>OX376058.1:20892336-30892336 GCA_947361185.1 Charanyca ferruginea | reverse complement strand
AGCAAATTTGAAACAACCGCGAAAGGCAGCCGTTCGATGCGTTCCAGTTAACATAAGGTAGGTGGACGCTCTGGTTTTGATTTTGTTTACATCACGCGACCAAGCTAGCTTATTATGTAGGTAAACCGGTGTTTTAGTGAGAATTACGCCAAAGAGCAGGGTAGCCAGATGGAGTTTTCTCCGTGCTGACATTCTCATCAAATTACCCTTGTTTAAAAAAGGAGTGATGTGGGATCTGGGAGGGACATTATAACAGAACCTGGCACAAGCATTCTGCACTCGTTGGATCAGTTTCTCACTTCTGCCGAGAATACACGTCCCATACACAGTGTCAGCGTAGTTAAGTTTGGATAAAACAAGTGACTCACATAACATAACACGCATATCCACACTTATGTAAGGGCGAACACGATACAAGAGTTTCAGTCGGTAGAAGCAGTTACGTACAGCTTCCATGACATGGGTCTCAAAATGCAGTTGGCTGTCAAAGACTACCCCCAGGTTACGTGCTTCTTGTACCTGCTCCATGCTGCAATCATCTATGCTCAAATCCAATCTGTAAGCCAAAATTTTGTTAAGAAATTCCCTGGAACCCAACACAATAAATTTGGACTTACTCGGATTAAGAACCAGAGAATTTCTTTTTGACCAGTCAGAGACCTTTTCCAAAATTTCGTTCATTCTGTTCACAGTTTCAACGGTGTTCTGGGGACGAAAGGGGAGGTATATTTGCAAGTCATCAGCATAGAGGTGAAACTTTGCATCGCCCAGACATTTGGTGATATCAGCACTGTATAAAATAAACAAAAGCGGACCCAAGATTGATCCCTGTGGCACACCCCTATCCACGCGCTTAAGGTTGGAGGACACAATATCGCCATCACTATCCCTCGTCAACTGTACAAGTTGCGAACGGTTATTAAGGTAACTGCTAAACCATTTAATTGTATTTGTATCGCAACCATAGTAAGACAGCTTAGAGAGAAGCAATGACACATTTATAGAGTCAAAAGCGCGGGAAAAGTCCAGCAGGACCAACAGGGTTCCCATACCCTGGTCTCTAGCCTCCAGTATATTCCCAACCACATCTAGTAGGGCTGTTGCTGTGCTGTGCCGCTTGCGAAAACCGGATTGAAACTCTGGCAAAATACTATTCCGTTCTAAATATGATCTAAATTGGTTACAAACTACCTTCTCTAGAATTTTGGAGAGACATGGCAAGAGGCTAATAGGGCGAAGGTCTTTTACACTGGTGGGATTAGGTACCTTTGGGATTGGTCTAACTATTGCCATTTTCCACAGATTCGGGAAGGAAGAGGTAGCAATCGATTTATTAATGATAGTCGTAATGACCGCGAGTGTACGAGGAAGTGTCATCATCAGCATTTCTAAAGAGATGTGGTCGGAACCCTGAGCATTGGACTTAAGACCACGCAGAAGCTTTAGCACGTCGTCTTCATGAACTTGCTCCAACTGAAAATGACTGCTACTACTATGTCTGTGTTGCTCAAA
The DNA here is from genome assembly GCA_947361185.1 of Charanyca ferruginea. Lineage (NCBI taxonomy): Eukaryota > Metazoa > Arthropoda > Insecta > Lepidoptera > Noctuidae > Charanyca > Charanyca ferruginea. The sequence goes on along the minus strand of OX376058.1, from coordinate 30,890,824 downwards.
GTATGTTAAATCTGTAGCCGCAACATTTCCCGTGCCAGGTACATCCAAAAAGTGCTGATTTATAGTTTCTGGGTCATTGCAAAAATAGGGCAACCTGTTTTCTGATTTTCGTGCAATGTCTATAGTTGACTTGAGATTTTTCCACAATTTCTTAGGTTGTTTAATATTTTTGTTTATGTAGTTCTTAAAGTATGCACATTTCTCGCTATGTAAGGCTGCTCTAACCAGATATTTAAGTTCTTTGTAGGACTTTATGAGGCGCTCTGATTGAGTAGCTTTGTACTTAGTATGGCACTTGTCACGCAGCCTCATCATATCTTTAACAGTATCAGTTATCCATGGGCAAGATTTTTCTTTTATTAAAACTCTTTTAAGGGGTGCATGTAAGTCAAATAGTGTAGTAATATAATTATTAAATGTCATCACCATTGTGTCCACATCATCAAGACTTTCTATATATTCCCAGTCCATTTTGTATAAATCTTTATTAAAGAATTCAGGCAAGATGTCTTTAAGCGGCCTATATGTAACCCATTTTGGAGTAGGCTTCTCTATTTTAAAGTTCAAATCAACCGAAATAATTGCATGATTACCGAGCTCCGGTATGTGTGACACTGACACCCCACACACTCGGGCATTGGTACATACCACGTCAATTAAAGTTTGACTATGATCGGTAAAGTGTGTTGGCTCTTGTATAATTTGATTAAGGTTGCAGTAATTTAAAAATGTTTTAAGTAATTTGGTTTTGTTATCATTTATATTTAGGATGTCAATATTGAAGTCACCAAGTAAGACAACCTTGTCCGCGCTGGCAAAGGAGGCAAGGGAATCGGTAATCGCATCAAGAAATACGTTCACATCCAGCCACGGTGGCCTGTATGCAGTACCGATGATGATCGAGTGTGCATTGATGCTCATTCTGAGCCACATCTGCTCGACCTGCGGCGCGGGCGGGTGCGGCGCGGCGCGCACGCGGACTCCGCGGCGCACGTAGAAGCCGACGCCGCCCCCGCGGCCGCCGCGCACGGCGTCGGGGCGCGGCACGTGCCGCAGCTGGTAGTTCGGTACCCTCGGCGCGCGACCCTCCTCTCCCTGCCTGAGCCAGGTCTCATTTATTGCCATGATGTCAACTGATAGGTTACTCATAGCCACCACAAACTCATCCTGTCGCGTGCCTAGTGACCCTGCATTGAATAGTCCAACTCTTAAGTTTTTAGTTTTATTCATTTTTGGTAATTAAGTTGTATGTAAATAGTGTGATTTATATGTATAATAATATGAAATATAGTTTGTAGAATAAAATAAAGCATAATATTTAATGTATATAAGCATGTATAATAATTGTGATAAGTATTAATAAGTGAAGTTTGTAAAGATGGGTAGAGTATTGTAAATATTATATATGTATATATAGTTTGTAATGTATATAAATGACAATAGCTGATCCGTAAAAATAGAAGTGATAGTGATAGGAAATTTTGTATATAATCAATGATTATTCGGGCAACTTGGCTAAAAAAAAGTACTGCATTACATTGAGACAGGAAGATTGCCGGTCTCGCACACAAAAAACTCAAACAATAACAAAGAAAATTACCAAGTACATTGTAGCCTAAACAGCTATACATGCAAGGGTCAAGAAGTCTACACAACATTTTCAGGCGATACTTCCAGACCAAAAACCCGAGAGATGTCCTCCTCCGAGCAGCATAGTAATACATTGGGAGCAGTGCGGTATCTCACCCCCCCGCCAGATCATCTCGGACGAGGAAAGCTCAGTGGCCTAATCGGCAGCCCAAGTGAACCACCCAGAACGAAAGAGTTTCCTCTATAGCACACCGAGAAGGGGCACAGGGGTCGAAATGGACCTGGCCACTAGGGCAGCAAACAACTACCTGCAGAAGGGAAAGGATGCCCTGGAAACGGCCGGCAATATGAAGCGGGAGTGCAAGACGATTGCACACAACTGTTTGCAGGGCTTGTACGAGACGGCACTTTCTCTCGCCGACACAAGAGCGCGCCACAAACTGAGTCTGGAGAAGGAGCGCTCTCGTCACGCACAAGAGCTTGTGCGGGTCGAGAGAGCTCACACTCGAGACCTGATGGCGCTCAAAGTCGAGCTCTCCCTCATGCGCACAGACGTCTCCGACACAAAGAAGGAGGCGAAAGGAATCCGGGAATGGCTTGGCCACGAGACCCTTGAAGCCTTCAAGGGAATAAAGGAGGTCAAGGAAGAGGTCAAAGCAGCGACCACAGTAAACAGCAAGGAGCACGAAAAGACCAGGCAGTGTCAGGAAAAAGTACCTTGGGATCCCAAATGGGATTCCATGGGTGAAGGTCTGAACCGCCTGGACCAAAACATCAACACTATCACCAACCAGCTGGATGTGCTCCGAAAGTCGTTGGAGAAAATGAAAACTGACCTCTTAAGACCAAATGATTCCGACAGCCGGACGTCGGAGGCGAGTGTGCTCACGAGCAACATATTTATGGAAGAAGTGGGAAAAGTACAGGCCCTGCTTCAGGAAATAAATAACAAACCCGCAGGCAGTCGTGGCAGTCGTGGAGGTCAAGAAGACCCTCCAAAACATCGAGAAAGGGGTTGCAGACCTGGGCAAAGCGGACAGACCGCCACAACAACAGCAGGGCCCCAAAACCTTTGCCCAGGTCGCCAGCACACCGAAGCCCCCCAAACCTACCCAACCAAATCATACCCTGATAGTGTCGTCCACAGATCCCAAGCACACTGGAGATAATGTGATCGAGAGAATCAGGGTTGCCCTGGACCGCAAAACAACCGGTGCCCGAGTAGACACCGTCAGAAAAGCGCGGAACCAAAAGATAGTTCTGAGATGCGCTAGCAAGACGGACCTGAATTTGGTTAAAAACCAATTCAGGAACAACGGAGGGCTCAAGGTCCAGGAGCCAAAACCACAAAACCCTCTAGTATGCATTAAGGGCGTGCTGTCCAGCTACAGCGACGGGGAGATCGTCGATCTCCTAAAAGCGCAGAACAAACACCTTCTGCAGAACGTCGCTGTGAATGAGCAGACCGTCAAAATGCGGTACAGGAAGCGCCCACGCAACCCCCACGAATGTCACCCCGTACTGGAACTTTCTCCAAAGGTATGGCAGTGCTTCACTCAGGTGCAGAAAGTCCATGTGGGCATCAAGCGGTGCTCGATTGAGGACCAGTCCCCCCTCGTTCAGTGTACGAAGTGCCTTGGATATGGACACAACAAGTCCATATGCAAGGCCCCAAAGGAAGTCTGCAGCTACTGCAGCGGAGGGCACAACGTAAAGGAGGCAGTCCTTTACGTTGTGCCCTCACTAGAGCTGACGGCAAACAACCCACATGCATAAACTGCAAGGTAGCACTCAAAACGGCCAGCGACCTGGCACACACAGCGTTCAGCGAAGACTGCCAGGAACGCCAAAAATGGGATGGAATAGCGAGGTCCCGTGTTTCCTACTGCTAAGGGCGACCAAGAGACATCAACAAGCCAAACAATCACCCCTCAAAACGCAACAAGACCGATAGCAAGATTGCCGTTCATCCAGGTCAATCTCCAACGCTCCAAGCTGGCCACAGAAGAACTTCACTTAGCGGCTCAGGCCAACTCCGTAACTTCATCTGCCGCAACAGCCTTCCTCTGTGCCCGCTTTGCGGCATTGGCCTCCGCCCGATTTGACCCCAGACCCAAGGATCCCTCGCTACTGTCCACTATTGTGGGCTCGGAGTCACTCCCCATGCTGTCATCGCGGTCCACCGTAACCGGCGTATCGGGCCGGGACACCGGCACGAACCGGCCCCGCACGTCACGCTCCGGCGGTCGAGCGGGGGCTCCACTCGCCACTGCGCGACCTCTTCCTCTTCGTGCCGTTGGCACCTTCGGGGCCGACAGATTCTCCTCGCTGGAGGAGAGACCTATCGACCTCGATCCCACACTCCGCGGGCGCTTTCTAAAAGTGCTCGCCGCCGCCGCCCTCTTGGCAGAGGCTACCTCCCCATCGCGCAGGCGCTCCAGGCTAACCTGAAGCTCCTTTTCTCGCGTTTCCCCTTTTTTTTCTCCGCGCTTCGCACGCTCGTCACCGATGCGACATCAGACTCTGATGCCACATCCACCTCTTCCTCTTTTGTTTTAGTGTTTAAATTTTCCATACTTAATCCCACGAGTATGGGGGATATAAAAAGTCCACCCAGTTGACCCCCTGTCCCCAGGTAAGTGGTGCCATTTGTTTCCCAACCCCGAGGTCCCCCTGGCCCCTGGCTGGGGGTGCGCTAACGACTGATGCGCCACCTACAACTACAAAGCTATGTGACACTACTCCTCAGCCATTCATACCCTCGCCACGCACCAAAACTTGATATTAGAGGAATTTATTATAGAGGTTCTCTTCCTCGCGGCCCAGGCGGTTAAGCCAAGACCCTCGTCCCGTTCCAAGTCACAAGATGTGAGCTTTTCACGGATTACGATTTCGACGGGTGCAGTCGGAAGAAAGGTTCTCCCGCTGCCAGCCCGTAGGCAGGGTAAGTGCACTACGAGCGCCGCCCATGCTTCACCACCATGCCCTCTGCTTAGATCAGAGGGACTTTTCGGCCCAGGTTGGGCCCCACCTCCAGGAGCCTGAAGCTCCCCCCCACGCAGAAATTCGCCACAGCCAATACTAGATTATTGACTGTACCCAGGGTGCACCGGCCCGATCACTGCTCTTTCCCCCGAACGTATTCGAAAGGAACCATGCAGCAGCAATCAGGCACATGAGGAGGTTTTCTGCACGCACCCCAACCTAACCTTTTTTTTTTTTTTTGGTACGGTGTGGAAAATCCTCATAGATGTCCTCCGCCCTGGGGCAGGCGGAGGGGTCTGTCAGACTCTTACTGACTAAAAACCACCCCGGTGTTCCATCTCACACCTACGTCGGGGGTCGCGGGAACTGGAGATACTTCCGCAACCCCCGGCTGGTGCCGGCCCAACCTAACCTAATTGTCTTGCAGATAATGGACATGACCGAGATGGACCTGTAGTTGGTAGCATCGGCATGACTACCTTTTTTGGGCACGGGCCACACGTTGGCGAGCTTCCATGACTTCGGCACTAATCCAGTCTCGAGAGAGAGCCGAAAGAGGCGTGTCAGTACAGGAGACAATTCAGGTGCACAGGTCCTCAGAACTATAGCTGGAATACCACCTGGTCCACGGCCTTGTACGTGACATCAAGATTGTGTAACGCTTTTCGACCTTCTTTTGGCGAATGCGAGTATCAGACATTGATGTCGTGCTGCCAGCTAAAGTCGGGGGAGTCGCATCTCCTGCATCAAGATGCGAAGATTCTGCAAATAGATTTGTTTTCTCTTCTGCAGTGTGAGTCGGAGAACCATCAGGTTTGAACGCAGTGAGGGACGACAGAAGTTTGACTCGACCAATTTAGCTAGGGACCAAAAAGCTTACCCGCAGGGTACGGGTACGAGGCAAGTCTCTTTATGAATAAGGGGTTAAATTTGTACCAAAACAATAAATAGATTCTTACCTGGTAAATAAAGTAATAGCGTAATTAATGTAAACAGATTACAATTATTGTCGAATCGAAGATTAAATTTGACAAAACGCAATTTACACTTCTTTTCCTTTTCGTGAGGAAACTGGTAAAGTGGTTCTTTCGTTCGCCTGGGCCAGCCAACTCACTAATGGGTGGTTCTTGGAGTAAGGCATTCTTTGGTGATTTTCGTGGCAATTTTCAAATCCAATTTTTTTTTTAAATTGGTATCAGATTCATAAAATATACGTAAAATAAATATTTTTAATAGAAAAGGCACCTCAGAGAGCGATATACTTACAGAGATAATCGAGCTTAAAAAAATGGAGGCCACGGAAATCACAAAACAACCCACGTAAATGAAAATTTTAATTTAACTTTGTCAAATTAGTTACTTATTGTTACTTCATATTGAAAAGAAGTTATTTTATTATAATATCTCGCCCGGTTTTTGGCCTTGAACTCTTCATGTTTGATTCTCTCTCTTCTTCTACTTTCGGGTAACTTCTTTCCTTCTAATTTTTCTTCTCTTGTTAATGGCATTTTGGTCTAAAATGTTAATAATCCGTTATAATTGTTCTAAACATGAATATAGGTGGCTAATCTTACGCTATTTTCATTTGTTTTATTTATGTATTTATGCACGATTAATGTACAAACGTGAACTTAATGGCCCGGCATATGACATTCTCTGCCAGTTATCTATTTCTATTGTTCTATTCTTAATATTATTAGGTACTTATAAAGTCAGAAACTTATCGAAAGTGACATTTTAAGTTTGATTTAAACTAATTTACATTTAACTAAAGTAATAAAAATATTTTCATTCATAACTAAGTAGTACATCATTCAAAGCTAGGAGTTCTCGCAAAGGTGCGAAAGTACTTCACGTCGGAACAGATGCTGAACCTATACCAAGCACAAGTTCGATCGTGCATGGAGTACTGTTCGCACCTCTGGGATGGATTTGCCAAGTACCAGCTGGAGGCGTTGGAAGTTATTGAAAGACGTGCCAAGAGGCTCATAGACAACGACTTCCTGGTTAAGGCTAAGCTCCAAAGCCTTGAACACCGCCGCGCCGTTGCCAGCCTATCGGTCTTTTGTCGGGTACATTTCGGAGAGTGTGCTTTGGAATTGCACAACTTAATTCCCCCATCCCCATTCCATCACCGGACGAGCAGGGATACGGCGAAGCGTCACCGCTATACGGTTGAAGTTCCACGGTCTCGAACCAAGCGCTTTGACTCCACATTTATTGTGCGAACTGCCAGACTGTGGAATTCACTGCCCGCCTCTCTATTCCCCGATACATATAATCTGGGTATCTTCAAGGCACGAGTGAACCGGTTTATTCTAGGCAAGCGTGCTCCACCTTAGGCCGCATCATCACTTAAGATCAGGTGAGTTGCGGTCAAACGCAAGCCTATAAAAATATATAAAAAAAAAAAAAAGGACAAAACTCATAGTTATTTCATTTGCATGGTCAAAAATTGATCTGTGTGGGTCAAAACTACCACGTAAACCACGCAAATCACGACCACGGAAATCAAAATAAATCCTTTATGCTAAAAATATACAAAAACCTTTCAAGCAAATAAACTGTGTTTTGATTATAAGTTACGTTACCTTATATTTGTTCGCTACAATATTTTATTAAATAAAAAAATCCAAAGACACCGGATATAATTGTACCACGCAAATCAGTTTTGAGAAACCAAACCTACGCAACGAAGTTCTTACCATCTATTTTTTGAAAACTCGACGCACCATCGCTCAAAAACTCTGCCCGGCCGTCGGAGCGCAACTAGTCGTAACTTTAATTATGATGACGCATCATCGGGCCGCGAATTTAGAGATGTGCTAGTGAAATTATAATAATCCACGCAAATCAGCAATTACCTCGGGACATCGTTTCTCTTATCAGTACATTGATGCAAGATTAGAGAAGTTGGAACGAGATTGGCAAGCATTTTCTAAAAATCACTACGAAATATTAGAATTAGATAGTGCAACAATAAAATCCTTAGAATGTATTGTGAGTGATATTTATGAGGCGACAGAGGAAATTTATATTGGTTATAAGTCGGAACTAAAGATCGCTTTATGTAAATATCCCGCTCCAGTCAATGATACATCAGCTTCTAAGAGTACCCAAGACGTTTCTGTACGTATGTCGTCTGGTTCTTCTGTTAGATTACCAAAAATATCTATTCCGATTTTCTCTGGAAAATATTCGGAATGGACATCCTTTCGCGACTTATTTATTTCTCTGGTGCACAGTAACCAATCTTTAGATTCAGTACAAAAATTACATTATTTAAAAGCTCATCTTACAGGAGAAGCAGAACAATTGATAAGGTTTGTACCTATAGCAGCAGCTAATTATAATCAGTGTTGGTCACAGTTAGAATCCAGATATAATAACAAGCGATATTTGTCAAATTGTATTCTGAAAAGACTATTTAGTCAACGTAATTCTAATGTCGAGTCAGCTACAGCATTTAAAGAGTTGCTGGACACTACAACGGAGTGTTTATATGCATTAAAAAATTTGGAAATTGATGTGAGCTCATGGGACATTATTATTATTCACATTGTTACTTATAAATTAGATCCAGATACGAGGAAGCAATGGGAATTACATGTCACAAATGATAACTCGAATGAGTTGCCAAGTTTTAATTTGTTTTCGAAATTCCTAGAAAGTCGTTTTCGTGCATTAGAGTTTATTGAACCTAAATCAAATTCTTTAATTCAGCCAACTACTTCACAAAACAGAGGTCACTTCAATAAACCAAAGATTTTTCATATTTCAAATCAAGCTATTGCATGTGAATATTGTTCAGAAACTCACAAATTATGCTTTTGTAAAAAGTTTGCAAAAATTGATTTTGATAAAAGGCATGACTTTGTTATGAAAAATCGCATTTGTTTTAACTGCTTAGGTAGCAATCATTCGGTAAAACAATGGCAAAATTCTATTAATTGTCGTCTTTGTAATCGTCGTCATCACTCACTTCTTCACCCAAACAACAGCTCAGCAACTACCGTTGCACAACAAAGCAATGATCAGGTCACAAAGGTCAACCCGCATTCACCAGTGGCGGCGGGATCGTCATCAAATGAAAGTTCACCTATTGTCTCATGTTTTTCGTCAGGAAATAGTAGTCAAGTATTGTTAGCCACCGCGCTAATCAATGCTGAGTCGAAATTCGGAGGCAAACAGGTCATCAGAGCCTTGATCGATCAAGGTTCACAGGCTTCTTTTATAACAGAGGCAACAGTACAAATGTTGGGCCTAAAAAAGGTTCACGTAAATGGTATTATTTCAGGTGTCGGTGGAGATAGCACCATCACTTCTAAATCAGTCGTCTCTTTGAAAATTCAATCGAGAGTTGACCCGTCTTTTGAAATTGTAGTCAGAGCATATGTACTGAAATCAATAACCACTCTTCTCCCAGTTATGAAAATAAGTGAGTTGCAAGAGTTGGAGTTACATACGATTACATTAGCTGATCCCCAGTACAATAGGCCTAATAAAATTAATATTTTATTAGGTGCTGAAATTTATTGTCAGATCATACAACAAGGACTTTTGAAAGGACCTACCGGTACTCCAGTAGCTCAATGCACTTCTCTCGGCTGGATACTGTCTGGGTTGGTGTATAATAAACAAAGTGATAACACAGAAACGAAGCTTGTAGTTTTGAATGCTACCGTAAATGAGGACGAAGTTCTGAAAAGGTTTTGGGAATTGGAGTCAGATCATTCTTCAATTTCACAGAAAATGTTAACAGAAGAACAACAGAAATGTGAAGAATATTTTAATAGTACAACGCGTAGAGCACCTGATGGACGTTACGTGGTCCGATTACCTTTTCGCGACGCTGATCCTGCATGTAAATATGGTAGATTTCGTGGGATAGCTGAAAATAGATTAAAGTCGTTAGAAAGAAAGTTAAATAAAAATATGGAAATGAAAATAAGATATACAGATGTTATAAAAGAATACTTACAGTTAGGTCACATGATTCCTGTTCCAGAAAATGACGATAAGCAGTCTGAAGCTGTTTATCTTCCCCATCATGCGGTCATACGAGAAGACAAGTCCACCACAAAAGTGAGAGTCGTTTTTGATGCGTCGTGTAAGGGTGTAAATGGCGTATCCTTAAACGACACATTACTGATTGGTCCATCATTACAACCTGAATTACGACATCTAATTATACGATGGAGAGTACATCCTATTTGCTTAGTGGCTGATATTATAAAAATGTATCGCCAAGTGCGAGTCCATGATGATGATGCAGTGTTTCAGCGAATATTGTGGAGAGATAATCCTGAAGATACAGTGCAGGAATTCCAGCTACTCACTGTAACATTTGGTACAGCTTCAGCCCCATATTTAGCAGTCAAGGCACTTCAGCAGGTAGCACTTGATGAAAAAGATACATTTCCAGATGCTGTAAAAAAGGTTCTTGAAGACTTTTATATGGATGACCTTATGAGTGGCTGCGAAACGGTAGAAGAAGGCATTCAATTATTTAAAGAAATTAATATTTTACTTAGCAAAGGTGGGTTTAAATTGCAAAAATGGACCAGTAATGTTGAAAGGATAATAAAAGAAATTAATTTACAAAATAAAGAACAAGATATAGTAAGGGAACAAGAGTTAGAACAAAATTTGGAAATTAAACTAGACTCTATAGTGAAGGTTTTAGGACTCACCTGGAACCGTAGAGATGATATCTTCCAATACTCTGTGAAGCTTTCAAGGACCGCAGGACCTGAAACAAAAAGAACAGTTATTTCTAATATATCACGGTTGTTTGATCCATTAGGTTGGCTGGCACCGGCGTTGATTACAGCAAAAGTATTTATCCAAAAGCTGTGGTTAGCGGGAATAAGCTGGGATGAACAAATTCCAGTACAATTATTAGATGAATGGAATACTTACTTTAGTGAGCTGTCACAACTTACGGAGTTCAAAATTCCTAGATGGCTCGGAACAAGGGCAAGTGACGTCACAGTAGACTTACACGGCTTTTCCGATGCTTCCAAGGTTGCATATTCGGCAGCAGTCTATATACGTAGAGTTGATGTCACTGGTAACGTTCACGTTTCACTAGTTGCGGCTAAAACACGAGTCGCACCTATGAAACAAATAAGCATACCGCGTCTAGAATTGTGTGGTGCAGTATTGGTGACACGTTTGCTAGTTGAGATGGCAGAAGTTTTAAATATCCCCAAAACTAAATTGCGGGCATGGACAGATTCGACGGTCGTACTCGCGTGGTTGAATAAACATCCAAGTCATTGGAAAACTTTTGTAGCTAATAGAGTTTCGGAAATTCTTACAACGTTAGACGCATATCAATGGGCACACATACCTTCAAATCAGAACCCTGCCGATTGTGCGTCCAGAGGAATACGACCTGTAGAACTTATAGATAATAATCTGTGGCTACGAGGTCCAGAGATTTTACAGGAAACGGATATAAATTATCCGAGGCCAAGGTCATTAGAAGTCGATTTAGAAAGGTCAATAATAACACATTGTTCATCTGTCAACAATTTCATATGGGACAGATATTCTTCTCTCTCTAACTAAGTTGTTACGTATTGTGGCATATTGTAGACGATTTTTAAATTATAAAACAGATACCGATCGGGCTAAACACTTACGTAAATGGGAGATCGATGAGGCTTTGAATTGCTGCATTCGGCAATGCAATTAATCATCAGAGATGCTCATATTATAACTTTACATGGGGGACCACAACTCATGCTAACGTACATACGGTCAGCGTACTGGATCATTGGCGTTAAAAAATTAGTAAAACATCATATCCGTCGATGTGTTCCTTGTGTAAAAAATAGTGCCACTGTGAAGACGCAAATGATGGGTTCTCTGCCATCAGTTCGCGGAACCCCTTCCAGAGCGTTCTTACACAGTGGAGTCGATTACGCAGGCCCGATAAATGTTAGAACGTCAAAAGGACGAGGACATCGGTCTTATAAAGGCTACATATTATGTTTATTTATATGTATGGCAACACGAGCTATACATTTGGAGATGGTTAGTGATTTAACTTCCCAAGGTTTTTTAGCAGCGTACAGACGATTTGTATCGCGTAGAGGTCATTGTACGGATTTATGGAGCGACAATGGCACCAATTTCATTGGAGCATCCAAGGAGTTAAGAGAATTGCTGATCGCGCAAGAGTCCAACCTGATTGAGGAAATCGCGCAGAGCTTAGCTCTCGTCGGTACAACGTGGCATTTTATTCCTGCACACGCTCCGAATTTCGGTGGATTGTGGGAAGCAGGAGTAAAATCCACCAAATATCATTTAAAAAGGGTCATAGGTAATTCTACACTCACCTTTGAAGAGATGACCACTCTCTTGACACAGATTGAGGCGTGTTTGAACTCCAGGCCGCTGTCAGTCGCATATGGCACAGATTCAAATGAGTGCACACCGCTGACTCCTGGTAATTTTTTAATAGGAGAGCCAATTCTTACTGTGCCTGATATAAATTATCATGCAAGTCCTATAAGTAGCCTAAAAAGATGGCATTTAGTGCAAGGTATGTTGTAAAACTTTTGGCGTAGGTGGGCTAATGAATACTTGACACAGTTCCTCCATAGGTATAAATGGACTAGTAAGACACCTGAACCCCAAGTAGGAGATGTTGTTTTGGTAAAGGAAGACGACTTACCTCCCGCGAGTTGGCTTCTTGGTAAGGTTGTTGAAAAACACCCAGGCACTGATAATCTTACCCGAGTGGTTACATTGAAATGTAAAAATTCGTTTTTAAAAAGACCCACTTCGAAATTGTGCGTTCTGCCTGTTACGCATTGAAAAATGTAATTAAGTTATTTAGTTGGATTAGAATAGTTTTGTCAGATTATAAGCTTATATTACTATGTATAGTGCCAGTTCCTGAAAGGGTAATTGCTTACTTAACTATTATTTATATGTCTAGAAATTTCCCACCAAGGCAAATTTTGTATTCTTGTTGTTGGTATTCTCATTATGTCTGCCACGGTGGGCGGTTATTTTTAAGGACAAGGGTCCTTGGTGGGCGGTATGTTTGAGGTAGTAAATCCTTTTTGCTACTAGTATTTTTATATTTTTTTCTTCTGAAATTAACCTGACATGACACAAGTCTCTTGTAAAAAATCATTAAAATAGAACAATTCATTGGCAGACTTCAGAGTTTTATTCATCCACAAAATAGTGTTTTTAGTTCATTCCCGTACAGGCATGCAGTCGCTAGTCGCTCATGTTGTGGCGCGGAATTCAAATGTCGGATTTAGCTTAGTATGTTGTGTATTCAAAAGTACTGTACTGTTAATAAGTACGAGCTATGACAGAATACTCAGCAATCGATTCGATCTAAGTATGTAGATTTCTCGGCCGTATATAATTATTTAAGTAAATGATTTTTGTGTGGAGTTTCTTAGGTGTCCGTCCTAGAATTTCGAATCGTTAACCCAACATCCTGGGGTGGGCACAAGACAACGTACGACGTAGACGTACTGGGGTGGGCACGGCCCACCCGGCCCCCCCTCTATATACGCCTATGAGAGATACAAAAATGGTACCATAGCAAAATTTGTTCCACGTGATGAGCATTTTCTGCTGAGAGAATAAATTTGAAGATCTGAAACACCTGATGTGGAACTCCAAGAGCCCAGCTACACCATAACACATATATAAGGTGCTATAAAAATATCTGCCACGGCTGCAATGGGAGACAGTATTGTGTTTATAGATTACAATAGTAAAGATAAATTATTGATCATTTGTCATATTTTTTTTCATACAAAAAATTGTACGTATAAATTTGAATTGATTTATTCGCATAAAACCATCACGTAGACTTGCTGTTGCCGCACCGCACCGAATAGGTACAATTCAATCGTTTCGCAAAACGCCGGCGCCGTTCATACACTGTTGCCATTCTTATCATTTATCAAACGATGCCGCTGCGCATCGGCACTCGTCGGGACGTCGCGTCGTCAAAGAGCAGCCCCGCGCGCCCCCACCCTGACCCGCACTACCCCGTTCGTCGCACGCGCCAGCCCACCGCCCGCTCGCCAGTCGCCCCCCGCCCGCTCGGAAGTTAGTTTTAATTAGCGGTTAGCGACGGGATAATCGCTCGCGCTTCCTTTAAAAATGCCTCCCAGACGACGGTATTCCAATCAAGAATATCTTGAAATGGTGTTGTGCTACCGCGAGTGTAACTCCATAACTGCGCATGCAGTAAACTTATACCAGCAGAGGTTTGGTGTGCGAGTGAGTCATCATACATATCATTAGAAGTGTGGAAGAACTAAAAAGGCGCATCAAACGCGCATTTAGGCAAGTAAAAAGTGAAACGGAACATTCAATAAAGTGAAGAGACATGTACGTAAGCGTGCCTACATTTGTGTGCAACGCGAAGGCGAAGGCAACGCCAAGTTACTGTAATTTATCGTTATTTGATACCTAAGTATTAATCTAAGCACCTACTGTTTAAAAATAATAAGAAAAAAATTGCGATTCTTACACTAACTTGTCAGTCCAAAGCCTGTTTTAAGTGTGATGGGAAGTTTATCATCTTATTTACCTACGTCAGTTTTTTGGAAGAATGCGGTAGCTGGTAAGTAATTGCACTTTTAAAACACTTTTTTCCCTGCGTATTATTGTGTACCTAGTAGGTTAGATAGTGACGAACTAATCAGCTGATTTCAGTTTTCATTCACAGAACAGATAGAAAGAGATAGCAGTTGTTTTCATTGACGAAGCGACACTTCGCGCGTAATTTGTGAAACACGTTATGCAGAGTAGAGTCAATGTTTATTAAAGTACTTTATTTTCTCAAATTAAATTAACTATTCTGGGGTACGAAAGTTCTTCACTATTGTAATCTTTAAACACAATACTACCTCCCATTAAAGCCGTGGCAGATATTTTTATGGCACCTTATATTAATGACGTCTTAGCAAAAGTTGTTCGGTCTGATGGGCATTTCCTGTTGAGTTATAAAAATCGAAGATCAGAAACATCTGAAGTGGAAATCAAATCTGTAATTTTTAAAATTTCTCTGTAAAGTTATCACTAATTTCACTGTATATTATAATAAGCTGGGAGTACCTTCACGCGGTGAAGGCGGTAACAGTTTAGGACTGATTTTTGATGACGATGGTATATCATTGAAAATTTGAACCTACTGGCCAAAACTCCCATTTATTTTTTTATTTTATCGAATAAATATGCCTTTGTGCTTATGTTATTTGAGTGTTTAATTTCCTTTTCCATTTATCTTCGTGACACGGTAGCCTACCCGGTAACGCAGGGGAGCAGTCCCTTACATTTTAATTGATCAGGTATCTTCACAATAAAACTATAATCATGCCTAGAAAGAGGTCAAATCTTAAGTTCCCAAGAATCTACCGAAGAGCGTCAGGAGAGACTTGATGCTGTTCGAGAACATCAAGCTGCAACTCGCTCCGTGGAAACCTCTTCAAATCGCGAAGCACGCCTGCATTCTGCATTCTGCATTCTGGAAGCTGAGAGGAAATCTGATTTGAACTATATTATTCAGCTTGAAGATCGAATTGAAAACTTGGAAAGGATGTCTTGCCTGTCAAAAATGGAAATAAGAAATATTCCAAAACCACTTGGAGAGTCTAAGGAAGACCTACACAAAATCGTCAAAGAAACGGCCACGGCTCTCGGTAAATCCATCCAACGGCATGAAATTAAAGATTTATTTCGGCTAAACAGGAAGGAAGGCATATCACCAATAATAGTAGATTTTACGAACATGCATATGAAAGGCGATTTCATTAAAAGTGCACGGAACTTCAATAGGGCTAATAAAGAAAACAAGTTGAACACGTCACATATAAAATTAGAGGGCCCTCCTAAGCCGGTATTCCTGTCTGAGTGCCTAACACCAAAAGCTCAGCAAATATTCTACCTGGCCAGAAAATTCGCTAAAGAGAATAGCTATATGTTCTGCTGGACTTCTCTCGGCAAAGTATTTCTAAATAAAAGTGAGGGGGAAAAACATATTCTTATTAAAAACGAAGCAGATATAAATCTCCTACCTCAAGCAAAATGACTAGCTGAGTATTTATGTACCTATTATCTTGTAAACCCGTACTATTATCATGAGTTTTTTATTCTTAGATTTTGCATGCTATGTTTTCAATCAAAACTATCTTATATGTTCATATTGTTAGTAATTAAGTATTTCTGTCATTGTTATTTTTACTATTCAACTATTCACAATCACCACACATCGAAACATAACACTCACATATTCTTTTTACTTAAACACAATACACTCTCGTGCCCTTCGTTACGTGCCTGCAATACAGCATATGTTTCAGCTTCTGATGTTCTGGCAATCTGTCTCTGCTATGCCATCTCTACTAGTTCTGTTTCTGTCTCTGCCTACAAAGAATATGGTTGATATACAAGGTATTGCTAATGACATTGACGATGTCGTCAGTGTTGGCGATGCCATAGCTATTGACATGCCAGAACACTGCAAGGCTGCCTTTAACGCAGGTGCAAAAGCGTTTTCAATTTTAAATCAAAATATCAGAAGTCTAAATCGTAACTACGAAGGGCTTGCGGTTCTCCTTAAGAGACTAGACATCAATTACGATCTTATTATGCTTACAGAATCTTGGCTATCCGAAAATTCGATCATACCTGAAATGGCAAATTACACAACCCACAGTACTAAATCCCACCTTAATCAAAATGACGGTATCGTACTATACCTAAAAGACAGCATACACGCGACTGTCTATGAACCAAATTTTTGTCGAGAAGTAAATTGTCTTGTGACAACAATCAACAACGATTTAGCTGTTGTATCAATGTACAGACCTCCTGCCTTCAAAAACCTAGACCCCTTAGAGTCCTTAGATAAAATTTTGTCCAGTATTAACCATTTTAAGAACATAGTTTTAATGGGTGATTTGAATATTAATATTAAACTTGAGCAACTTAACCCTAAACATACAGAATATTTAAATCTGCTTGCGTCCCACGGCCTTCTTGCCACGCACACCCTGCCGACTAGAGAATCAAATTGTCTTGATCACTGTTTCGTTAAAACAAAATTAAAACCTATGACTATAGTTTGCAATTCATCCCTAACTGACCACGTAAGTGTTATGATGTCACTACCCTTGAAAATTAAAAATAGACTTAAGAAAAACCCCTTACATACAAAAACTGACTACGATGCTGCTATTAGAGACTTGGAACAGATTAACTGGGAAGAAAGGTTTCTTAATGATGACCCAAATGCAATGACGAACGTCTTCTTGAACACCATCAGAGACATCCTATCGAATCACACACACATCGTCAAGCAGCCTAGGCGACAAATTGTCATTAAGCCCTGGATTACTCCAGGTTTGTGTAGATGTATGAGGAATCGCGATCAACTTCACCAAAAACTAAGAAAGGACCCAGAAAACTCAACCCTTACTATAACTTACAAGCGCTACCGAAATACATGTAATAATCTACTAAAAAGCCTTAAAAATAAATATTTTAAATCTGAATTCGCTAAGTCTAGGTATAATATAAAAAAAACAATGGGGATTGGTAAAAGAAATGTCTAATTTAAACAGTTATCAAAAAATGCCAGCTGAGCTTCTTTCCACTAATTCAACCCCTCTAGACACGTTAAATGACATAAATAAGTACTTTGTCAATGTCGGTAGTAATCTGGCAAACTCCATCTTGTCCAGGACCCTCACAAATGAGATAGATCTGAGTAGGCGGTGCAGACCAAAACCGAATAGCGGACCTCTAAACTCTTTTCTGCTTCTCCCAACAGACCAATTAGAAATTAGAGAAATAATAGCTAACTTAAAAACTAAGAATTCCTCGGGATGGGACGGTATCTCTACGTTTTTTATTAAGAGAGCAGTGAATTTCCTTATTACACCTCTAGCGCACATTTGTAATGCTTGCTTCTCGAAAGGAGTCTTTCCAGATGCGTTTAAAAAATCCGTCGACCGTCACTGTTCCTATATATAAAGCAAGAGACAAAACTTTAGTGTCAAATTATAGACCAATCTCTCTCCTACCTAGTTTTTCAAAAATTCTGGAAAAACTAATAAATAAGAGGCTAAAACACTACCTAGAAACTCATCAACTTCTCTCTAATAATCAATTTGGGTTCCGAGAAAAAATATCAACCGCTGACGCTCTTCACAAACTAACTTCATATGTAGTCGATAACTTGGATAGAGGACAGAAGTCTTTAGGTATATTCCTAGACCTAGCAAAGGCCTTCGACACCGTCTCTATACCCATCCTTCTGAACAAACTCGAGACCTTAGGAATTCGAGGAATACCTCTCCAACTTTTCCAAGGTTACTTGACAAACCGGAAACAGGTTATAAAAATTGATAACAGTGTAAGCCAGGAGGAAAATGTTACCTTCGGAGTACCTCAAGGCAGTGTAATGGGGCCTACACTGTTTTTAATATATATTAATGACCTCTGCAATTTGCTTTTAAAAAATGGTCAAATAATAACCTTTGCAGATGACACAGTACTGTTATTCAGCTCGAACACTTGGAAAGATGTATCCAAAGCAGCAAATGAAGGTTTTGCTTTAGTAACCACATGGCTAGACAATCATTTATTGACACATAATCTTGACAAAACTAAATTTATAACATTCACAATTAACGGCAGAACTCAACCTTCTCCTAGCTCTATTATTATACAATCTCACAATTGCAACAATCCAAGTACCTGTCATTGTAACCCAATCACCCGAACTAATTCTATAAGATATCTCGGTGTGATAGTAGACCAAAACCTAAACTGGAAAGAACACGTCATGAAAATAAGTAACCGCGCAAGAAAGTTAATTTATATTTTTAAAACTATTAGAAATGCATGTGACATTAAGCTGCTTTTAACAATCTACGTAGCACTCTGTCAGTCGATACTGATTTACGGCTTGAATGTATGGGGAGGAACTTCAAAAACCACTATGTTGTTAGTCGAAAGAGCCCAACGCATGGTCCTTAAAGTTATTTCTCGCAAAAAGTACACATATCCGACACACCTACTTTACTCTGAACTGGGAGTCCTCACGGTACGAAAATTATTCATTAAACTAGAGATCATGACACAGCATAAAGTTAAACCGCACTTTGCAAGCAGGCGTCGATTAGATATAGTTTATAAGATACCCCAATATAGTACATCTTTTGCACACAAATTTCACAATTATCTCGGTCCTAGCCTTTACAACAGAGTAAGTAAAGATCTAACATTAAAGAATCTTGATAGACAAACATGCAAAAAAGCTATGGATAATTATTTGAAAACACTAGACTACAACAACACTGAAAACCTACTAAGAAAATTGGTATAAACAAGGCACATAAATAATAAAGCACACATGACTGTACACATCCAGACACATACATAACACATATACTTACACTTATACACATAAATAATAAACCACATATACCTATACCCCTACCAAACACATAACAACACAGACAATCCAATCGTGTAACTTAATTATTATAACTTACTATATCACTTAATATACAGTATGTAAACAATCTGCTTAATTATGTAGCTTGTAACTTGAACCTTGTGCGAATTTGTTGTTCTGAGGTTGAGGAAGACTATCCGCTCGTGATACAGTTTATACTAGTACGAGGGGATAGGGCGAATCAGTTCAAAGACAACCATATAATTTCACAATCCAGCATTTTACATTTTCCAGCTGTTGACCTGCCTAATTATTGTATAACTAACTTTAAACGATATATATATATTTTTCTTTTTGTCTATTCTGTATTTACTATTAAGTTACTCTGTATGGTTGTCTCTCACATTCATGAATAAAGATTATTATTATTATTATATTCTCAGCGTATTTACGCATATCAACATCCAGGTCTCTAGAGACCAGTGAAGAATATGATGCGCGACTGACCGTGAACGTCACGCATTGTCTCGCGAGTCGGAGACGTTCACAGATAGAGAATTGCGCTTGAGTTCCAAGCGTATCTACGCATCGACTTCTAGGTCTCTAGAGACAAGTGGGGAACGTGATGCGCGATTGACCGCTGATCGTAAACGTCACGCATTGTCTTGCGAGTCGGAGACGTTCACAGATAGAGAATTGCGCTTGAGTTCTCAGCGTATCTACGCATCTGCTTCTAGAAGCAGAAGGTCTCTAGAGACAAGTGCGGAACGTGATGCGCGACTGTCCGCTGATCGTGAGCGGCATGCATTGTCTCGCGAATCGGAAACGTTTACCGATACAGAATCACGCTTGAGTTCTCAGCGTAAGTATTCGCACATCTACTAACCGGTCTTTTGAAACGAGTGATGAACGTGATGCGCGACTAACTGCTGATCGAGATTATCATACATTGTCCCGAACACGCACACAACAAAATATTTATAATCAGTACGAAAGTGAGAGAGAAAGAATTGCTGGAGTACGGCATGAAAAGACAGAAGAAGAGCGCAACGAACGTTTGAATTCTGATCGACTTCGACTTTCTCTGAACACAATGTCGATGTCATCTGAAGAATCGGATGTGTCTCAAGATATAGCCGGTAGGGCATGGCGACCGTCCTTGGGTTGATAAGAAATGGAGTGCATTTACGTATAGGTACTCCTATGATTGACTACGCCACATATTCCGCCATCGGAGGATATGATTCAAAATTTGTACTTTTTGAACGTCACGAATCATCTCGCGCATCCCGTTGTTTTCCCGTCCCCGGGCTCTTAGAATTCGACATCAGACGTTTCAGATCTTCGATTTTGCCGACCCCGTTGTCGCTGGCATAAGCAACAGGATCCGCGTACGAAGTCGCGGGCAGAAGCTAGTAAATAAATAAATAAATAAAATGTCCGTACCGAGACTATAACAACAATATCGTCGCACCGTTTAGCAACGGTTAACGGCTAGCGCCTATCGGTCTTTTACCGGGTACATTTCGGAGAGTGTGCTTTTGGAATTGCACAATTTTTATGCCCCATCCCCATTCCATCATCGGATAAGCAGGGATGCGGCGAAGTGTAACCGCTATATGATTGAAGTTCCACGGCCTCGAACCGCGCCTTGATTCCAAATTTATTGTGAGAACTGTGGAATTCACTGCCCGCCTCTCTGTTCTCTGATAAGTATAATCTGGGTATCTTCAAGGCACGAGTGAACCGGTTCATCCTAGGCAATCGTGTTCCACCTTAGATCGCATCATCACTTAAGATTAGGTGAGTTGCGGTCAAACGCAAGCCTATTAGAATATAAAAAAAAACACTAAGTTCAAAACGTCAGTTCACAGCTCATTGTTCTAAACATGTGGAACAAACATAACGTTACCACTTAGGTAATTCAAAATAACTTTACACTGATTATGAACTTTGTCACTACAAAAAAGTTTATAATATAGTTACCTAAGTGTAAAGTTATTTTATGAATTATGATACTAATCGCACCTACTCACTGACTGTACATTGGGTGTCGACTCTGCTTCATAGCATCGGCCATGGCATCTCAGGGGCCAGGCCCCCCCTGAAAAATAACCCTAGATACGCCAATGGTATCTCTTATAGTTTAGCTGGTCTGTTGCGGTTCTGCATCAGGTGTTCAAGTTTCCAAGATAAATTATAGCCTATATGTTGCCCGGACTTAATACGTCCAGCAGTTCCGACGATTAGCGTGTACAAACAAACAGACTTTTTTTTTTGGATTCGTGCTCTATTACTGTTTCTAAACCCATCTCAATTATATTTTTTTTTATATATATTCAATGTACAGACACAGTTTTTTTACTGTTTTATTATATGTAGACTTTCTTGTAAACAAATACTAATACTAATTTCCTGGCGGAAGCAGCATGAGGGCTCACAAGAGCATAACGTTACGCCAAAGGGTTACCAAAGGGAACCAAAGATATCTCGTCCAAGAACAAGAACTCTACATTTTGCCACTGTTGACACATTACCCTTATGTAGGTACTTAATTGCCGGAAAGAATAGGCGTTCAAAATGTCGGTGAATGTCGTGTCTCCTCGCTGCTGGCGCATGTTTTGTCTGAGTTTGACAAACTGGTACTTCGAACAGACTGTTTAATGTAGCGCCACCTACTAGTCGTGCTGTAACTCCAGTAAGAGCGCCGATATCTGTAACCTGCTTAACTTGATTTCTCAGCAAGTTATACAAAAAGTCTTTCCTGTTCCAGCGCCCCACGCTTTTACAATCAAATATTATGATTAAAGCACATAGTTTACACTTCAGCCCAGAAATAGAGAAAACTTGAACGATCTATAATTTATTTTTGGTTTTTACGTGCATTTATAAAAGCGTGTTTTTCTAGTGTTTTTTAAACTATTAATTTATTTTATACTTTTTAGTCTTTGATAGCGAAATATTTTTAACATTTATACATTTATTTCAAGCAGGCGAATGAGCCCGCATACTCTCCATCTCCGCCAGTGCGTCTGTATTTTGTTATAACCTTGAAACCTGATCGTGTTCAAAGTCCATTACGTGACCTTTCTCACAAGTGCAAACACGACTATGATACGATATTCCATCATGGAATGCCAGTTCCTGTCTTCCGGCTTCATCATCAGACCTTGAAACTTAATCTTGGTCAAAGTTCATTACAAGACCTTTCTAACAAGTCCAAACACGGCTATATTACGATGTTCCATAATGAAGTTCCAGTTCATATCTTCCGGCTCCATCATCAGATTAGTTTGACAGTACCATATTATTGTATTGTCATCAGAACTACATACAGCTGCCAATTTTCATGACGCTACGATTCTTGGAAGATGGTTGAATTAGTAACCTTAGATTCCATTACATAGTTACATACATACAGGTCGACCCAATGATACTGAGAAACGGCGCCTGTCAGTGTCACTGTTACTGTCAGTCGCCGTTTCGTTCTGAAATAATTAGCTTTTCGTTAAACTATTAACTTTTTTTGCGGGGTTTTAAAAATATTGTAAATGCCTGAAGATACTCTTTAGGCACCCAAGAATATAAGAATTAGAATTTCAACTTCTCTAAACATCTTAATTTTTTTTTGTACAAAGCTCGCCATGATTCTTTGACATGTTTATGTGAAATAGTTTTTGAGGTATGAGGGGGTGAAAAGTGGTTCCAAATGGTTCGTGTAATATTACACACGGTGCTGCTCGCCAGTTTTGTTAGCTTGAAATTGGCTTGACACGCTTCCGCGTGTCTAGATGTCTGTCACCTCTTTTAGCAAAAAGATGCAGATTTTTTTTTGCAAAGGTATAATAGCCAAAGCGTGGACGCCTCACGAAATTAACCCACCAACGTTACGAGCGTTGGCGGCAACGTGGGGCCGCGGCCAGTAATAATAGTGTTAGGTACTTATTGCCCATCACTAGTCATGACCAACTGACAGTGACAGACGTCATGATCAGGCAGGAATGGATTGGCAGGAAGGATTCTCTGTGAATAGATAGAATTTCCTATAAAGTTATTATACTCTTTGGATAGAATTTAATTGACCTATAGCCTCCTGTTTATGTATATTATATTACTCTGCGCCTATAGCTTAGTAGCTAAGCTTACAAAGTCAAACTAATGTAAAGTCCGTTTGAACTTGCAACTTTGTCCGTTAGTTATTTAACATAATCAAAGTCCTGAAGGCTATTGTAAAACCTAATTTGAGTTTTGACAGGCTACCATTAAATTCTAAGCATTAAACATAACCGGATGACTAAAAGAGGCAAGTGGTTTGAATATTGGCGCAGCAATTTCAGTTTTTAGGTAAGGTTTAAAGGTAAGTTAAGTAAATGTTAACATAACCAATACCAATATCTTGTCCTTTTACTAACAATAGTTGTATTGTAAGTCATATTGTAAGTACCTACTAACACTTAGGATCTTAGTCATCTGAATAAAATAATAATTATTATTATTATTCTAAATATAAGTAGTAAAAATATATCCAGCCTCTTGGTGGTTACAACAAAAATCCTTTAACTTTTATTAGTGTGTCTCAGATTATTATAAGTACAAAAGACAGATAGACTGCGCGGACTATCTGCCTTTTGTTTCAAAATCTGAGGTGTGTGTGTGTACAACCTACTATTCTGCTGAGCATACTTTTTACCCAATTAAAAAAAAAAGAGTATTCCCTCAAATTGATCCTGTTTAATTTGGTAACCATCTGATGAAGACCTTGGGAAGTAGGCTATGGAACTTCTCTCTTCTTTATTGATGATAGCCTAAAAACTTGTAATAATAAGTTAATATTATATTTTAAAAATAAAAATACTATAAAGTAAAGCACAGTATTAAAAGACTCAGATTTGTTCATGTTTATATATTGTACTTCAATATTTTCAATTATGGCCTATCCATAATGGAAAATTTGTTATTAGCTTTGTATTTTTTTTTTATAACCCTCTTTTTGAAGTCGGTTAATAAAACCATCTTACTGCAGAAATTTTGGTACCTAGGTACAATATTCATTTTTTTATAATTATAATCTAAATCTTATTTCAAGCAGAGACTTGTGTAGTGTAGGGTTAGCTAGCTATCATATTCAGAACCCTGCAGGGCTAACCATGACACATGCTAGTGATGCCATGGGTTTGCGCAATGTAATATACAAACACTGCACTGCAACACCATGGAAGCCCCATGGAAGCGCCCATGGAACCCCCTGAATGAGTTATTAAATTGAACAGGAAGGGTCCACACCACGCATGAAAATATTTTTCCCACAAGCTGCATGTGTAGAAGGTTGTTGAACCTTTACGCCGGCAGTACAACGCGCAAACATACGTATAGAGCTGAAGAGTTTATTTGTTTGGTTGAACACGCTAATCTCAGGATCTACTGGTTCAAATTGAAAAATTATTTTTGTGTTGGATAGTCCATTCATCGAGGAAGGCTATAGGCCCATGCAAAGACAGGTCGGGTCGCTAGTCCTTTATAAAAAAAGAAAACCTATAAGTATTAAACTAAAACAAACTTTTAAAGGTCGCAAGAGATTCATGGCGTCGGTTGAGGTAAATGACGTACTCCACTCAGAGTTCGAAGCGGCGGAGCATACGGCGGTCGCTACGGCAGAACAACTGTCGGCCGCTACAGCAGAACAACTGTCGGCCGCTACAGCAGAACAACTGTCGGCCGCTACAGCAGAACAACTGTCGGCCGCTACAGCAGAACAACTGTCGGCCGCTACAGCAGAACAACTGTCGGCCGCTACAGCAGAACAACTGTCGGCCGCTACAGCAGAACAACTGTCGGCCGCTACAGCAGAACAACTGTCGGCCGCGCAACGTGCGCGCATCGAGCGGAATCGCCTGCAGGCGCGGCAGCGCAGGGATGCTCGACTCGTGCAGCGACACACGTAACATTTACACTCAGCCCCTGCCACTGCTCCTGCCGTTGCCGCTGCCGGCAATATTGCTTTAAATACTTCTGCGCGCGTATCGAAGCGAGTGAGTGTTCACACTCAGCCTTCATGCTTCTTTATTGAACGACTCGCAACAATGGATAACGTTGAGGTTGTTGCGGCGACAGCATCTTATCTGCTAAGTATTGTAACTATAGTTTAAAAAAAAAAGACGTCAACGTCTAAGAAGATGGCGGATGAAGGAAATTCATCGCTGCCAATAATTGCAGGAGTCTAGTAACAATACAAAACACGTTATTTCGTGTTCAGCGGTAAGTGAGCAAGAATGCTGAGTGTAAACACTCACTCGCGCTCGCGCTGCCCGGCCTTTGATTTCCGCGCACAAAACCTACTATCGAGGGAGCGCCGGGCAACGGCATGAGCAGTGACAGCGCGAGTGACCTGTTTACATACTCGCGGTGCCCACTTCCCTGCCCAACAGGGCCAAGTGTAAATGTGGCTTAATCACGCTTTCCCCCTGCCCCCGCCGCCCGCACCCCTCGGCTAACCAGCGCGACCGTGACAGGGACGGAGCCAGCACGCGGGCCGCCGCGCCCGCGCCGCCCGTCGACAGCGGGGGCGGCTTCCTGCTCGACGAGCAGCCCGCGCCGCCGCCGCGCGCCCTCCCGCCGCTCGCGCCCATCCAAGACCCGGCGGAGCGTCCGCGCTGTCTCGAATGCGATCGGACCTTCCCTCAATCCTACCTCTTCGACACGTTCGGGCACAACGTATGCGACGAGTGCAGGTCGGTAGATGCGGCTCGGCCGGCGCGCGCCCCGCCCCCTCGCTAACGATCCGTCCGCCGCAGGGACGACGACGGGCCGCACGCGCTCGTGACGCGCACCGAGGCCAAGAGCGAGTACCTGCTGAAGGACTGCGACCTGGACCTGCGGCCGCCGGCGCTGCGCTGCGTGCGGCGCCGCAACCCGCACGCGCGCCGCGGCGACATGCGCCTGTACCTGCGCGCGCAGCTGGAGGCGCGCGCGCGCCTGGCGTGGGGCTCGGACGCGGCGCTGGCGGAGGAGCGCGCGCGGCGCGAGGGGGCGCGCGCGCGCGGCAAGCACGCGGCCACGGCGCGCCGCCTGCGCGCGCTGCGCATGGACGTGCGCTCGAGCCTGTTCGCCGGCGCGCGCGCGGGGCACGAGCACGAGTTCGGCGCGGAGCAGTACGACGCGGACGCCGACCTGTACTCGCGCGCGTGCGCCTGTGGACACGTCGAGACCTACGAAAAGATGTAAAACGTGCACGCGCTAATGTGCGGCGCATCTCACCGTCTATTCCATTGCGAACTAAAATGTCTACTGGTCGTGAAATGTCTCTTTCTCCAAGTGTGCGTTTCGACCGCGCGGCCACGACGATATTTCGAAAAAAAAACTATTCCAAGATTATGTAAAATTATATAAAAGCTGATTCCCAAAACCACAAATTTGTCAAAGTTATGGTTAAAAAGTTATAAGGGTTTGATCGTGGCCGCGCCATTTGATTGAACCGCGGAGAACCGCGCGGCCACGGATGTCTTAAAAACTAAGCGTAGCAGAGACCTGAAATTCAAGTAAATAACATTGAATTTGTAAAAAAAAATGTAAAGATACAAAAAAAATCCTAGGTTTATATTTTAAGAGCTGCAAGACAAAAACCCCATGGTCGCGCCATTGAAACGGTGAATAACACATTATCGCCGATATCACGCTGAAAATGCATCGCAGACGTTTGAAATTCATTGTAAAATCTAGATTTGAATATGTCGAAATTTGAAAAAACATCAAAATAGCCTAGGTTTATATTTTAGGAGCTGTAAAACTAAAACCCCATGGCCGCGCCATTGAAACGGTGGAAAGCACGTTATCACCGATATCTCGCTGAAAAAGAATCGCAGAGGTCTGAAGTTTTTTGTAAAACCTAGATTTGAGATTTGATTTGAAAATGGAAAAAAATATACAAAAAATACCTAGGTTTATATTTCAGGAGCAGTAGTGCGGTATCGCTTAGAAATAAGTTTTGATTATCTATCGAAAAAAGTAATTATTAGCAAGATCTTTTTCTGTAAACATTAATATTATGTAGAACTATCGACAATAAGCAAAAGAAAACTTTTCTTTTTTTAACCGACTTCAAAAAAAAAAAGAAAAGTGTTTGTTACATTCTGGAGGAGTTCTACATATTAATGTGTTGTTTACAGGAAAGATCTCGCTGATACTTACTTTTTTCGATAGCTAATAATCAAAACTTATTTTTTACGCGATACCGCACTACTGCTCCTGAAATATAAACCTAGGTATTTTTTGTATATTTTTTTCCATTTTCGACAAATTCAAATCTATGGTTTACAAAAAACTTCAGACCTCTGCGATGCTTTTTCAGCGAGATATCGGCGATACCTTGTTTTCCACCGTTTCAATGGCCTAGGATATTTTGATGTATTTCTCCAAATTTCGACAAATTCAAATCTAGATTTTACAATGAATTTCAGACGTTTGCGATGTATTTTCAGCGTGATATCGGCGATAACGTGTTATTCACCATTTCAATGGCGCGGCCACGTTAAAACCCTTCTAACTTTTTAACCATAACTTTGACAAATTTGTGATTTTGGGAATCAGCTTTTACAAAATTTTACATAATCTTGGAATAGTTTTTTTTTTCGAAATATCGCCGTGGCCGCGTTTGCGAAACGCACACTTTCTCCTATTGTCGCTTTCGCAGAATGCCTCTTTCGCAAAATGTCGCGTTAATAACTTGAATAAAATTTAGCCAGGTTTTAAATAAAAAGGTTGTTTATTCTAATTTTTCACTAGTAGTAGTATTCATGAATAAATTGAAAAACTTTTAAACATTTAATAAGAAATTGGAAATAATAACCATTTTTATAACCTGTCACGCGATTTTGCGACTAAGCCATTTATGCAACCCGAGTTTGGAAGCAACCACGGAATGAAAAACAAATACGCATTTTGCATATTATTTATTACCCTGCCCCGCCCCCACCCCATTATAAAAAGAGGAGGGCCTTCATGCATGTTTTTTATGTTAATAATTAATACGTGACCTCCAAGACACTATTTCTCAACCAAATGGATAATCACGTCCCATATTTTTTGTAACTTTTATTAATTAGTATTTAACTTCAATAATAGGTTTTAATTCAGTTTATATATTATACGGTGAGGATGTTGTTATCTTGACGGAAGTAAGTAGGTACTAAGTAGTGGCAGTGGTACATGAAACTAAAATGCAGAAAATAAATCATTTTTACAAAATCTTTTGTCTTATCTTTTCAAAGGGTTTGTTTAAAGTTTTAAAAGCAGCGACTGGCGACGCTGTGTTAGCATTGCACTTTTTGGCAGTGGAGTGGACACTTGTGTCACACAAGTATGCAAGTACCCTCTGCCAACAATATGAAGACATCAGAAAAAATATGCTAGTTCAAGTGCTCATTCCATTTAGTTCACAAAAAAACAGCATCAAACACAATGAAATAAACAAATGCAGTTTCATTAAGAAGATATTTTTACAATTCTTAAAAGTTAAATAATGTTAACTCTACAGCAAAGTCGAAAGTGTTAGATTGCCTTCAAATCTTCTGGCAGGTCATTCTTGGGATGCTTGTTTTCAAAATGCTGTTTGTAGGTCTTAGGGTCAGGCATCTGCGCCTGAAACCAAATTCATTAAATAATTTTATTTATGCAACATTACCCTTTGCTCCCAAGCTACCTTTTTGACAAAGGACGTTACTCGGCGTACATAAATAGTTTGCCTAAAAACCAACAGGGACCTGAGTTTACTTTGTGTTCTAAACAATGCACAAATTTGATTGAAACTAAATTAAAATCACGGACACTTCTGAGAATTGTAGAACATCCAAAACACTTTATATTTTCAGGTTATATTAAGACGACCCACTGACCTTAGTTTGGCATTTATAATAATCCAAATAGCAAAAAGACATTACCCTTGTTTTGAGCTCTGCTGCTGTCACATAAAAAATACAACCAAAAAGTTCAAAAGAAGATGACTTTTTTAACAGTCTCCAGCAGGCAGTGGCTGAGTTATGTCCAAATTTTCAAAACACCATAACTTATTTCAATTGTCTCATGCAGGGAGTGGTAGTTATGTTCAAAATGTGCAAAACAAGACGACTTTTAAAGCAGTAAGTACTTTTTACTTGACCATAGCACCATAGGAGCCCCTAAGACAACCCACTGACCGAATACAACTCATTTGTTTAAATCCATATGTGGTTTAGCTTCTAGGAGGAAGCCAGAGCCTAAAAGAGTGTACAGATAGACACAGACAGACACACATACCAACCAAAGACATTACCCTCCTTTCGGGCTCCAACACAGTTAGGTTAAAAGTACAATATTATACTGCTTTATAAGTCATCTTCTTTTGTCTGGTTTATAGTTTACTTTTCAACATTTTTTTACCATTTCATTAACAATCTGGTAGTTGTAGACGTTATTTCAAGGACCAATGAACCTGTTTGGCAACTTATCTGTAAAATATTTCTTATACCATACAAAATAATCAATTAAACTAAGCTAGGCATGATCGCGCACACATCCACATGGATTTGCTTACTCTTATGATGCAGACAAACAATAGGAAACGATTTTTGGAAATTGAACCCCAAAGGGGTTATCAAAAAAGTTAACAAAAAATCTATTTCTTTGGTTAATTATAAACTTGATGAATGTGAACCTAAAATAATAAAGATTGACATATTAGTTTTTTAAGTACTACTCAAAGGCCAGGGCCAGGTTTGTTGAGTTTTTAGGGGAAGTACAAAACCTATGTGGATGAAGTCCAGTCATGCTAGTTTTATATAAACTCAAAAGAGTAGCAGGCGCCAGCTCTGTATGGACCATGACAATTGGACTCAACAATGTTTGTGTATTTTTTTGTGTTTAATTTATTTATTATAAGTACATAATTATGAATAAATACTTACTGACACCTTAATAATTTTCCTGTTTTTAAAGTGTTTAGAGCACCATCAAATTACAACTAAATGTTATTTCAATATAAAAGGTGGTTACCTTGCAAACAGCACACACATGGACAAGGGCTTTCTGAGCAGCTTTCTTCTGGTCATTGGCACTGTGGCCTTGCTGTTTCTTCATTTTGGACTGTTTCTCTGCCGCTTTGGCTTGGGATTGAAGTTTTTGCTGCCCACGCGCCATCCTTCAACCCTGAATAACAATGTTACAATAACCCTTTTTTATTATATTATAGACAAGACTATTTTGATCATTAGAATACCAACCTACATGAACATTTTGTATTTTATGGTCAAAGACCTATTTTGAGATAGAGCTCAACAGTTGTATCAAATAATTTAAAGTTTTGTTAAAATGAAGGTGTCTATTTCGATAATCAATCATCATTACGCACTATACTACCAGGACTACCGGGATGATAAACATAAATTGTTGTTATTTTAGCAACCAGAAAGAAAATAATGAGGAAAAAGTTATTGAAAAAATGCAGGAAAACAACTAAAACTTGATCAAAAAGATACGATGCAGATTGCGAAGATTTTAATACTTCGACATTAAGTGTAAATAATTAAAATATGTGAAGTATTCAATGCCATACATCACCGTTCTAGCTATCTTACCTCAAACTTTCTAACGATTCCAATAATTATCCGTGTCACCAAAACTACTGTTTAGTATTTTGCGCTGTCAACAAATACCCCAACCACAAACTAAGTAATCTAACCGAAAAAAAGATTAAATGCTGACTGAGATATTGGTGAATTGATGAAAAATATGGATTGGATTGGCTAAAAATTTTAAATGATTGATGAAAGAGACAGACTTTATTGAGATAATAAATGAGGAAACTTCGTCTGAGAAATGAATGTGACATGTGTAGCACAGACAGTGCTGCCAATAAAAAAAAAATTCCCTGCGTGAGTGTTGTCAATTCCCCGCTTCTTATTCATTCCCAACAAAATAATACTCCAAAATTATATTCTTGGAATAAAAGCACTGTTTTATACAAAACAAGTTTACTACT
Source organism: Charanyca ferruginea (assembly GCA_947361185.1). Classification (NCBI taxonomy): domain Eukaryota; kingdom Metazoa; phylum Arthropoda; class Insecta; order Lepidoptera; family Noctuidae; genus Charanyca; species Charanyca ferruginea. The sequence goes on along the minus strand of OX376058.1, from coordinate 30,859,784 downwards.
AAAACTTTATAAAATATCTTGTACCAAAATTAACTCTTACAACTCTACATACTACTTCCATACCCGTCAGGGTATAAATGTTCTGTGTTCCATACTATTCAAGGTAGGTACAGTACGGTCAACGTAACTTGGCGCATCTGAAGTTAGCCGATTAGCTGCGCAGTAGACAATTTCGTTCCTAAAAGTTCCATTGCGCAGCCAAACAGCTAACTTCAGACGCGCCAAGTTACGTTGACCGTATTGTACCTAGGTATGAAGGTAGATCAATCTGTGGATCAGTCTGTGGATGGGTGACCATCCATTTCATACCGAGTTTCCTCCGTGCCTCGGAAAGCACGTAAGACCGTTGGTCCCGGCTGTCATTCGTATCCGTAGATCTTTGGCAGTCGTTAAGGGTAGTCAGAAACCAGCAAGTCTGACAACCAGTCTTACCAAGACGTATCGTGTTACCCACTTAAACACCGGTATTCAGCTGCATCCGGGTAGACAGAAAGCCGGCTCCAACATAGTTGGGAAAAGGCTAGGCAGATGATGATTTTATAGGTAGAGTAATGCTGAAACATCCTTTCTTTCACAATACCCGCACGTTTAACCACTTTTCCACAATTTCATTGAAAATACCGTAAACCGTACGCACGCACCAATTTTAAAATCGACAACCGCATTTGCGTGGTGCTGCCATTCAAAATTATGTCAATTGATAGTGTCGAGCTATATCTGCAAAGTCCAAACAATACTATAGGCCACACTAAAAGAGAGGTCGGCCCACAGAGAGTGACATAGAGATACGTAGTTATTGGACTTGGTTTTTGTTCCATCTTCACCTATATCTTCATGGGTCATGCTGAGGTATATCTCTACATTCTCTACTCTATGGACAATGGCTTCAATGACTTGTCAATAATGTCATTGTCAATGTCAATCAACTATCAAACTCAAAAATAGGTAAACAATGTAAAATAACCTGAATTTCTAAGAACGTTTTTTTAATAAAGTCTTAGGTTCTCAATAACAGAAATATTCTATTTTAAACATAATCCTTTCTGTCGTATTGATATCTTTAAGCATAACCTTTAGGTAAGTATAAAACAGGCGAAAACGTTATTTTACTCCATTTAACGAGTATTGTGTGTTGCACCTTCGATAACATAAACAATGGTTTGCACTGAGTGAATAAAGTAACAATAAAGTACCTACACTTTGCGGAACTGTGAGCTAAATCATATAGGTATTTTAGATCAATGCAGCGTATCAACCGGGTGTATTGTGATGTCTGCTCGCTGCGGGTGTCAGCAAGATCACGTTTCAAGGGGTCACAAGCAAATAGTGTAAAAGACAAGACTCCACTCCGGCGCCTATTAGACGATGCGAGTTCGTTCGGTGAAGACAAGGTCGAGGCTACCGAGCCGGAGATGCGCTGGGCGACGCAGCCGTACACGACGCGAGTGCAGGCGCAGCGCGACGAGGCGCCGCGAGTGGAGCCGCGCGACACCACCGTGCTGCTGTTCCCGGGGCAGGGCGCGCAGCGGCTGGGCATGGGGCGCGCGCTGCAGGCCTTCCCCGCCGCCAAGCAGCTGTACGAGCTGGCTTCCACTATAGTTGGGTAATTTATCAAATTTACTAATATTATTGGCATGTGCTACCTTAGCACATCCCTAAATATTGGATTTATTGGTCCCTAAATATTTTGTAAGCTATCATGGGCAGACTTAGGTGTCCCCGGTTTAGGTGTAAGTTACGAACCTTAAATCTTATTTGAAATTTTGTTGAATAGTGTGATTCAGTATGCTTATTTCAGTCCATCACCCCACATTACATATACCGCACGAAGGATCCGGATTTCAATAGGTGACCCTAACGGTTTCCGACATGATCATGACGCCGTACGAATGGGTGCAGGTGGGACGTGGCGCGCGTGTGCGCCGAGGGCCCGGCGGACGAGCTGGCGCGGCGTTGCCAGACCGCCGTGCTGGTGACGTCACTGGCGGCGCTGGAGCGCGCGCGCGAGGAGCGGCCGGGCGCGCTGGAGCGCGTGCGCGCGGCGGCCGGCTTCTCTCTCGGGGAGATCGCCGCGCTGGTGTTCGCGGACGCGCTGTCGCTGGAGCGCGCGCTGCGCCTGGTGGAGCTGCGCGCGGCCGCCACGAGCGCGGCGGCGCGCGAGCGGCCCGGCGGCATGCTGAGCGTGTGGCTGGCGCCGGACGCGCGCCTGCCGCTGGCTCTGCTGCGCGCGCGCGAGCACGCGGCCGAGCGCGGCGTACAGGCGCCCGTGTGCCAGGTCGCCAACTACCTGTTCCCGGCCTGCAAGGTGGTCGCCGGGGACGAGGAGGCGCTGCGGTTCCTGGAGCGGCGCGGCACAGAGTTCGGGCTGCGGCGCGCGGCGCGCGTGCGCGTGGAGGGCGCCTTCCACACGCCGCTCATGGCGGGCGCGGAGGCGGCGCTGCGCGAGGCGCTGCGCTCCGTGGAGATCCGCGCGCCGCGCCTGGCGGTGCACTCGTGCGTGGACGGCGGCGTGTACCGCGACGCGGCGCACGTGCGGCGACAGCTGCCGCGGCACGTGACGCGGCCGGTGCGCTGGGAGCAGACGCTGCACGCGCTGTACGCGCGGCCGCGCGGCTCGTCGTTCCCGCTGACGCTGGCGCTGGGCCCGGGCGCGGCGCTGCGCTCGACGCTGCGCCAGGTGAACGCCCGCGCCTGGGACTCCTCGCTTCAGATCGACGTGTAGAGAGGCCGAAGGGGCCGTGCCTCTCCTAAAAAAATGTTGAATCTGTCAAGGAGTGTTTTTGTAAATATTAATCGTACCTAGTATATCTGTATAAAATAAACATTATCTTTTTGATTATTATTGTATCACATCGATATACCAACGTTACATGCACACAGATGGCGCAACTAGCGCTAACGTGAGGTCAGTTTGTTCAGCACAGAAACAGATTATCTAAAAAGGACATCTTACTACAAAACTACTTATACTTGTCCAAGCTCTACCTATATTAAATTGTTTTCCGACAAAGTGAAAGTTCTTAATACAAATTAAATTCTTAATATCAGCTCAGATGCAGTTCTGAAACAGCTTCTATAATGCAATGTGTAGACCCTACACATCATATAAAAGCCGACGCACATAATTATGGCGGAGCATATATTTTCACTGTAAAACTATTATCGGCATTGTCCTCATTGAAATAATAATATTCAAAATTAATTATCTGACACAACAATTAATTCCTGAAAAGCATTGAAGCGAAAGAAAGGTAGCACGCGACTGCGCGAGCTTACGCGCTACTGAGACGCCTAAAATCTTAATTTCTTATTTAATTCTTCTCTTTTTAATTCTTCTTCTACAAGTAATGTAATCAACAGCACGTCCTAATCCATTATTTTATTCACGAATGTACACTTTTGGGCTGTCGAAAACATTTATGTGTCACGCGGTAAGATAACTTCGCGGGTCATGCTCCGCCTTAGGTACAGCCACAGAATACTTAATAGTACTTTATTAGTACTACGTACAGAAGGGACACTGCCTTTCCCCCGCTCATATCAGATACCGCACCTCACCCCGCACTTAGAGGTGTTCGTCGCCAACTCTTTAGCAAGGGCGCTCAAACTCGTAAGAACTGCAGCGCTGTAGGTAGGTACTGCTGACACAAACAATAGTTTTGCGATTTATTTTGTTTTCAAATTTTTTGGAACGAAGTTCCAACGCGGTTTACGGGTAGAGCTAATTAGTAGAAATCGTCACGTAACGAAATGCGTGTGCGTGTATCGAGCTGTTGCGGCGCACTCGCCTGATCGTATTTATTATTTTTATATATATGTCGGATCGTCAGGTGCGATCGAGGACGAGTGCCGAGCGGTATAGTACATCGTCAGGACTATAGGCGTTCCCATTATCCCATTAGGGATAAACAAGATACCTGTGAAAACAATTACACACTATTAGTAAAGAAAACACAATACAAACGGTAATCAGTAACAGGAATAAAGTAAGTTAAAGGTACAGCAACAATACAGTTAATCGAACAGACCATTAAGGTCCCTCAGTTCGTACAGTGGCTAAGCCACCCAATGATAAACGAACAAACCCTTAAGGTTTACAGTTCGTACAGCAGCCTAAGCCACCCAATGATAAACGAACAAACCCTTAAGGTTTATAGTTCGTACAGTAGCATAAGCCACCCAAATACAAAGTGTATCGCTCGCTAGCAGCAAGCCTATACAGCTATGTGAATATACAGCAGCGCTGTACCAGGTAAACCGACAGTATTGTCGGGAGCAGGAACTCTTTACTGAGTCGAATCCGAGGATCGACTGCCATACTTACGGAGTGCACGCTCTTTTATAAGGCGATGCCCCCCACCTTACAACCTCTCCATACAAGTCTATCCATTGCTGCGGAACTGCTCAGTGTATTTCAGTATTGGTATCTTAATCAAACAAACCGTGTTAAATGGTCTAATGCGCTCTCGGAGTCATATGGATTGGAGTGCGGGGTGAGGCAGGGTGGTCTTTCGTCTCCCCGGCTCTTCAATCTATATGTTAATGACCTCATTGCCGAGCTCAGCAGCATGCGTGTCGGATGCAGGGTGGGTGGCGTTAGTTGCAACAACATCAGCTATGCGGATGACATGGTGCTGCTGGGCCCGTCGCCAGGAGCGATCGTGGAGTTGCTTAAGGTATGTGAGACCTTCGCTGCTGCACATGGACTAATATATAATGCAAGAAAATGTGAATACATGGTCTTTGGGGTCGCGGGTAAGTGCCGGGAAAGTACACTCGAACTTGCCATAAACGGTGTTTCAATACGTAGAGTGAAAAAGTTTAAATACCTTGGGCATTTTCTTACCGACGACCTCAGTGACCATGCTGACATTGAACGGGAACGTAGGGCTCTGGCGGTCAGGGGTAATATGTTGGCACGAAGATTTGCGCGGTGTACTGACCAAGTAAAGATAACGCTGTTCAAAGCTTACTGTCAGAGTTTTTACACCGGTAATCTTTGGGTCAACTACTCGAAAAGATCGCTGGATGCCCTACGCGTCCAATATAATAATGTTTTTAGGATGCTGTTGCGATTGCCTCGTTTTTGCAGTGCCTCTCATATGTTCGCGGTAACCCATACCGATGGGTTTCATGCTATAATCCGCAAAAAAACGGCCTCGCTGCTGAGTAGAGTAAGAGGCAGTCACAACAGCATCCTCAAGACTGTGGCGGCCGATATGTCCTCCACAATAGTAAGGCAATGTGTGAGAAGACTTATACCCTAGTATTTTGTTGCTCTAGTGGTGGGTGGTCTTCTCATTAATTAGTCTTTAGTTACGGTACTAACAATAGTTTTTAAGTGCAAACCTGTTACTAACAATTTATGGATCTCGTAGTTGTCCGAAATAAAATGATTATTATTATTATTATTATTATTGGCGCACGGAAGTGCGTCACGCGTTTACTTGATACAAAACACTACAATGTACTAAATCTAATAAGATTTAATTATAAAGCAATCAAATACCACACTAATAATTGTCATGAATAAACAATAGTGATTTCATAAAGTAATTCGTTTTACATTCAAAGTAACGTGTCAACAATTGTTTTGAATAAAACCATCGATAACAATTATCGAAATAAAGTAACCACAAATCAGTGTGCACATACAATAAACCATGTTTTGAATTAATAGACAATAATTGATAGTAAAATCACATAAATTAACAATAAGAAACACAAATCATAACAAAATTAGTAACACCCATAATTGTGATTAATAAACTGTCTCCGACACGGCCAGACTGACATTCTACACGTCCTCGTGTAGTTATAAAGTTCTTGGTAAATATCGATCGGCCTTTCTGACAAAAAGCTTTAATTAGCAAAAGGTATGTTGTAACGAAAAATCCTGGATTAGTCCTGAAGTAATATCATTAGCAAAATTTGCATCATAACCAGTCAAAATAACCATACTGTTACAGACAATACATAGCTCAACAAATCAGCCGAAATCACACCATGGGATACGACAAGTAACTTGAAGTTGAATAGACAACCCGCATAGGCGTCAACATAGACAACCCGCATAAGCGTCAAGTTCAACATTCAAATCCAGGAGTCAACATAGACATCCGAATAAAAGTAGAGACATAGTCTCCCAGCCGAATTCACACCATGGGAATCGACAAGTAGCTTGAAGTCGAATAGACAACCAACATAGGCGTCAAATTCAACAAACAAACCCAGGAGTCAACATAGACATCCAAATAAAAGTAGAGACATAGTCTCCCAGCCGAATTCACACCATGGGAATCGACAAGTAGCTTGAAGTCGAATAGACAACCAACATAGGCGTCAAATTCAACAAACAAACCCAGGAGTCAACATAGACATCCAAACAAAAGTAGAGACATAGTCTCCCAGCCGAATTCACACCATGGGAATCGACAAGTAGCTTGAAGTCGAATAGACAACCAACATAGGCGTCAAGTTCAACAACCAAACCCAGGAGTCAACATAGACATCTTGTCAATTAAGCTATGGTATGTCAGCAGCAGATGATTATTATCAGTGTCAACATTGACATCATTAAAATTGAATGGACATTCAAGCATTTTTCATACATGATCAAGACTAAATTTTACTGGCACTCAAAGATTTCAACCAATATCATGTTGGATCTGCAAGAAGTACGAAGTTTCCAACGAAGTCTCCAACTTTAACCTTCGGCACCCAGGGCTGCTTGTTTTCTTGCACGGGACAGATTTACTTCTATCTCCACACTGTCAACAGCTGAAACAATTGTTAAACTATTAAACAGTTGTATTATCAAGGGAATACTGCATTGGTCAATAACATTAACTCTTGTAATGATAGCACAATTTTTTTTCGGTCATATTAACTGCAAAAATAAAATTAAAAATCTCACAGCATTCCTATGATTGATCCAGTATCACATGAAAGCTCTAAATCCTAGCAACCAACTATCTCTGCCTCACTTAGAATTTGGTTGGTACATATCATCCCCTCAAAGTAAAAACAATCATTTCAATTAAACCATCTACAGGCACTGTTGTATTTTGTCCAAGAGTCAGTTAACCATAGTTCATCACAATTATTAACCGTACAAGAATACGTTTGTCGGTCCACTTTTCAGCAAATGTCTCAGTATTGTGAGTATATTCCCAATGATTTAAAAAATAACAATAAACCATAACCCTCAAAATTAACTGATTTTCATTACTAAATCACGCCACGCGCTGTTACGGTCGTCTTGCATCTTCACACGTCCTTGGGTGAATAGTTTATCGCATCATCTGTAAACAATCAGAAAAGAGCTCAAGTAAACAGCTTACGAGTAACGTTCGGTCATTCTGATCAATGTAAATCAAACACTACAGACCTGATATCACAAAACAAGTTTAGTATCTTACCACACATGAAATTACCTTATTACCACACATGAAATTACCTTATTACCACACATGAAATTACCTTATTACCACACATGAAATTACCTTATTACCACAAATGAAATTACCTTATTACCACACATGAAATTACCTTATTACCACACATGAAATTACCTTATTACCACACATGTGATTACCTTATTACCACACATGTAATTACCTCACCACACATGTCAACAATCAGGGGGTACACAGTTACTTTTCAGATAAACTATTCCTCAGACCTCAGAATCACGCTATTTGTTTAGCTAAAAGCTAACTATTTGAAATAGTTGTATTATCACTGATTTATATCCCGATGAAATATCAGTATCAATTTTATTCGGAGTTTCAGGAATAGAGCATAGCTGTTACAATCTCAACTTTTGTAATGGTAACAATACTTTCGGTTTTAATAACCTCAAAATCTAAATTTAATATCTCACGGCATAATATGATACTATGATTTGAATAAGCATTCGGTATTACATGAAACTTCACTTTATATTGACCATACAAGTAAGTTTGACACACATGTATCAGTAATGAAAGTACATTCAAACCCAGAGTCATAACAAAATGGAAGCGTCTCACCAGATAGTTGTAGAAAGAACATCACATCAGTGGTGGGTACATCACACTTATCTTATCACGGACTTCAACTTATCACGGATGATTAGTTGCTCGAAAACTGACTCACAGTATCTTCACTCGAACCACCCGGCTGTTCTCCGGTAGTCACTAAAGTGACATACTATTGTACCTGGTTTGAACCTAAGAGGGTTGAGAAGAATTATGTAGCTGTTATGGTATTAAGGTTGGTGTTTGCTTAGCAGGAATTACAAATAGAAAATACGTGTTTGCTTGAATGTGGTTTTAATGCGACTAATCTGAGGTGGGGGACAATCATTAATTTATATAATACACGATATTGACATAACATGCCGCCCACCAAAAGGACATAGTTCTTTTCTACTTTGAACATAATAAACAACAAATGTTTAAAAAATCGCTTGATCTAACATTACTTAATTACTACTTAAAGCCTAAGTACAAATATTCATGCAAATCTTAAATGTTTCAGGTAAGTATACAATAATGACAGAAAATTCCTAAGTAACACTTAACATTTTAATCAGTTGCAATAGGTAAAGGGCATAACTTTGAAACACATCTTTTTACTACATTGCTGCCACTTCTTATGCTGTAGACTCGGGTAATGCCATCTTTACCGGGATGTTTGTTTACAACTCGACCCAGTACAAATTTACCAGGCGGTATTCCATCAGATTTTATTAAAACAATATCGCCGTTCTTGAACTCTTCAAATTTCTTTAACCAAATGGGACGTTGTTGTAACCGTGTTAAGTACTCTTGTTGCCAGCGTCGCCAGAAATCGCCGAGTAGTTTTTGTGTGTATTGCCACCGGGATAAGCAATGAAATTTTGTATCTCGGAAATCAGGTGAAGGTACAACAATAGGAGCTTCGCCGATTAAAAAGTGTCCAGGTGTTAATACTTCTATGCAGTCTAGATCCTTGTCATCGATAGGACACAATGGCCTGGAATTGAGACAAGCCTCAATCTGACAAAGCACCGTGGTCATTTCTTCGTAGGTAAGATTGGTAGTAAGCACAGTTTCAAGTGGGTTTTGACAGATTTTACACCTGCCTCCCATAAGCCTCCAAAATTCGGTGAGTATGCAGGTATGTAATGCCATTGTGTTCCTTCTAGTGCCAATGTGTTGGTTATGTCACCTTCAAAAACCAGATTTGCTTCCTTGAATGCATGCATGAGCTCCTTATTAGCACCAACAAAGTTTCGACCCTGATCACTCCATATATCGCTACATTTTCCCCTTCTAGAGACAAACCGCTTGAATGCAGCGATAAAGGCTTCTGAAGATAGATCCCCAACTAACTCCAGATGCATAGCCTTTGTTGACATACATATGAACACACAGATGTATGCCTTTTGGGTTCGGTTGCCTCTTCCTTTGGACATTTGTATTAGAAATGGGCCAGCAAAATCAACTCCGGTATGTAAGAAAGCTCGAGCAGGAGTTACTCTCGCTTTAGGCAGGTCTCCCATGACCTGTATCCTTGATCTCGCTCTGAGTCTGGCACAGACTAGACACTTGTGTATGCAAGATTTTACTAACGCCTTGCCTCGAACAATCCAATACTTTGAGCTTATGTAACTTAACATAAGTTGAACACCGCCATGTAATGTGCGGGTATGCGCATCAGCGACAATCAAAGGTACCAAATCGTTCTTGTTTCCAACGATAATAGGATGCTTGACCTGCTCCTCCAAGTTCGCGTTACGAAGTCGACCGCCCACCCTGAGAATACCGTCTTCGTCAAGGTAAGGATTCAATGTTTTGATTTTACTTTCTCCCTTCACAGCTTTATTTACCTTAAGTCTTTCTATATCATCTTTAAACTCTTCTTGTTGTACTAATGCTATACATTTCTTCAACGACTTTTCTAATTCGTGTGTGGTAAAACTTCTTTCCGTATTTTCTAAACGTCTTTTGAAATTTAAAAATCTTCGACAATAGGTTATTGCTTTTATTAATTCCTTGAGATTATTAAATTCTTTAAATTGTAATGTTATACTTTCTTCTGGTTCTATTTTTAGATTCACATGCACCGTATCCTTTTTCATTTCTAAATCTGTACATGTATTTGCTTTGTTTAATCGTATTTCTGTTGCAGAGAGCCAAGCTGGACCCCTCCACCACAAATCAGAGTTTTTTAGATCTACTAGTAACATGCCTCGGGACCCAATGTCTGCAGGATTATCTTCAGATGAGACATGAAACCACCGGTTGTTGTTTACATTCTCAACGATCTCTACAACTCGGTTTGCTACAAAGGTTTTCCATTTGTGGGGATCACCAGATAGCCATGCAAGGACAATCGTTGAGTCTGTCCAGGGTAGGTATTCGCATGGCGTTTTCTATTTGCTTAAGCAATTTCGACAACAACAACGCTCCACACAGCTCTAAACGTGGTAAGGAAACAGTTCGTAGCGGTGCCACTTTAGTCTTAGCAGCTACTAATTTTGTTGATACCGAGCCATCCTGCATCGGTACCCGGATATAAGCCACTGTTGCGTATGCTCGCGTCGAGGCGTCACTAAAACCATGTACTTCTACGGTGTTTGTATCAAGACTTAATGTGCCGAGCCATCGATCAATGTGTACTTCTTTTGCTTCACCAATGTCTTTACGAAGTGTCATCCATTCATCCACCAGGTGTTGGCTTATTTTGTCGTCCCAGCCAACCTTTTCTAGCCATAGTCTTTGTATGAGCATTTTAGCCAAGATTAAACTCGGAGCGATCCATCCCAGCGGATCGAACAGTTTCTGAATGTCCGATAAAATTGATCTTTTTGTGACCTTATCTATCATCTGCGGTAAGTTTATTTTATATTGAAACTGATCTGTTCCCAAGTTCCAGATCAATCCTAAGGCTTGCACAGTGCCATCTAATTTTAAATCGAAATGTACTCGCTTTGTTCTCTTATTTGCTTCTATAGATTGCATAAATTCAGTAGAATTGGAAGACCATTTTGATAATATGAACCCACCCTTTTGCAATATATTATCAACTTCTTGAGCTGTCTGTATGGCTTTCCCTGCAGTGTCATCACCAGATATCAAATCATCCATGTAGAAGTCAGCTTTAACAATGCGTGCAGCCTTTGGGTGATGTTTACTTTCATTTTCAGCCACTTGATGAAGAGTTTTTACTGCGAGGTAAGGCGCTGATGCTGTACCAAACGTGACACGAAGCATTCGATATTCTTTTATCTGTTCTGACTCTTTCTCTCTCCACAGCAGGCGTTGATAGCTATCGGCGTCTTCTTTGTAGAGTAAGACTTGCAGGTACATTTTCTGTATATCACATGCATAGCAGACTCGATACAATCTCGATCTCATAACAATATCTCGGAGATCGTCTTGTAGTTGCGGACCCACAAGCAGTTCGTCGTTAAGAGAGACGTGGTTCGAGCCCTTAGCTGAAGCATCAAACACGATACGTGTCTTCGAGGATTCTTTGTCGTCGCGGACAATGGCGTGGTGAGGTAAGTACACTGCCTTTTTATTTGTTTCATTTTCGGGTATTTCTTCCATATGATTTGATTTTAGATATTCTTGCATAGCCTTTTGATAATCTTCTTTTAGTGTAGGTGCTTTTCTAAATCTTCTTTCTAGGTGTAGTAATCTATTTCTTGCTATATCTTTTGTATTTCCCTCAGGTGATATTGGATTTTCGCTTTTAAACGGCAACTTTACTATGTACCTTCCTTCGTTTGTTCTTGTATGAGTGTTTTCATATATTGTTTCACATAGCTTTTCTTCCTTTGTTAATTTTCTTTCCTTTTCAGAGTCAATTTCCCAAAAAGTTTTTAACATGTTATCCACATCTATTAGCTGATGAAGGACCAGAAAAGATTCTTCTTGTAACTTGGTCTTGACTTCTCCAAACAAGATCCAACCCAGGTTTGTTTCTTGGGCACATGGAGAACCGGGTGGACCCTTGATCAATTGTTGTTGCACAATTTGTGCATACTCCTTAACACCTAGAAGTAAGTCAATAGGACCTGGTTTGTGGTAGTCCGGATCTGCCAGGTTGAGTCCTTCTAGGTGTGGCCAATGTGTGACAGTCACAGCTTTGGAGGGTATCTTTGTGGTCAACTGTTTACTCATAACGTATGCTTGTATGTTGATCTCAAAGTTAGAGTTCCAACGAGAACCAATCTTTAGTTGTACCACGTGATCGACGTTAGTTCTTGTAGATCCCACTCCAATGATACTTCCCTTTGCTGTCTGCCTGGTTAGTTTAAGCAGTTGTGTCGCCTTCTCGCTGATAAATGAAGCCTGCGAACCTGGGTCTACTAGCGCGCGCAGAACAACAGTGTGCAACAGTGTGCGCTGTGTTTGTGCTTTGTTTGGTGTTATAATGTGACGTTATCGTAGTGTTAACTATTTCCTCCTTCTCTTCTACATTGTTTTGAGCTGCTTTCGGTGGTGTAAGATCCTCAGTTTGTCCCGAAGAAGCAAGAGTCCTGATTGCGATGTAGGAGAGTATGATGACGTCGACGGCATAAACGACAGGACATTTTCAATTTGCATTGATACGCGGAATGACCTGGTGCTAAACAATTAAAGCACAGTTTGTTTGTCTGTACATATTCAGACCTCTCAGAAGGTTGCAGTTTGGTGAAATTCTTACAATGGCATAATGTATGTTTTTCTTTACATAGCACGCATGTTCTATCTGTCGACGATGGTGACGTAGTAGTTGTAGCAGTAACAAGGTGTGAACGTTCTCTTATAGGTTTGTCACGGGTGCCCGATGTTGACATAATAAGTTCTAAGGTACAGTATCTTGATTGCAGAAATTCCTTCAGTTCATTCCAGGTTGGTAATTTATCTTCTTCTTTAGTGTAAGCAGCTTGTTCCCACTCCTTATGAGACTCAGGGTCCAATTTCTGTATTACAAGAAATATAATTATAGGATCCCATGAGCTCACAGATATATTCAAATTCTGTAAATTATTTAAACAATCTGTCGTAACGTCTAGTAAACTCTTTATTTGATTTGCAGACTGGTTACTTATTTTCTTTTGGTTACAAAACTTCTTTAACACCGAATTGACAATCATTTTTTTGTTTCCATACCTGGTTTTAAGAACACTCCATGCCTTTTCATAATTATTTTGAGTTATTTGAATAGGCTTCAATAATGTCTCAGCTTCCCCGGTGACGCTACTCTTCAGATAGTGCAATTTTTGTACGTCACTGATCGCCGTGTTTTCATGTACTAATGACATAAATAAGTCCTGGAACGTAGGCCAATCTTCATAATTTCCACTAAAACTCGGTAGTTGTATCCTCGGCAGTCTAACGAGTTGGTCATTGTTCGTCATATTTGTAAACGAGTTGTTTTTCGATGACGTGGAAGGCGCGGGCGCTGCATTCATCGTCAACAAAAGGTCATTTAAATCAGCTAATAACACAAGATACAAGTCTTCATATATAAAGAAATCTTCATTTACGAAATAGTGCAATGTTTGTTTTTGTTCCTTTGGCGTTATCTTGACTAATTGTTGATGAGTTTCTTTGAAAGTTGTCCAATACTGTTCTATACATCTTATTCTAGCCTCAATGTAACCTTTTGTCAATCTAGTTTTAGGGCATTTCTTTAAATTTACCTGTGTTTTTTGTAATAATGCAGCTGTGTCTTCTAAAACATTAATTAACTCCGCCGTTGTACTCATCGTACCGTTTTTTTTGCTAATATTCACTAATCACCTTTGGAATGCGGCTGCCTATTGTTCGCGCCGGCCGCTCGGAATCTTCGATAACTTGTTATTTTTTACTTCACTTTATCCGGCTCGATTTTGACCACTATGTTATGGTATTAAGGTTGGTGTTTGCTTAGCAGGAATTACAAATAGAAAATACGTGTTTGCTTGAATGTGGTTTTAATGCGACTAATCTGAGGTGGGGGACAATCATTAATTTATATAATACACGATATTGACATAACAGTAGGTCAGAGGAAAATGAGACTTTCTCTTAAGATAGAACAGTTCTCAGTTCTTGTTGAAGCTTAAACCTCATGTACTTCGGTAGTAAATGCTAGTAGATGAGCACGGGAAATGAAATTTGGAAACATGGGCCAGTACAGTACAAAAAGCAATTTGTTTGACACTTAGGTAGGTAAATAAGGGTAGCGATAACTGTTGGAGTATGTAAAATCAAACAATGAAATTAATGTGGGTAGGTGATTTATGAATGCCATTATAACAGCCTTAGCTCAGCGCTAGGTAATCCCAAGAGAGGAAGCTGTCATAACAAGAGTGGAAAAGACATACGATAACTAGGGAAGCCATGCGGAAGCATTAAGAGGCTATCCCACTTCTGATGTCGGATCGTCAGGTGCGATCGAGGACGAGTGCCGAGCGGTATAGTACATCGTCAGGACTATAGGCGTTCCCATTATCCCATTAGGGATAAACAAGATACCTGTGAAAACAATTACACACTATTAGTAAAGAAAACACAATACAAACGGTAATCAGTAACAGGAATAAAGTAAGTTAAAGGTACAGCAACAATACAGTTAATCGAACAGACCATTAAGGTCCCTCAGTTCGTACAGTGGCTAAGCCGGGTGGCTTAGCCACTGTACATTGGGTAATGATAAACGAACAAACCCTTAAGGTTTACAGTTCGTACAGCAGCCTAAGCCACCCAATGATAAATGAACAAACCCTTAAGGTTTATAGTTCGTACAGTAGCATAAGCCACCCAAATACAAAGTGTATCGCTCGCTAGCAGCAAGCCTATACAGCTATGTGAATATACAGCAGCGCTGTACCAGGTAAACCGACAGTATTGTCGGGAGCAGGAACTCTTTACTGAGTCGAATCCGAGGATCGACTGCCATACTTACGGAGTGCACGCTCTTTTATAAGGCGATGCCCCCCACCTTACAACCTCTCCATACAAGTCTATCCATTGGCGCACGGAAGTGCATCACGCGTTTACTTGATACAAAACACTACAATGTACTAAATGTAATAAGATTTAATTATAAAGCAATCAAATACCACACTAATAATTGTCATGAATAAACAATAGTGATTTCATAAAGTAATTCGTTTTACATTCAAAGTAACGTGTCAACAATTGTTTTGAATAAAACCATCGATAACAATTATCGAAATAAAGTAACCACAAATCAGTGTGCACATACAATAAATCATGTTTTGAATTAATAGACAATAATTGATAGTAAAATTACATAAATTAACAATAAGAAACACAAATCATAACAAAATTAGTTACACCCATAATATTGTGATTAATAAACTGTCTCCGACATATATATTTTTTTGTACAGACACAATCCTTACGGAAGTCTCACGAACGCTCAGTTATTTTTTTATATTAGTTTTAATCACGATGTTTCATTTATTTTCTAAGTATTCTTCGTTTTATATCACAATTTTTCCGTATTATTGTCATGCCAACCTCAGATTATAAAACAATTTTTGTACCTTTTGTTATTATTGACTGAATAAATAAACCTCTTTTACATAACAAATATTATAATAGTATTTTTATTCAAACTCAAACTCAAAATCATTTATTTCAAATAAACCATTTACAGGTACTTTTGAATTGTCAGAGTCAGTCAGTCAGAAAGTTGAAGCTAGTTGCTCGTTCCAAACAGTAGGTTTCTATGGAGAAGAACGAGCAAGAAACGTTTCAAGTTCATTACGAATCCGACTACATAATTTAAATAACTAGCAACCCGGCCCGGCTTCGCATGGGCCTATAGCGTTCCTCGATAAATGGACTATCCAACTCAAAAAGATTTTTTCAAATTGAACCAGTAGATCCTGAGATTAGCGCGTTCAACCAAACAAACAAACAAACTCTTCAGCTTTATAATATTAGTTTAGAAGTATAGATAGATTGAACGCTCGTACAAGCAAGATCACTAAACTTCCTAGAAATGCTCGAAACGTTCGGGAAGCGCCGTCGTCGTTCGGTTTGCCCGACGCAAATTGTTGCACTTTTCGCGCCATTCCATTCGCCGACTTTAAAAAGAAGGAGGTTCTCAATTCCATTGGCATTTTTTTTAATGTATGTACACCGGTTACGCTCGAGATTTATGATCCCATTTTCGTGATTCTTCTTTAGTTTGATGCGAACGAAATAGTTGCCATTTGGTCCCCCCCATAAAAATTTTACATAGGTACATAGTTTGGCCCAGTGTAGTTTTCATTATATGAACATTTTTTTTTTTTATATTTCACCACGCATGTCTTTTTTCAGTGTAGTCCGATTTCGATGATTCTTCTTTAATGATAGTGTATACCTACCTGTTTGGTCCCATAAAAACTTCAAGAAAAATATTCCACCCCTAAGGGCAGAAAATGAAGGGATGACTGATTTTTTTATGTCCCCGTTTCGTGATTATTTTCGTTTTATCATTTTCGGTAAATCAACATACAGACGAATGGAGAACCGCCTTCTTTTTGAAGTCGGTTGAAAAATAACTTTCAATTCGCAAGTCGGTGGCAATACAAAACAACAAGCAAAACCAAAGCCGCCGACTTGCGAATTGAAAGTTATTTTTTACTTTTTGAAGGCGGTTGTCTGTTTTGTTAAAATAGTAGATTGTTATACAAGGAGCTAAAATGACCCACTATATACGAGGTAGTTTTACTCCCGAGCTTTAGCGAGGGAGTAAATAGAAACAGAGTTTGAATGGGTTTTAGCGCCGTGTGTTACACTATACTTTTCACTACGATTGCGAGAAAATAAAACAATCCAATACAATATGAAATATGTAGTTTATTTTATTAAAAATTAAATGTACAATTTGTACAATTCTGGATAATTAACGAGATGTTTGTTTCTTCTGTAGCCGCAACACATTGCATGCATTCTACCAGAAATCGCAGATTTTAGTTCCATTTTCAAAATTAAAATGAGGTTCTTTTTTTATGAAACAGTAATAAGTCAACTTTATTCATGATTATTCTACTTATGACTAAAGACTTTTTCGTTTTTGTAGGCTCATTGTCATACTTGACACACAAAAACTAAAAAAAAAAAACTTTTTCTCCTAGAGGATGAAATGCTATTTTATCCCCGCTCTGGTATGCTACAATGACGGCCTTTTTGAGCAAGAGAAGTGAAAACTTCTTTTACGCTACGCACGACATTCAACCCTACTATTTAGGTCATTTGGTTTTGTAGTAGTAATAGGTAATTATTTAGCGAGTGTTGTATAGTGTCCGAGGTGTGGTATACGGCGGCCGTTATAGTCAATTCCAGTCTTGCTTTTTAGTTATTTCAGTCACACCACACAAGATGACTAAAATAAAACAATATTCTATTTTTTTGGATAATAATTTATTTAATATAATTCAGTTTAGAACTGTACCATGATTCAATTCAACCATAGTTTTATTCCATTCGTGAAAGCAACTTCATGAATGTAAACAATAGGTAACCACTGTATTAGTAGACAGGTATGGGACAGGATGAAGAGCAGTATACATTGCTAATCTTATTATAATAATTATTACTACAATCGAGTACATCTACGACTATGACCGAGAATATCAACTACTCGGCTTAGCTTATAAATAATAATTATGTACATTTGCTTTACTTAATTCGAACTGTTGTGTAAATTTTACTATTCCGTTAGGCAGTCGTTTAATGAATATGATTCGTTTTGAGATTCGACGAAGACGACGAGTGCGGCGCATCCGCGAATAGGTATCGAGCGTGAATCGAAAAGGTTTCATCGGTCGGACGCGAAGATGAACGATCAGAAGTATCGATACAAAAATATAATTTATGTTTCGCTAAATTATTATATACACACTTCCGAGGAACGAATCAACACTACTCTCAGTTCGAATCACGATCACAGGTTCAGCGGGTTGACGGTGGGCTGGCCGCCCTGTGCCGCCACCGCGGAGCCGAGCTCGGCGAGCCGCGCGTACTGACGCAGCGAGCGCGGCTCGCGAGTGGCGCCCAGCAGCGCCGGCATGCGCGCCACCGCCTCCTCCGCCCACGCCTCCGCCAGGCGCAGCTCGTGCGCGGCCGACGGCAGGCGCAGCCGCGCGGCCCGCGACGCGCGCGACAGCACCGCCGCGGCCGAGTACGCGTCCACGGCGGACGCGGCCAGGCGGTTGAGCACGAACTGCTCGTCCACGATGCGGCGCCCGTGGCGCACCAGCGCCGCCTCCACCGTGCGGCCGTGCTCCAGCACGCAGCGGCCCAGCTCCTGCGCCAGCGGCCGCAGCTCGGGCGCCACGTGCGCGGCCAGGTCCGGGCCGCGCGCCAGCCCCACGGCGCCGGCCGCGCGCCGCCCCGCCTCGCTGAAGATGAGGCTCAGGTGCGCCGTGGGGTTCTTGAAGGCGCGCTGCAGCTCCTGCAGGTGCGAGCCCGCGAACTGGATGCCTGCGGGACACACGCGGTCAGTCCGCCGCTACGTAGTGGCCCCCGCCCCCGCCCCCGCCCCCGCCCCCGCCCCACTCACCTGTGAGCGCCACGAACAGGCGCAGGATGTCGTTGGTGCCCTCGAAGATGCGGAAGATGCGCAGGTCGCGCAGCACGCGCTCCAGCCCGGTGGCCTTCATGAAGCCCATGCCGCCCAGGATCTGGATGGCCTCGTCCACCACGGTCCAGGCCGAGTCGGACGCGAACACCTTGGAGATGGCGGCCTCCAGGTGGTAGTCGACGGCGCCGGCGTCCATGTTGCCGCTCACCATGTAGGCGAGCGACTCGGTGGTGTACTGCAGCATGGCCATGCGCGCCAGCTTCTCCTGGATGGTGCCGAACTCGGCGAGGCGCTTGCCGAACTGCACGCGCGTGGCGGCGTGCTCGGCGGCCTGGCGCAGCGCCGCGCGCTGGGTGCCGGCCAGCGCCGCCGCCATGCCGAAGCGCCCGTTGTTGAGGATGTTCATGGCCACCTTGAAGCCGTTGCCGACGCCGCCCAGCACGTTCTCCAGCGGGATCTTGACGTCCTCGTAGTACACCTCGGTGGTGTTGGAGCACTTGATGCCCATCTTGTTCTCGGGCGGGCCGGACGACACGCCGCCGAACGCGCGCTCCACGATGAAGGCCGTCACCTGCGCAGTCACGACGGTACACGGTTAGCGCTATACGTTACCACGACATCAGTGTTCAGTGGTGCGAGTACTTAGTAAGTGTTCAAAAAAAGTTTTTACTAAAAAGACAACCGCCTTCAAAAAGTAAAAAATCACTTTAAATTCGCAAGGCAGTGGCAATACAAAACAACAAACAGAACCAAAGCCACTTGTAAATTTTAAATATTTTTTTACTTTTTGAATGCGGTATTTTAGTCATACCTTATTAGGGTATTTTACTCAATACGAGAAAACATCTATTATGTTATTGAGACAGTTTAGGCATAAAGCAGTCGGAAAATGTAAGTTTTAGTTAATAAAATAACAAAGCAAATTTTTAAATTCAGTTAAAAGTTTTCAGTAATTTTAATCTGTTAAAAAACACCATGAAATAGTAGCGGCCATGTTATTACGCCGTACGGCTGTGTAAACAAAAAATTTTCAACTGTCAGTCAACCGATTGGCGTAATATAGGCTTTGTACTTTTATTATTTTCGTAACCAACGTAATTTTTTCATTATTACACCTATTACATATTATGCTTTTAATTATTTTTAAATGATATACAATTATCATATTTAATATGAGATTATGAGCTCATTTGATACAAAACGAACTGACGTCATTTACGCTGAGCAATTTGGCTTCCAGTAAAAGGCGTTTTCGTCAAACTACGCGCGAAATTTGAAATTTAGATGCATTTTTATCGATTGAATAATTTTGTGTTTTTTTTGGTGGCATCTTAGCACCACAGAATTTCATAGACACTTTTCAAAAATGGGTGTAATACCCTATTGGAATACTTTCATGTATATGGAAATAACTTTGACAAACATTAAAAAAAAATGTGTGTCGAATAGGGTTACACCCATTTTTGAAAAGTGTCTCAATAAAATTCTGTAGTGCTAATATGCCACCAAAAAAAAACACAAAATTTTTATTCAATAGGGTATTTTACTCTATACGAGAAAAAATCTATAAATATGTTATTGAGACAGTTTAGGCATAAAGAAGTCGGAAAATGTAAGTTTCAGTTCATAAAATAACAAAACAAATTTTTAAATTCAATTCAAAGTTTTCAGTATTTTTAATCTGTTATAAAACACCGTGAAATAGTAGCGACCATGTTATTACGCCATACGGCTGTGTAAACAAAAAATTGACAACTGTCAGTCAACCGATTGGCGTAATATAGGCTTTGTACTTTTATTATTTTCGTAACCAACGTAATTTTTTCATTATTACGCCTATTACAAATTATGCTTTTAATTATTTTTAAACGATATACAATTATCATATTTAATATGAGCTCATTTGATACAAAACGAACTGACGTCATTTACGCTGAGCAATATGGCGTCCAGTAAGAGGCGTTTCCGTCAAACTAGGCGCGAAATTTGAAAATTTAAAATTTAGATGCATTTTTATGGCACTTATCGAAAGAATAAAAATTTTGTTTTTTTTTTTGGTGGCTTAATAGCACTACAGAATTTCATTGAGACACTTTTCAAAAAGGGGTGTAATACCCTATTGATAAGTGCCATAAAAAAGCATCTAAAATTTAAATTTGCAAATTTCGCGCGTAGTTTGACGAAAACGCCTTTTACTGGACGCTATATTACTCAGCGGATATGACGTCAGTTCGTTTAGTATCAAATGCGCTCATATTAAATATGTTGTATGTATTATAATTTAATAGAAAGCTTTTAAAAAAAACAGAAAACCGCTTTCAAAAACTAAAAAGTGATAAATAACTAGCACAGAACACACATTACTTTACTTTCGGAAGTCGGTGGCGGTGGCTTTGTGTTTGTTATTTTGTATTGCCACCGACTTCCGAAAGTAAAGTAATGTGTGTTCTGTGCTAAAGGTATTTATCACAAAAAGGGCTGTACCGAATAACTCCCTTTCGAACAAAAAAAGAATTTTGCAAATCAAATCATATCAAATCAAATCAAATCTACATATGACAGAGTTATGCCCGAACATACATAAAAAAATAAAATAAAAAAGAAATATAAACATTCGAATTGATAACCTCCTCCTTTTTGAAGTCGGTTAAAATACATTGGTTATGAAAATAATAAAAGTACAAAGCCTATGTACGGCGTATTAACATGGCCGCTAGTGTTACAAAACAGATTAAATAAACTAAAAACTTTGAATTTAATAAAAAAAATTATTTTGCGTTTTTATGAACTAAAACTAACATTTTCCGACAGCTTTTTGCCTAAACTATCTCAATAATATATTTATAGATTTTTTCTCATATAGAGTAAAATACCCTATTGAGAACCTTCTTGTTGGTTGAAAAATGCTGAGGAATGATGGAAACACACGGAAATGGGGGGCTCCCATTTCCGTGTTTGTGCAAATATTAGGCCGGTTACATACAGTGCTCCACCGACCGTCAGAGCGCACGGTCGGTCCTGACGGTACGCATTAACCGTCCGTCAGTTTGTATCATTCAGTGCTCTCCTGACCAACAAACTGATTGGAGTCATACACTCACACACGTATACTTGTTAATGTTCAGACATCCGTACAGTCAGTTCAGCACTGTACGATTTATTCATTTTCATATAAATGACAAGCGCGACCGACGTCCGCCCGACGGTCGGTCGAGCACTGTAACCGGCCTTATGCTTCTTCTTAGAGCGATTCCGGGACCGACACGAAGGTCAAACTAGAGA
Source organism: Charanyca ferruginea (assembly GCA_947361185.1). NCBI lineage: Eukaryota > Metazoa > Arthropoda > Insecta > Lepidoptera > Noctuidae > Charanyca > Charanyca ferruginea. Next base: position 30,837,950 of record OX376058.1, on the reverse strand, counting down.
TCGAGGAATACCTTTTCGACGGTCTTGCCGTCCTTCTCGACGGGCGTCTGCGCGAACACTGTCATGATTTCGGCGATGCCTCCGTTGCTAATCCAGATCTTGGAGCCATTGAGGATGAAGTGCTGCCCGTCGGGCGACAGCACCGCGCGCGACCTGCACACACACACAGTCAGGGCCGGCTCGCGTCACGTCACACGTCACGTCACGCGTCACGTCACACACGCACTTGATGGAGCCGGCGTCGGAGCCGGAGGAGGGCTCGGTGAGGCAGAAGGCGGCGTACTCCCCGCCCGTGACGCGCGGCAGGTAGCGCTGCTTCTGCTCGGGCGAGCCGAACAGCAGGATGCCCTTGAAGCCGATGGACTGGTGCGCGCCCAGCGTGATGCCCACGCCCAGGTCGTGCGCGCCCACCACCTCCACCAGGCGCGCGTACTGCGTGTTGCACAGCCCCAGGCCGCCCAGCTCGGCCGGCACCTGCAGCCCGAAGGCGCCCAGCTCCCACAGCCCCGCCAGCGTGTTCGGTTCGATCTGCGACTCCGCGTCGTTCTTGGCAGGGTCGTTCACCTGCGCCGCGAAAACTTTGCTTTATTTCATAAATTAATCATTCATTCATTTGTTTAACCCTAGATAGATAACCATACCACGACAAACGTTAAAGATAACCATACGCTTCAGAAGCGCACGCTTTTTAAATGAGTGTTTATAATTGATTTTATAATGAAAAATAATAATTGATATTATTATCTTAAATGGTATATTTAAAACTACACAAATAATAAACAATTTAATTTTAATTTGTTTATTTTCATAAAAATAAAACTAAATGCGTAGACCTCTACAAAAAAATTACAAAAATCAACAACCTTAGGCCTTAGGATCAAAATCATTTCATTTATCTTATAAAAATAAGGTTTTTCCTTAGAAGCTATTTAACTACAATAAAATCAGTCTAAAAAAAAGAATTAGTCTTAAAAATATTGATTTAATATACAGAAATGGCAAACGTAATTATTATGCTCCCCACAAACAGTTTTTTGAACCTAATGCAGGTAATTTTCAAAATAATTTTTTTTTAGACATGCATTTTTTAACTCTTCTACATTTTGGTTGTGAATAAACTTGTTTTCGAAGTCATTTTGCACATTTTCTTCGCTCAGGTGATCATCCAACTCGCTGTCACTTTCCAGAGGTTCATCAGGGTCGTTTTCCTCGTTTCTACTCAACAAAGCGCTATATTGCATCTACTGCCAACTTCCTAATAGGTTCCATAATGTGTCCTTAATAAATTGTTTCTAAAAACAAATAAAAACATTAGCAACTACGCCTAACATCAAAACAACTTCAATACTATTCAACTCTTCAAAGTTACAGAAAAGATAACCATACGCCTCGTGAGCGCAACGACTCTTCATAACAAGAAAACTATAGCTCTTACCGCATAAAAACAGTTGTCCTGCGAAAGGATAGACCGACGACTGAGTTGGCTAAGAAGGACAAAGTAATACACACGTTGTACGAAAAGATACAGCGTCAAGTTTCCCGCGCGGGCGCCTCTACGACGTAGGTTATCTTTCTAGGGTTAAGGGCGCGCATTCGATTTAGCGCAACTCTAAATCTAAACGATTGCTAGAACGGTGTAGCAGCATTGACATACACTAGTTCAATACGATGGTCTGATCTAATAGTAATATTTTCGTAATTTTGGCCCTATATTGAACTTTGAGACTGTATATCTATCCTGTTGGAAAAACGCATAAAACATATTTTGACATACTTTAATGGTTGTAGGTATTGATCTTGAAAGTTAACTCTGACGTCTTATTTTCATAAAACGCTATGAAGGGATTGTCTTCGCTTTAAAAAACCATAATTAAAAATTATATTTTTACTCTGCAGTTCCCTAAATCAAGACTTAATCTTTCTAAAACAGTAATTTTCTTTGAATAATCTGCTCACATCATTACGATATTGCTCTGGGAAAACACGAAGTTTTCGTCACGAATCGAATACACGCTCTTAATGAGTATTCAAACTCAAAATTATTCATTTCAAATAAACCATTTACAGGCACTTTTGAATTGTCAGAGTCGATCAGTCAAAAAGTTGACGCTAGTTGCTTGTTCCAAACAGGTTTTTATAGACAAGAACGATGAAGAACAATGGCGTATACTTAGACGTGATTATAATAATGACAATGTAAATAAATTTAAATCATATTTGAGTAGTTTGACATTCTCAGATGTATATGAATCTAATAATCCTAATGAAGCTTTTAATGCATTCTCAGAAATGTTTTTGTTTCTATACAACCAATGCTTCCCTAAAATACCAATTTATGTGAAAGTATTCAAGAAGCAAAAGTGGGTTTCGCGCGGTATTAAAAAATGTAGTGCAAAGAAACGCCATTTATTATGGCAGTATCGATTGAATCCCACGCAAGGAAACAATACTCTATTTAAGAATTATTGTAATACATTTAAAAAGGTAACTTATTTGACGAAAAGAGCACAGAACACTTATAGAATACAGACATCTAGTAATAAATCTAAAACGACATGGCTTATTATTAATGAAAATAAACAAAATACTCCTAAGAATAACATTAATAAAATTCGTATCAACGATACAATTGTCTCAGATCCTAAACAAATTTCAAACATGTTTAATGATTTTTTTATTGACAAAATAAAACCAATTACCGCTGGGGCAACTAGCACTAACCATAATATCCTGAATAGAAAGGATTCGATGTTTATGGCTCCGAGCTTGCCTACAGACTTATTAAAAATCATTTTAGCTCTCAGAAACACGAAAAGTGTAGGTTATGATGGTGTTAGTACTGAGATTATTAAAACTGTCGCTGACATTGTGTGTGGTCCACTGTGTCACATAATGAACTTGTGTATTAGTGAAGGAATGTTTCCTAATGCTTTAAAAAAATCTATAGTAAAGCCATTACATAAGAAGCAAGAGAAAGACTTGATGCAAAATTACAGACCAATATCATTAATATCCATTTTCTCTAAAATATTTGAAAAATATATTTCTCGTGAACTAAGCACTTATATAGATAAAAATAATATACTTTGTAGCGAGAATTACGGTTTTAGAAAAAGTAAAACAATCAATAAGGCGGTTTACGACTTTCTACACAAAATCATGATAAATATTGATAAAAATACACCCATCTGTGCAATTTACTGCGATATGACGCAGTCATTTGATCATGTTCAGCATGATATTCTATTAGAAAAGCTTGAAGCGTATGGGGTAAGGGGAAATGTGCAAAAGCTCTTACAATCATATTTACAGGACAGGAAGCAAACAACAGAAATAAAGACGATTAAGGCGAGCACTAAACGTGAAGTAATTTTTACATCTGGAGAGCGTAACGTCAACGATGGCGTACCGCAAGGAAGCGTAATAGGACCACCGCTTTTTACCCTTTACATAAACGATTTTCCTAAATGTATAGATCACAGTATGACACTTTTTGCAGATGACAGCACGATAACCATTCCTTGTGATAATAAGCATAAGTATGAAACGGATATAAATAATACTATAAACAAAGCTATCCTCTGGTTACAAAATAATAACCTCAATATCAACTTAAATAAAACAGTTATAATGCATTTTAGTCAAAGACAGTTAAAATTTCCAAATTTTAAAATTAAATATAATAATAACGTAATTGACGCAGTAAATTCCACTAAGTTTTTAGGATTAACAATAGATCGTAATTTAAATTGGAAGGCTCATATAGAGGTAATTAGCAAAAAACTAAGTAACAGTGCATTCGCATTATATAAACTATCGCGGATACTTACTACTGATGCACTATTAACCGCCTATTATGGTATAGCTGAGTCCATTATCAGATACGGCATTATTTTTTGGGGACTCTCTACAGATAGAGATATCGCATTTAAAGCCCAAAAAAAATGCCTTAGATCCATATTTAAATTAAAAATGACTGATAGCTGCAAACCGTTTTTCATACGCCACAACATCTTGACCTTACCATCAATTTATATTTTTGAAATCGTGATATTTGTCAAAACAAATCCTAATCTATTTCCCCGTATGGCAGACCTGTTTCCTAGAAATAGACGTGATAACAGTCAACTCTGTCAACATAGGTCTCGGACTGTACTTATGCGCAACAGTGTTTTTTGTATGGCTCCCATTATTTACAATAAGCTTCCCAATAGCTGGAAAGAGCTGAGCGTAGAAGCATTTAAAAGGAAAGCTAAATCTCTTTTAGCTAAAAAAGCATACTATGATGTGAATGAATTTTTAAGGGAATCATTTTAAATTGACATGCTCTTTTATACTTAAATTAAAACCTAATCTGAAATGTATGGAATGTAATAATGATAATATTTTGGACCTAAGTTGACGTTATATTATAATATTATTATGTTTTTTATTTTTTTTTAATAATTAAATATGTATTCCCACCTATTTCCGATATTAATTAACTATGTAATCACTAAATCTAATTTAATTGATTTTATTATGTACCTAAGCATTGTCAATGTACAAAAATTTTGAAATTATTATTTTATGTTTTCTTTAATTTAAACTTGAAATATTAATATTTGCACACCATGTCAATATGGTAAACATGTTAGCACAACTCCATGTACCCATAACACCATGCATTAATATTTTTTCGTTTATATTGTATGTACACTCATGTTTGAGCAAATAAAGGAATCTGAATCTGAATCTGAAACGAGCAAGAAACTCCATGAACATTCTTACAAAATCAAAAATTTATCACAAATGTAGGTATTACATCATGTTGAATCTAGGGGTAGCGGTACAATGTTAGAACAATGTTACAAGTCGTGCACGATAAAAGAGGTCTAGATAGAAATATAATCATAATAAACAATTCAAAATAAGCTAAGAGTAACCGAGGCAGCTAAGACCAGACCGACTGACCAGTCCCAATCAACAGCGCCTGTTCACGAACATGACGCACGGATCGGCATCATTTAGCTCAACCAATTTGAAGGGAACCGAATGATCAAACAAATGCACCACCATCAGCGAGACATTGAAGTGAGCATGACGTACTCCCAACCGCCAGTGCACATCCAAGACACCATAATTATGTACCTCGTAAATGGTAGCTTTAAAGAACATATAGTTCGTTCGCGTTAAGAATGCAGTAAATCATCAGTGCAAAATGCCTTCAACTGTCATTGTGAACTTGACTATGTAATTTGAAAAGATTTGATTGGTTAGGGGCGGGGCTAGGCCGACGGAAAATGATGATTTCACTGCATTCTTAACGCGAACGAACTATAGTGCTCACTTGTATGAGCTCCTAGCTGACCCCGACAGACGTTGTCCTGTCCCTATCTATCTACCCTACCTACCCTACATTAGCTTTTTTTTTCTCTTCGTAAGAACCATCCTCGTACTTCAAGGAATAAATAATTATCCAATTTGGTCCAGCCATTCGCAAGTTTTGCGCTTACCAACACATTTAGCGATTCATTTTTATATATAAGATAAAAAATTATATAATACTAACACATTGAATTTATACAATGCAAAGATAATGTCGATCCCTTATGGCTGTGGAGCAGGACCAGCATCCAGCCAATCATCAACAAACAACTAATTTATAATATGCTTGGCTGCATAGAGTGCGTTTAATGTAAGACTTGAATTTTGGCTCATTTAGTTGAAATGTGGAAAGGTATTTTATAGTAACATTTTAAACAGTATCCCATGAATGATATATCTACTTTAGCCAGTCTATAACTTGGTTGCACTAATTGTTTCCTATTTGTAGTTGTTTTGGGCGATAAGGTTGACTTTTGTTAGCACTGTGTCGATGGATTTAAAATGAAATGCGTGTGTCCTTTACAAGGTTTATTGGCAACTAAAAATATATAGATCATGCATCTCTTTATAAATATAAAAGAGGCGTTAACAGTAGTGTTATAATTATTCACCTCTTTTAATAAGTACATGCAGATTTTTTCAAGCGTACGATTTTTTCATAGATGTATTGACAAGATACCGTCATTACGTTAATTTCCTTAAACAGTTCCCTTAAAGTTTAAGGGAACAGAGCCAGATGGGTTTTTTTCTTTAGAATAAAAAACACTCGATGTCTGCAGCTTGTCCCCACAGTAAAATACCGTAAGACATTATACTATGAAAGTGTCTAAATTAGATCAGTCTCGCGGTATGCACATCAGTAAATTTTCGGTTTTTCCTGACAGTACATGCTGCCGAGCTTAGCCGTCTTGCGAGATGTGATGAGTCGAGCGAGATCCCCAGGAACACAGTTTTATCCATGAATTCCAGCTTCTCTTTATTCAATATTATGTAACAATCACTACTTTTGGCATTTGGTAAAGCATGATGCACTTTAGTTTATTTTCCACTAGCTGGCCCGACAGACGTTGCCCTGTGCCTATCTATCTATCCTGCCTGTCTACCTACCTACCGTACCCTACACTACCTACCTACCCTACCCTACCCAACCAACCTACCTACCCTACCTACCTAAAATTTTCTTTTATACAAACAAACCTTGTCCTGACAATAACGAACACAACAAAAAAGTATTATCCAATTTGGTGCAGTCGTTCGGAAGTTATGAGCTTACACACATTTCGGCGATTCATTTTTATACATATAGATTTAATACTAAATTATAAGCCATAAACCAAGTTTGGACCGGCAGTACGGCGTTATTTACGTGGCCGAGGATTCTGGGCCAGTCTGTTTATCTTAAAAATTAAGGAAGTGTCTTCGGCAAATAACACCATTTGTAGGTTGGGTTTTTATTATATAGGGAAGCTCATTAATATACGCTAAAACGTGGAAATGACCTTAAATTGAACCTTGTGGAACTCAGTGGAACCCCCATTTCTACTTTTAACCCAGGTGAATTCACCCCTTTATTTGGACTTGCTGTATATCATTCAAATAAGATTTGACTATGCTCAAGTAATAATGTGCGTTTCGAAGGAGAGCCCACGGCGCCCAAAACCATAAAGTCAAAGTTATGGTTAAAAAGTTATAAGGGTTTGAACGTGGCCGCGCCATTGAGACGCGGAGATTCGCGAGGTCACGGAGGTCTTTAAAACTAAGCGCAGCAGAGACCAGAAATTCAGTTAAATAACAGATTCACTTTAAAAAAAAAAACCAAAAAAAAGTCCTAGGTTTATATTTCAGGAGCTGTAAGACTAAAACCCCATTAGCCGCGCCATTGAAACGGTGAATAACACTGTAACACGTTATCGCCGATATTTCGCTGAAAAAGCATCGCAGAGGTCTGAAGTTTTTTGTAAAACCTAGATTTGGATTTGTCGAAAATTGTAAAAATATACAAAAAAACCAAGGTTTATATTTCGGGAGCAGTAGTGCGGTATCGCGTAGAAATAAGTTTGAAGAAAGTAAGTATTAGCGAGATCTTTTTTAGGGTTCCGTAGCCAAATGGCAAAAAACGGAACCCTTATGAATTCGTCATGTCTGTCTGTCTGCCCGTCCGTATGTCACAGCCACTTTTTTTTCCGAAACTATAACAACCATACTGTTGAAACTTAGTAAGTAGATGTATTCTGTGAACCGCATTAAGATTTTCACACAAAATAGAAAAAAAAAACAATACATTTTGGGGGTTCCCCATACTTAGAACTGAAACTCAATTTTTATTTTTCATCAAACCCATGCGTGTATCTATGAATAGGTCTTCAAAAATGATATTGAGGTTTCTAATATCATTTTTTTTCTAAACTGAATAATTTGCGCGAGAGACACTTCCAAAGTGGTAAAATGTGTCCCCCCCTGTAACTTCTAAAATAAGAGAACGATAAAACTAAACAAAATACACTTCTGGACACATCTATTGGCCCACCTTAGAGTTTAGGTTTCGATGGCCCCTACCGAAATATGATTGCTAGATTGAACAAAAACTGTTGATGCAGTTTTAAACCTGATACATTTTACCATCTTTTTCGATCGTATTGTTTTAAATTTGAATTCAGAATACCATACGACATGGAGCTACGCCTAACAAGTCGGATATGCGCCTTGTTAAAGGCAATTGATTTTTGAATAAAAGACATGTTTTATCAAATAAAGGTTTAATTTAATAACGCGTGTTGCCTCCATGGGCATCTACCACAGCTCTCATACGATTAGGCATAGAGTTTATCAACCGCTCTATGAAATTTTGAGGGATCATCTCCCATTCCTCTTCTATGGCAGTTTTCAACTCCTGCATCGTCTGGGCAACTGGCTAACGAGCCCTAACACGTCTTTTTAGCTCGTCCCACATGTGCTCAATAGGGTTCATGTCTGGGCTTCTGGCTGGCCAGTCCATAACTGTGATGTTCACATCCTGAAGATATTCCCTGACGATGCCGGCCGCATGGACTCTTGCATTATCATGCATAAAAAGGAAATTTGGGCCCACATAGTCCGCGTATGGCATCACGTGAGGTTCTAAGCACTCACGAATGTACCTTTCAGCATTTAATGTTGGCAGCCGTGGTCCTGTAACAACCTCAAGTTGAGTTTTGCCGCTCGCGGGTATACCGCCCCAGACAGTCCATGAGCCACCGCCATAAGCAACCCTCTCTTCAAAGCAGCATTGTGCGAAACGCTCTCCCTTACGTCGGTAGACCTTCTTCCTTCCATCATTGCCATGTAACACAATTTTAGACTCATCAGAAAAGAATACACGGCTCCAATCTTGCTGTGTCCAATTTAAATGACTGCGTGCGAAATGAAGGCGCGCTGTTCGGTGGGCTCGCGTTAGTTTGGGCCCATTAGCTGGCTTGTGTGGTACCATATCGCGTTCTTTTAACCTTCTCCGAACAGTTCGAGCGCTCACAGATACTCCGTGGAAGTCGCGAAGTTGGTTTTGTATCTCAATGGAGGTAAGGTGACGATTTCTCAATCTGGTCGTCACGATGAATCGATCCTGCCTTTCAGTTGTGACCCGAGATCGTGGCCTTCCTTGGCGACGAACAAAGCCGCCAGTCTCTAGCTTACCTCCGATAAACATTTCGGACCGCAGATCGACTTAATTTAAGTTGAGCACTCACGTTTCTTTAGCTGTGTCCGGCCTGAATAAGTGCCACAGCTTGGGCGGCGACTTCAGGTGAAGTATCCATAGATTATTGATAGAACCTCACCTTAATGTTAAGAATAAGTAATGTTTGTTGCAAAACCAAAGATATCAATCACTTTTTCAAGAATTAAAATTCAAGTAAACCAATAAAACCAAGTTTTCTTAGTATTCGATTGTTTGATATCAACAAACAGGCTCCAAATTGTCTTTTGTTTCTTTAAATTCTGTGTTCGAAATTCCAAAAAAGACTATTGAATGAAATTGTTAATGTGCCAGGTTCAAAACTGCATAAAAACTTTTTGCTCGACCTAATATAAAATTTTAGCTAGGACCAAACGAAACTGAAAATACAAGGTGGGCCAATAGATGTGTCCAGAAGTGTATATAATGTACATTACCATGTAAGGGTGTTACTACACCAATCGATCGATCATCGATCGATGCCATCGGTCGACGTCGATCGACGTTGATCGATTGGTGTGGTAGCTTTAATTGATCGAAGGATACCGGTCGACTAACATCGATCGATTGCCGGCGACGTCGATCGATTAACCCATATTCCATCAGTTTCTTTCGAAATGTATTCACAAGAGGACGCGTTGTTGTTGACCAGTACGATGTTGCTCGTACTGTTATTACGGAGACGCAAACGCAGAAGACTCTGGATGCAACCGTTTTTTAAAGCCAAAGATCGCTTATTTTATGCAAATTTCATTTAAACAGTGGTTTTTTGGATGCTTTCCGAATGAGTTACAGTGATATTGAAAATCTTTTAAATATGGTGGCTCCTTCTATTGCAAAATTGGATACCAATTACAGACAATCATATTCACCTAAAAATCGGTTACTTATATAGCTCACTTCATCTAAGTGTTCACCGAGGGAGATTGTAACAGAATAGCACTGCTGGCCAGTGGCCACGTAGTTAGCGCGCGGGGCGCGGGCGGGCAACGATCGAAGTCGACTAATCCATTCTACCATCGATCGATGCCGTCGATCGACGATCGATCGATTGGTCTGGTAACACCCTAAACTTCCACCGAAAATTGGTTTGAACGAGATCTAGTCAGTATTTTTTTTTAATACGTCAAACCGCAATTTACCTTTCATTCAATCAACTCAAATATAAAAATAAAAAAAAAGCACTGTGGCAATCGGGGAATGCCGCGGTAAAGCTATTGCATAGCATTTTATATATATTATTATTATATATACATAGGTACACCTACCCCCCCACCCCCTACCCCCAACCGCTACCCCCACCCCCCGTACCCTTTTATATATAATATATATATTCAGATATTATATATATTATTATGATTATATATAGGGTGACTGGTAATTAGTGTACGATACTTGAACACGTGATTGTGTTCATGATAACAAACAATTTTCCCAAAGAAAAAAATGTTTTTTGTTTTGTACCGGTAGTTTAGTAGACGTCCCTAATATTAATACGTCTGTGGTTTTGATTTGACATTTATTTGTTGTTGTGAGGTTAATTGTTGATATTTGGTTGTTATTTTAATTATTTCAGGAGAAATAACGATACAACGTTACAAAGTATGTAAAAAATCAAAGCACATTTCACGACGCGATTAACGTTCGCAGTGTGCGCGGTTGCTCGCGGACCCCGCTGCAGGCGCGGACGAAACCCGCATCGTTAGTTCTTAGTCTTACAGCTCCTAAAATATAAAAATAGGTTTTTTTTGCTGTATTATTACAAATTCAATCTGTTATTTAACTGAATTTTAGGGGTCTGCTAAGCATAGTTTTAAAGATCTCCGTGGCCGCGCGCTCCGCGTTTCAATGGCGCGGCCACGTTCAAACCCTTCTAACTTTTTAAACATAACTTTGACAAATTTATGGATTTGGGAATTAACTTATACAAAATTTTACATAATCTTGGAATAGTTATTTTTTTTTTCGAAATATCGCCGTGGCCGCGCGGTCGAATCGTACACCAAGTACCTAATATACCGTGAGTGTACCTCTTGGAAGAACTTCTCGACGGGCGGCACGAGCTCCTGAAGCGTCTGGCGCTGGTCGTCCGTCAGCGGCTCGGGGTAGGGGAACACCTGCGCCGGCTCCAGGCGGCCGCGGAACAGGTTCAGCGTGAACGAGCCGCTCTCCCGCGCCGCGCCGCGCTTGGCGGCCGGAGCCTCGCGCGCTTCCGTCGCCAACCGTCTGCATCTGTCGCGTCACACACTGATTAGCATTCAACTGTCTCGCTCGATCATTTACTATGGTGTGGTCAAAAGGAAAAATATTGATTCTGTTCGTCTGTCAAGACCCTTTTTCTCAGGGACGTGTGGAGCTATCAAGCTGAAATTAATAACAAATACTGTAATAATCCCTTGGAGAAGTGCAAAAAAAATCAAGTACACGTAATCAAAAGATACGGCCGTATAAACCGCATTTTTGACACTCGCAGACGAATCAAGACCTATAGGGTACTTCCCATTGACCTGATTGAACCATAAAATTTGCCAAGAATAAATCTCATGTAGCACGAGTTCCTGTACCTGTGTTACATTACAATCTTTCTTGAAACATTATTTCATTCATTCCCACGTCAAACTGCTGTCAGAAGCATTTCGTGCTCCCCAAATTTTTCCTAAAATAATTATTAAAACAGTGAATTAAGTGCTAAAAATACATCATTCATCCAAGTGTAGCTAGAGTGTTCACACTAGTGTGTTATCGTTATCTAGTGGTAAAATCAGTTTTAACATCACTAAAATTACAATCAAAACTATCACAATGAAAAACAGCAATACACACAGCAATTATCACAGTGAAAAACTTCTACCCTCAATTAAATTAATAAAAGTCAACACTGAAAAATATCCGTTGATCCGTTCCTGTCATTGTCAAATGACAGCTGCTGTCAGCGTCATGGATGTCACGGGCTAGTGTTGCCACGCCTCGGGAAAAATCTCCCATATAATGGATCCATCAGGGGAGATTCCGGGTCCGCATCAAGAGCTGTCAAAAAAACACTTGACGCAGCAAGTGTTTCACAAAGCTCTCTTCAACAACAAACCACGGTCACATAGCCTTACTTCTACACCACCGCAAAGTACTGCTAACTTGAGCTGCTTTCATCAGTAAGGTCTATACCTTACTGATGAAAGCAGCTCAAGATCGGAAGAAAATGAAGAGGGTTTTGAAGAAGTCTCTTACTCAAAAAAGAGACAGAGAGAAAGCCCAGAGATACACAGAAACGAGAAACAAACCAAGCTTAATAACTACTGGTTAAGCAAACCAATTGAGACGTCAAATAGCTTTGCCAACCTTGAGGAAGATGTCCTTTCTTCAAATACCCAGCCGAAAGAAATAACGAAGCCTCCACCAATCTACGTTGATAAAGTCAGCAATATCCAGCCTCTTATTAAACTGCTTGATGAACATGCCAATGGTAGCTATGAAATAAAAGTTCTCCGTGAAGATCAGGTAAAAATTCAACCAAAGTCTTCTGAGTCATATTCAAAAATTGTAAAACAATTGGAAATTAAACAGACAGAGTTTTACACATACAAACCCAAGCAAGACAGGAGTTTCAAAGTGGTATTAACCGGCCAAAGAAATATTCATCCTTCCACAGATAAAAATGATATATCAGACGAACTCCTTAGTCTAGGTCACACAGTAATAAATATTTGGAATATTAAGCAGAGAATTACTAAAAAACCTTTACCAACATTTATTGTGGAATTACAACCAAAAAGCAATAATAAGTTAATCTATGAAGTTGTGAGTCTACTACATTGCCGTTGTTCCTTCGAGCCTCCACGGGCAAAACGCGAGATTCCACAATGTGCTAATTGTCAACAGTATGGGCACACTAAGAGATATTGCCATAGGAAACCCAAATGCATTGAATGTGCTGGAGACTATTCCTCTATTAGCTGCGAACGGAAGGGAAGATCGGATAATGTAAAATGTGTTCTGTGTGAGGGAAATCATCCTGCAAACTACAAAGGTTGTGTTGTCTACCAAGAGCTTCAGAAAGTCAAATACCCGCCTTTAAAACAAAGATATCTTCAGATTCCAAAGCACCCAAGCTTGTGCCACATCAAAATGTACCATCCAGCAATACCCCTTTCTACATGACTTATAGTCAAGCAGCTCAAATAAACAGGAATGAACAGTTACTCCCAATAACTCAAACCAGTCAAATTACTAGCGAAACAGAACTCAGGCTAAACATGTTAAAACAACTAATGCAGCAAATGACAGCAATGACAAACCTTCTTATGAACTTCATGACTAAAATTACTCAAAATTCGATAAACTAAGCATAGTCATATGGAATGCCAACGGCTTGTCACAACATATTCTAGAACTGAAACCGTTCTTAGAAATTAACATGATAGACATACTACTTATCTCAGAAACACATTTTACTGACAAGAGCCGTTTTTCAATACCTCAATATACACTTTATAACACAATGCACCCAGATGGAAAAGCCCATGGTGGATCTGCAATTCTGATAAAATCAAACATCAAGCATTATGAAAACAATCCTTACTGCACACAAGAAATACAGGCAACTAGTGTCACAATTGAAGACTGGATAGGGCCACTGGTAATATCGGCTGTTTATAGCCCACCCAAACACAATAATAAGACAGAAGACTATCTAAAATACGTAAGTACATTGGGTTATCGATTCCTGGCTGGGGGCGACTATAACGCCAAACACACACACTGGGGATCCCGGATAATTACAACGAAAGCACGTCAACTATATCAAGCACTTCAAATACAGAATCTTGATATAATATCGACAGGAGAACCAACATACTGGCCAACAGATGTGAACAAAGTACCGGATCTCATCGACTTTTGTATCATAAAAGGCATCGCTAAAAAGTATATTACTTGCACTTCCAGCCAGGATTTGTCATCAGACCACTCGCCATTATTTATCATACTGAGCCGCAAAATACTAGAAAAACCAAAGTCCTGCAAACTACACAGCCCAAAAACCAAGTGGCCACTGTTTAGACAGCTTGTTGAATCTTCTATAAAGAATAGACTCTCACTGCACACTGAAGATAATATCTGTCAGGCAGTTGAGCATTTTAATTAATGCATTCAACAATCTGCATGGAGCGCCACACCTCCATTAATAACAAAACCTACAGATATACTGTGGTCTGAAATAGTCAGAGATTTGCTAGATGAGAAGCGCAAAGCAAGAAAACGCTGGCAAACGACGAGATACCCTCCTGATAAGAAACATCTTAACTATGTCACAACTCGTCTTAAATTAGCACTTAGTGAAGATCAAAATCGAGACATGGAGGAATATACCAAAAACCTAGGTGCAACAGCAAGTTCAAATTATTCTCTCTGGCGAGCAACAAAAAAGCTTAAGAGACCTGTAGCTAGCCAAGCACCAATACGCAAAAGTGATAACACATGGGCTAAAAGTGACTTAGAAAAGGCACAAACCTTTGCCGAACACCTAAGTAATTACACCCAACGATGCTCAAGGATCACAAACACTGCATAGTGAAATAACATCATATCTACAGCAAACATACCAACTCGACTTGCCTCTGTAAAAAGTTACAAAAAATGAAGTAAGAACTGCCATCAATAAACTAAATGAACACAAAACACCAGGATATGATTTAATTACAGCAAAAACAGTGAAGGAGCTTCCTGAAGCAGGCATTACTTTCCTCACCGCTTTATACAACGCAATTCTCTTAAAGGGGTATGTACCCTCTCAATGGAAAGTAGCTCAAATTATTATGATAGCTAAGCCAGAAATGTGCCCTGGGGACGTGAAGTCCTACCGGCCCATTAGCTTGTTGTCTATTCCTTCAAAACTACTAGAGACATTGTTCATGAAAAGGCTAAGACCACTGATAGACCAAAACTCTTTGTTGCCTGACCACCAATTCGGGTTTAGACAAAGTCATGGAACCATAGAACAAATACATCGGCTGGTCGAAAAAAATCATGTAACATATGAAGAAAAAAAATACTGTTCGGCTGCTTTTTTAGAAATATCACAAGCTTTCGATCGAGTTTGGCACGAGGGCCTTTTATATAAAATTAAAAAAAACACTTCCAATTAATTACTACATTTTTATTAAATCTTACTTAGAAAAGAGGTATGTAGTTCTTTGTAAAACAAGGCAATGAAGTAACTGGACTGCACGAAATGCGGGCAGGAGTTCCTCAAGGCAGTGTGATGGGTCCCACTCTTTACCTTCTTTATACAGCTGATCTCCCCGTGTCAGATGAAGTAGTCTTAGGCACGTTTGCCGATGACACTGCTACACTAGCTGTGCATGAAGATGCCGCCCAGGCATCTCAGATACTACAAACAAGCTTAGATCAAATTTAGAACTGGCTAAGAGAATGGAGAATAAAGGCAAATGAAACCAAATCTGTACATGTGACGTTCACAACAAGAAGAGATACATGCCCACCTGTACGACTGAATAATGTTGTGATTCCCCAAGCGAAAGAAGCTAAATACCTTGGAATGTACTTAGACCGGCGACTAACCTGGCGAAAACATATATTCACAAAGCGTAAAGCATTGAGCCTACAACTAAGGAAACACTATCGGCTACTATAAAAAAAATCAAAGCTCTCCTTGGAAAATAAGATCAGGATTTATAAGTGTATCATGATGCCTATCTGGACATACGGAATACAGCTGTGGGGCACGGCAGCCCATTCAAACATTGACATACTCCAAAGGTTTCAATCAAAAATGCTTAGGATTATAACTAATGCACCATGGTACATGACTAACAATAGCTTACATCGGGACTTAAAAATACCAATAGTGAAAGAACACGCAAGCAGTCAGTGCCTACCAGAATAGGATTACTACTCATCCTAATAAACTGGCATCGAACTTGATGAAAACCAAGTCATTCAAGAGGCTTAAAAGGCAAACCCCACAAGACCTGATACTATGACAGCTCTGACACACCATAAAACAGTTAACGGACTGATATGGATGCACCACTGGGCGCATACCAAGCATGACTATACAAAAACTTAACACAAAAGATGCTGAATGTCAGTAATTTTTGGGGACTGAGTCGCCCTCGTCCGTGGGAGTACACCCTAACTCTGAATCCCCACACGTGGTCCCTGGGTGGTGCAAATCAGGCGAGAACATACTGGTGGTAGGCTTTTGCCGTGGCTTGTGACCACCCACTGGACAAAGCCGCCCCGCCAAGCGGCCTAGCCGTGTTTCGGTGTGATGTCCAGTGACGCCGTCTGAGTGGGGTGGGTCAGAGTAATTGCTTCACTCGCTGTTGAACCGTATTTGACGCACATCTCTGTAGCTACTTCGGGTGCCTATCCGTGGAGGGTAGCGGGATACGAGGCACGGTGTACCGCTGGCCGACCGCAGTTAGTAGAGGGCCCGATCGGAGCTAGCCAGTCTCGGGAGGCTGCCCCGCCAACTCGCGAAAAATCCCGGGATGTACCATCGTGCCGGTTGGCGACCGGACGATAGGGCCCGATGGACATCCCCGGGGGTGCTCGGGCGTTCCCGCAGTCTCCAGGCTAGTTACCCACTGATGTCGTTGCGCTATGTGTGTCTGCTGGGCAGCAGCAAGAAGCCTCACTCTACTTCCACCTTTCGCACCGAAATTCACTCCAAATTATGCCAAGAAATAAGAGATATAAGGTTGTATAGCGGCTGCACTCCCTATCATTGAAAGTGCACCTCACCAATATTCGAGGTTTGCACTCAAATATCGTGCCAGTCCACTTTCATCTTGAGACCGAAAAGCCAGCACTCTTGTTTCTGACGGAGACGCAAATCAGATGTCCGTTAGATACGGCGTACCTTTCGTACCCAGGGTACTCTCTGGAGCACTATTTTAAGGCCCGAGCCGGAGTATGCCTGTACGCCCGTGACGACATCTGTTTTCGTCGCCTCCGTAACCTGGAAGATCGTACGTTTTTTGTTCTTTGGGATTTGGTGGACACAGGTATGGAGAAAATCCTTTATGCCGGTGTCTACCGTTCGCACAGCGGAGACCAGGAGACAACCAGACTCACAGAATACCTCAGTGAGGCGGCTGATGCGGCTCAGCAGAAGTACCCTACTGCCCAATTAGTGTTACTGGGGAATTTCAATGCCCACCACAAGGAGTGGTTATTCCCAAACCGGGATACTAACTATGCTGGGAGAGAGACGCAAAAGCTTGCTTTAGCGTTAAATCTCACCCAACTGGTCCAAGGGGCTACTAGGGTTCCTGATGTTGAGTCGCACACATCCTATTGCTTGGACCTTCTGCTCACTACTGATCCAGACCTTTACTCAGTGTCGGTTTCTGCACCTCTGGGCAGCTCCGACCATTCTGGTGAAATCTGTATCCGTCTACTCTCCGTTCATTCCTAGCCCAAGTGGCTACCGGCGGATGTGGCGGTACAAGTCAGCAGACTGGGATGAGATGCGCTGTTTTTTCGCGTCGTACCCTTGGCTGCCGGTCTGTTTTTCTTCTGGTGATCCCTCTACCTGCGCGGTTGCCGTGACGGAAGTGTTGCGTCAAGCTATGGAGTTTTTTATCCCGTATAACGACGTACCTCTGTCCGGCAAAGCTCGCCCCTGGTTTAGTTCTCAATGCAGACGGGCAGAAGCGCAGAAGCATGAGGCTTACCTAGCTTGGGTTGACGCTCGTCACCGTAAAGGAAGGGATTTACGCCAGAAGAAGACAGCCTTTAATAGAGCTGCCAAGTCTTGCAAGAAGGTTCTACAGAGGGCTCGTCATGACCACATTAGTCGAATAGGGAACAAACTTGCCTCGTGCCCTGCGGGTAGTAAGTCTTTTTGGTCCCTAGCTAAATCGGTCGAGTCAAACTACTGTCGCCCCTCACTGCCTCCACTGCTGAAACCTGATGGTTCTCTGGCTCACACTGCAGAAGAGAAAGCAAACCTATTTGCTTCTCTATTTGCAGAATCTTCACATCTTGATGCAGGAGACGCGACTCCCCCGACTTTACCTGGCAACACGACTTCAATGTCTGATACTCGCATTCGCCAAAAAGAGGTTCGTCAAGCGTTACGCAATCTTGATGTGAACAAGGCCAATGGACCAGACGGTATTCCGGCTATAGTTCTGAGGACCTGTGCACCTGAATTGTCTCCTGTATTGACACGCCTCTTTCGGCTCTCTCTCAAGACTCGATTAGTGCCGAAGTCATGGAAGCTTGCCAACGTGCAGCCCGTGCCCAAAAAAGGTAGTCATGCCGATCCTACTAACTATAGGCCCATCTCGGTCACGTCCATTATCTGCAAGACAATGGAACGTGTCCTCAATAACAGGCTCCTGGCGTACCTTGAAGCTAACGACCTCCTCAGTGATCGTCAATATGGCTTTCGCCGAAATCGGTCCACTGGGGATCTTCTAGCGTACGCCTCTCATATCTGGAGTGAGGCCATCGAGAAATATGGGGAAGCACTTGCCGTCTCCCTGGACATCTCGAAGGCCTTTGATAGGGTATGGCATGATGGCCTTATTAGCAAGCTTCCAGCATATGGCTTGCCCGCTGGTTTCTGTGCATGGATATCGGATTTCCTGAGTGATCGGTCAATTCGCGTAGTCATTGATGGCTGCTCGTCAGATCAAATGGCAATAAATGCCGGGGTTCCTCAGGGCTCAGTACTCTCTGCAACCCTTTTTTTACTGCATATCAACGATCTGCTGAAACCCGGTACCTTTGGGTACGCAGATGACAGCACGGTTGTAGAGAGTTACACATCCAGCGCACGTGCCAGTGCGGTTGAAATTCAGTCTTCTAGAGAGTACATGGTCGAGCGCTTGAACTTGTCCCTTAAGGCAGTCTCCGATTGGGGCGATACCAATCTGGTCAGGTTCAATGCAGCTAAGACCCAGGCGTGTCTTTTCTCTGCCAAGAAGAGGCCTTTCCATCTGGCCCCTACTTTCCGACATGTATCCGTTCCAATCACTGACCAGCTTGAGCTTCTTGGCGTTACTTTCACGTCAAATCTTAACTTTGGGTAATTTATTGAATCCAAGGCCAAACTAGCTGCCAAAAAGCTGGGAGTCCTCGCAAAGGTGCGAAAGTACTTCACGTCGGGACAGCTGCTCAACTTATACCAAGCACAAGTTCGATCGTGCATGGAGTACTGTTCGCACCTTTGGGATGGATCAGCAAAATACCAACTGGAGGCATTGGAAGTCATCGATAGGCGTGCCAAGAGGCTCATTAACAACGACTCCCTGGTTAGGGCCAAGCTCCAGAGCCTTGAACATAGCCGCACCGTTGCTAGCCTTGCGGTCTTTTATCGGGTACATTTCGGAGAGTGTGCTTTGGAATTGCACAATTTAATTCCCCCATCCCCGTTCCATCATCGGACGAGCAGAGATACGGCAAAGCGTCACCGCTATTATGGTTGAAGTTCCACGGTCTCGAACCAAGCGCTTTGACTCCACATTTATTGTGCGAACTGCCAGACTGTGGAATTCCTTGCCCGCCTCTCTGTTCCCTGATAAGTATAATCTGGGTATCTTCAAGGCACGAGTGAACCGGTTCATCTTCGGCAAGCGTGTTCCAACTTAGGCCGCATTATCACTTAAGATAAGGTGAATTGCGGTCAAACGCAAGCCTATTTAATAGTAAAAAAAAAAAAACTTCCTACCAATACACTGACAAAACGACAAATAAAATCCGTCTTGGCTTGAGTTGGCTAAAGTGCTTGGCAAACCATACACGTACCGTGACATGTTATTGCAATAACTGTTTTTGGTTCTATTCTAGTACCTAGGTGTACTATTTTAAGTACATTGTTCTCAAATGTAATTATGTAATATGATTTGTATTCTGTAGACATTTGTATGTCTGAAAGTATTTTTTTTTGTTTTTTTTTTATTTTTTATTTGATAATGTGTACATAATATTGTAAAACACTTATTTTGGGAGACTATTATATATATGTGTGGAGTTTTGTCCATTCTTCTCCATACGAAACTACGTTTTGGAAACAGCAATGGAGCGTTTAAACAACTTCTAGCAGTAACTGTGAACACACTCTTTCAATAGACTAAAGTGGCTCCCAGACAGGCGCAGCCTGCCGCTGCAACAACACACCACCCGTGGCCACAATGGCAGCCTGAAGCGCCATCAGCTGTAGTGTTTCTGTTACAATCAGACGTCAGTCATTACGGCAAACCTTAACGAAGTCTTATTATAGCTCTTTTCAATCCTTTCATAAGATGACAAAATAGAATAGCAAAATTTAAAAAAAAAACCGGACAAGTGCGAGTTGGACTCGTCCACCGAGGGTTCCGTTGAAATTACGCGATTTGGTCACCCTTACAATTATGACCGCGCATACCTCGATGATTGATTACCTACTTTAAATAAAGACTATTTTTTCTTTTATAATTTAATTACAAATGTACAGTTTTCAGACTTTTCCCTATTACTTACAGTATAAGGCGATATTACCGTCCAAATTTCATAGGTCAACGGGAAGTATCCTATAAATTTTGATTCCCTTGAGAGTCGAACAACCTACGTTTAAAAAAAAAAACAATTGAGGTGTGAGAGTATTATCTCATTAGCATATACAACAGGCAGCAATATTTTTATTTATTTTTTTTATATTACTTTTAAAAGAAATTATAATAATGACATATTATTATGGGATATTTCTGTATTTCGCGTCATTTTCCAACGCGTGTAATAAAAATTCGCAACTGGCCCCGCTTTGGCCGCCGCCAAGCTGCTCGCTCGCACACACACAAGCTTCGACTTTTTCAGATTAACATAGGGAGAAACCATCACTTGTGTATTTCAGAATACTATCTTCCCAACTGACTGCCCACATTTCACCACCACCCTTTACATTTTATCAGGAGTCAAAGAATGATGGTGAGATTCATACATTCATTTGTATGGAAAAATAAAACATTAAGAGGGTTTAAAATATTTTCCAATGTGGAGAATACATTACCAGGAGTAGATTGATATACCTATACATTTTTAACACTCCTTTGAAATAATTACAATATTTCGAAATGAAAATAGCACTTTTTCGTTTCATCTCGTTGCCCATTCTGTGTTTATAAAAAAACAAAGTGACATTAATGGATTTATCAAATTGGCAGACAAGTGATGTGACAAGTGTGTGGAAAAATTAATCATTATTTGTGACATTTTTCCCATAAAAAGATGCAATTTAAGTGAAAGAACTGCGAAACGGTCCTTGTCACTGTTACTGTCGTTTTGTTTTGAAATAATGAGCTTTTCGTTAAACGATTCAGTTTTAACATTAATTTTTTTTTGGGGTGTTAAAAATATTTTAAATGCCTGAAGATACTCTTGAGGTACCCAAGAGTATAAGAATTAGAATTTCATCTTCTCTAAATATCTTTATTTTTTTGTACAAATCCTGCCATGATTCTTTATAATGTCAGTATTATATACCTACTTCAGAAATGACACAAATATCTGTGTGTGACCAATCAAGTAAAGTTAAACTTTTCAATTTAAGGATGAATTAGAAAATAACTAACAAAACTTATACAATTCCATATGCCAATGGGCACCATTACTGAAAGATAATACTCTAGTTATTTAATTTAAGTTTTTAACCATAGAAACAGTGAGTATCAATATTACTGGCTGATATTTTGTTAATTTTCTTTTATTTGAAAGGGATTTTTCAGAATTGCAAACCATGTAGTCACTGCACACCAATCAATCAGTCAATCAAATGTCCTTAGGATAATCATACAACTTTTTTTGTATCTTATTGTACCTTTTCCTTTACCAGGCTTAACATGTAGAACACCATGTAGGTCACCAGTGACCGACGCTAATGGAGGTTTTACCTTCAACATTTTTGGCCCGGCAGATAACATAAAAAAGTATTCAATATTTCGGTTTTAATGTCAAAATAGTGTGATATTCAACTGATGACATGGATGAAACAAATACATAGTCTTTATTTATGCAAAAAGAAAACAAGAATATTTTGACAATGGTGTTGTTTGGGTCAGTGGGTCGTCTTAGGGGCGGAGTTGTTGTTTGAAATACAAAACAATTACATAGTAAGCATGCTTTGATTTAATGGCTTTTGTTGAAAAGATACCAAAATATAAATAATGGGCTCCGATTTAACAAATTGTGCAAATCTTAGATTATAATCTTGTCCAATGATTGTCATATATATTCCGAATTATTATTTTGACACAGCACAAGATTGAGACGGTCATTTGGGTATAAATATTGTAAGGTCATTTGCCTATAAATAATGAGGTTAAGGTACAAAGTCCAAAGCGAGTGTGGACTATGGAACAACAAGGTCATGGTAATGTAATGACTAGACTTTAGTCCGGTTAGAATATAGTTACCTGTGCAAGGGCAATGGCAGCTGGGTTGATTTCGCTGGTATGCAACGATTAGCACACGTTAACAACTTAGCACCCTTCATTTTAAAAGATTTAATCAATTATTTATCTCTGTACATTCAAATTAAAAAGTACAATTATTAAAAGACTACCTATTTCATTATCTGTAAATTATCGAATGTAGTAAAATAAATTTTCAAAATAAAACAAACAACACGAAGACTACGAAAGAAAAATAAAAACTTTTAATAGAGTCGTCGCAACCTCAATGTGTAACTAAAGATTAAAGATGCAATGACCGAATGAATGACTGAAAAATGAAAATAAAGAACACAGAGCATAAATACTCCTAGTACATAGTAAAGAACATACATTGAATAATCAAGTGTTAGGATTGAGTAGAATAACATTATGAATCAAGAATATCTCTACCTTCCATAATCAAGAAGCATATGATTAAAGTGGAGAAAATACGTCGAACCTAACCGTCTCGAGTTAAGCCCGTTTTGCTGGGAATGCCGTCTCTTTCTGGTAACAGTTTTCAAAAGAGAGAGCATTTCCCAGTACCTGGCGCGAAAAAGAGGCACAGCTTAAAAATCTCCAAAACCGGTTTCACTAGACTCTGTGGAGAGAACATCTCCACTTGACTATTGAAATATTTTTTCTATCAGTAATCGATCTTTATTTATTTATATAATCATATATAACAATTTGTATTGTGTTCATCAAAAAAATCATGAATTTCAAACAGTAAATTTCACAAAAAATAATCAATAACATTATGATAAATAAATTATGTCAATAAATCATACTGTAAATAGTTATTAGTAGTATACCTAATAACTATTTACAGTACGATTTATTGAATGATTTATGGTTTTATGGAATGATTGTAAATATGTCAAAAATAATGATATTAATATAAATATTCTCTAAAATGCAAACAGTCTAATAGTGCGTTGTCATAAGTAAGTGGAAGGTAAATTACTAAATATAAAAAAAGGAAATTATTAAATATAAAAACTATTTAAGTACTATCAGTTGTCTCCAATTCAGATAGAGAATATAAGCACTTATCTAATAGGAATGCTTTAAGTTTAGCTTTGAATAGAGTACCTTTGTAAATCAATGATCTTAAGTCAGTAGGCAACTTATTAAATAATTCTACTGCTTGATATTTAGAGCAATGTTTGGCAATATTGAGTTTAGGTGCGATTTTGTTTTTTATAACTTTTCTTCTAGTTTTATCTCTAAGTTCACGTTCTTCTTGTGGTTTAAGCTCGTATATGTATTTTGCAAAGTGGCTGAGTAGTACTGAAACATAATATAAACTCGGTACTGTCAATATACCTATTTTTTTTAAATATTCTTTACACGACTCTCGTTGTGGGTTTCTAACCATCGTTCTAATTGCACGTTTCTGTAGTATG
Source organism: Charanyca ferruginea (assembly GCA_947361185.1). NCBI lineage: Eukaryota > Metazoa > Arthropoda > Insecta > Lepidoptera > Noctuidae > Charanyca > Charanyca ferruginea. The sequence goes on along the minus strand of OX376058.1, from coordinate 30,814,026 downwards.
AACGCTCTTCGGCTATTATACCTGTAACTGCTCCCCCAAAACATAATGCTGTATCGTAATCTGGAATGTAACGTAAGATAAAAGTAATAGAAATAGACAAACGACAGATTGGATAGATTGTAAGAAGGCTTATGATTCTGTGCCACATACATGGGTGAGGGTGTTAGAGAGTTGTATAAAGTAGATACAACTCTGCGCACCTTCTTGATGTCCAGATACACCCTGACGGGAATGGAGGATGGCCCCTCGCTATCCGAAATAAATTCAAAAGAATAGCAAACCGTTAAGAATCGAGCGAGGTACTTTTCAGGGCCATGGTCTGAGCCAGTGTGGTATTGTTTAGCTTTGAACCCTCTAAGCACGTTGCTGGAAGGTTCGGGTTTGGGCCATCGGTTGAGTACCTAACTTAACACAGTCTTGAATGCCTATTATCCTTGATGTTTTTACTACGTCTACAGCTATTTCCCATTGCCGAAGCTATGGTTTTTAGGAAATAAATGAATCTCAACATTTTTGCATTCAAATAAGTACACAACGCTGATGCAAATTGCGATTTATTTTTTTTACATATTAAATACTTACTAACAATATTAAAAAAAAATTGCGGTCGGGGGACCCCCGTAAGGAACGAACTTCCTTACTTATGTACGTGTCTGTACAAAAAACATATGTTAATATATATACTTATATTAAATATATATATATATACACGAACATGCGAGTGCTAGGCTTGCTCGATACACGCACCATACACGCACGCATTTCGTTACGTGACGATTTCTACCAATTCGCACCATAGATTAATTGATCCGCACTACCCGTAGTAAGCCGCGTTAGGGAACTTCCTTCCGATAATCGGTTTGGTTTCTTAGGATTTGGATTTGGCTGAATATTCGAAAATCAGTAATGTTCTTTCGAATGTTGAACTTGTACATTATCCGAATATTCTAATGAAAGCTAATAGAGTAGTAGCTAGTAGCTATAGCTAGTTAGTCCATTACATAACTGTCAGTGTCAAATTGTCATCGACTTTAGGTCATAGCCTCTTTGCTTTAGGTACCTACTCTACATAGTCTACAATATACAATACAGATACTGTTGGGGCCGGTCCGTCAGACAGTGTACCTATTTGTATTGTTATTCTGTCACTTGTGTTAAAAGAATGCCCATAACTCGGAAACGGTGCGACCAAGACGGTCCTTGGCTTCTCAGATCCTAAATGGTTTCTACGGTCAAGGTCGACCGAAAATTGGTACATTTTCGAAAAAATTGACTGTCTTAACATGTTTTTGTTTTCTAATTTATTTTCTTTTGGTTCTTTGCTGCTCATAGTGCCCCTATACTTCAACTCCTACAGACGACTCACTGACCGCTTACTACCTTTCCTACACCACACTTATCGATATTTCACTGGTAGGTAGTGTCCCATCACTAAGAAATCCCACGCAATCCATACAATTTTTCAGATAAGTTCGGAGGCTGATAACTTTGTTTTTTTCCATAACAATGAGTAAGTATTTATAATTTAAATTATAGTAATAGTAAAATATAGTTCGTTCTTGTGTAGTTGAGACCAATACTCAAATTCTAAAACCTAAAATAGGTATCACGTAAAATTAGAATAGTTCCCTCTTCAGGAACATGTTATGATTTTACAAATGAAGTAGTATATTTTTGCGAAATAATGGTAGCTATCAGTCAAGAAAGGTTTATGTAGTATTCTAGTAACATTTTTTATTATACACTACTCCTTATAACTCTGATGCAATTTTACAAAGTCATGCGTTGTAATACGCAAATACGTAAAAATGGCTCGACGCGCTATGAAGTTATAATAATAAAATGTTACTTACGATTTAAAAAAAAAAGCTTGAAAAGATTGTTAGATTCCTTGTTTATTCATAATTCACACGGATAACATTATTTGTAATAAGTTTTAGGAAATAAGTTGTTATTATTAAGTTTACTGCAACTATTGCATTGGGTTGTACCTGTAAAAATAGTTGTGTGTGATGGTTATATAAATAAATAAAAAATAATGTAACTTACAAAGTTTTGTAGGCATAGCTACAGTAGTTTTATCACAAATCATAAAATACAAGAACATATACACTTTTAGCCAGTTCTCTGTAATCATTCTATGTTTATAAATACGACACTCATAAGCCGGCTATTGTTTATACATAAGTACATGCTCTGGTTATTCAAGATCACGAAACAGTTTTTGTTATCGCTGTACGACCAACAGAAACTGCTTGAGAGCGTTTTTTGTGACAGGGGTCATAAACGTCATCGCCGCCGTGTCTATGGTCGGGTCTGACGGAAAAAATTTAAATTGACGGCCGGTCCCTGACCGGGAAGTGTTACTACCCCATAAACTACTCTAGGGAAGTGTTATTATCATGAAGATATAGGTATAAATGGAGCCAACACTTAGAACAAAAACTTGAAACCAACTGTGGGCTGATGCTCTCTTTCTGAATGCATACATAAGAACGAGACAGTGATATGTGTTTTCTTTATCTTATGTATGCATTCAGAAAGAGAGCATCTGCCGACAGTTGGCTTCACTTAGGTATTTAGAGTGTTGCCTCCACTTTTATCTATAAGCTTCTTGGTTATTACCCCATGAATTAAAAGTACTCTGTGGTTTATTATACTCACTAACTCTCTGTGCTCACTCCAAGAAGGTTAAAGGTAAAAGTGGAGGCAACACTCCGAACATCTAAGTGAAACCAACTGTGGGCAGATGCTCTCTTTCTAAATGCATACATAAGATAAAGAAAACACATATCACTGTCTCGTGCTTATGTATGCATTTAGAAAGAGAGCGTCTGCCCACAGTTGGCTTCACTTAGGTATTTAGAGTGTTGCCTCCACTTTTACCTATAAGCTTCTTGGCTCTCTCTGAGTCACGGGATGGGCAAGGGAAAAAAAAAATCGATATTTTTAAATAGTATCGATAATTATCGAGTGAAAAATATCAATAAATTATATCAATTATATCGTTAGTTTTCGCATGATTATTCTTTTTTTTTTATGTTGTTATAGGCTTGCGTTTGGCCGCAATTCACCTGATCTTAAGTACATGTTCCCAAAGCATTCAAACTTCATAAAAAAGAATAGACGAATATACTATTAATATAATTACTATTAATAGGTACTATTCTACAGGTGCATATTTTTTGTTTTTTTTTGTTTTAGATTTGTTGAAAAAAAAATTCGAAGGTTTTTAATTGTCTGTTAACTTCAGGATCATATACGTCTCACACTGATGGTTTAATAGTATTAATGTTTTCGTACACGCAGCCAATAATCTTACTGCATTTCATAAAGATTGTGGTGGGATTTTTAAAGTTAACGATACGCGAGGAGCATGCAAGGTGTATCTAATAACATTATACACGTAACCAAAGTTGCGTTAAAAAAAATTGAAACTGATACGAATTTGATACTCTTAAATAAATATCGAATTTCGATATATCGCAATTAAAAACATCGACAATGTAATCCGATTATTGTTTGAAAAATAACGATATTTTGATATATCGATATTTTTTGCTTATGCCTAACTGTCACTCTGACTCCTGCATGTCAATTATTGTCAATAATTTTATGTACAGTTTGGCTGTAACATAAATATAAATAGGTAATATTATATCATGCATTGAATCTACATTGGCTATTTATTTATTTTTTGCAGTACCTACGATTTATTTTAAACATCTTTACAAATATACAATATTTACACGTACAATTAAAAAAAGAAAAACCTATAACTATTAAACCAAAAATAAACTAATATAATAACGCATCAAAAAATTCCTGCACATCGCCGTCATCTGGGAATGTGCCCAAGAGACTGACTGCATTGCCCCGTTGGATGGCAATGCTTAACCTCTGCCCAAAGTAAAAACCAGCTCTTGGATCACGAGAAGTGTCAACTAACCTTTTGGAAATTTCCTTAAAAAGGAGATGAGCACTCGGACCCCACGACCCGAGGGTTTCAACCCCAAACGGCTCGAAAATAAGGTTATCACCAAGGTGACTATACTTTCGTCGTTTGAGGTTTTCTGCAGCCGCAGCAGCAGCACCAGCACAGCACGCTGAGCTAGGAAGATGGGATGGCGCAAGAGTGTCGACGCACGTAGCGTCCCACACTAAAGGCCTACCCAACTTCCAAGGAAATAATGACATGCCGTCCGGTCTCTTGCCATCGTCGCGTGCCAAGCCGTTGGGCTCCAAAACTGCTGGAACGCCGACGGCGACGAGAGCACGACGAATGATGTCATTTATATTCGCGTGCCGCGCTATGCGACCTGCACTCCGGTCAATAATTTTATTGTCAAACAAAAGTATAACAATTAATTAATGTTCTGCAGTACATTTTATTTTTTATATGATGTTCTGTAGGTGAATGAAGTCAGCAATCCAATCCAATTATCCAACCAAGCATTGCAAAATTTTATTCAATGTATTGGCAAAAATTGTGGTATCTCATCCACAAAAACCATTACATAAATAGTTGAAGTTGGACTCTCTTGTCTCTCAAGTATATAATTTCTGTCTGTGTTTGTTTGTGTCCAAGTTACTGGTTTTTATAGCATGTCTCTAAAAGTTTTAAAATGAATATTGCGTACTGCGTAGTGGGTTCAAATATACCTAATAATTCAGTTAGCAGCACTGCAGCAGTCAGTGGTTGTGATTAACATGGATTATACTTGTGATTTGTATAGTTAATTTTTCGTTTTCAATGAATGACGACCTACTGACCGAAACTTTTTCTCTTACAACAGCATAATCTATGTTATTTTAACCAATAACCATGTCAGCATTTGATAAATTACCTGTGATCTTGGTCAGTGCAATCAACGAGACCGCTGCAACAGAATTAGTTTCTGGTTTGTATTCATACATTACAGTAATTCAAACTTGTACTAAGAGTTTTATTTTATTTACTATTATATTATTTCAGAACTAATAGACAATGATGTGACGGAAGATTATCTGAAAGACCCACAATCTCTGGACCGTGTTTGGAGACTGGTTAATAAATATTATACAGTGAATGTCAGAGTTCATACACTGACAGACCATGGACGGCTGGGAGTAGACCCTGACACTATTGAGGCGCACGTCATACACATCACAGAAGAAGAGGTAAATTCAATGTAACATATTTATGGAAACGGTTTACATATTGTAGGTACTTTGGAAACCAGAAATTTGAATGGAAACTTAAGAAGCAGTAACTATGTTCTATGTTACTGGATTTGGTTTCCGCACTTAGTCCTTGAAACGGACCATTTTACATGAGCCATGGTGACTGTCATTCCAAGCTGTAACTTCATCATGATTATTTACTGCCAATTCTATAAGTATTGACTTATTATCAAGACACCTAATGTTAGATGTCTTATAATATTCATTTTGTCTACTAACAGAGGTATGAATTTTCTTATTAACCCATGATTGGCTCTGCCTAATCTGCCTATGCCATAATAAATGCATATATTGACACAAGTGATTGCGACACTGACATAATGTATGATGTCATGCTACCCTGCAACTCCATCATCTGTTTTCCAGTTTCTATCACAGTTGTGCTCAATGTGTATCCAATTTGTACATACTTAAAAAACATTTTTGAATAAAGAGAACCGCCTTCAAAAAAAACTAAAAAGTAATAAATAACTTTAGCACAGAACACACATGACTTTCGTTTGGAAAGTTGGTGGCAATACAATCACTTTTTAGTTTTTTTTAAGGCGGTTCTCTTTTTTCGGAAAAGTTTTTATTTTACACTTTTTAGTGCCTCCTTATCACCCAAATCCATTACGAAATGGAAACACAGATAAAACAGAGATTGAAAGTCCTCCAAAGATGGAAATATGGAAGAAACGAAAACATCTTCTCGGTTATTGTTGATTTTTTCTAAAAGCGTTGAATAAATTTATCATAAATCATTTATTTATTTGCAAACATGGGTATAAATACCTATACATTGATGTTTTTTAGTTATAAAGTTCTCCATGTTTAACCATCACAGTATGCAAATATTATAGGTAGTACTAATAAACAAAAAATAAAATATGTCAGCCTTGTCAGTCAGGTATGAGATAATTATAATAATATTTCTAAGTCCCATTAAAATATGAAAAAAAATAATATATAAAAAACGTCATTATCAAGTAACATTGCAAACCAATATAAATTAAATTACAAGAAAGTAAAAATTAAATTCGAAACAATTCAAAAAGAATAATATAAAAACTATAATAAATCTAATTCACAATAATTAATTGATAATTCATAAAACTAGTACTGGTTTATCCCTAATATAATAAATCGGATATAGCAGGCCTCTAGCATCTTTCATTTAAATAGTTATTAATATCAAATACAAATACTAATACAAACATTTTATTTGTTCAACATAGGTAGGTCAGGAACAGGTGTTATGATTTTTGTTGAGCACTATGTCAAGCCGTCATCGGCGTACAAATATTATTTTGGATAAAACATGCTGTTTATAAATTAATGAATAAACAATAAAATTAATAAAATTATCACACAATAATAAATCCGATTGTCAACACGATAAAACATTCCAATAAATATTTAAAATATAAATTGATGAATAAAAAATAAAACTAATAAAATTATCACACAATAATAAATACAATTGTCAATACGATAAAACATTTCAATAATTTAAAAATTGATTGATGAAAAATTGATGAATAAACAATCAAACTAATAGAATTATCACACAATAATAAATACAATATTGTCAATAGGTACGATAAAACATTTCAATAATTGAAAATATAATAGTAATTAAGTAATTCTAATTTAAACTATAAGAAACAATAAATTGTATAATGAAAAAGACAATTATAATTTGTCAGTTAGGTATTCATTCACCGTATATTATGCTATGTATGATAGTAGCATTTCGCAACTAAAAATTCGTGTAGTTTTTTTTTTAATTGATCCATATTTTTAGTTTCGATTATGTGTTCAGGTAGTTTATTATAGATTTTGGGTGCCATACCAAGAACATTTTTATTAAAAATAGCTTTTTGATGTGGTATTGTGCATATTTTATTTTTGTGGCGTAAACTCTTTGGGTGATTGTATAGGTGTATATTTGTCTTAACATAGCTTGCTACTTCGTATATGTAGAGACAGGGAAGTGTAAGTAGCTGAAGCTTTTGGAAATGTGGCTTACAACTGCCTGTGCTTTGAATTATATTTGTCTTAACATAGCTTGCTACTTCGTATATGTAGAGACAGGGAAGTGTAAGTAGCTGAAGCTTTTGGAAATGTGGCTTACAACTGCCTGTGCTTTGAATGCCACATATTGCCCTTATGCATTTCTTCTGTGCTTTGAACACCATTTCTCTATCGGGCGAGTTCCCCCAAAATATAAGTCCGTATCGCAATGTAGATGATACATATCCGTGGTACGCCATTAATACTGTTGACCTATTTGTAATTTTCCTCAAGTTATAAAGGGCATATGAACACTGGTTAAGTTTTTTGCATACATTTTCAATATGTATTTTCCAAATCATCTTTTTATCGATCCTAAGAATTTAGTATTATCTCCTTCTCCAGAATATATTTGTCACCATATCGAACATCTAGTATTTTATTGATGGTTCTTTGTTGAAACGAAATGTAGGTTGTTTTTTCTAGATTTATTTTGAGATTATTTTCAGTGAGCCAGGATATTATGTTATTTAAGTTATTATTTATTTTTATGTTTGTTGTATACTAAAAGCTTCTCCAGAATGTAACAAACACTTTTCTGAAAACCGCAACAAAATCGGTTAAGCCAAATGGGAGATAATCGCGGACAAACATACATACATACAAACATATGGGTCGAAGTGAGAACCTCCTTTTTTTTTTGAAGTCAGTTAAAAATAGTACATGTATACTTTAAAGGGTTAATAATTATTATAAATACAAACCTGAAACCATTCTAGAAAACAGAAATGTGAAAATCTACTGGGACCGAACTATAATCACAGACAAAACTATTCATTACAATAGACCTGACATCACCGTGCATGACAAAATTAATAAAACAGTTTACCTAATAGACATAGCTATACCTAACTCACATAATATTCAAACAACAATTTCCGAAAAACTTAGTAAGTACCAAGACCTCGCCATAGAAATAAAAACCCAGTGGAAAGCACAAACAGTCCATATCGTCCCCATAGTACTCTCATCCACCGGTATTGTACCGAAATCACTAACACAAAGCCTTAACACTCTATATATGCCAACTCACACACTTTACATGCTTCAAAAAGCCACTATACTCAACACCTGTCGCATAACCAGAAAGTTCCTGACTTCCTCTACTCTCTCATCCACATTTTCAATTTAAATTTCCCCTTACACACTTGGCTCCGGCCCGTGTGTAAGGTCTTCGACTCTCTTTTATGGGAAGAAAAACAAAGAATCGAAAATAATAATAATAATAACTCTTAGCGTGTATTCGATTCGTGACGAAAACTTCATAATTTTGCGTTTTGCCCAGAGCAATACCGTAATGATGTGAGCAGATTGTTTAAAGACAATTTATTACAGTTTTAAGAAAGATTAAGTCTTGATTTAGACAGCTACAGAGTAAAAGTATAATTTTTAATTATGGTTTTTTAAAGCGAAGACAATCCTTTCATAGCGTTTTACGAAAATAGACGTCAGAGTTAACTTTCAGGACGAATACAACCGTTACAGTACGCCAAAATATTATGTTTTATGCGTTTTTAATTTTCAACAGGATATACAGTCTTAAAGTCAGACACAGAGCCGAAATTACGAAAATATTACTATTATGTATTAAAGAACCATGTTGAAAAAGTACAAAATCGGTACACTTTGTCAATTTTTTTTCACCAGTATTTGAATAAAAACATAACTGATATAATTATTTTATGAAAATAAAGGTTATGCTTAATATACAAAATATTTGTTAGTTCGTTATACGAACTCATTTATTTTAGACAATTATTTTAATAAAAAGCTTTTTACAAAAAAGACAACCGCCTTCAAAAACTAAAAAGTGAAAAATAACTTTAGCACACATTGACTTTAGTTTCGAAATTCGGTGGCTTTGTTCTGTTTGTTGTTTTGTATTGCCACCGACTTCCGCAACTAAAGTCTTTTAGTTTTTGAAGGCGGTTGTCTTTTTTGTAAAATACTTTTTATTTTCCGCTTTTTAGTACCTCCTTCTCATCCAAATCTATTAAGAATAGATTGAAAGTTAACTACTGCAAAGATTAAAGAAACTAAAACGTCGTTTATGTAAAATTTTTGGGTATTTGTTGATTTTTTCAAAAAGTGCTGAATCAATTTCGATAAAATTTATATGGGACTACCCCTGAAGCATACCTTATCCATAAATAAAAGAATTTTCAAAATCGGGTTATGTTTGCCGTAAAAATCGCGTAACAAATCGCGCACATACTTAATGCTTTAAGACTTATACGGTTTTCTCATGGATGCCATTGTCAGAACTGGACCAAATTAAAATGGGACCACACGGGAACCAGCTTTCAAATAAAAAAAGAATCAGCAAAATCGGTTCACCCAGTCCAAAGTTCGCAGGTAAAAAAAAAAAAAATACAGACGAATTGATAACCTCCTCCTTTTTTGAAGTTAGTTGAAAAGCACTGTAATCCATCGCGCGCTGTCGTTTGCCGATCAATTTCAATGATTCGTGCTTATTTCGTGCGTATTTCTTTTTCTGATGCACACAAACCGACCATTGTGTTCTACTAGTGTGTGTCAATGCTGCTACGCCATTCTAGCAATCATTTACATTTTGAGTTGCGCTAAATCGAATACGCGCCGTTAAGAGTAAGAAAGAAAGAAAGAACATTGTTTTATTCTCGCGAAAGCGACGCACATTGTTACAAAACCTAAAACGAATGCAAGTGGATACTAAAAAAAATAAAAATAAAAATCTGAGTCGGAAATAGTGCATCAGTACCGCGCGAAACGGCCAACGCTCAGCATAAAGCTCGCAGCGCAACGCTATCGGCTATCGGCAACGCTCGCAGAAGCGCGCACAGACTGCTTTCACGCGACGATGCGTAAGCGCGCCGCGTCCCTGGTGCGCAGAGTACGGGCCAGCTCCAACACCGTTTTGGCGATGATTGGGGGTAGGTTAGACTGCCCTTTCATCCGGCATTGTTCCGGCAGACATGTAGCTGTGCCAATGCCGAAGCGAAAATTGTAATTTTATTATTTTATTTAATGATTTATGTATGTAATTCTGATTCAATTTTTATTTGCATTTTAATTTAAATTGTATTGTATTGTATTTTATTTTATTTTGAATTTATATTAATTTTATAATAATTTAATTTGATGATGTTATTATTATTATAATTATGTTTGTTGCTGTATATGGGTTAACTTGCCTGAAATAAATGAATTTTAATTTTAATTTTTTTTTTTTTTTTTTTAATAAATACAGTACAAGCAGTTGAATTATATGATGCCGTTGAATAGAGCATCTCTCCAGCAAACTCAAATGTAAAAAAATTTGAACTATAACTCAAAGCAACAACAAGTGTACCTAAACTGTTTTTTTTACAATAGTAGGTTTTTTACCATACCGGGCTGTTTTAATTTATTTTGGAAATGTAGAATAGGTATGTTTATGTTACCGGCATAGTTTACTCGGTAATTAATACAATTCCTAGGGATTGTATAGAGTACTCAAACTCAAAATCATTTATTTCAATTAAACCATTTACAGGTACTTTTGAATTGTCAGAGTCAGTCAGTCAGAAAGTTGAAGCTAGTTGCTCGTTCCAAACAGTAGGTTTCTATGGAGAAGAACGAGCAAGAAACTCCATGAACACTCTTTTAAAATCAGTTAAATTTTACAAATTTAGGTTACATCATTCATGTTGAATCTAAGGGTACAATGTGAGAACAATGTAACACGTCTTGCATGTTAAAAGAGGTCTAGAGAAAAATATAGTTATAATAACAATTCAAACCAAAATTTAAAATAACCGAGGCAGCTAAGAGATGACCAGTCCCAACCGACGGCGTCCGTTCACGAACATGACGCATGGATCGGCACCATTTAGCTCAACCATTTTGAAGGGAACCGAATGATCCAACACATGCGCCACCGGCAGCGAGACATTCAAGTGAGCATGACTCTCCCAACCGCCAGGGCATATTCAAGTCAATGAGAGGTATACCTCGTAAATGGTAGCTTTAAAGAACATAGTGCTCACATGTATGTGCTACGAAAAATTATATAATACTAACACATTGAGTTTATACAATGCAAAGATAATATAGATCTACATCTTCAGCAGCTCCAAAAATTGTTACAAATGCTAATCAATTAATCTATGAACCCTTATGGCTGTGGAGCTAGACCAGCATCCAGCCAAGCATTTTTATCAGTGATGTAATCACTCAACTTATAATATGCTCGGTTGCATAGCGTGCGTTTAATACAAGACTTAAATTTTGTCTCATTTAGTTGAACAATGTGGGGAGGTATTTTATTGTAACACTTTAAACAGTACCCCATGAAAGACGAATCTACTTTAGCCAGTCTGAAACCTGGTTGAACTAGTTGGTCCCTATTTCTAGTATTATAATTATGTCTGTCACCTCTTTTATCAAAAAGATGCAGATTTTTTCTAGCGTACATGATGTTTTCATAGATGTATTGACAAGGCACCGTCATTATGTTAATTTCCTTAAACAGTTCCCTTAGAGAATCGCGCATACGCAGATTGTAAATGGCTCTGATGGCTCTTTTCTGCAGAATAAAAATAGAATCGATGTCTGCAGCTCTTCCCCACAATAAAATACCGTAAGACATAATACTATGAAAGTAACTAAAATAGACCAGTCTCGCGGTATCCACATCAGTAAATTGCCGAATCTTTCTGACAGCATATGCTGCCGAACTTAGCCGTCCTGCGAGAGATGTTAAATGAGGACCCCATTGTAGCCTTGAGTCGAGCGTCAATCCCAGAAAAACGGTTTTATCGACGAATTCCAGTTTCTCTTTATTCAATACTATGTCACACTCACTATTTTTGACATTTGGCAAAGCAAATCTGATGCACTTAGTTTTATTTCCATTTAATACTAAATTGTTAGCCGTGAACCACTTTTGTACCTCCAGTAAGGCGTTATTTACGATGTCAAGATTTTGAGCCCGTCTATTTATTTTAAAAATTAATGACGTGTCATCGGCAAATAACACCATTTGTGGATGGTTTTTGAATAACCGGGGAAGATCATTAATATAAACTAAAAAGAGGAAAGGACCTAAAATTGAGCCTTGTGGTACTCCCATTTGTACTTTTAAACCATGTGAATTCACCCCGTTTATTTGAACTTGCTGCTGTCTATCATTTAAATAAGATTTCACTAAACTAAGCGCAAGTTTACCTAGTCCGTAATGCTCAAGTTTCAGAATTAATGTCTCGTGATTTACGCAATCAAATGCCTTGGAGAGGTCACAAAAGATTCCTATGGCATCTTGTGCCTCTTCCCACGCAGTAAATATGTGTTTTAATAAAGTGACACCGGCGTCAGTCGTACAACGCCCTTTGGTGAAACCATACTGTTGATCGTGTAATATGCCATTTGTGTTAAAATGAGCAAGCATCTGATTAAGCATAATCTTTTCAAAAACCTTGCTGAAAGCCGGCAACACGGACACGGGTCTATAATTGTTAGTATCTTTACTATCCCCGGATTTGAAAAGAGGTATGACCTTACTAAATTTCATTAAATCTGGGAAAACACCTTGGTCTACGCACATATTAAATATTAAAGCCAAATAAGGTGCTATTGTTTCTATTATAGATGTACAAACTTTAATAGACATACCCCACAGATCTTCAGTAAATTTTATTTTGATTTGCCGAAAAGCTTTTAAAACGGTCATGGGGTCAATATGTTTAAATTGAAATTCTACCGGACAGCCTGGAACGTTCGCTTTTAATAACGCAATTGAATCGTCAGGTGAGGAATTCAAAGCTTCCGTGGTTTTGATTGGTATGCTAGTAAAGAAATTTACAAATTCACGAGCTACTTCTATGTTAGAGCTTACGGGACCATGTGATGTCTCCAATGTATATTCCTGCTGCTGGCCCACTGGCAATGTGTATAAAATAGATTTTGGTATATATTTATCAATGTTAACTGGCCTAACATAAAATGAAGGGCAATGACTATTAGCGTAATAGTATTTAGGCATACTCGTACAAATTAATAGAAATAACGGAAACGAGTTACTTTTATGTATTAAAGTATTGTCTTTATGTCGTGTTACAGAAGTTAGTGACAGAAACAAATTGCTGCAAAACCGACTCCACATAGTCTTGACTGCCCTACGCCTAGAGCTTCTTAAACTTTTCAAGTCACTGACCACTTTCACAATTTGAACAATTCCACGGACCCCTCAAAATATATTTTAGGCAAAGAAACCAAGCCTTTTTCCAGTTCGTGACTTTGCCGAGAAATGCAGAGTTTACTACACAATTTCCCAATAAATTTGTTGTGAGTTAGGTGACCTACTGCGGACCCCTGATACACATACTATGGACCCCACTTTAAGAAACCCTGCCCCAGAGTGTAATCTAAGCCCGCGTACGCGCGGAGCGGCGAGGCGGCCCGCCGGAGCCCCGCAGCGCCGGAGCCGTGACAGTCAAATGTACTTGAGTACCTCCTTCCCTGCTCTCGTCTTTTAAACACATTACAGGCTGCGCATTCGGTATTGTATAGAATACCTAAGCAAGTATAAAATAAATAATATGTCATACATTACCTCCACGTTTTGGAGGATTGGCGCAATAGGGTAGAATTTCATTGAGACACTTTTCAAAAATGGGTATAATTTTTGAAAAGTGTCTCAATGAAATTCTGTAGTGCTAATATGCCACCATAAAAAAAACACATTTTTTATTCAATCGATAAGTGCCATAAAAATGCATCTAAATTTTAAATTTTCAAATTTCGCGCGTAATTTGTCGAAAACACCTCTTACTGGACGCCATATTGCTCAGGGTAAATGACGTCAGTTCGTTTAGTATCAAATGCGCTCATATTAAATATGATAATTGTATATAATTTAAAAACAAATAAAAACATATTTTGTAATAGGTGTAATAATGAAAAAAATACGTGAGTTACGAAAATAATAAAAGTACAAAGCCAATCGGTTGACTGACAGTTGACATTTTTTTGTTTACACAGCCGTACGGCGTAATAACATGGCCGATATTATTTCATAGTGTTTTTTAACAGATTAAAAATACTGAAAACTTTGAATTGAATTTAAAAAATTGTTTTGTTATTTTATGAACTAAAACTTACATTTTCCGACTGTTTTATGCCCAAACTGTCTCAATAACATATTTATAGATTTTTTCTCATATAGAGTAAAATACCCTGTTAGGGTAGGTAGGGTATTGTAGCAGGTATACTAAGTTTTATGAAATAAAAAGCTAAGTAGACTTTTACATAACATTTAATAGTTCTTAAAAATGTAATGGATATAAAAACACAGATATAGAAAACACTAACCTAAACGCACTATGTTAGCGACAAAGACTTCTAAGCTCCACGGCCTGGCCGGCAAACAGGATCGACCGAAGATAGACTGCCGCGGTCGGCTCCTAGCTTTGGAACGGAGGTCCCCAGGCGGTCCTATCAGTAGGACCTGCCCTGGGAGCAGCAGGCACGCGACAGCTCGATGGCTCGACTTAGGACTGTTACCGACTCTCGGTTGTGGTCTGGTCGACTATTACGTTATCAAGACCGTGTTGCTTATTCGAAACTGAAATCTAAACTGACTCATCATTTGTCAGATTGCCTTCAAGTCGGCTATTCCGAAACTCATATTATTTTCTAAATATGATTTCTCTTCTGGAACTCCAATATCGTCATATAGAGGGGTATTTTAGAACCGGCCACCACCACTGTTTACCGGATACCACTGTTTTAATTAAGTACCATATTTCACCAAACGCCTAGAAGTAAATATGTCTGATATTGAGTCAATGATAACCGGTACTCCACCAGAAAAAAAATACGTCGTTAAAGAAACGAAAAGTCAAAAACTTGAAAATTATAGACAATTTGAGTGAAATTAAATATTTGAAAGAGCTTTCAAAACTAATGTATTTATTACACTAGCGTTATAGAGAACTAATTTTAGATATGACGACACGGTTGGCGCAGTGGCTGAGCGATCGACTGCTGCGCAGCGTGTTGCGGGTTCGATTCCCGCCCAGGGTAAACATTTGTGTGATGAGCACTTGTGTTTGCCTTGTGTCTGGGTGTTGTTTATCTATATATGTATGTATTTACAAAAAAAAAAAATGTATATGTGTATGTATATCAGCTGTCTGACACCCATAGTACAGGGTCTCCCTAGTTTGGGGTTAAATGGCCGTGTGTGAAAATGTCCCCACATATAAAGTCCCCACATATATATATATATATATATGTCGGATCGTCAGGTGCGATCGAGGAGGAGTTCCGAGCGGTATAGTACATCGTCAGGACTATAGGCGTTCCCATTATCCCATTAGGGATAAACAAGACCTGTAAAAACAATTGCACACTATTAGTAAAGAAAACACAATACAAATGGTAATCAGTAACAAGAATAAAGTAAGTTAAAGGTACAGCAACAATACAGTTAATCGAACAGACCATTAAGGTCCCACAGTTCGTACAGTGGCCAAGCCACCCAATGATAAACGAACAAACCCTTAAGGTTTACAGTTCGTACAGTAGCCTAAGCCACCCAATGATAAACGAACAAACCCGTAAGGTTTATAGTTCGTGCAGCAGCCTAAGCCACCCAATGATAAACGAACAAACCCTTAAGGTTTATAGTTCATACAGCAGCCGAAGCCACCCAATGATAAACGAACAAACCGTTAAGGTTCATAGTTCGTACAGTAGCATAAGCTACCCAAATACAAAGTGTATCGCTCGCTAGCAGCAAGCCTATACAGCTATGTGAATATACTGCAGCGCTGTACCAGGTAAACCGACAGTATTGTCGGGAGCAGGAACTCTTTACTGAGTCGAATCCGAGGATCGACTGCCATACTTACGGAGTGCACGCTCTTTTATAAGGCGATGCCCCCACCTTGTAACCTCTACATACAAGTCTGTCCATGCGCACGGAAGTGCGTCACGCGTTTACTTGATACAAAACACTAAAATGTGCTGAATCTAATAAGATCTGTAATCAAATAACACAATAATAATTGTCATGAATAAACAATAGTGATTTCATAAAGTAATTCGTTTTACATTCAAAGTAACGTGTCAACAATTGTTTTGAATAAAACCATCGATAATAATTATCGAAATAAAGTATCCACAAATCAGTGTGCACACACAATAAATCATGTTTCAAATTAATAGACAATAATTAATTGCAAAAGCACACAAATTAACCATAAGAAACATAAATCAACAAATTCTGTTGACTACCCACAACAATAATTAATAAACCGTCTCCGACACGGCCAGACTGACATTCTACACGACCTCGTGTACTTCAGTAACAAAACAAATCTCTAGGTAAATGTCGATCGGCCTTTCTGACAAAAAGCTTTAATTAGCAAAAGGTATGTTGTAAAGAAAAATCCTGAATTAGTCCTGAATTATTATCAATAGTAGTTGCATCACAACCAGTCAAAATAACCATACTGTTACAGAACTCAAACTCAAACTCAAAATCATTTATTTCAAATAAACCATTTACAGGTACTTTTGAATTGTCAGAGTCATTCAGTCAGAAAGTTGAAGCTAGTTGCTCGTTCCAAACAGTAGGTTTCTATGGAGAAGAACGAGCAAGAAACTCCATGAACAACACTCTTTTAAAATCAATAATATGTTACAAATTTCGGTTACATCATTCATATTGAATCTAGGGTACAATGTGAGAACAATGTAACAAGTCGTGTACGTTAAAAGAGGTTTAGATAAAAATATAATCATAATAAACAATTCAAAATAAAATTAGAATAACCGAGGCAGCTAAGAGATGACCAGTCCCAACTAACGGCGCCCGTTCACGAACATGACGCACGGATCGGCATCATTTGACTCAACCATTTTGAAGGGAACCGAATGATCCAACACGCGCGCCACCGTCAGCGAGACATTCCAGTGAGCATGACATACTCCCAACCGCCAGGGCACATTCAAGTCAATGAAAGACATACCTCGTAAATGGTAGCTTTAAATAACATAGTGCTCACATGTATGTGCTATGAAAAATTTATATAATACTAACACATTGAGTTTATACAATGCAAAGATAATGTAGATCTATATCTTCAGCAGCTCCAAAAATAATTAAAAATGCTAATCAATGAATCTATGAACCCTTACGGCTGTGGAGCTAGACCAGCATCCAGCCAAGCATTTTTATCAGTGATGTATTCACCCAATGAATAATATGCTCGGCTGCATAGTGTGCGTTTTATATAAGACTTAAATTTTGTCTCATTTAGTTGAACAATGTGGGGAGGTATTTTATTGTAACATTTTAAACAGTACCCCATGAAAGAAGTATCTACTTTAGCCAGTCTGAAACTCGGTTGAACTAGTTGGTCCCTATTTCTAGTGTTATAATTATGTCTTTCACCCCTTTTACTAAAAAGATGCAGATTTTTTCTAGCGTACATTATGTTTTCATAGATGTATTGACAAGGTACCGTCATTATGTTAATTTCATTAAACAGTTCGCATAGAGAATCGCGCATACGGAGATTGTAAATGGCTCTGATGGCTCTTTTCTGCAGAATAAAAATAGACTCGATGTCTGCAGCTCGTCCCCACAGTAAAATACCGTAAGACATTATACTATGAAAATAACTAAAGTAGACCAGTCTCGCGGTATCCACATCAGTAAATTGCCGGATTTTTCTGACAGCATATGCTGCCGAGCTTAGCCAAGACATAGCTCAACCAAAGTAGAGACATAGTCTCCCAGCCGAAATCACACCATGGGATTCGACAAGTAACTTGAAGTCGAATAGACAACCCGCATAGGCGTCAACATAGACAACCCGCATAATCGTCAAAATCAACATTCAAATACAAACAATAGTCAACATAGACATCTCATTTCAGCTATAGTATGTCAGCAGCAGATGAATCATCATCATCATCATTGTCAACATTGACATCATTAACAGTTACTGATGGACATTCAGGGACTTTTCGTACATTCATCTCCTCACTGTCAACAGTCAGGGGGTACACAGTTATTTTTCAGAAAAACTATTCCTCAAACCTCAGAATCACGCTATTTGTTTAGCTTAAAGCCAGCTATTTGACATAGTCGTATTATCACTGATTTATATTCAGAAGGAATATCAGTATCAATTTTATTCGGAGTTTCAGGAATAGAGCATAGCCGTTACAATCTCAACTTTTTTAATGGTAACAATACTTTCGGTTATAATAACCCCAAAATCTAAATTTAATATCTCACGGCATAATATGATACTATGATTTGAATAAGCATTCGGTATTAAATGAAGCTTCACTTTATATTGACCATACAAGTAAGTTTGCCATACATGTATCAGTAATGAAAGTACATTCAAACCCAGAGTCATAACAAAATGGAAGCGTCTCACCAGATAGTTCAGTGGTGGGTACATCACACTTATCTTATCACGGACTTCCACTTATCACGGATGATTAGTAGCTCGAAAACTGACTCACAGTATCTTCACTCGAACCTCCCGGCTGTTCTCCGGTAGGTACTAAAGTGACATACTATTGTACCTGGTTTGAACCTAAGAGGGTTGAGAAGAATCGTGTTGGTCAGAGGAAAATGAGACTTTCTCTTAAGATGGGACAAGACAGTTCTCAGTTCTTGTTGATGTTTAAACCTCATGTACTTCCGTAGTAAATGCTAGTAGATGAGCACGGAAAATGAAATTTGGAAACATGGGCCAGTACAGTACAAACAGCAATTTGTTTGACACTTAGGTAGGTTAATAAGGGTAGCGGTAACTGTTGAAGTATGTAAAATCAAACAATGAAATTAATGTGGGTAGGTGATTTATGAATGCCATTAAAACAGCCTTAGCTCAGCGCTAGGTAATCCCAAGAGAGGAAGCTGTCATAACAAGAGTGGAAAAGAGATACGATAACTAGGGAAGCCATGCGGAAGCATTAAGAGGCAATCCCACTTCTGATGTCGGATCGTCACTGAGCGATCGAGGAGGAGTGCCGAGCGGTATGTACATCGTCAGGACTATAGGCGTTCCCATTATCCCATTAGGGATAAACAAGACCTGTAAAAACAATTGCACACTATTAGTAAAGAAAACACAATACAAATGGTAATCAGTAACAAGAATAAAGTAAGTTAAAGGTACAGCAACAATACACTTAATCGAACAGACCATTAAGGTCCCACAGTTCGTACAGTGGCCAAGCCACCCAATGATAAACGAACAAACCCTTAAGGGTTACAGTTCGTACAGCAGCCTAAGCCACCCAATGATAAACGAACAAACCCGTAAGGTTCATAGTTCGTACAGTAGCATAAGCCACCCAAATACAAAGTGTATCGCTCGCTAGCAGCAAGCCTATACAGCTATGTGAATATACTGCAGCGCTGTACCAGGTAAACCGACAGTATTGTCGGGAGCAGGAACTCTTTACTGAGTCGAATCCGAGGATCGACTGCCATACTTACGGAGTGCACGCTCTTTTATAAGGCGATGCCCCCACCTTGTAACCTCTCCATACAAGTCTGTCCATGCGCACGGAAGTGCGTTACGCGTTTACTTGATACAAAACACTAAAATGTGCTGAATCTAATAAGATCTGTAATCAAATAACACAATAATAATTGTCATGAATAAACAATAGTGATTTCATAAAGTAATTCGTTTTACATTCAAAGTAACGTGTCAACAATTGTTTTGAATAAAACCATCGATAATAATTATCGAAATAAAGTATCCACAAATCAGTGTGCACACACAATATATCATGTTTCAAATTAATAGACAATAATTAATTGCAAAATCACACAAATTAACCATAAGAAACATAAATCAACAAATTCTGTTGACTACCCACAACAATAATTAATAAATCGTCTCCGACATATATATATTAGTTTCCAACTATTTTGTTTCATTAATTATTTAAATGTAATGGCACTTAATACAACAGGTGGTCGCAGTAAGAAGCTTGCAAACAAAGATTCTTGCTTCAAGCATTCAGCATGCAAGCAAGCATGCAACATGCACAAGCATTGTTTGGATTTGGCAAAATATGGCAAATCAATCATTTGGCAAATGAAAATAGTTCAAAAGAGACTTCGGCCAATAGGAAAAAGTCATTTTGTAAATCGGAGAAACATAGTTCGGTAAAATAATACTTATGACACATGATACTTCGATGATCTAAAAATAAGTTAAATAATGCATAATTATAGCAAAAAAGACGACGGTCAATAGTTTTCGGTAAAATGAAATTCGGACAAAAATAATTCGGAAAAGTGATCGCTTCCCATGTAGGGTAGGTAGGCTAGGTAGCGTAGGTAGATAGGCAGGTAAGTAGGTAGATAGGGTCAGGACAACGTCTGTCGGGTCAGCTAGTAATAATATATATATGTAACTAGCTGACCCGACAGACGTTGTCCTGTCTCGATCTACCTACTTACCTGCCTATTTACCTACACCTACCCTACACCTACCCTACACCTACCCTACACCTACCCTACACCTACCCTACACCTACCCTACACCTACCCTACACCTACCCTACACCTACCCTACACCTACCCTACACCTACCCTACACCTACCCTACACCTACCCTACACCTACCCTACACCTACCCTACACCTACCCTACACCTACCCTACACCTACCCTACACCTACCCTACACCTACCCTACACCTACCCTACACCTACCCTACACCTACCCTACACCTACCCTACACCTACCCTACACCTACCCTACACCTACCCTACACCTACCCTACACCTACCCTACACCTACCCTACACCTACCCTACACCTACCCTACACCTACCCTACACCTACCCTACACCTACCCTACACCTACCCTACACCTACCCTACACCTACCCTACACCTACCCTACACCTACCCTACACCTACCCTACACCTACCCTACACCTACCCTACACCTACCCTACACCTACCCTACACCTACCCTACACCTACCCTACACCTACCCTACACCTACCCTACACCTACCCTACACCTACCCTACACCTACCCTACACCTGTGTGTGAAAAAAGGGGATGAAAAATAGATGTTGGCCTATTCTCAGACCTACCCAATATGCACAAAAAATTTCATCAGAATCGGTCAAGCCGTTTCGGAGGAGTACGGGAACGAAAACTGTGACACGAGAATTTTATATATTAGATATATATAATACTAGCGGGTCCGGCAGACGTTGTCCTGCTCTGAAAAACGGTACAATTATCCAGATCCAGCCTACCCTACCCCACCTACCTACCTACCTAATTACTTACATATCCTACCTACCTTGTGTCCACTCGACACAGCAATTTGGCTCTTCGCAGTGGAGGTAGGTACCAGGGTGACATAGATAAGTACTACTAAGAAATGCGCTCCTAGTACCAGGGTGACATACATCTAAGAAGTCCTACAAATCGACTGCAGCGCCACCTACCGGCCTCCTCAGCTCGCGGGCCGCCTCGCCCCTCCACGCCTGCGCAGATTTAAATTACACTCAAGGTGTAGAACAGACAAGACTACGTGGAGTCGGTTTCGCAGCGATTCGTTTCTGTCATTAACTTTGATAGCACAACATATTGATTTTTTAAGACAACATTTTTGTTATTGTCTGTTAATATACATTTTCGTTATTTTTACCGACGAGTGTAGTGAATTATTAATAACAACTGCTAAAAGTGATGAATTTCAATTTTATATTCACTTGTTACCAAATCATGAGGTAATTGTTAACAATGATGGAAAATTATTAATAATTTTCATTTAATCACACTTACCGTAACATATACATATATACCTGCTCGTGTGCTCATTTATTCGTTAAAGACCGCCCTGTATAAAGGCTGCGTTAACAGCAAAGTGTGTGTTTATCTGGTTCACAGCTGTCCGACGCTCAGGTCGCGGTGGCGCGGGCGGCGGCGCGCGCGGCGGCCGCGGCCGACACGTGGCGGCGCGCGGCCGTGCGGCTGCTGCTGGCCGCGGGGGCCCGCGCCCCGGCCGCGCTGGCCGCGTGGGCCGCGGGGCAGCGCGCCGAGCCCGTGGCGCTGCGGGCCCCGCCGGGCGCGGCCGGGCCATGCGCGGAGCCGGGCGGCCTGCAGGCCGCGCGGGCCGCGCTGCACGCGCACGTGTGGCGCGGCCTGGTGCGCACGGACCGCGCCGCGCCGCCGCCCGGTGAGTGACTCGTCGACTCGTGTTCTGTTGGTGTCATTATCGTGTACCGCGAGGTATACAATATCAGGGAATATTTCCTAGAAGCCGACGTGGGAATGTATCGAGATGTGGTCGCAGTGGATGAGAGCGTCATCTGGCTTTTCTTGGCTAAAAAGAACCGGCGCAAGTATAGTAGTGCTCGAAGCTTATCGATCGCAAAGAGGTATAGCAGAGTAAAGGGCTTCAAAGATGCTCGATCTCTGGGCACCCATGGGCCCAATGTAGACTTTCAGGCATCCACATGATACATGCGATTTGAGAATTGTCTGTGCAACTATGAACGAAGTTAATATGACGTATAACTACTGAAAATGTATTGTGAATGTGAAAGACTGCGCGACTCTCTTCTGTCGGCATGACACTGGTCCGCGGGAATTAATCCGGCACAATATGACTGCGTGGTTCTCGTCTTACTAGCTAACGAAAACTACTTGCATAGTTACAACCTTGTAGCCTGGATTATCCATCAGTAAGTAGCTGTAGTAGTAGTAGTAGTATGACGGGCTGGTGTCCGCAACTCCACGTCTCAGCGCGTATTTTGCGTACAGGTGGGAAGTAGATCATTCGATCCACCCGAGCTCCTCGAGGAAGGCCAGCAGCGCCTTGACGTCGCTGGCGATCTCCCGTAGGTTACCTGGGTTACCGAAGTACTTTGCCCTGTATGACGCAACCTCAGGGCAGTTCAGAAGCACATGGGCCGTTGTCTCGTCCGCCCTTATGCAGGCTCTGCACAGTGGGCTGTCTGTGACTCCTATGACAAAAAGATGTTTATTGAAAGACCCATGGCCAGTTATCGCGGTCGTGACCACACGTAGCTGTTGTTTGGATAGTCGGAGGGCTTGCCTTGTGAAGCGGCCCTCAATCGCAGGAAAAGCCTCCTTGGCCTGCCTGCACTCGCCATGCTCGGTCCACAGTCTTTGGTATAGATCCTTGGTACGTTTCCTTACCATGGTGCGTAGGTGACCGAAGGGGATTGGCACTCTGGGTTCCGGACCCACCGCGCTTGTACTCGACCCCCTTTTAGCGAGCTCGTCCGCAGCATCGTTACTGCGCGACCCGCTGTGTCCTTTGATCCATTGAATGGTTGTATCATTGAGAATACCCACCTCGTTCAGTCTTTGATGACATTCGTGTATCAACCCGGAGTTGACCGTGTAGCTGTTTAGAGCTTGTAGTACAAATTCAAATTAATTTATTCGCCATAAGTGTTGGTACAATTTCGGTCTTAAAATAAATAATTATATAGGTCCAAAACACTTGTGACATGCAAACATTTGGGTTCATACTTATTACTAATTATAATTTAACAATTCAAATTCAGTGGCATTGTGCAACATTATTCATACATTTTTTTTAAATGCTATTAATGTCAAGGGGTAAATGATTATGATTGTTATTTAATTTTTAATCTCTTATCAAATATGTCGTTTACTGAGTAGAAATTCTTTTCCCTTATCCATACTTTAAGACACCTTGCAAATTTATTCGCGGCCAAGATTTTAATGCTGTCAGGTATAGCATTAAATATGCGACCACACATTGCATAGCAATTCTTACAATATAATGCTGTCCTAGGAATTATGGGCAACACTATTCTATTTCTGTGCCTAATGCTGTTTGAGAACATTTCATTAGCTTTTTTAAATAGCTCTGGGCTCTGGGTGCATTTTAACAAATTTACCGCATTCAAAGATGTATAAACTTGGAAGGGTTAGTAACTTGAATTTTTTGAAAAAGGGTTTGCAAGATTCCCATGGTCGTATTCCGGCTATGGCGCGAATGCATTTTTTTTTTGTGCGACGAATACACTCACTTTCTGTTGAGTAGCCCCATGTAATGAGACCATATCTTAATACAGAATCAACGTACCCATAGTATGCGGCGAGTACTGTTTTTGACGCTGATGTTTTTGATAGTTCGTATAGAACGTAAACGAATTTATTTATTTTATTGCATACTTTATTTACGTGGGCCTTCCAGTTGTAGTGTTTGTCAATCGTGATAACAAGAAATGTCGTTTCATTTGTTTTTTTTTAATTTAATTCCTCTGTAACTGATGTCTAATGTCTTGTTTTCTCGTCCATATGTACTAAATTGAATAAAATTTGTTTTTGTATGGTTTACTCGTAGGTTATTTTCGTCAAGCCATGTTATTATCGATTCAATTGTATTATTTATGTCAGTTGTATATTTATTAATGTCAGTATTATTCGATGTCATTATTAATGATATGTCATCAGCAAATAGAAAACAGGGGTGGTTAGTAACTTCAGGAAGGTCATTTATAATATAAAGTAAAAACAATAGAGAACTAAGCACCCCCCCTTGGGGCACACCAGACCTGTTTTGTTTGTAATTTGATCTGTATGATTTTAGTTCCAGTTTATGGTCAATTTTTTCGATTTCTACACACTGCATTCTTATTTATTTAAATAAGCAAGCTATTTAGCTTGCTATCCATTGAAGTGCTAGGCTCCGTATCCCATACTTTTCTAATTTGTCTATCAGGAGTTTGTGTGATACGAAGTCGAAGGCCTTTGACATGTCAAAAAATATACCTGTTGTCTGACTCCGCTTATCTAAATTAGTCACAATTGTGTGAATTAGGTTAAAACATTCTAATGTTGTGGACTTTCCTTTTTGAAAAACGTATTGTTCTTCCCTTAGGATAGCATGCTTATCGATGAATTGAGTAAGACGTTTATGCATGGCAGGTTCAAAGATTTTTGATATGATGGGTATGAGAGTAATTGGTCTGTAGTTATCTAGATCTTCCTTGTTACCTTTTTTGTAGGGAGGTTTTACAACCGAATGTTTAAGTAGGTTAGGAAAACAACCAGATTCAAAAGATAGATTAACTTAAAATGTTAAGACGGGTCACCTGAGCAACATTTTAGAATTTTTGTTGCTATCTCATCGTTACCTACTGAGTTTGTTTTATTTAGAGATAGTATAATTCTGTGTATCTCTTCGTATCCATATGGTCTTAGGAAAATAGTATCACTTACGGATTGTATAAAGCTAACTCGAGTATTCCTATGGGTATCGTTTGTTAGGTTAATCCAACAGTCATTGAATGTTTCAGCAATTTTGTCCGGGCTATTGACTACAGTACTTTTGTTCCTTATGTTTTCTATGAATTGTTTGCTTTTACTACCGACGGACTCATTTTTTATCAGCTGCCATGCTGCTTTGCTTTTGTTTTTAGAAATACAAATGATGATTAATTATTTTAATAGAAATATAAAAATACACGCGTTGTATACATCCCATGTATACAACGCCGTAGGAGTTTCGAGTATTTTTTGAACTTTGTTTTGATTTCGATAGTTTTGTTAGCGTAGTAAGTATTTGTTTCGTAATGATCTTTTTGTTTTGCAGCTTACTCTAATTTCTTTAGATATCCATTTCAGGGGTCGGTCCCTGTTTGATATCTGTATTCTTCTGATAGGGAAACATAATTTATAGAATAGATATATTTGGTCGTAGAACTTTTCGTTAATACATACATTACTATCGGATTCTTTAAATACATCTGAAAACGATAGTTCAGACATACATTCTTTAAATTTACTAATGTGATGTTTATTATAGTCTCTCTTATATATTGAGTATTCTGTCAAGGTTGGTTCTTTGTTTCTCATGGGTATACTTAATAGCAGTGCAGTATTATGATCAGAAAGACCCAGATGTAAAAGTTCACCTTTAGCAGATTTGATGTTTCTAATTAGGTGGTCTATACAAGAATTTGGTCGTGTTGGTTCTTGAATATGGAGCACTAGACCATAGTTTTGAACAATTTCGATTAACGCCTTAGTTTTACTACTCATTTGTAGCGTGTTGATATTCAAGTCACCTGCTATAACTATCTTTTTCTTAAATTTACGTGTTATAAATTGATGCACTGTTTCAAGAATTTCGTAATATTAGAAATTGGAGTTCTATACAAGGTGTAACTTTACACACGCAAAACCTCAGACACCCCAAATGATTTTTAATCCAATTAACCTAATTCTGAAAGAAAAAAAATCATAAAAAAATAATTAAAGGTTTTATGTGCTGTTTTAGTTTTACCAAGACTAGAATTTGCATTGAAATAAGAACTATTATTATCACGCGTATGAGAAAATTTAAATTGGAGGACAACCATTTGTGTGTGTTTACCTATTTTGACAGGTTTGCGCACGTGATGGCTTGACTTATCAATAAATAGACAGGGCAACATGTATAATGAAGATTTTTTGAAAAATGTTACCTAATATTAAAAAGTGGTTCAATTGATTCTGCTCGTTATTCTAATCAAACTATTTTCAGGTTTTGCTTATTTGACGTTACACCTTGTATATGCACAAGATAAATAGATTTTGGTTCGTGATCTCAATTCCACAACACTCAAAGATATTGTCAATACAATGTGGATTTAGGAATGATATTTCTTTAAAAATATTACCGTTTTTTACGAGTATAGAGACTCCACCCCGTTTTTGTTTTTTCTCCTGCAGTAAGAGGTTGCTAAACTAAACTGTAACCAGAGATTTTTATTAGGTTTTCGTTACCTCTTTCTATGAATGTTTCCGATAGACAAATAATATCGGGGCTCTTTTTAAGATCAGCCCCCTTATTCACAACCATTCGATTCGATTCCGTACCGAATCGAAAGTCAAAAGATATCGAAGATGTCCTTCAAACGCAATTCACAAATCCGAAACCGAATAATTTTGACAGTTCAACAAACATACGAAGACTGAAATCGGAAATGAGATTGTCGAATACGGTTCCTTACCGACACGGAAACGTATCGAATGGTTGTGAATAAGGCGCCTGAAAGCTCTGTTAAATGAATTTCTATCAAATGAATTTTGCTAAATAAGCCGGCGATATTTTGATGAACTACTCTTAAGACATTAGCCTCGAAAAACACAGTACAGCCATGCTGTCCGACAATATGTGAATTGGTTGTTCTACTACCTGCCTGCTTAGTATAGCCATACCCGCGACACTCCATAGAAGCGAAACGATATAATTGCCTACACTAATACTAAAATAATAGACTATACAGATACGTGCGTGAGTGTGTATGTCTACGCGCCGCGAGACAAAAACGCAATTTCCAGAGCTAGTCGTTCGACGCGGAGAGAGGTGAGGAACGGTTTCAGAGGGAGGCGGAGCGTGTCGCTACTGTACGGTAGTACTAATACTTATACTGTGGCACAGAATACTTAATAGTACTACGTACAGAAGGGACACTCCCTTCCCCGCGCTATATCAGATACCGCACCTCACCCCGCACTTAGAGGTGCTAATCGCCGACTCTTTACCCAGGCCGCTCAAAATCGTAAGAACTGCATTGCTGTAGGTACTGCTGACACAAACACACAATTTTGCGATTTATTTTCTTTTAAGTTTTATTTATTAGTTTTAATCTCGATGATTCATTTATTTTCCAAGTTTTCGTCGTTTTATAATAATACAATTAAAACTTCCGTAATAATAACATACCAACATTACCAGGTATTAATATTGCTCTCTCTCTTTATTGTCTTAGTTATGTACTTATTTCTCTTTCTTTCACGTTCTATTCATTCTTGGAATTGAAAAGTAGTACCCTACGCACTAACTTTGTCGCGTCGCCCCATTGCGTTGCCGCGTAATGGTGCGGGGCGATTGTGAATTCCATATTTTGTAAGTAGGTACCTTAATTTACCATTATTGATGAATAAATAAACCTCTTTACATAATAAATATTATATTATTACTTTTATGTCATTATAAATCCGAGTATTCAAAATCAGATATAATTTATTTTATTTCTTTAAGAAATAAATAATTGAACGCTCGGACAAGATCACTTCATAATAATGCTCGAAACGTACGGGTAGTGCCGTCGTCGTTCGGTTCGCCCGACGCAAAGCGCTGCACTTTTCGCGCCATTTTGTACGCTAGCACGACATCCAACTGATTCAACCCTACTAAAATTCACGCACACATTTGCACGTGTACAAACGTCATTTGGTTTTGTAGTAGTAATAGGTAATTATTTTGCAAGTTTTGTATGAAGTGTCCGAGGTATGACTGTGGTATAGCTGAGGTCGCCAAGCAGATGTCCATGCACTCGGCCTGGAACACTGTGTTGTAAGCACCCAGCGTCATTGCTATATGTATGATAAGGTCTTCCGAGAAATCGCCGGCCCCCGTGTCGGTACCTGTTTTAGATCCATCCGTGAAGATCCGCAGCTCTGTCGGGCGAAGGCCCTCACACCGCCGATCCTCATGCAGTTGGATTTTGTATTTTTTGTCAAATATGAATTGGTTAGGTATCCTGTCGTTAATAACCTTAGTTATAGGAAACTCCTTACTGAGTTTCTCTAGTCTTGCTCCAGAGATTTAGTGTCTTTAAGCGTAATGCTGCCGTTGTCGCTTTTTGTTGGATGAATAGGTGAAGCGGCGGGAGCCCTAACATGGCCTCCAGTTCCAGTGCTGCCGTCGGAGTGGTCCTCATGCAGCCCGTGGTCGCCATGCAGGCTAGTCTTTGCGTACACTGGAGTTTGTTGACGGCTGTGATAAGTTTAGTCCTCGGCCACTATACTACCGACTAGGGCTTGCATTCGAACATTCGAATATTCGAATTATTCGAATAATCAACTGTTTCAAATATTCGAATAGAAATTTTACGATATTCGAAAGGTCGACCGATTCCTAGAAAACAAAACTCAACAATCTGATGTGCACACAAAATTCAACGTTCATGCACGCCGTCCAAACAAGGTCAACGATCAACGTCGTTCGACGCGCGGGCGTTACTTACGAGTGTTAACTTACTACAGGATTCGGCAACGATCGGGAACATTCGGAAGTTGCGGCCGGCGCGCGGTCCGGGCGGGGCGGCGGGTGGGGGTGGTTCGCCATTGTGCATTTGTCCACCATTTGCAGCGTGTTTGATTGTTATTTTTTTGTGTTAGACGTTTTTATTTTGTTTAGTGTGCCCGTTGTTTTATTCAATGTATAGTTGGTAGTTGTATACCCAACGACAATCCAGTGAATCAGTTACGTGCTTTAACGTAAGTAGCTACTATAATTGCATTTCTGACTTGTGATAATTATTTTATTATAATACTAATTATTCTAACGTCAAAAATGCAGCTTTCAAAAGCTTTTATTTAACTTCACCTGTATGTATGTATGTCCTGGAATTTTGCTATCAATATTTTTACTAATTAATTTAGCTAAAGCTTTTATTTTGTGAACTCGGTTACTTCTCATTTGTGTTCTTTTAAGATTTTTAAAAACACTATGAAGTGTGTGTTGAGTTTGACACGGTAAATTTTTCGACATTTCAGGTATTCGATTAAACATTAAAACATGGAGCAACTACAAAACAAATTAGAATTTAAAGAGTACACCAAAGGTACGCGAGCTTCTTATAACAGAAAAAAAATATTTTAATTGTTTTTGTAACATTGCGTTAGCTTTAAATAGTATTATTTTGATTTAGAGAATAAAGACTATTTAGAAATTAAAGAACATCATTTCTATAAAACTTAATTTTTTTATTTAATATTCGAACAATATTCGAATTATTCGAATATGCCCCAAAAAAATATCGAATATTCGAATTGCAAAATTGTCGAATATTTGCAAGCCCTACTACCGACCCATAAGCGATCATGGGGCGGATTACCGCGCTATACACCCATAGTATTATTAACCCCCGACGTAAAAACGACGGGGTGTTATAAGTTTGACGTGTCTGTGTGTGTGTGTGTGTGTGTGTGTGTCTGTCTGTGGCATCGTAGCTCCCGAACGGATGAACCGATTTTGTTTTTGTTTTTTTTATTTGAAAGGTGAATTAGTCGGGAGTGTTCTTAGCTATGTTTGATGAAAATCGGTCCAAGATGGCCGCCGCTACAAAATAGCTAATCACATATTTTTTCACAACTCCATCAATATGGGTATCAAATGAAAGGGCTTCACTAGTAGAATACTTTACACTATGATAAATTTCAAGGCCAAGATGACCGGCACCACAAAATGGCGAATTACATTTTTTTTTCACGACTCCCTCAATATGGATATCAAATGAAAGGGCTTGACTAGAAGAATAATGCATACTGTATTGAAAGGGAATGAGGAATATAAATTAACTAACGAAATGAAAAATAAAAACTTGAAAATTAATTTTATAAACTCTAAGGGCCAAAGCACCGGATCCCTGCTGTTTAAACAGCCGGCTGTTTAAACATAAGGTAGACTGGGTACGATTGTGCCAGAGTAGGTACGGTTGTGCCAATTGGACGTAGTTACGCAAAAAGAATCCAATCCACACTTTTCCAAAATTGAATTATATATACCAAACGCATTCTCAGGGTGATACCTATCTTTAATATCAAAAAAGATCCATGTGACGAAATACAACTTTAGACGTATCTACAACTTCTCAAAACCAGACTAAATTACATTTAAAAACTTTCAAATAAAAATTAAATTAAAAATTTAAAAAACCCCCAACGCAAAACATAAAAGCAATTATTTAAAAAGTAAAAAATAATATCTTTTGTTGAGCTATCAAATGTTTGTTCGTTGAAATGGCGCTATAATGTCGCGGCGGGGTACCGCTAAGTCAGCAATAGGTAAAATAGCGAACTCATGGATTTGCAATGAGATTTGACTTACGCGGTACCCCGCCGCGACATTATAGCGCCATTTCAACGAACAAACATTTGATAGCTCAACAAAAGATATTATTTTTTACTTTTTAAATAATTGCTTTTATGTTTTGCGTTGGGGGTTTTTTAAATTTTTAATTTTCTTAGGGGATAGGCCTCACTTCTTACCTATCATTTTCCTACATTGCCAAAAGGCGATGCAGGCCTTGTTTATTTTATTGTCTAGGTGGTTACTCCAGTTCAACTTACTGTCCAAGATAACCCTGAGGTATTTTACTTCGTTGGCCAGCTGCAGCTCGGTATTGAATAGTTTAGGTAGACGGTAGGGTCCTAGTGCACCTTTGTGGGTAAACAAGACTAGTTCGGTTTTGTTGGGATTTACGTATAAATTGAATTCCCCGCACCATCGCTCCACGATGCGTAGCGCCCGCTGTGTGAGGTTGCAGATGGTCCCGGTCACCTTCCCTGACAAAAGGATGGCAAGGTCGTTTGCGTAGCCTATAGTGTAGTAGCGTTCGGCATTGAGTTGATTAGAATGTTGATCACCTGTAGGTTCCACAGGAGAGGGGATAACATCCCTCCTTGGGAGCAGCCTCTGGCAATCATGGCCACTTGCTGCTCCTCCTCAAGCCGAACTACACGTTTACTTAGCATATTAGTAATCCAGTCAATTAGTATCTGTTCTACCCCGTGTTTGGATAGGGCGGCGCTGATGCTGGAGAAGCTAGTTTTGTCGAAGGCCCCTTCGATGTCTATAAAGGCAAGAACCATTTTGGGTGGATGTGCAACTCTACTGACCACCATATGGAGGACGGATTCTGTTGACTTACCTGTGCAATCAGCGTGTTGATTACCGTGTAATGGTAAGTTTCTTAAAGGCCCGTCCCTCAGCTCCCTTTCGCAGTCTTTCCAAGGTCTTCAGCAAGAACGAGGTCAGACTGATCAGTCGGTGGGATTTGGCGTTTGTGTAGTCACTCTTACCTGGTTTAGGGATGAATATGACCTTCACTTCCTTCCATCCTATGGGAACATATCTGAAGGCCAGACACGCCCTCATTAAGGGCAGCAGTCTGTGGGCCCCACTGAAGCAGGGCGGGAAACACTCCGTCTGGGCCTGCTGCCTTGAAGGGATGGAAGGACTGAATGGCCCATTGGAGCTTCTCTAAGGTGATCATCCTGTGTACGTAGACCCAGTCATCGTTTGATGGTGTGTAGGTTTCATCGGACCAGTCTATTGTCTGTGTGAAGACACATCCGGGAAAGTAGGTTTCTATAAGAACTGGTCCCGCTTCGTCTGGTGATGTTGTGAGTGTGTTGTCGGGTTTGCGGAGAGTGGCAACCCCAGGTGTGTTCGGCTGTGCCAGTATCTTCCTAACCCTGTTTGCTTGTTGGCAAGATTCAATGTTGCCACAGAATTCGCGCCAACCCGTTGTTGACCTGAATCTGATGAATTTCTTGTATCTGGATTTGGCCGCGTAGTATGCGTCCTAGTCTTCATCAGCACAAGTGTTCATAGCTCTGTTTAAGGCTTTCCTTACCTTACTGCGCTTACGCTCCAGCTTTGCTCCCCACCAGGGTTGTTTTCCCGGTGTCTTAGGTGGGGTGGTCGCTGGGCATGCAGCATGGTAGCTTGCTATAATGGTTTCGGTAACATGGCTTACCTGTGCGTCGATCTGTGTCGTGCACTCAAGAGGCGACGAGTTAGCTATAGGCGCAAGCTTGTTTGCAAGGTTGCGTGTGTAGGCCAGTTTGTCCGTGTTACCTGGTTTACGTCGTGGTGTTGCTGGTGGAATACAGACCTGGATGTCGAAGCGGATCCACCTGTGATCCGAGCAAGAGGCCTCCATGGAGACCTGCCACCCGGTGGTGATTTCCGCTGCACCGTCTGATGCTAACGTCAGGTCTATGATTGTGCGGCTGCGTCTAGTGACAAAGGTCGGTTCGGAGCCTGTCTTTAGTAGGGATAGGTTAGTCGTGAATAAGTAGTCAACTAGTGCCTTACCCCTCTCGTTCGGTGTGTCCATGCCCCATAACGGGTGATGGGCGTTGGCGTCGGCCCCAAATACGATCTCTAGCCCATTCCTCTGGCAGTCGTTCACGAGTCAGGCGGGTTAGTTCGTAAGGGGGCGGGTCCTCCAACTCAGGCATGTCGGTCGAGGCGAAGACAACCACTTTTTCATCGGCGCCACGTTGTATGACCAGCCTAGCTGCAGAGAGGTCTCTGCAACATAAATAGTTTAGTGGCTGTGCTTTGAGGTTACCTGTCACATCGTGTTAGCTAGGATCTTACCGCCAAGATTGGAGAGTCCTTGGATGTGTCCGGCCCTGATCCACGGCTCTTGAATTAGGGCAATGGCCGTGTTGAACTTCCAGCCACTTGAGCAACTGAGCCGTCGCGGTTTGGCTGTGGTGCAGGTTAGTAGCTGTAAACTACAGCCTTGTAGAATCTGAATTGCCGGTACTGCAGCTATGCCAGACCCAGTTCTCGAAAATGGCAATATTATACTTTACTGGGATGAATCCATCGTCACTGTGTGACTCTCGTGTTTGGTGCTTGTCTGGGAATTGAATGGTCTGTCCAAGGATTATCAATGATAATCCTTGTGCTTGGAAATAATTAAATGATTTAGTGAGGATTATCGCTTATTCTGGAGATGATGGTTACTTACACTGAAAGTATCCCGTATATTACCACTTCTACGGAATATGCGTTTGCAGAATAGACGTCCACTGTTGAACGAGCCGTCACCGGCTGCTTGCTTCTTTGTCTTTGTTGGAGGGGCGAGGGTTTGCCATAATCCCCACGCTTGGCAGTAGTCTTGGGGATCGCAGTGAAGTTGTTAATTACGCGGAAGCCACTGCTGCCTGGTTTCCGGATTTTCCCTTAGTCGCCGTCCACGTTACCCTCGGCTCTAGATCACCATGTTACACATGCAAAACATTGTGCTGACCAAGATGTCAGGAGCGATTTTTTTTGAACTTTGTTCTCCTTATCAGTAATATCACACTAAAAAAAGGTCCCTCGAAAATCCGTTCCAAAATCATTTCGTTACAGTTGCGAGGTATTCTTGGGCTAATTCGACTCGATATAGTTTTTGAAAGTTAACGAGTATTCTTAGCTGTGATTCAAGAAAATCTGTTCAGCCGTTAGACGATCAGTAGCTCTCTTCTAGTCGATGAATGGGTGTGATGTGAGCATCTTCCAAAGATTTGATCGAGTTTAGTCGGAGGTTTCTGAAATGTGTCTTGTATGATATCGTTATCGATCGTTACAGCATCAGCGGGCTCCTCGTGCGCCGGCTCCGACGACTCGGACTCTGAGGAGCGGCGCGCCGTGGAGCACGCGGAGGCCTTCGCGGCGGCGCTGGGCGCGCTGGGGCCCGCGCTGGCGGCCCGGGCCGCGCCGCCGGGGGCCCGCGCGCCGGGGCCCGCCGACCGCGACCAGGCAGAGGCGCTCGTGCTTGCCTTCTGCCGCGCCCTCGGCCTGGACCCCGACACGTGCTGACGGTCCTGAGCGCTCACTGTCTGCCACCGATCACGTTACCGTGGTGAATTTTGAATCGGTATGATTCGTGTAAACCACAATATTATTCATAAATTCAGAGATATGAATAAAGCCTATAATTAATTTTAATTAAAATGAATTCATTCAAATTTTGCATGCGTTTTCGATTCAAACCTCAAATACCTTTTTTTTTTCTATTTTTTTTTCTTTTTTTTTTTACTTTTAAATTGGCTGCTTTTATTGCTGCCGGGCGAGGCAGAATGGACGGAGTGAGCCTAACCTAGTACGAACTCGGCAAGCTCATTCCTTTCTGCAATCCTGGCTTGCACTCCGTCATAGGTGCCCGCACTACTCACAACCGAAAAATAATATAGCACACATTAGACAAGATATAATACGACGATTTTTATTTTTAATCGGGGATTTTGGATAAAATGTGATAAAAATTAATATCCCATTTTGAAATTACGAAGGTATGTAATGTATGCGATGAAACTTAGAATTACTTATGCTAGTTTTGCCTGGAAATATAATTATCTTTATAATTAACAATGTAACATGGCGAACTAATAATAGATAAGTAGTGCTACCGGCGGCGTTTCGGCGTTTAATTCTGACTTATGGCGACGATATACACCGGCGACCTTGAGTCACCAGAAAATCGTGTGCGCTGCGTCCAAAACTCAAAGTTTAGTCGAAAAAATATAAAATATAGTATTCTTTATACAAAAAGGCATTATACTAAAAGATAGATAATAAAATTGTCAGTAAGTTAGTAAAAATTTCGTTTATGTGAAAGTGGTGGGTCAATTGTTGATTGTAACATTAAATGAATTAAGTATAGCAAAATGTCCTTTACTAAAATTAAATTCATCAAGGAACTTTTTGGGCATTAATTTTTTTATAGGGAAAATAAAATTGCAAAGTTATAGCCCTGGTTTTCTGTTTCACTACCTCACACTAGATGGCATACGGAACTAGAAATGGAAAATTTTAATTTAATCCAACAATACGATACTTTTATTCGACAAAAAGTATCAAGATAATCTAAAATGTATTTACAAACATACCTATTAGTTTTAAACCCATTAATAATTATATTTTCACATAGTTTATGAAAAAGTGGCGCCCTCTTGTTTCGAGTAGTAGACTTTTATGATTGTGTAAGTAAATAATAAAAAATTGCTAAAAACTGGAATATCCGGAATGTCTGGTGCACAAGACGGCTATAGATCGAATGACCGAAGCCACGCCCACTTTGATGACGTCATTGCACCAGTGCGTGTCACTGTGTGCTCCGGTGCTATGGGCATCAATTCTCCTCTGTTAAACTTACTTCGTGGAGTTCGTGGTCACGACATTGTCTGATATCTAAACCATCAACTGTAAATTTTTCGATAATCTGGAGTGCAGTCGAACATTATTGTGTAGTATTTCGGTTCTGTGAGACCCACGAAAAGAAAGACAGTTTGTTTCCCCCCCCACTTTGACTCCTGACTTGAAAAATCATAATACGCATCCATTTGTACTGGACAGGGCAATCCGTACGAGATACAACCATCTGCAGGATACTGTTGCTACTGCCTCGCACACGCTGCAACAAGGAGGCTACTTTCTTCCGTATCGTTCGCGCCTCCACAAACATTCCGGAAATCCGGACGCACTACAATAGCGAGGCAGCCGCATCAGCATCCTGAAGACGTTATTGTATTGAGCACGCAGAGCGCTAGCAGCCCGATAGTTTACCCACAGACTGCTCGAGTATAACGACTCTGTACGCCTTGAAAACAGTAATTTTCACTTCCCTCGAGCAGCGAGCAAACCTGCGCGCAACTGACTGCCAACGCTCTGCGCTCGCTCTCTATATCTGCGATCTCATATGCAACCAGATCAAAAGCTCTGGAGAAGTCGAGGCAGCACGCGTGTACCGGCGTTTTCCTCGCTGTGTAGTACATGACAGTTCCCTTCAGACTCAGAATAACACTTTCTGTCGACACTCCTGCTTTGAAACCGAACTAGGCATCGTGCAAATGAACCTGCGCAGTGAGGAAAGTATTCAGCAGACTGTCAACCACCTTGGTTCTGCCCCGTCACATCGCTCACCTCACCAGACGTGGGACCGAAGTGCGACCGCACAGTAAAGTGTTCTAAAATCCTCGACAATGTTCTTGTGGTCAGCGGTGCCGACACTCATCGGGAAGCTAGGCCTAAGTCTGCCTAACATTCATTTTGTTGGTTTTTTTTTTTAATTGATATTTTTTGAGTAATTGGATGGAAGGATGTCCATTTTCAGTTGTTCTCTTGTTTAGCGGTCAAAAGATATAATGTTTCCTTGCCTCCGACATCATCTCAAAAATTCTACCATTAGCTGGTCGCACAGAAATTAAGTAGTTCTAGACCAGTATGATTTTATATTCTCTGTTTGTTAAGTTTAAGTACATATCTCTGACACATCTGAACCGAATTGGGTTAATAATATTAAACATTACATATCGATGGTGGAAGAGGACTAAGCTCGTTGATTATTTATTGTTACAGTTTCTTAATGGATTTGAAAGATTATTAAAAATCTTATTTTTTTTTTTTACAAATCCTGCCAAGATCCTTTCGGAAGACCGTGGCTTTGGTTCTTTTTGATGTATTGTATTAACACCGTCTTGCGGAACTAAAGTCGTTAGCTTGTCATTAGGTTTAGAAGTAATATAGACCGGTCGGTTTATTTATTTCTTGTTGTTCTGCGACCATATGTGTTACTTGCTTGAATGTTACAATCATAAGAATAGTCTCATATTATGGTTGGTTGACAAAATAAAATTCGTTTTATAATGAAACAAATAAAAATAATGATTTACAATAATTATTAGGGAATCAGAATAAAATACAGTAAAATAAATAAATCATCATTCAAGTATTCCTACGCAAAACGTGTGCAGTTTCCAGAGCGGTGAAAGCCGTCATGGGCATCGCCGACGCTAGCTAGTGGACAAACGCGCCAATCATTTTCGTACAGAGATCACTTATTTTACTTATACCAAAAAGGTTAAAGAATAAACATCAGGTGCTTAAATTATAATTTAATAATAAATTATCTGAAATGCAACAAATGTAACGTGTATAATAATACTATAATATATCTCTCGTGCGCAACGCTCGTGACGGACGTACTAACAACTATTAAGGCCCACATACACGAACAGGATTAACCTGACATTCGTGTGTAAAAATTAGATAACATTACAAAATTACAACGCGTGCGTGTTTCGTCGTTAGTAACTATATTATGCCACCTTAGTAATAATAGAACTATATTAACTAAAAATACCTCTATTAAATGGTTAAATCACAGTGTACTAAACATAACTTACGATATGTAGCCGTCAGTGTAAAAAGCCACGCTTTCACACTAATACTTGCGTGAGTCTTAACAAAGTAAGTCTTTGTT
Organism: Charanyca ferruginea; assembly: GCA_947361185.1. Classification (NCBI taxonomy): domain Eukaryota; kingdom Metazoa; phylum Arthropoda; class Insecta; order Lepidoptera; family Noctuidae; genus Charanyca; species Charanyca ferruginea. Next base: position 30,775,887 of record OX376058.1, on the reverse strand, counting down.
AGAAAATTATTAAGGCAAAGCTCACAACATTCGACGTACTGCTCGAGCGCTCGAGCGTGTCCGTCAGCAGGCGACGAACTTCTCGTGTGTGTCCGTCAGCAGGCGACGAACTGCTCGTGTGTGTCCGTCAGCAGGCGACGAACTGCGCGTGTGTGTCCGTCAGCAGGCGACGAACTTCTCGTGTGTGTCCGTCAGCAGGCGACGAACTGCGCATGTGTGTCCGTCAGCAGGCGACGAACTGCGCATGTGTGTCCGTCAGCAGGCGACGAACTGCGCATGTGTGTCCGTCAGCAGGCGACGAACTGCTCGTGCGTGTCCGTCAGCAGTCCCCCCCGCCCCCCGCCACCGTCAGCAGTCCGGCGCCGCGTGCAGTAGCTCGGCACGCTCCAGCAGCGCCGCGAAGTACTGCGCAGCCAGCCGCGCGATGTACTGCTCGTGCGCCCCCCGCGCCGGCCACCAGCCCTCCAGGAACCCGATGTGGCCGCCGCGCGCCGTCACCGCCAGCGCCACGCGCGCGCCCCCCGCCCCCGCGGCCCGCGCCTCCGCCACCGGGATGGCGGCCAGCGGCTGGAAGGGGTCGTCGGCCGCGCACAGGCACAGCAGCGGCACGCGCACGCCGCCCAGCTTGTCGCGCAGCGAGGCGGCGCGGTAGTACGCGTCCACGGAGCCGAAGCCGAAGTGCTGCGTGGTGAAGGCGGCGTCGAACTGCCGCACCGAGCGCGCCGCCTCCACGCGCGCCCAGTCGCAGCCGGCGCGCAGCGGGGCGTGCGCGCGCAGTGTGCGGCGCAGGTTGCGCGCCATGTGGTACGACAGCAGCGCGTTGAGCGGCGCGCGCTCCATGCACGCCGAGCCCTTCTCCACGTCCAGCGGCGACGACACCGCCAGCGCCGCCGCCACGCCCGCGCGCGCGCCGTGCTCGGCCAGGTAGTGGCCCAGGATCAGGCCGCCCAGCGACACGCCGGCCGCCAGCAGCGGCACGTCGCCGGCCGCCGCGCGCACGCAGCGCACCACCTCGGCCAGGTCGGAGTGGCTCACGGCGCAGTACAGGCGCGGCGTGGTGAGCGGCAGGCCGCCCAGGCCGCGGTTGTTGAACACCACGCAGCGCGCCTGCAGCTGCGCGGCCGCGGCGGCCAGGCAGCGCACGTAGTCGGCGTCGGCGCTGCCCGTGAGCCCGGGCAGCACCAGCAGCACGGCGCGCGGCCGGGCAGGCGCGTCCGCGGCCCAGTCCAGTGCCACCTGCCCGCCGTCCGACAGCCGCAGAACCTGCCTGACACGTCACACCCGCTGCTCATCATATGTCATGTGGTTTACTTTTCTTCAGATGGTTTTATTCGATTTAAATTATTGACTGGATACCTAACTAACATTTTATTTAAATCGAACCTTGTGTTATATAATTATTTGATTTTAATCAAATTCAAGACACCATCCATAACTGTACTATGCAACAAAAAGAAAAACATATAGCTAAGCATAGCATAGCTAAGATGTTTCCTATGATGCCCAGACACGTAATGATATGTCATACCTCTTAGTGAAGTTATGAATTACAAATAATAATAATTCTTTGTTTTATTTGGACCAGATTAAGATAGTTGCCTGATCCTGGTCTGCCTGATCAACCATGGTCAGAACATTTTTTAACATACATCATCATCAAGAAAACATTTATGTACTTACATCTAACTATTAATAACATTCAAGTGTCAATTGCCGGGCAATTATAATTATTATAGGTCAGTAGAACCACTGGTAACATGCAAATTGTTATGGTATGGGGGATGTCAAGGCTTTTAAAGTTTAATTAAAATATCATATCGTAAATAAATAAAAAATATTGTATCTTTAAGACAAGGGTGAATAGGTTACTTCTGGGCAGGCGTGCTCCATCTTAGACTGCATCATCGCTTCCCATCAGGTGAGATAGTGGTCAAATGTATGCCTATCAATAGATAAAAAAAAAAAAATAAAAAAATCATTTAAGAAAATTATGGAATGGTAAAACAAAAATTAGAACTGGAAAGAATTTTTTGAGACCTTCAGCTTTTTATGTCTTTTTATACCCAATAGAATCTGTACGCAAAATACGCGCTTGGTCGTGGAGTTGCGGACACCGGCCCGTCATACTACTACTACTACCCAATAGAATTCATACTGCGGACTCTGTGTCATCACTATACTTTTAAAGTATTACTTTATAAATTAAGGAAGTTGTTTTCATGTGAACTTTGTACCGGCGATATCTAACGGGCGGCAATAGGCGTGAACGTAATATCGAGCCGAGGACCGTCTGCAGTCGCGACTCTACACACCACGGCGTCGGCCAGTAGTGCTCGCTCAATAGAGGCACGTTCTCTTCTAGGAACTGACGGAATTCATCTTGACTGCATATTAGTATGGGTTTCTGCAACAAACAAAACATGTAATTGAGATGTTGTGCCCGTCGTCGATGAGAAGCCGACCGAGTAAACGACCGAAGTTAACATTGAAAGCCCAAACAGTACTTGAGATTGTTTAACATAGTAGTAATATTTTAATGATCTTTACCTTGACCACTTCCACTAGATAATAGGTTATGTACAATATTGTTAAAGAAACTCCAACTAACAACTCCTTTTTTATTTCAAATATGTACATAAAGATACCTAACATGATTTGTGTAAGACAATATAAAGTAAAATTAAAAAACAAAATAATAAAAAAAGAATATTAAAGTATAACTTTCTGTTGTGGTACGTTATGGTCCACTTCACAGGCCACAGACTAGGTTTATTAAATTATATTACTCTGTGCCACAGACTAAGTAGTAGGACTAGGAAAGAGTAGGGTACTACCAAGAAGCTTATAGATAAAAGTGGAGGCAACACTCTAAATACCTAAGTGAAGCCAACTGTGGGCAGACGCTCTCTTTCTGAATGCATACATAAGATAAAGAAAACACGTATCACTGTCTTGTTCTTATGTATGCATTCAGAAAGAGAGCATCAGCCCACAGTTGGTTTCAAGCTTTTGTTCTAAGTGTTGGCTCCATTTATACCTATATCTTCATGGTTGAGGTATATAAATTACTCTGTGGTCTTGTCTTAGTTGTCTTGTCAAGTTGTCATCTTGTGTGTGACGGGGGATATGACAGGTTCATCAATAAACATAAAAGTAAAACACAGACTACATAAAACTAAACAGAGACCGACCAGTCGTTATAGTCTAATAGTCTTATAGTCAGTCAGTCAATAATAATTGATAATGATAAACCCTTAAACATTTTGATTTAAACCTAGATACATTCTGCATTGTAGAGTAGATTTCCTACCTTTCTTGGCAGGCTGTAATGTTTTGAACAATTATTACATAATATTGTGGCTTCTTGTGATAAGTGTTTACAAAATGGATAACATAAAATCATGGACGGCGGAGGACGAGGCAATTATTGCGACGAACACGGATGCAACAGAGTGCAAACGATGCGCTGTAGAGCTCGGTTACTGGAAGGATGACTACATATCTTACTTTGCGAGGCATGCTGATCGCAAGGCGCCCGAAATTAACCGCGGCTACTACGCGCGAGTCAGGGCTATGGAAATATTTATTCACCAATTCTTAGAGGTTAGCGGCTTCATTATCAATTTGCAGTAATACATATGACTCATTAGGTACTGATTTGTTTGTTTTCACGTCAAACACTAGATAATATAGAGGTCCTTATGAATGAGCTTGTCGCCAGTTAGAGGCCATACTTGGCAGTGTCCAGCTTCTGGCTTATTGTATTTTACCAGTCATAATAATAATAAAACAAACAAGTGAGTGATTTTACTGATGATGACATGTAAGTTAACCATGAGTAATATTTTCAGCGTTGTGGCACCAAATGCCAGATAATAAACTTGGGCTGTGGTTTTGATACACTGTACTGGCGCCTCAAGGACACAACACAGGCAGTGGGCAACTTCATTGAATTGGATTTCCCAGCAGTAACTTCTAAAAAATGTCACATAATTAAGCGCAATAAGCAACTTCTTCAGAAAATATCAAATGAAGGTATGAAATTTTTACTCACACTTAATTGTACACAACACATTTTCACTTTCGCTTCAATTTCGAACCTAGACTGAACCCTAAGGTTGTTTGACTCGTAGTTTGCTGACAAATCTGCCAAACAGCCTGATTTTTATATAAAAAGTGATTATTGTTGTAATTAGAACACAAGTAATAAAGCATGCATAAAAATCAATGTAAAAAGTATGTGTACATACTATGCTACAAAATAACCCTAAAAGCTATGCAATAAGAGCCAATGAATGCTTGCATTATGACGTATATGTCATGTAAAATATAATTATGTATATAGAAGTTGGATATAAGTATAGTATAAATCTAAGTTGTAAAAAGTTTCACAGGACAAACGAATAAACATTTGTTTTGCAATACCTCGTGTCGATCAGTACTTCAGTAGTAACGGTGGGCGCCTCCCCGACAGACGGCGAGGTGATGCTGCGCTCGGGCGACCTGCACGCGGACGGCTACCACCTGCTGGGCTGCGACCTGCGCTGCCTGGCCGAGGTGCGGCGCAAGCTGGCCGCGGCCGGCGCCGGGCCGCACGCGCCCGCGCTGCTGCTGGCGGAGTGCGTGCTGGTGTACCTGCGGCCCGACGCGGCCGAGGCGCTGCTGCGGCAGCTGGCCGCCAGCTTCCCGCGCTGCGCGCTGCTGGTGTACGAGCAGTGCAACCTGGGCGACAAGTTCGGCGAGGTCATGGTGCGCAACCTCAGCGCGCGCGGCTGCGAGCTGCGCGGCGCGCGGCTGGCGCTGAGCCCGGCGGCGCAGGCGCTGCGGCTGCGGGAGCTGGGCTTCGACGCGGCGCGCGCCTGGGACATGGAGGCCGTGTGGCGCTCCTTCCCGGACGAGGACCGCGCGCGCGCGGAGGCGCTGGAGATGCTGGACGAGCGCGAGCTCCTGCTGCAGCTCAACACGCACTACGCGCTGTCGGTGGCCACGCGCGGCGACATCTTCGCCGACATGGACCTCAACGCTTAGGCGAGCGCCCGCCGAGTGTTTGTCGTAGTGTTTACTTACCCGCGATTAGAATCCGGTTGTCGTCGATGTTTTGTGTAATATTTGAGCGTGCGTGCGTTTTGTGCGTCGATAAAATAACAGCGTCATTGTAACTGTATAGATAAGTATGGTCGATATCCGATAGAAGACGACTCACCCGCTCGACCCATTCAATTATAAAACGAGTTGCCACAACGAGGACTGTGCATTTGAAATAAGGGTGTATTACCCTGTATTTTTCAAAGGTATGCTTGTGCACTAGAGAGACTTGCCAATACAAAGTGAAATAGAGAAAGACGGTCAGTGGAGGGAGAGTACCTTAAATATTGTTGATAGCAAATAATACTACTTAAATTGATATTGTTAATGAACAATTGAACAAGCTACTATGTATAAAGGTAAAGGTAAAAATACTCAAGTATTTATATTTCTACTACACTGCTAATTTGATTTAATATTGTATCAGTCACATTAGAATTGACTACTCAGTACATTCACAACATTATTTAACAGCAGTTTCAAGTTAACTGCCTGTATGCCTATGAAATACTAATAGCTTATTCAAGTTTACGCTAAGCTATTAAAAGAACGTAACCTACGAAAAGTTACGTACGGCAGTCAGGTAATAAATAGTCAAAACGACGTTAAATAATATAGCCTATGAATAGTTCACATCGGAGAGCTGAACATAAAAATATATTTGGAATTTTATGAATGTTGTATTTTTATCCGGCCACAAAAAAGGAGGATGTTCTTAATTTTCTTAAAGAGATTGTTTTTTTTTTATGTTATAATTACTCCGGCATCTTCTTCCGGCAAGTTCTACATATTAATGTGTTGTTTACAGAAAAAGATCTCGCTAATACTGTGTGCGTTTCGAACGCGCGGCCACGGCGATATTTCGAAAAAAAACGTATTCCAAGATTATGCAAAATTTTGTAAAACCTGATTCCCAAAACCATAAATTTTATAAAGGTTTGAACGTGGCCGCGCCATTGAAACGCGGAGAACCGCGCGGCCACGGGGATATTTAAAACTAAGCGTAGCAGAGACCTGAAATTCAGGTAAATAACAGATTTAATTTGTAGAAAAAATTTAAAAATACAGAAAAAAATCTTAGGTTTATATTTAAGGAGCTGCAAGACAAAAACCCCATGGCCGAGCCATTGAAACGGTGAATAACACGTAATCGCCGATATCACGCTGAAAATGCATCACAGATGTCTGAAATTCATTGTAAAATCTACATTTGATTTTGTCGAACTTGGAAAAAATACATCAAAATATCCTAGCTTTATATTTTAGGAGCTGTAAGACTAAAGCCCCATGGCCGCGCCATTGAAACGGTGACAAACACGTTATCGCCAATATCTCGCTGAAAAAGCATCACAGAGGTCTGAAGTTTCTTGTAATACCTAGATTTGAATTTGTCGAAAATGGTAAAAATATACAAATAATACCTAGGTTTATATTTCAGGAGCAGTAGTGCGATATCGCGTAGAAATATGCTTTGATTATCTATCGTAAACAGTCAGTATTAGCGAGATCTTTTTCTGTAAACAACACAATAACATGTAGAACTACACAAATCGACACAAATGTATTTTTGTTATGAAATAAATAACTTGAACTTATCGACAATTTTTCTTTTTTATAATATATTTTTGCCTTCAAAACGTACTGAAGGTTTTATATTAATAATAATCGTTTATTTACCAGAATAAGGAGGTTTTATATATTTTGCCTATTTAAATTTGTTAGCCTATTATCGATAGTGTTCTACAATTAATGTGTTGTTTACGGAAAAAGATCTCGCTAATAGGTACTTACTTTTTTCGATAGATAATCAAAACTTATTTCTACGCGTTGCACAACTGCTCCTGAAATATAAACCTAGGTATTTTTTGTAATTCAAATATAGGTTTTACAAGAAACTTCAGACCTCTGCGATGCTTTTTCAGCGAGATATCGGCGATAACGTGTTTTCCACCGTTTCAATGACGCAGCCATGGGGTTTTAGTCTAACAGATCCTAACATATAAACCTAGGATATTTTGATGTATTTTTTCCAATTTCGACAAATTCAAATCTAGATTTTACAATGAATTTCAGATGTCTGCGATGCATTTTTAGCGTGATATCGGCGATTACGTGTTATTCACTGTTTCAATGGCGCGGCCATGGGGTTTTTCTCTTGCAGCTCCTAAAATATAAACCTAGGATTTTTTTCTGTATTTCTACATTTTTTTTTACAAATTCATTCTGTTATTGAATTTATACCTCAATGTCAGGTCTCTGGTACGCTTAGTTTTAAAGACCTCCGTGGCCGCGCGGTTCTCCGCGCTTCAATGGCGCGGCCACGTTCAAAGCCTTATAACTTTTTAACCATAACTTTGACAAATTTATGGTTTTGGGAATCAGCTTTTACAAAATTTTACATAAGCTTGGAATAGTTTTTTTTTTCGAAATATCGCCGTGGCCGCGCGGTCGAAACGCACACCGTAAACAAAGTGTAACTTTGTTTGTTTACGGTATTCAAATGATAATAAATTTTTATCTGTGTATCAAAATTCTATTCATGTTATATTGAGAAAATAATAAATATTATTTATTATGCATAAGTGTAATGCATTTGGATGCATAATATTAATAAAATATTACAACAGAACACTCATACCGCAACTTCAGAATTTTACCGTGTTTATCGTGTTTACTATAGACTATCAGTACGTTATAGTTCGGTGGCGCCCTTTGATATTAACTTTGCGTAAGCAACCTTATTTTGAAATTTGTCGATAGTACCATAGTACCTATAAATGTATCGTCTATACGATAGACAAAGACTGCTCCCATAGAAATATATCTTACACATATATATCGATGACTGCTCCCGAGTATGATTGTGGCTCTGAAATACCAACCGCTCGCTGCTCTCCGAAATGGTCTGCATGAAGCGTGAACGGAGTAACGGACTTTAAGGTTTAGGGGTTGCGATGTTTCAAATAAGAAGGCGAATAATGATCTGTGTCGTTTATTTGGGAGCGCTGCTTAAATACAAAATAAATCATAATAAATAGGGTACATTATATACATTTGTAACTAACACAAAACGGTAATGTGGGTAGTGTGCCGCGCTCCTTTCGTTTAGCGAGCGCGATGATACGGCCGGCCGGCCCACATTCCTGTTCTTGCTTAGCTTAGTATCATAGATAATACACTATAATACCCCACTTAGTAAGCGCGGGCGCGCGGCGGCGATCGGCTGCGTGCGCTCCTAATCGTATGTCTATCGTACGTAAGTATCAGCTGCTACAAAGGTAAAGCTCATAAGATTCTACGTCTTTGCTTCCTCCATCTTGAAGTACTTACTACATCTAAATCATTACAGCGCTTTAGAAGCTCGTTATTTATTTAAAATTATTTATGTCGTACAATATTTACACGAATAATAAAAAGAAAACCTTTAACTCTAAACAACAAATAATTATAATAAGGCCTGAAACGCACTTGCGGCTAGCCGTAATGCGGCGTGCCGTTGCGACAAGCCGCAGTATATCGCGCCGCGGTCTGCCGCAGTATATCGCGCCGCGGTCTGCCGCAGTATATCGCGCCGCGGTCTGCCGCAACGGCACGCCGTATTCCGGCTAACCGTATCGTCTTGGTTCAATTAGCATTTATTTTCCATTACATTATTAGCTATATGCGCTCCAAGACGACTGGCCGGCCGCAAGTCAGTGATTTGATATCATGCGGTTTCATTTAAAACTTGAAGTGCAACGCAGTGAAAAGCAAAGCAAGCAAATGCAAGTGCGTTTTAGGTCTAAGGCATCAAAAAAATCCTCCACATCGTCGTTGGCTGAGAATGTGTCCTAGAGACTGGCGGCATTGCCACGTTGGATGGTAATGCTTATCCTCTGACCTAGGTAAAAACCAGCTCTTGGATCACGGAAAGTGTCTACCAACCTTTTGGACATGTCCTTGAAAAGAAGCGGGGCAATCGGACCCCACGACCTGAGAGTTTCAACCCCAAACCTCGAAAACGAAGTTATCAGCCAGGTTACTTTCGTCGTTTGAGGTATTCTGCAGCCGGAGCAACAGCACCAGCACAGCAAACTGAACTAGGAAGATGGGATAGCGCAAGACTATCGACGCAAGTAGTGTCCCACACTAAAGGCCTACCCAACTTCCAAGGAAACAGAGACATCTTGCCATCGTAGCGTGCCAAGCCGTTGGGTTTCAAAACAACATTCCTGTGCCGCGCTATGCAACCTGCACTCCGGCTGCATGACAGGCCGTGGTATCCGAGGTTGTTGACAGCTTCCTCACAGCAAACAGGAAGAAGCTGGAAGCAGCGAGGCGAAAAGAAGTGTCGTTAAACATAATCCTAGGTGCCAAAAGCCAAAGACCTGACTCCCATTTACCCACAGCCAATAGACGCGAATTTTTTTTTTCATTGTTATTTGGGCCTCGCGAGGCCCCTCTTAGTGCGAGGTCGTGGGCGACGACCCACTTCGCCCACGCCTAGCTACGCTAACTTTATCGTTTTCTACTCATCAAACCCTTTCATTTGACATCCATATTAAGGGCCCGATCTTGGAGCGGCGGCCATTTTGATTTATTACAATATTGAGTATTGGACATTGTATTGTTACCAAAACTAAAGGTGCCTGCAAAATTTCAGTTCAATTGGATACCTAGAAATGGTCGAAAAGTGGTTTGCAAATTTTGAAGCGACAACTTACATACCAAAGAGTATCCACTAGAGAGCTTACAGGCCGATTTCTTCTAAGTACACAACTCACCACAGCGGGCCGGGGGACGGGCAAGTACGCGCGGCTGCAATTCGTCAGCTCAAGGTCGACATGCGTAGGTATGACATCGTTAGGGTTGCTCCACTTGAATAAGGGAAAATAGTCGATATCGATAAAATGGATTATAACATCATGAAAATTGAGCATAAATAAATTAAATAAATAATACTAATAATATAAAGTTTATTTAATTTTAATTGAGCATTTTTCATAATGTAATATTAATCATTTGAATATATTCCATTTTGTATTGAAAAAGTCGAACATTTTATTTATTTTTTGGAAAAAATTCAAACATGTAGGTACGTCAACCAAAGATCAAAAATAGATAAGTATTTTAATACAATATTTGAATTGATAATCTTTTTTATTTGATTATTTTCGATATTGACTTTTACTAGGTAACATCATGATTTTTACGATATACCTAACAAAGGGAAAGAAAGGGATAGACGCATTAGAATTGTCTAATGAAAGAACGAGACTTCAAAAGACATCAACGCGCAATACTGCCGTGTGCTTTCTTTAACCAAGCACCATTTTATCTAGACCTATGCGGTCACTCATAAGCTGCAGTGCTATTCTGTTACAATCTCCCTAGGTGAACACCTAGGTGAAGTGAGCTGTGATCGGTCCGTCTGCTATCTACCTAAATCAAAAATAAATTTCGTATTGTTTATATATACCGATGAAATGTTTTGCCATATTTTTTGTAACTAGATGTCTCGGAATGTTTCCCACATCACTTCATCGCACATGAAGACATTTTGATGCGTTATAATTGCATAAAACATTTTAACAATTTACGTAAATTTAGCGTGCACACAGGTCTAACAAGTGGACACAACTAAAATGGTCACAAAGTTCAGGGGCCTAATATAGACAGAATACTGATAATTTTCGAGCGTCGGGGCACTGTATGCGCAGTCAAGTGGTTTTATAGTCTTTGTTACATACGAACAGTGAAAGTTAAATAAAAGCTGGTAAGAATGCACTCAAAAACATTAATATTCAAAGATATGTCAAATCTAACTTCATAAGATTGTCAGGAACATTATAGTCTTCAACTTTGATTAGTTTAGTCGAGTCCGTACGCATCGTTCTCAAAAAAAAAAGTACCTACCTATTCTAATAAATAAATCACAAATTATGAAACTGTTTATCTTTTATTTTACCTTTCCGTTAATGCAGTTGCTCTTTTACCGCTAAACGCTTCCGTTTTCTTTAGTTTACCTTATAATTTTGATACAGACGCCAGCTCATCAAGCCATGCCAAACGGTCAAATTATCTCAATTGAATATGAACCTTATCGTTCTGTAATAAAGTTCAAAATCTATCAAAGAAACTTGACAGATTGTTGTAGCTTGATGTGCTGGCCTCTGTACTACATTCCAAGTCTACATGCTTAGATTATTGATAGGTCTCCGCGCGCTCCGACTAGATACCGCACTACCTAAAAACAATAGCTATTGTAGTGTGTCTAAAACATATAGTAAGGAGGCTAGTGTGCGTGAAAAATTGTGTTTTTAATATTGACAATTTCCACCTGACACAAAGGTTGTGTCGAGGCAGGCTCGGGTAAAATACCAAGTCAAAATTTACATTAAGAATAATTTGTTGCCATCCAAATTACCCACTAGGAAACAGGGTGCCCTGTTTCCTGTTTAATCAGTGAAATAAGTACCTACACCTAGTGTTTTGCTTCCCTAACAGCTGGATCGGCAGAGACGGCCCGATGCCTTGGCTCGCCCGGTCACCCTGACTCTGCTTGACATGGTCGAGATGGTACGGTGTTCTACAACGCCGCATGGCACGTATGCATACATTTACGCCAACTTATGATTATAACTTTTCTATCTTTCAAATGTTTGTGGCGGTCAATGGCCGCCTTTATATGTTGTTTGTGATTCAGTACCACCGTACAATATGTAACAATACATATAAAAAATTGGTTGTCTGTAAAGTCGGTTTACTTACGATAGTTGAACGTGACAACGCGAAAGAGTCATTACCTTTATCGCTGTAATTATCGTTGCTATAAACAATTGACACCACATTCACTTTTCACTTGGAACGCCTCAGAGCGAGGTAACGCCGTAACGCCGCATGACGTCATGTTTTTTCGTGCGTGCAGCCGGCTCTATCGAATTATAAGACGTTGTCACGTCAAAAACTTGTGCGGTCGGGGGACAGAAGTACGTCTGTACTAATAATATAATAAATATTATAAAAGAAAATATTTGAAATCTTTAGAATAAGTTCTTTCGTTGTATTGTATATGTGTGCGGTGTATATGTACAGACACAAAGTACGTAAGGCTGCGTCGCGCCCAAGCAGAGAGACCACCCAGAACAAACCGCCATTTTTACTACGCACACATTGACATTACGTTTATAGGCATTCTCAAGCAGTTTCAAACAGACTTACGACTCGACTGTTACGTGTTGTCTAAATGAATAAATGAGAGACATTCACATTTCACGACAAACAAGAAAATTTTGTTATAAAAAATTGCAAAGAGTTTTAACCAGTGTCAATAAAATTTCATATTGTCACAAATAAAATCTACAGACTCAATACAGTAGCAGCCCTAGTGAGTCTGGCAAGTTTAGGTACTTAATTATTTTTTAAGATGGCGGGAGCGGTCCTTCCGTACCCTCTATATTTTGTGGTACAGATTTGTTTAGCGAAATAGTTTTTAAGATTCCTAATGAAAAAAAAAAAAAAAATAGTTACGTATGTACGGATTAATACGTAAATATATTATTCTTCTTTAGGAGTTTAAGTTTAGGTCACAGAATTCATTATATCTACGTGTATCAAAACTTTTTACCGATGTGTCGGTACTCTTTATTATAATATGTATGATGTATTTCTAACTTGGTTTTGTGATTATATCGCTATGGTTATGTATTGCAGCAGTCGGACGGACAGCCGTGTGGTCGAATGGGGCTTTATGGTCTAGTGGAAATATTGCGCAATTAATAATAATACCAGTAATAATAATATAGAGACTATAATAAGTATGCAAAACGAAGTAGAGCGCGCGGGCGCGTGACGTCACACGTGCGGCAGGCAGGCGGCGATGGCGCGGCGGTGACGTCACACGTGCGGCAGGCAGGCGGCGATGGCGCGGCGGTGACGTCACACGTGCGGCAGGCAGGCAGCGATGGCGCGGCGGTGACGTCACACGTGCGGCAGGCAGGCGGCGATGGCGCGGCGGTGACGTCACACGTGCGGCAGGCAGGCGGCGATGGCGCGGCGGTGACGTCACACGTGCGGCAGGCAGGCGGCGATGGCGCGGCGGTGACGTCACACGTGCGGCAGGCAGGCGGCGATGGCGCGGCGGTGACGTCACACGTGCGGCAGGCAGGCGGCGATGGCGCGGCGCAGCGCCTGGCGCACGTCGGCGTCGCCCTCGCAGAACACGTGCGTGGCGTGGCGCTCCACGTGCACCAGCGTGTCGTGGCGCGGCAGGTGCACGATGCAGCCGTCCGCGCCGCGCTCCACGCGCGCCTCCGCCACGCCCTCCCGCGCCAGCGCGCGCACCAGCGCCTCCACGTCCGGCGCCGCCCAGTCCAGGCGCGGCGCGGCGCCCGGCCCGGCGCCCGGCGCGCCCGGCGGCGCCACGTCCAGGCTCACGCGCCGGTCGCGCACGCGCAGCGCCGCCGTGAGCGGGGCCGCGCGCAGGCCGGCGCGCACGTCGCGCGGCGCCACGCGCGCGGCCAGGGCGCCGCTGAGCGTGGCGCGCGCCAGGCCGCGCCGCGCGCCGCACTGCCGCGCCGCGCCGCGCCGCAGCAGCACGGTGGGCGCGTCGTAGGCGATGTGGGGGCGCGGCGCGGCGCCCCCGGGCGCGGCCGCGTACTGCTCGGGCAGCGCCAGCTCGCGCGGCCGCAGCTCCCGCACCAGCTTGTTGGCCTGCGAGTAGTTGAGCGAGGTGTCGATGGGACAGTGGAACGCCTTCATGGCGAGCGGCTGGAAGGGCGCCAGCGCGTCCAGGTGGGGGAAGTCCGGCTCTGCAGAGTGAACGTCGTCGTCAGATTTGCTATTTCGAAATATGATAAAAAAAAAAACTCCAGCGTCCGAGAAATCGTAGCAAGAAGAAGTAGAAGAAGATAATTCAAATTATAAATTGTAGTTCTTGTAATTTTTATTCATTTTTGTTTTAATTTACACAATCAATTCAGTTAATAGGAAATGAAAATTATTAACAATTATGTATTAATCAATAATATATTAAACTTTATATGACGTGTTTTTCACCAGGACTACCGGTTGACCTTAAATTATGCTCAAACCACGCGCTTTCCACCCTACATGTCGAAAACAATTCAACGTAAAAAAAAAAATCGAAGTGTTATTTAATTCTCTACAATATTAGTAACATTTACAAATAGCGAAAAACTCATAGGAATCGAGATATTAGCAAAAAAAAGATTTTTGTGAATTAAAATTAAAATTTAATAGAATTTTAATTTAAAATTTAATAGTGGCGGTGGCGGTGGTGGTGGGTAGTTTAGAATTTAATAGTGGCGTACACCCTATATGTAGGTTTTGAGAATCTTTTAGGATGTCAAAATACAAATTTATATGAGGACTAAGATGACTGGACTAAACAGCTGGTCTTACAAAGAAGTATCGTGTTATCCAGTAACTGGGTTGTGGAGGTTCGATAGGCAGTCGCTGCAGCTAAAACACTGGTATTCCGCTGCATCCAGTTAGACTAGACTAGACTGGGAGCCGACCTGAACATAGTTGGGAACACGCTAGACAGATTAGATGTGCGCTTCAGTGCGGCGCCTGACCCGTGAAGATGAACACGCTAGACAGATTAGATGTGCGCTTCAGTGCGGCGCCTGACCCGTGAAGATGAACACGCTAGACAGATTAGATGTGCGCTACAGTGCGGCGACTGACCCGTGAAGATGAACACGCTAGACAGATTAGATGTGCGCTACAGTGCGGCGACTGACCCGTGAAGATGAACACGCTAGACAGATTAGATGTGCGCTACAGTGCGGCGACTGACTCGTGAAGATGAACACGCTAGACAGATTAGATGTGCGCTTGTGTCGCGACTGACCCGTGAAGATGAACACGCTAGACAGATTAGATGTGCACTTCAGTGCGGCGACTGACCCGTGAAGATGAACACGCTAGACAGATTAGATGTGCGCTACAGTGCGGCGACTGACCCGTGAAGATGAACACGCTAGACAGATTAGATGTGCGCTTGTGTCGCGACTGACCCGTGAAGATGAACACGCTAGACAGATTAGATGTGCGCTTCAGTGCGGCGACTGACCCGTGAAGATGAACACGCTAGACAGATTAGATGTGCGCTTCAGTGCGGCGACTGACCCGTGAAGATGAACACGCTAGACAGATTAGATGTGCGCTTGTGTCGCGACTGACCCGTGAAGATGAACACGCTAGACAGATTAGATGTGCGCTACAGTGCGGCGACTGACCCGTGAAGATGAACACGCTAGACAGATTAGATGTGCGCTTGTGTCGCGACTGACCCGTGAAGATGAACACGCTAGACAGATTAGATGTGCGCTTGTGTCGCGACTGACCCGTGAAGATGAACACGCTAGACAGATTAGATGTGCGCTACAGTGCGGCGACTGACCCGTGAAGATGAACACGCTAGACAGATTAGATGTGCGCTACAGTGCGGCGACTGACACGTGAAGATGAACACGCTAGACAGATTAGATGTGCGCTACAGTGCGGCGACTGACCCGTGAAGATGAACACGCTAGACAGATTAGATGTGCGCTACAGTGCGGCGACTGACACGTGAAGATGAACACGCTAGACAGATTAGATGTGCGCTACAGTGCGGCGACTGACCCGTGAAGATGAACACGCTAGACAGATTAGATGTGCGCTACAGTGCGGCGACTGACACGTGAAGATGAACACGCTAGACAGATTAGATGTGCGCTACAGTGCGGCGACTGACCCGTGAAGATGAACACGCTAGACAGATTAGATGTGCGCTACAGTGCGGCGACTGACCCGTGAAGATGAACACGCTAGACAGATTAGATGTGCGCTACAGTGCGGCGACTGACCCGTGAAGATGAACACGCTAGACAGATTAGATGTGCGCTACAGTGCGGCGACTGACCCGTGAAGATGAACACGCTAGACAGATTAGATGTGCGCTACAGTGCGGCGACTGACCCGTGAAGATGAACACGCTAGACAGATTAGATGTGCGCTACAGTGCGGCGACTGACCCGTGAAGATGAACACGCTAGACAGATTAGATGTGCGCTACAGTGCGGCGACTGACCCGTGAAGATGATGGCGTGCTGCGGGTTGGAGGCCCACAGCTCCACGAGGTGCACGGCGGCGCCGAAGCGCAGGCTGGGGTGGCCGCAGAACACGACGCACGGCTGTCAACAGAACATACGTTTGTTTATATCACAGCGTCAGGGTGAGGCTAACAGTACACTTACTACCCAAACAACCTTACTGCCTTATCAATTTCCAACTACATTCTGGACAAAAATATTACCAGCCATCATATATAGGTGGGCGGGTATTAGTCTATACCTCTGCGTCTGCTCGTAGGATCGCTGCACCTTTACATCTAGGCTTGAGGCTCGATGCCCCTTGAGTGCTCTAACCTAACGTTTGTGAATTCACGCTCTCCACTTAAGAACACGTGTACGTCGACGACTGTTATTCGTTCTTAGGTAAACATGTCTGGCGCATTGCCACTCGTGCTCACCCCACCTGCTCACGACACAGGTACACCTGACACACACACACACTCACACTCACCTGTCGGAAGTCCGCGCTGAAGGCGTCGTCGTGTAGAGACCGCGCGTGCTTGAGGCGGCCGGCGCCCTGCTCACGACACAGGTACACCTGACACACACTCACACTCACCTGTCGGAAGTCCGCGCTGAAGGCGTCGTCGTGTAGGGACCGCGCGTGCTTGAGGCGGCCGGCGCCCTGCTCACGACACAGGTACACCTGACACACACTCACACTCACCTGTCGGAAGTCCGCGCTGAAGGCGTCGTCGTGTAGGGACCGCGCGTGCTTGAGGCGGCCGGCGCCCTGCTCACGACACAGGTACACCTGACACACACTCACACTCACCTGTCGGAAGTCCGCGCTGAAGGCGTCGTCGTGTAGGGACCGCGCGTGCTTGAGGCGGCCGGCGCCCTGCTCACGACACAGGTACACCTGACACACACTCACACTCACCTGTCGGAAGTCCGCGCTGAAGGCGTCGTCGTGTAGGGACCGCGCGTGCTTGAGGCGGCCGGCGCCCTGCTCACGACACAGGTACACCTGACACACACACACACTCACACTCACCTGTCGGAAGTCCGCGCTGAAGGCGTCGTCGTGTAGGGACCGCGCGTGCTTGAGGCGGCCGGCGCCCTGCTCACGACACAGGTACACCTGACACACACTCACACTCACCTGTCGGAAGTCCGCGCTGAAGGCGTCGTCGTGTAGGGACCGCGCGTGCTTGAGGCGGCCGGCGCCCTGCTCACGACACAGGTACACCTGACACACACTCACACTCACCTGTCGGAAGTCCGCGCTGAAGGCGTCGTCGTGTAGGGACCGCGCGTGCTTGAGGCGGCCGGCGCCCTGCTCACGACACAGGTACACCTGACACACACTCACACTCACCTGTCGGAAGTCCGCGCTGAAGGCGTCGTCGTGTAGGGACCGCGCGTGCTTGAGGCGGCCGGCGCCCTGCTCACGACACAGGTACACCTGACACACACACACACTCACACTCACCTGTCGGAAGTCCGCGCTGAAGGCGTCGTCGTGTAGGGACCGCGCGTGCTTGAGGCGGCCGGCGCCCTGCTCACGACACAGGTACACCTGACACACACACACACTCACACTCACCTGTCGGAAGTCCGCGCTGAAGGCGTCGTCGTGTAGGGACCGCGCGTGCTTGAGGCGGCCGGCGCCCTGCTCACGACACAGGTACACCTGACACACACTCACACTCACCTGTCGGAAGTCCGCGCTGAAGGCGTCGTCGTGTAGGGACCGCGCGTGCTTGAGGCGGCCGGCGCCCTGCTCACGACACAGGTACACCTGACACACACTCACACTCACCTGTCGGAAGTCCGCGCTGAAGGCGTCGTCGTGTAGGGACCGCGCGTGCTTGAGGCGGCCGGCGCCCTGCTCACGACACAGGTACACCTGACACACACTCACACTCACCTGTCGGAAGTCCGCGCTGAAGGCGTCGTCGTGTAGGGACCGCGCGTGCTTGAGGCGGCCGGCGCCCTGCTCACGACACAGGTACACCTGACACACACTCACACTCACCTGTCGGAAGTCCGCGCTGAAGGCGTCGTCGTGTAGGGACCGCGCGTGCTTGAGGCGGCCGGCGCCCTGCTCACGACACAGGTACACCTGACACACACACACACTCACACTCACCTGTCGGAAGTCCGCGCTGAAGGCGTCGTCGTGTAGGGACCGCGCGTGCTTGAGGCGGCCGGCGCCCTGCTCACGACACAGGTACACCTGACACACACACACACTCACACTCACCTGTCGGAAGTCCGCGCTGAAGGCGTCGTCGTGTAGGGACCGCGCGTGCTTGAGGCGGCCGGCGCCCTGCTCACGACACAGGTACACCTGACACACACACACACTCACACTCACCTGTCGGAAGTCCGCGCTGAAGGCGTCGTCGTGTAGGGACCGCGCGTGCTTGAGGCGGCCGGCGCCCTGCTCACGACACAGGTACACCTGACACACACACACACTCACACTCACCTGTCGGAAGTCCGCGCTGAAGGCGTCGTCGTGTAGGGACCGCGCGTGCTTGAGGCGGCCGGCGCCCTGCTCACGACACAGGTACACCTGACACACACACACACTCACACTCACCTGTCGGAAGTCCGCGCTGAAGGCGTCGTCGTGTAGGGACCGCGCGTGCTTGAGGCGGCCGGCGCCCTGCTCACGACACAGGTACACCTGACACACACTCACACTCACCTGTCGGAAGTCCGCGCTGAAGGCGTCGTCGTGTAGGGACCGCGCGTGCTTGAGGCGGCCGGCACGTACTAGCGCCGCGTGAGGGAAGGGCTCCTCCGGCAGGTACACGCGCGCCTGACACACGTATTAATCACATTGTTATAATTGAAAGTCTAAATTTTAAAGAACATAATTCCAAATTCAAATTAGGAAAATGTGTGATTTGTATTTGTTTTTCGTACTGTCAAGATGACTGAATCTAATGAAGAAATTCGATACATTTTAAAAATTTACTACAAAAAAGGTAAAAATGCAACGCAAGCCGCGAAAAAAATTTGCGATGTTTATGGACCTAGTGCAGTGTCTGTGAGAGTAGCACAAATTTGGTTTAGGCGTTTTCTATCCGGAAATTTTGATGTCAAAGATGCACGTCGCTCTGGTCGCCCTATTACGGATAAAATGGATGCCATTTTTGAAAAAGTGGAGCAAGATATCAGTAGCATATCAGTAGTTACGACGTAGCTGAAGAACTGGGAATTGACCACAAAACAGTTTTGGCGCATTTGAAAAAAACTGGATACCTACACAAAAAAGCTCGATATTTGGGTACCTCACGAGCTCACTGAAAGAAACCTAATGAACCGTGTACTTATTTGTGATTTTTTATTACGACGTAATGAAACCGAACCATTTTTGAAGAAGCTGATAACTGGTGATGAAAAGTGGATGACATACGACAAGAACGTGCGAAAAAGGTCGTGGTCAAAGGCCGGTCAGGCTTCACAGACTGTGGCGAAACCCGGGTTAACTCGCAACAAGGTGATGCTGTGTGTGTGGTGGGATTGGAAGGGCATTATTCATTATGAGCTGTTACCACCAGGCAGGACCATCGATTCTGAATTCTACTACGAACACGCAACTCTTAAAGCAAGAAGTTGAGAGAAAGCGGCCGGAATTAATCAACAGAAGGGGGTGTGGTTTTTCATCATGATAACGCTAGACCTGACACATCTTTAGCTACTCAGCAAAAATTAAGAGAGTTTGGCTGGGAGGTGTTAATGCATCCGCCGTATAGTCCTGACCTTGCACCTTCAGATTTCCACCTGTTTCGGTCTCTTCAGAATTCTTTAGGCAGTGTCAGGTTAACATCACGAGAGGACTGCCAAAACCACTTGTCGCGGTATTTTGATCAGAAGTCCTAAAATTTCTATAGCAATGGGATCATGTCCCTACCTACAAGATGGCAAAAAGTTATCGAACAAAATGGTACCTACATACTTTAGTTAAATGTAAATAAAAAATGTTTTAATAAATGTTTTGAATTTTCTTACAAATGCGAAGAAACTTTTTCCCCAACCTAATATATTGAACCCTAAGGTCTGACTTGGCTAGTTCTCATATACGAATTGTTATAAGTATCTATTAAAACAGTCATAAAAGTGCCCTATGCCCTATGTTCGATGGCTAGTTTATATCAGCAAGCTACATTTTCGGAAGAATAAATTAAGAACTTACAGCTTTAAAACTTGCGAAGGCTATAATATAATTCGTACATGAAAACTAGCCGAGTCAGACCTTAGGCTTCAATTTATTATCCTAAGTTATATGAAGAAATCATTTTTTATGTTGTTATAAAATATTTTATGTTGTTATAAATACATTTTAAGACTGACCATTGAACTTGCACATTTATGTTTTTGATGGGATATCATTACTTTTTGTACAGCAATTATTAGTACTTTTTCGTAGGAATTAATAAAATTAATACCAAATGGTTTTTATTAGTCCATTGTATTCTTCTACGTTTACGGGGTATAATTGTTGTTTTTGTTGTATTTTCTATATTTTCTTGTACCTTTGAAATGTTCGAGTGAATTGCCCATTCAGTATCCGGATTTTTTTTTACGTGTTGCCTGTTTATACTTAATTTGGCCAAGTCGGGGCGGTATAACTTGCTCAAGCGGTTGTACTCTACAATAAAGCTCTCTTGTGCCTTGATTTGACTTGGATCAGAATCTGAAGTCTGTATTTCAGGACATCAGGTCTCCATCCTTTGAATAGTAGAATGTCTGTGATTGTTGGGGTGTGTTCGTAGGCGTTTTGTGAGGGTATTGTGTGTGTGTATGCGTGTAATAAAATGGGAGGGATGGGTATGTAATAAGGAGATTATACCGAAACAGCAAGTCATTTTTCTGTCATGATAGTTTAACTTTTGGAGCCAAATGGTTACCTTAAATTTGAATTTGGTCTTGGTGAGGCTATAAATTTAGAGAGAGATTATTTTGGAGCGTCACCCCAGGACGTTATGCAGTAGGTTGGTAGAGACTGGACGAGTGCAAAGTAAACTGATTTTCTCAGCTTCTCGTCTGCCTCACGTCCTATAAGGGTTTTTAAGACATAATTATGTAAGATGTGTTTTTGGAAACTTACGGTACTTTCTATTTTTACACCAAAGTATTTAAATTGAGTAGTATTAAGTTAATTTAAGAAATAATTAGATATATAATAATTAGGTAATATTTTAAGTAATACATTCTCGTATTATTTATTTTAAAATGACGTCAAAGCGACAATCGCATCAGTGGCGTCTAATATGGCGCGACAATTTAGCATACAAAACAGGGACGAAACAAGAACAGCCTGGGTAATAATGCTACTACGGAACCCTACATTGCGCGGGGCTAGCCACGCACTTGGCCATATTTTTTTAAATACCGGGACAGTCTATTTCGTCTATCGAATTTAATTTAATTTCTGGTTGCTCCAACTTGCCAACATTACAGTATTAAACCGGTTACACATATTTTTTGTGGGAAATAAACATACTGTATCATCGGACAGCAGTCTAAAATAAGATATGATTTCTTTAAGCCGGTTGTTTTGAATTTTAGCGGTTAATTTGAGGAGTCGATTAAATAAAGTGCAAACGTCGTCTATACTCTTATAAGTACTAAAACTGATACGTTTTGATTAAAAAACAAATTAAGGCTGGAATTCCACTTGTTATATAATCACGTAAAGACTGGCTGGCACCAATTTTGATTGCTGATTCTTACATTACAGGCACTGTAAGCAAGTGTTCCTAATAATATCAATTAATTGAAAAATTAAAATAAAATGATAAAAATTTACTAGTTTCTGATTTATTCCTTTGTATTCACCTAACTACATATCTGTATGCCAAATTTAAACTTTCTAGTCATCTGGAACTGGGTTAGAATTTTGTTCTATAGGTCAGTCTGAAAAATGACGATATTTGGATGTTAGTATCTAAATTGACTAGTTTCTGATTTTTTTCCTTTGTTTTCACCCAACTACCCATCTAGACGCCAAATTTGAACTTTCTAGGTCATCTGGAAGTGGGTTATAGTTTTGATCAAAAGGTCAGTCAGTGATAAAAATGACGATTTTTGGACGTTAATATCTAAATACCCGTTTGAAGTGTGTTTATGAAATTTGGAGTACATATGTATCTCGCAACTTTTAATATATGAGCCAAATTTGACATGTTTATGTGAAATAGTTTTTGAGTTATAATATAAGGGGGTGAAAAGTGGCTCCAAATGGTTCGTGTAATATTACACACGGTGCTGCTCGCCAGTCTTGTTAGCTTGAAATTGGCTTGCTAGACCACTGTCATTCAATTCTATAAAGCAATACTTAAAGTATAACAACCTTGAAATGTGACAAATTAACATCAGCTGTTTCTTATTATCAATGAATAATAACAACATTCTCGAGATATTATCCGCACATAGTTTAATGTGGGGTTACAATAAGAACGAGATATACTCTAATGTATGCGATACATACGAGGAAAGGTTGCTTTGTAACTAAGAGGCAGTCTCCACGAGCGAGAGAATCGCGTGTCTATCGTCGAGTAATCTCCATGAACGAGCGATTATTCCGTCAGGGTACTCGTATCGTTGCGACTCGTAATGAAATATGCCGCGTTTTCGCGACGAGACGTTGCGCAATAGTTTTGTTGAAAGGGCGGGACCGGTCAGTAGCGACCGGCGCGCGGCGATACATGACGTAACATCCCGCGATTGTCTCGCTCGTGGAGACGGCCCCTGAGACTAATCTTTCTCGATCGTTTAACGATAGTGTATCGTCTCGGGCACGCACCTGCTTGCCCACGGACACCCACTCGGCGAGGATGTTGCTGTAGGCCAGCGACGAGTCCGCCACCGGCGACACCACGTACAGCGGCACGGCGCCCAGCCCCGCCGCGTCCAGGTGCGCCGACAGGCACTCCAGCAGGTCGTACAGCACGCCCGACGGGTACACCGGGCACAGCACGGAGCCGCCGGCGCGCAGCGTGACCGTGGCGTGCACGCACAGGTCGCCCAGCATGTGGTCCGGGTTGTGCGCCGGCGTCTGCGTCAGCGCGGCCAGCAGCAGCAGGTCGGCGCCGCGCAGCGCCGCCTGGTTGATGGGCCGCGGGTGCGTCGTGAGCGTGGACGAGCCGCTGACGTACGCCACCTTCTCGTGCGCCGAGCGCAGCACCCAGTTGGCGGAGCCGAGGCAGAAGCCGGAGCTCACGGCCGTGGCGTCCAGCGCGCCGTACACGTCCACGCGCTCGTCGTAGCCCACCACGCGCACCCGCGCCAGCGCGCGCGCCAGCGACGCCGGCGCGAACAGGCGGCGCCAGGCGCGGGGGCGCGCGGCCAGCGCCAGGGGCGCGGGCAGCACGTGCAGCAGCTCCTTCCAGCGCCGCGCCGCGCCGCCCGCGCCCCCCGCGCCCGACACCCACTCCGCCAGCTCCTCCAGGTAGAAGCGCCCGATCTGCAGCGTGGGCTCCGTGGCGTACACCTGTCCCTTGAAGCCCGTGTCCTCGGTGATGAACGGGAGAGCCATCATGCACGTGTAGTTGGAGATGAGGATCACGTCCAGTTGCGAGAAGTCGACCACCTTGTCGAGCGGTGGACAGAACTCTGGGATGCTGTCTACGAAAACCCGGCCGCAGCATTCTTTTAATTCCTTAAACAGACAATAGAACAACTCTAGAACCCTATTTAAACATTCGCCACATCTGGAGGCTTACCCTTCAAATTAATTTTAAATTCAATGTAATCACAATATGATTCCAATGTCAACTATGCAGTCACGTGATTCGGTACTCTTGAAACAACATTGGATTGAAATTTTATGATTTCACAATTTTACCTTTACAATTTTCCTTCTATCTTTCGAACGGATTGTCCTATCGACTTCAAACCTTCTATACTGACGTTTTTATACATAATCCTACCCTATATAACCAAAATTACCTTAATATTTACACACACAAAAAATCTCATTTTCAAGTTACGTAATTATAACGATACGAACATTTGAGACCAAAAATTTGCTTTTCTTTTATTGCACTTCAGTTTTATTATAAAATATGAATAAAATAACAAGTGAAACATATTCTTAAAAACTGAATAGACACTAATAATTAGGTATAAAATATCTTAATTCTGTGAAGATAGCTTGAACTCCAAGAACCCACCCGCGATAACCGACATTCACGCGGACGAAGTAGCGGGCAAAACATTGTATTAGGTTGTACATATTTTCTCAAACGAATCCATGCTTAGCTTTAAATTCGCCTTTATTCAAAGAAACCGCTTTGCGTATTCTATGAATGAATGAAGACCGTATGACACATCCTCCGAAGCTCATATCGTCTTTATTGCAAATGTTTTTTCATGGGAATTATGTAAAATACTATATTACTGCTAATCGTACCATATTATACTCTTATTACTTACTGAAAACCGCCTAAAACGCAAAACAATTTCTAAAAAGTTGCACTTTTGTCATTAGAAAATTACAACCACAACGCAACATGGGCGCAATACACAGCTGTCAAAATAAACTCAAGAGTAGCGTTTAAACCCGATCCTGATTCCAATTAGTTCCCCAAAATGGATACGTAATTTAATAATAATTTGGCGCTAGCGGCGACCTCGAGAGTACGAACACGTCAAAACGTCAAAATTCCAATGTCAATCGGTCGGTATTAAAATGAAGAGTAAGCGCGCTGTTCAGTTGTTTAATTGACTAAGAGTCACAACAGACTAACTACTTTGAGCATCGATCGCCAATTTAGAAGCTAAATGCAGCAGCCAAACATTCCACACCGCACACTTAAAAACACACATCGTAACACTAGCATTCGTATCTAATGCTCTGACACCACTCTCATCACACCACGGAATAATAAAAACAGCCATCGAACGTGTGGCACAATTATGTGGAAATGATCAACATTGGTCCAGTCGAGATCAACTATTTGCAGCGTCGTGACATATCGCACAATATCGCATGGAAGGAAAAATAATACAACCATACCTTATTGTACAATTTTTACATGCAAAAATGATAGCAGGTCAAAGAATGTTTCTTGCAGAGGTATATCGTATCACCAAAAATTATAAAACTTTCATATATTTCAATATAATCGATTTTTATTGACAATACGATATTTTTACTTTGACGCGAACTAAAAACTACCTTATGTCCATTCATTAAAGTCTAAATTAGCTTGCTCGCTGTCTTGACTTTAATCGTTTTACGTCGCATAAATTCTAGAAACTTCGACGCTACTCGTTTAAGGTATTATATATAGGGCGTGTTGTTTTGGGGACCAATTTCATGTTCCTCTAATTGCATGAACTTTCTGACAATGCGACACGTATTTAATATGGCAGTTTTTTCTGTTAAGATGTGAGGGTGTGTGTGATGCACGGAATAATAAAAACAAGGGAAGTGCCCTTAGTCTTACTTAATACTGGATCCAGTGTCGCCAAACTCACACATTTGCAAATGAAAATGTACATGCAATACACAGAAAACGATGATGTAATTGGCTACAAATTATAAACGCAACTTTAGCAAAAAGCTTATTTATTGTTGTTCGAAATTAAATCGTATCACAACTGACGAACGTTGCTACTATTTTACATGACAAAATCACTAGAGATTTTTTCCATCTAACAATCCAATTCGAGCAATGTCCAACAAGTTCAGCTATTCGACCCTAGAGAGAGCTGTTACCAAATTACTTAACATGACATCTATTGTTACTACAAATAGATGTCATTTTCGCATGCAACTGTTATGTATTTTTCTATTCAATGAGATGTGGTCAAGTTATTGATAATTTGTACAATGTAAGAAATATAATTACAGTGTTTTAATTAATCTTTTTAATGTATGTAATGGATCAAAAATGATGATTAATTAATGATGTATGTGTATATTGACATATTTTTCTGCGATACCTTTGATTGAGTCCGTAATTTGATTGTATGTAGGAAATTGATTGACATCCCAATGAAATGACGCATTGTTTCAGACATGACAATATCTTTTTTAAATAGGTACGTGACAGTCTTTTAAAAACAACTGACAGCTGAATTTCTGTATATGAAGATTAACTATATGTATACATCTACTATCTATCCACGTCTAACAGTGAATGAATGACTATTTGCCAAAATATAGGTATAAGGTTTTTAAAACTCATTCTTTTAAACTCATACTTTTATTTATTAACATAAAGTTAGGTACTTTAAAAACATACTTAAACATTATTGTTTTATCAACACAAACTATTTGCATTAATGTGTCCCATCCCTAAACGAGTAGCGTCGAAGTTTCTAGAATTTATGCCACGGAAAACGATTACAGTCAATACAGCGAGCAAGCTAATTTAGACTTTAATAAATGGACATAAGGTAGTTTTTAGTTCGGTAATATGGTATTGTCAATAAAAATCGATTATATTGATAAGATAAGATAAGATAAGATATTTTATTTCGCAAATATGGGTACAGGTACATGATGTTAGATACAATTATACAGTTCAGCCACATTTTACCATTAGGCATGCGAAAGGTACAAGACCAGCAAAAAACAATAATTACAGACACATTTCATTCAAGCATATTTACGTTTCAAAATAATGAAAAATCAAACAAATGCATTTGCTTTTTCTGCAAGAAACTCTGAAATATTGTAATATACTTTAGGCACTAAAAAGGAACTTAGTTTTTTTTTAAATAACTTAAGTTAAGTTTTATACTTTTTGGTGATATGATATACCTCTGCAAGAAACATTCTTTGACCTGCTACCATTTTTGCATGTAAAAATTGCACAATAAGGCATGGTTGTATCTTTTTTTCCTTGCATGCGATATTGTGCGATATGCCACGTCGCAGCAAGTAGTTGATCGCGACTGAACCAATGTTGATCATTTCCACATAATTGTGCCACACGTTCTATGGCTGCATGGCACTTCCACTTGTTTTTATTATTCCGTGGTTAATACATATATTTAATTCATTATTTTTACTAATAAATGTTTCTGAAAAACATAATATGTCTACCTCTTTATGACTGTCCTTAAACTCAGTTAGGCATATTTCAATCAAAGGAAGTTTATTCAATAACCCTGCAATATTTTGGTGCAGTAGACGTATGTTATGGTTAGGAGTTTCAAACTTACTATTATGTTCTCTGTCTGTGCTTTAACATACTTTACGGGGCACAAATGGGTGTGGGTATGAAATGGATGGTAACCCATCCATGATCTGACCGCGGCAAGCGTAGCTTAGCCGTCATACCTTACCTTGCAAGGTAACTATTGTGTTGGGAGATGGATTGAAACGGATGAATATAGATTATAGATTTAATTATAGGACAGACGAGTGAAAATAGTGAAACAAATTGCATATAAAAATTGACACGCGCACTCGTTCCTTGCTGTCATCCGAATGTCGCGGGGTTCGCATCGTGCGGGGTTCTCATCGTATGAGCCTGCGTGCGCAGCTTATATTCCCCGCGACCCATCCGCGGCCTCTGCTGCGCAATGCGCGTGTACATATTGTGTTTTTATTATTATTACTAGCTTCATGCCAAATTTAATTAAAATCGGTTCAGTAGTTTCATTGTGAAAGCGTAACAGACAAGAGTTATTTTTACATTTATAATATGCGTTTAATGAATTGTTTTTAAAAGGTTTGTACCTATATGCTTAAGGGATTGTAATTACTTGGAGCATTCAGAGCCAGGGCTGGGATGCAAGCAAATTCTTTCACATCATTCTCTCACATTTCATCTGATTAGAAAACGAGGTACCAATTGATAATGCTATCGTATGGATAAAACTAAATGAAATTATAATTCAATCAGCATTGGTATGTTCATTTTCAATCAATATGCTAATAAAATTACTAGTAGAAGAAAAAAATGGTAATCTTAACTTATACCTAATAAAATGTAACTTAGAGGCAAGCAGTGCAGTTCACTTTTGTAATTATCTTGAAAGAGCTATTTAACATTAACATTATCAAACATTTTGAATGTTGTTTGTTTTATGTTGAATGATTGTAAACAAACCCCCTCGAGCAGTGGATCGTTGAGATGCGGCGGCGTGTAGTTGGGCAGCGAGGAGAGGCGCGTGCTGGGCACGGGCGGCAGCGGCAGGAAGTTGAGCACGGAGTGCGCCGACAGCCCGCAGTCCAGCATGATCAGCAGCTCCTTGAACGACAGCACGAAGCACGGCTTGGCTGCATCGCTACTCAGGCAGTACTGTGCCGCAAAAAACAACTGCTTTAAAGACACTCTTTTTTATATTGACTTGATTACCGGTTACCGGCTACTTACGAGCTTCATCTTTGTGTACGTTGCGGAATAACCTATATCAAATTAATTTCATTATGATTAGCACTGCGTTTGAGACGGAATGAGAGCTTAGCTTTGAAATGCAGGAAGTAGCACCATTTCTTAGGCTTTTTTTTCTACTGTTCTAAGTAGAATAAACGATTAAACACAACACAGCTCACTCCTATATTTTAAATTCTATTCATTCAGTAATCCTAACCTAATCAGTAGCTTGACAATACTCAATACATCATACATGACACTTGACAAGTTGACAGTTCAACTTCAAAGAACCATGTCAAAGAATAATAATTGTTGACTGTTGGGGTAGTGAATGATTTTGGGTAAAGAACGAATGATAAAAATGGTTTAATTAAATAAAACTTTAAATATTCTATTATATTATATTTATTATATATTTTTTTTTTTATTTATTATTTTATTATATTTTTTATATTTCTTTATTTATTTATTTTTTGATATCAGATGTGGAATATAAGAACAATTAATAATTGTTAATAAAAGTAATTTTCCTTCTTTTTCATCTAATAGAAACCAAATAAAAATCATATTATTTTACTTTTTTGTTACTTTTGTCATTTAAATTAGATAGAGAGTGGGAGTGATGTGTGTGTTTAGATTTTTAATAGTATATAACGTGTTTTTAATTCAGAAAAGTTATTATACTTCAAATCAAATGTTTGCACATAAGTACATTACTGTTCATTAAACGTTCATTCAAGGGCGGTTTGCTTCTGTCAACTAACTTTTTTTCGATGCAGTGATGGTGTGTTTTCGCTTTCGCTTGTATTATAAATGAATGAACGGAGAATAAAACAAGCTTCTTATTTTTTGTACAATAATGATCACATTGATCACTGATTGGTCCTAGCTCAGAAAAATTGGCGGTTGAAAATGGTCGGTTGCAAAAATTTGGTGCACTGCATGTTTCTTTGTTTTTGTGAATTATTATTGATAAATCGGGAAGTAACGTACTTTATGAAAGTAAAAAGTAAAAAATATATGAACAAATGTATAAACCACACACACTGCTCTAGTCAAAATATGCGTGAATAATATGTAAACGAGCTTTCAAAAAATAGCATCGCTTCTATGAAGAAACTATGGCCGCCATTTTGGCGCCGAAAGAATCATGGCGAGATTCCCACGTTCGTTTGTATGAAAAAAAAAAAAGTAATTTAGAGGGTTTAAAATATTTTCCAATGTGAAAAATACATTACTAGGAGTAGATTAATATACTTAGCATATTTTTAAACGCCCGCATAATTAAAATATTACGAAATGAAAATAACACTTTTTCGTTTCATCTCGATGCCCAATTTGTGTTTATAAAAAGAAAGAAAGTGACAAGCGATGTTATCGGATCTATAAAATTAGCAGATAAGTGATATGACAAGTGTGTGAAAAAAAATAATCATTATTTTGTGATATTATTTCCCATAAAACGATGCAATTTCAATGTAAGAACTGCGAAACGGCGGCTGTCAGTGTCACTGTTACTGTCAGTCGCAGTTTCGTAATGTAATAATGAGCTTTTCGTTAAACTATTAACTTTTTTTTGCGGGGTTAGGTACCCAAGAATATAAAAATTTGAACTTCAACTTCTCTAAACATCTCATTTTTTTTTGTACAAATCTCGCCATGATTCTTTATTGATAGAGCATGTTCAAATTTTGTATTATTGTTTTATGTAATGTATGGAAACTTGGATTTTGCAATAAATAATTAAATATTTTGCTAAATTTCAATTACTTATTACAAAACATTTAATTATTTATTACTATTTATTGCAAAATATATTGAAAAAATAAACAAAAAAATATATTTCTTCAAAAATGGAGGATGTTCTATGTTCCACTATATTTTAATTATTATTATTTTTTATTACCGTAATACAAAGAAATAATGAGAAAATATTGTGATTGCTGAATATTCTTTTTGTTTACCTGAACTCATCACACAAAATTGTATTCAGAGTTTCAATCAGATATAATAAAAAAATATCAACCTGTTTTTGGCACTGTTGCGATTCCCAACTCCCGCGGACGTGATATCGCGCAAACCAGATTTCGATGGCGGGACGACCTCGGGATTTAGTACATTTTGACATTTCGGGCGAGCGGGACGGGAGAGGTTAATAAACAATTTTTCTTGACAGGCGACAGGTGACAATTTGTCAGGAAAATCTTGTCAAATTTATTTTAAAACTAAATATTATCTTGATACGTGGACATATTTGTCCAATTGTCAGATATTTTCGACAGGCCACAATCATCTAATGTCAAGGCAATTTAGTAGTTACTTTACGGAAGCTTTAAATTCTTCACCTGGCATTTCAATTGCCTTTTTAAAAGCGAACGTACCAGGCTGCCCGGTAGAATTTCAATTTAAACATATTAACCCCGTGACAGTTTTAAAAGCTTTTCGGCAAATTAAGATAAAATTTACTGAGGATCTGTGGGGTATGTCTATTAAAGTTTGTACGTCTATAATTGAGACAATAGCGCCTTATTTGGCTTTAATATTTAATATGTGCGTAGACCAAGGACTTTTCCCGGATCTAATGAAGTTTAGTAAGGGTAAACCTCTTTTCAAATCCGGTGACAGTAAAGACACTAATAATTATAGACCCGTGTCCGTGCTGCCGGCTTTCAGCAAGGTTTTTGAAAGGATTATGCTTAATCAGATGCTTAATCATTTTAACACTAATGGCATTTTACACGATCAACAGTATGGTTTCACCAAAGGACGTTGTACGACTGACGCTGGTGTCACTTTATTAAAACACATATTTACTGCGTGGGAAGAAGCGCAAGATGCCATAGGAATTTTTTGTGACCTCTCCAAGGCATTTGATTGCGTAAATCATGACACACTACTTTTGAAACTTGAGCATTACGGACTAGGTAGACTTGCGCTTAGTTTAGTAAAATATTATTTGATTAATAGGCAGCAGCAAGTCCAAATAAATGGGGTGAATTCACATGGTTTAAAGGTAGAAATGGGGGTTCCACAAGGTTCAATTTTGGGTCCTTTCCTCTTTTTAGTGTATATTAATGATCTTCTTCATCTGTTGAAAAATCAACCACAAATGGTGTTATTTGCTGATGACACTTCTTTAATATTTAAGATAGACAGACGAGCCCAGAACCTAGACCACGTAAATAGCGCCTTACTGCAAGTCCAAAATTGGTTCACGGCGAATAATTTAGTATTGAATGAAAAAAAAACGAAGTGCATCAGATTTTCTTTACCAAATGTCAAAAGTAATGACTGTGACATAGGATTGAATAATGAGGAGCTGGAATTCGTTGATAAAACTGTTTTCCTGGGGATCACGCTCGACTCAAGGCTACAATGGGGTCCTCATTTAACATCTCTCGCTGGACGGCTAAGCTCGGCAGCATATGCTGTCAGAAAAATCCGGCAATTTACTGATGTGAATACCGCGAGACTGGTCTACTTTAGTTATTTTCATAGTATAATGTCTTACGGTATTTTACTGTGGGGACGAGCTGCAGACATCGAGTCTATTTTTATTCTGCAGAAAAGAGCCATCAGAGCCATTTACAATCTCCGTATGCGCGATTCTCTAAGGGAACTGTTTAAGGAAATTAACATAATGACGGTACCTTGTCAATACATCTATGAAAACATAATGTACGCTAGAAAAAATCTGCATCTTTTTAGTAAAAGGGGTGAAAGACATAATTATAACACTAGAAATAGGGACCAACTAGTTCAACCGAGTTTCAGACTGGCTAAAGTAGATACTTCTTTCATGGGGTACTGTTTAAAATGTTATAATAAAATACCTCCCCACATTGTTCAACTAAATGAGACAAAATTTAAGTCTTATATAAAACGCACACTATGCAGCCGAGCATATTATTCATTGGGTGAATACATCACTGATAAAAATGCTTGGCTGGATGCTGGTCTACCTCCACAGCCATAAGGGTTCATAGATTCATGGATTAGCATTTTTAATTATTTTTGGAGCTGCTGAAGATATAGATCTACATTATCTTAGCATTGTATAAACTCAATGTGTTAGTATTATATAAATTTTTCATAGCACATACATGTGAGCACTATGTTATTTAAAGCTACCATTAACGGGGTATGTCTTTCATTGACTTGAATGTGCCCTGGCGGTTGGGAGCATGTCATGCTCACTGGAATGTCTCGCTGACGGTGGCGCGCGTGTTGGATCATTCGGTTCCCTTCAAAATGGTTGAGTCGAATGATGCCGATCCGTGCGTCATGTTCGTGAACGGGCGCCGTTAGTTGGGACTGGTCATCTCTTAGCTGCCTCGGTTATTCTAATTTTATTTTGAATTGTTTATTATGATTATATTTTTATCTAAACCTCTTTTAACGTACACGACTTGTTACATTGTTCTCACATTGTACCCTAGATTCAATATGAATGATGTAACCGAAATTTGTAACATATTATTGATTTTAAAAGAGTGTTGTTCATGGAGTTTCTTGCTCGTTCTTCTCCATAGAAACCTACTGTTTGGAACGAGCAACTAGCTTCAACTTTCTGACTGACTGACTCTGACAATTCAAAAGTACCTGTAAATGGTTTATTTGAAATAAATGATTTTGAGTTTGAGTTTGAGTTTTACATTACTTATTACGACTAATTTTAATTAAAAATGGTGTTAACTTCGTGGACCGATAGCAGTAGTAGTGAAGATGAAGATATTAATTTGTTAGAAAACAACTCCATTCATATCAGATTATTGAGTCTCTTTAGGTCATTTAATTTGTCAAATGTTTTTATGGAACCAACCAGAGTGACAGCTTCTTCTGCCACTTATATTGATAATATGTTTTGTAATTGTGATTATTTACAAAAAGAAATTATAAATAAGCTGCCATCTGAGGGTGCGCCAAAGTTCACCTAAATTTTTAACTCCGATAATTGGAAATCCGAAAATGTTCTTCCTAACATTTTTCATCCTAACAATCACAATTCCTAACTACTCTGTCTCTAATGTTCATAATCCGAAGCATTCAACTTCATAATGTCAGTAGCAATAAACATCTATTATACTTTTATTTGTTTTCCTATATTTTCTTAACATAACCATCTTTTACACTATTATTCAAAGTCATATCTTTTTTGTTTAGATTTCTTTTTATTCATAATAATCAGTACTTTAACTTTGCGTAACTTTATTTTCACATAACATGTATAACGGTGTCCCCTTGTTTCGCAGACAGAAATTTCATAGAATTTCGTTTTCCAGAAAATGTTTCATATAATATTTGGTTCGTGTAATTTTATTTCGACTATTATTGTTTCAAAGACTATTTACTTCAATGAAACATATTTCACAGAAACACAATTCAATGAATTTTTATTCACTTTTTTTTGTTTAACAAACTTATCAAACAGTAGAATTATTTTTTAACGAATATTGTTTGTTCAGTGTATTTTTCCATGGAATTTATTTCAACGAAAATATATATAAATAGACAATAACTAAAATATTGTCTTAAAAAGTGAATATGTTGTGCTACAAAAGTTAATGACAGAAACGAATCGCTGCGAAACCGACTCCACGTAGTCTTGTCTGCCCTATCCCTAGAGTGTAATTTAAA
Source organism: Charanyca ferruginea (assembly GCA_947361185.1). Lineage (NCBI taxonomy): Eukaryota > Metazoa > Arthropoda > Insecta > Lepidoptera > Noctuidae > Charanyca > Charanyca ferruginea. Next base: position 30,741,743 of record OX376058.1, on the reverse strand, counting down.
TCCGCGTAGGCGCGGAGGGGCGAGGCGGCACGCGAGCTGAGGAGCAAGTGGTTTTAACGCACGCCGCCGCGGCTGAGGCTGGCCGGCTTCGCCGGCCAGCAAGCCGAAGCTGCGGTGGTGAGCGTGAATACCATCTGCGACGATAAGCTGGCGTGGGACCGCCGGAGTCCCGCAACGCCGGAGCCGTGACAGAAATCATGCCTGCTGCATGTTGCATGCTCGCTTGCATGTTGCATGCTTGTTTGCACGCTGCATGCTTGCTTGCACGCTGCATGCTTGCTTGCATGCTGCATGGTTGCTTGCGCGCTACATGCTTGCTTGTATGCTGCATGCTTGCTTGTATGCTGCATGCTTGCTTGTCTGCTCCATGCTTGCTTGCATGCACGCGCAGTAGGTTTAAACTTAGCAATAGACACAACCCCAAATAATAATCATACCCTCAAATTAAAACTATAAATATCATCTTCTACCCACATATATTTTTTATTACACTTGGTAAATGTTTCTTTCCGAGTATGAGTGAAAATATTATGGTAATTATGTTTAGGGATAGAAGCGTTATTATAAAAAACAGTAGGAGTTTAAATATATTTACATTAATGATATTATTAATTACAATTTTCGGAAACATGAGTGTTATGAACATCGCCGGTAGCACTACAAATAGTATGAATAAAAACTTTAGGATGAAAAATTTTAGGAAGAGTGATCATTCAGATTACAAATCCTTAGGAAGTACAATTTCGGGTAAAGAACTTTAGGTGAGCCAATATGGACCCGCCATCTGATCATAGTGGACAGACAATAACGTTTTGCGCCTACATTCCTTTACAAAAAATTCAAATAAGGTTTAGGCCAATTACATGTAAAAACTTAGATAAATTGAATAATTCATTGGAAAGTAAACTAAGTGTTCAGTGCTTTAATAATATAGATGACCCAAATGAGTTCTACGCTGAGTTTTTTTCACTAATAAACACGCAATTTAATGACACATTTCCACTAAAGACTAAAAGTATTTGCACAAAGTTCTTATTTAGCGATTGGGCGACTCCAGGTATTCGTAAAAGCAGGGAAAAACTATTTGAACTTTATGGTCTAAAGCAACATGTAATGAATACAAGCTTTCATCAGTATGTTGCGAAATATTCAAAACTTTTTAAAAGTGTCTGCAAAATAGCCAAATTCCTATATTAGAAATAAAATAAAATTAGCTGATGACAAAATAAAAACTACTTGGCAAATAATAAATAATGAAACAGGTAGGAAAAAACAGCGTAATACTGAATTTAATTTAGAGACTGCACATGGCCCCACATACATTCAGATATAGAAGTAGCTCAGGAATTTGAAACATTTTTTGGAAATATTCCCATTAAAACTACTGAAGCTTTAAATTCCTCTCCCGCGCTCTCTGCTGCCTTACTTAGGAAGAATGTTAAGGCATGCCCTTCGGAGTTTAGGTTTGAACATACAAACCCCCAGGCTGTTTTATGAGCCTTTAAAGATCTTAAAATTAAATCAACAGAAGATCTCTGGGGAATGTCTGTAAAAGTCTGTAGATCTATTATCGAAACGATTGCGCTCTAATTAGCTCTTATATTTAACACCAGTGTAGACCAAGGAGTCTTTCCGGATCTGATGAAACACAGTAAAGTAGTACCGTTGTTCAAATCCGGTGATAGTAAAGACCCCAACAATTATAGGCCTGTGTCGATTCTGCCAGTTCTCAGCAAGGTGTTTGAAACGTTAATGCTCAATCAAATGTTGCGTCACTTTAATTAAAATTCCATCTTTCATGAACAACAGTATGGTTTCACCAAAGGGCGTTGTACAACTGACGCCGGTGTCACCCTAATAAAGAGCATTTTTAGCGCCTGGGAGGAATCACAAGATGCCATTGGAATCTTTTGCGACCTCTCAAAGGCGTTCGATTGCGTTGACCATGAGACACTTTTGCTAAAACTGGAGCACTACGGGGTTAGTAAAACATCTCTTGATTTACTAAGGTCATACCTGAGGGATAGACGGGTAAAACTACAGGTTAACGACGTGAACTCATTGGAGTCTGAAACAACTATGGGCGTTCCTCAAGGTTCAATATTGGGTCCATTTCTATTCTTAGTTTATATTAATGATTTACACCAATTGTTTCAAAATCAACCAAATATGGTGTTATTTGCCGATGACACATCATTGATTTTTAAAATAGACAGACGGTCACAAAATCTAGACGACGTAAATGACGCTATTCTTCTGGTTCAAAATTGGTTTACGGTAAACAATTTGGTACTTAATGAAAAAAAAACCAAATGTATTCGATTCATTTTAACGTCGTCTACTGTTTCAACATTTGTAATATGTGAACACTATGGTATCTATGTACATATAACTAAGTCTGTCATTCCTTAATCTGTGATACTTTGTACACACTTTCAAATACCTAGTGTTTTTATGCAACGTACATCCTATTCACGTATCCTACTAATATTATAAATGCGAAAGTTTGTGAGGATGGATGTATGTGTGTGTGTATGTTTGTTACCCTTTCACGAAAAAACTACTGGACCGATTTGAATGAAACTGTACAGTAATATAGGTTATTCATCAGAATAACACATAGGCTACAATTTATAATGATTTTATGTAATTTTGGTCATACATAATATAACGATACGTGTCAATTAAGTCGGAAAAAAATCTTCCATCTCAGATCTATCTTGGCGTGCGCTGCCTTAACCAATGGAGTTACATAAAGATGATGTACCGCAGGATTGTTTGTCTTAAGTAGGTCTAAATAAAAGTCCGCGACAGCATATATCTACATTTTATGTGCAAGCCAGTACGACCAAAATTGTGAACCATAAATTTAATAAAATTTGGTACTATTTTACAATGCACATATTAGTATATAATTATCAAACTCTTATCAAAATGAATACATTTCTCGCATTAAGTATTAAATGTAGATAAACTTTGTCTTTCACACTAAGTAATTTGGCCGAATAGTTTAAAAGTTATCACGTTAAGATTGACTTGAACAGAGCGCCTAACGGCGGCCGGCGGCGGGCAGACGTCATTGATGGTTGTGTTCTGTATGCATTTTTATTGTCATGTAGGCACGCCCTGTTTTTCCCATGGGCAGCTATACGTAGCTTGCTCACGTGTATCTAAATCCCAAAACCTACATATTTACGTTGAACAAAAAAAAACAAATAATATAGTATACAGGAGCATATTGCAGTAAAAACACAGATAAATTAACACAGATAAATTAACACAGATGTTCACCTATTCCAATTACATACCACATAATTCTTTACTTATCACAAAACTAGCTTCTGCCCGCGACTTCGTACGCGGATCCTGTTGCTTGTGCCAGCGACAACGGGGTCGGCAAAATCGAAGATCTGAAACGTCTGATGTCGAATTCTAAGAGCCCGGGGACGGGAAAACAACGGGATTCGCGAGATAATTCGAGACGTTCAAAAAGTACAATTTTGAATCATACCTCCGATGCCGGAATATGTGGCGTAGTCAATCATAGGAGTATACGTAAATGAACTCCGTTTCTTATCAACCCAAGGAAGGTCGCCATGACCTACGGCTATATCTTGAGATATAGCCGTAGGTCATGGCGACCTTCAGATGATATCGACATTCTGTTCAGAGAATGTCGAAGTCGATCAGAATTCAAACGTTCGTTGCGCTCTTCTTCTGTCTCTTCATGCGTACTCAAGCAATTCTTTATCTCTCACTTTCTAACTGATTATGAATATTTTGTTGTGTGCTTGTTCGGGACAATCTATACTAATATTATTATAAAGCTGAAGAGTTTGTTTGTTTGTTTGGTTGAACGCGCTAATCTCAGGATCTACTGGTTCGAATTAAAAAAATCTTTTTGTGTTGGATAGTCCATTTACCGAGGAAGGCTATAGGCCGAAGCTGGGTCGGGTCGCTAGTGTATGATAATCTCGATCAGCAGTTAGTCGTGCATCACGTTCATCATTCGATTCAAAAGACCTGTTAGTAGATGTGCGAATACGCTGAGAACTCAAGCGTGATTCTGTATCGGTTCCGATTCGCGAGACAATGCATGTCGCTCACGATCAGCGGACAGTCGCGCATCACGTTCCACACTTGTCTCTAGAGACCTAGAAGCAGATGCGTAGATACGCTGAGAACTCAAGCGCAATTCTCTATCCGTGAACGTCTCCGACTCGCGAGACAATGTATAATATATAATATAATAATATAATATGTGGGGACATTTTCACACACGGCCATCTGACCCCAAACTAGGGAGACCCTGTACTATGGGTGTCAGACAGCTGATATACATACACAAATACATTTTTTTTTGTAATTACATACATATATAGATAAACAACACCCAGACACAAGGCAAACACAAGTGCTCATCACACAAATGTTTACCCTGGGCGGGAATCGAACCCGCAACACGCTGCGCAGCAGTCGATCGCTCAGCCACTGCGCCAACCGTGTCGTCAAATGTAATGTGGTAAGGTAATGTGTATAACGTTCACGATCAGCGGTCAGTCGTGCATCATATTCTTCACTGGTCTCTAGAGACCTAGATGTAGATGCGTAAATACGCTGAGAACGCAGGCGTGCTTCGCGATCTGAAGAGGTTTCCACAGAGCGAGTTGCAGCCTGATGTTCTCGAACAGCATCTAGTCTCTCCTGACGCTCTTCGGTAGATTCTTGGGATCTTATGATCCTCAATCTTTTAGCTCCTTAGGAACATTGTGAAAGATTTTACCTCTTTCTAGGCATGGTTATAGTTTTATTGTAAAGATACCTGGGGTGTAATTCTGTAAGACTTCATTCTAAACTTCGAATCTGAATCCGATGTGAGTTTTTTGATTGGCATTCTAAAAACTCGGTTGATAATTCGATTTTACACTAGCGCCAACCTTGCGAGAGTGTCAGCGAGTTGAACTTAATTGACGGGGAGATTTTGACAGATAAAGTATGAGACGACGTAAGTAGTGGCATTCGGTAAGGTAATTTCCCCGTCACTTCGACGTTCACTTCGCACTCGAACCCGATTCAAAGTGTCAAATATATCAAGGTAATTTTGAACCTTATGCGAAGTGAGAGTGAATAGCAATGTGAGATGTGAGTTGTTGTTTGAATTTTACAGAATCGACTTACTGATCAATTAAAATCTAAGTGACTGCTTCCCTGCGTTACCGGGTAGGCTACCGTGTCACGAAGGTAAATGGAAAAGGAAATTAAACACCCAAATAACATAAGCCCGAAGGCATATTTATTCGATAAAATAAAAAAAATAATGGGAATTTTGCCCAGTAGAGTCAAATTTTCAATGCTATACAATCGTCATCAAAAATCAGTCCTAAACTGTTACCGCCTTCACCGCGTGGAGGTACTCCCAGCTTATGTTATTTTATAAGATACACTGAAATTAGTGATAGCTTTGATTTTTACATCAGATGTTTCTGATCTTCGATTTTTATAAATCAACAGGAAATGCATGGGCATTTCCTGTTGATTTATAAAAATCGGTTGGTTGGTTGGTCGGTCGGTCGGTTGTTCGGTCTGATGGCAGACCGAACAACTTTTGCTAAGACGCCATTCCTATATGTGTCATGGTGTAGCTGGGCTCTTGGAGTTCCACATCCGGTGTTCTAGATCTTCAAATTTATTCTCTCAGCAGAAAATGCTCATCACGTGGAACAATTTTTGCTATGGTACCATTTTTGTATCTCTTATAGTTTAGCTGGTCTGTTGCGGTTCTGCATCAGGTGTTCAAGTTTCCAAGATAAATTATAGCCTATATGTTGCCCAGACTTAATACCTATACAACAAAAGAAAAATCATTCAAATCCGCCCAGTAGTTCCGAAGATTAGCGTGTACAAACAAACAGACCAACAGACATACACACAAACAGACAGAATTTTTTTTTTGGATTCGTGCTCTATTACTGTTCCTACACCCTCCTCAATTATTTTTTTTTAATATATTCAATGTACAGACACAGTTTTGTTACTGTTTTATTATATGTATAGATCTATTCAAGAAACCGCATCAAAATCCGTTGCATAGTTTTAAAAATGTAAGCATACATAGGGACATAGGGACAAAGAAAGCAACTTTGTTTTATACTATGTAGTGATTAAATAAAAGTAACATTGGTCCGACCTGTTTGTTAGTCAGTGTTAAGTAATCCGTTTGTGCTGGATAGGATAATCTCAAGCCCGGGGAAGGACATAGGGCTACTTTGCATAAACACACCATACAGGTAAAGATTGATGAAGAAACCACTAGACTTAGCATTTTGAAATTTGCAGAGTTCTATTATAGCTTAAAGTAATGAGCACTTAGAAAGGAATTCAGATAATTCTACCCTCAAGGGATTCCTTCTAAATATTAGGTATAGGAGTTCAAAGATTGTATGGAAACTAGTTTTGAAATTAGAAATCTGGGATGTACGATGTGAAGGTACATTAAAAAAAAAGTATTCAACAGAAATGTCGCGTAACTTAATGTGGCAGACCAAATTCTACGCGAGCGAAGCCGCGGGCAATAGCTAGTACTATAATAATTATCGGTGAGTCTATTCAACACTCATTGATGCTTGTGTCCATTGCCATTGGTGTGTTGACTCATTCTCGCATCAAATCTACCTCCCTTAACCATCTTGAAATTATTTTTGAAATAAGAAGTCTCTGTGTTTTATAATCTTGTATGTGGGTAATTTATTTTTCTTCCACAATATTTCCCTGAGTAAGATACAAGAATATTTCTAAACAATTAAGTAACCAGTTTATAATAGTAATCGTTTAGTTGTATCTACTTGGAATGCATACGAAAGGTAGTGACCAGTAGTGACATGGCGAGCAATATGATAATATAGACGATGTGCGGCGCGTAGCTCAGTCGGCAGCAGCACGCGCGTTAGTGCACAGCGCATCCCGGCGAGTCTCCTCCTGCGCCATCCGTGTCCGGCGTCACTCAGTGAGCTGCGAGTGAGTGAGGACGCGCTCGCGTCTACCCGAGCACGCGGCACCCCGAACCTGAGCTCGACTGACAGGCACAGTCCTCAGCCAGCCGCCGAGAGAGGTACCCGCGCGCAAAATGGCCGCCGCTAAGTTTACCCGCAAAGAACTGGAGGTGCGTAACCACCGCAAGGATGCCGTCATCATCATCGACAACGTGGTGTACGACGTGACGGAGTTCATGGACGACCACCCGGGCGGCGTGGAGGTGCTGCTGGACAACGCGGGCCAGGACGCGTCGCAGTGCTTCCACGACGTCGGGCACAGCGAGCTCGCGCTGGAGTGGCGCGACAAGTTCGCGGTGGGCGAGCTGGCGGCCCAGGACCGGCGCGAGGTGCGCGCGCGGCCCGCGGCCCCCGAGCAGGCGACGGAGCCGCTCACGCTGGCCGCGCTGCTGAGCGTGTGGGGCCCGCCGCTCGCGCTCGCCGCTCTGGCCGCGCTCGTCTACATGTACCTGTTCCCGTAGTGCACATCATTGCGCTGCAGTGGCGTGCGCTTACCGATCCACCATATGGAAGGAATTTGTCATTTTGGGTCACATTGGTAAGCAGTGGACAATGGGTTAAGGTGGGGTTGGTGGTTTATTTGGGCCCAAAAAAGTGTTCGTGCAAATAAGACAAATGAAGTCCAGTCCCTAGATATGATGTGGGCACGCCGCTCGTCTGACACACGTGTGGCTGGTGTCGACTGCGCCGGCGGACACTCGACGCGAGTGCAGTGACGTGTTGTTAATACAATAAGTTAAAGAGAACGTGCTGAGTCTTCGTTGGTTCATGTGATAGAATGTCCAGAATATCATGTAATATAGAGATCTTCTTAATAGTTTTATGGAATAAAGTTTGTGTTTTATAATCTACCTGCACTCGCAGTGTTATTTCTTAATTACAATTAGGTGTCATGCGACAATGTACCATCATAACTATGATGCACTCGGTGCGGTGGTGTGGGGGATGTATGTGTGTATCGCGGGCCACCTGCGCGCGCGCCGCTCACTGCCGATGGCGATGTCGCTGCGCTCAAGGTGAGCAGCTCCTCACACATGCACTACAGCCAGCATACCACGTTTACGTACATATACATGTACACACACTCACCCTACCTAATTAATTATACTTACTAATGTAATGTATGACGCGTTACGGGTAAGTATGTCAAAACGATTCTATTGTTTTTATCGAAACTGACAATGACTAGTTTAATTTAACAAGATTTTTAACCGACGCGCGACGTATAAAAAAGAAGGTTCTCAATTCGACCCATTATGTTTATATTTTTCTGTTTGTTCCTTAAAATGCATGTGACAAACATTGGGAGGAACATATCAAGCATAAGCATAATCTCCGACATTTCTCTACCGAATTGAATGTTCTTTTTATTTGTTTGTAAGGGTAGGTACCTACCCAGCTGTGTTTGTATATTCTGAGCGTGGTCGTAAGTATTTTCATTTCGTGCAGATCAGGTCCTGACCTGACCTTCGGAGATAGACAATGGAACACCAATAGCACCGGTTTAGGTTATAGTACTGACGGTAAAAGAAAACTGCTGGTTAGTTGTGTATCCGAGGTCAACTGATCATGGACTTCGAAAATACCACATTCTTAGAAAAACGAAGACCCCATTGAACTCCTCATCCACGACAGTGTATGTACATACTAAAAGAGTAGGTATCGTACGTGCGGAAGGTGAAATAAAAATAAATAATAGTTTAAAATACTAAAAACACGCTTTTTATAGAAAACCAAAAAATAAATAGAAAATAAATTTTAATAAATTATTTTATTTAAAAAAAAGCGTGGGGTGCTTTTTAAGATATTATCAAAATGATAATCACTCTACTCATATCTGTCAATAAAATATTTATAACTATTGACACCATGCACCCCACGCTTTCTTTTAAATAAAATAATATATTAAAATTTATTTTCTATTTTTTAGTTTGGTTTTCTATAAAAAGCGTGTTTTTAGTTTTTTTAAACTATTATTTATTTTTTACTTTTTAGTTTGGTTATATCTATATCTATAAATATTATGTACATTTATTCTACCAGGGGCGCTTGTGCAGTACCTTCCTAGTATATAATAGCTGTTTTTTCGGTAACTAATTTTGAACGAGTTATGTTTTTTTTTTTTTTTGTTTTTTTGTTTTTCTTAATAATTTTATCAAATTAGTGTATTGTCATCGGTCCTCGATAAATCTACAAAGTTTGATCGAAATCTGGCCGTTTAAAGTGGGTCAAAATGGCGCCCAAAGAAGTCGGTTACAAACAAACAAACAAACAAACATACAAACATACAGGTGAAGCTAATAAAAAGCGTGTAAAAAAGAAAACCGCCTCCAAAAACTAAAAAGTGATAAATAGTTTTAGCACAGAACATACATATAAGACTTTAGTTTATTTTTGAAGGCGGTTTTCTTTTTTTCAACCGACTTCAAAAAAGGAGGTAATTTCGGTGGTCTGTATTTTTTTTTAATGTTTGTTACCTGAGAACTTTGGACTGGGTTAACCGATCTTGATGATTTTTTTTTTAATTGAAAGCTAGTGCTTCCCGTGTGGTCCCATTTTAATTTATTTGGTCCAGTTCTGACAATGGCATCCATGAGAAAACCATATAAGTCTTAAAGGAGGATGGCGAGGCTGGACCCACGTAATTTAAAAATTAACGGAGCACCGTGCTCGGACTAGTTTATACTAATTATAGTAACAAGTTTATAAGAGTTCTATATAAAAAATATTGAGTTACTAGAGAATGGGAATTACAAGTTATTAATGATTTTAGTTTATTAAAAAATAAGTATCGTGCAGTTTCCGAACGCAATGTTTTTTACGAATTACATTGATACATTCCAATCTACACTACTGATTTACCCTCTTAAAATACTTAAGTACGTTTTCGCTTGGCAGATTTCCTTTTTATTTTATTTACATCTTGTTAAATAAACCAATAACGTATAAATCGAAACATAAATACTGTTATAAACAGTCCGTAAAAATAATATAAATTATTTTAACAGTAATGAAAACATGGAACGTAAAAATGGAACGTCAGTGTCGAATTGTCATGTCATTTGATTGATGTCATTGTCAATTCATTCCATGTTTAACAGCTAACGTGGGTGGGATTCTAATACTATTTTTGCGATTTTGTGGATTCTTGACAATTTGGCTTTACCTTTAGACTGACGACCGACTTGCAAGTGATTTGGAATTTCTCAACGGTTAAAATGCGTTGTGTTAATAATTGAGAATTGCTCGCTTACCGAGACATCGTTTGTCTGATGAACGTGATCAAATAGTTGAAAGAGTACAGAAATGGGTGTACCCGCGTGATGTAAGTATATTCATGTACTAATTTGTTTAATTTCATGAACACAAATCATACAAATATAAAATAAATAGAGCAAGCAAAAGTAGAGATTTCGTATACAAATATGTAGTTTCGTATATAATACTCTTATCATAATTATGCTCTTCCTGCTCGTCTTGCAGTATTGGGCAACACAGGAGCATCTCTTAATCTTCTGAATATAATAACAACCTGAAGTATTTTATAATACTGCAGATTACGGTCAGTGGGTCGTCTTAGGTACTGCTTGTGGTGCACAATATTAATAACATTTTAAAATAAAATACTGCACCGGTATCAGGACCCAAGCTACCAATGGTAAGGGCTCCAGAGAGCAGAATCTCCTAACAATGTTGTATGACTGTACCACTGATGAAGTACAACTTCCCAGGCCAAGTCAAGATACTTGATTAGAAGAATATTACTATTTTTGTATAACCACACTGCTAGCGTAATAACCTGATGGATAGAGTTTTTGGATAGTCTGTTCTTTAATATACTCAGTATGGGTACCTGTACCACACATGCTTTGGCAGCATTTAATGTGGTAGTCACATTCTTAACCCAGAAGCAAAGCATGATTATAACTTAGCTTGTAAACATTTTTTGTGTATCCTTAACCATAGTAATAATATTTTTAGGTAACTGGAGACAACTATATTTGTCACTCATGTTGGGAGTTGATAAAAAGTAACCCAAATGAAGGTCCTGAACATGAGACCCAACCACAACCTGGCCTTCGTGATGTATGTGCTGGATGTGGCAGATAGATTTTGAGAATCAGGAGCAGGCTAGTTGTCCGACCAGAGATGTCTGAAAGGGAAACCCGTATAAGAGACATTGTATCGGAATGGATAAGGCCCCGCCAGGTTGGTAATGAAAACAATTTATATAGGGTTACTGGTAAGCCTAAGGTAAGGTTACTGTCAAGGTCTCATCACAAGTGGGCTTTTTGGATGCCAACCTTACCAGTAACCCTATAAACATTTAATATTACAAATAATGATATGAAATCCTAATATATTATTATTTTTGGCAACATTTTACTTTTATTGTTTCAGTTAACCTTAAATGAGGACATATGTGTGCCATGCTATTTACGGGCACAGAGAGTGGTGGACAGTTCTTATAGAAGTTCTGCTGTGGTTTCACCTTCTGCAATCAGTCAACCAACATCTTCTCAACAGACAGAGCAAACGGTGGAAGTTGAAGAGGTTGGTCCATCAACATTTGGAAATCCATTAGTGGAAACATCTACTGAACAAATATTGCCCACAAGAAGCATATCTGACACAGCAGAGGGTGAAGAGGCTAGTCCATCCACCTCAAGACGTCCATTACAGGAATCTTCTGCTGAACGTATTATATTGCCCACGTTGAGAAGAGCGGCTGATACAGCACGGCGCTGCTTGTTTTTGGAGTGCAATGATGCTGAAAAGCGACATATACCTGATGGGCTCAGAAAACGAATTATAAAGGATTTTAATTTCTATATTCCTAGCAATGCTAGAATTTGCAATTTCCACCTAGGTAACTATTTATTTGGCAACCACCCATTTATTCTAAGTGCCCGAATTAAATCCAGGCATATAGGTAGCAAGTCCTATTATACATACATCGCACTAGATAGGAGGCTGGAGGGGCGAAATGCCATATTAGGATACTATTGTTATTGCCCCATGTTATGAGCATATTGTGGTAGATGGGCTATGCCAGACACCAGAGGTATGTCGCTGCACCAGCTGCCTTCTTAGATAATCTTTTAATTAGATAAATCAATACTTACATACTAAAAAAAAAATATCCAAGATTCACAACAATTGTATGTCTTCAATATTTTATAAGTCATTATAAAGTAAATAAAAGCGATTTCTTTAAAATATATTTTTATTTATTTAACAAACCTCTAGTTTCAAGCAGAGCAAATATGCTTATTTATATTATATTCTAGGAGATCTAACAACTGGACTCCTTATCTAGTCATATTGTGTACCTTTACCACTTTAAAAAGTTATTGCTATTTTATGAACCTTTTCGTAACGAGGGTTGATGTCTGTAAACCTAGCCAAACCCCTGAGCAGCATAGATAGTGTGAAAGATGATAGGTATGGTAGGTAGTAAGGGGGTGAATGCTAAGATGATGGCTTGTAGAGATGTAGATATGGAAGTGGACATACTGTGCCGATGGATTGGAAAGAGCAATAGGATGATGCTAAACTACATGTTAGCTAGGTTTAACCTGACCACAATGTAGTTTCTGGACAAGTAATGGGAGGACACCCTAGAAAAATCCACTGAAAATATTAGTGATGTCCTTAAAAAAGTCAGGCGCAACGCGCGGACGTATGTTCGTGGATGAAGTAAAAGAAGTAGATACCTATTACGAATTTTAGCAGATGGCGTTCTGTAGTTTCTACCTACCCTCACGGGATATAGGTGTGAATTTAAGTAAATATTTATGAATAAGCCATTCTACTACTGAATAATAGGCCAATAAGTACATGCCCAAAGTACTTTAAGAATATTTTAGGTTATAATCTTCTACCGTCCATATCTTTTTTCTCCCATCTTCTATAACTTACTTCCCATTTGCTTTTTGGTTAGTCTTATGTCGTTCTTTAACAATTCATAAGTTTCTATAATGTATGCTACTCCTAACACTGGGTCCCACAATACATGTAGTCTCGCCATTCTCCTTTGCATTAAGTATGTGCGCGATTTGTTACGCGATTTCTCCGGCAAACGTAAACCGATTTTGAACATTCTTTTTTTTTATGGATAGGGATATACCTCAGGGGTGGTCTCATATAAATTTTATCGAAATTAATCCAGCTTTTTTTGAAAAATCAACAAATACCCAAAAAATTTACAAAGACGAACGTTTTAGTTTCTTCAATCTTTGGAGTAGGTAGTCAACTTTCAATCTCTGTTTTAACCGTGTTGCCGTTTCTTAATAGATTAGGATGAGAAGGAGGTACTAAAAAGCGGAAAATAAAAAGCTTTTTACAAAAAAGACAACGGCCTTCAAAAACTGAAAAGTGAAAAATAAAATTTAGCACAGATCGACTTTAACTTCTAAGTTAACGTGAAAAAAAGATACAGCTGTTTGTGCAGCAAAAAAAAACGTATATTTCGACACTCTCAACGGAATCAAAAATAGGGTACTTCCCGTTGACCTAGAACTATGAAATTTGGCTAGTAATATCGTCTTATACTACAAGTACAGGGAAAAGTCTGAAAACTATACGTTTGTAACTAAATCATAAAAAATATAAGCTTTATTTAGAGTACGAAATCAATCATCCAGGTAGCGGTCAGAATTTTTTGGGTTACCAAATCAAGGAATTTGAACGGAATCCTCGGTGGGCGAGTCCGACGCGCACTTGATCGATTTTTTTTTTCAGTATTCAGTTCACTTAGGTCAAAACTCAAACTCAAAATCATTTATTTCAAATAAACCATTTACAGGTACTTTTGAATTGTCAGAGTCTGTCAGTCAGAAAGTTGAAGCTAGTTGCTCGTTCCAAACAGTCGGTTTCTATGGAGAAGAACGAGCAAGAAACTCCATGAACAACACTCTTTTAAAATCAATAATATGTTACAAATTTCGGTTACATCATTCATATTGAATCTAGGGTACAATGTGAGAACAATGTAACAAGTCGTGTACGTTAAAAGAGGTTTAAATAAAAATATAATCATAATAAACAATTCAAAATAAAATTAGAATAACCGAGGCAGCTAAGAGATGACCAGTCCCAACTAACGGCGCCCGTTCACGAACATGACGCACGGATCGGCATCATTTCACTTAACCATTTTGAAGGGAACCGAATGATCCAACACGCGCGCCACCGTCAGCGAGACATTCCAGTGAGCATGACATACTCCCAACCGCCAGGGCACATTCAAGTCAATGAAAGACATACCTCGTAAATGGTAGCTTTGGTATGAAAAATTATATAATACTAACACATTGAGTTTATACAATGCAAAGATAATGTAGATCTATATCTTCAGCAGCTCCAAAAATAATTAAAAATGCTAATCAATTAATCTATGAACCGTTATGGCTGTGGAGCTAGACCAGCATCCAATAACTAAGGTAAGGTATACAATAACTAAGGTACTTACTACTAATTGCTAGTGAGTGAAACGTCATCGCTCGTGACCTTGATCGAAAGTGAGACTGTTGTGTGTTGTGTGATCGTGTCTACTAGTCGTCAAAAACAAACAGAAGTCAGAGGCACGCGTCAACAGGCCTTACAGTTTGTGAAATTATAAGTAGCAAGTCATTGCTCGCTCATCAAGTACTCAAGTACTTATCAACAAGTCCTCGCTGTATTGATTAACGCCCGTTGTGGAAGTATAAAATATAATCAAATTAGCTAGTAATGGATATAATTGATTGTTTCTGTTTAAACATTGCAACGATGTACTTAGGACAAAATACATCGACGATGAGTTTTACATTCTAAAATTCGATGATTTAAGAATATCTCGGCTACTTACGACTTCGTCTGCATCCGCGATAACCGACATCACGCGGACAAATGCGTGGTCAAAAGCTAGTTGGTAATAATGTATCTTAATCTCAATTATATATTCACTGATCCATTTCATTATTTTTTATTACTCATTTTTGTTTACTTTACTGCTTAGTTTTAACTGCTGAACTAACTAGTTATTAAACGTGCCATTTATAATTTTTAACTTACCAAAACCGCTATTTACAACTGCGTCTTTAAATCAGTGCCATTAAAAATTAGTAAAGATTTATATGTTCAATGTTTTTTGTCTAAACCCTGTAGTGCGGGAGCTAAGAAAATTTATAATTTTGCATGCAGCTATTTAGCTACATGCAAAACCTGAACCCTTAGTTTTATTTTTTTATTTTTTAGTTGTAATTTTTTTGTTATGAGTCATTTATAGGGGCTGACATGGTTATGTGTGATAACCAAAAGCCTCTAAATAAAAAAAGATTAAAAAATAAATATATATTTCGCGCCATGGCACGATACACGCTGATGTGTGATGTGACCGCCTATTTATCGGCTATCGTTACGAACATTCGGGCTGCGTGTACGTTATAGCGCGGATGGCAGTACATCAAAGGGTTTTAGCGAGCTAATATAATATGGTTTAAAAAGGCCACTTTGGGTGAAACATTTCTGTAATTTGAAGCATTTGACAGATCCTAGCAGAACATAAGCAGCTTCTGCTAAAAGTCGTAAAAGAGTCGTTTTTTTTAGATGATTCATGAACGATTCAATATCATCTGCGGGAACATATGAAAATGACGTATAGAAACAACAGTAACCTAGCAACGGCACACACAGATCTTAAATAAATCTGGAAGGGAAGACTTCATTGTGTTGGAAAGCACTTACAGTTTGTACTGTAAGTGCTTTCCTAACATAATGTACTAAAAAAAACACGTCAACAAACAAACAATATATAGTTATACTAGTTGACCCGGCAAACTTTGTTTTACCATATAAATAAAACAAAATAGCCTTCGCCCTATTCTCAGAGCTACCTAAATATACACAAAAATGTTCAAATATTAAGATTTATGTTTTTTAATAGAGTGCAACGAAATCTCGATCTATAATTCCATCATTTCGAAGCATAATTCTATGTTTCTCACTCAAGCCGTGATTTGTCTGTAGGAAAGAGCTTCCTCCAGATGAGCGGACCCCAAAAAAATCTCGTACAAACCTAAGTCTGTCATTGTCAGCTTATGTTTTTAAATAAATAAAGAAATAAATAAATAAATAAATAAATAAATAAATAAATAAATAAATAAATAAATAAATAAATAAATAAATAAATAAATAAATAAATAAATAATGACATTACTGTAGTCACTACAATGTTCTAGGTCAATTGACTACAATTTTCAAGCGGAATAACTCACAACAATCAAGTAAAATGCGAAAATGAACTAAAAATATTGCTTCCCGAGGAACTTCTATCATATAATTAACATTTAGGCAATTACCCTTGTTGGACCATTTTACGAATTTTCATAAAAACTGTCAGATCTAATAAGAAACATTTAATAAATCGAGACGAGAAGTAAAGAAAATCGTCGTCCATAAAATAATTTCGCCCATCTTGGATTATTGCACAGAAGCATAAATAATATTGTTTGTTTGGTAACGTGTTTTTTAAATAACCTATAAAGGTTTACTATGTAAATAATTATGTAAATATATACATTAAAAAAAAACGTCCATTTTACGACTTTTAGCAGAAACAGCTTATGTTCTGCTACGATCTGTCAAATGATTAATATTACCTACTTACAGATGTTTCACCAAAGTGGCCTTTTTAGACCCTGATGTTATATTGCATTGAGTTTAATTCATTAATTTTCGACCACATGTCCTTTAGGTACAACCGCGACCTTTGAGCCCACAGGTACCTACATAAAATTGTGCTTATCCAACATTGATTTGAAGAAAATGCTGTGTCAGCATGAGAGATGATTCCGGTTGTAATGATAGGTAAGTACTGGTTATCTGCGTGCGCGGGGCGGCGAGGCGGGGAGCCGGGCGCGCGCGCCGCCGCTGTCGGCAGTAAGTCGAGACAGTCGAGTCAGTCGACAGTCAGTCAGTCCACCACTCCGCTCCGACACAAGCGCGCGTAGTCATGACTGTCAGGCAGTTCACTCGGGAGGAGGTCTCCAAGAAGAGCAGCAAAACTGAAACCGTATTCATAATCGATAACGTTGTGTATGACGTCACCAAGTTCCTGGACGAGCATCCCGGGGGCCATGAGGTGCTGGTGAACGTGGCAGGCAAGGACGCGTCCGAGGACTTCGACGACGTGGGGCACTCCCTGGACGCCAAGGAGCTCATGAAGAAGTACGTGGTGGGCGAGGTGGTGGAGGCCGAGCGCATCAACGTGCAGAAGCGCCAGATGTCGTGGGAGGACAGCAAGCTGGACAGTGAGACCAGCTTCACCAGCTCGTGGAAGTTCCCCGTGCTGCTGGGCATCGTGGTGACCGTGCTCTACACCTACCTGTTCGGGTAGGCGCACTCGAACTGTCAGTGGAAGCGTGTGAACGTGTGTCATATCCGACCATTACAGACTGCTATTAGATGTAATTATGTTATACAAGGTTTTGTGCATAATTTGTATATTGTGATATTTAATTAAAGTCATTTTATAACGTTGACAATTGTTTTAACATTACGCTATACAGCTGCAGACCCTTTAACAGTGTCCGAGTCAGTACTCGCTCCGAGTTCTGTTCATTCGCCACATACATACACATACATACCATTTCACACTCCGGCGCGGACGCCTCGTAGCCGCGCCGCGCCCGCGCCGGTCCGTGTGCCCAAAACACATATACCTAAACCAGTTGTATAATTTACTGCTCTTATTGTAGGTACTTGCCCAGTGCATGTTATGTAATGTTGTAGTCTGCGCGTCGCACTACAACTCGACCGAGCGGGCTGCGGCATTCCATTACTCACTTATTGTTGACGATATAAATGTATATGATATCTACTATCATACGCGCATGATAATAATGTTTTGTGTTAACTAACAAAAACTGGTCCGTTGACTGCGATATGCGTGTTACTTATTAGCTGAAGGTCGAACTCAGATATCGGCTGAGATTGTTTGGAGTTAATTTGTTTTTTACTCAACAGGAAAATAAACTGTTAAGTACTTTATAGGTAGTAATGATGTCATCTTTACTGTGTCATTAGTAGCTCGAAACGTGGATTTGGCGAGATAAAGTGGAATATAATATATTCTTATATTGTTATGATGTTAGTGAAGTAGTCTTGAGATTAGTTGAGATAAAGCAACGTGGTGAGGTGAGACGCGACTTATACAAAACTCGACTTAATCATCTTAATTAGGTTCTAGAAAGTTATTGGTAATTCTAATCTTTGTATAGTTCTTACCATGTAAGTATATAGTTACCTACCGCCTCACAGTGTAGGAATTTCATAATCATAATAATAATAATAAAAATCTTTATTTATACCATAACCTTTAACATTGCTTAGATACTAGGTCACATGAGTTCTAGCGGGTTTTAATTGTAAATCACATTTAATAAAGTTTTTTGGCGTTAAATACGGTTTCGAAAGTTATATTAAACGAGTGGAGTAGTAGTAAGTTTTATATACGATTATTCACAATAAAATCTCTTAAAGATAATATAAAAACATTATAAAACTTATTTGTCACTTTGTTCATCTCTAGATGACTCACTTGATGTGAAATTCAAAACTTCGGGCGCCAATGGACTTTTTTTCTTCTGGGGATGCATCGCAAACTGGCTACTTATATACTTACTATACAGATCTGATGGTATCAGAAACCTGGTGATGTTTTTCGTGTAAAGAATTCTCTGTACCTTCTATTATCTTTCTTTCTGGCCTCTTGAGCTTCCTCAGACAATTGCCCAATAGGAATTGTAGTATTCAAGTATACAAGAGGCTATTACTTATCTGCCATTACAGCATTTCAAAAAAGCCTTCCAGGACTGTTCGATTGTTAAAAGATCGAATTTATTATTTATTTATTTATCCTTCATGCACAAAGGAACAAAGACTGACTTAATGCCTTAGGCATTCTCTACCAGTCAACCACGGGTGATGAAGAGATAACATGGCGGGTGCATAGCAAAAAAGTAATAAACAAAAGTTAAAAAGATGTAAACTCACATACATAGTTGTATATCTGGTATACCACCTACCTATATTAAAATATACATACATACATAAATCCCCCCCCCCTCCCTTGTTAAAAAAAGCTAAAAAAAGGCTTTGTTCTGTTTGCTGTTTTGTATTGCCACTGACTTCCAAAACTAAAGTCATGTGTGTTCTGTGCTTAAGTTATTTATCAGTTGTAAGTTTTTCTTGAAGGCTGTTCTCTTTTTTTCAAAAAAGTATTTTTTTTCCACTTTTTATTGACTCCTTATCACCCAAATCCATTAAGGAACGGCAACACAGTTAAAACAGAGATTGAAAGTCCTCCAAAGAAAGAAACGAAAACGTCTTCTCGGTTTTTGTTGTTTTTTTCTGCTTATTGTATACTAAAACCTTCTCCAGAATGTAACAAACACTTTTCTGAAAACCGCATCAAAATCGGTTCAGCCAAACGGGAGATAATCGCGGACAAACATACATACATACATACATACGAGTCGAACTGAGAACCTCCTTTTACTTGAAGTCGGTTAAAAAAGCAAAAACAGCATCAACGCGGTCTTTTCCCATCTTCTTACGCCAAATATAAATAAAAAATATTGCCTCTTTGTAATTTCAATTACAATTTTTTTGCCTATCGCTTCCGACATACGTATGTACTTGGTAGTTTTCGGTTGAGTACAGAGAGAGGGATCTAAAGTGTACGGAATTTGCGAGTCGAGTTCTCACGGATTCCGTAATGTCCTAGCTTCACTTGCATGATGCACTTTTATCCACAACAAGTATCATCCTGATTTTTCAGATTCTCAACCGGTAGCCCAGGCCGAAACCCTCCAGCAACATGATTAGAGGTAGGTTTTGTTTGGTCTTGAAAACAAAACCACAGTAGAATCGACCAATCGCTTTGAAAATACCACGCTCTATTGTTATCGGTGCGCTGTTCTTCCGGGTCTTCTGACATCCTGGAGAGCGTAGAACAGTTCTCTATTACCACAAACACGACTTCAGAAAGGTGGGCAGGGTTGTATCTACTTTATACAACTCTATTTATGCAAGGCAACGGCGGACGGCATCTTTGGTTGTGTGGATATTTATTATTATAATAATTACTTAATTATTATTATAATTTTAAAAACATATATTATTATATTTAAGTTATATGTTAAAATTGTTATTATGTAGCCGTGCCCTAACCGGGTTTCATGTTGGAACTTACACTATTTTAACAACTAAATATACACACATAAATGCAATAAAGAGATTTGATTAGATTGTCTCTATTTATAGATATTAGGCCACATGCTCGCTGAACCTCCCGAGTCCAATCGTCCTCAGTGTGACTGACAGACATTGACCAGGTGCTGCGCCAGAAGGAACACATGGCATCATCATCCGGCAGGCGCGCATCAGCCACACCTTGGTCTGGTCGCTCCCAAGCCCTACAAAATCGCCTCTCATGGCTTTGGAATATGCAATTTTGAGTGTAATGCTCAACTCACCGCCCGTACCCACAAATACGGTTTGTCATGCACATCTTTTCCTTCAGGAAGTTGATACGCTCTGTGATGCGGGACAAATAATCTCGAAGACTGATATCAGTCCCTGAGAACGCACTAGAATGATGTCATTCTAGGGACAGTATTTTTTTTTGCGACAGGAGTCATTGCAGGGGTCATTCGCTTGACAAATGAAACCGGGCATCTCTCCTAGTCGGGTGCCCGCATGAACCTCACCGGAGTCTCAAAATACCTTAAACATTTTTCGCCTGATAGTCGTTAACACATTTACATTGTGTCATGGTCACATTCTTGTATTTGTTTGAATACAGACTGTATTCATTATCATCATCATCATCAGCTGGAAGACGTCCACTGTTGAACAATGGGGAGCAAATACAACGTCACAACCAGCGGCGACCTGCCGCAAGCATTCACCGGTTACCCGAAGCTTTGACTTTGCGTCGGTCTATCTGGTGAGAGGCCTATCAACGCTGAGTCTTCCGGTTCGTGGTTGCTACTCGAGAGCCTTTCTTCTTCATCGGTTATCAGTTCTTCGAGCGCTATTCTGAGAACTATGTCAGTGACCTTAGTTCTTCGGCGAATTTCCGCGTTAATGATTTTGTCGCGCAAAAAAACCCCGAGCGTAGCTCTCTCCATGTCTCGCTGCGTGACTCTGAGCTTCTCTCGGCGACCAGCAGTTTCTGTGCCATAAGTCAACACTGGCAACACACACTGGTTATAAACCTTCGTCTTTAGGCAGACTGTATGTACAGTTATTATTATTATTATTTATTATAAGTTCACTTATGGTAAATAACTTATAAACTAAGCTCCACAAAGGACTTAATACACTTTTTTTTTAACACTTTAGGTATTTATTTATTTAATGGTCTATCTACAATTGTTACACTGTTTATCCTAATAATACAAGCAATGTGATCCAAGTATAGTGTACAATATGATGCGATAGACACAGCATGCAAAAACAAAAGTATTACATATTATAATAAAAATACAATAATAGTAATACAGAAATAACACTCAACAGCTAGTGGGTAGATACAAAAGTGGATAGATGTGTGTCTGCTGTGTTTCTACACGGCAGATACAAAGGTAAAAAAAAGGCAATATGGTCGTTAGTTTTGATGGACCTGGCTCTTGAATTTTTAAAGTGTTGTGGAAAAATATCTACAGATTCATCGCAATTATTAAGAAGTCTGCAAATACCCAGATACCAGACCCAGATACAGTTTTGAGGAATGGGGGACGCAAAAGTTTGATAGGGTGACGCGGATAATTGTGGGGTATGTTAAAGCTAAACTTGCGTAACAATAGAGGACAGTCAATTTGATTCTGAAGTACTTTAAAATGAAAAATTAAATCTATATTATCTCTTCGTTTTACCAGTGAAGTCATGCCAAATTTTTCAAGACGTTTTGCGTAGCTCGTAACTTTTTTGTCTAATCTCGCAGAGTAGGCAAGATGGTATAAAAATCTTTTCTGGGTCCTCTCTAACCTAAGACTATGTGTTACATAGTGGGGACGTCAAACAACCGCGCAGTACTCCAGTACAGTACGAACGAGGCAGTTAAAAAGATAGATCTTGGTTCTAGGCTTGCCAAAACATTTAGCATTACTTAACACAAAACCGAGCATCCTTGAAGATTTTGTAATAATGTTGTCTATGTGGGAAATAAAAGTTAATTTACTATCAAGAAGAATACCCAGATCCCTGATCACATCAACTTTACTAAGGCACGTAAGTTAATGAAGTTAGCCTTGCGAGTAAACGTAATTTGGGAACATTTCTCTACATTAAGTTGCATATTATTATCATTACACCAGTCTAAAAGTCTCTTTAAGTCATCCTGAAGTAATTTTGAATCGGCTAAAGAATCTATACGGCGGGCTATTTTCAAATCATCGGCGAATAGGAATGGCGTGGAGTCAAGGAAGCAGTTAGGAAGGTCATTTACAAATATAATAAATATTACAGGGCCCAGGTGGGAACCCTGCGGAACACCAGAGGTTATGATCATGATTTCTGATTTATAGCCATTGGCCACGACATGATATAAATAATATCTTGTCGATTTATTTTTAAAACTGTTTTTATTGCTTTCCCTTCATATGTATACATGTATACGGGTACATGTACCTACATTACATAAGATTTCCGATTGAATGAATGTAAATAAATAAAATATAAAATTAAATGTTTTTATTATCATTATCATTGCATTTACAGCATTACCTAATAAGTACTTGTATTGAGGCTGTCTCGCTTCTCCCCTTACAAATCTATCATCATTACAATGTTAAGACCGTTTACCAACCAGATATAAAATAAACTTCAATAATTATTCCCAAATATTTAGTGGAGGTCACTTGTTGGATGTATTGACAGTTACAATGTATCCTGACTCCAAAATCGGTTCCAGGCTGAGACCTTTGACTTGGAGAAAAGCAGATAAAGTTGCTTTTATTAGTGTTGAGGGTTAGGAGATTATTCCTGAGCCAGCTGGCTATTTCTATGCGGCCCAATCCAGAAGCGGTTTTAACATCACTCCAAGACCTTCCCGAATAGATAACCGCAGTGTCATCTGCATAGGAGAAAATTCTGCCACCATTACTTTGCAAATTGTATAAACTATTTATATTGATTAAAAAGAGGGTTGGGCCTAACACACTGCCCTGTGGAACTCCGTAAAAGACGTCATCTTCAGCGCTATTCAGGTTATCAATTTTGACCTTTTGTTTTTTGTTCTTAAGATAGCTTTCGAACAGAGAAAGGGCTGTACCTCTTATACTCATGTTTTCAAACCTGTGCAGAAGGATAGGGACCGAAACGGTGTCAAAAGCTTTTTTGAGGTCTAGGAACACTGTACTGTACATACCTATGTAACGTTGGAAAGCAATACGCTATTCCTAGGTAAATAAAATATGCGTGTTACAAAAAATTAGAAATTTTCACAATAATAACAATAATATAAAGTGACCTGAACAAGATTTTACAAGAAACTAAAAGTGACTAAAGATTTTCGGTCTATTAAGTTTCGGTTAAACATACTTCGGTATTCCGACAGAGAGCCGTAACATTTAGGTATGTAGGTAAGTTGTGTTGATTGAACGCAACACAATTTCAGGCGCAATAGATACTTACCTACCTAGGCACTTGAACTAGCTATCTACTCACCTAAAGAATTATCTTTTTTCGTTTGGTTTTATTGTAGTTACCTAGGTAGGCGGATAGCATGGCGAGTTATCTATTCACCAGTGGTCTAGTGAATATTGATAATTTTAATGCATCTATTTTAAGAATGATTACAATATCATCGAGGTCCATTCGAGGTCATACAAACGGCACCGCGGTTACTAATAGCTATTAGTCTAAAATGTCTAAATCAACCTACTTATATCTACTTAACGTTTAAAAATAACGCAATCCACGATTCCACCGCTAGCTAGGGTTGCCACCTTTTTTTGAAAAAAAAAAAATCATTTTTGAAAAAAGATACAAAAATATAGTAGACCGGTACTTTTGGGAAATGCAAGAAAAAAAAAGTACACAATTATTTTTAATCATTTTATTTTTCCATTTATATCTGTTATTGCTTACTTTTTCCGTCAATGATCACTTAAAATAATTATAGCAATCTCACCAATTTAAATACATGTAAAAAAAGACAATGAATTTTTAATTACATTAATAGTAACTAGATGTGAGAGAAGAAAACAAATGATTTTAAATATATTTGTCAAATTACTATCTGTACTTTTGAAAAGTACAGAGGCCAGCACATCAAGCTACTACAATCTGTCAAATTTCTTTGATAGATTTTCAACTTTATTACAAAAGCATAAGGTTCATATTTAATTGGGAAAATTTGACAGTTAGGTATGGCTTGATGTGCTGGCGTCTGTATATATTATTTGCCATTTCTCAGCAGTTTTAGCATCGACAAATTATTGCCAGTTTGACAGTTGACGTTTTGTTGTCGCGAATGCGTTTTGTTCTGAAATTCCCCGTGCTGAGCTGCGATTGGCTGCGAATGCGTTCCAGACAGTTAATGTAAAAAAGCGTGACAGTTTAGTTACGGATAAAAATATAGTATTTTTCGTACTATTTAATTTTTCCATAATATAGTACAATTGACTAAAATATAGTATGATACTATATATTATAGTACGGGTAGCAACCCTAACGCTAGCACATACTACACAAGGTAGGCACACCAATACCACAGTATAAGTCATAGTATACCAATACTATGAATGCGATTGCGAAAGTTACTCCGTCTGTCTTTGTGTCTGTAACCTTATCATGGCAAAACCGCTGCTGAACCTAATGATAATCGACAGAGGTAGCTTCTTATAATTGCTAAAGTGATTATCATCGACGAGTGGAATGCTGAGCACAACCAAATTGTTTATAGGTATCTCTGCGATACACTGATAACGTTGTAACATAGACTGATGGAGCTCGGAGGCGCGGGCGGCGCCGGCGGGCAGGCGAGTGTAGCGTCGGTCGTCGTCACACTCGCCACGTGTCGTCGTGCTCGTGTGGTCATCATTATTATTCCGGCCTTAGACCACGCTACATAGCTAACATCGCTCATTTATTTATCAATTAAGGAGGCCCGAAGACTGCTCGTCAATGTGTATACCTACTTAGTTATGATTGTAGTTGACTACTTTACTGCGGCGTATGTTTGGACAGGCTAGAATCTTTTTAGTTTAGTGTTACTTACCTAGGTTTAACACGAGGTCAAAGGTCGCGCGTTGGAACGGCGCGTGCGCGGCACGGCTTCTACCATAGCTTAGACATTCTACTATTTCATACACATAATAACTGTAATTACTGTCGGCTGTCACATCGAGGCGACTAGATTCAAATTGATTGCACAGAAGGTACCTGCTTGAGCACTGAGCAGTACATATCAGCCGTATGTGTAGGTATGAGTAATAGGTACATAATAGTATTATGTACGTAGGTACGTATTATGCAAAACTTTGAAAATGCTACTTATTCATTTTGTGTAATTAGGTCAGCGGAATAGCGGAATACCCAACGCCGTGCCTGCATTAAACGTTCAGTGTCAGCTTAGTGACCCCGCGACCCCCGCGACACCGGCGACCCCCGCGACACCGGCGACACTCGACCTGCGCGCCACCATTACATATAGCCGATGCTTATAGCGGAGACAATTACTCTCTGTAATGATACCTACCGACACGCGCTAACAAAATATATTTATTTTCAGCATTAGGTAAGTAGGTACCTATCTGTTGTTTTCGAAGCTTGAGTCCGATATCACAGATTAACTAATAGTAGGTACCCGGAATCATGAGATTTGTTGACGACGACAAAATAAATGTACCTATGTAGGTAGGTACTGAGGAAACGATTTGCGTCGGGTAAAGCCCTTGTTACATTTAGCTAAATTAAGTCGACTACATTCAGTCGCTATTGAATTGAATAAGCAGTAGTAGTAGTAGTAAGTAGTAACTGAATTCAGTTGCGACTTCATTTTGCCAATTTTACCTTTTTTTATATTTTTAAGTACTTAGTTTAAAATTACATTGAGAACACGCAATGTGTCTGAAGGCCACACGTGCGTGCAGCGACTGTTGCGTTGCGTCTTGGATCCCGCAACGAAATTAATCAGAAAAAAACAGCGGAGGAGTAAGAAATGCAATACACTATAATACAATACAGGTTGGGGTTTCGACCACGGGTATCAGAATGTAGTGGTGCGCTGTAAGATGTAAGCGAGGATCGCTAGTATAGCCTGGCTCGTGTATGCACACGCACCTACACAAACCAATGGCGGGTTTACCTTGTCAGGTGATAGTAAACTACGATCACGGTAACTACATTAGTCAATAAGTAATGTTTCCTCATGTTCATACATTTTGGTGAGCGAGTAGGTGTACCAGTAGCACATACATACGAGTACCACCCGTGCGCAGAAGGCATTATTAACGTTGGGCATGGGTACTCCTGAGTCATCTATGTATATCATCGTATATTTCTTACCTATATTTTATTTTTTAAACCTTCGTAACTACTTCCATGTCCGCGTAGCTCCGACCTGCTCAGACAGATAGACGCCAGTGATTGAGTTGTCAGTGAGAACAGCCAATGTTCCAGTTCATCGACTGTTCTCACCTCTTGTGGCACTCGTCTGCTTGGCCGCGTGGAGCCGCTGATGTAAGTGATGTAACAGACGCCGCG
This sequence comes from Charanyca ferruginea, assembly GCA_947361185.1. Lineage (NCBI taxonomy): Eukaryota > Metazoa > Arthropoda > Insecta > Lepidoptera > Noctuidae > Charanyca > Charanyca ferruginea. Next base: position 30,714,933 of record OX376058.1, on the reverse strand, counting down.
CTTGGCTCAGGTACATCGCACGATACCTCGCGTTATCATACTGAAGGTTATTGCGGATATCAGCACGTTACGTTATCGATATCGACTGCCTTCTCGAAATAACTTCTTTAAACGGTGTGAGATTGGACTGACTCAACTATTTATTTATTTATTTATATCAGGATCTCCAACAAAAGATATACACTAAACATTACAACATATTGTTAACAGCCAAAGTATTTCGTAAGGTGTACTCCTTCAATTATAGGAGACCACGCATGCACAATAAGATCTACAACTAAACTAACAAATTAAATAGCTAATAATAAAGTGAATTTCGAAAAAGAACAATAAGTTCTGCAGCATATTAAAATAGCTGATTTCACCATACAGTACCTATTCACCTTTACCTACATTACTATTTTAAGACATTTCTTAAACTTCACCAGATACTGGCTGATATCTAAGTTAGTTGTTCTAGCTAGCATGTTGTATTGCCTACAAAGTCTTGGTACAGCGGTACTTGGTAATGACCTAGATTTGTTTTGGAGCCTGGGATGTAAAAAAGATTATATGTGTTAGACCTGGGAATCCGAGTTGGTAGTCAATAATAAACTTCAACACAAAGACAACGGCGTGTGTTCTATGTTCTTAGATATGCTACCGCAAGGTATTAACAGAGTTGGAAAGGTTGCCTGGTCTGTACAACATGACTGTGTACGTACCTAACGAATAATATTTAAGAAGGCTTTGAACTGAAGGTAACGTCGCAGCGTGAATAGTAGGAAGGTACACGTAAGCCAGCGGCTATACTACGTCAAGTGGTGGCGGGTGGTGCGCGGAGTACCACCGCCGCGCGCCGGCACATCTCACAAGCGAGCTCACCTGCTGGCTTGACCGATGCAATGGCGGCCCATACTCCAGCACTTGCATGGGTTGGACTGGTACCGGTCTAGTCGTTAGGTAAGCCTTCCATACTAATAACAACTGTATATAATTTAATATGTTTTTGCTAAAATCACCCGCTGGCTTGTGTTTTGCCGTCATTTTGTCAGCCAAGAAGAAGTGAAAATTGCAAACTAAACATGACTAGACAGTCTCTGTCGTCGGGGACGTAAATCATATTTTAGTATAATCTAAACAATTTAACAAGTGTTTAAATGAGAATTGGATTCATTAGATAGAAATCGTCATGGACAGTATGACTGTCCACTCTCAACAAAACAATATGTAATCTATATCTATCTAATATATATATATACTACTCAAAACAAAATAAGGGCCACAAGGTATTTTGTCTGTACCATGAAAATAATAAAACCAATATATATTTTTTGTCTCCATAACGAAAACTAATGTTGTTTTTACCATGTAGACCAATAAATTTATTCAAATAATAATGATTAAAAAGTTTATTTGCTTTTGAAAGAAAAAAACACATTTTAGGTTAAAAATAAAAACAACGTAAAGTTACTGAAAACAAAAGAAAATACTCCATGCTCATCTTTTAGTAACGGGTATGCCCCCCTCGTTTAGCTACGCACTCCTGAAGCCTGGAGTGCATGCTCTCAATCAAATGCCTGACATTTTGTATTGGAATCTCTTCCCAGGTCCTTTTCACAGCGTTGATGAGTTGCTGTTGGTTGTGGATTTCCTGATTACCGTCTCTAACTCTTCGTTTCAACTGATCCCACATGTGCTCTATTGGATTTAAGTCCGGACTGTTCGCCGGCCACGGCAAGACTTGAATTTGAGAGTCTTCCAGTACAAACCGAGTCACTTGAGCCGTGTGTGCACGAGCATTGTCTTGCATCAAGATGAATCCAGGACCCGCTCGCTGTGCAAATGGGATCACATGTGGTCTGACAACTTCCTCAATATACCGCCGAGCAGTAACAGTACCCTCATTTAAAATAGCGAGCTCAGTTTTGCCGTGTAAGCTTATCCCGCCCCAAATAATTACATTTGGACCACCAAAACGATCGACTTCATGGATGCAGGCTTCTGAAAATCTCTCGCCGCGTCTTCTCCATACTCTAATACGCCGATCGTCGTTAAAAAATTTAACTTCGCATTCGTCTGTGAAGAGCACCATAAAAAAATAAATTACACCAAAATGAAAAAATACCTCGTGGCCCTTATTTTGTTTTGAGTAGTATATATAAAATTCTCGTGTCACAGTTTTCGTTCCCGTACTCCTCCGAAACGGCTTGACCGATTCTGATGAAATTTTTTGTGCATATTGGGTAGGTCTGAGAATCGGCCAACATCTATTTTTCATCCCCCTTTTTCCCCCCCTTTTCATCCCCCATCCAAATGTTAAGGGTTAGGCAGGTAAGTAGGTAGATCGGGACAGGACAACGTCTGTCGGGTCAGCTAGTATATTATATACATATAATAAAACAGTAACAAAACTGTGTCTGTACATTGAATATATTAAAAAAAAAATAATTGAGGGGGGTTTAGGAACAGTAATAGAGCACGAATCCAAAAAAAAAAATTCTGTCTGTTTGTCTGTTTGTTTGTACACGCTAATCTTCGAAACTACTGGGCGGATTTGAATGATTTTTCTTTTGTTGTATAGGTATTAAGTCTGGGCAACATATAGGCTATAATTTATCTTGGAAACTTGAACACCTGATGCAGAACCGCAACAGACCAGCTAAACTATAAGAGATACAAAAATGGTACCATAGCAAAAATTGTTTCACGTGTTGAGCAATTTCTGCTGAGAGAATAAATTTGAAGATCTGGAACACCTGATGTGGAACTCCAAGAGCACAGCTACACCATGACACATATAGGAATGACGTCTTAGCAAAAGTTGTTCGGTCTGATGGGCATTTCCTGTTGACTTATAAAAATCGAAGATCAGAAACATCTGATGTGAAAATCAAAGCTATCACTAATTTCACTGTATCTTATAAAATAACATAAGCTGGGAGTACCTCCACGCGGTATAGGCGGTAACAGAGGACTGATTTTTGATGACGATCGTATATCATTGAAAATTTGACTCTACTGGCCAAAATTCCCATTATTTTTTTTATTTTATCGAATAAATATACCTTTGGGTTTATGTTATTTGGGTGTTTAATTTCCTTTTCCATTTATCTTCGTGACACGGTAGCCTACCCGGTAACGCAGGTGAGCAGTCACTTAGATTTTATTTGATCAGGTATCTTCTTTACAATAAAACTATAACCATGCCTAGAAAGAGGTCAAATCTTTCCCAATGTTCCAAAGGAGCTAAAAGATTGAGGATCATAAGATACCAAGAATCTACCGAAGAGCGTCAGGAGAGACTTGATGCTGTTCGAGAACATCAGGCTGCAACTCGCTCCGTGGAAACCTCTTCAGATCGCGAAGCACGCCTGCGTTCTCAGCGTATTTACGCATCTACATCCAGGTCTCTAGAGCCCAGTGAAGAGTATGATGCGCGACTGACCGCTGATCGTGAACGTCATATATTGTCTCGCGAGTCGGAGACGTTCACGGATAGAGAATTGCGCTTGAGTTCTCAGCGTATCTACGCATCTGCTGCAGAACGTGATGCGCGACTATCCGCTGATCGTGAGCGACATGCATTGTCTCGCGAATCGGAAACGTTTACCGATACAGAATCACGCTTGAGTTCTCAGCGTATTCGCACATCTACTAACAGGTCTTTTGAACCGAATGATGAACGTGATGCACGACTAACTGCTGATCGGGATTATCATACACTAGCGACCCGACCGAGCTTCGCATTGGCCTATAGTCTTCCTCGGTAAATGGACTATCCAACACAAAAAGATTTTTTTTATTCGAACCAGTAGATCCTGAGATTAGCGCGTTCAACCAAACAAATAAACAAACTTCAGCTTTATAATATTATAGTATAGATTGTCCCGAACACGCACACAACAAAATATTCATAATCAGTTAGAAAGTGACAGAAAAAGAATTGCTGGAGTACGGCATGAAGAGACAGAAGAAGAGCGCAACGAACGTTTGAATTCTGATCGACTTCGACATTCTCTGGACAGAATGTCGATATCATCTGAAGAATCGGATGTGTCTCAAGATATAGCCGTAGGTCATGGCGACCTTCCGTGGGTTGGTAAGGAACGGAGTTCATTTACGTATACTCCTATGATTGACTACGCCACATATTCCGCCATCGGAGGTATGATTCAAAATTGTACTTTTTGAACGTCTCGAATCTTCTCGCGCATCCCGTTGTTTTCCCGTCCCCGGGCTCTTAGAATTCGACATCAGACGTTTCAGATCTTCGATTTTGCCGACCCCGTTGTTGCTGGCATAAGCAACAGGATCCGCGTACGAAGTCGCGGGCAGAAGCTAGTGAATAAATACGCAGTCATTCACTTAAGTATGAGGTACATTCTCAATAGTTACCTACCACTGTCTTAGCATCACAATACACAATACAATACACAATACATCGCCGGAGAAGTCAAAGGTGTCGGGTGTGAATCCGTGGTGATATATAGCTACAGTACCTTACAGAATATTTCTATGGTACCTATCTAATACCTTTACACGAGCAATTCTTGTTTAAATATAAGTATAATCTGAATCTCGAAAACGGCTCCAACGATTTTCATGAAATTTTGTATGCAGGGGGTTTCATAGTCATCATAGTCATCATCGGTTACGGGGGCGATAAATCGATCGATCGATCGATTTAAAAAAAACACGATTTACCAAAAAAATAAAAAAATACCGAGTGAAGCTCGCTCGCCCAGGTACTAAATATTAATTGTAAAAAAAACACGTGTTATTTCGCATTGTTGTGTTCAGTAAATTGAATAACAATACAGTTATTATCCTTTACACCTCCCTCTCTTTTTCCTTTATCTATATTACAGGGTAAGTAATATATGATATAATTACAAAATCTCTAATATTTACAAGATATACTAACAACTGATTATATAATTTTGTCTCATATAATGATCAGTTAATATAATAAACGATTGATATAATTTTAAAATACCCAATTTTTATAAGCATAATATACATTGAATATAAAATCGTTTGATATATTTTGATATATCACTCAAAAGACATTAAAACTTATTTAGTCTAATATGATAAAGACGCCTAGTTAAAAACACAACGCAAAATTGCACAAATACACAATATTTAAACTTAGTCTAACTATTGATAAGTTCTAGCTGGGTACACTACTTTAATATGAAAACGACTTTAAAAATATTTTCTTATGCTGGTAACAATTCAAACCTGAACCAAATGATTCACCAACGATAGAGGGGATCTGGCGCTCGGCGGCCGCTGCCGCGGCAGATATAAATACATATTTTTACCATGCATGCTTGCTGCATGCAAACATGTAAACAAGCATACACCACGCATGCAGCATACACCACGCATGCAGCATGCAGCATGCAAGCAAGCAAGCATGCAGCATGCAACATGCAAACAAGCATGCAACATGCAGCAGGCATGGTTTCTGTCATGGCTCCGGCGCTGCGGGCTCCGGCGGTCCCACGCGAGCTTATCGTCGCAGATGTGTTTTACGCTCAGCGTTGCAACCACCTGCTCCTCAGGGCTTAGATTACACTCTAGGTGTAGGGCAGACCAGACTACGTGGAGTCGGTTTTGCAGCGATTCGTTTCTGTCAACTTTTGATGCTTCAAAAGTTAGTGACAGAAACGAATCGAACGATTTTTTAAGACAATACAAGTATATACTGGCGTGGCGCAGTAGATTTGCACATCATGCCTAGTAACAATATGCGAATTAAATGTATGACAAAATAAATTAGCTTTTATAATAATTATGACAAAAAATTATATGTCAAAGTATTATAATGGCAAAACAAATTGTGCCAAACTGGTTCTGCCAAAGTATATTAGGAAAAAGAACATTATGCAAAAAGAAGGGATCCCGGTTTACCTAACCTATACGAGTCGGATTGCTCTGAATCGGGGTGTAAATCATAATTTCAAATCATAATATATATTTGAAACGATAGACCCATTGATTTTCGATTAAATAAACCGTATATATCCAATAACATTATACGAAATAAGATTTAGAGTATATAAATGTTATATGTAAATAAATTATACCAACAGTTGGGATATCTCACGTTTATTATATCTTAACTTTATATGATATGTGACACACCCCTTATTACATATTATTACTATTAAGATTACACGAGCCGCACAGTGGGCGAGCGATAGACTGCTGTGTTGCGTGTCACAGGTTCGATCCCGCACGGAACAGTTAATACTTGTATGGCCTACAGATAGTTGTTTCGGGTCTGGCTGTTTGTGTATGTAAGTTTATATGTTTTAAAATGCACACACGGTATTATAGTGTGGGCAAAATTATTAGCTTCTCTTGTAGGTAACCATAAAACCTTGGAAGTTGAATTTAACCAACTTCTAACTGTCGTATCGATTTGAAACTCTTTGAGAACAACGCAATAATATATGGTACAGAGAGCGTCATCAACTGCTAACCCCCTTTCCGAAGAAAGAACAATGGCAGCCACCCATACATTGTTTTAGTTGAGATTAAATTCCTACGTCTTTAAATTAAAAATATCTTATTAAATTCAGCATCACCTTCTGAATTAGTTTGTGCAAGATTTTTTGTTCAAGAAGGCCGAGAATAATAGATATTCAGTCATGAACTTTTGTAGGTTATGTCTATGGTAACTTTTATATTCCAAATTGAGGAAGTAAAAAGGCAATATCGCATTAGTATTTTCTTTACCTAGTTAATTCATAATGAAATGTCTTGTAAAAATATTGTTTAAGGTTGGTAATCCCAGTGGTTATAAATACTCTTTGGCCTTACCCTATGTATACAATAGGTATCTACTACATGTATACATCGATCATATCATTTTTACTCTGTGCACAGATCTGTCTATGACTCTGTGTCAATTACCAACAAGAAGCTTATAGATAAAAGTGGAGGCAACACTCTAAATACCTAAGTGAAGCCAACTGTGGGCAGACGCTCTCTTTCTGAATGCATACATAAGATAAAGAAAACACATATCACTGTCTCGTTCTTATGTATGCATTCAGAAAGAGAGCATCAGCCCACAGTTGGTTTCAAGCTTTTGTTCTAAGTGTTGGCTCCATTTATACCTATATCTTCATGATTACCAAGCAATTATTTTTAGATTTGGGCTACTAGTCTTTTTGCTAGTCATTAATCGAAACTAATTGATTTATTTTTATACCACAGTATTTTTACATACCTGCAAGAAACCTACACTTGGAAATAAACTGTATTCATTTACTTACTCCGTTTAATTGTAATAACAAACTAAAACTGATTACAATACTTTAAATGCTTTAAGTACTTATTTCTGTCACTTGGCAGAATAAACGTAAAATGGCAACACTAAACGTTAATGAAAAGTCAAACAAGTTTTCATTTAACATAATTTTTTTATTCGGCCGTAACTGGTTAATATGATACTTTGAAAAATCGTAGAAAAATAATGTAATTTCTTTCGTATGTAAGTCACTTTTAGACGCTCAAATTTAAGTCAACTACGTTTTCGCCATTGTTCTTTCTATGCGTGGGGGGTAAGCAGTTGATGACGCTGTCTGTACCATCGAACTGATCTGATGATGTAGCCTGGCAGAGATAGGCACTGGAACTCTGTAACGGAGTAAATAAGTATCCTAGACGTGTTTGGTTGCAATATTGACGTGAGATGCACTTAGCCATGATCTACTTTCAAGCTCAATCATCAGAGATTGAGCTGGAAGGCGGGGTCTGGAACTCCGTAACTAACAATGTATCCTAGTCGTGTAGGCTTGTTAGAACTGTCTAGGGATGCATTTTGATCACGATTCGTTTTAAGGTCTGATGATTTCTTTTATTTATTTACAAGAAATATGATTATTAATAACCAGAAAACATTAGAGGAATAAAAAACTAGTAAAAGTAACAAATAAAAAGTTAATAAAATATGGGTAATATAAAATTAACACAAAAAAATAATCTTTTGTCCATCATCTCAAAAATCTCAACAATTCACGACACATCTAATCGATTTCGCAGCAAACAAATCACATTCCGGCGTTGATCCGGTGTTGTTGTTGAGCATTTAACATTGCCAGCGCACGAACCAGGGGCGAGTTAAAATGCGGGACTGTATGTGCTGGAGGAACGGCTAATAATTTGTACTTTCGTACGGCGTTTAGGTACGAGTGGCACAAATAGCCTCACAAGCTGAGCTACAAGTTCCGGGCAATCAGACTCACCGCGCAGGACACGGTAAGCGAACAAGAGTAGAAATTAATTTCGCCTGACTTCAAGAGAGTTAAATTTTTGCTTTCCAAGCAAACATTTTGTGGGACACAAGAATGGATAATACTTGCGTAAGATTACTGCGTAAGATGGTTCAAAAACCTTTTCAATTTTTTTTTTAAGAAACTGTTCGGTTAATGTTTTGGAGCCATTTCGAGATCATTCACCATAATTCCGAAAAGTAAAGGTCCCAAAATGGTCCCTTGACTAACGCCCGATGGAGTGTGATACGGTTCCGAAACAAAGCAATCTGACATGGTTGCTTATTTAAAATATTGTTCACGATCTATAACTTGCAAATAATTGTAGTAACTTTGGTGAAAAGCCGATATTACTAAGCTTAGCGAGTAATAACACATCATTATCTACGCGATCAAAGGCTTTCTTGAAGTTGAAATAAACATCATGATTGAGCCGGAAGCTAGGTACTTGAACTCGGTTTGGGTTTGTTAGACTATAAAATCACGCTTTCGTACTGCACTAAGAAGCAAAAAATGGAATTTAAAGTGTGGGCCGCTTTTGTGTACAAACATTTTTTTTTAAAGTATGTGTTAATGAAAACCAGCCCACAGTTACTGCTTTTTAGTGCAGTATCTACATAAGAAAGCGCGTTTTTTCGTTATTTTCAAACTATTTATTTTCATAAATTAAATATGATTTGAATGACGGTTATCTGTAATCTTGCATGGTTCCTTTGGTTTTCTCACAGTTTTGCTAAATTTCTGCTCATCTCATTAGTTCGGTAATTTATTAGTTCGAAAGCATCGATATTATGTACTACGCACAATACTTCTAGGTTCGATAGTTTTGTATAAATTAGCAGCATTATTTCAATTTTGTGAATGTGAATACCATGGAGCCATTTATTAAGTAAATTATATATACCTATGTGTTTGACATAAATAAACATGGCGGTTGAGAGCTTTGTCATGCTCACTCAAATATCTTGCTGATGGTGGGGCGTGTATTGGATCATTCGGCTCCCTTATGAATGGTGTTGATCCACGTGTCATGTTCGTGAACGGGCGCTGTCAGTAGAAATTGGTCAACTCTTAACTGCTTTTATGTTTTGTATTGTTCTTTACTGCATTGTTTTCACATATAGAAGCAACGAAGATAATGTAACCAATATTTCGTAAAAATTTGATAAGAGTGTCTGTGTCCGTGGAGTTTCTTGCTCGTTCTTCTCCATAGAGACCTACCTACGTTTTGGAATGAGCAACTAGCTTCAACTTTCTGACTAACAGACCGACTCCTTGACAATTCAAAAGTGCCTGTTAATGGTTTAATTGAAATAAATGCTTTGTCTTTGACTTTGTATGTCGGTTCGAAACACCTACTGTTGTCCGTGACATTTAATTAATACTTATTCTTATTTTTTAAACTTTCGAAACCACGTAGGGAACCCGTTCCTAAAGCAGAGGTGTTTTTAAAAATGAACTTTTATAGTACATGGTTAGGTTTTACTTTCGGTGTAACGTACAGAGCGTGGTTAGATCCCGCGCGGGCTGCAGCCGACGTAACGTCATTAATCCTTGGGTATTGGCTCTTTTTCCTCACAATCGTTAGAGAGTTGACATTTATTCTCTCTCCAGTGGAATGTAGGTAGTAACGTCAATGGGTTTTCATTTTATTTATTCTTATTTTATGCAACAAATTGGTGTAGGTAGGTGTGATTGAAAATAAGACTTTATCGCTTCAGATTGTTTACGAACGAGTTTATTTTGAGAATGTTTACACATAAATACAATAGGCAAGCAATACCGTCATCATGTTTACCACCAGTGGGAGGGATAAACATACCGATCTGTTGAAGTATTTACGAGTACATTGTCAATACGAAACCGCCGTAAACAGCCAACGAAATTGACATGCTGTCATTACTAACTTGCTTTGCTTTGTAGTACTGTGCAATGTGCAAACTCAGGGTGGGACACAGTTCTAGTCGACTCAAGAATTTTTGTAAATGTAAGAAAGACCTGGGCCAGAGTGAAATGCGCCGACCAGGGCGGCAGGGGACGCGATTCGGTATGTGGTTAGTGTCACAGAGCGGTTATTGTAGTGAGAAGGCGTTCCCAGATGTTGAACAATGGACGAATATTTACTTATGTTATTAAACAGCTCAATACCTACCTATTGCATTTTAGAGGTGTTGAACACATGGATATTTATAGAGAAACGAGTATTGTTTTTTTTTCATTAATAAAAAACAGTCTGTATCCTCCAAAGTTCTTACTTGAATGACTGTGTACGTGTACAAAACATGTGTGGTCATGTGTAAGATGTTCTGTATCTGATAGAGAGTACATTATGTATATGTCCATATTGCTACAAGTTACATCAAAATAAACTTTATTAAGATTTCGTGTTATTTAACCTCATCACTCATTTCGATGATTCAAAACAAATGCGTAACATCACTTTCAAACAATTCTCACAAATGTTGCTAACATTAGTAGGTAGGAGGTATTGTTATAATTTTGACAGTATACATATACGATTGAGATGTTAAGTTTATCCGCGACCGAGTCGTGTCAGCGTGGCCGTATGGCGCGGATAGCATCGTCTGGTTTGAACGCTCACTTACACCGGGAGTCACACGTGGCGCCCGCCACAGTCACTGCACTGTGGACGCATAATTCTGGAGATTTCTTACGTTTCATATTTCGCGTTCACCTTGCCATCGCGCTAGCGTTTCACTCTGGACAAGGGCCTAGAAAACCTGGGGCATGTCGCCAGTGCGCCCGAGGCAAGTTTTAGGATGCAGCTTTTTTTTAGGTCTACTTAGGAGGTAGTTGGCTCCGAGGTGGCGGCGCGTAATGTTCCACGCGCGCCCCTCTGAGACGTCTGGTGGGGGAGTCTAACGCCTCACTCCCCCCCCTGACCTGAGAAGTGGCGACGCACCAGTCGGGGGTTGCGGAAGTATTTCCAGTTCCCGCGACCCCCGACGTAGGTGTGAGATGGAACACCGTGATGGTTTTAGCCGGTACGAGTTCGGCACCCCCCCCCCCCCCCGTCTTCCTCGGACGGAGGATAGTCCATGAGGATTTCACGGCGTAAAAAAAGAAAAAAAAGGAGGTAGTTGGCAGACCTGAAGGGAGATGGCGGCGAGTAGTGTTCCACGCGCGCCCCTTCTAGACGTGCGGGGGGGGAGTCCAAGACCTCACTCCCCCTCCCCCTGACCTGAAGGGGCCCCCACAAGCGTGCCGGCACTAGTAGGGGGTTGCGGAAGTATCCCCAGTTCCCGCGACCGTCGACGTCGGTGTGAGATGGAAGACCGGGCCGGTTTGTAGTCAGTAGGAGTCTGACAAACCCCTGCCCCAGACTCAGGACCGTGACTGATGACTGCGTCAGTGGATGCCGTTGCTGTGGCTGAATTCTAGGCCAAACAAGGAATCTGACAAGAACAAACACAACTCACACATACACACTTGCACATTTACACGCACACATACACACACATGATACACATCCGTGTTTGCCATCGACACGCTAAGAAGAATAAGAAGCCCCAGGACGAAGGACATCCAGGAGGATTTTCCTCCCCGGATAAAAAAAGTAGGTAGTTGGGCTGCTTGACCGGACTTTCCTGTGGTGCCTTAAAAGTGAGTTAAAGACTCCAGCCAGGGCAAAAAACTTATAAACTAAGCGGTTATATGATAAGGGCACTCCCTGGGGGGTACGGGTCTCGGCTTAGGGCGTCGCTGGGCCGTTATTGCGGCGGTAAGACCCGTCATGGAGTCGTGGATCGAGAGGCGGCATGGAGCCCTCAGCTTCCGGCTGACGCAGGTACTTTCTGGCCACGGCTGCTGTGTCGTATAGGTCGGGAGCAGAGCCGGTGTGTCACCACTGTGCTGCTTTTGCCCAGAGGATTAGGCGTGGGCAGGGCTGCGCCATGGCCTCGTTGCAGCAATAGGCGGGAGCGATGCGGCGGGTCGACGTTCAATCGATGGTCAAAAGCGGGAGCGCATGAGACGGGGTTGCCTCTTTTACGAGGATGTCATGTCTGCAAAGGAGGCAGCTGCGCTGGTGAGAGAAGCCGCATCCTCCTGCAGGAGACGCACCAGGCGCCCGAGGAGGGCGCAAAATGATGTGCCACCTTCATGAGAGGTGGCCTGCGTGCGGCGGACTAGGAGCGTGCGTCGTCCCACCAGATAAGACCGAGTTCGCGGCGCAGTGTTCCTCGCGCGCCTCTCTAGAGTGGGTGCGGTCGTAATGGGAATGGCCGCACTGGGAGGCGGGACCTGCTGAGGTTTAGCGGGTCAAGGCCTGTCGGGGGAGCGGTGAATGCTTATGCGAAACCCGCACCCCCAGCATAGGCAGAGGTGGAACACCGCGGTGGTTTCAGCCGGTAAGAGTCCGTCACCCCCACGATGGAGGAAGTCCATGAGGATTTCAACCGCGCAAATAAAAAAAACAAAAATAAGGCGTTGCTCTCCCAGCGGGAGAGCAATAGGACAGGCTGAATCGGATCTCGATGATTTAGGAACGAATTTAAAGCCACAGGCTCAGCGGCGCTGGCTGGCACGAACAAGGGTCGCCGGGGGGACATAGGGGGCCGTGTGTCGTCGCGTCGCAGCGGGGGCCTCGGCGGCGATGACGGAATGACAGTGCCGGCCCGAGGCAAGTTCTAGGATGGAGCGAGATTTAATTATGGCGCCCCTTTTTTTCAGACTGGCATCTAGCAGGTCGAGCTAGGAGGTTGTCGGCTGCTTAACCGGACTTTCCTGTTGTGCCTGGTGAATTTAAGGCCTCCAGCCAGAGCAAAAGAGTTTTGACAACATGAAAAGGTCACCCTCTGTGGGGTACGGGCCTCGGCTTAAGGCGTCGCTGGGAGTGTTAAGTAGCTCTATTGCTCTTCTGTAGGAGAGTTATAGCGTCGTCGGGGTGATGGCGCCCCCCTTGCTTGCCCCTAATCTTATATATAAAAATCTTCTGTGCGTGTGTATGAAAGTGAACTCCTACTGAACGGCTGAATCGATTTTGATGAATTTGTAAGTGTGTGTTCCAGTGGATTCGAGAATGGTTTAGATTCACAATTGGATCCGAAAGAAAGTTGACAACATTCATGAATGAGATCAATAAGCATAACATAATCAACTTTAATTGGTACTTTTACGTTATGTTATATATTTACTAAGTAATGTACCAGTGCTTATTAAAAACAAACTCTTTAGGGGCAGCCTTACGGGCTTTCAACAATAACATTATTAATAATAAACTATTGAAATGGAGAACATTTTTTAACTAAACAGCTGCTTATGCACTTTTGCATTTGCAAATTTTTTGTATGACCTCATGCGATAATATCTGAGCTACTACTGTGTCAAGAAAGTACCGGAAATTAATCAATAAAAACAAAATATGTATTAATTATCTAAATTTATTGAATCGCCTTCAAAGTAGGCTTATTCCGTAAAAATATAGTAACGCCTACGAAAAACCCAATAATTAAAACATTTTTTAAACGTACCTATGTTTTGGAATCGACTTCAGTGGTTGCCACGAATTATCTTTTTTCAATTAGAAGGCGCTATTCCGATTCTTGTTGACTGGTTTGCATGTCAAACTCGTAAACCTCAAAAGGATTTCTATTGAGTAACGTCACAGTAGTAAGTACTGGTATATTGCGCAGCACTCCTTCTGTTTGTAGCTGTTGTGACGATGGCCGTGTGCTGCTAATTATAATAATGATAAAAGATAGGCGGCCCCGGTCGGAACATTTGTCACGAATCTAATTAGCGATCAGATTAATAACCTCGCCGGGCTTAAAGATTCGCCTCACGGTAGCCAGGGGCCAGGGCAGGCGGGCGCGACGGGTCTTAAAACTGAATTATACGATACATTAATTATAAATACATTCCCTCGATCTGCCCTGTGATACCATTGCGCGAACAATCCGGTGAAGGTATATAACCACTGGCTCTTCAATGACCTCTCTATGAATATTTTAATGTTTGTATAAAAGCCGTACTTATAAGTTTGTCACTTCTTCTTTTTTGAACAATGGTAGTTAGTCCTTTTTTTTCTGTGGTGGCATTTTTTGTGCAGGTGCTTCTAAAGTGCAGGTGTAGGGGTCTGGAGCGCCGCACTCGTACGGGGTGTCGGTGGGATCTATAACCCACCTTTTTGCTAGATTATGTTTGTAGCGGCCTACTTGAGTCTATTGAGAGCTTTCCATATAGGCCACTCCCAAGCAGTAAAATGTAATCCTGTAAATATCATAGAAGCATGCTCAGATTATTGATAGGTCTCCGCGCGGTACGTAGTCAAAGTCAAAGCATTTATTTCAATAAAACCATTTACAGGCACTTTTGAATTGTCAAACGGGAGACCTATCAATGATCTAAGGAAGCATGATTCCTAAATGGGTGCAGATTATAGGTCTATTACGCCCTAAAGTAGTTTTGTGACGATCTAGTAAAGGGCAATTCGGATTTATAAAGATCCGTTAAACGCACTAGATAAGGTTGATTAATCCTTGATCTGGCGCGTGCCACCACAGGTGGTGGTAGCGTGTGTCCTGGAACAACCTGGCATAAGCTGCTACTGGTGTATGATTGACTTGATTCGACAGTGTTCAGCGTAATGCACTAACAAGAGCATTCATTTCCCATATTTGTTTAATTGTGTCGTACGGATTGTCTGCGAATATTTCCAAACAAGCGGCCAAGCGCGAGTCGGACTCGCCCATGAAGGGTTCCGTAGCAGCAAGTAACATAATATAAAAGTTGTTGTAGTTCGTTGTAGCTTTGATCGACGTTTTAATAGTAAATTGCGGTTAACGATTTATGACGTATTAAAAAAAATGTACTTACTAGATCTCGTTCAAACTAATTTTCGGTGGAAGTTTACATGGTATGGTGTGGTACATCATATATTTTTTTTAGTTTTATCATTCTCTTATTTTAGAACTTACAGGTATAGGGGGGACACATTTTACCACTTTGGAAGTGTCTCTCACGCACACTATTCAGTTCAATCAATATCAATCTCAATATCATTTTTGAAGACCTATCCATAGATACACCAAACGAATGGATTTGATGAAAAAAAAAATCCCCAAATTTTCTTGTTTTTTTTTCTATTTTTGTGTGAAAATCTCAATGCGGTTCACAGAATACATCTACTTACCAAGATTCAACAGTATAGTTCTTATAGTTTCGGAAAAAAGTGGCGGTGACATACGGACGGACAGACAGACAGACATGACGAATCAATAAGGGTTCCGTTTTTTGCCATTTGGCTACGGAACCCTAAAAATATAACATTTGAAAGTAATCCACATTAAAATCTATTAGCATAAAATAGAATTATGTTTCTTGACTGTCGTGTAAAGAATACCTAGTAGACTTCAAAAATTAATTTTATTGATGGAATGTTTGATGATAATAAACATATTTTTATGCCCTTCCAAAATTAAACTTATTTATTATTTGTATTTTCAATAAACAAACTACTTACTTAGCCGCCATGATCACGCCACATTATTGCATTTCTCAGGAGCTTTATAATACTATTTAGTGAAAGTTCAGACTATTACAGGACATACATTTCATTTGTCATCCAGTATGTTGATCCTTATGTTTTCCGAGGGGCTCGTGGCTAAGTGCCGTACGGATCCATGGATGATGGTTACTGGCTCCTACGACGTGTAAATCTTAGATTATTGATATAATCTATGGTGTAATTGTATATTTTATTCTTGTGTAGGTATTATAATCACTAATCACAGATAGGTAGTTCAGTAAAGGCTAAATATGATTTATTATTCTTAATTGTCCACTGCTTCATAATCATCATTTATTGCATTCATGTAGTTTACAGGTTGTTACAAGTTTATACATAGGTTTCATACATGAACCCTGCTAGGGCACGTGAATATGAAAAGTTTCAAGTGCTACAGTGCTTCACCTTCTTCTTGGTGATCAAAACATTCAAATGAGTTTTCTTCGCAATTTTAGACATAATATTCTATTTCGATTTTTCATTGTACGGAACCATCAGAAACTTTGTCAGACTCTCTTTTATTCAAGCATTCTAGTATTAACAAATACATATATTAAGTATATTAGGATAATTTTGGTATTTGGGTGCAAGTCACATCCGAGTGGTGATCTTGGGGTTGAATAAAGTTGAACTTGCGTGTCACAGTAGATGGTCGGTAGATCTTGTCAAGCAGAGTTGGCAGGCAGCCCGATATAATTCGACACGTGCGTGTCTCGTTCTCTTCCAGTGTGTCATTGTCTTAGTATAAAACTCAGATCGGACATGTCTTGTAAATACTTAACGTAAGCTTCAGTGAAACGGTCGCCTTGTGGCTGGCCAATTGTAATGTTGTTGTAATTGTATTGTTTTATTCATTAATCTTTATCTTTAATTCGTTTTATAAGTTAAGAAAAAAAAATTGAGTAAGATATAGTCCTCGGCGACGCCGTCCATCTTCAGGCACCCATTGCGTGGAGACTATCGCCCAGCGGTCACTCTGCATGCGACTGACGTGACCCGCCCAATCCCACTTAAGCCTGGCAGCCTTTTTGCCTACGTCTAATATACCCGTTCTAGAACGTAGCGTGGTGTTCCTGATTCTATCCTGTCGTTTTACACCCAGAATGCTGCGCTCCATTGCTCTTTGACAAACTCCGAGGCGGAACTTTTGTGACTCGGTAAGCGACCAGGTATGAGCACGGCCCAGAAAGAGATGGCGAGATGACCTAGACGCATACCACGAGGGCTGGTTCGAGGTGGCGCTGGATAAAAGCTCCTGGAAGGACTTTGGGGAGGCCTTTGCCCAGCAGTGGGACAGCACAGGCTACATAATAAAAAAAAAAGATATAGTTAAAATAATGTTAAAGTGCGATGACTGTCAGCTAACAGTGTTGCGTGGAAATGCCGCTCGTCCACATTGAGTGGCAGGCTGTATCTTAGACACCACAATAGTTACACCACAATAGTTTGTGGTGTCTAAGATTAGCTATTATGTTGGTCTGCTGTACCAAATAACCTGTAGTTGTGTTACACTTGTATATATTCCAAGGCTACCAATATATCATTCCAGTACATTGCTTGTAGGGTCAGGTACACATAATGTTCGCGAGTTGTCAGCGACAGGAACACATGAGCCGCCACATCACATGCGCCACTGACGCAAGCCTCGCTCCACACTGGCTCGTAATCTACAAGCCTTCAGAGTGCCAAATGCGGGATTTTATATGTACTCGATCGCGTTCACGAAAATTTCAATTTGTACTGAAACGTGAACAGCTCCGTCTAGTGGCAAAATTAGGAAATACAATTATTCCATTCCATAGTTAAAAAAATCCAATTCAATGCCTCACGGCGGGCGCGCGTGGAGCCAGATGCAGTCCATATATCGCACTACGTTTAACAGATGGCAGCTTAATGTTATTTTGTGTTACATTTTTAAGTATTTTATTACATTAAATACTTGCGTATCGTTTGTGGAGCTCTTGTTTTTGTCGTATTAGACTTTCCTCTCCGAAAATAGCGTGTAGTAGGTATAGGCTGATGGCGCCTTGCAGCGCGACACTGGGCCGCACTCTCCCGCGGTGCGTGCTGGGGGATACAGCGCTAGTCACTAGTGGTTGTACAGCTACACACTATACCATCAGAGTACAAGCACTCATTGTGTTGCTTTTGTTCGTCGATTTAAGAATGTGTGTGTACGTGCTTAGTCCCTTTAAAACTACGTACATTACGTACAGTGTACACATACACACACACACATGCACACACACAACACACACACACACACAGTTTTTAATTTATTTCTGTACTTCTTCTTAGTTTAATTGTTCAGGTCTTAACTTATCATGAATATTGTTTTTTGAATATAGCTTGATAGCTGAACACTGTCTCTCAAGATACAGGGAATCCTAGTTTGAGAGGCAGGGCTCAACAATATTGTGTACAGATTTTGTCAGCATATAAATAAGCACCTGTTTTAAACCAATTGATTAATAACAGTTTTCAATCGCATAGCTCACCTAAATCTAAGTAAATTAGTTAAAGTCTGTAAATTATTATTCTAGTGTATTTGATGCGCTTTTTCACCATAATTTTGAGAATTCATTCCAGCTCATGCGTAACTATAATTCCTTTCTTTAAAAAACATGGCACATATTTCACTAAGCAAGTACTGCCAAGCACGGAACTAAATAAAACTAAAACTTTGTTCAAAGGAGAAAAATTTGCTCGACAAAGTTCCACATTTTGAGTTATTAGAAAAAATAAACAGAAGTCACTTCCGTCCTGGAAGTGACCCCATTGTAGTATTTTTTTCAACTTCCATCAACTTCCCTAAACAATAAAATATTCTACGTGAATATTCAGCAATGCAATGGGAGCCCGAACACGGTGACTATGGTGAGGTGAAAAATATAAAAGGACATGTTTTATACTGGGCCCAGTCTATGTACACAACTTCAAAAAAAAGAGAAAAATCCGTAGAATCCGGGAAAAATACAGATAATTCATTTAAATGTATACTGTTCTGGTAGTAAATTGATAATTTAACAATATTTTTTATGGATTTTCAACATGGCGTCACTCAGATTTAACTACTCTATAAACCATAGATCGACCATTGATCATAGAAAGAGAACTGTCAGCTGTCAGTGTCACAACAATCTCACTCACTTCAGTCACTTTCGTCTCGTTTTGTTTCTAGTTTCTAGAGTACTTTATAACAACCTCCCTTTCGTTTTTTTTTAATTTAACGCCGTTTCTTTCCCATCTGTTTACCTGGCTATCCACAAATCGACGCAGGAAATCAGAATTATAAATGTCAAACGTCATTACTCAATCAAAATGACAGCTTACCGCCATGACTGCTTTTTGTTGTGAGTTACAATTTCAAGTGCAATTTCTAGTGTTTTACCTGCTCACAAAGCTATTTTAAATTAATTGGACAGTTGAGAACTTTTTAAAATATGTTTCCCTATTATTAAGTATGGTGTACAAGGACTGGGCCCAGGCTCCATACATTTTGAAACAACTCCATTTGAACTTGAATAATACGAACTTTTACTGTATGGATCGGAATGTTGGGTTGTAAAGAAGATGGATGAAAAAAGATTGCACGTAACGGAGATGAGAATGTTGAGATGGATGTGTGGAGATACCAGAATGGATAAGGTGAGAAATGAATATATTAGAGGAAGTTTGAAAGTGGCGCCAGTGACAGAAAAGTTGAAAGGGAATCGTTTGTCTTGGGTATAGGCATGTGAAGAGAAGAGACGAAACTCATGTGACCAAAAGAGCTATGAATATTAATTTGGATGGATGGAGAGGGAGAGGAAGGCCAAAGAAAAGATAGGTGGATTGTGTGAAGAATGATATGAATGAAAAGGGAGTCAGTGAAAGCATGACGTTGGACAGGACGGAATGGAAGAAGAAAACATGTTGCGCCGACCACAAGTAACATGGGATAAGGGCAGGGAAAAGAAGAATAATACGAACTTTTATCATGTTTTCAATACAATATGAGCTCTGCCTATAATTATAGGTATATATATATTTTCATTAAGTCACTTTTTTTTTTGTTAGCGTGTTCTGTCCCACTCCTGGGCAAAGGCCATGTCTTCCATCTTTCCCGATCCTGTGCTTCATTCCACCAGTTTTGGAGGAATCCGTCCAGTTCGTCCCTCCATGCGCCATCTGGTTTGTAGCCTGCCGCGACCCCGTGTAAGGGCTCTTACTCACGAGCGGCATGTTGGCAACGGCAGAGGTAACAGCATCCGTCGACACGCGTCAGCGGTAGCCGTCGCCATGCCAACTTCAAAAGACGACGACGACGGCTGCCGCTGATGAAAAATCAACCACAAATGGTGTTATTTGCTGATGATACTTCCTTGATATTTAGAGTTAATAGACGGGCACAGCACCATGACGACGTAAATGACGCTATGCTTAAGGTTCATAATTGGTTTACTGTAAATAATTTAGTATTAAATGAGAAGAAAACTAAATGCATAAGATTCGCTTTACCGAATGTTAAAAGTAGTGAATGTAACGTTGTATTGAATAAGGATATACTTGAATTCGTCGAAAAGACTGTTTTCCTAGGGATTACGCTTGACTCAAAGCTGCAATGGGGTCCTCACTTAACATCTCTTGCGGGGCGGTTGAGTTCGGCCGCTTACGCTGTCAGAAAAATCCGGCATTTGACAGACGTGGATACCGCTAGGCTAGTATATTTTAGTTATTTTCATAGCATCATGTCCTACGGTATCTTGCTTTGGGGGCGGGCTGCAGATATTGATTCTATTTTTATTCTGCAAAAGCGGGCTGTCAGAGCCATCTATAATCTCAGCAGTCGCGAGTCTCTAAGAGAATTGTTTAAACAGATTAACATCTTGACGGTACCATGTCAATACATATATGAAAACATTATGCATGTTCGAAAAAACCTTCATCTTTTTAATAAAATAAGTGACAGACATTGTGTTTATACTAGAAATAGGAACAAATTAGATCAGCCAAGATTCAGATTGTCAAAAGTTCATACTTCTTTTATGGGGTACTGTGTAAAATTTTATAATAAAATACCTCTTGATATTCTTCAACTAAATGAAAGACAATTTAAAACATGTATTAAACGCACACTGTGTAGACAAGCATATTATAAATTAGAAGACTACATCAATGATAAAAATGCTTGGCTAAATGCTGGTCCTGCTCCACAGGCAGTTTAGGGAATTTCCTAATTGGAGGAATGTTGTTTCCTACCCCTTTTTTTATTGACATGAGTAACGAGTATCGTTATTATTATACACAAATATATATTTTAATTACTTTTTCGACATTTTAGAAACATTGGAAACCTTAGTTTTGTATAATTTAGCAGCATTATTTCAATTTTGTAAATGTGAGTACCATGGAGCCATATTTTAAGTAAATTATTATGTGTTTGACTTAAATGAGCATGGCGGTTGAGAGAATTGTCATGCTCACTCAAATGTCTCGCTGGTGGTGGCGCGTGTGTTGGGTCATTCGGCTCCCTCTAAAATGGTTGAGCTGAATGGTGCTGATTCACGCGTCATGTTCGTGAACGGGCGCTGTCAGTAGAGATTGGTCAACTCTTAACTGCCATGGTTTTTATCTTGATTATTTTTTATATTTTGTATTTCTAGATTACCTTCATTGTTTTCACATATAGAAGCAACAAGAATAATGTAAGCAGTATTTTGTAAAAACCTGATTTTAAAAGAGTGTCCGTGGAGTTTCTTGCTCGTTCTTCTCCATAGAGACCTACCTACGTTTTGGAACGAGCAACTAGCTTCAACTTTCTGTCTAACTGACCGACTCCTTGACAATTCAAAAGTGCCTGTAAATGGTTTAATTGAAATAAATGCTTTGACTTTGACTTTGACTTTGATGTGCTGCCGCTCGTGTATAGGAGCCCTTACTGTCTCAGGGCACCAGTTCTGTATCACCCGAGCTCACAGTTTGTCCGACATGCGGCAGACATGTCCTGCCCATTCTTATTAAAGTTGAGCAGCCTTATGAGCCACGTTTGCTACCCCTGTTTTGAAACACAGTATAATAGATGATCAAACGAACTTACCTATGTGAAGTTCGATCATTATTATACGAAGTGCTTCGTTCTCGATATATTTATAACAATGCAGCATCTTCGTGTTACTCGGCAACTAAACGCAATTTTCAGAGCTAAAACTAAACGTAAGTATTAGTGTGCGTTATCTGTGTCCTAAATGGGAAATGTCATTGTTTTAGATTCTTGTAAGGTCATCTCAATTTTACCTGGGGTGGGGTGGGTAGGGAACATATATCTTCGAACGAAGCACTTCGTATAATAATGATCGAACTTCACATCTATAGGTAAGTTCGTTTGATCATCTATTATACTGCGTGCTTCGTTCTCGATATATTTATAACAATGCAGATGTTTAGAGAAATAGTAGGTAAACTTGAGATGACCCTGACCCAAATGTCCTTCAAAACAGATGTTTAAAAAATAATAATAAACATAGTTTTATAATAAAACATTTTCATTTTTTTTTCTAGTTAAACTTAATTACAGGCAGGCATCATATTGGTAATAATCAATTACCTATTCAGCCTTATTCAGTAAAATAACCATCTTATCATACCATGCTTTGTCTTGATCACCCATTATTCTTGATGGCCCAGTGGTTAAGGTAGTTCTCATGCACGAGGTTGCAGGGTCGCAACCGGGCACAAGCAAGTACCAATGTGAGTTTCTCAATTCCACATGTACTTTCTAAGTTTATCTTGGACATCACTGACATTGATGAAGGAAAGACATCCGTGAGTAAACCTGGACTTACAGTAGGTAAATATAAGTTTAAAATCACCAATCTACCTTGAGCAAGCGTGGTAATCACAGCTCGTACCTTCTCTATATGAGAAGATGCCTTTGCCCTGCAGTGGGACAACTATAGGCGGGCATTGTTTATTAATATTAACAGTTAGTAATTTATCATATTAATAATAAGTATTCAATTAATCAGCCTCATTTGGTACATAACCTCAGGTTTTGACCAACTTACAAAGTCATTTATGAGGTCCCGTTTAAAATCACAATACCAGTGACAATAGTGTAAACTAAAATATTTATAAATTTACTATTATTCAGCATTAAGCACAGCATAGGCAACCTTTCCTGAATTAAGAATTGGTCTGCTCTACAATTTTGCAAATGTTCATTATTTGTCCAATCAGCCATCTGTCTGATGATCAATACCGCAGCCTGAGAGAATATTTTTAATCCAACTACCAGTAGTAGAAGCCGGTATATGGGGTTTTCAAGTGACAAAAAACAACATTATGACCTTATATATCTCTAATAAATCTCATGTTATCACATAATATCCAAGCTGGACAAATCTCAGACCTTGTTTTTTTTTTTTTTTAAACCTTTGTAAATGATTGGGCCGAATTAGTCCCGCAGCCGATACTTTAATAATATTAGTAATGACAATATTACCAAAACTTCCACTCGATGTTATAATAGATATTTAACACGTTGACTGTGTGTCAAGTAGGCACAATAATTAAACAATCACAATGGCCCACCCCTGGGTCATTGCACAGGGATAAATTATGACTATTACAAGGTTTGTGCTCATTGTGCTGTGCTTAGTGCAAACAAAATCATTAGTTTCTTTGAAATTTTAGTCCAAACTTAATGTCATATTGGGAGTTCACTTAGAACCTTATTTGGATAACATGTTTTTCGAAATTTTAGTAATGGTGGTTTCAACTTATAGAATCCTTTATAGAGCCTCTTAATACGATCATCCCCCCCCAAATTTAGAGCCTATTATTGGATATAGAGCTGACTTAAAGAGATTCAGGGTTCAATAGGCAGCTCCAGAGTCAAATAATTTAGTTAGGAAATACATAACAAATGGTATAGATGTAGTGAATGTGTTTATAATATGTTCCTGACAGAAAGTTCACCAAATTTTATGTCACATTATGTTGCTTTACTGTATTACCTAATGTGATAGGGGGTGCCAAGTGCCAACATGGCATCCATTGATGTGAGGGAAATAGCCCTTTTTTTGGCCAAGCTTGCCTGATAATAATCCTGCAATCAAAGTTAATTGAAGGTAAGAAGGTGATGGTCCCTCAAAGGAAAATGTTAAAGATATTTTGAGGTTTCAAATATATCAGCTTCAGGCAAGCATAGTATGCATTATAGGATACCAAGTTTGTAAAGGCCAGTGGGACATGACTATGATACCTGTTGCCTTCTCATTTGAAATATATTTATTTTCATATTAACTGAATTTCCAGGAGGTATAGGAAATATGTTTAGAATTAGTGTGGGATGAAAATAAATCTATTTCAGGTGCAACCTGTTCAGATACAATTTGTAGAAATGCAATGTTTCTATGTCTGAAATGATTTTAAGGGACATTTTTATCAACCTATTTATTTTTACTAGACTTAATGTAGGAGGCAAAGAGTTAACTAAGTCTCTCTTCGCACCACTGACGTTTGAATCTGGCAAAGTTATCTAATTGTGGGTACTGAATACCACCCATTCTGTTTATATAAGGTATTGCTGTATTATTATCTGCAGACAACAGGATGTTAAGGTATTGCTTATAGTTTACAAAATACCTTTAATGCCATAAATATTGCAAGCAATAAATAGTTTATATGGCGTTTTTTCTCATATTTGCTCCAGAAGCCATAGGCTCTTTTCTTTCATTCTGTAAACATCACCCCATCCAGTCATGGAGGCGTCAGTCAACTGTTCAATATCATGTTTATGGTAAGCAGTACTTAGACATACCTACTGTACTAATAATAATTATTAGCCCACCGTAGCAGATATCATTTTATATCTGAACATGGTATAATTATTGATATTACATATACTTATGATGCTCTAAAAGTTTGGTGTAAAGCCAGCCATAATATGTGGTAGCTGGGCAGGCTGAAATTTATAGTACAATTAATTTTGCCAGATGTCTTGTAAAACCACTATTTAGATGTAATTACCTTGAAATGATGTTTTAATGTTAAAACAATGACATTTCCCATTTAGGACACAGATAACGCACACTAATACTTACGTTTAGTTTTAGCTCTGAAAATTGCGTTTAGTTGCCGAGTAACACGAAGATGCTGCATTGTTATAAATATATCGAGAACGAAGCACGCAGTATAATAAATCCCACTAAAAACATTTTTATGTAAAATGTTGCCTAGACGAAACCAAATGGCTCGCACTGTCAAAAAGTTATCAGATCTCTACCTATAATCTCAACTCTACAAGTCCTAACTTCACAAACTCTAGTCAAAATATGATCCAAACAAAAGTTATGATGTTTCAAAAATACGACGAACCGCTTCGAGAAAAGGTAGGTTGTGCCCTTGCGCTTCGCTTAGCTCGTCTTGGCGGGGGCACTGCTATACCTGCCTCTGCCCCCAGATATACTGCGCTCCTGGGAATTAGTCAAAGATCAAGTCTGTGCGCCATAGGGTAAGACGGGGAGAATACACATGTCCATGAGCTTCCGTAGTGCCATGCAGTTCACCTTATCCAAGTTACATTGTTGGTAATATATTGATTAAATCTTAACTGAATCAGTGAACCTAACGTCTCCGAATTACCATAGCACAGATAAACACAAAACATAGTATTGAAAACTCGAGAAAAGTTCGTATTTCATGATATTCCTCGCATCACCATGAACAATCAGCAATTCGAACTTGTGAACGACATTTGCAAAAGAAAATAGAATTTAATGTAGTTGCCCCTAATAGAAATTAAACGTGGTCACCGAATATTTAACGTGGTAATGCTGCTAGCCTTTTGGGCACTTGTTCCACTGAGAGCGATGCAGACGAGTCTTTTGATGCCCTGTGAACCCTCCAGCAGTCCAGCATTGTTACTTAGACATTGATACTCCACATTAATACTTAGAATATTATTCTAAGACATCATATTATTTTTATTACAATGTTTGTACGTTCCGCATATTATTTTTTTACGCTTTGTTTAAATTTAATTTGATTAAGGAGAAGAACAATAATAATAATTTTAACCGAAGTAAGTATGTAGGTAAGTATTTTCGTGAATTTCTAAAAAACTGCTGATTCGATTTGGATAGGAGTAAGTTTAAATTTTCATTAATAGGTGATGATTGTGTTTAAATTTTTTCTTAGATTTTTAGGGTTTCGTACAAAAAAAAACGGAACCCTTTATAGGATCACTCGTGCGTCTGTTCGTCTGTCCGTCCGTCTGTCACAGCCAATTTGCTCCGAATCTACTGGACCATAACAGGTGAAATTTGGTAGGGTGATGTAATCCTTTGACCCAAACTAATATATGCAAAGTAGATGTTCGGTCTAAGCAACCGAACACCTGCTAACGTAGCAGTTTACAACAATCATTGTACTTGTAACTAAGTGACAATTTTATTAATACTTTAACATCAGTGCATTACCAGACATCAAACCAACCGGGTGCATTCATAACATTTAACATAACATTTTAACATAACATTTTAACATAACATTTAATATAACATTTTACTTTAAGATATTTTACTTTAAAGTTGAAGAACATTTAATAAACTCTAAATCCATAACCAATCAGTGCTTTAATATTACCTAAACCATACAACCCGCACATATTGGTCCTTCGGCCGGATCACGCGCGTTTCGACAAGTAATCGCGAGTGTAACGTGTACAACAGTGTGGTGTGTGTGAACCAAGGTGGTATTCTGGACTGGCTGGTGACTGGAGAACATCAACGGTGGTATAACAGCAGACCACAAGTAAGATCTTTCCATTATTTTCTACACATTGGGAGATTTTACATCTTTAAACAACGTGCGAAATGGCTGAGCTTTATGACGTCCAATTGGCACTCGCCATTAACATCGAAAAGATCGGGGTTAATTTGAAGAAAACAGGTATCCAAAGACGAACTTTCGAATACTTGAAAAAGTGTTTGAGCAACTTAGAAGAATACTGGAAGGAGTATCAATTTAACCACGATCGCCTTTCAACAGAAGTAAGTAAGTCGCATGTCTACTTTACCAAACAGGAGTACGAGAAAACAAACAAGTCGTACCAAGCTGTCAAAACGCTAATCAACCAGCTGCATCAACAACTGCTGGATGCTCCATCTAGAAGTGATGATCAAGGACGGCCTGGAGAAGATACGTTTTTTGGTAAAGAACTCGAGATTGAGCAGGAGTCTACAGAGGAACAGCAGCTGGGAGGAGACGGTCAACATTCGGAGTTGGGTCAAGGAGCTCGTCGTGCTTGGATGGTATATCAGGGTACAAATAGCAAACTCGATGAGATGCTTCGCAAGCAGGCAGCTAATTTTAAGGCTTTCCGACGAACGGTCTCTAACATTAACTTGGAACTTATTTCCGACAAATGGGAATTTGAAGACGTTCTAAGAACACTGCATTCTAGGTGGATAGCAGTGGATACTCTGCATTGGGAAATCGATTCTGAATTAATCGAAGGAAATGGAGAGTATGAAAAAACATTCTTGAGTCATGAAAAACAATACAGCAGTCTAAAGAAGGCAATTAATACTAAAATGTGGTCCGTGGCTCATAGAGAAAAAACAACACCTACACTAGAAATACCCGTTTTTAGCGGGAACTATAATCAGTGGACGTGCTTCAAAGATTTGTTTCAAGAAGCAATACATAACAATCCGTCGCTTTCGAGTGCACAAAAAATGCAGTTTTTAAAAGGAAAAGTTAGAGGGGAAGCCGAACGGCTCATCCAACATTTATCAATCAGCGCAGACAACTATTCCGTATGCTGGGATATTCTGCAACATCGATACAACAACAAAAGGGTTATATTCTCTTCTCACATGAACATTCTTCTAGGATTGCCCAACATGCAACAGCAGTCCTTACAACAAATCAAAAAACTGCATGACACAACATTAGAATGTCTGAATGCTGTCCGCAATTTAGGCATTGATACAACATCGTGGGATCCAATGGTGGTACACATCCTATCCCAAAAACTAGACTCAGACACGTATACCGATTACATCGAGTCTTTAAAAAACGCGCGAGAGCTACCAGTACTGCAAGAATTTCTGGATTTCCTGGAGACCAAATTCATCAGTTTGGAGTCAGCTCGTCGCAAACAAGACAATTCCCAACAAAAGGGGCTTAACAACCAACAACATTCCTTAACAGGTTTCAAGAAATATAACAACAGTGGGAAAAATGGAACCTTGAAAAAGACACTATACGTGTCGAAGTACAAATGTCCACATTGCAACGGCGACCATGGCCTCTACAATTGCAAAACTTTCTTGGAAATGCCCACTGAACAAAAGCTTGCAATTACGCAAAAACTGCAAGTGTGCATCAATTGTTTATTTAGCCATAACGGCAACCAGTGTACTTCAACAAAACGATGCCGCAAATGTACAGCTAATCATAGCACGATATTACATGACGCCTTTGCAAAGCCGACGAGCGCTCAAGTTTCTAAACATGAACCGACGGTCAAAGACTCTAATGCATCACAGGACGATAATGCAGAGATTTTGCTTACAACTGCTCTCGTGAAGGTTATGGCAGCCGACGGGACTTATCACAATATGCGTGCTCTTATCGACCAGGGTTCGCAGATATCTTTAATAACCGAAAAAGCCGCTCAATTGCTAAAGATAAAACGCCAAAAATGAAATGGGGTCGTTCTAGGCGTAGGCGCAAAGGAAAACAACTGTAAGGGGTTAGTTAACATAACATGCAAGTCCATGAACAGTGACTACGCATTTACAACAGATGCCATGATTATGAACAATCTACTTAAAAATCTCCCTAACCAAACGTTTTCGAAGCCTTCATGGTCATTCACAGAAAATATTACCTTGGCGGATCCGGAGTATTACATTAGTAGGCCAATTGACTTACTACTCGGAGCCGAAGTATACGCTAACATTATCATGGAGGGAGTCATCAAGGGGACCAACACAACACAGCCTATCGCTCAGCAAACCCACTTGGGGTGGATATTGTGTGGAGGCTCAACAAAAACATTCCAATGTAATGTAGTTCTGACCAACTTGGAAGACATGCACAAATTCTGGGAAATAGAGGAGATAACAGAACATCCCAGTTTATCTGTCGAGGATCAGGAACGCATTACATTTTACTTAAATACCACAACAAGGAAACAAAACGGGCAATACGAAGTCAGGCTACCGTTAAAGGAAAACATAGAAAACAAGTTGGGTTCCTCAAAACAAATGGCTTTAGCTCAATTTCGAAATTTGGAGCGCAAGTTTCAGAAACAAGACACGCTAGCCCTCCATTACAAAATGTTCATGGATGAATATTTACAATTAAAACATATGAAGCTAGCTTTACAAAGTAACATGACACCGGAATGCTACTTACCTCATCACGGTGTGCTACGAGAGGAATCAACTACAACAAAATACAGGGTTGTTTTTAACGCTTCTGCGAGGACATCTTCAGGATTCAGCCTCAACGATTTGATGCATAAAGGACCCAACCTTCAACAGGATCTGCAAATATTATTGCTAAAATGGAGGCAATACCAATACGCTTACACCGCAGACATCGAGAAGATGTATAGGCAGATCCAAGTACATGAATTGGATCAACCTTTACAAAAAATAATTTGGCGCAACAATACTCAATGTCCTATACATTCTTATCAACTCACAACAGTAACATATGGAACGAAAGCGGCTCCATTTTTAGCACTAATGACGCTGAAGAAATTAGCAGCAGACGAACAGAAAAAATATCCTGACGCGGCTCAGGTGTTAGACAAAGAATTTTACATGGATGACCTTGTACACGGGTGTCATTCTATTGAACAGGGTAAGAAACTGATATCAGATTTGATGACCTTACTACATTCAGGCGGTTTTAACTTGCGTAAATGGGCCTCCAACGAACCAACATTAATCGAAGACATACCGAGTCATCAAAATCCTGACACAAACATTGTATTTAACTCGAAATCGGAGTCAACTTCGAAAACACTAGGTTTGTGTTGGAACACGAACACGGACAATTTTTTCTTTCGTTGCGATTTTTCAAAACAGTCTTCAAGGCCAACAAAACGCAACCTACTATCGGAAATATCGAAATTGTTCGATCCATTAGGCTGGTTAACGCCATTATCAACTAAACTGAAACTACTGTTCCAAAAACTATGGCAAAACAATTTACAGTGGGATGAGGAAGTGTCCGATGACATCTTCAACGACTGGGCCAAAATAAAAGCAGACTTAGACAACATACACAGCTGCGAGGTACCAAGGTGGTTGAAGAACAACAGTGATGACGTCATCGAAATTCATGGGTTCTGTGACGCATCTATGAAGGCATATGCATGCGTAGTTTATGCGCGCATAAAACATCAATCTGACGTAATACTCATCGCCGCAAAATCAAAACTTGTGCCGCATAAAAAAGCCCTTACGTTGCCAAAACTGGAACTTAGTGGCGCATACCTACTCGCTAAATTAATAAATAAAATACAGCAATCCTTAACAAACAGACTAGAAATATTTGGATGGACGGATTCGAAGGTAACACTCAGCTGGATACAGGGTGAGCCTAACCGCTGGAAGGCGTTCGTCGCAAATAGGGTTGCCAAACTAACAGAAACAATGCCTCCTGACTGCTGGCGTTATGTAAAATCAGCGGATAATCCAGCGGATTGTGCCAGCCGTGGGATGTTAGCGTCGCAGTTGATACAACATACATAGTGGTGGCAAGGCCCTCAATGGCTAAAAACATGGATCCCGAATGATGAAACTGAAAAACAAAGATTTATCATCTACGAGGAGGTAAAAACAGTTAAAGAACAAGTCAACACCGTGCAAGATTGCCCAAATATCATAGATGAATTCTTGGAAAAATACAACAGTACAAAGAAAATAACACATATATTGGCATGGGTATATCGAGCGATAACACCTGCACGTTACCGTAAACATTTCCCAAGCTATCTCACATTACAAGAGTTGCGCAAAGCTAAAACAATAATTATAAAACATGTGCAAAATAAGGAATTTGCGACGGAAAAAGATAAAATACGCAAACATGGTAGTGTTGGCTTAAAAAGCCAATTATTAAATTTAGATCCCTTCATTGATCAAAACGGGTTGTTACGTGTTGGTGGGCGATTAAAAAACGCTAACATAAGTGAGGAGATGCGGCACCCGATAATCATACCTCATAAGTGTCGGTTGGCGGAGATTCTCATTGACGAAGCACATCAACTAACATTTCACGGCGGACCACGCGTAACCCTCGACAAACTACGTCATTACTATTGGATAACGAGTGGGAACAATGCTACCAAGAAGCAGATACGAAAATGCGTAATTTGCCGAAAACAAGAATCAGGAAGACAGTATCAATTAATGGGCGATCTTCCCGAGGAGCGATGCAACCCCGCTCCACCCTTTTATCACACAGGTGTCGATTACACGGGGTTTGTGGATATTAAAACAAACAAAGGTCGTGGAGTTAAAACAACTAAAGGATACGTGGCAGTTTTCATTTGCATGGTCACTAAAGCCGTGCACCTGGAGCTAGTCTCGGACTTAACAAGCTCTGCCTTCTTGGCTGCATTGAAAAGGATGGCAGCTAGACGAGGAGCTCCGCGACATCTTTACAGCGACCAAGGAACTAATTTCGTAGGCGCCAGCAACATTTTAGAGAGTGAATACCAACAATTACAACGAATGTTCAGCGATAGCTTCTTGGCGGAAGTGACCGAGATGAAGATCGAATGGCACTTTAACGCACCATCATGGCCAAGTGCCGGAGGCTTATGGGAGAGAGCTGTAAGAAGCCTTAAGTTCCACCTTAAGCGTGTAATTGGTGAACAGAAACTCACATTTGAGGAATACTCGACTATTCTTACTCAACTTGAGGCTTGCTTGAACACAAGACCCCTGTGCTCCATAACAGAAAACATAGAAGAGCTCGACTATTTAACACCGGCACACTTTTTAACAGGACGCACAGGATTAACAGTTATTGAAACAGAAAGGGATGCCAGGACACGTTGGCATTTAATCCAGAAGCTATCAGAAGACATTTGGAAAAGGTGGAAGTCAGAATATCTAAGTCAGAATATGGAAGTCAGAATATCTAATTAACAGCGAGAAGTAAATGGCTGAAACCACAACAAAACTTGAAAATAGGCGATTTGGTCATCATTCAAGAAAACAACATACCTGCTGGAAAATGGGCTATGGGAAGAGTGATCGATGTCCACCCGGGCAGAGACGGACTTGTACGGGTGGTATCCTTAAAAAGCAAAAATGGAATCGTGAAGAGACCTATCATAAAACTTTCCCTATTACCTATTAATTCGCCGGAAACAAGTGAAAAAGAACATAAAACAGAAGACAGTCAAGAAGAAAACCAAACGAGAAAACGTACACGGCCACTAAGACTAGGACATGCCAACTTCATTTCTTTGGCCCTAGCATTAACATTATTTATGTCGATCGCAATCAACACTGCGCATGGCATGATGTATAACATAACAAAATTAAGGAATAACCAGTCCTTATATTTTGACCCTGTGGCCAAAATGAATCTCATCAGAGACAAATGGACCTTAGTCGTCTATTATGATATGTCACCCTACTGGGAGGGCACGACAGCGCTAGAAAAACTAATAACTCATTTAGATAACACGTGTACTAATATAAACAGCGGCGTTTGTAACATGATAGTGCCACAACTACAGCACGAGTTCCTCGAACTAAAATACTATAACACGCTCTTGATGACGCAACAATTCATTGCACACTCCAGACAGCGTCGCGGGCTTATCAATGGGTTAGGTTACGCGGCGAATTATCTCTTCGGCGTATTGGATGAGCGTTTCGCTGAACAATACACTAAGGACATAGAACTCATAAAGCGAAATCAAAACCATTTGGCTAAATTATGGAAAAACCAAACATCTGTTGTAGAGTCGGAATACAACATTTTGAAACGGACTGAAAGGATTATCCATAAACAACATAAAACAATAAATCAACATATAGATACATTGGAGAGATTAACAAATGGAGTACAACAAGCAATGAGTAACATGAGTGTAGTACAAGGACAGATCGTAACTGCATTTACTGCAAATACTTTGCTCCAAACATTAAGGGGAAATCAAGACACTTTATTGCAAACTTTGACAAACATTCGCCATGGTCAGTTCAACATACATTTATTAACGCCTAAACAACTACAACAAGAACTCGACGTCATTGCTGGCCAACTTACGGATGATTTAATGCTACCTGTCGACCAGACTGATGTAAGAAAACTGTATCATCTGTATTACAAATAAAAGCACGGACCACTGAAAAATATTTCATATTCCAAATAACATTCCCATTAATCAGCAGAGATCGATACAAATTATACAGAGTGATACCGATTCCCAAACAATTCGGTAAGAATATGACAAGCATTCTGCCAAAATCAGAATACATGGCAGTGAATCTGAAAAAAGACTCATACATACCGATAAACAACGATGAACTTTCAACATGTCACACTCAGGAAGAGACGTACATGTGCTTGCTGAAGAAACCTGTTTACCATCAAGGCAGTGACAACAACAATTACTGCAATTTCAACCATGAGACTAACCAATGTAAAGTAGAACAAACTTTATGTTCAAATATGTGGGTACCGTTGAACGGCCCTTCTGAGTATTTATATCACTGCTGCAACAACTATTCCATTAAAATAATTTGTGGAGACCACATCACAGTCGAACAACTCAACCAAGCAGGAGTAATATACCTCGGACAGGGTTGTGTTATCAATGGACAAGACTTTACCATGCATGCAAACACAAAATTTGACAACAACATAACGGTTCAGTCAAATATTTACGCACCCAAGATTGACCAACTAAACAACATTATCAATGTGAGCATACCGATGCAGAAAACTCACGACAACCAAACTGAGGAGGACGAATTAGATGACGACTTGCTCAAAATCTACAAACAAATCAAGCAAATGAGAAACAGTGACGTAGACCTAGATGAGATGTTGTCACCACATGACATCCATCACTACGTAGTGAGCTACACCCTCGTGCTGGTGGCAGCTGCGGGCGCGGCCGTGCTCCTGTGGCGGTGGCGACGACGCCGCATGCGACGCGTGCTTATCTCCCGAGACATCGAGTTACAAAGTGTTAACGACGCGAGTGCTAGTGCTTGTGCGCGACAATATAACCAGGCTGACCGACAGCCCAGAGCTCAAAGTGCAGTGCAAGTGTGCGTGGTTAAAAAACAAAATAAAGCGTGTTCGCCAATCTTAAAGAAAAACTAGAGACATTTAGATTACCATTAAGATTATCTAAGTGGCTCTCTAAACGCTATTGTTTCTTATTACCTTAAGAATCACTACTAACATTAGCTTACTATCATCTTAACTAACATAATTGTAATATCATCAACTCATCTCAACTGCATCTTTGCCGCCCCGGAATATGTTCGGTCTAAGCAACCGAACACCTGCTAACGTAGCAGTTTACAACAATCATTGTACTTGTAACTAAGTGACAATTTTATTAATACTTTAACATCAGTGCATTACCAGACATCAAACCAACCGGGTGCATTCATAACATTTAACATAACATTTTAACATAACATTTTAACATAACATTTAATATAACATTTTACTTTAAGATATTTTACTTTAAAGTTGAAGAACATTTAATAAACTCTAAATCCATAACCAATCAGTGCTTTAATATTACCTAAACCATACAACCCGCACAGTAGATATATATATATATATATTTAAATAAGGGTCATTTTTAGGATTCCGAAGTCAACAAGGAACCCTTATAGTTTCGCTATGTCCGTCCGTCCGTCCGCAGTGTAGCTCAAAGACTATTAGCAATAGGAAGCTGTAAATTGGCATGGATATACACATTAGTTACGCCGACAAAGTGCTGGAGTAAAATATTGAAAAATATTTTTTTAGGGTACCTCCTCTAAACGTGAAGTGGGGATGAGTATTTTTTTTCTAGTCTACCATATGGTGTGGGGTGTCGCTAAAAAGGTCTTTCGAAAATATTAAGGGCTTGGCCAAACAATTTTTCGATTAAGGAATCCCTTTGGGAAATATTTAGCTCTAAAGTGCTAATTTTTGTTGGAGTCAATTTGCGCCACTCCTATCAGCTCGATGGTTGTATCGTGATTTGTGAAAAAATTCACGGTAGTAGCATATATAACGAAATTCATAGGAAAACTATCACAGCTAAGTAGGCTTTACAAGTTTACGAGTAATAGTCGATAAACTTGTAAAATGTAATAAATCGCTGCAGCTGCGCTCATAAGCGCGCGTAGCATGCTTGCTACTCTTAAAACTTTATAGTAATCAAAATATATTGTAAGTAGCTGCAGAGTTAACATTTAAAACAATTACTATCACGCTATACCTTCAAGGAGCTAAGCAGTGGATCATGACAAACTAGAACAGCTATTTTAGACCTACTGTCACCGATATACTTAGCGTAACAGTGCGGCAGCCGCCTTGTAAGTTGCTGGTCCTGAGTTCAATCCCAGCGACAAACAATTTTCTTAGTTATTTTTTAATGCTAGAATATTTCTGAATGGCAATAAATTAAAACTGCGTATTTTTTTTTTTTTATTATTGCGTATTAGCTTGATGTTGATTTGCTT
The DNA here is from genome assembly GCA_947361185.1 of Charanyca ferruginea. Taxonomy (NCBI): domain Eukaryota; kingdom Metazoa; phylum Arthropoda; class Insecta; order Lepidoptera; family Noctuidae; genus Charanyca; species Charanyca ferruginea. The sequence goes on along the minus strand of OX376058.1, from coordinate 30,679,402 downwards.
GCTCATATTTTCAATATTTTTGCAGGAAATAATATCTATACCGAAATACCTATTATGTCTACTCGTACGTATAATTTTGTTTAGTTTGAAATCCTTATCGAATGAACTGAAAAGCCCTAAGTTTCCATTATAGTTTCACTTTTTTTTTTAAATATACTATCGAGTGGTGAACCTAAGTCGTTGTACATGATAGATATTATGTATTTACAACACCAAACTGTATCCCCTTTGTTATCATCAGTTTCCTAAATTGCTTCCCACAATGGAAGCAAATTTAAAGTCGTATTCACGTCAAAAGAAACTGTGGTGACGATCGTAAAGCGGAAATTATTTTTTAAGAATATTTGCCCGTTCCGATATCTTTTTCTATGAACCAGCTTCACGCAAAAACTATTGAATAGACTTTTCGCTAAAATGTTTCTTACAGGTCGGACCAACGTAAACGTCATAGGCTATATTTGTACATGATTACGATATTTGTAATGAGGGTAGGTCAATTCTACATATTACGCTCAAAAAATGTTTGACGTCAAAAGCGATAATCGCATCTGTGACGCCTGCTATGACGCCACAATTTATTGAAAAATGTTAAATATAGGGACAAAACAAGAACTGCGTGGGTGAGAATATCAACTACGGAACCCTATATTGCGCGTGGGCCGCCACGCACTTGGCCAGATTTTGGGGGACAAATTAATAAATTAAAAATGCAAGTTTGGCAAACCTTACTATTTCACATATCAAATGAAAGGGCTCGTTATGAGGATCTCAAATATATTTTTGTTATTCATATAAACATTTTTGATTTTATTCATGAAAGAAGACGCAAATTGACCATTCCCACCCTAATTTCCGAAACTACTGAGCCAAAAATTTTGAAACACATACAATAGTACATTATGGTACGAGTGTGTAATGTTGGTGATTACCGCTGAGGCGCCATTGAGACCCGAGCCGAGAACGGTAATCATCAATACACACGTGTATCATACGACGTTTTTCAACACACTTGAGAAGAAAATACTACAAAAAAATATTACCAACAGTGAAACACAACAGTGTACAAAATGAGAAATTCAAAGTTTTCTTTATTACAGAAAAAACAAAAGTTATATTTGAGTGAAAGTTTTATTTATTAAAAACTTACAAGTTGAAATTATCTATTTAAATACGAAGTTGCATGAAATGAGCAAGCAATAGGTACAGACGCCAGCAGGTCAACCTACCCGAAACTGTCACATTTTCCCAATCAATCTTGAACCTTATTCTTTAACCATAAAGTAAAAAATCGATTAAAGAAATGTGACAGATTGTAGTAGCTTGATGTGCTGGCGTCTGTATATTAATTTATGTGTACTATTGAACACGATCTTTTTTGTATCGAAACTTTTTTAAGAACAAAGCAACTCAACCATTAAAATAAAAAAAACCCTTTAACTCACTTGTGAATAAAAGCAATGAAAAAGTCACAGTTTGATTACAGGTGTCATTATGTGCCTAATTGCGGTGAAATTAGAGCCATTTTATGAGCAAGTGTGTTGAAAAATATAGTTTATTGTTTGTAGATTACAGGAAAACCTATAAGAATTCTATCAATTGAAAATAAAGTGGTAAATTCAATATAATACGTTCACTTACGTTAATAGTAGGTACGTAAATGGTTCACTAAAACACCGCTAGATAGCGCTAGTAGTAGTTAACTCGCGTCTTACTGTGAGGATTTTAAATGTGATAATTTGCAATAATTTAAAAAGCACCGTAAAAATATTTAAAAAAATAGAGGAGAAGTTACTATTAACCTCAAAAATTGAAAACAAAAATTGAATAAAAACATTTGAGTTTGGCATTGTACGGAACCCTCCACGCCAGTTCAACTCACAATTGGCCTGTTTCTTATTGTCTACCGTTTCTTAATGAAATTGGATGATAAAAAGTAGGCACTAAAAACGAAAAATTAATAGATAACAGCTTTTCAAAAAAAAAGACAACCGCCTTCAAAAAGTGAAAAATAACTTTAGCACAGAACACACATTGACTTTAGTTTCGAAATTCAGTGGCTTTGTTCTGTTTGTTGTTTTGTATTGCCACCGACTTCCGAAACTAAAGTCAATGTGTGTTCTGTGCTAAAGTTATTTTTCACTTTTTGAAGGCGGTTGTCTTTTTTGTAAAAACCTTTTTATTTTCCGCTTTTTAGTACCTCCTTCTCATTCAAATCTATTAAGAAGAGATTGAAAGTTAACTACTACAAAGATTGATGAAACTAAAACGTCGTCTATGTAAAATTTTTGGGTATTTGTTGATTTTTCAAAAAGTGCTGAATCAATTTCGATAAAATTTATATGGGACCAACCCTGAAGCGTACCGTATCTATAAAAAAAATAATTTTCAAAATCGGTTTACGTTTGCCTGAGAAATCGCGCAACAAATCGCGCACATACTTAATGCAAATTTAAGACTTATACGGTTTTCTCATGGATGCCATGGTCAGAACTGGACCAAATTAAAATGGGACCACACGGGAAGCACTGGCTTCCAAATAAAAAAAGAATCATCAAAATCGGTTCACCCAGTCCCGAGAAATCAAGTAACAAACATAAAAAAAAAAAAAAAAATAAAAAAAAAAATACAGACGAATTGATAACCTCCTCCTTTTTTGAAGTCGGTTGAAAAACAACCGACTTCAAAAATTGCTAAGTGAAAAGTAATTTTGGAAGTGGGTGGCTTTAGTTCTGCTTATGCACCCAATCAACCACCACCAACCAACCAACCAAGCAACCAACCAACCAACCAACTTCTTAAAATAATTTTCCCGATGAAGTTTAGGAAAACGGTTCTTTTTTGTAAAAAAAATTGTATCCATTCACATCAGGGAGTCAAATTATTTTGTAGGGAAGTATTTAATTTTGTGGTTGGTCTTTGTTTTACATTATTAGAATAATTTATTGGTTTTTGTTTCGTGTCGTCCAAGATAGAAAGTCGCACTTCGTTGTGTTCTTCTAGAGCAACCAGCACAAGTATCACACATTGGATCGTCCATTTGTATCTAAGTCACCGCGCCGGTGATCGTCAAAAGTCAAAGTCAAAGTCAAATCATTTGTTTCAATTAGACCATTAAAGGCACTTTTGAACGTCATATTGTAAAATTTGAATCTAGTTGCCCATTCCAAATGGTACCGTCACCGTGCTCGGGGCTCATAATCAGAAACTTTTTGCTAATCGAGGTATCGCTTGATTATTTGTTGACAAATAAACGTCTCACATAATGTATTTCATCTATATGGGTTTTCGGCATCGAAGCATTTATTTGATGGTTTTTGGTGATATCGCACTGGTGTCACCGCGCTCACAGGGCTCATTTCTGTGTCGCCATGTGTATGATGTTAGATTGTACTGCACACTACATAAGGTACTATTTGTTTAGCGTTGCAATCCGCGCGGAGTAAGTGGAGGCGACAACTGTGGCTTCAGATAATTCAGCCGCGGAGATAGTTTGCACACGTATTCTTCTCAGTAATTATTCTTTACATAGGTACGTAATCCGCGACACATCGTACAAGTATGATAGGTATCTACACACAGTGCGACTGAATCGACTGATAAGTGAGTCAGGCTTGTAAACAACATGGTAACGCACTGAATTATCAGTCATCGTGACAAGTTGTTTGTTATGTAATAGCCATAACATGTTTCATTGTGTGTGGCTTGTTCAATTACAAAATAGAAAAACATTTAGCTGAACTACGAAGAGGCAACAGAATAACCTAAAATACAGCATCTTCCGTCGCGTTCCCGCATCTCGCTCTCTCATCATCAAAGTAGTTTTGACCGGTTAAAAGTTTTGACTGTAATTTCTATACCCATGTAGTAAAAGACATCAATCCTCACAAGTTTGCGCGTTTATAAAAGGAGGTAGTAGAAAGCTAAGCGAGTCTGGTAATTTACGCAAAAAATATTGACAAGCCCATTTGTTGTCATTACTTTTCCGATGAAGAAGAAAATGTTATCAGTGCCGCATTTCTCAGATACGCTGATTGCTCTTATTGATAACTAGTGTGAACTAAACAGTCATTAGAGTTGTCAGTGTGTTAATGAGGGGCCTCCCCCGCCCCCCTCGGCCCCCTGTAATGAGATCACTTCCCCGTCTGAGGAGGCTGTCGGTGGACGCGAACACTTGATAGCAGTTCTTCAACTTGTGACGTCAATACAACACCGATGTTACCGGAACGAAACAAAAACTTTGAAATGAATAACGTGATGACCATGAGACATCATGTTGTACTGTTTAAGCAAAACAAGATTCTGGGCCTTATACCCATCAATAGCAGTGATGAGTTCAAAGTCCAGAAGATTATACGACACCTGAGAGCAAAGTGCGAGTTTACTACTGATTCGAACACGTTTACGTCCACATCGATTCTATTAATAACATAGTAGGTATGTAAGTAGATAAAATCTATTTAAGTCGTTGTGCTCTGCTTCTCACAGTGATTTGGAAGAGTCATGTAATTGCATTTTATGTTAGTACAACTTACGTGTTGCGTCCCGACTCTAAGTAGCATGGGACGAGGGCAGGAAGGTTATAGTACAACTTAGGCGCGAATTACACAGAAACGGCGTACGGTGAAGACGCGGCGCAGGCGCAGAGCAGGCGTGGAACAGATAAGGCACGGACGCGATTTAAGTTTTATCAAAGGGCCGGGTCGGGTTGCTAGTTTATATTAAATGTAAGTCAGAAATCGCCAATATGCCTTGAGCAAGCGTGGAGCTGAACATTCATCCTTCTCTGAGAAGATGTGTTTGCGCTGCAGTGGTGCAATACTAACCTGACATTACAATTAATTACAGGATATTGTTAAAAAACATTATTCGATATTGCTAGACACTTTTCGTTGACCCTACTGCGGCCGGCGATAATGCATAATCATTATAGTATTACATACTATGTACCTACTTACTTTTTTTTATGCATCCAATCATTCCTTTCAATTGTTATTTCTATTTTATACTTGTTTTTCATAGGATTCGTGGAATCTTGTAATGATAATTACCTTGTGTCTCCGTAGCTTGATAAAGACTGTGTTTAATAAATATTTATCGTTTTCTTTAGAAAGACCTGAAAAGCAATATTTGATTGGTTATGATTTCTAATGACAGTTGTCAACATTGACAATTGTCAGTTATTCTTCTTAATTCGTTTTTGGCATATGTAACTTAAATTCTCCTTACTAATATCTGTTGTTGTTTGATAAGTGTGTGTATATGTATTTTCTACAAAACTGCTTGCTACTTACTAATGTATTTGATGTTTTAAAAAATCCTTTACGCACTAGTGATATATAAATATAACTGGCAGACTACATTTCGACCTAGCCGGTTCTAAAATACCCCTCTATATGACGCTACTGAAGTTCCAGAAGGGAATTCATATTTAGAAAATAATATGAATTTCAGAAGAGCCGACTTGAAGGCAATTTGACAAATGACTAGTCAGTCTAGATTTTGGTTTCTAACTAGCAACACGTCTCCGTAACGTAAAAGTCTACCAGTCCACAACCGAGAGTCGGTAACAGTCCTAAGTCGAGCCGTCGAGCTGTCGCGTGCCTGCTGCTCCCAGGGCGGGTCCTACTGCTAGGACCGCCTGGGGACCTCCGTCCCAGAGCTAGGAGCCGACCGCGCCAGTCTATCTTCGGTCCGATCCTGTTTGCCGGCCAGGCTGTGGAGCCTAGGCGACGCTGCTCTAACTTAGTGCGTTAGGTTAGTCTTTTTACATCCGTGTTTTTACATTCACTACATTACTTAAGAGCTATTCAATTTTATGTGCAAGTCTACTTAGCTTTTTATTTTATAAAACCTAGTCGACCTGTTACAATAATAATATGCATGCTCTGTATTTTTTTATTTTCTTTACTTTTCGAAATATGTGTCCTCAACAGTGTACGATGTGGACCTTAGCGTAGACTCATCAACGAGCACAAAGTTCGCGTAAACTGTGTTCAGCTTTAGTAGGCTGACAACAATCCGCTGGCACGAGGCGCAGCAGTGAGGCGATGCATGTCGCGGCAGTAGCGCGTCGGGGCAGTCGTGGTCGGTAGCTGTACACCAGGGAATGATTCCAGCAGAACGCTGAATAAATAGGCACTTTACTTAAATATTAAATATTTTATTTGAAAACAAACTTATTCTGTTTATGTATACATATAGTTTTATGTTTCACATACTTAAATAGTCTCCGTATCATACAATCGTAGTGTCCGTCTCTACTTACATCGATCAATTTTATTGTAAAACTTTGTATCTATTTCATATTTACAATTTATTCTATACAAAAACATTTTATTTTGAATGTTCGTATTTTACAATTAGGTACTATAAACGTTTTCAAAAACGCCAGAACAATATTTGTATATTTACTATAATATATTTATACTTACACAGAAGGTTAGCGACGATCATGCTCCACTGTTTTTGGGTATTATTTATTTATAATAAACAGATTAATATAATTTGCAAAATCATATAACTATATACTCATATTCAAGCTTCTGTTCCATTAAACAAATATTTTATACTTTGACAATTATGATACTTATACAAAATTTTTGAGCTCGTCATTTCATAAAAATGATGACTTCCAAATAGCCGAAGGGGGAGGAGGGGGGTGAGCCACATAAAAATGTAACCAATTTCGAGAAGCTTTTAGACACGTTACGTTCTAAATATTTAACAATGTGTATTTACTCTCTCAACGCAAACATACTGAAAATTTTCTAATTTGCTTAAAATTACGTAAAACGTCAGAACAGTGACTGTGGTCGTCGCGTCTTCACATGAACGTCTTAGATGTTAGAAAGTATTGGATTATCACTAGTATGTTACATTCGAGCCGAGCGGGCAGACATAGAGTGAGCTCCATTTACAAATAGTTCATAATTATTTTGTGTACAATTAAGCTAGGTTCAGACGGGCGACACGCGACACGCGACACGTGACACCGCGCGTCCATGTCGCGCGGGAGGCCGATTGACGATGAGATTAGACGGATCTTTTTGGTTTCAATTTTTAAAATGAAATGACACAAGTGTCTAATGGCGTTGGCAATTTGCCTTTGTGATGAAATTCAATAACCGACCATTCACTTTCATCGACATCGGTCTTTCATTATTGTTGAATGGTCTAGTTTCAACTGTACGTCACGTGAGCGCGCCGTCCGCTGAGCTCGCTCAGATGTACGCGAGTGACCGTTACATTGAGCAGCACGTGATCACTCTGGTGAGTAGCTGAGTCGCGTCCAACAGCAGAACCTCGACTTATTCATTGGATTATAAAATACATAATGACAATGAAACAACATGACTTTCTACAAGTGGCACAATTAATAATTATGTGAAATATGAAATCATAATTACAAATATATCATTCAGATTGGAGTACGAGTTACTGCGACACGATCACAAGACGTAACCTTCCAAATGTTCGACTCATTGAGTAACATTACACCGTTCAGCAGGGTCTGATGCAGTTATGGTGTGTATGTGGGATGTATCATCGGAGACAGAAAACGTGTGAGAACACGGTACAGACACATGTTTATATTTTAGTAAAGATTCAGACCAAAATCAGTCCTCCATAAGTATAGAGACCAGGTTCCGCATAGAGTGACATGGTTCTGCGCGCAGTGCGCTCTTCCCATGCCAAGCGTTATGGTGCGTACACACTGGACACCGTGCGGCGAGCGCGCGGTAGCAGCGCGGCGCGGTGAGCGAGTTCGTCGCGCATCCGTGCATTGTGTACGCACCCTAATGCTTATTTGTACTAAAGTGGAAATGGAATGAATTAATCTAATGACACGGGGATGTCATATAAACTGTGATCTCTGTAACGACAATATTATTTAAATACATTATCTTCACTTAACTAAAACAATAAATATATTTACAATATTCAGTAGCAACAAACGCTATATTACGTTAAGAGTTCAATTTATTAAAACTCACATCCATCGGTGCGTCGTTATCCTTAAACCGCATAGTAATAATCTTACTTCGACGTTCGTTTCCAGAGAATGTGAACATGAATCACAGTGGTTCCACGCTACGCATAATCCGCTTCTCATAAAAATCTTAATAGTATTTACTTAAATAACTTTGTTTATTTAGCTAGTGGAAAACTAAGTTTTCGCGTTAAAATGAGAGAGTAAGTGATTCGTCCGGGTCCCTAGCGCACGCGGCCCGCACTGCGCTATCAGCTGGCGAGCAGCGCGCGCCGCAGCCGCGCCTGCGCCGCGCTCAGCAGCAGCAGCGCCGCCAGCACGCGCGAGCTGTCCGACAGCCCCGCGCTGCCCGTCTGCATGGCGGCCGGCCGCTCGCCTGCGGGGGGGGGGGGGACACGGCGGTCAGGACTAGGGTTGCCAACTCTTTGTCGGTCAAAAATTGTAGTTCTACAATTTTTACCCATAAAAATATAGTAGATAACGAAAAGACGAAAAGAAAATAGTAGGTTCTAAAAATTTGGTAGGTAGGTATTTTATTTTTTAGAAGAATATTTTGTGAATTATTGAACGCATCTGTCAACTTGACATTCCAGAATCGTTAAAAGTAGGTATTAACGTTTTGTTTTACCCTTACACATTTTAAAACGAATATTATTGCTAAGAGTTTGATGCCTTTAAAATATAGTAGTTTCGCCTACTATATCTTTTTTTCAAAAATATAGTAGTAGGGCCTCTAATATAGTAGGATACTATACAGGGAAATTGAAAAAATACCCAAAACCTTTTTATCTGGACTTCGTATCATCACCCTGAATAACATTTGTTCTAGAACTTTGACCTCAACTTAATAACGTAGCCAAAAACAATTTCTTTTCGTTTATTTGAAGTCTGTAAAATTAACGTATACTACGCGCGCGCACCGATATGATAGCGAATATGATGTAGGTAGTAGGTAGGCTAATGTACAAGCACAGCTGATAGCAGGGCTTTCGTCGGCCGGTGCAGAAAAAATATATTATGCAAAATTTAAAGCGTGTTTATATTTTTTATAAGGAAAAAAAAAGTTTCGAATTTTTTAAAGTTGTAGAACAAATATTGTTCAGGGTGATGATACGAAGTGAGGATTAAGTGGTTTTGGGTATTTTTTCAATTACCCTATATTATATAGTAGGGTTGGCAACCCTAGTCAGGACACAGAGCGACACTACGACACAGCTACAGACACACACGTACCGTTGAGCACGTGCACGCGCACGGACGCCACCTCGGCGTTGGAGGGCGAGCACGAGTAGCGGCCCGAGTCGGCGGGCGCCGCGTCCTGCACGAGTAGGTACGACGTGGTGGCCGCGCCCTTCTCCGTCACCACGGACACGCCGCCACGGGACGAGTCGTACGAGATCACCTGCTTCACAACCGACACCGCTCCATTGTTATACCCACTCATGCTCGTTACTCAGCACTCACGTTACATGACAACTACATCGTCGGCATGTGTCACCTGCTTCACTCACACATTGTTTCGGTTGCAATCGTAGTACATAGTAGTACATTCAGAAGTGTACCATCACTACAGTTGTTCTGTGTACCTACATCTTATTCAATAAATGGGATTCTTTATCGTGTGTGTTTACTTTCGTCACAAAAAAGATCCGCTGAGAATCAGAAATGGATGGTTGAGATATATTATCTTATTGCAGTAATCGCTATTTGTGGGACTCAGTTAACGCTGATTCCTTATTCATATCTGTTCTTTGAATCGGGAATAGAACATTTCAATATTTTCGGAAATTCTGTTTCTAATAAATTATGTACTTTTATTAGATGACGCAGCTTGGAAATAATAAATAAACTAGTTCTGATTGTTGTAACTGCTGGAATTTATTATATGAATAATGATGCAATGGTAGCCAAACTGCATCGTAACAGGCTCTGTTCTAGCGTTCATGACACAAAGTGCATGTGTGTGTGTGTGTAGCGTTGAGTAAGTGATGCAGACACAGCTCGCGATCGTGTGGGATTACAACCGATAATACGATTAAATGTGTTTCATGTCGCAGATGTAACGGTAACGTATGCCTGGAAGTCTGACAGGTTAAAGACTATAAGTGTAGGGAAGTAATAGCGAAATACACAATAATGATATCGAAGAAAGGATATCCTAGCCTAGATTTGCAGCTGCAACACAAAATATTTTTGATTAGGATTTTAAACAGCAACCCTCTGACCGGAGTCGCTGTACAAAGTAATGACAAGCTTAACCTCTCGTATCCGGAACGTAGATCTACGCGAGACATAATAGGTTTTTAATTGTGTCTGTAATTACGGCATACGAAAGGTTAAACATAAAACTTATGGTTAAAGAATCATGGCGAGATTTTTAGAGATATTTAGAGAAGTTGAAATTCTAATTCTTAAATTCTTGGGTATCTAAAGAGTATCTTCAGGCATTTAGAATATATTTAAAACCCCGCAAAAAAAAGTTAATAGTTTAACCAAAAGCTCATTATTTCAGAACGAAACGGCGATTGACAGTAACAGTGACACTGACAGCCGCCGTTTCACAGTTCTTACATTGAAATTGCATCGTTGTATGGGAAATAATATCACAAAATAATGATTATTTTTTTCCACACACTTGTCACCTCACTTGTCTGCCAATTTTATAGATCCGTTAACATCGCTTGTCACTTCCTTTTTTTTATAAACACAAAATGGGCATCGAGATGAAACGAAAAAGTGTGTTTTCATTTCGTAATATTCTAATTATGCGGGGGTTTAAAAATATGCTAAGTATATCAATCAACTCCTGGTAATGCATTCTTTACATTGGAAATATTTAAAACCCCTCTAAATTACTTTTTTTTTCATACAAATGAATGTATGAATCTCGCTATGATTCTTTCCACAGTGATTATTAGTAAGGGGTGTGTTGTAAATGATACTAATGTTACACCAGTGTGCTACGCGGCGTAGGCCCGTACTCGTAGCTGGACGTGCTACGAACCCTTGCACTACGCTACGGAGAGCAAAGTTTGTAGCACGTAAGTTATACATTTCCTTTTGTTATTTCGGCAGGTCTTGTTTCAGTTATTTATATTATGTTCGTGAAACAAGGTGCTCTGGCAGTTTTATATGGCTTCAGAACAGGGTATGTACTACATCACAAGAATCAATGATATTACAAGTAAAAACGTGTAAGTAAAATAGGATATAATCGTTCTGCGAGTGGGACGTTCCACTATGCTAATTAGCTTACTTGAGTTCAGTTTCAGTCATGCCGGCGTCGATGGAAGTATGTTAAATTGTCACCTAATATACACACGCACTATAAATACAACATAAAACCCCGCCGCTAATATACATAGGTGACGCTGCAAACGTCAAACATTACATATGTCATAAATTACATTTATTATGTATTACGTTATTTATGGGCGATCCATTTTTGAAGTTCGAACCTTGTGTAAGATTTATCTACCTATTTACTTGTAATATCATTAACTAGAATACGCCATGTTGAATTGTAAAAGTCGTACGACTTGATAGCGTGTTCTGTCACCAGTATAGCGTTACTGAATAGATATTCGTGGCTGCGACCACATCGAGTCCTTCGCCATCTCCGAGCTCCACAATAAAACTACTCTAACATACATACTTACTACAAAAAATCCATGTGTATAATTACTTTGCGTCCGCTCACCTCGTCCTCGTGGTACCAGAATATGTAAGCGGGCGGCTCCGGCGAGAACTGGATGAGGCACGTGAGGTTGATGGTGGAGCCCATGTCCACGTGCAGGTCCGGCCCGCCCAGGATGCGCGCCGACGGCACTGCAACAAGCAGCTCGTCAGCACTGAGGTACACACAGAGGGGAGGGGTAATATACGATGTGATTATACAAAACTAGAGACCCGCCCTGGCTTCGAACGGGTATCATCATTAAATATTTCACACTATTTTCTTCCCGTGACCCAAGAGCCGGTTTTTACTTTGGGCAGAGGTTAAGCATTGCCATCCAACGTGGCAATGCTGTCAGTCTCTTGGGCACATTCCCAGATGAAGGCGATATGGAGGTATTTTTTGATGCCTTATTATATTAGTTTATTTTTTGTTTAATAGATATTGGTTTTTCTTTTTTTAATGTACGTGTAAATATTGTTACTTATTTACACGTTTTTTGTATATTTGTTACTTATTAATTAAAAATTATCTTCTATATATATATAAATAATTTATTAAAAAAAATATTTCAACCAATTTACACAAAACTCCTTCCTCATGAATCACTCTGTCTATTGATGAAACCGCATGAAAATCCGTTCAGTAGTTTTTTAGTTTATTGCGAACAGACAGACTGAAAGACGCGACGGGGGACGTGGTTTTATAATATGTAGTGATGTAGTTATAGTGTTGCGTGGGAAAATGGGTTTGTACATTAGTGTAACACCAAAGCGCCAGGACCGACCTCCGCACTTGATGAACTTTATCGCCACTGTTTATAATGTATTGCATTACAAGTACAGCATCAGAGCACTATGTGCGGCGCTGTTCGGCGCAGTCGGCGGCGGGGGGTTAATGTTCGTTTCACGTCGTAAGGATGGTATTATTACATCGGGCCGTGAGCTCTACTCTGAATATCAATCGTTGGTTATGTAAATGTTGGAGCGCTTTAAACATCGCTCGCTGCCGTGCAGTGTTCGTCGTACACAGTGTCGGTACCAGCCCTGAACGCGCTCCGAGTTCTCCGAAGTGATTGGATTTGATATTCATCTCTAGGTACCAAAATAATATTCTTGATATTTTCTTTGTCCGTTCTTGACAGACGGTAAAAGTTTTATTTATCTTGTATTGCCGCTTTTCCGCTTCGAAGTCAGAAGTCGTGAGACACTTTAGTATTCGATATCCAAATCAAAGTTAGGTAAGTAATATACAGCAGTCTCATGCATAATAATATTAATAATGATGTATGTCTCTGGCGGCGCGGGGCGCGGGGCGCGGGGCGGGGAGCCTCGGACGGCTTAATTCAGGAGAGTTATACTTAATGCAGGCAGGGAGAGAAGCTCGCCTACAGCCAAGGTGGAGGAGGTTAGACACACGAACATAACATTTGCAATTCGCTGTCCTTATTACAACCGGCTAAATGCACTTAGTTTCAAGAGCATGCCTAGTTTCCCCTTAACCCTGAATAAAGGTGTAAGTCCACTAACTGGTTCGGGTGACATTAATGATTCTCCTTCGACATCTACGTCACACACACAGTGACCGCGCTCCGCCGACACAACTACACACAGGTGCCTCCTTCGGTCTACTTTGTGAATTGAAACATCGGTATAAACCACAATAAAAATTCCAATTGCCCTGCTGGATCGCGTCAAAATAACAGTGGTATTGATAATATGTAGGTATTATGTTTTAGTTTCTACATAATCATGTGCCATACAAAAGACGAGTATACTGAAGACAGGTCATTCATTGTTCAGTTGACGAATACACGAGTACCTAACGAGCATAGACAACGAGTGTGCTGTTTACCGCACCGGCTGGACGCGGCGTCTGTTTGTACGCAACTTCTGTTAAACACTAGCGCAGCGTCCATTGCGGGGAGTGTTTGTTAAGTCGTAAAACAAAAATTAGTTGACGTCACTTGTTTACTTGTGACCTTCATGGAGACGCACAAGCGGAGCGAACTGAGACATGTGGCGTGTCACTTTAAGCGACACTTTCAGCAGCGGTGATCATAGTGAACGCAACGAATAGCCCAATAATGTGCCTCAATAGTTACAAGTGTAGTGTGTGAAGGAAGCTAGCGATGTCTTTGTGACGGCCCCGCGGTGTCATAATACCATAGAACCGGGTATTTCCCTTCATTTACTTGCCCAAGACAGTATTTGTAGAGTTTATCCTTTATTACTCTAGATTTTTCTATTTCTTATTTTTCTTAATGTTACACGTTTCCTCATCCAGTTAGGCGTAGGAATCAATGGTTAAAAACTTTCGAGTATCTCGGACTTCATTCAATAAGAAGATACAGCAATAGAGAGACTGGGAAGCACTGCGCGAAGGTGACAATGAATGGGCACATTATTGTTCAACCAATCCGAGAGTTCGCGTGCATGCGCTGAAGTGTCACCTGTTTCGAACAACATGTAAGAGACTTCATGTCCTGTATTGCACCTATGTATGACACACCATGTCCCGCCTGAGCCGGGCAGCCGGCAGCCGTCGCTGACGCCGCCGCTATGAGTACGTGTCGTTTCGTCGCGGAGGCAGTTGTTGCGACCGCGAGAGACACACTTCATACTTGATACCTGTTTCATATCTACAGTTCCAATATTACATATACACAACACTAGGGTAATGTACTGAAGATAGACAGGTAGATACACGAACATCTATCTACCAATCTGGTCAGTAAAAAGCTCCTCGGTGAATTTAGGTGAAGTGAATTTGAAGTGAGTGGTCTACGAGTAGCATCCCTAGTATTAAGTTTACTACTCCTAAGCATTTATTGGTATGTTTTGGCACTATAGTATAGACATACATTCACCAGGACCAGTCTGCCTTTGTTCGACACATTACGATCAAAGGACCAAATTAATGCTCCGCTTGCGAACACTGATGTACATACATTAATTTTTGTTGTTTTAATTTTTGTGGTTGTAATATAGCTTCTTCGTTATTTTAAAATAACGCGTATCATAATCGGATTATAAATCGCCGCTAGCCGCTAGTAGTAGCTACGGGCCATTTCAGTTAAGTTCGTACTTTATAATGTCTAATATTATATCGCAGTGGGCCAAGAAACTCTGGGACAGTGACAACAGAGGGAGAAGTTCACTCAGTCGGCAACACAAGGAGCAGGAGTTCCAATCCGGAGCCACTTTGTGTTAGTGAATTGGTTTGATGAGGTCTTATTCGCGACGTAACGCGTAGTTTTCACGATGACTTGTGTAGGTGCCTGAAGCGTTTAGATTTTATTTAAACAAGTTTAATTTTTTTACAAATAATAAAAGAGTGCTCATAGAGTTTCTTGCTGAGAACCAACTGTTTGGAACGAGCAACTACTTTCAGCTGGCGGACTGACTGACACCTTGACAATAAAAAATTGCCGATGCTGTTAATGGTTGGTTTGATTTGAAATAAATGATTTGATTTGTATTCGGAACCTCCGCTCGTCTTACAAAAGCTGGGTATGACGCGGGTGACGCTGGGTGTGGTCAGTCACAACGACTTTAGCTGAGTTTGACGAGTTTGACATCAAGAAGTTTGCGTTTAGCGAAATCAATACAAGATATTTATTTTGCTAAAACATGAGTATACACTTAAATGCAAGAAGAACAGATGAAGAAGATCAGAAGATTAGTATTATCGATCGTTGTGATGTCAAGTTAGCAAATAGAGTAGCGCTAGCGAGGTTAAGATTAGAGTCCATTACCAATACTGAAATGGTTTTTTACAAAGCAGGTTGGTAAGTTGAAACATTCATCCATCGGTAATCCTTGACAATAGAGGATGATTGCCGACGTGACAGGTCCGGCGGTGTCGAGAGCGCGGTGCCGAAGTATTATCCACCGCTCCGCTCGCTCCGCCGCAGAACACTTTGTTTGGCAGGTTTTGCTCGCTCCGCTCCGCCGCTAATTGGTTTAATCGCTCGCTCTTTGTTGCATTAAGCTGCGCCACGAGAACTATTACTTAGCCTGGGTGCTATGAAAGCTGATCCTGTTTAGTTAGTGATATAATATCTTGCTAGAACGGTTTGTCTCACATTTCATAACATCAAGAGTATTATGAACTTACTGTTTTGTTGCATAGTTTGTAATGGATTGACATCTTGTTTAAAGAACAATGTTGAATAAAACTGTCTTTAAAACTTTTCGGAAAGAAAGTGTTCATTATTTGTTGTGAGAGCTCCATCTCTCGCTGGTGCTCACTGCAACTACTGCTCTCAAATATATTGTTGAAATAGGCATCTCATTATTTTCTATTAATGCAAGTTTCTTTTTGTTTTATAAAACATTTTCCCACATTAGGATCAAAGTTTCTCCTATATTGTGGGTCGTTTATAAACATTTAAACTCACATACATAACCAGCCAGACCCGGACCAACTACCCGCTTATGTTACAATTATTCCCTCGGGAATGACCGGGAATCGAACCCGAGATACGCAGCATAGCTCGTTGTCCACCCACCACATCGCTCAGCCACTGCGCCCACGGTGCCGCTAAAACTATAAACCAATTACAATAAGTCGGATTTAAAAATATGTTTCCTCATAAATCCTTTTAACGCAAATGTTCATTGAATTATTCGCATGACCGCACCGACCAACCGAGCGACGAAAATGAAATCATAAAAAATTGAGCAAGCGGACCTATCACCTAAGTGAACACAGACGCGGAAATAGATCGCTCCGGCAGGCGGTGCGGGGGCGGGCGCGGGGGCGCGGGGGCGCGGGGGCGCGGGGGCGCGGGGGCGCGGGGGCGCGGGGGCGCGGGGGCTTCAATAACTGTGAGCAAGTTGCCGAGGAATGAACAGTGTTTCCACATTAACCGCGGCCGGTGGCCAGCACAGCTGCTCCCCGGCTCACCTGCTCACGCCGCAGCCACTCCACAGTCACGTGCACTGGGCATGTGTTGCTAAATTAATTTCATGCATATGTTACCGGCAATCTGTATTATTCAGATATTCAATACAATACCTAGGCAATGTAAAGAATACCTGGGACGCCCAGACAATGTATGAAATATTATGAATGTTATTGTGCATTACATACTTTACCTAGGTAATGTAAACAATTGATAGGGATTGTATAGAGTACCTGCTGGTCCATCGGCAATGTGTAAAATAAATAGATTTTGGTATATATTTATCAATGTTAACAGTTATAATATAATAGGTAGCAGTAGTAGTATGACAGGCCGGTGTCCGCAACTCCACGTCTCAGCGCGTATTTTGTGTACAGGGCAATGACTAATAGCATGATAACATTAAGGCATATAATTAATAGAAATACCGGATACAAAGAGAGTATTGTCTTAAAAATCAATATGTTGTGCTACAAAAGTTAGTGACAGAAACGAATCGCTGCAAAACCGACTCCACGTAGTCTTGTCTGCCCTACGCCTAAAGTGTAATCTAAGCCCGCGTAGGCGCGGAGGGGCGAGGCGGTCCGCGGGCTGAGGAGCAGGTGGTTTTAACGCACGCCACCGCGCCGCGGCCGAGGTTGGTCGGCGAAACCGGCCAGCAAGCCGAAGCAGCGGTGGTAAACGTAAAACTCGTATAAGCTCGCCTGGGACCGCCGGAGCCCCGCAGCGCCGAAGCCGTGACAGAAGTCAATCAAATCTACACCACTTGTCAAGGGTGCTCGCCATGCTTTTCACTGTCTGTTTAGGGCACTCATATCTGCCTGAGGCGTTGATGAGGACTGTGGTTGTCCCTATTATGAAGAACAAGACTGGGGACGCGTCCAGTGAGCTGGTCCGTGAGCTCAGCAGTACACAGGTAGGCTGTTCAATTGATGGAGTTTTTGTTAACAACATAAGCTACGCCGATGATATGGTACTGCTGAGCCCATCGATCAGTGCCCTCAGGCGCCTAATAAGAGTATGTGAGCGTTATGCGGAGGCCCATGGGCTCAGGTATAATGAGAGCAAGAACGAAATGATGGTGTTCAAGGCCGGTACGAAGAGCTATGCCACCGTACCGCAAATTACATTGAACGGCAATGCTCTCAAGAGAGTATCGCAGTTCAAATACCTGGGTCACTGGGTCACCGAGACCAGAGACCAGAACGCAGGGCATTGTCAGTCAGAGCTATATACTAGCCCGTAGGTTTGCACGCAATGCTTCACTGCTCTGGGCTTCTTCCAGTTGTAAACGTCCCTTTGTCCCTATTGGCCTAATTCTGTTCTGTCTCCAGCTTGATTTGGAAGGAAGTGAAAAATATGTTTTAGTATAGTCCCTAATGTCAACAGGTATTTGATTAAGTAGATTGGGTATAGTGAACGAAGTACCATATTATATAAATTATTTTTGTGTGGCACTTGATATAACTTTAATTTGGCTGTCGTGTATTCACGTCATAATTAACAGGAATCTGAATGTCTCTGTTATCAAAATGTTCAATGACTAACAGATGGGTAGGGGTATTACCAGTTCTTGCAATGTTTAAATAAATTTATGTAATTGTTTCGATATTTTTTCTTTAAATGGTACTAACTAATGGTACTACGAGTTTCAATAAACGTGTTTGCAAATTCTGTATTTGATCCAGGTAAGTTTTAAATGTGCGTTCATAACTAGTGAGTCCATAGGAGATTATCGACTCAGCAAGGGCTGTGTACCTACATTTGTAGGACGGTTCAGTACCGTATATTGCGCTTTATCACGGAAAATTTGGTGAGTATTGCACCGACGCGTAACTTGTTGTGTACAGATTCCACCTGGTAACTCTAATTGAATCGATTTATCAATTATAAGTCCCAGATAGGTATGATATGGGACTCTCTCTCTATAGAATACCAGATTATACAGATTGCCGGTACAGGTGCCATATAGGTATATTATCCTCACAAAAAATAGCATTTTATCCGCAAGCTAGTTGTTAGTACTTGTTGTTTCTGAACTGTACGAACAATTGTAATAACTTTTATGAATTGCTTCTACCCATGCGATTAACTAAATAAATAAGTGCAAACAGCCACAGTTGCCAAATGTGTGCGTTAAGTCGTGCGTAAACCTCATAAACTTTGTTCCACGACAGTAGGAAGCCACCGCCCGCTGGAATATGTGAGAGCTTTCATAACAACGAACATTTTTGACGTGCTCTGCCCCTGCGCCCCCCCCACCCCCCCTCACCGCGACCGCACCCCGCGCGCCTGTGATTGTTATAAACAAGCCAGGTGTCCGCTCGTAAGTTACGCACGTTTTCAACTTTATTCACACGCTTCGCACGCCCGCGTTACTGGGTTACCGACGACTTGTACGTTATAACTACTCGTAGAATTATTTGTTTGTGGCAGCGAGCAGTAAGGAGCTGTGTAGGTTTATATTGTTGATCGTTGTGTCATAGGACTACGTTTCATGAACAAACGATTCACATTTGTCTCCGATGTTAGAATTACGCTTCATCGAACTAAACCTATCAGTTTGTCGAAATATTATTTACAGAACTTAGGATACTTATTTTTATTGTTTCCACGAACGACACACGACGTTTCGCAGTTAGGTACATTTTATCGAATTTGCGATCTCTTGAACTGCGACCAACTTGATGTTGCCAACAGCTGCTGCGGCACCAGTCAGTCGGTTCCATAGCTGATGGTCTGTACCTATGTAGTTGCCGTTTTACAATACTGCCCATTTGAAACGTAATTTATGTAAGGCTGGCAATAAATTCGGGCAGAAGCAGTAAAGAATGCCTTTGAAGAGTTTGTTGGCTCCCGTACACCTGATTTCTTCAAGAAAGGCATTGAAAAATTACCACTGCGGTGGCTGAGATGCATCGATAGCATGGATGCATATTTTGATTAACAGAAATAAAAAATATATTTATATAAAATGTATAATTATTAGTAAACTATTACTAATAGCCTTTTTTGTCTAGCCAATGCCCCCAAGTCCAGTATAAGCTAACCATTTTGTATTTTTTTTTCTTGCATATCTTTAAAACTATTTATTTCAGAATTATAAAATAATATATTTGAGACCCTCACAACAAGCCCTGACATATAATATGTACAGTTTATTAAGCACACTTATTCTCTGATGCAGATCGATTTTATAAAGAGTGGCCTTTTATACAAACAGTGAGACATAACTGTTTAGCTACTGAAGTAAAAATGATACAGCACTTGCACAAAAATTGACCAAAGAATTACCTCTTCACTTTAGTCATTGGATGGAAATCAGTTTACCACCGCCTACAGCTGTAACTGAACGTGCCTGTAGTGCAATCTATGTGCGGTGCTGGTCTCAGTGTGTGTGACGACGTGTGAGGAACAGAGTGGAGAGTTCTTCATCCTCTATAGAAAAGGGAGGATCCTCGGACCAGACGGGTGTTATGTCTGGTGGGCTACTACTGCCCGACGGTCGTAGTCGGGAGTTTGTATATATACTACAAAGTTGTTGTAGTTGTTGTTGTTTGTTTGTATTTGTGTTTGGGTGAATTGCAGTCAAACGCAAGCCTATTTGTTAATAAAAAAAAAATAATGCTAATGTCGCGGAGAACGTGCGCGATCTAGGATACGGTGGTTGTAGTACACATCATGTGCGATAGATGGCGCTACATGTGTAAGAAGCACCTTTTAAAGTCAGCGAGTCATTTCCTAGGTAACCAATAACTCAAACAGGCCCGACAGTTTGTTGAATATTTTAAATGAAGTCCAACCTGTCCACGGGAAATTAAAAATATTTTTCGTAAAAGTATGAAACTGCAATCATTTACCGAAGATGAGAGGTACCGATAAACCGTAGCGGATATAATCCGACGCCAATAAATCAGCGGAACAAAACGCTCCCAACATCGGCGAGTTGAGGTTGAACGAGAAAAAACCCGCCAATGTATCATCTATCATATTTTTAAAGTCGCCTGTCGAGTGTCGGGAGGAAATCGCTCCTCCGCGAGGGAGTTATTGAATTTCCAATTTTTCACGAGGAATTTTATATTATTTGTGCGGGTAGTTCGACGCCGCCGCCCCAGCTCCCGAGCGACACTCTGTGTAAACAAAATGTGAGCTTCAACAACAAAACGAAATCGATCACTAACAGACCGACAAAGTTTCAATTTAATTGAACCCATTCGTAATGGCTAAAGTTCATGGAAATAATTTCTCTACGTATACAATACAATTGAAAAGTTTAGTTGGAACCTGTGACGTACCTACTCGTGTCCGTGGAACGAAACATTGGCGGCGACATTATCATACTCTGGCCAATATATTAGCGCATCACAAATTACTATTCCATTCCTTGAACTAACTCGGATTAGGAGTGTTTCAGCATCGTCGGGGGTTGCGGTAGTATCTCCAGTTCCCGCGACCCCCGACGTAGGTGTGAGATGGAACACTGGGGAGGTTTTTAGTCAGTAGAAGTCTGACAGACCCCTCCGTCCGCCCCACGACATGCATGAAAATTTTCCACCACGAAAAAAATAAAAAATAAAAGGGGTGTTTCAGCTATCGTTGGTCGTGCAGACAGCACGCGGCGCGGCACCGCCACGAACCGTGAACATGGTTTCACATTTACCCTCTCCGTGCCCTCAGACAGGCTGCTGCCACTGCTGCGAGACTCGTGACGCGTCAAACTTGTGGCTAGGTACTTAGCCAGGCAGTCATTTTAATTTTTACTCGCCGCTAACTTCTCTAGAACATTATAATTATATTTATTTATAGGGTTTAGGTTGGTGCATCCACTTTTTCCGCGGCGCATCATAAATTTTTGAATTATTTATCAGAAAGAAATCCGACATTATTATCACCTTAATTTTGTTTTATGAAATATAATCTTTTGATGAATGACTTTTGAAAGTCATCACTCAAAAGTTTTTGATGACACGTCACGAATAACAACCGGCTATAGGCAAGTTGTCCGTGTAGTGTCGGACGTAAAGAATAGCACCATCCCATATCTTCCCGTGGGTGTCGTAAGAGGCGACTAAGGGACTTACCAGAGAATGGGCAGCAGCGTTCTCTGTGCCTTTGTAACAACCATACTGCGATCGCCAATCCGCCTGCCAAGCGTGGCGATTATGGCAAAACCCCCCCTTTGGGTAGGCCTATGTCCAGCAGTGGACGTCTTTCGGCTGAAATGATGAATGATGATAGGCAAGTTATAGGTATTCATAATTATAATTGTGTGCTCCACACACGAAGAACTGACGGCTCTGTTCACTGTTTACTTTGTAATTGTGAACATCAAATAATAAAGAGTCTTAAGTAGCACTCTTATTATGCAAAGATTGATCAGCTTAACTTTCGAAGTTACTTAATGGAAAAGGTAGAGCATATCAATCTTCCAGAGAGCTGTTTGTGAGATGCAATAGACCTTACCGTGATGTGAAGATTTTGATTGATTTATCTTTTAAGAACTTTTATGTTATTATAATGAGGAAGGGGAATTAAGGGGAATTCATAAATGTGTATATTTGTGCTCAGACGCGTCTGCAGCTATATTCAATAAGAGAGCGCAAGTAACATATTCCAAGTGTAGTGTATATACACATACACTTACACACATACACACGCCGTGTCGTGACACACACACACCAACATGTGCAGCGTCCAGCCGGCTCCGTGCGGCGGCTTGCGACGTCCGACGTCCGGCGTCCGGCTGAACACGACACGCATCGAGGTCAATTCTCAACTCAAATCCATTCGTTTGTTCTTATACCGCTGTAAAATGGTCACATTCCTAGTTTGGAATTTGGACTGCACTCGTCCCCTTTAATATTATTAATGCACAAGATGTTGTGTCTGTCTATTTTTGTATTATATTAGTTTAGGGTCTTTATAATAACGTATGCTACTTTTTACAAGCTTCCTCTACGTCATATTATTCATTACATAAAACCCTCCCCTATGACCCTGCCACCATCCATAAAACACATGCAATAAGACAACATGTCTGTGTGTAAAATACTTAATATGTATCCCATGAATAATCGAGAATGTTAACTAACTCACATTCATCCTTACATATACACCCCACACCATAACACACAATCTTTTTGTTTTTTTTGCTGCTTTTATTAATATTATACGTTTGATAATAAGATGTAACACATTTTACAGTATATTGTCTAAGTAATGAAGAGCGGGGACTCCTAGCACAGGAATCTCACATACCTAAAAGGATACCTCTACGTAAGCAACATTGTAATACTAGTACCTAGGTAGTAAAACAAACATTTTTTGATTTATTTTTCTTATACAACTTCTCATGTTTGTTATTTAGTTGCAATCTTGCAAGTCACTTTTTACAGAAATTTTGCTTGCTTGTCCAGTTCTGATGACAAAACACTAAAATTATAGAAATACATAACTTCATACAACAGCCAAGACTGGCTCCTCATGAGGGCTTTAAAGATAGATAAAAAAAGCAGTAAAGATATCTTTACTGTGGCTTTGCTGTTCAATGATTAGAAACAAATTCGCAAAAAATAGCGTGAAATGTCTCAAGTCCTAACACTTTTATTTTACTATAATATACTATTTTTTTGTGTAAAAAGGAGTCAAGGGTTTAAGCTGAAAACCAGCGCTTAGCAACCCTTTAGGGGGGGACCTAAGCATAATGCTGACGCTTGAACGTTTTGATTCCGGTATTATAGTTCTGTGTATGTATGAATACTAACTGTAATACTGGAGACAATATTTTTTTTAATTCTATTCTATTCTATACAAAAAAGCTGAAAGCTTCTAAGAAAATGTTAAATTAAATTAAATTTCACGTCAATTTTGTTTTGTACGTTTTACCAAAAGTTTGTTTTTATAACCTTTATTTGAATCCACAACTCCGGCTACGTCTGCGGTGTATCCGACATTGACGCGAGCACAGATGATATAATACCAACGTAACGCGAGCGACGGCGCGGCCGCGGCCCGGGCTGAAGCTAAGCTACTATATTTTCTGTTGATTCGCTGTCACTGTACCTGCTCAGAGAGGCGTATGCCCAGCACTGGGCAAAGTAAGGCTGTGGATGATGAACAAATGTACGCGCTCACATTGTGCTGCTGCTTTTGACAGTAGGTACAGTACGCAAAAGAGATAAGTATCCATGTCGTCGGGAATAGTTGAAGATTTCTTAGAAACCAATGGGGGCTTTCAAATGAAATTTTATTAAATCATTGAACTGTTTATTATCTATAAATTGTATTTTATTTTATTCATAAAAACCTATCGGTTTCTAAGTAAACTTCAACTGTTTCCGGCGACATGGATACTTATCTCCTTTGGTGACCGTACCTACCTATCTACTAATAAGAGTGATGTTTTCATGTGTTGTTTAGTTAGGATCGACTGAGCTGAGCTTTATAATTACCTAATAGCTGACGATATCGCCATTGTACCACGTCACAGTTTGTACAATTTACTCCGCTTTTCGGAATCCCATACTGGGGATCCTGCGCGCAGGTAACACTGAATCCTCTCTCTTTGTGTTAGAGTTACAAATAGCTGGCTGCCAGTGCGCGACAAACGCGCCCGTTCTGCAAATTCCTCGTTATTAAATCTCGTGACCGTAAAAACAAGGTGAAGTAGGTTTTCTTTACGCCCTCCCCGCGCCCCTGCAGCCCCCCCCCCCCCCCCGGCTGTGGTGCTGTCGCAGTTTACACGTCCCTGTCTCTTTGTTCCTAATTATTTCATCTTTAAAGCACTACGTGCGTTTTGAAATGATTA
Organism: Charanyca ferruginea; assembly: GCA_947361185.1. NCBI lineage: Eukaryota > Metazoa > Arthropoda > Insecta > Lepidoptera > Noctuidae > Charanyca > Charanyca ferruginea. Next base: position 30,655,020 of record OX376058.1, on the reverse strand, counting down.
TGTTTTTAAAAGAGTCCAACATTTTGTCTGTAATAAGGCTACAAGTTTGACCATGCCTCCAGAATCCGACATAAATTTTCCATCATTGTGATATTAGGTATCTAGTTTTGTTCTGCACCGCACCTTGTGCGTTAAAACTTTGATCTTCCATATCTCCGTAATATGGAAATTCAAAGTTTGAACGCTACGTTTTTATAAATAAGTATATTTTATATAAAACTGTTCTGTTGGTTGCGTATCCAGGGCACGTGATAAGACACGAAAGATACCCACGAAAGAGCCCTTTTACAACTTATCATGATGGGCAAAGTACCTGGAAAGCGAGAAAGTCTTGACTAAAGAACCTACGAGAGTGGACTGGTATCTCGAGCGCCGCGGAACTATTGCACCTCGCGAAAAGGAAAAGTAGTACGTTCGTAGTTTGGAGAGGCACTAGAAGAAGATAACTGTTCTAAACTTTAAATACCCCATGTCACGCCTCTGTCATTTGTATGCGTTACATTGCGCTCGTGACTTGAAATAAAAGGTAAAAGTCGTTTCTTAGCAATAATTCTTGCTCAATGTTACTTAGTTTGATGAGCAGTATGTGTAGTTAATAGCTATGTGATGAGTGTTGTTACACCGCGTATCATTTTGAGGTCAACATAAATGATTTCTTTATGTTAATAACAAAAAGTTTGAAAACGAAAACATCAACACACAACGCCAATCAGCGCTGCATTAACATAACTTAAATTTCCTACATTGTGCTACATTACATTCGCATCGGACAGTCGGATCACACCTGACTCCTGAGCCAAAAAACAAAACGTTAAGTTCCAACACAACAGCACTTACATCTACCAAAATCTGGAGCAGTGTAATGCTATTAGGTATAGCGAAAACGTCCGTATGTGTGTGTACGGGAGCGGTGTCGGGAGTGTCGGGGAGTGTCGGGGAGCGCGCGGCACACAGCGACATCGCCCGCCGACGACGGCACAAATCCAATAACCCGTCGCACCACGACACACGACACACGACACACGACACACGACACACGACACCGCGTGCACTCAACGCGCTCGCTTGTTCGCGCCTTTTACTGCAACTAACACGTTAGTAGCGCGTCTGTCGTCACATATCTGCATGTGAGTTTTATCTAGGTTAGGTCGCGGCGTGTTGGAACTTTCCTTGTTGCGCCAATTCAAGAAAGAGTCAAAGGTTGATATATGCATAGTTATATCGGGCTTGGACAGATTTCTGTTTTGTCTATCTATATGTGAGCAGGCCGAGTGTCATCAATGTTGATATTGTGTTAGGTATTAGGTAACAAAAAAATTGCAAGTTTTTCTAGTCGCTTTATGGACACAATTAAATACCCATTATCCAGGCAAGTCATTTCATTAGCTGTCAATGCAAAAAATAACATAAAAACCTGAATAACTTTGTGTGTTGGAATTGCCATTAAAACAGGAAACAGATACGATTATAATAATAATAATAATATAATAACATGTAGGGACATTTCACACACGGCCATCTGACCCCAAACTAGGGAGACCCTGTACTATGGGTGTCAGACAGCTGTTATACTTACACAAATACATTTTAAATACATACATATATACATAAACAAATATTTGTGTGATGAGCACTTGTGTTTGCCTTGCAGACACAAGTGCTCATCATACAAATATTTACCCTGGGCGGGAATCGAACCCGCAACACGCTGCGCAGCAGTCGATCGCTCAGCCACCGCGCCAACCGTGTCGTCAATATAATTAATTTAGACAATAGTTAAATAGGTAGGTATCTGTGTCATCATTATCTCTATTTACCGACATTTTTGACAAGACTGTCATTAATCGCCGCTGTGAGGAGATTGCGACAACAATTTTAACTTTTTGACCGCCATGTCAAAAAACCGAAAACGTGCCCTCTGCGCCAAGCTACGAATCACGTATATAGTAGTCTGTCATGTAGTCGTGACCGTGGCGTGCTGGGCACATTTAGGTTTGTCATCTGTACATGACTGTGGCGGTCAAAAGAGTAAACGTTTTTATTGAGTGGAGTTGGCTCTGTATTGTAACCTACGACCCATTATGTTAATTTATTTAAATTTGTTATTGAAATAATGTCAAGATTCTTCTCTGACCTACGTATGTACAGTCAGCAAAAGAGATAGGTATGCAGGTCATCGGAAATGGTTGAAGTTTACATAAAAACTCATGGATGTTTTCGAATTAAATCATTGAAATGTTTATTCTCTATCAAATTTATTTTATTTTCTTCAAAAACATCCATCGGTTTTTAAGTTAACAAGAACGACCTTGCATACCTATCTCTTTTGCTGAGTGTACATACCTACATACCTACTCATAAAAATTTGATATTCGATATGCTGAAAATTGTAACTAATAGGCAATTAGGCCATTAGTTTCAATATCGCAACGCACCTAAACTACAATGAAAATGATTTTCCAATATTTTTGAATATATGTTTAATATTCATCGTTTTGTGCCCGTCGCAAATATTTTCCCCTTTGGTGGCGAGCGATCGAAATGAAGAAGTATTTCAACTATGTGACGGTTAATAATCGGCAAGCGTGGCTGACACAAAAAGACATAGCGCGTGCCCAACTGCTTCACTGTGTGTCACGTCGCTCATGGACACTTCCGTGTGGATCTCAAGCCAGACCTATAAGGCGGACATCACACAATCAACGATCGGTCCGATATAATCGACTCTATAAAAAATCGGTCGTGTGAGTTCCCCTATATGTATAAAGTTCTGACTTAGGCACTAGGCGAACAGAAGGATACGCTTTGGCTGGGCGGTATTCGGGAAACTACGTGACATCTTTAAATCGGCGATCCCACCATCCCTTAAGACCAGGGTCTTTAACCAGTGCGTCCTACCCGTAATGACTTACGGAGCCGAAACGTGGACACTCACCGCGGGCCTGGTCCACAAATTCAAGGTTGCTCAGCATGCCATGGAGAGAGCGATGCTCGGGGTTTCTCTGGTGGATAGAATTTGCAATGAAGTCATTCGCCACAGAACTAAAGTCACCGACGTTGCGCGTCGAATTAGCACGCTGAAGTGGAAGTGGGCCGACCATGTCTGCAGACAGACAGACGGTAGATGGAGCAGAGACGCTCTAGAGTGGAGACCGCGGCACGATGGACCGACGATTTAAACAACGTATCTGGCAGCGGATGGATGCGGGTTACCCAAAACCGGGTTGGTTGGCGATCTTTGGGGAAGCCTACGTCCAGCAGTGGAGGGCAATAAGCTGATATGATGATGATCATGATATATATAACTACTAATTATTATTAAGTATCAAGAAGTAATGAACTGTAAGTACTATCAACATAGACTAAAATACTTTTTAAATATTTATAGACATACTAGCTGACCCGACAGACGTTGTAATGTCAATCGCTTTTTGAACTTTTTTACCGTATAAACCTTCCCTGGACCACAAATATTTCAAGACCAAAATTAGTCAAATGGGTCCAGTCGTTCTCGAGTTTGAGTGAGACTAACGATCAACGATTCATTTTTAACCGGCTTCCAAAAAGAGGAGGCTCTCAATCCGATTGGTATTTTTTTTATGTATGCAGGTACACCGAACATTCTTTTTATTTATTTTTTCATTTTTGACCACGCTTTTTTTAATTATTGATAGTGTATACCTCAAAGAATCATGGCGAGATCCATACATTCAATTGTATGAAAAAAAAAAAAAAATTAGAGGGCTTAAAATATTTTCCTAGGTGAAGAATACATTACCAGGAGTAGATTGATATACGTACCATATTTTTAAACCCCCGCATAATTAAAATAATAATAATAATAATAATAATAACTCTGAATGTCACCATACGTCGTCTCCCTAATTTTATTGATTTATTTTAACAATTTTTACAGTTATTGGACATTTCGTATAAATTTTGCTGCACAATATAAAATTCCATCCAGTTAATCGAATTATTAAACCATATTGCAACCTCTTCCAAAACAATTTATATTTTTTATGCAGTGAAATACAATTGACATATATGTCATTGCAAAACCGAAAATAACGTCGATTAAGTACATAATACATGATAAAATGAAGAAAAATTATAATAATAATGTAATATATGAATAAAATGAAGAAAAATGAAGAATGATTATAAACACCATTTACAAAAAACGGACAAAAAAACGATGACAAGATGATATTGAGATCAGCACGCCGAGCACGCCCAACTTCTCCGGACCTGTCGCTCAGCTCCGCCTCGCCGCCGCCGGAACCCAGCCCCAACGTAAGTGCTGTGACACCGGCCTCGGCAGTTGCGTCGAGCTCGAGCGACGAGTACTTCTCTCCGCCGACGACGCCACCACCTGTGCGTCGGCGGGGACGACGCCGGCCGCCGGACAGCTTGGGGCCTCGAGACCCACCGGTCTCTGATAGGGTCCCCGCTCTCGGTGGAAGTGTGCAGCGCATGAGATGGACGCAGTCTATTAATGAAAGTGTCATGCGCTCATACTTTGGGGCTACAGAGGGGGGAAGTAACTTGACTGCGTACCGTGGTCGGATGCTCTCTCTGTTTCAGGTGCTTGAGCCAGCTGTCAACGTGTCGGCGCAGCGATTGTCGGATCAGGTGCGGGCCATCCAGCGTAATCATATGCTGGACGACGCAGTACTTGATCGACTACGCCTTGAGTCACGGAGTAGCCACGTCACGTCTGCTTTGCCACTGGTTGCGGTCGCGGTACAATCCCAAGATTTACCCAGTGCTTCACCGCGACCTGACGACGGTGGTGAAGAGGATAATGGTGAGGCTATATCCGTGAGTTCCCAGTGCAATATTCAATTGAGGAGTGCTTTGGAGGATGCGTTCCGAGAGTATCGCTCTACACCGCCTGAATTAAGACCACGATTACCCCGTTTGCCCATGCACAAGAAAAACCAGGCGCTGGTGTGTGCTTTAGATTCGCAGCTGTCAAACTGTTTTGACAACAGCGAAGACCTCGCCGATACCCACTCGATCTTGTACTGCGCGGCTGTAGCGGCATGTCGTGTAGCTCATGTCAAATTTCCCAACTGTGACAGAGCTGCACGACCAAAGCCAGCTGTACCAGCATGGCAGTGCAGGATTGAGCGTCGTATTGGTGAGGCTAGAGCACTCATCGGCAAACTAATCTGCTTCAGGGAGGGCAATACTCGCCCTAGAGTGATGCGCTTTGTGAGGCGGGCATTCTCGGGGACTGATATTAGTCCTCGAGATTATTTATCCTGCATCACAGAGCGTATCGACTTCCTGAAGCAGAAGATCTGTGCATGGGCAAACCGTATTCGACTGTACAAGCGGCGGGTGGAGCGGTACACTCAGAATCGCATATTCCAGAGTGATGAGAGGTGGGTGTACAGGACTTGGGAACGACCGGACCAAGGTGTGGCTGATGCGCGCCTGCCGGATGATGATGCCATGTGTTCATTTTGGCGCAGCATCTGGTCAGTGCCTGTCAGTCACACTGAGGGCGATTGGACTCGCGAGGTTGAGCGAGCGTGTGATCCAATACAAGAAATGGGGGCAATTACCATCAGCCCCCAAGATGTAGCTCGTGCAGTCCGTCCGTTACCTAACTGGAAATCTCCAGGGCCGGACGGGCTGCACAACTTTTGGATTAAATGGTTTAAAAGATCGCACACTCGCTTGGCGTCTCAGTTCCAGTCAGCCTTAGAGTCAGGATCGTTGCCCCAATTCTTAACAACTGGAATAACCCACCTGCTCCATAAATCCGGTGGTACTACGGAACCTAAAAATTATAGACCGATTACTTGTCTACCAACGGTCTATAAAGTTCTTACATCCATTTTGAGAGCAAAAATTAACGAACATATTGACAAAAATTCTATCATGTCTGCCTCTCAAAATGGATGTAGGAACGGGTCTCGTGGTACTAAGGAGCTCCTCATTGATATGGCCATTAACCAGCAGGTTCGTCGTTCCCGAAGGGATCTGTCGACATGCTGGATAGACTATAAGAAGGCCTATGATTCTGTGCCACATACATGGCTCATGAGGGTGTTAGAGTTGTATAAAATTGATACAACTCTGCGCACCTTCTTGATGTCATGTATGGGGCAATGGAAGACGGTCCTTCGCTATCCAGGATGTCGGCAGATCCGGGAGAATAGCGAACCGATAAGGATCGAGCGAGGTATATTTCAGGGCGATAGTCTGAGTCCACTGTGGTTTTGTTTAGCCTTGAACCCTCTAAGCGCGTTGCTGGAGGGTTCAGGTCTGGGCTATCGGCTGAGAAGAGGAGGTCAGGTTATATCTCACCTCCTTTACATGGATGATCTTGATGGATGACTTTCTTAATGCTAAGTCCCTGCACAACCGTGAGGTATGCAGTCTCAGGGAGTACTTCTTTAAAGCCGACGTGGGGATGCATCGAGATGTGGTCTCAGTGGACAAGGGCCTCACCCCGCTCTCCTTAGCGAACGAGAACTGGCGCAAACCTGTAGTACTAGATACTAATGACCGTAAGAAGGTATGGCAGAGCAAGGAGCTTCACGGGCGCTTCTACCGGGCTCTATATGGGCCTGATGTAGACTTCTTGGCGTCCGTATCCTGGCTGCGATTTGGTGACCTCTTTGGGGAAACCGAAGGTTTTGTCTGTGCGATTATGGACGAAGTTATGATGACGAACAACTACCGGAAGTATATTGTGAAGGACGGCACGGTTGACATTTGTCGGGCATGCCACCGACCGGGAGAATCAATCCGACACATTATCTCTGGGTGCTCTCGTCTGGCTAACGGAGACTACTTGCATAGACACAACCTTGTAGCTAGGATTATCCACCAGCAACTTGCTCTAAAATACAGGCTTGTGGAATCGGAAGTACCGTACTACAGGTATGTGCCCGACTCAGTTCTCGAAAATGGCAACATCACATTGTATTGGGATCGATCTATCATCACTGACAGGACTATTGTTGCCAATAAGCCTGACATAGTGGTGATAGATCGATTAGAGCGTCGCGCAATGATTGTTGATATAGCGGTTCCGCATGACGAGAACCTCGTGAAAACCGAGAAAGATAAACAAATTAAGTATCTTGACTTGGCTCGCGAGGTTGTCGACATGTGGGATGTGAATACAGCAGTCATTGTGCCGATAGTCGTTACGGCCAATGGACTCATTTCCAAGAGCCTCGACCAACACCTAAGGAGGCTCTCGTTGGGCAGCTGGATCAAGGGCTTGATACAGAAAGCGGTTCTCCTGGACACGGCGCGTATAGTCAGGAGATTCCTTTCTCAGGAGCCCTGACCACCGGTAGCTTGGACCCTATTCCCGATACCGGTGGGCTACTATTTTTTATATTTTTAAATGTTTTTATGTTTTTTTTACTAATATTTAAAAATATAATACAATATGTAAATAATATAAATAAATGAGAATAATAATAATAATAATATGTGGGGACATTTTCACACAAAAACACAAATATTACGAAATGAAAAATAACACTTTTTCGTTTCATCTCGATGCCCATTTTGTGTTTATAAAAAAAAAGACAATGACAAGCGACGTTAATGGTCTATCAAATTGGCAGACAAGTGATGACATTATTTCCCATAAACGATGCAATTTCAGTGTAACAACTGCGAACCGGCGACTGCCAGTGTCACTGTTACTGTCAGTCACCGTTTCGTTCTGAAATAATGAGTTTTCGTTAAACTATTCACTTTTTTTTAGCGGGGTTTTATTAATATTGTAAATAATAATAATAAAAAAAAATGCCGTAAGATACTCTTTAGCTACCCAAGAATATAAGAATTAGAATTTCAACTTCTTTAAACATATTTTCTTTTGTACAAATCCTGCCATGATTCTTTATAAATTTCAAGAAAATATTTCACCCCTAAGGGTAGAAAATTAAGGGATGACTGAATTTTTTTGGTGTCACCGCTTCGTAATTAATTTATATGATAAGAAGTAGGCACTAAAAAGCGAAAAAAAAGTTTTTTAACAAAAAAGACAACCGCCTTCAAAAAGTAAAAAATAACTTTCAATTCGCAAGTCGGTGGCAGTACAAAACAACAAACAAAACCAAAGCCGCCGACTTGCGAATTGAAAGTTATTTTATACTCTTTGAAGGCGGTTGTCAGCTTTTTATTATATAGATATTTTTTCATCTAATTTATTTAATTCTCTCAACCGAAAATCGATCACAGTGGCCAATGTCAATGGAGAGCAAGAAGGCAGGAGATATTATGGTGCACAAGTGTAAGTCTGCTATTCTAAAATATAAGGTTCGAATTTTTATCATTAAAACTAATTACTAGGCACACAGTATGACGCGGCTCTGATAAATTTGCGACGCGATTAACAAAGCGATCGCGATGAACATGAATTCATCACACTTAGCTTCGCAAACTTTTATAAAATACAAACTTCACTGTTCTGTAATGTAGAGCTCGAGGAAATAATATAACATAATCAGTAAACCCATTTCACGGGTCTCTTGTCAAAGTGAAACTCCCGAGTTGGGGAGGAGGGGGGGATGATGTCGCGCCACCAGATCGCTAATGCTCTCTCTGCGCTTGCAATCATTAAAACAGGCTCAATAGAACACGGTTCAGTTGATTATTAGATTCATTTCATGCAATATAGCAATCAGTGATGTCAATAAATTATAGTAGGAACACGAGTAGCTACCTACAAACACGTAAATTGTATTATGTTTCAATCGACAATCGACACTGAAATTACTAATGATATGAATATCGATACCGACATAATATAATATATGATTTATATTTGATGTGGTGTACATGGTGTGCGATTGATTCCAAAACACTTGCTAATAATTTGAGCGAGAATTTTTTCTTTGGCGTGATAGCGCGCACGCATATCTTAAGCTCTTGAGGAGTCCTTTGACTTCAAAATTCATATTCTGTTGTTGCATCAGATAACATAAAAACACTTAGCTAAACGGTATTATGTAATATTTGCTAAGTATTTTTAGCATAATACCATGCGGTATTATGTAATCTTATAGCAAATGTCGGTAGTAAGTTATAGTTATAGTGGCGCAAGGTACGGGTGCAATACACTTCATTGTTCACGTGGTGTGACGCAAGGTACGGCTGCAATACACTTCATTGTTCACGTGGTGTGACGTAAGGTACAGGTGCAATACACTTCATTGTTCACGTGGTGTGACGCAAGGTACGGGTGCAATACACTTCATTGTTCACGTGGTGTGACGCAAGGTACGGGTGTAATACACTTCATTGTTCACGTGGTGTGACGCAAGGTACAGGTGCAATACACTTCATTGTTCACGTGGTGTGACGTAAGGTACAGGTGCAATACACTTCATTGTTCACGTGGTGTGACGCAAGGTACGGGTGCAATACACTTCATTGTTCACGTGGTGTGACGCAAGGTACAGGTGCAATACACTTCATTGTTCACGTGGTGTGACGCAAGGTACGGGTGCAATACACTTCATTGTTCACGTGGTGTGACGCAAGGTACGGCTGCAATACACTTCATTGTTCACGTGGTGTGACGCAAGGTACGGCTGCAATACACTTCATTGTTCACGTGGTGTGACGCAAGGTACAGGTGCAATACACTTCATTGTTCACGTGGTGTGACGCAAGGTACGGGTGCAATACACTTCATTGTTCACGTGGTGTGACGCAAGGTACAGGTGCAATACACTTCATTTTTCACGTGGTGTGACGCAAGGTACAGGTGCAATACACTTCATTGTTCACGTGGTGTGACGCAAGGTACAGGTGCAATACACTTCATTGTTCACGTGGTGTGACGCAAGGTACGGCTGCAATACACTTCATTGTTCACGTGGTGTGACGCAAGGTACGGCTGCAATACACTTCATTGTTCACGTGGTGTGACGCAAGGTACAGGTGCAATACACTTCATTATTCACGTGGTGTGACGCAAGGTACGGGTGCAATACACTTCATTGTTCACGTGGTGTGACGCAAGGTACGGTGCAATACACTTCATTGTTCACGTGGTGTGACGCAAGGTACAGGTGCAATACACTTCATTGTTCACGTGGTGTGACGCAAGGTACAGGTGCAATACACTTCATTGTTCACGTGGTGTGACGCAAGGTACAGGTGCAATACACTTCATTGTTCACGTGGTGTGACGCAAGGTACGGCTGCAATACACTTCATTGTTCACGTGGTGTGACGCAAGGTACGGCTGCAATACACTTCATTGTTCACGTGGTGTGACGCAAGGTACAGGTGCAATACACTTCATTGTTCACGTGGTGTGACGCAAGGTACGGGTGCAATACACTTCATTGTTCACGTGGTGTGACGCAAGGTACGGCTGCAATACACTTCATTGTTCACGTGGTGTGACGCAAGGTACAGGTGCAATACACTTCATTGTTCACGTGGTGTGACGCAAGGTACAGGTGCAATACACTTCATTGTTCACGTGGTGTGACGCAAGGTACAGGTGCAATACATTTCATTGTTCACGTGGTGTGACGCAAGGTACGGGTGCAATACACTTCATTGTTCACGTGGTGTGGCGCAAGTTACGATTTTTTTTTTTCATTTGAGGTCTCCCGAATCCTGCGTAGTTCAAATGTTCCCCTAATATAAAGTAGAAAACACGTTACAGTTCCGTATTGTAGTAGCGCACGTGCACACGTTGTGGATATATCGGGCATGCAGGAACGGCGTTAGAGAATGGAGCCGTCCGACAGTGGTCGCTAATAATAATAATAATAATAATAATGTATTTATTTGTTAGAATATTGTTGTTACAAGGTGTTACATATAATATGACGTCCATAATATTCTGCTGTTTCCAGCGTACAAATATTTCAAATAGGGAATAAAAATTGAATTAGGTACGTATATATGAATCAGAGAATATATCAAAATTTGTTGTTTAAATAATACAATGTCAAGGAAAAGGAAAACGCTAACAACTATCAAATACAATGTCAAGGGTTATTGAATCTGATGTCAAGAATTATTAAATACAATGTCAAGAATTATTAAATACAATGTCAAGAATTATTAAATAAAATGACAAGAATTATTAAATACAATGTCAAGAATTATTAAATACAATGTCAAGAATAGTTAAATACAATGTCAAGAATTATTTTTAAATTTAAAGTAAGAATTTATTAACCATAATGTCGTAAATATTAAATTCTATTCAGCCATTAGGAATACAAAGGCAAGTCGTCGTCTAATTTAAATTTTGAATCAAATTTTTCATTTAGAAACTCATTTGTTGAGTAGTAACACTTGTGCAATAAGAAGTTAAATAATTTCTTTTTAAATGTCATGAAGTTGAGATTTTTAAAAACATTAGGTAATTTATTATAAACACGAATTGCCATACAATAAACATTATTAGAAAATAGTTTAATTCTTTGTTGGGGTACCCATAATTTGTAGACATCTCGACTTTTCCTTATTACAACATCATTATGTACTTTAAATAATGTTTTTATGTTTTTATGTACAAAGATACAGAGCTCGAATATATATAAAGATGGGAGTGGTAATATTTTTAATTTTTTAAAGAGTGGGACGCAGCTTTCTGTTGATTGGGCTTTAGTTATAGACCGAATACATTTTTTTTGGGCTCGAAATGCTTTAATTATATCGACAGAATTACCCCATATTATAATGCCGTAGCGGAGAATTGATGCTACGTAACCATGATAAGCATAGAGAGCTGCATCAATACCAGCCACGCGAGTAATTCTGTATAAAACAAATACAAATCTTTGTAGTTTAGTGCATAATTTGTCAATATGTACTTTCCAGTTGCAATATTTATCTAATGTTATTCCCAAAAAACTTGCACTGTCAACCTCCTCTACAGCGTCATTTACATATCTAATGTCTAATCGGTGACGTTTGCTATTGTGAGTTTGGAACTGTATAAGTTTGGTTTTACTGATATTGACATGTAAATTGTTGTCTTTTAGCCATTCTATTATTTTGTTTAACGTGTCATTAATCTCTTTTTCGTATTTGGTGATATTGTTATCGGTTAGTTCAACACTAAGGGTTGTATCGTCGGCGTACAGAATGCATGAATATGGGGTTACGTTGGGCAAATCATTTATGTACAGCAAAAACAAAAAAGGTCCTAATATACTGCCCTGGGGAACACCACAGGAGTTTTGACGATAGGCGGATCTATATATTTTTTTTTCCGATGGTGTATGTCTAGTTATCTCTACGCATTGTTGGCGATTATTTAGATAACTTTCTAACCAACGTAACGCATTTCCCCTAACACCATAGCGATTCAGTTTGAAAAGAAGCAGCTTGTGATCTACGAAGTCAAATGCTTTTGACATATCGAGAAATATTGATAATATTGGCCTTTTCTCGTTAAGACTAGAGGTAATCATTTTCACAAGAGAAAAACATGCAAGAGTTGTGGATTTATTTTTTCTGAAACCAAACTGTTCCTCTTTTAAAACCGAATGCCTTATTATAAAGGAGTGCAGTTTATCATACATAATTCGTTCAAAAATTTTGGAAATTACGGGTATTAGAGTAATCGGACGATAGTTGTTCATGTCATTTTTATCACCTTTTTTGTATAATGGTTTGACGATAGAAAATTTTAGTCTAGTGGGGAATAATCCTTGAAATAATGATAGATTAATAATATGGGCGAGTGGTTGAGATATATATTTAGAGCAAAGTTTAAGAATTTTTGTATTAATGTCGTCATACCCGGTTGAGTTAGTCGAATTTAAAGAATTAATAATTTCATACACAGTATCTTCATTAGTTGGAGTTAAAAAAATGCTATCCGCTATTTCAGTGATGGCATGTCTGTAATCAACGTGTGTTTTAGACTCCCTTTTTGGTTCATTTGTCATGTCAATAAAAAAGTCATTAAATTTGTTAGCAATTACATCGGCATGAGTGTATGTGCACTGATCAATCTTAATAGAAGTAATTTCAGCGCTATTGTCGATATCTGTACTATTCTTTAGCAACATTGATTGAGAAAGTCAGTCATGAAATAATTTTGTTTGTTTGGTTATTTCATTTCATTAAGTCGTCTTTGAGTAGAATGGAATACGACGTATCTGTTATTAAGTATAATTTTAATTTAATCTATTCCAAGTTTTGTAATGCATAGTAGATTACGCTACTTTCGTTTTGTTTTGAATTCTGCTTGTATCTGTTTTGACCTCACGATTGAAAGTCACCTCCACTTTGTAAGTACGCGAGCGACTCTCGTGTCGAGCCGTCGAGCGAACCGCGGGTTGGATCAGAGTAACTCTCTCGACGTAATCCCGAAGTGGAACCAGAAATAAATTAACTTGTTAATAACTAGTGTAAAAGCCCGCCGGGATAGTGGCCGTTATTAGAGTATTATTTCAGCCGGTAGTCGGCTCACTGTGCTCGCCACTGCGATACTGCGACGTAGCAGTAAGGGACTCGAATTACGTATTTATTCCTATTCGGAACTCGGGCTACATTCCCCCAGTCGTCCCTTTATGGGCGGAACGACATTCCGGCCGCTCTGAAACCTGCGGCGGACTACCCGACAGGCTTAGTAAAAAATGAATGGGATAAAGTAGAGGAGTAATTGAAATCGGCCGAGGGGACGCCGACTTACTAGTGGCGGTAAGTCGCCAGCCCCGCCAGCCCCACAGCCGCGCGAGGCTGCGCCTAATAACTTGAGGGACGAACAAGCCTGCCGGGCACTAATCAACGTCAGCTTGGTTTGATCTTCCAGCGTAATGTTTCTCTAGATCCCCGTAGGTACCTAAGTACCTGCTAATAGTAGTACCTACAATGTATTTCTGTTTGCTTAGATTAGTTATCTTCAAAACCAGATCGTCTTTTGTTTGTGCGCTTCCTTTGTTCGTAGCTCATAACGCGCGAGTTAGCACTCCCTTATTAATGCTAAAATGTAACGTCTTTTGTAAGCACATACTTACAGAATAAATGATAGCGCCGTACGAAGCAAACGGCTTCAGAATGATGTTCGATCACATGAAAGCGATGAAACTTTGTTTGAAACGTGTTGCCTTGAAAGTTGTTCGTGTTGTTGTTGTGCCGAGATAAGGTGAGTTTAACACGCATTAGTGGCAGACGACAATGTCGGTGACCGCAACCGCGCGGCTTCTAGGGCCCGGCTCCCGGGGCCCGGGGCCCGGGGCCCGGGGCCCGGGGCCCGGGTGCCTACGCTCGGACACGAGGGTGCGGCTGCCGAGCACGTAATCCCGCCCTCACATTATGTTGAGCATCGCCACTGATCCCGCGTTTATCCGCGGGATTTGATAACATTCACCTCACTAGTAGGTACGCAAACCTAGATTTAGGAAAACATTTCGTGTATTGTTTTGATTTCTTTGTGATTTTTCAGTGAACTAGTAAAGTTGTCTTCAAACATATGTGAAAATAAGTATTGAGTGCTATTTAAAAGTTAACACTACACTAGCTACAAATATTAGAAATATAAATAATCGTAGTAAACTTCTGAAAAGAACTCGTACAGGTATTCAATTGAAGTCAGTTCTTGCTCGTTGTTCTCCATGGAAATCTACTGTTTGGAACGAGCCTTAACTTTCTGACTGACTATTGACAATTCAAAAAAGCCTGTAAATGGTTTATTTGAAATAAATGATTTGAGTTTGAGTCACAAGTTTTGTCAACGTTTCTCTCACTCAGCGAGTGAAATACCGTAAACGAATCTATGTAATATAATATAGTGCGGAGCGCAGGCGTCCGCCGCTGTCGTCCTCAATTGTTCCGTCTACTGCACCTTCCGCCCCCCGATGACGTGCCACCTAATTCACTTTTCACACTTCAGATAGGATCGCAACCATTTTGGATTATAGATTCTAATAAACGCCACAAGTCCTTATTCAAATTCATTCAAAGCTATTACCTAGAGATCGCCGGTTGCCTATTTTTATTTTTGCATTATTTATGTTATATCCTGGTAATTCCATCGTCTCCTGGTAGATATGATATATATGTTTTCGGACCAACATACATTGGCCGACAATAGAGAAGTATTGTCACTCTGTTATATAAATGGCGCAAGTTGTGCGCCCCCCTCACCCGCCTCCCGACACGCGTCACGTTGTTGTGACACTGTTGTTAAGAGATTAGCTGTATTACCTAAAAAGATTACGTTCCGATATTGCATCCTTTCTGAGAGTAGCGGTAGTAAAAAGTTTTCTTTCACCATAATCTATATAAATAAAAAGAAAAGTCCTGACTGACTGACTCATCAACGCCCAGCCCAAACCCTTGGACCTAGAAAGCTGAAATTTTGCACAGAGTTTCCCTTTATAATGTAGACAAGGAATAAGGAAGGATTTTTTTGAAATTCAACCCCTAAAGGAGTTAAATAAGGGACAAAAGTTTGTATGGAAAATCGCAATTTTTGTAGTTTAAACCATGAAAATTAGTGTTAATCATTCTGGTTAAACATTAGAAACCACGTGTTTCAGTGTTTCAGGGTAAAATAGGGGTAGAAAAAATAGTATAGGAAACTAAAAAAAAGCTAACCTATAAAATTGGTTTACCGACATTCACACGGGCGGAGACGCGAGCGTAAGCTAGTATTAATATAATATAGGTATGGGGACATTTCACACACGGCCATCTGACACCAAACTAGGCAGACCCTGTACTATGGGTGTCAGACAGCTGATATACATACACAAATACATAAATATATATGTCAAAAAAGTCAAAAGTCAAAAGTCAAAGCATTTATTTCCATTAAACCATTTAAAGGCACTTTTGAATTGTCAAGGAGTCGGTCAGTTAGTCAGAAAGTTGAAGCTAGTTGCTCGTTCCAAAACGTAGGTAGGTCTCTATGGAGAAGTACGAGCAAGAAACTCCACGGACACTCTTTTAAATCAAGTTTTTACAAAGTCTGGTTACATGATTCTTGTTGCTTGTTGCATGTATATTGTATATAGATAAACAAGAACCAGACACAAGGCAAACACAAGTGCTCATCACACAAATGTTTACCCTAGGCGGGATTCGAACCCACTATGGAATTACAATCATATCTGTTGCGTTATTGGGCACTCATATCGTAAACTTCTGGTGTCCCCTTGTTTCGCAAACAGAAATTTCATAGAATTTCGTTTCCCAGAAAATGTTTTACATAATATTTGGTTCTCGTATTTTTATTTCGACTATTATTGTTTCAAAGACTATTTACTTCAATGAAAAATATTTCACAGAAACACAATTCAATGAATTTTTAATCACATTTTTTTGTTTAACAAACTTATCACACAGTATAATTATTTTTTAACGAATATCGTTTGTTGTATTTTTTTCCATGGAATTTATTTCAACGAAAATGTATAGATATAAATAGACAAAAACAAAAATGATGTCTTAAAAAGTCAATATGTTGTGTCAAAGTTAATGACAGAAACGAATCGCCACGAAACCGACTCCACGTAGTCTTGTCTGCCCTACGCATAGAGTGTAATTTAAATCTGCGTAGGCGTGGAGGGGCGAGGCGGCCCGCGAGCTGAGGAGCAGGTGGTTTTAAAGACCGCCGCAGCGGCTGAGGCTGGCCGGCGTAGCCGGCCAGTAAGCCGAAGCTGCGGTGGTGAGCGTGAATACTATCTGCGACGATAAGCTCGCGTGGGACCGCCGGAGCCCCGCAACGCCGGAGCCGTGACAGAAACTATGCCTACTGCATTTTGCATGCTCGTTTGCATGATGCATGATTGCTTGCATGATGCATGCTTGCTTACATGCTGCATGCTTGCTTGCACGTTGCATGCTTGCTTGCACGCTGCATGCTTGCTTGCACGCTGCATGCTTGCTTGCACGCACGCGCAGTAAGTTTGGTTAGAACTGAGAGTCCCATTCTTGGGAATAAGTTTTATATTAAATAAAAAATATAAGAATAAAAAATATTTGATTTGTTATTCTATGATATGATTATTCTAACGATAAACTTTATGTGAAACAAAAATCAATGATTTAAAAATCTTAAAAGTAAGTATTCTGCGTATTGATTATTCTATGAAACGAAATTATTCGAAAATTTTTATGTGAAACGAAATTCTATACAACTATTAGCTATGAAACAACGTACAACCGTTTAAAGTGCTTAATAAGTAATAACACATCAGAAAATGTTCTATGAAGTTGCAAGATACTCCGTTGCAGTCAGTTATATACCTCGGTCACGTGGTCACGGATTGTCTCACGGATGATCAGGATATTGATAGCGCAGCGCGATTACAGACAGGTGCAATATGCTAACAACATCCTTGCTACAAAGAACATAATTATATGACCGACTATAGTAAAAATGTGAAGCGTAGGGCATAGGGCGTAGGCACACCGGAGCAAGGTGGTGGCCCTCATGCATGAATCTGACTCTTACAGATATGTGGTATTTTATAAGACATGTGCATACCACTTAAGAAACATGGCGGGCCCTCAATTGTGAGCGTGAATGTGTCGCAGCACTTCCGCACCCCACCACCATTAACATTCTGTACAATTAACAATTTCTTTATTCTCCTTCTGGCAAAGTGAAGCGATATCACTGCCGGCTACACAATAGCCAATTGTATGTGAAAATGTTCCACAGATTAAAATTCACGTCTGGTAATGATCGTTCCTAACTATTATTTCTCTGTTGGGAAATTAAGTAAAATGGAATGATAAATGAAATCCTAGAGGCACGAAGTTTTAATTAAAGGTCGCCAGTTATTTTTATACCGAAAATTCTGGCAACAATAATCACTTTGAAGAACGTCCGTTCCTAGGAAATAAATCTCTTGTAGCGTTATGTTCACTTCTAAACTAGTATTAACATGTTATGCAAAGGATTTGTGTTATTATTATTATTCAAAGCTTTGCTTACAGCTTTCACTGAATTCTTAACACTGTGCGTCAGGTCCTCGGAAGGCGCCAGTCCTGAACTTGCACGCTGACGCAGATTGTTGTTATTGATTCGTTTGATGCTCACTTGATACTTTGTACGTAACGCACTGAGCGAATACACCACGAATGCCGTTCGCCGCCATATTGTTATTTTGTGACAACATCGCCAAGAAAATTCAGTTAAAATGGAACGTAGGAACAGCACAAAAAATCTATCATCATATGTTTAGACTCTAATAAACGATATAAAAAATTTAGATTGTAAAAGAAGTAAGAAGAACGAAAGATGTAATATTTATTATATCGAGGTAAAATTGATTGATTACCTACCAAAAAATCTTCCACTGATAGGAAGCTGATTGGTTATGAAATGCCGCAGGCTATTCTTATGTTAAATAAAAGGTTTTTATAATAAAACTACTTGGTATTTGTAAACCGAGTCAGACCTGATTGGCTGGGCGCTCTCACCAAACTTTTGCAAAAATATTGGTTTTTGCGAAGTGACTTATAAGTTATTTATGTAACTTTAATCAATCAATTTAATGTTGATTTATGTGACGGGTGTAAAAGACAATTAACGAAACTTACTTGTTCAACATCGCGATCAATTTTTGTTTCAATATTATAACTGAACTTTAAATACCCCACCACCCCGAAAGCACAATGTTTCTCATGCGTTAAATTTCACGCCAACATCAAAAGTAATTTCCACAATAATGTTAGCTCATTGAACTGAATTGTATGTATTGGTACATTAAAGCCAGATATACTGCCTCTCGGACGTATTAGCTAAGCTGAAGTTATCCGGCGCGAAGTAGTCACGTCCATGAGCATATGTACTGTGATGGCAGACGACATCACCTTGGTGCGCAGTACCTAGCGCACTCGTGTGGCGAGGCATTGTGTTAAATCTTATCGCCGTCATTGACCGAGTCACTGTGTACAGTTCTCGCTCTCACGATCACTTATTCATTCTATGAATTACTTTAAACTTGTTCAGTAATAACATAAAGCCGGGGTAATGTATGTGCACATGTTTCTTTACCCCATCTTGTATAATTACGTTTGTTCTGCTCTTAAAGCGCGCGCTCGCGGGCGTGCATTAGCGTCGCTCCATGCGGCATTCATCACGCAGACGCGGCCATAGATTAAACAATTACTCGCCTCCGTTGGCTATGGATCCCACTTTAAATAGCCACATTAAGTGCAGTTTCCAAAACACGTGCATAAAGTTTGCATTTTATTTTAAAGTTGAATTCTTTGGTTGAATTAATTTGTGGTCATTCAGTGGGTAGCCCTTTTAATTACGCAATAGGCATCAATTAAACCGTGATGCGTAAAATACGACGTGCAAAGGATACAAACTGCTAACAAACTAAGTAAAATGAAAGAAATTTAATGAAAATTAGGTGATGAAAAATATGAATTACACGACTACGTACTTACTTACTATCCTTTAGATTAAGTAACATTTGTGAAACCACTTTTATTTTTGGGATAATTTAAAGGTACGTATGGTTCAGAACAAAAAAATAGTTGTAATGATGAGAGAACATATACTTTCTGTTTCAAACTCAAACTCAAAACCATTTATTTTATTAAACCATTTACAGGTATTTTTGAATTGTCAGAGTCAGTCAGTCAGAAAGTTGAAGCTAGTTGCTCGTTGCAAACAGTAAGTTTCTATGGAGAAGAACGAGCAAGAAATGAGCCTTCTATGGAGAATTTTCGTGTCTTTGACTACACAAGTGTCTTTTTACACCCACTATGTATGTATTGCTGCCGCTGGAGCGTTTTCAGACAAAGCAACTATGGAAATGTGTACTATAGAGAGTTATTTTACGACGTGATGAGGGTGCAGTTAACCTAGAATGATCGGTGGGTCGCGTTTCAACAAACGTGCACCGGGCGCTGCGTCGCGCGTCGTCACCGCGTCACCGTCACCGCGTCACCGTCACCGCGCGTCACCGCGTCACCGCGGCACCGTCACCGCGTCACCGTCACCGCGGCACCGTCACCGCGTCACCGTCACCGCGTCACCGTCACCGCGTCACCGCGTCTGTGGGAGTGACTGCGTGACCTACATTAAGAGAGGAGAGATCGCCGCAAAAACCGGATAACGACGACATAAGTCATCTAAAAGCCATACAAAAAACTTTCCCGGCTTATATTGGAGCCGGCTCCGAGCGAAACTTGGTTTTCCTTGAAAGCGGCGCGGCGGGATATCAAATATAATATTTTTTTATTAAACTTTGAATTTCTGCTGCATCATGAGTGCGTTTAAAAACATTTAAGTTTAATATACACAAAAACCAGACCCAAAACCTGTAGATCATATACCTAAATAGTTTCTTGTTCCGTGCGGGAATCGAACCCGAGACACGCCGCGCTCAGCCAATCTCTCAGCGCCGAGCGTTGAACTAATGAATACGTAAGCTTTCAAGTTTGTGTTTTTCTTGGGGATGGTGTAGTTCATCGAACGTCTTAGTTTTCAGTATTCAAATGGCGCGTGTTGCGGTGACCTAATTCTATTACTATTATTATAGGTAAAAGGATTACTAAGTTAATCATTGAGATATATTAGTATCGATTGGGTATTGAGATGCGAGGTAAGTAAAACGAATTCCTATTTTACATTTTCGCCGACAAAAGATATGAATAAACAAACGAGGTGGATGACTGTCTGGTCTGAGTCAACGCTACGACATTAATCAATCAACGGTATCCTCTATTGTTCAAAGAAACCCTAACACTAAGTTCTTAGTCAGAGCTATGAGTGGATCCTATACGTATTATTATTCATGATATACCAGTGGGGACTAGACCGCTGTAACTGTTACAACTGACACAGACACACAGTCAACAGCGCCATTAGCGGTCTGCAAGTGATGCTGAAACACGCGCACCACGTTAACTTCTGCACGGGTTTCAAATTTTCCGGAATTAGTTCACGCATTAGCGTAGCATTTCCACATAAAACGTTTTCAACATAATTATGAGTGCAATGCGAACATTTGGCATCGTTAATGCGACAATTAGGCACATGTGTAACTCGCGACTGCTTATGATGTGTCCGATGTGTGCGCCAGCCAGTGGGAGCAGAGCGAGCGATGCTAATAAGGTGAGCGAGCAGTGAGCGTACTGAGCGCAGTGAGCACTCGAAGCAAGCTAATTGTTGCGTGCGACGTTTATTCCGACTGCGGGTGATTTACAGCTCGTCGATTACGTTATACAGCGTGCTTTAACGGGTTGTAACGCTGCACACGCTAAAAATGATTTTTATGTGTTTATCGGCCTGCTTTATGGGTTTACCCGATGGAGATGTAAATCATTGAACGAAACGAAGTTTTTCTGTGTTCAAGTGTGATTTCTCGAGGCTTAGTTAATTTTAAGCTTTGAGAAGTAGGTGTCAATTGTTTTATCAAGTTACCAGTTTATATGATGTATAGCAACTAGGGCTTACAATATCCGTTCATTTTACTATTCGGATATTAATATTTAACTATCCGGAGTATCCGGATAATGCGGATAATACGGATATTTTTGGTTTATGTTATAAATTAAACCTAATGAGCTTTAGTAACAAGTTTTAATCAGTCTCTCAAGCAAAATGACACAATAATAAACTATACCAATATTTCAAGTAACAATCACATAAGAAAACTTTCTTAAATCATTGAATTTGTATCTATTCTTCTCATACTAAAATGGATTCTAATTAAAAATGAGATCTTACATTTATCACAAATCACAACATCCCAATCAAAGGTTGATTTGATTGGGATGTTGTGATTTAAAACATAATAAATAATTAAAAATGTCACCTTCCCTGGCAAATCAGCTCAATTATTAAATAACAATATTTTTTGATGATATTTTTAGACCTCTCTAAGGCTTTTGACACTGTCTCTGTCCCCATACTGCTCTCATAGCTTGAAGACGTTGGTATTCGGGGCGTTGACCTGGATATCTTTAGAAGTTACTTGAGTGGGCGCGGTCAGCATGTAAAAATCGAAAATCACCTTAGTTCGAAGAAATTTCTCACCTTTGGTGTTCCTCAGGGTAGCGTGCTTGGGCCTAGCCTCTTCTTAATATACGTGAACGAGCTGTGCCGTTTGACACTCCCCAACTGTAAAATTGTAACTTATGCAGACGACACAGCTCTAATTGTTCACGGCCGCAGTTGGAATGAGGCGTCAATGAATGCTGAATTGGCTTTGAGTACTGTTATGAAATGGTTAAGTACAAATCTCTTAACTCTAACACATCAGCAAAACCAAGTTTATTACTTTTTCTATAAATAAGTCTGGGCAACACCTAACTCCGATCGCCCTTCTCGCGCACTCATGTTTGAATCAAACCTCAGACACTGTCTGTGACTGCCCTCCACTTGAAGCGACTCAGTCAATCAAATATCTTGGTGTTATAGTTGACTGTCACCTTAAATGGCATGGCAACAAATCAGCTCTATAGTGGCCCGCCTAAGAAAACTCTTGTATATCTTCAAGAAACTCAGAGGTGGAGCGGACTTTAACACTCTAATTTCCATTTACCATGCTCTTGCCCAGTCAGTAATGGGGTACTGCATCACGGTATGGGGAGGGGCTCATAAGTCAGCGATGTTGCGGATCGAAAGAGCGCAGAGAGCAGTGTTGAAGGTCCTCGCTAAAAAACCGATCCGTTATCCCACAACGTCACTTTACTCCCTTTGCCAGGTTCTAACTGTTAGACAGCTGTTTATTTTTAGGACAATTACACGTATGCATTCCTATCTTAATTATGATCCAGAAAAGTGTAACAGTAGACGTCGTTCCGATCGCGTATGCAATACTGAACCTCGGAGGACAGCTCCAGCACGTCACCATTTTGCATACTTAAGTTCTAAACTCTATAACAAAGTTAACAAAAAGATAAATATTTACCACAATACCACTAGTCAATGTAAGCAAAAAACTGGGCTTTTGGTTGAAATCTCAAACCTACGACTCAGCAGAAACTCTCATGAAAGTTTAACTCTACTGCTACAAAAAATAAAAACACTCACAACACAAACAACACTACTCAACACCGTATACACACACACGCATACACTCACACGTCACTCACGGCACACACCCTACTATATTATATTTGTAATTCTTAACCTAACTTATGTAATTTTACTTTAAGTTTTTTGTACCATTCTCTTATTCTGGAACACGTATCCTCTCTCCAGGAGACGGGCGTTGGCAACTGCGCCACAGTTTTTAACTTTTGCAGCTGCCATCGTTTACATCTGTTCTAAATTGTAATTGTTTCTGTTTCTGTTGTTTCTGATACGTCATCATCTAGCAATTCACTTGTTCTACTTGACACTGACGAAGAAGAAATTAATAAACTAATCATTAGTTTGAAAAGTAACTGTGCTGCAGGTGATGACGGAATCTCATCTGACGTACTTAAGCTTATAAAAAAAAATTTATTAACCTTCTATGTGTCTCTACATAGCGCAGGCGTGGCCTGTCACGTCGCCAATCAGCGAGATTGCTCAATTATATCACGTAACCGGCTAATTGATATCCCTGCTCAGATTCCAGCACTCAAATTATAATAATTTACCGACAGACGTACAGACATACACGTATCATATTTAGATAGAGATGGTTCTTGAGCCCCGCCTGGGGGTCGCGGGCTTTATGTTTGTGAGACGACTCCCCAGCCCCGCCTGGGGGTCGCGGGCTTTATGTTTGTGAGACGACTCCCCAGCCCCGCCTGGGGGTCGCGGGCTTTATGTTTGTGAGACGACTCCCCAGCATCACCTGGGGGTCGCGGGCTTTATGTTTGTGAGACGACTCCCCAGCCCCGCCTGGGGGTCGCGTGCTTTATGTTAGTGAGACGACTCCCCAGCCCCGCCTGGGGGTCGCGGGCTTTATGTTTGTGAGACGACTCCCCGGCATCACCTGGGGGTCGCGGGCTTTATGTTTGTGAGACGACTCCCCAGCCCCGCCTGGGGGTCGCGGGCTTTATGTTTGTGAGACGACTCCCCAGCATCACCTGGGGGTCGCGGGCTTTATGTTTGTGAGACGACTCCCCAGCATCACCTGGGGGTCGCGGGCTTTATGTTTGTGAGACGACTCCCCAGCCCCGCCTGGGGGTCGCGTGCTTTATGTTAGTGAGACGACTCCCCAGCCCCGCCTGGGGGTCGCGGGCTTTATGTTTGTGAGACGACTCCCCGGCATCACCTGGGGGTCGCGGGCTTTATGTTTGTGAGACGACTCCCCAGCCCCGCCTGGGGGTCGCGGGCTTTATGTTTGTGAGACGACTCCCCAGCATCACCTGGGGGTCGCGGGCTTTATGTTTGTGAGACGACTCCCCAGCATCACCTGGGGGTCGCGGGCTTTATGTTTGTGAGACGACTCCCCAGCCCCGCCTGGGGGTCGCGGGCTTTATGTTTGTGAGACGACTCCCCAGCCCCGCCTGGGGGTCGCGGGCTTTATGTTTGTGAGACGACTCCCCAGCCCCGCCTGGGGGTCGCGGGCTTTATGTTTGTGAGACGACTCCCCAGCATCACCTGGGGGTCGCGGGCTTTATGTTTGTGAGACGACTCCCCAGCCCCGCCTGGGGGTCGCGTGCTTTATGTTAGTGAGACGACTCCCCAGCCCCGCCTGGGGGTCGCGGGCTTTATGTTTGTGAGACGACTCCCCGGCATCACCTGGGGGTCGCGGGCTTTATGTTTGTGAGACGACTCCCCAGCCCCGCCTGGGGGTCGCGGGCTTTATGTTTGTGAGACGACTCCCCAGCATCACCTGGGGGTCGCGGGCTTTATGTTTGTGAGACGACTCCCCAGCATCACCTGGGGGTCGCGGGCTTTATGTTTGTGAGACGACTCCCCAGCCCCGCCTGGGGGTCGCGTGCTTTATGTTAGTGAGACGACTCCCCAGCCCCGCCTGGGGGTCGCGGGCTTTATGTTTGTGAGACGACTCCCCGGCATCACCTGGGGGTCGCGGGCTTTATGTTTGTGAGACGACTCCCCAGCCCCGCCTGGGGGTCGCGGGCTTTATGTTTGTGAGACGACTCCCCAGCATCACCTGGGGGTCGCGGGCTTTATGTTTGTGAGACGACTCCCCAGCATCACCTGGGGGTCGCGGGCTTTATGTTTGTGAGACGACTCCCCAGCCCCGCCTGGGGGTCGCGTGCTTTATGTTAGTGAGACGACTCCCCAGCCCCGCCTGGGGGTCGCGGGCTTTATGTTTGTGAGACGACTCCCCGGCATCACCTGGGGGTCGCGGGCTTTATGTTTGTGAGACGACTCCCCAGCCCCGCCTGGGGGTCGCGGGCTTTATGTTTGTGAGACGACTCCCCAGCATCACCTGGGGGTCGCGGGCTTTATGTTTGTGAGACGACTCCCCGGCATCACCTGGGGGTCGCGGGCTTTATGTTTGTGAGACGACTCCCCAGCCCCGCCTGGGGGTCGCGGGCTTTATGTTTGTGAGACGACTCCCCAGCATCACCTGGGGGTCGCGGGCTTTATGTTTGTGAGACGACTCCCCAGCCCCGCCTGGGGGTCGCGGGCTTTATGTTTGTGAGACGACTCCCCGGCATCACCTGGGGGTCGCGGGCTTTATGTTTGTGAGACGACTCCCCAGCCCCGCCTGGGGGTCGCGGGCTTTATGTTTGTGAGACGACTCCCCAGCCCCGCCTGGGGGTCGCGGGCTTTATGTTTGTGAGACGACTCCCCAGCATCACCTGGGGGTCGCGGGCTTTATGTTTGTGAGACGACTCCCCAGCATCACCTGGGGGTCGCGGGCTTTATGTTTGTGAGACGACTCCCCAGCCCCGCCTGGGGGTCGCGTGCTTTATGTTAGTGAGACGACTCCCCAGCCCCGCCTGGGGGTCGCGGGCTTTATGTTTGTGAGACGACTCCCCGGCATCACCTGGGGGTCGCGGGCTTTATGTTTGTGAGACGACTCCCCAGCCCCGCCTGGGGGTCGCGGGCTTTATGTTTGTGAGACGACTCCCCGGCATCACCTGGGGGTCGCGGGCTTTATGTTTGTGAGACGACTCCCCAGCCCCGCCTGGGGGTCGTGGGCTTTATGTTTATGAGACAACTCCCCAGCCCCGCCTGGGGGTCACGGGCTTTATGTTTGTGAGCCGACTCCCCAGCCCCGCCTGGGGGTCGCGGGCTTTATGTTTGTGAGACGACTCCCCGGCATCACCTGGGGGTCGCGGGCTTTATGTTTGTGAGACGACTCCCCAGCCCCGCCTGGGGGTCGCGGGCTTTATGTTTGTGAGACGACTCCCCAGCCCCGCCTGGGGGTCGCGGGCTTTATGTTTGTGAGACGACTCCCCGGCATCACCTGGGGGTCGCGGGCTTTATGTTTGTGAGACGACTCCCCAGCCCCGCCTGGGGGTCGTGGGCTTTATGTTTATGAGACAACTCCCCAGCCCCGCCTGGGGGTCACGGGCTTTATGTTTGTGAGCCGACTCCCCAGCCCCGCCTGGGGGTCGCGGGCTTTATGTTTGTGAGACGACTCCCCGGCATCACCTGGGGGTCGCGGGCTTTATGTTTGTGAGACGACTCCCCAGCCCCGCCTGGGGGTCGCGGGCTTTATGTTTGTGAGACGACTCCCCAGCCCCGCCTGGGGGTCGCGGGCTTTATGTTTGTGAGACGACTCCCCAGCATCACCTGGGGGTCGCGGGCTTTATGTTTGTGAGACGACTCCCCAGCATCACCTGGGGGTCGCGGGCTTTATGTTTGTGAGACGACTCCCCAGCCCCGCCTGGGGGTCGCGTGCTTTATGTTAGTGAGACGACTCCCCAGCCCCGCCTGGGGGTCGCGGGCTTTATGTTTGTGAGACGACTCCCCGGCATCACCTGGGGGTCGCGGGCTTTATGTTTGTGAGACGACTCCCCAGCCCCGCCTGGGGGTCGTGGGCTTTATGTTTATGAGACAACTCCCCAGCCCCGCCTGGGGGTCACGGGCTTTATGTTTGTGAGCCGACTCCCTAGCCCCGCCTGGGGGTCGCGGGTTTTATGTTTGTGGGACGACTCCCCAGCCCCGCCTGGGGGTCGCAGGTTTTATGTTTGTGAGACGACTCCCCAGCCCCACCTGGTAGTTGTTAGAGTCATACTGTTTGTAAACCTATACTTCGTCGAGTAATGTCAAATAATAACATTTATCATTTTTCACCGTAAGTTTTCCCACTGCAGGGCAAAGGCCTCTCAACTCTCCTTCCACTTCTGTGATAATAACAATAATTCTACTACTGCTACTGTTACTTACTGTTACTTTTGCTACTGTTTTTTTAACTATTTAGTAGTTTTTCACCTACCGCGTTTGCGACCATCAAGACTTTCTAACTCTGGCTGTATCTACATAGGTACAGTCAGCGGCATTGACGTTACCACCTCATGCCACATTATGTCGCTGCATTTCTCAAGGCCACACCATCCAGGGAACATCGACGACACGGTTGGCGCAGTGGCTGAGCGATCGAATGCTGCGCAGCGTGTGGCGGGTTCGATTCCCGCCCAGGGTAAACATTTGTGTAATGAGCACTTGTGTTTGCCTTATGTCTGGGTGTTGTTTATCTATATATGTATGTATTTACAAAAAAAAAAATGTATTTGTGTATGTATATCAGCTGTCTGACATCCATAGTACAGGGTCTCCCTAGTTTGGGGTCAGATGGCCGTGTGTGAAAATGTTCCCACATATTATTATTATTATATCTTAAGTAACATATCTGGGTGATTGGTTTGCAAGTATATTATAAGCTGTACATGTCAATACAACAAAACTCGGTTGACTTTTACGAAATCAATAATCTAGTTCTGGTTTAGGATCTTTTGTTGAATTGACGTGTTCAGGTCGTTTTGTTGACCTGTTTTAAAAAAGATGGTAATCTTTACGTTAATGACCAAGGTGGCGACTACTACATATGCATATCATTAAAGATTATTAATATCAATTATCATGGGAATCATTTCCATGGCTTTCGAGCGTGCTGATGTCAAAAATGAGGTCAAAGTCAAAATCTAAGATGGCGG
The DNA here is from genome assembly GCA_947361185.1 of Charanyca ferruginea. Lineage (NCBI taxonomy): Eukaryota > Metazoa > Arthropoda > Insecta > Lepidoptera > Noctuidae > Charanyca > Charanyca ferruginea. Next base: position 30,627,051 of record OX376058.1, on the reverse strand, counting down.
CTGTTAAATTTTACAAAATATGCGCCATGGGTGTCATTGTCCTCCTTTGAAATTTTGTGCATGAAGTATATAACTAAATAAATCTATGGTTTTCGAGGATGCTGCGGCCGATAATGAGGTTGAAATGAAAATCTAAGATAGCGGCTGCGAAATTTGTTGCATAAAGTGTTGAGGTGTGGCTTGTGGATCGTTGTACAGACAGCGTCATCAACTGCATCCCTCCACGCATTAAAATTTCTTTGGAAAGGGGGTAAGCAGTTGATGACGCTGTCTGTACTGTACACGGAATAATAAAAACAAGGGGAAGTGCCACGCAGCCATCGAACGTGTGGCACAATTATGTGGAAATGATCAACATTGGTCCAGTCGAGATCAACTACTAGCAGCGACGTGACATATCGCACAATATCGCACGTAAGGAAAAAAAAATACAACCATGCCTTATTGTGCAATTTTTACATGCAAAAATGATAGCAGGGCAAAGAATGTTTCTTGCAGAGGTATATCGTATCACCAAAAAGTATAAAACTTTCATATAGGTCTTTACATATTATGAAATTGCCGCTCGGTATCAAAAAATTAAAAATAACATTTTTAAAAGAAATTATATATTTAGTCAATCGAAGTATGTACCATTGTTATCGATACACTTTCGCCATTTTATCGGGAGCTCATTGATCCCTTTGGTAAAAAAATCCTGGGAGCGAGAATCGATGAACTGCTTGAAGGCTGTTTAAACTGCCTCATCAGAATTGATTTTTTTTCCTTGTAAAAAGTTGTCCAAATTTCGGAATAAATGGTAATCGTTTGGGGCAAGATCTGGAGAGTATGGTGGGTGACGCAGAGTTTCCAGTCGCAGCTCCTCTAACTTGGCGACCGTCTGATGTGCAGTATGTGGTCGAGCGTTATCCTGAAGGAGCAATGGGCAAGAGCAATTGACCAATCTCGGTTGTTTAATGGTGAGCTTTTCCATCATTGTTTGCAACTGTTGACAATACATGTCTGCAGTAATCGTTTGGCCTGATCTCATGAAGCTGTAGTGGATGACACCAGCACAGGACCACCAAACACTAACTAGAATCTTCTTTTTGGTCAGTTTTCGCTTGGGGCAAGGTTTTGCCGGTTTTCCAGGGTTAAGCCATTGTGATGATCGCTTGCGATTATCGTACACGATCCACTTTTCATCACAAGTGACAATACGATTTAAAATTCCCTGATTATTGTGACGATTGAGCAAGGAAGCGCAGCAACCGACGCGTGTTTGTTGGTGTGTTTCAGTCAATTCGTACGGTACCCACTTTTTGAGCTTTTTTACTTTTCCAATTTTACGCAAATGGATAGTGATTGTTTTGTCACTTACTCCAAAGGCTGCTGCTAATTCAGAAGTGGTTTGAGATGGATCCGCTTCAACTATCGCCTTTAATTCTTCATTATTCACTTGAGTATCCGGTCGTCCACGAGGCTCATTTTGTAAATCAAAATTTCCAGAACGGAAACGTTGAAACCAAAAACGCACCGTTCGTTCGTTAGCGGTGCTTGGCCCGTACACGTCGTTAATCCTTCGAGCCGTTTCTGCTGCACTGGTGCCACGGTAGAACTCATATTCGTAAATATCGCGAATTTTTAATTTCTCCATTGTTGTTGCAATAGCAATTTTCAAGCCCAAACAAATGACGATAAAACAAATGAAACTCGAATTTTAAAACAATATTCTTTAGTCTTTATTTTGAAATAATTTTGAATTTGGAATTCCTAATCAAACACAAAATATTTGATTTCAAAGTTGCCAGTATTAAGTATCGGCAATTTCATATGTAAGGACCTAATATTTCAATATAATCGTATAATATAATTTTTATTGACAATACCATATTTTTACTTTCATGCGAACTAAAAACTACCTTATGTCAATTCATTAAAGTCTAAATTAGCTTGCTCGCCGTCTTGACTGTAATCGTTTTACGTGGCATAAATTCTAGAAACTTCGACGCTACTCGTTTAGGGATGCGACACATTAATGCAAATAGTTCGTGTCGATAAAACAATAACATGTGGTATGTTTTTAAAGTACCAAACTTTTTTTTTAATAAATGAGTTTTAAAAACCTTATACCTATATTCTGGCAATGGCATTCATTCGCGGTTAGACGTAGTAGTTTATCTTCACAAAAATTCAGATGTCAATTATGTTTTTAAAAGACTGTCACTTATTTAAAAAAGATATTGTGATGTCTAAAATAATGCGTCATTTCATTGGGACGTCAATCAATTTTCTACATACAATCTTAATACGGACTCAATGAAAAGTATCGCAGAAAAATATGTCAATATACGCATACATAATTAATTAATCATCATTTTTGATCCATTACGTACATTAAAAAGATCAATATAAACACTGTACCTAGGTAATTATATTTCTTACATTGTACAAATTATCGACAACTTCTACTACCACATCTATCATTGAATAGAAAAATAAATAACAGTTGCATGCGAAAATGACATCTATTTATAGTAACAATAGATGTCATGTTAAGTAATTTGGTAACAGCGCTCTCTAGCGTCGAATAGCTGAACTCGTTGGACATTGCTCGAATTGGATTGTTAGATGGAAAAAATGTCTTTAGTGATTTTGACATGTAAAATATTAGCAACGTTCGTCAGTTGTGATACGGTTTAATTTCAAACAACAATAAATAAGCTTTTCGCCAAAGTTGCGTTTATAATTTGTAGCCAATTATATCATCGTTTTCTGTGTATTGCAAGTACATTTTAATTTGCAAATGTGTGAGTTTGGCGACACTGGATCCAGTATTAAGTAAGACTAAGGGCACTTCCTCTTGTTTTTATTATTCCGTGGTACTGTATGTATAATGTCATGTGCGGTGTCGGGAGCGTCTTGCACTTACCTGGCGCACTTGCCTTGCGCGCGTTCCGCGCACACAGTTTCTCGAGTCACTGGCTCCTATAATAAAATGTACTCTGTGGTCACTGGTTTAGTATGTACAAGACCTTGCCCTCGCTAAGCTCTGCTATGCGAGGACTGTGCTATGCGAGGCTTACAAAAAAGAAGTAATTCTGTTTGTGGACAGTGCACACATTCCTCGTATATAGACACAAATGCGTAACTACTGATTTAAAAAATTAAAATAATAATACCTAAAGTGAGCGCCTGCTAGCATCATTTTTAAACATTCCTTTCCCTGCATTACCCAGTTAACTTTTCTTCGAATCATTCATAACATTCTTCGTAAACTTGATATCAGCATTTGGAACTCGCCACCTACTAATTGATTTAAAGCCCGAATTCAAAGTAAACTGTGTAACTGAGCCTCTACGACTGCCGCTACTTGTCGACTCCATTCTGGTCTGAAATATATTTCATTTCTAGATTGATTTGTTCAATTAGGTCTTTGCAGTTCAGTGATCTGGATGGTTCCATTAAAGGGTTTGAATTTAATGTTTCAAAAGGTAAACGGTTGTTTTAGATTGAATGTACGAAACTTAAGTTCTACTGCGATTGAAAAACAATACAAACGGATGCATTTCTAGCTATTCAGGAGCTTTGGGGACTATACGGTCACAAACTTCTCCCCACTATCTGTGTCCCTGGGCACTGAGCAGAACTCTTGGAAGTGCGCTAAACTATAAAGCTTCAAGTATCCAAGTTGCGATACGAAACAGATGATACAGAAGGTTTGTTCCCGCTGGGCTAGGAACGAACTATTTAACGTTGTTCTTGGAAGGATAATAAATGATCAAACGCTATTCAATTTAGAGATATTGTTAAGTCTCGTACTGTCACAGTAACTTTGACATAAAGTGAAGTGATAGAGACAGCGTAAGACTTGAGTTTAAGTATTTGACCGTTACCTTGCTTATTATAATTGGATAATTTTATGCAAGACTAGTTAAAGTTGTCAAATTCTATGACTATTTGCTCAGACACCCAGTAAAAGTGCGATGATAACCGGCATAATGTACCTACATATTTGAAACATTTAAATGTGGTCTAGTAGTCTGAGTGATCATGGTGACCATGAGCCAGTCAGGAGATGGTTGGTATTGATTCATTTTGTAATCATATCAATATTCAGCCTGTTTTTATCTTACTGAAAACTTTTTTGATATCTGTTTTAGGGATTCGCATGAAGATTGCACTCTAAGTATTATGCTCATATACTCCAATATGTTGTATTTAACCGTTTAGTTTTACCGAGAGTAGGAGGATAAAAATATGCATACTTGTCGCTGACAACTATTTCGTTGATATAGTGTGAGACAGTCGCTGGCCACTGGACCAGTGTGACCACCGGGCATTACGTTTTCCCACCTTAAGCAGCATTCTAGTTTGACTATGTGCATAGTCTATTCAAGTGTATTAAATTTATACCTTTATCAAGAATACATAATAATATTTAGGACTCCAAATAGACTCTCTTAGGGGGCAAACTAGAATGGTCATACAGATATTAATGTTAAAAATATTATTCAAATGTCATTGAAAAAAAATACCTCACGTTTTCCACAACGGAAACGATGCACCTGTCATGTTACCACCCCTCAACCCCATGCTTGGTTAAAAAAGTATATACCATTGGGCTTTGTAGCTATTGCACTTTTGTATGGAACAGTCATGTTTTTACAAGGGTCGATGAAGTCCTTGAGAGCGTCTAGTGATATAGTACCTACAATGCGTGTTTAAGAAAATGTTGTATTCATTGTAATCCCTACTCCGGTTGCAAAGAGGGGGCACTACGGGCCGGTAATAAGATTAGAGATTTAATGCGGGTCGTGAGGGTCGGCCGAACTGTGACCCCGAGCACTCGCGGGGAAAAATGTAGCAGAGGTACTATTAACATAATTACGAACGTTAAATATTCAGCTCAGGTACGCAGCACAACATGCTCCCTCGTGTACGTAGAAGCAAACCAGACAGACATGATCACTATTGTCAACGAGTGACGTGGTGTAACTTCTCCTACCGTATTTTAAAAATAATGGGCTAAAGTGGGTACCTAATGCAACTATTTTTGCACCTCCACCAGCTAGTACAGTGAACGCGTGCTGGTATGCAGCCAGGCACTCGGCACTCGGCACTCGGCGCCCGCGCGTGTGACGCCGGTGCTTCGTGCGAAATTCCTCGCGGGGAACAAATCGCGATCACGTCGCGCGTGCTTCGCTACTAAGCGCACGCGATGTAACTAACCTAATTATTGTAATCATTAACTAGAATATAAGCTTAATATTGAGGAGACTAAATATTTTCCACCATTCTCAGTTAACAAAGAAATACAAACGGTCTGCTAACTTAACTAAAGAAGTAAGATGTATTTACATGAAACCGAATTACTGTTGTGAAGGTCCTGCGACAATGATGTCTACCTACTCTGTATGTTGTTGTTGTTAGGACACACATGCACGTTACGTACTCGAGCAGATCTCGCTCTGAGTGCTCGCTGTAAAGTTACACGAATAAAAAGTATGAGTGCGCCTCGCCGCGCCAACCTTTGAAGTTTATTACCATTTGGAATTGATTAATTCCATGGAACTTTTGTATGACCGAGCCAAGAACAAAGTTGAAGAAAAATATGAATTTCCCCCGCGATTCAGTCAGTCAGTAGATTTATGTATTTGTGCGAGTGGGGGGTAGGGGGGAAGCTGTTATTGGTGTTGGCATAACTTAGGAGCTAATCTCAATAGAACAGAGTTACCGGCCGCGGCAGCCTGCGAACGGTGTAGTATTATATCAGTGTAAGGTTTATCCGATATTTTTGACAGAGACATTGAGTAGATTGTAAGAAGGGCTATGAACTTCAACATGTATAATACTATATCATGTCCAAGTGAAACTCTATGTCGTGTATTACGAATTGACACGTGCTCGAGTCTCAGATGATGAATAGCAATCAAGCGGTGTCGCAGGAAATGAGATGGTGGCTTCATAAATCAAACATCGAGACTGGAATGTTAAGAGAGATGTGGAGAGGTTGTAAGCTTCCAGCCAGCCTCACATACAAATGATTAATCAATACAAATTCTACGTTCTCTTGGAAATCAGATGCTTGTTATGCACTCTGTGTTATTTAGGCAATGTTATGAATTTATTATTTTTGGTTACAAATGACAGCAGAAATAACATAAATAAGAATCGTGAAGGTAATCTCCACAGCCACAAAGAGTCTGTCATCATACAGTAGGTGCCGGGCCTGGAGTGCGCGGGGGCCTCACACTCGCACACACTCACACTCGCACACACTCACACGCGCGGTCTGCCACCTGTGTGGAGTACTCTCGATAAAATCATTTTCGCAGCGATCGCACTTGACGGCGACGGAAAATAAATTGCTTATTATTGCACTGAATCTTGACGCCACAATATTGGACGTGCAAAAGTGTTTTGTAGTAATGTATGGCAGCCGCATACCGTACCCCTGCGGCTCTTCATATCAAAATGGATGCCATTCAATTAACGCGATTGGATTTAACGACCGGTTTCAGATTGGTGACGTCACTGCACGGAATCAAATCTGCGACCACCGATAAGAGCATACTGTTTGTTGAGGTTTGTTTGTGTTCGATGGGTGTTCAGGTTAATGTGTTGAAGTTAATTTGTGTAAAATGTTTCGGGACCATCGTGGATGTGTTTGCCAGTCATGGACTACATTGTGAATAGACATCGTCGTTGTGAAAACAATGGTATGCAACACTTACTGGTTCATCATCATTATCATCATCAGCCCGGAAAACGTCCACTGTTGAACAAATTCCTCCCTTGGGGTTGCCATAATTGCCACGCTTGGCAGGCGTCTTGGAAATCGCAGTGAAGTTGTTAAGTACACGGAATTTGCTGCTGCCCGACTTCGGGATTTTTTTCCCTTCACCCTCGGGATGAAATGGAGGGGTGCTATTCTAGCCTGGACACTCTACGAGCGAACTGGCTTACTGGTTATGTTATGGTAACTTGTTAGGAAAATATAAAGAAACGCAATGAACAAAATGACAAAACTGGTTAAGCTTAATGTCCACAGTTAGTTAGTTCACAGCACACGGCAGCCTGTTAGTAGCAGCAGGTTGGCAAGCAACCAGCAAGCAGCACGTGCCGGCACTCGGCTGGTGAGTGCCGGCGACACTACACACACACAAGCGTCCACTGGTACTCTCAAGCAGACGACGTTACATACACTCGCCTGTGTGTACACGAAGCTATTAATAAAAGATAAATAAGAGACCCTCGTCACAATAAAACTTGGCTTCGGAAAAACATTTCTATTTTAGCTCGGATTGTAGGAGGTTGTTCAACCTTCGAATACGATATTTCTGTATAAAATATTAGAGATGCTGAGTCTCGAAGGATTAATCCTGAACTTTACTGAATATTGAGGCACAAAAGGTAGGCACGCTCCAAAATGTAAATTATTTATTAAAGTCAAGCTAATGATGCCCCATTTACAAAATTGCCGAGGAAACTATTAATATTACGTTCGTAATTATGTCCCAAAAGATAGCAACAAATTCGTCCCATTAAGCCTGTCGTCCACAGGATGCAGGAAACTAACGCAACGTGCAGCCAGAGCGCACGTATATCATCCGGTCAACATACACCGGCCCCTTATTTTTCCGTCGCTAATGAAAACAAACAACACCATGCTGGGTTAGTGCACGCACACACGCCACGCGCTAGTACTGCGCCCGCAATGGACGAGCAACACACCTGCGTCCGAAAACATCCGCTGGTAGATCTCGTCGCAATCTGCCGGAACATTACAATAACGTTAATAAGTTCAGTAATGAAGGTAAACACTCGCTTTATCGGTAATTGATTCCCGTTGAGTCAACTTCCAAGCGAACAGTTTGTTGATTACTGTTTTCAATCTGTACTTTGTGTTATATTAATTTGTGTTTTCGTTAGTTATCTCTATTGATTTAGCGATCAAAGCAGAATGTGCTTATGCGTAAATGATAAGTTCCCGCCTATCGCGGATTTGTTTGTTAACGAGACGTCAATTATAACGTGTTGTTATTGAAGCGCTGATTGACTCGACGCAACTTCTCCATTTCATTAAACATTACAAGATTCGGGAGTTTACATCTAACTTTAAAGAGACTCGTTACATCGGAAGCGAGCTTTAATTACAATAAATTAAGAAAGTTTGAGTCGTTTCATTGAAGCAATAAACATTGTCAACAATATCAGTAGTCGGTATGAAGTCTATTGCCATGTACGCGGGTGTAGGAGGCACTAACAGAGTTGGCGAGAGTCCAGCTCCAGTGAGCAGTGGAGCGCGAGTGACCGCGCTCTGTGACCGACAGCTGACGCGCTCGGTTGAAACGGATCACAATGCGCACGCCTTTTTGGTCGTTTGTTTGTTTTTGAGTTCAGTCAAGAAACTGAAAGTTCCTTAAAACTAGCTTAGCATTATTGTCGCCAACAATAGGGAACATTACGGCGCAGAGGGCGCCACTAGCACATACAGTAAACAAACCGCCATGGAGCGCCTTCGTCAGGTTCTTCGTAGGTTTTCGCGAATGCAGACGAAGTCGCGGATTAAAAAGTAGCCTATGTCCTTCCCCAGGGTTCAAGCTATTTTCATGCCAATTTTCATTAAAATTGGTTCAGCTGTTTTATCGTGAAAGCGTAACAGACAGAGTTACTTTCGCATTTATAATATTCATATAGTATGGATGGATTAATTGTAATGATTAGGTATTTTGTGAAAATATATCAAAGTTTTAATTAATCTTCCGTACCTAACTGTACTTTAACTATATTATGCTGTGCTCTATACTTTGTTACGCTCAGAATAAAATCATATTTGGTTGTCTTACATTATAAAAGTGAACGTTATTCTGTAAATGCGACTATCTCACCTGAAAACTTTCCAATTTCAATGAAATCTTTGGATTCAAAATGAGCTGAACAAATTTTAGAGTGTTTTTTAGCTCGAAAGTCTTTACTACGTGTTGCTGCTTCCCAGAGTTTTCGAACATTTTCTTCTTTTGGAAATGAATGATTTCCTTCATTCCTACATACAAATACACAGCACTGATGCATTATTGTATAATATAATACACTTCCAAATTTTGAACTCAATTAAAGGCAGAATTTCACAATTCTCATCACGCTTTCAACGACTCGTCAAAAAACTGTTTACTGTTTACGCTAGTGCTGCACTCTGGCGCCAGAACATTGCAGTATTATCCCCTATTCTCCTAAAATATCTCGGTTGCTTGTGAAAAATATACAAGAAGTAGATGTAGTGTAGGTTCAAATAAGCTAATAACACTGTTATGTGGTACCTCCATCAATACACCGCGGGAGGTAAGAGCCGTGCCCTCGCGCCTCACACCAATTACATTTTTAAAGGTGAGGAGGAAACTGCGTGTCGCTTGTCATTCAGTGAACGTGTCGCTAACGTAGTCACAGCGCGCGGCGCCGCGCGACGTGTCGCGATACGACGCGATGTCAAATGATGATGTTATATTCCTACTTATAAATAATCAAATAACGAACTCATAGAAATTAAATACTGATTACCTGAAATCTTGAAAACACTAAGTACTGCAGACAGGATTTAGTCACAAAAGAGAGTAAATCAAAGCAGGTTTTCACGGAGTGAATATATTAACGTTTGTATTTAGTGAGTAATGAATGTTTAGCTCGTTTGTAGCGTAGTCGCGGACGGCCATACAGCATCCCGCTTTATCTCCGGATTTACAACAAATTGGTGTTTTGGGCGCGCGAGCTACCCGATTAATTCAAAGCACGCCCATTCGCTCCAATAAATATGTTAAAATGTTCCGTGACAATGGCTCGGTGCCGATTTCGCATCGCATTTTCGAGTCGCCGGCGTTTGTTCAAATTGTTCGCGCCTCTTCCCCGCGCCCCGCACGCCTCTCGCACGCCCCCCGCGCGCTCCGCTGTCGTCGACGAGTCGCGACCACGAAGTAGTTATACTTTACTTCGTGGTCGCGACTCGCGCACTCTTTAGCGCAACACAAACACGCGCGTCTTCCACGACCAACGTTACAAGAGACGACGGTGAAGCATTCACGACGGATGCTGAGATGCGCCGGGATCACGTGGCCATCCAGGGGTATCAACATTTTATGTAAAGCTCAGATAGTGAAGTTAGTGCGCTGAATATATGAAAGCACAGGTTAATATTTAGATTCTTACCTCTTTAATGTATTTATTTAAGCTATTAAATATCTCTTTCTCTCCAATAAAACAAGAAAGAGACAGATAAGAGCTGTCAATTTAAGTCGATCTAAAATCTCCATACAATTATAGTTGTTATGTAAGAACGTATTAATTAAAAACACGGCGAAGTTCAAGGAAAAAATTAATTTGACACCTCTAACTTAGTTCTTGTCTGTCGCCGTCCTTTTCTTCAGCTGCCTGGTAGTAAGAGACGGCAATTGTCTAATTTTATATCCTGTTCACAATACGATTAGACATTTACTCAAACCTTTTTTACAGTCCGTTCAACCGATTTTGACTTCTATTGCGTTGGTAGCATGACAAATGGCAACTGCAGTAAACAGTTGTATTGTAACCACTTTTTTTGCCTCTAATGTCATCCTTAAGCCTACGGAATAGAAGTCAAAATCGGTTGAAGAGACTGTAAAAAAGGTTTGTGTTTATGTCTAATCTTATTGTGAACAGGGTATAGTTTAGTTTGTGAATAAGGAAATCGGCACCATTGTCCAATAAAACTGGTTCGTGTGTCCGCTAGTACAGTAAGTCCACTCACCGACAACATGCAGCGTGACGAAGAAGGAGCGCACGGGCTGCGTGGACACCTGGCACTCGTAGACGCCGGCGTCGCGCTGCTGCGCCCACTTGATGTGCAGCGTCCAGTCGTCCGTCTGCGGCGAGTGCGTCGCCTGGAAGCGCTGGTCCGACGTGTACGTGTAGCCGCCCACCGTGAGGATGTGCAGGTCGCGGTGACGGATCCATGACACCTGCGGGCGAGCAGAGGAGGTTACATACATGGACAACATAAAGGTACTGTGTGTTGGCAGCGCGGAGGAGGTACTGTAAAGCCTGCATTAACTATATGGTTTATGAGTAAACACTCTGCATCCTTCTAGAATAATTAGAATTAGTTCAAATCGTAGAATTGTGTTGTTATTATTAATTGTAGTCCGTGCGGTGTCGGACGTAAAGAATAGCACCATCCCATATTTTTCCGTGGGTGTCGTAAGAGGCGACTAAGGGACTCACTAGGGCAGCAGCGTTTTCTGTGCCTTTGTAACAACCATACTGCGATCGCCAATCCGCCTGCCAAGCGTGGCGATTATGGCAACCCCCCCCCCCCCCCCCTTGGGGAGGCCTCTGCCCAGCAGTGGACGTCTTTAGGCTGAAATGATGATGATGAAATGATGTACAATTGTATTGTATTGTTTTACAGAAGGTTAGTTCTTAGCCTGACCGCGTCACGCTGACGCTTGATTATTATGATTAAAAGGCAATATTAATTGAAGTTCGTTTGATTCCAAAGTAATCATATAAGAATCCTCATACACCACACTATAACCCGGTACCTGTAAGAGGTCCTACAGTTGGACCTCTTATAGTACATATGTTAGGTAGGAGGTTTTATAGAAGACCAAGTTTGGGACATACCCATAACTAATATTTAGCTACTTTTATTTATGCAGATCCGTAACTATTCAGTGTACAAAAATCCACAACAAGTAAGAGCGCTCACTCACTCATTGCTCACTTATCTCGGCACTTTACGGAATACAAAGCCGGAGATCATTTCAGAAATTCAATTTCAAGTGGCGTGTTGTGATTGTTGCGATTTCCTTCAGAAGTGTCGGCACGTTCCTATAGCTACACTTATATTTATAAACATTCATCAAAGCTAACAAAAGTCTTTCGGCAATGTGGCGGCATTTATCACGCTCAAACGTCGAGAAACCGAGCCCGATCACTCAGCAAAGGCGTTATTGAATGTGAGCTCAAAGGGGCCACGTGGAGCACGGGGGCCTGCGGGGGCCAGGGGCCACGGGGCCCGTTTGAAGTATTTTTTGGCATTAATATTCGTCGGCGGTTGTTTTAGGCGCGGCGGCCATTGGCATGCAAATCAGCCGTCTCTATGAAAATTGCGAACGGCTCTTTATTACTCATTCCTTTTATTTACTGTTGGCATGTAGGGTTCCCGGTCTCAGCTCTTTAATTATCTCGGGTGCGTTAAAACTCCACGTTTTTTTTACTTAATTTACCCGTTGAAATTCCTAGTACAGTCAGAACAGCGTCGTCTGATTATGCGAGCCTTTTTTCTTATTTGCGTGTCTGAGTAAACCGGCTTATCTCGACGTTAAGAGCTTTTGAAATACTGGGCTGATGACGTCACGGAGCCTGCCGCTTATTCAACGAAGATGGTTGAAATAGGACAGTCTTGTAAATTAAATCAACTTACAGTTTAATTTGTAATTAAGTATTATATATACTCCTGGGGGCCAAGTCTGCTATTTTTATAATTTCGTCATTCCAACACGATCCTATTGTCATTTTGCTAAAAGTTCGTAATCTGCTAAATTCATAATGGTCGATCATAGGTCAGTCGAATTAAAAGCAATGACTGCACTATGACGTTCTAATGGTAGGTAACTGATCAAAGGAACTGTCCAAATTTTAGCAGATTACCGCGCGAGTCAGTCATTCAGTTGTCATTTTATACGAGATTACCATTCTATAACATTTCTTTCAATGGCGTGTCAATGGTTGATCATTGGAAAGTCATAATGACGCCATTATATTAATAGATTACCAAACTTGTCAAAATCAACAATCATGAAATCAATGATAGACTATTCTGACACTATTGTAATAGCAGACTTGAGGCCCTGGTTTGTTGAGCGACAAATGACTGACACTAATAAATATAATAAATATAGATTTTTTTTTTGTCCTTTATCATAAAAGCCTTACATTCGGAACCTACCAAGTATACGAAGGTTCGCCAAGTAAGAAAATAAACACAAACAAAACTACAAAAAAGTTTAATGATTACATTACAAAGTTAGTCGTTGTCCTTCGGCATACAATACTAGAAATAAAGTAATCTAGCCTAGTGTATCATCATCACAGTTCACCAAGTATTTGTACCAAACGATCTGACATTCGCGCCACTCAAGTTTTTCTTCATAAGAAGTAGTTACAAAGGCGATGTCATTCTTTTTATAAGTTAGTGTATTTTTCAAATGGAAAGCTGAAGTGCCGTGACGTGATCGTGTTAGTGCTGTGACGTGATCGTGTTTCAGGATTCCACTACTTTTTGCACGTCTCGGAGTAGGTTACAAATTAGCTAGACACATTGGTTTTTGTTGACATTACGTAGCTTGATTTTCAACAAGGTAGGAGTATAGTGTGTGTATGTATTCATACTATTACACTACTTATTTATTGCGCTCGATGAAGAAGTAAATAATTCGAAACCGTCCACGTGCCGCAAGTGTAAATATTTCTCTCGTTTGTTTCTGTTTAATTTATTTGTTACAATCTCTGTAAACAGTTGTTATTTAAATGGCTGTCGTTTGTATTTATTGTCTTGTGATTTATTCTCCAGCTGGTATTTTTCTTTAGTCAGACTTTTTGAACTTCGTATAAGATTGACGAAGATTTAACGTATTGCCCGCGGTACCTGCGTGACACGTATTATGATATCCAAGCTTCGCTTATATGTAAAATATATGTACGAGTATGTACTTAATTTAAATTACCAATTTAGAGTTATTCGACTATTTTACCAGCTGATTTAAATCTACACGTGTTTTTAACAAATAAATTTATCTTTACCTTTATCTTTATCTCTTTAGATATCTTTTATTATCTGGGAATATTACATTTACTTAAGCCTTTAAGCTATTCTCGAGATTTAATAATACTTATATTAGAATGTATTACAATTCACACCTGAATACATTGCGTGTTATAAGCTTGATGTGATGTGCTCTACAACTCTACAAATCTCAAAAACAAGTTTGGGACTAACTAAAGTTGAGAGACGCACTTGGCGCGTGTAGCGTGTGGCGTGTAGCCGAAATGGTAGGTTGCCTGAATTATGTGTCAAGTGGGGGCTGGTTCTGATGGGAGATTCACGAGAGTTATTGAAACATTGATAGAAGTTGTGGTGTATTTGATAGTAATAGAAACTACATTTGATACCTAGAAAGGCCCTGTTTCTGAAACTGATATTGTTTCTACGAATATGATCTTGGTTTCGATTAATCACTAACTCTCTTCTCATTGGCTCAAAGCTTGAGGTCAAACATGTAGCTCGAGTATAGTATCGTGTTTCCATAGCGGTAGAGTGACCTACCGACTCTGTAATAACTTCGACCGCGTCTCCCGGCGCGCCTCGTCTCCCGATTAAGATAAAAATTCCTGACATAGTCGTATCACGGCGCGCTTCGAATACCAACACTAACAATACCCGCCGCTAATTAATTCGTCAGCTAATGACTAAGCAATACCTCCAGCTACAACCTTCTGTGGAATCCATTCATTTTCCACCAATAACCGAAATGGTCGGACAGGATTATTTTTTTTTTTTTTTTTTTTTATCATTTGATAGGCATACGTTTGACCTCTATCTCACCTGATGGGAAGCGATGATGCGGTCTAAGATGGAGCACGCTTGCCTAGAAGTAACCTATTCACTCTTGACTTAAAGACTCCGACTTTTTGAACTTTAGATTGCGTGGGCAACCGCGGGCAACCGTTGGCAATTGCGGGCTGGTGTCTGGCATGCTGCATGCTTGCTTGCGCGCAGCATGCTTGCTCAAATTAAAACTAGAAATATCATTTTCTACCCACATATATTTTTAATTACAGTTGGTAAATGTTTCTTTCTGAGTATGAGTGAAAATATTATGGTAATTATGTTAAGGGATAGAAGCGTTATGATAAAAAACAGTAGGAGTTTAAATATATTTACATTAATGATATTATTAATTACAATTTTCGGAAACATGAGTGTTATGAACATCGCCGGTAGCACTACAAATAGTATGAATGAAAACTTTAGGATGAAAAATTTTAGGAAGAGTAATCATTCGGATTACAAATCCTTAGGAAGTACAATTTCGGGTAAAGAACTTTAGGTGAGCCAATATGGACCCGTACTTACGTATAACAGTATACGCGGTAAGGTTAGCAGTACAGCTACTTTAACCAAAATAAAGAACATTACTCAACTATGAAATTACGAAAAATAAGCGAATTTTTCCAACAGCAACATATAAGTTGGTAATCGAAAAAATATTTGTTCATGTTATAATATTACAACGTAATAGCGATTTTCGTAATTTTCCTTCACTTGTGCTGTGGGACGTTACTTCTTGCCTAATTTCATGATTCTAGTTCAGTTGGCAATACCCCGTAGGTCTTAGGTCTTTCAATAAATGCAATAATTAATATTAATGTTCATTCGGGTAGATGCACAAGTCTAAAGCACTGCTAAGTTCAATAGATAACCTGGTTAGGTTACGTAAGGTATAAATAATAAACAGATCTCATGTCTGAGTTATTCAGCGCAAAAGCAATAAAAGTAGGAGCTAGCACTTTATAGCTGGACGTAACGCAATAACATGTCCGCTGTGGCGCCGCTCGCCCCCGCCCAGCACGACAGCATGGCAGCACACACGCCCCGCGCCTGGAGGCGCTGAGACTCGCTCGTGAATACTAACGCGGCGAGACGAGTGCGCACGTGTAGTGCGATGTTTGCTCTCCATCCGTTTGTTATTCACGCCAAAGACGTCGCCACTTGATAAAGCGCTCTATGTACAGTCTTCAACGTGTGCATATGTACGAGTGTTAAACTGCTTCCCTTCCTTTGACATTACTATAAAGAATGAAGAAAATGTTGAAACTGGCTATTATCCGTCGAGTGAGGCATTCCATTCATGCGGTAGAGGAGCCCGTGAAGCGTAATTATTTATATTATCATTGTTCCCTTTTAAAAAGAAAACCATTGTTCCATAGCGAAACCCGACAGAAATACAATGAAATATGTGCAAATTATAGGACCGTCAATACAGAACATTTTAACATTATGTTAGAAAATATATTGTATTTTGAAATTCCATATTTGTTTATTGTAAAATTGTGTCATTGTGCAGGCAGTGCACGGTAGTGAACAATTGTCAGTACAATAGCGGGCGCGGCTAATAGTTCGCCAAATTGTATGAAACTAACTGGTATTGCACTTATCAAATAATAATTGTTACAAACATTGCATACTACATTGAATACTAAAATCTATTGCATATTTGAGGCATAAATACTTTTGGAACTATGTTGTATACATAAATAGTTTTTGACCGTAAAGTTAAGTATGAAATAATAAATGACTCAACATAAACCTGTTTCAAGGTCTCTCATGCCACCTATGTAAATAAGTAGACTTCATATGACTTCATGTTTTGTTCAACGAAAGTTAATGTTTAACTAAGAAAAAACAAAAAGGTAACACTTTTCTATAATTATACATTGAAATACCTAGTGACAAGTATCATTGAAATATATCTAAGTATTTATTATTTTCTATGTGTACGTCTCCCGTCATCTCCCGTGTGCGACAGAGCCTAGAGCTAAAACTAGTACCTACGATAAAAATAAGTTAAATGTCATCTTCTATACATAAAATCAAGCGATTTTAATAAACAATTCTATATAGAAGATGACATTTAACTTATTTTTATCGTAGGTACTATCACACGAGATATGGAAAGTATGTCATTAGTGACGTACGACAGTAAAACGTAAAACTGTTAGCTTCAGCCACGATAGCGTTTCACGATGGTAACGAAATGTAATATACGTACGAACGTAGTAATACAGTAATACAGTGTTGTGAATGGACCGCCCGCGGTAGACATCACATAGTGTGGAGCAGCTCACACAGATAACAACACTCGAAATAGATTGGTTTTATTTGAACAATAATGCCATCAAATATTTATTTTTGCAATTTTCAACTTTATTGATATGTGGTTTCCTGATCCTTTTACTTCTATAAAAGACTAATGTATTTGTACGCCCTTCAGGCACAAAACAAGGATTATTTAGAAACAGGTCGCTGAGTTATTATATTACACTCTCGAAACATTGAGATACCTCATAAGTTAACGACTTGTGCTCAGCCCACATAGTTGCGACTTGGCAAAGTGTTGATAGCTTTGTAAATTGAGTGGCACATGACAAACTAAATTACTACCTCGCCAGAGTGGGGTAACCAGCCGCACTCCTCCGCCCGCCCCCGCCCGCGACCCGCGACCCGCGACCCGCACCGGACACCGCACCGCTTTCATTTAGTTCACATGCCTGTAATTCCTGGCCTCATAAAGGTCCAACTATTTGCATGACATTCCCGACAGTGATTACGTGCCCCTGGAGAGACTAAACACAATAAAGGTTGACGAAGTATGCGTGACGTCATTAATAGAGGTTAACTGGGCGTCAGCGTCGTGTGGGCTCGAGTCAAGTGCGGACCATCCACAAACTGATGACTATGGAGATAAAGACAAGTTCGTTTCGAAAATATTGATGTTAACATCATGACAACGATTATGTTATTTTGTTTGAGATAATATTTTAATACAAATAGGTACTATTTCCAAGATCAATGCACAGTAGGTATAGTTCAGTTGTCCTAGTTTAAAAAAAAAAAGAGCTTACGTTATTGTTTACATGTTGTTGTGAAAAGCTACACTTTTAGAGACTCACCGCACCATACATTACAAATCTTATATATAAAAATCTTCTGTGCGTGTGTATGAAAGTGAACTCCTCCTAAACGGCTGGACCGAGTTGGATGAATTTTTTCGTGTGTGTTCCAGTTAATTCGAGAATGGTTTAGATTCACAATTGGACCCGGTAGGTGGCGCTGCAGTCGATTTGTAGGACTTCTTAGATGTATGTCACCCTTATACTAGGAGCGCATAACTGGCACCCTGGTACTGGGAGCGCATAACTGTCACCCTGGTACTAGGAGCGCATAACTTATGCGCTAACTCGAGAATGGCAAGGAGGTTCTTCGCAGTGAAGAGGTATTTCAATTAATTAATTAATTAGGTTGATAGGGAAGGTAGGTAGGGAAGGTAGGTAGGTAGGTAGGTAGGTAGGTAGGTAGGTAGGTAGGTAGGTAGGTAGATAGGGTACGTAGGTAGGTGGGTTAGGGTAGGCTAGACCTAGATTTTTGTAACGATTTTCAGGGCAGGATAACGTCTGCTGGGTCCGCTAGTTCATTATCTGTCGACCTTCACGAAGGAGGAATTTTGGCCGAAAGGTGTTATGTTCCGGCGCTTCCGAGCTTCAGCCTTTAAGCTATACTCGAGATTTAATAATACTTATATTAGAATGTATTACAATTCACACCTGAATACATTGCGTGTTATAAGCTTGATGTGATGTGCTCTACAATCAGCTGCAGTCTGCTAAGTTTGGGACTAACTAAAGTTGAGAGACGCACTTGGCGCGTGTAGCGTCGTAAGTATTAGTTTGTTATTGTTTAAGATTATTTTGTGTATTTTATCTATGGGCCATAGTTGCCTGATAATAAAGTTATTATTATTATTATTATTATAAATCACAAGTTAACGTAGATAACCCTTTCGTTGTTAAAAAGCGCAGATAATGTTGTATCGGGCGGCCGCGGTCTGGTGTATTTATATTCGTCGCTCCGCTCGCGCGCCGCCGCCACATCCATATGGCAGTGCACGGCCGGCGCGACTTCACTTTGTTCACATATACTATACTGTTACCGCAAACGTCACTCGGTTAAACGGTCTCAGTCTAGCAATAAGTTCTAAAGAACACCAAGCTGTTCTCGTTCACTTGTGGATTTTGCGTAGACAAGGGTTTATTTTGAATATCTATGTGTGTATCTACTGTGGAATATAATATAATACAATAGCTTTATATAGTTACAAACAAACTACGCAGTAACCCCTATCAGGAAAATTGGAGTAGAAACATAGACAACGCGTGTAACTGTTAAAAGATTAAAAGTTGCGAATTGATACGTCTGCGGCGCTGTCGACGGTTCTCGTCAACTGATAAGAGGAGCTCAGCTGATAGCACCGCCGCGCGGCGCTCTGACGCGTTACGTCTACCCTTTGCTTATCTACGATCTGTAGGAACACTTTCAATTTATCCGCGCCGTTTGTACTGTGGTAGGTTACGGATACTGCGACCATGTGGCTCGCGATATCTAGAATACGAACGTTTCTGGACACATAAAAGTGTTGAATTTGCCTAAATTAGCTGCTGATAAGAACTCCATGATTAGAAGTTTAAGCAACTGTATTGTAATGTGACTCACTTTGTTTTGTTCTGTTAGTTTGGATATCCTGGACTGTAATCTACTGCATATATGCTTTTATTACTATTTCAAGTTCGGTTTAGTGGTTCAAGTTTGGAGATCGTCGTAAAGGCGTCCGCCCGCCTCTCATGAATGAGGTCGTAGCTTCGGCACCCGGCAAGTAGTAATGTTACTTTTTAAATTCATACTATGTACTTTTTAAGTTTATCTTAGAAATCACTGACGTCTGAAATACAACACACAGAAATAAGAATTTCAGTTGAACCGTAAATAAAGGAGAACTACACTAACTGAATGATGTATCCGCCGAAATGCAGTTACATCGTATACACGTATAATTATATAATTCCTGTAAATGCAAAATATATTAAACATTTTTTTTTTAAAGAAACCTCGTAGTTAGTATGAGGTTTCTTGGCCATTCTTTTCTATACGAAGCTACCTTTTGGATGGGGCGACTAGATTTTTTTTATATGACATTTAAAAGGGTAGTACTGTAGTTTTGATTGTGTTACATTGCGCGCTCCCATAAACAGAGATTTTTCACACCAAAGGTCGTTTCCCAGCAATAAGTTTTGTTCAATGTTACTTAGTTGGATAAGCAGTATGAGTTATTAACGACTCTGTAATAAAAAAAACCTTAAAATATAAAGGATGCTGTAGTGAGTGTATGACAACCTACGTATATACATGTAACTTGGTATGTAATTGTGTCATTAAAGTTATGCGGCCAGGGCTCCAGAGAGGAGAGTTTACCAACAATACGCGCCGTGTCCAGCTGCACCTATGGAACCTACCGATTCCTGAATCAAGCTAAATGCCCGTCTGCTAAGTGCACACGAGCATGGATGCTATGACGAATTAAAACATTGCTTTCGTAATGTTATATTTGAACTCCCTTTCCTTATTTTGCTCGCGTTAAAAATAGGACAGTTCATACTTAGCCTTAGACTGATACAAATAATCATCTTTAGTTGATTAAATTTTAGAACCACTTGAAGTAGGTACTACGTGACATTTAAAATTGGGCCCGAGTATAAGTAAATTACCGCTTTTTCCGTTCCAGCACAAATTCTTATAATTCTTGTTTAAATAACATCTGTATCTTTTTTTTCTAAAGAGACTTTATTTTCCTTTTATTAAAAATATTTTCGCAAATTGACACTCAAAAACCTCTTTGGGAAAATTGCGAGCTTGAGGTTTCTACTCTCAATGAGAAAAACCCCGAAACAAAGGGTAGTTGCTACCGGAGGTGGGGGCGAGGGGGACGGGGCAGCGTGCTACGAGGTAATCGACTTACTTCCGCTTCCGTTATGGCTAGTCCGGCGGGCGCGGTATTAGAGGTTTACTTTTGAGCGGTGGTCCGGTCGGTCTGTGTGTCAAGCCTATGTGTCGGTATCACTGTTAAGAAATCATTAACCTCAACTGTGCGTCATAATTATGAATGTACACAGCAAATGTTTGCGCAATATATATTATTTTGGCTACAAATTAATGAGTTTACTTAACTAATATTAATATTTATCAGAAAATATAAATAACATCCAAATCAAATAGAAGTTTTGAATTGAATCATTCCAGCATGAGCTGAGCCCACAGCGTCAATGTATCGAGACGAATGTTTGCGAAGCTCATTGCGCATGCAAAATGTTCTGTAAACACATAACTGAATAGTTTACAGCCTCGTTTGCATGTTACACGCGCTAAGATGGCCGCTTGCGGGCTACGACTGGCTACGGCTGGGCTACGCGCTACGAGCCCGCTACGCCGTAGCAGCGCTACGACGTGATTATGTTGTAGATATTTATGAGTGTGCAATTAATTCGGAGCTCATAAAGTTGTTGAATGTTGTCCTCTACAGCGGGCTGGAAGACGTCCGGTCATACGCTGGGGTCGCGTGGCTGATGGCTTTAATATTTTGTTGGCTTTGAAGTCTTATTTCGATTTTTATTAAACGTGACCGCTCATTAGGATTTTCTTTCTCTTCTTTATATCTTTTATTCTCCTGTGTCGTGGGTACGTTCACAAATACCTGTACACTATACAAATATTTGTACAGTATAGGAATCGAATCCGCGTGTCAAGCAGCGTAGCAGCCTGTCTGGAAAACTGGTCATTTCTTATGAGATGCGGCTAATTACAAAAGCACAACATTTGTGTAAACCAAGTGCCTTCAGTGTCGTGATCCTAATCTAAAAGAAACGTTTATCTTAATAATTTGTGCGCATGTTTTAATCCTGAGTCTGTAAGAGCGTCTTACAGTAATGCGATTGTGGAAAATCAACAGCCTCTTAATGAAAAAGGTAGCTCCGACGATGTCAGACAACCCTTTGTAAACGTTTTAACTGCTTAAGTAATAAGACAAGGGGCTGCTCCCGGGGGCTGGAGGGGAGGGAGGGGGGAGCGGCAGGGGAGGGGCAGGGGAGGGGCAGGGGAGGGGCAGGGGAGGGGCGTTATGGAATGTGTTAGGAATTAGTAATAAATCTAGGATGTGCTAGCACTTTAAAATGTATTAGTTCCCAACTTGTGTGTGTTGTGTGGAAGTGCCGCAGACGTAGTGAGCGATGGAACATATATTTATTTACTTGGTGCTTCACAGATAATTAACTTTATCTTGTATCGCTTATGTCTGCGTACAATTCGTTAATTTCTGTAATCACAAAAGAACTGTGGAAATGAGTCATGTATACGTAATCATTTTTGGCAGTAGAAGTAGTGGTTTAAAGCAAATGGATGCACACACATTCCCTTAGTTTTAAAATTGCTGTTTCGAAACTAACTACAAACATCGAATACAACAACCACAAACACTTGTTTGTCAGCGTGAGAACCGAACCTAAGTGCTGACGCTAACAACACAATCACTCCACACACATCCAGCACACGGCTGCAGGACTAAGACGTAGTTACAATCGACTCAAGCGCAGCGTGTTCAAGCTCACTCCAGAAGTGAGTTCCGACCAATCCCAGTGTCGCGTATCATTACGCGGCACAATGCTTCATGTTCCGAGCCCTTAAGTCCTGAAGCTTCAGCAATAAATTAAATGAGCGACGCTCACGATTGTGATGCAAATAGTACCGCGGACGATACGACGGCTCGGATTACACCCCCCCCCACCACCACCACCCCACCACCCGCAGACACGCAGCTTCTTTAATTCCGGGTAATGTGTGGCGCGGGTCGAGACGAGTGGGAGTATTAGTTTTATAAATACCGTAGATAGTTAGTTACATCCTTACGTCTAAAGAGAAACGAGTATTGATATTTGTACGAGTCATACAAAGTACGTACATGGCACTCGCACACATTTACTCAATCCAGCACTTTTCCGTCGCCTTACATGAATCATATTGTAACGTGACAGTACACAAAATTAGCGATTATAGACAGCTGTACTCATTAGCGGTCATTTACATTCATAAATTTAGTTTAAATTACTCAATGGATCAGATCTTCCTTGGCTATCAGTGACTATCATTTCAATCAAATATACAAGGTGTGTGCGACCCATTATATTTAGTAGCGGTCGGTATCCTTAACCAGAAAGTGTTCGAGCGAGACGTACGTATAATATAATACATAATCTACATTCCCAGGTGCCTAACAATTCTAAAGTCCCACAAAATTAACAGAAACTGTGCGGAGAGAGCACTGTGAGATTCATTAAACTATAATGAACTAGTGTCAGAACAATCCCGGAATGTCGCGGGAAGGCACGTTACGGGATTGAAGCTACGCAAGCCACTCGCGGGAACACACCGCCTGGCGCTGAGCGTCGCGACCGCAACGACGCTTGATTGCGATTCGTAGCGTCTCTGCTACGCCGTAGCCGCGTAACCGCTACGGAAGTCGTGACGTAATGAAATTGATGCAGCCCAGCGAACGCTTGTGAAATAGATTACAACGCTTAGCTTTGTGTTGTTCAGTACTGCGGGGACTTCTGAGGGCTCGAGCATTACTAGGTGTTCAACAACACTGGAATTTGCTAATAAAATATAGGTTTCGAAGTTTTAAGTTAATGTTTAGCGAGTAATCGCGATCACTCAGACGCTTTGCTAATTGAAGGCATTTACAGATAAAATTCTAGCGTTAGCAGCATTTATAAATTAAAAGCTGTAAGCCAACCGAATTGAAGTAAGAACAAAGAAACATAGTACCTATTAGATAGAGCTTAATAGTCTATTACTTAAATGAAACATATTGTAGTCTTCGCCGATATAATTACGAGCAGACTTATTTATTCGTCGACTTTTCATTACGTTTCAGAATAACGTACAATCATTAGTCTCGTTTCAAAGAGATAGATGTGATACGATTACATACAATTTGTTCATTGTAAATGAAGTAACAGTCATTTTGTTTTATTAGACGCGCACTGTTAACAAAGTGTTGAAGTTTTCGCTCGTACGTTACGTATATATTTTTGTTTACATTAAATTTCAGAATGTTGAATCAGCAATGCTATTCTGTTACCATCTAACTCGGTGAACATCTAGGCGAAGTGAGCTGTCATCCGTCGCGAAGCTAGGGATTGACAAAGCAGACGGATGGATGACAGCTCACTTCACCTAGGTGTTCACCGAGGGAGATTGTAACAGAATAGACATACAGAATATACCGAATTATCGCTAGGTATTCACATGGTTTCATGGACGACAGTTGATTGACTACTGCGCTGCGTGTCACGGGTTTGATTATCACACGGAAAAAATATTTATATGGCCTACAGATACTGTTTGTGTAGGAAGTTTAAATTCACCCACGACACAGGAGTAATCCCTAGTGTGAGACAAAGCTAAAAAAAAAATAGAAATACAGAACTTGCTGAATAAAAGTAGCCGAAAGAAATAAATGGAATAACCTAGAAAGCTTTACATGGTCCTCACTTATCAGGCAAGTCTCATTATAATAATTTGCAGAGAATCCACAACCACGCGCTATCTAGCACGTAGCGGCGACACCACCAAGACGCTCAGTTTCCCAGCGCGACATGCTACTAATAGCCCCACGAGGTGAATGATTCGAGCTGCACTTATCTGCTGGATGAGCTATTGAAGCCGCGCGCTGCTTGTGCTACACACTCAGTACTCGCAGTAAATTCCATGAACTACGGCGTGTAACGAGTACCTATCAATCAGAGCATCGTATACACATTTTTTTAACATTACCTTACTGATGTACAGTCAGCAAACGAAATAGGTATGCAGGCCATCGGAAATGGTTGAAGTTTACTTATAAACCGATGGATGTGTTTTAGTTAAATTTCATTTAACTAAATCATTGAAATGTTTATTCTCTATTGATTTTATTTAGAAACATTCATGTGTTTTTAATTAAACTATAACTATACCTGACGACCCTGCATACCCATCTCTTTTGCTGCCTGTACAATACTGATAATGTTGCACCTCAATGAATGGCTCTATGAGAAGACAGACAGAGGTGTAATGAGAGGTGCGAACTTGTGGTTGTATTTGGTTTTTTGTAACATAGGGTGAATTAATTATTCTATGGAACAGAATTTAAAACTTTAAGAAATACTGCTTCTTTGGTAATTCTGAGTGTCAAAGCTAAAGCTTCATTACTACATCATTTCTGCCGAAAGACCTCCCCCGAGGGGGGGTTTTGCCATAATCGCCACGCTTGGCAGGCGGGTTGGCGATCGCAGTATGGTTGTTACAAATGCACAGAGAACGCTGCTGCCCATTCTCTGGTGAGTCCCTTAGTCGCCTCTTACGACACCCACGGGAAGATATGGGATGGTGCTATTCTTTACGTCCGACACCATACGGACATTCATTACTACAGTCTCCTTGAAAACTGCTAAACCATGAGATAAGACCTAAACGTTTCTGTCCTTAGAAAATATTTATCACATGAAGGCAACGTCTCAAGCCAAGATAAACCGCGGGCGGTACTCCCAGCGCTCACGGGGTCAATGACTGCCACGCACTCTCATGACAACACGCACTATGTCACACTAAGAGCTGATTCTTAAGGCTTTAAAGCTGCCCTTAAAATGTGATGTCACGATAGTAATCGCTACATGTTAGGTACTTCATATTGACGAGGAGCAGCATCTGTTTATAGATTAAACATGATAACGAATCGTAAAACTGAAATGAATGCAGTAGGTAATCAGTTGACAGACAAATAAGATTTTCATACAAAAATAATTGTGATTACATTGCTTTAAAAATTTTAAGAATTAAATTTTAAGAGTTTGATTTTTTTATTTCACAATTATATAAGATAACTTATATTAAACATGTTATTGTAGGCTAGCTGAGCATCCGATGAGTCCTCGCTGGCGCGTGAGCTGCGGCCCTTAGGAGCGCCTAATGACGTAGTTAGTGCTGGTCCGCCAGTGCGCGCTGCTCGCTTGCTCCGGCGCCGTTAATATTATGAGCGCCACATTAAACAAACGGCGCGGTATGTGCACGCCTCCTTATTTGAAGTGTATTTGAAGCTTGTGGCGCGCGAGTGAAACTGCCTTTAGCAACTTTCTGATGATTTATCTGAGTTTTAAATAACTTAGTCAAACGTCTCGAGCCTATATTACAACTCATAGAAATATAATGACTGATGTAATGTCGCAGGAGAATCGAGTGGATCCATCGGCAGTCAAGTAGGTAACTTCATTATGTAAGAAAATAGCAAACATTATATGGATTACTTTAGCTCAAAAAGCTGAAACAGAAAACACTTCTCTTATAAAAATTGTGTTAAACACAAAGAGTTCGACTTTAAATATGCTATTCTTAAGTATTTGTCCGTCACACATAATGAAACGTTTGATATTCAACATTTTACTACAAATCAAGATACATAATTGAGTAGCCTGTGAGTGCCCTTTGTGCGCCGGAGTGCTCGCGCGACTGGCTCGCCTAACGAAGCAGAACTCTTTGATATCGCTATTAGTAATGATTTGTTCACCTGAACTGTCGCCTTCGTTATCTGCATGACAGATACTCAATGATTTCTTACTGACGAGTTGATTTATGAATAATGTAATGAAATATGCTATCTACTATCACAATCGCTAAGATAACGTTACGTCATGTGCGCTACATATCGCCGTATACATAGTTTAACGTTTTAATGTGTACAAAGGGTGTGTTGAGTGGTGATCTCAATAATCGCTACTTGTTTACGATGAGCAACAATTTAGAGCGACGTAGCAAAACAATGTTGACTTCCAAACGTCGTCAGTTCCACGCGTCACCTCACTCGTCGGTAATCTCCTTTACATTAATGAGTGACCGTCGTCGCCTCTCTCTGCGTAACGCATGAGGACACAGCTACAACTTTTAACTGGTCGTTACTCTCCCACCCCGAACTTGAGCTACTACTGACCTTGTGGGGGTAGGCAGTGGGAGAGGCGGGGGCGGAGGGTGGGGGTGGTGGTCAACGGGACATTAATACCCATCTCATTGTTGTGATGCTTTCTAATCGTGAGTGATGTTTTATGACGAGGAAGTGTTGTTTACATGAGATATGTATGCTAATATAGAGGTTGTAGTTAAAGTCAACAGACGGGGGTCATTAGTTTGACCTGTTTAAAATTTAGAGTAGTGAGGAAGTGAAGGTTAAATTATTTATTTTAATTAGACCACTAAAAAGAATTTTTGAAAGTGGTGCAATGTGCGTCGATAAAATATAGGTCTGCTGAAACTGAAATGATATAAACTCTAGCCATTCTTGGCACGTTCAAAATATCATCTCGTAGTTAGTACCTACGATACAAATAAAATTATATATTTTATGAGTATAAAAAAAGCTATTCAGGTAGAACATATTGGTATTAATATACCTAGTTTCATATTTGATTCAATATTTTAAGATACAATAGTATCCCCATAAGAGAAAGTAGC
Source organism: Charanyca ferruginea (assembly GCA_947361185.1). Classification (NCBI taxonomy): domain Eukaryota; kingdom Metazoa; phylum Arthropoda; class Insecta; order Lepidoptera; family Noctuidae; genus Charanyca; species Charanyca ferruginea. The sequence continues at coordinate 30,599,834 of OX376058.1, read as the reverse complement.
CGATGTGTCGTGTGTGTGTGTGTGTAGCAAGTCAGTGAGGCAGTAGCACGAGCGACTGTGGTGACTACTTAATGTTTGTGATCACGTGTCACAGATAGATACTGGGTGTCTTGATAAGTACTATTGTATTTTCATATTGAATAAATGTTTATATTACATATTTATTGCTCTCTCAAATTAATGTCACTAAAATGACAAGGACAGATACATTCTCAAAGCTTTGTTTTTAAAAAAGCGGTGTTACTATTGTTAAACTTTTGTGTGGCCAGCGGCGGTCGCTAGACAGAAAAATAAATAATAATCAGGAAAATTCCAGTTTCAGGGAAATTACAATATAAATATAGAGGCAGCAATATGGAGAGATAAAGAGCAACACAAAGGCGGCCGGTAACGCAGCGAGACGAGCTATTTCCCTTTTTAATCGACGCTTTAATATTTACGAGCCTGAAATATTTAACTCTCATTTTTGGAATACGTTCTTAATCGCAGTCCGTTTGCCATGAGCGCAGGGCCTCAAGTCTGCTATTACAATAGTGTCGGAATGGTCTATCATTGATTTTATAATTGTTGATTTTGACAAGTTTGGTAATCTAGTAATATAATGGCGTCATTATGACTTTTCGATGGTCAACCACTGACACGCCATTAAAAGAAATGATATGGAATGGTAATCTCGTACAAAATGACAACTTAATGACTGACTGAGATTACCGCCTGGTAATCTGCTAAAATTTTGACAGTTCCTTTGATCAGTGACCTACCATTAAAACGTCATAGTGCAGTCATTGCTTTTAATTCGACCGACCAATGATCGACCATTATGAGTTTAGCAGATTACGAAGTTTTAGCAAAATGACGATGGGATCGTGTTGGAATGACGAAATTATAAAAATAGCAGACTTGGCCCCTAGAACAACTGTTAGCTAATAATGATAGGTAATAATGGCTTCTATATCATAAAAAGGTATTTGTAAAGAAATGAATAAAGTACAGTATTATAAAATGAAAAATACTAGTACGCTCTTGGACGCGGTTGCTACCATTATGAATAAAAACCGGACCAAGTGCGAGTCAGACTCGCTCACCTAGGGTTCCGTACAAATTTGTAGGTACATATCTATACTAATCCATACTAATATTATAAAAGAGAAAGTAACTCTGTCTGTTACGCTTCCACGATGAAACGTCTGAACTGATTTTGATGCAATTTGGTATGAAATAGCTTGAATTCTAGGAAAGCACATAGGGTACTTTTTAATCCGGAATTTCGTCTGCATCCGCGATAACCGACATTCACACTGTAATGTGGCGGGAACGGAGCGATTAAATGAAATGCGTGTAGTCACGTTTATATCTGTTTATTGACTAAAGCTTATATCTAACACCACTACATCTACGGGGTAATTGAAAAAATAAAAAATAAAACATTTTTTTTTTTTTTTTTTTTTTTACATTTGTATAAAATTTTAAAGTAAAAGTTTGACATTTTTGTCATACGTAAACACTTAAATTACACAATTGTACCTCTACATTGATTTTCTTACATAGTTACGACATTGACACTTAGTTATCTGTTGTTTTATAATGTTATCATATTGCCTACTTGCCTATCGTATGGATATTGTTACAATGTTGTTAATTAAACTAGGATACATATGGCTTTGTTCGATTTTTGTGGACTGTCTCCATTTTATTGTTCTTAAGTACTATTACATTAGGTTCATTTTCACTTATCACTAGATATGGACCGTCAAACAATTTATCCAACTTTTTACCAGTCTCATTTCTTATCAATATCAAGTCACCCTTTTGATATGTAACTGGGTTACTTCTACGATCGTAATAACATTTTCTTTTAATTTTAGACATAACTAAATTTTCTCGTGCTTCTTTATTTGCTAAGTTCTAGTGCATAGTTATCTGGATTGTATAGAGGTTCTACTATATTACTAGTTAAATTACTCGGTAAATGGCATGGTTTTCCAAAGACTAGTTCGTAAGGTGTGTATCTGGTCTCGGTATGTACGGTGGTATTGTAGGAGAAACACCAAAATGGAAGCCAGTGGCTCCAAGTTTCCGAATGTCCATCGCATTGGGTCCGCAAGAAAGCAGCTAAATGTTTATGCGTATTTTCTAACGCACCCAATGACTGATGGTGATAAGCAGTAGAGTTTACCTTATCAATTTGTAGTAACTTGCACACCTCTGTCATTGTTTCCGACATGAACTCTGTGCCTCGATCCGTTGTGATAGCCTTTGGCAAACCGTACCTAAGTATAAAATTATTAATAAAAGATCGTGCGACACTTACCGTATCTTTTCGCTGAATTGGATATGCCTCCACGTACTTGCTCAGCTCACATTGTAAACTTAAAATATAAACATTACCTTCTAAATCCTTATCTAGGGGCCCCACTAAATCTAAATATACCTTTTCAAAGGCGCTAGTCGCCGTAGTCGTTATAATCATAGGTTCTACAGTATTTTTAGAATACTTATTTTGCTGACACTTTTGGCATTTGCTGACGTACTTGCGTACATCGCTTTCTAGACCTGGCCAAAAATATTTGCTTTTAATATTATTTATCATACGTCGTACTCCTGCGTGTCCACTCGTAGGAAGTACATGATAGTCGTGTAATATGTATGTCCTTTCGTCGTTGTCTATGACTCGTTTTACTCCTCTTAAAATATTTATGTGTGGTCCGGACCACTTCTCTTTGTTTTTTATCTCATTTGTTAATTCTTTAATAAATTTACTATTATACTGATCCTTTATAATGCATATTTCCCTTATATTTATATCGCTACAAAAACTACTCAATATATTCGCAAATTCGGCTCGCGTAAAATGCGACATATAATTGGTGTCGATATATAATGTTTTCTGTGCTTCTACATAAACAAAACATTCTTTTTCATATATTTTGAATGTTTTTATATGTTTTCTTTTTTTATAAACTTTAACTCGACACAGTCACTCGGCTTTCTTAATATCTCTGCGACCCTTGGTTGGCCGAACTTTGGTTCTGCAGGTATATTAGAAGACCTTGTGCTGTTGGTATCTTCTTGATGAATTCTAGCTTTTTGCGCTCTGGTCATTACCAATGTTACTTTTCCATTTAATGTTTTTAACTCGTCCGAACTTATGGTCACCCTACTCAAAGCGTCTGCCACTACGTTATCGTTCCCTTTTATATAAACAACGTTATAATCGTATTCCTCTAATTGTAGTCTAAATTTTAATAGCCTCGTTGAGGGATCCTTCATGCCGAATAGGTAAATAAGTGGTTTATGGTCAGTCATTACAGTAAATTTTCTCCCGTACAAATACGGTCTAAAATATTTTATACTCCAAACGATTGCTAAAAGTTCTTTTTGAATTGTGGGGTAATTTAATTCTGCCTTATTTAACGGTCGACTAGCATATGCTATCGGCCTCATGTTTTTATTACATAAAACAGATCCTATTGCTATACCTGATGCGTCTGTCTGAAGGACAAATGTGTTATCTTTAGAGAAATCCGGATATTGTAAAATAGATGGTGAAGCTAATTGCCTTTTGAGATTTTCGAAACTGTTTTGGCATTCATCACTCCAAAGAAACGGTTGATTTTTCCGACATAATTTATTTAATGGTATTGTAATTTCTGAAAATGAAGGTATAAATTTCCTGTAATAATTGCAAAATGCTACGAATCGTCTAACCTCATCCGCGTGTTTTGGTACTGGATAATTTTGCAATACTGCAACCTTATCAGGGTCAGGTAATACACCACTAGCTGATACTACATGTCCTAAATATAATAGTTGTGTTTTCATAAAATCACACTTATGTGGATTGAGTTTAAGGTTCATTTTTCTAAGTCGCTCAAATACATCTAGCAGATTTTTATTGTGAATTTCGCTATTTCTCCCGAAAACGATAAGGTCATCGCAATATACGAAACACTGCTCATAAGTAAGTCCTGACATTGCTACCGACATTACTCTGGAAAAAACACTAGGACTGATCTTCAGCCCCATAGGCAAACGTTTCATTTGATACTGTCCCGTACTTGTACTGAAGCTAGTAACGTTTCTACACTCTGGTTTTGTGCTGACTTGGAAAAATCCTTGATGCAGGTCTAAGTGAGTAAAATAAATACTTCCGGAAAGCGAATCTAATATATCGGTTATGTTAGGTAGGGGAAATTTATCATCCTGGATCGATTCATTAACCTTCCTGTAATCAATAACTAAACGCCATTTTTTGTCACCTTCCGTTTTTTTAGGTACCAAGAGTACTGGACTATTCCACTCGCTATTCGCGGGTTCTATAATGTCATCATCGAGCATTTTTTGAACTTGTTTATTAATTTCTGACTTTAGCGACTGCGGTAGCCGATAAGGTTTTACGTACACGGGTTTGGTATTTGGTTTCACGGTTATCGACTGTTCAGCAACATTCGTCGTTCCTAACTTGTCGCCCTCCAAGAAGAAAATATCGGTATACTTCGCGCAAATAATTTCAATTTGTTTTCTGTCATCGGAATTTAAATGAGTTAATTTTAGTAGGGGTAGTAACTTTTTTACACGTTCAACACCCTGACCGGTTTTGTTAAATGAACATATATTATAATTGTCTAAATAGTCTATTTCGTCATTAGTAATCAAATTATTTGTAGATGTTTTTATTAATTCTTCACCGGTGTTTAATATTTTTACTGGCACTTTACCCCTTATTGGTTTTACAATACTTGCTGCCATAAATATATTTTCGCTTATTTGCTTCGCGTGTATGACGAACTCTTTGTATACATTTTTATTTATGTTAATATAATGTATTGATTCGCTTCTTGGCGGTGCAGTTAAATAATTATCATCTGCCTGTGTCTTGTTGATATAACTGTTATGTATTTTTAATGTACAAGTTCTATTATTGGATTGTAATGTTAGTTGATTTGTGGGCACATTTATGTTTGCGCTATAAGTTCTCAGAAAGTCTAACCCTATAATACCGTCCACTGCACATGGCATATTGTCGAATAAGCGTAACTTGTGACGGAATACGAAACCTGCCTCTGTCCGTAAAGGAATGTATGCGAAACATTTTGATTCTACTTTCCCACCGATTCCTTGTATAACTGTACTTTCTTTATACCTATATGTGTTATTTTTAACTATTTGATTATTTATTATCGATATTGAAGCGCCTGTATCTAATAGAAATGTACACTTCCTGTTCCCTACGTATAAATTGATAAAATCTAATCCTTTACAGGTTAACGCATAATTAGGCTCGAAAAAACTGTTCTAAATTTTCGTTATGATGCTCACCTTTTGACTCCTGACAATTCTGACTGTCATCTTTTGATGTATAATACATATGTGGTCGTGTGCCTCTGGTACCCCTGTTAGAGTTATTTCTTGAATTACCTCTGTTAGACCATATATACACGCGTTGAAAACTCCTGCCGCGGCCATTGTACCCATAGCCACGATTGCCACGCGTTTCAGCTGCATACCTTGGCTGCACCTGATTTCCTCTAAAATGTTGCTGGTGCCAGCCACGATTGTAATATCCTCGACCACGGTTAACTCTACGGTTATTGTAATATTGGTTCCTATTCGTACCTCGTGAATATGAGTAAACAGCATCCTGCCCCGCAATGTCAGGGCGCGCGTCTTCCTCGTCCTCTGCTGCGCGTACGGCATCCTTGAGCTCCTTGTAGTCTCGGGCTGATATTACTGTGCTCAGCCGGCGGTTCCTCAGGCCATCTGCGAATCTTTTAATTACCATTTTCTCGTTTATGGGACTGAGTATTGCACTTGCTTTTGTATTTCCATCAGCTTGTGCTATAGTAAGTCCTATAAAGAGTTCTTCTAATTTGGATCCATATTGCGCAATTGTCAAATTTTGTTGTGATAAATTATTTATTTGTGACAACAAACAATTGGCTGATTTTTTTGTCAATAAATACGTTTTAATATCTTCTACTAAATTTTGTACACTTGCATACTCAGTTTTTAATTTTAGTTTTGCTGATTTTGTTAGACGTGTTTTTAAAACAAAAGATATCAGCAGTTTTTTGTTGTCGCTCGTTGTTAAACAACTGTCATACATCTCAATGCTATCAATCATTTTTTCTGTTGTTTCTTCCTTACCATCCATTACCGGAATAAGGACACTCGCGGTTTTTAAACTAAAATTTTCCATTATATTTCCTTCATGGGAAACCATCTTATATTCAAGAATTTTAGAGTGAAACTTCTCTATTCCTTCGCAAATTAAATCGAAAGAATAACCAGATAACGCTGCAGTTCGAACGTCTTCCTTATCAAGAGACCTTAAAAGTAACTTATACTCGTTATATAATACTAACGCCTGTTCAAATTTTTGCTTTCCTAACTTTTCTTCACGCCTCCTAGGGCCTAATTTTCCTATACTTTCGCTTAACTTTTTTATGTGTTCATATATATTGCTTAATTTTTCCATTAAAGATCTTACCTTATATTTTATTTTTTCTTATATTTATTTTTGTTTTAGTTTTTACCTATTTATTATATCTTACCATATTAATTTTAAATCTATACCTTCCGAATGTAACGAAACACACCCACGTACGCACGCACTACACTATTCACTTCACATCACACGATTTCTTGTCCGTTATTTCCATTTTCTTCTTCCTGCTGCCTCCTATTTCCTCGGCCGGACAACCTTGCCTGGATGCGCCGCACCATTTCACGCCTCACCTCTCTTTGTACAATTCTTTGGCAGTATTTTGCACATATCTTAATTAGGACAATGATCATTAAAACGCCAGCAATTCCAAGGATGAACGACAGAAGAATTGTGTGCTCATGTCTGTCTGATGATGCTCCATTCGAGCCACCTGATGCGGTTTGTGCGATTATAACCTCGTCCTTCGAGTAGCTCTTGCCCATCTTTAAATCATTTTTCTAATTTTTGGTCGTTGTTATAATTTTTGGTTTTCTCTAAACTTTTCCTCGTACTGTAATTCTTAATAATACGTGGTTTTTTTTTAAAACGCGCCGCGTTGGAAAACTCGCGTTAGTACGTACCGCGCCGGGCTTGGCAGGGTCGCCATGTAATGTGGCGGGAACGGAGCGATTAAATGAAATGCGTGTAGTCACGTTTATATCTGTTTATTGACTAAAGCTTATATCTAACACCACTACAACACGGACCAAATCGCGGACAAAAGCTCGTTATAAATAAAGAATATTTTTTTAATGATTTAATTACAAATGTAAACTTTTCAGACTTTTGCATGTATTTATAGTATAAGACGATATTACTTGTCAAATTTCATAGTTCTAGGTCAACGGAAAGTACCCTATACATTTTAATTCCATTGAGAGTGTCGAAATGTACGTTTGATTTTTTTCACAGCTTCAAGGGACCGTGGACCTAAGTTTATGGTTTCAATTTCAACTCGATATCTTAACGCTTTTGCGTTTTGCGTTCTTGACAGACAGACGGACAGACAGACAGACACCTACTCTTCCAAGAAACCTACTGTTAGGAACGAGCAACTAGCTTTAACTTTCTGACTGACTGACTCATTGACAATTCAACTCATTGACAAAAAGTACCTGTAAATGGTTTATTGAAATAAATGATATTGAGTTTGAGGGACAGCAAAGCAAGGTGATCCTATAAGGGTTCCGTTTTTTCCTTTTGAGGTACGGAACCCTAAAAACGACTTATTTTGTACTGTACTTTTTTAAAATTATAGGTATTTATCGATACTATCTTTAAGGGTACCTACTACGTCAATGAGCTGAGAAATATAAAAATAAATAAGACGTGAAGTCTGTGAACCAGCTCAAGCCGTAAGTTTGTATGGTATCTGAGACTACAAGCAGTTTGTTAGATAAATCAGTGACAGCACATTGGTCGAGATGTAGTTTGTGTTGTAATATGTTCTGGTCCATCTGTGAACAAGTTGCTCGGAATTAGATAAGTTGTGGATGCGCACTCGTCGCGCCGTCTGTAGCACGCGGTCCGGCCACACGTGTGGACAGTGACGGGTGACCGGGGGGGGGGGTGTCACTATTGATTTATAAGTAATCTGCAAGCCATTGTTGTTGTCATTGATCATAGATTACACCTCAGGCATCACCGTACATTAGTCAAATAGTAAATGTTAATGTTTACTCGTGTTTCCAATTAGGAGCCTCAACTTTATTAGTTACTTGTGCTAATTGAGCGTTTTTCCTTATTATTCCGTACACGTGCTACCCCCCCCCCCCCCCCCCCCCCCCGTCTGTAAAATGTTGAAGTTTGACAAACATTCCTCTTGGTGGGCTTCACGTTATCACGGCACGTGTTTCAGATACTCCCTGTCACTACATATTATGAAACAAAGTCCCCCGCCGCGTCTGTCTGTCCCTATGTCTGCTTAGATCTTTAAAACTACTCAACGGATTTTGATGTGGGGTTTTGACCTGACAACGTCTTATAATTCGATAGCCGGCTGCACGAACGAAAAAAACATGACGTCATGCGTCGTTGCGTCGTTACGGCGTTACATGACGTCATGCGGCGTTACCTCGCTCTGCGGCGTTACCTCGCTCTGAGGCGTTCCAAGTGAAAAGTGAATGTGGTGTCAATTGTTTATAGCAACGATAATTACAGCGATAAAGGTAATGATTCTTTCGCGTTGTCACGTTCAACTATCGTCAGTAAACCGACTTTACAGACAACCAATTTTTTTATTTTATTAGATAGAGTGATTCAATAGGGAGATTTATAAGTATAATACATAGTTATTATAGCAAAGTAAATCCGAGAAATTCAAAGATTTGTAACGTAACAAGCATTTATTTTTGTGCGCTTATATTGCAAACGCTGGCTAAACCTAACAAGATAGATGAAATGAATGTACTTGATCTTTTTGAGATCCAAAAGATCGATAAAAAAGTCAGCGATGGTATATGTTTATCTCAAAATGATAACCCACAGTAACCATATTTATCTTTTACATATTACAAAAAAATGGGTTATTTACCAAGCTATTTTAAGCAATACAGTATTATTCCTTATCCAATAAAATACATTAGATACGTTGTATGATGCACCCGGGGGAAGCCGGGGCGAGTCGCTAGTACTTAATATTATGTAATGGGTAAATATTATAAATAAGAAACTGGTTTGTTACTTATTTAAATGTTTACCTGTACAGACGCGAGCACATCAAACCATACTAAACTATCAAATTTTCCCGATTGAATATGAACCTTATAGTTTTGTAATAAAGTTGGTTGGCCTCTGTACACCAAGTAGCTGACCTAGCAATGCTTGTCGTTTCCTTAGAGAAGAGTCCAACTCAAGTTTTAAGTTAGATATTTATACTTTGTAATCATAATTTAAATTTTTCTATACTCGTCTTATATTTTTATGTCTTTACGCGAACAAAGGTTTTTTCAAGACTGTTATTCAAATTGAGTGTTGAAAGTGCCATAAAAGTGCACCTTCGACTTGAATGTTCATAATGCTCTGCTTAAGCTGTTGACAAATCACCGTCTGTTCTATTACGAGTACATTGTATCCGCTAAAATATAGTCTTATTAAAATGAAATATAGCTTTTTTCACCGGCTTAAACTTGCAATTTGGCTTCACGTCATGAGCATGTTCTCTTCAATATACTTTAGTTAATGTAGTTTGTAGGGTTACGATATTTCGCCACACATGCTTCGGTTCTATTTTCTGCTGTGTTTTGACATCATGGTTGGCGCAGTGGTTGAGCGATAGGCTGTGGCAGTGCGTGTCGCGGGTTTGATTCCAGCACGGAACAAATATTTGTAGGGCCTACAGATAGTCGTCCCGGGTCTGGTTGTTTGTGTATGTGTGTATATATATGTTTGTATACAGGAGAAATTCCTAGTGTGGGGTAAAGTATTGTTTTGTTATATCTGAATGCAGGTGACGGTTCCACACCTGAAACTCGCTCGCACAGAGACTGGCACGCACACCATCACACCACACATTATAAGTACACACAAACAGTTTTCCAGTCGAGTGACGTCACGTTATGCGTCGTCGCACAATTTCGTCAATTTTCCTCATCGGTTCACAACCGTCAGGCGGGTCCTTTGAATACGTGGACTTAACGCTTTGTGGATGTCATCGTGTCACCAAGGAGGAGAGAGTACGTAGTCTGTGGTATTCGCTTGTCAACCATGCCACCATACCACCTTGTGTGTCTATTTAGGAAGGTTCACAGAGCTAAATGACAGGATAACGTATCAGGCCTTGTGATGTATACATTAATAAACTTACTTGGTACTTCAATGTAAAATGCTAGTTTGATCACATGTTTGCAGTGGTAATTACTTATTCCCAAACTCGTCTGCTATTCACTTTCACTCGAATTCATTGGGGTTTTTACCTCTTCTAAATAGTTAGAAGATATTTATAATTGTTTACATGCAATATTTATATTGTCATGATACTGTCATCTTGTGACATTCCAATACTTTCTAAATTAGGCATTTCTTAACACTATGAAGTCTACTCATACTACTACATGACATACTACTCTACAGCCTTTATTTGTTAATGCAGACTAGACTAAGTCCAACAACATACAGAAGGCGATTTAATAATCTATACATATAATAAAACAGTAACAAAACTGTGTCTGTACATTGAAAATATTAAAAAATAAATAATTGAGGGGGGTTTAGGAACAGTAACAGAGCATGAATCCAAAAAAAAAATTCTGTCTGTTTGTCTGTTTGTTTGTACACGCTAATCTTCGGAACTACTGGGCGGATTTGAATGATTTTTCTTTTGTTGTATAGGTATTAAGTCTGGGCAACATATAGGCTATAATTTATCTTGGAAACTTGAACACCTGATGCAGAACCGCAACAGACCAGCTGAACTATAAGAGATACAAAAATGGTACAGTAGCAAAAATTGTTCCACGTGATGAGCATTTTCTGCTGAGAGAATAAATTTGAAGATCTGGAACACCTGATGTGGAACTCCAAGAGCTCAGCTACACCATGACACATATAGGAATGACGTCATAGCAAAAGGTGTTCGGTCTGATGGGCATTTCCTGTTGACTTCTAAAAATCGAAGATCAGAAACATCTGATGTCAAAATCAAAGCTATCACTAATTTCACTGTATCTTATAAAATAACATAAGCTGGGAGTACCTCCACGCGGTGAGGGCGGTAACAGTTTCAGATCTTCGATTTTGCCGACCCTGTTGTCGCTGGCAAAAGCAACAGGATCCGCGTACGAAGTTGCGGGCAGAAGCTAGTACCCAATATTTTCATTTTAGTTATCGCGGATACAGAAAAAGTCGTTGATTAAACAGTAGCTTAAAACATTTTTTGGGCTTCAAACTTTATCTGTACCTTATTTCATTAAAATCAGTTTAGTAGTTTGGCCGTGAAAGCGTAACAAACAAATCAAGTCACTTTAGTATCGCGTTTGATTTCAGTTGACATCATGAGCACATGACTGTGCAGTGAGCAGTGTTCCCCCGCGTACGTAGGAACTGTTCATACGCGCGCGAACCAATGTCACGAAAAGACGCAATTTTCGGCGCGATGCCGAGATACGTTATCTTTTTGTGAGGACCGGGGAGTGCCGTAGCAGCCAGGCGGCGGGGGGGTGGGGTGGGGGGGTGTTGGGACAGGGGGGCAGTACATTAGGACGCCTCTAGTTTAGTAAAAAAAGGTTAACATTCACCGAGGTATCTGATGTTTAAGATGTGACGCTGCAGCTTTCAGTTCGATGTAACTATGTTTGGCTTAGTTCATCGTTCACAATAATATTATCTAAAGTAATATCAATAATCTTAAATCAGTTCGTAGTTCATTAGGAAACTCGCAAACAAACTAAACACTTCATCAAGTGGTGATGAATGTAACATGAACTCGTGCGGTTAGTTACAACATGCGTCACAACGGCTGCTACGATGCTACGAGCGCTACGGGTGCTACGCAGTGCTCGTAGCCAACGTAGCTGCGTAGCAAAGCTTTGCGTAACTCACTAATTAATCCCTCAGTTACTCATTTCGAATCAGGCCAACAGTTTTATAAGTTACGACTCGGAAATAAAACGTGAATAAATCGTTTTATTTATATTCATGAACTGCTTCAATTATTCATAGCGTTTGACTTGGCTTAGTTTTGCAAACAATTTGCTAAGACGTATATGTGCGGGTATGTCATCGCTACGTACAGTCGACTGCGTGAACACATGCCGCGCCGCGATATCGCGACCAATTAATCTTGTTGACGCGACCGACGAGCGTACAAAAAGCGATCCGTTGACCTACGCGACGTACACAGATAACTTATCTGGGGTCGCCGGGACCCAGAAATTTGAGATGAATTACATGTTAAGGTTAGATTAGGGAGGCTGCGAGTAGACGCGTGCCATCTTTACATCTCGTATAAACTTGCTGTGCGTGCTCCCCTCGCTGAACACCGCGATATGCTTCATACGTGCTGATAGACATGCGTCGTCATGGCCGCGCAGTGACGTCACGCACTAGGTACAGCCGCGCTCAGTAACTATTCATAATGTCAACACACGGTATTACACACGACAAATATGTCTTCATAATTATTTAAAAAGGTAACAAACTAATGCGAGTTTATATTCGAAGAGATTACTAATGAAACTATATTACTTATTTGTATTTTCCAAGATGGTGAACTTAGTAGTTCACATAATACAAGCTCCGCTTTGATAACAAGTACCGAGCAAATTCTTTTTAGTGTTGTTACAATAGGAGTCCACTCCCGCAGCCAAAGGGTTAAGTAGAGGTTTAAGAAAATAGGAAAAGGTTGGAATGTTCGCATTATGTGGTGGAACAATGGAGCGGCGGACAGGGAACAGGCTGCTACCGCGACCTGCGGGGGGTTACAGCTCATATTGTAAAGTACTCAACGGAGTACATTCACATTATGTTCAATACGAGTGTATAAAATATAAAAAAATATGAATGGAAACGGGTTGTCCATGAAATGCGAAGACAGAAGAGATTTAGTTACACGATGATTATTCTAGATGAGTATTGTACTTGTAGCCAGCCATTGCTTGACATACCACACAGTCAATACTGATCACAACTACTCACTATACAGGGCTTACACTAGACCAGCTTTACTCATCCACCATCACAAATGAAGACGAAGTTTATTTTGGCTCATGAGCTCGACGTGTCATTAATCGGAACGTTTATAGCCTTCATACGCAGAAGTAGTGGGGGGGGGGGGGGCGTATGGCAGTTTTTGTCTCTGACAAATGACGCCCGCGCACCGTGCCATTATGAGGTAATCGAGCTGGCAATGCTGGGAGACTGCACGCCATCGGGATAACGATTATACACACGGTAAGGAATTATGTAAGGCATCAATAAGGAAAAAAGAGGGGTGAAACAGCAGTTAAAGTAATGGTGTGAGTTCAGCACTTTGATAGGGGTCCAACGAGGTAAGAAACTTGATGATACTGAAACTCAAACAAACATACCTACTATTGTTTGCTAAGGAGATCTAAAGAATGGAAACAGAAATCAGGTTCAATAGCAGCAAAAAATTAATGTTGTTAATGGTCTTTAAACAAAGAGAACATTGCCCCACTTATTAATTTCAAGAAACAATAAAAAAGCCGAATGAATAGGTAGGTGCTTTTATTATAATACTACTTTACAAAGAGCTTTTTTGTTTACAGGAACAGGGTTGAAGCACTCCACGTTCCCGAAAAACGGAAAATAATATCATAAGTCTGAAACAAATCGCACGTCATCAATATCTCACGGCGCTCCGGACTGAAAGGATACATAACGTAACACCATCTTTACCCGACGCTGACAAACTATTATATAGAACACCACGTGCTCAAATATGCACAATATATTCTATTGAATATCGAAAGCCTATTTATTAGGCCACGTGTCGAAGCTTTTGAAAGAACAGTTACTTGCGACGTTTTACCTTCCTCGCTGTGGGAGAAACCTATGAAGGAATTAAAGCAGACACAGGAAAAAACAGCGTAAGAGCCTTTGCGTTTTAGGGTTGTTTCACGGATCAAGGTAACAAAATGGAAGAAGGATGGCTGTATACGCCCGTACAGTCGTAGTCAACACAGTTTTATCGAGTACGACAGAGTGTTATTACTGATCAAGATGTAGCATAAACAGCCGTTTGGAATGTTTACACCTCATGAATGATTACAAAAGGGATTATGAACTTGTTACCGTTACTTATTGTGATAAATGTGAATAAGTGTACTTTATTAAGATCCGTGTGTTGCTTTTTGAGCATTCTCATAAAACTATTGTTCATGATAGAAAGTATAATAATTACGCTTAAAATAAAATATTACATATCATTTGGATTGGCTACCTCAGGGCACATGCTTCGTGATCAAACGCTTTCACTTCGTAATCTCAACATAGGTCATGTGTTCACATAGCGCACACGTCATCACGATACCGGGCTGAGCACAGAGCACATCTCCTATAAAGGAGCAGAATGTCATGATGAATATCTCGAGGCAGCTAATTAATAACTTCCCTCGCGAGTAATCAGTGTGTCCTCTCACAGCACGGGGTCGTCTCTCGGGGACATTACTCACTTTGGTTTTGTTCTACTAATTATCTTATGACCTCGTTACACCTCATGATTTTATGTTCGTCTTGCGAAAGCTGCGTACATTAATTACGTACACCAAGTTAATGAATCGGAAAGTTCGTTTTGACCTAGGTTTAAGGTATAAGGTTTACATAATAGAATCGCCGCAAAGTTCAGGATTTGATTACGAAACTGTACTTATTTGCATATAGGTCATAATTATACATACTAGAAATATTTTTTATATCTTTATGAAGAACCAATATAAGTACTAAAAATAATAGAGGAGTATTAGGCTACGTGTTGTTGAAATCTCTAATAACTGTGTAACACCGGCGGGCGGCGTGTGACCCATCTCTGCACAGTATATGAGCTCGCTAGTCACATGGTTACGTCACCGCTGTGAGCGTCTAGACGCGATACTAATTAACGTAACTACCAGCTGTTACAATTTTAACTACCGTGTAGTTTAATTAGCTGTGCGGATACTAACCAAAAAGAACCAGTCCGGTAGAGAAAAACTCGCGGATTTGAACCGGTTGTCGAAGGTAAGGTAATCCACAGAGTAATGAAATTAACTTTTTAGATTCCGTTTACAAAGGGAAGGGTATTGATATTTTCGTAATGTTAACAAAGTAGTGAAGAAAAACATTATTTTAAAAGTAATCCGCTAAGGCAAACAAGTTCAGACATTTCTGGTCCTAAAAACTGGCCGAGAACTTTTCAATTAATGTTTTTGAAGTAAAAAACAAGAAAAACATTACTCTTCGCCTCTTTAGCATTACGTAAGTCGACATTTTATGAACAAACTACAAATTGAAATGTTTTAGTGTCGTGTGCCGAAAATAAAAGAAAGTGCCAGTTTATGTTTATTAGACGCAGTAGTTTGTAGCTCCAACCTTGAGACATGTTTGTACAGTTTTGGTAAATTTCGAAGTTACTTCGTTTAGTACAGAACCTGTACAGAAATAAAACTTTACTTATTTGAGTGTTATTTCAGTGGATCAGGCAAAGCATTTTCCCAATATTAGTTTGATATACCTACCAGAATATAAAGGAAAGCAATTTGAACATTCAGTCTCTCACGGCGGCTCCGATACTGAAACAACTTGTGAAATATATTTATTGAGGCGACAAGTTACGTACCTGGCGCTGAACTTATTTCTTATTCGCATTGTGACAAATGATTTCTTAACATGAGACAAAAGAGCGTTATTTGTAGACAAGGTGGTGTGAACTAGCGGTGCTAGCTCCTGGTTTGTGATGGGCCCCCCGGGGGCCCCGACACGCGGGTACTGTGAGCGTGTGTGCTATAGCATACGATGACTTCGACTAGGCTGGTGCGGTGACTGGCTGTTTGACTTCGGCAATGTTTATTTTATTTTTATTTTATTTTATTTATTTTTACATCATCACCACTACCATAACAGGTTACCCCAAATCGGTAGCGTGGCCCTTAAACAATATTACAATACTAACACTAACTAATGACTTATCACAAGTAAGGTAATTTTTGTGAACTCATTCAGAGAACAGGAAAATACGTCTAGCCTTTCCGCGATTTCGTTAAGAGTATGCAAGGCGCGCGTCATTGGTGCTTTACCCAGCATGTTGGTTCTACCGCGAGGCACCGCCAGCAACCGCGGTCTCCGTCGCCGCGACACGTAATTATCCGGCACATTCAGACACACATGCTTAAGCACACCAGGGTTAGTTTTTTTACCACGCAATAACATAAAAAAGTATGTTATTAGTGCCAAGTCCCTTCTTGTTTCCAGCTTGTTGTACCCAACCATACCCAATACAAATAGGGTTGGGTACATCAATGGATAAAAAGGATAGACTCCATAAAGTTTCATGTACAAGTACCGTGTGAATTTATTTTGTATGCGCTCTAGCATTAGGCCATACTTGGTTTCATGCGGAGCCCATACAGCCGCATTGAATTCTAATTGCGATCTTACGAGTGCGTTGTACAGAGCAGCTATAGCTTTTATGTTTTTAAAGCCTACTGCCCTACGAAGTATGAAACCTAAGCTTCTGTAGGATTTCTTGCAAACAGATGTAATATGTTCACGAAAAGTTAGTTGAGCATCAAGACGCACCCCCAAATCGCGTACATCATTCTTCCGATCAATTAACACGTTATTCAGTACATACCCATGAAGAAGTGGATCTCTCATTCTACCAAAAGTTATGACTGAACATTTTTGTGCATTAAACTGTAGTTTATTTTTCTTACTCCATTCTACCACTCTGTCTATGTCTTTTTGCAATCGAATACAGTCATCCTCTGTTTGCACAGCCATTAATAATTTTAGATCGTCCGCGAATAGCAAACATGTGGCATCCCTGACAACATCAGGCAGGTCATTTATCATAATAATAAACTGTAATGGACCTACATTACTTCCCTGACTAACTCCCGATCTAGTAAAATAAAGCTCAGATTTAAATCCCGCATAATCTACAAACTGCCGCCTATCTTTCAAGTAGTCAGCAAAGAACCGAAGTAGTTTGGGAGTACACCCGACTGCTGCCAGCTTCGTTAATAGTATGTCGTTATCCACTAAATCGAACGCTTTTTTATAATCAAATGTGCGTTAAGAGATCGGTTCCTTTTTTCACGACTGTAGTGAACTAATTAGCTATGCAAATGTGTGACGGACAGTTGATACAGATTTGGATGTCTGTGCAAATGACATACGTGCTTGTATACACAGTACAAGATACTTATGAAGTAGTAAGGTTCGATTACGGTTCATAGAAACGGTATTTCAAAGACCACTATTCTCATTCTGTTAATATTCCATTTGCGACCCGTCAGAGCCATTTAAATGGTACTTATTCTACCTACCTAAAACCTAGTTGTATTCATATTTCTTTTTCAACACTTTCATAGCTTTTTCACGAAATAATGCTAGATATATTTCTTTCTAAAAAGATTTCTTGCTCCGTAAGTTTGGAAAATGTGTGCAAAAAATGTCGTTACCTCTAGAGAGGGATAGTTGTCGAAGTGCGGAGGAGTAGTGAGGTGTAAGCGCGGGATCCCGCGGGACGGCCGGGATCACGGCGCGTCACTACGTACTTGAGACAAATGTCCCCGTACACGTGCTATCATATAAGTTCTATTGGAGGCTATAAACATGACACACCTGCGTCAAAGGTAAATGAACTTTGTAGGTTGTGCGTGTTCAGTTTAGTTAAAACAATGTAAGAAACATTTATTTTATTCGCAATTCTTTGTAGATACTTTGTCATGGAAAAGAAAATAATAGCCTATTTCATACATCAACACTTTGCTGATGGTAACGTGGATGTTTTATTCTGTTTCCAAGCAAGGTTCTTCATACGTTATGAATTCTTTTAGTGCTATTTCTTGTGAACGATGAAGAAGAATCGCAAAAAAATACAAATACACAGTAAACTTTTATGAACTAGGTACTTGGTTTGGTGACACTACTGTTTAGTGCAAGTTTGGTTACTTGTGATGATGATGTGTGTAATTTTTTGTGAAACATTTTGAAGTATTTTCAAAGTATTGTGCGTAACGGAAACAAATATATAAAATGTTCTTTCAGTACCTAATAGTGGACTGATTGGCAAGTTTTCTTTGGTAATTTTATTTAAGTTGAGTGCTGCATAAAGTAATAGAGTATTTCTGTTATTCACTTACATTCAGGGTAAGAAGTTTCTTTTCCTTTACACTTGTACAGCGAACTGCCGGAGACGTTTATAAAATGATATTTGAGGCGAACACTTTTATATTATGAACAGCTCTATACAGTCCGACTCTTTAAGTGAAATCTTTTGCTTTATGTACAGAAATAACATTTCACTCACATTTAATAACTATCATCAATCAAATGAATTAAAAGTCGCCACCGATGGTCAAGTCATAGTGACGACCTAAAATATAAACTATTCACGCAGTTATCAATCCTAATTGAAGCGGTTAGTGTCTATTATGGCGTGACAGAACTTAATCCAACGTATCTGTTTGTGTCTAAGGTAAGCACTCGGAAGGATTATACAATCACTCAATCTAGTTCACGCGTCGTGTGAGAGGGAAGTCTGTCACACTGAAGATAGGGTTGAAATTGCATTGTATTGTGGACTGCTAATTATGACTAAAATATGAGTAGATCTGTGTGAGGGCGATGGTAATGGAGTGGGCTGCTGGAGAATTAATCACTGAGGTGCGGAGATATATTATTACTCGTAGCATAATTGTGACAAAATACGCAACCATTTCAATTAATAATAACAAAAGGAGGGAGTAAAACGAGCTTTCTGTAGAGCTATTCTGTCACAATCTCCCTCGGTGAACACCTAGGTGAAGTGAGCTGTCATCAATCCCGATGCTAGGGATCGACAAAGCAGACGAACGGATGACAGCTGAAGTGAGCTGTCATCTGTCTTAGGAATTTACAAAGCACTACAATCGGGTGACAGCTCACTTCACCTAGGTGTTCACCGAGGGAGATTGTAACAGAATAACACTGCTGTTACAATTTGTAACAGATTAGACATACAGTATCTCAATGTGGAGCTATGTCTTGTGACCTATGACATTCAGAATGATAAATTGTTGTAGTGATATCTGGAAGTACATAGCTACACTTATGAGCGGATCTTTTAGCACCAACCATAGAATATTCGTTAAGTAGCCGGAAGAAAATTGTGAAGCAAATACACGTCTTATTTACATCAGTTTGTGAACCAAAGTATTCGTGAAGGATTCTTCTTGTGTATAATGAAATATTTGTGAAGCTCTACTTATTTAAAACGACGAAATCTTTCAAACTAGCTAGCGAATCAGTGATTACTTAACTTACACTAAGCAGTTAATTAAAAACACTTCCGATATTCATATATTTAATTTTCGCGACCACAGAGGAAAGAGCAAAGATATCAGAAGCGACAGTAAGGGGATGAACCGTCAAATCTCAGCGGCTAACACCCGCATCAAAGTATTTAATCCGCCCTCTACTCGCGGCTGGCGTAATGAAAAAGTGACAAAGACCAAGAGGATGGGGCGGGGGATGGGGACGAGGGGACGGTGACGCAGCGAGGAGCAGAAGGACCAGTGCAGAGAATTAAGGTACAATACGTACAAAATTCTTGTACATTTTGCCTTAACATGGCATGCAAATGTGGTAGCAAAATACTATGGAAAGGTTACAAATTACAGGAACTTATAATTTTTTTAAATTTTCCAACATAACATTTTCAATATGGTCGGATATTTTAATAAAGATTGAGAGAGCTATACAAATAAAACCTGTTTCATGTATCTTCTGCTTGAGGCTTCCAAGTTAACTGGCTGTCAATTAAGATTCCTAAAAAAATTGTGCTACTTGTATTTACTTTTCCTATTGTTTAAATCCTTCCCTCGTTGGTATAAAGTACATGATTTTAGATTTCTGGAGATTAACTACTAAAAGTAAAAGTTTTCAAGCCACTTTATTCAACTGCTAATTGTATTATGTACAGATGTCACTGTATATACCTTTAAGTTCAATGCCTACTGCCTAATTCATCATCATCATTTCAGCAGAAAGACGTCCACTGCTGGACATAACCCCCCCCAAAAGAGGGGGGGTTTAGCCCTAATCGCCACTCTTGGCAGGCGGGTTGCCGATCGCAGTATGGTTGTTACAAAGGCACAGAGAACGCTGCTGCCCATTCTCTGGTGACTGCCTAATTATGAAACGGTAATAGATCAATATGTATGCTGTTGGACTGAAAGGTTACGTGCTCTAACTCGTCTTAGCTGAAAGGACAGCGTAGACCAGGGTACTAGCGTTGTGAACCATCTTGAAGTAATCTAAATAGCAATCATGTTGCACGACTGCACGTAATCTGATCTGGTGTATTTTTTATGCAAAATACACGCACATATACATTTACTCTTGTAACCTAAAATTAGTTTTACAACAATCAAGAATCAAGTGATGCACTCAGTCGTCCTCCAATAGGCCTGTCCTGTCTGACCTGAATACGCAGCTAATTGATTTCAATATTGTTGACTGTTGTTATCGTGATTCTCGCAGAGTGGTTTTTCTGCACTACGTTACCGCATGCACGGCTTGGGACTTAGTTGTTATTTGGGCGACAATGAAGCGTCCCGCCTGCTTGTGATGTTCTCTTGGAAAAAGAAAACTTTTTAACTTGTTTTGTGCGGACTGCCCCCAGCCTGGCTTCCGCTATGTTTGACACCAGCATTAAATAATGCCATTATTTATAATTATTTTTGCTATTTTTTTCCGAATAAATAATTCCTGAATAAATAATTATCATGTCTGCCGATCCATGAAAGTTTCCAATGAAATGTCGCAATAATGTTGATATTGCATGCTTGTTATAGTAATATTATTATAGAAATGTTCAAACATGAATTCCAGCTGTAACTATGTAAAGTCGTCCCTAACTAATAGCAAGCCCGGCTCTCCTAGCAGCTCCGTATTTAATCGTAAACACGATTAAATACGGAGCGTTCTCTTCACAAAATTATGAAGGTGTTCACACGAGCTTACTAGCAATTTTATTATCATCTTGTAGAGCCGGGGTAGATTTCATAAACAAAATTCTTTCTTTATGACGTCACGTAGAGAGTAAGAGACTCGCACTATTAGATGAGACCATAGAAATAAAAAAAAACGTTGACGCGCAAAGGCAATGCAGAAGGGTTATTCCTAACTAACGTCTGATAAGGCAGTCGGTGACAAAAATTTGCTACGTAATGGGAAACGATTTCGAACGGTTTTGCTTTTTCTGCAGGAAATACTCTCAAGATTTATAGTCATTTTACTACCTTTTAACGTCTAGGCAGAGTTTGCAAGCGCGCACTGTTTTTACTCTATAAAAGAATATCTAGATGACAAAACACTGAGTCAGCTGCTTTATTAAGTGAACTATAACACTATGTAGTTGAATACTGTATAATATAATGACTAATTTGTAAGTTGACATGTTATAATTTTTTTTAAAATTTTTGTCTATCATCTACTATAATAATTTTCTGTTTGAACAATATAAACAATGTAATTGAATATTGAATTGACTAATATTTAATAGGACATGTACTAATTTAATTTCAATTTTTGACCTAAATCATCATTTATTATAATAATTTTCTACATTCATAATTTTTATTGCATGACAACTATATTTATATTTAATATGAATTTTGTATGCCTCAATGGCGGGACATAGCACAATTGTCTATACACATACACAAAATTCTATAAACCTATGATCTACAATAAATGATTTTGATTTTCATTTTAACTGTACGAGCTGTACCTTCTGCACCCCTCACTGTAGTCTGTTGTCACCCAAATGTCCCCAGGCTTAGTGTTGCGACATCTGGGCTCGTGTTCATAGCCGGGTCGGGCTCGCCCGAGTAAGTCAGAGTGACGTGGTCAGCCCGCTCGAAGCCCGGCTTTAATTTTGGACTCGTTTGCACCGCGCCATGATATGCATATAAATGACATGTTAAAATGCACATAATATTATTAAAATGTAGGTAGGTACTTGCAAACTATCAAGTTTATGATGAAAGGTTTAATTATTGACGCAAATTAAATAGTAGTTGTTCACAGTTTGAGATTACATTTTGGTCTGTCTAAGCTATTAATTAATTACTGTTACTGGTGTGTAACCGTGGTAATTAATAATCAATAAATAAATAAATTGTTAATATAGTTTGTTTGAAATATACCTACTTATATTTGTTCAGAGAACCGGTGTACCTACTTCCAGGCACAGGAGTTCTAAAACTGGGTGTCTATGCATCAGCGAACACCTTTGCGTTGATCTGATAGTATCTAGAAGTACATTAGTTACTTAGCATGAGCTTAACAACACAAGACAAACGATTCCGTCTAATGTACTGAGGAAACCGTCGGTCGGTATGTTAACTAGCGGTCAGCCCCACAAGTCTAGCGCACATATTTGAAGTTAATGAAGAATTCCCTCGAAGACGGAGCGCCTGCGATTAGTGCGCACGTTTTTGTGCGCGTGACAAATGGCGGGCGGCGCCGGGCGGCGCGCTTGTTACTTATCGCTTAATTATAGCCTCGCATGCCAGGAAGTATCGCTTTTTGTCGGGCACTCCATTCTGCGGAGGTTCCGTGGTCTGTTCGCGGGTAATCTTAGGCTTTCCTTTACAAAACGATGCGATAATTGAGTGCAGGCATACGCTGTTGTATATGTTATGTTTCAGCTGTCTAGTTCTAGACATAGATAGGTCGCCCGCGGGTGCCTGAATCTTGAATGTGCTACAAGAATGATCCAACGTATTACGGCTACCAGTGCCATGGTTATAAGTAACATTGATACACTTTGGACCATATTAAACAGTGAAAATATTTATCAAAAGTTATGTAGGTAGCTTTTGAATGCCTACAGCTAAATATCAATAATTTACCTATTTATTTAATTTAAGTAGTTATACCTAGGTTTACATTAACGTTCATTTACAGAAGAGTACGCAATCATTAATAATAGTTACTTAAGTTATACTTAATTAAGTAAAATTGCCAAATTGATTAAATATTACCGAGACATAACCTAATTCTACGTGAAAATTCGACGAGATATTTATATTAGTTTAGCAATAAATGGGACGCGGGTTTGCGAAATGTATTCGAATAACGAGATAGGCTTCACGTTGTTTCTCAAAGGAAACCTAATGTGAGCGCGATTGAAGGGAGGCTATATATACTAGTTGTGCCCGGCGGCTCCACCTACGAGAATATTTTATTATTACATTTCGGGTTATCTCGGAAACTGGAAATAATTATGGAGGAGACAAGGTAATTTTTATTAGGAACTGGAGCAAGACACGGCAGCTGTAGGTATGTCCATGCTGCAAGGCATAGCATCCATGGTTGTCGATGGTATAATATGTAGTTGGTTGGGCTTGGTGCTTATGACATTTTTGTCATAAAATCAAGCCGGGTGAAGTTTAGCCATCGATATTATACTCGATATATACTACGCACTCTATGAGTTTAGCTTTGGAAACGAAACCAATTTTGATTTGTGAGGATATCAACACATTTCTACTCGTATGTCTATTTATTCCTTTGATATAGTATTTTAGCAAGAAATTTGTGATTTCTTGTTGGTAAGCAGAATTCTGGAAAGCTATCATTCACGTTTTTGAAGGTTGCTCACAATAATGTCGGTACGTATGCGCACTAATAATGCGGGGAGAACCTTTTCAGTGTTACAATTTACGACTACGACGTATTTATTTTCCATACATTTTCATTTTTTGGTCGTCGTAATATTACTCTAATTTATTGTAAATGAAATGCATGGTGAATTGTTTGGTATTGTGGATATGGTTATGCATGGTTTTTATTTGTTGGGTAGGTACAGATACTACCGAAGAAAAGAAAGAAAGAAAGAAAAATGTTTATTGACACATACCATGTGCACACAAAAACAGTAATAAAAGGGTTAAAAAAAATATACAAAAAGAAAAAAATATTGTGTGCCCCACGGCTGCGCCAAACAGGCCCAGTTCAGCATAAAATGCCAGACCACTTGTGCCTGATGCAGGTTTTCAACTGGCCCTTTGAAGGATGTCGATTTTTAAGAAATATTGTAATATGAAAATTGCCATGACGGTCTTCACAAACTAATGAGCGAGGTGTTCGGAGTACAGAAAATATCTGATTTTAATGAATAGGGTATTACAATGACGGAGAACATCGGATAACAAAACATTATAGTATTAGATTAGCTATCTTAAAACCCGATCACATGCGCAGCACACGCTGAATGATATTGCGTACGTACATTTGTATAGGAAATAAAAAAATGGCGTTACTTTGTGAATTATATAGGTCGGTGGAGCAACCGCCGGGTTCCGTCATAAAAACTTTGTGTTCGTCATTGTCACTGGGTCAAAAAGAAGTAGGAACAGAAGGATCAATTACGTAGCTGCACATAGCAGGCGACTGTTGTAGTTTGCTATATTGCTAGAAAGAATCACAAATGCAATAAAAGAGTAGAAACTAAATGCACCTATATTAAGCTAGCAGACGTACGGTGCTTTATAAAAGGGGAGTACGAAATTACGGTATCGGAGTATAAACCATACCAAATATACGCTCTCTCGAATTTCGGTCGTGGCGGAAATTTTCAATGAGGCCTAGCGAATTAAAATTGTAGATGATGACTATTGTATCGAGTGGACCTTCTTAACTTGTGTGCTTACCTAACCTATTGTGTAGGCTGGCATTGTTCGTGCAGGCTCGGCTAAGCTCGGCTAAACTCGGATACTCGCGGTTCGTACTCTACACTAGGCTTTACTGTTGTGAGGACCTGGATCCAATTTTGTAAAGATGTAAAGTATAGATGGAAAAGGACAAGGAGTAGGTACATGTTCAAGGAAAATTGAGACAAACTAGCTCCAGAGTTAATGAAACTGTTCACTGTTATGGTCTTTTATCATTTTATCTATAAACGTTTACTTGCGTGTTCATACCTACATGAAGATAAATAATGAGATTAGTATCTCCTCGATACGTGAATCTATTTCTGGAACATTTGGTAATCTTTAGATAAGTCTAGGCAAGGCTACACGTGTAGCCGTCCCATTAGAGATTAGACAGGCAGCCTAAACAAGTGGCGGCCATAAGAACACGAGTCGCGGTGTCGACCACTATATTCCAAACGATTCCAAAAACGTTATTTACTTCATTAAACACGTTTTTCGAATCGTTTCAATAATAATAATTTAATAATGCTTTAAAAATATTTGAACGGATATAGTGCCGATCTCTATCAGGGGTTATGTTTGAAACTTAAACTACTTAGTTAGGTAATGTCTTTTAACAACAGGATTGTAATAAATAAATAAATAAATAAATAAGCGTATTACAAACTACTGCATCATCATCTGTCCGTTTAGTTATAGATTCAGTAAAGAAAAGTAATAAATAAAATCAGCCACAACAGACCCCAAAGATCTCTAAGACTATATTGTGACCGTAATCTGAAGATATTTGGTAATTTGTTGTCAATAGCCGACAGCAGGTGGAACACTGTGGGAATACGACGTCAGGGAAGGTTCCTCCGAGCACGTGCCGCCGAGGACGACAACATCCGAGGACGAGCCGCCCGGCCTCAACACGTGCACACACCTTCTTATGGCGGTTGTGCCGTAAATAATGTATTGAGCTTAGTTAGCTCCAGTTGTGGTGTGTAGACATGTTCATGAGCCAGCTGTGAATATAATTTTTAAAGACTTTTTAGTGTCTAAACACACTATGCCGAAGATACGCGACCGAAGTTCAGCACATTTACGCCTGCAATGCTTTTTGAATTACTGACGACACACTATGCCGAAATTACGTCGCGTCATAGGGTACAGTCTAACTTCGGTCGAGCGTAAGTTCGGCGGCAACTTATTCTGTGAGCACACATTAATAACAAGATCACTTTGTTTGGCGTCTGTCTGTCCAACTGTGTAGATAACACGACACGACGCCACGACAGCGCTCGAGACACTGAATACACACACAAAGTTGCGGAACTGAATTTCTGCCGCGTAACTTCGGCACTTATGGTGTGTCATATCAGCTGAATACGTCGGAACGTAAAATCAGCCGCCGAACTTAGGTCGCGTAACTTCGGCATAGTGTGTTTAGACACTTACATTCATATTGTGCTAGAGCCAATGTTATACATGAATAGACTTCTAAAGCGGGTGTCGGTCAAACTGATGACTGAACACCACGCCTATATGGGTTGTCTTATTTTAGACTAGCTTTTGCCTGCGATTTCGTTCGCGTGAATGTCGGTTATCGCGGATGCAGACGAAGTCGCAGATTAAAAAGTAGCCTATGTCCTTCCCCAGGATTCAAGCTATTTTTATACCAAATTTCATCAAAATCGGTCCAGTCGTTTCATCATGAAAACGCTTTCATGGTGAAATGGATATTATAAATGCGAAAGTAACTCTGTCTGTTACGCAACAGACAGAGTAACTTTCGCATTTATAATATTAAAGTATCAAAGTAAGTAAGTAAAGTATGAAGTACGGATATGGAAGTATGGATTACTATAGATTAGAAAGAAAAGTAAGTTAGTTGTGTAGTTTCAACCTCTCCTCTCCTTTGCGCATGAATACGGTTAGTAAGATTCATTCATAGATAGAGATAGGATGGGATTTAGAAAATGTATCTGGTAGACGGTAATATTACTAGTTTATACAACATGACAAGCACAACGTACATGCGCTACTTAGTGAAGTCTACTAGTCTAGTCTAGTACTAGTCTAGTAGACTTCTAGCACGGTCCCTTCGCCAATATTTCTAATTCTTGTAATGACAAGAAATACCGCGTTGTGGTTCTTCGTACTTGAGTGAAGTTAATCAGTGTTATATTATTGTGATCACGACTAATAAATAGAAAGTGATGTAGTTAGAACTGTCGCGTACCAAGAGCGAGCCGACGAATACAGTAGGCAGGTATGGTGGTAGCGAAGGACTCACACGCGAACGTTATTATTTATGGGTTCTTGAACCATGAGTAACATAACTGTTGCATTTATTTACTTATCTTAATGGTGTTAATGTCGCACGTTTCAATTTCTAAATTCCTGAATCAGTTAAGACTGTAATAAAACTCTTGTAAGGGTATTTTTTATAATTTATTCTATAATGATTATATTAATTTGCTGGTTCATTGGTCATATAATTTTAAAGGAGACGGTCGAAGTTGTTGGTTTTATTCTCAGGAAACGTAACAATTATTAGCCCTTGGAAAATGGAAGATTTATAGAACCTGTTTGTGTACTCGTAAAGTCAAAGTCAAGTCGTGACTTTGGTGAGTCTTCTTACTAGCTTAATTACTTCAAAAGCCTGTGTTTCATATACAGAAATACTACTGTATATATTCTGTCTCGTCTTTATTGCTAAAACTACAGCGCACTTTCGCTAAAACAAATAAAACTAAGTAGGTCGGTACCTAACTATTTTCATGAGTCCGATTCGAGTATCTGAGTCGTAAGTTCGTAACTCAAAATAAGCGGGGACGCACAAAATACTCAGATAAGTACATGAGTACACAAGTACGCGGTGTACGCGGTGTACCTACCTACGAGTGAGTAGGTGGTGACGCGGATGCGTGGTGTTGATGTGTGCGACTGTTTGTGAGCCGTAGATAACGTGCGAGAGAGACGTAACAGTACCGTCACTGAGCTACATCGGTTCCAGTAAAGAGGGTAAGTATACTATTAATACTTTTTTAAAAGCTTGTCGTTTTATCTAGGAAAGATTTCATAGAGAACACTAGTTAATATAGAACACCATTAATATTCCTCTACCATTAGATAATAATACGTGTTAGAATTAGTAATAACATCTTATTAATTCTAACAGGTATAATTTCATCTGATGGTAGGAGAATATTAGTGGTGTTTAAAAAAAAATAAAGGCTTAAAACGAATCCCCTTGCATCAACATGATAAATTCAATTATATTTACAGCCTGTCGCGAAACGTACCCAAGTTAACAACTTACGCTGCGCCCTGTGCTAGCAGGTGCACGCAAAAACTGAATTAGTCACACGTGACGCGTGCAGCATACAGTCGTTTGCGTGAAGTGTCAGAGTGCTCGCTGACACGTCGCCGCCATAACTCATATGTGTGAGTGTGTGTGACGGAGGCTCGTGTTGAGCACTGCACTGCGGCGTGTTTGGTGATCAGAGGACCGCCGTGGGCACTTTTGGACCCATCCTTTAGTTATCATTATACTTTAAGGACATGCCTTGCCTTGTCTTTGATCCCTATTATGACTGTCGCTGGTGCAATAACACGTCACGTTTCGCTAGCTTAGTTTATATTAAATTCTGTTACTAAATAACTTAGTGTGTATGCTTTGCAATATTAATAAACCTAACTCCGGAATGAACACTTGTCATATTGTAAAATTTGAATCTAGTTGCCCATTCCAAATGGTAGTTTCGTATGGAGAAGAATGGGCAAGAAACTCCATACATACTCTTTTAAAAAAAAAATGTTTACGATTGACTATAGATACTATAAATGGGATTATTGACTTTTTGCTACAACACTCGAACTATTATTACTAAAAGTTTATATAAAACCACTACAAAAGGACCGGGATCACATTGTAGACGAGCAAGTAGCTAAAAGTTGTTGTAAGTAAGAGTCAAATGTAAATAACGAAACTCTGCGAGATTCCGCTACTTATTCTATATCCTTTGTATTATTCCTTATTCTATATTCGATGGAAGTATTTATTTCTTTAAGGAAAATACCCTTTCTTGAAACGTGAAAAACAAATATATTTGCTATGTATAACTTTTAAGGAGCTGTTCTATAAAAACTACTGATATATATGTAAGCAAATAGTGACTTTTATAGATCTACTAAAGAATATAGATAAATAAATACAAATGAAATGGATAGTATATAATCTGAAAAAAGTCCCTGCCCGCCCTCTTTAGTTGGTAACGGCTCCAAACACAACTATAGAAACAAGAGATAATATCCTACAGTAGACAAGACTGGTATTGATACGATATACCTATTTTTTCTCCCTTTGTAATACACATGGCAGATTGTACTGCCCACGAACTAAGTATAACACCACAACCTTTATCGTAGACTCAGAAACATGAACGCAACAAAGTTTTTCCTACCCCACTTGGGAGTGGAATCCAGACTATTTTGTGATCTAGCTAGGAGAACAACAATTTGTGTGTACAACATGTTCTTAGTTTTATTTTATTATGTCGATACTTTCAAAGCACTTCATGTACTACAAATAACCTTGTATTATCAATAAATTATTATTATACCTACAACATGTGTTAAAAAGACGCAAAACAAGAAATCTATATTTTCTTGAAACATGGCGCTAAAGTTGTTATTGAACATGTTCAACTTAAATGTTTTGTTTCTGTTAGAAACAAGCGTCTTTCTAACCCAACTAATAAACAGTACATTCAGTCATTTCGCTCTAGTATTGTTCAATAGTGAATAGATCACGTTGCGACCCGTTTACTTTACTGCGGGTAAAGTAAACGTAGTAACGTAGCAGTAAATAACAACCGAAGGTTAAGGGCTGGCACACAATAACGTCCTCAGACCCTCGCGGGATGCCCTGAACAACTGAACAACTTCTCAGGGCTGGTGTGACGATGTACCTACACTATAGTTCTGTTGGAATCATATTTTCTGAAAAAAATATAAAAGAAACAAAAATGAAAACCTGAATATTTTATACGTAATACTATTTTGATGAAACTGTAGACAGGTGTCGACCTCCGGGTCACACCGATGCCATACAGGTGTTGGAATAAGCATTTTATATGTTGTTCATATTATTATGGTGCTGCTGGGATTTACTCGGAATTATATTTTACTTATTAAATTGGTGTTTCAGAGTTCAACATTTATTTTTCGAATGTTGCAAATGCAATCTCAAATCTGTGTATTTTTAGGTTATTTTTTTATCATTGATTACTTATAGCTTGTGTTGAATTACCTGATATATAAAACTATGGTTGATTTTTTATTTATTTATCTGGCAGATAAATTGAAACGCTATAAATTCCAGGGATATTACGGCCATCTCACTTAGTTTACCTGTCCGTACTAATATGAGCATTACCCTTAGTTTATGCTCATGTTTGTTACCTAGGAAGCACCCTGCACCCCCCTCACCCTGCCCTCCCCTACAACTGTGACGTTTTAGTGTTGTTATCAGTGGATTGGATCAGGAGATCAGGACGTAAACCGTTTTTATAGCATTTTATTATATTCTATACGAAGATGGAGGTGAGGGTTAAGAGGATTCTGTTTGTCTTTGTCTGTTATAGCAGATGCTTACTGGTGTTTTAATGCTAGGTTACATATTATTCAGGTGGATAACATTATTAGTAGGTTATATTGATTGCAACTAAGTAACTAGGATTTATAAAATAATAGCATTTGGTTTACAAATAGGTTTACTGATTTTAGATTGTCTTCTAGTATTAAATCTACATTAAGTTTATGTACGCTACAATGTTTGTTGACCACTTTTCACCAAAGTGTTTGTCAAACAAATGTTAATGTTCAGTGTACGAACTAGTACAAAAATACCTAAGTACTGTAGGCGTTTGTGATGAATCATTGATTACGTAAAAGCTTTTTAGTCTGAATGTGGCAAACATTACGTCAATTCAGATTTTAATGGAAAAGTGAAAAATTAAACATAACATTCAAACTTCAGCCAAGTGTAAAGTAAACACGAACTAGAACAATAAATACTCGAGCAAAAACAAGGAATAGTTTTACATAAAGACGCGCCGGAAGTAAGTCGTCGAAACTAAAGTTTGTACATTGCAGGGTGTGTTCAGAGCTATTGAACGTGGTTGTTAAGTAAACGCGCAGTGTATCCGCGAGGATGGAGTGCGGTCGCTCACGCGCGGAGTTTCCGACTCAGATTACCGGGGCGGCACGCGACCATCGCTCTAGGGCTGCGGCTCTTGCTTTGATAAACTTGTTAGTGTTTTCGAAGCCGCAAATTCATAAGTGTGTAGTTCTATAAATATAAATGTCTATAATTAAAAATTGTTGCTATACAGGTTTCATTTAATTTTTAGTCACAGGAATAGAAAAATTGGTCGAGGTTTTTGATCATGCTTCGTCCTTTACAATAGTTTACAAATGTGTATGCACATACATTGCTACTTTTGTGTTTGTGCTACTTTACAGTTTAATCTCACAATGGCGCCATTCAACCAAGTCCGCAGCTGTCGGTGGCACCCCTGAGAGGTGGCTGGTCCCGACGCCGACTATTTATATCTGCATTTTGTTTCTCCTCACCGCAGCGACGGGAAACTGTTCACTATGATATTTACACTTTGTCTTGCAGCGTCTTTGGGCCTAGGCCTAGTATACTTATATGTAGTTAGATCTACTACGACTTCGCAACACGACATCACAAGCGCGATGTAATTACTGTCTGTTACTAAGATTATTATCTGTCTAGCAACTATGCTCCCGTGGGGTGTCCGGGCTAGAATAGCATCCCCCCCGGGAAAATCCAGAAGTCGGGCAGCAACGGCTTCCGTGTACTTAACAACTTCACTGCGGTCCCCAAGACGCCTGCCAAGCGTGGGGATTATGGCACCCCCCCCCCCCCCTTATGGGGGAGGCCTTTGTTCAACAGGACATCTTCAGGCCGATGATGATGATGAACTATGCTGAGGTCGGCTTCCAGTCTAACCGTAAGCAGCTGAATACCAGTGTTTTACGTGGAGCGACTGCCTGTGTGACCTCCACAACCAGTTACCGGGTAACGTGATGCCCGTTAGTAAGACTTGTTTCCAGACTTACTGGCTTTCGACTATCCATAACGACTGTCAAAGAACTATGGGTGACAACCGGGGCCAACGGCTTTTACGTACTTTCCGAGGCACGGAGGGATTTCGGTATGAAATGAATGGTTGGTGAAATGGAGAGTGGATAAGAACGTACCCAGATACAAAGTATATTGTAGCATTATGAAGTACGTCAGCATTTGCTGCTCTCGTGGAGTAGTTTAATTCATCCTGAGAACGCATGTCTGAATTCCCTTGGAGGCAAAAGATGTTCGAATCTAAGATTAATAATGATTAGTTAGTGTTCCATATAAAAACCGAGTATTTTATTGAAGAATATGTTTATTTAATGGACAGTCTGACAAGACTGACCATAATTATCTCATAAATGTGACTACGATAGTGAATATAAAGCGGTACTTGGCCAACTTGAGATATCAACCTGTCGTTCGTCCTGCCATTGCGCGTGTAGGACAATATTCAAAATTATACTTAAAATAAATAAATAATTAAATAAATATATTATAATAATGTTTAAGTAAAATAATTGATTGCAATTGTTATTATAATATCTCGTTTAGCCTCTTATTCGTAACGAAATCTCCAGGAGATTTCCGTCAATTGTTTAACTATTGTGTCTGCTAATTGGACAGGTGAGTTCATATATATGTATTTTCTTAATAATCAATAATGATAAAAGATTTTCCTATTATTTTGTTTGATTTATTCCAATTCTTAAATGAATTTAACATTCTTAACCGAAATGTTACTATACCTCTTTGACAAGGCTGCGGATTTGAATTCCGTCTAGCACAAATGCTTGTGTGTTGAACATATCTCATAGGTTTTTCTAAAATATATTTTATCTGATACACACACCGATTTTAACTAATTATACAAATATTAAAGAAAAAATATTTGGGTACGATTTCTATACAATGTCACCCATTATCATTTACTCCTTAGTAGGTACTTAATGTAAATAATGTAAACGTATTTTTATACATTAATTAGCTACCTACATAATTCACATCCGATGTAGCGATGTTGACCAGACTAGGCGCGTAGCGGTTAAGTAGTGGCTACGTCGTCGTAGTTGGCGTAGCCATGAGTTACGCCGTAGCACTGTAAACTGAGGACCTAGAGTGAGATTTTATTCGAACTCGATTGCGTTAACGTAAACTCCAATTGATATTGAAACTGGAACAGCGCAGTCTAGTGGTAACAATAGGAACCACAATTATTCCATACGAATTGACATTAGCGATAGTTTACGTTAACGCGATCGAGTTCCACACTAAGCCCTCTGAGCTGACACTCTGATAGCAAGGACAGAAATAAACTACATAGTATCATTTATTAAGTGGTACGAGTATTTCAATTGACCTTTTTATGCGAGCGTGTTGTTAAAAAAAAATACTTTTAAACATAAAACGTGAAATACAATAAATCAGCGGCCACAGATTACATTCACACCGAACTATCTATTGCAACACACAAAACAACAATGTGGACCTACGTAATATAAAATAGTGAAATGTTTTAGTCGGCACGGCTGACCGCTCGATATAAAGTAGAAACACACGGGCGGCGGGGCGGCACCGACACGTAGTTACACTTCCACTAAACACCAAATAAAATAAATCAACAGCGGACACCACCACGCTAGACTATCTGTCACAGAAGTAATGTGTTGCCGCGGAACTATCGCTCACGAGCGCTGTGAGGTAACCATTTGAATAGATGTACTTTAAACTGGTGCTATTGTTCACGAAACTATTGTTCAGGAAACTATGGAAATGCATGGAGGAGGCCTTTGCCCAAAATTGGGTACCCCAGAACTAATTAACTGTTTTAATCATTATTTATTATTATGTATTATTATTCGAATTTAATTATTAAATAAACTGCTAATAATTTCGTATCTATATTTATTAAATTAATTATTATGTTTCGAATGTATAATAATGAGATTTTATTGAATCAATTGTTATTATTTTGGTTAAATTACATTTTAAAATTTATTTATGCTATTCTGAATGTATTATTATAATGGAATCAATTGATATTTGTTCATCAAAAGTAATGTATCAATAGATAATAGTAAATATTAAATGCTAATGAAGAACAATAAATGTAATTATAACATTAAAATAAGTCAAACTGTTGATAAGAATAGATAGGTAGTCATTGAAACATGCTAGGTAAATGAAAGACTATTTATTAAAATTAAGTTATTTTAATATGTTTTTATGTTAAAATTAGTTGTTTATGTATTATGTTGCATGCGATTTTGAATACTGCATCAAATAATAATAATTGAAAGAAGGTGTGAGGATAAAGTGTAATATGTTATGTTTTGGGAAATAAATGACTTTTTTTTTATTATTCACGAGGTGGAAACATACGAGCGCGCGGTCGACGCTGACTCGCTGTCAGCAGTGTGCATGTCTGTGTATCACGCGGTTGGAATTCATAAACAATAAATAAAACGTTATAACAAACGTGTGTTGTGTTAAACTCCGTGTCATCGTAACGTTACATCAGACGCACGCGCGGTGAACACAACGTAACTCGAACGAAACAATTTTCAATTTATATGCGGTTGGAAATGGTGCGATTTCTCACGTGTGTTTTGTCGAGTTAAGAAATGCAATTTCAACAGGAATGTCTGGAATGTCGTGTTTATAAGAGATGTTTCTTCTATTGCAGGCAAGTAAACAGCCACACATACTAACGTTAATTGAAATAACACCACGAGGTGGCGCTCACAGGTGAAACACAATATAATAACATGTTTGTGTTGTCTCTATTAATTTACTAATTATGTATCAAAACTTTTTTGAATGAATGTTCCTTGGGTTTGACATTTCTTACGGAGGAAGCTTAGAGGGAGTACTCAAAAGTCGAAAGTTACCTGAATTGCATGGCACGCATCAACCGTGAACATGACAATTTTGATGTGCCTGATTTTTGTATGTTCACTAGTCTGGTGCTTATAATATAATAATAATATGTGAGGACATTTCACACACGGCCATCTGACCCCAAACTAGGGAGACCCTGTACTATGGGTGTCAGACAGCTGATATATATACACAATTTTTTTTTTTAATACTTACATATATAGATAAACAACACCCAGACGCAAGGCAAACACAAGTGCTCATCACATAAATGTTTACCCTGGGCGGGACCGAACCCGCAACACGCTGCGCAGCAGTCGATCGAGAACATAAGTATGACTAACCACAAGCAGCTCAAACCCGTGGAAGCTGTGTGTTCAACATGTAACTCTGTTGAGCAGTTGTCCTCCATTCTCCAGTCCTCCGCTCACACGGCGCCGTTCACTCGCGCGTCAGCGGCGCGCACTCGTGCGAGCGCGCCGTTTGTCTTGTCGCGGAGACAGGTGACGTCTCCCCCTCCCCCCTACCGCTTCGTCGCAAGCCGGGATCTCATCTCACTACTGATACTTGTTAGTCGTGTGCAGGCAGATCATCTTTTAGATTATGTTACTGATTACAATTCTTACGTGATCCATTGAAGACATTTTAACAACATTTCCTACCTATATGTCCTATTTAGTACCATTTAAGTCTTGTGACTGCTCTACTAGGAATAGTTTGGTTAAGGTACAAAGGTTCAGTCAGTTGTTAAAGAGCATTCTAATAGATGAATGGCACATTGAATTACTAACATATTGTCGTGCCCAATGTTAACTAATTAACTTCAAGAAACAAGGGGCTTTGGTGGACTGGTAGGGACTGCCTAAGGGATTATGTCCGCGTTTATACCTTTGGTTGCCTTTAAGCAACTTTAAATAAATAAATGAATAAGTACCAAGACCTCCTCATCAACACAACCATTGTCACGGCCATCGTAACAAATCGCAGCGCTCTATGCACCAACAAGTATCGCTGGATGATTACGTAACTTATCCAAATGTTTCCTTTACGTTTGGTATTAAAAGATCGCCGTACTGTATTTGCGTAACGTTTGCCCCTGCACAAATACAGGCTGCTCACATGAGTGACCGGCAGTTCGTCTGTGAGTAAACAGGTGAGCTGGTAGAAGATGCACGCGAGGGCGGCTGTGTGCTGTGTGCTGCGATCAAATGCAAACAACAGTTCCAATTGTTTGTAGCTAAGGATGTGGTCGTGTCGATATTTACCTTAGGCTGTTTTTTTATTCATAGTTTAATTTTCGATGTGTGAACAAAAATATTTTAATTCACGTGCTCAAGGATACACTTTTCACTGTAAAGGTTCCCAACAATTTTACTAATGAATACGACGTAGTCCGCGGTCTGATTATAATAAATCGCTCTTCTAACAAACAGTTTGCAACTTGACGGTAAGAATATTGTGCAACATTCGGGAATTAAATGAAATTATTATGCAAATTAAAAAAGCAAATAGGTTTAATACCTGTTGTAAAATAATGATCAATACACGGGGTAATGGGGTATCCATTATGCCGTCAATTACGAATAGAATATCGGGAAGTAAATGTTATTTGATACGCTTGATAGTTCACATGACAATCACTGTTCACGGCATATCGTCGGTCATCGGTAATGAAATTATAACAATACACGATCAGCCAGCGACATGGACTAACTATGGCTGTGGATGACAATAGAGTCAGCGGATGTTTGGAGGATGTACCCTTCTATGTGGATACTGACACTATTGTATTGCCGATAATTTCTGAACATGCTTGTGTTGGATAATATAAATGCTGTATCAACATGGAAAGGTTGGCTGTATTTACTTAAAACAGATGACTTTTGTCATTGGTAAGTTTCGATTTTCGAAAATGGATATTATTGCAAAAACAAACTTGATCATTTATGTTAAACTAAAGTTGATAATATGCTAATTCTTGCGCACGGTATAATTTTATTATATACGATCACTTTCTGAAAGTTATACAAGTATCATTTACGTCTATATCAATTAGTAAAGTTTTGTCATAGGCACAAAACCTAGACAAATAATAAAACTTTTATCTGCATAATATTACTATGATAGACTATCTTCTTGGTGAGACAGTTGGTTGTTCACTACGATATACCTACGCTCTACTCAACTGTCGACATCGATATGCGCGGAGCAGCTCTACCGACAAATCTGCGCCGCGGCGACGTTTGTGCGAACACAGGCAATGCGGCTCAGATTCCCACACCCATTACCGTGAATACAATTGGGCAACAATAGCGTCGAGTGTCTTGACGTGCATTGCGCCCTATCATCCCCCACTCGCGCCGTCGCCCTCGACCACCCCGGAATGGAAAGCGAAATGTTTTGTTATGCTAATAGTTCGTTAGTCCGGTTGTACGCGCTACTCAGAGCTTATCCGGCGCAGATTTCTGATGTGATTCGTCTTGCGGTTACAAATGGTTCATGAAGAATTTACATAATTATGTTGATAATCATAACACCGAGTGTTGGCGCCTACAAGGTTGTGTACGTGGGTGTTAAGCTGGGAGGTCCCCCATCATTCGTTAGGTAGTGATGTAAGCTTATGGTCTACCCTAAGGGCGCGTTCAGACGAGCGCGACTTCTTAGGCGCGACACTGCGCGCGCGTCGCATACGCATCGCTCCCTCTTTAGAAACATTGGACTTTAATGCTTCTCCTTTGTAATATAAAGTTTCCGCGATCGCGCAGTACCCGAGCAGAGCGTATTTTATATCGACATATTTTAAACTTTATATTGCAAAGGAAGAAGCATTTAATTCCAATGTTTCCAAAGAGGGAGCGATGCGTAAGCGAAGCGCACGCTGTGTCGCTCCGAAAAAAGTCGCGCTCGACTGAACGCGCCCTAACGTATAATTGAGAATGTAAACTAAAAGAGCGGTAGGTATGTAATGCTGTGCTCTAATACTGGTTTCTAATCTCTCTACTCTAGTCAAAAGCATGTGATTTATCTATTTGTGCAGTATTAGCTTTTTAGAGAAAACATAATAAGCACCATGCATTGTCAGTTCATGAACTAAATATAAAATCTCCTCTAAATAGAAACCTCAAAAGCAAAAAGATAAAAACCTCCATGACCCAAAAGCACGAGCTGTAAAATGTGAGGAGCGACATTGCGGCTGCTAATTAGAGATTTTAGCAATTGCTGAATGGAAAACCGACTCAACTTGTTTCTCACTGTATTTTCGACCGAAATGCCCAATTTTCTTCTAGCCATGTCGAAACATCATGTGTTCCGACATCGCCCGGAGATAGCTAAATAGTACCTATTGCTTTGTTGTTGTCCGCTCGCTGCGAGCTCAGTTAGTCGCTACTATCTAGTTAGTCCCCCGTAAGTCCGTCCTACCGCCCACTAATCCCCGTACTCCGGACGCTCACGGTTCTCAAAAGATCTATGTTTATCTGACTTCGACCCTTATCTGTCATATTGGTTACGAGCAAAAAATCTTATATAAAGCGGTCACAATGGACCAATAATTTCTTTCCCACAAAGTGGTCATCGGAGCACATATATCTTTGATTTGTGCAATACATCTGCGGATATGTTCCGTCTTTTCGGGAATGGTATATTGTGCGGAGTCGCGTCCCGGGGGAGCGCCCGCTTGTGTCTGTACAAACGTAATGCTGTTGACAGACGCGCGTTTTTGTGTACGTCGTGTCGTTAGAAATATTTTAACTCGGACACACGCGGTGGCTTGAATCCGGGGGCGCC
Organism: Charanyca ferruginea; assembly: GCA_947361185.1. Taxonomy (NCBI): domain Eukaryota; kingdom Metazoa; phylum Arthropoda; class Insecta; order Lepidoptera; family Noctuidae; genus Charanyca; species Charanyca ferruginea. The sequence continues at coordinate 30,561,166 of OX376058.1, read as the reverse complement.
GCACGAGCTAAATGACAGCGTGGAATGAGCGCCGAACAAATCAGTTAATAATGGTTGTGACTATAATGTTTTATTTTCATAACATTAAATTCGACTTCATAATTTTTAACTGACTTCAATAAAGGAGGAGGTTCCATGTTCGTCTGTACGTAGTTTTTTTATGTATGTTCATCAACATTTTGTTCAATTGTGGACCGATTGGAAAAATAATTTGCGAAACATAAGTTATTTTTCACTTCAAAGTTTTTAAATGCAGTTGTCTTTTCAACCGACTTCAAAAAGAAGAAGGTTCTCAATTCGTCTGTATGTTTTTTTTTTGTATATTTGTTACGCGATTTCTCCGGCAAATATGTATCGATTTTGAAAATTCTTTTTCTAATAGATAGAGTATGCCTCAGGGGTGGTCCCATATAAATCTTATCAAAATTGATTCAGCACTATTTGAAAAATCAATTAAATCCCACAAAAGTCTACATAGACGACATTGTAATAGTTTCTTCAATCTCTGGAGTAACTCTGTTTTAACTGTATTGCCGGTTCTTAATGGATTTGGATGATAAGAAAGTTCTAAAAAGTGATAAGTAAAAAGCTTTTTTACAAAAAAGACAACCGCCTTCAAAATCTAAAAGTGATAAAAATAACTTTAGCACAGTAAAAAAGCTTTTTCTTAAGTATCTTTCTACATACGCGTCAATTGACATACGTGGAAAACTGATGTAACAACAAATTTGTAGATTATTTTATGTTAATTACGTGATTAGAGACTTAGAAAATACTATGTACCTAATAGTAGGCGTGTGTTATGTCTGTATTTGTGTTTTTGTTGGTAATTTTTCTATGGACGGGTCTTAGAATAAGCAGTTTTTATTTTGTTGTTATTTCTTTTTTTTTAATTCTTTGTTATCATACTATCATGATTATCTAGACGTTCCTTTTATTCGTTGATATACAATTTTAGAATTCTAGTTTTTTTACAATTCTAGTTGCGATTTGTTCATTTGCCACCTAGATCATGTTTAAAGAAATTGTTACAGAACTATACCAAAAACCATTTGAAGGTGTAAACAGAACAGTGTCATTACAATTGTTGCCTATTCATTTCCATACGAAACTACCTTTTGAAAGGGGTGACAAAGTTAAAATTTTAATGTAAATAACGTTAAAAAGTGCCGTTTAGTAGTCTACTGGTCAAAATTTCAAATGACCATTATTGAAATAAATAATTTGACAGCCACGTGGACGAGTTTTTTGATGTCCTTTGAGCTCCCCTGCCTTTTTCTTCGAATTGTACATATTATTATTATTTAGATTTTTAAGATTTGTATATAACTAAAATTGTAATTTAATATTAATAGGTAAATTATTCCCTAGGAAGAAGAAAAAAAAAAATTTCTTTAGCTTTGTTAATTTAGAAGCTAGTTTTCAACAAATTAATTATTAGATTATATCTGCAGAGCAACTAATGTGCTGTAGTTTGTGGTAAAAAAATGAATACATCTATGTTATGACAATGAGCAGACTTTTCTCCTAACGACTACCGGATTTTTCTGGTAAACAATTTTACAGGAAAGCATAATCCTTGCACAAACGTCATTAGCCATGTTCTGGAGACAAAGCCGTGTTCATTCGTGCTTAAGTCGACACATGCAGGCTTCGGGCGGCGCCACCCGCGCCCGCGCCGCTCTCTAATCCCGGCAGGTGGCGCCATTACCGTGTCAGTCGGTTTAGTGTGTCACACCACTTGACACCTCTAATGGTGCCGGATTATGGAACGGTCAGATACGTCGTCTACTGATGATTTTAAAATCTGTGCCTGTCCCGTTGTAGGCAGGGTAATTAGGACTTTTTGGAGTACTCTGCAGTTTTGGAAGTGGTTCAAGGCAAGCTGCTTGGGATGATAATGGTCTGAAAACGAGCCAAAGTTATAAAAAGGACCTGCCCTGCGCCCTGCAAGCCTCCCGCGCCCGGCCCGCGCCCGCCAGCGACTAGACGTGCACGCGCCACTGCATACAACCCCCTGTCTACACGACACCTCTCCCTGCCCGCTCCTCGCCCCCTCACACCCCCGCCGTAAGCCCAAGCCACTCGCCAAATACACTCGAATATTTCAAAGTGAATCCCTGATTTCGCACCTCGGATTTCCTAGGGCGTGTTTTAAAAAATAAAATTTTCTATTCGGAAATTGTAACTGCCGTTTTGGATGCCGTGCGCAACCAAATTTAAAATTGTGGCAGCAAAGTTAAATAGAGGAGACTCTCCTTTGATTCGTCGACAAATTGGATAATCGGATAACCTGCTCTGCATAGTTTTACATTTTTAGTGAACGCAGTTTCTACGTACGTGGACACTAGTGGCAGGCAGCAGTGAGCTGGTCACTTCACGCGACCCCACCCTACAAAGAGCTTCGGCTTTTAATGTTATCATAAAAAAGCGAATATTCATTTACCTTTTATAGGATTTAGGTCATATCTTCTTATTTAGAGCGAGTACACTCGCATGAAGAGGGCTCGAACTTTATGCGAATTTATTCAGTTCTTTACTATTAAATATTTGAAAAACGGCTCCCAATTCCTATCTTAAAAATCAGCCACTATATTTTGATGACAAAGCGACTAAAATAAGAGATGAGTAGCATTTTTTTAGGGGTTCTATTGTGTGATAGGTCTACAAAAAGTGCTAATATTAGATACGAGAGTAACGAGATTGTGTGTAAGCCGTAACTACGTACATAAGTGTGAGTGTATCGATCGTCTGCCCTGCATAGTGATTGTGTCGGTCATATTGTTCAATATCGCGTTTGATCTCACATGTCTCTCTCATCAACATCTGAAAAATATAACAATAGCATGAAACGCAGGTATTTAGTTACGGTAAAAAATAGTCAAACTAGCGAACATCAAAATAACCAAAAAGTTTGAATTCAATTTCATTTTGGTATTTTTTCAGTTGTGAATTTCAGTGATTAATAATTTCATTTTTAGGATTCCGTACCTCAAAAGGAAAAAACTGAACCCTTATAGGATTACTTTGTTGTCCGTCTATCTGTCTGTCTGTCTGTCAAGACCCTTTATCTCGGGAACGCGTGATGCTGTAAAATATCAACCCTCTATGTTAACGTGAAAAAAAGATACGGCCGTTTATGTCGCAAAAAACGCATTAATTATAATATTAAGTAGATATAAGTAAGGCTATAGTAGGTATGGATTAGTATAGAAGTATGGATATGTACCTACAAAAATGTACGGAACCCTCGGTGGGCGAGTCCGACTCGCACTTGTCCGGTTTTTTATTAAATATGGTACAATGCGGAAGTCTGGTGAATGTTTGTGAATCTTACAGTTTTTTCATTATATAAATTTCACACCTTTTCAGCAATACTGAATTATTCGAATTAGCGTATACCTACCCTGCTTGTACAGACAGCGTCATCAACTGCTTACCCCCCACGCATTAAAATTTCTTCTGATAGGGGCAAGCAGTTGATGACTTTCTGGACGAATAGTGAATCAGTCAATATTTACGCGAACCGAGAACACGTTAGTTCAAAAATGTAGTTCAATAAATTCGACTAAAACAAGTACAATTAACAAATAGCAGCATTTAGTCATTTATTGCAGTCGATTAGATGAGTCGGCTGGTTCACAGTCATGTTCATACATTGAGATAAAAAATTGAGAAAGAATAGAATTCCGTTGAACGTTTTAAGTATTACAATGAACATTTACGTCACTGGGTGATTCACCTGGTGGCCATGTTGTAGGACCGTAAGTGGTTATTATCGATTTGTTCGTGTATTATTTCAAAATCAATTTCAAAATGAGTTAATTTTAGTGGCTATATTCAATGATCCCATAACAGAAAGTGGAATTGTTTTTGTGTCAAGTACCGCGATTCGTTGTTTTAGTTTTCCACAATACCTACTTAGTTTCAGAGCAGTCCAGCTCTACCAGATAACCAACTAGCTTGTAAACAGTTATTGTCTCCCAGCAAGCAAAGAGATTGTACCAGCAGATTGAAAATTACTGGCTCATTCTGTTTCGGGTCAGTAGCTCCATTTTATTATGAAAACTTCGTGAAATATATAAAGGAATTCACTTAAGGAATAGTTGTGCTTCTGTGCTGAAATGGAACATTTGATCTGAACGACATTTATTTGAAGAATGAGCAAAAGAAATTCGTATTATAACAGTTTTGTGTGGGCTGACATACTGTGTGTGAAGGTTGTATTCTCACAAAATCAACGATGAAGCATGATATTGCGTGATAAGATATTCGAATGATATTTCGCAAAGTTAATACTCGTATGTCAAGAACAAGCACCATGTGGCCACGTCATTTCCTACAACAAATAAACATTTAAACCCCGTCAACAAATAAACATTTTTGATTTGATTTGATTTGTATCTCTAGAAGATTCATAAAAATGAAATAAAAGAGTATTTTAGTTGTTAGTGTAATATTTCGGTATATCGACTTACCTACTTTTATTTATATAATTAGTAAAATAAGGCTTTTTATAAAATGAACAAATTAATTAGATCATAAGTATGTCAATTATTTGGTCCGTAGGTGCCTCATTCATTCGCTACGATAATAATAGTTTGTTTTTTGAGAATTTCACGAAACTGTTCGGTTTCAATCAATGGAAATTTCGATCCCCGATCGCTTGCTACACAGTTTGTATGAACACATTCCTCAGGTGCCAGATCAAAAATGCTTTAACAAAATAATAAAATCTGTTCACTGGCCTCTGCCCGCTAGTTGAGTTGAACGGAATACCGAAAAGATAGAGCAAACCTAAAAACAACAATGCCTTATTTTACACAGTACATACTTTCCGCTTATAAATAATAATCAGCACTAGTACGGAGTTCATACCTAAGGACGATATGAATGTGTGGTATAAATCAATAGCCGACAAAGCTGATAGCGAAGGGACACACATGAAAACCGTTCGCTTAAGCCTTTGCTACAATACATGTTGCGGTAAAGGGGTTCGCTACACCCCCCTGCTCCTGCCCTCCCCTCTCGCACCTCAGTTTGTCATTACCTGGGGCAAGGACCCGAGAGTAGGACCAATGTGTTAATGTATATTATTATACACGGTAAGATGCCGAAATACTAATATTCAGGCACTCAGAGGCACCGTCTTGATATCATCATCATCTGCCTAGCGTTTTCTCAATTACGTGGGTCGACTTCCAGTCTAACTGGATGTAACTGATACCAGGGGTGTGATACCTTAAGATCTCATTCTAAACTTCCAATCTGAATCCGCTGTGAGTTTCTTGATTGGCATTCTAAAAACTCGCTTGATAATTCGAATTTACACTAGCGCCACCCTTGCGAGCGTGTCAACGAGTTGAACTAAATTGACAGGGAGATTTTGACAGATAAAGTTTGAGATGACGTAAGAAGTGGCATTCTGTAAGGTTATTTCCCCGTCACTTCGACGCTCATTTCGCACTCAAACCCGATTCAAAGTGTCAAATATATCAAGGTAATTTTGAACCTGCCTGAGAGTGAATAGCGATGTCAGATGCGAGTTGTTGTTTGAATTTTACAGAATCGACCTACAGTGTTCTATATAGAGGAACCCGATCCCCTTGGTAAGACCGGTTTTGTCAGCCTTTCTGGCTTTTGACTTCCCCACCGTCATGATGTCAATAGTTGTTATGTCGTAGTCAAGCACAGTAATTTTCAGTACGCCAATAACGCTAGGTAGATGTGCTGTGTTCATCGAGCTGTATTTTTATTTTTTCACGGTTTATTATTTACACTTTAGTCACTGGTAACACAAAGTACGTAAGGCTGCGTCGCGCCAGAGCAGAGAGACCACTCAGAACAAACCGCCATTTTTAGCACGCACACATTGACATTACGCTTATAGGCATTCTCAAGCAGTTTCAAGCAGACTTCAGACTCGACTGTCACGTGTTGTCTAAATGAGTAAATGAGAGACATTGACATTTCACGACGAACAAGAAAATTTTGTTAAAAAAAATTGCAAAGAGTTCCAACCAGTGTCAATAAAATTTCATATTGTCACAAATAAAACCTACAGAGTCAATACAGTAGCAGCCCTAGTGAGTCTGGCAAGTTTAGGTAATTATTTTTGAAGATGGCGGGAGCGGTCCTTCTGTACCCTCTATATTTTGTGCTGGTAATTAAGTAGAAACCGATCATCATCATACCAGCCTATTGCCGTCCACTGCTGAACTTAGACCTCCCCCAGAGATCGTCGATACTTAAACCATATTATATTGTACCCATTACTACGGCTCCTTCACACTAGCGTTTGTCCAGCGTAGGCGATCAATTAAACGCCGAGACAACGTGTTCAGAACCAGTGGACTCCCAGGTATGTCCTATAATTAGATCCTAGCAATTGATGCAATATGTGGTTTATCGGTCACTAATTATTGCTAGTCATGCTGTATAGTATAGTATTATGTTAACACAATGATAACACAATACTATATTAACTTTTTATAAACATGAAATCATTTATCACAATTGATGTTTACATTTTATAATACTTGATTTTATAGATTCTTGGAATCTTTTATTATGCGAAAATAGAATATATGTACTTACAGTCTTTATGCTGGTCTTGTCTACGTTCCCTTTAGTTTTACTTGCATTATATTCCTTAAAGCCAATTCCCTTTTTATAAATCTGGAAAATAAATAATGTTTTGCTTTGACATTTTTGTCAGTGACAGTTGTCAAACTTGACGATTGTCAATATTACTTCTAATAAGTTTACGGCTAAACAACGTACAACCTCCAAACTGATGTTTATATAAGTGCGTATGGCTGTATTTTATACCAAACGGCTGGACACCCGCTGATGTATCCGATGTTCTTTAAAATCCTATTCGCACTAATAAAATAAAAATAACTGGCAGTCTGCAATAATTGAGTCTGGCCGGTACTATAATACCCCGCTTTAGAAGACCAATACGGGCGTTCTAGAAATAGAATTCATACTTGGATTTTTATGAATTTCGGAAGAGCGGGCAGAAAAGGAACCTGTCAAATAAGGCAGTCTAGATCTCGCTGTCGCTTGAGTAACACGCTGGTTACTCATACGCTTAACTTACTAAAGTCTACCAGTCTACTAACTGCAAGTCTACCGGTCCACAATCAAAAGTCGGTAACGGTCCTGAGTTGTGCCGTCGTGCTGTCGCGTGCTGCTGCTCCCAGGGCGGGTCTTACTGATAAGATCCGCGTCGTAAAGCTAGGAGCCGATCGCGGCAGACTTCTCTTCGGCCGATCCCGTTTGGCGGCCAGGCTGTGGATCCCTTTAGTCTGGAAATCTCTGCCTAAACGTAGTGCGTCTAGGTCAGTGTTTTTCTATTAATTACTTGTTTTTGATACTCATCACATTTAAGTCCTTTTTTGTGAGAGCTATTAAATTCTATCGTACAATTCTACATAGCCTTTTATTTCATAACTAGTAGAATTGTTACAATAGTTGTTCCGCTTTTACAAAAATGTAATTGTCTCAATCACAAGATGAAATCAATTGGTACACACAGAGAGAAATTGAACGCTTTTATATTTATTTTATTTTGGTTGAGAGCATCTGATGTTTTACAAATTCATTTATTCAGCGCAAACAATTTTAATATTAAAGGTTAAATATAATTTCAGTCAGACGGTAAACACTTCAATTTAATTACATATCTATATTTATCAATAAATAAGGTTTTTGTTAAATAAATGTTATTTCTCGCATTATTATTCATTTATCAGATGTTAAACGTGAAATAAAAAAGCATTCGTTTTATCATTTGCTCACTACAGGCGCTGCGGGGTGCATATTACAAAGTATTATAGTAAAACCCACTGACTCAGCAAAATGTTCTTTGTCGATGTCGAGCCAGCCAATTTAGCTAATCCGACTTAGATAAAGCCGTTGGACTAGAGTTGGATAAGTAATGGATAACAATTCTTGCATCAGTTATGTTACAATAATAATATCTTCTATGTATTACTCTTACTACAAGAATACACTAGCTGTAAGTATTCTTAAAATTAATAAAACAAAATAAAATAAAGTAAAATATATAATAATAATAATATAATATGTGGGGACATTTCACACACGGCCATCTGACCCGAAACTAGGGACACCCTGTACTATGGGTGTCAGACAGCTAATATACATACACAAATATATTTTAAATACATACATATATAGATAAACAACACCCATACATAAGGCAAACACACGTGTTCATCACACAAATATTTACCCTGGGCGGGAATCGAACCCGCAACCCGCTGCGCAGCAGTCGATCGCTCAGCCACTGCGCCAACCGTGTCGTCATTAATAATTGGAACCTTCCGACTGCGCGACTGACTGACTGACTGTTGATGCAATGCGTCAATGAGCACCTTTACTTCACATCTCTTACTTTTCTGTATTGACTATTCCGTCGAGCAAAGCATTAGAAGCCTCTCAGGTGTAGTGGACAGGAAATCGAATCCCGGCGTGGTCGCCGCTGCTCGGCGACGTCCAAGCTGTCCGCCACAGTGTTCGCACTAAAGTCCGGACACCGTATCTCTGACATATACATAATTGGAGTCTATCTAACTTAGATTAAAGTATAAGTGATTTGGGCGAGTCTGCGCTATGCTAGGTTGATGTGATAAATCTAGTAAATTGATAAAGACATATCACGCTTTTTGTCGTGATAAAATAGGTCAACTTAATTAACTTACAAACGAATGTTTGAATGTTGATTAAATACATTGATTGATTCCGTCAGCAGCGAACATTCTCTCACACATACATACTTGTTATAATTATTCTTTTTGCTTCCAAATTGAAATAAAGTATTACATAAGCGTGTATGTATGTAAGGTAAGTTCTTGTAGCTATACCAAACCCTTTATACCGTCGTATTCGAATTAGCATCCGCAAGTGTGTGGTATATGTGGGCTCTATATCTCAGGTGGACACTGATAATGAAATTCCGCCGCCCGTCCGCTGCCCCCTGTCCGGCACTGTCCGGCACTGTCCGGCGCTGTCCAGCGTCCTACGATATTACGTATGAGTATTAGGGGCCATCTGACCATTTGGCCTTTTTTACAGGCGTCCTTTCAAACTCTTCCCTGGTGAATAGTGCAACTTTGGTTTCGTAAAAATGGATTAAGGTTGTATGGGAGATCATACTATTGAAGACTGAAAGGTTTATTGTATTCTGCGGAACACCGAAAGTAGTAGGTACATGCTAATGTAATGATAGCTCATGGTGATATGAATGACCGCAATCACACAGTCTTCGCACATAAATTCGTGAACGCAGTGAGGAATGTACTAATGCGTAACATCAGCGCATGCTTCGTGGCGGCCATGTTGTTCAAGTACATAGCGAGTCGGGCCTGAGTCGGTGATGACGACACAAAGTACGTAAAATATACTTCACTTTGTTTCGCTTTCATTTGCAAATTGGCAATCGAGTAACTTCGATTGCTATCTCGATTGGATTTTGCCTTTTGAAATACAAAAAGCTTATAAATAACAAGATTTCGTATTGTGTCAAATTGTAGGTAGGTATATGACTAGGTAGATACTTAGTTTTACCCTCAGATTATGAAACAAAAAGCAGATAGACCGCGCGGTACACTGAGAGTAAAGCCAAAAAAGCAAATACAAATTCATAAGCGAATACCTACAGCGCGTTTCGTGCTGTACTGACACGAGTCAATATAGCACGAAACGCCGCATCGTTACAAAAAACAAATAAAAATACAAATAAAAATTTAAAAGCGAATATTCGTTTTTGAATTTGTATTTGCTTTAGTGGCTTCACTCTCAGTGTTCCGCGCGGTCTATCTGCCTTTTGTTTCATAATCAGAGGTTTTACCATTAATACCTCAGTGACTAAGTGATATCTTAGTTTGAAATCTTCTTAAATTAAAGCAATTAGTATTAACGGCTAATCGTCTTGCCTATCAGCTAAGTCTTACTAATCCGAGTCTATAACGTCGTCGGTTATTATCTCATATTTCGTTGACTCTAGTACACGGATCTCGATATTAATCCGCTGTGGGTTTGTCAGTGTGTCCTCGATCCCCCGCGACATTAGGGCTGGCGCTTTATTTGCTGTAGGGTCGACTCGTGTTAAAAATGTAGGTAAATGTCTCGCCTGGGAGTGGTTGTGTTGACGCGTGCGGATACACCTGCCTGCCGATTTATGTCAATCGTAAGGAACTTGAAGGTGACGAGGAAACTATATTAAAGGGCCTCTTCATTATGGAAGAAGCTTGCATTCCAGTAAAGTAATATTTGTGTACGGCATCGAGTCTTGACAATTTGCATGCATGTCGAAAATTCCATCCATGTAACTTGTAGCTTGTCATTCTTGGTGTTGCTCACCAGTTTATTGTTTATAGCTGTTCTGCTGTTTTAACTTAGTAGTAAAGACAGTAATATCGTTTAAAAATAATACGTTCAAAATAAATAAATGTATACTCGTGTCGCTGAACGGATTTCTATGGCGTCATTTTCTAAACATCGTGGAAAAGGTAAATCAATACATAGTGTAGTATCGAAACAGAGTCAGGTATAACTGCTTTCAATAGAAACGTTAGAATTTTATAAAATTGGACACTCGATTTGATATGAGGAACCAACTCTTGCGAATAGATGGATAGCAGTACCAATATGTAATGTCGATTGTTAAACAAACGCTACCGGACAGTGTGTTAGCTATTCAAGATATCTTTGATCAGAACCTAATTTCACGCGATTCAAATGGTCTAGTGTGTTTCAGGATGATCAAAGGTTGTATTCCGTTAGTTTCATTTATTTTTTTGTCATTAGGGTACGTATCTTAAGTATCTATAAACACTGTTCAAAATATAGAATGTCTGTTAATTTTTTTAAAGGAATTATTTGTAAATCATAACATTATGTCACAACGATGAATACCCGTAGCGTTACAATGCCCATTAACTATTCTATTGTCTCAGTAGAAATAAGGAGTACATCGCAATGTATTGAGTCGGTCTTTCCCCTTTTATTCCTCATCTTAAGACCTTAACATTAGGCCGGGATGCGCCTCTCGACTCTTATTACCCGCATTAAGAGTTGTACGTCAGATGATAATCACCACCCCCACCATTCATCCACCCCCTTGATGCCCATTTACACCCTCATACTTGTTAGCTATTGTTTTTGTTTCGCGTTCACCTAATTATCGTTATCAAGCTAGCACTTTAAAAAGTGTCGGGGGTCGGTTTCCAGCACCTAAAATCTGTTGTGATTTTGTTTTGTGCGCAGTGTTTTGTACTGTCCTCCAATCTTCTTCTATATAGGGTGACTGGTAATTAGTGTACGATACTTAAACACGTGATTGTGTTCATGATAACAAACAACTTTCCCGAAGAAAAAATGTTTTTTGTACTGGTTCACTTTTATCACAATAACAAAACAGCCGTATGAAATTCATGCGCGCGCACGCCTGTGACCTAAAGTAAACCAGTACAGAAAACATTTGTTCTTCGGGAAAGTTGTTTGTTATCATGAACACAATCACGTGTTTAAGTATCGTACACTAATTACCAGTCACCCTATATATATCAGTTTCATTATTTTTTTAGGCTCGTGCCAGTATTTTAGAATGTATGAGTGGCTATTTAGGACTAGATCACTAAATTCTAGGCCAATACAAACAGTTAGTGTTCACAGACACATTGATTTTTTTTTATGTTATTTGTGCTGTAAAACAAAAGTTTAATAAAAAGCTTCTTTATACTTAGAACGTCCTTCATTTCGTGAAACAGAAGCTGTTGTACACAACACCAAGCTATACCGGCCGCTCTCAAACACGGTATTGTTTTAAAAAGCGATAGGGTGTAGGTAATCCTGTTTGTTTTCGCTTCATATTGCTTTCCCTCAATCAACACGCACGGTGGATGGTCTCTGTAATACCGTGGAATTTAATTCCCGCTCCGACTGTTTGTTGAACAGTGGTACAACACAATACAAACACAGTGATACAAAAAGTCCACCACACAGGAATATCAGCAGTCCCATTTAACAGATACTGACTAAGTATCTATGGATACTCGCAAGTGGCGCAGAGTTATGAAATATTATGGAATGGCTGGTAATTACGGGTACGATTTGAGTTTTTTTTTTAAACTGCGACTGTAGTAAATATCCGAGCTTTTGGATATACCTACCTACAAATCTCTATAAAATACTACTGGGCAATGATGTATACTTTTTATCGGTACATTATTTTTGTATTTTAATCAGTACTTTCACAGATCATCTTTCACAAACAAACCACGTTACCTTTTTATTTATTAGTCGGTGGCGGTGGCTTTGTGTTTGTTGTTTTGTATTGCCACCGACTTCCGAAAGTAAAGTAATGTGTGTTCTGTGCTAAAGTTATTTATCACTTTTTAGTTCTATAGGGCGGTTTTCTTTTTTTTGAAATAACTTTTTATTTTTCGTTTTTTAGTGTTGCATTAACATCCAAATCCATTAAAAAACGGCTACACACTTAAAAGAGATTGTAAGTCCTCCAGTGATTGAAGAAACTAAAACGCCGTCTAAGTAATTTTTTTGGAAATTTGTTGATTTTCTCAAAAATGGCTGTACCAATTTTGATAAAATTTATATGGGACCTTTTCGGAATAAACCCCTTTCGATCTCAAGAATTTTGCAAATCCGTTTATATATGACAGACTTATGCCCGAACATACATAAAAAAAAAATATATATAATAATATATATAAACATTCGAATTGATAACCTCCTCCTTTTTGGAGTCGGTTAAAAACTAACAATACTAACCTATTTACTTAAGTAATATTGTTACTAACACTAAAATACTAACACAACTATGTACTTTAGTCTGAAATAAAGGTTTATTTATTTATTTCATTACATACATTAAGAGCGTGTATTCGATTCGTGACGAAAACTTCATGTTTTTGCGTTTTGCCCAGAGCAATATCGTAATGATGTGAGCAGATTATTTAAAGACAATGACAGTTTTAAGAAAGATTAAGTCTTGATTTAAACAGCTACATAGTAAAAGTATAATTTTTAATTATGGTTTTTTAAAGCGAAGACAATCCTTTCGTAGCGTTTTACGAAAATAGACGTCAGAGTTAACTTTCAGGACGAATACAACCATTACAGTACACCAAAATATTATATTTTATGCGTTTTTTCAACAGGATATACAGTCTTAAAGACCACACACAGAGCCAAAATAACGAAAATATTACTATTATGTATCAAAACCCATGTTGAAAAAGTACAAAATCGGTTCACTTTGTCAATTTTTTTTCACTAGTATTTGAATAAAAACATAACTGATATATTTATTTTATGAAAATAAAGGTTATGCTTGATATACAAAATATTTTTTAGTCCGTTATACGAACTCATTTATTTAAGACAATTATTTTAAGAAGCCGTCGTTCGCCGATCAATTTCAATGATTCGTGCTCATTTAGTGCGTATTTCTTTTTCTGATGCACACAAACCGACCATTGTGTTGTACTAGTGTGTCAATGCTGCTACGCCATTCTAGCAATCATTTAGATTTTGAGTTGCGCTAAATCGAATACGCGCCCTATGTCTCATTAGATGTAAAAAGTAGGTGTTCTGGTTAAGTTTATTACTATGCGACTATAGTAAGTGTTCAGGTGATGTGCGGGTAGGTCATTGCACTTTATCACGTAAATCGTTATGGCCCAATTATACAACTGTACTTGTATATTTGAGTGAATGAAGTAGATTTTTAAATCTTTCAATCTGGTCTTTTACCAGACAGCTAGCAGGACTATTGTTTATTTGTTTTGTTTAAGTTACAATAAGTTGAGGCACGGGAAAAGTATATTGTCGCAAGATTTTTGTAGGACTTTTAATGCTTTGCGAGCCCTACATGAGATTTTCTATCTGTTTTATACGTATTGACTGCTACATTACACGATTGATCTTATGAAACTCAACACAGCGCTCCCTGAAAAGGGACGCTCCGTATTGTTGACATGTGAACAGGCGAAGTGCACAGCTAGTAAAACAATTGTTAAATCTATGAATGATTACAATCAGTTCAAGTTTATTGTATCCACAATCAACATCGTCAATATTCAGCGTCGACTGAGGTGTTTACTTAGCGCGCGTCCTCTCCGCTCGGCAATCAATGCAAATCGCGTTCACAGAAACAATGGCAAGAATCTATCCGTCCGCACAAAGCGCTTGTCAACCAGTCGCTAACACCATGCGGCGGGGAGGCGCAGAAGGATCAGGCACAGTCAGAATGAAGCTCAGTATTGGTAAAGCACAGATTATGTGTACTAAACTTACTTGATCACATCGTCACTTGTTGACGATGTGATCAACGAGATGTGTATAAAGATTACTTAAGTCGCTAATATACATACCTAGGGCCTTGACCTTGGTTGACTGGCAGAGAATGCCTAAGGCATTAAGTCTGCCTTTGTACCTTTGTGCATGAAGGATAAATAATAAATCTCTGTATCTAGCGTAAAATTATGCAAGCAGCCTGAATGTCATTCTATCATGCCAACTGATTAGTGCACGTTAAAATGGCATGCACTACTTGCATAATTTTGTGCAAGATACAGAGATTGTATATTTGTGATCAAAGCGAATGCTTACAAGCGCATCATTTGTTTTGAATACTAATCATACTGCGAGCCTCGCCCTTACAATGTTATTATTAAGCGATACACTGTGTTACATGTTTTCTTACAAAGTTCACCGTTTGCGCTTGTACTTGGAAATTGATTCCTACACCTACAGTACTGATGAAGGCGTCTGCTCTTTAGAGGGCCACAACCGCCTGTTACTCACTCACTAACACAAGCTGTATATTTCAAGTCGCCTGTTACTTGTCCTTCTGTGCTCGCACATCACCTGGTTATAGAGAAAAACATCCGCATCCCAGATACCATCAATTACTTCAACAGTCTCCGAGGACAAAGCTTTTGTTCGGCGCCTCTCAAATAGTTCAACGTTCAGCGCGAGAGGGGGAGGGGGGGGGGGGAGGACTATCTCAGCCGTACTTCATCTTTTTTAGCGAAAGCGTCGATAGAAATCTAAAGTGATTATTAGTTTCCGGGCGACGGAAATTTTAAGTAATCGAGTTCGCTGAAAGGAGAGCACATTCGGAGGACACTGTCTATTGTTTTATAATTTAAATACCGATGTCTGTAGAGCTATTCTGTTACAATCTCCCTGGGTGAACACCTAGGTGAAGTGAGCTGTCATCCGTCCCGATGCTAGGGATTTACAAAGCAGACGGACGGATGACAACTCACTTCACCTAGGTGTTCACCGAGGGAGATTGTAACAGAATAGCTCTGCTGGTCTCTTCGCTCAGGTTTCATGTTTGTTGTGGTTTATCATAAAAGAGCAAAACGCGATAAGGTAGTTTTTTACTACACAAACACAACTAATACGTATAATATTACTGCCGCGCATTCAAAAACATCCAACGGTTTCTAAATAAACTTTATATATGCTTGACGACCCTGCATACCTATCTCCTTTGCTGACTATACATTGCACAATTTTCACAAATATGGCTTCTTCCTACATGACTTATTAAACTGTCAATACCTACTCAAGTTTACTAAAATATTTAGTTTCTGAATTTAAGCACTGCCTTCCGTTTATGTGTGAACTGGCTGTGTTCCAAGCTCTAGCTAAGATGTTAGAAGCTGGCACGCTGCGGGCTCAATAAATATGAGTCTTCCATTGGTTTCTCTTCTTAGAAGTAGTTTTTTTCAATAAAAACCTCTCATCAGAATGTGGGTCGCACACGCGTTAGGCAAACGTTCATGACTCGCATGTCTCTGCGGGCATGAAGCATGGCGGGGTAGACTGGAGTTGTGTTTAGTACTTAGAAAAAGATATTGATATATTGTGTCAAACAATTTTAAATTATTAAAAATAAAAGGCTGTGGTGGAAAGTCAAAAGTAATGAGAGTCCTAAAGAATGACAAGCGGATTTTTAGGGCACGTCAAACTCGCGAACATACTACATACTTATCTCTCAAAATACAGTGCTTTGTTGTAAATAATGGGTGTATTAAGTATCTTACTTTTGACAACAGGAGAAAATATATACCTACGTAATGATGGAAAACATTTAAAAGGGTAAAAATAAACGTAGAAGAGTAAGCAAACAATTTGATCCCTTAACCTGACGTGTTTTCTCAGAAACAGTTCAGTTAATCGTTTCCGCGAACCCCAAGCGATCAACATATTATCGCTAGGAACCCTGTAACAAAAAGGGCAATCTTTCCATAATAATAAAATAACATGTTTTTACTAAAAATAAAAAGGGGTAAGTAAAAATAAACTCAGTTACCTTGTTCCCGAACCTATTGTGCTGATACAAAATAGTTGGCGGCCCTTTCATGTTGGTTACCAATATGTTTGCCAATATTTGCGATAGGTACCTTTGATCCTCAAGTTTGCGTTGAACTGGGTTAAAAGACCAATAACAGTGGATCTGCATCTTAAAAGTTTTTCTTTAGGGGGATTTCCTTTTATGTAAGTAGAATTATTACGTACTTTTAGTGAAACATTTGTTTTTTATTGAAGTTTCATATTATGTTCGGTATCGAATACCAATATTTGGCTGCTTAAGTTTTACCTGATGAGTTCGGATTCTCAAGATGTAATTGCTTACCTGAAACAATTTAAAGAAAAAGTTATTCCTATGCGTAACGAACAAGTCACGTAGTTATGATTGTTAGTATAAAGCGAAACTTTTTTAATTCAGCGTCCCCGAGCCGCAAGTGCCATTTTCCTTATAGGTTCTTTACGACCCATGGGGTACGACACATCGGAACTAATTTTATTATCTACGGCGTATAACAAATGAAAAAGTAGGAAGAACATTACAACGGTAAGGCTGAATATAAATTGCTATTACCAAGAATCTAGGACGTGAGAGATAGATTAACAACCCACTTGTACTTACATTTTTTCGCGTAATCATAATGATGGCCGTGTGCAAGTGAGCACGTGATTCCCATCTACACAACTACACAACCGATTGCATCGATACACAGCGCTCCTCGATAGACACCCACCGACCCCTAATAGATACTTTTTATTTCATTCATTCGCTTTTGGACCGCATCCAAGTGCTGTTCAACCTTTTAATGTCAGAATTGTTGATTTCCACGCTTTAATCGTTAGTTAAAATGGGTCACTCGTACGTAAGCAAAATGAGAAATGGAAATACATAATAGAATCGCTGCAGCGATACTTCGGACTAATTGAATGGCGCCGTTACTTATTTGTGAGCGGACTTCGATCCGGTTGACGGGGATTAAATAATAAAAGCGAGTGGCCTGCTCGCTGGGACTCTTTTAAATTCAACATTTGCATTAGAACGGCGGAGTTTTAATGCAGAAATATTCTGGAGTGGAACGCGCACAAACGACAAATTGATTCGTTTCCGATTCGTGCTCGCGTCGTCTACTCCACCACCGACACACTTAGCTGCTCCACTAGTGGAACCAGTCGAACGAGAGAAACTTGGCAGTTTACTCATTAGTAACGTATTTCAACTTTTTAGATGTTGTCGCCGTTCATTTGAACTTTCAGGCGCCCACCGTACACAAAAATATGTCTCAATTAATAACAATCGTAGCATCTGTTAAGAGTATTTCAATACACAAGCAATTGTCATTCAAATGAACACGGCTACCGAAACTCATAATCCAAGCGACAACGCTCCGAGTACTCACAGCCAACAGCCGTTTAGTCAATTATATCGAGGCGGCCATCGAGTCACGTCGGCACAATTTCCCACCAACGTGGCGCACACACACACGCCCACACACACATGGCCACTCGATAAAAGTCCTGTTCCACTCTACTCGTTAATTGGCAGGACGTGGCCTGAGCGGAAGTTAAAAGATTTAATGTTTCACACATTAAATCTTTCTCAAATTATGGGTGACATTTTTGGGGGTGGAAGTTCATGAGTAACATTATAAATACTTTCTCTATGAACTTTAGAGCAGGAAGCTTTAAGATTTGATCTTGGTTGGTTCTTTGATTATAACTGAATTAGTACTAGTGGAATGTTTAATTGTAATTTGATCGCGCCAACGGCAATTAGAGGAGACACTGGACGTGTCTGAAGGTACAACGCGTGATAGTGTAAAAAGAAGACGTGATTCAATAGGAAGCACAAGAGCATTCATATACGTTTACTATTCGTTTCCTTAGGTTAAATTCAAAGCACCTAGATTTTCAACTTGTTTTTATTGTCGGTAGGCTGCTGAGTTTCGTTGACTGTAAACAGTATATATTTACTATCGCCGGTAACTGTGTTACCTAGCTGTAGCTGGGTGCATGTCGGTATTGTTGTCAAAATTTGTGAAAATAATGATGTGTCACGTGGTCAATCAACAATTTGCATTTCTATAATAACAGTCACACATTTGCAGGCTATTAACAGCAGCATGTTGCAGACAGCTGCACTCCCTGCTCACATCCACCACATTCATCATTTACTAACTGTTAAATTCACCAACCAGACCGAAAATCTAGAAATAGATTCCAATTGTATGTGGAATCTAATTCGAGTACATTTGCGCGCCGCAGGGATGGCGCATGACACGTTAAGTGGTCCCTATTATTGTCACGGTACACATTTGCGTGTACGATACATTTGTGTGAAACATGGATCGTTTGTCATGCACTGTGTCTCGATATCGGTCGTTCTCGTGATGGATAGCCGCAGATATGGGCCCCAGCCGTTCGGGGGCCACATAAATAAGGTCGGCGTAAAAAAGACGATGGTATGGAATAGGTACTAAATAATACTGTGTCATATGAATGTGTAGGAGTCGCCGCTGATGAGCGAATACCAATATTTGGCTGCTTAAGTTTTACCTGATGAGTTCGGATTCTCAAGATGTAATTGCTTACCTGAAACAATTTAAAGAAAAAGTTATTCCTATGCGTAACGAACAAGTCACGTAGTTATGATTGTTAGTATAAAGCGAAACTTTTTTAATTCAGCGTCCCCGAGCCGCAAGTGCCATTTTCCTTATAGGTTCTTTACGACCCATGGGGTACGACACATCGGAACTAATTTTATTATCTACGGCGTATAACAAATGAAAAAGTAGGAAGAACATTACAACGGTAAGGCTGAATATAAATTGCTATTACCAAGAATCTAGGACGTGAGAGATAGATTAACAACCCACTTGTACTTACATTTTTTCGCGTAATCATAATGATGGCCGTGTGCAAGTGAGCACGTGATTCCCATCTACACAACTACACAACCGATTGCATCGATACACAGCGCTCCTCGATAGACACCCACCGACCCCTAATAGATACTTTTTATTTCATTCATTCGCTTTTGGACCGCATCCAAGTGCTGTTCAACCTTTTAATGTCAGAATTGTTGATTTCCACGCTTTAATCGTTAGTTAAAATGGGTCACTCGTACGTAAGCAAAATGAGAAATGGAAATACATAATAGAATCGCTGCAGCGATACTTCGGACTAATTGAATGGCGCCGTTACTTATTTGTGAGCGGACTTCGATCCGGTTGACGGGGATTAAATAATAAAAGCGAGTGGCCTGCTCGCTGGGACTCTTTTAAATTCAACATTTGCATTAGAACGGCGGAGTTTTAATGCAGAAATATTCTGGAGTGGAACGCGCACAAACGACAAATTGATTCGTTTCCGATTCGTGCTCGCGTCGTCTACTCCACCACCGACACACTTAGCTGCTCCACTAGTGGAACCAGTCGAACGAGAGAAACTTGGCAGTTTACTCATTAGTAACGTATTTCAACTTTTTAGATGTTGTCGCCGTTCATTTGAACTTTCAGGCGCCCACCGTACACAAAAATATGTCTCAATTAATAACAATCGTAGCATCTGTTAAGAGTATTTCAATACACAAGCAATTGTCATTCAAATGAACACGGCTACCGAAACTCATAATCCAAGCGACAACGCTCCGAGTACTCACAGCCAACAGCCGTTTAGTCAATTATATCGAGGCGGCCATCGAGTCACGTCGGCACAATTTCCCACCAACGTGGCGCACACACACACGCCCACACACACATGGCCACTCGATAAAAGTCCTGTTCCACTCTACTCGTTAATTGGCAGGACGTGGCCTGAGCGGAAGTTAAAAGATTTAATGTTTCACACATTAAATCTTTCTCAAATTATGGGTGACATTTTTGGGGGTGGAAGTTCATGAGTAACATTATAAATACTTTCTCTATGAACTTTAGAGCAGGAAGCTTTAAGATTTGATCTTGGTTGGTTCTTTGATTATAACTGAATTAGTACTAGTGGAATGTTTAATTGTAATTTGATCGCGCCAACGGCAATTAGAGGAGACACTGGACGTGTCTGAAGGTACAACGCGTGATAGTGTAAAAAGAAGACGTGATTCAATAGGAAGCACAAGAGCATTCATATACGTTTACTATTCGTTTCCTTAGGTTAAATTCAAAGCACCTAGATTTTCAACTTGTTTTTATTGTCGGTAGGCTGCTGAGTTTCGTTGACTGTAAACAGTATATATTTACTATCGCCGGTAACTGTGTTACCTAGCTGTAGCTGGGTGCATGTCGGTATTGTTGTCAAAATTTGTGAAAATAATGATGTGTCACGTGGTCAATCAACAATTTGCATTTCTATAATAACAGTCACACATTTGCAGGCTATTAACAGCAGCATGTTGCAGACAGCTGCACTCCCTGCTCACATCCACCACATTCATCATTTACTAACTGTTAAATTCACCAACCAGACCGAAAATCTAGAAATAGATTCCAATTGTATGTGGAATCTAATTCGAGTACATTTGCGCGCCGCAGGGATGGCGCATGACACGTTAAGTGGTCCCTATTATTGTCACGGTACACATTTGCGTGTACGATACATTTGTGTGAAACATGGATCGTTTGTCATGCACTGTGTCTCGATATCGGTCGTTCTCGTGATGGATAGCCGCAGATATGGGCCCCAGCCGTTCGGGGGCCACATAAATAAGGTCGGCGTAAAAAAGACGATGGTATGGAATAGGTACTAAATAATACTGTGTCATATGAATGTGTAGGAGTCGCCGCTGATGAGCGCGGGGCGGCGGTGCTTGGGTACTGTGACCTTGACGACGGGGGAACACAAGTATGGAGAGGATAGTGCAGACTTTAGTTTTGAAGATTCTACCAATATTTAATAGATACTTAGTATTAAAGTCGGTGAAAAATCAATAACATTTTTTTCAATTTCTATAAGTTATACTTACCCATTACAAAGTTACATACATATATACTACTAAGTTGCGTCATATTCATAGATTCATAAATATTTCGTATTCAATGATGACGAGCAATTTTTTTATATCCTTGGAATTTAATCAATAGGTGTTGTATTGAATCGGATCTGTTGCTGGTATTTTAACATATATTTGATTTTCAGTTTCAAATTATGTATCTCCACAGAGCGCAGTGTTCGAAAATAAAATTCAAACAGTATGAGTGTATTGGATTTCATGATTGTTTGACACAAACATACATTGTCTATGTACCTATATATAAAACGTTTACAATGTATGTTTGCTCGTGTAACTGTGTTCTTCTTTGTCTCGTTGGATCGAAGAGAAACATTGTAAGTGGTTGTTAGCTTAAGTTTTGTATAAAAAAAAAGGAAAGACCATATCGTCGCTGGCACACTGCTCTGCGCCACAAGAGAAAAGCAAAAAGTATCAAATAAAGTGAATGAAAAAAACCCACAAGTCGATATATTCTTTTGCTGCTCATTGGTTTAATATCAGAATAAACAGGTCTCAAGTTTTGCTCCTGAGTTTTGCTCCTAGTAATATTTGTAGAATAGGTTATTTTCATCCCAGAATTGATATTGCCGACTGTGGTCTCTTACGTTATAGGTATATATGAGATATATGGGAGTACCACAGGGCTCAATATTGGGTCCGTTCCTATTTCTAGTTTATATTAATGATTCATCGCATTTCTGAGAAATCAACCACAAATGGTGTTATTTGCTGATGATATTTCATTGATTTTTAAAGTAAATAGACGGGCACAGCACCTTGACGACGTAAATGACGCCATGCTTAATTTCATAATTGGTTAACTGCAAATAATTTAGTGTTAAATGAAAAAAAAACTAAATGTATAATATTCGCTTTACCGAATGTTAAAAGTAGTGAATGTAACGTTTTATTGAATAAGGACATACTTGAAATTAAAAGACAGTTTTCCTAGGGATTACGCTTGACTCAAAGCTGCAGTGGGGTCCTCACTTAACATCTCTTGCAGAGCGGCTAAGTTCGGCCGCTTACGCCGTCAGAAAACCAGGCAATTGACAGACGTGGATACCGCTAGACTAGTCTATTTTAGTTACTTTTATGGTATCATGTGTTACGGTATTTTGCTTCGGAGACGTTCTGCAAATATAGATTCTATCTTTATTCTGCAAATAATTCGAATATTCACCGCGCTACACAGCCTGTGGGCTCAGTCCCCTGTGCACTAAACGCTGCGTCCATTCACCTGACACACCGCCGCAGTCAGAGGTAACATGCGGATCGTTGTGTACAATATCAATACTGTGTAATCCAATGCGTGCGTCTGACGTAAACCACATTCCTCGTAAATTCCTGCGAGGTTACCTTGTACATACGCGAGGAAAACTCGATTATATACACGTGCGGTTATAGACCGCATGTGTGTAGGGTAAAGCTGACACGTTCACGCAACAGCGTATGTACTGGTTCATCCACAGAATTGGACAACTAAACATTTGGTCCAATGAGGTAACTGTTTGTTGGCTCCAACTTTTGATCATTTACACCAACATTTCGCCAGCTACTTGAAAATACTTGTATCTTTTGATGATAACAACAGACAGAAAATATATCCTACGAAATACAAGAAAAAGTAACAATGTCGAATTTTACAATACGGACGGACGGACGATATGTAAAGTTCGACATCCACAAGCCAATATTTGCAAAACTCCTCCAACATTTTCCTCACTCACCAACATTGGGGAGTCGTCAAAGGCGCGCCAACGTCAATAATAGTCGGACATTAGTCGTTTTAATTACGTAGGTACCGAAGTTCATCTGCTCTCGTTATTTCCCCCGGGCTTGTTCACGATGAAGGATTGATGTGCCGGATCGGTGGCGGATCTAAATTGTGAAGGCTTGTTTAAATTTTATAAATTGATTCACGTAAAGATTGGTTATGTAAGAAACTTGTGGTTGTTGCGTATCGAGCGATTGTTTGTTGTTACGAATACGTAGTTAAACATAAGGTTAACGTTTGTACAAAAATATCAACTTATATTAATATTTAAGTGATTTTTTTTTAAAGTACTTTAATTAATATGATGCATTCAATATGTGTTACATATTGTGTTGTGTGCTACATATAAAAAAAATCAATCAATCAATCAACTTTATTTTCTCACCACAATATACATCAATTAAAATTGTTTAGATAATTATACACAATTCAGGTACGTATATATTGAGACTGGTGCCTAAGCTAGGCTCGTGGCCTGTGTTTCAGGACACCAGGATCCCACCCCTTTACATTTTCATTTCTTAAATTATGTATTAAGCTGACAGAATGTAGTAAGGAATCTTAAGACATTTTATAGTTTTTGTTGTTGTTTCTTTTTTTTTGGTTTTTATTTATAATTACGTCGGAGACGGTTTATTAATCACAATAGTGGGTGTTAACTACATTTGTTATGACTTGTGTTTCTTATTGTTAATTTATGTGATTTCACTGTGACACATGATTTATTGTGTGCACACACTGATTTGTGGTTACTTTATTTCGATAATTGTTATCGATGGTTTTATTCAAAACAATTTTGACACGTTACTTTGAATGTAAAACGAATCATCATCATCATTTCAGCCGAAACACGTCCACTGCTGGACATAGGCCTCCCCAAGGGGGAGTTTTGCCATGATCGCCACGCTCGGCAGGCGGGTTGGGGATCGCAGTATGGTTGTTACAAAGGCCCAGAGAACGCTGCTGCCCATTCTCTGGTAAAACGAATTACTTTATGAAATCACTATTGTTTATTCATGACAATTATTATTGAGTTCTTTGATTACTTTATAATGAAATCTTATTAGATTTAGCACATTTTAGTGTTTTGTATCAAGTAAACGCGTGACGCACTTCCGTGCGTCATTGGGCAGACTTGTTAAGGAGAGGTTGCAAGGTGGGGAGGATCGCCTTATAAAAGAGCGTGCACTCCGTAAGTATGGCAGTCGATCCTCGGATTCGACTCGTAAAGAGTTCCTGCTCCCGACAATACTGTCGGTTTACCTGGTACAGCGCTGCAGTATATTCACATAGCTGTATAGGCTTGCTGCTAGCGAGCGATACAATTTGTATTTGGGTGGCTTATGCTACTGTACGAACTATAGACCTTAAGGGTTTGTTCGTTTATCATTGGGTGGCTTAGGCTGCTGTACGAACTGTAAACCTTAAGGGTTTGTTCGTTTATCATTGGGTGGCTTAGGCTGCTGTACGAACTGTAAACCTTAAGGGTTTGTTCGTTTATCATTGGGTGGCTTAGGCTGCTGTACGAACTGTAAACCTTAAGGGTTTGTTCGTTTATCATTGGGTGGCTTAGGCTGCTGTACGAACTGTAAACCTTAAGGGTTTGTTCGTTTATCATTGGGTGGCTTAGGTTGCTGTACGAACTGTAAACCTTACGGGTTTGTTCGTTTATCAATGGGTGGCTTGGCCACTGTACGAACTGTGGGACCTTAATGGTCTGTTCGATTAACTGTATTGTTGCTGTACCTTTAACTTACTTTATTCTTGTTACTGATTACCATTTGTGTTGTGTTTTCTTTACTAATAGTGTGTAGTTGTTTTTACAGGTCTTGTTCATCCCTAATGGGATAATGGGAACGCCTATAGTCCTGACGATGTACTACTATATGGCTCGGCACTCCTCCTCGCTCGCTCCTGACGATCCTACATATACCTATATATAATACAATTTTCCTTAACTTTATCCCGTAACGACCATAAGTACTATTGCAACCGAAGGTACATAATCTGATTAACAACCTAATTAGCATTTTGACTTGTATGTTACCCGTGAATAACAACAGTAGCTTACATACTTAACTACGCTTCGAGGTTGTAGTCATATTATCTCTGCATACACCTGCATTACGATAGTAATCTGCTAATGCCTTCTTTGAATATCCCTCATAAGCCTTTAATGGAGTAACATGTGGCTCTCCATTGTTTATTGTATTGCGGCCGTCCCATTACCGTATTTTAGAGGAGTTAACTTAAGTCTAAGATACACGAAGCATTATAGGCTAATAATTGGAAATGTACAAAACCTAATAGTTAAAAAAAATTCGGCAACTCTATAATCTCTAATTTCATTTAAAACTAAAAATTTACTAGAAGTAAAACATTAAATTTCTGTAGTAATTAATTTTATACTTAATGTCAGTTTGCAATTTAAATTAAATCTGTAAATGAAGTTAGCCTAAACACAAATGTCTTCAACCATAAATAATAAGTTGAAGACTTGAGCAAACGACTTCAGTCTCCGTTGACAATTTTACGCATTGCTAAACATTTATTTAGTCAGAGAGCGCAGGTAGTGTGTTGTGAAATTGGGCAACAAGTCTGTTTGAGTGCGGGGAGCGATAACGACCCTGATATGTGGGCGCGAGCCGCGAGCCGCGTGGAGCCGGAGTACAACTGTACTCAGTTGTACCGGTGCTTCCGAGCAGAGACCAGGGTGTTGGCGAGAGTAGGTACTGATATGGCATCCACTTATTCAAGACCAAAATAGATGAAAATATGAGAAATAGGTACAGTCAGCAAAAGAGATAGGTATGCAGGGTCGTCAGATATAGTTAAAGCTTATATTAGATGATTATTAAGATATTTTTAAATAAAATAAAATATGTCGCAGCAAGCGATAATTTAACGATAAAGAGGATTCAAATTGATTATTGTAGTACCTACAGAAGAAATGGTAAACGCCGTGACGTCAGCTGTCGGTTAAAATGGCGCCATGTGGACAGAGTCGTGTTGGAGAGTGGGGACCGTGCCAAGCTGACTTTTGCTCGAGACACCAAGCAGGACACTCATCTAGTACGAAACTGTCGGTTTACCTATTTGAATTGTATTGTACGATCACATTTAATAAAGTAAGGTTGTTAGTACTGCATTGAATATTGTTATTCTACAATTAACCCGATACCACCGAACCCAAACGATATCGGCGCTACCGCTCAGCCATAGCTGACGCCGACAAATAAATTTAATAGAGAATAAACATTTCAATGATTTAATTAAATTTCATTCGAAAACATCCATCGGTTTCTAAGTAAACTTCAACCATTTCCGATGACCTGCATACCTATCTCTTTTGCTGACTGTACATTGTTGTGGTGAAAAGAAGTCGCAGTTTCAAAATCGCGTATTCTTCATATCATCTACAGAACCACGTTCAACTTCAACAATTAACATGCGATACAGCCGCTGCATTTCGCTTTAAAAACCAATTCCCAATAGCTGATGCTAGAAGTATCGCTGGGATACGAGTGCGCCGGAACCCATTGCGACCCGAACGAAAATGGTTTCACGCGGATATTCGTCGGCGTGACCCATGTAAGCCAGTCTAGACTCGCTCCAACCAGAATATCCATATATCGTTCAGAAAAATATTCCTCTATTTGTGAAAGCAGTTGGAAGTTTAGCTCTTAAATAAAAGTGGCTTATTTCTTTTTCTTGTATGTTCGTCAGGGGACTGATCATTTGTTCGCTCTTGTCCTTTATATTTCTTAGAGGTCTCCAGAGATTAATACTCCATGTGAGATATAGGCAGTTTCAATAGTTTAAATCTATACACATTTGTTTCAGAATATTAATGGTATAGTTGGATCGTATTTTACATTTTATTGCCTGAGCTTTGCATTTCAAATTCAAACAGCAAAATCTTATTTGGTAATCTTCTTATCTGAAAGTAAAAGAGCGTCAGCGCCAATCATCAACCTGATTCATAAATTACGAGTTCCGTAGGTAATATCAACGTCGCAGTTATTAAGAAGACATTTTATAACATAATTTTATAGCAAGCGAAATTGACTCCCTTCACTCGTAAAATTATGTTGATGAATAACAGAGTCATCGCTTTTCGTAATAGCTGCAGGCTTTAGCTTTAAAATTAGCCCTGTAAAAACATTATATGCATAAGAAGCAGCTTTGTAGTGGCTGGCACAGGGTTCACAACAGTACGTGACAAAGTACGACAAGATTGTGTTATCAATAGTATTACTGTACTGGATTGGCTGTATTATAACCATGTCTAGCTAGTTGCCAGTAAGCATTTCGTGATGTGCTGGAATCACAAGATGGCCAAGTATGCCATCGAAACTAGTCGGACGAACCCGGCAACACAGTGAGTTAATCCGTTGTTCTAATCTATAATGCGCTGGAATCAATTTTATATTTACGCCTATGTATTTCGTGGTCTGTTTAAGCCTCCGCGAGTACCTATACCGTACGCATTTCTTTCGCTTGTGTAGTGCCGTGTCACAAGTCTTCATAACAGTAAAGGCTAATTTTGATCTATATAATCTTATATATAAAAATGAATCGCTAAATGTGTTGGTAAGCGCATAACTTGCGAACCGCTTGACCAAATTGGATAATTCTTTTTTTATAATATTCCTTGAAGTACGAAGATGGTTCTTCCGGAGAGAAAAAAAAATATATATATATATATCTGTTGTGCGTGTTATGTTGTTGGTGAGATAAATAAAGAATCCGACTCCGAGGAAACAAATTGTCTTTAATTCAAGTTCCACAATACTTCGTTATAGCTAACTACGTACAATGTATGCGACGAGACAGGGCGGTGGTATGTAGGCGACTGGCGAGCCGATTGCCCGCTGCCACGTACTTCGTCAATAATGCAACTCAGCATATTCCGATTACTAAGCCGCCACATCACACCCCCCCTTTCCCAAAATTTTACACAATAAAATTTTATTCTTAACGTAAAGTACATGCTTACATCACTATTATCGTGCTAAGAAGTCTCCTAAGTTACATTGTTGCTTACGATAACATTCTATCCTGTCAGCATTCCAACAGTTGAATGCTGCCTATTGTTTTATTCCTATCGCTAAATATAGCTTCTATGAACCTTATTTTCTAAAAAAAATTGCGGTCTCGTCCTCGCCTGGGCTCTGAGCCGACTTGACATTATACATATTAATATACAATAATTATTAAGGGTAGTTACCATGACCTCCGCTCTGCAATAATTAACTAACACCTCGCGGGTCGGCAGCTTTGGTCATGGTAACGCCGTTCACAAAATAAACTATAATATAAATATGAGAAACAACTTATTCTTACTCACTATCGTTTTCTTGCACATTTCACAACATCGATTAACTATACGTATCCCGTGGCGGTGGCCGTCGGTGCCGGGTTTCCCCCTGTACCGGGTTGTCTCGCCAGTATTCCCGGCACTTCTTTTCTTAACCATTCCCTCGCTTGGCCCGCGCAACCTCTCTTGATAGCGTAACATAGTAATATGCCCATTATAGCGGCGATAATGATTAACATTATTCCGAAATAGTTTAGTTTGTTCTCTAACTGTTGTCCTGCTACTACTTGGGCCTGCGCTATGGCTACGTTTTCTTTATTTTGGAAATTTCCCATTTTAGAATTCTAACTGTTTTTAATTGGTACTACAAGTAGGTATAATTGGTCAAATAACGAAAGTGAAATGTACATAAAAATCCCCTCAGCCTTCGGTGTACCTACATTTTTGTCATGTGAGCAAAAATCGCACCGGTTGCTTAATTACTCGACCACAGCGCGTGGTTTTAACCATGGGCGGTAGCGATTTCTGCTCGCTTGGTTCTACATTTGGTTTACATTCATTTTCGGTACGTTTGTTTTCTGGCGGTTTTTCCTCGTCGTACGTATACGCTGGTTTTAATCTGTCTATGGAAATGGTTGCTTGACGGTCGTTTATTTGTATCTTAAAGGTTTTCTTATCCCTACTGATTACTTTGTGTGGGCCGTTATATGATGGGGTTAGTGGGCTCTTTACCATATCGTTCCTTATAAAAACATGAGAGCACGTATTTAAGTCTTTATGAATAAATATTTTCCGCGAATCGCTACTCTCCCTTGCCTGTGGCCGCATACTGCTTATTATGCTTCGGAGTTTGCTTACGTACGTAGGTAAATGTTCTACTTGTGTCGAGTTGTTTTCGCAATAAAAATCGCCTGGTAACCGTAATGTCTGTCCTAATACTAATTCTGCTGAGCTTACGTTTCCGTCATTCTTACAGGCCGCACGAAGTCCCAACAACGCTGTCGGTAATTCCTCGACCCATGACCTATTGTCTTGTAGCCTAGCCTTAATCGCGACCTTAAGTGAGCGATGCATTCTTTCGACCATACCGTTCGCCTGCGGATGATACGCTGTTGTACGGGTCTTTTTAATGCCTAACAGGTTTAACAGGCTCTTGTATAGTTCGCTCTCAAACTGTCTACCCTGATCGCTAGTTATTGTAAGTGGACACCCAAATCTGCATACCCAACCTTCGTAAACGGCTTTAGCTACTGTGTCCGCGGTGATATTGGTAACTGGGATTGCTTCTGGCCATCTCGTGAACCTATCTATCATAGTGACGCAGTATTTATAACCTTCTTGTGACGTTGGCAGTGCTCCGATTATGTCTACATGTAAATGTTCAAATCTATCTACTACCGGAAAACTACTTAATTTGGATACCGTGTGTCGCTGTACTTTTACTTTCTGACAGTGAATGCATGCCCTGGCCCACCTGGTGACGTCCTTGTTCATGTCTGGCCAAAAGTAACGTTTCGTTATCATTTTCCGTGTGGCCCTAATTCCAGGGTGGCCTATGTTATGTACTGCATCGAATGCTATTTTACGAAATTTGTGTGGGAGGTATGGCCTTACCTGGTTCTCTGAAATGTTACAATGTATTGCTTTGTTGCACAATGGTGAATGAATTAGTTTCAATACAGTGTTACCTTGCGATTCTGCTAACATACGCGCCATTTGTTCGTCTGTTTCCTGTGCCCGTGCGACTTCGTCGAAATCGACTTGCGTCGGGCAAAACACGGACTCGACCCGTGACAGCGCGTCAGCAACTTGGTTCTCGTTACCGTTGACGTATTGTATGTCGCTCGTGAATTCGCTGATATACAATAGCTGCCTTGTGCGCCGTGGCGTCTCTCGGTCGGTACCTATTTTAGAAAAAGCATACGTTAACGGTTTGTGGTCTGTTAAAATAGTAATCTCTCGACCTTCAATCATGTTTCTAAAATGTGTTATGGCTAAATAGACTGCCAGCAGTTCCCTATCGTATGTGCTGTATTTTTGCTGGGCCTCTGATAGTCTCTTAGAAAAATAACCTAAGGGCCTCGCTTTTCCGGCGACTCCTTGCTGTAGCACTGCCCCCACGCATGTATTTGATGCGTCACACATTAGGGACAATCTACCTGTGGCCTCTGGGTGAGCCAGTGTGATGGCGCTTTGTAGGCTTACCTTACACTGCTCGAAAGCCGCCGTGGCCTTATCATCCCATGTTATTTTTGACTTATCCTTTTTCTTGGCCCCATGCAAAAACTTGTTTAACTCTGCCTGGTGCTCAGCCGCTTGCTGTATGTGTAACCTATAAAAATTTACCATTCCAAGAAATCGTCGTAGCTGTTCGACGGTTTCTGGCCGCGGGTAACCTTGTATCGCCTCGACTTTATCTTTCAAGGGTTTTATTCCCTCTGGGCTGACGTTGTAACCTAAAAACTCTATTTCCGGCTTACCGAAACAACATTTTGACAGATTAATAGTAATTCCGAACTGTTCGAATCTGCTGAAAACGAGGCTCAAGTGTTTTCGGAGTATTTCGGCGTTAGTACTTGCGATGATTACGTCATCTATATAACAGGATAGGTATGAACATTCCCCTTTCCGCTCGCCGCTTACGTATTCTAGTCCCTGTAACACTGTGTTGTTCATGAACCTCTGGAATGTTTGCGCTGCATTACGCAAACCGAATGACATTCTCGGAAATTCGAACAGTCCGAATGGTGTAATAATTGCTGTTTTTTCTATGTCCTGCGGTGCTACGCGAATATTATGATAGGCCCTATTTATGTCTAGGCGTGCAAAAATTTTCTTACCTGCTAGCCCATAGGTGAAGTCCTGTAGTCTTGGGATCGGGTATCTGTCCGGCTTCGTGATCGCGTTGAGTGCACGATAGTCGCCACAGGGTCTGATCTGCCCATCCTTCTTAGGCACGACGTGTAGCGCGCTTGCCCATGGACTCTTTGATGGCCTACATATACCTAAATCTTGCATTAACCTAAATTCTTCTTGTACCATTTTATATCTATGCGGTGGCAACGGCCTAGCACGGGAAAACACGGGTGGGCCTGTAGTTTCTATGTGATGGTATGTATTATGGGTAGGGGGTTCTTTGTACGAAATTGGTTTAGTTATTTCTGAGAACTTTTCGAGCAGATCTTTGTACGGGTTGTCATGTTGAATGCTAGATATGGTAAATTGGGAACATTTCACTATACCTGCTTCCCTACTTATATTAGTGAGACCGTCAATCAACCTTTTGTTATGTAAATCTACGACTAATTGGTGCGCTCTTAAAAAATCTGCCCCTATGATTGGCTGTTTCACTTCGCAAACTATAAATGACCATTTGTAATTTCTATTTAGTCCTAAGTTTAATTCTATAGTCACTACACCGTAGGTTTTTATTTCTGTGTTGTTTGCTGCGTAAAGTTTATACGTACACTCTTGTTTTTGCTTTGTTTTCACTTTACTCACTGGTATCACTGACACATTCGCACCCGTGTCCACTAAATACACAATTCCCGTTTTGTAGTCTTTCACGCAAAGACGGTGGTTTCCCGCGGCACAATCGTCCACCGACGCTGACTGCACCGCGTCTAGTTTTCCTGCTTCTGCTGCTTCTTGGTCCAGCTACACGGTGCTTCACACGTCCGCGCGTTGTTCCTGTAGCGGAAATGGTGTCTGCATAGCCAGTCGGGAGATTCTGGTGTGCGCCGCGCCCTGCTTTTGGATCTAGGGCGTTGTTGCCATCGTCTGCCGCCCGAGTTGTCTTTTAGCCTCCTGATCTCGTTTATTTCACCGCGTAGTTCCTTCATTTCCAATGTTAGTTCCTTTAAATGGCTGGCTATACCGTCACCTGTCGATGTGCTGGGTGTGATGGATGCGACCTCGCCGTTTCCCAAGGTTTCCAGTATTTTATCTGCTTTCCTAGCCAGATCCTCCAACTTGGTGTCTTCGCTCATTGCTAACATTGCGCGTACGTTAGGTGTTAGCTTGCCCAGCCACAGCCTCTTCAATGGTTCCTCCGTCAAACTGCATTTCTTCGCCAAGGCCGACATTTCTCTGAGTAATTGGGACGGTTTTTGTGTCCCCAGTTCTGTGTCATGCATTAATTTGCGAAATTGTGTATCTGTACTCTCTTCATACACTGACAACAAACGCCTTTTAATTGTTTCGTATTTCGCTGCATCCGGCGGAGCTTCGATGATGTCGGTTACCTGGCGTACAACGTCCGTTGGTAATTTTGCGAGCACCATTTCGTACTTCTGGGTGTCGCTTTGCTTCTGTGGTGCCATCATTGCCTCGAACTGGATGAACCATGATCTTGGTATTTCCCTCCAAAATTCTGGAACTCTCATCTGCACTGTTACTATTGAAACGTCTCCTACGGCAGCTGCCCCGGGGTGGCTGATTAACGCTTGCGGGTTCATCTTGAAAACGGCACACGCGTCGCTTTACTTTGCTAAAGCACGTTACGTTTCACTTTGCACCACGCGGTCTAAACGCCTCTGCCTCGTAAGCTGTTTTGAGTCGCCTACCCTGTTGCTATCTGAATAACAACGCGGAATCCTAAAATCGTCGTAAGGTCACCAGTGTTGTGCGTGTTATGTTGTTGGTGAGATAAATAAAGAATCCGACTCCGAGGAAACAAATTGTCTTTAATTCAAGTTCCACAATACTTCGTTATAGCTAACTACGTACAATGTATGCGACGAGACAGGGCGGTGGTATGTAGGCGACTGGCGAGCCGATTGCCCGCTGCCACGTACTTCGTCAATAATGCAACTCAGCATATTCCGATTACTAAGCCGCCACATATCTTTTGTAGGGTAGGCGTAGGGTAGGCGTAGGGTAGGCGTAGGGTAGGCGTAGGGTAGGCGTAGGGTAGGTGTAGGGTAGGTGTAGGGTAGGTAAATAGGCAGGTAAGTAGGTAGATAAGGACAGGACAACGTCTGTCGGGTCAGCTAGTCTATATAATAAAAATGAATCGTTGCTCGTTAGTCTCGCTAAAACTCGAGAACGGCTGGACCGATTTGGCTAATTTTGGTCTTGAAA
Source organism: Charanyca ferruginea (assembly GCA_947361185.1). Taxonomy (NCBI): domain Eukaryota; kingdom Metazoa; phylum Arthropoda; class Insecta; order Lepidoptera; family Noctuidae; genus Charanyca; species Charanyca ferruginea. Next base: position 30,527,629 of record OX376058.1, on the reverse strand, counting down.
TATTTGTGGAAATCCAGGGAATGATTAAACGGTAAGAAATTTAAAAAAACAATTGGCAGGACAACGTCTGTCGGGTCAGCTAGTCTGCTATTAATGTCATATCAATACAAAAGCAAAATAAGACCTTTAACTATAATATTCATGTGTTATTTCGTCGATCCCTACATATTCGATCAATCAACTTGCAAATTCACTAGATATTGTAATATCAATTGGATTCGTATCGCCGACTACAGTTAGCACTAGATTTAGTTTATTCGCTGAAAAAGTAGCGATAGTGTGATATATTGGAGAGGAGAGAAAATATTATGTTAGGATGGAATAACTCAGTTACAAGCGAAATGTATGCGATGTGTGATCGAGTTAATATTGAAATGTTATGAAAAACATTTCAACTGAGATATTAAGTAACAACTTACAGCTGAAAATTTTACTTTTAACTCATGTTGTCACATTTCAGGGCGATGATCTGAATCTCTCTCTTTATTTATTGAAGAATTGTACAATATGTCTAGATTAACTGAATCTATTTTCTTCTGTCTCTCTCTCTCTCTCTCTCTCTCTCTCTCTCTTGACAACAAACACCCGGCCAAGTGTGAGTGGGACGCACATAAAGTGTTCCGTACCGCGTGGTACGGTAACGTGTTTTACGAATGTTTCTTGTATGTTTATTAATGTTTAAAATAAAGTTAGTAATTTTAAAATTATTTTTTTTTTATTAGATACTAGCTGATGCCCGCGACTTCGTCCGCGTAATTGTCGGTTGTCAGCAGGGGTTTCATTATTTTTGCATGGATTTGCGGGGTTTTAATTTTTTTGTACGGAACCCTATTTTTTTCTAAAATAAAACTAGCATAAGTTACTCCTTATAACATCAGCTATCTGCAGTGAAAGTCCCATCAAAATCGGTTCTGCCGTTTCAGAGATTAGCCGGAACAAGCAGACAGAAAGACAGACAGACTAACAGACAAAAAATTTTAAAATTGTTTAGGTACCATACTTACTTTCATGTGCATTTAGTATAAAGCTGTTATTTGGACATTACAAACAGACACTTCAATTTTATTTATTTGTATAGATTTGTGGTTTCTACGGCAACGGCTGCAAACGTTTTTGATATACAAAAACGTTTGCAGCCGTTGCCGTAGCCGTTACAGTCAAAACTCTTAACCAGTCAAAACTACTTTTGACTGGGATCAGTCAAAACCCTTATTAAGATAAAACGCGTTTGTGTTACAAAATCAAAAATACGGAACGCCTTAGTTATAAGAATCACTACAAAACCAAAGTTTTAATTTATTTATAATTTACATCAGAACATAAATTCCATAAAAATTGTTAGTAAAGCTTAAAACTATGTTAGTACCTTATAACTACTTATCCCACTTATCCCACATTAAAAAGGGCACCACCAGAGCTGTGTACCTTATTCCAGTGCCTCACATAGGACACTCGACTCTATCCACATTAAAAGGGTCACAAAAAAAATCTACCAACCTAATGGGTTTCTAAATATTAAGGATCAATTTAAATCGTTCAAAAGTAGTTTTAACTGATTTTTGTATTCAAAAGTAGTTTTGACTGTGACATATACAAAGATAGAAAACATAAAGCCCTGTGACGGACGGACAGACAGATAAGACAGACAGTGGAGTCTAGTAATAGAGCTCCGGCTGGCACTCTTTGGGGACGAAACAATAAAAAGCGGTCGGTATTTCCAAAAAAAATGATAGTCAAAGCCAGTAAGTAAGTAAGAAATTAACTAGACCGTGACCTCCAAAGTCACTCACACTTCAGTACACTTACACACCACACTAGTTATCGTAGGTGGCTACGCTCGGGGCGCCCCCGCCTCCCGCCGCCGCCGTAACACTCAACTGAGCGGAAACTGTAACTTAATATAGCTTTCTGTCAGTCGCAGGCAGCGCATGCAGCCTGACTAATACTGAAGGAAGCATGAACTTGACAGTGTAAGTTTTTCTTTCGTATCTGCGCCAATATGTACTGGCAGAGTTTATGCCTTGGCAGCAGAACATTTGTACAATATACTATAATAAATTATAACACGAGCAGCACTCAATTTTTAATTATTACTCATCGATATTGTTGATAAAATATGGAAAATATGGTGTGTCTATTTAAATAATATGAAGTATACGTTCACAGTATCAGATAACGCGAGCCGCGCATAACTGAATATTGAGCACGACGCGAACTGCCGCGCTGTGCTCTACGAACAATTAATTGTTCCGGCGTCACCCCCAGACGGTCATAAAAACTACACAGAAGTTTCAAAGTAAATTTAAAATTCCGCAACAGCGTAGAAACATTTTTTAAATGTGTCTTGATACTTCACAATTTCCTACATCAAAACTTTTGGTGTTCCGCCATTAAAAAGTATTCGGTGTTCGGCATCGACACCTCGAGCCTGCACAGCGGTGAGGCGGTGAGGCTGGGCGGCTGGGTGGCCGGAGCCGAGACTTGGGCAGTGATATACGAGTAGGTTACAAGGCGAGTGCATGTATGCAGGGAACCAGGTCGACACAGACTCTGCGGCCGTATCGATTGGCGGCGCGCGCAGCCGCCCCGCGCCGCGACACTCTCGCGCGGCGACACCTCCAGCGGTCCGTCCACACCGGTATCATCCCGCCAATCTGTTAGTGAACGCGCAATGTACAGTGTAATAGAAGATTCAGATTTTGAGAGGTCCGATCATGTTGAATTGGCGGGAGGGTGACGTAAAGTGATTGTGTGCGGACGTCGAGGCGGGACGGCGGTGTAAGATGAAATAAAATTAAGTTCGGATGTGAGACCAGCGCTCGATTTGCATCGGAATCGAATGTTTCTAGTGTCGATTACTCGTCGAGTGCCGACTACTGCGGGGCGATGTCGTCTGAGTGCTTATTGCGTCGGAACTTATGTCCAATTGATTGGGAACTTCATTCGGTTTCAATTTACAGATCGATGAATTGTTCACGTTTGGAGTAGTAGAGTTCCATAATGTAGTAGTGTAAGCATCGCGGTTGTAAGGATGCTGCACATGTGTTGTACTGATTACAGTGCACTTAGACCAGCGCTATAGAAATACATAGCTGTTCTCAACTTTAGTAATAAAACAGTTTCTTCAACTTACGTTGCCGAGCAACTGCACTTCGCATTTTACTTCCACATAAATATTCCTAAATCTACCACGTAAGCACACAATATTGGTAACAAATTCGTCTTCAAGCGCCGTGGAAATTAATTTCACTGCATTTTAGATAAAAGGAGCCATCGGAGGGAAGAACTATGGCGAACAGAATGCTGTTTCATTTGCTCCCTGAGGAGTTAATTGATGAAATACGTTGACGTGAGCTTTTGCAATATACACAGGTACATGCTTGTTTTGGGTAGAGTTTATTATTGTTTAATGTTTCATAGTGATATTGATGGGGCCATACTTTTCAGTTTCAGTCGGATGTTTCACAGTTAAAATAACAATTAGCCCAAATATACTGATTATGAATAAGATTCGTAAAATATTGGTTTAAACTGCAATCGTATGGAAAGTGTCGAGAACTAAGTATTGTTTTATGATTATGCGTACGTAACGTGATTCACATTAAATAATCACATAAATAATACGTGTATAAACAGTAATTGTTTGATATATTTACTGTGATATATCAAACAATTACTGCTACTCTGTAAGATTGATTTCATTTATTTATAAAGTACGTAAATAAAGTTGTAGACAAAACAACGTCGCAATGGTTATATGATAAGGTTATTGTTACATCGTCAACAGAGACGTGTATTGATGCTTGTAATGAATATTATTATATTGGTGATTTATTAAAAGAAACTTGCAAGACATAAAAGTAAATTCATTCATCGTCTTTCAACAATTTAGCCCCAAAATGCTTTACAAACAGAGCCTTCCATGCATGTCGCACATGAACGACTAGAAGACAAACACACGAGGCACAGACATCGTCAGCCATTAGTCGCCGTTTCATCGTGTAGTCCGCTTGTACTGTAGCTACCGCACACCTACACGGTACTGATGCTCCCGGTTGGCTATCTCTTGAAGGCATTCACATTTCCATGATATCCTAACTAATATTATAAATGCGAAAGTAACTCTGTCTGTCTGTCTGTCTTTTCTTCACGCCTAAACTACTGAACCGATTTCTGTGAAATTTGGTACAGGGTAAGTGTGAACCCCAACAAAGGACATAGGCTACTTTTTATTCGACTTCGACTTCGACTTCGTCTGCGTCCGCGATAACCGACATATACGCGGACGAAGTCGCGGGCAAAAGCTAGTTTTTCAATAAGTGAAGTAAGAATTGTGCCATTTTTCTAGAGATTTTGAGGAGATAATTATGTTTTTAGTTTGTCATGAGCGCAACAATACTCATCCACTATTTTCTATTATTTACATGACCTATCACTTAGAAAATACTAAAATGATTTCAAAAAGAAAATATAAACTGATTCTAAATTATGTTTTTTTTTGTTATAATCCAAGGTCCCAGAGAAGTCAGACTAACGCCTGAAACCAATATATAAAAAACAATCACTGTAATTCAAACTCCAAAACCTTTAATTCAAATAAACCATTTACAGGCACTTTTAAGTCAGTCAGAAAGTTGAAGCTAGTTGCACGTTCCAAACAGTAGATTTCCATGGAGAAGAATGAGCTAGAAACTCCATGAACAAGTAGGTGAGGAAGGTGTCTTTTCTATCTGAATCGCGATAAAAGCCGCCCTGCATTAAACTCTCAAGTACCTAAACCGTGTTAATAGTAAATTCTATCTATTGTCAACAATTAATAATAATAATAATAAATCATTTATTTCGGGGATTTCGGGTTTTCGGGTTTTTGTCAACCTTTCAGCCATGCTGAAATGTTGACACATGTTTGGAACGACTTTGGAATCTTAGTCCATTTTAAAGTACTTGGGTGTTCAGTGTTTCATACGCGTTCTTAGGTTACTTTAGTGACCAGTTTAAGATGTTAATGAGGATTTCTGTGAACTGCTAACAGTTTTTTCTTGAAATGTCATAATTGTAAGGAGACTCTAGTGTCGTTATTCCGATTCGATTATTTTGGTATTGCACTTAAAAAATTACACGATTCGAATGTCGAATTAAGTGAAATCTTTCTTTTTTTCTTATTATCAAATAGGCTTGCGTTTGACCGCAATTCACCTGATCTTAAGTGATGATGCGGCCTAAGTTTGGACACGCTTGCCTAGGATGAACCGGTTCACTCGTGCCTTGAAGATAGCCAGATTATACTTATCAGGGAACAAAGAGGCGGGCAGGGAATTCCACAGTCTGGCAGTTCGCACAATAAATGTGGAGTCAAAGCGCTAGGTTCGAGACCGTGGATCTTCAACCATATAGCGGTGACGCTTCGCCGTATCTCAGATCGTCCGATAATGGAATGGGGATGGGGGAATTAAATTGTATATTGTGTGATTGTTGTAGTGTATATCTTATGACACTTTTACCATATTATTATACGATGTTCCTATAAGTATTTGAGCAAATAAAGAATTCATTCATTCAGTCTGTATCCCTACTATTGAATTTTAGAACCATAAAAATATATTCCTATATCTTACACAGTAAATTGTGTTTTGTGTAAAAACGTGTTACGTTATTTATTTGGGCAATCAGAAACACGAGATACAGAATGCACCGTTTAGGTATATTCCTACTTCTTCAGTACCGATAGAGACAATTATAATTAAGTACTGTTATATTTGTGCACTTATTTTTCTATTAGGTATCTATTTATTGTATAATATATAGTTATTTTCTGTTACGATCTCTTCGCAGAGTGCCGCAGGTATTTATCCTGCCCGAAACGTACTTGTATCCGTCAACCTTAGCTCCACTGTTGAGTGGTATCCAACCTGCAGATTGCTATCTTATTTATTTATCTATTTATAACAGCTTACACTATCATTACAGGGGTTTCCCTAATGCGACAGTTAAGACCTTAGACTATCAAAACTATACATATACTTACAGTAACAACAATTAAAATAACAACATTATTAAATCATTACACCACTGTAACACCAAAACATAGCATACACAAAATAACATAATAACTATTACTATTAAATAATTACTTATCGTCGTATTATCTTTTACTTTCTTTTGATTTGATTTTCTGATTTTATAACATTATTATAGCTCTTCTTGCCTGAAACACAGGACTACCTAGTTCAGGTACGGAAGTCTTAGAAATGTAATTTATATTAAAGCAAAATGTACTTATTATGCCTTCTCTGTTAGGTGTTTGTTAGAGCGCGAGTAGCTGTCATGTCCAATAAAATTATACAATCAACGTTGTTTGATTTATCATTTTGACTACAAAATTTACAGCAGTCAGAAATAATTTACAATTTATAATTAAACTTGATAGTTAACTTGTTTATCTCAAAGATTTGTGAAAGTGTTTCGTGAGACAGAGCGTTCACCTTGTCAGTTGAGACGTCTCACAATTAGCTCATAAAGGTACTCCACCGCTACCTCTGCGACACTCCGCCCCTCCTCCACTCATAAATCGGCTCACATTTGTCGCTTGTTTTAAACGCCCATTTAGATTAATTTTCTCGCATTAAGATTACGTTACACTGCGCGCTCGCGTCGTAAACGTTTTTCGTGCGACATTAGCGGCACAGCGATGTTCGCCGTGACGGCGCGTCGCTCGCTCCTGCCTGAATATCTTTCCACCCCATAAACCGTTGTAACGCCACAAATTGAATTGCTCCGCGTTGTTCGTCGAGCGATTATGACGTTACTCGCACGTGCAAGAGTGACGCAAGTCGTCAGCCACGGTGCGTGAACATTACACGAGTACATACGACATGGTGGCCAGGCGCTCAGTTTATTAAAACAGCGCATCTTGCCACGTCACGAACTATGTGCAATTATAAAGGGCAAACGCGACGTAACGTCAGCGCAGAAAGCTTTGCATGTATTGGATTCTAGTCGTACCTAAGGATTGGAAATTGTTGAGAGAATTTTGTACTTCAGTTGCGATACCGGAAAATCCACTTCAAGTAATACTGAACACGAGAAGCTATTTTAAAGCAAAACTTTCCCCCGGGAGCACTCGACCTCGAAACTGAAGAAGTCATTTGTCAAAAAATAATAAACGTCACATTGTCTTGGATTTATAATTTGTTGAGTCGATACAAATTGCAATTTCGTCAGTCGGTCGGGAGCCCAGAACTTGGAACAACTTATTGGTTTGGCACAAACTTATGTTTGGTAGGCCGTTCACACCGCGGTTTACTCGACCCACTACTCGACTGCTCGGAAACCTACTTGATAAGTTTTAATTAAATAAGTTCTAGAATGGCGACGCGATTCTTGCGAATTCAATTTATGCATGCAGTTTTGGCAAATAAAAAACTGAAATTGAATTAATTAGGCAAATGAAGTTGACGAACAAGTTGAACTGAAAGCTTTCTGGTACATGCAAGGAATTTAGTGGATTAACGAAACTTACGTAATGTCGAGTCAATAGTAATTAATCATTTACAGTTAGTTTTACTTTATCTGTAATTTGTTAGATTTTGTGGAACGTGTCGAATGTCGATGTGAGTCAGGGTTAGGGTCGAGTGACTGGCTCGAGTACTGTACTGCGCTGAAGGCGGACTCCCGTTGAAATATGACGGCCCGCGCAGGAATTCCTTCGATGAAGCAAATACAAAATTAAATTCGCAAATGGAGCTTTACTGCTAGGGTTACCATGCAAAATTCGGGTGTTACGCCATTTCGTCATTTCCTATTTCATTATTAATCCTTTGTGTTTTAGCATTTCATAACTTGAGGAAATACGTACAGTTAGTGTGCACGGTTCTTATTTACATGAGCAATTGAGCTTGAGAGTTTATTAGTTCAGACGTAACCACGCGATCACCGTGCACCGCTACTCAACCGCCAGATATGACTGAGCTGCACGCAAGTGTTCCCGTGTGTATGTACGAGCGCTTACTCTCGCAGCTTTTTTATCTAATTATTAACCGTTTAAATTCAGCCAAAATCAACTCGGAACCTCTAATGTATGTAAGAATTGCTTGCATGAGAGGCCTTAAGGAGTATCAATGTGACTTTTTCAAGTTATTAAGTATATATTACGTAATTTTAAGTTTGTCTTATTGGATTTACAACAATTAGGATATCACCGATTCGCCCTGAGTAACCGTAGTGATGCCGTGATGTCGTGCCTTCTCTTTATGAAAATAAGTTTTTACCCGGGAAATTATTCAGCCATTAACAACCAGAAAACTAAAGTTTCAGTAACAGGCCCTGTATCTTATTCTCGTGGCAGCCCTGCACGTGAGCGAACCTGCGTCTCTCAACGCAGCCGTTTACTTTTAGCAATTAACAGCGGCTGAGCAAAAAGCAAAGAATCTCGGTTTATTCGCTCACTTCGAGTAACGCAATTAAATGTTTTGCAGCACTACAGCGCTTTACAGCGTGTGCGTGTGCTGCAGCGTATTGTTTCATGTTTGTGTGTACATAGGGAACGAATTATACAGCAATACTGATACTTGTTACAATATTGTACTGCTATTTGTTTGTTATTTCAATGCATATTTTTTTCATTTCAATTGCACCAGTTCTGTGATTTTAATTTTTGAAAAGAGATTTTACTGAATCGAAGTAAATTGTAAATCTCACACATTTTAGTGAGACCCCTACGATACAATTGTTTCTGATGTTTATCGAGATAATGCACATCAACAATAGGAAGTGAATCTATTCCACACAATACTGGTTCACTGCCCAGTGTGGTAGCCGAGCGGTTCCACTCGAAACACACCATTACTCGATCATAAATTAAAAATTAAGCTGCCAGCGTCCGGCTCGCCCCAATTCGGCTATACTCGGCAGTATTCGTCGATATTCGGCTGTGCTCGGCGCTAGCAACTGAGTTAAGTTTCATTGCTCATTTGGCGAATTGAGGGCTGGTTTACGACACCAGGCCGAATAGCCGCGCACCTCTTATGCCTAATCTTTATGTTCGAATAAAACGAAACACTAAACGTGGGTACCGCTCGCGGGCCATGGAGGGGCAGGAAGGGGCGGGTAGGAGGGGGGCAGGTGAGAGTAGCTTTAGGTAATACATCAGCGATGCGATCGGAATTAGTTCTCGTTTATGACTCGGAGCTATATTACGATAGGCGATACGATTCGTTTGATTGTATACTCCATATATTCGCCATTTTATTTGTAAGGTAAGTAGGAAAGATTGCAATGTCAAAGTGTAGATCTGCACTGCTAAAAGAATTTAAATTCGAATTTATTGATTAAGAAACTCTATATTTTTTAGTACGTAGGTCATAGCTTTGGTGGTTAAGATAAAACTATTGTTTGAGTCATCTCCATATACCTAATAGTTACGTTTTTATCTTGCATGTTTTACAACAATTGTTCAAATTAAACTTAATAATATGCTAAGGAAATCTTTTGTGTTGATCAAAAATATGATCACCAGAACAGATTTCCTTATTAAGTTTAATTTGAACAATTGTTATAAAACATGCAAGATAAGAACGTAACTATTAGGTATAAGGAGCTGGCTCAAACGATAGTTTTATCTTAAGGGTTATTTTTATTAACCCTTCTGTTAAACGTGTCTCGTGTATTAATGTTTGGACTGAATATTTATAAGACCAATGGTAATACAATGTAATATTTGTTTTATTGGTAAGACTGAATGTTTATAGTGTTTTATATTCGTTCCGTACGGGAATCGAAGCCGCGACACACAGTGTCGATCGCTCAGCCACTGCGCCAACCGGGTCGTCTTATTAGAGTAAGTGCGAGTACTTTAGTTTTCAAACACTTTTTGTATTATTAAGTTACGTATTCTCCGAGTATTTCGGAGCAAACCATTTAGGTATAGGTATATTAGGTATAGTATAGGTAGGTAGTTTAGGTATAGTAGTAGTATATAGTATTAGGTATTTTGGTCCGTGTGGTGTCGGACGAAAAGAATAGCACCATCCCATATCTTCCCGTGGGTGTCGTAAGAGGCGACTAAGGGACTTACCAGAGAATGGGCAGCAGCGTTCTCTGTGCCTTTGTAACAACCATACTGCGATCGCCAACCCACCTGCCAAGCGTGGCGATTATGGCAAAACCCCCCATTTTGGGGGAGGCCTGTGTTCAGCAGTGGATGACTTTCGGCTGAAATGATGATGATGATAGGTATATTTATTTCGGTGCAAGTTAAAAGTGCAAGACGTGGTTAGTGATGTACGGTCACCAAAAGAGATAAGTATCCAGGGTCTCAGATATAGTTGTTTTTTTTTTATTTTTTTATTAAATTATTAGAGAATAAACAGTTCATTAGTTCAATCATCCAACGACCCTGGGTTACTTATCTCCTTTGGTGACTGTGCTTGTCTTCAAGTTCATCGACCAATAAACAACACTGTGGTACTAACCAACATTATTGTACCTACGTCGGCGCCACATTGATGCGGCAACAAGTCACACCCGGAGGCCGGTCCCCGGTGAACAATGAACTAGTCTTTGGTCTCGCACTAATTGAATGAGACCACCAAGCAGAGGTTGGAACTCTAGTACTTATATTATTGTTTTATGTTGGTGGTAAGACTCACTGTTGATGTAGGTCTAAACACAACACAATACGTAGGAACCTTTTGCTTTCTTTAAATTATTTCTAAGCTATGTTTGTGCATTTCGTGTAACATTTTTTTTATAAAATAAAAATCATCTTGTTAATGAGGATTATAAACGAATATCGTAAAAAAATAAAATTTAAAAACCCCCGACAAAAAAATACCTGTTTAAGGTAAAAAATAAAAAGTGTTTGTTGGCCCTTTTACTTTACTTTAAGTACCTAATAATAGTATGATTCAAGCGTCAGGGTACCCAAGAGGTTTATGAATTATATCCAACACATTACTAAAATATTTCTCTAAAGGTTCTTTTTGTGTCGGGGATTTTTCATTTAAATTTTATTTCAAACTTTTGAAGTTACGAGAAAAAACGCTACACAGACTTTTGAATAAGTTCAATAATTTAGCCACAAATGTCAGAAATTCTTTTTATCACGCTCATATTTTCGGATTGGCTTACTCGATTTTCATCGTACATAGCTAAGAACCTTCTCCTTAAACTCAGGTTTGTATAAAATAAGCCGTCCAAACCATAGACAGACACATAGATACACACACGTGAAACTTATAACACCGCTATGCCTTCGCCGGAGGTTAAAAATTGACACTTATCACACAAGGAATACGACTCTAAATACACAGAATAAGATACTTGTCCAATTAAAGCGCAGTCTTCGATCGTTTGCCGCGCTCCTGTACGGATACCTGTGCTAATTAAGTGCGCATCTGTGACTCCATTCACTGTTTATTTTACATTAATGTTGCCCGGTGAGAGACAACTTCTATGGATGGGTGACCGTTTTTACATATCTTGGGCTTATCAGTATAGAGTGTCAAATAAATTTTATTAAAAGGTTTTTAAGACGTCAAATCTTCCAAGCGTAGTACAACAGCTACGCCGTAGCACACTCGTAGCAGCTCGTAGCGTCATATTAGAATTATTAGTTTCATCAATCATCTTTTTAACCCCCGATGTTTATAGATGGGAGTTATAAAGGTTAATTACAGGATTTGTATAAAAAATTAAGATGTTTAGAGAAATTGAAATTTTCATTCTTTTACTTTTGGGTACCTAAAGAGTTTCTTCAGGCATTTAAAATATTTTTACAACCCCGCAATAAAAATGAATGTTAAAAGTGAATTATACTTTAACGAAAAGCTCACTATCTCAGCTCAATATTATTAAACGGCGGCTGACAGTGACAGTGACACTGACAGACACAAATTGTATCGTTTTATGGAAAATAATGTCACAAATAATGAATAATCAATGTACTTTTTTAACTCCGCCTTTGTAAACAACAATTCATACACTTGTCTGCCAATTAGTAGATCCGTTAATGTCACTAGTCACTTTCTTTTTTTTTATAAATACAAAATGGGCAACGAGATGAAACGAAAAACTGTTATTTTCATTTTGTAATATTTTAATTATGCGGGGGTTTAAAAATATGGTAAGTATATCAATCTACTCCTGATAATGTATTCTCCATATTAGAAAATATTTTAAACCCTGTAAATGATTTTATATTTTCTTAAAAATGAATGTATGGATCTCGCCATGATTCTTTGACGACTATGTTGTTCTTTGTATGTGCCATCTGTCTGTGGCATTACTTATTTATAATTAAATAATTTTGCTATTGAGCCGAAAAGGTACGATTCATCCTTATGTGTACAACCTGAAAGTCCAAGCTACTTTGATTTGTAATACCCTAAACTATACATATTACGTTTATATTTGCATCCCTCTGTCAGGCGAAATAAGCAGTGAGTTAGATAACTTTGTCCCGTTACGGTCATAATGTGCTGTGTACTTACTGTTCAGATAAGTTAGACAAGCGGGTGCGCCGGATGTTAGTATCATAACTAACTGGTACACATGCTGGAGTACACATCGACCCCAAGAACTTTTTGTACATTTAGAGAAAAGCTACAAAGTACCTCTTAGATCGTGGTCAAAATTGCGAAAAATCAAAAAGGTTTGGGTAATTCTGTAGTTATTTGTATGATATACAATTTTAGTTTTCACAATCATTGAAGGCAGTCAGGATTATCGTAGGTTGATTCTAGAGTTAACTTTATTATATTGTGTGTGTATTATGAAAATTGAATGACTTTCTATTAAAACTGTCTTCAATAAATTTTGAATAAGTATGAAGTCCTATATAAAGCAACATTTAGAGCATCTCTGAACACCACTTACTCACACCATTGAAACAAGTCATGAATAAACATCGTAACGTTAGTACTTACACTTTACCGCTCATGCTCAAAGTGTAGCTTTACGTTCAATAAACTTTTACACGCAATAATAACAACTAAACTTTTATAAACAAATAAATATAAACGTTAGTTTCAGGGGAGCCTGTTCCGTTTTATTAATAATTGGAGGAGTTACGAGCCGGTCCGGGGCATGCGTGGTAAGGGCACCTTTAACGCGATTCGTATTTAATAAGCATCTTAGCTGCATATTATTATATTTATTTTATTTATTTTCAGCACGTATTGTCCCACTATAGGGTAAAGGCCTCCCTTTCTTCTTTCCAACCTTCTCTGTCCAGAGCTAGTCCAATCCCTCTTGTAATGTTCGATTACAGAAATGTGGTCCAATTCGTTGGCTACTCCATCGGGTTCCCTACGTGGTTTCGAAGGTTGATGATTCGATTTTTATTATATCGAACACGGTGTGTCGATCATTCAGTTGTATGATGTGTTATTCCATCGATGGTTTATTGCTGCGATGAAACATTTGTGCGAAAAACCCTACAGCGATTGCTCATTAATTCAGTAATCTATAAATTCGATACTATGTCGGTTTGAAACGCCTACTGTTGTCCTTGACATTTAACTAATAATTTTACTTTTGCATTATAGACGTTAAGGATTTATACATTCATTTTATTAAAAAAAAAGTGTAATTCCTAGTAATATATTTAGATAAATAATCATTTTTTTTGTATACGATTAATTTTTGTTTATTTTTTGTTCTATACTGATTATGATTATGGAATAAAACATCGTACAACTGAATGATCGACACACCGTGTTTGATGTAATAAAAATCGAATCATCAACTTTCAAAACCACGAAGGGAACCCGATATATCAATACCATCGCTTATATGGTTGGTGTTACATAATACACCAGCCTCTATAAGGTACCGTCGACAACCCCTCAGGGGTTTCGTAAAGAGAGTGGACATCACGTATTCCCTCAGGCTCGCTCCTCGCAACGTTGATATGAGGCATGTATGCGCCTTGTTGCAGGGATTCTGTGATGCAGCTGATAAATCTGTGTAGTCGGCGACATGGCTCCTCACGTGTCGACGCTATCCGATCTCAGCAAATAACGTTACCAGATCCGGATTTGACGACGTCGCTCACTGACGGGTAGGATATAGGGGCGGCGTATTGAACGGAACTTTTTACTTTGCCTGGCAGCCTTCACTATTTATTCAAAGAAAAATATTCAAGCAAATCTATAAGGATTACACCCGTGTGTGTTTTTGGTGATGGGCGAACATGCATTAGTCGTAAAAGTACAATATAACAATCTCTTTGATCTCCAAAAATAATTTTAGTCAACTGTTCGTTTTCGTACTACTATGATAAATAAAATACTCGACACTGTAGGCCCATCAAACATCGCTAATAAATAAAAGTTTATTTTTTCCAACATCTTTCTGGTTTGGGATTTTAGTCTCTTGGGACCACAAAATATAACAAAACAAATATTAATTAAATTCTGACGTCGTGAAACGACATCTGGATGTCGGACTGTTATTCCCACAGCAATCATTTACAAATCAATATGTTAAGTATTTATTGATATGTTAAAAATATAGTACCTAACAAAATAAAGTTCGGTTCAGACATTAAATTGTCGGTGCAATTTACTATGCACCCGTTCAGGGAATGTCTCGACCCTGTCTCCGCGTCCCAGAGGAGGCGGAGGACTGCTGAGGCGAGGACGCCTGCGCCAGAGACTTGTCTGTTGTAGTGCGATGAAGCTAGACGCTGTTCACTAACTTCGTTTAGCTAGGAAGGATTAAGGTAAAAAAAAGACACTTGGTAAAAAAAATACGATCTTTGTAATTTTTTTGCGCGGAAGTACCTATCTTTAATTATGCTATAAGTACCTATCTATAATTATGCTATAAGTACCTATCTTTAATTATGCTATAAGTACCTATCAATAATTATGCTATAAGTACCTATCTTTAATTATGCTATAAGTAATTAATAAGAGCTAGCCTTTTCTTATCTTAGGCGCTACAGACACCATTCATTATTGGCTCTTATTACCTAAACCTATTGTAACCTATTATACCATATTAAAACATGTTATTAATAGTTATTTTGTAGGTAGGTACTGTTGAATTGCAAAGCAGAAGAAGTAAACTAAAAATGTATTGAATGAATTGCAAACAATAGCTCAAATGAATGTAAATGTGAGGAAGCGGCGTGGAGCATCAGATCAACAGCCGCCGTTGAGTCGACTCGCGGCGTCCGGCGCGGGCGCCCAGGAGCTGGCCTAGCGCTAGGGCTTGCATACTACGTGTTATAGGAAAAAATACAAACTACGCCTAAAACCACGGGCGGAGACGAAACTAAAAACTGGAATATATCTGTATGATATCAGTTTGTATTTATTGTGTTGTTTGTTAATGAACAACATAAATATCATTGGTACTAGATAGATTCATTTTAGTTAGACTGTGCTCCAACATATTTATTTTTCATCAACTTAGAACTCACAGCTACTAAAGATATTTAATAAGTGTAGTCCCTATTTACAGAACCGGAAAGTGGAACTGTCACTTGGAGACGATCTACTTTTGAAATAGTCAACTAAAACCTGAATCGTGGCAGCCCTGGAGTAAAGCGCAGGAAGCGCGGAGCTGAATACGACTCAACTGTCGCGGAAAAAATATATTCGACGCGAGGGAAACGCTTCTAACGTTTGTAGCGCACTCCGTAATATTATATTTTTATGATAAATGTGTAGTAAGAAGTAGTATCCATAGTTAGGGTTAATTTTGCACAGCTTTGTAGCGTACATTTCTGTTGATAGTCAAATGTTTTATTACAAACACAATGCGCTTATTATTTTGGAGTTACTCTTACTATTCAACCATTTGTTACTTGATTTTTGTAGCTTGATTGTTACAAACTTTACAACATTTTATAGATTTAGAAATAGATGCAACCATATAAACTAATAAGGTACCTACTTATTTTGCATAGAAACACATTATCTATTACAATGGTATGATTTGTGAAGATAACAAAGTGAGCACATATTTTACACAACACATACTTCAATTCTACAAACCTTCTTACATACGAGAGAACATAGGCAGGTAGTTATTTATATACATATAAGCAAATATAACAAAGTTGAGCAAAACGAGTAAATTAAGTGGTTAATAGATATTGATGAGCTTTTCCGATGATTTATCGATGGGTAGCGACAGGCGCACAGTCCGCTGTTCGGGAATAATAAATGTTATAGCACGCGAGACTGTTACACAGAGCTCATGTACTCTCCGCCAAAGGTCAAGGATTCACTCACGTTGTTTATAGGAACAGGATTTGAAAGTGTGGTTTTACGATGCGGAAATGGTCACCTTTTTATTAAGTAATTGTCGTGAAAAGTTACTTTGCTGGCCTTCAGTCAAGAGCATTAGAAGTAGGCGCGGCGTTAGTATCTATTTACTGTCGTGTGCCATATTCGGCATAATTATACCTGCATTTTGTCAATACATGGATAAATTCCGTTTATCTATGCTTATATAAAGATGCTATGTATGGATATATTTACTATATTTTTGAGATTATATTGTAATAATAAGTATTTATAAGTCAATATTTAAATCATTACAGATGTGCCATATCGCGTTAAAAAATGGTTACTTTCTGTTTCGTTTGTTTTGGTCCAAGATCCTAAAGTCGCCAGACCGTCGTCGTCATTTAATTGATTGGCTGACAGTTTGACATTAGATAGAATAATATGACGTAGTCTATCAATAATGCATGTCATTTTAACAGTATCCTGTAAAATTTCGTCTACAACTTTAGGCCATTTCGTCGTGAAATCTTGAATTTTATTTGAACTAGATTCGTGAGCTTACGTGAGGTGACTACCACTTTTTCGCTTGACATGAACTAAGTACCTATGGAGAGGGCACATCTTACCATTAAATCTTTGCATTAAACAGTAGGTAACCTAAAATCCCACTATTCCCCAGCGACTGCTAATATTTCAGCTCCTCACTGCATTTAATGTCAGCAGGAACTGTGTAAGCTCAAACTAATAGATTATTTAAATCTGCCATAACTTACAGCGATCAATTGAAATTGATGGCTGCAGGGAATCAATGATCGTGCCATAAAGAGCGCTTATATGGAGCTCGGAGCCCGACGTGAAGCAGACTCGGGTCATTTACATATATTAACGGACTCAGCCAGTGACCTTGTGATGGTATCGGCAATTAATATAAAAAAGCTCTTCGCCCTTCTAATGTAGAATGAATTGCTTTTGCCGGAGTCCGTACCGCCCTTTCTACCCGCCCTAACAAAACTACTTGCTACCTAAACCGACCTTAATGCTACCGTATAAAGTTTACATTCCTTCAATTTAGACGCAAGTGTAGAGTTGTATAATGCAGTGCTTTGACTTTTCACTCCATTTCACAAACGTTTTTATTATTGTAATGTTGGATCCTCGTTTTCCGTTAGTCACATTCCGGGAATAAGTTTAGTTTTATCTGTTATGTAGCAAGGACCCCTTTTTATGTGCCGTACGCAGTGATGGCCAGTGCTTATGGTATCGCGCGCGATGATCGCGGGGTTGGACTGCGAACTAGAGATAAGCCTGACAGGGCTTTCAAAGTACTTGTAACGGCAATGAATTTTATAAGTCATGGACAATAACTATTTATTTAATAAATATTCGCGTGGTATCTGATTATGGCTGTTTAAATAATAGGAGTGCATGTTTCAAATAATCAGCTTTCGTGATTAAATAGATCCTGTTAGTGTAAATCTGCTGCGTTCCTAAGCCGGAGTAGACTAATCATTGTCCAAGACATAAGTTACTTTCATCTTAAACCAATTATTTCTGTGATCTTTATAGTTAAGCATTAGGACCTACGACCTTTTTATTGAACCCAACCATCCCTTCAAAAGTTTATAATTGTTTTTACAAAGTTTCTAAGGACAAAGAGTCCTTAAAATTCTCGATACAGATACAACTTAATATATCTAGTAGTGAATAAAACAATTACTCTGTCATACCGCAATATCAAAGTAATGTATGGCCAATTATATCCGTGACGGTTCTAATTAGTGACACCCGCCCCGGCCGAGTGACGAAGGGTTAACACGAACCCTGCTGCGCGATGAGTGTGGTGCGACGTGGAACAAAGTACTGAAGGTACCCGACGCGGGTGTTACATGTTGATAGGTGACTAAGTTACACTGAACTTATTCACCCTGCCTTATTAGCTTATGTGGTTGATAGTGGATAGGACAGTAATTAATACATTTAATTTGATTGGTCAATGCAAATCTATTTATTTTTTATTTATGTATTAATCAGTGAAACTTAAAAAGCTTTACAAATAGAAAAATTATCTCCCAAAACCGTCTAGGCGGTTTGATTGGGGATCAGACAGTCTCATTCTCCTTCATACTATATTAATATAGAACTTTAACATTAAACATAATATTATGAGTACTAAATGGTTTCAAACAGATGCTTTTTAAGCATTTTCTCAAACTCATTTTTGTCAAGCACCTGTCTGATTACCTCGGGCAAACTATTAAGTAAATAGGGTAGGCGTTTCTTAAGAGTCCTGTCGCCATAATAATTGGCACACCATAACACATAATACAGCAATTAAACATTATCACCACATGGATGTCATGTTCTGAAGTCAGAACTTTACTTTATAATAAGGTTAGTTTGGAATATCTCATAGTTAAGACAGCTGTTATTAAACGCTGCATGAATAGCTTTTCACTATTTTATTTTCATCCACACAGGCATTACACCGGAGGCATGGAGCAGGAGCGTTGTGGTACTGTTCTTCACAAAAGGTGATAACACGCTCCTTAAAAACTACCGCCCCATTTCGCTTCTGAGTCATGTATATAAGCTGTTTTCGAGGGTTATCTCGAATCGTCTCGCTCTAAAATTCGATGAATTCCAACCGCCGGAGCAGGCCGGGTTTCGAAAAGGCTACAGCACCGTAGACCACATACATACCCTCAGGCAAATTATCCAAAAGACCGAGGAATACAATCAGCCTCTGTGCCTTGCGTATGTGGACTACGAGAAAGCCTTCGACACCGTCGAAACCTGGGCTGTTCTGGACTCCATGCAGAGATGCCTTGTCGACTGCCGATACGTCGAAGTGCTGAGGTGTCTGTATAAGGCCGCAACAATGACCGTCCAAGTACAAGTACAAGAACGTAGCACAAAGCCAATCCAACTGCGTCGAGGGGTAAGGCAGGGAGACGTCATCTCTCCGAAACTATTTACAAACGCGTTGGACGACGTTTTCAAGACGCTTAATTGGAAAGGACTGGGCATAAATATCAACGGTCAGTACATCTTGCACCTACGATTTGCAGATGGCATTGTCATCATGGCGGAGTCTTTGCAGGAGCTGGAAGTGATGCTGAACGGCCTAAGCGATTCTTCGAGACGCGTGGTACCTAGATAAGACCAAAATCATGTACAATGGTCATGTCTTTCCGAGACCCGTAGTCTTAAATGGCGCTATTCTCGAGGTTGTGCAAGAATACATATATCTTGGCCAAAATATACAACTGGGGCGGCACAACTTCGAGAAGGAGGCAAACAGAAGGATACGCTTGGGCTGGGCAGCATTCGGGAAGCTACGTGGTATCTTTAAATCGTCGATGCCACAACCCCTTAAGACCAGGGTTTTTAACCAGTGCTTTCTACCCGTGATGTCTTACGGAGCCGTGGACACTCACCGTGGGCCTGGTCCACCAATTCAAGGTTGCTCAGCGTGCCATGGAGAGAGCGATGCTCGGAGTTTCTCTGGTGGATAGAATTCGCAATGAAGTCATTCGCCAGAGAACTAAAGTCACCAACGTTGCGCATCGAATTAGCACGCTGAAGTGGAAGTGGGCCGGCCATGTCTGCAGACGGACAGACGGTAGATGGAGCAGACACGCTCTAGAGTGGAGACCGCGTTGGGCAAGCGTAGTGTGGGACGCCCTGCGGCACGAGGGACTGACGATTTAAAAAAGGTGGCAGCGGATGGGTCCATGTTGGCTCATCTAAAGTTCTTTACCCGAAATTGTACTTCCTAAGGATTTGTAATCCGAATGATCACTCTTCCTAAAATTTTTCATCCTAAAGTTTTCATTCATACTATTTGTAGTGCTACCGGCGATGTTCATAACACTCATGTTTCCGAAAATTGTAATTAATAATATCATTAATGTAAATATATTTAAATTCCTACTGTTTTTTATCATAACGCTTCTATCCCTAAACATAATTACCATAATATTTTCACTCATACTCAGAAAGAAACATTTACCAAGTGTAATAAAAAATATATGTGGCATACAAGCCAGCATGCAGCGCGCAAGCAACCATTCAGCATGCAAGCAAGCATGCAGCGTGCAAGCAAGCATGCAGCATGCAAGCAAGCATGCAACATGTAGCGTTAAAACCACCTGCTCCTTAGCTCGCGGGCCGCCTCGCCCCTCCGCGCCTACGCGGGTTTAAATTACACTCTAGGGGTAGGGCAGACAAGACTACGTGGAGTCGGTTTCGCAGTGATTCGTTTCTGTCATTAACTTTTGTACAACAACATATTCACTTTTTTTTAAGACAATATTTTAGTTACTTATTGAAAAAAAAAATTGATCCATGAAAAAATACACTGAACAAACAATATTCGTTAAAAAATAATTCTACTGTTTGATAAGTTTGGTAGACAAAAAAATGTGAATAAAAATTCATTGAATTGTGTTTCTGTGAAATATGTTTCATTGAAGTAAATAGTCTTTGAAACAATAATAGTCGAAATCAGATTACAAGAACCAAATATTATATCAAACATTTTCTGGGAAACGAATTTCTGTCTGCGAAATAAGGGGACACCGTTATACATGTTATGTAAAAATAAAGTTACGCAAAATTAATGTATATAATACCGATTATTATGAATAAAAAAGAAATCTAAACAAAAAAGATATGACTTTGAATAATAGTGTAAAAGATGGTTATGTTGAGAAAATATAGGAAAACAAATAAAAGTATAATAGATGTTTATTGCTACTGACATTATGAAGTTGAATGCTTCGGAATTATGAACATTAGAGACAGAGTAGTTAGGAATTGTGATTGTTAGGATGGAAAATGTTAGGAAGAACATTTTCGGATTTCTAATTATCGGAGTTGAAAATTTAGGTGAACTTTGGCGCACCCGCAGCGGATAGATGCGGGTTGCCCAAGACCGGGTTGGTTGGCGCTCTCTGGGGGAGGCATACGTTCAGCAGTGGACGGCAATAGGCTGATATATATTAATATATATTTTATTTTCCCATTAAAACATAATATGAGTATCTCTTTGTAAGTCGATGCTGACTTTTGATTGGTGGTAGGAACCAGGTACTAATAATATAATTATATTACCTACTAACATCAAATCAGCCATTAGGTTATCTCGGTCATTTGTTTTTATGTAATCTCTCCATCAACCACGCCGCAAAGTCGCTCAAGGTCACGACGACACGCGAAACTGTCATCTGAAGTGAACATGCAGAACATGTAGAGTATCGGCTAGTCACGCCCATGCAGAAAATACAGAAGGATCACTGCTTATAATAAGCGGTAAAACTTGCCGTATAAAAATAAATTTGTAATTTATTTTTTATAAATAGATGCATCATTATTGTAGTGTCTGAAAATATCACAGCAATGTGAATTTTTAATGAGACTAAGGAATCTGATGATTGCGAAACGCGTGTTCACTGCTTGTAATCTTATCGCATCGAACTGATCAAACTTTTAATTCGGTAGTGCACGTGGTGGTCCTTCTGATCGCGTTTGAATGATGGCCACGTAACATCCCCGAGTAGCCGGCGTCGCCTGTACGCAAGCACCGCTCCCGCCATTTATTACCGCCTCTCACATTACCATCGATCCGGAAATTATTGCCGAACAAAAAACAAACAACTCGACTTTCGCCGGCACGTAAACACTGCGCTCTATCACGAGTCCCGCATCCAAGCTCCATATCGACTGACAAACTAAAATCAATCTTGCCACCACCTAATAAAACCGATATTGGATTTACGGCAAAAGGGCGCGTTTGACTCACTGGACAGTACACAGATTTATATTTAAGGGGAGCAGCTTCAGTGGCCGTATTTGCATAAGTTTGTTTATGAAATTTTTGTACTTTGTCAGTCGACGCGACTGCCACTTAACTGGTTATCATCTGTTTATTCAAGGGAATGGAACGCAAACAGAGTAACGGACTGAGGGCAGGTGACTGTAGCGTTCAGTGTTGTTATCTTCGACGACACGGTTGGCGCAGTGGCTGAGCGATCGACTGCTGCGCAGTGTGTTGCGGGTTCGATTCCCGCCCAGGGTAAATATTTGTGTGATGAGCACTTGTGTTTGCCTTGTGTCTGGGTGTTGTTTATCTATATATGTATGTATTTAAAATAAAAAAACCCCCAACGCAAAACATAAAAGCGATTATGTAAAAAGTCAAAAATAATACCTTTTGTTGAGCCATCAAATGTTTGTTCGTTGAAATGGCGCTATAATGTCGCGGCGGGGTACCGCTTAAGTAAGTCAGTCCCTTAATTTCATTCACTGTCTATTAATTTACCAGCATTTCCGACCAATTTGCTTCGATATTATCAAATTTTTGTTGCTAACCTAGTTGTTAATCTTGTTGCAAATCTAATTCCCATCAGTTCGCTATTTTAGCTATTTAGTTATTGCTTTAAACTTAGCGGTACCCCGCCGCGACATTATAGCGCCATTTCAACGAACAAACATTTGATGGCTCAACAAAAGGTATTATTTTTGACTTTTTACATAATCGCTTTTATGTTTTGCGTTGGGGGTTTTTTTTAATTTTTAATTTAATTTAATTTTAAATTTTTTAAACGTAATTTAGTTTGGTTTTGTATAAGAGTTTACAAAAATAATTTACAAATTTTTAGTTTTCATTTCGTTACTCATTCCTCATTCGCTTGCAATATAGTATACATTATTCTACTAGTCAAGGCCTTTCATTTGATACCCATATATTGAGGGAGTTGTGAAAATAGAATGTAATTCCCTAAGA
Source organism: Charanyca ferruginea (assembly GCA_947361185.1). Taxonomy (NCBI): domain Eukaryota; kingdom Metazoa; phylum Arthropoda; class Insecta; order Lepidoptera; family Noctuidae; genus Charanyca; species Charanyca ferruginea. Next base: position 30,504,601 of record OX376058.1, on the reverse strand, counting down.
TCCCTACCGCAGCTAACAAAAGAGCTGATAACTTTAAAACTGCTGAACCGATTTTGATGAAACATGTCTAAGAACCATCGCTAGAGAATCTGCTTTCAAATAAAAAAAACCGCATTCAAATCGGTTCACCCGTTATAGAGCTACAGTGCCACAGACAGACACACAGACACACAGACACACAGACACGTCAAACTTATAACACCCCTCTTTTTCGTCGGGGGTTAAAAATATATTTGTGTATGTATATCTGCTGTCTGACACCCATAGTACAGGGTCTCCCTAGTTTGGGGTCAGATGGCCGTGTGTGAAATGTCCCCACATATTATATTATATTATTATATTATCTGCTGATCTGCTCCAATCATGCAATGAACTGAATGAAATCCGTGCTTCGAAAAACCCCTTTACCATTGACTTCAGTATTCAGAACGAATGACACGTTGAGGATACAGTTCTGTTGCACAATGATATTACACACGTCGCATTAAGTCGCAGGTATCTGCTTCATGATCAACATCGCGCACAAAGTTGTTTATATTTGCGAGCCCTTACGTACTGCAATTTAAAACTATGATTAAACAGCACGGCACGGTTGCCGGAAGCTCGTTAAAAGTTTTCCATAACGCAATGCTCGACCGCCGTTTAAAAGTTCCACCAGTCGGACAGAGCGTCCGGCCAGCCACGGGCGGCACCGGACAGCCGGACGAATCTCGGTAAAACAAGGTTACGCGACACGCATACGCTTAACATTTGAGATGTTATGTAAATGTGCGCCCTAATGGAATGAGCGGCACAATTTGTGCCGATTCAGTTAAGTAGGACATTTGTTTTTAAGGTCGCCCCGGAAACGGGTCAGTGTGTTCAACTCTTGATAATGGCTTTAAAATTAAGGTGCTTCGAGTTGTGTGGCGTTACGGTAATGTATTCATATTATGGGATCTGTGATTATAGTTCCATAGGACAATCTACAGTCTAGACAAAATCAAACGGATTGCTAATTAAACCTACTTAATTTATACTTAGTATATACATTATATTTAATTCTTGTATTGGGTCACACACTGGTTCATAGGTTCATAGTTTGTTGAAATGTATGGAGTGGTTGTCTACTTTTACAATAATTGTAAATAATAATATGTGAACACTATGTATCTATGTATACAACTTAGCTGTCATTCTTTATCTTGTAATACTTTGTACATACTTCAATATAGTGTTTTATGCAAGGTCCATCGTATTCACGTATAGTTATATAACTGTAAGCTGTAAATGCAAAATATTGTACACATTTTTTTTAAAAGAGTAAGTATGGAGTTTCTTGCCCATTCTTCTCCATACGAAACTACCTTTTGGAATGGGCAACTAGAATCAACTTTATATTTTTTTTATTATGACGTTCAAAAGTGTCTTTTTAATGGTCTAATTGAAATAAATGATTTGACTTTGACTTTAGTTATTTTATATTTCGTTTAAACTTTTCATTATCTTCAACCCCGTGCAGGGTATAAGCCGTTCCCTTTGACGCACGTCTCAACGGTTTTCAATCTTGTTCAGGTCTTTTGGACAAGCTTAATTAAACAAGTTTAATCTATTGCTCAAATTAAACAACCTGAGGAAAACTTTTACGAACACCCTTCTTAACTTCCAATTCCCCGACATTTTAAGTCGGAATTACCCAGCAATTTGACCCCACAACATAAGTCTACAAAGCTTAACACAGCCTCAAACTACATCCCAACAAAAAGTCCGAGGGATTGCTCTATTAATAAAGATTATCACGCAAAGCCGTCTAAATAAAACCAGCGTTAGTTTTTACGTCAGGCGAGCGACCGGCGGCCGGCGACCGTAGAGTGCGGACGGCCGTAACATTTTTTGAGGCCGCAATCGCACAACACTACAGTGCACTCGTAGAAACTGTAATGGCACTTTTTACGGGTTGTTTTTATTCTCTTATTATTTGAGGTTGAGTTGTGGGCTGTGTGTCAACGTGTGGTTGAGTAAGGGGTTTAATCCTAGAGAATTTATGTTTGGCGTGTGCGGCCACTTTGTGTAGGGAGAACAACTGAACATTTGGCAATGTTTTAAACAGTTCAAAATAAAATGCTGTAGGTATAGTACAATTACAGTTTTTTCTCTTTATCGTTAATCATGTGTACCTACGGATTACAAGTTTTAGGTCTGTTTCAGAGAAATTATGCAATAAAACTTTACGCGCCAATCACAATTGCGTCCAATCGTAATCGATTTCAATAAAATATAGTAGGTACGTTAAGTTCAAACAGCGGTTGTGTCCAAACACGGCGGTGAATCACAGGGAAACTACCGAACTAATACAAACCGTATTATTGGAAGGATATATTATTTGGTGGAGGAGTTGTATAACAACGGTGCTTTTCTGCATGATATACTTTGGGAAGACGACACTGTGTTTGTAGCTGGAACACGGCCAATAGGTTTACTCTATGCGAAGTTGACTACGACGCTAGTTTCAGTTACTTAATACACGTCTTTGAACGTACACACTCTTAGATTCGTACCGTGCAGTGTTTACGCGTAAGTGAACATTTGTTATTTTTTTGGGACTTTCTAAGAGCTTATTTTAACCTTCTGCGATTCCTTAAAATAGGTTGGTACTGAAACGGGTGTGTTCAAAGTGCCGTAATGTCGACATACGGAGCCGTGAGCATGATAATGGCGAGCAAGTGGCCCTGTTCACGGCGATCGTAAACGTATTTTATTTTATAATGTGATACAACTTATTATGAGTTACTAAACTTTTCACATGTGTATGAGTCGGTTTTTCTCAGATAGGACAAGTATGTCAGGTTTTGTGTCAGTTCATGTAAGTTGACGATTTTGTACACACTATAGCAGATACTACATATTATTTACTTATTCTATGTCATGAGCTTAGCTGATTGTATAAATAGGTATCATTAAGACCTTTATACATTTGTTTGAGTTTTATTCAATACTAGCTTTTGCCCGCGACTTCGTCCGCGTCAATGTCGGTTATCGTGGATGCAGACAAAGTCGCGGATTAATAAGTAGTCTATGTCCTTCCCCAGGGTTAAAGCTATATTCATGCCAAATTTCATCAAAATCGGTTCAGCCGTTTCATCGTGAAAGCGTAACAGACAGAGTTACTTTCGCATTAAGTATGGATTAAGTTTAAATATTATTCGACATTATTAAAGAAAATCAAATCGGAAGCAAATATGAAATGAAAGCCAATTATTGAGATCCCTTTCTTAGTAATATTTTATGACCCTTTGTTTTATTTTGTCTATTATTTACAATTATCAAGATTAGGTAAATTACACCCGTGATTTATGTGTGTTTACTACAATTAGTACTAATTGCCTTGCCTTTGCTTTTGTACAAAAGCAAAGGTAAACAGTAACATTAAGGCGGTAAGAGCGTCGTAGAAAATATGTAGGCCAGCACATCAAGCTACATCAATCTATCAAATTTCTTTGATAGATTTTCAACTTTATTGCAAAGACATAAGACACATATTCAATTGAGAAAATTTTACAGTTTGGTATGACGATGTGCTGGCGTCTGTACGTACTCATCAACTATGTAATAATACCAGCCTATAATTGTCCCACTGCTGGGCAAAGGCTTCTTCTCATACAAAGACGAAGGCAGTCTTAAACTCAAACTCAAAATCATTTATTTCAAATAAACCATTTACAGGTACTTTTGAATTGTCAGAGTCAGTCAGTCAGAAAGTTGAAGCTAGTTGCTCGTTCCAAACAGTAGGTTTCTATGGAGAAGAACGAGCAAGAAACTTATTAAGAAACTTATTAAGCCTTATTAATTATAAGTCCAGATTTCCTCACGATATCTTCCTTCACCAGCCGTGTGGTGCCGGTCGCGAATAGCACCACCCCATTTCTACCCGTGGGTGTCGTAGAAGGGGACAGAGGGATGTTGACCAGAGAATGGACAGCAGCGTCCTTCTGAGTACCATAACACCTACTGCGATCGCCAACATGCATCGGCCAAGCATGGCGATTACGGCTGAACCCCCCCGTGGACCTATGCCCACCAGTGGCGTCTAAAGGTTGACATGATAATAATGATAATCTTCCTTCACCTGTGTCAATGATGTCCAAGAATAAACTTAGAAAGTATTTTTATGAAGCTAAAAAGATAACATTTTCACTTGCTCGAGCTCTGTTGGGAACCCACAATCTCATGCATGAGAGGCAGGTGCCTTAACCACTGAGCCAATCGCAATGTAACCAGTATCATGTAAAATCTTGATTTAAAAGTGTGTCTGTGGAGTTCCTTGCTCGTTCTTCTCCATAGAGACCTACCTACGTTTTGGAACGAGCCACTAGTTTCAACTTTCTGACTAACTGACCGATTCCTTGACAATTCAAAAGTGCCTGTAAATAGTTTAATTTAAATAAATGTTTTGACTTTGACTTTGCCATCACAAAACTTACCAGATATTTTCACCTATTATACATATTACACTGACTATAGAATAGTTCTCTGCCCACATTTCTCGGAGTTGTTCCTGTTCATCAAGATACGTTTGTGTTTGACGAAGGTGAAAACGGTGTCATCATTTCAATAAAACGTTCAGTTTAAGCTTGCTATGTAATTTGAATACGCACTTATTTCAATATCTATTATTACAAGTTTTATTAAAAACTGTCATTATTTCGTCTTCATAAATGTTCAGCACAGGTGTTATTCTAAATGTCTCAATTTTCTCTGAAGCTAAAGATTAAAAGGCCTAAGTGCTAAATATTGACTTAGATCTAATGGAATACTTATGAAAACGTAAATACCTAAACAAAATGTTAATGTTACGTTTCAACGCGACAGATCGAATGGCACTTCGTTTATCAAAATCAGCTTAGCAGTTTACGAAAAAAGTCGAGCGCTATACATAAAACATGAAATCATGAGCCTTTCTTTTTGTTTTATCTGAGAAATACGAGAGAAAAATACCGTCCTTATAATAATAGAGTTTGATGGGCATTTGAAGCCTATCTGCCTTCTAAAATTACGGTCGATGTCTGTCACCATAGCTATAACGATCTCTTGCGAGACATTCAAATGCAGATCAGTGGGCACCTGGCGACGGTTCCTCATATCTCGAGGCATCAGCTACAATAGCATCAATGTTGATTGATCCCGATTGGTTCGGCCATCCGTCAGTTCTTACGATTGAACAAAAACATTGGATTGCTCCTCGATCATTTATCGCTAGAAGCGAACGCATTGACGGCTCGTCAATCACTGGCAGCGACAATAAATTGATTGTTCCTATTGCGACACACATAAATATTTATCGAGCGGTGATTGCAGTTTTGTGTCCAGCCAGTGTTGAAAACCAGCACTGGCACTGGGTAGGGCGATGGCCTATTGCCTCTTGAACGCACTGTAAGAGAGAATGCATGATCGCGTAGCACCAAGTCTTTACTTCGAATTCATCTACTATGCTGATTGACTAGGTACTATGCGTACGACCATCGCAGGAATTGTGAAGTCAAGTGTTGTATTTGTGGACATACATGCAGAATATTGGCTTTGTATAATTAAAATTAAAAGTGTAGAAAGATTTTTGGTTTTATCATTGTCATTAAGTGTGTACTGTGTCACTTTTTATTTGTTAAGGGATCGTATATCGCATGGATATCAATTGTCAATTAAAGCAGATGGTACTTATTGGGTAGTACAACAACAGCTGCTGAGTGAAAATTGTGTGCTAACATATGTGATCTTGATTGTTTCTTTACAAGTTTCAAGTAGGTTTGTAGCTTTTGACGTCTTTACATAAAATTAACGAGTTCCGTTTCAGAAATGATTTGAGATGGTATCATCATTCAAATATTCGTGACCCGTTTGTTTAAACATTCAAGTTAAGTAACTAAAGTAAAGTCTTTACTCTACTTAATATAATTATTTACATTGAAAATAAAATTATTAATTTCCTAAAGGGAATTAAGAAGTATTTGGTGTTAATTAATTATTTCTGAATTCGCAATTTGTTTTGCAATTAATTAGTCTGAAAAAATTACTTCATGTTAAGATACCTACTCGCTAAAGTTACTGGCTTCAAAACATAAAATTTCCAAAATATTATAAAACTAACATAAATATTACGTTAATGTTTTGTGAGAAATTCCTGAATACCTAAAGAAAGAAAGAAAATGTATACTGCATAGATCCAAGTATTCAGTAACCTTGATCTGATTTAAAAATACATTACCACAAAAAACCACAGATAAAAAAAAAGCGGCCAAGTGCGAGTCGGACCCGCAAATGAAGAGTTCCGTAGCAGCAAGTAATGTAAAAGTGTAAACCTATAAAAGTTTTTTTTATTTTTATATTTGAGTTGATCGAATGAAAGTTAAATTGCGGTTTACGATTGATGACGTATTAAAAAAAAAACTACTTACTAGATCTCGTTCAAACCAATTTTCGGTGGAAGTTACAGACATCATATTTTTTTTTTTTTAGTTTTATCATTCTCTTATTTTAGAAGTTACGGGGGGGGGGGGGCACATTTTACCACTTTTGAAGTGTATCTCATGCAAACTATTCAGTTTAGAAAAATATCATTTTTAATAACAAAAAAAAAATGATGAGTTTCAGTTCTAAGTATCGGGAACCCCCAAAATTTATTGTTTTTTTTCTATTTTTGTGTAAAAATCTTAATGCGGTTCACAGAATACATCTACTTAAAAAGTTTCAACAGTATAGTTCTTATAGTTTCGGAAAAAAGTGGCTGTGACATACGGACGGACAGACAGACAGACATGACGAATCCGTTCGTTTTTTGCCATTTGGCTACGGAACCCTAAAAACAGAAATATTTTGTATTCCATTAAACAACAGAAAAAATGGTAAATTGATTTTATAGAAACAAAACAAAAATATCGTTAACAAAGTTCAAATTATTATTTCATGAAACTGTCACTATTGTTCTACGGCATGACAACTACAGAGCCCGATGGCTCGTTATTGAAACAACGACCCAACGCGTAATACAGTTTGAGTCTAAAATTGAACGAAAGTGGAACATCGCCACTCTTGAGTTTGAAATGCAAAATAAAATATAATGGTGAATCATTTATCGTCTTTGTTATTGTTTTGCTCTGAGAATAAAATTTATTTTAACGTTCAAATGTAGTCTAGAATTAACCTACACTACTACCACAACATTTCAGTTATGACAATAATCTGTAAATAGTTTTATTTTCCAAAAGGTCTTTCAAGACTACCCTTTACTGTTTTAAAAAATGTGTATATTGTATCATAAATTGACTTACTGCTAACTTAGCAGGTACTGGATTTGAAGGTATGTGCTTACCTAAAACAATAAAAATAATATTAGGCACTATTTAAAACAATACAACAAAAATAACAAATCCCACGGCAATATCAAACATGTTGGAATAAAGTAAAACGATTGTGAGCTTCAAAACAATAACAAGTAATCAGTTGAGACGACGGCGCTGGTGAGTGTTGCTGCAGACGACAGAGTGAGGTCGTGAGTTCAAACACCTTCATTCAACCACACCTTCGAACCAACGCGGCACGAGTTCCAACAGAACTCGACACTACATATTAGGTATTTCAATTTGAGTTACACATGGCTACACATTTCAATAGACGGGTAGGTCTACTGAGATGTGTAGTCGGCAAACAAGCCACCGACTTCCGAAACTAAAGTCAAGTGTGTTCTGTGCTAAAGTTATTTATCACCTTTTAGATGTTGCAGGCGGTTCTCTTTTTTCAAAACAGTTTTTATTTTTTAGATCAAGATTTCCTTCGGAAGCGGAACCAATAATTTAACGAGTCTTGCGGTTGTAGTAGTAGTTTACTCCGTACACGTAATTAATGTTTTTTTTCGACGGAACTCGTATTCCATAAATTTTAATCGTGTCCATATTGATCATAAAGCTACAAATGTAGTGAACACTAATCAATGAACACTAATCAATGAACAAATGTCTGAATTTGAAAATAGAATTCCATATTTTTTAAATAAAATTCATTTGAATTTATTGCCAGCCATACATAAATTACGGCCAGTATTTTAAAATGGCAACTTCATAGGTAAATACCTATCTTAGTACATATAATACGAGTATAATTATACTGCGTGCTTCGTTCGAAGATATATTTATAACAATGCAGCATCTTCGTGTTACTCGGCAACTAAACGCAATTTTCAGAGCTAAAACTAAACGTAAGTATTAGTGTGCGTTATCTGTGTCCTAAATGGGAAATGTCATTGTTTTCGTTTGCGCGGCAACTAACACTGTGTTCTGTAGTTATTTGAGTAAATTTTATTGTTTGAAAGTTAAATTGTGGATATTTCAATCACAAGTATGCCTAAAAGGCGTTATGAAGAAAAATATTTACATTACTACCTACCTACATAGAGAAAAAGTGATACCGACCACTTTCTAGTATTCCAGGTTCCAGGTAACAAAATGTCTTGTGATGTGATTGGTATTTTACCGGTACGGCTACTGACTTTCATAGCAGTTAAAGCCGCAAGGTTTTAATAACCTTTGTACCGGTTGAGACGGGTGGTGTACGAGATACATCGACGTGCTCACTGGACTCGGGTCGTACACGTGATGTACGGACGAGATCCTTAGACTCGGGTCGTACACGTGATGTACGGACGAGATCACTAGATTCGGGTCGTATACGAGATGTACGGACGATATCTTTACTCTTATGTGAAGCCTGCGAGGCCCCAATAAGCAGTTTTTACTAATCACTTGTACACATCTTCCAGTGGTAAGTATAGCTTTTCAGATTACAGTACCTACTGATAACAATTCGAAAGAAAGTCGATTTCATTGCAATGGAACCTACCACGAGATATATATGTCACCAGGACCTATGACAGATACAATTCCAAAAGAACCTGGAAAAATTATAATAACACCAACTATAAGTTCGGTGGTACTTTTAGCACTAGGCGATCTCATGCCAGATAAGCTTGCATAATTACGATTCCACTAAAAACAGTGACTTGGCTCATATTTGGAGCGATAATGGTCTTCTTAAAGAGACAAAACAAAAAATTTATGGAACAATTGATTCCAGAAAATGACCCTTTAATGAATGCACCGAAGGAAGCTTAATCCTGGGATTTTTGCTTTGGTTAGCTATATTATTGTCAACAAAGACAAAAAGATAGTTGGAAAACAACCAGCTAGGCATTGGACTGTCTATAACAAAACCAAGGAGAAACTTTATCTTCCTGGTTATGGATACTTAAAAAGTTTTAAGTGAAGCAAATATAGTGAAGTGCTATAGTGAAGTATATATATGAAGTTAATCTTAGTGAGAAGATCAAATTATTGAAAACTTGACAACAAAGTGGCCTGTCCATCAAAAACCTAAAGGAAACTCACAAGGTTCTCCTCGCTACAACCCGAGGACAACAGCAAGGTACGGACACAAGAAGACCCAATGCTCTAATCAGGCATGGAAATATTATTGCCACTATTATCAGTCCACTGCCAACAAATCCAAAGCCTCAGAGGATCCTGCTTGCACATAGAGGTAAGTCATGCTGGAAGGCTGACACATTCTTAATCTTGATGGAACAAAATGTACTAAGATATAAGATCCATACTTAATTAATCACAAGATACCTTTGTATCGAAACCGCACCAGAATTAGGTGCCACACCCTCCTTCAGTAATATCAGCTGAGGATAATACTGACATGCATACTGCTATTAGCAATTTATTAAAATTGGGAGCTATATTCCCTCGCAAGCCATGTAAAGACTCTTATTAAACTTAAAGTCATTGATTAAGTATGTCGAAAACTTTCATTTTAAAAATGGAGAACTAAAGGACAGCAATGGCTGTACTTTTCCAGGTGTTTACAGAAAAGAAAACAAAAAAAAAAAAAAATTAAGAATCATACTTATTAATAGATATAAATCCACAGTATAGAAAATACCTACATTTTCAATATGGTGAATTGTACGATTTTAATGCCCTGCCTTGTGGCCTGTGCTCTGCACCTGATATTTTCACAAATATTATAAGTTTGTAGTAACATATCCAAGAGGAAAAGGTAACAAGTCTGTTCAATCCTAGAGGACCTATTATGTATAGGATCCAGTATGAATCATGTTTGCAGAATGTTCAAGAAACAATAGTTCTCTTTAAGTTCTGGAGATTCATTATAAATTTTGATAAAAATATAATAGTACTATCACAGCCCTGCTTTGCGATTGAAAAAAGAAATGACCATCTCTTCAAAGATAAAGTATCAAATATTAAAACATCATTACAAGACATCTGGCAAAATTAATTGTACTATAAATTTCAGCCTGCCCAGCTACCACATATTATGGCTGGCTTTACACCAAGCTTTTAGAGCATCATAAGTATATGTAATATCAATAATTATAACATGTTCAGATATAAAATTATATCTGCTACGGTGGGCTAATAATTATTATTAGTACAGTAGGTATGTCTAAGTACTGCTTACCATAAACATGATATTGAACAGTTGATTGATGCCTCCATGACTGGATAGGGTGATGTTTACAGAATGAAAGAAAAGAGCCTATGGCTTCTGGAGCAAATATGAGAAAAAAAAAAAAAACGCCATATAAACTATTTATTGCTTGCAATATTTATGGCATTAAAGGTATTTTGTAAACTATAAGCAATACCTTAACATCCTGTTTTCTGCAGATAATAATACAGCAATATCTTATATAAACAGAATGGGTGGTATTCAGTACCCACAATTAAATAACTTTGCCAGATTCAAACGGCAGTGGTGCAAAGAGAGACTTAGTTAACTCTTTGCCTCATACATTAAGTCTAGTAAAAATAAATAGGTTGATAAAAATATCCCTTAAAATCATTTCAGACATAGAATGGGAATTAAACATTGCATTTCTACAAATTGTATCTGAACAGGTTGCACCTGAAATAGATTTATTTTCATCCCACACTAATTCTAAACATATTTCCTTTACCTCCTGGAAACCAAATAAGAAAATCCAAAGGCAATCAGTTTTGATGCTTCTAATTTGTCCTGGACAGAAAATTTCTTTCATGCTTTTCCTCCATTCAGTTAATATAAAAATAAAAATATTTCAAATGAGAAGGCAACAGTTATCATAGTCATGTCCCACTGGCCTTTACAAACTTGGTATCCTATAATGTATACTATGCTTGCCTGAAGCTGATATATTTTAAACCTCAAAATATCTTTAACATTTTCCTTTGAGGGACCATCACCCTCTTACCTTCAATTAACTTTGATTGCAGGATTATTATCAGGCAAGCTTGGCCAAAAAAGGGCTATTTCCCTCACATCAATGGATGCCATGTTGGCACTTGGCACCCCCTATCACATTAGGTAATACAGTAAAGCAACATAATGTGACATAAAATTTGGTGAACCTTCTGTCAGGAACATATTATAAACACATTCACTACATCTATACCATTTGTTATGTATTTCCTAACTAAATTATTTGACTCTGGAGCTGCCTATTGAACCCTGAATCCCTTTAAGTCAGCTCTATCTCCAATAATAGGCTCTAAAATTGGGGGGGATGATCGTATAAAGAGGCTCTACATATAAAGGATTCTATAAGTTGAAACCACCATTACTAAAATTTCGAAAAACATGTTATCCAAATAATGTTCTAAGTGAACTCCCAAAATGACATTAAGTTTGGACTAAAATTTCAAAGAAACTAATGATTTTGTTTGCACTAAACACAGCACAATGAGCACAAACCTTGTAATAGTCATAATTTATTTAACCCTTTCCCTGTGCAATGACCCAGGGGTGGGTCATTGTGATTGTTTAATTATTGTGCCTACTTGACACACAGTCAACGTGTTAAAATCTATTATAACATCGAGTGGAAGTTTTGTTAATATTGTCATTACTAATATTATTAAAGTATCGGCTGCGGGACTAATGCGGCCTAATCATTTACAAAGGTTTAAAAAAAAAAAAAAAAAAAAAAAACAAAGTCTGAGATTTGTCCAGCTTGGATATTATGTGATAACATAAGATTTATTAGAGATTTATAAGGTCATAATGTTGTTTTTTGTCACTTGGAAAACCCCATGTACCGGCTTCTACTACTGGTAGTTGGATTAAAAATATTCTCTCAGGCTGCGGTATTGATCATCAGACAGATGGCTGATTGGACAAATAATTAACATTTGCAAAATTGTAGAGCCAACCAATTCTTAATTCAGGAAAGGTTGCCTATGCTGTGCTTAATGCTGAATAATAGTAAATTTATAAATGTTTTAGTTTACACTATTGTCACTGGTATTGTGATTTTAAACGTGACCTCATAAATGACTTTGTAAGTTGGTCAATACCTGAGGTTATGTACCAAATGAGGCTGATTAATTGAATACTTTTTATGAATATGATAAATTACTAACTGTTAATATTAATAAATAATGCCCGCCTATAGTTGTTCCACAGCAGGGCAAAGGCCTCTTCTCATACAGAGAAGGTACGAGCTGTGATTACACGCTTGCTCAAGGTAGATTGGTGATTTTAAACTTATATTTACCTACTGTAAGTCCAGGTTTACTCACGGATGTCTTTCCTTCATCAATGTCAGTGATGTCCAAGATAACTTAGAAAGTACATGTGGAATTGAGAAACTCACATTGGTACTTGCTTGTGCCCGAGAACTGCCTTAACCACTGGGCCATCAAGAATAATGGGCGATCAAGACAAAGCATGGTATGATAAAATGGTTATTTTACTGAATAAGGCTGAATAGGTAATTGATTATTACTAATATGATGCCTGCCTGTAATAAAGTTTAATTAGAAAAAAAAAAAATGAAAATGTTTTAATTATAAAACTATGTTTATTATTATTTTTTAAACATCTGTTTTGAAGGACATTTGGGTCAGGGTCATCTCAAGTTTACCTACTATTTCTCTAAACATCTGCATTGTTATAAATATATCTTCGAACGAAGCACGCAGTATAATAGATGATCAAACGAACTTACCTATGTGAAGTTCGATCATTATTATACGAAGTGCTTCGTTCGAAGATATATGTTCCCTACCCACCCCACCCCAGGTAAAATTGAGATGACCTTACAAGAATCTAAAATTAATGACATTTCCCATTTAGGACACAGATAACGCACACTAATACTTACGTTTAGTTTTAGCTCTGAAAATTGCGTTTAGTTGCCGAGTAACACGAAGATGCTGCATTGTTATAAATATATCTTCGAACGAAGCACTTCGTATAATAATGATCGAACTTCACATAGGTAAGTTCGTTTGATCATCTATTATATGCAATTCGATACGACTTCATTTAGTTTTGAATGAGATTAACTAATACATTAGCTTCTAAAGTCTCTTCATTATACAAAATAGAATTTATCATTGTTAATACTTAATTTTGATTAATTTTGGGGGACCACTAAAATAAAATTATTACGGATTAGACAGACTTCATGACTAACGTAGAGAAAATTAGTGAAGATTTCTTATAAAAGAGATTAATAGTAATAATTGGACTCATAAATCATTAAGTTAGTGTCGAAATAGTATTAATCACATTTTTGTTAGACAAAGTTACAACGTCCTTTTAATTACTTATGGTAACCTTCTAGGGCATACAAGTGTAGAGATAAGGATTCATCTTAATCTACTTAGTTAAAAGAATATTGAATTTATTCTAGCAAAAAAAGTTAAAAAATGTAGGTCTGCATCAAAAATCCATATTTATGTATTCAAATAAAATCCAATTGAGTCCGGAATGGCGTTCAAAGGGAGATAAAACTAGGTTTTATCCAAGGAAATCATTTGAGTACACACACTATTACGTACGTAACTATATGTTAAAAATACTTATATACTACTTCTATTGCTTTGAGCTTACAGGTTTAGTTAGTAAAACCTATATATGTAACTGCATATTTCGTGTGTACACTTGAATCACACCGCATACGGTTGTCAGTGTATGCAATCTCGTAGCAGTTTGTTGACATTACTTCATAAACATTTACACCCAGTCAGAATTTTGCTTGACAAATAAAAAAAAACCGAACAAGTGCGAGTCGGACTCGCCCACCGAGGGTTCCGTATAAATTTGTAGGTACATATCCATACTTCTATACTAATCCATACCTACTATCCATACTTTAATCACCTTAATATTATAAATGCGTTTTTTGCGATATAAACGGCCGTATCTTTTTTTCACGTTAACATAGTGGGTTGATTTTTTTACAGCATCAAGACTTGAGTATATGGTTTTAATTTCGATACCTCCACGGGTTCCCGAGATAAAGATTCTTGACAGACAGACAGACAGACAGACCGACAGACAGACAGACGGACAGCAAAGTGATCCTATAAGGGTTCCGTTTTTTCCTTTTGAGGTACGGAATCCTAAAAATAAAAACATTAATTGTAATGTGTGTAAATGTGATAACAGAAGCAAGAAATCATTGCTGGTTCACACGAAACACGGCCAAATATTACTTTGATTATTTGTTAGAGGTTTCTACAATAAATTGTAGCTGAAAATCAATGCAAAACAGTATACTGAACTCAGAATTGCAGTCGCCGAGATTTAAAATATAACCGTCACTAAACGGATCCTCATTAAGCGGCACATATTCTCCGTGTCATTGAAACCGGTGCATTCACGGCGCGCCATGATGCGGTGACGTCACGCGCTGCTTAACAAGTGACAGTCCCGCGGGATCCCTTTGAATCACTCCGACTTATGTACAGAGTGATGCAGGACGAGCAGACGAGCACACGAGCGCGACAAGGAACAATATACAAACGGTTGTGAGCTGAGGACTGTGACAAACACTTGTCGCAAAGTAAAAAATAATATTGATAAGTGCCATTAAAATTGTTGAGTATTTTTGTAGCACAAAAATATTGGTCTGATTTTCACCGATATACTTTTTAATTCATATTTACTTACTCTTGGTAATAATTGATTACTCTCTGGAAGTAGCTTTACATTGTATTTTTATTATTAAAGTTTTAATTTAGTTTAAGGATTTCATTCCTTAAATTAACAATGACTAGGTACACCACACCACCACTGTTCCACACAAATGTAAATTTGTTGAAGAATAAATAAAAAAATAAATAAATCATTAAAACCTTACAAATTTTACGTATTGGGATCTGTCTGTTAATTTTAAAAAAGCACAAAGGATTTCACATTTGACGATTGTTGATGATGATTGACGATTGATGTACGTCGCGTTGTCTCACTGATTATATTGATGACGATCGAAACTTAGAGACAACTTTACTTGTAACTTTACCTCAAACCTTAGACAAAATGTAACAAAGTAAAGCTACATTTTAAACACTTGAATACCTAATACTTGACGGTGAACGTCGACAAGCGGGCATGGCGCGCGCGCGGCGCCGGCTGCCACAAATTATTCACAGCCTATAAGAAAAGCTCCTTTCAGCTCGCGACTTAATTTTAATAAGATTTGTATGCACACCTCCAACTTGCCAGATATTATGCTAATTCTGTGTACTGCACCGCCGCGCGCCGCCGCGCGCCGCCGGCAAGCACTCACACTTGTCAACACGTGTTTTTGAGAATTGTAATGTTCAAACAAACGTGTTAATGCAGCCATGATGTAAAGCAAAGTGATGTTAATATTAAACAGGGAGATACAGAGAATTTAGTTGTTCTGAAGATGAATGAATTACTTTAATGAATTCCCTGTAGCTAGTGAGATAGAGAACGACTTCTAACCACATTCTCCCACATATAATACCTACAAGGCTGCGCAAACACAAAAGAATAATATGATTACACGCCTGAAGCGCTGGCCCTTAAGTAATGGACGCCAAATTAGCCCAATAGCAACAATGATGCGAAGCCCTCAGCCCCTAATCATGTTTGTGTGAGCACACGGGCTCCCTGGCCGAGGAAATCGTCGTCTATTAGATTTGCCTATAATAAGATTTCACCAAAGGTTTTTAACTTCGACTTCGCCTTTGGCAAGTCTTTTATGATGAGGATTATCGAGGTCCCTTGAGCTCCCGAAAATTTAATAATGGGAAAAGTTTAGGGAGCGACTACACGTGGACTCAGCCTATCGTTCATGAACCGACAATGAATTTGTATACTCGGAAGTGATATTTAAATTCATTTTAGCTAAGCATTTTCATGATAAAATGATAATCTCCCTGTCGCGGGCGAGGGCCGTAATAGGCAAGCGCGCCGTAACAGGATGATGGAGACTTTGTGAAAAAATTTGGCTTCCGACCAAGATTTCGTTTCGCCGATCCGTTCGCATAACGACCCTTTTATTTCAGTGTGCCGTCGAACCTCTTCGTATATCTCGCAGAGACAGTTCCCACAAAAGGTTGTCAATATAGGGGAACCCTTTGCGGACTATAAACTACAGCGGCGCTTACAAGGGGCGGCGAGCGGCGACATCCCTCGCTAAAGTGTAAGAATTACGGCGGTAGTAGTTGACGGGCGACAATCAGGCGCTGTTACGGCGCTCGCCATCAAATATTCGGAGACGAATCGGGTTGCGCGCCACCTGACTGTATCTACATTGCTTTTTAGATTCGCTGCTCCAGAATTTAAGGCTCAAGAGAGCAATGAATAGTGACGCGGCGGTATGTGCTCGTACGGAGAAGGAGGTGGTCGTCGGAGCGGGGTCGCCGGGCGCCGGGCGCCGGGCGTCGTCGCCCGTTCGCCGCTGAATATTTCATGCTCGCTCAATGTAGCGTCGTCGATATTTAATGCTGTAGGTGTTCGGACGTCTGCAACTACTCCGAAATTACATTGACATATCGTCGGAACTTTTCCTCATTTATTTATGCTAAGCGACAACATTTGTAAGTGCTGGAAAATGTTTTGAAACTAACCGAGGAAGAAAATTCAATTCTTCTAAATTAGCGTAGCGCTAGTGTTACATTGTATTGCAGAGACATTTATCAGGAATGCAAGACGTTTTATGCTAAAGGGATGAAAACAAAAACATTGGGAGCTCAGGTGATGCCAGAGACAATTCGTTTATCCTGCAGCAAGTTATATGACGGGAAGGGTCTGCCTAATGGTGCTCGTGGACGAAGGCCGAGTAACTTATTCTCACCTGTGCCCTGTTTAATCTCCTCGTATTTGTTCCGTAGGGATTCACTTTTATCCCGAGAAGGAGAGAAACACTAAGTTATATGGACACGATAAATCATCTTAGTCTTCGTCGTGGTCGTAGTACGTCATTTCTCGGGCGCATTCCTGGAAATATTTCTGTATTTCCACTTGAAATATTTTTGGGCTCTGATATTTTAAGGTTGCCCCTAGTTTAATTCTCTCGTCAGAAAAATCCAAATCGAATTTTACTTTTTAAGAAAATCATAGCAGTATTTCATATTCGCAAATGTGAAGCATTACACTCATAACATTCTTTTTGATAACTTAGAGACCGTTTGTATGTTTGTATCTTTTTTTCTCATTCTTTTTTTTTAACGTTATTCACGCTAAATACTTGCGCCGTATTGTAGCCGTGTTTACAAACATTATAAACTCGAATACACAAACAGCCAGACCTGGAACAACTAGCTGTAGGTCATACAAATACATGTAGCGTGCGGTAATCGAACCCGCGACACGCAGCTTAGAAGTCAACCGCTCAACCACTGCGCCAACCTTTTCATCGTATGTTTGTATTTAGACGTTTTAAAAATAATGCAATGTGTATGAAATATCTTAATTTTTATGTTTAGATGTCATTTAGTTAACTCACACAGTCATGCTATTTTTCTATTGCTAAGCAACTTACCCTATGTGATGCCCAAATTCTTAACAAAATATTTTGTCAATCTAAATCAGTTACAATAAATTCAAATTTCGCAATCCCAAAAGTAAGACATCCAATCTCATATTTCAATTGGAATCCTTCGGTCTTCGAACGAGTCCAGTTCGACGTGTACATTGAAGTTATATCTCAAGTTATGTAAGATAGCAGGCGCCCTCTGGCGGATCATTCGGTGTACCGTGTATATTGGACGCGCGGAGAATGTACCGAGATCTGTGGGACCCAAGTTGGGGCCTATTGGAAGGAATTATGTAGGTCTGAAATTCAATGTTAGAAAGAAAAAGATTTAGGTAGATTGTGAAAGCACACCTACGTCACTCCATACAAACGAAACGATTTAATTAACTACACTACAACCAAAATAACAGACTGTACAAATACGTGTGTGTGTGTGTGCCGCGAGTCTCAGCCTTGATTAAAAGCAGTTTCGAGACCAGGTTCGACGCGGGAATAGTGTTTTGGAACAGGAGACAGGAGTAATACGAGATGAAAGAGATGGACAAAAATATAAGTGAACCGAGTTAAAAAACAAGGAGGTTCTTAATTCGTCAGAATCTTTTTTTGTTTTTTATGTACTTCCCTGTTCACTTGAAGACGCCTGAACCGATTTGGAAATTTCGTTTTTGTTTGAAAGGGTATACTTCCCAGATGGTCCCATGGTCATCAGGTCAGGCTTTGATAATGAAACCTTGGAGAAATCGAATCTTCATATTTTATAGGCACGTTAGTTCGGAAAGCTTAATAAGGGTTAGGATATACCTTAGGGTGGGTCCCATAAATTTGTTTTGTGTAACTGGTTCTTAATTATTAATAGAAAAAGCAAAGAAAAAATAAAAAAAAAGGTTTACAAAAAAGACAACCGCGTTGAAAAAGTAAAAAAAAGCTTTAATTTTGGAAGTCGGCGGTTTTGGTTTTGTTTGTTGTTTTGCATTGCCACCGGCTTCCGAAATTAAAGTTGTTTTTTACTTTTTGGATTTCAAGTGGGTTGTCTTTTTTGTAAAAAGGTTTTTCTTACTTGGGCATTAGTGTACTTCAAATACTACAAATAATACATTTTGCCTACAGCGTTTTTGACTTATTTTGGCCACATAATGCGAGAAGAGATAACAGCCTCGAAAAGCAGGTAGTAGTAACGAAGGTAAGAGAGCGCGAGGCTGGTCGACAAAACTATGATCTGACCAAGTAAAAGTCTAAAGTTTACGTCTTCAAGTAAATTTTAGCAGGTGGTGGACACACACAGACTGTAGTTCAGTGACCACGACCCTCAGTCATGAGGGAAGAAGAAGAACTTCAAATAGTTGCATGTTATGTTTGCTATAGCTAGTGTTATAATAATAAAAAAAAAAATAATAATAATTCATTTATTTCAGGCTGCAAACGAAACGTAACTACTTGAAACACGACGATGAAACGGTACTTGTATAACTATTATAGTATATTATAAAACATTTAAAAAAACATAGTTGTAAGTCTCTTCCATGTTTCATATTCAACCTTTATATTTCAAATTCTTATCACAATAAAATCTGCCCAACACCCAACGCTGAACAATGATTTCAAACCAATTCAACCATGTTTATTTGACTTAACATTGTAACACATTGTTACTGGCACATATGGCAGTCAAGTGGAAGGGTGTTGCCCTTACATGAGGGTAGCTTCGTTGCTTCGTGGGCGCGGTCAAGTTGATAAGTTGACCTGTATCAAACCTCAGCTTACGCGTTTAGAGGGTGAAAGGACCAATTTCAGGTCGTAAGGACCAAGTTGAAAGTTGACTTAACTGAATGTTGTGTTAAACAGTTTTGAGACATTTTAGGGGAAAAAAACAGAAAAATAATTTGCATTAGTTGTAAAACCAGGGATACATCAATGCACAAGTAAATACAGGTTCGAAGACAAAACCTGGTACACATAATGCCATATAATTAGAACTACTGTGAGGTCTGAATTAAGTGAATCTCTAATGTTTATAATTATCACTATGCTTGACTTGAGTTGATGGTACTCGCTTATAACTTGGGACACGAACAACCAGCCCTTCAGAGCCGACATCGAAAGCCCCAACACGTATATTTGCATAAAGGGCTCGCGCTCGCAGATAGCGACTCATTGTGACGAGTGGACTGGTGGAAACATAACACCTTTTGTTGGTAGGTTTTATACAATTGGGGGAATGAAGAATTTGAAACAACGATGTCGCGGCGAGTTACTTCTAATTATTTTTATTATTTTTATCCGCACCTACGGATCCATAGAGCAGTAGTCGGGCTATTGATGGTATTTCCGAGCACAGAAAGTTTCGAAGAATCAGAAGAGTCACTCTACCACTAGTTGAACATGAGAAGAATCAACACCAACAAGAAATGTAGCAGCATACTGTTCAGTAATAACGCGCTACATTTACTAGTCTCCCGAAAGGACCATGTTATGAGATCTTCACCGTCTATAGACCATAAAATACTTGTCTCGACCCTGAATCGATCGAACCCTGGACCCAGCTGGCGTTCTCCGTCAATGACCCATTTAGGTCATGTACAAAACAATTCACAATAATATCACTTTCATTTTTATCGGCACAATTAATATTGAATATAGTATAAAGGGCAGAGTATAATGCTTCGGTAATAGTATTGTTTGTGTAAATATCAAACGTTTTGTGTTAAATGTTGCATGCTGTTTAATAATATTTAAATATTTGCAGTTGTTTGCGTCATTTGTTCCGTCAGTAACATCGGTTGCATGTTTGATCGCGGTGGGATCAGCAGAGCTGTCGGTTTGTGTGACAGACGTGAGGTAATGCACAGTTTTGTGATTAACGTTCGGTTTTATTTTCATTGAGGATTCATTATCCAATAGAATTAATAATTAAATAGACGTATTATGTTTAGTAATCATATCTCAAAAATCCTCAATAGCTGATGATTTTTGCAAATCTAGGTTTTCTCACGACATTTTCTTCCTTTTCTTTTCTTTCTTGTTTGTTATTTTAGATTTGTTCAAATTAATTTTATGTATATAATCTTCGCATTGTAGACATTCAGTATGTGACACTACTTGTATAAAAATAAGCGTAACTAGTATTTTATAGGTAAAACGACTACTAATATTCGACATGAGTAACAAATGGTGAATTAACACTAACTAATTCACTAAATCAAAAAGCACGAAATCTAATTATAAAACACCAGTGAAACATTAATTAATCAGTTAATATGAGTCGGACATTTCAGCTACAAAATAGTTAACAATATGTACAGAAGGTCCATACAACTATTGGAAACGTACGCGCAACACATGCGTATTGCGTATGTAACGGGCAACGCAATCACAAATGAGGTCGTTTAAGATAGTTTGAGGTCTTCGTACAGACAGCGTCATCAACTGCTAACCCCCTTTCCGAAGAAATTACAATGCGTGGGGGGTTAGCAGTTGATGACGCTGTCTGTACGTCGTCGCAATTAAGCAATGTTCAAATGTTTAATTTGAACTACAAACATATTAAAATAATAAAATTATTTACAATTCTAGGAAAAAGGCAGGGAGCTCAAAGGGCATCAAAAAACTCGTCCACATCGCTGTCAACGGGACACGTGCCCAACAGGCTGGCAGCATTGCCACGTTGTATGGCAATGCTGATTCTTTGACCCAAGAATAGACCAGCCTTCGGGTCACGTGAGGAGTCGACCAGCCGCTTGGCGATGTCACGAAAAACAATATGGGCACTCGGACCCCATGGCCCTAGAGTTTCCACCCCAAACGGCTCAAATTGCGCAATCTTCAAAATGCGATTTTGATGGAAATTTTATGGTATTACGAAAACACCTACCTAGTATTTTCGAAACCATGCTGTTATGAAATAGATAATATCTTTAAGTTTGCAATTTCAGTCACCAAAAGAGATAAGTAGTTGTTGTTGCAGTTGAAGTTTACTTGAATAGAACCGAAACCGATGGATGTTTGCGAATTAAGTTAAATTAATGAACTGTTTATTCTCCATTGATTTTATTTTTGAAGTTATACTTCTTTAGGCGCGTTATGAAAAAATGATGAGAGTGAAATTTTACGATGCGCGCGCACAGCGTCACACAAAATTCTCACGGGAGTAATTGTAAACAACGCCATCTCTGACGTACATGCTGAACTACTTACTGCCTTCGTTGCTATTTTGTGACTCGAAGAAGTATAACTTCTCACGCGCGTACATAAGTACACACTGAATTTTTTTTATTTAAAAACATCCATCGGTTTCTATGTAAACTTCAACTATATCCGACGACCCTGGTTACTTATCTCTTTTGGTGAGCGTACGTGTCTATGTGTGCGCTTGTTTTCGTTCGCGGCGTAAGCTAGCCTTCTGCACTTATCTATTCTGTGGTTCGGTTAATTATCATGGCGGCGATACCAAAGAGGTTTAACGTTTACTCATTAACTAATGGCCTCAATCACCGCTGAGCCGATGTGTTAGCTGACAATCATTTAATTCATTTACTTAATACTATTTTCATTTATTTAAATGCCGCGAATTATATTCGGGTTCAATATCAAATTACTTACGGATGTTGAATTTCGATTTACATTCAGATTCTGAATTTTGATTAAGTTAATGAGGTACCTACGGATCTGTTCGGATCCTTATCGCATTCAGCTCGAATTGTTTTTATTGATATCTTGGGTCGGAAATAGATATTTGAGCGTAACGGTTTGCTATATTATACTAAATGGATTGAATTCATCGAAAATGTAATTTCTAAACTGTCTCAAAATGAAAATGGGCACCTTTTACACTCTGTCTTTAATATTTTATTCCATTTCGTAACGTAACACATCGTACAGTTTAAGAACTGATTTGCATCTCGATTTGTTTACTTTATTGTGATACTGGGAGTCAGAAATATAAATCTAAACAGTGTGTACCGCCCGTTTTTTCGAACAATAGTATCGGTTTTGAATTGTTCATACCAATAACCCGCTTAAAAAATCAATAACTTTAACATTAAATACTCTCGCTGTTCAAATATGATATTTATTGAGATTTGAATAGCTCTTCAGTTACATTGATATTGAAGCAAAACGAAAACCGTCCACTAGGAGTTTTAGTGACGCGCATAGAGCTGCACCACTGAGCTAGAGCTAATGTCCGATAAGTACACAAGATTAGTGAAAGGCTGTTATTGTTCATCTTCATTTAACTACGCAACAATCTCTCGTGTCGTGTTACATTATCGAGAGGTAAGAGTTTGTTCTGTATGTCGTGTACATACAGTGTTGTTTTAAGTTTTAACATTATGAAATTGTATCGACACAAGTGAAACGTGTACCTCCCTATTTTTCTAAAATTTCTAGTCTTTATTTCTAAAAACAATGCTAGTGTTTGTTACTCTTCCACGCCTAAACGGCTGTTTACACATATAGATAATATTAATCTAAGCTTAAAATATAGGATAATTATATTTATCCCGTTTTTGTGTTCCCGAAGGATAACTTAGGACTTCAGCTTAATTCACAAATCTACGCAGTCGATATTGCGGACAAAAGCTAGTATAGGTAATATATTAGTGAAACAATCCGAGCAATCTAGGTAAATTATCTTTAAAATACCAATAAATCATTGGTAACAAGGGCTTGTTTGTCCTTGAACACGCCTCCAGTAGTAATTACCCAACCAATAAATCAATAAAGCACTACTAGTCTGCTAACTTCGGCCATTAGTACTTAAAACTTGTACATTCACTTTACGGCATGTGCGGAGTCGCGGCGGCCGCTCGTCCGCGTGTTCCTGGCTGCGACGTGAACTGATTATGAGCTGGTGCAGCGTGCAAATGGAGCGGACTGCTGAGACTGCATGACACTTGTATACGTCTTTCAGTGTGAAACTTTATGCTTATTGTGTTTGATTGCTGGTCAAACATTCAAGAGCAAATTTATACTATTTGAATGTGTTTTGCTGTTACAATATGGTCGTGGTCGATTCCAACACCATCTCAACCTATACGATCCTAACTCTAAACTTAGACGCCCGCTGCTGAGTATAAGTCTAATCCCAAAGACCTGCTATGTTATTCTGTAAGAACTCACTTCAGATCTCACTTCTGATTCCGCAGTGAAAACTGTTTTAGGTAGTCTGTAACTCGATGAAAACTACGCTAGCGCTACTAAGTGCTGGCATAGGTGAAGCGAACTATTATTTCGTTACTATTTAAGCGACATACCAAATACTTTTCACTGCAAGTAAGTGAAATCGGAAATGAGATAGGATTCGAATTCTTACAGAATTGCACTGCTGTGTCGGTCCAGCACCGCATTCATCCAGCAGCGGTTTCCTACGGCTCGGACCAGGTCATCGGTCCACCTTGTGGGGGGCCTACCGACACGGTCATCACTGCCAACACACAAGTCAAACACTCTCGTCTTCACATACTGCGATGCGAGGGATTACAAATAGGTATCAATTGTCAGAAGATGGTGCATCAATTAAAATCACAGCCTCATGTTACGACCTCAATCGTTAAACCACTTGTGAACATAATAATTAAAAACTGAACTCATTCAGAAACCTTGTCCTACTATTCCTTTTTCCTCCAGTCTGCATTTCAGCCACACATGATCTTAAGAGCGTCCTTGAGCGCTAGATGGGCACTCAAGTGAGGGGTGCAACTGAGTCAAGGTCAGGGAAGTGACGCTCGGCTGCACCACGGGGGCGGAAACACATCATCGTGCCGGAAGGGGGAGAGGGAGTAATGGTCATGTGGCAACATTGTGTGAGTGCTCCAGGGAGGGGGGTCACCTATATATTTATTTTTATTTTTACTATATATAAAAAATCGTTACGCCATATGAGTGATTTGCATTATGCAATATGATTAGGTCGTTACATACAAACCTTCATACATAGTATAATACATCATACTGGTCAAGGCGACAAACTATTAACTAGCATAGTTATTGTCTAAAAAATATGCGGGTGGTATTTCCCTATATAAAACGTAGTCATTATATTCAAACTAAAGGCGGACAGTTAAGTAAAAACATTATCCATAGAGTATTTTTAAAGCATTCACTAATGTTCAAAACCTTACCCAAAAATGTTATTCCGTAGGAATTCCGTGCTCACTCACCACAGAGCCGCTCTAGTGAGTACGAACCGAGCCGAACCAATTACCGGTTCATTCGATACCGGGACTGCAGTCAAAGTAGTCGAGAATCGGGAATTATTGAACTGGTTATCGGGACACGTTTAATCGGTAAAGTTAGGGAAGTTACTCTGTAGGTAATTCATGTAAAGTGTAAGATTGGAAGTAATAAAAAGTGATAAGTTTTAGAATTACGTGGTTTTAACGGGTAAGAAATATTCCAAGTGGTATTCGGCCTACGTTGTGAATCGCTTGGGTATCAACAGTACGTTGAGCTTTATAAGGTTGGGTACAAAATATTTCTTATAGTGCACCTTAGTGTACTAAAATTCCTAAAGCATAAGGCTGACATTGTTTTCGCTGGAAATGTGCTATGAAAAATTCGTAAACCGAAAAATAACAGTAAATAAAACGAGCTCCATTGCACATCGGCTAAATTATTTCATTTCGCTACCATCAATACTAAAACACACAGACAGAAAATAACAATAAACAGTTCACAGTTGCCAAAATATTGCAATACCGGGAGCCGAACCAACTCCCGGCTCGGAACTACAACTTTATAATTCAGCGAGCGCAGTGTTTGTCCGTCCTGCTGCAGCGCTTTGTCAGAGCCCCGTCTAGCGAGCGACATCGCTTCTGCGCCATGCGGGTCGGATGCCATTTACTCGTAGTTTCAGATCAAAGGCTCAACAATCCTTGTTGACAAAGGACCAAATTAGATTCATATTTATTGCTGTAGTGCTAAGCTTATTGATAATATTGACCAGTTTGCTTTATATAGGCATCGACATGAAGTTGATTTTAATAATAATGGTTATTTTTTTAGATAACTAAAAAATATAGATAACTAAAACATAATTCTAATCTTTAAAACCTCTGTAGTAACATGTAATTGAAAATAATCTGGCGACAGAGAACACAACGTTTTAACTATGGAAAATTTGTGAAATCTTAGGACCTATTCTACAAAAAGTAGTAAAATGTAATTTATTTGAGATACAAAATAACTATTAAGATGGAAACCAATTAACTTCACACGTAATATTGCATGATATTTGATGACTATAAAAGTAAAACCAAAATACATCAAAACGACGCGAGACTGTGCGCTACGCAATCTGCTACGACACCGTACCAAGCGTAGCAGTGTCACCAGCTACGCCGTAGCAACCCATTTCTTTAAACACTATTTTATAACACTAGAGATTTTTTGTTATCTGTGCCTATCAATCCAAGTCAATCTCCGCTCAGCATCCCTCAGTGTTCCCGGCGATATATTACGATGTTATCAGTTAGATAAATGATGTTTTTATATCAGCTGTAGCCGCCAGTGTATCCGGCCGCGTTGTCTTGTGTTCCTAATACCACCATCAATTTGCGGATGTAAGGTTTGAGGTGAGCGTTGGCATTCACGAGGAGAAAATGAACAGTCGAAGTCGTAAGACCTGGCTCCAGTTACTAACACATCTTGTGTCGTTTTGGTACGGCATGGAATATTAAATGCAAAAATATCAGTAGAATGTCTGTATTCTAAAAGATTTTATTTATTGGTTAGTGCAGTGGTTCAACGATTGACTGCTGCGCAGCGTGTTGCAGGTTTGAATCCCGCCCAGGGTAAACATTTGTGTGATGAGCACTTGTGTTTGTCTTGTGTCTGTGTAATTATGTATGTATTTAAATGTATTTGTGTATGCATATTAGCTGTCTGACCCCCATAGTACAGGTTTTCCTTAGTTTGGGGTCACATGGCCGTGTGTGAAAGTCCCCCACATATTAAAACAAAAAAAAATGTAATGAATATGGCTGGCTTACTAACAAAAATATCTTTAACATACGATAGTAAAGCTATAGTCCGACAAAATCATGTAATATATTTTGTGTCCACACGCTGACGTAATACTCTCGGTAATTCACAAGGCAGCTCACACGTGTGCCCACCCACGGCTCACAAGGTGATACGCGATCAACCAACAGATTTAGTTCAAGTGCTGTAAACAAGGCCCCGCACCCCTGCGCCCCGGGCAGCGATCGAGGAACATCGCACATGTATGTACGGCGCGTGAACTACATCCCCTCACATTTCGTTCATGTTAATGAGTTTATTCTCTTGTATATTATTATGTATTTAGGAAAACTTGTTGTCGGATTGTGTCTATGTTTATGTTTCAGATACACTTAAGTATTACAATACAAAACCTTTAGTATTGGGCTGACACATGAAGTAAAAATATTTAACTATTTATCACCTTGTTTCTAATAAACCAATTAACAATACTTTAACTCCTATTTGATTAGTAACATGTATCCATTGCGAAGTTCAAATCGTAATATACCGAGAATATTAATTCTCTGACAACAAATGATCCTTTGGCTCTCTTATAGTGATGTATCAAGCACAGTTCCGTGCTACATTTGCGTCTGATGTCAAGACACCGCCGACATCGGCAACACTGTGTGCTGCGTTCGTTGCATTTATTTAACTTTCAATCTTTGATTTAGTTGCATGCAAAATGCGTGTTATCTTTACTACCTGCAATATAACACTAATTTATGCTGGTGACGTCACGTCCTACGCGTCTTTGTCGGTTTCGTGGGCGCAGATAAATTCGCGGATTAAAGAGACGCCCATGTCTTGATCCAGGTACAAAGTTACCTCTTTATCAAATTTCGTTACGATCGGTTCAGCAGTTTTGCTACGTACTTACGCTTTTATAATATTAGTGTAAATAACAATTATATATTAAAACGTAATGTAATGTAATTAAAATAAAATGCGCGGATGTATTGAATAGAACGCATGCACAGATTTTTTAAGTTTACGTAGCTACAGGTTCCAGAAGTATTTAATAACTTTTAAGAATTAGTAAATAGTTTAAACAAGGCAACGGCAACAACAGCTTGGCGAGAAAACCTTTTAAACTGAAAAACGTTGTAATCTATAACGGTAGATAAATAGATAAGGTTAATTGTGAAAGTTACGCGTTTTGGGCGGCCTAGAGGACTAAACTGATCATAAAATAAGAATGTCGTCCATAGGTCGTGACGTCATTCTCACAGGCCCACGAGTGTAGTAATGTTATCGGTAATTGTATTATAATTGTAACTAAATTCGGGTTGTGTAATGGGAATTGAGTGTTTAATATGTTTACAAATTCCCTGAGGCCGCGAGGGCTGATTCAAACGCTTCTGATGTATCATTAATTACCTATATTATTAAATGTATTTTGACTTTGTGGTGAATAAATTGAATAGTTTCAAACTTGTGTAAATAATGTTATTTTAAGGCGATGTTTCAGTAGAGGGTATTTTGTTTATATAAAACATAGCCTTACTAAGTAGTTTCTCTCCACTTTATAATATTTTAAAAACTTAAGCTATTCTAATGTAGACGGTTTTTTTCGGATAAAGGCAAAAAGAGTACTAAATATAATCCCAATATTACATGACTGTAGTACTTTATAACTCGATTTTAATAACATTTTATTACAAAGCTGTTTTGTGTCAATACAATTAATTTTTAAAATTCAATTAAAATTGAATCTCAAGTTTTGTAACTCCATAGGATCTCATCTCCGAGGCATCGTATAAAATCAACAGAAACATAAGACAAACGGCACTCGTATACTCATATGATCATTACGAAGAAACTTGGAAACAAGTCGCAATGACGAGTAATTACCGAGTACGTTTGAGCCTCAACAAATAGGGGCGGCACGCAATGCATCACTCCGCGGCGCCTAATTGAATATGTTATGCGTATATAGGGCTGCCGCCGTTCGGAAATGTTGCTTCATCAGTCTGCGATGACAAATATCCGAATGTCAATGTATGATATTATGCAAAAAGCATTCCTTGTTTCTTTAAAAAAATAAATACATCTGCTTGATTAATGTCATGTTGAATACGTATAATTATGTATTACAAGTCTCTGATACAGAATCTTTTTACCAGACATAATCCGTTCCCAATCCAACTTAAAACTTGAAATAACCCTCTTTTCAAAAAGATAAACAGCTTTACTAACGTATCCTCTCAACCCTAGGAGACACTGTTGCGGGCTTATTGTAGGAGAAGCATTAAAACTACTTTGGTAAGTAATAACGCGCCGTGAGTGGAGCAACTTGCCATAACTTTGTGACGTTTGTGTTGTTGCCGCTTTGTTGACAGGCGCCTCCGGGTGAATGCTGATGAGAAAGTACACGCTCAGCGGAGAAACATATGATCGTGACGACTAGCTATAGTATGGCAACAGATTATTGGGTCTTTGATCTCAAATTATACAGAGAATGTGGTGCTTCATATACCTACTACCACAGAACCAAAAATTTGGACAGAAACTAAGCGTCATTGAACTGGCGAACTAGACGTTTTATAGAATACTAGCTTTTGCCCGCGACTTTGTCCGCGTGGATGTCGGTTATCGCGGATGCAAGCGGAGTTGCGGATTAAAAAGTAGCCTATGTCCTTCCCCGGGGTTCAAACTATTGTCATACCAAATTTCATCAAAACCGGTTTAGCCGTTTCATTGTGAAAGTGTAACAGACAGATTTACTTTCGCATTTATAATATTAATAAAGTATGAAAGTATGGTTTTTTTTTTACTATTAAATAGGCTTGCGTTTGACCGCAATTCACCTAATCGTAAGTGATAATGCGGCCTAAGTATGGATTATGCAATGAACCCTGTTTTAAGCTTTAATTTGAATATATTATTATTTAATACTCTCCAGAGACACTTGACAAGGGATTGATTTAGTAATCGGTTGACCTCAGAAAAATAATATGTATAGTTCAACATTTTTATACTCAAATGATATTCATGAAATACTCAACAATGAACTACTAAAATCAATTTATTTTAATAAATCTTTGTCGCGAATTTCGCGCTTCGATGACGGAGCGAAACCGTTAAAACTAAAGAACTACAATAAAGAAAGCTTTATTTTATGAAACAGTTTCAAAGTGTTGATTAAATTATTTATGAGCGCCGTCCGCTCCTAAGCTACGGGTCCTTTATTACAACGGGCACAAGTTTTGCATATCTACTGATGAATTAGTGCTTTCATAAGATGAATAATAAACTTATGCTGAACGCTAAACCTCCGTACAAGCCACAAGCAACACATTAGATAGTTTTCACAGTCCAGCATCTATTCCTATTGTTATTAAGGTCTTATCAATATCTATTCTACATAAATATATCTGTCAAAAGCAAGTCGAGCTTGCTAATCAGGGTTCCGACCCACACTACACTGAGCAGTTAATAGACCGACTGCAGGTCTGTCGTAATAACTGTATTACGATTTGTGAAATAAGCCTACTCTTAACGTGTAGGTACATCTAAATGACATCATGTCAAACTAGAAATGGTTCTGCACTATATGATTCAACTGGTTTATGTTTATTATTAGTTAAAATTTTATAACAAATACCTAAGTAAATTTTTTTTTAGAGAGGTACTTTAAAAAAAAATTACTTAGGTACGTAATATAGGGAGAATTTTGTTTTCCTTGTCTATCCTTTAGTGTGGGGTATCGTTGGATAGGTCTTTCGTAAGTTAGCATAGTTACTTACTAACGAATGCCTTTTGCTATATATATTTAATAGTTGTTGTTGTACCGATAACCACGAACCGGAAGACGCAGCGTTGGTAGGCCTCCCACCAGATGGACCGACGACATCGACAAGGTCGCGGGTAACCGGTGGATGCAAGCGGCAGGTTGCAAGCGTTGTGGCGTTCTATGGGAGAGATCTATGTTCAACACTGGACGTCTTCCGGCTGATGATGATAGCGATGATTTAATAGTTAAAACTTTTAAGTCAAGCATCAAATTAACCCGCCAAATCAATCATTTAATATTTTTTTTTATTCACATTTTTAGAATTTGGATTTTAGTACATTAGTACTGTATGATAATTTTTGATAATTTTCACAAAAAGATCTGTTAAATTCCTACGTTAGGTACATAAGTCTTAAGAAAAACCCCTTTGTGTCTGACGTATTAAAAATGATTTTATAATAGTTCCGTTTTTAATATAGAGATTTATTTGGAAACTTTTTTTTTTGTTTTTTTGTTTATCTCTTAACACTTTATTCTGGGACTTTATACTTTCGGACACCAATCCGTTATACCTACTACTACTACTACTAACACCTCATTGCTATGAAACTTTGTGAGTATTTGAGACGCGCCTGCGAGGGTTTCTGGTTAATAAAACCTTCCTTCACGACCGCGGGTGATCCCGCGCGGATGCTACAACTAAATCAGAACAAATGACTAATTCTACTCTATCTACGTCTAAGTTCTATTTTGCACGAATGAAGACACGAAGTTCTATCCAACGATCGTGTGAACCACACTAAAATAAACGAGTTTCCACGTATTCTTGCACCAGAAGCAGTTACGATAAAATCTCTGTGTCCAACACAGCGATAACAAACTAGCAACAATATTTCAATCAAGCTCATCTCGCAAAGTGGACAAACACATCCATTCTGGGCGAACCTTTCTGAAGCCTCGAGAAATATCATAAATATTTGAGCACAAACACGACGGTACATCGCCATAGATCAAAGGGCTGTGTGCCAATACATTGCCGCTAGTACCGTTGACCCTTTGTCTCTCTCCGCTCAAATATTTATGAATGAAGAGCTTCCTCGACCGAACTCGAGCTCGTAATCAAGAACGACGCACTACGGCCGAGTGTAGTTTGAGAGAATTGTCGCTATAACTTTGGGGAAGGTTCACTGCTTCTGATAGAATATATTTTGTGCTTGTGATTTGAGAATAGAGCAAATAGAAAATAGGGTTTATCATTTTGTGCTTATCTATACTAATATTATAAAACTGAAGAGTTTGTTTGTTTGGTTGAACGCGCTAATCTCAGGATGTACTGGTTCAAATTGAAAAAATATTTTTGTGTTGGAAGAGTTTATTTATCGAGGAAGGCTATACTCGTAGGCCTATAGGCTATATATATAACCAAGGGACGAATAAAGCTATGTGTGAAGGTATAATGATTCCGGTTATATTGACACGTGTCAAACCATTTTGACCCCAACATTAAACTCCTAACTCAAGGCCACATACTTCACAAGAAGACTAGATAATAGTTTCCAAACTAATGTAGTCAATCGAAGCACGTTACACCGTAACGCCTGTCTCGCTCAGTTGAACCGAAGGGGAAGTTGTCAGCGGCGCCGGTGTCACAAGAGAGATAGGACAGAAGGCCAGTCCAAAAACAAGTGAAGGCTCTCGCTCACATGAACACGCTTCGCGTACAGCGCGGCAATACAGTATAAATATTAATACTACCGTACAGTAGCGACACGCCCTACCTCCCTCCGAAACACTGTTCCTCACATTTTCCCGCGTCAACGTGCTCTCGCATCTGCTATTAGTTCAAGCGGCACGTAGACACGCACACACATGCACGTATTTGTACAGTCTGTTATTTTGGTAGTTGTGTAGGTAATTAACGTATCGTTTGTGTGGAGTGTCGTAGGTGTGGCGGCAGCGCACGCGCACTCGTCTCTAGAATTTGTGGATCGGATCACCGACCTAGTACGATCGCGTCTCTGTGTGCGTGCGCCTGTTTTTGCTCAATATAAATTCGTCGTGATGACACACTGGTTAAGACACCCGCCTCGCATTCACGAGGTTTTGGGTTCGCTACCGGGCACGAGCAAGTGCCAATGAGAAATTTTCAATTTCATATGTAATTTCTTAGTTTATCTTGGACAGCACTGATATCGGTGAAGGAAGACATCGTGAGGAAACCTAGACTTATAAATAACAACGAACCCAACCCCGATACCAACGGCTTCGCACGGATGCAATGTAGTCCAAACTATACGTATAAACCTTCTGTTGAAATGTCTTTGTAAACGCAAACTTTGATGTATGTTTAACAGGCTCCGTAAATGCGACTAGTTAAGTCTACCAAAAGGAAATGTCAACCTTACGTCAATTTGAATGTGACAGCTAACTTCACTAACTTGCCTTTGTTGGATTTTACTGTGTATTGTGTCGTTCTATGAATAAACCTTTTAAATCTCTGCTTATACAAACAATCGTATATTATTTCGACCATACCCCTTCACCTTCCACTTAAATCACTCTATCTATTGATGAAAACTGCATTAAAATCCGTTGCGGAGTTTAAAGATGTGTGCGTACAGACAACGGGAGCGACTTTTGTTTTATAGTATGTAAAGATATTTACTATGTAAAGGTTTAAGTTTGAAATCGTCAACCCGTGTTGAGCAAGCGTGGTGACCAATGCTCGTTACTTCCCTGTATGAAAAAACTCCGTGTGGTGTCGGATGTAGAGAATAGCACCATCCCATATCTTCCCGTGGGTGTCGTAAGAGGCGACTAAGGGACTCACCAGAGAATGGGCAGCAGCGTTCTGTGCCTTTGTAACAACCATACTGCGATCGCCAACCTGCCTGCCAAACGTGGCGATTGTGGCAAAACCCCCCCTTTGGGGGAGGCGTATGTCCAGCAGTGAACGTCTTTCGGCTGAAATGATGATAATGAAAAAAAGTCTTTGTCTTGCAGTGGGACAATTATAATGTAGGCTGTTATTATTATATGGAGCTGATCTTCTGCGCTCATCTATTAGGTGGCAGCGTGCTCGCCTGCCAGGGGAGTCGACTTGATTGCTCAATAAATGAGTTACGGACTAATTAGTCGGTCGGCATTAAATTGTCGTGAGCCGTATGAGGAGCAAGTTATTGTGTAGTTCTGTTGTTCTATTGTCTGTTTGATGAGTTCGGGAACTACGGACTCGTTTGCCTATGGATTAACTTTGTATCATGTTGCTTGCGTTCCGTTAACTGAAATTTACCTAGTTAAATCTCACGTTTTGGTGAAATCCAACTAAACAGCACGGACCCGCAAATTGATTTGGATGTTTAAAAAGCCTAAGCTTTTTAAACATCCAAATCAATTTGCAATCAATGTATTTCTAAAAATACATTGAAACCAGCTCTGTTAAAAACAGTTTATTTTGCTCTGGTTCAATCAGTGATAGATTACTGTATACCCGTGTGGGATGGGTCATGCAAAACTAAACTTATACTCGTTGAACGCGCACAAAGGTCCTTGCTTAAGGTAATGCTTAGGAAACCCTTTCGATATCCTACATCTAGTCTTTACAAAGAATGCGATGTTCTAACAGTAAGACAATTATTTGTTATGCATACTACACTTCGTAAACATAAAGAGCTTACATATAACCCATGTACTACCTATCCTTCTCGTAGAAGAAACAGGGTATGCGATTCGGTTAGACATTACACCGCCTTCTTTACACGACAATCCTGTTTTCTTGCTCCGTACATATATAATAAAATCAACTCACTGCTTCACATTTTTCCTAAAAACTCACTTGAAGCCGAAAACATCATTAAAAAACATCTTGCGAAACTTAACTATCAAGACACTGAATCCCTTATAACTATCGTAAAGTAACATACATCTCACACACTCATACACACACACACACACACACACACACCACACACACGCACACACAAACATAATAGATTAATATTTTTTCTCTTATTTTTCTCCTTCTACCAGTTTCGATACCCATACTGTATTTTTATACTGTACTGTACTATTTATAAATTGTGGTGGAAAATAAATATTTTTTTATATTTTTATCTTTTTATCTAAACAACGAATTTATTACAGAGGCGTTTATAGTTCAGCCAAATCCTTTTTAAAGTAGAATACTACTACTAAGAATACTAGGCATTTAAGTTGCTTTAAGCGAGATCTTATCTATAAATTAAAAAAAAAAAAATTATTATAATTTAACTTTAATTAAATGTAAATGAGAGTGATGAACGTTAGTAAAGCTATGCGTCGTTAAACCGTGGCCAGCTGGTTGCGTTCATAATCTACCACATTATATGTTAAATTAACTTAGCACTGATTCAAATTTTACTGACGTAATTATAGCACGGGTAGCAGGGTAACGGTAGCACTACAAAATATATTTATTTTAAAACAAAAGAGCTTGATTCTGTTAGGTACATTGATTCTGTTATAACGAGTCGCTAGCAATCCACTTGAATTTTCAATCAAACTAAAGTGCACCTCCTTCTCAATTCTCAAACGGTAAGCATTCCTTCTAAACGCTTGTTATTTACTCCTTTGCTTATTCCAGGAGGTGGAACACAAGAAACATCTGTTCAATTTTAAACATCTTTCGCAAGAGATTTCTCTCGAATTCTCTGCTGTCCCAAAAGATGCATTTACTCCTGGCGTCAGTCCTTCAATCTTCATGCAAATTCAAACCCAAATGCATTTAAATTATATGTTTTAAACATCCTTTGCTAGACATCTCAAAGACTGAGGTAGGAAAAGTCGCATTGGTACACAGGCAGGCAGGATTGGTACATGTCAGGCTGAAAAACTCACAACCTGAACTATGAGGGGTGGCTATATAAACCTCCCGTATATGTTCACCACCTCGAGTTTAGTTTCCGTCATCGTAAACCAGACAGTTAGTATGTATCCCTACATCTATATATTTTTATTTACCCGCTCCGTATACGGCGCAAAGTAAACACAAGCTCAACTAGAATTCAACGTTTGACCGCGGATAGAATTAAGTTTCTAGGACACTGTATCCCGGCTGCTTTACCGTAATTCCAACGTTGGGCAACCGTCCCACACTGGCGCACTAACTCCGCCGGAGCTTACCTAGATTAGAAAACAAGCCGGCTAGTAAACAAGCTTCCGTTATGGCAGCTCCGAGAAAACTCTTGAAGTAGTTTCAGCGAAATAAAAGACTAACGAAATCTTGTTTGAAGGCTTTCATGCTTAAATAATGTGTTCATGCCGTCGTACTGCGCCAATCTGAGCTGTTGAAAAGTTGATGTGCAGCCAGGTTCAAGCTCTACGTGAATTCTAAGAAGAAAATGTACAGAACATTCATTTCTTTATTATGCTCACTAGCACAGTGATTCCAGGCGATCTGGTGTTGAAAAGGTCACCACATTCAAGCATATTACATCGTCATGATAGCGGAAACAAGTTATAGGCGTGATACTGTTCCTAGAGTGTGTGTCTTTAGACCTACTCATCGACATTATATATATCTTTCGATGATACTACCAAGCCACTTAACTTGCATTTATTATTTTTTATCAAAAAATTTGCTTTGTGCTTTTCGACAAAAAAAAGGCAACCGTGATAGTACAATGCGTACTATTGTCAACTGTCCCATAGAGATAAGCGGTCGTATAGGCCCGCGTATGTCCCATCTCCCACCATAAAGTAATCTCTTTCCCTTGTTGACCCTCTCAATAGAGAGGTCAACGGCTGATAAAGATGGGGTTCCTTCCGCCAGATATGACGTCACTCACTTGTAGATGTTGTAGCAGAAACTAACTCCCGATTCCCAAATCTACTGGCAATGATAAACATTGTTTTTATTTTGTTCGTTTAATCACAACATGCAACTAGGGCCTATTATTGTTGAGTTTCCATCCTCAAACGAACGGACTGTCCTAGAAAACACATTTTATCCGATGGTATTATAATATAATTTCATGAATAGTAGATAATTTTTAATTAGCAATACAGAAGTATGTGTTTCTGGATACATAATGAGTGTCCAATATTCAGTAATTGACTACTCCACTAGTAGTTATCATATTACTGCCACTAATATAACAAATTATTACACAGGGATGCATTAATTTTTATCTGCTTAATACATCATGAGATTATTATGTGTTTATAATTTTACTCTTTGCTATTAATCAAGTTATCAAATCATAGATTTGACCGCACAGGTCGGACGCGTACACATCGATACAGGTTGATACGATATCAATAACTTTAATCAAAATAATAAATGATTTATTTGTTTAAAACGTAGTATAAAATGGTATTTTAAATTGGCGTAATAGTGAGTACCAGTTATAAAATCCCTAATTAATGTTTGTCTTTTCAAATTAGATTGTTTAGTTTTAATAATAATCTTAATGTACTTTTAAATGAACGTGTATTACGTGTGGTGGTAAATGTAATTTTATTTAACCCTTCGTCCGTCGCTTGTCGGGGCTGATGTGTTTCAATGGATAATGGTTCGTAAATCCTCCGCCGAAGCTTAATTAAATCATTACGCCCCATTTCCCGAGTAGGATGAGCAGGGATGTGAGTGGTTTCAGCGTACCGCGAGAGGATATTGTTTTAAAACATGTGTGTAAATATTTTAGGATTAGGCGGGCTGAACCTGGTGTTGATCGAGATGTTATCTGCTTTTTGTGTCTGTGATCCTATTGCTGCAGTACAATATGATGTCATAAAATGCGCAGGAGTGTAAATAAAGAGGAGTAGTCTTAAAAAGTTTCACGATTCTTTTAAGGCACCACAGGCCCTTTACCCTACACGCATTAATGATCATACCGCTTGAAAAACTATGAAATGATGTGACTCGTTAAAACAAATAAAGCTTATCTATGAAATGAATCGAAGCTACTAGTGTTTACCAGAAGGTCACATCAAGGCTTTATAATTCTTCTTTATATTGTACTACACCTCCAAACATAAATCATAATTTATCTAAGGTCAAAACGTCAATACTGTCACGTATTCAGCACAAATGAACACAACATTAATAAAACAATTGTTAAACAAATATGAAACAAGAAACACGTAACATTATCACAGGCATAAAGCAATCAGTAATTAAAAGTTGGAAGATTCATCCCATTCTATTAACATTATAATGGAACACCGAGAACCTATTAAAAACATAAAGTTTTCACTAATTAAGTTACTAAGGGGGTTAAGGTGGGGCCAGGGGGGGGGGGGGGGGGTAAACTCGTAAGCTGAATTGTATCAACATTAATTCATATTCCGTAATTCGTTTTATATTGTTATAATTGAACTGGATTCTGTGATAAACAGTCTTTGATTGAGTTTAGAAATGTTGGCTCTGCTGTTGTTGGTGGAGAGATTATTGTGATTTGTGTTAAAATGGGTTCAATAGTATATCATCAGCTTGTGTTCATCAACAACATAAAAATAGATTATTATTATTACAATCGTCTTGGTACTTGTAAATTTTAATTATTACCAATAATAGTCAAGTCAAGTCAAGTCAAAGCATTTATTTCAATTAAACCATTTACAGGCACTTTTGAATTGTCAAGGAGTCGGTCAGTTAGTCAGAGAGTTGAAGCTAGTTGCTCGTTCCAAAACGTAGGTAGGTCTCTATGGAGAAGAACGAGCAAGAAACTCCACGGACACTCTTTTAAATCAAGTTTTTACAAAGTTTGGTTACATTCTTGTTGCTTCTATATGTGAAAACGATGAAGGTAATCTAACAATACAAAACACAAAAAAGAAGCAAGATAAAGTGGCATCTAATCCATGGCAGATAAGAGCTGACCAATCTCCACTGACAGCGCCCGTTCACGAACATGACGCGTGAATCAGCACCATTTAGCTCAACCATTTTGAAGGGAGCCTAATGATCCAACACACGCGCCACCATCAGCGAGACATTTGAGCGAGCATGACAATACTCCCAACCGCCATGTTAATTTTTGTCAAACATAAAGGTATTAATATACATGGCTCCATGGTATTCACATTTACAAAATTGAAATAATGCTGCTAAATTATACAAAACTAAGGTTTCCAATGTATATTATTTTATCATATGAAGTGTGATAAGTTAATAATTTAAAAATATCTATATATAATAATAACGATACTCGTTACTCATGTCAATAGAAAAAGGGGTAGGAAACATCCTTTTCTTCCAATTTGGAAATTCCCTAAACTGGCTGTGGAGCAGGACCAGCATTCAGCCAAGCATCTTTATCATTGATGTAATCTTCTAACTTATAATATGCTTGTCTACATAGTGTGCGTTTAATACATGTTTTAAATTGTTTTTCATTCAATTGTAGAATATCAAGTGGTATTTTATTATAGCATTTTACACAGTACCCCATAAAAGAAGTATGTACTTTTGACAATCTGAAGCTTGGCTGATCTAATTTGTTCCTATTTCTAGTATAAACATTATGTCTGTCACCTATTTTATTAAAAAGATGAAGATTTTTTCGAACATGCATAATGTTTTCATATATATATTGACAAGGTACCGTCATGATGTTAATCTGTTTAAACAATTCTCTTAGAGATTCGCGTTTGCGGAGATTATAGATTGCTCTGACAGCCCGCTTTTGCAGTATAAAAATAGAATCCATATCTGCAGCCCGTCCCCATAGCAAAATACCGTAAGACATGATACTATGAAAATAGCTAAAATATACTAGCCTAGCGGTATCCACGTCTGTCAAATGCCGGATCTTTCTGACAGCGTAAGCGGCTGAACTTAACCGCCCTGCAAGAGATGTTAAGTGAGGACCCCACTGTAGCTTGGAATCAAGCGTAATCCCTAGGAAAACAGTCCTTTCGACGAATTCAAGTATGTCCTTATTCAATACAACGTTACATTCATTACTCTTTACATTCGGCAAAGCGAATCTTATGCATTTAGTTTTCTTCTCATTGAATACTAAATTATTTACAGTAAACCAATTATGAATCTTAAGCATGGCGTCATTTACGTCGTCAAGGTGCTGTGCCCGTCTATTTACTCTAAAAATCAATGAAGTATCATCAGCAAATAACACCATTTGTGGTTGATTTTTCAGTAAATGAGGTAAATCGTTTATATAAACTAAAAAGAGGAACGGACCCAATATGGAGCCCTGCGGTACCCCCATTTTTACTTTTAAGCCTGATGAATTAACACCATTTATTTGAACTTGCTGCAGTCTATCACTTAAATATGATTTTACTAAGCTAAGCGCTTGTTTACCCAGTCCGTAATGCTCAAGCTTTAAGAGCAGTGTTTCGTGATTTACACAATCAAATGCTTTGGAGAGGTCGCAAAAAATGCCAATAGCATCTTGCGAATCCTCCCATGCTTTAAAGATATGCTTAATTAAGGTGACACCGGCGTCAGTAGTACAACGCCCTCTGGTGAAACCATACTGTTGGTCATGTAAGATGTTGTTACAATTAAAATGACTGAGCATTTGGTTAAGCATTATTAATAACTTGAATAAGTTATTGTAGAATTGCAGACACAAGAAAATATTTTCCAATCAATTCTTCCTAAATAATATTTATTTAAATTAAAAGACTTTGGTTAGCGGTGCGGCGTATCTCAATAATTTTTATTTATTTTGTGAAGTACTATTGAGGTACAAAGTAAATTGGTGCAATTAACTTCTGCTAATTGAAATTTCGAGAGATAGAGTATTTCTAAGAAAACTGAGGTTTTGTCAATTTGTGAGTCGCCTGTCGCTTTCTCACTATTTATATTTTGTACCTATCCCGAGATATAGATTTACAGCGCTAAAAATAACAGTACCAGCTCTCTGTAACCGTGTAGCCTTGTGTCTGATAGATAAAGCTAACTATTAGAGTGTACATTTTCCTAATTAACGTATTTTTTTTTTCAAGACTTTTTTTTTTGTTATGATTTGTCATACACACTACACGAATATCAGTATTTTAGTAAAATGAAAGCTAGTCAGCTGGGTCTGGAGAAAACCTAAAGGTAGTTAAGCAGCGTGTGAGATTCTCTAAAAGTCCATTATTGACCATATTTTACCACGAAAAGGAATAGTACAGTAATTATACAATAGTCTCGAAATTTCTGATTACATACGTTACCATTTTACGTAATTGCTAGACGAGCAGGCAATGTTATGTTTTCAAAATACAGAAGTCAAAACAAGATTGCCACCTATTCTACAAAAATGGCATAGTTTTAGTTTTCAATTTAAAAACTAAATACATAAATCTTCCAAACTGCCTGAAGTCCTCAGTAGCATAAACACCTCTACATTGGCGATGGCACCGCCTGCCCCCATACACCGAGCTCATCGACAGAAGGTCATCTAGTGTGATGTCCCCCATTGCCGCCATTTGCTAACATTCGCGATATAGTCGTTATACGGATTGCTCGGTCACTAGATAGATAGGTAGGTACAGAAGGTCGGCTCCATACAACGAGCGAAACAGGTAAAAATAATCGCATTAATGGCAATAATATTTCATTGAAATAAGCGTACGTAAATATTATGTCTACATGTATGAACTACTAGCGACCTGACCCGGCTTCGCATGGGCCTATAGCCTTCCTCGATAAATGGACTATCCAACACAAAAATATTTTTTCTATTCGAACCAGTAGATCCTGAGAATAGCGCGTTCAACCAAACAAACAAACAAACTCTTCAGCTTTATAATATTAGTCTAGATGAGTAGGTACACAGGTGAATCCACATGTCTATTACCTTGTCATGTTAACTCAGCATAACATGGATTACTGTGTTTCACTGCATGTCCGCAGAAATGACGAGCTCTGTCCAAGTTGTCACATTAAATTTAATTTAAATTTAATCACGCGCGTAAGAAGGTGAACTCAACAAAATTATGTCAAACGAATGCCATTAGCGAGTGCACTCAGTGTACGTAGACATATTGTGTCTAAGCGTGCTTGTGGTTTCGCTTGCTGCATGGAGCAGACCTTCTGCACCCATCTATTAAGTGGCTCAAATGTGTCGACGGACAGTGAGGAGACACGACATGTTGCGTGATCTACAGCAACATAGCTTTACATATTTGTCTATTTAAATAACAAACGAATTGATTTTTGAAAAGTTTTGATGGTTTCTGTAGAAGGGCTGTTTTTATAATACTACTATCAAACTGATGGAGTTGATTGAACGAAAATGATTGTTTTGGGTGTTTATTGTAAGGTTGCCATGAACACTTTGATTGTATTGTGTAATTTACTGAGTAAAAGTTACGCGATAGTTATTGATAGTTTAGTGAGTAAAAGTTACGCGATCGTTATTGTTAATTAATATTGTACATATGTTCTTATTTATATAAGTTGTGTTGTGTTATGATATTATTCCAGGTTCAGATTATGAAACTATTAAGTTAAGGTCCTGATATTTTAGCTGAACCACAATACCGCTCGACAGCC
The DNA here is from genome assembly GCA_947361185.1 of Charanyca ferruginea. Classification (NCBI taxonomy): domain Eukaryota; kingdom Metazoa; phylum Arthropoda; class Insecta; order Lepidoptera; family Noctuidae; genus Charanyca; species Charanyca ferruginea. The sequence goes on along the minus strand of OX376058.1, from coordinate 30,462,544 downwards.
GCAGGCCTCAGCGCAACAATCTCCACCGGTTTCCTTTATTAAAAACAATATTATTGGGTCCTGTGTACAGTACATAACTTATTCGCAAACTAGCCCTTCCTCTGTAAACAGATACGGTAAACTAAACTCTAAGTAAATAGCCGTAAAGTCCTGTTTGCACTGGGGATTTAAATTGGGAAAGTTACGCCATGTAACCGCGGTGCAAACTAACAAAGGGGTACGGATAACATTTTATGGTAGTTTTAGCTTTGACTTTTGCAAGCTGATTTAGGAATTAGGGAAGGGAATCGCTACTAATCTTGGATTAACAACCTTTTCTGTGGTGCCCGAGTGTGCGAAAACATCCGTGAGAAAGTCGCCGGTTAATAATCTGAACCCACCAACATGTTCTATCTTCGAACTTCGACCCTCAGTGCTTCTTATAAAGTTTTTCTGTAACAGAATACAGCTGCAGCTGTTTTTCACCAGGTAGAGTAATAGTTTCTGTCACACAAAGGTTAAGGTTATTAACACTACATCTGGCTTCCACTTCAAAACAAACTTAGTTACGTCGAATTAAACAAAAGCTACGTAAAGTCGATTGAAAATTTATTCGTAAGTAAAAATCTTAACCTATTTTAATCATTGTTTTTAAAGCAAGTACTTATCCATTAAAGATTTATGGAAGAAATTAATTGTAGGTACATTGTGAACAAAATGAGAACTCATCTCTGACATAAGAATGTTCACTCCAGTTGGTTTCAAAGGAACAAGTGCCAGTGTTTGATACTGCCCAAAGTTCTAAGACTGAGGAAAATAGAAGGGTGAGTTTTCTTACGGCCAAATACCAAACGATACTCAATTTTAAGATGCCGTTAAGTCACGTACTGTAACAGTCACTTTGACTATCACTTGAAAGTGAGACAGCACGAGACTTAACGAACGACGACTTGAGTAGCGTTTGAATATTTGGCCATTAGATCCAGAGCGGCGCGCCTTGATTTGGCCTCGGCCGCACCACCGCTCAGTATCTGAGTGGTGGTGCGATTCCGCGCCGATTATAGTAGTACTAAATAATTCATAGTAAAATAAATGTATAAGTTATTAAAAAAATATATACCATGTTTTAGAACGTAAATGTTTTCATTTACTAGGCCTAAAAAAACATAAAATATCACTGATTTCACACGTTTAATAACTCGAAAAGTGGCTAAAAATTGCACTTTTGAGTATACTTTTCTAGTATGAAAACTTACAGTAATATTGTTTTTTTTTCAGCCATGCACCAGTAAATGTTAGATATTTTTAACAGTAATATTGTTATAAGTTTGTCTTATATGGTTTTACTATGTAGCATCCGCGTAGACCATCGAGCGCTAGTTTAAAAAAAGGCTAAATAAAAATGTTCAGACAAAACTATACTAACATTTGAAAATACTTAGGTATTTTTCAGCCATGCACTAGATTATGAAATTCTCAATAATTTGACGTCAATATCTTATCTACCAATTAAACACATTATCGTTTTATTGTCCGTCGGAAATCATTAATTTCGACTCCAGCACACGAAGTAAGGTTATACTTACTTCGTGGGATGAACGCTCTTAAGGCGACGATATACGACTTTTACAGATTTTAAACTGACAATCACGTCAAAATGTGCAGTGTAAATGATTTGAAAAAAATATATGTTAAACTAGAACATTCTCTTAATCATATAGAAAGTGAATATTTTTGATGAAGTTCATATTAAATAGTTTAATTAACTCGTGAAGTTGTGTCTGACGCGGACAAAACATTGACAATCACACAAAATCTACCAGGTATAATTATCCGAAACTTACACTATCTTACAGACAATTTTATTATCTATCTTTTAGTATACGCCTTTTTTTTAATTTTGAAAGAATACTACTTTTATTTAATTTTTTCGACTAAATTTTGAAAGTTTTGGACGCAGATTGCGTCCGTTCTGCATCAGTTTTGCGTCCAAAACTCTCAAAGTTTAGTCGAAAAAATTAAATAAAAGTAGTATTCTTTCAAAATTAAAAAAAAGGCGTATACTAAAAGATAGATAATAAAATTGCCTGTAAGATGGTGTAAGTTTTGTTTAATTATACCTGGTAGATTTTGTGTGATTGTCAATGTTTTGTCCGCGTCAGACACAACTTCACGTATTAATTAAACTATATAATATGAATATAATTAAAAATATTCACTTACTAAGTGATTAAGAGAATGTTCTAGTTTAACATATATTTTTTTCAAATTATTTACACTGCACATTTTGACGTGAATGTCAGTTTAAAATCTGTAAAAGTCGGTTAATAGCCCCTTAACACAAATAGTTGTTTAATCGTTTTATATATTCCTTGTCATTACGAACGTCTTAAAGCATGCCCTATTCTGCCCTATATCATGCTCAGAACGAACATGAATGTAAATAATAACTAAAAAGCAAACATTTGTAAAGAACGCAACGAATAACTCATATCAATAGCACAAACGCTCGTTTGACGAACAATCGAGGCACAAAACACAACTCTATTTGAAAGCATCAGTGAGGATGACAGAGCAACAGAAGATTTGACATAAAACACATTATTCTTTTTTTAAAAAACGTGCGCCCAAAACGTGCGGCGGAAACGGCGAAACCGACTTTTTATTGTTCTGCTTAAACTTTGAAAAGGTCGCAATGTTTTGTTGAAAAAATACAGGCGAACAACTGTGGTTGTAAAAAAGAAAATTATCGTGGTAACCGACCCTTTGTTTGTGTAAACGTTTATGAGTTTCAGCCGTTTTCAGCGAGTTTGCAGACGGCGTACGATCCGTCTTCGTTAATGTTTCAAGGTTAAAGCTGTTCCGCTGTGATATAGTTGCTATGAGGGAACAGTACAATTATGTTTGCTTTGTTGTTCGTTCAATAAAACAGTAAATACCTGTTTTTAAACGACTTCAAAAAGGTGGTTTTATGTTTGCAAGTATGTTCGTGATTTTCTCATAAACTGCTGATCGGATTTGGGTGTGGTTTTCAATATTCGACTGCCTATTTTTCTGATAATGTTTCAATGTTCAAAACGTTAACCTAGATTATAAGACACAAGAGCTATAGAGTAAAACAAAGGAGTAAGTCAGTGGAATTTCCATTAATCAGTGATAAGACTGATAATTGTTTTCTCTCGATATTTTAGTGTGAACGTTTAAATAAACCGATCGCAATGGATGGGAACCCATCCATTGCTTACCCTGGATAATCGACCCGTATGGGTGCTACTAAGCCATGAACCCACACGTTTTGTCAAACCTCCAGAATCAAATCCATGGAGAATCCCAATGAGAGTACTACTTCTATTCTCCCCAAATGTTCAAACGTGGAACACTTCTCAGTTCAACCGTCAGCTAAGATAGGGTGTCTTTTTGTTATTTCACACTCGTACTGGGTAAAGGGCACGATGTATTACCAGGGGTAGGAGGGGTGAAGGAAGGGGGTGGGTCAGCACAATGCATTCGTTAGCTGTCGCCCCCTTTGTCTCGACACCAGCAGCTCTTTTTGTGGCGACACTTAGGGCCGTAAGATCAATCGTAGTTTAAACCACGGAGTAAAGTTTAATCTCCCGTCTTCGATTGTTTCCTAAGATCAATGGTAGTTGATCGACCATAGACAGTTTAAACTAACGATTATTTTAAACCAACCCAACGGTCCGGTTAAACTCCCACGTGTGGATTAAACTCTGTCTGTTGGTTGGTGTTTCTTTCAATATGACTGTTCGGTTGTAAAATGTTTTGTAACAGTTTGCGTAGGTAATAGTTTTTTTTGTACCTATTCGTCTAGTTGTGAAGTTTCTTTGTTGCATTTTGATGTTTTTGTTGTGGTTTTGGTTCCTAGCATATTCCAGAAGTACTATTGAAATCTTCGGCTAATTTTGTCCAAGTCTCCTCCTATACTTAAAAAAAAAAAAAAAAATATCTTGGGACAACTCACACACGGTCATCTGGTCCCAAGCTAAGCAGAGCTTGTGTTATGGTAACCAGACAACTGATATACATACTTATATAATTTATAAATACATACATATTATAGATAAACACCCAGACACAGAACAAACACTCATGCTCATCACACAAAGTTTGTCCTGGGTGGGAATCGAACCCACGACCTCCGGCTTAGCAGTCATGGTCAGTGACCACTAGACCAACAGGCCCGTCAAACTTAACTGATTATTTACTACATCAGTTTTTTTTGTTTTCCAAAACATTGGAATATCTTTTCACTAAAGTAGTCAGTAAATCGATTTCAAAAAGCGCAAGTTAAGGCTCCCTCTTTTTTGAAATTACAGTAATTTAAAAATTACTGTAATTTTTACATTTTTAATCCTTCCACAGCAAAATCAAACAAACAAATACCACGCACAGACTACACACAACAAGCTACGAATAGGGGAAGTAAACAAAAATAAAAAAAACGTCAAAACTCAAATGTCAAACATGTCAACATAACATTGCCATTATTTTAATGAATGAATGAACAAAATTCGAAAAAACGAATGAATGTTGCCATATGAACAAGACTAATCGAAGTTTAGCTGATCTGTTCATATTTTGCACTTGATCTTATGACGGTAGATTAAACCATGGATCAAACTTTATCGATAGATTACGAAAACTGTAGTTTAAACTGCTTTTGATCTTACGGCCCTTACAGGGAGAGCTCGTTACTGACCGATTTGGGGGCGAGGTGACCAATAGCCGTGTGAGGTGTTAGTGATATGCGACGACGACTGTCGATTAAGCAAACTGAACCGCAAAGTAAAATGTAAATAGGTTAGATTTTAACAGACTGTACTTGTTATAAAATCACGTCAAGTTCTTTTCAGGGTATCCTAGTTGTCAATATTTATTATGATTTTAATACAATATAAATCAGAAACATGTATTTGTAAAACATAGGTACATAATTACATTATACCTACATTAGATCTTATAAATAGTAGTTTCATAGTGCGCTACGTTTTGCGTACAATGACATACAAATGTGTAATCAATTATTTATTACACATTTGTATTTATACCTTAATTCGAAATGTATTGTTCTTCATGCCCCTCATAGGCATGAAGGCACTTCAAGATATACAAGTCCCTAATAGTTATCTTGTCCAATAGCCGGGAGCATTCCAATTAACTATTAGATTGAGCGGGCCCGACGCTCATAATACTACATGTTTTTGTTTAATTCCCATATTGTTAACAGTATTAGTAGTTTTAAAACAAACTCAACATTATTAATTAAGCAATAACTTTACTAAATAATCATTTATCCCTTGTTTACAGCGACAACGTTCACTTGCACGTACAAAAATTGTAATTTATAGTCACACTAGCGACCCGACCCTGCTTCGACTATCCAACACAACAATATTTTTTCAATTCGAACCAGTAGATCCTGAGATTAGCGCGTTCAACCAAACAAACAAACTTTTCAGCTTTATAATATTAGTATAGATTAATACACGACTGAACACTACCACCCAAGATACAAGCATTCGCTTAGTTTGGGAGACAGTACCAGTACCCAAAGCACAATACTTTTACTTGTTTCTAATTGTAAGACACCCTGTGAACTGTATATTTTTTGCGACAATAAAGATTATTTTTATTATTATTCTTGCAAGATTATCCTAAACATGTTTTCAAAATAAATATACAAAAACGTTTATCAAACATCAGACGAAGCTGGTTTAATTCAAATTCTGATACGAATCTCGATAATATTTGTAAATGTCACTAAACTCGAGTTCGCCGTGACTTTAACAAGATTCTAAGAAGCTGAGGTTCTTCAAGATTTTCTTATTTTTCTAATCGCGATAGCAAAACTACTTTTATAACGAAAAATCTTTGTTATTTTTAAGATCAACAAGATTAGTTATTACATAGCGTTCTTTAAGGTACTTTCTTGGCTACAATTTGTTTTTTCTACTCAGTTTACTAAAATGGTTTGTTTATCAGATCGGCTAAAAAAGAAACGTAAGGTTTTTATATTAAACTACCTAAATACTAATTACCGACCGTTATTAATTAAATATACACGAACATAATAATAATCATAGTTTCTACTGCAAAGTTAATTCATTATCTTTCAGACGTTTACAGTAAGGATGGCTGTCTGCATGTGACTTGCTGTTTCCTGGGCGGTGTCGCCGTGTGTCGCTGGCCGCGCGTCGCACTAAATTGATGCCACAGTATAAATATCTACCGTACAGTAGCAACACGCCCCGCCTCGCTCCGAAACACTGTTCCTCACCTCTACCCGCGTCCAACCTGCTCTCGAAACTGCTTTTAGTTCTCGCGGCGTGTACACACACGCACGTATTTGTACAGGTCTGTTATTTTGGTTGTAGTGTAGGTAATTAAATCGTTTCGTTTGTATGGAGTGACGCAAGGTGTGCTTCAGCCTAGTGCACCGTGCCTTACCTGATTAAAGTGATCGTCAATAGGATAAAAAAAAACTTTTTTTAACATTAAATAAAACAATTTCATGTCACTTATTAGATGTTTATAATATTAAAGACTATCGGTCAAAGTACACCACATTCTTAAAAACACACACCACGATAAATATCGTAAGATGTGACTAAGTGAATATAATTAATTAGAGATATCCGAAAATAGATAAAACCAGATTATTGAAAATAACTCTAACAGCTTCCGAATTATCCATGTGTGTGATAGTTGAGTGTGCGCAGGTGGGCAGCGTGGTTACCGACGCGGTGGGCGGACGCGTATAAATGACGATATTATTTTAGTTAATTAGCGAGTCTTGCTGCCCTATCATGTATTACTTACTAAGATATTTCATATTATACTAACGTTACAGATATCTGTAGTGTGAGGCGGGCCTTACGAGAATATAAAGTAAACGGACATTGCGATGAATTGTTTCCGACGGAAAATAATGTTTAATTAATTACATAATTACATTATCAGCATCTGCATTTTCCAGAGGTATGGGTAGAGGTTTCCTGTAATCCACCCACATGAAACGTATCTATAAAAATAATAATCGGTATATATAGGCAAGTGTGTGCAAATATGTTTTTATCTATTTCATAATTATGTAATTTCTAAGTTTATTTTGGACATCACAGGCACCGGTGTAGAGACACATAGTAAGGAAACCTGGACCTAGGCTTAAACCTTGGCTTCTCGTGACTTCTCTGTATGAGTATTTGCCCTCTAGTGGAACCATAAGGAGGCTGGTATTTTCTTTTCTTTTAAAAAATATTCATCATCATCATGTCAACATTTAGATGCCCACTGCTGGGCATAGGTCCCCCAAGGGGGTTAAGCCGTAATCGCCATGCTTGGCCGATGCATGTTGGCGATCGCAGTAGGTGTTATGGTACTCAGAAGGACGCTGCTGCCCATCCTTTGGCCCTCTGTCGTCTTCTACGACACCCACGGGTAGAAATGGGGTGGTGATATTCGCAACACCACATTGTAATCGGGACACGGGATGGTTTAAAACTGTTTGAGTAAAGCCAGACGAGCGTAATTTATTGAGTTTTGAGTCGTAATTTCGGTCGCGTAACTTCTGCTCGACAGAAATTCTGTTGAGCCGCCAGACGAGCGTATTTATTCAGTTGCTTTTTAATGCTTGTACTGGGTGTTTGTGTAGTGCAATGAATATAATAAAAACGTTGTGTATTTACGAAGCATATAGCGAAGACACAGAAGATTATGACAGAAGAAAATACGAGGTGAATCCACTCAACAGTGAAAGACTGATGCGCGGACAGTTTTATGTCTGGTATGAACTTCAATTATAAATTTTTCCGTGTCTACAAACATTGTGACAAAGAAATTAACGTATTGACTCCCACGCGTTTCGTGATTGACTTTCGATTCTCTCGCTCCCCTCTCGCCGCGAACTCAATTCAGCCAGAATCGTGCGCGTGAGTCGGCAGACAACTCATTTTGTGGCGCCGTGTGAATGTAACAGGATTTTAATATGAAATCGAATGTAGCAGAAATTACGCGACTCACAACTCAAAAACTTACGCTCGTCTGGCTTTACCCTTATAGAATGAAGAATACAAAATGATGTATACGTACAAAAATATCACTTACCTATATAAGCGAGTTAAATACAACGAAACGCTCAGTTACCAACACTTGCATAATAATTTAAAATCTTTTTGTGACTTAAAGAATTCCTTTGTAAAGAACAGTGAAAGTATTAGAGGTGTCTGCGTGAACTAATGTTAGAGTTGCACAATCAATCTTATGGTAGTGACAGACGACACGGCCACCGTGCTCAGAGAAGTAAACCACGCGGTTCATAGTCCGGGAGCAAGCTGTGTACGCGCTCGTGTTGGTTTTGATACAGGATTTTTGTTCATAATTAAATTGCACAAAAATATTAATCATGTATTTATTGCATGTAGTGTAAAAGTAGCTAACAACTTAATCGGCGTGGTAATGGAATAATTCTACGGTACAGATACACTGGGGTCAAGGTTCGAGTTTGTAATATTGCTCTGTGTTTTTTATCAGATACGTCATAAATATTTATATAGATATTCACTTTAAAAACAACAAGACAGCCGAGGTGCTAATTTAGTTTGCAATGATATGATATCCTACCTAGTTTTAGTATTTCATTTAGGTACCCGTGATTGTTCTAGTTTTAATCAAGATAACCAATCTCAAATGAAAAATTAAGCCTAAACTGCTGGGACAACATCTTTTGAATTTATTCAGAAATCTGACTTAGTACAAACAGTCTTAAAAAAAGAAACAATCTTCTCCAAAGCATTTTCATTTTCATGAATACGTGAAAAGGTTTGGGGACGGTTTGAGTACCTACTACAAAACGTTTTGAATTTGATGATAATTAAAAGTAAGACACAGTTTTTGCAGCGCATTTTTTGTTTGTGGTTTTATCAACTGTCTGCGCAAAATGAATGCATCTTTTCAGATTTTCAGATTGCGGAGCAGAGAGAGAGTTATTGCTGATTGGCATGATGAAAGCCTCACTCATAATGAGGTATCTTATAAAACCGCCTGTCTGTATTAGAATATGAATACTACCGTAGTTTATAAGTTTAACTGTCTACTAACATATTATTATAGTTCTAAGTTTTTCTTGTTTGCAATGTCAGCAGATCAATGGTTTTCTATTAAATAAAGAATATTACTATTATTATTTAAACTCTTCGATTTCTGCACTACATAACATATGTTTACATTTTAAAAATAAACTGCAAACAACAGAAGTAAATAGCATAATAAAACAGAGTAATCGTTTCAGTTGAGTGCGAGTTAAAAAGTAAATTGAACGGAACGGTTAACTCAAAGTATTAACCGGTCCGATCCGGTTCAAACTGCATAGTAGCCTTGCGATCTCCGAGTCGTTACATCGAACCACGGAATAATAAAAACTAGAGGAAGTGCCCTTAGTCTTACTTAATACTGGATCCTGTGTGGCCAAACTCACACATTTGCAAATTAAAATGTACTTGCAATACACAGAAAACGATGATATAATTGGCTACAAATTAGAAACGCAACTTTGGCGAAAAGCTTATTTATTGTTGTTTGAAATTAAACCGTATCACAACTGACGAACGTTGCTATTATTTTACATGTCAAAATCACTAAAGAGATTTTTTCCATCTAACAATCCAATTCGAGTAATGTAAAACGAGTTCAGCTATTCGACGCTAGAGAGCGCTGTTACCAAATTACTTAACATGACATCTATTGTTACTATAAATAGATGTCATTTTCGCATGCAACTGTTATTTATTTTTCTATTCAATGAGAGATGTGGTCAAGTTGTCGATAATTTGTACGATGTAAGAAATGTAATTACCTACAGTGTTTAAAAAAAAAAAAAAAAAAATATATATGTCGGAGACAGTTTATTAATCACATTGTGGGTGTTAACTAAATTTGTTATGATTTGTGCTTCTTATTGTTAATTTATGTGATTTTACTATCAATTATTGTCTATTAATTCGAAACATGATTAATTGTGTGTGCACACTGATTTGTGGTTACTTTATTTCGATAATTGTTATCGATGGTTTTATTCAAAACAATTGTTGACACGTTACTTTGAATGTAAAACGAATTACTTTATGAAATCACTATTGTTTATTCATAACAATTATTATTGTGTTATTTGATTACAGATCTTATTAGATTCAGCACATTTTAGTGTTTTGTATCAAGTAAACGCGTGACGCACTTCCGTGCGCATGGGCAGACTTGTATGGAGAGGTTGCAAGGTGGGGGGCATCGCCTTATAAAAGAGCGTGCACTCCGTAAGTATGGCAGTCGATCCTCGGATTCGACTCAGTAAAGAGTTCCTGCTCCCGACAATACTGTCTGTTTACCTGGTACAGCGCTGCTGTATATTCACATAGCTGTATAGGCTTGCTGCTAGCGAGCGATACACTTTGTATTTGGGTGGCTTATGCTACTGTACGAACTATGAACCTTAAGGGTTTGTTCGTTTATCATTGGGTGGCTTATGCTACTGTACGAACTATGAACCTTAAGGGTTTGTTCGTTTATCATTGGGTGGCTTAGGCTGCTGTACGAACTGTAAACCTTAAGGGTTTGTTCGTTTATCATTGGGTGGCTTGGCCACTGTACGAACTGTGGGACCTTAATGGTCTGTTCGATTAACTGTATTGTTGCTGTACCTTTAACTTACTTTATTCCTGTTACTGAGTACCATTTGTATTGTGTGTTTCTGTACTAATAGTGTGTAATTGTTTTTACAGGTCTTGTTTATCCCTAATAGGATAATGGGAACGCCTATAGTCCTGACGATGTACTATACCGCTCGGCACTCCTCCTCGATCGCACCTGACGATCCTACATCAGAAGTGGGATAGCCTCTTAATGATTACGCATGGCTTCCCTAATTATCGTATGTCTTTTCCACTCTTGTTATGACAGCTTCCTCTCTTGGGATTACCTAGCGCAGAGCTAAGGCTGTTTTAATGGCATTCATAAATCACCTACTCACATTAATTTCATTGTTTGATTTTACATACTTCAACAGTTACCGCTACCCTTATTAATCTACCTAAGTGTCAAGCAAATTGCTGTTTGTACTGTACTGGCCCATGTTTTTGAAATTTCATTTCCCGTGCTCATTTACTACCGAATTACATGAGGTTTAAACTTCAACAAGAACTGAGTGTCTTGTCCCATTTTAAGAGAAAGTCTCATTTTCCTCTGACCTACACATTTCTTCTCAACCCTCTTAGGTTCAAACCAGGTACAATAGTATGTCACTTTAGTGACTACCGGAGAACAGCCGGGAGGTTCGAGTGAAGATACTGTGAGTCAGTTTTCGAGCAACTAATCATCCGTGATAAGTTGAAGACCGTGATAAGATAAGTTTGATGTACCCACCACTGATGTTCTACAACTATCTGGTGAGACGCTTCCATTTTGTTATGACTCTAGGTTTGAATGTACCTACTTTCATTACTGATACATGTGTGGCAAACTTACTTGTATGGTCAATATAAAGTGAAGTTTCATGTAATACCGAATGCTTATTCAAATCATAGTATCATATTATGCCGTGAGATATTAAATTTAGATTTTGGGGTTATTATAACCGAATGTATTGTTACCATTACAAAAGTTGAGAATGTAACACCTATGCTCTATTCCTGAAACTCCGAATAAAATTGATACTGATATTCCATCTGAATATAAATCAGTGATAATACAACTATGTCAAATAGTTGGTTTTTAGCTAAACAAATAGGTAGCGTGATTCTGAGGTTTGAGGGATAGTTTATCTGAAAAGTAACTGTGTACCCCCTGATTGTTGACATGTGTTGTGAGGTAATAAGGTAATTACATGTGTGGTAATAAGGTAATTACATGTGTGGTAATAAGGTAATTACATGTGTGGTAATAAGGTAATTAAATGTGTGGTAATAAGGTAATTACATGTGTGGTAATAAGGTAATTACATGTGTGGTAATAAGGTAATTACATGTGTGGTAATAAGGTAATTACATGTGTGGTAATAAGGTAATTACATGTGTGGTAATAAGGTAATTACATGTGTATTACATGTGTGGTAAGATACTAAACTTGTTTTGTGATATCAGGTCTGTAGTGTTTGATTTAAATTGATCAGAATGACCGAACGTTACTCGTAAGCTGTTTACTTGAGCTCTTTTCTGATTGTTTACAGATGATGCGATAAACTATTCACCCAAGGACGTGTGAAGATGCAAGACGACCGTAACAGCGCGTGGCGTGATTTAGTAATAAAAAAACAGTTAATTTTGAGGGTTATGGTTTATTGTTATTTTTTAAATCATTGGGAATATTCTCACAATGCTGAGACATTTGCTGAAAAGTGGACCGACAAACGTATTCTTGTACGGTTAATAATTGTGATGAACTATGGTTAACTGACTCTTGGATAATACAACAGTGCCTGTAGATGGTTTAATTGAAATGATTGTTTTTACTTTGAGGGGATAATATGTACCGAACAAATTCTAAGTGAAGTAGAAATAGTTGGTTGCTAGGATTTAGAGCTTTCATGTGATACTGGGTCAATCATAGTATACTGTGAGATATTAAATTTCATTTTTTGCAGTTAATATGACCGAAAAAATAGTGCTATCATTACAAGAGTTAATATTATTGACCAATGCAGTATTCCTTGGATAATACAACTGTTTAATAGTTTAACAATTGCTTCAGCTGTTGACAGTGTGGAGATAGAAGTAAATCGGTCCTGTGCAAGAAAACAAGCAGCCCTGGGTGCCGAAGGTTAAAGTTGGAGACTTCGTTGGAAACTTCGTACTTCTTGCAGATCCAACATGATATTGGTTGAAGTCTTTGAGTGCCAGTAAAATTTAGTCTTGATCATGTATGAAAAATGCCTGAATGTCCATTCAATTTTAACGATGTCAATGTTGACACTGATAATAATCATCTGCTGCTGACATACCATAGCTTAATTGACAAGATGTCTATGTTGACTCTTGTTTGGATGTCTATGTTGACTCCTGGGTTTGTTTGTTGAACTTGACGCCTATGTTGGTTGTCTATTCAGCTACAAACTACTTGTCGATTCCCATGGTGTGAATTCGGCTGGGAGACTATGTCTCTACTTTTGTTTGGATGTCTATGTTGACTCCTGGGTTTGTTTGTTGAACTTGACGCCTATGTTGGTGGTCTATTCGACTTGAAGCTACTTGTCGATTCCCATGGTGTGAATTCGGCTGGGAGACTATGTCTCTACTTTTATTTGGATGTCTATGTTGACTCCTGGGTTTGTTTGTTGAACTTGACGCCTATGTTGGTTGTCTATTCGACTTCAAGCTACTTGTCGATTCCCATGGTGTGAATTCGGCTGGGAGACTATGTCTCTACTTTTATTCGGATGTCTATGTTGACTCCTGGATTTGAATGTTGAACTTGACGCTTATGCGGGTTGTCTATGTTGACGCCTATGCGGGTTGTCTATTCAACTTCAAGTTATTTGTCGAATCCCATGGTGTGATTTCGGCTGATTTATTGAGCTATGTATTGTCTGTAACAGTATGGTTATTTTGACTGGTTATGATGCAAATTTTGCTAATGATTTTACTTCAGGACTAATTCAGGATTTTTCTTTGCAACATACCTTTTGCTAATTAAAGCTTTTTGTCAGAAAGGCCGATCGATATTTACCAAGAACTTTATAACTACACGAGGACGTGTAGAATGTCAGTCTGGCCGTGTCGGAGACAGTTTATTAATCACATTGTGGGTGTTAACTAAATTTGTTATGATTTGTGCTTCTTATTGTTAATTTATGTGATTTTACTATCAATTATTGTCTATTAATTCGAAACATGATTAATTGTGTGTGCACACTGATTTGTGGTTACTTTATTTCGATAATTGTTATCGATGGTTTTATTCAAAACAATTGTTGACACGTTACTTTGAATGTAAAACGAATTACTTTATGAAATCACTATTGTTTATTCATAACAATTATTATTGTGTTATTTGATTACAGATCTTATTAGATTCAGCACATTTTAGTGTTTTGTATCAAGTAAACGCGTGACGCACTTCCGTGCGCATGGGCAGACTTGTATGGAGAGGTTGCAAGGTGGGGGGCATCGCCTTATAAAAGAGCGTGCACTCCGTAAGTATGGCAGTCGATCCTCGGATTCGACTCAGTAAAGAGTTCCTGCTCCCGACAATACTGTCTGTTTACCTGGTACAGCGCTGCTGTATATTCACATAGCTGTATAGGCTTGCTGCTAGCGAGCGATACACTTTGTATTTGGGTGGCTTATGCTACTGTACGAACTATGAACCTTAAGGGTTTGTTCGTTTATCATTGGGTGGCTTATGCTACTGTACGAACTATGAACCTTAAGGGTTTGTTCGTTTATCATTGGGTGGCTTAGGCTGCTGTACGAACTATGAACCTTAAGGGTTTGTTCGTTTATCATTGGGTGGCTTAGGCTGCTGTACGAACTGTAAACCTTAAGGGTTTGTTCGTTTATCATTGGGTGGCTTGGCCACTGTACGAACTGTGGGACCTTAATGGTCTGTTCGATTAACTGTATTGTTGCTGTACCTTTAACTTACTTTATTCCTGTTACTGAGTACCATTTGTATTGTGTGTTTCTGTACTAATAGTGTGTAATTGTTTTTACAGGTCTTGTTTATCCCTAATAGGATAATGGGAACGCCTATAGTCCTGACGATGTACTATACCGCTCGGCACTCCTCCTCGATCGCACCTGACGATCCTACATATATATAAATTGATCTTTTTAATGTACGTAATGGATCAAAAATGATGATTAACTAATGATGTATTGACATATTTTTCTGCGATACCTTTCATTGAGTCCGTAATATGATTGTATGTAGGAAATTGATTGACATCCCAATGAAATGACGCATTATTTTAGACATGACAATATCTTTTTTAAATATGTGACAGTCTTTTAAAAACATAATTGACATCTCAATTTTTGTACATGAAAATAAACTATATACATGTATATAGAATATTTATAGGCCTACGTCTAACCGCGAATGAATGACTATTTGCCAGAATATAGGTATAAGGTTTTTAAAACTCATTCTTTCAAACTCGTACTTTTATTTATTAAAAAAAAAGTTAGGTACTTTAAAAACATGTTATTGTTATTGTGTTATTGTTTTGTCGACACGAACTATTTGCATTAATGTGTCCCATCCCTAAACGAGTAGCGTCGAAGTTTCTAGAATTTATGCCACGTAAAACGATTACAGTCAAGACAGCGAGCAAGCTAATTTAGACTTTAGTGAATGGACATAAGGTAGTTTTCAATTCGCATCAAAGCAAAAATATGGTATTGTCAATAAAAATCGATTATATTGAAATATATGAAAGTTTTATACTTTTTGGTGATACGATATACCTCTGCAAGAAACATTCTTTGACCTGCTATCATTTTTGCATGTAAAAATTGCACAATAAGGCAGGGTTGTATTTTTTTGCCTTACGTGCGACATTGTGCGATATGTCACGTCGCTGCAAGTAGTTGATCTCGACTGGACCAATGTTGATCATTTCCACATAATTGTGCCACACGTTCGATGGCTGCGTGGCACTTCCCCTTGTTTTTATTATTCCGTGCATCGAACGATATCGATTGGAAATACGTTGTTATGGGTACTGCAAAATATTGGAACATAACCATTTAATACATGCACATAATATATTGAACAGGAGTAACTATTTTGACTTTTTTTGTTTTATTCTGTCCCACTCCTTGACAAAGACTTCCTCCCATGCCTTTTTTTTTATGGGACATGCTCGCCACACTATCCCTGCAACTCCTGAAACCCAGAATTAACAGTGGCGACCACTAGACAACGTCGAGGCAATGGAGCTCGACGAGTCCTGGGGGCCAAGTCTGCTATTTTTATAATTTCGTCATTCCAACACGATCCCATTGTCATTTTGCTAATATTTCGTAATCTGCTAAATTCATAATGGTCGATCATTGGTCGGTCAATGGTCTCGTAATAGAATTGTGTTATAATGACATTGTCGTATTGCCATTATTATGAAACCCGTTAGTAGAAATGATTTTCGAAAAACTACAACTAAATTTGAACATTTATTCATGCCAGATTTAATTTATATATATTTTTACATATTGTTATATGTGTTAAAAGCAATCTGAAGTAGTAAGAAGTTCGTAAACTTAAGTCAGTCATTCATTTGTCATTGTGTACGAGATTACCATTCCATAACATTTCTTTCAATGGAGTGTCAGTGGTTGACCATTGGAAAGTCATAATGACGCCATTATATTAGTAGATTATCAAACTGGTCAAAATCAACAATTATGACATCAATGATAGACCATTCTGACACTATTGTAATAGCAGACTTGAGGCCCAGGAGGAACGTTACCATTGTCTTGAATCCCGCAACGAAATTAACCAGAAAAGAACAGCGAAGGAGTAAGAAAAACATATTTTCCACTTCCCTAAAAATCAAACAGGAGACATCCATGCCTCTAGTTTGACATAAAAATAAAAATAAAAATCATCATGTACTCTTATTATGGAATCTGGGTCCCAAATAGAGAAGGTAAGTATCCTCCATTAATATATAAATACCCTGTTATATATCAATGGTACCCTCTCAATTCCCCGAAGCATCGTTAGGAGGCTCTAAAATTTCCTGCTCGGACAGGCAGCGGCGCCTACCTGTATTATAACGAAGTTACTAATGTATTAACCTTCCGGAAAACGTGCAAGGAGGGTAGAAATACGTTAAAAATAAAGTCACAATTTGTTCATGTCTTCAGAATGGCACATTTCAATTCTATACATTACTGCCTAGATATTGGTTGAAATGTAGGTCAAGTCAATAAAGTTAACAAACGATGCGAATACCTTCGGATCACGTGTCATTTCCCATAGAATATGTGCAGCCACACCGGGGTGCTATTCACCTGCTAACTCTGAAAGGTCAATCATCCGTACAACTATACCTAGAGACACACCATCTATTTAGTATATCAATATTCAAGGCTGTACCTCCACATTTAGGATAACCCTACTATTCATAACATAACAGCCAGCCGACACCGACGACACAGATTTTATAAATGAGCTACGAGGGCGGAATACGCCGCGCAAATGGCGATAGTCGTTACCAAAGTTACGTAAACACGCGTTACGTTTAATTACATAATTAAATTATTACAAGGAGCGTTCGCAGCGAGCACACACTCACGTACTACTATCTGAATTGTTAATATTGTATTTAAGACCGCCATTACGCTAAATATTTATGGTGCTAGATTTCCGCTGTAATCACTGTCGATGTGTGTGATTAATTAGTGCGTTTGTGTGAGTAAGTCTAGTAATACGAATGGCAAAATGAAATGAAATGCTTGTTATGTACATTTCCGATATCAAGTTGTCACAAGGTCAATGATCAATGCAATCACAGTGCAATTCTGCTAGAACGACCCCAATACATTCGCCGGGACCTACATGAAACACGAATCAGATGCAGGAACTAACACTACAACTTGCCATTACACCGTTCAGACCGTGGTTCAGACCATATTTACTCGAATCGGACGCAATACACAACCGCCCTTGCCGTCATTATTCCGCACGTTAACACTCCATTCACCCACTACTCTGCGGCCAATAATATGATTATTGCGTATGCGTGTGCGTGTGTGTGTGCGAATATAATGTGTCTGTCAGCTGCGATTTCCCACGCTGTCGTGCGACGGTTGTGAAATTAATTACGGCATGTAAGTAACCAGGTAACTCGTCATTACGATACCTTTGAATCTTTGAACATGTTTTGAATGTCGTCGTCGTGATTCGCGTGTAAGAGTATTTACTTACTTAATGAGTATAATTATGTTCATACATAATGTTATTATTGAATCATTAATGAAGCTTGATGTATATAATGTATCCACCCACCACCACTTCAGCCGAAAGACGCTGCTGGACACAGGCCTCCCCCAAAAGGGGGGGGGGGGTTTGCCATAATCGCCACGCTTGGCAGGCGGGTTGACGGTCGCAGTATAGTTGTTACAAAGGCACAGAGAACGCTGCGGCCCATTCTCTGGTGAGTCCCTTAGTCGCCTCTTACGACACCCACGGGAAGATATGGGATGGTGCCATTCTTTACGTCCGACACCATACGAACGAACGAATATAATGTATAAGTTCAGATAATACGCATTATGTCTACGCCTATGAGTAGCGTTTGAGTGGAACATCAATGAGTCGATAAAAGATACCTAATATAAAACCAGAGCTCCCGGTCTCTTGGACCACTGCTAAACAATGGGTCGGCCGGCGAGCCGCGCATGCGACGGGTTAATTCGGGAGCCGTTTCATGAAGCGCTACTATTAATACCAAACAATCGTTCAAACGACGACGTACCGTGTAATTGCGAGAACACGATATTTCTGTCTGTGTAGGAAATACAATGTTTGTTAAGCAATAGTGGTGTACGAAAAGACTTGATTCCTAGTACCAACACATACTCGTATATAAATAATCAGAACAGTGACGCGGTGATGTGCCATAGTGAAATAAAAAGCTACCGACTTCAGAAACTAAAGTCATGTGTGTTCTGTTTTAAAGTTATTTTTCACTTTTTGGTTTTTGAAGGCGGTTGTATTTTTAAGCTTTTTTATTTTTCGCTTTTAAGTACTTCCTTATCATCCAAATCCATTAAGAAATGGCAACACAGTCAAAACCGAGATCGAAAGTACAAGGTGAGACCATTACAACATCATCCATGTAATTTTTTTTTATTTCTGTTGATTTTTCCAAAAAGTGCAGAATCAATTTCGATAAAATTTATATGGGACTACCCTTGAGGCATACCCTAACCAAAAAAAAAATAATTTAAAAAATCGCTTTACATTTGCCGGAGAAATCGCGTAACAAATATACAAAAAAAAAAACATACAGACGAATTGAGAACCTCTTTCTTTTTGAAGTCGGTTGAAAAAACACTGCGTGTTAGTCATACGCATCTCTTAATTTCGTGTCTTGACAAAGGAATCATAATACCCGTGTAAGTGATATGAAACTTAGACGTCTAAATAAGTAATTTGTATTTATATTCGAGCATGCCTACTGTTATCTGGTTACAGGCAAATGAGAAAGAGAGAGATGTGTAGACAGCTTATTTACTGAAACTTAGCTTATCTAATCTACGCAGTTTCCACAGGTTAGGACATAAAGGTAACATTCCACAGTGTCATAATGTGTTGGAATTTCCTCCGCTGAGGTCGTCACACGTGGCTATGTAGGTATGTAGGTAAGTACGGAGGCAGATTTAAAGCGCGGCTTTGTCTCGCAGGCACGTAATCTTGTGTGAATGTCTCTCAAGTATTCGAACACTAAAAGAATTGCCTAAATCCTTTTATACTGTTTGGGTGGGATTGGATAATGCAAAGCAAATTGCTTCTAACTAAACCTGCGTTGGTTTACCGTGTAAACATGCAACTCTTGATTTGTGAATTTCTTTTGAGAACGATTGATTCATCTTTATTGATTGATGACAACGTCAAGGTTTACGTGTCTGTGCTGATGATTCATATTTTGTTTGATCCGGTATACTTTAAGCGTTAATTTGAAATCTCAGAAGCCGACCTTCAGTGGCCAGCCAGAAACCAATGATTACCTTAATAATGACATAATTTGAATGGCACCTCCTGAACTTTGTCTTCGGTTAATTAGTTCGGAAACAGGGGACGATGATCGCTTGGTAACCGAGGTGGTTAACCTGCCAAGCGCTCTGTAAAATTCATTAACTCTGAGTACTTTCTGAATAGCACATTAATATCAATGTGAACTTTACTATTCATTACAAAATTTAAACATACCTATTTAGTTTCTATAGACTAAAATTATGATTTACTTTAGAAATACAGAAATGTTACTCTTTCGTCTATATGAAAATGTTTATACTGAATGTGTATTTTCATATTTCCACAGGGTTCTGATTTGGGAACCCTTTGATTCCTGTAACGGAATATTTAACAACAGCCCTGTATTCAGGTGGGTTCCTATTCAACATCGGAAACAAAAGGACGCGTGAAATAAATTCCGTCGTTTATCCGAGTACAGGGTTGCGCAACAATTTATAACTTTTATAACATTCTATACGGCGGTCCCATAAACAGTAAATAAGAAACAGAAGGCGCACAATCAGAGCGATCTAAATAAATCACTGTAATACTACTATCACTATTCATAAAATTATATCTCACTATCTCCAAAATTAAGTACTTTTTGTTTAAAATTATTTATTTTTTAAAACAATATGTTTGAATTGTTTTTAGACCTATATTATTATACTCAATTTACAATAGAATCAGATAGAAGTTGAAAAAGGTTACCTATTCAAAATGCACACTTTTGTAACAAAAGTACAATAAACATGTTACAGTTACCTACGATTGACGCCGAATTTATTATAATCTTATTTTATAGTAGCTGTCGCACTGAATTGTAACCATTTTAATAATTTACTATATGAAATTATGTAGGTTTGATTTAGTTGTATTATTTCATTCCAATTTTAAATTACACTGTAAAAGATGATCAATACCGGGAGCGTTATTCGTTTCACGATAATTCTACCTAATTTAAAATGTTATCTAGGTACCTAATCTTTAAAACACGTAGATTATACGTCCATATATTGGCACTATCATAGATCTATTTATCAAAGTTACGTTAAAACTATTTTAACAAAAATTGTGTTTCACTTGTCTTCGAAATAAAATGTTTTGGATTCCTGCTTTTAGGAGCCTCTTTTTTCTAATGCTATAAATGAAGTATAGGTATCGTGTAAAGTGTACCTTCTGAATCGGCTTTCATAAATAAAGGAGTGAGTAGACATGTGACAAATAGCGCCCATAGCTGTACTACGGGGGTAGCCAGTAATTATGTCGTAAATGGATACAAGGGTTTGGTCGCGATCGCTCGTGTAGCCGGCGGTTTATTAATCGGCCACGTTATGAGCGTGTCACATGTCCACCGGTGGTCGGTAATGTTCAGTAATGGGGCATGATAACATGATGTTGCGGTGCATGCTTGTGACTGGTGTTAGGTTTCATTTACTGGGAAGCCAATGCTAATGTCGGGTCAGTCATGAACGCACGTCAACATTATTGGTATAGTCCCACTATTTCTTAGGGTTCCGTACCTCAAAAGGAAAAAAACGGAACCCTTATAGGATCACTTTGTTGTCCGTCTGTCTGTCAAGACCATTTATCTCGAGAACGCGTTGAGGTATCGAGTTGAAATTAAAACCATATACTCAACAGACCCACAGACAGTCCCTTGAAGCAGTGGAAAAATAAACTTCTAAGTTAACGTGAAAAAAAATACAGCCGTTTATGACGCAAATATCGTATATTTCGACTCTCTCAAGGGAATCAAAATTGATAGGGTACTTTCCGTTGACCTAGAATTATGAAATTTGGCAAGTAATATTGTCTTATATTACGAGTATAAGGAAAAGTCTGAAAACCATACATAGTTGTACGGAACCCTCGGAGGGGCGAGTCCGACTCGCACCTGTCCGGGTGTTTAAAAAAAAAAAAGACGTTGCCCCACACTATAAATTCACTCACACTCAGTGACAGAGATGTCCTGTGATCCCATTAAAGTGTGAGTAACCTCCATGTCAACCAGTAGTTAAAACAAAAACCTTTGATTATCCTGAACGATTGCAATAATAAAATGTTAATAGGCACGAGTTTAGACGAAACTGTACCGTCTGATAATATTCAGCTATTTAGTGAGTTGTTTACACTTTAAGGGGTCATTCCAGTTGGTAATTACTTTTTAATTGAAAATACTGAGATTTTAAACGAGAAAGCTTTTATTGTTTTTCACTTTGGACTCTAGTGGAAGGCTCTTTACGTGAGTTTGCGGTTCTGGTTTCAGTTCATCGCATAATTTTAGTCTAAGGCTCTCTCACGCTGCCTGGATAGTGAAATATCTAAGGAGATGATGGACAATACGGCACAGTTGGCGCAGTGGTTGAGTGATTGACTGATGCGCTGCGTGTCTCGGGTTCGATTCCCGCACGGACCAAATATTTGTATGGCCTATAGATAGTTGTTTCGGGTCTGGCTGTTTGTGTATCTGAGTTTGTGAGTGATGTTTGTAAACGCACCTACGACACAGGAGTAATTCCTAGTGTGGGACAACGCAAACATAAATGCAATATTGGTTTCGATCAAAATATCCTATTTTAGCAGTACTTTTAGGTATTAGTTACAACAATACTATACGTCCCCTAACAATGCCGAGTGATTCATTTAATCATTATTTAAGGAAGATGAAGAGAAAACAATTGTGCAACATTTAACAATACCTTCAGATAAATAAAACTTTGAGTCATGGTAAAGATTCAATTTAGTAAAGTTAAGACCCGCGGCGATAGCTTCCTCCGGTTAAAACTTCTCACGTGGCCACCACCGTGACCGTAGGTACATACATATTTCACACATCCCACACTCCTCAGTACGTTTGAAAGGGAGAGAATCGCCACTTGCCACCACATTACGAAGCCATACCCGCCATTTTAGGCGTGTGCGCAAATTTAGTGATGTGACAAATGCGCTACGGGATTGGCGGGGATCAGGCCGGGGCGCGGGACGGGCGCGGGAAGGGCCCATTGCCCGATTTATGGATCCCGGGCTACTTGCGATTCAAGTGGCATACATCGCCTTTATAAAGATATAGGGCGCATTGTACTTAATGTTTTTGCCCCTATTTATGCTGTTAGCCGCTGGAATCGGAATCAGTTTAGAGATTTGCGCGGCTTACTGCCGCCGTGCTCCTTTGTGTTGGACATCGTTATGATAAAATGCGGACGTAAGTGGCTCTTAAAGACGTTGTTGCTACACGCCGCTATTTGTGTGGATTTATCTGGTTCCTTGAAAATGATGTTAAGTGCTTCTGCTTTATATTGCCGTGCGTATTTCGCGCATTACTTTTGTTTTGGTAGGATTTAATAGATAATGAAATTTACCGTTATCCTGAACGAATTCAAAGTTAAAGTCAAATCATTTATTTCAATTAGACCATTAAAGGCACTTTTGAACGTCATACTGTAAAATTTGAATCTAGTTGCCCATTCCAAATGGTAGTTTCGTATGGAGAAGAATGGGCAAGAAACTCCATACTTACTCTTTTAAAAAATATTATGTTTACAATTGGCATTTACAAGAATTTTATTATAATTATGTTACGTGAATACGATGTACCTTGTATAAAAATCATATATTATAGTATGTATAATTTTATTTATAATTAAATTCGTTTACATATAATTTAATATAAATAAATTTTGAGCGATATCAAAGAATCACATGCACTTTGTAAAGTAAAATCACAACTATTTTGTTATTTCTTAGTTAGAATATACGTGTTCACATTCTCGGAAAAATCAATTAAAAACACATTAAGCACCAAAAGGCCGTAATTATCTCCCCTTTAAAAGCCGAATAAACAAAGCTCAACAAACAGACGTAACCGAATCACTGCGCAAACTCTTTGGCGCCAACTCGATAAACAATTAAAACCACGCACGACTCAGAACTATTCCCCATTAACAATTAAATTAGGAAATATCCCGGTCACCACAATCTCATCGCGCCCTACATTGATTCGGTCAGTGGTGGAAGTTCAATAAAAGTTCCCGGGATCATTCCAGAGCTGTGCGCTTGAAGTGCTTCCCGCAAATTAATATTAGTTTTAACACATTATGGGGGTTGTATACCTATTAGTAAAAGTCAAACTGAAAAGTTATTATAAGCGTATTAAGCTTATAATAACTATAGAATCGTTAGCGACTAGTAGAGTAGTTTTAACTTGATTTACTTTGTTTTTTTTTTTATATTTATAAAACAATAACTCTAATTCCATTTCGCGCAGAGGTTCGATTGCCAGTACCTGCATTGCTATTCTATTACAATCTCCCTAGGTGAACACCTAGGTGAAGTGAACTGTCATCCGATTGTAGTGCTTTGTAAATCCCTAGCATTGAGACAGATGACAGCTCACTTCACCTAGGTGTTCACCGAGAGAGATTGTAACAGAATAGACATACTGAAGACTGAACCATTACTGTAGGTACTGTTCACTTACTGAGCAATCGAAATCAGTGTAGGTAACATGTGTGTATTTTAATTATGTGTATGTGGTCTATTTAATTGTTTTGTTTTTGTTATTATTTTATTATGTATAATGTGTGTGGCTATGATCCTTTGTTGGTCGAATTAAACATATTATTATTATTTAGGGACAATTCAGTAACAAACCTAACCGCCCAGCTAAACTACAAATACATGAAATCTTTTACTAGAACACATTGTCGTCGTTCTAGAGAGCTCAGTAAAAAGGTGAAACAGCGGAATTATACGAAACATTTCCGTGTGTTGCGACTATAAAACGCGGCAAGTTCCCGCGCTGCGGTCACCGCCATGCATCACTCGTCGTGCACGGAAGAGACATGGCTGAGGGAAACTGACCCTCCCTTTGTGTGTAAAAGTATCATGGGGATCACGTCTTGTGTGCTGTGCCAAGAATTGTAATAGAGCAGTTAACCTACTGTAAGTAAGTATTGCATGAGGTAGCTAACTCATTTTTTTATTAATTGTTTACAAGAGGACTAGTTACAACCCATAAAGTTAGTATGAACCAAAAATGTATACCTATGTATAAAAAGTTATTATTAAAGCTAAATTCAATAACAACTTTTCAAAAAGGGGAGATCAAGTAAGAGATAAAGCATTTCATTAAATAGCCATGAATATAAATTAAATAAAAAACGACACGACGTCTTCGAGGTAAGTAGTCCAGGCGGCCCCTGAGAACGATGTCCTCGACATGCAAGTAAATCTAGATAAGTCCAAACAATGAATATATTAAAACGAAACAAATTGCATTTTAAAAAGGCGCATTACACGAAACGTTTCCGTGTGTCGTAGCAATAAAACGGGGCGCGCTTCCCGGGGCCCGGGATCCCGGGCTCGTACATCACTAGCTGACGAGTGAGAAAAGCCGCTCTTTATTTATAACGCGAGTAAATACTGGTCGACTAACTCGCCTGTCTTCTGCTGTGTGTGGATACACTTTGTACTTTAATTTATGAAAATAAACAAGAAATAAATCAGGATTATAGCACTTAAAAGCGTTTTACTGAGCGCAATTACTGTGGTGTAGTGGGCAACTAGGGATTACCACAGAGCAAGAAGAATAAAAAGAAAAGGTCGTTCTCCCAGCCACAATGATATTTTTTTAAACCACTTACATTTTAATGGAGCTGTGCCATTGCCGTAGCAACAAAATCTTAAGTATTCATAATGGTAAGATTAAAGTATGCATCGCAACCCTAGTTCACATGCCATGCCAGTAGCATATTTCAGCAGGCATAAAAAAGTGCAGGACAAAAACCATATTGTACGAGTTATGAGTTCACGTTCCATAAAACTGGCTGAGTAAATTTTAATAGAATTTCCACTCCTTGCAGAAAGGGTTCAGTGATTAATAAACGTGTTCCACGCGAGCGAACGTGTAAACATGAACAAACTGCGAGCAAATATAGGTACCACATAATTGAGTAGCTCACCATATTTGAGGCTCTTGGATAAAAATAGCCTCCTTAGTTTTTAATTAATATACGAATATTTAACAGTAGGATAGTGGTAGCTTGGGGATATAGAACTAAATCGTAAGTTTATATAATAATATTTTTATTTGCTACAATTAATTCGTGGTTGAAAAGAGCAAAAAATACATTATTCTGGTATGAAACATTCCTTTGTGCAACTTGCAAGTGTTGTTGGGTAGGAGACACAAACGGCCTCTCTAACATAGTTTCACATAATCTTTTCCTCTTGATGTAAAAAAGTAAACATTTTGACCGAAATTATAAAGCGAAGCATGACAGTGACTGTTTGCTATCATGCTATCCTGTCATGTTCAAATTGAAGACATTTATGATCCACAAAAAACAGACACCACTTTCAAATACTACAAAAACGATATATTATATCACTCGCAAGAAGTCTTCGGACAGATGATGCCGATATTTCTTCCACAAAAGTATTCGTGGGTTTGCAATTCCACAAAACAAACAAATGTCTTTGACGATTGGGAATTTTCGAAAATTTTTGAAAGTGTTTCTCTTCGCCACACTATTTTTATAATCGTTAATTTAATGTATTAAAAATTATATGTAATTCTTCTGCAGTATAATGTTATAATTCTGTATAACTATATATTGTACTCTTTGCTAATAATATTTATTTTGAGTTTCAAACATGACATATTGTGTCAAAATAAAATGTATTTAAATCAAAAGCACTAAGAAGTATTGATATCAACTTCGATGCAAATCACCCTCAAAATAACTTTCTTACCATTTTAAATACCGTTAGGTGTTGAATTTCAATAAAATACGAAACCCATCTTCCATCAATTCTGTTAAAGAATGTTTATGCGAAATTTGAAGTAGATTGGACCAAGGAATCACGTTGTCCCATACAAACTTTGCCCCTGTTTTTCACCCCCTTAGGGAAGAGGGGGGTAGAATTTCGGAAAATCCTTTCTTAGTGGATGCCTACTTTATACAAAGAACACACCCTTCAAGTTTCAGGTCTCTACGATCAGCGGTTTAGGCTGTGCGTTGATACATCAGTCAGTCACCTTTGCCTTTTATATATATAGATATACTAGCTGTTGTCCGTGACTTCGTCCGTGTAAACATCGGTTATCGCTGATGCAGACAAAGTTGTGGATTAAAAAGTAGCTCATGTCCTTCCCCGGGGTTCAAGCTATTTACATACCAAATTTCATTAAAATCGGTTCAGCCGTTTCATCGTGAAAACGTCACAGACAGAGTTTCTTTCGCATTTATAATATTAAGGTATGGAAGTAGGTAAAGTAGGAATGGATATAGATTTAAGACATAGGCACGCTACTGATTGACACTTGGAGAGTGCGCCGACTCGCACTAATAGTGCCACAGACTGGCACAGCTCCAACAGAGAGTGCCGCTAAATGTGCGTGAGAGAAAGATGGCGTCCTTGCATGTGTTCATATTCTTTGTGATAGTGTTGGTTAACAGACGAGTCAGTTAGTCAGTACAGTTACATGCACTTAATACAAACATTAAGATATATAGAATACTACAGTCGCGCGTGGTCCCTTCTCGTAGTCCTTGGAAGGGACCACGAAGGATTTTTCTTCGTAAACAAAAAAAATCTTAATAAATCTTGCGTAGCTCCCGCATTGGCTTTTTGTTTACAAAATGGATAACCAAAATCTTTTTGACCCTTAAGTCCCCCCTGGCCCCTGGGGTGGATCCGACATGGTTATGTTAGGTTAGAACTGTGACCCCCTACGCCAGAACCAAATCGCTTTTTACAGTCAAACTCATACATTTCTACAATACTTTAGGAAACACAATTTGGTATAATTTAATTTACCAGTATATATTTCTTGAAGGATCCTCGGGTAAATAAATACTCGTGGTCCCTTCCAGGGTCTAAGGGACCGGGACCACGGCCGAAAAAGGAATACTAGCGGGTCCGGCAGACGTTGTCCTGCCCTTAAAATAAAAAAGTCCTACAACTTGACTGCAGCACCACCTACCGAGTCCAATTATAAATCTAGCCCCTTCTCGAATCCATTGGAACACACACGGAAGATTTATAATATGATGATTATCACGCATCGGTGTTTCAGGATTTTTTTGTAACTAAATAAATTATAATGAAAATTTGAGTTTATCAGAATCAAAATTACTAAAAACCTTGCTGTATATCTTTTGTTGTGACTACATAGAAGTTGGTCTCGACAGAACCATAGAGACAAACAGACACGAAGTTTCACCTTCCACCTCAAATTGGTTCTTCCGAGAAAGAAGAGAATAGAAATGAATATAAGAAGAGAATTATTAAATGCCAACTGGAAAAACTATCGAATGAATTCCTTTTTGGCATAGCGTTATCGAGGTTTTGTCATCGGGATTTACTCTCAGAAACAAGTCGATCTGAAATGCGCGGTACTAAGAGCGAGCAAAAGCGTCACTGGTGAACTTTTATTGTTGTTGTTGTCCTTGTTATAGCGAAGGTAATTTTTTTTTGAAATGTATTTATGTATCTATATATAATAAAAATGAATCGTTCGTAAGTCTCGCTAAAACTCGAGAAAGGCTGGACCGATTTGGCTAATTTTGGTCTTAAATTTTTGTGGAAGTCCAGGGATAAATCAAATTGAAAAATCAGTTGACAGGACAGCGTCTGTCGGGTCAGCTAGTTTATTTATATATTTATTCATAACAATAAGCTTACAGTTTGCACCAAAACGCTAATGTAAATCCTACTATACTACTATCCTACTAATCCTACTATATAATATTATAAATGTGAAAGTTTGTAAAGATGTTTGGATGTTTGTTACTCAATCACGCGTAAACCGTTGAACAGATTTTCCTGGATTAACACATAGGATATTTTTTATCCCAATAATGTGTTCCCTTGGGATAATCCTTCTTTTTTACGCGGGCGAAGCCGCGGGCAGAAGCTAGTAAAATTGAAATCTCTTACAATTTCAGTAAAAAATGTCACAGAACGAGAATTTTGTAGCAATACACGGTACAACAATTATCATCATCATCATCATCCAAAAGATGTCCACTGTTGAACATAGGCAATTATATTTCCTACAAAAAATACAATGTAGTTCTCTTATTGTCTAAGGTCAACCACTGAAGCCTGTGCACACCGGAGCCCGATATAATGTAGTTCAACGTACGTACGGCCTGTATGACAAGCTGTTGGCAACATTAGCCGCGTGTTGGTACCATCGCGCGGACGCCAAGGAGGGTGGCAGGCCAAGTACATCGCCAGTTGGCACGCCAGAGTGAGTAATAAGCAAATTTCAAAATATTATGAGGAAAATGCTAATTTTTAAAGATTGTCTCAGTTTGAATATTTCTTGGCAAATTTTTGTGATCGTAGTGACAACGAATGATGATAATATATTTGAAACTAGCGATCCGCCTCGGCTTCGCACGGGTGCAATGTAGATCAAACTATACGTATAAACCTTCCTCTTGAATCACTCTATCTATTGATGAAAACTGAATTAAAATCTGTTTCCTTGTTTAAAACATCTAAGCGTAGACAGCGGGAGCGACTTTTTTTTTTAATAATAATAATATAATATATGTGGGGACATTGTTTTATACTATGTAAAGATAAAGATTACTTTTTCTTCTTTTCGAGTCAATGGTTTTCCTTTTTGTTAAACTACTTAGGCCCAGTAGGTAGCCACATTTATCGCACCATTAGTGGCGTTTTGTAGGTATATCCTCTAAGGTGCAGGTGTAGAGGCACTTTGGGCACGAAAAAGAATACTACTATAATAATAATAATAATAATTCTTTATTTGCATAACTTTTTTTACATTATTTGTGAAGCCCTGACTCCAGAGCTAGATATTATAATATCTGTATTTCAGGAGTCATTTATTTCTCCCTAAATTTTTACAGCTTATTGTATGCAATAATGAGCAGCATTATGTATTACAGTTTTATACAATTAAAGCGTTTATACAACAGTTTAGTAGTATGTTTAATAGATTTTTTAGTTACATTAAATTACTAATATAGCTATTGACGATATTTTATAATGATACCCATAAATAGAATGATAATTATTTCCATTGAAATAAGCGTTGGAAAATATTGTATCTACATGTATGTACCCCATTTCTACTCTACCCGTGGGTGTCGTAGAAGGCGACGGAGGGATATTGACCAGAGGATGGGCAGCAGCGTATTTCTGAGTACCATAACACCTACTGCGATCACCAACATGCATCGGCCAGGCATGGCGATTACGGCTCCCCCTAGGGGGAGACCTATGCCCAGCAGTGAGCGTCTAAAGGTTGACATGATGATGACAATGATGATGTATGTACTATACCGTACTACGTAATACTAAGATATATGTAACGATACATAAGATCAGTTGGCTGGAACTATGAGCACACAGATGAAGCCACATGTCTATTACCTTGTCATGTAAACTCAGCATAACATCAAAGACTGTATTTCCCTGCATGTCCGCAAAGATGACGAGCCCTGTCCAAGTTGTCACATTTAATGCCTACGCCTCAGAATCTGCAGAGAAGTCAGCAGTTACTGCTAGATTATAATAATATTACAAGTGATTGTATGTGCATACTTTGTGTGCTGTTTCAGTTATGAAACATGTAATGTTTACAGTAGGAACACATCATTCACTGCACTACACAAGAATAATGTTTTGATTAACAAAAAAGTTTTCTGTTTATGAAAATACCTTTGACAATAAATTTAGCAAGTAGTTAGAAAATACTAAAAGAAAATAATATCTAAAAACTAAGTTTACATTTTTATTACGAACGTAAACCACAAACATTTTTCATCTCATACCGCATTACCGACAAACAAAACTAGCATCTTTCACCCGCGGAAGCAGAAAAATCACAACGTTTAACAAAAAGTGAAGCACACCCGAGGACACGGCCAGTGCGGGGACCAGCCGGGTATTCTCAGAATTACTCGTGCCTTGGTGTACGTCGGGCAAAAATTGTATTTGCGTCGTAATTCCCGGACGCTTGTTATCAGACTTTTTTGTGATCGTTTCATATTTCGCTTCGTCGGGAAATGTGCGCTAACGAATCCTCCTTTGTGTATTATTACTATCACGGCAATTATGCGGAATGGATAGACGGATTATTAAAAAAATATACCTGTAGGTACTGAGAGAAATGTGATTCGTCTTCATTATTGTTTTTGTTACAAATTATTTGATTGTGTACATTTTATTTCTGGCTACAGCAGTTTCAATATTTTTTGGAAGTATTGTTCTGTTTTTTGAAGGTACGTGCCTGTATTATGAAAACTAACTTTTTCGTAGCTTTAAATAAACCTTTGTAAAATTCAGTAGTTATAAAAGTTTCGGCCTAGTTCATTTTACTTTATTTGTATCGGGGCCACACAACTAAAATTAACTTTAACCCAATTTCCATTCAACATTCATATAGGACTAACAACTTATATGTTCTCACCGTGTTGTGTTGTTTGTTCACTTTTACCAATTTTCGGGATAAGCCGATAAAACTTTATAGTTAATTAATTACATTTTCATTGAAGGTTTTGAAAAATAGATCGTTATTTATATTTACGTAGGGGAAAACATTGATATCACTAAATACAAAGATAGCGCTAAACTGAGTCGATTGTGGCAATCTTTTGATTGCACGAGGTGGTATGTATAGCAGCTGCACGCATTAGAACTAAAGAGAATTGATGAATGAAGTAGTGGCTATTGTAGCCCAACCACCGGGTGTCCAACGAAAAAAGTAATACTTAAACACCGACATTTTAAAACTCATGAGCACTCTAGCAGTCCTATGTATCAGTCATAGGTTACCTACAAGTACTGTCACACATTGACAATAAGATACTTTACCAAAAAGTTGTAGTACTGCCAAGTGGGTACCTTGGAGGGGGGCCTTGAAGAATGGGTGTAATAAGCTCCTAGGACAAAGGAATGTGACCATTCTTCGTGTGGATTGAATCTCATTATGCATAAATTATGTGGCCATAACAACTAATTACCGGCTGATTACGTTTTGAAGTAAGTGCATACAGTCACGAAATAAATATTTTAGTGAAACTTAGTTTAGATAAAGCGTCCCAGGCGGGAGGGAATTTGACAAAAAAATGTGTTTTAAAGTTCAGGACCAGTAACAATGCTGGAGAAATGGGGAATGGGACAATTAAATACAACCATTTTATTCTATTTGCGGAAACTCTGCGAACAGTTCTAGTCATCTTCATCATCATCATCAGCCTGAAGACGTCCACTGTTGAACAAAAGCCTCCCCCATAAGTAAGTCAAGTCAAGTATATACAATAAAATAATGAGAATTATAATAAACGATAATTTCAATTTCGAGTACCCTGTGTACTCGAAATTGAAATTCTCCAGTTACTTTAACCCCGAACAAAAATAAATTATATGCAATTCAGTAAAAAAATATTTAATAAAACTAATATTTATTAAACTAACAATTCTAGCTTATTTCTAAAAATATCCTCTTCAGAGAAAAGATAGAGTATTTCCTTTGTCAAGTGAATTAATTGGTAGCAAGCAACAAAATAATATTTATGAGGGCAAACGGGCAAACGTGGAGCAGTGCATTACGTTGGTCACGGTAACTTTATTCTGAATACAACTATGTTAGCTCTGTAAACTGCATTAAATAACTTTATAGAGAATGTTCATTCGTTTTTATGACAACGTTATGTTTATTGTTCTATATCATGTACTTAGGACATTCTGTTTCAGTAAACATTTTCTCATCGCGACACTGTGACGGCCTTTAGTGGACACAAGCACGTGCCGAAATATGGATCACCAACAGCTGGCATTATGATAGATACAGTTAAACTGAAGCACCGTAAAATACTGAGTAGGGCGTTGACATTAACTTACCCGGATGGATCCTTTAGCAACAAATTACACCTCTACGACACACCACAATGACTAGGAATCCTTGAAAAAAAGAAGAATCACTTATTTTATCAAAAACAGTCCAAAAAATTTAGTCTATCTGTAAATTCGGTAGATCCGTGGACAAATATAGGTTAACGATGATTCTGGGGTTAGGCCAGGGTCAGACCGGCTCCCGTCGATAATGTGCCCATTAGAAGGTGACGAATGTGTGTACCAAGCCGTTTGCCGCACTCCCCCAAATAAACGAGACGCGTTAAAAATAATGCCGTGTAGACCCCACTTTATATTGTGGCGTAAGGGAACATCTAGTACATGTGTTTTGTTTAAAGGTAAATATTGTATTAAAATAGGGTACATCCGTACGTTGCTAAGTTCCAACTGCTTGGGTGACGGTCTGCAATGAATTGACTATGCTGTAAACAAAGCGGTGTATTGTAAATGCTCAATATCCGTGATGCCTGAATTCAAAGTACTTAAAGTGACTGAATTAAAAGACTTTTACACAGATATTATTAACTGACGGTGCGAGGGAAATGAATTTAAAACCAGGCATAGTTTACCGTAATAGAATACCGTGAAAAAATTTCATTTGCAACATCAAAAACAAATTTGAACATTTCGGCAGTTTGTACAACGGTAAACACTGAATGGCAAGCACTCGGCATTCTATGCCCGTACATTCAAAGCTCTTTTCAATTTGAACACCGGCAAAAATTATACAAAAACCTATTTCAGTTTTGGACACACACGGCCGCCACTCGTCGCAACTACATACCATGTTGGACACTATAAATCGGTATACCCTAACCCTTTCCGTGTACAAAAAGCATATATTTCCAAGTGTGAGTTGTTCCGAGTTGGGCCGCTAAGTTATTTTTATGATTGCCGCAAGCATGTTTATGAGTGCACGAAGCGGGCGGCGAAGCTTGATAAGCGTATGCCGCGGGCGAGGCGTTGCGTCACACATTTTATTTTGCTGATCTTACAGGTTTAACTGTATGTACTTTACTGTCGGGTTTGATGGGCTTATTATGTTGCTTCTTTGATCATTTTATGTAATACCGAGGGGAGGTTTATAGACTTATTGTGAACCAGGATGCTGATATGAGCTAGTGTTCCAAGACTAATAGTATGTTAGCGACAACACGCATGACGACGTGATATTTAATATCCCTGTTGTAAAAATATTTGAACTCTGAATTAAATAAATCTACAAAGTGTAGGTACCAACGTAACGAGGCCGAGGATGAGGTGTCCTCTAAAATATTAAACATAACTGAAAGGCAATGGTTGAATACGGTATTTTTGTACTTATAACCCAAAAGTTGTAGGTACCGCCACTTAGAATGTGTTTCTTAGAAATTAAAGAAACACACTAGTCGGATTCTCTGAATGTAATTACAGCCATTATGTGGGTCAATAAACAACGATAAAACTGGAACTACAGTCAAAGAATGTAATCGCACGGACTGTAATACAAATTCATAAGAAATAATCTGAATGTCCCGTCATATTTTTCACACGTTAAACAGACGGAATTGGTCGCCATTTTGCTACACGGTTCTGGCATCCAATGAGTTTCGTTTACATTCGATGAACTAGTCGTGCATGCAGCTTGCAACACCGCTACTCTATTAACCCAATTGTCGGATAATCTCATATTCAAGGTTCTTTTCAAATGGGGTGAGGGTTTGATATGCAACCTTGCAGAATGGGGATAAAATGAATTTCTAGAATACTCAATATTGCACCATTCACGCTTGTTTTTTCTAAAGAAGTAGTAACTATGCACCTACTGCCAGCCCTCAACATTAACCGATAGAAAACTGCTTATAAAGTATTTCTTTTTGTAAAACAGAATACACCACACCAATAACACGTTTGTAACAGTGTTTTCTGCATAAATAAATAATTTGTTTTTTTTTTTTGTCGAAGTTAATTATTTTGGAAGTCAGGAATGCGTAAGTAATTCATATAAAAATAAACTAAACGACGATCTCAGTACCTACAATACCTTGAAAATTGCTAATTAAAAGTGAGTACATAATACCTAAGGGATACCTAATTTTCTATATAATATTATGAAGTCGTGGTAAAAAATATTTGTTAAGAGAAATATAAATGGATTATAATTATATTGGACGTAGTGGACGCTCTGTCGAAAAAATAATTTTAGGGTAAGCCGGTGTATTTTTTGCAATAAGGTACTAAATCATTAAACCCTTACACATCTTACCCAATAATGTAAGAAGCAACTATTCTAAAAAAAAACTTTATTTGGACCCTGAAAATCCGATCCTTTTTCAATTACCTAACTGTAAAATTTGGTTTTTATTTGCTTTAGAATAAAAAAAAGTAGTTAGAAAATTGTGGCAAATAAGTGACGTCAAATTTTATTATTGACGTACTAAATCTATAGGGGACTCGTGATTTGACAGTAAGTATATATAAAGTTATCCGTATGGTGTAGGACGTAAAGAATAGCACCATCCCATATCTTCCCGTGGGTGTCGTAAGAGGCGACTAAGGGACTCACCAGAGAATGGGCAGCAGCGTTCTCTGTGCCTTTGTAACAACCATACTGTTCGCCAACCCGCCTGCCAAGCGTGGCGATTATTTCAAAACGCCCCCTTTGGGGGACGTCTTTCGGCTGAAGTGATGATAAAAAAAGTTTGCCAATTGACTGTGGCACAGACTGTGGTGTCAAGTACCCTTTTTATGTCATTGGCAAGTTTAAATTACGCTGACGCGCTTTCGTGACAGGCAACATCTATATCGGTCTACAGAGTGAGAGCCTCGCCAATAATGTCGATGCCGATGTTGATCGATTAACCCCAGCTATAATCCATCAGTAATAATAATCAAGCAGCTCGATCGACGTCGACTAATCCATTCTACCATCGATCGATGCCGTCGATCGACGATCGATCGATTGATCTGGTAGAAACTATCGATCGACGTCGACTAATCCATTCTATCATCGATCGATACCGTCGATCGACGATCGATCGATTGGTCTGGTAACACCCTTATATTTGAAGGTACCAAGCTCGCAGAATTCATCAGAGGTTGTGTACTAACACTACATCTCATTCACTCCGGCATCACATTTTACCGCTATAGAAATAAAATTACGCAAGTACGCGAAAGGCGAGGCCGTCGAATTTACCTTTTATTTTACCGCCCTTTACTTTTTATTGAACATGTCGTTTTTATACGGAGCCGCGTATTTGCGTACGTCCGATACGAGAGCCGTTAAACGTACTGCTACTCGAATAGGTGCTGGCTCTCGTTGAATATTTGTAAAATATTGTATGGGATGCTTATTGTGTACTGTTTTTTACACTCTTAATTTTTTACATTGGCTCAGAGATTGGTCACGTTCGGCTGTCATTCCTTATATTGTGGGATTTCGTATATTTATTTTATTTTGTGAAATGGAGACTGTTGTGACGGCTATTGATGTGTGATTTACGTAAAAGCAAGTTACCTACAATGTTATATTTTTTTTGAAAATTGCATCCTTAACTAAAATAATAATTAGGATGAAGTATAAATAAATGTACTGTGCAAAGTAAAACCTCATACTTTTCCACTAAAGCCTTAAAAACTGTAGCCGAAGAAATATTAAAGTTATTTACGTACCACCCACGCCTTACGAACTTGGCAAAGATACATAACCTTTTTACGCCTCCACAAAATTAATGTTTGCACATAAAAAAACACATGTAATAAAATTTATGATGATAAAAATACAGCATGGTAAACTTAATAATTTAATTCTTAATGAATAAACATCAGCGTGGAGGAAGTCGCCGGCTTTGAGTGGAACAACTTCTGGTTGGAACTCGTTGGAAGCCGCACGAAGCCTTTGAGCTACGTCCCCTAGCGTTAGAAGTCGCAACTTTCTGGGTAATTAAGTATATGACTAACGTGTTAGTGGTTATGTTTCGGTAACTGGATGTTGAATGACGTCTGAGGTCGCTGAACTTTTGAAGGCATACAGGACTAGGTTTACAAGAGACAAGCGTACACATCACTGATGTTCCTACGCGTTTACTTTATATGTAGTTTCCGGCAAACGGATGCACATTATTTCGTTTTGTTAGAAAAGTTACTAAACATCACGTCTAGGGAATGGAGAGCAGCTTCCTCTTCTGTGTTTTTAGAACGCACCGAATGGATGGATGTTATCATTAATTATCTGAAAGGCTACAACGCCCACGCTTCATAGTAAATAAACTTCCGCGAAAAATCTCGTCAAGATTCTTTTTTTGGTACATTAAAAATAATAACAAAACATTTTCGTCTCCTTTACAGGATCTCAGGAGCAAGCCCTCGACCGTGCTTTATACCATAAGACCACGCATAAGTACTGCGTATTAAGCGTAGTCACACGGCTTACAGGATTCTGGGGGAGTATGCAAATGAGGTGCATGGATTGTCAACCTTATGGTTTGCTCTAGACCGCTCGTTAAAAGTTTGTTATACCTTCGGCGTCCTACCTACGTGTTTATGGACTATGAATACAGAAGGTTATTAAAACATATTTTTGTTTGTGCTTTAATATGCACAGACAGCGTCATGCCCCTTTCCGAAGAAATTTCAATGCGTGGGGGGTAAGCAGTTGATGACGCTTTCTGTACCTACTTATCCATATACTATGGTGACGACCGTGTTTGGTTGTTATGGTATAGGAAGGCTGGGTCGAATAGAATCAGAAATAATGCAAACAATCTCAATAATGCACACAGACAATCTCATGAATGTTCATGAGCGGTCACAAATCTACCCAAAGCAATGTTCCAGCATCGATCAACTTATTCATTTATCTGAGCAGGCTTTTACGGAAACCAGTGGCGAAGCACAAATATCAGGAATAAATCTATGAGATTGATCGAACCATGTCGGATGGTGTCCACTACTTAAGTACACTACGAAATCTACTATTAGATTACTGGTGAAAATGCCTGAGGCATTAAGTCCGCCTTTGTACCTTTGTGCATGAAGGATAAATAAATAAATTTTAGTTTCACTCCTTTATGAACAATACATAGGTAATCTATTACAAGTAATAATGTACGTTCCATAATAAAGTATGAACTTTTAGATAAATAAATACAATATTTTTTTAAATGTTCTCGTTTTTTCATATCCGCCATAGTTGCTGTTAATATATTAAAATCTTTCAAATCTCTTTTATAGCAAACTGCTTCAGCTACTGACCTTTTTACAACATAGTCTAGGCAAACAAGTTTTTTCTAAGAAATGACAGTTATTATCTGGAATATTTGGACTGCTAGATCACTCTTATCGAATTTGATGAGATACAGATTACTTCTAGGAATAGATATTATTTGGTATTTTTTCAGGGTTGTAAAAAGATTGAAGGTCTGCTATAACGGTGGTTGGTGGATGACATTGCGATACAAGATCTTGTAACGCAATGTCATCGGTCAACTACCGTTCCAGCATTAAAATATTATTAAGATTGAATTCTTCATGCTCAGCGCTACAATCAAACTGTACTCACACGTATCTAAAGTTCACAAATACACAAAAAAATCTTTTGCATGAAAAATATATGATGTGATTTCTAAAACTCATTGATAACCCGCTAGCATAGCAGATACATGTGTCACTGCGTCATAAAGAAACTTTAGTCGTATAACTGTCAAAGTGCAGATGCTAGTCTTATGATCATGGCTGTTCCAATAACATGGTGGATTTTATGAGCCCCGTTAGATACCGACTTTGTTACGACACACTATAATAACACTGCACTTTTATATCCCGAGACCTTGACACGTTTCGAGGGTAGTCAAATAAAAGTATGTCGCTTATTTTTATAGTCCTT
The DNA here is from genome assembly GCA_947361185.1 of Charanyca ferruginea. Classification (NCBI taxonomy): domain Eukaryota; kingdom Metazoa; phylum Arthropoda; class Insecta; order Lepidoptera; family Noctuidae; genus Charanyca; species Charanyca ferruginea. The sequence goes on along the minus strand of OX376058.1, from coordinate 30,424,047 downwards.
TTTCTATTGTGGCAGGAACAAAACGTTTAGTGGGGTGAAACTGTGTATTAGTGTGTCGATATGAATATGTTATAGTTTATTGTGAACTTCCACATATATCGTGGTCTTTGGACCCTTCTTAGTACGCAAGTAGGTATAAGTAGATGCATTTTAGGTAACCAGTCAAAGTAAAAGTCAGCCCCCTCCGACCCTAATTATTACTGACTAGAGGAAAGTAAGCGAAAGCCTACAATCCACCACGTCGCCTCACTTGGACGCTATCCCCGACCACTTGGTGACAGTCGCAGACACGACGGGCGCGAACGACTCGTTCACAAATCATGTACAATCCGTCTTGAACGATTGTTCAAGGGAGGTTCCGGCGATGAGCGATCATCGCTGGAAACTGCCTGACGATGTGCGTGATCTGTTGACCGAGAAGAACGCGGCCGTCCGTGCGTACAGTGCCTTCCCCTGCGATGCGAACAAGGCTCACATGCGCTCTTTACAGCGTGCTGTAAAGAAACGCATCGAGGAGCTGCGCTCCAGCCGCAGGGACAAGACACTTAGTGAACTCGAGCCCTCCCACCTAGCCTTCTGAGAACTCCAGAGGAAGCTCCGTTCTTCCAACGAGGCCTCCATGCCCCCTCTCATTCGTCCCGACAATAGCGTCGCCTTCGATAACGATGAAAAGGCCGAATGTCTAGCCGACAGCCTAGAGTCTCAATGCACCCCCAGCTCTCAACCAGTAGACGAAGCTCACCTTTCTTAGGTCGACGGCGAAGTCACCAGTCACACAGTCTCTCCCACCCGTTGAAGACCCTGATTATCCTCTGCCTCCGGTCACTCCCGACGAAGTGCACGATATTATCAAGAGGCTCAAACCCCGGAAAGCCCCCGGCTCTGACGGTATCAGCAATAAGGTGTTCAAACTCCTCCCCGCCCATCTCATAATGCTAATGACCGCCATCTTTAATGGCGCGCTAAGCAACGACATTTTTCCTCAGGCATGGAGAGAGGCCACCGTTATCGGCATTCCGAAACCAGGCAAACCCAAGTCTGATCCCACCAGTTACCGTCCCATTAGTCTACTCAATGTTCTAGGCAAAATCTACGAGAGGCTTATTTATAAGCTGCTCAAAGACTTTGCCGAAGCAAAGTCTCATTCCCGACGAGCAGTTTGGCTTTCGAACCGAACACAGCTGCGTCCAACAAGTCCATCGCATCGTCGAGCATATAAGCGATGCAGACTCGACGACCGAGACATACTCTGACCGACCCTGACGATGCTATTAGCCCTGGCTTTAGCTCCTGGAGGAGAGCCTCCAGGAGAGAAATAAGGCCACCAGTACAGTAATCAAACACAGACACAGACCGCCGTCATTCCGTCCTCACCGCCGAGGCCCGCCGCGATGACCCCGTACGTCACCTCCCCGTCCTTTGCTCGTGCCAGCCCGCGCCGCTGAGCCTGTAGCTTTAAATTCGTCCCTAAATAATGGAAATCCGATCCAGCCTGTCCCTTTGCTGTCCTCCCCCAGCGACGCCCTAAGCCGAGGCTCGTACCTCACAGGGGGTGCCCTTAGCGTGTAGTCGCTTAGTTTGTAAGTTATTTTGACCTGGCTGGAGGCCCTAAAAATAATATTTTTTAAGGCACCACAGGAAAGTCTGGTTAAGCAGCCGACAACCTCCAAGGTTGACCTGCGAGATGCCAATCCGAAAAAAAATAACCAATGAAATCGTTACACAATTCACACTAGGCACACACACCGTGCAAACAAATAAACAAGTCCTAAACACATCAAACAAATATGTAAAATAAAGCTAAAATCAAAATTTGAGACAGCGAAATAAACTTGATAACAAAAGTAATTTAAGGTTAAATATATAAGTATATACATAAGAAGAAAATTAATTTAAGCAGGAAAGAAAATTCCAAATATACGCTCGTTTGTTCTTCGCTCTGGAAAATTGTTTGCTAACGTAAATTGGTATGCTTATGACGACAATGAGGTATTGAGGGGAACCACGTGGAACTCACGAGACGCATGAACTCGGCTCTCAGGACTCGTTAGCAAGGATATTACATGACCTTGCCCTTTCATTCGTATTGTATGGAATTGGTCTTTCGTCTACATTATTGTTTGTAGTTTCCCAAAGGACCAGTGTTCGTCGTAGTAAATGGGTATGATATGTCAAAAGGATGTTTGTTACTGCTTCTTTCTTTTTCCTAAATATACTGAAGATACAATAGAGGCTAAACAACGTTAGTGATGCATTAAGGTCGTTCATGATACCTACGTTTACAAAAATACTGAATTATTGTTGAGTTCTTTTTCCTACATTCTTGTATACCATGACCATGGATAGATGGTAATTTTATTTTCAGCTGAAGAAGGGACTTCCTGAGCCCGCATTTAAATCAAAGTGTAAAACATGTAGGTATACTACACGTTATGTGTCCATTGCCATCGTTTATTGTTTACACTTAAAACATTAGTTATGAAGACTAAGCCGCATCAAAAAATATGTATGAAACAACGTCAATATATGTGCATACACACAAGTATTTTACAAGTTATGTTGACATATATACATATATACAAGTGGCTATAACGATACAAATATGAGAGAGTTGTCAAAAATTATTGCTAAACAAACACCCAACTACACCACACATAACCCTAAAAATAGAAACCAGTTAACAAGTAAACAGATACAATATATACATAATATTGTGTACATAAAGGTCCCTGTTTAATAGTCGGGATAATACAGGCAGAGATAATAAGCACGTTTATTTATAGCAGACCCTAATGCGGACATTTAAATATTTTGGATACGTCGGTACTGTTAGGTAGGTACTTCTATTGTCACATCACTCGTTGATAATGGAGCGGACTTTAAGGTTTTCATTAAGAGTATCTCATTCAAATGTTTTTATTGGAATTCCTGTTTAATTTCGGCAGTTCTTGATTATGCGTTGAACTGAATATTTTCAACGTTTTCAAATGTTATGAAAATAATAATATAATTAGGGTTAGCTGGTTTTATGAAATAAGTAATAACGTTATGAAATGTCGATTATCGACGATGTAGTTGAAGACACGGATTAAAAAATAACCTGTCCCCAGAATTCAAGCTATCTTCATACCAAATATCATCAAAATCGGTTCAGCAATTTCGTCGGGAAACAGACAAGTAAACAGAGCTAATTTAGTATTTGCTTGTTTTGCTTTGTGCATGAAGTATAAATAAATAAATGATAATAAATATAATTTATGTATAGATGGATATGCCATTGACGTAGGAAGGTAGGTACACGTTTCTGTTGTAATCATATTTTTCTAACAAACAAGGATAATTGTGTAGGTATTAGTTAATTATGCATACGAGCCACAAGGGAGAACGATATGATAGATAATAATTGGCTTAATTTCCATAAACATAATACTCGTAAACATTTTAATCAAACATTGACTGCTGTCATGTCACAGTCATATCGTCATGACAAACTAGCTGTCATGGGCGCTGGCTTCCGGCGCTCAAACATCCGGTACGTAATAAGTAAATGATTGAACATTATTCACAGCCAAATTGTTTCGCTTGTCTATTATATTACATCTGATATCGTTGTCATATTTGTTTTATTGTATTAATGTTACAGGATATAATGTCGTTTTGTTAATAATTTATGTATAAAATTACAGGCACATATATGTGTAATACATACCCCGTGGCCATTAATTACTATACGTGAAAATAATAAATAATCCATAATATCCATACTTATACTAATTATAATAATAATATTCCTCTCTCAGGAGCCTTGACCATCGGTAGGTTGGACCCTATTCCCGATACCGGTGGGCTACTATTTTTAAATGTTTTTTTTTTTTTACTAATATTTAAAAATGTAATTTAATATGTAAATAGAATGAATAAATGAGAATAATGATATAATAATAATGATAATAATAATATTATAAATGCAAAAGTAACTTTGTCTGTTACGCTTTCACAAAGAAACGGCTGAACCGATTTTCATGAAATTTGGCAAAAAGATAGCTTGAACCCTGGGAAAGAACATAGACTACTTTTTTCGACATTCACGCGGACGAAGTCGCAGGCTAAACCTAGTAATAATATAATAAAAGTGAATTTGTTTGCTTGTTACTTTTTCAAGGTTAAACTGCTGAACCGATTTTGATAAAATTTGGTTCAGACTAAGCTTGATGCTCAAAAAGGCTTTCTTTTTTCTTTTTTTCTTTTTTTATATAAAACGTTGCCCCACACTAGGAATTTCTCTTGTGTCGTGGGTGCGTTTACAAACATATAAACTCACATACACTAACAGCCAGACCCGAAACAACTATCTGTAGGCCATACAAATATTTGTTCCGTGCGGGAATCGAACCCACGACACGCAGTGCAGCAGTCGATCCCTCAACCACTGCGCCAACCATGTCATCAAGACTATAGTTTTTATTCTCCTACCTCGTCTGTATCCGTGATAACCGGCTTTCACGCGGGCGAAGTCGTGGTCAAAAGCTACAACTCTATGAAATTGTTCAACTTCGCGAGTAATGACTTAATACAAATCATATAAAATCGTAAACTAACAATACCATGTTATAATAATAAACTTTGCTAATCTTTTATTCAATGCGCTTCAAGTTAACAGTTATCTTCAGAAATTGACCAGAAAGCTGAAGTTTCAATACAAAACACAGGAATGGCGAATAAGCGCAGTCAGCAATGAAGGGTATTGAGTGTATGTCTCAAGCTCGGCCAATCAGCGGCCACTTTAGTAGATGTCATCTACAAACCAAACACATCATGGATATTCGGCTAGGGTTACCAAACATCACGTTTGAAATTCCTCCCCTTTAAATTCCTCTCCCGCTCTCTCTGCTGCCTTACTTAGGAAGAATGTAAAAAAATGTCCTTTGGAGTTTAGGATTCAACATACGAACCCCCAGGCTGTTATAAGAGCCTTTAAAGATCTTAAAATTAAATCAACAGATGTCTGTAAAAGTTTGTAGGTCTAGATTTAATGAAACACAGTAAAGTCGTACCATTGTACAAATCCGGTGATAGTAAAGAACCCAATAATTATAGGCCTGTGTCGATTCTACCAGTGGTCAGTAAGGTGTTAAAAGGTTAATGCTCAATTAAATGTTACGTCACTTTAACAAAAATTCCATCTTTCACGAACATCAGTACGGTCTGTAATAACGATACATCATAAGATGTGAATATTAAGTAGACGGTCGTAGAATCAGTCTATAAAATAATTCAAACTTAATTTAATATAATAAGGGAAACGCAATTTAACTGATTTATATTTATGATTCCTTCAAAACAAACGAAGAAGCTTTATTGCATGTGTTATGAAGAGCTAAATAATTGGTATTATTAATCTGCACGTATTGTAAATTAGTTCTAATATGTATCTCTCCAACACTTTTCTAACTGGTAGCCCTATCATCGATGAGTATGACATTGTATCCTTGCCGTATAGCCACGGGGTGTGCGAAAAGCTCGGGGGGGGGGGGGAGTATTGCTAGCGCGGCTCATGTCCACGGAAATGGGCCCGATGCACCCACTCCGCTCAACGTGTCGGTCAATAATGCTCTGTTGATCGTTGTACTTTGATGGATAAGCACTATATAGCACCAACCCCGGTTCATTTTGGAGTATATCCCATCTTCTATAGTTTGTAGTTTTCTCGGAAGCTTTCAGAAGAGTGAATCAGTCCGCTTTTTAATAAAATTATATTGTGACTCGGTAACCATCTCAATTTAATTAAAGACTCGCATTTAAATTTTCTTTCAGTGCTCAGATTAATGAAACAAAAAGCAGATAGAACGCACGGAACATTGAAAGTGAAGCCAAAAAAGCAAATACAAATTCAAAAGCTAATATCTACAATGTGCTTCGTGCTGTAAAACAAATCAAGATACAAATACAAATTCAAAAGCGAATACAATCACGAGATTGTAGGTATTCGCTTTTAAATTTGTATTTGCTTTTTTGGCTTCACTTTTAATGTTCCGTGCGGTCTATCTGCTTTTTGTTTCATTAATCTGAGCACTGAAAGAAAACGTAAATGCGAGTCTTTAATTAAATTGAGATGGTTACCGAGTCACAATATAATTTTATTAAAAAACTGACTGATTCACTCTTCTGAAAGCTTCCAAGAAAACTACAAACTATAGAAGATGGGATATACTCCGCGCGATCTGTCTGCCTTTTGTTTCCTAATCTGAGTTTTAAAAGTAAACAAATTACGTCATTCCGTTCCATCAAGATATTGTAGCGAAATATTTACATTTTCAAATTACGAAGCAAAGCGTGATTACCCTTTACGCTTTAATTTATTAAAATATTGCAAATATATAGATATGGCAACTGGCTTCAAAAATCAATATTGGAAGACTTGACTGTATGGTTAGCATATTAAAACTTAGTACACCTTAAGCAGAATTGTGTTAGTTATGAACAAGTAGTGGTAAGTACACATCGTAACTTGACGCTTAGGTAGGCAGGTGCCCTGAGGGACCCCGTAGGCATATCAATAGTTTCAAACTACAACACTAGAGAACAATGAACTAATTACTTGTTGTTTAGCATCTTACAGCTGAAAATTTCGATGTTTCGATGTCTTTCAGTTATCTTGGACAAAAGGACCAGAAAAAAGGTTACCAATATTGATGGAGCGGTCGTTAGTATAACTATCAAGCATTGGCTAAAGAGATTACAGCAACCAATCAAATAAATGAAGTCTACCGAATACGTGAAACGAATGGAATCTTGCAAAGCAAACATGTTCGCTTCAAACGAACAAATAATGAGAAATAGAGAAGAGATATGAAATAAAGAGGATTGACTACTTATGATACAAACTGCTTTTGAATATCAAAATAGTAATTTTTTTAATGATAAACATCAGTTGATAACCAATTCAGAGGCATTCTGTACTTCGAGGAATATAGAAAGTGGGGTGATGCAAAAACAAAGTCATAAAACATTTTGAACCGTACATGTAGGTAGCCTAGAAGAGCTTATGGCTATGTAAAAGCCGTACAGATCGATCGGACAAAGGTTAAGCTACGCTTGCCGCGGTCGGTCTGTGGATGGGTGACCATCCATTTCGTACCGAGTTTCCTCCGTGCCTCGGAAAGCCTGTGAAACCGTTGGTCTCGGCTGTCACCTGTAGATTTTTAGTAGTCGTTAAGGGTAGCCAGCAAGTCTGACAACCAGTCTTACCAAAGGGTATCGTGTTAACCAGTAACTGGATTGTGGAGGTCGTTAGGCAGTCGCTCCATGTAAATCACTGGTATTCAGCTGCATCCAGTAAGACTGGAAACCGACCCCAATATAGTTGCGAAAAGACTATATAAGTATAGGCAGATGATGATATGTAGGTAGCCCGTCCCTGTCCATTAGGTTATTGGTTTTTTGACAGCTGCCTTATAATGTAATTATTCCCGATTACCTTAAGTTAACTTTAAAATGTGTTATAAAATAAATATATAAAATGCCTAATCTTGTTGGATTATCTTATTTATGACCTCTTACAGACATTATAATACAGGTATGCGTATCAGTTTTTACAAAAAACATAAATATTGTTCACTAGTTGCAGCTGTCAAAAAGCGATTAAACCAGTGGACAGACTGTGGTAGGTAATGGTATAGCGTCATAGGTACGGTTATACTAATCTTGCTTTGAAAGTAGGTCTGCCGCATGCCTTAATGTACGCAACAATATCGACGGTAATACCAACAGCCTGCCCACCATGCACCGCAGTGCAGCACATATCGCGCGATGGGATCTCGCTCGTAAAGATTGATGGCTGATTGGCGACATGCAGCGCAACGTTCACGCAACACCTTATGACCCACATCTTCACACACTGCTATGACGTCACACGCCACACTACATACCTACATGGTAGGAACAGAAATAAACTAGCAGCTAATACTGATGCCTAAAAAAACTGGCCAAGCACGAGTCGAACTCGTGCACGAAGGGTCCCGTACCATTATCTACACAACATTAGACAACTTCTTTTCCTTTTTTTTTAATGTTTTTGTTTTGTATTGTCTTTTACCTGCATTGTTTTCACATATAGAAGCAACAAGGATAATGTAACCAATATTTTGTAAAAACTTGATTTAAAAGAGTGTCCGTGGAGTTTCTTGCTCGTTCTTCTCCATAGAGACCTACCTACGTTTTGAAACGAGCAACTAGCTTCAACTTTCTGACTAACTGACAGACTCCTTGACAATTCAAAAGTGCCTGTAAATGGTTTAATTGAAATAAATGCTTTGACTTTGACATCGAGCAAAAAATCACGTTTGTTGTCTGTTTTTAGTATTTTGTTGTCTGTTTTTAGTATTTTGTTGTCTGTTTTTAGTATTTTGTTGTTATAGCAACAGAAATTCATCATCAATGAAAATTTCAACTGGCTAGCTATCACGGTTCATGAGATACAGTTTGGTGACAGACGGCCACACACAGACATACAGACGGACAGTGGAGTCTTTGTAATAGGGTTCCGTTTTTACCCTTTGGATACAGAACCCTAAAAAGCATGTCTGATGTCTAGGGAGGCGTAAATATAAAAATAATATGTGGATTTACTTAGATAATTAAAATATTTTAAAGTAGCGTTTGCCTGCGACTTCGATTATATGTATAGAAGTCAAACATACCATAAAACTATATCTTATGACTACAACACAAAGCTAGAGGAGAGCGGGTCCTATCGCGCTCACAGATAGTGTCACGTGGTTGTTTTGCGCGCATTTGAGCGAACATTCACGGCACATTACTATCGTTGAGGAACTCAATTTTCTCAATGTAGAAATCTAGACTTAAGTAGTCTAGCTTTCTACATAATTATTAGTGAAATAGTTTATTTAATCGGACCAGAGAACTAATTTAACTAACATAATTAAGTAGCCTCTAGTGTAAACGAATCCTTAGATTTTAAACATACAAACAAAGATAACGAGTCACTACGTCGATCGCGTCAACGCGTCGCACGGCGGTCCACAATATTTAGAACTTTTAACAATAACCTATTATATTCGCAATGTTTAACACTGTAAGCTCTTATTAATCCTGGACAACAAAAATGTATAAATCAAGTAATTTTTTGTATTTTTACAAGTGTTATGTAATCTTTAGAAATAAATGATTTCAAGCCGTAGCCGTACTTATAAACAAAAACACTATTTTTAGTTGCCTATGCTGTCCCACTGCTGGGCAAAGGCCTCAAAAAAACTTTATCTATTTAAAATATTAGTATAGATAAAATGAAAACTAGTAGTAAGTATCTACCTATATTATGATAATGTTTTCTTGTGTCTGAAGAATATATAATAAGTATATATAATAAGTGAAGAATACTTAAGCAACTGCTTTAAAAATAAAATAAGCCTTTTAAACACATACTTCGTAAATACTTTTAGTAAAGTAAAAACACACAAAAATTCTATGCTGAATAATGTTCAGAAGCTGCTTGTGAACTCGGGTATCTGAAACTAATGACTTTCGAGATTCTAGAAGGTTCTTTGTTAGTAACCTAAAGTAAAGTTAACAGGTTACCTAGACGAGAAAAAGGTCTGGCACTAAGGACCTCTTGATCTGAACAGTAAAGAAGCGATACCATAGCCTGATTAATACTTAAATAAGTAGCGGTTTTCATGAGTTTCATTTATAAAATTACAACAGTCTTTTTGATACGCAAAAACCTAGACTATTTTCTGAAGTCTAATGATCCCGAATGATCGGTCGCCGAGAATCTGTTTTTGTACAAACTTGACGTACAAAGCTCCCCTTCGTTAATTACAGATCAATCAAAACAGATGATCTCATAAAACGTGGACGAAAACCCGCATGCAAAGGGCGCGAGATCGAATCAATCAGTCGAGGGCAGCGGCCTGCAGCGCAGCGAATTGACTGAACATTTTACTGTACAATTTTCTTTGTGTCTCCACTGAGCTGAGAGAGCTGCATTCCTACTTTTTGCATTGTCGCTGGCTTTGTTCGTGACACTTCACTTTTGTCTACGTCGAAAATTGAGTTCCTCAATGATAGTAATGTGCCGTGAATGTTCGCTCTAATGCGCTCAAAACAACCATGGTGACACTATCTGTATTACCTGAATATGAGCTATTTAGCGTTACAATATTACTTGTAATATATTACATATTAGGCTTGCTATCGAGTAGCCAAAGGCTAAGTGTATGTAGATGATATGCTAATATCTTGTCACATTAATGCACAGTCGTGATCTTGATGTTACAGCACTTAGCTGTAATAATACTCTGCGTAAAGAGCAAAAAACATCTGAAAAGTCTACATTTTAACGAAAAATTTTATTGGAGTTTGCCATTAGGAGTTTGTCTGTGGTAGCCCTGAATTTGGAAACTAATAGTGTGACACCCCGGTGCTTGTTAGAAAAGTATTTGAAGCCGTTGATGCTGGGCGTGATCTATATGGAATCGCGATTCCATCGGACTATACGAGTAAAGGAAGTGTACCTATATTTGCGCTAGCAATTTTACACTATAATGTCTCCGTGGTCGTATTTCAAACAGAACCCTTTTCATTTAACTTCAATCAGTAGTTAAGAGATAGAGCATTCTCGCCTACCCTACACTGTGTTCTACATAAAACTGTTTTACAGTCACACAACGAAAAAAATATAATCAGTATTGTGTAACGACATGTTCTCACGAATAGAAATGCATTCGTGATCCGAGACAGTTTGCTTGACACAGCTATATCGCAGCTGAAATTGCTTCAGAAAATAATCAAATTGAGTACGCCCAAGGGGCGTGCGCGTCGAGTAACGATGTATGCAATTACGCTGGATTCAATTTTAACTTTTATCAGAGAGCGTTAGAAATAACTTATTCATACACTTTTACGAGTTGGTTTAAGGCGACGATATACCGATAGCCACCTTGAGCGACCAGAGAATCGTATGCGCTGCATCCAAAACTCTCAAACTTTAGTCGAAAAAATTAAATAAAAGATAGTATTCTTTAACTTAAAAAAAGGCGTATATTAAAAGATAGATAATAAAATTGTCTGTAAGATAGTGTGGGTTTCGTTTGATTATACCTGGTAGATTTTGTGTGATTGTCAATGTTTTGTCCGCGTCAGACACAACTTCACGAGTTAGTTAAACTATTTAATATGAATATAATCAAAAATATTCACATACTAAATGATTTAGAGAATGTTCTAGTTTAACATATATTTTTTTCAAATCATTTACACTGCACATTTTGACGTGATTGTTAGTTTAAAATCTGTAAGTCGTTAATAACCCCTTAAGTCATTTTAAGTTCGAGTTAGTAGCATCGCTCCGAGTAGTGTAAACCACATGGTTTTAATAACCAAAAACAGGTTACAGTACTATCTGGAAAGTACAAAGTTACTGATTTATTTTAATAACGATTCTTTTACCAGTATATTTTTCCATTTAGATCTTTATGGTCATCTGCTTTCTATACAAAAAAGTTAAATAAGTATGAATCCCGAGACAGTTCAATAACGAAGCGTTTGTATAAGATGTCAACAAACTCGGTGAGATAAAGCTGAAGATTGCTTCAAAACAGATTCCTCTCAGAAATGTAAAGTGTCTTTCGGCAAAACTTGCGACAACACATAAATCTAAGTTGGAGAAATGGAGATAGCTCACGCTTCTTACGCGGTAAACACAATTTCAGAACGGTATCTATCAATGTAAGTTTCTTCTGATCTTACATCGCGTTGAGTTTCTTGTAATGTTTTTCTGGTAATTTGGACTGTTCCGAAAGATCGTTACTTGTTTCTAACTTTCTGCTCGATGATAACTTTTTGATTTAATTACTTTGTGACCTCTACGACCCTGGACTACGCAATGAAATTAGTACAATAATTAAGTAGCAGTGATTCAAATCAAATCGTTTATTTGATTGTAGGTACTTTATTTTACAGGTGGAGTACATAAAGGTGAGTCTATAGTCAGCGGTGAGTAATAGATAAGTATACCTTTAGGCATACCTATTGAATTTCCAAACCAATAATAAAACTTTTAACTATAAAGAATCATGGCGTGATCCATACATTCATTAGTATGAAAATAATAATTAATTTAGAGGGTTTGAAATATTTTCCAATGTAAAGAATATGTTACCAGGAGTAGATTGATATACTTACCATATTTTTAAACCCCCGCATAATTAAAATATTACGAAATTAAAATAATACTTTTTCGTTTCATCTTGATGGCCATCAATCCTGCCATGATTCTTTGAAAATATTAATGTCAAATTACAAAATATTAATCTCTTTTGCTCTCACACATTGTTTTTATATGTACCACCATTCATCTATTCTTAAATGTTGGTCTTAATATTTTCCAATAGGTACTGACTTCTCTCTCATTACCGTTCTCTATATTAAATGCCTACTAGAAGTAAATTGAAAATCACTTTCCCACACTGCCATTTGAGTGAAGACATAGATTACAGATTTACCACAGGGAACTTTAAGGACAAACAACGTAAACAAGCTTAGGCGTTAAAGATTGCAGTATTGCTTAAGTTACAATAGTTTGAAGCTTATCGCATCGTGCACTATTATACTCATAATCCAGTTTGCGTTAGAGTTGAAGTTGCGTGGCGCGATAACTAGCTATGTTCACGTTGTGGTACGTCGCTCTGTGTCGTCTTGTTGACGTGGTGGAACATTAGTTTTAATCCGGCGACTTTGTAAAGGTCATTGGCCGCCCTAAGTTATCTATACTTAAATTATAAGACTGAAGTTTGTTTATTTTTGTTTGAACGCGCTAATAGACAGCATTTTTTTTTATTATCAAAATAAAATTAGGGCCTGTTAATGCTATTTTGCTATTATGCTGACATGACTATTTTGCAAGTGATTTTAATAATATAATATATCATTTCATTCAGGTAACAAAGACCCCACAATCCCTTCTTGTATCTCTTGAAATAATAATAATAATAATAATTTATTTAATTCAGATTACAAAATCCATTTATGGTTTGTAAAACAACACTAAAAAAAAAAATCAGAGAAAAAAAAAAAATAAAAAAAAAGAAAGAAGAAGAAAAAAGAGAAAGAAGAAAAGAAATCAGAGATTCTTTTTTGCTCTGACTTGATTTCTTAGTATAGCTAGCATCCAAAATTAAGTCTGTATTTACCAACGATATTTGAGACTTTCAAGAAAAACCCAGTATCTATCTGCCTACTAGCTATATATTTAAATTACCTAAATAGGACGAATAGAAATCATACCTAGCCAAATTTTGAACCATGTCACACTAAAATTGAAAATCCAGATCCCAAAATACCCACTAGCTCAATTTCTGACAGATTCCCGACAAAATATTTACTCGTTATTACAAACTCGAATCCCGAACTTCAAACACTGAGCCGAAACTGAGCTTGTCACTCTAACAGTAGGAAAGCGGGACAGTTGTCATGAGCGCCGCCAACTGTGGTCGCGGCGACCGGCAACCGACTGCCGCCCGCACGGGACTTCCAACCTTACTGCACTAAACATAGAGCGGTCTAAATCTAAGGTAGGAAGGTGGGTAGTAGTAATTCAGTTCGCAGTGAAGTTATTATAGGGACATATCAAGCGGGTGTCAGCGGGCCCAGCGGAAGCAATTTCGTTTTTGACGCCTGTCTGTGAACTGCTCTTATAAACAGTGTTAGACAGACGTAATGTATGTGGATTGTTTATGGAAGTCGCTTGCTTGGCTGTCGCAGAAGTGTGATTAATGGCTTTAATACTCAAATGTTATATTGCATCCGGGTCGTGTGGAATTTTACCATACGTGCAAGCTTAGTCAACAATATTGTGCAAATTATGTTTCAGTTTCGCGGTATTTAAAACATTTAAATTTTTGCTTCTAATTTGTACCTCTTCTTGCCAGCAATATGGCGTGGCAGCTGCCAACATATTATCCATGACAACACATCAGGTAGGAATCAAAATAAATTTTTAGTGAACGCTCGCACTGACAACTTATAGATACTTTATATTTTTATCTTTTTAGGTGTTGTAAGATCTATGTAGATATACGTTAAAATAAAGTAACGAACGAATAAAACTGGTGCTTATAGCACAGGTGGGCCTAGTTTAAGGGCGCGTGTTCGATTTAGCGCAACTCAAAATCTAAACGATTGCTAGAACGGCGTAACAGCATTGACACACACTAGTACAACACAATGGTCTGTTTGTGTGCATCAGAAAAAAAATACGCACGAAATAAGCACGAATCATTGAAATTGATCGGCGAATGACAGCGCGCGATGTTTTACAGTGCTTCTTAAAATAATTGTCTAAAATAAATGAGTTCGTATTAACGGACTGAACAATATTCTGTAAATTAAACATAACCTTTATTTTCATAAAATAAATATATCAGTTATGTATGTGTTTATTTAAATACTGGTGAAAAAAAATTGACAAAGTGAACCGATTTTGTGCTTTTTCAACATTGTTTTTTAATACATAATAGTCATATTTTCGTAATTTTGGCTCTGTCTCTGACTTTAGGACTGTATATCCTGTTGGAAAAACGAATAAAACATAAAATTTTGGCATACTGTAATGGTTGTCTTCATCCTGAAAGTTAACTCTGACGTCTATTTTCGTAAAACGCTATGAAAGGATTGTCTTCGCTTTAAAAAACCATAATTAAAAGTTATACTTTTACACTGTAGCAGTCTAAATCAAGACTTAATCTTTCTAAAACTGTAAATTGTCTTTAAATAATCTGCTCACATAATTACGATATTGCTCTGGGCAAAACGCAAAAACATGAAGTTTTCGTCTCGAATCGAATACGCGCTCTTAAGCCCAGTTACACTTTTTTTAGTATCTTGCCACTTTATAGAATGACTTCCTAGTTTTTTGTCCTGTAAATTAGGTTAAGTCTTGGCTTAATAAATATTCTTATTCTTCTTAAACTGGTCAAAAAAGTGATCCAAGTACCGAGGAAACCTTACATAATAGTACTAGTTTTTCGATGTGCCACACAGTGGTACAAACTACGCTCAAAATTCAGTTATCGGTAGGATACTAAGTAATTTTAACAAAAAAAATCACTCATCTTGATATATTTAACTCCAAAAAAGGCTTATTTAAGAATCTATTAATAACGTCTGTTAATGACGAACTGACTAGTAAATCTAAACAAAACCAAACAAAATAATTTTAATTGCATAGTAGGTATACACGGGTATACACACGATCCTCACACACACCAAAGCATACACACACACACACCCACCTGCCACTCCTCACACACTCATCTACACTGTACACTTAGTTGCTGCAATGCTTAGTTGGCACTAGCAGTTAATTTCAGCATTATGTATGTCTGTTTCTGCTACATGTATTTAATAGCTATTAAATTGTAAATCCGTAATTGGCTGTACCGGTTTATATTTTAAGATGAATTGTCAAAGAGCTGTGGATTTTTTGAATAATAAATAAATAAATAAAGATGACTTTTAACGATTTTTCTTTCTGTACTTTGTCAGACCTCATAAAATATACTAAAATTACTACAACAATGTTAGGAACCCAGTAGACGGAAACGTTTAACCTACAGCAGTTATTACAATGTTCGCTGAATTCCGAGCACGTTACCGCGTAGTGACAGGTTAGGTTAACCGCATAATTACTAACCGTCATCCAACTTCCACAATTACGGCTAACGATTAGTTACATTCTAAACGTCACAAAGTACTATCTGAAATAAAATCAGGGCCGGTAGCAGCGGTACGGCGGGCGACGCCGGCGGTCAAACGAGGTTTCATTTGAACATTTTCAACGGCACAGTTACTCCGCAGTTTAATTATATTTTCCAACTGTTTTATTACTCTGCTTTAGGAAATGGACGCGTGTGGGATGTGCGGTTGACTGCAATTTTTTGGTGTAACTGGAAAATTATGTTTGAACAGCGCTCGACGAAATAAGGTTTTACTTAATTGAATTTAAATGTGGTACATTTCTGTGTTTATTATGGTTAAAGGTAGTTTAGTGTGCCTACGTAAAGAAAATAATGGGTTTGAACAATAAGAGGTTTCTTATTTTTTTCTGTAATCTTAAACCAACTGGATTTTAAGAACTCTTTAATATAATATTGCAGTTTCAGACGAAACGTATATACGTCAAAGACTCTGTTGATACAAAATTATATTATTTTATATTAAACACGATGCCAGTCACAAAACTTACTAACAGCAAAACTTCAGAAACAACTCTTTACATAACTGCGCAGAAAGGTATTACACATTGTCAGCAGATGTAAGTGAAGCCGGTCCCCCACCTCCAGCTACGCAATATCGCAACCTATTTACATCGTGTAAATAAAAATGTGCCGACAAATGACGTCGGGCATGCAGCGCTCGCGTGACACTGGCGTTAAATAATGTGAAGGCATGAGCCTACGATTTATGAGCCGGGCGTAGCACGCGCGATCAACACGCTATGACGGGCGTGCGCTCAGCTCCCAGCCCCGTGCCCCATACGCCGTCACGCGGCGACGCGCGCCCTATTTATAGCGCACCTTGTTTTTATAGCGCAGTAAAAGCGGTGCAATTAAACTTTATGAACGTGACGTCAGATGATGTGGTTAGCAAACAAATGGAACAGTTGATAAGACGGGCGCCAGGCTCGAGATAATGTGTACCTGGAAGTGTTTCAGAGACGCCTTCAGGTTACATATGTGACTGGAGCTTACCTGAAATGAGATAAAATTATAAATTAATAATAATAATAATAATAATAATTGTTTATTTAATAAAAAAATGCACATACACAAAATATCTTAGAATTTAAAATAGAACATAGATGCTCATTTGCCTGAACTAGGTGGAACCTGTGTTTCAGGCTAGGAAGTGCTTCTATATATTTGTAATAAATTAACACTAAATTACATTAAAAAACAAACTTAAATTAACGTAAAGCTATATATTACCTATGTAGACACAAAAAATATCTTTTAGTAATATTATATGCATTTAATACAATATACATGATACTTTTTTATATAATATCACTTTCAATGTTCCCGTTTATATATGTTACCTTTTCTATAGCATTCCAAATTAATGAGAGTGGAATCGTAGCGGATTTAAAACAAAAGGACCGAGGGACCAAGAACGGAAATGCTCGACAGAAAAATGTTTTTCTTTGTTCAAGTAATTTGTCTATACAACAAACATTCATAGAATGAGTGATCTCCTAAATATAAGTTACACGTGCGGCCACGTGCCACAATACTATGTTAAACAAAACAAGTAAATTTCAGATTTCTTGTTTGAAACAAAGAAGGGAAATATAGGTAAGTACAGTCAACAGCAAAAGTAGATGATCAAAATCAGAAATTCAATACTAATGAACGGAGTTCGCGTCAGAAGTTCAGAACTGTGTGGCGTCGAAGTGATTCAAAAGTATGTGTGTGACAATCACATACTTTTAATAAATAAACTAGTAATAAATTATATAAATTAGTGTTAGTAAATTAGTATTGAATTTCTGATTTTGATCATCTACTTTTGCTGTTGACTGTACCACGGTAAGCACCTAATTAGTATAATTCTCTTTGTTTGGTATTTATCACAATTCAGATATAAACATAATTAAACCTCGTCCATGTAACTGGAAGTTGTTTTAATTGAACATACATGGTTCATTCAATTCTAAAGTAAATCAATTTAGGTACGAAACCCACGGAAGAAATTGTCTTATGAAATTGTCATAATCCATTTATGTGACATCTCTGGTGCCTCAAGTTCTAAAAATATGGACATTTAAATGAACATTTGTATGTTTCTCTTTATTACGTATTTGACAAATGAGGTGTTATTCAGTAATGGCTACGTAAAAAGTATTTCATTTCGCTGGCAACATTTAATTTAAGGGATGCCTAGTAATAAACATTTTTTATACTCTATGACGAATATAACTTCTATTATGGAATGACAAAGGAAGTTTTGTGTTTGCATATTATTACCTATTTACTCTTTATAGTAAGAGTGTAATTTCGTCTTTGTGTACATTTTACTGTGTATTTTTCATTTTGAGAAACACTCGTGTGTTTCTACCATAGATATCCGAGTTTCTACTATCTGTCATGTAGTTTGTTCGACAGATGTATCGAAGAGGGTAGAATGACTAAGAAGCGACTAAATATCTTAGGGCTTACCTAATCTGTGCCAATTTGTTGCAGAGACTGCTGCGACCTATTTTGTGTGTAGTTGAGTTGAGTTACGTCTCAGTCTTGCTCGTTATGACATATGATACCAAATATGAGGATGATGATCTATTTGAAAGGACAAGAGTGCGTCTGAAATGATCTAAATAAGACATGTACATACTGTTACACATCATAGATTGAGAAAAACGGATTAACTCACTGTATTGCCCGTGGACGGGCGGTGTGTCATCCTGTGGTACTCCTTGAGAAAGGTGGCCATATATGCCATCGATACTAGTCGGAAACCTGACAACACAGTGAGTTAATCCATTTTTCTCAATCTATAATGTACAAACTGTGTGATTTTAATTTCAAGAATAAAATAGAACAAACCCAAATGTAATGAAATCGACCGCCAAAACTTGTAAAGTATGATGAAACAGCCGACACAGTTACACAGAACCCACGTTCATAAAGTTAAAAATATAATGAAACCGCGCTCCGCGGATCGCCAGTAACTACCTTTCATGTGGTTAGTTGGAGAGCCAGCCCCCCCTCGCCCCACCCTTCCTCCAACGACGGCTTACGTATGTGCACAGCAAGCCGTATTTAATAAACTTTATAATTACTGTGGTCACCGCTAGGCTACCTACACAACATAACTACTTATCACTAGCCGTACTGAGGTCCATCCAGCCATATCTATTATTCACTGTCTCTGTGCGCTTCATACATAAGATTTAGCTTGAATAAGTTATGTGCCTAAGTTATTCAGCTGTCTAGGTGGGCTAGGATATATTTGGTTATTTTTTATTTAACAATGAATAGATCAGACCGGGTATAGCACCCTGTGGAACGCCAAGGAGTAAAGTTATTCATTGAAACGACGTAATTTAAAAGCATGTAGTATTATTCTTTGTCTTTGTTGTCCATTACTTTAATAATGCGGCATTGTCATCTCGTAATCTTGTCCACCGTCAAAAGAAAATGTAGGTATACAAAACAAATAAAACTTTCTGGTGTAATCAAGCAGGAAAAAGCAAAATAAAATAATCTGCAGAGGAACGGAGCGGAACTCCCGCAAAAGTAGAAAAGACAAAGAGAGGTCCTGAAATATGACTTGCTCTTTATATATTCAGTATTGTAAAAGAAATTGAATTATCATTCCCGCAAGAATATAGGATTTTCAATAAATAGGATAGAGAAATGCTTTTAGATATGATGGTAGCGCGCGTGCGGTTTTATCGCATTCACATTGGATTGTATTAGGGGGAATATATTATGTTGTTTCATTATTACACTGCATATTGTTTTCTTTAGTAATACTGAAATCTGCTTACTTTTTATAGAAACTGGATGATGTTGCTTTTAACTCTTGGTTATTGTCTGGCTTTGCGCATTCATCTGCGCGTAAAAGTCGAAAGTTAAAGAAAGAAGGCTTTGTGTTGCTTTTATGTTGGCTTATTGGCTTTACATGGGGTGTTTAGTAATAATAACAATGTTCACAGCTATGAAGCTAATAAAATATACCTTACAAGAGGATTTTATCCTTTTAAGATAACGCACTAGACAATCACGCTAGCAGATAATACGGGCCAAGCTGTGTTTTCAAGCTCAGAAATACACAGGTAAGATTAAAGTGACACTCCTTTCTTTTTTCACCAATGTTGTCCCACTGATGGGCAAAGATGTCCCCTACACAGCTCACTCGTTCCTGTTTGTTGCCTTCTCTTGCTATTCCCCCATCAATGTGTCTCAGTCATCACAACAGCCTTTCCTGGGCCTCCCTCGGTGGCAACGCCCGTCTTTCGGCAATCGCGCTTTCGCTTACTGCGTGATAATTCTGACCCAATCGTGACATTTTTATTGTTATTTAACTTTTAAACAGCACACAATGATTGGGATGAATTAAACTACAGTCCATCTTCTCATTATCTTCATCAAATCATTAAATTGAATGAAAATTTGAAACGTTGTGATTTACTTTCTTAAAATAAGATTAATTTCCCTCAAAACCATCATAAGATGAAGTTCTTAATTCAATGTCATCAAACATGTACCCCACATGCGCCGCCAGAAACAAACTCGTCAACTAAAAACTTGGTTAAGACGACACGCGGGTTATTACAAATTAATCAAGTCGTGATAAGTCATTAGTCTGACGTCGTGGAGCCTCGATCAAACTTGCAACTTTAATTAAAAGTGATCCGAGTAACTTGTAATGTGAAGCGGGGCCTTTTGAATTTAAATATTTATTGAGAGCGACAGAGGAGACAGACATGATGAAGACGTTGCGAGCCCGGAGACGCCGTGCGGGGTTATACGAAATTAAATAAGGAAAGTGTTTGCAAACGCGAGGATAAATGGCTCGTAAAATATACTTAATTGTGAATGAAATTGTATATTAAGTAAGGTTCGGTGAGGCAAGTAAGTACGACACAATACAACTATTACATTTACTCATGAGTACCAAACACGGACTTAAAAGCCTCAAAAAGGAAAATAGCATTAAAAAAAACAACACAAAGACTTGAAAGTTGACTTGACGACAAAAGAAATTAATTAACGCATAAAATAAAACTAATGGCAGTGCTCCCACTAGTACAGATACCAACATTAATGAAAAGCTTTTAATTCGTAATGAGGTGCAATTTGCAGCAGTCTTCTGAAATGAAACATTATTATGTAACCTATCTACCTGTGTATACTGACCTCATACTACCGAATAAGTGAAAATTTGATATTAGAACATAATATAGCAGATTCTTCGGAAAGTTCTCGATATTGCTCGAGTTGTAATTGTAATATCGAATATTGAATATATTATTCATAAAAGAGGGGAGGAAAAGACGGGGCCTTTTGACTGAATTATGATTTGTGAACGGAACACTTAATAATAACCACAACTTAATAAAAAAGTTTTTTCAAAAAAAAAAAGAAAAACGCCTTCAAAAACTAAAAAGTGATAAATAACTTTAGGAACACACATTACTTTACTTTCGGAAGTCGGTGGCGGTGGCTTTGCGTTTGTTGTTTTCTATTGCCACCGACTTCCGAAAGTAAAGTAATGTGTGTTCTGTGCTAAAGTTATTTATCACTTTTTAGTTTTTGAAGGCGGTTCTCTTGATCTTTTTTTTTTGAAAAAACTTTTTATTTTTCGCTTTTTAGTGTTGCTCTAACATCCAAATCCATTAACAAACGGCGACACACTTAAAAGAGATTGTAAGTCCTTCAAAGATTGAAGAAACTAATACGTCGTCTAAGTAATTTATTTGGGAATTTGTTGATTTTCTCAAAAAGTGCTGAATCAATTTTGTAAAATTGATTCAGCACTTTTGATCTCTTCTCTTCTTTTTTCTTCTCTTTTGAGCTCTTTTGATCTTTTGAGCTTTTTTGCATTGATTTTTATTCTTTTTTTTTTCGAACAAAAAAAAAAAGAATGTAAACATTCGAATCGATAACCTCCTCCTTTTTGAAGTCGGTTAAAAAATTACCCATGTATTACTAATGATTAGTTACAAAATAGTGTTATTTGTTATTACATCGAGGTTGGTTTGCAGCGCGAGCCGACGGCAAGGCTGCAAGCACGGCGACTGGAGCCGAGACTGTTATCATAAAATGCACGTTTTTCAACATACTTGTCAGAAAAATCAAATTTAACTTCAGAATTTTGTGAAAAATTGCTCGTGGATTTCTACTGAAAATTGTTATATAATTACAGAATACAAATAACAGTTTTTTGAACACTATAAAAATGAAGTATAATGTTTATTTATCACAGTTTACTAACAACATACTTAAGTATATTGATTGTTTCACAAAATATTTAGAATTTGCATGCTTTAGAATTTACATAATTATAAAAAGAATTAAAACTCTTCTCTGAAATTTAAAACCAAAACCATTTTCCCACTAGTGCGGTAGTGTTGATAATGCAAAAAGCACGCGTTCGAAATTCACCACGAATAAATATAATATTAATAAATCCATTAACCCATTAATATTATGACCTTAAAAAAGATGTGCAATAAGAGCCACTTCACGAGCAACTGTGTTGTGTATTTTTTGTAATATTTTAGTTTTTAATAAATTTAAATTAAGAAGAAATACATTCACACATTAAATATTATTATGCTGCTAACTAATTTCGTTACGAGCCTGACTGAAGATGTTGAGATCAGCACCAGGTCGAATAAAATATGATTCGGAATTTCTAATTATTTGAAATCGGATTTGGGAAAATATTCATGACTCCTTTGATATAAATTGTGATGAGTTGGATATTTCACAGCATTCTAAGATATAGTCTGAACTTAAAAATAATTCAGATAGAACTAAAGGTAAAGGGAGAGGATGAGTTCATTGTTCGTGACGTACATTCTTGTGTTAAATAAATATTTATTTCAGTTGTGCTTTTTATGGAAGGAATGCAAGATAACATTGGTAGATTATCCATACTTCGTACTAAATAAAGTTATGTTACGTTTTCACGACAAAACGGCTGAACCGAATTCGATGAAATTTGGCATGAAGATGGTTTAAACCTCGGAAAAGGATATATGCTACTTTTTAATCCGCGACTTCGTCTGCATCCGCGATAACCGACTTTCACGCGGACGAAGTCGCGGGCAAAAAAGAATTTTTAGAACATAAAAATAATTGTTTGTAGTATTAATTAATGAATTTATTGTAAATCAATTAAGTAATGAAATTTGTGTGTATTCATAATAATGTGTGATAATAATGTAATAATAATAATGAAACAATAATGTAATTCTAATGAAATAGTAATGTAATAATAATATAATCTAATAATGACATTTAAACATTAATAATTTGCACGCTTGCTTGCAGGCAGAATACTGTGACATTGAGGCTGTAAGATCTTCCCTTATAAACTGCAAATGTGTTCTCTAGCAAATAAACATTTTTGATTTGATTTGATTTGATTTGAAAAGCTAGTACTATATAGATTAAACTATGTAGATTATACTACGTATGTAGTCAAATATAGGCTTAGTAACCAAGTCCTAGCACTCAGTAGGAACAACCTGCGTATTGTAGCTAGAGCCACTACAGGACATTGCTGCTTAAACAAGCACATGTTCCACCTGGGGTTAAGTGATACGCAAACCTGCAGACGCTGTAATGAGGCCGATGAAACGCCACTTTATCTTCTGGGGGAATGCGGAGCACTAATGCACAAGCGCAACAATCATCTGGGCAAATACCTGTTAAGCCCGGATGAACTAATGGAGATCGCCCCAAAGCAGATCCTGCAGTTCATAACAGCTGCGGGGTTTGGCGTCGATCAACACAAGCGGCGATCACAATAGACCAGCTCTGGTCGCAGTGATACCACAGCCGCACAAAGATAATAATAAAAAAAAATAGTCAAATAACTATTTTTATACAAACAAGTTACCAAATATCGAAAATGTGACCAACACCCTTTAGTAACGGATTTGCGTGTATTTGGCAGAGGCTTGGCCCACGTATCGGGTAAAGTCAACATTTTAGCGCTGAGCACACAAACAACTCATGTTTGCACACTGAGTAACAGTTTTAATCTAAAGGAAATTACTATGTAAAGTACCCATTACTTTAGCTAATATGCGACGTGACAGTGAAACTAGCGTGTGTGTTACTATGAAGCTGAGATTTACCTAGTTAATCCTCATTATGAGGCGAGCGAAGTTCCTGGTTGGTTAAATAAATAATGTAATCAAAGGTGCACGTTTAATAACACAACACCAGGAGGGTAGGTAGGAAACCACCTACATTCATATTACCTAAGATTATACTTTAGAATCGTTTTATAAGTTGACGACACTGTTGGCGTGGCAGCCATTGGCAGCTGCGTTGCCGTCAGTTCCCACACCGAACCAATATTTGTGAATGCAATCACGGTAAAGAAGACATTCCTAGTGTATGGTTTCGTTATTATTAAAATAAAAAGTACGATGGATGATTGCATTTTCTAACAGTGGTCACAAGCTTAGTAGGCAAGTAACTAATAATTAAACATTAAATGCTACAAAATGGCGACTCAAAAGACCGACGCTCAAGGCGCTGTGACGTGTTCCCCACACACAAGTAGCTGAAACACTTCAGCATAGAGTTATTATCGTATTAAAAGAACCAATAAAAGTGTTACGACGAATTATAATATAAAGTAGCCAACATTTATTATGAAAGGTATACAATTATTATTCCGGGAGACACGCTAACGCACTAAATATATGGCACTAGCGAACCATAATAATGGCAATAAGCGTTTTAAGTACCGCCCGGCGCCGGACAATGTGCGACGAGATTCTATGAAGCAACCGGCGAATATAGTTATAAGTGGAAGAAAGCGCATTCACTACATTTTATTAGTATAATTATTCACCTGAAATATTTAGAATGGCTTCTTGGTGACATGGTTGCTATATTACTTGTAGTACAATTCAAATAAATACGTCAGGAGATTTGAATTTATCTAAGAATAGACAAGGATTAAGGCTAAGAACTCACGATGCGGTTTTCGCCCGCGCCCGCGCCCGTAGTGGGAGCCAAATACACCGCGCTAACCGCGGGCGTAAACCGCGTCGTGAAAAATGTGCTTTTGTTTTTTACATATATATCTGCATTCTACAGAAGCTGGGGGCCCGCAACCGCAGCCGGACGCGGATGAAAACCGCATCGTGAGTTCTTAGCCTTAAACTGTCGTAAATGTCATGTTTGACGCTTCAAGATTAAATCCCAGGTGATTAACCTGCAGATATCGTATGTGCTTGTGATACCTATCAATTTGATTCAGTGCACCCATTGTAGGTACGGTACAAGAGAACACATAATATAGTGGGCAATACCTATGTGTGGTGTGCGGCGTTCAATGTTAGCAAGCCCGATTTTCGTGAAAGACTTGTTTTTATATTTATTTATGAGTGAGGTATATCAAATAAGTTTGTTATCAAGTTGTGACAGACTCAATTCTGACTAGACAGAACAACACAGATGGCCCAACTTTTTGATACTTTGGGAATAGTTGCGAGTCACGTTAAACTTTTAAAATAGAACAATAAAATAAAAACTGAAAAATGAATAAACCTAAAAGTAATAAAAAGTTTAAGTACTTTGTAAATGTTGCGCGATAACTTAAAACCAGACAGACAGAGTAACAAATATTATGCATTGGCATTGTACCGATGTCTAGCCATACCTACATATTCGAAACGTAACATAACGTAAACGTAAGGTTGTAAGAACCAGTAAATAATCTGATTGATTTATCTGCTAGAATGTTGAAATGAAAGAAACAGTGAAAAGCGCTGTGGGGAAAACGTGCATTCGTTGAAATAGAAGAAAAAATACCCCACACGGTTTCAAGGTAAAATGGCGGTAAATGATTCGCAGAAGTTCGAAATAAATAATGAGTTTTCATTCGAAAGCACTGGTACCTTTCAATTGGAATGAAACATTATTTAATAAAATATTGTTGACGTGATATTGAATGTTGACTTTTCAACGAATAAATAAGTAATTAATATTCATGATTAATTATTTATATTAAATTTAAGTGATGAACTCAAATTTTGCATTAAATAAAAATACAAACTGGTTTAAAAAATAGTAAGATAATTTACTTCTCTTTTTTAGTCAAAAATAGTCGTTAAACTACACCTGCAAGCAAACGTGGAAACAATACACTCCCGCAGTTAATGAAGCCTTTTCTCTTCATTCTCCATTCTCCACTGAACCAACAAACATACAGTTTTAAACTACTTTACTGCTAAAGTCGATTTCCAGAAATCCTCCCCCGCCCGGCTCTCAGTTCCACATTTCTTACACAATTTATCAACGCCTTCGTTTGTTTTCACACCTGAAACACTGCACACCTACATTTATTTATCGAGTTTGTAAAAGGAGTGGGTTGCCAAAGTCGGCGAGTCCCTTTACCTAATTTTGAATGGAAACTCGGTATTAAAATTGATATTGTGTATGAAAATAATGCAGAAAATGTAGTGTTACAAAGGATAAGTTTGGTTCATGAAAGCAGTAAGTTTGGTCCAGCAGAAAGGTCTGCTGACGGTTGAAATTCAGATGGGTTCATTCTTGTATTTTTTGGAAAATAGACTTATATTTTCAAAAAAATACAAAATAATTAATTAACCAATTGAAGACTAAACGATCAGCCAGCCAACAAGTAAAAGATCTAAGTCAGTTTTTGTGTGCACAGTTTTTCTGCGCTCAAGTCAAGGCTTGGGCGCTCCGATAAGGGCGGTCCTACCCTCGTCACGCTTTGTGGCTTTTGTTTGTTTTTATTCGCAGCTCTCTAATCCGGGAGCTGATTGTCGAGCCGAGAATTAACGTCATCTGGCGGGCACTAATCATTAAGGCCGCGATTGTTTCGAATCAGGCTGACAGCTTCAAGTGTTCGAACTTGTCTTAGAAGATTTTCCTTAGTGGATTAGGAAACAGAGCCTTTGTTTTATAAATGTCTGTGGTTTGATTTAACAACTGACTAAGTGAGACATATTGGTGAGTCGTGATGACACATTTGTTTTTCAGTTTAGTGTCATTGTCTCCATACCTGTCAGCCCCTGATAGGGTCCAAGATCACAGAGTCGACAGACCTTAATCATTATCGTATGATTGAAATTTTGAGAAAAGATTAAATGATATGTAACTAACCAGATGTGCGTTGCTAGTTTCAATGCTTGGTAATGTTTCACGTATATCATACATAAGGTTACCTTTCTCACCTACGATCTAGTATAGGGGATGATTTTGATTTGTGGTGTAGGAAACAATAACAACACATCAACATCTGTAACAATAGTTAAAGACCATTATTTGTTTCAGCCAGACGCTTTAAAATTCCGACTTTTAAGACTGAAGTTATGGCGCTTAGAACATAATATTATTATGTTGGTTTTGAACAGTATCCTCTAAAACATGTTGTATAAAACCCCACAATAAAACTAGCAAGCACACATGTCTTCTTAACTACATATTCCTCTATTCTGTAACAGTAATACTAAAATAACGTAACTCTGGCGTCTGTGAGATCTTCGTCCAGCACGATATCTTTGTTAAATGTCCCAGTCGGATAATGATGACATTAACTTCCGTTCCATAACAAAACAGAACGCTATCCTTCAGCAATACCGCTTGCGATCAAAAAACGTACAAATCGAATTACAAACGAACTGATAAATAGGCAAGATGCTGCTTCATCGCCTATAACGGTGCGGACGTGAGGTGCCCACATTCCCCGGGAATTGGCCCACATTACCCGGGTTGAACCCGCATTGACCGGCGCGACCGGCTATTGCGTGCGTTGGAAATTTTTATCTCTTTGCAAATGGCGACGGCATTTGTCTGGCGAATACTGTGGAGCATTGTGATGTGGCAGTAGGGCCTTAATGATAATAATAATACCTACTTTATTACAGACAATTGGAGTCCACTATGTTAGTAACAATGTTCTTATAAACTAGAGTTAGTAAATACCTAAAACTACCCAGAATAATACATTTAAAACACAACAATCACTGCCGCGCCATTCCATGACTAATGGCGCAGCAATGATTGATGTAACTGCAGTCCAGCCGACTAGCTATCATGCTAAGGATGCTGTTGGCGCTACCACGTACTCTACGCACCAGGGATGCGCATCTTTTACGCATCGTAGCGTAAAAGCAATCAATGTGATGTCCAGCAAACATCCCTGATGCACTACACAATCACCGCAGCCCCATCAGCACCCTGAACGCATTATTAAACTGGACTCGAAGGGCACTGTAAGACTTTTGAGTATAGGCAGCCTACAGGCTGCACGTGTAGAATGATGTGTAATGATGAGCTTGTGTTGCTGATACGTATTTCAAGAGATAGCATCGTCATGTTTTTCTATTTCGTAAGAATAGGAGCGAGACGAAGGTGACGGCTTCGAAACCAGTTGCGCATGCACTTTCCATCTTCACGGCTTATACAATGATAAAGAAAACATGTGGGAAAGTGAACCAAAATTTGGGTCCGCGTGGGGGATCACGACTCTCCAAATTTGTATGCATATGGATTGAGAGGCCATTTCTGATATTCAAACGTGGGTAGGTACTACCTCTATTAAACTAGCTGATTTTGTAGGCCCAATCCTGGAATTTGTAGTGAAAACCTTATGTAGTTACAGGACGTTTAAAATAGCTCCTCATAATTATTAGAACTCATAAAGTAGTCGATGGACGCTCATAGACTACTCGTAGACCCGTCTCCACGTTATATAGCAGACATGGTTCTCCAATATCTGCACACACCCGAACTTTACTAATAACATCAAAGGCTTCAACGTTTAAAAATTCTTTTGTAAATATATTCCAAAATTGTAATTTGTAAGAGTGATGGTTCGGTGAACATAAACGAATCCAATTTAAAACAAAAACTGTCGCATCATTTTTCAATTGTTTCAGCGCCACAAAAGTTTATCAAGAGTTGTTTTATGAAAAACGTTGCTGTTATATTTGTTTTGTTACTTGCACACAACCGAATTATAATTATTAACTACTCATATATAAATTCAATCATTTTAAAAAGGCTTTTATACAAGATGATTTAAAATCGTTCAAGATAATGATACTCGCAATCCAATCAAATATCGATTTAATGAATGACGGTAAGCTCTCGACGGGCATCTATCCAATCACGTTCTGAACGATAAGGATTATTTTTATCTCAAACGAAGCGAGAGTAAGGTTCGCGGCCCTTCAAAAATTACTAGACCTTTAGAAGTACTTATATGGGAAAATTTTCGTTTCCCTTTTCGATGTTAACCAAGAGTAAAAGATAGGATAATCTTATAATAGAGACCAACGACGAATAAGTACGAGTGGGTACGCATATACATATTTTGTCTGACCAGTAGGTACACAATTTTTTACGAAAGTTCTAGTTTATTTTTCATTTATCCTGTTCAAAACTGGGCAAAATACTACCTATAGCTGTTCACATCATTCTCTGCTACCTGGTATGACCAAACATCTATGAAAAATTAAAAGATTGGAATAAAGTCATTCGTCTTAGATTTCCTCCTTATATCAGCCTACAGTCCCATTAGACTGATACTCGTTCTTCTCCATAGAGACCTACCTACGTTTTAGAACCAGCAACTAGCTTCAACTTTCTGACTGACCGAATCCTTGACAGGTTACAAGTTCCTGTAAATGCTTTAATTGAACTAAATGCTTTGACATTAAGGAGGAAATCCAAGTCAGGCAGTCAGCATACCATTCATAGCGACAGCTTTACCATTCAACCTTCTAACAGTGTTTGAAAACAAAAATATGATTTGTAGTGTAAAATCTCTCCCAAATTCAGTAGTAAGCCAGAAAAGAACACGAACTTTAATAAAGGTGTTCTATCCCAAAATAAAATGTAAATGAGTGAGATTGATGCCAGGGACCATCGTTAACATGGCCTGATTGAAATATAAGGCGCGGACAGACAGGTGGATAGCTGGGGGACAGAGGATAGGACAGGGGGTGATACGCGTTAATTAAATCCTGCGACGGAATATGATGGATTACGAAATAGAAATAGCTGCGTTTATAGTGACATCTTTCCTTATTAAACTTAATAAATTGTAATGGGGCGATAGTGATATATTTTGAAATAAGATGTCCACCAATTTTAGTATTTCTCTTTATCTCGATTTTTAATCTTAATCCTGTTTAAAAGGTCAAATGACGTACTCGTATGACCAAGTCCATGAACCTACTTTATGGCTGTATAATCTTTTTCACTCATTTATGTGACCTTAACTTCTAAGATATCTCCCTCTGTATTGGTACCCAAGATACAGGCTTGCCTAGTTTGGGGCCAATGTTAAATCCTGTGTAATTTTCATGCAATAAAAATGTATTATTATTATATTATTATTAAGAAAGTGTACTTGCTCGTCTATCTTCCACGTAGCGATAAAACAGTTTTACCAAAATAGAACAGTTTTATCTCAGAAACATATAATAATGATTTTCCTGGTATCGAAATCGTTTAACCCTACTGCTTATGCGAATCTCTTACCTACTTATGAATAATTCCTTTCGCAACGTTCGTTCAGCAGAGCGTTTGTTTCATCACTCATGTGTGTACTATTTGAGTTTAATATCGACAAGCCTGCTCATTGGTCCGGGCCGTGGCGCGGAAAATATTGTCCAATAACAGTCTATGCACGCACAGGCCGCTCGCAATAAATAAACGTAAAAAAAAAGAAATTCACGCAAAAAAAGGTGCCGCATAATTTTGTGGAGTTGTTTTTTTTAAATATAAATCTATTTTATGAGAATCGGGCGTTCTTATCGTAGTGTTCATGTTGTTTTGAATTGTTTAAATGTTCACTACCGAGTTCATAATATTCACGAAATACAAGTCATATAATTCCCACCTTTTGTAGCAAACTTACCGTTTTCATAACTTTAGATCTACGTAGACAAATACTACTACTACTATTTAAACATTAAATTCAGACCTACACAAAGTCATACAATGCTATTCCAGCCAGTGTTTGTAGCGGTTCAACTATGTAGAAGTATTCTAAACTGGTGATGTTGAACAACTGGGCAACTAGTTGTCTGACCGCAATCGCAACTTATCGCAACTGGCCGCTCTTCACCGGACTCTGCTATAGTAAAGGGTTTTCTAAAAACAGTGAGTGTGGTGTGAGCTGTGTCATATGGCATATGAATTTGCTCGAATACAAAGAAAACAGGACTACGCTTTCTGTTCTGCAATCAAAACAAAACATACCTTTGTAATAACAAACCTTATACCCAAAGTCTAAACTGACTGAAGATAAAACATTAGAATATTGGAACAATGGTCTGCTCCTAGGAAAACACATAAAGCGGTGCCGTCTCGCTGCGATAACTAACTACCCGCAATAAAACTTTCAACCCCCCCCCCCCCCCCTTCGCCACCATCCATCCGCTGAAAATAATCCTCACTGAAAAGTCAGTGGAACGGCATACTTAACAAAGGGAATTTGGCCGGCTTAAAGTTGTGCCCCAGTGACAAGGCTACGCTACCACGATGCCCCGCGATATATTATGGAGATTTTATTATCCCCCCCACTCACCCGCTGAAAGGGTAAGACGGTAATGCTCTCCCGTAATATATGCATTTTCTTACACAGATTCATTTTAAAATGTTTTTAGTATCGCTAAGTTGGTTTGGCAAGAGTTGCTCATTAAGTTAAGCTCGCCTCTGATTGCGGAAGTTACGCGGAACGACGTAAACAAACTTTTAATTTAGTTTTTGCGCTGTTCGCCACTGTCAATGGAATGGTAGTCTAATTTAAAATTGTTTATCCAAATAAAATGGATGAAAAATACGAAATGCCAAGCTTGAATTTCTAACAGGAGCCAAAGTTAAGTTTGTCGGTGCTTTCAAAACATTAAATTAGGATGTCTGTCAAAGCACTGGAATTAACTAAAAGTCGAATATTACGCCCAAATTATAATAAATTAAACTCAACTTTTAGACAAACTCTTAGGATTTCGTGAGAAAATTTAGTAAATGATGAAGTGGAAAATTCCAATCTTTTAGAGTTGGATAAACACAAAATCATGAAAAATAAAACAAAATTTCAAGAAAACAATCAACAGATTGTTTGTTTTTTAATTATGTCATATTTTAGTTCAACTAAACTGTTACGTAAATACAAACACAAAGTTCCCCTAATATAATTGAGGACATAATTCCTTGTATTCCCACTAACATCAATAATATAAAATAATGTCAGAGTTGTTATTACGAGACGTCAGAACACTTTCTTTCTGCACGTCAGGCGTAGACTGACGCGCAGTATTTGTCAGACCACAGACAATGCGGCACAATGAAACAACGTTAGATTAAATGTGCTGTGGTAATTAGGGGGGTGGTTGTTGCATAAAGGGGAAAACATGTTTAGGTTAATTACATGACATTACCTTTCCAGGCCCCTTATTCACAACCATTCGATACGTTTCCGTGTCGGTAAGGAACCGTCTTCGACAATGTCATTCCGTCTTCAGTCTTCGTATGTTCGTTGAACTGTCAAAATTATTCGGTTTCGGATTTGTAAATTGCGTTTGAAGGACATCTTCGATATCTTTTGACTTTCGATTCGGTACGGAATCGAATCGAATGATTGTGAATAAGGGGCCTGGTCGAAAATATTAAAGAACTGCTGAAAAAAAAAGATATGGAACGCAAAATTAATATTGTGGGTGTAACTTATTACTTACCTACATTATCAATTTTGCGTGGCATGTCTAATAGAAGATTACTTTGACGAAAGTCGTATGAGTAGGTGCTGGTATGATGGTGGTTACAGCTAAGAAAATTTGAATATTGAAAATTGCAATGAAGTTTAGGCATCGAACCTGTAATTTTAAAGACCCTTTTTTTTTCCTAGCATCCAACTTAGCCAATGACATAGGAGATCTAATTTGACATTATGGAACCAGCACAATTATAGCATCGCACAGCTATCAATGTTACTATGCCTTAACCACTAAAGATGTTGCGTGTAGTTTGAGATTCAGCCTTGTGCTTTCACTGAGTTCTGTTTGACTAACATTTCAGAGGTGAGCTGAAGAACTATGTATTGAGATTTGTTGCTGTATTGTATACATTTTACAATTTTACATTCTTGTTCGTTATGTTTCTAGGGATTGGGTAACTAATTACTAGAAATTAAAGATAACTTGACTTTAAAAATGATCTATTTTGGAATGATCTAATAATAATTCGACTGCCTATGACGAAGGCAGGCTTGTCCGTCCATATGACATAATACAAACAATTATAATCTACTCTGTTTAAAACTAACTAGAAGGTTCCAAAGTCAAAGTCAAAGTCAAATCATTTATTTCAATTAGACCATTAAGGCACTTTTGAACGTCAAATGGGAAAAAAATAATTCTAGTTGCCCATCTCAAAAAGTAGTTTTGTATGGAGAAGAATGGGCAAGAAACTCCATACTTACTCTTTTTATTGTTAATGGTTTCAACCAGCATGCCAAACGCCTGCAACCTTTACACCTTTACCTACTGAGTTACAGAAACAGTATGGCTTGACATCATAGAACAACGCGCCGGTGTTACGCGTTGCTCTATGCCTGAAATTTAGAATTTTAAAAATCACGTAATAATAATAAAACGTTTAAATACCAACAAAAGACCATAGCCACATTATACATAATAAAATAATAACAAAAACAATTAAATAGACCACATTCACATAATTAAAATACACACATGTTACTTACTGATTTCGATTGCTCAGTAAGTGAACCATACAGCAATGGTTCAGGTACTGGCAATCGAACATCTGCACGAATGCCCTCAGGATGCTATTGGAGCTAGCCCGAACCCTGCGCACCAGGGATGTGCACCGCTTTCGCATAGTAGAATAGAAACAGACTACTTGCGACCCGGCTAATATCCCTGACGCGCTGCAGAATCGGGGCAGCCCCATAAGCACCCTGAACCCTTTACCCCTCTTATTATACTGCATGCGCAGGGCGTTGTAATGTTTGCGCGTGTACGAGACCCACAGGCTGCTCGTGTAGAAAGATGTACAAAATGCTTTGAACAAAACTGCGGGCAATCACATTCGCCCTTACACACAACGCCCTGCGTTCTCGCTCTATGTCTGCATCGTCTTTCAGATCCGAGGTCATCATATGTCCAAGGTATTTAAAATGTTCCATTCTCTTCAGAGGTGTTCCACACAGTTTAATGACAGGTATTGTTGTCGGACATTTTTTTACGTAGCTCTACTTCGAAAAATATCCATCACAAGAATTTATTGGCGCATTTGGCATGACAACCATTTAAATTCAAATTCAAATTCAAATTCAAATTCAAATTCATTTATTGTTTGTCACAGGTGGAGAAGGAGCTCTTATCATAATAATATACATATAGTTCTCTGTAACATACCCATAGGGTGTACAATATTTAAGAATAATTTATAATGTATCCATTAATATTTATTATTATTCATGCATAAATACTTCATAATTAATTAATTCTTACTCATGTGAAAATATATTATCATTCATTACTATTATTAAACATGTCAAAATATATTATCATTTATTAATATGTCAATCTTTAGTCTCATCTTCAGTCAGTTACATTACAAGCGATTTGTCATTTAAAAATTCATTGACATTATAATAGGCCTTTCCTGTCAGTATTTTTTTTAATGTTTTCTTAAACTGGCCAGTCTTTAATTTTTTTACACAGATAGGGATATTGTTATAAATTATTGGTGCTCTACATACAACGCTTTTATACAGTAGTGCTGTCTTAGCTGGCTGAACACGAAGTTTACTATTATCCCTGCGATTTCGTATTACAAGGTCCGATATACGAGGAAACAAATGGGGGTTATTTCTCACAAATAAGGCGATTTCTAAAATATACAATGACGGCAGTGTGAGGATATTATGCTTTGTAAAAAGAGGCTTACAGCTCTCAGTATTTTGGATACCGAACATGGCACGTATACATCGCTTTTGCATTTTAAATGCCATATCTTTATTTGATGAGTTGCCCCAGAAGATAATGCCATATCTTAGGACAGATTCAACAAGTCCATAATAAGCCGATAGTAACACATTTGTGTTGATAGTTGGAGCAAGTTGGTACAAAGCATATGCTTGACTACTTATTTTTTTACATAGTGCTTCAATGTGTTCTTTCCAGTTTAGTTTGCTGTCTATAATTAAGCCGAGAAAACGGACATTAGATACTTCATTTATGGTGTAATTATCATGAATCAAATTTACATTTAAAGGATTATGCAATCTTTGTCCAAAGTGCATTATATTTGTTTTAGATAAATTTATTTTTAAATTATTATTATCAAGCCAAGAAATTATAGATGTCAGTGAATTATTTATGTCAGATTTATAATTATTAATGTCCTTACATGCAATTGAAACTGTACTGTCATCAGCAAATAATGTCATAGGTTGAGTCGTTGCCTTTGGCAAGTCGTTGATATAAATAATAAACAACGGTGCCCCTATGACACTGCCTTGAGGAACACCATATGTGACATTTCTCCTCTCGGAGCTAAATGTTTCCACTTTTTTTGTTTTAGGATTCACTTTAGTTACTACTGTAATTTGTTGTCGGTTCGTTAAATAGGATCTAATTAAATCTAAAATATTCCCTCTTATGCCATATGCTTCAAGTTTACTGATTAGTATATTATGATCTACATAATCAAAAGCCTGTGACATATCGCAATAAATTGCACAAGCTGGAACTGTTTTGTCAACGTGGCCTAAAACATTTTGGATGAATTCATAAATGGCCATATTCGTGGTTTTATTTTGTCGAAAACCCTTTTGTTCATTGCACAAAATTTTATTTTTTTCTAGATATGAATTTAGTTCGCCATGAAGATACTTTTCAAAAATTTTTGAAAATATTGATAGAAGTGCAACAGGCCTATAATTCACCATTAACTGTTTGCATTCTTTTTTTAATAAAGGTTTTATAACGGATAGTTTAAGATCTTGTGGAAATATTCCCGTTGATATCGACAAGTTCAGAATGTGACTTAAGTGATGGCATATATCCTCATTTACTGCTTTAAT
This sequence comes from Charanyca ferruginea, assembly GCA_947361185.1. Classification (NCBI taxonomy): domain Eukaryota; kingdom Metazoa; phylum Arthropoda; class Insecta; order Lepidoptera; family Noctuidae; genus Charanyca; species Charanyca ferruginea. The sequence goes on along the minus strand of OX376058.1, from coordinate 30,388,179 downwards.
TATTTTAGTAGAGATCCCATCATAACCTACACTGTTGGTATGTTTAAGGTTGATTATAATTTTATTAATCTGGTAGGCTGAACTCGGTGCAAGAAACATTGAATTTAAACGGTGATTAATTAAAGACGTTACTTTTTTTCCGGCACCCGGAAGGGGTTTGACTTTTTCAATAAAATAATTATTAAACGCGTTCGCTATTTCCGTTGGATTATCAAGGACGATGTTTTCATCTATTTTTATTTGATCTATGGATTCTTTTGGGGTGTTAAGTCTCGTTTTGTTTATAATCTGCCACGCTGTTCTCGTTTTATTTTGAGATGTTAGTATTTTATAGTTGTTTTGCGCCCGTTTTGTCAGTTTTATAATTTTTTTGAATAACTGACTATATTTTAAGTACTTTAATTTGTTGTCTTTTGTTGGGTTTAATCTGAATTTCCATAGCAAATCCTTTTTCTTTTGACTGCAAATTTTAACACCACGTGATACCCACTTTGGTTTATGATTTACTTTTATTAGAAATTGGGTATGGGGAAAACATAGGTCGTAAAAAAGTTTAAAATCAGTTAAAAAGTGTTGATAAGCTTTGTTTGGGTCATCCGTGAGGTAAATTTCCGAGAACGATAAACTCCTAATACACATTTTAAATTTCTCAATATTTTCCTTGCTATAATCGCGTTTCATTGTACGCCAATACTGCAATGTCAGATTTTTTTTAACAGGAATTTTGATTAATTGGGCTGTATGGTCCGACAGGCCCAATTCCAAAACTTCAGATTTACATACCTTTTTAAAGTTATGTGCAAAATTGTCAATGCAAGTTCCACTAGCAAATCTGGTTGGTTCATGTAAAGCCAGTTTTAAATTATGGTTTAACAGTAAACATTCAAAATCTAATGTTACATTATTGCGTTTTAAAATATCTATATTAAAATCACCAGTCATTACAATATTTTTACAATTCAATTTGGCTATATAAGTCAGAAGTTTTTCCAGTTTATGAAAAAATGTATACAAGTTATTTTGATTAGGTACCCTATATATACATACAATGATAATTTTATAGTCAAGTAGTTCAACTGCACAACCTTCTAATATACAGTCAAGACAAAATTTGCGGATTTCTGCAATTTCCCTGAATTTATGTTCTTTTTTAAGTAAGATACATGTTCCTCCTCTTTTTTTACTATTTGTTCTACTGTACGATGAAGCCAAATTGTAATTTGGAAGGTATAAGTTTGACTCAAATCCTGCCATCATAAAGTGCTCTGTGATACATATAACGTCCACAATTTTATTCCTGTCTACGAGTTCTTCTAAGTTTACACATAATGCATCAGACTTGTTAATTAAACCTGCAATATTCTGATGTAGGATATACATATGTTTCTCAGAGAAAAAACTGGTTGTCGGTTTCTTTTTTCTTGAATTGAGGTAAGTTTTTATCAATATAAGGTTCAGTTTGTATGCTACTATTATTCGGTATTATGTCAAACTGACCAAATGAGCACAAATCAATTACAATATTATTCATAATGCTGTCGTATATACGTTTAATTCCCTGTTTTTTTATTTTTCCTGTTGTGTTGGAGAACATGTCTAGTGATAGCTCACTGTTGCTGTCAAATGGGTAGGCGTAGTCATTATTTTGTAGGTCAAGATTAAGCAGATTGTTAAACATCTCCACTCTGAAATTGTAAATCGGCGCTCCTGTTATATACGACGGAAAACAGATAATTTTGTTGGTGTGGGCCACCTTCTGTAGCGATTTTCTTATCATATTTATCATGTTTATATAATTACTCTCATATTTTATGTCATTTTCTCCAATGCAAATTATACAGTAATCGTTATCAGTAAAGTCTTTCAATTTAATTTCAATGTTGTTTAAGAGTTCCTTTATGTTTCCATTTGGTATAAAATAATGGCAGAAATCGAAGTAGTCGGAGAAGACGTCTTCAATCAAGGATAAGTGCCCTGCTGGTCTGGAGCCACTGCTTAGAATGCATAATTTATTCTTTTGCTTAGTTCTTGCAATGATATCTGCCAGCTGTTTTTTACTAAGTTTAGGTTTATTACTATTGACGGATATAGAAGAATGTATCTCTTTTAACTTGTTTACTGGCTGCGTATGCGCGTAGCTAGAAGTTTGAGTCTCTTTGTCAATCATGATCGTAGGGACTTGAGGATTGTAATCACCAGAAGATGGTTTAGCTAGATCATCGATTGGAGAACTCATCTCAGTTTTGTTATAAACCGGTATTTTGGCTTTTCGCACTGATTTCGGTGTCCTGCTTTTTCTCTCAGGTGATAAGCACATTTGTTTATATGTATTTATGGTTTTTATCGATTTTTGAAGATCAGATTTGAGACGAAAGTTTTCGCTATTTAAGTTCTCTATTTCTAGGTGAGCGCTTTGTAGTTGTGTCGTAAGTACTTTTATTTGTTCACTCAAATCATTTATTGCCCCACTATTATCATGCAGGCTATCTGGTATACTCATCATTGTCGTGTCGAATATGTTTGTGCTGCTACTACTTGCCATATTGGTGAGATCATTTAACGAACTTGTTCGACAGATTTTACGAAAGGTAATGTTGTTGATTTCTTGATCCATTTTAAGTAAATGAAGCGCCCTCTGTTGAACTCTGCAAGTAACTCTGTATGGATATTAGTTTCTGTGAGTACATTGGTCTTTAAGATTTTTATGATTAAGAAATCTACAAAAAGACAAACATTTACTGCGGTTCGAACCAACGACCGCTTGTTCCGAATCTATGAATGTCGGCTCGTGTGCACACTCAGCCACGCCGACCGTTTACGTAGTTATCGAAATTGTGGTATCGTTTCTAGTACGTTTTGGTTTAATTTATAGTAAAACCGTTACTATGACTCATGACTTAGGAATTTTTTTCCATGTTCGGTACACTGTTTGACGAACCAAAGTCACTTTTTATGTAAATATTCACTTTTGCCGATACGGAACGTGCACTACGAACGATTTTAGACAGCACAAATTACATTGTTTTGATGATTAAATCACTTAATTAGGGTTTATAGTTTTGTATTGTTTTTCTTTTTCTACGTTGGTTTTTAAACACTATATTGACTATTAATGTTTGATAACACTTTCACACATGTCCTGATACTTTAAAAACTGAATAACATAAGATTTAGAATATATAATTGCGTTTTACTATTTTTAAAATAGCTAGGCAGCGCCCTCTCGCGCTTTTTTGTATATCTATGTTTGTGGTATATATCAATGTTTGTACATTTTCAGTTGAGTTATACCAATGGATTGATGGAAGTCAACAAGGGATCGACATAAACCACATTTCTCACAAGACTTCGGCAACACGAGACAGCGAGCTGTGACCGATACATATTCACACGGCAAACAAAGTGATTTGATTTGAGTTGACGTGAAGATCGGGCGCAAACAGTCTCACTGCCACACAGCGAGGTTTAAACGCAAACAAGCTGTGTGCGGAGCGGAGATGAAAGAAAACACACAGACGAAACTGAATCAATACATTACTAAATTGACAGTTTGATAGCACATATTTCTATAAACATTAAGAATACGCTATTACGAATCGAGTAGCAGAATATTGTGTGCTAATGACAACATAAGACGATCGCGTAGTCGATCATTCTCATATGCATCAAGAACCTTAAGCCTCCAAACCATTACCTATGCTAGGTTATTGGAAATTAATCTGTACATAAATACTTATGAATGAAATCTCAATATCCTTAAAAATTAAACGAAACTTGAATAGCCTTTTACATTTCCTGAAGCAATAAAACAGACATAAAACACAGACTACTCGTTCATTTAAGACATAAAATTAAGAGTAACATCCTCATTTGCTTAATTGCCAGCTGTTCTCCAATCGAGCCTCTATTAGCGCCATTAACGAATACTTCATATTTTCACATAATATATTATATTTTATACTCAACATCTTCAACGAATATAAAATAAGATAATAAATTATCTAAGAGGAAAGGAAATTAACGTCGGGTATCATAATTAATTGATAATAAATTAAAACAGCTTCAGCGGATTTTTTACAACGAGTAAAGTAAAGCAGTAGGTAGGTACTTGAGAATTTAGCGAGTAGAAAGCTTTTCATTATTTTGTCCAACGAAAAATATTACCTAAGAATGGATAAAAACTAGTAATCAACCCTCGATGCTTACATATTTTCTTAAAAGTGGAAAATAATTGCCCAATTACTTATTATTTTTAGATTTTCAGTGCAAATATTATAATATTTGCACTGAAAATCTTTGTTAAAGTTTTAGTAAAGAAAAATAATAAGTCAAATACTTAAGTAATAATTTGTACATACCTATTTCTGATTTTGGTATTATTCTGCCTCTACAGACAAATTTTGTTTGACAGTATAATTCAGAATATAACCGGTTTATATAATGAAAGGCTTTACATACATCGTGCTCTATATTTTCATAATATCTATTATCAAAGTTGACACAGGGTCTTTAGGTCAATTCTGTAAAATTCAAACAACAACTCGCATCTCACTTCGCTATTCACTCTCACTTCGCATACGGTTCAAAATGACCTTGATATATTTGACATTTTGAATCGGGTTCGTGTGCGAAGTGAGCGTCGATGTGACGGGGAAATTACCTTACAGAATGCCCTTTCTTACGTCATCTTTTACTTCTCTTACTTTATCTGTCAAAATCTCCCTGTTAATTTAGTTCAACTCGCTGACACGCTCGCAAGGGTGGCGCTAGTGTAAATTCGAATTATCAACCGAGTTTTTAGAATGCCAATCAAGAAACTCACAGCGGATTCAGATTCGAGGTTTAGAATGAGGTCTTACAGAATCACACCCCTTGTGTAGATACCTACAGGTAATGTTTTACTGCGGCAATTTATTTTAAGACTTCGGTACCCATAAGATCTTACAAAATTCTGCTCCTAAGAACACCTGTTACCTAGGACTACCTAGAACTTTAATTTACTAGGACGAAATGAAAAATTGAAGCACGAAAAATTGAAAATTCTGCGCGTTCTTTTTATGCTTTATGAGTGCTTTTAGAAAATCTATGATTGCTTTTTATTAAGATTTATTTTTATTGAAACTGTATGAAAACGATTGAAATCTGTAATAAGGTAGTACTATGTATTAACTGCTGGTAATTTCTATGTCGTCTTTAGATACGCGGTCACAAAATCCGCATCTTATATTGTGTAACTATAGCTGTTAGAACTAGAGATGGGCGGTGGGAAAAAACCCGACGGGAAAATACCCAGGTTTTTACCTATTTGGGAAAACATCGGATATTTATACGGGAAAATACCCAAAAGGCGGGTATTTTCACTATCTACAATACTACAATAAAGCTGGAGATTTTCTGTTTGTTCGACTCGATAATCTATCTAATTTGTCTTTATTAGTGTTTTAACTTTTAAATTCGGAAGTGCTGTGCACTCCTGTAAGTGACAAGTTCACTGTAATCTAATAAGTTTAAACAGATTGTTGTAAGTGTATTAGTGAATAAGTCGGTGGAGAGCCTTAATAAATAAATTAATTCATAAATAAATAATCTGTGGAACTACCAGTCGGATTGTAAAACATGTTTCTGCATATAATAAATGAAACAAAACATAGACAATCACAACATGCACCTTTTGGTTTCTCATCTATACGTGACTGTGGCAGTCAAAAGGTTACTAGCAGTACAGCCTATCTAAATTGAAATGACGTAAACCACTTAATTATCCTTAATTTGAATTTGCTTATGTACGCACAATGTGGTAATGGAGTGCGTCATTTCAGCTAAGATAACCTCTAATAGTAAGTAATAAAGTTTAAAAACTATGTATTATTTAACATATGTGTGTCTAAATGCTACATAAGCAAAAAAAAAAAAAAAACGAATATTTTCCTAATCGGGTATTTTCCCTCGAATTTACCCACTTTTGGGTTTTTTTTCCGGATAATATCCCATCACTAGTTAGAACACACGCCATGTAGCATTCATCGTTCACACAGACACACACCACTGCTTGTAACATCGTCGCCAGAAACGTATGCAAAAGAGCAAAACATTAATCATGCACTCTAATTATAACACAAATTATGCCAACGTTTTCCATATGAAAATGTTGAAAAATGCTAGCTTTTGAGGTCTGGACATCCACTTGAAAGAGGATTGTACTCAAACATTAAGAGCTCACTCATTTATTATTTCAAAAATAAAATCTTTTCGTCGGTCGAGAGCCTTTTTATATTTTGGCGACCGAAATAAATCGAATCAGGCTCGTTTGTCAAAAGTGAAAGAAGGGTTTTAGACAAATGGTGCACTACCACTCCATTTAGTTTTATGTAGTGGCTTGATATTTTTTTGACTTTAGTTCAACCAAGTTACAAAAATACATACCAATTGCTTCAAAAATATTGTATACCAATTTACTATTTTGGTGCAAGATCTAACTAGAGATAAGTAGGGAAACTAGGACAATCATATTATCATTGTCATTATAATATAATTATGATTATTATTGTATCTGATTATAGTGTGTATCCTTATCCGATGACCCTTCATTGTATTAATTAGACCAGACATTGCCAGTTTAATATTAATTATGTCTGTGAGTGCTCACCATTATTTAATTTTTATAGTTAGCAGACGAAAAGAATCTCACAATTTCGCTATCAATGCTATTTGAATATCTGCTACCCACGCAAGAGAACACAAATAGATTTTCCTGAAAACCCAAATTGTACCCGGCACAGATGGTGAATAAACAATTATTTTCAAATATCGTATTGCCAAACATACATAATACATTAGAGGGAAAGAAATAAAGGGAAAGGAAAAGATTAATCGATCGGATCATTATAGTTAATCGTGAACCATCAAATACATTCCTTCCTGTGTTGACTTTTCCTTATTGTGACCTTCATTGTTCTCAAGCGGTAAAAAATCCGAACGATTTGACAAAAGCTTTGCAAAGCGTTTTCTTAAATATGGAGAGTGACAGATATTTAGTGGCAGATAATGGCTTTAAAACAAAATGTTGAAGAGAAAGTACTGAATCACAAGTCACTTAAGTACACACAATAAAGATATCTATGGCAGTAAGTAATGAGTAAATGTTAAAATCGTTCAATGAATACAAAATAATATCGGAATAAGGAAGGAGTCACGCAGCTAGTCAGCAGCACATGTTTCTTACAACAGATATTGAATAATCATAAATTGGAACTAGAACTGATAAAATCGACGTTCGTGATTGAAACAAAACCGAATGTTTGACAAAAGCATGTCAAACAATACCATTTTACCTGAAGATTCCAACATTGGAACGGCGGCTGCTTACACACATGAACGGGTAAATCCCTTCGTTCCACATATTAAATAAGGAAGCTGCCACTCGACTGTGGTAATGAGCCCTAAGTAGGGTCCATACCCCTACGCTGTCTAAACGAGCCGACCTTACACATTCTGACATAGATTTTGGACAAGTATGCGAATAGTTTAGTATAACATAACATTCTACTGTTATTACTGTTGCTTTAAATGAGGACTTTCAATGTTACGAAAGTGTTCTTATTAACACATTTAAAAGCATTTTCATGTAGAACATTTAATTTTAAATTGCGTCCAATCTTATTAGGATACCTACCTAGCTCAAATAATATCCATGCTTTTAAACTTTTCGGGACACTGATTCCCAATTTTACTTTCAATTGAAATAACACTTTTCCTTTTCATTCTAATTCTATAACTCGTAAAATATTTTCGACTCAATTGAGAAGCTTTAAAGTGGTACTTTATACTTTAGAGGTAATATATTAGTCCATATCTCGTGTTCTTATCCTGCCACTTTCAATATTGCTCTCAGTGTCTCGTAGAATTTATTATCTTTGTCGAATCCGGAGAGTATATCGTGCGATGCTTTAAATTGTATACTGTCAACCATCCACGTCCTAACATCTTATAAATATTTTTTATGATTGACGTTGTTTGTCTTTATCTCTTAGAAAAATATACATGAGTTATCTAATAAAACAGCGGACCACTGGATTTGGGTCCAAGGTCCTCTTGAATTTCTCTTATACCTAAAACAACACATTCATTTCCTTCTACCACGTACCACGTACGATGTTCGTCGAAATGTGATTCTAAATGTAGCAAATTTAGCAGTATCAAAACTACATTTTCAATAATGTAATCTTGAAATTTTAATATGACAGTTATATCAAGTACCTTAAAATGCTGTAACATTATCGTCATGGTCAGCATTGTCTACATTCTAAAGAGTTAAATTATTGCCACTCAGAAATGTGTCTTGCCATATAGATAGCCTACTTGATTTTAGTAATACCATAGATAGCAAAAACATTTGTCAGCGGCAATAATTTTACTTTTTAGAATGTAGGCAATGTTGAGCATGACGGCAATGTTACAGCATTTTACCGTACAAGTACAAGTTGGTTAAAAGACTACACATAGACACAAGCGGAGAAATGGTGGACCTCGACACCAGGGTGCAGGCAATCCAAGGAGGCTATGCCATCCCTGGATATGAAGCTGACCAAGCGCCTTCTGCACCTGGACAGAGATAGCTTGCGACTGGTGTCGGGGACCATCACCGGACACTGCTCACTAAACAAACACTTTCACACCTTAGGCATCACTAACAGTCCTCTGTGCAGAGCCTGAATGGAGGCGGAGGAAACGGTGGCGCATGTACTCCTTGAGTGTACTGGCGTCACCCAGATCCGCAGGGAAACCCTTGGAACACCAAGCTCCCTTGCGGACGCCCTGAGGAGACTTGGAAGACTGATCTGCTGCTGGAGGGAGGAGGGTTGGTTGGAGTGTAACGGCCGCCATGGCTCACGTACAATGGTCCATATTTAAAGGACTAAGTGCGTATACCAAACCCCCCTAACATAGAACCGTACATGCACTTTTCCTGCGACTTCCTCAACATGGATTTTCATTCGGATCCCAAAAGATTTGATAATAAGATATAGCTTTTAGTTCTCAGAGATAACGTAGCTTCCTGTTAGTGAAAGAATTTAGAAATCGGTTTGAGTAGTTTCGGAGATTGTTTGTATGCGAGGGGCATACAAGCAAATTTTACCTCTTTATAATATTACTATATCGTGATATTTCATTGGTTTATATTGGTTTAGTAATCGAATCTTTGGGAAGATATGGCATATCTTCCCGTGGGTGTCGTAAGAGGCGACTACGGGACTCACCAGAGAATGGGCAGCAGCCTTCTCTGTGCCTTTGTAACAACCATACTGCGATCGCCAACCCGCCTGCCAAGCGTGGCGATTATGGCAAAACCCCCCATTTTGGGGGAGGCCTATGTCCAATAGTGGACGTCATTCGGCTGAAATGATGAATCGAATCTTTTATTTTTTTTAAACTTGAAGTTCTAAATCTATTGTTCAATGATATAAATCTATCTAAGACCTCAGTAACACGATCCTACGCTACCACGATTGTATAACAATATTTCACCTCGTCGATTCGAACATTTCAGCTTCTCCAAAGTTGTTTGCCAGCAAAGAATAGCTTCAGCAAATAAATAAGGGTTGGTTGAAACAAACGCGACATTTGTCTCGCGTCACCTGAAGCAATTATCGTTGGCTTCGGCGTCGCGACACAATGCCGCTCGTCGATCTTCTAGCATTACGAATATTTCGTGGAAAAATAATTTACGCGCTCCCGAGGTGATTCAGTGTGGTATTTTGATGCCGTCGTCTTTTTAATTATATGTATCGTTACGTATTTTAATGATATCATTAGTATTGTATGTATTATCATTTCAAGGGTAGACAGAAAGGCTTTTTAGCAGACGTGTCATATTTCTTTTTTGTATTCGTACGCAAATTACGATGCTAAGTTAACAAAATGTTATACATTATTAATATTTGGAAAAAAATCTAGAAACATTATTTTTAAGACCAATAAGAGAGCACAAAATGCACAGATGGAATCTTAATGTCAGTTCACTTTGTAATATAATTATGTATCATACACGAAAAGTAAAGAGTATAATTTTGCCCACTTATTATAAAAGTAGCCCATTATCACTATCACATAGGAAGCGAAGCTGGATTCATTAGTCCATTTTCACTAGCTCTTTGATCATAATCAGTTATAAACATAGAATGCCAATGAATGGGCGATTGAATTAACCCGTCCACCGTCGGATATACAGGCTGATTGTAGTAAACAAGACAGGAGTGAGCGTCACGTCGTTAGTTTCAATGCGACGGCACTGATTGCATGCCTCGACGACTTGGATGGGGTGACGACTAAGTACTACAGATGGACTTCGGGTGATTGTGAGCGCGGAGGTGGAAGGGTTGAGACAATAATTTGATAGGTGCAATGCTGATGAAGGGATCGATATGACGATTGTCGTTGGTATGATATAGGTACAAATAATAATCTTTCATTAAAAAGAAAGTTTACTTCAAGATTAGGTATACAAGCTGAAATCTAATTGGTACATTTTCTGCGGCAGAACGATTTGCCCTTAGTAGTACTCGACCGATATACAGAGTTAATATAAAAAAAATACATATTAATTTTTCAAATAATTAAAAACATATGCATCAACTTCTCTTAAAACGGTCCTAAATCCGTAAAAGTGTGAAGGGAATATTGGAATAACTTTTAGGTAAGTATTGAGTTTCGTTAACACAGGACCTCGCGCAGTCAGCCGTTCGCGCTGTATCACTATTGTTTCGGGGTCGCTAGTATTCCACAATTCTAAATCTGCCGTTATTAATAATTTATTTTAATTTTTTTATTAATCGATTGTACAACCAAGACAAAATCTTTCCGCTTCGGGAAAATAACCACTAAAATTTCAGCGTGTATAATAAAAACTGTACGACTACACGATAGGCTGCAAAATTAAGTCACATCACTAGACTTATAGTAAATTTTAGTCAAAAGTAACACTGCAGAATTGTACAGTCGAACAAGCTATTTGATTTACAGGCAAAAATATTCATCTTTCTACTACAATAACAATATTTAATTTATTTGCTTCATATTGTGCATATAGGTAGCTACCAGTGACACCTACGACCTCGAGTTAAAAAAATGAAATAAAATAAAATATAGTGTGTGTGGTAGAAAGATGAATATTTTTGCCTGTAAACCAAATAGCTTGTTCGACTGTACAGTTGCATTATTTCCTAGTATCCAAAAAATCCCAGCTTACATCACATATTTTTTACAAACGCCATAAACAGTAATTTTCACGAAGAAACGGTACTAAAAAATTAATGAAACCGCAATAACACGTTTGTATGTTGTTCTCTCGAGTCTACTTTTAATTAATTTTAGACCAAAACAAATATGCAGAGGTAATTTAAAAATGTCACGCTAATAATAACTTGAAATGACAGAATATCTAATGAAGAGTCTCTGCGGATTAATCAAAAACATCCAATCTATTTATTTTCTGTAAATTGATAATTGAATTAAACTTTGTACTGGAGTCTACCTTGAACTGATCAGCGAAGGTGCCCAATACGTCTGTGTTCGTCTTCTATCAAGAGCATTTATAGTACTTATCGTTATTTAATCAGCCTGAAATATCGCTGCAGTTCTAGAATTTAAAGTTAGGTTTGTTGGTACGTGTGATAGTTAGACTATCTAGACTATCGATCGGTGCCACACTTCCTTCACTGGGCAAAGCCATTCATACAGTTCTATCGTATGTAGGTGAGAACTGTTCGTTGTCAGTCCTTTGCAATTGATAATGTGTTCGTAATGTACTGAGACTGGCTTCCATCAGAGATGAGGTTTTTATTTGCGACATGATGAATAGGTTTTTGTTTTAGTCAAGTTTTATTAATTCAAATATGATCTGTTTCTATGTCGGTACGTTTTATGTTTTGAAAACAAGTATTAATTGTTGGAAAAATATTTCGTGCGTGTATTTTCTCTCTTCAAAATATTTTCCCAGTTTATTCCAGAACCCATTTTCCCCGAACCTAATCCTACCTTGTATATTTCCATTAATAATGGCCGAAGGTGCATTATTTTTAACAAGCCACGAAGATGGCGGCTCAAAGGAGCGACATGAAATGTTGGCGGTCCTTTGACATCGGCTTCTTGACGCGCCGTGTAAATTGCCGGCCGCCGCGTGATAACCGGCCGGTAGGGTGCACACGGTGCCGGGCTGCAGATAAAACCCACGAGTATTTTACCTGCTTGACTGGTAATACCTCTTGGAGTCATGTTGTCATAGTTTAACTATTGTGTCTGCTAATCGGACAGTTCAGCTCTTAAGAAACCAATTAATGAAAAGAAGTATTGAGAAAAAAGAGACTTAAAATGGAAAAAAAGCCATATACAATGATGTCGGCAACAGTGAAACTAAAAATATTACGCAGTCAATCCATGCCACGTTCTGAATAACCCGCCCTATTCATAATTTATGAATAGTATCGATTGTATTAAGATAAAACCTTACCCAATAATAATATACATACAAGGTACAAGTATATCCACAACTTTATGTTTAAAACTAAGCTATCCATCAGGGTAGCGCATTGTATCATTCCATTACTACTTTAATTTTCCTTCTTCTGTCTCTATTACTATGACTTATGTGAGACACAAATCATGGATGGTTAATTGGTACTTAGAATGTTCAACACTTTTCACACGCCAACATCTCCTAAACCACAGTCCTAGTTTCGCGTGAGGTGGCAACCCTGCTTCACGTCCACCTTATGTTAATCCACAGGACAATGAAGGCAAAATTGCAAGCCAGCGATGATAAATTGTGCGGTAAATAGAAATGGCGCATGCAACGCTTTTGTATAACATGATTTTCATGTCAGCGATCTTTATCGAGTTTTAAATTAGCCCGAATAGCCATAGTTCACTAACTCCTGCACAAACGCGATGTTTGCCTAGCATTTTTAAAGGCATGGCTATGATTTTAGTTTCTCACATTTTTATTTTAAACTTTTCGGTTTTGTTTATTAGTGTGGTTATATCCGCTGGTATTTTTGCGTCACTCAACGATTTATGAAATTGTTTTGCACAACTTCCACCAATATTATACTCAACAAAACAAAACAACTCAATTGTATCACATACACTGCCGCCTCACTAAGCTATCCAATAAAGCATCGATACGATTACCATACCGGGCACGTAATGTACGGCAAGTGTGGCGACTGTCGCCACATAATAATGGAGTGGAAGGACCAAAGTTTATGCTGGTGCATTATCCGGGCGCCTCTGCCTCGCTCCCCCCCCCCCACAGCCTCGCCTCGCCTCCTGCGGGGCCTGGCCCGCCCTGATATCACTTCAAATGATATATTTGGGGCCAAGTCCGCCTTTTTTCTTTGTTTGCAGTGAATTTATCGCAGTGTAGGAGTAGATATGCTTCCTTCGGGACCTACGTGCGTTAGCCGCGGATAAAACCACTCAGGCTTTACCAAAAACGAAAACCTAATTCAGACTGGATGGATTTTTAGCAGTAAATGGGCCGTGAAACATTTAGAAATTTTATGGAGAGCGAGTTAGTGATAGCGACGAGCGACTCTTTCGTTATTAGCTTTTCGGGGTAGTATTATTTTATATTCCTGTTTTATGTTGAAATGTTGTAATAGAAAGTGTATGTTTGGTTGTCTACATAATGAGCAGAATTATATAATAAAATAGGATTTCATTCGTTGCTTTTTCCGGGAACCGTATATCACAGGCGTTCATTTCGTATTTTCCATAATGAGCTAAATAAGTCCAGTAGGTACTAAAAGCAGAAGACTGCTTTACGAAACTCAAAATAAATCAAAACAAAAATGAGTCGTCATTACTTTAAAAATCAATGGTCCCCTTTCTTTATTTCAGCGATAAGCGGCTACAGTTATACTTTACGTTCATTTAACTTTTCGTAAAAAAATATCTCCGATTGAAATTGATTTATTATGAAAAGCCCCTTTTGTTTGGGTCATTGCTTTTGATTGGTTTTCAAACCCCTTCCGTTTATTTAAGAGCCTTAAGTCGTATTTCGCCAACGATGTCATAATTACACGGAGGTGTACCCACATAAGAATTACCATTAAAGATAGGAAATCAAGTTAGATGACACGTAAGCGTAGTCGCCGTTCCAACGTCTGCGCTAGCCACTTATATTGGTTTTGTCGTAAAATATGTCTGAAAAATATCAAAATCCAGTTCGTTGTTAATAATCAACATGATCTGATATGTTCAATTGCTGCATAATGAGAATAGCTTAAAATTATGTCACATCTGGACAATAATGAATACATCCACACCGTAAACATTCGGTTAACCAAAATACAACTTGTGTCAAAACAAAACAAAAAGGACACTCAGAAGAAGCAAGCTCAGCATCTACATAAAACTCGCAGAACCCACATTTAGAAGCTTAAAAACTATCTCCAAAACTCACCAGCCGAGCACAAAGTCACGTAAATCGCATTTTAAAAGACCTCCGAAAAAACTCAATACAAATATCCGGACGGAGGTCGCGAAATCGGACAACTTCTAGGAGTTGAGTTCCCTATAAAAGTTTGCGGCAACGATCCGGGCCAGATTAAAAACTATCGGCTAACGAAGGAGGTTTAATTAAAACTTGCGACTGGCTCTTTGGGCAGCGAGCAGGACTACCAGGGCTTTGAGCAGCGGGCAGGACTACCTGGATCTTTGAGCAGCGGGCAGGACTACCTGGATCTTTGAGCAGCGGGCAGGACTACCTAACTCTTGGGCAGTAGGCAGGACTGGTGTGCGACGTCAGAGTGGTCGACTATCATTCGGTAATTAATTATGTTCATAACTCGGGGTTACTCTATTACAATATATTTATCACACTGAGTTCGGATTGTTAGTACGGATAATTTTTCGATATAATATAATTTGTTAAATATTGGAGTAAATAAATTAGTTGTGATTTGACGTGTATTTTCAATAAATACCCTCTCTATGCAATCGTGGTCATAAGAAAACGAAACATGATTAAAAAAAAATGAGACTACGTATATCAAGGCTACGCCGTAGCTATGTAGCAACGCTACGCCGTAGCTCCGTAGCAACATTACGTCGTAGCTCTATAGCACATTAAGGTTTTCTCTTTATCAACCTACTAATTAGGTGATAAGTATAGACATCTTACAAATGGGATGAGTTAGGTTTTGGGGTTGCTGACTGTCCAAAATGGTTGTCATAGGCAACCTAAGTTGGATGAAAGCCAAAAATGAAGCTCACAATGCTGATACAACCAAATCCATGCTTATTAAACCTGCATCATCGACTAGTACTCAACTAGTATTTTCCACCATTTTCAATATTTGAACTGCATCTTCAGCTATACGTAAAAGCAATCCGAGTATATATATTATTCAACACGTACAGTCAAAGAGACTTGGAAAACATTTCCAAAATGTAATATTCTGTGAATGAAGCAGACTCTCAGTTTATTCCACTTTGCAAGAGATTATATTTCGTTTGATATTCACATTAGCTGTTACAAAGCACATAAGATGCAGCTGCGAGTGCTGAAGCTGCGAGCTGCTCAACTTGCGACCACAACCGCGACAGACTTGCGTCGAATTGTGAACATGTTCAGCTATTTTCTGCACGATGTTAATTAGTATGTACCTATCTACAAGGTTTTAATTACAGTTTTGTTCTTATGTGACTTTAGTCTGCAATATGAAGATTCTATAATGCATTAAGGCGCGTCCCTGTGCAAAACGCAGCGCTAGCCGTTTTTTGTTCAGTTTTTCGGACCTAAATACTCTATATCCAAAAGAAATATCAACAAATAAAAAATAGATTAAATTTCTACATAATCTTGACTCCAAAATGGTAGATCTCATTTTTGTTTACGAAGTATAGTATTTAACTAATCTCCTTACAACGAAACCACAGAAATGATAAATAATTATTGAAAACATGCATCTCCTCGGCAAGTTACCATTAATTCGATTTTTTACTAACACTACTGGATAGGCAATTTATTAATGAACATTTTGGTAGAATTTTTTGTTTCATAATCCCAATATGTGATTTTATAAAGATTTAATTCTAAAATCTGAGCTTATTTTGCTACTGTATCTCTTGCGCGGCGCAGAGGGAACGAACGCTCAAGGTTATTTGCTCAGGGTACCGCCTTAATTTAGGCTTTGTACCTTTCTTGAGTTCTATAATCCATCAATACTTCCATACTAATATTATAAATGCGAAAGTAACTCTGTCTGTTACGCTTTCACGATGAAACGGCTGAACCGATTTTGATGAAATTTGGCATGAAGATAGCTTTAACCCCGGGCAAGGAGATAGGCTACTTTTCTGCAATTTCGTCTGCATCCACGATAACCGACATTCACGCGGCAAAAGCTAGTATATAATAAAAATGATTTCACGAATGTTGGTCTTCAAATATTTGTGGAAGTCCAAGGAAGGTTTAAAAAAAATTAAAACTCAATTGACAGGACAACGCTAGGTGTCAGGTCAGCTAATAAATAAATAAATAGCAATATAAATTTTAACGAAATTTTTTTAATTATTTTAGTTTCACATCCCGTGGATCGTGGTGTCGTATGGGCGTAATATTGGTAGTAACATAAAGAAAAAAAATCCCTTTAAAGAGACTACATGTAAACTGAAATACCCAATAGGCGTACCAAATACTGCGAGCTGTAAGCTAACACGCTTGGTGTTCATGGAAGTGCAGTAAATGACATCAAAGACCAACATAATAGCTAGAGCACAGATATCCACCGCCCGCGCCCGTCCATCACAATCCGCTTACCAGTCGCACCGCGGTGCCACAACACCAACTGACATATTTACTTAGTATCAGGAAAACAGTCGTCATGTGTCTACACTAAACACGTGAGGAGGAAAATATGATACATGTTTGAGATAGAAATGTAATAAAAGACATACTCCAAATAAGAGGTACATTTGTATGAAAACAATCCTACTAATATTATAAATGTGAAAGTTTGTGAAGATGTTTGGATGTTTGTTACTCAATCACGCGTAAACCGTTGAACAGATTTGCATGAAAATTAGCACACAGGTAGACCATTTCCTGGATTAACACATAGGATACTTTTTATCCTGGTAATGTGTTCCCTTGAGATAATCGTTCATTTTTACGCGGGCGAAGCCGCGGGCAGGAGCTAGTAGATAATAAAGTAAGAATAAAGTCGTACAAATCGTCACATCGTTCATTATATACAAAAGTAAAAACGCTTAGACACGTTTAGACGCCCACTGCTGGGCATGGGCCTCCCCCAAGGGGGGTTCAGCCGTAATCGCCATGCTTGGCCGATGCAAGTTGGCGACCGCAGTAGGTGTTCTGGTTCTCAGAAGGAGGCTGGTGCCCATCCTGTGGTCAATATCCCTCTGTCGCCTTCTACGGCACCCGCGGGTAGAAATGGGGTGTTGCTATTCGCGACCGGCACCACACGGCTATTTTCACAATCCCATAATAGATAAGAAGTAAAGTAGCACACTGATGCACTGTGTCACTACACAGTGTTACTGCATAGTGCACCGTGTCGCTGCACAGTGCACGGGGTCGTCATAATCGGATATTTACTTAGATTCTCAGTAGCCGCTTACAGTCGCGTCTGGGCGACAAATGTTCGCGAATGGCGCGGAATGTTCTAGAGAGTGGTGCTATGAAGATTTTAGATGCATAGAACAAAAAGGATCGCGTCTATGAAGTTTCAAGAATTGTTGTTAGTTAAAAGTTAAGTTGTTATTGACATATTAATTAAAAAAGTTTGACGGAGAAACTTTTATTATTTGAAAATAAAGTAAAATGCACGTTTATGAACTAAAAGTTTAATGAGTCTGGCGGTGTTCCTATCCTAAACAGGTTGGACCTGGCAGCAGTGTACACTCTACATCATTACTACATCCATAGACGATTTGGAAGCCTTCCAAAAACTATGCGAGACACACAATACGATCTATCTGCTTATTTCTACGGAAGAAAACTTGGATATGAGGAAGGCTTTCTTACTTTAAGCATATCAGTTTATGTTTGCATGTAGATCATATTTTGCCTTTGGTCTTTGTAGGTTTAAAATATATTTCTGTTCAGAATGTCTGCTTCAAAAACCAATACTCCGCTAACATAGTTCAAACTCCAATGTGGTTCACAAAAACAAACTTCAATTTGAGGTAGAATTTAATATCAAACTTTTCCTAGAAACAAAAAGCATGTCAGTCAGGCAGCTCACCCCTCAATCACTGGTCACTTCGTACCATTTTTCGGCCGACATAGACAAATACGTTCGATACAAATTCACTTTTCGTCTAAACACTCGGCAATATCGCTAGCACATTGAGCGTGCATACAGGAATGCTTCCGTGTAAACGGTGCAACTGAAAATTGGCTCCCGTTCTAACGTTATCGATGGCGTCAATAAACTCGCAATGTTCCACAATAAAACTCTGCAAATTCGTGCTGGTTACGCGTTCATGACGCGAGTGTGTCGCGCTCGCAACGCGGTATACACGAGCGTTGACTCAACTGTTGGTTTATGTCGCTGCGTTTAAAGCATAGTTTTGATTCGGCAGTGTGACATCCGAATAGAAGGACTACGGTTAGAGACATTAAAACCACCGCAGTAGCTTGAATAAGAATAAGAATAAGAATAAGAATTATTTATTGCGTAACTGTGTACAGTGTGTGAGATCTTATAATAATACATAACAGTTATTGTATCAACAGTTTACCCATGTCGGATATGCAATATTTAACAGTGAAAAACAAGTTAATTACTCAGTGTTAACTACATACGTCATTTTTACATTTGTGATTTTTTGTCAAAAAATTCATTCAAATTATAATACACATTATTAATTAACATTTTTTTTAATTTAGTTTTAAACAAATTTCCGTTTAATTCCTTAATAGCTACTGGTAAATTATTGTAAACTCGAATAGCAGTTATGTAAGTACTTTTATAATACATCATATTTTTAACAGGCGGTAAAATTATGTCATGTTTATATTGCTTGCGAATGTTTCTCTTTGAGTCCGATTTTAGACTAAAATATTGCATATTATTCTTGACAAATAAACATAGTTCCAGTATATAAATTCCAGTAAGCGTCAGGAAGCCCTTCATTCTGAAAACATCTCTTAATGACTCGGTACTATGCATGCTATATATTGTTCTAATACATTTCTTTTGGAGAATGAATGTAGATTGAATGTTTGTCGAGTTTCCCCAGTATATAATACCATAGGTTAATAATGGATAGACGTTTCCAAAATAAGCATTTCTAGTGACATTTTCATTTGTTGATTCTGCTAGTATGGATAAGGCATAACAAGCACTGGAAATTTTCTTGTTGATTTTATCAATATGATCCTTCCAATTTAAGTGTTCGTCTATTGTTACTCCTAGGAAATTAATGTTACTTACTTCTTCAATTGCGACATCGGTCACTGTTATTTTTAATTTAGTAGGTTTACTCTTGTAATTTCGAAATTGAACTACTTTGGTTTTTGAAAGATTTACCTTTAGATTTATTGACTGCAGCCAGTCAGTTACGTTACTTGGCAATGTTACTATGGTTAACAAAATAATGTAATCGTAAGTGCTTGATTTTATTTATACAGGTATACAGGTCCGCCCGTTTCAGCAATAGTAACACCCTATATAACTCGTAGATTTAATTTTAGAAGTTATAACAGCCATTAAATATAGCAGTTCCAAGAAGTCGGTTCGCTACAAAAAAAATAGCCTAATCAGTGCAAGCAAGCTTGAAAGACAGCTGACTGCAAAAATTAAAATGATTAGACCTGACCTGAATTCGTGACGGCGCAAAAATAATGGCCGACAATTTTATGTCAGAAATATTTACAAAGGGGTTATTGGGGCTAAAATCCAAGATTGTTTTGCATTCACCGTTTGAACTTTATTCCACTGACTTAACCGTTTTCATTTTACCGTAAAGTTTTAGAGTGTTCTTGAAGGGTTTAATCACAGGTCAATTAAAGATATTAATAAAAAAATAGACTACTGTTTTAAATAAAAATAACTGCATAGATAGGAAATTATTTGCAAAGCAAACAATTATTTTCCAGTATTAATGTACCTAGTAGTATCAGCAAATTACGACGGTTTGCAAAGTTGAACTGTAATAAAGTAATCGTTAGTTAGACTGAGCCGGTGCAGCGGTACGTACTCCGGTAAGACCTAACGAACAAATGCAGACGTGTATTCAATAACAAATGTATCCCATTACCCTGGAGCGGACGCTTTGCCGTTGCACGAACACTACACTGTTCTGCTTAAAGTTCAAATTGGATCGGATCGATCGCAATTGTAAGTTTGTAACGAACAATGCTGGATCCCGGCCGCGCTTCTTCCAGTTATTTACGAGGAAACTTGGTTGGAGCCGACCCCGGGCCCCGGGCCCCGGGCCCCGGGCCCCGGGCCCCGGGCTCCCAGCCCGGTCATGAGATGCGCTCAGGTACACTGTCTCACAAACCCACGTTAAAAATCTTACTGTGAAATGAGGTAACAGATCTTAGACTTTATTCAGCTGTTCGTTGAATTTTTAAATGTTAAAACGAAAGGTATTCTATTCTTACGGGAATAGAGTTGAAGGTTTTTATTCTTTTAAAGAAAGACTATTCTGTTGAAATGAGTTTATTTGTGAGATCAGAACTTTGTTGAGAGTGCAGACGTGGAACGAGTTTCATGTTTAGGTAAGCACGTATCAATGTATTGTATAATTTTATCAGTGTATGCAAAACTACATTTAACTGTTATTTCAGTCAAAAGTAGTATTGTCGAAAGGATACGGTTAACCTACTTTTGACTGATTTTGCTAGTTAAAAGTAATTTTGACTGATTTTGCTAGTTAAAAGTACTTTTGACTGGTTAAGAGTTTTGACTGCAACATACACAATTTTCTTATCTATGTTCTATATAATAAAAATGAATCGTTGTTCGTTAGTCTCGCTAAAACTTGAAAACGGCTGGACCGATTTGGCTAATTTTCGTCTTGAAATATTTGTGGAAGTCCAAGGAAGGTTTAAAAGGTGAGAAACTCAAACTCAAAATAATTTATTTGAAATAAATCATTTACAGGTACTTTTGAATTGTCAGATTCAGTCAGTCAGAAAGTTGAAGCTAGTTGCTCGTTCCAAACAGTAGGTTTCTATCGAGAAGATCGAGCAAGAAACTCCAGGCACACTCTTTTAAAATCAATAATATGTTACAAATTTCGGTTACATCATTCATATTGAATCTAGGGTACAATGTGATAACAATGTAACAAGCGCAACATGAGAAAATTCGAAAATTCAAAAAAAAACACGGGACAGGACAACGTCTGTGGGGTCAGATAGTTAGTATATAAAATATTAATGGTTTTAATACTGATGACCTCGATTAAGTCTACGTTGATATTACCTTAACACGAGTTCCTTCTGCTAATTCATTTAAGAGTGTGACTCACTCAGCAGTACCTTAATTCCTAATATGTATTAATTTCCGAACATGCTGAGTAAATCCCGCTACATTTCGTCTGGAGGTTAACCCTCTGCGACTGACGTGGCTAAATTTTTACAATTATACTGACGTGGTAGTCCACGAGACACCATTTCAACATCGAATATTTTTATGGAATTAAATTATGTAGCTATTTTATTTATATTTATTACATTGTTAGTCTATTTTTAACGTTAAATATACTTTAAATAAAATAAACAATTAGAATTTCCAAAATTAAACAGTGTTTATTGACATAACACAAATCACTCTATAAATTTCTACCTAAACATTAATGACATAGAAAAAATACAAAATCAACTTTTTTTAAATTTAACATTAGACATTTCAAAAATTGACAATAATAACAATCAGTCTAGAAAAAATGAGATACATTCATAGGTTGAATTCAAAATTAGACACTTTTAAAATCACAGCTTTATTTGACAATTATCACATAGTGGCTTGGAGCACTGAAGGCAAATTGGCTTCAAACAACCTCTTTTAACCACCTCGTTCACTCCACCTTTTGTATGATTATAGTCTGCAATCATAACTGGCTTTCCTGTATCATTATCTATTTCTTGAATATTATGATGAGAAGAAGAAACCAACAACACGGCTTTATTAGGTTTTGGCACATATGATAAAATTGAATAGTCTTTCGTAAAACCATACAACGAACTTTCTACCGGTCTATTTCTATTCGGCAAGAAACAAGGTGGTATTTCGGCTTTATTTTTTTTCAGAGTGCCCAGGTACGTCAGTCCTCTTTTCAGTAATATTTCGACTAGTGGTATTGAGCTGAACCAATTGTCAGCAGTTATATTTCGGTTCGATTTTTCGACCACTTTTGCCAGTCTTAGAACCGACTGAGTGGGTACTGCCATTTTTTTCTCTTCTTCGGTTAAGCCTTTGCCATCGGAATTCTTCCCATGGTATATGTAAGCATTGTAAATGTAGTATGTACGAGCATCTACTAATAATAATACAAAAAATAACACAAAATAATACAAAAAAATACCTCATAGTAAGATAAACTAAACTTATTTACTGATGTGGTTGTTTAGGAGACACTATGAAAATATAACGATTTTACTGAGGTGGTAGTCTAGTAGACACTTACCTTAACACTGATGTGGTAGTCTCGTGGACACCTTCCTCCCGCTACGCACACTTGTGCATGCTACGACCGCCCTCCGCACCCCAACCGACGCGCGAGCTCACTACAGTAAGGTACTAAGAGCGGCGGCGCTCAAATTTGAAAATTAACGGAAATAAATCGAAATTTATGTTTCGTGGTGTCTGTTGGACTACCACGTCAGTCGCAGAGGGTTAATCAAGTCTAATTTACTCGTGTATTACTTCAAGTTTAATTGACGTTGATTGATCATTAGTAATTTAGAGATCGAGCCTCCTTTGATCAGAACAACGCTCCACCGAGCTCTTCCGACAAAGAACTGTCGATAGCTGTCAACATGTTCCCTTTTTGAACAAGAAACATTCCTCCCACACTTTTCGCGAATCACAAGCTAATTTTAACCTTAATTCTTCAAGCCACAGATCAATATTCAATGTGAATTTTAATTTATTTTGATGAATTGTCACTGAATACAGTGGTGAAACATGAATTATTTATTCTTGTTTCAACCAAAACAATTGTGGTATGATGTTGTCGTATTGTTATAGGATATCCAGTGAAAGCTTAAATTTTGCAAACATTTCAAAAGTTTGTATTTCAATATTACGAATTTAATTAAAAATGACTAGCTGTCCCGACATACGTTGTCCTGTCCCTATCTATCTATCCTACCGACCTACCTACCTACCTACATACCCTACCTACCAACATTCCCTACCTACCTACATACCCTACCTACCTACCCTACTTACTTAAAATTTTCTTTTGTACAAACCTTCTCCTGACAGTAACGAACATAAAAAATAAGAATTATCCAATTTGATCCAGCCGTTCGGAAGTTATGCGCTTACTTACATTTCGGCGATTCATTTTTATATATATAGATTGCATTCCAATAAATCCATAACACCATGTCGTAGTTACTGTCAGCAATAGGTTCATGTACTAAATTGTTCTGTAGTGACCTTTTTTCTAGATGATTCTTATACAGCTAAACTATGCGGTTAATAATTATCGGTTGGGTGTTAAATCTAAACGAATCTACAGTAAAAGTAAAAATCTTTGAACGTCCTAATAATCTTAGGAAGTGATTCAATCTTGAAAAGTATATCGCTTGTAACCCTGAGTCTATATAAAAAAGGGTACATATTATTAAAAAAAAAAAAAAAATAGGATTAGTAAGAAGGTTCAAGCGAACGAACTCGCGGGCAAAATCTAATAAATGTATAAAATCCACTCTCCCGTGTAAACTTATTTAGTTTAGATTGACACTGCATATCACCACGAAAGCACACCGACGACCGACGCCAAACCACATCGAAATGTTCGATTCATAAAATATTAAGTTTCAATAAAATATGACACACATTCCTAGAATATATCATCAAAAGTAGTAAAAGGTTCACGCGAGGCTAGGCACTAATATCACGATATATGTGCTTCATAAATTGCACAATCTCAAATCCAATTACTAGAAAATAATTCATATTGGTAGTCGATACTAATAACATTTTTCGCCGCCACCGCTCTTTATCGGAGCTTTTGGCTTTTAAGTGATTGTCATTAATGTGCGCTATAAATCTGTTGGTCGCTAGAGTTTCATGAGGTGTGGAATTAAAATGGCTTCGTCATTAGAATCAAGTAATTTTATGTGGTTCCCTACTGTTATTCTGCTTACATCTAAATATATGCTAAATTATGAATTTACTCAAATAAAAGAATACTAATTAATGTTATCTTCAAAGTCAAAGTCAAGATAAAATCATTTATTTCATTCAGACCATTAAAAGGCACTTTAGAATGTCATAAAAAAAATTGATTCTAGTTGCCCCTTCCAAAAGGTAGTTTCGTATGGAGAAGCATGATCCAAGCATTCGTATCATAGATGTAATCCTCTAAACTGTAACATGCTTGTTTACAGGGTGTACTTTTAATATATGTTTTAAATTTTCTTTCACTTAGTTGCAATACATCACTAGGAATTTTGTGATGACACTTAACACAGTACCCCATAAAAGATTTATGAACTTTAGACAATCTAAATGGTTGAGCTATTTTGTCTTTGTTTCTGGTATTAATATTATATCTATCACTTACTTTATTAAATATGTAGGTTTTTTCTTACGTACATAATATTTTCATAGATAAATTGGCAAGTCACTGTCATTATATTAATATTTTTAAATAGTTATCTAAGAGATTCGCGGCAACGTAGATTATAAATGGCTCTAACAGCTCTTTTTTGTAAGATAAAAATGGATGGCAATGAGTCAGAATCAATTACTTGGCACATGACCTAAAGCTACACAAAAACGAATCAATTTTAATTTCCCAGAGCAGTATAAACAATTTAGTACACAACCAACAAAAACTAGAAAAACGTTCACGTTTGAACGCATGCATCCATCTACCGCTAACTGTGGCACCTGGCTGGCCAATTTTTCTCCAAAATGGAGGCGTAAGACGGGATTGATAGGTGTGCCATTTAGAAAGTGTCCTCCGTTGCTCGCTTAATTAGTGCCAAGCGGCCTCGCAGGGACGTGACCGGCTCGCCAATTACGTAGCACGGGGGCACAGAGTAGGTAAGTGCAGAAGGTCATCCACATGCAACGAGTGACACCAAGCGTAAGAAAGAAGAAAGAAAGAAAGAAAGAAATCATTTATTTAAATAATGTAAGTATACTTATTAGTTGGAATATTTGTAAATTGTCCCGATACATTTTACCTTGCGGCATGCAAAATATTAGTTTTGAATTTAATAATATAATTACAATTACAACCATTACAATTATTATTACTAGTTCTACTCAGTTATATTTAATAGGTATGGATCTGTCTGAAAATATTAATAATTAAAATGTAAGTTTAAATAACAATGTAAAAATGTTTGATGTCAAAATACTCAATAGTCGTACACGCACAGCGTTCTCAAATATACGCACATCGCGAGTATACCTTTAGTCACTTTACATAATATATCATTTAATTCAGGTAACAAAGACCCATGCAATATATACCTTATAGACTAACATACATAACTATATTACATAACATCTAATACCTTTAAACGAGCAATTCGGGATTTCGGGGGCGATAAATCGATCTAGCTAGGATCCATTTTTAAAAAACATGGACAAAAAAAGATTCCGAGCAAAGGTCCGTCGCCCAGATATTGTTAGTATAGTAACTTTTGCCTATGTTACTTACTTCACTTCAATGCATGTGCGATCGTCTGGCAGTTGTCCGTGGAAGCGACGGAAAACCACGCCCTTCGGCCAAAAGTCCTCCATCATGACGGGCAGCAGATAACACGTTGGTAACCACACCACAAACGCCCTAAAGTTGACGTTGCGATGCGATTCCAATAGCTGTATTCTCGGCGTGTTGATATAGACTCGTGTCATGAACATGTGCGTTTTCGTGGTTGTATGTAGCCGGCCTTCTGTTCTCATATATTGCACGGTGGCTCGGTAGCCCGGTGGCACGCTCGCCTGGACACACGCCGTGACTCTGCAACTCTGCAATTCACGTTGTCGAATGTTTTTTTTTCTGTTATTTGTTTTTGGGAATGCTCAGGATCGTTGTGAGTGGAACGTTTAAAATTGTTAATGTGTTTTACATTGTTTTATTGTAATGTTAATACGATTGTTATGATGACATTGTTTTGTGATTATCTAGCTTGCAAAAGTATGTAAGAAAACAATGCTATGGCGTACATTAAATACATGTGTCTATATTATTAGCTATTTATAACTGTCAACAGCACTTTTAACATAGACGTCGTGTGGTAAAAAACAACATTTTAAATAATAATTTGGAGTAAACGTACCCCTCACGTATTCCTTTTGCATTAAAAGCTTTATTTATGTGACTCGTGATGAAAATGAGCTTCAGATTTAAATAATATGTTTTTATCTATTATTATTCCCACTTCAGTGAATAGCACAACAGTTGTGATATAAAAGTTTAGATTAAAACTAGACTCCTATAATCTGGTCCATGTTTCTAATAACTCTTTCTCTAACTAACTTCACTTTGATACGAACACTTTCAAAGGTAAAGCTGTTTATAATATGTATTAGAAAATGTTCGCTTCAAATAAGAGGTTCCCTAATTTAGTAAAACATGCAACATATCACGCACTAGCAACCTGACCCAGCCTCGCATGGGCCTATAGCCTTCCTCGGTAAATGGACTATCCAACACAAAAAAGAATTTTTCAATTCGAACCAGTAGATCCTGAGATTAGCGCGTTCAACCAAACAAACAAACTCTTCAGCTTTATAATATTAAGTATAGATTGAAAACTAATAATCACAAAGTTATTTTATAAATGACCATGCTATCTATGCAGCTTGTATAATATAACCTGTTTTGATTCCAAGAGAGGACTCAGGATATCTGTTGTTTTTATACAAAGTGGTTCAGTCAGCACGGAGCCCTAGATGACAGACAACCGTCTTCATCAAGAACAAGATATGAATAAGTGGGACTAAAATTAGCTTTACCATGTTAATGTCTCAGCTCCATTTTAAGTTCAAGTTTAACAGTACGTCTCTATTACGCCACGGCTGTCAGGAAAACTAGCTAGAAATGGTGATGGAAATAGTTTCAAAGACAATTTCAAGAGGAGACAAATAACTAGATGTCTGGACGGGTATATTAATATAATGCTCCTAAAAAACAAATTCCGTCTCTCCCGAGTCTGTCACAGGGATTTTTTATTTCATTATAAACAATGATTTGATTAAGCTTTATTAGATAATATTAAATATTTTGTAAAGGCAAAGGTAAAGTAAAAAATCACTATGATAAAATTTGGCTATACGGCGTAGTAGTGAGTCAATATTTGTGCACTCTTCGCTGCCAAATTAACACGTAGATACAAATCGTCTAGAGCGGTGATTGGGTAAAGCTGAGCGTTTGCAAAGTTCTACGCAAAAAGGCTAAAAACCTGACTCAACGTACACGTGTATCTATACAGAGGTGTATGTAACAGAAAAAACCTGCTCCGAATTTAAAGGTTAAACATTTAGGCTTGTCACAGCCATTTGTACAGATATATAACTTTATTGACACAAAAAAATATTAATGACATCCACCTGGTTTCTATCAAAAACCAAAATACACTATTATTGCAATGCTCAAATACTCGGACAGTGTTGCGCTCATTGAGCATTCTCAACCGAGCCTAGCGTTCATTGTATAGACTTCATAAAGACCTGCGTCTAGACGTAACAATTATCTACAGCCGCTGGATTCACCCGCCACACTGAATTTGGTTTGCAAAGGAACATCACTTTTGGCGCCATTAGTGTCCTTTATTGTATTTTTTTATGTAGACGATTGTTGAAAGGTCACGCTAAAGACACCGTGGTAACGCCGATACGAACCTTCAGCAGCAGCACCCAACTTTGCCTCAATGGCAATATAAATTGTTACTGTTATTGCAATTGGCAAACATGTTAAGTATTTTTTGCGCTATCATTTGTTATGTGGGCAGACTAACTACAGAAAAATCTAAGAAGATAGTTATTTATAACCAAGAAATTCTCGCTCTTTTTTTCTCAATGTTGAGAAAGTAACTATATTATCCCTGTGACATGCCCAAATTGAAAATTCATTAATATTATTATGCAGATTCATCGTGTTGCGTGTACTTTAGGGTAATTTTCTCCTAATTCATAAACAGTTTACGTGATCAATAAACTTGATTTCAAGCGCACACAAAGAAATCATGACGACAGTCAGTATCGCCCACTAGCACCGCCCACATTCTGCTTACTTGTACAATTTCTCTGAATAAACCAATATCGTATTTCCTCAGACATGGAAATAACTTCACAATCGTTAAAAAAATTGTTTGCTATTTCCGATACAAATCCCGTCTTTATAAATCCGAGGGATGCTACTCTATATTTTATTTATTTATTGCATTATTCATTGAAAGAACATTTTATTGTGAATCTACTGTTGAGTTTAAATAGATTTGTGCCTGTAATCTTAAGAGAGCTCTTGAGACTGGTCATCTCTTAGCTGCTTCGGTTATTTTAAATTTATTATATAGTGAATTGTCTAATTTGATTGTCACTAGACCTCTTTTAACGTGCACAACTTGTTACATTGTTCTCACGTAACCTAAATTTTGTAATATTCTATTGATTTTAAAAGAGTGTTCATGGAGTTTCTTGCTCGTTCTTCTCCATAGAAACCTACTGTTTGGAACGAGCAACTAGCTGCAACTTTTTGACTGACTGACTCCTTGACAATTCAAAAGTGCCTATAATGGTTTATTTGAAATAAATGATTTGAGTTTGAGTTTGAGTAAGACCAATCTTCATTTAATAGAGCATGTCGTACACTTTTATCTATATTCAAAGGTAGTTCTTGAGACACACTCAGTAAAACCTCTTTTTAAAGATAAAACTTTAATTATCCATAATTACAGTCAGCGATTCATTCTTTTTACCTAGGAGCGAGACTTTTTTGTTCGCGAGGTTTACTTGTAAGAAATAACTGAGTTAAAAGTTTGTACAACTACATAGTAACAGTTTGCTAGCGTACGTACAGGTTACAAGCAACATTCAGTTAACTATAAGGTTAACTTTAAGTTTTACTTCTCTTTGACGGCTTAATTGGTAAAGTTGTGTGTTCGACGGTGAAATTAATTCTATGATTTTATGGATTCTGCATAACTATTAAAACATACATGTTTCTACTATGTACTAAGATTACGATGATATATTAGGTTATATGTTCTTTGTTTTGTTTCTACGACTATTTACGAATACTATAAGAAAGAAGAATTCGTTTTTGTTGAATCCACTTAGAATGTTCTATACAAATTGGATTGCTGACAAAAACGAAGCCGAAAATATTTATTAGACAAATTGCTAGACGCATTCTGTTCACTTTGAGGTTCATCTTTCAAGAATTCAATGTTGTGTGGCAGTAACATATGACTGTCAGTCTACACAAAAAGAACAGACTTTTCAATGTAGTTCATTTGTCACAGAATGACTTCATTCAATCTTCGAGCAAATAGTAGCGGTGTGAAGGAGTTTCGAAGGACATGTCAGGCGTTGATGTGTAATTGAAGTTCCAAGCCACTTTGGGATACCAACTAAAGTAACTTAAGTTAGCAGACTTAGTTTGGAACGTGGCCAGTCTTAAGTAAAGTGTGGAAGAATAAGTTAATTGTGTTTTCAGTACACTTATTACAGTACAATGAAGTCAAGCGTTCTGACAGGCGGGGAAGAACGAGGACTGAATGAAAAAGTATTGCGTAGCGTGTGAAAAGCAGGAAACCAACAATATTGAAATAGGTAAGTACTTTTTGAAATATCTTATATATAAAAATCTTCTGTGCGTGTGTATGAAAGTGAACTCCTCCTAATCGGCTGGACCGATTTTGATGAATTTTTTCGTGTGAGTTCCAGTCGATTTGAGTATGGTTTAGATTCACAATTGGACCCGGTAGGTGGCGCTGCAGTCGAGTTGTAGAACTTCTTAGATGTATGTCACCCTGGTACTAGGAGCGCATAAGCGCTAACTCGAGCTCGGCAAGGTGGCTCTTCGCAGTGAAGAGGTATTTTAATTAATTGGTAGGTTGATAGGGTAGGTAGGTAGGTAGGGTAGGTATGTAGGTAGGTAGGTAGATAGGATACGTAGATAGGTAGGTGGGGGTAACGATTTTCAGGGCAGGACAACTTCTGCCGGGCCCGCTAGTTAATTATACGAATACATTTTGTACTCTCAGCAAAACCACCCCAAAATAAAAGAAAAACCCAGCAGCAATACAGGTACACCTCATTCTTACACCCAAGTACCATTAGCAACAAAAACATGTCAGACAATAGAATTAAAGCCCTCGAAGTGAAGAGTCACCGGCAGAGTTGTAGGCAGTATCGCTTGTTATACCATCAGCGGCCGATTGATACCTGACCTACTTGTGGAGAGCGCCGAGCTTCGTTTTAATTACCGCGGACTACCGAGGGTGGTCGCCGGCGCCACTTGACACGACCCCTGCAGGGCTGATCCGGGAATATTGAACGCCTCTCATATTTACACCTAGATTTGCAAGGTGTCTAAATTAGAAGCATTTGTTAGCAGGAATAAAGTGTGAACTTTATTGAAGGGATTGTGATGTGCTTTGGAAGTCGAAGCTTGAATGAAGTGAATCAAATACCTAATAACATATCAAATTGAGATGCAAAATCTGTGTAATTGGTTTATTGTTATATTCTGACACATCATCACGAGGAATTAGCGAAGAAATAAGTGCATTCCACGTAATTATCAAAACACGACTTCAGAAAGTGTATAGTGTTTAGTTCAAGATTTAGCTGAATGTCCCAACAGCAACATACGCTTGAGAACAGTTTCTGCATCAGCATGATTTAAGTCCAGTACAAGTTGCAAAGTTTTGTGAAATATACGACAACATTGCAGCACAGCCCTAGGACTGCTACAAACGGCATGGAAACCTTGCACTTTGCTACAAATATACGCTGAAATTATTGCGCTGCTCCCGGCTTAGTATGTGCATATGTGTTGTGTAAATCGCAGCACTTTGTATTAAGAACGGTCTTAGTTTAGCGCTCGCGAAGACTTCAAGAAAAACTTAGTCTGCGAGTATTTTCCGAACTAGAAGAGGCACCGAACTAGAAGAGGTGACCGTGTTTTCTAATGGAGTGAAATAGTTTCTTACAGCAATGTGCATCTGATCTATTTCAATGTCATGAACTTGGATCTCCTGTTGACTATATCCAACATTCACACATTACCTCTATATTCATGACATACTTTTCGACTACTTCATGTCATTGATAACTTCATTTTAAGTATAAAAAGTATTGACATAAAATTAAAAGATACATAATTCTTTGTAAACGAGAATTAAGTTGCTTCATTAATTATTTAACACCGAGCTAACTAAATTATCGGAATGTGTAATCATAATTGTTAGAAATGTATCCACACGTATGTGTGCAGCTCCCTGTAATTATATCAAACAATTAGATAAAAACTACATAATGAAACAATCGGACCAGAATGAACAAAAACAGTAAGTACAATGTATAATTTGATTTAATTTAAAAAAGTATCATACTGAAAAACATCGTGTAGTAATTAATCATTCCATAACTCTGTCTCCGACCAATATATCGGAGCTGATTTAGGATTAAACCAAAAATCATCTAACAAAAGCGACACGTCCAATATCAGGACCGACAGCTTAATGTGCAATACAACCGGCTAACGAATATAAATGACATGTCATTCACAACCAAACGTGGGCTTCAATTCAAATCCAAATGTATAATATAGCAGAACTCAAGCAGATGGGATTATAACATCGAGATGCTCAGCTAATAATTGCAAAAGGATTTATTACAAGACATTATGACAGGCACGGCGGACGAACCAGAGCCGCCGGGAGTGCCACAGGGAACCGTAAACCCAAGTGATTTAGATGAATCACTGTACACAATAGACAAAGGAAATACATTATCTGGGGGAGGCTGGGAAGAGTGGGGGGCTACCTGAAAAATCCATTGAAAAGGAAAAAAGCCCCGCCTTAAACAAGGACAATAGGATGTCTACTATGTGTACAATTAAGCTAAACGAACCCAGATAAGTGAGAAATTTATCACTCTGCGAAATGGGCCAGCGAATTGTTTAGGGAAGAGATGTTTTTGTTTAAAAGCTACGAAATTGCTGTAAACATTTTGGACAATACACTGGAGTGTTTACTTAGCGGAGTGGTGGAAGGAGCGATTTAGAACTCATTATGTGTGCACACTGAGAGTGTACACTGCGGGCAGGGACGGAGGGGGAACATGATATCTGTTGACACAACATGAAGACATTGGCAGTGGCAAATAGTGCGACATTGACAGTAAATGGGTTTGAAGATACATTTAGGGTGCCATTATATGTATTAATGCAAAATCACATTAAGTTTTAGTCTCAAGAAACATAGGTAGGTAAATCTAAATAAAAACATAGAATATTGAATATATGGTTCCATCTTTCCCTGTCTTTGTCTATAGTTTTTCGCAGAATTGCCCATTTTATCAAAGCTAATCTTAACAGTCGATTTAAACTAGTCTTAAAAACAAACCCTATCTAGTTTGAAGGCGATACGATCGATAACTGTTGCTAAGCCAACACTTCTACACAAAGTAGCTACGTTACAGCAGATATCGGCCCAGCGGCACTACGGCACTACGGCACAACTTAATAGGTGCCTTTGCATTTACGACTCCGTTGAGATTTCAGACTACAATGTTTGACGGCTCGGAGGTAGCGGGTAATACGGTGCTAGAACTGCGAATGAGAGCTTAATTTCAATGTAGTGGAGTATCCGGCGCTATACGAATAGTGACCTCATTTGTTTTGATATAAAGTTGAGGGAGAATGGGATTTTGGAACGGCTATTGCCACAAATTGTCAGTTTGTATGGATATGTGTGAATTTATAGTAGTGTTTTGTTTGATTCAATCTAGTTCCAGTACGTTCGATACGGATACTGTTCAGATTGAAATTGCGGATTTGAATAATCAATATGATATACTGTAAAAACAAAATTAATTCTCTTTGAGTATGACGTGTCTGTATATACAGGTTATTTTTATTAACTTCGCAGTGCTTGGCTGACATGCACTATAAATGTGAAAATCTCTACGCGGTACCAAAAGTAAGTACTAGATAAGTATACAAACAGGGCGTTGCGAAAGCAGGGGCGGTCATCATTTCAGCCGAAAGACGTCCTCTCCTGGACATAGGCCTCTCCCAAGTGGGGTTTTGCCATAATCGCCACGCATGGCAGGCTGGTTGGCGATCGCAGTATGGTTGTTACAAATGCACAGAGAACGCTGCTGCCCATTCTCTGGTAAGTCCCTTAGTAGCCTCTTACGACACCCACGGGAAGATATGAGATGGTGCTATTCTTTACGTCCGACACCATACGGACAACAACAGGGGCGGTACTTATTACAAAATGGATCAAAAAGTACAGAAAGACTATTAAACCTATTTTTGGCAATTTATTATATTTTGCAAAAAGCCATAGAACGAAGTTATTGTTTGTGTTAGTAATATAACTAGTCCTGCGAGATTAGGAGCTTTAAAACTGTCCAATTAGCAGACACAATAGTGCAAACAATGGCAATATGACTCCAAGAGTCATGTAAACTGTCAAGCGGCCCTGTCTTGTATCCATCTTTCTATTCCTTCTTAAGGCGCTAACAAGCGTATTTTACAGATTTTAAACTGACAATCACATTAAAATGTGTAGTGTAAATGATTTGAAAAAAATATATGTTAAACTAGAACATTTTCTTAATCATTTAATGTGTGAATATTTTTCATTAAGTTCATATTAAATGGTTTAATTAACTCGTGAAGTTGTGTCTGACGCGGACATAACATTGATAATCACACAAAATCTTATATTTAAACGAAACTTTCACTATCTTACAGACAATTTTGTTTTCTATCTTTTAGTATACGCCTTTTTTTAAATTAAAGAATACTTCTATCTTTTATTTATTTATGCAACTAAACTTCGAGAGTTTTAGACGCAGCGCATACGATTCTTTGGTCGCTCAAGGTCGCCGGCGTATATCGTTGCCTTAAACTATTGAACACATGTCCCAGATGATACTGTGTTCACGATAACATCGCACTGAGTATCAGTTGTTACAATGTACTTTACACTCAAAGTCACGTACCGATAAGTCATGGGACACATCGCATACACATTGTCGAGCTGATGCCACGCGGCGGACGCACGGCTGTCGTGCGTCTGTGGCGTGACGTCACTGGGCGACGTTTGATTTACGCACGCTGCTCCGCCGATTATTGCCGACTCATGAATATGCCGTGATCTATGGTGGTCGGCGATTTGCAGGTGTGATTAGTGTGACACGCTTGCAGTGACAAATATATTGTTGTTATTGCATTCGCTTGTTAATAATTAGATTACTAGCTTTATGAGCCTGTATATTAATTTCGTGGGAATAGAACTGATACAAAGATGTTTATTTATATTTGAAACTTTTGCTCGCGACTTCATCCGCGTGGATGTCGGTTATTGCGGATGCAGACAAAGTTGCGGATTAAAAAGTAGCCTATGACCTTCGTCGTGGTTCAAGCTATCTTCATACCCAATTTCATGAAAATCGGTTCAGCCGTTTCGTCGTGAAAACATATCAAACAGAGTTACTTCGCATTTATAATATTAAGTATGGATTGTGGATTGCGCAAAACGGGAGGTCTTTTCGACTAAATATTAAAAAAAGAAAAAAATATAAAATATAAAACATAAATATTATCGATTCTAACAGTAAAACAGAGCGCTAAAAATGCGAAAACGAAAGACGTAAGGAAAATTATCAACATATTTTTGTACACCATTAAACATTTTTATATAACCAACGCTCAACATCGACATTTAAGGTTTCTTTCGGCAGAAAAAGAGCGTGAAGACAAGTTCATTTATTTTTTATGATTTATTCATTATTTTTCTGATTTACTTTCATTGGCCAACAGAACACGGAGCCTATGAATTGTATACTAACGCCAGTAAATTGCTCGGAGCGTGTAATATCCACATTTATGCCTCCTCTACGCGCTCAGAATCTCATTCCAAATCTTACAACAATATGCCCCTTTCGCCCCCGCTCCACAACCGGCCGGATTAGTGACTCACACATTTTCCTCAACGCGCAATACATTACAATATTATATGTTACAAGTCAATCAACGCAGCATAAATCATCCTGTCTTACCAGCTGAACAGCCATACATCGATCGTGGCTATCATCGCGTTATTTATATTGTCCACGTGAAGATGGGAGCCGATGTTCCATTACAGAAAATGAACACACATCCGAAATAAAATAGCATTCAATTAAAAAGGGCCGAGCCGCTGACGGGCGCGAGATAGCGCTGCGTCAAACTCGACCATTGTTCAGTTTTATCTCGAGAGGGCTTTGTTTCATTTGAGGCCTTTTATTGGTTGTTGGGGTGTAAAAATGCGGATAGAAATTCGCAGCGGCTCGCGTCCGATGCTATCCACGTCCGCACCAGATAATGAGGTGCCGAACAAAAAGCCTAGAGTGCGTTCAGGGCTGCTGTTACATCTGGTTGCCCCCTAAAATCCCAAAACCTCCGCAATCCAGACCACGGCTAACTCCGCTGTGACCAATTTTACAACGTGAAGTTTTCGGACGTCCGCTAAAATACTTGTCGCACTTCCCAAAAACGTTCTTATGCCAAAACCGACGGCTCACTCAACCGCTAGCAGCCCTACCCGCGCCCTGAGCCGCACTATTGTACATTCAATCTACGCCAATTTAGCCGGGCCGGCGTTACTGCCCCTTTCATTTCTCCATACACATTTACACCGTCTAAAGTGTTGATTTGAAAACGTGATCCGCCAGACTGGACCATCTCGTTTATATTACTTATTGGATACGCTTCACTGGGGCTTTAGATTATTCCTCAATTTGGTATATTCTATTCTAGGAACTTGTGCGCGTCAATCAAAATGTTTATTATAATAATATTATTATCTAAATGCTTTGTGATGGTGTAATAGTTTTGGTCTTTATTAACGAACGTTAAAAGGCTCTAATGGACGCGTAACAAGTTTCACTGGTAATATTTTGCCATGTTTAGAAATGTAATAGACTTTCCTGTTCTTGGGACCCACAGTTACGGTTATAATCTTTTATAAGGACTGTAACTCGTAAAAGAAAAAGGATAAGTATTACTTATCGAGGGTCAAACTTCAAATAATAAAATCTTCTTACATTGTTACTTGGACAGGTAATATTATATTTTTCTATTTCGTAGTAATAGAGGAGACCGATACGATATCCTTTACGTTAAGTTTATGAAAAGGTATGGTAAAGGTATTTTTTATTGTTCGTCAAATCCATACTTCCATACTAATATTATAAATGCGAAATTAACTCTGTCTGTTACGCTTTCACGACGAAACGGCAGAACCGTATTAAATGAAATTTAGCATGAAAATAGCTTGAATCCCAGAGAAGCACATAGGCTATTTATTTATTTATTTATTTATACTTCATGCACAAAGGTACAAAGGCGGACTTAATGCCTTAGGCATTCTCTACCAGTCAACCAAGGGTGGTGAAGAGATAACATGGCAGGTGCATATGAAAAAAAAAATATATTAAAAAAGTTAAAAAGATATAAACTTACGAATATATAAACTATACATACATAATTTAATGTTTGGTATATAACATACCTATATAAAATATATATAAACATATAATATATATATATATTATATATATAAATATAAATAAAGGAACAAAGTATTATGAGATGACTCTGCTTATTTGTGCTGAAAATAAGTTCGCAATTTCCGCTTAAATGCATACTGGCTGGTGGCCGTTCTGATATCGAGAGGAAGCGCATTCCAGAGAAGAATGACCTGGATATGAAAGGAAGAATGAACAAAATCAGAAGTATGAGAAGGGCACAGTAAGAGAAGGTTGTTAGAAGATCGCAGATTTCTAGCGTGTGAAGAACATAGATATTGAAAGTGGGACATTAGATAAGAAGGGGGGGAGAGAGAGTTGAGTAGGGAGAAAAGCGTTGTCAGTGCACGCAAACTTCTTCTCTGGCGAATGGGCAACCATTTCAACTCAGACCTGTAGTTTGATACATGGTCATATTTCCTCAAGTTATAGATAAACCTGATACAGTTATTAAGGACCCTATCAAGCTTATCAAGCAAGACTGCGTTTAAGTCAAAGTAGCACACGTCACCATAGTCAATAATAGGAAAAATTAAAGTCTGCACAAGCATAGTCTTCGTCTTAGCAGGCAAAAAGTTCCTCAGACGATACAAGGATCGCAAAGTTCCGTTGGCTCTTTGACTGACACTAGAAACCTGACTTTGCCAACCAAGTGTCGAGTCAAGATGCAAACCGAGATCTTTCACGCTAGGGCTAATGGGAATGACAGTACCATTGAACATAATCGGAGGAAGAGAGCAAACCGCCACTCTAGCCATCATACGCGAGCTTCCAATTATAATGGCCTGACATTTTGAGGGGTTTACGGACACCCCAAATCTATCAGACCAGTCTTTGATAGCGTCCAAGTCTCGGTTCACATCCTCTATAGCGTCCGATAAACCTTCCACCCGCGTAGCTGAATACAATTGAAGATCATCGGCATAAAGATGATACGAACACCGAAGACAGTGAGTAATAAAATTAATGAAGATAGAGAATAGTAATGGAGAAAGAATACCGCCTTGTGGAACCCCAGCATCCAGACCATGCCAACTCGATGAACTCTCGTCAACGCGGACCGACTGCTGACGTCCCCGAAGATAAGAAGAGAACCATTCCAGCGCCTCACAGGAAACCATCAGATGTGAGAGGATGGATAAGAGAATATCGTGACTGACGGCATTAAAGGCATTGGAGAAATCAATTAAAACCAACACAGTAACCTTGGTATCACCCATTGCTTCTCTAATGTCACCAGTCACTTTAAGGAGAGCGGAGGTTGTGCTGTGTCCAAGCCTGAACCCCGACTGGAATGAGCTTACGAGGCTGTTCCGATGGACAAACTCTGAAAGCTGTTTGTGCACGCGGGCCTCGAGCACTTTAGACAGGAAAGGGAGAATGGAAATAGGTCGAAAATGGCTAGGAAGTGAGGGACTAGAAACTTTAGGAAGTGGACGGACATAAGCCATACGCCACTGGGAAGGGAATTGTCCGGAATCAAGAGAAAAGTTGATGATGTGGGTAATTGGTGGAAGAAGAAAGTCAAGGATCAAGCTGACCATATGACGACTGATCCCGTCATGGCCCACCGCCTTAGATTTAATAGATAGAATGGTCTTTTTAACTTCATCCAAGGAGACTGGAGAAAAGCGAAATGGCTCTATAATGGGACCAGGTAGTCCAGAAATGAAATCAACCGTCTGAGACATCATATTGGCATCCAAATGACAAGTGGTTGTAAAGTGACGGTTGATATCATCCAGGCCAATTGTTTTCGGGAAATCCACATGACGTGGCCTACCAATACCCAGAGTTCCGAGGAATTTCCAGATATCAGCAGGAGAAGAAGATGAAATGTTTTCGAGAATATGGCGGCGTTTGGCGTTACGTATCATCTGATTACACCGGTTTCTTGCAGCTTTATAGAGGCTCCTGTTTTCTACACTGCGATCCTTTTTTAATTTCCGAAAGGCCCGATCCCTGCGCCTCATCGCCATACGAACCCCTGGCGTCATCCAAGGAGCAGGTGGACGCCTAAGCTTAACTCTCTTCACAGGAGCGTGTCTGTCGTAAAGAGCAAGGACCGAACGATTGAAGATACGCAGCTTGTCGTCGATGGTTGTTGTAGCTACAAGGTGACCCCAATCAAGTTTCGACGCATCCTGACGTAGCTTTTCTACATCCATACGCGCAAAACAACGTGTGTACAGAACTTTAGGAACAGGTTTAGGAGATCTGAGAATATACGAGACGAAAATGAGGTCATGGTGGGAAAAGCCAGGTGCAGGGCACTGACCATGAGTGGACACAAGAGAGGGAGAGGTCGTTAGGACCAAGTCAAGCCATGTGTCATCCCCTGAGATATTAAAATGGGTGGGTTGCAAAGGAAGGACATGGAGACTAACAGACTCGATGATGTGAAGGAGTTTACGGGAACGAGGGGTTGGGTGCGCAAGGTCTGTGTTGAAATCGCCCATGATGACGCAATGTGCATAATCAGACCCTACAGAATCCAGCGCCAACTCAAGGTTGGAAAAGTAATCAACGGCGGGCGGGCAATAGACCACACCAAGTAGGGCTTTGACACCTTTGATATGTATCTCCAGAAAGAGGTACTCAGCGGAAGCACTGTATAGTGAAGGAGAAGAGGCAATG
This sequence comes from Charanyca ferruginea, assembly GCA_947361185.1. Classification (NCBI taxonomy): domain Eukaryota; kingdom Metazoa; phylum Arthropoda; class Insecta; order Lepidoptera; family Noctuidae; genus Charanyca; species Charanyca ferruginea. The sequence continues at coordinate 30,348,553 of OX376058.1, read as the reverse complement.
ATTTTGAAAGGAAAATCACTACGAAGATAAATAGCAACACCACCTCCTCCCTTTCCAATTCTATCGTTACGGATAAGAACGAAACCGGGAAGAGGGTAGGTGGTAGAGAGAAGATGAGGTTTGAGCCAACTCTCGGAAATCAGAACGGCATGGACGTTAGCGTCAGAAAAGGTATCAAACAGATCAGTGTAATGACTTGGCACACTTTGAGCATTGATGTGGCAGACATTAAACAAAGGGCCTTTCTGTTGACTGAAGCTCCGACGCACAAATTCACCAAGTGAGTCAGTCAATGAAGTGAAACTTGCATTAGCGGAAGAATTAAAAGAAGCATTGGCAGAAAGATAAGAGTCATTATCAGATGACATACAATAAAAATAATAATATAAATAAAATAATATAAATATAATATAATATATAAATATCACGCAAATACGCGACTGAACTATTACTAAACTGTAACTCTTAGGTGCTACACCACTATCTGTGCACCACCCACCAGCAACACCAGTATAACAAAACATATCAACATGTAAGAAAAATCATAATTACAAACGTGAAACAGATAATATAGGAAAGACATACTACACAAAGTTACAAACGTGGAACAGGGGGACATGGGACGTCACATAGACAATAGTTTAACAGATGACAGTGACATTAACATAAATTTAACTGACAATTGACATTACAAATCATCATATTGAATCATGACAGTCATGACTGACATTAACAAAACAAGTAAAACAACTGCAGAAAAAACGAAATTGTTAAACATAAAAATATAAAATCAAAGAATCTAACATTAGTAACGAGCTAGAAAAAGAACATAGTTAGCGGGTAGACGTGCACGATAAAAAATACCTAATAATTACGAGAAATATGACGCCCCAAGCACAAATAGATACTATGTGGATAGTGTAGATAAGCATAACAATAAAATCTTGAAGAAATCAACTAATTCTTACGCTGTTCCCCGCCCGGCCTGCTACCTGCTGCAGATGATACTTCGGACTTTTTAGGGAACTCTGCCAACAGGGGATTGAGTTCCTCCAAGGAAGTAATTTTGTGCCGTTTTCCGTCAGGGGATCTGATGTTTATGACTCCATCTTGAGTCCAGCATGCCGGCATCCCAAAATGCAATCGCGCCATACCGAAGACAGTTTGCCTAGCCCTCGTCAGGAACTCTTTTACAGTGACAGTGGAGCCCTTCAGTGCTGCTTTTGCCGTCCAAACAGCAGACTTATGGTCAACACTGGAGAACCTTACCAGTATGGGTCGGCTGCGTGTGGTACCTTTCTTTGAGGTCCCCAGCCTGTGACAGACCTTGATTGAAGATGCCACAATGTCGGACAGGGCCAGTTTATTATGGAGTACGTCCAACACTAGAGCCGTGCAATCTTCCATGTCGGTTTCGGCAAAACCAGTGAAAACTAGTGCTTTCCGACGAGTTCGTGTCTCCAACCCGTCAGTCAATCTGGAGCACTCCGTGATCTGCTTACGAAGAAGTCCTAGCATACTAAACATAAGTTCTCTAAATGTCCGGAACTCTTCGGCAATTTTGGCGACAGTGTCTTTAGCTGGCCCCGCACTCTGGATCTGTGCCTCAAGCTCACCCATCTTCTTAAGGAAGCATTCTTCCAAGCTCTTCTGGGCCGATTGTATGTTATCAAGTTGAGACATTGCAGTTATTATTAATTTAGTTGATCAACTTTATGAAGTGACTGACAAGTAGTAGTGATCAGCTGGCAGGAGGTGTAGTTTGACTTTAAGTTACATTGACTATTTCACCAACGTAAGCACTTATTATTTAGAGGTAAATGCACCCAATATTAATATTAAAAACCTTTAAAATTTATTAATTATATTTTAAATTAAAATTGCATATGAAAATTGTGTGTTAGCTTATTTAGCTCCTACCCTCGAAAAAAAAAAAAAAAAAAAAAAAAAGAAAAAAAAAAAAAAAAAAAAAAGGCTACTTTTTAATGGCACGATAACCGACTTTCGCGCGGACGAAGTCGCGGGCAAAAGCTAGTACGTAATAAGCCAAGGTTTAGTGAAGCTATTGCGTAACAAAAGTAAACGTTGTTCGTATTTCAGGCGCACATAACGCGACACAACAAGAGGCAGTGTTTGTCGCAACTTGAACGCTTGTCGTAGTGTCGACCGTTAAGCTAAGTGGCCGTAATTTTTGGAGCATGAAGCTCCTCACGGTAATGACCCGTTGTCAACGTTTGCCTAACATCTCCTGTAATTTGTGACAAAATGTCTTCTCTGAATATTACCATGTATTTGCTTCTTTAGCTTTTCAGGGAATTGTGTCCTTATTCATAAATTTTGGGCGTGGTTTCATTGGAAACATTGGGTTTTTATCACTGGGTTCTCATGTCAAGTTTACAACTTGTGTTGGCTGATCATTTGATTCTCAAAAATAATTTAATGTATCTCTGTGAAATCCATGACATATACATTTTCTGTCACTATTCTGTTTGTATCAAAGGTTATCTATGTAAGGGCATTCTATTGATGGATAAGGGTTAAATGATACAAAATATTCCTTTATCTATTCTTTGAACATTCTTGCCCTGAAAGACGTAACCTTTTCAATCCATGAAGCATAATACTAAGGAATATAACGATGGTTGTACCAGGCTGTACTAAAAGTATCGGGAATGGAATATTTCCACTGTTACTGTCATATTAAAATCTTTTTAATTGAAAACTCCTTGGTTTTAAAAATCGAATACCATTTATTTATTTAAAAAAAGATTCTCGGTCTTGTCACAAGGTTTTGTCAAACTTGTTTAGTCGTTGAAAAAATGGAATTGACTCGAGAAAATTCAAGAGCGATGATTTATTATGACTTTCGAAGTGGTTTATCACAAAAACAGTGTATTGACCGGATGATTTCTGCATTTGGTGATGACGCCCCATCCAAAACCACAATTTATCGCTGGTTTGCTGAATTTCAACGTGGACGTGTCAAGCTCAGTGATGATCCTCGCCAAGGTCGTCCAAAAACTGCAGTCACCCAAGAAAACGTTGATGCTGTGCGTAAGCTGATTGAGAAAGATCGACATGATGTGACATACCGCGAAATTCAGGAAACTTTAGACATTGGCATGAGTCAAATACAAATAATCTTGCATGAACAATTAGGTGTAAAAAAGTTGTTTTCCCGATGGATACCGCATTCGCTCTGTGAAAAGCAAAAAGCGGCTCGCGTTACTTGGTGTGTCAGAACTCTCGAAAAATTCCACGCAGGATCCTCAAATGCTGTATACAACATCGTATTAGGTGACGAATCCTGGATATACGCGTACGAACCCGAAACAAAAAACCAGTCACGAGTTTGGGTGTTCGAAAATGAGTTTAAGCCAACAAAAATTGTTCGTTTCTTTTTTTTTGTTATCATTTGATAGGCATACGTTTGACCTCTATCTCACCTGTTGGGAAGCGATGATGCGGTCTATGATGGAGCACGTTTGCCTAGAAGTAACCTTTTCATTCTTGACTTAAAGACTCCCGGGTTGTAGTTATCAGGAAACACAGACTCAGGCAGGGAATTCCACTCCTTAGCAGTACGCACAATGTATGTGTTCCCAAATCGTTTTGTGCGTGTGGGTGGGATGTCCACCATGTACCGGTGGCGCATCGCCGTACGTCTTGTGGTCCGATGATGGAACGGGCTCGGCGGAATTAAATTATGCAATTCTGTCGCACACTCCCCAAAATGCAACCGATAGAAAACCGACAGGCCAGCAACTCGGCGTCGATGCTCAAGACTTTGAAGCTTTGACTCGACGAGCCTATCATTGCCAATGATCCTCTTGGCTCGTTTCTCAATTGACTCAATGGCATCAAGCTGGTATCTGGCAGATCCGTCCCAAAGGTGAGAGCAGTACTCCATACACGATCGAACTTGCGCTTGATAAAGTTTAAGCAGCTGTTCCGGCGTGAAGTACCGTCTCACCTTTGCTAGGATCCCCAACTTTTTGGCAGCCACTTGAGCCTTTGCCTCTATGAAAGGGCCAAAATTGAGGGTAGATGTTAACGTAACACCAAGAAGTTCAAGTCGGTCGGTTATCGGCACGGTTACACCTCGGAAAGATGGAGCTGGGTGGAATTGGCTCTTTTTAGCGGAAAAGAGACACGCAATGTTGCAAAAAAAATGGTGGTCACGTTTGTCTCCAAAACCTACCATGTTGTGACTATTCCTCTTGAGGGACAAAGAACGGTTAATGCAGAATGGTATGCTAGCATTTGTTTGCCACAGGTCGTTTCTGAACTCCGTAAAGAGAACTGCAACCGCCGCATCATCCTCCATCACGACAATGCGAGTTCTCACACCGCGCACAGAACAAAAGAGTTTTTAGAGCTAGAAAACATAGAATTATTAGACCATCCGCCGTACAGCCCCGACCTAAGCCCTTATGATTTCTATACTTTCCCTAAAATAAAGAATAAATTGCGTGGTCAGAGATTTTCATCACCTGAAGAAGCTGTGGACGCCTACAAAACGGCCATTTTGGAAACCCCAACTTCCGAATGGAATGGTTGCTTCAATGATTGGTTCCATCGTATGGAAAAATGTGTCAAATTTCGCGGAGAATACTACGAAAAGCAATAAATACATTTTTTTAAAATTGTAATGTTGTGTCACTTCCTTGATTCCCGAAATTTTCAGTGCCGCCCTCGTATTTTTAGATTGTAGAATAATTATATAATGTTTATATTATAGTATCTCCTTGGAAAACACGTTTTAAGTTATATAGTAGTACTATTGATTGATAAATCACTGCCACCGTACCAAAACTCTATAGGACTGTAAAGCTAATTCATAATGCATCTTATAAACATACTGGCCAAGTCCGAGTCGGACTCGCTCATGAAGGGTCCCGTACCATTATCTATACAACATTAGACATCGAGCAAAAAAAACGGCAAAAATTCACGTTTGTTGTATGGGAGCCCCCTTAAATATTTATTTTCATCTGATTTTAGTATGTGTTGTTATAGTGGCAACAGAAATACATCATCTGTGAACTATTAAAAATTTCAACTGTCTAACTATCACGGTTCATGAGATACAGCCTGGTGACAGACAGTCGAACAGATAGACAGACGGACAGTGGAGTCTTAGTAATAGACTTCTGTTTTTGCCCTTTGGGTATGGAACCTTAACAACGATTGTTCTTTTCAAGATAACATCAGTCGGTACCTAAGTAAATATTAGTACGATTTCAACTACCAATCATTTTTTGATTTTATTTAAAACTAGCTTTTGCCCGCGACTTCGTCCGCATGAATGTCGGTTATCGCGGATGCAGGCTAAGACGCAGATTAAAAAGTAGCCTATGTCCTTCCCCAGGGTTCAAGCTATCTTCATGCCAAATTTGATTAAAATCGGTCCAGCCGTTTCATCGTGAAAGCGTAATAGACAGAGTTACTTTCGCATTTATAATGTTAATAGTATGGAATATCAACTTAATTTATGTACGTATATTTTAATGAATAAAACGAAATTCATTAAAATATACGTATAAAATGACGTCACATAATGACGTCATGTTTTCCATGCTGAAAAAAATATGAACCCTTTTAGAAACTGAAAAGGGTTTAAGTGAAACCGACAGACAACAGTGATTCAGTGGTTTCAGGGTGGCGAGGCTTCATCAATCATGCTCTTTCATCTCACACCCTAATGATAAGCATCGACTAAGATATCATTATACTGTAAATTAAGTGAAAATTTAATATAACGCAGATTCTCCATTAATTTATAGGCTTATGTGTTAGTTGAGTGATGTTACTTTGTAAATAGACTCAGACGCGTAGAGAATTTATGTTAAACATTTTGTACTAGAGCAAGCTCTCTCGTACACGTACACTCTGTGGATCAGGTTTAAGAAATATTCAAGATACTTCAGGAAGCATAGTCTTGTAATAGTTTCGCTTCATAGAATACTTCAAAGATTTTTGCATTTTGTTTAATAAGATAGCAGATAAACCCTTGGCTTACATAATTTGAATAGAGGGTCTAAAAAAGATTGAAGTGATATGATGATTTATTTCGCAAATATTGCTACAAGACGACACGGTTGGCGCAGTGGCTGAGCGTTCGACTGCTGCGCAGCGTGTTGTGCGTTCGATTGAAACATTGGTGTGATGAGCACTTGTGTTTGCTTTGTGTCTGGGTGTTATTTATCTATATATGTATGTATTAACAAAAAAAAATGTATTTGTGTATGTATATCAGCTGTCTGACACCCATAGTACAGGGTCTCCCTAGTTTGGGGTCAGATGGCCGTGTATGAAAATGTCTCCACATATTATTATTATTATACATAATGTCAAATACAATTATTATACAGATCAGTCACATTTTTTACCATTAGGCACGCGAAAGGTACAGGAACAGCAACAAACAGAATAACAACATACACATAATAATTTAACATAATATTATTAATGATAAACGTATTTACATTTAGAAATAATCAAATAAATTAAGTTTCTGTTTCTGCAAATATCTTTGTAACATTGTATTAGGTTTTATTCACCAAAAAAGTGGCCAAGTGCGAGTCGAACTCGCCCATGAAGGGTTCTGTAGCAGCAAGTAACATAAAATAAAAGTTCTTGTAGTTCGTTGTAACTTTAATCGATGTTTTAATAATAGTGTAGTTGATTGAATGAAAGGTAAATTGCGGTTTACGATTTATGACGCATTAAAAAAAACTACTTACTAGATCTCGTTCAAACCAATTTTCGGTGGAAGTTTACATGGTAATGTAAATCATATATTTTTTTTAGTTTTATCATTCTCTTATTTTAGAAGTTACAGGGAGGTGGGACACATTTTATCACTTTGGAAGTGTCTCCCGCGCAAACTATTAAGTTTAGATTAAAAAAATTTTAGAAACCTCAATATCATTTCTGAAGACCTATCCACAGATATCCCACACGTATGGGTTTGATGATTTTTTTTTTTTTAGTTTCAGTTCTACTTATGGGGAACCCCCAAAATTTATTGTTTTTTTTCTATTTTTGTGTGAAAAACTTAATGCGGTTCACAGACTACTTACCAAGTTTCAACAGTATAGTGCTTATAGTTTCGGAAAAAAGTGGCTGTGACATACGGACGGACAGATAGACAGACATGACGAATCCGGGTTCCGTTTTTTGCCATTTGGCTACGGAATCCTAAAAAGAGCGTAATTTCTTTTAAATAACAATACACACGGTACACTTAATGTTCTTCCAAGATTAAGGTAACTTATTACAAATGAAGAAATTTCAATCCTACATGAAAATCAATTATTGGCAAGTAAACTTGGTTAGTACCTCCTACGACAGTCTAAAGTTTTGGCTCATCTACATCGCTCGATGTCCACTAGCGCCGAACAAGATGATTTGAAAGTTCTGATGAGTCGCGATGGTCGGCAGATAGACTCAAGTTAATCACGTTTCAAAACGACTTTTACGAAAAGGAAATAAGATCATAATATTTGAAGTTGTCGTCCTTTGCCGCCATTAGTGAACGAATGTCAGCTTTGACATCCCGGGGTTCGTTAATGGATGGGTATTAATGTTTTGATTACACACTTTTTTTTTTAAATAGGCTACACTTAGGTTTCCTTATTACTTTTTATTAAATGATGATACACGAATCTCATCAATATCTTAGTATGTGTAATGGCATCTTGGTATCAAGAATGAAAACTGTATAATTATATGCGCCACTTGAAATAAAGCTCAAAGATTCTAATTGCACACTCCAACCATATTATCGCCAAAATAAAATGAATGTAATATAACTACCTGACTAATAAAATAACATAGTAGAGTATAGCAACTTAAGTAACTTTGTCCCTACACCTATAAGAGAAATTCAGAAGTGTTTCACCACAAACTTACCTAGGAAACTGTCTTTAAAATTATGGTGCAGAAACACCCACAAAATATATTTTAGAAAAACATTGTTAAAAATGGCAAGATTATTTTTCTGCTGGGTAAACAATTCAAGCGCATTGAGTATTGTTTGTATAATAGTGAATAATGAATTCTTCTATTATGCTTCTTATCCGTGCGTTCGACGGGACCCGCGTCACACTGGCCCCGATAAACTGGCAGATTTATTACCGCACCGGTTCGGATACGCGAATATTCGGATATGTTAGCCGAGTGTGGATGTTGCTTTATACGAAACTTAAGTGGGCGGTGACGTATGAATGAGATCCTTTGAGATCTTATCTTTTTCGGGTTTTGGTTTAATGTTTTGCTGGTATTTTAAATGCTCATTAAGAGAAAATCTGTCCAAAAATCATCAAAAATTATTGACTTCACTTTTTAATTTATTTTTTCACCTCACCCGATCTTAAGTGATGATGCGGCCTAAGGTAGAGCACGCTTGACTAGGATGAATCGGTTCACACGTGCCTTGAAGATACCCAGACCAAAATAAAATAATGAAAGTTCGCAAATGTTACTGTGCACGAATATAATAAAATCATCATGTCATCTACATTATATAAATGTTTGTTAGATTTGTTATTAAAAAAGACATTATCTGCTTAGTTTGTATGTCAAAGTTTATGTAATACTATATTTTAAGTTAAAAAATGTTTGCAAGTAAGTGAAATCCTTGTAATTTGTTATTGAGAAATAAATTTCTTTAACCATAGTATAATTTAAATAACTATTTTCAATTTTACACTTACTACCGGCTTTCTATCACAACTTGTACAAATCCACACATACAAGTTGTCGTGTGTGTACTCTTCTACAAATGCTCAAAATTTCAGAGCAACACAAGAAAACATACCACGGCATAATCTTGTATAGACGTCACAACAAACACTTGAAACATCAAATACATTCACAAAAGCAACCCATCACGCTGTTTACCAACACGTCGCCGCTTCCACTGCGCTCTCACAAAAACTGTCCTTAGACAAACACCGACAATTGAATTATAACATGACAGAAGAGTAATAGGATAATGTCGTAGAAGATAAAAGCGTGCGCATGCCGCAATCTCTTACGCAACTTTCGTACGTAAATCATGCAAGTTGGAACAACTACGCTCGCGTAAACACTTCAACTTTTCCATTAAAAACAATAACACAATGGGGATTTGTCAGGACTTGTAACTGTTGGTTTAATCTTGTATTAACTTCCTCTGTTGCGTGATTAACGCCGGCTAATGTTAGCGTTGCATCTAAGTCTTTAACTTAGTTATAAATAAAACTTTGACTTTGAACGTGTCCTCTTCTTTTAGCAGCTTTTTCTTTAACCGACTTCAAAAAGGAGGAGGTTCTCAATTCGATTGTTACTTTTTTATGTATGTACACCGATTTCGCTGAGATTTATGATCCGATTTACGTGATTCTTCTTTAGTTTGATTCGGAATAGTTGCCATTTGGTCCCATAGAAATTTAACATAGTTTGGCCCAGTAGTCTTCATTTTGCACAACTTAATTCCCCCATCTCCATTCCATCACCGGACCAGCAGGGATACGGCGAAGCGTCACCGCTATACGGTTGAAGTTCCACGGTCTCGAACCAAGCGCTTTACTTCCACATTTATTGTGCGAACTGCCAGACTGTGGAATTCACTGCCCGCCTCTCTATTCCCCGATACATATAATCTGGGTATCTTCAAGGCACGAGTGAACCGGTTTATTCTAGGCAAGCGTGCTCCACCTTAGGCCGCATCATCAATTAAGATCAGGTGAGTTGCGGTCAAACGCAAGCCGATAATAATATATAAAAAAAAAAAAAAACATATTTTTTTTTATGTTGGACCATGTGTAAATTTGGTCCCATAAAAATTTCAAGAAAATATTCCACCCTTAAGGGTAGAAAATTAAGGGATGGCTGCTTTTTTTTGTTGTCACCGTTTCGTAATTAATTTGTATGAGTTAGGCACCAAAAAGCGAAAAAGCTTAAGTCTCGATAATTTAATGAATTAGTCAATAGAAAAGTTAGTGCCAATATACTTATAAGTTTGGTTTCAAAACAACGACTGTATTGTACAGCAGAAGGATTTCTGGGTTTTATATTGTAAAATTCATGCCAGCGACCTCCTTTACTCGCCAAATGAAAAATGTATAATCACGAACACGACACATTTGTTAGTTTACTAGAGTTATTGCACTAACGTAATTTTAAATTTTTCTAAGTAATTTTATAACCATCGTTCTCGACTTTTCGCTGTCTTGCCAATCCTTAAGGAAGTCCTCCTGCCATATATTGGAGGGAGGCCTTTGCGTTTCAATGGGAAAGTAAGGTCTGAATATAATAATTATTTTAGAACCTATTGCATTGCTCAACTATATCTCAATTTCTATCGGATTTTAACGTAAATTTGAAACATTTCTAGATTGAAAATCAAGTAAATTGACCTAGGCACCATAACCAAAAATTATGATACTAATTTGCTGCAGTCCAACCAGTAGCGTACCAAGGGGTCCAGCTTAGGGCAAGCCTGATAGACATTTTACGATTATGAAAAAAAAAACAGGAAGTTGCTCAGTTATTGATTAGCTCATGTTGTGCTGATTAGTGCAAGCCCGGCTTTTCGGCTTGTATAAAGTTTCTGCCATTGAGTCTAACCCACACATTTCCAAATCCAACTCACTGTATGCCAATTGCGTCGTAATTGAAAAATCAAATATTATGAATATTCAAGGTACTATACCTGATACGGTAAATGTTTTAAAGTAAACATAACAGTAAACATGAACAACATCTGCGGGAACAAACACCATCGCGGAATTGAATCCGGAACCTCCCGGCGCGATGCGAAACATAAACTCCAGTAAGTAAACAGTTATATACTTTTGGGACTACGAATATTGGAATGGGTATATTATAGTTCCACATAGAAACAATATAGTGAGTGTTCGTGAGAATTTGTCTAATAAATGTGAGTACGTAAGGGAAAATACAAAAATAACTGCATGGTTCTGATCCTCCTCAATAATGAAGATAATATTTAGGTACGTGGGACGAGGATATTACTAAATAAAAATTAAGATTTTCTAAACTAACATTCATGATTATAATGGCTATACTGGTAAAACTTTAATAAAACAGTTCTAGAGAAAAGGTAACATTTTTATTCAATTCGCAGTTGTTGCTCATCGAATTTTAAAACAATTTCTTCCCAACCTAGATTTATTTTCCCAGCTAGCTTTATTTCTTAGAACCAACAAGAAAGACGTCGTCAGTGATTTAATAAATAAAACAATAAATATTAAACGACAGAAGTATTTTCCTCGTAGCGAGGAATCTGATATTTCCATTTGGAGGATTTGGAAGCATTCAATTTGTCTTCTCACTTACGACATTTGTTTTGTAATGTGATACACACATCAGCATACACAAATATGCCTTCGAACCCACCCCCGCGTACATACGTATGTTAGCGTATAAACATTCCTCCTCTTTAAATATGGATGCCAGAGCTTTAACAGCACTTATATTTAAGCTTGTTTATGCACAAAGCTAAGAGAGTTTTTAGAGCCAGGTTTTCGTATGTCATCGACCTGGAACTCAGCCCAACTTTATTTTCTCGCATGAAAATATGTTCGAACATTTATAAAAATATTTAAACTTTTATAGCATGGCTCTGTAAGGATTTATGATATTTGTAAAATTGTGATACATTGAATTGACACCATTTAAGCGTGAAAATTGCTCTCGACTAAAATGTTGCCGCGTGCAAATAAAATAAGTAAACTAAATCCAACCGTTTCAGCGAATGGCATTCGGACATATTATTCTGATTGCGGATTTTTTTTCAAGGTTGTGTTAGCTATTGGTCAAGACTACCGTAAAACAGCTTGCTCTGCGGTGTATTCGCTGCAGCCACGATTAATGATGTACAGACGCCAGCACACCAAGCCATACCTGTCAAATTTTCCCAATTGAATGTGAACCTTAAACTTTTGTCATAAAGTTGAAAACCTATCAAAAAAATTTGACAGATTGTAGTAGCTTGATGTGCTGGCCTCTGTACTTAACCAAAAAAAAATGAAATGCTTTTATTATTTCATAATTTTCGCAGGTTGATACAGTCAATTTATAATAAAACACAGTCCCTTTACGAACCAACCACATAGTATCATATTTGAAATCACAATATTATGTTCTAAACAAACGTCAATTCACACTTCACTTACTACCTACATCATCCTCACATAAACTTTACAAAAGAGGCAATCCAGTGCGGCGTGTAAGCGAAAGAGAGGCGATAATTCAGCGATAGAGCCTGCGAGAGGGTAAGGTATCGATCTCCGGGAGACCTCTGGCCAGGTTCCAACGGAGCCGGCTGACCAGCGAGCCTCACAGCACAGATTTACGGACACTCTCGCGAGTCGTTTGGATGGAGATATTGTTTTACACGCGGTGTGAAGGGCTGCCCATTGATTTTGATGTCCCTTTGTTTTTATTGTTATTGGCTGTGCAGTGTGCGGACGAGAATGGGATTAGTTTGAAAAGGTTGGGATAAAACACCCAACCCTTTTCATTTCATTGTTTAGAATTGAACTGAAGACATCAATAATTGTAGTTGTTAAAACTGGAATTACTTATGTGATTCTGCACTACTTATTTGATTCTGCACTACTTATGTGATTCTGCACTATTTATGTGATTCTGCACTACTTATGTGATTCTGCACTATTTATGTGATTCTGCACTATTTACATTCACATACAAAACAATAAACCAAGAACCAAAATAATTCAGTGACCAAACAAAAGTAAAAGATACTGCCTATCTCCAGAATCTTATCTGTTCACACAAGTAGTAAGCCGTAAAAGTAAACTTTTACGACTGTTTCTAAAGAATACAGTGACTGTTGTATTTACACAAAGAACTGGATCAGTATAGCAGTATTGAACTAAATCAAACATTACGATGACGAATAAAAGCTTCTAGTCGTAAACATAAGCTATACATATAACTTACTAACGCTTGATTCTCAATAAATGGCGATGATGATAAGTTATGATCAATATTGACTGTGAAAACAAGAATATTGAATTTATTTTTATATTTTGAGATTGATGCAATGTCTTTAGTAGAAAGAAGACTGGCGGGTTTATTAGGAGTATTTGGCCCAGACAGCTACTAATAATAAAATTGTTTTAATGTTTTCTGATAGTATTAGACATTTGTATAACTACCATCGATATATTTGTAACTAGCTTTTGCCCGCGACTTCGTCCGCGTGAATGTCGGTTATAGTAGATGCAGACGAAGTCACGGAAAAAAAGTAGCCTATGTCCTTTCCCGGGGTTAAATCTATCTTCATGCCAAATTTTATCAAAATCGGTTCAGCCATTTCATCGTGAAAGCGTAACAGACAGAGTTACTTTCGCATTTATAATATTAATATGGATAACTACACAATTATGCTGAATTTTAGTTAAGAGCTTTAGTTAAAAGACTAACTTTTGACATGAGGTTATGTGATTCGGAAAATATTCCAAATACCTAGGTATCTGCACAAAATACGTAAGGCTGCGTCGCGCCCGAGCAGAGAGACCACTTAGAACAAACCGCCATTTTAGGCACGCATACATTGACATTACGCTTATAGGCAATCTCAAGCAGTTTCAAGCAGACTTCAGTATCGACTGTCACGTGTTGTCTAAAGGAATAATTATGTAATTGACATTTCATGACGAACAGAAAAATTATGTTATAAAAAAATTGCAAAGAGTTTCAACCAGTGTCAATAAAATTTCATATTGTCACAAATAAAACCTACAGAGTCAATACAGTAGCAGCCCTAGTGAGTCTGGCAAGTTAAGGTAATTATTTTTGAAGATGGCGGGAGCAGTCCTTCTGTAATCTTTATATTTTGTGGTATCTGTGTCGTTTGAGTTAACAAATCAAACAAACAAGCAAGAAACGTAATTTACGAAGCAACAACAAACAAGCACGGTGTAAATTAATAAGCAGAACATATAATGATAATAAATTGACAGTTGACAAACGACAGTTACGAGTAGTTGCCATCATCAAAAAATTGTTTCGAATAGTGCCAACTAAATAAACAATTAGAAAACATGATGTTTGAATCGAATTGAATGTTAACGTGTAACAGTGAAAATTTTATTTTTACCCTTTGACAAATTTTCTTTAGATGGAACTGCGTTAAAAAAACTACTTTTTAGGGTTCCGTAGCCAAATGGCAAAAAACGGAACCCTTATAGATTCGTCATGTTGGTCTGTCTGTCCGTCCGTATGTCACAGCCACTTTTTCCGAAACTATAAGAACTATGTTGAAATTTGGTACTTAAGTAGATGTATTCTGTGAACCGCATTAAGATTTTTACACAAAAACTAACTTCGAAAACAAGACAATGATAAAACTAAAAAAAAATATATGATGTGCATTACCATGTAAACTTCCACCGAAAATAGGTTTGAACGAGATCTAGTAAGTAGTTTTTTTTAGTACGCCATAAATCGTAAATCGCAATTTACCTTTCATTCAATCAACTCAAATATAAAAATAAAAAAACTTTGATATTATGTTACTTGCTGCTACGGAACCTTTCATGGGCGAGTCCGACTCGCATTTAACATTATTATAATAATATATACAAGTATCATAACCAAGGCTCACTGAACACTAAAGCCAAGCTAGAACTAGCAGCGCTCGAGACTAGCTCAAATATCTCGCGAACTGGCTAAATTCCGTCAAATAACGGAGAGGTTAATCCTGGGGCAGCAGCTGTTTGATAAAGCCCCTTGGCCATAGCTAATGTAAATTCCGCGGCTTCACCGCCGAAGAATGCCCGAGTCCTAAATAAGTACACTTCAAAGTACGTAGCGAGTGCCTTTTCCGGCACAAAGAGCCAATTACATAATACCACCCCTCACAGTTAATGACGTGATTATGTTCCACGAAAAAATTGCGCTTCTTTTTTTTCAGCATGTATAGAGTTTTCCGGGTTTTGTGCGCCTGAAAGGTTGGAGTTATGGAATTAAATTTCTGGACGATGAATGAGAATTAATTTTGTTGTGAGAAGCAGAGTCATTGATGACAAAAAAATGTTTTTGCAATATACCTCTAGTCCTAATTAATCATATCTACTTGGGTAAATAATAATTGATTAGAAACATGTTTCTAGGCCATCTCCTGTACCTACCTTTTAAAAGTATACGACATTATTAAATAAAACGTATAAAGTAATTGTTGCATTATAAAGAAATTATTTTTAATGTATTGTGTAAACAATTGTTGGCTAACCTAAATCAATCCATACTAATCCACAATTTTAATATGAAACGGCTGAACCCATTTTGACGAAATTTGGTAAGAAGATGGCTTGAACCCTGAGGAAATACATAGACTTCTTTGTAATCCACGACTTGGTTTCACGATAACCGAAATTTAGCTAGTAAATAAATAAAAAGTTCTCAACAATTGCAGCGTCTACAAATTCCATACAACACAAACAGATAAATAATCTCCGATGTTTTGTAAATAACACAGACACAAAATTGCTCCATTTGAAATTTTCTCCTGAAAACATTCTTTTTCTCTTTTACAATAGGTGCCACGTCTTAATTTTTATTAAACAGTAAAACACCTCTGTTCAGTAATTTTTAAGAAAAGTATTTTTATACTTCAGTCTATTGTAACAATGTTTATACATTTATGTAGAATAGACGCTGTAGCTGTCGGCAGTGTACGGTATTATTGTATTGAAGGAGCCGTTGTGGATGATCCATTAGGTTTCATACAAAAATTGAATGAAGTACAATACTTTGTCACAAAGTCAAATGTAAAAACGAATGGTATTTAAATAACTTTCGCAATTTCGGTCCATTTTGTGTATTAATTAGTCTGTGGGCTCCCAATACTTAGGTAAGTATGTCACTTCCATTTTAATTATAAATGTGAGATGATGTTTGTTTAACTTAACGGCTTCTCTGAGTTTGAAAGCGTGTTCTTGAGTTTAACAATACTTTAATAATTGGAATTATTACTAATTGGCAGCGATAGTCTCGCCGTGCCGTCAGATTCAATAGAATCCTATGAATATATCTCCACACGACGATATCATCGCAGTGATAATTTGATAGCACGGCGTGACTCTCCTGCTCAGAGAGATGGCGCCCTAATCTCCTACTTTTATCATTCCTAACCATTTATGCTTCCTCCATTATTTATCCAGCTTCATCATCTATTATGAACATTAATACACCTGCTCATAAATATGGCCTAGTGTCCAACTTTTTGCCTCACATTATGTAAGTGGCGAGCTTTGTGCGGCGGCTTAGCGCTAACCGCCGCGTTCGTGGTTAGCTCCGACGTAAACGCACGCGTTTGCGTCCGCCGAACAAAGGGATTTCAGCCTGGAGGGCCTTTGATCTCGACCCATTAAAACTGGGCTCACAAAACCGACCAACACAAGTTTATATGTGATACACTACAATTAAGTCTTATTGGGACTACGCTTTTGCTGGTTTTAAAGCAAAGTTTGCAAGTCAAATATTTGAAGGACTTTGCGTTTATGTTAATATTAATAAGTTTTGCCTTTTCAGGAATAAATGGAAATTACGAATCCAGTCGACATCAAAGTAACGGTAGACGGTGACTATGATTATATTCCAGTTCTAGTTCTAGTTATTTTAATTAATGTGTGTAAGTGCTAAAGAATCATTGCGAGATCCTGGATACATTCATTTGTATGAAAAATAAAAAACATTAAGAGGGTTTAAAATATTTTTCAATGTGCTGAATACATTCACAGGAGTAGATTGATATACTAACCATATTTTTAAACCCCCGCATAATTAAAATATTCCAAATGAAAATAACACTTTTTCGTTTCATCTTGTTGTCCATTTTGTGTTTATAAAAAAAGTAACAAGTGACATTAATGGATCCATCAAATTGGCAGACAAGTGATGTGGCAAGAGTGTGAAAAAAAAAACATTATTTGTGATATTATTTCCCATATAACGATGCAATTTCAGTGTTAGAACTGCGAAACGGCGCTGTCAGTGTCACTGTTACTGTCAGCAAATAATGAGCTTTTTGTTAAACTATTCACTTGTAGCGTCCATTTTTATTGCGGGGTTTTAATAATATTCTAAATGCCTGAAGATACTCTTTAGGTACCCAAGAGTATAAAATTAGAATTTCAATTTCTTTAAACATCTTTATTTTATTTTTTACAAATCCTACCACAATCCTTTGATTCATCACATTAGATAAGTACACGTAAAAGAACGTTCAAAGCTAAATGAACTTCAGCTCTGTAACAGTAACAGGTACCAGCCTATTGTGAGGCCAGCACCTACAGTACAATACACACTGAGCTCCGGCCGAGGTTCTATTGGCATTCAGCACCCGCCGACCATTGTGCACTAATTGTACTAACCTCTTTGATTAATGCCCTAATCTAGGAAATAAAAGTCCAGCTCAGAAATAACATTAATAACAAACGCCCATTTAATACATTTCGCCCATTTCCTACAATTTATCACAATTTGGGTTTATTCTTACGGCATACGGTCATAATTACATTATTCAAATGGAATTTTCCCCGAAGGCGTGTAATTATCCACTCTATAAATTAATTTGTAAGCGTTTTCCTATGAATTATTCAATTTGTACGGTGACCTCGAGAAGTGCTTCGGCTCCATATCGGATATCAATAAGATCGCAGATGTTTTCTTTTGTTCGTTCTAACAGCTTTTCTCGTGGCTTCGCATGGGACGTGGATCTTAGATAGAGAGAAACGTATGGCGCGCGTTTAGGGGCCCTACGTATTTTGATTCGTAAAGAAGCATCAATTATTCAGTCATAAATGACTTTTTTGTAATTGTTAAATAGAACTCTTATGAGAGGCTTTAAGAATATCAAACTCCACACTGACGTTAACTTGTAGAAGTAGGCACTAAAAAGCTAAAAAAGAAAACCTTCATATTCTAAAAAGTTAATAATAATAACTAATTTTGCAAGTCGACGAATTTTCGCCTTTGTGACCCAATTTCTTTTCATCCAAATGAATTGAAACAGTATGACCAAACAAATTGAGACATCCCTTAATTTTCCACTCTTAAAGTTGGAATATGTAATAATAATAATAATAATAATATGTGGGGACATTTTAGCTTTAGTTAATAACATACTTGAAAGTTGGCGCTGATCGCCCTCAATCATGGTACCTACAACAATAAACGCCCAATCTATTTCAAAGAATGACGTAGGGAGCGTCCCAAACATAATCTCATGTACGTCATCGTTTAAAATTGTAGTCACAAGAGTGATACCTACAGGAGGAGCTCGTGGCTAAGTAAAATCCGTACAGATCGATCGGTCAAAGGTTAAACTACGCTTGCCGCGGTCGGTCTGTGGATGGTCACCCATCCACAGACCGACCGCGGCAAGCGGTCGCCCCCACTTCATACCGAGTTCCCTCCATGCCTCGGAAAGCAGGTAAAGCCGTTGGTCCCGGCTGTCATTTGTAGATCTTTGGCAATTATGGGTAGTCAGAAGCCAGAAAGTCTGACAACCAAACTTACCAAGGGGTATCGTGTTACCCAGTAACTGGGTTATGGAGGTCCTATAGTCAGTCGCTGGTATTCAGCTGCATCCGATTAGACTGGAAGCCGACCCCAATATAGTTGGGAATAGGCTAGGCAGATGAGGAGCAATACCTACACATAATCGCGTACCTTCTGTTCACTCCTACCGAACAACTCATGGTTTTACTCATGCACACGAACTAGACAAAGAACGACAACGTGTAGAAAAGGAAAAAACACAATAGCTTGATGACAAACAGACTAATTCTGTGCGCTAGGACTGTGGCAACTGAACCTAACCGAACAAGTCTACGATATCAGGAGTGAATTAAAAGACTCGTTAGACACAACAACATTCTTCTCTGGAATGCGCTTCCTCTCGATATCAGAACGGCCACCAGCCAGTGCATTTAAGCGGTAATTGCGAATTTATTTTCAGCACAAACAAGCAGAGTCATATATAATGTATGTAGTATACATCTTTGTAAGTTTATCTCTTTTAAACTTTTTTAATATATATAAGACAATTAGTCTTATGTACGGTTATTTTGGAACCGGCAAAATAAAAATTTGTTGCTCTGAAAATCAAAGATTTATTTAAATATTTACACTATTGAAAAACACAAATTACAATATTCTAACAAGTTTTAACTTACCTGAAAATCAAAGAAACGACATTTAAAGTTTATTATAAGTTTTGTCGATTCCCTTTTAAAGAGTGCAAATTTAAACGTTTTCATTATTTGTTATATTTTATGACAGCCATCCATCAGACCGCCATACGTCAGTTAACGCCATGAATAAGGTTGAGTGAGATACCAACCAAGAAGGGCGCGCTTAAATTTAAAAATAAACAGGGATCTTATCCCTTTACATATATTTTTTTATTATGCACCTGCCATGTTATCTCTTCACCACCATTGGTTGACTGGTAGAGAATGTCTAACGCATTAAGTCCGAATTTGTACCTTTATGCATGAAGTGAGTTGCGGTCAAAGGCAAGCCTATAACAATATAAAAAAAGAAGTACATATAAATAAACGACACAAACCTCACGAAACATTATAAGATTGAGAATAGAAAATTGAAATTAACTATCTCCTTTTGTAATGCTCCGTAGTTGACTCGCGTAATATAATTAGATAAGCACAAAACGTACCTATTAATTTCCAGCTCCGAACGTAATAAACGTTCTATCATATGGCGCGTCTGGCTCCACAATATTCCTACGTATTATAACTTATGCATGACTTAAGATCTGCGTAGTCTGCTTAATAAGTTTAGTCTAGATCAAGAGCTTAGACTTTACGCAGACACTAATTGCGTAATCGCTTTTATAAAAGGAGATAGAGCTCGTTAATTTTAATGTTAAGTTAAATGCTATTATTAAACTTTTGTCCTATTTACAAATTAACAAAAGCAAAAATATTTAGTATTGATAACGCTCCCAGCAAGAACCGATGAGTGGTCACACTAGGTACTTGCTGGGATTATCAATACTAAAATATCGAATTGATTTCGTGGTTTAGAAAAGAAATCTAGACTTCAGGCGTAGCACGTAGCTCGTAGCACTTAGCACTTGCAAGGCGTAGCCCAGAGTAGCGCTGAGATACCAATCCATAATGTTGTTTTTTGGTTTGGAATATTTAGGTATATAAATAGCTGTTATGAAATCGGTTCTGTAATATACGTAATAACCTATTTATAAAATAAAAATAAAATATTTTCTTATAAGCAAGCTGATTGATTTTCACAACCTTTGATGTCAGAACACCAAGCAACTTAAATATTATTTATATACATATAATAATCAGCATACAATCTACGCAGTCACTAAAAAAATCAGAACACAATCTTTAAATCAATCATGTGTATGAATAAATATTGAATAAGCGACGTTTTCGGTGGGACAACCAATTTCCATGACAAGCGACAATTTAACGATATTCAATCAGGCAATACCGATTTTATTTTACGTTTACAAAGCTAAGCCCAATATAAATATATTTTGATATAATTTCGTGATGATCTTAAAATTATATTGAATTACGTGATGTCGTAAAAGAAAATTGAATAAAAGTCGGAAACGACAAACTTGCTTTGTTTAGCTCCAAGTTTGAACCGTTTGTTTGATACGTCAGTAGTCAGTCGTAGACCACATTTTAATTTAACTCCAAAATAAATAACCAGAGAGCCTACCTGCGTATTACCTGACCCATGAACTACCACAGAACCCTCGAATTATCTTCCCTCAGATCTTCGTTTACCAAATAAGGAAACAATAAACGTACATTTATATACGTAATACGCCGTAAGGAAGGTAAACAGAAAGCAAATACTTGTATTTACTATCATAAAGATAGCAAAAAAACTTTGTATTTAGATAAACATGAGTGGGGTAGGGTGATGGTGTTGCCACCCTTTTTGGGAATATTATAGTAAAGAATTTCCCTGAGGGATGGCAGAAACAATTAATCGTGTGTCAGTTGGTGTGTGTTACTACCACGAGAATATATTGCAGTAAATGTACGGTCACCAGAAGAGATGTCGCCGGGAATAGTTGAAGTTAACTTAGAAATCGATGGGTGTTTATGAATAAAATAAAATACAATTAATAGAGAATAAACAGTTCAATGATTTAATTAAATTTCATTTGAAAGCCTCCATTGGTTTCTAAGTAAACTTCAACTATTCCCGACGACATGGATACTTATCTCTTTTGGTGACTGTACTTGTGTAACATGACTTATAATAATAATAATAATAATAATAATAACATTTATTTCGGACAATGTCCATATCTGGTTAGTAACACAAAGTACTTAAAACCTATGTTAGTAAAAAACGAAATGTATTTATGTACAAGTAGCTACAGTAACTTATGCGGCATAGCATGCAGGGTCAGCTCAACACTGTCTTACTAGAACCCGCATGAAAGCCTGCATCAATTGAGAGTCGACTTTGTCTGCGACTACGTTCAGGATGCTATTAGTGCTGCCCCGCACTCTGTGCAGTAAGGAAGCGGTTCTCTTGCGTATGATGGCATGAAAGCCATCCACGCGAGCTTCCGCAAACATGCTAGATGCACTACAGAAGCGGGGCAGCCCCAGCAACATCCTGAAACCATTATTATATTGGACGCGCAAGGCACTGAGCGATCTCTGTGTATAACAAGTCCACAGGCTGCTCGTGTAAAAAGTTTGGCAGTATGCTTTAAAAAGTGAGATCTTAACATGCTCGCTGCAACGAGCAAACCTGCGTGCCAGCATGTTATTTTTAACTGCCAGTGCCCTGCGCTCCCTTTCAATGTCCATTTGGTCATCAAGATCTTCGGTAACATAGTGTCCCAAGTATTTAAAATGGTTTACCCTCTTTAATTCTACGTCATATAGCTTTATCTTGGGCACACTCGATGGGCATTTACCAGAAGCCTTAAAAACCAAATACTCACTTTTCGTGCAGTTGTACAAAAGACCATGTTTCTGGGCATAACTCTCACAAACATGTATAAGCTGTCTTAATGCACCGATAGCTGGACTCAGCAGCACCATGTCGTCAGCATAACTGATATTATTAATGCAGACATTGTCCACCGAGCAGCCAACACGCGTGCTGCTGAGCTCAACCAGTAGCTCGTTCATATACAGGTTAAAGAGCTTGGGAGAAGTCAACCCACCTTGTCTCGTCCCGCACTCCAACCTGTACATATCAGAGAGACTGCCTGCCCATCTAACACTATTTGTCTGATTAGCATACCAGTAGTGAAAGAGACGTTGCACCTGCGTATGCACTTCCGTCTTCTTAAGCTTTTCCCATAGCAAGTCATATGAGACTAGGTCAAATGCTTTTGACAGGTCGAGGAAACATGCATACACAGGTGTACTCCTCTGTGTATAGTACTGAACGGTGTGCTTCAGACTCAGGATGGCGCTTTCAGTAGAAAGTCCGGGCCGGAACCCGAACTGGGTATCATGAATATTGAGATGTTTTTCCAGCTCTGAATCAAGCACAGCGTCCAGCACTTTAGCCACCACTGTTGCCAATGATATAGGCCTATAATTGCCTTTATCCGATAAATCTCCCGTTTTATTTTTTGCAATTGGCACAACAATAGTTCGCATGAGGTCATCGGGTAAATATGAATGACTTAGACACATAGTATAAAACATCGCAAGAACGCGTGGTAAATGGACTCCGGCATACTTCAAATGTTCGATGCTGAGCCCATCATGACCAGGCGACTTACCCCTGGTCATCTTTCTTATTATACTCGATACCTGTTTAACGGACACATTAAATAAGTCACCAGTCATGACAGGGTCAGCATCCGGTACCATCTTTGAAGGACCAAGTGATGACTTGACCCCAAAGTGTTCTTTAAATAGGTCGGCTATGCTCTTACTGTCATTCACACCCCCCACACTCACAGGGATGCCAGGCCTAGCATTTAATTTATTTGTTGCCTTCCAAAATTCGCCAAAATTTTTTGCCGAATGATGGTGAGCAATTATGTTCATTTTAATTTGTTCGGCATTGTCTTGACACCATTTCAATTTGTTCTTAAATATTCTTCTACTTTCACACATTTCTTCATACAAACGTCCCGCCTTCGGTCTATTATACCAAACCCAATTAAGAAATTTAAGCCTGGCATCCCGATGTGCCTCACGTACATATTTATTCCACCCTACCACAGGACGTTTTTTCTCTGATTTAGTTGTATAATTACAACTGCTGTTGATAGATGCGTCTTTTAGAGTAGTTATTATCTCATTATACATTGTGTTTAGTAAATTCTTGTGCTCCATATTATTACATATATTAAAACTACATTGCCTAAATTCTTCAGGAAAATCTATTAATTTAAGTTTATTACTACAATATTCTCTATATTTATCTATTTGTTCGTTAGTTCTATTACCCCAAATAACGTTTTTACAACAACTTACATCTGTTCTCAAACTCGTTTTACTTATAATTAGGTTTAAATCACACTGAATAACAAGCGGTAAGTGATCTGACCAATACGTGTCGTATTTTATGGTAACGTTATTTATTGTTTGCCAAGCGGACTGACTCACAACGCAATGATCGAGCCACCGAGTACATCCATGCACATCACTTATAAATGTATAGTTATTGGTTCCGCTGCCTAATGAATTAATATCCGCGCATATCCATTGTTGATCCGCACATAGGTTATCTAGCTCTTTACCGAATAGTTCCCCCGGGTGCGCATTAAAGTCACCTAGCACGTAGACAGCTTCTACAGAATTATTTTCAACTATGGCACATACCTCGCTAAAACAATCCGTGAATTCCGGCAAATTATCCATCGCGTCTGTCGGCATGTACACACTAAATACTAAAATACCTCGGTCACCAGCAACAGCTTTTATCGCGCTAATACGTGGATTTTTGCACTCAATCACTGACACTTCACTAAAACTATCTTTTCGCCACAATATCGCCACCCCGCCATAAGGCCTTCCCCTCAGAAGGCCCGCAGAAGTATCAACCGCCGACGAGCCGGTGTATGCAAAGTTGGCATCGATTGTGCCGAGAACAGGTACGTCATGTGGTAGCAACCATGTCTCCTGTAGTGCTACGATGTCCGCTATCTTACACAATCCTCTCACGCAGTCCATAGATCTTTTAACTGACTTACAGTTAAAAGTAATAAACGTAGAAGTATTTTTATTCACTTGTACATCCATTGTTATTGTTGTATAGTGCTACTATTCTGGTTATTATTGCTACTTGTTTTGTTAAAATAAACAAAACGACGAAATGACACTCCTTCTGGCCATAGGTTGTCACTTAAAAACAACGCAAGTTTGTGGTGTGGTACAAGGATTTTGTATGCATTATAGTTTTTCTCCTTCCTCATCTTTATTTTCTTAAGAACAACTGATGTTTGCGTCTTAGATAAGATGTATTCACCGATATCATTTTCTGATGTCTTTTTATCCACATTCGTAATAAAGAGTGGAATTTGGATATCAGCTGCCCGGAAATTATTGCTAGGTTCCAGCCTGGCTTTTCCTGTGCTACCTTGAAAACGTGATTTTAATTTCTTGCTTTGTACTAACGTCCATTCGTCATCATTTACAATATTTTGTGATTTCTTATCGCTCCCGCTATGCTCTTGTGGTACAGACCGACCCGAAGTACTGCACTCGGCCGGTTTCTTATCAGTGTTCGCCGGCACTACTATGGAGGGAGTCTCGATACGCGCAGGTAATTGTTGCGCGACAGGGATAGACTCATTTATTTCGGCAGCGGATGACAACAAGTCACATTCACTATCAGCTGATATTGTATGGTCCGCCTTCTCAAAAAAGGGGGGTAGGCCCATTGGCCCACTGTCCAAACATATACTTGTGTTACTTCTACCTCCTCTATTGCAATTGATGTTTTGTGGAATATTCCGCAGTTGATGTTCGTTATTTGATAGTTCTTTTTTGAATGCTTCGAACTGAACCCTAGTCACACAATCTTCTTTCACTGCATGGAGCTCAGTTTGCAATAATAGGAGGTCTTTTAAGAATCGCGTCGCATCTATGTGGTCAAAAGTGACCGGTGGTAGCTTGTGGAGCTCTCGTGCAACAAATATGGGTACTTCTTCTGGATCGACCTCTTTAAGCAATGTTATGACATCATGTAGGTCTCTCTTCGATTTGCCGTCCCTTTTACGTGAGATTTTACGCTTCGACGTAGTGATCGACTCAAACAACAGACTTTTCGCGGCTTCGATTTCTTCTTCCGAGAAAGTCGTAATACACAATCTCACTAAACCTTCCTCATCCATCACTTGCATCTTATTTTGGATGAATGCTAACAGTTCACTTATCACTATATTGCAGTTATTACACTTAATTACTTGAGACGTCATTTTCCACTACGGAGGTCAATGACACGACCGCGCGGTAAAAGCGCACGCGCTGACTGTGACTGTGACTTATGACGTGAAAAAATATTTTTGTCGTTGTTTGAAGATCATACCAACTTATCAACCAACTTATCGACGATTTATAATCAGTGTGTGTTGCCAGTAATGACATATGGCACAGAAACGTGGAGAACTACTAGACTCCTAGAGAAGCTCAGAGTCGCGCAGCGAGCCATGGAGAGAGCTATACTCGGAGTTTCTTTGCGCGATAAAATCCGGAACGAAGACATTCGCCAAAGAACGGAGGTCACCGACATAGCTCTCAGAATATGCAAGTTAAAGTGGCAATGGGCAGGCCACATAGCTCAAAGAACCGATAACCGATGGGAAAGAAAGGTTCTCGAATGGCGACCACGAACCGAAAGACGCAACCTTGGTAGGCTTCCCACCAGATGGACCGACGACATCGTCAAGGTCGCGGGTAACCGGTGGATGTAAGCGGCAGGTGGCTGTTGTGGCGTTCTTTGGGGGAGGCCTATGTGTAACAGTGGACGTCTTTCGGCTGATGATGATGATGACCAACTTATCATGCAATCACCATGTTTGTTTCGATGAGAATGGGTATCTTTTCACCTAGCGGTGACTAACTAATTACGGGATTGTCGAGCTACATACTGTTTATATTTTTTTTTAATTGCCGCCCTAATTAATAATAATAATAATAATGTATTTATTAAATATCGTTTACAAAAAAGTGTACATTAGTCTATAGTAGAAATATTTTTCCATACAAATATGTTTATTGCTTAAAAATAAACTAAAACTAAAATATTTGTAGGTATGCCTAACTGGTGCAAGTTATGATGAATCGGAGTTATAATGTTAGGTAGCGACCCGCCTGAACTAGGTTACTACAAACCTGTGTTTCAGGCCATCACTTTACGTTTAAAATTAAATTGGTTCATTTTTAAGATTAAAGTTAAACTGATATAAAATAATCTCTTAACAATTTTGAGAAAAGCATTTTTGAACATTATTATCTAAAAACTAAACCTATATAAATATACAACAGTAAATACTTACAGGGAATAAATTATCTATGAGTTGTTGAGCTTTTTATTATAAATCGCTGATAAATAAGTCGTAATGTTTACGGAAATTTAGATTGCAGTCAAAAGTGA
Source organism: Charanyca ferruginea (assembly GCA_947361185.1). Lineage (NCBI taxonomy): Eukaryota > Metazoa > Arthropoda > Insecta > Lepidoptera > Noctuidae > Charanyca > Charanyca ferruginea. The sequence continues at coordinate 30,321,913 of OX376058.1, read as the reverse complement.
CCTAGATATTTTAAATGTCAGATTTAGCTAAAGTGGTGCAAAAACATGCAGTGTCAGCGTACTTACACTGCTACAATTATGTGCGGAAATGTTTGGATTAGTAAGCGGTATGTTATTATGACAAATTGTAAATAAAATGTTTTTCATATTTAATTTAGTGTAGCTACGCATGCAATATTTTCTAGGTGAACTTATTTCTAATGTAACATCTTGATAATCGGAAAGCGGAGAATTAGTCACCAATGTTTTGGATGGGTTATTTGATTTAACAATGATAATATTATGGTTATGGTCTATGTTTGAGCCGCTTTGATGATTGGGGTGATAGTGAGATGGTAAAAGTCTATTTTCCAATAGTAAGTAAGTATTATGTTTTAAAGGTTAGCGCCCTTAGGCGCTTTCGTAATCTATCGAGTTAATATAGTTAAGCTCTGCATATTTGCGCGCCGGGCAACTTTCATCACCAGTTGGATGGTCACATTTCCTCTTGAATCGTTTGCACGTCGCACATTGAGCGGGAGAAGATCTATTGCTGCATTCCTTGAAGGAGTGCCCAGTCTCACCACAGTGATTGCAAGTAGGACTTGTTTCCCGGCAAAACTTGGCTGCATGTCCGAACTGCTGGCAATTGAAGCACCTGGTGACTATCGTGAAGTCTCTCACAGGGCATTATGTCCAATTTATAAATATCCGGCCTTGGTTTATAATTATTTTTCTCATGCTAGCGGGTACTTCCAAGATATAGTTACAGGTATTATTCGGAATATTATAATTTTAAGTTTGATATTATACATGGCCACCGGACGTTGTTGTTTCAAAAACGTACGTATTGTTTGAATTTTATTTCCGAAAAGCTAACTCGAAACTTCCGTGTATTCCGTGTAGTACCGACGTAAACCGGAAATGTGTACGAAACTGAAAATAATATTGTGTTGTTCGAAAACAAATTATTTTGTTCAATTTATGTAGTTATGGTTGCCACAAACTTTTGTGTAAACAATCATATCAATGGACGGTAGTGAAACTTTGGACAAAAAGGTTGCATATACAAAGCAAATGATACAAAATATCGCTAAATTTAATAACTATCCATAAACCATTGAATTAAAATATCATTACGCATAAAGTCACCCCCTAAAAACCTAACTCAACCCCTGACATTCTACGCAAATTAAAGTTTAGGAGAGTACAAATTATCAACCCCCAGGGTACAAACAAACAGACATAAAGTAAAACGAACCATTATAATTGAAATTCAACTTGGGGAGCGTTAATTTTTATCTGGTAATAAAGTATTCAGAGTTGCATTGACACGTTTGTGAAGGGGAGAGCAACTGGGAGTTATATAATAATTCTAATTCTTTCATAATTTAATATTCGACTTCGCTTAAACAACAAAAGCTCTCGTTTTTCATAAAATGCCAATTCCACCTGTCCTTGTTATTTAAATGTCAAGGCAGTGAGTGGGCGATACGATATTGGTAAAGTAGCTCTTGAGAAATAAAACAATGTTTATAAAAATAGTGCTAAACCCGGCAAAGGTCAACAACCTTGAGCAGAATTACAATACAATATCCTGATACTCAATAATCTATGAAATTAACTAATAATAATAATATAAAATACTGATATTCTCTACACAAGTTGAATAAAAACCAATGTTTCCTTGGACGAAGACATTTAATAATAATTCTCGCGAGACCTTATGCAATGATTGGTAACGAAACCATACCGTGATTCAGGATTTCGAGCTCACTGTACAACGCCATCTAGTTACAAATTTAGAACTATAATTATTTTCAGGTACAATATCTGTTTGTGATATTTGTTTAATGCACGATTATACATTCCGCCCACCATGGACAGAATGTCCATTGTTCCCGCCCACCATGAACCAAACTCATTCGAAGAAATGGACTGTATAGTTATATAAATGTAAAGGTTTAGATGATACCATAGTGGTTGAGAACAGTACACACTTCTAATAAATCACTTAAACTGTAACAACATGGGATACAACAATAACAATATGAAAAAAAAACCAACAACAAGTATTTAAAGATTTACAATTGTAACAAAAACATAAAAATAAGCTAGGTTCCTCTATTGAGCAACAGTTAATGCACACAACTTAGTTATGTAAAGTGTTATATTTTTGTGTTGTAACTAAGGTTGTAACATTATTTCACACATATGTGAAGAGCTTCATTTAATTCTGTGTTAGTCTACCACAAAGATAAGTTAAGATAATATACATTTTCAACCGTTTGATGAACTTCTACAATACGCTAAAACCAAAACTAATTTAAGAAGTAACTGTCGTCGTAATGTTGTTCAAACCTGGGTGTTTCTTAGTGATTTTACCTGGGGAGGGAGGTCATCTTACCACCAATTTCTTGTTCCAGAGTTTTGTTTGCCCACTTGCAACGATGTAAAAAATGAGTTAAATACTCACCAGACCACTTATGCCAGAAGTGATGCAGCACTTTTATCTAAAAAAGTGTTATTAAGATAGGTACTTGCTTAATTGGTACTTTTGTTCTGGAAGACAGCAGATGGATACAGTACTCGTTTCATGTATCATCTACAACGCGCATATAGATCGCAGCAGTATAAGCTTTACTGGATGCGTCGCCGAATCAATAGCGTTCCAAGTTACTAGTCTCTTTTGAGTTAACCCATCGTGGAAGTCGGTAAGACCATCCATGGTATTGCACGGTAAGTAATCCACTCATTTAAGAGCTTAGGTGGTAGTTTATCATCCGAATCAATTCCCGCAAGCCAAAGCTTTTGAATCATAATTTTATCATTTATGATTGCTAGTGATATGCATCCCATTAGATCAAACAACTTGGCAATTGTTACAAGTTCACTGGTTGGTGGTAGCTGAACGGAGTACTAGAAGTTATCAGTTCGTCGGTTCCAGGTAAGTCCCAGTATCTTTGTTAATTCATTTTCTTTTAGTTCTAGGTTGTTTTCTATGGCTTGCTTCTTTCGTTGATTTCCTTAGATCGTTCATCATTACTTGACCATTTTTGTAGCTCGAAGCCTCCATTGCTTAGTATCTTAGTAATTTCTGTAAATATTTGTTTAGCTTCTGATACAGTTTCAGATCCCGTGAGCAGATCAATCATGGTGAAGTCCTTTAATATTATTTTAAATGCTAAAGGAAATTGGTTACCTTCATCATGAGCTACTTGGTGAAGTGCTCTTACTGCCAGATATGAAGCTGAAGCAGTTCCGAATTAAACTGTTACTAATCGTAAATGTTGAGTATCTTTTTTACAGCCAGCTCTCCACACCAAGCGTTGATGGTCTGCATCTGCGTCAGTCACTTCCACCTGTCGAGACATCTTGACGATGTCAGCTACCAAGCAAATGGGGTAAAGCCACCTCATAAGAACATGTCTAAGATCGGATTGTAAAGTCCAACCTACCATAAGACCGTTATTGTCAAGACTAAAAGCGTTAAATACGACCCGGAAATTGGTCGTGGTTCTGTCTAGTCTAACTATTTTATTATAAGGTAAATAAACTTCTTCTGGATTATCGATTTCTGATTTCGGTGTTTTTGTATATGACCGAGTTTAAATATTCTAAAAACCCTTAGAATATTTCATTCGTAAATCCGGTATATTTAAAAAACGATGTTTTAATGATAATGGTATTTTTATGGCAATATTACGTAAATTTCCATAGTTACAGCTCGGATCGTCATCTATAAATGATAACTTTTTCTCCTAGAGTGAATTGCTCTTTATTCAAAGTGGATTTATCAGATTCGAGCTCCCAAAATTGTTTGATGTTAAAATCTTCTTTTGTGCAAATGTTGGTATGCAGAGTGATGATAGTACTATGGAAGTTCACAGTATTGGTTACACTATCTCCACCCACCTTGCCAGATAAAATCCATCCCAGCTTGGTGTTCTGTGCTATTGGTGTTCCTGGTGGGCCTCGAATCAACCCATCGGATATAATTTGACCATAGACTTCTGCACCAAGCAATAAATCTATTTTATTTGGTATGTTAAACTTCGGATCTGCTAACTTTATAACTGGTAAGTTAGGCCACGGCTGGACCACGATTTTTCTATCAGGTAGAAATGAAGTTAACTTCCTTAGCACGTATGCCTTGACTGTCACGGTAAAGGTAGGGTCCTGGAGAGATTGCAGTTTGGTATAAACTACATGTTTACATGGTGAGACATTGTCCTCACCCCCCACTCCAAATATAACACTGTTGCAATTAATTCTTCTAAGCCCAAGTAATTGGACTGCAGACTCCGTTATAAAAGAAGCCTGTGATCCCTGGTCCACTAGTGACCTCAGCGTTATGTTATACCCTGTGTTGGTTTTTTTCTTTACCAAAGCAGTTGGTAAAATAACTTGACAATCTTTGTTAGAAAAACAACTCGTTATGTTGCTTACCTCGGTCTCGCCTGGTGATGTTGTTGTGGCTTCAACAACATCGGTACTATCAACTGATTGCTTCTGTTGTTCATTATCAGTTGTTTGGTTTTTATTTGCGTTATGCAGCAACGAATGGTGTTTCCTTTTGCATATTCTACATCTAGTGGGCAAACGACACGATATTACCGAATGATTTGCGCCTAAGCAATTGAAACACAACCCGTGGTTTTGGACAAAAATACGACGCGATGACAAATCTTCCTTAGCAAACTCCTTACATTTTCCTATTTTATGACTATTATTAGAACAAAAAATACAAGGTTTACTCTCCTTTGTGACGACATGATGTGATTTAGTGGTGGTACCCTTTAAAACTTTCGAGGTTAAAAATTCAAGAGATCTAAATCGGTGCTCCACAAATTCCAAAAATGATTTTAAAGTGGGTAACTCGCTACTGTTGGTACATATTTTTGCTTCCCACTGTTTGCGGGACTCGCAATCCAATTTAGAACACAAAATGAAAATGACAATGCTGTCCCAATTCTCTATGTTAATACCTTCATTTTTTAGAGCATTAAGACATTCATTAGTTGTGTCAAACATTTCCTTTAAACAGTTAGATGATTCAATATTTAGAACTTTTTGACCAAAAAATCTATTAAAAATACAATCGGTTATGAATTTCTTATTGTTATATCTGTGCTCCAAAAGTTCCCAACTAGTAGAATAGTTATCACTTGTAATCGGTAGATGTCGCAAGAGTTGTTCAGCTTCGCCAGTTAAGTAACTTTTTAAATAATGTAGTTTTTGTACGTTATCTAGGGACCGGTTATTATGTATCAGTGAAAGAAAGAGATCACGAAACGTTGTCCACTGAGAATAGTGCCCAGAGAACGTCGGTATTGCTATTCTAGGTAGTTTTACTCCATTCTGGATCATCTGATTGCCATCTCTAGCACAGTCGTCCGATACGGTTCTCTTATTTGAAATATTAACATTCAACCGTTCTTTCAAGGCTATCTTAAAATCTGTATATAAATCTTCCGACTGGCTGTACATATCATTTAAATAATAATCCGATTTTTCAAACTCTTCCCTTTTGTACTCTGTTATAAGTTTCGTATGAGTCTCATCAAACACCGACCACTGCTTTTCCAAACTTTCAAGCTTTGTTTCCAAATAACTAACTGTAATTCTTTCTTTAGGAGATTTTCGGAAATTAATGAATCCTCTCTCCATCTTTTTATTGGTATCGACTTGCAATCTTAGTAACGAATCCATTTTCTTATAAATTTTTACAAGTCCAAGTGTCACCAAATTTCTAAAGAAACTTTTCAAGAAAGTCCAAATTTTTCCAAAAAATATTCTAAGTGTTTGAACTTTTAAACACTTAGGTAAAATCGGGCATGGATTCCCCGTCTGGTCACAGTTAGAAATTTTACAAGTCTATGTAAGATGCAAGCTAATTTTTCTAAGTTATTTTTCACTCACTTTTTTTTTTTTTTTTAGCTTGAATCACTACTTTTATAATGTTCAGTACTTACAGTTTGTCCGATGCTTTTACCACACATACATATACACACTTAACTCACGACTTCGCCAATTTTCACCGTTAGGAGTCGCCACCGTCGCACTTCCAAAACTTGCTTGCCGACTATGTGCCTTGTGCCTTAGTCACAGCAATCCGACTCGATTGACCATGAATAAAAACCAAAGTTTCCTTGGACGAAGACATTTAATAATAATTCTCGCGAGACCTTATGCAATGATTGGTAACGAAACCATACCGTGATTCAGGATTTCGAGCTCACTGTACAACGCCATCTAGTTACAAATTTAGAACTATAATTATTTTCAGGTACAATATCTGTTTGTGATATTTGTTTAATGCACGATTATACACAAGTTATGTACTCAATGCTAATATTTGACAATAATGCACAAACAAAAAAACTTTGTGAGAGACTGGTGCCTGAAGTAGGTTTGAATACAAACCTGTATACATAATTATAATAACAGAACAACAACCGCCATAGGTTTGTTTAACATTGTTAAAAAAAAATCTTTAAAGTCAAAGAATTTATTTTATAGGAACCATTTATAAATTTTATGAGGACTTGTGAGTATTGTGCTGTTCTGACGACGAGGAACACTAACCGCTCGTGATACAGTTTTTACTAGTACGAGGGGTTAGGGCGAATTAGTCTAATGACAGCCGATGCCTACATTGCATCTCGTAACAAAATGTTACTTAATTGTAAAATATATTGTAAATATTGTTAATTTTAAATATAATTCTTGTATGGTTGTCTCTTGGATAAGCAATAAAGATTATTATTATTATTTTTCTCATTTATTTATTTTATGTACATATTGTATTATATTTTTAAATATTAGTAAAACAATAAAAACATTTAAAAATATAAAAAATAGTAGCCCACCGGTATCGAGAACAGGATCCAAGCTACCGATGGTCAGGGCTCCTGAGAGAGGAATCTCCTGACACCGCTTTCTGTATCAGCACCGAGTACCGTTTTCTGTATCAAGGCCTTAATCCAGCTGCCTAACGATAGCCTCCTTAGGTGTTGGTCGAGGCTCTTGGAAATGATTCCATTGGCTGTAACGACAATCGGCACAATAACTGCTGTATTCACATCCCACATGTCGACAACCTCGCGAGCCAAGGCAAGATACTTAATTTATTATTATGTATTACTGGTCACCAGGCCCCTCCCATGGCTAGACGTCTGTGATTTGGACCATCATAACAATACAGTATACTAGGAACTATTCAATATTAGCAACATTTTACAATATCCTAAAACAAAAGAGAATCACTATCTCCATACCCAATAAGTAAAAATACTGAATCAAACAACAGATACGCTCGCTCTAAATCAGCAATATCTCGTAATGCCCAACAGACAATGTAGTCAATGTTTGTACAAATAACTTGGACAAATAGACTGAAACACAAACACTGACCGACACGGTTTATCTCTCTCATCTGTCTCTGCTGTCGGCTGGGAGGTTACCGACTGCTAACAATTATTGAGTGGTATCGATAACTTGTGGTATGGCATAAAAATATGAATGTGAAAAATCCCGCATCTTACGATGTCGGAAATAAGGTCTGTGTGTGCATAGGTTTGCATAAATAATGATAAAAGGGTTTCGGAGTTAATCTCATTGACTAACAAATATATTTTATCCAATAACAAGCGTGTCATTATGTCACGCAATTAAGGAAGCAGTGACTTGAATATTAGGAACTTTATAATAGTCAATTTATTAACTGTTTAATGATAGCAACTTTTGAAACAACTTTTAACTAGAATAATTTCAACTGCTCAACCAGTTAGGGATAACAATGTTGAAATAGACAAAGTTTATCGCAATAAAACTTTACAAAAACAGCATTAATATTCTAAATACCTAAAACAACAAAGCCAGTTATCAGACTCGCCCTAATCCAGCTCATATTCATAGCCCTTTCCAGACGAGAATAATATATACGTATTCATAGTCCTGACAAGACTTGAATATATTTACTTATTTAGCACTATACATTGTGTAAAGCTGAAACATAATTTTTACACGTCTTCGTATCAAATGTGACTTCGCATGACTAAGCTGTTTGTCTAGAGGTGGAATAAATACTAGGTCAGCTCTTTATGTGATACGTGTCTGTGATAAATCTTGGTGACGAAAACACTCGTTCATATAAATCTTGTAAGTTTATTGTGCGAGTCTAAATCGTGGCCAACATACGTTCGTTTGATATAAAACAATATTCAAACGAACGTATTTTGGCCACATGGGCGTCAATCCTATAGTGATTAAATTGTGTCATTAAAAGTTTATCATTAAAGTTATGAGTGACAGGAATTAATTTACGTCATAATACTTAATTAAAACCGACCTTCCATTACTTTTGTAGACTAACAAACAGAAATTCTAGTTACAATTTAATCTTTCCTCGACAGTTTCTTTCAAAGGAATTTTAATTTCTTCTTTAAGGTGTTGAAGTTCAAATCCTTTTTGCTTTAAAGTCTGGACAAAAAGTCCAGTCTCGTACTTCCGCGTCTCTTAGCAACGAGTGATCATCTTCAAGGAAACGTCATTAAAATACTTTTTAATGGCCATTGTACCTACTATCCAGAATTGTTTGTTACAAGTTAAGTATAAGCTTGAATTCGTAAGGATTCGATTTTGCGATGTAGCATCACGAATATCTGCTAAGCGACGGCAGAATAACGCAGGATTCTGCGATAATACGCCATAGCAGGCGGTAAAATGTTAGCTTCATAAAAATATGTAACGTCTGTTACCAAACATCGCGACAGTCTGGTACTTGCGTGAGTTTGGCGGTAGAATGTCGCAGGATTCTGCGGTAAAAACCACGCGTGAGTCTCGTTGGTTAAACATTAAATGCCACTGGGAATCATTAGCATCACGTTATAATATACAAAATATATGAGTGTTCACCACATATTTCGTTCTATGTGCTGAACAAACAAAGTCCACAGTGGGCGGTCTCACCACAGACGTACCAAATGAGACGGAGCCTAAGTGAAATATTTGAACAACTAACTAAACATTCCTTTAGCTTTCGTTTTAGCAAAGGGTTCTAAATTATTATAGTAATTATACAGCACTGTAAGTGCAAATAAAAAAGTACCTAGGTGCCAGAAGACATGTTATTTTAATAAATATTTTTTATAGACTGCAAGGGGCAATGTGATACCTAATAATTTCTAAATTCATGAACTGTGTACTTAAGAAATAGTAGAGTATGAATACTTAGGGTGAATGCAACCTGCAATCATCCAATTTACAGGATGAAACTTTCAATTCAAACTGAACCTAATAGCAGGTATTTACAGTTATAACTATTAGTTATGGTTCATTTCAGGTTTTCAGTAGGTGGACCGATGACCTGGTAAAGGTTGCGGGGATCCGCTGGATGCGAGTCGCACGGGACCGGTCAATGTGGCGCCACTTGGGGGAGGCCTATGTCCAGCAGTGGACGTCTTGCGGCTGATGATGATGGTTCATTTAAAGGTTATCAATAATTTCCAATGCTCTTTTACTGCGAGCTGCGTGCAGCAACGGACAAAGTGTTTTGAGGAACAGATACAAACCCTCCTACGTCAACGTGGCATTTGCAATAGTTTATTTTTATCATTTCCGAGTGGGTATGGTATATACATATTATTGTTCTCTTATCTAAAATTGGACTTCTAAAGACTGGAAGCTACCTTTTTGTAGATTCACGGAACCTTGATTACATCTATGTTTATAACACTATCATGACTTTTCACACAAAGCTTATCCCCAAGTTATTCCACATCCAACAACTAAATCAGTAACAATAAACAAAACAAAATTAATGCGCAGCCCATAATTATAATGCGGTACGCAAGTGAAGCTTCAGCGTGCTTGAATATTCATCAGATCATTATCATAAGCAAATACCCCGAGTTGTAGCCTGTTTTTCTGTACCCCAGTGTACCCCGGTATAGGAAAAATATTTCGAGGGCAGGGTCGCGGTGTTAAGGGTGTTTATGGCGGTATTTAAGAACGTTTTGCTGATTAGTAAGGCTTAATGAAGCGACAATAAGAGGTGCATAGGGAATTTTGCATAAAAAGGTTTAAGTGTTCATGAATATTATATTTTTTGGAGTGGGTGTCATGGCGTTGCTTGGTGGAGGTCAATGCCCGTGTGTAGCGTGGCGTGGCCTTTCTGTTAGAATAATTGTGATTAAATCGAGAAGACAGTGCCATCCACTAGAGCTATGGTTCTTTTGTTATGCATAGTTATAATTGGACGAACACTACTTGCTGGACATTTATTTACATCTGTGGCCTGGCTGAAAAGGAATGCAATTTTTTCTTTGGCAGAAAAGAATTATGACATGAATGTATTCCAAGCATGAATAAAAATGAATGTCTACTTAAAGGCGTGGAGTAGTACTGTTAAAATACCGGGTCGACCAGACGGGCAAGCTTCAGCGGTCTACGATAATTATATACGAACCACTAACACCAGACTTATTCCTTTACATTTATTCACCGAAACGTTCAGCAACACTTCAGAAATATTGCTTCAAATTTTCTCTATTAAGACATTGTTATAATTTATTGTAAGAAAACAGACGAACGGGAGCCAAATTCAAAATGCCAATGTTTCAAGGTATTTGTAAATAAATTATACCTAACTCAACGATGCTGTAGGTATTTTAATTGCAGAAAATAACATTTTTATCTATTTATTTTAACTGCAAATATTTTTGCAGAATCAAATTTTTATTACTTTATCTCATTTTTTATAAATACCAGTAATGTCAACGCTATCAATTAAAGAAAACATCGTCATTTTCTTATTTTTATCAAATAAATTTAATAACTTTAGTTATTATATTAACCTGTATACTGTTGGTTGTAAAAAATATTCAGCTATCGTTGAACCAATGGGTAACCTACCAGTATTCGGTATATAGAAAACGTGAAGTAACATACAGCTATATCAAAATATATCCACACCCTTTGCAGCCTCAACACATTCTTTCTTTTTCCCGTCGCAGTCGGCAGCAGAAAAAGCAGAGCGAACCGAGCGAGCGGAAGGCGACCGTAGCGCAATTATTGCGACAATTAGTCGCAATCGCGGGCTCGGTGCGGGTGGCTCGGTTATTACATGACCTCACACTTAATTGCGAAATACATTATATTATATGTATATCGTGAAGAAGAAAAAGTAAGAGTTAGATGGAAAAATCCAACGATCATCAAATGTGGAATCGATTGGTAAACAAAACTATATTATATTTATATTGTCAATCATGGCGCTCAGTAACAATACGGATTATGTAATGCGTCTATTTTTATTAGATCCCGATTCTGTTTAAGGAAAATTCATTCAACTAAACCTGACTTCTCTTTGTTAGTAGCCTCAACAATTTGCAACTTTCCTATATTTTGGAACATTGAAAGTTTAATGTAAAACTTCCAAATAGTTATCAAAGTTCAAATACAAATAGTTATATAAATATGTAGATACGTATGTTACATTCAACTTTGAAATTAAGTGGGTAGATACCTACTGTTTAAAACGTCTGAATACAGAAACTACACGTTCTAATAAGCCTGTTTAAATAAACCTATAGTATCTCTCTAGGTTGTACCTAGAGATATACTATAGGTTTATTTAATATACCTAAAGTTTTACCAAATTTTAGGTATTTATATTCAACATTGAAGGTTGGATTGAAACCCACACAATGTTCCGGAAACCTCAAAAATCCACGAGGCCCGCCATTTACTTTTTGAAATAGGATTCCCAAGTGCCTGAGTAACGTGTCCACTTGTTTAGCCTTTGAGTCGCAAATAGGTATCTAAGGCTTCACACGTCACACAAGGCATCACACGTGCCACGACCACACCACATCGTAGCGACAAAAGATAGTCAAGCATTGGTATAGTGTCGCTGCGGCTTTTTGCAGTTGTGTTGTGGTATTGACAAAATGTGGATGTGGTTGCGTTGTCGCTTATAGTTCCGATGTGATTGCGTCATTTGCAGACAGACATTTCGACTTCGACTTTCGTAGAGAAAACACGCATTGATTGAACGAACTCATAGAATTCGAAGAGGAAACATTCTTATTGCTATCCTTGTTATGGCTTGTATTAAGAAGAAGACGACGTCAGCGTAGTTGTCAAGATAGTCAGTGTCGTTGCGTCGACGCCATGTTGTGTCCACAATGTGGCCGTTCGGTAGTTCGCGGTGTCGCTGGTGGTTGCGTTGTGGTTGCGATGTAGTCGGCGATCGATGCAGACGGCAAAATGTGATACTTGTATATTGTACTATTCATTTCCATTACAAAATGTGGTCTGGCTGGTATGGTGTGGCTGTGGTGTGGTTGTGGTACGTGTGAAACAAGCTTAATACGATTACACATTGTAACACATACATAATATAAATATAATAATATAAAATTACCCTTAGAAATAAAACTCACCGTTCTGTTTCCCAGGTTCCGTACCCGGCAACTGAGGTAGGCGGACTTGCCAACAAGCGCGGTGACGTTGCGCGGAGTGGCTGCGTCAAAGGACGGCGCCAGACGTGCGCCTGCGCTGCCCGCAGGCAAAGAGTTCACTGACCCCGCCCCGCCCGCGACGTCGCATGCGCCTGCCAATCATGAAGAAGAATTAAATATATAAATAATATCAGGATTGGAAAGATCGACAACTATTACAATAATGTCAATAATGTTAAATGTAATGTAAGCCGTGTGGTGCCGGTCGCGTATAGCACCACTCCATTTCTACCCGTGGGTGTTGTAGAAGGCGACAGAGGGATATTGACCAAAGGATGGGAAGCAACGTCCTTCTGAGGATCATAACATCTACTTCGATTGCCAACATGCAACTGCCAATCATGGCGATTACGGCAAAACCCTTTGGGGGAGACCTTGTCCAGCAGTGGACGTCTAAAAGTTGACATGATGACAATAATGTCAAGGAATAGAAAGACTAAGCGCACAAACTATTCGTACTGTTTAGTGAAAATATTTTAAATGCACCTATATGATGATGTCAACTACGTTAGGGTCAGCTAACTGTTGAACCAGATGCAGCTGAATACTAATGTTTTAAATCCATTTAAAACACTAGTATTCAGCTGCATCTGCACACTCCAGTGGACACTCCAGTGTGGCAACACTGGAGTGTTCACTGGCTATGTAGCCTCTACCACTCAGCTATTGGGCAACATGATGGCAAGTCTGGTTGTCAGACTTTCTGAATTCTGACCACCTATAACGACTGTCAAACTGTTTTTGTCAGACTGACGATTGTTTGATCGTTGATCGTGCTAATGACAATCTGAGGAAAATTAAAGATAAACATAGGCTCACTGAATGTGTTTGAAAATATACCTTGAGCACTTCGCAGAAATCTTTTGTGGCAGAATGGGTAACATTACGTTTAAGGTTTCGGTCAAGTCAACCTAAAAAAATAATACCATAATTGATGTAATAAAAAGGTGTGTGTGTGTGGTTAATGACCACACCACACCCACACTACTACCTACCTACTTAAGACAGCAGTTTGATCTGACCGAAAGCTGAAATACATGAATCGAAACTAAGATTTTGAAGCTTATAAGTATTGCTTGGTGTACAAAGAAAAACAAGAATTTAGTATTCTGTTTATGTCGTGTACTCTCGATATATTTTCTAAAAGAGCACAAATATAAAGTAAACCCGTCTCAAATCCATACAGTTTAGATAAACCTTATACGCAATCACATTGAACGTGTTATTCATCAGCTACCACCATAGAAACACGTGTAACATCATCATAAACCCATCCAGCATTCGTAAAGTTTATGAGCGAATAAAATCTGTGCTCGTCGCCATTGTGAGGCTAAGATTATTTGTGCGGAGACAAAGATGGCGGCGCATTATACTCGACATTAATTAAACTAAATCGGATATGCCTTTGTTCAATCGTGTTCTTATTTTTGGATTTTCATGCGAAAGAAAAATGTTATTGGTGTAGGTAAATGGATTTATTTTTTAAGGTTCCATACTCAAAGGGTAAAACCGGGATCCTATTACTAAGACTCCACTGTCCGTCTAGCTGTCTGTCACCAGGCTGTATCTCATTAACCGTGATAGCTACACAGTAGAATTTTTCGCAGATTATGTATTTATGTTGCAGCTACAACAACAAATACTAAAAACAGAATATAATAAATATTTAAGGGCGCGTATTCGATTTAGCGCAACTCAAAATCAAAACGATTGCTAGAACGGCGTAGCAGCATTGACACACACTAGTACAATACAATGGTCTGTTTGTGTGCATCAGAAAAAAAAATACGCACGAAATAAGCACGAATCATCGAAATTGATCGGAAAACGAAAGCGCGCGATGTTTTACAGTGGTTTTTAAAATAATTGTCTAAAATAAATGAGTTTGTATAACGGACTGAAAAATATTCTGTACATTAAACATAACCTTTATTTTCATAAAATAAATATGTCAGTTATGATTTGATTCAAATACTGGGGAAAATAAATTGTCAAAGTGAACCGATTTTGTACTTTTTCAACATTTTTTTTTAATACATAATAGTAACATTTTCGTCATTTTGGCTCTGTAATACACTTTAAGACTGTATATCCTGTTGGAAAAACGCATAAAACATAATATTTTGGGCGTACTGTAATGATTGTATTAGTCCTGGAAGTTAACTCTGACGTCTATTTTCGTAAATCGCTATGAAAGGATTGTCTATGCTTAAAAAACCCATAATTAAAAATTATACTTGTACTCAGTAGTAGGTACAATAAATCAAGACTTAATCTTTCTCAAAATTGTAATTGTCTTTAAATAATCTGTTCACATCATTACGATATTGCTCTGGGCAAAACGCGAAAACATGAAGATTTCGCCACGAATCGAATACACGCTCTTAACGGGGGCTCCCATACAACAATCGTGATATTATGCCGTTTTAATTATAATATAATCATTTATTTCAGATTCTCACACATCCATATAAATTGTTGTTGGTAGCACCAAAATACTTATAAACTAAACGTTAGTAACGCGCGCGTTTTGACGTGATAACGTCTTATAATGAACACCGGCTGCACGCACGACAAAGTGTCACGTTCCGCCTGAACCTGAGCGTGCAAGCGAGAGCGCGGAGCAAGCGATAGAGAGGCACGATCGGCCCAAGCAATAATCTCCGCCCACCTCGATGGAAGCCATTATTTGCTTATGTTATATAGGTATGTTAGCCATTGAATCTTTATGACGTTATCACGTGAAACTATCATCCGTAAACCGATTTTACAGACAACCAATTTTTTAAGCACGATATTAAAAAAGGTTATAATATAGTGTCTAATGTTGTTTAGATAATGGTACGGAACCTTTTGTGCGCGAGTACGACTCGCACTTTGCCAGTTTTTCATACAATGTTGTTATTGGTAATATGGTTTTCGCTTCTACAGGTACTTAGAAAGGATAATTACTATTTACTATTATCTCTTGCTAAGTCGTATTATGGGTTTTTCGGGGAATTCTTAATAGTAATTATCAGTAATTTATTTTACACCTTTTTTTTATTATTATTTTTTTTCTAAGTTTTTTTTTTGTTTCTTAATGCTGACGTAGTTGCTGTGATAACCATGTTCTAAACATGTTCTGCTAAAAATATCGTGACGTCACCTTTTGTTGTGTGAGGCATTCGCACTGAGTTTTCCAGACTAGTTAATGAGAACAAAAGGTGCTAAATTTAGATCAAGGTTTTCTATTAAGAGCACAGTGGTTGTGGGTGTATAAAGAATCCTTGTAAGCTTAACTTTATAAAAATAATAAATTCTTTGTCAAACTGACGATGTTATATCAAAGCAACTAAGATTATGACGTTATATAACTTTTTCTAAGCGATTCTTTGTCTAGCAGAAATTGCTTTTAGAGATTAGAAAGCCTTTTGCACTTTTCTTCTCATTTATGTAAGTTGCTGGAGAACTTTCTTTCAGTGAATACAACGTGAGGATGACAATACGACAATATTAATTAAAATAGTGGTCGTACAGTCAACAGCAAAAGTAGATGATCAAAATCAGAATTTCAATACTAATTTACTAACACTAATTTATTTAATTTATTACTAGTTTATTTATTAAAAGTATGTGATTGTTACACACATACTTTTGAATCACTTCGACGCCACACAGTTCTGACGCGAACTCCGTTCATTAGTATTGAATTTCTGATTTTGATCATCTACTTTGGCTGTTGACTGTACCTACATAATTATATATCGATTTTATACAAAAAAACTTAATACCACAAAAATGTAAACCCCATGTAAATATCGGATTAGTGCCTCGTGCTGTGACCCTATTGACCATGTTACATTCAGAATAAAAACATCGAATAGTTTATTATTAATCACAATTACTTTATTTGCTTGTCATTTTTATGTTCTTCTAAAGACGTAGAAAATGTTAAAAAATAATGAAATATGTCCTGTGACTTAACTATTAGGTACTTATATTGGATTATGACCAGGGACGCCATTAGATAAACGAAGTTTAATTTATTACCGTATTATGATCCTTCTTTGTTAAAGGCAAAGCGTCATCATCGTCATCTCTATCATTTTTAAAAATTAAGACTAATTTTAAGCAAAATGTTTCAATCTTGCAAAGTAACCATGAGCTTACCCAGGTTCTGGGTCAGGGGGGGTAAATCAGTTTTTTTTTTTACTATTAAATAGGCTTGCGTTTGACCGCAATTCACCTGATCGTAAGTGATAATGCGGCCTAAATTGGAACACGCTTGCCTAAGATGAACCGGTTCACTCGTGTCTTGAAGATACCCAGATTATACTTATTAGGGAACAGAAAGGCGGGCAGGGAATTCCACAGTCTGGCAGTTCGCACAATAAATGTGGAGTCAAAGCGCTTGGTTCGAGACCGTGGAACTTCAACCATACAGCGGTGACGCTTCGCCGTATCTCTGCTCGTCCGATGATGGAACGGGGATGGGGGAATTAAATTGTGCAATTCCAAAGCACACTCTCCGAAATGTACCCGATAAAAGACCGAAAGGCTAGCAACGGTGCGGCGATGTTCAAGGCTCTGGAGCTTAGCCCTAACCAGGGAGTCGTTGTTAATGAGGCTCTTGGCACGTCTATCGATGAATAAGTCTAGTCAAATAAATAAAAAAAAAATAGGTAGGTATTATTTAATATAAATTCTATAATTGTATAATAGCTATTTAAAAGTAACTTACACTGTATTGCAAATGGCATAATGATATTTTTATCTATATATGTATGTATTTACAAAAAAAAAAATGTATTTGTGTATGTATATCAGCTGTCTGACATCCATAGTACAGGGTCTCCCTAGTTTGGGGTCAGATGGCCGTGTGTGAAAATGTCCCCACATATTATTATTATTATTATTCTTAACTTTTGTTGACAAAAGTACATAGATAGGGTCGTAAACAAAATCCAGGAGCGGGAAGCTGCCCCCCCTGCACTCCCCTGGGACGTCCATGAAAGTAACTCATATTTATTTACGAAATGGGCACCCAAAAACCGAACTGAAAACAGAAGATCCTAAATAAGTACCGATACAAATTAATAGCAACAAAGATATTGCCAATTCGGCACAAGCATCGTTATGCATCGGAGCCGGAGCGGGCACGGATGTCAACGAGGAAATCATTCCGCTTAGCTCCACGCCGGCTAAATACTTGATTGATGTGCACACTAACCTAGCTATTTGAATACCACAGAGTATAAAGAGACAAAATGGGTGTCGGACTTAGCTGTACAAGAAATAGTCATGCCACAATTATGAGAGGAAAAGATAAGGCTGATGCTATTATTTTCACAACAACGTTTTAATTAGTCACTCATAATTAAGACACCAAGGTTGGTCACGATAATTACTCGTGGAGGCATTTTTAATTAGTGCTCTTTAAAATTAATTGTCATGTTCATTATGATTTCTCTGTGTGTTACTAGCTTCTTGTGAAGGCTCCGATCGTAATGTGCTCGTTGATTTGATTCGATTTGATGATTTTTTACAACAATGTTTCAAAGTACTAGGTACCATCTTGAAGCATTTTTTGGGTTCTAATGAGTTTATCGGTATGATGAACAAGTCAATTCAACTTTTTCTTTAGGTATAGTGCAACACCGAACATGACTTATTTGTCTTCAGGCAGATACAAATGACCATTACTCATGCAATGGAGAGATTCCAGTGTGGCCACTTAAAGATGAAGCGTTATTAGCCTTCTGTTTTATGTATTCCGTGTCACGCTATGGAACTGCACATTCGGGCTAATTCCGGGATAAATCCGGAACAGCGTTGTGATTTCCATGATTGATATGCGTTTTAATGACATAAAATTTTGTTAATATCCTCTAATAATTTCAATAAACATGTCATACATAATATTATAATATTGATAAACACAGAAATATGTTAAATTTGCTATTTGTATTTTTCTGCCATTTTGATCGAGCCAAAGTTTTTACTTTTTTGTAAAAAGATGCATTTTGAACAATATGTGACGCCAGTATAAAACAAAATTGTTAACGAAATAATTGTATTTTTCAGGTGAGATTGATAAGGGTTATTCTTCTGTTATTTAATTCTTCCTGTTAGTTAGTACGTGGTAACAATGAATGAAAGTCAATAAAATAAAACCCCCTTACCGGTTAAATTTCAATACACACTATATTTCATTAAAAGTGCGGTTTCAGCCACATAAATACGTATGCGGTCCGCGGTAGTTCCCAATAAATAAATATTAATTAATGGCGTTTTTTCATTGGCCACTAACAAAACCAATCAATCTCAGGGCTACAACAAAAAATGGAACACAAACTTAATCAATGAGCCATCAATGGCCGGCTGTGATAGATGTACCCTTAATTAAGCAACAGAATAGATAACAGCACACGCAATTTCGACACGCAAAAACATACCTTAGCACTCTATAACAAGGCGCACAATAACCGCAAAGTTAAGCATGTTTTAACAACACGCAAGTTGAACTGTGTGCAGTGTTGGCAAGTGAATTTCGTCTCTATTGTTTGACCGATAAGAGCTGTTGTTTGTGTGAAATTATTCGGTAAATTCAGGAACAGATTGTGGGCGCAGACGAGCCAATGAGAATGATAAAGTGACCAGTAAACCAGCCGCCGTCATTGTCAATATTTGCCTAAACAATAGAAACTAATTTGCACCTGTTACTTTACTATTATGTGGCATCATTTGTACAAAGCCTGGTTAGGTTATGGGACAGTGCACTCTGCATTTATATTGTTTCAGGAGAGAATTATAAGTTGTCGATGAACATAACTCGTTACATTATATTTATAATCTCTTCTGTTAAACGTGGATCTCCTTAAAACACTTTCCAAGACGCTAATTGTTGTCCTAGAATATAAACTCTCATTAATTATCCACTGAGGAGTAAAATACAAAAATGAAAAAGCCTTATATTTCATGAAAATAAAAGAATTTTAATACATTGTTCTTAGTTTAAATTACTAGTGAGGAGTTTGGTCTTTTTTTTTTGGTCAGGACTTTGGTCAAGACGTTGACGCTCTTACACACGTTTTTTTTTCTAAATTAGTATATCTAAAGCTATGAAAATATTATTTGCAGATTTATTAACTCCTACTTACACAGATTTCAAAACATCCCGACGACAATTAGACGATTCTTCTATTTTAGTTGACTAAGTTCTCTTAAGAACATTTCCTGGAACAAGATCGTCCCAAACCTTTCCTTTGTCTAACTTTGTAAAAGTAATAACATTAATTGATACCGTGAGTTTGTTTATTTACAAGTAAACCTGAAATTATTGAACCTTACTAAGTCTTCTTTTAAAAGGAAGTTTAATTAATTGCTTTGTACATCTACAGGCAAACAGAAGACAAAGACTTTCAGCGGGTTTCATTTATTTTTTCACAAATAAAACGAATGAATTCGGCTTGGTTCGCTTGTTTGTTAAATATTTTTCTTTTGTAAGCGTGTACACGTGTGATATGAAAGGTGGCTGTAAAGCTGTCAGCACGTCTAGCCGGTGAGAATGGAGCACACTACGCGACTGTTTATTAATAGAATAACAATGTGTTGCGATCGACAACTAACAGCTAATAGCTTATGCTATTGTGTTCACGTGTTTGTGACGCTTTTAGACAAGCTTTTATTTTCATTTAACTAAAAGAAAGCATTAATTTTGTGGGGATCATCAGCAGTTCATCAGCTCTTAATTTTAATACCTACTCCTTTGCTGACAGGTTTACTGTTTTTAATATTACGCGATTAAAACGCTCAACCCCATTTCTATCCGTGGGCACAGTATAAATATTAGTACTATCGTACAGTACTTAGCGACACGCTCCGCCTCCCTCTTAAACTTTTCCTCACCTCTTCCCGCGTCGAACTACTGCTCTGGGAACTGCAGTTTTGTTCGAGCGGCGCGTAGACACGCACACATTAGCACGTATTTGTACAGTCTGTTATTTTGGTAGTAGTGTAGGTAATTATATCGCTTCGTTTCTTTGGAGTGGAGTATAGCGGGTATGCCGTGGGTGTCGTAGAAGGCGACAGAGGGATATTGCCCAGAGAATGGGCAGCAGCGTCCACTATAAGACTTACTGCGCCAACATGCATCCGCCAAGCATGGTGATTACGGCTGAACCCCCCCTGGGCAGGCCTATACCCAGCAGTGGGCGTCAAAAGCTTGACATGATGATAATGATGAAAACGTTCTACGTAATTTTTCATGTCAGTTTCTGAGAGTACCTACATAAGCACAAAATATAACGACGCAACCTTACGTACTTTGTGACATAAGGTAATAATAACACAATATGAACGCCCCACACTTAGAATTTCTTCTGTATTTTGAGTGCGTTTACTAACATACAAATTCACATACACAAATAGCCCGACCCTGTAGCCCATACCCATATTTATTCCATGCGAGAATCGAGACTGCCACACTAACTACGGCACCAACAGTGCCGTCAGATTAGTGATTGAATAGAAGGTATAACACAGGTGCGATAGAAAAAAAAAATCGTGTAAATGTAGCCAAGCAACCATGCGTGGCTACATTTACACGATTTTTTTTAGGTATTTTCACATGACTATCTCTATATTATCAGTAACTAGGCGACCAATCTGTCTAGGTAATATTAGAAGTCAAGTCCAGTCAGTAGATGTCGTCTCAAGGCTTAATAACAACCTTTAGGTAACCTTTAGTATAGCACTAAACTTTGAGCTATATATTTATGTTTCATAACCTTTATGAACTTATCGTTACTAATTACCATCATTTTGACTAAGGGTATACGAATTGTGTGCCAACTAATATAATTATCTTTTCCTATGTTAAATCGCTATCGTTACCGACTGAGATGTAATAGGGATACATAATGGTTGCAACTGAATAAACCTCATCGTATGATCAATGTAGAATACTATTATTGATATAGCGTTGATATGTATAGAACCAAGCCACTAAGTAGACGGCAGTTTCTGCGAGCCCAATTTCTACAGATGGATTAGAAAGTACCTACTTGCATCCACAAAGCATTCATATTAATACATATCCAACAAAACGTGAAGATGTTGTATTGTCGTTCCCAATTACACAGATCGGACAATTATTTATCATTTATTTTGGAAAGGTTTAACAGATATTTTCGATAACCAATTAATGTAATTTTGCGAATTCATTACCTTTCTAAAGGTTTCTTAAATAATGTAATTATCTACTTAGCGATACAAAGTATGGTGCGTCATAGTCTAATGACTAATAAGCGCCCTACATTATGATTTTTTATACATTTTATTAATCTTTTTCTACAAACAAGGTTCATCCAGAAACGTAGGCTCATAATAAATCCTCTCTTCGTATCTCACACACAATAGCGCCCACACAAGGACATCGAAAAGAGGAAAAAAACACGACTATCAACAAAATATTTGATGATGCAGAAGTCCTGATGTTATGTGAAGTGTATTGTGTAAGTTCTCACTTCTGCCGGGATACGCAGACCCTCACGGAAGCACCCCACGGAAACCCGACGAAATATATTATAACCTAGTTTCATTATGTTTATGTAGTCTGTTTTTAAATTAAAAAAAAATTAACAAAAAAGACAACCGCCTTCAAAAAGTAAAAAATAACTTTCAATTCGCAAGTCGGCGGCTTTGGTTTTGCTTGTTGTTTTGTATTGCCACCGACTTGCGAATTGAAAGTTATTTTTTACTTTTTGAAGGCGGTTGTCTTTTTAGTTAAAATTTTTTTTTTCGCTTTTTAGTGCCTACTTCTCATCATAGAAATGAATTACGAAACGGCGACACCAAAAACAATCTGTCATCCCTTAATTGTCAACTTTTAGAGGTGGAATATTTTCTTGAAATTTATATGGGACCAAATTTGAGGTATACACGATCAATTAAAAAAAGAATCATCGAAATCGGACTACACTGGGTACTTTTTAATCCGGGACTTCGGCTGCATTGCGATAACCGCGACGTTCACACGGACCAAATCGCGGACAAAACCTCGTTATAAATAAATAATATATTTTTTATGATTTAGTTACAAATGTATAGTTTTCAGACTTTTCCCTGTATCTATATTAATATAATAAAGCTGAAGAGTTTGTTTGTTTGTTTGGTTGGTTGGATCTACTGGTTCGAATTGAATTTTTTTTTTTGTGTTGGATAGTCCATTTATCGAAGAAGGCTATAGGCCCATGCGAAGCCGGGTCGGGTTGCTAGTTTATAGTATAAAATGATATTACTTGCCAAATTTCGTAGTTTTAGATCAACGGAAAGTACCCTATACATTTTGATTCCCTTGAGAGTGTCGAAATGTACGTTATTTGCGACATAAACGGCCGTATCTTTCTTTCACGTTAACTTAGAAGTTTGATTTTTTCACAGCTTCAAGGGACCGACAGACAGACGGACAACAAAGTGATCCTATACGGGTTTCGTTTATACTTTTGAGGTACGGAACCCTAAAAATAAGTATGTTATCTAATGATTACCTGCTCTTTGCTCCTAATTGGTAAAGATACAAAAGTAGCTTTTATTAAGAAAATTTACTTTAAATAAATTTAAATCTAGAAATAATGTTTTACTTCGTTTGACTGCAATAGAGCCAATTAAAATTGAATGAGATCAAAGACAGTTGTATCTGAGTCTTTGAACTATTGTAAGGAGCCCATTTATCTGCTACAAGCGTACTTGGTTTGTGGCTTAGTCAGAAGGATTAATTGGCTTATTGATAACAGACCTAATGGTTTAAAGGAACTTTGTTCATAGATGAAGACATCATATATTTACTGAGGCTTAAAATGCCCTTAGCAGTAACACACATATGAAATTCTATAATCTCACATTATAGTAATATTTGCACAACCATACCCAACGATTTATTATTATACTAGTTTTTGCCCGTGGGTTTTGCATGTCGGTTATCGCGGATTCAGTTTATATACATGTTTTTATTTTATTTTTTATTCAAGACGTGGCGAGAAGATTCAGGGCCTCAAGTCTGCTATTACAATGGTGTCAGAATAGTCTATCGTTGATTTCATAATTGTTGATTTTGACAAGTTTGGTAAAGTTTAATAATCTACTAGTATAACGGCGTCATTATGACTCTCCAATGGTCAACCACTGACACGCCATTGAAAGAAATGATATATAATGGTAATCTCGTACAAAATAACAACTGAATGACTGACTTAGGCGGTAATCTGCTAACATTTTGACAGTTCCTCTGATCAGTGACCTACCATTAGAACGTCATTGTGCAGTCATTGCTTTTAATTCAACCAACCAATGATCGACCATTATGAATTTAGCAGATTACGAAATTTTAGCAAAATGACAATGGGATCGTGTTGGTATGACGAAATTATAAAAATAGCAGACTTGGCCCCCTGGTCACGTACCAGAGGGTTGGTTCGAAGTGGCCGAGGAAAAAATCCTGAAAGGACTTACAGCAGTGGGACAGCATAAGCCAAAAACAAATGATTCATGCATAATCTGTGCCAAATTTCATGAAAATTGGTTCAGCAGTTTAGCCTTGAAAGAGAAACAAACAAACACACACTAGATTTGTCGGTTTCAATAAACACCTCGTTAAAGCCATTACTTCAATTAGTGCGCCAGCGAAGACAAAAGACAGACGAGCTACTTGACGTGTCAACAACATGAATAGAAACAGTTGCCGACTCCTGCGACGTTGATGACGTCTGCAGTTGTCGTCACCACTCACCACCCCGAACTTGACATTACACTGTAACGTGTAACAGTAATGTCGGAAACGTATGACTGAGAGTGGGGACCGGCACGTGGGATCACGATTTTTATTACATTTGTAGTTATTTTTGTAGACTTTTTACTAGATTAGGTTCAGCTTTTTTGGGTGGTCGTGAGTAAATTAAATAACATATCAAGTGGGCTCGTCGTAACAAAGTTGTATGTATAAAAGATATATCTATCGAGTACTCATGTTAGAACTCCATACTTTTAAATTTTGCGTGAATACTAGCAAAATATATAAAAATCTGTGTTTATAACAAAATTCCTCCAAAACGGCTTGACCGATTTATATGATTTTTTTTGTGTATATTTGGTGGGTCTGAGAATAAGTCGTAGAATATTCTTTTTCTTTATTTATATGTCAATTGCCGTTTGCCGCGTCAACTAGTGTAAGTATAGTTCTTTTGATAGAACCGCATACTATATTTTACATGAAAAATTGCAAAATTTTCACATGAAATATGGATTAGTCATATTGATCAAAAGTTTTCCCGCCGCCACTTCGCCTGCGAGTTCCAGGGAAACCTCAGAGTTAAGCTAAAGTCCTAAGTTACCCCACAGAAACACAAAAACGGGATACAAAGCGTTTAGCTGTTCAGGCTTAAAAGAGTTACAAAACATCCACACATCCTCATAAACACAAACATTCACACTTATATTATTTGCAGGATGGTTAGGCTCTTAGGGTGTTACCATACCAATCGATCGATGGTAGAATGGATTAGTCGACGTCGATCGATAGTTTCTACCAGACCAACCGATCGATTGTCGATCGACGATAGATCGATGGTAGAATTTATTACTCGACGTTGATCGAGCTGCTTGATTATTATTACTGATGGATTTATAGCTGGGGTTAATCGATTAACGTCAACCGATACCATCGACCAGCAATCGATCGATTAGTTAGTGGAACGGTATCCGTCGATCAGCCAAGGCTACCACACCAATCGATCAACGTGGATCGATGTCGATCGATGGCATCGATCGAGGATCAAATGATTGGTGTATTAACACCCTAAGTCTCAATTATGGTGTAGGCACTTAATTCTATTCCATTCTGACGTAGCAGAATAATTAGGATTATATTTTTAAAGCTGAACAACACAAGAATATCGAAATGAAATAAATATAGTCTGTCTGCGAGCGTTAAGCACCGCTTGCTTTCGTCATTAACACTCATCGCCGCCACCCCTGACACCATGAACTGTATTGTGAAATGGAAACATATGGAGGGCAAGTGGAGACGGACGTTCCTACTGTCTTTAACTTACAAAACGATTAGATGATGAGTTACTCTATGTTTATTTAGTCAAATATAGTAATCGTTTTTTTCGTACGCATGAATGTTGGTTATCGGGAAAAAAGACAACCGCCTTCAAAAAGTAAAACATAACTTTCAATTCGGTGGCTTTGGTTTTGCTTGTTATTTGGTATTGCCACCGACTTACGAATAGAAAGTTATTTTTTACTTTTTGAAGGCGGTTGTTGCTTTTTTGTTAAAAATTTTTTATTCGCTTTTTAGTGCCTACTTTTCTGATCATAAAGTCAAAGTCAAAGTCTTATCATAAATCGGATCATAAACCTCAGCGTAATCGGCGTACATACTTAAAAATAAAATAAAAATCGAATTGAGAACCTCCTCCTTTTTGTAGTCGGCTAAAAAAGGTTCAATATATTATACCAAATTTCGTTAACATCGGTTCAGCCGTTTCATCTTGAAAGCAGACAGTTACTTTTGCATTTATACTACTAGACGTAGTACTATTAAGGGGCTATTAAACGACTTTTACAGATTTTAAACTGACAATCACGTCAAAATGTGCAGTGTAAATGAATTGAAAAAAATATATGTTAAACTAGAACATTCTCTTAATCATATAGAAAGTGAATATTTTTGATTAAGTTCATATTAAATAGTTTAATAAACTCGTGAAGTTGTGTCTGACGCGGACAAAACATTGACAATCACACAAAATCTACCAGGTATAATTATCCGAAACTTACACTTTCTTACAGACAATTTTATTATCTATCTTTTAGTATACGCCTTTTTTTTAATTTTGAAAGAATACTACTTTTATTTAATTTTTTTGATTAAATTTTGAAAGTTTTGGACGCAGACTGTGTCCGTTTTGCATCAGTTTTGCGTCCAAAACTCTCAAAGTTTAGTCGAAAAAATTAAATAAAAGTAGTATTCTTTCAAAATTAAATAAAAGGCGTATACTAAAAGATAGATAATAAAATTGTCTGTAAGATGGTGTAAGTTTCGTTTAATTATACCTGGTAGATTTTGTGTGATTGTCAATGTTTTGTCCGCGTCAGACACAACTTCACGTATTAATTAAAGTATATAATATGAATATAATTAAAAACATTCACTTACTAAGTGATTAAGAGAATGTTCTAGTTTAACATATATTTTTATCAAATCATTTACACTGCACATTTTGACGTGATTGTCAGTTTAAAATCTGTAAAACTCGTTTAATAGCCCCTTAAGTATTCTGTGCTATTAGTCTGAATTAACAAATCCAGACTAATACTATTAGTCTGAATTAACAAATCCAGACTAATAGCACAGAGTTTTAGAGTTTTAATGTCACAAGTAACAACTTGTGACATTAAAACTCTCATGTTCATATGTTTAAATGGTTAAACAAATGAACATGACACGTATTGACTGGAACATCTTCCTTCATGAAAGATCTGCCAATTAGAAAATCACAGTTACTGTCCAAGTAACGCCGGAGGTATATAATCATAAAAATAATAATTCTTTATTTCAGATCATGTGTTAGTCACTTCTTAACCTAATGTTAGTAAATAAAAATTAAACAGCAAAACTAAAATTAAATTTTATTAATTGGGGACATTTACATCTGTGCGCACATGTCTACCCGTAAATTTTGTTCGCCAGTGTAGCTAGAATATTGTTAGGACTACCCCTGAATCGCCGCAGCGTATATACACATCGCTTGCGTGTGGCAGCATAAAAGAAATCCGATCCAGCCTGTCCCTTTGCTGTCCTCTCCCAGCGACGCCCTAAGCCGAGGCTCGTACCCCACAGGGGGTGCCCTTAGCGTGTAGTCGCTTAGTTTGTAAGCTTTTTGCCCTGGCTGGAGGCCCTAAAAATAATAATTTTTAAGGCACCACAGGAAAGTCCGGTTAAGCAGCCGACAACCTCCTAGGTTGACATGCGAGACACCAATCCGGAAAAAAAAAAAAAAGAAAAAAAAAAGTGGCAGCATAAAAGCCGTCTATTCGCGCTTCAGCAAACATTCCCGATGCGCTGCAAAACCGAGGCAGTCCCTACAACAACATCCTGAGCGCATTATTATATTGAACACGCAGGGCGTTGTAAGCTTCCTGCTTATACTTAGGCTGCACGAGTAAAATGTCTGGCAATATACTCTGAAAATAGTCAATTTTACCAGTTTAGTGCACCTATCAAATAACCCCTTCTATGTCCCTCCCTGTATAATAGAGAGGCTAATAATTGTCATTAATACCTAGTAGTTCTTTTGCTACACTCTTACTAAAACACGTTTCACAAAACAACAATTGTAGTCGCTAAGCTCTAAAATGCAATAAGTTGTGGAACATTATTCCCAATGCGTCCGCTCCGACCGCACGCCCGTATATTCGGCGGTCTGTTTCAGTTTGTGTTGGCAACTCCGGCCAACTAGCGCTGGGTAACTTAAAACTTGTGTATTTGTTGTTTTAGGCGTGATTTATATTTGGGCAACCCCGGGCGAGTCCGCGGGATATTTTTGTTAACCGTTTATCTGTTCAGTGTCTGTGAATGTGTTTATACGTTGTTGAGTGCCGTAATAAGGGATGAAACACGGATTTGAATGTATTTTGTAGTGGAGGAGTGGTTTTTTAGTTTAGATAGGTACTTACAATTTAAATGTTAGTAGGAAGTTTGTAAACATTCATTTGTTTAAATATTGATGTAGAAAATAGCTTTGTATGGAAAATCAGAGTAAGTTTGGGAAATAAAATGAGCAAAGTAACGTTATCGCTCTTTATTCTATACCGAACTAACTAAAAAATGTGCCAACACGTGCTTTTATACCTTTCTATTAATTCTAAAATTGCCGACAGGTGGCGTCCAAAGCTACTTCCGGATGTAAAGATTTAAATATTATAATAATCAAGTTTGCAACCGACTTCCGTTTACTAAAAACGATGTTTATGGTACCGGAAGTCAGTTGCATCAACTTTTCAATATTCAAATAACGAAACAAAACATAATTGCACAGACCAACAGTATTATTTAGCGACGTTAGAAATATAAAGCTAACATTTGGCCCGCGACTTTGGCCGCGTGAATATTGTTTACTGTGAATGCAGACGAAGTCGCAGAATGAAAAGTAGCCTATGTCCTTCTCTAGGGTGCAAGCAATCTTCATATTATATTTCATCAAAATCGTTTTAGCTGTTTCATCGTGAAAGCGTAACAGACAGAGTTACTTTCGCATTTATAATATTCGAATGGATTAATATGGAATAGAAAAGTGTACTATTATTTACCTATGGTGTTTTAGAAATGTCGAAAACAATCAACATCTCAATCACATCTGTGCTTTTTTAATACAAAATATTGTACATTTTATCCTGTCTGGAAATAAAATGGTGTACAAAATTGGTCCCAAATGACAGATGACCCAAAGATAAAACGCAAAAACACAACCACAATTTTTATTAAAAATTAAATTTAAGAGTCATCTAGGCATCTTTATTTTTATCTCATCGCAACTCAACCCTTTCTACCCTCAATTTAGTTAAATTACACATTTAACGTAAAATTAGCGCGCGTCATTACCCGGAGCGCGTGTCATGTGGCGGGTCCGAGACACAAAATAAACAAATGCGAGCGACTCATCGATCATTGTCGGGCAGAGGTGTCGGGCGCAAGCGACTGTGGCGCATTGTGCAGCCTAGTGTGTGCGCTCGCTATTAAACGACTTTTACAGATTTTAAACTGACAATCACGTCAAAATGTGCAGTGTAAATGATTTGAAAAAAAAATATGTTAAACTAGAACATTCTCTTAATCACTTAGTAACTGAATATTTTTAATTATATTCATATTATATAGTTTAATTAATACGTGAAGTTGTGTCTGACGCGGACAAAACATTGACAATCACACAAAATCTACCAGGTATAATTAAACGAAACTTACACCATCTTACAGACAATTTTATTATCTATCTTTTAGTATACGCCTTTTTTTTAATTTTGAAAGAATACTACTTTTATTTAATTTTTTCGACTAAACTTTGAGAGTTTTGGACGCAAAACTGATGCAGAACGGACGCAGTCTGCATCCAAAACTTTCAAAATTTAGTCGAAAAAATTAAATAAAAGTGCGATTGTCAATGTTTTGTCCGCGTCAGACACAACTTCACGAGTTAATTAAACTATTTAATATGAACTTAATCAAAAATATTCACTTTCTATATGATTAAGAGAATGTTCTAGTTTAACATATATTTTTTTCAAATCATTTACACTGCACATTTTGACTTGATTGTCAGTTTAAAATCTGTAAAAGTCGTTTAATAGCCCCTTAAACTCAATTATTATCAATTTGAATGGTACCATTGCAACTTTCGAATGTAATAACTCATGTCTTATCTATATTATGTTCATGGAATCCTATCAAACCATAGTTTATTTTGAGTTATATGCCCTGATCTGTAATCGGGTTGCACCAAGTTTAACTTTACACAGGAAAATGTATTTCAGGTCATTTGCAATTGTGGATCATTTAACTGGACAAGAGATGTGAACCACCGTAATGAATGATAAGAGTTAATAATGAAAATGTTCTCTTCCTTACTGTGTATAAATCGTTCAGTTAGCCACTGCTGTGTGTTCATCTTATTTATGTTGATCAAACATAAAATTCCGACAATTTTAATAAATATGTGGGGTCATTATACACACGGCCATCTGACCCCAAACTAGGCAGACCCTGTATGTATGGGTGTCACACAGCTGATATACATACACAAATACATAAATAGATACATAAATAGATAAACAACAACCAGACACAAGGCAAACACAAGCGTCAGCATATATTTACAGTTATATATATGTAGTTTGATATATATTTAGAGTATTTATATATATACTTATAGTATTTTATATATTCTTGTAGAAGTACATGTACATGTATTTTCAGATGTACATGTGAGTACATGTGAAAATAATTAAATTAATACTAAGGTAAACTTAGTATTAATTTAATTATTTTCAAATGTACACCTACCACTGCTTGTCTCAGCATCACCCAAAGGTTGACTGATAGAAAATGCCTATGGCATTAAGTCCGCCTCTGTACTTTGTGCTTGAAGTGTTGAATAAATAAATACAATTTTTCTCCTGGCGTTATTCGAACCCGCAACATCCTGCACAACAGTCAATCTATATATGTATGTATTATTTTATCTATATTTTATATCTATATTTTATCTATATTATTTATCTATATATGTATGTATTTACAAAAAAAAAAAAATGTCCCCACATATTATTATTATTATATTATAAAACAAAATAAAAGAACAATTTGCATGTTTACCACAAGATGAAAAGAACGTGCCAACTAATGACTAATTAGTACCAAACACAATCGCTCAGTCACTGCGCCAACCGTGTCGTCAACAAACAACAATCATCCCTAATCACACCACTTTTGTAACATAGTGGAAAAGTGAAGCATCGTGATGATGGTGGCAGTCATAGCTCACCACAATCCAATGCACTACGTCACAATGCGCCACAAAAATCTCCGCATCCACACGGAATACTCGCCAAAAACAATAAGCAGTAAACTCATTCCACACACACAGGTAAATATTAGTTATAGGATAATAAATTTGAACGCGGCCACAGTTTCGCTTTAATATCCTGCTATGCGGAGATGACGCCCCATTCCCCCTTCATTTGAGAACTCTGCAATCTCCGAATAGTTGGTGTTGCTTGGTGTGCGCGAACGGAGATCGCTGTAATCTTGTGTTGAGACTTGAGAACTTGGGATTGTATGCAGTAGAGGGTTATGTCGGTTATTTGATGATTGCATGCGGTGCGGTGTGTGAGGGTTATTAATTATTTGATGGATTTCAAAGAGCGTTTGGTTTCGAATTAAAATGAAATAGCTGTAGGTCGATTCTGTAAAATTCAAACAACAACTCGCATCTCACATCGCTATTCACTCTCACTTCGCATAAGGTTCAAAATGACCTTGATATATTTGACACTTTGAATCGGGTTCGAGTGCAAAGTGAGCGTCGAAGTGACGGGGAAATTACCTTACAGAATGCCACTTCTTACGTCATCTCGTACTTTAACTGTCAAAATCTCCCTGTCAATTTAGTTCAACTCCCTGACACGCTCGCAAGGGTGGCGCTAGTGTAAATTCGAATTAGTTTTTAGAATGCCAATCAAGAAACTCACAGCGGATTCAGATTCGAAGTTTACAATGAGGTCTTACAGAATCACACCCATGTTGTGCTTGTCTTTCCTATGTATTTAGGTAGGTATTTGTATGCAGGTAGTCTAATGTCATCAATGTGAGCACTTTTATGGTCTTCTCTATATTATGGTATATGCTATTGCTTTAAAACTGGCGGTTTTAACCTGTTACGTCCTTACGTAAGTAATTTTGACATTCATAATTACAGCTCTTTGATTTCAATGACTCAATAATTATTTTCCTTTGAAACCATAAGTTATTAATTACAAACATTACCTTATAAATTTAGAATTCTTCTCAATAACAATTTACAAACTTTTTATCTGGCTTCCTCCCTTCATTAGCAGAACTTAACACAAATTTTAAAACAATTTGTTTCCGAACATCTGTGTTTGTCGCCATGGGCTGTCGATGGCGGCTTACGCTGGCTGCCCAAGTTTTTGTTAACAAACATTTTGTTGAACGAACGTTTTGTTTCACGGAAATTAAGTTAGACGTCAACACAAATCACTGGTGGTTTAGTATTAATTTCCAAGCTTTTATTTTGATTATTGTATTCTTTTTTGTTAACAATATTTTGTTCTACGCAGTGGAGGAGTTATATTGAAGTGTAACGATTAAAACATTGGTTAAACAGTTGAAACAGCCTGATGAATATTCTGCATGAAAAAAAGCTTTTTTACTAAAAAGACAACCGCCTTCAAAAACCAAAAAGTGAAAAATAACTATAAAACAAAACACACATGACTTTAGTTTCGGAAGTCGGTGGCTTGGCTGTTCTATTTATGGTTTTGTATTGCAACCGACTTCCGAAATTAAAGTCATGTGTGTTCTGTTTTATAGTTATTTTTCACATTTTGGTTTTTGAAGGCGGTTGTCTTTTCTCAAAATAATCTTTTTAATTTTTCGCTTTTTAGTACTTTCTAATCATCCAAATCCATTAAGAAATGGCAACACAGTCAAAACCGAGATTGAAAGTACAAGGTGAAACCATTACAACATCATCCATGTATATTTCTTTGCTTTATATGTCGATTTTTTCAAAAAGTGCTGATTCAATTTTGATAAAATTTAATTTTTTCAAAAAGTGCTGATTCAATTTTGATAAAATTTACATGGAAGCCTCATCCATGAAAAAAAGAATTTTCGAAATCGCTTTAAATTTGCCGGAGAAATCGCGTAACAAATATACAAAAAAAAATAACATACAGACGAATTGAGAACCTCTTTCTATTTGAAGTCGGTTGAAAAATAAAATCAATGTTAGCTTGAATTTACATTTTATCTTAAGCATATTACTGTGAATATATAAGCTCATCAAAAGAAAATACAGAGCCGTGGATTACCGTTAGTATTAAGTTCTATAATCATCAAAAATAAACTCCTAAATTACAAGCAATTACTCCAAAAAGTTCCCTTTTATTATTCATTCTGTAAACTAGTAACTACAAGTAGAAATAGTTGTGGTATCGACCTACTGCCCCAGCCGGGCAACTTGCCTCATCAATTACTAGTTCATAGGCGACCATACACGCGATAACCTCACTAACTAAACTGTGAATATGTTGGAATAAGACCATCCCGTCACCACGCTATCTAACAACACAAATAAAATATTGTAAACTAAATGGCGTGAGCAAAAAGGCTGACAGGTTTAAATGGGACTTGTCAGTAACATGCACAGTGACTGCTGGGCAGGAATGTCTAGTGTAGCGTTGGACTGAAGGAATGTACTTAAACGCCGTCGCTGAGGCCGGCCCAGGAACTGATGGCGAAATGGCCTGGACCCGTACTATGAGAGTTTGAGATGGTACAGGAAAATAGTTCCTGACGAACTTAGGGGAGGCCTGTTACTCAACCGTGGGACATTGTAAGCTAGAAAACTATTTTTCACCCCTTCTATTCGAAAAGTGCCGTTTTGTTCTTCTATAAGCCGGAGCAAAGTAGCTCTTTT
Organism: Charanyca ferruginea; assembly: GCA_947361185.1. NCBI lineage: Eukaryota > Metazoa > Arthropoda > Insecta > Lepidoptera > Noctuidae > Charanyca > Charanyca ferruginea. The sequence continues at coordinate 30,288,141 of OX376058.1, read as the reverse complement.
CTCCACTAGACTTTTTAGCGAGCAGTAATGAGATTTGAATTAGGAACATGAATCGTTCATTGAAATCGAACGCAAATTGTATAAATTACAGGCTGTAATAAGTGTTGGCTGTACGGTGCGGCGAGGCGCGGAAACTAAAAAAAAAACAAAAGCGCGCGATTTACTTCACTGTTGTTGTAATCGGTACGGACTTTATTGTATTTTGCAAAAAAATGAATTTTACGTCGAGTTCTGAAAGTGATAGTGCATTAACTCCTGTAACAATAAAAATAGAAGCTAATAACGTTATACAAAACTTAATACCTACGAAATCCCGGAAGAAATATTTTCTCATAGAAGGAGATGAAAAGTAGTGTACCTATATGACTCGAGAGCAATAATATTTTTCCCTCAGGCGATGTACTTTGAATCCCTCGCTACGTTCAGGATCCTATTTTAGAATCCCTCGCTATGCTCGGGATTCTATTCGAGAATCCTTCGCTTCGCTCTGGATTCAAAATAGCGCCCTCACCGTAAAAATATTATTTTGCTCCCTTGTCTTATAATCTACTATTTCTTCCTCTTGAAATAATAGATTTTTGTTTGCTAAAGTCATATAAATGGATTTTATATTGTTAACCTGTCTAAAACCTTTAATGTTTGCAGAAGTAACTATTTAGACAGGCTGTATATTTATTTATAAAACGAATAACGCATTGTTCTTCAGAAAATAAGCAGTAAATCCTACGTGTGGAACTTGTATCCTTTGGATTAGCTGACCATACGAACGATCACAAATTGTCGTACAAACACACGACGGTTAACTGAGAGCTGTCAACACCGACTGTATGTTTATAGTTAGCTAACAAGTATTAAGGAAACAACGACTTACTTATACTTTTTTCAACCGACTTCAAAAAAGGAGGAGGTTAGCAATTCGTCTATATTTTTTTTTATGTTTATTAACTGAGAACTTTGGACTGGATGAACCGATTTTGATGATTCTTTTTTTATTTGACAGCTAGTGCTTCCCGTGTGGTTTTGGTCCAGTTCTGACAATAGCATCCATGAGAAAACCTTTAGTTTCGGAAGTCGGTGGCAATACAAAACAACAAACAGAACAAAGCCACCGAATTTCGAAACTATAGTCAATGTGTGTTCTGTGCTAAAGTTATTTTTCACTTTTTAGTTTTTGAAGGCGGTTGTTTTATTTGTAAAAAGCTTTTTTTTTTTCAAGGGATTAGAGAGCAAAGCGAGTAAGTCACAGTCGTAGTATTTGGTTAAAGTTAATGGCAATTAATTAATCATCAAAACATTATTACAATTATTATTCAGGGTTCAAGGCTGTATAAAAATATGTGTTCATACGAACACATATTTTTATTATATATTATATTTTATAATTGACGTTTAAGATGATTTGTGATGGTACAAATGAGGAAGCATCGTCTAAAAATCAGAAAGAACCGCTGCGGTGCGTCTCCTGTGGAACCCAAAACCATTCGTGTCGCGAAGAACACTTAGTTGAACATCTACCGCCTTCACTACACCACTACGGCGGGCATCGTGGAGTACCTACGTGCCCCGCAGGACCGACAAGCTGAAAGTGCAACTGTTGGAATCGCACCGCAACGTCAACTTTACATTTTGTGGCGGGGTTAGCAACGTGTTATCTGCAGCTTGTCATGGAAGAAAACTTTTGGCCACATTGCGTAATGTTGCGTAGTGTAGGACAAGTGACACACGATCAGACGATCACCCAATGACACAAAGTCAATAAAGTGAAGTTAATATTACAAACATAAGGCATAAGTTACTATACGAACCCATAGTTTATGTATGGTAGTCTATATGGTATATTATTATGTGTTAGGTTTTTGCTGCCTGAAATAATAGATGATGATATTTTGTATTTTATTATTAGGTAGGTACCTACCTACATTTCATTTATGACGAAAGCCTGTCACTATGTTTTATATAATGTCTAATAATGGTGTTAATTGAAAGAAGATACGTTTCTTAAGCAATACTAGGTTTAATAGGTTTAACTGAACATTGGTTACCTACATATGCAATAATAAACTCTTAAATTCTAGTTTCTACTTTTGATTCAGACCCTGAACTTATCTAATAGCGTTAGCCAGAAATAAGTTAACCCAAATAGCATGAAGGTATCTCCCGTCCCGAGTTCGGTCGATCCAGGTCGAAACAGGCAGAGCCGCAGACTGGCCGTGAAATTATTTGTGTCTGACATTCTCTTTATCAACTTAAATTAACTGGCAAATACCTAATGGAAAATTGGTTATTGTGTTGTGATCTAGTAAATGGGAATATATTATTGAGTTACACACTAGAAACTGTCCTATGTTATAATAGGGTATTACACCCATTTTTGAAAAATGTCTCAATGAAATTCTGTAGTGCTAATATGCCACCCAAAAAAAACACAATTTTTTTTTTCAATCGATAAGTGCCATAAAAATGCGTCTAATTTTTAAGTTTTCAAATTTCGCGCGTATTTTGACGAGAACGCCTCTTACTGGACACCATATTGCTCAGCGTAAATGACGTCAGTTTGTTTTGTATCAAATGAGCTCATATTAAATATGATAATTGTTTATCATTTACAAAATAAATAAAAGCATATTTTGTAATAGGTGCAATAATGAAAAAATGACGGTTGGTTACGAAAATAATAAAAGTACAAAGCCTATATTACGCCAATCGGTTGACTGGCAGTTGACAATTTTTTGTTTACACAGCCGTACGGCGTAATAACATGGCCGCTACTATTTCACGGTGTTTTATAACAGATTAAAAATTCAGAAAACTTTGAATTTAATTTAAAAATTTGGTTTGTTATTTTATGAACTAACACTTACATTTTCCGACTGCTTTATGCCTAAACTGTCTCAATAACATATTTATAGATTTTTTCTCGTATACCATATTACATTAAAACCATCTATTTGATCATCAATCTATTAAGTGTCATTTAGCGGAAGTATCCTCATATTCAAGACTCCGACAATTTATCGTGAGCCCAGAGTTAACTTCTAATGTTGAAGTTATGCCTCTTCTCTGCTAACATTCTACTACAACATTCCCGAGCCCGGCCGAAAATGTATACAAGCTAAAAACAATACAATACAATCCCTGACTACGTTACGATAGCATAGTTAGCAAGCATAGTTGGCTAATTATTTCACCGTGCGAAGACAAAGGGCCAGCAAACTTGCTCGTCGGACGAGAGGCATAATTTCAAACAGCAATTAATGTTTCTGTTAACTGAGACTCTGTTGTATTTAGCGCCTGATCGCGATCGCATTCTCCCTACGAGTCTTTGAATTCGGGAGTTGTAGGTATTATTTACGAGTACTTAAGTTTGAATACACATACGATAAGAATACACAATGAAATAGCTGGTAACCAATTAAAAAGACCTAATTTTGAGCTACCCCTAAAAGCACACCCCTTATTTATTGTTCCTACAACTTGAAGCTTAGGTCATGGTATATCAGACTCAGTACTAAATGGAACTGAAACTATTTCAAACTTTGAAGCCAAGTAAAAGAAATGAAAAAGGTAATGCATGGATGCACTCATCTAGAGGCCGTTCATAAGAGAAAATAAAAATAATAACTACATGAAATTTTCTAAACAATCCACGCGTTCCGCACACATTTGAGTTATTTTTAAAAAATAGGGGTCGCAACATTATCACAGATTCATGCGGGACGGAGATATATCGCCGTCTCTCTTGCTCAACGGAACAATTATAGTTCTGACACTTCATTCATTGTACGTTTATATCATAGCCCCAAGGAATCTAAAAATAGGATAAGCAGGAAAGTAGCTGTGGAATGTGTTCGTGAACTGTGTTGTACTAAAACAAAGAAGGATCTTACGAGTTTAAATGTTACTTGAAAGACGAGTAGCTGTTAGGGAAAGTAAGCACCATTTAGTTTAGGTTATTTTAAGTATTAAAAGGAAAGTCTAAGTTAAGAGATTCACTTGTAAATTGTAAATAGTGTTTGTGAACTTCACGTGACTCATTCCGACAAAAATTTTTAACACTTTTGAACATAATTTACCAGAGAATAAATAAATAATTTTGTGTAGGTTACATAAGAAATTAATTACATAAATAAAGTATAGGTCTCCGTCACAATACCTCGTAAAACACTGCTACTCGCAGCACAATTATGACATATTCTGCTGTCGTCCCGTTTTATGTGTATTTTTTCCTAGCACAGAACATGCCTTTATATACAGGTATATTATATGCGGTGGTCCTGATCCGTGGTTACAACCATCTAGGATCAATAATTCATGAGAGATCCTCATAAAATGCCCGCTGAGCAGAATCTAACGTTGCGTTGACCTAAGTACGTAGGTCTTAATTTATAGAAAGAGAAATACTATAAAGGGGAATGCCCAGCGGCCATACAAAAAAATGCCTGAAGTAAACAAAAATGAAATCTACGCCAAACTGTACGACATACCATAGGAAATTTATAACAATTTCAATAATTATCAAAAAATTAGGCAGAAGCTAGTTGCAAACATTTTCCTAAAATATAGGTTAGGACAAGATTAACGATTAATATGCATTAATTAAACATCAAAGTAACATTTTAATGTTTTATTCGTCATTAAAAACCACTAATATATCATCAAGAAATTGAGCAAGAGGATAGATAGATAGATAATAATACCTACATAGTTTAATGGTTGCTCATCAGTGCGATCAATAGGCAAAAATACTAATGAATCTCAATACTTACAGGTTGTGGTGTTATGCCTGTCATTTTGCACGGATAAGGCGTTACGTCTCATTCTTGCAATATCGAGATAGTCAATTAACACAGTGTAGGTTTCTAACCTAAGTCCTCGTAAAATAAGTATCATAAATGCAATCTGAACGTAACAAAAGTCACAAACGTAAAACCATGAAGTAAACAATCAAAACAATGAAATGCAGTAATGTCAAACTGTCAGTTAGGCAAAGGAGTGATCCATACAGACTACGATACGCTTTCTATTTTGAAAATAATTTGAATTTAATTAATATTGACAAGTACGTATTATTTTAATTAGATTAACGGTACTTATATGTCGAATTATATTAAATTAATGATAAATATGCATTAATTCTATAAAATACTTAGTGATGGATTATTTAAAGAGGCTGAATGACATTTACTTGTGCAGAATAAAAACTGACATTTAACATAAAAATAAGAATGAATGAGAAGGATATCAAGTTGTTTATTTTAATAATTGTTATATTTTCACCCTACCCATACTCTGTTCACAATAAGATTAGACATAAACACAAACCTTTTTTACAGTCCCTTCAACCGATTTTGACTTCTATTCCGTAGGCTTAAGGATGGCATTAGAGGCAAAAAAGTGGTTACAATAACAACTGTTTACTGCAGTTGCCATTTGTCATGCTACCAACGCAATATAAGTCAAAATCGGTTGAACGGACTGTAAAAAAGGTTTTTGTATATGTCTAACCTTATTGTGAACAGGGTGTTACGTGTAGCTGCATAAGGGAAATCGCCAACTCAGCACTCAATACTTTTATTATAAAACTATACGCTGCAATTAAGCGAACGACGGAAACGCCGAGCTGAGATAGCATTTTGTGACGCACGGACCTAGTTTAGCCAATAATTGTATTTTGTAGTTTTTAACATTCCATATTCATACTTCGAATAGGCACTTAGGCTAATTTAGCAGATAATTACTGTAATTCTTTTATTTTAAAATAAATTAAGTTAAATAATTTTTTGTTTTTTTTTAAATCCTCCGATTGCAGCTAACGTAATTGGCGCAGTCGGTAGGATATTCGCGGGCCGGTTCGCGAGCTTTAGGATCTCTAATATCGATATCCGCGTACGCGAATCGCCTGGGTGGCTATCGAGCCCCGGCGCCGAATATCCGAATCTACGGTCCAGCTGCAATTCCGGAAGGAGAATCCAGACTTCGATTCACGAGAGAACCAGAGATGAATAATTTGTAAGTACACTTGAATTGTTCTTGTGTTGCTTCCTTTTAGTCCTAGTACCACCCAACTTCCAAGATTTTTCACCCGAAAAACTCCAATTCCCAGAAGCCCGCATCTCGTACGGCTCGCTGGAGTGCTATAGATAACAGTAGAGATTTAAATAGTGATAGTAGTATAAATAGCGTAAATATGGCCCACGACCCGGATGCAATTTTCAAGACCCTTCGTATGGTCCCGGAGTTCGATGGGAACCCAAATATTTTAACTAGGTTTATTAGAATATGCGATCAAATAGTAACTCAGTATGTTAGTAATGCCCCGGGTAGCGAATTAAATAACTTATGCTTATTAAATGGCATCTTAAATAAAATAAAAGGCTCCGCCGCTTGTACCATCAATTCCAACGGCATACCTGAAAGTTGGATAGGGATTAGAACAGCCCTAATCAATAACTTTTCGGATCAACGAGACGAAACAGCTTTGTATAGAGACCTTTCTTTAGCCACACAGGGAAATAAGACACCTCAGGAATTCTATGAGGAATGCCAAACTTTGTTCAGTACGATGATGACGTATGTAACATTACACGAGCAAATTTCTACTACAGTGGAAGCGAAACGTACACTGTACAAAAAAGTTACTATGCAGGCCTTTGTAAAAGGATTGAAGGAACCATTAGGGTCCCGTATAAGATGCATGCGTCCCGATACGATTGAAAAAGCCCTTGAATATGTACAGGAAGAACTTAACGTAATGTATTTACAGGAACGTAGTGAATTTTCAAAACCCACTACACAAAAGAATTCTAACCCTGTAGCGCTTCACGCTAATACTAACCCAGTTCCTCCGCGTAGTAATAATTTCGCGGTACCAATTCCCAACTGGCATTAGACCCAACCAACTACCACCACCACAACCATTTAGGTTCAACCCTAGTTTTACTAATCAGCAGTCACAAAATCGCATGCCTAATCGAACCCAGCAGATATTCCGTGCGGTACCTCAATCTTATAACGCTCAAAGTAACATGTTCCGGTTGCCACCTAGAAACATTCCGATGCAAAATCAAAATCAAGGTCCTAGACCTATGAGTGGGGTACAGCATTTTACACCTAGACCCATGTTATCTGGCCATAATTGGCAGAATTCAGGCAATCCGCCACCAACAAATTATTTTAAAAGTCGCGAAATGAACATGAACGAGTGCGCGTCATACGACGACTCATATTACCCGATGGAGTATTATTACGAGCCGGTCGGTTTTAATTACGATAACAATTACTACGATTATAACCCGTTCGCTGCATTAGAGTGCAACTATGATCCTACTTTAAGCGATGTAAGTGTTCAGGATAATATTACAGGACTAACTGAACCTCAGGCAGGTCCAAGTCAGGTAAGTCAGGATTTTCAGGAGGGCCAGAAATCAAAAAAACAAAAATAGAATTAAATCTACAAACTCAGCGTCAGTTACCGTACATACTAATTTCGGAACCACCTTTGAAATTGCTAATTGACACCGGCGCGAATCAATCTTTTATAAGTCCAGAGGCTGTTGAAAAATATTTTTCGAATTTTCCTTTAAATTACGACCCTTTTGAAGTCACTAATGTACACGCGGTTAGTAGAAATAATTATTCTATAAGTTTACCGTGCTTCGCGGAATTTAACGATCCGGAGTTTATCAAATTATTTGTATATCGTTTTCATGAATATTTCGATGGTTTGATTGGTTTAGATCTGCTAACTAAATGGGAATCCAAGATAGACTTAAAAGATCAGAAGTTAGTAACGCGCACATCATCAAATCCTATCCGTATGTATAATTCCTGCAATGTTAACTTGTATGAAGACATAATACCTGCTCAGTCTTCGAAATTAGTTAGAATACCGATCGACACTCCAAACGGCGCAGCATTAGTTAGCGAACAGACTATATGCAATTGTACTATACGTGAGTGTCTTACTATTGTGGACAATAACCGCGGCTACTTAGAAATAGAAAATACGAGCCCGAATGATATTATAATATCACTTGATCGACCAGTGCACGCGAGTTTATTTAATATCGAGTGCACGCGCACCGAACAACGTACCACGCGAGTTCAGGAAGTTACAACGCGATTACGAACAGATCACTTAAACGAGGAGGAGAAAGTCAACCTTATAGCTCTTTGCTCGAAATATGCTGACGTGTTTTACATCGAAGGCGAAACGTTAACCTTTACCAATCGCATAAAACATCGTATCAAAACTACAGATGAGGTCCCGGTGTACACAAAAAGTTACAGATATCCGTTCATTCATCGTCAGGAGGTTAGGGAACAGATTTCAAAAATGTTAGACCAGGGAATAATAAAGCCTTCAGAGTCTGCATGGAGCTCCCCCATTTGGGTGGTCCCCAAGAAAATGGACGCCTCGGGCAAGCAAAAATGGCGTTTAGTAGTTGACTTTAGGAAACTCAATGAAAAAACTATTAATGACAAATACCCCATCCCGAACATTAGCGATGTTCTCGACAAACTAGGTAGGTGCCAATACTTCACCACTCTAGACCTGGCTAGCGGCTTCTATCAAGTCGAAATGGACCCTCAGGATATTCAGAAAACAGCTTTTAACGTCGAGCATGGACATTTCGAGTTCCTTCGAATGCCCATGGGACTTAAGAATTCACCATCCACTTTTCAAAGGGTTATGAACAATGTCCTCAGGGGTCTCCAGAATGACATATGCCTCGTGTACCTAGATGACATCATAGTCTTCTCCACGTCACTACAAGAGCATATGACCAACCTCGAGAAAGTTTTCGATAGACTTCGGGAATCGAACTTTAAAATCCAAATGGATAAATCCGAATTCCTAAAGCATGAAACTGGTTATCTCGGACACATAATAAGTAGTGAAGGAATAAAACCTAACCCAGATAAAATTCATGCAATAAAAAAATACCCCATTCCAAAGACTCCGAAAGAAATTAAGCAATTTTTAGGCCTTGTAGGTTATTATCGTAAATTCATTCCGGATTTTGCAAAGATTACAAAACCTCTCACAGCGTGTTTAAAAAAAGGTAGAAAAGTTGTACTAAACTCCGAGTACGTAAACAGCTTTGAAAAGTGCAAGATTCTCTTAACAAATGACCCCATACTACAGTATCCCGATTTTGATAAAGAGTTCATACTAACGACAGACGCTTCGAACGTTGCTATTGGTGCCGTTCTATCTCAAGGACCTGTAGGTTCCGACAAACCTGTGTGTTTTGCATCCCGAACCTTAAATGAAAGTGAGCTTAACTACAGCACCATAGAAAAAGAACTTCTTGCCATAGTTTGGGCCACCAAGTATTTCAGGCCGTACTTGTTTGGTCGTAAATTTAAAGTATTGACAGATCATAAACCTTTACAGTGGATGATGAACCTTAAAGAACCCAATTCGCGATTGACTAGATGGAGGCTGAAGCTTAGTGAATACGATTTCACAGTCATCTATAAGAAAGGTAAAACTAACACGAACGCCGATGCCTTATCTCGGGTGGAGATTCACAACGAAGATACTAACACCTTAATAGACGAATTATGTTCTCTGATTCCTAACCCATCAGAAAACCCGCCATCTGCGAACTCATCCACTGCAACCGTACACACCAGTCACGAACACCCCATACTAGAAGTCCCGATCACAGACGAACCCCTTAACAGATTTCATAGACAGTTATGTTTTACGATAGTTGAAGACGTCAAACGCAAACCAGTAGTTACTAAGCCATTCGAAACTCACACGCGCGTAGCAATCCAGATATCATCATCTAAATTAGAACAAGATGTAGTCAATGCCCTCAAGGAGTACGTAAACCCAAAAGTAAAAACAGGTATCCTAATAAATCCACCTCTTGCCATGTATTCCATCATACCAGTCATACAGGACAAGTTTAAGAGCTCATCTATGAACTTAGTACTAGCTAAGATAGAATTAGAAAATGTTAAAGACTATCTGCGTCAGCAAGAGATAATTCAACACTACCATGACGGCAAAACTAATCACCGAGGAATTACCGAATGTTATTTAGCCCTCTCAAGGAAGTATTACTGGCCCAAAATGAAAGACCAAATAACCAAATTCATCAACGAATGCATTATTTGTGGGCAAGCTAAATATGACCGGAGACCTATTAGACCCCAGTTTAATATTGTACCCCCGGCAACAAAACCATTCGAAATAGTTCACATGGATTTATTGACTGTTCACAATGAAAAGTCTGTTACATTTATAGATGTGTTCACCAAATATGGACAAGCATACCACCTTCGAGACGGCACGGGCATTAGTATACTCCAATCATTATTACAATATTGCACTCACCACGGAGTTCCCTTAACTTTAGTGACAGACAACGGAACGGAATTCACCAACCAACTGTTCTTAGAATTCACACGCCTTCACAAGATAAACCATCACAGAGTCTTACCGCACTCACCTAACGATAACGGTAATATTAAACGCTTTCATTCAACTCTCCTTGAACATATTAGAATATTAAAATTACAACACAAAGAGGAGCCTATCGTAAATCTTATGCCTTATGCTATAATTGGTTATAATTCCTCAATACACAGTTTCACCAGGTGCAGACCTTTCGATTTACTAACTGGACATTTTGACCCACGTCATATTCTAGACATAGACTTCACACAGCAATCGTTACAACAGTACGTTCATAATCATAGGGCGCAAATGAAAGAAGTCTATAACATTATTAACGAAACTCCCTTATCAAATCGTACTGCCTTAATAGAAAGTAGAAATAAGAACCGCGAACCTGAGATAGAATACGTTCCCCAACAACAGGTGTTCATTAAGAACCCTTCCGCAAGTCGACAGAAAACGGCACCGCGGCATACCCAAGATACCATCCTGGCTGACTTACCCATACACGTTTACACGTCCAAAAAACGTGGACCCGTAGCCAAAAATAGAATAAAAAGAGGTCCTAAGGAACCTAACTTGTTACAGGATTCTACTATTGCTGGTACTTCACGGGACCCAGTCATCGGAGATAAAACTTGAAAGCTTGGCCAATGGACCCGGCTTACTACCGTATAAACTTGGATCGACAAGAATGACCACCCATCATCATACATTCCTCCAGTACGTGAATCTAAGGGACATAGAAAATCATATTACAACGCTACAGTATCAGATATCAGATTACAAAAGTCGACTTAGTAATGATACTTATACACTATTTGAATTCCAAATTAGTTATCTTACTAACAAAATTGGCAAAGTATCTAATCAATTAAAATCTTTAGAACCTGATCGTGTAAAGAGAGGTCTAGTAGACAGTCTTGGATCGGTAATTAAGAGCCTAACCGGAAATCTAGATTACACAGATGCCTTAAAATACGAAAATGCCATCAAAATCCTACAGATTAATGATAATAAGTTAGTTAACGAATTTAACAATCACATTAGCCTCAGTAAGGAATGGATGTCTAAGCATAATAACGTATTAATACAGTTAGTCGAAAACCAAAGTAAAATTAATAGCACCTTAGATTTACTGCTAAATAACACCCATACAACAGGTAACTTAATAAATTATGCAAAGTTTGGTCAACTTATGGTTATTATTAGCGAAAATGTAGAAGACTTAAGATTAGAGTTAGTTAGAATAGAAAATATGTTAGCGTTCATACATGCATCAAGCACTGTTCATTCTATGATAGATGTAGAAACACTTAGGTCTATGATAAATAGGTTAGAAAAAATATACAGTAAGGATGGGATACTAAGTCTAGAGCTCAGAGAATACTACGATATAATCAGACCCGGATCGTATTTCAACGAGAAACAGATAGTTATAGCTTTCAGATTTCCTATTATTTCCAAAATTGTTTATGATTTGTATAAGTTATCTATAGTACCCAATAAAAACCGTCAAGCCCTTATTCCTACCTATCCCTTTATAGCAACTAATGGAAACTCTTTCGTGTACATAGAAGCAGAATGCTCGAAGTTTAATAACTGGTATCTCTGTGAAAAGGAAATAACCCATCAAATACGAACAAAAACTGACTGCATACAAGAACTTATCACGAACCAAGCCCTGAAGAGCTCCTGCCAATTCAGTACAGTATTCCTGGAAAAAGAAGCCATGGAAAAACTAGATGACCAGCATTACGTGTTATCATTTCCAACTCCAACGAAACTGCAATCAGTCTGTGGAAGAGAAGACTTCAATTCGCTACAAGGAAGCTACCTCGCTACCATACCTATCAACTGTTATCTTCGCACAAAGGAACTTACTATAATCAATGACAACGACATAATACAAGGGCAACCGTTGAAACTAATGAACATTCCCTACGACGCGGAGACACCGGGAGCTGCACTAACCCAAGTTCATCTCAGTTCAATCGACCTAGGAGGACTACACAGCATCCAGAATCAAGTCATGACGAGCCAGCCGATACAACTTGACCAGCTGCAATCAGATGTCATATATCATACTACCATACCTTTCTACATTTCATTACTAGGTGCAGGCGCACTTATCATAGCCATACTGGGCTATCGCAACAAATGGTTTTGCAAACGCCCCGAAACACCCAACACCAAGGGACATACCTACGAGGAACCTGGGAAAACAGAAGATCGCGCGGCCAGAGGACATATTCCAGAAACATTTTCTCTCAAAGTTCTAAAATAGTTTCTGATCTGCGGGTGGAGATGTTACGTGTAGCTGCATAAGGGAAATCGCCAACTCAGCACTCAATACTTTTATTATAAAACTATACGCTGCAATTAAGCGAACGACGGAAACGCCGAGCTGAGATAGCATTTTGTGACGCACGGACCTAGTTTAGCCAATAATTGTATTTCGTAGTTTTTAACATTCCATATTCATACTTCGAATAGGCACTTAGGCTAATTTAGCAGATAATTACTGTAATTCTTTTATTTTAAAATAAATTAAGTTAAATAATTTTTTGGTTTTTTTTAAATCCTCCGATTGCAGCTAACGTAATTAGGGTATAAACAAACTTGAGAATTATTTTATTATACATATTTTATTCTAAATACAATTATGGACTATTTGTAGTTTCTGTCCATTTCAGGCATTTTTCGGGCGTTCCCCTTTATTTAGAAATACAGGTCAAATAGTCCCTTCAAACAGGTCTACAGACTTAGGCTTTTCATTAGGGAATTCCCAGGCCATCTAACATCCTACTGCCTACTTACCTACCAACCTGACCTCTACAATTTTCCGAGTCTGCCCTCGAGACTTGTGTTTTCTCCAACCAGGATGGGAGCCAAAGCAGTGTAATGTGTTTCAGCGAAGAACCCCTTGCCACTAGACTACAAGAGGGATATAATATATGTAAACAACTAACTTCTGCCCGTAGCTTCGCCCGCGTAAAAAGAACTATTATCCATTACCGGAACAAAAAGTATTCTATGTGTTAATCCAATAATGGAGCTATGTGCCACTTTTCATGCAAATCTGTTCAACGGTTTACGCGTGATTGAGTAACAAACATCCAAACATCTTCACAAACTTTCACATTTATAATATTATATATATGTAGTAAAATATTAAATTATAGTTAAGGGGGTACCGAGCAAAATCATTCAAAACAGTCGTCACTGTTAAAGTGATATAATCAATACTTTTACCATAATTGCCATAAAAAATATGTAATGAATACCACAGTGAATGTGTTAACCGATTATCGTTGGCAAAAAATAAGAATACTGTTTAATTTAATAAACAAAAATACGTAAAGTTCTTTATACTACAATTTATAGTTTTTACATTTTCGAAATGTCGCTTAGTTATTTTATTATTAATTTTTGTTTTAATTGACGCGCTGTTTTGCATCATACATACATACGTTGCGTATGATTCAAAACAGCGCGAAAAATTAATAATAAAATAACTAAGCGACATTTCGAAAATGTAAAAACTACAAATTGTAGTATGAATGTTAAAGATAAATATGAATTCAAGTTTGTGAAAAAAAAATACAGTTTACTAACAAAACTCAACTAAATACGAGATTTTTTTAAAGATTTTTGTACAACTTTACGTATTTTTGTTTATTAAATTAAACAGTATTCTTATTTTTTGCCAACGATAATCGGTTAACACATTCACTGTGGTATTCATTACATATTTTTTATGGCAATTATGGTAAAAGTATTGATTATATCACTTTAACAGTGACGACTGTTTTGAATGATTTTGCTCGGTACCCCCTTAATAGTAGGATGACGTAAATAAAACAAGAAAGATAACAGAATTGAAATTTCGTAAATTTTGATTGTACATAAGATATTTTACAAAGTTACGAGTAGTGTAGGTAGTGTTCCTGAAAAACAAATATGTAGTTACATATTTAAACCACCCTGTAATGTACACAAAGGTCAGTGAACCCAATTCGCTGAAGGGTTCAGGAGGACTCGTTTGTACAAACTTTGTACATAACATTGAAATAACAGTAAGTCCTTGTTTAATACTTTAGTTTTATTTTCCCTTTGTTCGTCGTTAAGCTGAATATTATTCAGCAAAGTGTTCTAAAAAGTATTCCTTTAATGGTGACCTTTATAACGCAGGAAATCGAGTTTTAAACTTTATTTGGGAGAGCCAAAACATCGCATTTTATATTGACAAGCTGCCAAAATATTGTTTGTCGAGAAAAATGCTTTTAAAGTTAGAATCGTATAACAAAATGGAAGCGTTCACGTAAACTGAATTTCACACATTGCTAAATGTGTGCAATTCAACGAATAATTATTTATTTTCAGGGAGTTTTAATACAAATTACAACATTATTTTTTAGGAGTTTATACATTATAATCCAACGCAAGCTTTGGTGCCACGATCATGTAGGTTGCTATCTAATATATATCTTTTTTTTTATCGTTTTACATTGTTAGTATATAGGTACCTATATTACGACGGATTTCGAGAGATGCAAATCTAATACAGGTTTTAATTACCTACCACAGGCACCAGCGATTCACAAATTATTTGTAACTTGTTAATGCCAATAAAAAAATTATTATTATATAATAAAAAAAAAAACAGATATTGAGTACAATTTTGTGTAATTTTGAAATAGATGACCTCATATAAAACAGAAAAATTTTAAAGCACTTGCACCATTACCTTTCCGAATAATACTTTCGTCCAAGACTCCCATACAAGTAAGGCGATGTAATTTGCAGTAAACAAAGCAAACGGAGCGGCATGCGCCAGTGTACTACTGTAGTAAGGGTTTACGACATGTGCGTATAATTGCACTGCACACCTGCGCTCGAGTTACATCGTCTTGTGTTTACTACCATTTGAGAACATTCCCTTTCACTCTCGTCTAATAGTTTATATTACTCGAAATACATTATTATCTACTAAAATAGCTCTAACGTAATTTGTCCATCTCTTACAACATAGGTCATCGAAAAATCGAGCCAAAACCTATTGTTTTGCGAGATCTCTGATAATGCTGGTAAACTATTAAGGACAAAATATTATGCTAGCACTTCACATGGCGTATTTGTACAAATATGCGCCTTATTTAGATAATGCAAAAGTTACCCTACGTTAATTAAAATAAAGTCCATTTTGTATTATCCAAATAAGGCGAATATTTGGACAAATACGCCATGTGAAGTACCGGCACTAGATCAGCTACTTGGCAACAAAATAAGCATTTAAACTCACGTCGCCGGCCAACTGGTTTTCAACTAGTGTTAATTGATTCGATAACTTATTTTTGAGCACTTAAAAAAGCTTAAGTAGACAACTTTGTCTAATTAAAACGTTTTTTCAAAAAAAAAAGCAAAACCGCCTTCATAAACTAAAAAGTGATAAATAACTAAAGCACAAAACACCATTACTTTACTTTCGGAAGTCGCTGGCTGTGGCTTTGTTTTTGTTGTTTGTTTGTGTTGTTGTTGTTTTCTTTATTTTGAAAAAGCTTTTTATTTTTCGCTTTTTAGTGTTGCCCTTAACATCCAAATCCATTAAGAAACGGCAACCCACTTAAAAGTGATTGTAAGTCCTCTAGTGATTGAAGAAACTAAGACGTCGGCTAAGTATTTTTTTTGGGAATTGTTGATTTTCTCAAAAAGGGCTGTACCAATTTTGATAAAAATTTATATGGGACCTTTTCGGAATAAACCCCATTCGAACAAAAAATTCTAAATTCGAATTTTGCATATCCGTCTATATATGACAAAGTTATGCCCGAACATACATTCAAAAAAAAATGTATATATATATAAACATTCGAATTGATAACCTCCTCCTTTTTGAAGTCGGTAAAAAACAATTAAGAGTATCTGAGGACCTCTGATACTTTTAAATGTTCCAAAATGTAATTAAATTACGCAATCACAGTTTGATAACCCACCACCTTGCCATGACAATTGGTTCCATCCAATTGAGCAAAAACCTTCGAAAACGCAATTGAATGAGAACGATCATTTTATTACAAAATCGAGAAATAAACGGAGTCCTACTTAATAGAAAACATAAAAAGGTTCAAATTCAAATCTTAATTTTATTCTGAGCTACCTATTACGTCGCTTGAGCAGTTTTACATGAAAACGAAATCGAATTATTAACTCTTTATGTAGTCGAAGAAAGACGTTATAACGAAAAAACTGGTACGATGTACTTGTATAATGGTACGAAACCCCTCGCGCACGAAGGGTTTCGTACCATTATACAACATTAGACACTATGTTGCACTGTAGTAGCACACACACACACACACACACACACACACACACACACACACACACACACACACACACACACACACACACACACACACACACACACACACACACACACACACACACACACAATGTATGTTTAAAACAATATTTTTATTATTGTTTACAAAAACAACTGCCGACAAACTGTTATGCAGTTTGGCGGAATTTATATGTATAACTATGTTTTATGTAAATTTTGAATGAAAATCCCAAAAAAAAAAAAACTTTTTTTTTATATCGAGCAATAAAATGACAGAAAATCACGTTTGTTGTATAGGAGCTCCCCTTAAACATTTATTTAAATAATTATTCTGATTTTAGTATTTGTTGTCATAGCGGCAACAGAAATACATCATCTGTGAAAATTTCAACTGTCTAACTATCACGGTTCAGCCTGGTGACAGACAGGCAGACCAACAGTGGAGTCTTAGTAATAGGGTCCCGTTTTTACCTTTTGGGTACGGAACCCTAAAAAGATACTCGAAACGAATCAAGTTTTTCGATAAAAGTAATTGAAATTCGGCCAATTGCAATTCCATTACAGCTATAACCAATTGTGAAGGTAATTGGTCGATAGGTCAATTAACGTAGCAACAAGCTGAATGCTCCAGTAGTCCAAACACTGATTGACTTAAGTACTTTACAATGGCGTCTTGAGTAAATATTGACATGAAACAATGTTTGTTCATGCACTTAAGTATAATCTCATACCGTGATATGAAGACATCAAAAACTCGTAATCATTACTACTAATGTCTTCAGTCTTTTATACCTAATGGCAATCTACGGAATGGGTTCAAATATTTACTATAATCTTGAGAAATGTTGCTCGGGCTTTGATCAAGTTCAGGAAAAATACATTTGAAAGAGTAATATCATTAATGTAAAAATGGTATACCTAAGGATCTAATTTATTTGAAGCTTCAGCTGTATAAGTCATTTATTTCTTGGCCTTGTCACTCCACTTACACTAACTACTCTTATTACAAAGTACAAAAAGCGTACGACCTTCACGTCAAACCTATATAATGATGTTTTATTAAAACATTCTCATAAATGACTGAATCTATACTAATGGTTCTCCGCGGCCGCATAAAGCCGCTGAGCTTCACAAATGTATCAAGGCCAGCCACAAAGCAGGAGTAAGCCTAACACATTACTTTTGTATGGAGTTTCGGCAGCTCTAACCATAACAAATATGGCCGTTAAGTTACAGGATATATACCGTTTCAGAAACAATAAGATTTTCGTAACTTAAAGCTTTTTAACTAAATTAAAGACATTCTATTAGTGTATTTATTAAGTGGTAAGGCAAGAACGAGACGGAAGTTAGATCTGTCAAATTAATTTACAACTGTATAGAATAAGTTTAGTGGCTGCTATTACAGAATTATCAATATAAGTTTATCTAGGTCCTAAAAAATACTCCAGCTGCATCTATCTCCTCAATTATCGAAGTGCACGTACTTAGGCCGTGTTCACAGCAAACGTAACGCTCGCTGACAGGTAGCCGTTACAATCAGCTGTCAGTCGGCGGTTGACTATCATACACTTTGAACTTTTCACCCACAGTCGGCAACTGTCTTTATCACTTACGTTTGGTGTGAACTCTGCACAATACTCCTATTATATATTCGTCGCTTCATTCTTCAGATATATATTATTTACAAAGTAAAGTAGTCCCTTTATCCTACAGGCAACATCGCACGATTTCAGAGATTTTTTTTTTTTTTTTCATACCCACAATACATTTCTTCCGTTCTGTCTGTTTGACATTGTTCATTCCTTTTTCGTGCGAGGCAACGAGCGCACGCGCCTAATAAAAAATCCGAAACGTAGTGCACAGGAGAAATTAGAGAGATACAAACACAAGATTAGAAAATTAGAAGAAAAAGAAAAGGAGAAAGATCGACGTCGTAAACAACGACCGTTCGATTAATCCGAGGACGAAAACATTGCAGGTTAGTAGAATATTATTACTAAGTGTTAGTACAGTGTTTACACCAATTTAACTTACTTACGTAAAAATCGGGATTGACTGCGAGTCAATTCCGATAACATAATTAGCTGCGAGCTAATTATGGGTCATGTTATGACAACTTAGTAGAAAATATGTGTAATCTTGAATAGATAGGCACATTAACTACAAATTATCTGAGAGCCAGACGCAAGCGTAAAACGCGTTACATGCCTACTTCCCTATTCGTTCGCTATATTATCGTAATGATTAATAGATACGAACGACTACGAGCCCTGTGAATTACAAAAAGGTCGGCCAACCCTTCCATGTGAAGGAGGTCAACCAGTGGCAACCCCTGCCCTGCAGGAAATACCAGACCTCGTGGAGGATTTGGCTGCCCCGCCAGCTGAAACAATCCCAGAAGCTTTGGAACCAGAGCTATTGTCCGCGTTGGGGTCTTTCACGTCTTTCACGCCAGACTTTGGGGAAGATGTCCATGAGAGCTTAGCCAATTTGTGGAGCCCCCTATTGAAGAAAGGGTTAGCTATAGAGGATAAAGATAGGCTCATGAAAGAGCATCTAATACCCGCCATTTGCAAATTATTGCAAACCCCGAAACTGAACGCGGAGATTTCAGCCGCCGTATCAGACATAGTCAGAGGACTTTTTCAACAACAGCTAGGTAATGAGACCGCAGCAATAAACAAAGCAATGGATACTTTGCTCGAAACCAATTATAAATTTCTGGCATTAAACAATTAAGTGATGGTTGTCGTTTGTTGTCCGATTTGCATCACGGTTTGACTAAAGGCAGAATAATATTAATAACCCCGAGCATGGAATAGAACTTTATTCATGTCATTTAAGACTCAGAACGCGATGATACCCTATATGGTAACTCGCTCTCTGAAAAAATAAAAGCCAGTAAGGCCATTGAAAAACAAGGAACTCTGATAAGAAAAGCAATAGCAAATCAGAAAAATATAGTTCCCCAACCGTCGGTTAGTCGTCCTGCCACTCAGGGAAACTGGTCAGGACCTCCTCGTTTCCCTTCGAACAGGGGGGGAGGGGAGGTCAGAGGAGACCACCAGTGACGTCACGTCGGTCATATCCATCGCAGGCTCACGCGCAAGCGAAGAGCTCGTACGCATCGAAGACCCGTGCGTCACAACAGAAATAACCATGGTACATGCAGGCAGAATACAATTTTTCCTCAGTTGTTGGTCTCACATAAGCAATAACTCAGTTGTGTTATCATGGATAAAACATGGTTTTACAAATCCTTTTGGTACTCCAGTGACTTAGCATATCGTACCAGTTTGTATCTTTACTTCCGATGAGGCTCGAAATATGCGTGTAGCAATTAATCAATTATTAGAACTAGGGGCTATAGCAAGTTGTATTCCAACTCATGGCCAGTAGGTACATATCAAGAATATTCTTGGCACCTAAATAAGCAAGCGATTTATTATAAATTTAAAATCACTAAATAAATTAATTACAAATACACATTTTAAAATGGAGAATTATAGGACGGCAGCTAAATTAATCCCTCGAGACGGATTTTTAGCAACAATTAACCTCAAAGAGGCCTACTTATTAGTTCCTATATCTGAATCCGATCGAAAATACTTACGATTTAATTTTCAGGCCCCTAATTCTAGGAATTTATGTAAATACCCGTTTTCTGCTATGCCGTACGGCTTATCAGTGGCACCACGAGTGTTCACAAAACTCATGAAGGAGGCGATAGCCTACCTGAGAAAGCAGGGACACAAATCAGTACTATACAATTTAGATAATACTATAATGTATAGAAAGAAAGAAAGAAAAACCATTTATTCACACGGAAGTGACGCACTAATTGCATAACAAGCTTAAAACTAAACAGTTAAATTCTAAAAAAAAAAAAGTAAAAATACAAATATGTCCCTAGTCGGTACAGGTAATAATTACGAAGAATATATGTGTCACTAATGAACGTGAAACCCCTAAAACTTCTAGAATATTTAGGTTGCGTAGTTAATTATGATAAAAGTTCACTAAAACCATCTAAAATATATGTAAATTTCTAGGATTCCTGTATAATACACATAATATGTCCTTGTCGTTGCCTAAAGGTAAACGTGACAGCAGTAATCAATTAGCAAATTAATCAGTGTTTTGGTCGCAGCTTGTCCAGCAATATAAAAAAATATATAATAAATATGGGTTCCTCTATACAAAATTATTGTTGAAACGTCAAAAATTCCTGGCATTACAACAACATAATAATAATTATGAACATAACCAAAGACATTAAGTCCGCCTCTGTACCTTTTTGCATGAAGTATAAATAAATAAATACATATTAGTATCCCCGAAACGATTCTAAAAGACCTTACATGGGGGCGTAATCATATTTTCACAGCTATGCGTTCTATTGAAAATCAAACTTATAAAAAAGAAATATATTCGGACGCTTCTAGGTTGGGGGTGCTGTCTGTAATAGCACAAAAGCCTATGGCAAATGCAAAGCCATAGAAACGAGACACCATATTAATTACTTAGAACTGTTGGCCGTGTTTCTAGGATTAAAAAGTTTTGTCAGTAATGACTATAATTATTGTGCAATATTGTTGAGGGTAGACAATACTACAGCAATAAGTTACATTAATCGCCTTCTTACGTGAACACGAAACATAATAATGCTGACGAACAATCGAAGAAGATTAACCCTGATACAGAGTGGGAGTTATCAGATCACGCCTATAAAATTATTAAAACACACTTTGGTCGTTCTGATATTGACCTCCTTGCTTCTCGCGACAATTCCAAATGTGACTTGTTTGTATCTTGGAAACAAGAACCAAATGCATACGCCGTAGATGCTTTTACGTTTTTACTCTGAACAAACAATCCAAATATTTTTAGGCGTTCCCGCCTTTTTCCTTCATTTTAAAAGGTTTACGAAAGGTTATTGAAGATAATGCCAAGGGAATTTTAGTTTTTCCCCATTGGCCTTCGCAGCCATGGTACCTAAAAAAAAAAAAAAAAAAAAAAAAACCGTTGTCACATTCAAACTTTGGTGGCAGCATCGTTCTTTGCATAACATTGATGTTTTTAGTGGTTCGAAATCATCTGTTCTTTCCTTTTTAACGGAACAATTTTATAAGGGTTGTTCATATGGCTTACTTAATAGCCACCGGTCCGCGTTGTCGTTGATTCTAAACTTTAATGTAGGTTCTGATTATTGTACAAACTTAAACCTAATATGCATAAGTATACTTCTACTTGGGATCCACAATTGGTGCTCAATCATGTGTCCAATTGGTACCCTAATTGAGAATTAAGTATCAAAAGGAATCACCAAAAGATTAGTTATTTTATTAGAACTCTGCACGGCCCATAGAGTACACTTTCGCTCATCAAATTAGATAATATATCAATTACCCCCCAAGTTAAAATATTCATCCAAAATATAACCATCTCAGATATTATTAAGACTTCTGCTCCCGGACGAGACCAGCCGGTATTGTTTCTACCATATTTTCGAGACAATAATAATATTATTTTGTCCTGCTTCAGTCCTCAAAGATTATATTTTTGTAACAAAAAATATGAGGACAACGAAGGTAAAAAATCTTTTACTAACATATAAAAAAAAACATAAAGTCGCCACAGCTCAAACCATTAATCGTTGGGTTTAGCACGTGCTATCAGAAAGAGGCGGGGACGTTAGTACATTCAGTGCACACAGCATGCGACATGCTGCCACTTCAGCCGCTCGCGTCGCCGGACTCAGTGTCGACACGATTAGAAAGACAGCTGGGTGGACTAGTACGTCTTTAGCTTTTGCCCGATTTTATGACCGACCAGTCCTAAGCGATGATGATTTCGCAAGCGTTGTTGTATTTCCTGTTGTTAACTAATTACATTAAGCAATGATTGCTGATTTTTACAATAATTAAGAATTATGTTCAGCTGTGATTCATAATACGTTTCATTTTCATCAACAAAAAGATGCATTACCCGAACAAAACTTTTTTTCTCTGAAAATCTACTTTGTAAATAATATATATCTGAAGAATGAAGCGACGAATATATAATAGATGATCAAACGAACTTCCTGAAGTGAAGTTCGATCATTATTATATGAGTCGCTTCATTCGAAGATATAAGAACCCTCCTCTCCCGTAATTAAATTACACTTCATAAATTTCAGTAATTTAAACCCTAAAAGTTTTGTTCGTATCGAATCTCTAAAAAGAATGAACAATGTCAAACAGACAGAACGGAAGAAATGTATTGTGGGTATGAAAAAAAAAAAAATCTCTGGAATCGTGCGATGTTGCCTGTAGGATAAAGGGACTACTTTACTTTGTAAATAATATATATCTTCGAATGAAGCGACTCATATAATAATGATCGAACTTCACTTCAGGAAGTTCGTTTGATCATCTATTATTTATTATAGTATTTTCGTCCCATCAATTAAAATCAAATTTATATTCACATTCAAATTAATTCAAATTGCATTCCATATGTATTATATACTTGACAAGAAAGTGATCATATGGACCTTGTCGGCTCTGACAGCAAAATTAGGAGAAACGAAGAGTCAACCATTCAAAAGCCAAAAGGCGTACATTTCTAAAATTTGAACCAAATTGCGAAGCTCTAGGTTGAAATACGATGCCTCATGAAAACACATAATTACTTGGTAATCAAGCTAACGGCAGGTAATCAGAGCAAATGACACGCTCCAATGTAACATATTATTATTGTGATTATATATCATTACTTACGTTTGTTCTTCTTGTAACAATGTCAACCTAACGTACGCTTGTAAAATACAAAAAATATTGCTTTTGCCTTCATTTTTCTACACATAATGTATAAATAATAAGAATATTTGTATATAATGTTATTACTAAGAAGTAAGAAGTCAATTTCTTTTTTCTGTGTACAACCACAGATATGAATCCATCCCTCCTTTAAATTGATTTTATATTTCTTCCTGAACATCTACATAAAGTAAAATAAAAATTAATTTCAACTCGTTATTCCTGTGAATTCCCATCTCTTGTAGGATACGATAAAATAAATATAAGAACTCGAATAATACCTCAAAGTTCTTTTTTCCTTTTCCAAAGATTTGAAGAAGATAGGTATTTCGTTTACTTGTTGCCTAAGCAGGTTCAGGTCCCATAATTATTTAATATCACACAAAACAGCTAACAATATCGCCCCTGTAACACACTACATCATGAACACATACGAAGTAAACTAACGGTATTTTATTCGACGAACGAACACTGTTAATAATTAGCTGTACAGTGCGAGCGGTAATCAATTGTCCATTCGGTGGCTACTATCAGTGCCTAATCACGTTTCAATAAATCAATATGACTCGTCACTAATCCAACCCTTGACTTGTCATAACAAGAGGTAATTAACGACTTCTCTTAGTGTTGCTATGACAACGAAACTTGAAACACTTAGCTTGAATATCTTTAAGAGTACTAACTTTGTGGTAATAAATTCGAATATTTAAACTTTATTCAAATTAGGTTCATAATTGAAGGTCAACAATTACGAGTGACAGTTCAGCAATGCTATTTTGTAAGAACTCACTTCAGTGCTTTTGGTATTCTGTAACTCGATGAAAACTACGCTAGCCTCACTAGGTGAAAAAATAAATGAAGTGAACTATTTTAACGAATACCAAATACTTTTCACTTCAGGTGAGTTACGAAGTGAAATCTGAAATGAGATAGGATTAATCGAAGTCGCGGGTTCCCTTACAGAATTGCACTGCATCACAATGTTGTGTTCGCGGTAGAAAGGAGACGAAACATGTTTCTGTTTATCTGATCTCATATTTTCATTTCATTTATTCATTAACAATTTTGCACTGTGTCTGAATGTTTTACAAAAGATAAATTAAATGCAAGCTAAAACAATCTACAACTAAGGTAGGTACAAAATGTTTGAGCATATTGAACACGTTGTCAAATTATTTACCCACATTCTACACTGTCTGCATTAGCAAAATATAGAAGCCAATGGAGGAGTTATATTTTGTTGAGTTTATGCACTCACAAAAATATTGTGTCTAGACCAAGTACGGAACATATAATTTACAAAAAATAATTTGCTACGCGATAATCTTTAACAGACCAAATACTGTTTAAAACTACTACTAACTCATTATTACAGATTTTATACCAATATGTAAAAAGAAACTTCATTAAATTGGTCATCATTACACTCCTCAGAATCTTTACATAAATACCAACTTCGGCTCCCATTTCCAATTTCCACGGAATTCATTATCAAAACCAAACTCAACGTAAACTACCGAACCAGTCTGAGCTTAGAGCAACACCGCCCCCTCTCTCCCTTCTCGTCCCCTCCTAATCACCGGAATCACCCGATTGCTAATCACCCGCCGTCGATTGAGATTGATACGTCATAGATAGTGCTTAATGTAATCCAGTTGTGACAGGCTCCCGTACAGCATCAGTGGCACATAGCTAAGCTGCAATTATCCGGACAGGCACTAATGTGGCTAATTTAACTGCCAGGGACGTTATTACGGCGAAGTATTTAAAACTGGTGTAGTAGAATGAGGGAAGATTTATAAAGCCATCTCTAAATCTCTTTGTCATTTGAGTTTGAGTATGTAGGTATAGAAAATGCACATCGTTGTAAAAGACAAAATTGTACACTTGTCTTCAAAATTATCTGCTTATTGGGAAATTGAAATTCGTTAACTCAATAATAATAAACATAAGTTCATAAATAACAGGCACAAATCCAAACTTGGAGCCGTCTACAGATGGGTAAGGAATACATAATAATATAATAAGTCCACATGACTGAAACAGAGGGTACATAAATTAATTTGAAGATAAAAACTAAGAACATAACAAATCAATATCTAGAAAAAGAGTTGTTTGAAAGACCATTTAAGCACTCAAACCTTAAACTCCGTATCTGATTCAATGATCATTTCATTCAGTCACACCTGAACCAGCTCAGTGCAAACTGCGTCGTATTATTTAAGCTTCTATAATCAACCCCACTCAATTTCCGCTGCTGCCGAACATGGGCACTTACCATAAATCATAAAGCTACCATATTAACGGCGGAATTATTATAGGTACTCGATAATTCTTGGACAATTTGAATGGGTCTTCGTGTGAACTTGTGAGATTCAGTTGTTTCCAGATCAGAAATGGAAACCGCTCTTTCTACCTTCCGTAATAGGGAAAAGATTACTGATGACGACATGCGTAAGTCTATTTATATAGAACCTTTTAAAAATAGAGCTTATTTTAAGGATCACTTTCGAAACACTTTGCGTGGTACGCCTACTTTGACCTACTTTTATTACTAAGCAGATCAAATATCTAAATCAAGAATCGATGCTCCTATCTTAAGAATTTTCAAAATAGATATCTTAAAGGTTAATTAGTAGGTACAAAAAGTCACTTCCCTTAACAAAACATTTCCATAAATTGGCATGCCCTTCGTTTGACCTTAAGGGCACCATCAACAAATCGAATCAGCAATAACAAATAACCATAAATATTAAAGCCGAACCCTAATCAGAGCAAAATACCTGTCAACCATGGCCCAGCCATCACGCCGAACTTGTCTAGTTAGAAAACGATAGAATTAATTCGTCCAACCCTCCCTGGGGTGGCTAATGATCGGGCCGCGAGATTCGCCTGTTATTTCAATACAAACGTAAGCTTATCGACGAACCCTTTGCGTAATGATGTAGACAACCCTAAGGTTCTTCAGGGTTTATTTCGAATAGTACTTTGCGAAATACTGATTAATTAAGAAGCTGTTTTACTGGAGAAAAGTAACAATCCATTTGCAAATTAATATTGGGATCGATACGCAAAGGACATTGTCTTGTTTCCACTTATTTTGTTTTACTAAAGCGTTATTTTCTTTGTAACGTTTTTACTCTTATTATGAGAGTCACCTTGGAAAAAGTTTCCATTTCCTCATTAGAGCTGCGAAAGAATTTCATCATTCGCATTTTTATGTTGAATTTTTGGGAGTTTTTCAGACCGTTATCGAGAATTTTCAACATTATCTCTCTGTATTGAACACGAAACAAAATAAAATTGTTCAACAAATGTCGCTGTAGACGAAATAATTTTATAAGAGTTTTCGTATATTTCAGTACAAGTTCCTATGTACCTTTGGCATGAAGACCACCGGTCATTATTTTCAGTGACGTAGATCTTTCGACAACCCTGTTACAGACAGAAAGATTAAGTCGGTAAGGTTCGTCAGAGCTCGGTTTCCTAATCAGGTTTGAGCAATACAGATCCGCAATAGAACAGTATTGTAAAGTTTTAGCCAATTAGCTAGACGTGTGTCTGCCTTGTTCAGGGCTAAGATGTCGCTGCTGTGGTTAAAGATAGGTCCCGATAGAGCTTCTGTCTGTACTTAGATGATGCTTCTATTAGGATTTCTGACTAAAACTAGGATTAACCACAAACAAATACGTCTGATGTTTGTATAGATTCTTGTGTTTAAGGAATAATCCGGATTCCTAAAGGAATTCAGGGAAAATAGATACCAGATTTTAAAGACCTTAGAGATTCATAGAAATTGTGATGCTGATCAAAGTGAAAATATATGAAAATGATATTGATTCGCTTCAGAATCTGTTCAAACAATAACAGTAAAAATAGGTATAATAGTTCAACAAAATGTACTATAAACAAGAATACTGCGTATTATGATTCAGCATCCGATCAACAGACAAGGATCAAAGAGATTCTGATAAAACCATCAGAAAAATGGCGGCTGTTACGACACAGTGATTCGAATAAACAAAACTTGTCCGGCAGTGGCAAATGGAACTAGTATTTGTTGGAGGGACCGGGAGAAGAGAGGAGGCGATGTGACAAGAAGAAAACTTTGAAAAATTCTACAAAGTTATCTATAGTGAGAGATCCAAAGGGCGCGATATCGAGAAATTGTTCTATATAAATTGTAAAGATCTGAAGTTCAGTAACAGTTTCGCCAAGCTAGTAATTTTTCATGGAAGAAATTTTTCTATTTTGCCATTAATAAAGAACAATGGCAGCCACCCATACATTGTTTTAGTTGAGATTAAATTCGTACGTCTTTAAATGAAAAATATCTTATTTAACTCAGCGACACGTTCTGAACTAGTTTGTGCAAGATTTGTTCGAGAAGGCCGAGAATAATAGATATTCAGTCATGAACTATTGTAGGTTATGTCTATTGTAACTTCTATAATCCAAATTGAAGAAGTAAAAGGGCAATATCGCATTTGTATTTTCTTTACCTAGTTAATTTAGAATGAAATGTCTTGTAAAAATATTGTATAAGGTTGGTAATCCCAGTTGTTGTTATATATTACTCTTTGGCCTTACCATATGTAAGTAGGTATATCTACAACATGAAGTTGTCAATATCATTTTTTCTCTGTGCGTAGACAAACCGGTTACAACTCCGTGTCAATTACCAAGCTATTTTTTTTTAAGATTTTGGTTACTAGTCTTTTTGTCAGTCATTAATTGAAACTAATTTATTTATTTTTACACCGCAGTATTTTTACCTACCTGCAAGAAACACCTCCAGTTAGAAATAAATTGTATTATTAATTCATTTACTCCGTTTAATTGCAATAACAAGCTGATTACAATAGTTATTACTTACTGTACTTACTGTCACTTGGCAGAATAAATATAAAATGGCAACACTAAACGTTAATGAAAAAGTCAAATAAGTTTTCATTTAATATAATTTTTTTATCCGGCCCTAACTGGTTAATGTGACACTTTGTAAAATCGTAGAAAAAGAATGGAATTTCTTTCGTATAGTCACTTTTAGACGCTCAAATTTGAGTCAGCTAATATTTCGCCATTGTTCTTTATGGTCAAATACTTAAGAGGCCGTTAAGACTTGTGCTGTCTCTATCACTTTATGTCAAAGTGACTGAGACAGCACGAGACTTTAGCACGAGTATTTATCCATTAACTCTCTAGAATATAATCTACGCCAACCAAGCCAACTGTCTTGTGGAAATGAATGTGACAAATTGTTTTATCTCATTTTTATTTTATTCGAAAAACCGTAGGTAAGGATTTTTAAATGTTCTATTACTTATCTATATTTATATAATTTCTCATTTACAGCTTTATTTTATCAAAATTTGATGATCAGGATGATGAAATTTAAGTGTAATATCTAAATCTCAGTGTCCAAAGTTTAATCTAATACGTAATCTGTTCAGTAGCTACTCAAAGCCACCATCGGGAACAAGTATTGTGCCGCCATCTTATTGCACATGAAACTTCGCAAAGCCTCTTATAAACAAGTTGCAAGTCGACTTAACGTGTTTCGAAGCACGTCACTACCTGTCGGGTGCACGTGTCTTTTGAAGCCACCGACGTGAAATTGAATAACTTTAACAATATTTGTGAGAAAAATACAGTCTTACCTATGCGATTTGAATCTCTGTGCAATTGAATCGAAAGTTAAGCTGAGAATATGTAGTTGTTGGAAGAAAACTGCATAATCCGTGAATTTACTGCCCATGACATACTATTAGATGCTTTCTGATGTTGGTAGAAACTGTAGGAAGTCGTAGACTAACGGTATTGTAATGTATTCACGATAGACTGGAATCTTATTCGTTCTTTAAACGCGACCTACCATTATAAATCTTGGAATATTTTGTCAATATATCTATGACATCAGTAATAACATTTCTAACACACTATCAATATTATTTAAGATACAAAGTAAACAGATTTGGTAAGCACAAAACTTAATAAAATATGACCATGAAAGCAAAAAGAGTCAATACAAAACAATCATCGATTGATCGTGTGCAGAAGTCCTAACACACATCTGTCAGCGTGTCACTTGAAGCCACAGACGTGCTATAACTCACACAAGCACTTGTTAGGAAAGTTGCAAGCGAGACAGACCAACTGAAGCGGTCTCAAACTGTGGAGCTATTTATTTAGCAAGATTTATGGACGCACTGTTGGTCCATACGAAAATTGAGCAAAACAAACGAATGAGTTTTGATTTCGATCTTTTATTTAGTAAAAGCTTTTAAATCAACTTATGACGAAATCTCTTTTACCCAATATACTTTAGTTATCCATTTTCTTTGTTCTGTCTCAACTAGTGGTATTTCCTGAGCATCAAAATGCCAAAGACGGCTAAGAGTGGTATCGTCTAGGTTCTAACTACATTATTTTATTGTTTTAAGGGATTCAAAACCAATAATGAACCGCGATGTCTATATAGTTCTAGTAAAGAAGCGGCCATTACTTACCCCACGTGAAAAAGCATAATTAGAATAAGTACTTACAATCTGTGATTTGAGTAGAAGACAATATTCATTGATCGACAGCGTGTGCTGTGACATTGGCCACCAATACTAGTTCAAAGCAAGTCAGACATTTTTAGAGCACAGAAGCGCAATTTATTTTAAAAGATTTATGAATTCTCTTTTTAAAGTCATTGCTTTCTTTTTTTATTTATTGAAAGGGCAGTCCAATACCAAAGTGATTGTTTTTGAAACATAAAGATTAATGTTACTATAAGCTCTCGATTTGTTGTACAAATTGAGGCCAAAAAGCTTAGTGTTTTACACGAGCTATATACAAATTGTTGTTGAGAGCATTATTTACTATTATAAGACTGACAAATGGCGTTTGGTAACACATGGCTGAGTAGGTAAATTGTTTAAATTTTATAGGCTTGTTGAATACTTCCGTCCGTGTGGTAAAGAATAGCACCATCCCATATCTTCCCGTGGGTGTCGTAAGAGGCGACTAAGGGACTCACCAGAGAATGGGCAGTAGCGTTCTCTGTGCCTTTGTAACAACCATACTGCGATCGCCAACCCGCCTGCCAAGCGTGGCGATTATGGCAAAACCCCCCATTTTGGGGGAGGCCTATGTCCAGCAGTGGACGTCTTTCGACTGAAATGATGATGATGATGATGTTAAATACTTTTATCTTAAGTCTGCAAGTAACTACTTTTAAAATAGGCAACACCGCCCAAAATATTATCCCGAAAAATTGCTGCATACTTCGGGGTTCAGGAACGTTTTTTTCTGTTACTATCCAAGTACTGAAGATCGGACATCAGCCTTGAAAACTCAACGTTCATGATCGGAAAAATAATCAGAATCACCTCACGCTACGGCAAAAGGACGCTTTGCGAGCCGCACCGCTTTTAAGTGTCGGTCCTTATAATCCTAAACCGAATAGGGGAAGAATACACATTTCTGGCTACGTGCCAAAATATCTGTCGTCCTAGGTTTCTGGAAGCGGAGAAACAGGTAAAAAATAAGAATATTTTGTTAAGAATACCTAAAGAATATTTATATCGTAATAATAGTTATCAGATTGTCAATAATCCAACTTTACCTTATCTATGAGTGACACTCGAATCATTTATGCGACACAAACACAGACTAGAGCTATCCATTTGAACACGTCAAGTAAACCTTGCGCCCCGGACCCTTGGTTTCAATTTCCTAATTGACAGCATGACATTGAACTGAACTTAATCATTTCTGTTTTCTTTGGATAATGACATGTTTTTAGATCTTATTGTTAAAGCTTTTTTCCTAATTTGACAGGAGCTGTTGTGATTCAAGACCTTGAAGAGTTGAATTTGATTTGCTAGTTGTGTTAGTGACGCTGGTGATGGCGATGAATCGATGGTCACTAGTCAAAGACAGCCGTAGGTAGTGATACACTTCGCTCGGCAGTAAATACCCTAACAAGCTTACTGCCAATATTTTCCTTTTTTGATCTATAGATCAAAAGAATCCAATAAAAATAAAATTCTCAATGCATTTCCATTGAACTACAAAATAAGTACAACACAACAAAAACCTAACTCTCCATTGAATTCGGCTAAACTTTGGGACTGTGCAAAAAGTTGCAAATCCGTGGAAAATGTGCCGTTAGCCGGTAGATCCCACTGCAGTATTATAACCGCTAAACCGAATTTGATTGGGTTTGGCTCGCTGGATAAACGGAAACCGCCGGACGGCTGGTCTGTGGGCTTTTTTAGTTATTTTCAAGGGGTTGGGAATACTACGGCGGTATTTTTTAATTGAACGTAGAGTCGTGTTTCGTATGTTGTTATACATTATTGAAGAACCTATGTGTAATGCAATCTAGTAGACCTTTGATTCAAAGAACTCGTTATAAATAATTTTAGCCTCAAACAAATAACGTAGGTACGAAAAACAGGAGAAAGCGTAACAACGAAATAGAAAGTTGAAAAAACGAAAAGGGAGACAAATGAAGTCGTTATAACTTTTCACGGTTGCATTTTCAGCATTTATTACGTCATTAAGGCAGTGCCAACGTTTTTGAAATCTTCGCAAAAATTTAATGTTTGTAATTTTTCGTAAAATTAAGTATGAAATGAACGGTCCATGGGGAGGTACTGAAGTGAACGTTAACAAGTTTACATTATTATCATGTCAATAACGGGAACATATTTGTCAGGTCACCTTTTGGGATCGTAACTTGTGTAATACGTTTAAAATATAAACTTTAAACTGGAATCGTGCTCTTCTAAACTTAACTCATCTCAATTCGAACCCTCTTAATCTAGGAGTCTATAAACCTCGCACTTTACAGAAGATGTGATGTTTAAACCTGAGATTTAACAACTGAACGTGACCACTCTCAGACAACGATGCTGACACCTGGCTTGAAGGTCAAACACTTTGGCAAATGAAAGTCAAACAGAAAAATAAAATCTGTGTAAACGTAGGCAGCTACAGGAACCCACTTTAAATAAGAAATGCACAGCAAAACGAGAAATATTAATACCTATTATATGCTGAAACTTGGTAATAGCAATTTTGAAAATATTATGATTATTGCAAATTAAATTATTTTGAGTCTAGAATGTATGTGAAAAAGCAGAACTGTTGTATTCATCAATACGTAACGTATGGTTCAAATCAAGACAAGTCATTGTCAATATCACAGTAAAAGTAAAACTCGGACACTGGGAATTTATAATTCCTATAATACACATCTAATGTAATAAAAAGATAGAAAATGTTTTTCGTTACAAAAATACATTACGAGCGCATTGTAACGAATAATATTATGATATGGGTAACCCTGACGGTGCCGATAAAGCAAGTAACGAAGTTTATTTAATAGATACTGTAACATAAGCATGTGAGAGAAAGATCGCAAAAAACCATTACACCCTCATTGAACATAACTTTTTCCGATAAGGCTGTTTTTGAATTTATTACCTCCACACTGAAAATGCTCTAATTTATATCAGTCGTAACACAATCCTGCTATATGCAATAAACGCGTGAACGCTTCCGACCTACCACCCCCCCCCCCTCCACTCCCCACTTCCCCTCTCTCGGCGCCACTCATTAAGGAGGTTTTATTCCCGTTGCCAGATGTTAATATTTCTGTTTATTTTACTTTCCCGTGTTTACGCGAGTTTTTAAAGGGTTAAAGTTAAGGGGGTGGGGGAAGGTATAGAGCGTTAATTAACGAGTTTTTTTTTGTTGTTTGTTGCTCACGGGGATGGAAATAAGAGCTGGCTGAACGACCCGTTTTCCATTCAGCCTTAACCTGATTGTGCATTCCGTTTTACGGTTTGCCGACATTATAAATAAACGATGGACATACCTTTACGACGGTGTTCAAGGCCTATTTTTTAATTACCGTTACAGGCTGTAAAGCGAGAGGATCGCAATAAAATTTGGCACTCTGTTATGTATTAGAGAATCGCAAATTAGATTTGTCAATATTTTATAAGCAACACCTGCGTGAATCATTGAGCGGAGTCGTAAAATAACCAATCTCAGTTCTGACTTACTAACGAAACAAACCCTTATAATAAATAATAAAGCCACATAATAAACACACCAATCTCTTCGGCTCAACAAATAACTCAACATCACCGGAGCGAACTGAACAAATAATTTAATTCATCTAATTATATTTACAACAACAGAAGACCCGGCCACCAATCTTGTGTGTACAGCTCGTTGGCACACAGACAAACAAGCTGACGGGGAACGAAAAATATCTTTAATTAACACCTCCCCCTTAACTGAAGGAGAAGGGGGGAGGAAGGACCCACGGTCACCGGCTTAAAGAAAGCCAGATATTCAAACAAGCAGTAAAGAAGCGACTTAACACGAAGTAGAAAGTTTTTCGGTATTTTTTTCTTCTGGCAAAGTTATTTCAATCTGAAGTTGGCAACATTAGCGGACTGTGCAATTAACTTGCTAATTAAATCTGTAATTCATTCTCTCGTTTACAGATTATGGATGTTGTGAGACGTGAGTGTCAAGCTGGTTTGAGTTTTGATGTTATTTAAGTTTTTCAACAGTCTGACAAGTTCTTACAATCTGAGGTCAGATCTTGTAGACAGCTACTCCCACTGTCCGAAGGATATCTAATGGAACCTGGAACCTTTGACCTAAATCGCAAACATCAGTTGTAATGATTTTAAACCGCTTCGTAACGGATCAAATTCTACACAAAGGAAATGTGAGCAAAGATTTATAGATAGAATATATACAGCACGTGTGAAAAGGGTGAAAAGGTTCGTTAGTTTCCACATTCATGGTTCATTAAAGTTGTATGAAGGTTTCAAACGGAGGCACAAGTTGGACCCTTTCGATTGAACCTGAAGAGTTGAATGGCGCTGGGTATCGATCAGACAGCAGGTTTCGATTAAGGTACGTATAACTTCATGGATATGTTAGCTTCAAGCTACCCGTTTCAATAGCTCTCAAAGTACCTACGAGGTAGGTGAATACATTCCCCTGTTTACCTTCAAACATCATGCTGCGATTGCAATCAGTCTGATAGCTTGTAATTATGTAGGTAACTGTGCATCAAGCCTCTTTCCATTGATTTTCTGAACTAATTGACTAGATTGTCCAAGTTTCCAGGCGTTTAAAGAGCAGGTCCTACGACCTCAAGGCCAGCAGTGATCGATGGCAATCATTCTAATTCGGTCGTTAAGTAATCTTCAATAGAAGCCTATTATTAAACTGTCGATAATTACAAGCTATAATTATTATGGAAAGCGTCGATTAACACGAGGATTTATAGTGCAACCTGACCCTTAATTCACAAAATTAACGCCTACACTATAGCGCGTCCAAAATCATAATCAGCGTTTGATATTTGACACATTTGACAAAATAATATTTCTTTTATCAACTAGATTGATTAGTGTTACAAAGTGTCGCGTCACCATTCTTACTCCGGTTAACAAAATTAATAGTGCTGGTAACGGTGACTGGTGTAACGTTAACTAATAGTTAGACGTCACGGTGCCATCGACCCCGCTGTTAGTTTGAGCTCAGTGACAATGATACGTACAATTTTATGGCTGTGGGGTTGGTTATTTTTTGAGTCTAATATGATATAAGTCGTTTTTCCTTTACAATAGAGATTAAATACTTACGTGATAAGGGGCGTTATGATATCAATGATTCATTAATAAGGACTCTGATGTAGTTACCATTAGCTGTTCCGCGGGAGTCATAAAGTTTTGATTACTCAATAATGTGTAAAATTCAAGGACTGCTAGCCATATCGAACTTAAATCACTTTGTACACAAAAAAATCTGACATCTATTGAGAAAAAAGGAAAACAACAAGAACATCCATTTCTTCTTAAATCGACGACAATACACAAAAATATCGAATATTGACAGACATATTACGTAACCTAACAGATTTCTCTGAAAAAGCTTCACAATCAGTCAACACAAACTCGATGTGAATGCCTCATGGAACGCCGAGGGCCGCTCAGTTGGTCGGCCAACGAGAATGTATTGTGTGTGTGGGCCCAAGTGTAGCCCTAGGGATAGGGCTACACTTGGGCCCATTGTAACATGGCCTGTTAAGGATATCAGTGCGGTAGATATATTTTCTTTACAGGGAAAAGATTTGAAAGGATCATGCAAAGAAGGTAAAAAATATTTGTTGACAAATAATGACTAAAGTTTGGCACTTTACCTTTTTATCGTATTCATCTTATTGATTAATGACGGAGTAAAGTTATACGTTTCTTTAGTCCCAGATTAAGTAATTATCTTTAGAAACCGTATTTTAGATGGTTCATAATTTAGAATAAATCTGGCCAAAGATAAAAAAAGAAAATACCAAAATTAGCCACAAAACATTCCTCTAACTATACATCAAATATAGGTTTTACTTAAGGAATCAAATATGCTAGTGACAAAAAGTCGAATGCCTTAGTAAAATCTAAATTCAATCTTTGCAACAGAAAAGATAAAGCCTACTCAATATACGTAATAAAAAGTTCCCATCATATCAGATCCTAGTCAATTCTTGGGGAACCCTGAACGTAGTCAGCCTCATTGTAACCATCGCCGGAAAATCGTCCTTGTGTGATTTGTGCCCCAACTATTACCGTCAAGGATTCCAAGTTTCTGCGATCCGTTTTATGTCAAATAATGACAAACTGGCGCACAATGGTGGACAGGTATTTTGTTGGAGAGCCGTAGGTTCTGTTGTGTGAGGGTTGTGCAAATAATTGAGGGTAAATGGTGTGGTTTGAGAGAGAATTTCTTTGTTATGAACTGTTTTGTTGTTCGATGGTCAATATTTAACGTATAGTATCTACGTATCATTCTGAGTATAATGTTTGCAAGTAACCAATAGACAATATTATTATGCAAAAACAATTAAATTCTCATTTACTGTTTTCTAGCTTTATTGTTTACCGTAAAATAATTTTATCTCTCTCTCCTTCATTCTGGAATTTTCATATTTATTAATACAATTCGAGATTCTGAATAACTCTCATATCTGAAAACTCATTGCTTTCAATTAAGTAATAATAATAATAATAATATGTGGGGACATTTTCACACACGGCCATCTGACCCCAAACTAGGGAGACCCTGTACCAGGTGTCAGACAGCTGATATACATACACAAATACATTTTTTTTTTTTAAATACATACATATATAGATAAACAACACCCAGACACAAGCCAAACACAAGTGCTCATCACACAGTAACATTTTAGGAGTCTAATATTACAAAACAAACTAACGAAAGTTTATTGCTCCTCAACTTTCAAACAATCTACGTCCATAGAGACGTCTCACTCCTTATTTTTACATGATTTATTAAACTACGTAAAAGTATTTTTAATTTTAATAAAAGAACTTAACAAATTAACGGTAATTATTTTCAGCATGAGGTCAATGTCTTTATTATGCTTTCTGCTAGTCTTATTAAAATAAATCGGAAACGCATCTAATTAAATACCTAGTCCGGTGTTAAGTGAATGTTCAACACGAAGGGCAGGAAGGACAGAGTTGACTTTTATTACTTCGGGAAATGGAGCATGTTAAAATGATTTAGTAACTGACATTGTAGAACTGAATTAAGTTAAAGATATACCCAATGATAAAGTCTGAATGACTGAATAATACGAAGCACGCAATTTTCTTTTTGCTCAAATATCCATACAGATACTCTTTTACTGTCACCACAGTAACAATACAATTCATCTCGCGTCGTCCTGAGCCGCAAAAACGCCAACAAGTCTTATTTACGTCTAGTGGTAACATCACAAACACTATAACAATGATCATCGTAAATCGTAATCATGCTTTGCTCTCTTGTCCTAAAACCAATGAAGGAGATAAATAAACAGAAGAACCACTCGATACAAGGTATTGTGTGATGGGAAATACAAAAAGTCAATGTTGAAACTATTGCTCGAACAGTTTTGATAATTCTAGCTAGATGATTTTGTTTTAAGTTTATGTATCGACTATCTTAGTTCCTATTTTTGTATATTTTTCATGCCTTGTTACAGATTTCAAGCTGAACTATGTTTCTAAGTATTTTTGTTTTGTGAAATAGTGAACTCTGCAATCTAATTACTTGGGTAATTAGCAACATATTAATTATTTTCTAAACTCCTCTCTGGACTGCTCCAGTGAACAGTTGCAAGCTGGTTACACAATTTAAGCTGTGTTATTATAGACCTTCTGCCCAGCTTGCCCTCTCTATGAACTGCACAAGAGAAGTACAGGGTGATACTGTATACCCATTTTGGTGACGAAAGAAAACATGATCGATGTAAGTTTTAACAACTTCTGAAGACATTTACGTCTTGTCCTTATAAGATAAGTTTTTATCGTTTTATAAGCGGTGTAAATGCATTAACACGACTTGCAATATAAAAGGGATGATATTTTAGATTGTTTTTGTGAAGAAAGCTCAGAAAAGTTTCAACTAAGTAGTAGCACTAAATATGAATGTCTTAGAGCTGAAGAAAATCCAGTACTTAGTACGTGAGAAGTAAACAACTCTAGACTAAATTACTTCAAAATCACCATGTTTTTGTTGAAAATAATGTAAAGCCATGAAAGTACTAAACACAGTACGATGTCAAACGAATGACGCATTAACTTGAACTTACTTTGACAACATAAAATATTCAACGGAACATTTTGTTGAAACGGTAAATCGATAAAAATAATAATCTTGTTACAAATGATGCACGGGTTGTGAATATAAAATCAATAGTTTTGTTTACAGTCAAATGTTGGTTTTAGTTTTCAGTACTTCAATAACAAGTACTCAAAGCTTGGGATCTCATTTAGCGGACCTCTGCGAAGGGTCACAGTGAAGTCATATAAATGTCCGTGTCTTTGCTTGTATTCGGTTGACGGAAACTTTTCCCATTAATAAACAAGTGGCGCAGTTTGATGTCGTGACATTTGATGGGATTCCGCATCATTAAAACCCTCATAACTTTCAAAGTGCCGAGTGCTTTAGTCGACCAACTTCCCCATAACTTATTTATTAGAATTCTACATAGAATTGATCAACATCGTCGGTATTCGGAACAGCGGAGATTCCCGAGCGATTCACTGTCGCGGTAAACGCCTGGCTCCTCTGACGTCACACGGACGATCCTAGCGCCACCTACCGCCTTTATAGCCGCTTCGTCACACTTCCACGTTTACGATTTAATACTAAAATGATATTCTCAAAGTTAGAGTATAACGAATTTTGCCGATGTAATCAGTTAAGTTTTATTGTCCCCAGTTTGGTAATATACCGCAGTTGGACCGTGCCGCATGGGTCGGGCCAGCCCTGGGGCGCTGGGACGCTGGGGCGCTGGCGACGGGACCGTATCTGAAGGTCCGCGTCCCCAACTTTTTACGATTAGGTAAATTTTATCGAGTTTATTCATAGAGCAGGCCCTCCGCGCCCCACTAGCAAACGCTTTTCAATTTCAACAAGGATCGCCCTTTCTATCGGCGCGGTGAAGAAACTTTGGAGATAAAACAATTTTTGGCCGGTTGAGCATCAATTCCGCGTTTTATTGGCCATTTTAGAGCCGTGCTCGGCAAAATTTGAACATGAAACCCTTATCGCTCGAGTGTTTTGTCGTTACGACAAATAAAACCGATGAATATGAAAAGGCTGAATAATATTTTTTGTTCGTTTATTTTTGTGGATATTCATGTATTATGTGATGACACGAAGGACACTCTCAGTGCGAACTGTCGCCCACGATATATCACTGTGAATAAATCTCCTTCTACATAACAGAGAATAGATTACTGCGATAATGTAATGCTGACATATTGCTGGTTTCTTGTGACTTTATTAAATAAACAGAAAATAAAATCTTAGTGAATTATTTCTGTAACAAAAGAAACCCCAACATGAACACGTCATAAGGAAAGAGCCGAATTGTCAAAAGAGAGGAAAATCAATCAATAAAAAGCCACGGATGACGGCCTGACAAAAGCGAACCCTTGGGCTTTCTTCAAGAAAACATATTGAAGAGATCAAATAAGCTCTCCTATGATACGTCGGTAACATCAACCTCGTAATTGATTACCCATCTGAGGATCATAATGAGAGTGTTTAATATTGTAAATCACGTTA
Source organism: Charanyca ferruginea (assembly GCA_947361185.1). NCBI lineage: Eukaryota > Metazoa > Arthropoda > Insecta > Lepidoptera > Noctuidae > Charanyca > Charanyca ferruginea. The sequence goes on along the minus strand of OX376058.1, from coordinate 30,248,408 downwards.
GTTGGGTGAAAGGCCGAAGGTTTTTTTTTATTTGGTTTCTTACTTTTTTGCATATTCAAAGTGAAAACGTAGTAAGCAACATGAGCATCACCCACAATGTTTAATCCTACATTCACTACTACTGGGTATGGGGCAGTTTCCAACACTGTGTTTAAATCCAGGTGTGTCAACCGAATAGTCGTTGCTTCCGAAATAAAACATCATACGTTAATTTATTGAAATATTATAAACTAACTACTTAGTAACCCGTAGTCGTAAATGGCGCTATTTTCGAGGTTGTGCAAGAATACATATATCTTTACCAAAATATACAACTAGGGCAGCACAACTTCGAGAAGGAGGCGAACAGAAGGATTCGCTTGGGCTGGGCGGTATTCGGGAAGCTACGTCACATCTTTAAATCGTCGGTCCCACAATCCATTAAGACCAGGGTCTTTATCCAGTGCGTCCTACCCGTAATGACTTACGGAGCTGAAACGTGGATACTCACCGTGGCCCTGGTCCACAAATTCAAGGTTGCTCAGCGTGCTATGGCGAGAGCGATGCTCGGGGTTTCTCTGGTGGCTAGAATTCGTAATGAAGTCATTCGCACGAGAACTAAAGTCACCGACATTGCGTGCCAAATTAGCACGCTAAAGTGGAAGTGGGCCGACATGTCTGCAGACGGACGGACGGTAGATGGAGCAGACACGCTTTAGAGTGGAGACCGCGTTTAGGAAAGCGTAGTGTGGGACGCCCTGCGGCACGATGGACCGACGATTTGAAAAAGGTGGCTGGCAGCGGATGGATGCGAGCTGCCCAAGACCGGGTTGGTTGGCGATCTCTAGGGGAGGCCTACATTCAGCAGTGGACGGCAATAGGCTGATATGATGAACTACTTAGTAAAAGAAAAGACGCATTTTCTTGGAACCAAAGTTTCTCTATGACCTCAGTAATAATAAATATGATTATTCAGAGTTACCTCTAAGACGTTTAGCAATAAAAATAATACCCTTTTTTTAGAATTAGTTTTTTTTTTCAGTTCACAAAATTCGCAATGGTCTACATAAAATGATCGAAAAAACAGATGATTAACCGTATCCTCATGTGATGATTAATTAGTAATATTGTACTCGTGCTCTTCCAAATTTTAATTCGAATATATGTAACATGTGGTTAACGTTGTTACGCACTGATACATCTAGATTCTAAGCTGTTGTTAACCATGTATAGTGTGTTATTAAAAAACAAAATAAAATATTCCTTCGGTGCACAAGTACTTATTATACTGCTATTGGAGAATCAATACAAGAACTTATTTTTATCTTTTGTGATATTCTGGCAAGTTGTATAATAATTAGGATTCATAAGGGAATAAAGCTCGTGGCTAAGTTAAAGCCGTACAGATCGATCGGTCAAAGCAACGCTAGCCGCAGTCGGTCTGTGGATGGGTGACCATCCCATTCATACCGAGTTACCTCCAAGCCTCGGAAAGCACGTAAAGCCGTTGGTCCAGGCTGTTATTTGTACATCTTTGGCAGTCGTAATGGGTAGTCAGAAGCCAGAAAGTCTGGCAACCAGTCTTACTAAGGGGTATCGTGTTACCCAGTAACTGGGTTGTGGAGGCCCGATAGGCAGTCGCTCCAAGTTAAACACTGGTATTCAGCTGCACCCGGTTAGACTGGAAGCCGACCCCAATATAGTTACCGCACAGTGCGGTACCGCACCGTGTGGACCCAACATGCTGCTGCGTCCTGCTATGCCTACGACGCAGCTGTACATTTCGCGTCTGCATTACACCACGAATATTGAGGAAGTCGTGGAGTATTTGGGGGTGAAGACCGACTGCACTCTGAGGGTTGAAGCATTGGAATCGAGGCACAACATCAACTTTAAGTCGTTGGTGGTACGAGTTCCAACCAAACATCTGCAGACCTTTTTGAAGGAGGATTTTTGGCCGAAAGATGTCGTAAATCCACGTTTTCGAGGGCGGTTACGCGACACCAAGGTTTTTTGATTTATGCATTACTTTAAAAGTTAAAGATTATTTGTGTATTTTCTATGGGCCTCAGTTGCCTGACAATAAAAAATATTATTTGCGAAAATTTGCACGTTTCTTAGCTTTTGGCTACTTTTAAGCTTCATCAACGGGCCCAAGTCAAACCTACATTTACGAATAAATTTGATTTGATTTGATTTGATTTGATTTGATTTGGTGAATTTTTACATTCAAGATGGGTGATGTAAAGTGACGTCATTTTCGTCATTTTGCATGAACTTTCGCACGATTCTGCAGGTGTTCAAAATTGCGGCTTTTTGGAGTGTAGTATAGATTGAGTCTTTCAGATCTGTTATTGTTCGTATGGTGTCGGACGTAAAGAATAGCACCATTCCATATCTTCCCGTGGGTGTCGTAAGAGGCGACTAAGGGACTTACCAGAGAATGGGCAGCAGCGTTCTCTGTGCCTTTGTAACAACCATACAGCGATCGCCAACCCGCCTACCAAGCGTGGCGATTATGGCAAAACCCCCCCTTGGGGAGGCCTATGTACAGCAGTGGAAGTCTATCGGCTGAAACGAGGTCTATTAATTTGAGGCTATGGTAGAGATGATTGGGGACCTGTAGTGGAGACAACTATAGGTACTACGTACACTTTTTCTTGACTCCCAATTTTATTATTATAAGGCTAGGCATATGATGAAGGGAATAAAGGCTCTGTGTCACTGACCTGGCGGCACTAGATGCGCCAGCAGCAGCAGGGCGAGGTGCGCGGCATGGCGTGCGCGCATGTCGCTAGCGGGGCGCCCCCCGCGCGCGCCACCAGCTCATGCCACGCCCCTGCGCGCGCGCACACTCGCGCCAGTCACTCGTGTTCACACTCGCACTCACACTCGCGCACTACACTGAGACCGCACTTACTGCTGATAACGGTGATCTGAAATGGAAAATTACGACATTAGTTTAAATAAATACATCTTAGGTAAGTTCTAAAATCGTTAACTGCACTGTGTACGTGTGAGAATTGCCATTCTTTGTAGAAACACTGGTTAAATTTCCCTGAATGAAAATTAAAAATTTAAAAAACCCCCAACGCAAAACATAAAAGCAATTATTTAAAAAGTAAAAAATAATATTTTTTGTTGAGCCATCACAAGTTTGTTCGTTGAAATGGCGCTATAATGTCGCGGCGGGGTACCGCTTAAGTCAAATCTCATTGCAAATCCATGAGTTCGCTATTTTACCTATTTAGCTATTACTGACTTATCGGTACCCCGCCGCGACATTATAGCGCCATTTCAACGAACAAACTTGTGATGGCTCAACAAAAGATATTATTTTTTACTTTTTAAATAATTGCTTTTATGTTTTGCGTTGGGGGTTTTTTAAATTTTTAATTTAATTTTTATTTGAAAGTTTTTAAATGTAATTAAGTCTGGTTTTGAGAAGTTGTAGATACGTCTAAAGTTGTATTTCGTCACATGGATCTTTTTTGATATTAAAGATATCACCCTGAGAATGCGTTTGGTATATATAATTCAATTTTGGTGAAAGTGTGGATTGGATTATTTCTGCGTAACTACGTCCAATTGGCACAACCGTACTCTGGCACAATCGTACCCAGTCTACCCTATGTTTAAACAGCCGGCTGTTTAAACAGCAGGGAACCGGTGCTTTGGCCCTTAGAGTTTATAAAATAAATTGACAAGTTTTTAGTTTTCATTTCGTTAGTTAATTAATATTCCTCATCCCCTTTCAATACAGTATGCATTATTCTAGTCAAGCCCTTTCATTTGATATCCATATTGAGGGAGTCGTGAAAAAAAAAATGTAATTCACCATTTTGTGGTGCCGTTCATCTTGGCTTTGAAATTTATCATAGTGTAAAGTATTCTACTAGTGAAGCCCTTTCATTTGATACCTATATTGATGGAGTTGTGAAAAAATATGTGATTAGCTATTTTGTAGCGGCGGCCATCTTGGACCGATTTTCATCAAACATAGCTAAGAACATTCCCGACTAATTCACCTTTCAAATAAAAAAAACAAAAACAAAATCGGTTCATCCGTTCGGGAGCTACGATGCCACAGACAGACACTCACACACACACACACACAGACACGTCAAACTTATAACACCCCGTCGTTTTTACGTCGGGGGTTAATGAAAACTGCCGTATGTTCCTAATTAACTCTTAAAAAACCTAATTAATAACATGTAATCCTTGACTAAGATTGACGACGAGATTAAACATTCCTTTCCATTGTGGGTGTTATGAAAATCGACTAAAATGAAGGAGTTTTGGAAACAGTAAAGTGTACAGGCGTGATAAACCACAATAAATAGACTGACGACAGTGTCAAAAAACTGGCCAAGTAGGAGTCGAACTCGCGCACAAAGGCTTCCGTAGGTACCACTATCTATACAACATTTGACATCGAGCAAAAAAACGGCAAAAAATCACGTTTGTTGTATGGGAGTCCCGTTAAATATTTATTTTATTCTATTTTAGTATATGTATGTTATAGCGGCAATACAAATACATCATCTGTGAAAATTTCAACTGTCTAGCTATCACGGTTCATGAGATACAGCCTGGTGACAGACAGCCAGACAGACAGGCAGACGGACAGTGGAGTCTTAGTAATAGGGTCCCGTTTAACCTGTGGGAACGGAACCCTAAAAACGAGCAGTAATACAACTCGCAAACATATACTTATATCTCATAGCCAAGGCCTCAAGGGTCATCGGTAGTCCTTAAATGTCCACTTGATTGGTCAGACCTCTACAGTTGATACACGACCAAATCATTTGCCTGCTCATTGAGTTGATCCTAATTTACCAGTTAAATAACTGAAAATAAATTGTTATCCCATATTCGTCAATTCCATCATCCACAGTAAGATCAGAGGCAGCTTGTCACACGATGACCCGCAAGATGTCGGTTTGGCCGCTCAATTACAAAACCCTTTTCTACTATTATCATCTAAATTATTACAGGTCGGCACACTTGAAGCTCAGAGCTCCAGGTCTTGTTTATCCTGTGCCTACATTATTAATCATTGAAGACCTTAAGCCAACAGACTTGAGCACCGAACGTAACTAACATTTAACTGAAATAACAATTTAACTCGACCAAGAAATACACCGTACATAACTTGGTGAAACAATAATATGAACTGATTATGTATTCACGATGGTCTCCTGCCAATCACCGGGTATTGTTGCTCTGGTTTATTGAGATCATACCTCGTTTAAATAATGTTATATTGGAAATTGTCTGCGTAATGTTTGATGTTTTTATTTCCCCTGAATATTTGTTGTTTTTGTTTTGAGATAGTACCTACTATTACCGAGTCCACCAGCTGGAGTTCCACAAGTCTATTGAACATTTTTGAGTGCTCGTTCCATTAAAATGTACATCATCGTGTTTTCTAGTCACTCTTGATCGTTACCTAGTATGGATGGCAAATGCCGCAATGTTAACTACAAACCTTTTACTAATTTAGTGAACTTAATGAAACACGTAGGATCTTTAAGACTTTAATGTTTGAAGTTAAACAAACCTAAAACAAAGGTATAAATACCGTTTTGTTTACTATAGAAGTCACGACGCAGTTTACCCAAGTACCCGCAAATAATAAATAATTAACTTTGTTTACAGTTTCGTCGAACTAACAGCTGTAAACTAAATTGTTTTCTTGAACTATCACAGGCAAGTTTTACTTGATATGAAAATATTCTTAAACTAAAATACAAACCATCGGTCAAATTATTAAACTTCAACTGATAACGAAAACTCTACATAAAGTTCTACGTTATACCTTAATACACTTCCAAAATTATTTTACACAAAACGTAAGTATTAATATATTAACGACAGCCCTGAAAGCTGACATCGCCTGTGTGATATATAAAAAGAATTTCACAAGAGACATTCATTTTCATAGTCTCGATACTCGCTCGCGGAATGACTGATCAATTTGCCACGACACGAAATATTTTCGCATCGCTCGTGCTCGTACTGACGTGAGACAAAAAGAGAACCGTAAAACCGAGCTTAAAAAACCGAACTTAAATAAATAAAACACTATCATAAACCACAAAGTTTGAGCAAAGTTTGTAAGTAGCGTCGATACAAAGTGTGTGTGTGATCATAAAAGTGTTAGATGTGCAAGTTCGCCGATAAACTGCCACTAATGGCATAAACACTCCTTTTACTGCTGATAAAACGAAGTGCTACCTACGAGCGTACGCTAAAGAAACTTTCTACGATATCGGCAATAGGTGAAAATGTTACATTACATAAATGTGGGTGTCGTATATTTAAAGTTTAGTTTTATCACCTGTAAAACAGTCCCATTAGGGTAAATTCAAGGTTCTATTAACTACATATAGGTACCACAAACAATGAATTTATTTTCCAAGAAGCATCTCATCATTCATGTGTAACATTTATTTATTTTCTCTTTTAAATCGATGCCGCGCTCAAAATTCTTTTTGCATCCGCAATAATATAAACTCACTCAGACAAAAACCCGACCTTGAAACAACTACATGTAGGAAATACTTACAAATATTTGCTCCGTGCGGGAATCGAATCCGCGACATTCAGCACAGCAGCCAATCGTTGAGTCACTGTGTCAATTGTGTTGCCAATTCTACTTTTCTATATTAAAAGTTTATCGTCAACTTTTAAAACTAAAAATTATTATTACAAGCACTTCTAAAATGTAAGAATTCATTTAAAGGGTTCCTACTATTTGCCGTTTGTTTAGAGAACAAACGGCAAGGAACTCCATAGTTTATTTTACACTAAGAATTGGTAACCAGCAGTGCTATTCTGTTACAATCTCCCTCGGTGAACACCTAGGTGAAGTAAGCTGTCATCTGTCCCGACGCTAGGGATTTACAAAGCACTACAATCGGATGACAGTTCACTTCACCTAGGTGTTCACCGAGGGAAATTGTAACAGAATAGACATACTGTGGTATTATTTAAATAACGGCTAGTAAACTTTAAAAAAATGTTCACCCAGCTAGCACCTTTGTACAATTTAATATAAACAAAAAGCAGCTACAGCAACGTTGCACATTTCCAGACCCACGTTTTGCCCATCCCTTGCGAGCCGGCAAAATAATACCGAACTGCTGACACAGAGTAGTCGAGGACAGTATACCCACCGGTTGTACGTTGTTTCATAGCTAATAGTTTTATAGAATTTCGGTTCACATAAAATGTTTCTAATAATTTCGTTTCATAGAATAATCAATACGCAGAATACTTAATTTCAAGATTTTCAAATCATTGATTTTTGTTTCACATAAAGTTTATTGTTAGAATAATCATATCATAGAATAACAAATCAAATATTCTTTATCCTTATATTTTTTATTTAATATAAAACGTATTCCCAGGAATGGGGCTCTCAGTTATTAGAACTTACTGCACGTGCGTGCAAGCAACCACGCAGGATGCAAGCAAGCATGCAGGATGCAAGCAAGCAAGCAGCGTACAAGCAAGTATGCAGCATGCAAGCAAGCATGCAGCGTGCAAGCAAGCATGCAGCGTGCAAGCAAACATGCAGCGTACAAGCAAGCATGCAGCATGCAACATGCAGCAGGCATAGTTTCTGTCACGGCTCCGGCGTTGCGGGGCTTCGGCGGTCCCACGCGAGCTTATCGTCGCAGATGGTATTCACGCTCACCACCGCAGCTTCGGCTTACTGGCCGGCTACGCCGGCCAGCCTCAGCCGCGGCGGCGGGCGTTAAAACCACCTGCTCCTCAGCTCACGAGCCGCCTCGCCCCTCCACGCCTACGCAGATTTAAATTACACTCTAGGGGTAGGGCAGACAAGACTACGTGGAGTCGGTTTCGCAGCGATTCGTTTCTGTCATTAACTTTGGTAGCACAACATATTGACTTTTTTAGACAACATTTTTTGTTTTTGTCTATTTATATTTATACATTTTCGTTGAAATAAATTCCATGGAAAAATACAACAAACAAACAATATTCGTTAAAAAAAAAATTCTACTTTTTGATAAGTTTGTTAAACAAAAAACTGTGATTAAAAATTCATTGAATTGTGTTTCTGTAAAATATTTTTCAATGAAGTAAATAGTCTTTGAAACAATAATAGTCGAAATAAAAATACGAGAACCAAATATTATGATAAACATTTTCTGGGAAACGAAATTCTATGAAATTTCTGTCTGCGAAACAAGGGGACACCATACCCACCACATGCGTAATAAAACGCCACAGCTATTGGCACCAAGTGAAACAAAAGCTAGTGCAAACTGCGACTGCAGAGCCACCTGAAATAGTTTTGTTTTAGTTTAAGTATAAAGCTCGCATTTTGATTGGCTTTGGCAGCGTTGCGAAGTCATTTAAACATGAACGTGGCTCGCTTCCTCGACGCATCTAGTTACCGATAAATGGAGTGATAATAGCAAAGGTAAGTAGACCCTGACGAGTGTCAGCACAATTTTGTTGCATCTACAGTTCAGTCCAATTCAAATTAATAATTGGAATAAAAGTAACAAAAATTTCTGGAATGCGTATTCAAGTCTTCGTGTGTCGCTTCAACAAAAATATTATATTGTACAAAGCCATGTATATGAAAAGACGTTAGGAAACATAAATAGGTCCATATTTTGTTACCTAAGACGTTGTTACCCTTTTGTATATTGTTAGGCTGTGGCGTAGGGTTCTGCTATAAGGAAGCCATGTGTATAAATTGCAGCCTCCCAATGATGATAGGTTACCGAGTTTTTGCCTACCTACTACGTAATAAGCTTTTTCCTTTACTCAACTTTTTCGCAGAAAAGGTAAGCAGTTTATAGATAAATCAGTTTTGTAGGTGAATCGAGTGTGTTCGGAAAGAGGTCTCTATTAGTAAGATTACGGTACAGCTCTTTTTCTTTTACCGAAAACATAGTTCTGTGTTTGCACAAAATGTACAACTTTTATGACTATTTTTACGTGGCGTCTTTTGGATAGACGGCAAAAAATATTGTGATTCTGTGTAACATCTAAATAAATAGATATTTGTCGAAAGCACGTTTAACGACTTAGTCTACAATGAATCTAAGCTATCTGGAATTACATATTCAGGCCACAGACTAGAAAAGTTTTTTCAAAAAAAAGAAAACCGCCTTCAAATACTAAAAAGTGATAAATAACTTTAGCACAGAACACACATATTATTACTTTACTTTCGGAAGTCGGTGGCGGTGGCTTTGTGTTTGTTGTTTTGTATTGCCACCGACTTCCGAAAGTAAAGTAATGTGTGTTCTGTGTTAAAGTTATTTATCACTTTTTAGTTTTTGAAGGCGGTTTTCTTTTTTTTTTAAAAACTTTTTATTTTTCGCTTTTTAGTGTTGCCTTAACATCCAAATCCATTAAGAAACGGCAACACACTTAAAAGAAATTGTAAGTCCTCCAGTGATTGAAGAAACTAAAACGTCATCAAGTAATTTTTTTGGGAATTTGTTGATTTGGGACCTTTTCGGAATAAACCCCTTTCGAACAAGGAAAGAATTTTGCAAATTCGTCTATATATGACAGAGTTATGCTCGAACATACATAAAAAAAAATATATATAAACATTCGAATTGATAACCTCCTCCTTTTTGAAGTCGGTTAAAAAAAAGAAGGACTCCGCGCCACGCATATCGAATGTGAAGCATCCTAAGTAAGCCGGACCTTTTGTTCAAACATGCCTCACACACACACTTACATCATAGTCACAGACTAGAAAAAAAAAGGACTCCGCGCCACGCATATCGAAAGTGAAGCACCTTTAGTAAGCCGGACCGTTTGTACAAACATGCCTCACACACACACTTACATCATAGTCACAGACTAGAAAAAAAAAGGACTCCGCGCCACGCATATCGAAAGTGAAGCACCCTTAGTAAGCCGGACCGTTTGTACACACATGCCTCACGCACACATTTACATCATAGTCACGCGCTAGAAAAAAAAGGACTCCACCGACTGTACCGATCTATGGTGCGTCGTCGGTCCGGCTTATTTAAGGTGCTTCACTTTCGATATACGTGGCGCGGCGTCCTTCTTTTTTTCTAGTTCGTGATTCAGGCAGAGTTTCTAATAACACATCCGACTAGACTTACTTTACGTCGTCACCCGACATTGAAATCTCTGTTAAAAGTGCTCGCTCCTAAAAGCCGGAGTACATTGACGTTGCCATTAAGTTCCACAGTGGCGACGGGTTATGGCGCGGCGCGGACTGGTGGCGGCTGACGTCAGGCGCTTAAATAACCATATTGATCCGGACTAGCGAAAAGAGAGTGTCCAGTGTGAAACATGTGGCTAGTATGGAAGTTAGTGTGCATACGTATGTAGAGTTTTAAAATGTGATGTGACCTTATAGTGTAGGTCCTATATAGCCAAGCAGGTGAAGTAAAATTATATATTGCAATTTAAAGGCTTCATAACTGACCAATTTTAATGAAAGGATTTTATTTCCACATAGAACTTCAAACCAATTGAACCGAATTGAGACAAGAAGTAAATACGTGAAGGCAGAAATGTCCAATTTAGCCACTACAAGGGTCACTGCCTAACAAAAAAGCCTATCTCCAATTATCGGGCAGAATGCCAAGGTCAACAAGAAGCTCATTTTCAGCACAAACACTGATAAGATCAGACACAACAAGCTCTTACACAACATGTAGCCGATTCAAACAAATAAGAAAAACACAGTCCCTCCAAAACACAAGTCAAAAAAGTATTAATATCGTCCTCCCGGGCCAGTTTATCCCAAAACAAAAACAACAAAAAATGAGATTACTACGAAACTATAAAAGATGCAGAAACTTCGTCAAGTAAGCTCCCAAACTATGACCCAATAAAGTTCGCGAGAAAAACTCTTGAACTACATGATATAGCTAAATATAGCAGTAACGAACATGTCCTCTATGAGGAAAGTTTTAGTTTCGAACAGAACTCAAGTATTAGTGAGATCAATGGATGTGTGGAATTGCTGAGATTATAAGAGTTTCGATTTGTAAAGATTCGTGTGGTTGGACCCTTACAAATTAGCTTCACAGAAACACGTACCTATGTAACTTTAAGTACTTTACTTTCCTGCAAATGTTATCGCTGCATGTCCCGATGTGGTTAAAAACTGTTATAGCCTTTTGAATTATTCCAGACACTACGTGACCCAGTTTTATAGTTCACAATAAACGAAATACGCAAACTAGACGCAAAGACAATTGTCATATTTATGTATATTTACGACCAGTCATAACCGCACGGCATAAATTTAAAATATTCGAATAGTAGTATTCGAGTAGCTACATTTGAAATAAAAACGGTCGTTTTTGTCACAGTACATAATGTTGCAGCGGAACACATTCGAGTCGTCCCTGGCATGATGTACGACGCTTATTGCTACGCTCTCTGCTCGCCAACTTTTCTTTTCTTTCTACCTAGTTTGAGAGGCCATAGAGATAGGCAGTAAGTCAATGAATACCTATAAACATTAAGTAGGCGTAAGTCTGTCAAATAAATTTATTACTTATTTATAAATCCTGCTTATTCACACTTTGTAAAAAAATGTTGAAAGGAAACTCTCGTAGGGATAATTAGTAAAAGTAATCATATTTACTGAATATTAAATTTACAACGTATATTTTCCACGAAATGTGTTTTCATGACAAACTTTGTGAAAAATTCCGACAAAAACAGTACATTAATAACATAACTAATTACAAACTAAAATGTTCGGCGCCTTTTTTAACAAAAAATACCTTTAACGTTAATTAATCATTAGGTAAAAATAAAATTCTGGGAGAAAACTATTTCGCTGCTTAATTGCCATTCATCAAGTGAAACATTGATTTTGGAAAATAAGTATTCTAATTTACTCTTTAATAGCTCTGCAATTAAAACTAAAAAGGTTGACCGTTAATTATTCTTAATTTCAATAGAGGTTTTGATACTTTAATTAAAATCATTACAGGCTTCCTATCTTAGAGCTCCTTAGATTCTGAGAAAAGCACAAAACGTATTGTTTGAAACATAGACGAGTGAAAGGACAATGCCATAAACTCTATACAACTTTGCCCCACTCAATAAAAGTCATGTGCAATATGTAGCATCTTACTGTTTATTTATTGCTGATAACTAAACATTAGTCTTAGTGACTGTAGAACTTGCGGTTTCCGTTTAAATCTAAAAACAATAATAACATTGATTATAGGTTAAATTGTATTTTAGGTAAAAAGAAGTTTGTTTTTTGTGGGTAGGTATTTCGTAATCCGCAAGTACTAAAGAAAAACAATTTACTATAGAAAGGCTTTTTATTCATTACAATTATTTTCTTTAATTTACTTTTCTGTACATGGGTTACTTTTTCTGTACATGGGTGGGGCAGGATCTGGCATTGTCATTTAGGTACAAAAAATCATGTAATTTAAATGTTTAATATTTGATTGGCATTTATTTCATCATCATCATTTCAGCCTAAAGACGTCTACTGCTGGACATAGGCCTCCCCAAGGGGGGGTTTTGCTATAATCGCCACGCTTGGCAAGCGGATTGGCGATCGCAGTATGGTTGTTACAAAGGCACAGAGAACGCTGCTGCCCATTCTCTGGTAAGTCCCTTAGTCGCCTCTTACGACACCCACGGGAAGATATGGGATGGTGCTATTCCTTGCTTCCGACACCACATGGACTACGGATTACCAACAGGCAAATTATGGATGTAGTTTAAATGCCCGTTGGTACGTAGATTCAAAGCTTGCAACACAGTTGAGTCACTGTGCAAGCTGCACAGTGTTTACTAACACATACGGCGCACTCTCATTCGTCCCGTTTGTCCGTCCCTTTCATCCGCCAAACGACGCTTTGATTAAACAATTTCGTTGCGCACCAAAATAAAGTTTTTAATCTTTCGATGTGGCGGATGTGACGTCAGAGAATCGAGGCCAAACAAAGACTCGGAGATTCGGATGTGTGGTCTTTTTTAATTTCTGTGCTCTTCGTGTCGAAGGATTGGATGTGGGTGGCATACCTGATTGTTTGTACCCACTTGTACGAGGTATAGGTACCTGTGTTTGTTTGGAAATAAAGTATTAGTCTTTAGATCTCTTTTTCATGAAATATTTCAGACAAAACTGCATTACATTACAGGGGGGAAAGGAGGGACCTATGAATACGTTGTCCGAACCAACTTTGCGACATACTTCGAGACTAAACTAATAAATGTAAGGTGCCAACTCGCCGGCAGAAGTAAAGTTTGATAAAAACCAGGTGTCGCCTACTTACGAGATAACGATTTTTTACAAAGTTTCCAAGTACCATCCTATTAACAATTTCGTTTTCATGATTTATCGTATAGATGATGAGATCGGTAGCATCGTCTGTGATAAATGTGGAACCGGAGAGTTTTCTGAAAGACTGCTTTGAAATATCCAAACAATCTTGATAGATATGGTTACAGTCTTATCAGATGCCACATACGTTTCATCCCTCTTCTTCACAGGCCCATACCAAGACAAACGATTGCTTTCGAACTCCTACTAGGCGATCTGTTATGCGTCCAAAATAAACAGTATGATATCCGTCATATTGACACAACAACAAAAGCTTTACCCTCACAAGACCTAACTAAATTATAAACATTGTAACCGGTATATCACTAACCACAAATAAAATTGACTTGATACTATTTCAAAACAACATTAAAGTCGAAATAAAAACACAAAAGTAAAATATATCGAATAAAGTTCAATAACACATCGATACAACGAACTCTCTCCAAATATATATTAGAATTCTGCGTTTTATGACCTCAATTTTTCTTTTATTACCTGTGCATACAACTTTGCTCTCACAAAGGTGGCTCTTACGGGGCCATTACGGTACCTATAAAGACCCCATCGCGGCACACAACTCACGAGGGCTGTTCCCAAAACTTCGGGAGTTCTAATGGACATCGATGTCTTAGGATGAAGTGATGCTGGGGGTAGAGGTGGGAACGCGAGACTCAAGTACAATCGACTTACGTCAATACGTGAGTCAAAAATACTTCTAAGAATGTATTCAAGGAAATAAAACACAATATGTAAAATTTTTAGGGAGTACCACACAAAAAATTATTGCCAATGTTCAATAAGATTAAATTAAGGCTGCGTTTCCACCAGAGATTTACGGGGATGCGTAGCGAGAGATGTGCGTGATAATGACCAATGATACCGCTAATAGTAATAAACTTTTATTTCAGACGTTTGTCCATAAGTACACACAACATATAGGTACATACAATAAGCACAACAAATACAATAAATAAATAAAAATAAAACATTAATCAAAATACTTAAGGGGAGTGGAGGCACTGTCCACTGATTACACCGCAGTGACTGTGTGCAAGCGTATCCATTGGCACAGATGCTGTTATGGCTGGACCTAACACGACTCAGCAGCGACGCACACAGTTTCTCTATAAGGGCATGAAAACCATCTGTGTGCATTTCTGCAAACATTTTTGAAGCACTGCAGAATCGTGGCAGATCCAGCAGTTCCCTAAACGCGTTAAGCGCCATATCGCTGTTATTTTCTAGTTTAACACACATACCTCGCTACACAACCTCGTCCGCCTTTGGTGGAACCGCAGCCTAAAAGTAATATGCATAAAACACACTGAAAACGTCTATAATTGACAAATCACCACCGAAACCATCGTGTTAATCGAATCCCATTCGCTTTGGCATGCACACGGAATCGATTCGTAATTTATTACGGCAGTCCTGACCCAAACCCTGAAATCGTGCCCAAGACGATAATTTTTAAAAGTTTTACCCACCATCTTTTGTGGCGTCGATCGCATCACAAAATCGTTTTACGCACACAACGGGCAATGAATCTTTGTCCAAGTTTGGGCACACGATAGAAAAACTTGCTCTTTAATAACATTTACAGCGATAATGATTGATCATCGAGTGTCTGGGACTTCAATAACTGAGTAAAACAACCTGAAATTAAAGCTAGCACTGGAAATGACAAGATACGGAATATCCTCGTAATATTGCTGGGCGCCTTGATTTCAGTGGAGATAAGAGTGCTTACGTCACAAAATAAAAGCCTCCAGACTAAAATTGGCGTCCGTAAAACCAAGGACAGGCTTTTAAAGCTGAGCCTGAAGTCGGGCTAGATTTTTTCTCGTATTTTTGCTTATAAAAGTATCCGTGGCTAAGTATCAATAGAATTTAATTTACTTTCTTGACTCTGTTATATCTATTTTTATTAGAGAACAGGATACCTGCCGTCGAAGATTAATAAAGATTCGCCAAGTTAATACCTTTAAAGTCCGGGTTCGTTTTTAGGGTCTTGTCGTAAAGGAAAATCTTTTATATTTACAGCGCGCTGTCACAGAAGTACTTTTATTAGTAGCTCAGGATGGCTCAGGTGAGGTGAAATCAGGACTTATGTAATGACATCTTTCAACACCATTCCGTCTGGCAACTCCCATAGGTACTTCGTAAACTCTGTACTTTTCCTTCCTTGTCAAAAAATAAATAACCTTATAAACTACCTACAATTCCCCTAATAACAACTCGCGGCATCTAATTTGAACTCCTCATTCGAAAAAGTCAATTTCCACTTGTACCTCGACCGCGGCGGTAGGAACCTCATAAAGACGGGTAAGGGAATACGCGCCAATAAAAACGCTCATTTATAATGTGACGTCACTCCAATATGGGACTCAATCAGGGAGGTACTGAGGTTATACCTTCTTATGTCGTAATTATAGCCTAACGTGTTCCCTAAGTATATACTAACGTGTTTCTAGGTTTAGCAGATCTATTTAAATTTTTCATACCACCATTAAGTCTCGTGGTATCTCTGTCATTTTATGTCAAAGAGACTGTGACAGCACGAGATTTAATTGAGTAGCGTTTGAGTATTTGGTCATTAGAAGAATACACAATGGCGATTTATTAATAGAATCATTAACCCAGCATGTATAAAATAAAATAAATTTATTCACAAATAAAAGATACACAAGACCTATGAAGTCCCTGACTTCTGATCTAGGTTCAGAGACCTGTTACAGAAGTCAGTGTCTTCCGCAATGTATGCCGCATTCTCATTTCAACCACCATTACAAAGAACGTAAATAAAGTTTTGACGAAATTAGACAAGCTCAGTCACTTATCAAGTGAAGTAAGCTATATCTATACATATAATAAAAATGAATCCCTATTTCCCTTGGTCACGGCATCACGCGTGAACGGCTAGATCAATTTCGCTAATTCTTTTTTTGTGTTTGTTATTGTAAGGAGAAGAATATGAAAGAAAAAACTAAGTAAGTTGCTCGGAACATTCAAAAAATCAACAAAGACCAATGACCAAATAATACAGAGATGACGTTTTCATTTCTTCAACAAAAAATTATACAATCATGATGATGGCGTATTAGTTTCTTCAATTTTTGGAGGATTGACGCAATTAGTGTAGGTAAAGTAGGTAGGGTATGTAGGGTAGGCAAAGTAGATAGGATAAGTAGGGTAGGTAGGGTAGACATATAGGCAGGTAAGTAGGTAGATAGGGACAGGACAATAAAGTCTGTGTCAGCTAGTGTTAAATAAATTACTATTCCAGTCTTCTTTAACATAATACGAAATTTCTTTAAATCCACACACATAGTTTATTTTGTAATGTTGAATTATATTTACGTAATATTATTGTTATTTTATTCTATTAAGTTATTAAAATATAGAATCGATGTCTTAAATAAAGTAGATACTTAGCTAATTCAAAAAGATCCTATTTTACATCAAAATCAAAATAATAAAATTATTTACAATTCTAGGAAAAAGGCAGGGAGCTCAAAGGGCATCAAAAAACTCGTCCACATCGCTGTCAACGGGACACGTGCCCAACAGGCTGGCAGCATTGCCACGTTGTATGGCAATGCTGATTCTTTGACCTAAGAATAGACCAGCCTTCGGGTCACGTGAGGAGTTGACCAGCCGCTTATTGTAAATAATTTTATTATTTTGATTTTTATGTAAAATAGGATCTTTTTGAATTAGCTACACACATAGTGATCGATCTTAATACACAAAGGATTTCATAAACATGGAATCATAAATTACCCAGTTACGAACAGAGTTTTACGTGGCCCGTAACCACGGCTAATAAACCACACCGTAAACCCATACGTTCATTTTTCGTAACGGAAACGCAAACCACGGGATAACTTCTGTTACTTACGTTTGATTTTATAATAGTAGCAGTTAATACTTACATGTGGTAAGATATTAATGTTGCGTTTGGAAGCATTCGGAGCCGGATATTACATTACAAGCTGTAAAGTGAAGTGGGTTGTGGTCACGTAATATGCACACTGTTTATTGCTTTAAAACGATTACGTGAACAAAATATTAGGATTCACGGCACGTCACGGTATGGCACGGCACGGCACGACACGGCACGGCTGAGCGATTGGTGGTTCGATTCCCTCACGAAACAAATAGGTATTCGTTTACACTGTGTTGCTTTTGAAATAACCAGACCAAAAATGTTTGTAAGACTAGCACTATACCTGCGACTTCGCCCGCGTGAATTTTCTCAAGGATCCCTATTTTTTCAATAAATAAATATAGCCTAAGTTACTCAGGGATAATGTAGCTTTCTAATGGTGAAAGAATTTTTGAAATCGGTCGAGTTGTTTTTGAGTTAAATCGTAACGAACAAATCAATCATTTCTCTTTATAATATTAGGAAAGATATACATGGTCTATCGACACTGGCTGCGTTTTGTCTGTGGTCATTAGACCCAGTTCTAAATATCGCAACTTTCTGTTTCGATGGGCGAGGTAATTCCTCTTAGTTATTATGAGAAACTATCCTAATCATAATATTTTAAAACGGCACCATTAACCAGTTTTTAATGGAACATAGAACTGTGAATACCTTGCTATAAACTCCTTACACCTTTACACAACAAAAGCTAAGCCCGTCTTCCACGCTCCTGAGCTAATAACTCTGAACATTAAATCAGCTTTTACGACAAAATTTAACATAAACACTAAAGCATTTTAATTATGGGGGCCAGGAGTTTGAAGAAAGTGCCGTCTATTCGGCGGTATCTTGATCCACTAACAAAGATAAGCCTGAAGGGGATGCTGCTAGACATTCTACTTGGCTCACTTTACTTTGTGTGCCGTTTGAATTTATTTTGGAGTAGACTGGGTCATCAGTCGGCCTATTCTGTACAAATCTCCTTAGGTGAGTCCGTTGCTGCTATCCCTCATGATGCGGCACATCCTTCACAGCTCACCTCACGACCACTTCACATAAATTTATTAAAATTGATAGTAGTACTGTCGCGAGCGCGCGAAGAAATTAGATCGATTTTTAAATGGAAAATACTCGTTTCGCTCCAAATATGTATTCAGTTTGAAGGCTTTATTCTCACAAATGGGTGATTCTTCGTCGTATTTTTTACGCGCACGTGCTACGCCTGTAGGTCGATTCTGTAAAATTCAAACAACAACTCGCGTCTCACATCGCTATTCACTCTCACTTCGCATAAGTTTCAAAATGACCTTGAAATATTTGACACTTTGAATCGGGTTCGTGTGCGAAGTGACGGGGAAATTACCTTACAGAATGCCATTTCTTACGTCATCTCATACTTTTTCTGTCAAAATCTCCCTGTCAATTTAGTTCAACTCGCTGACACGTTCGCAAGGGTGGCGCTAGTGTAAATTCGAATTATCATCCGAGTTTTTAGAATGCCAATCAAGAAACTCACAGCGGATTCAGATTCGAAGTTTAGAATGAGGTCTTACAGAATCAAACCCCTGGTCTTTATGTTTCCCTGGTATCAAAGATCGAATACACGGTCGTGCTGTTTAATAGCAGGTAACTAACTAAATATCGAGTTACTAATTAGGTTCTGTAGAGTCTTTTATTTTGCATCCGATTCACGTTATACAAAGCTTTCTCATCATCATCTACCTATACCCTGTTCACAATAAGATTAGACATTTACAAAAACCTTTTTTACAGTCCGTTCAACCGAATTTGACTTATATTGCGTTAGTAGCATGACAAATGGCAACTGCAGTAAACAGTCGTTATTGCAACCACTTTTTTGCCTCTAATGTCATCCTTAAGCCTACGGAATAGAAGTAAAAATCGGTTGAAGGGACTGTAAAAAAGGTTTGTGTTTATGTCTAATCTTATTGTGAACAGGGTATAGGTATTGATTTACATGGAGCGATTGCTTGTCTGACCTTCACAGCCCAGTTACTGGGTATCTAAAACATTGCTTTTAAAAACTAGGCTCTGGTGTATATAATAATAATAATTTATTTACCAAATAAATAAGTGCTTACATTTTCTTCAAATACTTCATAATATCTAGATTTGCACATCTTTAAAATAGTCGAATACATAAAGGAAACAGAATATTACTTTTGAACTCCACACTAGGTCTAGCCTGTCTCGTGGAGTCCGTGAGTGGATTTACCAAAGGTTTGACCATCTTTGTTGCAAACAGTATTAATCAGGGTAAATTATGTTTTACTATTACATACTATACATTAGTTAACTTACATTAACTTTTAAAATAACAAAAACAAAAGAATAGAAGCGAAACAAAGAAAAGGTGTATATTGCGTGATGTATATTAAGGATGAGTGTAGGTGTGTGTGAGTGTATGGGTGAGGGTGAGTGTGATAAAGTGTAGTATGTGCGCCTGGTAAGAATGTCCTATGAAATTATTCTTATGAAGGACTCTGATTCACATAATAATATTACCATAGTCCTTCATACACAAGAGAAGAGTCCAGATATACCTTGGTGCTTTTCATGTAGCTATGCTAAAATAATTTCACGCACTCGATGCAGTGACCTTGAATTAACAAATATCCATTAAAAAAAACAAATAGAATGATAACGAAGCTAAAATAAATACATTTATAAAACAACTGACCCTTAACGACCTACATCAACAAATCAAAAATACAATTTAACTCTTCCAATTTGTATTTATAATGTGTATTCAAATTCAAACTAAATTGGAAAAGAAAAACCTTATTATTGAGTACAAACAAAGTCTAGAGACGTTATCATATCAAATTCATCACTCATTTTTGTGAAAGCTAATATTTACATTTTTAAAAGCCATTTTTATATGTTGATATTTTTTTCGCTGCAGTTTGTCTAAAGTAGCCTGGCAGATTTTAAATATTGTTTCTCTAAGATATATATTAAATACTGCGATATATTCGATAATAAATTCGCCAATTTAATGGTTAGATGCCTGCAGCTTTGTAAGAACAATATTTAATTGTTGTTATCACTTTATATTTTATGCTAATCTTGATTTATGTAATTGGTTTTGTAAGCCGTGTCATTCAAATCAACCGTGCAAATCATTTAAATAAATAAATTGTAGGTTTAGGTTTAACACATTTATTTATAACTCATAAAGAACAATACATAGTTCACTTAATAATGAGCTTAAATAACTCATTATGTAACATTCAGCGATTAAGCCATTCTAGTAAATGTTATCGTAAATGTAATGTTTTAATCTGGTTTTAAACACTGCAAGTGATTTGGCATCCTTAATATTATTTGGTAAATGATTGTATAGTTGTGCTCCCTCATAGGTAATAGTCTTTTTGCCGAAGTTAGTTCTATTTATTCGTAATTTATTTGGTTAGTATTTCTTAAACCGTAATAAAATACTTTTTAACAAGTTTTATGTCAGATTTTAAGTCACCAGTCATTATATTTCTTACCAGTATGCACGTTGAGTAAGTGTTTAATTGTGTTAGGTTAAACATTTTTGTTTTACAGTATAGTGTACCTGTCTCAGTCAATCGGTGATACTTAAATAAAGCTTTAATTACTTTATTTTGTGAAACTTGTAAGTCTTTAAGATTCGAATTTGCAGCACACCCCCATAATTCTAAACGTGAGTCTTGCAACTAACTGATAGAATTTACTTGTCGAAATGTGAGTGTCCCACCTAACACATCTGACCAACCCTTTGAGAATTAAGTACTATTTCATACAATCGAGTTATGATTACGTGTCCACCAACAGTTAACGAGCAAAACGCGTACTAGGGGAGGGGGTTTGGGTCTGGTGTCGACCATGATAATGTGATCATACAAATCCCGGGTAAACACGTTGTTCAAATACCTACTTAATGTTTCGACTAGAGCGCCCCGCACCTCGTCACTAGGGCTCGATAAAAATATGCGCAAACAAAAAATGAAACAAATTGCTGTGAACAGAAATAAATTAGTCGTAGAGCCCCAAAGAGACACATTTGTTTGAAGTTTTAATAGAAAAATATATTTTAGCACGCTCAATAACTTGTGACTAATGATTTACTTTCAAATGATTCTTGAACGTGCCTACTACACTAGTGAAACAAAAACTTGTTTTTCGTTGTTTCCAATCTTGTAAATTAATTATTTTCAATTGATTTTATTTAGGGTACTAAAGTAAAGCAGTTGATTATAGGTTGCTAAAATAGTACATATAAAAACATAGATACTTTATATTCCTGTAGTTTTAGTACCAGCTGTAACTACATATATTATATACTTGGAGGTAGGTACACATACTTAAAGTACTAGAGTAGACCACAGTACAAGAGTACTTCCATTTTTTTTTGTTTTCATGCACTTCACACATTTTACAATATAATGATTAAATTGTCGGTTTTTGCACATGAACCCTGTTAGGGCACTGCGAATGATAAAGTTGGTTTGCTGTTGAGTTTATGAGCGTACATGCTGCATCATCATTTTATAAGGTTTGCCTAACATATTACAAAATATTTCAGAAATAACAGAATTTAAACAATAATAATACATGTCTAGAAGTCATTATGATGTCCAATTTATAGTAATAAACATTATGCAATAATACCCATTAAGTCATATTTAGTCAAATTACAAGAGTAAAAAGTAATAATAGTACCTAATAACTCTATTTCTTGGCGGTTGGTACACTTTTTAAAATTAAAGTCAAAGAAAAGTTTTTGTGTTTGTGTTTTTGTTTGTGTTTGTGTTGGTTGTTTGTTTGTTTTTTTTTGTTGCTTAGTTTTTTGTAAATTTTTTATACAGTATATTAGATCATAATATTCTTATTCTTATCTAACGCGAAGTTTACAGATAACACAGAGTCAGCTGTTGAAACACAACAGAAGCACAGCGAGCAAGGGTACAGGATAATTAATTCTAGCGGCTGCGGACGATTGACTGACTGCCCCTCATTACTTATGTAGCTGCGGCCCTTTGCTTAACATATCACCACAGTTTAGTTAACTGTTACATCGCGTTGCTGAGAGCTATTCCGTGTTTTATAGATAAAGTTCTGTGAATTATTGTGCTTTATTTATAACTAGGTACTTTAAATTATAGAACTGGGGGCCAAGTCTGCTATTTTTATAATTTCGTCATTCCAACACGATCCCATTGTCATTTTGCTAAAAGTTCGTAATCTGCTAAATCCATAATGGTCGCTCATTGGTCGGTCAATGGTCTCGTGATAGAATTGTGTTATAATGACATTGTCAACAAATTTGAACATTTATTCATGCCAGATTTCATTTATATATATTTTTACATATTATTTATAAGTGTTATAAGCAATCTGAAATAGTAAGAAGTTCGTAAACAAAAGTCAGTCATTAATTTGTCATTATGTACGAGATTACCATTCTATATCATTTCTTTCTATGGAGTTGGTTGACCATTGGAACGTCATAATGACGCCATTATATTAGTAGATTATCAAACTTGTCAAAATCAACAATTATGAAATCAATGACAGACCATTCTGACACTATTGTAATAGCAGACTTGAGGCCCTGGTAGGCTGATAGACCAGTCTTGTTTCGCGCAAGCGCAGAACCACGACCCTACTCGCATTTTTAATACTTAATAAGCATTCGATTCGTTCACCCATTAGTACTAAACTAAACAAAACGTGTTTGCAATTTCACTAGCACCAATAAGTATCCTTAGGAGAACATAGTGAAGCGAAATACAGGCTATATTTTAGTTCCCTGCGTAAATGTACGCATGCGCGGTATGCGTGTGTATGTGTGTGTGTGTGTGTGTGTGTGTGTGTGTGTCACGATTAAAAATTTATGGAACAGCAGATTATTAGTACATACTAGCTGATACCCGCGACTTTGTCCGTGTGAATTTCGGTTATAATATGTGGGGTCTTTTTTTGCGTGGAAGCATATTTTACTTCAGATAATATCAGTTATCTGCCATTGAAAGTCCCGCCAAAATTGATATTCCGTTTCGGAGATTTGCCGTAAGAAACAGACAGACAAAAATTATAAAAATTGTTTTTTTTTTGTAAACATTCAAATGCATTTATTAAAAGTCTGTTATTTTAACATTACAAACAGACAATCAATTTTATTTATTTATAATAGATATCACGGCTGGTAGGCTGGTTTTCAAGAGTACAGACACCAAGGCGTACCAAACTGTCATATTTTCCCAACTTAATATGAACCTTACCCTTTTGTAATAAAGTTGAAAATCTATCAAAGAATTTTGACAGATTGTTAAAGTTTAATGTGCTGGCCTCTTTTCTTTCAGCCCTGAAAGAAACACAGTGAATTCAAAGTCAGCCAGTCACTATGTATAGTATAGGTTCTATCCTCAGCTAATTCATTCATTCAAAAGCACCTCTACCACTAGCTCTTACTAAAATTAAACCGACACAAAATTACCATTTTAAACAAATAACCAACTACATTATTAAAAGCGCCAAAAGCCATTAAACATTAACGGGTAGCTGTATAAAAATAACATGAACAGTGGCGCGCCCTATGCACACTCGGCTAAATTAATGACAATAGTATTCATGGCTGCTCGTAATAAAGGGTATAAGGGCCGAAACACACAGCTTACACTCGCAATTGCCTGCTCGGATTTACACCTGCCTTTGAAGCAGAACTTGTAACTGCCCACTTTAATTAAACCTTATAGAGCGTGGACAAATATTGATAGAGTGTGTGAGGTGGAATAAATAGAGATTGTCCAGTTGAATCGTTATACAGTCAAAGTTGTTCACACAGTTGGCACAGTTGTTGAGTGATCGGCTTCTGCGCTGCGTGTCACGGGTTCGATCCCCGCACGGAACAAATATTTGTATGGCCTACAGGTTCCGAGTCTGACTATTAGTGTTTGTGAGTTTATATTTTTATTTTCTTTTTTGTGGGAAAATAAATAGTTATACACTAAAATCTTATACTAAGTTATAAATGTATAACCAACGACATTTTTCACAACATATTCTAAGTAATATCTTATAGTGTATTCTAAGCTGTTAAATCAGAAAAAATAGTTAATAGTCGTATTCGTTGTAGTTAATAGTAGTTAAGTAGTAATAGTTAATAGTTTATCCACGACACAGGAGAAATTCCTTGTGTAGGGCAAAGTTAAAAAAAATAATAGTCAAATAATTTATTTCAATTAGACAACATACTTTCGAAAGTTCAGAATTTATTCTTTCATTTCTAAGTATTCTAGACATTAGAATAAGAATAATAGAATTTACAGAGATAACAGACATTCGTCTGAGATTGCTCGCAGTTGATAATCCTACTCTAGATCTAGAGCATCCAAAGAGAAAATTTCTAAAGAAACTCCAGTTTGGTGATCAAATTCACAAAGCAGATTGTTAATGGGAAGTACAATGCCCGTCGTACATCGAACGAGCTATTTCGTTTGCAACCAAAAACAATCTTTTATTTTATTTATTTTTACCTAAATCAAGCTCAAGATAAAAAAAAACAAAATAAAATATTGTTAGTAGGGTAGAAAGATGAATATTTTTGCCTGTAAACCAATTAGCTTGTTCGATCGTACTTAGAAATAATAGTTTATTCGCTGTACCTACCTATGTACTTGTATAATCAAATTTCAATAATCACTCTCTTCACAGCCAGGTTATTCACGTGTAGTCTTTCAGTTGACTTTCTGTTAAAGCCACATAAATATCGGAAATCGATAATAACCATTAATATTTAAGTACCTTTAGCAATAACTTTTAATTTTATGAAGCAGCAATTATATTTTCATAATCTAAAGCGATTTCATAAATAGATTGTTTGGACCTTTTGAAATTTATATAAGTGGTGTATTATTTTGTAATTTTAAAGTTACATAATGAGTTTCAATAATTCAATGAATTACGTCAAACCGATTCAATATGCCAAATTTCTGGACATTATGCAATAACAGTTCAATGTAACGACCCAAACTTATGTTAGAAATAGATTAAAAATTAATTAGCTTTCGATATACAAAATCATTATAATAACTTCGAAATAAAAAAAGAAATTAAAATGTGGGTTGGTTCATTTTGACAGGACAAGCCGCAATTAAAAATATAATCAAAATTAGCTAAACTAAATTGGTTTAGTTAAAATCGTACTTTTCAGTTATATTTTACTAGCTTTTGCCCGCGACTTCGTCCGCGTGAATGTCGGTTATCGCAGATGCAGACTACATCGCTAATTAAAAAGTAGCCTATGTCCTTTCCCGGGGTTCAAGCTACTTTCATACCAAATTTCATGTTAATCGGTTCAGCCGTTTCGTCCTTAAAAGGTAACAGAAAGAGTTACTGTCGCATTTATAATGGAAGTATGGATTATGTCCTGAAGAGAAGACCGTGACGCATAAATTATGTGTCCTTAATCCTGAAGAAATGTCTAAAAGAAACTAATCCAAAAAAACTGTCATCCTAACATTAAAGTAACTGTAAAAAGAAAACACTAAAACTTTTTTTATGGCAACGATAATTTAACTTAAAACAAGTACCAGTCTAGACTAGAAATAATTCAAAATCTACCATTTAGATTAGCAGTAAGACGTTGGCGAGCATAGCAACATATCGCGGAGTCGGGCAACATTTGCCAACAGAAGGCAACAATGAGTAACAGTGAGCAATTCAGTGTGAATGTTAATTACCGTGTCGCTGCTACGGAATTTCCTGCAATTTGACTGAATTCAGACGGTCGCGTCACCTCCGGACAATTTTGTACGGAAAAAATAAAATAGAGATAATTGTAACGATTGTTTGTGAAACAAGATTGTTTTCACAGAGTGTGTTCTAAGTATATAGATGCAGGTTTTTTACTAGATATTTTTGCCAATTTGTCAGTTTTATCACTTGTCAATTTCATTTATTTTACCAATTTTAAAAATTTTGACGGTTTTATAATTTTTAATCAATCTCATTTATCCATGTAATTGTTTACCGATTTGATAATAATTAGCGCTTATTACTATGTAAGTTAGCTTTTCTTTCTTTTTGATTCATTGAATTGTGAATGTGGTCATTCACAATTTAATTAATTCTTAGGTACACTTTTAGTTTATTTTAAGCATGTCATTTTGATCACTGTTTTGCATGTGTAAACAATTGTTGGCTAACCTAATAAATAAATAAAAAAAGTAAATAACATGAACAGACTTAGATATCATAGTGAGACACGTAACTTCGAAGACGCTAACGTCCAGCTTGATTGCATTAGACCCATTCAAGCTGAGCTGAAAAGAAAGGCCCATTCTTAACGTGTTATAAAGATCTTTAATCTTCTCTAGTAATTTATCATTCTGAAACGACGCCTCGTATTTTCAAAAGCTTATAGTTCCAAACTCAATTCAAACCAAATTATCGCTTTCTTACTTAAAGACGTTTTAACAACCTCAAAGTCAAAGTATTTCAACTTAATTAAAGCTATAAAACTAATCTACGCGTAATATTTTTAAGTTCTTGAGATCGAGGCAACAAGACGAACACACTAGTAATTAGATTAATAAATCAAGCGACGCTACACAGTGACGGATGTACAGAAATACCGACAATGATTTATATGGCACTAACTAGTGGGGACCAAATTTTTCTTATTAATAGAGATGTGTAATATGTTCGCGTAGATAGATGAAGATATTATTAGACTCATTGTTATTTCCACAGTGTTGGACGGATATTAAGGACTATTTGTATATTGTTACTCTTGCTTTTTCTAACCCTGGAACAACGCCGACTATTCAGCTACAAGAAAGTAAATAATATGATTAAAAAAACGAATGCAGCCGGTATTCAACTAAGGGTGCACCTGTTATTAAGCCAACTCGATAACAATTTAAAAATAAAACAATGTCCTTTGATACAAATTAGGTACCGGTCGAACGGGGTGAGATTGATAAGTTTTGAAATAAAAACCTACGTATCTATTACAATATTAGAATAAAAAATCTGAAAAAAACATAATTAGTGACGACTTTTTGTATGATAACACAAATAATTTAGTTTACTTTAAAATGATTAAAAATTTGGGATAAAAAAATGTTAACCTGTCAGTTTTATTGATATTGAAAATGGGGCTGCTTTGATAACACCCAATTATTATTGCTGGTTTAAAGTCACCCCTACGTAGAACGCATATTCGACTAATATTCAGGGTTAACTTTGAACGTAATTTTTTCCACTTCCAACTATCTTTAATGTGCTACACCGTTTACAAAACATGGCGCATCTACTTGGATTCCTAATATAAGATAAAATAATCGTCTGCATTTAATTTTACGTGTAAAAATTAGTAAAATATTAGAATTTCAGGTAATTATCAAAGCTACCCCTTGTTTTGAAAGTCACCCCGTTTGACGGTACCTATTTTTTTTTACATTTTAAGACATTTTCACAGACACTGCCTACAAGTGATTTTAAATCATAAATTTTAATGCTATTTCCATGTCTGCCATGTTATGAATACAATCAGTAGAAATAATAATAATAACTGATAGATCTCAAAATAGATACAATACCAAGCGATGCTACCAAACCATTTTATCGAAACTCTCTCGCCCCTTTGAGTTAAAAATGTGAAGTTAATGACTTTTAACTCGTTTTTAGTCGTCGCTAATCTCAAGATAATGGGGCAGCTGTAATAACATCAAATTAAACAGCTTTTTAATTAGGACACCGTCTGATTTTATAACATCTAGACAAAACGGGTGAGAATTAATTATATGAATATTGAGTTCAAATTCTAAGAAGATTAATATATGAATTGTAATTAAAAGTTGTCTGCTAAACCGGTGTTCAACGTGCAGTGCAGTATGTCAGTACCACAGTGATTGAAGACCAGAAAACATGCCGATGCGGTGACGGTGAGCGGTGGAAGATCGAGTGATGCCTCTAAAAGATCTAGGTAGAAAGTTTCTATGTAAAAAACCAGGCAACCACCGGTTGTATTTTTTTTTTACGTTTTTATTTTCCACTTTTTAGTATCGCCTCAAAATCCAAATTCATTAAGAAACGGTGACACAGTTAAAACAGAGATTGAAAGTCCTCCAAAGACTGAAGTGAAGAAACTATATAGAACGTTAACTAAGTATATTTTTTGGGATTTAGATGATTTTTTCAAAAAAACGCTGAACATATCAATTTCGATAAAATTTAATTATGGGACCATTTCGGAATAACTCCTTTCGAACAAATAAATAATTTTGCACAATCGCCTATATATGTCGGAGTTATAGAACATAAATATCTTATATATAAAAATCTTCTGTGCGTGTGTATGAAAGTGAACTCCTCTTGTGTGTTCCAGTGGATTCGAGAATGGTTTAGATTCACAATTGGACCCGGTAGGTGGCGCTGCAGTCGATTTGTAGGACTTTTTTATTTTTAAGGGCAGGATAACGTCTGCCAGGCCTACTAGTATTATGTATAATTATCCGAATTGATAACCTCCTCCTTTTTGAAGTCAGTTAAAACGACAGCTTTTCGAAAATGTATGTATTTTTGTACCATATGGATACTAACCAGTGTAACACTGCAAAAGGTACAAATATAAACAAGATCATCCAACACTCGAAGGTATTTATGTCGTGTGCTCTCAAAATAAAGCTACTATTAACCGCACATCGTTTGTTGCGCGCGAACACTTCATTTGCGTCGCACGCGCATTTAATTGCTTTATAAATAACACACACATATACACTGATGTGCACTTTGAAACTTGCGCTTTTTAGACTTACATTCATGAGAAGTTCACATTTATAAACGCTTTATAAATCAGTCTTAAGTGTAAAGGACTTAACTACTTGATTTTAATGTTGATGAAGTGAGATGAGAAATCAACAGGCTTTTAGTTGATTTATTTAATACCTGTATCAAGGTTTGCGTTCCTTGACTTTAAGTTTTCTTTAATGTCGAAAAGTCTTCAGAAATATTTTAGTTGTGTAGGTAGCAACCATTTGGTAAAACCGCCGTACTTTTGGGATTTTTTTCTTTAGATAAGTAGATATATTTCTTTAGTGAAAATCTTTGAACTGGCTCTGAGCATCAACAAGTACTATCTCAAGTATGTTGCCATGGTGATCTCGCAATAAGAACCGCTTCAAGTGTTCTGTAATGTTTATAATGTTTCAGCACCACTTGTGAGATTACACAATAAAATCAAAATATAAAAATAAATAAGTACAAACATAAAACTCCTTCAAATATAATAGTAACTCATAACGATGTTGAATGATATTCTTCCTCATTGTGTTTAGTTTAGAGTCCACAATCCGTCTAGCAACCGCTATTACGTTAGTAAAGGCTGAAGTGTAGAGGATACGTAAACTCTTTGAAAAGAGTAGAACATCGCACAGAACATTCGATAATACTCTCAATACAATTCGTAAAACAAAAGCCTATACGGACTGAATTGTACGCAATACAAAGATACTTAATTACACAGTGGAAGCGCACAAAAACAGCCTTTATTGTTCACGGAATAAGGTCGAGAGGTTGCGAGGTAATATGTGCAGTTGCAGAGGCTTAATGAGTACAATCAAAATGAGGCGTGCAGCAATCCAGTGCTTGTTATTACTCCCATACTTTGTTCTGAAGCGCTTTTCGCTTTAAGGTCGCTATTATTGAATAACATTTTCATAAAGGTAGGTCATAAAGTGGGTAATAGAGAGATATATCATGGAAAATGCCTGACTCTACAGATTATGTCGGTTTTATTACTAAGGACTGTACTCACTTAAATAAAATATACCGTTCGTTAGTAAATGTTTCGGAAGAATTACCTTTTTATTTTATTTAATCAAATGGGCTATATTTCTTGTTATTTAGGGCAACGATAACTACAATTACTGCAAAAAAAAATCATTTAATTTTATTCATTAACTGCTAAATATATATAGCTTAAACTGCTAAATATTCGATTTTTTAAAGAATACGTGGGCTTTGGGTTGGCCTTGACCACTTGACTTATAGCGTCACTGCGAAGCCACAAAATATAAAGGGTACCTACAGAAGGACCGCTGCCGCCATCTTCAAAAATAATTACCTAAACTTGCCAGACTCACTAGGGCTGCTACTGTATTGACTCTGTAGGTTTTATTTGTGACAATATGAAATTTTATTGACCCTGGTTGGAACTACCAATTACGAGGTATGTCTTTCATTCACTTGAATGTGCCCTGGCGGTTGGGAGTATGTCATGCTCACTGGAATGTCTCGCTGACGGTGGCGCGCGTGTTGGACCATTCGGTTCCCTTCAAAATGGTTGAGCCAAATGATGCCGATCCGTGCGTCATGTTCGTGAACGGGTGCCGTTAGTTGGGACTGGTCATCTTTTAGCTGCCTCGGTTATTCTAAATTTATTTTGAATTGTTTTTATGATTATATTTTTATCTAAACCTTTTTAACGTACACGACTTGTTACATTGTTCTCACATTGTACCCTAGATTCAATATGAATGATGTAACCGAAATTTGTAACATATTATTGATTTTAAAAGACTGTTGTTCATGGAGTTTCTTGCTCGTTCTTCTCCATAGAAACCTACTGTTTGGAACGAGCAACTAGCTTCAACTTTCTGACTGACTGACTCTGACAATTCAAAAGTACCTGTAAATGGTTTATTTGAAATAAATGAGTTTGGAGTTTGCATTTTTTTATAACAATTTTTTTCTGTTCGTCGTGAAATGTCAATGTCTCTCATTTATTCATTTAGACAAAACGTGACAGTAGAGACTGATGTCTGCTTGAAACTGCTTGAGAATGCCTATAAACGTAATGTCAATGTGTGCGTGAGTAAAATGGCGGTTTGTTCTGAGTGGTCTCAATTCGTATACATCTTTGGATGATATTTCAAATAAAGAATTCACCTTCATTCCGTTTCAAATTAACCTACCTTATTCACCATTATGTATACGGGTCGCAAAAAAACCTAGTACTTATCTGACAAAAAAAGGTACAAAGTAAACCCAAAAACCGACAAAATAACACAACAGTGTATGAGACAGTTTAAATATAAAATGAAGCAGTTTTATTTGGGCGTCGTAAAGCGAGCAGGAACTGGGGGGGAGCTCGTTTGTCCTGCAACTTTTTAATGTTGCTCGTAATCAAGTTTGATTGTGTTGTCTACATTGTTGACGGTGTTCTGTTGTTGGAATGATAATAATATGATACAAAGTGTTGGTGCTGAGAATTAGTCATGTGGGGACGTGGGGAGCTGATTGCTTATGGGAAAAACTGTGTAAATACACAGCTGGTTTAGGAGAGTAATGAAAATTGTTTTTGTTTTTTGGAACTGATAAGTATTCCATAACCTAGAGTTGTACGGAATTATTATCTGCAGCAAAGACCTTCCAAGTGTGCGGTGGAACTGTTAGAAAGTCGTTAAACATCCACCTTAAAATTTTATACAAAATATCTTACGAGCAATTCTCAGATTATGAAACAAAAGGCAGATAGGCCGCGCGTAACACTGAGAGTGAAGCCACCAAAGCAAATACAAATTCAAAAGCGAATACCTTCAATAGCGCTTCGTGCTTTAGGTACTGACACGAGTCAGTACAAAACAAAGCTCCGCATCGTTAAAAAAAAACAAATACAAATACCAAAACTAATTCAAAAGCGAATACAATCACGAGATTGTAGGTATTCGCTTTTGATTTGTATTTGTTTTGTTGGCTTCACTCTCAGTGTTCCGCGCAGTCTATCTGCTTTTTGTTTTAATCTGAGGAGCAAGCTATAGCATTGGAAAATTATGAAATGTAACGAATCTAAGTCAAAACACAAGTAAACACACATGACCTCAAAAGCATCCGCACACAAACTCTTTATATACACAAAACAAATACCTCTCATATTAATATCTAATGTTAATACGAAACGCCGAAAAACCTTGAGAAGCCCTGACATCCGTGCAGGGCTGGCACAGCACGAACTCATATAGTATTCATTGAACCCCGACGAGGAACAAAGAGGTTCGTACCGTGCAATTTATAACGCGAGCGTTGGAACCCTACCCCTGACTGGTTTGAAAAAAGAACGCATCAAAGGAGGTAGATTGATTAGTATTGTGTTCAAAAGCTCAGAGGTTGTCAATGTGAGAACGGATTTGGTTTTGTTAGAATTCTTAGACCTCGTCTATGAAACCTGCTATATGAAAATATATTAACAAAAATGTTATTTTCATAAGCTAATAAATTTCAACTGGGTTCAAAAATAATCTTGAATAGGTACATAAATCGACAATATATAAAACAATGCTCAAAGATATTATCAGATAACGGAAAAATGTATCACAAAATCACAGAATTCCTTTCATTCAATCATACCAGGAAAGTATATTTCAAACCACAAAGAATTAACAATAACTCAAATACAAACCTCAAACCACTTCAAAAGGCTCGAGTAAAGAAATAAGAATAACAGACACAGAGCCATGTATAAAGGAACATTGCTCGAGTGCTCGAATTGAAGAACCCTTTCTGATAAAACTCGAGTGTCTCGGCACGCAATATTTACCTGCTTTCGACTTCGGAAGCTACAATATTGGAATTCCAGCCCCCTCCGGCTTCCTGTTTCTAGAAACGTGATCTTAGTGTACGCATATTAATGGAAAGAATGGTGCTTCGAAATTAGGAAAGTTACAGTTATAGCGGTGTGGAGTATGCATACTGTACTGGAAGTGAATATTCTGACATTTAAAGTATGGATACTTATGTGAGATAAAAAACTAATATAATAAGGCATCAAAAAATTCCTCCACATCGCCTTCATCTGGGAATGTGCCCAAGAGACTGACTGCATTGCCATGTTGGATGGAAATGCTTAACCTCTGCCCAAAGTAAAAACCAGCTCTTAGATCACAAGAAGTGTCAACTAACCTTTTGCAAATTTCCTTAAAAATAAGATGAGCACTCGGACCCCACGACCCGAGGGTTTCAACCCCAAACGGTTCGAAAACAAAGTTATCACCAAGGATACTATATTTTCGCCGTTTGAGGATTTCTGCAGCCGCAGCAGCAGCACCAGCACAGCACGCTAAGCTAGGAAGATGGGATGGCGCAAGAGTATCGACGCACGTAGCGTCCCACACTAAAGGCCTACCCAACTTCCACGGAAATAATGACATGCCGTACATTTAAATACATCAAACATCATTTTTTTATTCTGTAATTTTTGTTTACTGAGTAAAGGCAAAAATTGATGCAATGTCCAACTCAGCAAAACGCGAAAGTCACGTTCAAGATCACTAGTTTTCCTGATCAAGACGACGGTAAGTTATTGTCACGGGCTGAAAGCGAGGAGTTTCAGACAAGATACCGCCACACTCTTGACCTATGAGAACCTCAAATCTTGGTACTAACATAATATGCATTGCATTACAAAATACCGACACTTCCTTAATTTATATTGACATTGAGTAGATTTGAGGAATATCTAGTTTGACATGTTATCCAAGTCGTTAACAGCAACAAAATACTAGCTAGTCCAAAACCCAATCAAACACCACTCAAATGAACTCCCCTGGATTCCTTCCATTTCTCCATGAGGACTTGTGACGTAACAGTGCACCACACAAGAGGGGGAGCCGTCGAGACAAATCTCTTACGATTTGTATCCACCAGTCAAATGTTCGGATTTATCCGCGCACGCTGCGACGCATCGCCGGCCATTTATCATGTACATACGTCAGTAGCAAAAATATGTCGGTAAATAACAAGCCAATGTACACTAGTGTATATGAAGAAATATGTAATGTATTACCTAGCTGTATTTTGTCAGAAAAGGCTTTTCAATAGATACCTACATACTCTGATACTTTTAAACACTACTAACATTTTACCATTGATATTTTTATGTAGCGTTTTAGCCTCGCTTATTATGCGCTTATGTGAATCCGTTCTGGAGTAAGTACCTACACTTACTCCAGAACGGATTCACATAAGCGCATAATAAGTCTCCGGGAAATCCGACGTTACTTTATTCATCTCGAAAAATAACCTCTTCTCTTATTCAAATGAAAATTGAATTCGTAATGCTAATATTTTTATACGCCCCGAGTTAAAAAGTAAGTTTATTAAAACTTCTCCTTTTACTTGCAAAATTCTATAAATGTATCTACGTAGTAAAGTCGGGGCGCTAAAATGTTGCTAAACTTGCACATCTCCAACCAAAAGTTACAAGTGAACGCTTTCACAAGTAACAACTAATAGAAATTTCGAATTCGAACCGTTTACGAACGAATTAAAGTTTTAGATTGAATTTATATAAAACGTAAATTGCAGAAAATAATAAAGCTTCATTTCTAAAACTATCGAGCGATCTTCAAAAGGAGGTGAGAGTGATAATCTTTTACTTTAGTTCTTAGAATTACAGAAAAAAGTTTTATCGACGTGTAAAATGAATTTGCATTTAGAAATCAGCTTCAGATAAATCAGCCATTATCACCAACATCAGCTTAACTGATGAGAAAGTTTAAATTACACATCACTTAATAAGGATTAGTTTAATGGATTGAAATCTTTTATAAAATCAAACCATCACAACGCTAATGTGGAGAGGGCGTATATAAAACAGAAATAAAAGTATACACTCCCAGAAAATATTATAATGTATTCCCATCTTTATAATATGAACATTGTTAATGACACAAAAGATGTCTCGAACCGTTACCAGTGTAAACACTTATTTGTCACGCTCCCAGCGCAAGAAGCGTGCTCCGGGACCGGGACGTCGGGTACCTAATTACGCAGTGTACCGTCCCCACGCGAGTATTGGGACGTGCCGTGACCTGCTTGTGAACATTACGTTTGTCACGGCACTGGTACGCTGACAGCGTGACCGTGAACATAGCGGGTTTTTGAACAAAAAATCATGAATTTGAAGAATCGCAGGAAAATAAGAGTAAATACATCATACGCGTGACAAACATGTGACATGACGTCTCACGGGACGTTTGGCAAATAATGTGACGTTTGTGTTTACATTCAAAAGAAATGATTCCACTGTATAAATAAAAAATCCTTAAAATTATTCCAATGACGAGCGAGAGAGGTGCGGTATGCGCGAATAATAATTAACACGGCTTTTCTCTCTCGGTGTGAAATAAGCTTTAGACAACGACGCGATCGGAATATTGACTTTTTTGTTAATTATTTTATTACTAGCTTTTGCCCGCGACTTCGTCCGCGTGGATGTCGGTTATTGCTGATGCAGAAGAAGTTGCAGATCAAAAAGTAGCCTATTTCCTCCCTCGGAGTTCATGCTATATTCATACCAAATTTCATGAAAATTGGTTCAGCAATTTCGACGTCAATACGTAACAGATAGATTTACTTTCGCATAATTTATAATATTCTTTCTTTCT
Source organism: Charanyca ferruginea (assembly GCA_947361185.1). Lineage (NCBI taxonomy): Eukaryota > Metazoa > Arthropoda > Insecta > Lepidoptera > Noctuidae > Charanyca > Charanyca ferruginea. The sequence continues at coordinate 30,212,701 of OX376058.1, read as the reverse complement.
TCTTTTTTTTTATATTACTCGTATAAGTACCTATGGATGGATTACTAACTCACCCGACAGACGTTGTCCTGCTCCTATATACCTACCCTTTCTTGTTATTTTTTATAATTTTCTCATCGTTTAACTTTAAACTTTCCCTGGACTTGCACAAATATTATATAATTCATTTTTATTATATAGATAGATGTAAAATACTGCTATTTTCAACTATCTGTTATTTTAGTACACCGTACAAGTTTGTACGAGCTACGCTGTACATTGACCTTTGTGGTAGTTTGTACGTCATACTAAATAATGACATGGATATTGTTTGGCTGTGCATTTCTGTAACGTAGCATAAGTGGAACCATTGTATAATTAAATTCAGTAGCAATAAATCCATCAAAGGAATCTTTCATCTACTCTTCTATATTTTCACTGTTGGGCATTACAACCCCAACAAACTCTATAAAGAGTAACGTCGCCTAGAAACATAATGTGCAAGCATATCGACCTTCTTCACGATCACTATTCATATACAGCTGACAGCTGTAGATTCCAAGCATTCCGTTGTTAAAACAACGTGACACAACACACGGGTGTCACGTCACGATCGATCATAATCCGCGTGACAGCAGACACAGGTGCGAGATCACTCAGTGTGCGCAAAGAATCGACTAGTGTGTACCGAGGCGTGTTTGGAGGGTCACACCTGGTTACTACTAACAGTGAATCAATACTAATATTATAAAGCTGAAGAGTTTGTTTGGTTGAACGCGCTAATCTCAGGATCTACTGGTTCGAATTGAAAAAATATTATGGTCTGGATCGTCCATTTATCGAGGAAGGCTATAGGCCCATGCGAAGCTGGGTCGGGTCGCTAGTATCATATAAAAGATGTATGTTTGCTGGCATACCTTATATAAGTTTATGCAATCAGAAGTGTTATTTGGTGCCATTTGTTATAGCTAATCACCAAACTTGAAAACATTCTACTTCTTTCTGAAGTCAAATTCAAAGTCAAAGCATTTATTTCAAGTAAACCATTTACAGCAGTTTTTAATTTTTATTTATTTATTTACTGCTAGCTAGTTAGTTGCTCGTTCTAAAACGTAGGTAGGTCTCTATGGAGAAGAACGAGCAAGTTACTCCACGGACACTCTATTAAATCAAGTGTTTACAACATACTGGTTGCGTTATCAGCAGTCAAGAAAACTCAATTGCGTGCTCAGTACAAAAATCAATTATGTAACATAAAATGTAAGACAGCCTTGATGTACAAAAGCTTTTTCGGAATTGCTCCTAGAATATTTAATAAAATCCCTAATTCCATAAAAATAATGCCATTGTCTAAATTTAAAATAGCGCTGCACAAACTACTTCTTGACAAATGCTACTATACAATAGACGAGTTTTTAAACGATAATTTGTAATGATTAATGCTACAATTAAAATTTTGACATATGTTTTTATGAATATTGTGATGTTTATCTTTATTAATGCAAAATTTTGTAGTAGGTACTTATATTTATTTTGCATGTTTAAATATTTGTATGTCTTATGACAAAACATAGCGTACTATTCTATATGTGTGACCTTTTCAACCGACTTCAAAAAAGGAGGAGGTTATCAATTCGTCTGTATTTTTTTTTTTTTTTTTTATGTTTGTTACTTGATTTCTCGGGACTGGGTGAACCGATTTTGATGATTCTTTTTTTATTTGGAAGCTAGTGCTTCCCGTGTGGTCCCATTTTAATTTGGTCCAGTTCTGACCATGGCGTCCATGAGAAAACCGTATAAGTCTTAAATTTGCATTAAGTATATGCGCGATTTGTTACGCGATTTCTCAGGCAAACGTAAACCGATTTTGAAAATTCTTTTTTTTTATAGATAGGGTATGCTTCAGGGTTGGTCCGATATAAATTTTATCGAAATTGATTCAGCACTTTTTGAAAAATCAACAAATACCCAAAAATTTTACATAGACGACGTTTTAGTTTCATCAATCTTTGTAGTAATTAACTTTCAATCTCTTCTTAATAGATTTGAATGAGAAGGAGGTACTAAAAAGCGGAAAATAAAAAGCTTTTTACAAAAAAGACAACCGCCTTCAAAAAGTGAAAAATAACTTTAGCACAGAACACACATTTACTTTAGTTTCGGAAGTCGGTGGCAATACAAAACAACAAACAGAACAAAGCCACTGAATTTCGAAACTAAAGTCAATGTGTGTTCTGTGCTAAAGTTATTTTTCACTTTTTGAAGACGGTTGTCTTTTTTGTAAAAAGCTTTTTTCTACCTATGTTTCACAAATAAAGTTTTGACTTTGACTTTGACTTTGTTATTCTTGTTGCTGCTATATGTGAAACGAAACCAATGCAGGTAAAATTGAAATTTCCAATTACCAATTTCGAATGATGTATAAATTGTGATAGATGACTACAATAAAAATCCCATTCTAAATCCTCTTTATATCCTATTTAATTTCATTGTTTCTAAACATTGTTATATAAAATGGCATGTATGAATTGTGGTTTGTGACAATATTTACCGGCGCTGTGTCGTGTAAACCAGTGTAATTGGACAAATTAAATGGTATCGCCTGAAATTGTTACACGAGCGTTATTTATGAACATGTTAGTAGCACACGGTCCGGTTGTAATAATTACTGTGCTCGCAATATATCTGGTATGACTAGTATTTAATTTGGGATTAATCTGGTCTCATGTCACTGACAGTGTTTTAGCAAAATACGGTAAAATTTATTTAAGAATTATATATTTTTGGGACTTGGCTGCCGCATGCCGAACGACCTATGGGCCCGTAAATCCCAAAATTGGTGTCCTGAAATGACGAGACGGGGCCGCGGTAGACCACGCAAGAGATGGCGGGATGACTTGGATAGCTTCCTTAAGAATTGGCAAGAAATAGCTAAAAGTCGAGACCGATGGAAGGAGTGGAGGGAGGCCGTTGCCCTGCAGTGGGACAGAACAGGCTAAATATTATAATAATAATTGTTATTATTAATATTTTTATTAGGTACACAACAAATGTATATATATACATATTATGATAATAATAATATAGCTATGCATTTGTTTCATCCGATAGATGAAAGCCAATTTGTATACGTGTATACAAAATCAAGCAGCAAGATTGTTATCTCAAGAACAAGATGCAATCAGCTATCTCCGACCATTACCGGTCGCTGATCTCGGGGCCCCACACTCAGCCCGCCGCGCGTCTGTTGACCTGCTGCCCGCCCGACGCCCGCGCACAGCCAGCACAAAGCCCACACATCAACAACAGCTACCAGATAACTCCACAAACACACCAAATTCAAATATCTCCCACAAATCCAACTATGCAAATCGACAGCCAAAACTTTTCTAATAAGCGTCGCGACTCTTTTGTTTCTCTTTTAAAACATCTTAAATTCACAGTTGAAAAGACTCTCAGAATTCCGAAACTACAAGAGACACCTTTTCATTAGGCGAGTGTACGCGCTTTATCTCCGCCCATTGTTGAACGTTTAGGTGACAAAAACAATAGAAAAGATTTAATTTCCTGTCGTCGTCATAAAATATTATTTTAATCCGGGCATAGCTCCGATGCTGAATATTCAATGAATGCGGACCGACCATATTTTATTTGAGAGTTTTTATGCAAAATAATACGAATTCGAAGCGGCCGTGCACATCGGATATTTTTTAATCAACCCCCAGTGGTCCAGGTCCCGCCGGGACCCGTGAGCCGGGTGTCGTCAGCTGCACCACTCACTATACTTGTTTCCTCTTTCCTTCCTTCTTTCTTCAACGTATTAACATTTTTATGTTGTATTAATGTTAGGAAAATGTAATGTATATTCATTGATATTGAATTTGCATTTGAGGTCGCGCCGCAGCCATCGAACGATGAACTCTGATTATAGATGTACTCATTACGCCATTCAGTAAAGAAGGAAAAATCGGAACAAGTGAATACTATCTCGCTCTGTTCCCTCCGGCATTGTTTGGTCTGTAGTTCAGTTTTATTCTCACAACGCAAACAAAGGACCACCACACTAAAACCGCGCATATTTATAAAACTTGCACAAAGCTGGATATCGAATACATTAAAACGTTTTCCCTTTCAAATCAACGTGGAAAATAAACAGGAAACATAACCCTAAAAGCGTCACCGAAACAGATTTATATAGGGAGATTATCGACGCAATAAGTTGGTGTAGGCGCGACACCCGCGGAACCTTTACAAAAAGTTAAATCAAAAACGTGAGGTGGCGACAAACAAGTCGAAGGCGAAGGAGGGGGAGGGAAGGGATGGAGAGGAAAGCAGAAAAAGTGTCCGCACGAGGATTTATCGTGTCCGCAACGCTCGCGAGGAGCGCGGAGGTTGCCAAGCGCCGCATCTCGAGGTCAGGCGGCGACGGGTTAGCGCCGCCTAGTTAACGCTATTAACTTTAAACTTTATCTGCATGTGCATCGTTTCAAGATTTCCGTGCAGTCTGTTGTGCTGCATTGTTTCCTTAGTTCAGCTTAATTAAATTGTGTTTTAACTTTTCTAGCCCGTCACATACGTAGCTATAATATATATTATAGCTAGCCACCACACCACACACGGTAGCTATAATATAATAATATATTACGACACGGTTGACGCAGTGGCTGAGCGATCGACTGCTGCGCAGCGTGTTGCGGGTTCGATTCCCGCCCAGGGTAAATATTTGTGTGATGAGCACTTGTGTTTGCCTTGTGTCTGGGTGTTGTTTTATCTATATATGTATGTATTTAAATTGTATTTGTGTATGTATATCAGCTGTCTGACACCCATAGTACAGGGTCTCCCTAGTTTGGGGTCAGATCGCCGTATGTGATCGTATTATTTATTTTTATTTTTATTTTCGTCCTTATACGTCCTTACGTCTGCGATCGTTGTTTGTTTCACATTTTTGAAATTCATATTATTAAGCCTTGCTATATTTGTCCACATATTTTGGTGACGTAGTAAAAATATATATTATAGCTGATCGTAATATGCCTTGATTATAGCTACGTCTGACGTATATTAATATATATTATAGCTACGTCTGTGACGGGCTAAAGCTCAAAACAGAGAAGTTAACTTGCACCTCAATATCTAACTTGCATGTTGAATACTCATCACCAGTAAAATATTATAAACTAACAAAATTCAGTAGTACTAATATATTTTATCTAAATTCATCTTAGTTTGATAAAGCTTGGAACTGTAAACGTCGAATAAATGCGACCAGCGTAGCGCTACGAACTGCGTAGCTTCGTAGCACGGCGTAGATATAGCCTGCAAACATTGGTGCTACGTGCCGCCGTAGAACAACCTACGCGTGCTACGACGCTACGAATTCTTATTCTATGTTCTTGCTTGACATAATAAAAGGCGTTTATACAGTTAGTTGCTTGAAGAATTTCTTCATGCTGAACAATACAGTATTTGCAGTATTTTTGAGATAAAGGAATATTAAATTGTAATCCCTGTCTTGTTGCGAGAATTGGCAGCAACTTTAATTTGTGTAACCTTTATAAAATTCGTAATTATTGTTGAACCTGTTCGTTAGCCAATTAGCATTATGAGAGAGTCTCGTTAATTTAATTACTTCCTAACAAGATTCATTAATAAATGAAACGTTACCTTTGGAACTGAATGCCTTCACAAACAGTTTCTTTGCTAGGAATCCGCTACAAGCACTTTTTACAAAAAAAAAAATAGTTCTCTAGGTATAACCTACCATAAGGTTTGAGTTAAATAAATTGCCAACTTGAGTAATAAACTATTTACATAAACGATTAAGTTACATAATAAGCTATTTTTAAAAGAATAAATTACTAGTATTAAATAAAAGCGCTGTACCCAGTTATTACTCAGAGCTAATAAAATATAGCTGTGACAAATTCATTCGGCTTTAGCAATAAATTATCACGATATAAATAGGTACAGTCGGCAACATAAGCTGCTTACCACAAGAAAAGAATTTTCATTTTGTACGAAAAACTTGCCAAAAACATTAATAATATTTATAAAGACTTTACAATTTTAAAAATGTTTCACAACTACTACATTATATTATTAGAATTTGAAATGGCAAAATATAGTCAGTCTACAAAGTTTTTACAACTTCAATCGAAAATACCTTCATTTTTAATGATGATACACATATCACCATCATCATATCACCATATCATATCAAGGTACCACATAAGCTCACATTATGGAATTTAATAAAGTATTGAATATTGTGTATGATTTCAATCCCTAAAATTGGCTACTAAGTTTAATTAAAAACTGATATGTCAAAATTAAATCATTTATTTCAATTAGAAACGACACTTTTGGAACGTCTTTTACAAGAAAAAAGTATTGAATCTAGATGTCGCTTCCGAAAAATAAAAAAATAAACCATAAAAATTCATTCGATGTGTGTGAAGGTATATTCATTATTATATTTTTTTTTTATTTTGTCTCTTTTTTCTTTTGTAATTTGTAGTGACCGGCAATGCATAGGTACTATCATTTGTTTCTCAATATATGTTTCGAATGTTATTTTTCTTCCTAGGCTACAAGGTTGTGTCTATGTAAGCCCTTCATCTTAAGAACCACCATCTTCCAAAATACAAGTTTGACTTAGTTTGGTAGTTGGTAGATCATCTATTTAGTATGTGCTGCTGTGCAACCATCAAATGGTAGTTACATATGGAGAAAAATGGGCAAGAACCTCCATACTTTTTTTTGTTTTTGCTATCCGTTACTGTCCCACTGCTGGGCATAGGCCTCCCCCTATTCCCTCCATTTCTCTCGATATCGTGCCTCACCCCGCCAATTCGCGAGGGGACTCCATACTTGCTCTTTGAAAAAAAGTTTTACAGCTGTTTGTAAAAAGGTAAAAATTAAACATGGCTAATCCATATACGCAATGTAATTTAAGTGGAGTTTATGACTTTTATCGGCAACTGTACCTGCTCAGGCTAGTTACTTGGTTACAGTAATAATTTTCAGCAAAGGCTGTTATTAATTGTTACGGACTCTTGCTATTAAACATAGCCTTGTTAATATCCTTCACTGGCCCTCAGAGCTTACAATCTCTATTGAAGTAATAAACTGTTTAAGAAAATATTTTCACTTGCAAACCTGTTGGAACTGTGCTGTAAACATTTTAATTTCAGGTATAGGTAAAGTACCTTTGTTGACCCTGGGTCTGGGACCGAACTATTAGAAATGGCGTCTAATACCGATATACAGTAGGTCGATTCTGTAAAATTCAAACAACAACTCGCATCTCACATCGCTATTCACTCTCACTTCGCATAAGGTTCAAAATTACCTTGATATATTTGACACTTTGAATCGGGTTCGAGTGCGAACTGACGGAAAAATTACCTTACACAATGCCACTTCTTACGTCATCTCATACTTTATATGTCAAAATCTCCCTGTCAATTTAGTTCAACTCGCTGGCATGCTCGCAAGGGTGGCGCTAGTGTAAATTCGAATTATCAACCGAGTTTTTAGAATGCCAATCAAGAAACTCACAGTGGATTTAGATTCGAAGTTTAGAATGAGGTCTTACAGAATCACACCCCAGGTTTTAATCCTAGTTCGGCAATAGATGCTCTCTTCAAATAATTGCCTTAAAATATTTAACCCATTTCTTCTTCTTAGCGTATCAATGGCAAATACGGCTGTGTATTTAGCCCATTTATCGATGTAGATATTTTGTGAAATAGTTTTTATAAATAAAGTTTCGAGTTTCACACAATACATTTTATAAACAAACTAAATAGGGCTTTTCACGAGATACACGAGATTCCTAAGCCAAAATTATCCTCAAGACCCAACATCAAAATTTAACTTACTGACGGCATTCAAAACACATCAATGACAAGCCTATCAAATATATTAAGCCATGAGCACACACCACCTACCCACTGCGTCACCCATAAGACGACGGACCCACAGCTAAGTGGGTCCGAAACATTACGTCCACAACGTATCCTATAAGTTATTGAGAGCGCTCCCGAGTGTCCAGGGAGGGCTACATTATGCACGTTGGGTACAAGGCCTTATTATACGCAGGTAACCGACGGTTTCAATAACGTTCAGCGAAAAAATGCATATTTTATAGGAAACGACGGGAAAGCTTAGCTCGCTGTGACGGTTGATGATGTTTATAGAAGATTAGTGCGCGATTTACGTGTTCTTATACTTGGAAGGATTATTTTAGTTTTATTTGGAATACTTACAGCTAAATACAAAAGTGAGATTAAATTAGAAACAGCGATAAAGGCAATCAAAAGTTTTCAAGATAGTTAATACAAATGAATAGAAAGAAGTACAAGAAGGTAGAAGAGAGCTACTTAATATAAATAAGATCGAAAGAATAGGTAAGGTAAGATTATGGTAATTGTATTATGTTTTCAAATATAAAGCTACACAGAGATTTCTTAACTTTAATGTTGGGAGTTTTGAATATATCAAAGTGGACGTCTCGGCAGGCTGCGTTGTACGTATGACACGCTCATAATCCCACTAGGTGGATCGATGACCTAGTAAAGGTTGCGGGGATCCGCTGGATGCGAGTCGCACGGGACCAGTCAATGTAGCGACACTTGGGGGAGGCCTATGTCCAGCAGTGGACGTCTTTCGGCTGAAATGATGATGATGTCACATGTACATTTAAAGTTAGTATAAGTGACAAATCCACCATAATCCTAACAAATGTTTGCCTCAATAAGTATGTTATTAGTGGATAAGTCGTTGGAGTTCCTTTAAATAAATAAAATAAATATGAAGAATGAGTTTTGCCTACAGTTAGTTTGTTAATGATTGTTTAGTTTATTATACATTCATTATGTGCCGTGAGGGCCCAGTGATGAGGGCCCGTCTCTAATGCAGGTTGATCCGATACCGGACAAGAACCAATGTGACTTCATAAGTACGTTTTTTTAGCTAGTATCTTGGACCTCATTGACTGGCAGATTAGTGACTTTTATAAGTTTTAAAGTCACCAATCTGCCTTGTTTGGTGGTGTTCAGTTCTGTGCCTTCTTTGTATGAGAAAAGGCATTTGCCTTACAGTGGGACAATGGTGGGCTGGAATTGCGAAATTTATTTATTTGGTTACATAAACTCTAACTGAGGTAGTTAAATTGACCTTCGTAAAACCTCAATTTAACTATATCAGTTATAGTTTATATAACCAAATTAATAAATTTATCCAGGTGCATAAATTGAATTACCATCAATGTAAAAATACGGTGAAAATGTGGCTGATGGATCAATCTTATGATGAAACAGAAGAATTACTTCTCATCCAATCCTAAGCAACTTCAGACACATTATGTACGCCTCATAACACACACACACACACACACGCACACACACATTTCTCTTCTATTATAGTTTTCCTAATGTAAATTTATTGTTTTGTAAATTTTAATTAGTTATAAGTCTATTGGTATATTGTTAGCATACGTTTTTGGAATCACTGACTCCCAAGTCACAGGCTATAAACCTAGTTAGGGAGCCAGAAGATAAATTAGTCCCACATTAAGTACCATATAAAAAATATTATTATTATTATTAATTAATTTCTACTATTATCGTTCATGAAAACAAAGTAATCATAAACTTAAACTATACATACCAGCTTGATGCCCTAGAGTCAATTAAGAAACGAACCAAGAGGATCATTGGCAATGATAGGCTCGTCGAGTCGAAGCTCCAAAGTCTTGAGCATCGACGCCGAGTTGCTGGCCTGTCGGTTTTCTATCGGTTGTATTTTGGGGAGTGTGCGACGGAATTGCATAATTTAATTCCGCCGAGCCCTTTCCATCATCGGACCACGAGACGTACGGCGATGCGCCACCGTACATGGTGGACATCCCACCCACACGCACAAAACGTTTTGGCAACACATTCTTTGTGCGTACTGCTAAGGAGTGGAATTTCCTGCCTGAGTCTGTGTTTCTCGATAGCTACAATCTGGGAGTCTTTAAATCAAGAGTGAATAGGTTACTTCTAGGCAAGCGTGCTCCATCTTAGACCGCATCATCGCTTCCCATCAAGCGAGATAGTGGTCAAACGTATGCTTATCAATAGTTATATAAAAAAAAAACTTGGTGATGCAAAAAGTAACTTTATAAAGTTACTCAATCTTTTATAATCGTAATGATAAAGCAATTTCTCAAGATCTAATTATTTTCGAAAGAAATCAATTTCGTTTTCTTTAATCCACAAATCCATATAAACGCAAATAAAATTGGTTCTTTAGAAAAAAGCTAATGCTTTCACAAAATTGTTTGAAGTTAGGATTTAAGGTTTATAATAAAAATCATTCGTTTATTAATGTGAGACTTTATTTTTGAAATATGTGTTTAAAATGTGATAGGAATAGAAATTGAAAATTATAATATTTTAGATGTTTAATTATTATTCCTATATTAATTACTGTACCTACGTGAATATTATTTTGCCCGGTAATTAGACATTATTGGACTGGTAATAATATACTTTCAGTAACATCGTGCTGGTTCTTTTCAAAGACCATTTCTTATCTAAATAGAATAGAGAATCAAACCTCAAGATCACTAGACCTTTGTTATAAAAACTGAATCGTTTGTTAAACTCAAATGCGCAATGATCAAGAAATGGCCTGCGAAGTGAAGATATAAAAGTATTTCAAAAGTTGATCGATGGAATCGCTCGAACATTGTTCAGGTAACCGCTTCATCGGTTTGTTGTCAGCACTCAGCGGCTGCAGGGGTTTTAAAAGGTTTCCTTTTAAAATGTTAATGTTATTCTGACAAGACGACGAGGAAAATAGGAGCCATGATCCGTTGTGATGTACCTATATAATAATAATGCTAAGAGACTGGAATTGAGAGGTTTCTAAGTATAGACTTTTTATAAGTTTCTAGCTCGACATTGGCAAACGTAGGCGATACAGGTAGAAAGTAAAACTCATCTTTGTGTTTGTTTCACTAGTAGTACCTCTGAGAAGAAAAAACTTCTGAGTGATTATAGAATTGAGTCCTTTCTCTTCCCAATAAATACTGAACAAAATATTTAGGTAAACCAGTAGTAAAGTTATTATTATCATTTTAAGTAAAGATAATCCCACTATTACGATATTTGAGTAACTTTCAATCTACCGCCTACATAATCTTTGAGTTCCATTTTCACGTAAATAATTTCAAGAAACATTAATTTAATAATAGTTACGCCTGCTAACAAAGCACTAGAGATTCGCTATACATTATGTAAATGTAGTAAACTTTGATGTAAGGAATCCTGTAGGAATTTAACGAAAGTTCCTAGACATACTAACAATAATACCGAATGCCTAATCAGAAGATTCTATTGTAATGGCGCTCGTGCTACATTCATATACTAATGCGAACTTTGAAATAGATTATTGTATGCTACATCAAGACTTACAGCCCTGAGTGTTTGACAGTGTATTTAACCATTCAAATGGAGATCTAAGGTTCGTAACTCATACTCCACCAAGGGTATGATTCCCTAAGACCTCATTCTAAACTTCGAATCTGAACCCGCTGTGAGTTTTTTGATTGGCATTCTTAAAACTCGGTTGAAAATTCGAATTTACACTAGCGCCACCCGTGCGAGCACGCCAGCGAGTTGAACTAAATTGACAGGGAGATTTTGACATATAAAGTATGAGATGACGTTAGAAGTGGCATTGTGTAAGGTAATTTTTCCGTCACTTCGACGCTCACTTCGCACTCGAACCCCATTCAAAGTGTCAAATATATCAAGCTCATTTTGAACCTAATGCGAAGTGAGTGTGAATAGCGATGTGAGATGCGAGTTGTTGTTTGAATTTTACAGAATCGACCTACAATACTCACACCCACTAACCTTAGAGCTTCGTTAGGCTCTTCGCCAGGAGCTTGATAGTGATAAATACCAAACAAAAGTCATTTCACATACAAATCAAGTTTTAACTTTTACTCGCAACAAATAAATTTTTTAGGTAAAAGCTCCAGATTAGCCCGCGACATTCAAATATTCTTACGTTTTTTTTCCCGTTAAATGGTAGAAAAAAAAATATATTCACGGGGTCTATGTTCACGGGTGTAACAAAAATCATAATACATATGTAGCTTTGCATTGTATTGGTCTTTACCTGCATTGTTTTCATATGTAGAAGCAACGTGAATAATGTAATCAGTATTTTGTAAAAACCTGATTGAAAAGAGTGTCCGTGGAGTTTCTTGCTCGTTCTTCTCCATAGAGACCTACCCTAACTTTTGGAACGAGCAACTAGCTTCATTTTTCTGACTGACTAACTGACTCTTTGACTTTTCAAAAGTGTCTGTAAATGGTTTAATTGAAATAAATGCTTTGACTTTGACTTTGGCTATTTAATGAAAATATGACATTTACGAGTTATACCAACTTGAAGAGTTGTGTTAATGATTTTAATTATTAGAATTCTATAAATGAATATTTGTTACTCTCGCGAATATTTTTTTATTACCGACAAAGACAACGACAACACATTTCATACAATACCTATATAGTGTAGTCCTACTTTGGTTAAAAAGTAATTAAACTCAACATTTTGTACATAGGATTATGGTTCTAATATCAAGGCTTGTGGCTTGTCAGTTTCCCATCGCGTCGATTTTCACTTAAGTAGGTACGTTAAATTTTGAAATTAAGTCATTTGACGAGAAACTGACAAACCACAAGCCTAGATATTAATTAGTGCCCTTATCCTGTCTACAAATTTTCATCGACTTTAATTACTTATTAAATACTAGCTTTTGCCCGCGACTTCGTCCGCGTGAATCTCGGTTATCGCAGATGCAGACGAATTAGCGGACTAAAAAGTAGCCTATGTCCTTTCACAGGGTTCAAGTTATCTTCATACCAGATTTCATCAAAATTAGTTCAGCCGTTTAATCGTGAAAGCGTAACAGACAGAGTTACTTTCGCATTTATTACATTCGTATGGAAGTATGGACACTTTTGGATAAAGCGCGTTGTCAATTAATAATTATAAATAAATAAAATAAATAATAAACGTTTAATTCAGACTATGAGTCCATAACTCATAGTCTGAATTAAACGTTTATTGTTTATTTATTATTATATACATTTTAAGTTTTTCCATACATTCAAACAAGGCACATAATTAGGAATCTTCTCTCTCAATAGTCCCCTAATGTTGATCAAAACTCCTTCAGTATCAATAAACTGCTAACACTTTTAATTTCCTTAAAATCTTAACATTGGCGAAAACAAGACAGCGCTTAAAATATTAAAGGGACATCAGCGCCATCTTTGTAAAACGTTAGCGAAGATCAAACGGAAAACTTTCCGTGAAAAGAACTTGTCGTCGAAACTCAATAAACTTTTTGTTCTTGACTGAGGACTGTACAAAACACCATGAAAAGAAAACGAAGAAGAACAAGATTATACTAACAAGGAAATTGTTATAAAATACATATTTACTGAGAAAGGATTAACTTCTTGACGACAAGTCTTTAATTATCACCTGAGTAAACAGACTCATCAAATATTCTCAGTGGACTGTCCCAGCAGGATAACATCTTTATGAAACCCTACTTTGTACACTACAAGCTTTGCTTTTGAAAAATAAATAAGCTAAGAAATTACACTTTCAGTGCTGCTCTGATATGATGAAGTAGTCACGGTTGGAGACATTATTTTGTTACTAGTTTTGTCTTCAAAAAGCCAAATTAGTACTGGCCTAGTTTTGAACCCGTAACCTCATGCATGTGAAGTGAGCGGTTTAACCCAGTGGTTAAGGTGTGTTAAGGTGTAAAGTGGAATACGTCATGATGACCCAGTGGTCATCAAGACAAATTCATATGTAGGTACTTTAGTTTATCATAGACAACACTAACATCGGTGGAGGTCGTAACCAAACCCAGTCTTTTATTTAATGTGTCTTAAATCACCAATCCACCTTCAGCAAGCGTGGTGATCAATAGTTTATTCCTTTGAATAATTATTGAAAAGCCGGCCAAGTATAATTATTGAAAAGACGGCCAAGTATAATTATTGAATAGCCGGCCAAGTATAATTATTGAATAGCCGGCCAAGTATAATTATTGAAAAGCCGGCCAAGTAGTGCAAGTCTCACTCACTTATGGAGGTTTTCGTTCCAACGTACAGTACGTTGGAACGAAAATCTCCATAAGTGTATGTCGGTATCTAAAAATCGCCCAAAAACGCCCTTTAATTTTTAACTTTATTTTATTTTTATTGTTTTTATTGCGGCCATAGTAGTAGTATATACGGCTACACATCAAGCTATACATTTCCAGAATAAGCTGAGCTGTCATTGTATGGAAATTCTATACAATGTGAGATCAGTTTATACTGGTAAAGTATAGGTTGATATGTAGCTGTGTGTACACACACTGTGACAATTTCAAGTGTCTACCTATTAGAGTTCAAGAGACAGACAAAAGGACTTAGTAATGACGTACGGAACCATAGAAAAGGATTTAATATACTCGTACACCTACTAATGTATTTGAGCCACGAGTGGAGCAAACCATTTGTAATTTACTAACAAAAACAAATAAAGAAAAACAAGATAAATCGTTTGTCGACGTCATGCATGCTTCATCATCAATTATGAAGAACTAATGTGTGTATCGGCAGGCCACGAGACCCTGACAAGACCCGTGCCGTGTACCACCAACCACAAATACGATAGAAACGTACCTGGATATTAGAGCTCTATATTTTATAACGTCCGCTACTCGCCAAGTAGTAAAATAAATATGGAACAAAATTCGTACGAAATTATCCTCTAGATAAGTTACTCAAAACATATCAAGAGGTTGTGAAACCGGTCATAACAGTTCAAATAGCTCTCACATCCTTCAGGCACAGATTTCAAAAGCCCTGAAAAGCTTTTCGTTATCACGTCTGCCTTTGGTGCTAACCTTGATTTTTTCGGGCAGCGTCTAGACTTATGTAAAAAAAATCCAATTCTTCAACACGATATACCCTACTTAAACCAAAATATAATATTACGACGAGCTACAACTGCAAAATCAGTTTATACGGTACGGTTAGAACCGCATGAAACAATGTGAATTTCACATTTCATGACATAGCCGACGACAGCGGCAGTGGCGCATTCTTTGTCAATAAACAGGAATACGAATTACGCACTACACCGTATCGTGCAGGATGTGTCTGGTAACATGTTGCTAATATTTTGATAAACCAATAACGCTCTTTCACCAATCAGTGACGTAGTCAGCTCAATCACACCATATCGGAGATGTAACGCTATTGTGAAAATAGCTACTGACGGCTCCCTGATATCAAAACCATTAGATTCCAATCACCTGCCAATCGCCCATTAAGTCAGAACTAATACTATTATCAGGAAACTAAGTATTATCTACAAACACCTCTAGCTTACCCTTGGAATATCCATCGCTATAGTTATGCCTAGGTGATCACCTGCCACCGCTCAAGCGGAGTCAACTCGACTATATCTTAGGAATCGATCGTCGAAGCGGACTGTGGAGAGTGAGGCTTAGTTATAGACGTTTATTGACCTTTATCAAGATGGCTGTGTATATACTGTGTTCTATAAGTTATCGTAGTGTTACTGGGACTAACTTTAATTAAAGTACGGTGCTCGATGGTGAAAGCGTTGAACTGAAAGTTGAGGGAAAGAGAATATTGTTCTTAGCCGTCGCACTATTGACGAGAGTAGGTACTGATATGAACGTAACTGAACTCAACTCAGATGTAAATAATAGTGTTTTAGTTATCTCTAAAAAAAATTGTTGTAGACCGAACTATCTACTAACCCATTAAATAAGCGCTATTCTGTAAAAATATCCATTGGTGAACATTCACCGCTGGCCGACGCCGACACTACAGAGTAGCGCTACCACCTAGGCACCTAGGTGGTAAAAATGGAATGGCTTCACATCCCAAGCTTCATCATTATCATCATCATATCAGTCTATTGCCGTCCACTGCTGAACGTTACACCCCTAGCCACATAAACTTCCAACTTCTCTCTTCGATCTTTATACAATAGCTACACATATTCCAAGTGTGAAGCTAGATAAAACAAACTGCTATAAAACTATACTACACTTAAAACAAATGAATCCGGTCCGCAATCTCATTATACCAACAACACTCGTCATCAATGAAGCCTGAAAACACTCCAAGATGGCTGATGACGCTAGTAAAAACACAAAGATCCAATTTACGTGGGATAAGAAAAGGATACCTCTTGGCCTTATATAGAATACCTGATCTGCATAGGAATCCGCCCAGAATCCTATTCAAAAACCTAACGACTTGAACAGGGCTGACTCTGCGGATATTGACATTCTGAACACACGTTTTATTACTTAGCATTTTGTAGTCGAGTTGAATATCGGATTTTACCCAAGAATTGTGAAAGGTTCATGACTATCACAAAGATTTTTATCATATAATAACTTGTTAGTGTGCCTACGTTTGCGTTTTACAGGCAGTTACAAACTTGTAATTATAATACCCTCATCGTGGCAGTAATTATGATTTTCCTTCGACATCCGTTTGCCTAATGGTTTTCTAAATGTTTTCGTATTGGCTGGGAGCTGGCAAGTGTGGCACGCAGTCCTGGTCGGTGCCACGCGCTGCCAGACACAACCCTGCCACTAATTCCTCCTAAAAACCTAATAAACCTCTGCCCTACGCAGGGTTGGCGATCTGTGGGTAACTAACTACCTATCTCGGTTTGACAAAAAATGTCAAAAATGTTTGAAATTCGATTCACACTCACATTACTTACTTGTTAAATATCGCTATAGATTCAACATGGTAGGTATATAAACATACAAAAGTTTATATTCTCATACGAAATAATACGAGTTATTCAAAATAAAGAGTACTGCTCCCTTCATTTCACCCTTCGTAAGTTACCTTATAACATCAATATAAGTGAAGGTAAAATTATTTTTAGACAAATTGTTCCTGTAACGTTTCCTGCGTCACCCCTGTTCACCGAAATCATAGCGATTTTCCTCTTACTACATCAGTACGTACAGCCCTAAAAACAAACACTGAAATACATTTGTTTCAGACGTTAATTGGTTTCTAAATCACGCGAACGTATCGTAAATCTGCGTTTGTTATTTACAATAATATTTATTAGTTCATAAGGTCTAATCACGAACGCCTTACATAAACATACGGCCAATTAATGAACATGTAGTCTTATACTCATCCGTGTCGGGGTGACCACGTACAGGTCACGTAGATGGCCACATATGATGGCAATTCTCACAGCACACACACACAATTATATGCATATTTAATAGTAACACAGGCACGGCGCGTGTACGTACAGAGGGTGTCGTGGTGTGGGGACGCGGCTAAGGGCAGGCACACACGGGCGGTCGCGGCGAACGGCGGGCGCTCACTGCCGGAGCCGGCGCCCTGAGCGCTCGCCCGCCCCGCACCCCCGTCGCGCCCCGCCGGAGGCTGAAAATCCCTTTCAGGCGCGAGTTTCGCTGAATTTGCCCAGTAATAAATTAAAAATTATGTTACAAGTACACTCTAAAATTAATCAATGGCTATTACTACCTGGGGCTAAATTGGCCTGCTTTTTTACGCTGTTGAATAAATTATGTATTTTTATATTCAGGAAATTATGTGCTCTCATTACGTTGCCCCTTGATACAAAAAACATAAAACACTCTAGTACAGCTTCCGACTGTTGTTTCCATCACACATTTTTCCTCTTTACGTATTAATATTGTATTGCCTCGTTTAACTTTGCTCATAAAATTTAATGTGTAATATAATAATTATTTTTTTAACATAAATTCCATTAAAAACGCTAGACAAAGACCTTTATTAAGTATTACTTTAGTAAAGAACTAAAATAACTCCTTAATTCTAAGCTTAAATGCTGTAAAAATTCAATAGGCTTTTAACCCACTGAATTAATAAGTAAATCAGTGAATTCTGTCTTATGAAAACCTCGGCAGAGAGCTTTTAAATTTAAATTAAGTGGTTGTTTTGACCGTGGTTTGACAGTGACGTCAGTGGGGTAACGAGCTAGACAAGTCACGACAAACACGTCGATCTGAACGGCTTGGGACGTGCCGTGTCACGTGACCAGTCATGTGTCTCAGCCCGAGAACTGGCTCCGCGATATGATTCGTAAGTCTAAAAGTTAATGGACGGGAACTTTCGAAGTCAATCATCAACACGTTGAACGCTATGGTGGGCACCGGTGTCCGACGTTAGTGGAGATTTTAAGAGGAAATACCACGGGCTAGAGAATTGAAAATTAGGTATTTGTAAAATCTATTGCTGTCGCGCGATGCCCGAACACGAATCGCAGAGTGCGATAGAGACAACTGCAGCTTTGACCGAAAATACCTATTAAAAGTACACAAAATCAACGATTTGTAGTTCCCGAATTTCTTCTCCAAAACTTAACCGATTTAACTGCTTTTTCCATTAAAAAATAAAGAAAGGCTTTTGCCGTGTTCCTATGTTTTCTATTTTTTATATAAACAAGTCAAATTTGTTTTCTGAATGTTTGAGCACAGCGGAAAATCATGCCAATTTTTTAGGTTTTTGAATATTCATATTTCTTTTAATAATAAATTTATGAGAAAAAAGAAAACATAGGGACATGCCAATAGTAGCCATGGATATTTAAAAAAAAATAATTGATCTACTGGCATTATCCAGGGAGGAAACAGGGGACTAAGTTTGTATGAAAAAACGGCCCTTGTGTTTCCTCTTAAGTCAGCCAATAACTTAATGATGACTTAAAGTATTGAATGACGATTGTAATTCAGATGCGCTTTGTTCAAGCACAACTTTCTATATTCCTCTCAAAGTGTAGCTGATCGAGAAATGAAATAACGCTAAACGTGTCAGCTGCCAAAGTAGAGCGCAATTTACAAGACACTGCCAACACGTCACATAAACACACTCGCTCTTTTATTCCGATACCTATTCGAGAAAAGTAGTTTTAATCTAAAAGATATACTAAAGCGGATTTGTGAAATTTTCTAAAACTGACGATTTCTAATGTCATCATCTGCCTAGCATTTTCTCAACTATATTGGGGTCGGCTTCCAGTTTACTCGGATGCAGCTGAATACACTGGCTGGTGGTTGTGGAGGTCCGATAGGCAGTCGCTCCATGTAAAACCAGTGTTACCTCCACAACCCAGTTACTGGGTAACACGATACCCCTTGGCAAGGGCTTCCAGTTTACTCGGATGCAGCTGAATACACTGGCTGGTGGTTGTGGAGGTCCGATAGGCAGTCGCTCCATGTAAAACCAGTGTTACCTCCACAACCCAGTTACTGGGTAACACGATACCCCTTGGCAAGGGCTTCCAGTTTACCCGGATGCAGCTGAATACACTGGCTGGTGGTTGTGGAGGTCCGATAGGCAGTCGCTCCATGTAAAACCAGTGTTACCTCCACAACCCAGTTACTGGGTAACACGATACCCCTTGGCAAGGGCTTCCAGTTTACCCGGATGCAGCTGAATACACTGGCTGGTGGTTGTGGAGGTCCGATAGGCAGTCGCTCCATGTAAAACCAGTGTTACCTCCACAACCCAGTTACTGTTACTGTTACAGTTACAGTTACTGTTACAGTTACTGTTACAGTTACTGTTACAGTTACTGTTACAGTTACTGTTACAGTTACTGTTACTGGGTAACACGATACCCCTTGGCAAGGGCGTCGCCAGGGGGGAGCAGGTAGGGGCAGTTGCCGCCCCCCCCTAGAGATTCCAAAACCTTCATTTGCCTTTGAGAGTAATTAAAATTTATACGTTTCTACTCTTGCCCCTTGGTAAGACTGGTTGTCCGACTTTCTGGTTTCTGACTACCCTTAACGACTGTCAAAGATCTACGAATAACAGTCAGGAACAACGGCTTTACGTGCTTTCAGAGACACGGAGGGAACTCGGTATGAAAGGGATGGTCACCCATCCACAGACCGACCGCGGCTAGCGTAGCTTAACCTTTGACCGTTCGATCTGTACAGCTTATTTGCACTAAACAAGCGTCGTGACCAATGGCCGTTCTTTCTGATTATGAATACAAAACTATACAAACGAGGGCCAATCATTTTAAAACAATTTAAAGTTTAGTTTCCTAAACGGTCGTTCTCCATAGAGGTCAAATATTCCAAATTCAAAGGTTACCTTAACTTCACATTCTTTGTGAAGAAATTCTAAAGTTTCGTTAATTGTGGCAATTAAAATAGTTGCAGGGTGTTTCAGGGATCGTTAGGTACTCAGTCAGGCTTCAGTTATGGCGCAAGTGCTTAGTTTGAACTGGACATTAACCTAACTTGATATTTAATAGTAAACTGTCAAAGGGCATTAGCGCTGAGTTCATTCTGAAATATGCGGCAAAACAACAGATGTAAGTTTAAAATAATCGAGCTGTTTATACAACAACGTAGTTTTTGCAGTTATTTTCCAAAAACATCAAGTAATTTATTTCATCATTTCAGCCGAAAGACGTCCACTGCTGGACATAGGCCTCCCCCAAGGGGGGGTTTGCCATAATCACTTGGCAGGCGGGTTGGCGATCGCAGTATGGTTGTTACAAAGGCGCAGAGAACGCTGCTGCCCATTCTCTGGTAAGTCCCTTAGTCGCCTCTTACGACACCCATGGGAAGATATGAGATGGTGCTATTTTTTACGTCCGGCACCATACGGACTAAATACACGGATGGAATTTATTTACTTGTTTTATAAAATATAGCAATGCATTGGCTTTGTTGTAGTAGTACCATTAATGTCAAACTTTTTTGTCAGTCATTTGATCATACGCCATTTATATAATAACTTTTATAGGTACCATGTCGCCGTCGCCACAACTTGCTTATTAAATTAATCAAAAGTTCTAAAAGTTACTATAAAGCTCTAACAATCGCTTAGCGATTATAATTTACCTTCATTATACTTATGCTATAATAAAACTTTATTGTAGCACAGGTACCGTAGTGGCTAAATTATTAATTATTTATTTTTAAGCAATACTTTAATTATTTATTGATCACAAAATTATGTATTCTGTGTCTGTGCTAAAGAAAACCAATATTTATATGATAACTAGATTCAGTAAAACATAAAATAAAATTTCAATACAAAACAACAAACACAAAGCTACCGCCACCGATTTTGGAAAGTAAAGTAATGAGTGTTCGGTGCTAAAGTTATTTATCACTTTTTAGGTTTTGAAGGCGGTTTTCTTTTTTTTTTTTTTTTAACTTTTTATTTTTATTACATTCATTCAAATCCATTAAGAATCGGCGACACACTTAAAAGAGATAGTAAGCCCTCCAAAGATTCAAGAAACTAAAACGTCGTCTAAGTACTTTGTTTGGGATTTTGTCGATTTTCTCAAAAAGGGCTAAATCAATTTTGGTAAAATTTATATGGGACCATTTCGGAATAATCACCTTTCGAACAAAAAAGAATTTTGCAAATCCGTCTATAATATATGACAGAGTTATGCCCGAACACACAAAAAAGAAAATACAAACATGCGAATTGATAACCTCCTCCATTTAGAAGTCGGTTAAAAATAAAATTTTCTTGAATTGTACAAATATCATCAAAAATACAAAAGTCTCATCAAAGCGGAGTTAAAAAGTTATTGCTTTGCATAAAACTTTTCAATAAAATATTATCAAAGGTATACGTTCATTCGTATTATAGCATAATCTTATAAGATTTTTTTGATAACTATAGAGTCAATGCGTGTAGTAGCAGAAATATGTATAGAAGAGCGTTGAACTATGGCCGTGTCGCATTTTTGCAAAGTATTATTGAGTTTTTATCGAAAAACGTCAACTGAAACTACCGAAGGTATTATGCGTTTCATTTAATTATCACGGTGATGGTGGCTCCGCTTTTATTATATTTTACATACACCTACGGAACAATATCCAATACAAAATATCAAAGCTTCTTTTTTCATTGTTTCGTACCTTTTAACATTGTACAGTTCAACTGCTAATGCGGCGCTAATTCTAAAATAACTACAAGTCTTAAGAGCGCCCAACCCGTCATATTGCTGCCGTGTGTGCTAATTTCACACCATTGATCATTGTTATTATTTAGTAGATAATTTCGGTCGGTATTATAGTCGGTGCTGTTCGTGCATTTATAGCTATTATAGCTAAATTTTCGAGTCGTTCGATGAAGCGTCACAATGGATAAAACTGTTACGGCCGGTGCGAGTGACTCCTACGTAACCACTAAGCGCGGTAGTCGTCGCAACCAGAAGGAATCAGAAATTGATGACAAACCATGTGAAGAACTACGGGAATTTCGCTTGGAAATAATAGCACGACTGGATGAACAAATTAAGCAATATGCATTACTTCAAGATAGATTTATAAGGACAGAGACAGAATTGCAAGATTTACGAAAAATTATGGAGGTAGTTCAAGAAAAGGCAAGCAAAGTAGATACGTTAGAAGCAAAAGTCAAAGACTTGTTAAAGTCAAACGAACTTCTACGAGCCAGCCTTTGTATGGACAGTTCAAAGCAGGATACTACAGAGGGATTCCAAACACCTAAGGGTCAAATACCGTCATCACCGAAAACATTCGCGGACATACTCCAACAAAATCAAAAGGGGGTATCTCACAAATCCACTAATGTTATACTAACTAAAGAATGTGTGGCCACAAAATCCACAAGTTCAGTATCGGAGAACAAACCACCATTATTAGTAAACAAAGGGAGGCAAATGAGTACTAGCTTAGTCGAGGCACAGGAAGAAGAAAATAAAATACTGAATAGAGAAGAAAACTGGACAGTTGTAAATAAGAAGAAAAACCGATATCCTAATAAGGAAGTGAAAAGAGGAGGAAGCAGTACTATAAATGAAATTCAGGGAACGGAAAAAAATAAATATTTACACGTCTGGCGTCTACAGAAGGAAACTAAAGAAGAAAACTTAGAAACATATGTACGAAGCATATGTGGATTAAAAACACCTGTTAAAGTGGAACGCCTTAAACATAAAACGGAAAGGGATTATGCGTCCTTTATGATTGGAGTACCGGAAAGTAAATATGACATATTATGTCAACCGGAGAATTGGCCAATAAATGTGGAGTTCTGTGAGTGGATTTGGTTTCGTAGACCATTCAAAAAACCAAATACCTCGGAATAAATCTGCTATAGAAATATATTATCAGAACGTAAGAGGCTTGCGAACCAAATTAGAGGAATTTTATATAGAACTATCAAGCTATAGCTCGGACCTATTTGCAATCACGGAAACTGGCCTAAACGAATCGATTTATGATACGGAATTAATCCCTCCAGGATTCACTATAATCCGATGTGACCGAGCGGATGGGCGAAAACAGGGCGGCGCGTGTCTCGTGGCCACGCCGCGAATCGAGTTGCGCCGAGTACTTGTACCGAGCGGCGTAAACATTGATGATCATGTTTTTGAACTAGTAGGTGCCACTGTTTATTTACGTAACAGGTTTTTGTTTTTGATATGTGTTGTCTATATCCCACCTAATAGTAGTGAAAATGAATATGGGTTGCTATTTAGAATCATTGAACAATATTGTAATAATTATCGTGAAGTGTTAGTGATAGGTGATTTTAATTTATATTCCTGTACTACTAGTATACATTCATATTATGAGTTTTTTATGACATATTGTAGGTTTACCCAGAGCAACAGAATAGGTAATTGCAATGATCGCTGTTTGGACTTGGTCCTCAGTACATTTGAGGAGGGGGGGAGTGTGAGTGTGCGCGCGGCGGAGGCGCCGCTCGTGCCGGTGGACGCTTATCACCCGCCACTAGAGGTGACCGTCAGCCCGCGTTTACATACAACTACCCACTTAGGGCCAAGTTGGAGCACATCGTCTTCGGAAACACGTAGTCATGTTAGTTGGAATTTCAATAAAGCCGATTTCTTTTTTTTATATGCTAAAATCGCGGCAGTCGACTGGACTCCTTTATATAACTTGGATTTAGATATGAGTTTAAAGTATTTTTATGACACGATTTATTCAATTATAGATGACTGTGTTCCCAGGAAAAAGCGAAGTCGTGTACGCTCGAGATACAGTTATCCCGAGTGGTATACGGGGGAGATAATTCGCGACATAAAACTCAAAGCTACTTTTCATAAAAAATATAAAAGTAGTGGTTTAGGGAGTGATTACGAAGCGTTTGCTCAGTGTAGGACCCGAGTTAAAGAGATGATATTAGTAGCACTGGAACAATATCGGCAACGTTTACAAAATCAAATGTCGATCGACCCTAAATCTTTTTGGGCTTATATTAATTCTAAAAGGGGTAACAGTAGTAGCCAAAAGATTTTAAAGAACGGGGAAGCCTTAACTCCTGAACAAGCGGTTCAAGAATTTGCTGAATATTTTTACTCAGTATATAATGTCGAGAAGCCTACATTAGATGTAGATGCGGCGATAGTTGAAGCGGGCAGTCAGAATGGAGCAGGGCGGGTCCATATTGACAAATTAGAATTGGATGACGTAGTACGCGCTCTGCAGCAACTTAAGCCAAAAAAATCAGCAGGGCCTGATGGTATACCGCCGTACATTTTTAGGGACTGTCGAATGGGATTAGCGAAACCGCTGTTGTACATCTACAATCTTTGCCTGAATTCAGCTGTATTCCCCGAAATGTGGAAGATTACCCGGGTCGTACCGGTACCGAAGGGAGGTTCGGGAACGAAAGTTGAAGAATATAGACCGGTAGCGGTATTGTCAACAACGGGTAAAATATTAGAATCTGCAATCCATAAGAAAATATTTCAGCAAGTTAGCTCGCAACTCACAGACGCGCAGCATGGATTTCGGCCGACCAGAAATACTACGAGCAATTTATTGAGCTACATGGCGGAAGTGGTGCCGATAGTAGACAGTGGGGGGCAAGTCGATGCTGCGTACTTCGACTTTAAAAAAGCCTTTGATCTAGTCGATAACGACGTGTTACTGAAAAAATTTGCAGGGGTCGGTTTCACACCGCGTTTACTTAAGTTTTTTGCAAGCTACCTGAGTAACAGGCAACAGTATGTTGATTATGCAGGTTATCAATCGAAGGCATACTATACCAGATCTGGTGTAAGTCAGGGAAGTAATCTAGGGCCCCTAGGTTTTCTGTTAGTGGTAAATGACCTACCAAGTGTTGTACAAGATGCTAAGTGCTTACTCTTTGCTGACGACCTCAAACTTTCTCTTCCCATAAAAAACATCGATGACTGTGAGAGACTTCAGAAAGATATAGACAGAGTGGTAACTTGGAGCAAGAATAATCTCCTGCAATTTAACACGTCTAAGTGTGTGACTATAAGTTTCTCGCGCGCACACGCACCCATCACACACGATTATACGGTGGACGGGGTACCGATGGATAGGGTCACTGAAGTGAGAGACTTGGGAGTCCGTTTCACATCTGGACTAACGTTTCGTGATCACATAATTAAGGTATGCAAGAAAGCATATAGAAATCTAGGATTTGTTCTCAGAATGGTTAAAGGTTTTACTAACATTAAAGCTATAACGACATTGTATAATGCTTTAGTAAGGAGCCAATTAGAGAGTAATGCAGTTATCTGGGCTCCGCATGAAACTAAATATAGTCTCATGTTGGAGCGAGTACAAAATAAATTTATTAGGTACAAATATATGAGGGATTACGGGGTATATCCATTTTACCCATTGATGTATCCAACTCTATTTATCTTAGGTATGGTCGGATATAACGAACTGAGGGTCAGGAGGCAACTCACACTCGTAACCTATATCTTTAAGGTAATTAGAGGGAAGATACACCATGCGGACATATTACGAAGGGTGGAGCTAGTCGTGCCAGACGGGTATGTGGGTCGCCGTCGTCGGCCGCGGTTGCTGGCGGTACCGCGCGCGCGCACTAACTTGCTGCGCGAGGCGCCGCTGACGAGCGCTCTCCGCACTCTCAACCTCATTGCTGATGACGTCGACATATTCTGTTGCTCTTTGGGTGAATTTGAAAGAATAGCTACCTATAAGATTTGCTATGGTAACGGTTAAAATATTTAATAATTATTTTTTTTGTGTTAAAGTGTTAGCGTCATTGTTAAAGTGTGCAACAATATCGCATTGGGTCTAGCCTGTAAGGATATTTGTTTGTTGGGTGAATAAATAAATAAATAAATAAATAAATAAATAAATATTTCCCATACAAACGCTCGTACGCGATTACGACGTTATAACAAATTATTTTCCAAATGTTTTTAACACACAGGTATCTTGTGGTTTAACCCATTGAATCTCTAATCAGCAGACACAATAGATAAACAATAGCTTATGTCGAACTGTGTAACTTAAGACACGCGAGGGGTTAAGTCTAGGTTTGTATGAAGACAAAAATAAACTTTTTTGAGAAACAAATTCAGTAAACACGTTCGTAAATCAGCTTTTTTCCACAATTATATCTGAACATTGGCCGGTCATAATGCACTTGTTAGATTTATACCGATGTAATTAATACATAACAATGTAATTCGTGTTGTAATATGAAGTAATAATTAATTTCTGATTAAATGCAGTAGAAGTATAGTAAATAACATCATTTTAAATAGAATAAAGTGTGTTTAAACTTTGGATAGCAAATAAGTATGAATCACATTTGCTTGTCATCGTGAATCATACTTGTTTATCGCCGCTTATAAAAGCGAGTGTTCCGACTTCATTGGGACACTTTTGATCGAAACGTTGATCGGTACGGAGCTCTCGAAGAAAATAATAAGATAAGTATAACTATGATGATAACTATGAAAGGCTATGTATATGTATAATTTTAATATTAAATTATATGTACCTAGTTGTTATGACATGAATGATGTAACCTAAATTTGTAAAATATTACTGATTTTAAAAGAGTGTTCATGGAGTTTCTTGCTCGTTCTTCTCCATAGAAATCTACTCTTTGGAACGAGCAACTAGATTCAACTTTCTAACTGACTCTGACAATTCAAAAGTACCTGTAAAAGGTTGAATTGAAATAAATGATTTTGAGTCTGAAATATTACAATAAAATATGTTTCCTAAACAAAGTATTTTCATTTCACTATTCTGTTCTAAAATAATAATATTCTTTGAGTATATAAGTATGTGTATTTAATATAGAGCTACCTAATTGCTTTTTAATGTTGCTTTTATTATGCCTTTTATTCTAACATCAGAAGTGGGACGCCATGTGCTAAACTAATCTTACTATATTTTCAGGGTTATTACTATATACTGAAATGGAACCAGAGATTCACCTAAAGCTGCTTACTACTATCAAAGAAGCGTTGTCCAGTAAGAATCGGCAGGATGACGTGGCTCTCCCGATATTCGATCCCGCCACCACTGACAGCGTCGTAGTGGCGTGGTGTGCAGACAATGACAAGCTTGGAGAAGAGTTTGGTTGGAGCGACTTAATTAAAGTCGCAAAAGGCAGGTAAGGCCCCCAAGGGCTTTGCTATGTCGATAATAGGAAAATTTCTGTGCTGAATTAACTTGAATGTACCCACACGAAAAAAAAAAAAAAAAAAAAATCTCGGTTTGATTGTATAAAGCTGTAATTTATTGTTCAGATTCGTCAACATCAGAATTTTAGTTTAGTTTTCTGCTTACTCATCCCCCCTCGCACCCGCGCTTGCGACAGGACGTGTTTTGTGTGGCCTCCGTGATCTAAAATCTTTTAACTAGTTTTGACCCGATTTACATTAAACATTTTCTACTTAATATGCATAAATCACCATAATAAACAATAATAGTTACATAACAAACATTATAGTGAGTGAAAACAAAGTCAGTTTGGTGTTTTAAGTTTTAAAACATCGTGATAATACATGTGACAATCGGACAGTGCCAGTGACATCGTTTACACATTTGACCTTGACTGTCGTCACCCACTCAGAGTCCTTTCACCAATTTGTCGCTTGTGTTATATGAGATTAGCTATTTTGCTTTACAAAGTAATTGATCGTTTGGCGACCAAGCAAGCGACTATTTGGCTGACTTTAAGAACGAAGTAAGAGATATGATACAGAACTTGGCTAGCCTACAGAATGCTCGTATGGACAAACTAGAGAGCCACATAATCGAAATAAAAACCTCAAACTCGAAAATCGAGGAGACATTTACAGAAGTGGAAAAGTCATTGAACTCTGTGTCCGACCAGCTAACCTCGCTGGAGTCAAAAATTATTGGCCTAGAAAAAGAACGTAACACTATGGTAGCCAAAATAACTGCCCTTGAAGAAAAGTTGGAGTCGCTTGATAGTGCCCTTGTTAAAACATGCGTCGAGCTGCGCAACGTACCAAAAAGAACCAAAGAAAGTAAAAAGATGTTATATGATGCACTGCTCGAGCTTTCAAAACAACTCGAAATTAAAATCCAAGTGGCTGACATACGGGATGTCTCACGTCAGCCATCAAAGAAAGAAAGTCCAACTTCAAGCTTAAGTGTAGAATTTAC
This sequence comes from Charanyca ferruginea, assembly GCA_947361185.1. Classification (NCBI taxonomy): domain Eukaryota; kingdom Metazoa; phylum Arthropoda; class Insecta; order Lepidoptera; family Noctuidae; genus Charanyca; species Charanyca ferruginea. The sequence continues at coordinate 30,184,158 of OX376058.1, read as the reverse complement.
AAATACGTTAACCAAAACGAGTTTTTTATCTGCTATTAAGGAACACAACAAACGAAATCCCAACAACAAGTTAAATTCAACTCATCTGGGTATTGAAGCTCCTAAAACGCCAACATACGCCGCTGAACAATTAACTGCAAACACTAAGCGACTTTTTTTTCTCGCTCGAAATTTCGCCAAGGCAAACCAATACATGTTTTGCTGGACCACGGATGGACGAATCTTGATGAAGAAGAACCCTGACAGCCCGTCTGTCGTGATAAAAAGTGAACTACAAATGCAAAAGATGTCGTCACTGTCTGCACCGAACAACGTTTGACTAGTCCATCCCCCGAAAAGATCGATTTTTCTGTTAACGGCTATTATTTCAACTGTTATTTATTGCGTTAATATCTCTTATGTCACTATATTTAAGTTAAGTAATCTAAACAACTACACACCAATTATTTTAAAAAATAACACATTAAACAAACACTTTTCGAAGTTCTTCACAATTACTTTATTTACACACCACACCAATACACCATATTCACCATCACTAAAAATCTACGTCTCGAAGCCTTTGTTACCCTATTCCTACAGCTTTATTTTTTATACATTCTTACCCTTAATTGTATATAAAAATGTCTAATATTACAAACCAAATTATGTCAAATGTCGACCAATATTCTGTATCTGACTCGTACACATGTACCCCTGAGGATACCAAAATGTATGTTAAGAACGTCAGCACCTGGTCTACAATACTAACGCAAAATATCCGATCCATTAATTGTAACTACTCAGACCTACAGACTCTTATTTATCGTATGAACATTGACTGCGATCTGTTGGTTCTGACAGAAAGTTGGCTACCCTGCGCAAGCAACTCAAGTATCCCCACCCTACACAACTATAATACTTACAAAACCACCAAACACCTTAACCAGAGCGACGGGGTGGTTGTCTATGCCAAATCTAATTTAAATACCGTATGTGAAGAGCCAGACTTTCTTGGATCAGCCTCAGGTCTACTGGTTAAACTAAATTCTGATGCAGCTATACTTTGTATTTATCGTTCGCCGTCCAACGATAACATTCATACATTCCTTACAGCACTTAATAACATTCTTCCAGCCCTCAACCCCTACAAATCAGTTATCATAACTGGAGATATTAACTTGGACATTAAACCGGATACCCAAGACACACGATCTCACGAATACCTTAGCACGCTGGCATATCACGGATTTCTAGCAGCCCATACACAACCTACTAGAGGCAAAAACTGTTTAGACCATTTAATGATTCGATCCAACGCAACAATCCTTACTCTAGTCTATGATACAACGATTACAGATCATTGCTCTTCCCTGTTATGTCTAAATAATAAAAAATCTAAGTCAACCCCACTTAAAACAGTATCTAAGGTAGATTATGACGCACTTGACATCACCATGAAAGACTTAGATTTTACCCCCCTTTTTCTTATCTGTGACCCAAACTATGCTGTAGACGAACTAATACAATTAACAAAAAATGCTTTATCAGAATGTACGAAAATAGTTAAAGTACCAGCTAGTAAAATAATTCCGAAACCATGGATTACTCCAGGCTTGCTGCGCTGTATTCGGAACCGCGACCGCTTACATAAAAAAGTTAAGCAGTCACCGGAGGACCAAGTATTAGGAATCACATACAAAAGATATAGAAATTTTTGTACAACCCTCTTGAAAAAAAAATTAAAAGAAAGTATGATTCTGAAGAATTAAATAAAGCTATGCACAATCCTAAAAAACTATGGGACACTATAAAAACCATCACAAATTCAAAAAAAGCTAAAAACCCCTCAAATCAACTTTTAACTCTCTCACACTTACCCGATCAGTCTTGTAATGATGTAAACGACTTCTTTGTTAACATTGGAAAAAAACTAGCAGAAAATAACAAGAGTGGCCAAAACCACACACCTCCCTCCCATTCATCAAAATTTAATAAATCTTTCGTCTTAGAACCAACCGATCCCGATGAAGTTTTTAGTACCATAAACCAGCTTAGGGTCAACGCGGCGGTAGGTTGGGACGGCATATCTCAAACCTTCTTAAAAAGATACGCAGGGATCCTTACACCAATTTTATGTCACATTTTCAACCTTTGCTTCCAACTGTCAATCTTTCCTACTTCTTTTAAACGGGCAATCATCCATCCTATCTTTAAGGGAGGCGACGGGAGTTTGCCAAACAACTATCGCCCAATAGCAGTTCTTAGTTCCCTGTCCAAAGTGCTGGAACGCCTGATAAATAAGCGATTAGTTAACTACCTCGAGCACTTCAACCTACTGTCTTCCCAACAGTTTGGGTTTCGCAAAAATAAATCTACTTGTGACGCTGTCCATGTATTAATTAACAATATAGTAGAAAACCTAAACAGCAGTAGGAAGGTTCTAACGATATTTATGGATCTTGCGAAAGCATTTGATACCGTTCCAGTTTCTACTCTTTTACTTAAACTAGAATGTTTGGGTGTCAGGGGGTCTCCACTTGATTTTTTTAAGAGCTACCTTACGAATCGCACACAATTTGTCACTATTAATAATTTCAAAAGCGGTGAACTACCCATTCAGTATGGCGTACCTCAGGGCAGCATTTTAGGGCCCACACTCTTCCTTGTATTCATTAAAGACCTTTGCAATCTCAAAATTCCAAATGCCACAGTAGTTTCATTTGCAGACGATACTGCTATCACGTTCTCCGCAAAATCATGGTCAGAACTTCAAGTAACTGCACAAGAGGGCTTTAATTCTGCAATGAAATGGCTTTCCTCCCACTCTTTGACTCTCAACGCCAGCAAAACTAACTTCATAAATTTTACAATTACCAAATCTTCTCAACCAAAAACCTCAATTTCAATCAAAGCTCATTCTTGTCCCATACACTCTCAACTTAATTGTCAGTGTCCTTCTTTAACCTCAGTAAAACAAATTAAATATCTTGGCATAATTCTGGACAAAAACCTTAATTTCACGTCACATATTAACTCACTTTCCGGACGCATACGTAAGTTGATATTTATTTTTAAAACCCTGCGACACGTAGCCAATCCTTTAATTATTCGTAACGTATACTTTGCGCTGTGTCAACCAATTTTAACCTATTGTATTTCTTGCTGGGGAGGTGCAGCAAAGACCTTTCTTAAACCTCTGGAGATCGCACACAGAGCTATTCTGAAGGTGGCTACGTTTAGGCAGATTTTATTTCCAACTTCCGAACTTTATAAGTCATGTAACGTACTTAATGTAAGGCAACTATTTATTCTACATATAATTCTACTACAACACCAAAAAACTCCATACCAAGAAATCGCCAAACGCCGCAAAGACTTAATCTGCCCAATTCCACCCGCTCGCACAGCTTTCATAAAAAAATTCGCTCTCTATCTTGGCCCCTCACTATACAACAAAATTAACAAAAAACAACCTATTTACGGCTCAACATACTTCATTTGCAAAAAGACTGTACGTTCATATTTACAAAATCTAAACTACGAAGAAACTGAAGAATTCCTTAAGAAGTGACCATGTAACACACACATTCATCACACACTACATAAACATAACACACACCACACTAATTACATAAACACATTCACTTACTACACAAACTTCAACAATACTCATTTCTAATTTAATTTTGTTTTCTTGTTTTATAATATTTTTTTTTTGTTTTTATTGTATTTGTATATTTTGATGATACCCAGAGTATTTCAACCTATCACGTGCTGTAAGTCATCCATTACGGCAGGGGACCGGAACCGTTTCTTCTTAACACAGGTTACTTCGTAACCTATCTAGAAGAACGGTACTTTACCCACTAACTAGATTTTAAAAACATGCCTGTGGCCTGTGCTATATCCACTTTGTCATAAATCTGGTCTAAGTTGAACAATAAATCATTATTATTATTATATTTTCAGGGTTATTACTATATACTGAAATGGAACCAGAGATTCACCTAAAGCTGCTTACTACTATCAAAGAAGCGTTGTCCAGTAAGAATCGGCAGGATGACGTGGCTCTCCCGATATTCGATCCCGCCACCACTGACAGCGTCGTAGTGGCGTGGTGTGCAGACAATGACAAGCTTGGAGAAGAGTTTGGTTGGAGCGACTTAATTAAAGTCGCAAAAGGCAGGTAAGGCCCCCAAGGGCTTTGCTATGTCGATAATAGGAAAATTTCTGTGCTGAATTAACTTGAATGTACCCACACGAAAAAAAAAAAAAAAAAAAATCTCGGTTTGATTGTATAAAGCTGTAATTTATTGTTCAGACTCGTCAACATCAGAATTTTAGTTTAGTTTTCTGCTTACGTAGAGACTAAAAAGCGACCATTAGATCAATTACCTGAGAAACGTTTTATGCCAATCCCAAAATTGGATGAGAAAACTCAGAAAAAGAAATGTTATACTTCCATGTGATGAAAAAAAAAAAAAAAGAAAAATAAATTACAGTTTTAATAAAGATACATGATGTAACAACTTGTATTTTGAACGTGTAAATTCGACCAAACAGCAATTAAACTTTCAAAGATCAATGGCTAGATGTTCGAGTCAATACTTTATGTAATGTTTCAAACTTTAAGCCCACTAACGTTACAATTCGCAACATGTCTATTGACCTATTGTCGACACAGGAGTAAGTTGTAGCATTATACGGGAATCTATTGCCAAACGACTAAATTATATATTCTTACCATACTCAATATACGTTAGTAGAATTAGTAGAATAGGTAACGGTAAAATCATGGTAATGATGGTATGTGGGAACAATTCACACACGGCAAATTAATATTTTTGCAACTATCACAGTGACAGTTTTTGTAGATGTTTGTATACAACTAGATTTACATGTGGCCCGTGACCAAGACTTTCCATATGATCTTCTTATTGGTAGGAATGTGGTTAATCATCCTGACATTCAAATCACTGTAGATTCTGAAGGGCTAGCATGGAAAAAGATTTTTCCTGTTGGCACTGAGTTTAGTTTGTTCGTTATTTAGAGCATCACATGCCAAAAGATACGTCTTAACCGTAATCAATATGTTAGCTACTAGGTGTGGTAATGTGTCAGACTGGCCGAGCGTTTTGTGGAAAATCCAATTGTCCTTAAACACTACTGTACAGCAATCAACTGGATTTTCACCTATTAGGCTGCTTATAGGCAGAAACTCGAACATCCCGTGTATACAAGCTCGATTAGATGAAGTAATACTAGATAATAATATAATTATTGACGTAACGACCGATCATCAGTTAGCACATCAACGTCTTAAAATTGTTGCCGATACATTCAAAGACCGCTTTGACCAAACGCGTAGAGATAACATAGGTGATACTGTTTATGTAAATCAAGACCATTGGCGACATAACAAACTAACAGCAAAATTTTACGGACCCTACGAAATTATGAACATATTAGATAATAACAGGTTCTCATTAACCCCTTAATGGTAAACTATTGGAAATCAGAGAAATATAATAGTTGCAAAAAAAAAAAAAAAAAACGCCTATGGCCTGGATAGTGGACTGAACAAAACGCTGTAGTACATTTATTATAATATTATTTAAGATATGATTGTATTATGGATGGATTAAAACCTTAACTGTGGTATATTATGACATTCACTGGCTGCGGGTGATTAAGCTTCACTGACTGCGGGGTGTTTGTTCTGCCCAGTAAGGTCTGATTATTGATTATACAATGACGATTATGAGACGATTACTGATATTGTAATTATATTAGTATATATTGTATTAATATTCGTTTAAGACATGATTGTATTATTATGGATGGATTAAAACCTTAACTGTGGTATATTATGACATTCACTGGCTGCGGGTGATTAAGCTTCACTGACTGCGGGGTGTTTGGTCTACCCAGTAAGGTCTGATTATTGATTATACAATGACGATTATGAGACGATTACTGATATTGTAATTATATTAGTATATATTGTATTAATATTCGTTTAAGACATGATTGTATTATTATGGATGGATTAAAACCTTAACTGTGGTATATTATGACATTCACTGGCTGCGGGTGATTAAGCTTCACTGACTGCGGGGTGTTTGGTCTACCCAGTAAGGTCTGATTATTGATTATACAATGACGATTATGAGACGATTACTGATATTGTAATTATATTAGTATATATTGTATTAATATTAGTTTAAGACATGATTGTATTATTATGGATGGATTAAAACCTTAACTGTGGTTTATTATGACATTCACTGGTCGCGGGTGATTAAGCTTCACTGACTGCGGGTGTTTGGTCTACCCAGTAAGGTCTGATTATTGATTATACCATGATGATTATGAAAACGATTACTGATATTATGTAAACAAAATGTACCTTTATGTAATAAGAATATTGTGTTTGTACTTCGAGAGCGAAGTACTTGTCAGTATGGCCGTGTTAGATTTATACCGATGTAATTAATACATAACAATGTAATTCGTGTTGTAATATGAAGTAATAATTAATTTCTGATTAAATGCAGTAGAAGTATAGTAAATAACATCATTTTAAATAGAATAAAGTGTGTTTAAACTTTGGATAGCAAATAAGTATGAATCACATTTGCTTGTCATCGTGAATCATACTTGTTTATCGCCGCTTATAAAAGCGAGTGTTCCGACTTCATTGGGACACTTTTGATCGAAACGTTGATCGGTACGGAGCTCTCGAAGAAAATAATAAGATAAGTATAACTATGATGATAACTATGAAAGGCTATGTATATGTATAATTTTAATATTAAATTATATGTACCTAGTTGTTATGACATGAATGATGTAACCTAAATTTGTAAAATATTACTGATTTTAAAAGAGTGTTCATGGAGTTTCTTGCTCGTTCTTCTCCATAGAAATCTACTCTTTGGAACGAGCAACTAGATTCAACTTTCTAACTGACTCTGACAATTCAAAAGTACCTGTAAAAGGTTGAATTGAATTAAATGATTTTGAGTCTGAAATATTACAATAAAATATGTTTCCTAAACAAAGTATTTTCATTTCACTATTCTGTTCTAAAATAATAATATTCTTTGAGTATATAAGTATGTGTATTTAATATAGAGCTACCTAATTGCTTTTTAATGTTGCTTTTATTATGCCTTTTATTCTAACATCAGAAGTGGGACGCCATGTGCTAAACTAATCTTACTATATTTTCAGGGTTATTACTATATACTGAAATGGAACCAGAGATTCACCTAAAGCTGCTTACTACTATCAAAGAAGCGTTGTCCAGTAAGAATCGGCAGGATGACGTGGCTCTCCCGATATTCGATCCCGCCACCACTGACAGCGTCGTAGTGGCGTGGTGTGCAGACAACGACAAGCTTGGAGAAGAGTTTGGTTGGAGCGACTTAATTAAAGTCGCAAAAGGCAGGTAAGGCCCCCAAGGGCTTTGCTATGTCGATAATAGCAAAATTTCTGTGCTGAATTAACTTGAATGTACCCACACGAAAAAAAAAAAAAAAAAAATCTCGGTTTGATTGTATAAAGCTGTAATTTATTGTTCAGACTCGTCAACATCAGAATTTTAGTTTAGTTTTCTGCTTACGTAGAGACTAAAAAGCGACCATTAGATCAATTACCTGAGAAACGTTTTATGCCAATCCCAAAATTGGATGAGAAAACTCAGAAAAAGAAATGTTATACTTCCATGTGATGAAAAAAAAAAAAAAAGAAAAATAAATTACAGTTTTAATAAAGATACATGATGTAACAACTTGTATTTTGAACGTGTAAATTCGACCAAACAGCAATTAAACTTTCAAAGATCAATGACTAGATGTTCGAGTCAATACTTTATGTAATGTTTCAAACTTTAAGCCCACTAACGTTACAATTCGCAACATGTCTATTGACCTATTGTCGACACAGGAGTAAGTTGTAGCATTATACGGGAATCTATTGCCAAACGACTAAATTATATATTCTTACCATACTCAATATACGTTAGTAGAATTAGTAGAATAGGTAACGGTAAAATCATGGTAATGATGGTATGTGGGAACAATTCACACACGGCAAATTAATATTTTTGCAACTATCACAGTGACAGTTTTTGTAGATGTTTGTATACAACTAGATTTACATGTGGCCCGTGACCAAGACTTTCCATATGATCTTCTTATTGGTAGGAATGTGGTTAATCATCCTGACATTCAAATCACTGTAGATTCTGAAGGGCTAGCATGGAAAAAGATTTTTCCTGTTGGCACTGAGTTTAGTTTGTTCGTTATTTAGAGCATCACATGCCAAAAGATACGTCTTAACCGTAATCAATATGTTAGCTACTAGGTGTGGTAATGTGTCAGACTGGCCGAGCGTTTTGTGGAAAATCCAATTGTCCTTAAACACTACTGTACAGCAATCAACTGGATTTTCACCTATTAGGCTGCTTATAGGCAGAAACTCGAACATCCCGTGTATACAAGCTCGATTAGATGAAGTAATACTAGATAATAATATAATTATTGGCGTAACGACCGATCATCAGTTAGCACATCAACGTCTTAAAATTGTTGCCGATACATTCAAAGACCGCTTTGACCAAACGCGTAGAGATAACATAGGTGATACTGTTTATGTAAATCAAGACCATTGGCGACATAACAAACTAACAGCAAAATTTTACGGACCCTACGAAATTATGAACATATTAGATAATAACAGGTTCTCATTAACCCCTTAATGGTAAACTATTGGAAATCAGAGAAATATAATAGTTGCAAAAAAAAAAAAAAAACGCCTATGGCCTGGATAGTGGACTGAACAAAACGCTGTAGTACATTTATTATAATATTATTTAAGATATGATTGTATTATGGATCACTGACTGCGGGGTGTTTGGTCTGCCCAGTAAGGTCTGATTATTGATTATACAATGACGATTATGAGACGATTACTGATATTGTAATTATATTAGTATATATTGTATTAATATTCGTTTAAGACATGATTGTATTATTATGGATGGATTAAAACCTTAACTGTGGTTTATTATGACATTCACTGGTCGCGGGTGATTAAGCTTCACTGACTGCGGGTGTTTGGTCTACCCAGTAAGGTCTGATTATTGATTATACCATGATGATTATGAAAACGATTACTGATATTATGTAAACAAAATGTACCTTTATGTAATAAGAATATTGTGTTTGTACTTCGAGAGCGAAGTACTTGTCAGTATGGCCGTGTTAGATTTATACCGATGTAATTAATACATAACAATGTAATTCGTGTTGTAATATGAAGTAATAATTAATTTCTGATTAAATGCAGTAGAAGTATAGTAAATAACATCATTTTAAATAGAATAAAGTGTGTTTAAACTTTGGATAGCAAATAAGTATGAATCACATTTGCTTGTCATCGTGAATCATACTTGTTTATCGCCGCTTATAAAAGCGAGTGTTCCGACTTCATTGGGACACTTTTGATCGAAACGTTGATCGGTACGGAGCTCTCGAAGAAAATAATAAGATAAGTATAACTATGATGATAACTATGAAAGGCTATGTATATGTATAATTTTAATATTAAATTATATGTACCTAGTTGTTATGACATGAATGATGTAACCTAAATTTGTAAAATATTACTGATTTTAAAAGAGTGTTCATGGAGTTTCTTGCTCGTTCTTCTCCATAGAAATCTACTCTTTGGAACGAGCAACTAGATTCAACTTTCTAACTGACTCTGACAATTCAAAAGTACCTGTAAAAGGTTGAATTGAAATAAATGATTTTGAGTCTGAAATATTACAATAAAATATGTTTCCTAAACAAAGTATTTTCATTTCACTATTCTGTTCTAAAATAATAATATTCTTTGAGTATATAAGTATGTGTATTTAATATAGAGCTACCTAATTGCTTTTTAGTGTTGCCTTTTATTACCTTATATTCTAACACACTCATACATTGAAAAAGTAAAAAAACAGCTTCATATAATCCTTGCACATGTAATGGAGATTCTAAATTACAAACATTTTTACCAAAATCTTGTAAGGCTTTTTAAAAACACGTATGTCCTGGAACAAGTTTTGTGAAATTTCCGCGCGCCAATTTTCCTCTGATGTTATCGCGTTCTCACTCACTCGTTTGTTTTCGAGCTTTGCGTTGGTTGAAACAAAAAAAAATTCAATCACGCTCGCGTTAAAGTTCGTTCGATGGGAATGGGCGCTCTTAAGGGTAGGTAACGCATGGAGTACCATATTATACGACAAAAAGAAACACAGTTCAGTATTGTCAAAATGTCAGCGTAATACCCATTACTTTGGCCGCTGCTTTAGTATCTTAAATAAAGCTCATTCACCTAAACAATGTCTAGACCATAAATCTTAATCTATCACACTTGCCACACTGGAATACCAAGCAATTATGCAAATGATTGTTTACAAAATAGTACAAGATTAGATACTCGAGCTGAGCGCACGTGCAGACGAGTTTATCTGACTATTCTATTGTCATCTTAACGTTGCGGTTCTGAGTTAAATAAGGTCTTAACTAAACGCTTCATCGTTATTATAATTATATTGATTACTAGCACTTTACCCGCGACTGCGCCCGCGAGAATTTTCTACAGGATTCCTAACTTGTTCAATTTAAAATTGTATATTCAGGGATAATGTAGCATTCTAAGGTGAAAGAATTTTTGAAATCGGATCAGTCGGTTTTGAGTAAATTCGTTACAAATAAAGCTATCTTAACCAACCTATCTAACTTATCAACTTATCTAATCTATATTTCCTCTTTATAATATAAGTGATATCAGTCCGGAATGCAAAGCCCTAAGATGTCTTCTACATAGTGAAGAAACGAATATTCCATTGTCGTTTGTACACAGTTAGCCAGTCAGAAGATTGGTATCGCGGCTGAATGCCTACGAGGCGCCTAGAGAATGCTTCAGTAACATCATTCGTGGCGGCTCATCCATTGGTTCATACACGTACATACTTCGATAACAAAGCTTACCAATTGTGTGTGTACCGTGTTCTGCGAATCACAAAGTCAGAATTCACTTCTCACTTGTAGCTTCCGGCAATCTAGAACAACCGCCGAGCGGTTATACCTCTCCAGAATCCGGTTTGACTACAGCTTTCAAGCCTAACTCCGTTCTGTGGCGACCTGCATCGACGCCGCGGTTCATCCTGCTTGTTCCAGACTTCTAAAGGTAAAACTACTACTATCTGTCTATACAATAATTAATTTAGGCGTTTTTTCAGTTTCATTGGTACCCACTGATTCTGAGCGCTCAAGATTTCCACGCTACGGAGCGAGGACTCGATCCCTAATAAATTAGCAATATGGATCATTATTTTCAAAACTCATCATCATCATCATCATGTCAACCTTTAGACGCGCACTGCTGGCCATAAGTCGCCCCCAAGGGGGGGTTCAGCCGTAATCGCCATGCTTGGCCGATGCATGTTGGCGATCGCAGTAGTATTATGGTACTCAGAAGGACGCTGCTACTCATCCTCTGGTCAATGTCCCTCTGTCGCCTTCTACTACACCCACGGGTAGAAATAGAGTGGTGCTATTCGCGACCGGCACCACACGGATAAAAACAAAATATGTAAAAACTATTATGCAGCAAGGTTTTATAAAACAAACCATTTATTTGTGGCGTGTTGCGTACCAGTTTCTGATGCCGTACGTTTTTCCTTTTTCCTTTTCGCATAACAAATGTAAAACCCTTCAGAGTGAACCTTCACAAAGTCATATGTCCCGTAAGTGATTCCCGCAAGTTGGCACAGAGGCATGGCGGCACAGCGGCACAACATTCACAATATATGCCAACCGGTCCCATGTGGGCGCCACTAAGAAACTTACTCTACGCAGAATAAATTGCACGTACAAAGTTAAGGCCGTACATATAATTAAGGAAAACTACAGTTTTAGAATTAATATTAGTTTTTAATCTGGTTTTATGTACAGGGATCACGATGTTCATTTACTTGAGTACCTAATCATTTACACGATAACTTTGGAGTTGTACAAAGGATACGAGTTAAGAATATACATTCAAATTAAACAGAATGGTATTACAGATGTATTATACCTTTTTCAATCACACAACCAAAATAAATCTATTCTATTACCAATATCGGGTTATAATAAAAAGATGCCAATAAAAGATCAATCAGTGGATGGTCCGTAGTGAAAGATGACTGCTTTCACTCTTTTCACTAATTGGATGATAAATGGTAGATGTTCTGGAAAATACCTTGACGATTGTTATTTTTAAATAAAGGGAATATTACCTTTGAAAAGACTTCGAAGGGTTGTCAAAGGTCACCTAATATTTTTGGAAACAACTACATTATAATTATTGCTTAATTTGATTTTAAATATAACACTTCACAGTGACTTTAAAATAGAGTAAATTCGAATATTAACTTATCTGTCATTAAGATGAACGAATGCTTACCGTATAAAACTGCGTAAGAAATACCCAGTTTCCAAGTCTTTAATCGAAGTCAAGCCACTATCATTACCCAGACACATAGTACCTCAAACTCAAAATCATTTATTTCAAATAAACCATTTACAGGTACTTATGAATTGTCAGAGTCAGTCAATCAGAAAGTTAAAGCTAGTTGCTCGTTCCAAACAGTAGGTTTCTATGGAGAAGAACGAGCAAGAAACTCCATGAGCACTCTTTTAAAATCAATAATATGTTACAAATTTCGGTAACATCATTCATATTGAATCTAGGGGTACAATTTGAGGACAATGTAACGAGTCTTGTACGTTTAAAGAGGCTTAGATGAAAATATAATCATATTAAACAATTCAACAAATTTAGAATAACCGAGGCAGCTAAGAGATGACCAGTCCCAACGAATGGCGCCCGTTCACGAACAAGCCATTTCCACCAACCATTTCAAGAACAAGCTCAGAATTTAATAACACGGACAACTGACGTACCTACCTGCCTAATCGTCTAGGCAAACTAAATCTCAAGCTGCCTTTGTGGCAGACACAGCATCCAATTGAAACCACACAAAACATGACAGACGCAACCATTAGGTACCCGTCTAAATGACAACCCTGCAAATGTTAAACCATCGAATGTTACTCGAAATCGAGACGAAATCGTAATCAATCATCGATTTAAATCGGAAAGTAATTAAACTAAGCGCGGCTTTGAACGTTACTCCCGATGTTGAAGTCGAATCATTCCATCGTTATCGATAAGTAGCAAATAATTGTAAAAAGGTAATCAATTCTGAATATTATGAATGAAATTTTGAAGGTTGTAACAAACTTTGAAGATAAATTAAGTAATGAATAGTCTCAAATATATTATTGAGCATAGTTTATGAGCTGTAGTTAGTGTTTGGGTTCGTTCGCTAGCAACTTTGACAAAATATGACTTCTAAAACTTTATTCATAATAATACACTGTAAAAAATGTATAAATAAAAGTTTTGGTGTTTTTAAACATTGAAATATAAGTACAGACACAAATATCTTGAGGTAGACTAGAACTTTTAATTAAGATATCTATATTTTAATGAGTTTCTTTTTAAACAAAAATTACGGCCACAAAATACATATTTCTAGAGAAAAGAATTTCCTAATTTAAACCTATATTTTTATACGAAAATATAACTTATTGTGAGACATGAAATTATGTTAAACATTTTAATCTCAAATGTATACTTACCTACTTCAAATTATAGATTTGATGTTAACAACACTGAACACTGAACACTGTTTGTTTGTCATAAGTTTGCAGTTAACTATTGTTTTAAAAATAACTGTACAGACATCGTCTCACGTTTTAGATAGGTAGGTACACTACGATGCTGCATGAACATACCTACAGACACTTTTAACGTTGGCTCAATATAAAAATCCACCTCCACCTTTCTCCACAAACACGTAGATAAACGCAATAATTTAGTGTTCCCGTCTTACGTGATCCAATTAGGAGGCTGGCCTGATCTGCAGGAAAAACATCAGCCAGGAGATTGTCTGCCGCACCAGTCGTAAACGTTCTTCTTACGTCGAAACTTATTATGTTTTTAGAACTTTGTAGAAGGTCTCTCACTCCAGCTGTATTTGTTTATTTCAGCTTTTAAATAAACTGATAAATTCATTCATTTTCTAGGACAAAAAGAAAAATAATTTGTAAGCTAAACACCGCCTCAAATATCTTCTGATTATACCACGCGTACCAAAATAATATTAATAAAAGAAAAAATACACAAAATTAGCATCTAAATTAAATGTTGATAGAATTTGAAAGGCAATCTGGATTTATTAATATTCATCCTTCTAAAGTATAAAAGAAAAAGGTAATCCAAATTAATTAAAGTTCCCGTAAACAAGGAAATCCCGGAGGTGGTAACATCAGTTGCTATGGCAACTAATTCAGAAGTCCTACGGCGGTATTAGGAAACAGAAAAAATAACTATGATTACCTATTAAGTAAAATGTACGTACTTACATAGTTTTGTTAGTATGAAACTCAGATTATCAAACAAAAGGCAGAAAGACCCTGCGGAATCCTGCGAGTGAAGCCACAAAAGCAAATACAAATTCAATAACGAATACCTACAATGTCGTGATTCGCTTTTCAATTTTTATTTGTATCAGTATTTGTTTTTTATATCAATGCTTCGCTTCGTGCTGTACTGACTCGTGTCAGTTCGTTTTTGAGTTTGTATTTGCTTTTGTGGCTTCACTCTCAGTGCTCCGCACGATCTATCTACCTTTTGTTTCATAATCTGAGGTATTAAATAAATAATTAATAAGTTCTACGTATATAAGAGTAAACTGAAGTTATTACGACTAGCTTGAAAACCTAACCAGTGCTGCATTATTCAGAATTCTAAATAATATAATTTGAACAATACTATATCAGTTCGCATAAATAGAAGTCATAACACAATTAAAAGCTAGTTTCAATTACACCTATCTAGATTATTAGCTAACACATCAGTAATTCCAACAATTTGGCGCCATAACTAAACTGACAGGAGGCGTCATGTGTCATGGCGGCGCCGTGACGTCATCAAGTGCTTGTAAGTGCGTAGTTACAACTTCGGCTGTAACTTCCAAGGTGGGTAATTTTGCATAACTACAAAAGTTTTAAGTTCATCTTGAATTAGTTATTCTACACTGTGTTTTGGTAACGGGGTGTAGAGAAATTCAAAAGGAGTTTGTACTCAGATTTAGTGGTTCTGGTAACTATGCTGATCTGAAGGTTAAGCACTCATCTTGTAACATGTGAGTAAAACATATACCTACAATTGAAATAGTTAGTTCAATACTTCTTTTTCGAAACAAATCAGTAAAGCAGTATCCCGTGTACCCTTGAACTAATTTGTTGTTTAAAAAAAAGTTGTTAAATACTCGTATACTCATATTTACCTCATACCTCTTGAGATAACACAACCTAACTAATATCGAGAATTTAAAAAAAACAAAAAAAAATCAAACAAAAAAAAAAAAAAAAAAAACAAACAAAAATAAACAATTATATATATATTATTGTTTATTAATTAAGAAACAAAAACAAGTTATCAACAGAAACATCACAAAAACCCCAAAAGGTTAGTCCGGATGTTAAAACACTTCACTATACTTTCACACACTTCTTCACTTCACTTTTTACTTCTCTATATTGGTTGGTTTGGTTGATTGGTTACCTACAGTTTGTTAGTAGGTAAAGCTACCTACCAAGCTCAGTCCTTATATATAGAAGCCGAAGTAAAATCACTGGTTCTAGTAACAGAAATCAGTAAAACCTAGGTTTGACAAATAAGTCTTGAAGTAAAACTGCAAAATATTTTAATTCTAAATTGAAAGAAAAACTCAATTGCTCAAGTATTTAAAAAAGGGAAATTTCTTAAAACCACATAAAGTTTAAAATATTAGCTAGTTGTTCACAAGTCCATCAAAGAGTTGTAGACGGCTGCGGTTAAAATATTCCGTTTTTACATTTTTATAATTCAGTGCGCAGAACAGTTTCAACTTGAAGTTTTATGGTGATTAATGAATAAATTAAGGAAGCTTTGTCTTAGACTGCGAACAAAACACTTATTTGTATAAATTAATTTGTAAAATTTGTTGAAAAATTTTAAGAATTGAGTTTTTTTTTACTGTTTTATCCGCGAAGGGTGAAGAACTTCGACGCTCAGGAAAGCTAAACATGTCCATCTGTCTCCAAAGTTGAGCTATTCATACCATGGCTAATCAGTGGATGGGTAACAATCCTTTATTTCAAACACATTTATCCCCAAAAGGCCGACCACAGTATTGTACTAAGAGGCTAGTATTCTGTATAAAACCACCCAACCATATTCGAAAGCTGGACAACCATTCCCAAATTCTCCCCTTTTAATCTATTTCGTATAACTCAACCTTGCATAATACTTTCAAAGGCCGGAACTAATAAAATATAATCGTTTTCCACATGAACTGTAACTTCGGGATAACTTGGGCTTCATAACTTGCCCAGTTACCGCTCGTAGTTCGGATGGTTACGGCTCGTAGTCGAAGCGTTACGGTCCGTAGTACGGAGGGGTCCAAAGGTAGGGAGGATGTTATGTGCCGGTTTATGCGAAGTCATTCGCGCCACTCAAATATTAAACAGTGCCGATCTGTGTACTGTTGTGTTACGTAACGCAGTGGAAACGGGTTTTGTATTAAACGCAGTGGAAACGTGCTGAGAAATTGAAGGTTTAGAAAATCGTGTTACTGTATTGAATGGTAAACGGAACTGTATTATTTATGTACCGTGCATTTTAGGCAATTTATAAAAGTAGCTTTTATTTAAATGATTTGGGAAAAAGGCAATGGAATATTAGGAAGAATAGAACATTCAAATCCAACATCTTTCCATGTTGGAATTTACAACTAAAACCTCTAGACATTGTCTGAGAAATCACACCGAAGCAGTTTTCTCGGTAGAACTGTTGTTCTACCAAGCTAATTGAGAATTAGCAATCAGACGGAACGTGTTCGCCAAATTATAATAGTTTTCGAAGAATATTTTTTCGTTTTACTCGATTCAAGGCTCGACCGTTAATGGTTAAGCTACGCTTGTCGCGGTCGGTCAGTGGATAGGTAAGTACTTATTCACTTATTAACGAGAAACCTTCCTTCGAAAAGCACGTAAAGCCGTTAGCCTTGGCTATCATTTGTAGATCTTTGCCAGTCGTTATGGGTAGTCAAAAGCCAGAAAGTCAGTCTTCCCAAAGGTAGGTCAGACAGGCAGTCGTTGTGCAGGTGTTCAGGCACATTGGACGAGCTAGCAATTTTTAAAGAATTTATTAAGCACAAGTTTACAGAATCAGTAAGCACAAAATAAATTTAAAAAAAAAACAAAGATTGGCTTATAAAACAGAATTTGTGTTGTGTGCAATGGAGTAGGCCTAGACCCCACACTAGGATACCCTGTGTCGTGGGGTCTAATATCCTCGTAGTTGGTGAGACATAAAGTGCACATAGTGGTTTACAGTTGGGTTCTGATTAGGTAACATAGTAATATTAAGCAAAGATGTCGCAACTTAAGTAGTTACTATTTCAAACTTAACTTAGGTATAAGATTAAAAGCTGTAAGTATGTGTGGTGTATATGTGTGTGGATGTTTGATATATATATGAGTTAGTATGGTTGCGTTATAATGTGTGTGAATTATGGTATCGAATGGTATCTTGTATGTTAAATAGTAACCAAGTCACGATATGTGTGTCACTAATACACCTTTCACTCAAATATTTCGATGTTTTGACATCAGAACGCACCCGCGCGAAGCATGGGCGGGGCTTAGTAAACTGTGTGTGTTATCTGGAAAGCGTGGAACATTTGTAATATTATTTTGACAACTGAATAAATAACAAACAAGTAAGTATAACAAGCATGTAGTATGCCAACAATTTCCGTCCACTTCATAAAATTTCAAAGTACCTTTTCCTCATACCAAACGCAAACAACTCGTTAATTTTAACAAGGCACTCACTCGTTCAAAATCCTATAAAAAGCTAAAACATTACACAATAAGTACCAATAAAATGGAATAAGCTTAACCTGTCAATATACAATGAAGAAGTAATCCGAATTACAAAACGAATGTAATGTAATGATTTTGAATCGAATGATTTAACACTTGATTACATTTGAAATAATCGGGCTCGGGTGACCGGGCTCATTATCTGCGACGATCTGGTATAAATGGCGTTGACAAATAACAGTTGGATAGGAACTATACGGGGTGTTTGTATACAGGACAATGCGGGTGGATACGACTTCAAATGCTTCACACTCAGACACTCAGTATTTTACCAAGGTAAACTCCAGGTTGCACATAATATCTTGGGGCTACATTAGCGGACGAAGATTCGTGTCGCGTTGGCGCGCTAAAACATCGTGTATACGCGACGTAGGCTGTAATTCAAAGTGAAGGAAGTAACATAAGTGTACAGCCACCCAAGCAAATATTGTTTCGACAAATCCCTTTGATTCGCGCCAGTTTACCGACAGTGACCCGATAGTAGGCCTACATCGTCTTCGCCCGAATAAGTACTACGCGTTGCATCGATCTACCCGGCCACACTCATCGCGTTAACACAAATATTCGCAGTAACCTGCTAATGTACAAGTTTTGGCAACAGGGTAATTTCATATTATCCTATGCTACCTACTACGCATGATTCATCCTAAAGCCTTAGGTCACCAGTGGCTGGCCAGTTTACCCACAAACCCAATTAACATTGTTTTTTGAAGTATCTAGTATTACCTGTACCTAATACCGCATGAAGTCCTAACCCATTGGGAAATTAGACATGAAAATAACACTCAAAAATCTATCCATAACCTGATGAGTATTAATCAGTACTGTAACTCGTTACAAACGTGGTTATAAATTAGTTATAACAGCATCATAACGGGCTCAGACGCGACTACAAAGTAGTTTGGTATTCATGAAGTGGCTAATTATTGTCGACACTCGCGCTGTTGTGTGCTCTTATGATGGAACAGCGACTACGATTGCTATGTAGTTGCTTTGCTTAAGTCTTTTTTCCACAGTCCCGTAGAGTTACGCTTGTATGGGACAATGTATACAGCATCTATACTAATATTATAAAGCTGAAGAGTTTGTTTGTTTGGTTGAACGCGTTAATCTCAGGATCTACTGGTTCAAATTGAAAAAATATTTTTGTGTTGGATAGTCCATTTATCGAGGCCAGCTTTGGTTGAGATTTTCTAGAAAACAAATCGATAGAATTTTATAATTATTTTAAATTTTTATACTATTTCAGCAAGAAATAAAATATAAAAGAATTATACACTTTTTTCGATTCGTTTTCTAGAAAATCTCAACCAAAGGTGAGCAAAGCAAAGCTGGGTCAACTAATTGTTGTAACTGACTATACATGTGACAGTTACATAACTTGCAGATAAAACAAATAGCGATCCATACTACTTTATTTGAGCAAGTGTACTAGTCAACTAATTAGTGTAACTGTCTGTACAAAACTGAATAATATACACAATACCTCTGTATAAGGTTTCTCCGAAAGTTACAGTCCTATAGTCCAAGCTTTGGACATGGGTACAAAGAGAGCCTTTCAAGCATTCGAATTTAAAATTAAATGTGCCACTAACAATGCAATTTTATTATTAGAAAGGGTTCTCTCTCCTAAAACCCTTATTAGTAGGTAAAACAAACGAGCTGATTCCTCTACACTCGTTTATAATTGAGTGAACAATAAAAGCGGTCCAACTAGCCCCGACTTGAAATAAATTAGTTTTAAGGACCGCTCGCGTTAATCTCATATAATAATTTTGATTGTTTTGTAGTTAATTTGAACCTTTTATGAGGCATTAATCAGATTTTCTGCTAATTTATAATTAAATGTTGCCTGCGTTTAATTTCGTTATGCTTTATGGACTTTTGGAATTATTAATAACTGTATTGTTAATGCTAATTTTCAGAGTCAAAATGTAATTAAACTGGTATCGTTTGAGCCTAATATATCAGAAAGTTTAATTCGTTTCTAACATTGCTTTCTGCAAACTCAATGATTTCAACAGTGATTCTGTTACAATCTCCCTCGGTAAACACCTAGGTGAAGTGAGCTGTCACCCTTATGTCTATTCCATTACAATCTCCCTCAGTGAACACCTGGGTGAAGTGAGCTGTCATCTGTCTCGATGCTAGGGATTTACAAAGCACTACAATCGGATGACAGCTCACTTCACCTATTCACGGAGAGAGATTGTAACAGAATAGCACTGCCGATTGTAGTGCTTTGTAAATCCCTAGCATCGGGACAGATGACAGCTCACTTCACTTAGATGTTCACCGACGGAATTTGTTACAGAATTACACTGCAGTTGACAACAACTTATTGTTAGGTATTTCACTTTACCAATTTTCCATTAATCTATACTAAAATTATAAAGCTAAAGAGTTTGTTTGTTTGTTTGGTTGAACGCGCTAATTTCAGGATCTACAGGTTCGAATTGAAAAATTGTGTTGGATAGTCCATTTACCGAGGAAGGCTATAGGCCCATGCGAAGCCGGGTCGGGTCGCTAGTTCAACTATAAAACGATCGAGCGTGAACACCAACCCGCCCAGCAACAGTCGCACGACAGTCGCCAGTCCGCGTCGCGCGCTAAAGCAACGTCGTCACACTCAGACCTCGCTCATTTATCATTTACTCAACCATACAACGAGCCAGACTCAACTTCAACCCGTTTGTTAGTGGCTGCGACTCTAAAGCTATTGTAGTTCTGCTCTGTCCCTGACTCAGTGGAAGGATTTCTATTCTGGATATAACGTTTCTATTTTAACCATGAATTGAAACATTTTACTATGACTGTCGTGCAATAAAGAATGGTGGTAATATTATTTACATCTAAAATTCTCTAGATGTAAATAATATTCAAAGTTAAAGTTTTTAAAATTATAATATATTTTGGCTTGAAATGTGCTGCTGAAATTATTTGGAACTCAACACTATGCAATAAGATGTGAAAGCGTATTGAACACCAAATTCTTGAAATAAATTGTGAAGCTGAAAACACGTGTAGGTTACCTACATTATTCGATATTCAAAATGGCTGACCTTTTCATTTGTTTTTCCCAAAATTCATTTCGATATTGTTTTGCCAACTAAACGTTCACATTAATTGGACAAATTGAATCTCCTGTTTCAATTATTTTTTCTCTGTAAAAACAATAATTTTTTGCCTGTTAATTCTGGAAATATTGTTAAATTAAACAGGATCGAAGGCTAAATAATATGTTTTATAGCGCCTATACTGATAATAATTTTATGTTGGAACTTCTTAATGAATAAATGCTTCTATTCTACATTTATTGTACGAACAGCCAGCATGCAGAATTAACTGCCAGCCTCTCTGGGTATCTTCAAGGCACGAGTGAACCGGTTTATCCGAAGCAAAGCGTACTCTACCTTAGGCCGCATTATCACTTACGATTATACCCTGTTCACAATAAGATTAGACATTTGCTCAAACCTTTTTTACATCCCGTTCAACCGATTTTGACTTCTATTGCGTTGGTAGCATGACAAATGGCAACTGCAGTAAACAGTTGTATTGTAACCACACACGAAACAGTTGTGTTGTTTTTTTGCCTCTAATGACATCCTTAAGCCTACGGAATAGAAGTCAAAATCGGTTGAAGGGACTGTAAAAAAGGTTTGTGTTTATGTTTAATCTTATTGTGAACAGGGTATAGGTGAGTTGCGGTGAAACGTAAGAATATTAGAATATAAAAAAAAATATACATTGAACCTAAATACGTATCTACATAAGTAGACATATTATTACCGAGGTGAGAACGCAAAGTTGTATAAAGCTCTACTTTTAGAGTTTGTAATGTGACTATCACTTTAAATTGATATGGTCCTAGTAGTTCAAAGACACAGATCTCAAACTGACTGATCTGCAACTGACTTGTCAAAATTGAACTTGATTCAAGATCCTCGTTACTTTCTTACGTGACACGTTCAACCGGTCTAATTAACAGATTATTGAGCTAACTTTTGCCTAGTTATATTGCACTAATTATAATAAGGAGGCGAGCAATACAAGTTCATAAACGTTGGCACGTGATCCCAGTTTTTCCGAACATTCAGAAAATCTTTGCAAAGAATTGGTAATAATGAAACAATAATATATAGTATACCAATTAATAGTGCGTACATAAATCTCACTTGTTTATGTTGAACAGTGGACACTTGCCGAACAAACTAGTTGAACACAACTTAGTACTTGCTTGTGGTTCACAAACTTGGTCAGTGAAGCTAGATTGGTAAGTTATGCTTTGTTACCTCCACAACTATTTCTAGATTACGTTGTAACGTTACGGTGACGAATTAGTTATATAAATGTGCAAAATAATGAAAACCACAGAATCTTTTAAATACAAATACAAATATAAACATTTTATTTGTTCAACATAGGTAGGTCAGGTACAGGTGTTATGGTTTTTATTGAGCACTATGTCAAGCCGTCATCGGCGTACAAATATTATTTTGGATAAAACATGCTGATTATAAATTAATGAATAAACAATAAAATTAATAAAATTATCACACAATAAGAAATACGATTGTCAACACGATAAAACATTCCAATAAAAAATTAAATTAAAAATTTAAAAAACCCCCAACGCAAAACATAAAAGCAATTATTTAAAAAGTAAAAAATAATATCTTTTGTTGAGCCATCAAATGTTTGTTCGTTGAAATGGCGCTATAATGTCGCGGCGGGGTACCGCGTAAGTCAAATCTCATTGCAAATCCATGAGTTCGCTATTTTACCTATTTAGCTATTGCTGACTTAGCGGTACCCCGCCGCGACATTATAGCGCCATTTCAACGAACAAACATTTGATGGCTCAACAAAAGATATTATTTTTTACTTTTTAAATAATTGCTTTTATGTTTTGCGTTGGGGGTTTTTTAAATTTTTAATTTAATTTTTATTTGAAAGTTTTTAAATGTAATTTAGTCTGGTTTTGAGAAGTTGTAGATACGTCTAAAGTTGTATTTCGTCACATGGATCTTTTTTGATATTAAAGATATCACCCTGAGAATGCGTTTGGTATATATAATTCGCCATTTTGTGGTGCCGGTCATCTTGGCTTTGAAATTTATCATAGTGTAAAGTATTCTACTAGTGAAGCCCTTTCATTTGATACCCATATTGATAGAGTTGTGAAAAAATATGTGATTAGCTATTTTGTAGCGGCGGCCATCTTGGACCGATTTTCATCAAACATAGCTAAGAACACTCCCGACTAATTCACCTTTCAAATAAAAAAACCAAAAACAAAATCGGTTCATCCGTTCGGGAGCTACGATGCCACAGACAGACACACACACACACACACACACACACACACACACAGACATGTCAAACTTATAACACCCCGTCGTTTTTACGTCGGGGGTTAAAAATTAAAAATATAAATTGATGAATAAACAATAAAACGAATAAAATTAAATCTAACTACTTATTCTATCTAACTCCGCCGTGATCAAGGGCGTCGCCAAGGGTGGGCTTCATCTGCATCTACTATAATCGACATTTACGCGTACGAAGATGAGGGCAAAAAAAGGAGTTAGTAAATAAAAAAAACACTTAGAGCCTTGTGACAGACGGAAAAAACACATCTTATTAGCTAAGAAGTAAGTATTACACTCACAGATTGTTGTTATGTACGATTGCTGTTAGAAATCACGATCATTATTGGATTTAGCACATTTTTCCGCGTTGAATAGCTTGAAAACCCTGCCCATTGTCTTATGGTAAATACAAGGAACCTGCGAATTGGTTAAATATAAACAGAACAAATATTAAAAAAATAGTATGTACAAATGGAGGGTTCACAGGCTCATCATTTAAAAAAACGAATTGAGAATTATTATTGCACGTAGAACCTACAATATATTGATTACTATTCACACATTATATACTTTTAGCTAAAAGTGAACATAACCATATGCTATTCTTTTGTAAGAATGAGGTGTGAGGACGCTAAGTAGGGTTGACAGAACAGATGATTTTTTTTGTACTTTGTTCAAAAAAACTTTACAACTTTTTAACATCGCAGGTTTTTACCAACTTTAAGTAGAGTTATTTATTTACGCTACGGGAGAGTCTTTGTAATGTTGAAAGTTGTGTTTTCTCAAATTCACAGTCCCTAAAACAAAAGAAAAATTACGCTTTCCAAGTTTGTTGACTCTGGTTTAATAAAATCGACTAAACATAATTTATCCTACTGATCATGAATGGATATTTAAGGTATTTTCTTTATTATTATTAGTGTTGGTATGAAGTCAGAACAATGCTACGACGCACGAGTTGCTGTTAATGCGGCCTCAATTTAATCTCATACAACTGTAACAACATTTACAATTTAATCGCGCCATCTATTCAGCTCAAGCCCATAAAGCTATTCTACAAAGCATTAAAACAATTCCCAACGATAAAAATACCGAATAAAACCGACTATAAAGCAGGCAACCCTAGGCAAGAGGGCAAGAAATGTAAGCGCTACTCATTAAGAATTAATTCCGACGATAAATCCGAGGATGCCAAGGTCGCCGCCCCTACCCTCGGATAAGCTGCTCATCTGCATACCGGGCTGAAGTCTCTGCAGGGAAGTTTTTTGGCAACCAGCTTGCTTTACTTGAAAACAATGTCGCTTCTTTAGTTAACTTGTACAAAAATGTACTATACGTCGGGTGTTTCAGCATTGCCAATACAACAGCACAAAACTAGTGAGCTCTTTAAATTTTATGTAAATAATACTATATGAAGAGGCTTACCACATGAAACATAATAATTATAAATACATAGACTCATTATCTTTAGGCAAAGTTGTGGCCAAAGTTTAGCAAGTCTTACAAAGAACCCACTAGATGAGGCAAACAAATCAAATTAGTAGAGGCACATGAAATTGAAGTTGATTATATTTTAATTGACTTTCCCCTCACTTTGTTTGTGCTACAGCCGTAAGAGGGGCACCCTTCGTGGTATTAATAGCACAACATTATCTGCATTATAGTGGGTTTACATTACAAATCAAATCAAATCATTTATTTATTTGCCAACATGGATTGGGTAAGGGGTACAGATGTTAAATACATGTTTTGATAATGTTCTCCATGCTCTGCCGTCACATGGGCATGCAAAATGTTACACATAAATTACAATCATAATAGGTATATCATAAATTGGAAAATCGTTTGAACCATTTTATTATTTGTGCATGATTAATAAGAAATAATAATATACATATAATAATATATGTGGGGACATTTTCACACACGGCCATCTGACCCCAAACTAGGGAGACCCTGTACTATGGGTGTCAGACAGCTGATATACGTACACAAATACATTTTTCTTTTTTGTAAATACATACATATATAGATAAACAACACCCAGACACAAGCCAAACACAAGTGCTCATCACAAAAAGGTTTACCCTGGGCGGGAATCGAACCCGCAACACGCTGCGCAGCAGTCGATCGCTCGGCCACTGCGCCAACCGTGTCGTCAAATTTTCAAAAAACAAAAATTTTTTTATTATCTATGTCAAGGAGATTACACTGGAAATAAAATTGTATGTCACATCATTAAGTTCTACTTATAAAGGTTCTGTCTAACTTTTAATGTAACTATTTAGGTTTAATAAGGTATTTAAAATGTATTAGTGTATATCAGCTGTCTGACACCCATAGTACAGGGCCTCCCTAGTTTGGAGTCAGATGGCCGTGTGTGAAATGTCCCCACATATTATTATTATTATTTATTATTATTCTTAATTTTGATTTTTGATCCAATATATGTGAACGAAGGCTACTTTCCAGTAAAAAAAAATCATCAGTTCTCTTCGTCTCTCAGAGGAGAGATCAGTGAATGAGTAAAAATACTTACTGTAAGAGACAAACAGACTTCTATGGTATCTTATATCATTATCAGTAAGCCAAGAGACGTCAATGACCCCAATCTATAGTCTATACAATAACAACTAACATTTATTCAAAAACTAAATCCCAATAGCCCGATTAATGTAAATGAGTATTTACCGAGTACCTACTGAGAAAGTGTTGAGTGTTTAAATAGCAATCAATTTGAAGCAACGCATTAGATAAAGTAAACAGTGTTATGATATCAATGGTCTGACGTTACTCAGGCGAAAATATGAATTGGTAATGAATTATTAAATTAATTTCAAAGTTCAACGAGTTTTTAGTTACTCATTTTCAAATTGAAATAGATGCATTGTCGATTATTTTGTTAGTGAGTTTAATACTCTCATCGAATTTACGATTCAACTATAAAAACTACACTTGAAAGATATTAATTTTAGATTATTTTTATTTCGAGCTATTACAGGCAATTAATGTGTACGAGGGGACTTTGCTCTTTGAGTTTAGAACGTAATTTATGATTTATTTAGTGGTTTTCAAGGTTTGTAACGGGTCATTGGTTAGCAAGTTAATAGTTAAATTGTTTTTAAGTACTTTAGTGAAGGTTAGGCAAGTAAAAATCAGACATTAACATTTTGCATGGATCAGAATTGAAATAGCACAAAAAGGCTTTTACTGAAATCGTAGCACGAGTAGAGTAACAAACGGAATGACCGTGCAATGCGGCCCGCTGCGATGCGGCCCAGCACTATAATTCTCCCGTGGTTGTCGACAGTGACAGACAAGTACGTGAACGAACAAGTGGTAATCGCTGTCAATACAGTAGGTCGATTCTGTAAAATTCGAACAACAACTCGCATCTCACATCGCTATTCACTCTCACTTTGCATAAGGTTCAAAATGACCTTGATATATTTGACACTTTGAATCGGGTTCGAGTGCGAAGTGAGCGTCGAAGTGACGGGGAAATTACCTTACAGAATGCCACTTCTTACGTCATCTCATACTTTATCTGTCAAAATCTCCCTGTCAATTTAGTTCAAGTCGCTGACACGCTCGCAAGGGTGGCGCTATTGTAAATTCAGATTATCAACCTAGTTTTTTAGAATGCCAATCAAGAAACTTACAGCGGATTCAGATTCGAAGTTTAGAATCAGGTCTTACAGAATAACACACCAGAAGTTATCGATACAAGAAAAACTTGTTTTGATTTTTCCCAGTAGCTAAAACTTTATTTTCAAAATTACGAGTTTATAACTTCTTTGACACACAGATTGTGTTCTGAGAAGTTTCACTTGGTAGCCTTCTGTCAACGTCCGCTTTAATAAAGAAACGTCCCCAAAAGTTGCTAATGAGTGGATCATAATCTTTATCTTTTTCTGGGTCAACACAAAACGAACGCCATTTGACCTTTAGAACTTTGTAAAAGCCAACCTTTTACGTAAAATTGAGACCAGCTCAAAACACGCCCACATGAAATGGAATCCCGGTTATTTTCGAGTAACAAAATCTCTTAAAATCCATCACTGGAACACCCTTCACACATTATCGGACATCACACCATCAAACCCCCAAATTGCGAGCCACAATGACCGTAATATCCCTCCAGCAGACAATGAATCAGGGGCTGCACGCACCGACGTGACACACCGTGATCAATACCGCTAGGAAATGGGAGATTCATCCCAGTTGACGTGCCGGCCGCGCCCGGCTCCGGCGCCCGGACGATCCGATCCGTTACACTTCAAATCGTCTTTAACAAACATTTGAATTTAGAGTGGGGATTTAATTTTAGACGTTTTGGTGATTAGGTACGTGGGGAACGGAATGAACAGATAATTTTGAGTTTAGTGCACCGCTTTCTGAAATACCTGTAGAATAGCTGGATTTACTTACATTCCGTCTAGCAAATTTAAAGGAGCGTGAATTCCCATGTCCGCTGCGAGCAAATGAAATAGACTCGTGCGCTAAGCGCTCGGAAATTCTCCGACTCAGCCTGAGATTTTAGCAATGTCTATGAATTTCACTAAGTACTCGTGCAGGCTAAACTTGAGTACGAACGACCTGTCAAATTATAAGTAAAATTGATATTCTTTAGAGTTGTATTGAATAATAGATAATATTTATTTGGAATAACACAGCATTAATAAAAACAAAGATAGATCATCTAATCAGGCTGGAGACGTCCCTTGCGGAATATATTAAGTGATACTAGTAACTCATTAGGCTTGCACTTTGCGCACCAGAGGCAAAAACATTAACATACCTACATTTTATTTTATTTTTTTTAATTATCAAATAGGCTTGCGTTTGACCGCAGTTCACCAGATCTTAAGTGATGATGCGGCCTAAGTTTGGACACGCTTGCCTAGGATGAACCGGTTCACTCGTGCCTTAAAGAAACCCAGTTTATACTTATCAGGGAACAGAGAGGCGGACAGCTAATTCCACAGTCTGGCAGTTCGCACAATAAATGTGGAATCAAAGCCCTTGGTTCGAGACCGTGGAACTTAAACCATAATTACTTAGGTATACTTCACTGTAGTACTAAATATTGAATTTTTGCTTTGAATAATGCCCCGTAACATACTGGTTATTTATACTTTTGTGTAATGCTGAAACCGGAAGGACTGTGGAAATTTTTGAAACTACTTTGGAGTTTTATATCCACCTACAGTCGGTTTTTCTTTGAGTAACTAAAAATCTGGAACGAATTTTGTCGAGCAGAATTGATCGCTTTGAACTAAGTTTTAGTCACGTTGATGATTAGACAGATGGTTTTGTTTATCGATAAGGAAAACTATTAGTAGACGACAATTAAAAAATTACATAATTATCAAAAAAGACACGTTTAAGAACTGAAAAATATTTATTTATTCACATGGAAAACCAACCGCCTATACAAAGATTGAAATACAGAAGTTGAGTAAATTACATAAAGCCAATTACAGGTTCTCACGGCTAGCAGTATAATAATTTATAGAGCTCTTAAGGATCACAAGACATTAATGTGAAAGGAGGGTGTTTTGGGGAGTCCATGGAGAGAGGCTTCCAAAATTATCTGTTGGAAGTCGTGTCATGGGCTACCCTGTAGGTACCTCATCAGTAAACTGTCAATTAGCTCTTATTACAAGTCTGCCTCATCATCATCTGCCTTGCCTTTCCTCAACTATGTTTGGGTCAGTTTCCAGTCTAACCAGATGCAGCTGAATACCAGTGTTCTACGTCGAGCGACTGCCTATCTGACCTTCACAACCCAGTTACTGGGTAAGACTGGTTGTCAGATGTTCTAGCTTCTAGCTGACTACCTATTTTTGGAACGAAGTTCCTTATCGCGCGTTGTGAAAGGGGGCTAGACGGAAAATATTCTTCTTCTTCATTATTATTTTTCTATGAAAATATTGGAGCGAATTAAAACCTTATTTTTACACATTAACCGTGAAATTCGGTTGCACATAGCTCCTATTGTCCAGTCGGGCACCAGCCTATACGTTTCTCAGAATAATTTTATCATACCTAGTTTGGTAAAATTTCAATTTTTAACCGTTTACGTTTACAAAATAAAGTCCGAATTCGCTTTTCGTAGAATATGTTTATGTATTTAAAGGCGGCGCGGCGAACTCTTTGAACTAGGTACCTACGGCGATATGTTTAGTACCTAAGTTTATTCGCTCAAATAGTGGCGGTACCTACCTCAATGACATCGGAATTATCATTGCGTGATAATTCCGATGATAACGACCTACGAGATAAGTCCACCTTTCACTGTGAGACTGTGTGGATTGTGAAAACGAGTGTAAATTTTAAGTCGATAATTAAGCCATAGAATACGTAGGTTAGGTAGGTAGGTAGTTACTGTACCTACTTCTATGTTTTGTTTAGTAGGTACCTATTGAAAGTTTGGGTTTGGTAATCATGAGCTTTCTATCGGTCGCGGTCGTCAGTAGGTAACCACTGCACCTTATCGCTCTAGGTCACAGAGTACTTTTCTCTAGGTTTTACTAGCGACAATAATATTTTTTTTGATTTGATTAAAATGTTTTGGTTTAAATTAAGCCAGTGGGAGCTTAGGTGGGTCCCTAGGTAGGTAGTGGTACTTACTTTTATCATTGGCGAATTATTTGTAGTTGTAAGTAGGTAAGTGAGTAGGTACTCTTTTGCTAGAAAAAGCAAGGCAGGCAGGCGTAGGTACCTATAGGTGCTATAGGTAACCTATTTAAATAAATTAGAGCTATTCACAAACACAGTTTTAATCAACTTAGGCTTAATTAAAAAACTTACCTATTAGGTATAAAATTTACACTTCCCTGTATCGAAGCAACTGCTCAATATGGAGTCCATTTCGCTCGATACATAAACGGGCACGTTTAATTAAATTGTCTTTTAATTACATTATATTTGTTAATAATAAAAAAAATATTATTATAACTTAAAAAAAATAAAATTTTATTACAATTCCTTCACTAATTAATCGAAAGGAACTTCGTTCCATCCGGGTGTCCCTTGACACCTCTCAAGTTTTTTTTAAAATGTTTTAATAGGCTTGCGTTTGTACTGGTCTTAAGTGATGATGCGGCCTAAGTTTGGACACGCTTGCCTAGGATGAACCGGTTCACTCGTGCCTTGAAGATAGCCAGATTTTACTTATCAGGAAACAGAGAGACGGGCAGTGAATTCCATAGTCGTGCAGTTAGCACAATAAATGTGGAATTAAAGTGCTTGATTCAAGACCGTGGAACTTCAACCATATAGCGGTGCCGTTTCGCCGTATCTCTGCTCGTCCGATGATGGAATGGGGATGGGGGAATTAAAAATTTCACATCTTCATGGCCTACAAATAACACGAAACAAAGCAATCAAAACTCTGTTTAATTACAATTACATATCACCTACGAAAGAACTTTACACTAAAACTAAACTACTTTTACTTTTTTTTTCATATAAGTATGCATACCTACTAATAAAGAAAATTCCAACTAACCAAATACACCCACAAATCACATTTAAACACAAAACTTATCACTATTTCGTTAGGAATAGGGATAGTATAGAACTGCCTTCAGTAAGGACTTTATACGAAAGGAGAACTATTCAGTTTGAGGGAGCGCAGCTTTATAATAAGTTACCTAAAGAAATAAGAGACTCCTCATCAATGAACATTTTTAGAAATAGGTTATAAAGTTGTATTTGACCAACCAACAATAAGAAACGACCACCCACTGTATGTACGATAGATCGAACGACAACTATGTTTATTACTTAAGATATTATATTTTTATTTGCCTTCGTTCATATTTAAGTGAACTATGTATATTCTTTTTTGAGAAATAAACTTTTTTAAACCGAAGAAAAGAAATTCAAATGAAAACCTATAACGACTGTCACTGTCAATGACAACAGGGACCAACTACTTCATATGCTTTCCGAGGCACGGAAGGATTTCGGTATGAAATGAGTGGACACCCATCCACTAGTAGTAGTAGCTTAACCATCATGATCGGTGGATCGTCCAGGTTTTACTTAGCTACAAGCTCCAAAACAAGCTCCAAGACAACCTCCAAGACTAGCTCCAAGACAAGCTCGATTACAAGCCAGCCTACCTCGTCAAAAACTGTAAAGGTATTTCACATAACTACGGGTGTTATGGTTATCTTTACCTCTATCCAAGCAAACACAATATCAATTGAGACTACCAAATATTAATAAGTGACTAATTAACAATTAGAACAGCTGCAGCTGATTGATTGGTTCGATACTAACACGGGAACAATGGATGTGTCTAGAACTACACAGTAATACTCAAGTACACAGCAGTACACGCGGAGGTAATCACTTCAATTAGTTAACATGGCATAGATATGGAGAGGACAATGCGCTCTTGTGAACACAAGGACACACACAGTGTATGTATAGCTTTTGGAAGTTCACTTGAGATTGTAGATCAGAGAAAACTGTACTACATAACTTAATTAGTAACAGACTTTCTACAATTTTTTCACCTTGAATTGTACGTACTCGTGACACGGATAAAGTTTCCAATTTACAACACAATACGAAGTTACACAAGACCATTATAACTTCAAACGCGGCACTAGTCCCACAGGTGGGCAAATCTCAAAAGTCGTTTACGGCATCGTTATGATTTTAGTAGGGCGAAGTAATTACCCCACATATTGCGTCGTCGCGACGTGAGCCGCGTACCAGTGTGGATCGACCCTAACTCGTTAAGTCGTGGTAATTGTTAAACTGGTGGGAGGGATACATGTGAGGGTAATAATTATTATAAATAGGTCTCCTATGATAATGTGTCTTGTCATGATAAAACGATAAATATTGATGTCTGCTAAGTCTGATGTAACCCATTATAGATTAAAAACAACGGATTAACTCACTGTGTTGTCGGGTTCGTCCGACTAGTTTCGATGGCATCGATATTGAAATAAGTCGACGCCCTAACTTTAATAGAGACGGGGGTTGGTCCATATCTCCATCATGGAAGCCACTGCTTAATATGGTGAGACCCGTTACAGAGGAGGAACTAAAAAGTGATGATGTGGTCAGCTCAGTGTGTATGTGTTTCAAGCAAGATACTCTTCCGCCACTTCTACCACCTCTACCCTCGCCCGCGCCACCCCTGCCACCGCCGCAGTTGTCCCGCAGTGTCCGCAGGAACGCGACGGGCGGTGTGTCATCCTGTGGAACCCCTTGAAAAAGGTGGCCGTATGCCATCGAAACTAGTCGGACGAACCCGGCGACACAGTGAGTTAATCCGTTGTTCTTAATCTATAATGTGTAACAATACTCACGTTTCGTTTAATCTGATGTAACCTATGAAACTAAACGGTCATTCATTTTCAGTTTTCTCAGGTACGCATTTGGCGCTTGCTCTTCTCGATTTTACAACCTTTAAAGAAATCAGAACAATAACTACACAAAGTACACGCCGAGGGTGCAGTTAGTGGAGTCGCGCCACAACGTTAACTTCAAGGCGTTTGTGGTGCGAGTACCGAATTGTTTCCTGCCCCTCGTCATGGAAGAAGACTTTTGGCCGCAGGACGTGGTGTTCCGTCGCTTCCGCGGACAAGTGCCACAGGACAGCACACAGACTACTTAGTGCAATTTAGTGAAGTGCTACTAACATAGTCTTAAGTCGTCCCTATTAACACAAGTTAGAAATTATAAAATATGTATCTTTAGGTTAAGGTATTTATCTATGGGCCTATGCAGCCTGAAATAAATGAATTATTATTATTATTATTTTATTATTAATAACTAACTTTAAGTGGACGGGGGTTGGTGCAGGTGCCGAACACCTCAAACGGCGCAAATATAATAGCTTTCTTGGAAGCTATACATTTGAGCCGTTTGGGGTGGAGACTCTAGGGCCATGGGTCCGAGTGCCCATCTTTCGGGACATTGCTAAGCGGCTGGTCGACTCTTTATGTGACCTGAAGGCTGATCTATTCTTGGCTCAACGAATCAACATTGCCATACAACGTGGCACTACTGCTGCCAGCCTGTTAGGCACGTGTCCCGTTGACAACGATGTGGATGTTTTTTTGATGCCCTTTGAGTTCCCCCCTGCCTTTTTATTGTATTGTGTACCAAGCTCCCTGTGGCAGAATGTGCTCGCCATGCAGCCAACAGAGACCGGTGGAGAAGGATCGCGAAGGCTGCGACCGCAGTTGTGGGCGATGACCAGGGGTGTGATTCGGGAAGACCTCATTCTAAATTTCGAATCTGAATCCGCTGTGAGTTTCTTGATTGGCATTCTAAAAACTCGGTTGATAATTCGAATTTACACTAGCGCCACTCTTGCGATCGTGTCAGCGAGTTGAACTAAATTGACAGGGAGATTTTGACAGATAAAGTATGAGATGACGTAAGAAGTGGCATTCTGTAAGGTAATTTCCCCGTCACTTCGACGCTCACTTCGCAATCGAACCCGATTCAAAGTGTCAAATATATCAAGGTCATTTTGAACCTTATGCGAAGTGAGAGTGAATAGCGATGTGAGATGCGAGTTGTTGTTCGAATTTTACAGAATCGACCTACAGGACCTCGGTCAAGAGTGAACGACTGAGAAGAGAGACATAATATTTTTATTTGTAAGATTTGTATATATTTTATTCAGCCAAAATGTAACACTTTAAGTTAAATAAAAAAGTCTGAAGATGAGGTTCTCAATAAGAAGTAAACCCCTCGTATTATCTATACCCACGTGAACTCGCACTCGTCCGTCGTACTCTCATATTACCCACGTGAAGTTCTCTTGGTTAGCTGTTTAAAAAAGTCCTATATTCGTTGAGATCCGAGATCAACGGTAATTTTATTCAGGCGACGAATTTTGTTCCGCATATCACAACTAAAAGCCTCCGTCGCAATACTTCATTCAGTAACAAGACAGTAAATAAATGAATCCACATCCAATCACTCCACGACTGATGGTGATGGCACGCTCACCGCCACACACAGCATCAATCGCAGATCAACCAAAATGAATTCCCCGAACACAAAAAAAAACATTCGACAAACAGCTCCGGAGTACAATTTATCACAATATATCAACACAAAGGGAGCACACGTCGCTCGGAGCGGAGCTGAGCGATCACGAATTTTAATTAAATTATGTTTATTTTGTTCCAACTCTAGAACCGTCAACAACAACAATTCGGTTTGTAGGCAAGTAATGAACTTATTCTATTGATGACTACCAGCCTCGAATTAATTCACGTAATAAAACAGTCCCTTCTCGTAGGTACAGAGAGTTATAATTATTCACTAACTACATGTTATAAAAGAGATGAGCTCGTGGCTAAGTAAAAGTCTTACAGATAGATCGGTCAAAGGTTAAGCTACGCTTGCCACGGTCTGTCTGTGGATGGGTGACCTCTGTGGATGGGTGACCATCCATATCATACTGAGTTCCCTTCGTGCCTCGGAAATCACGTAAAGCAGTTGGTCCCGGCTGTCATTCGTAGATCTTTGGCAGTTGTAATGGGTAGTCAGAAGCCAGAAAGTGTGACAACCAGTCTTACCAAGGGGTATCGTGCTACCCAGTACCTAACTGGGTTGTGGAGGTCCGATAGGCAGTCGCTCCATGTAAAACACTGGTATTCAGCTGCATCCGGTTAGACTGGAAGCCGACCCTATGAAAGTTGGGTAAAGACTAGGCAGATGATGAACTATTTGTTATAAAACAAAGTTGCCCCCCGCGTTGTCTGTTTGCGATAAACTCAAAAACTACTGAACAGATTTTCATACGGTTTACACCAATAGACAGAGTTATCTATGAGGAAGGTGTTGGTGTATAATTGGTTAAGGTTTTGTGAAAGTTGGTTGAAATATGACGAAAATTCCCGTGCCAAGCCTGGGCCTAGTGAGTTAAAATTGCAGGCGTAAGTAACAAGCGTAAGTAACAAAATCAAAGAATGACTGCATTGCCCCTACAACGGGGCAATGCAGTCAGTCTCTTGGGCACATTCCCAGATGACGGCGATGTGGAGGAGTTTTTTGATGCCTTATTATATTAGTTTATTTTTGGTTTAATAGTTATAGGTTTTTCTTTTTTAATTGTACGTGTAAATATTGTATATTTGTTAAAAATAATAAATACATGACCCCCAAGAATGTCTAAAACTTGCCACAAAAAAGCTACAACCAGTTGCAGTAAGCTTGCATACTTATCCATTTCGGTAACTTTATTGGGTTGCGGACCCAAAAGTTGCTCAACGGGAGCCTATTAATATGCCTCCGCTGACCGTCCATCTGACTGCACTGTCAGCAAACAGTATCTTTTTTTTAACCATAATAAGCAGACACTTGAAATTTTCACAGTGTCTTACTATAGCCGCGATAATAAATCCATACTCCATAATATCCATACTTCCATATACGTTTTCACGACGAAAATACTTTTGATAATTGATTGATTTTGATGAAATTTGGTATGAAGAAAGTTTGGACTCTGGGGAAGGACATAGGCTACTTTTTAAATTTGGTATGAAGATAGCTTGGACTCTGGGGAAGGACATAGGCTACTTTTTAAATTTGGTATGAAGATAGCTTGGACTCTGGGGAAGGACATAGGCTACTTTTTAAATTTGGTATGAAGATAGCTTGGACTCTGGGGAAGGACATAGGCTACTTTTTAAATTTGGTATGAAGATAGCTTGGACTCTGGGGAAGGACATAGGCTACTTTTTAAATTTGGTATGAAGATAGCTTGGACTCTGGGGAAGGACATAGGCTACTTTTTAAATTTGGTATGAAGATAGCTTGGACTCTGGGGAAGGAAATAGGCTACTTTTTAAATTTGGTATGAAGAAAGTTTGGACTCTGGGGAAGGACATAGGCTACTTTTTAAATTTGGTATGAATATAGCTTGGACTCTGGGGAAGGACATAGGCTACTTTTTAAATTTGGTATGAAGAAAGTTTGGACTCTGGGGAAGGACATAGGCTACTTTTTAAATTTGGTATGAAGATAGCTTGGACTCTGGGGAAGGACATAGGCTACTTTTTAAATTTGGTATGATGAAAGTTTGGACTCTGGGGAAGGACATAGGCTACTTTTTAAATTTGGTATGAAGATAGCTTGGACTCTGGAGAAGGACATAGGCTACTTTTTAATCTGCAACTTCGTCTGCATCCGCGATAACCGACAGTCGCGCGGGTGAAGTTCCGAGCAAAAGCTAGGAAATAATCTCAAACTCAAACTCAAATTCAATTCAAATAAACCATTTACAGGCACTTTTGGAGTCGGTCAAGGAGGTCGGTCAAGGGTCAAGGAGTCGGTCAGTTAGTCAGAGAGTTGAAGCTAGTTGCTAGTTCCAAAACGTAGGTAGGTCTCTATGGAGAAGAACGAGCAAGAAACTCCACGGACACTCTTTTAAAATCAGGTTTTTACAAAATACTGCTTACATTATTCTTGTTGCTTCTATATGTGAAAACAATGAAGGTAATCTAGAAATACAAAATATAAAAAATAATCAAGATAAAAACCATGGCAGTTAAGAGTTGACCAATCTTTACTGACAGCGCCCGTTCACGAACATGACGCGTGAATCAGCACCATTCAGCTCAACTATTTTGGAGGGAGCTGAATGATCCAACACACGCGCCACCATCAGCGAGACATTTGAGTGAGCATGACAATTCTCTCAACCGCCATGCTCGTTTATGTCAAACACATAATAATTTACTTAATATATGGCTCCATGGTACCCACATTTACAAAATTGAAATAATGCTGCAAAATTATACAAAACTAAGGTTTTCAATGTTTTTAAAATGTCGAAAAGTAATTAAAATATATTTGTGTAACTGTACGGTGTACGTAGAAAAGCGAAACTTTTACCTTTTCCAACCCAGTTCTTTCACCCAGTGTACTTAAAGTTTAATTAATTAACAACCGTCAAAGGAGAACGGATTGCATTTAAAAGTTAACACAATAATGTATGGATTCTTTTAGTTCATAACAGAGACTTAATTAATTAAAGTTGGTATACAAATGTTTCAACTCAACCAGCACATAAAGTAGGTACTAAGACTTTATAAAATAGTGCAATAATATCGAGCTGAGATCGGAGGTATTCAGGCATGTTGCCAGGTATGCAGCTGTGTGCAGTCGTATGCCTCCGAGCCGAAGCCGGCAGCATTCTCGATGACCTCTTCAAGTCTACCCGCATTCCTGAGCACACTACGTCAATATTTTGTTACCTACGAAAGTGCTAAACGCGGCTGTGAATGTGAGCCACTCTGTGAAGTATTCTCTTGAAAGATCCTGGAAAGGATTGCCATTTCAGCATCAAATTAGCCTGGAATAATAAATATATTATAATAATATAATAATATGTGGGGACATTTCACACATGGTCATCTGACCCCAAACTAGGGACACCCTGCACTATGGGTGTCAGACAGCTGATATACATACACAAATACATTTTTAAATACATACATATATAGATAAACAACACCCAGACACAAGGCAAACACAAGTGCTCATCACACAAATATTTACCCTGGGCGGGAATCGAACACGCAACACGCTGCGCAGCAGTCGATCGCTCAGCCACTGCGCCAACCGTGTCGTCGACGATTATATATTATGTGTATATCTATCTATATCTATAGTGTGTGAATGTTTCGCTATAAATAGTTTTATAAGCAGATATACCAGTGGTTTTATTAATCCATTCTAATCCATACCAAT
Source organism: Charanyca ferruginea (assembly GCA_947361185.1). Classification (NCBI taxonomy): domain Eukaryota; kingdom Metazoa; phylum Arthropoda; class Insecta; order Lepidoptera; family Noctuidae; genus Charanyca; species Charanyca ferruginea. The sequence goes on along the minus strand of OX376058.1, from coordinate 30,145,946 downwards.
ATTATAATAAATACGAAAAAACTCTGTCTGCTACGCTTTTAGGCGAACCGATTTTGATGAAATTTGGTATGAAAATAGCTTGAACCCTGGAAGGACATAGGCTCATATACTTTTTAATCCGCATCCGCAATCGCAATACGGTCGTAGCACACATATCAACTCGGAAACGGTAACTGAATCAACTAGAGCCGTTCAGTATTCTTTGTATGAAACTCCCTACTGCAGAGCACACTAATCGGAATCGTAACGTAAACGAGTCGCCTCGGGACAAGCTCACGAACCGCGGTGCCTCCACCTCGGCGCGTGGTCAACCAGCGGTCGCCGCGCTTACGGCTCGTCGTCCACGCGCTTACGCCTCTGTGTCGCTGCGCTTGCGTCTCTTTGTGCCAGCCAGCTCAATCAGCGGTCGGCGAGCCATAAGCGTGGCCTCACCTAGCCGTAGCCGAGTCGACGTATCGGAGCTGCTGATCCACTTTGGTTACGTGCTTACGTTAGGTTGACGCCTGTTTGACGGCGAGGCGAAAGGCGATACGGTGACGATCCCTTTCCGAGCTGATATGTGTGCTACAACCTTTAACCGACATTCACATGGACGAACTCGCGGGGAAAAGCTAGTATAAAATAATCTGATTCCTTCATGAAGCGCTGACGTAGTGTAAAAGCAAAAGTCGGACTTGTGTTGACAAGATCACCTGTACGAGTAAGGCGTGAGTCTCAAGGTTAAACTCACTATCATATTACAGCTCCGCAAAAAACGTACAAAACTCGGTACGTGATCTAATTAAAAATTTCCTTTGCGAGTCCCACAAAGTAACCTTTTTAGCTGAAAAGAAAACTTGTAGACACGAAGATAACAGAAAAGTTGTAGCGTGGCGGCCCGCCCTCGGTAAATGGTAAATGGTAAATGCTGGGTTCCCGCCCCGGTCCGAGCGCTATCGCCCATCGGGGCCCACGCCCCTGATACCGTGGTATCAGACCTTATTGTTTCGCGTTTGTTTGCAGCTGAGCCAACGTTGAAAGCGTTACTCTTTTAATTTAGATTTCCTTGCTCGTTAATCAGCTTGTAAAAGCGAAGTTTTAGAATGAGGTGTTGGAGCTTTCCTTGGAGGTTTTGTTTACGAAGTTTATTCTTTATTTATTACTTTTTCTTGAAATTGCTTGAAGTTTTGGCGTGGAAATGAGAACCTATTTTTGAATTCATTTGTAACAGCACACTCAAAATTCGACCAAGTGTTCCGATATTGTTGAGTTGCCTCGTGTGTTTGGTGTGGGAGGCAGAGAAAACAATGTTACAAAAAAATGCACTCATCTTTCTGCACTGTGAGTTTTATACATACTTGTGTTCTCCATGTTATAGTCTTTTATAGCCAATCTCTCCATGACAAACACTCACTAAAACGTAAAACATTTTCTCTTCATCTCCGCATCAAAAGTGCTTCCCTATGCATTTCGTTCATACTTCAACAGCATACACTTAACATAAAAGAGCTTTCCAGAAACGTTGCTCGAAAGTAAACGTTCAAAATAATGAATTTTGGCAGAAATGCATCCGAAATAAATGGGACACGTAAATGATGTACCGCTGCCTTTAGATATGACGACAGGCATGGGAACTTGGCTCCTATTGGTGGACTACATTATGCATGGCCGTCCTACATCGCTATAGCTACGGTAAATGTTGAAATCGTGTTCGGTAACTGTGATAATTAAAATATGAGATATTTTTACTATTGTCTTAATTTTGTTTTACTGTATCTTAGTAATTATTATTGTGATAGTGAGTTCTGACAGGAATTGATACAAATTACACGATTATAGGAATGTACTACGTAGCGTGGGTAATAGTGCTACGAATTAGAAATACAATTTCTCGTAGGTCTATTATATTGGTTAGTGCTACGAAGCGAAAGATCGTAGCGCTACGGATAGTGCTACGCTAGTACTTAAGCGGGATTTAAGTAAGTCATTGTTTTAAATTAAATACAGACCTTAAATCAATATGGAACTTAATTAACTAAAAGCTAACACGATATAATGAAACAATATACCCGCATTATTTCTCGAAAATAAATCATAAAGTTAAATTTTAATATGAATTCAAAAGTAAAAAAATATTTATAATAACTTGTCGTTTTCGAAACACATTTAATTATATTAATGGAAGCTCTCTTCAATGGAGCGTTCAGAATAATTTTAAAGATAAGTTTTATTAAAATGAATTGATGCGCAATCGGACTATTTTGAGCTATTAAAAAAGTAATTGAGAGTGCTAGCTGTTAAAATTAGTCACGCCATATAACTTATATTATTCTAATAAAATAAAAGTACACTAACTGAAGCACAAGTCGCAAACCTTGAATGAGTACTCCATACTGTATTTTTCTTTCAGTGTTACGATTGATATGCAAATAAAGTATTTTTTGGGTTGTCCTACTGATGAACGAGACCTATCATTGATCTATTTAATGAGCGACGTTCATATCACCAGCCCCGAGGATGACACAAAGCAGCGATTTCTTTCAACATTGCCCAAAAGCCTAGTATTGTCCTATCACAGGACAACAGCCTCTTTTATACTAAACAAATACAAGTCCTGTATACTTTTCCTCACGATATTTTCCTTCCCGAATCTACTTAGCTGACAGATATCGGTAGGATGTATATTCCAAACGTTACTTAGCGGATTGGTTCCTATCTCACCAAGTTTACCTTTCGCTGAGAGCGTGTTTATCTTGCGAACGTTTAGTAAGCTGCTCTTGTGAATAGTTGGCAACTTTGCCATCGTGTGTGCCCTGATTTGAGTGACAGGGACACTTTGATTTCTAGAAACTATTTTGAGTAATCAAGAAGACGATATATACGAAGGGGGTAGGTGGGGTAGGTGTACCTATGTATATATAATATATATGTAGGATCAGGAGCGAGCGAGGAGGAGTGCCGAGCGGTATAGTAGATCGTCAGGACTATAGGCGTTCCCATTATCCCACTAAGGATAAACAAGACCTGTAAAACAATTACAAATGGTAATTAGTTACAAAAATAAAGTAAGTTAAAGGCAACAATACAGTTAATCGAACAGACCATTAAGGTCCCACAGTTCGTACTGCTGTACGAACTGTGGGACCCAATGATAAACCTAAAGCCTAAGCCACCCAATGATAAACGAACAAACCCTTAAGGTTTACAGTTTGTACAGCAGCCTAAGCCACCCAATGATAAACGAACAAACCCTTAAGGTTTACAGTTTGTACAGCAGCCTAAGCCACCCAATGATAAACGAACAAACCCTTAAGGTTTACAGTTCGTACAGCAGCCTAAGCCACCCAATGATAAACGAACAAACCCTTAAGGTTTACAGTTCGTACAGCAGCCTAAGCCACCCAATGATAAACGAACAAACCCTTAAGGTTTACAGTTCGTACAGCAGCCTAAGCCACCCAATGATAAACGAACAAACCATTAAGGTTTACAGTTCGTACAGCAGCCTAAGCCACCCAATGATAAACGAACAAACCCTTAAGGTTTACAGTTCGTACAGCAGCCTAAGCCACCCAATGATAAACGAACAAACCCTTAAGGTTTACAGTTCGTACAGCAGCCTAAGCCACCCAATGATAAACGAACAAACCCTTAAGGTTTATAGTTCGTACAGTAGCATAAGCCACCCAAATACAAAGTGTATCGCTCGCTAGCAGCAAGCCTATACAGCTATGTGAATACACAGCAGCACTGTACCAGGTAAACCTACAGTATTGTCGGGAGCAGGAACACCTGTTTGATTGTTATACTTTCATGGTAATACTACTGAACCGATTTTGCTTAAATTAGACACAGAGTAAGCTTGAACCCCAGTGAACAGTCACCAATTGCAGCAGAAGTCAGTGAAGATGACCCTGAAGCCTAAGTGTCTTTAGCAATACAAGAACTTTGTTCACTTATACTAAAGGAACCTTTTGCATTTTTGCCTGACTGGGTTTATAATTTGAGGCTGGTTACTACAACTAGTTACAGACTCAGTTTCTGTTAGCTCGAATTCCGCATTATCCGTAGTATTTATCTTATTATAAGCATTTTCGAGATTGTCTTCATCTCGTATATCCTTAATTACATCAACGGGCAAAGTTGAATTCATAGTTTCTACTCGCAGCTCTATCCAAACATCGCTTTTTATGTTGAGTAACCCACGCACGCCAGCATATCGACTCCCCACGCGTCGAATCAGGTGATGTTTCTCAACCAACCAAAACAATGCACGATGAACTTTAAACTTGGTTGAAACAGTTTTAACATTGAATGAATCATTTCGACAAAACGTGTTTTCCCTAGTTAGAACAAGTTTTCACTCATATTCATTTTTGAACAGCAGTTAATTCTAGTGGTAACTGAGACAGTTAGTAAAAACTTGTTTTAACTAGAGAAAACGCGTTTTAACTAAGAACGGGTTTTCACTGTAACTTAAACAAAGTGACCGGCAGTGCTATTCTGTTACAATCTCCCTCGGTGAACACCTAGGTGAAGTGAGCTGTCATCCGGTTGTAGTGTTTTGTAAATCCCTAGCATCGGGACTATTCGGGACAGATGACAGCTCACTTCACCTAGGTGTTCACCGAGGGAGATTGTAACAGAATAGACACACGGGTCAGGTAAACTTGCTGCATTGTGCAGTGAAACAGTAATGACGGATCACTGTTCGACAAATTACTATGTTACATACTCGTAGAAGCTCTTTAAGCAGCTTAATTGAATCAGATAGCAGTAATATAATTAGCGGCATGGGTTGCTAAATCAAATTCAATTATCAAAATTAACGAGAACATTTTAGTAATAGCCCAATGTAATTCCTTTATGAATTACATTAAGTCTTAGATAAACTTACTGAAGGTACCTACCTATTATCACGCTCGATTATTCCAATGCTAATCTGATTTTGTATTGCGAAAAATATAGAGTGATAAAAATAATATAAAGAAAGAAAGAACGTATTTCTAACTGCCTCACATTTCTATTTAATTCCTCACCTACACAACACAAAAAGATATAGTAGGTTAACTCGTAACAATTTGCAAAAACTACACAAAGCTACGATGTTAGTTGGTATACAATTCAACTAATTAACACGCAATGCAACTTATTGTGGTTCGTATTTGGAACTAGCTATTGACCGCGACTCAAATGTGAAAGATACAGCGACTGCAACAGATATGTGACATCCGGTCAATAGTATGAACGTGAAACGAATCGCAAGCCGGCCATTATCGAGAACACGTGATCTACCACTACTTTTGGCGCGCTTCTACAGAGTCGTGATATTTTCAGCCCACAGCGAGGAAGATATTCAGAATCCAGTGTCTGATCACATTGGAGCTAATACGTCCGGAAACTTTACTTGCGATTCGTTGTGTTAAAGTGTGTGTCTATGGCTATGTCTATTTTAATTTGAGTCTGAGTTTATTTTAAATTGAGTTTGTGCTAAATTGTGGTTTTAATAAACGCCGTGTATTGTACCCTATACCCAGTGTGTTTGCATTGCACAAAACCAATATTCTGCCCACATGATGACTGAATCTAACGGACTAAATCCTGATGATCCGACAGATATATTATGCAGTTAAAGACTGCTAAGCAATTACTGTTATGGTATAGTATACTACGGGCTGGGTGTCCGCAACTCCACGCCCCAGCAAAATTTACCCTGAACCTTCTCATAATGTGGTAGAAGTCTTCACCCTGACCCAATTCGTTTCTCGCGAAGACTACAAGCACTGTCTAACCACTAGACGGCGCCTCGTGAAGGTCGCGCCCGACTACAACACGAAAATAGGCACAAAGTCGAACAATAGGCAGCAAGTCAGAATATTATGTTAATATAGACAAGTTAGGTTTATCTATGGCAACACTAACTTTGCTGAACGAAAATATTATCGTGGAGGAAAACTATATCTACGTGTTGGTCTAGAAACACTGTTGGAACTGTTGGAAAAATTTAATATGAATCAGTGGCCGTGTATTCTTTCCCCAGAGTTCTCACCCTACCCGTTACACTATTTATGTGACAGCATATTCTATTGAGTTACTTGGTACAGTTACTTGGTATTTGCACATCAAGCCATATCAAACTGACATTTCTTCCCAATTGAATATGAACCTAAAATTTTTGTATTAAAGTTGAAAATCTATCAAACATGATATGATAGATTGTTGTAGCTTGTTGTGCTGGCCCCTGTACAAAACTACCGGTGGGTGTTTAAAACTTGACCACATGTAATGACTTAAAAGAAAAGTTCTATTTTAATGGAATGGCATGGCATGGGTTTTAATGGCTTTAATCAGTTTCAAGCCGATATTACCTTAAAATCATCAATCATCTGCCTTTTCACAACTATGTTGCAGCTGAATATCAGTATTCTTTTACATGGAACTTAATGGCTGCCTGAAAGACCCCTACAACCCAGTTACTGGGGAACACGATGCCACTCTTGTTCAGACTCGTCATTTTTACACTGACTTTTGGCTACCCATAACGGCTGTCAAAGATCTACAAATGACAGCCGGTACCAACGACTTTACGTGCTTTCCGAGTCACGGAGGGGCTTGGGAAATCGATGGTCACCCATCTACACAACGACCGCGGCAAGCGTAACTTATAGCTGTTACTTAGCAACGAGCTCCTCGTAAAAGATATCATAATTAAAATAGACGTTTTCAAATAACGTTTACAGAACAGAACAAAACTAAATAGCTCTGTAGTATTTTGTTTGTTGGTAATTGAGGCTGTGAGTACTAGCCGCGGTGTTTACCACGGGAAATTAAACTTCCGGCGCGTTTTCCTGAACACCTTCCATATTGAGAGGCGCACTTAATTATTACTGACAAACGCCTCATTTCAATTCGGTTTTGTTTTGAATTATGTCTGCGTTTTGCTGAAATGGAGAGCTACGGGATATTGAAATCTTTTAAATATTGTTTTGTAGGTAGAGCTGTACAATCAACAGCAAAAGTAGATGATCCAAATCAGAAATTCAATACTAATTTACTAACACTAATTTATATAATTTATTACTAGTTTACTTATTAAAAGTATGTGATTGTCACACACATACTTTTGAATCACTTTGCCGCCACACAGTTCTGACGCGCACTACGTTGAATTTCTGATTTTGATCATCTACTTTTGCTGTTGACTGTACATAAGGACGTGTCAAGTGTTGTGTGTTTTCTGGTGTATAATAGGACTCTCAGTGTGTAGCAAAGACAGATAAGATGATTGCATAATTAAATTTAATTTAACTGCTTGACTGTTGAAATTACTCTTGGAGTCATATATGGCCATTGTTTTGTCTGCTAATTGGGCAGTTAAGCTCATAATAGCTACATTGAAGTGAGAATACTAGGAAAGTTGACCCCATCGTAGTGTGAGACAAAATATACAAAAAGACAAGTAAGTGATAATAATAATAATAATAATAATATAATAATATAATAATTCCATCAGGATGGAATTTGGCGTGGACAAATGTGCGGTCATGCATGTCAAGCGAGGGGAGATTGTGGAATCTGAGGGAGTTCAGCTTTCGGATTCCATAAACCTTAGATCCCTCTCTTCAATTGAGACCTACAAATATTTGGGTATGGCGGAAGCGTTGGGCATCAGTGCTGCTGACATGAAGCATTCGTTGAAGGAGCGCTTCTTTGGCCGCCTGAAGAAAGTATTAAATAGTCTTTTGTCAGGCGGAAATAGGGTGCGCGCCTTCAACGGGTGGGTCATGCCGGTCTTGATGTACTCTTTCGGCATACTCAAATGGACTCAAACGGAACTCGATGCCCTGGATAGGAGAGTCCGTACATTGTTGACAGCGTATCGGATGCACCACCCACGGTCATCGGTAATGAGACTGTATATCCCGCGGAAGTGCGGAGGTCGTGGCTTCTTAAATGCTAAGACTCTGCACAACCGTGAGATATACAGTCTCAGGGAATATTTCCTAGGAGCCGACGTGGGGATGCACCGAGATGTAGTTGCAGTGGACAAAGGCCTCACCCCGCTCTCCTTGGCTAAAGAGAACTGGTGCAAGCCTGTAGTGCTTGAGACTAATGATCGCGAGGAGGTTTGGAAGAGTAAGGAGCTTCACGGACGCTTTTTCCGGGCCCTACACGGGCCCGATGTGGATTTCTTAGCGTCCGTATCTTGGCTACGATTCGGTGATCTATTTGGAGAAACCGAAGGTTTTGTGTGTGCAATTATGGACGAAGTTATTTTGACGAATAACTACCGGAGATTTATTATGAAGGATGGCACGGTTGACATTTGTCGGGCATGTCACCGGCCGGGTGAATCAATCCGTCATATTATCTCTGGATGTTCTCGTCTTGCTAACGAAGAGTACTTGCACAGGCACAACCTTGTGGCCAGGATTATCCATCAGCAACTTGCTCTGAATTACAACCTCGTGGAATCAGAAGTTCCATACTACAGGTATGTGCCCGATCCAGTTCTTGAAAATGGCAATGTCACATTGTACTGGGATCGATCCATCATCACTGACAGGACTATTGTAGCCAATAAGCCTGATATAGTGGTGGTGGATCGATTGGAGAGGCGCGCAATGATTATTGACATAGCTGTTCCTCATGACGAGAACCTCATGAAGGCCGAGAAAGACAAGCAGATAAAGTATCTTGACTTGGCCCATGAGGTTGTCGACATGTGGAATGTGGACTCAGCGATCATTGTGCCGATAATTGTTACAGCCAATGGCTTAATTGCCAAGAGCCTCGACCAACATCTAAGGAGGCTCTCGTTAGACGGCTGGATCAAGGGCTTGATTCAGAAGGCAGTACTTCTGGACACGGCCCGCATTGTCAGGAGGTTTCTCTCTCTGGAGCCCTGACCGCCGGTAGCTTGGACCCTGTTCCCGATACCGGTGAGGTACTATTTTTTTATATTTTTAAATGTTTTTGTTTTTATGTGAATATTTAAAAATGTAATTTAATATGTATATACAATAAATGAATGTGAATAATAATAATATGTGGGGACATTTTCACACACGGCCATCTGACCCCAAACTAGGGAGACCCTGTACTATGAGTGTCAGACAGCTGATATACATACACAAATACATTTTTTTTTGTAAATACATACATATATAGATAAACAACACCCAGACACAAGGCAAACACAAGTGCTCATCACACAAATGTTTACCCTGGGCGGGAATCGAACCCGCAACACGCTGCGCAGCAGTCGATCGCTCAGCCACTGCGCCAACCGTGTCAAAGTGAATGAGAAATTGGGAATTCGTATTCTCAATATCACATTACATTTGAATCAAATTACAGCATACAAAAGAGTACTGTCTGTAACCCGTGTTACAGCACCCTCTTGTGCATCACATCCAAAAAACTGCGGTCAGCACAGTACAGATTGCTGACTGGACTGAACTGAACTGAACTGATGAAGATGATGATAATGATGATGATGAACTAATATTCCCCCGGTCAAAGAATCATGGCAGGATTTGTAAAAAAAAAAATAAGTTGTTTAGAGAAGTTGAAATTCTAATTCTTATGCTTACTGTTGGGTACCTAAAGAGTATCTTCAGGCATTTAGAATATTTTTAAACCCCCGCAATAAAAATGGATGTTAAAAGTGAATAGCTTAACGAAAAGCTCATTATTTTTAAACAAAATGGCGGCTGTTAGTAACAATGACACTAACAACCGCCGTTTTGCAGTTCTTACACTGAAATTTTATGGGATAATGTTTTTTATTCCACACACTTGTTACATCACTTGTCTGCCATTTTGATAGATCCGTCAATGTCGCTTGTCATTTTCTTTTTTTTATAAACACGGAATGGGCGACGAGATAAAACGAAAAAGTGTTATTTTTATGTCGTAATATTTTAATTATGCGGGGGTTTAAAAATATGGTAAGTATATCAATCTACTCCTGGTAATGTATTCTCCACATTGGAAAATATTTTAAACCCTCTAAATGTTTTTTTTTTTTCATACAAATGAATGTATGGATCTCGCCATGATCCTTTTGATCACGGCGACCAATATCAATCGAAAACTAGTCAAGGACGCAGGAGATATTGAAGTGCACAAATGTGTGCGCAAACAAATGTACATCTCCTCTTCCCTCACTCTTACAGTCAGATCCGGACGACAATACGACTCGACCAGGGAGAGATCAAGTGTAGGAGCAATAGCTTTACGTGATTCCCGAGATACGGTGGTATCACACCACCAACCTTCTTTCTTCTGCTCCGGGCTGCTAATAAGAAATGAATAGGTAGGTAATGGAAAAATCCAACAAATAACACTTTTTACCCTAGCTGGGAATCGAACCTAAGACCCTACCACAGAGACCACAGGATCAACGAGGCACAAGGTAATATTACTATAATAACCAAATACATTTATAAACACACAGCAAAAACATACAACAGTAATCTGATATGTAAATTAAACTAAATAAATAATGTATCATTCAGATGAGCTCTGAACTGATAACAATGATAACGTTACATAAAATCAAAGTTATATGAGATACTAACACTTTTCCCGTGACTTCGCCCGCGTGAGTTTTCTCAAGGATCCCTAATTTGACGACACGGTTGTCGCAGTGGTTAAGGCTGCTCTCTCGAAAAAAGCTTGAAAGAAGCATGCAGATGAAGCAACTTTTCGTCAGCATTTACAGAGAAATTGTTGAGCATGATATGATACATAATTTGGTTTAGCCACAATTTTTCTATCAGTAACACATAATAAGAAAAAAAATGTCAAATCACCTCCAAATCATTGCAATGAAACCATTTTACTCCTTAATTTCTTATCAAAAGAGTATAACAAAAATATCTACTGCTTTACAATACAAAGGAAAATGATTTGGTTTCATTACTTTTTACAAATATGTATTATTTTTATTACAATATATATTATTTAAAATGCGTCCGATTAAAGACTGCGTCTACATTACACCCGCACTCTTCCACAAATTCAGTGCGGGCCAAATATTCAAGGTTACTGGCATGTGCTGCGCAGCATTTTGCGGGTACGAATCCCACCCAGGGTAAACATTTGTGCGATGAGCACTTGTGTTTGCCTTGTGTCTGGTTGTGGTTTATCTAATACGTATGACGTATCTACTTAAATATATTTGTGTATGTATATCATCTGTCTGACACCCATAGTACAGGGTCTACCTAGGTCAGTCAGATCTGATGGCCGTGTGTGAAATTTCCCCACATATTATTATTTTTTTACAATGGTTTATAGCCTAGAGTTTTTGAAATCGGATATATCGTTTCGGAGAATCGGATAAGTCGTTTCGGAGAATCGGATAAATCGTTTAGGAGATTACCCCCCACATACAAACTTACAAACCAATTTGGCCTCTTTACAATATTGGTATAGATTCAATCATGTTTACATAGAGTATTGATCTGTGATACCGAGAAGACATTATAATCACTAATTCAATGAATAATAGATATCGTATGAAATATTGTTGTATATACACTGGAGGCCAGATTTTCATGTTATTTTAATTCAGTGTATCAAGCTACATAAAAGGACTTTTTATATTGTTTGCTAACAAATAGTATTTTGACGGTATCGACAAACATGAATACTACGGGTGTACTGCCTCAACTAGAATCATAAAAAAGAAAACGTTACATTCTATCAAATTCAAATTCAAAACATTTATTTCAGACTTTAGGTCCATATGGTGTTAGTAATACATCGAAATACCTTAAAACTATGTTAGTATCTTACACACAAGCCTATACTACATGCAACCTTATCCAATGCCTCCAAATAGGACTATGTATGTATTCAGCAATTACACTCAGGTAGCCGTTGGGACTGCCCCTCACCCTTCGCATCAGCGATGCTGCTCTCTTCCGTATAATGGCGTGAAAGCCGTCCACCTGAGCCTCAGCAAACATCGCTGACGCACTGCAGTAGCGAGGCAATCCCATCAGCAACCTGAATGCATTGTTATACTGGACCCGCAGGGCACTGACGGTTCGCTGCGTGTAGCTGGTCCACAGACTACACGTGTAAAAGGACTGCTGAATAGCGTCGTCTTTACCGTTCCTGAACATCTATTCTATGCTACTATTTTATTTATTTAACTTGATTTAATCGAGTAACCATGACTCATTTAGTAGTAAAAAACTTATTATATGTTAGTAACTGTGATACTTTTTATCTACATGATAAAACCAAAATGACTTATTAATAGATACACAGCAGCAGTACTCTCCGACGCTTCACCGTGGCTGCACCATTCCATGGGAAATGGTGCAGCAGCGATTTACGTACAGACAGTCCAGTCTGCTCGAAATCAAGGACAGGATACTGTTGTTGCTGGCCCACACCCTGCGCACCAGGAAGAAACAATCCACATGTGCGTCCGCGAACATCCCTGATGCGCTGCAGTAGCGGGGCAGCCTCAACAGCACCCTGAACGCATTGTAACTATGCATGATAGCTCTTCAATTAATTATCGATTGATGAATTGACATGAACAGTAGAATATTAAAAGACTAAACCACGCCGTGTCCAATGTAGATTAATGGGGTAACTGTGAAACATGTTTGCAATCTGAATGATTTCAGTGTAAATAATGCATTGCTTCATAATTATGTTTGAAATAATAACGCATTGAATTGGTATTATAATTGAAATGTGCTGTGAATTGTGCTTCTCGCAAATATTCACTAACGTACTTACTCCCGTAATTTTTTTTTTTTTTTTACTATTAAATAGGCTTGCGTTTGACCGCAATTCACCTGATCGTAAGTGATAATGCGGCCTAAGTTGGAACACGCTCGGTTCACTCGTTCAATTACACTTCATGCAAAATCCTCACGATTGTAAAAACAAACAAAAACACAACAATAGAAACATAAAAAGTAAATAAAACAAAGAAAAGGAGGAAGCTAAAACAAACAAGTATTTCAGTAAAGTTTTGTAGTAATAAAGTGAAAAAATAACGATTGGAAGCGTTTACTCCAAGTCTTATAATTAAGAACACTCCTCGTCCTCCGGTGAAAAAAATAGATAAGTTTTAATTTTATGTTATAGGAAATGGGATTTTTCTCTAGTTAAAGCGCAGGTCTAGAGGACCCGTGTACTTTAAGATATGAGGCTATTATCTGAGGGTCAAGATTACTATAATAATATCACCATGTCTTCAAGCCATTGAAACTAATAACATTAAACAAAACGGCAGAGATTTTATGTACATTTTTATTTAAAAGCTTATTTTCCCCGAGTCACGCACAGTATCTCAACACCTACTGACAATAAAGATAAACAGATCGTCTTAATAATATCGCTAACTTTTCACTGTCAATTTCCATCTGTACCTTCATTATTGCCTGTCACGATTTCAGAATACATTTTCGTAATATCGTGATTACCGATTTTCAAGTATAAATAGCAGCTAATAAATTATTAAAACAAATATTATTGAAATGATTGGTAAGGAATTCTAAATCGTAATAAATCAGGTAGGTAGGTCCTACGTATTAATAAAATGTAGCATTTATTTAATTAGAAAATCTAATTTAACAGTAACATTTGCTAAATAGCGAAAATAACTAGAATAGAATATAATAGAATAGAATAGAATAGATTTATTTATTTGCACTGAATGTAGGTAAATACAATGAGTGCTTAAGTACTAAATAAGCGCCTGGTACATTCTGCCGTTAAGCATGCAAAATTTGTCTTAAATAAATAAGATACATTTACATTTTTTTTTTTTTTACTAGTATCTTAACTAATTTAAAACTAGTTAAAACGCTTTCTGCTGCTTTATAACTTAAATAACCAATACTAAGTACCAATACCTACTCGATATAAAATTATTCAATTACAATATTGAAACTGAATTTGTTATTTTAATATTATTAATGAAAACGGCGCGAGCCTTAAGCATCTCGGGCGAGTAATTAACACAAGTAGAGCGAAATTGAATTGAACGAAATTGTCGAGTCAGCTGACGGGTGAGCGGGTACTCGCCACTAAGAGCCACCTAAACAAGCAGGAGCAGCCAGCAGCGTTCTGCAGGACCCTGGACGTGCAGAAGGTTTACAACAATTTGATTAGGTACAGGTAAATAAACGGGGTGAATAGGGATGAAGGGGTAAATCGGGATAAGACTTTAAAGGAGATTTTAACGTTGTAATTATGTAGTTTGTTGACAAAAATGATTTTTGAATGTTATAATATATTTTTTAACCGACTTCAAAAAGAAGGAGGTAATCAATATCGGATGTTTGTATATTTTTTTTTGTATGTTCGGGCATAACTTCGTCATATATATTGACGGATTTGCAAATTTCTTTTTTATTTGAAAGAGGTTTATTCCGAAATGGTCCCATATAAATTTTATCGAAATTGATTTAGCGCTTTTTAAAACAAAATCCCAAAAAGAATACATAGATGAGGTTCTAGTTTCTTCAATCTTTCAAAAACTAAAAAGGGATAAATACCTTTAGCTCAGAACACACATTAGTTTCGGATGTCGGTGGCAATACAAAACAATATACAGAACAAAGCCACCGCCACCGACTTCCGAAACTAAAGTAACGTGTGTTCTGTGCTAAAGTTATTTATCACTTTTTAGTAAAGTTTATGAAGGCGGTTGTCTTTTTTTTTGAAAAAAGTTTTTTCTTCTAGTGTCCTTGTTGGCAATAAGCTATATTATTTTAACATTAAAATCCTCTTTAAAGTTTCGTCCCGATTCACCCCTGCATCTTTATTCACCCCGTTTTACCGGTATATTATTTTAGTATCTAACTACCTTTTGTTCACGTTAATTTTCTTTCGGATCCTTAATTATTTTATTAATAAAGTATAACAGGATTCAGAGATAAAATAGCTTCCATTTATGAATCGGACCAACAATTTCTGAGATAAGGCCGAAAGAACAAATCTTCAAAGAGGTGGGGGATTTATCATATACCTTACTAGTGACCCGCCCGGGTGCAATGCTTCATTTCTTCCAACATCTTGAACAATTATCGTCATATTTCACCACAAAACAATATCAAACTATACGTATAAACCTTCCTCTTGATTCACTCTATCTATTGATATCACATTAAAATCCGTTGCGTAGTTTAAAAGATCTAAGCGAACAGGACAGACGGCGGAAAACAACTTTGTTATATACTATGTAGAGATATAATACATACATAGTGAACTGATGGGAGTGTCATCTTTTATTCTGTTTGAATTTTCTGATAAATACAGATCATTTTTGTAACGCAGAGAAAAATGTTCGGTCATTTAAGTGCAAATTCTACTAAAAGGAGACTCTCGATATATTGTCTAATCTATAATTTTCCTAGTAATGGATGTCAAAAGACACAATGAAACCAAAAGTTACATATACTACCCATTGAGATCATATTTTTATTCTAAACGATACCTGGAAACGCCCGGTAACGGAGATATTAAAGGTCAAAGAAGATCCAACTTTTTGCTACGTTTTTACTAACTAAAACCAGTTTTAAATGTTAAACAAACTTTAAATACCTCGACAACTCATGATGCAAGCACCCGTACCTAAATATTGCTTTGCTTTATACTCCGTTCACAATAAGATTAGACTTATACACAAACCGTTTTTACAGTCCGTTCAACCGATTTTTACTTATATTGCGTTGGAGGCATGACAAATGGCAGCTGCAAAAAACAGCTGTTATTGTAACCACTTTTTTTGCCTCTAATGTCATCCTTAAGCCTACGGAATAGAAGTCAAAATCGGATGAAGGGACTGTAAAAAAGGTTTGTGTAAATGTCTAACCTTATTGTGAACGGAGTATTATCGCAGCATTAGTGGCGTTTTTAATGTCCTCTAAGGTGCAGGTGTAGGGGCACTTTGGGTACTGCAGTAAGTGGGCCATTGTCTGGTCAGGATCACCGCACTTGTCAGTGGGATCTATTATCCCTAATTTTACTAGGTTGTGATTACAGCGGCCTACCTGGGTGCGCAGTCTATTGAGCGCTTTCCATATAGGCCACTGCAAATCACTTCCGAGTGGCAGGTGTTCCTTGGGTTGAACGAAGTTGGGTGGATGAAGATTCTCCCACAACTAACGTCTGACCGTACGCGGACGGTCCTGGATGGCGTATGTGCTGCGAAGGAAATTCTTTAGCTACTGAGCAATGTAAATTACATTAAATGGAACAATAACATAGATCCTCACTTAATATGATCATACAACCCTTCAACAATTCAGGGTTATTAGTCACAACAAAATCGTTCTCCCCTGAGCAACATGGGCGGACGGACAAATTCATTACATATTTATTTGAACGCACCACTTTAATACATCCCTGCCTATACTCCTGGGAACCACCGTGAGTTTAGTTGGTTATGAATTTTCAACGAAGATTAATGATATTAACTGTGCAAGCTCCCACGTGTGAAATGACCCTAAAGTTAGCGTGCCCTGGCTCGTAGGACGTTCATAAAATATTAACTATAATCTCCTTGTTTGGTAAACTGAACGTCAATCGGAGACTTCCTGAAAAAAAACTCGATTATCAAAATTTTTCTCCCATTTCTTAGATATGAACCTGGAATATAGTCCATTTAAATAATCTCCGCACCTCTTAGCGCACAAGGCGTTCACCCTGACTTGGCGCTAATCAACTAAATCGGCTTACAGAAGATTCGTTATATTCGGACACAGTGTCCGAAACGTTATTTTATTGACTGTGGTTTCGGACACCAATAAAAAAGCTCTTTTATTCAGTCTGATAAAAAACCTCCAACGATAAAGTCCAGTCAAAAACTGTTATGTATACAACTACTGGCAGGGCTGAAGACGGATTTCGTTCGTTGGAATAGTTTATCTGACTGTACAAAACAGGTTTTTTTTATTGGTGTCGGAATCAGCAGTAAAAGAAAATCGGTTCGGACACTATGTCCGCATAATTATATTGTGTACGAATCTTCATAAGCCAGTAAATCGAATTTTTGAGTACCCACATGACGAATATAGTTAATATATGCATCTATCAGGGAAAAGGAGCGACAGTAATCTTGACAGTACTCTAGGCAAGTCAATATACTGTAATAGATGTCTATAATGAATATGCCTGAATTGTCTCGAGTAGGGCTAAGTTCAAGGACCAACTTTGGCTATGGATCCGAAAACTTTGGCTGGTTGGTTTATAAGTAGTCAGTCGTGGGTACCTACAGCCTGTCATAACTGAAACGTTTGATAGTGTGATAAGCTATTATATCTTTGAGTACTCATATTTTAATTATGTGTAGCTGGACTGTAGAAAAATTACCTACGGCAGAAGGTGGCATACTCTAATTAACCAGGACCATTTTATTGTATAATTATGCTCAAACCAGAATAAAATTGTCAACCTATAATGTTTAATTTAAAATAGCTTACCTAGTACACATTCCCACAACGCTTTTGATAAAGTCTAATTTATTTATTTAAGATCTCATGTACACGCCATTCAATGTCTGAAGCAGTTACAATTTGTTTGTGCGCCTTCAATAATAGGAGATCACATCATGCACATATAACTAGGTGAATAGTAATATAATAATGAATTACATTATCAACTAAATTGAAAAAAATTAAAGGACAATTTTATTTAAGACAGAGTCAGAATGAATGCAAGTCAACAGTGAGAATTACAATATTATTGGATAGAAAGCACGGTTTTCAAAAGCTTTTTGTATATCGAAATCGAAACAGTGATGTCTAAGCTTGATCGAAAGGTCATTGTGTTGTCTACAGAGCCTTTGCAGAAAGGCGAAATGTCCTAGAATTGTTACATTCATCATCATCACTTACACTCTCACTGACTGTCACACATTCACACACTCACAACTTAATGCACGTTTTACTAAATTTACCTAGTAAACCGAATTATTATTTCATGCTCATTCGCACTCGACCCCCAAGATACAAGTCCTGCTTAGTTTGGGGGTCAACGGTCAAACCAATTATTTGTGCAAATTCAACTGTAGGTATTTATGTACTTACCTAAAAGTATCGTCTGTCATCACCTTTTCTTTTGCCAATAAACTTTTTGTATTATTTTGTTTGTATTTTTTTTGTTTCGGGACCTGAGACGTGAAAAAAAAAGACAACATAACCGCGGTTGACGAGAGGGCGTTTATTTAGAAGTTCGCAATAGTCCATAATTCTGTCAAAAATATTGTACAAGAGGTAATCCTTCTTCTATCTGCAAGTTAGCTAAAATGAACGGGAAGTTTCTTAAATAACATGGTAAAAAGTGTTGATCGGAAACTATCTGAAATACGACGTGGAATTATCAACTCATAGACAAACCCACTCGCTCACTATACATGCAGCCGCAGTAATGTATGCGCACACGCTATTACTAAGTGTAATGTGGCCATGAAGACCCCTCGTTATAGCCGGGACAGCGAGCTCTAGCGCAGGGCTGCCAATACTTTAACAAAGACAAACGGAAAGCGCAGAGGTTTCCTCAAAACTATTTAAAACGAACGACAGAAAATGAAAATATTGTAAACTAGTACTTTGCCCGCGACTTCGTTCGCGTGAATTTTCTCATATGGATTCCTATTTTTTTGAAAATGCAATATAACCTAGCATTCAGGGATAACGTAATTCCTATTGGTTAAAGAATTTTTGAAATCGGATGAGTAGTTTTGACGACGAAACTTTCAAATTTACAAACATACAAACTTACAAACAAATTTTACCTCTTTATTATTAGTATAGATTGACGCATTATTGTTTGTTTGTGGCCTCTATCTAACTGATTCTTACCTTATTGTTATAGTGTTCGCTTATATTAAAAACTCATAAATTGTAGAAACTTATCCTAATTTGATTTAACCTTTCTCTGAAGCTAGCATTCCACATCCAAGGCAAGAAAATCAGCTTATAATAAAATGCTAACTCAAGATTTTATTCAAGCATTTTTATAGTGAAAGCCCTATTCCCGAACCAACATAATAATAACGAGTACATTAACATAAAATTTTACGCAAACACTTTAGACCCGAATAAGATTAGAGCTCTAGGTAACTGGGAACTGGGTACTGGGCACTGGGCACTAGGTAGGAATACGAGCTTACCACAGACTTTTGTAAACTATAAACAAACATGTTTGAACCAATTTCCGAGTTTGATGACGTTACTAAAGAGGTTTCGATTAGCTTAGGATTGTGTCACATGATCGTTTTTTAATTGGCATTGGTATAAGTAGGTATTTTTAGGGTTCACGGAACCCAAAGGGTAACAACGGGACCCTATTACTAAGACTCCACTGTCCGTCTAGCTGTCTGTCACCAGGCTGTATCTCATGAACCGTGATAGTTAGACAGTTGAAAATTTCACAGATGATGTATTTCTGTTGCCGCTATAATAAAAAATACTACGGTACGCGGTAATAATACGGTTGGCGCAGTGGCTAAGCGATCGACTGCTGCGCAGCGTGTTGCGGGTTCGATTCCCGCCCAGGGTAAACATTTGTGTGATGAGCACTTGTGTTTGCCTTGTGTCTGGGTGTTGTTTATCTATATATGTATGTATTTACAAAAAAAAATGTATTTGTGTATGTATATCAGCTGTCTGACACCCATAGTACAGGGTCTTCCTAGTTTGGGGTCAGATGGCCTATGTGAAAATGTCCCCACATATTATTATTATTATATTTTATATACTTTATGTATCTCGGGACCCAGAGGTCCCGGGCCTTTGTAAGGCGTACGAGGAGCCGAAGCCAACTCGCAGAGGCCCCTTAGGTAGCTTTATATGAAATAAGACACCAACCGACGATTATCCCTGTATGCACTATGCAAGTGCACCCAAGGACAACCCCCGGTTGGTGCAGGACTATTACAGGACATGGAAACTAACAGTACTGGACTATGGGTATAGGTTGCTAAAGTGACTTGGTTACCTGGAACTATGAAGTGACTATGGCCCCTGCCGAATCAATGTTTGTATACATGGATAAAATAGCAGGGGGTGACTTGCACACTCACTAAATGGGCCCCCTGAAACAGTCGCTAGCACGAAGTGACGTAGCGACAAGGGGGCAACATATCTTGAGGTGCTAGAGGAGTGGAGAGGTATTCCACGGCTATCAGAACAATCCCGGAAGTACGGTCAAGATCCCTACCAGCGTCTTACTGGAATACTTCCTTACCCCGAGCACGAATGCTCTCTTATTATTATTATTATTATTAGATAGGTGTGGTGCCGGTCGCGAAACCCCTACAACAAACATGATTTTTTGCTCGATGTCTAATGTTGTAGATAGATAATCGTACGGAACCCTTCGTGCGCGAGTCCGACTCGCACTTGGCCAGTTATTTTAATTGGTATATATATATGTTGTTTCAACGCAGCCATTTCAAAAGGGACGTTGTGTCAAAACCTTCCCAAGTAATACAGGGCTACAATTATTACATCACATTGCTGCTTTTAATCGTAATTATAACCCCCTTGCGTAACTACTAGTAACTAGTTATGTTACATGTATATTATATGTACTTAGTAGTTATATACTCAGTAGTTATAATGTTTATTCAGTACCTAAGAGCGCCCATGACGTCATAGTTCCCATACAAACGCTCGTACGTGATTACGGGTATCTTGTGGCCAATGTCTAGGTTCCCATGTAACGAAAAAATAACATTTGAGAAACAATTTTTTTTGCACAATTTTTATCTGAACTTTGGCCGTTCGTAATGCATTCGTACATTGAAAAAGTAAAAAAAAAACAGCTTTATAGAAACCTTGCACATGTAATGGAGATTCTAAATTACAAACATTTTTACCAAAAACCAGTAAGGCTTTTTCAAAAACACGATGTATTTCTTGGAACAACTTTTGTGAAATCTTCGCGCGCCAGTTTTCATGCGATATTATCGCGTTCTTACTCACTCGTTTGTTTTCGAACATTACGTTGGATGAAACAAACAATTTTTCAATCACACTCGCGTTGAAGTATGGCCGATGGGGAAGGGCGCTCTTAAGCTAACTTAACACATTTGTAGAACTACGTACCTACAATGTAGGTAAACAGTTGAAGATCACATCTGAAGGTCAAACACCACTTAATACCCCACCTCCCCTAAATTACCCCCACAAGAGGCAGTTGATCAGATGCCTAATTTAATTTACCGTTGTATACGGAATATAAGTACCTATTACGGCTAGGTTTGTCAGCAGAATTTCCACGTAATATTGCTTAATCAGCTGCTTCAAGTGAATCTATTATTATTGGTAACACGTACCTATTTCTGATTTTCTGTGTCAATGGCGATTATTTAATAAAATATCTAGATTGGATATTGGTAAATAGTCTGCCTTTATTAGTACGTCGTGATATTAACTTTTAGCTCGGAAACGGTTACCTATGTACAGTCAGCAAAGGAGATAGGTATGCAGGGTCGTCAGATATAGTTAAAGTTTACTTAACAAACGATGGATGTTTTTGAGTAAAATTAAATATAAGTACTTAATAGAGAATAAATATATATATATATATATATTTCTGCCTGGATTTTCCCACTGCTGGGCAAAGGCCTCTCCACTCTCCTTCCAACTACCACAAAAAACCCCCATCCATAAATATATCAATGACTTAATTGGGTTTTTAAGTAAACTTCAACCATTTCCGATGACCTGCATACCTGTCTCTTTTGCTGACTGTACCTACAGAGAGATCTGTCAAATAAATTTGATAGATTTTCAACTTTATTACAAAAGAATCAGGTTCATATTGTCAGTTTGGTATAGTTTGACGTGCTGGCGTCTGTACATACTTAACTAATTGCTAACCAACACTTACGTGTCATAGATTGAAAGACAGTTAATTAACAAGGATATTTGAACCCCAATGCCTCTGTCTATCCCTAATCAATTTCACAACAGCCTAAAAAAGTCCCCAAAAAGAGGGATGTTATACAACCTCAATTTGATTTTTTGGCGTTTCATGTATGTGTGACTGGCCACGCCTCTCAAAGATTACTTAACAGCAGCGCAAGATATACCATAAAACAAGATCTTGTGGAAATTCACCAATTTATAAGGCGATTGGAAATTAATTTATTTTTGTAGTAGACTGTAATGTAGGATACTGGTAATCGTCTTGAATGAACCTAGATTGATGGTGAACAGGTGCCCAAGTCTGCTATTTTTATAATTTCGTCATTCCAACACGATCCCACTGTCATTTTGCTAAAAGTTCGTAATCTGCTAAATTCATAATGGTCGATCATTGGTCGGTCGAATTAAAATCAATGACAGCACAATGACGTTCTAATGGTAGGTCACTGATCAAAGGAACTGTCAAAATTTTTGCAGATTACTGCCTAAGTCAGTCATTCATTTGTCATTTTGTACAAGATTACCATTCTATATTATTTCTTTTAATGGCGTGTCAGTGGTTGACCATTGGAAAGTCATAATGACGCCATTATATTAGTAGATTACCAAACTTGTCAAAATCAACATTTATGAAATCAATGATAGACCATTCTGACACTATTGTAATAGCAGGCTTGAGGCCCAGGACGGTTGATTTGGCGAGGTCTAAGGAATGCAAGCCCACCTTTGGTCTTCTCTAGAATTAAGTCACCGCCTGTTCTGACATTTACGTCATGTGAAGCAATAATCTACGAGCGTTAATATTATAATTTTTAACTAAAAGATGGCGTGACCAATACATATGGCAATACAATACACAACACAATACATAACAACACACAACACACGACACACACGCATCCAACAACAACACAACAATACACACACACATACACAACAACACAAACACATATACCTACACACACACACACACATTGTTGGTATACAATAGCTTTCTTTCAATAAAATAATTGTTTTTAACGGACAAGTACTACCAGATATTACCCACCTCTTACAAACAATAACCAACAAATAGTAATAATACCAGCATATTACTGTCCCACTGCTGGGAAAATCCCTCTTCTCATACAGAGAAGGCACGAGCAGTGATCACCACGTGCGCTCAAGGAGGATTGGCGATTTCTGACATATTAATGTGGGATAAGTTGGATTGGGAGCCAAATAAACTTCAGATTTCTTCAAAAAACTTGTACCTATTTATTTTTAATCTTCCTAATGTACTTACGTCTTAATCGTCTTTCGTCTTCTATTCGTAGTCGTCTCGTTCATCCCTCTCTTGCATTCTCTAGATCTTACTCATGAATTACTTATCCCTTTTACACCTGGTAGGTATATTTTAAACTTCTCGTCTCTTTCACTCAATCATGCATCACATCTGTCATTCATCTTAACGTTTGATTGCACTCACCTATACCACTCGTAACGTTCCGTTCCTACATTAATGATAAGTCCAAGTTTCCTTACGATGTCTTCCTTCATCGATGTCAACGTTGTCTAAGTTAAACTTAGAAACTACTTGTGAATTGAAAAAGTCACATTGGTACTTGCCCGGTTTCGAACCCACACCCTCATGCATGTGAGTTAATTTGACAAAATTTTTATCCAAATATGTACCTACCTACTTATGTCATCATCATCATGTCAACCTTTAAACACCCACTGCTGGGTATGTCTCACCCAAGGGGGGAGCCATAATCGCCATGCTTGGCCGGAGCATTTTGGCGATCGCAGTAGGTGTTATGGTACTCAGAAGGACGCTGCTGCCCATTCTCTGGTCAATATCCCTCTGTCGCCTTCTACGACACCCACGGGTAGGAATGGGGTGGTGCTACCGGCACTACACGGTAAAGGTATAATATCCCTTTGTTTACTTTTTAATCGAGGCGCTCCCTTCTTTGTCGGCAGCTACCTCAACCTTGTTTATGGCGCTAACTGACGGAAGGCTGTCATAAAAATGGTGTAAATGAGAACATTTATTATTTTAATATCAAGAAAGGAATCGACAAAACTATTAATTAACTTAAATGTCGTTTCTTTATTTTTACAGGTCAGATACACGGACTAGAAAAAAAAAAAGAACTCCAAGCGCCACGCATATCAAAAATGAGGTTACCTATCATAAGGCCGAAAAATATTTGACCGAATTTCATTTCACCTAAAACTTTTCAACTATTATCGTTTTGTTTTTTTTTACTTCATCGAAGTCACGTCTGCCACTGTATCAGTTGACCTATTATCAATTCGATTTTTTTCGTTATTCCGATGTTTCATTTGGTCGATAAACTTTTTACCGAAGTTAGACTTAGCCGAATAACATTTGTTCGAAGTATTATGATTCCAAACATTCATTATTCCACTGTTTTAATTACCATATTTTCATTTCATCAAACGCCTAGAAAGTTTGTGCACACTATTTCATATCTGTTCATTCTGCTATCTGCTTGCTTGCATGCAGCATGCAAGCAAGCATGCAGCGTGCAAACAAGCATGAAACATGCAAGCAGGCATGCAACATGCACAAGCATTGTTTCTGTCACGGCTCCGGCGCTGCGGGGTCTGAGCGGCCCCACGCGAGCTTATCGTCGCAGATGGTTTTAATGCTCACCACCGCCTGCTCCTCAGCTCGCGGGCCGCCCCACCCCTCCGCGCCTACGCGGGCTTAAATTACACTCTAGTTGTAGGGCAGACAAGACTGCGTGAAGTCGGTTTTGCAGCGATTCGTTTCTGTCACTAAAATTTTGTAGCGTATTGATTTTTTATGACACTATTTTATTTTATATTGATAATGCTACCAGGTAAGTAATCTTATATATAAAAATCTTCTGTGCGTGTGTATGAAAGTGAACTCCTCCTAAACGGCAGGACCGATTTTGATGAAATGTTTTGGGTGTGTTCCAGTAGATTTGTGAATGGTTTAGATTCACAATTGGACCCGATAGGTGGCGTTGTAGTTCTAGGACTTGTTTTTATTTTCAGGCAGGACAACGTCTGCCGGGCCCGCTAGTATTCTGTAAAATGTTGTTTCGGTGTGGTGAAAACATGGCAAATAAATCATTTGGCAAATGAAAAAAGTTCAAAGGAGGCTTCGGCCAATAGCAAAAAGTTAATTTGTAAATCGACGAAAAATAGTTCGGTAAAATAATACTTATGACACATGATACTTCGATGATATAAAAATAATTATGTCAAATAATGCATATAGCAAAAAAGACATCGGTCAATAGTTTTCGGTAAAATGAAATTCGGAAAAAAACATTTCGGAAAAGTGATCGGTTCCCCATAAATGAAGCACCTAAAGTACGCCGGACCGAAACGCACACATAGTCGGTAGTCGGTAGTTTCGGCGCGGAATCCTTTTTTTTTCTAGTCCGTGACTATGATGTAAATGTGTGCGTGACGCATGTTTGTACAAACGGTCCGGCTTACTAAGGGCTTCACTTTCATTGTGTGTGGCGCAGAGTCCTTCTTTTTTTTTCCAGTCTGTGGTCAGAATTATCATTTGTTAGATACTGTAATTTGTTTTTTTAAGAGTGTAAATATGTAAATAAACCTTTATTTTCACAGAACACTACATTTTTATTTTGCCGGTTCCAAACAACCATTATTAAGATTAATTGTCTTAGATGTTTGAGAAATTACTCATCTCGTAACATACATCCATACCAATTTTAAACCAGAAGAACGAGTTCCGTAAGGCATTAACTCTTTACGCGTAATTCCACCTCTGCAAATCCGATAACACTGCGAATGGCGCCACCCATCATTACGGAGCCCATCAGGGCAATAAATGGAATCATCAGCACATCGCGTGCGCGCATCTATTGGACATTTTGTTATCAAAATTAATAAATCCGGCTTATACGGGCCGTTACACGGAATCTATCGGTTTTTATCAATACATTGTTAGGGGGAATCCAGACTGGTGTATACAAACTATTTTAAAATGATGAGCTTTTAAATATTTGTTCAAAGATAAACTTGACACCTCACTAAAATGTGACCTTTAAGACTATATTGAAAATGGTAAATAATAGAAAGAACGGGGTCTATTCAAATAATTCTTAAATAGTCTGATTAACCCAACCGTCCCGCCCACCTTCAATTGTCTTTAAGATAAAAATAACCGAAACACAGTGTTGTGATAATTCGGAAACGGTTCATAATGGTACTAGTTATAGACAGGCTAGACTGCAAACAAAAAAGACAACCGCCTTCAAAAACTAAAAAGTGAAAAAAAACTTTAGCACCGAACACAGATTGACTTTAGTTTCGAAATTCGGTGGCTTTGTTCTGTTTATTGTTTTGTATTGCCACCGACTTCCGAAACTAAAGTCAATGTGTGTCAAGGTGGTTATCTTTTTTGTAAAAAGCTTTTTATTTTCCGCTTTTTAGTACCTCCTTCTCATCCAAATATATTAAAAATAGATTGAAAGTTTACTACTCCAAAGATTGAAGAAACTAAAACGTTTGGGTATTTTTTGATTTTTTCAAAAAGTGCTGAATAAATTTCGATAAAATTTATATGGGACCACCCCTGAAGCATACCCTATCCATAAACCCTATTCATAAAAAAAAGAATTTTCAAAATCTGGTTACGTTTGCCGGAGAAATCGCGTAACAAATCGCGCACATACTTAATGACAGACATACGGTTTTCTCATGGATGCCATTGTCAGAACTGGACCAATATAATGGGACTACACGGGAAGCACTAGCTTTCAAATAAAAAAAGAATCATCAAAATCGGTTCACCCAGTCCAAAGTTCTCAGGTAACAAACATAAAAAAAAGCCGACGAATTGATAACCTCCTCCTTTTTTGAAGTCGGTTGAAAAGTAAAATGTCTTACAGGTAAACATTACCTATTATACTCCCACATTTCTGCAAATTTAATGTAAACCGTAAATATAGGTGCCGACTACAGTCAGCAACATTGCAAAAGGGGAGAAAAAAAAAATGTCTAAAGCTGATTCTACACATGCCATTCGTGCAAAACTAGTGAGCACACGCCACACGAGCACCTACATGTACATACTGGTGTTCCTACACACACTAGGTCGGTGCCATGAAGATATAGGTATAAATGGAGCCAACACTTCGAACAAAAGCTTGAAACCAACTGTGGGCTGATGCTCTCTTACTGAATGCATACATAAGAACGAGCCAGTGATATGTGTTTTCTTTATCTTATATATGCATTCAGAAAGAGAGCGTCTGCCCACAGTTGGCTTCACTTAGGTATTTAGAGTGTTGCCTCCACTTTTATCTATAAGCTTCTTGGTCGGTGCATACCAACCGTAAATGTAGTGGAGGCAGCACGAACAGTGCGAAGAGATTGGATGTGACAGCTTCTAAACTTGTTTAACTTGGAGAAGTTATTAGTTAGGAGTTGTCGAATACTGTATCAACATTTAATGGAAAACACTTAATATGTAGTGGACATGATTGTCATACGAATATGTGCAGGAAATGTACTTCATAATTTTAAGTATATTTTCCCGTAACGTTTCATTCATCATTCATCATCATTTCAGCCGAAAGACGTCCACTGCTGGACATAGGCCTCCCCCAAAATGGGGGGTTTTGTCATAATCGCCACGCTTGGCAGGCGGGTTGGCGATCGCAGTATGGTTGTTACAAAGGCACAGAGAACGCTGCTGCCCATTCTCTGGTGAGTCCCTTAGTCGCCTCTTACGACACCCACGGGAAGATATGGGATGGTGCTATTCTTTACGTCTGACACCACACGGACAACGTTTCATTCACTCTCTCCTTATCCCGAGACCTGCAGAATAAAATCCAGCGACGCAACAAAACAGCAGGATAAACATGTTGCCATAACCAAAATTAAAAACAAACACAAAAGATACCGTATCTTTTCCGCATCCTACATGGAGGTAGGGTCTGAATATCGCCATCAGATATTAAAATCAGGCCGACCCTCGGCTCTCATAAATAATAACGGCATCTAAATAAAAATCACTTTTATACGCTTTCCGTGCCGTAAAATATAAAATACACTGATTTCGCTTGCATAGCGCTGTGCGGCCCGCACGCACGTGAGCGCACCGCCTTATCATTAAAATCTGTCGGTACAGTTATGCATTACTGTGATTATGGAAGAATGTTGTTTTAGTAATAATTGATTGCATTCTGGCTTGTGTTTTGTTATGTTATATGTGGGGTTTTTCAGAATCCGCAAGTGTTAAACTTCGATAAGATTTTAGATGGCATATTTAAAACCTTGTTGGAGTTCAACCCTTGCAAACTCTTCCTGTTTTGTTTTCCCGTAGCATTTTATGGTGTTTTGGTTTGCTAAGTTAACTTCATTACTACCGCTGTTCGTATAAACCATAACATCGAATTCCCTGCACAAAATAATAGAACAGAGCGACATTAGAAGATCTAATCACAGTTCCAACACGCTTCACCCCCGCTACTTCTCACAAAAATTAACCCAAAAATACAATCGTAAAAACGGAAAAGCCCACAAAGTTGTTGAAATCTATTTAACACTTTCATCGCTCAGCTTTTTAGGAGCAGTTGGTAAAAATTACAGCTGAATCGTGTATTTTAGGCAAAAACGGGGAGTTATCTGACGGGCCTGCCTAATTCCCCATGAATTTATAGTATGCGGGCTGTTACACCGGTTATTATTGCGGCCCCCGGCTTCATTATTTGACCTGAATAGGGTTTACATTTTTTTGTAATTGCAATAAGTCTTAAGTAAGTATACGAACATGGATGTATTTTAGCATTTAATAACTTGAAGTAAACAAAGTCAAGTGTAAAAAAAATATAAATTTTCTTGTCGTGACATTCATTAGGCAGTTAGCAGGTTAACAGGGCTTGATTGCTCAGCATTTATCTTATCTTATTAACTAATATTATAAAGAGGAAAGATTTGTTTGTTACGATTTAACGCAAAACTACTGGTCCAATTTCAACAATTCTTTCAACATTAGAATGCTACATTATCCCTGAGTAACATAGGCTATAATTATCAATTGAAAAATTAGGGATCCTTGAGAAAATTCACGCGGATGTAATCTCGGGCAAAGCGATAGTTGATCATAATTAGTGTTTACTAGACAGGTTCTTTCTGCTTACTCCACAATGGCAAATATTTTTGTTGTTCTTTTTCTGGGATTGCCCGTGTGGTGTCGTAAAGGGGAACACCCAAATATTCCGAAATATTTTATTCCGAATTTCGATATTCCGATTTTCAAAAGTCCGAATTTCATAATACCTAAAAATTATAATCTCTATTATTTAAAATCACGAAAGTTATTTTACCGAATGTCGTAAATCAGATTTGTTTGTTTTCCGATTTTCATATGTTCGAAGAATCAAATTCTCGATGGGTTCTCGGTCCGAAAAACGAAATTCCGAATTTCAATACTTCGAATAAACTGTTAAAATTAGGATTCTGATTCAATTCAGCTACGCATATATATTCAAAATGGTGTCCCCTTGTTTCGCAGATACAGAAATTTCATAGAATTTCGTTTCCCAGAAAATGTTTCATATATTTGGTTCTTGTATTTTTATTTCGACTATTATTGTTTCAAAGACTATTTACTTGAATGAAACATATTTCACCGAAACACAATTCAAAGAATTTTTAATCACATTTTTTTGTTTAACAAACTTATCAAACAGTAGAATTACTTTTTAACGAATATTGTTTACTCGGTGTATTTTTCCATGGAATTTATTTCAACAAAAATATATAGGTATAAAAAGAAAGACATTAACACAAATAATCTTAAAAAGTCAATATGTTGTGCTACAAAAGTTAATGACAGAAACGAATTGCTGCGAAACCGACTCCACGTAGTCTTGTCTGCCCTACGCCTAGAGTGTAATTTCAATTCGCGTAGGCGCGGAGGGGCGAGGCGGCCAGCGAGCTGAGGAGCAGGTGGTGAGCGTGAATACCATCTGCGACGATAAGCTCGCGTGGTACCGCCGGAGCCCCGCAACGCCGTAGCCGTGACAGAAACTATGCCTGCTGCATGTTACATGTTCGCTTGCATGTTGCATGCTCGCTTGCATGTTACATGCTCGCTTGCATAATGCATGCTTGCTTGCATGATGCTTGCTTGCTTGCATGCTGCATGCTTGCTTGCCCGCTGCATGCTTGCTTGCATGCTGCATGTTTGCTTGCACGATAAACGATTGCACGATAACGATAAAGATAATCGGAATTTTAATAATTGGAATTCGTATTTTTGATGTTTCGAATTTTCATTATGTCGGACTTTTTGTTATTCGATCTTTTGAAACTCGGTATTTTCAGAATAGTAATTATAAACGTTCGGAATTTTGAAATTTTAGTATTATAAAAATAGGATGAATGATAAATCGGAGTTGCCATATTAGGAATTTTGAACCATTCGGAATTATGAAAATCGGTATTTTGAAATTCGTATTTCTGACTTTCGGAATAAAGTTTTTCGTATTTATGTAGTGTACCCGTCGTAAAGAATAGCACCATCTCATATCTTCCCGTGATTGTCGTAAGAGGCGACTAAGGGACTTACCAGAGAATGGGCAGCGTTCTCTGTGCCTTTGTAACAACCATACTGCAATCGCCAATCCGCCTGCCAAGCGTGGCGATTAATGGCAACCCCCACCCCCTTGGGGAGGCCTATGTACAGCAGTGGACATCTTTCGGCTGCAATGATTATGATGATAATGATAATTTCTGGGATTATTAAGCACAACTTCCGCGGGACAATGAAGCGTTCTCTTAAAAAAGCCAAAAAGACGTCTTTGCATAAAAGTAAAGCTGCATCACAATTTCATATTCCCGCCATCTTATGATTACCTGACGGGCAGATGAGCCAGGGAAGCAATCTCGTCGCCATTGAACGGTTTCTCTGCTGATTAAACGAACATAGCTCTAAAATTAATTCAGTGAGGACCGGACAGGATAGAGTTGTGTTTAATTGACACCTCAAAATTGGAAGTACAGTTAGAAAGGAAGGGAGCACCCAAATTAATTCTCACGACAATAAATTAAATATATAAACCAATGGTACTATTCATAGAAATATATATAAAAAACTGATTATCACTATATTCTAATTTGTTTACCTGTTAATCATAAATACACTGTAGATATATCATGACATCACGCTAATAAGTACTTTTTCCCGATAGGGTAGGCAGAAAACATTGACGGCATAGCCAACATTTTTTTTTGTATTTAAGGTGCGCTTAGGGTTGCTTGCGGGATTCAAATATTCCTACGTTTTTGGCAATTTTCAGCTCAGTACATATTTTTTATTGGCACGTGTAATTTTTGATTAATTATTCATAGGATAGAATATTTGAACTTCGAGGGCCATCCTAGCGCTCAGCAAGCAATAATGGATTTTCAAGAAAAAGAACATTAGGCAGGCCAAATCTATTCTGTTTGATTCGAGGAAAAACCTTTTATGTGTGGATTCGTGATATGTGATAATAAAATTTCGTTGAGCTACATGAAACCTTAAGCTTTTTTGTTTGTTAGTAGAGACAGATAGCCGGTCCGCGGGGAGTAAATAGTAGCATCTGTAGGGCTTGAAGCATCTGGATCATTATAGGAATTACTAATTTTGTTGACATTATATTTCAACTAAGTGAAACAAAATTTAAATCATATATTAAAAGTACACTCTGTAAAAAAGCTTATTATAATTTAGAGGACTATATTCAAGATAAGAATGCTTGGAAACATGCTGGTCTAGCTCCATAGGACGATCGACAGTCTAGACAAAATCGAACCGATTGCTAATTTAAAATACCTAATTTCATATTAAGTATAAATATGTACATATTATATATATTTGACTGTTTTTTATACACTGCTCAGGCTCACATACTGATTCATTGTTTGTTAAAATATAAGGAGTGGTCGTCTACTGTTTCAACATTTGTAATAATATGTGAACACTGTGTACATAACTTAATCTGTCATTTCTTAATCTGTGATTCTTTGTACACACTTTCAAATGCCTAGTGTTTTTATGCAAGGTACATCGTATTTACGTATAATTATATAATTCCTGTAAATGCAAATATTGTTAACATCGTTTTTAAAAGAGTAAGTATGGAGTTTCTTGCCCATTCTTCTCCATACAAAACTACCTTTTGGAATGGGCACCTAGAATCAATTTTTTTTTTTCTCATTTGACATTCAAAAGTGCCATATAATGGTCTAATTGAAATAAATGATTTGACTTTGACTTTGACAGACTGGAAAACGAAGTAATATTGTAGTCTAGCCGGCGACTTGTGATGTGGTGAAAATAGACACAAAATCAAACTGCTCGTCCCTTGTTGGGATGTAACTCTATCAGTAGATTAGTAACTATATCTACATATTATATCATATGGGTAAGACCTACCTACGTGGAGCACGCTCAAAATTGATTCACTGAATATTGGTCTAATGTAGAAGTACTTTAACTTTCGCAAGATTTACAATGTTATTGCGCTGTACTTTTAGTAAAAGAAACTGTAGAAATACCTATTAACCGAATGAGAACTACCACCCTACTTCTATTTAACCTGCAAATACCGTACCTCAATTCCATATTCCTGGTTTTTCACAATGTTCCCACACAATATGAATTACTCCAGTATCGTGAGTGCGTTTACAAGATTATAAACTTACACATACACACAAACAATCAGATCTGGAACAGCTACCTTCAGATAGTTGTTGTTGCTACTATATATGTAACATCTCACACACTGTAACTGTGTAACCTATGTTTACAAATTAAAAAATAAAATCTGTTCTGCTACCTACATATAGGTCATACAAATATTATTGTCCTGCAGTGCGGGAACCGAACCAGTGACACGCAACGCACCATCCAATCGCTCAGTCACTGCCATCCGTGTTGTCCTTGATAGCCCAATGTAGATATCTTAATTAGTGATGTGTTCAGAGCGATAACTTGGAACAACTTTGATCGTAACCCGCAGTAACACTTAGCATATTGTCTTACGAACAATTATACTAATAGTTGGCGCTAACGACAGTTTCACGCTAATTCTCTTCTTATGCGAAAGAAGTTCGGTTTTGTTCTGCAGTTGTAACTCACATGTTAATCCGTGGTTTATAAATGGTTTCACTTACCTTCACACCACGTCGACTGTAGAACATGAAGTTCCAATGGCAGCTATAATCTTGTCCTCGGAAAAGGCCTCGGCTGAGGGACATGTCATAAAAATCACTTTTTTTTCTTTTTTTATTTAGGGACATTTATAGTCGCAATGCGTATGTTAGTCCCATCGTACCCTAAATACACATTGGTCATATCTGGGCCATGGACCTGAACAGACTCTTTGCAACATCGCCATTTGGTTGAGACAGGATTTTATGGAATGTGCCTACTTCAGAAACACAGTCCATCAATAAGTGGTGTAAGTCTTCAAGAATTCCACACAGTTAGGCGAGTTCGTTTTCCTCATCGTAAACGTAAACTTATTGCTAGGAATGTGTCCAGATCTGAGGCTACGAGTATGAGCCGTAATAACTAATTTTCTACTTAAATTATTATTTATAAACCTGGGTACACGAAAAGGCTGACCCTGCATGGTTTAATACCAGATTCCTTTGTCTAATGACCGCTTGTCAAAATATTCCTTCCAATCATCAAATCACTTGCTACACTTCACGACGGAAAATATTTTAAATAATAAGTAGCGTCTTTTTTGTTTTTTCATTATAAGCACTACCTACTAGAGAATTAAGCATGCTTCAACTAAGTACATAATTGATAAATTGTGTTATATACCTTAGCAGCAATATGATATTAATGTAGGAATATTTTTATTTTGTTAGTTTAGTTTGTTTCCAAACGAAGGACAGTTAGTTTGTTTCTAAACGAAGGATAGAGTGAAGGAGATGGATGAGTGTGAGGGAGAAAGAAGATATAAAAATGTGAGATGTCAGAGAGAACGGAGAACAAAAGAAGATGGTTGTATGCTGCTTTTTTTTCATGAAGATGGTGGAAAAATAAAAAGAAGTTCTGTGGACATACGAGCATTTTTATTTCGGTCTCCAATCCTACATTAATATAAATAAAGTGAACTTGCGTCTGGCTGTAGTTATGGCACACGGAAAGTGTATTAGAGAATAATGGGTTTGAATAATAGGTAACCTTTAATGAATATGATTATAGGTCCTACCTATCTATCTGTGCCCGCAGCTTCCTTGCGTGGACTACCTAAATTAAAATTTCATAATTCGTCGGATAGATGGTTCAGATAAACAGCTACCTATAAGCAGATAGACTATACACAGAAACGGTTTACGGGTTTACTATAGGTACTTACTGTTATCAAACCATGAAAGATCTAACACAAGCAAATAAAACAAAAAACGCACAGTTCACACGTAGAAACGTACTGTAATATCACATATTATATAGGTACCTATGTCGGAGAAACAGCATTTTTTCTCGACATCCTCATTAGTGGTCACGCATTTAGTAGGCGTCATCATGGTGAAATGCGAGCACATACCAAGTGTTCACTATTTCATACAATTTAATGAAAGTTTTTAGAACGTAGAGAGTCACTGAAGGAATAAATAACAATTGTAAGTTGTTACACAGTAGCAAATTGTACGTAACGAACCTTTAAAATTAAATAAATAATATTTATTAAGATTTAACAAAACGTTTTTGGAAAACCGACCATCAACTCATTTCCGACTGAAGTAGTCGGAAATGAGTTGATGGTTTTCCATTCCACTCCAACATAATTATTATGAATTATATCATGTGTTTGGGTGGTTTGGACCTGACGAGATTTATATTAACTACAAATAAAATAGATATAAAATATGAAAACTTTTGTGATTATTAGTGCGACATCTAGTGACGCTTGTAAAAATAAATGCACATGTCAAAGCCTGTAGGATGAGTCAAGTTAAAAACATCAAAGCTAGATGGCGTTGTTATAAAAACCGATTTTACTGATAACCCTACCAAGACAAACTAATATTCATATTTTTTAAGTAATAATAATAAATTATATTGTCATTGGTTATCAATCAATGATAAGGGGATACAGCAGCATACAGTAGTGTGTGTACTAGATAAAAAATATATAACACTCAGTTTTTCATAATGCAAGTTCGACTACAGGTAACAAGGAGTTACAACCGGAGTCATTATAACACTTTGATGACATTTTAATTATAATAGTTTTAGTTACAAGTAGGTACCTAAGTAGGCTGGACAAACCAGTCTCAAATCTTGTCATTGATTGATAACCAATGACAATATAATTTATTATTATTAATTCAATAATATGAATTTTAGTTTGTCTTGGTAGGGTTATCAGTACAATCGGTTTTTATAAGAACGCAATCTAGCTTTGATGTTTTTAATTTGGCTCATCCTACAGGCTTTGACATGTGCATTTATTTTTACAAGCGTCACTAGATGTCGCACTAATAGTCACAAAAGTATTCAAATGTTATTTTATATCTATTTGTTTTTAATATAAATCCCGTAAGTTCCAAACCACCCAAACACATAACATAATTCATAATAATTAAGTTGGAGGAAGTCGGAAATGAGTTGATGGTTTTCCAAAAATGTTTTGTTAAATCCTAATAAATATTATTTAATTTTAAAGGTTCGTTACGTACATTTTGCTACTGTGTAACAACTTATAATTGTAATTTATGACGGAAAACCCTAGATCAATTTATTTTTTTAAGATTGCTTAAGGGCGACATGAGAACTTTAAATCATTACCGCATAAATATTTAAGAATTTCTGTAAGTAATTATCAGATAAATCCTAAAAGTTGAATTGTTCCTTAATTTGACCAATACTACTCGGTTATTGGCCAATATTGAGCCAGTAATTGACCAACGTAATGACTTATACAGGGTGGAAAATGAAAGGGCACTTATTATATATTCAAAATCAACGTTTATTGAGATGTAACTTTTGTACCTGGTGGCCATTGAGATCCACATCACAGCAATACTTATAACTTTGGCACTTTCAGCTTTTAGTCATATTTTTATCCTATTATATTTATTATTCTTTTAGCAATTTATTGTAACGAAATAACAACAGGTAACTAAGTAATATACTTTATTGCTAAGAGACGAAAGACTTTTGTCATTGATATAATTATCACAGCAACAGTATGTTTGCACATTTCGGCTAAAATTATGACGATTTTCCTGGTGTCCCCTTGTTTCACAGAAATAAATTTCTTAGAATTTCGTTTCCGAGAAAATGTTTCAAACAATATTTGGTCCTTGTATTTATATTTCGAATATTATTACAATAACATATTTCACAGAAACACGCAATTTTTAATCACATTTTTTTGTTTATTGACAAGCTTATCGCGCCATAGAATAATTTTTAACAAATATTGTTTCTCCGGTTTATTTTTGAAAATGTATAAAAATAGACAATAACAAAAATATTGTCTGAATGAATTGCCGATATATCGGTAAAAAACTCCTGAAGTCATCCATGGTCGGTTGCATACTGCATGCTTGCTTGAATGCTTCATGCTTGCTTGCATGTTGCATGCCGTATGCTACATGCTTGCTGCATGCATGGTATATACTTGTTTGCGTGTTTGAATGCTTCTTACAGGGAAATAAAAAAAAAACATAAATGTTCACAATCAGCTATTTGATTCAGTCATAATACATACAATAATTAATTTTAAATACAAATAATTAATTAATTATTACGGTGAAAATACAAAATGATTCTAACTATGATTTTTTTGCAATGTCAAACATGAGTTTTTCAATTCTTTCGGATATGAAATGTATGCCAAAAGATAATTCTAACTGTAAGATTTCTGATATGTGATAGTTCTACTTTTCGATTATTATGCATATGAAATTTATGCCTAAAAATGATTCTGACTTAAAAAATTATGAGTTTTGAATGTAATTATGATAAATGAGTGTCTGCTAAACAATTTTCTGCGAAATGATGTTTATGCCATCCGCTGTTATGCAAAATAATATGATATAAAAAGTTCTGCTATAAAAGGTAGACCCATAATGTAGAGCTGTTGTAGACAATTGGATTTTGGATTGGATTGGTCGAATATTATTACATATACCATGTAGCATCATAACACCCAGAAGTAATTCCAAGCTAAGGACATTAGAACGTTTCAGTAATTGTTCATAAAAGACTTATATTAAATTTCAAAATGCGCAGATACTTTCTCTGAACAATTTTCAGAACCGATCTATGATTTTGTGTAAATATTTATAATTGTGTAAATAGCGAGACATATGGCAGGTGGATCGTGTGTCTTTATTTCTTGGAAAACATTGAGCACCACCTGCCGGTCTCGGTCTACGTAATTTTTTGATGTACCTCCATTAACTGTTATAGGCGTCCGTTTGTCCGCACCAAATTTCATAATGATGGTGCTTCTAAAAGTTTCCGTTACCATCAGTAGCTTTACTAGTGATGATAACTGCTGCAGTCATTCATCATACGTCACGTAAATCAGGCGAGATATTAATAATAATAATAATACCCTTCACAACCTGTAGCCTAGGCCCCAGTACCACAGTCAACTACAGCAGTATATACGCTAACTGCTGTAGTACTGGTGCCCTCAC
The DNA here is from genome assembly GCA_947361185.1 of Charanyca ferruginea. Lineage (NCBI taxonomy): Eukaryota > Metazoa > Arthropoda > Insecta > Lepidoptera > Noctuidae > Charanyca > Charanyca ferruginea. Next base: position 30,108,351 of record OX376058.1, on the reverse strand, counting down.
TAGGACTTAAACTATGATAAGTCTGAGTCCCAGTGAGTACCTACCCCTGGAATATTCATTGTCCGATTCTCATCCTGATAAGTTTACCGTTTCGTTGTTTGTCCTGCAGAGTGGTAGCAGTGGTGTGGTGTTTCAGGTTGATACCAAATAATAATAAATAGTGTCTTATGCGGCTAAATGAAGATACATCTCAAATTAGGTTAGAAACAGTAACCAAATTACCTTAAAATGAAATGGATCAGAAATTTTTCCCTTGATCCTGATAATTCGGCAGTCGGCAGTCCTGTGCGTGGTTGATGCTGATGATGGGCATCATGAAGGTCCTCTTCATGCAAAACACGATAACTTTTGTGTTATTCATACGCCAAAGCCATGACATATCATGTCATGGCTTTGGCGTTGTTCATGTATATCTCCATCTTATCCGATGAGAACATGACCGGACGACGTATAAAGAACATCTGGAAAAGTGGCATGCAGGTGGATAACGAATGGTCTTGGAAGACTGACATCTTAGAAGTACCTACTTTTAGATTTTCATCAAGAAATTCACAGTAACGGCCCGTAGTTTGCATTTGTACCCTGTTAGTGGCAATATGCTTGCCCTGTTACATGTTACTTTATTAATGAAGTATAATAAAATAAAGAAGAAAACATTTGGCAAAACTGTCTTTTCGTTGACCGGCCACGCGTCAGTTCGAAAGCCTTGATTAGTTTTGCTGACCGGTTGACTTCAGTAGTTGATGATGACTGTTTCGAATCCAATTGTAAACTGACTCGTCTCCGTCAGCTTGCTTTCAAAGTAACCTTTCTTTCGAATTTAGTTATTTTCGAATATAGTTTTTCTTCTTTTTTCCATATATTCATTCCATCTGACAAGTGTAGTCGGCCAGGATATATCAGACCTCCTTTATAAAGCCAAGAGTGCATAAAGAAATTTATAAATATATATTATAATTAAGTTATATAGCAAACAATCGTAATTACATATAAAATACAATATTTGAGCTAACCGTATTGATGAAAATAATTTAGGTACGTTAAATAAACCAAAAGCCAGAAAGCCAGTAAGAGAAAGAAAAGTAACTGACAGTTCTCTCAGTTGTCTCTCTTCAGATCTAGATCGATTCGCTAAAAACCAATGAAGGATGATAAATGGTATTATGATTGACATGTAAGTATAGCATATACTATAAGCTCAGAGAAGCCGCTATTCAAGAATGGGACAGGTTACCCCAAGAAATGCTGGATAACTTGATTCTCAGTATGCCCAGGAGGATCTTTTTTTTTCCCTTTTTGCATCTGCAATCGACTAAGTCATAATCAGATGATTTGGCTTTGTCATTTTTGTTCAGAGGGGCATTTCCGTAAATTCTCTCCCTCGGCTTTCACATAATAATGTCCGGCTTCTAGCATCTTTGATCCATCTGTAGTATTTGCCATATTTTCAGTCTTATAGTGTCCTTATCGGTGATAGCTAGATCTCTAGCGAGTTGATTTATGTGGTTTTGTAGTCTCTCCTTGTATACAGGGTGTACAGTAAATAGCACGACATACTGCAGGGGGTGATAGCTTGGGTCAATACCTGCCAAAACAACGCAATATGTGTTCAGCAAAATCTTACGGATTTACAGTTTTACAAAATTTACCGAAATATCGAAAAATCTCTACCTTGAAACAGATTTTTAAGCATCTCGTAATGAATAATTCCTTTTCTAGTATTTTTTTTTTGTGCGTCATATTCGTGAATAGTTACTTTACTCATTGATAAGTCTTTTTTTCTATCAAAAACAAAAATGTTTCAAGAAATACAATTTTTTGTTCAAATTTTCACAGAACAATTTTCTTATCGTTTTACTTTAACCTACAGTGGTGAACAAAAATCCGTAAGGTTTTGCTGAACATATATTGTATTGTTTTGGCAGGTATTGACCCAAGCTATCACCCCCTGCAGTATGTCGTGCTATTTACTGGACACCCTGTATAGCAGAATATCTGCTTACCTCCTCCTTGACCGTTGGCATTTCCAAGTATTCATGTATTTCTACATTTCTAGCAAACCATGGCGAATTTGAGATTATCCTCAATGCTTTGTTCTGAAACCTTTACAGGATTTCAATGCTGGAGTTATTAGCAGACCCCCAGAGCTGGATTCCATATGTCCATATGGGTTTAATTATGCATTTATAGCATCTTGTTGTTTAAAGTAAACGTGGTGATAGCCAGTAGAGTCTCTTAAATTTTAAATCCGCCTCTTTTCATTTTGTTTTTATGTGAGTAGCCCATGTTAGCCTTCGATATCGATCCAAATGAAATCCCAGGTATTACAGGCTTACACTCTTTTCTGTGGCCAATTCCTCCCCTTGCAGTGTAGATAAGAAAGATAATATTTGACATCTGGACAGTCTCCTCTGCGGAACGTGAACGTTATTTGTATGGATTTAGTAACATTTGGCTACATTCTCCATTTTCCCAAATGACAACCACTCCACTTCCACTTGTCAACTTCAAACAGTTGTGTTTGTAGTTTTGCTGATGCTACAGCCGAGTCTGTATTGCTTGCGAGACACGCGGTATCATCTGCATATAGGTATGTCGCTGTTACTACGTCACGTCTCTTCGTATAGAATATAAACCTTTTATTAATAAATTGTTGTTTAACTTTGGTTAAACAGTCTTTATATCTTCTGATTACATTATTATTAATTACTCAATATTCTTTTTATAAAAAATAGTTTTATTTTTTAATTTCAAACAGGGTATTTCTATTTAAAGAAAACGCACAACAAAGAACTTTTCTTGATAAAGTTCAATTTTAAAAATTATATCAGCTTATGCTTGTGATTACAAACTTTTTTTGATGTGTGTGGTAAGTACCTAATCAGTTAGTTAGACGATAAACTTCGTACCTAACTATTATTACCCATGGTTACTGGGTTGCTCTTGTTTTACTATTATTAGAGAAACCAAAATAAAACAATTATTAAGTACTTGATACCTATAATATACTTAATCAATAAAACTTATAAAAATCCTTTGCGGTGACTGAACGAGTGAACGTCACTTTCCTTCGTGGAATCTAAAATCCTGAAAAGAAAAGAAAACAGTTAGTAACGTTTTGCGATTTTTGGCAATCGTGGAGTCATTTACGCACAGTCATACACGCGTACACACACACACGCACACACGCCTACCCTCAGACCACCACCACTTTGCACTGTCACAAACCTCATTAAGCTGCCTAGCTACCTACTCATAACATCTTCACATGACATCTAATAGTAATAATGTTAATTTAAGTTTTGTTTTGGTAGATACATACAATTTCACTCATATAGGGACAACTTAATTAATTGTTTGGCAAAACATTGTCTCTTAAGATACAGGTGTCCTAGTTAAAGAGACAGAGTTTATAATTTTAGTTGTAGGTATGTAGATTTTATTGTCACCAAATATTTTTTGATGTGTGTACAAACCACGAAGTAAGTATAACAGGTACAAACTGATAAAAGTATATTTTATTTACACTACCTCTAATATGTTTAATCTGTGTCCATGTATTACTTTTTGGATTAATAAACAATTATTACCTACTATTGGTCCGTGTGGTGTCGGACGTAAAGAATAGCACCATCCCGTATCTTCCCGTGGGTGTCGTAAGAGGCGACTAAGGGACTTACCAGAGAATGGGCAGCAGCGTTATCTGTGCCTTTGTAACAACCATACTGCGATCGCCAACCCGCCTGCCAAGCGTGGCGATTATGGCAAAACCCCCCCTTGGGGAGGCCTATGTCCAGCAGTGGACGTCTTTCGGCTGAAATGATGATGATGATGACCTACTATTATTAATCAACATTGTACAAAATGCTTAACTTACAATGAAAATGCAGGTTACGATGACAGCTACCTTGTAGAGTATGGCGAGGTCAGCGGGGAAGGCGACGACGTAATTATCATTGTAGGACATCAGTTCCCTCCCCCAGCCGAGCCACTTCTTGTCTATGCCGCCTATGTCGATCTTGGCTGGAGTCTGCAGCTGGAATGTGAGATAAAAACATTATAATGGAGATGACAGAACCTAAAACGCGTATTTTTAATGCATCTGGTCAGGTTGTGGGTTCAGAAAGCAACTACAAAAAGTCAGAAAAAAAAATATATTTGTACCAATTTTGTAAGTCTCGTATGCGGTAAAATTAAAAAACTTTTTTCAAAAAAAGCAAACGCCTTCAAATACTAAAAAGCGATAAATAACTTTAGCACAGAACACACATTACTTAGTTTCGGAAGTCGGTGGCAATACAAAACAACAAACAGAACAAAGCCACCGCCACCGACTTCCGAAACTAAAGCAAACACTTTTTAGTTTTTGAAGGCGGTTGTATTTTTTTTTTCAAGTTTTAATTTACTGCTTTTTGCTAAATTTTTTTCTGGGATTTTGTTGTTTTTTTTTAAAAAAGCGCTGATTCAATTTCGATAAAAAATTTGCAAATCTATATATATATTATATATTATGACACAAAAAAAAACACCCGAACATACATAAAAAAAATACAAGTATCCGAATTGGTCACCTCCTCCATTTTGAAGTCGGTTACAAATAGATCTCAAATTAGGTTAAGTACGGTAACCAAATTACCTTATAATGAGATGGCTCAGACATCTTTCCTTTCTTGACCCTGAGTGTTTGGCAGTCCCGTGCGTCGTTGATGCTGAAGATGGGCGTCATGAAGGTTCTCTCCATACGAATCACGATAGCTTTTCCGTTATTCGTGTATATCTCCATTTTGTCCGATGAGAACATGGCCGGGCGACGTATCGAGAACATCTGGAAAAGTAGCATGCAGGTGGATAATGAATGATCCTGACTTTAAAAATAATATTTAAAATACATCTTGATTTCTGCTGCACTTGTTCCTACCAGAAAACGGTAAAGAAATTTCCATTGTCTTCACTGACCTTGTGCAGCTTCGGACCGGTCAGAGGAGGTAAGGCTTTTATCTTGCCTCTGGACCGACAAGAATTATTCAGTATATACCAAGTAACTCGTAGAACATTATACAATGGATTCGTCAGCTCACCTTTCTCCCTGTGGTATCCACGCCATCCATTCGAAACGCTCTGCGACTTCCACCTGCAGTGAATATGCTACGGGCGGGATTATCCTCGACCAGGTTGAACAGAACCTCATCCCCACTAAGTATTGTGTAGTTGCAGCCGTTGTAGCCGCCTGAACTTGTCTGGTTGATATTAATGGTTGTAAGGTTTACCAGGCGCGCGAGACATGGATCTGAAATGGTTAATGCGAGAACTTTCAAGTGGATTAAAGAAATTAGCAGAATAAGGAAAGTTCTATGGGTCATAATTATTGATGATTATTAAAAACCTCGGTAGACTGGTAGCGTGGGCCCAATTACCTATTATCAAATTACAAAAGGTGGAACTGGTCCCAGGTCCGAGTTTCGAAGTGGGACGAGTTGCCCTCTAACCCAGTGTTCACAAGGTAAAAGGAAGGGCGTTGTGAACAGTTGAAACACTCCAAACAAATGAGCTCAAAGTATTTTTTTAATGAGCAAATTCAAAATTAATATTTTTATGCTTATTAGCATCGATTAAAGAATAATGTAATCATTAAAGTTAGTTGTCAGTGATGTTCCTAAACAGACCATTGTTATCCCAGCAATATGTTGCCAGTAATACTCAGGACATAAATCTACCTACGTAAAATGTTACTGAAATACTGAGCAATACTTTCAGTGGAGCTCGGCCACTCCAGCATGTACCTATTGCTGAAACACTTTTTATGGGATCACTCTCATGTGTGACCGCAATACATTGGCAGCAATGTGATAGATTAGTGAACGTATTGAACGTTTAGCACCAGTTTAACACACAAATAAACAGAATCAACGTTAAAACTGTATTCTAATTAGTACTTAACAATTTTGTATTTTTTTTTATTTGTCTATAACTTATTAGGTAAGTACCTACCTGTGTCAAGAGCACTAGCCATTGTTTACAAACAAACAAATCAACACACAACAACTTGTAGTCCGATCAAAAATAGATACTTCAATATTTGTCACATTCACAAACACATTCTGGCGATAAAGTCACACGGTTCTTTAAAACACAATACCTAAGTCTGAAATTTGCGAGGAAATGAGTGCGACTGTTCTGTCCAAGGCCAGACGAATGACTGGCGCCTCATGCATACATATATATGTATGTATATATAATCATAGCCACTATAGTCTGCATCCAAAATTATCTAGAATACTATACCTATGTATATTATTGATCTTGCTTCATTTACAAGCCTCATGTGGAGCAAATCATGCAGCTGACAGTTGAGGTGATGACGTGACGGCTGACAACACAGCGAGTTGACTGTGCTCACTTTTAAAGGTCAAGTGCATAATCACAAAAATATCGTTTTACAATTTCGGCGTATGTTCTCCTTGACGATTGAATTTTGTATGACGCGATTACCTATTTTTGGACATACATTTTTTTATCATAAAGTATTAAGAAATCGTAAATGTATAAAGTTGAGTCTTGTTATGTTTGAACTTTGTTTGAATAAGTAATTCCTGCATAACAACAGCCTAGTATAAAAATCAGGTAACTCCATAATTTGTTGTGATTCTGAACACACCCAATTTTAGACGGAACAACGCCCTTGGGTCATCGACGGCACCTTGAATATGTTTGCGGTCACGTCAGACGCACTCTTGTGTGCATCGTCTCTAGAACTCCAGTCGGTCGCTTTTTGCCAAGTGCCAACCATAATAATATAATAATAATATGTGGGGACATTTTTTCACACACGGCCATCTGACCCCAAACTAGGGAGACCCTGTACTATGGGTGTCAGACAGCTGATATACATACACAAATACATTTTTAATGTTTAAATACATACATATAAACAACACCCAGATACAAGGCAAACACAAGTGCTCATCACACAAATGTTTACCCTGGGCGGGAATCGAACCCGCAACACGCTGCGCAGCAGTCGATCGCTCAGCCACTGCGCCAACCGTGCGACCAACCGAGCGAGTTGCGTTTATTGTGTATTGCACAAATGAACATACCTACTACTATAGTGTATCGTGACTAGGGTTGTCAACTATAGTGTTAAAAACAGTATTATACTGTTTTTCACTATATTATACTTTTTACTATCGGACAAAAAAAAAAGAAATCATAAAAATAAAAAAATATTAAAATTATTTACAATTCCAAGAAAACGGAGCTCAAAGGGCATCAAAAACCTCGTCCACATCGTTGTCAACGGGACACGTGCCCAACAGGCTGGCAGCATTGCCACGTTGCATGGCAATGCTGATTCTTTGACCCAAGAAAACCAGCCTTCGGGTCACGTGAAAGTCGACCAGCCGCTTGGCGATGTCATGAAAAACAATATGGGCACTCGGACCCCATGGCCCTAGAGTTTCTACCCCAAACGGCTCAAATATATAGCTTCCAAGAAGGTTATTATATTTGCGCCCTTTGAGGTTTTCGGCACCTGCAACAGCCGCCCCAGCACAACACGTTGTGCTAGGAAGACGAGATGGCGCAAGGGAGTCGACACATGTTGCGTCCCACACCAAAGGCCTACCCAACTTCCAAGGCATTATGGTCATCCCATCTGGTCTCTTCCCATCGTCGCGTGCCAAGCCATTGGATTCTAAAATAGCAAGCACCCGGCGGTGGCAAGAGCACGACGGAGGATGTCATTGATGCTGGCGTGCTGTGCCATTCGGCCTGCGCTTCTACTGCAGGATAGGCCAGGATGTCCGAGGCAGTCGACTGCTTCACCACACTGGCAACGATACGGAGCCCCGCATGAAGCGCCCAGACGCAGGCATGTAGCGAGTCGGAAGGTATTAATTATCACACAGCACAGTACCGATGTTGGGTTACGGAAGTGCCTGAAGCCAGAGGCCCGACTCCCACTCACCTACAGCCAGTAGGCGGGCACGCTCAGCAGAATTGGTGGACGTATTAATTAGATTATTCCGTACCAACCTGCAGAGCGGCACATCCCACTGTCTCTGGGAAGATGGGTTCACGGGCCGATCTGTTTCCGGGTAAGCCACTTTCCAGGCGTTCCCCGCATCAGTCAAGCACGGCACTTCAAAGTCAATTTTTTTGGTCAACTTTTCGGTACAGCACCGAAAAGTTACGGACGGAGGACAGGAAAGCCGGTTAACTGACACTGGAAATTTTGCGGACGCCGAGACCACCAAAATGAATGGGCAGGGTGGCTTGTAGCCACGCTCAATCATCCAGGGCCATATTCAAAATCGATGTTTAAGTATTTTTAATAATTTGATCAATTTTGTCCAAGAGGTGTGGCTGCTTCCACAAAGGTAAAGAGCGGAGGAAGTACATAAAATTCGGGCCAAAACAACAATATCTAATGAGGGTAAAAGCCGAATGTAGATTAATTTTGGAAAGTCTATCCGAAATATCATTAAAATGTTTAATTTTTTCCTCAATAAAAAGTAAAAAACTGTCTTCCAAAATAGGAGAACCTAGGAGGTTTTTAGTGCATGCAGTGCAGGCCTCCCTCCCCTCGTTTTAGAACGAAAACGCATTTAAAAAAATTGTAGGTCATTTAAATATGCATAGACTGTAATGCAAATTTAAATGACCTACTATTGTATTGGCATGGATGATTAAATTCAGAATTAGAATAGTTCAAAGTAATTTATGAAAGAGTATCAGAAGAAGACAAAAAATGTATCCAAATGAGTACTGGCGAAAAGTGAAAACATTAATTGATAGTAAACACTTCAGAAGGATTTAAAATATTAAGAAATTGTTACTACTTTCTGTTCCCGCCACAGAAATATTTTTTTCTGTCATGAATGCAAAGTAGCAGACCAACAGAAATAGATCTTCCATAAATTTAACAAAAAAATTGCTCCTCATGAAACCTTGAAAAATGACACTAAATTGCTAAGTTGTGTGAGAAGCACCGAGAAATATGTATAGTTACGAGTGGTGGTGTGTACGGGTGAACAACAATAAAAGTCAATAAATCACTTACTGTATAATGTCCGTACACAACACGATATTAAAACACACACAAAAGGAGTACAGACAGGAGACACACAATGTATATAACACAATCACAAATTCACGTTAACAATACGAAATAACAAGTCCACATAAACAACATACGATTACGAAATACTATAAAAGTATAAACAAATTCGCACATGCGCGGGCGCAGCAATTATGCGCCGAGGTCTTTGACCGACTGACCTCGCAGGACGCTCGCGCTGGGCACACATAGTGACGTCAAGATGTCACGCCATCACTGCATGCGCTTGGAGGTGGTACTTCGACATCAGCCGATCAGCTGATGGTGTAATGTAAACATTGTAGATGCCATGAATATATTAAGTAGTGCTATCGATAAACGTAAATGTAATAATAATCTGGCTGTGTTTATGTTGTGTTGTTTTGTGTGTGTTTATAAGTAATAAACGTAAATAAACTAAGTGGTAGGTGTGAACCCTACACCACCCCCCTCCAGAGACCGTCAAGGGCGATTAAAATCAGGAAACCTGACATGACGACCAGAGCGAGTGGTATACTCCTTACTACTGCTAGGTGGAGTGACTTCTTCTGGGTCAGCTTTGTCTGCTGAAATGTATACAGGCTTAAGGCGATCGATTGTGACCGTGACCTCTCTGCCCTTAAACAATATTTTGAAGACTTTGTCTCCCCTTTGCAGAACTTTGTGAGGACCTGTGTACGCTGGTTGTAGAGAGCCACGTAATGCGTCTTCACGAAGTAACACGTGATCAGTGGTCTGCAGATCCTTAAAAACAAAAATGCTGGTCTTGTTGTGACGGGTCGCTGGTGTTGGTAGCAGGTTTTGAGCGAACTTGCGAATGCGCGCAGTGAAATCGGTGACGTCGGTAGTTCCTTCGTCACTGGGAGTGAAAAATTCACCCGGGAGCCTTATCGGTTCGCCGTATACAAGTTCGGCTAAAGTCGCTTGGGCATCGTTTTTGAATGCGCTCCGTATGCCAAGCAGTACCCACGGCAAGGACTTGGTCCACTTGTCATTTGCATGACACATGACGGACGCCTTGAGTTGCCGGTGAAATCGCTCCACCATGCCATTACATGCCGGATGGTATGCCGTTGTCCGCTTATGCTGAAAACCAGCCATTTTAGACAATTGTTCGAAGAGGGCCGACTCGAACTGTCGACCCCTATCCATAACAATGTATGCGGGACAGCCAAATCGGGCAATCCATCCGGACAGCAGCGCTTTAGCTACTGTCTCCGCAGTTATGTCGATAATAGGTACGACCTCGGGCCACCTGGTAAAACGGTCAACTGCGGTCAGACAGTACCTAAAGCCTTTCGATATTGGGAGCGGGCCGTCGGACGTCGGTGAACCTTGCACGCGGGAGGTGATACGACCCTAATGGCGCAGTGACGTGTCGGTTCACTTTGGCCTGCTGGCACTCAAGACATGCTGGTGCCCACTCCCTGCAGTCCTTCCTAATTCCTGGCCAAACGAAGCGCTCTGCGATTAATTTGGCAGACGCTGAGACGCCAGGGTGACTGAGGGAATGCAGGCTGTCGAAGATTTGCTTTCGCAGCATTACGGGCACAAATGGTCTGGGAGGCGTTGTACTGACGTCGCAGTACACAGACGTACGCTCCCCTGGGACCTGCACATTCTCTAGGATCAGCGACGATCCTTCCTGGAGTAGCTTGGTTAGCTCGGGATCCGAAGTTTGCGATTCCGCGAGAGTGACGAAGCTGACCGGTACTTGTAGTGCTTCCACGCGAGATAAGGGGTCGGCTACGACATTGTCCTTGCCGGAAATATGCCTTATGTCGGTGGTGAACTAAGCAATGAAGTCTAGGTACCGGAATTGCCTGGGCGAGCAGTTTTTCTTCCTCTCGTGGAATGCGAAACTGATCGGCTTGTGGTCCGTGTACACTACGAAGTGTCTGGCCTCGAGCATGTGGCCAAAGCATTTGATGGCCTCGTAAATGGCCAGCAGTTCCCTGTCATAGGGAGAATAATTTGTTTGCGAAGGGCTGAGCTTCCTGGAAAAGAAAGCTAACGGCTGCCACCCATCAACGCTAAGCTCCTGTAACACCGCGCCAATTGCAGTATCCGACGCATCAGTAACCAACGCGAGTTTGGTATTGCAATCGGGGTGAGCTAATAGGGTAGCGTTAGCTAAGCTTGCTTTGCACTCCTGAAATGCCTGCAAAGTATTCTCCGCAAGACATATAGGCTGGGAGCCCTTTACGTTGTCAATCAAGAGTTTGTGAAGCGGCGCCTGGACCTGAGCTGCGTGGGGTATGAAACGCCTATAAAAATTAATCATACCCAGAAATCGGCGCAACTGACGGACATCTTTGGGCGCCGGGAAGTTGTTGATGGCCTTGACCTTGGAGGCCAGCGGTTTGGTGCCCTTCTCTGAGATGTGATAACCTAGGAAGGTTACCTCAGGAACACCGAATACACACTTGGACGTTGACCAGCATACTAAATTCCTTCATCCTGCCAAAGATAATGTGAAGGCGATCCTCGTGCTAAGCCTGTGACTTTGAAAAATTAAGTAATCATCCAAGTAACAGTAGCAAAAGTCGAAATCTCTGGTCATTTCGTCCACAAAACGTTGAAAAGTTTGGCCTGCGTTACGCAAACCAAAAGTCATGTATGGGAACTCGTATAGGCCAAACGGTGTGGTGATCGTCGTCTTCGTCTGGACTGACAGGTATCTGATTATAGGCTTTCACCAGGTCGATTGTGCTGAAAACTTTGCAACCAGAGATGCTGTGTGAGAAGTCGTGGATGTGCCTAATCGAATACCTGTCGGGGACGGTCCGAGCGTTGAGCATCCGGTAATCACCACAGGGTCGCCAACCGTTATCCTTTTTGGGGGCGAGATGCAGTGGTGATGCCCATGGACTGTCCGACGGTCTAGTAGTTCCATTGGCCAGCATCAGCTGGAACTCCTGTTGAGCAATTTTTAATTTGTCTTTCGCTAGTCGGTGAAATGGAGACGAGACTGATGGGCCTGGGGTCGTGCGGATGTGGTGTACGGTGTAGTGCGTAGTGTACCGGCGGGTCGGGTGATGTCGGGGAACTCCTCCAAAATTTTGTGGTACCTCGAATCACCAGAAGAAATATTTACAGAGAATAAAGATGAGTTTGAGTGATTCGTGGCCACAGAAGAAATGTTTGTACTACTGTCGACTAGTCGTTGATTACGACAGTCAACGACTAGCGAGTAAATAAAATAAACGTAAATAAACTAAGTGGTAGGTGTGAACCCTACATATGTTTTTAAAACATTAAAAAAATAAAGTACTGCTTATTTTATTGAAATAATGTTAATTTTCTTTCTTCAACCTGAATATATACTGATTTTCTTGCAAAAATCCACAGATCTCGAGCCTCTCACGACCTTCGGGAACATTGAAAATGAATTAAAACAAATCAGTTTTTTACATTTTTATTTACTTATTAAAAATTCTTCACAATATAAGTGTACAAATACATACAAATTAGTGTACAATGTACAATGTACATTAGTGTACATAGTGTACAAATTATTTTAGATAGTAAGATTTTATAGAAATCCACCCGGTTGTTTACGTTACTCAGAAAGATAATGCCTACGTGCCAAAAAAACATCAAGTACCGTGCTCGACGAAAAGCGAGTAGAGTTTTATCGATAAGCTTTTAACATTTTTCATTATTTTAGCTGTAAAATAAATTAAGTAATACACAAAACCAGTTTTAATTTTTTTTTTATTTAATTAAATTTAATTTGGAAATAAATCAAAAAATACAAAATAAATATGTATATTTATTTTAATAACGTAAAAAGCTTTGAACTGTACAATAATCCACAAACTTTAATCATACTACTTACATATCCCGCGCCGCGCATTTCGCTACATAAAGGATAAGCCACAGCCTAGACCTTAAGAGATAGAGAGGTCCAGTTTTTTTTTAAATGTAGCCCAACTTAATACCCCGAGGGTTTTTTTTCATTTTTTCCATAGCGCTTTTCGTTTTCGATAAATTGTCGATATAATGCGAAAAGATACCGAAAAAATGCGTAATTTTTCTACATTTTTGCAATATTTTTAAAAAGTTTTTGACCTTTCCAAAATTTTTTTTCACCACATTGTTGACACGCCTCTTTTGAGAGCATCTACGTAACCCTAAAACTCACGAGACCAAGGCGATATCTCACTTTGCCTGAAATTGGGGGGCTATACTGAAGCGATCGAAAAAACATTTTCAATGTTAAAAAAGTTGGCAACCCTAATTGTGACGTACTTATAAGTACCGTTGCAGGCACGTGCGGCGAGTGCTCGTAATGTTTATCTCTGTTTATCTTTCAAATCTAAATATTTGTACGGCTAAAATGCCGAATATTGTGAAACTCCCCTAATCTTATGAACTCATGTTAGCTACCTATATTCTTGCTTGCATCATATTCATTCATCGTCTCCATAAAAAGAAGAAGGTTCACAATTCGACTGTATTTTATTTTTATTTGTTAATTAAGTATTCATTAATTATGTATCATCATCACTGGGATTGGGGTTTTGGGTTAAATTAGGTTTGGGAGTTAGGTATATATTTTTGTTTATTCAGTTTACCTATGTTGTTTTTTATCTATGCTCCTGCCATGCTATCTCTTCGCCACCCTTGGTTGACAGGTAGAGAACGCCTAAGGCATTAAGTCGACCTTTGTACCTTTGTGTATGAAGTATAAATAAATAATAAATAATAATATTTTTAGGGAAGCTTTTAAATAAACTGTGATTAATGCTGGCACCTATTGTAAATTATTTACTTAGTCTGTAAGCTTTCGTAAACCATACTTCCATGATCCATACTACTTCCATAATTAATATTATAAATGCGAAAGTAACTCTGTCTATTAAGCTGTCACGATGAAACGGCTGGACCGATTTTAATGAAATTTGGCATGATGATAGCTTGACCCCTGGGGAAGGACATAGGTTACTTTTTAATCTGCGACTTCGTCTGCATCCGCGATAACCGACATTCACGTGGACGAAGTCGCGGTAAAAGCTATGTAGTTAATAAAGTAAGTAGATAATCTGGGGGCACGGCATTGCCCCCACCAACACGAGTCAAGCGAAGCACAAGGGCACTACCTACCTTTTCTTGAAGCGCTTCGTCGTTTTTTTGAACCCTCTTAACTTGGGTTTGGATTATGCCAGATAAACAAAATTCTCGGGATATGATGTCATTATTAGACTTATTAAATATATAAAGTTTCAATTGCATAGCTTTTATACTTTAGATTTTATTGATATCTAAAAATGCCCAATTTCGTCACTGACTCACTCACTGATGGTCATCAAAATTATGGGGTACTTTCTGAAGTCGTAGACAGCTGAAATTTGGTATGTAAGCTAGTATTAGTACACAAACAACAAAACAAATCTTAAACTAGAAAAAAATAATAAAAAAACTATTGTGTTTTATAGGCAACTTACAAAAAGAAGTGAAATCCCACCAAAAACATTTTCATGTTAAATGTTGCCAAGACGAGAGCTAGTGGCTCGCACTGTTAAAAAGTTATCAGATCTCTACCAATAATTTCTACTTTACTTGCCCTAACTTCACAAATTCTACACTTTAGTCAAAATATGGCTTGGCTGTTTCGTTACTACAACTGTATTAAGAGTTTAATAATTTATTTTGTTGACTGTACCTTTCGTCACATTCGACGTGGCGGTACCAGGCAATTTTTTTAAAATAAAATGCAAAAGGAAATATCAAAACGACAAGTGGACGTGACGGCGACTCTACGTCAAGGGAATAAATCAATATCGGGATGTTTGGAAGATCGATGCAAAGTCGTAAAGCGGAGCTAGTTGAGACCATTTACAATCATTTGAACCGAACTTGTCTTAGCCGAAGTGTGACTATTTTTTTTTAGCAAAATTTTAATTTAATTGGCATAATTTTTGATGACAAATCCCAAAAATATTGCAGTTCGTTGCAAATATTGGCCAATTTGGAAGATAAGTCATTTATTTTTTATTTTATTTGGTTAAAATAATGTGTAAACAATCTAATAAAACATAATTTAGGCATTTGTGTGATAAGAAAAAAAAAATTAACAGATATATAACGACTCTTTTAAAGATTTAAGAAATCTGTTTTTGCTCAAAGTGTGAGACCATTTACAATCATTTGAACCGAACTTGTCTTAACCGAAGTGTGACTATTTTTTTTTAGCAAAATTTTAATTTAATTGGCATAATTTTTGATGACAAATCCCAAAAATATTGCAGTTCGTTGCAAATATTGGCCAATTTGGAAGATAAGTCATTTATTTTTTATTTTATTTGGTTAAAATAATGTGTAAACAATCTAATAAAACATAATTTAGGCATTTGTGTGATAAGACAAAATTTTAACAGATATATAACGACTCTTTTAAAGATTTAAGAAATCTGTTTTTGCTCAAAGAGTACTTTTTTTGTTCAAACATTTCTTTCTCTCCAATTATTGAAATTAGGACCTACAAACCAAATAAATTGAGGAAGAAAATTATTCTTTTTAGGCGAATTATTTAAAAGAAAATTTAAATTAAAATAATTTATTATTCGTATTCTAAATGTTCGCCGCGGTCTCTAACACCAACATGAGTCCGTCTTTACACTTCTGTTATTGTTATTTTTAACTTTATCTCTAGTTTCATCGTTTTAAACGCTGAATTAATTATTTCAATCAATTCTTCTTTTCTGTTTATTTCCACATTCGTATATACTAGTTTTTTATCCCGACTCCACACGTAAAAGTCAAGCAAAGTCAGATCGGGTGACCGGGCGCTAAGGGATTGGCCCGTCTCTGCCAATCCAGCTGTTAGGGAAACAATTATTTAAGTGCTCCCGTAGATTTAACGTCCAATGCGCTGAACAACCATCTTGTTGAAAGATGACTTCTCGGTCTCTAGCGAATATCGGTGCCCTGGATTCCTCTACAAGCTCGGGAAGATCGTTTTGTAGCAATTCCAAACAATTGTTGCCATACAAATTATCCGGTAAGACATGGGGCCCAATCAGTGAAATAAGTAATCTAGTATAAATATTTTTTTATTTGTATGGTTAATTTCTCGAACGAGGAATATGCCGAATAACAGACAGAGCAGTAACCTGAAAATGTTAAACATCAGACAAAATTGTATAATTGGTTAAATAGAAACAATTTCTATAGTATAAAACAATTCCTAGAACAAAAATAACATTGTTAAAATTAATTTTGCGAAGATAATTGACAATTATTATTACAAATATTTGCATGCTAAGGTAAAAGTACGTAATCCCGTTAGTGTCCCTGCACCCGTTACTTAGACAGTTTTTTTTGTTATTGCTCTTTTCTACAAACAATAAATTAAATTTTGTGAATGGCAAAACATTCTTAGTAATATTCTGTACAATTATAAAGACACAATTGACCAAAAAGTTTAATGGCGTTAAAACAGTGCGACTACAAAAGTTCGTAGTTAGTAGTTTTATTGTTCCGTCATTAAAATATTTTATTAGTATTTATATTTGCTGCATGGCAGCGGAAAAACACCACAGCACGTGCTCATAGAGTGCAGGAGTGTGGCGGATTCTCCAACAACCAAGCTGGCTGGTCTCACAATATATTCTGACACAAGTGTCCAAAACGATATTTTTTTCACTGATGATTCGGACACAGATAACTAAGCTGTTTTGTACAGTCAGAGAAAAAAACTTCCAACGAACGAAATCAGAATTCCATCCAGCCTATAGTTGTAAAAAAATACCGAATTTTATTGTTGGAGGTTTTTATCTGACTGTTCAAAACAGCTTTTTTATTAATGTCTGAATTCACTGTCAAAAAATGTCGTGTTGGACACTGTCCGAAAATATTGTGTCCGAATCTTCAGAAAGCCTCCGTTTTTTATTATTTTCATGAACCATTATAGGTTTCTTAACCTGATGTGATAGCTAGACAACACACATAACACAGTACACAGATAATACACAGAACATACTTCTTCGGGCATTTAACAGTGAATGTTAAACTACACCACACATGACGACTTAGATTTTTTAAGACCCCCAACAATATTTCCAAATCACTGCAACTCCTGTAAGCCAGAATTAACAGAGGCGACCACCAGAAAAGCGTCGAGACAATAAAACTCAACAAGTCCCCGAGAAACGATTTAACTGTCGTGGATCCTGCAATGAAATTAATCAGAAAAAAACAGCAAAGGAGTAAGAAAAAATCACACAGTAGACAGGATGGAACTAGGCCAATAGACACATAGACATACAAGGGGCGTTTACGACTGGGAGAAGCCTAGTGGCTAAGGACCACGGATTATAATAAATATAAATATTTAGTACTAAAAAGTGAGCTGTTACATTTGTTTCGAATAATAGATATGGCAAAAATGCTTAAACGGCACGGAAATTAGTTCGTTTCTATAAGGTCCGCATAATAAACAGCTCCGAATGTAACCTGTACACTAGCTAACATAATATTCCGTTCTTTCTATGAAATAATACACTCCCATGAGGGATAATGTGCAAATAATTAGGATGATTGACAATTAGATGTAGAACATTGAATCAGAGGCGAAGCAAAAAATAAAAAAAGAAATACTCTTACAGTTGCCATGATCTGTGAGAAATTGGGCAACACACGATGACTTAGTTAATGTCCAACCGACTATTTAATCCAACCGAAAGCGAGCATGGCGAGGTCTATCTCGGAGCGACGAAACTGGGGATGTCCATTGGCCCCCATATTCAGAACCCGAGGTGGCGGCGCAGTGTTTTACGCACGCTCCTCTTGGACGTCGCGGGGGGAGTTTGTCAGAATCCCATTCGAGAACCCGGCGGTCCCATCTGTCATCAGTTCTACGTGACCTACCCACTACAACTACAACTTGCTGATTCGCAGGGCTATGTAGGTATCTCTGGTTCGTCTATAGTATAGATCCCTGATTTGACCCCGCAGAGTGACTCCAAGCGTAGCACTCTCTTTGGGTTATTTTGAGGTTGCTAATAAGGCCCATAGTAAGATACCACGTTGCTGGCATGACAACTGACGCTATGCTGCTGTGGCATGTATTTGAGAAGCAATATTTCAAGGAAATCCCGTCAAGGAACTACTGGACCAAAAGCCAGCCACCTCAGGAGGCAGGCTGCCTGATCTGGTACACGGATGGTTCCAAAATAGGATCTAAAGTAGGTTGTGGGGTAAGTGGAATGCGGCCGAGGTTTAGGAAAAGTGTAAATCTGGGACAGTAAGTCTCCATTTTCCAAGCAGAGGTATACGCCATCTTGGAGTATGCGAACGTAAATCTGCAAAGGAAATAAGTCATCCTAACCATATACATTAATTCCGAAAGCCAAGCTGCTGTACTAGCGCTGGGCTAGTAGTCTCATCGAAACTTGTAGAGGAGTTGTTCGGTGTTTTCACCGAACACCTTAGTTAGCAATATCGGCGTGACGCATTGACCTAAATTTATTTCATGCTAAAGTAACTTATTACTTATAACTTGACATTAGATTTAGTGCACTTTGGTCTACCGCGTTAGCCGGGTGTATTCTAACATTTTATAACATTTCATTTAACATTTTAACATTAAGTTTATTAAGTAACAGTTTGAGAGTGAGTCAATAAATAGTGTTCAACATTAACTTTTGTTTCTCCTCAACAACACCGACACCTCGCTACGTACCCCGACATCTTTTTGGTCCTTCGAGAACACGAGTTCCACGCGACGCGTAATTTCGGAAATCGGAATTTCGGTGTGCGAGGTCTGAACTATCGTAACAAACAACAGTGTGTGTACGTCGTGGGGCTGTCGGAGCGAACATTGGAGCAGAACAGTGCAGTAGCAGCAGAGGCTGAGTACTGACAGCGGAGAATACAAGTAATAAATTTCCTTATTTATAGTCAGTAAGGGCTGCATTTTAACATCCTATAACAATGGCCGAACTCATCGGAACGCAATCAATGATCTATGATAGCATCATAAAACTTGGTATTAACTTGAAGAAGGATAGTGCTGATAGGAAAACAGTAGATTACTTTAAGCGGAAGCTTAGCACTTTAGAGAGCTATTGGACTGATTACCAAATTAATCATGAGCGAATTGAGGGGGAGGTAAGTAAAACTGATCCTTATTTTACCGATCGCGAGTACGAAAAAACAAGTACGGTGTATGAGTCAACCAAAGCGTTGATCAACCAACAGTATCAGCGACTCATGAAAACAGGAAGTCTTGCAACAGGTGAGCAAACAATAGCTCGAGACAGATCACCATCGGCGTCAAGTATGCGTGCAGAAGGGATAACAGGTGAGGAAGCGGGACCAAGTTTCTCAAGGCAGCTGAGCAACCAACCAGCTCAGAAGTCGAACAAGGAGCCAAACAGCAAGTTGGACGATTTGTTGAAAAAACAGTATGCCAATTTTAAAGCTTTTGTGCGTACAACCGCAAACATAGATGTAGACTCTATATCTGATAAGTGGGAATTCGAGGACGTCTTGAGGTCACTACAGGCTAGATGGACAGCTATCGACATACTACATTGGGACATCGAGATCGAATTGGAGGGAGAGAACGAACAATACAGCAACATGTACGATAAGTATGAGAAAAAATTCAACAATCTGAAAAGGGCTATCAACACGAAAATGTGGTCAGTAGCACACAGGGAAAAATCAACACCTCAACTTGAGATTCCGAACTTCAACGGAAATTACAACCAATGGGTATCGTTTAGAGACTTATTTACAGAAGTAATACACAACAACCCCTCATTATCGAGCGGCCAAAAGATGCAGTATTTAAAGGGTAAGGTTCGTGGAGAAGCAGAGAAACTTATACAACATTTACCGATAAGTACTGATAACTACTCCGTGTGCTGGAATATTCTCACCCATCGGTATGACAACAAAAAACTAATATTCTCCTCCCATATGAACATTTTGTTAGGTCTGCCAAACATACAACAGCAATCACTACAGCAGATTAAGCGAATGCATGACACCACGCTGGAATGTCTTAACGCCATTAAAAACTTGGGAATTGACACCGCATCCTGGGATCCAATGATCGTGCATGTTCTAGGTCAAAAACTAGACACAGAAACATACACGGACTACATAGAATCGCTGAAGAATTCGAAAGATCTACCGGTTCTCTCAGAGTTCTTAGACTTCTTAGAAACAAAATTTACATCCCTGGAAACAGTTCGCCGAAAAGATAGTGTGCCCACGAAGACGTCATCTCATCAAAACAATCATCCAAATTCAACATCGGACAATAAGAAAAATAATTTCTACAAAAATCAGAACAACAAAGGCAACGGAAATAGACCAGTTGCGAAATCGATGCATGCATCAAACATAAAATGTCCTCTTTGCAATAACCAACACGGCATTTATAATTGCAAAACATATTTAAAAATGACAGACGACCAAAGGCTAAAAACTGCAACCAAATTAAAACTTTGCAAAAATTGTTTATTTAGCCATTTCGGAAATCAATGCACTTCCAATTTAACATGCCGAAAATGCCAAGATCAACATAATACCCTATTGCATGACGCATTTGCGAAATAAGCAAATGCATCAACGCTGTCGTCAACCGGCGACAACGTTGAGAAACAAAACGCAAAGTGCAATGAACCCGTAACGAGCATCGTGAATGCATCTCAAGAGGAAAAGGCGGAGATATTGCTAGCGACTGCTTTGATAAAGGTCAAAAGTGCGGATGGAACTTATCAAACCATGCGCGCCTTGATCGATCAAGGGTCCCAAATATCCTTAATAACTGAGAAAGCGGCTCAGATGTTAGGGATCAAGAGACGGCGATGCAAAGGAGTCATCTTTGGAGTGGGACAAAAAGAAAACAATTCTAAAGGGATAATAAACATTGAATGTACTTCGATGTACAACAACTTTGAATTCGAATCTGATGTGCTCATTATGAACGAACTCATTAAAAGTCTGCCAAACCAAACATTCACTAAACCAAATTGGACTTACATAAAAAACATTAATCTAGCTGACCCGGAATTTTACAAAAGCCGACCAGTTGACTTGCTGTTCGGGGCGGACATTTATGCTAACATTATGCTAGGTGGAATAATAAAAGGAGAACATGCCCAGCAGCCGATGGCTCAACAAACACAGCTGGGATGGTTACTGTGCGGTAACGTAAAAACATATCAATGTAACGTGGTACTAAATAACATTGAAGAGATTCAGAAATTTTGGGAAGTTGAGGAGATTTCAGAACCTTCAAACCTATCTGTAGAAGATCAGGAATGCATTGACTTCTACACAAAAACCACAACAAGAAACAGTCAGGGTCGCTATGAAGTCAGAGTACCACTGAAAGAAGAACTAAAACAGCGACTGGGGTCTTCCAAACCCATGGCTATTGCTCAGCTAAAGAATTTGGAACGCCGCTTACAGAAACAACCAACATTAGCCGAAAAATACAAGGATTTCATGAATGAATATGCTGCGTTGAATCACATGAAACCAGAACAGAAAACCAACAACATATCACTGGAATGCTTCCTGCCTCACCACGGTGTGCAGAGAGAAGAATCGTCAACAACAAAGCTTCGTGTGGTCTTCAACGCATCCGCCAAAACATCCACCAAATACAGCTTGAATGACGTCATGCTCAAAGGGCCCAATCTACAAAAAGATCTACAGACGTTATTACTTCAATGGAGACGGTATTGTCTCCTTTGCCTTCACAGCGGATATCGAGAAGATGTACCGTCAAATATTGGTTAACCCCATTGATCAACATCTACAAAAAATAGTTCGGCGTGAGTCATCAACACAACCTATCCAAGTGTATCAATTGAACACGGTAACATACGGCACAAAGAAAAGAAAAAAAAAAAAAGAAAAGAAAAAGCATTTATTAGCCCGCACAGGACGAAACACACAAATAACAACAAGGTTTAATATTATTACAAAATAAAAAATAAGAAACACCGAAAAAAAAAAAAAGGGTAAAAAGGCCGCACCGTTTTTAGCTATTATGACACTAAAACAATTGGCGGCGGATGAGCGATGCCACTTTCCAGAAGCTGCTGCTGTCCTGGAAAATAGTTTTTATATGGATGACTTGTTACACGGCTGCTACACCATAGAACAGGGTAAAAAATCGATAAACGATTTGATTCAACTCTTGAAATCAGGAGGCTTTAATCTCCGAAAGTGGTCATCCAACAGCCAGGAATTATTGGGGAACATAACAAATCAAGATCAAATCGTTTATAGCTTCAAAAATGATGACATGTTAAAAACCTTAGGTTTGTGCTGGAACCCAAAAGGAGATCAATTTACGTTCCGTTGCGACTTCTCACAAACAGCATCTAAACCAACCAAAAGGAGCTTACTATCCGAAATATCCAAATTATATGACCCTCTCGGTTGGCTGACACCCCTATCCACGAAACTAAAATTATTATTTCAAAAGTTATGGAAACAGGACCTACAGTGGGATGATAAATTGTCAGATAACATACATAATGAATGGATCAAGTTGACTAAGGAAATTAATAACATAAAACATTGTAAGATTATTCGATGGATATTATGCAACGAGAATGACGTCATCGAACTGCACGGCTATTGCGACGCGTCCATCGAAGCTTATGCATGCGTGGTATACGCACGAACAAAACATCAACATGAAACAGTAATAGTTGCCGCAAAATCAAAACTTGTGCCAAGTAAAAAGAGCGTAACATTGCCACGGATGGAGCTTTGCGGGGCCCACCTATTAGCTAAGCTGATAAGCAAAATCAAACAGAGTATAAGTTGTCAGTTAGAAATCTATGGATGGTGTGATTCCATGGTGGTCATAGGGTGGCTACAAGGTGACTCAGCACGTTGGAAACCTTTCGTTGCTAATAGAGTCAACGCAATAAAACAAGTAATGCCGGAAAACTGCTGGCGATATGTGAAATCGGGAGACAACCCGGCCGACTGTGCCAGCCGAGGTTTAACAGCGCCCCAACTACTACAACATCCTATATGGTGGAAGGGACCCGAATGGCTAGCCTCCTATGACGTAGAAAAAGATCAAAAACAACCTATCTACCGAACAGATGAAGAGATAAAAAGGGTAAAATTGGTAAACATTGTTCAAGACGTTAACAGTAATAGTATAATAGACAATTTATTATTTCAATATAATTCGTTTATAAAAATAACCCGCGTATTGGCATGGGTACTGAGGGCATTGACGCCAAAGTCGCAACGTAAACATTTACCGAAGTACCTAACATTACTAGAACTACGAAAAGCCAAATCAGCTATTATAAAACGAGTGCAAAGTACAGCATTTACGTCAGATATAGAAATGTTAAACAAAAACGGAAATGTGGCAACAAACAGCAAACTATTGAATTTAAACCCTTTCGTCGATAAAAGCGGCTTTCTCCGAGTGGGAGGACGTTTAAAGAACGCGACCATGAGCGACGAAATGAAAAATCCGAAGATAATCCCTAACAAAAGTCGATTAGCGGAGTTACTCATAGACGAAGCTCATCAGTTAACATTCCATGGGGGTCCTCGATTGACCTTAGCTGTTCTTAGGCAACAATACTGGATAACAAGCGGATACAGCACGACCAAAAAACAGTTAAGGAATTGTGTAACTTGCCGGAAATATGAAGCAAGGAAACAACATCAATTAATGGGTGACCTTCCAGCAGCTAGAACCAACCCCGCTCCTCCATTCTACCATACTGGGGTGGACTACACAGGCTTTGTGAACATTAAGGCAAACAAGGGGAGAGGGGTGAAAACACTGAAAGGCTACGTGGCAGTATTTATATGCATGGTCACAAAAGCCGTTCATTTGGAACTGGTTTCTGACCTTACCAGCTCAGCATTCTTAGCGGCACTTAAGAGAATGGCGGCCAGGAGAGGAACACCACATCACTTGTATAGTGACCAAGGGACAAATTTTATCGGAGCAAATAGATTGCTACAAGAAGAGTACAACCAATTACAACAAGTTTTCGGCGATAGCTGCCAGGCAGTTATTGCTGAAATGAACATACAATGGCATTTCAACGCTCCGTCTTGGCCGAGCGCTGGCGGGTTGTGGGAAAGAGCCGTCCGGAGTCTGAAATTCCACCTGAAAAGAGTGGTTGGTGAACAGAGACTAACGTTCGAAGAGTTCACTACTGTACTAACACAACTGGAAGCGTGTCTGAACTCGAGACCGTTATGTTCGCTTACAGAAAACATTGAGGATCTGGATTATTTATCACCGGCACATTTTTTAACGGGAAGATCCGACTTAACAGTGATTGAGACGAAGGAAGATGCCAGAACAAGATGGCATTTAACAACGAATATTTTTAAACAGATTTGGCAAAAATGGAAGAATGAATATTTGAGCCAATTAACAGCGAGAGAAAAATGGGCTAAACCTCAGGAAAACTTAAAAATAGGCAACATGGTGGTAGTGCATGAGGATAACATTCCAGCTGGACGGTGGATCATGGGCCGAGTGATAGATCTGCATCCCGGTAATGATGGTTATGTCAGAGTGGTGTCATTGAAAACGAAAAATGGCATTATAAAGCGGCCAGTAGTCAAACTTTCTTTATTGCCAGTAGAAATCAAAACAGACAACAAACAAACTAGTTCAAATGAAACAGACAGTTCAGCTGAACAGGACACCGGAACCCGGAAGAACAAAACACGCACAAGGAAAGCGACACCTGGCACGTTATCGTATGTCGCCTTGGCATTAACCTTTTTTATGTCAATCTGCAGTATGGCAAATTGCAGTTATAACATAACGACATTAAACGATAACCAATCCTTCTACTTTGACCCAATTTCCAGAATTAGCCTCGTTAAAGACAGTTGGGTCCTAGTTGTATTTTATAATATGTCTCCATATTGGGAAGGAATGCAGGCGTTTGAAAAAGTAACAACATATCTCGACAAAACATGCAAAACAACAGGCAGCGAACAATGTAACATGATAGTCCCTCAGCTGATCCATGAGAGTAATGAACTGAAATACTACAATGAACTTCTGATGACGCAACACGTAAGCGGACACTCCAGACGGCGGCGGGGACTTATCAATGCAGTTGGAAACATTGCAAATTCCCTATTCGGCGTATTAGACGAACAATTCACGGAAAAATACAGCCGAGACATTAACATGATACAACAAAATGAAAAACACTTAGCTAGTTTATGGAAGAATCAGACGTCGATTGTCGAATCAGAGTACAATCTCTTGAAAAGAACAGAAGGAATCATGGCAAAACAACATAAAATAATTAACAAACACCTAAATACGCTGGATAACATCTCAAACCAATTACAAAAAGAGATAAACAACATATCGCTTCTTCAAGAATTTACCATGACAGCCTTAACAGCCAGTAATTTACTGCATAACCTAAAAAAAACTCAAGATATTTTACTTGATATTTTAACCAATGTCCACCATGGACAGTTTAACATTCATCTGCTTACCCCTGAACAACTTCAAAAGGAGCTTAACATTATCTCTGGGCATTTATCCGACGATTTAACACTGCCGATTGAACCGCACGATATTCGAAAACTGTATTCTCTGATGAGCATTAAAGCACGAATAACTGATAAATACTTCCTCTTTCGAATAACATTCCCACTTATCAGTAGAGACCGATTCAAATTGTACAGAATATATCCTGTACCACACCAGACGAACAACAGTATGTTAGAACTCATTCCGTCTTCAGAATACGTCGCTACGGATCTCAAAAGAGACTTATACCTCACTATTACGCCGGAAGAACTTTCACTATGCAAACAAGAAGATGATATGTTTATGTGCGATTGGAAAAAGCCGATATACCATCTCGGCACCGAAAACAACTTTTGTGATCTCGACCGAGACACAGATACGTGCAAGGTACGGAGAACTAAGTGTGAAAACCAATGAACATCGCTTACAAACCCATCACTATTCCTGTACCATGCTTGCAACAGACATTCCGTTAAAGTAATCTGCGGCGAACACATATACAAAATACAAATGAGCAAAGCTGGTGTCATTTACATAGAACCAGGTTGCCTGCTGAAGGGTCAGGACTTCACTCTGAACATTCAGAATCAAAACAAAAACAGAATAGATATGAGCCCAGACCTTTTTATACCGGATATGGATCAGTTAAACTTAATCATCAACAGCACTATGCCACTCCAAAAAACACAAGACGTAGACCTAACAGACTCAGGCGAAATGGAGTACGCCTTAAAAAAGCTACATCAACGGATCGATGACATGAAAAACAGCCAAGTAGAAATCGGTCAGACATTATCCCCTCATGACATCCATCAGTATGTCGTGAGCTACATGCTGGTCGGCGCGCTGGCGCTGGCGGCGGGAGCGCTGCTGTACAGATGGCTGCGGACGCGAGCGCGTCGCGCCCACATCACGTCGGGCATGGAACTTCAACCCACCAGAAGTGTTAGTGATGTGAATGTTAACAGTGTTAGTGCTAGTGCGCGATAAAACAAGTGAATGTAATTCTAGTGCACATAGTGAAGTGAACAATACAAGTGTGAATAGGGCGTGCCCTCGCGTCCCTAGGAATCCTTTAGGAACAATAAGCTTTTAGTTTTATTTAAAATAAATTGTACTTTTGTTCTACTAACATTATAATCATAAGTTGTCTTGTTTTCACATTGTAAAACATTGTTATCATGACCATTCCATTATTTTACTAACATCAATTTGTTTCATCACAGCATCCCTATCTTTCGTGGCCGGCAGTATGTTCGGTGTTTTCACCGAACACCTTAGTTAGCAATATCGGCGTGACGCATTGACCTAAATTTATTTCATGCTAAAGTAACTTATTACTTATAACTTGACATTAGATTTAGTGCACTTTGGTCTACCGCGTTAGCCGGGTGTATTCTAACATTTTATAACATTTCATTTAACATTTTAACATTAAGTTTATTAAGTAACAGTTTGAGAGTGAGTCAATAAATAGTGTTCAACATTAACTTTTGTTTCTCCTCAACAACACCGACACCTCGCTACGTACCCCGACAGGAGTGCATGGCCAAATTAAACTCTCTAGGCAATAAAAATAGAGTAGTTTTAAGATGGATGCCCGGGCATGCAGGCATCATTGGCAATGATCGTGCCGATGAGCTTGCGAGGGTGGGGGCGCACAGCACGCAGCAGAGACCTGAGTCCTTCTGTGGCATACCTAAAAGCCTAGTTCAGAGCACCCTGATTAAATCATGCTTCGAAACTTCCATAAAATTATGGAAGGAGCCACCGGACTTGTTACACTCGAAAGCACTCATTAAAGTCAGAAGGCTTAGTGACCAAGTCCTAGCACTTAGGAGGAAAAACTTGCGCATTGTGACAAGAACCACTACGGGACACTGCTGCTTAAAGCACATGTCCAACCTGGGGCTAAGTGATACGAGGAGGCTGATGAAACGCCACTTCATGTCATGTTCTGGGGGAATGCGGAGCACTAATTCACAAGCGCAACAACCATCTGGGCAAACACCTGTTAAGCCCGGATGAAATAATAGAGATTGCCCCAAAGCAGATCCAGCAGATCATCGCAGCTGCAGGGTGTGGTGGCGATCTCTAACCAACACAAACGGCGATCACAATAGATTAACCCCAGGGTTAATCTATTGTGATCGCCGTTTGTGTTGGCTATGGTGTCACTGGGACCAGTCCCAGTGACACCATAGCCGCATAAAAAAAAATGGAATTCATAATAATACTATATATATTAATCGACTTAAAATCATAACGTGAATAAATGGATTTTCTTTCTTTCTTCTTCTTCTTCTTCTTTCATAAGTTCAAACAAATTACTGACGTTAACTACCTAGTTATATAATTTGTAGAAAATACCTTTAAAAAGGTTTAAATTACTAATAATTATGTCTTTCCTTTGGATAAATGGACCCTGACGTTGACTGCCCTTTTCGACACAGAAAAACAAAAACAGTATTTCTGTGAACTTTAACGTCAAGTGGTAGAGTTCAAATTCGCGGTGAAAATTATCGGATTCTGGAACTATTTAACGAGTACTGGTACAAGTCTACCGAGTACTGGTTCAAACGGCCCTTCATGGCATTTTTTCATATTATTGCTAATCAAATTAATGCTAATTAAAAAAAAGAATATTCCACTAAAACTAGATTAAATTATCTATCTAGTCATATAAATCTTGTTTTTATAAGTCTACCAGTTATAGAGTTATAGAACTACAGACCTGCAAACTCAGGAAAGTTCAAAACCTCACGGTTATTGGGCCTTTTACTGTTTAATCTTGGCAAAACATGGCTCTTCTATTTTACACTGTGAGGCCTTCTTATATGGTATAAGAAGGCCTCACAGTTTTACGCAAATAAACTTATATTATTATTATTTTAATTTATTCATTTGTACATACATATTAAATTATAATTTTTAAATATTAATAAAAAAATAAAAACATTTCAAAATATAAAAAATATTTAGTAGCCCACCAGTATCGGGAACAGGGTCCAAGCTACCGGTGGTCAAGGCTCCTGAGAGAGAAATCTCCTAAAAATGCACGCCGTGTACAGGAGTACCGCTTTCTGGATTTAACCCTTGATCCAGCTGCCCAACCATATTATTATTATAAAAACTTTTGATGTGCCTGAACGAGTGAACGCTCACTTCCCTTCCTGGAATTGGAAATCCTGAAAAGAAAACATTACTGCAGTTATACCGATTTTGTTTTGCGATTTTTGCCAATCGTGGAGTCATTTGTCGGAATTGTACGGGTTCGAACTTTTTTGTATGGAAGCTGTCATATTGACCAACCGCCATTTTGTTATTTTATTCGAAATCGCGGCGCACGATGAAATTGGGATGTATGAGTAGAACACAAATAGGCGAACTAAAAATTTCAAGTAACAGGAACATTTGAAGGTAAACATCGACAATCATTAAAAATAGACTTATTAGGTGTCAGATTGTATCCAAATAATCGTTCCCAGGTTGATTTTCATTATTACTTTTTATTGAAAGAGAGTAGGTACATTACATACCAATAGGAGGACGAGAAAACTACTACTACAATTATTTAATATTTATCTATCCACTAAATCGTATCGCAATGGAACGCAGACGACATGTCGCTGCCGCGTCGCGTTGATCGCAAATCTTAAGACACAACGGGATAGAGATGTTGACTATTCGTTAGCATTATTATGCGTACAATCCGACCACCCAACCCATCATTTTTGTCATCGTTTTATTATTATTAGGTATAGCGATTTTTAATTCCACATATCTAAGTAACATAAGACTTAAAGACAAGTACCTACTTGACATTTATTGTTCATTTCATAATGTCATGTCACGTGTGTAAGACACACAATAAGTATATTTTTAATAATTGTTGTCGTACTCGTATGTCGATCTTTACCTTCAAATATCTCAGTAACGTGACACTTTGGGGTACCATGTTCCGTCATTTTTTGTTTGTATATGTGTTCTCTACCTATTGACACAAGTTCCATCGTGCGCCGCGATTTCGATTCGTCGATATGCTGATCGGTTCTATCCCCTTTCAAACTTACAATAAAAATGCAGGTTGCGATGACAGCTACCTTGTAGAGTATGGCGAGGTCAGCGGGGAAGGTGATGACGTAATTATCATTGTAGGACATCATTTCCCTCCCCCAGCCGAGCCACGTCTTATTTATGCTGCCTATGTCGATCTTGGCTGGAGTCTGCAGCTGGAATGTGAGATAATAACATTATTATGGAGATGACAGAACTTGAAACGTGTACTTTTAATGCATCTGGTCAGGTTGCGGTTTCCAAAACCAACTACAAAAAGTCAGTAAAAGAAAACTTATTTGTACCAATTTTGAGAACCTATCTATGATTTTATGTAAGTACTAGCTGACCCGACAGACGTTGTCATGTCAATTGATTGTTTAATTTACTCACCGTACAAACCTTCCCAGGGCTTTTACAAATATTTCAAGGCCAAAATTTGCCAAATCGGTCCAATCATTCTCGAGTTATAGCGAGACTAACGAACAACGATTAATTTTTATAATATAGATATACTTTCTTATATAGGGTGACTGGTAAGTGTTCATGATAACAAACAACTTTCCCGAAGAAAGTGTAAAGTGCGCGCGCGTGAATTTCATACGGCTGCTGTGATATTGTGATAAAAATGCACCAGTACAAAAAAAAACTTTTTTTCTTCGGGAAAGTTGTTTGTTATCATGAACACAATCACGTGTTTAAGTATCGTACACTAATTACCAGTCACCCTATATAATTGCAAGACATAAGACAGGTGAATCGGGTGTCTCTCGAGAACATCGAGCATCATCTGCTCCTCTTGTTCAACACAAATTGTTGCTGCACCGCCATAACTTTCATATTTCATATTTATTTATTTGCATACCATAATGTGTGTAAATATATGTTACATGAGGCTTAAAGCAAAAGTATAGTTATGGATCCTGTTAGGGCACAGCAACATACATGATAGTAACTTAAGATTAAACAAAGATTAAAACAATTCTTATATGTAATTTTATGTTAACTTATAAATTTCGTACGTTAATAATTTATAATTACAGTTAGTGAGATCGGTTATACATTAGTTTAATTTATTAATATTTAGAATTTAGAATTTCTTTATTTTAACACATTAACATTGTAGTGGACTAAAGGTAGAGTTAATATCTATTATTGACATGCACAACATTTTATTAATCGCAGTGTCAAACTCATAAAAACATGCAAATGAATATATATGAATTTATAATGTTATTAAATTTAGAATTATTTAAAATAAAAGTAAATAGGAATCATAAAATTATAATTGAAATTGGTAAAAAAAAGAATAATGTTAAAATCGCAATTATTTAATTTATAATTTAATTGAGATCATGTATTGGTATATTAATAGTAAGGATATAAACTATCATAGGCGCATACGTTTGTCCGCACCAAATTCATCTTGATGGCGGTTCTAAAAGTTTCTGTAACCGTCACTAGCTTCACCAAGCGCTAACTGCTGCAGTCACTTATCATATCATAGTACGTCATAACGTCACGTAAATGAGAGATAGGTAATACCTGACCACCTCTTCACAACAGAAGATTAATATAAAATTAATAGCAAATATTTTTTGTTAGTCTATTGTATTTTTCTACGTATAATTGTCGTTTTTTGTTGTATTTTCTATATTTCCTTGTACCTTTGAAATTTTCGAGTGAATTGCCCATTCAGTATCCGGATTTTTTTTACGTTTTGCCTGGATTGGATTTACCGTCGTGGTGAAAGGATTAGTTAGCTAGACTCTGCGTTACCGAGTGCTAGCTGTCCAGGGTGCGCCGCACGTTTGGAATCGCTTTAGGATTTATATAACGTCGCTCGGGGAGGCTGCCTGTTTATACTTCAACAAAGTCAAAGCATTTATTTCAATTGAACCATTTACAGGCACTTTTGAATTGTCAAGGAGTCGGTCAGTTAGTCAGAAAGTGGAAGCTAGTTGCTCGTTCCAAAACGTAAGTAGGTCTCTATGGAGAAGAACGAGCAAGAAACTCTACGGACACTCTTTTAAAATCAGGTTTTTACAAAATATCTTGCTCAAGCGGTTGTATCTATACATATAATAAAACAGTAAAAAAACTGTGTCTGTACATTGAATATATTAAAAAAAAAATAATTGAGGGGGGTTTAGAAACAGTAATAGAGCACGAATCCATAAAAAAAAGTCTGTCTGTTTGTCTGTTTGTCTGTTTGTCTGTTTGTTTGTACACGCTAATCTTCGGAACTGCTGCACGTATTTGAATGATTTTTTTGTTGTTGTATAGGTATTAAGTCTGGGCAACATATAGGCTATAATTTATCTTGGAAACTTGAACACCTGATGCAGAACCGCAACAGACCAGCTAAACTATAAGAGATACAAAAATGGTACTGTAGCAAAAATTGTTCCACGTGATGAGCATTTTCTGCTGAGAGAATAAATTTGAAGATCTGGAACACCTGATGTGGAACTCCAAGAGCCCAGCTACACCATAACACATACATTAATGACGTCTTAGCAAAAGTGGTTCGGTCTGATGGGCATTTCCTGTTGACTTATAAAAATCGAAGATCAGAAACATCTGACGTGGAAATCAAAGCTGTAATTTTTTAAATTTTACTGTAAAGCTATCACTAATTTCGCTGCATATTATAATAAGGTGGGAGTACCTCCACGTGGTGAAGGCGGTAACAGTTTAGGACTGATTTTTGATGACGACTTCTAGGTCTCTAGAGACAAGTGCGGAACGTGATGCGCGACTGTCCGCTGATCGTGAGCGACATGCATTTACCGATACAGAATCACGCTTGAGTTCTCAGCGTATTCGCACATCAGGTCTTTTGAACTAACTAACTAACAGGTCTTTTGAAACGAGTGATGAACGTGATGCGCGACTAACTGCTGATCGAGATTATCATACATTGACCCGAACACGCACTCAACAAAATATTCATAATCAGTTAGAAAGTGAAAGAGAAAGAATTGCTGGAGTACGGCATGAAGAGACAGAAGAAGAGCGCAACGAACGTTTGAATTCTGATCGACTTCGACATTCTCTGAACAGAATGATCCGATTCTTCAGATGGCATGGCGACCTTTCTTGGGTTGATAAGGAACGGAGTGCATTTACGTATACTATTATGATTGACTACGCCACATATTTCGCCATCGGAGGTATGATTCAAAATTGTACTTTTTGAACGTCTCGAATCGTCTTGCGAATCCCGTTGTTTTCCCGTCCCCGGGCTCTTAGAATTCGACATCAGACGTTTCAGATCTTCTATTTTGCCGACCCCGTTGTCGCTGGCATAAGCAACAGGATCCGCGTACGAAGTCGCGGGCAGAAGCTAGTCTACAATAAAGCTCTCTTGTGCCTTGATTTGACTTGGATCTGAAGTCTGTATTTCAGGACAACAGGTCTCTCTTGAATAATACAATTTATTAAAATTATATACTCGTACAATAAGAAATGCCGTTAGTTATTTGAAGTTACTACTAAAAGCCTATTCGATTGATTGCAGGAGTGTAAGTAAGGTTAGTAGGTATTTGTATGAATGTCTGAGAGTGTTGGCTGTCGTTTGTAGGCGTTTTGTGTGGGTATTGTGTGTGTGTATGCGTGTGATAGGTATAATAAAATGGGAGGGATGGGTATGTAATAAGGAGATTATACCGAAACAGCAAGTAATTTTTCTGTATCATGATAGTTTAACTTTTGGAGCCAAACGGTTACCTTAAATTTGAATTTGGTCTTGGTGAGCTTATAAATAGAGAGTGCCCTAATTATTTTATTATAGATATAGCCACCAAGGTAGCAAAATAATCGATTTGAGCAAGTAGTCGCGAGTCGAGTGTGATGGTGAACTATGAGGTTAAGTCGTCTCATACCGTGGCCTAGTGACGGGTTAAAGATAATGAGCCCATGCTGTTTTAGGACCGTTTGCAATGTGAACAGCTGACGAACAGTTAGGACCTCTGTCTCTTTATATAACAACGTCGTGGCATACTGGAATTGTAAGAAAGAAGACACTTTGAGAACGGCTCTCTGCGCTTGTTCAGGCTCCAAGATTGAATATTTCGGAGCGCTACCCCAGGACGTTAAGCTGTAGGTTGGTAGCACGAAGTAAGTATATAATACTTACTTCGTGGTTGGTAGAGACTGGACGAGTGCAAAGTAAACCGATTTCCTCAGTTCCTCGTCTGCCTCATGTCTTATAGGGGTCTTGAAGACATAATTGCACACAATCTAGCAAAATGGGGCATAATAGATCCCACCGACACCCAGTGTGAGTGCGGTGATCCTGACCAGACAATGGCCCACTTATTACAGTGCCCAAAGTGCCCCTACACCTGCACCTTAGAGGACATTAAAAACGCCACTGATGCTGCGATAAATGTGGCTACCTACTGGGCCCAAGTAGTCTAGCATAAAGGAAAACCATCGATTCGAAAAGAAGAAGAAGAAGACATAATTATATAAATTTGCGTAACCTACAGCTAAGGGCAGCCTAGATGTGTTTTTGGAATCTTACGATACTTTATTTTTATACCAAAGTACTCAAATTGAGTTGTATTAAGTTAAGTAATTTAAGAATTAATTAGATCATCATCATCTGCCTAGCCTTTTCCCAACTATATTGGGGTCGGCTTCCAGTCTAACCGGATGCAGCTGAATACCAGTGTTTTACATGGAGCGAATGCCTATCGGACCTCCACAACCCAGTTACTGGGCAACACGATACCCCATGGTAAGACTGGTTGTCAGACTATAATAAAGAAATAATTAGATATTGGGTAATATTTTAAGTAATACATTCTCGTATTATTTATTTTATTTACACACGACAATCGCATCAGTGGCGTCTAATATGGCGCGACAATTTATCATGCTAAACATTGGGACGAAACAAGAACAGCCAGGGTAATAATGCAACTACGGAACCCTACATTGCGCGTGGCTAGCCACGCACTTGACCATATTTTTTAAAATACCGTGTACAGTCTATTTCTTCTATCGAATTTAATTTAATTTCTGGTTGCTCCATACTTGCCAACATTACAGTATTAAACCGGTTACACATATTTTTTGTGGGAAATAAACATGTATCATCGGACAGCAGTCAAAAATTTCTTTAAGCCGGTCGTTTTGATTTTTAGCAATTAATTTGAGGAGTCGATTAAATAAAGTGCAAATGTCGTCTATGCTCTTATAAGTACTAAAACTTTTGGATTAAAAAAAATTAAGGCTGATATTTCACTCGTTATATAATCACGTTAAGACCGGCTGTCACCAATTTTGATTGCTGATTCTTACATTACAGGCACTATAAGTACGTGTTCCTAATAGAATCAATTAATAAAAAAATAAATTATAATAAAATGATAAAAATTTACTAGTTTCTGATTTATTTCTATGTACTTACCTAACTACCTATCGAGATGCCAAATTTGAACTTTCCAGGTCATCTGGAACTAGGTTAGAATTTTGATCTATAGGTTAGTCAGAAAAATTACGATATTTGGACGTTAATATCTAAATTGACTAGTTTCTGATTTTTTTCTTTGTTTTCACCCAACTACCTATCTGGATGCCAAATTTGAACTTTCTAGGTCATCTGGAAGTGGGTTATAGTTTTGGTCAGTCAGTGATAAAAATGACTGTAGTGTATGTAGATATCAATATATCACGCTACAAACCGATAGCAGTATTATGACGTTGTCTCGGGCGCATACGTCGCTCGGTTATAAATACCGGTGCGATAGGTGGGGCGGTCAGTCGTTGTCGGACTGCCGGCCTGGGCGGTGTTGCGTTGACGAGCCAACTGGTGTGTTAGTGAGTGTGCTATATATTGTGAGTGTGCATATTATACATTGGCGACGAGGATAAAACCGTGAGTTTTTATATATTTTATTATAAAAAAAAAATGTGTGCAATAATGATGACAGTGTGCAGTAACATTTATTTATGAAGGTCGATTGAAATAAAGTCGTTTTTCTTAGATAAAAAAAAAAAGAAAAGAGAAATAGAATAATGCGTAATTATTTATGTTTATTAGAAAAAGAGACGGTAACATTTATTTTTGAAGGTAGATTGAAATAATTTATTTTTTCTGAGAAAACAAAAATAAGACCTCTTTAATGCAAAAAAAAGACAGTCTCCTACAGGTTGATAATTATTCGGAAGGAAATATACATAATATATTTACATTTCAAAATGGATGGATGGAGAGGGAGAGGAAGGCCAAAGAAAAGATGGATGGATTGTGTGAATAAAACGAATGGAAAAGGAGCCAGTGAAAGCATGAGGTTGGACGTGAAAGCATGAGGTTGGACAGGACGGAATACAAAGCAAAGACGTGTTGTGCCAACCCCAAGTAACATGGGATAAGGGCAGAAGAAAGAAGAAGATTGTTGCATTTCAAAATCAAATGGTAGTCAAACTGAGGACCTCAAGTTTGGTTATTTGATTTGTGCTACCTACATAATTAGTACAAAATTGACATGTGTCGGAAACGACTGTAAAAGCAGTGGATTATATCTACTGGTCATTAAATTGACATGTGTCGGAAACGACTGTAAAAGCAGTAGATTATATCTACTGGTCATTAAATTGACATGTGTCGGAAACGACTGTAAAAGCAGTAGCTCATACCTACTGGTCATTAAATTGACATGTGTCGGAAACGACTGTGAAAGCAGTAGCTCATACCTACTGGTCATTAAATTGACATGTGTCGGAAACGACTGTGAAAGCAGTAGCTCATACCTACTGGTCATTAAATTGACATTTGTCGGAAACGACTGTGAAAGCAGTAGCTCATACCTACTGGTCATTAAATTGACATTTGTCGGAAACGACTGTGAAAGCAGTAGATTATATCTACTGGTCATTAAATTGACATTTGTCGGAAACGACTGTGGTTGCAGTAGAATATACCTACTGGTCATTAAATTGACAGTTTTATAAGGAAAACAGGTCAGCAGTAGTTGTTCCTATTTATATGCATACTGGACACACTGGATGTGGTTAAGGAAAACTAAACAGAGGCACTTTTAAACGTCATATTAGGAAATTGAATCCAGTTACCCATTCCAAATGGTAGTTTCGTACGGAGAAGAATGGGCAAGAAACTCCATACTTACTCTTTTAAGAAGAAAATGTTTACAATATTTTGTACGTACAGAAATTATATAATTGTACGTGAATACCTTGCATAAAAACCACTAGTAAACACAAAGTATTAAAATCTAGAAATGACAGTTTATTTATGTATACATATACATAGTGTTCACATATTTACAAATATGGAAACAGTAAACAACCACCCCTCATATTTCAACCACAATAAATTAGTTTGTGAGCCAGAGTAATCTAGAAGTACAGTAAAGAATAGAATATGCATATATGTTATCAATTAAACATAAATGATAATGGGTTTATTCTGTGTCAGTCAGTATGTATGTCTATTAGTCGGGTAAGTCTGAAATGGCTAGTAGCCCCTATTAAATTGGAAAGTGGTTGGAAAAACCTCCATTAAATTAGAAAGTGGTTGGAATAACCCCCATTCAGTTGGAAACTTTATGATAAATCTGTCATTTCATCATGGTAATTATTGTGGGAGCGTCATGTGTGTATAGTCTGTATGGAAGGTGGAAACAACACTCCCACTTAACTCACTGTTTATTACAGCAATTTCCTGTAGCAACATACTGTAGTATGTACAATTCTTTTGCACTCGAACGGATGGGAGAAGCTAAGATGAAAGTACAGAGCGAAGGAACGGAAGAAAATAGATGATTGGAAGAGAGATGAAAGAGATAAAAAGATTATGCGCGAGTATGAGGCGTAGCGGCATAATAACACGCCACCAAAAGTGGTAAGAAAAAACCTTCATCCAATTGGAAACTCAATAGTGCACTAAATGGGAAACCAGCTCAGCATTTATCAAGAACAAATACGTGAAGCTGATATTCTGCTGAATCCCTGCAGTGACATGGAACATCAAGTAGATGAATGGATTGGTGTTGACAGGCGTTGTAGCAAAGTTTCATGCGCGAACTAAAGTTCTTCAACAAAAGATCTCAAGGAAACTTCGAATTATGTGTATAATGGCTGTGGACTGGGATTCCGGAGTTCCCTGCATTATTTTAGCATATTTGAGGTTTGGAGGAATAGACAATGGAGGACAACACAACACAAAACACGGGGCCGGTACAAGTACTAGCTAACTTTAATATTTTCATTTCAGCAATTTCCAAGGATTTGAGGAAGTTACACTATCCTGATATTTACAACAATCCATTAATGACTGACCCACCTATGGAAGTGACCGAGATCTATCTAAATAACTGGCGATATTTGTATTCAGCTGCTTTATTTACTTGAAACAATGTTACATGGTTACATGTTTGTGTTTCAGATCTGATTACGTAGATATCTAAGCCGGTTGGTGTTTATTTGAAAAAATAGCACCATGCGGTTAGTGTATGATGTCA
The DNA here is from genome assembly GCA_947361185.1 of Charanyca ferruginea. NCBI lineage: Eukaryota > Metazoa > Arthropoda > Insecta > Lepidoptera > Noctuidae > Charanyca > Charanyca ferruginea. The sequence continues at coordinate 30,070,166 of OX376058.1, read as the reverse complement.
TGCAGTTAGCGGGTTGGCTCAGTCACGGATCCCAGATGCTCTGCAAGGGATTTGGGTCGCAACGGTTTCATGGAGATCGGAGTGCTTCGTGACCATGGCTTTTTCAACACCTTCCTCAGCTTTGTATTGTCACAAATGCAAGGATCTTGGTACAAATAATCCGCCTTGAAAGTTATTGGTGCCGATTCAGTTGTGCACGAGCTGAACTTATTTTTAGCTATTTATTTCTTTCTCTCCAATAAAAACAGGAAAGAGACAGAGATATTAATGGGACCTGTCCATTTAAGTCTATTTGGAGTGTTCATGCAATTACAGCTGTCATGTCTGGATGTATTGATTGAAGGCACGGCGAGGTTTAAGAAAGAACTGATTAACATCTCTGACTCGCCCCTTTTCTTCGGCTGCCTGGCGGTGGGCGGCCATTTGTCTGGGTTGTGAACGAAGGCATTTGCGCTAGTATCATATCAACAGCTCTTCGTAGTTACGGTCAAACCCGATAACCTATTCTATCTCGAGTTTTATCGTACTGGTGATGGAGAGGCCTATCTGTCGCTGGTTGAGACATCCCGAAGATTTGTGAAAGATTATGGAATCATGCTGGCACGCGTTGTTTACCAACGGCGGGACTATGATGATAACTATTTGTGTGAAAGAGCCAAGCTACGTGTCCCAACGGCTATTTGTTTATTTGTTGATAGAACGGTTACTAAAGACAAGATTTGGTTATCCGCCGAATTGTAGGGATATTATATTTTCATAAAACATGTCCGACTTAAGTGAAAATAGGTACTGATTTTAGTAGGTTAGTTATAGTAACAGAGTTATCCCCCTGGGAAAGTGCTTTAGAGGTTTAATCACATAGAACCAATGACAGAATTAAAATCGTATAATGTAATATGAGTAAATTAACCTGTAATAAATTTACAAATAAACTCTATTTAAATAAATCAACAATATGATATTGACTCAATAAAATTACGTCCTGAGTTTTAAACTGTCAATTATGTTAGTTCCTATACTCCAGCGTTACCGCTTTGCTTAGCAAAATGCAGTCAAATCTTGTATAATGATTTAATACTTTTTATAAGTTTTTATAAAAATCATGATTGTTTATAGTGTCTTTGGTTGCAACAAAACGCATGGGACAGGTTATACATTGTCCCCGTCAACGTTATTGATCACTGTGAGATAAACTGTCTATAATCAGTGGCGATCTGCCTGGATGGCGGAGCGCAACGGTGCGGTGCTGTCGCAGAGGGTTGAGGGCGAATCCTGTGGTTGCGTCCAGGAAGTCCAGGCGGGCACCTTGGGTCTCCGGAGGGCGATTTGATTAGGAAAATAATCACTCAATCAATTTGTAGTAGTCGTAAAACGACGGGTGGATGAGCAATTTAGCTTTCCAGAAAGGGGTTGTATGTTTTGAAAAAATTCTGGTTGCGTCAATTAATTTGATAAAGGAGGGAGATGTAGTGTATGTAGGTGGGTACATACGCTGCCGTGTCTTGTTTAGTGCCACTGTGTCGGTGTCACGAGGGCCGCCGGCGAGAGTGCGTAATTAGGCGATTGGTCAGGTGCAGGTGCTGATTAAGTGGTAACATACAACTACGTTAAAACAAGGAAGGGATGTAGTGTATGTAGATATCAATATATCACGCTACAAACCGATAGCAGTATTATGACGTTGTCTCGGGCGCATACGTCGCTCGGTTATAAATACCGGTGCGATAGGTGGGGCGGTCAGTCGTTGTCGGACTGCCGGCCTGGGCGGTGTTGCGTTGACGAGCCAACTGGTGTGTTAGTGAGTGTGCTATATATTGTGAGTGTGCATATTATACAATGACGATTTTTGGACGTTAATATCTAAATAACCGTTTAAGGTGTGTTTATGAATTTGGAGTAGGTACACATGTATCTCGCAAGTCTCAATATATGAGCCAATTTTGACATGTTTATGTGAAAAAGTTTTTGAGGTATGAGGGGGTGAAAAGTGGCTCCAAATGGTTCATGTAATATTACACACGGTGCGCTTGCCAGTTTTGTTAGATTGAAATTGGCTTGACACGCTTCCGCATGTCTAGATATTTGACTCTTTTTTGTACTTATACACTGCCCGAGCTCACATACTGATCCGTTGTTTGTTAAAATATAAGGAGTGGTCGTCTGCTGTTTCAACATATTTTGTAAATATGTGTACACATATGTGTATACTATGTATCTATGCACATTACTTAGCTGTCATTCCTTAATCTGTGATACTTTGTACATACTTTAAAATAGTGTTTTTATGTAGGTACATCGTATTCACGTATAATTAAATAATTCTTGTAAATGCAAATATTGTTAACATCGTTTTTAAAAGAGTAAGTACCTATGGAGTTTCTTGCCCATTCTTCATACAAAACTACCTTTTGGAATGGGCAACTAGATCCAATTTTTTTCTCATTTTACGTTTAAATGTGCCTTATAATGGTCTAATTGAAAAAAAAGGTTTGACTTTGACTTTGAACCTTAATTACCTTAAAATGAGGTGGCTCAAACATCTTTCCTTTCTTGACCCTGAGTGTTTGGCAGTCCTGTGCGTCGTTGATGCTGAAGATGGCCGTCATGAAGGTTCTCTCCATATGGATCACGATAGCTTTTCCGGTATTCAAGTATATCTCCATCTTTGGCGATAATAACACGTGCGGGCGACGTATCGAGAACATCTGGAAAAGTAGCATGCAGGCGGATAATGAATGGTCTTGGAACTTGGAAGACTGACTTTTAGAAGTATCTTTAGAGTTGCAGTAACAGACCGTAAAGTTTGGATTTGTGCCCTGTTAGTGGCAATGAATTACGTGGTATTTTATGAATCCTATATACCGAATTAGTGAAATGTGGGTACGCTATGCCTGTTATTTCGTAGAAAAAAGGACATCATTTACCTACCTACCTTATTATCAGAGGGCCTAGTGTGAGTATTTATTCGAACTCGATCACGTTAACGTAAACGATCGCTTATGTCAATTCGTATGGAATAATTGTGTTTCCTATTGTTGCCACTAGACTGCGCTGTTCCAGTTTCAATACAAATTGGAGTTTATGTTAACGCGATCGAGTTCAACTAAACTGAAACTAAATTTTGAAAGTTTTGGACGCAGACTGCGTCCGTTCTGCATCAGTTTTGCGTCCAAAACTCTCAAAGTTTAGTCGAAAAAATTAAATAAAAGTAGTATTCTTTCAAAATTAAAAAAAAGGCGTATACTAAAAGATAGATAATAAAATTGTCTGTAAGATGGTGTAAGTTTCGTTTAATTATACCTGGTAGATTTTGTGTGATTATCAATGTTTTGTCCGCGTCAGACACAACTTCACGTATTAATTAAACTATATGTCGGAGACAGTTTATTAATCACAATTGTGGGTGTAACTAAATTTGTTATGATTTGTGTTTCTTATTGTTAATTTATGTGATTTTACCATCAATTATTGTCTATTACTTTATTTCGATAATTGTTATCGATGGTTTTATTCAAAACAATTGTTGACACGTTACTTTGAATGTAAAACGAATTACTTTATAAAATCACTATTGTTTATTCATGACAATTATTAGTGTGGTATTTGATTGCTTTATAATTAAATCTTATTAGATTTAGTACATTGTAGTGTTTTGTATCAAGTAAACGCGTGACGCACTTCCGTGCGCCAATGGATAGACTTGTATGGAGAGGTTGTAAGGTGGGGGGCATCGCCTTATAAAAGAGCGTGCACTCCGTAAGTATGGCAGTCGATCCTCGGATTCGACTCAGTAAAGAGTTCCTGCTCCCGACAATACTGTCGGTTTACCTGGTACAGCGCTGCTGTATATTCACATAGCTGTATAGGCTTGCTGCTAGCGAGCGATACACTTTGTATTTGGGTGGCTTATGCTACTGTACGAACTATGAACCTTAAGGGTTTGTTCGTTTATCATTGGGTGGCTTATGCTACTGTACGAACTATGAACCTTAAGGGTTTGTTCGTTTATCATTGGGTGGCTTAGGCTGCTGTACGAACTATGAACCTTAAGGGTTTGTTCGTTTATCATTGGGTGGCTTAGGCTGCTGTACGAACTGTAAACCTTAAGGGTTTGTTCGTTTATCATTGGGTGGCTTGGCCACTGTACGAACTGTGGGACCTTAATGGTCTGTTCGATTAACTGTATTGTTGCTGTACCTTTAACTTACTTTATTCCTGTTACTGATTACCATTTGTATTGTGTGTTTCTGTACTAATAGTGTGTAATTGTTTTTACAGGTCTTGTTTATCCCTAATAGGATAATGGGAACGCCTATAGTCCTGACGATGTACTATACCGCTCGGCACTCCTCCTCGATCGCACCTGACGATCCTACATATATAATATGAACTTAATCAAAAATATTTACTTTCTATATGATTAAGAGAATGTTCTAGTTTAAGATATATTTTTTTCAAATCATTTACACTGCACATTTTGACGTGATTGTCAGTTTAAAATCTGTAAAAGTCGTATATCGTCGCCTTAAAGGTTGAACGCGCTAATCTCAGGATCTACTGGTTCGAATTGAAATATTATTTTTGTGTTGGATAGTCCATTTACCGACGAAGGCTATAGGCCCATGCGAAGCCGGGTCGGGTTGCTAGTGTGAAATACTTTAGGAGATCAATTTAACACTTCCTTCTTTATCATCATCCATGCTACCATTGGAGTACTACATTTTACTAATGGAGCCCCAGGGGAGTAGATTAAATATTTCCAATATATCCCGATTTTATCCGCACTTGTCCCTAAACTAGAAAACGGTAACGAAATGGTGATTTACTCCCTTTATGTCGAGTCCCGTTATGTCGAGCCGAAAACCTTGTCTCGCTTCTATTACCCCTATGTCGAGCTTAGTTTTCTGTCCCGTTTCTATTCCCTTTATGTCGAGTTCATTTACCACGCTTTTATTACCTTTATGTCGAGTTTAATAATATCATATTTTAGAAGTACAGTCACGTCCAATGAAATGTGCACATCATTTAGAATCAATTTTAACACAAAAAAGAATTTAAAAACAACTAATACCTTTAAACTATACAGTACTATGTACTATTTATATTTTTTATTAACCATCAAAGTATGTCATAATATCAGTGTATATTTTATAATATTCGAAATTATGTGCATAATGAAAAAGTACCTATCTTTTAAAATATTAAGTTCATTTACTATACGGACTAGATTATAATTGATTAACCGAAATTCAATGACGCATTGGTGATTTTACATAAATTAAGTACAGCAATATTAAGACGTGTTGTCGGTGTACCTAAAATAATACGTAATGCATTAGCGCAACTCAAGTTCGAATAACACGAATGTGCCCCTCTTACACATGCACGTTCCAAGTCTATGAAGGGTAAAACTTACCAGTGTCCTTTTAACCTTGAAAGAGTGCACTACGTACGTAGGTAGCTACTGTGTAAGTGCAAGTTCTGTTGTGGTTAAAAAACGTTTGATAGCATGAAACACGTAAGTACCATTGTTTTTTCTATATGTAATCTATATTTATTTGTTTTATAAATGCAAATGTAACTATTGCGTTAGTACATAACTACATATGAAAATATAAACAATCAAAATACATAAAACACAGTATAAAAATACGTAACGATACAATGCACATGTTTTCAATTTATGGTTCAAAATATATAGGTAAGTAGTATCTACCTAATAAATTTCGAATAATATAATCGTTATAAAGTATAGTCATTAATCGAAATCCAAAGCCGAAAAGATCCCACGTTCAAGTGTTTTTTGCTACCTACTGATAACTAGCGTCAAAAATATCGGCCATTTTGTGACAGTTGGCGTGCACGTTCTGACATTAATGGGAAATTTTTGAATGTAACGCCTAAAATAAACATGTTGTGGCTAGTTTCTAGTAAAAGTTATATAACATTTTCATTATTATTACATTTTTCTGTTGTATTTAATATAAAACATTTTTGTTATTTTATATGAATGTTTTTTTACTTACAAACAAAAACTTAAAATTTTAATAATCTTTCTAGACATCCACTTTGTGTAATATATATTTATGCAATAAGGGGCCTGGGGTAAAATAAATACTAAGCTATAGTTTTAAACTTTCCAAATTTTGTCAACTAGCCAATTATTGTTAAGACCGTTACCTGTGCGTTTCAAGCTTAGTAATTAAAAGCATTAGAAATTCTTATTTAGAACACTATGTACTTATTCCAAACCTATGATGAACCTAAAGAAGCTAGGTTTAAGATAGAACAGGTAAATGTCTACAACGACGACAAACAGAACCTAAGAAAAAAAAAATGCTTGGCTATTGATGTACAGTACGCAAAAGAGATAAGTATCCATGTCGTCGGGAATAGTTGAAGATTTCTTAGAAACCAATGGGGGCTTTCAAATGAAATTTTATTAAATCATTGAACAGTTTATTCTCTATAAATTGTATTTTATTTTATTCATAAAAACCTATCGGTTTCTAAGTAAACTTCAACTGTTTCCGGCGACATGGATACTTATCTCCTTTGGTGACCGTACGTATAAATAAAATAGTTGAAGATTTTACAACTAGGTAACAAAATTGATTTAATGATTTGTCTTAAACGCCTATCAACTGTAAGATTTGATAAGTGATTATCTTTTATTTTTTTTAAATATACATGTTACCTAGATTGATACAACGATATAACGTAAATCAATAGCACTAATTTAAAAGAATTATCTACTTATTATAAAGCTATATCTTTTTTTACATTTTCACTAATAGTGGTGATTATACTGTGATTTATTAAGATTAAGATAGTTACTTTTATAAGAAGAATTATTTTTACTGTAAAACTATGCTGTTTAACATTTGCAACAATAGTGATGATTATACTGTGATTTATTTAGATTAAGAAAGTTATTTTTTAGAAGAATTATTTATATACGTGATGATTAAAGCGTAAAATATCAATACTTTAGAGAATAATAGACTTCCAGGCTCGACATAACAGGACTCGACATAAAAGGAGTAAAGTTCCGTTGCCTTCACCTACCTTGTTTAGCTTCGGACCGGGCCGGTGGAGGCAGGTTCTTGCCTCTGGACCATCAAGAACTATTCAGTATTAACTAAGTAACTCGTAGAACATTAGATGTCTAATGTTCACGAACATGTGTTCGTGAACGAACTACGAATGTAGAGATTGGTCATCTCTTAACTGTCTTGGATTTTATTTGGCTTCTTTGTTTGTATGGTTTGTATAGCTAGATTACCTTCGTAGTTTTCACATAGGTATAGAAGCAACAAGGACCATGTAACTAGTATTTTATAAAAAAAAACTTGATTTAAAAGAGTTTCCGTGGAGGTTCTTGCTCGTTCTTCTCCATAGAGACCTACCTACGTTTTGAAACGAGTAACGAGCTTCAACTAGCTTCTAGCTTCAACTAACTGAACGACTCTTGACAATTCAAAAGTGCCTGTAAATGTTTTAATTGAAATAAATGCTTTGACTTTGAATTTAATGGATCCGTCAGCTCACCTTTCTCCCTGTGGTATCCACGCCATCCATTGTAAACTCCCTGCGACTTCCACCTGCATCGAAGATGCTACGGGTGGGTTTATACTCATTCAGGTTGAACAGAACTTCATCTCCAATAATAACCGAGTATTTGCAGCCGTTGTAGCCGCCTGAACTTGTCTGGTTGATATTAATGGTTGTCTGGTTTGTCAGGCGCGCGAGACATGGATCTGAAATGGTTAATGCGAGTCCTTTCAAGTGGTTTAAAGAAATTAGCAGAATGAGGAAAAAGCTCTAAGTTCTAAGAGTCATAATTATTGATGAGTATTAAAAGCCTGGGTAGATTGGTAGGAAATCTATCCTGGATTTGTAAGAGCCCACGTTGAGTTTATCACAGGGTTAAAAAAGGTTTCAATCTAATTAGTTTCGTATCCATAAGGTAAGAGGAAGGGATCCCAAAGTATTTGTTTTTATGAGCTATTTCAAAATTAATATTTTTATACTTATTGGCAATGATTAAAGAATAATTAATCATTTAAGTTAGTTATGTAGTGATGCCTCTAAACAGACCATTGTTTTCAGCAATATGTTAATGCAATACATTGCCAGTAAAACTTTAAACTAAGTAGGTATGGGCAGGATATCTACGTAAAATGTTACTGAAATACTGGGCAATACTTTCAGTGGAGCTCGGCCGCTCCAGCAAGCCTATTGCTACAACACTTTTAAAGTGATCGCTCTCATGTGTGGCTTCAATACATTCAGAATCAGAATCAGGAACATTTATTTGTGTAACATAGGTATATAATTACACACACACACAGCCAGCAATGTTTTCAATTAGTGCAAGTATTGCCCGTTTAGGAGCACTTACGCATAGATAAACAGAATCACCGATAAAACCATGGGTTCTAATCAGTACTTAACAATTTTGTATTTTTTTTTATTTGTCTGTAACTTATTAGGTTAGTACCTACCTGTGTCAAGAGCACTAGCCATTGTTTACAAATAAACAAATCAACACACAACAACTTGTAGTCCTACCAAAAAATAGATACTTCAATATTTGTCACATTCACAAACACATTCGGCTGACAAAGTCACACGGTTCTAGAACCGAATATTTTAAACAAATGAGATATAAGTTACAATTATACTGCGTGCTTCGTTCTCGATATAATATAAAACAATGCAGCATCTCCGTGTTACTCGGCAACTAAACGCAATTTTCAGAGCTAAAACTAAACGTAAGTATTAGTGTGCGTTATCTGTGTCCTAGATGGGAAATGTCATTGTTTTCGTTTGCGCGGCAACTAACACTGTGTTCTGTAGTTATTTGAGTAAATTTTATTGTTTGAAAGTTAAATTGTGGATATTTCAATCACAAGTGTGCCTAAAAGGCGTTATGAAGAAAAATATTTACATTACTACCTACCTACATAGAGCAAAGTGATACCGACCACTTTCTAGTATTCCAGGTTTCAGGTAACAAAATGTCTTGTGATGTGATTGGTATTTTACCGGTACGGCTACTGACTTTCATAGCAGTTAAAGCCGCAAGGTTTTAATAACCTTTGTACCGGTTGAGACGGGTGGTGTACGAGATACATCGACGTGCTCACTGGACTCGGGTCGTACACGTGATGTACGGACGAGATCCTTAGACTCGGGTCGTGCACGTGATGCACGGACGAGATCACTAGATTCGGGTCGTATACGAGATGTACGGACGATATCTTTACTCTTATGTGAAGCCTGCGAGGCCCCAATAAGCAGTTTTTACCAATCACTTGTACACATCTTCCAGTGGTAAGTATAGGTAGCTTTTCAGATTACAGTACCTACTGATAACAATTCAAAAGAAAGTCGATTTCATTGCAATGGTACCTACCACGAGATATATATGTCACCAGGCCCTATGACAGATACGATTCCAAAAGAACCTGGAAAAATTATAATAACACCAACTATAAGTTTGGTGGTACTTTTAGCACTAGGCGATCTCATGCCAGATAAGCCTGCATAATTACGATTCCACTAAAAACAGTGACTTGGCTCATATTTGGAGCGATAATGGTCTTCTTAAAGAGACAAAACAAAAATTTATGGAACAATTGAATCCAGAAAATGATCCTTTAATGAATGCACCGAAGCTTAATCCTGGGATTTTTTGCTTTGGTTAGCTTTATTATTGTCAACAAAGACAAAAAGATAGTTGGAAAACAACCAGCTAGGCATTGGACTGTCTATAACAAAACCAAGGAGAAACTTAATCTTCCTGGTTATGGATACTTAAAAAGTTTTAAGTGAAGCAAATATAGTGAAGTGCTATAGTGAAGTATATATATATATGAAGCTAATCTTAGTGAGAAGATCAAATTATTGAAAACTTGACAACAAAGTGGCCTGTCCATCAAAAACCTAAAGGAAACTCACAAGGTTCTCCTCGCTACAACCCGAGGACAACAGCGAGGTACGGACACAAGACGACCCAATGCTCTAATCAGGCATGGAAATATTATAGCCACTATTATCAGTCCACTGCCAACAAATCCAACGCCTCAGAGGATCCTGCTTGCACATAGAGGTAAGTCATGCTGGAAGGCTGACACATTCTTAATCTTGATGGAACAAAATGTACTAAGATAAATCCATACTTCATTCATTAATCACAAGATACCTTTGTATCGAAACCGCACCAGAATTAGGTGCCACACCCTCCTTCAGTAATATCAGCTGAGGATAATACTGACATGCATACTGCTATTAGCAATTTATTAAAATTGAGAGCTGTATCCCCTCGCAAGCCATGTAAAGACTCTTATTAAACTTAAAGTCATTGATTAAGTATGTACAAAACTTCCATTTAAAAAATGGAGAACTAAAGGACAGCAATGGCTCTACTTATCCAGGTCTTTATAAAAAAAAAAAAAAAAAAATGATTTTTATGAATCATACTTATTAATAGATATAAATCCACAGTATAGAAAATACCTACATTTTCAATATGGTGAATTGTACGATTTTAATGCCCTGCCTTGTGGCCTGTGCTCTGCACCTAATATTTTCACAAATATTATAAGTTTGTAGTAACATATCCAAGAGGAAAAGGTAACAAGTCTGTTCAATCCTAGAGGACCTATTATGTATAGGATCCAGTATGAATCATGTTTGCAGAATGTTCAAGAAACAATAGTTCTCTTTAAGTTCTGGAGATTCATTATAAATTTTGATAAAAATATAATAGTACTATCACAGCCCTGCTTTGCGATAGACACAAAAAAAAAAAAAAAAAAAAAAAGAAATGAATGACTATCTCTTCAAAGATAAAGTATCAAATATTAAAACATCATTTCAAGGTAATTACATCTAAATAGTGGTTTTACAAGACATCTGGCAAAATTATTTGTACTATAAATTGCAGCCTGCCCAGCTACCACATATTATGGCTGGCTTTACACCAAACTTTTAGAGCATCATAAGTATATGTAATATCAATAATTATAACATGTTCAGATATAAAATTATACTGCTACGGTGGGCTAATAATTATTATTAGTACAGTAGGTATGTCTAAGTACTGCTTACCATAAACATGATATTGAACAGTTGACTGACGCCTCCATGACTGGATGGGGTGATGTTTACAGAATGAAAGAAAAGAGCCTATGGCTTCTGGAGCAAATATGAGAAAAAACGCCTTATAAACTATTTATTGCTTGCAATATTTATGGCATTAAAGGTATTTTGTAAACTATAAGCAATACCTTAACATCCTGTTGTCTGCAGATAATAATACAGCAATATCTTATATAAACAGAATGGGTGGTATTCAGTACCCACAATTAAATAACTTTGCCAGATTCTAACGGCAGTGGTGCGAAGAGAGACTTAGTTATCTCTTTGCCTCCTACATTAAGTCCAGTAAAAATAAATAGGTTGATAAAAATGTCCCTTAAAAATCATTTCAGACATAGAATGGGAATTAAACATTGCATTTCTACAAATTGTATCTGAACAGGTTGCACCTGAAATAGATTTATTTTCATCCCACACTAATTCTAAACATACTTCCTATACCTCCTGGAAACCAAATAAGAAAATCCAAAGGCAATCAGTTTTGATGCTTCTAATTTGTCCTGGACAGAAAATTTCTTTCATGCTTTTTCTCCATTCAGTTAATATAAAAATAAAAATATTTCAAATGAGAAGGCAACAGGTATCATAGTCATGCTACCCTACTTACATTACTACTACTCCCACTGGCCTTTACAACCTTGGTATTCTATAATGCATACTATGCTTGCCTGAAGCTGATATATTTTAAACCTCAAAATATCTTTAACATTTTCCTTTGAGGGACCATCACCCTCTTACCTTCAATTCACTTTGATTGCAGGATTATTATCAGGCAAGCTATGCCAAAAAGGGCTATTTCCCTCACATCAATGAATGCCTTGGCACCCCGTTTCACATTAGGTAATACAGTTAAGCAACATAATGTGACATAAAATCTGGTGAACCTTCTGTCAGGAACATATTATAAACACATTCACTACATCTATACCATTTGTTATGTATTTCCTAACTAAATTATTTGACTCTGGAGCTGCCTATTGAACCCTGAATCTCTTTAAGTCAGCTCTATCTCCAATAATAGGCTCTAAAATTGGGGGGGGGGGGGGATGATCGTATTAAGAGGCTCTATAAAGGATTCTATAAGTTGAAATGGTGGTTCCATTACTAAAATTTCGAAAAACATGTTATCCAAATAATGTTCTAAGTGAACTCCCAATATGACAATAAGTTTGGACTAAAATTTCAAATAAACTAATGATTTTGTTTGCACTAAGCACAGCACAATGAGCACAAACCTTGTAATAGTCATAATTTATTTAACCCTTTCCCTGTGCAATGACCCAGAGGTGGGTCATTGTGATTGTTTAATTATTGTGCCTACTTGACACACAGTCAACGTCTTAAATATCTATTATAACATCGAGTGGAAGTTTTGTTAATATTGTCATTACTAATATTATTAAAGTATCGGCTGCGGGACTAATTCGGCCTAATCATTTACTACAAAGGTTTAAAAAAAAAAAAAAAAAAAGTCAGATTTGTCCAGCTAGAATATTATGTGATAACATGAGATTTATTAGAGATATTTATGGTCATAATGTTGTTTTTTGTCACTTGAAAACCCCATATACTGGCTTTTACTACTGGTAGTTGGATTAAAAATATTCTCTCAGGCTGCGGTATTGATCATCAGACAGATGTCTGATTGGACAAATAATGAACATTTGCAAAATTATATAGCCGACCAATTCTTAATTCAGGAAAGGTTGCCCATGATGTGCTTAATGCTGAATAATAGTAAATTTATAAATATTTTAGTTTACACTATTGTCACTGGTATTGTGATTTTAAACGTGACCTCATAAATGACTTTGTAAGTTGGTCAAAACAATTGGTTGGTTATGTACCAAATGAGGCTGATTAGTTGAATACTTATTATTAATATGATAAATTACTAACTGTTAATATTAATAAATAATGCCCGCCTATAGTTGTCCCACTGCAGGGCAAAAGCCTCTTCTCATACAGAGAAGGTACGAGCTGTGATTACCACGCTTGCTCAAGGTAGATTGGTGATTTTAAACTTATATTTACCTACTGTAAGTCCAGGTTTACTCACGGATGTCTTTCCTTCATCAATGTCAGTGATGTCCAAGATAAACTTAGAAAGTACATGTGGAATTGAGAAACTCACATTGGTACTTACTTGTGCCCGGTTGCGACCCTGCAACCTCGTGCATGAGAACTGCCTTAACCACTGGGCCATCAAGAATAATGCGTGATCAAGACAAATCATGGTATGATAAGATGGTTATTTTACTGAATAAGGCTGAATAGGTAATTGATTATTACTAATATGATGCCTGCCTGTAATTAAGTTTAATTAGAAAAAAAAAAAAAATGAAAATGTTTTATTATAAAACTATGTTTATTATTATTATTTAAACATCTATTTTGAAGGACATTTGGGTCAGGGTCATCTCAAGTTTACCTACTATTTCTCTAAACATCTGCATTGTTTTATATTATATCGAGAACGAAGCACGCAGTATAATAGATGATCAAACGAACTTACCTATGTGAAGTTCGATCATTATTATACGAAGTGCTTCGTTCGAAGATATATGTTCCCTACCCACCCCACCCCAGGTAAAATTGAGATGACCTTACAAGAATCTAAAATTAATGACATTTCCCATCTAGGACACAGATAACGCACACTAATACTTACGTTTAGTTTTAGCTCTGAAAATTGCGTTTAGTTGCCGAGTAACACGGAGATGCTGCATTGTTTTATATTATATCTTCGAACGAAGCACTTCGTATAATAATGATCGAACTTCACATAGGTAAGTTCGTTTGATCATCTATAATACACAAAACAGGGAATAATAATGATAAATTTTGACAATATTACGACAAACAAGCTATAATATGTTTCAAATTTGCGAGGAAATGAGTGCGACTGTTCTGTCCAAGGCTAAACGAAAGACTAGCAACTCATCCTATACATATACCTATATACCTACGTATATATAATGATAGCCACTATAGTCTGCATCCAAAATTATCTAGAATACTAACATACATACCTATATTATTGACCTTGCTTCATTTACAAGCTTCATGTAGGGTTGCCATTCGTCCCGATATATCGGGAGTGTCACCGTCATTGGGGCCTTGGTCCCGACGTCCCGACAAAGCACTATTACGTCCCGTTTTTTGCGTGGTCACAGATATTGAAATACGCGCGCCAAATTCTACTCGGCCGAACTATTTTAACGCTGAAGAGAGATCACCTAAAATAATTTCTGACTTTTTTTAAAGTCCGATCAGTAAAATTATTTCCTATTTCTGCTATCAAATCTGAATTTGTTTCACAAAAATATAAAAAGCGTTGAGAACAGTGTCAATAATCGAAATAAATCAAATGTTACAGCAAAACACTTTTTTTTTTTATTACAATTGCAATACCGTCCCGACACGAGGCTTGCCAAATATGGCAACCCTATTCATGTGGAGCAGACAGTAGAGGCACAGTAAAGATATCTATACAGTATTCTATCTTCATACAAACGGTCGGAACGCGAGTTATACCTAGACGCGCCGACTTAGTAGGGAAATTAGTATACCGACAGTCCAGGGGGGGGACAGTCACATATATTTGGCTTGGACCAAAAGATGATGGCTCCATCTACATGTTGTTCCCAAAACTTTAGGTTTTGTTTGTAAGTAAATCATCTCAACAGATGTCGCTACTAAAACCAATTTCATTATTACCGTGATTATTATATATTTTATGACATAAAATATAAAACCAAAATATCTTTTAAGTTTCCAATTAAAGTTGAGCTTATTTTAATAATTTTAAACATTAAAATAAATAAGATGATATCTTCGTACTGATCTTTTTTTGACTGGTATTAACTGTTACAAATTTCAAAATGGTGGCTGTATCACTGCGTATACGCATGCTTGTATCATCTTTTCCATTTTTAGTTTGTATTTCGGTTGTGAAATCTTCCAGAAAGTATGTACGACAAGTGATAATAAGCCAGTTCCGCTTAAAATGGTTTCGTTACCGTTGATAAGCGGTTGCACCAAATAATAATGCTCTATTTCTATACATCCAGTACCCACCTATACATCTATAGCTAGATATAGACGCTGGATTAGTTCGGGAACAAATTGTAGACAGCGCCACTGCGCGTGTTGGCATAAATATATCGTAAGAGGGCACTCTTTACCCGTATACTTATAGTACTCTTTGCGACAGTCTCGGACGGGCCGCAGTGGCGAATGGACGGTGTGATGATTTTGTAAGCAGTAAGCGTGCGATTTGTGACTACAAAATAAGTATAACTACTTAAGTGCTTCTTTAGTATGGCAAATAGAAATTGTAAAATATATTGTGCTGTTTTTGGTTGCTTCAATTCGTCAGCAACGCACCCAGACATAGCATTTTTTAAATTACCTAGGATCTACGAAAGGTAAGCTACTAGTACGTAATTTGTTTTTTTAATATAAGTATTTCGCTTTTTTTTCTGCCAAGTAAGGATTAATAAATAAATAAGTGGATAGGGTGAAAAAAGCGACCTACCTATATTCGCGTTAAAAAGAACTGATAAGTAGGTAGTTTCTTAGGCTAGGCTATCTACCTACTTATGTACCTAGCTACATAAATATGTTGTGGAATTAATCGAAATACCTATCATTAAATAATAATTATGAGAGTAAATGATAGGTATAGACGCCAGCACGTATCAGGCCATTCCAAATTGTCAAATTTCCCCAATTGAATATGAACCTTATGCTTTTGTAATAAAATTAAAAATCTATCAAAGAAATTGGACAGATTGTTTTTTGATTGATTGAACGCTTCCTATTTCATTTACGGATTTTTTTTTTATATTAAATAAAAAATATAATATTTACATTCACAAAACTAGAAAGTAAATAAAACACTTTTCACATTTATAATCACAAAACTAGAAAGAAAATAAAACACAAACTAGGAAGGAATTTAAAAACTGTACGCGTGTCAACCCTATCGCATGTTGAGCTACTGCGCGAGTGTAGGTAATTATTTCAAGGACAGGGCCGAGTTACAATACTGTATAGATATCTTTACTGTGGTAGAGGTGATGACGTGACGTCTGACGACACAGTTGACTGTGATCTCTTTTAGAGGTCAAGTGCAGAATAACAAAAATACTTTTTATTTCGGCCTCAGATCATGTTTTCGGCTTCAAATGTTCTCCTTGACTTATTACCTTCTACTTTTGGACATCACATCACTCACTCACACTCACTTCAGCCGAAATACGTCCACTGCAGGACATAGGCCTCCCCCAAAGGGGGGGGTTTTGCCATAATCGCCACGCATGGCAGGCGGGCTGGCATAACAAAAGCCTTGTGTAACAAAATTAGCTACCTAACTCCATAACTCATTGTGATTTTCAACGAACTTCAAAAAAGGAGGAGGTTATCAATTCGTCTTAATTTTTTTTTTTTTTTTTAATTGTTACCTGATTTCTGTGGACTGGGTGAACCGATTTTGATGATTCTTTTTTTATTTGAAAGCTGGTGCTTCCCGTGTGGTCCCATTTTAATTTGGTCCAGTTCTGACAATGGCACCCATGAGAAAACCGTATAAGTCTTAAATTTGCATTAAGTATGTGCGCTATTTGTTACGCGATTTCTCCGGCAAACGTAAACCGATTTTGAAAATTCTTTTTTATATAGATAGGGTATGCTTCAGGGGTGGTTCCATATTAATTTTATCGAAACTGATTCAGCACTTTTTGAAAAATCAACAAATAGGTACCCAAAAATTTTACCTAGACGACGTTTTAGTTTCATCAATCTTTGTAGTAGTTAACTTTCAATCTCTCCTTAATAGATTTGGTTGAGAAGGAGGTACTAAAAAGCGGAAAATAAAAAGCTTTTTACAAAATAGACAACCGCCTTCAAAAACTAAAAAGTGAAAAATAACTAGAGCACAGAACACACATTGACTTTAGTTTCGGAAGTCATTTAGGGACGTTTTTAGTGACGGTTTTCAAAATGTGTGATTGTTTCAATAGTTTCCAAGCTTTGTAAATCTTGCATTGTTCAAAAGAATAAACTATATTAAACAGAAATACAAATTCAAATAAATATATCCGCAGTTCCAATTGTCAGTTTCGTAAAGTACGATTGTTTACGAAACTGACAATTGGCACACATAGGTAGTTAGTTCATACATAACATTTGTATGCCAAATGATTTTTATTATTAATCAGCAGCTGTCGAACGGCAGCCATTTTTTCCCTATAGCACTGTTATAGTAGGGTCCTGGCTTTTATAGTAGGTTTAAAGAACGTTTTAGTGCTAAAATGCGTTTATTAATAACAATTTTTGACAATTTGATTATAGCAAGGCTTTATTAAGTGGTCGATAAGTTTTTATGAATAAGAATTTAGCATAATATTTAGTAACTTTACGAGGACTCAATAATAATCCGTTGTTGCAAGTAAGTAATTGTACTTGCATTTCTAGGTACATCTCATCTTACTTACTACGAATTCTGAGGGGACGGCGCGTACGCAGTCCCCACTACCAAAAATAACGCATCCGAGTTATCCACATTAGGGATAATCGCAGGGGTCAACCCAACCGCGGTGCAATGGAAAGGCCTCGCCCTGGGGGAACCGCCTTCTTGATCACGGTGTCCCCTATGCCAGGTAAGTATGAATTCGCTAAAGTACGGTGCGAGGGTCATTCGACGGCGGAGAATCTTAACACCGCGATTCAGAAACCTGACGTAAATGTAAAGCGCCATCTAGTATCACGATTAAAAACTCGATCGCGTGGCTTTCAGATTGAATGTACAGCAGAGACACCAACCTTTCTGTGAAATAGCAGTTTTTGGAACGAATACTTGTCTCATTCGATTTTGTGACTTTGTGTCTCCTCTTTTATTTTTGTTTAGATTTTTTTTGTGAAACTGACTTTATTAAAATGTTCTTTCTTGACATCAGCATGACAAATAGAGACATCATAGGAAAAGGGAAGGCTGGGATCATAATCATAAAACGTATTATGTTACGGCTAAAACCCGAAATGCGGCTACAACTTGTTTTAACCGGATAGAACTAGGTGTAGCCGGTAGCAGTTGGTTAAACTTAGGTGTAACGTGCGAGCTCGGGCTTAGGGCATTGAGCAGAAGAAGACGGTCGACGTCAGGTCTATTTCTGTCAGCAGGGTATAAAGGAACCTAACCAAACTGAACCTGTGTATGGTATTCAGAATAACAAAAGACAACCGGCTTCAAAAAGTAAAAAGTGAAAAATAACTAGAGCACAGAACACACATTGACTTTAGTTTCGGAAGTCAGTGGCAATACAAAACAACAAACAGAACAAAGCCACTGAATTTCGAAACTAAAGTCAATGTGTGTTCTGTGCTCTAGTTATTTTTCACTTTTTAGTTTTTGAAGGCGGTTGTCTTTTTTGTAAAAAGCTTTTTATTTTCCGCTTTTTAGTACCTCCTTCTCATCCAAGTTAACTACTACAAAGATTGATGAAACTAAAACGTCGTCTATGTAAAATTTATGGGTATTTGTTGATTTTTCAAAAAGTGCTGAATCATTTTCGATAAAATTTATATGCTACAGGGGTGGTCCCCTGTAGCATACCCTATCCATAGTAAAAAGAATTTTCAAAATCGGTTCACCCAGTCCAAAGAAATCAGGTAACAAACATAAAACAAAAAAAAAATACAGACGAATTGATAACCTCCTCCTTTTTTGAAGTCGGTTGATAAAATAGTTCAAACTACGTAATAATGTCTATGGTCGCAATTATTAGGTGCGTAGACAGATTGGTATTCTCGTTTGACGATTCGATGTGTTGGTCAATTTGTTGGATAACTTCATTTTAATGGCAACATTTTGATTTATAACAACATTTTATTTACAATAGGTTTATGAAACGTTTATGAATACAACATTTTATCAAAGGTTTTAAATGCTTATATAACATTTTTACTAATGAGTGTCTTAAACCTTCGATAAGCATTTTTTATGAATAAGACCGTTATTATATTGTATGGTAAAAGAGGGATGCACTATCTATACTTTTGTAACGTTTACCATTAATTTTCTTTCAAATTAAACGTTATTACTCTATTTTGTTGTAACAGAACCATAAAAAAAGATTTTTACAAAAATAATAGTTTAAAAAAACTAAAAACACGCTTTTTATAGAAAACCAAACTAAAAAATTGAAAATAAATTTTAATAAATAATTTTTTTTTTTTAAAGCGTGGGTTGCATGGTGTCAATAGTTATAAATATTTTATTGACAGATATGAGTAGAGTGATTATCATTTTGATAATATCTTAAAAAGCACCCCACGCTTTTTTTAAAATAAAATAATTTATTTAAATTTATTTTCAATTTTTTAGATTGGTTTTCTATAAAAAGCGTGTTTTTTGTTTTTTTAAACTATTATTTATTTTTTACTTTTTAGTTTGGTTATATCTATATCTATAAATATTATGTACATTTATTCTACCAGGGGCTCTTGTGCAGTACCTTCCTAGTATATAATAGCTGTTTTTTCGGCAACTAATTTTGAACGACTTATGGTTTTTTTTTTTATTGTTTTTTTTAAATATTTTTTTCAAATTAGTGTATTGTCATCGGTCCTCGATAAATCTACAAACTTTGAACGAAATGTGGCCGTTTAAAGTGGGTCAAAATCGCGCCCAAAGAAGTCGGTTACAAACAAACATACAAACATACAGGTGAAGCTAATAAAAAGCTGTTAAAAAGACAACCGCCTTCAAAAACTGAAAAGTGAAAAATTACTTTAGCACAGAACTCACATTGACTTTAGTTTCGAAAGTTGGTGGCTTTGTTCTGTTTCTTGTGGTTTTGTATTGCCACCGACTTCCGAAACTAAAGTGAATGTGTGTTCTGTGGTAAAGTTATTTTTCACTTTTCAGTTTTTGAAGGCGGTTGTCTTTTTTGTAAAAAGCTTTTTATTTTCTGCTTTTTAGTACCTACCTCCTTCTCATTCTAATTTATTAAGAAACGGCTACACGGTTAAAACAGAGATTGAAAGTTGACGACTAAGATTGAAGAAACTAAAACGTCGGCTTTGTAAAATTTTTGTTATAAAAAATCAATTTCGATAAAATTTATATAGGACTACCCCTGAGGTATACCCTATCCATAAAAAAAAGAATTTTCAAAATCGGTTTACGTTTGCCGGAGAAATCGCGTAACAAATCGTGCACATACTTAATGCAAATTTAAAACGTTATGGTTTTCTCATGAATTCCATTGTCATAACTGGACCAAATTAAAATGGGACCACACGGGAATCACTAGCTTTCAAATAAAAAAAAGAATCATCAGAATCGGTTCACCCAGTCCAAAGTACTCAGGTAAGAAACATAAAAAAAAAAAAATACAGACGAATTGATAACGTCCTCCTTTTATGAAGTCGGTTGAAAATCATTCAAATTAAAGTCTTAAAAAAAGATTTTTCAGCATAGCATCGCATTGCACTATAAACAATTGAGGGCTTAGATTAATCATGTACCTCCTTATCAGTAGTGCTTGATGCTGCTTGACATATGTAGTGGTAAAACTAAAAGAGCACACCCCGTAACGTAATCGAGTAAATGAAATAAGGGTAATTAAAAAAGCCCCCTAATTTTTTTTATAACAATTTTTTTTTTATCTATTAATAGGCATACGATTGACCACAAAATGTGGCCTATAAGCTCTTAGAGAATACGTAGCTTTCTATTGGTAAAAGAATATTTGAAATCGGATGAGTACTTTCAGAGTTAACCTGCTACACATACTTACAAACTTTACCTCTTTTTATTATTAGTATAGATTATGATGAACAGATAGTCTAGTTTTCCAGGGCCGCTAAATAGAACCAAGACCTCTCCCCTCTCTTGTCCTCCCGCCCGGTACATGAGTTTGCGCAAAAACTTGAAAGATCAGGGCCTCAAGTCTGCTATTACAATAGTGTCAGAATGGTCTATAATTGATAATTGTTGAATTTGACAAGTTTGGTAATCTACTAATATAATGGCGTCATTATGACTTTCCAATGGTAAACCACTGACACGCCATTGAAAGAAATGATATAGAATGATAGCTCGTACAAAATGACAACTGAACAATTTTGACAGTTACTTTGATCAGTGACCTACCATAACAACGTCATTGTACAGTCATTGACCGACCAATGATCGACCATTATGAATTTAGCAGATTACGAACTTTTAGCAAAATGACAATGGGATAGTGTTGGAATGACGAAATTATACAAATAGCGGACTTGGCCCCCAGATGATACGTAAACCATGTGCTATGCTCTTGTGGAAGAATTGCCAAACTTAAGTGGCAGTGGGCAGGGCACATTGCTCACAGAACAGATGGCCGATGGGGTCGAAAAGTTCTAGAGTGGCGACCGCGAACCGGAAGACGTTGCGTTGGAAGGCCTCCCACTAGGTGGACCGATGACCTGGTAAAGGTTGCGGGGATCCGCTGGATGCGAGTCGCACGGGACCGGTCAATGTGGCGCCACTTGGGGGAGGCCTATGTCCAGCAGTGGACGTCTTTCGGCTGAAATGATGATGATGATGATGCTCTTGTGCAAAAGATCAAATTTCTCGACCCATTGGTTTAGGCTGTACGTTGGATATCAGTAAATTTAAGAATTAATGCTCATTAATTATTGTCAAAATAAAATTGCAAGTCTAATCGAGGTATCTGTTATTTCGTGAATATTAATGAGAAGTTTTATGTACAGTCACGAGCATAAATATGTATACAGATTGCAAAATTCAAAAGCAATTTTCTCGTGAACTAACTATTTTAACTTATAAATAAAAGCTATTTTATTGTAGTTTGGGATCAAAAATACCTTATTCGTAACTCCATAACATTTCAATCAATAGTTTAGGAGAAAATTAGTTCAGAATGAGACCAACTGTTTACATGTTTTTGCTCGTGACTGTACAGTATATGTTACATTAATATTATGTGATTATCTAATTATTATTAATGAATAATAATTAGAGCCTTATAAAACTTTGATGTCATCTTAATTAATAATAATAATAATATGTGGGGACATTTTCACACACGGCCATCTGACCCCAAACTAGGGAGACCCTGTACTATGGGTGTCAGACAGCTGATATACATACACAAATACATTTTTTTTGTGAATA
Source organism: Charanyca ferruginea (assembly GCA_947361185.1). Lineage (NCBI taxonomy): Eukaryota > Metazoa > Arthropoda > Insecta > Lepidoptera > Noctuidae > Charanyca > Charanyca ferruginea. The sequence goes on along the minus strand of OX376058.1, from coordinate 30,047,809 downwards.
CATACATATATAGATACACAACACCCAGAGTCCCAGACACAAGGCAAACACAAGTGCTCATCACACAAATGTTTACCCTGGGCGGGAATCGAACCCGCAACACGCTGCGCAGCAGTCGATCGCTCAGCCACTGCGCCAACCGTGTCGTCACAACGTTATAACAGATATTTTAGTAACAACATTACAAGTGAGTGAGTGCCTCTTCCTACGTAACGGCCTTTAAGTTCGTACGGTCTACATACCTAATACATCTTTCTTCTTCTTTCTTCAAAATAAAACGTTGCCTCACACAAGGTATTAGGAACTCCTGTGTCGTGGGTGCGTTTACAAACATATAAACTCACATACACAAACAACCAGACCCGGAACAACTATCTGCAAATTACCCATAGTAACTGAGAAGCTCTTGTTTTATTATTATTAACCAAAATAACATTTATTATGAAATACTTAATAAATTTAATATAAAAATAAAACATATAAAAAACTTGTGCGGTGACTGAACGAGTGAACGCTCACTTCCCTTCGTAGAATCGAAAGTCCTGAAAAGTAAACAGAACACTTTAATACTGAGTTTGTTTTTCAGTATCCCAATCGCAATCGTGGAGTCATTTAACGACACTAATAAACTTACAATGAATACGCAGGTTACGATGACAGCTACCTTGTAGACTGTGGCGAGGTCAGCGGGGAAGGTGATGACGTAATTATTTTTGTGGGACGTCAGTTCCCTCCCCCAGCCGAGCCACTTCTTTTCGATGCCGCCTATTACGATCTTGGTTGTTGTCTGCAACTGCAACGTGAGATAATATCGTTATTATGGAGATGACAGAACCTGAAAATCTTTAAATCATGAGATTGTGGGTTCTGAAACCAAATACAAACATCAGTAAAAGAAAACTCATTTGTACCGAATTTGGGAATGTTAACAGTTACGTTTCTTAAATAACTATTAAAAAAACTTTTATTTCAATTACAAAGTGCATATATCATACATAGTATGGAGATCACCTTTTAAGCAAGTGGCAGCCCTCCACTTAGCATTAACCATTAGTTTGCAATTCAATAAGTGGGTTAGTTAAACATTTTAGAAAAGGCAAAACTTAATTGTGGAACACGACAGGTTAGTCGGGTGTCTACATTTCTTGGAGCACATTGAGCATCGCCTGCTGCTCTCGCTCAACACAAACTTTCGATTCACCCCTTACCTTATACCCCTTCCTTATACCCTTCCTTATACCCCTTACCTTATACACCTTACCTTACACCCCTTACCTATACTGTTGCCCCTTATATTGTTGCTGTTGCCTTTGTCCGTTTAACCACACCGAATGACCACCATGATGGCGCTATTAAAAGTTTCTGTTACCGCCAGCAGCTTTTCCAAGCGCTAACTGGTAACCAAATTACCTTAAAATGAGATAGATCAGAGAGCTTTCCCTTGACCCGGAGATTTTGGCAATCCCGTGCGTCGTTGATGCTAAAGATGGGTGTCATGAAGGTCCTCTCCAAGCGAATCACGATAGCTAATGCGTTGTTCATGTATATCTCCATCTTGTCCGAAGTGAACATGACCGGGCGACGTATTGAGAACATCTGCAAATGTAACATGCAGGTAGATTACGAATTGTCCTGGAAGACTGCATCTTTAGGAGTATTTCAGGGATCTTTTTCAAGAATTCGCACTAACGGCCCTTATTTCAGATTTGTGCTAGTGACAATATTTTAACCAATATTAAAAATTCAATAGTAATAATTCCTCCTCCACCTCCTCCTCGAGTCGTAAGCTGACTGCGGAGCGTCGTGATGCTCCCGTCCACCAGACTCTCCACGACAGAGCTGCTTCCACTTCCCTGGATCCATGGCGTGGTTTAGAGCATCTGTGATCGTTGTTTTTAGGTTTGTGCATATTTGGTCGGACCTCTAGTTGGGCTGCGTCCCCTAGGTCGTTTTCCTTCTTACCTTACCCGTGACAATAAGTTTCTCCAGATTGTTAATAGTAATAATTACACTTAGTTTAATTATTCTACCTATAGAATTTGCTATTTATATATTGGAACTAGTGTGCTACAATATCGCATTGGAGGGATATTTGTATGTTTTGAGTGAGGAAATAAATGTTATGTAGTTGGCGAAATATGGGTGCATGTCTTTTATTTTGGACACTTTTCTCCACTAACAACGTTTAATATCTAAACTTATTATCTGTCTCGGGAGTCAGCTGCAGAGTTCGAGAGGTTGATATGACGTAATGCTAAAATATGTACTAATCTTGAGCACACTAACTAAAAATAAAGAGCTGATAACTGATGTTTGTTTCACATGCACTATTCACGTCACATAGAACCATCGTCCATGCTACCGCTCGCTGGACAGCTCGAACTGGTTTCACTAGTGGGGCCAATTGAAAGTGTAGTTAAAAATAATAATAAAAATACATTCCGATTTTCGACCTCACTGTCCTTACTAGCAAATGGTAACGAAAAAGTTCTTGTTGCCTGCACTGACCCTGAATCGTTGGCAAGGCAGCTGCGTACCGGTGGACGGTAAAGGGACCAATAAAAACTTTTTAATATTTACCAAGTGATTCGTGGAACATTATTCAATGGATCCGTCTGCTTACCTTCCTCCCTGTGTTATCCACGCCGTCCATATCAAACCCCCTGCGACTTCCAGCTGTGAAGATGCTGCGGGTGTCATTATCTTCGACCAGGTTGAACAGAACCTCATCCCCAATAAGGACTGCGTAACTGCAGCCATAGTAGCCGCCTGCACTTATCTGGTTGATATTAATGGTTGTCAGGTTTGCCAGGCGTGCGAGACAGGGATCTGAAATGGTTAATGCGAGACGTTTTGAGTTTTTCAACGAATTGACCAGAGTTAGGAAAAGGCTCATTGATGATTGTTGGTGAGTTTGTAGGAAAGGTGTATGAAATATATTTATTTATACTTCATGCATGATGAGTATAAATAAATATGACCCTAGTATATCGAATTATTGATGAGTATTAAGAGAATCGGAGCAGCCAGGTAGGAAATCCATCCCGCATTCGATTGAGCCCATGTTAAGGTTATCACAGGCTTAAAAGATGTATATCTGTTCAATCTAAGTAGGTAAGGGGAAGAGAACAGGGGTTCAAACATATGTAAAGACACAAAGTGTATTTTTTTATGAGCAAACTCCAAAATTGTTTTTATGTTTATTTGCAACGATTAAATGATGATCAGGAACCTTAATCATGGAATAATGCTCCTAAACAGACCATTGTTTTAACAGCAATATGTTGTTGTAATACATTGTCGGTAAGAACGGGCTGGACAAATCTACGTGAAATGTTTTTTTTTTTTTTTTTTTTTATGTGGAGACATAATCACACTCGGCCATCTGACCCCAAACTAGGGAGACCCTGTATTATGGGTGTCAGACAGCTGATATACATACATATATACATTTTAAATACATACATATATAGATAAACAACACCCAGACACAAGGCAAACACAAGTGCTCATCACACAAATATTTACCCTGGGCGGGAATCGAACCCGCCACACGCTGCGCAGCAGTTGATTGCTTAGCCACTGCGCCAACCGTGTCGTCAATGTTACTGAAATCCTGAGCAATACTTTCAGTGTAGCGCGGACACTATAGCTTGTATTGATGCTACACATCCTATATGATCACGGGATAAATTAAACCGATAAAGTGTGGCCGACATTGCCAGCAATGTTTTAAATTAGTCGTAAATGTATTAATAATAAATGAATAATCAAAATCACCGATAAAACGTTCTAATTAATACTTAACATTATTGTATCATCGTCTGTAGCTTAGGTACCTGTGTCAAGAGCACTAGCCATTGTTTACAAACAAACAAATTTGAAATAAACACACAACAACTAATAGTCCTACCAAAAGTAACATAGGTCGAAACTTCAATAGTCACATTTACAAACACATTCTGATTTCTGCTGATAAAGTCACACCGGTTGTATATAAAGCCGAATATTTAACACAAATCAGATAGCAGTAACACACGAAGCAAGGGACAATAATGACGAGTTTTCAACACGAGAAACAAGCTGTAATATGTTTTAACTTTACGGCGAAATGGGTGCGACTGTTCTGTCCAAGGCCAGACGAATGACTGGCGCCTCATCCTATACATTTTTAGCCACTATAGTCTGCATTCAATGATCCAGAATACTAACAGTAGTTACATACCTATGTATGACGTTATTAGGTCTTACTTCATTTACATACAAGCCTCATGTGACCATTAAACCATGGAGCAGACAGTTGAGGTGATGACGTAGCGTCTGACAACACTAACGAGTTGACTGTGCTCAAGTTTAGAGGTCAAGTGCAGAATAACATAAATATTATTTTTACAATTTGTTGTTTTTCTTGACATTTAGAATTTGGATGGCGCGATTATCTACTATTTATTTTCAGACGACTTAAAAAAAAGAAGGAGGTTCTTAATTCGGCACGTTTTTTTATGTTTGACCACGCATGACTTGTTTCAGATTTATTTATTTTTATTTATTTATTTAGGAACACAAAACAGAATACAGACAATAAAATGCTTAAGTAACAGTAAGTATTAAAGTTCAGGTCGAGACTGTACTCCTAAATATGTGTACACAGCATGACTATGATTTAACAAAGTAAGTAAATAAGAATTTAAGATAACTAAATGACAAAAATGAAGAAGTTACTTATGATACCCAATAACTAAACCTAAGTACATACCTATCTGCGGAACCTTTAATGCATAACAATTTACATTAACCTAAATTTTATTTATAATTTTGACATAATTTTCTTTACTCTTCGGAGATTAGAATAGTCCGTTTTCGGTGATTCTTTTTTTAATTAATAGTGTATACCTCAAAGTTGGTCCCATATAAATTCATGAAAATATGCCACCCAGGGAAGTAGGCACTAAAAAAAGCGAAAAGAAAACAACTTTTTTTTACAAAAAAGACAACCGCCATCAAAAAGTCTTTTTGTAATATTTTTTTTTAGACTCAACGTCAATTTATTAAGTCAAGAAAGAAATGTAAGTCAAGTCCCTTGTTTTATAAACTAATTTTGATTCTGAATCCACCCAATTTTATCAGACAACGCCCTCGGATCCATCGGCGTCATATCACCTTGAATACGTTTACGCGTCGGGCGCACTTGTGTGCACTATCTGGAACTCCAGAAGGTTGCTTGTTGCCAACCAGTAACCGACCAAGCGACTGCATAGTTGCGTTGGTTGTGTATTGCGTAGGTGGCAGCAGGCACGTGTGGCGATGTCTTCAAAAAAGGACGAGGTTCACAATTCGACCCGTACTTATATTATTTTTGGAACGAACTTCCTTATCGCACTTAAATTTCTTATCTAATTATAATAATTTTAATTTTATTCATAATTCAATCAGTCATTTTCATGCCATTTTTTTTTATCTCCCATTTCATACCTATACAGTATTGAATGGTAATTGATAATTTTCTTTATTGTTATTTTTGGTTGTTTATATCTTTTTGTATGTATAATAACATCTAATTTTTAAAAAAGGTACGGCAAATATGTTACTTAAAGCCGTTTTTTTTTGTGCATGTGGTGTTAACCTTTAATTAATTGTTGCACTTGTAAATGTTACCATAGTCATTAAGTTAGAAATGTTTATGTGTAAACAATTGTTGGTTAACCTAAAAAGCGCGTTGCGAAAGGGGGCTAGACGGAAAAAATTAAGACCAAAAGTTGTAACGACACTTTTTGCTATAGTTGTAAGCCGTGCGGCATGCGCGTGTGTATCTGTCTCTCTCTCTCTCTCTCTCTCTTACTCTCATAGAAAGCAAGCCAGTTATTTTTGTTTCGTCTTTCTATTTCGTATTAAACAGTGTGGTGTCGCGACGATTATTTTTATTGAGTGTACAGTACGGTCAACGTAACTTGGCGCGTCTGAAGTTAGCCGATTAGCTGCGCAGTAGACAATTTCGTTCCTAAAAGTTCCATTGCGCAGCCAAACAGCTAACTTCAGACGCGCCAAGTTACGTTGACCGTATTGTATACAGGTTTTTTGTACATAATAAATAATAAAAAAATCGAAAGGAACTTCGTTCCATCCGGGTGTCCCTTGACACCTCTCAAGTTTTTTTATTTGTCCAGTAGGTACCTTATAATTCAAAATTCTTTGTAATAGAGTGCGAAAATTAATCTACGTATTTACGTCATGTCGCGGACCCTACCCTGCTAAAACGAATAAATCTGACTGTGTGTCAGTCGCTACTTACTTACTGCATTTCATCCTGGGGAGGTATATGCAAGACCACTCTAAAGGCAGTTGAGATCGCCAAGAGACCTTTACTAAAGAAACCAAGGCGTTTCCCTACTATAACTCTGTTCCAGCTGTGCGGGGTTTTGACAGTCAGGCAGTTATTTATACTTAAAATTATCCTGCAAGAACACAACAAACTGCCTTTCAACCCCTTGTTACTACAAAGACATCGTAAACATCATGTAATCGTCCACATTTATAACTAATTTTGCCAAAGGGTTGTAAGTTTTCTAGGCCCTTACCTTTAAAATAAAAAATATAAACTAGAAAAACATGCAAATTAAAAGTGTTCCAATACTTACAGAAATTAAGCTATGAGGAGACGGAACAATTACTAAACTTTCCACATTCAAAAGAAATTAATGACCACAGAAAACTGAGAGAATCTACATAGTCCACCTACACACACCTACTCACCGCACAATTACCCCATATACACACCACATACACAGTCCATTAAGTAATAAGATTAAACTATGTATTTCCTACTTGCTAATTACCTATGAAATTCAAGTGTACTTTTCAATAGGGTATTACACCCATTTTTGAAAAGTGTCTCAATGAAATTCTGTAGTGCTAATATGCCACAAAAAAAAACACAAAATTTTTATTCAATCGATAAGTGCCATAAAAATGCAGCTAAACTTTGGATTTTCAAATTTCGCGCGTAGTTTGACGAAAACGCCTCTTACTGGACGCCTTATTGCTCAGCGTAAATGACGTCAGTTCGTTTTGTATCAAATGAGCTCATATTAAATATGATACGCAACTGAACAATTTAGCTGTATCGGGCAAGTAGTCGCAAGAGGAACAAGCACTGCACTGCAACCAAAAAGAAATGTTAGCCATATTTCGCACCCTTCGAGACAACGCTCACCTACTCTGCAACAGCTCGATCCTAATACAATGCGACAACAGGACTGCTGTCAGTTACCTAAGAAACGAAGGAGGTACGAAATCATTACCATTAATAGAACTAACTTATCAAATTCTCAATTTATTAGACCAATTTCAAATACATTTCAGCATACACCATCTCCCAGGCAAGTACAGCAATCATGCGGATCACTTGTCACGCTTTCGCCAACCTCCGGAGTGGCATCTACTGCCAGCCTGTACGGAAATGGTAGGTATTTGCAAAGTGGGGAACCCCAATAATAGACTTGTTTGCCTTAGCGATAGCTTACGTAGTTTACAATTACGTATCCCAAGACCTGAGAGCCCGACAAGCAATCTTTCACGATGCATTCAGTGTTCCATGGAACTATCCACTCGCATAGGTGTTTCCACCTCCGTTCTTAATCTCAAAAGTCCTAACACACCTCAATCAATCAACGGGCATATTTTTAATAGAAGTGCCTCGATGGGAGAAGGTATTTTGGCGTGCAGACCTCAAACTCCGAGCGCTAGCACCACCTCTAACTCTGAAAAACTTACAGGCACATCTGGTCGACACATCGACGGTACTTCCACCACCACAAGTGGACAAAATCATTCTCGAAGTCTAGAAATGTGGGGGTGGTCCGACGAAATAAAAAGATGGACCACTGAACAACAGTTATTGCTCAAAAATTACTGGCGTAAATCTACCTTAAACAAATAAGAGGCGGCTTGGAAACGTTGAACTTCCTGGTCTTTATCTAAAAATATTGACACGAATAATCCTACAGGGTACGCAATTAGCCCAATTTTTATCTGATTTACGTCTAATACATAAATTAGCATATAATACAATTATTTTACATAAGTCTGTCGTTTCAACTTTGTGTAATGTTGAAAGATCGAGTCAATTGAGTTCACATGTTCTTGTAAAACAAATTCTAAAATCAATTGCTCTGGGAATTCCTAAACCGTCTAAGCCACCAATTTGGGATGTCAGTAAATTAATTACATTTTTAAGAAATTACACTAGACATAGACAATACCTTTCGAGTATCTCACCATACTGCAACTATATTACTGCTCTGCTCAGGTAGACGCATACATGACTTAACGCTGCTTAGAAGTGATCCTGACCTTTACGATAGATCAGAGAATAGTGTTATAATTATGGCCTCAATTTGGTTCGAAAACAGATTGAAATAATCACAGACAGTCCGGCTGGAAACTTCTTGTAAATCCTAACAATCGTAACCTAAATCCTATATTCTGGATAGAAAGGACTATACAATTATTAAATGAGAGACGTAATGCTACAAAATCATTTAATTTGTTTGTTACAGTTAGAGGTGTGCCGAAGCCTGCTTAACGCACCGTCATCGCAGGGTGGGTAGAAACCCTATTCAATGAAGCTGGTATCCTCTAAAAGTTGGCTAGAAAATCATCCCCTAGACGAAATCCTATCTCGAGGAAATTGGCAATCGACTTATACATTCCAGAATTTCTACAGAAGTTATAAGAAGTGTTGATTCAAATCTAAATGTTACGCAATTGTTTAATCCGATTAATTGACGCTGAATAGTTTGTAATTGTATTAGTTTAATTATATCAGAATAGATTTATTCAATAAATGTGTACCTACATACTTTTCACATAATGTAAAAAATATACTTTCTGATGAAGTAATTTGTGTTTTATAATTTTTAATTTTCTATTACATTGGCGTTATCATATTAGTGGCGACACCAGGCGATAACAAGTACTTGTGTACCTATTAGTCTCAACATAAAACAAGTAATCAGTCCTACCTCTACCTACGCACTTAATTACGTAGTCTAACAGCGGTAATACAGTGATCAAGTATATCACCCAATTGGCAAGAGACTTGAGAAAAAACATAAAAAAAATAGCAGTTCCATACATTTTGTCGATTAAATAGGTACCTACACACATTTGAGGAAAACTTTATTTATTGAAAAATAAGTATCCACGCCGTCCAGCGGTCACCCAATGCGACTTGTAGCTCGATCACGAAGAACAGAATTCTGTTCTTCGTCATCACCAAGAATTGCGTAAATATTGCTCTTGTAGTTTGAAACCTGCTGGTTAATAATGATGCTTCCCAAGAGTGCCAAGCGCTCAAGAGCTGGAATGGAAAATAATGTAAAAAAAAAAAACAAAAAAGCACATGGGATATGAAAGAAAAATATAATAAGAATAAAAATATACCTGTAGGTACATACAGCAGTTAAAAAATATATCACTTTGTTATTCATAAATGCAACAAGGTGTGACTAGCAAATAGGTAGGTTGTATACATATCTATATAATTTAAATTGTAAAATTATTAAAAACTAAATATTATTGAAAATTATAAAAAATTATGGATTGTCCTAATTATTTAATTTTCAATGGGTCATTTAAAACGCTGCTGACATTTTGATATAATAGAATTAGTGACAAAATTACAAGCACATACATTACCAAGCAGACAGACATCATTATACTGCAGTTTTCACTAAAATACTACGTGACATTTTAATATTGCACACAATTTTCAATTATATTTCCATATTTTAGCTCAGTATCAACAATAAAAATGTCTAAAGCAAATAATTGCTGCTGTATTTGCACTCAACTAAGGGCGCCTTCAAATTAGTCACGCGACAGCAGCGCTGCTTTTTAAATCCATATCAATAAAGTCGCGCGACTGCAGCGCTATCAGTCGCGCTGCAGTCGCGTGAAAACTAATTTGAAGGCGCCATAAGGGCAAGCAAGACGTTTAATCGCTACCGTGGATCGTCAATATTGATAAAATATCGTATTAATCGTGTAGACTAGAGTACAGATTGATGGATTTCAGTATTTGCAATCTTCATAACTTTTCAATCCCGAAATGATGGCACCTCAGATTGTGGCACCCATTATCCCCCTACATACAAACAAATTTTACCTCGTTATAATATGAATATTGATTTATAAGTGTCATCACAACAGAAAAAAACTATTAAGTACACATATTATACCATCCAAAGAGTTTTCTAAGGTCTTGACAGAATTTCTGAAATTTAAAATTAGAACGTATCTTGTATACATATTTTTGTAACTAAGTGTGACAAATGAACCTTTAGGCTTACCCTGAGAGCGTTTGCGCACTGCATTCGCGTGTTATCCTCATTTAGAGGCAAGCCCTCCAAATAATAACTAGGTACTAATACTAGCTAGGTACCAGGTATTGATAACTACACGGCTATACAAAACCAAGTAACGATTGTGTCTAGCTTTTAGACATACTATGTAAACACCTAAAGACATTGTGGAATGCAATAAATTGTATGAGTATGATAAAATACAAAATTAGTAAATAAGACTACCTCAGACATTTCTCGGATTCTGCTCGGAGGCAATGCACAATGTTCTTAATTTTTGCAAAAAACTTTAGTAAGGCTAACCATAAAATATTAAAGACAATTCGAGATTTCATATTCGAGACAATTTATAAATATTGGTTAATACACTAGGTTCAGATTCGTCAAGAGCGCTACTGGATATATTATTATCTTAATAGTAGACATACATAGATACGCACAAAAAACAAAACCTTCTCAGCACGGGCAAAAACACTAATTAATGAAATAGGTAAGTACCTACTTAAGTATCTGTACATTATTTAATATAAAAAACGTAAGTATTTGTGCGACAGCCCTCCATCATTCGTACTCATTGAAGTCTCAACGCTTGTACTCGTGGAATCTGAAGTCCTGAAAGTAGAAACAACGATTTATTAAGTACAAAGAATCATTAATAATCTTTATGATTCAATTTGTTCTAGGTCGATTGATGCCATCGATCGACAACGCTCGACGTTGATTGATTAACCCCGGCTATACCTAATCCATCAGTTTCTTTCGAAATGTATTTACAAGAGGACGCGTTGGCCAGTTAGATGTTGCTCGTACTATTATGACGGAGACGTAAACGCAGAAGACACATAAATACAAACAGGCCAGGTAGGTAGCGCGCGGGGCGCGGGTGGGCAGGGTGATAATGGGGAGCGGACGGCACGCTGCGCGGGTTATCAAGCAGGTCGATCAACGTCGACTAATCCATTCTACCCACTATCGGGGAACCGATCACTTTTCCGAATTATTTTTGTCCGAATTTCACTTTACCGAAAACTATTGACTGACGTCTTTTTTGGTATATGCATTATTTGACATATTTTTAGATCACCGAAGTATCAGGTGCCATAGGTATTATTTTACCGAACTACAAAATAACTTTTTCATATTGACCGAAGTCTCTTTTGAACTATTTTCATTTGCCAAATGATATATTTGCCATATTTTCAACAACATTTTACGGAATATTATTTAATCACAAATATATAGCCGGCTACTTGGTAGCAATTTCAACATTAAATTAAAATAGTGTCATAAAAAGTCAATATGTTACAAAATTTAGTGACAGAAACGAATCGCTGCAAAACCGACTTCACTCAGTCTTGTCTGACCTACACCTAGAGTGTAATTTAAGAACGCGTAGGCGCGGAGGGGTGGGTCGGCCCGCGAGCTGAGGAGCAGGCGGTTTGAAGGCTCGCCGCTGCGGCTGCAAGCCGAAGCTGCGGTGGTGAGCGTTAAAACCATCTGCGACGATAAGCTCGCGTGGGGCCGCCCAGACCCCGCAGCGCCGGAGCCGTGACAGAAACAATGTGCTTGTGCATGTTGCATGCCTGCTTGCATGTTTCATGCTTGTTTGCACGCTGCATGCTTGCTTGCATGCTGTATGCTTGTTTGCATGCTGCATGCCTACTTGCATGCTGCATGCCTGTTTGTATGCTGCATGACTGCTTGCATGTTGCATGCTTGAAGCAAGAATCTTTGTTTGCAAGCTCCTTACTGAGACCACCTGTTTTATTAAGTGCCATTACATTCAAATAATGAATCAAACAAAATAGTAGGAAACTAATCTGAAATTAGCTCTCTATAACGCCAGTGTAATAAATGCATTAGTTTTGAAAGCTCTTTCAAATATTGAATTTCACTCAAATTGTCTTTAATTATCAAAAGTTTTTGATTTTTCGTTTCTTTAACGACGTATTTTTTTTGCTGGTGGAGCAATATCAGACATATTTACTTCTAGGCGTTTAGTGAAATATGGTAATTAAAACAGTGGTATAACAAATGTTCCAATAAATGTTATTTCGGCTAAGTGTAACTTCGGTAAAAAGTTTTTCGACCAAATGAAACTTCGGCGCAACGAAAAAATGCGAATTGATAATAGGTCAACTGATACAGTGGCAGACGTGACTTCGATGAAGTAAAAAAATACGAAACGAGATAAGTTGAAAAGTTTTAGGTGAAATTAAATTCGGCCAAATATTTTTCGACCTTATGATAGGTAACCCTACTATCGATCGATACCGTCAACCGATTGGTCAACTTGGCATACTTGTTCAAGGCAAGGAGAATTAAGCAAAGATAAGAATGCCATAAACTGGAATAGCTTTGGAAATAAGCTCGTGTATTTCATATCTATATAGCTATAAAAATAAATAAAATTAAAGGGTCAAATTCAAATTCAAATTCAAATTGCAATGCCAAAATAACAGCTTTTTACGTAAAAAAAATTCAATTTTATTTTTTTTTTGTCTTTCTCTCTGTTTGTTGGGTTAGGCTAAAACGCCTGGATCCATTATGACGGGATTTTAATATTTTACTTTTATACTATTTTAGAAAAAAAAGGGTATCGCGCAAAACAAAGAAACCTGATAACCGACAATCACGTGGACGAAGTTACGGGCATCAACTAGTTGTAAATAAATCTGGTCACAAACTTACAATGAGGATGGTGGCTACGACGACAGCTAGCTTGAAGTGTACGGCGAGATCAGCTGGGAAGGTGATGACGTAATCATCGTTGCGTGTGAGCATCTCTTTGCGCCAGCCGCGATTAATTTTCTGGACTACGCCGATAACAGTCTTGCTTTCTGTCTGCAACTGGAATGGGAGAATATAACCATCTTAATATGGAGGTATTCGAGTCTGAGGGACTTTCTTTTAAAGCACCAGGTCGAGGAGTTTTAGACGTGATTAGTTTTTTTACCGAATTTCAGTACCGAAAGCCTCATGATTCCACGTGTCGACAACCTCGTGTGGTAGGTCTAAATATCTGATGTGCTTCTCTTTCTTAGCTTTTACCGGATTAGAGTAACATGGACAATCATTATACGATGCGATAATTTATCTACCACCACTGTGATTATCAAGCTCATTGGCGACAACAGTCCTGTCAGTGATGACAGATCGAAGCGAATCTTGGTGCTCAACACGTTGACCGCCATGTAGGTCACCGGTATAGTATTAGTACTACCGACCGATGTCCGATGCCAGTGGAGGTTTTATCTTCAACATTTTTAGCCCAGCAGTCAATGACTTTATCATTAGTCGAAACTTGCCTCTTTTCAGTAAATGACATTTATATTTTCTTGTACTCAAAGTTAGCAAAACTTCCTAGATCATTTGACTACAAAACCAAGCGCAAGTAACCGAATTACCTCAAAGTTATGGGCGTTATCACAGATCTTTCCTTTGAGTAGGAGAGTAGGGCAGTCTTGTGCGTCGTTGATGCTAAAGACGGGCTTCAAGAAGGTGGACGCCATGCGCACCACGCTCACCAGTGTGTCGTTCACGAACAGCTCCACCTTGTCCGACAAGGACATGCCCGGACGACGAAGCGAGAACACCTGCAAATGTTACTTATGTAAGGAAAATTAATGACCCTGAAATTCGTAATAACGGCCCGGAATTAGGTTTCATACCCGCGTTAGTCACAAAATGCTTCCATTGACGATATGTGGGTGCACTACCTATACTAAAGTTTTAGTATGGCAATCAGAGCAATTTTGTGCGATGGTTGGGGTCACTATCGGTTAAGTACGGGTTGGAATGTGGTGAAAGGCAAGGCGGGCTAACCTCGTCGACTCTCTTCAACTTGTATATTGACCGTCTGATCCGTGAACTCAGTAGCACCGGTGTGGGATGTTCGATTGATGGTGTTCTTGTTAACAACATCAGTTACGCAGACGACATGCAGGTGCTGCTGAGTCCACCGAACAGTGCCCTTCGAAACCTGATTTCGATCTGCGATGCGGGGACCCATGGGCTCCGATATAACGTCATTAAAAGCGAACTCATGGTGTTTAAGACGGGATCTAAAACTTATGACACTGTCCCACAGGTCATGCTGAATGCCAGTGTCTTTAAAAGAGTCTCGCAGTGCAAGTATCTGGGCCACTGGGTTATCGAGTCGCTTGTAGATGATGTTGATATAGATAGGGAGCGCAGGGCTTGGTCCGTTCTAGAGCTAAAATGCCGACTCGTAGGTTTGCACGCTGTACTACAAAAGTAAAATCTACGTTGTTTAGGGCATTTTGCCAATCGTTTTACACGTGCAGCCTATGGGTCAAGCATACGAAAAAATCGTGCAACGCCCTGCGTGTTCTATACAATGATGCCTTCAGGGCGCTGATGAAGCTGCCTCGCTACTGTAGCGCGTCAGGTGGTTTTGCGGCAATTATTCGTAAGAGAGTTGTGTCCCTGATGCGCCGTATACGAGGCAGTTCCAACAGGTACCTTTAGCTGTTCGCATGGAGGATGGTTCTGGATCTGGATTGCCCAATAATGCGGTACTGGACCAGAGTGCATATTAAGCACTCCGGATCCAAACCTAAATGTAGACTAAGATAAGCGTATAGTGTATTAAATCTCTTTTTTTTATTGTTCTGTTGTAATTTATAATGTTTTATTAAATGACTATTGTATTATTGTAACCTTTTAATTAATTCTTAGTTTTTAATATTTCTGAATTTAACATGTTTAATTGACTGGTTCCGAAATAAATGAATTTATTTTTATTATCATACGTTCCCTTATGGAGAACTAAGGTGTGATATTATTTTTAAATTGTTTTAATGTGAACCATCATTGCTGGATATTGGACGATCCTGACAGTATCAAGGGCATTCTAGGGATATGGGAAGTACTACGCTAACGTCACTACCGTCCCCACTTGATTGATTGCGAGTAAGGATACAGCGTGTTATAAGATAGCTATCGAAAGACTACCCACCCACGTGTATGATGAATACTATGTTCCACAATTACTCTATGTCAGCTCACCTTCCTTCCTTCGCTATCCAAGCCATCCATGTTAAACCCCCGGCGGTTTCCACCTGAGAATACACCGCCTTCATGGATCTCCTCGATCAGGTTGTACAGAAGCTCCTCCTCATAAACAATTGCGTAATTATTCCCCTTGTAGCTTGAATACTGCTGTTTAATGTTAATGTATGTCAAGCTTGACAAGCGCCCGAGACCTGGAACTGAAAATAATGGTACAACTTCAGATACAGACCGATGAAGAGCTTCGGAGTTAGACCATGGAACTCATAAATGAATAGTAGCAAATAACTCGCGGTTGCTATTTTAGCAGTTGGTCTATGTACGGTAAACAAAAGTGATATGTAATCAGGGTTGTCAGAATTTAATTTAAGTTGTGAAATTTTAAATTAGTGAAGTAACAGAAAATAAAGTTTGGGACTTAATTTATTTGGTGATGGTATCTGAAATAATATTTGTTAACTGTACCTACCTATTTTGTGGGAAAAATCAACAATAGGTACTGACACCTGTTGTGAATTTTTTCCCACTCAAAATAGGAAAAAAACCGGACAAGTGCGAGTCGGACTCCGGTCGGTTCCGTATTAATTTGTACCATCCATGCTAATCCATACCTAATATCCATACTTTGTCTATTACGCTTTCACAACGAAACGGCTGAACCGATTTTTATGAAATTTGGTATGAAAATAGCTTGAACCTTGGGGAAGGACACATGCTACTTTTTAATCCGTAACTTTGTCTGCATCCGCGATAACCGACATTCACGCGGATGTTATCGCGGATGTTATCGCGGGCAGATTGGCAGAAGCTAGTTATACATAAAGACTATGTGTTGACGATAATACGTCGATTGCTCAGTTGTGGGAGCGAATAATAAAAAGCGTGGACTAATTAACAAATTGGTGTAATCCGGATATACAAGATTAATAGAACGCAGTGTCGTCGTCGTGGTAAAAAATGAAGTGACGTTCGGCTCGGAGCGGGTGACGGCGCTCGCGCCGCCCGCGCCGCCCGTACACCCCGCAGCCCCCGCCGACGCCCGATGCTGCTGCCGCAGCCCGCGCGCTCCCTCAGCGACCGCGCGCCTCCAGCCGGCCGTAGGCATGCCATGCATAGACACTATGTTTTTATGACTTTTTACAAATGTAAAGTTTTCAGACTTTTTCCTGTACTTGTAGTATAAGACGATATTACTAGCAAAATTTCATAGTTCTAGGTCAATGAGAAGTACCCTATAAACTTTGATTCCCCTGATATACGTTTTTTGCGGCTTAAACGGCCGTAGACATGAGTATATGGTTTTAATTTCAACTTGATACCTCCACGCGTTCCCGAGATAAAGGGTCTTGACAGACAGACAGACGGACCACAAAGTGATAAAGATAAAAAGATAAGATCATATTTTTAAGAAAATGTTACGTCTTGTTTAAATTCAATAACAGATAATGGTATTAGTGTTAGAGTGTTAGAAACACAACACACAGCACAAAATATTTTTAGAACAAAAAATATTGGTTTAAAGTAGTAATTAATGAATTTATTGTAAATTAATTAATGATATTTGAATGTAATAATAATGTAACTACTATTCATAATAATCTGCAAATAATTAGGTATGACATTAAACAAATAATTTACACGCTTCCTTGCAGGCAGAATACTATGGCTTTATACCTGTAAAATCTTCCCTTGTAAACTATGTATTTTCTAACAAATAAATAATTTTGTATTTGAACATTACTGTTAGTTGTTTATGTACAGACGCCAGCACATCAAACCATACCAAACTGTCAAATTAACCCAATTGAATTTGAACCTTATCCTTCTGCAATATACAAAACTATAAAAAAAAAATTGTCAGATTGTTGAGTTGAGTTAGATCAAAACTAACTCGCAGCACACGTAGATAGGTAAATAACCCCTGTTTATAATCAAAAACATTAATGAATCTGTAACTTAACAGGGTTGTCACCCGAAGGTACTTTATATTTATATTTTTTGATTATTAATTACAACGGTTACACACCAGTAACAGTAATTAATTAATTCGTTACGTATTATATAAACCACAATTTCATCTGGATAGGTACAGCATAAGAAAGAACTTGTTGACTTGTACGTTATTTCGCGTAAAAGTAAGTACCTACTAGGTATATATTTTACCTACTAGGAGCCCGCCCCAGCTACGCACGGCTATAATTACCCGACTACGGCAAAGCCAAAGGAGGGTTATGAGTTTGACAGGCTATGTATGTATGTATGTATGTATGTATGTATGTATGTATGTATGTATGTATGTATGTATGTATGTATGTATGTATGTTCATCTGTACGCGCGTAGCTCCTAAACTACTTATCAGAACTGAACAAATGAGGTATCGTTAGAAGCGTCTTGATCGTCCGCTGGTTATAGGCTATATGACGTATCACCGAATCCAATGTGGCGCCCTCTGGCGGACAAAAAAAACAATATTAAAAAAAAAATTAAGACAATCATACCGTGTTTGGTATCATTGGAAAGGGGTTCACTAGTACATTTCAAATTTATATAATATTTAGTGGTAATTTGTCACAAATTATTGTAAAAAAAGGAAAGATTACCAAATAAAGTAAGATACGCATACCGTGTTTAGTATCATTGGAAAGGGGTTCACTAGTACCTATTAAATATATAATACTTAGCTGTGACTCCAAAATGGTTTAAATAAAAATATAAAGTTTAAAAACTAAAACCCGACCACAACAAAAAGTGATCTAAAAAGTACAAAACAAGAAAATATTTCACACAGAAATCAAGACATAGGTACAAAATGGTCAAGGTAAGCCGTGGTTGCATGCGATTATATTCATGTTCATCGCACTCATATGGGATACAGGCATGCAACCACGGCTTACCTTGACCATTTTGTACCTATGTCTTGATTTCTGTGTGAAATATTTTCTTGTTTTGTACTTTTTAGATCACTTTTTGTTGTGGTCGGGTTTTTTTTGTTTTTAAAATTAGCCGACATTTCTTTCAAAGAAGAATTATCTAATTTGGTGCATTCGGAAGTTATGCGCGTACATTCATTTTGCCGTCTTTTTACACGCTTTTTATTAGCTTCACCTGTATGTAACCGCTTGTAACCGACTTCTTTGGGCGCGATTTTGACCCACTTTAAAAGGCCAGATTTCATTCAAACTTTGTAGATTTATCGAGGACCGATGACAATACACTAATTTGATAAAATTATTAAAAAAAACAAAAAAAAAAAAAAAAAAAACAAGTCGTTCAAAATTAGTTGCCGAAAAAACAGCTATTATATACTAGGAAGGTACTGCACATGCTCCCCTGGTAGAATAAATGTACATAATATTTATAGATATAGATATAACCAAAGTAAAAAGTAAAAAATAAATAATAGTTTAAAAAAACAAAAAACACGCTTTTTATAGAAAACCAAACCAAAAAATAGAAAATAAATTTTAATAAATTATTTTATTTTAAAAAAAGCGTGGGGTGCATGGTGTCAATAGTTATAAATATTTTATTGACAGATACCTATGAGTAGAGTGATTATCATCTTGATAATATCTTAAAAAGCACCCCACGCTTTTTTTTAAATATAATAATTTATTAAAATTTATTTTCTATTTTTTAGTTTGGTTTTCTATAAAAAGCGTGTTTTTTGTTTTTTTAAACTATTATTTTTTGATACTAGGTATATAAAGTACGTGAAAATACTTTATTTTGAAAATTTCGATTTATTGATTGTTCACTAATAGGCAGAAACAATAAAGTTTGCGATTTTTTGCGTGTAACGGAACGGATCGCATCTGTGTGGCAAACACACCATAATAAATTTTACTTTGTTTCCAGATGTTGTACTTAATTTATTTTTTACCGTAGAAAGTTCACTCATTTACTTAAAAAATGTGGCAGCCCAACTTACTTGTGTCTAGAGCAGCGGCCATTGTTTACAAACAAACTAATCTAAAACCAGATTCCAACACACAACTAGTCAAAAGTCTTATCGCGAAACGGACTGATACTCCCACTCACTTAATCTTGTTAACGTCACAAACACATTCTGCTATCAAAAAAAACGCAATGATTTACAATATCAAACTCAAATATAAAAACTAAATGGTTAAAACACTAGTTGAGATGATAATAACTTTTAATACGAAACAGTATGGGTCATATACGTGCACGACACTGTTACTCGTATATTAGATTTAATATTTCTTGCGCCGAAACGCGACTGTTCTGTCCAAGGCCAGACGTCTGACTGGCGCCTCACCTAAAATAGTATAGTATTATATGATAGCTAGTACTGTACGTATACAAACGAGTCAACACCACCAAACCATGGTATAGTATCTACATATAAGTGTGTAATATTGTCGGTACCTCTATCAATATAAGCATTTTTATGGCCAATATTGGCGGTCATACGAATGATCGTTCATCCCTTATCCTTCATTTTAGCTAGTTGAAACTTTGAAGAAGTCTGTTTTTCGATTCGGTTATTCGTTCCCATAAAAAAAGGATTTCGTGTAGTGTAGATGAGAACAATGACCATTCCGAGCGTGAGTTTGTTGATTAAAAGGCTCCCCCACACAGGTGCATTATTACCGCCTATAATATCTGTTGGCGACAGCTGAATCAAACAGCCATAACAACGAATCTCAATTATATGTATATAAGATGAAATATTAATAAATTGATTGTTTTTATGAGGGTTTTAAGTTAGTTAATATTGTAATTATACCTAGGGCTGGTTTTATTCTCCTTTAAAATAAGCTAAAATAACATATATAACGAACGAGCATTCACTAAAATAATATAAACGATACCTTGTAGGCATTAAAAGGCCCATACACTCACACATACAAAGGGCTTATGTTGTGAGCAAACCGGTTTAAACCAGTTTAAACCAAGGTCAAATTTAGTAAATATGTAAGCATATCTGACACACCATTGCATAAAGCAAAAAACTATCTTAGATTACCCCCACTACTTGTACCACAGTAGGATACAATATAAGTAGGGCCGAAAAACGGCAAAAGCACTGTACGCAGCTCACTGGAAATAAAGAACCTGAAAAATCAAGAGGAGTTTCACTAAGAATACCCTACAATATCGCATTGCGTTTTTGCGATAATACGTCCCGATTCCTCGTACTTCTATTTCGTCGTTATTATCGCAGCAGCACGCAGCAGTGTGTAACTTCGTAGTCGTCCTAGTACAAAATGTACTGAAAACAAGTATCGCAAAAGTGCGTACGTAAATAGAACGGCGATGTGTTCGACGCATGTCACAATTTTTAAAGCTAGAAAACAAAAATCATCTTTAAGGCAACCTTATTTAATCTACATGTCATTACATAAAAAGTTATTTTTTATGAATAACCCCTTTTACTGGGATTATACTTAATAAGTAGGTAAGTATAAGTGGGAGGGTTTCGAATGATGTTCAAAGTAGGGTTGTGAATAAAAAATAATACATTTAGTCAATATTCATAGACTTTTTTATAACATAAGTATAACAAAATCAAGCTTATCTCATAGTTTGTTACAGTATTGCATATTGCACTACCAAACTGCATTGGATCCTGGTCAATGGCCTGTTGTAATGTCTGGCAAACATGGCCAAATTTTGAGACCAACCTGTAGCCTTCCTTATGACATCTATGCTAACTCCAGATCTATTTGCAGCTGACGTTTATGCATGTCTGGGAGCAGATAAAATGGTGACATCTATTCCAGCTTCCTTCAATATTAGCTTGATCCACCAGTTTACAGTATGAATTGATGCATTCTTGTGTAGGGGAGCCTCTAATTGGTTGAATTGACTTAGGCCCACTACTCCCAATTGTAGGTAATGAACGCCTAATCATCAAAACGCATTTCGATTTCCGACGTCGGAATCTATTAAATAAGGAATTTCGCTAATGGGCATTTCAGCATTAATTTTTGTGCACAGTATGTATTTGAAAGTCACTAAAAACGCGCGCGCGCGCTATTTAAAAACCCTTAATAATTTATTTAACCAATCATGCATAATTTATGCAACCAATGAGCCGAGAGAGAAAGCATGAAAGCATAGACAAAATAAAAAGTAACAATGTTATAAAAAATAAAAATGCTTTAACTATTGGCAACATTATTGGCTGTCGATCCTACCTTAACTTTCATAGCATACCACTATTACGCTGTATAATGGATTTCAAATAACGCTAAGAGAACCTTTGGGGCTGTAATAGATCGATTTAGAGCGTTTTCACAACTTCAATAGTTAAGTTGAATGAAAACCTTGCAGAAAGCTATCATATGATATTAAGTGCTGTTTTAGTAACTAAGATACTATTTTGGTGAATGAACAGCGTTTACTCTACAATAATTAAATGTCGAATGATAGTGCTATAAAAGCTAGTTTTACGATCAATTAGCAATTCAGTTGCTTTCAAAGAGCTGTGATTCGACTTACTTTTGCATGAAGGCGATTGAGAGATATTTTCATATAATTATCGAGTAAATGCGATATGAATTCATCCAGTCCACGTTTACTGGATATTCTTATACAGGCAAAAAGCGTTGAATGGTAAACATTCCAGAAAACTGCTTTTATACGCCGTTTTGAAATATTAAAATAGCATACAAGTGTTTTTTGATTCATTGTCGTGAGAGTAATTGCTTATCGATCTCTTTGGTTTGAACCTGTGTTTAATATTTATATAGTTTGAACAACGTTGAACAGTGAGCTGACCACGGAGCTGACTAACTACTAACTCTATACAAGCTCATTGTATTGTTATCTTGTGCAGGTTTTATTTTTTCAAATTCAAATGATGAAAAATGAGACATTTTTATACATATGAATTATACAGTGAATTAAAGCGCCGAAAATAGTTTGATAACTCAATATTTTTATTTTTAATAATAATCTTTCTTCTCTGGAATGCACTTCCTCTCGATATCAGGATGGCCACCAGTCGGTATGCATTATACAATTTGCGTTCGATTTCAATGTACGATTCATGTACCAAATCTAAATCCCATTGCTGCCCGCTAGAGATTTATCCTAGGTGGCGATTTTAATGCTAAGCATACGCATTGGGGATCAAGACTTACTAAATCTAAGGGAAGGCAGCTCTTGAGTGCAGTTAAGCATACACATTCCGAAGTTAGGAGCACAGGTAAACCAACGTACTGGCCCACTGACCACCAGAAAATACCGGATCTTATAGATTTCTTTATATGCAAAAATATATCCGCCAATTACATCAGTTTGGAGGAAGGTTTTCATATGAACTCGGACCATTCTTCGATAATACTAATGCTTAGCCAAAAAGTCTTACTCAAAGAAAGCCATTCAACCCTGGTTAATAAGTTCACAGATTGGGAAAGTTTTGCCCTTGATCTAGATAATATTATCGACCTTAAAACTCCGATAAAAAAGCAAGATCAGCTTGACTCAGAAGTAAACAAATATATTGTTAACACCCAACAATGTGCGTGGAACAACACACCGCAATTAAAATGTAAATATAAGGGATTTGTCTATCCTAAGGAAATTGTGGATTTACTATCTGAGAAAAGGAAACAAAGGAAGCAATGGCAACAAACAAGGTGCCCGCGACATAAAACATCACTTAACAACCTAACGAAACGATTAAAGAGAAAAATTCTTCAATTTGAGGACGAGTCTCTGAATACCAACCTCCTGCAGCTAACCATGACAAATCAACGGATTACTCACTTTGGAAAGCGACAAGAAATCTAAAAAGGCCGATTATACAAATACCGCCCATCAGAGATTGTGACGGAAAATGGGCCATAAACAATGACCAAAAGGCGGTAAGGTTTGCTCAACACTTAGAAGAAACTTTTCAACCTAATGAAAGTTCGATTGAAATACTTGAGAGTACAAATTTATCACAAAACCAAAGAATTAAGCTTGTGACTCCTAAAGAAGTAATGAGAGAAATTCAAAATAATATTAGCTCGAAAAAGTCTCCAGGTTACGACCTCATTACAGGTGAAATTCTAAAACACCTCTCGCGCAAAGCCATAGTAAAGCTTACCAAGCTTATTAATGCTGCATTTATGCTTAAACATGTGCCTGAGTCATGGAAGGTTGCTGAAGTCATTATGATTGCAAAGCCTGGGAAACCACCCCATGAAGCATCATCATATAGACCTATTTCTCTGTTGCCCGTGTTATCAAAACTATTCGAAAAACTGTTATTGAAACGGTTAAAACCAATTATAGAAGATAAAGGCCTCATTCCAAATCATCAATTTGGCTTTAGGGAAAAACACTCAACAATAGACCAGGTACATAGAATAACTAATATCATTGAAAAAACGCTTGAAAATAAGGAAGTTTGTGCCACCGTGTTTTTAGATGTCGCGCAAGCTTTTGACAAAGTATGGCATAAGGGTCTAATATTCAAGCTCAGACGCATGCTACCAGAATTTGCAGACATCCTAGAGTCGTATATAACTAATAGAATGTTTAGGATACGGCAGGAGGACGCATATTCCGAGCTAAAAACTATAAAAGCGGGTGTACCTCAAGGAAGTGTGCTAGGCCCAATTTTGTACTTGTTGTACACCTGTGACATCCCAGAACTGGAGAACAACACCATTGCGACTTTTGCAGATGATACTGCAATTATGGCCACCGGATCAAGCCACAGAGAAGCAGTAGAAAAAGTTCAACTAGCTGTGAACAAAGTTTATGACTGGACACAAAAATGGAAGATCAAACTGAATGAGTCAAAATCAATTCACATTGACTTCACGAACAAACTCTTATCACCCAATCTACATAAATGGCATGCAAGTGCCTTATGCTAATACAGCCAAATACCTTGGCATAACTCTCGACGCCAAATTGCGTTGGAAAGCTCATGTCAAAAAGAAAAGACAGGAACTCGACATACGTTATAAAAGTATGTATTGGTTACTCGGAAGGAAATCCTGTCTATCAATACAAAATAAAATAACTATAGGTATACAAGCATATTCTAATGCCAATTTGGACGTATGGTATCCAACTTTGGGGCTGTACTAAACAAAGCAATGTCAAAATAATCCAACAATTTCAGAATAAAGTACTCAGGGATGCTGTTAATGCACCCTGGTACATTAGAAATGACGACATTCACCGTGACCTTAAAATGGAATCCGTCACCAACATTATCCAAAAATTTGCTGAAGCCCATGAACACAGACTTCACCGACACGTGAATATTGAGGCAATTCAGCTGCTAGACAACACAGACTTAGTGCGTAGGCTAAAAAGAACTAAACCTTTTGAATTAGTGTAGTGTACAAAGTGAATGAATAATAGTAACAATGTTGTGCTATACATATAACACATGAACATAGTGTTTCTATATATTATATCAGACTCTAAGAAAGTGCTACGGACTTGTAAAAAATTCCATATGGACACTATTTTTAGTTTTAGTTTGTCACGTAACATATTAAGTCAGAGATAAATTGCTTATTAGTCTTTTAGGCTAGATCGTAATTAATTATTAAGAATTTAGTTCTTATTAATACAGTACAAAACTGCCCGCTAAAAAGTCTAGTGGAAAAAAGAGCTTGTAGCGACCGTACAGTGACAGCAATATTGAAAATGCACAGGCGACGACGCGGGCAAGCTAGTCGTTCGGTGAGCCCCATTTGGAATAGTGCTATCGTGACGTGAATTAACTGTACGTAATAATTAAGTGTCATTGTGTAACTACTGTATGATCAAATAAAACCACAAGTGAACTTTCTGTCAGTATACTCATTTATTCATCCTGCTACCCAAGATACATGAGGATATTACAGAGTTACTTTGCTCCCGCTTATAGATGAACAAAACGACACTTTTCGAATTTATTTATTTATTCAGGAACAATTCATATTGTGTTTGAAATAAAAAAATATCATAATAAATTACAATCATAAAATTAACATATTCAACAATAAATTAGTTATACTTAGAAAATAATACAACAAAAAAAAAACAATTCAATTTACGAATTTAATACAATTAAAAATTCAATAATATTACACCAAAATATAAAAAAATAAACATTAATAATATAGCAATATTACCCAGTCTCACATTAATTGATACATAAGAAAATAAATAAAAAATTAAATTGTGGATATGTCATCGTCTATTGAATACAGACATTTCTCCAATAGGAATGCTTTGAGTCTTGACTTAAATGAGTTTTTATAAATTATGGTTTTTAAGTCCAATGGCAACCTGTTAAAAATCTGCACTGCTTGATATTGAGGACCATGCTGCACAGTATTAAGTTAGGGTATTATTTTGTTCTTAAAATCTTTCCTGCGCGTACTTTCCCTCAACTGTCTCTCCTCATCTGTTTCATATTTATGCAGATATTTTTTAAAATTCACCAACAATACTAAAACATAGAGGCTGGGCACGGTAAGAATTTTTAAATTTATAAAGTGTGGTCGACAGCTCTCTATTTGCGGTATCCTGACCATGGTACGTATGGCTCTCTTTTGGAGCACAAAGGCTCTCTGGCAGTTATATTTAAAACTATTCCCCCAAAACTGAACACTATATCGCAACCTTGATTCTATTAGAGCATAATATACCATTTTAAGATGTTTTAAGTCTATTACATCCCTAAGACTGCGTAAGGCATAACACGCTGAGGAAATATACGAATCAATAGCTTGCAATAATAGAAGAATAGAAGGGATGAAAACATAATTATAAACTGCTACATTCTGATAACGTGAAGGTTACAACAATAAAACAATGTAATAATATTAAACTGTTTTTAATATCAAATACAAAAACTACAACACTTATTTTGTAACAGTGTCTTCGATTATAATAATATAAATAAAAGCTTAACATTATTAACTTGATATAATCAAACTTTAATATGAAGCAGACAGACGCGGTGGTGCAGTTTGGCAGAGTTGTAGTTATTTGATAATTGTAGCTAATAATAATAATTGTAAGTAGGTACAATTACCTACATGGAACTGACAACTGACTGCCACCTCTGTCTATGAAACTAAATACAAAAGCGTAGGTAGGTAATAACATCAGTATTATCAGCTTAGGTTTTGATAAACTTACAAAACCACATAAGCTGGTATTTTGACTAAAGTACCTATACATCGAAAACCGAAATGAAAGTGCGAAACTTAAAAATTTACCCTTTAGCGGGCGGGCATACTGTGTTAATTAAATATTAATAGTAATTGAATAAAACATAATAATTAAACAGTACACAATTCTAATAAATATAAAATCTTTAAATAGAAATATTACATTAGGTATTTTTTTTTTTGCGATTCCCTTTTTTTATAATAAAACTAGCGACCCGACCCGGCTTCGCATGGGCCTATAGCCTTCCTCGATAAATGGACTATCCAACACAAAAATATTTTTTTTTATTCGAATCAGTAGATCCTGAGATTAGCGCGTTCAACCAAACAAACAAACAAACAAACTCTTCAGCTTTATAATATTAGTATAGATAAATAATAAATAATAAAATATGGCCTTCAGCACTCAAGGATAACATAGTATCCTATTGGTGATTTTGAAATCGTATGAGTAGTTAGTGAGATTACCCCTACCTAATATACAAACAAATTTTCAACCGACTTCAAAAAAAGAAGGAGGTTCTCAATACGACACGTTTTGTTTTTTTTTATGTTTGACCACGCTTTCTTTTTTCAGTGTAGTCCGATTTCGATTATTTTCTTTTTAATTAACCTTAAAGTTGGTCCCATATACATTTTATTAAAATATTGTACCCCGAAGGATGGAAACTTAAAAATTAAGGGATGTCTGAATTTTTTTGAAACACAACAAACAAATTAATTACGAAACGGTGACAGTTTCGTAATTAATTTGTGTGATAAGAAGTAAGCACTAAAAAGCGTGAAACAAAACTTTTTTTTACAAAAAACACGACTGCCGTCAAAAACTCAAATGTAAAAATAACTTCGCAAGTCGGTGGCAATACAAAACAACAAACAAAACTAAAGCCGCTAAAGTTATTTTATACATTTTAGTTTTTGACGGCGCGGCGCGGGGTCGCCTTTTTTGTAAAAAAGTTTTTTACGTCTATATTATATTAGTATAGATAAATTTATTTATTTCTTTATTTAAATACCGTAAAACTACCATTACCTTAGGCGATAGCTAAGTCACACACACAAAATTAAAATTAAAACTAAAAATACATTATCATCACTAGATCATCAAAAACATTGTTTGTAACAAACTGTAAACAATAGTCGTTTTCCGAATTCACTAATATAATATCAGTCACAAGAAATAGTCAGCAAGAAATTCGTTAATGGAATAGTAGCATTTGTCTACTAATAAAAATGTATTTAAGTTGCGATTAAATTATTATTATATTTATTTATTAAAGACGATTCCAGTCTACAACATTAAAACTACCTTCAAATTAAAAAAAAAAAACAAAAATCCATTTAAAAAATAAAAGTCGCGCGACTGTAGCGCTGCAGTCGCGCTGCGTCCGGGCGACTTTTATGTACATGGATTTACATATTTTTAACCAAAAAAAAATATAACCTTGCAAAGTATGCTCTTGTACGTACATAAGGGCCGTTTTTGATCTTCTTAGGCATAATACATGTTGATATGTTGGTCATATAGATCGATAACTTTGCTCTGAAGCTTTATTAATACCCCTTTTTACGGACAATGCGGTCTCGTAAGTGAAGGACTGAACGTCATGTCAAAGACACTAGCACTAGTCAAGTTCAGACGTATATAACTAGACCCCGCTGTATCAAAAAGCACTGTTCCCAACAAAATGCTCTACACCACGATCGAGGTGTACGAACTGAACGGAACAGTCTTTTCAACCGACTTCAAAAAAGGAGGAGGTTATCAATTCGTCAGAAATTTTTTTTTTTGTATGTTTGTTACCTGATTTCTTGGGGACTGGGTGAACCGATTTTGATGATTCTTTTTTTATTTAAAAGCTAGTGCTTCCCGTGTGGTCCCATTTTAATTTGGTCCAGTTCTGATAATGGCATCCATGAGAAAACCGTATAAGTCTTAAATTTGCATTAAGTATGTGCGCGATTTGTTACGCGATTTCTCCGGCAAACGTAAACCGATTTTGAAAATTCTTTTTAATTTTATATGGATAGGGTATGCTTCAGGGATGGTCCCATATAAATTTTATCGAAATTGATTCAGCACTTTTTGAAAAATCAACAAATACCCAAAAATTTTACATTGTCGACGTTTTAGTTTCATCAATCTTTGTAGTAGTTAACTTTCAATCTCTTCTTAATAGATTTGGAAAGTTATTTTTCACTTTTTGAAGGCGGTTGTCTTTTTTGTAAAAAGCTTTTTTATATTTATGGTTTGGTCCCATCATCATCACTTCAGCTCATTAGTACTGCAGTTGTTGGTTCCAAAGTAAAAAGTAAAGTTGATCTTTTAAACCCCTAAAAATGGCTGGTATTTAAAAAACCCATAAAGCACATAACGACATAGATATATTACACAACACTTATATTGTAACATTAGTAAACAAAAGCTATATCATCTGTGCAACAGCTTCATATACATAGATATCCACCATTTTCTCAACGTGGTTTAAGTACCTACCAAAACAACCAGTTTCGATTCCAGAGATATAAGTACCTGCCTATTGAGTATTTTCTTTTATTTTTTGAACGCAGTTCTTCTTAACTCAAAACTCGACAACGTTGTTTCTTAAACTTTAGATTTCCCCACACTGACTCCCAACTACAATTATAAATTTGACACTTCCAAAGTGGTGAAATGTGTCCCCCCCCCCCCCCTGTAACTTCTAAAATAAGAGAATGATAAAACTAAAAAAAATATATGATGTACATTACCATGTAAATTCCACCGAAAATTGGTTTGAACGAGATCTAGTAAGTAGTTTTTAGTTTTTTTTAATACGTCATAAATCGTAAACCGCAATTTACCTTTCATTCAATCAACTCGAATATAAAAATTAAAAAACTACTTGCTGCTACGGAACCCTTCATGGGCGAGTCCGACTCGCACTTGGCCGCTTTTTCAAGTTTCTGGTGAACAAAAAGAAGGTTGTACAGTCGAACAAGCTAATTGGTTTACAGGCAAAAATATTCATCTTTCTACTATAGGTACTCACAATATTTTATTTTATTAAATTTTCTTAAGGCTGTTCAAGCCGGTCAATCTTCCATACAAACGGCGACAGGTGATTACTCCTCTATTTATGGTTGTATTTTAGAAAATCAGGATGATATTATTTCGTTTTGTTATTACCTACGCCTGTACGAAGCCAGAATTCCATAAAAATAGTTGGTTTGAAAGTTAGGACCCTCTAAACATTCGAGTACTTAAGCAAATTTTAGCGAAACTTTAAGCTTAAATAAAGATATAAATAATACGAATAATTCAAAACCGCTTTCGTAGAGGCCTAGTTAAGTTATTGAAAAAATCGAATAACATTATTTTTACAGTATTTATCTTAGCATTATTAAATAATCACACTAGGCCCATAGCGATGTTCACGTAAATTTCCGCGCGCCAATTTTCCTGTGATGTTATCGCGTTTTCACTCACTCGTTTGTTTTCGAGCTTTGCGTTGGTTGAAACAAAAAAAAAATTCAATCACGCTCGCGTCGAAGTTCGCTCGATGGGGTTGGGCGCTCTTAACTCGAGCACGTAGGTATCCCTGGTACTTACGTACTAAAGTACAAAAATAAAATTGTTTGTGTGTAAACCAATTAGCTTGTTCCACTATACACCGCATGTTGCCAGCGAATTATCTAAAAGAAAACTACGTCCAAACGATGTATGCATAATTATATGGCACTAATTAAACTGGTATAAACTTATGAAGTACTTATGCCAAAAATGGCGATCACCAAGCATATTGCTAAATGCATGGTAAATGTGCATTTGGACACACCTATGTCTTTTTATTTCGTATTAAAGCAGAGATTTTTCTGATAACAGAAATAGAGATAGCTTCACCATTAGTGTTTATTAACTTCAGATTAGATAAATAGTTGTATCTTTGAGTTGGTTTAGTTCCATCATACAGTACCTCATCCAATGTTTCACACTATTATGATAAAATCCAAATCTAAGTAAATATTTTCATCTGTTTGATATGATATCACTTCACATCACTTACTTATCCGATTGTAATAAAATTCCGGCAGATAAATCATTTGTATTTGCAAAGCTTAAAGTAGGAACTTATGTATCCAAGAAGAATTAAAACGTTTTCCCACAGGGATAAAATCACAAAAATAATATAATTTAAAATTATACTTAACTAAGTACCTACTTCATGAAACACTCTTTCCACTAATCAGTACAAGTATCTACAATATCATAAGCTATTGCACTAGATTCAGTATCAAGTCATGATAGGCACTTAGAATACTCAACTTCTATACATGACATTACTACCATATGTTGCTTTAGATTTTAAAAGAACCAAACACTTTATTTAAAGAAGTAAGTACATAAATATACAAAATGCAAATATAAGTCTCAAAAACAATGACTGCGGCACCGGTCCTTCACTAACTCTCATGATATCTGTAGTCCTGGAACAAAAAACAATGGTTTATTATAAGGAAGTAGCGGCTCCAGGAGCACTTCTACTTCGTAAGGGTGTATCACGGTCGTAGCGAGCTAAGGAAATAGTGAGATGTCTGTGTTGGCTTAATAAGTGACGGTACAGGCAGCTCGTAAGCGAACTTGTTCAAGAGTTAATCAACCTTGTGTGAGATCCACTGATAGAAAAAAGAAAGGATTTTTACTAGATGTTCTCGTGACTTCATTCACATTCAGACTTCTAACCCCGTTTCACTGGCTTAGGAGTGCATTTTCGTATCTTTTTTTAGTGGATGTTTTGACCCTTGAAACCCCACTACCAAATTAAAAGCTTAGTACCTATATAGACTTCATAAGTAACTCTTGGGATTTAATCGATTTTTGGGATGATTGGTCAGTTTTTCTGCGAATGGGTTTATAAATCAAGACAGCATGGATGGACTCACAATAAGTACACAGGCTGCGATGACGGCTAGCTTGAAGCGCACATCGAGATCAGCCGGGAAGGTGATGATGTAATCATCGTTATAAGAGAACATCTCCTTCAGCATGCCACGGAACTGCTTTTTGATGCCACCGATGGTGGTCTTAGTTGATGTCTGCAGCTGGAATGAAAGATCATGCTTTCAGTTTATTTCATCATCTTCATGTTAACCTTTAGCATTAGCAGTATGTGTTGTGGTACTTTGGTACTCAGAAGGACGCTACTGCCCATCCTCTGGTCAATATCCCTCTGTTGCCTCCTACGACACCCTTGGGTAGAAATGGAGTCAGAAAATGTGTGGAAATCAGTTTATTTACCAGAATTTAAAGGTCGTTTCTATAGAAAAGTCATTTCTAAACTGCAATGAGAGTTGAAACCTATCGAAAACATTTCAAGATTCTGAGCGACAAACCTATAGAAATATTTTTATATTTATGGTTCTGGTAGACCTGGCGTCAACTATGGGCAGATTACCTTAAAGTCATAATCCGTGACCTCTCCCTTGATCCTGAGAGTGGGGCTGTCGTGTGCGTCGTTGATGCTGAACACGGGCGTCATGAAGGTGGCTTCCTTGCGCACCACGCTGACCAGCTCCTTGCCCATGTACAGCTCCACCTTATCCGTCACGAACACTCCGGGGCGACGTAGTGAGAACACCTGGAAGCATAGACGGCGTGTTTACTACTAGGTACTTTCATTACGTCTTGTTTACTGTACGCTGCTCCTGTAGAAGAAAATAAAGTGTTATACCATGTTGTAACATGTTCCTATACCCACCAACGGTCCAGTAAAAGACATGCGTGAGGCATCATCAACAAATCACATCTTTTTCTCATCAGAGCATGGGTCAAAAAGTAATAGTTTTATTTATGTAGGTAGGTAAGTATACTAGGTAGGTTGTGTAGGTACTATACAGGTAGAAGCGATATCAACTCAACTTCGTGAAAAGGTCACACGTTTAATAAAATAATACTGAAAGTCATCAGTCATTTAAATAATAGCTAGGTGCTAATTTTGCACATCTCTTAAACTGGGATATAGTTTAAATGTTTCATCCATAGATGCACCTATATTCAATAAAATAAACGATTTGCTATGATTAGATTTGATCTCGTTAATGATTGAACTGAAATTGTCATTTTAGTGCGTACAAATGCGCTTTCTAATTAACGCGATATCAACACTGCGATGAGTGCGCTCACTCAGTACCTTCATACCTACCAACAAATATAGCTAATTCAGTTGTTGATTTGGTCAATATATGCCTTGCTAAAATATTAGTAATGTATTTAATGAATGTATTAGTCATATTGTTATGCAGCCATCGACTCTTTAAACTGCAGGACACTCAAAGCTAATCTTCAAAAGTCTGCTCAACAAAAATAAATTGAGTTATGCTATTACCGCTGTCTACGGAATACTGCATCGCATCTAAGTATGAGTTAACTGCGTTGCGTTGACAGCACAACATTTAAGTTGCTCAGATTATTCTTAATCTGAGTTAAGTTGTATATAATTAATATCTCGAGTGTAATGAAATTAACATACCTACATTACTCTGTGACAATTTGTTTCCGAAGCTCGTGTCGGCCGCGTACGCTATCAACTTGTGAATTCTGCTCACAAAGAGTATTGTTACTGTCACATTAACTATAGAGATGTTTGCTCAGTAGCCCACTCGGTATCCGTTTCTACCCACTATCCACACAAAACTCCATTACAATCTTTTAGGCAACATACACGTATACGATTACTGAGCAAGCTCTTTTATGGGGTCCCACCATGAGCTACACTTAGTGCAATTTAAACTGTCAATTAACGAACATTGATGACGTAATGCCACAGTGCAGACCTGGAGGACACTGATGCCATTAGTTTGTCGACTCCTCACATCATAGGTAGGTAACTAAAAGAACGTCTTTTATCCTCGGGTGTTCCAAAAATTGTTAGTGAAATGAAAAATAGAATAAGGTTTATATAAAACTTTTCAAAATATTCCCCTCTAACCCCATTGCACGTATGCATTCGGGGGTTAAAAAATATTTAAAAAAGGAACTACACATAAGTGACCCAATCAAAAATATCATTGTAAGTGGCCAATGATTTCAACAAGAAGATTTATTTTGAAATTAGCCGTCAATTCAAAATAGTTTTAAGGAAAAAAAAGACTGTATTTATACCACAGAACAATAATACTCTTACCAGATTTATACCACAGAACAATAATACTCTTACCAGGATTTATACAGTGACCAACAACTTTCGGAACAACTTAGGTAAGGTGTGTCCAAAATCTGATGTTTGTTTGACAGCTGCGTGTTGTTAAACGAAGCCATGACAAAAGAGCACCTACTACTAGGTGGACCTACGTAGTCTTCAGAATTGCTGGGTATAAAAGCAAATTACTCCAGTACACAGAAAAAATACCATTTTAATAATCTTATTAAAATGGTATTTTTTCTGTGTACTCGGCCATCTGGCCGATAAGTAGGTTCACCCTTTATCCCACAGTCCCCGGTCTTATCCCCAAAGAAAAAAGATGGGTGTACCTACCTTTTCAACGCAGAAAATATGTTTATTAATTACTTTCCGATGTCCATCTTTAGTTAACGCTGTTGTCTCCAATAAGGTCAAAGCACAGGTATAAATATTACTGTTGGTGTCTGTTCTTATATCTCCTAAAACAATTTCGCCCCGAGAATACAGGACGAATTTATCCTGTGAAACAGTCTGGAAAGTCGATCGAGATCTATGTGCTCACCATCCTCCCCGTGTTATCCACAGCGTCGATGTGGAAGCCCCTGTTGCGCCCATGTGAGAGGAACGTCAATGCGTGGCCATCTTCTTTCAAGTTGAACAGCACTTCCCCCTCACTGTGGACCGTGTACTTGTTGCCTTTGAACCCTCTGCCCTTCTGATTGATGTTAACGGTGTCCAGACGTGTCAGGCGCTCCAGACCTGGAACTGATCATCATTTCGTTTACCTTTTCTTAAAGATATTTATGTGAGGTATTTTTTCAAGTACCTATATGAAAAAAGCTTAATTTTCAACCCTATTCCAAATTGCTACGAGGCTTAGTACATTTGGTGGACAGGCTGCCGGCGCGGGCAGTTTGGATGCGACTAGAGGTCAGTCAATGACTTTTTTTATCAGACGTATAAATAATTCACGAGATATTTTGTGTCATTCACATTCGACTCGGACAGACTCGGCATTGATACTATTTGAATGATATGTATATAGGTATGTGTTTATTATTTTAAACGTAGATAACTAGCGGACCGAACTGACTGCATTCGCAAACGGTGTCAACCCAAAAACTTATTTCTCTTAAGAATTAATTTTAAAATTCAGTTATATAAACAAAAACCAACTAGCCACAAGCATAGATGTTAGTGTCCTTATCATGAAAAAGATTATAAAAAGATGATCCACTTGAATTATGTAATTATTGATTCCTCTACAGAAGTACTTCTACAGCGGCACAAGAAGACAAAGGTGACACGCTCTTAAACTCAAATCTCTTAAATGTCAAACTCGTGCTCACTATTATCTGTAAAGTGCCCGATGCTATTACCAAAATTACAATCCAGGTAAAGATGGCCAGAAGCTGGTAGTAACGAAAGCACAGTAGGTGATCAATAGGCGGTCTATTAGTATAGATCTAACATTAACCCAAATAAAAACTATCTCCCTAGTTTGGTAATGGAGTCTCCATCACCGGAGTGTCACCTGCATCTTTGTGGTTAAAACATACATCGCCCTATTTACACCATCCGCCAACCTAACGATTTGTGATACGACAATAATTACTCTCTTTTCTCTCTCTGATCTCACTTCAATAGGAAAGCGTAGAGCGTGTGACCAGCGATATAGCTTTTTGCTGTAGACTCTACCAAAAAGCAGTGTCACAATAAATATTAATAATAAACACAACATTATCATACACAAAACATTGATCATGTTTAAAAGAAGACATTAATGTTTCGAACATGTTCGACTAAAACAAAACAGTAATTATCGTTTAAGATTGTCGCACAAATATTCATGTTATTAACTTTAGCGTTATAAACAAAACCGTTATTGATCCTCTACGACACGATTACGATTACCTGGTTGCGCGACGTCATCGTGGTCAGCAACTGAGCCCGAGCCAGACGGCCTAGAATTGACATCACTCG
The DNA here is from genome assembly GCA_947361185.1 of Charanyca ferruginea. Taxonomy (NCBI): domain Eukaryota; kingdom Metazoa; phylum Arthropoda; class Insecta; order Lepidoptera; family Noctuidae; genus Charanyca; species Charanyca ferruginea. The sequence continues at coordinate 30,012,120 of OX376058.1, read as the reverse complement.
ACGAACAGTTCGATTTTATGAAGTTCACGGCACGACAACAACCGAAACACTTTATTTCGCTTTCTTTACCACTGTCATTGTTATCACACTGAAAGAACTTATCATAACTACATTTTAGCTTCTTGCACTCGTTTTTGTGGTGGCTGTGTTGCTTGCAGTAAGTACAAAAGGGCTTCTTATCCTTGTTCGTACGAGCGGCGGCACCGGCGGCGGATGTCTCGGCGGTGTCTAGGACACCGATGCCAGTACTCGACGCATCGGTGACTGTAGATACTTCTCCCTGTACTGACTTGCTTGACTGCGCCTGTGACTTTGTCATAGATGCCTGCTCTTGTCTTGTTTCCCTGAGGGATTCTTCTACTATGCGACACTTACAAAGTAAGTCGTCGAAGCTATTTACGCATTCTCTAATCACTCGTTTTCTGATGCGCGAGTTAAGCAAACTGAACGCCATGTCTAACTGAACTTTCTCAGAAAGATCGTCTTTAGGAAATTTTGCTAACAAATCACGCACCCTGGCGACAAATAAGTCCGTGTGCTCGTCTTCCTGACTCAGACGAAACAGTTGTCTGTAAAGTAGATATGGTGGGTCACACTCGCCGAAAGCGCCTTGTATTCTAGTGAGGGCCTCCGACCATGTGCTCGTCGACCTCTTTACGCTTTGCCACCACTTCGCGGCAGGCCCCTTCAGCAACATTGAAAAACTACGAAGAGCATTTTCATTAGAAACTCTTTCGCAATCCTTATATGTAATAATTGTGTCCAAAAAGTATTTCAACGACTCGTCGGCGTGTCCACCATAACGCGTCGAGCTGTTTGCGAAGTCTTTGTTCACTCTAAAAGCAAAGCCCGATACCTGATGAGCCCCAGACACGTCACCGTAAGGTGTCGACGATACTTCTTTTAGTAATTTTTGGCAAAACTTGCCTTGGGTTTGCTGAATGGTCGTGATTAAACTCGCGACAGTATCCAGTGACATGGTAACATCCACGGTGGCGCGGGCGCCAGCATCTTCTGCCACGTTTTCCGATCGCGTTTTTGGCATATTTCTTCAGTTTTATACGTTGGGCAGCCACTTATATCCGAGAAACAGGTGTAAATGAAACGGAGGTGCTTCAGAATGACACTGAACTTTGATCACACAAATTACGATTCAACAGATTGGCTGAGTGTCGCGTGCGCACATTCACTCGGTGGGTAACGTAAGTTGGCTAACTGCTGGGCGATTAACGCATAGGTTACACACAGATTCTCATAGGAACTTTTAGGCTTGTTTCACACGTACCACAACTACACCACATCGCAGCGTCAAAATGTGGTCGAGCAGTGGTTGTGTGAATAGTGACGCAGCGGCTTTTTGTAGCTGCGTTGTCGTACCGACAAAGTGTTGTGTGAATTAAACTATTCGTTTTTATAAAAAATATTTATATAGATTGTGCCGAACTACTTACGTGTTTTTGTTGTGGTTGTGGTGTGGATGTGGTTCGAGTTCGTCTGAATATACCAGTAGTAGTCACGCTATGGTCTACTAATAGCGGTGCGTGGGGTTACCTAACCCAGAGTGCGCATGAGCAGCACGACTCTATTGTATATTATTATTATAGTAGTCTGATAAAGACTCGCGCTGTGGATGTTGGTATAGTTCAAGGAAACATGTAAGTATAACTCAATTTTAATGGGAAAATCTTAAATTAATAATCAAAATAACGTTTGTTTAGTAATGAACACGCGGTTTATTAACAGATTATTATTTAGAGTCGGCGATTGTCGTACTCTCTCTTTACTAAGTTGAGAGCGACATAACCAGAGCGGTATGGTGGCACACGAGATGAGGTGCTTGCGCTACTGTATCTCCATCCAGACGTAAACATCGATAAGATAGGGTCAAATTTCAACAAGAAATATAAACAAGAAAAATATAAAAAAGAAATATAAACAAGAGAAGCGTTTTAACCATTTTTATATTCAGACTCAGTAATACCTATATGGGGGAACTTTTTCTGAAACCTCTGCAGTCGGTTCATACTTTCAAATATAGGTATACTATTCTATGTCGTTATTTTGTTTGAAGATGTTATCTATTTGATTAGATTGTTATAATACCAGGTTTCAGTAATAGCAGGGTTGTGATAATTTAAATCCAATTCTTTTTTGTAATATTAAGATTTAAATCAATAACTTTTTAATGCGTTTGACTTCTCGGACGTAAACAACCGACTTGATGTGTTGTTGCCCAGTCATTCGTGATTGATTAGTGATAGCGTGTAAACAATAAAATTGAATTCCTCATCTTCTTGCCCTTATTTCATGTTACTTGGGGTCGGCGCAACACGTTTTATTTTGCCATTACGTCCTGTTTCAACCGCCATGACATCACTGACTCCCTACTCTTTCATATCATTCTTCACACAAATCCTTTAATCTTTTCTTCGATTTTCCTCTTCCTCTCCATTCAACCACATTTATATTCATAACTTTTTGGTCACATGCCTTTCATTCCTCCTCTGCATATGCACAAACTATTCCCTTTCAACTTTTCTCTCACTAGCGCATTTTAAAACTTCTAATAGTTTCTTATACACATTTCTGATCTAATCTGTTCTGCTTACTCCACACATCCATCTCAACATTCGCATTTCCGCTACATGCAATATTTTTTCATACATCTTCTTCATGGTGCAACATTCCGACCTATACAGTACTACAGGTCTTATCACGGACTTGTATACATATGTTTTACCCCTTTAGCTTGAGGGGTTTAACATCAGTGGGTCATCAGTGGTTCCACCTGTCGCCGTTTCATCCATTATAAGTTGATCTGGTGCGATACGTACTTATAACGATACTTCGCCATCCCCATGGACAAGCGACCCGAGGTACTGAAAGTCGGATCAGGTTGATAGGGGCGTTCCGGCGAGAGATATTGGAACAGGACTAGAGAGACCGCTGACATCGCAAAACAAGTACTCCGTTTTTGTTCTGCCCAAATTCAGGCTAACCTCTCCCGTTTTTGCCACCACACCTCCAATCTGCTCTGGACCTCTAGGCCACACTCGGCAACCAGCACAATATCATCGGCAGTATACAACGGGGAATCTCTTCCTGGATGTACGACGTCAGAGCATTTATTATTACCAGGAAGAATTAAGGGCTAAGGGGCCGACCATTTGCGCAAACCAACAGCCAGGTGAAAGGTGCCAGTAATGCCAACTGTATACCGAAGTTGGATACTGCATCAATTGTAGGTACATTGCTTGATGATTCAAGCGAATGATTCAAGAGTTGATACTCCACATACTTCCCAGACACACACACACCTTTCTCCTTAAGGGCCCACCACAAAACCTCAAACCTCGCGAGGCACCCGATCGTATGGCTTTTCGAAATCAAGAAACACCATAAGCAAGTTTTATGCACATTTCTGTATTTTTCGCACAGCTAGGGAATAGCAAAAATGGCATCTATTGTTCCCCGACCAGGTAAGTACAAAACCGAATTGGTTCAGTGAAATCTGCTCTCTCTTCCCTCAGCTACTCTTCTTTCAATTACTTTCTCCCAAGCTTTAATACTATTTGACATTAGCTTTATTCCTTTATACTTGTTGCACTCTAGCACGTCACCTTTGTTTTTAAAGATGTGCACCAACGAACTGTTGCACCATTCTGTACAGAGTACACCCTATCACTGGATTGGTGGATCTTAAATGAAACAACAATGAAACAACACTGTCTTCATAAAACACACAAAACGATTTGTTCACAATAGTCAAATTGTTTGTCACAAATAAAAAGAGTTCACTAGTACTCATTTCAACACTATTTACAACCATACGACATAGTGAGGGCGACTGTATAGTAGGGCGTATAGAGAGCTGATGAGTTTTTTTTTTCTAAATGGCATCTCGCAGGTCAACCTAGGAGGTTGTCGGCTGCTTAACCAGACTTTCCTGTGGTGCCTTAAAAATTGTTATTGTTAGGGCCTCCAGCCAGTGCAAAATAACTTACAAACTAAGCGACTACACGCTAAGGGGTACACCCCCTGTGGGGTACGAGCCTCGGCTTAGGGCGTCGGTGGGGGAGGACAGCAAAGGGACAGGCTGGATCGGATTTCCATTATTTAGGGACGAATTTAAAGCTATAGGCTCAGTGGCGCGGGCTGGCACGAGCAAGGGTCGGGGAGGGGACGTACGGGGTCGTTGCAGCGGGCCTCGGCGGCGAGGACGGAATGACGGCGGTCTGTGTCTGTGTTTGTTAACTGTACTGGTGGCCTTATTGCTCTCCTGGAGGAGAGTTTTAGCATCGTTATGGTCAGTCAGAGTATGTCTCGGTCGTCGAGTAAAATTGCCCTATATTTAATTTATTCAGCCCACTTAGGCACACGTCGTGGGTGCTGTAAGGAACAAGGTAACAGCCCACATAGACACAACCACGTCGCGGCTAATCACAATGGTGCACACATAAACAACAATTTGCATACAAACAAAGGATTGGCTTATTACTAACTTAAACTACATAAAATTAATTTTGTCTTTGTTAAGATTACTGTTAACTTCACTCATTTATCGCGCACAATCACTATATTATACTGTTTTTATCGCGCACTAATTACTGTTTGTTTGTTTGTTTGTTTGCACATCACTGCTTATTTGTTTATCACGCATTTCACTGTTCGTCCCGCACACATTCATCTGCAGTGCTATTCTGTTTCAATCTCCCTCGGTGAACACCTAGGTGAAGTGAGCTGTCATCCGTCTCGATGCAAGGGATTGACAAAGCAGACGGACGGATGACAGCTCACTTAACCTAGGTGTTCACTGAGGGAGATTGTAATAGAATAGACATACTGGTGTGGCTACTTACAGCAACAACTTATTGAAAAATAAAGCCAATCACGTCCATCCATCAACTTGAAATAACTTCCACACTTCAACTGGTATTCCATCTGGATCTAATGAATGAAAAGAAATGAATGTGTTAATGAATGTAAATAAATAAATAAATAAATCTATTGTCCTTTAACACATTCTGTATTTCTGTCGACCACCACCATGTTTCCCTACCTATTGTGCCCCTACCGCTCGTCTCTCCCAAGATATCCTTCGCTGCTCATCGAATACACTCAGCCATTTTATTCCAACATTCATGCACTCTTCGATCATTCATATCTTCTATCTCTATCATTGTATTTACCCCTCGCTCTTAGAATATTATGCCATTTAATATTAGGGGGGGGACCAAAATATCATTGGGGGGGACACTCTTTGTTGTTTGAACTGATGTGAATGAATGCATGTGACTTTTTAATTTTATTAGAAATATTTTAATTTAAAAAAATCGGCTTCCAAATGGAAAAGATTAAAATAGGTATCTAAATAAATAAAAAACTAATTTTATCAAATAATTTGGAATACCTACTATTTTTAATCATGATTTTATCAACTTTGGTTAATTTTATAGGGCGACTGGTAATTAGTGTACGATACTTAAACTCGTGATTGTGTTCATGATAACAAACAACTTTCCCGACGAAATTTTTTTTTTGTATTGGTTCACTTTATGTCACAGGCGTGCGCGCGCGTGAATTTCATACGGCTGTTGTGTTATTGTGATAAAAAGCTTTTTACAGAAAAGACACAACCGCCTTCAAAAACTAAAAAGTGAAAAATAACTTTAGCACAGAACACACATTGACTTTAGTTTCGGAAGTCGGTGGCAATACAAAACAACAAACAGAACAAAGCCACTAAATTTCGAAACTAAAGTCAATGTGTGTTCTGTGCTAAATTTATTTTTCACTTTTTAGTTTTTGAAGGCGGTTGTGTTTTTTGTAATCAATTTCGATAAAATTTATATGGGACCACCCCTGAAGCATACCCTATCCGTAAAAAGAATTTTCAAAATCGGTTTACGTTTGCCGGAGTAATCGCGTAACAAATCGCGCACATGCTTAATGTAAATTTAAGACTTATACGGTTTTCTCATGGATGCCATTGTCAGAACCGGACCAAATTAAAATGGGACCACACGGGAAGCACTAGCTTTCAAACAAAAAAAGAATCATCAAAATCGGTTCACCCAGTCTAAAGAAATCAGGTAACAAACAAAAAAAAAACAAAAAAAAAATACAGACGAATTGATACCCTCCTCCCTTTTTTGACGTCGGTTGAAAAAGTGAACCAGTACAAAAAACATTTTTTCTTCGGGAAAGTTGTTTGTTATCAATGTTATCATGAACACAATCACGTGTTTAAGTATCGTACACTAATTACCAGTCACACTATATCCTATAGTGATTTAGGTGCTTAAATAGTTATTAGGTAGGTAATTATTACTTACTTACGTAGGTAAATAAAGTGAATGTTAGTAGGACATCTTAGCTAAATTACTTCCGATTACAACTTATTGTATTTATGTTATTATTCATCTATTACTTACCTATGCCCTGAGCAGCAGCCATTGTTTACAAACGTACAAATCTAACATCAACACACAACTATCTAATCAATTGTTAATAAACTCTCAAGCAGATGCTGATGTTAAAACCTCGCAATGCAATTTACAATTTCCAACTGATGATTAAAAACAATATTTAGATATCTACTATGTCAACATATCGATAAATAATAAACACTCGAAAGAGTAAACAGGATAATTCAAGAACGAGTTCTTAACTGCGAGATCGAGGTTGTAAACAATTTTCTGTAATTATTATTATTTGCGCGAAATTGTGTACGACTGCGCTCTACAAGGCCACGCGTCTGACTGACAACACACATGACGTCTCGGTCTCGGTCTCGGCCGACTGTGTGTGTGAAGACTGTAAACTGTACAGTGTACTGTATAGTCTAGGCAGGCACGTATCGTATGCATGTATGGGCCCGCTTGTTGAGAGACACTATAGTTCAGGCCTTCAGGGATTGTGAACCCCGTGAACCCTATCAAATGAGTCAGCGTAACTCACCAACAATCATAATCACCTTAATTTTGATTTGAAGGATATAGGTACTGTAAGAGATCCTTACTTAGGACTCTTACTGGTACCGGTATATGCGTGATCGTAATATGATTATTCTATAAATAAAAGCACTGAAACTCGGTACTGGATTATATTCTCAGATACTTGTAGTATGCCCGTGACAAGATCAGGCTAGGAAGTCCTAATGTCAAACGTAAAACAATACAAGACTACTATTCAAACTTATTCTAGAAGTTTGCTGAGTGTTCCGTCATAGAGTATAATATCTAATGGCTATTATCTCAGAAACACATCAGATCTCCACATGAGCTACGCCCCCTTCATGAATAAAAGGAACTAGTAACTTTTATTCATGCTCTGGACACTCTGCAAACTTATACTACTGAACAAAAATAATTGACTAACTAACCTAACAACTACCTATACCTATAGTAAGTCCCTACTCTAAAGGCGGAAATGTCGATGGGGACGTCTCAGACGAGATGGTTCAATCCATGACGCAAGGGATAAACAATTAAATCCAATATTATTAAAAGAAAACCGAATACATGAATACTAAGAACGCTCATGCTATCATGTCCAAACCCCGCTTTATAAAAACCGCCTCAAAATCCAAAACGCGTCCCCCTAAACAATCGATATGACAAAATTCATACCCTCCATTCTTGGTGACCTATACTTCTTCCTATACGAGGTTTACAATTAAATTAAAAAAGATTAAACTCGAAACAAACTTTGTTCACTTAATAAACCATGCGTGTCGATTCGACACTCTACGCGAAGATTATACTCCGTTAGCGTAGTTGGTAACGTCAGTGAACGAGGCCTGTTGGAGCTACGCTAACTACATCAAATAATCTACTAAGTAAAAAAAAGAATAAGATACACGTTTTTTTTACAAAATTTTGACATCCTGTGGGCACCATTCACCCATCAGAGTTCAGCTCGCAGTGAATATGAAAATACAAAAAAAAACATATTATTATCATGTCGAAATATTTCTAATCACATACACAAAAATAATCATCAACTATCTATCACGACATGCCCAAATAACCATGGCGACATAATATGCCGTATGACAACAAATAATTAATAAAATGACAAATAATACCCAACCTAGAAATATTATTTACATTATCCTACCAAATTCTTCGCAATTGACCTCTTCAAAATTAAACATTATTTAAAATTATCTAACTTAAAAATGACATCAAATTCAAATTGACATGACGCTATAAGCAAACTATATCGGTAATCGAGCGTGATATAGTTTTAATCTATTTACGTGCACAATATCTCTAAATCTTCTGTTATTTAACTTCCTAATTACATAATTTACATCTGTGATACGTCTCACTATCTGGAATGGACCTTTATATAACCTACATAACTTTAAACTTTTATTAGTTACACGTCTCGGCGTATACACCATCACTAACTGATTTGGTTCAAAATTCCTTACTTTTGGTTTCCTCTCCGTCTCCGTTTTCCGTCTGATAACTTTGCTGTAATTGTCTTACCATTAACAAAATTATTAAAAAAAGGAGCCAAGTTCATTTGGTCTTAAAACAAGCCAAGCTGTTTTCCAAAGAACAATGGACAAAGTTTTGGCGGGAATCAAATATAAAAATGCCATTTGTTATGTAGATAATATTTTGATTTGGGGAAAGAATTTTGATGAATTTATGAATGCAGTAAAGGAAGTATTCAGACGGCTAAAGAAAGCAAACCTAACTTTGAAACCAAGTAAATGTAGTTTTGGTTATAATAAGGTTTCGGTCTTGGGTCATGAGATTTCTGGCGATGGTGTAAAACCAGATAATAAAAAATTATTGGATCTTAAATCTTTAAAACCACCATCAAATCAGAAACAAGTTAAATCTGTTCTGGGTTTGTTTTCTTATTATCGTAAATTTATTGGTGACCCACAGCATGCCGTTGGGGATCACTATTATACTCCCCGATATAACTTTAGGCCCAGAACTTTATATACATCCAACAGAGATTATCGCTCGCATAATAATGTCCCCAGATCGAGGGACACACAAGCAGCCAATCACCCAAACGCCCAAGGACACAGACGTTGAATGATGAAGCGGGAGTGTCCGCTGTGTCCGAAGCATCCCGACTCCCAACAGGAGATAAACACTGTCAGTTTATTCCTTTTATTAATATTTCATTAGTTAATCAATCATATATGGCTCTATTAGACACTGGAGCATCAATCTCATGTATTTCGGAGAAGTTCATGTCGGAGTTGAAGTTGGAGCATACCAGTGGAATTACGAAGCGTTTTGTAAAGTCTATTTCAAACGTACATTTGAAAGTCGTGGGTGAAGCTAATATTTGTTTCATAATAGACTCATGTGTGTTTGTTTTGAATTTTGTCATAATTAAGGACATTAATCAAAATTTAATACTCGGGCAAGATTTTTTCCACAAATATAATGCAATATTGGATTTTAATAATAATTGTATAACATTGAAAGGCAGATTTTATGCAAAGTTTTGTAAATTAGATAAACAAGACGGTACGTCAATGTCACAATCTTTGGTATGCTATGATCCCAACAACATTGTAGAACTAGAAAATAATAATGTCATAGTTGACCGCGGTATGGAAGAAGGAAGTTTAAAGTCAATCTCCAAATTTGATTGTCTATATTTTTCCAAACTCGTTGAACAAAATGATGACAGTTTGTTTGATGTCACGTCAAAAGACGACAATGTAAATAAAATAAATATAAATCCGGAGTTGAATCAATCGGATAAAATTTCTTTGAAAAAACTTCTTTCTTCAAATATAAATACTTTCGCATTTACCAATTCCGAGTTGGGAAACTGTAATTTGGTGGAAATAGAAATCAATACGACGGATGAAATACCAGTTCATCGGCCACCGTATAGAGTCTCACCGAAGCAACTTGAGATCATTAATTCGCAAGTTGATGAAATGCTGGCGAATGGGGTCATACGCGAATCAAATAGTGCGTACGCATCGCCAGTCGTATTAGTACAAAAACCCGATCAAACGTGTAAGAGATCCTTACTTAGGACTCTTACTGGTACCGGTATATGCGTGATCGTAATATGATTATTCTATAAATAAAAGCACTGAAACTCGGTACTGGATTATATTCTCAGATACTTGTAGTATGCCCGTGACAAGATCAGGCTAGGAAGTCCTAATGTCAAACGTAAAACAATACAAGACTACTATTCAAACTTATTCTAGAAGTTTGCTGAGTGTTCCGTCATAGAGTATAATATCTAATGGCTATTATCTCAGAAACACATCAGATCTCCACAGTACTTACATATCCATTGCTTTACTATTTTGTTGTTCGGATGCGGGCTGCCCAAGACCGGGTTGGCTGGTGATCACTGCGGCTACATACAGCAGTCAGTGGACGGCAATAGGCTGTATGATGATAATGATGATATTCGAAAAACTTTTTATACTAGTTTACAATCTTAGTTAGTTTGTTTACTGTAAACTTCATAAGATGTAGTTGTAGCTGCTCATTGTACAGTGTATTTTTAAGTCAAATGATCGTCTTAATTAAAACAAGTTAATGTACATAACGTGATCCTTAACTGCTGGCCACCTTCAGAAGCTCAGAGTCACACAGCGAGCCATGGAATGACCTATCCTTGAAGTTTTTTTGCGCGAAAAAATCTGGAATGAGGAAATTCGCCGAAGAACTACTGTCAACGAGAGAGCTCTCGGAATATGCAAGTTGAAGTGGCTATGGGCAGGCCACATCGCTCGGCTCGAAGAACCCATAACCGATGGGGAAGAAAGGTTCGACGTGGCGACTGTTACGATTGTTATTGTGTTTAGTGTTTATGTAAGTTAGGATTGATAATATTGTTCTTGTTAGTTTTTGACCGATGGGGAAGAAAGGTTCGACGTGGCGACCACGAACTGAAACACGCAGCGTTGGTAGGTCACGCAGATGGACTGACGGCATCTTTAAGGTCGCGGGTAACCGCTGGATGCAAGCGGCAGGTTGCCGCTCGCTGTGGCATTCTATGGGGGAGGCCTTTTGTTCAACAGTGGACGTCTTTCAGCTGATGATGATGATGAATGTAAATATGTACTTTTCTTTTAACCTCATTATTGCCAGATCATAATATCGTAGATTCTCCCGCTGTGCAGACCAGGTAAAAATAACACTTTTCAAGGCGTACTGACAGGGTCTGTAGTTGTACGCGGGGGTCTATGGATCAGCTACACCAAGAGATTGATAGATAACAATATTTTTAGAATGCTCTTGGGACTGCCCTGGTTCTGTAGTGCGTCCCTCTGGACACATCTCTATGTTTGCACAGAATCGTACGGACGGCTTCCACGCAATCCTGCGGAAGATATTAGCGTCTCTGGCAGCTAGAACCCGGGCCAGTAGCAACAGCATTCTAAAAACAGTGGCCGAGAGTGTGTTTTCGCCTTTTCTGAGGCATTTTGTGGAGAAGATGACCGAGTAAGAAACATCATTTAAACTCAAAATGTTATTTTAATTTTATGTAAGTACTAACACTAGAAATAAGGTAAGTTACTAATACTATGAATTTCTGGTATCCAATTTTTGGAAATAAACAAAAATAATAATTGTATAGATGCCCTGATTAAAAATACTATTGGCACGTTAAAAAATAGATTGACTACCCCTGCTTAGTTCGTAACTAGGTATAGTAAGCGAATATGTTTGTAAGTCAACATTGGGAAGCCTCTTGTGGCAAACGTCTAGACTAGCGTCACTGTTGCTATGTCAAAATAAAAAAAAAACAGTAACGTTAGCATAACCAAGCATAATCATAATAATCCTAATAAGTATCCACATAATAGTGAGTTGTTGTGGTTGCTTCTATGAAGGTCAAGTACTTAATACAGCCAAAATTTGTAATTAATTCTTCACAACAATCGAGTTTGTTTTTAGGGTTCCGTACCCAAAGGGTAAAAACGGGACCCTATTACTAAGACTCCACTGTCCGTTTGACTGTCAGTCACCAGGCTGTATCTCATGAACCGTGATATCTAGACAGTTTGATCAGATGATGTATTTCTGTTGCTGTTATAACAACAAATACTAAAAACAGGACAAAATAAATATTTAAGGGGGGTTGCCACTCTCGTACAACAAACGTGATTTTTTGCCGTTATTTTGCTCGATCTTAAAAAAAAGGTTATATTGAAGTGTCTAATGTTGTATAGATAATGGTACGGAACCCTTCGTGCTCGAGTCCGGCTCGTACTTGGCGAGTTTCTTATTATTTATTTTTGTGGCATTCATTGAATATTCTTAAACATATTAAAAACGGGGAACATGCATCGCTGGAAAGCGTATTTATATTTTATAAACTTCAAATTGCAAGTAAATGACGTATATTTTTGGGGCGTTGACCGTTTCTGCTGCCCGACCCAGTGGTGACCTTCGTCGACCCTGACCCAGCAAGGTGATCAAGCTAAAATTTAAGATACTTACATATTTACATTAATTTGATGATTGATTAAGTAAGTACTAATATATTTCTTGGCATTAGATATTGTAAATAAGTAGGGTAGGTATTGCAGATTAGTGACAACAGAAAATATTGTCCCCATTAAATAGCGTAGTTTCATTTTTGTTATTTTCTACGCCTGAATAATTTAAGGCGAGGTATTCCGAATTTTAGCAATTTTTGTTAATTTTTGAACAGCTGTATTTATTTTTAAGATCAACCTAGAATTATGAAATTGGTATTTTATCAAAATATAACATATTATCTAGTCTTTCGGAAAGACAGAAACATGATTAATAACAATTTACTCATTAGAAAAAATATATAAAGGCAACCCTAATTTAAAACTTAAAACATCGACTACTCCGAGATCTCATCACTAAATGATATGGAAGTTATACCAATAGAAGTAGCTTGTTATTATTTAAAATCTCGGAAAAAAACTTTTTTCTTTTAAGTTATAATTTTCCCACAAATTAATAATAACCTACGTAAATCCTTAATCTAACGGGTGGTCGCGTTCCCTCCGACGGCCCCGACCGTCAAGTCAACCAGTACCCGTCGAGACACCGGAGCGGAAGGTTGTATCGATTTTGTACAAAAATAATACGTATAATATTTTAGTCTAAGTTCGTCCCCGTGATTAGGTAATTATTAAAATGGGCAATAAAATAAATGGAAGAAGATTTATAAAATTGAAATTAAAGGAATACCGATTTATATGTTACAAAAATGGTAGGTAAGTGCCTGCCTACTCGCTTTACTTTTATAATACATAATTAGATTACTAACATTTCCCATAGGTATATATAATTATAATATTAGCAATAAATAAATAATAAATAAGTAATAAATGAATAATAAATAAATAAATTATAAATAACTAATAAAAAATAATAAATTAATAAAAATAATAAATAAATAAATAATAATTAAATAATAAGTATATAATAATTAAATAATAATTAAAAAAATAATAAACATAAAATTAATAAATAATAAATGAAAAATAAATAAATAATTAAAAATAAATGATATATATGATAAATAATAAATAAATAATAAATACATAACAAAAAAATAATAAATATATAATAAATAAGTAATAAATGAATAATAAATAAATAATTAAAAATAAATGATATATATGATAAATAATAAATAAATAATAAATACATAATAAAAAAATAATAAATATATAATAAATATAAGTAATAAATGAATAATAAATAAATAAATTATAAATAAATAATAAATCAATTATAAATAAAAAAATAAAATAATAAATGAATAAAAATAATAAATAATAAATAATAAATAATGAATAATGAATAATGAATAATGAATAATGAATAATGAATAATGAATAATGAATAATGAATAATGAATAATGAATAATGAATAATGAATAATGAATAATGAATAATGAATAATGAATAATGAATAATAAATAATGAATTATAAATAATAAATAAAATATATATGTCGGAGATGGTTTATAATCTCAATTAATATTGTGGGTAGTTAACTAAATTTGTTATGATTTGTTTCTCTTATTATCAATTTAAGTGATTTTAGTATCAATTACTGTCTATTAATTCGAAACATGATTTATTGAGTACTCACTGTATGCACACTGATTTGTGGTTACTTTATTTCGATAATTGTTATCGATGGTTTTATTCAAAACAATTGTTGACATGTTACTTTGAATGTAAAACGAATTACTTTATGAAATCACTATTGTTTATTCATGACAATGATTAGTGTGTTATTGATTGCTTTATAATTAAATCTTATTAGATTTAGTACATTGTAGTGTTTTGTATCAAGTAAACGCGTGACGCACTTCCGTGCGGCATTGGATAGACTTGTATGGAGAGGTTGCAAGGTGGGGGGCATCGCCTTATAAAAGAGCGTGCACTCCGTAAGTATGGCAGTCGATCCTCGGATTCGACTCAGTAAAGAGTTCCTGCTCCCGACAATACTGTCGGTTTACCTGGTACAGCGCTGCTGTATATTCACATAGCTGTATAGGCTTGCTGCTAGCGAGCGATACACTTTGTATTTGGGTGGCTTATGCTACTGTACGAACTATGAACCTTAAGGGTTTGTTCGTTTATCATTGGGTGGCTTATGCTACTGTACGAACTATGAACCTTAAGGGTTTGTTCGTTTATCATTGGGTGGCTTAGGCTGCTGTGCGAACTATGAACCTTAAGGGTTTGTTCGTTTATCATTGGGTGGCTTAGGCTGCTGTACGAACTGTAAACCTTAAGGGTTTGTTCGTTATCATTGGGTGGCTTGGCCACTGTACGAACTGTGGGACCTTAATGGTCTGTTCGATTAACTGTATTGTTGTTGTACCTTTAACTTACTTTATTCCTGTTACTGATTACCATTTGTATTGTGTTTTCTTTACTAATAGTGTGTAATTGTTTTTACAGGTCTTGTTTATCCCTAATGGGATAATGGGAACGCCTGTAGTCCTGACGATGTACTATACCGCTCGGCACTCCTCCTCGATCGCCCACTGACGATCCTACATATAATAAATAAATAATAAATAAATAAATGTAAAATAAAATATATAATAAATAAATAAATGTCAACGCTACAATATTTTGTAGGTGCTATAACTAGTTATAATTACACCTAGGTACATATAATTAGGTAGATAGGTAGGTATATAAATTTACTTTCAAATTTTGCCTTTATTCAGATAAATTTGAAATAATGTGTAGGTATAAAGGGAACACACAATCACAACACAAATCAAAGGAAAGGTAGGTACAGCGGCATGCATATCAAGCTACAACAATGTCAAATTATTTTGATAGATTTTCAACGTTATTACAAAAGAATAAGGTTCATATTCAATTGGGAAAATTTGACAGTTTGGTATGGGTTGATGTACTGGCGTCTGTACCTACCGTTCTAGTTGGTTCCTTGTAACAAAAAGTATAAAGACGGAACAGGATAGGATTTTATTTCATAGTAGTATACCTACCTACTTAGCGAATGAACAGAAAATTGAATTTATGATAAATAAGTAAATAGGTACTTACTTGCAAAATTGCCTATGAGATTTTATGCTGGAACTTGACATGGCGTATTTGTGCAAATATTCGCCTTATTTGGATAATAGAAAATTGACTTTATTTCAATTACTGTAAGGTAAATTTTGTATTATCCAAATAAGGCGAATATTTGTACAAATACGCCATGTGAAATGCCTACATAAAATCTCATAGGCAATTTTGCAATGCAGTGAAATGTACCCTATAGTTATTGCAATAAAGTCGATTTTGTATTATCCAAATCAGGCAAATATTTGTACAAATACGCCATGTGAAGTGCCAGCATAAAATCTCATAGGCAATTTTGCAATGCAATGAAATGTACCCTATAGATATTGCAATAAACTCGATTTTGTATTATCCAAATCAGGCGAATATTTGTACAAATACGCCATGTGAAGTGACAGCATAAAATCTCATAGGCAATTTTGCAATGCAATGAAATGTACCCTATAATTATTGCGATAAAGTCGATTTTGTATTATCCAAATCAGGCAAATATTTGTACAAATACGCCATGTGAAGTGCCAGCATAAAATCTCATAGGCAATTTTGCAATGCAATGAAATGTACCCTATAGTTATTGCAATAAAGTCAATTTTGTATTATCCAAATAAGGCGAATATTTGCACAAATACGCCATGTGAAGTGCCAGCATAAAATCTCATAGGCAATTTTCCAATGCAATGAAATGTACCCTATAGTTATTGCAATAAAGTCGATTTTGTATTATCCAAATAAGGCGAATATTTGTACAAATACGCCATGTGAAGTGCCTACATAAAATCTCATAGGCAATTTTGCAATGCAGTGAAATGTACCCTATAGTTATTGCAATAAAGTCGATTTTGTATTATCCAAATCAGGCGAATATTTGTACAAATACGCCATGTGAAGTGCCAGCATAAAATCTCATAGGCAATTTTGCAATGCAATGAAATGTACCCTATAGTTATTGCAATAAAGTCGATTTTGTATTATCCAAATCAGGCGAATATTTGTACAAATACGCCATGTGAAGTGCCAGCATAAAATCTCATAGGCAATTTTCCAATGCAATGAAATGTACCCTATAGTTATTGCAATAAAGTCGATTTTGTATTATCCAAATAAGGCAAATATTTGCACAAATAGGCCATGTGAAGTGCCAGCATAAAATCTCATAGGCAATTTTGCAGGTAAGTACCTATTTACTTATTTCTTATAAATTCAATTTTCTGTTCATTCGCTAAGTAGGTAGGTATACTACTATGAAATAAAATCCTAACCTGTTCCGTCTTTGTACTTTTTGTTACGAGGAACCAACTAGAACAGTAGGTACAGACGCCAGTACATCAACCCATACCAAAGTGTCAAATTTTCCCAATTGAATATGAACCTTATTCTTTTGTAATAACGTTGAAAATCTATCAAAGTAATTTGACATTGTTGTAGCTTGATACGCTGGTCTGTACCTACCTTTCCTTTGATGTGTGTTGTGGTTGTGTGTTCCCTTTTTACCTACACATTTGTTCAGTGTGGACTGTATATATTTTGAAAATAAAACAATTCTTCAGGCTTGATTATTTTCCCATTTATTCTTCTTAGCTCAGTATTAGTCAGTTGCTATTTTCGATCTGAATTCAAGCGGGCCTAGTGCCCTTTTATATAGACGGCTACCTGGGTGCAAGTAGTGGCGGGGGTAAACAATGAAAATCTCGACCGACCACTCGATCGCTTACTTTGCGCCCAAATGGCCTTGAAACTATGTACAATTCGTAATTATTATTATTACCTATTTATCTATCCTACTTAATTATATAATACAACATGGTTTGTACCTATAATGCTTACACTAAACCTATCAAACTTAACGCTACATCTTGTTCTTATTCAAACATGTTTATAATATGATTTTATTATTTACAGTTAGCGTCTATTACAGTTTAGGTCGGCGTCCGTAACAGTTCTCCCCCCGGCGAAGCCTGCGCAGCCTCTTCTTTCTTCGTCAGGACGACGAGCTTGCTCACTGGGCGTCGGAAGATGCCGGTTCTGGTCCGCACCTTGACGACTCGAATGCTGCCGTCGGTTCCCGGATGCGTGCGCTCGACGACCCCCATAGGCCAGGTGTTCCGGGGCAGTGTGCTGTCGACCACGACGACCACGTCGCCTACTTGCAGCGGCCGCGCGTCGTTCTTCGGCTCGCCGCGGGGTACCAGTGTGGGCAGGTATTCTCGTAGCCAGCGCTGCCAGAAGCAGTCGGCAAGCGCTTGGCTAGCTCGCCATGTTCGTCGGTCGGCTTCATCGCATGGTCCCGTTGCTGGTAGGCCGTTCGAAGACCCCAATAAGAAGTGGTTGGGAGTTAGGGCCTCAGGATCATTGGGGTCCACGCTGACGTGGGTCAAGGGTCGTGCATTGATGCAGAACTCAGCTTCGGCGAGGAGCGTGCTGAGTACTTCTTCTGAAGGCGCCTTCTCTTGTAGGGTTACTTTAAGGGCGGCTTTTACGGAGCGCACCATTCTCTCCCACGCGCCGCCTTGATTGGGCGCGCCAGGAGGTATAAAGCGCCATTCCACTCTGTGTTGTAGCCCCACATCCTTCAGGGCAGGCAGCCATTCAGTGTAGGCGGTGCGGAGCTCTTGATCAGCCCCGCGGAAGTTGGTCGCATTATCAGAATAAATTAATCGCGGCCATCCCCTTCGTGCAGCCATTCTTCTTAGTGCCATGATCGCAGAGTCTGTCGATAGGGATGCGACGAGCTCTATGTGCACAGCGCGGGAGGTGAGGCACGTAAATAGCGCTCCCCACCTTTTCTCTCGGCGACGGCCCACCTTAACGGTCATGGGGCCGAAATAATCCACCCCACAGTTGGTGAACGGGCGGTGGAAAGGGTCGAGGCGGGCGTGCGGCAGGTCCCCCGTGGCTGGCGTCCGTGGTGTCCCCTTCAACTTCTTGCAGAAGGCGCAGTCTCTCTCGATCGTGCGCACAGTGGGTCGTAGATGTATGATCCAATAGCGCTGCCGTAGATCATTTGTCACGCGCTCCCTGTTGGCGTGGCCCGCAGCGCAGTGTTCACGTAGCACTATCAGTCTAGTTAGCGCATGTCGACCGTCCATGATGATGGGTCGCTTTGTCTCTGTCGGTGCCGAGGAAGCCTCGATCCGTCCTCGTACTTTGAGGAGCCCGTTTTCTATTACAGGGTCCAGTCTGTATAGCCTGCTCGTCTTAGTTAGGGGGCGAGCTGACTTGATCTTCTCTATTTCTTCTTTGAAACTTTCTTCTTGCGCGCGTCGGATAAGTTCTGTCTCGGCGCGCTGGATGTGTCGATGCTCCATGCTCACGGCCTTACGTCGGCAGATGTCTATGAAGGCGAGCGCTCGTGCAGTGGCCCTCACCAGGACTTCATATTTCGAGAAGCGGGCCGGGTCTGGTAGCCAGCTATCTCGTCCTGGTTCTTGCGTCACGTGTAGGACCTCCTCCTCGTCTTCTTCTTCCGTTGTCGACATCATGGGCCATTGTTCTTCTGGCAGATGTAAGAAGCTAGGCCCCTGGAACCATCGGTCCGCTGTGCTCAGTGGAGTGTCGGTGAGCCTCGTCGCGTCGTCGGCCACATTCACTTCCGTGGGCAGCCATCGCCATTCTTCCTTCTGGGTTAGCTCGGCGATCTCACCCAGCCTGTGTGCGACGAACGGTGTGAAGCGTCGCATGTCGTGACGTATCCAATGTATTACAGTGGATGAGTCGGTCCAGTAGGTCGTTTGGTTGATCTTGACTCGATGTTCCCTTTTTATAGTGTCGGCGAGTCTTGCTCCGATGACGGCCGCCTGGAGTTCTAGTCGCGGTATTGTCTGTGCTCGTCTCGGTGCTACCTTGGCCTTGGCGGCCACCAACACCACGCCGATACTTCCGTCGTTGTTTATGATTCGCCAGTAGGCCACGGTCGCGTAGGCTTGTTCGCTGGCGTCGCATAATATGTGTAGATCGACACGTTCATACTTCTGTGTTAGGTAACATCGCGGCAATCGTAGCTGAGCCAGTCCGGTCAGGTGCGCGAGCCAGGACGCAAAGAGCTCGTTTTCTTCTGCTGGAATCTGTTCGTCCCATGCGGTCTGGAGGCGCCATAAACTTTGTAGTATTATCTTGGATCGTATCGTGTAGTGGCTCAGCAGTCCTAACGGGTCGTAGATGGACATGACTGCACTAAGGGCTTCTCGTTTGGTCGGTGCGCGGGCTCTGGTTCGTACTTCAGTTGGCACTCTGTTCATGGACGTGTTGAACCCCAACTCATCTCGTTCTGCGTTCCAATATAGCCCGAGTATTTTACTCTCGGGCTGTTCTCCCCCCAGTTGCGTGGGAGAGGTGGCATGTAGTTCGGTGGGTACGTCTCGTAGCACTGTTCGTTCGTTCGAGCTCCATCCTCGTAGCGTGAACCCCGCGTGCGCGTGCACCGCTCTTGTTTCTTCTATCACCTTTCGTGCTTCTTCTGGGTTATCGTAGCTGGCTACTAGGTCATCCATGTAATGGTTTTCCTTGATCGCTTCTAGGGCTCGCGGGAACTCTTGCCCATGTACGTCCGCGTTGAGGTTCCGGACGTAGTGGGCCATAAACGGAGAGCTTGCTGCGCCGAAAATCATGCTCGTCATTTTATATTTTGCAGGAGGCGCTTCTCTTTCGTTGCCTCGCCATAGAAACTGCTGGGCTGGTTGATCTTCTGGTCTTATTTTTATGCGGAGAAACATCTCTTGTATGTCGGCCGTTATCGCGATCGCTCTTTCCCGGAATCTGAAGAGTATTCCAGGTAGCGCCAGCAGCATGTCCGGGCCTTCCAGCAGCGCGTCGTTGAGGCACACCCCGTTGCTTCGTGCGGCTGCGTCGAATACTAGCCTACACTTGCCGGGTTTGTTAGGATTCTTCACGGCAAAGTGTGGCAAGTACCAGCAGACCGGACTTGTTTGTTCCGAGCCGCCGCACAGTGTCGCGTACCCTTTCTCAAGCAGGTTGTTGATCTGCCTGGAGTATTCCTCAGCGAACTCTGGATCGGCGTCCATCTTCTGTTCTATCTTCTTGAGACGGCGGAGTGCTTGGCTGTAGCTTGGTGGCATGATAATGTTATCTTGTCGCCACGGTAGGCCCACCTCGTAGCCTTCATTGATTCTCTTCGCTGTTGTCTCGACGATCTTGATGGCGCGTTGGTCCGCTTCGTTCACTCGCGGCTTGCCGTGGATGCTGAGTGCTTCTATTTTGAAGTGAGCCTCGACCAAGTTGTGGAGCTCCTGGTTGCTCACGTTCGATGATCGGTCGGGCTCGTAGAGATGTAGCACCTTGCCTTCTTGCATGATGGTGCTGCGCGGTGCGGTTCCATGCACCACCCATCCTAATTGAGTTCTTGAAGCGGCCGGCTCGTTCGGGCCGCCGATTCGTAGTTCACGGGAGACGATGCACTCCCAATGATCGGTTCCTACTAGGAGCCCGGGGCGCGCG
The DNA here is from genome assembly GCA_947361185.1 of Charanyca ferruginea. Lineage (NCBI taxonomy): Eukaryota > Metazoa > Arthropoda > Insecta > Lepidoptera > Noctuidae > Charanyca > Charanyca ferruginea. Next base: position 29,991,100 of record OX376058.1, on the reverse strand, counting down.
CGTTCGTAGCACACCTCGTTCCTAGGTAGGTCTTTCAGGTGCTCATATTCTAGCAGGTTTTCAGGGATGGCTTGCTGGTAAAGTTGAAGGTTCTTCATGGTCCTCGCTCTGACCTTGTAAGCTTCCTTTTCTTTGGCCCCCCTGACCTTGATTGTCACAAGCTGGCTCTCTGTTTCATCTTGCGACATGTTGACACCGTTTAAGCGCAGTGTCTGTGATGGTCCCTCCGCCCCGATGCTGGATGCTAACTCCTGGTCCACGAGTGTAATGGTTGCACCCTCGTCTAGGAGTGCGTAGGTCGACACCTCCCCCCGTGGTCCGGACACGGTGACAGGACACATCTTCAACATGACTGTTCGCGGGCCGGCGGCTGGACGGGCAGCCACGGACAGGACTGCTTCCTCTTTAGGTTGTTCGGCTTCCTTCGCGACTTCAGTCTTCTCGTCGTGTTCTTGATGTAAAGTCTCGTGATGCGGGCGGCGGCATTGATTCACGCCGCACGGCTTTGCTTTACAGTTCATGCGCCTATGTTGTTTATGAGCGCATTTGAAGCAAATCTTCTTTTCTTTCAGGAAACTCCATCGTTCATTCACGGCGAGTGCCTTGTATTTTGGGCACTGTGTTAGTGCGTGGGCTTGTCCACACTTGGGGCATTTTTCAATTTCTTCCTCCGCTCCCCCGGTCGTAGTGAAAACGCTCGCCTTTTTCTTTAGTATCACGGCGGGTCGGGTTTCTTTCTTCGTAGTTGCAGCGCCTGTGGCCGGGGCGTATGTGTATCTCAGCGCCCGGTCAGCTTCTCTCATCAGGAACCGTGACATCACGACAATCTCTGGGTCTGCCGTCCCTTCGTGTTCATATGCGTAGTCACACCAGCGGGATCGTAGATGCGGACTGAGCTTGTCTAGTACTTCTCGTGTCATCAATGGATTGAATAGGTATCCCCTTCGATCGATGGTTTTTAGGACACAGATGATGTTCTGTAGTTTGATAGCGAAGCTATTAAGCTCTGTTGCTGACGTACCCGGCTTCGGCAGCTTCTTCAGATCTTCCAGCGCCCGATCAATGATGACTTCTGGTCTTCCAAAACATTGCTCCAGAGTCTTCATAATCACATCAGGTTCGGTGGCTGTGTGCAGAAGAGCGGCCACGGCGTCCCTTGCTTCCCCTTTGAGGCAGCTTCTCAGTCTTTGTATGTTCTCGGCCGCTGAGATCAGGTACATGCTTGTTGTGTCTCGTACCGCTGCCTTGAATGGCAGCCACTCGTTGGCTGCGCCGGAAAACGTAGGTAAGTCGATATGCCTGGGTCTGGGTCTGGCCATCTTCTCGAGGGTTGCCGCCAAATGTTCGATGCTGTTTCTTGCTCGTGTCGGGGTTGGTGATCTCGCCCCCGATGCTTCGAATCGTATTTGCTTCGGTTCTTCCCTGGGCCCCTCCTCCCCCCGTGGGTTGAGGGGGTTGGTTCTCAACCACTCGTCCACCTTTCGATGGGGTTCTTCACGGGGAGGGCCAGGTTCTTGATCATCGTGTACGCTTTCTTCGTCGTTAATCACTGACACTTCAACTGCCAGCCTCTTCTTGATCAACTCTTGTTCCAGTTCCAACTCTTTTCTTTGAATGGCTGCCAACTTCTCGGCTGCTTCCAGTTCCGCCATCCGTAGTCTAGTTGTGACGCTCGTTGTCGATCGCATTGACCTGGCCGGTGATCCCATTCTTCGTCGGGTCACATTGGTCGTCGTTGCTTGGAGTCCAGAAGGCCCCGCCGCCGTACTGGTGTCCGCTATCTTTGAAAATGGCGACGCCGGTGGGTCGAGTGAGAATCTTCGTGTTCTTTCGCGTTCGATTTGTTCAGTTTCCCTGCGGCGCATCTCTTGTTCCTGGGCACGCCGCGCCTCTTGTTCTTGGATGCGTCGCTGTTCCTCAATCTCCGCTACGTCCCCTTGGCTTCGAGTGACAACCATCTTCTTATGCGTGTTCGTGTCGTCGCGTACCAGGCCGCACGTTCAGTTTGCAGCGTTCAACGCGCACCGGACAGCACGTTCAGTTTGCTGTGTTCTACGGCGCGTTCAGGTTGGTACCTCTTCTGATCGGTATTTCTTCGGCACGGTGAATAATCCCCTTGGCTTGATATCCCTGTTGAAACCCGTCGGCTCGGTTCGGTGAGTCGTTCAGGTCGAAACAAGTCTTGCTTGATGGCCGTGTTCGTTCTTCAGAGCTTCGTACTTCGTCTGGAGTTCGGTAGGCCAGGTTGCCGCAGGATCTTCGTTCTTCTATCCGGCTTCGGAAGGACCAAACTGTTCAGTGTGGACTGTATATATTTTGAAAATAAAACAATTCTTCAGGCTTGATTATTTTCCCATTTATTCTTCTTAGCTCAGTATTAGTCAGTTGCTATTTTCGATCTGAATTCAAGCGGGCCTAGTGCCCTTTTATATAGACGGCTACCTGGGTGCAAGTAGTGGCGGGGGTAAACAATGAAAATCTCGACCGACCACTCGATCGCTTACTTTGCGCCCAAATGGCCTTGAAACTATGTACAATTCGTAATTATTATTATTACCTATTTATCTATCCTACTTAATTATATAATACAACATGGTTTGTACCTATAATGCTTACACTAAACCTATCAAACTTAACGCTACATCTTGTTCTTATTCAAACATGTTTATAATATGATTTTATTATTTACAGTTAGCGTCTATTACAGTTTAGGTCGGCGTCCGTAACAACATTATTTCAAATTTATCTGAATAAAGGCAAAATTAAAAAGTAAGTTTATATACCTACCTACCTACCTAATTATATGTACCTAGGTGTAATTATAACTAGGTATAGCACCTATAAAATATTGTAGCGTTGACATTTATTTATTAATTATTTATTTATTATTTATTTATTTTTTGTTTATTCTTTATTTTTTATTTTTGTTTATTTTTTATTTATTATTTGTTTATTATTTATTATTTATTTATTTATTATTTATTTATTATTTATTTATTATTTATTTATTATTTAGTTATTATTTATTTATTATTTATTTATTATTTATTTATTATTTATTTATTATTTATTTATTATTTATTTATTATTTATTTATTTATTATTATTTATTTATTTATTATTTATTTATTAGCGAGCACGTTTAGTAATAAGAAAAGACCTAGTCTAAGAAAAGAACGACACATTATTATAACGTAATTATAACCCAAAATAGTGTTGGTCAATACATTAAAATGCAACAAATAAATTTGTTTTTCGTTGCTACAAAATATAGCTCGACGCAGCGCCCAGCGCCCGCGCGCCGCTGCATGCCGCTTTTACGCTAAGTACAGCGCGCTGTACAACGCTTGCAGCGCTTACCTATTCTATGCCATTGCGAGGCGCTCCTCTTTACGCAGCCGTCACTTCCTCTGCTTCACCCCCTTCAAAATAGTATGCGGTAGGAAAACCTCGCCTTAACGAGCAAAAATACCTAAAGTAAAGAGTTGCAGCTATATTTTTTGCAGACGCCTGTTCTTTTTTTTTTTTTTTTTTTAAACGTTGCCCCACAGTAGCACTTTTTCCTGTGTCGTGGGTGCGTTTACAAACATATAAACTCACATACACTAACAGCCAGACCCGGAACAACTATCTGTAGGCCATACAAATATTTGTTCCGTGCGGGAATCGAACCCGCGACACGCAGCGCAGCAGTCGATTGCTCAACCACTGCGCCAACCGTGTCGTCGTTATTAGTTAATGTTTATGCCAAGCAGGAAAATTATTATATAAAACGTTCTTTAACATATTTTGTAAAGGTATTATTAGAAATATATGTACTGAGGGCCCAACTTTACGGCCCATAACTTGCATAGTTGACTTTCACAAAATCCGATTCCAATGTTCATTAAATCCTAAGCACATTTTCAAAGAGTTTTAACAAAGTGTCACACCACACGTAAATCGGCGAAATACACATAAAACATCGCAGAGGGCCAATGACGCTCGCATTCTTGATGTAGGCTGATGTAGGCCCATGACGCGCTTTGTGCGTCATCGTCCAAAGTTCGGCGCCTGGCTAAAGTAAGTATGCAATGAATCATACTTACTTTAGCCAGGCGCCCAGCGTGGTGCAGTGTCTACGTAGGTACAACCCGGTTGATAGCATAATATTATGCTCGCGCCCTGCTGTAAATTGTGTGGCCATTAGTACAGATATAGATAGACAAATATATTAGAATGTGCTCTGTGGCTAGACTGGCTACTGGACTCGGCAGCTGACAAGACAATCAGTCTAATATTATAACAATAATAAGTTCCTGTTATTATATTCATATTCGTGTAGGTACATAAACTTACCTATTATTAGGTGCATAATTAGTCAATTATAATAATATTTACCAACACAGTACCTAGGTACTAGCACGCTTCCTGGAAAAAGAAATTATTATATTTTACGGAATATGTAGGTAGGCATCTCAACTCTGATACTTACCTTCATTATTTGTTTTTATTTTATTGGTTCTAACCTCCTAACAGGGATGTTAAAAAATTATCGATTTTTATTTAAATCGATTATTATTTTCTAATAATCGATTTTTTATAATCGATTTTGATAGTAACATTAATCGATTTTTAATAAATCGATTATATAAATTACGCATTTAAATCGATTTTCATAAACAGCATCATCTATGCGAAGGATGAAAAAAACTTAAAGTAAGTTTCAATTTTATAAACAGCGCCATCTATGCGGCAACATTTTGTGACAATACGTTAACGTTGTCGTTTAGCTTTTTGACTTATCGCTTCATTTATTTTAAATTGTTTTATATTTTAGTTTTTGAGACCATAACGTTGTCGTTTAATTTTTTGAATTACATATTATTTTAATACTAGTCAAATGTATTATAGGACTGTACATTTGTGACAATAATTATTTTCAATTTTTTTATTGTTTCAACTTGAAGAATTATTAACAAAAGATGTGTTTTATATTTTAGTTTTTGAGACCACAAGTTAGTCGTTTAGTTTTTTAATTATCGTTTTAATTTTTTTTTAAACTAGTCATATGTGAAGTAGTACTGAACATTTATGGTATTTTTTTTATTTGATTTATGTTTTAGTTTTTGATACAATAAGGTTGTCGTTTTGTTGGGATGCTCATCATTTAATTTTTATTATAATAAAACGTTTAATGGTACTCAAAATTTGTATCAATAATGATATTTGGTTTCCTTATTCCTTACCTTGAAAGTACAGGAACATACACTTTGATTTTTAGTTGTGGTTTGGTTATTTTTTTATTCATGAATATCATTTTATTTCATGTCAATATGAATCTCTTAGGCTCAGATTATAAAACAAAAGGCAGATAGACCGCGCGGAACACTGAGAGTGAAGTCAAAAAAGCAAACACAAATTCAAAAGAGAATACCTACAATCTGGTGATTGTATTCGCTTTTGAATTTGTATTTTGATTTGTTTCTTTTAACGATGCGGCGCGGGCGTTTCGTGCTATACTGACTCGTGCCAATACAGCACGAAGCGCGTTGTAGATATTCAAAACTAAAAATCAAAGCCAATGTTCCTGTACTTTCAAGGTAAGGAATAAGGAAACCAAATATCATTATTGATACAAATTTTCGCGCGGTCTATCTGCCTTTTGTTTCAGCTGAGCTCTTAGAATTATTATTGGAATATGAAAAGCATGTAGATTTTTAAATAATAGAAAAAATCGATTTTTCCGCAGAAATCGATTATTTTTTATTAAAATCGATTTTTGACAAATCGATTAATTTTGAATAAAGAAAAATCGATTTTTATTTAATCGATTCTTTTCGATTAATCTCACATCTAAATAAAACAAAACGATTGTTTCTAATTAGATACATTTATTAAATCAAATTAATGATGATACAAATACAAATAGGCAGTTCGGTACGGTTCAACTAAACTAATCAGTCTATCAAAGTAGGTATGAAAATACCTTTAATTAAAAAAACACAGTGGGTTAATTCCTCTACGACTTTTCTTCGCTTCCGCTGGACTTCTCCTGGATAGGGATGGCTCGCTCCTGCAAGGGTTCAGATCTAAACGCCACCAGCACCAGCTTCCCTTTGTCGAGGTGACACTCCACGCGCTCCGGGGGGAAACCTTCGGGCAGCAGGAACCGTCTCTCAAAATGACTCCTCGTCCAACCATCTTCTTTCTTAATCTCCTTCTTGCCTTCCACCATTATTTCGTTCCCGACAGTCTTCACATGGATCTGGTTTGGAGTGAAGTTTTGGACGTCCAAGTGTACTTCCACTTTCTTCCCGTCGATTTTGACTTCATGGTCGGAATATACGCCTTCCACATGGTCAACGGGCGCTGTGACAGCTTTGATGTATTTTACCGGGTCCCTGAAGAACGGGTCTCTTGAAAACACCGCGAAGGGGTCCTCGAAAGCCCTGGCGATGGGGTCCCGAGTTGCCAGGTTCCTCAGATGACGAAACCAATACGGTGCGAGTGACATTTTGGTAGTTTAGTTTACTTAACTTTCACTTCTTAACTCGATCACTGTCAAACTTTGAATGCGACACGGTTGCCGCGCTCCGCTCTTTATATACGCTTGCTAACAACGCTATCTATCAACGAGAAGCCGCATGAATAATCTCAAACAATCAAGAAAATTCGAGCAAGTTTGTAACAAACTTGATTTAGTGACATCTATCGTTGAATAGTGGAACTTCTAAGTCCCTTTAAAATCGGACTTAACTGATTGACGTTTCGCTAGTTTATTTAGTTTTATACATCATAATAATCTTGTATGTTCATGATCGTTATAATTCGTTGACATTTTAGTGATCTGCCTGCTCGGAAATAGCTGAAATACAAAAACTATTGTGAATTTACGACTCACCACTTAATAAAATAAGTTGTAAACAGCGCCATCTGTTAGTGAATAGTAAAACCATAAACTGTTATGTTACTAGAATATTCAAGAGTACACAGTACACAACGCATCACTAAAATAGAATGGTGTTCGAAAATCAATACTGCCCTCACCCATGTGTTTGTTATAAAACAACAGTGACTATTGAACTATTATCTAGCATTCTATTGAGAAATTATATTCGTCTCTTTGCACACAATTTATGTGCAAGTAATTTCAAAACATTGAGCAATTGAAGATGATGAAATACTGGCGGTATTAGAATCATTTTGAGCACTATAATAATACTTATCTATATCCTTGAACATTATTCAGAGACAGATATTTAATTAAATAGGTTTAAATATTTTTTAACTAGGTTATTAAGTTGGTACGGTTGTTAGCAGGGTAGGACCTAGGTACCTGTACTATTTATTTACGCAGTGTAAGACTGTAAGTAATCTGTCATGATACGGTAATAAGTAATAATTTAACGATGAGGACTCCTGCTAGTGTTGTACAATAAGAAAAACTGCAGGTCTACATGTTTATTGCTTTTGAAGCCAAATTGCAAAAAAATGTTGCTTAGGTGGTAAGCAAGTACCTAGGTAGATGGAGATGGAGATGTTTTATTTTAAAATCTCACTGCGGAGGGAAAGGAGTGCAATTTTCAATTAAAACACTCAGACAAAAAAAAAGTACCTACTTAGGTAGGTACTTACTTATTTATTGGTCTTGCAGGGTCTTACATGTTTATTATACTTTTTTATTGGTCTGAGTTGAAACGCACAATTTTTATTTTGTCCCAAGCAGGTAGCCGTGTGTACCCAATTCAAAGGAGGTTTGTAACAATTGTAGCGTTTTCGTGGCCAATTTAAATTAAGTAGGTACCTACCTATTCTTGTTTTACGTTTGAGCAACACTGTAGGTAAGTAATTAATCTTGTCCAGGGAAAAAGTGGGTAAGTAAGTAAGTAGGTACCTACCTACCCACCAACACCATTATATTTCTGCCGTGCCGTCATCTATTTTTGAACATATCATACTAGGAAACTGCTCTGTTATCACAAGTAATTTGTCCAGTTTATCTCAAACACGGTGGACACGAGACGCTGATATCTTCCACAAACAACACCGAATGGAACTGGTAACAATTGACGCATGAATTGGGCTCTAACAATGATATTAAATTAAAATAAAATAGAAGAATGTATCATCAAGCTGCAGACATTCTATGTCGAAAACTACTGCCAGTGGCTGTTCATATCAATTATGATGGAAACAACAAAAAAAAGGAAACCGGCAGCTCCTGATATTAAAAATAAAAATTGCTGCTGACAAAATCAGACGCAGTAAGCTCGTAAAAAGAAAGTTAAAGAATCTATCGCGTAACATTTAAGTAAGAGTTAAATTGCTTATTAGTCTTTTAGGCTAGATCGTAATTAATTAATAAGAAACTTGTTCTTACTACCTACTATTATACTTAGTATAAAAAAAATATATTAAAAAAAATCATTGGGATGCCTTTAGAGCACGAAAATAAGTTTGGAAAATGAAAATTCATACAAGATAGGTGTGGGAATCAGCTTTGTAGGACCAATTATACCTAAATATAATATTATATCGGACCATTTAAGTAAGAAGTTTCATATTTTATGGGACATCTGCGTTTGTGTAATTAAATCGATCCGAAAAGAAGAAGAATTCACAAAAGAGTAGGTATGGGTAGGTAGGTAGGCAGGTACTTTTGTGAATTTAACAAAGAATCGGTCAACGTGTGCGACTAGCCATACAGGATTCAATAGTACCTACCTATAGCAAGGCCAAAATGTTATGTACAAAAATAGATTATCATGTAAAAGACCAGAAGAATGGGCACCCGTTTCGCTCGTGCCTCGTTTACGATAGCTCAGTGCTTAGATCTAAGTACAAAACTCGGAGTTATGTATTCCCTTCACCCTTGCTAGAAGGATCTCGTAGGTACCCTAGGACGACTGTTCTAATTACTTACTTACTAATGATAGTCTCGTGGTCGAAACGGATGGGAAATATTGTACGAATCATGTACATATTGTCTTCGTGACTCTCTAGTTACTGTTATTGAATTAGAATTATAAATATGGCAGCTGTAAGATTCCGGGTCCATATTCTGCAGTGTAGATAAGATCTAGAATAGAAAAACGCCAGATTAATGAAACCGTAATTATTGACTGAGCGTGACAATTTGTAGAAGGTAAGGTACCTACCTAGAGGAGAGGTGTAGACTCTGAGCCTTGTTTTATGATTGCGCCCCTTCCGTATTGTACATACATAAGTACAAAACCCTCCACGATTTGTTTAAACAAATTATTTGTTCTAGTTAACACCACATTATGGCTGTATTATTTATAATTTTCATTAAAGCTGCGATACGCGTCAGTACCGACCAACAGCAGACAGAACTTCTATATAACGGCAGGAGTTCCGAAAATGCATCCAGTCAGAATATGAAGCTTGAACTTATAAAACTTAATTGTTGAAGTGTTGTGAAAATGCAGAAAATTATAATATTTTTATTTGCAGCTTCAATATGTACAGTTTCGTGCCAGCCTTTGGATATGAAAATAACTGGTAAGTGTTTTATAAAGTCCACCATTTCATTTCTAAACACATCGATTTGATGAAATCTTCGTGAAGAAATCCTGAAATCACCTTATTTTTTTATAAATAGGTACTACAGTTTAAATCAGGGTTCGTTATAATTGAAATTTTTGTTCCAGACGAGTCGAAAGAGGTGCAGCATCATCTGAGCAAAAGGTTCATCAACCCGATGTTCGCTCTGGGAGGCGGCGCAGACAGCGGCGTCACCAAGATGAGAACTAAGAGACAGTAAGTGCTAGGCTACCATAAAAATTAACGAGTAATGGACTAGGTACTATCATACTGTAGAAGCCCTTTAACCAAATAGAAATCACTGAAGCCTAATATAGGCGACAAAATACTAATAGTTTTCGGGGCACTATATGCGCAGACCAGTCAATTGGTTTTAGTCTTTGCCTTGTACAGTGAGACAGTACTAGAAGAAATGGGAAGAGACATTTAAGAGCGGCCAACCTGCATTCCCATACAAACTCGTACCCTTATGATAGTTTTCTTTTAGATATTATGAACACGTACTATCTTGTGGTTTGTATCTAGGTTACTATTTAATAAAAAAACGTCGGATAATCATTTTTATTTTGTAAAAAAAAACATCTGTGACTGACTGACTGGACTTTGGCCGTTCATAATAGCCGGAGTATGAGTGTCGTATTTATAAACAAAGGATGATTTCAGAGAACTGGCTAAAAGTGTATAATATGTTCTTGTATTATATAGATTTGTGATAAAACTACTGTAGCTATGTACACAAAACTTTGTAAATTACATTATGAATAAACAAGGAATCTAACAGTACCGTTGGTTTTAGAATCCCACGTAACATTTTATTCATCTAATTCAAATTCAAAAACAATTACGACATTACGCAATTACGGATGACATTGACCTTCACTATATAAATAAATATGAATAGATATGCCTCGAATACATGAAATAATGAATTATCACTATTCTTTACGTTGCTACTTAAAGAATCCTCGCACATGATAAGGAGATTCTAAATGACAAATTTCCCAAAAACTTGTAAGACTGTTCAAAAACACTCAGTATTTTCTTTATCGCGTTCTCACTCGCATGTTAGCCAAATCCAATGCGTTGGATGAAACAACAAACTTTTCAATCATGCTCGCCTTGAATGACGATAGACGGAACATACTTGCCGATGCGTGTAGGCACTAAAGTCATGCGTTCTGGTTTCAGAGCCGACGAATGTGAGAAGCTGACGCTGTGCAAATTACATGCTAGATCACAAAGTAACTTCTTAGCTGCCTTCCAACTGTACTTCGTCAAGTAAGTTACTAAACTTGTTGTTAAGGCGCAATTACATTTTTTTTCGTTCATCCGCATCCAAATGTGAATTTTTGAAGTTGAATACCTAATCGAGTAGGTACAGTACGGTCAACGTAACTTGGCGCGTCTGAAGTTAGCCGATTAGCTGCACAGTAGACCATTTCGTTCCTAAAAGTTCCATTGCGCAGCCAAACAGCTAACTTCAGACGCGCCAAGTTACGTTGACCGTATTGTACTCGATGTTCGGCCAGGTGTCGCCTATACAGGATTTCACCAAAATGAATTGTCAGCTGACAGTAAACTGTAAACTTTAAATGTGTAAAATTCGTCCTAAGAGTCAAGATATGCAGAATAACATGATTATCTTTGATTTATTTTTCAAACTGGCCATTATGTTAGGTTCAAATGGTTATAAATAGTCCCTGTATTAGTAGCTAAGTCTCATCCCAAGCAATAAAATAAAACTGTCTCTATTTACAGCAAAGAAAACGCACAACTATGGGACCACCACGCGAGATCCATCGCAGACTGTCAGGAGCGCTTCGGAGACTGCTACGAATAATTTTTTGTATTATCTAATAATACCATCACGTAATTAATTCTGCTATTGGTCCGAGCTACCCGTTGACTGCGGGCGAACATTCGCTACGCCGATCGCCAGTGCGGCTGGCCACACAACTGGTGTGTTGGCCGCACAGCCGAAACGCTTTTTCGTAAACGAGACGAGAGTGCGGCCGCACACGCCAAGCGTGTGCGGCCGTACTTTACGCCAGTGCGGGTTTACGCGCTTGGCGTGTTTTACTACGCGTGTGCGGATAAACACATACGGTTGTGTTTCATAATTTTGCGTCGACTGTGCGGGCGCTCACATACGGTTGTGTTTTTCGATTTTGCGTCGACTGTGTGGATATTTTTTAGAAATATTCACACGATTTATATTAAATATAAATAAATAAATAATTACTTATACATTATATCAGTTATTTTTCTCTCAAGACTTAAAAATGTAAATAGTATTGCCCCCCGATTATGTAGGCAAGTATGAAAACTAAGGGTTCTAAACCAAAATTATAAATTTATCTAGGTTTGTTACCTAGTATTTATACATATTTCAAACACGTCAACATTGGGACTTAATAATACTGAACTTCTTAATGCTTGACTTGAAACTATCAACTAGCCTATTGCAAAAGTACCTCTTTTGCAATAGGCTAGTTGATAGTTTGAGAATTCGATTATTATTTTTCTTGTGACTGGTTCTTCTTTTATTCTTTCATTCATATAAATCTTATTCCCCACTAGAATCCTATTCAGTATCGTCTAAAAGAAACACTCGTCTTCGTTAGATAAAATACCAGTATAGTTCCTATAACAGTCAATAGATGGCGGTACCAGCCGTATGTTTTAAATATTTCGTGAAGGTTTTATCATTATTATATAGGGCATGGAATTAAAAAAATCAAGAGAGACAAATTTTCATCGCAGTCCTTATTCCCCACACACAACCGTATGTGTTTTGCCGCACTAGCGTACCTTCGGCCGCCACACAACCGTATGTGTTTTGCCGCACTGGCGTTTAGCAAAATACTAAAACACATACGGTTGTGTGTGCGCCGCACTCACGTATTTTTGTTGAAACACAAACGTATGTGTTTTGCCGCAGTCAACGTGTTAACGTATAATACGGTCTGCAGTATATTATTTACGAAATACAACTACATTTTAGTTATTTGATCTTCTTTATGTAGTGTTACAATTTACAAATCTGTAGCTGGTAACTTCATTTTAAATTTTGTATAAATCAGATAAAGCGCATAAAATGAATTACTTTTTCGGCTAATGAGCAATGTCATAGCTTCGGCGAATTTAACGAATTACAAATAAGGATTACTAAATTATTGATCTTCCAAAAAAGGGGCGAAAGTATATTAGAACTAGCTAACTTTTTAAAAAAAATAAAAACCATTTGATAAACAAACAATCCATTTTATTTTCCCCACATTTGGAACATACATCACATAAATGCATTAAAAGTTTAAAACAATGTACACAACAAAATATAAATAAACTCATTCACTGTTCCTTAACCAAAGATAACTTACAATATATTAATATTACTTAATAAATGATATCATTTGGAATACAACAATCACTAGGACTTTGATCAATACCTAAGTGATAACAAAAACATGATGATTTTAAAAGAAAACATCAAGACCAGTTTCCATAAATCACCAGATTATTGAGAACTCCTTCTTGGGAGACATTATTATTATCTTTTAAGATGCTGATTTAGCAAGATGGATGTCGATTACTTTTAAACTTGATTCTGCTCTCAGTGACCTCATGGTTTATTATAACGGGTACTTTTTTTCAATAAAATGCAGTCTTGATTTAATTTAAAATGACATCATATGATTGAGTAAAATTCGGGTGATATTTTTACTAATACTTAACTGAATAGCCATTTTGATGGTGTAAAATCGACTTACATTTCATTTGATGACTATTAAATTAATTCGGGATTCACAATATAATATAATGAATTACTTTAATTCCAGTTTAACACCTGTATACTTAATGAATTTGTTCAGAATGTATATGGTGTTATTCTTTTTCGTAACACTAACTATTTGTGTTTGAATAAATAAGATGGTGTAATAAATGTGATCTTTTGGTCCATCTTTGAATCCTCAACAGAAGGGTTATATGTGTTTACAGTGTGCATCTGTTTCTTTCTGTATTTGATTCCATAGCACGCAAATGGCTTACTTTGTTTTATTAAAACGACGTTTAGAAATGTTTAATTTCTAAAATTTTCTTCACTTTAGTATAAAATCCACGTCTTTACACATTTTCATGCAAACTCACTTCATATTGACGTGTCAAGAAGACAATTATATTATAGGTGTTAAAAAACTAATCTTATAAAATGTCTTGTACTTGCTCAGTATCGATAAACGAACATACATTTTTGAGCTATGTTAATTTTTCACAAGTAGAAGTAATTTTGTTAAATATTCAACTAAATTGCTTCTACATGTGAAAAATTAACATAGCTCAAAAATTTATGTTAAGTGTGTGTTAAATGTGTTGCAAGTACACGAAATTTGTAAGGTTAATTTTTTAACACCTTATATACAATATCAAGTTTACGCTCACTTCATGAAACAGCCTACAGTTGTTTCTTCTTCGGCTTCTTCCCGGGCGGGCTGAGCGCGGACACGATCTGGTCGATGCTGGCGCGGTCCGCGGCGTCCGCGCGCTCCCCGCGGGCGGAGCGCGGCGCGCGGACCGTCCGCGCCGACAGCGCCGCCGTCAGTGACGTCAGCAGCCGCGCGCGCTGAGTGTACGCGAACACCAGCGCGGCCAGCAGGGGGATCACTAGGAGAGACGTCTGACGGACCTCTTGCTCGCTGGATTTTACCTAGGGAAACAAAGTGTGTTAAACTTCTGGAAAATTCTTGCAACAAGATTCAGTTTTTCAATAGAAGCGTACAAAACATCCATGATATTTTTACAATATGTACAATGTTAATTCTTCCGACTTCAATGGAGATCAGTCAAGTACGCAGAAGATATTATAAGTGCATAGTGTGTGCGCAAACATAGATGCACTCTCTCTTCCCTCAATCTCATAGTCGGGTGGGACGGCAATCCGACACGACCGGAGAGAGATCAGGCGCAGGACCAACGGCGACACGTGAGCACCGAGGCACGGGGGTGTTATACCGCCATCTTAAAAACTCCCGACTGTTACCGAAAAATTCTTAATAGAAAAACCCAATTACACTGCAAGACTTGGGAATCGAACCCAAGACAGCAATCGCACGTGCGACTTCGATTTCGTTTATTTATTCCTTATTGATAGAACTTATTTATTATAATTTTAGGCTTACCTTAGGCACAAACTCAATAGTAAAATGCTTGAACTGTCCATCTGAGTTGAAATAATGCACCTCCTCGCCATACAAGTGTGTCGATTTAGACAAAGTGGACTCTAACTGCAGCACATAAGTCTTATTATCGGCTGGTAGACGCGGTAGCACGTACATAAGTCCTGGGTTGTTATGGGAGCTATACCCAGCTGGGTCTAACTTGGTGGAATAGATGGGAGAGTGAGGAGTACTCTCCAATGCTAGAGTAAGACGGAGAGACTTGTAGTGGTCTATGTTTGGGGTGTAGACTAGTACGTTTGTGTCTGTGATCTGGGTCGGTTGTATCGCGATGAGGCGGACGTTTTCGATGTCTTTGTTGTCTTTTACCTGGGGAAATAATATTATAGTAAAAATAAATATTATGTGTTAAAACCGCAATCCACAATCATCACCATAAGCCTATGGCAATTGTTACAGCTCGTCAAAGACTCCAATAACATGCTTGTGGTCATCAATAAATCCTCAAAATTCAAAGTCAAAGCATTTAAACCATTTACAGGAATTTTTGAATTGTCAAAGTGTCAGTTAGACAGAAAGTAGGTGGACATAGGTGGGTCTCTATTACTAGTAAGAAACTCATACACTCTTTTTAATCAAGTTTTAACAAAATCCTGGTTACATTATTCTTGTTGCTTCTATATGTGAAAACAATGTGCGAAGAGCTACACAAAAAATTTAATAATAAGACAAAGATAAACGCCATGGCAGTTAAGAGATGACCAATCTCAACTGATAGCGCGCGTTCACGAACATGACTTGCCGATCAGCACCATTTGACTTAACCATTTTGAAAGGAACCGTATAATCTAACTTACGCGCCACTATCAGCGAGACATTAAAGAAACAAAAATATATTCAGTCTTATAATAATAATATGTGGGGACATTTTTTTCACACACGGCCATCTGACCCCAAACTAGGGAGACCCTGTACTATGGGTGTCAGACAGCTGATATACATACACAAATACATTTTTTTGTTTGTAAATACATACATATATAGATAAACAACACCCAGACACAAGGCAAACACAAGTGCTCATCACACAAATGTTTACCCTGGGCGGGAATCGAATCCCCAACACGCTGCACAGCAATCGATCGCTCAGCCACTGCGCCAACCGTGTCGTCCTATATATCAGTCATAGTGAAAGCCATGTAATATGGCGTGAATCTATAGTTAAAATATTGATAAAATAAAAACATCGTACTTCCAAGACCGGAGGTGCTTTAGCTAGTTTAAGTCCCAGCAGCTCGGGGGTAGATGACTCCTTCAGCTGAATGTTGTAGACGCAGTTTGGTAGCAGGCCTCGGATTCTGTGAAATTAAATTCATTATTTTTATCTTTGGTATTCCACAGTTGCACCAAGTTTTTTTTATAGCTTTTCACTCTCCCTGTGTGTTGTTTTTTTCTTGCCAATCATAAATGTTACGTAAGGGCGCGTATTCGATTTAGCGCAACTCAAAATCTAAACGATTGCTCGAACGGCGTAGCAGCATTGACACACACTAGTACAATACAATGGTCTGTTTGTGTGCATCAGAAAAAAAAAATACGCCCGAAATAAGCACGAATCATTGAAATTGATCGGCAAACGACAGCGCGCGTGGTTTTACAGTGCTTTTTAAAATAATTGTCTAAATTAAATGAGTTCGTACAAGGAACTGAAAAAAATGTGTATACAAGGGGTAACGTTAAACACGCAAAACCTCAGACACCCCAAATGATTTTTAATTCAATTAACCTAATACTGAACGAAAAAAAAACATATACTTTTTTTTAAGGTTTTGTGTGCTGTTTTAGTTTTACCAAAACTCGTATTTGCATTGAAATAAGAACTATTATTATTACGCGTATGAGAAAATTTAAATTGGACGACAACCATTTGTGTTTGTTTACCTATTTTGGCAGGTTTGCGCGCACGTGATGGCTTGACTTATTAATAAATAGACAGGGCAACATGTCTAATGAAGATTTTTTGAAAAATGTGACCTAAATTAAAAAGTGGTTCAATTAATTCTGCTCGTTATTATCAAACTATTTTCAGGTTATGACGTTACACCTTGTATTGAGCATAACCTTTATTTTAATAAAATAAACATATCAGTCATTGTTTTATTTTTTTAATATCTAATAGTAATATTTTCGTAATTTTGGCTCTGTTATGCACTTTGAGACTGTATAATCTGTTGGAAAAACGCATAAAACATAACATTTTGGCATACTGTATGGTTGTATTCGTCCTGAAAGTTAACTCGGACGTCTATTTTCGTAAACGTTATGAAAGGATTGTCTTCGCTTTAAAGAACCATAATTAAAAATTATACTTTTAGTAGTTCCCTAAAGCAAGACCTAATCTTTCTAAAACTGGTAATTGTCTTTGCTCTCATCATTACGATATATCTCTGGGCAAAACGCGAAAACATGAAGTTTTCGTCACAAATCGAATACACGCTCTTAATAATATATTTTAACTCATCCATGGATAAATCTTGGCAACGTTGCTTAACCGTGCCCGATCAATTTATACGGTTTATACACTTCTGGACACATCTATTGGCCCACCTTAGAGTTTAGGTTTCGATGGCCCCTACCGAAATATGATTGCTAGATTGAACAAAAACTGTTGATGCAGTTTTAAACCTGATACATTTTACCATCTTTTTCGATCGTATTGTTTTAAATTTGAATTCAGAATACCATACGACATGGAGCTACGCCTAACAAGTCGGATATGCGCCTTGTTAAAGGCAATTGATTTTTGAATAAAAAACATGTTTTATCAAATAAAGGTTTAATTTAATAACGCGTGTTGCTTCCATGGGCATCTACCACAGCTCTCATACGATTAGGCATAGAGTTTATCAACCGCTCTATGAAATTTTGAGGGATCATCTCCCATTCCTCTTCTATGGCAGTTTTCAACTCCTGCACGCGTAGCATGACCACCGCTATGTCTACGGAAGAATAGACATACTGACAGGAAGAATAGACAAAATGCCGGTTGTAGAAAGATTTCTTTCGTTGCGAGTATGGCGATGAAGAGAAGAAATGTTTCTACTCTACAGTAGACAAAAGTCTACAATGCCGAGCATGACGACCATTTTTTTCTCTACTTTTGACATTTGGGTGTAGAAACATTTCTTCCAACAAGTGTCAAATAGTCTACATCACAATTGACCTAGACAAGTTTATTTCTATGTAGACAAGGATCTATATTGATTTTAAAACTCAATTTAATATTTTTTACCATCCAAATTTGTTGTTATTGAACAATTACCTTCATTTAATGGCCAATCTTGATAAGTACCTACGTGATAATGGCAAAATTGTGGCGACTCTTCCACAAAAGCCGACTTGAAGTTGATTTTGAAAACATGTTGGAGGACTACCGTCAGCATCTTCTCAGTTTTTTTGCAAAGAAGAATGCATTAAACCGGGGCTCTCGTTCTTCCCGAAAACGAGGTTTTGGAAAATTATGAAGTTAGTAAAGAGATTGCAGAATCTGTGCCGGGAGCTGAGCAAGGATCTGTCTCCTAGAAAATCTCAGGAACTGTTAAAGTAAGTTCAATCTATTTGAAGATTAGGAACCCACGCCTTCCAACTGCTTCTAATACAAATAGGTCAGAAATATTACCTAGGTACCGTGGTTCCAACCATGTCTAATCATTTGCTAGTTCTTTGATTGCTGAAGTGAGTAGCCGTTTAGTATAGGATAGATTTCTTACTGTACCTAGGTACTTAGGTACCAATTAAAAAAAAAAGTATATTGCACATAATAGGGTTGTACTTATTTTTGAAACTGGACTTCCAAACTAAGTACTATACTAAACTTGTACTATGGAAGTCAAGGCGCTCTCTTATATTTAGAACAAGAATATAATAAAAGGCAAAGGAAGCATGCAAGGCCAGAGTGCTTGGCAAACAAGTAAAAAAGTAGAAAATATTTATATAAGAGACTATTTATGCTAGGTATATTGTATTTAATTTATTTGTCCGAAACCGGACAGATTAATAATTTGAAGTACTTAATAAAAAGTCAATAGGTGTATAGTTTTATTTATTAATATATTATTGTATGTACAACTAGGTAATTCATTTTTGGGCCTCATATATGTTTCACCATTCGGGAACTATGTTATCTGTAATAACAAAACACAAAATTAATTATTTATTATTGATTTTCAGGAGGTTAGGGCTAAACTTTGGAACCAGCTCATGACTTGAATGCTTATCATGGTACACCCAGAAGCACAGAGGCACAGAGGTAGCCCTTTACGGAGGCACATAGGTAGAGGTTCTACAAGTCGCAACTCATGGAAGAACTGACATTACTTGTATAAGAAATTTATTTTATGTAAATAAAAATTGTACCTTTGTAAATGGCTTTGTCTTATTTTCCTTTCAGTTAGTTTGTTTTTAATAAACTTATTGTCACAGATTAACTAATAGTTCCTTTGGAAATTGTAGTCCACCAACAACATCTCAATCTGTGGGTTGGTACTTTGCATGCTGCAAATAAATAAATAAATCAGTTTTAGTATGTGAATGAGGTAAGAACACTGACGATAAGTAATAAAGAAAAAAAAAAGCATGACCAAGGTACCTATCATATCATAGCAAGGAGATAAAAGTGAAGAATTTGCCTTTGTAAATCAAGAATTTTTATCAGACGATGCGACAATCTTCTTTTAATCCTCAAATGCGATTTTCAACTAATCGAGGACTACATTCTCAATTAATCACACACAATACACCAATGCACAATGCTAATTATTTAGTAATTTCATTCACTTACTTATATTTACTCGTACTTACTTTTTTTACCGCTGTCCCAAGTCTGTTTATTTTCCAAAATCGAAACATTTGGACAATTAAATTTTTAATATTGTTTTTTGACACATAGATCTATATAATATTTTAAATATTTTGATAAAATATAAATAGTTACTCTATTACTTTGCAAATCCGAATAATTGATCCGACAGCCGTCACCCGTCACAATAAAAAAAACGTTTCGTTGTTGCTTTGAATAACATTACAATGTGGGTATGAGTAGTGTACATCATATTTATTTGTTATCTTCATTCTTAAGTTCTAACCTATGTGTACTTTTAATATACTGTTTGTTGTCTCTAAGTAAATAAATAATCGTTCAAAAGGTGATAAATCGAAACGATTGACACATTTTTGTCGACAACGAAACGCAATTTTATCGTAAAATTTTTAACGTCTAGCTACAACACAGCACCCCGCCGTTGCTATGGAAAGAAAAGATAAGTCTTACTCTACTTAGAAACGCGAGTCTACCGATCGGCTCATGCTCGGTTATGTAGAGATGTCAAGTAGAATAGAAAGAACTATGTCTATTCTACGTAGAGTAGAGATAGAATTGTCATGCTACGCCTGCTGCATCGTCTGGGCAACTGGCTAACGAGCCCTAACACGTCTTTTTAGCTCGTCCCACATGTGCTCAATGGGGTTCATGTCTGGGCTTCTGGCTGGCCAGTCCATAACTGTGATGTTCACATCCCGAAGATATTCCCTGACGATGCCGGCCGCATGGGCTCTTGCATTATCATGCATAAAAGGAAATTTAGCCCACATAGTCCGCGTATGGTATCACGTGAGGTTCTAAGCACTCACGAATGTACCTTTCAGCATTTAATGTTGGCAGCCGTGGTCCTGTAACAACCTCAAGTTGAGTTTTGCCGCTCGCGGATATACCGCCCCAGACAGTCCATGAGCCACCGCCATAAGCAACCCTCTCTTCAAAGCAGCATTGTGCGAAACGCTCTCCCTTACGTCGGTAGACCTTCTTCCTTCCATCATTGCCATGTAACACAATTTTAGACTCATCAGAAAAGAGTACACGGCTCCAATCTTGCTGTGTCCAATTTAAATGACTGCGTGCGAAATGAAGGCGCGCTGTTCGGTGGGCTCGCGTTAGTTTGGGCCCATTAGCTGGCTTGTGTGGTACCATATCGCGTTCTTTTAACCTTCTCCGAACAGTTCGAGCGCTCACAGATACTCCGTGGAAGTCGCGAAGTTGGTTTTGTATCTCAATGGAGGTAAGGTGACGATTTCTCAAGCTGGTCGTCACGATGAATCGATCCTGCTTTTCAGTTGTGACCCGAGATCGTGGCCTTCCTTGGCGACGAACAAAGCAGCCAGTCTCTAGGTAGGTACCTACGATAAACATTTCGAACCAACACAAGTTGAGCACTCACGTTTCTTTGGCTGTGTCCGGCCTGAATAAGTGCCACAGCTTGGGCGGCGACTTCAGGTGAAGTATCCATAGATTATTGATAGAACCTCACCTTAATGTTAAGAATAAGTAACGTTTGTTGCAAAACCAAAGATATTGAATCAATCACTTTTTCAAGAATTAAATCCAAGTAAACCAATAAAACCAAGTTTTCTTAGTATTCGATTGTTTGATATCAACAAACAGGCTCCAAATTGTCTTTTGTTTCTTTAAATTCTGTGTTCGAAATTCAAAAAAAGACTATTGAATGAAATTGTGAATGTGCCAGGTTCAAAACTGCATAAAAACTTTTTGCTCGACCTAACATAAAATTTTAGCTAGGACCAAACGAAACTGAAAATACAAGGTGGGCCAATAGATGTGTCCAGAAGTGTATTTGGTACGAGTTCCTCAATATATTTCCAACTAACTTTTGCCCGTGACTTCGTCCGCGTGAATGTCGGTTATCGCAGATACAGACGAAGTTGCGGATTTAAAAGTAGGCTATGTCCTTCCCCAAGGTTTAAGCTATCTTCATGCCAAATTTTATTAAAATCGGTTCAGCCGTTTCATCGTGAAAGCGTAACAGACAGAGTTACTTTCGCATTTATAATATTAGTATGGATAAGTAAAAATTAGTAAATTAGTAAAAGTAAATTAGTATTTAGTAATATTAGTAAAACCGTGGACCGACGATTTGAAGAAGGTGGCTGGCAGCGAATGGATCCAGGCTGGCCAAGACCGGGTTGGTCGATGATCTTTGAGGGATGTCTACGTCTAGCAGTTTAGACGGCAATAGCCTGTTCACACACATACATACAACCACAAGGAACACACGCACGTGGAGACCAAGAGTGAAGAGCATCGCGACACTGCATCGACCAACACGGCCGCGCTCTATGTCTGAGCGTGTTCGTGTCGGACGATGCTTTTGATTTAGTACTTAAGAGCGCCCATCCCCATCTAGCGAACTACGACGAGAGCGTGATTGAAAAATTTTTTGCTTCGACCAACACAAAGCTCGACAACAAACGAGTGAGTGAAAACGCGATATCATTGTAGGAAAACTTGTTCCAGGAAATACGTGTTTTTGAAAAAGCATTACAATTTTTTGGTAATAATGTTAGTAATTTAGAATCTCCATTACATGTGCAAAGTTTCTATGAAGCTGTTTTTTTTTTACTTCAATGTATGAGTGCATTATGAACGGCCAAAGTTCAGATAAAAACTGAGCAAAAAAGCTGTATTTCAGACGTGGTTACTGAATTTGTTTCTCAAAAAAGTTTATTTTTGGCTTTGTATAAACCTATACCCTGTTCACAATAAGATTAGACATTTACTCAAACCTTTTTTACAGTCCGTTCAACCGATTTTGACTTCTATTGCGTTGGAAGCATGACAAATGGCAACTGCAGTAAACAGTTGTATTGTAACCACTTTTTTTGCCTCTAATGTCATCCTTAAGCCTACGGAATAGAAGTCAAATATGGTTCAAGGGACTGTAAAAAAGGTGTATGTTTATGTCTAATCTCATTATGAATAGGGTATAGATTTAAATCACAAGATACTCGTGTGTTAAAAATATTTGGAGAATAATTTGTTATAACGTCGTATTCACGTACGGGTGTTTGTATAGAAAATATGACGGTATGGGCGCTCTTAAGTTGCTATATTGTAAATCACCGAATAAACCTTTAAACAGTCCACTTGCTTTCTTTTTTCCTGGGCTTAGAACAGCTGATATGATTTTCATGTTGTTAATATGAATTGGTTCTGCTGTTACCTGAAAGCGCCGTCTGCTTCAGTGGTGGCCTCCTCCGTGGCACAGGCGGGCTGGCCGGCCTGCGCCTGCGCCTGCGCCTGCGCCTGCGCCTGCGCCTGCGCCTGCAGCCCCGCCCCCGGCCAGCCCGCGCCGCCCAGCGACAGCAGCCGCCCCACGCACGACCACGCCACGCGGGTCCCTCTGGCAGGGGAAACATATTATATTCTAATTACAATAAACAAGACTAGAAGGCGAAGAAAAATTGGAATAGGGTATTTTACTCTATACGAGAAAAAAACTAATATGTTATTGAGACAGTTTAGGCATAAAGCAGTCGGAAAATGTAAGTTTTAGTTCATAAAATAACAAAACACATTTTTAAATTCAATTTAAAGTTTTCAGTATTTTTAATCTGTTCTATAACACCGTGAAATAGTAGCCGCCATGTTTTTGTGTAAACAAAAAATTGTCAACTGTCAGTCAACCGATTGGTGTAATATAGGCTTTGTACTTTTATTATTTTCGTAACCAACGTAATTTTTTCATTATTACACCTATTACAAAATATGCTTTTAATTATTTTTAAATGATTTACAATTATCATATTTAATAAGAGCTCATTTGATACAAAACGAACAGACGTCATTTACGCTGAGCAATATGGCGTCCACTACGAGGCGGTTTCGTCGAACTACGCGCGAAATTTGAAAATTTAAAATTTAGATGCATTTTTAGGGCACTTATCGATTAAATAAAAATTTTGTGTTTTTTTTGGTGGCATATTAGCACTACAGAATTTCATTGAGACACTTTTCAAAAATTTATTGTGCTACTACTCATATTTTATTATATTGTTGTGCCCGACAGGGTCCATGTGAACTGTAATATTATAATTATTAAGACCTTCTATACACATGTGATATGCAATAAAGATTTGAATTTAGAACGAGCGATGTACTTGAGCGTGATGTGCTGCCCCTGCCCCTCGGCCAGCGTGACGATGTGGTGCGGCGGCGAGAAGCGGTACTCCTTCATGTTGGGCTTCACGTAGTACTGCGCCGCCGACAGCGACGAGAAGCGCAGCCGGCCCGACGAGGGGCTGGCCACGTTGCGGCGGTACGAGCCGCCCGACACCGACACCAGCGCCCCCTGGGGACCAAACAATGTTCACTTGTGTAGCGCGCGCAACCCAATAGGTCCCTTTAAGAGCGCCCATCCCGTCATATTTTCCATACGCGATTACGGCTATATAAATAATTATTTTCCAAATATTTTTAACACACGGGTATCTTGTGGTTTAAATCTAGGTTTGTATGAAGCCAAAAGTAAACGTTTTTGAGAAACAAATTCAGTAAACACGCCCGAAAAACAGTTTTTTTGCACAATTTTGTCTGAACTTTGGCCGTTCATAATGCACTCATGCATTGAAAAAGTAAAAAAAAAAGAGCTTCATAGAAACCTTGCACATGTAATGGAGATTCTAGTTTACAAACATTTTAACCAAAAACTTGTGCTTGTTGCTTGTGCTTTTTTAAAAACACGTATGTCCTGGAACAAGTTTTGTGAAATTTCCGCGCGCCAATTTTCCTGTGATGTTATCGCGTTCTCACTCACTTGTTTGTTTTCGTGCTTTGCGTTGGTTAAAACAAAAAAAATTTCAATCACGCTCGCGTTGGAGTTCACGCTCTTAAATTCCGCGCCAAACGTCCTTGCTCAAAGGGACCAATCACAGCGCTTGCCGCCGACGCTTACATGCGGCGAAACCCCACGCGCTCGCGGCGACCAGCCGACCTAGTCTCTGCGCCGCTCGCTTTCACGTTAGACTATATTACTTTGTTAAATTCTACACAACATCTTCCATACCATATTGTTCATGTTCAGTCGCTAGGGATACTGACCTTACCGAGCATAGTTATCAAACAAGCCGCTATGTTTACGTGGGAGAACATTAATATGTACCAGACGATGGGAGATGGACATGAGTACGGCACTCGGCAAGTCAATAAGATAGCGGGAATACCGCATCGACTCTCAAAATCTGGAAAGCTTACACATATTATAGGCCCTAAAATATTTAACAAACTGCCGTCGTTACCTCAGCTGCGACCAAATCAGGTTTTAAAGCAAAACTTAAATGCTGGCTGACTCAAGAAGCGTTTCACTCCATAGAAAAGCTGACCACAGACAGTAAAACAAGTAATAACTAATTATTAATGAAATTTGTGTTAAATAGTAATCAATTGTTCTTATTATTCAATTTATTATTGTTATTGAGTGTCTGAGCCTTTAATTTAATTATGTTTTTAATTCAATGATGTCTGTTTATGCAATTATTTTATAAAATTTGAATAAATATGTTTTTTTTTTAATTTAATTATTTATTTTTAATTAGCAATTCGAATATTCAATGTATTATTGATAATGAATGACTAAGCTTTTAATTTAATTATTTCAAGAGTGTAATCAATTATTATTATTTTCATAATGTGCACCGACGTGACGTGATCATTTACCAAAAAATTTGACGTGTATTTTTTTCTTACCAATAAATGTGTTTATCTGTTTATCAATATAATTAGATATCAATGCGTTCAACAAAGTGTTCCTAATAAACTCTTGATCACAGTAACAGTTGTCAGTCTTTCAATATAATAACCCTACACATGTTAATTAACCTGCACGCGACACCGTGTGGTGCCGGCCGCGAATAACACCACCCCATTTCTACCCGTGGGTGTAGTAGAAGATATCATCATCTGCCTAGCCTTTTCCCAACTATATTGGGGTCGGCTTCGTCTAACCGGATGCAGCTGAATACCATTGTTTTACATGGAGCGACTGCCTATCGGACCTCCACAACCCAATTTTATTTTTTTATTTTTTTGTTATCAAATAGGCTTCTGTTTGACCGCAATTCACCTGATCTTAAGTGATGATGCGGCCTAAGTTGGAACACGCTTGCCTAGGACGAACCGGTTCACTCGTGCCTTGAAGTACCCAGATTATACTTATCAGGGAACAGAGAGGCGGGCAGCGAATTCCACAGTCTGGCAGTTCGCACAATAAATGTGGAGTCAAAGCGCTTGGTTCGAGACCGTGGAACTTCAAGCATATAACGGATAACACGATACCCCTTGGTAAGACTGGTTGTCAGACTTTCTGGCTTCTGACTACCCATAACGACTACCAAAGATCTACAAATGACAGCCGGGATCAATGGCTTAACGTGCTTTCCGAGGCACGGAGGGAACTCGGAATGAAAGGGATGATCACCCATCCACAGACCGACCGCGGCTAGCTTAGCTTCACCTTTGACCGATCGATCTGTACGGCTTTAACTTAGCCACGAGCTCCTCGAGTGTCGTATAAGACGACAGACGGATATTGACCAGAGGATGGGCAGCAGCGTCCTTCTGAGCACCATAACAGTTACAGCGATCGCCAACATACATCGGCCTAGCATGACGACTACGGCTAAACCCCCCTTGGGGGAGACCTATGCCCAGCAGTGGGCGTCTAAAGATTGACATGATGATGATGAATTTACATGAAGTTTTGTCGACATAATTACTGAAAAATCTCAAATAAATCTTTCGAGTGTATTGTCCTAAATAAATGTGGACACTGTGTGGCGATTAAAACAATCATTTCTTGGTAACCTGTAGTGTAAAATTGGTGTATGCTGATTGCAATAGTGTATAAACTGTAATAATAATATATCGTACCAACTAGAATGTGTGAACATTGTGTGATGTGAAAAAATATATGAAAGTCACTAAAGGGCGATACACACGGCGTAGATATATACGTTAATATTTTATGTTAAGATAAAATATCGAATTTGTATGAACTATAACAAACGGCTAAGATACTTTCATATTTTTATATCTTAAGCCAAAATAACATAAAATATTAGCCGTGTGTGAAGCCCTGTGCCATCTTCGTTTAGAATTTAAATTCGATATAATATATCAGGTTAAAAAAACCGATCACTCAGTTTAGTTTTGATGTGGCATTTTATATAGACCTTGTATAGGATACAGAACATCA
This sequence comes from Charanyca ferruginea, assembly GCA_947361185.1. Taxonomy (NCBI): domain Eukaryota; kingdom Metazoa; phylum Arthropoda; class Insecta; order Lepidoptera; family Noctuidae; genus Charanyca; species Charanyca ferruginea. The sequence goes on along the minus strand of OX376058.1, from coordinate 29,964,279 downwards.
CTCTTAATATCACCACCCATATGTGTTATACATTGTATACCACGTTTTCCACAGTTGTGCTTGGAAAAAGGTTGTTAATTAGTAGCAAAACAAAAAGGCTTTACCAAATAGACCTTTTTCACTGTAATTTTCTTAGCTGGACAAAGAATATGTCATGTACAGCGTAAGCAAAAATCGAACAAGACTGTAGTAGAAAAATCATAATATAGTAACCTGTAGCGGTGTGCCATCAGCCTCATCTTTTAATTCTATGGTGATCTCAGCCAGCTTTTGAGCTGTGATGTCTCCGTTGTCGTCCGGAGCACTGAACATGTAAGATTCCTTCTCGGCAACAATCTTGTAGTGTTTAGATGCGTCGAGTGGACCGAAGCGGTAAGTGCCGTCTTGTGTTGTCACTTGGGTCAGTTTTAGGTCGTCTGTAATAGAAGTTTTAAAATTAAAGGTTATATAGATGTTAGGTCTCGGGGTCGGGGGTCTCGGGTCTTAGGTAGGTTAGGTTAGAGGGTAGGTGGGTGGTGGGTTAGGTGGGGGTTAGGGTTCTTGGATCTCCTTTTAGTCATGACTGGGGCCGCCCGTGGCATCTCTGCAAGACCCTGTCAGAATACCAGCGCTGCGACATTTCATGTCGTAGCATTGTGCTGAGACAGGAGCCTTCTTGGTCTCGTACAGGTTTCATAAGGCTTTTTTTATGTTTTATTGTTTTATATAACCCTTCTTTATGTTTGTGTTAACCTGTACGAGGTTACAAATAAACTATTTTTCTTTCATTCTTTCTTTCTTTCTATCTTTGAATTTTGTGAAGTTGTTGTTCTTGTTGCTGTTTACATTCTATCATATGACATAATAAGAGGAAAAAAATGACAAAATATTTAATAAACGGCTTACGGCCAAACCCAATTACCTATTCTATCTCCAATTTTGACATACTGGTAATAGAAAAACCTATCTGTCTGTGGTTATAGTGTCCCAATTATTTGTTAGAGAGTAAGAAATCTTACCGGCACACGATATCTATCGATGAGAGGGTCTGTGGCTTACTACGGTTAACTATTTGTATGAAAAAGCCAAAGTATGTGTCCCAATGACGTGTTGACAATTATTTGTTTGATAGGGTGGTAACTAATGGTAACAGACTTGTTGATCCGCCGAATTCTAGGAATAAATGGTTTGCTTTTAAAATAAACTTTATTTATAATCTCATCAAACCCGTCTACTCAAGTTAAAGTATTGATTTTGAAATAGTACCAGAGTTATCCCACAAGGAAATTGCTTTTGAGGTCCTATAACATAGAACCAATAACAAACAATAAAAACCGTATCGATCATATGAGCAAATTAACTTGTAATGAATTTACATATAGATTCCATTTAAATAAATCAATAGTAAGTTATTTACTCAACGAAATAATTACAAAAAAAAAAAAAATGAGTTTTAAATTGTCAATTAGGTACGTTTAATTCCTACTCTCTAGCCTTACTGCTTTGTTTAGCAAAATGTAGTCAAATCTTGTATAATGTTCGAGTTACTCGCAGAGTTTTATAATTTATGTAAACTATAACTAAATCCAGTAATTTAATACTTTAAACCTATAGAAGTTTTTTATAAAAATTACGTTGTTTATGATGATGTTGGTTGTAACGAACGCACGGGAGGGCCACCCCTATCTATTGTTTCCGTCACATAGATGACAGTTATTGGTGAATGTGAAACACCGATCAAACATAGATAGAAACATATTGTCTTCCAGCAGTAGTGATCTACATTTCAGTGAAGGTAGGTAATTGGTTTCAGCCGTTAGACAACTATTGGTGGATAAATGTGAATTTTGATTGATTTTTAATTATACTTTCTTTTTTCTTTTTAGGGTTCCGTAGCCAAATGGCAAAAAACGGAACCCTTATGGATTCGTCATGTCTGTCTGTCTGTCAGTCCGTATGTCACAGCCAATTTTTTTTACAGAAACTATAAGAACTATACTGTTGAAACTTGGTAAGTACCCTAAGATTCCAAAAACACATCAACACCCTTAGCTGTAGGTTACGCAAACTTATATATGTCTTCAAGACCCTAAGACATGTGGCAGACAAGAAGCTAATGAAATCGGTTTACTTTGCGCTCGTTCAGTCACTACTAACCTACTGCATAACGTCCTGGGGCGGTGCTCCAAAATATTCAATCTTGGAGCTTGAACGAGCGCAGAGAGCCGTTCTGGAAGTGTCTTCCTTCCTACCATTTCGATACCCCACGACGCTGTTATATAAAGAGACAAAGGTCTAGATGTGCGCGCCGAGTTAGTAAAACCCGGCGGCGGCGCGCCTTTAAAATTACCTCGGCGGCGGTGTGACGCCGGCGGCGTGAAGATTTTAGCTAATTTTAGTTTAATAACTGTAAATTTAGGTAACATATCAACAACAATCCTGTTTTTGAGAAGTAACTTTATTACAAAATAAAAAATTTAAGTAAGGATCACATCAAGAGTCTTTGACATCTTTTTTGCATTGTTTGTAATTGTCATGGACAAATATTATTTTATTTAGTCTCCGGGGGCTCAGGCGAGATCCTTTTGCTGTAATTACGAGCCCTGCAACGGAAAACACTCGTTCGCTCGGAGTACTTGTTGCAGGAATGCATAATACTGCCAGTGCCAAGGATGACAACCATGGGTAAGTATTTCTTCTTTTCTTCCAGTAAGCCAGGAGATCGTCGTCTTCGAGCTCAGCGGGATCTGCAGTTGCGATATATTTCCAGACTTCTTGATCGATATATTCAACACTCTCTGAATTATGTTGGGAGTAGTTATATTTGCGAGACAGCTGAGTTAGTAGTGATTCCTTACTTGTACTTGGGCCATCTCCGAGCGTTTGCGAATTTCAACAGCAAAATTTCGCTCTCACTCAACTCGGCGCGGAAATTTTTAACGGTCGGCGGCGGCGGCGGCGCGCCGCGGCTAGGCAGCGGCGGCGCGCACTTCTACAAAGGTCCTAACTGTTCGTCAGCTGTTCATATTACAAACGGTTCTAAAACAGCATGGACTTACTACCTTCAACCCCTCACTTTCCCACAGTAGTAGACGATTTAACCCCATAGTTTGCCATCACATTCGACTCTCGAGTGCTTCCTCTAATCGATTCTTTTGCTACCTTGGTGGGTATCTCTATAATAAAATAAACAGGACACTCTCAATTTATAACCTCACCAAGACCAAATTTAAAATTAAGGTAACCCATTGGCTCCAGAACTTAAACTATGATGATACAGAAAAATTACTTGCTGCCCCGGTATAGCCTCTTTATTACATCCCAACCCTCCCATTTTATTATATCTCCGCATACGCATACATACTCACACACGCACATACAACACCCACACAAAACACCTACAAACACACCTGCATACACATACCTACAAACCTCACCAACACTCCCGCAATCAATCGATCAGACTTTTTGTAATAACTTCAAATAGCTCACGGCATTTGTTGTTGAACGAGTACATAATTTTAATTAAATGTAAACTATCCAAAGGGTAGAGACCTGGTGTCCTGAAATACAGACTTCACGCCTAAATTAGGCACCAGTCTCACACAGTATACTTATATATTATGTATTGATGTATGATTGTAAATGTACCTAAATATTGTGGTGAGAAAATAAATTATTATTATTATTATAGATGTATTCTGTGAACCGCATTAAGATTTTCACACAAAAATAGAAAAAAAAACAATACATTCTGGGGGTTCCCCATACTTAGAACTGAAACTAATAAAATAGGTCTTCAAAAATGATGATGAAAATCAAGAATAATGAGGTTTTTAATATCATTTTTTTCTAAACTGAATAGTTTGCGCGAAAGACACTTCCAAAGTGGTAAAATGTGTCCCCCCCCCCCCCCCTGTAACTTCCAAAATAAGAGAATGATAAAACTAAAAAAAAATTATGATGTACAATACCATGTAAACTGCCACCGAAGATTGGTTTGAATGAGATCTAGTAAGTAGTTTTTTTTTAATACGTCATAAATCGTAAACCGCAATTTACCTTTCATTCAATCAACTCAAATAGCTTATGGGCGAGTCCGACTCGCACTTGGTGTTATTACTTATATTTTATTATATTGTTGTGCTCGACAGGGTCCATGTATACTGTAATATTATAATTATTAAGACCTTGTGAACACATGTGATATGCAATAAAGATTTGAATTGGAAACAAAATTAAAAAAAAAACTGTGCAGTCGAGGGACCCCCGTAAGGGACTAGCTCCTTACGTTCGTGTCTGTACAAAAAAAATATTAAAAAATAATAGTAAATATATCACGAGCAGACGAGTGCGCTGCACGCACACATATACACACGCATTTCGTTACGTGACGATTTCTACTAATTCGCTCTATCCGTAAGCCACGTTAGGGAACTTCGTTTCAAAACTAAGGATCTGTTTGTGAACTGTGTTTTGTTAGGTAGTTGTTGACACATACACAGGAGAGAGGATGCTAAAACTACTGGGCATGTCGACAAAATTACTTTCTGCTAGCGTTAACGCTAACAGAAAAGGGATTGTGTCTACAGGCCCTAATATGTACGAGTAGTGTTACCTGACGTGAGTGTCAGCGTGACGTCTCCTACCGGCGGCACCAGTCGGCCGCTCAGCGTGAGGGCCCGGCGCGCGCGCAGCGTGAGCGCGTGCGGCTGACAGCGCGCGCGGCCCAGCAGCTGCGCGGGGGTGGCGGGGGACAGCAGCAGCGACGACGACGACGCCGACACCACCGCCACCTCGCCCTGGGCACAGTATAAACATTATGAACAGTACGGAAACTACGTACAAACCGTTCGAAACGGCACACTCACACAGACGCGCGATCTAGGATACCCCTAAGCGATAGTCGCGGTACTCTCAGTCACGGCCTCACGGGTGCCATGTTTGAACGACTGTCGAGTATATTTATTATTGAAAGGTAAGAATGATTTATTGTTGATATTGATTATGATTGAATATGTACATACATGTTAGCAGCCGCCATCTTTGTTTTACAAATAAGTTCACATGAAATGCGTGAATTTATTTGTAAAACAAATATGGCGGCTTTTCTATTTGCTCGTGTAAATTATTTTTTTCGTCATGGGTGTCGTTATCGTTTTCGTGGGTGCCAAAACCGATAGTAAGGACAAAATGTAGATCCAAGATGGCGGCTGTCATTTTTTTTTAATTTATTTGTCATGGGTGTCATTTTCGTAGTTTTTGAGGGTACTAAAGCCAATAGTGAGGTCAAAACCTGAATCCAAGATGGCGGCTGTAAATTTTTTTAAATTTATTTGTCATGGGTGTCATTTTCGTAGTTTTCGAGGGTACTAAAGCCAATAGTGAGATCAAAATGTAAATCCAAGATGGCGTCTCCAAAAATTTTCAAATTTTTAGTCATGGGTATCGTTTTCATAGTTTTTGTGGGTGCCAAAACTGATAGTGACGTCAAAATATGAATCCAAGATGGCGGCTTCAAAAATTTTAATATTTTTAGTCATGAGTATCGTTTTCATAGTTTTTGTGGGTGCCAAAACCGATAGTGAGGTCAAAATCTGAATCCAAGATGGCGGCTATGAAATTCTTTTTTTTTGTCACGGGTGTCGTTTTCATAGTTTTCGAGGGTGCTAAAGCCAGTAGTGGGGTCAAAATGTAAATCCAAGATGGCGACGACGAAAATTTTAAATTGTGAAAATGACACTGAATGACCATGATGGATGAATTTATTTGTCATGACCAGTGATAGGAATAGGTAGTGCTTATTAGCCTAAAGTTTGAAGAACAGAGACAAGAAACGGAGACTTCCTTAGTACTATATTTTTTCTCGGACATCTGCCCGGACAACACTTAAATACATTAAAACATTGTTATTTGGAATAAGTTCGTGTTTGTACTTTTATTATTTTCGTAACCAACGTAATTTTTTCATTATTACACCTACTACAAAATATGCTTCTAATTATTTTTAAATGATATACAATTATCATATTTAATATGAGCTCATTTGATACAAAACGAACTGACGTCATTTACGCTGAGCAATATGGCGTCCAGTAAGAGGCGTTTTCGTCAAACTACGCGCGAAATTTGAAAATTTAAAATTTAGATGCATTTTTATGGCACTTATCGATTGAATAAAAATTTTGTGTTTTTTTTTGGTGGCATATTAGCACTACAGAATTTCATTGAGACACTTTTAAAAAATGGGTGTAATACCCTATTCAAAAGTACCTGTAAATGGTTTATTTGAAATAAATGATTTTGAGTTTGAGTTTGAAAACCTTTAATTAGTTTTGAATGTTTTGACTAAAGTTATTTCTTTTATTTCTTGTAACAACAAATTCAATAACAATCACGTGGCTACGCGTGTTAATATTTGAGCTAGAAAACAGATATTTACTTCGAAACGTGTACGGCTCTTTAAACAAAGACTGCGTTTCATAGTTTTAAGATCAACAAGTCATTTACAAAATGTTCTCCAAAAAGAAAACTTTCGGAAAATTTGATAGTTGTAACGACTGTGTTATGTTATGTCTAGTCGCAAACTTTAGGTAAACAACACGAACTTATTCCAAATAACATAATTTTTTAATGTATTTAAGACGTGTTGTCCGGGCAGATGTCCGGGAAAAAATATAGTAGTAAGGAAGTCTCCGTTTCTTGTCTCTGTTCTTCAAACTTTAGGCTAATAAGCACTACCTATTCCTATCACTGGTCATGACAAATAAATAAAAAAAAATGACAGCCGCCATCTTTGATTCAGATTTTAACCTCACTATCGGTTTTGGCACCCACGAAAATTATGAAAACGATACCCATGACTAAAAATTTAAAATTTTTTGAAGCCGCCATCTTAGATTTACATTTTGACCTCACTATTGGCTTTAGCACCCTCGAAAAATACGAAAATGATACCCATGACACATACATTAAAAAAAAATTACAGCCGCCATCTCGGATTCAGATTTTGACCTCACTATCGGTTTTGGCACCCACGAAAACTATTAGGTCTTTACATATGAAATTGCCGCTCGGTATCAAAAAATTAAAAATAACTTTTTTTAAAACAAATTATATATTTAGTCAATCGAAGTATGCACCATTGTTATCGATACACTTCCGCCATTTTATCGGGAGCTCATTGATCCCTTTGGTAAAAAAATCCTAGGAGCGAGAATCGATGAACTGCTTGAAGGCTGTTTTAACTGCCTCATCAGAATTGAATTTTTATCCTTGTAAAAAGTTGTCCAAATTTCGGAATAAGTGGTAATCGGTTGGGGCAAGATCTGGAGAGTATGGTGGGTGACGCAGAGTTTCCAGTCGCAGCTCCTCTAACTTGGCGACGGTCTGATGTGCAGTATGTGGTCGAGCGTTATCCTGAAGGAGCAATGGGCTAGAGCAATTGACCAGTCTCGGTTGTTTAATGGTGAGCTTTTCCATCATTGTTTGCAACTGTTGACAATACATGTCTGCAGTAATCGTCTGACCTGATCTCAAGAAGTTGTAGTGGATGACACCAGCACAGGACCACCAAACACTAACTAGAATCTTCTTTTTGGTCAGTTTTCGCTTGGGGCAAGGTTTTGCCGGTTCTCCAGGGTTAAGCCATTGTGATGATCGCTTGCGATTATCGTACACGATCCACTTCTCATCACAAGTGACAATACGATTTAAAATTCCCTCATTATTGTGACGATGGAGCAAAGAAGCGCAGCAACCGATGCGTGTTTGTTGGTGTACTTCAGTCAATTCGTACGGTACCTACTTTTCGAGCTTTTTTACTTTTCCAATTTGACGCAAATGGATAATGATTGTTTTGTCACTTACTCCAAAGGCTGCTGCTAATTCAGAAGTGTTTTGAGATGGACCCGCTTCCACTATCGCCTTTAATTCTTCATTATTTACTTGAGTATCCGGTCGTCCACGAGGCTCATTTTGTAAATCAAAATTTCCAGAACGGAAACGTTGAAACTAAAAACGCACCGTTCGTTCGTAAGCGGTGCTTGGCCCGTACACATCGTTAATCCTTCGAGCCGTTTCTGCTGCACTGGTGCCACGGTGGAACTCATATTCGTAGATACCGCGAATTTTTAATTTCTCCATTGTTGTTGCTATAGCAATTTTCAAGCCCAAACAAATGACGTGAAAACAAATGAAACACGAATTTTAGAACAATATTCTTTGGTCTTTATTTTGAAATAATTTTGAATTTGGAATTCCTATTCAAACACAAAATATTTGATTTCAAAGTTGCCAGTATTAAGTATCGGCAATTTCATATGTAAGGACCTAATATAAGAACTCAAACTCAAACTCAAACTCAAAATCATTTATTTCAAATAAACCATTTACAGGTACTTTTGAATTGTCAGAGTCAGTCAGTCAGAAAGTTGAAGCTAGTTGCTCGTTCCAAACAGTAGGTTTCTATGGAGAAGAACGAGCAAGAAACTCCATGAACAACACTCTTTTAAAATCAATAATATGTTACAAATTTCGGTTACATCATTCATATTGAATCTAGGGTACAATGTGAGAACAATGTAACAAGTCGTGTACGTTAAAAGAGGTTTAGATAAAAATATAATCATAATAAACAATTCAAAATAAAATTAGAATAACCGAGGCAGCTAAGAGATGACCAGTCCCAACTAACGGCGCCCGTTCACGAACATGACGCACGGATCGGCATCATTCGACTCAACCATTTTGAAGGGAACCGAATGATCCAACACGCGCGCCACCGTCAGCGAGACATTCCAGTGAGCATGACATACTCCCAACCGCCAGGGCACATTCAAGTCAATGAAAGACATACCTCGTAAATGGTAGCTTTAAATAACATAGTGCTCACATGTATGTGCTATGAAAAATTTATATAATACTAACACATTGAGTTTATACAATGCAAAGATAATGTAGATCTATATCTTCAGCAGCTCCAAAAATAATTAAAAATGCTAATCAATGAATCTATGAACCCTTATGGCTGTGGAGCTAGACTAGCATCCAGCCAAGCATTTTTATCAGTGATGTATTCACCCAATGAATAATATGCTTGGCTGCATAGTGTGCGTTTTATATAAGACTTAAATTTTGTCTCATTTAGTTGAACGATGTGGGGAGGTATTTTATTGTAACATTTTAAACAGTACCCCATGAAAGAAGTATCTACTTTAGCCAGTCTGAAACTCGGTTGAACTAGTTGGTCCCTATTTCTAGTGTTATAATTATGTCTTTCACCCCTTTTACTAAAAAGATGCAGATTTTTTCTAGCGTACATTATGTTTTCATAGATGTATTGACAAGGTACCGTCATTATGTTAATTTCCTTAAACAGTTCCCTTAGAGAATCGCGCATACGGAGATTGTAAATGGCTCTGATGGCTCTTTTCTGCAGAATAAAAATAGACTCGATGTCTGCAGCTCGTCCCCACAGTAAAATACCGTAAGACATTATACTATGAAAATAACTAAAGTAGACCAGTCTCGCGGTATCCACATCAGTAAATTGCCGGATTTTTCTGACAGCATATGCTGCCGAGCTTAGCCGTCCAGCGAGAGATGTTAAATGAGGACCCCATTGTAGCCTTGAGTCGAGCGTGATCCCCAGGAAAACAGTTTTATCAACGAATTCCAGCTTCTCATTATTCAATACTATGTCACAGTCATTACTTTTGACATTTGGTAAAGAAAATCTGATGCTTTTCGTTTTTTTTTCATTCAATACTAAATTATTCGCCGTGAACCAATTTTGGACTTGCAGTAAGGCGCTATTTACGTGGTCTAGGTTCTGGGCTCGTCTGTCTATCTTAAATATTAAAGAAGTGTCATCAGCAAATAACACCATTTGTGGTTGATTTTTCAACAGATGAAGAAGATCATTAATATACACTAAAAAGAGGAAAGGACCCAAAATTGAACCTTGTGGAACCCCCATTTCTACCTTTAAACCATGTGAATTCACCCCATTTATTTGGACTTGCTGCTGCCTATTAATCAAATAAGATTTTACTAAACTAAGCGCAAGTCTACCTAGTCCGTAATGCTCAAGTTTCAAAAGTAGTGTGAACGATACCCATGACCAAAAATTTAAAAATTTTTGAAGACGCTATCTTGGATTTACATTTTGACCTCACTATTGGGTTAATAAAAGCACCCTCGAAAACTACGAAAATCACACCCATGACAAATAAATTTAAAAAAAAAATGACAGCCGCCATCTTGGATTTACATTTTGACCAGAAGGAGGGTAAGATAACCAGCCAAACTCTAACCGCTGAACACGTAAAAAAAGTTTGTTACAATAAAACACATCAATTTTACAGACATCAACAGTGACAACCCTAACGCTCCAATGGAGCGTAGGTAATTATTTCAACAAATAGGCCTAGTTTCCATACTGTTCATATCTTTATACTGTGCCCTGGGGGAGCGAAGAAAACATTCTTCTAACTCTAACCACAAAATACAAAGATTACAAAAGGGCCGCTCCCGCCATCTTTAAAAATAATTACCTAAACTTGCCAGACTCACTAGGGCTGCTACTGAATTAACTCTGTAGGTTTTATGTGTGACAATATGAAATTTTATTAACACTGGTTGGAACTCTTTGCATTTATTATAACAAAATTTTCCTGTTCGTCATGAAATGTCAATTACAATATTTATTTATTTTGGCAACACTTGACAGTCGAGACTGAAGTCTGCTTGAAACTACTTGAGAATCCCTATAAACGTAATGTCAATGTGTGCGTACGAAAAATGGCGGTTTATTCTGAGTAAAGAGTACACTATATATGCAGATAGTTCTGAGTGGTCTCTCTGCTCGAGCGCGCCGCAGCCTTACGTACTTTGTACTCTAACCCCACATTTACACTCAGCCCCTGCCACTGCTCCTGCCACTGCCGGAAATATTGTTTTAAATATCTCTGCGCGAGTATCGAATCGAGTGAGTGTTCACACTCAGCCTTTATGCTTTTTTATTGAACGAGTCGCAACAATGGATGACGTCGAGGTTGTCGCGGCGACAGCATCTTGTCTGCTCAGTATTACAACTATTGTGTTAAAAAACAAAAGACGCCGTCTTCGAAGAATACGGCGGATGAAGGAAATTCATCACTGCCAATAATTGCCAGAAATCGGGTAACAATACAAAACACGTTGTTTCGTGTTCAGCACTAAGTGTAAACACTGACTCGCGCTCACGCTGCCCGGCCTTTGACTTCCGCGCACAAAACTGACAATCGAGGAAGCGCCGGCAATGGGCGCGAGTGACCTGTTTACATATTCGCGCTGCCTACTTCCCTACCCAACAGGGCTAAGTGTAAATGTGGCCTAACTAGCTAACCTAGCCAGCCTAGCTAACAATCATTGTGACGCTGCCCGCGGTGACAGTGCTTCCCGCACTCCGCACTACCTCGACGCAACCCCCGCTGACCTATTTAAGGCTCCGCGCGTTAAACCCTGGCCTTGTCTCCCCGCTGGCAGCAAGCAAGTTAAGTCTCTCACTGGACCTGCGGACCACGCTTCAGCCTTACGCCAACGTGACATCATTATCAGCCGAAAGACGTCCACTGTTGAACAAAGGCCTCCCTCTTAGAACTTCAGAGTGTGCAGCAGCTACCTGCCGCTTGCATCCACCGGTTACCCGCGACCTTGACGATGTCGTCGGTCCATCTGGTGGGAGGCCTACCATGCTGCGTCTTCCGATTCGTGGTCGCTATGAGAGAACCTTTCTTCCCCATCGGTTATCGGTTCTTTGAGCGACGTGGCTTGCCTATTGCCACTTCAACTTTCATATTCTGAAAGCTACGTCGGTGACCTTAGTCCTTTGGTGAATTTCCTCGTTCCGCATTCTACCGCGAAGAAACTCCGAGCATAGCTCTCTCCATGGCGCGCCTTACTAAATCAAATCATTTATTTCAAATTAACCATTCACAGGCACTTTTAAATTGTCAAGAAGTTAGTCAGTCAGAAAGTTGAGGCTAGTTGCTCGTTCCAAACAGTAGGTTTCTATGAAGAAGAACGAGCAAGAAACTCTCATTAAAAATCAACAAAATATTAAAAAAATTGTTTTCATAATTCATTTTGAATTTACGGCGATACAAATGTGAGAAAAATGTAGCAAGTTTCGCACGTTTAAAAGGTCAAGAAAGACAATCATTAAATCAAATTCAATTTGAAATAACCGAGGCAGCTACGAGATGACCAGTCCCAACTAATAGCACCCACTCACGCACGAATCGGCATAATTTAACTCAACCATTTTGAAGAGAACCGGATGATCCCAATAGTGCACATGTGTGTGCTATGCAAAGGAGTTGTTTCAAAATGTATGGAGTCTGGGCCCAGTCCTTGTACACCATGCTTAATAATAGGGAAACACATTTTAAATAGTTCTCAACTGTCCAATTAATTTAAAATAGCTTTGTGAGCAGGTAAAACACAAGAAATTGCACTTGAAATTGCAACACACAACAAAAAGCAGTCGTGGCGGTAAGCTGTCATTTTGATTGATTAATGACGTTTGACATTTATAATTCTGATTTTCTGCGTCGATTTGTGGATAGCCAGGTAAACAGATGAAAAAGAAACGGTGTTAAATTCAAAAAAACGAAAGGGAGGTTGTTATAAAGTACTATAGAAACTAGAAACAAAACGAGACGAAAGTGACTGAAGTGAGACTGTTGTGACACTGACAGCTGACAGTTCTCTTTCTATGATCAATGGTCGATCTATGGTTTATAGAGTAAGTAAATCTGAGTGACGCCATGTTGAAAATCCATAAAAAATATTGTTAAATTACCAATTTACTACCACAACAATATACATTTCAATGAATTATCTGTATTTTTCCCGGATTCTACGGATTTTTCTCTTTTTTTTGAAGTGGTGTACATAGACTGGGCCCAGTATGAAACATGTCCTTTATTTAATAGTAAAGAATCATGGCAGGATTTGTACAAAAAATGTTTAGAGAAGTTTACTCTTGGGTAGCTAAAGACTATCTATCTATCTTAGGCATTTACAATATTTTTAAAACGCCGCAATAAAATTGATGATAAAAGTGAATAGTTTAACGAAAAGCTTATTATTTCAGAACGAAACGGCGGCTGACAGTAACAATGACACTGACAACCGCCATTCCGCAGTTCTTACGCTGAAATTGCATCGTTTTAAGGAAAATAATGTTACAATTATTAATCATTGTACCTACTTTTTCAACTCCGCCATTGTAAACAACGATTAACATCACTTGTCTGCCAATTTGGTAGATCTACAGTACTATTCTGTTACAATCTCCCTCGGTGAACACCTTAGGTGAAGTGAGCTGTCATCCGTCCCAATGCTAGAAACTGACAAAGCAGAAGAACGGATGACAGCCCACTTCTCCTAGGTGTTCACCGAGGGCACACCTCGGACACTTCATACAAAACTTGCAAAATAATTACCTATTACTACTACAAAACCAAATGACGTCTGTACACGTGCAAATGTGTGCGTGAATTTTAGTAGGGTTGAATCAGTTGGATGTCGTGGCGTACAAAATGGCGCGTAAAGTGCAGCGCTTTGCGTCGAGCGAACCGAACGACGACGGAACTACCCGAACGTTTCGAGCATTATTATGAAGTGATCTTGTCCGTGCGTTCAATTATTTATTTCTTAAAGAAATAAAATAAATGATATTTGATTTTGAATACTCGGATTTGTAATGACATAAATGTAATATTATAATATTTATTATGTAAAGAGGTTTATTTATTCATCAATAATGATAAATTAAGGTCCCTAATTACAAAATATGGAATTCACGATCGCCCCGCACCATTACGCGGCAACGCAATGGGGCGACGCAACAAAGTTAGTGCGTAGGGTACTACTTTTCAATTCCAAGAATGATTATAACGTGAAAGAAAGAGACATAAGTACATAACTAAGACAATAAAGAGAGAGAGAGCAATATTAATAGCTGGTAATGTTGGTATGTTATTATTACGGAAGTTTTAATTGTATTATTATAAAACGACGAAAACTTGAAAAATAAATGAATCATCGAGATTAAAACTAATAAATAAAACTTAAAACAAAATAAATCGCAAAATTGTGTGTTTGTGTCAGCAGTACCTAAAGCGCTGCAGTTCTTACGATTTTGAGCGCCCTGGATATAGAGTCGGCGATTAGCACCTCTAAGTGCGGGGTGAGGTGCGGTATCTGATATAGCGCGGGGAAGGGAGTGTCCCTTCTGTACGTAGTACTATTAAGTATTCAGTGCCGAGGGAGATTGTAACAGCATAGCACTGCTGCTTATATCATTTGTCACTTTCATTTTTTTTATAATTAAACTAAAAAGTGTTATTTTCATTTTGCGGGAGTTTAAAATATGGTAAGTATATGAATCTACTGATAATGTATTCTCCACATTGGAAAATATTTTAAACCCTCTAAATTATAATTTTTTCATACAAATGAATGTATGGATCTCGCCATAATTTTTCACTCATTTAAAATGTTCGCTCATTACATGTGTTCGATTTAAAATAGCTTTCAAACGACTAATACACTCACATCAGCCATATACAGCGTGTGCTCGAAGCTGTACCCTCCGCCGGGCTGCTTGAGCGCCACCAGTGGCCCCACGTCCTTGGTGGCGTGGCCGTCCGTGCTGATGTGCAGCACCAGGTCTTCCACGGGCTCCGGAGACGTCACCCTGATCACCACCGAGTGGGCGGTGGCTACGAAGTAAACAGTCTGTAAAGTATATAATAAAAAATAAGTTAATTTGTACATAAATTATTATAATGGGGAATTCATTATCAAAATGACTTTACAGTTTCATAAAATATGAAATATTAGAAAAGGAAAAACGAAACGAATTTTATAAAAAAAATCAAAATTCGTAAAATACGACACAGTGCAGACGCATTGAAAACGTGGCTTTAACGCAATATATACGTTCGAACATCTGGTGTAGGACGGCGACGTTAGTTTGACTGGGCATATTCTGCACTTAGCCACTTAATTGGGCCATTGTACAGACAGCGTCATAAACTTCTAACCCCCCGCGCGTTGAAATTTCTTCGCATAGGGGGTTAGCAGTTGATGTCGCTGTCTGTACGTGAAATTATTTTTTCTTTTACTCCAGCCATCCCAGTTCATCCGAGCAGCCTTTTCAGGTTGCTGCAGACTTCGGATAGTGATGCTGGAGACTGGAGAATCTGTGCCCGTTGATCCGCCACACTCCTGCACTTCATGAGCACGTGCTGTGGCGTTTCTTCCGCCTCCATGCAGCCTCTGCATAGAGGGCTGTCTGTCACACTGATGGTACAGTTCGATTCAAACTTAATGGTGGCTGTGAAGTGCGCTGTTGGCTGCGCAGTGCGCCTTACCCCCGAGAAAGAGATACGATACGAACCGTTTGTAACTGGGGGGCTGGGTCTGTAGACAAAATCACTTTCAGTTAGCGTTAACGCCAACGGAAAAATCAAATTGTATGGAGTTGACGATTGCTTACCAGACGTCACGTGATGCAAATATGTCAATTACATACAATTTGATCTTTCCGTTCGCGTTAACGCTGACAGAAAGGGGATTTTGTCTACAGGCCCTGGGCCTCCAAGTCTGCTATTACAATAGTGTCAGAATTGTCTATCATTGATTTCATAATAAATTGTTGATTTTGACAAGTTTGGTAATCTATTAGTATAATGGCGTCATTATGACTTTCCAATGGTCACGCAACACGTCATTAAAAGAAATATTATAGAATGTTAATCTCGTACAAAATGACAACTGAATAATTGCTAAAATTTTGACAGTTCCTTTGATCAAAACCTACCATTAGCACGTCATTGTGTAGTTATTGCTTTTAATTCGACCGACGAATGATCGACCATTATGAATTTAGCACATTACGAACTTTTAGCAAAATGACAATGGGATCGTGTTGGAAATTATAAAAATAGCAGACTCGGCCCCCCGGTGTTCCGTTCTGTCCCCTCACCGCGGGCACGAGCGCGGAGGTGTCGGCGTGCGCCTGCTCGGGCGTGAAGCGGTGGCAGCCGCGCGGCGTCAGCGAGTACAGCTCGGCCGCCGGCACGCACGCCGAGCTGGCCCCCGCCGCGACTGACAGCACGCCGGACGAACTAGCGCTGCTGTACTCCACCTGGGGGGAAGGATATCACTGAACATTGCTTGCGAAATAGCTTCAACCACGGAATAATAAAAACAAGAGGAAGTGCCCTTAGTCTTACTTAATACTGGATCCAGTGTCGCCAAACTCACACATTTGCAAATTAAAATGTACTTGCAATACACAGAAAACGATGATATAATTGGCTACAAATTAGAAAGGCAACTTTGGCGAAAAGCTTATCTATTGTTGTTTGAAATTAAACCGTAACACAACTGACGAACGTTGCTATTATTTTACATGTCAAAATCACTAAAGAGATTGTTTCCATCTAACAATCCAATTCGAGCAATGTCCAACGAGTTCAGCTATTATTAGACGCTAGAGAGCGCTGTTACCAAATTACTTAACATGACATCTATTGTTACTATAAATAGATGTCATTTTCGCATGCAACTGTTATTTATTTTTCTATTCAATGAGAGATGTGGTCAAGTTGTCGATAATTTGTACAATGTAAGAAATGTAATTACCTACAGTGTTTAAATTGATCTTTTTAATGTACAGTACGCAAAAGAGATAAGTATCCATGTCGTCGGGAATAGTTGAAGATTTCTCAAAAACCAATGGGGGCTTTCAAATGAAATTTTATTAAATCATTGAACTGTTTATTCTCTATAAATTGTATTTTATTTTATTCATAAAAACCTATCGGTTTCTAAGTAAACTTCAACTGTTTCCGGCGACATGGATACTTATCTCCTTTGGTAACCGTACGTAATGGATCAAAAATGACGATTAATTAATTATGTATGCGTATATTGACATATTTTTCTGTGATAATATGAGTCCGTAATATGATTGTATGTAGAAAATTAATTGACGTCCCAATGAAATGACGCATTATTTTAGACATGATAGTATGTTTTCTAAATACGTGACAGTCTTTTAAAAACATAATTGACATCTGAATTTTTGTGAAGATAAACTATATACATAGAAGTATATAATAGAAAATTTATAGGCCTACGTCTAACCGCGAATGCTATTTGCCAGAATATAGGTATTAAAAAGGAATATAGAAAGGAATATAGGTTTTTAAAACTCATTCTTTCAAACTCATACTTTTATTTATTAAAAAAAAAGTTTGGTACTAAACATACCTACATGTTATTGTTTTATCGACACGAACTATTTGCTTTAATGTGTCGCATCCCTAAACGAGTAGCGTTGAAGTTTCTAGAATTTATGCCACGTAAAACGATTACAGTCAAGACAGCGAGCAAGCTAATTTAGACTTTAATGAATGGACATAAGGTAGTTTTTAGTTCGCATCAAAGTAAAAATATGGTATTGTAAATAAAAATCGATTATATTGAAATATATGAAAGTTTTATACTTTTTGGTGATACGATATACCTCTGCAAGAAACATTCTTTGCCCTGCTATCATTTTTGCATGTAAAAATTGCACAATAAGGCAGGGTTGTATTTTTTTCCCTTACGTGCGACATTGTGCGATATGTCACGCCGCTGCAAGTAATTGATCTCTACTGGATCAATGTTGATCATTTCCACATAATTGTGCCACACGTTCGATGGCTGCGTGGCACTTCCCCTTGTTTTTATTATTCCGTGGCTTCAACATTTACATCATCATCATTTCAACCGAAAGACGTCCACTGCTGGACATAGGCCTACCCAAGGGGAGGGGGGGGGGGGTTACCATAATCGCCACGCTTGGCAGACGGATTGCCGATCGCTGTATGGTTGTTAGAAAGGCGCAGAGAACGCTGCTGCCCATTCTCTGGTAAGTCCCTTAGTCGCCTCTTACGACACCCACGGGAAGATATAGGATGGTGCTATTCTTTACGTCAGACACCACACGGACGTTTACGTCCGAAACCACCAAAATTTACGCAGATAAACAATCATGGCGAAATCCATACATGCATTTATATGAAAACAAAATCTTTTAGAAGGTTTCAAATATTTTCCAATGTGGAGAATACATTACCAGGAGAAGATTGATATAGGTACTTACCATATTTTTAAACCCCCGCTTAATTATAATATTTTAAAATGAAAATAACAGTTCTTCATTTCATCACATTGCCCATTTTGTTTATAAACAAAAGAAAGTGACAAGTGACATTAACGGATCTATCAAATTGGCAGACAAATGATTTGAATCGATGTTTACAATGATGGAGTTGAAAAAGTACATTGATGAATCATTATTTCTGACATTATTTCCCATAAAACGGCTGTCAGTGTCACTGTTACTCTCAGTTTTTTTCTGAAATAATGAACTTATTATTATTATTTTTGCTGCGAGGTTTTAAAAATATTGTGAATGCCTGAAGATACTCTTTAAGTACCCAAGAGTAAAAGAATTAGAATTTCAACATCTTTAAACATTTTTTTTTTATACAAATCCTGCCATGATTCTTTCTGTACTAACATCATTTACATACACAAAGTTTTCATCTAATATATAAAAATCTCGTTTCTCGTTTGTTGTACTGCTCCAAAACGACTTGACGGATCATAATGAAATGTTCATTGTCTTAGCCAGGGGTGGGCATACTTACAACATTGGCGATCTACAATATTAAAATTGTACGACAAACGATCGACTCGCAAGCAGAAAAAAAAATAAAGACATTTAGCAAAAAAAATGCTTTCGCTGATTTCGATTTCGATTTTTGAGATTTGGATATTTTTCTCCGCTTAAAAGAGACTAACATTTGGTAGTCTATTGCTATGGCATAGAGATGTATGTCTGAAATGATCTGTATCATCTCGTATTCAAGAGATGGCAAGTTCATGTCAAAGGTATTCGATATTTCAGAAGCAGTTATTATCAATTTTCGTAATTCAGAAAAACGTCTTTCTAACTCGCTGCGAATATTTACAACAGCTACATTTCTGGAAGTATGCTGGCGATTGACCCTAAAACCGCTTACAATCGACGGGTCGACCGCGATCGACTGTTTGCCCACCCCTCTCCCCACATAGGCGATTTTTTTTTTTTTTACATGGCTGAACAACTTTCGCCAGGTCAGATATTATAATATATCCATTTAAAATCATGTCATTGTTCATTGTCATTTACGCGTCTTACATACTGTATAGTTTAAATTTTATTTAAAGAAGGAACACCCAATTTGAAATTGTAGTACATTGCAAAAATATATTGAATAATCTCCTCACCTCAACTTCATGTGTAGAATGTATCCTCAGCACATAGCCGGTATGTTCAAAGGTGGGCACATTGGTGTGGTCCTGTGTGACGGCCACGTTGTGCCTGGACTCTGCCCAGCACAGCGGGTCACTTTCTACTGAGATCTCCACGCTGCCGGGGAGGACTTCCTCGAAGGTGTACTTGCCATCTGCAAATTCAAATTTGGTCAATGTTGTTAAAACTAAAGTGTTCCACAAAATGTTCTATTTTGCTGATAGCTACAGATCATAGTGTTTGCTACATGCTTGGTGGTTGTGCAGCATCATGTGACTGGCGCACCACCAATATTTCAGCCCCCCCCTAGCCAAGTTACAAACGTCTCGTATCGTATCTCTTTCTACAATAGTTAACGCCTCGTCGTTTTTTATTTTCGATCACGTGACTTATCGTTGAGATGACGTCATTCCGTCAGTTTTCTATTAGCGTTATTGATTGTAGATTGCCAATTTCATCGTCCATAGAGCTCGCAAAATGCCATACCCTTAGCGATGGTGGTCATGGGTGAGCCCACGTACCCCCCGTCGGGCGACAGCGGGCGCAGCGTGACGCGCAGGGCTGCGCAGGCGCCGGCCAGCTTGCAGAGCACGCGCCCGCTCAGCTTGCCCTTCAGCTGAGAGAACGTCACGCCGTCCACGCGGGCGTTACCGACTGACACTTTTTGAGTCAGCGGGTAGTATCTGCCAAGGAAGAATATTGTTTTCACTTCTCTTGCTCAAAAAGGCCATCATTGTAGCATACCAGAGCGGGGATAAAATAGCATTTCATCCTCTAGGGGAAAAAGTTTTTTATTTTTTTATTTTTGTGTATTTAATATGACAATGAGCCTACAAAAACGAAAAAATCTTTAGTCATAAGTAGAATAATCATGAATAAAGACTCGACTTATTACTGTTTCATAAAAAAGAACCTCATTTTAATTTTGAAAATGGAACTAGTATCGGCGATCCCTGGTAGGATGCATGCAATGTGTTGCGGCTACAGAAGAAACAAAAAAAAAGACATTGGCGCGAAATCTTTATAATTTTTCTGTAATTGCAAATTGAATTGGTAGTGACCGTAAATAATTTCATATTGTATTGGATTGTTTTATTTTCTCGCAATCGTAGTGAAAAGTATAGTGTAACACACGGCGCTAAAACCCATTAAAACTCGGTTTCTATTTACTCCCTCGCTAAAGCTCGGGAGTAAAACTACCTCGTATATAATGGGTCATTTTAGCTCCTTGTATCACAAACTACTATAGAATAAATTATTTTTTTTCTTGAGATTAATTTTGTATCGAACTCTAATGTACAGCAATTATTACAAGTTTGTCTTTATTTTTTAATTGTTTTATATTTTTCTTTACTTTCATTGTTATCAAAAATAAAAGCAAAATGAATAATGCAGGATTTTGTAAAAACATAGTTGAAAAGAGTATCCGTGAAGATTCTTGCTTGTTCTTCTCTATAGAGACCTACCTATGTATTCAAATTCAAATTCATATATTTATTGCTCAACACAGTACATAAATATACATTTCTTGGTGTTCATTGAATGCGCAGTCCACTGTGTTGCACCAATTTAGGCATGCAAAATTCAGCTTCAAATTTTCTTTTAACTGAAAGAGTCCTTGTATTTTTATGTGCCATTTTAGAGAAAAAAAGAAATCCTGGGACCGTGCCATCCAGATATAAATTAGTTTTATAAAACACCAGCTTTTGCCCGCGACTTCGTCCGCGTGAATATTGGTTATCGTGGATGCAGACAAAGTCGCGGATTAAAAACAAGCTTATGTCCTTCCCCGGGGTTCAAGCTATCTTCATACCCAATTTCATCAAAATCGGTTCAGCCGTTTCATCGAGAAAGCGTAACAAACAGAGTTACTTTCACATTTATAATATTAGTATGGATTTTACAATTTTTCAATTTTTCAAATTAAACCCAGATGTTATTATACTGGCTAAATCATGGCCTTTTTTTTTGTTTTTTTGTTGCATAGTGGATATCCTCATGGACTGCCTCCATCGAGGGTGGTGGTGGTGATGGAGGAGCATGCCAGACTCTTACCGGCTAAAACCACCGTGGTGTTCCACCTCTGCCTATTGCCGGGGGTGTGGATTTCATATAAGCATTCACCGCTCCCAAACAATCATGGCTTAGTATAATTCAGTCTCGAATTAGCTGCATTTCGATGTGGACGTGTTGCTGACTCGTGTTTATTTTTTATATCGCTTGGCGCGGCGGTGTAAGCCGTCGCTCGTAATTGTAATCGTCATGAGTAAAACACTCGTGGCGAATGAGCTGCTGGCGTTCTTGCAGCAGAAGCTGGATGTGATGGACGAAGTTTCTGCAATCCAGATCTGTGCGACGCATTTCAGTGAAGACGACATTGCTGCTGCCAAGCAGCTTCTGTACCTGTGCAGAAGAGGTTGGATGCATCCCAAAACACCGTCGCTGACTTGCGTAATGAAGTCATTCAGTTGCGTAAAGCGGTAGCGGAATCTGGGTCACCATCGAGTGCATCGAACAATACGCGTCGCGGAGTGAACCACGATTTATCGGGGGCAAGCTTCGCGTCAGCAGTTTTGTCTTCGCCACCGCCGTCGACTGCTGAGCCTGCAGAGCGCGCATTGTGTGCGCCCCGCAGCCCTGCCCCCGCCCCCGCGGCTCCTCCTCGAATCGCCGCTCGCACTGCTCGGCCTACTGAACTGCGGCCTGTGTCTGTAGCGTCAGCTAAATGTCATCCCGCCAGGGTCACCGTAAGTACTCTGGATGATCCATCTGTAAAGTCCGTGCCTGAAGTGGCATCGAAACAGGCTGATGGTGATGGTTTTGTAACGGTGCAAAGGAGGAAGCGCCGTCTGAGAACCTCCAAGAACCGCTTCGGCACGGCTCCCGTGGAGCCCAATACCATACGTGCCGCGATGCCGAACACGCCGGTGTACATCTCCCGCCTCCACTACACCACTACGGCGGAGGACATCGTCGAGTACGTGCGCCGAAAGACCAACTACACGCCGAGAGTGCAGCTGTTGCACTCGCATCGCAACGTCAACTTCAGGGCGTTTGTGGTGCGGCTACCAACGTGCTATCTGCAGCTCGTCATGGTGGAGGACTTTTGGCCGAAGGGTGTGGTGTTCCGTCGCTTCCGCGGACAAGTGCCGCACGATCGCTCAGTGAAGTGAAGTTACTAACATAGGCATAAGATACTATACCTACTAACAAGTAATGTAATTTAGTTATGTATGTTAGTCTATAAGGTATATATTGTATGGGTCTTGTTACCTGAATTAAATGATTATAATTATTAAAATTATTATTATAATAAACACAACACTCACTGCAATCCATCCCTCTGCTCCTGCTCGGACACT
Source organism: Charanyca ferruginea (assembly GCA_947361185.1). Lineage (NCBI taxonomy): Eukaryota > Metazoa > Arthropoda > Insecta > Lepidoptera > Noctuidae > Charanyca > Charanyca ferruginea. The sequence goes on along the minus strand of OX376058.1, from coordinate 29,941,527 downwards.
TCCACCTTAGCAGTGTACACTCCGGGCGCGAGGTACGTGCACCACTCGCCCTTCTCACCGTCTGCGGCCACGCGCGCCTGCCCGGCCCCGCCGGCGCGGGTCTCCGGGCTCAGCAGCACTGAGCGGGACCCCGGCGGGGTCACGGCGCCACACACGCGCCAGCGAGAGGCCCGCGCGCTGGGGGCCGAGCGGGGACCCGTGGGGGTCACTACGAGTTGGATGTCGTCGAACTTGCATTGTTCTGGGTGAGACAGAAATGTTTGGCTCAAAATCTAAGATGTGACTGATGAAATGCTAAAAATATTTTATGATGTGATGCAACTGATTTCGGTCAAGGCGATTGCTTCAGCTCCGCTGTAGCTGACGTTTGTAAGCTTGCATGTGTCTTAAGTAACCAATCTTCTTTATGAAGACCCTCGCACGTTGCGGGCATGTGAGCTCACCCAAAAATATTTTGATGAGGTAAGCCATATAAACAAAAGACGTTATGTAACACTATCTATATGAGGCTTAACTTGGAATACAACCCCCCCCCCCCCCCCTACATTCAACATGGATGATGGTAAAATATTATTGATTTTAAAAGAGTGTTCATGGAGTTTCTGGCTCATTCTTCTCCATAGAAACCTACTGTTTGGAACAAGCAACTAGCTTCGAGAGACTCTGACAATTCAAAAGTACCTGTAAATGGTGTAATTGAAATAAATGGTTTTGAGTTTGAGTTTTAATTATTGTCACCTTAGAAATAAATGGTGTGTAACTTACCATGCTTAAACGCAAGTGTATAAGTGGAAGGCTGCAGATTCGGCAGAGTGAACTTGCCGGCCGAGTCAGTGTTGCCGATCGGTTTGCCGTCCATTAAGACGCGGGCGCCGGCCATGCCCGGCCCGCCTATTGACTTCACTACAGTTCCTACAACTGTGAACCCTGTTACCTGGGGAGGAAATAGAACATTGATACTTAACTGACAATCAAAAAAGCTTTAATTCATAATAATAATTGGTAATAGGTAAATTATCTGGTGTATTCAATATTGTTTTGTCTGAGAATAGGTAGACTATTAACAAGTTAAAAGCCATGTAGGTCACCAGTGACAGGAGCTAGTGGAGGTTTTACCTTCAACATTTTTGGCCCGGCAGTCAATGTATTAAGCAATGACTCACCACAAATAATAACATTACTTTTGAACCATTTTTTTTGTGGGTAATAGTACCTACTAGGCACATTCTTAAAGGATTTCTAACTAGACCTTACACTTAATAATTATTTAGTTTAAGACAAACAAAAAAAGATAAGAAACAACCTACAATAAAGCTATCTGTACTTATCAAAACTCACCTCAAAAGCATGCTTGATGAACAGACTGTCATGTCTGACAGTGAAGGGCACAGCGTCTGGTCTCACGTTGTAACTGACAGTGACCTGGCCAGGAGGTGTGGACATTGCCAGGAGTCTGTACTCCCCAGCTGGGACCAGACCAAAGCTGAACTCTCCATTGGTGTCAGTAATAGAGTGGCAGATGGGAGCATCCGGCACACCTTGGAGCAGAGCTGTCTTGCAACCTTCCACTCGGTATTTAGGACTTTCCTAAAATATTTAAGTTACATTTTTAGTGTTATCATTTTATGAATTACATGAAACACAATATAATTTCAGTGTCAATGTAAATATTACTAGCTTGAGTGTGTACGCAAGTGAAATATTTACCTCTTTGGAATACAGCAGCACATACAGACCACCGATAGGGCTGCCAAAAGAGGTGACTGAACCAGTCACATCATAACCTTTTACTGCAAGAACACCAAAGGGTAATGCGGTGTTGCCCTCCTTCACTTGAACTACAGCTTGAGCCGGGTCTAGCTTCCATCTAAAGAAATTACATTCTATTTTATCAAATTTTTTTTGTAGTTAATAAAAAAATAAACTAATAATTAGGAGATACAAATACAACTATGAAAAACAAAGTTAACTATTTAAAAAGTAGATCAAAGTCAATTAGAGTTCTTATATGGATTCTTATGAGAATTCATGACATAAAAGAATTTTGTCTATCAATTTAGTAACTTAACCATAAAAAGTATTAACTTACTTTGCGTGGGAAGCCTTAACAGTGTATTTCCCTGGAATAACTGGCGTGAAATGGAAGTCACCACCTACTGAAGTCACAGTATTCCGCACCTCTCCTTTATCATTTACCAACTGGATAGCTATACCACTGGGGCCCTGCTTCTGACCAGCAGTTATCACCTGTCCCGTTATCCCAAAGCCATTGAAAGCGAAGTTGACGTCCTGACCAGAGGAACATTGGTCTGTGACACCATCTACTGATAAGTTAACTTCAGACGGCTCGAAGCTCCACCCAGCCGGAGGATGGACCTTTAGCACGTACTCCCCTTTTTCATACAGAGGCAGGAAATAGTACCCATTGGTGGGAGCACTCTCAGTCTTCTCTTTCAAACTGCCTTCTTTGGTATACCTGAAAAATATGTTTACTTATGAATGAAAGACTTTACTGTAAATCCCCAATTAAACAAATATTACTTGTATTGTACCGCAAACCACATAGCTAAGATTAGAAGGTTATGTCTAAGGGATAAACAAGGTAAATTAAATTATTACAAGTTTGAGGTTAACTTACAGACCAATCTCTATTTTAGAGAAATCCAAAGGAACATGACTTTTGACGAAACCACCACACCCTAGGATATCATTTGCACTACATTTTGTACATAATAATAGTAAAATTACTGGTAAAAATATACTACCAATGTAAGCAATCTTCGCCATTTTTAAATAGTGATGGGCCATTCGTTGATTCGCATTCGTTCGTATCGTTTGCGTTCGTATTTCGTCATTCGTTTAAGTCAATAAGTCGTTGATTTGACATTTTGACGTAGGGAACACTTCATGGGGAACACTTAAGTACGGATGTTACCATGAAGATATAGGTATAAATGGAGCCAACACTTAGAACAAAAGCTTGAAACCAACTGTGGGCTGATGCTCTCTTTCTGAATGCATACATAAGAACGAGACAATAATACGTGTTTTATTTATCTTATGTTCAGAAAGAGAGCGTCTGCCCACAGTTGGCTTCACTTAGGTATTTAGAGTGTTGCCTCCACTTTTATCTATAAGCTTCTTGGATGTTACTTCATGTTAAGAAGATAGTAGAATCTAGGGTTGCAACGAAATATCGCGTTACCGATAATATCGACCCCAAAATACCGCTATATATATCGATATGTTAAAATCATTGATATCGATAACATCGATATCGAAAAACCGAAAATATATATTTGTTAAAAACGCTGTCCCCTTGTTTCGCAGACAGAAATTTCATAGAATTTCGTTTCCCAGAAAATGTTTCATGTAATATTTGGTTCTCGTATTTTTATTACGACTATTATTGTTTCAAAGACTATTTACTTCAATGAAAAATATTTCACAAAAACACGATTCAATGAATTTTTAATCACATTTTTTTGTTTAACAAACTTATCAAACAGTAGAATTATTTTTTAACGAATAAGTATATAAATAGACAAAAACAAAAATGATGTCTTAAAAAGTCAATATGTTGTGCTACAAAAGTTAATGACAGAAACGAATCTCTGCGAAACCGATTCCACGTAATCTTGTCTGCCCTACACCTAGAGTGTAATTTAAATCTGCGTAAGCGTGGAGGGGCGAGGCGGCCCGCGAGCTGAGGAGCAGGTGGTTTTAACGGCCGCCGCCGCGGCTGAGGCGGCCGGCGAAGCCGGCCAGCGAAGCTGCGGTGGTGAGCGTGAATACCATCTGCGACGATAAGCTCGCGTGGGACCGCCGGAGCCCTGCAACGCCGGAGCCGTGACAGAAACTATGCCTGCTGCATGTTGCATGCCCGCTTACATGATGCATGCTTGCTTGCATGATGCATGCTTGCTTACATGCTGTATGCTTGCTTGTACGCTGCATGCTTGCTTTTACGCTGCATGCTTGCTTGCACACTGCATGTTTGCTTGCATGCTGCATGGTTGCTTGCACGCTGCATACTTGCTTGCATGCTGCGTGGTTGTTTGCACGCACGCGCAGTAGGTTTGGTTAGAACTGAGACTCCTATTCTTGGGAATAAGTTTTATATTATATAAAAAATATAAGCATAAAGAACATTTTGATTTGTTATTCTATGATCTATGTTCGCTGAGGCACGTACCGACTGTTTCAATGCTGTACGGCGTAAGAAAGCGGCCTCGCTGCTAAACAGGCTCCGTGGCAGCCCCAGTAGCATTCTACGAGCTATAGCCGGGAGACATGACAGCCCGTTGGTGAGGTCACTTGTTACCTGTACACTGTCTGTGTTATTAGTTAAGTACTAACATAGGTTAAGTCTATTATTACTAACCCAATGGATCTTTGTTGTCTGACTATATGAAAATATATTATTATTATTATTATGATATGATTATTCTAACAATAAACTTAATGTGAAACAAAAATCAATGATTTAAAAAATTTCTGCTTATTGATTAATCTATGAAACGAAATTATTCGAAAATTTTTATGTGAAACGAAATTCTATAAAACTATTAGCTATGAGACAACGTACAACCGTTAAAAACATTGAAATTTTTGTTTAAGCATGTTTTATTTCTATTTATTTTACCTGCTATTATCTACTATCTAAATCTAATCAAATATAAATAACTATTGCAACAACTGCACATGCAATTTTACAATCAACGTTATTTATTTTGTTACAAAGATAAATTAAAAGGTTTGCACACAGCGAAAATGCTATTCAACAAAATATAAGCGTATATTTTGTTAGATGTTAGGTGATAGAAAACACAAAACAGTATCGAAACAATGTTTGACATGAAAAATATTTATGTGATTATTATCTTCGCTGTGTGCATGCTATTACTTTTTTCATCTATCTTTGTAACAAAATAAATAACTTTGATTGTAAATTGCTTTTGAATAATTAACCCTAATTTTTACAGAGATATAAAAATAGTGAAAATATCGATAATTATCGCGTTTGTATAGCCGATATATCGAATATTGAAATATCGATATTTATATCGATATTTCAAAAGACTTTATTTTCTTCACCAAAATGAATCATGGCGAGATCCATACATTCATTTGTATGAAAAAAAAATCATTTCGAGGGTTTAAAATATTTTCCAATGTGGAGAATACATTACAAGGAGTAGTTGATATACTATACTATACCATATTTCACCCCCGCATAACTAAAATATTTCAAAATGAAAATTACAGTTTTCGTTTCATCTTGTTGCCCTTTTTGTATTTATAAAAAAAAATACGTACAGATTTTAGTGCTTTTTCTTACCTCAAACGAATAGTAGAATACCGATCATGTTGCGTTCCGAAGCACCAAAGACGCGCAACAGTAGAATGCCGTTATTGCGCTCGCGTGACGCGAACTTGACGCGAGCGTGTCTGACAGCGGTAGAGAATACGAAAAGCGTTGTTTTGATCGAAACTTAACTGCAACTGCACTGCAACAGCACATCTTTAGTTACGTGAATTAGCCAACTGCGTGTGAGCTGCGCGTGAACTGCCCGTCAAACTTTACGACATAATCTACAGCTTCGTGACGACAACCAAACTCAATCAAACTTACTTATGGTGTAGCCACATGGAGAAAAAATATCACTCACTAAATCAAATACATTTCAATGAATATGACGTTATTATAATATTAAAATAATACCCCAGTACAGATTTTAGTGCTTTTTAACTGTCATTTTGAGACGTCAAACGAATAGTAGAATACCAATCATGTTGCGTTCCGAAGCACGTACCAAAGACGCGCAACAGTAGAATGCCGTTTTTGCGCTCGTAGGGATGCAGTCTTTTGAAATATCGATATTTATATCGAAGCCAGGAAAATATCGATATCCGATATATCGGCTATGCCAACGCGATAATTATCGATATAATCGATATTTTCGATATAACTCTGTAAAAATTAGGGAAATCAAAAGCAATATACAATCAAAGTTATTTATTTTGTTACAAAGATAGATGAAAAAAGTAACAGCAAGCACACAGCGAAGATGATAATCACATAAATATTTTTCATGTCAAAAATGTTTCGACACTGTTTTGTGTTTTCTAACACCGAACATCTAACAAAATATACGTCCATCTTTTGTTGAATAGCATCTTCGCTGTGTGCAAACTTTTTTCATTTATCTTTGTAACAAAATAAGTAACTTTGATTGTAAAATTGCTTTTGATTTCTCTTTTGATTTGCAGTTTTTATGTAATAGTTATTTATATTTGATTAGATTTAGACAGTAATAGTAATAGCAGGTAAAAAAAAAACAGAAATAAAAAATGCTTAAATAAAAATTTCAATGGTTTTAACAAATATATATTTTGGGTTTTCCGATATCGATATTATCGATATCAATGATTTTAACATATCGATATTTTAGTGTCGATATTACCGGTAACGCGATATATCGTTGCAACCCTATGCGTACGCGTGACGGTGACGCGAACTTGACGCGAGCGCGTCTGACAGCGGAAGAGAATACGAAAACCGTTGTTTCAGCGTTCCCGAACCTCCCGATTAAACGGGAGATTTACTGATTTCCAAACCCATCTCCCGACCTATCGTAAAGCGACCACATTCTCCCGTTTTTAATCTTTAAGTACAAAAAGTTAAAGAAGAACGCCCCCATAACAACATAGGCTGGACATAGGGATTTTCCCGGTCGAAAGAATGAACAGATGTAAAACTACGTCACTCTGTGGTGTACTTGGGTGTACTTGTACAAGTGTTTTATATTGTAATATGTTGTAAACTATTTTTCTGACAACCTAAGAAGTCGTATTTGAGAGCTATCAAAAAAGTTTGTGTAGTAAGGGGAAAAAATAATCGGTTGATTAAAAACAGATTCTTGAGACCTATTTTGTCATTATTTACTTTACCTCAATCTTAAGCTTATGTAAAAAGGATTTTTTAGCCTAAATTTATTGAAAACGAAGCAAAGAAACAGACTTTTTCATCAATTGTAGGTCTTTTACATACCAAAACTGTACGCAAAATACGCGCTGAGACGTGGAGTTGCGGCCACCAGCCCATGATACTACTATACCAAACGCCATAAAGTGCTAGTTGCTTTGATTTTATATTTACAAAATCATAACTATGTCAAAAGAGCTATATTAACGTTTGTATGACAAAACTGATTGACTTTTGATTAAAACTCCCGCTTTCTCCCGATATTTTGTCCACATTTCTACCGAATTATTTTTATTTGGTTTGGTAACACTGCGTTGTTTTGATCATGGACGTAATAATAATATTACGTCCATGGTTTTGATCGAAACTTAACTGCAACAGCACTTCTTTAGTTATCCTCGCCAACTAGCATGATTGGTGATCTGTTATTTATAGCTAGTATCAATACGAAGGAAGAGATTAGCAACAATGATTAGTTACAAACCAGTAGACAAGTTTGTTTTTGTTAAATAATTTTTATTGAAATGGCATTAACAATTTCATCTACTCCAAATAGGAAACACTATTATCGCCTAAAAAGTAATGTGCAGTAACTTAACAATGTATAATATTCATACTGCATCAATGTCAATTTAAGTTGCGGACAAGATCTTGCTCTTATTGTTAGTGCAGTAGCTTATACTGTATCCCTACTCCCTTTGGAACTTATTTTATTTAATGGATTGGCAAACAATAAGAACTCACACCTAGTAAAACAACATTAGTTTTAGTTTTCTGTGTATACTTTTGTTTTTAGATGTGGTTAGAATTCAAATGATTACTGTTTCATTGTGAAATAAAGGACTTCGGTAATTTTATTTTATTTGTTTTATTTAATATATTATTCGAGGCAGGCATTTTTATTAGTCAGACAACTCAGAGTTTTCTTACAAGTAAAAATGCCTGTTCCAAAATAAATTCATTAAATTTTGGTAGCACCATACCTATTATTCCCGTAATAATTTCAAATCTCCCGCCCTCGCGCTCACCGCTCAAAGCGTATCAATGTGAGGAGGCCGACTATAGATGGCGCTAATACGAAGTGTTTTCCTTTTTTTTGTTTGAAGTTGTCATTCTTCTCTGGTAAGAGTATTATTGTTCTGTGGTTAAGCGTCTTACTAGGGATGTCGAAAATGAAAAAAAATATCGATATATCGATACATCGATATTTAAAAAAATATCAATATCGGTCTCGATATATCGCGAAAAAAATATCAATATATCGATATATCGGTCAAATTTTTCGACCAATTTGCTTTTTTTTAAAATGAATTTAGGTCAGCCTCTCAGCAATAAAAACAGTTTTTTATTTCAATCATTACTTTATTCTCAATTAAATCAAAGGAAATAAGGAATCAGTCAATTATACCAGTATTTGTCCGGCAGTGAAAGTAAAAAAACTCTATTTTTGACATGCTCTGCCGTCAGCCGGCTCCTGTTGTTAGGAACTGCCAGATTGACGGCAGAAGCCACTCTTTCTGACGGCACGGAGGAAGCCGTAGGAGTTAAATATTTCAGGGCTAGACCCGAAAGAACTGGTGTAAAATGTCGAGTGTCTACCCAAAATTTAAAGCATACAAAACAATCTCGCACCACAAACAACACTTAAAGAAAGACCTATTAAAAATCAAATGGCTGACTTGTTAAAGAAACGCACTGACGACTGATAGTGACAGGGCAGTTAGTTATGCACTCACTAGTCACTACCACAGATTAGATTAATGGAATTCTGCACAACAATAACTTTTTTTTTTCAATATTTTATGGCTTTGAATTCTAGCGAATTTAGTTAGATCGTCATGAGATGATAAATAAAAAAAAAATATCTATTTTGATACGAATTTCGATATTTGTTTTTTTGTATCGATGTATCGATATATCGGATCAAAAAATATCGGCGAAAAATATCGATATATTGAACAAAAAATATCGATATATCGATACATCGATATTTTTTCAACAAGCCTACGTCTTACTGACCATCCTTCGTGCTGTACGTCCCGCAAAGGTCATGCACGATCATAGTTTATTATACTCTTTGTGCACGATGCACGATGCAAAACGACCGTGAATAAGCTTGCTGTACGTCAATAATTAATATTAATTGTTTTTTTTCACGGTATTTTTGATGTATGACCTTGGCGGGACGTACAGCAAGAAGGATAATGAATAAGGCGTTTTAAGTGAATGCTAATTCACGTAGGTAACTGCTCGCTACCCCCTACAAGATTTAATGCCGGCACTTCACATGGCGTATTTGTGCAAATATTCGCTTTATTTTGATAATACAAAATATACCCTATGCTATTTTGAATTAAAGTCGATTTTGTATTATCAAACAAGGCTTTAGTACCATATAATATATAATGTACTCTGTGGCTAATACCTATTTGTACAAATACGCAATGTGAAGTGTCAGCATAAAACTGATGGCCGTATCCACAGTCCAAGTTTTTTTATTGGTCTGAGGCCGTATCTTTTAATTGCGTTAACTTTGATTTTATGACGTGACAACGTCATATAAATCGATGAACACCGGCTGCACGCACGAAAAAGTGTCACGATCCGCCTGAGCCTGCAAGCGAGAGCGCGGAACAAGCGATAGAAGCACGATCGGCTCAAGCAATAAGCTCCGCCCACCTCGACGGAAGCCATTATTTGCATAATTATGTTATTAAATAGATGTTAGTCATTATGTTTCTTTGACGTTATCACGTAAAACTATCGTCCGTAAAGAGACTTCACAGAGAACCAATTTTTTTACAGCTTCAAAGGATGCGTTCCACTACTTACCGAGAAAGAGGGTCTTGGTCTTGTCAGACAGATAGGACCTTTTACTCAGGAACTAAGTGGCAACGAAGTAATCCTATATGCCGCAAATACCTACCCTTACATAGTTATACTTTTACCTACTCCTCCATGGGAAATAGGTGTGTATATATATCTAGCAGAGTAATCTGTCTGAGCATTTCAGGAGACCGAGTGCAAGAGAAAGGGCTTATTGACTGATTTTTGTATCAATAGCACAGAATACTTAATAGTACTACGTTCAATAGTATGTGCCCCAGTTTCAACTTTCTACTGAGATCACCTGCAACTTTTAGCTTTGATAACGAGCTAAGGAGGAAGGAACTTTATTTATTATTCAACATAAAAACGTGATGCAGCATTGTGCACTTTTATTGAATGGTATAAAATATATTATACATAAAAACAGAAGGGTGTAGAGTGATAGAGTTGTACATTTAAATATAAGTATTATAGATCAAATAAGAAATAGACTTAAAAATACATTTACTGAGGTAATGACATTGCAAGATTGTGTCTTTACACTGATGAATTTTTATGTTGCCACAGCAGTTTTGGTTTTGTTCTGTATTGGTAGGAATAATTTGAATTCTGCTGGAAGTTCATCTTCTGAATACAGTCTATCAGAAAAGTATACCCTTCTGATCCTGCAGTTTGCATGTATTTGTACCCTGAGAGTTTCTACATAATTAGTCCCATAAGCTCTTCGAGTAAAATCAGCCAAATTGAACTGGATTTGGTTCCAACCTTCATCAAGACGCATGGGCATTGTACAAATAAAGGGCTTCACACGAGTTGTAGATTGATAATTACTTGCTCTGAATCTTCTTCGCACATTTTTATCATCTAAAACCTGTAATCACAAAAGATTGAGGTTAGCATAACTTTTATAACCTACAAGTACCCCAACATTTTGATATGATTAATTTTATAAATGACAAGTAGATTATGCAGGCTGGAAAAATAATGTTAGACTCACCTGAACTTCGAATGTGAAGTACTTCTTCAGATTCTTTATTATCATAACCAGAAAAGGCAGCTTGATACCGAGCGTCTTCTTAGGATCAGCGGGACACGTAATGTAGGTCGTGCTGACATTAGTACCAACTATTTCAAGAACTAGACTTTGTATGTCGTTGTCCGTGATCCTTTTTATGTGCCCATTTCGTACTTTTTTGTCCCAAATTTGCAAAGGTTTACTGCCTATACTGTAAAGAATGGAAAGGAAACCGGACTGAAATGTATTTTTGAACATTTCGTTCGAGCTTGCCCGCAACACTCAATGTACTCTTACATTTATCAGACGATTATCAACAACGGTTTGATCAATAATTATCCCACATTCGCGGATGCATAACAATATATGACACTTTGACAGTAAACACAGGAATTTTGAAAACGGCCATTGATTGGTCATGCGTTTGTTATCAACACGATTGCCATAGCAACGATACAAGAAAAACATCGTTTCATTATACGCAGTATTTAGCCATTTACAACAAGTTCGTTTAACTGCTTCTTGTTTTACATGCTCATCTTAAAAAATAAACAATTTGTACGTATGAATAAAAATTCTATAGAATTCAAATTGATCTTACTGCTAAAAATAATGAAAAAGAAAACATTACTTCATGCATGAAATGGAGTGTATTTATAAAATTGACAGTACGATTATTTCATCTGTGTGCTGTGCTTGTCGTTGTCGTCGCCGTCGCAATAAAAAAAACTCAAGCGGTGCATGTGCAGTGCTTGCGTATTTATTTCAATACAAATATATTTAAATTACGGCCATAAATTTTACCATTTTATAGAAAATGTACCACAATAATATCGCCCAGTGTTGATACAAGTATAATGAACGTTTTTCTTTGTGTATCTTGTTGTTGATTTCAGTAAGTGATATAGCAAAAAATGACGGAAATGTCGTCGAAGAGGTGAGATTACTCGTTCTATTATAATTTTTGCCCTTTATATTTAAATATATTGTTTTCTGTATTTACCTGACGAAGTTAAAACAAATTATATAACAGTTACCGCGGTGCCGCGTTGGCTGAAACACCAAAATTAGATTTCTTGATCACTGTATACATTTGTAAAAAATAAAGTTAGTAATCAATAAAATAATTCGGTAATAATAGCTTCGATACTTGTAAATGGATGGATTAAATTCGCAAAATTCATGCAGTAGATAAATTATGAAACTTGTTTACTGATTTCTGTCAATATTTTAAAATAAGAACTATTTTTGTTAATTTTAGACCAAACTACCAAAGACAACATTTATTTGTAAAGAAGAGATTTATATTCACTTTTGGGATTTTATTATTTTAACTTGTCATTGAAATGTCAGTATATTCCATTGAGTTATAAGTACTATGTACATATATTCTTGAAATTAAATAATAAGGAGGGTATCAGGGTAAAGGTAACATGTGTTTACAAATAAACTAGTACTAACTACATACTCATGTTATGGAACATAAAGTACCTTTAAAGTTCTAATACTGACTGTATTAGAACTTTAAAGGTACTTTATGTTTGATTTTTTTGCACAACTAGTAATTTGTTTGATTCCTCCATCCAGTAGTGCTATTCTGTTACAATTTCCCTCGGTGAACACCTACCTAAGTGAATTGAGTTGTCATCCCATTGTAGTGATTTGTAAATCCCTAGAATCGGGAAGGATGACAGCTCACTTCAGCTAGGTGTTCAGCGAGGGCGATTGTAAAACAATAGACATACTGCAGTGCTATTCTGTTACAATCTTCCTCGGTGAACACCTAGGTGAAGTGAGCTGTCATCCGATTGTAGTACTTTGTAAATCCCTAGCATTGGGACAGATGACAGCTCACTTCACCTAGGTGTTCACCGAGGGAGATTGTAACAGAATAGACATACAGGTTACTTAATTAAACCTACATCTCACAACAAATATCAATTGAATGGATTGATATTGATTGATCAAATTTGTTTAATTTTTAATCAATCAAATAAAGTATGATGGTACAACTGCTATTTCAGTATGTTAAATACAAAAAAGTCAAACTAAAAATTCTTGAAATGTTTTTTGTAACAAAATGGTTGCACTCCAATAATGCTAACTTAAATTGTAAATCAAGAAGACTTTATTCTTCATTACTCAATGTAACCTAACAAGCCGTGAAGTAACTCTAGATGTTACACTACTCAGTATCACATGATATGTTGAGCAATGACTTCATAATTACTTTGAAATTCATTCATATTTAGAAGGATTGTTAAACAATAGTGTAGTGTCACATAGCTGGTCCACATTGGGGCCTTCCTGGATGCCCTTCAATGATTGACTGGCTAAATTTTTTATGCAGTATTTGTTTAAAATCAATTCTGCTGGGCTAGCGGGTTTTTTTCTAAACTGAATCCATCCAGTCCATGCAATGTAGTTTGACTATAATGGGTCACTGAAGCTAGTTACCTACATTCAAGTTTAACAGTGAACATAAAACAAATTACATGTCCATAAATATATTCAAATTGATCACCTAACTACCAAACATTATCCTCATTATTTATCCTTAATTGAAATCAGACAGTCCCTAAGCAAATTGTTATTGAAACATTGTGATTATTATAGAGTAGGGAAAATAAAAGGGCCACGAGTTTTATCTACGCATATCGACACACGCACTTCCGTCGATACGGACGAATGGCGAAGTCCTTCGTATGACCGGTCGCACTGTGTGTATACTATAGGGCTATAGTGGTAGCCAGTGATTGCTGTGATACACCATCAGACATCTGTTCGGTAATGACGGTGATCATATAAAATATACGACATCACAAGGAATTTGACGATCTCGCGTTTCGTGCTACTTCTTACCCTAAGTAAGCCACAGCCACCGTGATGTTCTTCGATCTTTATCTGTAAACATATATATGGTTTAGGTCAGAAACGTAGATATTCTAAACAAGTGGTAGGTATGTTTATAAATAAAATACACAGTAGATAGGTAGCTACTCATTGCCGTGTCCCGCCCGCTCTTGGTTCATTCCCGATTGAGTTGTTGACTCGTAAGTAAGTGGCGGAATGCGCGCGGGCAGCTTTAAAAGGATAGGACACAATCACGCCGATTAGACGTCGTTGAGTTCTTCATTGCGAAAATATCATTGCAACACGTGTAGATTTAAGTGTTATATCTGAGAGAAACTGTAAGTAAAAAAAGGAGACGCAAACCAGAAATAGCTTTGCAGAGAAACACACAACTTAGGTAGGTACCGGTTAATTAGTTTTTACTTTCTCTGCTTATGGGTACTGGAAACAAGTTTTTGCAATAACAATAAAATACGGCGTTTTATACGCGAGTCAATTGTTTTGCGTTTCGTTTTATTTGGCCCAATGAATGAGTCTGAAAGGCATCGCTTCGATTTTGCTCAGTATGAGGTCACTCAACCCATCGCCTGCTTGCAGAACTATTCAGCTGTATTTAATACTCATTTAGAGAATGTGGACCCCATTGTTCATATTTGTTGCGAATTCTACTTAGTAGATAGGTAGGTACTTATTTTAGTTAAATAGGTATAATGAATCGGTGCAGGCAGATAATGGGGAACTTACAACAGTTCATTTTGTATAGTTTTGTGTAAAAACAAAAAGATACGCGTGATACATACAATGCACAAATTAATAATGCAGTAACGTAGAGGTAGGTACGTAGGTACCTGATGAGGTACCCCTACCCATGAATTTTAAATACTGTCTATATGTCTAGATCAGAATCACGACAACTCTATCGAGTTAACAAATTGGAACGGTCGGAAATCAAGCAAACGAGTGGTAATTGAAATAATCACATTACACGCTGCCCGTGAGCTTTGCAGGTCAGTTTAACTATTACCCCTAGGAGAATATGAACTTTTCGGATTGGCTGTAGGTAGGTAGAAGGTACAAGTTATGTAGTTTTGAAATAAAAAAAGTAAATATTGCAGAATAACGCTTGAGAATTTCCGTGCGCGGGAAACCTGCGTATCATCGCCGTTCGCCATTGTTCTCAGTTTTTGTGTTCAAGAACTATAATTTAGATCAGTTTTATTTAAAATTCACTTCTAATTTAAATAATTGTTTAATTTAGCCACGACATTTTAAATATACCTACTCAACATAGCGAGAAGTTAATTCACAAGAAACTAACTGTACTTTTATTTCCGCTTTTTCGTTTTACATAAACGGAATAGCTATTTTCTCGTTACGCTGGAACTCCAGAATAACTAAATCGTTTATTTTCAATGCCACGGTGGCATAGGTATGTGGCAATCTGTTAGGGTAAACATAGCCAATCAGCTGATAAGTCTACAATCACAATTAAATATTTCTATGGGGGCGATAACCGTTATCGTACCTAAGCGCCAGTCTCTTTGCTATCACTTTTACCACGACATGTCGGGATTTTACACTAAATATCGATTGCGGATATTTAAAACGTCCGTTTTTACATGTCCGATGCTTTACCGATTACGCGCAGGTATTCTGCATTATTAATGACACTGCGTATTGTTTACTGGGCAGGGCGGTTGTGTACTGTGAGTCAGCAACAATCGGTGTCTCCATAGCCTAGATTACTGCCCATTGTTACGTGGGCTGATTCAATTTAGCACTGACCCAACTTTTTTGGGTCATATTTTATAAAATGATGGATTCAAGCTTTTAATCAGCTGACTTGTCTCGTGCTTAGTTGATGCGACCGATTTCAGGTTTGGAAATGCTCCCATCACCAATTTTATTAGGTATGTAAGTGCCTACCTATGACTTCAATTTTTCACTTCAAAATAAAAGGAACGAAACGATGGTTTTAATGTGAAAAAAAAACAACAGTTAAGTACCTATATACCTATCGCAAATTAGACCCATACCTGCATAAGTGCACATCTACCTACCATCATACCAGTCCATGAAAGTCCAACTAAAGGCGAAAATTCGTTCAGGAAAATTTTAAGCGCACTGCTTACTATTTGATAGTTAGGTACCTACTAACTAGATAGTAGAAATGGTCAGACATAATATATAATATATATATATATTATATGTTTATATATATTTTATATAGGTATGTTATATACCAAACATTAAATTATGTATGTATAGTTTATATATTCGTAAGTTTATATCTTTTTAACTTTTTTAATATATTTTTTTTTTCATATGCACCTGCCATGTTATCTCTTCACCACCCTTGGTTGACTGGTAGAGAATGCCTAAGGCATTAAGTCCGCCTTTGTACCTTTGTGCATGAAGTATAAATAAATAAATAAATAAAATAAATAATAAAAATGTATTTCAGCAATAACACTTATCTATTTTCAGCTGTAGGTACTGAACACTGAACCATTTATCAAATGCATTAAAACGTTTATTTTACTGGTTCGCTTGCAAAACTGGTTCACGTGCGAATAGTTGGCGGATCGCGTGGGGGTACCTATATCGAAAAGCGGGATTATGAACGGCTTTATTTGTTCAGTTTCTGGGTCGTCGATCTTAGCTGACCTGTCTCGTTTCAACAAGAAAGTGAGTGCTCTTTTTACATGGCATTTCATGTACCTTTTTGCTGTTATTTTAACAAACTATCCTAGAAGTAGTGTCATGTTTTTCCAATTGATATCATGGCCATACATTTGACCCACAATTGCGATACAATATGAACCATTTAATTGTGATCAATGCAATAAAATATCGCAGTTCCATATTGCATGGACGTGATGGCAATTAAATTAATAAAACCTCATGGCCCAGCGGCCATAACCACGATTGTGTGTAATAGACTTTGTGTCGGTAGACAGTCTGTCTTCACCAAGTTCATTGCACGACGAATTGCTGACGCAAAAATATCACAAACGGAAGCTAAAATATGTCAAACATATTATACGGTATGCGGTGACGTCTTAGAATAATATAAAGTCTTCTTCGAATACTAAAGATTCCAATTACAGCATACGAAATATTTTGTTCCACCTTTCAGAAGTTCGTCTTCCTTGTTCACTGAAAAGACTCGTTTGAATGACAGTCACTGCGGGATATACATGTAGGAATAGTATGTCTAATATTTCGTAGTTTGATGCTCCAACTAGTCAAAGACGCAGATGTCAGGACAGGAAGTAACAGATGAAATATCAAAAAACAACTAACTAAGTCTCAAAAGACCATAAACCTGTTCATTATAAAGGAACAAACAAACGTGGGATCCTATTATCATATCGGCGAAGGAGGAAGACGGATGAGAGAATTACAGTACCTATTAATAACAATAACAGTTATAGTCATTCTGACTAATAAACGTTAACTGTATACCAATAAAAAAGGTCACAGTGTCGATGTAACGAGCAGGATCTGCGTATTATTTATAGACAGACCAACACGCGGTTTTATTTATCTAGAGCCGCCCACCCGCCCGACTTCGGCTCGTCGACCAAACGTGACATACACTACCGTCTTAAAAAAATCTTAATGTTGCGACATGATTTATGTGTTTTCGTTATTTTATCGAACACCACATTATTTCATGAACATTCTATCATCTTTGGCATTTTCTTGTTAGTCGGATGAATCAGTCTTGCATGCATGAAACATAAATCGGAGAATGGCACACTTCATAATAGCAAGTGTTTAGCCAGTTCGTTAACTCGGTTGTAACAAACTGCTAATGAAACGTACGTATAATTGCAGTGAACAAATAAGGTGGTGTTAAGTAACCTCATTTTTACCTTTGTGAAACGTCTTTTGTTGAACAGCTAACTGTGTACTGTTGCCGCTTGAATTCCTGCAAAATCCAGATTACTAAACAAAGTCCTGTCTGACCGCTTGGTGCACGATCACTTGAACTTGGGACGCTGGGTTGTTGTCGAACATCAAAAGCAGTCACGTAAAAGCTTTCGCAGAGGACAGACGCGCTGTCGCCCGCCTCTTTGCCGGTTTTAGCCTGGAAAGGATACGTATGTGTTTATTTCGGGACTAAAGTCTTGTTGATTGCTTTTGTATGATCGCCGTGGACTTGTCTGGTTACGTAAATTGTGAGAAGTGCGTGTGTACTTTGCTCCGGATTCACTGATGAAAGCTCAAGTTTAATGTACTCGGATTTTAGATACTCACGATGTTTCGAGTTTAAACAGCGATCAATTTCAAAAGATAACTCTATCTAGTGTACACCACATGTGCCGTAACCCCGTTTTATAGATAGAAACGTGGGGACTGTTTACACGATAAACAAAGTTTCGGTCGTGTTTGTGTATTCAGTATCGATGTTTTTTACTGAATGAGTGGTGTGTATCTCTCGATTCTGAGAATACGGTGACATTACGAATACATTAAAATTTATGGATTTAAACGGCTACGTTGCTTAGCAAATCTAATAGCATGCGAAAGGTGAATTGAAAGAGACATCAAGGATCATTTGCCACAGAGGCGTTCATTATGGTAAAGATGCAAGCCCCTCATGGATAGTGAGGGTAGACTGGTGTTTTGGAAGAGCGGTGTATGGGAGGGGGGAGCCCCCACTCTGAGCTGCAACACCTGTAAGAAACGACGCGCAGACAGAATGAGCGCCAACGAAACGCAGCGCCCCCAGGGGTGAGTTTGAGCACGAAAACCAAATTAAAAAAAAAACTGGTTCTACTGCCCTACAGTTAATACTATGCCGTGTGAAGTTTGTTACAAATCTACTTACATATTACAGTCACACACTAGATGATACGGACAAATCCCCGTTGCCGACTAGAAACATTACTAATTATTTATAGCTTGTACTTGAGGAAGGCTCAAAGCAATTGCACTTTTTTCACTTTATGGAAATCGTCTAGGTTCTTCATCTATGTTCGAAATAATAGTCTATCGATAAGAACCTGCAAAGCACTTCATAGTTACTTTAGATATACCTCGATTGATTATTCATCCCGGTTGGAGACAAGTGGGTATTTTTGGGTAGTAAATGTGCTCTGAATGCATAGCGTATGGACGAATAATTGATTGTAAACAAAACAAATCCGCTAGCACCATGCAGTCTGCGATTCGCTCTTGTCAAGCTTATTATTGGAATAAAAAATAAACATTGCAAGCATTCTACGTCCCTATACAATGACATTCCTTGACTTGGCTCCTATCTTAGTATAGATGTAGTAAATAAAGCTGTGGGTGTAGCTGTAGATAGTTTCTACGGAATATGTTGCTTAAAACTGCATTAACTGATCTTAAGAATACATTTTATGTAGAGCGCATTCCGATTGATCTACTTACGATGTATATGTAACTCTTCCATTGTTCGCTGCATTCCATAATGCTATATTGAAGTAGCTTTGACAGATGCAATGGCAGGTGACTATACCTGATCTACTCGATAGTCGCCTTTTGCGTCTTCTGCGGCACCAGCGAGCACAGATTTAACATTCTTTAGAATTGGGGTGTAGGTACAATTTAATACTTTTTGAAGTTTCTCTTCTTAAACAACGCTCTCTACAAAGAGCGTTTGTACTTTTAGCAGACTTTAATCTCACACAATTTCTCCGTTCCTGAAACCCTAATCCGTAAGATTACTCTGGCAATTAAAGTGCGTTACTCGAAATACCACGTCTGTACAGTGTTTGTCCGTAAATAGATCGTTATTTTGAACAAATTCTGAGCATTGTGTACTTATTTTCGCCTTGTTGCTTATAAGGGAAAATAATATTTGCATGAATCACCGCTCCCTTGCAGTAGGTCCGGAATTCAGAACCTGTTTTCCTTAACCGGACTGCAGTCAATTTTTAATAACGCACGTACGATACGGATGTACTTACTTATTATTGCTTTAATGTTGTTAATTGAGAACAGAACAAAGCATGGTCATCGATGTATCTTCCTTCCTAAAGTAGGGTGAGATTTGACCTTGAATTCGTTAAATAGATGAGATTTCGAATAACTTCCATGATGACTGACATAGATTTCTCCAGGACCATGCGATGCAATCTTTTATCCAATGTAATCGAGGAGAAATTGTAAGGAAATTTCATCAAGAGTATTAATCGTTTAGGAGAGAAAGCGACCTTGCCCTCGCTTCCGTAGAATAGAAAGTACAGAAACTTACTTTTCATGTGAAGGGGTTTCCCAGTTTAGTGGCACTTCCTTTTTGCATTTATAATGTAAAATAACGCTTACACTCAAAGTCAGCTAGTATATTATTTTAGTCATTTCTAGTTTTTTTCCAACCACCCGATTAAAGAAAACTGCTTGCTATCAAAGACGCTTTTAAATGTTTAATCATTATCGATTCCTTGCGATTTGCAGTATTCGTTTGAATGATGAAGGTAATTTTTCATACAATAATTTTTGTCTTAATACGAATGAATCATCTTATTTCTGTCCTTTCTAGATTATCGTATTTTCTGTCAAACTAGTAAAAATTGTTTTTGCACCTTCTTGTATCCTTTCCGTGTATTCGTACTGGCATTAAACTCTTTTGAATAGTTATTAATTAATCAAAGTATTTCACCAACCATCTTGTTGTACTATGACAGGCTTAAGTTAAGATCTCCTCTTCTTTCTGACTTAACCCAGCTGTTATGCGTCATACTGGTTAAAATCTGGTAGAAAAATATTCCTTAATATCATCGGTTAATCAAGATCTTTCTTCAGACCTAGTATTTCGGCTCCATCATTCACAAGTTCACAACATCAATTAACTGTGCCCAAATTAAGACCAGTTTATCTGTACTGTATTATTTGTTGGTATAGCTATGTCGGGTATCCGATGTTTTCGTAACCTCTATGCAAAATAATCTTTGTGTAGTAAGGAGGTCTCGATTGTATTCTATAAGCAGTAGGCGGATATAACTAATCACGTGTTACTCATCGTAGTAAATACTTGGCATATTTATTCATGTTACGTCGGGAGTGCTTCCCGTGTTTGTGTTTCCAAGCCCTAGAAGTAGGTAACAAGTATTGTTACTCTTTCAAATGCATCTTAATTTACAGCTTTTGCTTCTAACAACAGCTCGCAAGGCCACATAACTTTTGAAATACTTCATACTGCAAACCCAGTTACATAATTCTGTAGACAATTTTCCTCCGCAATACACCTTGTTTCATTTGCACGTCTCGGTCTATGTAGCAGAAAAGTCATCTGAAACTATTTGCGTTACCGAACAGAAATAAACCCGGGCCACCTTTAACCTTTCATTCAGCCTGCTGGTCTTGTCGAAATTCTTACAGCGATGATTAGACCAGGATTAAATACATTAGATGCAACTGTGCTGTATTTCAGGTTACGCAAGAAGATGCTGATATTCATTAAGCCGCACGACGAGTGGTGTTCTGAGATAACATAAACATTTCAGATGGCACCAATGATCTAGGTGTTGGCAACATTCTGTCGCGTCTTGAAACTGGCATGCCAGTCATAAATATTACACTAAATCATTACAATACATTTTATTAGTGTGTGTATGTGTCGAATACCGCACCAGTTTTCGTTTTAATTGCTCTGGTCTGCCTAGATTATTTGATTCAATGAAGTAGTGATTGGGTTTGGAAGAGTGTTCATGGAGTTACTTGCTTGTGTACTCCTGAGGAACCTAAGTACTGTGTGGAACGAGCAACTAGGTTTTAACTTTCTGATAGCCTGACTGGCCCAATGCACTAAAAGTGCCTGTAAATGGTTTCCCTATGTCCTCGATGGTGTAACATTATATCATCACAAGTATTGCTAAGATATTGGGATGGCGGCTTTATTGCTTAGGATCGTCTTACAATGAACTTCTAGTCTGTTGATATTTTAGGGTCTCACTTACTTGATAATTAATCTCAGATCTTTACATAATCATGAGATTATTCTTGCACGTGTTTTCACGAAGTCAGCATGGTTTCCCTTCTGTAGGCTCATACAATAAACATGTCATATTTCTATGTAAAAATATTTACAGTAACATGTCCTCTTATTCAGGTACGTTTCCGATGTTATTAACACAGGGAAACTTTGATTTTATTTAAATGGACTAGTAAAATGTTGATTATATTGAATCGCTGGTTTTCCGGAAACTTTATGGAATTAAATATGGCCAATATAAAATGTAATTCTCCGTAGTAATTTATAGGAATGCCTACATTTACTAACCCATAAAAGTTCTAGAAAATGTTCTAGTCCCTAGAATTGCCTAGAGCCCTGTTGGACTCGACACGAAATTCTCAGGAAGCCTATTCTCGGACTATTACAGAGCAAATTACTGAGACGGTCTATTGACCTTTAAATAATAAATAAACAAGTTATTTCTGTCTCAAGATTGCTTTCCTATTTCTTCGTCGCGTGTAGTCAGTACTTCCATTCTATGAACTGCAAATACTACTTATTTATTTATTTGGTATTCATTTCCTTCCTTCCTTTATTTATTTTGGTCCTCGACATACCACATCGATGTGTCATATCGTCGGGCAATGGAACATGTTTAGTTTTATCTCCTTCCTTCTCTCTTTATATGAGTATCTCGAAAATTATTTGGGGATTAGCGGCTTTTATCCCTTTACCCTATGCTTAATAAAATAAAGTCCATTTTGTATTATCCAAATAGGGCGAATATTTGGACAAATACGCCATGTGAAGTGGCGGCATTATTATTATTGCATGGCGCACTTAGAATAGAATAGATTTATTTATTTGCACTGAATGTAGTTAATTACTAATTGCAATGAGTTCTTAAGTATTAAATAAGCGTCTGGTTGACCTGCGAAATGTTCTAAGGTATGAGCTGTGTGTGTACGGTCAAATATTTCATGATTTTCGTCCGAAAGTCACAACAAAAAACAGAAACACACATTCGTTGTTTATTCTACGTTATACTTTTAGGGACACTCGTCGACTGCGTAGGAGGAGGGGGTCACACCCATATTTGATAAAAGTTCGTTAACCGCTTCGATTGTTGATGTTACAATAGTTTTTATTTAGTTGTAGTCATGTTTATTGACAAGCGGGTAACTCAATAATGATATGAGTAAGCAAACGGGTAATAATTTGTCGATGCTGTCCCTGATATGCTGACCTTTGGCTTTAGATTGTTAGTACGTACTATTATTGTTATCGGTTAAAATTATATATTAGACTAGCTTTTGTCGACGCCTTCATCCGTGTGACGCCTTCAACTTTAAAACTTTAAAAGACGTATCCAAATAGGTACGTCTTTTAAATCATCTATGATGCATTATTTATTTTACCATCCGTTCCTGAATCTCAATCAACTGTTACTATCGCGACTGGTCGTATAGAAAGGAGCCTCAAAATAAATTTGATTTTAATTATAGAATATGGACATAGAAAACAAAAATAACAATGTACTTTATCAAGACCGTATCACCGTACCCAATTGGGTAGCTAGATGATACCACCAATCAATTGACATACTTTTTATGAACTGTCAAAACGCTTTGTAATATCAGTATAGATTTTTTACTTCATATAAAACACACATTATGAACATGCGTAACAACGTATGTCCGTTTGTTACAGCGAGCTAAAGAAGCTTTCAGAGGAGAGCTTGACGAGACAGCCAGAGGAGGTGTTCGACATCATCTGCAAGCTCGGCGAGGGGAGCTATGGCAGCGTTTATAAGGTGAGCATGAGGATCCTATACCTACTCCTCATTTTTAGGGTTCCGTACCTCAAAAGGAAAAAAGGAACCCTTATAGAACCACTTTGTTGTCCATCTGTCTGTCTGTCTGTCTGTCTGTCAAGACCCTTTATCTCGGGAACGCGTGGAGGTATCGAGTTGAAATTAAAACCATATACGCAAGTCTACGGTCCCTTGATGCCGTAAAAAAAATCAACCCTCTATGTTAACGTGAAACAAAGATACAGCCGTTTATGTGGCAAAAAAACGTATTTGTAATATTAAGAGAATATATTAACCTATCCTATTAAAAGAATATATTAACTGAGGGAATGTAGAAGAAACCAAAGAAGAGTGATGAGAAATAACCAAGTTTAATAAAGGTGTATTCTTTTGTAAAAACGCAGTTGTTTGTCGGTGCTTCCTTTGACCTTTTTGTAATACAGCATAAATACTTGATTTTTCTGTAATAGTCAATGATAAAACAGCTTTATGTTCCACAATTAGCACATCTATCTAATACATTTCTCCCGATAGTAAGTAGTAAATTCAGTGACATTCATTTACAACCGACTAGGGCGGAGCAATGTCGATAAATTCTAATCTATTTCATCTTAGCGTCTTACCAGGCTCCTTTATCTAATATAATTAGTGGGTCGCTCATTAGTAAACTGTTAGCGTCTAAGATACCTACGCCGCAATCCACTTCGTTAAGAGCCTCCCTTAATTATATTAAATTCTAAATGATTAGAAAAGTTCTGTAGTATTATTTCCCTTTGTTGCCGGTGAGTGACTATATACCACTTTGGAAAACGCATGCAACAAAAACGACCTGCCGGCAGTGGCGTGCCTTCCGTTAAAGCCCAAAAGCCAGGCTTGCAATCAATAATGCGAGACAATAAAAAAAAAACATAGAAAGCACCAAATAAATTATTTCTATGTAGGTATTGAATCATTATCTCATCTGTCGGGCTTGCCCTAACTTTGACCCCTAGGCACGCCACTGCCTGCCGGTGGTCAAAGTTTACCCCGGTTGCAAGCACGACTGCAAGCTAGCTTGAGTTTAACCCGTTCGGATTCTAGATTTGTACACAGATAATGTCAAAATCACAGATATAGATAGACCTAGATAACGCAAGAGCAAATACTTCGCGTGCCTATTTTCGTGCCTAACTTACGATAAAAAATCGTAAGTAAAAAACTAAAGTAAACGTTTCCTTCCATCGGTAAGTCATTTTGTGATTAATATTATGCGTAATTAATTTAGAAAACAATTATTTTTAATCTAATACCCTCAGTAATACCTGGGAATACCAAATTTAGGAAAAACAAAACATTCGTTTTACCTTGTGACGTCCAAAAAATGGCACGCTTGGTTTTCATACAGATCGTGATACTTGCGTTATCTAGGTCTATCTATATCTGTGGTCAAAATGCATGTCCTTTATTACTTTGGGTCTTATATATAAGACTGGCTTAATGTAGTGCGTACACCACTGCCCACTCCTTCAGAAAATTCAGACGTGATTAAACTGTCCTAAAATAAACGAGTCACGAAAACCAAAAAGTCAATAGAAATATTCTCTTTCCAGGCATTACACAAAGAAAGCGGCCAAGTACTGGCCATCAAACAGGTGCCTGTCGACACCGACCTGCAAGAGATCATCAAGGAGATCTCCATCATGCAGCAGTGCGACAGCCCCTACGTGGTCAAGTACTACGGCAGTTACTTCAAGAACACAGACCTATGGGTGAGACATTCAGAGGTCACAATATGTTTAGTAAGTGGTAACACGGACGCTCATCTCCTTGCTAATAGTTGTGTTAGAGCAGGGTTTCTTAAACTTTTTGTAGTCACGGACCACTTTCACAATAGGGTATTTTACTCTAAATAAGAAAAAATCTATGAATATATTATTGAGATAGTTTAGGCAAAAAGCAGTCAGAAAATTTTAGTTTTAGTTCATAGAATAACAAAATGGTTTTTTAAATTCAATTCAAAGTTTTTAGTTTTTTTTAATCTGTCTTATAACATCATGAAATAGTAGCCGCCATGTTATTACGCCATACGGCTTTGTAAACAAAAAGTTTTCGTCAAACTATGCGCTAAATTTAAAAAAATAAAATTTTAATGCATTTTTATGGCACTTATCGACTGAATATTTTTTTTTTTTTTTTGGTGGCATATTAGTACTACAGAATTTAAATAAGACACTTTTCAGAAATGGGTGTAATACCCTTTAAATTCAATTCCACGAACCCCTGTCAAATAATGTTTTAGGAAAAAGGACCGGAACCATACACATGCTACGGACCCTTAAGAGGAAATACCACGGGCTAGAGAATTGAAAATTAGGTATTTGTAAAATCTATTGCTGTCGCGCGATGCCCGAACACGAACCGCAGAGCGCGATAGAGACAACTGCAGCTTTGACCGAAAATACCTATTAAAAGTACACAAAATCAATGATTCGTAGTCCCCTGATTTCTTCTCCAAAACTTAACCGATTTAACTGCTTTTTTCATTAAAAAATAAAGAAAGGCTTTTGCCGTGTTCCTATGTTTTCTATTTTTCATATAATCAAGTCAAATTTGTTTTCTGAATGTTTGAACACAGCGGAAAATCATGCCAATTTTTTAGGTTTTTGAATATTCATATCTCTTTTAATAATAAATTTATGAGAAAAAGGAAAACATAGGGACATGCCAATAGTAGCCATGGATATTTAAAAAAAAAAATAATTGATCTACTGGCATTATCCAGGGAGGAAACAGGGGACTAAGTTTGTATGGAAAAACGGCCCTTGTGTTTCCTCTTAAGGGATCCGTGGACCCCACTTTAAGAAACCCTGTGTTAGAGTGTATGTTTGTTGTTCTGTGAGACTGTGTAGTTAGATAGATTTTGTTCAGTAAAGTGTCGTAGCTTAGCGTGTATTCTATTTTAATGTCTACAGAGCTGTCCGTTAACGATTTAATTGCGTCTGCGTTATAACACCGGTGCTAATAAATTGAAACGAACCACGGGATATCAGTGACGATATTTCACAGCGGGAGGCCGGGTGATATGCCCAAGGTTTATCATGCCATGTAGTGTCCAAGACTGACACTTCTGCAGATTATAATACTGCGTAGTGCGTTATCATTATTAATTCGGAGAAATGTGTCTACGTCAATTCTACTTGGAAGAGAACCTACGTTTTATAGAACATAAACTACAGACAACCTTCAATTTTACAACAGCTGTTAAAAAAATAATATTACAGCACAGTTACACAGGCATCATAGAATGCGGGAAGATGACTAACGCTAGAATAACTGCTCAAGATGTTAGTCACATCTCCAAGAAGTAAATCGTACGACCGATAACTCGTTTTATCAAGTCCCTGTTTCTCATTTGTATTTAGCAGTAAATGAAACGTTTTCGCCGCTGATCCCTATCTAGCATTTACGTAGGCCATCTAGTGTCGCTGATAATTGGGCAGCAGACTGGCGGTAGACAGTCGTTTTATTTAGAAAACTTCAAGGTTAAGGCTACATCGATATTTGGACTAACATTCGTTTGGTAGCAAGTAGACACTATGTCATGTGGGATTTTAGGAGACCAGTTATTCTTGACCTACATTTTTAAGTAGCACAGCCGAGTTTTATTGCGGCCCATGAATTTAGGCATTGCGTCGTGACGTGGTTGGATTTCTGCTTATTTTCTTTTTAGTAGCTGTAGATTTACTTGTATTTCTGCTGCCTATCATATGGGCCGGTAGACGTCCATTCCTCAACAGGGATCCAATAATCGCTTAAGTCCATGATGCTGTAGTGATTGCATCTGGCAAACCTTTCTATTTGAACGTTATTTTAAAAATCGAAATGCTTGCTTCTCATATTCTCATTTTAAGGTTTTCATCACTTTTGAATCAACAACGTAAAACCTTCTAAACTTAACTCTCACACATGATATACAATTGTCATTCCAGATCGTAATGGAGTATTGCGGCGCGGGTTCGGTATCAGACATAATGCGACTTCGCAAGAAGACGTTGTCAGAGGACGAGATAGCCACGATCCTGTGCGACACGCTCAAGGGTCTGGAGTACCTGCACAGGCGGCGGAAGATACACAGAGACATAAAGGCAGGCAATATACTGCTAAACACAGAGGGACACGCCAAGCTAGCAGATTTTGGAGTCGCGGGACAGTTAACGGTGAGATGAATGATTGTATGTATTCTTTTGTAGAGGGTTTTTTTTTAATTTGTACTAGCGCCCTCAGTTTCGCACGGGGAGCTGAACATAGGCATCTACATAGCTCCCAGTCGCCATTTTGTCACAGTCGCCATTTTTTAAAATATTTATCGTCATTTTGCAGGCAATTTACACAATGAAAAACCGTTCAGTAGTTTTACTGTTTATCGCGAACAGACACGACATTCCATTTTCGACAAATTCAAATCTAGGTATTACAAAAAACTTCAGACCTCTGCGATGCTTTTTCAGCGAGATATCAGCGATAACGTGTTTTCCACCGTTTCAATGGCGCGGCCATGGGGTTTTAGTCTTACAGCTCCTAAAATATAAACCTAGGTATTTTTTGTATATTTTTTCCATTTTCGACAAATTCAAATCTAGATTTTACAATGAATTTCAGACGTCTGCGATGCATTTTCAGCGTGATATCGGCGATAACGTGTTATTCACCGTTTCAATGGCGCGGCCATGGGGTTTTTGTCTTGCAGCTCCTAAAATATAAACCTAGGATTTTTTTCTGTATTTTTACATTTTTTTTTACAAATTCAATCTGTTATTTACCTGAATTTTAGGTCTCTGCTACGCTTAGCTTTAAAGATCTCCGTGGCCGCGCGGTTCTCCGCGTTTCAATGGCGCGGTCACGTTCAAACTCTTCTAACTTTTTAACCATAACTTCGACAAATTAATGGTTTTGGGAATCAACTTTTACAAAATTTTACATAATCTTGGAATAGTTTTTTTTTTTCGAAATATCGCCGTGGCCGCGCGGTCGAAACGCACACGAATTTGAAATGACATAAAAAAATCTTAAATGGTTCATTAAACTTTATGGTTAAACCAGAGAGGTGTACATGTAAATCAACAGTGCGTAAACCCATTAAAAAGTGTAGGAAAATCTAAAGCCGTAGTCACGAAATAATTACGACAAATTATATACACGGAAATGCACAACAATTTTATTCGTTCCATTTCCAGGACACAATGGCGAAACGCAACACAGTAATAGGTACGCCATTCTGGATGGCTCCGGAAGTGATCCAGGAGATTGGCTACGACTGCGTGGCCGACATCTGGTCGCTCGGCATCACGGCGCTCGAGATGGCCGAAGGCAAGCCTCCCTACGGAGACATCCACCCGATGCGGGCTATATTCATGATACCGACTAAACCGCCGCCCTCGTTTAGGTAAGGAGCAAAATGAACAAACCTAATTAGGTATACAATCGGCACTTGCTGAAGTTTAATACTTAAGAGCAAGGGCGTCGCCAGGGGGGGGGCAGGTAGGGGCAGCTGCCCCCCCCTAGACACTCAAAAAGATGAAAAAAAAAACAGTTAAATTGATCAAAAAGAAGGATCTCGCTTAAATTCTTCAATATTAAAATCTTGCACCTAATTGAATATTTAATTGCTTCCAAATTCTTTTTATCCCATTATTCTATTTATTACTTATTCTATATTTTGTCGAAAATTATTTTTTGGTAATAAATATAATAATTTTCTTTACAATTTTTATTTATTGTACACAGTGGCGTAGCTATCGGAAGGCTGGGCGGTGCGATGCATCGGGGACCCTAAGCTCAGGGGGACCCCCGCCCCTGACCAGCAAACCCCGAACTGACCTAGCAAAAATTTTCCCACCTTCAGAATATACCTAATACAAATTCTTTCTGTTGTGTTGTGCAGGTTCTTGTGCCTAGCCACTTTAACCAATCAGTTGTTATGCAATCGATTAATGAATTTGCGTGATAGATATTTCAATTTCTCTAATTTATATTTATCATTTTATGTCATCTGAAAATGACTACTTTACTCTGCCAATGCTTCCTTTAATTCTTACGCTGATGCCAGTTTTATTTAATTGAAGTTGACACCCTTGGTGACTTTGTGCGTCGGAGCAGTCAACAGAAAGGCCTTTTTTATGTTTAATGTCTGCCACATCAATGCTCAAAGTGTGTCAAGTCACTTGACCTGTTAGAGACCTTTTCTGATGTCTACGTTAACGCATACCATTCTGATTTTTGAGAGTTGGCTCAAACCTCAACTTTTCTCTACAACCTACCCTCTTTCCGGTTTTGTTCTTATCTGTAATAATACAATTGGAAAGGGAGGAAATGATATTGCTATTTGTCTTAGTAGTGATTTTCCTTTCAAAATTTTTGCTTCTTCTCCTTCACTTTTCAGCTGTGCCTCCGCTGAGTAGGTACCTCTTTGTGGAGATCCATATCAAATGTGTTAAAACCCTACTTGGTGTTGTCCATTGTCAGAGCATACACATTGCGGCAATATGCCCCTTGTTCCCGTAAGCTCCTACACATCAGCGAGTCTGTTAGTCTCGATGTTCTTCCTCTGCAACGGACTTACTCATTTTAATATCTCAGGGGATGACACGTGGCTCGACTTAGTACTTACGACCTGTCTCTCTCTTGTGTCCACTCATGGTCAGTATTCTGCACCTGGCTTTTCCAACCATGACCTGATTTTCTTCTCGTATGTTCTAAAACAAAACCTAAACCGGTTCATAAAGGTCTGTATACGTGTTGTTTTGCGCGCATCGATGTGGAGAAGCTACGTCAGGATGCGTCGGAACTCGATGGGTGTCACCTAGCTACAACAACCGTAGACGACCAGCTGCGTATCTTCAATCGACCGTTCCCTGCTCTCTACGACAGACACGTTCCCGTAAAGAGGGTTCAGCTTAGGCGTCCACCTGCTGATGATAAAGACAGGGGTTCGTATGGCGATGAGGCACAGGGATCGGGTGAAGAAACCTCTTCAAATCTGCAAGAAATCTGTAATCAGATTATACGTAACGCCAAATGCCGACATATCCTCGAAAACGTTTCGCCTTATTCTCTTGCTGATATCTGGAAATTCTTCGGAACTCTTGGTATCGGCAGCCCACGTCATGTGGACTTCCCGAAGACAATTTACCTGAATGATATCAATCGTCACTTCACAACAACTGGTCATTTGGGTGCCCAACTGCCCATATGTTGCCTCAGACGGATAAGCTGGATAAGGTCCTCAATAACTGCATCAGGTTTATCTTCAATTTGAGTAAATATGCCCATGTGTCAAGCTTCAGGTCCAAGCTAAAATAATTGCCCATTGGTCAAAAAAGTTTGCGTGAGTTGACAACGCTTTCCTCCCTGCTCCACTGTCTCTCCCCTCCTTCTTATCTAATGTCCCACTTTCAGTATCTATGTTCTTCACACTCTAGGAATCTACGGTCTTCTAACAATCTTATCTTGCTTTGCCCTTCTTAGACTTCTGATTTTTTAATTCCTCCTTTTATGTCCAGTTCATTCCTTTCTGGAATGCGCTTCCTCTCGATATCAGAACGGCCTCCACTCACTGGAGGCCGTCCTATGCATTTAAGCGGAAGGTGTGAATTTATTATAGCACAAATAAGCCGAGACATCGTATAAACCTCCTTTTTTTCTATTACATATGTATTTGTTTTTACTTGGTAAAATGAAACGTAACCTGTTTAGATAGGGCCCCATCTTTTTTTTCGCACCGGGGCCCCTGGTCACGTAGCTACGCCACTGAATTGTATAGTCAAGAGATTTTGGAGCTTTACACATTGGACATTGTACCGTTCTTAGAGTCCCTTCACACTAGCGGTTGTCCAGCCTACGTTGTCGAGCCTACGCTGGAACACCGCTACGCATATGTTCATCAATGAACATATGCGCAGCGCAGCGTAGAAACGCCGGCACAACGCGACGCACCGAGACCTCATACAATTTGGTTGTCGTTTCGGTATACTATTTTATACCGCCGACGTCTGCGTTGCGCTAGCGCAGCGTTCAATTATCTGCAGAGGAAACGCCAATGTCGCGGCGTCTGCGCTGCGCATACGATCATCGAACGCCTACGCTGGACAAACGCTAGTGTGAAGGGGCCCTTAGTACAAGCGTCGCCCGTAGGGGTAAGACACGCACTTCCAGTAAGGGTTCATGTGCTTTGACTGTATTTAAAAATCATATACGTATGTCCTCCATATATCAACTTGCCCCCCCCCTTAGGCCATCGGCTGGCGACGCCCTTGCTTAAGAGCGCCTATCCCGTCATATTTCCCATACAAACGCTCATATGTGATTATGGCGTTCTAACAAATTTTCTAGGTAACGAAAAAAACACTTTTTGAGAAATAAATTCAGTAAACACGTCGATAATCATCTTTTGTGCACAATTTTATCTGAACTTATGTCGTTCATAATGCACACATACATTGAAGTAAAGAAAAGCTTCATATAAACTTTGCACATGTAAGGGAGATTCTAAATTACAAACATTTTTATCAAAAACTTGTATGGCTTTTTAAAAACACGTATTTCCTGAAACAAGTATTGTGAAATCTCCGCGCGTCAATTTTCAAGCGATGTTATCGCGTTCTCACTCATATGTTTTAGAGCATTGCGTTGGTTGAAACAAAAAAAAAATTCAATCACGCTCGCGTTGAAGTTCGTCCGATGGGAAAGGGCGCTCTTAAAATGTTTAAAAAAACCACTTTCTTCCTCTCATTTATTCTGCTTTCTTTTCTTTTTTTTAGCCTTATTTAAAGTATGTTCTCGTGTATGTTATACAACAAAATCAACCTTTCGTATTCGTGTAGGCACTAAACGGTACATGTTTGAAGAGAGTGACTACCAGAACCAGTACCAGAATTAAGCTTTCACTCTTTCCAGAAGGGATTGTAATCTTCTAACAATTAAAACTATTATTTTTAGAGGAATTCTGCAGAGGCCTTACTTTAGCGTTTCTAATAAAATATTTCTGTATTTATTCGCTTTATACTTATAAACTAGACCCTGTGCGATATTGTAGCTCGCTAGCCTAAATTGATATTGCTGCGTATTAACTGAACTCTCTGCCGGCCTGCATAAGTAGTTTAATTATGTTGAACTGGTCTTTGTTTTAGAATATACCTTAAAAAAATGTCTGTATTCTTGTCCCAGAGAGCCGGATCAATGGTCTCCAGAGTTCATAGACTTCGTGAGTCAGTGCCTCGTGAAGAACCCTGAGGAGCGAGCCACTGCCGAGTTCCTGCTGACACACGAGTTTATAGGTATATTATTTATGTGACCTTCATAATTGTGTGATTGTGTAAAAATATACCATTTGAAGGGACTCACCCTTCAAATGGTATATTTTTTAAGAGCTGTTAATTCGCGATTATCTCG
Organism: Charanyca ferruginea; assembly: GCA_947361185.1. Taxonomy (NCBI): domain Eukaryota; kingdom Metazoa; phylum Arthropoda; class Insecta; order Lepidoptera; family Noctuidae; genus Charanyca; species Charanyca ferruginea. The sequence goes on along the minus strand of OX376058.1, from coordinate 29,908,673 downwards.
TAGATTTTGTATGACAATTAGTAAGTACTTATAAAAAAATATATCTTTATTTCGGTTTTTTTTTCTTTCTTATGACGTCACTTGTAGATCGTTATTTGTTAACTCAATGGATTAATTGATTTCAAAGCAGCCAAAAATAAAATTTTACAGTAAATTGAAAATTAATCGGGTTTTCAGGGCTAAAATCAAGTGTTTTTTAGAGCAGTTCATAACTAACTATTTGTAATGACATAACTCATTAGGACTTCATTTATGTTTCAATAACTGCATATTTTAAAGATCGCGATGGATGTTGAACTATTCATTATGCGCGCCGCAGCCTTTACGTACTTTGTGTCTCTATGATGACCCTTCCGACACTAAGAAACGTGGTTACAATAGGTAGAGAGTAGAGTTGGTAGAGCTTTACATTTAGAACTTGTCGCTCGGCACTAGCACAGTATAAAGATATGAACAGTATGGAAACTAGGCCTATTTGTTGAAATAATTACCTACGCTCCATTGGAGCGTTAAGTTTGTCACTCTTGATGTCTGTAAAATTGATGTGTTTTATTGAAACAAACTTTTTTCACGCGTTCAGCGGTTAGAATTTGGCTGGTTATCTTACCCTCCTTCTGGTCAAAATGTAAATCCAAGATGGCGGCTGTTATTTTTTTTTAATTTATTTGTCATGGATGTCGTTTTCGTAGTTTTCGAGGGTGCTAAAGCCAATAGTGAGGTAAAAATGTAAATCTAAGATGGCGTCTTCAAAAAAATTTCAAATTTTTAGTCATGGGTATCGTTTTCATAGTTTTCGTGGGTGCCAAAATCAAAGTCGATCAAAATCGATAGTGAGGTCAAAATCTGAATCCAAGATGGCGGCTGTAATTTTTTTTAAATGTATGTGTCATGGTTATCATTTTCGTAGTTTTCGAGGGTGCTAAAGCCAATAGTGAGATCAAAATGTAAATCCAAGATGGCGGCTTCCCTCGAAATTATTGAAATGACTCCCATGACGAAAAAATTTTAAATTTTCGTTGTCGCCATCCTGGATTTACATTTTGACCCCACTATCGGCATTAGCACCCTCGAAAACTACAAAAACGACACCCGTAACAAAAAAAAATAAAAATTTCCCAGCCGCCATCTTGGATTCAGATTTTGACCTCACTATCGGTTTTGGCACCCACGAAAACTACGAAAACGACACCCATGACAAATAAATTTAAAAAAAATTACAGTCACCATCTTGCATTTAGATTTTGACCTCACTATCGGTTTTGACACCCACGAAATCTATGGAAACGACACCCATGACAAATAAATTTAAAAAAAATTACAGTCACCATCTTGCATTTACATTTTGACCCCACTATCGGCATTAGCACCCTCGAAAACTATAAAAACGACACCCGCAACAAAAAAAAAAAAAAAATTCCCAGCCGCCATCTTGGATTCAGATTTTGACCTCACTATCGGTTTTGGCACCCACGAAAACTATGAAAACGATACCCACGACTAAAAATTTAAAAATTTTTGAAGCCGCCATCTTGGATTTACATTTTGACCTCACTATTGGCTTTAGCACCCTCGAAAACTACGAAAACGACACCCATGACAAATAAATTAAAAAAAAATTACAGTCACCATCTTGCATTTAGATTTTGACCTCACTATCGGTTTTGACACCCACGAAATCTATGGAAACGATACCCATGACTAAAAATTTAAAAATTTTTGGTGACGCGCATCTTTGATTTACATTTTGACCTCACTATTGGCTTTAGCACCCTCGAAAACTACGAAAATGACACCCATGACAAATAAATTTAAAAAAAAATGACAGCCGCCATCTTGGATCTACATTTTGTCCTTGCTATCAGTTTTGGCACCCACGAAAACCATAACGACACCCATGACTAAAAAAATAATTTGCACGAACAAATGAAAAAGCTGCCATATTTGTTTTACAAATAAATTCACGAATTTCATGTGAACTTATTTGTAAAACAAAGATGGCGGCTGCTAACATGTATGTACATATTCAATCATATTCAATATCAACAATAAATCATTCTTACCTTTCAATAATAAATAAATGTATTACACGAATATTCGACACTCGTTCAAACACAGCATCCGTGAGGCCGTGATTGAGAGCCCCGCGACTATCGCTTAGGGTATCGTAGATGCGCCCGTCTGTGTGAGTGTGCCGTTTCGAACGGTTTGTTCGTAGTTTCCGTACTGTACCCCTAGCACGAATCACTATCGAAAAAACATTCGTATCGCCAACGTAAGCATTTAGTATGGAAACTTGAACAGCGCCTCTGGTGTCCGTAAATTAAACTAATTTTAAGAGCACGAACAAATACATGTAAGTTTCGTATCGTCATCGTATCGAATTCGTAAGGTAACTTGAGCCGTTTGTATGAAGATAGCTAGCACGAAGGCATAAAATGACGGATAGTATCGTAACTGTCGAAGGCTGGCTTGCGAGTTTCACGAATGTTTATTCACTGTAAATTTGACAGTGAGAAAACTTTCGTCGGAGTTTATTTTAAGTATAAAATTATAATTTAAGTGATTGTGTGGATATATTTTGTTAGAAAATGTTCAGAAGAAGCACCCCACGACGTAGTGCATTGTACTATTATCTTGCAGCGCGATTGATTATAATAATAGTAAGTATGTTATCTTTCTATTTTATACTGACATAATTGACAATACTTTGTTTTTACATACCTATTTCACATGACTAGCCTAATTCTTTATTTGCCTTGAGTATAAGTACAAATAAACTTTAGCTCTTATAAACTTTACAAAAACATATTCCAAATATCCCATTGAAACACTATTAAAATCAACATTGCTTAAGACAATAAAATCTTAAATGTAATACACTTACTTTTCCATAAATTCTATCATAATGGTGTACTGCGGGTGGCTGGTTCTCATTTTAACAGAATAAAATAGTTTCAAAATTTTCACCAAAATCACAACAAAACACAAGTTCACTTTAAAACAAAGTTGACCTTGAATGAGCTTCGACTGCTTCGAGCACTCGTCGTTCGTTTAGGAATACAGTCAAACCAAACACAACGTTTTAGTAATAAGTTAAATTATTATACCATTTATCTAACTCAATATTAACTTTTTCTGCAGTTTCTTCGTATTGCGTCATAAATTGAACAGTATTAAAGTTTTAAAAGCCCTAAAATCACTAAATTATCCAGTTTCTGTACGAAACATTCATTCAATTTAAGATCATTCGTTCTATTTTGCCCATCTTTACTTTCGTTAGTATGACGTCACCAACGTTATCGTATCGAGCTCTCGATACTATTTCGAAAGTGTTTCGTGCTTCCTACTTTCGTTGTACTCCGTTATCGTATCGAGAACTCGATACGTTTGCGATACGAAACCTACAAATATTCGTGCTAGGGGTACTGTTCATAATCTTTATACTGTGGCACTAGGTCAAAGCGCTATCCGTCGGGCACGAGACAGTCACCTGTTCATTGTATGATTGTACATTCTGCCCGCGACTTCTTCTGCGTCACTTCAGATTTAACCAATTTCCTAATTTACTTCACATCAACATAAAAACGGGATCTGGGTTATCTGATCCATATCGATAGAAATTTGTGCTAAATTTTAGCTAATGTCTGTTCAGCGTGACATAGTAACAAACATCCATTCATCCATCCTCACAAACTTTCGCATTATAACATACAGGATAGGGTACAAAACCTACTAAAAAAACAAAAAAAAGTACAGGTCTTACCTCCAACATTTTAGACTACGCAATCAATGACTTAATTTCGTTGCGGGATCCAAGACAGTTGAATCGTGTCTCCGGGACTCGTCGAGCTTTCGGCGCTTTTCTGGTGGTCGCCACTGTTGATTCTGGCTTACAGAAGTTGCAGTGGTTTGGGAATAGTTGCTCGCTGTTTCTGGTTTGCCTTGAGCACCATCTCTTACACAGTTGGTATTGGTGTCTCCCACAGCGTCGGACGCGGGCACGGCGAAGCACCCCAGCATCCTCAGCAGCATGATAGCGGAGGCGCGCGAGATCCGCGAGAGCCAGGTGTTCCGCAGCGCGCAGCACCACACCAACAACGCCAAGACCTTCGCTGTGGTGAGTGTCATCGCACATTATAGCAGACACACGAAGCACCCCAGCATCCTCAGCTGATAGCGGAGGCGCGCGAGATCCGCGAGAGCCAGGTCACAGTATAAAGATCACAGAACAGTATGGAAACTAGGCCTATTTGTTGAAATAATTACCTACGCTCCATTGGAGCGTTAGGGTTTTGTCACTCATAAAGCCTGTAAAATTGACATGTTGTAATAGCGTCTTCAAAAATTTTCAAATTTTTTGTCGTGGGTATCGTTTTCGTGGGTGCCAAAACCGATAGCGAGGTCAAAATCTGAATCCAAGATGGCGGCTATCATTTTTTTTTAATTTTCGAAGGTGCTAAAGCCAATAGTGAAATCAAAATGTAAATGTGTCAAAGTGAAACCAAGATGGCGGCTTCTCTCAAAATTAATCAAATGACTCCCATGACGACGTCGTCGCGTTCTTGGATTTACATTTTGACCCCATCTTTGTTACTGGGATAGCAACACATATGTAAGGCATTCTGGTATATAAGATGTCGGCCACTTATGACAGAAAAACAGTTCACTTAAGATGTGAGATATTGAACTAGATCGTGCAGTTTTAGAATAACATAATGACTCCATTAGCTTACCTTATAGTGGTTTGTGCTGAACTAATGATCTAAAAGTCAGGGAAAAGAATTGTTTAACAAATTCACTATCAATTTAGATTGTCCGTGAATTCAAACCACAACTTTTGTTCTTTGACAGCCGCAAGAAATGACTGTAACACAATAAATTAACGTAGTGTGTCAATGACAATCTGCTGTACAGTACAATAAATTTTCCTAACCATACATGTTGTATTAACCGCGTTTTTTATGCACTCCGAGAGTGAATGACGTCACATCGCAGCAAATTTTTCTTCACGTTGACCAGAACCCTTGTTCCATATGTTCTAGGGCGATGGTTATGAAGACGCAACGATGAAGCAGCGAGGAGACGGCACACTCGTACCCACGAGGGACGCTACGGCAGACCTGGCTGCAGACCTGGGCACCATGGTCATCAACGAGCCTGACGGAGACCTCGCTACTATGAAACGTTAGTACTATTTTATTTAAGACCTTATTTATCTCAACCGCACTGCCTTTTTCTAAGCCGTCGTAACTTAATTTCTTTCTTTTTTGATGTATGTATCTTGCAAAGTATTGCTTAAGTTCCACGGTCTCGAACCAAGCGCTTCGCTTCCACATTTATTGTGCGAACTGCCAGACTGTGGAATTCACTGCCCGCCTCTCTATTCCCCGATACATATAATCTGGGTATGTTCAAGGCACGAGTGAACCGGTTTATCCTAGGCAAGCGTGCTCCATCTTAGGCCGCATCATCACTTAAGATCAGATGAGTTGCGGCCAAACGCAAGCCTATAACAATATACAAAAAAAGTGATAGTAGAACAAGTTGTGTTGATTATTACTTTGAATAATTTAAAAAATCTAACATTTATAATGAAAAAAATGTTGTAACAATTTTTGTTACACGGTCGGTGATGTCGTAAAGAGAGATAGTTTTTATTTATAATCTGTAGAGGGCGCCCCACCGCTTTCGCTGTCGTCCCTCTTCATGCATGCATGGCAAGCGTAAGTGTCAATGCATGGCAGTGTGGCACAGATACTAGGGCGTCCCTAGTCATTTAATGTGTTAAAATATCAATACTTTCTGACAATGCTCGCGTCACGTGAAATTTTGCTCATAATTATCTAAAAATCGCCTCTATTCCCCCAGGGCACGACACGGACCCCATGGACACAAATCGGCCGAAATACCGTCCACTGTTCCTGGAACATTTCGACAAGAAAGAAGTCAACCACCTCAACATCGGTGCACCCACCAACGGAACCCTCACGCCGCACACAAGACTCGCTAGTGACGATACTGTCAGGTATGTCCATGTCATCTGTACCTGAACGATACTGTCAACTCCACCACCATGTCATCTATGCCTCACTGGACGGTTTTGTCAGCTATGTACATATTGTTTGTGCCTGGACGGCACTGTCAGGCATGTCCATATAATCTGTGCCTGAATGACACTGTCAGTTAGTTGCCTGGAGGACTGTACTGTCAGGTATATTATTTGTACCGAGATGTCAGTTATGTCCATATCATCTGTGCCTCACTGGACGGTTTTGTCAGCTATGTACATGTTGTTTGTGCCTGGACGGCACTGTCAGGCATGTCCATATTATCTGTGCGTAAATGACACTGTCAGTTAGTTGCCTGGACTGTACTGTCTTTTGTGTATGTTATTTGTACCTAGATGTCAGTTATTTCCATATCATCTGTGCCTGGACGGCACTGTCAGTTATGTCCATATTACCCAAGAAGCTTATAGATAAAAAGCTTTTTTACAAAAAAGACAACCACTTTCAAAATCTAAAAAGTGATAAATAACTTTATTTAGCACAGATCACACATGACTTTAGTTTCGGAATTCGGTGGTTTGTTCTGTTTGATGTTTTGTATTTCTAAAGAAAACACATATCACTGTCTCGTTCTTATGTATGCATTCAGAAAGAGAGCGTCTGCCCACGGTTGGTTTCACTATGGTATTTAGAGTGTTGCCTCCACTTTTATCTATAAACTTCTTGATATTACCTATGCTTGAACGATACTGTCAGATATATTATCAGTGCCTGAACCACCTCAATATCTAACTTTGATCGTTTTGCGTCTTTGTTTTGTCCTTCCCTTATACTTTACCTGGCTTGAGATCTAATAAGTTGTGAGGAAAGTGTCACTGGATTCCACCGATCCATTCTGCTAATGTCTAACGTATAACACCTCCTATATATTCCAGTGTTGGCGCCGACATAGAGACAGAAGCGAACCCCGCGCTATCGTTCCAGCGCGCGTTCGTGGAGGAAGGCAACTTCGAATTCGTAAGTCAGCTCCACGTGGTCTCCCTACTGCCGCTACCCAGACGTAAGGCACACGCACAGTGTCGACACCTCCATTATTATCTCTTTAATACTGTTACTAATATTCTTGACTAAAATTTTAAGGGAGTTTTGGAGGGAAATGAATGTGGATTTAGGCACCCTGGGCATCCTGGTGAAGTGACTCGCTGGCACGGTAGAATTTGATGAGGGTATGCTTGCATGACTAAACCGAATACGACTATTACTCAAACTCATTTATAAACCACATAATTATATAATACTAGCTGACCCGACAGACGTTGTCCTGTCCCTATCTACCTTCTTACCTGCATATCTACCTATACCTACCCTACACCTACCCTATCTTTCGAGTTGGATCAAACTGCACACGGTGTACACATTTCATTAAAATCGGTTCAGTAGTTTAGGAGTCTTTCGCGGACAAACATCGTGACAGGAGATTTATATAAATTAAGATAAGACTAGCTGACCCGACAGACGTTGTCCTGTCAATTTTCTTACCGCTTATACCTTCCCTGGACATCCACAACTATTTCAAGACCAAAATTAGCCAAATGGGTCCAGCCGTTCTCGAGTTTTAGCGAGACTAACGAACAACGATTAATTTTTAATATATAGATTACAGGCACTTTTGAATTGTCAAGGAATCAGTCAGAAAGTTGAAGCTAGTTGCTTGTCCCAAACAGTAGATTTTTATGGAGAAGAACAAGCAAGAAACTCCATGAACATTCATTTAATATCACATATTATAAATTTAGGTACATAACACTATGGTGGCACAACTTGTTACATTGTACTCGTAGATTCAATATGTATGTAATAGGTTATTACACCCATTTTTGAAAAGTGTCTCAATGAAATTCTGTAGTGCTAATATGCCACCGAAAAAAACAAAATTTTTATTCAATTGATAAGTGCCATAAAAATGCATTTAAATTTTTAAATTTCGCGCCTAGTTTGACGAAAACGCCTCTTACTGGACGCCATATTGCTCAGCGTAAATGACGTCAGTTCGTTTTGTATCAAATGAGCTCATATTAAATATGATAATTGTATATCATTTCAAAATAATAAAAAGCATATTTTGTAATAGGTGCAATAATGAAAAAATTGCGTTGGTTACGAAAATAATTCAGATTCAGATTCCTTTATTTGCTCAAACATGAGTGTACATACAATATAAACGAAAAAATATGCATGCATGGTGTTATGGGTACATGGAGTTGTGCTAACATGTTTACCATATTGACATGGTGTGCAAATATTAATATTTCAAGTTTAAATTAAAGAAAACATAAAATAATAATTTCAAAATTTTTGTACATTGACAATGCTTACATAATAAAATCAATTAAATTAGATTTAGTGATTACATAGTTAATTAATATCGGAAATAGGTGGGAATACATATTTAATTATTTAAAAAAAAAATAAAAAACATAAAAATATTATAATATAACGTCAACTTAGGTCCAAAATATTATCATTATTACATTCCATACATTTCAGATTAGGTTTTAATTTAAGTATAAAAGAGCATGTCAATTTAAAATGATTCCCTTAAAAATTCATTCACATCATAGTATGCTTTTTTAGCTAAAAGAGATTTAGCTTTCCTTTTAAATGCTTCTACGCTCAGCTCTTTCCAGCTATTGGGAAGCTTATTGTAAATAATGGGAGCCATACAAAAAACACTCTTGCGCATAAGTGCAGTCCGAGACCTATGTTGACAGAGTTGACTGTTATTACGTCTATTTCTAGGAAACAGGTCTGCCATACGGGGAAATAGATTAGGATTTGTTTTGACAAATATCACGATTTCAAAAATATAAATTGATGGTAAGGTCAAGATGTTGTGGCGTATGAAAAACGGTTTGCAGCTATCAGTCATTTTTAATTTAAATATGGATCTAAGGCATTTTTTTTGGGCTTTAAATGCGATATATATCTATCTATCTCGATAATAAAAGTACAAAGCCTATATTACGCCAATCGGTTAACTGACAGTTGACAATTTTTTGTTTACGCAGCCGTATGGCGTAATAACATGGCCGCTACTATTTCACGGTGTTTAATAACAGATTAAAAATACTGAAAACTTTGAATTGAATTTAAAAAATTGTTTTGTTATTTTATGGACTAAAACTTACATGTTCAGACTACTTTATGCCTAAACTGTCTCAATAACATATTTATAGATTTTTTCTCGTATAGAGTAAAATACCCTATTGTATGTAGTTGTGCGTTAAAAGAGGTCTAGAGAAAAATACATCAAAAATAAATATTTCAAAATTAATTAAAAATAATCAATGCACCTAAGAGATTGACTATACTACGTTCACAATAAGATTAGACATTTAAACAAACCTTTTTTACAGTCCTTTCAACCGATTTGACTTCTATTCCGTAGGCTTAAGGATGACATTAGAGGCAAAAAAGTGGTTACAATAACAACTGTTTTTTGCAGCTGCCATTTGTCATGCCTGCAACACAATAGAAGTCAAAATCGGTTGAACGGACTGTAAAAAAGGTTTGTGTATATGTCTAATCTTATTGTGAACGGAGTATAGTCTCAGTTGACGGTGCGCGTTTACGAACATGACGTACGGAGCAGCACCATTTACGGGAACCAAAATGATTCATCACAAGCGCCACCATCAGCATGACAGAGACATTCAAGTGAGCATGACATACTCACAACCGCCAGGGCATATTCAACTCAATAAAAGACATACCTCGTAAATTTTAACTTAAAAGTACATAAAATACAAGTACAGTTTGGTAAAATAACACGGGTTTGTTGTTCATAATGTTCTCCTGTTCGTTTTTATTAAACTTATTGAAAAAGAAACAATGATTTATCATTCATTTGAAAGTTTTACGCGTGCTTTAGTTTGGAGGTGTCGATATGTACTAATACGAGCGAATAACGTAACGTGTGTAATAGAAAAAAAAACAAGTGGAAGTTTACACGTGTCACAATTATGCGGAAAATGTGTAAAATAATAATAACCTTCGTCAGTTGTAATAAGTCTTAATTTTGTTTGAACAACAAATGAGCTTTCCGTCAAAATAGATTTTTTTGGTCATACAAAATTAAAACTTATTACTACTGACGAAGGTTGTTGTTATTTTACTTGTTTTTTTTTTCTATTCCGTGTGCGTGACTAACCGCTATAAAGTGCCAGAAGAATTCTAGAACAAATGTTCTCTTCGTAGAGCGTCATTTCTTGGACTTATGCTTGGGTGACAGTTTATTTCTAAAATGCGATATAACATGTTTACGTTTGGGTACTGTACTTCTATGTGTATAGTATCAGACGTAAATAGTTTTCTGAATTTGGTTGAATAATATTTCGTGTGCTTTAATTTACATGTGCATAAATTAATTTTGCTTTGTAAGCCAAGATAAACTTTTCCGTAAATGTTGGAACTCCCCTCCCTAGTCCGCATAATGTTTGTCCGCCCCTTGCCCACAGCTGGGCTACCTGTCGGTGGGCGAGCTGGAGGCGCGGATGTCCTCGCTGGACGCGGAGATGGAGGCCGAGATAGAGCAGCTGCGGGCGCGGTACAACCGCAAGCGCCAGCCCATCCTCGACGCCATACACCTCAAGCGCAAGCGACAGCAGAACTTCTAGCCGATGCGCAGCCATCCGCGTAGCAGGGGCGCTACGCCGTAGCAAGGAGCTACGCCGTAGTACCTGACGACAGCGGTGCTACGACTCTGGGATACGCCACTTTAGGTAAAGGAATTATCTCTCAAATGTACAAAATTGTACGTCAAAAGTCAAAATTCTTAGCTTAGTAATCAGTCATTTTTCAAGCGCTCATTATGTCGACATACAATTAGGTGCTTTTCATTAGAAGGTGCCAAAGTTCGAGATACGACTGTCTGTATGTTCCTAAATTATCTCTTGACGCATTCATTAGGAACGATTCGGCCTAATATTTTTGAAAATTTTCTCGTCTTGCTATTGGCCAAATGTCGTGCCATTCGTGTGGAATGTTCGCTGTGTGTTCACTTATTGTATCATTTGACGCAAGATTGAAGTTTACGAACGGTTTAATACTTAGAATTTGGCAAATTGCAAATGTTGATGTTTTTTATTTATTGTGATAATATATCGATGAACAAATACAACGTAACTCTCTATAACTATTTGTCATATATACTAATAACTTTCGCCAGCGACTTCGACCGCAGGAATGTGTTTATAAATTCCTGCCTTTTAAAATAATTCTTCTTCATATGAAAATCTGTACAGCAGTTTCTATGGTTAGCCCAAAATAACTCAAAGTCAGTGCGACCGGGGACCTTTTGAGCGCCACTGTCGAATATAACTGACAAAAATATGAAAACGTGGCCAAAACACCACCTTTGACTAAAGCCGACAAAAAAATGTTACACGGAACACAAGTACAAAATAAATATACTAAATTACTAAGTTTTCTGTTTCTTTTTCCTATTATTTAAAACTACATTTATTAAATATAGTAAAAAGGTAATTTCCCTATTTTTATTTTTAGTTATTTGCGGTGATTTGTGAGTTGGCGTGGATGGCATGCGCGGGTGGGTATATGTAGTGATAATCAGTTTCAACTAGACTTTGTGATAGTCACATAAGACGTTGTTTGAGAGATATAGCGCAAAGCTTGCCAGCTTCTTTACGAATGGACTCTGTACTAGTGGCTCATCTATTCAATACTATTAATTATTTATATACAGTACGGTCAACGTATCTTGGCGCGTCTGAAGGCCGATTAGCTGCGCAGTAGACAATTTCGTTCCTAAAAGTTCCATTGCGCAGCCAAACAGCTAACTTCAGACGCGTGACCGTATTGTATGTATGTATTTACAAAAAAAAAAATGTATTTGTGTATGTATATCAGCTGTCTGACACCCATAGTACAGGGTCTCCCTAGTTTGGGGTCAGATGGCCTGTGTTAAAATGTCCCCACATATATAAAAAAATATATATATATATACAACATTGGGCCCGGGCCACAGAAGTGACAGTATAACTTCAATCTTGCGCCGAAGTCCACGCGTGACACATCCATGAGGAGCAGGAGTCGGGGACTGCGCCCCAGCTGTAGCGTAGCTTGTTAATATAGTGATGTAGTGTAAGTAATAAGGACACGTAAGGTTGCTGAAACATATCCCCGCGGAGCAGGGGGCGCCACTGTCGACTGTTCAATACATCTTGGAGAAATGTGGCGCCACACGTGTATTTTATTCATCTTTTAGAATTTAGAGTGAAAGAGATCATAATTATTATGTCATGGCAATGGACTGATAAGTATTTTGAGATTATGGTGGTCGACTGACATAATTAGTCCGTCAGATAGATTTCAAAAAAATATTGGACACGTGTTTTTTTCTTTTTTCACGTAAACATAAAATGGAGACTGATACAGTGCGTCGAAAACTCGTGTGACATCACTATGTCAGTACACTTTTACTGGCGAAGTGACGTCACAAACCCCCACTCATGATCTTGGATGCGTTTTGATAAAACAAAAAATACGTACCTATCCAATATTTTTCGATCTAACTGACGGACTAATTAGATTTTTTTGGTAAAACACCCTATTGAAGACACTTGCACTCATATTCTTAGATAAATAAAATACACATCCGCATTGTAGAATATTGTATTAAATTCATGACAATATTATTTGTAGATATAACTATAAAGTAACAAATGATTAGAACGTGAACTGTTGCGTTTTGTTTGGTGTATTGCGTTCGAACAGTTATTGTTAAGTTCCTTATGTCTTAGATCTCAGATGTATCTCGCTAACTGTATTATATATACGTATATATTGTAATTAGATTATATTATTCACTCAATTTGTACATTGTTTACGACTTTGTAGTGGGTTGTGAGATGAATTTATTGAAAAATAATTATAATACAAGTTACATTGTGAACTCTAATGGTTTTCAAGTGGAGGTAGTTGAGTATGGGGACGTAGTAAGTGCATCCGTTAGGCTTCGGCCGGACACGTGCGAACTCCGTCGCTGTGTGTTGGACCTCAGCCTTAGAGTACGTGTATTTTTCAAGTACAAGGTGCAATGTCGCCTAAATATTGTATACTTCTCCATACTCAGTTGTTAATACCTGGTATAATGAATAGTTCTAGGTTCCACTCCCATATGTTTCCGCGTGCCGTCTGATTCTAATACTAGTACAGATTGTAGCATTATTATCCTCTAAGGATATTTACTCTATTCTCACAAGATTTTATGCATTTCTACATTGTAATAATGTAATATAATTAGCTAATATTATGAAATACTAGCGTTAACGAGTGATTGTTTGAGCTGGACATAGATAGCTGTTTTCATGTAAAAATGTCTCTTCTGCCATAATATACATAGAGTATTTTGCAAATATTAGTGTTCAACTTCATCGATTTGAAATTAAGTAAGTAATACAAACGTTTTAGAAGTGCCATTAAAATATAAATAAAAACATAGTATTTTCGTACTACAAGCAATAGTGTTGTATAGAAATCTATATCTTTTGTCAATGAATTATAAAAAGATCGGCGATATATTTTTGTGCCATTGAAGTTGAAAGAATACTGCAGAGCGTTTGTAAAGTGGACAATGAACGTGTGTGCTGTTGTCCTGCTTTCAGATAAACAGCTGTTCTATTTTTAACGTTTTTCGTTTGAAAATACAAGTTCGCTACAAATCTGGGAGCAGGCAAGCTTTGACATTTTATGGACTCTAAATATCCGAACAAAATGATTACCAATTAGTATTACTTTTCAAAGTCAAAGTCAAAGATTTTTTGCAGAAAATATGGTTATAAAAGTTCTTATAGATATAATAGTAGCTTAACATATATAAAAAAAACTTAAAAACTTTTTACTTTTGTAAAATTAAACAATCAATTATTGCTCCAGTATATTTTTTTGCTAATAATGTCCTTTCGACTTTTGGAACGACAATTAAAACAAATGTGAGTCGATAGGAAGCATAGAAATAACAAAACTAAATCACTTATTTATTTTGTTGCGATATTATTACTGATCAAACATAGCTATTGTTTAGTGTTGAAGTTCTTCGTGATTTATGAATTAGAAGTGTTAATCAAAACCCTGTTGACTCAACTCAGCCGGCCTAACAAATAATTGGAAATTAAAAACATTCGTCTGTGTAAAATGTACAGGGTAAAATTATATTACTTATTACTACGAAACGCTTGTACCGCGGTCACATTGCTTCGTACATTCAGTTCGACATTTTATGAACTTAATCATTCGATTTTTACTCAAATTTTTGAAAAATAATATTGTAATCAATCTAATTTTTGAAGAAGTTATAATTATATTTAATTTAAGTAATTACTGTAACTACGAAATGTAGGAAATAATTAGATTGGAAATGGATGACAAAATAGCAATAACTACTAGTGTTATTGAAACAATGTGCTATTATTGACATTCAAATGTAAAACCACCTTGTTGAAAATGATTTATACGCAAACCGATTTTTAAAGGTAATTTGGAATAATTGTAATAGACGAATAATTATCCCTTGTTTATTAGAAACATGAGATGAAAAACTTAAAAATATTTTTGTAATCTTTTCCAAAAATGGACAAGCACTAATGGTCGGTATAACATTTGCAACAAGGTTGTTTATCGAACAAACAGTACAGTGTTGTTAACGAGTGTATCGTTGAGCGTTCGTTCTAGTAAGTTTGTTGTTGGAGTACGACGCCGCTTTAAATATACAGCGTGTTGTGTGATGTACACCGGCCACACACCCAGCGACACTTCGCCACTTAAATATTGAGCAAGTTTTTTTTAAAAAGCACAATTAGTGTCGACGTTGTCCTCTAAAAAGCTAGATTTGAACCAAGAAAATTAGAAGTTATAAAATGCGTTTTGTTTAGGTTTGCCAGCATCTTGTGTTTACTTTCTAATAATTATTTAGTGACAGTTTGTTGTTTGTTCCTTGAGTTATCGACATATCAATGCTGATTAATGAATACTGACATGAGGATAATTACTATTTAATTTATTCATTTAAGTAATAGTGTAGCTCAAAGTCAATTAGCTCAATTTCACAACAGTCTATTTATTATAGAATATGTATTGTGATCCATGTGTCGTTCGGTGTGTGGACGGCCTAATGCCTTGTATTATAGTTTGTTAGAGTACGATGGAAGTGCACTTTGTAATTCTGTAGCCTGTTGACGAGTGTTGAATAGCTGCGTACGCATTATATTTTTGGACAAACAACTCACTGAAATAAAAAGATTAATTCATTATAAAAAACTTTATTTTTATTTCTCGTTCAACGAAGTTACAAATCGGTCAAGACTCTGCATCAATCTATACAATACACATCTTTACAAACATGACTACTTACTTAACCAATGATTATTTATTAACTTACAATTTTTAAATCTCAAAACAAAATTAACAATTTACACTTCTTTTAATAATCTCTTTACTTTGACTAGTATTTTAGATTCTTACAAATCAATTCATAAAAACTTTTGACCTTTTCACCCGATTACGGGACAACCAAAAGGAAGGGTTATCTGAAGCTTCTTTTTGTATAAAATCAAAACAATTAAACAACCGAAAAATCACAGATAAAATAGATTCAAAAACTTATAGGACGAAGTGGGTAAATAAAAATAGTTAAAAATAATACTTTCAGTGCAGGAGTAGTGAATACTTAAAATTCGGTGGGTAGATAAAATTGCAGTCAGACGCGGATCTTACAACCAGGAAGGCTTTTACTTATAACTACGAGAATTTATAGATAAGTTTGAAAAAAAACGGTCATTGCTAGGCCTTCCGCCTTGCGTTGCGAGGTTTTCGACTGAGTCCAAAACTAGTCGAAAAATGGTAAACCAGTACTTACTCAATTTCTGTGACAGAAATTTACTTGAAAATTAAAACTCAAAGTTTGTACAACCTTTGAATCCGCACCTGACTCTCTGCATATATTTATCCAACACTTAAAACTAGATAATACTAGTCCGCTCAACTACCTTACTTCTAGTCTCTTAGGGAAAAGTTAAAGAAATTTACACAACATCGGCAAGGCAAGACTTACGAGTTACAGAATCTTCAAGTAAAGCTATCAGTGTGAGTTTCAGTTTATTGTCTCCGATATAAAAACCCGCTGGAGTTCACATAGCGTGGAACATTTTACAGTGACAGTGAGATCAAATTAATGCTTTCTTATTTGGAAATTCAGTTTCTACATGCTTTGTAGGCTATTGCCCGGTTTCTAAGTTGCTCAGATATACTTTCAATAGCTATTGATTTTACAACGTTATCTTTTGAAACGAAGTTCCGAAATGCAACGTGTCATGATATCAAATGGCTAAACAGTCAAGAATACCAATAGAAACTTGGCAAATAAGATCTTAACTTGCACGCGATAGTATATGAAAGTGATAGACTAAAATCAGAAAATAGCCAAACTGATTTATCGACTCAATTCGTTATATTCGACGATCACAGCTACAATGGAACGATCATTTATTACATAGTACAGTCACGAGCATAAAGATGTATACAGATTGCAAAATTGAAAAGCAATTTTTTCGTGAAATAACTGTTTTAACTTACGGGTAAAACCTATTTTATAGTCGTTTTGGATAAAAAATACCCTATTTGTAACCCCATAACATTTCAGTCAATAGTTTAGGAGAAAATCAGTTTAGAATGAGACAAACTGTTTACATGTTTTTGCTCGTGACTGTACAGTCAACAGCAAAAGTAGATGATCAAAATCAGAAATTCAATACTAATGAACGGAGTTGGCGTCAGAACTGTGTGGCGTCTTAGTGATTCAAAAGTATGTGTGTGACAATCACACACTTTTAATAAATAAACTAGTAATAAATTATATAAATTAGTGTTAGTAAATTAGTATTGAATTTCTGATTTTGAATATCTACTTCTGCTGTTGACTGTACATGATTGGACATTATCCTCTACGTCAGCATTGCTTGGAAGCTATTTCAACAATGCTAATAAATAGTGCAAGGGCGTGAAAAGCCCTATATTTTGAATCTAATAAAAGTAGGCTAAAAATCCAAGCAATGCCGACTAGGTACATGAATAAAATAGACAACAAAACCTATCGTTTTTCAAACACAAGGAGAAGACACCTTCCCCTTTTAAATGCATTGAACCTTTTTACAAGATTGCTATAAATTCTTGTAAAACAACCGCAGATCAGCCTCTATGGCGGACGAGTGCATCCTATGGATGGCTACTATATTAACGCCTAAATTACAGATGTTCGCCCAATACTAGTGTCGGAGTATCATTTGACAGTAGAGGAAGCTGTCCAACACTGAAAGAGAGAAAAGCATTAATTTTAACTTTATGTATAAAAATCTTCTG
The DNA here is from genome assembly GCA_947361185.1 of Charanyca ferruginea. Lineage (NCBI taxonomy): Eukaryota > Metazoa > Arthropoda > Insecta > Lepidoptera > Noctuidae > Charanyca > Charanyca ferruginea. The sequence continues at coordinate 29,891,232 of OX376058.1, read as the reverse complement.
TGCATGTGTATGAAAGTGAAATCCTCCTAAACTGATAACTCCTCCTAAGGTAGGCAGGTAGGTAGGGTAGGGTAGGTAGGTAGGTGGGTAGGTAGCTAGCTAGGTAGGGTAGCTAGGATAGTAGGGTAGATAGATAGGGACAGGACAACGTCTGTCGGGTCAGCTAGTAATTTATATTTTACAAATTCCAATCCGTTTTGCCTCAACTCACTTGATAAGTAAGTATGCATGTAGTTTTATAAGACAATATTTTCCTAATTTAACATGATCAAATATACAGTAAGGTTGGAAGGGCTCGCCGCTAAGTAAAAGCTGTAAGGTTAAGCTACGCTCGCTGCGGCCGTTCCGTAGATGGGTGACCATCCATTTTATATCGAGATCCCTTCGCGTCTCAGAAAGCACGTAAAGCCTTTGACTCCGGCTGTCATTCGTAGGTAGATCTTTGACGGATGTTATGGGTAGTCAGAAGCCAGTCTGACAATCAGTCATAGTAAAGGTATCGTGTTACCCAGTAACTGGGTTGTGGAGGTCAGATAAGCAGTTGTTCCATGTAAAACACTGCAACCTGCATCCGGTTAAGACTTGGAAAAGGCTAGGTAGATGATGAAATATAAGGTGTCTATAGGTCCCGCATTTGGTACTCTGCATAAACTGATAACTAACTTATTCAGTTATTTACTACATAAGGCATATTTTTACTACATAACACATTTGTATAAAACTGTGTAGGTAATGTAGCTCTTTGTTTCCTTTTAATATCCTTAATGGATGTGGAAGTTAGTCTGACACTGACATTATTATGTATCTAGAAACCGGAGCCCTAAGTAAACTTCTTTGATAATATGAACCGCTATAGTTGCGGTGTTTTAGCATGACAATTGCGGTCATTGCCCTTTTTAACCCCCGACGAAAAAGAGGGGTGTTATAAGTTTGACGTGTCTGTGTGTCTGTCTGTGGCACTGTAGCTCTTTAACGGGTGAACCGATTTGAATGCGGTTTTTTTTATTTGAAAGCAGATTCTCTAGCGATGGTTCTTAGATATGTTTCATCAAAATCGGTTCAGCAGTTTTAAAGTTATCAGCTCTTTTGTTAGCTGCGGTAGGGATCTTAGACGCATACCGGATGTTTACTTTGCTTTCAAACATATTATTATAGGTGACCACACTGACCACCCATTGAAACACCCATGTTTGCTATAAAACTATGCAAGATTATAGAATTCTTGGTCTTATGCTGCAGCCAGATTATACAGCACACTAGTACCTAGTAGCAGTAAGCAGATATCGTAATTTGGATTCGTTTTAATCAGTATTTTATTAACCCCCGACGCAAAAACGACGGAGTGTTATAAGTTTGACGTATCTGTGTGTGTGTGTGTGTGTGTGTGTGTGTGTGTGTGTGTGTGTGTGTGTGTGTGTGTCTGTGGCATCGTAGCTCCCGAACGGATAAACCGATTTTGATTTTTTTTTTATTTGAAAGGTGAATTAGTCGGAATTAGCTTAGCTAAGTTTGATGAAAATTGGTTCAAGATGGCCGCCGCCAAAAAATGGCGGATCACATATTTTTACAACTCCCTCAATATGGGTATCAAATGAAAGGGCTTGACTAGTAGAATACTATACACTATGACAAATTTTAAATCCAAGATGGCCCCAACCACAAAATGGTGAATTACATTCTATTTTCACAACTCCCTCAATATATGGGTATCAAATGAAAGGCCTTGACTAGTAGAATAATGTATACTATATTGCAAGGGAATGAGGAATGAGTAATGAAATGAAAACTAAAAACTTGTAAATTATTTTTGTAAACTCGTATACAAAAACAAACTAAATTACGTTTAAAAAATTTAAAATAAAAATTAAATTTAAAATTTAAAAAAACCCCCAACGCAAAACATAAAAGCGATTATGTAAAAAGTCAAAAATAATACCTTTTGTTGAGCCATCAAATGTTTGTTCGTTGAAATGGCGCTATAATGTCGAAGCAAATTGGTCGGAAATGCTGGTAAATTAATAGACAGTGAATGAGATTAAGGGACTGACTTACTTTAAGCGGTACCCCGCCGCGACATTATAGCGCCATTTCAAGGAACAAACATTTGATGGCTCAACAAAAGGTATTATTTTTGACTTTTTACATAATCGCTTTTATGTTTTGCGTTGGGGGTTTTTTTTAATTTTAAATTTAATTTTTATCTTGATATCTCTTCGTAGAAAATTAAATAAAAACTAGGTATTAAGTAACCGTTTTCCATTTGTAAAGAATGTTAACGAATACGATAAACTTCCATTTATGACGTGTTTTCGTTTTTGAAAGGAGGAATGCTAAAAAATGTAGGCGGGTCACTGACCGCTATTGGCACGTGAAAATGATTTTTCTATGGATGTTGTGCTGAATAAGAGCCAAAACAGGATAGTAAAGTAAAACAGATACATAAAAAATGCTAAATCATACTTAAATGTCTAATATACTAATGTTTTCAGGTAACATACTGTAGCACAATAAACCTTGACCTACTTGCTAATGGCGTGACCTTTCACGGCTGGTCGGTAATCTTCTGTGCCATAAAGAGCACGAACTCTTCAGTGGGGCGTCGAGTAAATACGAAAGTTAAGTACATAAACTATGAAACGTAATTTTGCGTACATGTTGCCAAATTACTAAACTCGGGCCAACGTACTAAGGCGGTCGGTTCGGTAGACGATAATAAAATCAATGAATAGTATAGGAGGGAAATATCTGGTGTTGACAGCCCGAGGTCGTCCCCTAAGTATATGAATTTGTACAAGTTAGTATTTTTAGGGTTCCGTACCTCAAAAGGTAAAAACGGAACCTTTATAGGCTCACTTTGTTGTCCGTCTGTCTGTCTGTCAAGACCCTTTATCTCGGGAACGCGTGGAGGTATCGAGTTGAGATTAAAACCATATACTCAAAAATACGGTCCCTTGGTGCTGTAAAAAAAATAACCCTCTATGTTAACGTGAAAAAAAGATACGGCTGTTTATGTCGCAAAAAACGCATTTATAATATTAAGTAGATTAAAGTATGGATAGTAGGTATGAATTAGTATAGAAGTATGGATATGTACCTACAAATATCTACGGAACCCTCGGTGGGCGAGTCCGACTGGCACTTGACCGGTTTTTTTAATCCTCAGGCATACCGCCCGCCGGTTTGCGCTAAGCAGTTTTTATCGATTCAGGGATTTTTGTACAGTAGTGTATGATATTTGTATAGGTACACATGTACAGTAGTGTATGATATTTGTAATACGGTTGTTGGCACCCACGTCGCTGCTAATAGAAAAATAATTTTAAAACAGAAATCAAGTACATAAACATACAAGCAATTGTCCGTAGTAAAACCATCTTGAACTGTTGTATTAGTTATTCTTCTTAAACCCAGAAATAGGGCTTCATACGCATTTTAAATAATGGTCAATGTCGCCAGCGAGCGCCCTAAATAGAAATAACTTTCAAAACAAATGGGTCAACAATCAATCTCCTCAACATTTTGCAGTGACTGGTCATAAGCCCCTCCCAAGTTGCGCGCCTGTTGATTGGCCAAACGTGGAGGGCTCAAATTGCGCAGTTACTGAGCAATTTTATTGGCATAATAATAAGCACGTAGCGCGGCTTCGATTACCGGTCGGAACAACGGATTATGAATGTTACAGGAAACAGTAATTTATCAGTAGGTAATGATTGGATTATGTGAAAGGATTGATACGGCTAGAAACTAGGTGAATACTGGGGATGGTTGATAGAGGAAGGAAGAAATGATACGGCTAGAAACTAGGTGAATACTGGGGATGGTTTATAGAGGAAGGAAGAAAAAGACATCTGTTACACCAACAGGAAGGGAAAGAGGAAGACATGACAAGTGATTTAAAAGAAGTCGTGTACTTACGGTACTGCGCAGCACTTATCAACAGCTCATAGAGCTGCATTGGCCCCTTTCCTTTAAGCAATATTTCGCACACAAACACGTACACAACTCGTGTGGTTTCAAATAGTGAGTCTAACAGTAACCAAGTAGTTATATTCCGTCCAGTATTGTGGCTGGCACTGCGGTTCATCACCACACAGCTGTTCAGGAACCCTATGCCACTCGTCACTATCATCAGACCTGATATGAAGTAGTGGATACCTGTGGAAGGAACAGCTTCTGCAGTACTGGTTGCGATAAAAAATTTTAGGCATGAGATTGTGGGTTGGAAGCATTAACGCAGTTACTTAATAAAAACAAAAATATTAGGACCCCAGTAGATCCTATTGAAAAGAATACACGCTGAAATTTTAGTGGTTATTTTCCCGAAGCGAAATGATTTTGTTTAGATAGTACAATTGATTAATAAAAAAATTAAAATAAATTACTAAAAAACGGTAGATTTCGAATCGTGGAAAACTAGCGACCCCGAACCAATAGTGGTACAGCGCGAACGGCTGACTGCGCGAAATCCTGTGTTAACGAACCACAATACTTACCTAAAAGTTATTCCAATATTCTTTTCACACTTTTAGGTTTTATGACCGTTATAAGAGGAGTTGATGCATATTTTTTTAATTATTTAAAAAATAAAAAACATTTTTATTTTAAGTTTAACTCTATAAATCGATAGTACTACCAGTACTAATACTTATACTGGGATACTACTGAGGGCAAATCGTTCTGCCGCGGGAAATGGACCATTTAGATTTCAGCTTGTACAGTCTTGCAGTTTGTGGATTGAGTTTCAAATAGGAAATGATCGCAGTTGGATAAAGATCTTTCCAACTTTAAATCAGATATCACTAGCTTAGTTTGTAAAAAAAATTATCCAGCTGTTTTCCTCATTTATTCTATCTCTTAATACACAAATGCATATAAATATTTTTACTCATCTGTGGGGCAAAGATTTTCAGAAGAACATTAAGTAGCAACACTAGATGAAATGATGAATGTCATGCAACAGCAATCTAATTACAGAAGTATAGTATACCTAACGCATTACCTAATTCATTTCCTTCTAAAGGATCTAGGTAAAACAGATCGGGGTTGAGGAGGCGGATTAGTGCCAATACAAATGCTGTGGCTGATGATATCTGAAAAATAAAAATTCTTAAGTGACATTTTATAGAATGAAGATTTATACCCTGTCCATTGGGTTATTGGTTTTTTGACAGCTGCCTTATAATGTAACTAGCTTTTGCCCGCGACTTCGTCCGCGTGAATGTCGGTTATAGTCGGTTCAGCCGTTTCATCGTGAAAGCGTAACAGACAGAGTTACTTTCGCATTTATAATATTAGTAAGGATTATACCCAATTACCTTAAGTTAACTTTAAAATGTGTTATAAAATAAATATATAAACTGCCTTATCTTGTTGGATTATCTAATTATGTCTTCGCGTATGCGTATATATACAGCTGCAACTAGTAAACAATATTAACAAAAAACATAAATATTGTTTACTAGTTGCAGCTGTCAAAAATTGATTAAACCAGTGGACAGAGTGTAGGTTTTGTCATCCATCTAAAGATTTCAAAGAGAATTTAATTTTAAATCTAGAACTCCTTTTTTATATTCTCTCTTGAGCTGGGTAGACAAGCGCTTGTCAGTACAGCAGCATTCAATTCTCTCTAGAGCCAGTTCCTTGACCTCTTTATACATTGCCATCTTTACTTTCTACTTTCTGTCTGAGGTGGCTGTAAGCATTGATTTTTTATTATCTTTTTACTTCAAATGAGAACTATTGCAAAACATATCCTGTATTACAACTTGGGTGTTTAATAAAGTAATCTATGTACACATACAAACCAATTAAAACAAGCCTTAGTATTCCTGAAATAGTAATTAAATTATGATTATATTGAAGTTGTACTTCAAGAAATGAAGGATTGTGTTCCACATTATCTTATCATCAAATGTTTAGACAATCATTGTTACAATAACATCTATTAAACTAATGATACTCACTGTGAACACTGGCAGATGATAAGTAAATAAAGGAGCTACTGTCTCATCCTAATTAGGTACAAAGATTATGAACAAATAGTCATAAACACATAGAATAAGACATTAGTTAATTACACAATTTTATGATCCTGTGTCTTATTTGTATGAATTCTAGATAAGGTACAGTTATTTGTATTTTCTGTAATTACCTTCCATCTAACGAATTTAAACGAATATTTTTTAATATAATTAAACATAATACCCTCATAATATTCAGATTTTATGAGTTGCAAACACGAATTTCCAACAAGCGATATGCCTTATTGAAGTATAATGTAGATAGTGGTAACAGTAAAGAAATTTAGGTGTACTTTAAAAAATTTAAACAATATTACTTACAGAAAAAACAGCAGCGACAACGCGCACATACATTTTAAGGTCTAACATCGGCATCCTCTTAGACTGTGTTGACATCGAGACACGAAACTACACTTACACTTGCTCCCAATCACTCTCACTGCATTGATTATTGAAATAAATGCGATATTTTGGTAAAAATTAATAATTTCGTTTATGTTGTCCGTATTTACGCGCTCGATATCCTTGCCTGCTACAGTGCACGCCGATCAATTTATCAATGAAATAATGACAGTTGAATTGAAGTTGACACGACTGACTGTCAACAATACAAAAGAAACCATAACAAAGTCAGGCAAAGCGTCACTTTGACATTAGAGTATATTCATCTATGACTTTGACAAGAAGCAAAGGATTAGGACAGCGAGAATAGGCAATGATGTTCATAATATTGGCGGCTCTAATTTCATGGGTCTTTTCATTATTGATTGACCTGTGAATAATAGTGTAATAATTTTTAGGAAGTGTTAAAGTTGTAAAAATGTGTAAAATAAAATAAAACTTCCCGTAAGTAGGTACTACATCGCCATCTGTGCTACATGCCGTGTCTTTTTGCTTTCTTGCTCTATTTTGTTTCAAAATGTCAAGACAGATGACGCTAGTGATAGCAATGTACCTACTATCTTTTCTGCATGGGTACTCCAATTTTCTACGTTGAATTGTTATAAATTAAAACTGATCTCAAAATAAACAAATAGCAAAGTTTGGGTCATTTTGGTACTTCCAAGTCTGCCTACTGTTTCGGGGAATATGTATTCACATGCGTGATATGTAGGTAATTTATAGCTTGCCACCGTGCTTGCCACCAATTGCTATGTTGATTGTTGGTAAGAAGTAGATTTGGACTGTTGCATTATGATGTTCTGGATGTCCATGATTTGTCAAAATAATTGGGTAAGATAATTGGGAAGGCATAGTTCCAGAGCTCTATGTTAAGGAGTTTGTTCGGAAAATAGCACTATTACTACTTTCGCCTAGCAGCATTGTTGTGTTCCGGTCCGACGGATACGGGTACCGGTGTGGACTGCAGATGATGAGCACTTGGATGATGAATCTGCTATACCTCTGGATTCCAGATGACCCGGTAACGCGGATCCTAGGATAAACCGGTACATTCTAGGCAATCGTGCTCCTTAGGTTGCAACATCACTTGACAATTGACATGCCCAACAACTGCAACTCAGCTGAGTTGCGAGCAAACGCAAGGCTATTTGAATACCTATAAGAAAAGATGTTATTCATACCCAAATAAAATAAAATATAGCGCAATTGAACAAAAAAAGAATATTAATTTAAATTCTCCATAGATGTCAGCACGCGTCACAATCAAAGTGTAAAAGCAATTAATGTTTTGTATGGTTTTCTACGGCTGTCAGCAATCGTATGACGGACCATAGGGTAACTTTTTATTTAATTGTTTGGGCAACAAATGAATTTTAATGAACAAGTATTTACTTCTGCGAGATATTTTCATTAAGTACTGACTGTCGTTAAAATACTTTTTTTAAATATAATAATAATACTAATAAATTAATTTATTTAAGGTAAATAAACACCCATTGCCAACAATAAATTAATGAACATGAAACACAATGAAATTAAATCAGATAAAATAGGTAGGTACATACATAAAGTACCTACCTACAATCAAATAAAATTAAATCAAGTTAAAGGAAAACGAAACAAATAAAATTAAATAACATTAAATAAATCGAACAACATCAAATCAATAATAAATCAAAACAATAAAATAATACCTTCTTTCCGACACTGGTAGTACAGCAACGTGTCTGCTGGAACAATGCCGGATGAAGGGGCAGTTCAACCTTCCCGCAAACCTCACGGTGCTAATACTAGCACTTTTCCCGCGACCTCGTCCTCGTTAATTTTCTTACAGCATTATCCCCAATTTTTTCATTAAAAACATATCGTTTCTCTTTGTATAGCACTGAGGGCTAAAGTAGCTTACTTATGGTAAAAGAATTTAAAAAATAAGGTAAGTATTTTTTGAGTTTAGGAACCATTAAAATCAAACATTATTTCTTTCTTTTATTTTAGACGTAAAGTAGCATAGGCTAACATTATCGAAAGCAGGTAGAACAGCGTATGTAAAATAGCGACCTTTATAGGATCCAATATTTGTCCGATGTTCAATAAATTACTTGTCTATCTAGGCAGACGCACAAGTCATTACACCTTGATCCTAATAGAACCAAGTAAGAACTAGGTGGGTACCTAACTACCTACCTACTTATCTAGCGATCGATTAGATACCTGTGGATATGAGGTCGATTACCTTGCCTAGTAATAATCGATATACTTAACTAGGTACTCACTTTTTCTTAGTTAGACCTAGAATACCTAGAATACTCGACAGATCGATTGCAGCGCTGCGTGTCGCAGGTTCGATTCCTGCACGGAACAAATATTTGTATTCTATGGCCTACAAATAATTGTTCCGGGTCTGGCTGTTTGTGTAGGTATGTGAGTTTATATGTTAACTGCGGTAACTGCTGGTATGTCTATTCTGTTACAATCTCCCTCGGTGAACACCCAGGTGAAGTGAGCTGTCATGCGTCCGTCTGCTTTGTCAATCCCTAGCATCGGGACGGATGACAGCTCACTTCACCTAGGTCAGGGGCGTGCCTAGGGGTCCAAGTTAGGGCAAGTCCGACTGATTTAAGAATAGAATAGAAGATTTGTTCTATTTTGCGGATCGATGAATTTTGAAGAATTTCATCGATCTGCAAAATCACATTTTCATGCTAACAGTATCACACTTTAAAATGTTTATTGTTATCAATTCTTATGAGATAATGACTGACTTAGAGGTGTTTTCTTTGTTTTTTTATCGTCTCGCGTTATTAGCAAGCCTGGCTTTTCGGCCACGCCACTGACCTAGGTGTTCACCGAGGGAGATTGTAACAGAATAGCACTGTATAGCATTCATTAGGTAGGTTACTACTTAGATATTTTATTTTAAATTGTTAATCGAACAATAGATTTTATTAAAATGCAAAAATATATTATGGATGAAGCGAAGTAAATAAGGGATCATAGACCTCGGTGTTTCCCGACCTCGGTTAATTCACGTAAATTGAATACCAATGAGATTGAATACGTCGGTCGAGAAAGATGTAGAATTTTTTAACTCTTGAAAATCTACGCCTTAAGTTTTTAAGGTAGGTAATGGTGTAATGCGTTCAAGATTCGAATACAAAACAGAACGTTCAAAATAAAAACATTTAAAACAAAGTGAGGAAAATTTTGAAATTAGAACCGCACTTTTAGTGATGGGGTGTTTCGCATAATGCACGACCCACGCTCAATCATTTGCTCCCATTCTTCGAGTAGCCGTCCGATTCGATTAAACCGATTCTATTCCAATTATTATCTGATTATAAAGTTACGACTTGTTGGCTGTTATAAATTTTGTTGATTTCACTATTGCATATTTTTATTAGGTTTCTGATTTATTATTTGGTTACCAACTGGTATATTTACGATTACATTTATGATATTGCATTTTCATTAATTGCTCAGTAAGCTTTTCAATTTAATAGGAATACGAATGTAGGCTCTGTTTAAATGTTTTCTTTTCGCCGTTTTATAACTTGTAATTTTATCGTGGCCCCAATTAATATTATTTCATGTTAGAATAATAAGTCTCAAAATCTCTTTTTGATTAATATTTGTTTAAGACTGACCACTGAAATTGCGTCCTCTTAATTAAATTTGAACAAGTGGTATATTGCGCAAACAGTATAAAGCACTTAGATGGTTACCTATAAACTGTATTCTCTGACCACTTGTCCAAGTGAGAGAGGTCAGTGTGTGGTCAATTCTTTTGTTGGCTGTTACCCAAATGTAGTGCATCAATTATTGATTTAAATTGGACTTTATACGTTTGTAATAAGGGTCATATAGATTCGGATGTGACAATAGAGCTTGCGCCCCATCCCGTTAACTAATTGTCAAGCGATAAAACGGTATGGTCAGTCGTCGGGAGTGTATCACATGACAGGGGAACGTTTGATGCAATCTACTTTATTAAATAATAATGATTACTACATTGTAACAGGTTTGAGCGGTTTTGGTTCTGGCTCGGGTTGATTTTAATTGTGTTTAGGTGGTTTGTGTAACTTTGTAATCCATACTAAAATTATAAATGTGAAAGTAACTCTGTCTGTTACGCTTTCACGATTAAACGGCTGAACCAATTTTGATGAAATTTGGTATGAAGATAGCTTAAGCCCTGGGGAGTAGCCTATGTCCTTAGGCTACTTTTTAATCGGCGACTTTGTCTGCATCCGCGATAACCGACATTCACGCGGACGGAGTCGCTGGCAAAAGCTTGTTTTGTTTATTTGTTTAATAAATACTAATAGTTATTGATGTGAAAAGTGCCTTAACTGCGTTGAGTGCTTTCTATACTTATATTTAAAAATCAAAACATATTATATTAATAATCAAAATTAAAAGCTTTCTTTGAAAATAATATTACACAAATCTTTTGTCAAACACAAACAAACAATCTCGCGACGTAAGTATTATGCAAATGACAGGACTATTATAATATCAAGCTGATTCGGTCGCACTTTATTATGCGAAGACTGACGGTCGGCGTCGTTCACACAGATATGTCAATATGAGATGAATAATAATGTTAAAATATTAAAGCTCCAACGTTTGTATTATGCCCGTAATGTTTGCTCACATAATTCATACGGTCAATGTGGCGTGCGGACTGGACCACAAATGTCAATAATATGATAAACAATTAGGTTTTGTCAGTTTCGAATTGTTTTGGTCATAACTTAGGTACCTATCAGTTTCGAATATTTACTTTTCTTATAACTGATTAAATATAATAGGAGCGTAGATTCTAAACGATAGATGATAAACTAAGTACTTCTGATGTTTGACTTGTAACGATTTTATTTAATTTTTCCAACTTCACTTGATCGGTCTAACTATTCGATAAAATTATAACTTAACAATCGGCACATGTTCAACTCTTCCTATTCGATTGTCTGTCACATCAGATGATCGATGGTAACGGATTGTCGTAATCGATTTGATTGGTATAATTCAATAATATCTCATCGGTCATGCACTAATTTGAAGTTTACATTTTGAATTCTTTTCATCCTTCTACATTTTATAACTATATTATTTGCCTGCGGCTTCGTCCGCGTAAATTTCCTTAAGGACTCCTAATTTTTTATTAATACAATGTAGCCTATGTTACTCAGGGATAGTGTAGCTTTTGATTAGTAAAAGATTTTTTGGAATCGTAAAAAATAAACAAACAAATCTTTCCTCTTTATAATACTTATTAATTTAGATTGTACGTAACCGAGTTCCATTTTGAGAAAACGGGTACCTAAATCGATAATGTTTTGTGGTTCTTAGATCTTGTTCTTGGATCTAGCAAACCAAAAGTTACGCGGTCAGACATAAAAAAATATGAGTACGTTGAGTCGATAAGCTTCTATTTTGTCTTTTTCATTTGTTAATAATGTAGACATCTCTATGAAAATCTTAGCTCTGGTAAAATGTTTTTGATAGAAGGTCTATTAAAAACATTTTACCAAAGCTCTTGCATAGGCTGCCTATACGCACCCAACAATCATGAAAAAGCTTAACTTTCTAATCAATTAAATCATTAAGTTTAGAACTAGAACCTCAATTTCAATCGCCAGTTTCAACGGTTCCATGGTGTAATGGTTAGCACTCTGGACTCTGAATCCAGCGATCCGAGTTCAAATCTCGGTGGAACCTGTTCTTTTGGCTTTTAAAGCTTTAACTATAGTTTTCACAGTGCCAAAATAACGACCTAATTTTCTTTTTTTAATAAATCCCTTTGTTTTACAAATGTATCCTAGCCTGTAAATTATTGCGACGTATAAATTATTTCAGCACTGCCAAGCACGTCAAATCTTTTCTTATATAGGTCGATGCAAAAATTCCATTAAAAAATAAAATCCATAATCCATAAAAGCGTGTATTATGATTCATCTTCGCTGCACGCACGCCGGGCGCGCGTCGCGCACGTGCTACGCGCCCGCCACGCGACCGACCGCGCGCGCACTTATTTATTTTTTAGTTTTTAATGAGCAAAACTATTTAATTGGTCTTTGAAGCCATTGTGCCCTGTAACTCGTAATCTCCTAGAGTGCTTGTTAACTGGGATGCATTTTGTCGTAGTCTGTGTGCTCAAAAGCTTCTCATATTTCAATTTTGGGAGATATGAAATTATGTTAGTTAGATATTAAATATCTAGTGCAGACGCCAGTACATCAAGCCATACCAAACTGTCTTTTCCCAATAGAATATGAACCTTAATCTTTTGTCATAAAGTTGAAAATTTATCAAAGAGACAGATTGTTGTAGGTTGATTTGCACCTAAGAATCTACTGTCTCTAAGTAATGACTTCGTATAGTTCGTATGTCTGAGAGTGAGGGTTTTGGGTTAAATCACTATAATGTATGGCTGCCATTGCTGCCAGCATACATTTAGATAAGTTTTGGCTGTACCTAATAATATTTGCTGTGAAGAGTCATTGAAATAAGTAGTTTAACTACTTGGTACTGACTGTTGTCTTTGACAATCAATTTCTCGTATTTGCAATGTATTTACCTTAGCAGAAGATACATCGAAGATCAATTTCTTATATTCAATGAACTGTAGGTATTGTTCCTGTATAACACTAATTGGCATCACTCCAAACCGTGGTCGTCGTGTTGCGGTCGCTTAACCCACCGACTACCAATTATCTATACATAGATATAGATATCAGTACACCTACATACATCATTCTTATGTAATAAAATAAATTAATAAATAAATAATCATGTTGTTCAAATATAAAGTCCTAAATTGTAAATAAGTACGAGTACAGCTTTAGTAATTTTATATTATTTTTGTGACCATAGCTTGCCTCTTTGCATTTTCAATATAAAAAAAACATATTATTATCCCGCTTTTAGTGACAGTAAGGACAGGGCATGCAATGTACGTACACATAGAATATATACGCATATGCACTGAAAAGCGAAAAATATCGTATTGCCACCAACTTGCGAATTTATTACGAAACGACACCAAAAATTTTCAGTCGCCCTTAATTTGCCACCCGTATGGGCGGAATATTTTCATGAAAATATGGGACCAACTTTGAGGTACACACTATCAATTAAAAAACAATCATCGAACTCAGACTACACTACATACTTAAAAAAAAATACGTGTAGAATTGGTAACCTCCTTCTTTTTTTGAAATTTGTTGGAAATTACCCATGTTCTGCTATTACTCCTAACTGGAACACAGCAACAATGCTTGGAGGTAGAAATAGGAAAGGTAATCGATAGATACGTAGTAGGTACCTTTGCTTCGTTCTGCTAGGTTTCATACAAAGGAACATTAAATCGGCGGTTACCACGCCGCGCTGTCCTTGGTGTGTGAAGCGCCTCAGTCCTTGACTTTTACAAACTGCGTAGGGGGAGCAGTTAACTGTTGACAATGACGTGCTGTTTCGTTTCCAGTTTCTTTGTCGGTTGATATCGTTGAGTGTGTATGTAGGTATGATTCTGACTTCTGCTACAAAGCAATGCTTTATTTCTGTATTATTTTTCGCGATCTTTTGTTTTGTAGCATATCTACACGAGTATATTATGATAGTGAACTGGTCAGTCTCTGGGTGGGAGATTGGCTCCTCATTGTCGGTTTGTTGTCTGTTGATTCTGGTAGTTGTTTGATGAGGCTGTCTTTCTTTATTTAATGAGTCTGTAGTAGAAGCTTCGTAAACCAGGAATCAATGTATTATTAGATTTTCTAGTTGTCTTGCCGTGTCGTTTTCATCGTTCCAGCGCTAGCGCTATTTTACTATTATCGTTTATAACAAGTAGGCGTAAATAATACTCAATAACGGTAGGTTAAAATTAAACAATAATAACCTATTTTAAGGACAAAACCTACACAGGTATTAATAATAAATATCAGTTAACAAACTTCTTATTAACTATAGGTACCAGGAATAACATTATCCTGGTAGCTAATATAAAGTTTGTACATACCATAGCTTGTGCTTAGTTGAAGCAACAGTGAAAACAACAGTTTATTTTGGAAACTACTAAAGGTTTAGTTTACTTTATACTTAGGCCTTTAGGCTTTTAGGCCACTTATAAGTAATATCTTTACTAAATTTGACGTGACCTTTCTACTCTATTAGAAGGAAGAAGACGTCAGCTATGAGTGGTATTGACTATGAACTATTATAAAATACTAGTCAAAAGCTAGTCAAAAGCTAGTGTTTTATAAACACATCGCAAAGGACTTTTGACTTTTCGTTTTCAAACACTTATTGCATCAAACTCAAACTCAAATAATTTATTTCAAATAAACCATTTACAGGCACTTTTGAATTGTCAGAGTCAGTCAGTCAGAAAGTTGAAGCTAGTTGCTCGTTCCAAACAGTAGGTTTCTATGGAGAAGAACGAGCAAGAAACGCCATGAACACTCTTTTAAAATCAATAGAATATTACAAATTTAGGTTACATCATTCATGTTGAATCTAGGGGTACAATGTGATAACAATGTAACAAGTTGTGCACGTTAAAAGAGGTCTAGTGACAATCAAAATAAGACAATTCATAATATAATAAATTTAAAATAATCGAGGCAGCTAAGAGATGACCAGTCTCAACTGACGGCGCCCGTTCACGAATATGACGCACGGATCGGCACCATTTAGCTCAACCATTTTGAAGGGAACCAAATAATCCAACACATGCGCCACCATCAGCGGGACATTCAACTGAGCATGACAAACTCTCAACTGCCAGGGCATATTCAAGTCAACGAAAGACATAATATCTCGTAAATGGTAGCTTTACAGTACATAGCGCAATATAACGATCCTGTTGGTTCCTATAACCTATGGCAATGGATGATTCTAGCAAGGGCCGTCACTTTCATCAGTTCTTTCCAGCCGTTCGGGCCAGGACATGGCTGGAGGTGGACCACTGTGTTGCCCAATTTCTAACAGGACATGGCAACTTTAAAAGTAAATTATTTTCTTTCAGATGTAGAACATTGACACAAAGGCAAAGCAACAAGTCGCCTTTGTGTCAATGTTCTACATCTGACTGTAAATACGAACAATTTGCACATCATATCTTATGGGAGTGTACTCTTTGGCAGAAAGAACGCAATATTATGTTGGATAGTGTACAGGCTACATCCGGAGCAGTTTATTATGCGGACCTTGTGGAAACTAGAACTAATTTCCGTGCGTTCAAGCGTTTTTGCCATATCTATTATTGGAATCAAATTTAATGTAACAGCTCACTTTTTAGGGCCCATTAATTATGTCAATTATAAGGTGCCTGATGCTTAGCAACTGGGTTTCTCCCAGTTGTAAACGTCCCTTTGTGCCTTTTGGCCTAGTTCTGTTCTGTCTCCTGCTTGATTTGGAGGGAAGTGGAAAATATGTTTTTCTTACTCCTCCGCTGTTCTTTTCTGATTAATTTCGTTGCGGGATCCAAGACAGTTGAATCGTTTCTCTGGGACTCGTCGAGCTTCATTGCTCTGGCGCTTTTCTGGTGGTCGCCACTGCTGATTCTGGCTTACAGGAGTTACAGTGGTTAGGGAATAGTGTGGCGGGCTTTTCCCATTTAAAAAAAAACCTGTGGCAAAAAAAATGTAATTTACGAGTGCAGAGATACGAACTTATCTGTTAAATGGTAGTTTTTGGAACTAATACTTTATAAAGGACATTTAAGGTCGTCTTTTGTTTGAAGTTATAAGTTTTTTGACTAATGTTGCTGGCTGTTGTTGCTGCAGGCTGTTATTTCTCAGATTACTTAGTTGGACTCTAGGTATATTTCAAAAGTATCCTTTGAGCAATGTTTCTTAAAATTGTTGTAATATTCAATTAGATGTTTTCGCGGGCAAGTGTCGTAAGTGCCTCGGAGGTCGAGTTTGGTTCAAGGAATCTCTATGTGAAGGTCTTAAATGTAGCGTGAATATGTGAACTTATGTGACATTCAATTGTGTAAAACTAAGGTGTAAATTAAATGCTTCCGAAATCCTCTGGCTGTTAAATTGCTGGACAGCAGCGAATATGTGAACTTTATTTTCTCATAAAGAATTAACAATAATTCTCTTATTGAGAAACTAGATTTACAAATTGGCAATCAAAGGTACAGAGACTGCGTTAAAATTTACTATATATAAAATAAAAATATGTAGGTTGTAGGCGATCACAAAACATCTATCACCAAGTAAACACGGATATAGGTAAAGGTAGGATGTGTTACTAGATGTGGCATGGAGACCATGCAGTGCAGCGTAGGTAGGTACTTACATCAATAAAGATAAAGATAAAGACTCATTTATTTGCAAAAACATGTGTAGATAATATACATGGTGTTTATTATAGGTGTTACAGATTCTTTGGCACATCATGTTTGACCATGGCTGGTGTACAAAGGACAATGCCAGAAACTCTATAGAACTTTGCCCCACTCAAATAAAGTCATGTGCAACATATAGCATCTTACTGTTTATTTATTGCTGATAACTAAACATTAGTCTTAGTGACTGTAGAACTTGCGGTTTCCGTTTGAATCTAATGACAATAATGACATTGATAATAGGTTAAATTATATTTCAGGTAAAATGAGTTTGTATTTTGTGGGTAGGTATTTCGTAATCCGCAAGTTCTAAAGAAAAACAATTTACTACAGAAAGGTTCTATATTCATTACTTTTCTGTACATGGGTTACTTTTTCTGTACATGGGTGGGGCAGGATCTGGCATTGTCATTTGGTCGAAAGACCATAAGATTAAAAAAAACTTTTTTTTTTTAAATAAAGAAAATTATACAAGGTTGATTGTACAAGGAAAAAAGTCATCAATAATGATGACTTTTTTTGGGGTTCCGTAGCCAAATGGCAAAAAACGGAACCGTTATGGATTCGTCATCTCTGTACTGTCTGTCCGTCCGTATGTCACAGACGCTTTTTTCCGAAACTATAACAACTATACTGTTGAAACTTGGTAAGTAGATGTATTCTGTGTACCGCATAAGATTTTCACATAAAAATAGAAAAAAACACAATAAAAATTGGGGGTTCCCCAATCCCCATAATTAAAACTATAGGTCTTCAAAAATGATATTGAGGTTTCTAATATCATTTTTTTTCTAAACTGTATAGTTTGCGCGAGAGACACTTCCAAAGTGGTAAAATGTGTGTAACTTCTAAAATAAGAGAATGATAAACCTAAAAAAATATGATGTACATGATTGAACGAGATCTAGTTAGTAGTTTTTTAATACGTCATAAATTGTAAACCGCAATTTACCTTACTTGCTGCTACGGAACCCTTCATGGGCGAGTCCGACTCGCACTTGGCCGCTTTTTTTTAAATCAAATCTGTCAAGTAGTCAAGTAATAGGTACCTATATATCTAAACAGGTAGCAGTGAGTGGCTCCCGTACCTGAACCGTCAACTGTATTCACGCTACCCAACCGATAATACTTCCGAAAAGTCTGATGGCAGTTTAAATAGAAATAAAGGCAAGTATGAACATTATTTTTGGTTATACAACTTTGTTTCAGAGTATTTTATGTTATGAGGTAACTAAACAAGCATAGCATGCCATCATGAATATTTTAGTTAGTCGAGGGTTGGTGTTGCATCGGGGTTTGTTAACCTGAAGTGAAAGTATGTCAGTTCCTAGGTTACTTACGTACTTAAAGGCAGACCACCGCGGTGGTTATAGCCGGTAAGTGTCCGGCATGCCCCTCCGTCACACCTCCACAATGAAGGAAGTCCATGAGGAATTCCAACGAACACGAAAAAAAGAAGTTACCATTTTATAGTCAATGACTCGCATTTATTATCAGAAAAAACTTTTGTCCAAAAATACAACCGCATTTTTTGCCTTTTTGCATTTTTCAAATCGATTAAGAATCGGTAACAGAAAAAAAATTGGTCATCCCCTAATTTTTTATTTATTTATTTATTTAACGTATGTTGTACTTCCAAGTATGAACATGGAAGACTTACAGCTAAAGCAAACAGAACAAAAAACAGTATATTAGACAGACAGCCAATAACAAGTCTTCACTTATAAAATACAGAACAAAACTAATTCCATGGACATTATTTAAGTTTAATAAGCAGCCTATGAAAACATAGGAACAGAAAAATTTAATAACATATGTAGGTAGTAGGTACACTGTATTTATGCACTTTTGCTCGTATTGCAAAATAAAAAGAAAACTAAATAACAGCTAAACGAAAAATCGAAATAATAACTAAATGAAAAAGTTTCGGCTTAAGCACCTCCTGGCTGAAGACACACTGGTTAAGAATGGATCTATATCATGCTGTTTACATAACCTATTAAAATTTCTACTCACACGCACTATGTACGTATTCTGTCGATAATTTGTTGTAGATAATGGAACACGTAAGGGTGGATTGAAACGTTTGGACTTCCTAGGGGTCTTAAAATAAAATTTGGACAAAATTTCAGAGCAATTGATGTTGCTATTAAAGATTTTTAACAAAAAAACGCAGTCTGTAATCTCACGGCGATTGACTAGGGGTAATATGTGATATTTTTTACAGAGGTTAAGGTAATTTTCGGACTGATATGGTACTTTTTGATGATAGCACAGATATTTAATGAACCTTTTTTGAATGCTTTCCAAACGGTTAATATACTTGTGGTAGCATGGGTTCCATATTTCAGACGCATACTCCAAGTGGCTTCTAACAAAAGTACAATATAGGATTTTCCACGCTTGTGTATATAAGAATATTCTACCAAATATTTTTATGAAATTTAAATGAAGCCAGCCCTGAGGCATAATATTACGGGCATTCAAATAAATATTTTCGAAATTGATGTACCTATTATAATATTATCGATATACAGAGCTATGGACGGACACACGTACAACAATACAAATATACAGTCGAATTCCTCCTTTTTTTGGAATCGGTTAAAAATCACACCGACTTGAAAGACAAAACATAAAATCTACAAAGTTGTGTTTTGCCCCTATTGAATAAGTAGATAAATAGCGGGCAAGTTATTACATGGAAACTTAATTTCATGCAAATTTCATTTTCAACCGACTTCCAAAAAGAAGAAGGTTCTCAATTCGACTGTATGTTTGTTTTTGTATTTTTATTACGCGATTTCTCCGGCAAATGTAAATGGATTTTATTTTTTCTTTTATAGAGAGGGCCGGCTCAGGCATGGTCCCATATAGGGTCAATATTAATTATTAAATAAAATCTGCTCCAGCATACCGGCACTCCCTCTACGTTGACCTAACAAAGCAGTGCGTATTCCAGGCACCTCCAGGGTAGTAATAGGTCACGCACGTGCTTTACATCATTACGTCACGGACACAGACATGTTCGACGTTGTTGAATAATTCCTATGACATAACTAAACGTGACGTAGGATCTGTGGCAGTGTTGGTATCACGGGAAGAGAACTCTTTGTTTTATTTTTCATTTTTCCATTGTCAGTTATTCATCATCATCTGCCTAATTTTTGCCAACTATGTTGAGGTCGGCTTCCAGTCAAGGGCGTCGCCATGGGGGAAGGGGGGGGGTGCAGATTCCAAAAAAAATCTTTTATTAATTGTACAGTCAAGAGCTCGTGGAGCTTTACACAGTGCACTTTGTACCCATACAAAAGATAAAAGTATCTGTTCCGTGTACATGTTATATTACAATGACCATGGGGGTAAGACTCACACTCATGTCATGTTCGTGAACGGGCGCTGTCAGTAGAGATTGGTCAGCTCTTATCTGCCATGGATTAGATGCCACTTTATCTTGCTTCTTTTTTGTGTTTTGTATTGTTAGATTACCTTCATAGTTTTCACATATAGAAGCAACAAGAATCATGTAACCAGACTTTGTAAAAACTTTATTTAAAAGAGTGTCCGTGGAGTTTCTTGCTCGTTCTTCTCCATAGAGACCTACCTACGTTTTGGAACGAGCAACTAGCTTCAACTCTCTGACTAACTGACCGACTCCTTGACAATTCAAAAGTGCCTGTAAATGGTTTAATTGAAATAAATGCTTTGACTTTGACTTTGACTACCAGTGTAAAGCTTCATGTGCCTTTGGCTGTATTTAAAATACATACTTTTTCCTATATCAACTTGCCCTCCCCCCAGGCCGTCAGCTCTGGCAAAGCTCCTGCTTTCAGTTTAACCGGATGCTGCTGAATACCAGTGGTTTACGTGGAGCAACTGCCTGCCTGAGCTTCACAACCCAGGTACTGGGTAACACGATACGCCTTGGTAAGACTGGTTGTCAGTCTTTCTGGGCCTCAAGTCTGCTATTACAATAGTGTCAGAATGGTCTGTCATTGATTTCATAATTGTTGATTTTGACAAGTTTAGTAATCTAAGAATATAATGGCGTCATTATGACTTTCCAATGGTCAACCAATGACAGTCCATTGAAAGAAATGATATACAATGGTAATCTCGTACATAATGACAAATTAATGACTGACTTAGTTTACGAACTTCTTACTACTTCAGATTGCTTATAACACTTATAAATAATATGTAAAAATATATAAAATGAAATCTGGCATGAATAAATGTTCAAATTTGTTGACAATGTCATTATAAAACAATTCTATTATGAGACCATTGACCGACCAATGATCGACCATTATGGATTTAGTAGATTACGAACTTTTAGCAAAATGACAATGGAATCGTGTTGGAATGACGAAATTATAAAAATAGCAGACTTGGCCCCCTGGTTACACGACTGTAAAAGATCTACGAATGACAGTCGGGACCAACGGCTTTACGAGATTTCCGGGGCACGTCCCCTACGTGCCTCGGAAATCTCGTAAAGCCGGTATGAAATGGATGGTCACCCATCAAAGGATCGACCGCGAAAAGCGTAGGTTAGCCTTCATGACCGGTTGATCGGTACGGCTCTGTTTTACTTAGCCATGATCTCCTTCATTGTCAGTTATTGAATTTAAAAATGGTTTTTCAAATGATTCGAGAAGTAGTTCTACCTTAGTTTGTTATTGTTTAAGATTATTTTTAACCGACTTAAAAAATAGGAGGTTCTCAGTTCGACCCGTAAGTTTGTATGTATGTATGTATACGTTTGTACGCGATTATCTCCCGTTTGGCTGAACCGACTTTGATGCGGTTTTAAGAAAAGTGTTTGTTACATTCTGGAGTTTTAGTATACAACAAACAGAAATTTATTTTGCGTTTTTGAAAAAACCGACAAAAACCGAGAAGACGTTTTCGTTTCTTCCATCTTTCCATCTTAGGAGGACTTTCAATCTCTTATTTAACTGTGTTGCCGTTCCTTAATAGATTTTGGTCATAAGGAGGTACTAAAAAGTGTAAAATAAAAACAGTTGCCTAAATTTAAAATTATTATTTATATTATTTTTAAATGCTAATTTAATGAAGACTCATTATTATTATATGACGTAAAACTATCTAAGAAGCGTGTTCGGAGAGATTCACCGAAGACGAAAATATCCCGAAAGGCATTAAGTACCATTTTTAGAAAGATTTAAACCAATCTACTTACCATATTTACATCAGTAGCAATTCCGAATCACCAATGGTCTGTAATAAATTAATCTACATAATTTTATTGCGAACACACAAAATACAGACATCATAAATACATATCAGCTATTGTCACATATTCCGATCATTTAATCAGTCACCGATAAGATTTTGATTTTTAATACCCCTTTTTGACCACACTGCAAACCATACCTTAACTTAAAACAACAAGATTCATTTTTGTATGGCTGTATTACTAAACATCCCTCAGTCTATCGGATACTTTATACGGTGGGAATAAGGTTGAATGTTGTCAATCAAGGGTGTTATTAGTTTTGGGGGTGAATAATTCGCTTGTATAGTGATTACGCGAGCCGCACGCGCCACCCCCCGTGGGATCGGCGCGCGCGTTCGTTCCCACGTCATTGCGGGGAAAATTGTAATTTTTCCCCGCACTAATGTAAATATTGTCAAATGGATTTTTATTTTGTGTTACTGTTAAATTAACAAAGAAGTATAACTATATTGTTTTGTGGTTTGATTATGGGACCTCTATTATAGTAGGGTGGTGTGGCAGGTCGCTCCGCCATCTACTCATGAACAAGAAGACTTGATTTATTTTCATAATGAAATTGAATAATTACTACTTAATTATTAAGTTAAGTGTGGAGGAAAGTTCAATATGTCGTATCCGGTCAATAGTATGAACGTGAAACGCAAAGACAATAAATAGTCTATGGTGAAACAACGGATCGCAAGCGCGCCATTATTGAGAACACGTGATCAACCACCACCATTTTGGCGCACTTCTACAGAGTCGTGATGTTTTCAGCCGACAGCGTGGAAGACATTCAGAATCCAGTGTCTGATCGCAACGGAGCTAATACGTCCCGAAACTGTACTTACGATTCGTTGTTGAAGTGAAGTGCCTATGCCTAAGTGATCCTATGTCTATGTTAATTATAGTGTCTGAGTTTATTTTAAATTAATTGTGGTAAATTGTGGTTTTAATAAACGCCTTGTACTGTATCCTATACCCAGTGTGTTTGCATTGCACGAAACCCATATTCTGCCCACATGATGACTGAATCTAACGGACTAAATCCTGACTGATCCGACAAATATATTAGCAAAGAAAAATGATTTATAAATTCTAATAAACATGTTTTTAAATGATAGCTATCAATAAATACTTAATATATTTAAGAATTAATAAATTAACTGATATTTTTTTAAGTTCCTACATAAATTTATTCTTCTACCCTGTATCCGACAGGATACATAACGTGATACTTCTAATATAAAACACTTACCACCTAATCATATTTATACTTAAAAGCAAAAAAGATATTGAGTATTGAGATTTCGTGAATAAAAGTCGCCATTTTCACAATACGAAACCTGAAATTTAATAAAACATCCAGGGCAAGGCCAGTCAACGCAATAAGTCCTTCAGACTTGACCTAAAAAGCATAATATAATTAATTAGATCGATAGCTAGCTCAGTCATTTAATTAATTGAATGCTAATCTAAATCTGATCAGTGTCTCGCACTTCAAGTAATTGAAACAGTGTCATTAGGTCAGTGAACCTACTTAGTGTTCGCAGACAGACACATAATTAGCCAGCCTATTACTGCCCCACTGGAGGGTAATGGTCTCTTCTTTTACGGAGAAGGCAGAAGCATGGATCACCATGCTTGCTTTAGGCAGATTCCAGAGGTTTGTTAAATACTAGCTTCTGCCTTCGACTTCGTCTGGGTAGATTTCAGAATGAAACCAAAGTTATACATTTAAACACGGTGTGGGAAAATGGGTCGCAGGAGAAAATAAAGATATATGTGTCGCCGTCATCTGGTTGAATCTGCTATTTGACTGAATGACTAGCGCGTTCATTGAATGACGACATTTAATTGAATGACTAGGCCGAACGTTGATTGAACAAGCGTCACTCAACGTCCACCTAGTTTCTTTTTTTTTTTTTTTTTTTGAGGCAGGAGTGGGAAATCCTCATGGACGCCCAGGCTGTCCCATGATTGAAACAGTCTGGGCAGTGCCGGACTCTTACCGGCTAAAACCACACTCCTGCCTAAGCGTGAGCCCCTGCTACTACTATAGCGTCCACCTAGTTAGCGGATTTTAACATAGCCCTTTGAACAGAGCGGACGTAAAATCAGTCAGGTGATTGAAATTTGTGATGGGTGGTATTGGGGGAGGTCTACCGACCCCCTGGTACCACTCCTATGAAAAGAAAATGCATTTCTTGTAACCTAACCTCAAAACACTAAAGTTGACTAAAAAGCGTAGGGGGGGAGCTCCGCAATTGCACAATTTTCCGCGATTGTAATAGCTAGTACACATTATATTTAACAAAAGTCCGGGTTTCCCCACAGTTTCCTCTTTCCTTCACCGATATCAGTGACGTCCGAGATTAACTTAGAAAGTACATATAAAACGCACTACCAGCTGAGTCATAGCGAGCTTTCATCGCTTATAGTTGTAATCGGGCTGCTTCTGAGAAATGTACGTCCATTGAAAAACCCATCACCATTTCCCTAACCGTCCCAACCACTGCCGTTTGGCTTACAAACACACATACGCATACAGCCGGGTCACCCTTGTTTAGTGAATACTAGATGTTTGATAGGGTGGTCTCTTATCAGTGGGCCACAGTATTTGCTGACGCCCAGTTCTGCTATTCATCTGTCGAATTTAATGCGAATTTCATTTCAATATTTTATTATTATTATTTATCCTTTATTTCAGGCAACTAAGGCTCATAAAAACAATACCTACATACATTAGCATAAAACAATAACTATAAACTAAAATATATTTTAAAACAATAGACTTAAAACACTACTGTACACGAAGCGACGGCGGCGTCGTGTTACGCTGTGAGGTGTCGCGTAGCTGACCGCGGAAACGCCGATACAGCACACCTTTCGGCCAAAACTCTTCCTTGAGGAAGGTCACCAAATGTTGTGTCGGAACGCGTATCACGAACGATTTACGACTGAACGAACGATTTGACGATTTTATATCATATAAACATACAAGCGGGCCCGGCAAACGTTGTCCTGCCCTGAAAATCGATACAAAAATCCAGTTCCAGCCTACCCTCCCCACCTACCTACTGTCCTACCTACCTATACTTTTTGTCCACTCGACACAGCAATTTGGCCCTTCACAGTGGAGAGGTACCAGGGTGACATAGATAAGACAGTACTACTAAGTTATGCGCTCCTAGTACCAGGGTGACATAATAATAATAATAATAACCTCGTGAAGGTCGAGAAAGACAAGCAAATAAAGTATCTTGACTTGGCCCGCGAGGTTGTCGACATGTGGGATGTGGACTCAGCGATCATTGTGCCGATAGTTGTTACAGCCAATGGCTTAATTGCCAAGAGCCTCGACCAACATCTAAGGAGGCTCTCGTTAGGCGGCTGGATCAAGGGCTTGATTCAGAAGGCAGTACTTCTGGACACGGCCCGCATTGTTAGGAGGTTTCTCTCTCTGGAGCCCTGACCGCCGGTAGCTTGGACCCTGTTCCCGATACCGATGGGCTACTATTTTTTTATATTTTTAAATGTTTTTATTTTTTATTAATATTTAAAAATGTATTTTATAGGTAAATATAATTAATAAATGGTGATAATAATAATAATAATAATAATGTAATGTCACTTTGCAATTTATTTTACTCCGTTACAAATATTTTAAAATTAACATACATTTGGATCAACAAAGAAATTATAATATATTAAAGTCACTCCGCATATATAATAAAGAAATGGACCTTATTAATGCAAGCAATAGTCACAGAGAAACATTTTTAAAATTTTCTGACATCTGTCACGATGTCAGTACACAGAATGAAATACACAATATATTGATTGTAAAAATAAAACCAAACTAAGCAAAGTATGATAACAAGAGCAGCTTCACGAAAAGCACGCCCACCACCACCGGACTCGTCGCTTAGCTCCGCCTCGCCGCCACCGGAACCCAGCCCCATCGCGAGTGCTGTGACACCGGTCTCGGCAGTTGCGTCGAGCTCGAGCGACGAATATTTCTCTCCGCCTACGACGCCACCACCTGCTCGTCGACGGGGAGGACGCCGGCCGCCGGACGGTTTAGGATCTCGAGGCCCACCGGCCTCTGATAGGGTCCCAGCTCCCGGCGGAAGTGTGCAGCGCATGAGATGGACACAAGCCATCAACGAAAATGTCATGCGCGCATACTATAGGGCTACAGAGGGGGGAAATAATCTGACCGCGTACCGTGCTCGGATGCTCTCTCTGTTTCAGGTGCTTGAGCCAGCTGTCAACGTTTCGGCACAACGTCTATCGGATCAGGTGCGGGTCATCCAGCGTAATCGTATGTTGGATGACGGTGTACTTGATCGCCTCCAAACTGAGATGCAGAGAAACCATGTCACTGCTCCCTTGCCGCAGATTGTGGAAGTGGCACAATCACAGCCGACCGCAACGCCTAGTCATGTTAGTGATGGGAGTGATGACATGGTTACACATGTAAGTACCCAGTGCAATGAGGAATTGAGGAGCGCTTTGGAGGGTGCGATTCGGGAATACTGATTCTTGTCGCCCGAGCTGAGACCACGTTTACCTCGTTTGCCTATGCATAACAAAAATAAGGCGCTGGTGTGTGCTCTGGATTCGCAGTTATCAAATTATTTTGATGATTGCGAAGACCTCACTGATGCGCATTCGATTCTGTACTGCGCAGCTGTTACGGCATGTCGTGTAGCTCACGTCAAATTTGGTAATGATGACAGAGCTACACGATCAAAACCTGCCGTACCGGCGTGGCAGTGCAGAATTGAGAGGCGCATTAGTGGGGCCAGAGTGCTCATCGGCAAATTAATCTGCTTTAGGGAGGGCAATACTCGCCCAAGAGTGATGCGCTTTGTGAGGCGGGCATTCTCGGGGACCGATATCAGTCCTCGAGACTATATGTCCTGGGTCACAGAGCGCATCGACTTCCTGAAGCAGAAGGTGTATGCATGGGCAAACCGTATTCGAAGGTATAAGCGGCGAGTAGAACGATACACTCAGAATCGCACATTCCAAAGCGATGAAAGGTGGGTTTATAGGACTTGGGAGCGACCGATTCCAAGTGTGACTGATACGCGTCTGCCGGATGATGACGCCATGTGTTTGTTTTGGCGCAACATCTGGTCGGTGCCTGTCAGTCACACTGAGGGTGATTGGACTCTGGAAGTCGAACGAGCGTGCGACCCGATACCAGAAATGGGGGCCATAACTATCAGCCCCCAAGATGTAGCTCGTGCGGTCCGTCCATTGCCTAATTGGAAATCCCCAGGGCCGGATGGGCTGCACAATTTCTGGATAAAATAGTTCAGAAGGTCGCACGTTTGCTTGGCATCTCGGTTCCAGTGAGCCTTGGAATCTGGATCGTTGCCCCAGTTTTTAACGACAGGAATAACCCACCTGCTCCATAAGTCAGGTAGTACTGCGGAACCCAAAAACTATAGACCGATCACATGTCTGCCGACGGTCTATAAAGTTTTTACATCCATTTTGAGAGCTAAAATTAACCGACACGTAGACACTAACGATATCATGTCTCCATCTCAAAATGGATGTAGGAATGGGTCCCGCGGTACTAAGGAGCTGCTCCTGATTGACATGGCCATAAGTCAACAGGTTCGCCGATCCCGAAAGGATCTGTCCACATGTTGGATAGATTACAAGAAGGCCTATGACTCTGTGCCACATACATGGCTCATGAGGGTGCTGGAGTTGTACAAGATAGATGCCACTCTGCGCACCTTCCTGATGTCGTGTATGAGGCAGTGGAGGACGGTCCTTCGCTATCCAGGACGTCGACATATCCAGAGGAACAGCGAACCAATAAGGATTGAGCGAGGTATATTTCAGGGCGACAGTTTGAGTCCGCTTTGGTTCTGCTTAGCCTTGAATCCTCTAAGCACACTGCTAGAGAATTCAAGTCTAGGCTATCGGTGGAAGAGAGGAGGTCAGGTAATATCTCACCTTCTTTACATGGATGACCTAAAACTCTTTGCCCTTAACAGTTTACAACTGATGGAGCTACTGAAAGTAACAGAAACTTTCAGTAGTGCCATCAGGATGGAATTTGGTGTGGAGAAATGTGCGGTCATGCATGTAAAGCGAGGGCAGATTATGGAATCTGAGGGAGTTCAACTATCAGATTCCATAAACCTTAGATCTCTCTCTTCAATTGAGACCTATAAATATTTGGGTATGGCGGAAGCGTTGGGCATCAATGCAGCTGACATGAAGCAATCGTTGAAGGAGCGCTTCTTTGGCCGCCTGAAGAAAGTATTCAATAGCTTTTTGTCAGGCGGAAATAAGGTGAGCGCCTTCAACGGGTGGGTCATGCCGGTTCTGATGTACTCTTTCGGCATACTCAAATGGACTCAAACTGAACTCGATGCCCTAGATAGGAGAGTCCGCACATTATTCACAGCATATCGGATGCATCACCCACGATCATCGGTGATGAGACTGTATATCCCGCGGAAGTGTGGAGGTCGTGGCTTCTTAAATGCTAAGACCCTCCACAACCGTGAGATATGCAGTCTCAGGGAATATTTTCTAGAAGCCGACGTGGGGATGCACCGAGATGTAGTTGCAGTGGACAAGGGCCTCACCCCGCTCTCCTTGGCTAAAGAGAACTGGTGCAAGCCTGTAATGCTTGAGACTAATGATCGCGAGGAGGTTTGGAAGAGTAAGGAGCTTCACGGACGCTTTTTCCGGGCCCTACATGGGCCCGATGTGGATTTCTTAGCGTCTGTGTCCTGGCTACGATTCGGTGATCTGTTTGGAGAAACCGAAGGTTTTGTCTGTGCAATTATGGACGAAGTTATTTTGACGAATAACTACCGGAGATTTATTGTGAGGGATGGCACGGTTGACATTTGTCGGGCATGTCACCGGCCTGGAGAATCAATCCGTCACATTATCTCTGGATGTTCTCGTCTTGCTAACGATGAGTATTTGCATAGGCACAACCTTGTGGCCAGGATTATCCATCAGCAACTTGCTCTGAAATACAACCTCGTGGAATCAGAAGTACCATACTACAGGTATGTGCCCGATCCAGTTCTTGAAAACGGCAATGTCACATTGTACTGGGATCGATCCATCATCACTGACAGGACTATTGTAGCCAATAAGCCTGATTTAGTGGTGGTGGATCGATTGGAGAGGCGCGCAATGATTATTGACATAGCAGTCCCACATGATGTGAACCTCGTGAAGGCCGAAAAAGACAAGCAAATAAAGTATCTTGACTTGGCCCGCGAGGTTGTCGACATGTGGGGTGTGGACTCGGCGATCATTGTGCCGATAGTTATTACAGCCAATGGCTTAATTGCCAAGAGCCTCGACCAACATCTAAGGAGACTCTCGTTAGGCGGCTGGATCAAGGGCTTGATTCAGAAGGCAGTACTTCTGGACACGGCCCGCATTGTCAGGAGATTTCTCTCTTTGGAGCCCTGACCGCCGGTAACTTGGACCCTGTTCCCGATACCGGTGGGCTACTATTTTTTATATTTATAAATGTTTTAATTTTTTTATTAATATTTAAAAATGTAAATTATATGTATAGATGAATAATAAATGGAAATAATAATAATAAATCAAATTTATTTCTCTCTCCAAAAAGGTTAGGTTATTGATACCTTAGGACTATACATTATGGTAATGCAAACAAAAGCACCTTTGCGAGAGACTGGAGTCCGTACTAGGGAAACCCTGTGTTACAGATCTACAGGCTCCCACCCCAGTGATTAAGTGAAGTAACGTTTCATTGCAAAAAGTTTAAGGTTAAACAAGCAATAAGTAATTTTTAGACTTCTATGGAAGAGAAGCAAAAGCATACATCTAAGAAGTCCTACAAATCGACTGCAGCGCCACCTACCGGGTCCAATTGTGAATCTAAACCATTCTCAAATCTACTGGAACACACAAATAATTTCATCAAAATCGGTATAGGCGTTTAGGAGGAGTTCACTTTCATATACACGCACAGAAGATTTTTATATATAAGATTTTAATGGTGAGATGTCTGCCGTAGGTATACGTCACCAATAATACTTGAAATCATTCAACAATTTACCCTCCCTCTCTATAAAAACGTGTGTTAGATACCACGTGATAGACAGGGCCATGCCTTTGTTGAGGCTCACCTATATGCTTTGACGTTAATCAATGCCTACGCTGCAAATGTCGATCGATCTACACGACTACACTGATTGGTAATATAAACCATACCTATGAACTACGCACTAGATAAGCAACTAGAAGGCATGTGTTTTATAAAATATTTGTTGCGGCTTTAGTTTTGGAATAAAGACGTATCGTGCAAACAGCCTAATTCGGAACAATTACCTGTCTTCTTCTCCTTATCGTCTCTCTCCAATTACTGAAGGTTTGACATCAGCCTTGAAATGTTCTTCTTGTCCCTGGCGTGGTGGAAAACGCCACGGCGCTCGTGACTCATCTGCACGTGAATTACCTGTAGGTCTTATAAATATTTGTTTTGTGTCGGAATCAAGCCCGTGATATGCAGCACGAAAGCCAATCGCTCGGTTACTGCGCTGACCAGGCCGTGTATGGAAAGAAAAAGTTTTTTAACTTGTTCGCGACACTTGAAACTTAGTCTAGTTGCAAGGAAAAATACACATGTCTGAATAAGTTGCTACAAAGTAAATAGAAACATGATGTATCAACAACTCCTGCAAGTGTACACTGTACAGATTATAGAGCTATATACAGCCATGTTAGACCTAAAAATATAATAATTAAAAGATCCAACGTTCAATATGTTATACAGACGTCAGACATGCTACTGGGGAGTTTGCTTTAGCTTTTTCGTTGCAAAAAGGTTAGTGGGGCCTGATTATACGTACATTTGTTGCTGAAATGAAATTCATCATTTAAAGTTAGGTACCCACTTATCTACCCTCTTCCGCGCACTTTGAACTTTTGAACTTCCAGTTGGTGCTGGGTAGCGTCGCTTATTCAGAACAGTACTTTTACTCTTTGGTTCAAAGCCTTTTGGTGTCAGCCTTTGTCTCGGTAAAACAGGCAAAGGCTTCCTGAAGCCTTCCTACGAAAAAACGTGCGTTACGTATGTACGAGTAAATGGATGTTTACGAAAACAAAAATAATGAGGGAAAGTTTTTTACGTTTGTGTTGTTCATGTCAAGGTAGCTGGTTTATATTATAAACGATAACATACTACGTAAATAATGATCTGAATATCGGGCGCAGACTATGGTTTCTTGAACAATAAACTTTCTTCAGAAATTGTTAAACGCCTTTATATTTTTTTGTCTACTAGGAGAATACAGAGTCTGAACAAACAAGCTCTGATATTCTTTTCTTTCACAGTTATTTCCAATTAACTGTGAAAGAAAAAAAGTTTGTAAAACTACCTATTTAAAATAAAATCCAAAGAAAATAATGTCGTCCATTAAATGATAGCAAAAGTCAAAATGGTAATTGATAACTTATAACTTGGTGAATAATAAATGTCATTTGGCAAAAAAAAAAAACAATTGAATTCGATAATAGTAATTCCAAACTTTGAAAAAACGCTCCTACATAGTTTCCAAACGACTATAATATAATTATGTACTATTCCACACGAGGAGACTGATTTCATGGTTCGCAAGTTCGCATGACGCCGAATAGCGTTCATTGCCAAAATATTGAAATAGGACTCAACACACTTACATGAACTTTAGTATTTAATACGAAGGTTCAAGGATAAGTTTGCAGATCATAGAAAAGATATATAACACAGTCCCCTGGTTACGGGGGAAATAACGATTTGTTGAAACAGTGACGTGGAATACGGTAAGAAATCTATATCTGTAAAAGAGTTCCGTGACTGACTAACAGACAACGTACAAGCAACCATTCACGACAGAATAGGGAATGGAAAATATGATGCACAAACTATTGTTCTATGCTTGAAGTTTTGTTTTTCTCTTTTGTAACTGGAGCACCTAAGTATTTATATACGATCTATTCATTATAGCAGGCTGGATTATAATGTGTTTTTATGAAGTTGTTAATTGTCATTAGTTTATGTCAAGAAATTTGAGTCTAACCGGTGTTTTTCTATACAGTAACAAATGGGTAGATTACACTAATGAACAATTGACATACTTTTTAACAGCTGTCAAAACGCGATTCACCATAGATTTTGTCTGGCAATATGTACTTATGACGTCACTTGTATGACAACAGAAATATTTATTTTCTAACCAACTAAAAATCTGATTTCACAGTAAATGGAAAATTAATGGGATTTTCAGGGCTAAAGTGTTTTTTAGAGAACACCTGTCTTGAAATTATTGGTTACTACTGTCATATGTCCAATTAACTATACTAGAATAGGTTATACTAGAACAGCTAGGGGTTGACTGGTCAGAGTGCCACCAAACGCCATGGTGGGCAAAACCGGGACGATTCACACCACACAATGATTTATAATTGAATTTGTCCCGAAACCATTGCGTGTTACAGAGTCTACAGACCACAGGCAGTTGTAAACACAATTGGTTTTGTGCGATAATGTCTAATAATAATAATGTCTAAATTCAATGGGTTCCATAATAGTTTTTAAATAAGCTGGACATGGAAAATATAAGTGTCGCCAGTTTGTCACTCGTAGAAGCCAAGTTATTTAGCTACTGAGCGGGTCAAACAAGTTACATTGGGGTTATAATAAGGAACACAATCGCAGAGCATAATATTATGTACAATTTTCATAGTTGCCAGTCATGATGTGTGTGTTAAAGTATCTAATCAAGTGATGGAAGGTAGAACCTATAACACTGGGTGATCAGGTCATCTATCATAGCTTCGTCGATACTGTGACCTTTACTCTTAATACATTAGCTGCAACGATTCACCTATATGTTTAACAGTGAACGGCGAATCGAATGAGAATAATTTGTACATATTTTAAAACTTTTATGTTTTATTTATATTTTAACTTTTTACAATAGTGCTCACAGGACGGGTTCTCGTACTCTTTTTGTACATTTTGTGGTTTATCCCTCTGGGTGATTCAGGCTAAAAATGAGATTGATCAGTATTTGCTATATGATTATATCAATAAGACAATTCGGAAATAGGTTCTCTGATTAATATCCTTCCTTACTAGTTACGAAATCAATTGAAGAGATTTAACCAAAATCTTTGTTGTGTCCACTCGGTAAATATTGAAATATAATTCTTCTGTTAATATTTTTTACCTATTTGTACGGACAATATAAAGATGGGGAGGCTTAAGCCCCACCCCACCAACAAGCTTACAATAACAGCTCTAATGGTTTCTATTTGGAAAGCTTTCGAACTTTTTTATATTAATGTCAACGGTCACACAAGTGAAATACAAAAATCTTTAACTTGCTATAAAAATATCAATATGAGAAAGAAGCCTTAATGTTTTTTTTATATATTTCGTTTACGTCGAAATCATGGTCTGAAATAAATTAAAATGTAAGTACCTACATTATATTAATTTTGTGAAGGTTTTCAATTGAGTTATATTAAATTGGCTTCACATGAAAAGCTCCTGAAAATTACAATTTCAGTTAACCGTCATAGTCAATTTAGAGTTCAGGAAATCTAGAAAATCCAATTTCGTTCATTCTGAAAGGGGGAAAAGATGAGGATATCTGGGAATCCAATCTGGCTGATTCGGTTGGATAGTCAACGTTCGTGTATAACTATTGGCATTTTCTTGTTCGGTTTTGTTTCGTCTTTTTATCAGTCGTCAATACTCGTCTCTATGCTGAACAAATTAAGAAATAATTGGTTCCTTGATCTGAAAAGCTTTTTTCAATAAATTACCTACAAGTTTAATTTATGAGTGGCACTACTATGTCTTCTTTTCTTATTAGCTATACTTATTGTGTCGGCAACATGATGTCGATGTAAAAAAATATCGGTCGTTGTTGCCATGCGACTCATTATTTGAGGCGAAGTACGTATGCCTCGTAAATCGTATGTCTTACTTTTGTAATACCCAATCTAGTCTAGACCTAAACAATAGGTAGATCTGACGTTTAAGTCAATATGATTGACGACTTGTTTTGATATCGTGAGCCAGATGTTTTTGTTTTAGCTTTTGTTTTTAAGCCATCTAGGAAATGAAAAGAATAGTTTTTCATGAAGATAATGAAAGTTGTAAGCAATTAACGTAAGGGTTCTGTATGTCTATTCTGGCACAATCTCCCTCGGGGAATACCTAGGTGAAGTGAGCTGTTATCCGTTTGTCAATCCCTAAACATCGGGACGGATGACAACTCACTTCACCTAGGTGTTCACCGAGGGAGATTGTAACAGAATAGCTCTACTGAAGATACTGTACAATGTTGTTATATTCAGTGTGGTTAATTAAAAATATATAAAAAATCATCATCATCTGCCTAGCCTTTTGCTCAACTATGCAGCTGAATACCAGTGTTTTATATGGAGTGACTGCCTATCGGACCTCCACAACCTAATTACTGGGTAACACGATAACCCCTGGTAAGACTGGTTGTCAGACTTTCTGGCTTCTGATTACCCTTAACGTCTGCCATAGATCTACGAATGACAGCCGGGACCAATGGCTTTACGTGCTTTCCGAGGTATGGAGGGGACTCGTTATGAAATGGATGGTCACCCATCCACAGAACGACCGCGGCAAGCGTAGCTTAACTTTTGACCGATCGATCTGTTAACCTTTTACTTAACAACGAGCTCCTCCAAATTCCGTCGAGGAAAAACGATTAGTATATAAACAATCCGATTAAGATGTTGGTAAAAGTCTTAGGTGTTTAAAAAAAACACAGCTGTCACTAACAGAATAAGTAGATTTCCTCATAAATTACATATCCCTTATCAACGCACCAAAATGTATAGTATAAATTCTTACTGTATGGCTATTCGAATTTATAATAAATTACCAAATAGCTTAAAATGCCTTAATTTAAGCAAGTTTAAGCGCAAACTCTTTGATTTACTACTTAATAAATGCTATTACTCAACAAACGAGTTCCTGAGTGATAAATCATTTTAAATATTGTTAATTTTAGTTATAACAAAATATTTGTATACCAGAAATGGTAGAATGCATGAGACCATGACAAGCACAACACCTTATTGTACTATATTCTTACAAATAAACTGTTCTTTCTTTCTTTAAAAAGGTCTTATTTTGGAATCTAGAGCGTCCTAAATCTCACGTGGATAAATTTTTTTAACAATACGAATACTTAGGTACTTTTTGGTGATCCTTATTTCCCAGTTACTTTGCAAAGACAGCACCTTGCCTCGTGGAGGAAATCTATGAATAAAAGAAATGACGTTTATTTAGATATATCTATAAACTTTCCATATTTTCGCACGTTGCGGAGACATCTGAGGGATTCGAACTACTTACGTAAAGAGTTGGATTCCGCACGGACAGATGGGCGTCCAAGAATAAATACAATTTGGAGCGTTATTTTATTTTAAACTAGCATTTTCCCGCAACTTCGACCGCGGGTTTTTTTTAGGCATCTCTATTTTTTCTTAATAAAATATAGCGCATAGCATTGGTTCCCAAATTTGACTGGATCGCGACCCATCTAACAAAAAGTTCCAAATTCGAAACTCACCTCTTGGCTGTCACTCAAGTTAGTTTAAATAAGTAAAAAAAAAGATTTTCCGTCGCTTATCTTTATCATTATTGTGTTTTTCTTTTTCCTCATAGAAGTGAATATTTATTATTATTTTTGAGTGAAATAATAGTTATTTGTTATACAAGAGTGTAAAGTAGCTTTTTAACCGCGTGTTCAATTTTGATGACCGAGCAAGCGAAGGATTCTAAAATTGAATCACGAGCGCAGCGAGTGATTCAAAATTAGAATCCTGAGCGTTAGCGAGGGAATCAAAAGAGCACGAGGTGAAAAATCTTTGCACTCGAGTGCAACACGTAACTTTTCATTCCACCTCAGCGAGGAAATGACTAAATGCAAAAAAAAAACGTTTACAAAGTCTGAGTTTTTAACAAATTAAAAAAAAGTTGTATGATATATTCGGCACCATAGAGGTAGCAGTAAATAGGTTTAATGTTTTTTTTTAATTCACAAACTTAGTGCACACGATGTTCTAAATTCAATTTACTTTATCCTCTAGAGAATAAAAACGGCTTTTCCACTCAGATATTGAAGATAAATTTACTTTATCCTCTAGAGAATAAAAACGGCTTTTCCACTCAGATATTGAAGATTAAAAATACTCTTTCCGAGATGGTGGGATGAAAAGTACCTTAAACCGTACCTACCTTTAGTTACAATCGAATGTCGGTTATCGCGGATGCAGACAAAGTCCCGGATTAAAAAGTACCCTATGTCCTTCTCCAGGGTTCAAGCTATTTTCATACCAAATTTCATTAAAATCGGTTCAGTCGATTCATCGTGAAAGCGTAACAGACAGAGTTACTTTTACATTTATAATATTAATAAGTATGGATATATAGTAAATATAGTAATATGGTTTGGATTAAAAACATGGAGTGCTATTTTCAATGAAAAAAATGTTTTTATTTTCATTGTCATTGTCTTATAATTTTTGAAGGGCCCAGCAAATATTCGCTCGTGACCCACCATTGGGTCGCGACCCATATTTTGGGAATAGGGGATATTACTGCAATGTTCTGGCACTAGAGTGCAGCACTAGCATAGTCCGTAAACAGTTTATCGACGAGTCGTTCAAAGCGTGAAATTCTGCCTTTAATAGAGTTTAAAATCGGGAAATGTGTTATATTATACAATAATGTATCAGTGCTGTGTATTTCGATGAAGAAATGAAGGGAATTATTCATTTCCAAAAGAAGAAAATGTTCGAAAACTTTGGGAAGCAGCTAAAAATCACTCTAAAATATGTTCAGCTTAAGTATTCAGGTGAGATAGTCGCATTTACAGAATAACGTTCACATTTATCATGTAAGACAACCAAATATTATTTTATTCTGAGCATAACCTAGAATCCACTTTCAAATGGTCGTAGGACGCCATATTACGGTTAAAGTACAGTTAGGTAAGTAAGATTAATTAAAACTTTGATATATTTTCACAAAATACCTAGTTATTACAATTATTATCATAATATAACAAGAATACGAGGTTATGATTTACGGAATGTGCTAGTGGCGCCCTCTGCGCCGAGTTTCGCGTAATGTTCCCTATTGCTGGCCTATAGCACTCAGCTTCTTATTAGTAAAAGAATTTACAGTATCGGGCCAGTAGTTTTGGAGAATAGACCGCATGAACACAAACTCAATTTTAATTTATAATATGTAGTGGTAGTGATGGTGGATGGTTTTCAACAGCAGCATGGTATCACAATAGTACTACGAGAGATTATTCCACAAGCCTCTTCTACAAAATATTACAATATATTCAACATTTAATCATTTAAAAACAGTGATTGTTCCACCAACGCAAACATTAAATTTAAAAATTATTTTAATGGTCATAAGTCTATCTTATGTAACCCTGCAACGTTACTCTGTCACATGTTGCGCTTGCTAACGAACTGAACTCTGACCTCTGACCTCGGATTAAAATCATTTGTGACGATGCCAGCAACTGACTTCCCTCGAGCTATATCTAGTTTTATGTTTAGCAGTGTGCGAGTGTCGGATATATTTAGATTATAAATATGTAGACACTTAAGTCTACATATATTTTAGACTAGCTGACCCTACAGATGTTGTCCTGTCCCTATCTACCTACCTACCTACCTAGATAGGTAGGTAATGCAAATATATCCAAGGAATATAAAAAGTTTCATACAAACTTTTATCCCCTATTTCACCCTCTTGAGGGTTGAATTTTGAAAAATCCTGACTTAGTGGATGCCTTCGTCATATGAGGAATACGTGTACGAAATTTAAATTTTCTAGCCTTATAGGATTGGCCTGTGCGTTGATACATCAGTCAATCACTTTTGCTTTTTATATATATAGATAACATTACACAAAATGAACCTGTACCTATTGGAATAAAATCTATAACGGTGTCTATTTTGTTGTGCACGAGTTAAACTTATTTTCAGCTATTTAGCTGTCCAATAAAACAAGAAAGCGCCAGATTATGATATTAATCGTCTTCATCATCAGCCGGAAAGAAAGAAAGAGAAGCTTTTCATGTTCGGTTTTCTGTTTAGTTCATACAATTATAGTTGTCATGAAAGAACGTGTCAAAATCCAAGAAAAACTAATTTGACATCTCTAACTTAGTTCTTATCTGTCGCCGTCTTTTTCTTTCGCTGCCTGGTAGTAAAAGATGCCAGTTGTTTATTTTAGTTTAGTTCGTGAACAAGAGATTCGGGTCCAACATTCAGTTTATTACCATAATAATGCATCTTAGGTAAGTAAGTAATTTAGCCTGTACTGTTTCACTGCAGGACCTCTCTCATTCCTTTCATGCATATTCAAGGTATTTCATCCAAATTATTAGAAATTGAAATGTTTTTAGAAAAAACCATGTTTGACATTGTTTGTTTTACTGAACATTGGTTAAAGGATTACCAAATGCTAATTAACTATGAAAACTATAGTGTGGGCAGTTGTTTTAATCGCAAAGCTATGTCGCGTGGAGGCTCATTGATCTTATTAAAAGATTGTTTAAAATATAAAGAAAGAAATGACATAGTTGGCCTATCGGTTGAACATTGCATCGAACTTTCCTGTGTCGAGCTGGATGAGCATATTATAATGTGCGTGTACAGACCCCCAAGCTACCAAAACTATTCTTTATTTGAGTCTGTAATGGAAGATGTATTAGCGAAACTTGCAACGTGTAGCAAACCCGCAATTATTTGTGGTGATTTTAATATTAATGTTTTAGAAAATAATTTGAATAGTAGTCGATTATTAAGCCTTTTTAAATCATTTAATTTGTCGAATGTTTTCATCGAGCCTACTAGGGTAACTCCAACTACTGCTACCTGCATCGATAACATTTTTTGCGATTGCGACTATGTAGATAAAGCTATTGTTAATTATTTACCATCGGATCATAGCGGTCAAACGGTAACATTTATGTTCAAAATGCCTACGACAAAAATGCAAATACAATTTAGACCAATAACAACTGGTAAATTAAATAAATTTAATAAAACTCTAAATAATAAGTTAAGTACTCTGGACCACTATAACAACGGTGCAAATCAATTGTATAATGATTTATTTTCTGTGGTCGAAACTGAATTCAATAAAAAATTTGAAAAAAAGGCGAAATATATTAGCCCTAAGTTTATATTTAGTGACTGGGCAACTAAGGGTATTAGAAAAAGTAGAGAAAGACTGTTTGAGCTGTATGGCCTTAAGCCTTATATTAACACGGAAACTTTCAACAAGTATGTTGCTACTTATTCTAAAACTTTTAGAAATACTTGCAAGGTAGCGAAAGCGCTATACATTAGTAACAAGATCAAATCGGCAGACGATAAAATAAAGACAGTTTGGAAAGTTATAAATAACGAAACTAGCAAGAAAAAAGTTCGTAACGCGGAATATACATTGGAGACATCACATGGTCCCGTAAGCTCTAACATAGAAGTAGCTCGTGAATTTGTAAATTTCTTTACTAGCATACCAATCAAAACCACGGAAGCTTTGAATTCCTCACCTGACGACTCAATTGCGTTATTAAAAGCGAACGTACCAGGCTGCCCGGTAGAATTTCAATTTAAACATATTGACCCCATGACCGTTTTAAAAGCTTTTCGGCAAATCAAAATAAAATTTACTGAAGATCTGTGGGGTATGTCTATTAAAGTTTGTACATCTATAATAGGAACAATAGCACCTTATTTGGCTTTAATATTTAATATGTGCGTAGACCAAGGTGTTTTCCCAGATTTAATGAAATTTAGTAAGGCCATACCTCTTTTCAAATCCGGGGATAGTAAAGATACTAACAATTATAGACCCGTGTCCGTGTTGCCGGCTTTCAGCAAGGTTTTTGAAAAGATTATGCTTAATCAGATGCTTGCTCATTTTAACACAAATGGCATATTGCACGATCAACAGTATGGTTTCACCAAAGGGCGTTGTACGACTGACGCCGGTGTCACTTTATTAAAACACATATTTACTGCGTGGGAAGAGGCACAAGATGCCATAGGAATCTTTTGTGACCTCTCCAAGGCATTTGATTGCGTAAATCACGACACATTAATTCTGAAACTTGGGCATTACGGACTAGGTAAACTTGCGCTTAGTTTAGTGAAATCTTATTTATATGATAGACAGCAGCAAGTTCAAATAAACGGGGTGAATTCACATGGTTTAAAAGTACAAATGGGAGTTCCACAAGGCTCAATTTTAGGTCCTTTCCTCTTTTTAGTTTATATTAATGATCTTCCCCGGTTATTCAAAAACCAACCACAAATGGTGTTATTTGCCGATGACACGTCATTAATTTTTAAAATAAATAGACGGGCGCAATTTGGGGGACGCAATTTAGTATTAAATGGAAAAAAAACTAAGTGCATCAGATTTGCTTTGCCAAATGTTAAAAATAGTGAGTGTGACATAGTATTGAATAAAGAGAAACTGGAATTCGTCGATAAAACCGTTTTTCTGGGAATGACGCTCGACTCAAGGCTACAATGGGGTCCTCATTTAACATCTCTCGCAGGACGGCTAAGTTCGGCAGCATATGCTGTCAGAAAGATCCGGCAATTTACTGATGTGGATACCGCGAGACTGGTCTATTTTAGTTACTTTCATAGTATAATGTCTTACGGTATTTTATTGTGGGGACGAGCTGCAGACATCGATTCTATTTTTATTCTGCAGAAAAGAGCCATCAGAGCCATTTACAATCTGCGTATGCGCGATTCTCTAAGAGAACTGTTTAAGGAAATTAACATAATGACGGTGCCTTGTCAATACATCTATGAAAACATCATGTACGCTAGAAAAAATCTGCATCTTTTTGATAAAAGAGGTGACAGACATAATTATAATACTAGAAATAGGGACCAACTAGTTCAACCAGGTTTCAGACTGGCTAAAGTAGATTCGTCTTTCATGGGGTACTGTTTAAAGTGTTACAATAAAATACCTCCCCACATTGTTCAACTAAATGAGACAAAATTTAAGTCTTGTATTAAACGCACACTATGCAACCGAGCATATTATAAATTGAGTGATTACATCACTGATAAAAATGCTTGGCTGGATGCTGGTCTAGCGTGGAGCTAGACCAGCATCCAGCCAAGCATTTTTAGCATCCAGCCATAAGGGTTCATAGATTAATTGATTAGCATTTGTAACAATTTTTGGAGCTGCTGAAGATGTAGATCTAAATTATCTTTGCATTGTATAAACTCAATGTGTTAGTATTATATAATTTTTCGTAGCACATACATGTGAGCACGGTTCTTTAAAGCTACCATTTACGAGGTATACCTCTCATTGACATGAATATGCCCTGGCGGTTGGGAGAGTCATGCTCACTTGAATGTCTCGCTGCCGGTGGCGCATGTGTTGGATCATTCGGTTCCCTTCAAAATGGTTGAGCTAAATGGTGCCGATCCATGCGTCATGTTCGTGAACGGACGCCGTCGGTTGGGACTGGTCATCTCTTAGCTGCCTCGGTTATTTTAAATTTTGTTTTGAATTGTTATTATAACTATATTTGTCTCTAGACCTCTTTTAACATGCAAGACGTGTTACATTGTTCTCACATTGTACCCTTAGATTCAACATGAATGATGTAACCTAAATTTGTAAAATTTATCTGATTTTAAAAGAGTGTTCATGGAGTTTCTTGCTCGTTCTTCTCCATAGAAACCTACTGTTTGGAACGAGCAACTAGCTTCAACTTTCTGATTGACTGACTCTGACAATTCAAAAGTACCTGTAAATGGTTTAATTGAAATAAATGATTTTGAGTCCTTGAGTTCTTTGAGTCCTTGATTATTTATAAAAAACTAGCTTTTGCCCACGACTTCGTCTGCGTATATATCGGTTGCATCGCAGATGCAACAGATTAAAAATAACCTTTTTTTTTTTATATTGTTATAGGCTTGCGTTTGACCGCAACTCACCTGATCTTAAGTGATGATGCGGCCTAAGGTGGAGCACGCTTGCCTAGAATAAACCGGTTCACTCGTGCCTTGAAGATACCCAGATTATATGTATCGGGGAATAGAGAGGCGGGCAGTGAATACCACAGTCTGGCAGTTCGCACAATAAATGTGGAGTCAAAGCGCTTGGTTCGAGACCGTGGAACTTCAACCGTATAGCGGTGACGCTTCGCCGTAGCCTATGTCCTATCCCAGGGTTCAAACTATTTTCATACCAAATTTCATCAAAATCGGTTCAGCCGTTTCATCGTGAAAGCGTAACAGAGCATTTATAATATTAAGTATGGATTAACAACCTTGTACCCCAACTTTTTGGGATTTTTGCTGTCAATAAGCCATAGCTTACTTCCATTCAATTAAAGCATTTATTTGTACATCTTTGTATGAACAGATATCAGGTATGAATCATCTGTTTGTAATATTTTAACCCTATTATCTCCGCTGTTGTCCTGTGTGTGAGTGACCCGGTTACTGCGTCCCTCGCTAACAACCAACATCTGTGCCTACAACCTTATGGAAAAATTCCTTTTAAATAGAGCACTAGATGAGGCCTGATAACGACTGATAAGGTTCTGGGCTTACTTGAGATAACGTAATATCTGTGAATGGTAAATATTTTGTATGAATGACCTTGGGTGACCCTGACTTTATAAAAAGTACGGTCAACGGAGATAACATTTTGAAATAATAAACTGTTGTTTAAGATCTCAAACAAAATTGATGAATGATTGCAAGTAGCGACAGTTAAGAACCTGTACCTACCTACTGGTCTATTCATGTATTGTAGGAATGGAAGTTTGTTGATGCATGATGTATGACTGTGTGAAAGAGATGTCTCAGTGTGAGTGAGAGGCATGATTTATGCTAAAGACTATGATGACTGGGATGTAGGGATGCCCGATTTTTTGCTTTGAATCGATCTTTTGGATCGTAATGGATCGTTACCTCGTGAATCGATTCACGATTTTAATCGTATTGCATTGAATCGATCTCGAAAGATCGTATGGTAATTTTATTAAAATAATGGAAGGCACAGTATGCATGTAAAATTGTTTATTTTACCATAATATCTATGTCTAATGCAAAGCGTACCACGAACGTGGCATCAAATTCCACAAATACTCAGATACTAAAACAAATACTTTCATAGAAAACCGTAATAGGTTATTCAGTGAGTATCTCTAAATTACTATTTTTGAAAAGTATAATTATTTTGTTTACAAAACAGATTCCACATTGAAAGTCAAAGTATTTCCAGCTAGAGAAAACAGACCTTCAGGGGACCGATATTGCAACAAATGTACGATACCCAACAATAAAATAAAAAAATATCACGATAACTTCATATTTTATACATTACCGCTTTTAGGTAATATTTGATTGATGTTACTGGAAACTAATGTCAATCAATATATGTAGCCAAGTAATCTTACTTTGTTGTAGTACGTTTCGGTTGACGTTTAGGTTTTAGTTGATACGATTTTTTTATTACGATCTTAGAGGCATACGAATCGATCTGGGCGAAGATCGCATCCCGTTGAATCGAATAAAAAAATCGGTAGATCGTATGGCCGTGAATCGATCTTCCGGAAGATCGATTCAGATCGGGCATCCCTACTGGGATGCTAAAGGGTTTCGTTTTAGACAAAGATTGGGATTGACAGACGACTGACGCAGGAAATAAAAGTAAAGACGTTAAGTAAAATTAGAGATC
Organism: Charanyca ferruginea; assembly: GCA_947361185.1. NCBI lineage: Eukaryota > Metazoa > Arthropoda > Insecta > Lepidoptera > Noctuidae > Charanyca > Charanyca ferruginea. The sequence goes on along the minus strand of OX376058.1, from coordinate 29,847,364 downwards.
TCTTTGATATTCTTAGACACTTTTTTGTAAAGAAAAATAAACTATTTTACTAGTAACATTAGAAGTGTTTTTTTAAATCTCAACTCCTCATTTCACATGTGTTTCCACAATTGTCTATACTCAAGTACGTGAAGTGTACCCTGGTAAGCACTGGGTGGGTTTCTGCTAAGCGTTTTCCGAACTATTCTGAGGTCGGCTACCAGATCCCGGTCCCCAGATCCACAGAGGGATCCCGGTATGAAAATGGATGGTCACCCATCCACAGAGTGACCGCGGCAAGCGTAGCTTAACCTTGACCGATCGATCTGTACGGCTTTTACTTAACCACGAGCTCCTCAACAGGTAAATAAAGGTAATGTAACATTAACAAACCTACAAACTTATCTTTCGTCCATCACCTCATAAAACCGCAAACATTCACGACACACATCTATCCAATTCGCAACAACACAACAATGTACAGTCAGGAAAGGAGATAGGTATGCAGGGTCGTCAGATATAGTTAAAGTTTATTTAGAAATCGATGAATGTTTTTGAATAAAATAAAATAAAAATAATAGAGAATAAACATTTCAAATCAAAAATAATTTATTTGCTAGAATATGGTACATAAGGTGTTACATTTATTTTATTTCAGCATATCCTGCCATAAAATGGCGTGCAAATGTTTTTGCAATTAGCAATGTCAATTAATCTAACTTACATACAAAGAACAGATTCTATTGACTTGCCTTCTAAATAGTCCTTAATGGTATAATAACTTTTAAACAGTAGTAGTTTGATAAGCTTTTTTTTTAATATAGTTAGAGGTAAGTCTTGGAAACTTTTAGGTAAATGATTGTAAATAATAATCGACATGCAGTATACATTTTTTTTTAATAGTTTTAGTTTTATTGGTGGTAGCCGAAGTCTATATTTATGCCTAGTTCGGCTATTTGGCCTGTCAGTGTTAGCTTCAAATAAATTATAGTTCTTAACAAAGATACATATTTCAAAAATATATGTACATGGCAAAGGCAGAATTTGAAGTTTTTGGAACAGTCGCTTACAGCTGTCTAAAAAGTGAGCTCCACATATTGCACGGATACTTTTTTTTGAGCGTTAAAAACTCTGTCAAAGTCTATCTGTCATAACCTATCTACACACAATGATTTAAGTAATTAAATTTCATTCGAAAACATCAATCGGTTTTTGAGTAAACTTCAACCATTTCCGATGACCTGCATACCTATCTCTTTTGCTAACTGTACATACATCTGTATTTGCCATAGACACGCTAAGAAGCAGACTACTATGGATTCATGGATTCATGGTCCTAGTCACCCTAGAGTTGAAGTTGTGTCATTCTTCTGACAAGGAAGAAGTTCTTCTGACAAGGCTTCTGACAACCCATAACGACTGCCAAAGATCTACATCTTTGGCAGTCGTTATGGGTTGTCAGAAGCCAGAAAGTTTGACAACCAGTCTGGTTGTCAGCGATAGTATCGTGTTACCCAATAACTGGGTCGTGGAGGTCAACCTGGCAGTCTCTTCATGTTAAAAACTTTAGACTGGAAGCCAAACACAAAATAGCTGTGAAAAGGCGACGCAGATGATGACCTATATTATTTGTTGGTTTTTATTTTTGTTTTACATTTGTATCTCTTCTTATTTACATACATACAGGCATACCTAGGTATGTCTCCTACTGTGCAATCACTTGGACTTTGTCTGTAATATTGTGCATGTATTGTTTAAAAAAATATTAAGTTAATACATTGTTGCGGTTAATGGAATATGATGACTTACATTATTTCCGATCCCAAGACCTGTTCGTAGGGTTGATTTGTTCCTGACAAATCAACCTTAAGCTTTTCTCTAACTATGGGACATTTCACTTCAATATTGTTTACATGTCCACAATACGGGACTTTCACTGTCACCATAATACGGACAGACACACTTCGGATACACACCATCGCATACACACCACACAAACACACTATAACATCCACATACACACACGCACGCAGCAGCACGCACGTCATCCTCTCACATGTAGCATTTTATTTTTGTTTTTTTGTTTCCTGTAAGCTTGTAAGCATACTTAAATAGTTAAGCCAAATAACTAATTACTATATATAACTCGGGAAGGGCAGGGCATCCTAACACAAGCAAACTACTTGCTTAAAAGCATACTCTTCAATGTAGTAGCGTAAATTATTTGAGTAGTTGAAATAAACATTTTATTTTTTATTATTTTTATTGTTCTTGTCAAATTGCTTGTTTCGCCCAGTATTTAGCCACAGCATGGATTTTTGTCCATGTCCGTTCCGTACTTTATTTCTCCATCTTGCTTAGTCTTTTCCAAGCTATCTTAATCCGTGTAGTTATCCACGGGGCTGGCAGCGTGCTCACGTCTCCTTCTAACGTTTCTTCTAAGAGCACGTGCGCCGGACGCCGGACGCCGGACGTCGGGTCCGGTTACGATCTCTATTGAAATCTTAGACGTGGTCATTTTTCACTTTTAATAATAATAAATAAAAATAAAAATAATAATAAAGTTTCTATGAAGCTCTTTTCTTTACTTTTCAATGTATGAGTGCATTATAAACAGCCAAAGTTCAGATAAAATTGTGCAATAAATCTGATTTTCGGACGTGTTTACTGAATTTGTTTCTCAAAAAAGTTGTTTTTCGTTACATAGGAACACACGGAGCTGTGTGTTTAAAATATTTGGAGGAAAATTTGTTATAACGCCGTAATCACGTACGAGCGTTTGTATGGGAAATATGACGAGATGGGCGCCCCCGTGAAATTCAAATTTTCTTCTGTTTTTTTTGCAATTTGCAGCTCGTCGTCAAAACGTCATATTTTCATGTACAATACGAGTATGCACATTCTCGTATTATAAGTACTAACTTGGAAAATTATGTTGAAGATGGGACCAGATGGGATGACCATAATGCCTTGGAAGTTGGGTAGTCCTTTGGTGTCGGACGCAACATGTGTCGACACCCTTGCGCCATCTCATCTTCCTAGCACAACATGTTGTGCTGGGGCGGCTGCTGCAGGTGCCGAAAACCTCAAACGGCGCAAATATAATAGCCTTCTTGGAAGCTATATATTTGAGCCGTTTGGGGTAGAAACTCTAGGGCCATGGGGTCCGAGTGCCCATATTGTTTTTCGTGACATCGCCAAGCGGCTGGTCGACTCTTCACGTGACCCGAAGGCTGGTCTATTCTTGGGTCAAAGAATCAGCATTGCCATACAACGTGGCAATGCTGCCAGCCTGTTGGGCACGTGTCCCGTTGACAGCGATGTGGACGAGTTTTTTGATGCCCTTTGAGCTCCCCTGTCTTTTTCTTGGAATTGTACATAACATTATTAGATTTTTAAGATTTGTATGTAACTAAAATTGTAATTTAATATTTATAATAGTCGTGTTGAAGATTGTAATAAGTAATTATAATTGTCTAAACGCTTATTTGTTACTCCCGCGTTTAAGTTTTATATTAGGTACCATACAAGCTCGTGCTCGTGGCTAAGTAAAAGCCATACAGATCGATCGGACAAAGGTTAAGCTACGCTAGCCGCGGTCGGTCTGTGGATGGGTGACCATCCCTTTCATATCGAGTTACCTCCGTTCCTCGGAAAGCACGAAAAGCCGTTGGTACCGGCTGTCATTTGTAGATCTTTGGCAGACGTTATGGGAAGCCAGAAGCCAGAAAGTCTGACAACCAGTCTTACCGAGGGGTATTGGGGTACCCAGTAACTGGGTTATGGAGGTCCGATAGGCAGTCGCTCCATGTAAAACACCGGTATTCAGCTGCATCCGCTTAGATTGGAAGCCGACCCCAATATAGTTGGGAATAGGCTAGGCAGATGGTGATGACAAGTACGAGTAGATATTGGGCTGAAAATTGCAAAAAATGTAAGAATATTTGAATTTCGCTGGTTACCCTGAAGCATCCCCTTAAATCTATTTCGTTTGTCAACAAACGATAATATTATAGGTACTGCCACCATCTTTACTACAATACCTACATAAGTTAAACATATTTTTAAGGTGGCGGTTTGATTTGGTTTGAAATGTGTGACTTTCTTGCAGGAAAAACACTTTTGAACGTTAAGACAAGACCGTTAAAGGTGAATGTCAGATGTTAGCTGCATTAATTAGAACTTTTGACCTTTTGGTTACATTTTTTTTTGTTCTGATTTTAGGCTTCCAGATCAAAGTCTACCGTTACTTGATCTAAGAGCTTTTATCTTGAGATGCTAATTCTTTCTTAATGTAAGAAAAAGCCTGTTCTAAATAAAATAAATCCTGTTAAAATAGTGATACAAGCACTGATTGGTAACACAACCACCAACCATACAAAGTATCGTTGGAAAAATGTATTATTTTATCTACACTATGTCACGCGATAAATCGAAATGTTTCGTAGCCATGACGTAGCGCGTAGCTCCTCTACGCCGCTACGACACGTGCGGTGCTACGCAACTGTTTGAAACGAGTTGGAAAATATTGTTTATTGGTTTCAGTTGTTTTGGCACGAGTCGCTCGTGTCAAAATAAAAGTCGTACAGATTAAGCTGCGCTTGCCGCGGTCAATCCGTGGATGGGCTTTAGAGATACCTCCATGTCTCAGAAAGCACGTAAAAGCATTTGGTCTCGGCTGTCATTCGTTGATCTTTGACAGTCGTTACGGTTAGTCAGAAGCCCGAAAGTCTGACAACTAGTCTCAGTAACTGGGTTGTGGAGGTCAGATAGGCAATCGCGCCATGTAAAATACTGGTATTCAGCTGAATACGGTTAAGTTGAAATCCGACCCCAGTATAGTTGGGAAAAAGCTAGGCAGTTTGTTTTGACGAATGAATTCGGGTCAGATGAGAAACTTTTCATAAAAGTTCAAGATTCGGAAGAACTAAATGTTCTTTATAATGATCGTTTTCTGGAGTAGGTCACAAGAATTGGCAGTTAATATCAAAACTTTGAAGTTTGATTAGCTCAATACAATAGACTGTTGTGTTTGTGACCCATTTCTTTGAAATGGTGAGCGTATTTATTTGATTAAAAAACTTTTTTCTTTTTATATCTCGATGTTGTTTACTTACGAATAAAAATAGTTAGCCATTTCCATATGAATACCTACCTAGTTACCTACACAGGTGATAAAAAATTAACTTGATGTTGTAGTAATTTACTTAAATATTTAACTAAATTGCTTCTACATGTGAAAAATTAACATAGCTCATTTTTTTTTTCTTTTTTGTATACATTCGTTCTTCGCTACTGAGCAAGTACACGAAAGGACAATGCCAGAAACTCTATAGAACTTTGCCCCACTCAATGAAAGTCATGTGCAATATGTAGCATCTTACTGTTTATTTATCGCTGATAACTAAACATTAGTCTTAGTGACTGTAGAACTTGCGGTTTCCGTTTAAATCCAAAAACAATAATGACATTGATTATAGGTTAAATTGTATTTTAGGTATAATGAGTTTATATTTTGTGGGTAGGTATTTCGTAATCCGCAAGTTCTAAAGAAAAACAATTTAGTATAGAAAGGTTCTATATTAATTACAATTATTTTCATTAATTTACTTTTTCTGTACATGTGTTACTTTTTCTGTACATGGGTGGGGCAGGATCTGGCATTGTCATTTATAAAGTTAATTTTTTAACACCTTATATACTTGTTCTGATTCCTTGACAGACAATATCTACTTAAATCATTTTAAAAACACAATCATACACTTCTTTTGAAAAGCACAAGGTTTAACCAAATTAATCATCTCAACTTTTGGTTGAGATCTTTAGGGGTGACCTATGCCCGACAGTGGGCGTCAAAACTTGATAATGTTGATATGATGATGATACAGGCTAAAGTAGACCCATAATCATCATCATCATGTCAACCCTTAGACGCCTACTGCTGGGTACAGGTCTCCCCAAGGGGTGGTTCCCCGTAATCGTCGTCCTTCTGAGTACCATAACACCTACTGCGATCGCCAATATGCATCGGCCAAGCACGGTGATTACGGCTGAACCCCCCCTTGGGGGAGACCTAATGTAGACTACCAATTGTCAATTTTTCAGCCCAATTTTCAATATAGCCCAACATTTGATGAACTCCCACCTATTAGTTAAATTACGCATTGACTAAGTAATCTACTTAAACTGATAATACTTTTAATTAAAGCAAAGGTCTAACATCCACCCGCCACAAATATATACGTACGGTACCTACTCTCGTTATAATTAAAAAGTTTTTTAATTAGTACATTATTCAGCACGTAATAAAGCTTTAGTACAAAATTAAACGCGGCGAGTCATTTATCTGCCTCATAACCACTCACCCAAATAATTTAAAGTCCAACCTCTAAATACAGTGAACGTCCTATCAATAGAGCCTTAGGCATAGAATAAGAAATACATAGACAAGTTTAGTTCCTATAGGAGCTGCTGTATGTCGATTCTGTAAAATTCAAACAACAACTCGTATCTCACATCGCTATTCACTCTCACTTCGCATAAGGTTAAAAATGACCTTGATATATTTGACACTTTGAATCGGGTTCGAGTGCGAAGTGAGCGTCGCAGTGACGGGGAAATTGCCTTACAGAATGCCACTTCTTACGTCATCTCATACTTTACCTGTCAAAATATCCCTGTCAATTTAGTTCAACTCGCTGACACGCTCGCAAGGGTGGCGCTAGTGTAAATTCGAACTGTCAACCGAGTTTTTAGAATGCCAATCAAGAAACTCACAGCAGATTCAGATTCGAAGTTTAGAATGAGGTCTTACAGAATCGCTGGCCGAACCCAACATGCTGCTGCGTCCAGCAGTACCTACGACGCGGCTGTACATGTCCAGACTGCATGACGAAGGTGTGAAAACTAAATGGATTTTGAGCGTCGTGAGTTCGGAGTCGCGGCACAACACAAATTTTAAGTCGTTTGTGGTGCGGGTTCCGACTTATCATATGAAACCTTTCTCAAACAAGAGTTTTAGCCGAATATATTGACGATTTCGTGAAAGACTACGCGACACCTCGCAGTGCAACTCGACACCGTCACTTCGTGTGCAGTAGATTTTCACTTTCAGCGTGTTGCGGGTTCGATTCCCGCCTAGGGTAAATATTGTGTGATGAGCACTTGTGTTTGCCTTGTGTCTGGGTGTTGTTTATCTATATATGTATGTATTTAAAATATATTTGTGTATGTATATCAGCTGTCTGACACCCATAGTACAGGGCCTCCCTAGTTTGGAGTCAGATGGCCGTGGCCTGCGACTTCGCCCGCGTGAATTTTCTCAAGGAACCCTAATTGGTAGTAGTAGTAGTAGTACGGGCTGGTGTCCGCAACTCCACGTCTCAGCGCGTATTTTGCGTACAGAATTGATAAATATATGTTACACAGGGATAATGTAGGATTCTAATAGGTAGTGAAAGATTTTTTTAAATCGGACCAGTAGTTTTTGAGTTTATTCGTTACAAACATACAAAAATACAAATCTATCCTCTTTATAATATTAGTGTAGATAATATATCTTATCTATTATTCAGGTATTTATTTGTAGGGTCCTTGTTACCTAAAGTAAAAAATTAATATAATTCTGGAACAGGCTGTTTTGACCTCATTGTCGATATAAAACAGTTAATTTATTTAAAACATACGTTTATGCTTACAGTCAAATGTTTTGTTCTAGCTACTAAAATTTACATTTTAGTAGGTAGCTTATAAATTAAAACCAACTGAAATTAACTTAAGAATAAATCATGGTAAATATAATTTACCTTTCCTAACCTCGCGTGTTACTTTGTAAATGTGGGGCCGCCCTTTTAGGGTACTTAAGTTCGTAAATCTCTAAAAATCGCCCAAGTGTGAGTTGGACTCGTACTTGAAAGGTTCCGTACCATCGCACAAGGTACCTAAAGCTCGATGAAAAAACGCCGAAAACATGTCACGTTCTATTTTTGATTTTATTTGTTGTTATCGTGGCCACACACTGTGACAATTTCAAGTGCCTACCTATTACCACAAAATATAAAGATTACAGAAGGGCCGCTCCCGCCATCTTGAAAAATAATTACCTAAACTTGCCAGACTCACTAGGGCTGCTACTGTATTGACTCTGTAGGTTTTATTTGTGACAATATGAAATTTTATTGACACTGGTTGGAACTCTTTGCAATTTGTTTAAAATAAATTTTCCTGTTTGTCATGAAATGTCAATTACATTATTTATTCATTTTGACAACACGTGACAGTCTAGACTGAAGTAAAAAACAAATACCTATTTTGTGATTTTAATGTTAATGTTCTGCTTTGGAAGTCGTTCTCAAAAATCATTTTAAAAATCCGTTTCATCTTTAATTGAACTCCTCCTTTTTGAACGTTGACTCTTGAACTAAGCATGTGTACGACTGGGAAAAAAAGTTCCGATTGTCAACACTGTGAACGAACGTAACTTTTTTTTCCCGATGGTCAACAGTGTTGACGACGGGGTGTTACCGATCGGGAATATTCGTAAATATGTAGCTTACGACTAGATTTATTCATGGGCTGGCTAAACTGCCCAGGATTCTTTGGTATGGCAGTCGAACAGTCAGTCATTTGACTGTAATTCGACTGTCACACTAGTCAATGTCAAAGTCAGATCATTTATTTCAATTACACCATTAAAAGGCACTTTTGAAAGTCATTAAAGAAAGTTGAATCTAAGTCTATCTACTAGATCAATATAATAATAATATGACTATGACCATGTAATAATAGGTCTGGTGTAATCGTTGCATGTTGACGTATGATGCAAGCCCCGAAACAATCGATATAATAATAAAAAACAAATGAGTGCCTCAGTACTCACGGGAATTGATGTGTAAACATGTGTGAGCTCGTATCGTAACAACAAGTTTTACGGTGTCGTCATGTGACGCTTACGTCTTACACGTCTGACGCTCGAAGTTTCAGCTAGTACGATGTACTGAGTGCTAAGAGATTTACACATATATACTAATATTATAAAGCTGAAGAGTTTCTTTGTTTGTTTGGTTGAACGCGCTAATCTCAGAATCTACTGGTTCGAATTGAAAAATTCTTTTTGTGTTGGATAGTCCATTTACCGAGGAAGGCTATAGGCCCATGCGAAGCCGGGTCGGGTTGCTAGTCTTCTATATATATCTATATAATTAAGATTAATTATTGTTCGTTAGTCTCGCTAAAACTCGAGGACGGCTTTACCTATTTGGCTAATTCTATTTTGAAATATTTGTGGAAGTCCAGGGAAGGTTTATACTGTAAGAAAATTGAAAAATTGATTGACAGGACAACGTCTAGTGGATCAGCTATGTAGTTAGTAATATAATATATTCTTTATGACAGACAGAAACACCTTATTAAAATCATCATCTGCCTAGCTTTTCCCCAACCACATATTATATATGTTGGGATCGGGTTCCAGCTCAATACCAGTGTTTTACTTAGAGCGACTGCCTATCCGACCTCCACAACCCAGTAACACTGGGTAACACGACACCCCTTGGTAAGAGTGGTTGCCAGACTTTCTGGCTTCTGACTACCCATAACGACTGTCAAAGATCTATGAATGACAGTCGAGATCAACGGCTGCCAGCGGGTACGGATACCTAATTAAAACAAAATACCGTAGGTAATTAAAAAAATAAATATTACAGAAGGGTAAGTCACAACGTAGGTTAAGCTATTTCAATGGGTAATCTGTACCCAACGACTATACGTTAATGATGTTATAAGCCTATAGCCAGTGCGCTAATTATGGTATTTCTACACCGATAAATTTTGGACATGAATGACGCTATCCTCTTCCTCTTGATGGCATTAAACGAGTCGATTCGCGCTTCCGTATACATTTCCGAAGCGCTGCAAAAGCGCTTCAATCCCTCGACTCAAAGTCAAAGTCAAAGCATTTATTTCCAGGCACTTTTGAATTGTCAAGAAGATTTTTTTCCGTTTATTAACTAAAAAGCTATTTATAAAATCATTTGTTGAACTTGTCGGTCAGTTAGTCAGAAAGTTGAAGCTAGTCATCATTATCATTTCAGCCGAAAGACGTCCACTGCTGGACTTAGGCCTCCCCAAGGGGGGGTTTTGCCATAATCGCCACGCTTGGCAGGCGGATTGGCGATCGCAGTATGGTTGTTACAAAGGCACAGAGAACGCTGCTGCCCATTCTCTGGTAAGTCCTTAGTCGCCTCTTACGACACCCACGGGAAGATATGGGATGGTGCTATTCTTTACGTCCGACACCACACGGACGACGAGCCGGGAGCGAACCCATCGACGTATCGACTGTAGTGCGAAGTCTTCAATTAACAATTGATGCAAATCTTTGTTCTAATAAATTGTTGATTTTCAAGCGATTCCTGTAACAGTAGAAGAAGTTAAAGTTTTGATACAATTTAAGTTGACTAAGGGCGGGTTGCTTCAACTAACCATTACTGACCGGTAATAGTAAAAAATGGCGCTAACTATCGTCAAATCAAAAAAAGTTTTTTTAAAAAAAAGAAAACCGCCTTCAAATTCTAAAAAGTGATAAATAACATTAGCACAGAACACACATTACTTTACTTTCCGAAGTCGGTGGCGGTGGCTTTGTGTTTGTTGTTTTGTATTGCCACCGACTTCCGAAAGTAAAGTAATGTGTGTTCTGTGCTAAAGTTATTTATCACTTTTTAGTTTTTGAAGGCGGTTTTCTTTTTTTTTTAAAAACTTTTTATTTTTCGCTTTTTAGTGTTGCCATAACATCCAAATCCATTAAGAAATGGCAACACACTTAAAAGAGATTAAAAGTAAAACGTCGTCTAAGTAAGTTTTTCTGGGAATTTGTTGATTTTCTCAAAAAGGGCTGTACCAATTTTGATAAAATTTATATGGGACCTTTTCGAAATAAACCCCTTTCGAACAAACGAATTTTGCAAATCCGTCTATTTATGACAAAATTATGCCCGAACATAACTACATAAAAAAAAAAAAAACATTCGAATTGATAACCTCCTCCTTTTTGAAGTCGGTTAAAAAAATGGGTTGTTTCACAAAATCATACGTCAAAAAGTTACTATTACCATAACCGACCAGTCATCGTAATTTTGTGTTGTCAAACAGCTACTTCAAACATAAAAATATTATGGAAATCTCTTTTTGAATAACTTTAACTGACGGATTTTTATGTCATGAAACAACCCGTTACATTTAACGTACGTTAAACATCATCAGTCATAGTACTTAACTTTTTAACCGTCCGTATGTAACGTTAACCGACTGTTTGAAACAACTTGCCCTAAGGGCGGGTTGCTTCAACCATTACTGACCGGTAACAGTAAAAAATGGCGCTAACTATCGTCAAATAAAAAAAATGGGTTGTTTCACAAAATCGTACGTCAAAAAGTTACTATTACCATAACCGACCAGTCATCGTAATTTTGAGTTGTCAAACAGCTACTTCAAACATGAAAATATTATGGAATCTGTTAAGACATCACTAGCTCCCGCCGACATTACTACACGCCGGGCGGCCGCGGGCGGAGCAGCGGGTGCAGGGGGGGCGCTCGAGCTGCGAGCGCGCACCGGCCGGATCAGCTTCAGTAATCAGCTGACACTGCGTCATTCACCGCCGTACTAAGCGCGCGCTTCACCCTTCCGCGTTAAATCTATTACCTAGTCTAACTGTCAACCGTTTGTTTCTTCTCTATATTTAAATACAGTCCTGTAATACAAATTTCGCCGCGTTTTCGTCCTATCACCACCATTAGGGCTTACCCACTCCTATTTAGAATCTCTTTTTGAATAACTTTAACTGACGGATTTTTATGTCATGAAACAACCCATTGCGCCATTTTTAACTATTACCGATCAGTAATGGTTAGTTCCCATATCTTCCCGTGGGTGTCGTAAGAGGCGACTAAGGGACTTACCAGAGAATGGGCAGCAGCGTTCTGTGCCCTTGTAACAACCATACTGCGATCGCCAATCCGCCTGCCAAGCGTGGCGATTACGGCAAAACCCCCCCTTGGGGAGGCCTATGTCCAGCAGTGGACGTCTTTTGGCTGAAATGATGATGAATGAATGGTTAGTTGAAACAACCCGCCCTTATTCCATTTTAACAAATTGAAAAGGTCAATTAAGTTGTTGTGGCGATTGTATTCAATTTACTGTAAGCAATTAAATTGTGTACAATGCAATCACCCGATTTCAAAAAATTCTTCAGCAATAGGAAGTAACTTTATTCCTGAGTGCAATAGGGGGGTTGCTTTACTGCATTATAAAAAAAAATGGGATTTTTGAGAAACGGGGACGAAGTCGCGGGCAATGAGCTATGTTGTATATCCTATCCCGAGTAGGCATATAGATAAAAGTATGTCACTGTAAGCGCACTCCAAAACCTTGAGGCTTTGTAAAACTTTAGATAATGAGGGAACAAATACAGACATACCTGCAAACAAAATCTTTGAGCATCTTCAACACCATAACAACGTGCGTATCTTTTGTTTTAACATCATACAAAATGGCCGCAACATGTCTGCAACAATCCAATGCGCAACAATCCAATGCGCAACAGTCCATTAACTTATCTATTGACTGGTATCTACGTATCTACATAATAATAACAGGTGGTGTCGACGTGACCCGTGTGTTCGCCTCGCCTTGACCGATTTACTGCTATTATGTCAATACGTTTGTGTTTGGTTAATAAGTGAAAGGTTTATTTGTACAAACGTTTCAGGTTTTTTATAGTAGCAATACCTAGTAAGTAGTACAGCATATCATAGTCTGTCTATGTTATTAGTCTTCCAGGATTCTGACTACTCGTGAGAAGTCTAAAAGCTAAAAGAAAACTACAGTCTAGCAACGAATCATCTCATGAGTAGGTATCTCAATATTTTTCCTTTTTCCCTATTTTTGCTCTCTTTCCATTATTATTATTATATTGAATTGCACTCAATAACAACCCTCATTTTTTACTGTTTGTATCATGTATTCTTGATCATTGTGTATTTTCTATTTTGATTGTATTTTGTTATGTCACATGTACATTTCAAGTTAGTACATCGTCTTAATATGTAAGTGCTGTGTACTATATGTGAGAAATCCACCATAATCCTAACGAATGTTTGCCTTAATAAGTATGTTATTAGTAGATAAGTAGTTGGAGTTCCTTTAAATCCTACTATAATATTATAAGTAAATGTGAAAGTTTGTGAAGATGTTTGGATGTTTGTTACTCAATCACGCGTAAACCGTTGAACAGATTTACATGAAAATTGGCACATAGATAGACCATTTCCTGGATTAACATATAGGATACTTTTTATCCCGGTAATATGTTCCCTTGGGATAATCGCTCTTTTTACGCGGGCGAAGCCGCGGGCAGAAGCTAGTAAATAAATAAATAAGACTGACAACCAGAATTACTTACTAAGGGGTATCTTGTTACCGTGTGTAATCTGGGATAAGGAGATCATATAGACATTAGCATTAGCTGTATCCTGTTAGACTGAAAGCCGACCCCAACACAGTTGAGGAAAGGCTAGACAGGTGTGATATGCTCTACCAGTTCATCATCATCATCATCATGTCAACCTTTTGACGCCCACTGCTGGGGATAGGTCTTCCTCAGGGGGTTCAGCCGTAATCACCGTGCTTGGCCGATACACGTTCGCGATCGCAATAGGTGTTCTGGTACTCAAAAGGACGCGGCTGCTGCCCATCTTCTGGTCAATATCCCTCTGTCGCCTTCTACGACACCCACGGGTAGAAATGGGGTGGTGCTATTCGCGGCTGGCACCACACGGCTCTACTAGTTATTAGCTAGGTACACAGAATTGATAAAGAACCTGAAACGTTTGAATACAAAGCTTAATTCATAATTAACGATTTTCAAGGATCTGCGAATGACAGCAGGACCAATGGCTTAACAGAATGGATTGGATGGATTAATGCGTATCACTCATAATCATATGTTCAATATACAGTATTCATGTGTGTGTTTAACTGTGCTGTCTTTGATAATATGGTACAAAACGGACAACAACATAACTATTATTTATATACATAGCTTTAGGACCTTAGTATTAACTATGCTAGTCATTTTATATGAATGTTTATAGATGTCTCATACGTCATACACACAAATACAAACAATACTAACTTTATTAAAGTCTCGTTTTTTCGCAATTAATATTGTTGATGTTAACTTTGGTTTCCCATAATTGTTCTGTTTATTTATTAAACTTTATGAACATAAAAAACACTGTAGGCATTTTCTACCAGTCTACCTTAGGGTGATGCTGAGACAAAACATGGTAGGCGTAATGAAAATTATTTACAACTAGCGACCCGACCCGGCTTCGCCTGGGCCTATAGCGTCCTCGATACATGGACCACCAACACAAAAAGATTTTTTCAATTCGAACCAGTAGATCCTGAGATTAGCGCGTTCAACCAAACAAACAAACTCTTCAGCTTTATAATATTAGTATAGATAATAAAATAATAAATACTTATATACATATATACAAACCACATACAAACACTTATATACAAACAAAATATAAAGAGTAGAGAGCTAAAAAATACATAGATAGAGAAGTACAACAAATTAAGTGTGGGACGAGTCTGCCAACTTTTTACTATGGAAGAATTCGCGAGCTTTTACTTTGAACGTGAACCGACTTCGATGTTATTCTGTAAGAACTCACTCCAGTTCTCACGTCTGATTCCGCGGTGAAAACTGTTTTAGGTATACTGTAATTCGATAACTACTACGCTAGCGCCACTGAGTACCAACTTAGGTGAAGCGAACTATTATTACGTTACTATTTTAGCGAATACCAATTACTTTTCACTTCAAGTAAGTGAAATCGGAAATGAGATAGGATTCGAATTCGCGGGTGAATTCTTACAGAATCGCACTGCTGGTGGCCGTCCTGATATTCTGAGGAAGCGCATTCCAAAGGAAAACCGCCTGGACAGGAAAAGAAGATTTAAGAAAACCATCGCGGTGAGAAGGACCTCGTAGAAGACGATTATTGGAAGAACGAAGATTCTTGTTGAGCGCAGAGCATAAATATTGAAAGTGAGAAGTCAGGTAAAAAGGAGACCTGGGTTCTGTTTGCAATTTTTATGATTCAATGTATTATTTTTATAACTTATAAAGTGTTCTGGTCGCAACACCTTCCTGTTTTTTTCACTTCTTCTTCTCAGCATGTAGATGGCAAACACAGATATTATGTACATATACAGTCACGAGCAAAAACATGTAAACAGTTGATCTCGTTCTCAACTGATTTTCTCCTACACTATTGGTTGTGAAATATAATAGGGTTACGAACGTTTCAGTTGGTCATACATCGATGTATGAGCGTTCACAGCTTTTAGTAGGTATGGTGGCGTTAATAAACGAAAGAAATTAAGTATAAAGAAATAAAGTGTATGTACATCATTAAATAATAAACTGTTACTGTTGTTGTTAACTGTTGTTTATTTCAATACTTATTAAGAATTACATAAGCTGTGAAAGCTCATACATCGACCAAACGAAACGTTCGTTCGCTGAAAAAGTACTAAAATTTTAAAACAAATTTTCAGCTAAAATACAAACTTTTTGAATTAAATGTAAGGTTATTTGCAAAGTACTAATAAAATGCTTATAAGAAATATGACTGTCTGGCCTGAAAGCCTCAAAACAAAATAGGGTCCTGCTGGCTTGATAAAAGTTTTTCAGATGCATTCCTAATTATGATAATATTATATATAATCTAATATATAAAATTCTCGTGTCACAGTTTTCGTTCCCGTACTCCTCTGAAACGGCTTGACCGATTCTGATGAAATTTTGTGTGCATATTGGGTAGGTTTGAGAATCGGCCAACATCTATTTTTCATCCCCTTTTTTCACCCTTTTTTCATCCCCTCGGGACAGGACAACGTCTGTCGGGTCAGCTAGTAATATTATATAAATGAAATGAAAT
Source organism: Charanyca ferruginea (assembly GCA_947361185.1). Taxonomy (NCBI): domain Eukaryota; kingdom Metazoa; phylum Arthropoda; class Insecta; order Lepidoptera; family Noctuidae; genus Charanyca; species Charanyca ferruginea. The sequence goes on along the minus strand of OX376058.1, from coordinate 29,831,369 downwards.
GAAAATTAAATAATAATTATTATAAAATGAAACTAAGGTATTTTTAAGGTACTAATCCATTGCTAAACGTAACCATATTAGATTTGTCTATAGAATTTCAAACAGGTGAAACAGGGGAGGGTCCTGCTGGAAAATAATTTAAGATTTCGCTGTAACAAAAGGTACTATTTTTTTACTTAAACGTTTCGGAAGGTACTGAATACTACGCACGTTAACATTTAACTTTCAATCAGATTAAGCGTAGGGTCCTGCTGGGTTTACAGACATTTTATTTCACGAGAAAATTGCTTTTGAATTTTGCAATCTGTATACATTGTTATGCTCGTGACTGTACATACATTGCAGATGTTACATATGCATGGCATGTGACAGGGCAAGCGTCGCCAGATAGAAGGTAAACCATGGTCTGTGGAGAGAGGTTGCATATGCACTGCAAAGATTGGCATCGTCTGAGATTCTTTGGAGATTCTCTTTGCTGCGGTCGACCTGGGTACGGAGTTGGTTTAAAGTTTTCAGTCCACGTCTGATGGAAGAATCTCCTATGGCGCCATGCAATGTTTAGGAGGTTTAAATTTGTCTTACCAAAGATCGTATCTTTCCGAGGAGGTGTTGCCAACAGATGGACACACACAATAAGAAAACTTAACTTCTGTTAATTAGCATAGGTAAGTCATGTGTCCTTGCAAATGTCTATAAACAGGTATATTTACATGTTAACATTGTTTTTTTGGAAGCCAATTCGCTGAGACCCGTTTGACATAAATAACTCCTAAATTATATGTATCACTATGGCAAATACTCCACCTGTGGATTTGCGTATTTATTCATATGTGAATGACCGGTTTTAGTTAACTAGTAATACTAACATCTATTAATTAAATTCTGTGACGTCAACAATCAACACGTTACGTAAGTCTAGTATTATTTGCATTTATAATCAACAATACACTTGTAATCTTATCGCGGTATTTTTAATTAAAGCTAACTTATTCAGGCTGCTGCGTGTTCTACTTTCTTTCTTTAATATAAATGCTTAAGATTACTTACACGTTTAGTTGAAGAAATAGAAATGTTTGTGAGTCCTTTAGTGTACCTACATTCTTTTCTTGTCTATAATTTTGGTTTTGGTATAGAAATCTTGTAATGCTTATTTTTAAATCTACACAAAACATATGTAGATAAATTCTACGAAACTGGATAACTGGTGACCTGACTTACAGGTTTTTTATAAAACTTAGTTTAGGCACCAGTCTTCCACAAATTTATATGAGAAAATTGTTCTGTAGACTGTTTAAACGTCACGATATAATTTGTGGTAAGAAAATAAATATATTCATTCATTCATTCATTCATAACAGGTTATCGGCAGTTATTCTGTTTGTAACAAAGTCAAAAAATATTTTGTAAACATAATTATATTTGTGTGTTACTAAAACAAGTTTAACTAATTCAATTAATAAAAAGTCAAAAAATATTTTGTAAACATAATTATATTTGTGTGTTACTAAAACAAGTTTAACTAATTCAATTAAATTTACTAACTTATCCAATTTTAATAACATAAATCCTTTAAAAATCCCTCGCTATGTTTAGGTGAAGTGTGAGGTGTATAGTGAGATGTCAGCTCATCTCAACAAGGGCACTTAACCTAAACTCACTCAAGGATTTTTTACAGAACTCCGCTGCTGGTTACAAGTTTTATACCTCACGGAATAGATTAATAATCTATCCCGTTTTATACCTACTCAAACTTGCTCGTCCATCAACGCAAAGTATCTAGGTACTTGATTTTTTCCAGCATTAAGGAAGATACTTACCTACCATTTTTATTTAATATTTTCCCGTACATGAATCACGTACTAACGTTTCAGTGAAACACCTTACCGTGAACCGTAAAGGAAACCTGGATTGAACGGTCGGAAGTCATGACAAATGGGTGGGCATGAAAACGGGTTTCTTTTTTACAGATTTTAAACTGACAATCACGTCAAAATATGTAGTGTAAATGATTTGAAAAAATATGTAATAAACTAGAACATTCTCTTAATAATTAAGTATGTGAATATTTTTGATTAAGTTCATATTAAAATTGTTGTTTTTCCTGGGCGGGTTCGATTCCCGCCCAGGGTAAACATTTGTGTGATGAGCACTTGTGTTTGCCTTGTGTCTGGGTGTTATTTATCTATAATATGTATGTATTTACAAAAAAAAAATGTATTTGTGTATGTATATCAGCTGTCTGACACCCATAGTACAGGGTCTCCCTAGTTTGGGGTCGGATGGCCGTGTGTGAAAATGTCCCCACATATTATTATTATATTATTATTATTATTATTAAATAGTTTAATTAACTCTTATACTTGAACACATTAACTTAGTGAAGTTGTGTCTGACGCGGACAAAACATTGATAATAATCACACAAAATCTACCAGGTATTTTTAAACAAAACTTTTACTTTCTTACAGACAATTTTATTATCTATCTTTTAGTATACATCTTTTTTTTAATTTGAAGAATACTATCGTTTATTTCATTTTTTCGGCTAAACTTTGAGAGTTTTGGACGCAACGCATAGGTACGATTCTCTGGTCGCTCAAGGTCGCCGGAGTATATCGTCGCCATAAGATAGTCTTTGACAGCAGGGCAATTTACACTTTGCAAAATACGTCGTGACCAAAAATTAACTTCTACTTTTAATTTCCTACATTCAGAAGAAGGTTACATACCGATCTATGATAAATGACTTTTCTATGACGTAAGTTTTTTTTCATTTTTTTATCAAAGGTCTTCTGTGACGTTTTACGTTGAACAAGGAAGACTAGTGTTCTACGATTAGAAGAGATTTCGTCTCAATTTATATCTTCCGCATTTAAGATAATATTTGCAGGTGAGTGAATACAATGTCATTGTATCGAGGTTAACACTTTGTTGACTTGGAGATTAGCATTTCGCACGTCATTCGTTAAACAATTCAATTCATTAATGATCCTAAACTATTAGAGAATTCAAACAATGATACAACTGTCCGTGTCTCGGAAAGCACATAAAGCCGTTGGCACTGGCTGTAATTCGTAGATCTTTGACAGTCGTCATATTATAGTCAGAAGCCAGAAAGTCTGACAACTAAGGGCGGGTTGCTTCATCTAACCATTACTGACCGGTAATAGTCAAAAATGGCGCTAATTATCGTCAAATCGAAAAAATGGGTTGTTTCACAAAATCATACGTCAAAAAGTTACTATTACCATAACCGACCAGTCAACGTAATTTTGTGTTGTCAAACAGCTACTTCAGACATAAAAATATTATGGAATCTCTTTTTGAATAACTTTAACTGACGGATTTTTATGTCATGAAACAACCCGTTACATTTAACGTACGTTAAACATCATCAGTCATAGTAACTTTTTAACCGTCCGTATGTAACGTTAACCGACTGTTTGAAACAACCCGCCCTAAGCCGTGTTACGCAGTAACTGGGTTGTGGAGGTCAAATAGGCAGTCGCTCCATGTAAAACACTGGTATTCACCGGTTAGACTGGAAGCCGACCCCAAAATAGTTGGGAAAAGGTTACGCAAAGGCAGATGATGAAACAATAATAAAATTGGCTGGTACCCTTAACTGTGTGCCCTGAGGCAGCTGGTGCAGTGTTAGTGAAGGAAGTAGGATGAAGTCACACTTACAGACAGACTGACTAGGAAGTCAGTATGTTGATACTGACTTGTGATAGGACTTGGGATAGCACCATCCTTCTATTATTATAAACGCGAAAATTTGTGAGGAAGCATGGATGCATGTTTGTATACTTCCACGCTTAAACGGCTAAAGGAAATTAGCTAAAATTTTGCACACATTGGTATAATTATTGATCTAGCTTCGCAACGTCAACTTTAAGGTGTTTGTGGTGCGCATACCAACATGCTACCTGCATCAGGTGTTGGATGAAAGCTTTTGGCCACAGGATGTGGTATTCCGCCGCTTTCGCGGCCAAGTGCCACCGGAACGTGCAAAGACATAGTGCAACTAAGTGATACTAACATAGTTTTAAGTTTTATTTACTAACACAATTGTTATATTGTTATATGTATACTTAAGTTAAGGTATTTTTCTATGGGTCTTTGTTACCTGAAAATAAATGGTTTTATTATTATTATTTATTATTAACACATTCTTTTTGTCAGTCATACACTCCTGGCGGAGTGGTTGTGGTCATAGATCGTTTGATATGTTGGTTGCGGCTTTTGCGAAACTTCTCCATCTCTCTGTTCGCGGCACTACGTGTACACTTAGTTAGCGAAAACTACGTTTAACACTTATCCTTTGGCTTAATTCCGAAATGTGTGCAGACGAATAAATAATTTAGTAAGTAATCTCAGATTATGAAACGAAAGGTAGATAGTGAAAGCAAATACAAATTAAAAAACGAATGCCTACAATCTCGTGATTGTATTCGCTTTTAAATTTGTATTTACTTTTGTGGCTTGACTCTCAATGTTCCGCACGGTCTATCTGCCTTTTGTTTCAACAACAACAACAATATCTGAGGTCTATATTTGAATTACGAGAAGATGATTTGCCATTTAATCGTTTGGTAAATCTTCCACCATTCAAAAACCTTTGAAAGTAATTTAATAAATTTACAAGAAAGGCTGAAGTTTTGGGCCAGTAAAAAGTAAAAACGGTCTTGTCATCGACACAGAAAAGGAAGAATCAAGTCAAGTCCATAACTACTAAGCGTTTTACGTAGACACTGCTGTAAGGTGTCAACAACCGCATAAATTTTTAATATGTTTGAGTATCCTTACTCTTAAAGATTATATTATCCGCAATTTCTTCATAATATTTTACATTAGGTACTGCTAATGGACAACAGTCTAATCTCTCATTATTCTAAACTAGATCATAACACAGCACTAAGAGGGTAATGTCAGAATTATTCTACATAATCTTTTACCTCATTATCTAGACATGTTAAGGACTGAACACATTTGAGCGCATCGTAACGCGATTACAACGCGAGCTCGAACTCCCAAATAAAACATTTAATTTTTACGAGAACGATATTTTAAGGCTGTAAAATATTATTGCGATTTCATTGCATTTTTTACCAGCTTTTTATTAGCTTCACCTGTATGTTTGTATGTTTGTTTGTAACCGACTTCTTTGGGCGCGATTTTGACCCACTTTAAACGGCCAGATTTCGTTCAAACTTTGTAGATTTATCGAGGACCGATGACAATACACTAATTTGATAAAATTATAAAAAAAAAACAAAAAAAAAAAACATAAGTATATTCGTTAAGTTTAATTTTAAGACAGCACTGTTTATGCTTAATGTTTGTTTTCCCAAATGTTATAAATAAATATAGAAGAGATATCAACTTATCTGTGGAATAGCAGTTTTTCAAACGATTTCTTTGTAAAATACTTAATTAAAATACTTAAGGTTGTCTTTTGTTTGAACTTCGAAGCGTGTTGACAAACAGTGCCACCATTCATTTGTCAGATAACTTAGTTTGATCTGTAGTGCTATTCTGTTACAATCTCCCTCGGTGAACACCTAGGTGAAGTGAGCTGTCATCAGTCCCCATGCTAAGGATTGACAAAGCAAACGGACGGATGACAGCTCACCTTACCTAGGTGTTCACCGAGGGAGATTGTAACAGATTAGACATACTGTACCAAATTGTATTAAAAATCCGCTCATCTCATTCCGTACAAGTGTAATCATTCCTCCGGCGGCTGGTCGCTGACACTCATTGTTTAGCATTCACAATGCCCTCTCAGACGTCCCGCGTCGTCAACAACATCAGTATTCATGGTACCTGTGCTCAGCGGCGACGGGATACTGTTCTGAAAGTGCCCTTTTTATCATTATGACTTGTTATGAGCAGAGGTTAAATTAATCCTGTCTAATAATAATGTTTCACGGCTGGACTGGCTTTTAGAATCACCGTGTAGACCTGGTTATATTTAGCAGGTTTCATAAGTACCTATGCATGTTTCAAATCGTTTAATATTTATTGCTACTCACATCCAGCTAGTAGCACATCATCATAATTCCAGCTTATTGCCGTCCACTGTTGAACGTAGGCCTCCCCCAGAGATCACCAACCAACCCGGTCAGGGCGATCCACACTACATTTGGCCAAACGCGGTCTCCACGTTAGAACATATCTGCTACCTCTACCGTCTTTCCGTCTGCAGACATGGCCCACTTTCACTTCAGCGTGCTGATTCTTCGTGGTGACTTTAGTTCTCTGGCGAGTCAATTCATTGAGAATTCTATACACCAGAGAAACCACGTGTATAGCTCTCTCCATAGCACGCTGAGCAACCTTGAACCTTCAAGTGGCTGATTATTATCTTTGTTTATTTACATGAATTGATGAAAGACAGTGGTCAATTATGATTCAATCCTGCAATTCCTTAAACTATAGCTGAAAAAAGGCAAACTTCCTAGGCAATCATCATTTACATCTAAATGTTAGTTGTAATCAGAGCCCCGAAAAACAGTGTTATTTTGAAACTAATAGAACAACATGGGCGTCATACGTTTGGTCCCAGATGAGTTGCTCGGAGTGGCAGTGTCGTACATAATTTGTTGATGACGGTATCGGTTCCCGCGGGAGAACAGGACATGACAAATTAATGAAGGATAGGCTTGTCTATTTTGTTATGTAATGTCTTTCATCATTAATTCCTATAGGCTATAGGGCACATACAAGTTTATAAATAACAACTAAATGGGTTGAGGATTTCGTTTTCAACAGTAAAAGTGTTAGATACTACGATTGATTCGAACTAAATGAAACTGTTCATCATATCAGCCTTTTGTATTCCACTGCTGAACATAGGCCTCCTCCAGAGAGCGCCAAGCAACCCGGTCTTGGGTAGCCTGGATCCACCTTCTGGGAGCCACCTTCTTCAAATCGTCGAAACTGTTAGTTGTGTCAAATTTCTACAGTGTAACAGGGGTACACTACATAAATACGAAAAACTTTATTCCGAAAGTCAGAAATACGAATTTCAAAATACCGATTTTCATAATTCCGAATAGTTCAAAATTCCTAATATGGCAACTCCGATTTATCATTCATCCTATTTTTATAATACTAAAATTTCAAAATTCCAAACGTTTATAATTACTATTCTCAAAATACCGAGTTTCAAAAGATCGAATAACAAAAAGTCCGACATAATGAAAATTCCGAACATCAAAAATACGAATTACGATTATTAAAATTCCGATTATCTTTATCGTTATCGTGCAATCGTTTATCGTGCAAGCAAGCATGCAGCATGCAAGCAAGCAAGCATGCATCATGCAAGCGAGCATGCAAGCGAACATGCAACAGGCATGGTTTCTGTCACGGCTACGGCGTTGCGGGGCTCCGGCGGTACCACGCGAGCTTATCGTCGCAGATGGTATTCACGCCCACCACCGCAGCTTTGGCTTACAGGCCGGCTTCGTCGGCCAGCCTCAGCCGCGGCGGCGGGCGTTAAAACCACCTGCTCCTCAGCTCGCTGGCCGCCTCGCCCCTCCGCGCCTACGCGAATTTAAATTACACTCTAGGGGTAGGGCAGACAAGACTACGTGGAGTCGGTTTCACAGCAATTCGTTTCTGTCATTAACTTTTGTAGCACAACATATTGACTTTTTAAGACTATTTTTGTTATTGTCTTTCTTTTTATACCTATATATTTTTGTTGAAATAAATTCCATAGAAAAATACACCGAATAAACAATATTCGTTAAAAAGTAATTCTACTGTTTGATAAGTTTGTTAAACAAAAAAATGTGATTAAAAATTCTTTGAATTGTGTTTTTGTGAAATATGTTTCATTCAAGTCTCTTCAAGTAGTCTTTGAAACAATAATAGTCGAAATAAAAATACAAGAACCAAATGTTATATGAAACATTTTCTGGGAAACGAAATTCTATGAAATTTCTGTCTGCGAAACAAGGGGACACCGTTTTGAATATATATGCGTAGCTGAATTGAATCAGAATCCTAATTTTATTCGAAATATTGAAATTCGGAATTTCGTTTTTCGGACCGAGAACTCATCGAGCATTTGATTCCTCGAACATATGAAAATCGGAAAACAAACAAATCGGAATTACGACATTCGATAAAATTACTTTCGTGATTTTAAATAATAGAGATTATAATTTTTAGGTATTATAAAATTCGGAATAAAATATTTCGGAATATTTGGGTGTTCCCGTGTAACAGGCTACGTTGGAAAATGGGAATGTAGGTTCATTTGCTAATTCATTATCTGCTACATATACTAGTAATCACTAGTAATCAGTGTTAGTAATAATCATATAAATATAAAATTAAAAAAATTATGTAGAGTGATTCTATTTAGAACTAAAAAATAATAATACAGTAAACATATTTTACAGTGGGAAAGTTGCAACGCGTTTCATTCACAACCACAGGAAACTAGTCGTTTTTAATGATCATATTTGTTCGTATTGACGTAAGTCCAGATGACCCAGCTGTAGTGGATGGGTATTCCCTCCATTCAGTTCTGCTAGTTATGAGGAAGTTGTAACCATACACGTTCATGCTTCTTGGTAACCGTTAACTACTACTACTACTATATTTTGTTTTATTTATATTTTATTTTATTTATTTATGGAAAAACAAATAGTAGCACAATAAGAAATAGTCATAGTATCTAAGTATTTCATTTAACATATGCTACACACTACGTTCTCCACAGATTACAAGAAAAAAGTATTTAAAACTAGCTTTAACACAGAGAAGTACCTATACAACAGAAAACTCATATCTGGATTTTTAAATCTAGGTAGGTATATACTAAAAATAAATCGTTGTTCGTTAATCTCGCTAAAACTCGAGAACGGCTGGACCGATTTGGCTAATTTTGGTCTTGAAATGTTTGTGGAAGTCCAGGGAAGGTTTAAACGGTAAGGAAATTGAAAAATCAATTGATAGGACAACGTCGGTCAGGTCAGCTGGTTCATCAATAAATATTAATAGTTAAATGTGGTCAATCGATTATTTAGGAGTTAACATAAATAAATCGTTACCGTCCGACAGCAGTTATACAGGTTGAGTTTTTAAAATAACACAGATCATTGAAACTAAAGAAGGGGAGGAGTGGTTTGTGGCTAAGTAAAATCCGTTCGGATCGATCGGTGGTCCGTGGTCCCCATGCATTTCATACCAAAACCCCTCCGTGCCTCGGAAAGCACGGAAAGCTGTTGGTCCCGGCTGTCATTCGTAGATCCTTGACCGTCGTTATGAGTAGTCAGAAGTCAGAAAGTCTGACAACTCTTACCAAGGGGTATCGTATTACCTAGTAACTGGATTGTGGAGGCCAGATAGACAGTCGCTCCATGCAAAACATACGTATTCAGCTGCATCAGTTTGGACTGGAAGCCAACCATAGTTAGGAAAATACTAGGTAGATGATAAGGAAGGTAAAATTGTAACAAGAAGGTTTTGGTTTTAAAGAAAACTAAACCTGCACTCCTATTTTGTTGAAGTCTACCTCAATGAGTTTAGGTAAAGATCTTAGGGTGAGTTTCCAATCCTTAGCATCGGTCGCGTTTACAGAATACCTCTGCTGATGCTAGAGGTTACCCTGGTCTAGGGTATAGACGCGGTTGATGCTAGGGATTGACCACTAAAATCACCTAAATTCCTCGAGGTAGATTTTTATATAGTAGACCAGCTGTAGGCTTATAAGACAGTATTTGTAACGGTTATGCTATTCAAATCCATACTGTTGAACCCATCCATAAACGACTCACAAGGCTTTGAAATACGTTGTAAATCAAAGAAAATTGCGCATTCTCGTATTCCGCTGACGATTTCAGCTGGATCCCATTGCAAAGACATTTTGTGTCGATTTTATCTAAGGATAAAGTACGACTGGCTGTCATAGATCACATATGCTGCCACAGGCTCGAGTACCTCGTGAAAAATGGCGATCTATTCCCCATTACCAGGACTCTGACCTCGAAGCCAAGATTTATTGTGACGTCTCCGAAATCATTCAGATACTGTACGACTACAGCTGCTTTCTTTAAACCGTCATGAATAATCTCGAAGGTACACAGGTGTTATTTATTTTCCCTTATCGTCACACACACCTTGGAAAAACCTCGAAAAACAACTTAATTAAAACTTACGCGTGGCCTAAGGAATGTTTCTTTATGACGGGCAAGGTTTAAGGTATCAAGGGTCACTGAGGGACTTCGCTCCTTGACCCAGTTCACATGACCCTAGGGCCTAGAGGCGACAATATACCTTCATGAAGGCTGCAGAAATCTTATATTTATTTATAGTCGGTATTTTTCCTTGACAATAATATCGCCTTTTGTGGATTTTTTCACGGCGACCAAATGAAAAGAAAATTGGATCCTTGAATTTGTTAGGTAAATTTCCTAAGAACGAAAATTCGCGGTATGAAGTACGGCCTTGGATATTCATAAAATGAGGATTAGGTGTAAGATTAGTTAGCTAATACGAGTTTGAAGTGAAATATTTAAGGAATGTTCGTAGCCGCGAGTATGTTGCTTTGCTACGGCAAAGGTATGTACCGGTCTTGCGTGGGTGACTGGTACTTTATTGACATTAAGGCTGTAAGCAGTTCCTTCCGAAAAATCAAGTCATCATTAATTCTGTGTATTTTGTAGTGTATTTGCCACTCTACACTGTTTATAATTAATTATAATATTAAGTAATTATAAATACTTAAGTATATTCAAAATCTAATATTCCAAAAACAGTAGGTATTTTGGGAAAATTGTTGCTCTTTTAAACATATTTGTTACAAAATACAGGTACCTAATAGTAAAAACAGAGTCGGTATATCTGTTAAAATTCATAAACATTATTTAAATATTCCAAAGTGCTTTAGAAACACCCTTTTAATTAGTGGGCCATAGACGCATATTGGCACTCCCGGTGGGGTGTCTGGGCTAGAATAACACCCCCCATTTCATCCCGAGGGTGTCGTAGAAGGCGACTAAGGAAAAAACCCGTTAGTTGGGCAGCAGCGGCTTCCGTGTACTTAACAACTTCACTGCGATCCCCAAGACGCCTGCCAAGCGTGGGGATTATGGCAGACCCCCCACCCCCTTTATGGGGGAGGCTTGTGTTCAACAGTGGACGACTTTCGGCTGATAATGATGATGATGATGATGAAACGCATATTATCTGCAGTTTATTTTCGCTAGAGGGCAACAGTGTCTGGGTCATGTTAGTGCATTTTGGCGCGACAATATCTCAACGGTCTGTTGCGCCGTCACCCCCGCAGTATAAGCAGAATAATACAATAATGTAAAAACATCTTCAAATGGCTCTCTTGTATCTAAAATCACTAAAAGTGCAGATATGGCCTTGGCTTGCCGAAGGTGTGATTTAAATCACAAAGTAAGCATAACAAGATATAAATGCTCAGTTAGTTTTTTCGTAAAGTCAAAGTCAAATCATTTATTTCAATTAGACCATTAAAAAGGCACTTTTGAACGTCATAATAAAAAAATATAAAGTTGATTCTAGTTGCCCATTCCAAAAGGTAGTTTCGTATGGAGAAGAATGGGCAAGAGACTCCATACTTACTCTTTTAAAAATAAATGTGTACAATATTTTGCATTTACACTTTACAGTTATATACCTATACGTGAATACGATGGACCTTGCATAAAAACACTATATTGAAGTATGTACAAAGTATTACAAGATAAAGAATGACAGCTAAGTTGTATAAATAGATACATAGTGTTCACATATTATTATTTACAATTATTGTAAAAGTAGACAACCACTACATACATTTCAACAAAACTATGAACCTATGAACCAGTGTGTGAACCAAAGCAAGAATTAAATATAATGTATATACTAAGTATAAATCAAGTAGTTTTAATTAGCAATCAGTTTGATTTTGTCTAGACTGTAGATTGTCCTATGGAGCCCGGACCAGCATGTTTCCAAGCATTCTTATCATGGATATAATCCTCTAAACTGTTGTTGTTTACAGAGTGTACTTTTAATATATATGTTTTAAATTTTCTTTCATTTAGTTGCAATATATCACTAGGAATTTTGTTATAACACTTAACACAGAACCCCATAGATTTATGAACTTTAGACAATCTAAAATATAGTTGTCGTTGTACGTAGTCTAGAAGACTCAGTAGGTACTTATAATTTTCTTAAAAGACTTAGAATAAGTAGGTTCTTTTTCAGGGGCAGTCCCTTGCCTCCGTTAATAACAATCTTGAATGAAAACTTATGTCATCAAACATTACAGGTACCTACGTAACCAATAATACCTATTACGCATTCAACTATTTAAAATGTTTAATAGTAAATGAAATGAATAATACACATAATAATAAGTATACCTACGCTGTGTGTACACTGTTTTCTTTCTGATTCATGTATGAATAATAAGCTCGTGTTTTGCTGTGGTTTGGAAAAACGATAAAAAGTTAGTGAATAATAATTGTCCGTAGGTACCTATAACAAACGTTGCACTTGCACACTTTGATAAAAACAAAATGGCCGACGCGTGCAAGTTGCTGATTTGATATTTTTATATTGTTTTGTACCCAAGTACCTACACTGAATTGATAACAATTATCACTGTTCATTTTGTACTTTGCATTAGTTATGTAAAATCTCACCAAGTGTCGAATGTTCATATGATTATTATTGTTATTTAAATAGAATTAATTTCTATTAAAAATAATTTACAGAATTAGTCCTTACGGTACGTCCTTATGGACCAAAAGACAGAAAAAAATACAGTTACCCAATGCAAGCTTACCTATGATTTTATTTTAAGGCTGCTCTTTCGAAAAAAGCTATAAAGAGGCATGCAGATGAAGCAACTTTTCGTCGGCATTTACAGAGAAATTACATCTGAAAAATTACATGTTAGTAATCTACATGATATGATACGTAATTTGGTTTAGCCACAATTTTTCTATCGGTGTCTCATAATAAGAAAAAAAAATGTCAAATCATCTCCAAATCATTGAGATGAAACTATTTTACTTCTTAATTTTTTATCAAAAGAGTATAAAAAAAATATCTACTGCTTTGCAATACAAAGGAAAATGATTTGGTTTTGTTACTTTTTACAAATATGTATTACTTTTAATACATTAAATTAAAAATGCATCCGATTAAAGACTGCGTCTACATCACCCCCACACTCCTCCAGAAATTCAGTGCAGGCCAAATACTCAAGGTTATTGGCATGTATACAAGCCTTAATGGCTGTAGACAGATTTTAGGACTTCGAATTAGACCAATATTAAATCCAGAAGTGTCGTATTTAACGCGATAAGAACACCCTTAGAAGTCGCACTTTTAATCATTACTTACTAGCTTTTGCCCGCGAAGTCACAGATTATTAAGTAACCTTTCTCCTAACTTGGGACTCAAACTTAGTGTGTACAAAATTTTATCAAAATCAGTCAATCACAAACTAAACTCATTTTTTAATTTATTATATTGGTATGTATGTTCTAAGCTAGATAGTGCTATCTATTGTGTAACAATGCCTTAATTCTTCACATGAAGTAATCCTTAAGTAATATTGCGTGGTCTGTTCCACAAGTTTGCTTTAAACAAAGGCACCGCAACTGTCCGAGTTTGTCAGTAAGTTCAGAAACTAACAGCCAAAGGCTGGTATGTCACTTTGCCGTTGGCATTAGAAGCGTCGTACGGAGGAGCTTGCCTGGAAGGTACTTTATTTTCTATTAAAAAAAAGCGGCCAAGTGCGAGTCGGACTCGCTAATGAAGGGTTCCGTAGCAGCAAGTAACATATTAAAAAAGTTCTTGTAGTTCGTTGCAACTTTGATTGATGTTTTCATAATAGTGTATTTTTTTAAATTGCGGTTTATGATTTATGATGTATTAAAAAAAAACTACTTACTAGATCTCGATCTTATTTTTGTGTTTCAGTTCTAAGTATGGGGAACACTCAAAATTTATTGTTTTTTTCTATTTTTGTGTGAAAATCTTAATGCGGTTCACAGAATACATCTACTTACCAAGTTTCAACAGTATAGTTCTTACAGTTTCGGAAAAAAGTGACAGTGACATACAGACGGACAGACAGACAGTTTTTTGTCATTTGGCTACGAAACCCTAAAAAAAAAACGTAAATCCGTCTTGAGCAAAAGCGATCACTGCTCGAGCCTTCTCTGTATGAGAAGAGGCCTCTGCCCTGCAGTGGGACTATACTAGGCTAATACTATTATTTTAATCAATTAGATGACGGTAAAAATGCCATGGTGGTCACGATGGGACAGTAGAAGTCCCGAAGTTGTACAATCTAAAACCCCATGACGTCGGTATTTGGTCCTTTCGCGAATCAAACCTGCATTAACATAATGCTGAGTTTTTATGAATCGTCGACTCATTGCCGTGCTATGCGTCATCATAAGAACACCGTTTTCCACTTAATTTAATTGTATAATTAGTTCACTTATGTTTTTCTTTCACTTTGGCAAATTAGTTTTAAACTCATTACAAACCAAGACTTTTTGAGGTCAGCAACCTTGCTACTGAACGAATATGTTTTTTCCTTATAGTTCCTCGACTTATTGTATGATAATATGGGTAAAAGTTTGGTTTCTTACGATTCCCAATTCCCGAACCATACATTCTATCATCACCATTCTATTCTATTCATTTATTTTCTATTTCTGTGTAAAAATGAGGTAGAAGTTATTTGGTGTATAGAAATGAAAATGAATAGAATTTGTAACTTTCAGATTCATCATTGATTTTGTCAATCAACTGCTTAGTAAAGGCTCTTTCCAATTATAGAATAATCATAGGTATTAGCAACTAAGATTGAATTCGATTCTAAATTGGATTTGATTTAGATTTGAAACGGGTTTAAGAACAAGTTAATGTACCTATATGGGCTTGTCATTAAATTTGTCAATAGCAGCTCGGTGTTTGGAAGTTGGTGGTGTGACACCCCCGTGACTCGGAGAGCACGTAAAACCGTTGGTCCTGCGTCTGATCTCTCTCCAATCTTGTCGGATGGCCGTTCTATTGGACTATGAAAGTGAAGGAAGAAGTAAGAGTACATATGTCAGTGTTTGCGCACAAATTGTGCACTATAATATATCCTACGTACTAGGCTAGACTCTACTAAGGTTGGCCACTGTCACCTAAATTCGGTCAGAAGAATATTATTCATACAACATTCAGACTCCTAGGACCAAAACGAAGTTAACGAGCCCCTGACACCACACGGTGACCCGTACATGTCCTCCTCATAATTATAATAACTATGTGTCTGTTTTGTCGATCGCACGATAACTTCGCGTCGTGGCTGATGGTTGCTACGATATTAACTATTGTTTGTGTTTAGTTCTATTTTAACTGTTGTTCTATATAATGTGTATTTATATCATAGCATTGAACCTTATAAAGTTTTGCATGTATTATCCAAGGCCTCGTGAAGATTTCATTCGGGAGCTTAATTGCATCATTTTATTTTTGTTACTAAGCAGCCTTTCATGGTGCTGGTCTAGTTAAATGTCTATGTGACTATCAACTTTAGTCCTAAGGTCAGCGCATAATATAGGCAATTCCCTTGGTATTACAGGTGTACCTTTGCGACGTTAACTACTGTCCATAAGGGCTGTAAATGGCTTGTTTGTCAACCTTAACCGTAAAAAGAATAGAACTGTGCCATGGTATTTCTTTTTTTGTTTTAAAATGTGGATGAACCAGACAAGCAGAGTTTATAGGGTATACTGCGAAAATTGACTAGTTAGAGACTTTAGCTGAATTGAAGACAATTTTAAGAGTCAAGAATTTTAAGACAAGTAATTTTAGTTTATTCTATAAATAAATAATAAATAATAATAAATCTTGGGACAACTCACACACGATCATCTGGTCCCAAGCTAAGCAGAGCTTGTGTTATGGTAACCAGACAACTGATATACATACTTATATAATTTATAAATACATACATATTATAGATAAACACCCAGACACAGAACAAACAGTCATGCTCATCACACAAAGTTTGTCCTGGGTGGGAATCGAACCCACGACCTCCGGCTTAGCAGTCAGGGTCAGTGACCACTAGACCAACAGGCCCGTCTAAATAATAATAGCATTGCTTTTGGAAAATGTCGCATGAAATGAAATCCTTCTAATGTCACATGGTAATGTGAGCAAGCGTGATATGCCATTGTTCATAATTTCTCTGGAGATGGACTACCCTCGGAGTGGGAATATTGTCCAGTTCTTCTACATAATAACTATTATTATATTAAAACAACAATAGCCCTCCCAAAAGAATAGCAAAACTTTATCAATCAGCATTCTTTTTTAATGTTCCACTAATTGCATTAAAACTGACATTTCTAAAAAAAAAACTTTTATCAGCCACCCCTTTTGGAATTAATTTAGTAGATTATATTTTTCGCCCTTTTTAATTCGATTATTAAGCAATCATAACCACCGAAGCGTCCCTTTGGATCGTAGGACCAAAACGGAGGGATCGTGGCTGGAAGGACCAGGCTTGCAGAGTGCGGGGGAGGGGACGTAGGACAGTGTAACCGTAGCGTCGTAGCGGCCCTCCGACATTCCCTCAGTGTCCGCGACCAAGCTCGCACGTCGCTCGTTTCGCTAAGTTTGCTCGCACGCGTTCTATCGTAACTAATTAATAAATAAACATTATTCATTTAATCAGTGTTGAAGATGGTGCTTTCCGATTTCTTGACGGAGACCAGAAGGCGATGGCTTAAGGTGAGCTTTTGTTGTTATTTATTGTTGTTTGTGTTATTGTTTTTTTTTTTGGTGTCATAGTTTGCCGAATAATAATATTTTGTTTACATTTAAAAATATTATATCGAACTTTCAGATAATCTGTATATTCGTTTGAAGTAATATCGATACGTGTGTGTGTTTTCAATATATATTTCTAATCATGATATTAATTCGGCGGTCTGTAATTAGTACATACTTCGTGATGTGTGATGTTACATATTATTAGCAAACGTGTTGCTCTTATCAGCCAGTTGGTGTTTGTTTACTCTTACTTTGTGTGAAGAGAGTGTTGATAATACCTACATATTATTACATAAATATAAGGTACATACTTTCACTATTCATTAAAAGTGGTATCCATATAGGTACATTACGACTGAAAAATATTGTATATTGTACATAGAGCTATTACTATGTAGTCTATAGTAGATAGCATCGAGTTTTTAAAGTATCAGACAATACAGTAATAGGGAGTGACATTGGATTTTCACAAAGTGCCTAAGTCTTGTATTATAAATAATGTCGATTCAATAAGTTGAATACAAGTTTCCCATCGGATTATTGTTATTTCTCCCTGACTTTTAGGATTGACTACTGAATACTACAAGAAATATTCATGTGAATATTCACATCAACAAATTTAGAAGTCTCCCTACCTTATTAAAGGAAGTGGCTTATGTTAATGACTTATCGTTATCTAAATATCGACAAAAGAATTAATACTACAAATGACAAGCTGACTAGCAACAAGTTAGCACAACAAACTGCTAGATTTGTCATGGACGTGACGAATTTAGCACGAGACTAAACAAACATATTATCTGCCACTCCTCTATACAAATCGACGACATTTCGCCAAACAATCGTGTCGATGGACACTCCACTACTCTAACTACACTATAGTCTACTACGCTACGCACACAATTGCGTTTGGTAAACAGTTATCTGCAAACAAGACTTAGGTATTTGACTCTTTTACGATAGAATAATGACCATGCTATATTTGATATATTAACACTTAACACTACAACTGCCTACCTACAGACCACTTTCCATAGTCACAGGTCTAGGTAGTTATCAGTTAAAGACGTAAGACTATAACAGATGACCCTCGATAGTTGGTTCACTGTTAGATATAAAGTCAAAAAGCTGATCATCTCGTCCCGTTACGGCTGCGTTTCAACTGGAGCCGGCCAGTATAGTGTAGCGAGGGTTGAGTGTGAAAATGACTTATTTTTTTAACTAAGTTAGAGCCTTAATTCGAGTTCACACAGACCCTCGCTTCGTGTCCTCGCATGTATCTGGTGGAGATGTAGCATTCAGCAATTCTAAGATGTTAGAGAATACGCCAAACCAAAACAAAATTTTCGTTCCTTATACACCGCACCGGTATCAAACATAGGTCAAGAATCTTAATAGCATTGTTAAAACTACAACTGTCATTAAACCAAACAATTAAAACCACAGTTAGGTATAGACAAAAATATAAATCACTCTTTTTAAGGCATCTTTCCCATCTTGCCAAATTCGTGCCTATGTTGCAACCCAAACAAGGCGGCATACGTTCGCTAGTGTACTGTGATAATAATGTATGTAAATAATTAACAAACGAGCAGATATCGATGCAGACGTGCCTTCGTCACGGTATCGCCATTGACATGTCTATACTATGATGATGATTGCTTATTGATTGTAGAAATGATTCGGAGAAGTTGGCTTTAGTGTGCCTTGGCAAACTCATTTTAAACTATGTATAAGTAAATACTGCGATGGATACTATATTGATCTAGTTGGTATTGTTTAGAGAGAGGGTTTCATGACAAATCATCTTATCAAAGGTAGGTACATATCGGCCAGACTGCCATGAGACCGTTGATACCCATTTATTAAAAAGACCTAATTTAATTAATTTTAATTATTTATTTCAAGCGTCGTCTCTCCTATAATAACTGAGCTTACCGAATACGCCTTCTTTCTTCATGGCAAAGTATCCCTGGTTTGTAAAATGTTAGAAGACTTGTTAATTGCATTCCTAGTTACCTATCATTCCTATCAGTATTACATACATACATACAGCACACTTTCTATAATTCATGCTTTTCGTGTGAGTATACATTAGAGTTTCACAAACATCAATATAATCGTAGTCCAACTCTTTGCGACACCCTACACGATCCTTAACGACTGTCGCGGCATAAAAATAATCTGTGTACACAAGTCTTTAGTGGTATTTGTTGAATAAACAAAGAAAATACTTTACCTCAAGTTATCTGAGATTGTAGAATTTGTTCTGATACCATTATAAACTGTTTTTCACAAAGCACTTGAGCTAAAATGAAGAGTATTAAGTAGTTGAATTTTGTCAAAGTTGGTTCTTCATCTAATACGAATGTATTAGGTTTTCATTACTGCACCAATTGAAATAATACCCAAAAGTTCTAAGTCCTTCAAGTCAAACTAAACTTGGGAACAAAACATTTTGATTACTTTCTATTCTGCGAATTAGACAACTGTTGTTGGACATTCCCAGAATATATTTTAATAGCCCAGATGTACGTCCTGAGGGGTCGAGCAGTCTCCTAGTTACTCATGAGCGCCTAGTACGTTCACAGTTCAAAGTTGAGTAGGCAACCTGATTAAATACCAGTTGCGACTATCTGGACATAATTTAAGCCCGCTATCTGTTGCATACAATATATTAATATTAGGTATATGTCGGCAATGTTAATGTACTGTGCGCAAACAATAATGGTTGATAATGATTGAAAAGATTTGTTTTTCCGGCCGCCATGATTGTGCGCCATGGGAGTGTGCCAAATGTCACGTCGCTAAGATAAAACTGTTTGTTTCGTTTTGGAATGATAATGGTAATTACGCTTGCTGATGGCTAAGTGGAATAAAAGAAAAATATTACGACTTGGTCTTTAGGTACATTAGTGAAAGTTAATATCTACTCTTAGATTGCTACATCTGAAAGGGAAAGTTTCTGTATTTACGCCGAACGTTTGACTTCTGACCTTTGCTACGCTTAGAAAAACTTTTTCACAGTATTCATGATATTATGGCTTCGTCGCAAAACTTTCTCTAACATTTCCCCGACAACGTTTCAAAGAAGTCATTAAAAATCAATCAAAATTTTTCTGTTTCTTCGATAAAAAGTGTAAACTGATTTAAACTAGGTAAAATTCAATTGAAGATTTTACACCAAATGTCTTAATAGGATGTGATTTATCGGCTTCATATCAGTACATTAGCGATTTATTTATTTCATATTATAGTAATGAATTATAAATATGTTATGTGCCAACAATCAAATAACTTTGTCAAAACTCATCCCAAAGCGATCGTACCGTCTTCCTTTGAATTTCCGTTTCTTTTTCATAATTTTTTTATATTTCATAAAACTTACGACATTAAAACGCAAGCTTTGATGTTTAATAAACCAATTTAAAGTAGGTATCTACAAGACGAATGTTCAAATCAGACGATGTGAAAGGTGAAAGGAAAATTTGAAATATGCTTTTTCGTTTTTCCTCTCCGTTTATTTTGTCATAAAGCTTACAATTTCTGAAATGGATGGAAAGTTACTCGAGGTGCTCGTGCGACTAGAAAGACCAAAATTAATGAATAAATAAATACGATCTATTTAATGCCTTGAAATAACGTTTTAATTTATTCAATTTATATAGCACTTAATTAAATCTTAAAACGGTACTTGTATCTCCCAAAATAGCCTAGTTTTGTTAAACATTACTTAATGAACTGAATCCTAAATAAATATCTTCAAAAGCGCAGAGCGCTTTTGAAGATATTTAATATAAACGATACAGCTTAGTAGCATAAAATATGTTTGCGTGCACAAGAGTATTTGTTCAATTAATATTACAAAAATATCTTAGAAATACAGAAAAAAATTGTATCTAAGGTAGCACATACTTAAACAAATTTTTTAAGTAAGTACTATTTACTGCTTTTGAACTGAAATATGATTGGAAAACGCTTTTAATAAGTTCAAATTACAGTCTTCTAATATAATGATCATTTCAAACGAAATAAGCAATGTCGTAAGTCGGATTATTAGCTCTCAACTTTTGATCATGTATCACGCAAATTAATTAGTAGGTATGTTAATTATCCAATTTGTGTAAATGATTTTTATTTAGAAAATGAATTTTATTTATGAAAATTTAGAAAATTGCCACCATAAAAAATCATGTATTTTTTTTCTTCTATAGAAAACTCCGGAGTTTGGAAGTATGATTAGGTATAGGTACATGAGTTAACATTGAAATCGTTAAACAATGATGTTTTGTGGGTCTTCCGAACTCCGTCCTTGGTAAGAAATTGTTACCAAACCTCCAAGATATTGTTACCACGTGACTCAGAGGTCGCGGAAGAGAGCTCCTTTCTGACTAAGAATGCATGTTCTAGTAAATTTTGCAACGTCAATCAATCTGTTTATTTAGTAATAATGACAACTACGTATGTATATTTCCTTGTTATTGAATGAGGAAAATTAGTCGATGGGTATTACGTTTTAATTTGGTGACGTCGGTATTAGGTATATTGTGATTATGATAGATTACTAGGTAAAATATATAAATAAATATTCTACGTAATACCTACTTAGTAATCATAACTTGGAAGTCGAATAGTTATATTGATGATGTTGGAATGGGATGTTCTGCATGTGTCAATTTTATGTCACTTGGAAAAGAAGCAAAGTAAAACAGCACTAGGTACTTACCGTGCTTTTATGTCACTGATGACACACTGAAAAGTTTATTTTATTCAAAAACACATTAATGTCAGTCCAACAACCCTGCAATAATTAAGAATAAATTATAATTTCAACCAATAGAGTACGCGGATACAAGAACCATTTTTGTTTTTTAAATTAATAAATGGCATCACTAAATGCCGAATAATATTTAAATTTATAGGGTGACTGGTAATTAGTGTACGATACTTAAACACGTGATTGTGTTCATGATAACAAACAACTTTCCCGAAGAAAAAATGTTTTTTGTACTAGTTCACTTTAGGTCACAGGCGTGCGAGAGCGTGAATTTCATACGGCAGTTGTGTTATTGTGATAAAAGTGAACTAGTACAAAAAACATTTTTTCTTCGGGAAAGTTGTTTGTTATCAAGAACACAATTACGTGTTTAAGTATCGTACACTAATTACCAGTCACCCTATATATACAAAAACACATTACAATACATCCTTACCTTATCCTATACACTCTAGCAGTTGGGTAAAACAGCAACGTACAGACAGCGTCATCAACTGTTTACCCCTCATGTATTTCATTTCCTTCGAAAAGGGGGTAACCAGTTGATGACGCTCTGGCCGTACGTAGTACATATGCAAATAACTGTAGATCATGGGCAGGTGCGCGTGCGACGCCCCCACTTTCCCACGCGGCGATGGCACACGTGGTTAACAGCATGGGAATACTTTTACTACATTATAGTAAGTACTGTTTTATAAACAGCATAGTTTTGAATTAAAGGGTCGTAACCTGTCGTAGCTTGACTTCCCCCTGCAATTTTTTTTTTTTTTTTTTTTCCCAATTTGTGGGGTAGATTGTGGGAGCAAAAACGCATTTGTAGGTCTTGTCGCGTAATTGTTTTATTGGATAGTTGATTCTAAACAAACCGATTTAATTGGAATACCTACTTTTAATGATTCCTCTTTAGTATCTAGATTATTTATCTATCATGCTCTGATTTGTCTTATAACAAAACAAAAATAAGTGTGGTTATTTTTAAGAGATTCTAAACATTCCTCAATGTAATCGCATAAACAGAACATAACATAATATAATAAACTAGTAGTAACCACAATATGCAAATAACTGTAGTCGGCCTGTATTGGCCGGGCAGGTGCGCCTGCGCCGCCCTCTGTTCCCACGCAGCGCAGTTAGCGTGCGGCTTGCAGTCAGTTCGCACATGTGCACTTTGTATACTGGCTAACTGAATTATAACCCTGTTACTTTCACTTGAGAATTTGTGTTTGTTTTAAACAGT
Source organism: Charanyca ferruginea (assembly GCA_947361185.1). Classification (NCBI taxonomy): domain Eukaryota; kingdom Metazoa; phylum Arthropoda; class Insecta; order Lepidoptera; family Noctuidae; genus Charanyca; species Charanyca ferruginea. The sequence continues at coordinate 29,808,520 of OX376058.1, read as the reverse complement.
TTGAATGACGTAATTGAATATGTTTTAAGCTAGATTTCTTTTAATTGTTGATCAAAATTACAAGTTTTGAAACGTTTGAATTATTATTTTTTGAGGTTAATTTTTTTTATCGTGTCTTTATCAGTCGATATTGGGTTGATCCAGAACTTAGCCACTTGATGTCATTAGTAGCGGCCATCAATTCCTGAAGTCTATATGCATCAGTGTACGCTGGACCCAATAACGGTGTCCCATTGTTAGTCCCTTAAATAGCCTAGAGATCTTATTATATTAATGTAGCGACGTATTTAATAGATATCAAGTAGAAGTGGAAAATATGTATTTCTTACTCCTCCGCTGTACTGTTTTCTGATTAATTTCGTTGCGGGATCGAATACAGTTGCAACGTTGCTCCGGGACTCGTCAAGCTTCATTGCCGCGGCGATTTTCTGGTGGTCGCCACTGTTGATTATGAGTTTCAGAAGTTGCAGCCCAAAAACAAGACCAGGGAGACCAGGATCAGGGAGATTACTGTCAGAACAGTTCTTTGAAAAAATGAAACAATCATGAAATTACGCGACCCTGACATGAGATTTGACAGTAGTGAAATACCCTTTAGAGTTTAGTTATTTTAGATAGCCTTTAGTTTATTTTAGAAGTAAGTTTGTAAACCGTCTGGGAGAAGCTTATACGTACGTATACTAACAGCAAGTGATGTTTATGAACAGATAACATAAGTATAAGTAGGTAAGTAGCAACTGTCGTCGCCTAAGTTCGGTCACTCACCTTCAGTCTGTAATACAAAATGTACTTGAGTTTCTGCGTAGGCGATCACGTCGAAAATCATGTGCCATAAATACCATCAATAATATACAGGTATTGCCTCACTTATACCATTAACGATATCTGCGGGATATTTCACCATCAGGCGAGTCGGATCACGCGAATAAAGCACTCCATTTGAACAAGTTTACTATCTCTAGTGATAATAGTAATACTATGGAAGGTGATAGCAATGTATGCAGTATCCATGTGCATAGTGATTCGTTAAATGCCATCTCAGGCTGCTTAAACCTAGTGTGAAATATAGTCTGCAGGGTCGATATTTTTAACTTAGAACTGGTTGCTATCATAGGACCTTTATTTACTGTATGACATATTTGTTATTAACCTTTGCGTTAGCACCTAACTCAAGATTTGAGTTTTTGGCACAAGCGGGTCTTAAAAGTGGCAGATAAGGTAACAGAGCCTTTTCGCAAAGCCCATAGTCTCCTAGAAATATTTTCAACCGTGGTTTCTGAACTAAGTACTTGTTCAGAAGTGAGCGGTCTCTATGGAATCCTATCATAAGCAACGCGTGTGCTTGGCTGGCAAATGAGATACGGGCGGTGTATTCGTTGAAAATTGTAGCAAATATTTGCTAACCTCATGAAATAACGGTAGCTGATAGACTAGATTTCAATTAGGGCCAAGGTAACTGTGTTATCATAATAAAACATCTCTTTCGCAGAAACCCGTTGTTTTTTGGCAAAGAATTTACGTACGTACATGATTAAGATGGAGTACATGATTAAAATGAATTGGAAGATTTCAGGCTTCTAGGAAAGTAGAAATCTCCTCATTAATAGTGAACGTACTGTACTATTTAGTTGCCCATTCCTTTAAAGAGTGCATTACCGTTGTGTCGAATATCTAATATATTAGGTACAGCTCGGAAAAGTTCACTATTTAACAATGATAAAAAATGCTATAATTAATAATGGTATTTGACCTGGGGGCCAAGTCTGCTATTTTTATAATTTCGTCATTCCAATACGATCGCATTGTCAGTTTGCTAAAAGTTCGTAATCTGCTAAATTCATAATGGTCGATCATTGGTCGGTCGAATTATAAGCAATGACTGCACAATGACGATCTAATGGTAGGTCACTGATCAAAGGAACTGTCCAAATTTTAGCAGGTCATTCAGTTGTCATTTTGTACGAGATTACCATTCGATATCATTTCTTTCAATGGCGTGTCAGTGGTTGACCATTGAAAAGTCATAATGACGCCATTATATTAGTAGATTACCAAAATTGTCAAAATCAACAATTATAAAATTAATGATAGACCATTCTGACACTATTATAATAACAGACTTGAGGCCCAGGGCAGGGAAAAGGGCAGGCGTATGTTAATTGCAATGCTTGTATAAGCCTTCTAAGTACTAAGATAACATAACACCAACATTGTACACTTAGATCGCAATAAACTTGTTGCCTTTGAATTACCTTTATCACTCCGATAACATTTGCATCATTGATACAAATACAAAAATTGAAACTGTCCTAGTATTCGTCCTACGTAACAAGCAATACATCTGTGGCTTGCTTTTAATTTTTTTCACCTAAATATCATCATCATCTTCAACCGAAAGACGTCCACTGTTGAACAAAGGTCATAGACCGATGAAGCCTGCCCATTGCAACTAAGTATGAAATGTTTTAATTCGCAAACGGGGCTTTTGTAATAGGTGTATCTAAATATCCGATCGATTCACAATTATGTGTTAATATTTCCACTTTTTTTAATTCATCTTTTGATTGTTTGGTGTTTATTTAATCACTGCAGGATATTGAGATTCATTATTTGTCATCACTGACATCATTATTTAATAAACTAAACCATAAATGTGTAACAAAGATATTGTGTGTAATTGAGCGAATAATTTTTGCGGATAATAAATTATTGATGTGATTGGAAGACTAGTACTTAGCTCGGATAGCTCTGCCGGTTGCATCCATTTTAATTCGATGCTGCGAAAGTTGCGAAAATTCATATCAGTCTGTATTTGCTACAAAATTGTTATCATTTTAACTGGTAAAAACTAGCTTTGATTAAACACAACTCTTTCTGGTACGATTATGATAAGCACATCAACTCAAATGTCATAACTTCAAGAAAGAAAACATTGATAATTTTTGTATCTTGTTAATTATCTCTTTATCTCAAAAACAAGATTTACCTTAATTTCTCGAAGCCCTGAGAATAATTTCCATAACTATCCAAATTTAATGTCATCTTTATCTCGGTCCTCTGCCTTATCATGAACAAATATTAGACCAACCATCTCTCGTAGTGATAGCCGATTGCCCTAATTTAATTATCTGTAACAAGCATTAAATTATTTATTAATGATCGCCCCACATTCCTGGCTAACTTACGATTAGTTATTTCTGACCTGGTCTGGAAATATAAAGTTGTAGTAGGTATACATCAATCCTCTAAGTACCTATGTAAAATTAAGCTTAGAGGAAAATATCTAGCTCCTAGGTGTTGAAGGTAACCATCACATTTTTACAGAATAAGATTTTAGACCCAAAAGCCATAATTATCCAACTACGTCCTAGAACCAGGAAACATCATTTACTTTGTATATTTCTAATAATTTCACAATTAAAACCTCAATACCGTACCAGGTAAAGATCAAAGGACCATTTTCTTTACAAAAATTGGTCCTTAGAAACGGAATAACTAGACGGAATGACATGGAGACCGCAACAACCAATTACATATTATGAACACCCACAATGAACACGTGGTGACTATCATTGTCATATCACACACAAATTTACCCCCCATGGACCTAATGCGTAATACATACATATAATACCTAATATACGCGTCGGTACATACACGGAACGTTATCAGTCGTGTCCAATGATGGCCAATTATTGGACATTATAATTTATTTGGTGCAGTAAAGTCGGATAATAACGTTGTGTACCTATACGTACTTAATATAGTTTTATATATTGAGAGGTTTTGTAGAATAGGTAATCAATAACATCAATACTTTTGACCCACACTGCCTGTCTGTCTCCTTTTTCCTTTTTCAAGAATATATCTTAAAAAAATAAACTTCAAAAGATCCATTAGGCGACGGATGGTCGTCATGTTTGAGCTATTTTTTTGCTTACTAATTACAAGCAAAACGAATGTTTTATCATTAGCATAACATAATAGCTAGGTTCGCGTGGGTGGAGTATTTGAAGGTCATATGGTGTCAATAGCCCTTTTAGCCAGACATGTGCACGGTTACAATAAGTAAAAAGAGAAAATACACTTAATTCTTTCTAGTTTTTCAACCACTAGACGGTTTTCACCTTGTTATTAATTAGCGTGTTTTAGTGTATATCCGCTGGTAGATAGCAGACCCAGTCTCACACAGTAGTACCAAGAATTAGCAGTTGGTCTCAGTTCTGCTTTCAAAGATGAGGCCATGTATTAATACTAGGTTTTGCCCGCGAAGTCGTACGCCTCCTTAATTCCAAGACCTTGGCCCTGTCGTAAAATCCGTCATCTGGCAAATTTCAGCTTGACAGACCAAGAAGTTTTTGAAATATATTGTGAACATTTTATTAATTCATTCACTAACTAATCACTGAGTGAATAAAAGATCTTTTTTTATATACAGATTAACCCTGAAATATTCGCTGAAATTCGACCCCGACATAGATATAATATTTAGTCACAAGGACATCGTTTGGAGTGCTAAGTAATATGCGATAAGTTTATGATAAGTCGATAATATTATAATGTCGACGTTGTGTGTCATGTCGCCGCTTTTGGCCGGTAATTGCGGATACACTTTGGTTTGATTATGTACATAGGTTGAATTCGTAATGTATTGTTTGTGTCTGCCTTCTAACTTATGAATTATTGATCGGTCATGAGTTTCAGGAATATGAAATTATGACTGAATAGTCAGAGGGATTAAATTAAGGTAGTTCAATGAAGGTTATTAATAATCTATTCATGAGATTCCCTCATAGGTACCTATACAATACGCCAAAATGAAGTTTTTGGATTGGGACATAGCCCAATCAAATATAACCCGAATCCGTCCCCACTTGAATACATTAATGGTCCCTATAGTTACGTCAATGAATACTAAACTAACCCATATCTCTCTTTGCAGGCCTTCAAACTGTTCAAGCGGAACAAGAGCCGCAAAAACACACGGAACCGCATATCTCCGGAGCAGTCCCGGTCCCCGTCATACAGCGGCACCGTCGACGCACGCGCAGACATCGACATCCAACGCTTCTGTGCCTGCCGGGCCTCACTCCCGCCACTACACATCTGCAGCAACGAATCTTACGAGAATAATTCTTACTACAGCAGCTACAACAGCTACAATAGTTCGAGGATTGACAGCTTGAAGAGCTACGGTACGAACGAATCCAACAGCGGTAGCGCTCGATCTGACTCAGCCTATGACTCGGCCAGGTCAAGTCCTGAACATGCCAGGGTCTGCTATGCCACTGTCACGTACTTCAACGTGAATGACAGCGAAGACAGTAGCAGCATCCGCACAGAGTACACGCTCCTGGATGACGCCGAGGCTGACCGCATGGCCGATCTCGACGAGATGGAACTCGTGGACGAAGATGAACGAACACAGAACTTGATCAACGAGAGCATCGAACTAGTTAGCACGTTATGAACCGAGAGCGATGCATCGGATGATGAGATTATAATCATACTGTAGTAAGGCTAGCTATGCAAGCGTTTTATTACGGATTTGGAAGCGTGTGTGATATTCGGTGCGTGGTCGGCGAGATGTGACGAAATTATTGAGTTATACAGTAGGCAAGGACTACTAATTAATGTTAATATTCGTAACTAGTGGACTTCTTACACGTGTATACTATGTATTTATAGTCTATAATAAACTGGCAACTGTTAACTATTCTTTAGAATTTAAGATTTCACAATAAGTAGATTGTTTTTATTTCAATCAGGTTTTTTACTTCACAGAAAACATAACAGCAAATTCCGCTCTAAAGAAAATAACAAATTCTTTCCTTTGTTTATAATTTCCAACAGATAGATGTAAGTGACCAATCAGCTTTCACTAAAAGCGCTTGTTACTGAGCAATCAGTGTGACAGCAATTTGCTCCGTGACGATTTTATTGAAACATTTTCTTCAGTCGATATTGCTCCCTGAAGCGCTTTGGCAAAAAAGTTCTGTCAAAGCAATAAAAAAATCCCATCTCATTGAGTTTTGAAGTCTTTTAAATTTCTTTGCATATTTTTTAATATGTTTAACTACTCGAAGAAAATAATTTATAAAGAAGAATTCCAATTATTGTCCTTATTACTTTATTTTTGGTTGTCAAGACTGGAGTGTCGTAATACACTTTATTACTGAATTTTCTTATACTAATACCTTGCTTATCATTCCAGACAGACTTTTCATAATGTCCGTTAATTTCCTCAAATTTACTTGAACAAGAGAAAATAAAACTTTTGATTGAAGTGGCTTGAGTTGTAATCTTGTTCCAAGTTACTTTGATTTAGTCGCGTTGTGTTTTCAATTAATTTCGAGTTTATTATGAGGGTTTGTAATATTCATGTATTGTAACCAAGCTACATGATGAGTAGATATCACAAGGAGTTCAGTTTAATCGATTTCACTTTGTATAATGTGAAATAATTAGAACGGTAAATTGATGAAATACACTATATCTACTTGCCAAGTTTCATCTACTAGTTTTGTAAATAAATAGTTCTGATATTATGTAATATTTACCAAAGTTGTATGTTTCTGAAACTGTAAATTGCTTTTATCGTTGATAGTTATAGCGACGAACTAACTTTGATAAGAACCCTGTATATTTGTAGTCGCATGTATACCGACCATTATTTGAAATTAAGTTCAATGTTTTATTGATTTTGAAGTCTTTAGAGACATTTAAAGGTCACAACTTTTGTTTTATATGTGTGCAGAGACTCTTTGGGTCCGTTTAGTAATCAAATAACCTTTTAAAGCCTATTACGAACCTTTAAGGGACATACGCTTGTCCCAAGAGTCAACCTGGTTGGTAATCGGATTGGTCGCTGTGAAACGTTACTCGGAAAATCCGCTTAAAAGAAATTATTTATTTAATCAATTCTGCTGAACACAAGTTTTAGAATGTAATGTAGATCGATAAACATCTATATTTTCCTATCCCTTGTCTGCTAATAAGTACTTTGATATAGTAATGTAGGGTTAAGTAGACTTAACCACTCGCAGGTCGAGTGATTGTTAATTAAGTACGAAATAATTATCAAGCTAATGCACATTATTTAATGTAAATATTGCCAAAATTGTATCACCAAAATTCTATAAGTGAAAGTCGTAATTATCCACAATTTAAATAATGTCTCCTTCAAGTGTTTACCAAAGTTAATGTGATAAGTACTTTAATGTATATTTAAGATATTATTTAATAATAAGTCAGTTGATCTCAAAGGTGTACATTTTTACGTAATATTGCGTCAGAGGCTACTTTGCTATGCAGGGTAGTGATAAAGATCAGAGGCAACATGTTTTTACGAACTGCCGTGACGCACAGAGTAATGTAAAACAGATACATTTTCATAATAAATTATAATAAATAAAATTTGGTATTTTTTTTATCACCTTTAAATTTGTGTTTTTGTATTTAACTGCTGTTAATGGGTTTTTTAATTTTAATGAATAATTAATTTCGCTTTTTTCATTTCGCTAGTTGTTTTTAAGTGTCAAATGTCGTGGGGGCCTAATTGCTATTAAATGGACTCATGCTACTGTAAATTGCCTATGGTAATTTAAATAAAACGACATGGTTGGCGCAGAGCGATTGACTGCTGCGCTTCGTGTCGCAGGTTCGATTCCCGCACGGAACAAATGTTTGTATGGCCTACAGATAGTTGTTCCGGGTCTAGCTGTTTGTGTATGTAACTTATATAAAGAATCATGGCGAGATACATACCTTCATTTGTATGAAAAAAAAGATTCATTTAGAGGGTTTATAATATTGTCCAATGTGGAGAATACATTACCAGGAGTAGATTGATATACTAACCATATTTTTAAACCCCCGCAAAACTAAAATATTTTAAAATGAAAATAACAGTTTTTCGTTTTATATCGTCGCCCATTTTATGTTTATAAAAAATAGAAAGTCTGTTACAATCTCTCTCGGTGAACACCCAGGTGAATTGAGCTGTCATCCGTCTGCTTTGTCAATCCCTAGCATGGGGACGGATGACAGCTCACTTCACCTAGGTGTTCACCTGGGATGATTGTAACAGAATAGCACTGCGGATCTATCAAATAGACAGACTAGTGATGTGAATCGTTGTTTTAAAATGGCGGAGTTGAAAAAGTACATTGATTAATCATTATTTGTGACATTATTTCCCATAAAACGGCTGTCGGGTGTCAATGTTACTATCAGCAGTTTCGTTATGAAATAATGAGCAGTATGTCTATTCTGTTAACTACTATCTCCCTATGTGAACACTTAAGTGAAGTGTCCCGAAGCTAGGAATTTACAAAGCACTACAATCGGATGCCAGCTCACTTCACCTAGGTGTTCACCGAGGGAGGTTGTAACAGAATAGCACTGCTGTTCGTTAGTTTTCACTTTTAACATCCATTTTTTTTTTGCGTGGTTTTCAAAATATTTTAATTGCCTGATGATACTCTTTAGGTACCCAAGAGTATAAAAATTAGAAATTCAACTTCTTTAAACATCTTTATTTTTTTTGTACAAATCCTGCCATGTTTGTAAACGCACTCACGACACAAGAGAAATTAATTCATGGTGTGGCCCAACGTTTTTTTTTTTAAAAAAAAAGACGGGCTGCACTCCGGGAGTGCCGGCAGAAGTGAAAACAGTAGTCCCAGGCATACATTTTCGCCGCGCCGTAGAGAGGGGATAGCTGTCTACTCTCCATCCGTCTTACGCTTTTTCGATCAGGTCACGTGTCCTGACGCGAGTTTAAGATTTTATACCCATTACAGAAAAAGTGCTCAACGCCGCTAAAGAAGTTTTCACTTCAAAAAAAAAAAGAAGGTATTATTGCGCCAAATGACATGGTGGTAAGTATTGTATCCCGGGATAATAGTCCCCAAAATAAAGCAACAAAGTTCAAATTGGTTTTAAAATAATTTTCTATCACAATCTTAACTGAAACCTGCTAGAAAAACTCCAGAAGGTAAAACAGCTGGTAGTCACGTCACTAGCGAATCGGGTCATTGACCTCAGCAGGTGACGCAGCTGTCACTGACCTGTTCTAGATACTGGATTCGCTGTCATCCTGGGATGTCCTACATTTCACCCCAGTCTTATAACCTATTTCTAATTAAAGGAATCGAAGCTTTCTCCTGACTGATATCTAGGTCGAATTTAATTCGAATGACAATAAATACCTACCTACTTCACATTTCCAATAGGATTGTAATGTAGGTGAGTAGGGTCGGATGACAATTTGTTGATTAAATTGTTTACAGCTTCACTACTGGTTCATTTGTCTGGGATAAATAGAGATTTGAGTAGAAATTTCTACAATAGGTACTACGAATTCGTCTGTAGGCAGATAAATAGATTAGACGACACGGTTGGTGCAGTGGTTGAGCGATTGGCTGCTGCTCCGCGTGTCGCGGGTTCGATTCCCGCACGCAACAATTATCTGTATGGCCTACAGATAGTTTATTTATTATTTATTTATACTTCATGCACAAAGGTACAAAGGCGGACTTAATGCCTTAGGCATTCTGTACCAGTCAACCAAGGGTGATGAAGAGATAACGTGCATTACAAAAAGTAATATTTAAAAAGTTTAAAAATATAAACTACACATATATAATTATATCCTGGAATATATATACACCGAAATAAATATATACATACCCATATTATATACAGGGTGTGTCGTAAATAGTGGTCCAGAGTAAAGGGGTCGATACACTGTATTCTTATGTATCACATATCGAAATTTTAACCATATCCAGTTAAGGGTTTGCGAAAAAAAAAAAAAAAATATTTTAAAATTTCTGTACCTCGCTTCACGAATTTGGCTGTAATTTCAACAAATATCAATATTTTTTCATTGTTTTTTTTATTATTACTCTTGAATATGTGTACTATCATATCCAAACTATTTTTTACAAAATTTTAAAATAAAAAACTTTTTTTTTTTCGGAGACCCTTAACTGAAAATGGTTAAAATTTCGGTATGTGATACATAAGAATACAGTGTATCGACCCCTTTACTCTGGACCACTATTTACGACACATCCTGTACATATATTACATTAATAAAAGAAAAGAGGATAGGATAGTTGTTCCGGGTCTGGCTGTTTATGTATGTGAGTTTATCCACGACCATATAAGTGGTCGTTGGAGTTTATATATTATCGACAATCCAGGGAACCATCATTTATAGGGTACTTTCTGTTGACCTAGAACTATGAAATTTGGCAAGTAATTATCGTCATATACTATAAATACAGGAAATAGTCTGAAAACTATACATTTGTAATTAAATCATAAAAATATATTATTATTCTTTCGCGGATGCAGATGAAGTCCCGGATTGAAAAGTACCCTATGTGCTTTTCCAGGGTTCAAGTTATTTTCATACCAAATTTCAGCAAAATCGGTTCAACCGTATCATTGTACCAAATTACTTTCTCATTTATAATATTAGTATGAATACGTACCAACAAAGGACAATGCCAGAAACTCTATAAAACTTTGCCCCACTCAATAAAAGTCATGTCATCATCATCATCATTTCAGCCCAAATACGTCCACTGCTGGACATAGCCCCCCCCCCAAAGGGGGGGTTTTTACCATAATCGCCACGCTTGGCAGGCGGGTTGGCGATCGCAGCATGGTTGTTACAAAGGCACAGAGAACGCTGCTGCCCATTCTCTAGTGAGTTCCTTAGTCGCTTCTTAAGTCACCCACGGGAAGATATGGGATGGTGCTATTCTTTACGACCGACACCATACGGATGTCATGTCAAAGTCATGTACAAGCATGCAATAAGCAGCATCTTACTGCATATTTATTGTTGATATCTAAAAATTTGCTCTAGTGACTGTAGAACTTGCGGTTTTTGTTTAAATATAAAAACAATAATGACATTGATTACAGGTTAGGTGCAGTTTATGATCGTTATAATAAATTATTGGCGTGTTATTACTTTATGCTGCTATTACACAAAGTACTTATTTACGTCCTGTCTACACTCCGGTTACAATTTATGTACCACAACATCGTACAACAAATCATAAGCACAGATTAGAATCCGTGGTAAGCGGCACAAAGTCCAGTGAGTAAGCTAGAATCGAGATCCGTAGTCAGAAGCAAAAGTCATCGATAGGGAAAACAATAAAAAGCACAGTAAAAAAGAAGTAAGGCGCAAGCGCAAACAACAGGAATACAGAGAGCGAATGAATGACATTGACATACACGCGTCAATAACATTTCGTTACACATAATTCATGAGCCGAAATTATGATTATAATGCAACTTATTTGATTTTTATATTTTTTGCATAATATTCTAAAGCAATTTAAACAACATATTATTATACGTTACGGATTATTGTTATTGTTGTTATTATATTTTAGGTAAAATGAGTTTGTATTTTGTGGGTAGATATTTCGTAATCCGCAAGTTCTAAAGAAAAACAGTTTGCTATAAACAGGTTCTATATTCATTACAATTATTTTCATTAATTTACTTTTTCTGTACATAGGTGGGGCAGGCATTGTACGGAAACCTCGGTGAGCGAGTCCGACTCGCACTTATCCGGTTTTTTTTTTCATGAAACTTACTCGTTATAATCTACAGACATAACTGAAGAATCAATTTGTAAAATGGCGTCTCACATAGACAAACAATAACAACAGCTTACCGTCAACGCGCTTTTGTGAAGACAATCTTTGCAAAACCGTTCACAATTAGGTACTCATTGAATAGCTTTACAGTTCAATCTAGTTTTGCAGCAACTAACACCAATTATAGTATTGTCAAGTCCCGACACAATGGCGCGGTCGGTGGGGGGCATAATACGCCGTAATGTGCCGATAATAGGCTCCTCAAACAGGTTCCCGAGAACTAATGGACGTATTGAGTTTCACTCAGCGGAAGAGGAAACTTTGTCACATTAGTGTTTGGTAAATAATTAAGTATATTCGAAAGAATTCGTTAGTAACAAAAGACAGTTTGAAATGAAAGTTTTCGCAGCGGAAAATGGAGAATGATCAAAAGAGAAATGGAAGTTACTCTCTAACAACTTTCAGTTCGGTATTCTCAATAATATTTACCTTTGATAGCGTTGTACCCTCAGATTATGAAACCAAAGGCAGATAGACAGTGCGGAACACTGATAATGAAGCCACAAAAGCAAATACAAATTCAAAAACGAATACCTACAATTCGCATCGCGCTGTACTGACACGAGTCAGAACAGCACGAAGCGAAGCATTGTTAAAAAAACAAATATAAATACAAATAAAAATTCAAAAGCGAATACAATCACAAGAATGTAGGTATTCGTTATTGAATTTGTATTTGCTTTTGTGGCTCCACTCGCAGTGTTCCGCACTGTCTATCGATCTGCCTTTTATTTGATAATCTGAGGTTGTACCCATATAAGTGTGGGTGTAATAATAGCAATAATAAAACCAGCTTATAATTGTCCTACTTTAAGGCAGAAGCTTTCTCTTCTCATAAAGAGAAGGCACGAGCGATGATCACCACGTGCGCTCAAGATGGATTGGTGACTTCGGATTGTTGAAATTATAAGTCCAGGGGTGTGATTCTGTAAGAACTCATTCTAAAATTCGAATCTGAATCCGCTGTGAGTTTCTTGATTGGCATTCTAAAAACTCGGTTGATAATTCGAATTTACACTAGCGCCACCCTTACAAGCGTGTCAGCGAGTTGAACTAAATTGACAGGGAGATTATGACAGATAAAGTATGAGATGACGTAAGAAGTGGCATTCTGTAAGGTAATTTCTCCGTGACTTCGACGCGCTCACTTCGCACTCGAACCCGATTCAAAGTGTCAAATATATCAAGGTCGTTTTGAACCTTATGCGAAGTGAGAGTGAATAGCGATGTGAGATGTTGTTTGAATTTTACAGAATCGACTTGCTGCAATGTTCAAATTCTGTATGAACTCACAACGGTGCTCACTTCTGATTCCGCGGTGAAAACTGTATTAGGTATTCTGTGAACTCGATGAAAACTACGCTAGCATAGGTGAAACGGACTATTTTCAACCGATTTCAAAAAAGGAGGAGGTTATCAATTCGTCTGTATTTTTTTTATTATGTTTGTTTCCTCAGAACTTTCGACTGGGTGAACCGATTTTGATGATTTTTTAATTGAAAGCTGGTGCTTCCCGTGTGGTCCAATTTCAATTTGGTCCAGTTCTGACACTGGCATTCATGAGAAAACCATATAAGTCCTAAATTTGCATCAAGTATGTGCGCGATTTCTCCGACAAAATGTAAACCGATCTTGAAAATTCTTATGGATAGGGTATGCCTCAGGGGTAGTCCCTGAAAATTTTATCGAAATAGCACTTTTTGAAAAATCAACAAATACTCAAAAAATTTACATAGACGACGTTTTAGTTTCTTCAATCTTTGGAGTAGTAAACTTTCAATCTCTGTTTTAACTGTGTTACCGTTTCTTAATGTTTCGTAATGTTTACTAAAAATCGGAAAATTTTTACTTAATTACTTTAGCGAATACCAAACAAGTACTTTTTACTTCAGGTAAGTGAAATCAGAAATGAGAAAGGATTCTAATTCACGCGTGATTTATTACAAAATGCAGGTTTCCTAAAGGTATTTTCCAAAATATACATAGAAACGTGAAATTAAAAAGTCACATTGTTACTTGATCGTGTCCAGTTGCGAAACCACAACTTCGTGTATAGGGTTGCCAACTCTTTGACGGTCAAATATAGTAGTTCTAAAATGTTTACCCATAAAAATATAGTAGACAACGAAAAGGTGAAAAAAAATCGTAGGTTCCAAAAATTAGGTAGGTACTTTATTTTTTTGAAGAATATTTTGTGAATTATTGAACGCATCTGTCAACTTGACATTTCAGAATCGTTAAAAATTGGTATTAATAATAATAATAACGTACGTACGTTTTGTTTTACGCTTACACATTTCGAAACGAATATTATTGCTAAGAGTCGATGCTAAGAGAGATGCCTTTAAAATATAGTAGCTTCGACTAAAATATTTTTTTTCAAAAATATTGTAGGCGGGCCTCTAATATAGTAGGATACTATATTATATAGTAGGGTTGGCAACCCTATTCGTGACAATCTAGCCACACTATGTCCAAACCACTGCAACTTCTGAAAGCCAGAATCGACAGTGGCGACCACTAGACAAGCGTCGAGGCAATGAAGCCCGACAAGCCCCGGAGAAATATTACAACTGTCTTGGATTCCGCAACTAAATTTATAAGAAAAAAACAGCGGAGGAGTAAGAAAAACATATTTTTCACTTCCCTCTAAATCCAGCAGGAGACAGAACAGAACTAGGCCAATAGGACCAAAAGGACGTTTACAACTGTGGAAAGATTACATTTTAATGGGTCCTAAAATATCAACCTGTTACATTAAAATTCGATTCCAATAATAGGTTTGGTAAAAATGGTAAAAACGCTTGAACGCACGGAAATTTGCTCTAGTTCCTACAAGGTCCGCATAGTAAACAGCTCCGGATGTAACCTGTACCTGGGGTGTGATTCTGTAAGAACTCATTCTAAAATTCGAATCTGAATCCGCTGTGAGTTTCTTGATTGGCATTCTAAAAACTCGGTTGATAATTCGAATTTACACTAGCGCCACCCTTACAAGCGTGTCAGCGAGTTGAACTAAATTGACAGGGAGATTTTGACAGATAAAGTATGAGATGACGTAAAAAGTGGCATTCTGTAAGGTAATTTCCCCGTCACTTCGAACTCGAACCCGATTCAAAGTGTCAAATATATCAAGGTCATTTTGAACCTTATGCGAAGTGAGAGTGAATAGCGATGTGAGATGCGAGTTGTTGTTTGAATTTTACAGAATCGACCTGCTGTACACTATCTAAAGGCGGATTTACATATTATTATCATTTGCCCGATCCGATCGCTGTATCCGTATCACCGTATCATTCGTCGTACTGTATCAAGCTCCGTATGTAGTTACGGACGCCATTATTTCACTCCGTATGGTACCTGTTGTATTCTCAAAAAAAAGTACCGACAAACCGTGCCGTATCCGTATCTTCATTGATGATCAGACAAAGACCGACTCGAAATCCCGAATATCCTGTTTAAATTTCATTTAATGTGTAAGTAATTAGCATCGACGGACTGCCTTACCCGCGCCGTTGTGGTTTTTTTGTACTGCATATCTTAGTGATTATTTACTAACTACCTTATAATTTAGAATTAGAAACTGTTTACTTAATCATAAATATTGATATTTGTTATTAATAAGATTGCTCAAAAGTGTTTTAACATCCGGACAAACCTTTTGGGGTTTTTGTGATGTTTCTGTTATTAACTTGTTTTTTATTTCATAATTAATAAACAATTAATAAAAAAAAAAACATAGAACGGGCCGTATCAAAGTCAAAGTCAAAGTCAAAGTCAAATCATTTATTTCAATTAGACCATTATAAGGCACTTTTGAACGTCAAATGAGAAAAAAAAAATTGATTCTAGGTGCCCATTCCAAAAGGTAGTTTTGTATGGAGAAGAATGGGCAAGAAACTCCATACTTACTCTTTTAAAAACGATGTTAACAATATTTGCATTTACAGGAATTATATAATTCCGCCGTGTATCATGATCGCGTATCATCACCCGTTCAAATAGGCGATCATGCTACGCGCCGGCGATCCGGTTACGGTGATCGATGATGATGATCATTAAACTCAAACTCAAAATGATTTATTTCAAATAAACCATTTACAGGTACTTTTGAATTGTCAGAGTTATTATGTGGACCCACCTTATCCTTCTCTCTTATTGCGTTCATTCTGCCAAAGAATACGCACCCATAAGATATGATACGTGCATATTGTTCGTTTTCTCAGTCAGGTGTAGAACATGAGAGCACGCGCACGCACGTGTGCATGAGAGACAAGCGCTCACGACTTCCAACATCATGACAAGTGTAGACGTAGCGACCCTAAGCCACTAGCCAGTGTCATTATCGGATGATAACCTGGGCCTCAAGTCTGCTATTACAATAGTGTCAGAATGGTCTGGTCTGTGGTCTATAATTGATTTCATAATTGTTGATTTTGACAAGTTTGGTAATCTACTAATATAATGGCGTCATTATGAAAATCAATGATAGACCATTCTGACACTATTGTAATAGCAGACTTGAGGCCCTGGTATCATGGTAATCACCGGCGCTGACAAGCTATTTTGCCGAAGGTAATTCAGGTCACAACCTGTTTTATTAAAGGTTATTACACTTTCAACTTGAAAAGGGTATCTCAGCTTAATGTTCTAGTTCTTGTCGGTAAGTTTGTTGGAAATATTTGTCAAGTTTGAGGCTAATCGAGTATTTTGAAACTTCTATAGCCCCTATACAAACTTGTAAAGCTGTCTATTCACTCAGTTAATTGCGAGCCCTTATTCACCTTTAACTTGAAGGGAGGGATTGTCGGCTCATTCAGCAACTAATTGATCGATCATTATAATTTTGCGTGATACAATCTTATGTACCGCGGGCATATTTCATTTATCATTTATTTATTAACTAGCGACCCGATCCGGCTTCGCATGGGCCTATAGCCTTCCTCGATAAATGGACGATCCAACACAAAAAAAAATCAATTCAAACCAGTAGATCCTGAGATTAGCGCGTTCAACCAAACAAACAAACAAACAAACTCTTCAGCTTTATAATATTAGTATAGATTATTCGGAAAGCTCATAGTCTAATACTATTCAATAACATACATTAGGCGCTACATTTTTTCATTTACAAAAGTTTCAGTTAAGCGTTTTCGTTAGGTACATAAACGCTATTAACAAAAATTAAAACAAAAATCTTCTTCATTAAAAAACACAAAACCAATTCTACTTCAAATTAAAGACAAAAGTGTCTTAGTAAAATGACAAAAAATAAACCATGAGAACTATTAGTTTTTATTATGATATGTAATTGCGCTACTCAATAAGTACTTAATTATGCTAATTATTACGATCGTTACCGAAGAAGTCTTTATTTATGGCTTGTCTTAATTCGCTAGGGCTGGTTCTAAATAATTCAACATTTAAGTGTGTAGGAATTTTATTATAGATATAATATTGTCATAATACATATAATATTGTCATGTTCATCGCTTGGATATTATTACGGGCCGCAACTGGAGGACAAAAATATTTTGTGGTAATGATTTCCAATAAGCGGCATAAGTCTTTTAACTGTAATAATTATTTAAAAAGGATGCTGCCAATCCTGCAATTATAATTTTTGTGCAATATTTTTCACTCATTGATCAGAATCGAACCAGTTAGCAGCTTAACCGACTTGTCAAACAGGAAATATTACTAATTTATTTTTAACCATCACCGGACATCGTTAAGCTTTTTTGTTCCAAACACCTAAAGCTTTTTCATGTTTTTTAATAACGACAAAAACCATTCAGTTTTGTTGTTTGTTTGTCAAAATATAATCCACAAATGTGCCATATTGTGTAGAGTACTTACAGAATTGTAGCTTTAAAGAATGAAAACCTGTAATACCTGTTTTTTGGTGTCGTGTTTGGACTTGTAAAAGAGGGATGTGAGAATATCGGAGGACATCGATGGGGTAAGCTCCAGTGTGTCCCGTGTTCGTTAATACCAAGCTGTTTTGTGAGTAGGTAGGTATAGAGGTTTATTTTTGTCTTGAACTTTTGTTCGAGCAGAGAAAAGAATAAACTAAAATATGGAAAAAATTAGACACAAGGATACTCTCCAGACATTAACTAAATCATTAATTAAATCGTAATTATAATTTTGCTGTAATTTCTTAACTTGTAATACTTTGTACATTCTCTAATATAGTGGTTTATTTGAATCAAAATTCTTTGAGATTGACTTGCCTTTGACTTTGACTTTAAAGTGTTATTCAACACATCAAGTTTGACCAATAAACAACTTAATTACTTTACTGAAACTAGGTATTTTACGAACCGATCTTATTTGCGTCCTTACCATGCCTCGAGCTTTTATAAATTAGGTTAGTATCATAATATGTATTTACGTGAAATAAAATATTTGATGAATCTCCGTTCTTCGTATCCCGTGCCTCGGATTACAGGTAATTTGATTGGTTAAGGAAACATCAAATAGATATTCTGGAATACATTCACTGTTCAAAATATGTGGCTAATGGCTCGTTGCTAAGTAAAGGCCCGGATCGATTGGTCAAGGTTAAGCTACGCTTGCCGCGGTCGGTCTGTGGATGGGTGACCACATTTCAAACCCAGACTCCTCCGTATCTCAGAAAGCACGTAAAGCCGTTGGTCCCGGCTGTCATTCGGCGGTTGTACCTTTGACAGTAGTTATGGGTAGTCAGAAGTCAGAAAGTTTGACAACCAGTCTTATCAAGGGGTATCGTGTTGCCTAAACAAACCAGTCACTGGTTTGTAAAACACTGGTATTCAGCTGCATCCGGTTAGACTGGAAGCTGAGCCCGACATAGATTGGGAAAAAGCCAGGTAGATGATTACCTACTGAAGGTTTTCATTGAAGTTTCAACAGATATAACTCAGGGGACTAAGGATTAAAAGCTTAAACTGACCTTGTTAGTGACGTACTTCAAAAAGGTCAAATGCGTAGCACTGACACGGACGAAGTAAAAAGATTATGATCGTTACACGTGGCGTAATGTATTTTCGTCTCTTTCATCAAATTGGATTTCCTTTCAGTTCCTTATTACTTACATTTCATCATATACAGGCTGACTTTTAATTCAATGGCTATATTTCAGGCGGTGAAAGAACTCTGAAAATTAAAAAAAAACGCAGTTTTTCTGTACTTACATAATTATCATATTGTCATCATCATCTGCCTAGCCTTTTCTCAACTATATTGGGGTCGGCTTCGTCTAACCGGATGCAGCTGAATACCAGTGTTTTACATGGAGCGACTGCCTATCGGACCTCCACAACCCAGTTAATGGGTAACACGATACTCCTTGGTAAGACTGGTTGTCAGACTTTCTGGCTTCTGACTACCCGTAACAACTGCCAAAGATCTACAAATGACAGCCGGGACCAACAGCTTTACATGCTTTCCGAGGCACGGAGGGAACTCGGTATGAAAGGTATGGTCACCCATCCACAGACCGACCGCGGCTTGCGTAGCTTAACCTGTGACCGATCGATCTGTACGGCTTTAACTTAGCGGCTTAGCATTTTTACATATTGTAATGATTTTCTTTACATAACGTTTTTTTTGTCATATTTCGGAGTTGGTCCTATAGTGAAAGTTGCTAATTTTCATGAGTTCCTTTCACCGCCTGAAATTTTGCTAATAAATTAAAAGGCAGCCTTTATACAACAGACTATCTACCTTAGTTTTTCTGTACTATGTTAGAGAAACAACGTTAGCTACCAAAACTAATCACTGATTTAAATACAGTTTATCTGTACTTACATTTTTATCATATTGTAATGTTTTTTTTTACATTACGATTTTTTTTCGTATTTCAGAGTAGGTACTATAGTGACAGTTGCTAATTTTCATGAGTTCTTTCACCGCCTGAATTATTGTCAATACATTTTATTAAAAGTCAGCCTGTATACAACAGACTATCACCTTAGTTTTTCTGTATGATATTAGAGAAACAACGTTAGCTACCAAAACTAATCACTGATTTAAACACCAAACGATTGGTGAAACTAATCGTTTAGCACCGGTTGGTGACAGCTACATTTGTCACTCGACGCGTGCCCTGCGTCACGTTATGGTCAGCACTATACGTGCCAGTAAGTCGGCCACTTTCTACCACTATCTATGGAGCCATCGTTATTTACGCTCATTAACAAATTGTGTGATAGGGTTTTATTTGTTCACTTGGCGCCACTTGGAATGGGCATACACGACGAAGACTAGGTAGGTATAGTTACTTATACTGTTTTTGAGTTTAGTAGTGGAAGATGTGATTTTTTCTTACTCCTCCGCTGTTATTACCTGATTAATTTCGATGCAGACCAGGGCCTCAAGTCTGCTATTACAATAGTGTCAGAATGGTCTATAATTGATTTCATAATTGTTGATTTTGACAAGTTTGGTAATCTACTTATATATTGGCGTCATTATGAAAATCAATGATAGACCATTCTGACACTATTGTAATAGCAGACTTGAGGCCCAGGACAGTTGTAGTGTTTCTCCAGCCAGGACTCGTCGATCTTCATTGCCTCGGCGCTTTTCGGGTGGATGACATTGTTGATGGTGGTTTTTAGAAGTTGTCCCATTAAAGAAAAAATAAGATAGGGTACCTATTAATAGTCGACATCTTCTTCGAATTCTGTATATTTTTAAATTGCAAACATTGTTGTAGCAGAAAAAAACAAGAAATTGTGTTTAAATATATTTTATAACGTTGTGTGTAAATAAAGAAAGAATCATGGCAGGATTTGTACAATAAAAATTAAAATGTTTAGAGTTAAGTTGAAATTCTAATTCTTATATTCTTTGGTACCTAAAGAGTATCTTCAGGCATTTACAATATTTTTAAAACACTGCATAAAAAAAAGTGAATAATTTAACGAAAAGCTCATTATTTCAGAATGAAACGGCGACAGACAGTAACAGTGAGACTGACAGAAGTTTCGCAGTTTTTACACTGAAATTGCATCGTTTTATGGGAAATAATATCACAAATAATGATATTTTATTTCCACACACTTGTCACATCACTTGTCTGCCAATTTTAAAGATCCTTTAACGTCGACTGTCACTTTCTTTTTTTTATAAACACAAAATAGGCAAGGTAAAACGAAAAAGTGTTATTTTCATTTCGTAATTTTGTAATTATTCGGGGGTTTAAAAATATGCTAAGTATATCAATCTACTCCGAGTAACGTATTCTTCACATTGGAAAATATTTTAAACCCTCTAAATTTTTTTTTTTCATACAATTGAATGTATGGATGTCGCCATGATTATTTCAGGATTATCTACAGAACTCGGCACCCATTGAGATTTCAATTTTGTCGATCGAAGTCGATAACCACGCACTATAATATGTTTATTATTCAACTTGGCTCACTTCACATTTATGTTTTTGATTGGTCAATTACACGCGGTGAAACTACGTCGTTGTAGAATATTTACATATTTACGAGACACAAGTCATGCCTGCCGCCATGTTGTGACGTACAATACCCATAATAGACCTACTTATTATTTGTTCTACGAAGAATGGTGGCGCAGTTTTGTGTATAATGAAAAGCAAACGAAATAAATAATAATATGGCAAAAACATTTTAGCATGAGCACCCACCATTATACTCATGACGGTAATATTTGTTTAATAATACCTTCCGTATACCAATTATTATACCATAACACTTGTTTCAAGAGTCGCCAGATCTACAGCATTTTAAATATGTAGAACATTTTGAGAATTTTCAGAGGAATATAAAATCTTGTCAAACATATTATTATACAATGTGGCATTTTAATAGTCTTACATCAACAGCCCACTTTATGTACCCAATGAATACTACTTAATCATTAATAAAAAAAAAATATGAACACTAAAATATGAAAATAATATTGAATAGGAATGACGCCTAAAGTTTGTAACAGCTTGTTACGACCGCGGTCCGAGACTTGCGTTCCAAGGGTGGCGCGGAATGGATATCAGAGCTCATTTTCTCTCGCGTAAAATGTGTTTCTTACCATTGTAATCTTAATGTTCTCAGTTTTTAGTAGGTGTTAAGTATTTAAAAGCCACTTAATATGTCGCCGTCCTTTTCTTCAGCTGCCTGGTAGTAAGAGATGCCCATTATCAAATTTAGTTTAGTAGAAAAGTAGTCCAACATTGAAACTAGCAAGCTAGTAATTCCTTTTTCTGTTCTCAATGTTTAAGCCATTTTGAAAAAGACATAGCTCGGACGACTGTAGGATCTTAGTCCATAAATGTTGCCCATGAACTTATTTTACTCAATTTAAACTTCTACCCGCTTCAATTTTCAAATAAGTTCTCCCTCATTCAAATCTATTGGTAAGAGTATTCCATTTTCAACTAGGTTTCCAAATTCAAACTAGAATATTTAACATTAGGGCCATGGGGCCCGAGTGCTCACTTTGTTTTTAGGGACATTGCTAAGCGGCTGGTCGACTCTTCACGTGACGTGCCAAAGAATTGGCATTATATAATGACATGATGCTGCTAACCTTTTGGGCACTTGGTCCAGTGACAGCAATGCGGACGAGTTTTTTGATGCCCTTTGAGTACCCCCCCCCCCCATTATTAACCAGCGGGTTATAATAAAACTCAGTACAATATGATGTGCTCGCTTCTGACCGACCCTGACGATGCTATTACTCTCCTCCAGGAGAGCAATAAGGCCACCAGTACAGTTAAGAAACACAGACACAGACCGCCGTCATTCCGTCCTCGCCGCCGAGGCCCGCCGCGACGACCCCGTACGTCCCCTCCCCGACCCTTGCTCGTGCCAGCCCGCGCCGCTGAGCCTGTAGTTTTAAATTCGTCCCTAAATAATGGAAATCCGATCCAGCCTGTCCCTTTGCTGTCCTCTCCCAGCGACGCCCTAAGCCGAGGCTCGTACCCCACAGGGGGTGCCCTTAGCGTGTAGTCGCTTAGTTTGTAAGCTTTTATGCCCTGGCTGGAGGCCCTAAAAATAATAATTTTTAAGGCACCACAGGAAAGTCCGGTTAAGCAGCCGACAACCTCCTAGGTTGACCTGCGAGATGCCAATCCGAAAAAAAAAAAAAAAAAAATGTGCTCGCTAGAAGGATTTGTTATCTATGTAGTTCTTTACCGGAATTTCGATTTCTTTCCTATTATTTCGCGATTGATTGACGTTATCTGATACTATTTACGCCGACATTCGATGGCCTTCGAGTGAAGTTGTTTTGCCGAATATCAAGTTAAAGTGATTGTTCTCAGTATTAGGTATCCTTGTTTTTTATTGGAAAGTTTTGTTGCGTCCTCCCGGTACTTGTAGGAAAATCCTCTTAATATTATTATGAGGGTTTTCTGTTAGCGTTTTTGTATAAAATTAAACAATTGTTTTATGGATAATGAAATATCTACGTAACCTTTACTTATTAAGGCGAAATGGGTCCCAAAGAAGATGTTTTGACGCATTTTGCCTTTACGCAGAATAAATTTTTATCCTCTAAAACTAAAATTTTTCCTTATTCTTTTTCGTGATCATAAATACTAAAGATTTTCTTTAGTAAATTATGAGGGCCAAAACACGATTGACACAATTTGCCTCGATACAAAAAAGTCGCAAAGTTTTCTCAAAATCAGCATTTTATATACATCCATTATGAGAAAAACCAGTTTTATTCGATTGTAATTTGAGCAATTTCAATAAAATTTTGTCAACACGTTTACCATTAAATACATTATTGGATTAAGGGTTTATTTTAATAAAACAGAGCAAATAGAATTATTTATAAAAAAAAGCGTGCAATATTACGCGCGGTCCGGCCATTCCACCTCCCCGCGCACCCCGTTAGTCGTCCACGATACCATTTAGCCTTAAGCTCAAGCGTCTCGCAAAACTTACTTTTTGGGTCTGGCTGTTTGTGTATGTGAGTTTGTAAACTGTAAGCTGTTTGTAAACGCGCACACGAAACAGAAAAAAAATCTAGTGTGCAATGTATTCAAAAAAAGAAAGAAAGATGGCCTAATATTGCGTAAATAGTCTAACGTATAATAACTTATTTTTTCGCTCCTTTTGATCTAACTCTTAGATTATTCTCTACTCCTTTTTGGTCTCCAAACGCAATTATAAAAAGAAATTGCAAAAAATCTAAACAAAACTCCTTACAAAGGGCACCACCACACCTACTTCCTAAAAACCGCCACACGGCGCACACACGAACGTTAAAAAACGTGACGTTTTTGCACCCTGCGTCTTCCTACGGAAGTACCGCGTTAGAGTGAGACGGAGACAGTGACCACACGGGAGGGAGCGAGAGGGAAGTCGTGGGAACCGCAGGGGTAGCGATATCCCATACGATCATTGAAGTGGGACGAGCATAGTGACCCTACGGTGCATATGTCCGTCGGGACTACATTATAACACCCGTAAGCGACACCTGTACGATGTTTATCGCTAATTTATGCGACAAATGGCAAATTCGTTGGTGTTTTGTGTAAGTTATTAATTACAGGTGCATTAAGGGTTGGGCAATTAAAAAGAGTGTTATGTATGAAAATAATTTAATTTTCTTTTTGTCCGCAAGCGACGGTTATTTACATGATATGTACAGACATAGTGATAGACTAAATAGACCAAATTTTGGCCAATAAGCTATACAAATCACACATTTCATGAAATATATCTAGGCTGAATAATAATTATTAGTAAATTCACAACCTTTTTCAGATTCTTTATCATAATACACTTAAGTTAATTATATTGAATATTTCGTCATATTTCGTTGAATGTTTACCTCAAAGTAACGAGGTATTAGGTAAGTATACCGATTTGGTACAATTAGTTCCGACGATAGATTTAAAGCTCAGTTTTTTGGTCCCAATATACATCTAGTGACTGACGATAAACTTATACAATATACTATATATAACTATCACTCAACTTACAAAATAATATTTAATATAAAAACTATTTTTACAACAGTACAGTCTCCAAAAATATAATTTAGATATTTTTAAACTCTGAGATCGATGCAACAGTTGTCTGTGGCTCGGCGAGATACAACCAAGCTAATACACAATGGGCCATGTTGGACGTACTTAAATGTCCATTGCTCTATTTTAGTAACACGAGGGTCAAAAACATTGGAAGTAAAACTTCAATGAACACTGGAGGGTCCTTGTAACTTCTCTCCACACAATGGCCAGAGTAATTCTTCTATGAAAGACAGTAGGTATCGGAAGGTTACATTTTCCATGGACCATAAAAAAAACTTTAATAACGTTTAATTCCGCGTGTTTAATTGGCCTACCGACAATTCGAACGCAGTGTCCGAATTGATAATTTTTCACTGATTCGGACACCAATAAAAAAAACTGTTTATTACAGTCAAAAAAAAACTTGTAACGATAAAATCCGGTTAAAAACTGTTTGTTATAACTATAGGCTGGGCGGAAGATGGATATCGTTCGTTAGAAGTTTTTTATCTGACTATACAAAAAAGCTTTCTTATTGGTGCTCAAATCATCAGAGAAAAAATATCAATTCGAACACTGAGTCCGAATATATTGTGTCTGATTCGTCAGCAAGCCGTTTATTTGTACCTTTTGCTAAGCCACATGACAATAATTCTGATAAGTTTGTATGCAGTTCTAATACGCTAGTTCAGCACCCCACGGCCTGTAGGGCTTCGAACTGTTCTGTGAGTACTGATGATGCGGTGGATGGTGAGGGTACGGAGTAGGGTAGTGAGGAGCTGGTGGCGCAGGATGAGGCCCTGGAGGTCCAGGCGGTGCAGGCGGCGCAGGGTAGTGAGGGTAGCTTGGGGCAGCAGACAGAGGCGCCGCGATCGCTGACATAGCAGTAGGCACGGCTACCGTCGTCGCTGCTGACGTCACCGGTATGTCTTGCCGAGGACCTCCTAACTCCGTGTACCCATGCTGTGGCTGAGCTACTGGAGTCGTTGGGTACTGAGGATAGCCCCAATTTGTTGACTTCGCCGCTAATTCTCTTTGTGCCGCGAAGCATTGGAGATGACTCATGAGACGGAGTCGTAAAGGGTCTTGGATGTCAAGACCTTCGCAGCTGACGAGGTACCGTGCCACTTCGGCAGCACACTCCCGGAAGCCAATGCTGTGGTAGTCCATTGCATACCTCTGAGGGTCGTAGGCAAATGTGTCCAACCCTGAAACAAAACAGAATGAGGGTTAGAACCGTTTTAATTAGCATATCGATTATTCTGTGACGCATTTGTACCGTATTCATTCAGTTGTAAAGTGGCATGTTCCAGTTGAAATAATTAATGACGCTTGAAAAGGTTTCTGAAAAGTTTTAAGCCCTGGGGAATTCAAATTACGTATTTTCTTTGGTCTTTTTAAGCCATCCATCCGACACTGCAGATGTTATTTTGCATGTAAATAAGAATTAGACAATGCTGAGTCGGAATAAAGAACACAAAAGTTTAGTTCATTCAGGAAACGACCCTCCAGCTACCCTTGTGCAACTAGAAAGGGATGCGATATAAGCATTTGATCAAGTGCGTAAGGGATGGGAAATTGTAGTAATGGTAACGGGAACCCCAAGTTTCCGGCCGTCTTCCGATAGGGAAGGAGACAAACATAAGATGAGCTCTCAGACCCTAGCGTGTGTTTCACAAAGTGTTCGAGAAGAAGATGATTCATTGATGAGTGGCGGGTCAAGGGTGCTTGGTCCAGTCAGTGTGCCACCGGGCCACGACACCGAAGGGTGAAAGAAAACTGTGTATGCGGTATTTTTTGTACTTGCTGAACCAGTTTAATTTCTTTTTAAACTTTTTTGCTTTGTCTGCGTTTCGCTTCTTTTATATTTTATTTAGTTTTTTTTTATGTGCCGTTTCTTTGTGGTGCGTCTCGTACTTAATTAAATAGAACAAAAGCATAGGAAAAAATATTATTATCTTGTGGGCGCTCTGGGCTATATTAGACTGCCCTTTTATTACTGTTTCGCATACGATCTTAACTTCTTATCTTTTCCACTTTTCGTCAATGTCAAATTTTTCGTTTTAATTTTGAAGGAAAACAATGCAAATGTTTGAGAAGAAAATATTTTTATTTAGAAAACTTGTCTCATTCTATTTAAGTCTATTTGTAAGCAGGTATCTTAACCCCAATGGAGCACACAATTGTGATTGCTTCCTCCTTCCTTCCTCGAGTGTTTTTAACATGTTTTTTGCGCGGGCGCAGGTGCGACAACCCTTTGCGTTAAAATCGCTTCCGCCTGTCACGCGAGACACAATAGACGCGTGATTTGATCGTAAGAATGTAGATTTAGAGGTTTTACTTTTATTAAAAAGGGGTTTTCGATTGTAATTATTGGGTATTGAAGAGGTCTTAAATCCGGTTTGTATTGTTGTAATAAAACTCTTTGGATAGAAAGTGTCTTTTATATCATTCAAATTATATCGCACGGATAGCAGAGCTTAGAGCTTGTACACAAAACTGCGATGCGACGTCGCATCGCAGAAATCTACGAGCTCCCACGACGCATCGCAAGAACTTGCGAATAGATTCGCATCGCGCATTCCTGCGATGTTACGTCACACTTGCTGACACCATTTTAGTTCGTTCCGAGACAGTGTGTGGGCAAGATGTACAATGTACAAAAATTACAGAGTACGACGTAGATTTTTTTAAATCACTCATTGAGGAGCGCCCTGTTATTTGGGACACTAGTAACGAGGATTATAAAAAATAATTCATCAAACAAGAAGCTTAGAAGAACGTATGTAAAAGCTTATTTCCAAATTTTGAGGAAAAACATTTTTTTCTTTGTTGTTTTTTCCTGTATCTCCTTAACAGAAGTGCGCACTACTTTTACTCTTTTTATGATCTATCCCACGACCAAGTTTCCAAATTTCCTTCAGTACGGTTGACGGTCGTCGAAGGAATGGTCACCCGAATCTTGGAAGGGAGACACCTTGCCGCACGAAATCACATTGCAGCAATTTGTGCCGCAGTTTTCTGCGTTGCGACTTCACATCGCGCCAAATTGCAGTTTTGTGACAGGCCCTTAGATGGCTAAGGGCCACTGATAGCATAATGACGACTGATAGCTATGTAGATGGCTACATAGCTATCAGTCGCCATTATTTTTTCCACCACCTTCAACAATCATCGTCATTATATTTCAGCCAATTTATATAAAACCTTAACAAATTACAAACCTAAACCATCCTCATAAATCACTCTGTCTATTGATAAAAATCGCTTTTAAATCCGTTTAGAAATTTTTGAGTTTATCGCGGACAAACAGACTGACGCGGCGAGGGACTTTTGTTTTATAACATGTAGGGAAGAAGCATAGAGTTTAGGTTTAGGACGTTGAGTTGTGGATACCAGCCCGTTATACACACCATTACCTTGCCATACCATACAGGTAAGTAAACAAAAAACTATTCCCACATGAGAACTTGAAAATAATAGATTCACCCGCAATAATCACGATTTAAACAATCCTTAACATAACAAATCTCCAATCACCGTAGCATAAGTTGCGATTAATTCCTAGGGAGGGTAGTATCGCAATCCCTCTGTGTTTAGGGCTAGCAGGGTGAGAGCGGTCCCACTATGTGTTCCCACGCACCCCAATGCGCATGATTCGCTTACTGATTGATTTATCTTCGCTAATCTGGTGGTGTGCGTGTGAATTTATTTTAGAGATCTGATTTTGTAAGATAAACATTGAAATGTTATGTGAAAAGGACTAGTGATTAAAACAAAGCAGTTAATTTAAAATTTTGGCAGGTGCATCGAAACTATTTTATTGAAGAACTAGCTCTTGCCCGCGTTTCCATCCGCGTTTTTTAAGTTAATAAAATAAAACCTACAGATCTCAGAGATATGGTAGCTTCTTATTAGAGAAAAAAAATTACAGAACTGGAGCAGTAGTTCCGGAAATTAGTTCAAACTTTAATTTATAAAATGTAGTCATTCAGATTAGAAGAAAATGTTGTTCTTACAAAAAAACAAAATTAATAATCGGGTCAGACTGGCTGTTGGCGTGGCCTCACTGACTGCCACCGCATTAGGTGTTTCTCATCAAAAGCTTCAACTAGTTCCCACCAGTAAGTAATTAAAAAATCTTTGGCTGGCAAAAAAATTCAATTCAATTCAATTCAATTCATTCATTTATTGCATCAAACATGGTAGGTACATGGAGTTCTTATATAAAATATTCAGTAACACGCATTTGGCCAATATATAGCATGCAATAGTACAGGTTTTATTAGGTAACTACATTTTCAATTTATGTCTACTTAACCGTTAAATATGTCTGTGCTTTATAGTATAAAATTTACAGGGACACTTTAGAAAGAATTCATCTATCGAATAAAAACACTCTTCTAACAACCACTTCCGCAACGCAACACAAAACTTATTGAAGGGTAGTTGAGTAATTGACCTAGGTAATGCATTATAAATTAGGGGAGCCATATAAACGCAGCTCCGCCGAAAGAGTTCTAGCTTTGGAACAGGCATTTCAAAATCTAAATGTGTAGGTTTCCTTTTGAAAAACATAGGTACAAGATAAAATATTAAAATGTAAGTATGTACCGAGATACTGAGTCGTGTTTGTAAATTATTAAGCTTTAATTATTTATTTAGTATTTTTTGCCTATCTTTACGAATACAAACTTATTTAAAAACGCATTAAACCAACCACACCAAGCCCATATGGCCAGTATACCATTATTGTCTGTTGACCAAGTATCAAAGCCGGCGCGTACGCATCGCTTACGTCACACCTGGCGTCCATAAAAACTCAGGAAGTCGGTAACTGGATTGCGCTGATCCAGTTTTTATCTCGCTCGCACAATGTGTTAACGAGAGAGACGGAGATAAAGTAAGAATATTGATATAGTTGATAAGGTATCGATGATGAAGTCTATATGAAATTAAAAGTGACCTAAGTGTAAAGAAACTAGCAACAAAGCATTTTACGAAATATTTGACCTTGAAATTGTTGAAAAAGAAAAAATATTAGTAAGGTCGAAAAATATTGCGAAATAAAATTGAGTTAGCCAAATGTCAAGTAAGTATCTGAGAAAAATAAGTCTTCATTAACCGCAAACAAGATCCGATAAAAAATTTAAAAAGTAACAAACAATAGAATGCTATTAAAGTTTTATTTACTTGTTTTTGCAAAAGTTTAATACGTCAGAGGTGACGTAGAAACAATTATTAAAGTTCAGACACATCTCATGCAGTTTCCGTATGCGTTCGGTCGTGACTTTGACCTTTTAACTTCCAACGGGGCCACTCGTGGACGTCAGTCGGCCACAGTGGCCGGAAACTACTCACAACGAAAGAGGATGCGGTTTTTCGTACACTGAACCATATAGCGACATTGTGAACTACTTCTGTTAAAGTTTAATGGTAACCACAAATTGATTTTAAACCACATTCGGTTGAAACGGAAGGATGGGACAATTATTTAATATTATTTAAACGTTAATTTAAAAAATCCTGGCAATTCGTACTTCCATACCAATATTATAAACGGGTATAAACATAATGATCACCAAAAAATACTTTAGGATCTTAAGCTCCCTTACCAAAAACAACATTTTGGTGACCATTTACTATTTTTGGTTTTATTTTATTTACTACTAGCTTTTGCCCGCGGCTTCGCTCGCGTAGAATTTGGTCTGCCACATTAAGTTACGCGACATTTTTTTGAATACTTTTTTTTTTATTGTACCTTCACATCGTACATCCCAGATTTCTAATTTCAAAATTAGTTTCCATACAATCTTTGAACTCCTCTACCTAATATTTAGAAGGAATCCCTTGAGGGTAGAATTATCTGAATTCCTTTCTAAGTGCTCATTACTTTAAGCTATAATAGAACTCTGCAAATTATTGGTGATCATTTAGTAGATCTGGAGGTTCGTTAAACATAAGCCATTATAAACGCCATAGTAACTCTGTCTGTTACGCTTTCATGATGAAACGGTAGGACTGATTTTGATCAAATTTGGTATGAAAATAGCCTGAACTCTGGGGAAGGACATAGGCTACTTTATAATCCGCCACTCCGCCTGCATCTGCGATAACTGACATTCACGAAGACGAAGTCGCGGGCAAAAGCTAGTGCTTTATAAATTCAAAAGAGTATTAAATTACACGTTTCTTGTGTCCGGTAACCACTCAGTACATATATAGTTCCCAGAAAATCAATTAAAAATCCCTCAAAACCCTATCAATTTCAAATCTTCCGTACACACACCCAAAGCAAACTCACCGGCATTTTTTGTACCTTCTCCACAAGATCATTGGCTACGTGTGCTGTAACAAAAACCTCGCAGTTGGTCCACCTGTCGCCAGGGGCCCTGGACCCGGAAGCATGGCGTGGGAACATGAGGAACAGACCATTTGGAGATAAGCGAGATAGCATGTGACAGCTGACTTTGTTTATCAAGGAAAGATTTTGTTTTTTTTTAGTTTTGATACAGGGTTGGTGGGTCAAGTTACAATGCGGTGGGTCATTATGAATATAGAACTGTAATGTGAAATGAGGAATCAAAGTAGATTCATACTTGTGAATTTATTTCATTAGCAAATGTTTTGTGATCGTGGCAAACTCGTGGACAAAAACAAGTTTAATATATAAGCAAACTAGTTACATACATGGGTTAGATTCGTCACCATATTTGGGTTTAGTTCGGCCAAAATTTGCCAAAATACGTAAATTTTTCTCCAATTTTTCAAAGTAATTGTAATTATATTTGGATATTTAACGCTAATTACGTTTATATCTATTCTATGTATAGGGTATGAATGTATACCGGCTTTAACCTATTTTTGCTGGAAAGTGGTGAACATTTGACATATTTAATTAGTTTGATGTAATTTAAGTGATTTTAGGTTGGCTCTTTTGGGTAGTAAATACCTACTCAGCTCATTTTATTTAACGTAATATTTTTAGGCTTAGAGAGGGTCGACGACGCGCTTACATTATTTTTTATATCACTCTAAAAGTCCTCTTTGATGAAATTATTTTTTTTTTCGGGAAAAATACTCTACATAGGTTGTCAACAACTTAGTAATAAATTGATATCGTCTCGAAATTAGATCATTTAAATGGAAAAAATAAAATTGCTGTCGTCTCAAAATTAAATATTAATATTTTAAGTACTTTATTTTTGGTGGAACATAAGATCAATCTATCAGTGTAATTAAGACCCAATTAGTGTTGTTTTGATCTAAATGTCAAGGTTAATACAGAGCACGCTATCTGGCTTAATACGTTATAATCACAATATGCCCCGCGGGTCTGCTCGGGAAGTTATGTTTTCGGTAAACAAGCTCTTCACAAAACTTAATCTAAAATAGTTGGATAATTTGGTATGATAATCAGACTTACCTTACTAGTCTAGTCTTCATTTACAAATGGGGAAAGTAAATTCCTGTTTTTAACTTACTATTTCATCCAGGGGTTTACAGAACAGTTACAAATTGCATAAAAGACAGGAAAAGCGAATCAAATTTGGCGCTTTTGCTTTTTAATGCTTTTTTTATTATACTTTTTAGCAAATCACCGTTACGGTCGGATCTTTTATTAATTTACAAGAAACGGAAACGTCCCGAACAGGTTTCTGACTATCAAAATTGTTACGTATAACGGACGCACCGTTTTGTACGCAATTTTTTTACTTTTTAATTTGAGTATTCTCCTTTTATCTGCTTTAAAAACTTTATTACGGCGCTGCATTTACAAGGATTTTGTTTCTTATTCCTTGTTTTCGGTTTTGCTGGAAGTTTATAAATATATAGTTGTTTTTTTGTAAATAATCCGTATTCTTTTATTTTGCTCAACAACGGGCGGCCATTAGAGTTCTTGCTTGTTAACACTTCAAGTTTCTCTCGTGAAGTTGTTTACTAGGTTTCGTCTCGTACTTCAATTCGTTGGAATATTTTACTTACTTAATATGTATTATTTGTAATTTGAGCTGTAATATTGATATTAAGGTAATTCAAAACCTACTCGAATCTAGTTGATCCCGGTTGTCATTCGTAGATCTATAACAGTCGTTTTGGGAGAAGCGAGAAAGTCTGGCAACCAGTGTTACCAGGGCTATTATGTTACCCGCTCCATGTAAAACATGTATTGAGCTGCATCAAGTTAGGCTGGTAGCCGACTCCAAAATAGTTGAGAAAAGGCTAAGCAGTTTCTTTCGGTTCCTATGAGGAGAAAAGACAATTATCACTGTTGTTATGCCGCTTCAACTATAGAACACTTCTCATAGTAGGTACTACCCTTACTGGTAACGGGACTTGGTATACTATGGGAGGATGTCGGAGGGAAACTTCAATGAAAGAGGGACTTCAATTTACCAACGCTCTGTAATAGAATAATACGTGTGGGTGTGCCTGTGACGGCAGCAGGCTAGAAAATCTCCCTGACATAAAAGTAAGACAAACCTACTATTTATAAACTCAGATTATGAAACATAAGACCGCGCGGAACATTGAGCGTGAAGCCAAAAAAGCAAATACAAATTCAAAAGCGAATACCTACAACGCGCTTCGTGCTGTACTGACACGAGTCAGTATAGTACGAAACGGTTAAATTGTTAGAAAAAACAAATAAAAATTCAAAAGCGATACGATCACGAGACTGTAAGTATTCGCTTTTGAATCTGTATTTGCTTTTTTGGCTCCACTCTCGGTGTTCTGCGCGGGTCTATCTGCCTTTTGTTTCATAATCTGAGTTTATAAATTAGTTCTAGAATGAATGCAGTGTTTAAGACGAAGTCATATAATCAATAGGTTCGACCAGCATGCCACATGAATGCAATCTCTACAGTACCAAGGTCAAAGCAAGGGAAACTTTACCAACCTTTAGCATGCAGCATTTTCAAATGATCCACGGTCAGCTGGAGAATCTCAGCCTTCTCCAGCTTGGCACTGCCCTGCTTCTCGCAGGCTGCCGGCACCAGCCTCTTGAGCTCAGTCAGGGAGGTGTTGATGCGGTCTCGGCGCTTCTTCTCGATGACGCCGCGACGGCGCTTGCGCGTCATTAGCTGACAAGAATCACCACCGGGGGATCTGGAATTGTGGATGATGGGATGTTAGCTCTTAGTTTGTACTGTAGTATATTGTATTGTATTATCTTTTGGCCGCGAATCAGAATTAAGCTAAAGTAGGTACTAAATTATCGTACGGGAATACAAAACCGGGATGTTAAGCTAGACTAATCTAAATGTGTGCCTTTCCGATAATTCCGTTTAACCGTTTAAGCATGAATGAGTAAGAAACATCCATCCATACATTCGTCCCCAAAACTGTCAATAGTAGTAGGATAGTAGAAGTAGGAAGTAGGATAGGATTTAAAACTGTTAAACAAGGGCGTCGCCAACGGGGGGCGGTAGGGGCAGCTGCCCCCCCCTAGAGATTCCAAAAGGTTCATGTGCCTTTGACTGTATTTAAAATTCATACTTTTCCTATCCACCAAATATCAATTTGCCCCCCCCCCCTAGGCCATCAGCTGGCGAGTCCTGGCGACGCCATTGCTGTTAAACAATTGAAGTATAGATATTTTTCATTACGATACCATTCTTTGCGGGCGGGCCTTATAACATGTTGAACCAGGCTTATATAACGTTGTGTAATCGGGTTTTCACTGTAGATTCTTCAACTTATATTGTATAGGTCAGGAGCCTTGTAGTCCTATAGTAGATTTTAGATATACAGATACAGATTTTATATAGGAGCTAATGATGATATGCATCATTAGCTAGAAGACGTCCACTGTTGGACGGCATCTTGGGGATCGCAGTGAAGTTGTCAAAAGTACACAGAAGCCACAATGGGGGGGTGCTATTCTAGCTCGGACACCCCACGTGCGAGTTTTTAGATATTACGTGCCTTAATGATCTACTTTTTATAAGAAATCCCACGGTCACACTATGACATGTTTAATTTAACCAAACTATTGATAAAGTACGGTCTGTTAGTGGACAAGATAAAAATGTCTACTTCCATGACTTGTTTGTGTTAGTCAGTTTGTCTTCGCGTTTCAGTTACCTACTTAAATAATCAGGAAGTAAATCTGAAATTATCAACGTTTTATAAAATTAGGTAAATGTTTGGTGTTCTTTTTTCTTTTACTTATTAATATGCTTGGATAATGTGAATGAATACGTTCTTTTTTTTCATTTCTAAAAATGACGGGTTCCCAAAAGGGTCATGTGCGTGGAATTCGCTTACGAGCTTGATAAAAGATTCATGAAAGCAGGTCACGCAAAAATATGTACAGATCAAATATTTTGTAGTATTGTTCCTGCCGACCCCCATTCATGAACAAATTACATCACAAAAAACAAAGAAATGTAAACAAAAAACTTTTACAAAATTACAAAGAAATTATTTGACGTAATTTACGTAACGTTTAGAAAAATAAAACTTTAAATCTGGAACGTGCTACGCATAACATTGAATAATATTTACTGCGTAGCAATTGCTACGGGCGTAGCGGGCTACGCACTGTTCTTGCTACGAGAATATTCTTATTAGAATCTTATGTGATATTATGAATTAAATTATCGTTATGAAATAGGCTTTTCCTGCTAGCTTGTACCTTGTTCACGTGACCAGAGGGTTGGCCTTTTCTTGGGAATTTGCATTGCTATTCAACGTGGTAATGCCGCTAGCTTTTGGGCACTTATTTGTCCCATTGAGAGCGACGCGGAGTTTTGGATGCCCAATGAACTCTCCATTGTACACTTTTTTTTATTAATTTCTAAGCTTTGTAAACATTTAATTTGGTTGCATGATTTTTTGATCAGTAACTGCTTAGAGATAATAAATTGACAACGAAAATCATCATTCATTCATTTCAGCCTAAAGACGTCCACTGCTGGACATAGGCCTCCCCAAGGGGGCGGTTTTGCCATAATCGCCACGCTTGGCAGGCGGATTGGCGATCGCAGTATGGTTGTTACAAATGCACAGAGAACGCTGCTGCCCATTCTCTGGTGAGTCCTTTAGTCGCCTCTTACGACACCCACGGGTAGATATGGGATGGTGCTATTCTCTACGTCCGACACCATACGGAGTACAACGAAAATATTATCTCATTATTATTTCGTAGAATTCTGATTACCCTGTTGTACTGATATAATTATCTTCTGTTTTTGTTATTAATTTGTTACAATTCATTATGTTAGGAATGCCGACCAGACCGTATAATTTGTTATTTGCTTGATATTAATTAACGAAGGTTATGGAATAACATTTCTCGTATAAATACAATATTTATCTCAGCGTTAATGATCTCAGTTTTTTACCACAGTCTGTCTAACTAATTAAATATTTTTTAACTAAAATATTACATATACTTGGAGAGAATTTTAATTATTTATTTTTTCATTCCACTAATTGATTTTTGTTTCTTAGTTCTGATAAGGCGAGGAACGGTGACATGTTAATTAAGTGGAACATTCTAAAGGAGAAGATTGCCCGGGAAACTGGGACACTAGGTAGGTTAAAAAATCATGTACTCACGTCGCATCTTTACTGCTCTCCTCTGAAAAGGCGTCATCTTCACTTTCAGAGTGAGTCCTCTTGTTACGCTGCGCCGGCGCAGGTGGGGCCGGCGCTGGAGCTGGTGGACCCCAGCCGTATCCCCACTGGGACCCCTGGCCCTGAAGCTGAGGGCCTGGCTGCTCCATGTGTCTGTGATGGTACTCCATTGTCACAAAAAAGTTAAGATCACTGTTTGTCTCGGAAATGTACACTGACGTCTTTTTGGCCTAATTTGTAAGTTATCACTTTGTTATCATCGGAAACTTGGTTAGTTGCGTCGGAGTGCGATCGTGTGCGCAGGGCGGTCACGTGCGCGCGCGCTGGGCGACAGGCGCGGAGTGTGTGGCCGCGTGGCGCCCCGTGTCGCCTCGTGTGCCGCCGCCCTGAGCGACCCACCCTATACAAAATGCTCTTTATCTACGACCTACCAACTATTGCTTTTGATGCAAGCGATTTTAGACCCTTTTCTGTGACAGTTAGTGGTTTGAAAACTTCTGTAATTCAGTTGGTAATTTTTTTGTAACCCAAAATTAAAAATGCGTTTTTACTTTGCAATTTTGTGCGTTATGTAGTTGCTGTAAGGACGATGCAACTGCGTTTATGGGTCACTTAGCGATGTTAAAATTTATAAAGTTCAGCTTCTTACAAGGTTGACTAAAAGTGGACTTTATTTTAGAAATATATAACGATCAAAATAGCTTAATTATTTGTTTTAAGGGTGTATCATAGGCCGCGTGGCGGGCGTACGGTGGGAAACTGCAGACAATTAGGTAACGCAATTTATTCGCTCCAATATTTGTGTGAATGTGTTTCTAACATAGGGGAAGGGTTCCGTACAGAGAAGCGTGGGACGGCGGGATAGGGATTAACTAGTGGAAAACATTAGTTACTGCGAGAGTACTGGATTAAAGCATGAAACGAAAAATATGTATCAAAATATTTGAGATTTAAGTAGCACTTATATCGCGATGTTATTCTATTAATATTTTATTTTAGTGGTACTTAAAATATTTTCACTTTTAGATAATTGGTACTAAGTGTTTTTTAGTTGTATATTATGTTGTTGTTAAATTGTTACCTACTGGATTTACTATGGTACAGACAGCGTCATCAACTACTAACCCCCTATGCGAAGAAATTTCAACGCGCGAGGGGTTAGAGCAGTTGATGACGCTGTCTGTACTAACCAGTACTAACAGTGAAACTATTGAATATTTTAAGCATGTTACAATATCGCATTGGTTTATTTGGGTCTAGCCTGTAAGGATATTTGTATGTTTGGAGTAAATAAAATAAATAAAGAAATATTATTTCACAGCCGTAATAAAATTGCTAAAATTTTTCAAATCTTCAAACAAAACACAATTGTAAAAGTTTGAAATAAAACACTTATTCGCAAACGCCATACAATTTCCCTAAATGAAAATTAGTAGAACCTACAACTTTCAGCTTCAAATCACGTAATTACAAAACAATCTCAAAGTCATTACCGCCTGTGGTCAGTTAGCTAATTGTTAAGTAATCACCCGGTAACATCACGGCAGGCGTCGCCGGACGGCCGGTCACGAGCGACGACGGTTGCCGGACACGGTCGGCCGACGTTCAGGCACGAGATTGGAGGAGCTTGGACGTGATCGGACGCCAGGAGACACGTGACCACCAGACGCTGGCGTACTGAGGTGATGACATCTTGGTTAACCAATTGTTGGTAAATGTGGTTAGTCTGCCTTCTATTGTTTATGTCAGGAGTTTACAATATTAGTAACGAGAGGTCTCTGATGATGTACCTTTGTAAATGAAGACCTAAGTATGAAAAAAAATGGGTGCGTGTACTTATGTACGAGCGTGAGAAGTTATACTTCTTTGGCATTATTAAAAAAGTATATAAGCACAATTTGAATTGTAAACAACGCCATCTGCCTAAAGAAGTATAACTTCAAAAACAAAAGCGCGCCGTGAGAATTTTGTGTGACGCTGCAAGCGCGCATGCGCGCATCGTAAAATTTCACTCTCATTATTTTTTTATAACGCGCCTAAAGAAGTATAACTTCAAAAATGTTTATAGAGATCCATCATTTGTGTAATACTGAGCCCCACAATAGCATACTTATACCTTGTGTCGTGGAGATCAGTTTCTTTCGTCCAATGTGAAACAGATATACAGTTAAATTTAGTGTTATTCATATGAAGTATTTACTAACAATATCATAAAAAAATATAGAAACATAAAGAAAGGTACGAGTAGAAGAAGAGAAGTATGTGGAAAAAGGTGGATGTCTTGGCTGGTTTATTCAAACTCAAAGTCAAATTACTTATTTAAATTAGACCATTAATTTACACGAATTTACAAGAAAAAACTTGAGAGGTGTCAAGGGACAACCGGATGGAACGAAGTTCCTTTCGATTAATTAGTGAAGGAATTGTTTTTTTTTTTTGATGTTTCAGCGTCATGGCAATCTGTTTTCCAACAGTAAGCCACTTCTTTGTTTGATTTCTCAGTTTATGTTTTCCTCAAGAGCCATGCTTGTATGAAACTTTTCACACGACTCTCTTGATGTCAAGTGGTAAATCTTCTATGTAGGCTTGGTATGTCACTTCTTTTTAGCCGGGTATGCTGAAGAGCGCCTTCTCCGCTCAGAGCGTGTGCCAGTTTGTTTACATGGACTGTCAGTTTCTCCTGGTATTTCAGGCTGTTTTGAGCTATTTCCTGTCGAACTGTTTTTAGGCCGAGGTCGAGGTATATGTATCTATTACTTATACAATGAGGGATGCCAAACATTTTTCTCAGAGCTTTGGTCTGAAATCTCTCCAGGATATCTATATTACTATTGCTGGCCGTTCCCCACAGTTGTATTCCGTAAGTCCAGATTGGTTTTATGGTGGTTTTGTACACTAGCATCTTGCTGTTAGGATTTAATTGTGATTGGCGCCCCAATAACCAGTTCAGTGCCCGCAGTTTTCCATCTAGTTGTTTGCGCTTTGTCCAAATATGTTTTTGCCATGTAAGTTTCCTGTCTAGGTGCATGCCCAAGTATTTTGCGTTATTTTCTTGAGGGATAACTTTGCAGTTTAGCGTTACCGGTGGACATGTTTCTCTCCTAAGTGTAAACGTTACATGTACCGATTTGCTCTCATTGGCTTTTATTCTCCAATGCTTCAGCCACATCTCAACTTCTGTCAGGTGATTTTGCAACTGTGATGATGCCGTTTCTGGGTTGCTATGAGCCGACAGAAGCGCCGTATCATCAGCGTATGTCGCAGTCGTGGTGTAGTCAGTTATTGGGATATCTGCTGTAAAAATGAGGTATAGTATAGGGCCCAAGATACTACCCTGAGGGACACCTGATTTTAATTCGTGTAGTTCTGAGAGATCATCGCCGTGCTTCACTTGGTAGCATCTTTTATATAAGTAGGATTTCAGTATTAGGAATAGACAATGTGGGAGATGCTTCTTAAGCTTGAACAGAAGGCCGTCATGCCATACCTTATCAAACGCTTGGCTGATATCCAAAAAGACTGCAGAGCAATATAATTTGTTTTCAAGGCATCTGCTAATGGTGTCAACTATACGGTGTACCTGTTCAATTGTCCCGTGTTTTTCCCGGAATCCAAATTGGTGGTTCGGTAATACTGTACTTAGATGTTCTTTCATCCTGTTAAGCAATATCCTCTCAAACAGTTTGCCTATAACCGGTAGCAGGCTGATAGGTCTGTATGAAGTTGCTTCGTGTGGGGGTTTACCGGGTTTCGGCACCATGACTACATGTGCAATTTTCCATTGCCCAGGGAAATTTTCAAGTCTTAAGCTGGCATTAAAGATGTTAACTAATTTCATTATACCTTTATGAGGCAGGTTTTTAAGTAATGTGGCGTCAATAAGGTCATAGCCGGGTGCTTTACCCTCCTTGAGGTTCCTTATTTCTTTCACAATTTCTTTTGGGCAGGTACTTCTTAGTGGCAAACACATTTGATTCGCTGATTCGAGGTATTCCTTGATTTCCATAGTATGTTCGGGATTGTTTTCAGGAAGTGGTTGGAATACTGTTTTCAGATGTTCCGCAAAGATTGTGGCCTTTTCTTTATCTGATCTAGCCCATCCTCCTTTTTCATCCTTGATAGGTGATATGTGGATTTTCGGGTGCTTTAGATTCTTGGTAGCCTTCCATAGCCAGTAATTTGTGTCTCTCGTTGGATCTAGATTTGAGAGATAGTGTTGAATATTTCCATTTTCTAGGGTGCTGATAAGAGCTTTGAGTTCATTTGAGTAATTATCGAATGCTGTTTTATCACTTGGATATCCCGTAGTATGCCAGATTTTTCTCAAACGTCGGCGCTCTTGTATTTTCTCTTTAATATGCTTTGGATATGAGTTATGTTTCAGAGGTTGTCCTTTACCTGTTCTTTTTGGAGTTGCAGAATTGGCAGCAATGTGGATAGTCATATTAAGTTGTTCCAGTTGTTTTTCAAGTTCCTCTATTGTATTAATTTTGGTCTTTAGTTCTGTCTCTTTTGTGATTATATTTTTATAGATTGTCCAGTCTGTAGTGTTCGAGTTGTACATCCTTAGGGGCAGCGCTACCAGATTAACTGTTGTAGAAACATTCAGTATAACTGGGGTATGGTCAGATGTGAGATCTATTCGTGATTCTATGTTTAAGTAGTTACTATCTATGTTTTTAACAATAAAAAAGTCCAATAAGTCTGGGATTCTTTGCCTGTCGGTAGGCCAGTAGGTAGGTTCTCTGCCGGAGTGACAATCTAATTTCATCTCTTCTGTGGCTTTACAAAGTTGTCTTCCTCTAGTATTGTTCAGCCTAGATCCCCAATTTAGATGTTTAGAATTCCAGTCGCCAGCACATATAAATCTGTTACCCAGTGTGGAAAAATACTTTGCGAAGTCATTGGCAGATATAGTATGTTTTGGAGGACAATACACAGCGGAGAATGCAGTTTCTAGTTTGCTGTCTGCAAGTTTAATAGATGTTGCCTGTATTTTTTCTGTTCGGTATTCCTCTATAGTGTAGTGTTTAATGTTACTTTTAATAATTACTGCTGTTCCTCCATGACTGTTCCCAGTTGGGTGATTGGTTGTGTACACTGTTTAATTATTAAAGTTCATGTGTGTCTTCGGTGTGAATCTTGTTTCAGAGATTAGTGCTATGTCAATTATCTCTGTTCTGAGAAAAATTTCTAATTCTTGACGTCTGTCCGTCAAGCCGTTGGCGTTCCAAGTAACTACTCGGAGGTTTCGGGTCATTTTTTCACCAGGCTGCTGACTAGCTGGACCATACGGTCCATCATTTTGTCCATGATTTTCTCCATCATTGTCACCATTTAATGTTGTAGTTTTTCAAACATTATATCCATTAAATCAGAAAGGTCGGCCAAGTCGTTCTTTGTGTCTTGCTGAGTATATTGTTCTTTGGTTTTCGTTGCTTCTGCATAGGTTTTAATTAAGTTTTGATTATCTGTGCGGTTAAACTTAGTCGGGTGGGGATCCGGGGTTTTGGTCTCTATGTTGTTAGACATTGGTTTTTTTTTTGACTTAGAGTCTAATTTAAGAATTCTTTCTCTATACTGTTTGTACACTTTGCATCCTTTGTAGCTAGCGGGGTGTTTTTCGTCACAGTTCGCGCAAGTAGCCTCAGTGTCTGGTTTTTTAGTACATGTTGTTGTAGGGTGAGCGCTACCGCATTTAACACAGCGATAGGTTGGTTAAAAGTTGGAAACATTGGTTCTTGGAATGCCCAAATCTCTGACATCTCTTGCACTGAATGATTTAGTGAAGGAATTGTAATAAAATTTTATTTTTTTAAGTTATAATAATATTTTTTTTATTATTAACAAATATAATGTAATATAAACTTAACGAAAATAACTGGCTTGCTTTCTATGAGAGAGAGAGAGAGAGAGAGACAGACAGAGAAACGCGCGCACGCCGCACGGCTTACAACTATAGCAAAAAGTGTCGTTACAACTTTTGGTCTTAATTTTTTCCGTCTAGCCCCCTTTCGCAACGCGCGATAAGGAGCTTCGTTCCAAAATAGGAACCGGAAAAGTGGGGAAGAAACTCCTTACATAGGACTCTTTAAAAAGAAGTTTTACAATGATAGTGGTACACAAATATTATAATTAAAGAAGATCCTAATGTGTTGTGAATCCTTAATTAGATTGCTGGTCAATCTAGTCTTCTTATAACCAATCACAGTTACGATCATTCTTACGATCGTAACTGGACAAGTGTCGGCTTGGATGTGGTCGTTATTATTATGTATTACATGCCGATATTATGGAGTTAATATTACCGACATTATAGCATATTTGATGTGTATCATAGTCGTCAACTGTCCTGGCATAAAATCTATCATTAGACATAACTTTGACTTGAGTACTTAATTTTACCCCTCCATTTAAGGGCGCGTATTCGATTTAGCACAACTCAAAATCTAAACGATTGCTCGAACGGCGTAGCAGCATTGACACACTAGTACAATACAATGGTCTGTTTGTGTGCATCAGATAAAAAAATACGCACGAAATAAGCACGAATCATTGAAATTGATCGGCAAACGACAGCGCGCGATGTTTTACAGTGCTTTTTTAAATAATTGTCTAAAATAAATGAGTTCGTATAACGGACTGAAAAATATTCTGTATATTAAACACAACCTTTATTTTCATAAAATAAATATATCAATTCAAATACTGGTGAAAAAAAATTGTCAAAGTGAACCGATTTTGTACTTTTTCAACATTGTTTTTTAATACATAATAGTAATATTTTCGTAACTTTGGCTCTGTAGTACACTTTAAGACTGTATATCCTTTTGGAAAAACGCATAAAACATAATATTTTGGCATACTGTATTGGTTGTATTGGTCCTGAAAGTTAACTCTGACGTCTATTTTTGTAAAACGCTATGAAAGGATTGTCTTCGCTTTATAAAACCATCGTTAAAAATTATACTTTTACTCTGTAGCTGTCTTAATCAAGACTTAATCTTTCTAAAACTGATAATTGTCTTTATAATAATTGTCTTTTTAAATAATCTGCTCACAACATTACGATATTGTTCTGGGAAAAACGCGAAAACGTGAATTTTTCGTCACGAATCGAATACGCGCTCTTAAGCCAAAGTCAATC
Organism: Charanyca ferruginea; assembly: GCA_947361185.1. NCBI lineage: Eukaryota > Metazoa > Arthropoda > Insecta > Lepidoptera > Noctuidae > Charanyca > Charanyca ferruginea. Next base: position 29,765,106 of record OX376058.1, on the reverse strand, counting down.
TGTACAGTAATTAGAGCTATTTCTTGTTATTTATAATAGTTTATTTGAGAGAAATGCTCGGGAGAGGTGGAAGGGCTCGTGGTCAAGTAAAAGATCGATCAGTCCTGGTTTAGCTACGCTTGCCGCGGTCGGTCTGTGGATGGGTGACCATCCAGTTCATACCGAAATCCCTCCGTGCCTCAGGAAGCACGTAGCTGTTGGTCCCGGCTGCCCTTCGTAGATCTTTGACGGTCCTTCCTTATAGGTTAAAAACCAGAAAGTCAGACAACCAGTCTTAAGCCCTTATTACACTTGGCTAAATTAAGTCGAATAAATTCAGTCGCCACTGAATTTAGTAAACTGTAATCGCATTCAGTATATAGAATCATAGGTTCCATACATTAGGTTATAGTCAATTCACTATATTTACTTTTATTTTTACTTTTTTACTTTTTTTGTTTGTAAGAAATAAAAGGCTTTTTTATTTTTATTTTTTTTTATTTTATTTATTAATCGCATTCAGTAAGTAAGTAGTAGCATAATTACCGGCACGTAAGTTGGCAAGAGGTTTTGTAGTGGGGGAACATCGCGCACGCACAATTTCATACGTTTTTACATGCGCTTACTGCCCCCACTACAAAATATCTTGCCAACTTACGTGCCGATAACTGTAGTAAGTGGTAACTGAATTCAGTAGCGACTGAATTTAGTCGACTTAATTTAACGAAGTGTGATAAGGGCTTAACTCAGTATCGTGTTACTCAGTAATTGGGAACATTACGCGAAACTCGGCGCAGAGGGCGCCACTAGCACATTCCGTAAATCATAACCTCGTATTATTGTTATATTATGTTATTAATTGTAATAACTAGGTATTTTGTGAAAATATATCAAAGTTTTTATTAATCTTACTTACCTAACTGTACTTTAACCATATTAAGGCGTCCTACGACCTTTTGAAAGTGGATTCTAGGTTATGCTCAGAATAAAATAATATTTGGTTGTCTTACATGATAAATGTGAACGTTATTCTGTAAATGCGACTATCTCACCTGAATACTTAACCTGAACATATTTTAGAGTGATTTTTAGCTGCTTCCCAAAGTTTTCGAACATTTTCTTCTTTTGGAAATGAATAATTCCCTTCATTTCTTCATCGAAATACACAGAACTGATACATTATTTGTATAATATAACACACTTACCAATTTTGAACTCAATTATAGGCAGAATTTCACGCTTTGAACGACTCGTCGATAAACTGTTTACGGACTATGCTAGTGCTGCACTCTGGTGCCAGAACATTGCAGTAATATCCCCTATTGGAGTGATGTTCAGACACCAGTCGGTCCATTTAAAACACTGGTATTCAGCTGCATCTGGTTAGACTGAAAGCCATCCCCAACGTAGTTGGGAATAGGGTAAGCAGATGATGATTTCCATAAAACGGCACGGCGTCCTAACTTCTAAGGCAAACACATCGAAAGCATCTTCGGCGGAGACACCGTGCTTTCGCGAATCGGCGGTACTTTGGAGGCACTAGAAAATCTTCGTATAGCAGGTGTAGAAAGAGATGTAAGTACAGCAACATCCATCCACATTCACTTTAGAATTTATTTTATCACAAGTTTTTTTTTTTTTGTAATCTTTATTTATTTACAGGACTTTTAACAAGATGCCAGTCCTATTGTGGCAAAACTTATCCTACCTACTTACTTACTACACATATTATACACTGATTTCGCCAAATCTGAGTTAGGGTTAGACAGTATGCTATTAAATACGCCAATATCTTGCCAGCTTATTTTATAATTAAAAAATAGATCGTCCCTCTTTCTTCGATTCTGGTCACACTCCATCAAGCAATGTTGGACATCGTCTGTAATGCCACATGTTTCACAATGAGGTGATTCACACTTTTTCATCAGATGTCCTTATCACATGTTAGAGTTCCCTTTTAACCAGGTATATCTAAAATCTTATTTCGGATAGCGAGATTTTCTAAAAACCGATAGAAAAAAAGCCAAAATTACGGCCACCTCTGTTGAACGAGAATCTTGACACATCATGGATGAGGGAACAGATCTTTTGCTAACAAGATTGATATCAAGTAGGCACTACACAAACGGATTGTTGACACAAAACACTGCAGGAAAGAAGATTTTGAGTAATCTCTTCCTACGCTTGAGCACCATACTTACAATGAGATGGGATCAGTGATACGGAGCGTAGCTTTGTAAAATTGGCGGCTAAAGTTCACAAAGGCCACTATTATAGATTTTACATGGTTTATAGGGGTTGCGTAACTTGAAAGGAAAAAACGAAACCGTTTCTCTGTTACTAACGAAGAAATGAGGTCTAGAAGATAGGAGTGTTTTTTAACCCGCCTAAGATTAGGATTGAAGCAGTCTATGTCCATCTGTGTGCGCATATCTCCAACACTTTTTAAATTAAGTAGGTACTTAATAATAATAAGAAACGTTTATTTGGAACTAGTTAGAGGGCACAAAGAATCATGGCAGGATTTATACAAAAAAATAAGATGTTTAGAGAAGTTGAAATTCTAATTCTTATATTCTTGGGTACCTAAAGAATATCTTCAGGCATTACCAATGTTTTTAAAACCCCGCAAAAAAAAGTTAATAAGTTTAACGAAAAGCTCATTATTTCAAAACGAAACGGTGACTGACAGTAACAGTGACACTGACATTCGCCGTTTCGCAGTTCTTGCATTGAAATTGCATCGTTTTATGGGAAATAATATGTGTGTGGAAAAAAATAATCAATATTTATGATATTGATTATTTTTTTCCACACACTTGTCACATCACTTGTCTGTCAATTTTATAGATCCTTTAACATCGCTTGTCACTTTCTTTCTTTTTATTAACACAAAATGGGGATCGAGATGAAACGAAAAAGTGTTATTTTCATTTCAAAATATTTTAATTATGCGGGGGTTTACAAATATGGTAAGTATATCAGTCTACTCCTGGTAATGTATTCTTCACATTGGAAAATATTTTAAACCCTCTAAATTATTTATTTGCTTCATGCAAATGAATGTATGGATCTCGCCATGATTCTTTATAATATGAAACGAAGATAGTTACAAAAGTTAAAACTGTGGCGCAGCTATTAACGCCCAGGTAAAAAACATGGTGCATTTGTTCCAGACTAATGCACCTTGTTTTCGACATGGTATTATGTATGATATGTTAAGCAAAAAGTATTAGTTACTTAGGCAAAAAAGATTTTTTATAATTTCTAATCAGTTTTTTAACAAAATAGATTATTTTCTTTTCTTTCCATTACTTATTGTATGGATCGTCGAAGACGCGAGCTGTAAACGCTCTTATCAGTTTTTCTTTTAATATCTTTTATCAAACAAAATTCGAGTGTCACCATTTGATTCACAAAACTGATCAGATTCAACGTCAGCCAGTCAACAAGAACTCCATTGTACAGTAATCCGTTTACTGATAATTTAAAAAGGTTCTTTGTTAAGGGTTTTGTGTTGTCAAGGATGTATTTGGACTCTCAGTAAGTCTGTGAGCAAATGGAATCAAAGGTTTGCAATGACACTGCTAGGGTAAGTTGATAAAGCTAAAAATAAAACAGAAGGCGACTTCAGAATAAAATTGTCGACGTTATGGTGGCATGTGACTTCTAGACATTCTATGCGCGTATCGTCACTAGGGTTGCCAACCCTACTATATAATATAGTATCCTACTATATACTAGAGGCCCGACTACTATATTTTTGAAAAAAGTATATAGTAGGCGAAATTACTATATTTTAAAGGCATCAAACTCTTAGAAATAATATTTGTTTCAAAATGTGTAAGCGTAAAACAAAACGTCAATACCTATTTTTAACGATTCTGGAATGTCAAATCGACAGATGCGTTCAATAATTCACAAAATAATCGTCAAAAAATAAAGTACCTACCTAATTTTTGGAACCTACTATTTTTTTTCACCTTTTCGGTGTCTACTATATTTTTATGGGTAAAAATTTTAGAACTACTATATTTGACCGACAAAGATTTGGCAAGCCTAATCGTCACGTATGTTTTTGAGGGGGTTTTTGCGTTATGTTCGCAGAAGCGGGAGTTGATGACTTCTACGCAATTAGAAGGAAAAGGACTGCTTCATTACTTACTAGGGTGCGTGGCGGTTCCAATAGCATTCTGAAGGCCCTAGCAGATCAGCTGGATGCCCCAATTTTAAGGCATTTTGTAAATGTTTTGGTGCGACAAGGACAACCTTGTCGGTCATAATTAATATGTCTGTTGTGTGTGTTTCTGTTTATGTTACTAGCCCGTAGATTAAGTTTCTATAATGTTACTAACAATTGGACCTAGGTAAGTAGTCAAATAAATAAACGTATTATATTATTATTCTCATTTATTTATCTTAAATACACATAATTTACATTTTTAAATATTAATTAAAAAAAAACATTTAAAGATATAAAAATAGTAGCCCACCGGTATCGGGAACAGGGTCCAAGCTACCGGCGGGTCAGGGCTCCAGAGAGAGGAACCTCCTGACAATGCGGGCCGTGTCAAGAAGTACTGCCTTCTGAATCAAGCCCTTGATCCAGCTGCCTAACGAGAGCCTCCTTATTATTATTATTAAAACTATATACATATTTATTTATATTGGAACAAACAGATTACATTTTTATTGTACACGTAGTATAATAACTGTGTCGCAGTTATTAGCGCCCACCCCAGGAGCGTAAGACAACTTAGTTCCATAACAACAATTTAGGTTTTACTTAAAGATAAAAACTTATAGATCTATTAATTGATTAATAATAATGATAGAGTGTTGGTGGGTGTGTGTTAGTGTGTGTAATGTGTGTATGACAGAGTGTGTGTGTGTATGCGGAGAATGTGATGTAAATATTATTTAAGTTTGTATGAAGCTCTCTAGTTCCTCATAAGTCAGATTTTGGAGCCATTTTTAAATTTTTAGTTTACACTCTCGTAGTAAGAGCAGGTAGATATTTAATTTCTTATTAATTTAGTTGGGTGCGCCAAAGTTCACCTTAATTTTTAACTCCGATAATTGGAAATCCGAAAATGTTCTTCCTAACATTTTTCATCCTAACAATCACAATTCCTAACTACTCTGTCTCTAATGTTCATAATCCGAAGCATTCAACTTCATAATGTCAGTAGCAATAAACATCTATTATACTTTTATTTGTTTTCCTATATTTTCTCAACATAACCATCTTTTACACTATTATTCAAAGTCATATCTTTTTTGTTTAGATTTCTTTTTATTTATAATAATCAGTACTATACACATTAATTTTGCGTAACTTTATTTTCACATAACATGTAAAACGGTGTCCCCTTGTTTCGCAGGCAGAAATTTCATAGAATTTAGTTTTCCAGAAAATGTTTCATATCATATTTGGTTCTTGTAATTTTATTTCGACTATTATTGTTTCAAAGACTATTTACTTCAATGAAACATATTTCACAGAAACACAATTCAATGAATTTTTATTCACATTTTTTTGTTGTAACAAACTTATCAAACAGTAGAATTATTTTTTAACGAATATTGTTTGTTCAGTGTATTTTTCCATGGAATTTATTTCAGCGAAAATATATATAAATAGACAATAACTAAAATATTGTCTTAAAAAGTGAATATGTTGTGCTACAAAAGTTAATGACAGAAACGAATCGCTGCGAAACTGACTCCACGTAGTCTTGTCTGCCCTACCCCTAGAGTGTAATTTAAATCCGCGTAGGCGCGGAGCAACGCCGGAGCCGTGACAGAAATCATGCCTGCTGCATGTTGCATGCTCGCTTGCATGTTGCATGCTTGCTTGCATGATGCATGCTTGTTTGCACGCTGCATGCTTGGTTGCACGCTGCATGCTTGCTTGCTTGCATGCTGCATGGTTGCTTGCGCGCTGCATGCTTGCTTGTATGCTGCGTGCTTGCTTGTATGCTGCATGCTTGCTTGCCTGCTGCATGCTTGCTTGCACGCACGCGCAGTAGGTTTGAAGTTAGCAATAGACACAACTCAGTACGTTATGTAAAGCATACCCTCAAATTAAAACTATAAATATCATCTTCTAAATGTTTCTTTCCGAGTATGAGTGAAAATATTATGGTAATTATGTTTAGGAACAGAAGCGTTATGATAAAAAACAGTAGGAGTTTAAATATATTTACATTAATGATATTATTAATAACAATTTTCGGAAACATAAGTGTTATGAACATCGCCGGTAGCACTACAAATAGTATGAATAAAAACTTTAGGATGAAAAATTTTAGGAAGAGTGATCATTCGGATTACAAATCCTTAGGAAGTACAATTTCGGGTAAAGAACTTTAGATGAGCCAATATGGACCCAATTTAGTTATATAGAACAGCAAAACTACGACTTACGATAAAATAACATTTTAAATAATACCAGACTATTATTGTCCCATTACAGGGCACGACTGCGTAGCGTGATGTCCTGTGTTCGATTACCAAGTCAGGCAAAGTGTTGATGGGGTTTCGCTCCGGTCGTGCCGTTCTATCTGACTATGAGAGAGAGAGAAGAGGGAGTGCACCTTGGTTTGCGCACACACTTATGCACTATAATAAATATCTCCTGAATACTTTTTACTTGGCTGGTCTTGATTGATCTCGGTCGCGAGAATCATACATTTTGGTATAGGTACAGGATGGGGATGGCAATAGCACAAAAAATGATCATGGTAGGATTTGGTAATTTGGTGTAATTGCTTTTATTGAGCATTAATAATATTAAATTATGACGCCACAAGTTGCCGCTCTTCTCACAAGTTAGAAAACCAATATTTCATAATTATGGTGTTTTATATTGATTACATTTATATGCTCTTTAGTATAAGTATTTGAACCTTTTTTTTTGAATTTCATTTTTAGGATTTATTTGATAGTTTCAAAATATTCTTATGAACTAGTATTACCAGTATTTTAATTTTTTTTCGTATCGTCGTCCCCATCCTGTATTGGTTGCTGTTGTTATTTCGAGACTCGCACGGAATAAATATTTGTATTGTCTGTTCATTGGGATCTCTGGGACTGGTTGTTTGTGCATGTGAGTTTATATGTTTGTCAATGCACATATGTTGTTATCATCAGTTTTTTGAATTACCTCGCATACAAGAAAATATAGAGACGATACAACGACTTCTTCGTAAATAGAAAACGCATGAGCATTGATCACTGAGTACTGGCGAGGCGGATGGGTGATTTCTTACCTATATTTATTATAACAAGTTTCAAGTTTCAAATAAATAATAAACGTGTGCGGTCGGGGGAACCCGGTTCCTTACAAAAAAAAATAATATGAAAATAATAATCTATATCTATATATATAAAAGAAAGTCGTGTTTGTTACAACACTTATAACTCGAGAACGGCTGAACCGCTTTGGATGAAAATTGGTGGGGAGGTAGCTTAAAACCAGGAGACGGACATAGGATACATTTTTTTTTTTTTTTTTTAGGTTTATGGTCGGTGTAGGGTACGTGTAGGGTACGTGTAGGGTAGGTGTAGGGTAGGTGTAGGGTAGGTGTAGGGTAGGTGTATGGTAGGTGTAGGGTAGGTGTAGGGTAGGTGTAGGGTAGGTGTAGGGTAGGTGTAGGGTAGGTAAATAGGCAGGTAAGTAGGTAGATAGCGACAGGACAACGTCTGTCGGGTCAGCTAGTAATATATAAGTATACATATGTACACATCTCATTTGTTTGTAGTAGGCTCAATACACGCACAAATACACACACGCATTTCGTTACGAGACGATTTCTATTAATTCGCACTACCTGTAAGCCGTGTTAAGGAACTACGTTCCAATAACGACACGACGACGATTGACGACACGGTTGGCGCAGTGGCTGAGCGATCGACTGCTGCGCAGCGTGTTGCGGGTTCGATTCCCGCCCATGGTAAACCTTTGTGTGATGAGCACTTGTGTTTGCCTTGTGTCTGGGTGTTGTTTATCTATATATGTATGTATTTACAAAAAAAAAATGTATTTATGTATGTATATCAGCTGTCTGACACCCATAGTACAGGGTTTCCCTAGTTTGGGGTCAGATGGCCGTGTGTGAAAATGTCCCCACATATTATTATTATTATTAATTATAATATACGATGATTATTACGATTCTTCACGATGTTAGTAAAGTTTAGTTAAGAGCTGGATATACGCAGTTCACCTTTCTCGATCGGGCCCTACCGATGAAAATGCCCCACGCACGCAAATTACGAGTATCGATTACGTAAAAATTATCGATATATATGTAGTTAAAATCGTTTAAATATAATTAGGAAAGTTATTTGCAAAAATTTGCTGAAGGATCGCTTGGTGTTGGTTGTACTATATGTTATGCTGCTGACATTAATAAAATCTTATGATTGATAGGTTAGGAGAAAAAAGGGAAGTACCTAACAGCCTACGAAAACAAAGGTTATTTTGCATATATATTCCTGCTATTTAAAATATGTTTTCAATATTTTGAACCTAAGAGAGAGACTTTTTCGATATCATTTCCCACCATCCCATGTATACTCTATCACCCCTGTGTTCAAAAGTGGCGATAAAAGTGATGTCGAGAATTATCGGCCCATTTCTATTCTATCCACCTTGTCGAAGGTTTTTGAACGTCTGGTTCACAGTGCGCTATATCCTCATATCCGTCATCTTATCATACCCGAACAACATGGTTTGTCAAACGTCGCTCTACCACCACTAACCTCATGACTTTTGTGAACTATCTCTTTGAAAATATGGACCGCGTACAGGTTGACGCTGTTTACACAGATTTTCAGACAACAATAATGTTTTTATGATGTAAATTAAGATATATTTTTTTGCTTTTTTGTTTTACTATAAACTTTCCGGGGAAAAAAAAGGTTTTAATCTAATGAAGCCCAATTCACGTATATCCACGCCTTAATACCTACCATGTACCAAAAAAAATTTAAAAAAGTGTAAATCATTATAATAATAATATGTGGGAACATTTCATACACGGCCATCTGACCCCAAACTAGGGAGACCCTGTACTATGGGTGTCAGACAGCAGATATAAATACATAAATACATTTTATATACATACATATATAGATAAACAACACCCAGACCTAAGGCAAACACAAGTGCTCATCACACAAATGTTTATTCTGGGCGGGAATCGAACCCGCAACACGCTATGCAGCAGTCGATCGTTCAGCCACTGCGCCAATCGTGTCGTCATTATAACAGGTATGAGGTAATTTAAAACGTTTAACAAAACCTTGAAGAACGATGAAAGCAAAATCAATTGAACGAAACTAGAACAAAGGTATAGGAACCAAGGTCTTCCTATGCAAGAAAATGTCAAAGCTAAATTTGCTTTTAAGTCAACTGAAGTAAAATTGCCTGGGAACGGTCAGCTGCCTTACAACCGACAAAAAGACCTTGGTAATATTATAAATCAATAAGCTAGAAATATCATCTTGCAATAACCGTAAAACCTTCCATTACGTGTTTCATTTTGTCAGAACAAACACCATTACAAGCGCCTAAATGTTATTACTAAAGCTACGGAGTGACGTCTTACCATGAAGGCGTAGTTACCATTATGTCTGTGCGATCAACACGAAGGGGTAATGTGAGGGTAATAAGTTTTACTGCTGTTCTTCCCCTTGAGGGGTAGTGATTAGGTGGTTGTAGGTGACACTGCGACAGAAAGTGCATTTTTTGGGATTCTGGATGAGGAAAGTGACCCGCATCAGATGGCCAATTTTTGTAATTAGGAACGTTCAAAATATAATAATATCTGCGATTTCATTTCAGCGACATTCAATGTCAAATAATTTAGATAAATTGGAGGCATTTTTGACAGTTACAAAACCAACATTAGTCTATCGGGAACTTTAAATTGCTGCTGTCACTTTCTTTTTGATACAAAATGACGAATGGGATTCATTTAAAGTCTCCGAAAAACTAATGTTGGTTTCGTGCAACGTAAGATTAGAATTCTTAAGAGGACTGTGCTGTAAATTTTCATACAAAAAGCGATAACGGTTTACCCCCCGCAAACTTCGTCCAATTTTCATAATTTTTGGAAACGTTTAAGAAATAAAGAAATATGCGACACGATAGAAGTAATTATCATCTAAATATCTACATTGTTGACTTGAAAAATACATCAAGCGTTTTTATTTTTTAAAATTAAACTATATTGAATTACTTAAAAATCAAAACGTACAGACCTAGATTAAGGTGTACTAAATCTAATGAGATCAAAATTTTCTCATTTCGTGAAGGTTTAGGCGGAGAAAAACGTTATCGCCCAAAACCATATTTTACAAAGGAAATGTAGGTAATTGCCTCGTAGACTTGCAAGTCTCTCTATCGCACGATATGAGTCGGGGGGCAGGGCCATATTGTATTTGTATTGTTTTCCCAGGAGGAAGCAGAGCGAGCGGTATGAAACATAACATTTTTGAAAATACCTATTCACCTCACAATACTCTTAAAAGTTATCACTTATCAGGATTGCCCCCCTGATTCATAAATCAGGGGGTAGTTCTGATAACTTTACCATATAGATATTATTACCTACATATTATAGGTTATTACGTTAGTAAATTATTGAAATTTATTTATTTAAATTTGAATTATTTTTTTCAATTTGAACGGGCGCCGGTAGTTGGTACTGGTCATCTCTTAGCTGCCCCGGTTATTCTAAATTTGTTGAATTTTTTTATATGATTATATTTTCATGAGGTCTAGATGAAAATATAATCAATATAATCATTTAACGTACACGATTTGTTACATTGTTCTCTCTCTCATTGTTCCCCTAGATTTAATATGAATGATGTAACCGAAATTTGTAACATATTATTGACTAGCAACCCGACCCGGCTTCGCCTATAGCCTTCCTCGATAAATGGACTATCCAACCCAAAAAGAATTTTTCAATTCGAACCAGTAGATCCTGAGATTAGCGCGTTCAACCAACCAAACAAACAAACAAACTCTTCAGCTTTATAATATTAGTATAGATTTTAAAAGAGTGTTCATGGAGTTTCTTGCTCGTTCTTCTCCTTAGAAACCCACTGTTTGGAACGAGCAACTAGCTTCAACTTTCTGACATTTCAAAAGTACCTTTAAATGGTTTCTTTGAAATAAATGATTTTGAGCTTGAGTTTGCGTTACAAAAGTCTAAAATCGGCTTTTTAAAAGGCTTTACACGAATTCCTCTACCGTCATCAATATTATATTATTGTCAGTCTGAAAACCGAACCATTTAAAATCTGCTTTGATTACTTACTTACTGAAGCTATCATTGCTGCCGTGGCTGTCTGTAGAAGGACTGGTGGGCAGCACATTGTCACTCGCCTGAATAAATATTTTAAGAACAAAAAACATGAAAGACCAACTAACAAAAGCCGATTTGCTTACGGCAATATAGAGAAACGGTACAATAAAATCAAATCAAATATCAAATTCTACGCGACGTTGTAGGATCATGATCTTTAAAATGCGCCCACGCAAAGTCGATCATGTATCCACAATTTCAAAAGACCGCCACATTCATTGTTCCATCCGAAAAAATCAAAGCAAAAACTGTGAGAGTCGTTTTTTTTACTTTTTCGAGTATTTAACCCATTTTTTGTGGGCGTGGGAGTCCATGGGACTTTTGGACAGGTGGCAGTGGTACTGTAATCCTATTGTTGGGGAACGCGGAAGCTTTCAATGAGTGTTTGATGTAGTCAGGTTTATTTTAACTAGGTTTTGAGGTGTGTTTGCTTGGTATTGTTTGAGTTTGTGGTTTTAGTCAATATTTTTATTTTGAAGCCTTAGGCCAGGTCTGGGAAGTTTGCTTGTGCAATGCAGTTTTGGGATTGCTTTTTATAACGTTTGACGAGCAAAAAGTACTGATTCGCAGCCTTATTGACAGCTCCTATGGTAACTTGCTTTCAGGAATTTTAGTGGTTGGGAGTACAATGGCGGGCCAAAGAAAGTCAAGAGTTCAAAATTCGTTTGACGAATTGTTTTTTTTTATGTATTTATGGCGGGTACCTACAAGAGATCGTTGACTGCATTGTCGTATATTAGCTTTACCTATGATTAATTAAAATAATGAGTAGTTAGGTACTTAACTAGTACACAGATATAGATGGGTTCACAACTGATATCTACTTGGGTAAATTTACTTAGTTGAGAAGATCACTCTGCTATGTAAGTATGTACCTCAACTTTCCTTTTAGTAGATATTATAATTCCAAGAATTCCAATTTCATCGAATGATAAAAGTAACAACGATGTAATTTGAAAAATTTAATTAGCATTTGCTAAGTCAGGGCTGCAAAGATCAGTGCTTGTGACGTCCTTAGGGTTTATAAAAAAAATATATCTATCGCAGTCATCTGGTCGAATCTGCTATTTGATTGAATGACTAGCGCGTACATTGAATGACGACATTTAATTGTGAAAAATGACTAAAGGACAACTCATCAAGTTGCTTAATGTAACGTTCAACGTCTTGACTGAAGAATGTCATATTTAGCACAGTCGTTGAATGGGATATAGCCGACTTTGTAATGTTTGGTTTGGGGGCACCCCGACTCGATTTTTTTTTAAACCCCGCTTGCGGGGCTCCTCCCCAACGCCTTTTAGTCAATTTTAGTGTTTTGAGGTTAGGTTACAAAAAATGCATTTTCTTTTCATAGGAGTGGTACCAGGGGGTCGGTAGACCTCCCCCTCCCCTCCCCAACACCACCCATCCCAAATTTCAATCACCTGACTGATTTTACGTCCGCTCTGTTCAAAGGTCTATGTTACAATCCGCCAACTAGTTGGACGTTGAGTGACGCTTGTTCAATCAACGTTTAACCTAGTCATTCAATTGAATGTTGTCATTCAATGAACGCGCTAGTCATTCAATCAAATAGCAGATTCAACCAGCAACACACCATGCCAGTTATAATAAACCGGAGTACCTTCACCAATGTCTCATTGATGACGTCTAACCTTCCGTGATCCATAACAATAATACTACAATAGCTGCCGACCCCCCCAGGGTTAACTGCTTGAAGAAATGCTCATAAGCAAATGGGTTTGCATTGAAATACAATATAGGTACCTGTTTGATAAACCAAGTAGGTAGGTAAACGAAGGGTATCGAAGCGCAGTTGAAGGAAAAATAATCAAAACTAGTTTTGTTTTTGTGAAGCTTTTATTCTATAACTTGGATCGAAATACAGCTTTTGATGAGGGAGACATCTGGCACGAGCTATAAAAGCTAAATGAGTCAGCTTTTAATAGATAGACTATAGGTAATTTTGCAAAGTTGGTAGCAGATGACAGCCTAAGGCTAACACAAGACTAATAGCCAAATACTCAAGTGCTGCTCAATGTTAAGGTGCCGTTAAGTCTCGTGATGTCTCTATTACTTTATATTAAAGTGACTGTGACAGTACGAATCATCTTAAAGTTAGCTATTGAGTCATTACTCCGGTTTCTTGATGGAAAATGTACTTAAAATAAATGAAAAAAATATACAAAAGTGCGCTAAAACTGCGATAATTCGTTAGATAAGTAATTCGTCACATTAATTTATAGTTTAACTAGCTGATGCCCGCGACTTCGTCCGCGTTTTTGGTCGGTTATCAGTGGGGTTCGAATGTTTTAGAGCCGGTTTTTTTTAATATAAGTAAGCTTAAGTTACTCCTTATAACATCAGCTATCTATCATAGCCAATGAAAGTCCCGTTAACAGTCTATCGTATAGTTTTTTCTCAGCCAGGAGACCGAATGCAAACTGCAACGACTTTAAAGAAAAGTTGTGTATTTACTGAGATAAACATAAATCCTTTATATCACTCTCTTATGTATGTCTAAAGCCACAAATTACGCACACAGTAAATAATAATGTATGTCATTTGGTAGTGAAATTATGAATATTTTTGCCTGTATTCCAAACTCTTTTCAACTGTAAAGCCCGTCACATACCTATGTTGCTATAATATAAATATGTTAATATACTATGCTATATATTATATTATAGCTAGCCACCACACACGGTAGTTATAATATAATAATATATTTTTGCCCTTTAAGTCTGCGATCGTAGTTTGCTGCCCTTTTTTGAAATATATATCTATTAATATGCCTTCTTATATCTGTCCACATATTTTGGTGACGTAATAAATGTATATATAATAGCTTGGTCTGTTACTATAGAAAATATATCGTATATGCCTTGTTATAAATTATATCTTCTTCTTCTTATATATAAAATTCTCGTGTCACAGTTTTCATTCCCGAACTGCTCCGAAACGGCTTGACCGATTCTGATGAAATGTTTTGTGCATATTGGGTAGGTCTGAGAATAGGCCAACATCTATTTTTCATCCCCTTTTTTCACCCCTTTTTCATCCCCCATTAGGTCGATCGGGACAGGACAACGTCTGTCGGGTCAGCTAGTTAATATATATTATAGCTACGCCTATGACGGGTTTAAGTACATGTAGTACACTCCAAGTAGTTATCAAATCTACCTAACCCTTTGAGAAAATCTCTAGTACTTACATAAACTGAGATATTTTATCCACTTAAAAAATATATACTTAGTCGTACTAAGGGCATAAACTGCGTTACGCGTGTGCACGCACGTGAGCACGTCGCGGGCACGCTTCTGGTGCACGCACGTGAGCACGTCGCGGGCCACGCTTCTGGTGCACGCACGTGAGCACGTTCGCGTGCTTATGCGCGGGCATCGGCGCGTCAGTTTTCTCAGTACAATTTTGACGTTGGAGGTGTACAGTCGAGTAATTATGGATAAATTAATGTTGTATTATTTATCAAGACGACGGCGACGACGAATTGCCAAAAAAAGAAAAACAGTACTGTACAAATGTCTAGCCATGCTTTTGATTTAGCGTCCCGGTCTTTAAATATTTCGCTAGATTGGTCCCATATGGCAGGACGACACTGAACTTCAACAATTACCCTTTCTGTATCAAAATTTGTCATTTTTTGTTATGGGCCGGGCACGCGCGTGCGGTCGGTTCGAGATAGCGCTGTCAACTGAACAAGCACGCGCGTGCACCCGCTAGCGGGCTTCGCGCGTGGACCCGTCCAACGTGATGCGTGATCACGTCGCGTGCATGCGTGCCCCGTTGCACGGAAGTATCACGCGACGGGCGCCCGACGGGCTCACGAGCGTGTGCACGCGCATGGGCACGCGCGGGTCGGTTTTGTGTGGACACGCGAGAGGCACGCTTAACGCAGTTTATGCCCTTAGCTAGGTTATATTGTTTGAAGAAATAAAAGGTTTGGCAGTAAAAAGGGCCTCTATTTACCGTCATATTATTTCTTTCATAAAAATAGACTGGAACGCTGTTTGGTTAGGTTCGTTTTTCAAAATGGAATGGACATTATCTACTAAATGTGCTGTAAGAAAAAACTATAATATTATAGTAAGCAGATGTTCATATTATGATATTTTCTTGTCTATTTGGCAAATATATATAATAATATAATATGTGGGGACATTTTCACACACGGCCATCTGACCCCAAACTAGGGAGACCCTGTTATGGGTGTCAGACAGCTGATATACATACACAAATACATTTTTTTTTTGTAAATACATACATATATAGATAAACAACACCCAGACACAAGGCAAACACAAGTGCTCATCACACAAATGTTTACCCTGGGCGGGAATCGAACCCGCAACACGCTGCGCAGCAGTCGATCGCTCAGTCACTGCGCCAACCGTGTCGTCAAAATTGTTTTGTTTGAGCAAGAAAAGTGTTTGTTTTTCAAGTTTCGTATAATTAACAAGTATCAGCTTTTTCGGATACAGCTGAAAACTATTGTTCCACATAAAGCGACTGACTATCTGTAGGCTTTAGTCAAATTAGCCAAATTGACAACCAATTTACAATTGATAACGCTCATAGAAAACTAATCAAATGTATGGGACTGACGTCATCTAAAAAATCGAAAGTCGAAAAGTCGTCGGTTAAAAATGGATTACGACGAGGCGTTAATTATTGTAAAAAGAGATACGATACGAAACGTTTGTAACTTGGCTAGGCCTACTGATCTCCACAACCCAGTTACTGTGTAAAACGATACCTCTTGGTAGACTACTTAGTTGTCAGGCTTTTGGGCTTCTGACTGTCAAAGACGTAAAGCCGTTGATCCCAGCTGTAATATGTTCTACGGCTTTACGTGTTTTCCGAGGCATGATGGGGTCTCGATATTAAATGGATGATCATCCCATCCAAGGGCCGACCGCGACAAGCGTTACTTAACCATGAGTAATCGATCGGTTTTTAACTTAGCCCTGCATTAGCAACAAGAGCGGTGGTTTAAAATAACCTTTTTGATAGGTATTAAACACTTTGTATAAAGCTACCTGACCTTCTGTTACCGATTTCAAAGTATTGTAATGACGAAAGCTTTTATTGCTTTTGGGGTGAATATCCTACAAAACAAATAGCTTTTGTTCTTCGATATTCTATGTAAATAAGAGCGCTTGTTATATTAAATACCTTGGTACTCGATCGTACAACACCTCTGTGTATTGGATTAATCTACTTATTATTGGATTATCCTTGTGATACCGATCAGGTTGACAAATGAACGCGAAAGAAAACAGAATTAAATAACGTGTAATTTCCAGGTGACAGGAACACTTCACGCCTGTTTGTCATATGTGTATAAAAGTAGGTACTGTAATAAGGTTGCGTGCATAATTAGGGCATGCTGGTTGAAAGCATTTCACTAAATATCTTGTCTAAACACACTGGATTAGTTCTAGAAAGTATTTTGCTTATTTTTATATCAAGGCGATGTTTTTTGGCCTGGCGCTCACGGAGTGCAGACATAAGTAGACATGCTATTTAGAATATAGTAAATTCTTTCGGTTTCCCCTCTTTGACTCTTTGATTTATAAGAACCTCCGACTCCCAGTACACCAGAACAAATAACGATCCGGTATCGTAAGGCAGATATTATCATACAATCGTGTATCAAGAACAGCTGAGACTGTTTATCTCTTAACTGATGACTTATATGACTTATATCTCTACTTTAGAAATATTTTATATTGCACTTTATCTTCCTTGTTATCACATATACAAAAAACATGAATACCTACATGCAGTGACGCATTTTTCCGCCTCGGACATTATTATCATTCTTTTTTGTTTTCTACAACATAAGTATATCCATTTGTTTTAGTTTTAGGTTTTATTATACAAAATGTTTTGTAATGTGCGTCACTTTCTCGTGAATAAATGGTTTTTCTTTCTTTTTCTTTCTAATGTTTAGAAGAGAAGAAGAATTTCAGAATTCCAGAAGCTTGATTGAAAAGAGTATTAGTGCAGTTTCTTGCTCGTTCTTCTTCTAGACTCTAGATTGTAGAAGAACAGAGCTAGGGGCTAGGTCTCTAGAATCTAGAGACCTAGCTACGTTTTGCAACGAGCAACTAACTTCAACTTTTCTGACTACATGGCAAATTCTTTGACAATTTAAAAATGTATGTAAATTATTTAATTGAAATAAATGCTTTAAGGGGCTATTAACCGACTTTTACAGATTTTAAACTGACAATCACGTCAAAATGTGCAGTGTAAATAATTTGAAAAAAATATATGTTAAACTAGAACATTCTCTTAATCACTTAGTAAGTGAATATTTTTAATTATATTCATATTATATAGTTTAATTAATACGTGAAGTTGTGTCTGACGCGGACAAAACATTGACAATCACACAAAATCTACCAGGTATAATTAAACGAAACTTACACCATCTTACAGACAATTTTATTATCTATCTTTTAGTATACGCCTTTTTTTTAATTTTGAAAGAATACTACTTTTATTTAATTTTTTCGACTAAACTTCGAGAGTTTTGGACGCAAAACTGATGCAGAACGGACGCAATCTGCGTCCAAAACTTACAAAATTTAGTCGAAAAAATTAAATAAAAGTAGTATTCTTTCAAAATTAAAAAAAAGGCGTATACTAAAAGATAGATAATAAAATTGTCTGTAAGATAGTGTAAGTTTCGGATAATTATACTTGGTAGATTTTGTGTGATTGTCAATGTTTTGTCCGCGTCAGACACAACTTCACGAGTTAATTAAACTATTTAATATGAACTTCATCAAAAATATTCACTTTCTATATGATTAAGAGAATGTTCTAGTTTAACATATATTTTTTTCAAATCATTTACACTGCACATTTTGACGTGATTGTCAGTTTAAAATCTGTAAAAGTCGTATATCGTCGCCTTAAGTTTGACTTTGAGAAGCGTGGGTCTTAAAACTAGCCAAGATATGAAGAAACCAAAGTTTAATTATCTCAATAGGTAACGCAATTATCACGCGCGGCCCCATCAATCAACGCCATTAAAATTTTACCAAGCAAACAATATTTACAATAAAAAGCACTAGGTGCTTATTTGCCGTATAGATACTATTACAACAAACATATTTACATCCCTCAAAACACCCTTATTATAAAACACTTCAAGTTCAATTTCCCTTGTCGTAAATGTTAGTGTAAGTTGGTGTAAGGGTTCGTTCCCGTGTGAATATGGGGATGGGGTGGTACTGGCGCCCAACGTGGGTCTCAATTTAACTTTCAAAGTCATCAAGTGTGTATGATATTCATTGACGTAGGTAATTTGGCGCGTCCACCGAGACACTAGGTAGCTTGCGTCGAACTTTGATTATAGCTACAATTTATTTATAGGTACAATTCTTGTAGTCACTTGTTAATTTTTTAATAATTCTTTACACCTTAGGTTGGTATAGTAAAGAGGGTGAATTTTAAAACAATGGGCGAATCAAATCAAATCAAACATGTTTATTTGCTAGAGACCACAGTTGCAGTTTACAAGGGAAGATCTTACAGTCGCAGTATTCTGCCTGCAAGCAAGCGTGCAAATTATTAATGTTTAAATGTCATTATTAGATTATATTATTAGTAAATTACTATTAGGTACATTATAATTACATTGTAATTATTTATCACAAATCGTTATTACACACATATTTCGATAATTGATTTTCAATAAATTCATTAATTATTTGTATGTTCTAAAAATTCCTTTAAGCTGTACTCTGTACTAAACACTTTTTTTGTAACCACTCTGACAGTTTTGTTTTAAAATCATTACCCTGCAACACTTTAAATTCGTTTGGTAGGGCATTATAGCGACTTTGACTATTACTTACATGTACAGACAGTGTCATCAACTATTTACCCCCCCCCCCCCCCCGCATTGAAATTTCTTCGTATAGGGGGTAAGCAGTTGACGACGCTGTCTGTACCTATTACTCAATTTGGTAGATGACATCAATAATTCCGACTTTCCAAGACAAAACCTCTTATAGTTAATACATTAAGTTGGCAATTGTCTAACTACAAGTGACGTCATAAGTATAAATCGTCATATAAAATCTATAGAAACACGGTTTGACAGCTTATAAAATATATGTCAATTGATTGATGTTGTCTTCCAGGTAAAATTAAATGCAGCCGATTCTTTTTTCTAGTAGGAAAAATGAACAAAAATATAGGTTTAAAGTGAACCCTTCACATTTACAGTAAACGTGTTCTATATTGGGGTGACTAATAAAGAAACTAGGTGTTATTAAAGCTGTCATATTTTGAATATCAGTAAAACGTTTTATTTCTTCTCTCCTAAAATAATGATTAATAGGTAGGTTTGTAATTAAGTAACGTTATACTTAAGTGTAATTCTGCTAATTATTCAAAAAGTTGTCATAGTATTATTTTTCAGATTTATGTTATTCAAAAGTTGAAAAAGAGACCTACCTACGTACCTACTTAAGTTTTTATTTAAAATTTATTAATTACGATAGGTACATGTCGATGTGAAAAACTTAATAGAATCGCCACTCCTACACGTTTGAATTTATTTTATTTTATTTTTATTTCCTTTACAAGTTACTTATCTAACTACTTAGGTACTTTAAATCTTAAGTGCCAAGAACTAAGGCAATGTTCGTCTTACTTTGTGAAGTTTGTTTGTGTTTTTAAACTTACTCATAAAACTAATATGATTTTGTCAAACCACTTCTTAGACAGTAAAGAATAAACTTGTGAGAACTTTAAACAATTTTCTATTTTTTAAATTAATAAGTTCGTAAGTTGAGTCAACCCATTGACGGTCTTTATGCAAAGTGCTTTACATTATGCGTTTTTATAATTCGTTTGTAAGTTGTATTTTTTCTCGGTTGATTACTCAAAGCCACACAATATTATGACGTACCACGATCACATGCCTAGGTCGGCCCCCCACACTCCCGTCAAGTGAGCGTCGCGTGCGCAGCGTGTGAGCGAGCGTGTGCCGCCGGTCGCACGCGCCACCATCGATCGGAAGTGATGCGCGCGCACTATAGATTTCCACACGAGTTCCATACAAGGGGAATTGGGTTTGATTTGATGAATGATAGGATTTAGTTTCTTTTATGTTTTACTCTCAAAGCAATTAATATTCCATAGTCAAAATTGGAGAGAAGCTCGTGGCTAAGTAAAAGTCGTACGACCACCGACTTCCGAAACTAAAGTCATGTGTTTTCTATGCTAAAGTTATTTATCACTTTTTAGTTTTTGAAGGCGGTTCTCTTTTTGTAAAAAGTTATTTTTCACTTTTGAGTGCCTCCTTAGCACCTAAATCCATTAAGAAACGGCAACACAGTCAAAACAGAGATTGAAAGTCCTCCAAAGACGGAAGAAATGAAAGCGTCTTCTATGTATATTTTTTTGGCTTTTGTTGATTTTTTCAAAAAGCGCAAATTAAATTTTTATAAATTTTATAATATTAAATGTTATATACTTACTAATAAAATCTTTTCCAGAATGTAACAAACTCTTTTCTGAAAACCGCATTAAAATCGGTTCAGCCAAACGGGAAATAATCGCGGACAAACATACATACATACCTACAACCTCCTTGTTTTTTGAAGTCTGTTAAAAAATTATAATTATTTAAAAACTGGCACAGTGTGAGTCGGTTGCACACGATGGGTTCCGTACCAACTTACAACAACTTAACACTACACACAAAAATCTTTTTTTTGCTCTAAAGATACATTGATCGCGGCCTACCACGGTTTTGCTGCGTCTCTTTTAAGATACGGCATCATATTTTGGGGAAATTCTACCGACGTTGGCATGGCATTTAAAGCCCAAAAGAGATGCATCAGATCGATGTTTGGGTTAAAAACAGCGGACACATGTAAACCATATATTGAAAAATATAAGATATTAACCTTGCCTTGTACGTATATATTTGAAACTCTCGTGTTCGTTAAAACAAATCCGAAACTGTTCCGGAGACTACAAGAGTTTGTTCCCCGTAACAGACGTGATATGAGTATCTATACTTCGCGTATACCCAACATACGTAACGTATATTCAACAAATTGCCTAAACGCTGGAAGGAGCTAAAGATAATGCAAATAAGCGTCAAATAAAAATGTTTCTATTGAAAAAAAGCGTTATGAACGGTTCACGAATATCTAGCTGGAAAAGTTTTTGATTAATGCATCTGACTTTAATTTTTGCAGAACTATTTAAATGAGAATTGTGTTTGACATAGACGTGTTTTGTATTATGCACTGGTATTATGGACATTATAATTTTTGACGTATTTTAAACATTGACAATATATTCTATAAATTGTTGTGATTTGTATTGTTTGACATTATAATTTCTTGACATTTTTAATCCTTGACATTTTAACATATTAAATTGCTGTAATTTTAATGTAACTTATTTGCTGTAATGATTGAATGTTTCTATTTAAATATTTGTACGCCGATACTTACGGCTAAACATGACTGGACTTTAATGAATGAACTGACATAATATCTTGCAGGCTCTTGTAAGTATGTGTTCACATGTTTAACAAAAAAAAGCTTTTGAAGTTATACTTCTTTAGGCGCGTTATGAAAAAATGATGAGAGTGAAATTTTACGATGCGCGCGCACAGCGTCACACAAAATTCTCACGGGAGTAATTGTAAACAACGCCATCTCTGACGTACATGCTGAACTACTTACTGCCTTCGTTGCTATTTTGTGACTCGAAGAAGTATAACTTCTCACGCGCGTACATAAGTACACACTGAATTTTTTTTTACAAAAAAGACAACCGCCTTCAAAAAGTGAAAAATAACTTTAGCACAGAACACACATTGACTTTAGTTTCGAAATTCAGTGGCTTTGTTCTGTTTGTTGTTTTGTATTGCCACCGACTTCCGAAACTAAAGTCAATGTGTGTTCTGTGCTAAAGTTATTTTTCACTTTTTGAAGGCGGTTGTCTTTTTTGTAAAAAGCTTTTTATTTTCCGCTTTTTAGTACCTCCTTCTCATTCAAATCTATTAAGAAGAGATTGAAAGTTAACTACTACAAAGATTGATAAAACTAAAACGTCGTCTATGTAAAATTTTTGGGTATTTGTTGATTTTTCAAAAAGTGCTGAACCAATTTCGATAAAATTTATATGGGACCACCCCTGAAACATACCCTATCTATAAAAAAAAGGATTTTCAAAATCGGTTTACGTTTGCCTGAGAAATCGCGTAACAAATCGCGCACATACTTAATGCAAATTTAAGACTTATACGGTTTTCTCATGGATGCCATGGTCAGAACTGGACCAAATTAAAATGGGACCACACGGGAAGCACTAGCTTTCAAATAAAAAAAGAATCATCAAAATCGGTTCGCTCAGTCCGGAGAAATCAGGTAACAAACATAAAAAAAAAAAAAAAAAAAAAAAATACTGACGAATTGATAACCTCCTCCTTTTTTGAAGTCGGTTGATAAATAATTATATTCTATTCTATTCTAAAGGCAAACACCTACCCTCATTCCCTCCATTTCTCTCGATGTTGTACCTCATCCCGCCAATTTTTGACGAACCTATTTTTTTTATTTTATATTTAGGCTTGGGGAACAACCCCCAATAGATGAGCGATCGAGTGAAAAACCAAAAATATTAAATACCCCGCTAATTACATGTGTGCAATATTTTTTCCCGCCTAGGGCTCTATTTTTTTTCTTCCCGATTACATAACAACACTCACAGTCACAGCTAAAATGCGCTTGTTATGACTTATAATCTAAGTGTTTCTCGCCGAAAATCGGTTTTATATGGATACCTGCATAAGGTAAGTCCCCTGAATTTTGTAAATTTAAAGAAAGAATAAGTGATAGATTTGATTGTAATAAAATCTTGATATATTCGACTTGGATTCTATAGATACCTACACAAATGCATTTAAAATTATATTTTTAGAGAAATTAACTGTTCAAGTAGGTACTTAATGGATTATGTTTTGAACGCTAGATGCAATAGATGAACGGCGTTCAACTAATGGAGAAAGGGCATATTTTTACAGCCATCATAATCAATAAACGCACGCTAACAGACGAAAACAAAACCGTTGAAATCAAGTTTAACTAAACTTGATTTCAGTGGTTTTGTTTTCGTCTCGTCGTCGTCGTCATCAGTTTAGACGTTGAATTACCTAAAATTGAACGGGTGTTTTAATTTTTTTGAATATATAATAATAATAATAATATGTGGGGACATTTTTCACACACGGCCATCTGACCCCAAACTAGGGAGACCCTGTACTATGGGTGTCAGACAGCTGATATAAATACATAAATACATACATATATAGATAAACAACACCCAGACACAAGGCAAACACAAGTGCTCATCACACAAATGTTTACCCTGGGCGGGAATCGAACCCGCAACACGCTGCGCAGCAGTTGATCGCTCAGCCACTGCGCCAACCGTGTCGTTATAATTGGCTTATTTTAGTATGAAATCTTACACTGTTCAACTTTTGAATATCGTACTTTAAGCTGAACGCTAAAGTGAATTTTACCCTTTCATGTTGAGGTTCTTTAACCCCAAAAAAGAAACGAATTGATTATTGAATTACTTAATTCAGATTGTAGGTCTAATTTATATCACGTGAACGGACCAGTATTGTTAATGTATAGGCAAAATACATTAAAATTTTTTTCTGATATGACTGATTTTTATAGATCAACTAGCTGACCCGACAGACGTTGTCCTGTCCCTATCTACCTACTTACCTGCCTATTTACCTACACCTACCCTATCTTTCGAGTTGGATCAAACTGCACACGGTGTACAAATTTCATTAAAATCGGTTCAGTAGTTTAGGAGTCCATCGCGGACAAACATCGTGACAGGAGATTTATCTATATTAGATTTATCAAAACTTACCACATGTTTTATTTCTAATAGGTACGATTTACTCCAAATGTTAATTCAACTATTGGGTATGAAATGTTCATAATTAGGGCTCAGTGTTCAACTTTAGGAGATATTAACAAAAAAATTAAAAACATCATTTTTAAAACGAAAGTTGTAGATTTAGGAAGTAATTTTTTTATCGATCGGTTCTTGAGAATATTTGGAATCATTAAAAAAATCAGCGAGCATCAATATCATGAGCTGAGCAAAGTTGTCAAAAACGCTTAATCGTTCATTTATTGGTGCCACTACCCTATTAGTAATACAAAGTCTGTGAAGATTACAGACGAACAGACAGACAAACAGCGGAGTCTGGAGTCTCAGTAAAAGAATCCCGTTTGGCACCCTAACAATTAAAGCTTGTAAAATAAAATGTTTATTTGATATTGCAGACAAAACTGGGAGCGCCATCTAGTGCGGAATCTGTGAAGTATTTGATTATTTTTAAACGTAACACTGATGCCCTCTATCGAAAATGCATACAACTAATGAAAAGACATTTCTTTGCGATGTAATGACAACAACACTACCTATATTATATTACTAGCACTTTGCCCGCGACTTCGTCTGCGTGAATTTTCTCAAGGATCCCAATTTTTTTTCATAATGCAATATAGCCTACAGCACTCAGGGATATCGTAGCTTCCTATTGGCGAAAAAAAATTTGAAATCAGATGTGTTGTTTCGGAGATTACACCTTACATACAAACTTATAAACAAATTTTACCCCTATATAATATTAGCAGAGAAGTAGAGATTTATTTATTAAAAAATATGGCATTCAGCTTCAGACAACTCAAGACACAACAAACAGACGAGCTAACAAGATACCACGACGTCGACGTTTTCGTTACAAGATATAAAATAAATAGAGGCTTAAATGTAATCATAGTCCTAAGTTTTTATGTGCTTGAACTAGGTAATCCTGTGTTTCAGGTATCATAAGGAATGCTGAAATGTGCAAAAAATAAACACAGTTGGATTGGCAGCGACGATGCTCACCTAAGTCGAACTTTTTATAAACGCTGCTGGGTGAGAAATTCCATGGGTTATACGTGTACGTTACCCCAGCAAGAAAGTGTCACCTAGAGTGTTATTATGAGTGGAACGTATAATAAGGGCGTATACTGCTTAAAGATGTGCGCCAAATGAAAAATTAGTGCGCTGTGTAGTTTTAGAAAAAAAAAAACATAAAAAGTTTCAAAAGTGTACATGCATGCGTTAATGTTTAATATTACTAAAAGTCAAAGCAACGGAGTCATAACTTTGACGGCAAAATACAAGAAACCAGCTCAACTCAAGGTGTGTAACTATAGGCTGCTGCTGAAGATTATCACTATATTTTTGAATAAACGCGTTAATTATTTGTTTATACTTACACATCTTGGGTTGAGCTGGTTTCTTGTATTTTGCCGTCAAAGTTATGACACCATCGTTTTGACTTTTAGCAATATTAATTCAATAACGCATGCATGTACACTTTTGAAACATTTTATGGTTATTACATTATAAGCGTCAAAAAGGATCGAAAACAGTTTTCAGCGAGCTTATACGTCTTATCGTTTAGGCTCTGCGATATTTTATTAGGTGTTTTAAAAAAAGAGTGATTACTTGAAAATTTTATATATTTCCTTAAAATCACAAATATGCACAAATGAAGAGCTACTCTTATATTAATATGTTGTTTCTACAGGCGCACATGCAATTGTTTTAGAGATACACGATTCTGCAAAACGTTACTCCAGCAGGAAATGCAATATCTCGAGAACCTGAAGACGCACTAATCGTTTTTTGGCGAAAATTAAAGCACACATAAGCTATCTGCCCATGCACAATATTACTCTCTCCGATCATTCGTTTAGAATTTTACTGCTGGAACAACGTTACCCCAGCAGGAATCCTTTTTTCAGATTTTTCTAAAACGACACAGCGCACTAATTTTTCATTTAATGGACATCTATAGCAGTACGCCCTTATTATACGTTCCACTCATATAACTCTAGGAGACACTTTCCTGCTGGGGTAACGTACACGTTTTATACCCCTATGGGTATTGATGTGATCTTGGCGGTCGGTAGTACACGGTAGGCACTAGCTGAAACTTCGAGCGTCAGGCGCATATTCGTCAGATGACGTCACAATACATCAATAATTTCTCGTGAGTATCTTGGCATTTTTGTTTTTTATTCGAAGTTACGGATCGTAAATGATCATACTGTACAATTAATAAAACAACAACATAAATAGTCTTATAATTTTTTTAATTTTCCTTATCTATAAATGTTAATATTAATATTGTAATTAGTAGGTATCTATTGATATGATGTGCTCATTTGTCGTGACTGGATCTTGAGTCAGGGTCTGAAGCTAGGTCTCGATGTTCGTTCATTTCTAGTTCAAAGTCATCCACGGCCATGGGGGTGTCTGGAAACAAGGATAAATAACTACATTATTAATTAACATTCTCGCAAGAAACAAATATTTATATGGCTTACAGGAACTTGTATTGGGTTGGCTGTTTGTGTATGTGAGTTTGTGTTGGTAAAAGGGGTTGGGTAACCTTATTTTTTTGTTCCTCCGCCCTGGGGCGGGCCGCGGGGTCTGTAATACTCTTATTGACTAAAAACCACCCCGATGTTCCATCTCACACCTACGTCGGGGGTCGCGGCAACTAGAGATATTTCCGTAACCCCCGACTGGCCCCCTACCGCGGGCCAATTCGTGTCGGGGGGGGAGGAGTGGGTTGTTGGACTCCTCAAACAGCCAACGTCACGCGGTGTTCTTAGGCGGTCACGCATTTAAGCACTGACCACGCCCGAAGATGCTTAACTTCGGTGATTGGATGAGAACCGGTGTTTTCAACGTAGTATGCACGTTGGCTTCTTGGGTAACCTGTGTTTAGTCACTCCAGCCATGACACACGAGTGACGTTAGGACAGGAACACAGTCAGCCGCGCCAGCTAAGTGCATGTTGTGTGTTATGCTTTGATTGATAGTGTTGTTGCAGCCGTGCTCACCGAGATGGTCGAGCGTGACGCCCATGGCAGCCCGCACGGCCCGCACGGGCACCACAGTGGCGGGCGGCACTCGCTGCAGCATGCCGCGCTAAGTGCATGTTGTGTGTAGTGATAGTGTGTTGTAGCCGTGCTCACCGAGATGGTCGAGCGTGACGCCCATGGCAGCCCGCACGGCCCGCACGGGCACCACAGTGGCGGGCGGCACTCGCTGCAGCATGCCGCGCTAAGTGCATGTTGTGTGTAGTGATAGTGTGTTGTAGCCGTGCTCACCGAGATGGTCGAGCGTGACGCCCATGGCAGCCCGCACGGCCCGCACGGGCACCACAGTGGCGGGCGGCACTCGCTGCAGCATGCCGCGCTAAGTGCATGTTGTGTGTAGTGATAGTGTGTTGTAGCCGTGCTCACCGAGATGGTCGAGCGTGACGCCCATGGCAGCCCGCACGGCCCGCACGGGCACCACAGTGGCGGGCGGCACTCGCTGCAGCATGCCGCGCTAAGTGCATGTTGTGTGTAGTGATAGTGTGTTGTAGCCGTGCTCACCGAGATGGTCGAGCGTGACGCCCATGGCAGCCCGCACGGCCCGCACGGGCACCACAGTGGCGGGCGGCACTCGCTGCAGCATGCCGCGCTAAGTGCATGTTGTGTGTAGTGATAGTGTGTTGTAGCCGTGCTCACCGAGATGGTCGAGCGTGACGCCCATGGCAGCCCGCACGGCCCGCACGGGCACCACAGTGGCGGGCGGCACTCGCTGCAGCATGCCGCGCTAAGTGCATGTTGTGTGTAGTGATAGTGTGTTGTAGCCGTGCTCACCGAGATGGTCGAGCGTGACGCCCATGGCAGCCCGCACGGCCCGCACGGGCACCACAGTGGCGGGCGGCACTCGCTGCAGCATGCCGCGCTAAGTGCATGTTGTGTGTAGTGATAGTGTGTTGTAGCCGTGCTCACCGAGATGGTCGAGCGTGACGCCCATGGCAGCCCGCACGGCCCGCACGGGCACCACAGTGGCGGGCGGCACTCGCTGCAGCATGCCGCGCTAAGTGCATGTTGTGTGTAGTGATAGTGTGTTGTAGCCGTGCTCACCGAGATGGTCGAGCGTGACGCCCATGGCAGCCCGCACGGCCCGCACGGGCACCACAGTGGCGGGCGGCACTCGCTGCAGCATGCCGCGCTAAGTGCATGTTGTGTGTAGTGATAGTGTGTTGTAGCCGTGCTCACCGAGATGGTCGAGCGTGACGCCCATGGCAGCCCGCACGGCCCGCACGGGCACCACAGTGGCGGGCGGCACTCGCTGCAGCATGCCGCGCTAAGTGCATGTTGTGTGTAGTGATAGTGTGTTGTAGCCGTGCTCACCGAGATGGTCGAGCGTGACGCCCATGGCAGCCCGCACGGCCCGCACGGGCACCACAGTGGCGGGCGGCACTCGCTGCAGCATGCCGCGCTAAGTGCATGTTGTGTGTAGTGATAGTGTGTTGTAGCCGTGCTCACCGAGATGGTCGAGCGTGACGCCCATGGCAGCCCGCACGGCCCGCACGGGCACCACAGTGGCGGGCGGCACTCGCTGCAGCATGCCGCGCTAAGTGCATGTTGTGTGTAGTGATAGTGTGTTGTAGCCGTGCTCACCGAGATGGTCGAGCGTGACGCCCATGGCAGCCCGCACGGCCCGCACGGGCACCACAGTGGCGGGCGGCACTCGCTGCAGCATGCCGCGCTAAGTGCATGTTGTGTGTAGTGATAGTGTGTTGTAGCCGTGCTCACCGAGATGGTCGAGCGTGACGCCCATGGCAGCCCGCACGGCCCGCACGGGCACCACAGTGGCGGGCGGCACTCGCTGCAGCATGCCGCGCTAAGTGCATGTTGTGTGTAGTGATAGTGTGTTGTAGCCGTGCTCACCGAGATGGTCGAGCGTGACGCCCATGGCAGCCCGCACGGCCCGCACGGGCACCACAGTGGCGGGCGGCACTCGCTGCAGCATGCCGCGCTAAGTGCATGTTGTGTGTAGTGATAGTGTGTTGTAGCCGTGCTCACCGAGATGGTCGAGCGTGACGCCCATGGCAGCCCGCACGGCCCGCACGGGCACCACAGTGGCGGGCGGCACTCGCTGCAGCATGCCGCGCAGGCACACGGTCACGAGGCGCGCCAGCTCGCGCTCCGCGGCGCCGGGGCGGGCCGCCAGCGACAGGTGCCAGGGGGGCGGCGCCGACAGTCTGCGGGGAGAGGAATGTACAGGTAGTCACAAGATGAAAAAAAATTGGTTGCCTGTAAAGTAGATTTAAATTTTAAAATATGACGTTCAAAAGTGCCTTTTAATGGTCTTATTGAAATATGATTTGACTTTGACTTGACTTTGAAAAAGTCGGTTTACGGACGATAGTTTTACGTGATAACGTCTTAAAGAAACATAATGGCTAACATATAAAACATAAGCAAATAATGGCTTCCGTCGAGATGGGCGGAGCTTATCGAGGTGGGCGAAGCTTATGGAACGTGACACTTTTTCGTGCGTGCTGCCGGTGTTAATCGATTTATAAGACGTTATCACGTCAAAAACAATCGTCGCCGTAGGCCTAGCAGCTGCTGTAAAACATTGCGGAACTATTTTTTATAGACAATAAACATGAAAGATAGTTTATTGGAGAATTCAGTTTTTGTTTTTAAATAAAATATTATTCTTTACTAGCTTTTGCCCGTGACTTCGTCCGCGTGAAGAAAAAAAGTAGCATATATCCTTCCTGGTGTACGTTATCCCAGCAACAAAGTGTCTCCTAGAGTGATACAAGTGGAACGAGTAATTACGGCGTATACTGTTGTAAATGTGCGCCAAATAAAAAAATTGTGCACTAAGTCGTTTTAAAAAAAAATAAATAAACGATTCCTGCTGGTGTAACGTTGTTCCAGCAGGAAAATTCTAAACGAATAATCGAAGAGAGAAATATTGTGCATGGGCAGATATAGCTTATATGAGTGCTTTAATGTGCGCCAAAAATATAATTAGTGCGTCTTCAGGTTTTCGAGATATTGCATTTCCTGCTGGAGTAACGTTTTGCAGAATCGTGTATCTCTAAAACCACTGCATGTGCGCCTGTAGAATAAACATAATAATATACTGGTAGCTCTTAATTTGTGCGTATTTGTGACAGGATTAGATTTTAGAAAATATTTATAATTTTCAAGTAATCACGCTTTTTTGAAAACCCTATAAAATATCGCAGCGCCTAAACGAGAAAACGTATAAGGTCGCTGAAAACTGTTTTCGGTCCTTCTTGACGCTTATAATAACCATAAAAACAACAGCAACAAAGCGACGAATTCATACATATCAATGACCTTCTTTATTGGACGTATTAAACCTAAGCTGTTGCCCGTACAGTAGCGTTCAAACGTTTTATGGCTATTGTATGACCTAATTTTGGGGGCTAATTAAAAGTATATATATTAAAATGAAAGAGCTTGTTGATGTGGAAATTATTATATTAAAAATTAAAAGACATTCTATGAAAAATTCAAGTGTTTACCTATTTCGATTGAAAAGATACAGCCCTGTGACATGTTGACATATACTGGAGTTTGAGCAATAGCATTGGTTGATTGAATAAACGGTGAATACTAAAATTCACACAAGCTTTTAGCAATATTTTTAATAACGCATGTATCTTTTGAAACTTTTTATTATAAGCGTTAAGAAGGACCTAAAACAGTTTTCAGCGAAATTATACGTTTTCTCGTTTAGGCGCTGCGATATTTTATCGGGATTTCAAAAAGCGTGATTACTTGAAAATAATAAATATTTTCTAAAATCCTGTCACAAATACACACAAATTAAGAGCTACTCGTATAATTATGTTTATTCTACAGGCGCACATGCAGTGGTTTAGAGATACACGATTCTGCAAAACGTTACTCCAGCAGGAAATGCAATATTTCGAAAACCTGAAGACGCACTAATTATATTTTTGGCGCACATTGAAGCACACATGAGCTATCTGCCCATGCACAACATTACTCTCTCTGATCATTCGTTTAGAATTTTCCTGCTGGAACAACGCTACCCCAGCAGGAATCGATTTTTCCTTTTTTTTTTTCAAAACGACACAGCGCACAATTTTTTTATTTGGCGCACATTTACTCTAATGCTACATTGTCGCGAAAAGGCGAAGATTTGCGTTGGTGCGACACGTCTGTCCAAGCAATTCCTCATATCGCGAATCATCATCGCGAACACAAATGCCCTTCGCACTGCTGTCGGTAAATTCAAATTTTATTTATTTGCCGGAATGTAGTTGTACATAGTATGATCTTAAAGTATATAGATCGCAAGTATGATAGTAAATTACCGCACATCAAAGGGTTTTGTCCCGACAAAAGTTGGTACGGTTGGCTACACTTCGGGCGCTTTGTTTACAGCAGATGCCGAGCGGTTAGCACTTAGCACGTATTTTTGTGTATTGCATCAATAGTTCCAATTTATTATAATGGATTGAGTAATAAGAGAATATTGGAATTAATGCAAAACTATGAATTTGAACCAGTTTTACGGAATCCTATTTCTTATACTAACTCCTATTTATCTTATTCAAATAATAAAAATGCAGTAAATAATTATTTGCTGACATGTAATATAGCAAAACCCCCTCTTCCATTTTTCCAAATGAATTATCACGACGTTTTAGATTACCGCGATCGACGTTACGAAGTTTTTTTTAATGTGGCCAACGTCGTAGATAGAACACGAAGTTTTATTGCGACAACGCGAACTCGAATCTTCGCATCGTAGTGTGGCCGTAGCACAAGACACTTTCTTGCTGGAGTAATGTACACTCCTTCACGAGGGTTTAAGCTATATTGATACCAAATCTCGTAATAATAATAATAATAATACTGACAACACTGTAATGTCATTTTGCAATTTTTCTTCACTCCGTTACATAAATTATAAAATCAACATAAATTTGGATCAACAAACGAATTATACCATAATAAACAGCTATTAAGTCACCCCAAATATATTAAAAACGAAATGGACCATTTATATGCAAGCAATAGTAATTGAAAATCATTTTTAAATTCACTGACATCTGTCATGATGTCAGTGTTCACAATGAAAACACGTTTACAGTATATGGATGATGAAACGTAACATAAAGGATGATAACAAGGTCAGCAACGCGAAGAGCACGCCCACCACCACCGGACTCGTCGCTCAGCTCCGCCTCGCCGCCGCCGGAACCCAGCCCCATCGTGAGTAATGTGACACCGGCCTCGGCAGTTGCGTCGAGCTCGAGCGACGAGTATTTCTCTCCGCCGACGACGCCACCACCTGTGCGCCGGCGGGGAAGACGCCGGCCGCCGGATAGTTTGGAGCCCCGAGACCCACCGGTCTCTGATAGGGTCCCCGCTTCCGGCGGAAGTGTGCAGCGCATGAGATGGACACAAGCCATCAATGAAAATGTCATGCGCGCATACTATGGGGCTACAGAGGGGGGAAGTAATCTGACCGCGTACCGTGTTCGGATGCTCTCTCTGTTTCAGGTGCTTGAGCCAGCTGTCAACGTTTCGGCACAACGATTATCGGATCAGGTGCGGGTCATCCAGCGCAATCGTATGTTGGATGACATTGTACTTGATCGCCTCCGAATTGAAATGCAGAGAAACCATGTTACTGCTCCCCTGCCGCAGATTGTGGAAGTGGCACAACCACAGCCGACCGCAACACGAAGCCATGTTACTGATGGGAGTGATGACATGGTTACACAAGTAAGTACTCAGTGCAATGATGAATTGAGGAGCGCTTTGGAGGGTGCGATTCGTGAATATCGATTCATTTCGCCTGAGCTTAGACCACGTTTACCTCGTTTGCCCATGCATAAAAAAAATAGGGTGCTGGTGTGTGCTCTGGATTCGCAGTTATCAAATTATTTTGATGGTTGTGAAGACCTCACTGATGCGCATTCGATTCTGTATTGCGCAGCTGTTGCGGCATGTCGTGTGGCTCACGTCAAATTTCCTAATGATGATAGAGCTACACGACCAAAACCTGCCGTACCGGCGTGGCAGTGCAGAATTGAGCAGCGTATTAGTGAGGCCAGAGTGCTCATCGGCAAACTTATCTGCTTTAGGGAGGGCAATACTCGCCCTAGAGTGATGCGCTTTGTGAGGCGGGCATTCTCGGGGACTGATATCAGTCCTCGAGACTATATGCCCTGGGTCACAGAGCGCATCGACTTCCTGAAGCAGAAGGTGTATGCATGGGCAAACCGTATTCGAAGGTATAAGCGGCGGGTGGAACGCTACACTCAGAATCGCACATTCCAGAGCGATGAAAGGTGGGTTTATAGGACTTGGGAGCGACCGATTCAAAGTGTGACTGATACGTACCTGCCGGATGATGACGCCATGTGTTTGTTCTGGCGCAACATCTGGTCGGTGCCTGTCAGTCACACTGAGGGTGATTGGACTCTGGAAGTCGAACGAGCGTGCGACCCGATACCAGAAATGGGGGCAATCATTATCAGCCCCCATGATGTAGCTCGTGCAGTCCGTCCATTGCCTAATTGGAAGTCTCCAGGGCCGGACGGGCTGCACAACTTCTGGATAAAATGGTTTAGAAGGTCGCACGTTTGTTTAGCGTCTCGGTTCCAGTCAGCCTTGGAATCAGGATCGTTACCCCAGTTCTTGACGACAGGAATAACCCACCTGCTCCATAAATCAGGTAGTACTGCGGAGCCTGCAAATTATAGACCGATCACATGTTTGCCGACGGTCTATAAAGTTTTTACATCTATTTTGAGAGCGAAAATTAACCAACACATAGACAGTAACGCTATCATGTCTCCCTCTCAAAATGGATGTAGGAATGGGTCCCGCGGTACTAAGGAGCTGCTCCTGATTGACATAGCCATTAGTCAACAGGTTCGCCGATCCCGAAAGAATCTGTCGACATGTTGGATAGATTACAAGAAGGCCTATGACTCTGTGCCGCATACATGGCTCATGAGGGTGCTAGAGTTGTATAAGATAGATACCACTCTGCGCACCTTCCTGATGTCATGTATGGGGCAGTGGAGGACGGTCCTTCGCTATCCAGGATGTCGACACATCCAGCGGAATAGTGAACCGATAAGGATTGAGCGGTGTATATTTCAGGGCGACAGTTTGAGTCCACTTTGGTTCTGCTTAGCCTTGAATCCTCTAAGCACACTGCTGGAGAATTCAAGTCTAGGCTATAGATTGAAGAGAGGAGGTCAGGTAATATCTCACCTCCTTTACATGGATGACCTAAAACTCTTTGCCACCAACAGTTCACAGCTGATGGAGCTACTGAAAGTAACAGAAACTTTCAGTAGCGCCATCAGGATGGAATTTGGCGTGGACAAATGTGCGGTCATGCATGTCAAGCGAGGGGAGATTGTGGAATCTGAGGGAGTTCAGCTTTCGGATTCCATAAACCTTAGATCCCTCTCTTCAATTGAGACCTACAAATATTTGGGTATGGCGGAAGCGTTGGGCATCAATGCTGCTGACATGAAGCAATCGTTGAAGGAGCGCTTCTTTGGCCGCCTGAAGAAAGTATTAAATAGTCTTTTGTCAGGCGGAAATAGGGTGCGCGCCTTCAACGGGTGGGTCATGCCAGTCTTGATGTACTCTTTCGGCATACTCAAATGGACTCAAACGGAACTCGATGCCCTGGATAGAAGAGTCCGTACATTGTTGACAGCGTATCGGATGCATCACCCACGGTCATCGGTAATGAGACTGTATATCCCACGGAAGTGCGGAGGTCGTGGCTTCTTAAATGCTAAGACTCTGCACAACCGTGAGATATACAGTCTCAGGGAATATTTCCTTGGAGCCGACGTGGGGATGCACCGAGATGTAGTTGCAGTGGACAAAGGCCTCACCCCGCTCTCCTTGGCTAAAGAGAACTGGTGCAAGCCTGTAGTGCTTGAGACTAATGATCGCGAGGAGGTGTGGAAGAGTAAGGAGCTTCACGGACGCTTTTTCCGGGCCCTACACCGGCCCGATGTGGATTTCTTAGCGTCCGTATCCTGGCTACGATTCGGTGATCTATTTGGAGAAACCGAAGGTTTTGTGTGTGCAATTATGGACGAAGTTATTTTGACGAATAATTACCGGAGATTTATTGTGAAGGATGGCACGGTTGACATTTGTCGGGCATGTCACCGGCCGGGTGAATCAATCCGTCATATTATCTCTGGATGTTCTCGTCTTGCTAACGAAGAGTACTTGCACAGGCACAACCTTGTGGCCAGGATTATCCATCAGCAACTTGCTCTGAATTACAACCTCGTGGAATCAGAAGTTCCATACTACAGGTATGTGCCCGATCCAGTTCTTGAAAATGGCAATGTCACATTGTACTGGGATCGATCCATCATCACTGACAGGACTATTGTAGCCAATAAGCCTGATATAGTGGTGGTGGATCGATTGGAGAGGCGCGCAATGATTATTGACATAGCTGTTCCTCATGACGAGAACCTCATGAAGGCCGAGAAAGACAAGCAGATAAAGTATCTTGACTTGGCCCATGAGGTTGTCGACATGTGGGATGTGGACTCAGCGATCATTGTGCCGATAATTGTTACCGCCAATGGCTTAATTGCCAAGAGCCTCGACCAACATCTAAGGAGGCTCTCGTTAGACGGCTGGATCAAGGGCTTGATTCAGAAGGCAGTACTTCTGGACACGGCCCGCATTGTCAGGAGGTTCCTCTCTCTGGAGCCCTGACCGCCGGTAGCTTGGACCCTGTTCCCGATACCGGTGAGGTACTATTTTTTTATATTTTTAAATGTTTTTGTTTTTATATGAATATTTAAAAATGTAATTTAATATGTATATAAAATAAATGAATGTGAATAATAATAAAACCCGCAGGGCAGCTTGTGGCGAACTGTTGGGCAGTAGCGACCCCACGGACTTGATCTCCCGGGAGAAGTCTTGTTCCTCATCTCTGGCTTGCCTTTCAATAAGGGCAAGCCAGAGATGAGGAACGGAGCTCCCACCTCTATCTTGCGTTAATTGGCCGGTTAGAGTGGAAACTCGCGAGAGCATTCGTGCTCGGGGTAAGGAAGTATTCCAGTAAGACGCTGGTAGGGATCTTGACCGTACTTCCGGGATTGTCCTGATAGCCGTGGAATACCTCTCCACTCCTCTAGCACCTCAAGATATGTTGCCCCCTTGTCGCTACGTCACTTCGTGCTAGCGACTGTTTCAGGGGGCCCATTTAGTGAGTGTGCAAGTCACCCCCTGCTATTTTATCCATGTATACAAACATTGATTCGGCAGGGGCCATAGTCACTTCATAGTTCCAGGTAACCAAGTCACTTTAGCAACCCATACCCATAGTCCAGTACTGTTAGTTTCCATGTCCTGTAATAGTCCTGCACCAACTGGGTGTTGTCTTTGGGTGCACTTGCATAGTGCATACAGGGATAATCGTCGGTTGATGTCTTATTTCATATAAAGCTACCTAAGGGGCCTCTGCGAGTTGGCTTCGGCTCCTCGTACGCCTTACAAAGGCCCGGGACCTCTGGGTCCCGAGATACATAAAGTATATAAAATATAATAATAATAATAATAAGTTTATTAATGCTTCAGTTTAGAACAAGGGTTTAGTGTTTGGAGCCTCCTTCATCAAAATCAATTCAGCCATTTCATCGTGAAAGCGCTACAGAGTTACTTCCGAATACTAGTATGGATTTTGAATACAAATAAATTCAATACCCAAATTAAAGATTAGATCAAACCGACTGTTAGCTTGGCAACGCTTCGCTACATTGGTGTAGCGAAGCGTTGCCGACCGATTTCAAGAAAAAGCAAGAGACAAGAATAAGTAATAATAATAATTGTGAAAAAGACATAATACACAACATATCTTAGAATTTAAAAATAGAACATAGGTGTCATAGGTATAGGTGCAATAGGTACTCATTTGCCTGAACTAGGTTGGACCTGTGTTTCAGGCTAGTAAGTGCTTCTATATTTGTAATGAATTAACACAAAATAACATTACAAAAACTTAAATTAACGTAAAGCTAGTACTTAGTACCTACGTAGACACAAAAAAATATCTGCTAGTAATGTTATTTGCACACTACGAGCAAATTTTCTGCCTGTTCGTAAGAAATAGTTTTTAAATAAAGAGGAAATCTTTAGAGGAGGCTTTTGTCGACAGACAAGCTGTTACAAACAAACATCCAGTTGCCGATAATCTAAATAATATGATTTATGGCCAAATACTCAAACGTTACTCAACTTTAAGATGTCATTAAGTATCGTGCTGTTTCTATTACTTTGGCAAAGTGACAAACTAACTAACTAAAAGACTTAACGGCATCTTAAACATGAGTAGTGCTTGAGTATTTGGCTATTAGATTTATAATAACAGTAATTTAGTAAGACATTTATCCATTTTAAGAAAGATAACAGTAATAAA
This sequence comes from Charanyca ferruginea, assembly GCA_947361185.1. NCBI lineage: Eukaryota > Metazoa > Arthropoda > Insecta > Lepidoptera > Noctuidae > Charanyca > Charanyca ferruginea. Next base: position 29,727,280 of record OX376058.1, on the reverse strand, counting down.
GGCTCTTATTTTTATACAAAAAAGAAAATTGAAAGCAAAAAAATTGGTTGTCTGTAAAGTCGGTATACTGACGATAGTTGAACGTGACAACGCGAAAGAATCATGCCGATTGTGCTTCTTTGTCGCTCATTCCGCGCTCTCGCTTGCACTTCAAGCCTTACATGGAACGCCTCAGAGCGGCGTTATGGTAACGCCGCATGAGTCATGTTTTTTCGTGCGTGCAGCCGGCTCTATCGAATTATAAGACGTTGTCAAGTCAAAAATACAAAATTTCACTAACCTATCTCTCTGCTCCTTCTCTAGCTTAGCCAGCAGTTCGTGCGTGTGCCGCAGCGCGCCGCCGATGCCGTAGTCCAGCTGCGACGCCGCCACGTCCTCCTCGATGTCGTGCAGGTAGTCCACGTCGATGCCCAGCTCGGTGAGCGAGCGCAGCTGCTCTATGTCCACCTTTACTTTACTCAGGTCCTGTCAAACAGTATGGTAATACGTAAAGTTACTTTACAATATGCGTGAATCGTGATGAAACGCAGAAGGCAGTTGATGCAAACAGATAATGATTTTTGTTAAAGATGTCACTGAAAGAATCATTGGCAACTTGGCCGGCCGTAATTTAGACTTGATAATTACTCCTCTCGTACGCAATATTTCTTTCAAATAAAAATGAACAGACGTAGCTTTTCATTATATGTATGCACAACATTTCCAATAATTATGAAAATTGAACTAAGTTTTCGGGGGCTAATATGATATCGCTTTTTGTATGACAATTTACAGCCTCACAATCCTCTTGTTATCGACAAAAATGAAACTAAAAAGTATGTCTATCATAATGGTATACATTTGGTTCGTACACATAGACCGGCTAGGCATCATACAAACATGCCCATAATTCTTTACCTACACTATCTTTTTGCCATTGGTAAATGATCCCTAGGTGTACCGAACTTTCAGTGCAGTCGTTTAATCAACTAAATTTGCATCCCATCTATATAAATAGGAAGAAAAGTCCTGACTGACTGACTCATCAACGCCCAGCCCAAACCCTTGGACCAAGAAAGCTGAAATTTTGCACAGAGTTTCCCTTTATAATGTAGACAAGGAATAAGGAAGGATTTTTTGGAATTCAACCCTCAGGGGAGTTAAATAGGGGATGAAAGTTTGTTTGGAAAATCGTTATTTTTGTAGTTTAAACCATGAAAATTGGTGTTTATCATTCTGTGAAACCCCACACTGTACCAACATTCACGCGAACGATGTCGCGGGCATCAGCTAGTAATAAATAAATAAATAATGTGTATAAAAGATAATTACAGTTACAGTTAAAAAACAGAAGTTTTGGACTCCGTTAAGGCACAGTAACATAGATCTTGAAATGAATAAAAACGACGCTTACATTGTCACTAGAGGGAGGTAGTTCCTGCTGCTTCCTGTCGGGGAATAGCGCCTCCATGTCGTAGATGTGCGTCCACGGAGAGTCCGGCGCGAAGCGGAGGGGCTCCTCGGGGCTCTGGCCTGTCTCGTACGCTGCACAACATTACACGAACCGAACTTGTAATTACGACAAACTTTGTTGAAACTATAGGATATTACACCCATTTTTGAAAAGTGTCTCAATGAAATTCTGTAGTGCTAATATGCCACCAAAAAAAACACAAAATTTTTATTCAATCGATAAGTGCTATAAAAATGCTTCTAAATATTAAATTTTCAAATTACGCGCGTAGTTTGACGAAAACGCCTCTTACTGGACGCCATATCACGCGCTCAGCGGAAATAACGTCAGTTAATTTTGTATCAAATGCGCTCATATCAAATATGAAAATTGTACATAATTTAAAAATAATTAAAAGCATATTTTGTAATAGGTGTAATAATTTAAAAATTACGTTGGTTACGAAAATATTAAAAGTACAAAGCCTGTATACGCCAATTGGTTGACTGACAGTTGACCATTTTTTGTTTACACAGCCGTTCGGCGTAATAACATGGCCGCTACTATTTTATGGTGTTTTATAACAGATTAGAGAAACTGAAAACTTTGCATTGAAATTAAAAAATATATTTTGTTATTTTATGAACTAAAACTAACATTTGCCGACTGCTTTATGCCTAAACTGTCTCAATAACATAATTATAGATTTTTTCTCGTATAGAGTAAAATACCCTATTACGATAAACGTTGTTGAAACTAATTAAAACTGTTTAAATGTTACAAAAGTTCTCATTCAAAATCGCTCACGTGGTTGGAGAAAAGTCAAAGCATTTATTTAATTTTATCTACAGGCACTTTTGAATTGTCAAAAAATCTGTTGATCAGTAAGAAAGTTGAAGCTTGTTGCTCGTTTCAAAAGGTAGGTAGATCTCTATGGGGAACCACGAGCAGGAAACTCCACACTCCTTTCAATCAAAGTTATTACAAAATCCGGGTATTCATTCAAAAAATAATTGAAAATTTTAGTTTAAGCATGATAAACCAACCATAATTATTCAACAGATTGTTTTAATAACAGCTTCCCAACAAGACAATTTAATACAGTTGCTATGCAGTAAATAAACACCCTTATCTGGCACATTGGAGAAGTCATTCCTTAGACTCACTAAACATAATAAACATGACACAGGGTTTATACAGTCACGAGCAAGAACATGTAAACAGTTTGTCTCATTCTAAACTGATTTTCCCCTAAACTATTTATTGAAATGTTATAGGGATACAAATAGGGTATTTCAGATCCAAAACTACTATAAAATAGGGTTTAACTGTTAGTTGAAACAGTTAGTTCACGAGAAAATTGCGTTTGATTTTTGCAATCTGTATACATATTTATGCTCGTGACTGTACTCCAATCATTGTATAAATAGACCTCTTCACCACATCCGGTGACAGCGACCCTGATTAAATTTCTTTCCTGTCGTGAGCCCTTAGATGGCTAAAAATCCAAACTTCGTTTTGAAGACCCGGTTACATCGTGGACAGAAGAGCTGGTTAAATACATCGTAGGTATATGGATGTACTCACGTAAGGTGTGATACAGTAGATGAGACTCCTCCTTGGTGAGCGTCGCGAACGTGCCGTCGTAGGAGGGCGCGTACGAACTGAAGGGGCCGTAGTTCAGGGGCTTCACGCCCTTGGCGACGTTGCGACGGTCTTCGCGAGGAGCTGGGGATCAAAGAAATCAGACGCTTATTTTAAAAATTCTAATATAATACAGTAAGCCTAGCCAAGTTACAAATGTTTCGTATCGTATCTTTTTCTACAATAATTAACGCCTCGTCGTAATCCAATTTTTATTTTCGATCACGTGACTTATCGTTGAGATGACGTTATTTCCATACATTTGATTAGTTTTCTATTAGCGCTATCGATTGTAGATTGTCAATTTGGCTAAGGCCCCAAGTGGCAATTTGGATATCGAATCAATGCTACACATTTGGCTTAATCATTCACACATCATTTTAGTTTCAGTACTGAGGTATATATTTGTACATACTACGCGGCCACAATAACTTGACGCATCTCTGGAATGCGAGGCCCCGCCCGCTTGCCCCCGCATTCCAGTATAGATATAGATAATAATGCGTAAATGTATAGCAAGATTGGCTAATAAAATCCATGCCCCAAAATCAAATCGGTAAATAAAGAAAGAAAAAGAATTTATTCGCCCCCAGGACAAAAACACTATTATGTATATTTTATACTATTATATATTACTATGACAAAAATAACATTAAAAAATAAAAAAACAAGAAAACGCTACGGTCACGAATATATGACAGGCATGACAGACGAATTACTACTCTACGGTTTTACGTTCAGAAACGTACTTCCATAAAGCAGTAATTCAAAGCTTGGCGCCGAGGGCACGTGTTTGATTTTTTTTTACAGTGGCGGAGAATAAGTTAATTGTTGATGCTTTTTTGTCATATCGTACCTGAGAGCCAAAATGACGTCATCAACGCCAAGCGTCAAGTTAATGTGACCGAGTTGTACATAATATTTATTAATCTCGCGCGTTTCATGTACGAGGTCGTGTATTCGCAACCAGGCACGACCAAGGACCAGTGTGACTTTTTTAATTTCATAAGTACTTTCTAACTTTATCTTGAACTTCAATTCGGATTGAATACACATTATAATATTGGAGGGGCTCGTGGCTAAGTAAAAGTCCCGGAAAGCACCTGATCCTGACTGTCATTCGTAATCTTTGACAGTCTTTATGGGCAGTCAGAGGCCAGAAAGCCTGACTACCAGTCTTACCAAGGCGTATCGTGTTACCCAGTACAGGTCGCGTCATGTAAAAAGAACGCTGGCGGTAAAGCTGCGCATAGGCGATTTATCGGTCTATTTGGTGGTATGAGGTGCGGTGCGGGGCGGTGCGGGGCGGGCGGGTCACTCGCCGCATGCTTCCTGAAGCGCTATTGGTTCGTCAGTCGACATTTGATTTCCGTGCAGTGTCCACGTTACGTTTCGTTCGAAAATACCATCGCGCAGAAGTTTTTAATTACGAAATGGTTTTACATAGAAAAGTGAGAAAAATTATTTATGACCTAATATTGTTTTATGAAAAGAGAGACTAATAATAATGCATTTGATAATTTAAAACAATGCGTGAAACGGGCCGCGGAGGCAACAATGAATATTTTTGTACCAGATTAAACATTCTACATTGAATCAAACCAGTGGCGTGCCTAGGTGTGGGGGATGCCTACAGTTGGAGGTCAAATGAAAGCTTGAGAACGTTGAAAGGCACCAAGCCGTATTTATTTTCAAACTAATATGACGATATCACTGTGCGACGACTAAGTTACTAGCGACGTTCTTCGGTTCTTGAGGCTTCCACTGACCCCCTGCTCTTCACGTCCTGTAGGGTCCCGCCTTACTTCAGGGGGCTCAGTTCTTGAGCGTTCAGTTCTTCGGATCTTCAGGTAGTTCTTCTTGTTGTAGGCGCCGCAGTAGGGAACGAGTACGCTTGCCCATCGAAACCGACCTGCTTAGGTAGTTTTCTACTATAGCGCAAGTAGTGGTAGGCCTAAGAGACTTTGCATTTTTCCGGTACTTCGATGTGATTTCTTCGCACACCGTATGCAACCGGGCCAATACGTAACCAGATGGGTCACGGATGCTCGCTTGCGTGGGTGTCGATGTTCACGCAGTTTTCAGGTAGGTACTCATTGTCCTTAACAGCCTCCCCCCGGCGTAGCGCTGCGAGCCCCTTTCTCTCGGTCCAGGACGATGAGTCTTTTTACAGGCCGCTTGTAGACACCCCCGCGAGTCCGCACGTCCACGTTCCGCACTACCCCGTCCGGCCCCGGCGCCGCGCGCACGACTTGGCCCCGCGGCCACACGTTACGAGGTAATAAGCCGTCGGCTATAATAACAACGTCGCCCGTTCGTATTTGTTCTACGTTCTTCCTGACGTCACCGCGCGGGGTTAACGTTGGTAGGTATTCATTCACCCACCTTGCCCAGAAACGGTCTGCCAACGCTTGCGCAGCCCTCCACGCGCGCTTATCGCCTACGTCACAAGTTCCAGTGACCGGCAGCCCTACTGCCGACCCTAGTAAAAAATGATTCGGTGTTAATGCTTCATCATCGTCCGGGCTCACTGATACGTGAGTTAACGGCCTCGAGTTTATCGTTTACTCTACTTCCGTCATAACGGTGTTCAAAACTTCTTCCCGCGGCGCGCGTTCCTTCAGCACGACCGCGAGGGCGCTCTTCACGCTTCTTATTAATCTCTCCCACGCCCCGCCTTGATTAGGCGCTCCGGGCGCAATGAAACGCCACTCCACTCCTTTTGTTAGTGCGTAGTCTTTCAACTCATGCGACCACTCTTCATATGCTTTTCGTATTTCGACGTCAGCGCCGCGGAAGTTCGTGCCGTTGTCGGACATTATTGACTTAGGCCATCCGCGGCGTGCGGCCATTCTACGCATAGCCATTATAGCTGAGTCTGTGCTTAACCCGGCTAATAATTCAACGTGCACCGCTCTGGTGACGAGACAGGTGAACAGCAGTCCCCATCGTTTCTCTCTGCGCCTTCCTATGGCCACCATCATGGGCCCGAAACAATCCACTCCGCATCGCGTAAAGGGCCGCGAGTATGCGTCGAGTCGCTCGCTCGGGAGGTCTCCTTTGACTGGCGTCGGCGGCGCAGTTCTATTAAGTTTACACGTGACGCACTCGCTCAGTATCGCGCGTACCGTGGTTCGTAGTCGTAGTACCCAGTAGCGTTGTCGTATGTTGTTCACAACGTGCTCGCGACCTGCGTGTCCGTTCGTGACATGCTCGTGACTTATGATTAGGCGCGCGAGCGGGTGCTTGCCGTCTAATATGGGCGGTCTCTTCCTGCAGTCAGGTACGTTCGCGGCGTTAATGCGCCCATTTAAACGTATGATTCGATCGGAATCATATATCGGGTCGAGCTTGATTAGTCGGCTCGATCGTTCCAGGTTCCTTCCCAACGTAAGCCGTTCGACTTCTTGCGGGAAGCTAGCGCGCTGCGCCTCACGAATAAGCGTTAGTTCGGCTTCTTCTATGTGCTTCAGCTCTAAGGTAGTGGCGCGTTTCCTACACTTGTCTACAAATAGGTGCACGTAGGCTACGGCGCGCAACATCCTTCTATATGATGAAAAACGCGTCATGTCGATCGCGCTCTCGTTAGCCGTTACGTGTGCTGACACTTCTGTTTCTTCTTCGTTCTGTTGCTGTATCTCTGTCGGCCAAGCTTCCTCTGGCTCTCTGAGGAACGCGGGGCCGCTAAACCATCGATCGTTCTGCGAGAGACGCGTTCTGTTGCCTCTGGTCGCGTCGTCTGCCACGTTGTGTGCGGTCGGCACCCAGCGCCATCGTTCAGCGGGGGTGAGCTCGGCTATCTCGCTCAGCCGATGTGCAACGTAGGGCGTGTATCTGGCAGAGTCGTTACGTATCCAATGTAACGCGGTCTTTGAGTCGCTCCAGTAGGTTACTTCGGCGGTCCATCTATGTTCTTTTATTATGTCCGCAGCGAGTCGACTGCCTATAAGACACGCTTGTAGTTCCATGCGCGGTATACTCTGCGCTTTCATTGGTGCAACTTTCGCTTTTCCTGCGACCAATACCACTCTTATCTCTCCGTCGCTCGTTCTACAACGCCAGTATGCAGCGGCGGCGTAAGCTTGTTCACTTGCGTCAGTGAATACATGCAGTGATCTCTCCACATACATGTGTTCCGCGTAGTGTCGGGGGACGCGCAGGCCCGCCACGCTCGTCAGACCATTTATCCATTGGAGAAACGCGATAGCTTCGTCGGCGGGTAGCTGCTCGTCCCAACCGACCTGTCTTCGCCATAGCTCCTGCAGAGAGATCTTCGCCGTAATCGTATACGGACTGAGTAAACCCAGCGGGTCAAAGATTGACATTACTGCCCCTAACATTTCACGCTTCGTAGGCGTCCTTTGCCCACAGCGTATGTCGCTCGGTACGCGAGGCATATCCGTGTTGAATGCAAACTCGTCGGTCTCTGGCAACCACACCATCCCTAGCGTCTTGCCGTAGGGGTGTGCATTTGCGCCTAACTCTTTCGGGGTTTTCGACTTGTCTTCTTCCCTAATATGGTCGAGCAAGTGCGCGCGATTCGAATTCCACCCGGCGAGCTCGAAGCCGGCTCGCTTATGCACACACTGTACCTCGTTCATTGTTAACGCGGCGCTCTCCTCTGTATCAAAACTATCCACCCAGTCATCCATGTAATGATTCATCGTGATCTGACAGAGGGCGCTCGGGTAGGTATTCTTGCATTCCTCCGCATTCCTGTTTCTAACGCTGTGTGCTAAAAAGGGGGAACTCCGAGCCCCGAATATCATGGAATTCATCTCGTATCTTCGCGGCGGGTTTCTTCGTTCACTGTCACGCCATAAGAAACGCTGCGCTGCTCGATCCTCGGGTCGAATATTAATCCGTAGAAACATTTCACGTATGTCCGCCGTTATTGCGACTGGTTTCTCTCTGAATCTGAATAATATACCGTGAAGCGTTCTGAGCATATCCGGTCCGGCCAACAGCTCGTCGTTGAGACAGCATCCGTTCGTGACTGCCGCGGCGTCGAACACAAGGCGTACCTTCCCTGGTTTATTCGGGTTTGTGACCGCAAAATGCGGTAGGTACCATTCTATAGTTCTGGGATCATTATCTTCGACGGGGGTTGCGTAACCCTTTTCAAATAGATTGTTCATCTGCGTCGTGTATGCTTGACGAAACTCTGAATCTCGATCCATCTTTCGTTCTATAGATCGTAGCCTCCGTACCGCCATATCGTAGCTAGGCGGCAAGCGAGTGTCTTCCGTTCGCCAAGGCAAACCTACTTCATAGCGCCCATTTACGAGTCGCGCTGTTTTATTGAATATTTCCTTCGCGCGCTCGTCTTCCTGCACGGGTTTGCAACCCTTTGCTATTCCTAGGGCGTCGATCGCAAAATGCGCCTTTATTATTTCATCTAGTTCGTCATCGCGGTCGGTTCGCGCGCGATGTTCCGGCGCTCGTACATGGAGCACAGTGGCGCCATCTTCCGGATTTTCTTTGGCCACTATTGTCCGTGGCACCGTACCGTGCACTACCCATCCCAACTGGGTTAGCGAGGCGGCCGGTTCGTTTCTTTTTCCGATCAGGAGTTTACGCGATACTATTAGGTGCCAATTGTCTGCGCCTATGAGTACGCGCGGTCTTGCATTCGCATAGCAGACCTCGTTCTGTGGCAGTCGCTTCAGGTGTTCATAGTTCAAACAGCTTGCTGCGATTGTTTGACTTGTAATGTTGAGACTTTTGACGGTTCGCGCCTTAATTGAATGGGGGCCCGTTCGTAACCCCCGTATCTCTAGATCTACGCTCTCACTGTCAAGTTCCTCCTGCGTAGCCGTCAGGCCGTTCAATCGCAGTGCGCGCTTCGTTCCATGCGCGTTCACGGCTCTAGCGGTTTCCTCGTCGATCAGAGTAATCGTAGAACCTTCATCAAGTAGAGCGTAAGTGTCAACTTCCAATCCGTTCGGTCCCTGGATCGTGACCGGGCACACTTTCAATAATACCGCGCCTGCTGACGTCACTGTGTGAGCCGACGCGTCGATCGCTTTTTCTTGTTGAGCGCTTTCCTTAGCGGTCCGTTCTAAAGTGTGCAACAGCTTATGATGTGGGTGCCGACACTCGTCAATTCCACATTTCTTTGCTTTACAACTGGCTCGCCGATGACGATTGTTCAGACAGCGAAAGCATACGCGTGCTTCCTTAGCCCATTCCCATCGTTCAGGCACAGTCATCGCTTCCAGTTTCTTACATTCGGTTGTGTTATGTTCGAGCCCGCAACAGAGACATACTTTGTTTTCAGTAGCTGTGTACGTAGCGGCATCTCGCCTCCGCTCGCTTTGGCGGCGCGCCGGCGCATTGCTTGCTTTGGCCGATGTCGTGGCCCGCGCTGGTTCTCTATTCGCGTTGCTATTAGTAGAGTAGGCATATCTCACGGCGCGGTCCGCTTCTCCCATGAGAAAGCGAGACAGAGTAACGATCTCAGGTTCACTCGTACTTCCGTATTGATCGGCGAAGTCGCACCATCTCGCTCTGATGTGCGGACTCAGTTTTTCAATTACTTGACGTGCCAACATAGGGTTCTGTAGGTACCCTCTCTCATCTATGCTTGATAGTACACTAACAATGTTCTGTAGCTTGATTGCGAACGCGTTCAGTTCGCTAGCTGACCCTCCGGGGCGCTGTAGCTTTTTTATATCATCCAATGCTTTGTCGATAATAATCTCGGGGCGACCGTAGCATTGTTCAAGGGTCCGCATAATAATTGCTGGATCCGTAGCGGTATATAGTAGGGAGGAGACCGTTTCACGCGCCTCTCCCTTCAAACATATTCTAAGTCGCGCTAGGTTCTCGGCCGGCGAGAAACCATACAATCTCGTCGAGTCCCGTATTGCTGATCTGAATAGCAGCCATTCGTTCGGTACGCCGCTGAAGTAGGGTAGTTCTTGTGCTTGCCTGGGCGACGGGCGACGCTGAGCCATTCGTTCTATGGCTTCAGCTAGTCTGTCTATTCCTCTATCCTTTGATCGCGTCGGGGTGGGCGACCTAGCTCGTCGTGGAGTTTCTATAGTAACTCCTTTCGGTACCTCCTGCGGCGCATATTGGTAGAAAGAGTGTTGCGACGGCCGTCCTGCTAGCCCCCTCGCTGGCCCGCGGTCGGTACGCTCCCCCCGTGGTTCGCACAGGGCCGATGCGCGGACAGCCGATGACATATCTTGATCTGTTGTCGTCGGGGGTAGCTCGCCTTCCTTATGCTGGGCGTTCTTTAGCCAATCAGTAACTCGATGTTCCACTTCTGAGGCTTCGCGAGCACTGACACTTCCGTGGCCAGTCTCTTCCTGAATAGTGGCTATGTCCAATGCTAGTCGCTTCTTCACCAGGTCTGCTTCGATCTGCAGTTCTCTCCTTTGAATCTCGGCTAGACGTTCCTGGGCATCGAGCTCGGCTTGCTTGATTCGGGCTATAACGCTGGCGGCCGATCTATGCGATCGTTCGGACGCCGCTTTTGATCTTCTTTCTTCCCTATTTTGTTCAACATTAGACGCTGTTGCGGCGGTGTTTGCGGCGGCTGGTAACGCCACCTTTGTTCTATCTGTATCCATCGTTGTCTGTGCGGGTAATGTGGGCGCGCGGGCGTTCGGGTCGGGGCGCGCGCGCGGCTTTGTTCCGGCGGGTACGGACGTGGATGCGGACGGTTGTGCGGACGGAGACGCGGGGGGTTCTTCATAAATCTTCGCTGTCTTCGTGTCGGTGGCTGCTTGGCTTCTAGTCAGCGTCATCTTCGACTTTTGACATCCCTAACAGCCCTAACGGTCCTAACAGTCCTTTTGGAGGGCCCGTGACCGGGATACGCTCCGCCAGGGATGGATGTGTGCAGGATCGGACAGGTTACCGGCCTACCCAGCAGAGGGCAGTGTGTCCTACGGGGCGCTCGGGAACCGGTGGGAATGTCCGGCTCCTTCGGCAGTGCCTACAGACCGGCCCCCGTACCACACACGACCTTACCGGCGTAGCGTGCAGCTTCGGTTCGCGCCTTGAAAAAGGCACTCTTCGTGAACCGGAGGTATTGCACGAAGATACCTCACCGCCTTGATCGGCGTTAACTCCGACCCCTACCGTTTGACACCGTTAGGTGGTAGGGATACGGAGCCGCGGTCCACCCGCTTAAAGAAACAGGATAGAAATGTGTGTACGACACTTTTCTCTTGAACACAGTTCTTGCGCGCCTGTCTTCAGCACCTGACTTGCGTCTTGAGCGGCTGACTTGCGTCTTGAGCGGCTGACTTGTTTATTGATCCGGCTGGCGAAGGACCATCCAACTGTGGGGGATGCCTACAGTTGGAGGTCAAATGAAAGCTTGAGAACGTTGAAAGGCACCAAGCCGTATTTATTTTCAAACTAATATGACGATGTCACTGTGCGACGACTAAGTTACTAGCGACGTTCTTCGGTTCTTGAGGCTTCCACTGACCCCCTGCTCTTCACGTCCTGTAGGGTCCCGCCTTACTTCAGGGGGCTCAGTTCTTGAGCGTTCAGTTCTTCGGATCTTCAGGTAGTTCTTCTTGTTGTAGGCGCCGCAGTAGGGAACGAGTACGCTTGCCCATCGAAACCGACCTGCTTAGGTAGTTTTCTACTATAGCGCAAGTAGTGGTAGGCCTAAGAGACTTTGCATTTTTCCGGTACTTCGATGTGATTTCTTCGCACACCGTATGCAACCGGGCCAATACGTAACCAGATGGGTCACGGATGCTCGCTTGCGTGGGTGTCGATGTTCACGCAGTTTTCAGGTAGGTACTCATTGTCCTTAACACTAGGGGTCAAAGTTAGGGCAAGCCCAACAGATTTCAGAATAAAAAGCCGATTATTTTCTTCAGAATTCGTCGTTCCGAAAAAATTGCACACTTATTATAAAACAAAATATATAATAATTATTGTGCTCATTTTAATGCTAACAGAAACACATATTTGATTTAAGAGCCATCTATTAACGTTATTGTCATGTTAAAAAATGTTAATCTTTAAAATTACTTACTTACAATACGAGAAGCCATAATAACTCTTCATTCCTCGCTTTTTGACTACTTATAAAAAACAACAAAGCCCACACTAAAGGCACACACTAGATTGATTTGCAAATTGGTATGGAGGTATCAGTGATAACTACGTACCTTCTGTCGCTTTGATAAAAGCCGTTTGTTGTCAATTCGTTAAGAGTAAGAATTTGCTTTAAACGAACATCACATCACGCTCTAGACATGTTCGATTTGTTACCGTCGATTATCGATTTCTGGGCACTAAAGATGTTATTAAGTATTTAAATCATCGTAACGTGACGGTTTTAGAAGCGTTCTTATCATTTGTTTATAGGCATGAAAGAAGCCTTCCTACAATCCAAGGAGTTTTGTAAGCTGCTTGTACCTACGCTGTATTTTGATTTATGGGAAATATTCAAATTAGGAGTAGGCTTAGGTAAAGTAACGAAATGATATTTGTCTAATTACCTATATAAAATTCAAAAGAAATATCTTTGCGAGTAACGATTGCACACAGTCAATTCCATGCATTCCCGAATTCATATTATAAGAAATATTATTCACAAAGGAATGTAATCACATACGTTATAACAACTACCTAGTAAAGGTAAATACAAAATATTTAAATAGCGGATAATTAAAAAATATATCAAAAACAATATACCTACGTATAACAACAAACGAGAACAGCTCAAAACAAAATTTGAACTAATTTGAAAATGTATCACTTTATCGAAATAGGTAGGTACGCAACTTCGCGCCACACAAACTTTCACTCGTAAACAAACATTGATAACTATTGCATCTCACACATGACATATGCCCGGCTTTTATTTTCATACATTTCGGCGGTCGTTGTGCGAAGAGTACATACACAATGTGTATGCAAAACTTTCAGATCCCAAAAGCCACATAAGAAGCCTATGAGTGCGACCGAGATAGCAATATACACTCAGTCACACGGCAAGATTATGACGTTGCGCGTTGCGAAGTGAATTCATTCACTTCGCAACGCGCAACGTCGATTGCGGCCAATAACGATCGAGTAGCATCGACCATCACGCGCGCTGGATTACACGCGGAATTTAAAATGTTTATTGTTGTCAATTCTTATGAGATTCAATACCTACTTAGAGATATTTTATTTTTGTGCTTTCTATATATTTATCGTCTCGCATTATGGAATGCAAGCTCGGCTTGAGGGCTTGTATGGAAGGCACGCCACTGAATCAAACATGTTTTAATTCTATGTAACGATGTCCTATCAAATATGTTTTTTAATGTAGTACCTACGATTAACCAATATATGAAGCCACGAGCGAATTCTAGTTAAAAAATAAAACCATAGGCCCAGTACTTTAATGCGCGAGTGTACCCATGCGCAAACACACCCCCTCCACTTTCTTCCAGCGTTCTTTTTACATGACGCGTACTGTAACTGGACTGAGGAGGTCAGGCAGGCAGTCGCTGCACGTAAAACACTGGTATTCAGCAGTATCCGGTTAGGCTGGAAGCCGACCTTAACCTAGTCGGGATAAAGCTAGGCGGAAGATTATAATTATATATTATTACTAGCTGACCCGACAGACGTTGTCCTGTCCCGATCTACCTACTTACCTGCCTATTTACCTACACCTACCCTACACGTACCCTACACCTACCCTACGCCTACCCTACACCTACCCTACACCTACCCTACGCCTACCCAACACCTACCCTACACCTACCCTACACCTACCCTACACCTAGCCTACACCTACCCTACACCTACCCTACACCTACCCTACACCTACCCTACACCTACCCTACACCTACCCTACAAAAGTTTTTTTTTTTTTTCTCTTCGTAAGAACCATCTTCGTACTTCAAGGAATATTATAAAAAAAGAATTATCCAATTTGGTCAAGCGGTTCGCAAGTTATGCGCTTACCAACACTTTTAGCGATTCATTTTTATATATAAGACTAGCTTTTGCCCGCGACTTCGTCCGCGTGAATGTCGGTTATCGCGGATCCAGACGAAGTCGCGGATTAAAAAGTAGCCTATGTCCTTTCTTGGGGGACAATGCCAGAAACACTATAGAACTTTGCCCCACTCAATAAAAGTCGTGTACAATATGTAGCATTTTACTGTTTATTTATTGCTGATAACTACATATTAGTGTTAGTGACTGTAGAATTTGCGGTTTCCGTTTAAATCTAAAAACAATAATGATATTGATTATAGGTTAAATTGTATTTTAGGTAAAATGAGTTTGTATTTTGTGGGTAGGTATTTTGTAATCCGCAAGTTCTAAAGAAAAACAATTTAGTATAGAAAGGTTCTATATTCATTACAATTATTTTCATTAATTTACTTTTTCTGTACATGTGTTACTTTTTCTGTACATAGGTGGGGCAGGATCTGGCATTGTCATTTAATAAAAATCGGTTCAGCCGTTTCGTCGTGAAAATGAATCGCATTTATAATAGTAAGTATGGAAGTATGGATATGGATGGTATGGATTTTTAAATAAAATCTTGCAGAACGTGTTAGTCTAAGAGCCGTGGAAGATCGGCCTTCGCCCATCAGATAACTTGATGAGACATATTTTTTATCAAATATAATTCACTAGCGACCCGACCCGGCTTCGCATGGGCCTATAGCCTTCCTCGATAAATGGACTATCCAACACAAAAAGAATTTTTCAATTCGAACCATTAGATCCTGAGATTAGCGCGTTCAACCAAACAAACAAACAAACTCTTCAGCTTTATAATATTAGTATAGATTAACAAACATGCCTATGATAACTTGCCTATCGAAAAGTTTTCATAGCTACTTTCAATTTAATTTTCCAGTATAAGCTGATCTCGCCTTGTATAGAATTTCTTTACAACGCGAGGTCAGCTTAAACTGGATGTGTATAGCTTGATGTGTAGCCCATACATGAAATATTAATGCCAAGCTATAAAGTTTTGAGCATTGGAGCTATCTGATAGGTGCGAGAGAGAAAGTAGAGCGTCCGAGGTCCGTGTCCGTGACCTCGCATTGTAAAGCACTCTCACACGTACTCATTCACCACATCACATAACACAAAGAGAGGTACATATATACATAAATACATTAATACATACATACATACCATAAATAGAACTGTGTGTGAAATGTGTCCACATATTATATTATTATTCACTTAGAACTATTATTATTCCTTGTTTTGTAAAATGCTAGCATTTAAGAACTCTAATTTAATGTAACTCGAGGATTGGCACTGTTAGCCGAAATACAGGTTCCTCCTAATTCGGCTGCAGATGCTAAAACTTTTTGTTGTACTTCTGTTTTTATCATAGCACTAAACTGTACAAAATCTAAGTACTGTTTTTATGAAATAAAAATTATTATTATAAAAAAAAAGAAAAAATTGTATACAAGGCGAGATCAGCTTATACTGGAAAAATTAAATTAAAAGTAGCTATGAAAACTTTTCGATAGGCAAGTTATCATAGGCATGTTTGTTAATCTATACTAATATTATAAAGCTGAAGAGTTTGTTTGTTTAGTGGTACGCGCTAATCTCAGGATCTACTGGTTCGAATTGAAAAATTCTTTTTGTGTTGGATAGTCTATTTATCGAGGAAGGCTATAGGCCCATGGAAAACCGGGTCGGGTCGCTAGTGAATTATATTTGATAAAAAATATGTCTCATCAAGTTATCTGATGGGCGAAGGTCGATCTTCCACGTGTCCTCTACTATGTGCTGTGTGAAACTTACTATGCAATGTCCCGCTGCCCTGCGTGAGCTTGCCGATGTACCGGCCAAGCGTGAGCGGCTTGTCGTCTCCGGAGCCCTCCACCGTGTTGGTGACAAGGCACAGCGTCGTCTTGCCTTCAGAGTCCATCCGTGGGAATGCTGCACAAAATACATACTCTTTGGTTTAGGTAGAAATCAATCTAGAGAATGTTGTGAAAATATTGTCTTGAGATAAAAAAGGTTGAAGTGATACGACGATATTGTGTTGTTGTGACTACATATAACAATTATCAATATTGTTGAGTCATTGGTAGCTTTTATTCAATCACTAGCCACCCGACCCGGCTTCGCATGGGCCTATAGCCTTCGTCGGTAAATGGACTATCCAACACAAAAATAATTTTTCAAGTATAGATAATAAATCACAACTGATATGTGTAGCTAATGAGCTCTGTGAGTGTTATTTAGGAGAATATTATTACGGTTCCAAATTACAACTCGCAACAGGATGCACGATTTTTTTTTCATATTTTTAATTTGATAGTTACATCACCATATAATAGTAAAAAATATTCAACGCATACTTTATAAAGAGTTGAAAATAGCCAACTAAACTGGGCATTTCAAACGCCCGCCATTTTGGCGCGCTCAATGTGACGTCATAGTCTATGACAACAAACAAGTAGACTTTAGGTCGAAGAACTACGCACTCAATGACATTGATATTTTTTTTTCATAGACTTTTATGTCACATTCGCTCCGTAGGTCGGAGCGAATGTGACATAAAAGTCTGTCATTTGGCATTGGCATTTGGAGTTGTCATTTGGCATCGTTTTTCACATACTTACTTGAATTTTCCACAGTTTTTTTTTTGCAAATATTTTAAATAATTCTTCCTAAAAATAAAATTATAATGATGGAGGCATTCTCAAATAATACAGTATCAAATCGCAATATTTGAATCATGCATATTATAATCCACTACGAATCATCATCATCGTGTCAACCTCTAGACGCCCACTGCTGGGCATAGGTCTCCCCCAAGGGGGGGTTCAGCCGTAATCGCCATGCTTGACCATGTTGGCGATCGCAGTAGGTGTTATGGTACTCAGAAGGACGCTGCTGCCCATCCTGTGGTCAATATCCCTCTGTCGCCTTCTACAACTCCACGGGTAGTGCTATACGCGGCCGGCACCACACGACAACGATAATAGACAACGATTTTATTTGCTCTACAATTTAAGTTGACCTTCAATTAGCATATAAAACTATGCTATAGTGTTTTATAAAAGCTGGTAGTTTTCCTTATAAAATAAATAATTCATCATCATCATATTCATCATTTCAGTCAAAAGACGTCCACTGCTGAACATAGCCCTTCCCCAAAGGGTTTTTTTTGCCATAATCGCCACGCTTGGCAGGCGGGTTGGCGATCGCAGTATGGTTGTTACAAATGCACAGAGAATGCTGCTGCCCATTCTCTGGGGAGTCCCTTAGTCGCCTCTTACGACACCCACGGGAAGATATGGGATGGTGCTATTCTCTACGTCCGACACCATACGGACAAAACTAAATAAAAAATAAAATGAACTAAATTACTAATTAGCTAAAGTGAAATATGAACACAAAAGCTAGCAGTAATAATGAGTACCTTTCTTAGCCAGCCTGCGCCTGTGCTGCTCCCTGGCGGCCTCCATCTGTATCTTGACGGCGTCCCCCGCGTGCGGCTCCAGGCCCCCGTCGGAGGCCGCCTCGGCCTCGGAGCCGCCCGACTTGATGGGACTGCTGCGCTTCAGCACCTTGTGCTGCCACACACGGACAGGGACACTGCAGTGCAAGCGCCGCAAACCGAAACTAACTATGCTACGTCACGGGTGCTCAACGTTGGAAGAAGTGGGGCTGACTAACTGGACTAAATGTCTAGTGTGATCCATGCCGACATCACAGAACGTGGTGGTCTGTTTGATCTATACTTTATACATCTATTGAAACAGTTACATCTAACTGACGTGACGGTCAGAAAGTGTGGAGACAAAGAAACGTCTACCGACTGATGAAACAGTTCTATCACTAACTGTTGAAGTGTTAACGGTGGAGACAAAGAAAGGATTAATCAAAAATTTTAAATTTGTTTGCGAACGCGGACAAAATAGCTAGACGTGTCCATTTGAAGTTGTACTTGGGTAACAACACAATCTAGACCCAGAAATAAAAATTAAATAACACTTTTATTTGATTTTTGACATTAAATTAGGCCAAGACAACTGTAATTCATTCTCACGGGAAAAGGTGCGCGGGCGCAGCAGTCAATGCTTTCGAACTATAAGTACTCACATTAGTCTCCATGCCTAGGGCTCAACGTTCACCACCCGCCCGTGTAAACATGCACTATGCTCATACGCAGGGCTGTAGTCAACTCGTCCTACCCACACAACACAGACGCGTCAACCGACAGAAGCAAATAAAATGTCGCTAACCTCTAAACACGACTACCCTATTAAACCACAGAATAAATATGTACAGAAAACCAGCTTCACACAACGAGCGAAAACATGTGCACGCGCATATAGACGCGCACGTACGGCGGTCATGAACGCACGCGCACCGTGTACGTAGACGCGTGTATGAGTGCGTGCGTTTTCACTAGTTGTATGCAGTCAACCTTCTGTACTCATCTATTTTGTGATGAAACTATTAATGAGTCAAAGTGTCACCTTTCTGCCGTACGTCCTAAGAGGCTGCGATGCAAAAAGTCATTTTATCAACATGTTTAGTTCAAACTTCAATATAAATTAAAAAAAGAAGGTACTTCTATTTTTATATAAGAAATAAGTTTTTTTGTTTTGGTGTTTGTGATTACGAGGGGATTTCTTATGTGCGCGTCTGGGACTTGACTTTTGCCTAATACAACAAATACTTGTAAGCCTCGCAAAATAAAGGTGCACTAGGAGGATAAAATGTTTTTCTACTAAAGCTGAGAAGCGACGAATTCTCGATATTATATTATAAGCATCATAATTATTTCATTACAAACACTGTTTTGGTATTTAATACCTACTGATCTTTAATGAAAACCATAGTTATTCAATAGAACTTATTTTGTGTCAATGTTTTCTTTTAAATGTTTCTGGAACTTCGTTCCAGCGGCCGAAGTTTTGGAGTAAATATTTCCGAAAGCATATTCTACAATTTCTACAGTCGATTCAAAAGTTTGAATTGCAGATATATGATTTAAAAACCCCACAAACCTATCTCAAATATACAAAATTGAATTATAGTTCACAATAATTTGTTGACTTGCATTTTTTTTTTTTTTGTGTTTACGTCCTTAATATATTTTTTTTAATTGCGGAAATGTGAACCCATTTTTTC
The DNA here is from genome assembly GCA_947361185.1 of Charanyca ferruginea. Lineage (NCBI taxonomy): Eukaryota > Metazoa > Arthropoda > Insecta > Lepidoptera > Noctuidae > Charanyca > Charanyca ferruginea. Next base: position 29,708,088 of record OX376058.1, on the reverse strand, counting down.
GTAATGTAAAAGGTAGACAATATTGTTACCCTTCGAATATATTTTTTCTCAGTAAGATCAAAACTTTGATTAATTTTAACTTACATGAATCTCAACAAAAAAAAGTAGAAGTGGATTAGACCCAAGTGTCTAGTGTATTGGTGTATTAAAACAATTTTCATAAGTAAGTACCTAGAATATCTCTAGTCCTAGATCAGACACATTGTATTAGCAGCTATTCTTAAATAGCTCAAAGCGCAACAGAATATGTTTACATCATCAACAATGAAGATTCATCCTAACCACCTGTGCATCTTTCCTTTGTGAGGCTCATCGTAATGAAGACAGGCTGTACTCACCACATCCATCTTGCCGATGTCAAAGCCGAGCTCCTTGATGGGTATCTCGTACATGTAGGTCAGCATGTTGCCGAGGGGCCTCAGCTTCTGTGGAGTGAGCTGCTTGAGCCCCGCGTGTAGCAGGCGCCGGGCCGCCTTGTGGTACACGGTGCCCGGTTTGTTGTACTTCATGGCGTTGTTGCACATTAGTTTGAAGTCGCTCTGTGAAAGAAAGGGGAAATTAAATTGGAGTTTTCGAAATAAATGATTTAATAACATGCCGCGAGCCGTGTGGTGCCGGCCGCGATTAACACCACCCCATTTCTACCCGTGGGTGTCGTAGAAGGCGACAGAAGGATATTGACCAGAGGATGGGATGGGAACCATAACACCTACTGCGATCGCCAACATGCATCGGTCAAACATGGCGATTACGGCTGAACACCACTTGAGGAAGACCTATAATAATAATAACTTTATTTTCAGGCAACTGTGGCCCATACATAAAATACACAAAATAATCTTAAAACAATAACAAACTAATACATATTAAAACCTTATCAACTATAATTAAAAATATCTTATTTCACACGTAAAGTTGGCGTCGTGTGTCGCGCGGTGCCAGCAGGTACCCGGCCTCGGAAGCGCCGGAACACAACCTTTTGGCCAAAATTCTTCTTTCGTGAAGGTCGACAGATGTTCAGTTGGTACTCTCACCACAAAGGAGTTGAAGTTCGCATTGTGGCTAGAGGCCAACCGTTCGACCCTCAGAGTAAAATTTGACCTTTGATTTGGAATTTTTTTTTGTTTGGTTTTATTTCTTTTTTTTTATTTGTTATTTTTTTATTTATTTTTTCCTATGTCCAGCAGTGGGCGTCTAAAGGTTGACATGATGATGATGTAAGTAATGTATCTATTCATCAAGTAACTTATTCAAAAATATGAACCAAGAGTAAACATAAAAGGAATATTTTTCACTTCCTAGTTTTGTAATGATGCAGTGGATCAAAAATATTATCACCAAGGTCATCAACACCAAGTTTAGAAATGGTTTTGAATCGCATATAATTAATACAAAGAGGGTAATAATCATACATTCAGTACACATACGTATTTTCAGGGTTCCAATAGTCCCAGACCAGTAGAACTTCGATTACAAACCAAAATTATTAATCGTAGTTCCACATGTTCTTTTAGGATTCTGTTTTAGTCTAGACCGAGTGATAGAATTGATCCAAATGTAAAAAATCATCCTCATCAATACTGTTTGAAAACATACTCACAATAAAACAGTTGAGTGACTTGTACTCATTATCATCAATCTTCTGCTTCATAGTGGAGAAGTCCATGGGCCGCCTGATGATGTCAGAGTAGCCCGGTGCGAAGTTGTCGTTGACAGGCCACGCGAAGAACTGGTTGGGGTCGCGCTTCTCTAGGTTGCGGAGCAGCTGCTCCAGCAGGCGGGACAAAGGGCGGCGCTTCTGACTCGCCTGGGAAGTGGGAGACTTATAATACACCACACACTAGCAACACACACTGAGTAAACTTAGCAATGCTTAGTTTCTAGCATGAAGATATAGGTATAAATGGAGCCAACACTTAGAACAAAAGCTTGAAACCAACTGTGGGCTGATGCTCTCTTTCTGAATGCATACATAAGAACGAGACAGTGATATGTGTTTTCTTTATCTTATGTATGCATTCAGAAAGAAAGCGTCTGCCCACAGTTGGCTTCACTTAGGTATTTAGAGTGTTGCCTCCACTTTTATCTATAAGCTTCTTGGTTTCTAGCGATTAATTTTTGTATTCTGTTTGTCTGTTTTTGCTGCTTGTATTTACAGCTATTAAATTGTAAATCCGTAATTGGCTGTAAGATCAGTTTATTTTTGAAAATGAATTGTTAAAGAGCTGTGGATTTTGTTAAAAATAAATAAATAAATAATATTGATCCATTAAACGAAACATGAGAATTGTTACACATTATAGATTGAGAACAACGGATTAACTCACTGTGTTGCCGGGTTCGTCCGACTAGTTTCGATGGCATACGGCCACCTTTCTCAAGGAATAATATTGATAGTAAGACATTATGTTGTTAGTAGGGATTCAAACACACATTGTACAAGTAAATAGACTGGATGAACGTAATGCAATCATTTATACTAACAGACTTCATGATGTATGAAATTAATTTAAATATCTGTGCCTCATAAAGCATGTGAACCTGTTGGTCCCAGCTGACATTTGTAGATCATCATTATGGGTAGCCAGAAATCAGAAAGTCAGACATCCAGTCTCACCAAGTTATCATCTTACCCAGTAACTGGGTCGGGGAGGTCAAACAGGCAGTTCCATTTAAAACACTAGTACTCAGCTACATTCGGTAGGACTGGAGGTCATCCACAATATAGTTGGGAAAAGGTTAGACAGATTGTGATAGTGTAGTTACAGAATAAAAACTGTTATTTTCATTATCTCAGATGCAAAAGTGATAGACACTTATCTTAATTAGAATCATTATTAACACCTAGCTCTTGCTCAAAACATTTGAAGAAGCAGTGAAAATTACAAAACTTGTGTAACAGTTGGCAACAATTACTTATTATACACAATTTACTGAACACTAAAGAGGGCTGTGCAATAAGGTTTTAAGTGCTTTGATAACAAGTAGAACATTGGAAGTAACTTTTGAATAAGAAGTTCCGAGGAAGATGGAAAGACTACACATGCAAAGAGGTATATTACAAGTGGTTTATATTTTATACAAACATAATGTACAGTTTTTATTAATTCAGATTATGTGCATAATTGTGACTATTTCAACAGTTACCTTTAGCACACAAGTGCGAGGTTCCCTGTGAGAAGCAGGAGAGTTGGGCCCCGGGCCCGGGCTGAGCCGTCGTATGAGCTTCTTGGCCAATCCCTCATCATCCGTATCATCATCGTCTGACATTTTAATCTGGAACAATCCGTTTCTAATACATTCAGAGATTGTAGAACTGACGATGAGAAACATAAATAGTGAATTGTTTACAGAAAAACTTATTGTAAGAACTTGTGCGTAGTGTTACATTACAAACTGAGTGTATGTGAATAATGTCACAGAAAGACGAGGCCATAATGTATGCAAAATATTTATTAATCTTGTTAACTCTGACTAACATGATCTAAATTGATTGATGCTAAAGCCTTTGAAGCCATACTGGCTTTTAAATAATTAGAGAATAGTCCTATGTAGGTAATGTAATGTCAGTTTCTTTGAGCCCACGCATATTGAAGCCACGTTATAGAAAATTTTCGCTCAGGCGTAAAATAATAACCTTTTAATACATTTTCTCGAGTTTCATGTAGGTAGATGACGCTAAATAAATTCTACACTATTTTTTAAACTTCAGACTTGGAACTAGTTTGAAATAATACTTATAATTTGTCGGTGCTTCTAAATGTTGAGTGCAGTGACGAAAGAGTCCAACAAAATGGTCTCTAGTGTTTGTGAATATCGATCCTTACCATGTCTATTTCGCGGCGTCTCCGCTTTCTTTTATTACTAGGTTTCTCGTCGATTTCCTTGTGGTCATCGGTAGCTGAATGTTCTACATCGCTTGCTTCCAATTCTTCTTCTGCAAAACATAAAAATTGTGTTAGCAATTCATGTTAGCATCAACAAATAATGAAACTAGTACCGCGAAAAGGTTTGTGGCGGATTTTCTGAGTTTTACTCACTGCAGCTTAATTTTTCTATATAATCCATGTTTAGTATAGTGTTTTAAATAATTTGCACTTATTTTAACTAATAACTAGAGTTTTAATTAAATACAATCAGAAGTAAAAAATCATCTAAACAAAACAACCATCCACAAAACCACAGAGTAGTACATTATCACAAAATCAAGCCAAATGACAGATGCATTTGAAATTCCAAGTCGCATACAAATAAGGTACCTAATGTTTTGCACGAGAACGAAACAGCTGTTCGAACCTTTTAGTGTGTAAGATAAAGACAATAATAGCAACGGGATGGAACGCGCTATTGCAGTGCGTTCTCGATTCTTTTTTATATAATCATGTTTGTTGTCATTAGGTTAATGTCCAAAGTCAAAGTCAAAGTCAAAGCATTTATTTCAATTAAACCATTTGCAGGCACTTTTGAATAGTCAAAGAGTCAGTTAGTTAGTCAGAAAGTTGAAGCTAGTTGCTCGTTCCAAAACGTAGGGTAGGTCTCTATGGAGAAGAACGAGCAAGAAACTCCACGGACACTCTTTTCAATCAAGCTTTTACAAAATCCAGGCTACATTATTCTTGTTGCTTCTATATGTGAAAACAATGTAAGTGAAGAGAAATCCAAAACATTCTAATTAAAAATAAATTAATATAAAAGCCATGGCAGTTAAGAGATGACCAATCTCAACCGACAGCGCCCGTTCACGAACATGACGCGCGGATCAGCACCACTTAGCTCAACCATTTTGAAGGGAACCGAATGATCTAACCCACACGCCACCATCAGTGAGACATTTGAGCGAGCATGACAATGCTCTCAACTGCCATGCTCATTTATGTCAAACACATTGAATAAATAAATGGCTCCATAGTTCTCACATTTACATAATAATTGAAATAGTGCTATTAATTTACACAAAGTCAAAATTTAAAATGTATGTAAGTATTTCATTCGACAGATAAAATATAATAAGTAAATAATAATTACGGTACACGTTATTCATGTCAATAATAAGGGGTGAGCAACATAATCTTCTTGCAATTAAGAAATTCCCTAAAGCGGCTGTGGAGCAGGACCAGCATTATGCCAAGCATTTTTATCATTGATATAATCTTCCAACTTATAATATGCTTGCCTACATAGTGTGCGTTTAATACATGTTTTAAATTGTCTTTCATTTAATTGCAAAATATCGAGCGGTATTTTATTATAACATTTTACACAATACCCCATAAAAGAAGTATGTACTTTTGACAATCTGAAACTTGGTTGATATAATTTGTTCCTATTTCTAGTATTAAAGTTATGTCTGTCACTTATTTTACTAAACAGGTGAAGATTTTTCCGAACATGCATGATGTTTTCGTTTATATATTGACAAGGTACCGTCATGATATTAATTTGTTTAAACAATTCTCTTAGAGACTCGCGTCTGCTGAGATTATAGATGGCTCTGACAGCCCTCTTTTGCAGAATAAAGATAGAATCTATATCTGCAGCCCGTCCCCAAAGCAAAATACCGTAAGACATGATACTATGAAAGTAACTAAAATAGACTAGTCTAGCGGTATCCACGTCTGTCAATTGCCTGATTTTTCTGACAGCGTAAGCGGCCGAACTTAGCCGCCCTGCAAGAGATGTTAAGTGAGGACCCCACTGCAGCTTTGAGTCAAGCGTAATCCCTAGGAAAACTGTCTTTTCGACGAATTCAAGTACGTCCTTATTCAATAAAACGTTACATTCACTACTTTTAACATTCGGTAAAGCGAATCTTATGCACTTGGTTTTCTTCTCATTTAACACTAAATTATTTGCAGTAAACCAATTATGAACTTTAATCATGGCGTCATTTACGTCGTCATAGTGCTGTGCCCGTCTATTTACTTTAAAAATCAATGAAGTATCATCAGCAAATAACACCATTTGAGGTTGATTTCTCAGTAAATGCGGTAAATCATTAATATAAACTAGAAATAGGAACGGACCCAATATTGAGCCCTGTGGTACTCCCATTTTTACTTTCAAGCCCGATGAATTTACACCGTTTATTTGAACTTGCTGCAGCCTATCATCTAAATACGATTTTACTAATCTGAGCGCTAGTTTACCGAGTCCGTAGTGCTCAAGCTTTAAAAGCAGTGTTTCGTGATTTACGCAATCAAATGCTTTGGAGAGGTCACAGAAAATGCCAATGGCATCCTGTGACTCCTCCCATGCGTTAAAGATATGCTTAATCAAAGTGATACCGGCATCAGTAGTGCAACGCCCTCTGGTGAACCCATACTGTTGATCATGTAGGATTCTATTGCAATTAAAATGACTGAGCATTTGATTAAGCATTACTTTTTCAAACACTTTGCTGAATACCGGCAAAACCGAAACGGGTCTATAATTATTCGTGTCCTTGCATTCGCCGGATTTGAAAAGTGGTATAACTTTACTGTACTTCATTAAATCTGGGAAAACTCCTTGGTCTATACATAAATTAAATATGTAAGCTAAATAGGGTGCTACTGTCTCAATAATCGATTTACAAACATTAGTAGACATTCCCCACAAATCCTCAGTAACTTTGATCTTTAGTTGTTTAAAAGTTTTTATAATAATCTCAGGGTTTATATGTTTAAATTTGAATTCCGAAGGGCAGGCTAAAACATTCGTTTTTAATAAATCAAAAGCAAGTGAGGGCGAGGAAGCTAAATTTTCTGTAGTTTTAATTGGAATATCAGTAAAGAATTTCGCAAATTCCTGAGCAACATCGATATTAGTACTTATTAGACCACAGGGTGTCTCCAGAGTGTAATCAGTTTTATTTCTTTTGTTTCTATTGGTTTCATCATTGATAATTTTCCAAACAGTCTTAATTTTATTTTCTGCTGATTTTACCTTGTTGCTTATGTATAAAGCTTTAGCTGTCTTGCAAGTATTTTTAAAAGTTTTAGAGTAAGTAGCAACATACTTATTAAAAGTTTCAGTGTTTATATAAGGCTTAAGGCCATATAGCTCAAAGAGTCTTTCCCTACTTTTCCTGATACCTTTAGTTGCCCAGTCACTGAATAAAAACTTAGGGCTAATAGTTCTAGGTATTTTCTTAAAAATATTATTAAACTCTGTTTGCACAACTAAAAAGAATTCTTCATACAAAACATTACCATCACTCATATTAAGGCCCTGAATGTTTAACTTACTCATTAAAGTGCTATTAAATTTAATTAAATTGCCAGATGTTACTGGTCTTGACAGTACCTGCACTTTTTGTATTGGAGCGTTGGATTCAAAAGTAACGGTTTGCCCGCTGTGATCAGACGGGAGATAATTCACTATAGCCTTTTCTAAATAGTCGCAGCAACAAAAAACATTATCAATACATGTAGCAGTAGTCGTAGTTACTCGTGTTGGTTCTAAAAACACATTTGACAAATTAAATGATTTAAAAAGACTTATTAATCTACTGCTATTTGAATTGTTTTCTAAAATATTAACGTTAAAGTCACCGCAAATGATTACTGATTTATTGCCATTTGTAAGTTTAGTCAAAACATCTTCCATTATTGACTCAAAAATTGAGTAGTTTTGATAATTAGGGGGTCTGTAAACGCACACTATTACATGCCTATCTAGCTCAACACAGGACAGTTCAATAGTATGTTCAACCGATAGTTCCACTATGTCTTTACGAGACTTAAATTTGATATTATTTTTTATTAAGATTAGTGAACCACCACGCATCATAGTTATCCGGTTGAAACAACTGCCAATAGTATAATTATCATAATTAATTAACATTTCATAATCCTTCAGCCAGTGTTCGGTGAAACAAATAATGTCGAGCTTTGTCTTTTCTAAAAATAACTCAATTTCTAATTGCTTAGAAGAAAAACCTTGAATATTCTGGTGAAATAATTTCATGGAATGTTGCTTTGACCCTTTTTTACAAATTACTAAGTGATTGCTAGAAGATACCTTGTTTTTGATAAATTTAACTATATTGGTACTGGTAACTTCTGTTGTCTTACTGACTAGTTTAAACTATTATTTGTGCTTACCACCTTATTAGTATTATTACTAACTACTGTGGAGTCAATTACAGATGACTTCGACATATTACTTATGTCTGAGTTAATATTAAAAGCTAATAGCCATGCTATCTGACGCCTAAACCTAATGGGCAGATACACTGTATCTCTAGTCGATTTTAATTTTTCAACAAAACTGTTGGTGTCTAGAAACATAAGCTTGTCACTATAGTGACTAACTAAGAAATGCATATGTTTATTAAGAATATGTATCTCAATATTTTCCCTATGTGACAGATGCTCAAAGTATGGAAATGCGCATATTATTATTTTATGACAATTAACATTTAAAAGTTCAGTGACACTGTTAGTTATATCATCAATACAAATATTTGAGCTATTACCTACACATACAGTAATAATTGTATTAGAGTTATATTCTTTTTTAATTACTGAAGATATTATTTCTTTGTATGAATTCCCAGGCGTACAATAGTTTAATACAGAATGACTCAGATTGTTATTTACTAATTTACCTAACCCTCTCCCTAAACTGTCCGAAAACATAATAGGATAGTAACAAACATTATTCGAAACATTATTGCAAGTGAGTAAACTACTGTCTGCCTGTGCAACAGTAGATGAAGCTTGTACAATATCAGTTGTTACATTTGTTTTGAGCAAACACCCTTCCTTCCTTTTATGTTATTGGTTTATAAGTACCTACAATGATGTACAGTCTAATGATTTTACAACTAATAGCTGACCAGTATATTTTTATTCGAAATGTTATTGTTGTACAATCCAAAACCTTGTGGTTTTTATGATTTTTAAAACTTTTCGCGGTATTGTTACCGCGAAAAGTTTTAAAAATCATAAATCATTCATTAATTTCTGAAGTCGTGAGTCGGGCGTGAAGTTGCGTGTCCTTTCATCCTTTGTCGTCAATCTTAAAAACAAAAGCTCTACGATGCGTCTGGATGCTGTAATAGATACAATATAGGTAAAAAAAATACTTAACTCCATTAATATTTATCCTAGACTACTAATAAATTTGCAAGAGTTAGGTAGCTCGTGGCTAAGTTAAAGCCGTACAGATCGATTGGTCAAAGGTTGAGCTACGCTAACCGCGGTCGGTCTGTGGATGGGTGATCATCCCTTTCATACCGAGATCCCTCCGTGCCTCGGAAAGCACGTAAAGCCCAACGGCTTTACGTTACTAGATTGCGACTTGCTACTAGATTGCCAAAGATCTACAAATGACAGCCGGGACGTTGGTCCCGGCTGTCGGCAGTCGTTATAGGTATCGTCAGAAACCAGAAAGTCTGACAACCAGTCTTAACAAGGGGTATCGTGTTACCCAGTAACTGGGTTGTGGAGGTCCGATGGGCAGTCGCTCCATGTGAAACACTGGTATTCAGCTGCATCCGGTTAGGCTGGAAGCCGACCCCAATATACTTGGGAAAATTCTAGGCAGATGATGATGACCTCTTTAAGAAATCTTATAAAGTTGGTAGGTAACTAGCTTTTATTACTAAACATAAAACAGCGCTTAGTTAAATAGCAAAGAGTACAATTTATATGTCGCAGTATGATAGATAAAGCCGTAATATAGTTAAAGCATTATGGATATAAATATATCCCGTAACATCAAAATAACATAGGTACCTACCTAGTTATACGAAAGCGATTCATTACTATTTTACGGTCGCAATCTAGTAATATGTTTATCAGACTAACCCTTAAATGGTCGCGTGGGGTGTCATACACCCCAGAGCATGTTTCCAGAAATAAAGAATTTAGCAAGCTGGTCTTCTGGTTAGCTTCGTAAATACATGTGAGATTAAAAATTCAGTTGCGAGCGGCGGCGGCGCTCGGTCGTGAAGAGCTTGTTTGGGGTGTACGACACCTAGGGTTGCCACCCGTACTTTATGTAACGTAAATAGTTAATGTATAAATATCTCAAAGTTAGTCCCACATTTGACTTAATTTGTTTGGTGTTACCTCTTCTTCATTAATTTGGATGATAAGAAGTAGGCACTAAAAAGCGAAAAATAAAAGATTTTTACAAAAAGCCTTTTGTAAAAAAGCTTTATTTTATTATTATTATTTTTTAGAAAGCTAAAAAGTAAAAAATAACTTTCTGATGTCGGTGGCATACAAAACTACAAACAGAACAAAAGTTGAGCTACGAAATAAAAGTTATTTTTTTAAATAAATATATTTAGAACTGATAGAATACCTACCTTTTAAAGTAAATATACTTTATTTCTCTCAAAAAAAGGTGGCAACCCTAACGACACCCCAGGTGACTGATGTTTGTGTGGTCTAATATACAGGTAAGTGTTGTTTATGCTGCATTGTTAATTTTGGTTATTTATGATTTAAAGCATTGTAATTTGACAAATAATAAGTTTCAGTGAATAAGTTGAATTATAATACGTCTACCTTGGGCAGAGGATCCAACTTGCCCGAAACAACTTCGAGAAGGAAGCCGATCGGAGGGTGCATTTGGGGTGGGCAGCATTTGTCAAGCTTCGTAGAGTCTTCTCGTCGCCTATACCGCAGTGTCTGAAGACGGAAGTCTTTGACCAGTCTTTATTATGACTTAGGTTGCCGAGACGTGGACACTTACAGCGGGGCTAGTTCACAAGTTCAGAGTTGCTCAGCGGGCAATGGAGCGAGCAATGCTTGGAGAACTAAATTCAGCGACATTGCTCGCAGAATCAGCAAGCTGAAGTGGCAGTGGGCTGGTCACGTCTGTCGCAGGACCGACTGCCGATGGAGCAGACTTGTCGTAGAGTGGAGACCACGAATCGGTAGACGCAGCGTGACGCTCTCCAGCCCGATGGACCAATGACCTAAAGAAGGTAGCCGGTGGTGGCTGGATGCGCAAGGCAGAGGACCGGGAAAAATGGCGCGCAATGGAGGAGAATTATGTCCAACAGTGGACCAAAAGTAAACTGAAGTGATGATGATGACATAAAAGGACGTAGCTACCCATCTTTCGGTCAATATCCCTCTGTCGCCTGCTACGACACCCACGGGTAGATATGGGGTGGTGATATTCACGGCCGCCACCACACGGCATATAATCAAATGGTGATATGTGTTATTTTGTAATGTGGCCTAGCCTAAACATGGAAACCTGGATGGACCAACAGCTCACTTCGGTCCAAATGCCCATGCACAAAATACCTAGGTACAGACAGCGTCATTAACTGCTTACCCCCTATCCGAAGAAATTTGAATGCGTGGGGGTAAGCAGTTGATGTCGCTGTCTGTACGTATCATGCTGCGAGAACATGAAAATAAAAATTCAAAATTTTTAGGGTTCCGTAGCCAAATATGTCACAGAAACAGAACTATACTATTGAAACTTGGTAAGTATATGTATTCTGTAAACCGCATTAAGATTTTCACAATAAATTTTGGGGGTTAATTAGATCTGACACTCAAAATTATATTTTCATCGAACCCATGCGTGTGGGGTATCTATGGATAGGTCTTCAAAAATGATATTGAGGTTTCTAGTATCATTTTCTTCTAAACTGAATAGTTTGCGCGAGAGACACTTTCAAAGTGGTAAAATGTGTCCCCCCCCCCCCTGTAACTTCTAAAATAAGAGAATGATGATCTGTTTGACATTTCAAAAAGACAGCTGTCAAGTTGTGTGTGTCTGACATTATAAATTTTATTTATTTAAACAATCTTTTGCGCAAATTCAACTAGCGTCCTTCTATTATTTATTTTAATAATTATGTGTATAACAATATTACATGGTATATATAGAAATATTAACACAACCCTTGACCATCATTTAGTTATACCGGGAAGTCGTGACCGTTCCCGGCAGGGCCGAAGTGTAACATGTAATCGAATACTGGTCACCCAGACCACGCTGATCAACCACCAAACGGTTTCCCTGCATCGGAACAAGCCGCGAAGTTCTCCGGACAGTTCAAAGTGCTCTTTGATGAGAAGATCGAAGGCATAATGTGTGTGGCTTGTCGGCTCGGGAAAGAAATGCTGGATGTGAGAGTGACAATGTTGAGGACAGAGGACTAATCTAGTAGCAATGAATGAAAAAACACGCAAACACTACTACACGATTTATTGTCGGTAAATCCACAGGTTTTAAAACTATTACATTCACTGATTTCGGGCAAGGATGGCCGCAGTTCAACAATTCTATCTAAAAACGCGGTTAAGACTTACAGAACAAGTGCACTCTTTCGTATCTGGAAGAGAACAGACAGCTACAATTGAAATGTGGGCGGAAGTTTACAATCAACATCCGGTTCCAGAATATTCGAACAGTTTGTACAGTGCTGCCTCTAGTGTCGAGAGGCGACTACTACGACATTCATTCATGAGATTACAATAACTCATTGATAAAACAGCGTTTCCTGTGTCGAGAAGCGGGCAGTTAATCGATATTTATGCGTAAGCCGTTCATTGAAGCTGGCGCCCTCTAGTGGTGAATATCACAAATAAACCTCCTCTGCTTCCGCCACGCGATAACAGGGGGCGCTAGTGTATATCAGTCACATTTCTCCCGCCGTGTACATACAAAATGTACATACAAAATGTACATAATTTATACAACTAGTGACTGGTATACACTTCTCAATATTGACAATAGAATGCAATTATCAATTCAATGAATTACAAGATAACAATATCGCGCATTTATACATAGTTATAACAATTAATACATAATTATAAAGTTAAGGGTAGTCACTCCAGAATCCTTGCTCTGCTATATATTAAATCAAATTTGAAATAAAAAAAACTCCTTCTCATAGCAGAATCCTGAAGTGACGCCAAGAAAGGAGACACATAATATGAAAACTTATTCTACTCTAAATCAGTGTCTACAATACAATGCATGACGACAACTAAGTTTCTACTGGTATAACGACGAGACGTTTAACAGGACGGCGCATTACACCACTCTTGGTTTTGACGTCGACGACTCTTACGACACCATCCGCACCTGGGTACATGCGTTCGACTCTCCCCTTTGGCCATATGTTTCTTGGTAAGCCTTTCCCATGCTCCGCCCATGAACGGTGCTCCTGGTGGAATGTAGCGCCAGTTAATGTGACGTACCTCTGCTTCGTGTTGAAGTGATTCTAGGGCGGCCTTACGGAGCTCAGCGTCTGCCCCGTGGAAATTGGTGCCGTTATCACTCCAAATAACTTCAGGACATCCACGACGTGCCATCATACGCCTCAAAGCGAGTATAGCGGCATCTGTTGATAGCGAGGCGGCAACTTCTAAATGGACAGCACGCGTAGTTAGGCATGTGAACAATGCCACATAGCGCTTCTCGTGATGTCTCGCTACTGTGACGGATAGTAGCCCGAAGTAATCCAGTCCTGTGTGTGTGAACGGACGTTGATGGTGTGCCAGTCGACAGGGTGGTAAGTCGCCTGTTAGTGGCTCTGGCGGCACGGCTCGACGTAGTCTACAAGGTTGGCAGAGCCTTATTACTGCACGGACGGACGGCCTTAAACCTAGAATCCAATAGCGTTGTCGTATTTCGTTCACGATGCATTCCACGCCACTGTGGTGTAACTTTTGATGAATCCAGTCTATGTACAAGCGGCAGTAACGATGATCGCCGTCTAGTACTGTTGGTGACTGTGTTTCTTGTGATATTTCAGCTGCTGCTGCGATGCGCGAGCGTATTCTCATTATCTTGTGTTCGTCGACTGTCAGAGATAACCGCTTCAAACGACTGTCAGCTGGTACCGTTCTCCCGCCGGTGAGAAGACTCAATTCATTTGTGAAACTTTCTTCCTGTATAGCACGTGTCCACAGGAGCTCGGCCTGACGTGTGTACTGTGTGCCAAGGGGTATGTAGACCGTTGGTGTAACGCTGAGGCGGCTCTGCGCTCCGGATCGCTTTCTCGTACCTTCCCGTTGCTACACCGTCCAGTTCGGGTCGTCTACCTTTGCGCCTTTATTGCGTCTGCAGGTAGCTGCTGTGGTGTGAACTCGAAGTCGGTCGATGAATTGAAGAACGCGGGCCGTGGCCCGGATGAGTCGTAGCCAGGAAGAGAAACGTGTGACGTTAGGTAGCGCCTCTATCAAGGTCGACCGTTTGAGCGCAGCAGCAATGATGACACGCTCCTCACCCGTGTCGATGTAGGGAGGTGAGTCTGTTTCCTGCGGCCAGGCGTTTTCGTTGTCATAAAGAAACGGAAAATTCAAATTCAAATTCTTTATTGCATTCCATATGTATTAAATAGGTGGTTTATCAAGGAGTTGACCAATATGGACCCTGTCGGGCACAGCAAGATTAGAAGAGAGGAAGAGGGCTAAGTTAAGGCTTAAATTATTTGATGAGTTTAATTGGGTGTTTGTTTTATATTATTAGATTTGTGTATAGGTATAGTGTATTAGTTATTTTAATTTTATGTATTGTATTAGAATAATGTAGGTAATTATTACAAAATTAATTAATATTACAATATAGGTAAGGAATTTTCATTATTATTAAATTATGTTATTATTTATGAATTAATATTTATTTTTGAATTTCTGTATTCCGTATTTTACTAAATATATATTTTAAAATGTTTGGTTTATATGAGAGAGAATAATTTTATTTTGCAATCGATTTGTCATCTAAAAACTCCTTTACTGAGTAGTATGACTTGGATTCCAGAAAATGTTTCAATTTATTAATAAATATATTTGATGTGCTTACTTCTCGAATTTCATTTGGCAGTTTATTATACATTTTGATGGACATAACTAATGGGCTGGTTGAGTGCATTTTAAGTCGGGATTGAGGTATGTTTAATTTGTTTTTGTTGTGTCTAGAAGTGTATCTTGTTTGAGTTTCTTCGCAAGTGGTGTAAAATTCTGGGTGTTTTCTGACAAATTTACATAATTCTAAGATATATAAACAGGGAAGTGTGAGTATTTTGAGTTTTTGGAAGTGTGGTTTGCAGCTATCCGTTTGTTCTATGTTGGTTATTATTCGAATTAACTTCTTTTGTAAAATAAATATGGTTTGTGAATCTGTACTGTTACCCCACAGCATGACCCCATAGCTGAGCCATGCCTGAGCATACGCATAATAAGTGGCTAGTGCAGTTTGCAGGTTGTTAGTTTTTTTAATTTCGCGTAAGGCATATGAAAATTTTGATAGTTTTGCTCTTATTTTTTGTATATGCGATTTCCAATTTACGTGGGTATCTATAGATAAACCGAGGAGAGTAAATTCATTTACTTGTTCCAGTTTTGCATTATTAAAAGTTATATTTAGTGTTAATGGGGGTTTTTGATGGGGATGAAAAGTGATTAATTTTGTTTTGGCGAAGTTAATTTCCAGATTATGGTTTTCCATCCAGTTTACAGCAGTCGAAAGAAGGGAGTTTATTTTAGCGTTTATATTTTCATCGTTCTGGCATGAGGTGAGCAGGAGGACCGACGTACCAGCGGTGGCTTGCAGTGAAGTGAGCCGGTGTATCGCGAGTCGAGTCGTCGGCGACATTGTGAGCGGTGGGGACCCAGCGCCATTCACTTCGCTCGGTGGTTTCTTCTAATTCTGCTACTCGGTGCGCGACGAACGGTTTGAAAGCGCGCGCGCCAGCGCGCAGCCACGCTAGCACAGTGCGCGAGTCGGTCCAGAAGACTCGACGGTCGGCGCGACGATCGTGCTTTTCTTCCACGCAGCGTGCTAGTCGCCCGCCAAGCACAGCAGCCTGTAATTCAAGTCTAGGTATAGATGTGACTTTAAGAGGCGCAACGCGCCCTTTCGCTGCCGCGAGCGACACATTTACTTGCCC
This sequence comes from Charanyca ferruginea, assembly GCA_947361185.1. Taxonomy (NCBI): domain Eukaryota; kingdom Metazoa; phylum Arthropoda; class Insecta; order Lepidoptera; family Noctuidae; genus Charanyca; species Charanyca ferruginea. The sequence continues at coordinate 29,692,226 of OX376058.1, read as the reverse complement.
TATGCCGTTCACTGAACGCCAATATGCTGCCGCGGCATAGGCTCGTTCGCTCGCGTCCACGAATACGTGCAATTCTACTCTAATCGCGTCGTTATAACCCTGGTGACAACGTGGAATACGAACGCCTTTCAATATCTGTAGAGCAAACAACCAGTCGTGCCATTTACGTTCTAGACTTTTAGGTAGGCGCTCATCCCAACTGATTTTTAAACGCCAAGCGTCTTGCAATATGCACTTTGCTTGTGTTGTGAAAGGCGCGGCTAGTCCCAGCGGGTCATATAAAGACATTGTCGTTTTTAATAACTGACTTTTGGTTACCTGCTTGCTTAAATAAGAAGGGTCTACTTTCCTGAAGTTGAATCCTAAAGTGTCATTCTGGTGTCGCCAGATAAGACCGAGAATCTTCTCCTCCTTGTTGAGCACAGTGTCCTTCACCACGAGCTCGGTCGCGAGACCAGCGACAGCGGTTGGCTCGTTGGACGCCCACTTCCGCAACACGAAGTTACCTCGCCGATGTACCGCGTCGACTGCTTTAGACACTCGGTTCGCTTCTTCTGCGTTGTCGAAGCTCTGTAAAAAATCATCCATATAATGATTCCGTACTATAGAGTTCACTGCCTCGGGGTAGTCAGCTTTATGAACATGTGCATTATGGTTTTTTACGTAAATTGCAGTGCACGGGGAAGAGGTCGCGCCAAACAATACCGTTTTCATTCTATATTCGATGGGCGTTAAGGTCGTATCATCGCGCCATAGAAAACGAAGTGGATCTCTGTCTTCCACTCTCACCATTATGCGTAGAAACATATCTTTTTTTGTCTGCTGAAACGGCGACAGGTTTTTGTCTGAATCGCATTAACACGCCAAGGAGTGATTGTAGGAGATCAGGACCAGTCAGAAGATAATCATTGAGGCACACTCCATGCGTGCGTGCTTCTGCGTCATACACAATTCTGACCTTACCCTGTTTAGCTGCCGCCGCTGCTGCTTTAGATGGATTCATTACTGGAAAATGTGGTAAGTACCACTTGTACCCGCTAGATGGCGTTGGCGGTGCTAGTTCTGCATACCCATTTGATATCAGCGCCTTCATCTGCTCTGAATATTTTTGTTTCAGAGTTTGGTCTTTGCGTAAACGGGATTCAGTGCTTTGTAGTCGACTGAGCGCGGAAGCGTAGTTGTCTGGAAAACACCTACCTTCATTCTTCCATAATAAGCCAGTCTCGTAACCGCCTTCAGGCAGAGCGCTTGTAGTTTCCTCTAGTATTTTTAATGCTCTCACCTCTGGGTCTGCTTGCGCGGCGTGCTCGTATTATTGACGACCGTGTGCAGCGCGATGTCACCTCCTGGCGCTGAGTCGTCCCGCGACGCTACGTGCCCGGTCACTGTGACACGAGGACGCTCTTCTGGGTCGTTTGCGGTACACATTCCCCGTCTACTGTCACTGTGCAGTAGCCTGTGATGATAATGCTCGCAGTCTTGCACTTCACACTGCTTGGTTCTACATCTATGCTTCCACGTCCGTCGGTTTAGGCACCTGAAACATAATTTATTTTTACGTGCGGTTTCCCATCTGTCAGTTATCAACATTTTCCTAAAATTAGAACATATAGCCACGCTACTACAATTGCCGTTGCATATCACACACGGTGTTTTATCGGTCTCTGCTATTTTAAATGTCTTGTGAGCCGGTCGTTGTGAACGGTCTCGTCTATGTTCCCCCTCAGCTGAGGCGTGACGCGCATTGAGATCGGCCTCTTTGTCGAGAAATCGTCCCAACACCACTAGGCCGGGCTCTGCGTCACCCGCAGCCATCTCATAATCGTACCACCAGCTCCTTAGCGTAACTGACAACTTTTCTGAAATTGCGGAAATCATCTCCGGGCTATTTAGATATTCTGTTTTATTTAGAGCTTGCACCGCGGCAATTGCGTTTGTGACCTTCGACGCAAACACACATATATCTGTAGGGTTGTCTGATACTTTAGGTAACTGACGTAATTTATTTAATTCGTAAGTTATTAATGCTTTGGGTCGTCCAAATCGAGATTCTAACCTTTGCATAATTTGATCAGCCGAAGATCCTAGAAATAGGCATTTAACTGCCTCTAACGCTGTCCCTCTCAGGGATTTTCTAAGACAGGCCAAGTTCCGTGCCTCTGTGTGAGCTGACGCAGACTCCTTATACGCTGCTTTAAAATGCAGCCATTCGCCGGGGTGGCCACTATAGATAGGTAAATCAAATTCATACCTGCCGGCAGCGGGTTTGCCCCGCGCTACCTCTAACAATGCCTGGGTCAGTCCTTGCAGCAGGTTCCCCTCGTCGCTACGTTGCGGCGAGGGCGGCGGTGCGTCGTTTGACGTCATGGGTTGTGACTGCGGCGGGCGGATGTGGTCGCGGTGTTCACTGAGCGTGTCTGCGACGTCCGTCTGACGTTTCGATGTCGCAGTCGAGCTTCCCTCCAATAATTCTTCGTCTGCTGATTCTGCTTCCAAGAGTGCAAACCTAGCGGCGCCGAGTTCCAATCTCGCTCGCGCCAACACCTTCCTATCGGTTTTCGTCTCGCCTCGTGGTTGTCCGTGTGGAGGTGTCGTCGCCCCAGGGCTGTGAGGTTGGGTCTGGTCCGACTCTGTGATGGAATAGTTGGGCGGGTCTGTCGGTCCCACCGCTGTCGCCAATTCCATGGAGGCGGACTCCTCCCCTTCCGTGGCCGCTGTGGCGGGTTCATGCCTACCGCGTGTTTTCACCATGTCGACGGTATTGTATCACCACACTACCACTTCGCGTAAGATTAAACCAAGCTATACCTGCCCGAATACGGGTCGCGAGGACCACTGATGCAATCCGGCTCGAAGGACCACTGTTGAGGACAGAGGACTAATCTAGTAGCAATGAATGAAAAAACACGCAAACACTACTACACGATTTATTGTCGGTAAATCCACAGGTTTTAAAACTATTACATTCACTGATTTCGGGCAAGGATGGCCGCAGTTCAACAATTCTATCTAAAAACGCGGTTAAGACTTACAGAACAAGTGCACTCTTTCGTATCTGGAAGAGAACAGACAGCTACAATTGAAATGTGGGCGGAAGTTTACAATCAACATCCGGTTCCAGAATATTCGAACAGTTTGTACAGTGCTGCCTCTAGTGTCGAGAGGCGACTACTACGACATTCATTCATGAGATTACAATAACTCATTGATAAAACAGCGTTTCCTGTGTCGAGAAGCGGGCAGTTAATCGATATTTATGCGTAAGCCGTTCATTGAAGCTGGCGCCCTCTAGTGGTGAATATCACAAATAAACCTCCTCTGCTTCCGCCACGCGATAACAGGGGGCGCTAGTGTATATCAGTCACAGACAACGAGTGAGATCGACGAATAGTTGCTGGGCTTGCGCTCTGCTTACTGTGGAGCGTGCGCCCAGGCTCCCTGCGCGTTTGAACCACAGTTTGAGTTGACGTAAAGTGACGACTTTTACCTACTTTCCTTTGTGTTTATTTAATTTTTATTTAGTTTTCTTTTATAGTGATTGTGTTTTAAGTTTATTCTATAGTCTATTTATTAACTTTTAAGTTTAATTAATTTATGTTTGTAGCCGGCTGTAGCGACGCCGTTATCAGTGCTAGTCAACCTGCCACATCGTTGGATGCCCTGGTAAGATGCCCCCATTGCTCACAGGCACGCTTTTTTAAAGGCGAACGGGGACTAAGGATACACTATGGCAGGATTCACAAATCTCATAGTGTACCTTTGTGCCCTGAAACCACTTCCCCAACACCTTCTGAAATATCACTTTGGAAAATTTTGTCTAAATAAAAAAATTCTACCCCTGTTTTAAAGAGAGTTCCCCGGGGCGCAACACGTTCTGTTGCTTTAAATTTTGCGCAATGTATTCGTCTTGCGACCCAGGAGAATTCTCAAAGTGCCTGGGAGCAATTACTTACCTTCCCTTATAGGATTCTGCATGTCCAAAAAAATTTGGCTACCAAAAAGACATTAACCAACCAAATTAAAGATAATTGCATCAATTCGACTCATATTTTAGACACAAAATTTCCTGTATTGCATAACCACACATCAAAAGGTTTGTGTTCTCTTGTGGAATCAAAGTTAAGCGAGGGTGATATTAGGGGAGCTGCTAGGATTTTATTCAGCAGCGATGTGGTGGCGCCTTACTCTCCAGAAACTCTTTCAGCTCTGAAGAGTAAACACCCAGCGCCTGCGGATGGTCTCACGTTTCCCGACCCTCCCGACCCTCTCGATCTGGATTCGACTTTTTTTAATTTTTCAGTTCCCGAGTTATTAGCAGCCGTGGGTTCCTTCCGGAGTGGTTCCGCTGGCGGCCTCGACGGCTTAACTCCACAGCATTTAAAGGACCTTTTGAGCTCGGCCGCCGGGGATGCTGGTGAGTCACTGTTAAAGGAGCTTGCGGCTCTGGTTAAACTTATGCTCTGCGGCGGTGTTAACGATGCCGTCGTCGATGTCTTGTATGGGGCAAATTTATGCGCCCTACGCAAGAAGGACGGCAGCATTCGTCCTATCGCCGTGGGGTGCACCTACAGGCGTATGGCAGCCAAAATTTGCTGTAAAATTTACAGTGACAAACTTACCAACAAGTTTCAGCCCCTGCAGCTTGGCTTTGGTTCGAGAGGGGGCTGCGAGGCTGCCGTACATGCCCTTTCCACTGTTTTAAAATCCAACAAAGGTGAGGTCATTCTTAAGGTTGACGTTAAGAACGCCTTCAACTCCGTCAATAGAGACACTTTGTTGGCCGAAGTCAAAAAAGAATTACCCGAAATTTATGTTTTTTTATGGCAGTGTTACAGGCACCCTTCAAAATTACTTTATAAGGACAATGTTTTGGAATCTGCAGTCGGATGCCAACAAGGTGATCCTCTTGGGCCAGTTATTTTCAGTTTGGCTATTCATCCTATAATACAAAAACTAAATTCCAAATTTAACGTATGGTATTTGGACGACGGAACCCTAGGAGGTGATATAGACACCGTTTTGAAAGATTTTCAACTCCTGAAACAGCAATTTGAATCTATTGGCCTAGACCTGAATCCCTCCAAATGTGAATTTTTTCTTTGTGACAATACCGACAGACAAACGATTTTAGATAAATTTAATGCAGTAGCTCCACAGATCAAAATTTTAGAAAAAAGCTCACTGCACCTCCTAGGTTCCCCAATTTTGGAAGATAGTTTTGCACCTTTCAGTGACGAAAAAATCAGACGTTTTGACGATCTTTCGGATAGACTCTCCAAAATTAATTTACATTCGGCATTTACCCTCATCAGATATTGTTGTTTTGGTCCAAATTTCATGTATTACCTTCGCTCTTCACCTTTATGGCAGTAACCACACCTTTTGGACAAAATTGATCAAATTATTAGAGATACACTAACTACAATTCTTAATGTGGCCCTGGATGACCGAGCGTGGCTCCAAGCCACACTGCCCATTCGTTTTGGTGGTCTCGGGGTCCGCAAAATTTCCAGTGTTAGTTTGCCGGCGTTCCTGTCCTCCGTCCACAGCACCGAAAAGTTAACCACAAAAATCTTATCCTCGTCACTGGTTGACTTTGAAGTGCCGTGCTTGACTGATGCGGTGAACGCCTGGAAAGTGGCTTGCCCAAGTACGGTTCGGCCTGTGAACCCATCTTCCCAGAGACAGTGGGATGAGCCGCTCTGCAGGTTGGTACGGAATAAACTTATTAATACGTCCACCAATTCTGCTGAGCGTGCCCGCTTGCTGGCTGTGGGTGAGTGGGAGTCGGGCCTCTGGCTTCAGGCACTGCCGTCACCTAACATAGGTACTATGCTCAGTGACACTACATTCCGGCTCGGTACATGCCTACGTCTGGGCGCACCTTGCGGGGCTCCGCATCGCTGTCAATGTGGTGAAGTTGTCGACTGCCTCGGTCACCATGGCCTTTCCTGCTGTAAAAGCGCAGGCCGGATAGCACGGCACGCCAGCATTAATGACATCATCCGTCGTGCTCTTGCCTCCGCCGGCGTGCCAGCTGTATTAGAACCTAATGGCTTGGCACGTGACGATGGTAGGAGACCAGATGGAATGACCATAATGCCGTGGAAGTTGGGTAGACCTTTGGTGTGGGATGCAACTTGTGTCGACACCCTTGCGCCATCCCATCTTCCTAGCACGTCGTGTTGTGCTGGGGCGGCTGTTGCGGGTGCCGAAAACCTCAAACGGCGTAAATATAATAACCTTCTTGGAAGTTATATGTTTGAGCCGTTTGGGGTTGAAACACTAGGGTCATGGGGTCCGAGTGCTCACCTTGTTTTTAAAGACATTTCTAAGCGGCTGGTCGACTCTTCACGTGACCAGAGGGCTGGCCTTTTCTTGGGCCAAAGAATTAGCATTGCCATTCAACGTGGTAATGCTGCTAGCCTTCTGGGCACTTGTCCCATTGTGAGCGATGCGGACGAGTTTTTTGATGCCCTGTGAGCCGTCCATTGTACATAATATATATATATATATATATTTTTTAATTTATTTTAAGCTTTGTACATATTAATTCTTTTAAATGTTGTAAATATGATGATTAAAGTCTCTAGAGAATGATAAAACTAAAAAAAATATATGATGTATCTACATAACCATGTAAACTTCCACCGAAAATTGGTTTAAACGAGATCTATTAGTAGGTAGTTTTTTTTTTATACGTCATAAATCGTAAACCGCAATTTACCTTTCATTCAATCAACTCAAATATAAAAATAAAAATACTTTTATATTATGTTACTTGCTGCTACGGAACCCTTCATGGGCGAGTCCGACTCGCACTTGGCCGCTTTTTTGTTGTTTGTACAAACAACAAAAAAGGTTGTATTTTTTATTTTCATGTTGTTTTAATATCAATGGCTGCGACTATAATTAATATAGGTACTGTTCCTTGAGATCTCTTAAGTACCAAGTACAAGTAGTATAAATATACCCAGATCCACCTACCTAAGTAATAATAGGATGAGGATATTCAGGATGCATGTTTTATAAGTACTACCTACCTACCTATCATACCTACATCGATAAAGCACTCTGACTCAACGTAGGTAGATATACGTAGAAGGATGTCTTCTCTTTGACACGTATGTATATCTATGGGCAGTCAAAACATCAGAAACTATTTTTGTCTGTTAGGTAAAACACAGAAGTTTTGATCAGTCTCAACTTTCATGCTTCAAACGTTTCAATTGTTGGCCCTGTTGCCACCTGTCCACAACCAAAGTTTATTTAAAATCAAATTAAGTAGGTACCTACTTATCTTTATATAACTTTCTCAGGACAGTTTTAATCAGTTAATTACGTTTTGTTACGTTATTCGTGAGAATTTGTGTATTTTCATTGTAAGTACCTTTTTCGCTATTGAAGCCTGCAGAGGCTCAACATAGTCACGCTAACTAATCTAGTAAAAACTAATATTTTGTGATGCATTCACACAGCCATTATTAAAGGGAAAGTGTACATAACCACTACGCACACTTCAGTATGTAAACCACGATATTGTATGTTGCAAACCTTTGTATTTTGTTAATAAGCTAATCATTTTCACTGCATTCGTAGTTGGAGCGAGAACCCACTGATGACCAGTGTTGCCAAGTTTGAAATCTAGCGGATGGTAGAATTCTTCTAAAAGTACGGTAGATTTCCCGAAATTACGTTGTATATATATTCTTCCCGAAACTTCTGCTTATAACGTTTTCTCTTAGCTGGTACTCGTGTTAGACTATCTTATCGATCAGTAGCGCAACCGCTATCACTCTCCATCTTCTAAAATTTTCAGATCTTACACAAAACAACACATGGAACTCTTACGTAATGTGAATGAAATCTCAGTCGATTAAAATACAAATAAACTGGGTAAATAAAAAAGTTCTAAGTATACATTGCAATTCTAATACATACAGTACCACCGACTTCGTTCGTGTAATATCTCTAAGCCGGTACCGCGCTATTGGGGAATTCCCGAAATATAAAACAGTGTTATCGGTAGGAGAAAAGGAAAATACCCTAACGTAAAAATATCATTAAAACTCGCTAAAATTACTTTAGTAAATAGATTATCATATTTATCTACAACATTTAAAAATAAATACGCTCTCCATTGGGTATTACGGTGTATTTTACTACCGTAATTATATTCCTACGGTAGGTGGTAAATCTTTCCTGATTACGGTGTTTTTACCGTAATTACGGTGCAGTTGGCAACACTGCTGATGACTCAAAAGTCAAAACACAAGCAAGAACTTATAGTGCGTGCCACGAAAGATGAGACTTGACACGGACTTGATTTGACTTGCGCAGTACTCGATTCAAAGGTCTCTAGCCTTTATACCGAGTACTGCGCAAGTCATATCAAGTCCGTGTCAAGTCTCATCTTTCGTGGCACGTACTGAACCTAGTTTGAGAGTTAGAGGCAATTCTAAGCTGCTAAGTACAGCCTTAGTTAGTTACTTAGCATACAGTATGATTTTTTCTTGGGATATGGCTGAATAAAAATTCATTTCATTTCAACCAGGTGCTGGTAACTTTGCTAAGATTAATTCAGAGAAATAAGACAAAGACAAAGACAAAGAGCTCGTAAATTACTAATTATAGATTCTTCTTCACTTGTTTTAGGCAGGTACAGTTATGGTAGGTAAGTCCTAATCAACTAGAGAGAGCACACACTAGAATCTAGTCCTGATAACCTAGTAAAGGTTACCCATGTTCTAGGACACTTGATCATACTAAGAGGGTAATTTTTATCATAACTAAACTACTTACCTATCTTAACTAATATTATGAAGAGGAAAGATTTGTTTGTTTGTACCTACTAACTAATACTACACGACCAATTTTAAAAAATCTCTTACCATTAGTAAGTTAGGTATATTATCAGATATATAAATTAGGGATCCTTGTTGTATAATAAACTTATGGCCAAATACTGAAATGGTACTCAATGCGCCATCTCATCTTTCTAGCACAACGTGTTGTGCAACTTGTGCTGGGGCGGCTGCTGCAGGTGCCGAAAACCTCAAACGGTGCAAATATAATAGTCGTAATAGTTTGGGGTGGAAACTCTAGCGCCACGGGGTCCGAGTGCCTATATTGTTTTTCTTTGCTTAAACTCTTCACGTGACCCGAAGGTTGGTCTATTCTTGAGTCAAAGAATCAGCATTGCCATACAACGTGGCAATGCTGCCAGCCTGTTGGGACGTGTCTACATTTTTAAGATATTACATAATAAAATTTCTTTGAGAACAAAAAAAAAAAAATGTTATAAGTGACTGTGACAGTACGAGACAATACGGCATCTTAATATTGAGCAGCGTTTGAGTATTCGGCCATTAGAGACTAGAAAATATTCGATCGACTCTCAAGTCACTGCATTATAAAGTGACGTAGCCCCTAGGTAGGTATTATTGTGCACATTCACAATTGGCTATAGGTACATAATTATTACTTATACCTTTATATACCTACTTAAGACATAAATGTCACGTCCAGTTACGGAATAAGCCACTTACTAAGTACTTGTTTACTGCCTGTAGATGTCTCAAGTGGTTTGCTTAGATTTTGAGAACGGTTGAATAATTATTATACTGCGTGCTTCGTTCTCGATATATTTATAACAATGCAGCATCTTCGTGTTACTCTTCAACTAAACGCAATTTTCAGAGCTAAAACTAAACGTAAGTATTAGTGTGCGTTATCTGTGTCCTAAATGGGAAATGTCATTGTTTTCGTTTGCGCGGCAACTAACACCACAGTAAAGATATCTATACAGTATTGTAACTCGGCCCTGTCCTTGAAATAATTACCTACACTCGCGCAGTAGCTTAACATGCGATAGGGTTGACACGCGTACAGTTTTTGAATTTCTTCCTAGTTTGTGTTTTATTTTCTTTCCAGTTTTGTGATTATAAATGTGAAAAGTGTTTTATTTTCTTTCTAGTTTTGTGAATGTAAATATTATATTTTTTATTTAATATAAAAAAAAATCCGTAAATGAAATAGGAAGCGTTCAATAAAAATACATTTTATGTTTTTGGTTACATTTAATAAAAAAAAAAACCACCATTATAAATTTGAGACTGAAAAATATTTGCGCCTCGCCTGAGACGTACAAAAATCAAGGCGTCTGAAAAAAACATGATTTCCCTTTATTCTAGGTAAAAAAAAACAAACTGCAATCCTTACAAACTTCAACACCTTGAAATAATTGTAATATTCTTTTGTCATCTCAGCTTATTAAGGTCTCCATTATCACTTTTTACCATTTTTTGGTCACCCATCCGATGTCGAACTGCTGCCAGACGTTACTTAATATCCACAATCTCATCGCGTCTGCGGTACCTAAGTTTAGCAATCAAAGCCGCTAACTACCTACTACAAAATCTTCAAACATTAACAATAATGTAAATCTTACTAAGTAGGTAGGTATAGAGACCAGCACAAGCTACAATAATCTGTCCAATTTCTTTGATAGATTTTTAATTTTATTACAAAAGCATAAGGTTCATATTCAATTGGGGAAATTTGACAATTTGGAATGGCCTGATGTGCTGGCGTCTATACCTATCATTTACTCTCATAATCATTATTTAATGATAGGTATTTCGATTAATTCCACAACATATTTATGTAGCTAGGTACATAAGTAGGTAGATAGCCTACTAGCCTAAGAAACTACCTACTTATCAGTTCTTTTTAACGCGAATGTAGGTAGGTCGCTTTTTTCACCCTATCCACTTATTTATTTATTAATCCTTACTCGGCAGAAAAAAAACCGAAATACTTACATAAAAAAAAAACAAATTACGTACTAGTAGCTTACCTTTCATAGTTTCTAGGTAATTTAAAAAATGCTATCTCTGGGTGCGTTGCTGACGAATTGAAGCAACCAATAACAGCACAATATATTTTACAATTTCTATTTGCCATATTAAAAAAGCACTTAAGTACTTATACTTATTTTGTTAGAATATTAGTCACAAATCGCACGCTTACTGCTTACAAAATCATCACACCGTCCATTCGCTACTGCGGCGCATCCGAGATTGTCGGTATACTAATTTCCCTACTAAGTCGGCGCGTCTAGGTATAACTCGCGTTCCGACCGTTTGTATGAAGATAGAATACTGTATAGATATCTTTACTGTGCTAACACTGTGTTCTGTAGTTATTTGAGTAAATTTTATTGTTTGAAAGTTAAATTGTGGATATTTCAATCACAAGTGTGCCTAAAAGGCGTTATGAAGAAAAATATTTACATTACTACCTACCTACATAGAGAAAAAGTGATACTGACCACTTTCTAGTATTCCAGGTTCCAGGTAACAAAATGTCTTGTGATGTGATTGGTATTTTACCGGTACGGCTACTGACTTTCATAGCAGTTAAAGCCGCAAGGTTTTAATAACCTTTGTACCGGTTGAGACGGGTGGTGTACGAGATACATCGACGTGCTCACTGGACTCGGGTCGTACACGTGATGTACGGACGAGATCCTTAGACTCGGGTCGTACACGTGATGTACGGACGAGATCACTAGATTCGGGTCGTATACGAGATGTACGGACGATATCTTTACTCATAAGTGAAGCCTGCAAGGTCCCAATAAGCAGTTTTTTACCAATCACTTGTACACATCTTCCAGTGGTAAGTATAGCTTTTCAGATTACAGTACCTACTGATAACAATTCGAAAGAAAGTCGATTTCATTGCAATGGTACCTACCACGAGATATATATGTCACCAGGACCTATGACAGATACGATTCCAAAAGAACCTGGAAAAATTATAATAACACCAACTATAAGTTCGGTGGTACTTTTAGCACTAGGCGATCTCATGCCAGATAAGCCTGCATAATTACGATTCCACTAAAAACAGTGACTTGGCTCATATTTGGGGCGATAATGGTCTTCTTAAAGAGACAAAACAAAAAATTTATGGAACAATTGATTCCAGAAAATGACCCTTTAATGAATGCACCGAAGCTTAATCCTGGGATTTTTGCTTTGGTTAGCTATATTATTGTCAACAAAGACAAAAAGATAGTTGGAAAACAACCAGCTAGGCATTGGACTGTCTATAACAAAACCAAGGAGAAACTTAATCTTCCTGGTTATGGATACTTAAAAAGTTTTAAGTGAAGCAAATATAGTGAAGTGCTATAGTGAAGTATATATATGAAGTTAATCTTAGTGAGAAGATCAAATTATTGAAAACTTGACAACAAAGTGGCCTGTCCATCAAAAACCTAAAAGAAACTCACAAGGTTCTCCTCGCTACAACCCGAGGACAACAGCAAGGTACGGACACAAGAAGACCCAATGCTCTAATCAGGCATGGAAATATTATAGCCACTATTATCAGTCCACTGCCAACAAATCCAAAGCCTCAGAGGATCCTGCTTGCACATAGAGGTAAGTTATGCTGGAAGGCTGACACATTCTTAATCTTGATGGAACAAAATGTACTAAGATCTATGATCCATACTTAATTAATCACAAGATACCTTTGTATCGAAACCGCACCAGAATTAGGTGCCACACCCTCCTTCAGTAATATCAGCTGAGGATAATACTGACATGCATACTGCTATTAGCAATTTATTAAAATTGGGAGCTATATTCCCTCGCAAGCCATGTAAAGACTCTTATTAAACTTAAAGTCATTGATTAAGTATGTAGAAAACTTTCATTTTAAGATGGAGAACTAAAGGACAGCAATGGCTGCACTTTTCCAGGTGTTTATAGAAAAAAAAAAAAAAAAAAAAAAAAAAAAAATTAAGAATCATACTTATTAATATTAGATATAAATCCACAGTATAGAAAATACCTACATTTTCAATATGGTGAATTGTACGATTTTAATGCCCTGCCTTGTGGCCTGTGCTCTGCACCTAATATTTTCACAAATATTATAAGTTTGTAGTAACATATCCAAGAGGAAAAGGTAACAAGTCTGTTCAATCCTAGAGGACCTATTATGTATAGGATCCAGTATGAATCATGTTTGCAGAATGTTCAAGAAACAATAGTTCTCTTTAAGTTCTGGAGATTCATTATAAATTTTGATAAAAATATAATAGTACTATCACAGCCCTGCTTTGCGATTGAAAAAAGAAATGACCATCTCTTCAAAGATAAAGTATCAAATATTAAAACATCATTACAAGACATCTGGCAAAATTAATTGTACTATAAATTTCAGCCTGCCCAGCTACCACATATTATGGCTGGCTTTACACCAAGCTTTTAGAGCATCATAAGTATATGTAATATCAATAATTATAACATGTTCAGATATAAAATTATATCTGCTACGGTGGGCTAATAATTATTATTAGTACAGTAGGTATGTCTAAGTACTGCTTACCATAAACATGATATTGAACAGTTGACTGACGCCTCCATGACTGGATGGGGTGATGTTTACAGAATGAAAGAAAAGAGCCTATGGCTTCTGGAGCAAATATGAGAAAAAAAAAAAAAACGCCACATTATAAACTATTTATTGCTTGCAATATTTATGGCATTAATAGTTATTTGTTATACAAGAGTGCAAAGTTGCTTTTTAACCGCGTGTTCAATTTTGATGACCGAGCAAGCGAAGGATTCTAATTTTGAATCACTCGCTGCGCTCGTGATTCAAAATTAGAATCCTGAGCGTTAGCGAGGGAATCAAAAGAGCACGAGGTGAAAAATCTTTGCACTCGAGTGCAACACGTAACTTTTCATTCCACCTCAGCGAGGAAATGACTAAATGCAAAAAAAAAACGTTTACAAAGTCTGAGTTTTTAACAAATTAAAAAAAAGTTGTATGATATATTCGGCACCATAGAGGTAGCAGTAAATAGGTTTAATGTTTTTTTTTAATTCACAAACTTAGTGCACACGATGTTCTAAATTCAATTTACTTTATCCTCTAGAGAATAAAAACGGCTTTTCCACTCAGATATTGAAGATTAAAAATACTCTTTCCGAGATGGTGGGATGAAATAGTTATTTGTTATACAAGAGTGCAAAGTTGCTTTTTAACCGCGTGTTCAATTTTGATGACCGAGCAAGCGAAGGATTCTAAAAAAGAATCACGAGCGCAGCGAGTGATTCAAAATTAGAATCCTGCGCGTTAGCGAGGGAATCAAAAGAGCACGAGGTGAAAAATCTTTGCACTCGAGTGCAACACGTAACTTTTCATTCCACCTCAGCGAGGAAATGACTATATGCAAAAAAAAACGTTTACAAAGTCTGAGTTTTTAACAAATTAAAAAAAAGTTGTATGATATATTCGGCACCATAGAGGTAGCAGTAAATAGGTTTAATGTTTTTTTTTTAATTCACAAACTTAGTGCACACGATGTTCTAAATTCAATTTACTTTATCCTCTAGAGAATAAAAACGGCTTTTCCACTCAGATATTGAAGATAAATTTACTTTATCCTCTAGAGAATAAAAACGGCTTTTCCACTCAGATATTGAAGATTAAAAATACTCTTTCCGAGATGGTGGGATGAAAAGGTATTTTGTAAACTATAAGCAATACCTTAACATTCTGTTTTCTGCAGATAATAATACAGCAATATCTTATATAAACAGAATGGGTGGTATTCAGTATCCACAATGAAATAACTTTGCCAGATTCAAACTGCAGTGGTGCAAAGAGAGACTTAGTTAACTCTTTGCCTCCTACATTAAGTCTAGTAAAAATAAATAGGTTGATAAAAATGTCCCTTAAAATAATTTCAGACATAGAATGGGAATTAAACATTGCATTTCTACAAATTGTATCTGAACAGGTTGCACCTGAAATAGATTTATTTTCATCCCACACTAATTCTAAACATATTTCCTATACCTCCTGGAAACCAAATAAGAACATCCAAAGGCAATCAGTTTTGATGCTTCTTATTTGTCCTGGACAGAAAATTTCTTTCATGCTTTTCCTCCATTCAGTTAATATAAAAATAAAAATATTTCAAATGAGAAGGCAACAGGTATCATAGTCATGTCCCACTGGCCTTTACAAACTTGGTATCCTATAATGCATACTATGCTTGCCTGAAGCTGATATATTTTAAACCTCAAAATATCTTTAACATTTTCCTTTGAGGGACCATCACCCTCACCATCACCTTCAATTAACTTTGATTGCAGGATTATTATCAGGCAAGCTTGGCCAAAAAAGGGCTATTTCCCTCACATCAATGGATGCCATGTTGGCACTTGGCACCCCCTATCACATTAGGTAATACAGTAAAGCAACATAATGTGACATAAAATTTGGTGAACCTTCTGTCAGGAACATATTAAAAACACATTCACTACATCTATACCATTTGTTATGTATTTCCTAACTAAATTATTTGACTCTGGAGCTGCCTATTGAACCCTGAATCTGTTTAAGTCAGCTCTATCTCCAATAATAGGCTCTAAAATTGGAGAGGGATGATCGTATAAAGAGGCTCTACATATAAAGGATTCTGTTGAAACCACCATTACTAAAATTTCGAAAAACATGTTATCCAAATAATGTTCTAAGTGAACTCCCAAAATGACATTAAGTTTGGACTAAAATTTCAAAGAAACTAATGATTTTGTTTGCACTAAGCACAGCACAATGAGCACAAACCTTGTAATAGTCATAATTTATTTAACCCTTTCCCTGTGCAATGACCCAGGGGTGGGTCATTGTGATTGTTTAATTATTGTGCCTACTTGACACACAGTCAACGTGTTAAATATCTATTATAACATCGAGTGGAAGTTTTGTTAATATTGTCATTACTAATATTATTAAAGTATCGGCTGCGGGACTAATTCGGTCATTAGGCCGAATTAGTCATCATTTACAAAGGTTTAAAAAAAAAAAAAAAAAACAAAGGCTGAGATTTGTCCAGCTTGGATATTATGTGATAACATAAGATTTATTAGAGATATATAAGGTCATAATGTTGTTTTTTGTCACTTGAAAACCCCATATACCGGCTTCTACTACTGGTAGTTGGATTAAAAATATTCTCTCAGGCTGCGGTATTGATCATCAGACAGATGGCTGATTGGACAAATAATGAACATTTGCAAAATTGTAGAGCCAACCAATTCTTAATTCAGGAAAGGTTGCCTATGTTGTGCTTAATGCTGAATAATAGTAAATTTATAAATGTTTTAGTTTACACTATTGTCACTGGTATTGTGATTTTAAACGTGACCTCATAAATGACTTTGTAAGTTGGTCAAAACCTGAGGTTATGTACTGTAGAGACTTGCCCGCCAACGAGGCTTTATGTAATGAAGCCATAACTATTTAGTCTATGGTTAGAACCGTCTGGATACCTTAGGAATATACCTATATTTGAATGATGTAGAATATAGCTTTCATACTATGACATGTTATGTCAGGGAGACCGACCGCTCGACTAAGAGCGAAGGTCGTGTAAATCTTACCTCTCGTTAATCTGATTAATATAATCTTCTACAAGTCGATCATATCTTTTATTCAACGTAGCTTAGACTCACGATAGTTCGCAAAAGCTACTAGTGTAACCCAAGTGTAACAAATTGGCGACAGGCGCCGGGTAGAAGTTTTTTTTCAGATGCGCAGAGCGAGTGCTCGCCCCCAGAGCGTTTAATATTCCAGCAGAGGTAGCTGGAAGGCCTATTAATAGGGCCAGATTGAAGATAGCTGTTAAAGCAGCGAAGAATTATACGCATAAGCGTTGGATGTCATTAAGGGCACTGCAGACGAGCGATTTTTCTTGCATCGCCTAAAAGAAGAACAGAGAAGTATCTGTGTCAATTTATTAAGTGTTGGTGTATAAATCGCGATGTATCGTTGTTCTGGTCGTGAATTGTTTCCGGGTGAGATTATGCCCTACTATCATGGCACTCAAGGTATGGAATTCGATGATTTTATCGAACAGTTTGAAGCGGTTGCCATCAGTAAAGAATGGCGTCAATGCGATTACTTAACAATGTTGCTATTCTTTTTGAAAGGCATTGCGTATGGTTTTTTCAAACATATACATATATATGAAAAGAACACCATTTACACAGATATTTGCGACCAGATGAGGGAGGAATTCTCCGAGTGCGGGCCCGCTGTAGAGAAGCAACAACTCTTACAGCAGCAAGCCGTAATTCCAGTAGTGGAATCGGTGAAAGAAGTTAAGTCTGTGGATAGTAATGGTTCATTTTCCCAGAGAAATGAAAAAGATGGCTGCCAAGCAGGCAGTGTTGAAAAAGATGTGGTTGCTGTGTCTAGCTGTCCAGAGAGCAGCCTAGATGAAAATGAGGCACAGGAGTCGGTCTCGTCCCCTCTAGAACACGAGGAAGAGAAGGATGAATCGGGTCAGTCCGGTCCGATTATTTTATTAAGCAGAAATCTTTCAGAGGAACCTGATGTCGAGGTGCCGAAAGAAGAAGAAGTAGTTAATGTTTCGTACCAGCAGGTACAAGATAGTGTTGTCACTGACGTTCTGGAAGAGAACTTGGTGATAGTAGAATGCAAGACGAATGTTGAGGCATTCGTTGAGGTGGAAGAAAATGTTGTCGTCGAGTTGTCGCGAATTGATTGTGATGGTGGTCCGGTTGACCAAATTGTGTTACCAGAGAATATTGTTGTCAAGTCCTCGCGAGATATTGTGTATAATGTTGGTTTGGACAGCCAAAGTTTTATTAGAGCGAATAGTAAGGTCACGCGTGATGTGAAATTATATAATATGGTTCCGCAACCTGCTGTGATAAATAATTATATAACACGTATGAGTTTTAAATCCTTATTAATTTCGAAGCGTAGGAAAATAAAAATAAAATATATTAATAAATATATAGGTCGAACTGAGAACCTCATTCCATCGAAGTCGGTTAAAAATAATTTATTACGACTAGCTTTGATGAAGAAAATATTCGGTAGTATGAACTCTCCTTTAGGTAAACTTTATTATTGTCAATTTTTGAAAGATGATTTTATTTTTAATAATAATAATATAATAAATAATAATTTATTTATTTTATTTTAATTTTTATGGCTAGCTCCAAACAGTTTTGTATCATAATAACTTTTATGGATACGATTGAATTGACACTTCTTGTTTATAATAATTCTTGACATTTGTAGGTTACGACAAATATAATTAAATATAAACTTTTTGTGAATAATATTTCTAGGTTGTGTATTATTTGTCATTTTATTAATTATTGGTTGTTATACAGCATAGTTACCATGGTTATTTAGGTCTGTCATGATGGACAGTTGATGCTAGGTGTATTGTTATGTATGTGATTAGAAATATTTCGACATGATAATAATGCGTGTTTTTTTGTATTTTCATATTTACTACGAGCTGAAGTCTGGTGGGTGAATGGTGCCCACATTTCTTGAAGTACAAAAACGTGTATCTTATTCTTTTTTTTTACTTAGTAGATTGTTTGATGTAGTTAGCGTAGGACTCCTACAGGCCTCGTTCACTGACGTAGCCAATTACGCTAACAGAGTATAATCACTGCGTAAGCTGTCGATGACACGCATGGTTTATTAAGTGAACAAAGTTTGTTTCGAGTTTAGTCTTTTCTCATTTAATTGTAAACCTCGAATAGGAAGAAATATAGGTCACCAAGAAAGGAGGACATGGATTTGACCATATCATTTTGTTTAGCGGGATGCACTCTAACCTTTTCGAGAGGGTTTTGGTAGAGTGGGGTTTGGACATGATGGCATGAGCGTATTTGTTGTTCGTTAATTCTTTGAGTTGATTACCCCATGCGTCATGGATTAAACCATCTCTACAGAGACGTCCTCATTGTAATTTCCCTCTTTAGAGTAGGGACCTTCCGATAGGATTAGGTAGTTGTTAGGTTAGTTAGTCAATTACTTCGTAAACTAGTATTGGTTTCCAGAACGTTCAGAACATGAATAAAAGCTACTAGTCCCTTTTATTCATGAAGGGGGCGTAGCTGATGTAGAGACTTGCCCGCCAACGAGGCTTTATGTAATGAAGCCATAACTATTTAGTCTATGGTTAGAACCGTCTGGATACCTTAGGAATATACCTATATTTGAATGATGTAGAATATAGCTTTCATACTATGACATGTTATGTCAGGGAGACCGGCCGCTCGACTAAGAGCGAAGGTCGTGTAAATCTTACCTCTCGTTAATCTGATTAATATAATCTTCTACAAGTCGATCATATCTTTTATTCAACGTAGCTTAGACTCACGATAGTTCGCAAAAGCTACTAGTGTAACCCAAGTGTTACAGTACCAAATGAGGCTGATTAATTGAATACTTATTATTAATATGATAAATTACTAACTGTTAATATTAATATATAATGCCCGCCTATAGTTGTCCCACTGCAGGGCAAAGGCCTCTTCTCATACAGAGAAGGTACGAGCTGTGATTACCACGCTTGCTCAAGGTAGATTGGTGATTTTAAACATATATTTACCTACTGTAAGTCCAGGTTTACTCACGGATGTCTTTCCTTCATCAATGTCAGTGATGTCCAAGATAAACTTAGAAAATACATGTGGAATTGAGAAACTCACATTGGTACTTGTTTGGGCCCGAGAACTGCCTTAACCACTGGGCCATCAAGAATAATGGGTGATCAAGACAAAGCATGGTATGATAAAATGGTTATTTTACTGAATAAGGCTGAATAGGTAATTGATTATTACTAATATGATGCCTGCCTGTAATAAAGTTTAATTAGAAAAAAAAAAAAAAAAGAAAATGTTTTATTATAAAACTATGTTTATTATCATTTTTTAAACATCTGTTTTGAAGGACATTTGGGTCAGGGTCATCTCAAGTTTACCTACTATTTCTCTAAACATCTGCATTGTTATAAATATATCTTCGATCGAAGCACGCAGTATAATAGATGATCAAACGAACTTACCTATGTGCAGTTCGATCATTATTATACGAAGTGCTTCGTTCGAAGATATATGTTCCCTACCCACCCCACCCCAGGTAAAATTGAGATGACCTTACAAGAATCTAAAATAATGACATTTCCCATTTAGGACACAGATAACGCACACTAATACTTACGTTTAGTTTTAGCTCTGAAAATTGCGTTTAGTTGCCGAGTAACACGAAGATGCTGCATTGTTATAAATATATCTTCGAACGAAGCACTTCGTATAATAATGATCGAACTTCACATAGGTAAGTTCGTTTGATCATCTATTATCCTCGGATGCCGTTA
Organism: Charanyca ferruginea; assembly: GCA_947361185.1. NCBI lineage: Eukaryota > Metazoa > Arthropoda > Insecta > Lepidoptera > Noctuidae > Charanyca > Charanyca ferruginea. The sequence continues at coordinate 29,671,978 of OX376058.1, read as the reverse complement.
CCTGATGACTTTATGTTATATAATTAATACGAGTAGGCAGACAATATATAGAGGCTAAATACACAAGAGGTTGTACTTACACGTACAGGGTGTTAGATTAAACGAAGGACGTAAATTCCTACTTTAAGGGTGTGTAATAACTGATAAAATTTTGCGACTTAGGTACTTCCACTACGAGAATGTTTCAGAAGAACATGAATATTTTTAGTAGTGATGTGGTGGCAACCACATCACTACTAAAAACAAAGACTTTCTCTTTGACTAAAAATATTCCTAGCCGAGCCGTTCCACTAATGTACCCTTTAAGTTAATTTCTTCAGATGGAATATAAATACCCTAGAAGAGGAAATATCTCTGGGACAAAAAAAAATTGGATCTAAAACAGTTAGCCGATACAGTACCTACAATTTTCTTTAATTTGTGCAGATAAAGTCTTTTTGGTTTTCAAATGATTTTGTACATCTACATGGAGAATTCTGTAATGGGACGTCAGTAGTTGCTCCCAGGCATGTTGCGAGTTCTCCCGAACGTGTTCAACCAGCTAAATTCTGTGCACTGGTGCCACGGCAAAATCACTTCAAAACAGGAATAAAGTTTTGAATTCTGAAAGGGTTTTCCAAAACGGCCCATAATTTGACGGATTTTTTTTAAATTAAATATTATTATGTAAAATCTTTACAGGTGTTGGTTTTTAGTTTGTAGGAGACACTAGAAAAAATATCTGAAAAAATCTACCTATTTCAGTTTCCTGAAAAACCTACGTCCATTATACTGGACATTATCAAGTTTGTAAGAAACTGATGCACTCAAACCATGTGCAGTATACTTCCCATTGTCAAAGAGAACGAGTAAAAGAAACAAGTGATTCTGTAGGAAAATAGTCATACTATTTAAGAAAAGTAGTCACAGTTACATTGATTTACGCTTAAATCACTAGTAGGAACTCCCAAAAACGTATAAGTACGAAGAACATAATAATTAAGTAAAATATTTTTTTTATAAAAATCAACTTTCAATTTATTCAAAAACAATTAGCTTTCCAGTTCTTATAAATAATAGATCTTTGCCTATGAATTCGAAACAATATTGTTACTTATCATTCAAAACAATATTTGTCCATTTGCGTCAATTTGGCTAGGTAAGAAGACTTGGAATTGAACCTTCGCCAGCGACGAACGCGTTGAGGTATACCTTGTATTGCTTAACTGACACAGAAACGAAGGGATTTTGAACTGCATTGTCATTTGCAATGAAATATGGACTCTTTTTGATAATCGTAACCGGTCATCATGTCGGTTAGACCACAGTTCAACGCCTAGGTAATGTCCCAAACGAAAACTTACCCCTAAAAAAGTCATCGTCACTGTTTGGTGGTCTAGTGCCGGTATAAATCATCAGTTTCTAACCAAATGACACCAGCATTACTGCGTATGGGTATTGTGAGGAACTGGATACAATGATGGCGAAACTCGCAAATCTCCGGCCAGCCTTGGTTAATCGCTCGACCTCGCTGCTCCTACACAGCCTCATACAGCACAACAGACGCTCTGTAAGCTACAAGAGCTAGGATTAGGAAGTTTTGCATCATCCACGGTACTCACCAGACTATGCGCTGACAGACTTCTACTTTTTCCAAAATATAAACAACTTCTTGGCAGGGAAAAAATGTAATACCCAAGAGGTAGCACAAAATGTCTTTGAGGAGTTTGTTGGCTACGTACACGTGACTTCTTCAAGAAGGGCATTTAAAAATTACCACTGTGCTGGCAGAGATGCATCAATAGCATGGGTGCATATTTTGATCGATAGGAATAAAAAATATTTATAAAAAAAACTAGCTGACCCGACAGACGTTGTCCTGTCCCGATCTACGGGGGATGAAAAGGGGGTGAAAAATGGGGATAAAAAATAGATGTTGGCCGATTCTCAGACCTACCCAATATGCACAAAAAATTTCATCAGAATCGGTCAAGCCGTTTCGGAGGAGTACGGGAACGAAAACTGTGACACGAGAATTTTATATATTAGATATTTTATCTCTCAATATGACGGCAATTTCATAGGTTAAGATTTCAGAAGCATTTTCAGGTGGTTCCAATGCTACCAAGCGATGTCCTCTAGACTTGAAGCTCTGAAAAACAAACAAGTAGTGAGGTGTTAAACATTTTATTTGCGGATCCCTAAAAATATTATAGCTGGAAATAGCAAAAGTTTATTTTCTAATAATACGGAAAAAGGAAGAATACTGGACATAGTGTTTGGCAGTTACTTTACTAGTAATTTGACGACGGGAAATATACTGGACATACAAGTTGTAGGCGTCGTAAAACTAAATAAAATGTAGTAAGACAATCAAAATATTATGAGTAGCTTTCCGGGTATGTTATCTTTAGTTTTCATTGAAATGACAAGGAAATAAGCCATAAAATAATGAATAAAATGTAACTTACTGAAAGCCCATACTGCGACTTCTTCCTCCGCCTCATTTCACTGGCGACTGTTAACAATGTAGTTGGATAGTTTAGGGTGCAATTATAGCACCTAGAAGTCTAGATATACGAACTATTTTTTTAAATTCAATGGGAAGTATACTGTACGGCGTCAAATTAAGGGTTAAGTGGATGTGGAGGTGTAAAAGTAATAACAGGGTCTGAAGAGAGAGCACTTGGAGGTTTGTGGACCTTCCCAATGTGCATATTTAACCCCACCGCATTCACATTCCATTCTATAATCCTGCGATATTTTGCTAGGTATAGGTGGGTACCGTAGGTACAGTCAGCAAAAGAGATAGGTATGCAGGGTCGTTAGATATAGTTAATGTTTACTTAGAAACCAAAGGATGTTTTTAGATAAAATAAACATAAATTAATGGAGAATAAACATTTCAATGATTTAATTCAATTTCATTCTCTCTTTTGCTGACTGTACATACTAACAGAGGCGGATCTATACCTATAAGGGCTTTTTGGGCTGCAGCCCAGGGCCCCGTAAATATATAGGGCCCCTAGCCCCTATTGAAGACAATGGACAATATTATGAATTTAAAAAAAACTATCGTAAACATCATTACCGAAGACAAATTATTGACAAAATAGCAATTAGTTGATTCATTTAGCAGGGCCCCAAGTTGTAGCACAGGGCCCCACAAAATCACTGTCCGCCCCTGCATACTAACATACCTACGCTAGTTATTGTATCGTAAATTGTAATCACACCGATTATTACCTTTGTAGCAATCACTCGCGTTGCTCATATAAAACCTAATTCATTACCATATTAATTTCTTAGCACGATAATGGCACAAGTCTCGCTCAGTCGTAAACACCACGGGTGATGATCAAATTATAACATTGTGTCAATTCGCAGCTTAGTACCTACCGATATTGAATCGGGTTTCGACGCTAATTGCAATATTTGTCGGAATCGGAACAGTGCCTATCGGTTCCGGGAATTTGTCATTGTTTGCGAAAAATAATCGATAAGCATCTTGTAATACTTTCAAGACACAGACATGTTATGTCTGCGTTTCAAGTCTATTGTGATACAGTTAGGCAAATGAATTCATTTTAAATTGGATTAATTTGATCACTGGTTTCTATGAGTGTCTATGAAAGACATCATTATTATTTAATCCATACTCCATATCCATACTTCTATAGGTACTCCATATACTCTATACTAAATTATAAATGCAAAAGTAACTCTGTCTGTTACGCTTTCACGATGTAACGGCAGAACCATTTTTGATGAAATTTGGTGTGAAGACAGGTAAAACCCTGGGGATGGACATAGGCTACTTTTTAATCTGCGACTTCGTATGCATCCGCGATAACCGACATTCACACGGACGAAGTCGCGGGCAACAGCTATTAAAAGAATATTGCACACTGGGTCCTTACTTTCTTACTTCCAATTGGAGATAGTACGTAGGAGGTAGTAGGTACTAGGATACCAATTTTAAGTTCCGTACAGCAATTAACCCGAAGGTCCCCAGTGCTGAGGTGCAAATGTGTCGAAGATACGAAACACGAAAATACGGACACACTTATTGATACCCCATTCAAAAAAAAAATTGATTTGATTTTGAAGGTAAGTGTACTAGCCAGATAATGACAATTAGGGCGACGATATACGACTTTTACAGATTTTAAACTGACAATCACGTCAAAATGGTTAGAGTTTTGGACGCAAAACTGATGCAGAAAGGACGCAGTCTGCGTCCAAAACTTTCAAAATGTAGTCGAAAAAAATAAATAAAAGTAGTATTCTTTCAAAATTAAAAAAAAGGCGTATACTAAAAGATAGATAATAAAATTGTCTGTAAGATAGTGTAAGTTTCGGATAATTATACCTGGTAGATTTTGTGTGATTGTCAATGTTTTGTCCGCGTCAGACACAACTTCACGTATTAACTAAACTATATAATAAGAATATAATTAAAAATATTCACTTACTAAGTGATTAAGAGAATGTTCTAGTTTAACATATATTTTTTACAAATCATTTACACTGCACATTTTGACGTGATTGTCAGTTTAAAATCTGTAAAAGTCGTTTAATAGCCCCTTAAGTACTTACCTGACTATTTCTTCCTGAACTTTTCTAGCGATCTTAAAAGATTCTTCATTCCATAAATTATATCAATAACAGTATTTAATACCATTGCATGTTACTTCATCCAACAAATCTAACACTACACAGTTTAATTTATAAGAATCGTGCGCGTTGTATTTGCAGCGCTGCAGCAGCGCGGGCGCAGGTGCGCGCACGAGCGATGATCGATACAGCGCCGCTATCGCTTTCGGCGGGAGCGCCCGCGCCGACGACCGACAATTAATTTAGAAGCACCATTTGTTCGCTGATAACACAGGTAATGCTGTGTGTTGTTTGTTAGATAAAGATGTGTTTATTATGGAGTGTCTTAAGATTTCATTGTTCTATAGTTATATTTAAATCAAAGTATGAATGAAGAAAGTACCCATTCAAGTCGTCTTGCATGTGTATCTAGTAAGATTCAATAAATTCTTTCCCATATTTGGTCACCAAGGCTCAATTTAAGGCAATGCTGCAACTGCTGCAAGTCAGTGTGGAGAATAAGGCCAGGTACCAGTCCCTATATCAGTAGCAGTATTCTTACCATTGAAATGAAACTGGCATTTTTCGTGTTTCAAAGTTTTTACCGACTACAGATGTTAATGATTTTGTAACTAGTGACCTGCTCCGGCTTTGCACTGATGCAATGTAGATACGAATGTAGATGTAGTTTTATCACCATATTCACCGTATTGCAATAAATTAACACAAAACAAACTATACGTAGGTATAAACCTTTCCCTTAAATCACTCTATCTATTGATGGAAATCGCATTAAAATCCGTTGCGCTGTTTAAAAGATTAAAACGTACAGAGGGACAAACGGGAAGCGACAGTTTTTTATACCATGTAGAGATTAAATCCAGTACCTATTACCCACATCCGAATTTAAGATATTAGCGTAGCCATTCCACTCCATCTATCCATCCAGGGTCTCCCCTTATAACGCCAAAACGAGCGGAAACATGCCGCTTGCATCCACCGGTAACCCGCGACCTTGACGATGTGGCCGGTGCATCTGGTGGGAGGCCTACCAAAGCTGCACATTCCTGTTCGTGGTCGCCACTCGAGAACTACCTTCCCCATCGGTTATCGGTTCTTAGAGCAATGTGGGCTGCCCACGGAATAATAAAAACAAGTCCATGGGGCTGCCCATTGCCACTTCAACTTGCATATTCTGAGAGCTATGTCGGTGACCTTATTTCTTCGGCGAATTTCCTCGCTTATTTGGAACCAGTACCTTAAAAGAAAAAGAAAATCTTAAAAAAATATTCCAGTCCTCTTTCCAACATGAAGCTTTCTCATTTCTAATTCCTCCAGGCTGAACAGATCCTAACCAAAAATTCAGTTTATTCTGTTGCCATTGCATCCTTCCGTGTGATCACCTAATTAAACGGGCCGCAGCTGGCTGGCTAATGGAAAATCGCGGCTAATAAATCTCTGGTCGCGTCCAGTTCCACCCACCGGGTTAGATACAGGACGCGCGTGCTGTTCGACGCGCAGTCATTAACGAAGATAGCTCAAATTCATTGTTTCCCCTCATGCTGGAATTGCTTGTCTGATCTCTGATTGTTTGTGTATCCTATTGGTTTTCTGCTGTAGTGATTCAGTGCTGGCTACAGTGAGCCGTTAGGTGTCATAGTAAGAAGTATCTACCCGCTTACCTGATGAAGGACGGCAGCGTTCAACAATGGATGGCTAAAACCTTAGCTTTAATGGGTAAATCCAGAAAAGTGTCTCGGATTAAGCTTTTAGATACCAAGACTACTACTAACTAGGTACCTGTTTGAAGAAGACTAACAATATTCATGAGTAAAAACCAAGTTAAAGAATAGTTAGGAACTTCAACTGTTTCATCGTTTCTGTTCGGCATCTTTGTAGGAAAGTGCTTCACAGTAGGTAATACATTTTTTAACACAACACTCATAAAGCAATCTAATTTATTTCACCGTAAAGCCTTGTTTACTTTTTACGTTTACCGACGAGCAAAACAGAAAAAAATATCTTAACTATCTAAAAAATTCGATTGGGGCCCGTGGTGCCAATTAGCACTGCCGATGAAATGTGTGATGGTGTGATGAACAATGAGCATCTGCGACACTCCCGCGCAGATCGTCGATAATGGCGGCGCGGCGTAACTTAGCGCGCTCTACACTGCGCAAGCGCACACGTGGAATTTCACCTTTCATTAACGCCTGCGTATTCGACCACACGCCATACTCAATTTGCACCCCTACAGAAGAATTATCCATAGAATCTCGATTCTTACTCATTCATTGAAAGTGTTACATTCTGACTAAGAAATTCTCACGCGATAGCATAAAACATTTCGTCTCAAACATTGAATAGGATAATAAATTAGCAGATTTCATAATAATTTGATAAAAACAACACCTTAGATGAGATGAGATCATCCGCATTTGGATCTCGTGCTAATTGAATGTTTTGTAAGTCTTTACCTAAAACACTAATGACATAATAGTTATGTTCTACTAAAATATCTGGATTGTGAAAGCTCTGTGTGAGAACTGTGACATAGAAACGGCAAGACCGGTTGACTTCAATGATATAATAATCCAAATACCTTAGGCAAGTTGTGCCTATAAAATTATAAATTGTAAGTGGAAGGCAAGTTTAGTCGGGTACTGGGCTAATAGGCCTTTTTATAGTAATTTTATGAGTTTTGACAATTTCATCATCATTTTTAGCCTCCTTCTACCGCACCTACTGCTGGGTATAGACCTCTTCATTGCGTTATGTCTTTTTTGGTCTAAGCTGTTCTAATCCAGACCTTATCTTAGACCTTTTCTTGGTCATTCACCCGTCTGTTCGTCTGCCAACACTTGTTCTACCGTTTCTCAGCACTCGATCAGTTACACCTTAGCTCCACGTACTATAGCCCTCACCACGTTTTACTAATTATTCTACCCGCTTAACTCCATTTAAGTGTCAAATTAGCTCGTAATCGACGACATAAGGGACTATTTTGTAATAGTCCCGATGCAAATAGAAAGTTCTCAAAATTTTCGTATTGTATGGTAACGTTGTAAGGTCGGTGTTATTGGCAAACGGATTCGTGTTCAGAATTAACCAATGCATTGTATTGTAATACTCGTAATGGCCGAAGTGGGTCTTACGTTTTGGCATTATTAAGTAAGAAAGTATATATTGAAACGTATGAGTGGTGATTATTACTCCTGTGACTGTTAGATCTAGTATCTATTTGTCTATCCTAATTCCTAGTGCATCGAATCAGCTGTATCTAGCAGGAGTGTAACATCGCCCATGCACACATACCAACCCCGACGCGCTGCATTCCCCACATTCCTAACTCCTTTAACTATATAATTCGGCCGTTTACGCCCGCCTGATAATCTGGCCCTTTGTTCCCAGCCCTTCATAAACATAATTGTGGAGGCAAGTCGAGTTATGGATGTAGGGGAAAAATTCTACTGTTCTAACTTGCAGGAATTTCAACATTTTGTTAGAGATACCACGGTTGTTTACTGGGTAGTTATGCTGGATGATTCGTAAGGAAATTGGCTCATGTGTTCTGCTTGTTGACTTAGGAAATTGTTATTTTAAAACCTAGGTTACTGTAGGCATTTTTCGGCTTTTGTATGTAAATTTAAAAGAGATGAGAGTTACTTATGAAAGTGCAGACGTTGAAAGATAGTGTAGCAACATAAAAGTTGTGCTATGATTGTTCGTCTAGCATTTTGTTTTTAACTAGACTTAACAATTAGCTGAATCTGCCATTATTTCGAGAGTAAAAAGAAAATGTCATCGTAATTTTAGTAGCTTTGCGTTAGAATTTAGTAAAACATTACGTTACGATTAAGTGACGAGTAATGAAACGTGCAAACATTTGTTATGTACCTATGTGTAACGATTGATGTAAGGGCGTTTCAAAGAAATGCATCGCGCAAGTTACGAGGTCGGTACTTATTGATAATGTTGTAATGCAAACAAAACGGTATGAGTGATGGAAGAACTCAATAAAATGTGTTCTACTGCTTTTCGAATCGATGATACCAGATCCAGCATGCTCGTCAAGGTTGGCGGGGGCGCGGTGAAAGCGCGAGTGAATCCCGTACCCCCGGGATATAGGTCAATCGAGGAACACCGTAGTGGTTTTAGCTGGTAAGAGACCGGCACACCCCTTGAGGATTTCCCCACGACAACAAAAAAAGGATCGTCAAGGTAGAGATCCTCAAGGGTGAACGGATATTGCGGACACTCTAGCAAATGGCACATAGTTTGATCAGGAGCTCTGCACTCGTACTGGTACGTGACGGGTCTATGATAACCCATTTCGACAGATTATGTTTACAGTGGCCCACTTCGGTATGCAGTAGCAGTACTTGCCAAATGGGCTGCAGTTCATGGCTTAAAGGCGTTGGGACTCGTGAGGTGGTGGATGCCACTCTTCTCTCTCTCTCTCTCTCTCTCTCTTCTTTCTTCTCTTTCTTATTTCTCTCTTTAAGTGGCCGGTCTTGAATTGCCCGGGTTGATCGTTGGAAACTCTTGCGACATTGAGTCTACCCAAAAAGGGGATGTCGTGAATCGGATTCTTGATTCTTTTTCTCTAACGCATTTGCGACATCCCTCGTACTGCAAGTGGTGCGATTCTTGCAATCAGGTAGAGTTAATTGAGTAAAGTCAGCAATCCGATACTATTGGACACGTCGTATTTAGGGGGTATTCCGCGAAGCGCACTCATTTTGAAACGCACCCAATGAAGCGCACCTAAAGGATTCCTCGAAATGCACCCGTCAGGTGCGCTTAGGAAATTAAATTAAAAATATTATAATCTTATTCCTCGAAACGCACCCAATGGTCAAGATGTGGATAGAGATGGGTATTAGCTAACGGAAAATATCGATAGCAGGTAATGCATTTATTCTTTAAGAGTCCGTAAAAATTATATACTCCTTGAGCTTAAGGCGCGTCCCTGTGCAAAACGCTAGGCTAGGGCTAGCCGTTTTTTGTTCAGTTTTTCGGACCCAAATACTCTTTATCCAAAAGAAATATCAACAAATAAAATATAGATTAACTTTCTACATAATCTTGACTCCAAAATGGTAGATCTGATTTTTGTTTATGAAGTACCTATAGTATTTAACTAATCTCCTCACAACTAAACTACAAAAATGAGAAATAATTATTGAAAACATGCATCTTCTCGGCAAGTAACCATTATCAATTTTTTACTAACACTAATGGATAGGTAATTTATTAATGAACATTTTGGTAGATTTTTTTTTTCAAAATCCCAAAATGTGATTTTATAAAGATTTAATTCTAAAATCTGAGCGTATTTCGCTACTGTATCTCTTGCGCGGCGCAAAGGGAACGAATGCTCAAGGTTATTTGCTCAGGGTACCGCCTTAATTGGGTTACGTGTACTTCAACAATTAGTGAGCTAAGTAGTATCGCATAAGCAACTAATTCCAGTTCATTTCTGATTTCCTTATTGTAGTTATAGGTATAGAACATGACAGATAGGTAAGATAGGACAGTTTTTTAGGACTCGTTATAGTGAATAATAACGAATACTTTAAATTCCTCTTTTGTGTTTAATGGTTAGTGTATAACTGAGTGAGATTGTTTAGGCGTCTATTTTCTGTTCATTTCCGCCACCCTGATACTTAAAAAAAAAAAATGATTCAAATTCAAAACCTACCATTATTGAGCTAAGTAGTGAGTCGCTTAAGCACTTAGTTCCAGTTCATTTCTGCTCTCCTGGTAGTTTTAATAAACAGTTGTTCAATCGGTATCATTAATTACGAATCCTTCCTTACTATGTTTCAACGTTGCGTGGGTGCGATAAACCATAGTAAGGAAGGATTTCTCCTTCTATATACGTATTCGTATATACGTATTCGTATATCGAAGATTATAATATTTCTCATTTAATTTTCGAAGCGTACCTGACAGGTGCGTTTAGAGGAATACTTTAGGTGCGCTTCGTTAGGTGCGTTCCAAAATGGGTGCGCTTCGAGGAATGCCCCGTATTTAAGGTAGTGTCTAACTGCTTGGCGTAGGCGGATCGGTTCCACAATGCCAATATTTTTTATTTAATAAAAAATAATTAAATTAACATTACACGACAGCAAGCACAACAGATACTCTTTATCTTTACCAAGTTTACTTCTAAATGAAACCCTGAAGACGTATTCTAAACATTTAAAATCTAGTGGCAATATGTGGGGACATTGTGGGGACATTGTGGGGACATTTCACACATGGCCATCTGACCCCAAACTAGGGAGACCCTGTACTATGGGTGTCAGACAGCTGATATACATACACAAATACATTTTTAAATACATACATATTTAGATAAAAATAATGAAATAAATAAATAAATCAACTATACGAAAATCTGTTTAAAAAAAAATTGGTTTAATAGAGGCGTTTTTACAGATTCAGACTGAGGGTAGCAACGCAAACGTTTCTAAACGAACAAGAATTGGTCTTATATATCCTCACTAAACTTGTTCCACGTGGAGTGTCCGTGTTTCGAGGGTGTCGACTAAGGGAAAATCCGTAAGTCGGGCAGCAGAGGTTACCGTTTACTCAACAGCTTCAACCCCCAACCCAACCCTCCTTTTAGCAACCCTCCCCCTTATGAGGGCGGCCTTAATTCAACAGTGGACGTCTTTCGGCTGATGATAATGATCGATTATGATGACTCGGGTCCCAGTATCTACACCCGCTTTGTCTACCGAAATCAGTCAGGAAAATATAGATGAACAAATTGAGAAGATCAGATGCCGTAAAGTTTGTCACCAACTAACGGCTCCATGAAGGATGTTTATGTTTATTGGTGAACAATCTGGTGGTATGGAGCGGTGCTTATTGCTCCGTATTTAGACATAGCCCGACAGATCGGCTATCGGCTACGTGGGTGTCTACCGTCACACCTCAGGGTTGACAAGTTTGGAGAAGGATGTGAGGCAAGTTTTAATTAAGTTGGGTAATATGTGAATTAATTACCTATTAGTTGTCTAAAGATTATTGTAGACTTCATGTCGATAAGTTATGAAATCTTGTACGAGGTAACAGGGTAATTAGGTATTATCTATTTTACTTGGTGCTGTGATCAACGTTGCGTTGTTGGAAATTCAAGTAGGTTTGGACTCTTCACGTAACCAAAGGGTTGGCCTTTTCTTGGTCATACAATATGCTATGCTGAAACGTCTAATTACGGCCTGATGTGTCTTTTGGGCACTTGTCTCATTGAGAGCGATGCGGGACGTGATTTTTTGCTGCCTTAATATGACGTATGAGCCCCCCATTTGCACATATTATTTATATAGTTTGTTAACTTACATTCAATTTTCAATCGACTTAAACGACGTGAAAAATAACTTTAAAACCAAATTTTGAGAGTTTTGAACGCAGACTGCGTCCGTTCTGCGTCAGTTCTGCGTCCAAAACTCTCAAAGTTTAGTCGAAAAAAAAAAAAAAGTAGTATTCTTTAACTTAAAAAAAAGGCGTATACTTAAAGATAGACAATAAAATTGTCTGTAAGATGGTGTAAGTTTCGTTTAATTATACCGGGTAGATTTTGTGTGATTGTCAATGTTTTGTCCGCGTCAGACACAACTTCACGAGTTAATTAAACTATTTAATATGAACTTAATCAAAAATATTCACTTACTATATGGTTAAGAAAATGTTTTAGTTTAACATAAGTATATTTTTTTCAAATCATTTACACTGCACATTTTGACGTGATTGTCAGTTTAAAATCTGTAAAAGTCGTTTAATAGCCCCTTAAGCAGCCCTAACAGCATACTTGCGGAAACGGCTTGTGGTGACGCAATCCACTCTTGCGCCGATGGTATAATAGCGATCACTTTTGTGCTATGCCAATTAACACTGAAGCCAAATGGTTAAAAAGACAAATGATATTGAAAGAGATGGTATGGACTCAACGGTGATTTGAGGTCGATGACAATTGGGTTTCTGTTGAAGAATATGAGAGGTCAAGGAACCTGATAACCAACACATCTGCCTGCAGTAGAAAAGTACATTATATGCTGGAAATTGGGAAAACAAAGCTGTTATAAAGCTAGGTCATAAAAGAATAGTAATATAAACACAAGTTAATTCTTACCTTGGATGTTGTTCATTTAAATTACTTAGCATATTTATAAGAAGTGCATTTTGATTGTTTTATATTATCTTACTCGTAAATGGAAATAAATTCTAATCTATTCTATATTAGTTATGATGCTTAATGTGATTCACATAGTTTAGTAAACATCTAGGTACTTCCTAACTACGTTTGATTCGACATGGGCCTTAGAAGACAGTTCACGATTCGACCTTGAAATACAAAAGTAAAGTCAGGCTTAAAGGATTATAGAGGTGAACCTATAGTTTATTATCTGTTGAAGTCAACGAACCTCCATTAGTAGCCCTTATCATACGATTAAGCTTATTTATTACATTCCTAATTGTTGAGAATTCTTTAAATCTAAAATGTGAGGTAGGAACTCTTAATCGGATTACAATAATATATAGAAAGTCAGAAATACTTCACATTTTGAAAGTGTCACAGACGATATTAAGGGTTTACGTTAATTGAATGTATGTAAATCCTAAAACCAGTACTCGTAGTGAGTGAAAATGGGATGAAGCATAATAAAAATATAGAATTTTTACTGAGAAATCTATCAGAAATCCGACCTGTTAGTAAAAACCGGACAAGTGCGACTCGGACTCGCCCACCGAGAGTTCCGTACATATTTGTAGGTACATATCCATATTTGAATACTAATTCATACCTACTATCCATACTATAATCTACTTAATATTATAAATGCGTTTTTTGCGACATAAACGGCCGTATCTTGTTTTCGCGTTAACATAGAGGGTTGATTTTTTTACAGCATCAAGAGACCGTAGACTTAAGTATATGGTTTTAATTTCAACTCGATACCTCCACGCGTTCCCGAGATAAAGGGTCTTGACAGACAGACATACAGACGGACAACAAAGTGATCTTATAAGGGTTCCGATTTTCCTTTTGAGGTACAGGACCCTAAAAACGGCCGTATCTTCTGATTGCGTTGACTTCGAAGTTTGATATTTTCATTGCTCCAAGAGATTGCAAACATAAGTTATTGATATTAATTTCAGCTTTAGAGCTCTACACGTCCCTGAGAAAAAAGATCTTGACAGATGGACAGACAGACAGTCAACGATGTGATCTTACAAGGTTCTGTTTTTCCTTGTAAGGTACGGGACCCTAAAAATGCCGTATTTCAAGCTATTTCTCTTAGTTCGTAAAAGTGCAGCATATGAAATGAATATTTTCATCTGAGTCAGGCAATGAACCGCGTCCCACGCGTTTCACTACCCTAAATATCATTATCTCACCGTATTTATGAAGTAAGTAGTGCAACACAGTTGCTTATCTCTTCCGTAATGCTACGCAAATGTTATTTACATCTTGATAACACAGCTTTTGTAGGTAATCTTATTTGAAGGCATTAGAATATCGGTTAGATAAGTGTTAGTTGATTGTTTCCTAACTAGTAACTTTACTATTTGAGAGGATGTTTTTATTGTTCTTATGTACCTACAGCGTCATCAGTAGGCCGATTCTGTAAAATTCGAACCACAACTCGCATCTCACATCGCTATTCACTCTCAGTTCGCATAAGGTTCAAAATGACCTCGATATATTTGAATCGGGTTTTTGTGCGAAGTGAGCGTCGAAGTGACGGGGAAATTACCTTATAGAATGTCACTTCTTACGTCATCTCATACTTTATCTGTCAAAATCTCCCTGTCAGTTTAGTTCAACTCGCTGACACGCTCGCAAGAGTGGCGCTAGTGTAAATTCTAATTATCAACCGACTTTTTAGAATGCCAATCAAGAAACTCACAGCGGATTCAGATTCGAAGTTTAGAATGAGGTTTTACAGAATCACACTCTAGGTCTGAGATCCTTGTAATAAATGGAAACATAGAATACGTATAAGAAAAAGTCCAGGTTTCCCTCACGAAGTTCATCCGGGTGTTTCATATCTAAATATAAAATGTTGCATTAAAGATTTCAATAAACACAAAACTATAAAACATATATTATGTAGGTACCTACCTAAATTGCTGAAAATGGTGAAACGAAAAAGTGTGATAAACTAATGTCATTTTCTGAAACTACTAAACGATAATAATTAAAATATATTTATGAAAAATATATGTACGGGAGTAAAATCGGGGCTAAATAGCGGAGGATGCGTTTTCGTAAAGTATTATAAACAACCTGAATTGGGATATAATGTGTATTAAGGAATATTCCTTACTATTTTGCACTTCGCGCACATTAGTGTGTTTACGAACTTTTATGTTTTGTAAGGCCTATAAATATGACATGTAGTTGTTCCTGGTCTATAGGAACCCAAAGTCTGGAATAACGTTAACATTGAATTCTTCAAAAGTGGATTCTAGTGAAAACATTTTTTTTTTCAGCCCGTATTTTGCTATTCGCCTCTCTATACTCTCTCTCTAAAGTATTATTATTATATTTCAATTATTCACATTTGTAACTGGCAAGTGAAATCCTATTTTAGCCTTACCATACATAACTTCTAAAAGTTTGTGCACAATTATTGAGAACTAAACCAACTGTAAATTTTAAAATTTCTTTCTTTGCAATCTTTTCGTGTTTTACCTTTTGGAATTTGGAAAAGGGAAATGGACACCCTTGGTATTTCAACTAGTAAAATAACAAAGTATACCTTAATGTCGTCATTTCTAGAAATTCTAGACAACTTTCAGTTCACAAACAAGACATCTCTCATCAATCTACGCCAAAACTACAAACTCTCACCAAGTCAACATCCCACAATGAATCTTCATCAGATAAAACTTCGTTTGTAAAAATTTCTCTAACATTCCTTGGACACATCCTGATGAGTCCATAAGTTTCTCCTGAACCACTGGTTTCTTTGACCTTGATGTAAGATCAGTATGCACGCGTGAGGATCTGGAGACGTTTCCCCTTGCTTAGTATGCTGTGCGACGCTCAAGGCCAGGGGTGACGTGACCGGTGTAATGATGAGCGGTTTCAGCCTGTGTTCGAGAATGTAGGTGTAGGATTTATTCAGGTATTGTATCGGGAGATATCAAAAAAACGACTTGATTCTTGAGTAAAATTGTATAATGTTAATAAAAGTGAAACTGGCGGTAGATGGTGTAAAAATAAATGTGTAAAAAATAAAAGACAAAAGTCATTAGCTAAAACACATGTAGCTGCACCATTGCTATGACGAGTTTAGTAGGCGTTCTGCGTAAACATACCCCCGGGCGTTGAAAGCCTGTCTTTCAACCAGAATGTTCAGACTCGGGGTAGATTGGCAATGGGCAAATCTTGCAGAATGATCGGCGGAGCAGGCCACTGGAGGTTTTGACATCTGCGACTCTAATCACGCCATCCGAACCTGGATAGGTAGCTACAATCCGACCCATTTTCCACTTCAGAGGCGGCATGTTGTCTTCCTTTAGAAGTACCAGGGAGTTCAGCTTCAGAGACCCTTTACATGTGCGCCATTTCGTCCTAAGTTGGAGCTCCGAAATGTATTCCTTGCTCCATCTGCTCCAAAAGTGTTGTCGGAGTTGTTCGATGCGTTGAAATCGAGATAAGGAATTGGTGGAATGGTTATGGTAGTCAGGTGTCGGCAAAGATATCAAAGGACGTCCAATTAAAAAATGTCCGGGTGTCAATGGTGTCAAGTCTTCAGGATTCGATGACAGCGGAGTTAGTGGTCTGGAGTTCAGAATCGCTTCTATTTGCACCAGCGTAGTATAAAGCTCTTCGTAAGTTAGATTACAAAGGCCCAACACCCTGACTAAATGATGCTTCGTTGACTTGACACCAGCCTCCGCAAGGCCAGCAAAATGAGGAGAATATGCAGGAATGAAGTTAAAGGTAATTCCCTCTTTAGTCATCTCCTCAGATAACGAGTCGCAATTCGCTTTAAGAAACTTTGATAGGTCATTGCATGCACCAACAAACGAGGTGCCATTATCAGAATATATATTAACCGGTTTACCCCTACGCGAGATGAACCTCTTTAACGCCATGATAAAAGTTTTGCTGGTTAAATCACCGACTAGTTCAAGGTGAATTGATTTTGTCGTAAAACAGACGAAAATGGCGATATATACTTTAACTAACTTACAGCCACGACCCTGTCGAACCGCAGACTGTATTGGACCTGCATAATCCAAGCCAATATTTTCAAAAGGGAAACCTCCAGCTAGAAGTCGCTGCCGTGGTAAATTACCCATGATCGGTGTGACAGTTTGACCTTTAAGACGACAACAACGTACACACCTACGGTAGCACAACCTGGCTAAATTACGACCTCTTATAGGCCAGTATGTGTCCCGTATTGAAGCTAACAGTAGCTGGGGTCCAGCATGAAACAATCGTTTGTGTTCATACTCAAAGAGTAATTTTGTGAAATGATGATTAGACTGTAAAAGAATTGGACATTTCTTATCATATGGTAAATCAGAGTTTTGTAATCGGCCTCTAACACGCATTATTTTATGTTCGTCCAGAAAAACGTTAAATTTCAACAATGGACTTTTCTTTGGTAATGGTTTATTATGAAGTAATAACTTGTATTCACTAAAAGACTCGTTTTGACTTATTCGAATAATTAAATTTAACGAATTTTGTAGCTCATCATTACCAAAGGGACCATAAACAGATCGTTTTTTACATGCAGCAATAAAACGTAAAAGGTATGCCACCGTGCGCTGTAGCCTTAAAAAACTTGAAAATCGGTTAAAGTTAAGAAATTCATTTGCCATATTCTCATTAACAGTGCCATGTAAAGTGACGTTTGGTTTGATTTCCGGCAATAATTCATCAGTGGATTGTGTAAATCTAAAAGGCCAACATGATACGTCATTCTTTAAAAAACTTGGACCAGACCACCAATTATCTAAAGAAGCTAATAAATTAATGTCTACTCCACGAGAGACATAATCAGCGGGGTTCTGGTCAGTTGGGACATGTCTCCACTCGCAGTTGCTAGTCTTCTCTAAAATTTCTGCAACTCTGTTGCGAACGAAGGGTTGCAGCTTGTTCGGCAACATTTTAAGCCATCCAAGAACGACAGTGGAGTCTGTCCAAAAGAATGTACGCGGCCTATTGTTTAAGCGTAATGATGCGACCACCTTTTCGTAAATTCGAACTCCGACCAGAGCACCGCAAAGCTCAAGCCTGGGAATGGTGGTTGGTTTCAGAGGGGCAACACGACTCTTTGCTATCAACAAACGCACCAACACTTGATGTTCATTGTTAACACTGCGAACGTATAAGCATGCTCCGTATGCTCGTTCCGATGCATCAGTGAAAACATGAAACTCTAAAAAGTCCATTGAATCAATTAAAACACGACGTGGAATATTAATTTCATTTAATTTTGGTAAATTCTTAACTAGTTTAGCCCAAATCATACTAATGTCCGGCGATAGCTGTTCATCCCTTGACAGTTTGTGTAACCATAGTTTTTGGAGTAACATCTTCATCACTATGATACATGGAGCTAGAAGCCCCAAAGGATCAAAAATTTGTGATATAATTGATAGCATGTCACGTTTTGTATCGCTACTAATAATTGGTTGACTAATGGGAAAATAAAGTTGATCAGATTGTGATTGCCAACCTAAACCTAACGTTTTGGTAGACTCAGATCCACCAATATTCAAGTCAAGTGAAGATTGGGGACTGTCAGAACCAATCATCAAACGCCTATCATTTGACTTCCACTTCCTTAAGTTCATTCTGGCTGAAGCAAGAGTAGAAGTTACTTTATGACGCATATCTCTTACTTCATCGAGATCGTCTCCTCCCGTCAGCAAATCGTCGACGTAGAAGTCGCGTAGTATGACCTCAGCAGCTCTTTTATCAGCGCACTTTAAACCTAACTGTTTTAGACACCTTGTTGCAAGGAACGGAGCGCTGGCCGTGCCATACGTCACGGTATTAAGCTGGTACGTTTGCAATTGAATTAACGGGTCATCACGCCAGACGATTTGTTGAAGATGTCTGTCATTTGGATGAACAACTATCTGCCGGTACATCTTTTCCACGTCGGCAGCAATAATATATTTATGTTGTCTAAAACGTAATAAAATCGATAAAAGCTCATCCTGTACTACAGGTCCGATCATCTGTATACTATTAAAAGAAGTACCTGTAGTAGTGACGCTGCTGGCATTAAAAACCACTCTTAATTTAGTGGTGACACTGCTGTCACGCAAAACTCCGTGATGTGGGAGGTAATGTCCTGAACGTTCAATAATTTTACATTTTGACATATGACCTAGACTTTCGTACTCTGCCATAAAATCTTTGTACATCTTAGACAGTTGAGGCTGGCTTTTGAACCTACGCTCTAAAGAAGAAAAACAATGTTTAGCTCTTAGAAAGGATTCACCTAACATATCCGGGGAACATTTCAGTGGAATTCGAACACAAAATTGCCCGTTCTCCAAACGTGTAGTATTGTTTATAAAATGTTCCTCGCATAGTTTCTCTTCTTGCGAATACACTGTCGTAGTGCAGACCTCTTCTAATTGCCAAAACCTTGTGAGTTGATGATCTATGCTATTATTTAATTCATCATTACCGTCAGAAATAATCTTTGTAAAATTACATTTTACCAATTTTGATGGTGTCGAAGCATAACTAATTCTAATTGGGCCTGAAACCAGCCATCCCAGTCTAGTTTCACAAAGAATAGGTTGTCCGTCTCCTAACTTAATTCTTTGGGGTCCCAGTAAGTCCCAAAAGATGTCAGCACCGAGCAACATATCTATGGGGGCCGGTGAGTAAAAGTTAGGGTCAGCTAGACAAATATTAGATGGGATTTTTAATTTTAATAAATCTACATGTCTACTCGGAATATTATCGGTAATTGAAGGTAGAACAAAACAATTTATGTTAATGGAAAAGTTATCGTCTAAAGATTTTATTGAAACTGGACACATTTTATTAATATGTGAAAATGAATTATTAATACCTAATATGGAGTTGTTGACGGTATTGCCAGTTAAACCTAATTGGTAGTACAGTCTTTCAGTCATGAGACATGATGTGCTGCCACTATCAAGCACAGCACGAGTAACGTATTGCTGACCGTTTTTTCCTACAGCATTTATTAACGCTGTGGATAGCAATACGTCACCACGTTCAACACTCGCAGAAAGAGACAAACCTGTACTAGAAGTTGACGGAGCGGGGGCGCTGGTCGCATCATCACTATTAGCGGAAGTAGTAGCCAAGTCTGACTTCTTCGAATGATCTGCGACATGCACCAGAGTGTGGTGCTTGCGCCGACATATTTTGCAACTTGCCTGTTTACAGTTATTAGCATAATGTCCTGAAGACAAACAATTATAACAAATCTTATATTTTGGTAGCAATTGTAACCGGGCTTCATTACTCAACGCCAAAAATTGAGGACAACTGCTTAATTTGTGCTCACCGTTACATTGAACACAACTCTTAGGCTTAGAAGAATGTTTATTTACCTGATTACTCTTGTCTATTTTATTATTGGAATCTTGTATAACCATTGTCCTAACATTAGAATGTTTGCGAGTGTTTGAATGTTTATCAGTTGTTGAACTTGACATTTCTAATGTTTCGATTAATTCAGCACGTTTCTTAATGAATGTGAGGAACACAGCAAATGTAATCTCAAAGTCCTTGTCAAGGCGACCCTTATACTCTTCCCATTCACGGTAAGTTTTATTGTCCAACTTATATCTTATAATGTAAATGAGTAAAGTGTCCCAGTGGCTCACTGGTTCGCCAAGGGCTTCCAAAGCACGCAAGTTTTTATTAATTTGATCGATTAAAGCTTTTAAATTCACTGACGACTCCTTACTGATAGTCTCAATATTAAATAATGCTGAGACATGGTGTTGAATCAACAGATGTTTATTGTCAAACCGGTCACAGAGTAACTTCCAAGCGACTGAATAATTAGCGGCAGAAAACTGAATTGAGTTTATTACCACGGCAGCTGAACCTTCTAGCGATGACCTCAAATAATGGAATTTATTTATGTCGTTTATGTCATCATTAGAGTGAATAAGGCTGACAAATGTGTCGTGAAATTCCAACCAATTTACGTAACAACCGCTGAATTTTGGTAACTGAATAGTCGGCAATTTAACCAGCCTGTGATTATTAGAACGTGGACTTACCTCACTATCAGTTGGATCCCTTTTCTTATAATCATCGAGCACTTTCTGAGCTTCAGATAGGGTTTTATAATAAAGGGACTCAAACTCGCTACGTTCTAACATTTGACCATCCAAATTATCCGTACTACATTCCAGTGCCAATTGCACCTCGTCATATTGGTTATACAATAACTCAAGCCTATTTAAGCGCAATTGTAACTCGTTAACCTCAGAAGGACTTATAGAAGGTTTTAATGAATTTAAATAGTTCAAGAATACTGTTACCCTTCCCTTGTAACTCGCCCTCTTTCTAATGAGCTCCTTATCCTCTGGCATTGCGTAAGCTGGTGCAGTCAACCTGGAATGTATACAATTAAAGATTTAACAGCGTCTACAATTGTTACGATACCTACTGCCTGTAATTTCCAACAACATACGAATATACTGCTAACTTTATTGTTAATCTTATGCTTTTAAAATAATTAACTATTAGTCGTTTTTAACAATATTAACCTACCTAAGTACTCTTTATATTATAAAACAATGCAATTATGAACCTATCTAACTTTAAATGTGATTACATGAATAAATGACTCAGTAACTGTTACCTACCTAATAAAATTATAATAATGCAGCTATTTTTATAGCTACTTTTAAAAGGTACAAAATAACTGTGATTAATACAAGATTAATACACTAAAGTCTGATCAATTATAACAATTTGTAAGCACTGATAGGTTTTGCAAATTCAAGTTTTACAATGATTAGGTATTATATAACTCTGTACTAACCTGGTTATTAACTGTTAATTACCACTAAATACAACCTGATAATAGAGTGTTGGGTGGAACTAATGATGATTAAGATAATCCAGACCACGGAAAATTCCAAATCTTCGCAATGACACAGCAAAATGAATGTCGCAACCAACTTCGCTTGATCTTACGAGTTATCCACCAATTCTCTTGAAATCCTTATAATAAAGGCTGATCGAAGTATTTTCCAACGTGAAATCTTCTAATCCAGGAACGAAGGACCAAATGTAGGATTTATTCAGGTATTGTATCGGGAGATATCAAAAAAACGACTTGATTCTTGAGTAAAATTGTATAATGTTAATAAAAGTGAAACTGGCGGTAGATGGTGTAAAAATAAATGTGTAAAAAATAAAAGACAAAAGTCATTAGCTAAAACACATGTAGCTGCACCATTGCTATGACGAGTTTAGTAGGCGTTCTGCGTAAACAGTAGGTGCTGTTTTTGGTAATAAGTGGGTGCTGGATATTTGTGGTTTTGAGTTGATGTATTCTACTTTTTTTTAATGAATATTATAATAATAATTAATATTTAGGACTCTCGGTTTCTAAGGTATGGATGCGAGTCACGCTTTAATGTAACTTAATATATATACTTGGAATCCAATTGCCTTATTATACCAGTGTGTTCCGGGGGAGGCCTACGTTTAGCAATGGACGGCAATAACCTGACATGATGTGGTGATTTATGATATTCAGGTGAAAAGAATGAAGGTACTTGAAATCTGGAGAGCTTGAAGAGTAGACAGACTTGAGTCTATTTTTATATAGGACCACCACAGTGAGTACCAACAACAGTAATTAACTGGAGCAGCATCAGTTAGACGCAGAAAGATTACCCCCCATACGATTTAGTCCATTTCCTTTATCTATTGCCACACAAAATTTCAGATATTTAAACAAATGATTGTGAACGAGATACTAAAGGAATGCAAAGGTGTAGCTGACCTTTTAAAAGTAGCGAGAACGTTTCTAAGTACTGTATCAATTACCTATTACCGGAACAGTTCGGCGCGGCGTAAGAAGAAGTAGGGACCTCCATATAATTACGGTAACTGTGAGGGTATTTCATTGGTTACCGGCCCACCGATTGTTAAATCTATCAATACTGTGATTTACTTACAGTTATAGAAATTAACGGAGCTTTGCATTCTTTTGAGTGGAATTTTAACCGCAGAGTCGGTTCAACTGGTTGGGGGCTTGAGGGAAAGGGCTCGCTTTTGAATGTACTGGTCAATATCAGGCAAGTTAGTATTAGTACGACTTACTTATTATTCTATACTCGTTTACATGCGTAACTTAATCTAATATGTGGGGACATTCTAATCTTATATGTGGGGACATTTTCACACACGGCCATCTGACCCCAAACTAGGGAGACCCTGTACTATGGGTGTCAGACAGCTGATATACATACACAAATACATTTTTTTTTGTAAATACATACATATATAGATAAACAACATCCAGACACAAGGCAAACACAAGTGCTCATCACACAAATGTTTACCCTGGGCGGGAATCGAACCCGCAACACGCTGCGCAGCAGTCGACCGCTCAGCCACTGCGCCAACCGTGTCGTCAAATTAAATTAATTGCCAAATGTTGCTTTGATTTTACTACAAAAGCGATATTACACTGTAAAGGAATATTTAGAGGATAAATCACTAATCAGTAATACCTAATTGAAAATGTTTAGCTAATTTTATATAAGATTTTTTAAAATGTTGTGCTGCTTTTTTAATTCATTTTACAATTATTATTAAAATATTGTTACTAAATTACTAAAGAATTGTTATAGCCAGGGAAAATAAGAAATTTATTTTTTTATTTTGATATTTACACGCTATGTATAGCAGAATATGCTATACATAGCCGAAATAAACATCTAATGTAAGTAGGTACCATATTTTTGCGAATAAATGATTTTGATTTGTTTTGATGTTACCATTGCCTAAGTGTCACTGACTCCAAATCCTGTATAAGTTCTGTAGGTACTGTCTTTTAAATCTAATCTCGTATATTATTTTGATAGAAGCCACGGCTTATTCTGCATTCAGAATTGATCGATTGGCACTTCCATCGATTATAACTGATCTCCATGAGCCTAACAAAGACTCCGTTGGATCTGGACTTATCATGTCATCTATCGCGTTCAAAAGATCCCGATCTTGGTGTCGACCATAACCTAGGGTTCCCTTGATGTGGTCGTGCCGGCCACTTTCCCTCCGATCGACAGCTTGCAGATAACATCGACCATCTTCATTGATAACTGGCTGCGACATAGAGTGGGAATCGCAGATGTGAATGTAGGCATAATATGTGAGGAAATCTTTCTTTAAAATTAGGTAGCAGAACATCTGGAAAATTTAAGAAAATAAGCAGAATTTTCATTGATTCTGTGATTTGTAGCTTCTGTAATTTTGATTTTTAAATTATTAAACTCGAGTTTCTATTCATTTACAAACATGGAAACGAAATCGAAACTTAGAAGATCACTGACTTCGGTGCGGTCATCTGGGTCATCAACCCAGACATGATGTCTATGACCTCAAATGCAATCAGTATTTTTCAGGCATATCTTTGGCAAATTAATATTAAACCTCAGCGAGACGTTGAGCAATTTATTAAATTCCCGTTAATTAATTTTGCGAAATGTCATCACCTTTTTGTCGCACATTGTCAAAAGAAAAAATGTTCAAAATAACATCCGGGATCTGTGTGAAATTTAATCACATTTTTTTTGTAAGTCCATTCTACGGTTGTACGTTTTAATCTTTGCGCATCAAACCGCGACCGCTTTCCACGCTGCGCGCGCGCCGGGCCGACATAACGGCGCGACAGCCGACGACGCGCGCACGTACCGCCACGCCACCTGCGCATACGACGCGAGTGAAACACGCGTGTGAACATATACTTACGATAAAGTGACTGTGCCTGTGAATGCTCCAACATACTCAAGTCTTTGAGGTTCTGTTAACCAGTGTTTGTATTGTGGTCACCAGCCATCATCCGTAGGTAAGTGTTTACAATTTTGCGTGCTATTTGTAACGATTCGGTCTCTTTGATGCTGCAGGAATTGTTCTGCAGAATGTTATTAAGTATTATTGACTTTCTAATTGTGCTTAAATATGTTGATTTATACATTTTGTGAATTATTCACATCGCATTAACATAACCTCGTTTTGTTGTGTTTTCTATTTGTCTGATGCTCGTGAAGCCTATTTGATTAAGTACCTAGTTACAGTAGCGTTATATATAATATTGCTTTCTTGTAAGACAATTCAATTGAAGTCTATGTTGTATACATAAACTTCATCGTATCAGTTTTATAATTTCTTGTAGTTTGTTGATCAATACACATGAAGTTTGCGCATTAATCTACCCGCATTTGGCATCGCAAGGTCGCCTTTTAATGGGTAAAAGTTGTTTTAAAGTCAATTACATTTTACAACATATTTGGCAATCCATCATTTGTGATCTGGGTAATGTCGTATAATTACTGAACTCACTAAGAAAGCTTCTCCGTCTTTGGTGATTTCTTGAAATTATTTTAGGCACTTATTTCTTCCCGCTGAATTTGTTTAACGTAAGAATCAACTTTACTTTTCGAATTCCAAGTTTTTTCAATATTACCATCACCACCACAACCACCATCAAGAATAGTACCATCTTCTTCGACATAGGTACCCCTATTGCCAAAAATACATATTATTACATTCACAATCCATTATCGAGGTAGGTCCTAGATTTTTTTCTAATGTCTACTTAGATAGGTCTTAGAATAGATCTCCTAAGCCAAGCCCCTAACATGGCCTCAACATTCAATATTGTATTTGTAACATGTGAGTAGGTGTGGAAATCTGTCAAACGACAATATTGGTTCTGTGCCGGCGCAGTAGAGATCGATGCGCGCGCACCTGTGCACACACGGAATGTAGGCTAATGTCTCACATGCGACGCCTAATTTATATACCTTACACTTATTTTGTGTTTTATTGCTGACTTGGACGGTTCTATTACCTAACACAAATTTCTAACATTTCCTCAAGATGCAACCGAGAACAGTTTTACAAAACAACGTTGAAAACTTCAACAATTATCCATATGAATATGGCTGGGGATCCATGGGCTATTTACCAGCGGCGGGACCTTCATACAAGCCGAAAAGCCGGGCTTGCACTAATCAACATAACATGAGCTAATTAATAACTGAGCAAATTGCTGTTTTTTTCTTAATCGTAACATGTCCTAACCTGGACTCCTAGGCACGCCACTGCTATTTACACCTTCGTGATTTACACCCTTGGAATAAGGCTTCAGATTTGTTGGAACTCAAGAATAACTCCAAGTATAAAATATGTATTGATATTATTAAAATATCCTTCCCTGTCTACACAGCTAAAACAACAAGAATAAAATTATATAGGTACTTACCTACATTACGACCATGTTAATTACATACAATATTAAAATTACCAAAAACATATGAACGTTAACCTTGATACGTAAATTAAACATTTAACTTTGAAATTAAGTTATATTTATGAAGAATACTTAGTTGGAACCTTATGGCTCTTTAGACGAAAGTTTCGTTCTTTGAGGAATGTGTTTCTTTTGAAAGATCCATTGTTTTTTTTTCAAAATTGGTTAAGATTTTGACGCAGAACACCCAGATTCAGAACATTCAGATTTCGTCTTCGTCGAAACTCAACGAAACTTCGTCGATCTCCTGGACAAAGTTGACACGTTTGGCGCAGTGATTGTATGATTGACTGCTGCGCTGCGTGTCGCGGGTTCGATTCCCGCACGGAACAAATATTTGTATGGCCTACAGATAGTTGTTCCGGGGCTGGCTATTTGTGTATGTGAGTTTGTATGTTTGTAAACGCGCTCACGACTCACGACACAGGAGTTTCTAGTGTGCACTCAACGCTTTAAAAAAGAAAAGAAAAAAAAAAATTGCAATCAGATTTATAAAAATCCTATTTTTATCAAGGGGCTGGAAGATGACAATGCGGTAGGTCCACCAAGGCACTAATTATTGTTTCAAGAAAAAAAGAACAAAATGCAATTTAATTTCTGCAGTTATTATTTATTTATTCTTCATGCACTAGTTGTAAACATTCAATTCTATCAGTAGATTTGTCATTTAGTCTATTTCCGCAAGAATCACAAACACAATAGGAAAGAAAATAGTTTATCGTCGTATCTCAAAACACCTATCTTCTACATAAATATGTCATAGGAAATACATAAACAATGGCTACAATTACCGTAATTTACAATTGTGTTTATAATCGGAACTTCCAGAACAACCGAGCTGATTATATTAAAGTTAGAGAAAAGAAAATAGAAACATCTGATCATATCACATCGGATAACAGCATCTGAAATATGTAATTATAAATCATATTAGTAAAATCTTAATTCATCATCATCATCATCATTTCAGCCGAAAGACGTCCACTGCTGGACATAGGCCTTAAATCTTAATTACTGTAATGTAATTTGTCCGCCTGTGTTGGCAGGAGTTGTTGATTCATTATGCTTCTATAGTACTATGTAACAATTACACATGTTTCACATAAATTAACAAAAATAAAATGGTGTACCTAGGTTCATCAAGTCCTAGGTATATCAGTCAATCAGTCTTTTAAGATGGTGCTGTAATTGAGAGATGATAAGAACTCGATTAGCCTCTTTACATACAGCCTGTTATATACAAGGTGTAACGTCAAATACGCAAAACCTGAAAATAGTTTGATTAGAATAACGAGCAGAATCAATTGAACCACTTTTTAATATAGGTCACATTTTTCAAAAAATCGTCATTATACATGTTGCCCTGTCTATTTATTAATAAGTCAAGCCATCACGTGCGCAAACCTGCCAAAATAGGTAAACAAACACAAATGGTTTCTCATACGCGTGATAATAATAGTTCTTATTTCAATGCAAATACGAGTCTTGGTAAAACTAAAACAGCACATAAAACCTTTAAATTTTTTTTTATGTTTTTTTTTCTTTCAGAATTAGGTTAATTGAATTAAAAATCATTTGGGGTGTCTGAGGTTTTGCGTGTTTAACGTTACACCTTGTATATAACTATTTGAAAATAGAACCTTATAGATTCGATTATTTTATGCTTGCCTGCTTCCGTGTGGAGGAATTTTCCGGGATAAAAAGTTGCTTACAGTACGGCCGAAGTGTCTTGGCGGGCCTGAAGTTAGCCGATTAGCTACGTAGACAATTTCGTTCCTAAAACATCCATTACGCAGCTAATCGGCTAACTTCAGGCACGCCAAGATATGTCGGCCGTACTGTATGTAAAGTAATACTAGCATAATATTGTCCCACTACTGGGCAAAGGCCTCTTCTCATACAGAGAAGGCACGCGGATTGGCGATTTCAGACCATTAACTAGTCATGTTTTCCTTCAGCAATATCAGTGATGTCTGATGACTAGAAAATACATATGAATTTAAAAAAGTCACATTGGTCTTGCCACAGGCTCAAAAGTATGTTCTTAAACCTCTATTAGATACAAAAAGTACGTACAGACAGCGTCATCAACTGCTTACCCCCCTCGCATTGAAATTTCTTCGGAAAGGGGGTTAGCAGTTGATGATGCTGTCTGTATCTAGATCTGTAACTCCGAATCCGTTGGTAAGTGATAGAAGAAACACACAACCCAATAATTACATTTATGATATGTATTAGTTTCTTTTTTTTTTTTTAATCTAATATATTGTTTAATATTTACACGTACAATTAAGAAAAACCTATAACTATTAATAAACCAAAAATAAACTAACATAATAAGGCATCAAAAAATTCCTCCACATCGCCGTCATCTAATGTGCCCAAGAGACAATGCTTAACCTCTGCCCAAAGTAAAAACCAGCTCTTGGATCACGAGAAGTGTCAACTAACCTTTTGGAAATTTCCTTAAAAAGGAGATGTGCACTCGGATCCCACGACCCGAGGGTTTCAACCCCAAACGGCTCGACAATAAAGTGAGATAATGACCTATCTCACTAATATCATAAATCGTCGTCGTTGTATCCGAAATTTCGAACAAAATAATGTGCTTCGTCTTTCCCCTCTTTTATCAAGCAGGCTTCGGTCTCGGGCGCGCCGCAGTCTTATGTACTTTGTGCTTCGGTCTTAAATGCTAATGGTAATCTACTAATCCCATTACCAATATCACCGTATTATACCAAAGTACTTCAAAAAGAAGTAGGTTTGTATCGCTTTCCACGCTCCATATGAGTTGAAACATTTGCAATTATATACAATTAGTACATACAGATGGTATGTTCACTTGATTCCTTACTCGGCGCGGTAATAGTGGCTAAGATATCTTAATTAGAGAAAGTTAAGTAAATTGATCTGGGATTATCTCGTCGGTGCCTACTTAGGTCGGATGCTGTGCAAAGAGGCGATTATCGAGGACTAAATTTATGATAACATCTTTGCAGATGGTGGTAGGTAACAACTTCATTAAAATGCTTTAGTTTAAGCTTGTTTAAGCGTAAACTCTTTGATTTATTACTGAGTAAATGCTATACTCAACAAATGAGTTCCTATCTGATAAAGAATTGTAAGATTGTTGAAAATAACTCAATTTCAAATCAAAGAAAAAAAATGTACATCAGAAATTCATCATACATTCTACCAATGTATGAGACCATCGCAACACCTTACTTTACTATATTCTTGCAATAATCTGTTCTTCCTTTTTTTCGGTGGCATTATCATGTCGAGGTTACAAAGGCGTACCTAATTTATTTGTACACGAAATAAACAACAATACAGTACATAGTTAGAAGTTAAATATTTCTTTGGAACCAGAGTTCATAGTCATACAATTAATTTATTTATTAACTCGTCATCACTATCATTAAAGGAATGTTATCATTCAATAGTATGGCCATAATTACAATTTTATTATTTGTCATAACATGTTCTGTACATAGTGTTTTTTTTTATGTGAAACATCTATAGCCGCACGTAAAATCGATTTCTGGCGTGGCGACGCATGCCGGGCGACGCGTCGCCACGCTATATGATGGTATGTACTGGTATGGACTGTATATATTATATACAGTCTATATGCAGCAGTGTGTACGGTGTGGCGACGCGTCGCCATGCGCAATCGACTGTGCGATTACCGAAGTCACTGATTAAACGAATTAAGTAGTCACGATTTGATATAAATTCGTAAATTTTTGTATTTAATGAAAATAAATGTTTATTCAATAAGTAGTCATCGTTATCTGAAAAAAAAATCGTAATATTTTATTTTATCATTATGACATATTTAGTTCCTATCACAATCTGTTCTTTTCTGCATATTACTTTTACAAAATAATGTCGATGTTTCACATCTGCCAGGCGTCCCGTGACGGCTCACATTTTTTTTTACTATCAAATAGGCTTGCGTTTGACCGCAATTCACCTGGACCTCTGCTATTACAATAGTGTCAGAATGGCCTATCATTGATTTTCATAATGCCGCCATTATATTAGCAGATTACAAAACTTGTCAAAATCAACAATTATGAAATCAATGATAGACCATTCTGACACTATTGTAATAGCAGACTTGAGGCCCATATCTTAAGTGATAATGCGGCCTAAGTTGGAACACGCTTACCTAGGATGAACCGGTTCACTCGTGCCTTGAAGAAGTGATTTTTGTGAACTCACTCAGAGAACAAGGTGAAGAAATCTAAACTGTCTGCTACGTCATTAAGAACACGCAAGGTACGCGGTATAGGGGCTCAGTATATTGGTCCTACTACTGGGAACCGCCAATATACGTGGTCGTCGTCTTCGAAATAAGTAGATAATGGTCGAGCACACACATGTTTATTTCTTTTAATATACCTGGGTTTGAAGTCTTGCCACGTAATAATTTAAAAATATAAGTAGCAAGAGCTATGTCCCTCCTTGTTTCCAACTTATTGTATCCCACCTTGCCTATAACCACAGAACAGACAGAACAGAGACAACCTAGTAAAGAATCATGGCAGGATTTGTACAAAAAAAATTAAGATGTTTAGAGAAGCTGAAATTTTAATTCTTATATTCTTGGGTACCTAAAGAATATCTTCAGGCATTTACAATATTTTTAAAACCCCGCAAAAATAAGTTAATAAGTTTAACGAGAAGATCATTATTTCGGAACGAAACGGTGACTGACAGTAACAGTGACACTGACATTCGCCATTTCGCAGTTCTTACATTAAAATTGCATCGTTTTATGGGAAATAATATCACAAATATTGATTATTTTTTTCCACACACTTGTCACAGCACTTGTCTGTCAATTTTATAGATCCTTTAACATCGCTTGACACTTTCTTTTTTTTATAAACACAAAATGGGCATCGAGATGAAACGAAAAAGTGTTATTTTCATTTCGTAATATTTTAATT
This sequence comes from Charanyca ferruginea, assembly GCA_947361185.1. Lineage (NCBI taxonomy): Eukaryota > Metazoa > Arthropoda > Insecta > Lepidoptera > Noctuidae > Charanyca > Charanyca ferruginea. The sequence goes on along the minus strand of OX376058.1, from coordinate 29,640,888 downwards.
ATGCGGGGATTTAAAAATATACTAAGTATATCAATCTACTCCTGGTAATGTGTTCTTCACATTGGAAAATATTTTAAACCCTCTAAATTACTTTTTTTTTCATACAAATGAATGTATGAATCTCACCATGATTCTTTATTTTGTATATGCACAAAGACTGCTTATAACATTATTGGACACATAATTTTAATACGCTTTGATTGTATATACGCATGGTGTTGTTTGTAAGTGTTTGATTGTCCAACTATTTATTTTTGTCCAATAAATAAATCTTAAATATAGCATATAGAATCAGTTGGCTGATTAGTGATGAGTTTCAGATACTTTATCTGTGGTTTTGTGCCGAATGTTTCTTATACTAATGGATTTCATGCCATCATCCGCATAAAAACAGCTTCTCTCCAGAGAAGATTAAGAGGCAGTTACAACAGTATCTAGGTATACTGAAAACGTTAGCGGCAGATACATATTCTGCTATGTTCAGGCAGTTTCTGCTGCGATTGGTCCCCTTAATAGTTATTTTTATATCCAGCCATCGAGTCAAAGAGAATAATATCCTATAATCGAGTCGACTTAGCAAAAATTGCATATTCCTTATGTCACCTTAATTATGTTACGTACATTAGAATTTTAAGTTCCGAACTGCAAAATACTAACAAAATTATGGATCCCAAGTTTTCCGAATCAAAACGATTTTATTTATTTAAAACAGTTTTTCTATCTGTGTCTGTGACAGTTTTTTCTTCAAAACAATGATACAGTTACCAACTGTTGTCATTACAGTTTGAATGTATTCGAGGAAGATTTTGACACAATTTCGGTTTACTTATTCGGCTATAACGAAACCGTAACACAACCGTAGCGTGGAGCAATGTTTCAGTTCTAAAAATACTTTTGAAATTCCATGCGGTTTTATTTACATCACGTACAATTGCAATTGCGATTACAGTTGTAGGTAAGCCAATACATAAATAAACATCTAAGTAAACCATATTAAGGAAACCATACGTTGTTACGAAAATGGTTACCTAAAAATACCGTGACTCATCATCATCTACCTAGCCTTTTCCCAACTATATTGTGGTCGGCTTCCAGTCTAACCGGATGCAGCTGAATACCAGTGTTCTACATAGAGCGACTGCCTATCGGACCTCCAACCCAGTTACTGAGTAACATCATACCCCTAAGCAAGACATGGTTGTCAAACTTTCTGGCTTCTGACTACCCATAACGACTGCCAAAGATCTACAAATGACAGCCGGGACCAACGGCTTTACATGCTTTCCGAAGCACGGAAGAAACTCGGTATGAAATGGATGGTAACCCATCCACAGACAGACCGCGGCAAGCGTAGCTTTACCAAAAATACCGTGACTAATAGGTTGGTAAAAACCAGTTTCACTTGTGAAGTTGGTGGTCTCGTAGTTGTAAGCGCGACTGCTGACCGTGGGGTCCTTGATTTGATTCCCAGGTCAGGCAAAGTGTTATTAGGTTATTCTATTAAGAATTTTTCATTAACAGCCCGGAGTTGGAAGTTGGCGGTGTCACACCCTCGTGCCGTACGTAAGCACGTAAAGCCGTTGGGCCTGCGCCTGATCTCTCTCCGGTCGTGTCGGATGCCGGCCCATTGGACTATTAGAGTGAAGGAAAAGAGAGTGCACACACTTATTTTTATTTTTTTATTTGGCTCATCAACAATTAACACTTATAAGATACTAGCAACCCGACCCGGCTTCGCATAGGCCTATAGCCTTCCTCGGTAAATTGACTATCCAACACAAAAATAATTTTTCAATTCGAACCAGTAGATCCTGAGATTAGTGCGTTCAACCAAACAAAGAAACTCTTCAGATTTATAATATTAGTATAGATGAGATACATCCAAATAGTGTACCAATTTCTTACAGGTAAGCACATCATGTATTACTAATTATTTGTCGATTGGTATTGGGTGCCTACTTAAAATTAGCTGAGTTTTTATACGTGTGTTTATGAGTGTTCGCCTTATGCATGTTTTGTTTTTTTCATTTTATCACTTGTGCTCTATCATATCTTACCTTGTTTGGTTACCTTTAATAAAATTGTTGTAAGTCAATACAATGTTCAGGCAGTTATCCACTGTGGTAATAGTTAGAGTAAAGTGTCCGGAAGTGTAAGCCGTATGTGCTAAGTGGTAGACTTAGAGGATTAGACGGTTAATACACCTTACGGTTTCTTAACTATGTGTATGGTACACTAACGGACCCGCCCCTGCTATGCATATATCTACTTCTGTAGCCGCATGTCAAAACAGCCAAAAATGTATGAACAGTGCGTGCCACGAAAGATGAGACTTGACACAGACTTGATTTGACTTGCACAGTACTCGATTTAAAGAACGTCTCATCTTTCGTCGATTTAAAGTTCTTTAAATCGAGTACTGCGCAAGTCAAATCAAGTCTGTGTCAAGTCTCATCTTTCGTGGCACGCACTATACTATGCATAATAGGTGTTAGAAACTTAACAAAATGACTTACGAAAATTACATGTTTTCTTTTTGGTAATGGGATCTTTCGTGTTTTTTTTTTAATTAAGCCTAGCTAGATCGATTTATCGCCCCCGAAACCGACTAAGGGACTAAGGCGACAGAGAATAGGCAGCAGCGTTCTCTGTGCCTTTGTAACAACCATATTGCGATCGCCAACCCGCCTGCCAAGCGCGGCGATTATGGCAACCCTCCCCCCTTCGGGGGAGGCCTATGTCTAGCAGTGGACTTATTTCGGCTGAAGTGACGATGTACAAGAATTGCTCGTTTTAAGGTATTAGATAGAAAGATTAGATTCCATAAATAAAAGTCGATTTTGTATAAATTCACACCTGACATTGGCAACGTAATATTTAGAATTCTATTTTGGGAGAAGCCTGCCACGCTATTCCAGATCTGCTGCACCTTCTGTAGGTAAGTCAGATCAACAGTGGCGACCACCAGAAAAGCGCCTAGTCAATGAAGCCGAACGAGTCCCGGAGAAACATACAAAAAATAAAAGTTGGTTGTACACCTTTTGAAATAATTTCACACGAACAACATGCACTAAATATTTAGAATAATATCAAGTATTTCTAAAAGATTCCAAGTAGCACGTCAGTAGGTAGGTAGGACCGCTGCAACAACAGTAGCCCGCGGATATCAAGAACTAGATATTTTGTCGCAATACTCAATATTTGTCGCAACGCCTTACTATGAGTAAATTACTAGGTTTACACATTTCATTACACAACATTATCGTGTACAAGAAAAAACATAGTTACACACAGAGGTGCACGCACCTCTATCAATCAACTAAGCCTTTTGACTACATTTAATACACAACTATCTCTATAGCATATCATAAACTATCTCTAGCAGGGGATCCCAGTAAAACCCTAATATTTTGTATGTATTAACGATATTGGTCCATAATAGCGATAATAACCTTGCTATCTGTTCATTTTGCTGACTTTCTGTGATACGAGTGTAAAATGGAAGTTGTAGCGCGTAGTATAGCTGGTAGCCGGTCGCCACGAGCTCGAACTCCTAAGCCCTGCCAACCGAGTCGTCGCTCGGCGCGTATCAGCGCGAGAGTTGGCGCCGCACTACCCTAGTGCGGCACCACCTACCAGTCAGTATGCCGCGAATCACCGATAGACGTACGCGTGCGCGCTCCGGCCAAGAGACGACCCGGTCATTACTTTTAGTTTTATCCCGTTAAACCATTAACTGAAGTTTTCTCTACAAACATTGTTTACCCCTGTTATATTTACTCACGATTAAATACAATCATAGACCGATATTACCTAACTTTCATTACTCTTTACCCTATAAAGTTCAGGAAACCCATCTAGCACACTTTTAGTGTTGTACACACTTGTAGCTAAAAGCTTCATGTGGCGTTATTGTCAAGCGCCTGGCTGTAGGTGTAGGTATATTCGGCGTGTCGTCCATTTCCTAATGAAATACGACAGACGACCTATAGACAAATACAAGGGCGTCGCCAAGGGGGGGCGGTAGGGGCAGCTGCCCCCCCCTAGAGATTCCAAAAGGTTCATGTGCCTTTGACTGTATTTAAAATTCATACTTTTCCTATCCACTTAATATCAATTTGCCCCCCCCTAGGCCATCAGCTGGCGAGTCCTGGCGACGCCCTTGGACAAATACTAAAAGTTAGTTGAACTCGGAAGGTTACAACCGAAGACAGTCTTGGCTAAGGGACGTACTAGAGTGGACTGGTATCTTGAGTGCCGGCGTGCCGCGGAACTATTCCAACCTTCGTAGTTCGGAGAGTCACTAGATGAAGAAGAGAAGAATAGAGCTATAATTTTAATTGTCCCACTGCAGGGCAGAAGGCTCTTCTTGTACAGAGAAGAGATGAGTATTGATCACTATGTCGCATCATTCAAGTGGTGAAAGTACTCAGGAAGAAAAATAAATTCTATTACGGGGCCAACACTGAAATAATAATATGAAAAATAATACGAGTGTGCTTTAGACGACACGACTGAAGTAAAACTTCTTTAGCTCCATCTATATGTTTTCGTTTGCAACTCACTATGAGAGAAAGAAAATGTGTGCTTGCACCTCTCTCTCATGACCGTACAGTAATATACGAAACGTAACTCTCTCTCTTTCTATCTTCACTAACTTATATCTCGCTCTGAACTTCCGTTCGCCTCGCCCGATCACACTTTTCCTAACCCTCTCGTCACGTATTCACCAGCTTACTTCCAAAGTCAAGCGTGCGTAATAATAATAATAATATTTATTTGCTTAAAACACGGTATAAAAAGGTGTTACAATATAAAATGAGATCATACATTTAAAAAAATCAAAAATTAAAATTAGTTCAAAAATCAGCGGTCCCATGTTGTATTGAGATGCTTTCGGACTGATATGTCATGACGAGAAACGAAGTGTACGTTTCAAATATTTCCGGTAGTTTACAATTGCATTATTTACCTCAATAGCTAGCCGAGCATCGTCTAATCTCATAAATTGACCGTTTTCAACATTCCAATGTATATAGTGACCGGTAGAACACGTCTTACACAGAATCAAGATAAGTGTTTCGTTATTTGAGAACCGAGGCCAATTTTTGTCAGGTTTTCTTTTCTCGCACCTAGTATAGTTGGAATAAGGCTAGGCTGCCCGTGGGGTGTCCGGGCTAAATAATCACCCATCAATTTTATCCCGAGGGTGTTGGCAAGGGCGACTAAGGGCTTCCGTGTACTTAACAGCTTCACTGCGATCGGGCGCCTGTAAGCGCGGCGATTATGGGAACTCCCCTTATGGGGGAGGCTTTTGTTCAACTGTGGACATCTTTCGGCTGATGATGAAAGCTAGGCAGATGATGCGGATCTATTATTATTATTATTATTATTCTAGCGCCACTGCGAACCAGCTCTGTTCACATACTTACATGGTAATTTTTTGCCTAGCAGTCTCTAAAGTGGGATATTACAGGCAAAAAAAAGAATATTAGAGCAACCATCATAGTACATAATTTTGGTTGTTCTCGTGATTTACGCTGCCAATTAGTATTAATATTAGTTTGTCTATATTATATTATGTCTTTTGGAAGGGGAAACTAGATTTTTTTCGTAAATGACGACCAAAGGTGCTTTAATAATGATTTAATTGAAATAAATGATTTGGCTTTAACTTTATAAAATATAAGATTCATTTCAGTATCTTGTGTTATGTCGGAAGTTGCATAAAGCTCATTACAGACTACGCTATAATATAATAGCTTGTAGCACAACTACAATATCGCTCACCATACATTTATTTAGAACATACAGTATAGCAAAGTGTGAACGTGTCCATTACAATGAATGGTGCGCGATATTGTTGTGCTATGGGCTATGTGTGGGCAGTAGTGAAATTACTATATAATGCATTAGTTCGTAGTCATCTCGAAACCAGTGCCATTATTTGGAATCCCCATGAAGACAAATACAGTCTCATGGTGGAAAAAATACAAAATAAATTCTGTAGGTATTTATATTTTAAGCAATAAGGGGTTTATCGATTCTACCCGTTAATGTATCCGAGTCTTTTTGTATTGGGCATGGTAGGGTACACTAGGCTGGCGGTTAGAAGGGATGTCGCGTTAGTGAAGTACGTGGCGAGGGTGCTGCACGGGCTGGTGCACCATCCAGATGTGCTGGAGGCGCTGCGGCTGTGTGTCCCGGACGGGTATGTGGGGGCGCGCCGCCGCCCCGCTTTGTTAGAGGTGCCAAGGTCTAGGACGAATTTACTTAAGTTTGCTCCGTTGTCAAGGGCCGCACGTTTGATAAATAATATATCATCGGAGGATATATTTCATAGCCTGCCGAAGTTTGTATCCGGAGCGCAAAAGTGCATTGAAGATGGGATACAAATATGACTGACGGACTGACTATTGTTATCGTTAATGTGAATTATTGTTATTTTATTACTTGTGATGTATATATATATATATATATATATATATATATATATATATATATTGTTATAGTTATTTTTAATATTTGTGCTATACGTTTGTTATTGTATGAGGGATATAAGTATGTGTATGGATGTGTATGACATCGTATTGGAATTTTCTGTAAGATGTTGTACGTATTGTCATAAATAAATAAATAAATAAATAAATAATGTATTATAGCGTAGTCTGAAAGCCGCTTAAAGATTTAGAAGTTCTAAATAAACTAAATATTTATGTAGGTAAGTAATGAAAATCCAATACCTACAAAATTATTTATTAATAATTTTCTTATCTCAATTACCTCTTAAATTCCTGTTACCGACCATAACAACTGCAATTCACTAAAAACAAGATATCTTGGTGCAATACTTACAATATTTGTCGCAACGATTCGGTATGAAAGTGTGGAAATTATTGGACTACGTTGTGTGCTCGAAGTTCCTAGTTAGTCGGTGTAGTGTTTACGAAACGACAGATAAATTGCTTGCATTGATACATTGACTGTCGACTGGCTAATGATTGACACACGACTTGTACGAACAGTTTAATCGATTGATGCAGAAACTAGGTTGACTAGGATACTTACTGTGGTCTTGAGGAAAGCATTCAGTTGTGCTCGATAGGACCAGGTTTCTGGAATTAAGTGTGCTTCGCCTTTCGTCCATAGTGCACTGGGAATCGCCCTGTTTTAAGTTGTTCTGTAACAAATATATGGTTTCGTTGTACGGTTCCTGAAAGTCCTACATTATTTGTTGCCTTTCAAATTCCTCGTCGTTATCGTGAGTTTCTAAACAGTCAAATATTACAATAAATAAACCATTTCTTGCTCGAATTTTGCATCATCTGTTGGACAGGCAAATATTTGTACTACGATCGTGTGCCTATATCCACTATACGAAATTGATCCTCGAAGATGCACGTGTAAATGAAAAACACAACTTTTAGTTGAGAATTGAGTTTTTCATTCACCTGCGGTTCAATTGACTAGTTCTTCCAAAACTTACCAATACGTTACAATGTTTCCCATTTTTCGACGTAATTGTATTGACTTTGGATTTAAAGTAGGAGAATTTTCAGCCAGTTCGAAACTTAAAAAAAAATATCACAACATATTTGGCATATTAAATTCATCATCAGCCGAAATTGATCAATGGTTTCTCCCATAAGGGGGGGGTTGCCATAATCTTCACGCATCAAGACGCCGTGTTGGGAATCGCAGTGAAGTTGTTGAGTACACGGAAGCCGCTGCTGCCCGACTTCCGAATTTTCCCTTAGTCACCTTTAATGACACCCTCGGGATGAAATGCGGGGTGCTATTCTAGCCCGGACACAGCCACGGGAAATACAGCATATCAATTTAGTTAAGCATAATTATTTTAATTATTGAGAGATTAGATCTGTTTGGCGGTTTTGGAAAAACTTTTTCATTGAGTAAATTATTTTTCAATCATCTGTCAATCATCTAGTTTTAATTGTGAATCACACAACAACACAGAACCTATTTATCATGGCCCAAGAAGTCCATTCTTCACAGCCATGGGAAATATGTTATCAAAGATTCAATTACATCAAGAACAATTCGGAGTTCTTAGAACAAAAATACTGTAATACATATACATAACAGCTTCCATATCCACACAAAATATGTAATATACACTTAACAATAGATTTTCGCGTATTTCTTGCGTTTAGTTTCTCGTGGAACAATGATAGACATTGTGGTCGTATTGGTAACAATATGACTTCTCATACGCTGGTTGCACTCGTTTTTGTAAGGTTGTAAGAGGTCATTTTGTGCTTAGGATTATTTGTCAATAGCGAATATTTTACAAACGCCTAACCGAAATCCGCCTCATTTTCATAACAGTTAGTATACATTTTTGGCGTTTTTAAGTTCAGATTCCCGTGGGGTGTCCAGACCAGAATAGCACCCATTTCATTCCAAGGGTGTCGTAGAAGGTGACTAAGGGAATATCCGAAAGTCGGGAGGCAGCGGCTTCCGTATACTTAACAACCCCACTGCGATCCCCAAGACGCCTGCCAAGCGAGGGGATGCCATTGTTCAACAGTGGACGTCTTCCGGCTGATGATGATGATGAGGTTCAGATTTGAAGTTACTAAATAAGAAACTTAAATCTTGAGGTCTGTGTGTATTATTTGGAAAATCCACTGGAGATGTTGAAAAGGATGATTATCTTGTATGAAAATACACCCTTAAATTGGGAAGCCGAGGCGGGGCGCTAGTTACAAGTAATATAATTGTTAAAACTCTAGATGTAACAGCTGCCCTTGATTCGAGCAAGTTATCGCAAACGCTCCAAATTGATGTCACCATTAATATTTTCAAGAACACACCATAGATAATTCGTTATAAGCTTACTATGTGGAACAACCACAATGGCGACAGTTTCACAATAAGAAGAAATCATTTTAAAGCCATTAACTTTGAATTAAAAATCCAATACATTATTTCTCACGCTGATCAAAATCTTTTAACTAAATAGACGACGTTTTTGTTCCGACTTTCCTTCTCGTTCTTCATCGCGTTGTAATAATCGTTTCTTTAATATCTGGGTCAGATAAAAAGTTTTAGGTAATTTTGTTTTTTGGTACCCAACCTAGGTAAAAAGTTTTTGTTGTGGCTGCGTGTAGCCTAGAACTTTTTGTAGGTAGCTAAACCATCATGGATTATGCTATGGGATTAACCATCGTCGTGGTCACCGAAACTCTAGATCAGAAGACCAACCAAAACTGGTGACAACGAGACAGATGGGCATCTACGCAATACTGATTTGTACTGCCAGAAATCACCAAGACAAAAAATAATTCTAAAAATAAGTACTTGTATACTTACTGCACACAACTTACACAAAAACAACAGTGTATTGGAAACTGTTATTATTTAACCAGGTGTACGTTGAGTTGCATCATAGCTGCATACTGCATAGTGCGCCAACAGGCTGGATATCGACAAAAACCGTCCCGCGTTGGGTAACGTTACTTCTCGGTACCTGTTGTAGGTATGTGGTGCACGCGGTAATTACCACCTGCATTGTTGTTACGTGGTCAGGATTATGAAGAATGTAGCTATCATAGATATGAGTAGACAGATGGTAGCTCAGATTATGAACAAAAGGCAGATAGACCGCGCGGAACACTGAGACTGAAGCCAAAAAAGCAAATACAAATTCAAAAGCGAATACCTACAACGCGCTTACTGCTATAGGTACACGAGTACACTCAGTATAGCACGAAACGCCGCGTCGTTAAAAAAAAACAAATACAAATTAAAAAGATTTGAATTTGTATTTGTATTCGCTTTTGAATTTGTAATTGCTTTTTTGGCTTCACTCTCAGTGTTCCGCATGGTCCATCTGCCTTTTGTTTCATAATCTGAGGATGGTAGATATGAATATTGGGAAATCGAAGAAAAATGGACGAACAGATTTTTTGGAGATTGTGAAAATGTTATGAATGGTCTCCTAGAAACGTATTTCCGTAACTATAACGGTTAAGGTACTTGCCCTTACTGTCCCGTCTCAAAAATTGATCCTGTTTATAGCTGAGAAGGAGACGAATGATAAGAAAAAAAATGTTCAAAGCTACCAAATAACGGAGATAAGTATAGCCGTACAGGAGGATGATGGTGGGAATTGACAGAAGCGAAAATGAGTGTAGAATATCCTACAGTCTACCCATCCTATCTTGGTTGACAATATCAAAGTCATCGCGTGTAATCCGGTCCGGTACTGATGTATACCAAGTTGCGATGCCATTGCGGTCATGAATGATGGGAACTCCCTTAACATAGATAATTTACAAAAGGGTTTAATATTAACAAGGTATTCTCGATAGTGCGCTGACAAACGTAGTCTTGACATATTTTACTCAATAAATGACTAAACTCGACGAAACTTTGTAAACAGAATTAGGGAAGAATTAGATTTTTCAGTTTTTCGTCAATTTTATTTATTAATTTTTAATTCAGTCAGATTAGTCATAATTGTGTTTAAACTTCGTTAGTATACAGAATTACCTAAAACACAAACATACAATAAAATATGATTTGGTCAAAACACATGACGTGCTCACAGGTTCTCCATCAAGTGGCCCTCAGTCAGCCACAACACTCAGGACATAGTCAAAGAACTTATTTTCATCTTTATCTTTAAATTGAGCAATTAATGGTTTACAAAATCTGACGCGACTTTGATTTATTGTCTCAAATCTTCACATTAAACACAATTTTCCGTGTTTTAATTGAATCAAAACAGATTATATTTCCGTAACTGTAGCAGTAAATGGTAAGGCTATGTTTAATAATTAGCCACGTAAAATAAATGTATAGGAAATGCTAGATATTATACAGTAATTTTATAAAAACGCGGAATTATAATTACACAGTGTTTATAATTTGATTCGTAAGTAATTAGGGATTGTTAATCTTTTGTTAAGCGGCTCTGAAGCCACTGATCCTCTCGGTTTATTAAATCATCAAGTTATTTTACAAAACTTTCTGTTTTATGACATTTTTTTGTAATAATTAGGTACGCAACGTTTATGTTTTTAACGTCCATAACTCCTTCTATTTTTAAATGATGATATTTTTTGTATTCATGCTCTCACTCAGTTTTATATTCTCATGCTGCCTCTTGCCTTTTTGCACATTTAGCAGTTATAAAAAAACTAAAGTGACCATACTGGTAGTGGTAGCAAATAAATAAGTATATTTTTGTAGTTTTACTATGTACTTAAAAAAAACATACCCATTGTATTAAGCCTACAATAATAGGCTTGACGGTTGTCTAATAAAAGTTGCGCGGGCGAATGTTAGATGATCGCATGTAATCGGAGCGTGCGAAGGGATGAACAGTTGAACAGTCACGTGAGAACTCGAAGTGTTGGGTAACTAAAGTCTACATTAAACACCTACGGCGTATTTATTAGATGTTACTGTTTGCTCTTGTTACAGTTAGGTAAATTTCCATGTTTGTCTCTATGACTTAAAACGCACCAGCAATCTCTTTACAAGGCTTGTATAAATATTATACCGGTCGATATAGTCCAATGCTGAACGTAGACCACCCCCAGAGATCGCCTACCATCGCGGTCTTGGTCAGCCCGTAACTATTCGCTGCCAGCCACCTTCAAAGCATCGGTCTATCGTGCCGCAGAGCGTCCACACTACGCTTGCCCAAACGCGGTCTCCACTGCAACACGTGTCTGCTCCATCAACTGTCTGTCCGTTTGCAGACCTGGCCCACTTCATCTTCAGCATGCTGAATCAACGCGCAATTTCGGTGACTTTAGTTCTGACGAATAAGTTAATTGCAAATATCCACCAAGGAAACCCCAAGCATCGCACTTTGCAACTCACACTGAGCAACCTTGAATATAAGACGTACAAGTAGCATAATATATTATTATATATGGTTATTGTTTTAAGTTTCATACTCAAGTCTGTTTGTGACATGTAAATGATAAAGGGCCCGATTTAACTCAAAGATATGTCTCCTCTAAATGCCAAACAAGTTATAATTTTATGAGAATAAATTCTCCGTAATGCTACAGACAGTGCATATATTTGTGTGTAGGTACATTATAAATCTTGACGATTGTCCAAGATTTCCATCTGGTTGCAACCACTGCAGTCATTGCAGTACAATGCTGAGATGTTCTCAAATGACGCCACAGTCCCACAGTATCTGATGGAGAGCCTCCAGCAATTAATCTCAGTTGAGATCAGCAATCAACGAAGTTATTACAAGTTATTATAAACTTCTATTATAAATTGCACAGTGAAGGAAAAGCTGGTGTTCGCGAAACTAGTCTTTATGAAGGTTGTTTCGTTCACTGTGATTTGTATCTTTCCAACGCAGGTTTTCAATCTGCTATGAAGTCTTTTAGTGTACTGTAACGTTGGAAAACCTTAGTGAAACGGGAAGTCAATTGTCATGGGTTTTTTACTGGTCCATATGGTTTCAATTTCAACGTTAGGGCACATAGGCATGGGTATAAAAAATGTCCCACAGTATTGGAAAAGCTTCTTTGCAATACCATTTTGAACTGCTTGTTCGTTTTCTGTCCATGATTCCCTTCATCAGTGACATCCAAGATAACATAAACAAAACAACGTTGTCTATACACCTATTATAAAAAAGTAAAGATTGTTTGTAGAAGGTAATATTTGAAAGACCGGTCCGATTACAAAAAAATCTTTAACTGATTAGCAGCCAGTCTATTGCCGAGTGCTAATAGGCGTAGGTAGGCTATGTTTTATAATAGTAGACACATTTACTTCCACGCGGACGCTAGCTTCAAATAACTTCTTCATTCAAGGTCCAGCATACTCTGCTTCCATGTCTACCAACATAGTTGTATGTCTGGGAGACTTCCTCTGTAGCTATGCGCAAAGTTTTTGTTCAAATTGGAGAACTCCTAAGGTCGCCGCACACGGGCCACACGCGACAGCCACAAACGCCGCCACAAGAGGCAAGAAACGGCCACAAAAGTAGCTGAAGCGCGCGACAGCCACTTGTGGCCGATGGTCGACACCTGCGGTCGGTGGTTGCTACTTTTTAACCCATATAATGAACTCTGTCGAAGAAGATTTAGGGGCAAAAGGGTTAGAAATCGCGCGATTGGCGTGTGGCGGCGTTCAGTGGCCGGTGCGGGCCACAAGAAGCGAGCAGCGACGATTTGCAGCGTGTGGCGGCCACCGGCGCCAACCGTGTGCGGCGAGTCCATATAAAATGTATAAAAATTACAGGAAATATGCCAGTGGCGGCGTTTTGTGGTTGTGGCCGGTGGCCCGTGTGCGGAAGCCCTTACGAACGCGTTCGTGCGGCTGCGACGTTTAGCGGTCCTTGTAGACAGCGGTCCAAGTTAGAAGCTGTGTCATTATATGGTTATACTAGCAATCTTCTCAGGCTTCGCACGTGTGAAATACAGATGAAACTATATGAATCGCCCTTTTAAATCTATCTATTGATGAAACCTCATTCAAATCTGGTGCGACGTATAGACAGGCGGCGGGAAGCGACTACACTACACTAGCGACTATACTATGTAAAAGAAGTAGACTTGCCACAAAACATTGCATAAATGTGAATGGATGTAAAGATAAGTCAAAAGTCAAAACTTTATTTGTGAAACATAGGTATAAAAAGGTCACACATATAGAATAGTACGCTATGTTTTGTCATAAGACATACAAATATTTAAACATGCTTAATAAATATAAGTACTACAACATTTTGCATAAAGATAAACATCACAATATTCATAAAAACATATGTCAAAATTTTTATTGTAGCATTAATCATTACAAATTATCGTTTAAAAACTCGTCTATTGTATAGTAGCATTTGTCAAGAAGTAGTTTGTGCAGTGCTATTTTAAATTTAGATAATGGCATTATTTATTACTCTCTAAAGAAATTATAGATAGATTGCGAGAAAAATGAAATAAATGGGAAAAGAAGGAAATAATTATTTATAGGCAAGATGGCTGATGTAACGAAGGATTAAAATTTGAATGAATACAGGAGAAAACCTGGAGGATGAGAATGAACAGCGCATAGCGACGTAGTGTAGCGTTTAGACATGAATGATACATCTGATCTTTATGAATATCCTCGTTTGCATCAGATTCGTCTGTCGTTTTTACCTTAAACCATAGTGCATATGCATCAGACTACAAAAGCGCACTGATCTAATTAGGATTACAATCTTCAAGGCCATCTAAACCAAACATAGATACTAGATTTCGTAATCCGATACTTGGTAATACAAGTCAATCAGTGGTACGAAACATTTAACTAGCATCGGATTAGATGGCTCGCAATTGTCTACCAGTGTGTACAATAGTGTGAATGATGGCCGTGTCTTTGTGTGAAGTTAGGCCGTGTGGGAATATGATTGCAACAATTTGGGATGAAGAGCTATTAATTATGTTGTATGACGTTATCAGTGGTTCATTTTGCTATCTGCTAAGATAGATCCTTTTCTTTATGATGAAAGTTCATCATCATCAGCCGAAATATGTCCACTTCTAAGCTAAGGTGTCCCCCAAAGGCAGGGGTAGGTTTACCATAATCCCCACTCTTGACAGACGTCTTGGGGATTGCAGTGAAGTTGTTGAGTACACGGAAGCCGCTGCTGCCCGACTTCCGAGAGTTCCCTTAGTCTAGGTTGGTACTATTCTGGCCCTATTATATTTTACTTTTGGATTCTCGTCTTCTTATCCCAGATGTATCTTCATAAATGTTTTTAAGATTTTTTTTTAAACGACTAGACTCATATTATGACACAAAAGGCAGATAGACCGCGCGGAACACTGAGAGTGAAGCCAAAAAAGCAAATACAAATTCAAAAACGAATACCTACAACGCGCTTCGTTTTGCACTTAGGTACACGAGACAGTATAGCAAAACACCGCATCGTTAAAAAAAAACAAATAAAAAATCAAAAGCGAATACAATCACGAGATTGGAGGTATTATTTAGTATAATTATTTTAATTACAATAATTTAGATTATTATTTAGTATAATCTGAGCGACTAGGTATATAAAAGCCAATTCTTTAGCCAGGGTCTTCTGCATACATGGCAGTCAGTAGGTGAAGTGATCTACGTACTGTTTAAATAATCTTGCGTCGATTTAAAGATACCTACCATAATATCGTACAATCTACCTAAAAGCTATATGTGTTTTCTTCTATGAAGTCCCATATAGGATACTAGCGACCCGACCCGGCTTCGCATGTGCCTATAGCCTTCCTCGGTAAATGGACTATCCAAAACAAAAAGAATTTTTCAATTCGAATCAGTAGATCCTGAGATTAGCGTGTTCAACCAAACAAACAAACAAACTCTTCAGCTTTATAATATTAGTATAGATTTTATAACTATCAAAAAATAATACTTGTCTCTGTGGAACCCACAAACAAGTTCTTATCAAACAAGACTCGATTTCTGTGGACAACACGTGTAACCGTTGTACCTGCTCGCGCGTAGCTTGTCGTTGCACTAACTCTAATGTTGTACTGTCGCCAGGCACCTAACTGTTCTCATTGAGACAAGGGCTGACTGTACTCCAAGAATGAAACTGAATGTAAACTTGTGCTAGGTTTAGTCAAAACCAGTGCATTTTGACGTTTAATCCTTAATTAGATTTATGGTTATTTTTTAATGTTTTAGTGGTCTCTAAATCTAATTATAGAATCAAGGAGTTAATCATACTTTAAGCTTTGTACCGGTCGATATGGGCGGTAACACAGGAGCTATAATTTTTACCCAGAACGGTTAGTGGAACCTACCAAAACTCACAAACTTAATTGTTGCTTACTCATTAGATCTACTTCATGCTTATTACTCAGTAAATTATTCTCACCAAAACCACAAAAAAAAATGATCAAAATAATCTCCGGAAGGTTTGTTGTACCGTAGCGGCGCTTGCGCAGTGGGTCGTCGCGTCGACTCTCGCGCAGCCTCCAACTGACACAGTTGAAATGAACGATCGATGCCGTTATTGTTTGTATCACTCGCGATTAGCCGACAATCGAGATGTACCGAGCATTCATGTTCACCGATTCGATACGGTTTGAGTTAATCTTACTTGGATTACCCCGTTAGGGATCATAAGCGTGATGGTTAGGATGTAAGGTTCTATTAGGTACTTAAAGTTTGTTTCCATAAGTTTCATCCAACAACGATTTTCAGCGAAAACATTAAATTGAGTATGAGTATTTATAAAAATTTGGTTTTAATGAGTCTGTAACACTTGAAATAAAAATATTAAATTAAAATTATTATTATAAGTAATAGCTTTTGCCCGCGACTTCGTCCGCGTGAATGTCGTTCGTCGCAGATGCAGACGAAGTCGTGGATTAATAATATAGCCTTTCTTGGGGTTAAAGCTATCTTTGTTCCAATTTTCATCAAAATCGATGTAGCCGTTTCGTCATTAAAACGTAACAGACAGAGTTACTTACGCATTTATAATATTAAGTATGGAAGTATGGATTATTCATCATCTATCCTACTTCACGAAAGTCTTCTCAAACAGTTTTAGAACTAATAGAGACTATTTAGGACCTAAGACTTCATTAACTTTTCAAAAATATAGGTGTGGTGTGAATTGTCCATAAAAATACCCTGACGTTTGCAAATCGAAGCAATATATCTTACATAATTGCTTACAATCGAGTGACAGTTTCTGTTACATTTCGAAACACATTTCCTTTGGTTTCAAATATTAAATTAGAGCACAATGTTTTATGTAAACTTTGTATTGTAAATAAGGAAATATGTAACAAAACATTCATTGAATGCGTAGTGGATGTTAATTTTATTAGCCAGACATTGATGCCAATTTGTGCATGAGCTAAACTTATTTTAAGCTATTTGTATCTCTTTCTCTCCAATAAAACAAAAAAGAGACAGATAATAAGTGCTGTCAACTTAAGTTGACAGCACTTATTATCTCCGCTTATTAAACTCCGCCAAAAGGGAAAATCAGAAAATCCACTAGGAATAGAATTTTAAACAAGATAGAACATAGATTGTAGAGGAAATCTGGTATAGCCGGAGTGGTTCTTCAGTCCAGGTATGTTTACTTATGTAAGACACCAGATGCAATGACACTGTAGGTCACGCTCAAAGTAAACGTGACCTATGAAATACCTGTACGCGGTGTACAAGTCGTAATAGTAGTAATAGATACTCCACATATTACATTTTCCTACAAAACTATATCGTAACAAAACTATAAATAACCTATTAATACAGATTTCACAACGTAGTTACAAAAACTGTACTAGTAGGTTGTCAACAAACGTGACGATTACTGTTTGTCGACGATGCACCTAATGCTTGCATCAGCTCAACAAGGAATGTGCTTTACACGCACGTTTGATAAGTAATGAGTTAACATCATGACTAGTTCTAATTGGACGATTATTATTTTGACGTGAATATGTTGCGGCGTAAATTATGGAGTTTCTTGACCATTCTTCTCTATACTAAACTGTTGTCCAGTATTTAGCTATAAGACTTAACGGCATCTTAAAGTTGAGTATTTAGCTATAAGACTTAACGGCACCTTAAAGTTGAGTAGCGTTTGAGTATTTAGCCATAAGACTTAACGGCATCTTAAAGTTGAGGCGTTTGAGTATTTAGCTATAACACTTAACGGCATCTTAAACTTGAATAGCGTTTGAGTATTTAGCTATAACACTTAACGGCATCTTAAAGTTGAGTAGCGTTTGAGTATTTAGCTATAAGACTTAACGGCATCTTAAAGTTGAGTAGCGTTTGAGTATTTAGCCATAAGACTTAACGGCATCTTAAAGTTGAGTAGCGTTTGAGTATTTAGCTATAAGACTTAACGGCATCTTAAAATTGAGTAGCGTTGCTAACGACCCTTGGTGTGCGATCACCATCATCATCTTGTCAAACTTTGAACGCCAATTGCTGGGCATAGGTCTCCCCCAAGAGGGTGTTCGGCCGTAATCGCGATGCTTGGCCGATGCATGTTGGCAATTGCAGTAGGTGTTATGGTTCTCAGAAGGACGCTGCTGCCCATCCTCTGGTCAATATCCCTCTGTCGCCTTCCACAACACCCACGGGTAGAAATGGGATCACCGAAAAAGAATTCGTGAGATTATATCTCCTTTGCATGTCACATTATTGAATTCAGTAGCTAAATATTTTGCCTCCATTACGAAACAACACGTAAATCAAAACAGTCAACCTATTAGCGTCTCCGGCTATCATTAAGTGCCATATTTGACGCGAGCTTGATAGTGGCACCTCCGCCTTATGATGACGTAAGCGCGATCCAGTCTGCATATAAGCAAGGTCTATAAACCTGGGTTTTGTAACTGATTCGTGAGAAATACATTAAGTTTAGATATCGTGATGTGTTTAATGTCTTAAGTCGAGCAATTGTCTTCTGTGTGTAAGATATGCATGCTTAATGTTTCAGATAGCTTAATGGTACTGAACATATCTGGGTTATCTGTTCTTGTGTTAAGATGATTTAGATCGGTTCGTGGGCCTGTAATGTCGCTGGCACCTATAACAGTAAGCTGTTTTGCTTTAGAAATGTGGATAGGCAAGTCTGACCCTGAACAAGCAATTTCGCAACTTGGCTATTTTAATCATCATCAGAAAGACACAGGCTTTGTGCTTCATCCATGGAGGATTATTAATGGCTGTAGATAGTCATCATCATCTGTTATCCGGCCACTGCTGAACGTAGGCCTCCCCCAAAAATCACCAAACCACCCAGTCTTGGGCAGCTTGCATCCATCCGCTGCCAGCCACCTTCTCCAAATCGTCGGTCCATCGTGCCGCAGGGATTCCCATGCTACGCTTACCCTAACACAGTCTCCACTCTAAAGCGTGTCTGCTCCATCTACCAATAGTAGATTGCAGTCTTTAGATAGTATTACCACAGTCTATAAATCATACAGTCGTCCGACGAAGACGTCTAGACAGGGCAATCGTGCGGGGCGTGAGGGGCGAGACGGGGGAAGGGCGCTCCCGAACTGCATACGCTACCGTGTTAGTAGTTCGGGAGAAAACTTTCAGGGCTATCATGTGTCAGTTTCTTTTTGTTTTAATTAATGTAAAATAATTTTATTAAAATGGTGCATACGACGTGTGTTGTGAAAGATTGCAAGTCGTCATCTTACATTAATAAAGAACTGCAATTTCATCAATTTCCGCGCGCGGATGAAAGGTAAACAAATAAATAAAATATTGTTTATTTGACAGAAAAAAAATACTTGAAATTATCCTGAGCCCTTGCCGCCAACTTGGCGGCGCAACGTGTAGCCGACATTTATTTATTGTGCGCCGACCAAGATGGCGCCGACGAAAATTTGCAAATTTTTCGTCATGGGTATCATGGGTTTCCATGGTTCTCGAGGTCGCTTAAAACGATTATGGGGTCGAAATTAGAATCCAAGATGGCGTCGACGAAAATTTGCAAATTTTTTGTCATGGGTATCATTTCCATGGTTCTCGAGGTCGCTTAAAACGATTGTGGGGTCGAAATTAGAATCCAAGATGGCGTCGACGAAAATTTGCAAATTTACGTCATGGGTGTCATTTTCATGGTTTTCGAGGTCGCTAAATACGACTATGGGGTCGAAATTAAAATCCAAGATGGCGTCGACGAAAATTTGCAATATTTTCGTCATGGGTGTCATTTTTATGGTTTTCGAGGTCGCTAAAAACGATTATGGGGTGGAAATTAGAATCCAAGATGGCACCGAGGAAAATTTGCAAATTTTTAGTCATGGGTGTCATTTTCAAGGTTCTCGAGGTCGCTTAAAACGATTACGGGGTCGAAATTAGAATCCAAGATGGCGCCGAGGAAAATTTGCAAATTTTTCGTCATGGGTATCATTTTCAAGGTTTTCAAGGTCGCTTAAAACGATTATGGGGTCGAAATTAGAATCAAAGATGATCCAAGATTTAAAACCGTTTTTTTTTTTTACTCAATTTTTATTTACAAGCTTTTAGTTTTGTTCCTTTTTAAATCTGTCAAAGCATATTACAGCATTTTGTTGCCCTTTCATTTGATATCCATATTGAAGGGGTTATGAAAAGAAAAATGGGATTTAAATCTTGGATTTACAATGAAACCGAATGTATTAAATTATATTGTCATGAGAACTAAAGGTGCGTACCAAATTTCAGATCAATCCGTAAACAGGAAGGAGGTCAAATTGTAATTGCTAGATTTGACCCAAATAAACAAGTCCAGCTAAATAAAACCGTTTAATGAGTACATTCTTACCTATATTTTTTTTTAAAGTTAAACGCTTGATGAAAATTTCATTCGCCCAACGATTTTATTTTTGTAGCTAGGACCTACCAAATTATTTTTAAGCTTTAAGTACTACATTGTCTATGTCATTTTAATCTTTATTTTCAATAAAACCGTTAATTTAAACATTTTTTGCTCATTTTTTATTTTAAGTTTTTAATTTTGTTAAGTATATTTTAAATTTGTTATAGCATAGATACCCATATTAAAGGGTTGTGAAAAGAAAAATGAACCAGCCATTTTGTTGATGGCCATATTAGCTTTTCATAACGAACTCTATTTTACTAATCAAGCCCTTTCATTTGATACTTATATTGACTAAGTAGTGATAAAATATGTAATCCGCCATTTAGTAGTGGCGGCCATCTTGGATTTACAATGATACCGAATTTGTTAAATTATACTAATAGGTACGAAAGGTGCATAACAAATTTCAAATAAATCCGTCAACAGGAAGGGGGTCAAATTTCAATTACTTGATTTGATCCAAACAAATAAATAAACAAACAGGGCAAGTTAAATAAAACTGTTTAAAAAACGATATTTTAGATAATGGTTGGTGTTAATAATAATGTTGATCTAAAATAAATTAAAAAATATTGTTTACTTGAGACAACCCTAGCTGTTGCGACAATGTCTACACGTTGTCGGCATTTACAAGAAGATCAAAGGCGTCGTCCTACTGTATGTTTTTATACTGTGGTATTACTGTGTAAATTCACAATAAAAAATGGCAGCGCGAATAGATCACGTTTTGTCCAAAAAATTACGATGTAACTTCGTTAACATGTAAGTATGTTAGAGCATCTCGCGTGCATTTAGCCAAATTCTACTCTCTCCAGATAGAAACACAAACACGGACTAATTTTGGTCTAACAATCATCAATTTCTATCATAAATATTTGCACGAATTCATTCAGTACAGCATTATTTGATTCTGTTTAAGTAATCCCTTTAATTTAACAAGTTTTAACTCTGTTGATTCTAAAACACTTCACGTCGCACACTCTATAATTAATTATCGCCACTATATTTTTAATTTCACTCCCGGTTAACGGCATGACAACAATACTCACTATATATTTATCGTTTTATTGTAACGATAATTACATCCTTAATACGGCATGTCGCATGCAAATCGTGCGACTTTTCAAACAAAAACTGTTGGTTCACGATAGATTATGTGGTTAGAGTCACACATGCGTTTTTTCTCACTGGATGCTTGAATATGCGTAACAATGCACCCTATTAGCTAGCTTTCTACTGACGACAATGTGACGTAAGGGTGAGGCAATTAATGATGCGATGCGCAAGAACAGAAGCTCTCACGGCACTTGTTTCCATGCAAGCATGCGATGTACTGCTGGTAATCAATATTGGAGTTTACTGCTTTTATCGACAGACGAGTCGGTAGTCGCGACTACTACTTTAAACTTCCTGGGATTTTAATATGACCTGTATATATTATTGCGTTATCAGTAGGTGTAGATCTCTGCTGTGACCATAACATCAACAACTCCAGGAGAGGGATGCCAAAGGACGAAGATTTTCAACAACGCACCTGACACGTTACTTCTTCGCCACTCTTGGTTGACTGGTAGAGAATGCCTAAGGTTAAGTTAGTTAGTAGTAATTAATTAAGCCCACCTTTGTACCTTTGTGCATGAAGTCTTCTTTTTTCATTCTTTTATCTTTTATGTATACAATAAAATAAATCGTTGTTCGTTAGTCTCGTTAAAACTCGAGAACGGCTGGACCGATTTGGCTAATTTTGGTCTTGAAATATTTGTGGAAGTCCAGGGAAAGTTTAAACGTTAGTCGGGCAGCTAGTTTTAAATAAAAAATAAAGAGAAGGAGGATCATATATATTCAGGAATCTTCTAATCCATTTATGGGGTACTGTGTTAAGTGCTACAACAAAATTCCTAGTGATATATTACAGCTAAGTGAAACAAAATTTAAATCATATATTAAAAGTACACTCTGTAAAAAAGCTTATTATAATTTAGAGGACTATATTCAAGATAAGAATGCTTGGAAACATGCTGGTCTAGCTCCATAGGACGATCGACAGTAGACAAAATCGAACCGATTGCTAATTTAAAATACCTAATCTCATACTTAGTATAAATATGTACATATATTTGACTCTTTTTTATACACTGCTCAGGCTCACATACTGATTCATTGTTTGTTAAAATTTAAGGAGTGGTCGTCTACTGTTTCAACATTTGTATTAATATGTGAACACTGTGTATCTATGTACATATAACTTAGTCTGTCATTCCTTAATCTGTGATACTTTGTACACACTTTCAAATACCTAGTGTTTTTATGCAAGGTACATCGTATTCACGTATAATTATATAATTCCTGTAAATGCAAATATTGTTAACATCGTTTTTAAAAGAGTAAGTATGGAGTTTCTTGCCCATTCATCTCCATACAAAACTACCTTTTGGAATGGGCACCTAGAATCATTTTTTTTTTTTTCTCATTTGACGTTCAAAAGTGCCTTATAATGGTCTAATTGAAACAAATGATTTGACTTTGACCATTACTACTGCGTAAGCTTGTGCTTTAGCGATAGCAGTCATGGTCTTAGCTGTGATCGAAGTGTAAGACCAAGTCGCCAAACTTTTCAAAATTTACACAAGCAATATACCAAGCGCTTAGTGACAATAGGAAGAACGTACTAAGTTAGTTCCTGAGTTAAAATTAGTGTTGTGTAAACTGGTCCTACTGAGATAATCAACGAATCGACTTCCAAGTTCCCAAGAGTAAGGGTAAATAGAAAACCAAGTCTTTTCTCTTTTTGTCGCGCATATTCTAATTAAATTACCCGTGCTACGGTAAATATGAGAATTGCGTAATGTTAGCAAACGTCCCGAGTAAATAGCTGTTTGAACGGTATTGTAAATACTGATATTTAAGTGATAGACAAATTGTTATATAAGAGTTTATTTACTATTCGCGTGGGTAATCAATTGTTGAATTAGACAGTTCGTGAAATTCTCACGTCCGTCACTCACTTTCTTTATACTTATATTTATTTATCTCGTGTTGTTTGGAGACTGGAGAAAATCGTAAAGCCCTTTAGAAAGATGTCTTCGATGCTGCTTGATTCATCTGATCTTTAGAATGGTTGTTAGTGTTTTGTTTTTTCCGTCGTATTCTAGTTTTTATCTCCTGTGGTTATCATTAGGGGGCAATTCTACTCACTTTTAAGAATGATCGCATTCATCGGCCTCGGAATATCTGGATCATTATTCCTTATTCTCCTTTCGTTTTGTTTTCTTCGTTGTCTTCTAGTTTTGCTCGGTTATCATATAAGAGGCATTGTTACTGATTTTCGGAACGTTCACATTCTTTCAGTTATAGCCTCGAAATATCTGCATCATCCATCTCATCCATTAGTTTTGAGGCCTGTGGTCCTCTTACAGTTCAACAGCAAATGCGACTATCAGTATATTACACAATCCAGCGTTATTCATATTAAATGGAAAGCCTATTGCATAAACATAGAACCTGTACCGCAAAATTGATTCAAAACACAAACAATCACCGCTGACCACTATAATAATATTCACTATAGCTGTTTGAGTCTGCAATAAATCACCGGTTCAATATTGGAGCGTGGTAATTGTTGGCGGTCTCAGCGGCCGCCGGTCGGTGGGTGCTTGTTGACCGGCCCAGGCGCATGCGCGGTATATCGTGCGCCCGCGCACTTGCGTAAGGTAAAGGTAGTGCAAGGTAAAGGCTGAAGAGGTAGGATGTTAGCGGTTGCCGAGTTTTATGTAAAAGAGGTGAGATAGGCATGTATTTAGAATTAGGTAGTCAAGTTACCTTTTGAAGTCATCCGTTTAGCTGTACAATATTGAACTTAGTCAATAAAGGTGTTTAAAAACGCAACCAAGATATTGCTAACAATAAGCCTAGTCGCCATATAAACAAAATGTTATTATTATTATTGTAATTAATGTTGGTATGAACAAGATTCAAGTCTGGCTATAAAAAAGCATTAAAACATTAAGGATAGTTTAGTCGCGGAGGAATCACTGGATAATTTAGACAAGTCCCAGTAACTGAGATGGTGGTTTCAATAAGATTTCATTTTTTTAACGCTGCTTTGACTATGCTGCCAGCAGCAATGAACTATACAACTTATCATATAAACCAAGATTCATTCTTCATTCCAGATTCACTTTACACCAGGTCACGAACGTAGGTAGTGTTTAATAAAAAAACCCCATCAAAACCGCTTCCTCCTCTGCCTCAGCCTACACGCCCCGCCGAATTCTCCCACGGCAGTCGAGAAATGGCGGAGCCTCACCTTGGGCTGCAGTAACAATTGCCACAATTAGCCAATTGTGTTGCAACCTGCTGCTTGTAGTGGCTGTTCTGCAGCCAAGGATCCAGATGATGATAGGGCTGGTGGACAGAACGATAAAGGTTGAATGTGGACCTTCATATTTCATTGTTACGTTTGTGATTTGATTACCTCCTTCAAAAAGCATAGTCCCTAGTATTAGCAGTTCGTCTGTGCTCCAAATACGCCCAAGGATAATTTTAGTGCTTAGTTCTATAAGTAGGTATGTCATTTCCCAAACTGCACTGTTTACAAATGCACTTGTATTGTCGACATTTCTACGAGTTAGGTACCGAAATTATAATGGAATAACTTATTTCTTGAGTTTAAGTATTTGCAATTAATGACCTTGAATACTTAGGTCTTAGGCTATGTTTAAACGAAACACAAAAACTACTCTGTGTATTAAAAGGATCGATTTATTCGAGAAATGTTTAAATGGCAGTAAGGAAACAAGGAGCAGGTCTGCTGGTTTTCTTTCAAATAAATGTTTCTTTCTCGTCGAAAGTATCCTTTTCAGTTAAATTAGAGGTTTGAACCAGAAGCTTGCTAATGATAGGCGTTCTGATTCACGATTTCATGAGTCATCATTTTTTGTTTCAACATTCGCGAGATGAGCTTATGAGATTCATGTTGAGGTCACAGACCCGAGCACTTACTACTAGTCAAGAATTTAGTATTGCTTGCTTGAAGAGTCAAATTTGGCTAACAACTTTTAGGTACGATCTGTCACACCCTGAAGTCGTGTGTTGAAAATGGAGGGTGCATAATACTAACCAGTGATGAACTAGCAAATATTGTAAATTGAAATACAATTGGACCGTACAAATGTTTACAGAACGAAGTGCAGCATTTTATTTTTTTGACTTATATGTCGTACCGGTAAAGGGACTATAGAAGTTGAAAACACACATTTTACTGATATTTTTGGTGCAGGCATAAGATCCTAGTCCACAACTAAAAGTTTAAGAATACACATACTAATATTTATTTCAAGAATTACCTAATCGGGAAGTCAATAAAAAAAATCTGCATAAGCCAATGTCTTGAAAATTGAGTCATCGGTTAGTTTATTGGCATTTGGACGCCATGAAACCTCAAGTCCACAGTTCATGGTTATTATTATTACCTTTTTGTTCTCTATTAAACGCTGTCCCACTGTTGGGCAAAGACCTTCCCTAGATCCTTCAAGGCGCTCGGCGCTCTTACCACGCCACCTTGCATCAGGCCTCGTGATATGTGGTATTATTTACTTGTCACCATAAAATAAACTTATTATAATACTTGTATGCTTGTAATTATTTCTGTTAAAATTTATTTTACTGTTCATAATATAGAGGGGTCTTTTTATTATAATATGTACAAAACTCGTTCGCATCATTATCAATGGGACAAGTGCCCAAAAGGCTAGCAGCATTACTACGTTGTATGGAAATGCTAATTCTTTGGTCCAAGAAAAGACCAGCCCTCTGGTCACGTGAAGAGTCGATCAGACGCTTAGCAATGTCCCTAAAACAAGGAGAGCATTAGAGCCCCATAGCCCTAGTGTTTCAATCTCAAACGGATCAAACATATAACTTCCAAGAAGGTATATTTACGCCGTTTGAGATTTTCGGCACCTGCAGCAGCCGCCCCAGCACAACACGAAATAAATTTAGTTTGTAATTTAAAGACTCTAAAGTAAGGCAACTAAAAAAAAAGAACTGGCAACCCTGCTAATGAGGACCAGACGCCCTGTGAAATATATTTAAGACGTCTAATTACACATACTATTGTTTGCATGCTTGTACATTCCTTACACACGGTCAACTTGTAAATACCTCACGCTAAGGTTACAGCTCAAGTACATACGTAATACGTATATAATGACTTATGGGAGATCTGCTCGGAATATGTAATTATATATAATTATAACTGTTACGTCATGTAACGACTTATTCTCTTTAATTACTGATTGTTTTTTTGTTTGTTTGTTTGTACTTTTACGTTTAATTGAGCTTATTATCTTTGTTATGTAAGATATTTGTTTTGGATAGAAAGGTTCTTGATGTGAATCCTCTCAGTCAGGTCACTTTCACAGTCACTTTGACATAAAGTGATAGAGACAGCACGAGACTTAACGACATCTTAACATTGAGTAGCAGTGGCGTCTAAAGGTTGACATGATGATGATGATGATGATTGTAATTGAGGACCAAAAACAGTCCAAAAAAATTTATCCTGTATAAATAACATAAAGCTGAGGTATTCTCGTATCAAAGCAACCTTTCTGTTTATTACACTTTAATCTTAAAACTTAGATAAACATATTACCTATAAGATTATGAGTATTACCCAAACCACTGCAACTTCTAAAAGCCATGGTCAACAGTGGCGGCCACCAGAAAAACCTAGTTCCGGGAAAATGTTACAACTGTCCCAAGACAGTTCTACAGTGTTCAGTGTTCAGTTTCTGATTAATTTCGTTGCGGGAGCCAACTCCCGCAACGAAATTAATCAGAAAAGAACAGCTGAAGAGTAAGAAGTACATATTTCCATTTATAAGATTAGGACAAGGTACAGCCTAAAATTTTGCCAACTTCTCAATTAATATAATCTGTACATAGATAATGTATGACTTACTCCCAAAGAACCTAACAGTTCCTGAATCCCAATAATTACATAACTTTATGTCCCTCTGGCGAGGTTATCAGGCGCCTCGTCGCCGGTTGCGTGGCCCCGTGTGGCCATAAGATACACAAGCAATCCCCGCTGCTGCTGGTGCCTCGGCTCCCGCTTATCTCCGCATATCGCATAAACATCGGAAGGACACGGACGCCAATTACACATATCTATGTGTTTTCAGGGCTGGCAGATGGCGATCCGGGTACTGTGAGAGCTGATGCAGTCTTTCTTTTACAGGATCAAAGAAATTCAAGTTATTTTACCTGGCGACTGATGAACATTTTTCTTTCATAATTACCTGCCTAGCCTAGGTGCTTCCCAAGTGTTGGATGGCATGGTGTCTCCGCCATATGGCGCATAGGCTTTCGATGTTTTTGTCCGCGAAGTTTGCACGCCGTGCCGAATTGTGGAAATCATCATTTGCCTAGTCAGGATGCAGCTGAATATTAGAGTTTTACATGAGCTAGTGCCTGTCTGTCTTCCACAACCCAGTAACTGGGTGCCACAATATTTCTTGGAAAGGCTCTTTGTCAGACATTCTAGCTTCTAACTTGAAATTCTTCTTTACCGACAACAAAAACTGTGTATGTTTCATAACTGTACTAAGTATTTACGTTTTGTAGTTAAAAAAATAAACAACTATTAAGCAAACCGTTGATAAAGCGTTGCTGTAGTTTATGTCTAAAAGTCAAAGGGACAAAGTCGAATTCTCATTGCAACAAGAAGTTTGGATCATCATAGAAATTCTGTCTATGGCATGCAATGTAGCATTTTCTTTGGTATGCAGTTGTAATGTGGCGCTATTCCATAGATCAAAAACATCATAGATGAAACTTTCTACGTGTTCCTGCTGGCAACCATAGGTTTTGGGCACGCACGGCTGCGCCCACGCACGTCGCTTCTTCTCACCTAGATCAGGCGATACAGCGGCTATCAGACTTATTCTGTTTTATCTAATGATCGGTTCTAGTCTGTTATGAGTAAAACATTCTTAGGATAACTTCCTTATTTGTTACAAAGAAACTTCTGGCAAAAATTGTGTAATTCGATTTGAAGAAAGTGTTAATTTAATTGTGATCGATGAATGTCAAGCAGTTTAAACAAGTCTTATCATAACATCTCAATGTTTTGACGTGACAACGTCTTATAATTCGATAGAGCCGGCTGCACGAACGAAAAAACATGACGTCATGCGGCGTTACCTCGCTCTGAGGCGTTCCAAGTGAAAAGTGAATGTGGTGTCAATTGTTTATAGCAACGATAATTACAGCTATAAAGGTAATGATTCTTTCGCGTTGTCACGTTCAACTATCGTCAGTAAACCGACTTTACAGACAACCAATTTTTTATTTTTGCTCGTTTTTATACTTTTCCTCACAACAGGAAGTACTCTGTGACGTGGGTGCGTTTACAAACATAAACTCACATACCCAGACCCGGAATTACTACCTGTAGGCCTACCTATACATATTCTTAGCACACATTCATAAACTAGCGGGCCCGGTAGACGTTGTCCTGCCCTTAAAATAAAAAAATGCCTAGATTACAGCGCCACCTACCGGGTCCAATTGTGAATCTAAACCTTTCTCAAATCCACGGGAACACACACAAAAAATTCACCAAAATCGGTCCAGTCGTTTCGGAGGAGTTCACTTTCATACACACGCACAGAAGATTTTTATATACAAGGTGTAACGTCAAATACGCAATACCTGAATATAGTTTCATTAGAATAGCGAGCAGAATCAATTGAACCACTATTTAATATAGGTCACACTTTTCAAAAAATCTTTATTAAACATGTTGCCCTGTCTATTTATTAAAAGGTCAAGCCATCACGTGCGCAAACCTGCCAAAATAGGTAAACAAACACAAATGGTTGTCGTCCAATTTAAATTTTCTCATACGCGTGATAATAATAGTTCTTATTTCAATGCAAATACGAGTCTTAGTAAAACAGCACATAAAACCTTACATTATTTTTTTTTTCTCAGAATTAGGTTCATTGAAAATCATTTGGGGTGACTGAGGTTTTGCGTGTTTAACGTTACACCTTGTATAAGATATAATGGGCAGGTGGGAACCTTACATTACATAGTATAAAATCGCTCCCGCTGTCTGTACGCATATATCTTTAAAATTATGCAACGTGTTATTATGCAGTTTTCATCAATAGATAGAGTGATTCAAGAGGAAGGTTTACACGTATTGTTTGACCTACATTGCACCCGGCCGAGCCGCTAGTATTGAAGAAAGTTTATATCAACTAACTCTAAAGTGCAACTAAGGTAGGTTCTATAAAATCTGTAAAATGAATAGCAGCGCTGTTCGTCAACTAAAAGAAACTTAAAACCAAACACGGCATTATGTACCTACAAAGTATTAGTTCCAATACCTGCTAATTCACAGAATAGTTGGAATCTCTATACTGGCTATGCAATTGGCCAAGGAGACTATAAAAAGTGGTTACAATACAAAATACTTCAAATTACGCTAATCTAGCGAAGACCGTTATCTAAGCCATACTATTTAGACATAACCTACAAGATATACCTCATATTAATGTCAACTTAATATTATAGTGTATTGGCTATAGGCTATTATATGAACATAGCCCACCCACTGACAATAATCTTAATGACAGCTTTTCATAACCGTGCTGAATACTGTAAAAGCTCGTTTACACGGGGAGCTTTTCTTTCGTCAAATAAACTTAAATTAATCGTACATAATAGGCGAATTTCGAAAGGTGATTAAAAAAATCGTACCTATACATTTTAAATACCTACCTGTGTACTTTTCAGTCGTAGACTGTAAGCAAAGAATCATGGCGATATCCATACATTCATTTGTAAAGCATTTGCAGCTGTCAGTGTCACTGTTACTGTCAGCCAGTCAGTCGTTTCGTTCTGAAATAATGAACTTATAAACTATTCAGTTTTAACATCCATTTTTCTCAAAAGATACTCTTTAGGTATCCAAGAGTATAAGAATTAGAAAACTTCCTAAACATTTTTATATTTTTGTACAAATCTTGCCATGATCTTTTGATGTGTGCGTTGTGTCATGCGCCTCCCAGTGGAAGCAGCTCCTCATCGTGAATGACTAAACCTGGTCTGATGCCAGGACCACTCGCCGTTTCAAACGGAATTCAAGCCTACTTGTATTAACTAGGCTGCTAGATCATTGGGATGGTTTGCTCTTTTTGTAGGTTTCAGTAGGTATTGCATCGGATTTCTTCTTTCACGGTGTTAATTTGCATGTTGCCATGAATCTCGGATTTTTTTTTTATTTGTTTAATGCGGCTATGATATCACTGCGACCAGGGTTGATCTATCGTGATCGCCGGTTGTGGTGGTTAGAGATCACCCTGCAGCTGTAATGAACTGCAGGACCTGCTTTGGGGCAATCTCCATTACTTCATCCGGGCTTAACAGGTGTTTGTTGCGCTTATAAATTAGTGCTCCGCATTCCCTCAAATGATAAAGAGGCGTTTCATCAGCCTCCTTTTAGCATCTGCAGGTTAACCTACCTACTAACGCGATATTCGTCTCTCTTTTGAAAATTGACGGCCTCCGCTCTTAAACCTTTTTGAGAAAATCACAAGGCAGGATTTCGTGTGACATTGTCATTGGCAAGTTTTTGTGTCTTTGCTTTAAAGGTGAGTGAGTGATGAGTGGAATGCGAAATTCGCTAACCTATCAAGTCTCGCTGCGATTCGCATGGTCATTCTCTCATCACATCTCAAATCCTCCACCGGCGAGAAACTATCCTCCTGTAAATGAGCCTTAATAGTCTGTCAGTCTATTACCTAGCACATTATTATATCATTTGTCGTCGCCTGACATCGTTAAACAGTTGTTTTAGAAACCTTACTAATACGTTTTCCATGAGGGCGGCAAACAGAGAGTATATTACTCGTAAATGAACGATTTAGATTTCTCGACATATCGTTTGTAAATGGCTTTCTCGCATTATCATTGTGTGAGAATCATTGGAATTAGAAATGGTTGTATTTTAACCTTAAGTAGCTAATACGTTCTATCCATGTAAATTATAACGACCACCCCTGAGCCAGTGAAAATTGTAATAACTTTAGGTCTCTAAACTAATATGTTAGTTAATTTTGAATTTTAAATTAGTGTTCGTGGAGTTTCTTGCTCGTTATTCTCCTTAGAAACTTACTGTTTGGAAAGAGCAAATAGCTTCGATTTTCTGACTGACTGTGATCTTCACAATTCAAAAGTAAATGATTTATTTGAAATAAATAGATTTGAGTTTGAGTTTTGTGTCAGTTTGCTGGAAAGGATTGGCCATCTCACCAAAAGTCATCGTGTTATAATCCGATACAAGCATTATTTCTGGTTGAAAAACTGGGATTCGTAACAATGAAATCGTTTTACATATTTGTTATAAATCATCATCAGCCGAAAGACGTCCACTGTTAGACAATAGACCCCCAAGGGGAGGAGGGGTTGCCAGAAACCCCACGCTCGGCAGGCGTCTCGGGATTAATTAATAATAATAATAATAATATGTGGGGACATTATTCTCAATTACTCATCAATGCATTGATAATGCTTATACATGTGTACCTATTTACAACTAAAAAAACGAATATTATAAGGCATCAAAATTTTAAAAATAATTAATAATCATTTTTTTTTTTCTGTAGGTATGTACGTGGGTGTCTGTTGTGCCGTCTCTCATGGGATGTCGCAACAGTGACCAATTGTTATTAATTCTTGTTTTGTTTGCGTTGTTTATGTTTAGTGTCTGTTCTTATTAACATAGTCGTAAGTTTTACTAACAATCTCGTTGAGTCTTGGTTACTCGAAAAAAGAAATATTCTATTCTATTCTATTTATATTTTAGTGTAAAAGGTGCTATTGTTCTCGCATTTGTCTGCATCTGTAGTAACAGACATACTGTGGTTATTTTTAAACTTAAATCTACTTTCTGTCACACGTACTTTCTAATCGAAATAAAAAAAATTCAGTGTGTACTTATGTACGCGCGTGAGAAGTTATACTTCTTCGAGTCACAAAATAGCAAAAAAAGGCAGTAAGTAGTTCAGCATGTACGTCAGAGATGGCGTTGTTTACAATTACTCCCGTGAGAATTTTGTGTGACGCTGTGCGCGCGCATCGTAAAATTTCACTCTCATCATTTTTTCATAACGCGCCTAAAGAAGTATAACTTCAAAAAGTAGTTATCTTTTCCTGGTAACAGACACAGCACGAACACATTCACACCACACCCACGTACCTATGCTATAATCAAAACTAAGATTAATAATTTCTATAATAAATTACAACTTTCTCTCAATGAAACTAATTGCTTTACAAAGTATCCTACGCTGTTACGTAACTTAGATAAGTTAAAGTTATCGATTAAATCTGACCCCTCCATCTTAACTATATGTACTTAGGGTACGCTTTACACTCAATGTCCGTTTAATTGTAGCATAAACAGTTAATTTAGATGGAGTCAACTAACACGCATTAGGATAACGCTTTTATAGATTTGCATAAAATCTCAATACATGTTTTAAAAAATCCCGACTGCGTGATACTTTGTTAACTTAAAATATTCAAAGTTATTTAATAAATTAACTAAAAAGATGAAAATAAGTTTAACAACTATTTAGTTTTCTTAGTGAATGAATTTATTTATTGTTTTAGGCATTTCTCAATCCAAAAAACTTTTAAACATATAAGTGGCGTATATTTTGAGCCAGGTTTTGAGAAAAAAAGAGTATTAGAAGGCAGCGTAATGTGGCGCCATAAATCTGTAATTTTAATTTTTATAATAATTTTGAAGTTAGGATTGTGTTAGACATACCTAATACATTTTTTAAATATAAAAACCTTTTTTATGCAAGGAAGTACTAGGAATATATGGAATATAATATACTTAAATTCAGCAAAACATTCGTATAGAGTTTAAATAAATGAAAACTGACAAATGAAAGCTTATGCGCATAAAATTATAATTTTGGCGAAAATTATACGACTAATAAACTAGTTTTAACTTACATAAATAAATACAATAATATAAAATCAAGTCTCTCATATTTAAATAATGCCATAATTATTTATCATTATGCATACTTCGATCCGGTCATTAATTCCAATCAAATATACAACAAATAATTTTACATTATATTTGACTATTCATTTTAGGCGTCAAAAAATCATGGGGAGATTCATACATTCATTTATATAAAAAAAAAGTAATTTAGAGGGTTTAAAATATTTTCCAATGTGAAGAATACATTACCAGGAGTAGATTGAAATACTTAGCATATTTTTAAACGCCCGCATAATTAAAATATTACGAAATGAAAATAACACCTTTTCGTTTCATCTCGATGCCCATTTTGTGTTTATAAAAAAAAGAAAGAGATAATGTGACAAGCGTGTGAAAAAAAACATTAATTTTTTATGATATTATTTCCCATAAAACGATGCAATTTCAATGTAAGAACTGCGAAACGGCGGCTGTCAGTGTCACTGTTTCTGTCTGTTTGTGTGTTGTGAAATAATAAGCTTTTCGTGAATTTTTCGTGTTTTTGCTTTTTTTTGCGAGGTTTTAAAAATATTGTAAATGCCTGAAGATACTATTTAGGTACCCAAGAATATAAGAATTAGAATTTCAACTTCTCTAAATATCTTAATTTTATTTTTGTACAAATCCTGCCATGATTCTTTCGACAATTGAGCATGCGATTATTGTTACGTAAGTCACACGTTGTCGCGTAGTGAATGGGAGGCTTTAATGCCAGAGAAAGCAAAATGACCGGAGGCACATTTATGTAAAAAAAATATTTGTGTGAACTTTGTTAGTGTCAACAATGTCTCAAACATATACAATTGACATGACATGTGTGTGGTAATACTGGTTAAGTCATTGTATTTGCATTTTATTTGTAAAGGGCGACGAGACTTTAAAGGGAAGCGGAGGTGAAAGATTTCTTTAAAATTGAAAGTTTTTTTGTGATTTCTTAAACAATTCTATCAGTTAGCCTTCGAAGATAGTGCAGCGGCCAATCTCAACTCGGGGTCAAAATCAAAATGTAAGCAAGCATAGATATATTTTAATTAAACAACTTACTTTTTTATGTTTGGCGCA
Source organism: Charanyca ferruginea (assembly GCA_947361185.1). Classification (NCBI taxonomy): domain Eukaryota; kingdom Metazoa; phylum Arthropoda; class Insecta; order Lepidoptera; family Noctuidae; genus Charanyca; species Charanyca ferruginea. Next base: position 29,606,398 of record OX376058.1, on the reverse strand, counting down.
GTGGCGGAGCGATCGACTGCTGCGCAGCGTGTTGCGGGTTCGATTCCCGCCCAGGGTAAATATTTGTGTGATGAGCACTTGTGTTTGCCTTGTATCTGGGTGTTGTTTATCTATATATGTATGTCTTTAAAATGTATTTATGTATGTATATTAGCTGTCTGACACCCATGTTACAGGTCTCCGTAGTTTGGGGTCAGATGGCCGTGTGTGAAATGTCCCGCACATATATATTATTATACTAGCTGACCCGACAGACGTCGTCCTTTCAATAGATTTTAAATTTTTTCACAGCTTAAACCTTCCCTGGTCTTCCACAAATATTTCAAAACCAAAATAAGCCAAATCGGTCTAGCCGTTCTCGAGTTTTAGCGAGACTAACGAACAACGATTCATTTTTATTATGTAGATATTATTGTCAAGGAGTAGGTCAGTTAGTCAAGGAGTAGGTCAGTTGAAGCTAGTTGCTCGTTCCTACCGCTCGTTACGTTCCGACTAAGTACTAACTACTTAAATTCGCAGAAGAGATTATAGTGTACAATGCAGGTGCACTAAAGGTATTGTTACTGTCAGTATGACCCACTGTAAGGAAAAGGCAGCTTTGATTTACATGACATACGGTGGCGTAGGTTTAACTTTTATCCCCGCTTGGTATTCTGTAAAAAATCTCGGTCATTTTAGCTGATGTGAGCTTAAGATGAGCTGTCATCCTAATATTTGCACGACTGATAAATCGAATATAGTGAGTCCAGATTAATTTTACCACCTCATTGTATACCTATAATCTGGCAAATAAATAATTTCATTTCATTTAATTTCACGATGTAGGGATTGGCAGCTCACCTCACCATAATTTAGAGGTTAATACAGAATAACACCTCATTTCTGAAAGTCAGACCAGCCTCCGATGTGTCTGCTATCAAATCATATATTCGCTTTTGCGTTTTGAGGACAAAAGTAAGAATAACCAGACAAGACTTAATTTATGAGAAAAACATTTCAGAAACAGGATGTTTATTGTAATAAAAGTCTGACTTTATTTTTCTTTGTCCTTAATTAACTAGTACTCAGTAATATCGTAGATAAAGAACTATATTTCTTTTTTGTTCTCATAAAGTTTACTTGCCAACATTTCATAGAACTTCCACAAGAAGGCTATAAATAATATAATCTGTTATAATTTCCATTCTAAACCATATTTATAGTGGTCATCTGAATCATGGCGGTAATTTAGATCAGTGCTCTTAATCTTATGGTACAAACCTGTAGGTACTGATTACACAATCACACCTTTATTGCAGGGATGCTTAACCTTTTCATATCTACAATATCTTGATATATTTATATGTGAGCGTACTTAACTAAGAATATTTTGTGAAAAACACTCATCTGTCTAATTTTTCCCAACAATGTTGGGCTCTGCTTCCAGTCTAACCAGATGCAGCAGAATACCAGGGTTTTCATGGAGCGACTGCCTTTCTGACCTACAGATCCCACTTACTGCATAACACGATACCACTAGTAAGACTGGTTGTCAGACTTTCTGGCTTCTGACTGATTGCCAAAGATCTACGAATGAAGGTCGGGTCCAACGGCTTTACGAGCTTTTCGAGGCACGGGGGAATCTCGGTCTGAAATGGATGGCCACCCATCCAGGGACTGACCGCAGCAATCGTAGCTTGCACCATGCCCGATCAAACCATACGGCTTTTCCTTAGCCACGAGTTCCTCGAATTATTTTTTGAGTAGTATTTATTCCTCGCCATCAACGTTTAGTATTAAGTAACACCTCTGTATTAATATTTCATTAATGAAAATAAAATAAATAATAGTTTAAAAAAACTAAAAACACGCTTTTTATAGAAAACAAAACTAAAAAATAGAAAATAATTTTTAATAAATTTAAATTAAGATAAGTGTCAAAAATTTCAATAAATATAAATTAATAATAGTGAGAATAAAAAAATATATTTTATTTTAAAAAAAGCGTGGGGTGCTTTTTAAGATATTATCAAAATGATAAACACTCTACTCATATCTGTCAATAAAATATTTATAACTATTGACACCATGCACCCCACGCTTTTTTTAAAATAAAATATTTGTTTTTTTTTTATTTTTTTTTAATAATTTTATCAATTAGTGTATTGTCATCGGTCCTCGATAAATCTACAAAGTTTAAACGAAATCTGGCCGTTTAAAGTGGGTCAAAATCGCGCCCAAAGAAGTCGGTTACAAACAAACATACAGGTGAAGCTAATAAAAAGCTGTTAAAAAATAAAAATTCAGTACGGCAGCCAAAGGTTGGTCCTCCATGGTGTGGACCAAACCTGCTACTTGATGATCGTGTCACTAATGCGCGGGCGGCGCGTACAAAGAGCCTGCCATATTACAGACCTACAAAAACATACTGAGTGTCCAGCTTATCCTGACACACGGGGAAATAGGGTACCAAGTTTATGGAGTTGGTTGAATTTTCACATTGAGTTTAGTTGTGCTAAACGTACGTAATTTTTCTCAAGTTTTGCGAATAAATGTATTTAATGATTTCGGATACTTAACACTGATTATTTAAAGCCTATTCTAAGAATAATTTTGAACTGAACTTGCCATACGATGGCATACGGCCACCTTTCTCGAGGAGTTCCACAGAAGCGCGACAGGCAGTGTGTTATCCTGTGGAACTCCGTATGACATCGAAACTTGTCAGACGAACCCGGCAATACAGTGAGTTAATCCGTTTTTACCAGCTTTTTATTAGCTTCACCTGTATGTTTGTATGTTTGTTTGTAACCGACTTCTTTGGGCGCGATTTTGACCCACTTTAAACGGCCAGATTTCGTTCAAACTTTGTAGATTTATCGAGGACCGATGACAATACACTAATTTGATAAAATTATTAAAAAAAAACAAAAAAAAAAATTCTTGTAACCGACTTCTTTGGGCGCGATTTTGACCCACTTTAAACTGCCAGATTTCGTTCAAACTTTGTAGATTTATCGAGGACCGATGACAATACACTAATTTGATAAAATTATTAAAAAAAAACAAAAAAAAAAATTGCTTGTAATCGACTTCTTTGGGCGCGATTTTGACCCACTTTAAACGGCCAGATTTCGTTCAAACTTTGTAGATTTATCGAGGGCCGATGACAATACACTAATTTGATAAAATTATTAAAAAAAAACAAAAAAAAAAATTCTTGTAACCGACTTCTTTGGGCGCGATTTTGACCCACTTTAAACGGCCAGATTTCATTCAAACTGTGTAGATTTATCGAGGACAACAACTATAGTACAAAACACTAATTTGATAAAATTATTAAAAAAAAACAAAAAAAAAAAAAAACATTAGTCGTTCAAAATTAGTTGCCGAAAAAACAGCTATTATATACTAGGAAGGTACTGCACAAGCGCCCCTGGTAGAATAAATGTACATAATATTTATAGATATAGATATAACCAAACTAAAAAGTAAAAAATAAATAATAGTTTAAAAAAACTAAAAACACGCTTTTTATAGAAAACCAAACTAAAAAATAGAAAATAAATTTTAATAAATTATTTTATTTAAAAAAAAAGCGTGGGGTGCATGGTGTCAATAGTTATAAATATTTTATTGTCAGATATGAGTAGAGTGATTATCATTTTGATAATATCTTAAAAAGCACCTCACGCTTTTTTTAAATAAAATAATTTATTAAAATTTATTTTCTATTTTTTAGTTTGGTTTTCTATAAAAAGCGTGTTTTTAGTTTTTTTAAACTATTATTTTTTCTATCTTTAATATGTAACAATACTCACGTTTCGTTTAATGATTAATTGATAATCTGAATTCTGAGTGGAATTAAGGGACCGGGTGCCATTTACAAGGTATTCAAGTTCTGACGTTTCGTACTCTTTCGCCAACAATTTTGCGACCAGCGCCACTGGCGTGTCAAGTAACACTGGGTACCCTTCAATAGCGCCACCATGACACGGCACGGTAATAGGTTAAGAATGCCGTCCCATTTCCGACCGGCCATTTGTACTGTGGCCTGTTTTTGTAGATCGTAGATTTAATGGCACAGGTGTCGCGTTAACTTGATGGTTTTGATGTCGACACGATTAGGAGTAAATGATAGTGGAGCGCTTTGAGTATATCTACAGTAGAAAAATGTTGGAGTAATATGTAAATTTACTCTGGCTTTAAAAGTTTAGAGCTATCAAATGCGCTGCGTGGTGCAGGTTCAATTCCCGTTCGAAGCAAATATATGTGTCGGATCGTCAGGATTTACTCTGTTAGATTCGGTCATCATGTGGGCAGAAGATGGGTTTCGTGCAATGCAAACACACTGGGTATTGGGTACAATACACGGTGTTTATTAAAACCACAATTTAACACAAACTCAATTTAAATAAACTCAGACTCAAATTAAAATATACATAGCAACACTTAAACACAACGAATCGAGTACAGTTTCGGGACGTATTAGCTCCGAAGCGATCAGACACTGGATTCTGAATGTCTTCCTCGCTGTGGGCTGAAAACATAACGACTCTGTGCGCGCCAAAAGTAGTGTTAGACCAAGTGTTCTCGATAATGGCCGGCTTGCGATTCGTTTCATGTCTGCTATTGACTGGATACGACATATGAATGACCTACATGTAGTTGTTTCGGGTCTAATTGTTTGTGTATGTGAGTTTGTATGTTTGTTAATGCAAGAGGAATACTTAGAGTAGGATAACATTTTTTTTTTAATGTTCATGTTCGCCGAAGAATTAAGGTCACTGGCAATAGGCAGGCACCATCACTCGAAGAACCGATAACCGATGGATGCAAGTGGCAGATGGCCGCTCGTTGTGGCTTTCTGTGGGGGAGACCTTTGTTCAACAGTGGACGTCTTTGGCTGATGATGAAGCCGAATGAAACGAATTATGCAAGATTCACTTAAATACTGTAAGAGATCCTGATGGAGGATTCTTACTGGTACCGGGATATGCGTGATTGCAATAGGTTTATTCTATAAATAAAAGCACTGAAACTCGGTACTGGTTTATATTATCAGATACTTGTAGTGTGCCCGTGACAAGATCAGGCTAGAAAGTCCTAATGTCAAAATGTAAAACAATACAAGTCTACAATTCAAACTTATTCTAGCAGTTTGCTGAGTGTTCCGTCATAGAGTATAATATCTAATGGCTATTATCTCAGAAACACATCAGATCTCCACATGAGCTACGCCCCCTTCATGAATAAAAGGAACTAGTAACTTTTATTCATGCACTGGACACTCTGCAAACTTATACTACTCAACAAAAATAATAGACTAAATAACCTAATTCCTACCTAAACCTATCGGAAGGTCCCTACTCTAAAGGCGGAAATGACGATGGGGACGTCTCAGACGAGATGGTTCAATCCATGACGCATGAGATAAACAATTAAATCCAATATTATAAAAAGAAAACCGAATATATGAATACTAAAAACGCTCATGCTATCATGTCCAAACCCCGCTTATAAACCAGTACCGAGTTTCAGTGCTTTTATTTATAGAATAAACCTATTGCAATCACGCATATCCCGGTACCAATAAGAATCCTCCATCAGGATCTCTTACAATACCTATTGCTTATTTCTCGAATTTCAAGAATAGTGAAGGTATAGTTTTAGATCGACCCCTTATTTCCATTTCCCTGCAGGCTACAACCCTACAGGTTCTATAAGACTTCTCTCTATTATCTACATATTACGAAATCTTATGATATTCGAGTATTTAAAATTCTTCGGAATTTTAATAGATTTTCTTTTTTTTTCAGGTGATTTGCAGTGGACAGGGATTACAAAGTTGTGCAGCAAATTGTAAGTTTTGTTTTATTTTCTAACCGACATTTACTTGGAAGCAGACAAAGACGCGGAAAGTACCTAGCTTAAATCCTTTCTTGGGATTTCAACTTAGTCTGTAGGTATTAAATCTCATCAAAATCATTTCAGTACTTCAGCCGCAAAAGCATTACAAACAAACAAAATCAGTTTCGTATTTAAATATTAGTAAAGATTAGTTGAATGTCTCTGTAATATCATGCAAAACAAACTTCCAATTTGATTGGTCTTAATACTTTAATAATAGAATTACTTACGCACTTTATATAAAAAAAAACTTCAAATTCTTTTGGAATCATTTTCCCTTCGCTCTCAGCAAAGGTTCCGTTTGTAAAGTTTGTAGTAGATAATGTAGATATAGTACAGTAACCAGTACATCAAGCTACCCCAACCTGTCACACACAACACAAAACCACAAAAGAACAACAAAAGAAACAAACAAAAGAATAAGGTTTATGTTCAAATGGAAAAGAATCATGGCAGGATTTGTACAAAAAAAATTAAGATGTTTAGAGAAGTTGAAATTCTAATTTTAATATTCTTGGGTACCTAAAGAGCATCTTCAGGCATTTACAATATTTTTAAAACCCCGCAAAAAAGTTAATAGTTTAACGAAAAGCTCATTATTTCAGAACGAAACGGCGACTGACAGTAACAGTGACACTGACAGCCGCCGTTTCGCAGTTCTTACCCTGAAATTGCATCGTTTTATGGGAAATAATATCACAAATAACTAATGATTATTTTTTTCCACACACTTGTCACATCACTTGTTTGCCAATTTGATAGATCCAACGTCGCTTGTCACTTTATTTTTTTTTGTAAATACAAAATTGTCATCGAGATCAAACGATAAAGAATTATTTTCATTTCGTTTTATGGGGGGTTTAAAAATATGGTAAGTATATTAATCTACTCCTGGTAATGTATTCTTCACATTGGACAATATTTTAAACCCTCTAAATTGTTTTATTTTCATACAAATGAATGTATGGATCTCGTCATGATTCTTTAACAGTTTGGCATAGCTGTATGTGCTGCCGTCTGTACTTTGTAGACGTAGGTGTATAATAATCTTCACATGTCAGTAGTGTCATGTCTAGTTCAATACCACAAAACTAGATCAGATTGGCAAGCTTCAACACTAACCAATCGCCATTGAATTGTCTTCCCACATCACTATTAAAATCAAGCGACAACATAAAAACTACGGAACAAGTGCAGCTTTCCTCTCATTAAGACTTCTCACCCGGATTCTATCACAAACAGTATCTATGTCAATAGATATACAGACCACAGCACATGATTAGACTTGCGTATGAGTCGTTTTTGTTGAATGGTGTAACGACTTACTGACTTCAATGACTGCTGGTACAAAACCTATGTGCATACGTTGATTATTGATGTAGCCCTAACGTGCAGCAAGCGTCATCAACTGGGTACCCCCCAGGCAATAAAATTACGCAAAGGGGGTAACTAGTTGACGACGCTGTCCGTACTATAGTCGAAGGAACTCGCTTGCAATATAACAAAATATGCATTTGTATTTTTTTTATAATTAATTTTTATTAATTATATTTTAATTCATGTAATTATTTAAAAAAATATATAAATTATTAAAAATATTATTATTTTTTTTTTTTTAATAATAGTTAAAATATTATTTTTTAAATAAATAAATTACAATAAATTATTAAATTAATTGATTGCTGTTCTTTCTTTTCTAAATTTCTTCCTTATTTCTATTCCTTATTTCGACTGTATACCTATATATGTTCTTTTTTGTTCGTTACACGATTTCTCCGGCAAATGTCGATTTTGAAAATTATTTTTTAATTGATATGTGCCCCATATAAATTTTATTAACATACTTATAAAATCAACAAAAATAAAAAAATGATACATAGATGCCGTTTTGTATTCGATTTGGATGATAAAGAAGGTAGTAAAAAGCGGAATAAAACGAAAAAGACAACCGCCTTCATAAACTAAAAACTGATAAATAACTTTAACACAGAACACAAATAACTTTAGTTTCGGAAGTCGGTGGCTATACAAAATAACAAACAGAACAAACGCTAGGTACCGATTTCCGAAACTAAAGTCATAAGTATGTGTTCTGTGCTAAAGTTTGCTTTTTAGGGTTTCGTAGCCAAATGGCAAAAAAGGAACCCTTATGGGTTCGTCATGTCTGTCTGTCTGTCTGTCCGTCCTTATGTCATAGTCACTTTTTTCCGAAACTATAAGAACTATAGTGTTAAAACTTGGTAAGTAGATGTATTCTGTGAACCGCATTAAGATTTTCACACAAAAATAGAAAAAAATAAAAAAAATTTGGGGGTTCCCCATACTAAGAACTGAAAGTCAAAAAAATTTTTTCTGTCAAACCCATACCTGTGGGGTATCTATGGATACTTTTAGGCCTCCAAAAATGATTTTTATTATATTTTTTTTCTAAACTGAATAGTTTGCGCGGGAGACACTTCCAAAGTGGTAAAATGTGTCCGGGGGGGACACATTTTACCACATTTTACCCTGTAACTTCTAAAATAAGAGACTGATAAAACTAAAAAAAATATATGATGTACATTACCATGTAAACTTCCACTGAAAATTGGTTTGAACGAGATCTAGTAAGTAGTTTTTTTTTAATATGTCTTGAATCGTAAACCGCTTTTTTACGATTACAATTTTACACTTGTTGCTACGGAACCCTTCATGGGCGAGTCCGACTCGCAATTTTTCCGCTTTTCACTAATATATTCCTTCGTATATTGTAATTCTCCTACAATACAGGAGCTTCCGCTATTAGAATTTAATCTAATAATAAGTATAGTAATGTATGCTAGAAAACATAGTGATGTGCAGTGAATACCGACTTCTTGCATAGTAAATACTATGAATACGTATGTACCTGGAGCTCTATATATGTACATTTGTATCGTGTATTGAATTTAAACTACCTAGCAATATTATTGCAATCGTGCTAAACTTCAATGCCATATGTTTTGAATGACAATGTGATATTATTTCATATTGGGAAACAGTGTTGCGGAAATCAATGATTTATTTTATTGTTTTCGTAAGCCGAACTATACTTTAAAATGTATGAAGACTGTCTCATGAAGACCAGACAGCTTTTAAGTTTGAATTAGTCGAGTGGAGATTTGTGCCAGCCATATTCACGTATTTCGTTGGCCTACTGGCTATAATATGGTCGATATGCTAATTTTGAGATTTGCTCCTATAATAATTCCTACTTTATATTTCCTACCTTTAATTCAGTAATGTCGCCAATAGATGGCGCAGTGGCCAATTGAGCGTGGCGATCGGTAATGGCGGGAAGCGCGCTGCGCAGGCGCATAGCTTCCGCTGCTGACGACACAGATGCCGTTTTAATGGTCAGAGAACTCACTGACCATCACTAATATGCTTGAATGTACTTAAGGGAATAGGTCGACGAACGAGCAAGTTTGTTTGTATTTGTGCTTCTTTCTTCGAAATTGTGACATTTTAGTTACAAAAAAATAGAAGTTTATTAGAACAAACGTTCCACGCAGCTTGCAAAAGTATAACGTCACGTGAGATGTTTACGTTGTACTACTCCATACACCTCTCTATTTCTCTCAGTGTATATTTCTAAGAGCAAGCATGCACGCACACCTCTTTCTTTCTCTTTCTAGTGTGTCTATATCTATAATATACGTGTAAGTAAAATAATTATAAAAGGCGCACACTTTTTGTTTGGAAAATAAAAAAACGTACACTGAAAACACAATGATATAGTAATTCACATTTGAATAATAGAAACTGAACCATTTTTCATAGTGCAATATAACAAGAAACTGTATTGCGTAGTAATCAATCATAATCCGTTTCGCACAATGAATAGTAACATTTTGCTAAAGGAGTAAGTACTGCATGCGTGTAATAAAATAAATTATTTTCTAACATTAAAACATACTTCTTCCGTTTCATGAAATTTATTTTATTGGTTGCACGTTCAAGGTAACAGTGTGAACACGCGATGTTTCTATTCATTGCCTTATTTTCTACACGGTTTATACAGACTTTGTCTATTTTTAGGTAAGATAAAATAGTTTCATATTTTGTTTGATGTGAAAAGTTTAAAAGCCCTGTGCTTGACAATTTGTGGATAATTGGAGGCTTTAGAACAAAGCAGATAAATTTTGCATGAGGTAGAAGTTGGCTCAACGATTTTCAATCTTCATCATCTTAAGACATGTTGGTTCTAAAAAAGTAAGTCGTGATTTTGCAATAATATGTACCTATAGACGCTTTGCTAAATAATGTCAATCTCTTGATTTGGTCTGTTCACCGCTGCTCCTGGGCTTCAGAAAACTTCATCAAGGGCGAATTTAAACTTTTACATCTCGTGTAAGTATTTTTATTTGGCTTATGAAGAGCTGGCACTGCAAGGGTTGGTTCGAAATGGCACAAGAAAAGAATACCTGGAAAGACTCGGGGGAGACCTTTGCCTAGCAGTAGGACCACGGAACAGATAAATAGAGTTTATCTGTTCAGTGAGTAAGACATTACGGGGCTGTAAAAAAATGTTGTTACAATATTTACATAGAAAAAAAAAATAACGTCGGGCAGTTTCAATAAAGTTGTCAACTTTCCAAATTTATTCGCAGATATAGCTTGGGAATAAATATAATGACCACCAAAATATACTTCAGGATCTTAAGCTCCCTTACCAAAAAAATATACAGTAAATGATCACCAAACCTTAGTGTGCAAATTAATGCAGTTTTGCTTAAATAAATGGATAACCAAAATCTTTTTGACCCTTAAGTCCCCCGTAGGGTGGATCCGTCATGGTTAGGTTAGGTTAGAACTGTGACCTCCTACGCACGAGGCGACCGAGCGGAGCAAGCGTGCCGTGGCAGCGGCCGCCGAGTGCCAGAACCAAATGGCTTTTTAAAGTCAAACTCATACATTTCTACAATACTTTAGGAAACACAATTTGGTGAGCATTGATATTGAAATGGGATTTCAATTTTGGTGATCATTTACTATTTTTGGCTATACAAAGTGATTTATTGAGATTTTCTTTTCCTAGATCTGGTGGTTCGTTAAACATAAGACATATAGACTTATATACTTATATTACTTATACAAGTTTGGTGAAATCAGCCCTAAGTACCACAATAATCAGTAATGTTATTCTCATAATACTAAGTCAAGAGACTTACTCGTAAGTAAAGTAATCTCATTTACTTCGCTTCGCACTCATTGACCTCATTTTTTACCGATTTGTGGTTTTAGAAACGTGACCATTTTTAACTGTCTACTTCACACAGTAAACACGCAGTTTAGTGTTTGTTTTACTTGCGTTTTATGCTGTATTTAAAACTAATCTATGACTAGCAAAAGTTAAATAGAAAATAAAATATTTTTGAAGTGCAGAGACGACGCGGATGGCTTCACTAGACTTTATAAGTGATTTAGATAGGTACGTCATATTTTTCACGATGATTTGGCGATATATGATTTTAATAAAAACTGAAACACATACCGAAATTCAAAAAATAGACTGAGTAAACGGTACTTCCACGTAATATATCACAGTTTTTTTTGGAAAATCCCAATGCTACGCGTAGCTAATAAAAGAAGACTATGTTGCTCCTAATTTATTGAGTTTCAAATTTTCTATCTTGACAGAATCAAAATTCGAACATGTGTGTTTTATATAATACAACATTGGTCTAGTATATTTAGGGTTGCCATACGTCCCGTATATACGGGACCCTCACCGTATTTGACCATCCCGTCCCGTATTGCTACACGTCCCGTAATTGTCACAGTCAAAAAGTTATGGCAAGCTTAAGTATCATCATCATCATTTCAGCCGAAAGACGTCCACTGCTGTACATAGGCCTCCCCAAGTGTCGCCACATGGACCGGTCTCGTGCGACTCCTATCCACTCCTTAAGTATATTTCACTGCAATTAAAAAAAGCGACCAACAAGACCCAAACAAGACCTTCTGTAAAGAATCATAAATGCATCTACTATTTACACCAAGATCTGGTTGAATTACAAACTGTTCCGCTCTATTGGGTTCGCACATCTTCCGTTATCAACAGCGGGCACGATCGATAACACATTCCGGTTTAACAGCCGCCTAGCCGGTAGTGCGTGTGCGCAGACGATCTCATCTGCCAGATGCCTGCGCGGGAGTTCCCACGAACGAAAGTGCTGTAACTATGTGCTAGAAAAGACATGAAAAGATCGTAACTTTTCCGAGAATGTTGACAAGATGGCGTGAGTAGATGTCAGCGGTTTTTGCAGAGATTAGATGAAAATTGGAACAATTTTTAAGTTAAAACTAAAACGATAGTTTTGAGACTTATTTAATTAGAGAAACATGGTGAACCTATTTAAGTTTATTATGAACATGCAAATGTTTTTCAAAATCAAGTGTAATGAAAAAATAATTAATAAAAATATTTTTTTCAGCCAATGCGGAAGGCTACTAATATTGATAGCTCAGAGAAAGAGGCATAGGCGTATATAGAGGGGGGGCCGGGTGGGCCGTGCCCACCCCAGTATGGTCCTGTGCCCACCCCAGGATGTTGGGTTAACGATTCGAAATTCTAGGATGGACACCTAAGAAACTTCACACAAAAATAATTTACAACCGAGAAATCTACATACTTACATAACATACTATTCGACAATAAATTGTTATCTGCTTACATTTATTACGCTATTAGGTACCTACTTTATTTACCTGGTAAGAAATGTGTTGTTAGGTATAAAGGACCATGGGCGGAATCGTCCCCACCCATCAACAGCAATTAAATGTAGCTCAATTGACAGATCTTGGCAACATGATAATTTTTTACTATGGGGACGTTGCCCAAATGCATTGGGTTCTCATAGTATTTAACGAAATACAAATATTTCGTTTATGTATTATTGACGAGTAACACTCTTCGCCCGACGCTCGCCACGCACGGACGTGTCTAATTCCGCCCCACGCTCATCACCTACTTGTTTCGCGCGCCGCAACTTTTCCTGTAATCAGCCGACCACTACCAATTAGATCAAAAGCTGCCTTTTCAAGGCGGTGGCTGCATCGCCCATTCCTTGTCACTCGCGTTTGTTGTGCAGCTTTACTTGGCCCAATTTAGCTTCAGTGAAAAATCACAGTTTCGTGGTCCTCGGTGGATACCCTACGGTGACACAGAAACCGAGGGTTGCCCCAATCACGCCCGCCAAACTTCTTCAGGAAGAGGCAGTCAATTGGAGTCGAGAGCTACTATTTCAGCCTTGGGGGGTCTCCTAGTCGAACTTAGTCTCTGGTTTCCTTTTACAGCTTCACACCTAGTATCGGTCGGGTCACACTAGACTGGCTAGGGCCCCATTTGCGCAATAAGACTGGTGACGAGTTTATAAGCTTAGGGCTCACCAATAGATACTCAGCTGCCTGTCTAAACCCGGCAGGTAGGGTCATACAATACTCAGGCCACTCCACCCGATGAGTTAGGCGTTAGGTATAAAGTAGGTTTCCCCGCGAGATTGTCTCTCGCCATTCCCTCTTATACTTAGTTTTCTCTCCCCCATTATGTCGACGCTACAATCCGAAGATTCGCTAGAGTGATCTTCTAAAAGAACCCTGCCTCTACCAGCTCGTTTACAAGGTTTGCTACCTCACAGAAAAACTTTTTTGCGGTCCGTGACTCCATAGAGAGCGTCGCTGATTTAGGCGACGTATTAGAAAATCCCCGTAATCCCCGTAATCCGGTGACAAAGGAATTCCAGTGGCGACATCATCAATGTTGTCGCAGGAAATCCGAACAATAGACCCTTACGCGGAAAGCTATTGTTTCCGCACCTATTGTTCCCGCAGCCATTGTCCGCAAAACAATGGACTCTACGAAGCTGCACACCTTAGCTGTCCCCCCTCTACCCCTCCCTCGGACTTTGAGGAATCCCTCTCGGCTTCCGCCTCCTCTGACGACGACTAACAAGTTGGCGGCCAGAGAGGTAAGAGGAAGAAGGGTAATTATCCCTCCCAGGTCACCAGCAATAATATGACCTCTGACAGAGGTAGGATCGTGTGTAACCTCTGTACTCTTCTTAATTTCGACGTCATGGCCCCGATGACTCCCTCTTATTTCCCTCACGACCCCACCATCTTGCCGACATCCTCGATATAGCGCTGCTCAAGAATGTAATCCTCAGTTTCCAATCTATAGAAACGACCTTAGCAGCGCTGAAGTCGAACGTAGAATCTCGCTCCCACCCGTTGAAGACCCTGTGATCCTCTGCCTCCTGTCGCTCCGGACAAATTGCATGACATTATCAAGAGGCTGAAACTCCAAAAAGACCCCGGCTTTGACGGTATCACCAATAAGGTGTTCAAACTCCTTCCTGCGCCTCTAATAATGCTAATGACCGCCATCTTCAATGGCGCTCTGAGCAACAACATTTTTCTTGAGACACGGAAAGAGGTCACCGTTATCGGCATCCCAAAAACAGACAAACCCAGTCTGATCCCTCGAGCTACCGTCCTATTAGACCCCTTAAAGTTCTCGGCAAAATCAACGAACGACGAAGATTTTTGCCCAAGGTCCTTTAACCCCTTTTTCAGAAACAAACTTGCCTCGTACTCTGCGGGTAGTAAAGCTTTTTGGTCCCTAGATAGATCGGTCGAGACAAACTTCTGTAGTTCCTCACTGCTAAAACCTGATGGTTCTCTTGCTCACACTGCAGGAGAAAAAGCAAACCTACTTGCTTCTCTATTTGCAGAATCTTCGCATCTTGATGCAGGAGACGCAACTTCCCCGACTTTAGCTGGCAGCACGACCTCAATGTCTGATACTCGCTTTCGCCAAAAGGAGGTTCGAAAAGCGTAACGCAAATCTTGATGTGTGCAAGGCCAGTGGATCAGATGGTATTCGAGCTATAGTTCTGAGGATCTGTGCACCTGAATTGTCTCCTGTACTGACACGCCTCTTTCGGCTCTCTCTCGAGACTGGATTAGTGCCGAAGTCATGGAAACTCGCCAACGTGTAGCCCGTGCCCAAAAAAGGTAGTCATGCCGATCCTACCAACTATAGGGCCATCTCGGTCACGTCCATTATCTGCAAGACAATGGAACGTGTCCTCAATAACAGGTTCCCGGCGTACCTTGAAGCTAATGATCTCCTCAGTTATCGTCAATACGGCTTTCGCCGAAATCGGTCCACTGGGGATCTTCTCGTGTACGCCACTCACACCTGGAGTGACGCTATCGAGAAATATGGGGAAGCACTAGCCGTCTCCCGAAACATATTTGGCATGATGACCTAATTAGCAAGCTTCCATCAAAAATGGCTGTAAATGCTGGTGTACCTTAGGGCTCGGTACTCTCTGCAACTCTTTTTTGCTGCTTATTAATGATATGCTGAAACCCGGTACTTTTGGGTACGCAGATGACAGTATGGTTGTAGAGAGTTACACATCCAACACACGTGCCAATGCGGCTGAAATCCAGTCTTTTCATGGTCGAACGTTTGAACTTGCCCCTCAAGGCAGTCTTCGATTGGGGCGATGCTGATCTGGTCAAGTTTAATAACGCTAAGACCCAGGCGTGTCTTTTCCCTGCCAAGAAGGCCGGCCTTTCAATCTGGCCCAATTGAGCTTCTAGGTGTTACTCTGACGCCAAATCTTAACTTTGGGTCATTCATTGAATCCAAGGCCCAATTAGCTGCCAAATAGCTGGGAGTCCTCGCAAAGGTGCGTAAGTACTTTACGTCGGAACAACTGACCAACTTATACCAAGCACAAGATCGATCGTGCGTGGAGTACTGTTCGCACCTTTGTGAGGAATCAGCTAAATACCAACTGAAAGCGTTGGAAGTTATTGATAGACGTGCCAAGAAGCTCATTGACAACGACTCTCAGGTTAGGGTTAGGCACCATACCCTTGAGCCTCCTTAGCGCGGCCTTTTGTCGGTTTCATTTTGGAGAGTGAGCTTTGGAATTGCACAATTTAATTCCCCTATCCCTATTCCATCATCGGACGAGCAGAGATACGGCGAAGCGTAAGCGCTATATGGTTGAAGTTCGACGGTCTCGAACCAAGCACTTTGATACCACATTTATTGTGCGAACTGCCAGACTATGGAATTCACTGCCCGCCTCTCTGTTCTCTGATAAGTATAATCTGGGTAAAAAAAGCAATAAGGTCATAACGTCAATTTACAGTTTATTGTTCAAACATGTGGAACATCAAACAAACATAACGTTACGTAACATAGGTAATTCAAAATAACTTAACACTTATAATGAACTTTGTCACTAAAAAAAGTTTATAATAAATGAAAAGTTATTTATGAATTATGATACTAATTTAATCGCACCTACACGCTGACAGAACATTGGGTGTCGACTCTGCTTCATCGCATCGGCCATGGCATCTCAGGGGCCAGGCCCCCCCTGAAAACTAACTCTAGATACGCCAATGGAAAGAGGAAGTGGGCGGACCATATAAGCCATATTATAGAACAGTCCTGGAGTAGAAGCCTTCACCTGGTAGTAGAAGTATGGGTAGACGGCTGTCTACGGTCCACCTTACTGGCTAATAAGGTGGACCTACGACTGACTTGGTTAGGATTTCTAGACGAGGTTGGATGGGGATGCCCCAAGACAGAGGCAAATGGCGTACAATGCAGGATGCCTGCACTAAGCATTAGGCGTAAAAAGGCTGAGAAGAAGACCTACTCATCTCCGATAAGATATTTCTAGATGTTAAATTTAAAATCGTACAATATTCCTTAAAAGACGTCTGTTGTGGGGAATCATTACAAATCACAAAGACAATAGAAACGTACATGGCGTGACTTGCTAACATTTGTTGACCATTGTTTGTTGACCATTGGAATTATTTTGACAATTCTTTCTTTCTTTACATACAAACTTACAAAATAACAAAGAAATTCTACCTCTTTATAATACTAGTATAGATAGATAAACTCCTTGTACGAAATATCTGCACTATTAAGAATTACGGAAGTGTGTGTGAGCTATGAACACAAATATTTTAATGTGTGGTGGTCTTGTAAAAAACCGTTTTTATTATGTGTGATCCACCTACACAAGTATAGTCAAACAAAGAGACACGGAGCTAATCTTTAAAAAGTTATTATGATTACTAATTTCAGTCTGAATTTTCCCTGCAGTGGGAAAATTCAGGCTCTCCACTCTCTTTCCAACTCTTTATTAAGAGGTATTTGGGACCAGTCTTTGTCGAAGGAGTCCAGATCATCGCGCCATCTCCGCCTGGGCCAAAAGATATTATGCACGCAATAAAATGAACATTGGAATTGTTATGATAAGATTAATATTTTTGCCTGTATATCTATCTCTTTCGCCGACCGTACCTACATGTGTATCATCTGTGCACAGTCTAGCATGTGTGCGAGTGTATCGGTGCGAGACGCTACAGCAGCAGCTTCTGCGTCTCGCTCCATTTCCTGCGCCCGCGCATTGCACAAGGCGGACAATGGCGCTCCTGCACATGTGAAGACTCTGCCTACCTACTTGTGAGGCATTGTTTGAATATCACTATGACAATGGATATGGATTATGAGTTGACCGCTCCGTTAGATAGCCGTTATAAGAAATATTGAATTGTATTGTATTGAAAGCGTTCGGAAATGTTTAAACTGTTATAAAATATAGCTTGAGGAACGAATGCCGAGCTAGAGCTGGTTTGTGATGTGTATAACAGTTTCACATATGAAAGCCGTTGTTTGATTGGAACAAATAGCGCTTTGATGATGCCTGTAATCACCAGGAGCTCGTTAAGCTACGCTAGCCGCGGTCTGTCTGTGGATATGTGACCATCCCTTTCATACCGCGTTCCCTCCGTGCCTTGGAAAACACGTAAAGCCGTTGGTCCCGGCGGTTATTCGTAGATCTTTGGCAGTCGTTATGGGTAGTCAGAAGCCACAAAGTCTGACAACCAGTCTCACCAAGGGGTATCATGTTGCCCAGTAGCTAGGTTGTGGAGGTCCGATAGGCAGTCGCTCCATGTAAAACACTGGTATTCAGCTTCATCCCGTTAGACTAGATGCCGACCCCAATATAGTAGGGAATAGGCTAGGCAGATGATAATGAGGATGCCTGTAACCAATCATTACAGGACAGATTCATTTCGGAACCGATCAATATATACTATAATATATAGTATACCATTTTAACACCCTTTGTGTGAGTTAGTAACAATCCATACTTACTAATACTTACTTACTATATCCATACTTCCATACTTTATTATATTATTTATAATTTTTAGCCCCCCACCCCTTGGGTAAAGCCTATGTCCAGCAGTGGACGTCTTTCGGCTGAAGTGAAGTGAAGTGCTTATTTATTATTTTATTATATCCATACTTTATACTTTACTAGCTTCTGCCCGCGGCTTCGCCCGCGTAAAAAGGAACGATTATCCCAAGGGAACACATTATCGGGATAAAAAGTATCCTATGTGTTAATCCAGGAAATGGTCTACCTGTGTGCTAATTTTCATGCAAATCTGTTCAACGGTTTACGCGTGATTGAGTAACAAACATCCAAACATCTTCACAAACTTTCACATTTATAATATTAGTAGGATAGGGTAGTAGGATAGGATTACTTTATATACTTTATCTTCTTATATATAAAAATGAATCGCTAAATGTGTTGGTAAGCGCATAACTTGCGAACCACTTGACCAAATTGGATAATTCTTTTTTTATAATATTCCTTGAAGTACGAAAATGGTTCTTACGGAGAAAAAAAAAAAAATAAAAAAAATTGTAGTGTAGGTGTAGGGTAGGTGTAGGGTAGGTGTAGGGTAGGTGTAGGGTAGGTGTAGGGTAGGTGTAGGGTAGGTGTAGGGTAGGTGTAGGGTAGGTGTAGGGTAGGTGTAGGGTAGGTGTAGGGTAGGTGTAGGGTAGGTGTAGGGTAGGTGTAGGGTAGGTGTAGGGTAGGTGTAGGGTAGGTGTAGGGTAGGTGTAGGGTAGGTGTAGGGTAGGTGTAGGGTAGGTGTAGGGTAGGTGTAGGGTAGGTGTAGGGTAGGTGTAGGGTAGGTGTAGGGTAGGTGTAGGGTAGGTGTAGGGTAGGTGTAGGGTAGGTGTAGGGTAGGTGTAGGGTAGGTGTAGGGTAGGTGTAGGGTAGGTGTAGGGTAGGTGTAGGGTAGGTGTAGGGTAGGTGTAGGGTAGGTGTTGGGTAGGTGTAGGGTAGGTGTAGGGTAGGTGTAGGGTAGGTGTAGGGTAGGTGTAGGGTAGGTGTAGAGTAGGTGTAGGGTAGGTAAATAGGCAGGTAAGTAGGTAGATAAGGACAAGACAACGTCTGTCGG
Source organism: Charanyca ferruginea (assembly GCA_947361185.1). Taxonomy (NCBI): domain Eukaryota; kingdom Metazoa; phylum Arthropoda; class Insecta; order Lepidoptera; family Noctuidae; genus Charanyca; species Charanyca ferruginea. The sequence continues at coordinate 29,587,177 of OX376058.1, read as the reverse complement.
GTCAGCTAGTAATATTATAAACGCGAAAGTAACTCTGTTTGTTACGCTTTCACGATGAAACGTCTGAACCAATTTTGATGAAATTTCGTATGAGAATAGTTTGAACCCTGGGGCAGGACAAAAGCTACTTTTTAATCCGCGACTTCGTCTGTATCCGCTATAGCCGACACTCACGCGGATGAAGTCGCGGGCAATTTTGAGGACACGGTTGGCGCAGTGGCTGAGCGATCGACTGCTGCGCAGCGTGTTGCGGGTTCGATTCCCGCCCAGGGTAAATATTTGTGTGATGAGCACTTGTATTTGCCTTGTGTCTGGGTGTTGTTTATCTATATATGTATGTATTTACAAAAAAAAATGTATTTGTGTATGTATATCAGCTGTCTGACACCCATAGTACAGGGTCTCCCTAGTTTGGGGTCAGATGGCCGTGTGTGAAAATGTCCCCACGTATTATTATAATTGCTCACTTGCATAACTCACTTTTATTTTGAATATGTGTATGAATGTAAGCTAATATAAACTTCATTTTCAACTCCATATAAGTATATAACATATCCGCCTTGAAATGTTTATGTTTTCAGTTATTTGTGTTTTTCACAAACAACATTGTTTTCAGTGCGTATTCTAAATAGGTAATTCAAAACACTTTTATCACGTTAATGCTATTTTCTTTAATCTAATAACAGTTATTGTATTCGTTTTGCATCATTCGATGTGTATATAGGAATGCGATACAATTTATTCTCGTCGTAGAGTTGTAGTTCGCATCCGGGCCGCGAGCATCTGTGGTACTGTGGCTGAACATGTAAGCAATTGACTGGTCACTTGTCATCATGTGGAGATTTAGAAGCTTTTAAATCATGGATGTTTGTGTACACTGGTGTTTCAGAATGCGTTATGTAAATGTATATTCTATAGGTCTTTACTAAGGCTATAGTGTTGCACAACTGTTCAAAGCTAAAAATGTAAGAGTAGAAAACAATGACAGTTCTACCACTCACTGCGAATGTCAAACGCATGCAATTGTTTTTTAAATACTTTATTTGGACTAAGGTCGCGTGGGGTTTCAAGAAAAACAGTAGTAAAACTTCAAATAACTTATTAATGGAAGTGTGTGTGTAATAAAGTTAATGCTTTGTGTGCCAGATCCACATATTTACGGAGTAAATGTACGGAAATACTGGTTTGATCCAATTTTTGGCAGTGAATGGGGTGTTCAATTAATAATACACACTTTCAAATACCTAGTGTTTTTATGCAAGGTACATCTTATTCACGTATAATTATATAATTCCTGTAAATGCAAATATTGTTAACATCGTTTTTAAAAGAGTAAGTATGGAGTTTCTTGCCATTCTTCTCCATACAAAACTACCTTTTGGAATGGGCACCTAGAATCAATTTTTTTTTTCTCATTTGACGTTCAAAAGTGCCTTAAAATGGTCTAATTGAAATAAATGATATGACTTTGACTTTGAGGGTTTATTGAAAACCCTCAGTTTTCTATTACTAAAGCCAGGTCTATAATCCTCTAGGCCTGTAACTTATTTCATACACCATACCTACTCACTATAACTTCACTATTGATAACCACAGTACGAGTTTTAATTTCAACGATCAGATTCGTACATGACTCACTCTCCTTCAAACACATCATCAATCTAAACGAGGCACAACTGGCTAGACCAGCACTGAGCACTGGATCCCGACGAACTGCATGAGAAAGTGAAACGTTTCACTTTCAAATATAACATGGGCTTTAGGTAAACAACATACACATGTTTACATGCTATTGCTTACATGAAGTTTTCGATTCTCAAACATCGTAAAACAATTAATGTTCAACTGCAAAATAGTCTAATATAGCAAGTCATTCAAAACGAAGCAACAATAAACTTTAGTTATTTCGTTTTTTTTTTGAAGCTGAATAGACACAGTTTTAACCAGTGATAGGACTTTTGCAGTAATACGTTAGATATAGACACATACCTCATCATCATTGTTATCATCAGGCGAAAGACGTCCACTGTTGAACATAGGCCTCCCTCATAGGAGGCCACAACGAGCGACAACCTGCCGCTTGCATCCACCGGTTACCCGCGACCTTGAAGATGTCGTCGGTCCATCTGGTGGGAGGCCTATCAACGCTGCGTCTTTCGGTTTGTGGTCGCCACTTAAAAACCTTTCTTCCCCGTCATGTATCGGTTCTTCGAGAGATGTGGCCTGTCCATTGCCACTTCAAGTTGCATATTCTGAGAGACACACACCTAAGGGATACAATTTAAATGTCTATTATGAGCTGGCACCAACTTTAGCTTATAACGTGAGATAAAATCTGACATAAAATCAGACATAACTGTTTCCAGTCTGAGATACTGACTAAAGACCAAGTTTCTACAATATTGCAATTGCATCAGACCAATTAATGCCTTTTAGGAATCCGATATGTCCCAGATTTACAAAGCGATCAATACCAAAGATGGGAATACTAAGACGGTGCTGCTATAATAGCTACGAGTAACGTCCTTGAAGTTCGTAATAGTGTAATTTATAATCTTAGCATTTACTGGTGGAATATTTCTAATTTAGCGTATCACGAGATATGGAAAATTTTAGTATGTCTGTTTCAAACTATTTATTTAATAATTCAATATCACAAACAGCGTAGAGGAACTTCTGATATAGAAAGAGATTTATAATCGATGATACGTCTTGCTGTATGGAATTTTTCGCACAGTAAAAGCGGCACATTTTGCAAATGCCTCTCATTCAAGCCTGTTTTCTCAACAGTCAGACAATTTCTCTCTTAATGTTGGCACATTCATACATTTGAAATAAACTATAATTACAAGACTAGCCTTATTGCCATTTTCATTCTAATTCGAAGAGGCTCTCTCTAGGTTTTCATCGCGATATGTCGACGGCTATACAATCTATTAATCACTTAAAAGCGAATTGTAATTATTAATTGGAAACACCAATACAAGTGAAACCAAGTTATTAATAACCGATGGTTTTACCTTTACCTTATAAGCACCTGTTATAGTATTTTTATCAACTTAGAAAGTTAACTAAGTTCGAAAGTGGTTTGGTGTCTTATCAAATGGGAGTATGTGGTGCGAAATTACGTTTGCAGCTATAAAATGTTATGCTATTCGATTACAGGTTTTATTAATAGTAGACGAAGGTTGATTGGTTGTTTTGAGGTGCGGTAAATGTATGTTGGTGTGTATCATTTGGTAGATAGTGACAGTGGTTTGCCGACAAGGCTTGTTGTTCGCTCAATGCCGTCGTTGTTTTTGTTTGGTTACTGTAATGGCTGCATTGATCTCCAGTACGTTGGCATTTCTGTAATAGTACACTGTGATCTTTGTTGGTTTATCAGAACATGGCACTATCATCACGTTTTGTGGCACAACTTTGAAAAGCGAAATTGAATATTTTTACGGTAGTTTTTCTTGTTTATTTTTGACAAGTTATTTGGTTTGTTTGTCTTATATATTTCACTTATTAAAATCAAAAAAATCAAAGACTAAATTTTGATTACGGCGGTCAAGATTAAGAGAGATATGATGATATGATGAGATGAGATGGGCACGCTGGAGATATTAGTTTTTATCACTCTTCCATCCCTCACAACAGTACCGGGGAGAGACCTGGCGTAGGACCAAAGTCTTCAATTGAACGGATTTCCGCTGCACGGGGGTATCACCATCACCAACTACCTAACTCCACGCTGCTGCTGAGAAATCCCTAATAGAAATAAAACTATGCCCGACCTCGGAATCGAACCCAGGAACGACCCTATGCCTATGCCTGACCCTATGCCTATCCTTAACCAATACCTCGCTTGCGACCACGATACCAAGAGGCAGTCAGTTGTTTGTTCGATAAACTCATTAAAATAAATATGTTGGCTCTGAGATACGACTAAAATACGCGTGAATTTTCTTACAGATCCCGATGGTATTTTTGGTAGTAAAATATAGCCTATAGCATTCAGGAATAATGTAGCTTCCTATTGGTGAAATAATTTTTGAAATCGGATGAGTAGTTTCAGAGGTTACCGCCTAAAAACATACATCAATTTTTACCTCTTTATGATTTATTACTAACGTCCCGCCCCGGCGTCGCACGGGTGCAATGGAAATCAAACTATATGTAAAAACCTTCCTCTTGAATCGTTCTATTGACGAATAATATTTTATTTTTGAGAATCACCAAAAATACTTAGGATCTTAAGCTCCCTTACCAAAAAAATATACTTAATACCAAATGTAGTAAATTATCACCAAATCTTAGTGTGCAAATTAATGCAATAGGTATATACTTTGTGGTTATTTAGAATAGCAAGATGTAAACTTTTTGGCTATAATTTAGTCGGTCGCCCGTGGTCCCTTACCAAAATGGATAACCAAAATGTTTTTATCCATTAAGTCCTCCCTGGGGCGGATCCGACATGGTTATGTTAGGTTAGAACCCCCTTCGCCAGAACCAAATCGCTTTTTACAGTCAAACTCATACATTTCTACAATACTTTCAAATTACAATTTGGTGAGCATTTAAAACTTTGGTTATAATTTCGCATTAAAATGCGCTTTTAATTTTGGTGATCATTTACTATTTTTGACTATATTTTACTATATCTGGTGATTAGTTAAACATAAGCTTTTTTATAATATACAGCGGGTGACCTTTATAATGCTTACGTTTTCGGCATTTAAAACACTTTTTTTAAGCCAAATAAATCGCAGTATCTAATGAAATGTCAGCATCAATTAAGATGTGAGATTAATCACACAATTATACAAGCCAATTTGTCATACAAAATTCGGAAAATTTTCAAACAAATCGTGTTTACATCGTCCTCTATTATTTATTAGTTAACCTGTATGGCATCCATCTTTGTTGTGATAATGTACTCAACCAACATGGCCATAAGCTCAGCCTCGGTTTATATGATTTACATATTTATACGGTTTGACCCAGTAAGACAATGTTAACCGGTGCGTTTTTATTTAGCGTTAAATACTTGAGCATGATTCATGCATTATAATGTTTGAGTTTGTGTGAGTTGATGGTAAAGTTAAAGATGTGAATTATTGAATAGATTTCGTTGATAGTTTTTTAATTGGTTTATGAGTAATTGAGAATTTGAGAAGATTAGTGACGAATGATTTGAATATTGAAGTCAAGGAAAATTATATTGTTTGATTGATGCTGGCAACACAAGTATTTAATGGTTTTTCCATAATAGATACCGTGAACACGATGGCGTGTCTAGTCTCTGTTATAGTGATGGCGTATGAGAAACTGTACTCTTACTGGAATTAAAAAATGTAAACTCTTGAAATATTATCTCCTCTAAATATTTTCTCATATTATTTGGTAATACAACCTCACAGCTTACAAATCCAACTAACAACTCTATCCTAATTTAAACTGATTTTATCTCACAATAAAAATCAAATACCAACAAGGCTCTATCTGACCAAACCAGCCAACCTCTACAGTACCCACATAAATAAAAAAAAACATTGTTTTCAAATAACTAGATAGTATTGTTAATCCCCTTACATCTTAAAAACCGCAGAAGCTTTCTCTAGGAGCCTCAAACTGTTTGTCACCAGCAAGATGTAAAATACCAAGCTGTCCAATGTATCTTGAGAGTCAATGGGGGCGCCACTTGTCAAGGCGAAAAGCATGTATTCATCAAAAACCGACGGCATGTGAATTTAGTTCTCGGTTTTTCCGTATTTCAATATAAAGTAGTCACATGTTGTCATTCATATCTTGTGGTTTTACCAACAATGTTGGAGAGAAAAGCGTATTATATTTAGCGATAAACTTCGCTGTTACTATGTTCATTAGCCAATGAAAGTTATATGAGTTTCACTAAGATAGCTAGAAACTGCCAGGTCATCCTGGTCGTTAAGATATAGCTTATATTATATTGCTCCTCTAACAGCTTGCTTCCTAAGCTCTATATTGACTACAAAGCCTTCTCGAGTTACCATTAGGAAAATTTAAAACAAGTCGGTTCACGATGATTCGGCAGAAAATCAGTACATATTATATCTGCCTGTCTGTTTCATCATCATCATTTCAGCCGAAAGACGTCCACTGCTGGACATAGGCCTCCCCCAAAGGGGGGTTTTGCCATAATCGCCACGCTTGGCAGGCGGGTTGGCGATCGCAGTATGGTTGTTACAAAAGCACAGAGAACGCTGCTGCCCATTCTCTGGTAAGTCCCTTAGTCGCCTCTTACGACACCCACAGGAAGATATGAGATGGTGCTATTCTTTACGTCCAACCCCACACGGACCCACGGGCTCCTGTCTGTTTGTTTGCGATAAACAGGACACAAAGGTTTCCGTACCATTATCTATACAACATTAAACATCGAGCAAACAAACGCCAAAAAATCACGTTTGTTGTATGGGAGCCCCTCTTAAATATTTATTTTAATCTGTTTTTGTTGTTATAGTGGCAACAGAAATACATCATCTGTGGAAATTTCAACTGTCTAGCTGTCACGGTTCACGGGACACAGCCTGGTGACAGACAGTCAGACAGACAGACGGACAGTGGAGTCTTAGTAATAGGGTCCAGTTTTTACCCTTTGGGTACGGAACCCAAAAACTACTAGACGGATTTTCAAGTGATATTTACAAATAGGGATTCATAAAGAACAAAACCTTAATTACACCTAAGTCAGGTGTAAAAAATTGTTAAGATTTGTGTAAATTGTTTAAAATATGATGAGAATACCCGTGCAAAACCGGGGCGATTCGCTAATTACTAATATTAGCCATTGTCATGTTCCAATACGATTCCTAGTGAGTTGTGACACGAGAAGAACTAGAAAAAGCAAGGAAACAAACTTTTTATTATTTTGTTCTAAAAATATTTGTCCATGAGAAAGTTTTGTAGAGGTCAGGAGGTTCGACTGTCCATGGTGCCCCAACCCCATGTACTATAGCGGACTTTTCCGCCTGCTCAGTTAATAAAAATTTCCCTTGGCGCCTGCGAAGTCAACGGGGCGGGCTAGAGAGCGCTTCCATCTTTTGAGTGCAAGCAAAAATGAACTTAGTGGTGGTCAGGCGGGTGTGTCCACGATAGTACATATCTGAAGAACAGTCTGATGTCAGTCGTAGAGGTTTTTGTTACTGGGTGCGTCTTGCCACCATTTTGTCAAAAATGCACCTATTTGTATTAGTGCGTTGATGTCTAATGTATGGACTTAATGTCCAACTAAATTCCTTATTACAAAGTTTATTGCCCTAGGAACCACGAGCTATATTTGGAACGTAAATTATCCTTTAATATGAATAGCTTAATGTTTTGTAAATTATATAAAGTTATTTATGTGACGTTAATAATATTTTAATGTACGCATTATATATGCGTAAAGTGTTTAAAATTGATTGAACGAAATACCTACGGGTTGGTTAAAATTAATAAAAACCGTACTATGTATGAAGTAGTTGACGTATTAAAGAAAAAATCCCGATTATTGACCCAACTACATTTTCTAGCATACTTCATTTAAAAAACGGAAGCAATGTTCTTAACGTTCTAAATTCATATTTATCGTGTATATATTTTACAATTAAAATATTTTAAGGAGAGGGCAATGGCCGCTTCTGCCTTGTTAAACCGATTTTTCTATAGCACAAGGAGCAGATGTAGCATTTAAGCAAGCTATTAACTTTTGCAAACCGCTTTTAATCTCTGTAATGTATTTTTTCTCGACACACACATGATTTCCGTTCACTCACAAGCTTAAACTAATATTTCTTTAGACCTCAAACACTGCCTATCACTTAGAAACTCCCTTAATCAACATTCAACAACAAATTACCGTACGGACAACAATTTCAATCCAGAGAGAAATCGTAACAGCCATGTTATTTGTCCATGTTTACTTAAAATTGTATCGAGAAAGTGTATGCCATAATGCTAATACGCGGCCTGCAGGAAAGTACCGATAGTTTCGCTAAAAGTTTAAGCGCTTATGATTGGTCAATGAGGAGGTTGGACTTTAAGGTGGGACGTTGTTGACTTGAAGGTAATTTGAGCTTGATTCTGGGTTAAATTATGTCTGATCCTGCTTGTCTTTGCTATCTTCCCCCAGTGACGCCTTAAGCCAAGGCCCGAACCCCACTGGAGTGCCTTCAGCGTGTTGTCGTGCGGTTGCATATTCAGACTGATCACCCTGACGGGAAAGTTCAGTAAAACTGCTGACAACCTCGAAGGTTGATCTTTGAGATGCCACACGTAAAAAAATAGTCTAGGTTAAACCAATCAGTACAGTAAAGCACTAAAGTAATAATCATTCACTGCGAAATGTCTCTGTCGAGTAGAGTATGGTAAAGCTGATTTTAAATCGCGCTGATCGCATTTTGGCGTGATCTTGCCCAAAACATAAGCTTCGTCTCAAAATCACAACCTACAGCAGTGCTATTCTGTTACAATCTCCCGCGGTGAACACCTAGGTGAAGTGAGCTGTCATCCGTCCCGATGCTAGGGATTGACAAAGCAAGTGAACGGATTGCAGTTCACTTCACCTAGGCAAGGGCTTCGCCAGGGGGGGGCAGGTAGCGGCAGTTGCCCCCCCCTAGACATTCCAAAAGCTTCAGGTGCCTTTGAGAGTAATTAAAATTTATACGTTTCCTATCCACCATATATTAACTTGCCCCTCCCCCCTAGGACATCAGCTGGCGAGTTCTGGCGACGCTCTTGCACCTAGGTGTTCACCGAGGGAGATTGTAACAGAATAAACATACGTTTATCTCTTTTCAACCGACTACAAAAAAGAAGGAGGTTCTCAATTCGACTGTATGTTGTTTTTTTTTTTGTATATTTTTACGCGATTTCTCCGGCAAATGTAAATCGATTTTGAAAATTATTTTTCTTATGGATAGGGTATGCCTCAGGGGTGATCCCATATCAATTTTACCGAAATTAATTCAGCACTTTTTCAATAATCAAAATCTCAAAAAATCTACAAAGACGATGTTTTAGCTTTTTAGCTTCTTAATCTTTGGAGTACCCCTGTTTTAACTGTGTTGCCGGTTCTTAATGGATTTGGATGATAAATGGTACTAAAAAGTAATAGCAGTAGTAATAACTTTAGCACAGTACACACATGACTTTAGATTTAGAAGTCGGTGGCAATTAAATATAACAAACAGAACAAAGCCACAGTTAGTGTTAAAGTGTTAAAGTAATTTATCACTTATTAGATTTTGAAGGTGTCTTTTTTGTAAAAAAACTTTTCTTGTTTATCTTTTTTACTCAAAGTGACTGAAACAATTGTTCATAAATATTTGCATAGGTAATTTAAATCACAAAGTGCATTTAGCGAGAAAGGTTTAGATAATTTACCGGCTGTCTGTCTCACTATAATTTCTGCTTGCCTTCGATTCGATTTCGAAACAACGATTTTATAGCAATAAGCAAATAAGATCATATAATCAAGAATGCTTAATTATAATAATTAACTATCATCTAATGGAAAATCAAATGCATTCATAAACACGAGGCACAAATCACGCGTTTGCGTGCGCATGCGACTATTACAGTTATCAAGCAATTTGTCTTGGCGCATGGCGGGAAAAATGTATAGTTTTAGATCAGAACTCAACGATGAATACTAAGTGAAATAGTAAATAGTATGTAAATTAGTTACTGTGTGTATAATTATATTGGTAAGTAATAGTGTGGTATGTGCATAGATCCGTGGGTATGTGCTTAGAAGATTTAAAGTGAGTTAAGACGATTTTAAAACCAATTTATTACACGATCTTGAACAACTAGGTGGTTTAGCTGACCCGATTTCTGATACCATCACCACCATCATCCACAGTGGACTTTTTTTGTTTTTTTTTTCTTCTTCTATTTTCTTCTTATTCTTTTGGTTTTTTTCTTTACCCGCTTCGATATAATGTTGATTATTTATAATAATAATATGTACTTAATTCTTCTATAAGAGCTCTGCCTCACCCAGACGCCATGGCGACGTCGCCGGCTACGTATCCAAGCAGTTAATATTGAAATGTATGGTACCTAACTCATTTGGCGACGGTTTGGCGACGTCGCCAAATTGGAAGCGTCGCCACGAGCTACAGCTCCCTACGTGGCGTCTGGATACTCTGGCGGCCTGGCGACGTTGCCACTATAATGTACACGAGTAAACTGAACCTCACTCACTCAGTCGCCAGTCAGCCGCCATTTTGGACGCTCGATCGGAATATAGTAGTTGATATTGTTGTAAATAATGAGTAATGTGTAATGTGCAATATGTAAAAACATATAATAATAATGATAAATAATAATAATAATAAAAAACAGGATACTTTCGTAAATTTCCATACAATCAGTTTAAAAAAAATACCACTTTGGCTTAGTTCTATCTGATATAAAAGGTTGAAGGATGTTTCTTTTTTTCTTCTTTTCTTTTTCCATTTTTCTGCGACGTAGATAACAAAGAAGTGCGATTTCTTCTACATCCATTCCTGATGACGTAAACGAACTGACTGTCAACTTGTCGAGACGCCATGGCCACTCGACTTGGCGACCTTCGGATGCCAGAAGTAGCCAGGCCTGCGCCACTGGCGACGTCGCCATGGCATCTCAATGAGGCAGAGCTCTAAGAGAAACAAGATCTATTTGTGAAAACTTGAACGAAATACATTTTGTAACTACAAAATGCTACAAGATTTCGAACGCTTAAGAACTCTTAAGCGTTCGAAATCTTAAAAATATCTTATATCTTGAGTTTTGATTGTGTTGAGATTTGGAATGTGTCTGGATTCTAAACTTAATAAGCGAATACTATGACAATAAAAATCCGTAGTTAATGAAACCGCCAACGACCCAAAACAGCGAGATAGAATTTACATAAAGATCTACTCATGCAACACAATGATAATTCAACAACACATAATATCATACGGCAGATGCACAATACTTATCAAAAAACTTGCCGACACAAATGCCACTGATTAAATAACTCCTCTGAACAGGTTAAAGAGTCATAACATTTAATTTACATAACTATTATTAAAGCCGTAGGTGAGCCACGATCAAGAGGTCGGCGATGACTTTCTCGCAGATGGGCGCGCCTGCTTTCTCGTGGCTTTGCACCTGTTCCCACGATGGACCATGCTGGACTCTGACAAGTGTAGGAAGAAAGTCGGATGATGGAAATTGACATTGTCATGGAAATTGGTGTGATTGTGAGCTGTGCGTGTGTTGTGGATGAATGCTGACGATTCAATGGACAAGGAAAAGCTGGTTTAACAACCTCGACTGCCTCGACTCAAGTGAAAACGTTACCAAATGTTACTATCCCTTTAAATGTCCAGAAGCCAAATATTGATCGTTTGTCATTGTTTAACTATCGTGTCTCCTAATTAAAAGTTGAGCTCTTATGGTAAAATAGTTTGATTATTCAAATGCAAAAATTACCAACTGATCATGGTATAAAAACCAAACGTATGAAAAAAGTTAAATTTGGCTTCATTTTTGTTAAATCGACTTTACCCATATCTAAAGTGCGATTTTTGCACTTATTACTGTAATGGCCAAATACTCAAACGCTACTCAATTTTAAGATGCCGTTAAGTCTCATGCCGTTTCAGTCACTTTATGTCAAAGTGAGTCTGACGGACATTTGGCCAAAAGTGCTATAAAATTCGGGTCTTTAAAGAAATGTCGCCATAGTAAATATATTTCGCGTGGTCTAACTACTTTTTGTTTGTACACATACGGTCAGCCTAATTGCCCATGATTCTTCTATAACAGGTAAGAATAATACCGTGATATTATAGCTCTGTATTGATATTGTGACAATTGTTGAAAACTTCATCATAAGTATTAGCATTTTAGATCTTATCTACAAAAAGCTTTAGTTAGATATAGATTATTATCATTGAAATAGAACAGAGTCCCTGTATCTTTGTCCATAATTTCCAGAAATCCTAACTAAACACAACGCCGACGTCCAATATTTAACACTATCGATATACCACAAGTCAAATATACGATAATATGACACCTTATACTTTTTCAGGGTTGACACCAGAATTCGGAAAAATAAGAATGTGAAAAAATATAAAATGGCAATTTAGACCTAGGAAAATATCGTCGACACCAGACGACCGGCACTAAATAAAAATGTATAGCAAATCTATTTAAGAATCAAAATTATTTCTGTAAAGTATTCGTTTAAAATATCATGCACTTACTTATTGAAACTTGGTTATAGAGGCTGGTCCAAATGGTGGCGTAAATAAATTAAAACTTCCTTAGGTATACCTAGGGGTATTCGAAAATACCCCATGTATGTTCCGCGATTTTTGTTAGTTTAGGAGATACGAATGTTTTTTTTTAATTTTTAGGGAAATTCTTCGGTGATTTCTTTTTTTTTCGACAAGCAGTTTTTTTGGTTTTTTTTTTGACTTGACTATCATGAAATACCCCCTTCCGTGCATAAAAAAAAATATTCCTAACATTAGTGCAAGATACAATTACTTTACCGAACGTGTGAATCAAAATCATTGTATTATTATTTACAATGATTAGTTCCTGCATAAAACACAGAAGTGGCAGCCCTTAATCACTCGTGGTCGAACGAAGGCGCGGCCCTTGGCGCGTGGTTCGTGAAATGTTCACCAAACCTTCACATTTACGATACAATGTTTCTCTGTACCACCCGGCTCAGAAAAAAATGTTTGTTTGGTTCCGTATTATAATGGATTAGCGGTAAAAAAGGTATTGAAAATAAGTGAGTGTTCACGTTCAAGCGTGGTTTACGAAGTGATAACACAAATATTTATAAAGTACCTTACACTTGCAGTCTCTTCAGACTAAGATGCGTTAGCGGTTGAGAATCCATTGTTACTTTTAAATGGCAACTTTTTATTTATATTAAATATTCCAGTAACGACTATGTTAATATCCTTATCCCTTTGAATGAACACAACCCGCCTCCCGAGTCCACAATCCGAGACAATAGGGATTTGGTGTGTAGGGGTTAAAAACTGTTTAATTATGATACAAAAAATTGTATAATTCATTAAAACGTAATATTTTGCCATTGATACACTAAATAAGAAAAAATAGGAAAAATAAACATTGAATAACATTGAAAAAATTCAAAATGATTGATGATCTGATTTATGTTTCAACTTTGGTTTCGTTATTTACGTTATTTAATGTAACTGTGTTGTTCACAATATTATAGTTAAAAAACACAGTTACTTTTAATGTTTGATTAACAATGTTAATTGTTTTCATGCCTTCATGACATCTGCAATTAACATAACTTCGCCGATGACAAACAAACGTCGCCAAAGTATTATTAGATTACTTGGTTATTAAGCTAAATATAATTTCACTTTTTTTGGCTTACTAAAGTTAACTGAAGCAAGTCGAAGGCCTATCGGAACACATCAAGGTATCAAGCCACTGGCTCCCCAATCAGATGGAATGGACGCAGGCCGTGCGTGAACTAACAATGGAACAGCAAGGTGAAATCTGATGCTGCGGAATTGGTCCAGATGAATGATATAGAATACAAACTTCGTCGTACGTTAATTTCTGCAACCATTTGGTAATTTTGATGTTTACTTCGTGTTTACTTTGGGGATAAATAAAGATTGGTTTACTAATCATATTATACAATCGAGAGCTAGGAAACCACAGATTCTTATAGATAGACCTAGATAACGCAAGTATCACGATCTGTATGAAAACCAAGAGTGCCATTTTTTGGACATCACAATGTAATACAAATGTTTTGTTTTTCCTAAATTTGGTATTAGCAGGTATTACTGAGGGTATTAGATTAAAAATAATTGATTTTTAAATTTATTACGCATAATAATATCACAAAATGACTTACCGATGGATGGAAACGTTAATTTTATTTTTTTACTTGTGATTTTTTATAGTAACTTAGACACGAAAGTAGGCACGCGAAGTAGTTGCTCTTGCGTTATCTAGGTCTATCTATATCTGTGTAGGAAACCATTTAAAAGAACATAATTATATCCAAAGCTTAAAAAGAAATTTAAAAATATATATATTATATACAATGGAGGGCTCACAGGGCATCAAAAAACTCGTCCGCATCGCTCTCAATGGGACAAGAGTCCAAAAGGCTAGCAGCATTACCACGTTGAATGGCAATGTTAATTCTTTGGCTCAAGAAAAGGCCAGCCCTCTGGTCACTGTCGGCTGGCAAACTAGATAATATTAAACTTAAACTATATAATATTACACGAATAATAAAAAAGAAAACCTATAAATATTAAACTAAAAAACGAATATAATAAATCATCAAACAATTCCTCCACATCATCACCTTTAGGAAATATACCCAAGGGACTGGCGGCAATGCTACATTGGATGGCAATTGTTATCCTCTGACCGAGGTAAAAACCAGCTCTAGCTTTGATTTTAAATTTTTTGGGGCCTCCTCACATTGCTAGTTGTATGATTACATGATATCATAGTTCATTTACTCAGGATGTTCCCATAGTGAAACATAAATGTACGAACCGGACATTTTAATTCTATTTAAAATAATTGAATCATAACCGATAAAACTAGAAAAACCAGAACTAAGAATAACGTTGGTAGTCAAGCATAAACGTTTGCAGACTTATGTAAATGAGTTGTATAATTTTACTTTATGATGACTCAGAAATATACGAAACACTTTCTCCAAAACCAATGTATTAGGAAACCAGATTTATGATGAAAGTCGCGATGATTTACGTTAGTTTTCTTATAACATTCTACTTGTCACTGGTTTAGTCACTTGATACTACTTGATAGTAGATTTAAGTTAGAGATATGAAGCGTGTGAACTGTCACACCACGGATGGTTGCTTTAAAATGAAAATAGATAGTGTTTGTTTACTTCTAAATGTCACGATATTTTTTTGTAAATGTGGAGGATTTGCGTGATCGCCATGTTGGTTTATATTGTAACAATGATTTGATGCTAGGTACCTGTTATTTTTAAAAGAATATTGCAAAGGAACCAATACTAGTGAATCAAAAAAGAACGCAGGGTTTTGAGCTAATATTAAGCTTTAGTTTATAATATGAATCTACAAAGCTAGTAAATTAGTAGCTAAGGTAGCTCTCTCAATTACGTTTAGGTATGGATTATAATAGAAAAAGTACTTTACTAACAATATCGGTTCTCACACTCGACTGCCCAACAACAGACCAGCATCCAGCATCAATGGCAGCTGACCCGCACCCAAGGATGCGCTGACCTCACTCAGTAACGATCACAAAAACATCGATAAAAACTAAATCGATATAAACCTATTGATTTTACGCCACTACTCAGATTACGCGCGACCGTTTTTTGTTCAGCGGATGAATGATTCGATCGATCAATGTGTTCGCTTTTATATGTCCTGAAATAGATGCAGATATATTGATTTGTATAGAACTGTAAATCCATACTATCAATATTATAAATGGGAAAGATAGTAAGTTTGTTTGGTAGAGACCTTGAACCCGCAAGAAAGGATGTACGCTACTTTTTAATCCGCGTTTTTGTCTACATCCGAAACTGATTTTTACTCAAACGAAGTTAAAGCCGATGGTCATTCGTTGATCTTTGACAGTCGTTATGGGTAGTCAGAAGCCAGAAAGTCTGACAACCAGTCTTACCAAGGGGTTGCGTGTTACACAATAACTGGGTCGTGAAGGTCAGATAAGGAGTCGTTCCGTGTAAAACACTAGTATTTATCTGCATCCAGTTAGACTGAAAGCCGACCCCAATATAGTTGAGAAAATGCTAGGCAGATGGTGGATGGCTAAAAAGATGTAGTTTACTATAGAATCTCAATCTAGACGGTAACAATTCCATTTCTGAATAAATTGACTGCTCGACTAGGCATTTGTTTCTGACAAAATCAGTAACAGCAGAAATCCCAAGTACTTCAACGTCTGTATTATGATTCTGACAACGTCGTACTATTACATAAGCTGAAAGATTATACCTACCAGTATCTACATTTCTAATCTTTCTTCATATACTTGAACTTAATCTTCTAAAACCGCATCGTAAACCTAGAAATGGACCGTCTATAATGCACATTCATTTCAGCGTTCAATAACCACTGAGCTATCACTTCATGTAACCGTCTATTTACGTCAAGCATATGTAAGAGTCATGGACCTGTCAAGAATGTATGGCCACGTAATTATGAGGCAATCGCGTAATTGCCGTAGTAATCGTAATACTATAGATTATCGATCGACAACACGAAAAAAGATGATACGCTTTGTTGTTTAGACACGTGTTCCGTGGACCTTTTTTGTTGTGAATGTTGCAAGATCTCATTTTAAACTGACTTAAAAAAAAGGTTCTCAAATTGACTGTTATTTGTGTATGTATGACCGTCCATATCTTTGCCCGCTCTAAACTGATTTCAATGATTATTTTTTTGTTCCGTAGTATATATTTCCACGTTGGCCCCACATCAATTTTATTACAATCGGCTTTTAAATCAAAATAACTGAAAATAATATGTCATTTATGTAAACGAAACTTCGTATGTTTGCTTCCCTGTGAGTTTTGAGTGGTGTTTTAGTGTTACCGTTTCTAAATTGATTTAGATAATAAGAGTGCGCACTCAAAAGCGAAAATTCATAACAATAAAAAGAGAATCAAAGCCGGCGATTCAGAAATTAAAGTTATATTTTCTTTTTTTAAGTTTTTTTATTGATTTTCTTTTTTCATAGATAGTGTAGGCATGCGCTCTCTTTGCCCAGCAGTGGTCAAAGGGAATTATTATGTAACAATTACAACGAAGTTGTCAGTCAATTGTTGTTTGTAGCGTTCGGAGTTTTTATGTAAGTAAAACCGTGACAACATTTACTAATTAATTTGAACGTTAAATGAGTTTTTTATAACATATTTTTTTTAAACATTGACAGGTTTGACACCCTTGAAAATTAAGACGTTAGTGATTTTATTCGATTTGAACAAGGTAAAAGACTTTATCAAATCTATCACAATAACCAGAATGTGTCAATGGTGTCAATACGATGTCATTATATTGTCAATAAATTGATTTGACAACATGTTGACATCGTATCTCTTCCGTCTTCTTTGTGTCAATAAATTGAAATATAATTGTCACACCTTGTCAAAAATTCTCCTCGGCTGACATTACGACGCAAAGGTAACCCGCGTTATTGCAGACAAGTCGCTAGTCGCAGTCGCTGCCATATTTCCCAAGATAGTTACACATTCAGTTTCGGAACGTGCGAATATTCGCGGTTTCATTCATAGTTTTTTTTGCTCAGTTACAAAATGAGGTATATCTGTTAACTTCTAGTGAACGGCGTTTGTAGTCGCAGTTGCTGTTGCAAAGATCATGATTGTTAGGTTGAAATAACTGGTCGTTTATTTGTGTTTAGTGTTTATTTTGTTATTTATTCAATTAAAGTTGTGTAAAAATGTTTTGGAGTAATGTTTTGATGGTTATCATTACTTGTTTAGACGTGTTTATGATAAGTTTGACTCTCAGTGGCTAATTGTGTAAAATCATGCGATTAAACATGTTATCTTAGGTTTTAAAATTATCTTGAGGCTGCTTTCATGCTGATAGTACATGATGTCTCCTATTTCATGATTTGTTGTGACATGTTCAGAACAGGCTAACTTTGGCTCTTAAAACAAATCTCCTCTTTCTTCATAAACAGTCTGAAGACCACATTCTAGGTATTACATCGTAAACCTGAATTAACACAAACAAACTGTATTGGCAACATAAGTGACCGAGTGCACGTGTGTCCCAAACCAGTGTTATGCAATACGGGGTACCGTGGCCGTGGTGCGGTTGGTGTAAGAGAGTAACTGATTGACTGACTGACTTTATTGTTATAAGTGACAGAGGGAAAAATGTAATAATTGTTTGGAACTAGCGAGCCGCCCCGGCTTCACATGGATGTATAGTGTATGTGATGGAGGTCGTATAACTTATAATTTTGAGACATAAATCCTCCAAAAGCAATTATCTAAATGATAGTGACAACCGTATCAAATTCCGTGAAGAAATTAACGGAAAAACAGACAGACAGACAGTATTTAGAGATAAGAGATAAAGACCAGAGATGTAAACGTGAATTCTTTAAGATTTGAAGAGTTCTTTAAAGATTGAAATCAGAAACAAAAGCAAAGGCAATTCGAAAATGATTTAGTTCATACATTTTATTTTTTCCAAAGAGAGTAACGAAATACATTAATAGCATTATTGGATTTGTGACTTCTGAAAGAGTAATAACCAAATGTTTCAAACATTCTAGAGTTGCAACTAACTAGAAGTGCATGACTTGTGCCTGCGCAAACTTGCGGTATGTAAGCAAAGTAGCCGGCTATTATCGCGGTGAAAGGAAATCAAAATATCACATGTTTGTGCTACAGTGTACTGCTGGGTTCTGTACCCCTGTTGGCAATAAACAGTTGGTTAACAGTACTTAATTAGAGCACTGGTTGCTGCAGGAAATGCAATAAGCTTTGTTATTTTGATGCAGATTTTTGAACTGAAATCAGAACAGTATCGGAGAATAATAATAATAATATGTGGGGACATTTTCACACACGGCCATCTGACCCCAAACTAGGGAGACCCTGTACTATGGGTGTCAGACAGCTGATATACATACACAAATACATTTTTTTTTGTAAATAGATACATATATAGATAAACAACACCCAGACACAAGGCAAACACAAGTGCTCATCACACAAATGTTTACCCTGAGCAGGAATCGAACCCGCAACACGCTGCGCAGCAGTCGATCGCTCAGCCACTGCGCCAACCGTGTCGTCATATGGTATGGAATGGTGTTGATCAGTGTTTTAGCAAACAAACGCTGCATAATAAGCATGAGGTGACTAGTGTGAAATGTCTTGTTATTTTTATTTGTTCTTGGTTGTTTATAACTTGCGTTTGTTGTGCTGTAAAATGAATTTTCTTTGCGCTTATAGAAAAGCTTTAATGCTATTTGAAGAGAAAATCTTGCCTTATTTAACGTTTAGCCAAGTTTCGTGAGCGTCTATCTGTTTATCTATTATCTTACTTTGGGAGGAGACTCTCCCATCTTTGACCGACTTTAAAAAGGAGGAGGTTCTCAAATCGGTTGTATTTTTATTTAATGTTTGTTACCTCAGTATTCCGTTACCTATAAACTAATATTTGAAAAAATCTTTTTTATTTAAAAGGATGATACAGATTGGTACCGTAGATTTTATCAAAATCGATTAAGGATTTTGGTTTTTAAATAAAAAAATCACTGGAATAAAAAAGCTTAAAAGGTCGTCGAATTTTCTGAAAAAGTTTTTTTATTTATTGTCTCTCAAATCTTGAGGAAAATCTCTAAGGCATAGGTCAATCCAAGCCAAAATTTTCCCGAACCTTAATCGACTAAACAATAAATAAAATTAGGCGTCTTAACTCATTTAAATATCATTAATCTAACTCATTGACGTCCAATACAAATGTAGGTCAAGTCATAACATTTATAAGTGCTAATTATAAGTCCAATTAGTCAGAGACCAATGACTTAGACACGTGTTCTGACACTGTTTATGTAAATTAGTTGAAAGGGAATACAGCTACAAGTCGTGAATGTCAAAGCCACAGAATACATTTACTGTGACCCAGCATAGAGTTGCCTGCCTTGTCTTCACCCTCAGGTGTCATGAAAAGCCGCTAATGTATTATGAAAAAGGGAAGTAACTTTTTGAACTGTTATTTAAACATTCGAGAGGTTATCATGATCAGTTGAAAAAAAATTTTTTTTTTTTTTAGGTAGGGTAGAAGTAGAAATAGAAATCATTTATTTGCCATAATGTAGGTAAACAGATATGATGTTCATTTTAATGAGAGTACCGGTACATTTTACCTTTCGGCATGCAAAATTATTTAACCCAATATATCTACAATGTAAAGTAATAGGTACAGTAAAAAAACAAAATTAACTTTCCATTAGGAACTAGCACGCACGCTTTGCTGGCTACGTGACATTAGGGTAGTTTGGTGGGTAGGTAGAATCGGGTAAGTAGGTAGAGTAGAGTAGGTAGGTAGGGTAGGGTGGGGTACGGTAGGGTAGGTAGTTTGGTAGGGTAGGGTAGGTAGTTTGGTAGGGTAGTGTAGGTAGGTAGGTAGGGTAGGGTAGGTATGGAGGTAGTTTGGAAGGATAGGTGGGTAGGTAGTTTGGAAGGGTTGGTAGGATAGGTAGGTAGTGTAACACCTGAGTTACACTTGTAGTCTAAGCTACGTTGAATGAAAGATATTATCGACTTGTAGAAGAATATATTAATCAGATTAGCGAGAGGAACTTTAGGTAGACCGCAGCTCTGAGCTTAGCTCGGTCTCACTCACATCACATGTCATAGTCTAAAAACTATCTTCTACATTATTCAAATATATTTCTAAGGCATCCAGAAGGTTCTAACCATAGACTAAATAGTTATGGCTTCATCACATAAAGCCTCCCTGCCGGGCAAGTCTCTACAGTAGGTAGGGTAATAGGGACAGGACAACGTCTGTCGGGTCAGCTAGTTTTAGATTAAAACCAATTCGTTTTCAGTAATTTTGTAACATTATAAGTCTAACTCACACCCCTAAGAGGAAGACCAGTCCTCGCCATCGCTTCCACATGTAATCTTCATTGCACAACCGTTATTGATTAATAGCAACCGGTCGCAGTTGTTAGTTAATTGTTGCGTGCATTTCCTGCGAGGGTGTCCATACGTCGGTCAGTTTTATGTAATGAGTTGCAAGTCATTGAGGGCGGGGCGACACGTTTTGTGGCTTTGATTTGCAATTAGCTGTTGGTTGTGGTTGTAATTTGAAGTTATATGATATTATCAAAATGATTAGTGTAAATTCGTTATTTCCTGCGGTCTGTGAATGTTTTGTGTGTGACTTTTTATTTTCTTTGGAAAGTGACGCTTTAATTTTCAGTTTCTTTTTAAGTGTTTTAAAAGTATCTAACTATGGAGGTATTTCACAACACATTTATACCATCGATATATATGTACTATGCACATAATTTTATGATTTATACCATACTTATACCTAATCTCCTGACAACGTAAGAATTCCCATTTGACGTTTCTTCTTTCGAACTAGTACGTAAGAAATTGAAAAATAAAATTCATAATCGTAATTAATTACTATGTTACCCATACACTATATCAACGAGAATCATTCATAAGTATCAACTTTAACTTTATATTGAAAAAATGCACATGCAAATGCACTCAGAAACACAAATTAATCGTTGATTCATATTCAAATATGATATGTCAAATGGGACTTCTTAGATTGTCAGGAATATAGTACCTAGATTAATCTTTATAGTTCATTCATGATATTTTTCATATAAAAACGGTATGACAATGATTCATGGAACCTTAAAATACTTTTATAGGTAAGTATATAATATAATTGGTTAAAAGCAGCAGGCTGTGCACTGTTATTTCTATCTTAGTCTAGATCTAATGCTCAGGTTGAACCTTTAATCATCTTTTAAGATTTTCCCAATGACGTCCTGTTGTTTGGCTCATCCAGTACCTCCGCATACCTTATAATTTACTCCGAAGTGTAAATCACACTACTTACATATTTAAAACATGACATAACAGAAACCTTAAAGGGTCAGTGACTGCCAACCTGGTCAGTATTCATCCAGTGGACCAGTTCCGGCAGTGTGGGACCGCAGCAGTTGGCAACCGGCGTGTGTGAGCCTGCCAACCATTGAACCTACACTTGTACTTACACTCTTGACTGCTAAGCAGGGAAACAGTTAGGATTACACAGATTACTTAATAGTCATTGCGTGTTGTGAATGTTGGATGAAGGTTGACAGTTTATTGTTTACTAGCGACCCCGCCTTCGCACATGTGCAATGTAGATCTGACTACACGTATAAACCTTCCTCTTGAATCACTCTAGATAATAACAATTTTCAAACTATTGTATGCCTAACATGGTTGAGTAGTGCAAACGCACACCAACACTCAATAACAATTCTGAACCACTGTCTCACAATAAAGATCTTTGACTTTACTTTCTCATCGACACGGTTGACACAGGGCCTGAGCGATCATCTAGTGATGATAACCGCATTGAAACCCGTTGCATATTTTAAAATATGTGGATGTCGCAACGGATGATGATGACTACCTACAGCCATTAATAATCCTCCATGGATGAAGCACAAAGCCTGTGTCTTTCATTGATGATTAAAATAGCAAAGTTGCGAAATTGCTTGTTCAGGGTCAGACTTGCCTATCCACATTTCTAAAACAAAACAGCTTACTGTTATAGGTGCCAGCGACATTACAGGCCCACGAACCGATCTAAATCATCTTAATACAAGAACAGATAACCCAGATATGTTCAGTACCATTAAGCTATCTGAAACATTAAGCATGCATATCTTACACACAGAAGACAATTGCTCGACTTAAGACATTAAACACATCACGATATCTAAACTTAATGTATTTCTCACGAATCAGTTACAAAACCCAGGTTTATAGACCTTGCTTATGCAGACTGGATCGCGCTTACGTCATCATAAGGCGGAGGTGCCACTATCAAGCTCGCGTCAAATATGGCACTTAATGATAGCCGGAGATGCTAATAGGTTGACTGTGATTTAAATGTTGTTTCGGAATGGAGGCAAAATATTTAGCTACTGAATTCAATAATGTGACATGCAAAGGAGATATAATCTCACGAATTCTTTTTCGTTGATCCCATTTCTACCCGTGGGTATCGCAGAAGGCGACAGTGGGATATTGACTAGAGAATGGGCAGCAGCGTCCTTCTGAGTACCATAACACCTGAAGCGATCGCCAACATACATCGGCCAATAATGGCGATTACGGCTGAACCCTCCCTTGGAGACCTATGCCCAGCAGTGGGCGTCTAAAGGTTTACATGATGATGATGATAATGCGTAGTTCATAGCTATGTGATGTATCTTTTTGGATGACATGGGGTTAAATTGAGGTAGTTATAAGTTTATGCAAAGAGATAAACGATAAACACAGTACTCCCAAAAAAATAAATGCCCGAATTGCGTCTGTGTTTACAGCAGCATACCAAGCAGTTTAGTCATTTTTACTGAATTAAAAATAAAAGTAATACTTTACTGGTATTTCGTAGGCAGGTCGTTGAACTTAGTTTTTCAATCACTGAGTTCTTCTGACTAGTTCATTGTTATTGTTGTGTTCATGTTGTAATTGTTTCAGTTCCGAGGGACGGCCTTGAGTTTACCTCGCTATTGGTTGGTATGTACTGAGGCCAGCACAACAAGCTACAACAATCTGTAGCTACAACAAACTTTATTACAAATATTAAGGTTCATATTCAATTGAGAAAAATTGACAGTTAGGTATTGCCTGATGTGCTGGCGTCTGTATGGCTGTACCTAAGTCAGGTATCTCTATTTTTAAGGCGCTAACAAGCGACTTTTGCAGTTTTTATACTGACAATCACGTCAAAATGTGTAGTGTAAATTATTTGAAAAAAATATATGTTAAACTAGAACATTCTCTTAATCATTTAGTATGTGAATATTTTTGATTAAGTTCATACTAAATAGTTTAATTAAATCGTGAAGTTGTGTCTGACGCGAATAAAACATTGATAATCACACGAAATCTACCAAGAATATTTAAAAGAAACTTTTACTATCTTACAGACAATTTTACTATCTGTCTTTTAGTATACGCCTTTTTTAAGCTAAAGAATACTATTTTTTTTTTACTAAACTTTGAGAGTTTTGGACGCAGCGCATACGATTCTCTGGCCGCTTAAGGTCGCCGGCGTATATCGTCGCGTTAAATACATTTTTGACAAGACTTTGACATTGATTGTTGCTGAGATAAGATCGAACGTTTTTAATTAGTACAATTTGACCTTCTGTTTTGACACGGTTAAGAAGATCACGTGTAAAATTAGTGTGAAAATACTTGTTTGATTAATTGATGATTGATTTATGATAATTAAATCAACATAATGACAGTGTTGAGTGTATAAAATCAAGGTGAATTTTGATTTGGAATTTTTGATAGACGTAGAGAAAATAATAATGACAACAAATCTATACTACACTTTTAATTTATTGTTCCGTACCTGAAACTTGAAAGGTAACTTATAAAAGGTCACTTTTTTTCTCTATTATAAAGATTTTCTACCTAAGTATATCAAAAATAGTAATATTATTGTAGCAGGTACTTTAATTAACTTTTGTTAAATGAAGATCATATTTGTTTAAATATCCTTTCCTTTATATCTGCATAAACTTGTTTGCACTATGATTGAACAGGTAAATATAACGATTAATTAGAACATTTATGTATTTTTACAGCGTACGAAAACGTGGGAGCTTTTCTTATTTGAGTTTAAAGAAGTGTTGCCTCGTTTACCACCATAGTCTCCGGTGGTCTGGAACGAAGCATGGTGTTACACTGGTTGCCCAAACCGTGGAACACCATGGTTTGTAACCATGATTAGTAGATTTTGTAATAGTCTATGGCGCAATGATTTCTTGTCAAAATTTTCCCTTACATATTTGCAAAATTATAAGATAGAAAGTACTTAAAACTAGGTGAACTGCTTCAAAAATACCTCTTTCGTTTTGGGAAGTAGGATGACAGATATTTATAACAATCATCATTATTTATTTACCCACTCTAGAATAGAATCATCTATTTCTAGTTCTTAGACTTTTAGTCATCATCTGACGACACGGTTGGCGCAGTGGCTGAGCGATCGACTGCTGCGCAGCGTGTTGCGGGTTCGATTCCCGCCCAGGGTTAACATTTCTGTGATGAGCACTTGTGTTTGGCTTGTGTCTGGGTGTTGTTTATCTATATATGTATGTATTTACAAAAAAAAATATGTATTTTTGTATGTATATCAGCTGTCTGACACCCATAGTACAGGGTCTCCCTAGTTTGGGGTTTGGGGTTTGGGATAGTTGGGGGTTTGGGGTTTGGGGTTTGGGGGTTTGGGGTTTGTGGCCGTGTGTGAAAATGTCCCCACATATTATTATTATTATCTACCTAGCCTTTTCCCAAGTATATTGGGGTCGGCTTCCAGTCTAACCGGATGCAGCTGAATACCAGTGTTTTACATGGAGCGATTGCCTCTCGGACCTCCACAACCCAGTTACTGGGTAACACGATACCCCTTAGTAAGACTGGTTGTTAGACTTTCTGGCTTCTGCCTATACCCATAACGACTGCCAAAGACCTATAAATGACAGCCTGGACCAACGACTACGTGTTTTCCGAGGCACGGAGGGAACTCGGTATGAAAGGGATGGTCACCCATCCACAGACCGACCGCGACTAGCATAGCTTAACTTTTAGCGAACGATCTGTACGGCTTTAACTTAGCCGCAAGCTCCTAATACTGATACTATGAGTCTAAGCTCATAGTATCAGTAACAAATTACTTATAAGCTAGTTACGTTAGTAAAATAATTAATCATGTAATTACAAAAAGGAAGCCATCTGATACCTAGCAACAGCGAATCACTAACGCGCAGTCTAGCGTGCTCGCTATCATAGTGAGGATCAAAGATGCTGTTGGCACTGGTCCGCACCCTACGGACCGAAGAATTTCCGTATGAATATAATGCTGGCACTACCCTTGGTGTATTTGAAAAAAAAAAAAAAAAATGTATTTGTGTATGTATATCAGCTGTCTGACACCCATAGTACAGGGTCTCCCTAGTTTGGGGTCAGATGGCCGTGTGTGAAAATGTCCCCACATATTATTATTATTATTATTATTTGTGCAAACATTGGCTTTATTTGAACAAAACAAAATCGATTTCATTTCCATAAACACAGGGTATATTTTGTATTCCCACACACACACATTCACGTACATTCTACACACAAGGAGGCCATTTCCCTATTTCAACTTATATTTTAAATTTAATTTAACCTATTTTCTTGCCTTTTTTTGTATGATGTAAAGAACTGGCTAGCTTTAGAATGTGTATATTCTTAGGGAAGAGCGCTGCTGCCTGAGTTACAGATATTAATTTATCTAGTTCGGGCACAGATGGCTTGTTGATTTGTACTAGGCTAAAGTTAATTTGATTATGTAATTGTGTTTTTCTGGTGGAAATAAATTATTATTATTATTAACCAAGTAACGCAATTGCACTCCACTTGGCGTATTTGTAAAAATTGCGTTACTTGCTTAATACAAAATATACCCTGCCCATCATAATGTCCAATCGACGAAAGTAAAACATTCTAAAAGGTGACAGCTTCTGTTCATAATGATAGTATGCTTTTTATCACTTTCACTCTTGCTCGGTATGTCTTCTTATCAATAGGTAGATACGTGATACCATTGTGGGCGCTACGTGAGCTTCTAGAGGTTATGTCAATAATACTAGTTTTATGTTGCGGAGAAAGTTGGGAGAAAATTGTTTATTTTATACAAGAGCCTATAGACATTGGACTGACATACACCTACAAAAAATAAGAAGTTACAAAATAAGCCTTGCCTGCACTAGAAATTTCTCGTGTATCGTGGGTTCTAATATAAGTCTTAACTTCCATACACGGCCTAGAACAACTATCTGTAGGCTGACGGCGGGAAAACCCAAGACACGGAGCGCAGCTGCCAATCGTTCAGCCATACCTGCCAAAAATAGCTTTTGCAATAGTGAAAGAAATACCCACTCAGCAAGAATAGTCAAAAGATGCTGTTCATAGCACTGCTACATTTTTCATAATCCCTAATTTCCAAAGTAGGTACGTATTCTCCAGAACAAACGCGAAATTTCTTTAATGTAAGGGTGGTAAAGTGTTGATGTGACAAAATCCTAAAATTAAAAGAAGTCTGAAGTTTAAAAAAACTGGAAAAGTGCGAGTCGGACTCGCCCACCGAGGGTTCCGTACATATTTGTAGGTACATATCCATACTTTTATACTAATCCATACCTACGATCCATACTTTAATCTACTTAATATTATAAATGCGTTTTTGCGACATTAACGGCCGTATCTTATTTTCACGTTAACATAGAGGGTTGATTTTTTTACAGCCTCTAGGGACCATAGACTTGAGTATATGGTTTTAATTTCAACTCGATACCTCCACGCGTTTCCGAGATAAAGCGTCTTGACAGACAGTCAGACGGACAACAAAGTGACCCTATAAGGGTTCCGTTTTTTTCTTTTGAGGTACGGAACCCTAAAAACATGCCGAACGTTTTGGTGAAGCGCCAGGGTAAACGTCATATTTTCATTAAATAGGCGTCATATTTTTATTATAATTGTCTAAACACATATATGTTGCTCCCGCGTTTCCATACAACTTGATTTTGGGCTGCAGAATTGCAAAAAAACGCAAGAACATTTAAATTTGGCGGACTACCCTGCTCTCTCGAAAAAAGCTTGAAAGAAGCATGCAGATGAAGCAACTTTTCATCGACATTTACAGAGAAATTACATGTGAAAAAAATTGTTAGTAATCTACATGATATGATACGTTATTTGGTTTAGCCACAATGTATCTATCGGTATCACATAATAAGACAAAAAAATATCAAATCATCTCCAAACCATTGAGATAAAATCTACTACTTAATTTCTTATCAAAAGAGTATTAAAAAAATATCTACTGCTTTGCAATACAAAGGAAAATGATTTGGTTTTATTACTTTTTACAAATATGTATTATTTTTATTACAATAAATTAAAAATGCGTCCGATTAAAGACTGCGTTCACATCACCCCCGCACTCACCACAAATTCAGTACGGGCCAAATGCTCAAGGTTATTGGCATGTATACAAGCCTTAAGGAAAAATCCCGATGTCGAGAGCGCAAAGAAACGTTGTCTTCACACCTGCTCTCGCCTTTAGATCAGTAAACTAACGTTATGTTTTGATAATAAATAAATACAATGAAGTATAATGCACGCTACGTTAAGTTTAATATCAAAACAAACGATTATAATGGACACATTATCGATATTTATTACCATTGTGTGTTTTGTATCGATGTTTATTGATAGAAACTTGAACGTGCGAGGTTAACTACAGGATATTCCGGATTCAACAAAGTAACATAATTATCAATTAACTTAATTGTAATTAGGAGGCTATCAGGGCCTAATTATCCTTAAGGCAAATTAGGCAACTGCCTATTGGCTCCGATCACAGGCAAGGGAATGGAAGGGAGGACGCACGGATAAAAAAAAAATGTGAAAAACGATAGCTTAATGGGCTAGGGGCCCCGACATAGTTTAATCCGGCCCTGGTAACTATACGTTAACAAATCGCTAGCAAAAACTAAACGAGCGATTTCACTCCGTATGCCGCGAATAAACGCACAACTGAGATTTTTATTCTATTTTTTCTCGGATTTAATTGTCGATTAAACTCGGCATCGATTACACGAATGTCACAAGATGGTACCGTGACATGGAGGCGTTCTCACAAGTTGTTATGTGATTGGTAATTGGGAAAATGTCATTTGCCTCTGCGCAATAAGAAGTGCGCATTCATGTTTTCATAACATGAGAATTTTTTTAATACACAATACTAATTCATACTATCCATACTTGATCCATACTTTAATATTATAAATGCGAAAGTACTTAACTCTGTCTGTTAAGTTTTCACGAGAAAACGGCTGAATCGATTTTGATGAAATTCGCTATGAAAATCACTTCAACCATGGGGAAGGACAAGTCTTTACTTTTTAATCCGTGACTTCGTCTGTATCCGCGATTACCGATTTCGCGCGGACGAAGTCGCGGGCAAAAGCCAGTATTAAATAAGGGGTGAGCAAGTGTGATCTTGTCTTCTCTGTATGAGAAGAGGCCCTTGTCCAGCAGTGGGACAACAATAGGCTGATATTATTATTATTTTCAGGTAAATTAAATATTCTCGACTCTATGGCTGGTGGTGTCAGCTGCAATTATTTATTTATTTAAACTTGATTTAATCGAGTAACCATGACCCATTTGTTAGTAAAGAGAGCTTGTTATGGCGGCACCACACTTCGTTATGCGTTATTTGCTATGCGGCTACACTGTATTCGCCAAATATTTGTTATGTGAGCGTACAACAAACACGCCATCCACACTTCGTGCTTGTGTGCCAAACATATGTGGTGCGTTTGGCTTTTGAAAAAACAAAATTAATGTGTTGACTGTGGCTGCTACTTTTACAGATTAGAGTATAGTCCGACACGACCACCGTAAGCGAGCGAACACGACTGAATAAGTGAACGAAGTGTGGGCAGTCGACACGACACGCATATTCGGCTTATTCGTGTCCTTTGAAGTGTGTCTAAAAACCGACAGGTGGACGGATAGGCGTATTTGCTATTCGCGCTTATGCGTTATGCGGGCGAATAAAGCAAATATAGACGAATAAACCCTCCACACTTCGTCGTATGCGGGCGAATAAGGCGCATAACGCATAGCGAATAGCGAAGTGTGGTGCCGCCATTATATGTTAGTAACTACGATATTGTTATCTACGTGACAAAACCAAATCTATACACATAATTACACACTAGGCACATAGCGGCAGTACTCTCTGACGCTTCACTGTGGCTGCACCATCCCATGGGAAATGGTGCAGCAGCGATTTACGTACGGACAGTCCAGCCTTCTCGAAATCAAGGACAGGATACTGTTGTTGCTGGCCCACACCCTACGCACCAGGAAGAAACAATCCACATGTGCGTCCGCGAACATCCCTGATGCGCTGCAGTAGCGGGGCAGCCTCAACCGCACCCTGAACGCGTTGTTGTATTGCACGCGGAGGGCATTGTATACTCTTTGAGTATATCTAGCCCACAAGCTGCTCGTGTAAAATGTAGTGCAGTACGCTCTGAAAAAAATCTGATTTTTGACGTGACAACGTCTTATAATTCGATAGAGCCGGCTGCACGCACGAAAAAACATGACGTCATGCGGCGTTACGGCGTTACATGACGTCATGCGGCGTTACCTCGCTCTGCGGCGTTACCTCGCTCTGAGGCGTTCCAAGTGAAAAGTGAATGTGTTGTCAATTGTTTACAGCAACGATAATTACAGCGATAAAGGTAATTCTAAAGATAAAGGATTCTTTCGCGTTGACACGTTCAACTATCGTCAGTAAACCGACTTTACAGACAACCAATTTTTTATTAATAAACCAAAATACACGGTTCCTTACCTGAAGGGTGCCCAACTGAACCCTGTTGCTGTGGCGCTGTCCGTCCGTCTGTTTGTTAGCGGCCTGTATCTTATAAACCGTAATAGATAGACACTTTAAATTCTCATAGAATAGAATAGAATAAAAAAGATTTTTTCTTTATTCGAGTAACCAAGACTCAACAAGATTGTTAGTAAAACTTACGACTATGTTAGTAAGAACAGACACTAAACATAAACAAAGCAAACAAAACAAGAATTAATAACAATTGCTCACTGCTACGACGTCCCATGAGAGACGGCACAACAGTGACCCACGTACAGACAGGCGACTCGCAACCATGCTTAAGGCTGCTCTCTCGAAAAAAGCTTGAAAGAAGCATGCAGATGAAGCATTTTTTCGTCGGCATTTACACGGAAATTATACGTAATTAGGATTAGGATATGATACGTAATTTGGTTTAGCCACAATTTTTCTATCGATATCACATAATAAGAAAAAAAATGTCAAATCACCTCCATATCATTGAGATGAAACCATTTTACTCCTTAATTTCTTATCAAAAGAGTATAAAAAAAATATCTACTGCTTTGCAATACAAAGGAAAATGATTTGGTTTTGTTACTTTTAACAAATATGTATTATTTTTATTACAATAAATTAAAAATGCGTCCGATTAAAGACTGCGTCTACAGCACCCCCGCACTCGTCCACAAATTCAGTACGGGCCAAATGCTCAAGGTTATTGGCATGTATACAAGCCTTACGACACTGTTGGAGCTGCCCCACAACCTGCGCACCTCTTACGCATTGTTGCATAAAAGCAATTCACATGCTCATAGCTTATTATAGAAGCTATAACAACAAATAAAACACAACAACACAACAACAACAACAACAACAACATAACAATTAAATCAAATTAAAAATTAACGGGTCCCCATACAAGAAAAATGTTCTTTTACGGCGTTTTTTGCTCGATCTTTATTATTATTATTTAATTATCTATATTGCTCGGTGGATTCGCACTTGACCGGTTTTTATATTGGTATCAATTATTATTTGACAACAATAATAAAAAATAGACGTACGAGTATAAGATCAATCTGCAAATCGTGCAGTTGCAATCGCGTGTTGAGATCGTCACGATTATACTAAACAGGTGTTTTGTTTTGAATAACAACAGAGTTAGGTACTAGATTTTTTAGACAGGTCTTAGTTAGGCACTAGATTTTATTGCTATTTGTTTGTGGCAATTGCGTAGAATGTGGTGGTCAAACTGTTTGATTGCGTGTCGAGACTAATATAACTTTAAACTGTAAATGCAAAATAATGTACACATTTTTTTTTCAAAAAGAGTAAGTATGGAGTTTCTGGCCCATTCTTCTCCATACGAAACTACCCTTTGGAAGGGGCAACTAGAATCAACTTTTTTTTTATGACGTTGAAAAGTGCCTTTAATGGTCTGTCTAATTGAAATAAATGATTTGACTTTGACTTTGGTATACAAATCTAAACTAAAACAAAATCAAATCTAAATCTATACTTCCATACTTACTAATATTAAAAAAAAACTAAAGTAACTCTGTCTCTCTGTCTGTTACGTTTTCACGACGAAACGACTGAACTGGTTTTGATGAAATGTGTTACAAAGAAAACTTGAACCCTGGGGAAAGACGTTTGTATTTTAAGTACGCCTAATGGCAAAAACATAAAAACCATGTATAATATAATATAATATATAATATAATACAATATAATATAATATAATATAATATAATATAATATAATATAATATAATATAATATAATATAATATAATATAATATAATATAATATAATATAATATAATATAATATAATATAATATAATATAATATAATATGTGGGGACATTTTCACACACGGCCATCTGACCCCAGACTAGGGAGACCCTGTACTATGGGTGTCAGACAGCTGCAGCTGATATACATACACAATTTTTTTTTTTTGTAAATACATACATATATAGATAAACAACACCCAGACACAAGGCAAACACAAGTGCTCATCACACAAATGTTTACCCTGGGCGGGAATCGAACCCGTATATTGTAACATATCTCATCACTATTGTTCTTAAAATTGCAATAACATAAGATTGAATAATGGCAACTGCTGATTCTAAAATTAATAGTAAAATTTGAATAATAATTAAAATTATAATAAAATAAGATCTTATATTAGGTCCAGTACCTCTTAGAAGAGTTATTAATAAATGTCCTGCAATTATATTAGCAGTTAATCGAACTGCTAAAGTTCCTGGTCGAATAATATTTCTAATAGTTTCAATTAAAACTATAAATGGTATTAGGATAGTAGGTGTTCCTTGAGGGATTATATGAATAAATATATGTTGAGAATTATTGATTCATCCATAAATTATAAATCTTAATCATAAAGGTAAAGAAATTGATAAAGATAAAGTTAGATGTCTTGTTCTAGTAAAAATATAAGGAAATAAACCTAAAAAACTATTAAATAAAATAAATGAAAATATAGAAATAAAAATAAAAGTTGATCCTTGAAAATAATTATTTTTTAATAAAGTTTTAAATTCATTATGAAGTTTTAATAAAATAAAATTACAAAAAAAAAGTAACGATTTGGAATTAATCAAAATGTATAAGGAATAAAATAAATTCCTAAGATTGTTCTAATTCAATTTAAAGAAATATTAAATAAATTAGTAGATGGATCAAAAATTGAAAATAAATTGCTTATCATTTTCAATTAATTTTTTTTAATTTAATATTAAGATTATTATTTTTATTAGAATATTTTTTATTAAAAATATAATAATTTATAATATTAAAAATTAAATATACTAGTATAAAAAAATAAAAAAAAATAATCAATTAATTGGTATTATTTGTGGGATAAAAGAATATTATATTATAATTAATAATTTAAATTTGACATATTTATGTTATATATTTAACTAATTCTTTTATCATTAGAAGTAAATGCTAATTTACTATAAAATGGTTTAAGAGACCAATACTTGCTTTCAGTCATCTAATGAAGAATAATTATTAATTCAATTAATAAAATTTTAAATTGAAATTCTTTCAATTACAATAGGTATAAAACTATGATTTGCCCCACAGATTTCAGAACATTGACCATAAAAAATTCCAGGTCGGTTAATAAAAAAATTAGTTTGATTAAGTCGTCCTGGATTAGCATCTACTTTTACACCTAAAGATGGGATAGTTCAAGAATGAATTACATCTGTAGCTGTTACTATAATTCGAATTTGATTATTTATAGGTAAAATAATTCTCTATCTACGATTCGTAAAAATATAAAGATTCTGATTCTGAATAAAAAAAAACCTATTTTCTTTATCTCCAATATGATAATATGGAACATAACAAATGATCGGTACTACAGAGGTATCGA
This sequence comes from Charanyca ferruginea, assembly GCA_947361185.1. NCBI lineage: Eukaryota > Metazoa > Arthropoda > Insecta > Lepidoptera > Noctuidae > Charanyca > Charanyca ferruginea. The sequence goes on along the minus strand of OX376058.1, from coordinate 29,553,482 downwards.
TTGCATTGCCACGTTCATTTCTGTATCACGAAGTTATAACACGAACTATGTTAATGTAATTGTTAATAGATTACCACTATCATGTTAGTTGATGACCTTGGAAGAACTCGGACCTGTTAATTGTCCTACTATCCTTTGTAAACTCAACTATTCCTTAGCTTTTTTTTTTCAACTTTTATTAGAATAAAAAGTCTTCTGCATACAAATATACTTTGTTACAAATGGGCGATCTAATCTTGGCGGCAACACATTTGCAAGTAACGACACCTACGGGGACCTGTCACTAATTGCTAAATAGTTCAATACTAATGACAGAGTTAACACTAACCTTTGTTACCTCACTTAATTGTAATAACTATTATTTGATAATCCTTACTAGAAAAAAACAAAGTCACCGAAATGTCTGTACGCGCACAACTTCCAAATGACTGCACCAAATTGAATAATTATTTTTTTGTTGTGTTCGATATTGTTAACAAGGTTTGTATAAAAGAAAAGAAAATTCAGAAATTCCAAAAATAAAATGCACCCGTTTGAACTTCTTCTCTTTCTTTTGAAACATATTACATAGTCCCCCGCCGCGTCTATCTGGTTTGTCGGTTCGCGATGAACTCAAAAAGTCCTGAACAGATTATCATGCGGTTTTCACTATTACACAGAGATATTCATGAGGAAGGTTTAGATGTTTAAGTAACTAGTTAAGATTTTGTATACATTTTTGGAAATATGTCGAAAATACCCGTGCAAAGCCGAGACGGGTCGCTACTTAAGTAATAATATCTTTGACGACACGGTTGGCGCAGTGGCTGAGCGATCGACTGCTGCGCAGCGTGTTGCGGGTTCGATTCCCGCCCAGGGTAAACATTTGTGTGATGAGCACTTGTGTTTGCCTTGTGTCTGGGTGTGTTGTTTATCTATATATGTATGTATTTACAAAAAAAAATATGTATTTGTGTATGTATATCAGCTGTCTGACACCCATAGTACAGGGTCTCCCTAGTTTGGGGTCAGATGGCCGTGTGTGAAAATGTCCCCACATATTATTAATATAAATTATGCTGAACTTTCTTATAGAAACCAAAGCATTTGTTTGACTTTACGTCAAAGATTTCGGGAAAACCATCAATATCACTACATATTAGAAATTAAAGTTCCCTGCAGCGCTAAGTTTCTGCTCGTACGGGTGAATCTTCAAAACTTCTGTACGGATTTTCATATGGTTTTCAGCAAGAGAAAGAGAATTTATCTAGGAAGGTTATAGACAATATAATTTATTAGTGCTACCCGTGCGAAGCCGGGGCGGTTAGCTAGTATTGATATAAAAGTGAAGACAAGATTTTGACTCTAGCTCAACCCTTTCATGTACAATTACCCAAATACGGGTAATTCAGATTGTTGATCTATTGTGTCTGCTTTGGGGTCAGTTAACGTGTTGAATTAAGTACCTAAACTCGAGTTCCTGTAAACAACTTATTACTAAAACAGGTGTATGTTACCTCTGGTGTGTAAAACGAAGGGAAAAAATAAAATCGCGTAAATCGTAACTAAAGTATATTACATAAACTGAAATAACCTACTATTAAAGCTTAAAAGAATAAATCAACTTACAATCTTGTCAGTACAAACTGGTTTTTATTATACGATATTATGTGTTACATAGTTGCTATATACATGTACACATATACCTATGTGTGGTAGAGGTCAACGACCGATGTGCTGCGCTCTGAAATTTCACTTTCGATCGCTTCGTCTGGACCGAAAGCGCATCGGTTCTAGGGTTACCACGTTGTGAAAAAGCATTTTATTTTCAGCAAACATTTTATTTCAAAATTTGTTATTTGTTTATACTATTTAAAATATAATAAAAACTATCAAAGTTCTAATATGGAAATGTTTTTACATATTTAGCAAATTGCTTTTCAACCCGACGCAATCACCAGACCGGTGATAAGTTAGAGTGAAACTCACAGTTTATCTAAATAAATATTGAATCAAGAAATAAGTTTCCATAACTTTCCAGGAGTAAGAAAGGTAGATCAGATATCGACGCAGAGATAGCGCGTGTCAGCCCTGCACGGTTGGCAACTTACGAAGGAATGCTGTTAATTAATTATCCGAATGTTTGCTATCCGTACTTTCTAAATCTGAGAGTTCTCATAGGTACTAATCGTATTTATTAAATCTTTAAACTGTGCATTAATTGTAGGTTTTTTTTTTTTCGGATTGGCATCTCCCAGGTCAACCTAGGAGGTTGTCGGCTGCTTAACCGGACTTTCCTGTGGTGCCTTAAAAATTATTATTTTTAGGGCCTCCAGCCAGGGCAAAATAGGTTACAAACTAAGCGACTACACGCTAAGGGCACCCCCTGTGGGGTACAAGCCTCGGCTTAGGGCGTCGCTGGGAGAGGACAGCAAAGGGACAGGCTGGATTGGATTGTTTTATTTGGAGAAAGAGTCATCACTCTATACAACTTCAGTTCATATGTGCCAGGCTAGTCAGTCAGACAGACTCACTCTAGGGGTCTACTAGGCAGTAGGCAGTCGCCTAGACGCCTAGAGTGAGTCGGTCATATTTAAATGTTGACTATACATCAATGAAGGCTCTTTTATTGCATACCAATCGTATATGAATGATACTTTAAGATCATACTTTGTAGTACCTACATTTTGGCAAATAATTAAAAAAAGTGAAATTGAATTTGAAATTCTAATATGATATTTTTTAATAAATTATACCCAAAGCCGATTATGTATCTTCTGTTATAAATATAAGGTTTTCTATTTTCCAACAATTTCCCGTGGCCGAAGGCAAAGTACAGAAGCGCCAGGGCATTGCTGAAAATGAACAGTAATATTTTATTATCTTTAATCGGGTTTAACGACTTACTTGGTGTGATAAGTAGCCGAAAAAATTGTTATGTTATTTAATTTAATATTAGCGTGAAATCGATTTAATTTTATTTCATTTGCATTTTATTTTTCTTCACGTGCTCTTTTTTTTTATTTTTTATTGTATGTAGTATAATTATTGATTTACAATATCGGTTGCAGTTCTACGTAAACACAAAGTTCATAAACACAGTCAACCACAATCCTGAAATTACTATACCTTTTCCTACTAACTACTTACATAGCTAAACAAAATAAAATGGATTGTACATATCTCTTAAAAATTATAGCAAATGAGATTGATTGTCCTGATATTTTACGTAAACTGCATTTCAATGTCCCCAAGAGATCAGTAAGATTTACCCCACCTATTTCCATACCCTCCTCTTCTTCTAATTATAGGCGTAATTCTTACCTAGTGCGAGCGAGCAAAGACCTTAACTCATTGTGTAAGCAATTCTCATTTGACGTGTTTACCACCAAAAGCTTTTCAGTGCGAGATCAGCTAAACCTTGACTTTTTCAAAAGTGAATAGTTTTACTGTTGTCCATTAGTGTTAGTGATTTAATAATCCTTTAACTATTTAAATTTTCTGATTGTTGTGCGTGTTTTCCGTGATCCTTAAGATCTCTATAAATTAATATATTTCTAGTCGTGAGAACCTATAATTGGCTTTATGTAACTTATTCATCTTCTGTATTTCAATCTTTGTATAGCTGTTGGTTTTCCATGTAAATAAATAAATAAATAAAAGAAAGAAATAAAAACCGATTGAATTTACGTATCTTTGAGTTTTCTTTTGTATTTTATTTTCATTATTCCTTTTTTTTTTAATAGGACAAGTATAAAAGTAGATAGCCCTATTAACAATTAAGTTCTTGATAGTAGAAATTTCTCTTTCTTTTTTTTTCATAAATCTTCCAAATAACCAAATATTTTCATTAAAAATATCTTAAAGGACAATGCCAGAAACTCTATAGAACTTTGCCCCACTCAATAAAAGTCATGTGCAATATGTAGCATCTTACTGTTTATTTATTGCTGATAAATAAACATTAGTCTTAGTGACTGTAGAACTTGCGGTTTCCGTTTAAATCCAAAAACAATAATGACATTGATTATAGGTTAAATTGTATTTTAGGTAAAATTAGTTTGTATTTTGTGGGTAGGTATTTCGTAATCCGCAAGTTCTAAAGAAAAACAATTTACTATAGAAAGGTTCTATATTCATTACAATTATTTTCATTAATTTACTTTTTCTGTACATGGGTGGGGCAGGATATGGCATTGTCATTTTCTTTAATAACATAACCCCAGTAATGTTAAAGTAATTGTGCAGCGATGCGTATCGAAAGCGAGTGTTGTGTAAATATGCGCGTGCGCGCTCGGGGGGTCAAGTGCTCTTACGTCACACGATCTGGGTGCGAGTGCATTTTGGTGCATACCACGTTTCGATGACCCAGTTTGATCAGCTGCCTCAATGGTTGCGTGTAGACGATGCGTTTTTTAAGCAACTTTATTGGAGTTTTGACCTAAAAATGGACAGTAATCATCCGTACAATGTATAATATTAATGACTACGAAATTCTAAATTTACAACTAAACGTGAAGGTCTATAAAGTAAAGAAGTGTTCTTTAAGTAATTTAAAGGCCAGGGGGTCTAAGCGATATTGACAGAATATTTTTACCTCGGTAGTTAAAAAAAAAATTACGATGATGATGAATGTAAATGTTGTCGTTTTCAGAAATCTTCACGAAACCACAGACAAACGCCATATTATTTTCAGCCCAAAATGCAAGTACTGGCTTAGTTTTCAAATAAGACTCCACTACCTTTAGTGCAAATATACATTATAAATATCCAATAATTCAATTATAAATATTTAATTACAAGAATCTCAAAAATTATAAGTACCTACACATATTTTTTTGAGATTCCTGAAATTTTTGTAACAAAAAGCATATTTTTCATCGGTTCACCTAGTGGGAGGCCTTCCAACGCAACGTGTTCCGGTTCACGGTCGCCACTCCAGAACTTTTCGACCCCATCGGCCATCCGTTCTGCGAGCAATGTGCCCTGCCCACTGCCACTTAAGTTTGGCAATTCTTCGGGCTACGTCGGTAGCCTTGGTTCTCTTGCAGATGTCCTCATTTTATCACGCAAGGAAACTCCGAGCATAGCCCTCTCCACTGCCCTTTGGGTGACTTTAAGCTTTCTGATAAGGCCCGTTGTGAGCGACCACGTTTCGGTCCCGTATGTAATCACTGCCAACACACACTGGTCATAGACTTTCGTCTTGAGACACTGCGGCCCCAGCATAGTCGGTGAAAACTCTAGGCAGATGATAAAGCTTATTTAATGTAATAATTCAACAGTGACTTCTGAAAAATCAGTATCATTTGTATGCATAATGTGATATTAATTCCATATTGACTTACACTATATTTCCTTCCGCAGGTGTCGAGCATCGGGTTACGGTCGCCACGCGCGTACTTCGTGACCGACGCCGACTCGTTAAAGGTAAACGAGACTTTTACTTGTACTTACATTGTACCTCGACATCATTACTTAAACCCATACCTATTGTATAATAAATCTACGGCTTAGGCATATTACGAAGTTGATTTTAAGCAGCTGTAACAATTTGTTTAAGGGTTCTAAGAAAAAGCCAGACATGAATATAAAAAGAATAATGTATTAGAGTTCATTACGATACTAGTGAGCTAAGTTTGTCATTACACACGAGGCTGGATTGCAGCCCTAGTCGTAAGCGAGGGTGTAATGGTACCAAGACTGATATTATGCTCGCATGTTTGAAGAAAACAAAAAAAAAATATATAAGTAGTCAGGATTAGACAAATATTTGTGAAGAATAACACGCTGCATTATGAACATAAAAACGATCCAATAAGAGTCACTGCGAGCAAGTTTGTTGCAAAAAGATATAGGTTTTCCAATTTGCGATGCTTTAGAGAAGCACGGTTACATTTTGAAGTTTCGCTAATTATGTGATTATTGTTTATCTATATATGTATGTATTTACAAAAAAAAAATGTATTTGTGTATGTATATCAGCTGTCTGACACACATAGTACAGGGTCTCCCTAGTTTGGGGTCAGATGGCCGTGTGTGAAAATGTCCCCACATATTATATTATATTATATTGATCAGCCAGCTACAGACGGTGCCGCTTGCAACAGACCGGTGTTGTAATTAAATAATTTATCGGATCCTTCCTTGTTACAGTTGGTAAATGGTAGTGAAAACCGTACATCGAAGCAATAGAGGTTATTCATGTTGTTAACTTGAATATACGGAAGAGGTTGGATAGGAAACAAGAATATAAATCCGACAAAGAAAAATTAGAAAAGATAACAGATAGATTGATTGGTGTTGAGATTTTCCATGAAATCATTAAGTTCGAAGTAGAAGTAGGTCAGATACCAGGTCGTGGGTACAGCTACACAATAGCAGCTCGTATTATGCTCGACATGTTCGCCGTTGATCGTAATGTGAACTGCATTGTTGAAACTTGTTCCTTGGCTTATCTGGTGCCAGATCCGGCTGCTACCACTGATCTGTGAGACAGTAATTGTTGGAAAATGCGCTCGTAATTATATCTATTATGAGTCTTGAAACTATTTGAAGTAAGTTGCATCTTGAAAGCGAAGACTCAAATAAAAAAAGGAATACTAGTTATTTGGGTAGTATTATAACCCAAAGTCCTCGAAAGGTAATAATAATAATAATAAATTCATTTATTTGCTCTCACAATGGTTATGATCTAATTACATTCAGATGTTTGGTTGAATGTAGGTAGGTATTCACATTGTGAGAGCTGGTGCCTGAAGTAGGTTTGAAAAAACCTGTATCACAGGTCACCAGTCCCCACTCAGTGGCACCGTACAGACAAGGCATCATGTGATTGTGTTATTAGTACAAAACAAATAAAAACTAAAATTAATATAGGGGCAAAAACTAAATACAACATATGAACAACATTAATAGCAGTAGGTGTTTCATGTGGAGTGCGAGGTAATTGTAATGTAGGTTAAACTTTGAGTTAAGATGTATGTATGAATGTTGGGGTTATGGAGTTAATGTTTACTAACAAGTTAACCGCAATAAATTAATGCAAAGGAAAAATCAATACAAATACTTCAATCTAAACGGCAAATAATAACATATTTCACACCAGTACATTAATCAATCACTTGTCAAATAAGACTCGAACAATAAGGGAACAGTCAAAATTTCAATGAACAAGTCTTTGAGTCAAGTTTCGTAAATGATTTACGACTCCTAAAACACGCTCAAAGCGAGAATTTCGAATTGTATTTATCATGATTGTGATGTTTTAAGTTGTGGGTAATTTACGAGACTTCGAGTTTAATCTTCGTAAAATGCTTACCATTGTGGAATGTTTGAACGAAGTGATTGAGCTGCATAATGTTAAGCAGATTTTATGTTTCTCGTATTCAATCTTATGATGTCATTATAATCCGTCGTAGAACACATTTTTCACACTGCATTATTGCTTAACGCTTTTAAATTCCCAACGTTTAGGATATTTTTTCTATCGTATTCAACGTCTTTCTGGTTTACCTCAATGTGTATTATATTCTCCATATTGGTCGTCTTTCTTCTATTAGATACAAAATATTTCCCTACAACTTCAACTACACTTATTTAGTTTTCCTCTTCTAATCTCTTCATTCACAACATCAACATTGCAAAGCTTCTAACTCAGTTCGACATTCTCATCTCAAAGCCTCTGCATATTAATTAAGGCTTCATTTCGCTCTCGGAATACCAGAGATAGTCAGTTGCGAGATGTATCGGGTTCCCACAGGCTGCTGCGCCGGAGTTTTTACGTATTATCGCCACCTCGCATCTGTGGCCGCCGAGTGATTGCAATGGCCGCCAATATCTGTAACACCGAGAGTGGGATAAGTGTTAGGAATGTAGCTAATTAGATGAGTACTTAGTTGAGATGGTTTCTTCTTGTTGTTATTTATTGTATGTTATTTTTTTATTGGATGTTGACTTCTATTCTACAACCACTCCTATTTGTCTGTCAATTCAAGGAAACCAAATTAAGTAGTACTAAACATGGCCGCAGATGATAAGTAACTTTAAAGAATTGTATACCTACGAGTTGCTTTTTCGCATAAGTTATAATACCTATCTATTATTGACCCACTACAAGGCAGAGACGTCTTCTGATTTAGATAAGGCATGAGCATAGAAATTCCTACATAATAATATTATTTACTTTCGCTTAAAAATATTTTGTATGCAAGTAAATTCCTGACAATAATTATAACGTGTTTAAAGTAATATAAATAACAAACCGCCGCCGCTTATAACTCAACCCGCTCACTATAAAACCGTCCTAGCCGGCGCACGCGCTTCGCGTAATCTCAGCCATCGATCCTTGTTAATTGATCACCCGCACCTGTCCGCTGTCCGCCGTCTGTCCGGCCGGACGGCCCGGACGCTCTGTCCGGTGGCACGCCATCTGGCCGCGTGCCTATGCTATCTCATCTTCCACCTTTTAATATTAGCCGCGTGTTATCTGTCGCTGCTACTTCTCCTTTTCTGATCAACTGGTTTTATATTGAATGAAGTTTACTTGGTATTCGTTGGTTCTATGTAAAGTATGGATGTTTTGCTGTATGTTTTATTGAATGATGTAGATTTAAATGATAACAACCCTTTGCATTTTTTGTTATGTGAACCATTCTGCCCTTATTCAAACGAAAGTTGGAGTACCACAAGGGAGTGTGCTTGGTACCGTTTTGTTCCTACTGTAGGTACACCTGCGATATTTCTGAGTAGATGTATATTTTGAAAGTATTGAAATGTACCATACTTATTATAATTTTGGTTTTTAAATACATAACTACCAAAGTATAATGCAATAAAATTGTCAGAAAATTAATGAACTGAAAAAGTATTTTATTATCTCTTAACACGACAACATTCATAACTTTTGTGAATGACTTACTTAATTAACCAAAAAATAATCACATTATCTCATAAAACGGTTTTCACAACGAAAAATCGTAAAAAAAACACATCGATGAATGAACAAAGTGGGTCGACCGCGTGTGTACCGCTTTAAATGAAATATCAATTAGTAATTCCTGCAACACGTTATTGAGTAAGCTGTTACCTTACCGACCACGTATAGTAGTATACGGCTTAATGTAGATAGGTTAAGAAGGACCATTTTGAAGTAAGCGACAATATATCAAGCGGATACCAAGAGAATTTTGCATTAAATCTCTATATCATCTTGTTACACGTGTGCCTTCTGCAACTTCCTGTATACAGCAGCCAGCAGGGCGGGCCCAGCGCGTGCGCATTGCAACACAAGCCTTTCTGATTACCCACCGCCGCATACACATGTCCAACGTTTTGTAATTATCAATTGCAGCTTTAATTGCCCAGTGTGTCACGGAATTCTGTAACATTCGTGATTTTCTGTGAAAATAGTTACATACACGCAAATCACTGAGATTAGTCCATAGTTTTATACCAACTTTTGCTTTAACGCAATCGTATGGACAGCGCAACGACTAATAAAAGAGCAATAAAAGTAACACCTTGTAATTTGTTTGTAACATACCAGTTACATTCTACTACAATTTACATACAAATTGCTCCGCGTGTACCAGTCATTGAACATTCGGAAACAAGAGAAGTAACAAAGACAATACATTACAATCAGGATATAACAGATTATAATATACACATAGATACAAAGTTACCCTTGAATAGAGCGAAATATAATTGCATAATGGCTCACGCAAGTTGAATGCGCCATTAGTAAAGTGGTGAAGTGGCGAAAAAGTTGTGTGAAACAATAGATGCGCGTGCGCAGGCCGGCCGAGCGAACAATGAGCGAGGAGCGCCGCAGGCAGAGGTGGTGCCGGCCGTCTGACCACACCAAGAGACGATGGAGATGGCATCTCGAATAGTAAAGGAATAGATAATTTGAAATCTAAACTTGTTGAAACTGGTAAAAATCTATAGATAGATAAAACACCCACATTAAAATGAAACTTCAGTCAATGAGTTTAATATCAAAAATCAAGAAGAAAGAAACGTAAAGGAATAATAATATATTTTGAAATTAACACTAAGCCGTACAAACTGTGGGCTTAGATAAACAGAACTGGTGCCCTGAGACAGAAAGAAGTGCCAGGCCACGAAGGAGATGGCAGGGCGAACTGGGTAGATTCCTCCAAAACTGGAGGGATAAAGCACAGAAACATAAATGATGGAAGGTATAGAAGGAGGATGTCGCATTTCCATGGTTTACACACACAATCTAAGTTGAATTGATCAAACAAAATTGATGTCCTCAGAACCAAAATGCGTAATGGTAATTACGTTACTTGCATATGTACTACAGAATCTAATAACCCCATCATTGTGTACCCTATACCGCATCAACCACTATTCCTAGCTCAGTTGGTTGCGGGCTAGCTATTAGAGCGTTTGGTAGACAATATGGGAGATGTTAGATTGCGCCCATTGTTCCGGCGTCGCCTGCCGGCTGCTGGCGGCAAAAAGACCACTCTACGCCCAGCGCAGGACCACACCGAGCTGTGGGTCACTAGAGAACACCATGTATAGTAGTTGTAACATTCCTAGCCATTGTGATTTGGGAATGCAACTAAGTTGGTATCCGCCTTTTGTAGCCCATTCTTGCAATATCAAGTACCATTATCGCTGGGAACACCGTGTTAGCAATTAAAACCATTCGTGAGACGTGTTCCGAATTTGTAAAGGATCTAATTTTCCATTTGACACAAAACGAGAAACAAATGATTTAACTAAACTTTGATACATGGGTAATGAAATTGAATCCAAAGGTGCTGCAGTAGATGTAGCAAAAAATAGTATAGACAATCCATCACCTGCAGTAATTGTCGATGAAATCATGTTAAATCTAAATACGAACGTAGACTACTGGCCACTTACAGAAACTCGTTATTTTTAACTACCGCATGTATGTAAGGAAATATCTGTTCAATCTGTCTATACCGATTCCCTCCATTGAAAGTCCATTACATCTTCACTGCATCCACCTGGTGCTTTCAACTGCAGATCATTCATTAGATTAGTCCAAGACTCGCTAATCGTAAGAAAAATCTCTGCAACATCTGTCGGTGCTAATTCAAACTTCTAAAATTTCCTGTCCACGTTTCCTGGTTTCCTGATTGACAAATAGATATGGACCTTAGGGTTGTCTGGTAACCAGGGACTAGTCTCCTTCTCATGTATGATAAAAAGGCGCTTATTTTAGCTTACTCTCTAAGCTTGACAACAACTAGTCACTTAGGAAGATTTGTATATTTATTTAAATTCTCCTTTTCTTCTTTCATTGCATCCTTCGAAAAAAAACATTTGACAGAACCCTCATCTAATTATTAATTTATGTTTATAAACTCAACTATCCAATTGGCAGACACAATAGTTAAACAATGTCACATGACTCCCAAGAGTAATGTCAAGTCAAGGGGAAAATGAATAATTATTTTTATTTGGTCTGATTCATCATTAGCTGGTCCCTTATCTAACATAGTTTTATAAGTTAGACTGTCTACTAACATATAGTTGTAAGTTTTTCTTGTCTTGTTTGTAATGTCAGTGGACCAATTGTTGTCTTTTAAATAAAGAATATATATATATTATCAGCAGTTGATGTATACTCTTGGACACGAAACATGAAAATAAATATTTTAAATTCTAAAATAGTTTCCTGCGTACATGCAAAAACTTAATATCTTTCCTCCTTTCTTCGTTATTCTTCTCTTATTTCAATGTATAGAACCCTTCCTATAAAATACCTAGAAAGATCTCATATTTTGACAAAGTCGGCAATCCTAACATAGCGGCAGTTGAGGAGGAAGGGTATGCGGTAATTTGAGCAGAGCGTCGCACGCGCAGGGATTGATGTGCGAGCAGGAAGCGACGTGTGCAGATAGCGGGGCTCAAGTTACCTGTGGCTAGCGATTTTATAGGAAAACTGGAGTCAGGTCGGGTTTCAGTCGCGTAGTTATTGTTTCTAGATTTTAGATTGGTTTTATACAGTAGATGATGGATGGATATGGCTAAACCTCATTAAATTGACTACGAAGTGATCTCTTACCGAGTGTAAACGTAGTGTCGCGAATAGAGAGAGATGAGAAAAAGAGTACAGCAGAGGTTAATATTTGCAGATATCTTATGTCAGTTGGACCCTTTATTGCTAGTGTCTGGGGTGTATAAAAAATGTGGCTATTTATAATCTTGAGCTTAGCTCTTTAATAATAACTTCGTATAAAGAAGCAACGATGCAGATAAAATCTTACAAAAAGGTAATTGCTAATAATTACACTAGATTGCACTGTAACATGTTCATTTTCTCCTACACTTTCATCAGTCCGATCCTATTGTCTGTCCTCGACAGCTCTGTCACGTCCATTATTTCTTGATATTTTTATAACATATTTACTATGAACATGACCAACCACTCTTACAGGTCCATCTAATTTGGCCACTTTTATCTTCAACCCTTTTGTGTGGCATTTTTAATCATCAGCTCTTGCATCGTCATTGATGTGTTAATATTGATTTAGATCCTCAATTTAAATCCTTAAAGATATCGGAATAAGGTTTAATATTTTCTTTTCGTCGTTTATTGTTGTTTTTATCCTATGATTATCGCAAAGTCGTTACGGGAATGAGTAATCGAGTTTTGGGTCTTTTGTATCGAGACATCAGGGATCATTTTAATTATCGATTACATGTGGGTGATTTTTATTCATTGTATTGTGTGGCCTACCTTTTGAAGGCGAAGGGAGAATAATAACACATTTGGTTGGTACACTGCTTGAGATTGTATCTTTAATAGTCGTGCCTTGTGGTGCATGTATACGGATAGGACCACCTCATCGTTTCTCAGGTGTTTGGGTATTGGAAGTGGTGACTAAGGGCTTATGGTAAATGGGCGTTAATAAGTAGAAACTAATTATTAGGCTAAGTGCGCACTGCAAATTTTAATCGTTGCGAATAATAATCGCTAATCTGTGAACAATACCAATATTCTATAGTTCGCGCACTGCGAGAACAATTCGTTTACGATTTTCCCTTTATTTCAATCGATTTTATTTCGCATTTTTAAAATTGCAACGAAATAATTTCGTAGTACGCGCTTAGCCTTACTCTACAATTTGTTCAGGATACTGAACAAATTATTTTTTAAAAATTACAAAGACCATAAAAAAGCACGAATTTAAGTTTTATTTCGTAAGCAGCATTATTTCTTAGGTTGTAAACATTTCTGGGCCTTATTAAAGTTTTTTAAATAATCTGATATCTTCACCGACGTGTCCACATCGCCACATTAAAGCCCTCATTAAACTGAACTTTAAAACAAAAAATAAAGACGCGATAAAGATGCCACCGTGAAATTCACCCTTCTACCGTGCGCTGCCGTGTAGCTTATTATGCCAACTTTATCGCTTGACATTTCAGTTGGTTTAACTCTCGTTTAACTACACCAACGCATGTAGATAATTTCCAGTACCCTGTGTATTACACCGAGCACAAATTAAAAATAAATCTTAATATACTTATATGAAGATTCTCACGAAACAAAGCCGTATTAACGTATACAAAAGACGTTTTGTTCGTCCGTCAGCGCGGTACAAATAATGTGACATTTTATAATAATTGCTCGACAGTTTTTCTAGAGATTCCCATTGTTGCGACTGCACGAATTACTATGTGGAAGAATGCCCGTTTAATCACACCACGGTGTAATTATTAAAAAATAAGCAAAATTTCGTTTGGTCGGGTTTTCATAATTAGTGGATTGTGTAGCCAGGCATTAACAAGCCTTGTTGGGCATTGCGTGAGGGTAATGACGCCATCTTTTGTTTTTGGATTGCTCCGAAATTGTCGGGAACTTGCCTTGAGGACTGCATGCGTGTAATTATCTAATATTCCAAATTTTCAATTTATTGTCTGACTTGTGTGGGCGGTATCAAGGTTCATTGTTGAATGTAAAAAATAATTATGACAATGTTATGCGACAATCTAAATGATCTTTATACCGTAGTCAGAATACATGGAAATATTAAAAGTAATGCGCCTACAACAGGTGACGTAGTGTCCAAATCTGTGCACATGGCTTCTGAAATTTTTCATATACTCGTAAAGCTATAAACTCTATTCTATAAAGTATTGTGTGTGTGTGTGTGTTAATCACGATAAAATGTAATACATACCTAATGATTATCACCGAACCAATAAACAAGTTTTTTTATTTCTTCTCAGAAAAGAAAAGGCGGTTGCAAACTAGAATGAAAAGTGAATGAAAGAGGAGTGGCTCGAGACGGGTTCATTATCATAACAGGGACATATTAATACTTCAATGTGTTATGTCGCACCCACTCGTGCGCAGCGCAGGCGACACAGAGGAACGGAGACAGTAGATCAATTGATTGATAGATTTTATGATGTTTTGGTTTAAATGAAACTCGTACTTATACTAAAAAATGATGCTCTTTTTTTAATTTTGGAAAAAGAAAAAAGAATAATCCATACTAATTTCATATTCTATATCCATACTTTCATGCTTCCATACTTATTATAATAATTATTAGTATTTATTATTTTATTATTATTATTTATTATAGGGGTAACGGGTAAAAACTAGTACCTAATATTAAAATATGACCAAAAATAAAATATGGTAGATCTTTTTACTTTTGTACGTGAGAATTAAGTTTAATGAAGCAGATCTGCTAAAAAATGCGAATGAAGTATTCTACATTTTCAATCTTCAAATTGTTTAATACCTAAACTTTACACATTGAGATATCAGTTGCCTTTGAAACTGAACTACAAAACTAGTTTAGACAGCTTACGTTTTATAACGCCATGAACAAGTGATAGTGAAAAGAGCGCAAAAACTCAGCGCTCGAATCCGTTAAGATTACGTCAAACATTATCAACCAAGTCTATAAAGGCTTCAAACTCATTTGAATTGAAAAATATTCCAGATGATTGGTACTTCAGCTTCAATAGATTTGTACTTCTGATTTTCTCTTATGACTAGCGACCCGCCCCGGCTTTGCACGACGTACTGTCAACTTCTTCGTAATAAAAAATATCTAAAATCCTAATCAAACAGAGTTTATCTTTCATCAGAGTAAAAGCTTAAAAAAAAAATCTCTAAACGTTACTGAAAATCTTATCAAAATCGGTTGCGTGGGTTATAAGAAGTTAACGGAGAAACAGACAGATAAAAACAACGACTTTGATTTATATTATTTAGAGAAGAGGCTGGAGATATGTAAACGCAAGCAATAATAACAATATAAAAAAACGATATAAAAAAAAACACCTAATAACAAAGGTCTCTTCCGTAATTTTACGATAATTAGTAATTAGTAGTTGACGACACGGTTGGCGCAGTGGCTGAGCGATCGACTGCTGCGCAGCGTGTTGCGGGTTCGATTCCCGCCCAGGGTAAACATTTCTGTGATGAGCACTTGTGTTTGCCTTGTGTCTGGGTGTTGTTTATCTATATATGTATGTATTTACAAAAAAAAATGTATTTGTGTATGTATATCAGCTGTCTGACACCCATAGTACAGGGTCTCCCTAGTTTGGGGTCAGATGGCCGTGTGTGAAAATGTCCCCACATATTATTATTATTATTATTATTTTACGGAGTGATTTTGTAGGTACATAATTTAAAAGACAGAACAGAAAATAATAACTTTTAGTTTGTCGGTCAAGAGCGAGAAAAGTAACATAAAGCGGGATAATGTATGTAGGGACTGTTTCTTCCATTTTTATTAAATGATAGTATTGGAAAGTCTGTTACAGCAATCAATCAATGAAATAAACATCACCTTATTCAATATCATAGTAACATAAAAGGGGACGACCAATCATCCTACCTCCTCACTTCCTAAAACTCATAACATATTCAAGTTACCCTACTGAATCCATTGTACTGTGACGCTGTCATGTCTACCTGTCACGTGAAAGTCTGCAGATGCTATTGTTATGTTACTATCACTTTATGAACTCCCGGTGTATGTATTAGCATACACAGAGTGCCGACTTATTGTTTTAAAGTTCATCTTTCTGGTTTATGATGGGACGTGGGACTTTCGCTATTTCTGTCTGCACACTTCAAAATATGAAGAGAATTTTACATTACTTATGTGTGATATAAAGAGACTGTGAAGAAGTTAATAGTAGCATAGTGATAGATGGAACACTCAGTAACGTACAGACAGAGTCATCAACTGCTAACCCCCTATGCGAAGAAATTTCAATCATCTTATCTACATTTTTTTGGCCAATAAATAAATCTGAATCTGAGTCTGGTTCCAGAAGAATGAAGCATGACATCAAGAAGCACAATTTATGAAACCCTGGACTAGATAGAGGTAGTCTTTTTTAACATACCCTGATAAATTTAAATAATTATGTTATCCACCGGTTACCCGCGACCTTGACGATTTCGTCGGTCCATCTGGTGGGAGATATCCTCGGATATAGCTGAAGTTTATTTCAAACCAATTAATGTTTTTGAATAAAATTAATAGAGGATAAACAAATCATTTATTCAATCAAAATCCATTCGAAAACATACATCGGTTTCTAAGTTCGAGTATATCCGACGAATACGTACCTCTTTTGATGACTGTACATCGCTAGATAGTAGGTATTTCAGTAATTACTTCAAACCTCCAATTACAAAAACCTAATATGCTTCTAGAGAAGCAAGTAGAGTAATAATTACGCGACGAACGACCTCTAACTCGCCATTTCGCAACTATATGATTGTCACCTATTTCAAATGGCGCCACAAGAATTTGATCTCATTAACTAATCTGTACATATCAACTATGCAAAGCAACAAGCTTGAGGAGACATAAATAACCATAACCTATTTATTAACGGCTTATTTACGACGTCATTTGTATTCATATTCAACTGCTCCATCATTCATGCAGCTAATTATTCTTTTACTTTGTTTATGTCATAAATAATTCACACATTTTCGCGTCTGAATGCAAAAAGTGGACCAAGCGTGAGCTTCATGTCCTTAATTTGTAACCAAATTGTATACAATCAAATGTAATTATGAATATGTTGGTTCTATGAAAGGACACGTGAGTTTTGATCAATTATTTTGCAAATCCTTCTGTTACCGTAAAAGGTAATTTGATGTGTGATAAACCTAGAAATTAGCATTCATATAATATATTGTATTTCCAAATTGGTCGTTTAGACACCTACGCTTTGTTTTTATTCGTGATGCGCAGTTCAATATTCGCGTTATTTATTTGTTTCCGGAATATAAATATTATTTTTTTATAGATTTTGATTATTTGAAACCTGACTTTGATACATAATTATTTAAATTTATCAGGGTATGTTAAAAAAGACTACCTCTATCTAGTCCAGGGTTTCATAAATTGTGCTTTTTGATGTCATGCTTCATTCTTCTGGAACCAGACTCAGATTCAGATTTATTTATCGGCCAAAAAATGTAGATATGATGGTACAGACAGCTAACCCTCGGCGCGTTGAAATTTCTTCGCATAGGGGTGGATGCAAGCGGCAGGTTTCTGCTCGTTGTGGCGTTCTATGGGGGAGGCCTATGTTCAACAGTGGACGTCTTTCGGCTGATGATAATGATGATATCCGAGGACTGGCTACCTACCACTTTTGTTGACAGTATCTACATCATGAGCATGCGAAAAACTTTAACGCATCA
The DNA here is from genome assembly GCA_947361185.1 of Charanyca ferruginea. Classification (NCBI taxonomy): domain Eukaryota; kingdom Metazoa; phylum Arthropoda; class Insecta; order Lepidoptera; family Noctuidae; genus Charanyca; species Charanyca ferruginea. The sequence continues at coordinate 29,535,787 of OX376058.1, read as the reverse complement.
TTTGAGAAAAGTATGGGACGCGGGGGCACGTTTTCATACAAGCCAAAAAGGGGCATGCTGCGTCTTGGTTGTAATATAAGTTTAACAGACGAGACTTCTACTCTTTATTGGGCCGAATCTCAAAGCGTTTACAAGAGGCTGATGCAGCAAAAGGGCTGACAGGAATCTACCTAATGAAAAAGCGGAAATATTTTGCTCTTAGTAAACTTGGGCACAGTATTTTTATTACAACTAATTTGTACAGTGCCTTCTCTCCCTATACGGAAAGCACAGTTTCTTGAATATTATCTAGGTAAATACCTAGGTATGCTAGAATCATGTCACTATATCTCAGTTGCTCTATTGTAGTCGAAGTGCAATACAATAGCCCGACCTGAGAATATGATGACTTTTTATTACAAAAATGCAACTGTTAAGCAATGCAATGCTTACTGTTTTCTCTCAAGAAGCTCTGAGGTGAGAAGCCGACAGTTCCCAGGGTGTGTCGCAAGGCTCCGTCCAGCAGCGCAGGAATGTGTCGGTCAGCACGACGCGGGCGCGGTAATGCACGTAATCATTACAATTATATGCGCCCGCGCCGAACTTTGTCCAACGAATTCAAGCGCCGCCGATTGAATTTGGTTAAGGCGAAGATAAATGTGGGAATAGTCTTGGCAACAATAGTATTTTAATGCATTTTAACATTCTAAAGTAACTTCTTTATTTGGTGTCGATATTATGGAGAATTATAGTGTCAGTGGAGTTTATCCTCTGTTGATAAATGATAATGTGGAACTTCGTCAGGTAGGCATACACGATTGCAACTTTTCGAAGCATTACGATAATGATTTATCCAGGCTTTATTTTATTTACTAACACAATTGGTATACTTAAGTTAAGGTATTTTTCTATGGGTCTTTGTCACCTGAAAATAAATGGTTTTATTATTATTATTTATCCATAAGGATAAAACTTAAGCAAGCAAGTATTTGAATTACAGAGCACATTTGAATTGAATAAACAGTAAATGTTTCTACTCTCTTAACTGATGACCTGAAGAAGGTAGCCGGTGGTAACTGGATGCGTAAGGCAGAGGACTGGGAAGAATAGCGCGTCATGGAGGAGGCTTATGTCCAACAGTGGACCACTAGTAAGCTGAAGTGATGATGATGATAACTAAGATTTATACGTATAATTATATAAGCTTAACTGTCTGTTAAGCAAGCACAATAGCTAAACAACCACAATATGACTCCAAGAGTCTCAAGCGGTTTGTATGTTGGGATGGCGAATGTGTTAGACTTTGCCCTTCAATAACTCCTGTTTAAGCAATGACGTATTATAAATAGACGCGTCATACACGAACATTAATGCACTTTAAAACGGCGCAAAATTTTATATCTACATTCCAGTAGGCACATACAATTATACAGTGCAAAGAAAAGGACATAAGCATACAGCGTACATCTGTTAGAAAAAGATAAACATACAAATTTTGTTACGTCAGTTATGCGTGAATAACGAGCGATACTGACGTATAGCCGCGACACTGGGTGGTACGTGACTAAGAGAAACCCCGGCAATTGCCTTGCTTTAATATTGCCATTATTGAGCGCGGGTAACGCATCTAAGTGGAATATATTATTGTGTTTAAGTCACATTTTGACAAAATCTTTAACGGCAGTTATGTAAAAACAGCAGCAACTGAACGGTTGCTAGTACACAACATCGCCTTAACTCGTGTAGTGTGAATTCTCACAGAGGATCAAACGCGCCGGTAACGTGACCACGGTGTTCTGTGGTATTATCACTTAGGTGCTATACTTTTTTACAAAAGCAGGCGCCACATTGTTCCATCCTAATCTAATTTATATTATAGAGACCACTATTCATTGTCTATTGTTGATCATCAGCAGACTAGATAGGCCGGTAATATTAAAAGAAATGAAGGTTGATTTTTTTAATATCGAAGACCAAAATAACGATACATGGATCGGTTGTGTTTTTGGAAACAATACGCCTTGAAGAAAGGTGAATATTGCGATGACTGATGAGAGAGATGTATGGAAGAAGATGGCATAACGGGACCAACACACATGCTTGTTTTCTATATTTATTTTGGGCCTTTTGTTCAAATCAGGATAATTATGTCTGTTCCATCGTGCCATAAATAATGAACAACAACAAGAACAAAAAAACAATCTTAAACGTAGAGACATTGCTAGATTATGATCTCTAACATCATGGCAAAGAAACTAAAATACTTTACGCAGTACTGTATGTACTGTGTGCTGTACCTATGTACCTACTGTATGCCGTAGTTTTTATACGCTTTTTAGTAGCTTCACCTGTATGTTTGTATGTTTGTTTGTAACCGACTTCTTTGGGCGCGATTTTGACCCACTTTAAACGGCCAGATTTCGTTCAAACGTAGATTTATCGAGGACCGATGACAATACACTAATTTGATAAAATTATAAAAAAAAACAAAAAACCAAAAAAAAAAAAAAAGTCGTTCAAAATTTGTTGCCGAAAAAACAGCTATTATATAGGGTGACTGGTAATTAGTGTACGATACTTAAACACGTGATTGTGTTCATGATAACAAACAACTTTCCCGAAGAAACAATGTTTTTTGTACTGGTTCACTTTTATCACAATAACACAACAGCCGTATGAAATTCACGCGCGCGCACGCCTGTGACCTAAAGTGAACCAGTACAAAAAAAAAATTTTCTTCGGGAAAGTTGTTTGTTATCATGAACACAATCACGTGTTTATGTATCGTACACTAATTACCAGTCACCCTATATACTAGGAAGGTACTGCACAAGCGCCCCTGGTAGAATAAATGTACATAATATTTATAGATATAGATATAACCAAACTAATACGTAAAAAATAAATAATAGTTTAAAAAAACTAAAAACACGCTTTTTATAGAAAACTAAAAAATAGAAAATACATTTTAATAAATTATTTTATTTTAAAAAAAGCGTGGGGTGCTTGGTGTCAATAGTTATAAATATTTTATTGACAGATATGAGTAGAGTGATTATCATTTTGATAATATCTTAAAAAGCACCCCACGCTTTTTTTTAAATAAAATAATTTATTAAAACTTATTTTCTATTATTTAGTCTGGTTTTCTATAAAAAGCGTGTTTTTAGTTATTTTAAACTATTATTTATTTTAGATGCCATGATGCTTTGGATGGCATAGATGGCTTTGAATGGTACCGAAATCTAAACAATTTAAATTAGACATACTAATAAAATGTTGACGCCATATGTAATAAAGGCAGGAAGCTAACAGGTCCGAAGTAAATGGCATTATTCAAGGCATGATCCACTCTGAATATTATTAAAGGAATAAGGATCTAAATAAACTATCATTTTTCCTACAAGATATTTTTGAAAGCTCACCTTATTTTCAAGTCGAGAAATATATACATTCGTATTCTGCCTAAATCCGATTTTCCCAAGGATCTAAGTCTACATTCAAGCTAGCTCAGTACTTAATCGAGGTTGACATAAGTAGAGCTATGAATGTACTGCCGTACTGGTTACCTTTAAAAGGTGATTGTATGTTTATCGACGCATTACCATTTTTGTTTCATTGACATTGTATGTTCCAATTATGTTCAATAGTATTAATAGTATTTAGATTATTCCCCGGTTTTTTCTCTTTGTGCTATGTTCAGCTGGTTGTTATAAGTATTCTAAATAGCCCTTCATCTTATTCTGAGTAATCACAGCTGTCTCATTGATGACGAATTAAACACGTCCGTCCAAGAGAAAGGTACCTAAGTTTGCGCTTTTTCCTCCTTTCGGTTTCTGAGTAAAAATGTACAGTCAACAGCAAAAGTAGATGATCAAAGTCAAAAATTCAATACTAATTTACTAACACTAATTTATATAATTTATTACTAGTTTATTTATTAAAAGTATGTGATTGTCACACACATACTTTTGAATGACTTCGACGCAACACAGTTCTGATGCCAACTCTGTTCTTTAGTATTGAATTTTTGATTTTGATCATCTACTTTTGCTGTTGACTGTACAAACGCCACGAATCAGCTTTATAACTTTTTGTTAATCTTTTAACAGCCCTAAGTTGCTAATAGCAAGCAATTTAAAACTTTTGGGGGTGTAAACACACTCTTAGATATCTTCTTCAAAATTTTAATTTTATTTTCTCTCTTTAAAAAACCTTGCCCCGCGCTAGGAATTTCTGTATCGTGGGTATACTTATAACATAATAATTAACATATAAACTCACATATATAAACAGCTAGTCCCGGAACAACTATCTGTAAGCCATACAAATATAAGTTCTGTGCGGGAATCGAAAGCAGTCAATCCCTCACCTCACCACTGCGCCATACATGAGTTGTGTTATCATTTTCTTACAGTTGTAACTCCATCAGCATTGTAAAATGTTTAATCGCTACCATTTATTTATTATTCATTACATATTATGCATGTAATGGCGGCTACAAACATACCGCAAGTCCGATTTATCACCAATTAATATAAAAGCTGTCGGTCGACAACGATTATGAAAGAACTCGGTCGGACCGAATGAAGAATGAATGAAGTACCTGCGTACATCATTGATATGGCGCTAGGTCACCTTGGCCAAATTACCAGAAGGTACCATACGGCTTGAACTGCTCGCATACCTCGAAAATATACGGTTAATGGCAACATTCTCCATGTAATGGATGGCATTTGGCCACTATAATGGCGTTTGATGGTGTTGCCTATGTTTGGCGTGGAATTGAATGAGATCTAGCGCAATTTTCTGTGTTATGTGTTTGAATGGCATGGTAAATTGTTGTTTTGTATCTATCGTTAAAGGTTTCGGAAAAATGTGGTTACTGTAGTAGATTTTCTGAGACCTTTATCGATAGTTTAAAAGTTCATTTAACGAACAAATACAAAACCATAGTTCGTACTTTTGGCAGTTGGACCTGAAATATCTAAAAATAATAATAAATAAGAAATATGTTTCATTATTTATTATTTCACACACGGTCATCTGACCCCAAACTAGGCAGACCCTGTACTATGGGTGTCAAACAGCTGATATACATACACAAATACATAAATAGATAAACAACAACCAGACACAAGGCAAACACAAGTGCTCAACATACAAATGTTTTCTCTGGGCGAGATTTGAACCCGCGACCCTGTACGTCGGAGGCAGATACACTACCACAGAATCTATGATAGGTAGGTAATACGGAAGATCAAATTTAAAATCAATGGATCTAGTAAATTAACATAACCATTTTGTTAAAGGTCATTGAAGCACAAACATAATTTGCCAATCAATAAAAAAATAGCAAAACACATCAACATCATCATTTACGATGCAAACAAAACATTTACCAAAAACGAAATCGAAAACTATACCTACCTAAGTGTGTATTCGAATTCCTATGCAAATGATATTATATTTTGTGTCCGAGCTTTCGTCAAAGACCGGTTGTGTTAATACCACTGTTGTTTTCGGTTGTTGCAAAACAACAGGTGCTGGAGTTTGAGTTTAGAATCCGTTTGTTTACTTGTGTGACATGTTTCATATTTCAATATTAAACAGTGTGTATTTGACTTTGCTTAATTACAGACCTTGACTTTCGGATTTAGTTCCAAATCCTACTCAATCAAAATTACATTCGATTTGTTGGTATTAGAGTTGTACCTGATTTTAATGGTAGCAAATTTAACACTCCTTTTACCACTAACTAAATCACATCGTCGTTTATCCACAGTCCATATCTCACAAACTCTTTTTTTTTATTAGCCCACTGTATCCACTGCTGGGCAAATGCCTCCCCCGAGTCTTTCCATGTAATTTTTTCTTGCGCTGCGTCGACCCAGCCCTCGCAGTACGCGTCTAGGTCATCTCGCCACCCAAAGACTATAAAACATTCTCTTTGTCGCCACCTCTTCACAAACTCTTATGAGACTTCAATCCTTCATCACTCTCAACATCTTTACGACTAAGAGCTTTAGGATTTACAAAAATGCAAAACTTTACAGGTATGACAAATTATGTCACGTAATAAGGACGTACCTTACAAACACGTTACACAATAATTACGACCTATCGACGTTTCCTCAACAAAACACGCCATTTCTTCCGTATCACAAAAAGCAGAAACAATTAAAGTCAACAAAACTTCGTTACATCAGTGTCGGAAAACATAAAAAGCGATTCTTAATACCTTAAGAGGCGTACAATAAATTGTTTTGGCTTGAGGTTACGTCGTGCGAGCGTACGTAATATGTCATGCGTCGATATCCGCTCTCCCTGGACCTGTCGGCACCGTGTCACCGTGACGCATTCGTGCAAGATTCCGTGACGGTTATACGAGTCATTTTGTGGATAGGGCTGCCACTAAACCTGGACAACATATACTTAAAAATAAATTGGAAGTCACATGCAGTTGTCACGCTATATATCCACCAAAAATAAATTTACAGGGCTTAAGTTTCCGGTAATCTCTTTCTTTTCCCTGAGAAAGCATGTGATTAAAAAGTGAAAAATTCCGGATGTCACACAACCGTAGCTTCGGCGAAAGCTATCACATAACATTACGCCGCGGACACACCTTACGGGATGGGCAGCATTCGGACACTTACTTGAACCATGCGAGGGAATGGTGTCGTGAGAGCTTTCCCAATTTCCAGCTTTTATTTATATTACGAGCTTTTATTGCAACAATGTCGGAAGCTTTTTGTCTAAAACGCGTATTTTCTATGCTTTTTATTTTGTTATAACTTATATCGTCTTGAATGTTAATGCTGAGTCAGTCAATGACAAAAAGACCAAGGGGTAGGGAGAGGTTGAGGTGGACTATACATACGTAGACTGCTTACTCGTTATTAATAAAAGGTTAATATGAGGGCAAAGTACTTCGGTAACTCAGGTAACCTACGGGAGATCGCCAGCAACGTCAAGGCGCCGCTGGCCTTTCTTGGGGAGCTGGGGTGGATCGAATGACGTACTTCCCATCTGTAGGTACGCAAAATACGCGTTGAGACGTGGACTAGCTGACACCAGCCCGTTATACCATACCATACCAAGGTTAATATACAAGGTGTAACGTTACACACGCAAAACCTCAGACACCCCAAATGATTTTTAATTCAATTAACCTAATTCTGAGAAAAAAAAACATAAAAAAAAATTAAAGGTTTTATGTGCTGTTTTAGTTTTACTAAGACTCGTATTTGCATTGAAATAAGAACTATTATTATCACGCGTATGAGAAAACCATTTGTGTTTGTTTACCTATTTTGGTAGGTTCGCGCACGTGATGGCTTGACCTTTTAATAAATAGACAGAGCAACATGTTTAATGAAGGTTTTTTGAAAAATGTGACCTATATTAAAAAGTGGTTCAATTAATTCTGCTCATTATTCTAATCAAACTATTTTCAGGTTTTGCGTATTTGACGTTACACCTTGTATATGACAATTCATATTTGCACTACATAATGTAATGCTAGAATATAATCGGTCCACGATAGTCTTAAGATCTTGATTTGTACATTCTACCAAATAAATGAATTTGAATTTCGACGAATTCTATTCTCATTTTTGCACAAATATACATTTTCAGTAGTTCGTACTGCCTAATACTGAAATACAGACCATGTTGCAATAGCATGCAACACAACGACCTTTGACCACACAAACATTGAGTAATGTGTGATAAAGAACCACTGACAGCTAAGAGAAAAACAATCAAAACTTTAATTGTTGATGGACTAACAACTTATCTTAATTGTAATCAACAACATAATAAAATACCAATCAGTGAGACGTGTGTAGCACTCGATAAATAACGATTACATTGCATCATCTGCTGATGTTGGATGACAAGATGTAAGTATCACTTAATCATCGATGTTAAAGTGTGTCAAGCATGATAGTATAGTTTACCCTGTGAACTTTATAGCTATTTATTTGTTAAAACTGCTACATCATAATTTATTTATATTATACATACTAGCTTCTATTCACGACTTCGTTTGCGATGAAATGCAATCTGCCTAGTCTTTTCCCAGCTATATTGGGGTCGGCTTCCAGTCTAATCGGATGCAGCTGAATACCAGTGTTTTACATGGAGCGACCGCCTGTCTCACCTCCACAACCCAGCTACTGGGTAACACGATACCCCTCGGTAAGACTGGTTGTCAGACTTTCTGGTTTGTGACTATTCAGAACGACTGTCAAAGATGACAGCCGGGACCAACGGCTTTACGTGCTTTCCGAGGTACGAAGGAAACTAGGTGTGAAATTGATGTTCACCCATCTATAGACTGGACGCGGCAACCGTAGCTTAACCTCGACCGATCGATTCGTACGACTTCGACTTCATCTCCGTATACTTCAGAATTATGCCCGAAAAAACGAATGATATATTGAATTTTATAATTAAGGAAATCTACTCATTTGTCTTACGGGAACACAAAATTGAGATAAAAATCCTGTGTTAAGGAAGATTAATACCTATAATATATGTGTACCACGACAAAATCCAATTAGAAATTACAGCGTGGTTGAGAAAAAATCATACAATCATCCAAACTTTCACATTTGATAAAATTATAATAGTAAGATTGATGATTACTTGACAAAAACTCCGAATGCTGTTTTTACCCGTTTTGTGACTATTACGTCAACACTGAAATTATATTTAAAAAACCTGAATAACTTATACTAGTTTTTTGCACTTTTGTCTGCAAAATCATGCTTGTAGTATCAGAAAGTTATAAATTAAATAAGTTTTACGCAATATACCGTTTCGGGCATCGAACTCATACGGCAAGCAGACGCACCTACTGCCAACATCTTACGTCAATGATAAGTTGACAAGATAAACTATTATACAATTCAAGAATTCCTGGTTTTTTGTTTGATGAAATTGTCGGTACGTAAGAGTATTTGCGCATTGTCGTAATGAAATACGTCTTGAAGCCTCCACTAATTACTTTATTTGTTTGAAATATATGTATTATGTACTTGGACTAAATGAATCGATATTTAAAACAAACACGGCATACCGGTATATAAAACACAGTTGCAATTTTTAGCTTAGTATCCGGCTATAAACGTAGTTTTTTATTAACTATTTAATAAAATTATGGCATTTATGAAAAATTCTAACTTGGTGAATTATGTTAATGATTTTAATAACTTTAAATATCTAAATATGTTTACGTTACTGTCGCGTCTAAGTTTTGTTTCACCATACAACCAGATAAGCTAGCTGAAAATTGCAAACGTAAGAATTTTAGAATTTCCCAGCCTAGAGCGTTTACCTTAATTAAGCTCCTCCTTTACACTTAGAACACGTGCGACATTCAAATCTCCATCACCGATTTCTCTGAACGGTCGTCATCACACTTACACATAAAGTCCGCCACTTAAATGCGATCCCATTTATTTTTTCTCTCCCCTCACATTTCACCAGCACACAGCATAATCTGCAAACAATCAAACCTGTGTGGGAAATCGGTCGGCAAATACTGCGTGCCTTAGAATCATCTCAGCTTTGCTCACAAATTATCCCCGGAATGACACAATAATACCCTAGAGTCCAGTTTTTAAGGGAGTATTAACTTGTCGCCTCGTAAAAAGTGCTTGTAATTATTTTTTCCCCACGTCTCGGACAATAATACAGTAAATCTGGTCTCATTTAACTATCATTAGTCGACTTGTTCTATTTTATTGTGATAATCACCCTTTAACATGTCTTCGCGGAGATTTTTAGGCATATTTGCTCGTATTTTAAGTTGTAATTAAATGAATTTATTTGTATGTTTACAAGATAAGTGGATGGATATTTATTTAAATTAAGATGTAGCTTCATTTTGTTTTAATTATGTTTAATTGATTGTTTTTAAATTGGATTTTTTTACTAAAAGTCGTTATGTACCTAATACTAAATATTGATAAAACTATTTTAAGCAGACGGATACCACATTTACCTGTTTCCGCATCACTTAAAATCTAGTCTGATCTACAATTAATTCTTAGATAGTTTAATTAATAACGGGCTATTTGCAGACGTCAATATCAATTATGTACCTTAGTCTTAAGTGGTCAATTAGTATATTAAAGCGGTATAAAACGATTGACGTAATCAGCCAGCCGCCTTGCACTAGGTAGGTTCTCACTATAAATACCTATCTCAATATCCGGAGGCGGCCCAAGCGGAGATGGCAGGATGATCTAGACTTGTTTGTCAAAGACTGCTCCTAAATCCCTGGATTCTTGGATAGAGAGAAGTAGAAGCAGAGTAGAGAGGTCTTTGCTATGCAGTGGGAAAATTCTCCTTACATTTATTTAACTATGTGTATCTATATAGAGACATTTTATGGATGGTTACAGGATAACTCAGTAGTGTAAGGTTGGGGTTTAGTTTCTTATTTTCAGTCTACTTACTTCAAGCGAAAATGTGGTAGAATGAGAGGCCAGAAGAAAAACGTACCCCCAAAGAAAGTTTTGGGCGTCCTACCTATGCATATGGTATGCATGCCGCCAGTCTCTTGGGCACTTTCTCAGTTGACGACGATGTGGGGGAATTTTTTGATGCCTTATTGTCTTAGTTTTTTTTTTAGTTTAATAGTTATAGGGTTTCCTTTTTTAACCCCCGACGTAAAAACGACGGGGTGTTATAAGTTTTTAACCCCCGACGTAAAAACGACGGGGTGTTATAAGTTTGACGTGTCTGTGTGTGTGTGTGTGTGTGTGTGTGTGTGTGTGTCTGTCTGTGGCATCGTAGCTCCCGAACGGATGAACCGATTTTGTTTTTGTTTTTTTTATTTGAAAGGTGAATTAGTCGGGAGTGTTCTTAGCTATGTTTGATGAAAATCGGTCCAAGATGGCCGCCGCTACAAAATAGCTAGTCACATATTTTTTCACAACTCCATCAATATGGGTATCAAATGAAAGGGCTTCACTAGTAGAATACTTTACACTATGATAAATTTCAAAGCCAAGATGACCGGCACCACAAAATGGCGAATTACACTTTTTTTTTTCACGACTCCCTCAATATGGATATCAAATGAAAGGGCTTGACTAGTAGAATAATGCATACTGTATTGAAAGGGAATGAGGAATATTAATTAACTAACGAAATGAAAACTAAAAACTTGAAAACTAATTTTATAAAGTCTAAGGGCCAAAGCACCGGCACCGGCTGTTTAAACATAGGGTAGACTGGGTATGATTGTGCCAGAGTACGGTTGTGCCAATTGGACGTAGTTACGCAAAAAGAATCCAATCCACACTTTTTCCAAAATTGAATTATATATACCAAACGCATTCTCAGGGTGATATCTTTAATATCAAAAAAGATCCATGTGACGAAATACAACTTTAGACGTATCTACAACTTCTCAAAACCAGACTAAATTACATTTAAAAACATTCAAATAAAAATTAAATTAAAAATTTAAAAAACCCCCAACGCAAAACATAAAAGCAATTATTTAAAAAGTAAAAAATAATATCTTTTGTTGAGCCATCAAATGTTTGTTCGTTGAAATGGCGCTATAATGTCGCGGCGGGGTACCGCTAAGTCAGCAATAGCTAAATAGGTAAAATAACGAACTCATGGATTTGCAATGAGATTTGACTTACGCGGTACCCCGCCGCGACATTATAGCGCCATTTCAACGAACAAACATTTGATGGCTCAACAAAAGATATTATTTTTTACTTTTTAAATAATTGCTTTTATGTTTTGCGTTGGGGGTTTTTTAAATTTTTAATTTAATTATTTTTTCGTGTAAATATTGTACATTGTATAAAAATGAAAACTTATTGGAAATAAGAAAAAAAATTAGTATAATAAGGGTATGAAAATAGAAAAAGTCCAAAGATACGATGGACACATTGTGTCAAGATATGATTAGAAAGGGTACAAATACTGGGTTGACAGAGATGTATGAAAGAAAAAAACAAATATCCTAAAAATGCGAAAGTTTTTGAGGATGAATGGATGTTTTTGATGTTACTCTTTCACGCACAAACGGCTGAACGGAATTAGCTGAAATTTAGCACACATATGGATATTGATTTAGCTTTACACACATAAGTAGGACACATTTTCTTAATGCATTTTGGCAAAATTTTGTAGCCTGCGCAGACGAAGTCACATGCAGTCAATATAGAAATTTTACCATAAGGATAGAGGATCCCGTCAAGTAAAAACGAAACGAAGGGTAACTGACTTAAAAACCACTTTTAATCAATTTTAAATTAAAGCACTTTCTCAGATATGTACAAGATGTCTACAACAATATTTCAAATACAAAATAATTACTCAACACAACATGACTACAGCAATATCCATTACTAGACATAGCTACATAACCAGTCAGCGATATCCCACGCCATATCTCACGATTAGATCGACACCTGCGCGCGCGCCGGTCTCCGTACATTAGGCAGTAGGCAGCACACGTCGCGACCTTTGCCTCTAACAATACAGTTCACACCGTTGTGAAATTAATTGAAGCTTTGTTCGGGGATCTAAAGCTATCCAATTTGATTTGCAAGGTTAAGTGTAGAGGTGGTGTCATAATTTTGATAAGTGTTTTTGTTATTCTGTCGGACAAGCTAGTTTTTGAGGAACTCGTGGCTAAGTTAAAGCCGTCGATTGGTCAAAGGTTAAGCTACGCTAGCCGCGGTCGGTCTGTGGATGGGCCATTCCTTTCATACCGAGTTCCCTCCGTGCCTCAGAAAGCACGTAAAGCCGTTGGTCCCGACTGTCATTTGTAGATCTTTGGCAGTCGTTATGGTTAGTCAGAAGCCAGAAAGTCTGAAAATCCAGTCTTACTAAGGGGTATCGTGTTACCCAGTAACTGGGTTGTGGAGGTCCGATAGGCAGTCGCGCCATGTAAAACACTGGTATTCAGCTGCATCCGGTTAGACTGCAAGCCGACACCAACAAAATTGGGAAAAAGCTTAGACAGATGATGAATATCATAAATTAAATTAAATTGAGATAGGTAATTAAAATTAAAATAGAACCATAAAATCGTACTAGTACTTTAGTTAATGGATATTAGTTACCTATAGCTTTTTTTTTAGTTTTACAAGCCCGCCACAATAAGTATTCAAGACAGTGGTCCGCCACCAATCAAGTCCTGGCCATCTGCTCACGAACGGATGGAATGAACTGATAGAGGTGTCGCCCTTTGATGAAATTATCCCACCTACATTACCATTTGGATAAAGGTTCCTCCCAGACATAATCTAGAGATTTTAGCACGGTCACGTTGTGTTAAAAAGTTTGCGTCCATGGTCTCTCGAGCGAAATAGTACATTGCAGCACGTCACTGCACCACAAGATCGACTGGAAGTACACCTGCGAGTACCAATAGGTCGATTCTGTAAAATTCAAACAACAACTCGCATCTCACATCGCTATTCACTCTCACTTCGCATAAGGTTCAAAATGACCTTGATTTATTTGACACTTTGAAACGGGTTCGAGTGCGAAGTGAGCGTCCAAGTGACAGGGAAATTACCTTACAGAATGCCACTTCTTACGTCATCTCATACTTTATCTGTCAAAATATCCCTGTCAATTTAGTTCAACTCGCTGACACGCTCGCAAGGGTGGCGCTAGTGTAAATTCGAATTATCAACCGAGTTTTTAGAATGCCAATCAAGAAACTCACAGTGGATTCAGATTCGAAGTTTAGAATGAGGTCTTATAGAATCACACCCTAGAAGGCTTCAGTACCTAAACCTTGTTAGTTAGTCTTATCGCCTACGTTAGACCAACCAGTTTCAAAATAGTCTCAAACAACTATCATTGAGTTGATTAACAACCGAGACATTTTTAATGATATTGCATTAATAAAGTAACACTAACTTATTCGTTACTTAAAGTTGCAGTACTTAACTAGTTTCCTGCAATAAATCTATTCGATTGAATTAACAGCTGGTGCTCTACATACCTGAGCGTGTACTTTAAAGTGTTTCTTAATTATATTGAATATGGAGGGAGGGGCGAGGCGGCCCGCGAGCTGAGGAGCAGGTGGTTTTAACGCCCACCGCCGCGGCTGAGGCCGAAGCCGGCCAGTAAGCCGAAGCTGCGGTGGTGAGCGTCAATACCATCTGCGACGATAAGCTCGCGTGGGACCGCCGGAGCCCCGCAACGCCGGAGCTGTGACAGAAACCATGCCTGCTGCATGTTGCATGCTCGCTTGCATGATGCATGCTTGCTTGCATGCTGCATGCCTGCTTGCACGCTGCATGGTTGCTTGCACGCTGCATGCTTGCTTGTATGCTGCATGTTAGGTTAGGTAAGAACTATGACCTGCAAAAGAAAATATTTCTATTCAAAAGTAATCAATCATAGCTTAAAATGAGAACTAATAATACACTGCAAAAAAAAAAATCGGTATTTTAATAATCGGAATTCGTATTTTTGATGTTTCGAATTTTCATTATGTCGGACTTTTTGTTATTCGATCTTTTGAAACTCGGTATTTTGAGAATAGTAATTACCTATAAACGTTCGGAATTTTGAAATTTTACAATTACAAAAATAGGATGAATGATAAATCGGAGTTGATATATTAGGAATTTTGAACCATTCGGAATTATGGAAATCGGTATTTTGAAATTCGGAACTTTCGGAATAATTTTTTTCTAAACCATTGTATATGAATACAAATAATACTTCTGATAAAACCTTGAGGAGTTTAAACAAAGTTCTTATTGATTCTATCAAGTCGAGGTTGAGAACTTCATTTACGTTTAAGTTCAAGATGCATCATTAAAAATTACTTAATTTGCGATTTCCGGTTCAACTAATACTTTTTAGGGTTATACTGGCACTCAAAGAGTACAAAACGTAACCCTTTTACGAAGACTCCACTGTCTGTCCCTCCGTCCGTCCATTTGTTTGTCGTAGGGCTGTGTTTTGAACCGTAATAGGTGGACACTAGAAATTATCACAGTGTGTATTATTATAATAATAATAACCTTTTATTTAAGATAACCAAGATCCAATTTGTTAGTAGTACAATAACTTATAACTAATGTTAGTAACACATATATATGTACATACAACCTTAACCTATTCGCCCCCTGCCCGACCCACGAATCGAGGTATCAATACTCATGTGAGCATTAATACATCGATTCATGTACAGACAGACGGACAGTCAGACGTTATCAAAATATAATAAAGTTTAAAATTGAATCCTAGAAACGTGATTTTTGGTATGTAATGTTAAATATTGACTGGTGGTACGGAATTGTTTAATCGTTGTTTAAAATAGTGCTAATCCGGTCGCAAGTTTTTTTTTTATATTTTCCACGTCCTTTTCTTTTTGAAGTACATCATTTAAATCCGCTACTTCGTTTGAAAACAATAACATTTTCTGCCGTTGTGTACTTGGGATCGGTGCAACAGGATTTATTCGTCCATTCCGTCCTGTTAAAAATGGTGTTCCTTTTTATTCATATCATTGTTGCATATTTTCTTTGGCCTTCCTCTCCCTCTCCATCCACCACATCCACATTTTTATGTTCATTACTCCTTTGGTCACATGCGTTTTATCCCTCTTCTTTAGATGCCCATACCAAAATAAACGATTCCCTTCACTGGCTCCGCTTTCAAACATCCTCTAATATACTCGTTTCTGACCTTATCCACTTCAATATTCTCATCACTACTACATGCAATCTTTTTTCATCCGTCTTCTTCACGGCCCAACATTACGATGAATGGTAATACAGAGTTCGAACTGCCCTTTTCAAATATTATTCGCGGCCATTTTGTTTTTAAGTCCGTGTATTTAAATCCGCCACTCCATTTGAATTCAAGCCTACATCTTATTACGCCATGTAGTTTGGACATCAGGTAGCATCGGCGGAAGTTGCGTCAGCCGTCATTGTTTGTATCTTTACACAGTTTATTTAACTACTACTCTTTGTACACAATGTAATCGTTAACTTGCGCTTTTAGTTGAATTTAACGATTTACAGTAATTGAACTGTGTTTTTTTTATTTTTGTCTTTTATGTCTGCCTAGCTTTTCAACCGACTTCAAAAAAGGAGGAGGTTATCAATTCGTCTGTATTTTTTTTTATTTTTTTTTATGCTTGATACCTGATTTCTTGCGACTGGGTGAACCGATTTTGATGATTCTTTTTTTATATGAAAGCTAGTGCTTCCCGTGTGGTCCCATTGTAATTTGGTCCAGTTCTGATAATGGCATCCATGAGAAAACCGTATAAGTCTTAAATTTGCATTAAGTATGTGCGCGATTTGTTACGCGATTTCTCCGGCAAACGTAAACCGATTTTGAAAATTCTTCTTTTTATGGATAGGGTATGCTTCAGGAGTGGTCCCAAATAAATTTTATCGAAATTGATTGAGCACTTTTTGGAAAACCAACAAATACCCAAAAATTTTACGTAAACGACGTTTTAGTTTCATCAATCTTTGTAGTAGTTAACTTTCAAACTCTTCTTAATAGATTTGGATGAGAAGGAGGTACTAAAAAGCGGAAAATAAAAAGCTTTTTACGAAGAAGACAACCGCCTTCAAAAAGTGAAAAATAACTTTAGCACAGAACACACATTGACTTTAGTTTCGAAATTCAGTGGCTTTGTTCAGTTTGTTGTTTTTATTGCCACCGACTTCCGAAACTAAAGTCAATGTGTGTTCTGTGCTAAAGTTATTTTTCACTTTTTGAAGGCGGTTGTCTTTTTTGTAAAAAGCTTTTTTTCCCAATTGTGTTGGGATCGACTTCCACTCTAACCGCTTGCACCTATATATACCAGTGTTTTACGTGGAGTGACTGCATGTCTGACCTATACAAACCTGTAACTAAATAACACGGTAGGTACCCCTTGGTAAGAATGGTTGTCAGACTTTCTGCCTTCGCGCTATAAAATAACGACAGTCAAAGTTTAGTAATATTTTTGTGATTTTTATAAATATATTTGATAGTCTGTAACTTATATATGTTATGGGTCTTTTGTTACCCGAAATAAATGATATTATTATTATTTACTAGCTGACCCGACAGACGTCGTCCTGTCCCGATCTACTTAGGGATGAAAAGGGGGGGAAAAAGGGGGATGAAAAATAGATGTTGGCCGATTCTCAGACCTACCCAATATGCACAAAAAAATTCATCAGAATCGGTCAAGCCGTTTCGGAGGAGTACGGGAACGAAAACTGTGACACGAGAATTTTATATATTAGATTATACGAGTCACGGAGGGGTCCCGGTATGAAATGGTTCGTCACCCATCCATGGGCCGTCCGCGGCAAGCGTAGCTTAACTATGATGAATAGATCCGTACGGCTTTATCTTAGCCACGAGCCCCTCCTCGATTTTTTTGCCTATTAAGTAAACGTCTTGAATATCAGGTTGGCCCAGTGATCAAGGCGGGCCCCGCCTCTATGCACGAAGTTGAGGGAACAGGGTAAGAACAAGTACCAATATGACTTTTTCTATTTCATAATTATGTACTTTCGAAGTTTATCTTGGACATGACTGACATAATTATTATCGGTGAAGGAAAACATCGTAAGAAACTAATACTTTGCCCGCGATTTCGTCCTCGTAAATGTCGATTATCGCGGATACTATCTAATAATAAGTTGCGGAATTAAAAGTAGCGTATCGGCGGTAAAGTGCCAATACCTACTAACTGACATTCTTCGAGAAATTCACTTTTTGATCGTTTTGATTTTAGAGGTGATTTTTAAAGGTAATGCAAATGTAATGCTCATGTTTTAGTGAAATCTAAGCGTATTTTAGTTGCAACACCATATTAAATGTGGAAATACCTCCCAAGGCCCAACTAAACCAGCGTGAGTGTCTATATTCAAAACGGTATAGCGTTACTTAGCTCAAGCTTAGTATATAATATACCAAATTTTATAGAAATCGGCGAAGTAGTTTAGTCGTGAAATCGTAACAAGCATATGTACAATCCTTACATAGTACAAAAAAAGTCCCTGAAATGTCAGTATATCTTCCGAATTCATTCATTATCAGCCGAAAGTCGTCCACTGTGTCTGAGTCGCCTGACTAAGGAAAAAATCCGTAAGTTGGGCAGCAGCGGCTTCCGTGTACTTAGCAGATTCACTGCGATCCCCAAGACGCCTGCCAAGCGTGGGGATTATGGCAGACCCCCCTTTTATGGGGAGGCCTATGTTTAACAGTGGACGACTTTCGGCTGATACGACACCCTCGGGATGAAATGGGGGGGGTGCTATTCTAAATCGGACACCCCACCGGCCAACTGCATCTTCCGAATAACTGCACCAAATTGGATATATTTTTTTTGTTGTATTCGGGTTGACGTCGCGCGTCGGTCCGACGTTGCACATCGAATTAGCGAAGTGGAAGTGGTGGACGGACGGTAGATGGAGCAGACACGCTTTAGAGTGGAGACCGCGTTTGGGCAAGCGTAGTGTGGAACGCCCTGCGGCACGATGGACCGACGATTTAAAGAAAGTGGCTGGCAGCGGATGAATGTGGGTTGCTCAAGACCGCGTTGGCTGGCGATCTCTGGAGGAGGCCTACGTTCTGCAGTGGACGGCAATAGGCTGATATGATGATGATGATGTGTTCAGGTTTGCCAGGACAAGGTTTGTATAAGAGCAAACTTCGGAAATTCGAACAAAAATTGCAATCGTGCGAAGCGGGCCACTAGTTATTAAGTATCTTCTACACTCTTTTTCCCACACGTATATTATGTGCTAAATTACATACACAGGTACTTAAAGGGCCATATCTTATGCAACAAAACGCGCTTCTATAAGTACACCATTTTTATGATGTACTTCCCATTGCTTGCATATCAAGTTTAATAGCCCAACGTTTAACCTTCACAGTTCAAACCTCTGTTAGATCGATAAAAGTCTATAGTTAAGACATTTCAAGAACGATTGAAGTATAGAATATACTCAAATGAGTCTATTACGGAATTCGAGTCAGTTTTATTCGATTTCGAAATGATGAAATCGAAGTTATCGAGATATCTTGTTTTATTTACTAGCGGGAATTGTCTTCCCTAATTGTTTTATAATAATATTAGAACTCAGGGATAATGTAACTATATATTTTGTTTTTGTTATGTACCTAGCCATGTTATCTCTTCACCACCCTTGGTTGACTGGTAGAGAATGTGTACCTATGTGCATGAAGTATAAATAAATAAATACCCAATAACACTTAGTCCTACCTGGGTATTGAAACTAGAACCTCACGCTCAGCAGTCACAAGATCAACGAGTCAGTTAAAACCTTACAAAACACCTGTACTAAATCATCGTTGGTGTCAGCGCATTGCTCAAGAACACAACCTGCTTACCCACGGTCGGTGGGCGCGGCTAACCGCTCGCCTTTCGGACCCATTCCTAATGCATATTATTTACTACTAATTATTTATATTAGGTAGCCAACGGGCTCAATAGTGGCTATTTGAATCAAGTGCCGGTTTTCATTATAGCTGGCATTTAGAGTAACAAGCTTATTATTATCGTGCGCAGGAGTTGGGAGTTTAGTTTTAAACGTTGAGTAGTACTCGTACTACCGGATTTAGAAACGAGATTGCAGTTTTTAGTATTTATTTTTAAACTAGCCTTGAAGGCGGTTATCGTAGATGCAGTCGAAGTTGTGGATTAAAAAATCTATGTCCTTCACCAGGGTTCAAGCTATTTTCACACCAAATGTCAGCAAAATCTGTTCAGCTGTTTCATCGTGAAAGTGTAACAGATAGAGTTACTTTCGCATTTATAATATTGGTATGGATATGGATTCTATGTTCAGGGTAACTCAGATTTAGGACACATAGATTTTTTTTATACATCTGTGGGTTAATTCACCTAGCTAAATTAGTTTAGTTGCCAAGGTTTTACCATCAACATTTTTGGCTCAGCAATCAATGACTTGATGATCAATGAATGACAAAAAAAACACAGTGAAACCCATTCTTTTTCATTTCCTCCCCCACTAACAGCGGCTCAGAAAAAAATGGCGAGCTCTACATCCCTGATTAAAATGTCGTGTTACACGTTTATAAAATCTGTCATTTTAATAATAATAATAATTGATTGATATACAAGGTTGTTTGTAGTAAATGAAGTGCTAAGAAAGTATCGACATTATAAAAATAAAACTATGAACATGTATACACACAAACTGTTAGGTTTTCCTGGCTAGATCACAAAGTAAGATTCCACTCACAGATTTTAATACTATGTTTGATTTCATATTAGGAACTTTACGATACCAGTGTAGATAAACTCATAATTACCTATTATATACTTAAAAGGTACATAAACTAAAAACCCGACAATAACAGCAACTTTTACCATGGGATTGTGGCGGCTTAGTAATCGGAATATGCTGAGTTGCATTATTGACGAAGTACGTGGCAGCGGGCAATCGGCTCGCCAGTCGCCTACATACCACCGCCCTGCCTCGTCGCATACATTGTACGTAGTTAGCTATAACGAAGTATTGTGGAACTTGAATTAAAGACAATTTGTTTCCTCGGAGTCGGATTCTTTATTTATCTCACCAACAACCTAACACGCACAACACTGGTGACCCTACGACGATTTTAGGATTCCGCGTTGTTATTCAGATAGCAACAGGGTAGGCGACTCAAAACAGCTTACGAGGCAGAGGCGTTTAGACCGCGTGGTGCAAAGTGAAACGTAACGTGCTTTAGCAAAGTAAAGCGACGCGTGTGCCGTTTTCAAGATGAACCCGCAAGCGTTAATCAGCCACCCCGGGGCAGCTGCCGTGGGGGACGTATCAATAGTAACAGTGCAGATGAGAGTTCCGGAATTTTGGAGAGAAATACCAAGATCATGGTTCATCCAGTTCGAGGCAATGATGGCACCACAGAAGCAAAGCGACACCCAGAAGTACGAAATGGTGCTCGCAAAATTACCAACGGACGTTGTACGCCAGGTAACCGACATCATCGAAGCTCCGCCGGATACAGCGAAATACGAAACAATTAAAAGGCGTTTGTTGTCAGTGTATGAAGAGAGTACAGATACACAATTTCGCAAATTAATGCATGACACAGAACTGGGGACACAAAAACCGTCCCAATTACTCAGAGAAATGTCGGCCTTGGCGAAGAAATGCAGTTTGACGGAGGAACCATTGAAGAGGCTGTGGCTGGGCAAGCTAACGCCTAACGTACGCGCAATGTTAGCAATGAGCGAAGACACCAAGTTGGAGGATCTGGCTAGGAAAGCAGATAAAATACTGGAAACCTTGGGAAACGGCGAGGTCGCATCCATCACACCCAGCACATCGACAGGTGACGGTATAGCCAGCCATTTAAAGGAACTAACATTGGAAATGAAGGAACTACGCGGTGAAATAAATGAGATCAGGAGGCGAAAAGACAACTCGGGCGGCAGACGATGGCAACAACGCCCTAGATCCAAAAGCAGGACGCGGCGCACACCAGAATCTCCCGACTGGCTATGCAGACACCACTTCCGCTACAGGAACAACGCGCGGACGTGTGAAGCACCGTGTAGCTGGACCAAGAAGCAGCAGAAGCAGGAAAACTAGACGCGGTGCAGTCAGCGTCGGTGGACGATTGTGCCGCGGGAAACCACCGACTTTGCGTGAAAGACTACAAAACGGGAATTGTGTATTTAGTGGACACGGGTGCGAATGTGTCAGTGATACCAGTGAGTAAAGTGAAAACAAAGCAAAAACAAGAGTGTACGTATAAACTTTACGCAGCAAACAACACAGAAATAAAAACCTACGGTGTAGTGACTATAGAATTAAACTTAGGACTAAATAGAAATTACAAATGGTCATTTATAGTTTGCGAAGTGAAACAGCCAATCATAGGGGCAGATTTTTTAAGAGCGCACCAATTAGTCGTAGATTTACATAACAAAAGGTTGATTGACGGTCTCACTAAAATAAGTAGGGAAGCAGGTATAGTGAAATGTACCCAATTTACCATATCTAGCATTCAGCATGACAACCCGTACAAAGATCTGCTCGAAAAGTTCTCAGAAATAACTAAACCAATTTCGTACAAAGAACCCCCTACCCATAATTCATTCACCATTGTGCAACAAAGCAATTCATTGTAACATTTCAGAGAACCAGGTAAGGCCATACCTCCCACACAGATTTCGTAAAATAGCATTCGATGCAGTACATAACATAGGCCACCCTGGAATTAGGGCCACACGGAAAATGATAACGAAACGTTACTTTTGGCCAGACATGAACAAGGACGTCACCAGGTGGGCCAGGGCATGCATTCACTGTCAGAAAGTAAAAGTACAGCGACACACGGTATCCAAATTAAGTAGTTTTCCGGTAGTAGATAGATTTGAACATTTACATGTAGACATAATCGGAGCACTGCCAACGTCACAAGAAGGTTATAGATACTGCGTCACTATGATAGATAGGTTCACGAGATGGCCAGAAGCAATCCCAGTTACCAATATCACCGCGGACACAGTAGCTAAAGCCGTTTACGAAGGTTGGGTATGCAGATTTGGGTGTCCACTTACAATAACTAGCGATCAGGGTAGACAGTTTGAGAGCGAACTATACAAGAGCCTGTTAAACCTGTTAGGCATTAAAAAGACCCGTACAACAGCGTATCATCCGCAGGCGAACGGTATGGTCGAAAGAATGCATCGCTCACTTAAGGTCGCGATTAAGGCTAGGCTACAAGACAATAGGTCATGGGTCGAGGAATTACCGACAGCGTTGTTGGGACTTCGTGCGGCCTGTAAGAATGACGGAAACGTAAGCTCAGCAGAATTAGTATTAGGACAGACATTACGGTTACCAGGCGATTTTTATTGCGAAAACAACTCGACACAAGTAGAACATTTACCTACGTACGTAAGCAAACTCCGAAGCATAATAAGCAGTATGCGGCCACAGGCAAGGGAGAGCAGCGATTCGCGGAAAATATTTATTCATAAAGACTTAAATACGTGCTCTCAGGTTTTCATAAGGAACGATATGGTAAAGAGTCCACTAACCCCATCATATAACGGCCCACACAAAGTAATCAGTAGGGATAAGAAAACCTTTAAGATACAAATAGGCGACCGTCAAGCAACCATTTCCATAGACAGATTAAAACCAGCGTATACGTACGACGAGGAAAAACCGCCAGAAAACAAACGTACCGAAAATGAATAATAATAATAATAATAATAATAATTTATTTGCATCAAGTTTTACATTTTACATTAAATACATGGTAGTACATACAGTTTAAGGTAAATATACAGTAGCGTGGCGACACCAGCACCCTTGCTAAGTTGCCAAGACAACTTGTGTTAAGGATGCTGGGCCCGACCCTTTATTGGATGTATCTTAAATGCATTTAGGTACATACATGCCATTTTCTAATTTTACAACTGATTCATTATATGGAATATGTAAACGGACAAATAAACTATTTAGAAAAGAAAATAAACAAAACGAGATATTTTATGAGTGAAGTAGTGCAGCGTGTGAAGGGGTGTGTCTGTGATTGTGTAGTGTATGGTCTGTGTGTGTGTGTGTGTGTGTGTGTGTGTGTGTGTGTGTGTGTGTGTGTGTGTGTGTGTGTGTGTGTGTGTTTACTTGTATGTGTTTTCTCTATATTTGTGGGTGATGGTAGCGAGCAATGGGCAAATGATAGATGTGGTTTAACGGGAGCTGTATTGAGTTGACAGTAAGCCTTCAGTGTTGTTGTAATTAAGTGTTTGTAGCCAGGTATTTAGTTTTTTTTTAAAAGACATTATAGGGAGTGAGTAAAAGTTCAGTATTTTGTTTAGAGTATTGTAGAGATGAGGACCTTGAAAACAAGGAAATCTTCTTGTGAAAGTGTATATACAGCGGAAGGGTTGACACACCTTATCTTTACGTCTGGTGGTGATTATTTCATAGGAGGTTCTTTGATGCTGATAGAGTAGTATATGCAGTACAAATAATTGTCTGACTGTAAGGACCTTACAGTTCCTATAAAGTTCTTCAGTTGGGAAAAGAATGGGCCGAAAGGTACTAACCTTCAGTACGGCTCTCTGAGCTCGTTCTAGCTTCAAGAGTACCGTTTTGGGTGCACCACCCCAAGCACATATACAGTACGATAAGAGAGACTGACAAAGAGCAAAATATGTACACCTAATAATTTGGGGTTCTGCAATATGGCGAAGTCTACTAAATACAAAAATCAGCTTTCTGATTCTTTTTGTCAGTAACTCTATATGAGGTGCAAAGCTCAAGCCATCATCAAGAGTTACTCCGAGATACTTAATGGTTTGACAACGTTCTAATTCTGAACATGTACAAGTCGCAGTGCCAGACAGTAAACATGAGTGTGCTACTAAAGTGTATGAGTTTAGAGGCTGAGAGGACTTTCGTAAGCTGTATGTAAGAATTTTAGTTTTGTCAGTATTAATTGTGAGAATGTGTCTTTTGAGCCATTGTAAAACACTATTTAATCCTTTTTGTGCGGAATCGAAGGTATCATCCCAGGTGTCGCCAGAAAAAGTAAGGACGGTGTCATCAGCAAACGCCACGATTTTTCCACTTTCCAGACTTAAATTACATAGTTGGTTAACGTAAATCAGAAAAAGGGTGGGGCCTATCACACTGCCTTGTGGCACGCCGAATGTCACTGGTTCCTCTCTACTGAGGTAATTTTGTATTTTTACACACTGAGTTCGGTTTTGAAGGTAGTCTCTAAAGATGTTAAGTGATTGGCCACGAATCCCAAGTTCCTCCAGCTTTATAAATAAGTCAGAAATGGAAACCGTATCAAACGCCTTTTTTAGGTCCAAAAAAATCGACAAAACTTTCTTTTTCTTGTCCATATTTTTTGTAACATGGTCAATTAGATCAAGTACAGCACTACTAGTAGATTTATTGCGCCTGAAGCCGAATTGGTTGGGAGAAAAAAGCTTTTTATCTTCTATATAAGTCACAAGTCTTTTGTTGATCAGCCGCTCAAGAACTTTAGAAATGGAAGGTAATACTGCAATCGGTCGATAATTATTTACAAGTTTTTTATTCCCACTTTTGTGAATTGGGTGTATGATGGCTTTCTTGAAGTACAAGGGAAAAGTGCCGGTATGGAAACAGAGATTAAAAATATGTGTGAGTATGGGTACCAGTGTCAATGAATAGCGTTTTAGAAACTTTGTTGGGATATTGTCCCAGCCCATAGCAGAATCTGATTTAAGTGACATTAGGACTTCCTCAACCTCCGCCTCATCGGTGTCTAACATGACGAATGATTGTAAAGGTGGAGATGTGGAAACTATGTCTGGTGGAATTTTGTGACTACCAGGTGGACAAGAAAAGTTATCAGCAAGTTCTTTTCCGAATGTAAACCAAATGTAGAACCAAGCGAGCAGAAATCGCTACCGCCCATGGTTAAAACCACGCGCTGTGGTCGAGTAATTAAGCAACCGGTGCGATTTTTGCTCACATGACAAAAATGTAGGTACACCGAAGGCTGAGGGGATTTTTATGTACATTTCACTTTCGTTATTTGACCAATTATACCTACTTGTAGTACCAATTAAAAACAGTTAGAATTCTAAAATGGGAAATTTCCAAAATAAAGAAAACGTAGCCATAGCGCAGGCCCAAGTAGTAGCAGGACAGCAGTTAGAGAACAAACTAAACTATTTCGGAATAATGTTAATCATTATCGCCGCTATAATGGGCATATTACTATGTTACGCTATCAAGAGAGGTTGCGCGGGCCAAGCGAGGGAATGGTTAAGAAAAGAAGTGCCGGGAATACTGGCGAGACAACCCGGTACAGGGGGAAACCCGGCACCGACGGCCACCGCCACGGGATACGTATAGCTAATCGATGTTGTGAAATGTGCAAGAAAACGATAGTGAGTAAGAATAAGTTGTTTCTCATATTTATATTGTAGTTTATTTTGTGAACGGCGTTACCATGACCAAAGCTGCCGACCCGCGAGGTGTTAGTTAATTATTGCAGAGCGGAGGTCATGGTAACTACCCTTAATAATTATTGTATATTAATATGTATAATGTCAAGTCGGCTCAGAGCCCAGGCGAGGACGAGACCGCAATTTTTTTTAGAAAATAAGGTTCATAGAAGCTATATTTAGCGATAGGAATAAAACAATAGGCAGCATTCAACTGTTGGAATGCTGACAGGATAGAATGTTATCGTAAGCAACAATGTAACTTAGGAGACTTCTTAGCACGATAATAGTGATGTAAGCATGTACTTTACGTTAAGAATAAAATTTTATTGTGTAAAATTTTGGGAAAGGGGGGGTGTGATGTGGCGGCTTAGTAATCGGAATATGCTGAGTTGCATTATTGACGAAGTACGTGGCAGCGGGCAATCGGCTCGCCAGTCGCCTACATACCACCGCCCTGCCTCGTCGCATACATTGTACGTAGTTAGCTATAACGAAGTATTGTGGAACTTGAATTAAAGACAATTTGTTTCCTCGGAGTCGGATTCTTTATTTATCTCACCAACAACCTAACACGCACAACAGGATTAACCCTGAAATCATACTTATTCTTTCCATCTATTTCTGATGCTACTACCGTCAACTTTCAGCCCCGCTTGGCCTTCACGCCTGTTAACTTAATAGGTAGGCAGGGGGGCAAGTTTATTGACTCCGCCACGTGCAGGGTCAGAGATACGGCCGACTATAAACGAATTCGGGGACTGCCTGTCTTTTGGATATCTTCTGCATAGATTTTGAAAAAGTACATTTAAAACAAGTATCTGTTAAAATTCATAGTTATTCGCTCAGATTATAAACAAAAGGCAGATAAACCGCGTGGAACATTGAGAGTGAAGCCAAAAAAGCAAATACAAATTCAAAAGCCAACTACAATCTCGTGCGTCCGTTCTGCATCAGTTCTGTGTCCAAAACTCTCAAAGTTTAGTCGAAAAAATTAAATAAAAGTAGTATTCTTTCAAAATAAAAAAAAAGGCGTATACTAAAAGATAGATACTAAAATTGTCTGTAAGATGATGTAAGTTTCGTTTAAATATACCTGGTAGATTTTGTGTGATTGTCAATGTTTTGTCCGCGTCAGACACAACTTCACGTGTTAATTAAACTATATAATATGAATATAATTAAAAATATTCACTTATTAAATGATTAAGAGAAAGTTCTAGTTTAACATATATTTTTTCAAATCATTTACACCGCACATTTTGACGTGATTGTCAGTTTAAAATCTGTAAAAGTCGTTAAATAGCCCCTTAATTGTTACTTGTCCAACCAGCCATAATTTACCATCCCATGAAGCTCCAACTTCAACCATTTACCTACACCACCCACCTCACAAGTCACAACACTAGAGAGGTGGGCGTGTCCGCGCATGCGCAGTCGCAAGGCCGTTCGACTCACGCGCACTTGTCCGCGGTTCCCACATCATGCCGGTGCTGACTCGCCCACTGACCTATTACTGACCCCGGTTGGACACAGCCTTATCGGTGGGTAAGTTTCTACGTAATTGGGTGATATTGATGGCCGCAAAGTTGATCGATAATATGGTTATTTGCAAATGTTATTGTGTGTGGGAGTGTTTGAGAATGAAAGTTGTGATTATGGTTTTCAATCTTGTTGATTGCAGTGTAGGTTTAAAGTATTTTTTTAGGTTATTTGGATAAGTTTATATCGATATAGTACAATCATATTTCTAAGCTTTGTCTTACATATATAAAGTTTCATACTGGTGGCCTAATTGTGACCAACTTCGACTCTACTTATATTAAATCTTTAAAAAAAATGATAGCCGAAAAAGGATTGTATTGCTCTATCTATAATAGAGAGACAATTCTCATAATGATAAAAAACGAAATAATGATCGTATTGTAATGTCAATGTCAAAAGTTCCTCTTATTTACCACACAACAAAACTTTTTGAATTTTGAATCTTTAGAACACATGAATAGAGTAACTTTTACTTTTTTTGGTTATATCCCTAGGACTACGAAAAATACTCGACATAAATAGAATACAATAAAAACACGTCCCTAACTACGACGTAATCTAATAGATCACAACTTTGCTGATTAGTAAACAATGACTGAATGTGTTTCCTAGTAAGAACCTACTTAAAATGTTATCTTACTGTAATGTCATGGCCGCTTCGGTGAATTGAGAAAAACACAAGTAAACTGACTTCCTGCGTGATTGGAATTCGGTAATGCGATATTTAATTTACGGCAAGTAAATATGTGTTTAACAGATCAATAAAATTATATGTATTACCTACTAGCTTCTGCCCGCGACTTCCTCCGTGTGAATGTCGGTTATCGTGGATGCAGACAAAGTCGCGAATTAAAAAGTAGCCTATTTCCTCTTTAATTTTAGTCTGTGCCAAAATTCATCAAAAACAGTTCTGTAGTTTAGTCCTAAAAGAGTAACAAACAAAAAAACTCACTTTTGCATTTATATATACATGCTATTTTAGTAAAAAAGAATAATAATAATTATTTTATGATTAAGTATGTCAAATGACAATGCCAGATCCTGCCCCACCCATGTACAGAAAAAGTAACCCATGTACAGAAAAGTAAATTAATCAAAATAATTGTAATGAATATAGAACCTTTCTATACTAAATTGTTTTTCTTTAGAACTTCCGGATTACGAAATACCTACCCACAAAATACAAACACATTTTACCTAAAATATAATTTAACATATAATCAATGTCATTATTGTTTTTAGATTTAAACGGAAACCGCAAGTTCTACAGTCACTGAGACTAATTTTTAGTTATCAGCTGGTTATCAGCAATAAATAAACAGTAAGATGCTACATATTGCACGACTTTTATTGAGTGGGGCAAAGTTCTGTAGAGTTTCTGGCATTGTCCTTTGACTAACATTGCCATGTTAGTCAACGTTTTATTTGTGAAACATTGGTTGTAAATTGAATTAATAGGTTGTAATATTATAGAACAGCATTATAATAAGTAAACAATTTCGCTAATGAAGTGAATTAAATAATCAAAACCGAAGAAGAAAGCCTAAAATAAATACAAAGATTATCATACTGCTAAGACCTTTTTTCATTAATTTTTTAAGCCTGGTCTTTTCTCGAAAAAATCTACACAAAGCCATAATTTTAATTTATTATGAAGAAAACATTATGTTTTTATTTGTCATAGATTTTATTGGTGGCCAGTGTTATTGATTTGTACAATATTACCAAAAAGGTTTCTCTATTCGTCTTCATTAAAGAAGTATGAATGTCAAAACGCAATGATATTGTCTTGTCAAAATAATTTCACAACTTCCATTCTTTTAAATTATTCTTTTAATTTTAGCAGCAATGATTAATGTGCGCATTGTTTTGTTACAGGTGGGTGGTCCGTCATCTAATTACAGTGAGTAATTAAACGTAAATAAACTAATGAAGTTTTTAATTACAAAACATAATAGTCCCGTAATTGTTCCGTAACTGTGAAGTAATCAGTCGTGGCATAATAATAATGTACTCGTCAACGACTGTTACCTATGTTTCTAAATCAGATATTATGCGTTGAAACATGCTGTATTTTAACTAAAAAAAAAATCGGTCAAGTGCGAGTCGGACTCGCCCACCGAGGGTTCCGTACATATTTGTAGGTACATTTTCACACTTTTTGCGATTTTTACGATATAAACGACCACATCTTTTTTTCACGTTAATATAGAGGATTTTTTTACAGCATCAAGGGACCGTAGACTTGAGTATATGGTTTTAATTTCAACTCGATACCTCCACCCGTTTTCGCGGTCTTGACAGACAGACAGACAGACGGACAACAAAGTGATCCTAGTGTTCTTTCTTTCTTTATAAGGGTTCCGTTTTTTGCATTTTAGGTACGGAACCCTAAAAACCAGTCAAGTGTGAGTGGAATTCGCAAATCAAGGGGTCCGTATCAACCAAAGAGGTATCAACGTACATACAATATAGTACCTACCTAAAAATCGAGCTAGAACGCCGAAAAAAGAATGTTTCTTGTATGAGCACCCCTTTAATTTTTAACTTTTTTATTTACTTTTTATTAATTGTTATTATTGAAGCCATAGTTACTGTGTTAAAGTGTCTAACTACCTATTACGGTTTAAAATATACAGCCTGCTGAGAGATAAGACGGTTGGACAGCAAAAGCTTAGTGATAGGGTCTTGAGCTTCACCCTTCAGGTACGGAACTATTAAAAGTAGGCAAAGGAATTCAATATTGATGGAGGTAGCTGATTACTAGTGATAGGTTTCATGGAGAAAGCGAATGAACATATAATAGTACATTATGGTACAAGTGTGTAATGTTGGTGATTACAGCTAAGGCGCGACTGAGACCCGAGCCGTTAGGTTAGGTTAGGAGAGCCGAGGACGGTAATCATCAATACACACGTGTATCATACGGCGTTTTTCAACACACTTGTGAAGAAAATAATACTTAAAAATCATTTTCAACAGTGATAACGAGTTGTGAACAACATTCGCAATAGCGGGAAACATTAATCAGCTTTCCTATGCGCGCGCATCAAACAATGGCGATCGGCCATAGACTAAAAGAATGAGGTTTCTTTTTTTTTGTCTTTTCGTGAATAGCGTTCTAGCCACGTACAAAATGGGGAATTCAAAGTTTTCTTTATTACAGAGAAAACAAAAGTCATATTTGAGTGAAAGTTTTATTTATTAAAAACTACAAGTTGAAGTCATTAGTTAAATACGAAGTTGCATGAAATGAGCAAGCAATAGGTACATTAATTTATTTACAGTACTATTGAACACGATCTTTTTTGTATCGAAACTTTTTTAAGAACAAAGCAACAAGCAATATTTAAAAAAAAAACCCTGTAACTCACTTGTGAATAATAGCAATGAAAAAGTCACAGTTTGATTACAGTATGTCTATTCTGTTACAATCTCCCTCGGTGAACACCTAGGTGAAGTGAGCTGTCATCCGTCCCGATGCTAGGGATTGACAAAGCACTACAATCGGATGACAGCTCACTTCACCTAGGTGTTCACCGAGGGAGATAGTAACAGAATAGCACTGCTGGTGTCATTATGTGCCTAATTGCGGTGAAATTAGAGCCATTTTATGAGCAAGTGTGTTGAAAAAAATACTAAAGATAAATATAGAAAAATTGAAAGATTGCAGTCGTTAGATGTGCCTTACCGCGTCCAATGATGGTCACGTTCTGTTTTGTTTGTTTTGCCATGAAACCGTCTATTTTATTTGAACGCGATGCGTGATATCATTTTTCTTAGCGTCATTAATTCTTTTAGGCGTACTGTATGAACAGCAAGGGAAGCAAATATGTACATCCCCGTTGCAGAGAAACTATCCTAAGGGTATTTTTAGGGCATTACAACTAGAGAGCGGTGAATATTTTTTTTTATGGGAAATTTCCGCCACTCTGTTCCCAAACCTCGCACCCCCGACCATAGGCAGACGTGGAAGACCGGTGGGTTTAGCCGGTAATTGTCGGTAATGCCCCCCCATCACCCCCACGATGAAGGAAGTCCAAGAGAATTTCCACCGCGCACCAAAAAAGGCATTACAACTCATAAAACCGGACAAGTGCGAGTCGGACTCGCCCACCGATGGTTCCATACATATTAGTAGGTACATATCCATACTTCTATAGTAATCCATACCTACTATCCATACTTTAATCTACTTAATATTATAAATGCGTTTTTTGCGACATAAACGGCCGTATCTTTTTTTCACGTTAACATAGAGGGTTGATTTTTTTACAGCATCAAGGGACCGTATATGGTTTTAATTTCAACTCGATTTGTCCACGCGTTCCCGAGATAAAAATTCTTGACAGACAGACAGACGGACAACAAAGTGATCCTATATGGGTTCCGTTTTTTCATTTTGAGGTACGGAACCCTAAAAAATCAACAAAATAGGTCAAATAACAAACGAACGACCAACTTTCTCATGCTCCCAAAATTCTTGCGTGTCCCAAATATTGTACTTAATCAACCAAGTATCCCCCAAAGGGTAGTAGCTACAGCTACAAGCGCTGCCTGATCGACACGCGAACTAAATGCTACATTCCTGACGGTAGCTGCAGGCGCGGGCGCACGTCATATTCTACACTAGCCAGGGTTTTTGACTGGGCCTTTGTTTATATATATATATACTATATATGTATGTATGTATGTATTATATATACTGGTGAAAAAAAATTTTTCAAAGTGAACCGATTTTCTACTTTTTCAACATTGTTTTTTAATACCTACATAATAGTAATATTTTCGTAATTTTGGCTCTGTAGCTGTCTTTATGACTGTATATCCTGTTGGAAAAACGCATAAAACAATTTTTTTTGGCATATTGTAATGGTTGTATTCGTCCTGAAAGTTAACTCTAACGTCTATTTTCGTAAAACGATATGAAAGAATTGTCTTCGCTTCAAAAAACCATAATTAAAAATTATACTTTTACTCTGTAGCTGCCTAAATCAAGACTTAATCGTTTCGAAAACTGTAATTGTCTTTAAATAATCTGCTCACATCATTACGATATTGCTCTGGGCAAAACGCGAAAACAAGAAGTTCTCGTCACGCGAATCGAATACACGCTCTTAAAATAAATAGTTTCTACTTCGTTTTTCATTGCACTGTTTTTTATTTCACTATCATCATCATCATTTCAACTTTTAGACGCCCACTGCTGAGCATAGATTGAGATCTATGCTCAGCAGTGGGCGTCTAAAAGTTGCCAACATGCATCGGCCAAGCACGGCGACTACGGCTGAACCCCCCCTTGGGTGAGCCCAAGGGGGGGTTCAGCCGTAGTCGCCGTGCTTGGCCGATGCATGTTGGCGATCGCAGTAGGTGTTATGGTACTCAGAAGGACGCTGCTGCCCATTCTCTGGTCAATATCCCTCTGTCGCCTTCTACGACACCCACGGGTAGAAATAGGGTGGTGCTATTCGCGGCCGGCACCACACGGCAAGCAAAATGTATACAATAGTTTAAATACGTAACCGGTTGAATGTTGGTGAACACCATTTGCTAAAATCAAACCAAACTGTTCTTACTAATTTGTGTAATATTTATCTTGGATTTGGAAAACTGGATATGTAGTCACACCAAAGGCGTTGTTAGCCGTTCCCATTCCAAAGTAAAAATGTTTGCTCATTAAATATCTGTTAGACTTCAAGATATTGTGCAAACGTGTATCTTAAAAACTAGCCTTCCTTTAGTATTTGTCATGAACATGTCGAAAACATGTATGATGTAATACAAATTTAACTCGTTTGACCCCCAGACAGCGGACCAAACTAGCGACCTTATTGACGTCCAGACAACGAATCAAGGCAAAACATAATTGACAATAAGCATATATTGGTATAGTTATTATCCTTTATTTATTTATGTAGAGACAACAAACAGCAGTGTATTAATAAGAACACATAGGTTAGAACTTAATAATATACGAAACAAATTCGCTATACTTTACTCTAAACAGATCTACAAAAAAAAAAAAGAAACGTAATATCTGTTGAGCCAAACTGCCTATTGTAGGTGTCAACTAATGTAGCGGTGAGCGTACGCCTAAGTTGGTTCTACAATATGTAGTTGCAAACAAGTGACTCCAGCGATGAAATCCGATCCAGCCTGTCCCTTTGCTGTCCTCTCCTAGCGGACCCACAGGGGGTGCCCTTAGCGTGTAGTCGCTTAGTTTGTAAGCTTTTTTGCCCTGGCTGGAGGCCCTAAAAATAATATTTTTTAAGGCACCACAGGAAAGTCCGGTTAAGCAGTCGACAACAAAAAGACTCCAGCGAACTTCTCGACCATGTACGGTAGCACAAACACCTTTTCAACATAATTGTAAGTTTCCAACGGCATTTCCTCTTTTGTGATATCTAAGCTCCCAATATCAGTTGTAACATCTCTCAAATACGCTGATTAGATTCCGCGTCAGTCTGTCAAGCCATCAAGCCGGCTTGACAGGCACACTTGGCGATCTAATTCGTTGTTAGATCATTTGTAACTGTTGCGTATGTTTGACATTATGTTAATGAACAGTCGGGCGCTGTCTGGCGGCAGTACGGTGTTGAGTGGGTGCGTTTGAGTAATTTGTTAATTACAACTCGTTAAGTTTTTGTATCAGGTCAATTTGGTTGGTAATTTGTAAGACTCGATCAGATGTTGAGCTGTGTTGTCGATGTATTGTTGGAAACATGAACTTATTTTTATTATATTCAAACAAATACTTAGTTGGTCATCTTATTTACAACATTTATAAGAATTAAATATGTACAAAGCTTAAAAGTAAATTAAAAAATATGTATTATGTACAATGGACAGCTCACAGGTCATCAAAAAACTCGTCCGCATCGCTCACAATGGGACAAGTGCCCAGAAGGATAGCAGCATTACCACGTTGAATGGCAATGCTAATTCTTTGGCCCAAGAAAAGGCCAGCCCTCTGGTCACGTGAAGAGTCGACCAGCCGCTTAGAAATGTCTTTAAAAACAAGGTGAGCACTCGGACCCCATGGCCCTAGTGTTTCAACCCCAAACGGCTCAAACATATAACTTCCAAGAAGGTTGTTATATTTACGCCGTTTGAGGTTTTCGGCACCCGCAGCAGCCGCCCCAGCACAACACGACGTGCTAGGAAGATGGGATGGCGCAAGGGTGTCGACACAAGTTGCATCCCACACCAAAAGTCTACCCAACTTCCACGGCATTATGGTCATTCCATCTGGTCTCTTACCATCGTCGCGTGCCAAGCCATTATTTGTTCTAACACAGCTGGCACGCCGGCGGAGGCAAGAGCACGACAGATGATGTCATTAATGCTGGCGTGCCGTGCTATCCGGCCTGCGCTTTTACAGCAGGAAAGGCTATGGTGGCCGAGGCAGTCGACAACTTCACCACATTGACAGCGATGCGGGGCCCCGCAAGGTGCGCCCAGACGTAGGCATGTAGCGAGGCGGAATGTAGTGTCTTGGTTGGTTGTTTTGAATATAATAGAATACAGTGAAATAAATATTGACCATGTAAAATAGATAGGTATTAAGCCACATAGCATTTAAGTACTTAGTGGTAGCATAGTAGGCGTTATAATATCTTAACAATTTAACATAATCGACATCATTAAACAACCTTATCTTTTGTGCAAATATATTAATCCACATGAATTATTTAATTATCGTCTAAATACTTACTGAATACGAGTTAAGTTAAAAAACATTATAGAAAGTTTAATGCTTTTGAACGTCATGGTAACAAAATACAGCCTCCTAAACACACCCACTATTTTCTAATGTTATCGCACAAAAGGAAGAAAACCAACACATAAAAACCTGTATAACCGCTGGAAAATGTTAGGAAGAACAAAAAGCAACACACCTTGTGCGTGTCTACTTTAAGTTCTGCTTATTCCGGAGAGAACTAACGGAAAGAAAGTACTAAATAACTAATAACATTGATGAATACGCTAACTCAACAACATTCTCCGGAACCGTAGGGCCAGAACTTGACAATTTCACTTTTCCAACAGGGAATCTCCCAAACAAGTATTATTTACGATGTCGTCACTCAAAGGATGTGCAAGCTTTCTGTTTTCTCGTCCGTGGCGGACGTGGCTGTCTATTGAATGGTTTTTCTTTGAAGAAATACAACAATTTACCTTAACTGATTTCAAGAAATATGTTTCTTGTGCGATTTCTTTGGGAGAGTAACGTTCTGCTTGTAATTTCGTTGCCAGAGTCCAAGATAGTTGCAACGTTTCTCCAGGAACTTCTTTCCTTGTCGTGCTTCATTGCTTCAGCGCTTTTCTGGTGGTCGCCACTGTTAAAAGAAAAGAAAGAAAGAAAAATGCGTTTATTGGCATTATTATAAAAATTAAATACACCTTAAAACTATAAAATACAAAAAAACAACGATTATTAATGCCAAAAGGGCCTCAGCTCAGCATAATGTCAGATGACAACACAAAGTGCGCCACCTGACGCTGATTTTCAGTTGCAACCTACGAGTGCCATACGCTAGAATATTAAATACAGGGAGGAGTGTGTCCGTTTAATAAAATAAAGGAGAAAATTAAAAGTGATACTACTCATTTTAAAAGAATAAACGTTGCGACATGTACTAAGATAAATAAATAAATACCCATTATCTGTAATGCATTAAAAATTGTAAATATTAAAACAAAACATATAACATTAGTAAAAGTGATAAAATTGGTAAACGGTATAAAAATGGTAAAGTGATAAAATTGGTAAAAAATATAATATTGGCAGCTAAAAGTGTTAAAATTGGTGAAAGTGATACAGTTGGTAAAAAACGTGGTAAAAATCCATTAAAAGATAAAAACGGCAAAAAAATTATGGAAGAAATTGTTCAAATGGCAGATATGTCGGCTCGGTCATTTTCAGTGTCTTTTTGATGGAGGAGTTACATTGGGTTGTGAATATTGTGGCTGGCTTGTTCAGTTTGTATCTATGACATGCGTTAATTGGAGTCTAAGAGACTAAATTAGGTACGCAATAGTGTCATAACCATGGTTGAGCAGTGTCGAATCGCCTGAACTGTGTGTACTTTGGTTACTGTTGTGCCGTCTCTCATGGGACGTTGTAATAGTGACCAATTGTTATTAATTCTTGTATTGTTTGCCTTGTTTTTGTTTAGTGTCTGTGCTTACTAACATAGTCGTAAGTTTTACTAACAATCCTGTTGAAAAACCTATTATATTCAGAAAAAAACTATTATATTCTAAAGAAACGTGAATTAAGAAATCATGACGCTGCTACCAGAAATATTCCTATAGAAATGTTTAACGTTTGCATTGTAATTTAAAAATTAGAATGTCGAACGGAAACAACTGTCGAAGCAGACGCAATTGAATTCAATCTAAAGCTAGGCCAAGAAATACATAGTTGTTTAAATGAATAAACGAATGTCTATATTATTAAAACTCGTGTCCTCGATCGATGCCCCGAGAGCCTACAGACAACACTTAAAGGCAAACGATTGTGTAAATCAATAAACACAGTGTTTAACGACAAACATGACGAGCATACAGACAAACTGACAGTACCTGTCGACACTGTGTTACAAGGTCACAGGGCCAGTATGATAATCAGTTAGGAAACCTTCGAGTTACTCGTCATCTTGTGTTTTGGGAACCTTGTGTGTTGTTGCAATTGCAGTTTGGGTATGTGTCATCTCAGCAAGATTATTTTTTGAAAGCATTTGCATGTACTTCTGGTGTGTTTTTGTGTCTAGGCAGATGTAGAAAGTGTATTTTCGAAGAGTATCGTAAAATCTTTAACGAGGGTCGTAAACGATTAGGAATTGTTATAATCCATATTCATCCACACTAAAATTATAAATGCGAAAGTAACTCTGTCTGTCACGCTTTCACGATGAAAAGGCTAAACCGATTTTGATGAAATTTGGTATGAAAATGGCTTGAACCCTGGGGAAGGACATAGGCTAATCAGCGAATTCAGCTGCATCCACTACACCCGACATTTACGCGGACGATGTCGCGGACAAAAGCTAGTAACGTCATTATATCGAAATATTGAATAATATCCTATTGCCCTATCATATTGTCCGTATGGTCTCCTACGTAAAGAAAAGCACCATCCTATATCTTCCCGTGGGTGTCGTAAGAGGCGACTAAGGGACGTACCAGAGAACGGGCAGCAGCGTTCTCTGTGCCCTTGTAACAACCATACTGCGATCGCCAACCCGCCTGCCAAGCGTGGCGATTATGGCAAAACCCCCCTATAGGGGAGGCCTATGTCCAGCAGTGGACGTCTTTCGGCTGAAATGATGATGATGATGATGAATAATATCGTGATGGCCTGGTTCAGGAGCCCGCCTCTCATGTACGAGGTTTTGGGTACGCAATCGGGAACGAGCAAGTATGTGACTTTTCTATTTCTTATTGTACTTTCTAAGTTTATCCTGTTTTCTTAAATCACCAATCCACATTGAGCAAATGTGGTGATCAATGATAATGCGTTGTTTGGATGAGAAGATTCATTTGCCCTGTAGTGGTGATGTGCTGGTTTAGCATACAGAAGCCGAATGCTTCCGTGTACTTAACAACTCTACAGCGATCCCCAAGACGCCTGCCAAGCGTGGGGATTATAGCAACGGGGGGTTGCTATAATCCCCACGTTTGGCAGGCGCCTCCCTCCTGGGAGAGGCGCTTGTTCCACAGTGAACGTCTTCCATCTGTTGATGATAATTATTTAGTAAATCCTCAACATGATTGTCTTACGTTACTAATAACGAAACTAGGCATAGAATTGACGACACTGTTGGCGCAGTGGCTGAGCAATCGACTGCTGCGCAGCGTGTTGCGGGTTCGATTCCCGCCCAGGGTAAATATTTGTGTGATGAGCACTTGTGTTTACCTTGTGTCTGGGTGTTGTTTATCTATATATGTATGTATTTAAAATGTATATGTGTATGTATATCAGCCGTCTGACACCCATAATACAGGGTCTCCCTAGTTTGGGGTCAGATGGCCGTGTGTGATTATGTCCCCACATATTATTATAATTACTTTTTCCATGATAGTTGATGATGCAACGCGGCCATTAGCGTTATCGATAAGTTCCAATGTGCTCAATGTTTACCTAGAAAAAAGCTAATTTACCATTCACAAACATCTAGGTGTGTTTAACTAATATTACGACCCAAAACATCGGAACTGGTTTGCACCATCTCTCGGGTGTCAGTCGTCCGGTATTTGGTAAACATTCGGGACCCGAGCCATTAGCACCGGCTGGCAACCGGCCAAGCCCTGTGACACACTGACACGGTAACTAATAACGGACCCTTCGCACGTAAATATAACTTAGTGGGAAATTTAATGACCATAAATTAAAATAAAATATATGAAGTTACGTGAAAGCTTAACAGACGCGTCATTATTTGAATCCAAAACGGTTGAATCGTGTCTCTGGGACTCGTCGAACTTCATTGCTTCGTAGCTTTTCTGGTGGTCGCTACTGTTCATTCTGGCTTACAGGATAACAGTGGTTTGTGAGAAAAAACTATGACAGTGACAAATAACTTTTAAACATTATTTCTGTTGTGTCGCAAGTAAGCAAACATAAACTGACACACATACACAAACAACCAGAAACGAAACAAGTACCTCCATGCAGGAATCAAATCCGCGACACGCAGTGCATAAGCCAATCTATCAGCTGCTCTGTCGTAATTTCTTAATGCTGACCGATCTGCATGTTTTAATATGGCTGTTACAAAACAAAGGCTGTTACAAAATAATAAAAAATAATAATAATAATATGTGGGGACATTTTCACACACGGCCATCTGACCCCAAACTAGGGAGACCCTATACTATGGGTGTCAGACAGCTGATATACATACACAAATACATTTTTTTTTTTGTAAATACGTACATATATAGATAAACAACACCCAGACACAAGGCGAACACAAGTGCTTATCACACAAATGTTTACCCTGGGCGGGAATCGAACCCGCAACACGCAAAATACTATCAAACTGATGAGATTTAATTTCACTTTAATTTAATCTCCTAAAATGGATTTTTATCAACATCTTCTGCGTTATTCCAAATATGTTGGGGTCAAAAAGGTTTTTGGTCATCATCATCTGCCTATAAGCCTTTTCCCAACTACATATATTGGAATTGAAAAAAGTGTTTTTGATAAGTAAACCAAATATGTCATTCACATGTCATGTTACACTTGTTGGGACCACCATAATTATGCAGATAGCCAGTATTCTTTGAAAAGCTTTCACTTTTATCCCAAAATAAGTACAGTAGCAAAACAACCGGGTTGCAAATGAAAAGCTGAGCGTTTTGAGAGCGTCCCTACGCTCTGATTGGCGCAGTGCGAACCAGTCCAGATGCATAGATACGTATGTAAATGTTGCACTGTGCAGGGAGTACGCAGTAGGGTAACTAAACAATTACTTCTTTGAATGGAACATTGTTTAGGTTGCTGATAAACTTTAAAGATGTCTGCTAACAGAAAACATATTGTATTTAATTTTTAATTTGTTAATTAAATTAAATTGAATATGTTACTTTGTTTTCCCAAATACCATGAGTATGTTTATTACGTTTTCACAGCTATACTCTTGCATCGATTTTGATGAAATTTGGTAAAAATTAACCTTGAACCGCAAGGAAGCATATAGACTACTTTTTATTCCGTGACTTCGTTTGCATCAGCAATAACCGACATTCTGACGAATGGAGTCGCGGAAAAAGCCATATAATTAATAAATATATATTTGGAACAAATAATAGAACATCCTTCATAAATTGAAGGTCGCAGAGTTAACGTCGATGAAGTTAGTATAAGAGAGCAATTTATTCTAAATCAAAGTAAATAAATTCATGATCAAATAAACTCAATCGAAATTTCTTTGACTTAAACCTTCAACCGCTTTAAAATACTAATAAAACAATGTTTTATGAGTATTTAACAGAACGATTCTCATAATAATTACAAAAGCAATGCGACTGACGTGATTGCGCTCAACAAGTGAGCATCTCCACAGAATATTGATCGCTAAATAACGTTTTACCAGCTGTTGGTAATAGAAACACGTAGGTAACTGCTGATCTTCGTGATAACAGATCGGTCCCGCTGCTTCTAACTAACGGTTCGATATTACATTACTTGATCGGTACAAAAAACTTATCTAATACTAATACTGTTTCTAGACTGCCTACCGCTAAGTAATTTGAGTCCAACCATGTTTCACAAAACCTGAAAGAAGTAAAGAAAAAGGTGGTTTGTAAAGGTTACAAGTTTTAAGAGTAGTAAGCTGAAGCTAAATAGTTGATGTCTCTTTCGAAAGAGATCAATTAGTGAGCTAAGATCTTATCAGGCCTTAAATGTACCGTTTATTAACATTTAGAACGCTATGGCAGACAACGTGTGTCCCATGCTAGCGGACACTTTACCTTCAACGTTTTTGGCCAGGTGTATAAAACATAAACACCATGCAACTTCACACCATGTCTTCCCGTTTTCCGGCGGGCTGTCAAATTATGTACCTATTATATAATTATTACCTTAAAACTATCAATCATGTAACGCTCCTCCCTTTTACCATATATAAAAATCAGTTCATATCAACCGCGGTAATTTTATTTAGAACATTTCCAATCTGTTATTCACCCGGCAGTCAATGTAGTAAGGGCATGACCAAGATTCTGTTAAGGGGGAGGCAGGCAAAGATAAACCAAGAATTTGTATATGTTTTCTATTTATCCTTACTCTATTAACACGTTTACATGATGTGGACATTTAGTTTTATCTGTCAGCGATTGTGTAGCAGGCACTTTACCAGCTTGAATATTGAGATAAACAAATTGGTTTATCTCCGATCAGTTAGACCCTGTGGATGCTTGATAAGCTAATATTTTCTATTTTGTATGAAGTAAGGTTGAGATTCAAATTAAGTTAAATGGGAAGCGTTTTCACCCCGCTCTATCACACAATGAAGATCACCTCCCACACTTTATGTAATTAACACGGATGTACAGTCAGTCCTCATTAACTGATCTAGTTTCAAGTTTCCCATGCTAATTACTTGACGTCGTATACCAGGGTATCTTGTTTCTTGTACCCACATCGTGTGTATGTGGCTGTAAATGGCACATCGACTCGAAAATCCCCGACACAAAAAAAAACACCTCAAAATTAAAAAAAAAATTGTACGTTTTTGTGTCGGTGTGTTTTTCGGCTCTTTTACTTTATTTCAAGTACCTAATAATATCCATGATTTTTTTTTACTTTTATTTCAATGTTTTTAAATTACGAGAAAACACGCTACGCAAAACGTAAATAGTTTTAATTAAAAGTAGTGCGTTCAATAATTTCGCAAAAATTTTAGTGTCAGAAATTCCTTTCATCGTATGAAAAAAGGCTGATATCTTCAGGTTGACTTATCCAATCTTCTTCGTACATAGCTAAGAACCTTCTCCCCAGCTTTATATTAAAAACCGCATCCAAATCGGTTCATTCGTTTGGGACCTACGATGCCACAGACACAGGTATACATATACATACGTTTAACACGTATTTCCCCTCTGTTTTCATAGAGAGTTAAAAAAGCTTCGATTTGTGAAGTTTTGTCTTTATCACTCTCACTTGTGTGACAGTCCCTTTCTAAAGCTCGATGTGTTGTTTGTTTGTAGGTAACACTTCTGTGTGTTACCTGCGTGATGGACTGCGCTTACGCATGCATGTGAGCAACAGGTGCGCGCGCACGCGACTATCGGTAGGTACCTAACACTGTTTCTTAGTTCACACCGAAGTTGCTGATGTCGTCATTGGGATTCTGTTTAGAAATAGCCATGTTACATGTTTAGGTTTGATCTTCTGGTATCTCTCACTCACGTAGACGCATTAGTAGCAGCTATTATTGAGTTAAAGCTGATTGATCAGTTGGGATGATAACGGAGCTGATGGTACTTTTATGAATTGATGTCAAGATAGAACTTCTGTAAAAAAAAACACTTGTTTTTAGACCTGAAAACCTGATAAAGTTTCAATTGAATAATAATAATAATAAATAATAATATGTGGGGACATTTTCACACACGGCCATCTGACCCCAAACTAGGGAGACCCTGTACTATGGGTGTCAGACAGCTGATATACATACACAAATACATTTTTTTTTAATGTAAAATTATAATTTTAATTCCTTTGAAATCAATAAATAGTTTGTCAATTGAGTTGATAAATGACTACCTACAACCTACAAGTGACGTCATAAGTATAAATTGCCATACAAAATCTGTGGGATCGCGTTTGACAGCTCGTAAAAAGTATGTCAATTAATTGGTGGAGTCAAATGTTGGCATTTTACGTTATTACTTCATTCATTTATTAAAACTTTATTTATTTATTTTATTTTTCTATTTTATTTACCTTATTTATTTTATTTATTTTTATTACTATGCACATAAGCTTCAATCTCTCTCTCTCTTTTATTTCATAATCTACGAAACACACTGTACAATGGCGGTCTTAATGCCTTGGGCATTTTCTACCATTCTACCTATATACCTCCTTCCTTCTCCTTCTTTATCTGAACTATAGTAATAATAACTACCTAATTACCAACTTGATAACAACTAACAAATCACCAGCAATTATTTTAATTACTCAATACTCCAGAAACAATCGGTGCTCAATCCATTAACGTTTTGTTTTACGACTACTGATTACCTACAGTAGTAGCGTCGAGTCTTGGCCGCTAGCGGTGAATGGGCCCTGTGTCCACCGAGCCTGCGCACGAGTCGATGAACCGACCGGCCGGCGCACGCGACGCGCAGTCTGGCCATGCGACAACACCGGCTTTTTGTCGCCACTGCTAATTTTAATTAGACAATTTTCTTTGCCAACTTTCAATGAAAAAAGTTAAGGAAAATGTCGTCAATACGGTTTGTGCATTTGAGACTGTGGGTAATCTTCCATGATAATAATGACGGCTCTTAAAAATGATCTACTTTCGACTGATTTCGTTGTCTGGGTTGGTTTGACAAAAATGTCTATAAAATAAGTAGACTGATATTTTTTTCACTTTTCAATTGTTGACTCCTATCTCTTTCAAATCATGCTTCACACAATCCATCCAACTTTTCTTTGGCCTTTCTCTTCTTCTCCAA
Source organism: Charanyca ferruginea (assembly GCA_947361185.1). NCBI lineage: Eukaryota > Metazoa > Arthropoda > Insecta > Lepidoptera > Noctuidae > Charanyca > Charanyca ferruginea. Next base: position 29,492,058 of record OX376058.1, on the reverse strand, counting down.
CCATCCACATTTATATTAAAAACTCTTTTGGTCACATGTGTTTAATACCTTCTCTTCACATGCCCATACCAAGACAAACGATTCCCTTTCAACTTTTCTGTCACTGGCGCCACTTTCAAACTTCCTCTAATATACTAATTTCTGACCTTACCTTATCCATTTTGATTACTCCACACATCCATCTCGGTCTTCTCATCTCAGCTACATGCAATATTTTTAATAATCATGTCAACCTTTAGAAGCGCACTGCAAGACATAAGTCTCCCGCAAGGGGGGGTTCAGCAGTAATTGCTATACTTAGCCATTTCATGTTGGCGACCACAGTAGGTGTTATGGTTCTCTAAAGAATACTGCTTTTTGGTAATGTAGTGGTGGAAAATAAAAATGCTATTTTAGACTTAAGATGACCTACAATTTAGCAAATAAATAAGTATTTTTTAATTTGTAAAGAGCAAGAGCAGATGTATTGTTAATAAATTAGTAAGGATATTACCCTGTGCTTTCTGGCAACAGTGCGCTAAGCCAACGACCTGTCGTCTAGTGCGACACTAACCCTGCGCGGGAGAGCGACGCTATCTCTCATCTGAACAGTGAACATCGGAGATGCGCCGGTGTTGCCGCGCATCCCACGACAAAGGTAGCAGAAGGCTCATGCGATAAGGAAGTGGGACTCATTAACATACAATTATACTTTATAGTCTACAAAAGAAGTTTATTTATTTATTTATATGATTTACACGGCTTAATAAACCAATTACATACAACGTTTATTTTCATTTCTTATTCCAAGAAAAAGGCCTGGAGCTCAAAGGGCATCAAAAAACTCATCCACATCGCTGTCAACGGGACAAGTGCCCGGCATTGCCACGTTGTATGGCAATTCTGATTCTTTGACCCAAGAATAAACCAGCCTGCGGATCACGTGAGGGGTCGGCCTGCCGCTTGGCGATGTCACGAAAAACAATATAGGCACTCGAACCCCATGGCCCTAGAGTTTCCATCCCAAACGGCTCAAATATATAGTTTCCAAGAAGGCTATTATATTTGCGCCGTTTGAGGTTTTCGGCATCTGCAGCAGCCACCCCAGCACAACACGTTATGCTAGGAAGATGAGATGGCGCAAGGGTGTCGACACGTGTTGCGTCCCATACCAAAGGTCTACTATTATTATTACATAAATCAGGGTTTCTAATAACATAAAACATGAACTAATAACTTAAGCCGTTGGTCCCGGCTGTCATCTGTAGATCTTTGGCAGTCGTTAAGTGTAGTCAGAAGTCAGAAAGTCTGACAACCAGTCTTACCAAGGGGTATCGTGTTACCCAGTAACTGGGTTGTGGAGGTCCGATAGGCAGTCACTCCATGTAAAACACTGGTATTCATCTGCATCCGGTTAGACTGGAAGCCAACCCCAACTTAGTTGGAAAAAGGCTAGGCAGATGATAATGATGAACTAATAACTAAAAATAAATACTGTTCTCACAAAAATTTAGGCATATAACAGATCGCAGTCCGGGTTGACTTCCACTAGCTTATTTAGTGCGGTCCCCACGCGCGGTACGGGAGACGCAGCACAGGCTGCAATCCGTCACGAAGGCACGTCTCGTAGTTTAAAATTAACTGTTATTATTAAGCTACGTAGATAGACCAGCAGATGTATGGATGTGACTGTTGTGCCTATTGGCCTAGTTCTATTCTGTCTCCTGCTTGATTTGGAGGGACGTGAAAAATATGTTTTTTCTTAATCCACCGCTGTTCTTTTCTAATTAATTTCGTTGCGGGATCCGACATAGTTGTAACATTTCTCGGAACTCGTCGAGCTTTATTCCCTCGTAGCTTTTCTGGAGGTTGTCTCTGTTGATTCTGAAATTCAGGAGTTGTAATGGTTCAGGAATAGAGTGGCAGGTTGCCCCAAAAATACAACAGCAGATGTAGTTAGTCTTCAGCAGTATTTTGAGTATACTACATGATCAATTCAAAACTTACTTTCCTGTCGCCAAAGCTACAATACAAAAAGTCCATCCTTAACGCTTTCTATTGTTGAAACAAACAATATAGCCATAAAATTCCCCAGTTACACCTCTCAGTTTCTCAGTCACGCATATTTCTTGAATGGTACTTCTCTAGCATCTTATTTGCGCAAACGCAGTGCGCGGAAGCGCGCACCTCGGCGAATAATTTTCCACGTCCGTGCGCGCGCATAACTGTTAACGTTATAATGATCCCCTCGGGCCCGCGGGGTGGTGGGCGGATACCTGCTCATTGCTATTAATGCTCAGCTTTATAGATAATGGATAATTGTGGCCTACGCAAGTAGATCGCACTGATCTTCATGATACAGATCATATCGTTGAGATGAAACTGATAATCTTATTGAGTTCAAAGATAGAATAATTTTAGTTCATTTAGAAGAAATGCTGCGTTTCATTTTGACGACACGGTTGGCGCAGTGGCTGAGCGATCAACTGATGCGCAGCGTGTTGCGGGTTCGATTCCCGCCCAGGGTAAACATTTGTGTGATGAGCACTTGTGTTTGCCTTGTGTCTGGGTGTTGTTTATCTATATATGTATGTATTTACAAAAAAAAATATGTATTTGTGTATGTATATCAGCTGTCTGACACCCATAGTACAGGGTCTCCCTAGTTTGGGGTCAGATGGCCGTGTGTAAAAATGTCCCCACATATTATTATTATTATTTGCTCGTAGCAGCCTTGTCGCGGTCGATCCGTGAATGGGAGACCATCCATTTCATATTAATACCCCTCTGTGTCTCGGAAAGCACGTAGAGCTGTTCGTCCCGGCTGTCATTCTTAGATCTTTGACAGCCGTTATAGGTAGTCAGAAGCCAGAAATCTGTCCAGTATTACCAAGGGGTATCGTGTTTCCCAGTAATTGGGTTGTGGAGTCAGACAAGCAGTCGCTCCATGTAAAACACTGGTATTCACCTGCATCTGGTTAGACTGGCAGCTCATCCTGTAATAGTTGGGTACATTTTCTTCTTTGTGTGCAAGTCTGTCTTCGAAATCAGCGCGTCCATTCTTACTGTGGACCACACAGAGTGCGTGAATGAATCCTAAACATTTTACTACACGCACTTCAAGTGACGTTTAGCATAACAAATGTATTTGTTACGACATATTGGATACTTAGCAATGAGGGTCCATACATACTTTAGCTAATTGAGTATAGCCAATAACTATAACTTATTCTGTCTAAGGTCGCATAGGTACAGTCCGCAAAGAAGATGTATGCATGGTCGTCAGATATAGTTAAAGTTTAGTTAGAAACAGAATGGATGTTTTTGAATAAAATAAAATCAAATTAATAAAGAATAAACATTTCAATGATTTAATTAAATTTCATTTGAAAACATCCATCGGTTTTTGAGTAAACTTCAACCATTTCCGATGACCTGCATACCTATCTCGTTTGCTGACTGTACATTACCTACATATTGGCGTTCGACGGCAAAAATCTCAAAGTATACTCATTAGTTTTGATCACTTTATGTGCCCAGCGTGAGGTGATAAAACTGTGAGGTCCAACTTTCCACCATAAACCTGGGATTCTATTAGCTAAACATTACCGCCTTTTATTACAAATTGCAGTGTCGATAAATTATTAATAATTTGCGGTCGACTTCGTGGGAAGATAAAAGGGACATTTGCATCCCATGGAATTTTCTAAGATCCTTGGCTCGGTTCTATGCATTGCCATCCAACGGGGCAATACCACCATTCTCTTTGGTACATTACCAGCTGACAGCGATGTGGAAGAGGTATTTGATGCCATTTCGTGTTAATTTTCTTTTGAAAAATATTGTGTACCTTCCGTCCGAGATAGAAATAAATAAAATGCATATTTCGAGGTTTTATAAATAGATCCCAAAGGTTATTGTAATTCTGTTATTTATTTTAATTTAAGGACCTTTCAAGGTGAAATGCATAATTAGATATATGTATTCATCATTTCAACCGAAGGACGTCCACTGCTGAATCGGAGCTGCTCCCATAGATTGCCACAACGACAATATCCATTGGAGATGGAAAGTAATAAGAAGTAACCCGAAAAAAAATTGGTTGTCTGTAAAGTCGGTTTACGGACGATAATTTTACATGATACAGTCATAAAGAAACATAATGGCTAACATATATAACATAAGCAAATAATGGCTTCCGTTGGGGTGGGCGGAGCTTATTGCTTGGGCCGATCGTGCCTCTCTATCGCTTGTTCCGCGCTCTCGCTTGCATGCTCAGGCTCAGTCGGAACGTGACACTTTTTCGTGCGTGCAGCCGGTGTTTATCGATTTATAAGACGTTATCACCTCAAAAAATGTTTCCATGAGAAAATTAAATTGAAATCTATACAAATCAATAAGACAGCCATTGCAAGTCTCAGGTCAAATGTTACTAACCGATATCGTCGCGGTTCAATTGTTGTGATGGTCTAAAAGAAAAATACTTGCTTTTATAAACGCGCCTGCGATCGGTACTGATGCAACAACCATTTGCGTTTGTTAGTTGTTGCGATCTAGGCAGTAAGTTACAAATAGTTTATTTTGCTTGTTGCTCAAAAATGTCTGTAGCCAAATTCGTTACTCATCAGGGTTCATTAGAAGACCTCTAGGAATGAAATCGTACAAAAATTTAGCACACTGCGTTAAGGGGAAGACGACATTGTTTCCGGAGTGGTATTAAGTTTTTAGAACTAGTAGATACATTCTACTGGTGATCTCAAAATCCCATCGTTACTATGTGCTGAATAGGGCCACCATGAGATTTTAGGCAGTAAATCTTTAAAAAAACCGGACAAGTGCGAGTCGGACTCACCCACCGAGGGTTCCGTACATATTTGTAGGTACATATCCATACTTCTATACCTACTATCCATACTTTAATCATCTTAATATTATAAATGCGTTTTTTGCGACATAAACGGCTGTATCTTTTTTTCACGTTAACATGGAGGGTTGATTTTTTTACAGCATCAAGGGACCGTAGACTTGAGTATACGGTTTTAATTCCAACTCCATACCTCCACGCGCTCCCGAGATAAAGGGTCTTGACAGACAGACAGACAGACGAACAACAAAGTGATCCTATAAGGGTTCCGTTTTTTTCCTTTTGAGGTACGGAACCCTAAAAGCGGTTGCTAACAAAAGTTGAACTATCCTTGCTATCAAAATACATAATTATCATTATTTTTACTGATTGCGTATTCTTTTTCATAAGTTATTTTGCAAACGTGACAACTTTAGGAAAATCTTATTTTATAACACCGTTCCATTTCGTGTATTTAGTGCATAGTATACTCGATAATGGTTAGCTTTAGTTACCTATAACTAAGTGTGCATTAATGTAGATTTAATTTTTTATTTGTCTCGTTACCGGCAGATTACCAACATGATTTTTTTTCACCGTTTTCTTAACCATTGGTTGCTTTTAGATTTACTCTTTGGGTGGAACCTAAGGATAATAATAATAATAATAAACATTTATTTCAGACAGTGAATCCATATAAAGTGTTAGTAAAGACCTTAAGGCTAATGTTAATAAACTTAAAAATATTAATAATTACAATTATTTACAATATTCTATAACCTAACGCCCTGGATCGACCCTCACACTACCCACGCAGTATGTAGTACATACTCATAGACGTATGAAGTCCGACCCAGTGACGCAGCATCGGGCAATCCCACCTACCGCACAACGCGCTCAGGAGACTGTTGGAGCTGGCACGCATTCGCTTCAGGATCGAGGCACACCGCTTTCGGATGATGGCCTGAAAGCCATTAATCCTCGCCTCAGCAAACATCCCCGACGCGCTACAAAACCGCGGCAGCCCCACCAGCATCCTGAACGCGTTGTTGTACTGCACCCGCAGGGCGTTGTATGTCCTTTGCGTATATCTAACCCACAGACTGCATGTGTAGAATGACTGGCAGTAAGCTCTGAAGAGTGTAATAAAATTTTAACTTGCTTACTACTGAACGGATAATGCTAACGCTTGAACCTTTTGCTTCCGGTGTTATAGTTCTGTTTAAATACTACTTACTAGCTGTAATACTAGCTCTTAAATATTAATAAACGTAAATATAATATAATAAACGTTTATTCTCTTCTCTTCTAAATGAAGTATCATGACAACGTGCGTGTCATCTTCGACAGTTCCGTCACAACACATCGATTGTTAATAAACAATTAAATCGTTATTAATTGATGTTGTTAGTAATTTTGTCATAATTTTCTCGTGGTTGCGTGTTGGGTCCCACGCTTTTCCTTCGTAGTGTAAGCGGGTTTAGAACAGGTCAAATAATACTAAATTCTACTAATATTATAAATGAGAAAGTTTGTGTAGATGGATTAAATGTTGGTTCATCATCTGCCAAGCCTTTTCCCAACTATGTTGGGCTCTGCTTCCAGTCTAACCAGATGCAGCTGAATACCAGTGTTTTACATGGACCGACTGCCTATCTGACCTCCACAACCCAGTAACTGGGTAACTAGCTACCCCTTGGTAAGACTGGTTGTCAGATTTTCTGGCTTCTTTCAATGACATCAGTGATGTCTAAGGGTGTTAGTACACCAAACGATCGATCGTCGATCGATGCCATAAACCGACATCGATCGACGTTGATAGATTGGTGTGGTAGCTTTGGCTGATCGACGGATACCGTTCCACTAACTAATCGATCGATTGCCGGTCGATGGCATCGGTCGACGTTGAGCGATTAACCCCAGCTATAATCCATCAGTAATAATAATCAAGTAGCTCGATCGACGTCGACGAATCCATTCTACCATCGATCGATGCCGTCGATAGACGATCGATCGATTGGTCTGGTAACACCCTAAGATAAACTTAGAAAGTACATGTGAATTGGAAAAGTCACATTAGTATTTAGAATCTCATGCATGAGGGCGCCTCAACCAAATCACGACACTTATGTTTACTCTGAATTTATGTTCCCAAGAGAGCGGTTTCTTGAGATCCAAGTATCTTTATGTGGAGCATTCTAATCCGCAGATTTAAATAACAATATTAGCTACGTATTTTGTTCCTTCAGTCCATTAAAATATGTATTTAAATGGCCAAATTATTCAAAACTACATACTAAGATACAATTTCAGTCTATCCACTTACAAACTTTCATTTGCAAACTATCTACTTACTGTCGCGTTTCTAAAACATTTAGTTTCATACTCAGTTCGTAATAACAATCGTTTAATGTCGATCTCGATTACATTTGCATCTGTAACGGTGGAAATTCAACGGGATCTTTATAGGATAAGCTTTAAATGTTAATATTACAGCGAACTATGACCTTAGTTATATAAGGGCATAACTGAATCCCGGAAAACAAATTAGAAGATATTTAATAAACCATTTTCATTCCGTATATAAAACAGAAATAGTCGTCTGTGTTTCGGAGGCGGAGTTTGGCGTGAACTTACATTTCAATATCTGTCAAAATCATACCAAAATGCACTGCAGATCGTAGCCATTCTAGAGCAGCAGCAGAGAAGCCAGCAATCATTGTAATATTACAATTATTTGCTGGTTTCTCTGCTGCCCCCGACCGAATTTCAATCATGGCGGTATATATAATCTCAATGTAGAATAACCAAGTACGCAAGGCAAGAGATATTATAGTGCACAAGTGTGAGCGCAAACACAGGCGCACTTCCTCTTCCCTCACTCTCATAGTCCGGTGGGACGGCAGCCGGACACTGCCGGGGAGAGATAAAGCGCAGGCAGGACCTACGGCTTACTTGCTTTCCGAAGCATGTGGTTATTACACCACCAACTTCCTAACTCCAGATTATTACTGAGAAAGCCAATAACACTGCTCAATCTGGGACTCGATTCCAAAACCAGGTCATGAGACGCGCAGCTAACATATCTTTTGAATAAATCACGTAACGTAACATACCTACCTAACTTGCATTTAACTATTGATACCAGTAATTCAGTTATCTTGTTAAGTAAATTTCATAAGGCTTATTATTATGTGCATTCACAACTAGATGCAGTTAGAAATTACAAGTAAATAGATACCAGTAACGTGTAGTTATCGAGACAACCAATTAACGCACTCTGCAACGGTTAGAATAGTTAAACCTGATACGTTATTAACTTATTATAGTTAACCGTTTACACGTACTAACAACTTGTTCAGTGACCATGGTTTTTAAACTATGAACCTTACAAGTAGATGCTTGAACTTCCGAAAGTGTATACATATCTGCTATTTTATAGCTCTATTATAATGTAAAAGCCTTATATATATTTGGTTGCAGGAACGTTTAGTATTATTCTGTAAGTAGTGTGAAGTACATAGTTTTCCGTTATATTGTTTAATACTAGCACTGCCCTCAAAGATCCCTATTTCTTTCATAATGCTATATAGTGCCAATAACACTCAGGGATAATGTAGCTTCCTATTGGTGAAAGAATTTTTGAAATCGGATGAGTAATTCCGGATATTACCGCCTACATACAAACTTAACAAATTTTACCTTTTTAGAATATTAATATAGATTGATTATTGCTTTGTTTAGCGTAACTGTCTAATAAATCAGAACATTCAACATCCTGATTATACCACTTTTGTCAATTTTAGGACCAAAAATACGAAATCCCTGAATTATTTCAAACGGCTGTCATAAACAGTACATTAGTAACTGAAAACCTTTAACAAAATGTAACAGTACTTAAACCAAAAACTGTTAGCACAAGGACGCACCGTGTGATTCTACGGAGCTCGATAAATAACGCGCAGACGCCGATACTGGATCATTAATCGTTATTTATAGCATTCCTTCTGCCAGCCCTCTCGTAAATCATACGCGATAATTGTCCACCGATCTACGATTATGGAACGGCAATGATAATGTAGCCAACAGATGTGGCAGTGACGGGGGACTGCTTTGATGCCTACCTAGACCTAACCCCAAAGAGAAAAATAATAGGTTTTTTTTCTTTTCGGTACAAGCTGATCTCGCATTATATAGAATGTCCGTCCAATGAGAGGTAATTTTATCCTGAAAATAATAAAATGTATACCTTGATGTGTAGCCTATTTTCTGTCCATAAAAAAAAGTTTGGAATCTCAAATCTACCATCTCCAAAATTGTATTTCTTTCTAAGAACTTTACTGATTGTTAAGCCTTTTTGGACCATTCTCTGGACCACACATAAGTGACACAAATGGATTGCGTTTATCATCATCATCAGCTGGAAGACATTCACTGTTGAACAATGGTCTCCCTTATAGAACGCCACAACGAGCGGCGACCTGCCGCTTGCATCCACCGGTTACCCGCGACCTTGACGATGTCGTCGGTCCATCTGGTGGGAAGCCTATCTACTTCGTCCACTCGAAAACCTTTCTTTCTCATCGGTTATCGGTTCTTCGAGCGATGTGGTCTGCGTTACGAAGATTCAATTCTATTTGCATTCATAAATATCGTAAATTCTGCGCATAATATTTAACAGTCTATAATTTTAATTTAATAAGGTTATACCTTATTACAGCATAGAAAAAACTTGCGAATTGAGAGTTATATTTTACTTTTTGAAGGCGGTTGTCTATTCTGTCAAAAAGTTTTTTACGAAACGGTGACACCACAAAAATTCAGTCCCCTTAATTTTCTACAATAGGGGTGAAATATTTTCTTGAAATTTATATCGGACTAATTTTTCACTTCTTTATTCTTCTTCTTTTTTCACTTTCATCTAAAAAAGAATCATCGAAATAAGACAATACTGAAAAAAGTAATGCGTGGTCAAACAAAAAAAAAAATATAAAAAATGTTCATAAAATAAGAACTACTGGGCCAAACTATGTTAAATTTTTATGGGACCAGATGGCAACTTCCGCATCAAACTAAAGCAGAATCACGTAAATCGGTTCATAAATCTCAGCGTAATCGGTGTACATACATAAAAAAAAAACCAATCGAATGGAGAACCTCCTCCTTTTTGAAGTCGGTTTAAAACTAGAACTACTCAGCTGTGAAACCTGTCCAAAAACCTTAAAGAGGACAAAAATAGGCAGCAACTACATTAATGTCATACCTCTAGTAGTGTAGTCTATGTAAGGGATCATTTACTGCGTAGTAATCATGTAATAAACGAATGTTTCTAAACAGTCTATGGCTAAATAATTTTCCAGCATCATCCAACTAGGCTAGTTATTACATGAGAAACGTGTATGTATCGGTGTGATCTCGCGAACAATTCCTGAGATTCTAGGAATAGATGTGCCGGAGTCTTGTGTGAAGCGAAGTGCAGTAGTAAGGCTTGCAAACATAGAAATCAGGATAATATAATTCTGATCTCAATATTTGTAACTACTTTGATGGCTTCATGATTTGTAAACAGATTTAATATAAACTAGTTGACCCGACAGACGTTGTCCTATCCCTATCTACATACTTACCTACCCTATCAACCACCTACCTACCATACCAACCTACCACCCTACCTTTATAGTTTCGTGTTATTTTTCGATTTTCACACCACTTAAACTTGCCCTGGACTTCCATAAATATTTCAAGACCAAAATTAGCCAAATCGGTCCAGCCGTTCTCGAGTTTCAGCGAGACTAACGAACAACGATTAATTTTTATTATATAGATAAGTAGGTCGAGAAGTTCTTGGTGAGATAAAAAGACGATTATCAACTAGGCAACTATTTTAGTCGCCTGTGGATCATAAACCTAGCATATTGCATCTGTGTCAAGACACCTTTTTAAAAAAAGCAGAAACAATTCCACTAATCAACAATCGACGGCTCTATAGCCTCGGTGGCAGTGTATCTGCCGCCGACGCACAGGGTCGCGGGCTCGAAATTCGAATCCCGCCCATTTGTGTCATGAGCATTTGTGTTTGCCTTGTGTCTGGTTGATGTTTATCTATATACTCGTATATCATCTGCCTAGCCTTTTCCTAAATATTTGTGTACAGGGACAGAATCCGTAAAGTCATGGGTACGATAACCGGACACTGTCCCTAGACAGAGAGTCCAGACAGAAGAAACGCCACAGCACGTGCTCATGGAGTGCAGGAGTGTGGCGGATCAACGGGCACAGATTCTCCTGTCTCGAGCATCACTATCCGAAGTCTGCAGCAACCTGAAAAAGCTGCTCGCTTTCTGGGATGAACTGGGATGGCTGGAGTAAAAGGAGAAACAATTTCACGTACAATGGCCCAATCAAGTGACTAAGTGCGGGAAATACCCAGACAGACTATGTTTATTGAAACGAAGTTTTGGAACGAAGTTTTGGAACGAAGTTTTGGAACGAAGTTTTGGAACGAAGTTTTGGAACGAAGTTTTGGAACGAAGTTCCTTATCGCGCGTTGCGAAAGGGTGCTAGACGGAAAAAATTAAGACCAAAAGTTGTAACGACACTGTTTGCTATAGTTGTAAGCCGTGCTGCGTGCGCATGTTTCTCTGTCTGTCTCTCTCTCTCTCTCTCTCTCATAGAAAGCAAGCCAGTTATTTTCTTGATAGATTTGACTTGATTATAACTTAAAAAAAAAGAAAAATTAAAATTCCTTCACTAATTAATCGAAAGGAACTTCGTTCCATCCGGGTGTCCCTTGACACCTCTCAAGTTTTTTTATTTATTTATTTATTTACACTTCATGCACAAAGGTGGGGTCGGCTTCTAGTCTAACCAGATGCAGTTGAATACCAGTGTTTTACTTGGAGCGACTGCCTGCCTGACCTCCACAGCCCAGTTACTGGGTAACACGATACGTTGTTTATCTATAGGTATATGTATATCAGCTGTCTGACACCCATAGTACAGGGTCTGCCTACTTTGGGGGTCAGATGGCCGTATGAATATTTAAATAAAAAATAACAGTCAAATGTAAATTAACCCTTGAACCAAATCCGAGCCATATGACTAATTTATCAGTGGAGTGTTTGTCTTGCGCACGCGCAGATTATCATAAAGAAAGTGGGGCCGCGCGCGCATCCGCGTCGTTTCCCCGCGAGAAAACCACAGAGACGCACAAAGCCTCACTTTTGCCTTCAATGAGCTGTAGCTATGGGTTACAATAACCGATAATGATGTGTTTGTTATTGCTAGGCATAATATCTCTCGTTAAGGAGTTTCTGGTTGGCAGGATATCCGATCATCTATACATACAAACATATCATATCCAAATAACCTTGTATGCTGTACCATAGTGTTGAGGAGGCTGTCGGCGCGAAAGTGGTGTGTCTTTTCGAGGCACAATTGAAAACCAATTGTTCTTGGAAGGGTTACGCCGCTTTTGCGCTGATAGCCTCAATTATGATACCCTAAAGGTATCGCGCTGTTCTGGGTGTCGCACCTACTGGTAGATATTTTTATTGGTTTGTGGATTCCTACATCCGAAAACGGAAGGCAATCTTTTTTTCTTGTTTTTCGTTTAAGAATTTCGGCTTTGTGTTTTTGCTTGGGACAGCGCTGCCTATATGGTACCATCTAATTGTTAAGTTTAATGTAACATGAGTTCTTTTTTATTATTTTAATTTATTTTAGTAGTAAGTATAGTATGAGAATAAACTGTATGTGCCACGCACAAACTCCAGAAGTTTATGTAACACTATAATTATAACAAACTGTAATATAACCACTATGTTTGATAAATAAATTAAAAAAATATATATAAAATTGAAATGTCTAATAGCAGCTTTTTACTAAATGCATATGAAAGTATATTATATGAAAAAAGCAGTTTTTAAAATGTTATTTGTTCTGTCTAATCTCTGAAATGGCTGGACCGATTTTGACGGGACTTTCACTGGCTCATATGGAGTAACTTAGGCTGGTTATTTTAGAATTAAAATAAAATCCCCGCTCAGTTATTAATAATAATAAAAAATAATAAATAAACAGTTTTTTCAAAAAAAAGAAAACCGCCTTCAAAATCTAAAAAGTGATAAATAACTTTAGCACAGAACACGCATTACTTTACTTTCGGAAGTCGGTGGCGGTGGCTTTGAGATTTTTGTTTTGAATTGCCACCGACTTCCGAAAGTAAAGTAATGTGTGTTCTGTGGTAAAGTTATTTATATTTATCACTTTTTAGTTTCTGAAGGCGGTTTTCTTTTTTTTGAAAAAACTGTTTATTTTTCGCTTTTGTTGCCTTAACATCCAAATCCCTTAAGAAACGGCGGCACATTTAAAAGAGATTGTAAATCCTCTAAAGATTTAAGAAACTAAAACGTCGTCTAAGTATTTTTTTTTTTGGGGAATTTGATGATTATCTCAAAAAGGGCTAAATCAATTTTGGTAAAATTTATATGGGACCATTTCGGAATATACCCCTTTCGAGCAAAAAAAGAATTTTGCAAATACGTATAAATGACAGAGGTATGCCCGAACATACATAAAAAAAATATATAAATATAAACAATCGAATTGATAACCTCCTCCTTTTTGAAGTCGGTTAAAAAGTAAAAATATTGTCTTACAAATAAAATTAATTAACTAAAACTTTAAAACGGAAAAATAATAATTACTATATAACAATGATCATTTGTGGGAGTCTTGTGGAAATCCGATCCAGCCTGTCCCTTTGCTGTCCTCTCCCAGCGACGCCCTAAGCCGAGGCCCGTACCCCACAGGGGGTGCCCTTAGCGTGTAGTCGCTTAGTTTGTAAGTTATTCTGCCCTGGCTGGAGGCCCTAAAAATAATATTTTTTAAGGCACGACAGGAAAGTCCGGTTAAGCAGCCAGCAGACACCTCCTAGAAGCGAGATGGAACTCCGAAAAAAAAAACAGGTAGTCTTGTACGATAACATTACCGTGCTAGTATTTGTACAAACCAGGTTGTATTAGGCCATTCAGGTCATTCATACAGTAAATCATAAAACTATCACCAAACAGTTATTCAAGTATGTGCCGCATGAGAATGTTTCCTTTCTCTGCGTAATTATTGACAACAATCCTAATACTACTTACACTGAATATTAGACTAGTGGTACGTTATAATCGACATTTTATTGAATGCGGATATGGCTCTGATCGTGGTTACCGCGACTATCTATGTCACGATCCTGATTACCCTAACTACTACATATTCATAGCGGTATCAGTACTGTTTGTTTATTATAGAGCCGTTAGATCGTTTACTTTACATCGTTTGTTCGAATCAATAGGCTGAATTGAATTAATTATTCTTAGAATACAAACAACTATCGTGGGAATCTTTGGGTTTGATCTGGGTATGTGTGTTGGTACTAAGATACCTGATACCTTGACTTCAATAGCACCGTCGATATTGAAAGTGTGAACCTGTGGTCTTTACTTGATCGACATTAGCTTTGGTCTATTAGTTCTCGCCTTAATTGTGCAGGTAACTTCTGATATAAAGTCATTAGTTATGGGTGTTACCAATTTTAAATACCCTGAAAATGCTAGGTATTTGGGTTTAATTTTACCAAAACAAACTAAACAAAGTAATTTTAATGATTTTAGATATTTAACGATGATTTATCTATCTATTCTAAACGTAAGATTTGGATGCACGTAAACTGTTATTACTAAATAGTAATGTAACACATTTGGGATATTGAGCTAGTTATAGTGAAGATTGAGTTTTCTATTTACGCCTTTGGTTATGTGAACAGACTCAATTGGCAAATGGATAACAGAAAATGCTTTGTAAAGCTTACGTTCATATCTTCGCCTAGAGTGAAAACCTCGGGAATGCAGCTTTGGTCATTTTTATTTTATTACATTTTCAGAAACAAACGCCGTGTAATCAAACAAACAAAATCTAATCTCCAGTAGATAACAGAACCAAAGTTAACCAAATATGGACTATATTTGGTTAACTTTGGTTCTTAATAATATATGAATAAATAAGAATAATTTCCATATCAATGATCTCTGAGGACGAACACGAAAGAGAAACGCAGTTATTTTTAAATATCTCATTAGAAGCCTCGACAGCTTTCCATTCCCATAAATCTAAGCTGTACTGGTAACCATAAATTACCTAAATTGTCGGGGCCGGCCGCACACGGCGCTCCGAGCCCTATCCTGACCGGCCCTGAGATATGAGGCCCCAGGGTCCTTATTAAACAGAGACCCGGGCATCTTCTAGCCAGTAATAGATATGAATTAGTCGTCGGTAGTGGAAGAATGGACAAATTGAACATGGCGAAGTAATGAGCTAAGATTAACGTCAGTGGAAAACAATTAAAATCTCCATGGTTCATTTTGGACGTCCATCGAGCCAGCTACTCCTCAATTAAATAAATAATTATCCATAAATTAATGGTGTTTGTCCAAAATGAGGTTCGTGTACAGGAGCGATAACAATTTCGAATGTAATAAACTACAATCAAATGTATTTAACTCCGGGTGACTAACAATTATAGAAAGTTAAGCACAAACTAATTGCTCTGTCAAAGGATTGGTTTAAAATATCGTCGTGGCTTTGACAGTAACATGCCTTTACAATTTATTAAAACTATCATTTATAATTTTAAATTAAAAACAATCTTAATTTAACGTAATTAACGTTTCAGTTAAAGGGTATCGTATAATCTTCTAAAAAAGGTGTCGTTAAAAACATTCTCTAGGGATGCCATAGAGGATGCTTATTTCCAACAGTGGACCTGTAGTAAGCTGAAGTGATGATGATCTACATATTGAACAATATCATGATGGCTCAGTGGTTAAGGCGCCTTTCCTACACTACTCCCGATTTGCAACCGGGTACGTACAAGTACCAATGTGACTTTTTCATTTCATGTGTACTTTCTAAGTTTGTCTTAGACTGACATCAGTGTAGAAAATCATCGTGAGGAAACCTTCATTTATAATTAATATACATCTGAATTACCAATCCACTTTCGGCATCAATCCTTCTTTGAGAAAAGAACTTTACTCTGCAGTAGGACTGGGCTAGACTAGGCTGGTAATATTTATTAAATAAAATAAAAAAAACTCCTTTAAAAAATTGTTAGGAAGGCTGAATAGATTCAACATCTTTGCCTGTAAGAAGCATCAACAAAACGCGGGAAATGTGACATGAGGCCGGGCATAGAGTAAACATAATTATCGATCGCCAGCTTTTCCAATAAGGAAGACGATTATTGCAAGTATTGTTGGATTACGTAATAACTTTCTCCACTAAAGTTTAATATCGTAGTAAAATGTGTAAAACAATAATTGGCTACAGTAAAAGCACTGGGTTTACAACTTCATACGTGCGCAATACCTGCACACAATGAGTGTTAATGTTCTAAAAGGTAAAGTGAAAATGTATGACGTAATTATTTATTTCTAGAAACCTCTTCATGCCTATTTATTGATGATGTTCCATAGGAGGAATTTAACTTCTATTATATTTATTACGTGTGGCAAGAAATGCCGATGTCGAAAATTCTGCGAACGTCAAACGTGAATTGGGATAGGTGGTGTGAGAGATAAACAGGACTTTAACTTGTTATGATAATATTGGAATCCCTTGGATAAAGTGGTTTTGTATTCTACTTGTGTCAAAAGTAGTTAGAGAGTCGTAAGAGATTTTTTGAATAATAGGGATTTTTAAGTTTGTCTGCACTTAAATAATTCATGTTATTTTTAATCTATCCGCATTCTCAAGTCACCAATATCGAATAGGGACTCAATATAACTAAACTATATTGAGGCTATTTCGACAGTTAAGGCGCGTCCCTGTGCACAAAGTAAGTATACTTGCTTGCGGCGCGCCCGAGCAGAGAGACCACTCAGAACAAACCGCCATTTTACTCACGCACACATTGACATTACGTTTATAGGCAATCTCAAGCCGTCTCGAGCAGACATCAGTCTCGACTGTCACTTGTTGTGTAAATGAATAAATGAGAGACATTGACATTTCATGACAAACAGAAAAAAAATGTTATAAAAAAAATGCAAAGAGTTCCAGCCAGTGTCAATAAAATTTCATATTGTCACAAGTAAAACCTACAGAGTCAATACAGTAGCAACCCTAGTGAGTCTGGCAAGTTCAGGTAATTATTTTTGAAGATAGCGGGAGCGGTCCTTCTGTACCCTTTATATTTCGTGGCAAAACGCAGCGATAGCCGGTTCTGTGCAGTTTTTCGGACCTAAAACCTCTCTCTATATCTAAAAGAAATTTCAACAAATAAAAAATACATTAAATTTCTACATAATGACTTTTTGACTTTTTTACTTTTACTTTTTTCTTGACTCCAAAATCGTAGATCTTATTTTTGTTTACGAATTTAACAGAATCTCCTCACAACGAAACCAGAGAAAAGAGGAAAAAAATATTGAAAACATGCAACTCCTCGGCATTTCGATTTTTTACTGACACTAATGGATAGGCGATTTATTAATGAATAATTGGGTAGATTTTTGTTTCAAAATCCCAAAATGTGATTTTATACTGAAATCTGAGCGTATCATCTCTTGCGCGGCGAAGATGGAACGAATGCTCAAGGTTATTTGCTCAGGGTAGGGCCTTAAAATATAAGTGTAATTACCAAATAAGGCTGTAGGATCATTGTAGTACAAAAAAACTTCAGAAAACCTCATGCCGTATCAGGAACGAAATTAGTTTTTCGAGGGAACTTTTACAATTTTGTTTCGTTTTGTTTCAGATGTGTGTGTAGAGGAGTGGTGCGGAGTGGCGCGGCATGGGCCAGGCTGGCAGCCACGCGCCGCCGCCGCAGCGCGGGCGCCGCGCTCACACGCTGCCGCATGACCCGCCGAGACTCGCGCCAAAGGTATCACAACTGCTAAAACAGAAGAAGAACAGACAGAATAACACGGCTGCAGTGTTGTTCTGTTACAATCTCCCTCGGTGAACACCTAGGTTAACGACGGACGGGACGGATGACAGCTCACTTCACCTAGGTGTTCCTCAAGGGAGATTGTAACAGAATAGTAGGTTGATTCTGTAAAATTCAAACAACAACTCGCATCACACATCGCCATTCACTCTCACTTCGCATAAGGTTCAAAATGACCTTGATATATTTGACACTTTAAATCGGGTTCGAGTGCGAAGTAAGCGTTGAAGTGACGGGGAAATTACCTTACAGATTGCCACTTCTTACGTCATCTCATACTTTATCTGTCAAAATCTCCCTGTAAGTTTAGTTCAACTCGCTGACACGCTCGCAAGGGTGGCGCTAGTGTAAATTCGAATTATCAACCGAGTTTTTAGAATGCCAATCAAGAAACTCACAGCGGATTCAGATTCGAAGTTTAGAATGAGGTCTTACAGAATCACACTCCAGAAGACATACAGAATCTAGGCTTCCCCACACAGGTACGTTATTACCGCCTTTAATATCGCATTGCGTGTTTGCGATAATGCGACCCGATTCCTCGTACTTCAATTTCGTCGTTATTATCGCAGCAATGTGTAACTTCGTAGCCGTCCTAGTACAAAATGTACTGAAAACAAATATCGCAAAAACGCATGCGATATTATCGGCAGTGTAATAACGAACCTGTGTATTGGACCGGTGTAGCTGATATTGCTAAATCGTGGAGTCCATCCCCACACACAAATCTATTGTTATTTTTTCCGGCTAGTTTAAACCAGTCTCCGACATCTTGGACACTATGGCATTTCAAAGCACAATATAATGCATTTTCGTTTCATTTTCAACAAAGTCAAAGTCAAAGCATTTATTTCAATTAAACCATTTACAGGCACTTTTGAATTGTCAAGGAGTCGGTCAGTTAGTCAGAGAGTTGACGCTCTATATGTGTTGCTTCTATATGTGAAAACTATGAAGGTAATCTAACAATACAAAACAAAATAGAAGCAAGATAAAGTCCATGGCAGATAAGAGCTGACCAATCTCTACTGACAGCGCCCGTTCACTACTACGAACTATGTTCGGTTGGCTTCTAGTCGGATCGGCTATAGCTATAGGCTATATAAGCTATACCAGTGTTTTACATGGAGCGATTACCTATCTGTCCTCCACAACTCAGTTACTGGGTAACACGATACCCCTTGGTAAGACTGGTTCCTCAAAAATCCCATTTCTGTCTTTAAAACTTACCTAACATCCTTATATTAGGTTCGTTGCGGGCATTTAGTTGAGTGTACTCCTACAAACTATAAATTAACAATCACGCGATTATGGTAATTATTTATGATAAATTAATCGTTACTTATTTTATAATCACTATTTATTACCATGCCATACTGGTGTGCTGTCAACCGCATCATTTATTGTACTTTCACTGCCTATAAATAAACATAATAATTGTAATTATGAATGGTCATCATAACACAAATGAAAAAAAAAAGGGGAAATAGTTGACTGTTAGTCAAGAAGATTTCGATTTATTTTAGTTAGACTTTAGTGTCATATGGCATGAATATTGTTTCTGTGTACTATATTGTGCCATTTGCGTAGATATTTAATCCTTTTATACTAACAAACTTGTAAATATTTTTGGTCCTTCTAGACAGTATAACGACTTCTAATATAAACTAGCGCATAGGCAGAAGTGCATTAACATTAACTACGCTTGCTGCGGTCGGTCTGTGGATTGGTGACTATATATATATAATAATATATGTGGGGACATTATCACACACGGCCATCTGACCCCAAACTAGAGAGACCCTGTACTATGGGTGTCAGACAGCTGATATACATACACAAATATATATATTTTTTGTAAATACATACCTACATATATAGATAAACAACACCCAGACACAAGGCAAACACAAATGCTTATCACACAAATGTTTACCCTGGGCGGGAAGCGAACCCGCAACACGCTGCGCAGCAGTCGATCACTCAGCCACTGCGCCAACCGTGCCGTGCCGTACTATCGATTTCATACCGAGTTTCCTCCGTGACTCGGAAAGCATGTAAAGCCTTTGGACCCGACTGTCATTCGTAGATCTTTGGCAGTCGTTATGGGTAGTCAGAAGCGAGAAAGTCTGACAACCAGTCTCACCAAAGGGTATCGTGTTACTCGGTGCCTGGGTTGTGGAGGTCCGATAGGCAGTCGCTCCACGTAAAACACTGGTATGCAGCTGCATCCAGTTAGAATGGAAAACGACCCTAACATAGGAAAAGGCTAGGCATATTATGATAGGCAGAAGTGAATAAAAAAATGACGATTTTATCCAAAGCTTACTTAACACCCATAATATGCTTAGGTGCTGCCAACTCTATGCGAGTCACCGCGCCTGCGCAGTACAGACAATGGCGCTATCCTACACTCTGGTGGTACCATCAGCGGGAGAAGACCCAACACCATGCACGACAATGTGCCCCACGGACATGTGGTAAGAAACACTAATGTATAATTTCTAACTTGGAAAGGTTAAAAATATATCTCAAAGTAATTCATGGAGACAGTTTGATTTATTGGGTTCAATTTCTTATCATTTGCGGAGAAAAACCATAAATCTTGACCCTCCTTGTAATTTACATAAAAAAACATTTTTCAAAAAAAAAACAACTGCCTTCAAAAACTAAAAAGTGATAAATAACTTGAGCACAGAACACACATCAAGTTATTTATCACTTTTTAGTTTTTGAAGGCGGTTGTTTTTTTTTTGAAAAAAGTTTTGATTTTCCGCTTTTAAGTATCGCCATAGCATCCAAATCCATTAAGAAACGGCGACACAGTTAAATCAGAGATTGAAAGTCCTCCAAAGATTGAAGAAACTAAAACGTCACCTTTGTAATATTTTTGGGATTTTGTTGGTTTTTCAAAAAGCGCTGAATCAATTTCGATAGAATTTATATGGGACCATTTCGGACCATAAATCCCTTTCGAACAAAAAAAAATGCAAATACGTCTAAATATGCCCGAACATACATGAAAAAAAAATACAAACATCCGAATTGATAACCTCCTCCTTTTTGAAGTCGGTTAAAAACGGTTAGGAGCCTATAAGGTTACAGTATTTAGTACACATGTCGAACTACAAATAACAGATTTTATAATAAATACCCCTAAAACAAATTATTATACAAGTTAACTTTTCTTTCCAGCACTCAAACGTGTACCGGTCACGATCGGCGGGGAACTCGGGCGAGAACAGTGAGATACGGTCCCGAGAGAGAGACCCTCTGCACAGGTCACACACCAACCTGGAGCTTAGACATGACAGTGAGTACAACCATCACTTTTAGAAGGCTGTTCAATATCCTACTGGTTGATATCAAAGTCTTGGTCTAACAAAGTGACAAATCCCCTCACTCTATGAAGGTATAATTCTACGCGATGTGATTAAATCAAAGACCGACAGACAAACTTGAACAGACTATACAGCACATAATGTTTCTAATTTGCAGGTAGCAGTATAAATAAGCGATTTGGATCTGAACCAGATCTAAGAATAGAAGAGGAACAGAAAACGAGAAATGGAAACAAACACTTTCGAAAAAAATACAGAGCACCCCCACCACCCACCAATGACGTAAGTATCAACCATAATAACATTATTAGTTTACTTAACGTATTGTCATTATATTGATTAGAATTACATGTTACAGAACTTCGAGGGTTCATCGCCAGATTCCAGCGAAGGGAACGCGAGACCTGAACCCCAAAGGAAACTAAGACTGTTCAAAACGAGAAACGAAACCAAAAAACTGAATGGTCAAGACAACTTGCAGTTCAGAAATTCATACCACGAATACAAGTCGCTCGATATGACCGACAACGCAGCATTTGAGAGACGATACAGATCGCCTTGTAAAGACAAAGACCAACACTTCAAGTACCCTGACAACCAGGACATGGTACAGAGCACCGCCTCGCTCAAGAGAGAGGAACGACTCATACACACGACACAAGACTACAGGAAGACGAGGATAGACAGGATGAGCGGATGTCGAGCCAAGACGTCCAAGAACGAACACAGCGAAGCGTGGAAGACCCCACTATTAAACAGAAATTTCAGGCACTCCGAGAGGTTCAAGAAAGATGACAACGAACTGCCCGCGCTCAGGAGACAGAGGACCTTTGACGAAACCTTGATCTCGAGCGAGAGAGAAAGCGAATCCTCTAAAGTGGCGCACGAGAGCAGGATGAAAGCCATCGCAGAACAACTACGAGGAGGCAAGCTCAGCCCCTTGGCCGAGACCAGCAAACCGTTGAGAAAATCTCTTCCTTCACTATTGTTGAAAAATAATGAAGAAAAAGATGAATTTCAAGCTGAACTTAAAAAAGCTACGAGTAGAATTAGAAATCAATTAGGCAGTAAAGTTAATGATAATGAAACCAAAACTAGTCAAGAGAAGAAAGAGCAGAGGAGCCCATCGAAAATACCGAGTAAAGTCAAAAAGTCTAGTCTACAGAGTGCTGCCAACAAGCCGGAAGCGAAGGTTGTGAGTAGGAGGCCTTTGAGTCGAACGAACGAGGACAAAGCTAGACAGACGAATGTCAAGGCTAATGCTAAAATATCGGACAATAAATATAAGATGAGTAGTAAGGAGAACAGCCGGCCGATGCCGGACAGAGGGCAGGCGTCCGGGAAGGAGTCCACGCCGGAACACTCGCCCACTAGGAAGCTAGAATCTTTGTTAAAACAGCCTCCTCAAGACAAGTAAGTTCCTACACATTCTGAGACTATATTCTTGATCATGAATCTAATTGATTAAAAAGGAGATGTACAAAATACAGGGTGTTTACAGCATTTTTATCTATTGTACCTACAGACGGCACATCAAGCCATACCAAACTGTCAAATTTTCCCAATTGAATTTGAACCTTGCCGTTTTGTAATAAAGTTGAAAATCTATTAAAGAAATTTGACAGATTGTTGTAGCTTGATCTGCTGGCCTCTGTACAATCTATCTTAAAATTAGGCATGCAAATATTAAAAGCAAAGATTTCCTAGTTTCTTAACCATATTGTCACATCCTTAGTGACGACAGTTTTATTATATTTACTGCTGACGGGATGTTCTTCAGTCCTTGTCATACTTACGTACGTCTTCCATTCTTTTCTCAAACGATTTTTTCTCTGTTCCAGACAAAAGCAGCAAGCTCCATCGAAACAGTTCTACTTCGGCATGATAGAGAGCAAGCAAACGAACACACACGAGAACCTGAAGGACTTCCCTGGCCTCGGTAGCCCCATCATCGAGGAAATCTCCAACTTCCACCTCATCGAACAGAAGCTGCTTAGCTACCATGAAGAGGATGCTGAATTTGATAAGTTCAATGCCAAGATGAAGGAGGAGTCTAAGGTTAAAAATTGTAAGTAAACAAGTGATTCGTGAATAATCTATGTAAAATAATACTAGCTAAAACCCAGGACTTCGTCCGCGTGACTGGCAAAGACCCTCTAAGTTCGAACCTGTTACAAAATCCGTTCTTAGCTCTCCTTCTTACCAAATGTCAGCTTATTTAGTCAATGAGTAACTTAGTAAGTGATTTATTTACCGTAATTCTGCGTTACTAATTAAACAAAAAATCGAAATCTAGTCTTCCAAATATATGATTAAGCTAACTTAAAAAAAATGATCTTTTGAATAACCAGCCAGAGCCGCGGTCGCTTTACCTGTTATATTTTATTTATTTATTTCATCATGTCAACCTTTAGACGCCCACTGCTGGGCATAGATCTCCCATAAGGGGGCGGGGGATTCAGCATGTTGACGATCGCAGTAAGTGTCATGGTAACCAGAATGACGCTGCTGCCCATCCTGTGGTCAATATCCCTCTGTCGTTTTCTACGACACCCACGGGTAGAAATCGGGTGGTGCTATTCGCTACCGGCACCAAACAGGCCATATTTATTTATGAAAAACATACAGCTAGGCAGATACAGTAAGTAACAGTAGTTTCCACAGATACATATTGTTCAGAAATTATAAAAAGATAATTTCAAATACGGTAGGTATGGTAGAAGTAGGTATAAAAATTAAGATACAAGACAAACTGTGTTATTAATTCTCTTGATGTTCATATTCAGATGGTGTTGAACCATCTAAATATATAAAAGCGAAAGGTCACTCGCTCACTCATCACGAAATATCGAAAACCGCTTGACGTATAAAGATGAAATGACAATGCCAGATCCTGCCCCACCCATGTACAGAAAAAGTAACACATGTACAGATAAAGTAAATTAATGAAAATAATTGTAATGAATATAGAACCTTTCTGTACTAAATTGTTTTTCTTTAGAACTTGCGGATTACGAAATACCTACCCACAAAATACAAACTCATTTTACCTAAAATACAATTTAACCTATAATCAATGTCATTATTGTTTTTAGATTTAAACGGAAACCGCAAGTTCCACAGTCACTAAGACTAATGTGTAGTTATCAGCAATAAATAAACAGTAAGATGCTACATATTGCATATGACTTTTATTGAGTGGGGCAAAGTTCTATAGAGTTTCTGGCATTGTCCTTTGGCAGAAAGGTAGTTTAGGCCTCGTACAGACGAGCAGCACATTGCTGTCGACAGAGCCAACTTCAGCTGTCGACAGAGGCAACTGCTCCTGCCGCCATTGGTCTTCGTTTGCCGTTGACACGTGGACAGCAAACGCTGACCAATGGCAACAGCTTAGTATGAGCGTCGACAGGTGGTCAGTAGTCGGCGTGTCGAATACTGCAGCAGTCGCTTTTGTCGACAGTAGCAGTTGCTTCTGTCGACAGCTGAATTTGGCCCTGTCGACAGCAAAGTGCTGCTCGTCTGTTTGACGCCTTATAGTTAGTAGACATCAAGAAGCTTATAGATAAAAGTGGAGGCAACACTCTAAATACCTAAGTGAAGCCAACTGTGGGCAGACGCTCTCTTTCTAAATGCGTACATAAGGTAAAGATAACATATATCACTCTCTCGTTCTTATGTATGCATTCAGAAAGAGAGCATCAGCCCACAGTTGGTTTCAAGCTTTTGTTCTAAGTGTTGGCTCCATTTATACCTATATCTTCATGGTAGACATCCGTTAAGAACGGATTTTGCGACAGGGCCGGATTAAGGAGGTCTGATGGCTCTCGCAAGTAAACACCGACAACGAAGTCGCGGGCAGCATCTATAAACCCGGTCACATTATCTCGAGACCTTGCTGGAATGCGAACCTCCCGCCCCGTTCTCCTTTCACCTCCCCGCGCTCGCCACGGCGCGTCTGTACGGTTAGCACTTTCATTGCCGATAACCAGAGTTCTCCCAAGTTAACCCAAGTTAACCCAAGTTCGTTATCAGAGCGCCGAC
The DNA here is from genome assembly GCA_947361185.1 of Charanyca ferruginea. NCBI lineage: Eukaryota > Metazoa > Arthropoda > Insecta > Lepidoptera > Noctuidae > Charanyca > Charanyca ferruginea. The sequence goes on along the minus strand of OX376058.1, from coordinate 29,466,854 downwards.
GCGACGTGACGTCATGACGCCAGGTCTCGAGATAATGTGACTGGGATATAGTTACTAATGAAAGACAATTTCTCGTACAGTATCATCAGAGTCAGCCCTATCATCAGACGGCTCGGAAGGTTCATGCTCGGAGGGCTCGCTGGGCATCGCGCTGCGCCTGCGCCCCACGCTGCCCAAGAAGCAGCGCGCCGTGCCGCGCTTCTCGCCGGCCGCCGCCTGGAGACAGCTGGCTTCCTTAGATGATCATCTAGCTGCTGGTAACTATCCTTCAACAGCTTAAAAGCGGCCTGCCCCATCCAGCGAACTTCGACGCGAGTGTGATTGAAAAATTTTTTGTTTCAACCAACCCAAAGCTCGAAAATAAACGAGTGAGTGAGAACGCGACAACATCGCAGGAAAATTGACGCGCGGTGGTTTGCTGTGTTTCTGAAAAAGCCTTACAAGTTTTTGGTGGTAATTTTTGTAATTTAGAATCTCCATTTCTGTGCCTGTTTTTTTTTTATTTTTTCAAAGTATGGGTGCATTATGAACGGCCAAAGTTTAGATAAAAACTTTGCAAAAAAGCTGATTTCAGACGTGGTTACTGAATTCATTTCTCAAAAAAAAATATTTTTGGCTTCATATAAACCTAGATTTAAACCACAAGATACCTGTGTGTTGAAAATATTTGAAGAATCATTTGTTATAACGCCGTAATCGCGTACGAGCGTTTATATTGGAAATATGACGGGGTTGGCGCTCTTAAGGGAAAAGTTTTGGGCTCTGTCAGCTCTGTGACTCCCTTGAGAGCTAAAACCCTTAATACACTTGGCTAAATTAAGTCGACTAAATTCAGTCGCTACTGAATTATATTACTACTTACTACTACTTCTTAGTTACTGAATGCGATTACACTTTACTGAATTCAGTAAAGTGTAATCAGTAAGGGCTTAAAGTACCTACCTACTAAATAGTTGACGATTGTTATTGTTCAATTGAATCGATGGTTCGATAAAGTCTCAATATTATATTTTACTTATAAAAACAAACGTTACAGACTAGATATTTCTCCTTCATAGTGAGTGCGTTTATAAATTCGCTTGACTGTTGACATGACTCTTGAAGTCATAATGGCATAATTTGAGTATAATATTGTGTCTGCTTATTGGACAGTTGAGCTCTTAAATAAACTCACGTATTCTATCAATCATACGCGGAACAACTACCATACAAATGTTTGATGTCTTCTGTTCTGTCCATACAAATGCCTTTGAAATAATTCCGTTTGGATTTAACACAGATCACCCATTTAAAAGTATAAATAATTCTTATGAGCTGTTTGTTATTTTATTATTGTTTTTGTACAACAGAGACCCAACCACTAGCAGTGGAGACAAAGATGTCGGGCGACATATCAGCGGAGTCGTCACCTCGGTCCGACCAGTCGGCTGACAAGTCGGGAGACTCCGGTATCTCAGGCGACCATGCTCACTCTGACCACAGGATAGACTCACCTTCTAGACATCATGTGAGTATAACAAGAAGAAAAGGAGTACCTAGGTTTTAAAAGTGAGGACATGACAGTTATAGTGACAAACCCGAATGTGACAAATAGACACTATAATATGCCGTTATGGAATCTATAAAACTTACTGCAAAGGTAAAAACTACGATACAAAAAAGTAACAAGATATATTTATTACAAGATATATTTATTCAAGATATACTTATTCTCTTTGCAAACAATCTTTTACTACATGCTTGACTGAAAGACAGATAATATAATACGAACGACTGAAGTAACTACGTTCAAAATCTTCAGAACATTTCCACAGTTAGATTAACTTCTTTCAATTAATGATCAAAAGGAGCAGTATCGTATTTATTTCATTTTATTAATTTCTGGCCAATAGTGCCACCAATATCTAATACAATAGTGTACCTACAGACTATAGAAAAAAAATTGATGTGCATATGATAAAAACAAAACATCCATGCAGAACCAAGACATATTTAACAATATGTCGGCTGGAAAGTTAAAGTGTGAAAAAAACTCCTTTCCACCAACAAAAACGAACTTTTCCCACTTCCCCAGGCACAAGACTCTAGTCCAGCAGCCTGGACTCCCCAACAAGACCTGGGAGACAGCAGCTCTGACGGCGCGGGTGGGGGGGTAGCTCTGCTGGGCTCCGGCCTCGCCACCTACAGCCCCGGCCACCAGCCCTTCAGCCTGTCGCTGCCCAGGGACCAGCAGGACCGAGTGAGTACACACGGGGGACCCGCGGGATGTTAGGGGACGAGTTGGTTTGTGACTCTGGAAGTGAGGGGGGTTTATAAAATCGAATTAAAAAAGACTTGCCGTACTTGTGTACCTACTTGTATTAGGACGGCTAGTTTGACCTAATTTTCCTGCGGGTAGTGACAACAAGTGACCGCTGTGATTTTAGACAGGTTTTAAACCTCTCCGTTGATTTAGGTAGTTAATAAAGGTAAACAAACTTGACATTTAAATTAGTCTTTTTATTATGATGTGCTTATTAATTCTGATATTTCTTGCAAACATAGGTACTAAATTGGTTTTGCATTTGCATTAAACAAGCAATATACATACCTAGGTACTGTTACATGTTTGAGAATTTTAACATGCCATTTTTTTTAATAATCTTTTAAGCTTACATTTGGCCGCATCTCACCTGATCAATAAAAAGACATAACATGATTGTTTACCTTTACTTAACTACCTAAACCTTTCTAGTAAAGTTCGGCAATGGATGCTGCTTTATAAATTTTGTTTGTTTCTTCGTCCAGTCTCTTAAATTCTAGATCGAAGACCCCTTAAGGTTCGAAAGCGTAACTCAAGGGCTTTTGTAACTTTAGGTCTTAGCCATCATATTGTAATGCCGACAGAAAAACCGATCTGCCTTTGTAGATGGACCTAAACTTCAAAGTCGACATTTGATTAAAAAAATAAAATCCCAGCACTTCTAGATTCACAAACTGGTAATTAATGTAGTAGTGATGTTTAGATAACTGGTGACTAACAAACTAACCAGTCTCCTGACCTCCCGCGCCCGCTGACGAGGAGTAAAGGTACTCACAGGATCTTAACCTTTGTATGGTGTAGGGCAGTACTACTGGTGATGGTTCCTAATGATGTTTTCATAGAAAAACAATAAGTTTTTGAACTTGAGATTTGAGTCTAATAAATGCTTTTCTGCTTTTCAAATATAATTGTCTGACACTAAGAACAAACTATGGTTCACTTCTTTACATAGTATAACACAAAGTCACTTCCCGTCGTCTGTCCCCCTGTAGATCTTTTAAACTACTACTAAATAAGTAGTGTGATTTAACAGGAAGGGTTACACGTAAAGTTTGAAATTGTTTTGTGTTAATTTGTTAAAATATGACGATAATTGTTCAAGATGTCGGAAGAAATCAAACATTGCACCCGTGCTAAGCCGGGGGTTTGTACGCCTTGCTAGTTAAAACATACACGGAGTTTACATACCTTTTAAGATCCCTTCTAAGATCTTGCATGCTTGAATTTGTATCAAAGTCAAAGCATTTATTTCAATTAAACAATTTATAGCAACTTTAGAATTTGTCAAGGAGTCGGTCAGGTAGTCAGAAAAGTTGATGGTCTCTTTGGAGAAGAACATGCATGCAAACTAACGCATTTTATGACAAGTAAATTAGCTTTATCTTAAAATAGACCCAAATCTCAGTATTAAGTAATTTGTTCAACAAAAAGGCGCTCTATTCAAATGTACTTTGCTTGCATGGGGTATTTGTGTAGCTTTAGATGTATTTTGTATGCTCTGCTCTAAATTACGTGGCGTGATGATGTTCTAAAGACCTTTAACCCTTTGATGTTCCCTAATATTTCATTTCAACAGAACACTTGTTTGAGTAAATCCAATCATACTTAAGTTCAGCTTTATAATTCCAATCTCCTTGTAAATACAAGTTTTTTCTATATTTGTCTTACCTTTCTCTGCGAATTCCTCTTCGAACGATCACCTTTATTCCTCATCAGCTCTTCATGTAACAGATTCAACACTCTTCTCGTAGTTAAAAGCGATGTCGTGTTTCTACGACTGCTTCCAGGGCAAGCAGTTAGCGCAAGGCTTCAACAGTCTTCAGAAACTTCGGAAGTCGGTATCCGGGGCTTTAGGCGCAGCTTTGGGTTCCAGAAGGTTCGATATAGAGCATGAGCCAATGTTGGAAGAGCCCGAACAGAACTGGTTTCTCACGAAGTCTGCGCCCAATTCGTTGAGCAATCCGTTGATGTACCAGCAGCCAGCGAGGGCGAAGGCGTCTGAAGAAGATGCTATTAAAGAAGAAGAATCTTTGCCGCCATCCGAAAAGGTGAGGTTTTAGTAAACGTGATTCAAAAGTAGGTACTAGCCATTCAAATATTTATTTATGAAATACAAAACAGGATACAGACATAGATAACAGTGAATATCAAAGTTCATGTCGAGACAGTATTCCTAAATATTTGTACACAGCCGTCTATTATAAAGAAGTAAACGAGACTCTTAGAAAATTGAATGGTAAAAACTAATTTATAACAATAATTCATTTATTTTCAAGCTGCATAGGCCCAGCTTTCTCTGTGCCTTTGTAACAACCATACTGCAATCGCCAACCCGCCTGCCAAGCGCGGCGATTATGGCAAAACCCTCCCTTTGGGGGAGGCCTATATCCAGCAGTGGACGTCTTTCGGATGAAATGATAGGCCCATAGATATGGGTACCCATCTTAAACTGGGACCTACCTAAAGAAATCGCATAAATATCTGCCAGAGTAATTCCTCATTTTATAATTACAAAACAAGGAAATGAGCATCCTGTTAATTACAGTGCAAATTGTACACCTAGAATTGGTTTCTGACACTTTGAATAGGTACTTAAAGATCGTTAGAGCAACATCCTAACTTGGGTAGACTTACACTTCCACAAACATTATTTTATTGATCTGAAACAGCGTTAAAACAGCTACTTATTATAATAAGCTATTGTGTCTGCCAGCAACCGCTTGAGGAAAAATAAAGTTTTTGCCATTTTACAACAAACCCTAAAGCAGCGGCAAACGGAAGTTTGACATAAATATTTACCTAATTCCCTAGTTAGTTAGGTAAAATCAATTCTACTGCACATCGAGAATAGCCAGTTTCTTTTACAGCTCTTTGTGTTGGACTTAAAGGTCCGTTTTCTTCTTCTAAAGTTTTCATTAGGCTACCGTCAATGTGAACAAAACGAATAAAATTGTTACGACACAAACTTTGACTTCCGTATTTATGACTACCAACCGTTGAACCGTTTGCTTATCTTCATACAGGAATGAAGATTAGCAAACGGTTCAACGGTTGTAGGTATATGTATCTAAAAGTTTTGCAAAATCAGACAATTTGATTGTTTACAAAATGTTGCCTGCAACTTCATCTAATGTTTTTAGGGTTCCGTACCTCTAAAGGAAAAAACGGAACCCTTATAGGATCACTTTGTTGTCCGTCTGTCTGCCTGTCTGTCAAGACCCTTTATCTCGGAAACGCGTGGAGGTTTCGAATTGAAATTAAAACCATATACTCAAGTCTACGGTCCCTTGATGCTGTAAAAAAATCGACCCTGTATGTTAACGTGAAAAAAAGATACGGTCGTTTGTGTCGCAAAAAACGCATTTATAATATTAAGTAAATTAAAGTATGGATAGTAGGTATGGATTAGTATAGAAGTATGGATATGTACCTACAAATATGTACGGAACCCTCGGTGGGCGAGTCCGACTCGCACTTGTCTGGTTCTTTTTGTAAAATATTATAATAATAATAAGAATTTATTTCATAAAAAGGAGCTTGTAGTGTGTGCGTTACCCCAGCAAAATAATGTCATAATCTTCTAATATATAAAATTCTCGTGTCACAGTTTTCGTTCCCGTACTCCTCCGAAACGGCTTGACCGATTCTGATGAAATTTTGTGTGCATATTGGGTAGGTCTGAGAATAGGCCAACAGCTATTTTTCATCCCCTTTTTCACCCCTTTTTCATCCCCCATCCAAATGTTAAGGGTTAGGGTAGGGTAGGTGTAGGGTAGGTGTAGGGTAGGGGTAGGGTAGGTGTAGGGTAGGTGTAGGGTAGGTGTAGGGTAGGTGTAGGGTAGGTGTAGGGTAGGTGTAGGGTAGGTGTAGGGTAGGTGTAGGGTAGGTGTAGGGTAGGTGTAGGGTAGGTGTAGGGTAGGTGTAGGATAGGTGTAGGGTAGGTGTAGGTAAATAGGCAGGTAAGTAGGTAGATCGGGACAGGACAACGTCTGTCGGGTCAGCTAGTGTAATATAGATTTTGAGTTATTCCACAAAAACATTTCCTGCTGAGGTAACGTTACCGCAGTCAGACATTTTCTTTTATAATGGTAATATTGAAATAAATATTAGCCATATAATTAGTAGTCTAGACGAGGTAAAAGTTGCAACTTATTTTGTATTTGTTCTTCCTTCGACTGCGATGTTATTCAAGATTTTGCTGGAGTAACGTTTGTGGTTTTGCTGGATCTCTGAAACGGATAAGCAGATTCTTATCATCTTTTTTACATGACTTCTTAAGAATTAGTTTGAATTAGTTGGGTACATTTAAATTACTATTTTTGACTTTATTTTGCTGGGGTAACGCACACGCTTGTAGTACATTGAGCATACACAAAGTTATACACAAAAGTTTGCACCGTATAAATCACAATCTGGTGGGTGAAGTTCTGATTTCCTAGCTAGGTTATAGAATAACCTGTATTAAGGAATAACAGTCCCTGTCCCTTACAAGTGGTTACAATAAACTAGTTCAATTATTTTCTTATATATATTATACATTTGTATATACATTTTTTGTTTATATAATTAATACTACAACAATGTTTATAATAAATATTGCTTAGGAATAATGTTGCTATCTTTTAATAAAAATATTTTCAGAATTAGGCCAATGTTTAAAATTTCACAATATTTTATTTGTTCGTAAAAATATAACAGAATAGAAATAAATGAAGTTTATCAATAATAAAAAACCGGACAAGTGCGAGTCTGAATCACCCACCGAGGGTTCCGTACATATTTGTAGGTACATATCCATACTTCTATACTAATCCATACCTACTATTCATACTTTAATCACCTTAATATTATAAATGCGTTTTTTGTGCGACATAAACGGCCGTATCTTTTTTTCACATTAACATAGAGGGTTGATTTTTTTACAACATCAAAGGACCGTAGTGTTAAGTATATGGTTAATTTCAACTCGATACCTCCACGCGTTCCCGAGATAAAGGGTCTAGACAGACAGACAGTGGAGTCTAAGTAATAGGGCCCCATTTTTACCCGACTACGGCAAAGCCAAAGGAGGGTTATGATTTTGACAGGCTATGTATGTATGTATGTATGTATGTACGTATGTTCGCTCATAGCTCCTAAACTACTTATTAGAACTGAACAAATGAGGTATCGTTAGAAGCGTCTTGATCGTCCGCTGGTTATAGGCTATATGACGTGTCACCGAATCCAATGTAGCGCCCTCTGGCGGACAAAAAAAAGAACAAGATAAAAAAAAAATAAAGACAAGCATACCGTGTTTGGTATCATTGGAAAGGGGTTCACTAGTACCTTTCAAATATATAATATTTAGTTGTGACTTATCACAAATTATTTGAAAAAAGGAAATATAAATAAAATAAATTAAGATACGCATACCGTGTTTGGTATCATTGGGGTTCACTAGTACCTTTTAAATATATAATACTTAGCTGTGACTTGTCACAAATGATTAAAAAAACAACGACAACTGGTATTTAAACTCCAAAATGGTTTAAATAAAAAAATAAAGTTTAAAAACTAAAACCCGACCACAACAAAAAGTGCTCTAAAAAGTACGAAACAAGGAAATATTTCACACAGAAATCAAGACTTAGGTACAAAATGGTCAAGGTAAAGCCGTGGTTGCATGCCTATATAATTCATGTTCATCGCACCCATATGGGACACAGGCATGCAACCACGGCTTTACCTTGACCATTTGTACCTATGTCTTGATTTCTGTGTGAAATATTTTCTTGTTTCGTACTTTTTAGAGCACTTTCTGTTGTGGTCAGGTTTTAGTTTTTAAACTTTATTTTTTTTTACCCTTTAGGTATGGAACCCTAAACAACAAACAAAATGTTTAGAATTAGGTATAATATTAGTATAGATTTAAAAATAAGTTGTCTCTCTTAAAGTGTAGTCTCCTAAAACAGGAGGAGCTGGGCGCATGGCGCGGAGGCGCATCGTACCTGTCGTGGGGCGCGCACGTCATGTACCTGCCGCCCGCGTCACACGCCGAGCAACCGCTGTCCATGATCGGAGCCATCGACAGACCTCTCAGGTTCGTATAGCTAACACGGCGCACACGCGGCACGGTTGGCGCAGTGGCTGAGCGATCGACTGCTGCGCAGCGTGTTGCGGGTTCGATTCCCGCCCAGGGTAAACATTTGTGTGATGAGCACTTGTGTTTGCCTTGTGTCTGGGTGTTGTTTATCTATATATAAGTATTTACAAAAAAAAAATATATTTGTGTATGTATATCAGCTGTCTGACACCCATAGTACAGGGTCTCCCTAGTTTGGGGTCAGATGGCCGTGTGTGAAAATGTCCCCACATATTATTATTATTATTACATCATGATCTGCCTAGCCTTTGAGGTCTTAAGACCGCCACATTTTTCCCGAACCACTGCAACTCCTGTAAGCCAGAATCAACAGTGGTGACCACCAGAAAAGTGCCAAAGCAATGAAGCTCGACAGTCCCAGAGAAACGATTCAACTCTCTTAGATCCCGCAACGAAATTAATCAGAAAAGAACAGCGGGGGAGTAAAGTCAAAGTCAAATCATTTATTTCAATTGGACCATTATAAGGCACTTAAAAAAAAAAATAATAATATGTGGGGACATTTTCTCACACGGCCATCTGACCCCAAACTAGGGAGACCCTGTACTATGGGTGTCAGACAGCTGATATACATACACAAATACTTTTTTTTTTTGTAAATACATACATATATAGATAAACAACACCCAGACACAAGGCAAACCCAAGTGCTCATCACACAAATATTTACCCTGGGCGGGAATCGAACCTGCAACACGCTGCGCAGCAGTCGATCGCTCGAGCCACTGCGTCAACCGTGTCGTCAAACTTTTGAACTTCAAATGAGAAAAAAATTAATTCTAATTGATTCTAGTAGTAAGAAAAACATATTTTCCACTTCCCTCCAAATCAAGCAGGGGACAGTTTAACCTTGCTAGCCTTTGGAGGCGGCTTCCAGTCTAACTCATCATCATCATATCAGCCTATTGCCGTCCACTACTGATCGTAGGCCTCCCCAATAGATCACCACAACGTGCGTACGTAGGTACGAAAATACATATCAATAAAGACAAGCATCAAAGTTTTACGTTCGTTAATTTGATGGAAAAGACATCAACGCGTTGGTCACTAAAAATCTTTACCTGTCTGAACGAACCGCTATAGCTGCCACTAATAACTCTGCGAATAATATGTCAAGGTCTTTAGAACAGATGACACAAGACGATGAATATTAAAATTCAGTAGATTTTGAATTTATTTTGTAGGTTGAAACTTCGCATAGGGGGTAAGCAGTTGATAACGCTGTCTGTACTAGCGTCTGCCCGCGACTTAGCGTGAATATCGGTATCGCGGATGCAGACGAAGTCACGGATTATAAAGTAGCCTATGTCCTACCTCCGGGTTCAAGTTATTTTCATATGAAATTACCATCGATCACTAATATAGAAAAAAACGATTCAGCTGTTAAGTCGTCAAAACGTAACAGACATAGTTACTTTCGCATTTATAATATTAATATGGAGTCATAGGTGTGTATCATCGATCTGTGGAAGGGTGACCATTATTTATTTCTTTATCCTTTATGCACAAAGGTACAACAAAGGCGGCCATTTCATACCGAGTTCCCTCCGTGCCTCAGAAAGCACGTAAAGCCGTTGGTCCAGGCTGTCATTCGTAGATCTTTGACAGTTGTTATGGGTAGTCAGAAGCCAGAAAGTGTGATAACCAGTCTTACCCCATGGTATCTATCGTGTTACCCAGGAACTGGGTTGTGGAGGTCAGATAGGCAGTCGCTCCATGTAAAACACTGGTATTCAGCTGCATCCGGTTAGACTGGAAGCCGACCCCAATATAGTTGGGAAAAGGCTAGGCAGATGATGAGGTATAGTCAGAAGCCAGAATGTGTGACAACCAGTCTTACAAAACAACAAAAATTTAACAAATAAAATTATCTTATCTTATCTTATCAAGGGGTATCGTGTTACCCATTTACTGGGTTGTGAAGGTCAGTCATTCGGCAGTCGCTGTAGAACACCGCTATTCTGGTTAAACTGGAAATCGATTCCATAATAGTTGGCTATTCCCCACCCTAGCCCTAGCCGCCCTAGCCTAGCCTATTTGCTAGACAGATGATGATGATGAGGTGTAGTTTTTGTGCTAAATAAAATAAAAATAAATAATATGTGGGGACATTTTTCACACACGACCACCTGACCCCAAACTAGGGAGACCCTGTACTATGGGTGTCAGACAGCTGATATACATACACAAATACATTTTGTTTTTCACCGGTACTGTTTACATGACCCCGAGTATTTAATAAATTGTAGTTTAATAAAAAACAAACTAAAATGACTATATAGTAGTGAAAATCAGTGCAATATCTACAACTTCCAAGTGATATTATTTGTGACTTTTAACGACAAGTGTATTATTCAAATCAGCTAATTATATTATGTCTCAGTTTAAAACGCTCCACAAACAAAAAACCAGTGATATCAATAACAGTTCACCACAACTTTAACCCAGTAATAACAAGCAGTGAATATTAATATAGTTTTTACACTAAAACGGTGAAATAATTACAAAAAGTCAATAATGTAAACACCGTTACGAAAAATAATTTTAAAATTGACCTTTGGACTCATATCAATGTTCGATAACTAACGCCAGCACTGCATTGAGCGGTGTATACACGAACCAATATAGTACCGCTACTTGTCACCAGTGGCGCATAACTAAATATTGGGGATACCACTACAAAAAATATTTTAGCGTTTGGTAGAAAATTATTACTTCAGAAGTATTTGAAGGCAAATAGTGAGCAAAGGTTTAAAAGGGTTTAAAATGAATTTTCTGGAAAATATAACCTTCCGTCGTACTAGAACAAAGTCAGATTCTATCCTAAATGACAGCGACGCAGTTTCTGCACAAACAATAAATGAAACTGCAAATAGTGTTCCGGAACTATCAGATGACGATGATACAGGACTTATTAAAGAATTGCGTGAACAAGTAATGAATCTCACCATAGAACTACAGAGCGCTCGTTCAGAAATCGAGATTCTGTCATTGGAAAATAATAACTTGAGGATAAACTCCTCAAGTTATTATTTTACTAGTTACTCCTCAAGAAAATGAAAATCTTTTAAAAAATAATACCAGACACGAAATAGTTAGTAATGATCCACCTACAATTATACCTTCTCCTACGAAAAAGAGCATTAACAAGAAAAAACAAAACAAAAAACAGGCTCGAATGAGTACCCTAGAGAACATAGACCCCAAAAAAACCAATGAACTAACACCAACAGCAGCGCAAAGTAGATCTGAGATGCAGGAAAACTGCACAAAGCATGGTAAAATCTGTATCTTAAGCACAGATAACAAAAACCAACTACTATACATAGCAGAAAATACCCTAAATAAGTGTGATCTTTGCCATTACATCACACCACATAGCAATATGCAACGACTTCTAAGTGGTATTCAGCTACAACTCACAAACTTTACCTTACAGGATTATTGCATAATATTGCTTGGCGAGGAGGACTTCAAATTTACAAATAGTTATTTGGATTGTGTATTACAGATTAGAGAAGTATTATATGAAATTACTCATACGAACATAATAATTTGCACTCCAACATATAAATTCTTTACTAACAACTATCTGTTTAATTCAAGAGTTGAAACCTTTAATAATATGCTATATCTTGATATAATTACTCATGGGCACGCCTACTTTTTGGACAGCAATAAAAACTTGAGATACGATGATACTATGTTTAATAGACGCACAGGAAGTATAAATTACTATGGACTTGAAACTATTTTCAAAGATATACAAAATATGATCATGTTTATAAAAACGGAGCCCGGAATTAAATATTCAGCAGAATCCAATACAAATCACACAGGCCAGCGCCAGACCAAAGAGTGGAAAGAAAAAGACCAATCGAATGTAATGACAAATAACTCCGAGCTTTTTCTTTTATAATCACATGTTTATCATTCATCAGAACATTGCGGGTCTTCTAAACAAAGCCGACATCCTAACATTAAATATACAAGAATTATTACACAAACAAATTAATATTGATATAATATGCCTTACAGAACACTTTGTTATGCATGGTCAAGAAAATTTGATCAATATACCAAATTTTAAACTAGCCGCGTCCTATTCAAGAAAAGGAAAAAGGCGAGGAGGTTCATGTATATTAATTAAAAGTTGTTATGAATATAAAGAGAGGTGTGACATAATGGAACTATCAATAACAGGAGTGTTCGAATGTTGTGCGATACAATTAACCAAGCAGAACGTTATAATTGTATGTATCTATAGACCACCAAACATGTCTAAAATTAATGTATTCTTTGATTGCTTGGATTCTGTTTTGAAAAAATTGTGCTGTAAATCTAGGGCAAGGGTAGTGTTATGCGGAGACTTTAACATAGATATCCTCAAACGGAATAGATTCACCCTTGACTTTGAATTTCTTCTTCTAAACTATAATCTTAAGTTACAGATAAGACAACCAACGAGACCACGAAGCCAAACATGTTTAGACAATTTTGCGTATAACTCAAATCTAAAATGTACAAGTGAGGTTATTGATTTTGCTATGTCTGATCACTCATCTCAAATATTAAAAATTCAAGTCAGTAAAACTTGCAAAATAAATTCCTGGCGCACTCAGAAGCGCGATTACTCAAAAGAAAATCTAGTTAAGTTTAAAAACTATCTAAAAAGGCTATCTTTCTCGGATGTTTGTGAGCATAACCCTAATAAAGCATACGATAATTTTATAGATATTTTTCTTCTACTCTACGATCAATGTTTTCCGGTCAAATGGATAAAATTCCGATCAGAAACAAAAATTAAATGGATCTCAAAAGGAATTAGACTTTGTAGTAAGAAACAAAGGAACCTATTATGGAAATATAGATTGCATCCATCATATCATAATAAAAACACGTTCATGACATATTCAAAAAGATTTAAAAAAATTATCAAACTTACGCAAAGGGCTCAAAATAATTACATTATTAATAACGCTCCAAATAAATGTAAAGCATCGTGGTAACTAATAAACAACACTAAATATATTAAAGAACCAATCACAAAAATCACCAAGCAAAATAGTACTATTACAGATCCCAAAGAAATTGCGACATCTTTTAATGATTTTTTTATTGATCAAGTTCAAAGTACATCTAAAAAAACATCCGATAGAACAATTCAGTTAGACAACATAGAAAAATCAATCTTTATGTCACCGATAATACCTGACGACATAATCAGAATAATTAAAAGTCTAAAAAATACAAAGAGTCATGGTTATGACGGTATTACCACCGAGGTTCTTAAATTCGTTAGCAATATTGTGGCTTCTCCTATAAGTCACATTATGAACAGTAGTATTGTCTCGGGTATTTTCCCTAACAGTCTAAAAATTGTCAAGGTAAAACCTATACACAAAAAGAATAACAAAGAAGATATGTCTAATTATAGACCTGTAGCACTAATTCCTATTTTGTCTAAAATATTTGAAAAGATTATTTACGAATCAATATATATTTTTTTAAATAAACATAATATATTATGCAATGAACAAATGGGTTTTAGAAAGAATAAAAATATTAATATGGCAATATACAATTTTTTATGGAACATAATGCCGAGTGTAGATAATAAGACTCCTGTATGTGCAATATTTACCGATATGACCAAAGCTTTCGACTACGTAGATCATGACATTCTTTTAAAAAAACTCTACAGTTACGGTATAAGGGGAAATGTCTTAGATCTAATAAGCTCTTATCTTAGTGGACGAATGCAATATACGGAATTGACCAGAGTATGCCTTACAACTAAATGTGAGCTTAGATACACATCAGCATGTAGGGAAGTCAAATATGGTGTACCCCAAGGTAGTGTAGTCGGACCTCCACTATTCCTTCTATATATAAATGACTTGCCACGTCAAACACAACAACCAATGGTTTTATTTGCGGATGATAGTACAGTGATCGTCAAGTGTACTAGTGTAGAATCATATGAGAGGGAAATTAATAATACATTAGAAACTATTGTACACTGGCTTAACTCAAATAATCTAATAATAAATCAAAGTCAAAGTCAAAGTCAAATCATTTATTTCAATTAGACCATTAAAAAGGCACTTTTGAACGTCATAATAAAAAAATATAAAGTTGATTCTAGTTGCCCATTCCAAAAGGTAGCTTCGTATGGAGAAGAATGGGCAAAAAACTCCATACTCACTCTTTTAAAAAAAAATGTGTAACTACAATATTTTGCATTTACAGTTTTCAGTTATATAACTATACGTGAATACGATGGACCTTGCATAAAAACACTATATTGAAGTATGTACAAAGTATTACAAGATAAAGAATGACAGCTAAGTTGTATACATAGGTACATAGTGTTCACATATTATTATTTACAATTATTGTAAAAGTAGACCACCACTCCATACATTTCAACAAACTATGAACCTATGAACCAGTGTGTGACCCAAAGCAAGAATTAAATACAATGTATATACTAAGTATAAATTAATTAGTTTTAATTAGCAATCCGTTTGATTTTGTCTAGACTGTAGATTGTCCTATGGAGCCCGGACCAGCATGTTTCCAAGCATTCTTATCATGGATATAATCCTCTAAACTGTAATATGCTTGTTTACAGAGTGTACTTTTAATATATGTTTTAAATTTTCTTTCATTTAGTTGCAATATATCACTAGGAATTTTGTTATAACACTTAACACAGAACCCCATAAAAGATTTATGAACTTTAGACAATCTAAAATATGGTTGAGCTATTTTGTCTTTGTTTCTAGTATTAATATTATGTCTATCACTAACCTTATTAAATAAATGTAGGTTTTTTCTTACGTACATAATATTTTCATAGATAAATTGGCAAGGCACTGTCATTATATTAATATTTTTAAATAGTTCCCTAAGAGAATCGCGGCGACGTAGATTATAAATGGCTCTAACAGCTCTTTTTTGTAAGATAAAAATGGATTCAATGTCGGCAGCCCGACCCCACAGTAAAATACCATACGACATAATGCTGTGAAAGTAGCTAAAGTAGACCATACGCGCAGTTTCTACATCTGTCAACTGTCTTATCTTTCTAACAGCATAAGCCGCGGAGCTTAGTCGCCCCGCAATAGATGTTATGTGAGGTCCCCATTGCAACTTCTCGTCTAGCGTGATTCCCAGGAAAACCGTTTGACTATTAAATTCCAGTTCTAATCTAATTCCAAATCTAAGAAAAACAAAAGTTATGCATTTCTACCAAAGGATATCCGACGACAATATAAATGTTAGCTACAGTGGTCAAAACGTGGACACAACTTGTGTAGCGAAATTTCTTGGCATTTTAATTGACAGCAATTTGACATGGAAACCACATGCCGAATACGTTTGTAAAAAATTAAGTAAATTAGCTTATGTATTGTATAACCTATCACATAAAGTTAGCAATAAAACACTTCTGGTGGCTTATCACGGGTTAGTTGCACCAGTATTGAGGTTTGGTGTCATATTTTGGGGTAATTGCACTGAGAGGGAGGAGATCTTCAAAGCTCAGAAACGGTGTTTACGATCTATGTCAAATCTTAAATCCACAGAGCTGTGAACCTGTGTTTCGGTCTCTGAGGATATTGACTTTTCCCTGTTTATACATATTGGAGGTGGCAATTTTTGTAAAAGCGAATTTGGACTTATTTCCGTCACTCGCTAATAGAAGAACACGTCCAGGCCCTTTGAGATCTCAATACAAAAATTTGCTCTACACAGGAAATTACAAAACAGCGCTATTGAGAAAAAGTATTATAACAATGGGACCTGTTATTTATAATAAAATACCTCATAGTTTTAAGGAATATTCTGATAACATTTTTAAATCTAAGATAACTGCACTACTTTCAAGAAAATGCTATTATTCAGTAAAAGACTTTTTAAATGATGTTACATTATAGAATACGACTATTTACAATTACCTATAGTACTTACATTAATTTATTATTGCGATTTTAATTTTATTTTTTTTAGTTAATTGACATTGAGTAAATTGTTATTGTTTCGTATACCTAACTTCCTGACTTTAATTAATTATTGCGATTTTAATTACTCATTATTAATTCTATTCATATTGTTGACATTTTTTTTATTTATTATTGTTTAATTAATGTAATGATTTGCATGCCGTAAGGTAAAATGTAGCTGATCTCGTTTATTTATTTATGTCCTTTATTGTACCTACATTTAGAGCAAATAAAATGATTATGATTATGATTATGATTATGATTATGATTAAAACTAAACAAAAACATAACATCTTGAATACCTTTCTGATTATAACTTGTTTATCCTGATTCCTAGGAGCAAGTCTAGCGGCTGCCTGGAGGCGGGCGCGCGGGCTGCGCGTGCGGCGCTGGGCGCGGAGATGCGCGAGAGAGAGCGCTCAGCCTCGCCTGACGTGGCGCGAGCGCTGCCGGCCCGAGTGCTGCCCAGCAACACGGTGAGTACTAACGACTTGATACTTGTACTTGTGTGTTTATTTTAGGTACAGGTACAGCTAGGTACAGGTACAGCTAGGTACAGGTACAGCTAGGTACAAGTACAGCTAGTTACAGGTACAGCTAGGTACAGGTACAGCTAGGTACAGCTAGGTACAGGGGTGTGATTCTGTAAGACCTCATTCTAAACTTCCAATCTGAATCCGCTGTGAATTTCTTGATTGGCATTCTAAAAACTCTGTTGATAATTCGAATTCCACCCTTGCGAGCGTGTACCCTTGCGAGCGTGTCAGCGAGTTAATTAAATTGACAGGGAGATTTTGACAGATAAAGTATGAGATAACGTAAGAAGTGGCATTCTGTAAGGTAATTTCCCCGTCACTTCGTCGTTCACTTCGCACTCGAACCCGATACAAAGTGTCAAATATATTATCAAGGTCATTTTGAACCATATGCGAAGTGAGAGTGAATAGCGATGTCAGATGCGAGTTGTTGTTTGATTTTTGCAGAATCGACCTACAGGGGTGTGATTCTGTAAGACCTCATTCTAAACTTCCAATCTGAATCCGCTGTGAATTTCTTGATTGACATTCTAAAAACTCGGTTGATAATTCGAATTTACACTAGCGCCACCCTTGCGAACGTGTCAGCGAGTTGAACTAAATTGACAGGGCGATTTTGACAGATAAAGTATGAGATGCCGTAAGAAATGGCATTCTGCAGTGCTATTTTGTTCACAATCTCCCTCGGGGTACACCTAGGTGAAGTGAGATGTCATTCGTCCCAATGCTAGGGATTGACAAAGCAGCAGCAGGATGGATGACAGCTCACTTCACCTAGGTGTTCACCGAGGGAGATTGTAACAGAATAGCACTGCAGTAAGGGAATTTCCCCGTCACTACGCTACTCAATTTTAAGTTGCCGTTAAATCTCGTGTTGTCTCTACCACTTTATGGCAAACTGTGACAGTACGAGACTTAACGACATCTTAAAATTGAGCAGCGTTTGAATATTTCGCCAATAAACTATAGATATAGATATCTAAAAACAAATGCTTTTTAATGACTATGAACACAAATAAATTAAGACACTAGCTCTACCTAACTTCATGTGTCGTGATTGAACTAATCTAAACATTATTTAAGATACATTCATAGAGCTAAGCAATTCAAAACTTGTTACTTAGAAACAATAAAATACAAACAATTATAATCTGCTCAGAATAAGTACCTACAATTAATAGAAAATCTATCACAAAAGCAACAAAAAAAAGGCGCTTGTCTAAGTTCCATTATAAACCCTTTGGTACTCTATCAAACAAACCTAATTTCCTAATCATCGTACTATTCAAGTGACACATGACTAATTGCTTAACCACGATCAATTAGAACTGAACATCTCTCAAACTGTTCCAAGGATTGGCTAATAGTATCAACGTCTCATATTTCATCCATCATTTGTATAGATAACTAATCTTGTTTAATTTTGCAATCGTGTTCTACGTACGTTTGTTAAACTAACTGTTGATTAATATGCCTCTCAAGAAAAATAGTTTGAGCAACAAGCTATTGATTAAATCATAACTATAAAGGATTGACATTATAAAATCGTAAGTTACAGGAGCAGCGTCCTCTTGGTTGTTTCTTATTTTTTTCCAATTCGGTTATGCATAAGTAACCTTATTTTAAGCTATTTATATCTCTTTCTCTCCAATAAAACAAGAAAGAACAGCTGGTATGAATAAGAGCTGTCAATTTAAGTTGATCTGAAATGTTCATACACTTACAATTGTTATTTCAGAATGAAGGTATTGGTTAAAAATTAATTACGAAACGGTGACACCAAAAAAAAATTGTCATACCTTAATTTTCAACCCTTAGGGGTGGAATATTTTCTTGATATTAATGTAGGACCAATTTGAGGTATACACTATCAATTAAAAAAAGAATCATCGAAATCGGACTACACTGAAAAAAGTTATGCGTGATCAAACATAAAAATAAATATTTAAAAAATAAAAAAATGTTCATAAAATGAAAACTACTGGGCCAAACAATGTTAAATTTTTATGGGACTAAATGGCAACTATTCCGCATCAAACTAAAGAAGAATCACGTAAATCGGATCATAAATCGCAGAGTAATCGATGTACATACATAAAAAAAAAACAACCGAATTGAGAACCTCCTCCTTTTTGAAGTCGGTTAAAAATACAGCAAAGTTTAAGAAAAAACTAATATTATAAAGCTGAAGAGTTTGTTTGTTTGTTCGTTTGTTTGGTTGAACGCGCTAATCTCAGGATCTACTGGTTCGAATTAAAAAAATCTTTTTGTGTTGGATAGTCCATTTATCGAGGAAGGCTATAGGCCCATGCGAAGCCGGGTCGGGTCGCTAGAATGACATAATATCTAACTTAGTTCTTATCCTATGCCGTCCTTTTTTGCAACTGCCTGGCAGTAAGAGATGACAATTGTCTAATTTTAGTTTAGTTTGTGAACAAGGGAACCGGCACCAAGGTCTTTTATCTTTAGCATTAATTTCCTTAACTAACTTTTTCCCGCGACTGCGTCCACATGAAAGTATGATTGATATTACCTACGGAGTGTCTTTTGATTTTTATTGCTGACCATACCTAAGACAACGTTTCATGTCAATAAACAAAAGACAAATTTTCTGCAATAATTCTTCGAATTGATCTTATCATCAGTTGCAATTTAACCCGCATGTTCTGAATGTAAAGGCCCTTCGTGCGATTATCATAACAAACCTTACATTACTTTATTACAAAAATCCTTCAACAATTGAATCACAACATTCCCACAAGACACAGGAAAAATAAACAATCTGTAAATTGTTAAGACGAGGTCTATCGGTCCATACTAATTGACATTGATTTTAAGAGCGGCTACCACAGAATAAATAGTACCCTACAGAAGGTCAGCTTCACATAACGAGCGAAAACCACCGCACACATCGACCGTTCTAACCTTCGGCTCTCTGTACGAAAAATTAATGTGACTACTCGTCCAGCTCGCGTGAACTACTTTTGTTTATTGACTGAATAATCGACAGGTACAACAACTACTAACAACCACTTTTAGAGAAAATGTTGTTCAAGCATTATAGGCTAGACTAAGTATAGGCTGGACGCACGTAGCAAATTCTGAACAAGTACTTTTTTGACAAGATAAATAATAAACAAATAACAAGTATTAATAGTTTTAATTTATATCATTTCACACTCATCAAAATTCAAATTGCCTTACGCCATTTTAAAAGCACGCGGGTACTGCATCGCCACTTCGGGTTCGGATCAGGTTCTTCGAGGTAAAACAATGTTAGTAACCAAGAGCAATCTACACCTCCTTTAAGTTTGTCTACAGCCTATACCGGACACATTGTATATCGCCCCGGTGATAATATCGGTCATGTATGGGAACGCTTTTATGGAACTCGCCTTCTGTAGGTACTACTCTGTGGCTGTGCTGTACATACATAAGACAATAACATTGATTTTGTTTACAAACACCAACCATGTTAACTATTGTGGTGATGTGTTTATTATCAACTGGATTATTGAGAACAAGGTGAGGTGAAGCGTGTCAATCAATCATGTGCTGGTATGATTTAATTCTTATGGCTTCTGTTACTCACATTAATCTTTCTTCTAAACTTCAACTACTATTGTGCCTACAAGTAGTTGTTATAGACGCACCCAACCCGAACGACACAGGAGATAATCCTAGTGTGCCAACGTTTTACAAAAAAACAGCGTTTATTTCCAGTCTAGTCAGCGTTTTTGTTTATTATTAGTTATGTTTCATTTTTGTTTAAACAATTTTATGTAAATACCAAAAAAAAAAAAAAACATCTATGTTCAATATTATTGAAGAGAAAACCCTCCGTATTGGTATCTACTCAAGATACACGGCTTAGCTAGGTTTGGGGCCAATGTAAAAAACGCGATAACTGTTTACCGGTAACTGCTTAGTATATTATTTCAATAATCTTGGCACTTTCTTCTCCTATAACAGTGATAATGACCTCCACACGTCAACCACCACTCATCTTCACCATCCGCTCTCAATACAAAGATCATAATTTATATTTAAACCATTGTAAAGCTGTCCCACTTCCCTAAACTCATCCGCAATTTTATTGAACGCATTACCGAGCACTTTCCTATAGAATATATAAAACGGTTATAAAAATTAACCTATTTTGGTTGGCGCGACTATTGTGTCGCGCGGTTTGGCGGTCGCATTGTCGGCGCATCGGATTCCCACGACTAGTCGCACTGTTTCCGCGTCTGTGTACAATGTGACGAGATGTTGATAGTGTTGGAGATATCACATGGCCTTGTTACCTTCCGTAATTTGAAGATCTAATTGTGGGTGTTTCATATACTTGTAATTGTTATGTAATTGTGTCTGTGGATTATGTAGGTGTTGAATTCTTGGCTTGTTGGCTGCCTTTTACTTATTTCTGTTTAAGTGCAACAAAACAATGTAACTTACATACTTACGTTCTTTTAACATACTTTAATTTATATATTTACATCATTTTTGTTTAAGTACAGCTAAAAGAAATAAAAAGAGGGTGAGCATAAATGGCATCAATAAACTCGTCCACATCGCTGTCAACGGGACATGTGCCCAATAGCTATGCTATTCTCTAACGTTACCATTCGTGACTGTGCTCGACGGCGTACTCGACATCGTGTCAGGCAGCCGTGAAGTCGACGTCGAGCTTAGCGACTGTTTTTGCTTATTTATTTTATTTTATTTATATATTCAGTTTCGGACAACAATGTAATCCATTTTGTTAGTAAAACAAAAACCTTATACCTAATGTTAGTATTTTAAAAACAAAACACAAATCAACCGGCAATAACAAAACAATACATATTATGATCACTTAAGTGTCCGAAGCAGGTTGCACAGAGAATGACCACGCAGGAGATCAGGTACTTAGTTGACCATCCTCTCTACAAAATGCCTCAGAACAGGAGAGTAAGGGCTCTCCGCCACTGATTTCAGGATACTATTGTTACTGACCCGCGTTCGATGCATCAGTGAAGCAACTTTCTTACGAATGACAGCGTGGAAACCGTCAGTTCGGTTTTGCGAAAACATCTCCGATGCACTACAAAAGCGGGGCAGTCCCAGCAGCTTAGCCAATATCGTTTTTCATATATGAAGTCAAAAGTGTCAAATTAGTCATCCTTGAATAGTTTCACCAAAAACCGTTAATTCCTTTAGCGTTAGCGCTGCGTAAGCAAAGGTTAATGAATACGAAAATTTAACTCACCGCTGCCGCAGCATCGAGCTTTAGGTTGTGTTACTTAGAGAATAGCACCACAGGCTGGCAGCATTGCCACGTTGTATGGCAATGTTGAACATCAAAGTCAATCGAACTATAGTTGGCTAGGCAAGAGTTCATGATGGGTTTTCCTAACTCAACCAAGGATCTCTATCCAAAGTTTATTGATCTACGATCTCATTACCATCGATCAAAACACGATAGTCGCCAATCCGCCAGAAATTGTATGTAAATGTAGGAATAATTCAAACTAGCTCGCTTTGTATGCGCGGGCGCAGGCTGCGGACATGTCGAACATGTTCCGAGTCGCTAATACCGCTCACGCTTTGCTCCTGTTTCTTGGTCGTGACCCTAAAGTGCGAGTCACAAAGTGGAAACAAAAGACATGTCGTGTTCACTTGTCACAAGATATTTATGGCTTCATGTGAATGTAAGGACATTTTTTCTCAGACATACTGCTGTGTCTACTCTACATCCATTGTCTAGGTTTGAAAAGTGTATTTTTAGACAGAGATCCTACCAGACCTATGACGGAGGAACTCGTGGCTAAATGAAAACTGTATGGATCCAAGCTTTGCTTGTCGCATGAGACCGCTCCGTGCCTCGGAAAGCACGTAAAGCTGTTGGTCCCGGCTGACAATCATGTATCTTTGTCAGTCGTTATGTGTAGTCTGAAGCCAGAAAATCTGACAACCAATCTTACCAAGAGGAATCGTGTTATCCAGTATCTGGGTTATTGAGGTAAGATAGGCAGTCGCTCCATGTATATACTGCTATTCAGCTTATGGAATCCGACTCCAACATAGTTGGGAAGAGGCTAGACAAGTGATGATCACCACCAGACCTACATTTTACAGAATACCTACGAGTAAGGTACCTTTTACAGAATACCTACGAAAAAGGTACATTTTACAGAATACCTACGAAAAAGGTACATTTTACAGAATACCTACGAGTAAGGTACCTTTTACAGAATACCTACGAGTAAGGTACCTTTTACAGAATACCTACGAGTAAGGTACCTTTTACAGAATACCTACGAGTAAGGTACCTTTTACAGAATACCTACGAGTAAGGTATCGTTTACAGAATACCTACGAGTAAGGTACCTTTTACAGAATACCTACGAGTAAGGTACCTTTTACAGAATACCTACGAGTAAGGTATCGTTTACAGAATACCTACGAGTAAGGTACCTTTTACAGAATACCTACGAGTAAGGTATCGTTTACAGAATACCTACGAGTAAGGTACCTTTTACAGAATACCTACGAGTAAGGTACCTTTTACAGAATACCTACGAGTAAGGTACCTTTTACAGAATACCTACGAGTAAGGTATCTTTTACACCTGATACCTGAAAAAGGATACCTAGTATTGTAGCTAGTAAGTTCGCATACCTTCTAACAACACATTTCACAATCTATTTTCAAAATTCTCTGAGGTCTTGGAAGATGTACAGTTCATTCAGTTCGATTCTCAGGTAGGACGGATCATTCAAAATCTATAGGGCAACCATGTACGGTCAACAAAGGAGATAAGTATCCATGTCGCCGGGAATAGTTAAAGTTTACTTAGAAACCGATGGGTATTTATGAATAAAATAAAATACAATTAATAGAAAAGAAACAGTTCAATGATTTAATTAAATTTCATTTGAAAGCCTCCATTGGTTTCTAAGTAAACTTCAACTATTCTCGATGACATGGATACTTATCTCTTTTGGTGACTGTACATAGAGACCAAATTCAAGTGTTATTATTGACAACTACTTTAAAATGAAGTACAACATGCTATTGGGTATTAAAACTGGAAACATACCTATTACACCTAGATGTAAAAACATCATCGACTTTTGTCCAATAAATATATCACAATCTAAAAGAATGTGAATCCACATATGCAAATGTTCATAATATTTTAACATTTTATAGCCATAATAAATGTTTATTTGCTCCGTCGTTTTAATTTTACTACGCTCATAGATAAATACGGATACTCACTATGGCGCCGTGTCTAAACATTCACCTTTTTTCACGTCTCATTTGTAAAACTAGTAGTATTTTATTTAACAAAGCAGTCTGATCGTATTTCCCCTGATTTTAAATGGATCTCTGTTTTATGTTTTATCGTAGTTTTCTCACTGCTGTAGATTACGCGTCTCAAAGCTATGTGCACTTCCAGAGTGTTATCAACAATTTTTTTTTTTTGGAAGAGTGTTAAAAATCACACTATCAAAAAAAAATATTTTTTGTCTGTGTATAGGCGGTTGTTATTTAATCAATGAATGGATGCAAGCACTAGTTTGGCAAATTCATAACCCTGCCTATTCTTGCCTACTTTTACTATAAGAACACAACATTATATTCTTTCGACCGAATTTTGTCGACCAATCTCAATCAACAGTAGTCAAGTACGCAAGAAATATCATAAAGCACAAGCACAGTATAAATATCAGTACTACCGTACAGTCACACTCCGAAACACTGTTCCTAATAATAATAATAATATGTGGGGACATTTTCACACACGGCCATCAGACCCCAAACTAGGGAGAACCTGTACTATGGGTGGCAGACAGCTGATATACATACAGAAATACATTTTTTTTTTGTAAATACATACATATATAGATAAACAACATCCAGACACAAGGCAAACACAAGTGCTCATCACACAAACGTTTACCCTGGGCGGGAATCGAACCCGCAACACGCTGCGCAGCAGTCGATCGCTCAGCCACTGCGCCAACCGTGTCGTCAAACACTTCTTTCCTCACCTCTTCCTTCGTTCCTCACCTCTTTCCGCGTGGAATGTGCTCTCGAAACTGCGTTTAGTTCAAGCGACGCGTAGACACGCACACACACGCACGTATTTGCACAGTCTGTTATTTTAGTAGTAGTGTAGGTAATTAAATCGTTTCGTTTGTATGGAGCGTCGTAGGTGTGGCACAAGTGTGTACGCAAACTAAAGTACCATACACGCCCTCTTCCCTGAATCTCATAGTCCGTTGGGACGGCAATCCGACACGACCGGGGAGAGATCAGGCGCAGGACCAACGGCTTTACGTGCTTTCCGAGGCACGGAGATGTCACTCTACCAAATTTACAACTCCGAGTTTCTACTGAGAAATTCCTAATAGAAAAACCCAACAACACTGCCCGAGAACAGAGCACAACATTATTTTGTTTTTGTTTTCAAAGACTGTCCTACTGGGATGCGAACCACAGATACAGATAGACCTAAATAACGCAAGTATCACGATCTGTATAAAAACCAAGCGTGCCATTTTTTGGACGTCACTATGTAATACGAATGTTTTGTTTTTCCTAAATTTGGTATTACCAGGTATTACTGAGGGTATTAGATTAAAGATAATTGTTTTTTAAATTAATTACGCATAATATTAATCACAAAATGACTTGCCGATGGAAGGAAACGTTTACTTTATTTTTTACTTATCGTAATTTTAGGTCTATCTATATCTGTGATGCGAACATACTTTTAAATAAATTCTATAAACAATTTACCACCTATTTAAACAAAACAATGAAGCATTACATAGCCTACTTATGAACAGGTTTAGTTACTACACACAAATAACTACCTAGATCTAATGATTGATTGAAACATGCATTCAGCACCATTGTTGTCGGCACCACGCGAATTCCTGACCCCTAGTTAGTATTCTGCGTACACGAAGATCATAGCGAATCGATTCGGAATCCGTTCTTTCTAAACGGTTCATGGTGGAGGAAGATGTGCCAAATAGTAAAATATTCTAAATACATTAACGCTGCTTTAGTTGTGTCAGTGAAACGCAACTGCGCAAGTCAAGACTTAAAAATAATATAATTGTAAATCCATACTTCCATATACTTATACTAACTTATAATTACTTTATACTTTAATACTTTAATTAATATTAATATATTAATCCATACTAATATTATAAATGTGAAAGTAACTCTGTCTGCTACGGTTTCACGATGAAACGGTTAAGGGCGTGTATTCGATTTAGCGCAACTCAAAATCTAAACGATTGCTAGAACGGTGTAGCAGCATTAACACACACTAGTACAATACAATGGTCTGTTTGTGTGCATCAGAAAAAAAAATATGCACGAAATAAGCACGAATCATTGAAATTGATCGACAAACGACAGCGCGCGATGTTTTACAGTGCTTTTTAAAATAATTGTCTAAAATAAATGTATAACGGACTGAAAAATATTCTGTATATTAAGCATGACATTTACTTTTATCTAATAAATATATCAGTTATGTTTTTATTCAAATACTTGTGAAAAAAAATTGTACTTAATTAATTGTACATAATTGTACCTACTTTTTCAACATTGTTTTTTAATACATAATAGTAATATTTTCGTAATTTTGGCTCTGTAGCTGTCTTTATGACTGTATATACTGTTGGAAAAACGCATAAAACAAAATATTTTGGCATATTGTAATGGTTGTATTCGCCCTGAAAGTTAACTCTGACGTCTATTTTCGTAAAACGATATGAAAGAATTGTCTTCGCTTTAAAAAACCATAATTAAAAATAATACTTTTACTCTGTAGCTGTCTAAATCAAGACTTAATCTTTCTAAAACTGTAAATTGTCTTTAAATAATCTGCTCACATAATTACGATATTGCTCTGGGCAAAACGCAAAAACATGAAGTTTTCGTCACGAATCGAATACGCGCTCTTAAACCGATTTTCAAGAAATTTTGTATGAAAATAGCTTGAACTCTGGAGAAGGACATAATTATGCTACTTCTTAATCCGCGACTTCGTCTGCATCCGCGACAACCGACTGTCACACGGACGAAGTCGCGGGAAAAAGCTAATAAACCATACTTTTCTCAAAATTTTCTCTGACCATGAAGCGACAAATTTCTAAGACACTTCCTACCTACGATTGATTTCCACGAGGCAAAACATAACTAAAAACATGGAATTCTTAAAACTTCTTTACACAAGTTTTTAAATACTACAATAGGCAGGTAGTAATAAAATTGTTAATAGAATCAAATGCGTAGATATTTTAGTCCCATTATAATATTTAATCACTTTCCGCCGCTTTTCCAAACTGGTTAGACTAGAAAAGATGAATAAACATAGATTATATATTAATTTAACCAGTTCTTATAGCAAAAGACGACATTATTATTATTTTTCTATAAGGATATGGTACTTAACTATTTAAATGTAGAGATTCTTAAAAATCTACAGTAATGTAGTTTGGGGATCGTGGCAATGAAAAACGATGAATACACGAACTTACTTTTATTAAAACATTATTAGGAAATACCTTCTTAGAGCTATAAGTTCAAACACAACCGCTTATTCTTAAAACCGTCCTCGCCATCTTGCTTTTATATATGCTCTCCCTCTCTTTCCATCTTTTGCCTCACTCACACCTTTACGTTTCATTCTGCACACCATTCATACGTTCCATTTCATTCTCCATCCTACAGTAATTTATTTTCTAAGTTTTATTATGGCCTAATTTTTTAATTTTTACGCTGTCAGATCCTTTAGAAAATGTAAACATTACCAACCATTATTGTGTCTATACTTGTATATACCCCTTTGAAGAATAAACACTGCCTCCCCTCCCAACCAGGGCCTCAAGTCTGCTATTACAATAGTGACAGAATGGTCTATAATTGATTTCATAATTGTTGATTTTCACAAGTTTGGTAATCTACTAATATAATGGCGTCATTTTGAAAATCAATGATAGACCATTCTGACACTATTGTAATAGCAGACTTGAGGCCCTGGTCTTGGGCAGCCCGCATCCATCCGCTGCCAGCCACCTTCTTCAAAACGTCGGTCCATCGTGCCGCAGGGCGTACCACACTACGCTTGCCCAAACGCAATCTCCAGTGTGAACCGTGGGAATAAGCTAAATAATGGTCTAACAATTATTAAATAAGGTTCAATATGAACTGGGATCTCAAACTCGCCGGATTGCCATTTTAACATGGCTAATTTTGAAAATAGATAGAGGAATATGTAGAGGGGGCTCATGGCTAAATAAAAGCCATTTGCATCGATTTGTCATGGTTAAGCTACGATTGCCGCGGCCTGTCTTTGACTGGGTGAGCATAAATTTCATTCCACACACTCCACGTACTTTCCGAGGCACGGGGGTGTTAAACCGTCAACTACCAAACTCCGGCCTGCTACTAAGAAATTCTTATTCTAAAAACTCAATAACACTTTGCCCGACCTAGGAATCGAACCTAGGACGTAACGCTCAGCAGTCGCGGTGGGTTTGGTAACTCTAGGATCTTTGACCAACATGTTACACCCACAGATACATTAAAAAAATGTGAGCCGTCACGGGACGCCTGTCAGATGTGAAACATCGACATTATTTTGTAAAAGTAATATGCAGAAAAGAACAGATTGTGATAGGAACTAAATATGTCATAATGATAAAATAAAATATTACAATTTTTTTTCCAGATAACGATGACTATTTATTGAATAAACATTTATTTTCATTAAATACAAAAATTTACGAATTTATTTCAAATCGTGACTACTTAATTCGTTTAATCAGTGACTTCGGTAATCGTACAGTCGCGTCGCCACACCGTACACACTACTGCATGTAGACTGTATATATATACCATCATATAGCGTGGCGACGCGTCGCCACGGCATGCGTCGCCACGCCAGAAATCGGTTTTACGTGCGGCTATAGATGTTTCACATCAAAAGGTTTTAATATGTATTTATTAAAATTATTATTTACAATATTTACATAAATAATAAAAGAATTTCTATGAGCTAAAAAAACTAAAATAATAGGGCATCAAAAAATTCCTCCACATTGCCGCCATCAGGGAATGTGCCCAAGAGACTGGCGGCATTGCCACGATGGATGGCAACGCTTATCCTCTGGCCAAGGTAAAAACCAGCTCTTGGATCACGGGAACTGTCAACTAACCTTTTGGACAAGTTCAAATTAATTACTTAATTTTTTATAAAAAAAAAATTTATATCTGTGGTTACACTCTATACACAGAGGTGTGTAGCAATCTCGTAGCCTTTTCGTAGCACTCAATAAATCACCTGACATTTGTAAATCAATTAATTTCTCAAACTGTCAGTTTTTCTTTTAATTTCTGCAACTCCTAGCGATTTATTACCGATAAGAAGCGCGCGAAGTTGCAATAAACTTGTTATAATGGTTCCACATGCAGTAGAATGATGCGTGAATGACGTATGGCGTAGTGGGAGGATGCGCGCGCGCCGCGTCGTCTGCGCACTAGCGCGCACGTGGGATGCGCGCGCGCACCTGTACCGGGAACTTGTACGTTGTATTAAATTGTTGTTATTTTCAAATTGCGAATAAACATTCTGTTGGTACCTAACTTTGTTGCAGTTTGTTCAATTCGGAGTGAGTTATAAAGGTCAGTGATTTTGTATTATCTACATAGGTATTTTATTAATTTAAATATGTATTCGGTTTATTTTCTGTTTATTATTGTTGTTAATTAGTAGGTCTAGGTTTTATAAAATGTGTATTATATTTTTAACTAGATACCAAAAATAATTAAAATTAAATTTATATGTTATATTAGTTATATGTATATTTATGTATAATCGATTTATTAATTTTTGTTATTGTTTACTATGTATCTACCATGTTATTTTCACCACCCTTGGTTGACTGTTAAAGAATACCTAAGGCATTAAGTCTGACTTTGCATTCGATTCCTTTTCTTTGAGTCCGAGTGTGCATGAAGTATGAAAAATAAATAGTAATTATTTATTTAACAAGTACATTATAAGCTAACAGTAAAACACTAAAATAGGGAAGAATCTCTGAATTAGTAATCATAACTTACACTATTAATTTCATAAGAATTCATTTAATTAAAATAACATAACTATAGATACATAAAAAAACATCAAGCAAATTAATCTTAACATAAAAATAAAGTGCTGTAAAAATGAAAACATACAATTAAACCGAGTGAGAGTATCTTAAGACTTATTTATGTACATACACTTACAAGTAGGTAATACATAACCCTATCAAAACCATCTAATCTGATGTGCAAACTAATATAATCCCACTGTTGGATGCACACGAAGAGTCTCGAGGAAGACCAGCGCATGCTCACTTCCGCGCAATTATTTGCAATAAATATCATAGTGTATGCCTCTGCTGATCCCATTTGCATAATGAAAGCGTAGCGAGTAATCTTAACATCATCACTTTCCGTTTATTGTGGATTTCTTTTTTCTTTCATTCTTTACTTCCTTCCTTTATTTATTTATACTTCATGCACAAATGTACAAAGGCAGACTTAATGCCTTAGGCATTTTGTACCAGTCAACCAAGGGTGGTGAAGAGATAACATGGCAGGTGCATAAGAAAAAGTAACAATTAAAAAGTTAAAAGATAGTATTATATTTTTCTTTGTTGTTGATTGGATCTTACTTTTTATTATTTCGTATTTAAATAAAACTTGAAGCTCGTGGCTAAGTTAAAGCCGTACAGATTGATCTGTCAAAGGGTAAGCTACGCTAGCCGCGGTCGGTCTGTGGATGGGTGACCATCCCTTTCATATCGAGTTCCATCCACGTAAAGTCGTTGGTCCCGGCTGTCATTTGTAGATCTTTGGCAGTCGTTACGGGTAGCCAGAAGCCAGAAAGTCTGACAACCAGTCTTACCAAAGGGTATCGTGTTACCCAGTAACTGGGTTGTGGAGGTCCGATAGGCAGTCGCTCCATGTAAAACACTGGTATTCAGCTGCATCCGGTTAGACTGGAAGCCGACCCCAATATACTTGGGAAAAGGCTAGGCAGATGATGATTTAAATAAAACTTGAAACTTGAGAAAACATAAATGACACATGATTCATAGCTAGCTTGCGCCTGCGACGTCGTTCGCGTGAATTTTATTACGGTTCTCTATTTTTTGATAATGAAATATAGTCTATAGTGCTCAGGGATAAAGTAGCTTCCTATTTGTGAAAGAAAGAACACGTAGTTCCGGATATAAATGCGTGCAAACAAAGAAACAAAGAAGCTCTTCAGCTTAGTGGATATTAAAAATAAAACTATTGAACGTTATTACTCCCTAAATTTATTAAAATCGCCCACCAGTTTAAGAGGAATTTAGTGACATACACTACACACGTACTGAAGAATTATTTATTTTTTACTTACTAAATCCACAGCACTTTGAAAATGTATCCTAATGTATATAAACTGGTCTTAAAGCTAAAAACGAATTCAAAATTTTATATCTTTAGTAATACATACACCGGAAACAAACATATTGAATAAACTGCTAGCACCATCATACTTATAAAGATAACCATTTATCCTCGCACAAACATTTTCTTTCCACCATCTCGTTTACTAAACACTTTGATTAACAGCTAAAGATCTTCAACATCTTTTCAACTGACTTCAAAAAAGGAGGATGTTATCAATTCGTCTGTATTTATTTTTTTATTTTTTTTTATGTTTGTTACCTGATTTCTGTGGACTGGGTAAACCGATTTTGATGATTCTTTTTTTATTTGAAAGCTAGTGCTTCCCGTGTGGTCCCATTTTAATTTGGTCTAGTTCTGACAATGGCATCCATGAGAAAACCGTATAAGTTTTAAATTTGCATTAAGTATGTGCGCGATTTGTTACGCGATTTCTCCGGCAAATGTAAACCGATTTTGAAAATTCTTTTTTTTATGGATAGGGTATGGGTGGTCCCATATAAATTTCATCGAAATTGATTTAGCACTTTTTGAAAAATCAACAAATACCCAAAAATTTTACATAGACGACGTTTTAGTTTCAATCTTTACATCAATCTTTGTAGTAGTTAACTTTCAATCTCTTCTTACTAGATCTGGATGAGAAGGAGGTACTAAAAAGCGGAAAATAAAAAGCTTTTTACAAAAAAGACAACCGACTTCAAAAACTAAAAAGTCAAAAAATAACTTGAGCACAGAACACACATTGACTTTAGTTTCGGAAGTCGGTGGCAATACAAAACAACAAAAAGAACAAAGCCACTGAATTTCGAAATTAAAGTCAATGTGTGTTCTGTGCTCAAGTTAGTTTTTGACTTTTTAGTTTTTGAAGGCGGATGTCTTTTTTGTAAAAAGCTTTTCTCATTTAATCATCTAATTAGTCCCTAGGTATAATTGCCTTGTTAATTTATTTATAGTAACTTGTCTACCATATTTATTTCATATTTATTTGTAGTACATAGTTGTTGACATGGTCGTTAAGGAGCCTGTTGTCCTCGCCATGTGTGTGACGTCATTAGAAGATGCACTATGTACACCTATTGCTCCATCGCATTGGATGTGTAGGTGTACTCATCATTTGTTATTTTCCGATTCCCATTTGTATGCTAATTGAAGCATTCTTCTTTATTTACAAAATCTATTTTGTTGATCATTAGATTGTTTAATCGATATCTTTTTTAAAACCCATTATTATGTTGATAATCGTGATATATTTCGGTGTATCGGTTTGGAATTATAAATATTTATAATGTCTTACCTTAGGTTAAGGTCAGGGTCCATGCCAAAGCACAGGATTTTAACAGATTTTAATATATATAAACTAGGTGATGCCCGCGACTTCTTTCGCGAGATTTTCGGTTAACAGTGGGGTTCTTATTTTTTTGCGCGAAACTCTATTTATTTTCTAAAATTGTATTAGCCTAAGTTACTCCTTACAACATCAGCTATTTCCCATTGAAAGAACAAACTGACAGACAGACGGACAACATTTAAAAAAATACATTGTTTATACAAGATGATTTTTTATGCACGCTCCAAATTTCTCAGGGTGATAGTACCCATGAAATTGAATAACTTTCTCCAAAAAACATGGGTCGAAATATTAAAAAAAAAATCGGACTTCCCATACAAAATCAATAGTCAGCTGATCGATTTTGTATGGGAAGTCCGATTTTTTTTTTAATATTTCGACCCATGTTTTTTGGAGAAAGTTATTCAATTTCATGGGTACTATCACCCTGAGAAATTTGGAGCGTGCATAAAAAATCATCTTGTATAAGTACCGACTTACATATATGCATTTAGTAAAAAGCTGTTATTCTGACATTACAAACAGACACTTCAATTTCATTTATTTGTATAGATATCAGTTTGAAAATGAAGTATAAAGATTACGCGTAGTTTTTTCTATCATTCTGGTTGATGACTCGAATTTGTTACTTATCGTGCCATGCAAAAAAAAGCACAAGATGATTTATGTAAAAAAAAACAAAACAAAATCAGAGAGAGGACCATTGATAAATGTGATCAAAACAAATACAGTCATTTATTATTGTCAACTTTTTGTAGAGAAATCATTTGTTAGGTTAGTTTTTGTTGTAAAACATTTTTCTTAGAGTTTTTTGACGTTCTTGACTAATACTACAGTGTCAAAGATGCAATCCCAATTAATATAACAAATATATATGCAAATTATGATATTTATTACTGTAATTTATGTGGGAATAGTTGAAAATAAATTACTAAATTCATATTTTACCGACCAAGTTATGAAATATCAGAGGTTTTAAACTATTTGGCTCTCTGGGTTAAGTTATGTAAATGTTATTAAAAATACCAAATGCCTACTTATTAACATATTTTCATCATTTATTAGACAAGATACCGGCTCGGGTCAAGCTACTAGTTCAACCTATTTTTTAAATGTAAGTTAGTGGTACATGTTTGACTTCATAAAGATGTTTAGTATAATTTATTTAACATAAAAAGAAGATTGTTGAACTAGAGACACCTTCTAATATTTATTTATTTTATTTTTAGCCTATATTGTCTCACTGCGGGGCTAAGGCTTCCCTTTCTACTTTCCAACCCTCTCTGTCCAGGGCCTATAGACAAAGTCCCTTTTCTGTTATAGTGGGTACACACGTACGTACATGCTCGATAAACTTGCTCGATCTCGAGCAAATACGAACGTGTGTACTGTAGAGACTTGCCCAGCAGAGAGGCTTTATGTAATGAAGCCATAACTATTTAGTCTATGGTTAGAACCTTCTGGATGCCTTAGAAATATATTTGAATAATGTAGAAGGATAGTTCAGCTACGCCCCCTTCATGAATAAAAGGGACTAGTAGCTTTTATTCATGTTCTGAACGTTCTGGACACCAATACTAATTCACGAAGTAACTGACTAACTAACCTAACAACTACCTAAACCTATAGTAAAGTCCCTGCCTATGTGTGGGAAACAATGGGTCTGCCTCTCTTGAGGTGGCTTAACTCATGACATACGACGTTATAACATTTATATGGAAATAGAATAAAAACAATAGATGCGACCGTGCATCAGCTCAAATACAACGACATCATGTTTAAGCCTTACATGAACAAAACCACACTAAAACTTTATGAACAGCCCACTAGACAAATGACATGGCCAAATCCATGTCCTTCTTTCTTGGTGACCTATATTTCTTCCTATACGAGGTTTACAATTAAATTAGAAAAGACTTAACTCGAAACAAACTTTGTTCACTTAATAAACCATGCGTGTCATCTCGACAGCTTACGCAGAGATTATACTCTGTTAGCGTAATTGGCCACGTCAGTGAACGAGGCCTGTAGGAGTCCTATTCTACACTATTACTACTACTTTAAATAATTTACTAAGTAAAAAAAAATTATTTAAAAAAACAAAAAACCCGACTGCGTGAAAAATTGTTAAACTCAAAAGATAGAAATAAGTGAAAACTTAAATATTTTTTTGGTTTTGAATCACCGTGGTTGACAGTGTTCACAAAGGCAGTCGGAGGCATCAAAAATGTACAATATGTTTCAAATCCGTTGAAAGTGTCTAAACTTTAACTTGATGCCTCCGACTGCCTTTGTGAACACTGTCAACCACGATGATTCAAAACCAAAAAAATATTTAAGTTTTCACTTATTTCTATCTTTTGAGTTTAACAATTTTTCACGCAGTCGGGTTTTTTGTTTTTTTAAATAATTTTTTTATTTTAATATTTTTAGTTTTCGCAGTGATTCAATTTAGAATTTAGAAAACTTTACGTCGAGTCTCTTTACGTTGAGCCGAGAAGCTTGCCTCGCTTCTATTATCCCTACGTCGAGTCTACAACTTCTGTCCCGTTTTTACTCCCTTAACGTCGAGTTTCTGTACCCGCTTTTCCGTGCACTAGCTATCGGAGGGCTAGGCGGTGCAGTGCACCAGGTCCCCAAGCTTAGCGGGCCCCTCGGCCCCAAACCTTGAACTAACCTAAACCTTAAACCGACTGAACTTTTTATTATTTATTTATATTTTTTCTCCTCCATGTTGTTATGTATTGTCCTACTAGTGTTGTTGGTGGGTGGTGCACAGATATTGGTGTAGCACCAAAAGGTTTAATTATACATTAGTCGCATTTTTGCTTCCAATGCTTCCTTTAATTCTTCCGCTGATGCAAGTTTTAGTTCAATAACCGACATCCTTGGTGACTTTGTGCGTCGGTGCTTCAGTCACCACCATACCACCGTACCATTTGTTTAATGTCTGCCATAACAATGTAAGACACCTTTTCTAATGCCAACGTTCACGCCCGTTCTGATTTGTAAGAGTTGGTATAAACCTCAATCTTCTTTCTACCATCTACCCCACTTCCCGGTTTCGTTTTTATCCGTCGCGATAGAATTGGAAAGAAGGAGGTTGTGTTGCTATTTAATTATCGTCGTAGTGATTTTCCTTTAAAAAACATTGCCTCTTCTTCTTCACTTTACGGTGCCTCCCCTAAGTAGGTACCTATTTCCAACACAAGAGAGGGACAGGTCGTTAGGATTAAGTCGAGCCACGTGAACCACCCTAAGATATTAAAACGAGTAGGTTGCAGAGGAAGAACATAAGAGACTAACAGACTCGATGATATGTAAGAGTTCTCGGGAACGACAGGTTGGCTGCCCAAGGTCTGTGTTGAAATCGCCCATGAAGACGCAATGTGCATACACTGACCCTACTGATTCTTAAAGTTGCGAAAGTAGTCAATGGCGGGCGGACATTAATAGACAACACCAAGTAGGGTTTTAACACCTTTGATATGGATAATATCATCCAAAGATAATATCATCATATCAAAGAATATGAAAAACCAACCTCTTCCTTCTAGTGAAGATAATACTTCTGAACCTCTCGGAACCTCTTCAAAGCTGCAAGAAATCGCTAAACTGCCATATTCTCGAAAACCTTTCTTCTTTTTCTCCTACTGATATCATCATAGTAAGTAAATTATAGTGTAGAGAAACGTTAAAAAACAAATAATAAAACAATATTTTAATGATACTGGTTTTTAATTTATATCCAGACTGTACTTATTATATAAACTCGACGTAACGGAATTAGATAGCGTAAAATAGCAATATTTTGCAAGAGCAATAGACTCTCAGACTCGACGTAAAGGAACTCAACTTAAAGGGAATCAACCTTAATTATTTGTTGTTTTTTAGCATTTCTGATTCCAAATTACATTTAAACAAATAGTTGTATATATATTAGTAAGGTATTTATAAAACCTACCGTACTCGATAGGTTTAAAGATATTTTTTTTTGAAAACACTAATATGTCGCCAAAAATCGGCCAGTTTAATTTTAATAATTTTGATGTACCCAGTGTCACTCACACAATTAAGACGATTGAAACGACACCTTTCAAGCTAAAAACTCTCAGACTCAACGTAAAGGAACTCAACTTAAAGGGAACGAACCTTAATTTATTTGTTGTTTTTTAGCATTTCTCATTCCAAATTACATTTAAACATATAAGTTATTTATATATTTGTAAGCTATTTATAAAACCCTTTATTTTGATACCCCACTCGATAGGTTTTGAGGAAAAATATTTTTATTTTAAACACTAATATGTCGCCAAAAATCGGCCAGTGTATTTTTTCTAATTTTGATGTACCCAGTGTCACTCACACAATTAAGACGAATGAAACGACACCTCTCAAGTCAAAATCCATTAAGCCGTTTGAGCTACAGAGCGTGCCAAAGAAATTCACATACATACATACATACATACATACATACATACATACATACATACATACATACACCCGAAAAACATAACCCTCCTTCTGGCGCAGTCGGGTAAAAAGGCATAAGATACACGTTTTTTAACATAAATCCATTAGACTTCAAGAAATGTGGGCACCATTCACCCATCAGTCTTCAGCTCGTAGTAAATATGAAAAAAAAAAAAAAACACGCATTGTTATCATGTCGAAATATTTCTAATCACATACATAACAATACACCTAACATCAACTGTCCATCGTGACAGGCCTAAATAACCGTGGCAACTATGCTGTATAACACCCAATAATTAGTAAAATGACAAATAATACACAACCTAGAAATATTATTCACAAAAAGTTTATATTTAATTATATTTGTCGTAACCTATATATGTCAAGAACTATTATAAACAAAAAGTTTCAATTCAATTGTATCCATAAAAACTATTATGATACAAAACTTTCTAGAGTTAGCCATTAAAATTAAAATAAAATCATCTTTCAAAAATTGACAATAGTAAAATTTACCTAAAGGAGAGTTCATACTACCGAATATTTTCTTCATCAAAGCTAGTCGTAATAAATTATTTTTAACCGACTTCGACGGAAAGAGGTTCTCAGTTCGACCTATATATGTATTAATATATTTCATTTTTATTTCACTATTCTTCGAAAATAATAAGGATTTTATACTCATGCGTGTTATGTATTTATTTATTACAGCAGGTTGAGGAACCATATTATACAATTTCGTATCACGCGCGACCTTACTATCCGCTTCAATACGACTTTGGCTATCCGAACCAACATTAAACACGCCCCGCGACGACTCGACAACGATATTCTCTAGTAACACATTTTGGTTAACCGGACCACCATCATAATCCATTCGCGACAACTCGACGACAACATTTTCGTCCACCTCAACGAATGCCTTAACACTCGTCTTGCATTTTACCATCACCAAGTTCTCTTCCTGAACGTCAGTGACAACATTATCTTGTACCTGCTGGTACGAAACATCAACTACTTCTTCTTCTTTCGGCACCTCGACATCAGGTTGCTCTGAAAGATTTCTACTTAATAAAATAATCGGACTGGACTGACCCGATTCATCCTTCTCTTCCTCGTACTCTAGGGGGGATGAGACAGACTTCTGTGCCTCATTTTCATCTAGGCTGCTCTCTAGACAGCTAGACACAGCAACCACATCTTTTCCAACACTGCCTGCTTGGCAGCCATGTTTTTCATTTCTATGGGAAAATTAACCATTAATATCCTCAGACTTAACTTCTTTCGCCGATTCCACTACTGGAATTACGGCTTGCTGCTGTAAGAGTTGCCGCTTCCTTCTAGCGGGCCAGTCATCAGCGAATTCTTCCCTTAACTTATCGCAAGTCTCCTCGAAAGACATGCCAAACACGAAGAAAAGTCGGTAGTAGGCGTTTGCAGTACTCTTCAAAAAAAGACCCAGAAGTACTGGATAACCGGATTCCTCCCATTCCTTGCGCTCTGCAACCGCTTTGAACTGTTCGAGGAAATCATCGAACTCCAAACCCTGATGACCATAATAATAGGGCATATCTTCCCCAGGGAAATAATCACGATCATGACGACTCATCGTGGTTTATAATAACATTTGAAAAATGACACAAATACTTCTCTGTATTTCCTTTTATGCGATGCCCAAAAATCGCTCGTCTGCACTGCACTTTATAATATAGAACGTTTATACGTACAATTCTTCGCTGCTATACCAGCGTAATCATCAATCTGGCCCTATTAATAGGCCTTCCAGCTACTTCTGCTGGAATATTAAACGCTCTGGGGGCGAACACTCGCTTTGCGCATCTGAAAAAATACTTCTAACCGGCGCCTCTCGCCAATTTGTAACACCTGAGTTACACTAGT
The DNA here is from genome assembly GCA_947361185.1 of Charanyca ferruginea. NCBI lineage: Eukaryota > Metazoa > Arthropoda > Insecta > Lepidoptera > Noctuidae > Charanyca > Charanyca ferruginea. The sequence goes on along the minus strand of OX376058.1, from coordinate 29,427,619 downwards.
AGTCTAAGCTACGTTAAATGAAAGATATTATCGACTTGTAGAAGACTATATTAATCAGATTAGCGAGAGGAACTTTAGGTAGACCGCAGCTCTCAGCTTAGCTGGGACCCACTGACATCACATGTCATAGTATATAAAAACTATCCTTCTACATTATTCAAATATATTTCTAAGGCATCCAGAAGGTTCTAACCATAGACTAAATAGTTATGGCTTCATTACATAAAGCCTCTCTGCTGGGCAAGTCTCTACAGTACCATGCAAGGCTCAAGACAAATGCTCGAAGCCAATCAAAATGCCTGGTACACACGTTCGTACTTGCTCGAGAGCGAGCAAGTTTATCGAGCATGCACGTACGTGTGAATCCAATATTAGTGTTAACGCCAACGGAAAAATCAAATTATATGCAGTTGACATATTTGTATCACGTGACATCGCGTAAGCTAACGTCAACTACATACAATTTTATTTTCCGTTGGCGTTAACGCTAGCAGAAAAGGGATTTTGTCTACAGGCCCAGAGCTAGTGTGGTCCAATCCTTCCTGTAAGCTTCAAGCTTATCTCGCCATTCTTGCAATCAACAATGTGGTTGTTTTAGCCCATGATCCGTTCGACATACGGTAGACGTAGGCGGCTCAGTTAATAATTATTGTTACAGTGAATAATTTTTTTTTTTCCAACTGAAAATGTAGCTAACAGTTGAGACTAAAGTTTTCCAACACAAAATCTCCTGCCAAAGAGAACCAAACCGTGTAAGGAAGCACCTACGGAACCACCATATTCCAAGTTAGAAACATCAGCAAGGCATAGCCTATTCAAAATGAGCTTTCAGCCGTCATGTAAGACAACTGCTCTTTTCACCCATATTCACAGATGAATTTGTATGTCTATTCTCTCTCCGTCTAGCTGTCATCCTTCCGTCTGCTTTGTCAATACCTAGCTTCGCGACGGATGACAGCTCACTTCGCCTAGGTGTTCACCGAGGGAGATTGTAACAGAATAGCTCTGCTGCTGATCAGATTAACAATAGATTCCTGTCACTCGACAAGATCCTGGCCGAAAAGCCGTGTATAATTTTGGGCCAACCAGGTTTTTTGACTAGTTTATAGGATGATAACCACGAAACTAACTAACGAACTCGATGTACCAACCAACATATCTCTACCAAACCTTTTGACAATCGCAAGCGCACTGTACGTAGAATTGTAATGTCAATGAAGGGCTACCGTTGTCATCTATTTACAAACACTTACGAAAACTTATTGTACGTGCCTTTAATAATATTCTATGTTAACTGCTATGTTATGTTAATAGTCAGCACTTTACTTGCTGCTTAGGATTCTACTCATCTTGCTAGAATGCGTGACAGTACTGGAACAACATTTAGGTACCTTATATGCTACCTAGAAATTCCTCTTTTTGTAGGCCATATTGCCTTTTAATCCAATACTATGTCAAAATTAAAGGCGATCGCACTGTATCGTAGGCGTTGGCAGACATGTGTATAAAGAGATAGTTCCGACAGAATGTCTACTAACATTTTGGTCAATCAAATAGTAATTAAACTAGATTTCACGTCAAATAATGATAATCCTTTTAGACCCTTACTTCTAAATCAATGTAAAGAGGGTTTATAAGAACTATAAGATCTTTTATGTATATCAGCTGTCTGACACCCATAGTACAGGGTCTCCCTAGTTTGGGGTCAGTACCCACATAGTATTATTATTATTCTCATTTATTTATCTTAAATACACATAATTTACATTTTTAAATATTATTAAAATAATAAAAACATTTAAAAATATAAAAAATAGTAGCCCACCGGTATCGGGAACAGGGTCCAAGCTACCCGGCGGTCAGGGCTCCAGAGAGAGAAACCTCCTGACAATGCGGGCCGTGTCCAGAAGTACCTACTGCCTTCTGAATCAAGCCCTTGATCCAGCCGCCTATTATTATTATTATTTTATAAGAATTTTATTAAACACACACCACAAAAATGCAAATATAATAAATATATGCTTTGGAATTGCACAACTTAATTCCCCCATCCCCATTCCATCACCGGACGAGCAGGGATACGGCGAAGCGTCACCGCTATACGGTTGAAGTTCCACGGTCTCGAACCAAGCGCTTTACTTCCACATTTATTGTGCGAACTGCCAGACTGTGGAATTCACTGCCCGCCTCTCTATTCCCCGATACATATAATCTGGGTATCTTCAAGGCACGAGTGAACCGGTTTATTCTAGGCAAGCGTGCTCCACCTTAGGCCGCATCATCACTTAAGATCAGGTGAGTTGCGGTGAAACGCAAGCCTATAACAATATTAAAAAAAAAAAAAAAAAACATATATATATATAAGTTCTCCCGTGTAATGTTATATCGTGAACACGCAAACTCAATTGTACGTAAACACTACCATCCTCTAAAGTCACAAACAATAAACCTACAATAGGGTATTACACCCATTTTTGAAAAGTGTCTCAATGAAATTCTGTAGTGCTAATATGCCACCAAAAAAAACACAAAATTTGTATTCAATCGATAAGTGCCATAAAAATGCATCTAAATTTTAAATTTTCAAATTTCGCGCGTAGTTTGACGAAAACGCCTCTTACTGGACGCCATATTGCTCAGCGTAAATGACGTCAGTTCGTTTTGTATCAAATGAGCTCATATTAAATATGATAATTGTATATCATTTAAAAATAATTAAAAGCATATTTTGGAATAGGTGTAGTAATGAAAAAAATACGTTGGTTACGAAAATAATAAAAGTACAAAGCCTATATTACGCCAATCGGTTGACTGACAGTTGACAATTTTTTGTTTACACAGCCGTATGGCGTAATAACATGGCCGCTACTATTTCACGGTGTTTTATAACAGATTAAAAATACTGAAAACCTTGAATTGAATTTAAAAATTTGTATAGTTATTTTATGAACTAAAACTTACATTTTCCGACTGCTTTATGCCTAAACTGTCTCAATAACATACTTATAGATTTTTTCTCGTATAGAGTAAAATACCCTATTTCAGCAATAATGGGTAACAAGCAATAAATAAAACTCTAAAAACCATAGAAATCTGACATGCCTAAAACGCTCTGCATCACATATTAATAACTGTTGCACAAGCGAACAGTGAACAGCAACAACATTATTTCATATCTAATACTTATCTACAAAGTATATGTAGGTACATAGTTACAATTTTATTATAACAAGTATCCAATGTTTTTGTGTGACATACTCGACGCTCCATCGGGGCTATGATTTCATAGCTTATTTATGTACAAGATGAGACGCAGTTAGTTACGTAATGATCAAGTTTTAGCTCACCCTTACATTTAGAAATTATGGTAATTAGTAAACATTCAAGTTGTTTGATGCTGGGCTTGTGATTAGCTAAGAAGAGACCTTTGATTTATTTAATAAACGGTATCAGACCGAGACCCCTTCGTGTCTTAAAAAGCACGTAAAGTCGTTGGTCCCGGCTGTCATTCGTAGATCCTAGTCAGACTTTCTGGCTTCTGACTAGAAGCCAGAAAGTCTGACTAGTTTTACCAGGAGTATCATGTTACCTAGTAACTCGGTTTTTGTTTTGATATTAAACGTTCTTTCACCAAAGAACGTATTTTAGATTTATAGGAAAAATCTGACCGATGATCTTAATTTTTTTTTCTATCTACGTGACCTAGAATTTTCATAATATTGTATGTAACTAAATATCCAGTTTAAAAAAGCCGGCATTTGTCACCATAACATACGTACCTATTACGTATGTTATGGTGGTAGTAATAGTAGTAAAGAGACTAAGCCTTGCAAGAACCCATAAACTGCATACAACTTCAGAATGTCACCACCGACCCACCAACCGTTACCTCAGAAAAATCTCAACAAAACCGTATAATTTACAATGTAAACACACTAATCGTAAATGTGGAGTTTACGGTTTTATTTAAACCGCACTATGAATACCAACTCGCTTAGGGATTCGAGACTGGCCTATGAATTAAAATTCCTATCATGTAGGAGGTGCCCATTCACACCTCACTGGTAAATAGATAGGTACAAGTTACTTTATATTTGGTTTGGGCCATAAAAATCGATGTTTTTATTACGAGTATTTATGATCGTAAGGTCACAATTAAGGATCGATTGGTTTTAAAGTGCGTTGTTCTAGTCACCTTAATTTGATATGAAAGTCAGTTGTAAACTAAAATCCGTGAAAGTTATTTTCAACTCTTGGTTGTAAATCTTATCCTGTGAGAAAAATCTTCTCATCGTTCATTTCTTTGCTCTGAAATACATAATATGGCATTTTTTGTATTTCTAGCCACTAGCTCTGTATTTAAAGAAGTACCTATCCAAGCTTTTCGTAATATAACAATAATACCGGTCAATTATTGTCCCACAGCTGGGCAAAGAGAAGGCATTATCATTGATTACCATCACGCTTTGTCAAAGCGGATTGGCGATTTTAGATCGGAATTTTTTCATCAGGAGTCCAGATTTCTTCACGATATTTTTCAAGACAAACTTTGAAAGTACATACCATGTCATGGCAACCTTTAGACGTCCACTGCTGGGCATAGGCCTCCCCAAAGGGGGATTCAGCCGCAATCGCTATGCTTCGCCGATGCATGTTGGCGATCGCCGTAGGTGTTATGGTACTCAGAAGAACGCTGCTGCCCATTCTCACATACGTACCTATGTGAAAATTCAAAAGTAATATTTTCAAAAATGGTTTACATTTCCTAGCAGTATTTTTTTCCAATTATTTGTCAATCACAGAATCAAAAGATCTGATGTGATCACAACTTGCCCTAAACAATTAAAAAATTCAAACGATAATGATAATTGTTAGGTGTACGTACCTACTTCCGATATAACCGTTTAATAATTATGTTATGTGATTTGATGTGATTTAATTGCAATCCAATCCGACTCTCAATTACCTAAAATTGGTAGCAAACAGTTATCTTAACGCACATTCGTTACAATTAGCGGCATGGCTGTTACTCGCGGTAAATGGTTAATTGTTAACAGTTCGTAATCGCGAGATGACGATCCGTTTGAGATTACATTATGATAGTTTTGTAGCACGAGATGACGGTTTTTATAACGGTCTCTAACTTGGTTGGTGGCAGTCATAGTGTCAAAGTAGAACTTCGGAAGTTTCGATCCAAAATTCAAATAGATTTCGTTTTTCTAAAACTGAACAACACACCTCTATTATTTTCCGCATTTTTTGAAGTAATTGTCTATACTTTTGGATATTTACCGCTGACTCACTTTAAATCTAGGTTTATTTATTTTAATTCTAGGCATCCGTAAGTCCGTAAATTGAAAGGGATTCTGTGTGGTAACTTTCTTGACGTCTTTTCGTAGTTTTTTAATTTGTGCTGTGTATGTACAGTGCAGATTTCATTTTTCCAAAACTGAACAACACACCTCTATTATTTTCCCCATTTTTTGAAGTAATTGTACAGATTTTTGATATTTACCGCTGACTCACTTTAAATCTAGGTCTATTTATTTTAATTCTAGGCATCCGTAAGTCCGTAAATTGAAAGGAATTCTTTGTGGTAACTTTCTTGACGTCTTTTCGTAGTTTTTTAATTTGTGCTGTGTAGGTACAGTACAGATTTCATTTTTCCAAAACTGATCAACACACCTCTATTATTTTCCCCATTTTTTTAAAGTAATTGTACAGATTTTTGATATTTACCGCTGTCTCACTTTAAATCTAGGTCTATTTATTTTAATTCTAGGCATCCGTAAGTCCGTAAATTGAAAGGGATTCTGTGTGGTAACTTTCTTGACGTCTTTTCGTAGTCTTTTAATTTGTGCTGTGTCGCGTATTGTATAGAATTTCCACACAATGAGAGGTCAGCTACTACAGTGCAGGTTAGAGGATTGTGGGATTGGAGGGGGTTGCTACGGGAAGTCCTTTACAAAGAAGTCAAAGAGTCCTACTTAGTGTCATCAATATTGCTGCACACATACTATGAGTGAAAACTTGATCTAAAAGAAAATACTTTTTAAAAGATATAAGTAACCTGGGTACTCGGATATAGTCGAAGTTTACTTAGAAACCGGTGGATGTTTTTGAATGAAATAAAATAAATTTAATAGAGAATAAACAGTTTATTACTTAGAATAAATTTCATTCGAAAATATCTATCGGTTTCTAAGTAAACTTCAACTTTTTCCGACCACTTGGATACTTATTTCTTTTGGTGATTGTACATTAAATATCATCGTCATCATATTGGCCTATTGTCGTTCATGTAATTAATCACATTTTACATATTAAATTAGCTCTACGTAATTACTTTAATTATTGAAAGAATGTGGGTTGGCTCCTTTTGGGTACCTAACTGAAACTTAAATCAGGTCAAACTTAACACTTATAAAGGATCAAAAAAGATCAAAGGCTTTTCACTTCTTCCTAGAATTAAAAATGAGAAGAAATAGTGCAACAAAAACTACCCATCAATCGTATTCTGTGACTGAAGTATGTGAGCACCTGCTAAATATATACTTACCTACTCTCTACGTGAAGTTCTCGGTAGTTCACTGTTGTAAATTGTACTTGTGCACAATTGTGAAGAGATTGACAATCGCCGGACGTTGTGAAGGATAGTGTGGGAACCAATCGGACTGCTACCGGCTTTTATTGAAGATAGGAATTGAAAAGTTATCAAAAAATTTGCACATTATACAAACAATTATAACGAACAAAAACAGTGTTTGAACCTAATTATTAAACTTCGCCACTTTGCTCAATTGACACTTCAAAACGGAAATAGTGAACTATGACGTATTACTATTTTAGTTTTCACACGAAGAAATTTCAAAGGAAAAACATTTAATTTTATAATATCCCCCAATGTTGGGTGTGTTCTTAGAATACCGCAGTATCCTCAAATTAGTAAACAAAATCATTCATAATTTGGACATCCTGACATAAAGGTCGTCGTCCAGTAATGTAGTCGATGCATTGTTAACCTTTGAATTAATAAATTATTAACTAAATATTATTGACACTACATAGGTATGACTCACATTCGATATTTATTTGTTTACCTACTATGCTTCAATTCTTTTAGTATTGGTATTATTTTTGTAACAGATATTCTGGCGTATTGTTTTTAAATTCAAACTATGTAGTATTATATCATAGTTTCGGCATATATTTATGTTCAGATAACGATATTTTTGTCGATGAACACATTTTAGACATTAGTAAACGCTTTACCCTAATATCCAACAAAAAAAATATGTTGTCAATCTATACTAACATAATTAATTATAAATGGAAAGTGACTTTGTTTGTTTGTTACTCTATACTTCTGAACCGATTTTGTTGAAATATGGCACAGACGAGTCTAGAACCACAAGAAAGGATAATCTTTAATCCGCCATTTTATCTGCATTTACGATAACCGAAATTCACGTGAACGAAGTCACCGAAGCTTGTTTGTTATTTTGCTTGTAATAGGAGTACAAAAAGTCTTAACTCGTAGAAATAAACGTATTTAGAATTGTTCAGTATTGAAAGCTAAAAGGTATGCAAACTACATTTGGTAACAAAACAATTTTCCTCGCTACACTTGCTTGCTCAGTTTTGTATGACAGCTAGTTGCTCGGGACACAGCTGAACAACCACACACACACATACCTACTTATTTGCATACTGATCTGCTGTAACGTTGACACTATTTCAAGTATACTTGGAATTCGGTGGCAATTTGTTATTGGGAAATGTGTAACAGTGTTACCTTCGAAATTAAATGTTTGAAGAGGCCTCAACGTTTCAAGTGTACCAGCATATGTTTTATGTTTTCATACAACGGCTTGTTCAGGTATTTAAAGTTTCGAGCGCCATGTTGTTTTTAAGAAAAGTCCGTTCGCATTTGTTACTTTTAAATTTGGAATGACGAATATATCTTTCAGTAGTTAACCCGCCTTCAACCATGTTAGCTTAGCTATTTATTTACGAGTATTTACTTAAAAATAAAAACCTACAGTTGGTCGTAAACGGGAAATTGGGAAACTGACGTGTCAGAAATGACATGGTTGGCACACTGGCTGAGTGATTGGATCTTGCGCTACGTGTCTTAACTTCGATCCGGCACGGAATAAATATTTGTATGTCCTACGGGTCTGGTCGATGGTGTATGTGAGTTTATGTTTTTAAACGTACCCACTCTCTCTTTCTCTCTCCTGGATATTATCCCAATTTATTTAAGGCCAGTCCTTCTAGTATTTCTGTGTCACACGGTACAGTTATGGGTCAGTTTTGTTGTTCTGCTCGCTATCATTTCGATTTTTATTGTTTGTAGCGAGGTTATTAGTGGTCGTCCAAGACCTAGTTTTCATCTTCTGTATATCATAAATATGACTTCTTTTTTGTCAAATGGTCATCATCTAGCTTTATCACATGTCCCACTAAGCTTTTCATGTAAACGGGGTGCGTTTACATGAAAAACTATGCTGGAAAAATACTTAACGTTACGTTAACGTTTTAATTTCAGTAGAATTTCGCTGGAATGTTCTTCTTTCGTTACTCAACCTAACTCTTCAAGTTCGCCTTCCAACCGTTCCATCATACCTCAGGTCATTGGTCCTTCTTCAAATATTTCAAATGATACCATTTTAGTACACCAGGGTCGGCCCGTCGTCGGTTCGTTTGTCATACTATTGTGGACACAAAGGAGTGTCCTTGACGCGTCCTGTATTCAGTACATGGACTTAAATAGATGCTATAATAATAATTGTTGGACTGCTATAGAATAACTATCGACTATTGATGTCACGGAAAACTCGACGCGACTATATGTTGTCCTATTAGATACGGCTGTGTTGTTATTTTCTTGCTTTTCGTTACAATAGTATGTTACTTTAAGTAGGTACTAATAAATACCTTGACAACTTTTCTTTCAAAAACTGCTAAGTAAAAAATTGTACATTAAATCTTTTGTTTATTTTCCGCTTCTTCTCCTCCAAATTCATTAAAAAACGGTAAAAGTTATAAATTTAAGTCAACCTCTATTTTTCCACATTTTTAGAGGCGGATTATTTTCATAAAATTTGTATGCGACCACGAGGCAAGCCCTATCTATTAATAAAATAATTTATCTATATTCTCTATTTATCTATACATATATGTATGTATTTACAAAAAAATAAAAGTATTTGTGTATATATATCAGCTGTCTGACACCCATAGTACAGGGTCTCCCTAGTTTGGGGTCAGATGGCCGTGTGTGAAAATGTCCCCACATATTATTATATTATAATTTGAAATCGATCCACAACTGGCGGAGATACCGAGTCACATATACAAAGGAAAAAAATAGTCGTATTGAGCCAATCCTCCTTTTTTTGAACTCGATAAAACGATGAAAATGGTTTATTTTAATTTTTTTATTACTTATTTTAAATTACTGACTTATGTTTTTTTTTACCTTCAGGCACAAAGTATTTTTAATTGAGTAAATGAAATAAAATGAACTAAAAGATCCCGCAGGTATGAATATATAAGACCATCATGAACATTAACCTACCGACCTTAATTTGGATCAGCTTACAATCGTTTCAAGTCCCGATGTCATTTCCAGGTAATTAGATGCATATTAAGTCATCTGTGACCACAGTCTGGTATAAGTACAGTATGTATAATAATAGCAGTAACTGGCTAGCATCTATTATAATTAACAATCATTCTTTAATTGCATTTGTTCTTGTAACCTTGAGTATTGAATTCTTAGAGGAAAATCTGAACATGATTGAGTTCAAGAATACAAATAATTCTGTAAAATGATAATGAAGCGCTTTTGCGCCGATTATGGTTGAAAGTACACATACATAATTATACATTTTGCTTGTAAGACGTTATCATGTATCGCAAAAATTTTACATGCTATGTATCTGTAGCGACATCTATCGCACATGAAGCAAACTACAACCGACGTTTCCTAGATCGCGCAAGCAGAGTTATCCGCGACATTAGGATATATACAAAATCCCGACTACAACCGTCGGGCAGTAGCCCACCAGACATAACACCCGTCTGGTCGGAGGATCCTCCCTTTTCTACGGAGGATGAGGAACTTTACACCCTGTTCCTCATACCTCTAAATATCTATAGCTTAGCTAAAGTATAGCTTTCGCTTATGCTTGTGCGTTTTCCTTTTTATTCCACCATTTTATACCATGTTTTACGCAATTAAACAATTCATTTTCATTTCATTTCACCATCTCCGAAATAACTAAAATGGTACCTACTTATTTAATTAGTCGATAAGTTACGCCAAGTATTACTTACCTACTCTACTTACCCGACTATGGATCATAAACCGAATGATATTTAAGGAAATAAACTGAACTCTATTGAAACAAAATTTCCCTTTATTACAAACTAATATTGTGTAAACATAACGACACCATTTCTAAGCACACGTCACTAGACAGGTGTCATCATCTACCAGTATTACTTGATCCCTGCAAAACTTACAAAAATGACCATATTAGGAACTGACTAGGGTTCTTGGATAACTAGGTCGGTTCCATCTTCCATTGTCAGTCATATTACCGCACTACATTTTGTTCGGGTAGGCAGTGGTTTTGCTTTCACAATGCGTTACTTAAGCGTTCCACTTTAAATTGAGTAGGTACATTAAACTATTGTCCCCTAAGTGTATAAATTAGAATTACTTAATACGCACTTAACGGCGTATTGTTTGTGGCTTCATAAAGTTTAGCAACATGACAATGGTTTTAGTTGTGAGGAATAGTCTCGCGGAAGAGGGACTCGTGAAGGGTTCTTGCTACATTGTTTATTTTCAAGCGAAACTAAACTAAGCATAATTTTATAACTGTTCGATTTGATTAGCATCGTTAGTCTAAACTATAGGTCCAAAGCAACCTAACACCAGGAGGATATAAGAGTTGTATACGACGAACGCAACAAAAAACTATGTATGTGTTTTGGATTGAATTCGTTTTGAATTTATTCGGTTTTCTATAATTTTAGAGATAAGTATCCAGGTCGTTGAAAATAGTTAAAGTTTACTTAGAAACCGATGTATGTTTTGAAATTCAGTTAAACCATAGAAATGTTTATTCTCTATTTATTTTATTTTATTCAAAAACATCCATCGATTTCTAAGTAAACTTCAATTATATCTGACGACACTTGTTACTTATCTCCTTTTGTGACCTGTACCTACACGGTCAACTTGACGGTTGAACGTCGACCAACCTCTTTGTTCGTTGAAGAGTCTTAATTTGCCAAGTACACACTTATTCCCAGCATGCCCTTCCTTGCTCCGACTGTCACGCCAACGACTCACGCTGCCAATGCCCCATGACCGCACAGATGTATTTTGCGTGCCCAATCTTGATGCACGTGACAGCATTTACGTTCAACCGCATGGCTTAGGCACTAACCATCATAAACTTGAGATCACAATCACTGTGGATGCTTTGTCGACTTCTCCACACGTTTCCGATGTTGTACGTTGTTATATTTTCCGTTTTAATCATGCCTTGTTAACAAACGAGCTGTTTTTAGGGCTCCGTACCTCTAAAGAAAAAAACAGAACCCTTATAGGATCACTTTGATCACGGGTGCAATGTAGATCAAACTATACGTAAATGAAAAAATACCTCGTGGCCCTTATTTTATATATATTACTCAAAACAAAATAAGGGCCACGAGGTATTTTTTCATTTCGGTGTAATTTATTTTTTTATGGTGCTCTTCACAGACGAATGCAAAGTTTAATTTTTAACGACGATCGGCGTATTAGAGTATGGAGAAGACCCGGCGAGAGATTTTCGGAAGCCTGCATCCATGAAGTCGATCGTTTTGGTGGTCCAAATGTAATGATTTGGGGCGGGATAAGCTTACACGGCAATACTGAGCTCGCTATTTTAAATGAGGGTACTGTTACTGCTCAGCGGTATATTGAGGAAGTTGTCAGACCACATGTGATCCCATTTGCACAGCAAGCGGGTCCTGGATTCATTTTGATGCAAGACAATGCTCGTGCACACACGGCTCAAGCGACTCGGTTTGTACTGGAAGACTCTCAAATTCAAGTCTTGCCGTGGCCGGCGAACAGTCCGGACTTAAATCCAATAGAGCACATGTGGGATCAGTTGAAACGAAGAGTTAGAGACGGTGATCAGGAAATCCACAACCAACAGCAACTCATCAACGCTGTGAAAAGGACCTGGGAAGAGATTCCAATGGAAAATGACAGGCATTTGATTGAGAGCATGCACTCCAGGCGTCAGGAGTGCGTAGCTAAACGAGGGGGGCATACCCGTTACTAAAAGATGAGCATGGAGTATTTTCTTTTGTTTTCAGTAACTTTACGTTGTTTTTATTTTTAACCTAAAATGTGTTTTTTTCTTTCAAAAGCAAATAAACTTTTTAATCATTATTATTTGAATAAATTTATTGGTCTACATGGTAAAAACAACATTAGTTTTCGTTATGGAGACAAAAAATATATATTGGTTTTATTTTTTTCATGGTACAGACAAAATACCTTGTGGCCCATAATTTCTTTTGAGTAGTATATATATATGAAAACCGCAATAAAATCCATTGCGTAGTTTAAAAGATAAGCGTTACAGACGCAAGACGGCGGGAGCAACTTTGTTTTATACTTTGTAAAGAAGATATGGATTCAAAACTGTGAACGCTAAGTAATAAAACGAAAAGGTTAGTTTTAGATGCGTCATACTAAAACCATCATTTCATCGTTCTACTATTTGAAGTACAGTTTTGAGGTGATCATTTGGAAAGTCATTAAACAGTCAAATATATTTAGTACGCGTCATTGGCGATCTAATGTAAGCACTTGAATGTTTGTCCTCAAGCAGCACACGCGTCAATATTAGCTAAAACCATGTCGTGTGCCCGAATGGGGACAATATCGCAATAGGGTATTACACTCATTTCTGAAAAGTGTCTCAATGAAATTCTGTAGTGCTAATATGATACCATTAAAAAACACAATTTTTTTATTCAATCGATAAGTGCCCTAAAAATGCATCTAAATTTTAAATTTTCAAATTTCGCGCGTAGTTTGACGAAAACGCCTCTTACTGGACGCCATATTGCTCAGCGTAAATGACGTCAGTTCGTTTAGTATCAAATGAGCTCTTAATAAATATGATAATTGTATAACATTTAAAAATAATTAAAAGCATATTTTATAATAGGTGTAATAATTAAAAAATTACGTTGCTTACGAAAATAATAAAAGTACAAAGCCTATATTACGCCAATCGGTTGACTGACAGTTGACAATTTTTTGTTTACACAGCCGTATGGCGTAATAGCATGGCCGCTACTATTTCACGGTGTTTTATAACAGATTAAAAATACTGAAAACTTTGAATTGAATTTAAAAATCTGTTTTGTTATTTTATGAGCTAAAACTTACATTTTCAGACTGCTTTATGCCTAAACTGTCTCAATAACATATTTATAGATTTTTTCTCGTATAGAGTAAAATACCCTATTAGTTGAGCTTTGAACATAAATATTAACATGGCGTATTTACCTGTTAGCATTATCTACGGATTTTAATGTTCTTTTCACGAGTGAATCGTGTAGTCTGGTAGAATGTAGGTATGTTTTTCTTACTTTGTCTGTAGTGCTGCTTATACAGGGAAGTGGAAGATATGTTTTTCTTACTCCTCCGCTGTTTTTTTCTGATTAATTTCGTTGCGGGATCCAAGACAGTTGTAATGTTTCTCCGGGACTCGTCGAGTTTCAATGTGTCGACGCTTTTCTAGTGGTCCATTCTCTTAGTGCATTTTCTATTTGGGTTCGGCCATTCTGATACTTGATCGCCACTTGTTGCAGTCTTGGGTCATTGCTGGCGTTAGGTCTAACATCGTCATGTTCTTAGAGATGGCTCTAGTCCAGGGTAGTTAGCGGACGACCTCTGCTCCTTTTGCCCTCGTCTATATCCATCACTCGTCTCGTCATGTGGTGTTCATCTCTGCGCATTACATGACCATACCAGCGTAACTGGCCTTCCTGCATCTTATGATGTATTTTTAACCGACTTCAAAAAGGAGGAGGTTATCAATTCGAATGTTTGTATATTTTTTTTAATCTATGTTCGGGCATAACTCTGTCATATATAGACGAATTTGCAAAATTCTTTTTTTGTTCGAAAGGGGTTTATTCCGAAATGGTCCCATATAAGACGACGTTTTAGTTTCTTCAATCTTTGGAGGATTTACAATCTCTTTTAAGTGTGTCGCCGTTTCTTAATGGATTTGGAGGTTAAGGCAACACTAAAAAGCGAAAATTAAAAAGTTTTTTCAAAAAAAAATAAACCGCCTTCAAAAACTAAAAAGTTATAAATAACTTTAGCACAGAACACACATTACTTTACTTTCGGAAGTCGGTGGCAATACCGAACAACAAACTCAAAGCCACCGCCACCGACTTCCGAAAGTAAAGTAATGTGTGTTCTGTGCTAAAGTTATTTATCACTTTTTAGTTTTTGAAGGCGGTTTTTTTTTTTTACTTTTTTTGCAACTTTAATAATGCCTCGGATATGTTCATTATAAATTTTGTCTAGTTGAGTAACAGCTCCCGACCAATGCAACATTTTCATTTCAGTAACATGCATTCTCTGTTCGTTGCACTTTCTCATTGGGATCCACAGACCAATGCCGGTCTCACCGCTTGTTTGTATATGGTGCCCTTAGTTTTAATTGGCATTTTAGCGTTACAGGGGACACCAGTAAGAGATCGCTTCTTGAGACATTCTGTTTTTATTATATTTTGTATATCGTCGCTTAGCTAACAATACCCCGTAACTTTAATTTATATCATCGTTTGGATACGTGCCGAATGTCTTTTCAATAATGTGTAAAACGACAAATGGCTAATTTTTTTGTTGCACGGTATTGTTAACTATGCGACGATAACACGTTCAGAATTTATTTTCTATATATTATTTATTAACAGATCTATGTAGGTAAATGTACTACGATATACCTACTTAGTCCCCGAATATGATTCATTCAAAATTAAAATTCAAACTATTGTATTTGCTACTTCAACAAATGTAACACAAAGGTCGATTGCGCAAGCGCCGAGGATGCAACCTGCGCGCGATAGCGATCTATAAATTAGCGCATCATAGTGCGGCATCCTCGCACGCGCAGCACTATCTATGACGTGCACTTCCTACACAGTTATTGTTTGAGGCACAACATCGGAATTGATACTCATGGATATTGTTATGTATTAAATATATTGGGAACGCGTAGAGGTATCGTGTTGAAATTAAAACCAAATACTTAGGAGGTCCACGGTCCCTTGAAGCTGTGAAAAACTTCTGAGTTAACGTGAAAAAAAGATACGGCCGTTTATGTCGCAAAAAACGTACATTTCGACACTCAAGGGAATCAAATTTTTTAGGGTACTTTCCGTTGACCTAGAACTATGAAATTTGGCAAGTGATTTTGTCTTATACTATAAATATAGGAAAAAGTCAGTAAACATACATACATTTGTAATTAAAACATAAAAAAAATATGTTCTATAATTATAACGAGCTTTTGTCCGCCATTTGGTCCGCGTGAATGTCAGTTATCCTGCATCTGCGATCGATCGAAGTCTCGGATTAAAAACTACCCTATGTGTTTTTCCAGGGTTTAAGCTATTTTCATACCAAACATCAAAATCGGTTCAGCGCCTGCCAAGCGTGGGGATTGTAGCAAACCCTCCCCCTTATGGGTGATGCCTTTGTTCTACAGTGGACGTCTTTCGGCTGATAATGATGTTGATACGCTTATGTGCCAACCTGTAACAAGATCGGCATCTAAGCTAAATACTGCAAGCATCTAAATTACGATTTCTGTCTCAATCCATCTAATTACAAAACACATTAACAAATCAGCGTATCCACCAGACTTCCTACACTCTGCGCCGGCGCCGCGGGTCGCACGCTCTGAATACAACGTCGTAGTCAGACTAAGCAATCTTGCTAATATTCACACCTTTTACTTTCATTGGAGTTTATGTTAGATGGTAAAGATAGATGGTTCACTGACATCGGTGAAGGAAAACAACGTGACGAAACCTAGACTTTATAATTAACTAAGTAGCAGTTTCCCCGCGAGTTCGTTCGCAAGATTTTTCGTACGGATCCCTAATCTTTTGATAAATGCACTAATATGACAAAGACAATTTAACAAGACCTCTGGCAACAATGAACTATTAATACATGTCTTTGTCCCTCCAGACAAAAGTGTGTTTCTAAAACATTTGTCCAGATAATAGTGTGTTTCTAAAACATTTGTCCAGATAATAGTGTGTTTCTAAAACATTTGTCCAGATAATAGTGTGTTTCTAAAACATTTGTCCAGATAAAAGTGTGTTTCGATGTAAAACGTTTCACAAACAGGCATATTTAAGTAATTTTTATGAATTTCGACTAGTCTTTCTGATGCGATGCAGCGATACATCCGGCGAATATTTTAGTTACCTACGTGCTTTTTTGGTAACTTTGAATGAAAATGATCACTAAATCTTAATGCGTATGTTTCACAAGGTCGGTATGTGACCGGGGCGCGGCCCTCATGTAGCTAGAGGCATCGCTACTGGCTGATATGCTATCTTGATGTACTGCGCTGATCACAGCTGAACAGGTCATGGGTCACATAGCTGCATGGATAGATATGTGAGATGGTTACCATAATGAGCGACTTTATATGTTACACGTACTTAATGTAGCAAAATTAAATAATGTTTTGGGGGAGAGTGCGTTACGTCTGTATTTGTGTTGTCAGAATCTTTTGTTTTTTTTTCTCATTATCTTTTGTGTGCTTATTTTATTGTCAACATGTATCACGTCTTGTACTTTGTTGTTTGCATTGGTAGCTTGTAACTAGCAATTGTACTACCCATATAATTATGCTGATAATAAAATAAATAATAATAATAATAATATGTGGGGACATTTTCACACACGGCCATCTGACCCCAAACTAGGGAGACCCTGTACTATGGGTGTCAGACAGCTGATATACATACACAAATACATTTTTTTTTTGTAAATACATACATATATAGATAAACAACACATAAATAAAACATACAATATAATAGTAAAATCCAAATTCAAAATATCTGTATTCAAAAATATCTGATCCATGCGGGAGTCGAACTTGCGATACATATTTAAGTTACTAGGCCGACAGAGCTAACAAATTGATTTAATTTGCCTATTCTTTTTGCAAAATTGTCTTTATTTTTATAAGCTTACTGTGTGTCGATGCTGAGCAGTAACCTTCCCTTTTTTCTACCCAACTATCTTCAACTACCATCTTTTTTCTACTTTCTATCTTCGATCTTATATTTCTATGTCTTGTTTCAGCGCTCCTCAAACGCGGCAGGTCGTGGCAAGCGCTTCACGTTCCAGTCCACAGTGCGGCAGCTGGAGCGACGGCGCCTGGCTGAGAAGCTGTCCAAAGAGGCTGATCTGAAGGAGCAACAGAGACGCACCGAGCTGGAGGCCATGAGAAGGTCCGTAACGTGTTCATGCATTCACCCAACATTTTCTTATGCAAACTTTAGTCTTAAACTAGCTTTTTCCCGCGACTTCGTCTGCGTAAAACTTCTAAAAGATCCCTAATCATTTTAAAAATAAGATATGACCTTCAGCACTCATAGATAATGTAGCTTCTTATTAGCGAAATAGTTTTTAAAATAGGACCAATAGTTTCGAAGATTAGCGGCTTAAAACCAAAAACAACTAACAAACTTTTTAGTTTATAACATTAGATTAGAACAGCAGTGCAATTCTGTAAGAATTCACCCGCGAATTCGAATCCTATCTCATTTCCGATTTCAATTACCCGAAGTGAAAAGTATTTGGTATTCGCTAAAATAGTAACGTAATAATAGTTCGCTTCACCTATGTTGTCACTCAGTGACGCTAGCGTAGTTTTTATCGAATTACAGAATACCTCAAACAGTTTTCACCGCGGAATCAGAAGTGAGAACTAGAGTGAGTTCTTAAAGAATTGCATAGCTGATTGTATTACTTCTATGTCTATGTGTTTAGTGTCCCACAATGTAAATGAGTATTATTTGATCTTCTACTTTATATTTTGTTTTTGTTAATAGCGAAAACAACCGCGATTGTGACAAATAAAATTACTGCAAACATGTTTTTAAACAAAAATAACAGATAAATATGAACGTTCGAAGTTAACAATGTCACCATAATTTTCTTGCCCCTGTCCAATGTTACTTGGGGTCGGTGCAACACATTTCATCCATCATCAAATCACTGTCCTCCTTCTACTCCATATTTTTTACACATTCCATCCATCTTTTCCTTAAAAGATATTAATTTCTCCCGACCTTCTTTCGGTCATGGTGGCCAATCCTAATGAAGACTTGCCAAGTACGCAGGAAATATTATAGTGCACAAGTGTGCAAACATAGGTGCACTCCCTCTTTACTCCCTCTCATAATCAGATGGGAAAGCAATCCGACACGACCGGAGAGAGATCAGGCGTAGGACCAACGTCTTTACGTGCCTTCCTTCCGAGGGTGTTAGACTGACCACTTCCAAACTCCGAATTGTTTTTTTTTTATTCCCTTTAAGTACAGTACGGTCAACGTATCTTGGCGCATCTGAAGTTAGCCGATTAGCTGCGCAGTAGACAATTTCGTTCTTAAAAGTTCCATTGCGCAGCCAAACAGCTAACTTCAGACGCGCCAAGTTACGTTGACCTTATTGTAATGTTGATTGTAATCCATGGTGCTTGGCACCTGGGCTACCCCCAGTTGTAAACGTCCCTTTGTGCCAATTTGGCCAAATTGTGTCCTGTCTCCTGTTTAATATGCAGGGAAGCGGAAAATATGTATTTCTTACTCCTTCACTTGTCCTTTTCTAATTAATTTCGTTGCGGGATCCAAGATAGGTGTAGTGTTAAGTTAAAAAGGACTCCAGACCGCTACTGAGATATTCATAATGAACTAAATATAATAACACTTTGTCCAACTTTGAATCCAACCCGGCAGTTACGTTAATTAAGAAGATATTATCCTTTATCTCACAGAGTTGAGGAAGAGTTCCAGCGTAAGCGCGCGCGGGAGAAGGCGAACATTCGTCAACAGCTGCGGCTTGTCAGCAGCGGAGCCAACTCCATGCCCACTCCCACCGCACATCACAACAAGGTAACCTCACTCTGGGTGAAGGGTCTGTACTGTAAAACATTACGATCAAAAGCTTTAAGATATTACGTCAGTTGACTTTCATCTGGAAGTTTCAGGGAAAGCTTCCTGAAATTCTAAAATGAACGGCGAGATTGTAGCAGGAATCGATATTGTTTTATTCTTTTTTTTTAAGTGTTGGTGCAAATACTGTTGCACAAACCTACTTGTTTAAGTGTTCATCAATTAGCTATATAATTTCATGCCAATTGCCATGCTAGATTTCTCTTCACCATACACCCTTGTTTGACTGGTAAAGAATACCTAGGGCATTAAGTCGGCCCTTGTACCTTTGTGTATGATGTTTAAATGAATACATAATGTAGTGTTCCCAGTTTAAAAAATAAATAAGGTGAAAATAAAATAAATTTAAAAAGAGGTCAGCCTATTTTGTTTGACCATTCTTCACAAGATATTTTACCTTCAAGTTCAACCCGATTAGTTTCGCTCAAGACAAATAACGGAAACCTCTGCACTAACATTGACTATTAGATTAATTGATTTCGTTGTTGGAACATAATGAGACGCTCTACGACATCAATCATTTCTGTCTCACGTCCTTACGAAGCACCTTGAACCAAGGTGACATGCGATATAATATACCTGGGTATAAACCCAGATGTGTGAGCGTAACGACCGATATAAATGATGTAAAATTACTGTTTGTACAAAAATGAGAATGATTCCACTTGTGACGGTCACCTTGCAACTAAATACTGTGTGAACCAGTATGTGTAACCTTCGGAGGAAATCTTGGGTTACAAAGTTACTTAGTGTTGTAGTGTGGATATTTTTTTCTGTCGTTCAGTCACTCACAATCGACGACAGTCGCAAAACGCCAAAAAAAACTAAACATGAGTTTATTTTGAAAGAATTAAGTAAAATTCGTGTTTATTGTAAAAAAAACTGAGGAAGATTAACTAGGTATATCTTCCTTTCAAAACTTGTAGGTAAATGTACTTTATGGGAGCCAGGATAGCTATGGCAATGTCAGCATGGGGACTCTTGATTGATTTAGCATTTGTTTTGTCTAGTTACTGTTTTATGTCTATTCTAGTTTTTTCAAGATGTCTTTTTCGAAACTGCCTACATTATGAAGTCAAATATTTATTTCAATTAGACCATTAAAAGGCACTTATGAACGTCTTAAAGGAAATAATCTAGTTGCCCCTATAAATGGTAGTTTCAAATAGAGAAGAATGGGCAAGAAACTCCATAGGTAGGTACAAATAGCCAAATACTCAAACACTACACAATTACAGTCAAACGGGGTGAATATGCAGGGGTGAATCGGGACAAAACTTTAAAGAGGTTTTTAACATTGAAATAATATAGTTTGTTGCCAACAAGGACATTAGAATAAAATATTGATTATTAAGTCATTCATTAGAGTCATTTTTTTCATCAATCTATATTATTTCAACCTTAAAATCCTCTTTAAAGTTTCGTCCCGATTCACCCCTGCATCCTTATTGACCCCGTTTGGCGGTACATATCTATTTATGTATTTGTGTAAGTATATCAGCTGTCCCCACATATTTATTATTATTATTAATTAAGTCTCTTGCTGTCTCTATCACTTTACCTATATCAAAGTGACTGTGACAGGTACGAGACTTAACGCCATCTTAAAATTCGGTAGCGTACTTGGAGTACTTGGCCATTACTCTTTTAAAATTAAGTAGCGTTTGGGTACTTGGCCATTACAGTACTATATGAATACTACTAGTACTATATGAGTACTATACAATACTATGTGTATTCTGTGCCATTACTCTTTTAAAATTATTGATAACAATATTGCGTCTCTATCGCTTGTGCCGTGCTCTCGCTTACACGTTCAGGCTCAGGCGGATCGTTCATCGATTAATAAGACGTTTTCACGTTAAAAAAAAGACGTTCTTTTTGAAACTGTCGACTATAATATATTGACACGAACGTCCCCTTCTCCCCCCCAGCCCCGCGCGTCCCCGGACGGCTCGTGTCGCGAGTCCCCGGCGCCCGAGCGCTCGCGCGACTCGCAGCGACACAGCAACGCGTCCTCCGACATCAGCGCGCGCAGCAAGAGTACAACACCCGTATGTATACCTATTTAACTACTCTTACAATATCATTTCATCATCATTATCATTCATTTTGTATTTGATTTTTAGAGATTAAGGTCAAGAGTTTATGAAAATGTATCATTGTGTGTATTATTCAAATGTTGTTGTTTACCGTACTGATTACTTTTTAGTAACTATTATATCTGCAGGATTAGCCAAAGTGGCATTCTACAGTGGATAACGTTACAAATGTATGGGAATGACGTCAACGATAAGTCACGTGATCGAAAATCAAAAATGGATTACGACGAGGCGTTAATTATTGTAGAAGGAGATACGATACGAAACGTTTGTAACTTGGCTAGGCCTGCTGATATGTTTGAATATGCACCAAAATTTTCTTCATGCTTCTTATAATTAGTAACACCTGCCACTCGGAAGTGATTTGCAGTGGCCTGTATGGAAAGCGCTCAATAGACTGCGCACCCAGGTAGGCCGCTGCAAACACAATCTAGCAAAATGGGGCATAATAGATCCCACCGACACCCAGTGTGAGTGCGGTGATCCTGACCAGACTATGGCCCACTTACTACAGTGCCCAAAGTGCCCCTACACCTGCACCTTAGAGGACATTAAAAACGCCACTGATGCTGCAATAAATGTGGCTACCTACTGGGCCCAAGTAGTCTAGCATAAAGGAAAACCATCGATTCGAAAAGAAGAAGAATAATTAGTATAGATTAATATTTTGTTATTTTGTCAATGTTCGTACCTAAACCCTCCTCCCGGCAGATCCGCTCGGTGGAGCTGTCGGCGTGGCACTGCGGCGGCGGCGCGCGCGTGTACCGCGACTGGTCCTCCGCGCACGCGCACCCGCCCGCCTGCGCGCGCATGCCCATAGCATCGCACGCCGTCTACAACGGTAACACACCTTTGTTTTATTTTTTTGATGTGAAACATCTATAGCCGCACGTAAAACCGATTTCTGGTGTAGCGACGCATGCCGTGGCGACGCGTCGCCACGCTGTATGATGGTATATATATACAGTCTATATGCAGTAGTGTGTACGGTGTGGCGACGCGTCGCCATGCGCAATCGACTGTGCGATTACCGAAGTCACTGATTAAACGAATTAAGTAGTCACGATTTGAAATAAATTCGAAATATTTTTTTGTATTTAATGAAAATAAATGTTTATTCAATAAATAGTCATCGTTATCTATTATGACATATTTAGTTCCTTCCTATCACAATCTGTTCTTTTCTGCATATTACTTTTACAAAATAATGTCGATGTTTCACATCTGCCAGGCGTCCCGTGACGGCTCACATTTATTTTTACGGAAATCCTCCTGAACTATCGAAGACGGGGTGGTGTGCCGGACTCTTACCGACTAAAACTAAATTGGGGTTCCTCGACCGGCCTATAGGCGGGAGTACGGAATTCGCACGCGCATGGTAACACACCTATAATTTCTATAATTGTGTTGTTTATAGATAATTACCCCCACCACAAAAATTTCCTAACTGTATTCCGTATTAAATGAGGCCATTACAAGCTTATTTACAAAATTTTAAACGTTTTACATTGCTGTCTCTAATGAAAAAGTTAATTAACTTCAAAGTCTTACACACCGTCCGCCCCTCGTCTTATTGAATGAACAATTACTGTAAAACGAATAATGAATCATGACTATGACATTATTAACGTACGATTTGATAATTAAGGTCAGGGAAGACTAAGAACCTATTTTACTAAATATTCGAATTAGTTCCGATACTTGATATAATTGATAATTTTATACAAATTCTGTTTAATTTTTAAATATATTTGGTGAGTCGTATCTGTACAAAGAAAAGAAAAGAAACTAGTCCTTATAATATTCCTTAACCCTAATATGAGCCGTATTTTCACACAGTACCTATTTTCTGTAATAGACAACAAGTCAAGTCACAATACACAACAACAAGTCACACAACAACACAGTCACACACAGTCAGAGTCAGTCAGTCACAGTACAACTCATTAATTGATGCTCCAAATACCTTCCGCACTAAATCTGAAACTATATCATCTAAGTATTATTTATTATGTCACTTTAGAAAGTGTATCCACAAATTCGTATAAGGTTAATCAAATGCACGCCGCGCGCGTCCCAATTGCATTCAGATCTGGGACACTCGCGCCATAACCGGCCACTGTGAACTATAGACATAGGAAACCATAAGCATGTTAACGTTATGGGTTCCCGCTACATACATTATAAAAAGAGACTATTTTTTGGTTGTTATTTATTCATTGAGTGAGGTTTTAACTGGTTCGCTGCCAGATCCAGTTTTTGGCAGCGAATGGGTCAAAGAGAAACACTTATTATGTAACATCGGCCGCGGTTTTAGATAGTGTGAGCTTGAGATGAGCTGTTATCCCACTCTGATGCTTGGGATTGACAGGTCATCTCAGGCTGACTCCACACTACCAAATTCACTTTTAGAGGCCGATTTTTACAGAAAAGCTCTATGGTCACGTATGATACAATTTTTCTATGATGATAAGGTTTTGTGATTTACGCGTTCGAAACAAATGATGACGTTCTAAGTTATAATAGCACCCGTTTAAAAATAAAAACTGAATAGCTACACACATATGCTGTTTTAAAACTAGTCTAGTAGGTAATAACATAAAAAACAATGTATATTGCTACAAAAACACTGACAAGTGTAAACATTCTTACAAAATACGTGAAGAATCCAGGTTATTGATAAGTAGTTACTATGTAGTAAGTAGTCGGGTCAGGGCCATCGGAAGTAGCTACATTAGTGCTGCGGCGCCTGACAGTTAGCAGGGCGCGTCTGCTACTGTGAATACTTTTTGTGTTAATATGTAGGCGTATACCTATTTTTATTGGAATCAAATAAACAGCTCACATTTTAGGATCCATTAAGTAATGTTAATTTTATTGTAATCCGTGGTGCTTGGCAACTGGGCTTCTCCCAGTTGTAACCTTTGTGCCAATTGACCTAGTTCTGTTCTGTGTCCTGCTTGAAATAAAGGGAAGGGGAAGGGGTCCGTTTCTCCGGACTCGTCGAGCTTCATTGCACATATACTAGTGTTGTGTTTTATATCCCATGACATTAATCATTTTAATCCTGTGCCTCAGAAAGTATGTAAAGCCGTTGGTTCCGATTGTCATTCGTAGATCGTTGACAGTCATAGTGGGTAGTCAGAAGCCAGAAAGTCTGACAACCAGTTTTACCAAGGGGTATCGTGTTACCCAGTTACTGGGTTAAGGATTCAGTCGCTCCATGTAAAACACATAAGGCTAAGCAGATGATTAATGAATTTGATTTGATTACTACGCAATAATAGGAGATACCTATAATACTAAACGCTTTGTTGAATAACAAAACCATGATAATAGATAAGGGATGAAGTGGAAACAGGCATGATAAAAATGGATCGATTGAGACTGGCTGATGAAATGTAGATCGACTCCTTACATTAAAATGTATTGAACATGAAAACCATGCACTAAATTAGTGTAGTTAGAATAATGGACGAAAAAGCATTATATGTACCGTTTTCGAAGTACGAGCTGCGCCGTAGCACTGACGTAGCTTTAAGCGTAGCATAGAACTTTCATTATCTTTTATTTTACAATTTTTGTAATGGTCAACGTCGCAGTCAAAGCATTTATTTCAATTAAACCATTTACAGGCACTTTTAAATAGTCAAAGAGTGGTCAGAAAATTGAATCTAGGTGCTCGTTACAAGAAACTCGACGGACACTCTTTTAAATCAAGTTGTACGGTATTGTACCATACAGCTTTTACTGATAGGATGCTATGATATTAAATGAAACGAGTCCATAAGTTTAACAGTTTTGTACGATTACATCGCACAATATTCAGCGCGCTAGCATAAGCACTTATACATTATTTAAATTCATATAGCAATTAATATTGTTGAGTACACTTTCGACCGTTTTATTGTAAACACCTTTGTTACAATTAATAAATAACTTATCAAGAAGTCGGCACCAAAAGTTTTTCTTCCATCTCAATTCGTACCAGCAAACCAGTGCTCGTACATATGGTCCTTCGAGCCGGATTACATTAAATGAACACCAAACAACATTACAACATTAAATGATAGATGATACTGATATGATATTGATATGTGAGAACACGCGGTGCGTTTGATGACCGGTAGTGAACTAAATTGTAAGTAAGTATAAATAAATTAATAATGTTGGCGGATATGCTGACGCGGTATCATGTACAATAATTTTGCAATGTACGGTTGCACCGTACACAAGTTTGTACGAAATCTATACTAATATAATATTATAAAGCTGAAGAGTTTGTTTGTTTGTTTGTTTGGTTGAACGCGCTAATCTCAGGATCTACTAGTTCGAATCGAAAAAATATTTTTGTGTTGGATAGTCCATTTATCGAGGAAGGCTAAAGGCCCATGCGAAGCCGGGTCGGGTTGCTAGTCATGGATAAACTGAAAAAATACTTAACCAAAAAATATGTCCTATGGCAATTGGCAAAGAGTCTGCTTTCCATCAATGTAAGAATTTTATCTTGGTCCTAGGCGGCGCCGAAGCCGAAGCCTTCAGCGGCAGCCCTCGCTCCGACAACTACCGCCTGGAGTTCGCGCGCGGGCGCAGCTCGGCCCCCCCGCGCACCCCGCACACCCCGCGCACCCCGCGCGCGCCCCGCCTGCTGCCGCGCGAGCCCTCCTCCTCGGGCTCCGAGCTGTCGTTGAGACAACCTATTAAGATCAGGTATGGAAACATCAGTATTTATTTTAAAAATCTTAACGTTTGAACATTTTCAGTTGGATAGAAATCAGTTGCAATGGGGTAGAAATCTGTCTTCTCTAAAAAAAATCCCGATTTTAGCCCTGAAAATCTGTTTGATTTTAAATTTTACTGTAAAGTTAGATTGGCTGCTTTGAAATCAATTAATAGTTAGTCAATTGAGTTGGCAAGTGACTACCTACAAGTGACGTCATAAGTATAAATTGCCATACAGAATATTTGAGGGAGTCGTTTTGACAGTTCACAACAAGTATCAATTCATCAGTGGTGTAATCTAATCTAATTACGCAATGCAACTCCCGAAATTGATTTACACTTCAAAACCTGCTGAAGAATTTATAAGAAAATTCTTATTTAAAAAAGTAGAGAAGCCAGCATAAAAGCCATATCAAACTGTCAAATTTTCCCAATTGAATATGAACCTTAGAATTTTGCAATAAAATTGAAAATCTATCAAAGAAATTTGACAGATTGTTGTAGCTTGATGTAATGATGCTCTGTACAATAATTTAGAAAAAAAGTATATTATTAAAACCTTCAAAAAGCCTTGTACCTCTTTTATGTTGTTTGTGCATGTAACATTTTGGTATTGAATAAAGCATGTGATGAAAATAAAATGCTTTACTTTTATGACGATGTAACTTTTTAATTTATAGCAACATTAATGAGCTTTTCAGTTTAGCAGCTAGTTGTAATAATGTTGTTGTGTGGTGTTTCCGAAGGTGGTGATGTGTGGGAGTAGCGCTATTACTTAACACTAACACTGCGCCCGCGCATACAAGGTGAGTGCTTGCCATATGCTTATACCCCTTATTCAGTTTAGAACCGAGCTAGAATATTAAACTAGAATTATTAAAGATCTTTAGAAAAGTACTATGTAATTTCAACATTTTCTTACTGTAATCTGCTTTTGGTAACCTATGTTAGTCCTAATGCTTGTAGTACCTGATAGAAGTAGAGAGTAATTCTTTAAAACTGCATGACTGTACTACCTTAGTAGTAAAACGTTCATAAATAACAAACGTTTAACTAAAATAATAAATAAATCATTAATTATGCCATGCTTTCGAACTCGAATCATTTCTAGACCTATTTTTAACTCTCCTTACTTTTTAACACTACATAACCTCGATATCAATTTTTTTTAACTCTTTGATATTGTCTATATATTTAACACTTTACTCGCGTCAACAGTGAGCCAACGAAAGAAGAACCGGAACCGGACGAGCCCGCCATAGTACCGACGCTGCGACCGGCCGGACCGGCCCGTACCGCTCTACGCACTCACTGACACTGAGACACACTCATAGTGTCACCTTCACTGAGTTACCGACATTCACTGAGATATCAACACTCATAGGGTGATCTTCACTGGGTTTTTCTCACTCACTGACAAAGGGTCACCTACACTAACTGAGCCATCTAAACTCGTAGGACCACCTGCCCTGAGTTATTTACTCACAGGGTCACTTTCACTGAGTTACCGACTTTCATTGAGATATCAACACTCATATGGTGATCTGCTCTCAGTGAGTCATCGACACTCAGTCGACTGACCAAGTCTGAATCTGTGAAACTCACTGACCATGTTCCGACGCAAACGAATGTCATTCGCGTCGTAATTAAGAACTTAAGCATAACTTGTATATGTTGAATTGTAATCTATGTAAACTTCTATTTATTTACCTTAAATTCTTGTTAAGAGTTTGTTACCTGATATATTATTGGTATGAAGTATAAGGGCGACACACCAGCCGAAATTACGCGACTCTTATTCAATGGGCTTCCGACATAATACAACTTACGCGACGTAATTTCGGTCTGATATATGTCGTAGGTGATCCAAAGAATAGCGAACTTTCCGCCGCGTAATTTCCGCAGATGTGTCGGTAGACTTAGCTCTAAGACTTCGTGACGTTGGCCAGCATAAGTGCCAATCCAAAAAGTAACATATTAATGTAAGTTATACTAAAAAAATAACAAGAAAAATAAAATAAACCCTTTTATAAATTAGTTTTGGAACTCATTATTGCCACAAAGGCCGGCGAATGTCCGGTGTTCGCTGGAAGCCGGAATGGGAGTGTTGGCAATCTGTATGTATGCTCGTCACGCGACCTACTGCTGCTGAAATTTGGGTCGGTGACCATGTAACGTGCTATTTTTATTTACCCTTTACTTCCTTGTCTTGATCTAACGCTTGTGAAATCAAACTGTCTGAGAAATTGTTCAAACAGCTATTTAAACTACGTTCTTTTGTGTTTAATTTTCATTTGTTTTTTTTCTTTCAATCTCAAATCAGACGGTTCGCGTGATTTACATACATGATTTAAGTTTAAAAGAAATACACAGTAATATAAATCTGAACCTTTCGCTCCTAATTCATTGTTGAACAGAGGTTTTTATGAGTATACTAAAAAACATTAATAGCAAGCGCTTAGTACTCCTACATGTAAGAATATATCGAACACAGTAATATAAAGACTCCGAAGAGTGCTTTAATTCGCATCTGTTATGTACGTTAGCTATATAAAACTTTGTTATGTATTTAATCAAGTTTAGTTTTACTTTCCAAGCTGTTTTCACGAAAAGGTTCCCAAAATAATGAACGAAAAAAAAATGAGAATTTATTTTCGTGAAAACAGCTTTTTACTAGAAATACTTAGTAATAATTGTAATAGTTACGGTCTTCCATTGTAAGCTAAATACTGAAGCTTTAATATAGACTTAACGCTAGACTTATGTAATGGTGCTATTTGCGTCAAAATGTAGTTTGAGGTGACGGACGCTACAATGTACGCGTCCGGTGCTACAGCTTGGCGAACTTATACTGTTAGGTGCTGAATTATACCGACTTTTATCATTCTACATTCACTTGAACATCATATACAACATTTTATTATCTACACAATAAATTAAAGAGTAAACAACATTGAAACTCTTAAACTAAGCTTTTGCTTGATTCTAAATAAACTGACGTTAGACCTGCGAATGGACAAATATATTCTAGCGGTCAGCCCTGAGTTTCACGGGTGCAATGTAGATCAAACTATACGTATAAACCTTCCACTTGAATCCCTATTTATGAAAACCGCATTAAAATTGCGCAGTTTTTAAGATCTAAGGGTCAAGTCACACCGGAATGGCAGCGCAGCGGCCGGCAATTTTGCTGCCAAACCATTTTCAACTTTATCTCTACATCTTAAAGCATAGTATCGCTTCGGCGGTCATCGGCTCGCAGAGCCGCCCGGCGGCACGAGCTGCCGCTCGACACACGCAAATCTTTAAGCGATACTATGTCTTGACGTTTAAAGATAAAGTTGAAAATGGTTGGCCATCAAAACTGCCGGCCGCTGCGCTGCCATTCCGGTATGTTTTGACTCTAAACGTATAAAGGGCTTCGCTTCCCGCCGTCTAGGAAGCGACTTTGTTTTATAGAATGTGACTTTCCTACCAAAAAGTGTGAGACAACATCATGTACTGAAAATGGACACAATGTTTTCACCTACCTATAGCCTGACAAAACCTCAATACAATTCATCAACAACCACACCCTTACCACAACCCCAACCATCTTCATTGTGTCTCCTAATTGAGACTTCCCCTCGACCTAACCTTTTGGTACGATCAATCATTTTCATATAGTATTCCGGGTAGGATGGACCGAGGCGCGGCGTGACCGGGTTACAGCGAGGCCTCGAGTCAATAGGGCTGGTCGATTGTCGCAGACTTTATGACGTGGTAATTGTATTGGACGGGTGTTATTGAAATAATGTTTTATTGTTTACAGCCCTATAATTATGTAAATGTGTGGCAATTGAAGGTTTAAAGGTCAAGGTGGAATTTATTTTGGTTTGAACATTGTCAGTCTTGCTACGTGTACACAGTAGGAGTCACATTGTGACTCAAAGTTTTACCACAGAGAGAGTTGATATTTTTAATCGGTTATTTAAAAACAGTTTTTTTCACCTCTACAGGGTCTAAAATCATTCACCACTTCCAGGGTAAAAGTTTGTCATGAGCCCATCGTTTCTTGGATTTAAGAGAATTAAATGGTGAACCTATAAGAGCGAATCTTTGCAAAAAAAAATGGAGCCAGTTTTAGTCAAAGTTATAGTTAAAAAACCCACTTACATAAAGCGAAATTAAATTAAGTACCTACATTTATTCAATTTATATAACAATACGATTAATATAATATACAACACAAGAAGTATTTTATATGTAAGAGTAAAAATATAAACCTAATATAAAACAGCTCAATTGTATATAACTTATTGAATAAGCATTATTAATATCATATTCATATTAATTTTGTGTAATTTGTATTCGAAATATATCTTAAGATGGCGGGAACATAGATTGTGAACATTTTTTGCAGTTCACAAAGATTTATTGAAAGATTTTATAAAAAAATGTCTCGGTATTAAACATTAACTGGCAATTATTATACCTGGCAATGTGCGTTATGCTTACTTTAACTGCAAACAATGTTACAATTGATATCTACCGTCAAAATTTAGACCTTAAACTTGTAGTATACAGCGTAGATTACATCTGTAAATAACACTAAAGCTACAGTTCGATGCATGTATATAGAGTAGGATGTTAACCGTATATCTACGAGTAATAAAGATTTGTATAACGATTTACTTTTATTTATTTTATCACCTTTCTATTAAAAGGACCGTCCTAAATTCTCCCAATTTTCAAAGAAGGCAATTGTAATAATTTTGGATAGTTGACGCTGATTAATTTAAAACCTATCCTAAGCATAAGTTTGAGAACTGTTATGCATGTTCAATAAACCTAACGTAAAATTATAGAAGAGATTGTGGGTATGTTCATTATGACAAAAATAAGCACAATTATAAAATATCCATTCCGGTGTTCTAGTCTCGAGAAGACGTATTTCCTGTGTACTATTGTATTGTCAAAATGAAGGCATTTTATATTGTATTTGTTACGTACACACTGGCTAGACCTATTTAATTTCAACAACGAAATTATATACAGAAACAGAAGTTAGTCATTATGACATGAGACTTGTAGCCGGGGTACTTCTACACAAGAAAACTCCGAACTATATGGTGTAAAACTGTATTTAGATGTAAAACACGGTAGTAGGTAGGAACATTAATAATAAAGAGAACTTTTAGTAGGTAGGTAGCGGCATGCTAGGCGCAGGAGTGCGCGGGAAACAAAGCGCGTGCGCGGACTAGAAGCGATCGTGGCCAACTGTCTTATGCTTTGGCGGGATCGGGATGTCGCTCATAGTGGGGTGCCGTCTAGAGTTAGTCGCGCAACCGGGCCGGCACACGACGTACTCTAGAGGTGCGGGGAGTTGTGTGTGGGATTGGCGCTATATCCTCCCCCTCCAAGTCAGCTGAAGGCTCTGGAGCTGGCTTGGCAACCGGTAACTTACGGGGTCTCCCTTTTTTCCTACTATGAATTACAACATCGGACTCACCTACGTAAGGTGTAAGTAGACTGGCATGATGCTTGCCTCGAGGTTCGTTCTCCTTATCTACAACCTCGTAAGTGGTTGCAGAGACCACTTTACTAACACGATAGGGACCCTCTCGTCTCGGGGCAAAGTTACTAGTGAAGCCTTTCGCGGCTTGGCTAAGGCGATGGCTATCCACGAGGACGAGATCACCCTCCTGATACTTCGACCCAGGACGACGGTTCTTATCCGCAGCCTCTTTGCGAATACCCTGCTGGCGCTCGACTCGCCACTTCACTTCTTGGAGGCGGTGAACGAAATCACGTAAGTATGGCGTGATTTGCGGTACGTAGTTTTCCTGCTCTACGACCTTTCTCAGGTCGTGAGCTACGTCCACTGGGGACCGGAAATCGCGCGCAAAAGTTAGAAAAGCGGCGGAGTGACCAGTGCCCTGATTAGGTGCCGTATTTAAGGCGAATCGCACAGCAGGCAATACGTCAGGCCAACGACGATGCTCTGGATCTATCAGGATCGCCAACAACTGTTTCATCTCGCGATTCTTTCGTTCTGCAGGATTGGCCTCGGGATGGTATACTGGAGTCAAATTTTGATGAACACCGAGAACGTGCATTGCTTTTTGCATGACTGCTGACACGAATTGGGTCCCGTTATCTGAGATAACTCGACGGGGAAAACCATATCGCATAAAAACTTCTTCAATCAACACTTTAGCGCAGCTTTCTGCGTTGGCTTCGACCAACGGAAACAACTCCACCCATCTGCTCGCAGTATCTTCAATTACGAAGATCCACTTCTCACCTTTACTACCCTCAGGCAGAGGACCAAACAGATCCATGGCGAGGACTTCAAAACGTTGCTGCGAGACAGGGGTTTGGAGTAAACCAGCTGGTTTAAGATTGGTAGGCTTAAACTTCTGACAAAGATCGCAAGCCTTGAGATATTTTGATACGTACTGACGCATATTTGGAAAATAGAATCTCTTCTTGATTCTTTTTAGAGTGCGCTCTAAACCCAAGTGACCAGCCGTAGGCGCATCATGAAGCTCTATCATGATCTCGGCGCGCATCGATTCTGGTACGACCAGCTGGGGCTCCTCGGATTCTCCATCCGGATCAAAGCGAAAAAGGACTCCATTTGAAAGATAATAACCGCGATCTATCCATCGAGTAGCAGCATCACCGTCTTCAAAATCCGTGAGTATTTTCCTAATGTCAGGATCTTCGAGCTGAACGGCTCGCAACTCTGCGGAGCTACGGTGAGGTAAGTCTACTGATACAGGACACAAATCACAGATAGAGTCAGGTACTTTGTCTATTGGTGGTTGGCATACGGGACGACTAAGTGTATCCGCCACCACGTTAGGTTTGTCGATTACCGATCTAATTACCTCCTTCTTTGCGGGTGTCACCCGATAAGGGAGCGTTGAGATAGGCGTGGCATAATTAAAGGGCGTTGGCCCTCCCCCTGCACTGAAGATATCTGTACTATCATCCAGCAGCGCAGCCGACTTAATCTTATCGGCCGGTGGTAGGAGAATGCCTTCGCACTCTCGGAGGCACACCGTGGAACTGACCGCAACGCGGTCTTCGCTTTCGTATTGCAGCTTGTAATAATACCCTGTATCGCGTAAAGAGAACCGACTCCTCTCGAAGTCGAGTATCATGCCAGCGTCTTTTATAAAATTCATTCCTAATAAAGAATCAGTTGCGCCAGGCAAGACCATAAAAAGAGTGCTTACTGCAACTCCCTGCACCTTTACATCGACTAAGGCAGTTTCAACAATTTGAACCCGATGGGTTCCGCCTGCAAATTTTAACTCTGTCTCTACACTATTAAACACTTGGCCATTAGCCCTCAAGTGTCTGGTTAAACTATCACTAGCAACGCATTGCTTTGCACCTGTGTCTAGTAACGCGGTACCTACAGCACCAAACACTTGTACATTGAAAATAGGACGCACTCGCGGGTTTGACACTTTTTCACCTACGGATACCGATTGGAACGCGGACGTCGTGGTCGGCGGTGACGTACGTTTCTCTTTACACACTGCGCAGTTCGACCGGATCACACCGGGCGCACCACATCCGAAGCAAGTTACGGACTGGCGCAGCTCCGGCTGCGCCGCAGTTGGTTCGCTCTTAACTGGTTCAGCAGTCACCTTACTCCTATTTACAAGTTTACGGCAGTCATCTTTGACATGTCCGAACATCTTACAATATGCACACCTAGGCCGAGCTTTGTTTGGCGGTGCTGTTTCTTCTTTATTCCCTGAAGAAAAAGCTGATGAAGACGCCGAAGCATGTGCAGATATCTGCGGCGGCGGCGGGACGAGAGATACAGAAATATGTTTTTTGATTGGCGCCTCAGCGCACACTTCTTCGAAAATATCCTCTACTACTCGAGCCTGTTGTAGCAGCTCGGCGAACGAAGTAAAGGAACTCCTTGTTACTCTCTCCCGTATTCTCCTATGGAGTAGACCGTAGACCATATCCAGCTGCACTGGATTCTCCGGCAATGTGTGCAACGGTAGCTGGGCAATTAGGGCTCTTACCCTACACACGAAAACATCTGTGCGTTCGTCACCCTGCTCTCGACTAAACATCTCTCTATATATTCTATGAGGTGGGAGACGTGGACCGTATGTCTGACGAATTAAATTAATGGCCTCCTGCCAGCTCGTGACCGAGTGTTTAACACCCTGCCACCATGTAGCCGCAAAATCAGTGAGCAGCATTGGCAGGCCTCTCAGTGCCATGTCGTCGTGAACACCAACACAGTCTTTAAAAATTTGAATGGCATCCACAAATGGTAGGACATCGCCAGTACCATTGAATCTCGCCGTACAGTTAGAGAAGTTTGCTGTACTTACAGTCGTCGTCGGCGGTGGCGGCGCGCCTTGTATAGGCGGCTGCGACCGTAGGGATTGCAGTAGGAATACCAGTTGTTGGTCCGTCATAACGATGGGTGCGGACATCGGTGGCTGCGGTGGGGCGACGGGCGGAGCATGCCCATGCTGGTGCATCTGCGAGTACACAGGCAGCTCACGCCCATACAGCGGCGGTGGTGAGGCTGAGGCGCCGGCGGACGGAGGGCCAGCCAGCGGCGGCGTGGACGACCGTACGTCCACGAATAATGCACCTCCATCAGTAGACGGCATCACGCCGTCGAGCTGTTCACCAGCTGTAGTGTACGTGACTACAGGTTGTTGCGTAGCACGCGAAGCACTATTAGCACGTGACCGTGTTAGCACCATGTCTCTACACGCACTATAAACAAAGTTCCGACACGACAACTAGGTATTAGCGTACCTAGGTAGGTAACCTAGTTTGTCAACCGTTCGTATACAACGCGTAAGTACCTACGTAAATAACGTTCAAAACTTGCACTAAATAAAATCAGTTCACACAAAATAATAATGTTCGACACGAGTCAGTGTTGTAGGTATCCTAATCTAACACTTAAAACTACGGTAACTCGCACGAAGCGTCAATACACATAAACAACAATAATAGTTCACTTAACTTAAACAAATGTTCACAGGATTACGACTTGTAACTGTACGACTATCCTAGGTAACCTAAACTAAAAACTATACCTAACCTAGGATGACTAAACGTAAGTAATAAAATCAAGTTCGTAAAAATATAGCACTGTAAACAAAATATTGTTCGAGTTTTATTGTTCCTTCAAAATGGCCGTTTGATTTCGACTAGGTACACGACTGTTCTAGGAAGTAGGTAAATAGGCACTAGAACGACTAAAACGTGAAATAACTAGTTCGAATCACAAAATCCACAGTCTAGTCACTATACAACACCAAAATATGCTAAAAGTTCTATGATAACAATGTCCTATGTGCACAAAACGTAACGAAACCACGGGGGGCGCGGGCGAGGTAGGTATATAACGCCGCACGAAGAAACCCGGGAAAGTCACTGTTTTCGACACTACACTGTTCTTCGAGTCTTTACCTAGTTCGTAGTTACACACAACAGTCTTACACGAAAAAATATCCGTTTTTTATCACTAAAAACACGGCCGCACGTTGGGACGCCAGTTGTAGCCGGGGTACTTCTACACAAGAAAACTCCGAACTATATGGTGTAAAACTGTATTTAGATGTAAAACACGGTAGTAGGTAGGAACATTAATAATAAAGAGAACTTTTAGTAGGTAGGTAGCGGCATGCTAGGCGCAGGAGTGCGCGGGAAACAAAGCGCGTGCGCGGACTAGAAGCGATCGTGGCCAACTGTCTTATGCTTTGGCGGGATCGGGATGTCGCTCATAGTGGGGTGCCGTCTAGAGTTAGTCGCGCAACCGGGCCGGCACACGACGTACTCTAGAGGTGCGGGGAGTTGTGTGTGGGATTGGCGCTATAGACTCTCAATAAACTTTAACTATAACTCAAAATGGGGTATATTGTATTGGTATAGTAATGGTAATAATGGTAATGGTATTGTAAAGGTTGTACACAATGCAACCAGCAATGCTATTCTGTTACAATCTCCCTCGGTCAGGCGCGGATCTAGCCCTCAAAAAAGATAGTGGTCACCACAGACTTTTTTGAGGGCACTTTTTGTTTGAAAATCGGCCAAGTGTCAGTCAGACTATGGACTCACGATCATCCTTGCATCCCTACAAAGGAAACGTTAAGAAAATGTGAGGCTAAGGTCTTGTACATTGTACCTGCGGCAGGCAAAGCTGTGCGGCGAACACTAGTAGGTAAATTAACAAAAACAAATGTATATTTGTTTGCACATTAATTTAATTCAATAAAGCTTTAACTTCTACTTTTTTAAATTGAAAGACCGTATACATTGTACACTAATAACTGCTTAGAAACCTATGCGGTATCATCTTATTGGTCTGAGTCATCTACACTCGAGAGGTATAACACATTCAAGCTTACGTTCCTTATTCGTGAAACTTAGGGTTGTGGGCATGCCCATTGTGCCCACAACGGTGTATCCGCACTTGCCCTCGGTGAATACCTAGATGAAGTGAGCTGTCATCCGTCCTGATGCTAGGGATTGACGAAGCAGACGGGCGGATGTCAGCTCACTTCACCCAGGTGTTCACCGAGGGAGATTGTAACAGAATAGACATACTGGTCGAAAAGTTCTTGATGACACGATTGATGCAGTGGCTTTTTTTAAATGGGACAAGCCCGCCACACTATTCCCTAACCACTGTAACTCCTGTAAGCCAGAATCAACAGTGGCGACCACCAGAAAAGCGCCAGAGCAATGATGAAGCTCGACGAGTCCCAGAGAAACGATTCAACTGTCTTGGATCCCGCAACGAAATTAATCAGTAAAAAACAGCGGAGGAGTAAGAAAAACATATTTTCCACTTCCCTCCAAATCAAGCAGGAGACAGAACAGAACTATATATATATATATAGGCCAATAGGCACAATGGGACGTTTACAACTGGGAGAAACCCAGTTGCTAAGCACCACGGATTATAATTGACATAATTAATGGGCCCTAAAAAGTGAGCTGTTACATTAAATTTGATTCCAATAATAGGTATGGCAAAAACGCTTGAACGCACGGAAATTAGTTCTAGTTTCCACAAGGTCCGCATAATAAACTGCTCCGAATGTAGCCTGTACACTATCCAACATAATATTGCGTGATGCAGTGGCTGCTGCGGTGCGTGTCGCGGGTTCGATTCCCGCACGGAACAAATATTTGTACGGCCTACAGTTAGGTGATATGTTTGTAAACGCAGCCACGATACAGCAAAAATTTCTAGTGTGGGACCACGTATTATATGAGAAAAGAAAAAAAAAACAAAGATGAAATTACGACACTATTGCGAAATCAAAATACGAATTAACATTGAACAATATATAACGCTTGACATATTTATGCCGTTTGCCTGCTCAAAGGCTCAGAAGAGCACACATATAATAGAAAATATATATATAAGAATATTCAAAATGTTGGCATTTTTTAATAAAGGGCCCTCTCCTACAAACACACAAATAAGTACGACAAAATCACTCCGTAGTGATCACGGTATCTAGGTACGTATATAATGATCCATCACAGTTACTCACCTAACCTTTTACAACGAACTATTTACAAAAGATAACTTAACAAGCAAAGACTTTTATCAAGGCATTAACAAAATCATCCCAATATCAGTCGTTTGTTTTTCTTATCAGGCGAGGCATGGGTTGATATCTAGGCGTTAAATAAAACATCGCAATATATCGTCTGCACACAAACACACACCCCCACTACAATATCCATCGTGATGAGTCAGTAATTTTTTTTTTTTTACTGTGTTTGACTATGTATATAGGTAGGTATGGTCTTATAGGGTTACTAAAAAAACAAAAAAGATCAATTAAAAATAATAAGACTTACTGCCACACTCAGAGACGTCACTTAATAATAATAAATCATTAACTTTATTTGACCAACATAACTTGGCACATGTCATCATTTTTGACTGACAGCGTTCCAATTTATATTGGTCAATTAAAGTTAATGATTCATTATCATGAAGTGACGTCTCTGAGTGTGGCGGTTATTCATATTTATGTAAATGTGCTGCTCGCTTAAATAGACAAGTCCTTACAAAAAAGTACAGTCAAATGGTACAGTTTGTTGTTTCATAGCATCAAGTTACAGTTAGCAAATAACCTTTGTGAGAGCTGGAATCTATACTGTGTTCGGGACCTGTATTTATTTATATTAGGATCCAACAAAAGATATACACTAAACATTACACTTTATGACAGATCTCCAGGCTCACACCCTCTCAAATTCTACAAACACAACATACTTAGGTGCTACGAACTGAGCAGGAGCTCCAGTTATTGAGAAGAGAATAATTATACTTATTACCGAATAAAATAAAAATAAATTAAATTGAAACAATTCAATTAAAATAAAACAATTAAATTAAAATCCTTCGTAGCATAGCCCATTAGTTTAAAAACACAGTTATTCAATCGTTAATCATATATTCAGAGTGAGTAGGTATTGCCTGACTCCCTCCGATTACTCTTCCTCACCCTATGAGCTCCGGAAATTATTACCTTTACAAATAAATGACATGTGGAAGCAAGCTCAAAGTAGGCAATTACCGGTCAACGCTCTCGGCAGAAAAGTTTATAAAAACAAAAGAAAAAAGGCCATACTAACCTTATAAAACGTGTACATTACCGCTTTAACATAACTAGTAGTGTAAAAACGTGTATTAAAACGTCAATGCATATTGTGCACGGTGATATTTTCAAGCGTAAAAGTTAGGCATGCGCAAAGGGTTTCAGAAGTAAAGCTTGGTAAAAAGTTTTCAGTTCTAGCGCGAGCTTTCAGTGAAGTGGACAAACCGGGAAATTGTTTTAGACCAGTTGGACCGCGTCCAAAGAATTGTTTGGAAGTGAAATAATAACAAATAAATATTTAATAAGGAAATACTCATTTGAAATTTATAGATTAATCAATTTGTTTGTCTTCTACGTAAAATTGAATAGTACACTAAATAAACCAAAAGTGTAATTTAACTAAATGGACTTAAACTAATTACTTAGCCGATTAATATATAGGTATATATTTTTGTGATAAAAGAACCTACCTACAGTTAAAATCGCCAAACATAGGTACTATCTACAGAAATTCAAATAAATATTGCTGTTGAAAAACTTTATAACTTGAACTAGGCGGATTCCCTTCACCTACTAAAACTTCAAATATCTATAATTCATAAGTTACTATTACTCCAACAACACTGGTCTTCTCGAGAAATTCTAAAGGAGCTTGTCTACTATCCTTTACCGTGGCCTTTGAGGACGTCCCGCTCGGTTCCGGCGGCGCGGCCGTCCCAAACTTGACCCGGACGACATCCCGACAGTGTCTCGCCTGCGAACACAAAGCCAAGCTGCTACCCGACATTCCCGAGCCGGTGTCGGCTCCACCGGTGCTGATACCGACACCGGTACCGGTAATCCAGGAACAACCAGCTTTTGCCCAAGACAGCGGCCGCCGGACCGTGATGACAGGGAAACCGGAGAGCGTCCGCGAGGCGCTAGAGGACAGGGACCCTAATAGTCTGAACCAACATGTGCAGGTTTGTATGAACACGTTTTGAAGTAACCTTGAGAGTTAATAAGTAGGTGGAGAGGTTTGTTGTGTACTTTTCAGGATATGTCATGACTAGTGAAATAAGTATGGGTTTATTTTTAAAACTTAAACAATCGATACTTTCATCGGCCTCGATGGTAAAACTTCAACAGGTACCTAGGTACGACCGGGAGAGGCTTAAACTACTGTTTGTATACACAACTGACTTTATAACTTCGTGTATTGGATATTTTATCATTATTATATTCTTAGGTATTTTTTATCTCGGCCCACACGGTGGTCTGGCCAGTCAATCTTAATTCAAACAGAGCTTTGTCTGTTTTGGCCATCAACTAACACCTAATGTTGTATTTCGCCAAATCAGCCAGAGTCTATACAGTACAGTACACACGAATTAAATTAAAACTCGTTAAATTCAGGCAAGATCCTTAGGATATAAAATAAACAATACTACCACAGAATAGATTAGAACAAAATGTCAATAAGAGTAGGTAAAAAAAGAAAAGAAAAAATAGAAATCTTTGCAATAGCAAATGGACATCACTAGCATTCACTGCTGTTCATACTTGGTTGGAGAATGTACCTGAAGCATCTTCCTACGTAAAAGTAATCATGTAGGCAGGCTATTAAAATCTTATTGAGAAAAGATGACAGAATGTTAACCAAATATTCTAACACATGTACTAGTTACCTAACATTAGTAAACACTGTAATTTATTCAAATATTCAGACTTCACTTTAAAAATAGAGTTAGGAATTCATACTTTTGTGTCGGAAATACATTAACATTTCAACCACTTACCGAGTGTTATTAAAATTGTGTGACGTGTATGTAATAATGGAAAAACTTGTTACAACCATTTAAGGTGGTATTTATAGAAACCACGGATGCCTTGAAGTTTAGATTGAATATTTAATATAAAAAGACCTTGTACACATTTATATGTAAACTAGCTTTTGCCCGCTGCTTTTTCCACGAAAATGTCGATTATCGCAGATACAGACGAAGTTGCGGATTAAAAATTTTTAACAAAAAAGACAACCGCCTTCAAAAAGTATAAAATAACTTTCAATTCGCAAGTCGGCGGCTTTGGTTTTGCTTGTTGTTTTGTATTGCCACCGACTTGCGAATTGAAAGTTATTTTATACTTTTTGAAGGCGGTTGTCTTTTTTGTTAAAATTTTATTCGTTTTTAGTGCCTACTTCTCATCATAGAAATTAATTACGAAACGGCGACACTAAAAAAATCTGTCATCCCTTAATTTTCAACCCTTAGGGGTGGAATATTTTCTTTAATTTTTACCACCAAATTTGAGGTATAGACTATCAATTAAAAAAATAATCATCGAAATCAGACTACACTGAAAAAAGTTATGCATGGTCAAACATAAAAATAAATATATAAAAATTAAAAATATGTTCATAAAATGAAAACTACTGGGCTAAATAATGTTACATTTTTATGGGACCAAATGGCAACAATTCCGCATCAAACTAAAAAAGAATCACCTAAATCGGATCATAAATGCTAAATTACCTACAATAGTACAATGCGACGGATTGTACTATTGTAGGTAATTTAGCAACACTACTACAACAAGATTTGCGTAATAAAATACCCTCAAAAAAAGATTACCATCGGTTCAGTGGCCAAAACATAAAACATCGCACGCGGACAATTAAAAAGAACAGACTCACTTTCACAAAAAATACACATCACATAGCCGAAAATTAAATGAATTAATCAAATACGAAGATTCCCCAACGAAATCAAGTAGCATTGAGCAATAATGAGTGCTGAGAAACGACTTTTAATTTCAGTGTAAAAATCACTGTTGACGGTAAGAGTTAAACCACACAGCTCCGTTGCGTTGCGTTGCGACGTCGCAGCGCAAGATTTGGACGCACTGCATGCCACACTTCTCCGTTGCACTTCTTCGTTGCCAGCCGTTTTTGAGAAAATCAACAAATTCATAAAAAAATTACTTAGACGACGTTTAGTTTCTTCAATCTTTGGAGGATTTACAATCTCTTTTAAGTGTGTCGCCGTTTCTTAATGGATTTGGATGTTAAGGCAACACTAAAAAGCGAAAAATAAAAAGTTTTTTCAAAAAAAAGAAAACCGCCTTCAAAAACTTAAAAGTGATAAATAACTTTAGCACACAACACACATTACTTTTCTTTCGGAAATACAAAACAACAAACACAAAGCCACCGCCACCGACTTCCGAAAGAAAAGTAATGTGTGTTGATGTTCTGTGCTAAAGTTATTTAT
Source organism: Charanyca ferruginea (assembly GCA_947361185.1). Taxonomy (NCBI): domain Eukaryota; kingdom Metazoa; phylum Arthropoda; class Insecta; order Lepidoptera; family Noctuidae; genus Charanyca; species Charanyca ferruginea. The sequence goes on along the minus strand of OX376058.1, from coordinate 29,385,613 downwards.
CACTTTTCAGTTTTTGAAGGCGGTTGTCTTCTTTTTGAAAAAAAATTTTATCGAGTGTCTTTTTAAACCGTTTACTGTCCCCGAAAGCTCAAAATGGATGAAATCAATATGTACTTAAATAATAAGTACCTACCCGACTTATTGTATGAATATAAAATATGAAATCACTAATCCGTTATAAGCCACCGTGGTGATCAAAATCCTTCTCTGAATGAGAAGTGATATTTGCCCTTTAACCTTTAATGGGACAGTAACAGGTTGGTTTTATTTATTACTAGCTGCTGCCCGCGACTTCGGTCCCGGTGTCCACTTGTCCCTCCAGCCCTGTCGCAAAATCCGTCCTTAGCGGACGTCTACTAACTATAAACTACTTCCCTGCCAAATTTCATCTTTATACGTCAAGCGGTTTTCGATATTTCGTGATGAGTGAGTGATTGACCTTTCTATAGAAGAAGATAGATAGATTATCTTTATTACTCAGCAATATTTTTGGAAATATTTGATAAAATCTTTTCCTGCAACTACCAAATATGATAATGATATCTAATCTAATCACATAACCGCTGAACGTTACCAGATTACTACATAAGCAAATCTCCATAAATTCATGTGACATTCGGTTATGAACTTTAAAAGCTAGGAAAATCACACATAAAACTTCCCCTACCGCATACGTTTCCCGTCAAATAAAACATTACCATAACGTTATCAATTCGATCTAAAGCAAACAGCTACACCCTATAAATCAGTGTCAGTGAAAAAATCAACTTCATTTTACGCACAAACAATCATTAGTTCGTCGGCTGTGAAATTGGTACAAAAGTGGGTAACCCCGAAAAGCCTTTGAGGGGTTTTGGACAAAGAACACTCTTAATAACATTGAGATTTGAATGCGGTACGAACGATGAGAATTTCGATATGTACCTATATGACAACTTTTTGCGCTACGGGCTTGATACGCTACGAGCTATTGGCGCTACGAGCTTTTGCGCTACGAGCTTTTTGCGGTACGATCTTTTTACGCTACGACCTTTTTACGCTACGAGCTTTTCGGGCTACGACCTTTTTACGCTACGAGCTTTCGCGCTACGACCTTTTTGCGCTACGAGCTTTTCGCGCTACGACCTTTTTACGCTACGAGCTTTTCGCGCTACGACCTTTTTGCGCTACGAGCTTTTCGCGCTACGACCTTTATGCGCTACGAGCTTTTCGCGCTACGACCTTTTTGCGCTACGACCTTTTCGCGCTACGACCTTCTTGCGCTACGAACTTTTTGCGCTTCGAGCTTTAAATGCGCTACGAGCTTTTTGCGCTACGACCATTTTGCGATTCGAGCTTTAAATGCGCTGCGACCTTTTTGCGCTACGACCTTTTCGCGCTACGACCTTCTTGCGCTACGACCTTTTTGCGATACGACCTTTTTGCGATTCGAGCTTTAAATGCGCTACGACCTTTTTGCGCTACGACCTTTTTGCGCTACGACCTTTTCGCGCTACGATCTTCTTGCGCTACGATCTTCTTGCGCTACGACCTTATCTTGTAGCAAAACATTAGGTATAGGTATTAATATCCACTTGTACAGATAATTTAGAATAGTAAGATTTTTAATGGAACGTAAACAGTGCTCGTGTATATAAGTTTTTTTCCAACGCTGTTCTAACATACACAGTATTTACAGACTTTCCATCTGTATGGATTTTCGATTAAAAAAAATATGGGTATAAAAAGGAAGTGTCCAAGAATTTTGTAAAGGGCACATGAAAATCTTGTAGCTACAAGGAATCTTGTAGCAGGCTACGTCAATACGTAGTTTATTACATAAGAATCTCTTAGCAGAAATGTAGATTTGATTCATATTTTTTGGCGACAATAGTTAAAAGATGTACCTAATTAATAAGGCATAGAGGTATGTTACTTACGTAACACCAGATATACTAAAATAAAGAAAATAAACTAAAAATAATCATATACCTACTTAAGAAATTCAGGTCCTAGGTCACTAATAATAACCTAGAGACCTGACTTTTTTAAGTAGGTATATAATTATTTTTAGTTTATTTTCTTAATTTTTTTTTAAATAGAATAGCAAGATGTATAAGTTGACATTAAAATCAATCATTTACTATTTATGTCAATTAACTATTTTGAATTTATATTTTAGTATATTTGGTGTTACGTAAGTAACATACCTCTATGCCTTATTAATTAGGTACATCTATTTTCTATTGTCGCCAAAAAACATGAATCAAATCTACATTTCTGTTACGAGATTCTTATGTAATAAACTACGTATTGACATAGCCTGCTACAAGATTCCTTGTAGCTACAAGATTTTCATGTGCCCTTTACAAAATTCTTTGACACTTCGTTTTTAATACCCATATTTTTTGAATCCAAAAAACATACAGATGGAAAGTCTGTAAATACTGTGTATGTTATAACAGCGTTGGAAAAAAAACTCATATACACAAGCACTGTTTACGTTCCATTAAAAATTCTTACTATTCTAAATTATCTGTACAAGTGGATATTAATACCAGTTTTGTTACAAGATTTCCTTACAAAGGTACAAGAACAAACCTACAAGTTACCTGTAAGAATCCAACAAGCTATTTTTATGTGTTCGTGTTACCAAATTAAAATGAAACCTCACACCTAACTATAAAATGCTATCAAATATGCAAATTCTTACAAATACGAAAGGTTTAATTAAAAACTTAGCCTACCTCAGCCGGACAAAGAACTCGAGGCGTTTGCGTGACTTGAGTACCTGCCTGAACTCCTCGACTATTCACTACGTGCACGGGTCACTCGCTCCCGTAATATTTAATTATTGTTCTACACTAATTGAGTTTTTGTACTTTCACTCTTCGAAAGAATTTGGGAAAATAGCCCTCGTAATAAATTACAGCTTATCTAGAATTATGTTGAGATCCTATTGTTGACAACTAAAAGAAGTAGAAGAGGATCATTTACAAATAAATTTAAGGCACGAGTGAACCGGTTCATCTTAGGCAAGCGTGTTCCAACTTAGGCCGCATTATCACTTACGATCAGGTGAATTGCGGTCAAACGCAAGCCTATTTAATAGTAAAAAAAAAAAAAAATGTAACTAGCTTTTGCCCGCGACTACGTCCGCGTAAATGTCCCCAGTTATCGCATATGCAGAAGTTGCAGATTAAAAAGTAGCCTATATCCTTCCCTAGGGTTTAAGCTATCTTCATACCAAACATCTAAATCGTTTCAGCCGTTTCATCGTGAAAGCGTAACAGTCAGAGTTACTTTCTCATATAGAATTATAAAATAAATTAAAAAGTATGGAAGTTTGCATAAATAGGCAGGTTAAGCCCGCTTCTTATGCATGGGGTTGCAGGTTATTACTAGAAAAGTACCAATGTAACATTTTTAATTCATATGTACTTTTAAGTTTGCCTTAGGCGTCACTGACATCACTTCAGCCGAAATACGTCCACTGCTGGGCATAGGCCTCCCCAAGGAGGGGGGGAGGGGTTTGCCATAATCTCCACGCTTGGCAGGCGGATTGGCGATCGCAGTATGGTTGTTACAAAGGCACAGAGAACGCTGCTGCCCATTCTCTGGCAAGTCCCTTAGTCGCCTCCTACGACACCCACGGTGGTATACCCATGTGGGATGGTGCTATTCTTTACGTCCGACACCACACAGGCTACGATGGTATTATTTATTTTCATATAATTTATTTATTTATTTATTTGGATCTCCGACAAAGGATACACAATACATGCCATTCAATGCCTGAAGCAGTTACAAATTGTTTGAGTTACGTGTGCTCCTTCAATTATGGGAGACCACCATCATGCATAATTCTAAATAGGGAAGTCCGATGACGTACTTTTCAGTTGATACTCATGTTTATTACCAACCTACACATTATGTGCCCTCTATGAGTTATTGGAAAAGGTTATTATTGATGTCATCATAACATTGACACACTGACTTATAGCTAATAGAATACAAGGGGATTGCCAAAACTATGTCATGTTCACAATCCGCAGTCGATTCGATTCCATTTGTGATTGATTTTGAAGCTATTTATAAGCCCACTCTATAATTACTTTTTTTATGTCTGCTTTAGTTGATTGCCTACCTACCATTCAAGTTTATACAATCAAAAGTAAAGTATATCAAAGCAAATTTTGACACTCGTAGCACTGAAATTGGAAAAAATATTATTTTCTAGAGATGACAAATAAATGTGTCCTCTCAAGTACATATCTTATTTACGGTATTATCGTAGAAGATAGAATTACTTTGCGCAGTAGGTATGACTACTTACTTGACCACCATCACAACCAATGTCAATTATGTATTTAGAAGTAGGTAATCAAATCTATACTAACATTATAAATCTCAAGAGTTTGTTTGTTTCGGGAATAAATATAATTACCAGAAAATGCTTTAAGATCCTAAGCCAAAAATATATACTAAACACTAAATGTAGTAAATGATTACCAAATCTTAGTGTGCAAATTAAGGCGATGACTACCTAAAGGTTACCATAAGGTTATCATAAGGTCGAAAAATATTTGACCGAATTTCATTTCACCTAAAACTTTTCAACTTTTCTCGTTTCGTATTTTTTTACGTCATCGAAGTCACGTCTGCCACTGTATCAGTTGACCTATAATCAATTCGCTTTTTTTCGTTGCTCCGACATTTCATTTGGTTGAAAAACTTTTTACCGAAGTTACACTTAGCCGAAATAACATTTGTTCGAACATTCGTTATACCACTGTTTTAATTACCATATTTCACCAAACGCCTAGAAGTAAATATGTCTAATATTGAGTTAATGAGTGGAGTACCGGTGTACTCCACCAGAAAAAAAATACGTCGTTAAAGAAACGAAAAATCAAAAACTTTTGAAAATTAAAGACAATTTGAGTGAAATTAAATATTTGAAAGAGCTTTCAAAACTAATGTATTTATTTTTTTACAGTGGCAATAAAGAGAGCTTATTTCAGATTAGTTTCCTACTATTTTGTTTCATTAATTATTTAAATGTACTCTTAATAAAACAGGTGGTCCCAGTAAGAAGCTTGCAAACAAAGATTTTTGCTTTAAGCATGCAGCATGCAAACAAGCATGAAACATGCAAGCAAGCATGCAACATGCACAAGCATTGTTTCTGTCACGGCTCCGGCGCTGCGGGTTCTGGGCGGCCCCACGTGAGCTTATCGTCGCAGATGGTTTTAACGCTCACCACCGCGGCGTCGGCTTGCTGGCCGGCTGCGCCGGCCAGCCTCAGCCGCGGGCGTTAGAGCCACCTGCTCCTCAGCTCACGGGCCGCCCCACCACTCCGCGCCTACGCGTTCTTAAATTACACTCTAGGGGTAGGGCAGACAAGACTGCGTGAAGTCGGTTTTGCAGCGATTCGTTTCTGTTACTATTTTAATTTGATGTTGAAAATGCTACCAAGTAACCGGCTTTATATTTGTGATCAAATAATATTCCGTAAAATGTTGTTTTGACGGGGTGAAAATATGGCAAATAAATCATTTGGCAAATGAAAATAGTTCAAAAGAGACTTCGGCCAATAGGAAAAAGTTATTTTGTAAATCGGAGAAACATAGTTCGGTAAAATAATATCTACGACACATGATACTTCGATGATCTAAAAATATGTCAAATAATGCATATAGCAAAAAAGACGTCGGTCAATAGTTTTCGGTAAAATTAAATTCGGACAAAAATTATTCGGAAAAGTGATCGGTTCCCCTACCTAAATAAACCACTATGATTGCCATAAAATATACGCGAAGAGCGAGCGAAGCGAGTTTGGGAATTAGGGCACCCCGACTCGGACAGGTTAGGTTAGTCAGAAAGGTCTAAGGCCTAAGTTCGCCTTGGCCATACCTAACTACTGTACGTTTGGGTAAACAATTATTTTCGTTAAAATGGGTTAAGGGCGCGTATTCGATTTAGCGCAACTCAAAATCTAAACGATAGCTAGAACGGCGTAGCAGCATTGACACACACTAGTCTGTTTGTGTGCATCAGAAAGAAAAATACGCACGAAATAAGCACGAATCATTGAAATTGATCGGCAAACGACAGCGCGCGATGTTTTACAGTGCTTTTTAAAATAATTGTCTAAAATAAATGAGTTCGTATAAGGGACTGAAAAATATTATGTATATTAAGCATAACATTTCCTTTCATAAAATAAATATATCAGTTGTTTTTATTCAAATACTGGTGAAAAAAAATTGTCAAAGTGAACCAATTTTCTACTTTTTCAACATTGTTTTTTAATACATAATAGGAATATTTTCGTAATTTTGGCTCTGTAGTACACTTTAAGACTGTATATCCTGTTGGAAAAATGCATAAAACATAATTTTTTGACATATTGTAATGGTTGTATTCGTCCTGAAAGTTAACTCTGACGTCTATTTTCGTAAAACGATATCATAGAATTGTCTTCGCTTCAAAAAACCATAATTAAGAATTATACTTTTACTCTGTAGCTCCCTAAATCAAGACTTAATCTTTTTTCGAAAACTGTAATTGTCTTTAAATAATGTGCTCACATCATTACGATATTGCTCTGGGCAAAACGCGAAAACATGAAGTTTTCGTCACGAATCGAATACACGCTCTTAACAATTATTAGTTTAATAAAATAACAAGATTTGCTTTATAAAATAAAATAACAAGATGTAAAATTTTTGGTTGTAATTTGACATTAAAATGGGGTTTAAATTTTGGTAATCATTCACTATTTTTAGCTATTTATAGTAATTGTTTGCCGTTACATTTTCCTAGATCGGTGGTTCGTTAAACATAAGCCGTTTGTTTCTCTGTTTCTTTGCTTTTTTCCCTAAAAAGAACGTGGCTACAGCTTTTCACTTCGTCTCACAGATAGTATGGGACGACATAATCGGCGAGCCTGAAGGCGCGCGCAGCCCCGAGTGCGCGTGGCGCCTGAGTCACGCGTGCTTCCGCCACGCGCGCAACTGGTGCTACACAGTCCTGACCGTGCTACTCGCACCGCCCTGCGCGCTGCTACTCGGCTGCGGGTTCGCCTGCCTCGCCTTCGAGGTAAGAGACAGGCTATGATGAAATACCAGCTTCAAAGCTTTTTTGACAATACCAATTTGACATCCTCAGAAGAGCAATTCTAGTTATTATCCTTTTAACCAAATACAACAGAGAAATGCACAACGTGCCAAACACCATACAAAAATATTGTCATCATCATCATTTCAGCCGAAAGACGCCATAATCGCCACGCTTGGCAGGCGGGTTGGCGATCGCAGTATGGTTGTTACAAATGCACAGAGAACGCTGCTGGTCATTCTCTGGTACGTCCCTTAGTCGCCTCTTACGACACCCACCGGAAGATATGGGATGGTGCTATTCTTTACGTCAGACACCATACGGACACACAAACAAATTGTAAAACGGTACCAAAGAGTTACATTAATAAGCTATATCCACGACAGATTAAGATAAGAATGTGAATAGTTCTAAAAGTTTGTATATCTCCCCCCCCCCCCCCCCCCTGGGAGCTAGATACCTACATCTAAAAGGTTTTCTTTGAGTACATACTACCTAGTTTTCTTCTTCTATCCCGTCCTGTCAACCGCCATGCTATCACTAGCTCCCTTTTCTTTCATATATCTTTCTTTACACAATCTATCCATCTTTTCGTTGGCCTTCCTCTCCATCCATCCACAATTATATTTCTTACCTACTCTTTAAGTCACATACATTTCACCCCTCCTCTTCACACTACGTAAAAATAATGAAACAACTTACGCCATTTTCTTTTGTCACTTGTCACAGCAAATCTGGTGCACCGCACCCTGCCTGCGCTGTGTGAAGATCTACTTCGCCTCCCTCCGAACCATGGTGATGGCATGCATGGCGGCCATTGTGGTCCCGACAGCCAACGCCATCGGCCACGTCTGCAGGCACATCAGGGTCAACTTCAGGAGGGACGCGCCTGAGGACAAGGATTTATTGGTTATTTAAAAAGAGGGTTAATCGGCCAATTATTATTTTTTATTGTAAGGCCTCGATTTGTGTGCATTAGCTACGCTAATAAAGACGATTCATATTGTGTATCATGTTACCCAAAAAAACCATAGAGTAATATATCGGTAACATGGAAAGTAACGGTACGCACCTGCAGCTATAGGTACCTAAGGTAGGTACTGTTTGGGGTCCAAACTACACAATAAAAATACTTCCTGACTTTATACTTTGTTTTGTGAATATTGAATTACTTAATTGCCATCTTTTATTTAAAGACCGCGTACAAGCAATTACCTACCATGCAAATACCCATTGTTCTTCTATTCTAGAAGAGTCTTTATTTCATAACTTTGGTTTACTTACTAATCAATAAGATGGAATATTGCAAAACCGGCCAGTCTCTGCAGTGCATAAAGTACCTACATAAACCTACTTAATATGTGCCTTTTATGAAAATAAATTGTTAAAGTTTCACAAGTTTATACCCATGTGTTTTTGCACTTAAACTTGACATTATATTTAATTATAGAACCTAATGATTTAAGATTTATAGTTTTACAAATATTTGTAAAGATAATTTATAAAGATAATGAATGTCAAAATAAATAAAAGAACCTTAAAAGAACAAGTATATTTTTTATTACTTAAAAAAATCCTTTTCCTTTTGGTTCTGTACACAATGGTCCATGTAGGTACACCCATGAAGATATAGGTATAAATGGAGCCAACACTTAGAACAAAAACTTGGAACCAACTGTGGGCTGATGCTCTCTTTCTGAATGCATACATAAGAACGAGACAGTGATATGTGTTTTCTTTATCGTATGTATGCATTCAGAAAGAGAGCGTCTGCCCACAGTTGGCTTCACTTAGGTATTTAGAGTGTTGCCTCCACTTTTATCTATAAGCTTCTTGGGTACACCGATACAGTACGAATTTATGTTGGCAAAGGCAGACCCGCATTATGCCTATTACTTGTTTCAATTTTTTACACACCCATTATTACCTACCCATGGTGATTGTGATTAGCGTTAACCCAAACAAAACAGGCTACTGACCGCATAAAGTCATAACAAGCCGTAAGTGTAGAATGTATAACATCACGCCATATTTCAATTACTTCTATGTAACCACCACTGAATATTTCATGAGTAATAGACTATCGGGACAATATCAAAGTACTTACCTGTAGAAGTTTAGGTACTAGTTTCGGTTTAGGTAGGTACCTACAGAGACATGTCATTTAACCTAGAATGAAACTATGCTTGTCTAGGTAAAATACATAAATAAACGTTTCAAAAACAGGGATGATTCTATTTGGCTGTTTCGATAACCACAATTAGAAAAGATGTTTAAAAAATATATAAACTGAAATTACTCCATATTCAATAAATAGTATCTAGATTGTTATAGGTACCTACAAGGAGCTAAAATTACCCATTATAAGTATACGAGGTAGTTTTACTCCCGAGCTTTAGCGAGGGAGTAAATAGAAACCGAGTTTTAATTCACTACGATTGCGAGAAAATAAAACAATCCAATACAATATGAAATATGTAGTTTATTTTATTAAAAATTAAATGTACAATTTGTACAATTCTGGATAGCTGCAACACATTGCATGCATTCTACCAGAGATCGCCGATTTTAGTTCCATTTTCAAAATTAAATAATGAGGTTCTTTTTTTATGAAACAGTAATAAGTCGAGTCTTTATTCATGATTATTCTACTTATGACTAAAGACTTTTTCGTTTTTGTAGGCTCATTGTCATATTCGACACAAAAAAAATTAAAAAAAAAAACTTTTTCCCCTAGAGGATGAAATGCTATTTTATCCCCGCTCTGGTATGCTACAATGACGCCCTTTTTGAGCAAGAGAAGTGAAAAATAAATTATTTTTTTAGATGCCATGAAAACAGAATCGATCATTTTATGCGGCTGTATGGAAGTTTCCTTTGCCTTGTAATGAAAATCCAAAGACAAGTATAAGAATAAAACAAACGCGGGAAAGCTGATGCTGTTTTAATATTCAATTATTTTTTAAAGTTAATTATTAAAAGAATAATGGAGGAAACTTCATCGGATGGGGCTTCCGTGCCAGTGTTGCGACAAACAACCAGCAGTACAAATAACTTACACTCCAACCCGTCTGAAAATCATTTCGTCATTGCGCAATGCCGCAGGTATGTTTATTAATAAAGGATACCTAACGTTTGATATTCCTCATCATCATATCAGCCTATTGCCGTCCACTGCTCAACGTAGGCCTCCCCCAGAGATCGCCAACCAACCCGGTCTTGGGCAGCCCGCAGCCCTCCGCTGCCAGCCACCTTCATCAAATCGTCGGTCCATCGTGCCGCAAGGCGTCCCACACTACGCTTGCCCAAACGCGGTCTCCACTCTAATGGGCCTACCACACGCACAAGCTTTACCACAGTTTTGCCTGCGCATACCGGTTTGTACACGGAACACGGAGCGTATTTTACCAACCACACGCTTAAAGCGTGTCTGCTCCATCTACCGTCTGTCCGTCTGCAGACGTGGCCTGCCCACTTCTACTTCAGCATGCTGATTCGACGCGCAATGTCGGTGACTTTAGTTCTCTGGCGAATGACTTCATTACGAATTCTATCCACTAGAGAAACCCCGAGCATCCCGAGCATTGTTCCTCGGAAAGCACGTAAAGCCGTTGGTAGGTCCTGTCATTTGTAAATCTTCGGCAGTCGTTACCGGTAGTCAAAAGCCAGAAAGTCTGACAACCAGTCTTACCACGAGTTATAGTGTTACCCAGTAGATAACTGAGATGTGGAGGTCATATAGGCATTCGCTCCATGTCAAACACTGGTATTCAGTTGTATCCGGTTAGACTGGAAGCCGACCCCAAGATTGTTGGGAAAGGGTTAGGCAGATGATAAACAATATAATATATAAACAATATAATAATATATAAACAATATAATATATAAACAATATAATGTTAAACAAGTAAAAATCTAAAAATGGTTTATTTTAGGAATGATGACCAGCATACGAACGGCCAACAAGAAACTAGTGAAGAATCTGAGACGGAAGAGGTACTTAACTTCTTAGAATACTCTATCTACATCGGTAATACCTACCTACTGAATAGATGATGACGTTAGTTAAAGCACTATTATTGTAGTCTTTGTTAAGAACATTGAACTGATTTCATGTTTATTTTTTTATGTAAGTACCTACATCTTGTCGCAAAATAATGTTTATTGTGCGACCTATGTTTAAGGGCGCGTATTCGATTTAGTGCAACTCAAAATCAAAACGATTGCTAGAACGGCGTAGCAGCATTGACACACACTAGTACAATAAAATAGTCTGTTTGTGTGCATCAGAAAAAAAAATACGCACGAAATAAGCACGAACTCAGAGCACGAATCATTGAAATTGATCGACAAACGACAGCGCGCGATGTCTAAATTAAATGAGTTCGTACAACGGACTGAAAAATATTCTGTATATTAAACATAACCTTTATTTTCATAAAATAAATATATCAGTTATGTTTTTATTCAAATACTGGTGAAAAAAAATTGTTAAAGTGAACCGATTTTGTACTTTTTCAACATTGTTTTTTAATACATAATAGTAATATTTTCGTAATTTTGGAACTGTATAATCTGTTGGAAAAATGCATAAAACATTATATTTTGGCATAATGTAGGTAATGGTTGTATTCGTCCTGAAAGTTAACTCAGACGTCTATTTTCGTAAAAGGTTATGGAAGGATGGTCTTCGCTTTAAAAAACCAAAATTAAAAAATATACTTTTCTCTGTAGCTCCCTAAATCAAGACTTAATCTTTCTAAAACTGTAATTGTCTTTAAATAATCTGCTCACATCATTACGATATTGCTCTGGGCAAAAGAAAAAAAAAAAAAATATTTTAGTTGGTTTATTATAAATATGTATGATAGTCTGTAAGGTATATATGTTATGGGTCTTTTGTAACCCGAAATAAATTATATTATTATAATTATTATTAAAACGCGAAAACATGAAGTTTTCGTCACGAATCGAATACACGCTCTTAAGCTAGATGAATATATCCATTCATACATTCATCTATCCATCTGTACATTAATCCATTCACCACAAACTTTCACGCTTATTATCAGTAGGTAGTAGGATAGGATAGGACAGTTACCTACTCTACCTAGGTCTTGTTCAGAGTTTACTCTAGGGAATGTAAAAACATGCCACAAAACAGTAACGTAATATAACCGACACGCAATTAATTCCCGCATGTCATGTAACGTAAACAAATCCCTATTAATTAACCGATGTTGTGTCAGCACAACACAACACTAATTAATTACTAGAGGGTGTTACTTGTGTACCTACTTTCGGCGTTCTGGGTGCGCCCCCCGGGTACTGTAAGTATAACTGTATAGTTTTAAGAATTTTAGGTACATAATCTATACCCTGTTCACAATAAGATTAGACATTTACAAAAACCTTTTTTACAGTCCGTTCAACCGATTTTGACTTATATTGCGTTGGTTGCATGACAAATGATAACTGCAGTAAACAGTTGTTATTGTAACCACTTTTTTGCCTCTAGTGTCATCCTTAAACCTACGGAATAGAAGTCAAAATCGGTTAAAGAGACTGTAAAAAAGGTTTGTGTTTATGTCTAATCTTATTGTGAACAGGGTATAGGTAAGTACTAGCTGATCAGTCAAACGTTGTTTTGCCATAAAAAAAAATACCCTACGACCTATTCTCAGACCTACTGAATATACACACAAAATTTCATAAGAATCGGTCAAGTCGTTTCGGAGGAGTTTTGTTACAAACACTGTGACACGAGAATTTTATTAATTAGATTGGCCAGATACTCAAATGCCTCTTAATTTTAGGATGCCGTTAAGTCTTGTACTGTCATAGTAATTTTGACTTAAAGTGATAGAGACAGCACGAGACTTAACGGCATCTTAACATTGAATAGCGTTTGAGTATTTGTGCCGTAAATAGTTAACTATAGCAGGATTTTGCAGATTGTAATCAAGTAATCCATACTTCCATACTATATTATTATTATTTTAATATTATAAATGCGAAAGTAACTCTGTCTGTTACGCTTTCACGTGGAAACGGCTGAACCGATTTTGATGAAATTTGGCATGAAGATAGCTTCAACCCTGGGAAAGGACATAGGCTACTTTTTAATCTGCGACTTCATCTGCATTCGCGATAACCGACATTCACGCGGACGAAGTCGCGGGCAGAAGCAAGTATTCTATAAGATCAATGAATGGGGTACACGGCAGAAGGATATGGTGCTTTTTTTTTCGGATTTGCATCTCGCAGATCCACCTATACCCTGTTCACAATAAGATTAGACATTTACAAAAACCTTTTTTACAGTCTGTTCAACCGATTTTGACTCATATTGCGTTGGTAGCATGACAAATGGCAACTGCAGTAAACAGTTGTTATTAAAACCACCACTTTTTTGCATCTAATGTCATCATTAAGCCTACCGAATAGAAGTCAAAATCGGTTGAAGGGACTGTAAAAAAGGTGTGAGTTTATGTCTAATCTTATTGTGAACAGGGTATAGGTGGTTGTCACCTGCTTAACCGGCCTTTCTTGTGGTGCCTTATAGCACAGATGGTATAATACTTACGTACTTATAGTGTGAATTTAAGGCCTCCAGCCAGGGCACCGTTCGATTCTGTAAATTATTCGCTATAATTATCGCTATAAGAAGGTACGTTATTCCTGAGTGCTATAAACAATATTTCCCTATTTAATTATCAAAAAATAAATAAATGTACGCGGCCGAAGTCGCGGGCAAACTAGTTATAAAATGAAAGTCGTGCGTTTTGTTTGTGTGTAACACTAGAACGACGTTACAACTCCTTTAATTTTGTTTCGCAACTTGTGCTTTGTGTTTTCTCTTTATAATAATAATAGCCTTTTATTCGGACAATAGATTTACAATTTTGCTTCTTACACTACTGCACTGTTAAATAAGCACATATATTTTTTTACAGTTCAAATTCTTCGCGTATTTGGTGCTTCTTTACTTTCTGTAAGTCCGTTTGCCAGTTGGCAAAGGCCTCCTCCAACATACTCCATTCTGATCTTTCTCTTTAGTTATAATTATTCCTAACGTGCCTCTAAGTTCGGAACAACTTTCCAAAACCATGTAGAGTCGAAACAAATGTCTTAGTGCAGAATACGCTCACCTTCGCACAAAATTAATGGTGTTATATCAAAATGTCAATAGAAGGTGTTGGTGGCATACTGCCGCTCCGGAAGGCTGGGAGCGGCCTACTGCACCCTACGCACCGGTGAGGTGGGTCCCATTTATGAACTTTACATATAGTTCAGCTTTTATGGCCTTTTAAATTACCCTCTACATTTGGGTCATGATAACAACTTCCATGTTTATAAAAGCATTATTTTATGTTCAGCCATTATAATTAACGTGATTTAGCTGATAATATCTTAATTTCTTTTATTAGTGGGACTTAGTACTAGATCGCTATTGTAAAATAAAAAATGGTAATATTTGTAAAATCGACCTTCTAAAACAATTAATAATTTTCGAATAGATACATACTTGAGATAACCAAAAAAATATACCTGAATTGGATTCTCATTTTTTTTCAAACATCTCAACCAACAAACCTTAGATATCAATAATTGCTCTCCTTTCCCCTTCATTGCTGACCAGCTCTTCATCCTAGAAGAGATAGTAGACCGTCCCCCCGAGTACCAGATGTTCGCGAGCCTCTTCCGACAAGTTGAGCCCGTCTGCATCCTGCTGGATGGCAAGAATCAGGGTACCTTCGTGCAGACTGTCAGGAAGACAGTGTTTGACAGTGACGCTAATGATGAGGGGAGATGCAAGCTCGTATTCTTATCTGCTAAGGAGTATAGTAAGTGCTGACCTACTCATAAATTATGCCTACCTATGCCTTGTTTTTACAAAGGATTACCTTTTTGCACCTGTCCTTGTGATTCTCCCAAAACTAAATAGTTTTCGCCCAGGTTTCGAAGCAAGCAAGAGACGCATCTTCAGCCTGTCTCTCCCCACTGAACCACCAAACGCCTCAGACGAAGAGAGGTCCTTATACCTTCGAACAGTGCTGGACTTCTCCCAAACCCAGAGCGTGCATGCGTTGGGCACTCTGCTAAGATACTTGGACCTCAACTGGGCTAACTTGAGCATGGACCTGCATGGAAAGCCGCAGTTCTTAAGCATAAGGATCATTTCCCTGTGAGTTGTGGAACTTCTTGTTTCGATAGGACGTTTTATCCAAATCTAAATACGTTTCATAACAAAATTCTGTGCGATTCATTGATTATCTACATTAGAACCAGATATATCCTCTTAAGCTGGGACTCCATTAGAAGCAGCTGCCGGTCACATAGGTACAGCGATTTCATCTCAAGGCTACTCTATTCCCGATATACCAAATACTATTTTCTCTCATACCCAAATCTTCCTACTGTATAACAACTAAAACCACTGGCAACCTCCAGTGCAGACATAGTGACAGTAGACGAAGACACATACCGCGGTCTGCAAGTGTTCAGTGCGATGGCACACCCCAGCGCCTTCAAGCGAGGCGTGAGGGGCTCCACGCGTGAAGGACTCAGTCTGTTCCAAGTGTTCAGTCGGTGCAGCTCCAAGATTGGACAGAGTCGGATGAGGTATGTATTTGGAAAAGGATTATAAAACCGGTATACATTTTTTTAAGGGATTGTATTGTTGGGATAGAAATGAGAACAGTATTTCAATCATTAACATACCTATATATTTTTGAAATCATTGATTTCAGTTACAAAAATTATATTTATTAGTGAGTATAATGCTCACATTATACCACGCATTATACTCACTAATAAATATAATTTTGCGCTCACACTGACCTTCGTTTTGTGATGTTACTCCCGCTGGCACATGGAGACATTACGTGCCGATACTGTCACTTCCTTAAGTCTCATTCCCTCCACACCCAGATTTGAGGTTACAAAAGTTAACCCCCAACGGATTAACTAAGGTTCGCGAGGTTTTGCTAAAATAAATAGCCGCGCTTATTGTAAAAACGGCGACACTTTTTTTTCGCTTGAACCGGCCACTGTTGGGCGTAGAAGAAAATCTTTTAGAGGTTTAAATTGTGAATTAACAAACATTTCATTTTACGTAACGAAATACAATTTGCGACCTTCTCAATAATCCCTGAATTGCAGGGTCTTGCTACAACACCCAACCTCAGACTTGGCAACGCTAAAGAGTCGTCAGGATGTTGTAGCATATTTCATGAAGCCGCAGAACGATGCTCTCATGAGGAATATCTGCTCCTCAATGCGATTCATCAAGAATGTTCACGTGAGTTCTAATTCAAGTTATGCGATCGGAATGAGAAAAGAACTGTTTGAATTTAGATGGTCGTTTCAGGGAATTTTGGCAAAAATCAATGCATTGTCAGCAAAACCGTACCAGTGGAAATCACTTTATAATGTAAGTTATTGCACATTGGATCAATTTTGAGAAGAATTTTAAAGGAAGGAACGTTAACTGTGCTAATCATTTTTAGACGCTATACAACGCGGTGCTTATCTGTGAGATGTGCGAGAGTACGGGCAAAGCCAGCGAGTTTCTGGAACAGCTTGCCTGCTTCGACAATACCAAGCTTTATGAGGTAGGTGGTCTTTCCACCATTAATAATGACATCGTTCTCCTGCAAACTTCTAAAAGTAGAGGATAACTTCACCATGTAGGTAATTACGGTTTACAGATGGCGTTATACATGAACAGGATCATAGACTTCGATCTATCTAAAACCGAGGGCAAGTTTACCGTGAAGCCTGGCGTTGATTCAGAACTTGACATGAGTACATATTTTTTATCTCTTTTGATATATTTTTTTTACTTTTTGACAATGCGCCTTCTATGTTAACTCTTCACCACCCTTGGTTGCCTGGTAGAGAATACCTAAAACGTTAAGCCCGCCTTTGTACCTTTATGTAAATAAATTCTTTGGCATATTTCCAGCCCTGCCAATTTTATGTAAGCCGGCAATATTAACGATTTCAGAGAAACAAACAATGGCGAGCCTCCACGGTCTGATGTCTGAGACAGCTAAGGTGGAGATGGAACGTCTCCCGACCTACATCCAGGAGTGCAGCATGCTGTACATGCCACACCTCGGATATTTGTTAGGAGTGAAGGTCTGGGACGACAACTTGACTGCAGATGATAAGGAACTGCCTGATATGAAGTTTATGGTAAATGATGATGGAAAGTTTGTAGAACAGCTCAACTAACACCAATGTCTGATGTTTCAAAATTTATGTAAAGTTACTGCGTGCTCCATATTAACAATCATTTGTCTTTCAGTTCCAAAACAACGACTATATACATTACAAAAGTAAAGGATGTGAAGGTAAGAATTTTGAAATACTTGTGTGACTAATGTTTTTGAGGAGCATGGGGCAAAAGTGTAAAGGTGTGAATGACTATAGCAAGAAACGACGATTAATAGCAATGTAAGGAGAAAGGAAGTAAAGTGTCAACCCCAAATACATTAGGATATCGACAGGAAGAAATTTGTCCTGAATGCTGTGTACCTTCCAGAACTAGACGTGATGATAGGCGACACGTACCCTGAGATAGTGGCGCACGAGACGCGCATCATGATGCGTCTGACCACCGTCATGCTGCAGCACCTGCACAGTCTGGCCGCAGTCGTGGACCGGTGCGCGCAGCTCGAATGGTAAGAGAAAGAGTAGTGAGAAAATGGTTTGAACCAAAGACTGGTGTACCTACTATAAATCACCCTAAACTAGTCGAAGCGAAAAGCCGTGTGGTGCCAGTCGCGAATAGCACCACCCCATTTCTACACGTGGGTGTCGTAGAACAGGGGGATATTGACCAGAGGATGGGCAGCAGCGTCCTTCTGAGTACCCTAACACCTACTGCGATCACCAACATGCATTGGCCAAGCATGGCGATTCCGGCTGAACCCCTCTTATATAGATAGATAACTAATCCGACATCTATGAGACCAAAACTGCTGTAAGTTACGAAAAAATGCGCCTAGATAAAAATAATGTTGTTTTCCTAAAGAGCATTTTAAAGTAGGTAACTGAATCTTTACCACCCTTGGTTGACTAGTGGAGAATGCCTAAGGCATTAATGGCAAAATACTCAAACGCTACTCATTTTTAAGACTCAACGTTAAGTCTTGTACTGTCGCAGTTACTTTAACATAAAGTGATAGAGACAGCACGAGACTTAACGGCATCTTAAGATTGAGTACTTACCGTTTGAGTATTTGCCCCATAAGTCTTTATAAATAAATAATCTTGAAGACTAGACCCGATTATATTCTTAATCTGCAATCTCCCAGCCTAATAGCGATATCAAAAGTCTGCAAGGAGTTTAACTACGTCCGTCCAACGTTAACTCCTGAGAAGGTGATCAGCATCAAGCAGGGCAAGCATCCCCTGTACATGCTGACATGTGACAACTTCGTGCCCAATGATGTGGAGTCCAGCCAGGAGGCGGGCTGTGTCAAGATACTGACAGGACCCAACTCCAGCGGAAAGTCGGTTTATATGAAGCAGATTGGTGAGGCGTTTTGATTTTATACAACTTGACATCACATTTTAATTATTATATATTTTTTTAATGGGATGTATATTTGGATTTGATTAATCACAATTTTGGGTTTTTATGTTACGAACGTAAAAAAGTTACGAATTTAAATGTATGATCGTGGAACTATGGACTAGAATCGTGTCTGAAAAACATTATTACTATTATTTTGCTGGACAATATGACAGACGTTGTTGTTTTGGGCCTGAAAATAAAAAGGACTGAATGACTGACTGACCGCCAATTTATGCTAAAACCAAAAAAAATACAAGGCAAAAGAAATCTGAATTTTAGTTTTTGGCCACGATGCAGAAGCAACATTTTTATGGCGAGTGCTGTTCAATCGTGATTTGAAAACTTGACCAACCATTCGATTGTTGCTGCCACTGCACCCAATTAAGCAAATAGCAACCAGTGACATCACTTCTTTGTGTAACTAACTGCCACACTCAGAGACGTCACTTAATAATAATGAATCATTAACTTTAATCGACCAATATAAATTGGAACGCTGTCAGCTAAAAATATGACAGATTGAGAAGCCAAGTTATGTTGGTCAATTAAAGTTAATGATTCATTATTATTAAGTGACGTCTCTGAGTGTGGCAGTAAAACTTAAATTTTACAGTTAATTAAAAATTAATCGGGTATTCAGGGCTAAATTTTTTAAATAAAAAAACATGTTTTTTTTATTTTAAAAAATATGTCTCACAATTAACCTATACTTCCAAGAATGGGTAAAGGTGTCAGCTACCCAATGCGAACTCTGTATATATCATTACTTATACACTTAAATAGTATGTATCTTACTGTATGTATCTCGATAACCGATGGGGAAGAAAGGTTCTCGAGTGGCCACCATGAACCGTAAAACGCAGGGTTGGTAGGCCGCCCACTAGATGGACCGACGACATCGACAAGGTCGCGGGTAACCGGTGGATGCAAGCGGCTGGTTGCCGCGAGTTATGGCGTTCTATGTGGGAGGCCTATATTCAACAGTGAACGACTTTCGGCTGATGATAATGAGAATATATCTATCCAAAATCCCATAGATAACATTACAAGTTCTACGTAGGTCTGATAGTATACCTGGCTCACATCGGCAGCTTCGTGCCTGCTCAGTCCGCGACTGTGGGCGTGCTGCGACACATCCACACGCGCATACAGAGCACCGAGTGTGTGGCCGCGCATATGTCCGCCTTCCTCATAGACTTGAGACAGGTGCGACGATATAACACTAGTATTCATGTACAAAAACCTAGAAAGTTAGAATTAAGATGAAAGCAATTGGTTTACAACTTACTAGTAGGCCTTTAAAGATACAGATGTATGTTGGAGTAACAATGAGATTTCATTCTATACGACGTATAAGAAAAAGACACATACAAAAAATTGTTGCTGGGAAATGACTTCTTTTTGGTGCGAAATATTACTTTTTATGGTAGCGCGCAATGTAGGTACGCACGCAAATTGTGCTGACGGGTGTATGCAAGAATACCTCTAGGTAAATGGTGCATCATTTAAAAGTTATTTTTCTACAAATACGTGAACAAAATTGTATCTTTGACCTTCATTTCTATAACCAGGAGGTGTCTGCCAGTTATGACCCAAGACAATCAAATTATCGCAATAGTAGAAGACCATATAATTGTCTTTTTATATCTCAGGCTGTAACTCTGAAAGTCTGAAGTAATACATTAATTTAGTAAACAGTAGAATGCACCGCCAAGTCCAGGAAATCCCTTTTAATCGTAGAGGAATTTAATCCAGCAACCTGTTCAACAGAATGCTCTCAACAAATCTAACCACCTACCTATCTTGTAGATGGCCTTAGCCCTCCAGGAGTCCACATCCAACTCCCTGCTCATAGTAGACGAGTTCGGCAAGGGCACGTCTGCTACAGACGGGCTGGCGCTACTGGCCGCGTGTCTCAACACGTTACTGTTCAGGGGAGACAACTGTCCGCATGTGTTGCTGGCCACACACTACCTCAACATCAAGGAGTATATCGTGGACACACCTATTGTTAGGTTTTTGGTGAGAATTGTACCTACTTACCAATACCAATAGTATCTTCGTCTTCTGAATGTCTGAAACTTGCAAAACTGTTTGTTTTACTATTTATTTTAGTTGAAGCTCTCACTTTAGCTATGGTTGCTTTTTGGACCTCTATCTGCAAGAAAAAAAGAAATGGTTAATTAACCTTTCGTATGCCTTAATTACAGACGCAATTAAAAGCTATTGTGTCTCGCGAGTCGCGTGGATCCGCGTTTGCGACAGTCGGGTTAAATATTGTTTTTCTTTCTAGTTCTTCTTTCTTCAATATAAATATGTAAATAATAAGGTCAACAAAATAGTTTTAGTAAGCCACATACTCGTAATTAGACCGCCTCTTTCTTCTACCTGCACACACTATTCTATTCTAGCCGCATTACATTTTCTTGTAATTAATCATGACCACTGAAAACTTGTCAAATAATATTTGTTTCTGCTAATGTTCATGTTAATAATGTTTATTATCTTTATTTTTTGTTGAAACAAAGTTTCTTAACGTGGCTTGCGGTAGGTTTGATTCAGAAGGAAGTGTAACGTCACGTAAGATTTTTGCGTATACCCCTTCCATACGCCTTTCTTCTCTTCCTCTCAGTGTTGTATCTTTCTATGAACACGCATGTACGCACACCGAGCGCTCTCTCTTTCTTTCTCTTTCTAGTGTGTGTGTGAGTGTGTGTGCGTAAAAAATAAATAAAATGCATGAGGAACTTCGTTCCTGACCGCACACTTTTTTTTCTTTCCACGGTAGCGGTTTGAGTTCATCCTACAAGATGGCGAGCCAGTATTCCTGTTCCGTGTGTGTGAGGGCGGCGCAGAGACCAGCTTCGCCCTACAAGTGTCGGCCGCGGCGGGACTCATGCCGAGAACTGTCGCCCGCGCTAAGCTAGTCATGGACTCTGTAATGGTAACATTTGCTGTAGTGTTAAAACACGTGGAAAAAGACAGTACGTTAATGAACCAATTAATATATAGTCGGCGTCCCACAAGGTAGTATCATAGGACCACTGCTGTTCATAATATTTTATGCTAAGGATTTGCATATAGACGTCCCTGTCCCTGTAATTAATATTGTAACTAAGAATTGAATTCAGTTCTGCTAAAACAAGCCTACCCTCAATTTACGAACCAATTGAATTAATTACCTTAAATGAGTTATTTTACTATACAGTAATAAAAGTTTAATATACATAGAAAACGTATGTTTAAATAGATTCAACATTGAAAATGATAACCATCAAATGATGGTTAACACGTTGAACGCCATGTAGGTCACCGGTGACCTACGCTAGTGGAGGTTTTACCTTCAACGTTTTTGGCCCGGTAGTCAAAGGCTTAAATAATGATATTATTATTATAAAATTGTAAAAATGATTTTGAAGATGAACCAACTCATGTTGGTTCATCTTCAAAATCCTTTTTTTAATTTCAGTTTTTCTACCTTAAGTTATTCTATTCTCCTACAAGGTTTTTTTTAAGTGACCCCTTTTTTGCAGAAGAACTCCCTACCATCAGAAAACAAACGCATCACAACCAAGCTGAACGCCTGCGTAGAGAAAATAAAGAACAAACTACTCACAGACGATATTTAATAGTAATAAAATTTGTTATACAATACAATAATATGTATAATGATATTCAGCTCAGCGTAGCTAACAACAATATAGCTATAAAACTTTAAACACATCGAAAAATTAACCACTACTTACGCTATTCATTGACTCTTAAATAAATATATTATAGTAACAATAAAGCTGGAATGTTTCAATGCATTGTCACGAAGCGTTTCGTACATCCAGCGGGCTATTCTGTCAATATATCGATCTGTGAATTTCTGTGAATTGAGCTGATATCCGCCTAGATGCCTAGGGATTAACAAAGCATTACAATCTTAATTAATACTTATTATAATTCATCATCTGCCTAGCCTTTTTCCAAGTATATTGGGGTCGGCTTCCAGTCTAACCGGATGCAGTTGAATACCAGTGTTTCACATGGAGCGACTGCCTATCGGACCCCCACAACCCAGTTACTGGGTAACACGATACCCCTTGGTAAGACTGGTTGTCAGACTTTCTGGCTTCTGACTATACCCATACATATTTATTATAATTATTTCTGCTAATTGGATCGACCATTTTATGTTTCAATTTTCAATATTATTTCAACTATGTAATAATATCTAATATTTTAAATAAATACGACGAATGTACCCAATTTGAAAAAGCAATGCACTTTTATTTTGACTTCATATCCCCTTTTGCTTTTTTAAATTAAAAAACCTATGCGCAAGTTTTAACGCACAATTAATAGCTTTGAACTAATTCAAATAACATACATATATAAAAATGGTCGGTAAAATTGGCAGAAATAATTATAATAGCTATCGATCATGATTTTAACGCTTTGTCAATCCCTAGTATCGGGACATATTTATTTATTTATACTTCATGCACAAAGGTACAAAGGCGGACTTAATGCCTTAGGCATTCTCTACCAGTCAACCAAGGGTGGTGAAGAGATAACATGGCAGGTTCATTACAAAAAGTAATAAAGTAAAAAAAAACAAAAAAAGATATATAAACTACACATACCATAATTATAACGGGTTGGATGACAACAGCCCACTTGAGCTAGAGTTCACTGACGGACATTATTATAGAATAGCTGATAGGACAACTCACTTCACACAAATTCACAGAGGGATATATTTACATATAGTATAGACCCGGCTGGTTCACATTTCGATACATTCTTAAGATAGCAATCGCCTAAGTAGATATTTTAGATCCGTTCCTTGTGACGCTTGTCACGCATAGTACTTTTTAACAAACACGTTTATCTAATACATTTATTTACATAAAGAAGCAACAAACACGTAATAAATATAAAAATAATTATTTTTCGGAACATTTCGTAACTCATCACATCGTTTTGAACTTGTATAAAATCTTACATACATCATCATAATATTTACTGTCATATAAATATAATTCTAATTTCAATTTGATTTTAAGCAATACAACCACATATTTTTCGAAACATATAACACACCATCAATACAATTATTGACTAAATTATTAAATAATGGAAGCAAATGTTTTTATTTCTCTTACAAATTAAATAAAACTTAATATTTCGTTCTAATTCCGTCACTAACACATTTTCTTAACAAACAACCAAATTAAAATGCTCACGTAACAAACTCTTCCTCAAATGATACGGAGTGGACTTCAACACGGCTTGCCCATCAGTGGGCAAGATTACATGGACTTCATCTGCTGCATCAGTTCTTCAAGAGATAGTTCGGACGCTGCGACTGCGCCGCCCGTGCTGGACTCGGGAGTGCTATTGTCTATGGGAACGCTGTAGGCCACCTGAAGGAGGATATTATGTTATATATTATGTATATTACATTTATTCTGTACGCAAAATACGCGCTGAGACGTGGGGACACCGGCCCGTTATACCAAACCATACCATTGTATTTATTTAATAAAAATTATTAGTTCGGTCAATATTAAATTTCTTGACATTTTAAAAGGCCTTAAGAGCGCCCTTCCCCATCGAACGAACTTCAACGCGAGCGTGATTGATTTTTTTTTTGTTTCAACCAACGCAAAGCCCGAAAACCAACGAGTGAGTGAGAACGCGATAACATCACAGGAAAATTGGCGCGCGGAAATTTCACAAAACTTGTTCCAGGACATACGTGTTTTGGAAAAAGCCTTACAGGTTTTTGGTAATAATGTTTGTAATTTAGAATCATCATTACATGTGCAAGGTTTGTATGAAGCTGTTTTTTTACTTTTTCAATGTATGAGTGCATTATGAACGGCCAAAGTTCAGATAAAATTGTGCAAAAAAGCTGATTTTCGGACGTGTTAACTGAATTAGTTTCTCAAAAAAGTTTATTTTTGGCTTCATACAAACCTAGATTCGATTTTAACCACAAGATACCTGTGTGTTAAAATTATTTAGGAAATAATTTGTTATAACGCCGTAATCGCGTACGAGCGTTTGTATGGGAAATATGATGGGATGGGCGCTCTTAACAAGGGTCCTTTTCATATTTGATACATAACATGTTTACCATACACTCTAATACGATTTAAAAACCTAAGTAGGTGTAGTATGTAAGTTCCATCCTATGTTTATATTAAAATATTCAAATACCTGAACTCCATCTACTAATTTTAGGTGTGAGCAGTCATCATCTTCTGGCGTGTTTTCATCAACAAGACTGATTCCTGTGAACGAAATGACGTGTTTTTAGTTATCTAGAAAATCATGATAATCTCAGTAGTTTCACAATACATCAACTTCTTCTTTTCCCTGCCCTTACTTGGGGTCGGCGCAACATGTTTTCTTCTTCCATTCCGTCCTGTCCAACATCATGCTTTCACTGACTCCCTTTTCATTCATATCATTCTTCACATAATCCACCCATCTTTTCTTTGGCCTTCCTCTCCCTCTCCATCCATCCAAATTAATATTCATAGCTCTTTTGGTCACATGAGTTTCGTCTCTTCTCTTCACATGCCCATACCAAGACAAACGATTCCCTTTCAACTTTTCTGTCACTGGCGCCACTTTCAAACTTCCTCTAATATATTCATTTCTCACCTTATCCATTCTGGTAACTCCACATATCCTTCTCAACATTCTCATCTCCGCTACGTGCAATCTTTTTTCATCCATCTTCTTCACGGCCCAACATTCCGATAAATTATACACAATACATCAACTATTTATGTGAAATTAGTTTTTCACAATAAATAGTAGAAAGATCTTACAGTTCGAAATTTGCCCTAGAATTATTTATGGACATACCCCATTCATTGTCAGCATGCACGGGCGCAAGGTCCTCCATCACTTCCGTGGCGAGCTCGACCACGGGCTTGGCTCTGAACTCCGCCTGGCGGGAACGGCAGAAACTGTCGTCACACTGAGGATTCGGCTGTAAAAAAACAATAGGCACTTCAATCAAAGTCCAATTATTTATTTTTATCAGACCACTCTAGTTGCCCCTTCCCAAAGGTAGCTTCGTATGGAAAAGAATGGCCAAGAAACTCCATACTTGCTGTTCTAAAAAAATTGCTTGTCTATAAAGTGGGTTTAAGGACGATAGTTTTACGTGATAATGTCATAAAGAAACATAATGGCTAACATATATAACATAAGCAAATAATGGCTTCCGTCGAGGTGGGCGAAGCTTGGGCCGATCGTGCATCTCTATCGCTTGTTCCACGCTCTCGCTTGCACGCTCAGGCTCAGGCGGAACGTGACACTTTTTCGTGCGTGCAGCCGGTGTTCATCAATTCTTACAACGAATTGAGCTTCTTGAATAATTTCGAGTATATAATATTAGCTAATGAGAAAAAAAAATATCTCACCTTTAACGCCATCATGGGAAAGAAATCAGTTAATGCACTATACCCTAAATAATGGCTGACTGTTCCAAACTCTAACAAATATTTCAATGTATTTTGCACTGAAAAGATAGAAAAACATTTAATGTTAATAATGATAATCAGCCAAATGCGCCAAATGTTAGGTGTAACTTTAAACAGTGCCATAGTTTACCTAAGAATCCCGCCACAATGCCCATAGTCGTAGGGAGACTGGCTGCACAAACTCCTTCTCTCTTCAATGTCCTCTCGTCGATTTTCGACGCAACCACTAATGGTGGTGCACACTGTTATAAATACAAAAATAGATCACTAAAAAATTATCTGCATCAATTTAATTATGTCACAAGTAATTATCAGACGTTTGTACAACATGGTCCTAACTTTACATTGTTAACCCCTAGTTTTTGGAGTGATAACCAATGCAAAATTAATGTGATAAATTTTCAAGTGTGGGACAACTGCTATGATTAGTCACTACTATTATAAAACAAAGTCCTCCGCCTCATCTGTCTGTTGGTGATAAACGATAGACAGAGTGTGTCATGAGGTTGCTTTAGATGTATAATTTGATGTCGGTGGTTGCGGAAGTATCTCCCAGTTTCCGCGACCGCGAGGTAGGTGTGATATGGAACACCGGGGTGTTCTTTAGTCAGTAAGAGTCTGACAGACCCCTCCACCCCAGGGCCGAGGACATCCATGAGGATTTTCCACCCCAGAACAAAAATAAAACATGCATAATTTGTTAAGGTTTGTGTAAATTGGTTTAAAAATTACGATAATACCTGTGCAAAACCAGGGTGGAACGCTAGTTATTTATAGTTAAGTCAAACAACCACAGTAGATTACGAGCGCTACGCAATTTTTCATTCGAGAAACCAGGGTTTAAGCCAGTAGAATAATTATATATAAATTATTGGTACCACAGTGAACTTACAGCAAAACACGCCGTCTCTCCCGGCACAATGAACTGTATATGTCCGGATACAGCATTCTCACTGACGCCAGACTCGAACCACTTCTGGTTGAGCTCATTGCAGGCCGTGTTGATCGCCATGCGCGCCTCGAAGTTGTCTACACAACTAAGGACTAGATCTACTGGACCACTTGTCAGACTGCCGGTCCTGGTAACAAAAAGAATAAAAGTTATACCTTCATGAGCTTTTGTATACTAAGACAAAATCACATTGGTTCTTAGCTGACATGTCATAGCTATATGTTACTGCAAAAATGCTTTTTCGATAAAAAGAAAACCGCCTTCAGAAACTAAAAAGAGATAAAATAACTTTAGCACAGAACACACATTACTTTACTTTCGTCAGTGGCGGTGGCTTTGTGTTTGTTGTTTTGTATTGCCACCGACTTCCGAAAGTAAAGTAATGTGTGTTCTGTGGTAAAGTTATTTTATCAGGTTTTAGTTTTTGAAGGCGGTTATCTTTTTTAAAAAAAAAATGTGAGCCGTCACGGGACGCCTGGCAGATGTGAAACATCAACATTATTTTGTAAAAGTAATATGCAGAAAAGAACAGATTGTAATAGGAACTAAATATGACATAATGATAAAACAAAATATTACGATTTTTTTACCAGATAACGATGACTATTTATTGAATAAACATTTATTTTGATTAAATACAAAAATTTACGAATTTATTTCAAATCGTGACTACTTAATTCGTTTAATCAGTGACTTCGGTAATCGCACAGTCGAATTCGCATGGCGACGCGTCGCCACACCGTACACACTACTGCATATAGACTGTATATATATACCATCGTATAGCGTGGCGACGCGTCGCCACGGCATGCGTCGCCACGCCAGAAATCGGTTTTACGTGCGGCTATAGATGTTTCACATTAAAAGCTTTTTATTTTTCACTTTTTAGTATTGCTTTCACATCCCAATCCATTAAGAAACGGCGACACACTTAAAAGAGATTGTAAGTCCTCCAAATATTGAAGAAACTAAAACGTCGTCTAAGTATTTCCTTTTGGGATTTTCTTGATTTTCTCAAAAAGGGCTACATCAATTTTGGTCAAATTTATATGGGACCATTTCGAAATAAACCCCCTTCGAACAAAAAAAGAATTTTGCAAATCCGTCTATAAATGACAGAGTTATGCCAGAACATACATAAATATATATTTATATATACATTCAAATTGATAATCTCCTTTTTGAAGTCGGTTAAACAGACTTTCATTTAATTTGACTCTTAAATGCATTGAAAGTAAAAGAAAATATTAAGTTACTACTGAAATGGTTATAATCAACACTATTACCCCACTGCGTGCCTGGATGGTTGCTAACAAAAGATTTTTTCCCTTATTTAATTATATTAACACCCTTATTTAAAAGGCAAGGTTATTTCAAATATCTTACCGAATAGTATCACAAAAGTGCTGGAAGTTATCAACAGTGGTAATATTGTAATTGTAAGCATCAATCACCACATCTGGGTTGATGTTCTGAAGAGTGGCAGCAGCTGCATCCACCTTGCTGAGCCCGGCCTGGTGTGGTTGGAAGAATAGACGGTTCATGTTAGCCAGCTCCACCTTATCATAGTCGAACAGGATCAACTGGAAAAGGACATATCATATTAGAATTCTGAACTAAGTACATATTAATCTAACAAGCTTTACTTTTTGTCACACACACATGCAAAAGAATGCCAATAATCATAATTAAATGACTTAGTACCACTAATTCAAAACTTGCTTAACCTTTCCACCCCAGTCATGTACAGATGACAAACCAAAATGTGCCTATCATGGTCACTATTACATGGCAGATTTCTATACATAGTTTATATATGGCGCCAAGAGTATGTTTTTGCTGTTTTGATGTAGAGGTCAAAAGGTTAATAGTTCTTGTACCCAAATCATAATTTATTAATTAGAATACCTTAGGTTATATTCATTAGTATTTTGTTGTTCAGATATATTAACATGTTCCTTCAACAAATTTTAAATGAGATCTACATAATTTGGTAGGGATGCACAGTTTTACCTTTCCGATCCCACATCTAGTGAGCATCTCGGCAGTGACACTGCCCACTCCCCCGACACCCACCACAGCTACAGACAACTCCCGGATCTTCTCGTAATTGTCCACTATACCCATCCTCTTGAGAGCCATCAGCCGACTGTAAGTAATTCAACTTGCACATTGCATTATATGCAACTATAATAATAATGCTTCTGCCTTCTAAAAGTTTACATGACCAGTGCTATTTCATTGAAATCAATAATAGGCAGGTTATAAAAATCATTGGCGATAACTGAATCACATTTAAATTAACGATGAGGAATTTTATAGAAATGCAACTTGGTAATGAACAGCAACATATTGCCAACATTTTCGATATGTTTTACGCAATACCAAACGATAATGTGAGAATATTTTCATTAAGACATGGCAGTTTAATAGTTAAAAATTCAGAACATATTGATTTTGTAGCGTTCTCATAGAAAAATCGTAAAATACCTGTAAGGATTAGAATCGACCACTTCGGATGACATGACATCGATTTTCTGTCGTACTGGGCCTCCATTTCCTTGAGCGGCGGCAAGCTTGGCCTCCAGCTCCTTCACTTTTTTCTGCAATTCTTCAACGGTAGACATTTTCACTTATTCTTCTCAAAATCCGTAAACCGAATCACTACACCACGGGCTATTTTTCACTCTCACTTTTATTTAAATGTCAAAGTCAAAGTGACTTTTCTTGCCACGACGTATGATGCGCTCCGTTATACTCAATAGGTTGACACCTCAGACCATTACAAAGATGAAGAATAAATAAAAAAAGGCTTAAGTCCTTGCTCCAACCTTTGGCAGCTGATTCAAACCACAGAGATTCAAACGTACTGGCATCAGTGGCATCCCAAGGTCGTAGCCAGGCGAAGAAAAACCAAGAAAATAAGAATGCAGAAGCTGTGGAGTTTTTCGATTACCTACTCTTATTTCATTGACCTACAGGTAAACAGGTGTGTGCATGTTTAGTTTTACCACGATTACCTAATATTAATTTACTCTCCAGTTCGTGAGCGTTCCAGCCGACCAGCGACCACTTAATATTCACTCTTCTAGGTCTGTCCGTACCTCGCTACACCGATGGTGCATCTCACATCTCACAATACAAAGCACGAAATCACCGGCGCCCAGGCCCAGCCATTGATTTTATATAGGTAGTACCTATATACTAAAAGTACTCTGTGATAGGTAGACACTTCTCCGTAAGTCCGTGAGTAGGTAATGCGCCTTATTCACTATCCATCTTGCTGAACGTCCCGCCAAGGTCATGCACGATGCACGATGCAAAACGACCGTGAATAAGCTTGCTGTACGTCAATAATTATTATTAATTGGTTTTTTTTCATGGTACTTTTGCATCGTGCATCGTGTATGACCTTGGCGGGACGTACAGCAAGATGGATGGTGAATAAGGCGTTTAAGTGTTCTGTGGGTGACAAGAAGCTTATAGATAAAAGTGGAGGCAACACTCTAAATACCTAAGTGAAGCCAACTGTGGGCAGACGCTCTCTTTCTAAATGCGTACATAAGATAAAGAAAACATATATCACTGTCTCGTTCTTATGTATGCATTCAGAAAGAGAGCATCAGCCCACAGTTGGTTTCAAGCTTTTGTTCTAAGTGTTGGCTCCATTTAAACCTATATCTTCATGGTGGGTGAATGTGCAATCACTGCTAGCTATTACTCGCGATTTTGTCCGCGTGAATGTATATAAAAAATCGCGGACACAGTCGAAGTCGAAAAAGAAGTCATGCACTGAAATGTAGCCTACGTATTTATCAAGATCTACCTGTCCTTGATCGCGTTAACGTACCTAAACTTCAATTTGTATTGAAACTGGAACAGCGCAGTCTAGTGGCAACAGTAGGAACCACAATGATTCCATACAAATTGACATAGAGATAGATTACGTTAACGCGATCGAGTTCGAATAAAAACTAATACTAGGCCCTCAGGATCCCTAAGTTACATCTTTGTCAAACATTACTCGAGTACAGTGTACATTTTGCATGAGGTAATAAATGGACAGTACCTATGCCTTTTTAGGGTTCCGTAGCCAAGTGGCAAAAATGGCCGCATTATCACTTACGATCAGGTGAATTGCGGTCAAACGCAAGCCTATTTAATAGTAAAAAAAAAAATGTAACTATGGATTCGTCATGTCTGTCTGTCCGTCCGTATGTCACAGCCTCTTATTTCCGAAACTATAAGAACTATCCTGTTGAAACTTGGTAGATAAGTAGATGTATTCAGTGAACCGCATTAAGATTATCACACAAAAATAGAAAAAATACAATTAATTTTGGGGGTTCCCCATACTTAGAACTGAAACTCAAATTTTTTTTTTTTATCAAACCCATACGTGTTGGGTATCTATGGATAGGTCTTCAAAAATGATATTGAGGTTTCTAATATCATTTTTTTCTAACCTGAATAGTTTGCGCGAGAGACACTTCCAAAGTGGTTAAATGTGTGTTTTCCCCCCAATGTAACTTCCCACCTAAAATTGGTTTGAACGAGATCTAGTAAGTAGTTTTTTTTTAATACGTCATAAATCGTAAACCACAATTTACCTTTCATTCAATCAACTCAAATATAAAACATCGATCAAAGTTACAACGAACTACAAGAACTTTTGTATTAAGTATGTTACTTGCTGCTACGGAACCCTTCATGGGCGAGTCCGACTCGTACTTTGGCGCTTTTCTTTTTAACGTCCATTTGTCACATTCGTTTGTCATTGTTTAATTTCCTATTGTGTTTCCTAATTAGACAGTTGAGCTCCTATTCATCATCATCATCATCATCATGTCAACCTTTAGACGCCCAATGCTGGGCATGTCTCCCCAAGGGGTCGGGGGCATACTTGACCGCTGCATGTTGGCGATCGCAATAGGTATATATATACGAGCCTGTCCCTTTGCTGGCCTCTCTCAGTGACACCCTAAGCCGAGGCTCGTACTCCACAGCGTAGCGTTAGCGTAGTCACTTAGTTTATAAGTCTTTGCCCTGGCTGGAGGCCCTAAAAATCACTTTTTAAGGCACCACAGGATTGTCCGGTTAAGCAGTCAACAACCTCTAGGTTGAACTGCGAAATGCCATTCAGAGAAAAAAAAAAAAAAAACTAATCAGAATTCAGAAGGAAGCAGACTGCCCATCGTCAATACGTCAATATCCCTCTGTCGCCTTCTACGAGTCTACGAAATCCACGGATAGAAATGGGGTGGTACTGTTCGCGACCGGCACCACACGGTGCCACGGTTTTTTACCTATATTATAACGTTTGGATCTATGGATACCTTATATATTTTAAAAATATCAAAATAATAACATTAACATGTTATGTACATACATATTATTATTATTATATTATTTATATTAGGTTATTATTTAGGTTTAAAATAACTAGATAATATTATGTATGGTGATTAGGTTGTTGGTGGTGGTGGTTAGGTATGGTATGGTAGTATGGTAGTATGGTAGTAGGTACCGATGTAATATTAGGTAGATAATATAACTTTTGTCTGCTAGCAATGCGAGGCTATCTTTTACCATCATTACAAACATTCCAACCGGAATTCAAACAAGTATGACAACTTTTATTTCGTAACTAATAAAATCATCATCTTAAGTAAATAATTAATTTTTATCTCATTAGGTCAACAATTTCATTTTTGTTTCACCAAAAGACAGAGCAACCTTTGTGAATGAATAAACTATTTTTTTATCTTTGTTATCTTAATTACCTAGATATTTTTTTCCTGTCTTCATCAGAAAGCGGGTAATATTGTGTTTGTACAGCAGTATGTCTGAGCTGTCATCCGTCCCGATGCTAGGGATTGACAAAGCAGAGAGACGAATGACAGCTCACTTCACTTAGGTGTTCACCGAGGGAGATTGTAACAGAATAGTACTGCAGGCCAGCACATCAAGCTTCAACAATCTGTCAAAAAATCATGGCAGGATTTGTACAAAAAAGAATTAAGATGTTTAGAGAAGTTGAAATTGAAATTAAAAACTAAACGGCGCCTGACTGTAACATGACACTGACAGCCGCCGTTTCGTAGTTCTTACATTGAAATTGCATCGTTTTATGGAAAATAATATCACAATATTTTTTTTCCACGCACTTGTCACATCTCTTCTCTGTCAATTTTATAGATCTGTTAACATCGCTTGTCACTTTCTTTTTTTTATAAACACAAAATGGGCATCGAGATGAAACAAAAAAGTGTTAATTTCATTTCGTAATATTTAATTTTTAACTATGCGGGGGCACAGATGATATAATACTAACGTAGCGGGGGTTTAACAATATGCTAAGTATATCAATCTACTCCTGGTAATTTATTCTTCACATTGGAAAATATTTTAAACTCTCTTAACTTTTTTTTTCATACAAATGAATGTATGGATCTCGCCATGATTCTTTCTTTGATAGCTTTTCAACTTTATTACAAAAACATAAGGTTTATATTTAATTGGGAAAACTGGAAAATTCAGGTAGTATTTTTATTTGACAGTAGTCAAATAAAAATACTACCTGAATTTTGCATAATTTAGAACAGGAGCTAGTAAGCTCCTGTTCTAAATTATGCCACGGGAGCACAAAAACGGGATAAGAATGTAAGGCGAAAGCGCTAAGGTAGCCTGCGAAACTCAAATATTCTTACGTTTTTTGTAATTTAAGCCCAGTATCTAATTGTATAGTTTAACCACAGATTATCAAACAAAAGGCAGATAAACCGTGCGGAACACTCCGAGTGAAGCCCCAAAAGCAAATACAAATGCAATAACGAATACCTACAATCTCGTGATTGTATTCGCTTGTAAATTTTTATTTGTATTAGTATTTGTTTTTTTAACAATGCTTCGCTTCGTACTATACTGACTCGTGTTAGTACAGCGCAAAGCGAATTATAGGTATTCGTTATTGAATTTGTATTTGCTTTTGTGGCTTCACTCGCAGTGTACCGCACGCTCTATCTGCCTTTTGTTTGATAATCTAAGGGTTTAACTAACTCTCTAAATTAGAAAAGTTCATAAATGTGCCTATTAAAACACGGTTGGCGCTGCAGTCACGCAGTGGTTGGCGATTAACTGCTGCGCAGTGTGTTGCGGGTTCGAATCCCGCCCGAAATAAACATTTGTGTGATAAGAACTTGTGTTTGCCTTGTGTCTGGTTGTTGTTTAAATGTTTATCTATATACGTATCCATTTATGTATTTGTGTATGTATATCAGCTGTCTGACTCCCATAGTACAGGGTCTGCCCCATGAATTGGCCACACATATTATTATTTGATGAAAATATGACATTGACGAGCTATTTTTAATCATCATCATCATCATCAGCCTGAAGATATCCATTATTGAACAAAGGCCTCCCCCATAAATGGGGGGCGTTGCCATAATCCCCACGCTTGGCAGGCGTCTTGGGGATCGTAGTGAGGTTGTTAAGTACACGGAAGCCGCTGTTGCCCGACTTCCGGATTTTCCCTTAGTCGCCTTCGACGACACCCTCGGGATGAAATGTGGGGGTGTTTATTTTGCCCGTACACCCCACGGGCAAAAGAAATATAATATTAATATAATATAATAAATAACATTTAAAATTAATTAATTCATTCTGTAAATGCATATTTGCTACTCCCGCGAATATTTTTTTATTACAATACAATCTGATAGTGAGCTGCAAATTGCAAAAAACGTAAGATAATTTGAATTTCGCGTTCTGCCGTGCGTACACCCCGCTAGATTAATATCTGAGTTCTCTATATTATATTCGCGTTTATAATAATACATAGTAGGATAAATAAATAATTTGAATTGTTAGCACCACTAGAGTCTCTAAGTACCTACCAAAGTAAATATTCCCCCCCTCCCCTCCCCCTCTGGAACTGTACACTGCCACCCATGGGTTTCAACATTTAAAGCTGATTAATGACGTAAGTCGACCTATAGGTACCATGCCATGTAGACAGTAGAGTGCAAGAGGGTGCACTTGTACCCCACAAGTGCCCCCTCTTGCTCTCTACTATCTGGAAAATATTTATTTTCCCGATAGTAGAGTAGGTACCTAAGTAAATATTTTTTTGTGTATTGACACAGGATAAGCTTTTATTTATCAGGTCACTGTTTGAATAAAAACCGGTTATACCAGACCTCAATTATGAGAAAATGAGACAAATTTTATGATTTGTCTCATTCTCTCATATTTTCTGGGTGAAACTGCATAACAGAACGTGCTTTTTAGTGTGTTGGAGAAAATTTTACAAATTTTTTTAAAGAACTGAGAAAATACCTACTTACACCTCACACACCCAATCGAGCGGAATACAGCCGTGATGTTTTTGTGTTAATTAAGCAGGTATCTAAATATGTAAATTAATTAGAAAATTAATAATAATGTCGATCGACGTCAATCAGTGTAGTCATGTGGTGTAACTCTAGGTAAGTAGGTACCTAAGTATAAAAATAAGTTTTATTACTATGCAAGTGGGCTGCCAGAACAACAGATTATGGAAATTAAAGAAATATAAAAATAATTCATAATTTTATTACCTAGTCACTAATGTATCGAGCGGTATATCGAGCCATTGAGCATTAGACTCTACTTATACTCCATTTACAATAGCACTAGACAGGACTTGAAAAAGATTATTTATAGGTAATGCACACTTTTCTGACAAACGTACAATAAATATGTTAGTGTTACAGTACGAATCGATAGAAGCCGAATTTATTATAATCTATTTTTACAGTAGCTGTCGCACTTAATTGTAACCATTTTAATGAAATTATGTAGCTTGCATTAGTTGTACTATTTAATTCCAATTTAAAATACATTGTCAATGTTAAAAACCTAAAAGAAGCAGGGATGAACAATACCGGAAACGTTATTCATTTCACTCTAATTCTACCAATTAAAATGTTAACTAATCTTTAAAAGACTTTTATTTTGTTTATATTATTATACGTCCATATTTCCGACGACACGGTTGGCACAGTGGCTGAGCGATCGACTGCTGCACAGCGTGTTGCGGGTTCGATTCCCGCCCTGGGTAAACATTGGTGTGATGAGCACTTGTGTTTGCCTTGTATCTGGGTGTTGTTTATCTATATAAGTAAGTATTTACAAAAAAAAATGTATTTGTGTATGTATATCAGCTGTCTGACGCCCATAGTACAGGGTCTCCCTAGTTTGGGGTCAGATGGCCGTGTGTGAAAATGTCCCCACATATTATTATTATTATTATTATTATTTAGTAGTATATTAGAGCTATTTAATAAAATGTTAAAACAATTTAATTTTTTTTACATATCTTCAAATTAAATATTTTGCATTCCTGCTTCCGCTAGCCTCTTTTTTCTAATGCTTTTATAAATGGCGTATAGAAGCTATTAAGAGCCAAAATGTTTTCTAAAATAATAATTTAACTCATAAAAAAAACAATCACTGCTTATCTAATCATGTAGATATTTTACCTACCCGAAGGACAGAAATTAAAACATAATGTTTGGGATGCTTACCCATAATGTTCTAACTAACACTTTAATGTTACTCATATTTCAAAATATTACGACAAAAAACCGTTAAAGGCCTTATAACCCGACTGAATTGAAAAGCCGTATCTACAATACTACAGATCATTTTGATAGAGTAAATTAACATCTGCCGCGTTTTGTAAAGGCTCTTCATAATTTAGTGATAGGCAATACATACTGTTGGCTGCGCGGATGCAAGCCAGTGAGCGCGGCTATTTAAAAAAAATATTTAAGCCACATTTGTTATTTTTGAAAGTGCATGGTGATGTTTTTTGACAATTTGACTATAATGCAGTGAAGTAGAGTAACTATTTTATTTTTTATTCAAAAGAGGAAGACTGAATTCAAGTAAGTTACTCAATTCGAATTTAGTAGAGACATAGTTTTGTTTTATGTACTTCTGTTTCATAGACTGACAATTGTTTCTAATTTAGCCTCGTGTTAGTAACGACTAACTCTGAGTTAAGTTTTAGGCGCAAGTGAGCCTAAGAAACATATTTAAACCCATCCCCCAATTACAGGCTAACCAGCATGTTAATAAGAAAGCAAGACAAAATACTTCTAAATCTAAAATTATTGTAGAACTTAAACTAAAACAAAAAAAGGTGAGATGAGAAGAAGAGGAAGAAGAATGATGATGAAGTTGAGATAATATAAAAAAGATAGGTATCAGCAGCGCCATCCTCGTTCATATCCTAAGTAATTCGTAGTTATTGGTATTACCTATTGATAATAAGAAAACCCATGTACCCCATGTAGTAGCCGACAGGAAGATATCATTGTTATCTATACTTCTACTAATATTATAAAAAACTAGTTAGTTTGTATGTAGGGGATAATCTCCGAAACTACACATCCGATTTAAACATTTCTTGCACTAATACGAATCTACGTTATCCCTGAGGGTTTTAAAGCTATATTGCAATTCGGTATCATTAGGGATCCGTCAGAAAATTCCCGCTACGAAGTCGGGGGCAATGTGCTAGTTAAGTCTAATTCATTGTACAATAATACTGCCCGAATGTTTCAAAATTGTTGTCTGTAGTTAGGCTTATGTGCTGGAACTATAACTTCTCATTTTTTGTACGCTTTAATAATTGGCAAAACATGTAGCTCTTTATATTTTATATTTTAAACCATCTACAATGCTCATACTCATATTTTACAAAATAAAAATATCTTTAACTATTTACCTTCTGTATTAAGTCTAATTTTACAAAGATCAACTTCAACGGAAAATTTGGGCACTCTAATTAAATTGTTTTTGCTTCAATGTTATATAAGTATACCTACCTACTTATAATGAATTTAATGCACAATCGTACTTAAAATTTGGTGTCATTAATCTAATAAAAATACTCAAGTATTTATAGGTAGGTACCTATACCTACCTACTTTTTCCATGAAAGAAGTGACGAAAACTTTGAAACCGAAAATACCTGCTGCATAGCTTACACTGATTTGTACCCGCCTAAGTATCTTGATTTTGAACTGGTTACGTGTCCGCATGCATAACTAAGTAGCTCACACGCTGGTTGTAATTAATCCCACTGCTTATCATGCTCTTTGATTGTGTAGGTAAATAATCAAAGCTCATGCCAAGCAGCAACACGGCGAAAATGATTCATGTTAAACTTTAGCATCAAAACTTTACCCAACACTACGAATATAGCTGCAACTTATAATACCAAGTTCTTCTACCAATGTCTCCTACATTTTAGTAAGTACTTTATAATTCTTTTATTTAATTTTAATCTTACAAGCGAAAGTATCAAGAATGTGTCATTAAACTATATACTTAATATAGCTATTTAACTCAGACTTAGTCAGAGTTAGTCTTATATTTAGTTATGGACACAAGTCCATGAAGCGGTGAGCGCAAGAATGGTCTATAATTTCCAGACACAAAGCATTTTAAATTGTGTCTGGAAACGATAGGCCACTCTTGCTCTCACTGAGTGATGTATTGATAACCATCAATGAATGCCGTGCCTGTGTCAATAATTCTGCGTTTACCTACTGCAATAATTTTAATCTCAGGTTTTTTCATCTTGACCTTTGTTAAATAACATATTATGTCCTTTCTAACAGAGCCGGGTGATTTGTAATTCAGAACTATCCGCAGACTCTTTACAGTTTATTATCCAATGCCTTTTAATGCCTTGTGTTCATAAATCATAATCATAAATCTATTAGATATGTATTAACTCAAGGTCAGTAGTTTTCAAAGTTGTTCGGACCCCGATTACCGCGAATTCGCGACCCATCAAACAAAATTTTCCGTCTTGGGAACACATCTTGGTTGTCATGAAGAAAGAAAGCGCAGACTCTTACTTACTATATGACTGACGGAAAGTTCATATAGAAAAAAGAAACAATGAAAGTGACAATCGAAAAATGTAATACCTACTTTAAGACTTTATTAACCACAAAGTGAGTGAGTGAGTAGAGTGCTATAAACGAGAACGATGTATTTGTTTCCCGTCTTTTATCATTGTCATGTCATTTTTCGTGGCTCGTAACGTTCTAAGTAAAAGCTGTATGAACCGATCGGGCATGGCTATGCAGCTGTGCTTACCGTGGATGGTCCGTGCATGAAGGACCATCCATTCATTCATATCGAAATTCCTTTCTGCCGCGGAAAGCACGAAGCTGTTCATCCCGACTGTCATTCGTAGATCTTCAACAGTCGCTATTGGGTAGTCAGAAGCCGGAAAGTCTGACAACCAGTCTTACCAAGGGGTATTGTGTTACCCAGTAACTGGGTTGTGGAGGTCCGGCAGGCAGTCGCCCCATGTAAAACACTGCTATTGAGCTGCATCCGGTTTTTATTTTATTTTTATTTTATTTGTTAGGGACAAAAAACAGTTACATGCCAAGCTTAAACAAAAAAATTCTTAAATTAGCACGATACTGAAATATACTTATCTTACATAATCTGTTCCATATTTATGTTACTACTAACATTTAGGAAGACTAAGAAAGAGTTTATCTTTGAGTCAGTAATCATAAAATCTATCAAGGTCTTGTTGTAAATAATAGCAGTCACGAATGTTTTTACAGGTGTTATAAATTTTCATATCGTCTGTATACTTCAAGATATGTGACTTGACAAAACAATATTTAATGTCAATAATGAACAATACAAAAAGAAAGGGTCCTAATACTGATCCCTGAGGAACTCCAGATTTAACAATTATAGAGTCAGATTCATGCCCATTAATGACAATCTTCTGAGTCCTATTGAAAATATATGAAGCAAACCATCTGAGCAAATTACCGCGTATACCATTAAAGGCAATTTTTTCTATAAGCAGGGTGTGATCTGGTTTAACTGGAAACCAAACATGGTTGGGGAACAGGCTGGGCAGATGATATAATTTTTTATGGATAATCCAATATTCGCTCGCGATCTAAGGGAGTCGCGCGGATCGCCACATTCGCCACCCGTAGTTTGAGAAATGCTGACCTAGGCAGGGGCGGATCTCTGGGCTGTAGTCCAGGGTCCCGCGAATATACAAGGTGGCGATGACAATAGCACAATAAAGGATCATGGCAGAATTTGGTAATTCGGTGTAATTGCTTTTATTGAGCATGGCCCCAAAAGTTGCCACACTTCTCACAGGTTAGTAAACCAATATTTCGAACGGTGTTCTATTTTGTTTACATTTTTATGCTCTTTAGTAAGTTTGATTTTTTTTAAATTTCGGTGATAGGGTTTATTTGATATTTTCAAAATATTCTTATAAACTAGAATTACCAGTATATTTATTTTTTTGCGTATCGTCATTGTATAGGGCGGCCAGCCCCTATTGAAGATAATGGACAATATTATGAATATCGAAAAGATAAATATCATAAATATCATTATCGAAAACAGTTTTTTTAACACAATGGCAAGCATTAAGCAGGGCCCCAAGTAATATTAGCACAAACACGGTCCGGCCCTGGACCTAGTTAGTTTATTACGACATCGAGAATTCAAGTCCAAGGAGTTTAGGAACAATGTCCCTTACGGGCGGCGTCGTCGCCTTGTGTATGTAGTAACTCAAGCGTGATGATAACTGATGACAATATCCGCTGTCCACTATTGACCAGTTTAAAGCACGACCCATCACCGTCCACAGTCAACAACAACGTTAAAAGGCCTCAGTTAAATTACGAAATGAACTGTTGTCAATACATAACCAATTTTGTAAGGTTACTAGTTTACCAAGTGGCCGGTTAAAGGTCAAAATTCTCAGACTGGTATGTGGTTTAATTAAATAATTAATTAAGGTATCATTTGAACAAAATAATGCATGTGTATGTAGGTATTAATCACTGCAATGTAATAATTTTATTGGTTTTTCTTTTAACATAATTATTTAGCCGATGCCGATCGGTTCAGATTACGATTAGGCCCACAGTTTTTAGTTAAATCTTACCTTGATTGAGTGATAAACAAGGTACTTTAAATACATATAACCTCCTATCATAAGAACTTCACGGTTTAAGCCCAAAATTAGGTCATAATGTTGGTTGTATTTCAATATCAAGATCATGATCTTTGCCTTTCCTGTAAATAATCAAAAACCGAGTTTACATCGACGAATCACAAGCAAGAGCAGTGAACGCCGCGGTTTGAGATTGAAGATTGAGATACCTACATTACTAATTACCATGGAAAAATATGTTGTGTAACATACCGGTTCTGTATAGTTAATTGTGGCAATCAAGAATTCTAGTCAATGGTCCGAATTTTTTTTTATCTAGGTATAGCAAGAAATAAGTCTATACTTCGTGGTCTATACTAATATTATAAAGAGGTAAACTTTGTAAGTTTGAATGTAGGAAGTAATCTCAGGAACCTTTTATTTTATTTTTATCTAGTAGGATCCGATAACATTAATTGTATTCACCGATAGAAAGCTACATTAACATTATTGCCAAGTGTCTTAGGACGTTTTTAAGGTATACCTATTAAGCTTTTGCCCGCGAATTAATTCTCGTGAATGTCGGTTATCGCGGATGCAGACGAAGTTGCGGTTAATTAAAAAGTAGCCATGACCTTCCCCAGGGTTTCCAGCTGTCTTCATACTAAATTTCATCAAAATCTGTTTAGCCGTATCATCGTAAAAGCGCAACAGACAGAGTTACGTTCGCATTTATGGTATTGGTATGGATGGTATGAAAGTATGGATTAGACTTACACGCGGACGGAGTCGCGGGGAGAAACTGGTTGATCAATCATGTTAA
The DNA here is from genome assembly GCA_947361185.1 of Charanyca ferruginea. Classification (NCBI taxonomy): domain Eukaryota; kingdom Metazoa; phylum Arthropoda; class Insecta; order Lepidoptera; family Noctuidae; genus Charanyca; species Charanyca ferruginea. The sequence continues at coordinate 29,343,655 of OX376058.1, read as the reverse complement.
ACTACACGTGTAGAGTTGAACGATCGCTTGTTTCTAAAAAGCGTTTGGGAGGACTGTACCGACATGACGACACACGATTCATACAAAACGTAGTGTACTTAGTAATATTTTCAACCGACTTCAAAAAAGGAGGAGGTTATCAATTCGTCTGTATTTTTTTTTTTTTTTTTTATGTTTGTTACTTGATTTCTCGGGACTGGGTGAACCGATTTTGATGATTCTTTTTTATTTGGAAGCCAGTGCTTCCCGTGTGGTCCCATTTTAATTTGGTCCAGTTCTGACCATGGCATCCATGAGAAAACCGTATAAGTCTTAAATTTGCATTAAGTATGTGCGCGATTTGTTACGCGATTTCTCAGGCAAACGTAAACCGATTTTGAAAATTCTTTTTTTTATAGATACGGTACGCTTCAGGGGTGGTCCCATATAAATTTTATCGAAATTGATTTAGCACTTTTTGAAAAATCAACAAATACCCAAAAATTTTACATAGACGACGTTTTAGTTTCATCAATCTTTGTAGTAGTTAACTTTCAATCTCTTCTTAATAGATTTGAATGAGAAGGAGGTACTAAAAAGCGGAAAATAAAAAGCTTTTTACAAAAAAGACAACCGCCTTCAAAAAGTGAAAAATAACTTTAGCACAGAACACACATTCACTTTAGTTTCGGAAGTCGGTGGCAATACAAAACAACAAACAGAACAAAGCCACTGAATTTCGAAACTAAAGTCAATGTGTGTTCTGTGCTAAAGTTATTTTTCACTTTTTGAAGGCGGTTGTCTTTTTTGTAAAAAGCTTTTTGGTAAAATAAGATTAAACTCGACAAATGTAAATAGGAATTATTAGCTTAAGGCCGCGATTTCGTACGCGTGAATGTCGGTTATCTGCGCAAAACTACTAACTACTTTGTTAGTCCTTATAACATCAGCTATCTGCCATCAAAATCGTACTAGCCATTTCAGAGATAAGCAGGAACAAACCGACAGACAATTGTTTAAATTGAAAAAAAAAAATGTGTTTTTGGTATAACTTTCGTGTTTTTTATAGTTAGATAAGGGCACTGAAAAATAATCTCTAGTAGTCTCTGCATGCCGTCAAATAATTTCAAAATAATACGTAACCGTAACTCAATATTCAATAACTCATAAAGGAGTACTGTTCCTTTGGGATGGATCAGCCATACACCACCTGGAGACGTTGGAAGTTATTGATTGACGTGCCAAGACGATGATTAATAACGTCTCTCTTGTTAAAGCTAAGCTCCAGAGTCTTAAATTGAACATCGTCGCACCGTCCACTTTAGGCCGCTTCATCACTTAAGATCAGGTCACAAAAATATAAGTTGATAATAATACTAAACTTCTATAAAAATGTAGTGATCAGCAAATGGTAATAACTACTTTTGCGGTTTTCTAAGAGAGCTTCATAAACCAGAATTATACTTAGTACCTAATTACCAAAAAACGATCTCCAAAATCCATTTTTTGTCACAATCCATTAGCAAAATACAATCTAATGAGTCAATTAAAAAATAGGGGCATTAAATAAATGACTAGTCGAAGAACTATTTGCAGAGAAAAAGTATAATTCATAAAAAGAACTTGGCGGATGGATTTTGCTGCACCAGTCTTCTTGTCACCACGAGGGCACGAACAGTGTCAAACGCCTAAGCCGAATCCAAATTGAGATTCCCCATAATTTCCAGTGAATTCAAAGTTTAATAATTTGTGTTAATTTTCTAACGTGTAACACACATTTTTATCTTACAATAAGATAGTTGTGTTAGTAAAAGACCGTGTTATCTAGTTACATGATCAAATAGAATTAAGTCAACTCTAAGGAAAAATAGTCTTCATTCAAGATTTGCGAGTCCCTACAACTAGAAGGTGAGTCTTTCAATGTGTGTGTGGATTAACGATCATTATTTAAAGTATATTTTAGAAAGGCTTTTTTCATTACCCATCTACCTTTACTTTTACTAGTCATAGAACCAACATACCCCACTTCTCTTTTAGACTTAGATCCCAGAATCGCCAGACCAACGTCATGACTGAAATTGAGGAAGATTTCGTCAAGGAGGTATGCGTGCTGGCTAGTTTCAATTCTTGGCCCTTTTCAGGTATCAGGTATAAAAGGTACCTTACTCAAGGTACTTTGTTCACGTGTAACAACAGATTTTTTCAAGTTATGTTGAATTAATGGCCTATGGAAACTGTAAAGCTATTAGGAATAATTCTTTTAGAATGAACTGTTAAACAATATCCTTAAAAAACCCATATAAAAAGAAAGCCATCACACTTAAACAGTGTGAGGAAGGTACCTTTTATACCTGGTACATCAAAAGGGGCATAGCATTGAAGCTAGCCAATATGCACTCCCTTGTTATTCCTCTATCTCTCCTCAAATTTTCAGATCTGCTTAAATGAGGCAAGTCTAGCAACTCTGCGATCTTGAACCATTTGTCGCATACTATACTGCCCTCTTCAAATACTTAGAAGATAACACACATGTTTAAATAAGTAATAACAGATAAAATGATCAACAATGTCAATACCGTGTACGTGAGTCTAATGTGTGTTTTGTAGTGATACCATTTGGATTTAACTCAAATTAATTGTGATGAAATATGTAAAGAACAAGACACCAACAGGTAAATGGTAGAACTAGACGTTTAGTAAACAAACTTATCTTGATTTAGATGAAGCCACACGAGGTTGAAGAGTTTCGGAAATAGATTTTTGACGAGAGCACTTTAGATCTGTCTAACTATTCCAGTAATGTATAATAAGCGATCAGTCTATACTTATATTATGAAACTGTAGAGCTTTTTTCTTGTTGGAACACGCTAATCGGATCTACTGTAGGTCGATTCTGTAAAATTCAAACAAGAACTTGCATCTCACATCGCTATACACTCTTACTTCGCATAAGGTTCAAAATGACTTTGATATATTGACATTTTGAATCGGGTTCGAGTGCGAAGTGAGCGTCAAAGTGACGGGGAAATTACCTTACAGAATGCCACTTCTTATATCAGCTCAACTGACTAATTAGCAGACACAATAGTAAAACAATTGACGCCGGACTCAAGGAGTCCTTTGTACAGATGAAGGGATCTCATACTTTATCTGTCGAAATCTCCCTGTCAATTTAGTTCAACTCGCTGACATGCTCGGTAGTGTAAATTCGAATTATCAACCGAGTTTTTAAAATGCCAATCAAGAAACTCACAGCGGATTCAGATGTGAAGTTTAGAATGAGGTCTTACAGAATCACACCCCTGGTCTGCTTCTGAATTCTCTAGCTAATGGAAAGCTACGTTATCCCAGAATATTAAAGGCTAGATTTTAATATAAAAAAAATGGTGTCCGGAAGACAATTCACGCAAGGAGTCAGAGCGCTTTGCTTCCACATTTATTTTGCGTACTACCAGACTGTGGAATTCACTGGCCGCTTCTCTGTTCCCCGATAAGTATAATCTGAGTATCTTCAACGCACGAGTGAACCGGTTCATCCTAGACAAGCGTGCTCCACCTTAGGCCGCATCAACACGTTGCGCAACTCATCAGATCAGATGAGTTGCGGCCAAACGCAAACCGATTAGAATTAAAAAAAAGGCATAAGAATGGACTGGTGTCTCGAGCGCCGCGGAACTATTTCACCTCGCGAATGAAAAGGAAAAGTATGCAGAGCTGACTGCCAACCTTCGTAGTTCGGAGAGGCACTAGAAGAAGAAGATAAGCATTGAAATAATTTAATTTTGGTGTTTCTATGTCCAGGTGAAGATGCAGGCGTCCTCGAGCAGCGAGCGCACGCCACTGGTGCAACCGACGTATGTGTTCGAGTCGAGCTTGTCGCGCCGCTACCAGAAGCGACTGCACCACATGCAGTGCGCCATCTGTGTGTTCCTCATGTAAGTACCATCAACACCACAGTCGTCATTGGTCGGTCAATTCTGTGAAAACCTCTCTAAATTTAGGTGAAGTGATCTTAAGATCAGTTGTTATCCCACTTGATGCTGGGGATGGACTTGTAGGGTAGGTATGCTTCAGTGACAAACACGTAGACCGTAGGGTTAAATGGAAGTGGATAATATGTTTTTTTCTTACTCCTCCGCAGTTCTTTTCTGATTAATTTCGTTGCGGGATCCAAGAGAGTTGAATCGTTTCTCTAGGACTCGTCTAGCTTCATAGTCTCGGCGCTTCCTGATGGTCGCCACTGTTGATTTTGGCTTACAGGAATTGCAGTGGTTTAGGACTAGTGTGGCAGGCTTGTCCTATAAAAAGTAGGACTAGATATACTGACAGTGCAACTAGACGTATCGTAAAAATATGCTTTTAGAAAGCTCTTTTACTTTTTTTTTGGGACGGAACGGAATTAATCTGAAAACAATAGCGGAGGAGTAAGAAAAACCAATTTTCCACTTCCCTCCAAATCAAGCTGGAGACAGAACAGAACTAGGCCAATAGGACCAAAGGGGCATTTACAACTGAGAAGCCCAGTTGCCAAGCACCACGGATTACAAATTAACATTATTTAAAGCTCTTTTACTATGGACGAATACAAATAATACCTACGACCATATTTCATTCTGTAGTTCTCTAAAAAAAGATTTTTCTAAATCACTCCGTCATTTGCTGAAGCTTTGTTTGCCTTCACTAAAAATTAGTAACAACTTCTTCCTCTAGCGCGATACTGATGGTGGCTCTGCTGGTGACAATTTCCTACAACTTGAGCCAAGACCCGTTTGGTGACGACAATACGACAGAACCTAGTACACCTGCCCTGCCCCTACCTGCGAACAACCTGACGCAGCTGAAGATGTTCCCGGGAATGAAACCACCTCCTGGTTATGCTGGAAATGTGACCCTAATGGCAATGCCACCGGCCCTGCAACCGCTGATGGATCTGAAGTGGCCTTTAAAAGGTAAGTCAATGATCCGATCAGTATTGTGAACCACGAGCTGCTGTGATGAGACAGACTTTTCGAGGTTGTTGAGCTTCGTAACCATGAAGTTGATAATGTAGAGAGGTTTTAAAAAAGATCTTACGATAGACATCAATTACATTTCCAAGTCTATCTAATAGAAAATCTACTGTTAACTTCTTGAATTAGCAGCGGCTAATAATAGAAACTGATTGTACTTGCTTGCTTTCACAAACAAATCAGTGAATTTGTTGGCAAAACTAAATAAAATGACATTTCTAAGTAGGTAGGTATCTGTAAAGAATATAAAAACGTATCAAATAACTAACGAGTTAGCAAACTGCAAATAAATTCTTTTAGTTAGCAGAAGTGCTAACTAGTACCCGATAGATTTACCCGACAATCTATCTTCTCAGAGGCGGTGGGATGAGCCGCTCTGCAGGTTAGTACAGAATAATTTACTTTCCACTTCTTCTAAGCGCGCGAGCGAGCGCGTCTGCTGGCTGTGGGTAAATGGGAGTCGGGTCTTTGGCTTCTGGCACTTCCGTCGTCAAACGTAGGTACTATGTTTGACGACACTACTTTTCGCCTCGCTGCTTCCTTACGTTTAGGAGCATCTTGTTGTTCTCCTCATCGCTATCGCTGTGGGGAAGCTGTCAACTGCCTCGGACACCACGGCCTATCGTGCAACCGGAGTGCAGGTCGCATAGCGCGGCACGCGAATATTAATGACATCATTCGTCGTGCTCTCGTCGCCGTCGGCGTTCCAGCAGTTTTCGAGCCCAACGGCTTGGCACGCAACGATGGCAAGAGACCGGACGGCATGTCATTATTTCCTTGGAAGTTGGGTAGGCCTTTAGAGTGGGATGCTCCGCTTGCGCCATCCCATCTTCCTAGCTCAGCGTGCTGTGCTGGTGCTGCTGCTGCGGCTGCAGAAAACCTCAAACGGCGAAAGTATAACTTTATTTTCGAGCCGTTTGGGGTTGAAACCCTCGGGTCGTGGGGTCCGAGTGCTCATCTCCATTTCAAGGAAATTTTCAAAAGGTTATTTGACACTTCTCGTGAACGAAGAGCTGGTTTTTACTTTGGGCAGAGGTTAAGCATTGCCATCCAACGTGGCAATGCAGTCAGTCTCTCGCCGTCATCTGGGCACATTCCCAGATGACGACGATGTGGAGGAGTTTTTTGATGCCTATATTAGTTTATTTTCGGTTTAATTGTTATAGGTTTTTCTTTTTTTTTATTGTATATTTGTTACTTTAAATAAATTAAATTTACTTACTAGATATTCCAGGTTTTTCTAAAAATGGCAAGCAAATGCCAATAAGTCAGTTAACGGAAAACTCGTAAATCAATCTACGTAATCCGAACTGAAACTATTGTCCTCTGATAACAATAATTACTATAAATTGCTTTTGGGGAAAGTGTATCAATAAATCGAGACATGTTTCGCAAACCAGTTTTCCGGTGTTTTCATCTTAAACTGTAATAAAAAATCACAATCCGAATATTAATGTCAGACATACAATATTACCATCTTCAGTGCATAATTTAATATTAAAAGACGTAGATATCAATACCGATATGAGATAAGTGCTTAGTTGAATTTAAATGTTTTTGGTAATAATGTCTAGAACTAGAATTGACGACGTTTAATGTCATCACAATGTTATTGATAGAATTTGAATAAACTAGATTCTGCCCGCGTCTTCTTCTACGAAGACGCCAGGATTAAGCAAAAGTCCTACATTATGTCACGCGAACACAAAAAGCGATAAAAAGGGTAGGCAGGATCAACGTGTGCCACAAATGACAATGCCAGATCCTAGGCCCCACCCATTTACAGAAAATATAAATTAATAAAATAATTGTAATGATTAAAGAACCTTATCGTAATAAATTGTTTTTCTTTAGAACTTCAACTTTTTTTTTTGAGAACCTAATTGATACTGTAGTGTACTAGACTATATAAGGAAATGTAAAGAACTTTTTTTGTTGGTAAATAACAACATTATTCTTTTTACAGTCATATATACAGTTTTTTTAATTTAAATAGAAACAACAAGTTCTGCAGCCATTAGTAACAAATTAACAATGTTTAGTTATCATCAATTAATAAGCAGTAAGATGCTACATATTGCAAGCTTGTACATGACATTATTATTATTAATTATTGTTCGATTTAGATAAGTACAATTCATTCCATTAAATAAAATAATAAAAATCAACTTAATTCACCATAAAATACAGACTAACAACAAATCACAGATAAATAAATCAATTAAAATTCATTCATGTTAGGTACATGAATTAATTTCCATTACCCGTGGCACCCGACCCGCAGATGTAAACGGGTGTGTAACGTTTGAAATAATAACAAAAGCTCTAAAGATCATATGATCTAATTTCATTTAACATACTTTTTTTTAATATAACGATGAAATGATATAATGAATTATTGATATAATTTCATTTTACCTAATTTTGTATGGTATAATGAACATTTTCTATAATGCACATTTGAACTAAAATTCATACAGTATAATATTCAGTTACTATAGGAATATTCGAAATCTATAAGTAACGTTTAGCATAATTTAGTTATTGAATATACTAATACTAATAGGTTAGGTTAGAACAGTGACCATTAACGCGTGAAGGCGAGCGAGCGGAGCGAGCGTGCCGCGGCAGCGGCCGTGAAAGTCAATATGTTGTGCTACAAAAGTTAATGACAGAAACGAATCGCTGCGAAACCGACTCCACGTAGTCTTATCTGCCCTACACCTAGAGGGTAATTTAAATCCGCGTAGGCGCGGAGGGGCGAGGCGCCCCGCGAGCTGAGGAGCAGGTGGTTTAAACGCCCGCCGCCGCGGCTGAGGCTGGCCGGCTATTGACCGAGAATACCATCTGCGACGATAAGATCGCGTGGGTCCGCCGGAGCCCCGCAACGCATGTTGCATGCTCGCTTGCATGATGCACGCTTGCTTGTATGATGCATGCATGCTTGCTTGCATACTGCATGCTTGCTTGCTCGCTGCATACTTGCTTGCACGCTGCATGCTAAAAAATAATGTGAAATAAAATTCTATAAAACTATTAGCTATTAAACAACGTACAACCGGCTATAACAATATGTAACCTGATATTTACTTATTCATTACAGAATTTTGACTGAAATTTAGTTAATATCATTATTAGGTCAAATGAAAACTAGGCCAACTGAACGTTATATAAAAAGAGCAATATACAAATTGAAAATTATATGAAATGAACTTTATACTAAATGTTATTAGAGCAAAAGAAGTTTATATGAAATATAACATTAGATCACATGAAATTGGGTTATTTATTTTTATAGCATATAAAAATTATATCATGTGAACGTTATTTCAAGTGATATTATACTATCTGTTATTATGCCATATATTACACACCCGATGTAAACATACGGGTCCAGTAACCCAGGAATGGACAGTCTGGCTTGTCTGCAATAACTCTGAAGATACTGTTGGTGCTCCCCCGAATCCTGCACATCAGAGATGCCGTTTTCTTCAGCATTATTGCAAGAAAACCATCCGTCTTTGCTTCAGCAAACATGCCCGATGCACTGCAGAAATGCGGAAACCCCAACAGCATTCTGAAAGCATGATTGTACTGGACACGGAGAGCGCTGTAAGCCCTCTGCGTATGTATGCCTAACCCACAGGCTGCATGTGTAAAAGGACTGGCAATATATTCACTTCTCTAGTACAACGTGCAAACCTGCGGGCCAGCATATTACATCGGTCTGACAATTTAACGGTCTCCACTCCCTCTCATCTAAGTCTTCGTTCACTATATGGCCAAGATACTTAAATATTGTGACACCCTACTCAAGGGTAGACCATATAGGCATACCGGCGGGACCGTCCTGACTGGCTTATTGGTACCTACACGCTTATTGGTACACTCAAAAAACTATAACCTCACTCGTTTTGGCATTGTAGAGGAGGCCGTGAGATATGGCGTACCTCTCACACAGTGCAATCAACCTGCGAATTGCATCAATCGAGAGACTCAGCAGCACCATTATGTCATCTGCATAACTGATACTGTTTATTATATCTTTCCATCAATGGAGCACCCGACACCAGAGATTATTTATTGAGTGGGGCAAAGTTCTATAGAGTTTCTGGCATTGTTCTTTTAGCTTATTCCGTTAAGCGTAAAATACTTACTTATGATACCTATTAGTAGGAGCCATGGCTCGGGCGCGCCGCAGCCTTATGTACTTTGTGGCCATGGCAGTGAAAATGTAAATAATACAGGCCGGTAAAAATGATGTAAGAAGGTATGATAATTTTAAATACTTAAAAGTATTTGCATAAATACTTCTATTCGAAAAGTGTCGTTTTGTTCCTCTATACGCGGGAGCAAAGTAGCTCTTTTCTGCACTAGACTTTTTAGCGGGCAGTAATGAGATTTGAATTTGGAACATGATTTGTTCAGGAATCGAACGCAAATTGTATAAATTACTGGCTGTAAGTGTTGGCTGTACGGTGCGGGAAGGCGCGGTAACTAAAAAAAAAACAAAAGCGCGCGATTTACTTCACTGTTGTTGTAATCGGTACGGACTTTATAGTATTTTCCAAAAAAAAATGAGTTTTACGTCGAGTTCTGAAAGTGATAGTGCATTAACTCCTGAAACAATAAAAATAGAAGCTAATAACGTTATACTCTCATAGAACGAGATGAAAAGTAAGGTATATGACTCGAGAGCAATAATATTTTTCCCTCAGGCGATGTACTTTGAATCCCTCGCTACGTTCAGGATTCTATTTTAGAATCCCTCGCTATGCTCGGGATTCTATTCTAGAATCCTTCGCTTCGCTCTGGATTCAAAATAGCGCCCTCGCCGTAAAAATATTATTTTGCTCCAATTGTCATATAATCTACTATTTATGTATATGTTTTATATTTTGTTACTAACCTCGCATATTCTCAGCATTTTCTTCAAGGATTAACAGATGTTCAGCGAAATTATCTGCACTTCAAACGAATGCCACTAACATCTCAATTCATACGGCCAGTTACTGGCATTTGTGTTTTGAGGTAAACCAATTTTCTGATAAAAATAAACCCATCTTCCTTTAGATCAACCTGCAGCGGAGTGGGCTAACACCAAGCCGAGCAAGGCCCAGATAGCATCAGCATTGCTAGAAGGGAAGGCAGCCCTGACAGAGCTGACGAAGGTGGAGTGGAAGCGGCGACCCCTGGACGTGGACACTCCAGCGAACAGGGCGCAGCGTGCGGCCGCTACCTCCCCAGACGTGAAGCCGTTGGCTGATGCTGCATATGCTGCTGAAATAGCTACCAAGGCACTCATTAATGGGTAAGCGCTAATGTTACTGCGAAACCGTCCGTTAATAAGCCAAATAGTTTTTGACGACTGGCTGGTGCAGTAGTTCAGTAATTGGCTGCTGCGCTGCATAGCGTGTATTCGGTCAGTATATTAGAATATACTCTGTGTATTCGAATCTCGAACGGAACATAAAATTGTATAGATTACAGTCTCCGGATCAGGTGGTTTGTATATGTTTACAAATTAAGGGGCTATTTAACGACTTTTACAGATTTTAAACTGACAATCACGTCAAAATGTGCAGTGTAAATGATTTGAAAAAAATATATGTTAAACTAGAACATTCCCTTAATCACTTAGTAAGTGAATATTTTTAATTATATTCATATTATATAGTTTAATTAACACGTGAAGTTGTGTCTGACGCGGACAAAACATTGACACTCACACAAAATCTACCAGGTATAATTATCCGAAACTTACACTATCTTACAGACAATTTTATTATCTATCTTTTAGTATACGCCTTTTTTTAATTTTGTAAGAATACTACTTTTATTTAATTTTTTCGACTAAATTTTGAAAGTTTTGGACGCAGACTGCGTCCGTTCTGCTTCAGTTTTACGTCATCAGCCCCTTAAACGAGGAATTCCTAGTGTGGAGCAAAGTTATGTTTAAAAGAAAATAGAAAGGGAAATAGACAATTGTACATGTAAGAGTGTGACAGAAACAACACTCTACAAACACGAACTTTTTCTAAAACTCGATCTGCCTCAATTACCTGCCGCATATTGTACCATAAATATCGACGCAAAATGTCAAGGTCGCATTTAATTTGTTTTTGAGGAAAGATCAACTCAAAAGCTTTTAAGTCCTCCAAAAGATATTTTGATAACAATTTAATCGGCTTTCATCTAAATACCAATAGCAATAGACCCATAAATAAGTGTGCAAAACTTGTATTTAGATAGGTACTACCTCCTATAAAAAAAATCATAAACCGAATCGGATCAAATTCCAACATTCGATACTCTGTGAATATATGAATGTTCTATTCCAGTGGTTTCGTAAATCGAAAAGCAACTTGAATATATGTATCTGTCTCATTCTACAATTACGAGCCTTGTATTCTTAAACTCGTTGTATTTTCAATGATCACCCACTGCTAATAAACCTGTATATTCAGTGACTGGTTTCTCTGATCTCTACAAACGTAGATTATAGTCAAGCAAGTCATCGTGTGTTCACCGAAAGTCCCCAACTGTTCATTCTCAACTCAGAATGTCTTATTTTCAATATATAATCGTTGCTTATAAATCCATCTAGTTCAATAGATTCAGCGGTCAGTCAATTGCTGGCTACTCTTCCGGTCACCTACATACGTTCAATTGGCGTCCCGTCCCCGCTGATGCATCGCTGCATGTACCAGATCTCATTCTAATACTATAGATACTTACAGTACGGTCAACGTATCTTGGCGCGTCTGAAGTTAGCCGATTAGCTGCGCAGTAGACAATTTCGTTCTTAAAAGTTCCATTGCGCAGCCAAACAGCTAACTTCAGACGCGCCAAGTTATGTTGACCGTATTGTACATACTAATGTTATAAATGCGAAAGTAACTCTGTCTATCTGTCTGTTACGTTGTCACGACAAATCGGATGAATCGTTTTTATGAAATTTGGTATGAAGAAAGCTTGAACCCTTTGAAAGGATATCCACTGACACGCCATTGAAAGAAATGATTTAGAATGGTAAATCTCGTACAAAATGACAAATGAATGACTGACTTAGGGCCAGTTAAGGCGGGTTGCTTCAACTAACCATTACTGACCGGTAATAGTAAAAAATGGCGCTAACTATCGTCAAATAAAAAAAAGGGTTGTTTCACAAAATCATACGTCAAAAAGTTACTATTACCATAACCTAGCAGTCATCGTAATTTTGTGTTGTCAAACAGCTACTTCAAAATAAATCTCTTTTTGAATAACTTTAACTGACGGATTTTTATGTCATGAAACAACCCGTTACATTTAACGTACGTTAAACATCGCACGTCATAGTAACTTTTTAACCGTCCGTATGTACCGTTAACCGACTGTTTGAAACAACCCGCCCTTAGGCGGTAATCTGCAAAAATTTTGCCAGTTCCTTTGATCAGTGACCTACCATTAGAACGTCATTGTGCAGTCATTGCTTTTAATTCGACAGACCAATGATCGACCATTATGAATTTAGCCGATTACGAACTTTTAGCAAAATGACAATGCGATCGCGTTGGAATGACGAAATTATAAAAATAGCAGAAAAGGCCCAGATCAGAAAAAAAAACAGTTAACTAAAAAATGCACATTGATTGTACGCGTCAACCAACCCAAAACATTGTTTTCTATTATCATAGACAAAATATCGCCTGTCCGTTGGAATTAGAACGAATACCGGTCTTGGTAATTTAATACACGATCTGTTATAAAACCGCGTAACACTATCCCCGCGTTGGTTTGGCTTCACGACAGCGACGCCTCAGTGGCCACGGGTTACCGAACTCCGCCAAAAATATCGATCCAAATACTTACTAGTGTCATATTGACCTGGGAATTAGAAACACTAGCTGTTCTTCTTTTTGAAAAGCCGATAATGTTTATAAGAATATGTACACGTCGACTGGGATAGATATTATAACTCTATGGGCTATCCCATTTAACAATGAGATTATTCAAAGTTTTGTCCTTGTAAAGATACTGCATAAGCTGTTGCTTATGAGATATAAATGTGACCCACGTTATCTTATTCAGTCGTTCGATCATAATCAACGCTCTTCTTAGTTCTCAATCAGTATCCTCCTGTCATTAACCATGTTCATTTGTCTGTCGACGCAGTATGCCTCTTTGACCTCTTTCTTCAATACATCAATATCATAACAGTCACCCTCTTCCTAGCAATAAATATCGTCTTGAACACGACGCTCAACGCTAATGCTATAAAAGAAAATGACAAAGTTGCGTACTAAGCTATCGACTAACCAGAATGTGTCACACTTCATTAGACTTGCGCGCTGTAGGAAAATATCATTTTCACCCGGTTTCCATATTGTGTAAGCAATATTACTTCCTTGAGTATTCCTGTATATACTTTATATTTATGTCATGTAAAGAGAATTCATTAGTCATTTTCCGGAGAAAGAAAAAAGCGCTTGAGAAAGATTTTCCGCAAAGAAAAAAGCGCCTGATGATTTCATGGTTTCGAAGTTAGAACGTATTATTGCTATTGCATTTTTTATAGATTTTCGAGCAATATTGCAGTTCTCAATCAAAATTAATCTCTTAAATGCGTTATATATCTTCGTCATAACATTGTAGAATTCTTTATCAACGGCACATAAATCACAGGCACTCTTGCAATGGAGATAGTATTAGGTCTAAAACTTCATACACAAAGGTACAAAAGCGGACTTAATGCCTTAGGCCCTTAGGCATTAAGTCCGCCTTTGTACCTTTGTTGACTGGTAGAGAATGCTTAGGCATTCTGAACCGGTCAGCCAAGGGTGATGAAGAGATAACATGGCAGGTGCATAGATAAACGATAACAAAATAGGCGATTCCCTGATCAGATAAAAAGTGTTTCTCAGTAGAACACGGAGTTTGGAAGTTGGAGGTGTAACACCCCGTGCGTCGGAAAGCACACAAAAGCCGTTGGTCCTACGCCTGACCTCTCCCCGGTCGTGTCGAATTGCCGTTCTATCGGACTATGAGAGTGAAGGAAGAGGGAGTGCACTTGTTTTTGCGCACACACTAAGGGCTATATTTCACTGGGACACCATGGTGGCGCAACCAGTCGCCGGCCACCAACAAAATGTATGCCACTGTTTTCGCCACCATTAAGTCCCAGTGAAATATAGCACATAGAATGGCATACATTTTGTTGGTGGCCGGCGACTGGTTGCGCCACCAGTGTCCCAGTGAATTATAGCACTAAGGCTAAGAACTCACGATGCGGTTTTCACCCACGTGCGACGCGGTTTCGGGCCCGCAGCTTCTATAGAATGCAGTTATATATGTGTAAAAAAATTAAGCACATTTCACGACGCGGTTTACGCCCGCGGTGTGCGCTGTTGTTTGCGGTTTCCGCTGCACCGGCGGGATGGCGGGCGACCGCAATGGCCAGCGTACAGAATTCCGACGCCATTTCGCAGTGACTTGTTATTACTCGTGGCGTCGTGACGTGTCTGTGCACGTTTGTCAACAAACATTACAAAATGAATATTGAAATCGATCTATTATTTATTTTGGTGCAAGAAATGCCAGTGCCCGTCTTGCAACCGCACGTCTTGCGACAATCGCCCGCCAAGTCTGCGGGTCATAATCGCAACCGCGACGGGTGCGTAACCGCACAGAACTCCGGTGTCGTGAGTTTGGGCCTTATTATATTCTTCTATCCCAGCAGGCGCGGGCGAAAACCGCATCGGGAGTTCTTAGCCTTATATCTCCCGCATACTTGACCAGTCTAGATTAAGATTAGCCGCCGTGATGAAAATTCGGTCGGGAGGATATTCTTCTTCTTCATCGTATTCTTCATAACTGAAGATCGTGTCATTGAAAGGCCTTCGTGGCATTAAATATGACGCTTTTCCAATTCGTTCGGTTCTCTGCTTCTCTTAGGGCGGTCATAACAGAGAGTCCAGTGAGGGCGGCGGGGGAGGATATTCTTGTTACATAAATCCATCATCATCATCATCATGGCGATCGCAGTATGGTCGTTACAATGACACAGAGAACGCTGCTGCCCATTCTCTGTTAGGGCCCTTACTCGCTCTTACGACACCCACGGGAAGATATGGGATGGTGCTATTCTACGTAAATCCATAATGACATCAAATCTGTTCTGTCTATTCCAGCACGGATATATCACTACGTCCTGGTGGCGCGGGCCTGGGTCCCCGTCTCAACGGTTCATTCTTCGAGCCCCCGTATTGCCAGGAAAACCCTCCGCCATGTGTGCTGTCCAGGTACAGAACAACCGACGGCACGTGCAACAACCTTGCGAACCCACTACGGTATGGAGTCTCCAAGACACCGTTCAGAAGGGTGTTGCCAGCTGACTATGGTGATGGTATGTTTTGATCACTGTTTCGTTAACACAAAAGCCACTTTATTAGGGTTCCGTACAATATAAACGGAACCCTTATAGGATCACTCGTGCGTCTGTCTGTCACAGCCAATTTGCTCCGAATCTACTAGACCAAGTCAGGTGATACTATGATACAAACCGAGATGTGCAAAGTAGGAATATGTTTTTTTTATCATTTTTGGGGGACAAATTAGGAAATTAAAAAAAATGTTTTGCAAACCTTACTGTGTCATATATCCATAGATATGTCTTATATCTATGCATATATCAAATGAAAGAGCTCATTATGAGGATATATTTTTTATTATTGTAAAATAAATAGAGAAGAAGACGAAAATTTACTATTCCCCCCCCCCCCTGATCTCCGAAACTACTTAGCCTAAAATTTTGAAAACAAAAACAAACATAGCTAATTGCTTGTAGATTACAGGAAACCCTATATAAGAATTCTATCAATTAAAAATAAAGTGGTAAACTCAATATAATACGTTCACAGGTTTACTTACGGAAAATAGTAGTAGATTCAAAATTCACATTCAGTAAGAGTAGGTACCTACACACAGTTTGTCCGGCATGCCCCATTTAAGCTGTGCAGCCTTATGAGCCACGTGTATAGTGTTTCGAACTAGATCCATTCATTTAACACTTATTATAGGTACTGCGCTTTGCTCGTTGGCATACCTTAATACTAGTTCATTGAAAATAAAATATTTGCTGCTGGTTGCCGGGTGCTAGTAGACCCTCGAATACCCTAAAGTCTCTACGTTTGCGCGGTGCCTTAAGCACAGCCTTTCCAGTTTTTAACCGACTTCAAAAAGGAGAAGGTTCTCAATTCGGTTGTTTTTTTTTTATGTATGTATTTCGATTACTCTGATATTTATGATCCGATTTACGTGATTCTTCTTTAGTTTGATGCGGAATAGTTGCCATTTGGTCCCATAAAAACTTAACAATGTTTGGCCCAGTAGTTTTCATTTTATGTTCATTTTTTTAATGTTCATTTTTTTATTTTTTATATATTTATTTTTATGTTTAACCAGGCAGGGGTTTTATTTTGGTCAATATCTCAATATACAATATTTACATTTAAAAATAAAAAAGGAAAACCTATAACTATTAAAAACAAAAAGAAAAGCTAAGACAATAAGGCATCAAAAAAATCCCCAACATCGTCGTCAACTGGGAATGTGCCCAAGAGACTGGCGGCATTGCCACGTTGGATGGCAATGTTTAACCTCTGTCCGAGGTAAAAACCAGCCCTTGGATCACGGGAAGTGTCAACCATCCTTTTGGAAATTTCTTTAAAAAGTAGATGAGCACTTGGACCCCACGACCCGAGGGTTTCAACCCCAAACGGCTCGAAAATAAAGTTATCGCTTAGGATACTATACTTTCGCCGTTTGAGGTTTTCTGCAGCCGCAGCAGCAGCACCAGCACAGCACGCCGTACTAGGAAGATGGGATGGCGCAAGAGTATCGACACACGTAGCGTCCCACACTAAGGGCCTACCCAACTTCCATGGAAATAATGACATGCCGTCCGGTCTCTTGCCATCGTCGCGTGCCAAGCCGTTGGGTTCCAAAACAGCCGGAACGCCGACGGCGACGAGAGCACGACGGATAATGTCATTAATATTCGCGTGCCGCGCTATGCGACCCGCACTCCGGCTGCACGACAGGCCGTGGTGTCCAAGGCAGTTGACAGCTTCCCCACAGCGACAGCGATGAGGGGAGCAACAAGATGCTCCTAAACGTAAGGAAGCAGCGAGGCGAAAAGTAGTGTCGTCAAACATAGTTCCTAGGTTTGACGACGGAAGTGCCAGAAGCCATAGACCCGACTCCCACTTTCCCACAGCCAGCAGGCGCGCTCGCTCAGCAGAATTAGCAGAAGTGGTAAGTAAATTATTCTGTACTAACCTGCAGAGCGGCTCATCCCACCGTCTCTGAGAAGACGGGTTGTCAGGTAGATCAGTACGTGGGCAAGCAAGTTTCCAAGCATCTATGGCCTCGGTAATGCACGGCACATCAAAATCAACCAGTGTAGGAGCTAGAATATTCCTGATTAACTTTTCAGTGCCGTGGACCGAGGATATAAATGCAGGCAAACCGATACTTGAGATTTTGCGGACGCCGAGACCCCCCATACGAATAGGTAGAGTAGCTTGGGCCCACACACGGTCGTCCATTGCCAAATTTAAAATAGAGGTTAATGTTTGACGAATAATTTGGTCCATTTTCTCTAAAAGGTGACTGTGCTTCCACAAATGGGAAGCGCGCAGGAAGTAATTTAATTTTGGGCCGAAACAGCAGTACCGAATTATGGTGATGGCCGAATGCATATTAATTTGAAGCAATCTTTCCGAAATGTCATTAAAATGTTGTATTTTTTCCTCAATGAAACTGGAAAACGAATTCTCGTAGATTGGAGACCCAAGAAGACGAAGAGTACTTTTTTCTATAATTTTGATTTCTGGGGCTATTGCGTTAAATTTTGCAAGTGTCGATTGTCTGTCAGCATGGTCCGCTAAATACAATTCGCATTTCGAAAGATTGAGTTCTAGGCCTATTGAATTTAGTTCATTTTTTAAGATAATCAAATCCTTTAAAACGTAGTCTACATCGCCTCCCAGGGTCCCATCATCGAGATACCAAACGTTAAATTTGGAATTTAGTTGTTGGATTATTGGATGAATGGCTAAACTGAAAATCACTGGCCCAAGAGGGTCACCCTGTTGACAACCAACAGCGGATTCTAAAAGCTTGTCACGATACAGTAATTTCGAAGGATGTCTGTAACATTGCCAAAGGAAACTATAGATTTGGGGTATTTCTTTTTTGGATTCTGCCAGCAAGGTGTCCCTATTTACTGTGTTAAAGGCATTCTTTATGTCAACCTTCAAGATGACCTCTCCTTTGCCAGAATTTAGGTAGGTCGACAAGGCGTGTACGGCAGCCTCACAGCCCCCTTTAGAGCCGTAACCTAGCTGAAGGGGCTGAAATTTTTTCGAAACAATCTCACCGTAAAATTTACAGCAAATCTTGGCTGCCATACGACGGTATGTAGTACCCACGGCAATGGGACGAATGCCGCCATCCTTTTTACGCAGGGCACATAGGTTAGCCCCGTACAAAACATCGATGACGGCCTCGTTCACTTTGCCTGAGAGCATAAGATTAATCAGAGCCGTAAGCTCCTTCAAGAGCAACTCACCAGCTACCCCGGCGCCTGAACAAATAAGGTCCTTTAGGTGTTGAGGAGTCAAGCCGTCGAGGCCGCCGGCGGAACCGCTTCGAAAGGAGCAAACGGCTGCGACCAACTCTCGATCTGTGACGGTGAGGGAGTGATTAACCGAGTCGGGAGGGTCGGGAAAAGAAAGGCCATCTGCTGGGGCAGGGTGTTTACTCTCCAGAACGGAGAGCGTTTCTGGAGAACACGGAGCCACCACATCACTACTAAAAAGGATCCTAGCCGCTCCACTAATGTCACCTTCCCCTAACTTAGTTTCTACCAGATGGGATATACCTCTAGAGGAGGAATATCCCAGTGACGTAAAATTTGGATCCAAAAGTTGAGCCGAATCATTACAATTTTCTTTAATTTGTGCAGTTAATGTCTTTTTAGTTGCCAAATTCTTTTGCACATGGAGAATTCTGTAAGGGAAGGTGAGTAGTTGTTCCCAGGCACGTTGCGAGTTCTCCCGGGCGGCAAGGCGGATGCAACCGGCTAAATTCTGTGCAACTAGTGGCCTAGCGCCACGGGGAACTCGCTTCAAGACAGGAAAAGAGTTTTTGAATTTGGAAAGGGTTTTCCAAAACGGATCAAAACTGGATGTATCTTGTGTAGAAGAAGTAGGAGTAATAACAGGGTCTGAAGAGAGAGCACTTGTCAGTTTGTGGACCTTTCCAATATGCACATTCAGACCCCGCTTACCTTTAAAATACCGTACCTGGGTGCATAGGGGGCATCTCTCCAGGATATGTAGTGATGCAGAAGGTTGGCATGCACTTCGATCTCCATCGCTGCTTCCACTAATCATTAAAATTACCACTTATGTAACTAGATAAATTAAACTTAAAAATGAATAAACAATAATTGTCAGTTTTTGAAAATGAATAAACAATATTTGACACTACACTTCGTGACGCGCAGCGCAGTCGCGGTGGCTGCCTAGGGCACAGCGCCACTGTAGCAGTCATTTCCTTGTAGCCCTAGCAACCATTGCCAAGAGACAGGCCGTCTTCGCGAAGTTGTCATTAATAATAATTTATTATAAAGTAATTGGAATGGTGAGGTTCAACGCCACGCGCCGACTCAGTTCACTGCATCGATATATAAATGTACTACGCACGTTCACTGCCGTTTTTGTGAGCTCATTTCTTTGCAATGTGTTGGCGCACAGTGCACTTGACCGGGAGGATTCTAAAGATGGTGTTGGGTTCTCTGTATATATATATTGTACTCTGTGGAATTAGAAGCTGGCCCGCAGAGTGCAGTGTACAGTTATTAATCACTTCTGGTACAGCACGAATCTTACTTTCTGCCAATTACAACTCCATTGATTATTATTTTATTTAATTTTATTCAGAAAAATAATTGATGTTTTGATTTGACATTGACATTTTTTACATTGGTTACATTTATATGCCCTTTAGTATATCTGAATAGCCGATAGCCGATAGCCCAGACCTGAACCCTCCAGCAACGCGCTTAGAGGGTTCAAGGCTAAACAAAACCACAGTGGACTCAGACTATCGCCCTGAAATATACCTCGCTCGATCCTTATCGGTTCGCTATTCTCCCGGATCTGCCGACATCCTGGATAGCGAAGGACCGTCTTCCATTGCCCCATACATGACATCAAGAAGGTGCGCAGAGTTGTATCAATTTTATACAACTCTAACACCCTCATGAGCCATGTATGTGGCACAGAATCATAGGCCTTCTTATAGTCTATCCAGCATGTCGACAGATCCCTTCGGGAACGACGAGCCTGCTGGTTAATGGCCATATCAATGAGGAGGAGCTAATAACCACGCATAATTTTTTTCAGTGTTGTCCGATTTCGATGATTATTTTTGTAGTTAATAGTGTATACCTCAAATTTGGTCCCATATAAATTTCAAGACCATATTCCACCCCTAAGGGTTGAAAATTAAGGGATGATTGTTTTTTTTTTGTTTCGCCGTTTCGTACTTAATTTCTATGATGAGAAGTAGGCACTAAAAAGCGATAAAAAATGTTTTTTACGAAAAAGACAACCGCCTTCAAAAAGTAAAAAATAACTTTCAATTCGCAAGTCGGTGGCAATACAAAACAACAAGCAAAACCAAAGCCGCCGACTTGCGACTTGAAAGTTATTTTTTACTTTTTGAAGGCGGGGGTCGTTCTTCTTTTTAACCTACAAAAAGGTGTCTCCACCAGTCAGTGAAAAAAAAAACAAGGAAATTACCATTATTTTTTCTTAATTCTATTTCAACATGTACTGTACTATACACATAATGGTTGTGCACGATTAAATAACATCTGTTTTGAATAATTTCATTGTAAAAAGTACGTTACAGAGTTGTAAATCCGCGTGACAGAAGTGTATTTCATACAAATCACACGTGTCTCCCGCTACCTCGGCTTGCGTATAATCCATAATATTACGAAAAAATTATATGATGACACAAAAGGTAAAAATATCTTATAACTCCTAAATATATTACCTATCATGTAATAACAACCATAATTTTTTATCACTTTTAACAAAATATCCAAAAAATCTCAAATTCTTGTCTCCAACTACCTGATGTTTTGTTTTGTAAATTCTGTCACGTGGGTTGTCCTTCGAAATACGCGTTTGTGCCGCTCGTCTTTGTGGCCTGCGATTGGAGGTTTAGACCCCTTCCCCCCTTGGTACGATTTCCCTTCTGAGACCAAGAGAAAGCGCGTCAGTCGCCCGAAAGCTGTGATCGGAGGTGCGTGGGTTTATTCGACTACCGCTTCGTCACGTAAGTAATTGATTTAAAATATAATTATTATTGTTACTTTTCGTTGTCTACTCTTACGTAATAAGAACTATTTTATTACCAACGTGCAAATTATATATATTAAGTTAACTTTTAAATGTTATCGACTTTGCAACAATTTTTTACCCCTCCGTCACATGACAACTCAGTCACATGTTTATTGTGACGAAGTGGTAATGTACGTGACGGAGGGGTGAAATAAACGAAATTCATGTTCTATTAATGCTGAATCCGAGAAATACTGAAATAGAGACACTATATATTATTGGTATTTATTCCAATGGAAAGTGTTACAAAAGTTTTTCTATCTTCTCGTATGTTTAGGTACTTATTACTTATTTCCTATTTCCAGATACCATCATGGCAAAAAAGAAGACATTAACACCAGCAGAAAGACAGCGACGTTGTCGGGAAAAACGCAAAAATGACCCTCAGAACGTAGCTGAAATAAAGTGCAAGGATTTAGATAGATACCATGCTCGAAAGAAGCTAGTGGCTGACATGAGCATGCGAGAATAGCTAATATGGCAATAAGGAAATAAAAAAAGAAGGGAGAAGAAAAAGATGCTTGAAGAGGTACTTTTAAACACGCCAGCCCCATCACCAATACCAGAAACCCCACGAATGACTCCATCTGCAACACCGACTCCCTCTGAAGTATCTACTCGTAGTTCAAGGGGAAGAAACAAAGTGAAAAGAGATATAACAAAGTAATACAGAGATAATAATAACATTCATAAAAAATAGACCAGTTACAGAAGAAAGTTTGAAAATATAAGAAGAGATTGCACAGAAAATAAAAAAACAGCAGCAGCAACAGAGATGCAAGCAATAGTCAGAATAGAAAGAAGTACAGCGTTCTTTCTAATGCCATTAAAGAACGATACAAAACTGTCGTCGAGAAGAAATACGCCTCATCTAATTGGGACTTCAAACCCGTATCGTAAAAGAGTCCAAAATGCAGATCGAATTGGTAAGAGATCGACCTTTAACATAAAAGAGCGTTCTACCAAAACCTACTGATCTTGTACGGAAGATTCGTCAGTTCTTCTTGCGAGGTGATGTAATGAGAGCTACAGCTGGTAAGGAGACTGTCACGCACAAAAAAAGAAAGTACAGGTTTTCTTAGAAGCCTTCTTCTCGATGATAATAGACCACTGTCAGTATTCGAAAAATAAGACTATATCAGTGTTTCGAAATTGAAATATTGTCTTGCTAGATTGTGCTATTGTCAATGATTACTTAAGACGAGTGAGTAGTCATTTAATTTACTAAAATACGAATCTCGTATTCTACAGGTTCTCAAATGTAATTTTATTAATTACATATCTAAGTTTGATCTCATGTTATTTTATATGACAATGTTGAAGACTGATAAAGATTTATAACAAAATAAATGATTCTGGAAAAATAAACCTGTTTTATTCCAAAACGCAGCCTAGTACCCCCTAGAATAACAACTTTGTCACATAAGTTACTACTCTGTCACGATTGTCTCCTGGTAGTAAAATTGTTTAAGTCGTTTATATATTTTGTTATGACTAGTGCAACATTCGAAAAATTATATTTATAATAGTTGATGATATGGCTGTCTGTGATATTCGTATTTATTTGTAAATCATAGTAAAAATTGATTTATAGCAAAAACATACTTTATATTTGCAGAAAATGTGACAGAGTGGTATAAGATCATGAATAAAACATATTTTATAAATACAAATGTATTATTTTAATATGTTTTCTAAAAGTTCCTTTAGTTAGTTAATTTATTACAAAAGTACAAGTTATTTGACGAAGATTATTCGATAGAATAAAATAAAAGATTTCGTGACGGAGGTGTAAATTTTTATGTCGAATCTATCTTTCAGGTCTTGTAAATCGTACAAAAATCTGTTAAACTTCTCGGCCAACAACTTTTTCCGATAGAATAGAAATTATGCTATCAGAATATAAATATATACTGACGAGAAGCTTTAAATTTTTTTTTTCTAATTTGAGCTAGTGCTTTATCAAATTGTAGGTTAAAAAGAAGAACGACCCGGTTGTCTTTTTTGTAAAAAAAAATTTTAAAAACCAGTTGACCATTAAATCCAAATATAATCTTCTCTTTCCAGGCGTCAGCTCTCCCCGTGTTGGTGTGGATGGAGCAGCATTGCCCAGCGCGCGCGACGTGAGTGTGACGGTCCACCGACCGAGCTACGCGCACGACTCCGAATTCACCGTGATGTTGGCAGTGTGGGGGCAGTTCTTAGACCACGATATCACCGCCACTGCGCTTAGCAAAGGTACGTAACTGTGATCAGAAGCTAAATTATTTTGATATGGTTAACCCGCATCACATTGGTCAGGTGGCGAATCCATTTGTCAAAATTCCGAGATCAAAATCTAATAATTATTATTATATTTTTGAGAGAGAGAGAAAGATTGTTTATTTATTTGTTTAGAATTACACACGTAAATAACGCCATTACAGCTTCAATATACCAATGCAATAACAAAAGAAAAAGTCAAGTCAAGTTCGAGTCGGACTCGCCTATTAAGGGTTCCGTAGTAGCAAGTAACATACTTAATATAAAAGTTCTTGTAGTTCGTTGTAACTTTGATCGATGTTTTAATAATAGTGTATTTTTTTAAATTGCCGTTTACGATTTATGACGTATTAAAAAAAAATACTTACTAGATCTCGTTCAAACCAATTTTCGGTGGAAGTTTACATGGTAATGTACATCATATATTTTTAACGAAACGAAACCTCAATATCATTTTGATTTTGAAGACCTATCCATACATGTATGGGTTTGATGAAAATAAAAAATTGAGTTTCAGTTTTAAGTATGGGGAACACCCAAAATTTATTGTTTTTTTTTTTCTATTTTTGTGTGAAAATCTTAATGCGGTTCACAAAATACATCTACTTACCAAGTTTGAACAGTATAGTTCTTATAGTTTCGCAAAAAAGTGGCTGTGACACACGGACGAACAGACAGACATGACGAATCCATAAGGGTTCCTAAGGGACCCTAAAAATGACATAAATCTTCAATGACACAGTGACGCAGTGGCTGAGTTGGCTGCTGCCACAGATGATATTTACTAACGTGCTGCGTTGCGTGTCGCGGGTTCGATTCCCGTACGGAACAATTATTTGTATGGCCTACAGATAGTTGATCTTGGTCTGGCTATTTGTATTGTGTTTTCGAATCCCGCCCAGGGTAAACATTTGTGTAATAAGCAGTTGTGTTTGCCTTGTGTTGTTGTTTATCTATATACGTATGTATTTAAATGTATTGGATCAGCTGTCTGACACCCATAGTACAGGTTGTCCCTAGTTTGGGGTCAGATGACCGTGTGAAATGTCCCCACATATTATTATTATTACTATTATTTGTGTACGTGAGTTTTATATATAGGGCGACTGGTAATTAGTGTATGAAACTTAAACACGTGATTGTGTTCATGATAGCAAACAACTTTCCCGAAGAAAAAATGTTATTTGTACTGGTTCACTTTTATTTCAATAACACAACAGCCGTATAAAATTTTGCGCGCCCACGCCTTTGACCTATCAGCTGTTACCCGCAAAAACATTTTTTTCTTTGGGAAAGTTGTTTGTAATCATGAACACAATCACGTGTTTAAGTATCGTACACTAATTACCAGTCACCCTATATATATCTGTGAAGGAGGAGAAATTCCTAGTGAGGGGCAATGTTTATTTTAAAAAAGAAAAGAAAAAGGAAGGAAAGTACCACTTCCATGAACCTCAGCACTGAAGTGCTGCTGGCTTTCACTGCAGGCTGCAGTGCAAAAGGTCTAACTCAACAGAAATAAAATTAAGTAATCGTATGGTACGTCACATGGGAGCAAACTTGAGAAGGTTTATCCTAGTTAAAGACTTTTGAGACATGATACTTAATTATTCAGTGGCCAAAGCTTGTTCATTCTATTTTTAAGATCAAACATTCAATGACCCTCGTGCTTCCCAGGTCAGAACGGCACAGCCCTGTCATGCTGCGATCCAACTCAAACCCCACACCCCGAGTGCTTCCCAGTCCGTCTGGATGAGGAAGATCCATTCTACGAGGACTATAACATCACATGTATGGAGTTCGTCAGGTCTGCGCCAGCACCTACGTGTAATTTTGGTACGTTGCTTTTGTATGTTTGTCTTTGATGCAAAATGTATTGATTAAGCTACCATGGGTGACCATCTACTTCATACCGAGACCTCTCGTGACTCGGAAAGCACGTAAAGCCTCTGGTCCCGGCTGTCATTGGAAGATCTTTGACAGCCGTTACGGGTAGACAGAAGCCCGAAAGTCTGACAACCAGTCTTACCAAGGGGTATCGTGCAACCCAGTTAACTGGGTTAGGGAGATCAGACAGACAGTCACTCCATGTAAAACACTGGTATTTAGCTGCATCCGGTTAGACTGGAAGGCGACCCCAAGGTGGTAGTTGGAAAAAGGTTAGGCAGGTGAGGATGATGTATTTAATGTAAATTAACACTTATTGAGGAGTTCACTCACTTTTATCATCTTGATTGAAGAATATTCTTGCTAATTACATACAAAAAAGTACAGCTCTGCTACAGCCATTTCTAGAATTTATTCAGTGAAACATTCGTTTTACCACACACGAAGACTCGGATCTGTACTACAGCACAATCTTCCTTCATTTTTTGGCCTTTCGATGGCAGTCTATTCAGTTGTCACCACGAGTTTGGTGCCATCAGTAGCCTTTTTTTTTTGTTCCCGGTTTGGAAAATCCCTCATTGATGTCCTCCACCCTATGGTGGTCGGAGGGATTTGTCAGACTCTTACCGACTAAAAACCACCCCGGTGTTTCATCTCACACTTACGCTGGCGACGACTACGATTCTACGAACTACGACTTCCACAACCCCCAACTGGCCCACCTCTACAGCCCTCCTCAAGTCAGGGAGTATATGGGGAGTGTGGAACACTACGCGCCGCCACCTCAAGTTCTCAACAGAGCCTTCCTTATCTTTAGTTACAGAACATTTTTACAAACCTTAGATGAATCACACTTCCAAGGGAAAACATTTAAACAATTGCACGATTCACCTTCTAGGACCCCGTGAGCAGTTGAACCAGGCCACAGCGTTCATCGACGGCTCCACAGTGTACGGGTTCGCGGAGACCCGCAGCGCCTCCCTGCGCTCCTTCGTGGGAGGACAGCTGCGCATGCTGAAGATTGGAACCACGCAGCTTCTGCCGCCCTCTAGAGACCCCAACGACAGCTGTAACACAGTCGAGATGAACGCCAAGGGACGGTACTGCTTCGAGTCAGGTATGGAATAATCATACTGGACCCGAGTTTTCGCGCTCATGTCGGCCGCAGCAAGGAGAATCTTCACAGAGGTTTTCAGATGACACCAAACTACAGTGCCTACGCGGCGTCTCGCCATCGACTATTCTCCACCTTGCACGTCCTGTCATGCATGTGAGGACCTACCAGCGGATGGCGTTGCCGATATTTGCCATCGACACGTTAAAAAGAAGAAGAGTTTCAAAACAAAAAGTCAAAGCCAAATCCTTTATTTCAATTAAACCATTAACTTTTAAACGTCATATTACAAAATTCATTGCCATTTTCCTTTGTCTTTGTGCAAAAACCTCTAGGATTTCACCTTTATTACATACTACGATAGACCATCAAACGTTAGCAGCAAGTTTTGATTTTTACCATCTTTATTTCTTATTCCTCTTCCCAGGAGACGACCGCGCCAATGAGAACCTGCACCTGACCACGATGCACCTGCTCTGGGCGCGACAACACAACCGCCTGGCCGCCATGCTGCGGAAGTTAAACCCGCAGTGGGACGACGACACGGTCTACCAGGAGGCGAGGAAGGTCCTGGGAGCCCAGATGCAGCACATCACTTACTCGGAGTTCCTACCTAGTATACTTGGTAAGATTATGAATAGGGATACATGTTGATGGAAGAAAGGTAAAAGGGAGGCCAACGAAAAGATCGATGAATGATGTATGAGGATATTAACAAGTCTGAATTAGACAAGAAACATGATGACCTCTAAGCCAAACCACCAACAGCTACTTACAATTTTTTATAATTTAATCAATTGTGTCCTAACATGAGCCGTGTGGTGCTGGCCGCGAATAGCACCACCCCGTTTCAACCCGTGGGTGTCGCAGAAGGCTACAGGGGGATATTGACCAGAGGATCGGCAGCAGCGTCCTTTTGAGTACCATAACACCTACTGCGATCGCCAACATGCGACGGCCAGAGATGGCGATTATAGCTGGACTCCTCCTTGGGGGAGACCTATGTCCAGCGGTGGGCGTCTAAAGGTTGACATGATGATGATGTCCTAACATGTCCACTTTGTGCTCGAAATTTCTCAGCCAAAGTTGGATTTCCAGTCACATGAGGCATGAGGGCACATGAAAGAACATTGCATCTAAAACAACCACCATAAAATCCGAATTGAAGTCGCTGTAACCGAAATCGGCTAGATGGCATCAGCATTATTAACAAAAAAAGTGAAATTATAACATGACAGCTAGGAAGGGAAGACTAGATGACGTAAACGTTAGGTCCCAAGAAAAGTGACACAAGGGCAGGACCGCAGGATTAGTATTGATATTGCTGGTCAGGATAACATATGCTTGTGTGTCGCAGGTACGGACGTGATGTGGGCTCTGAACCTGACGGTACAGGCGGAAGGCTACGCCGATGTGTACGACCCCACTGTAGACCCCTCCATCGCCAACCACTTTGCTTCTGCTGTCTTCAGATTCGCACATACCCTGCTGCCGGTAAGATAAACTATTCATATACGTCTTACTATTAAATCAAATATATTTATTTCGGATTCAAAAATGATATCCTTAAAAAATGAATTATTTGTTGAATTCAATGATATTATTTGTTGATCACATTTTGACCAGTTACTCGAACATCTGGACAACATGGACCAAATGATGATTTTTTCTCGATTTCTGGCTCCTATAGTAAAAGTGTTCATCATGATGACTTTTCAGGTTTTTTGGTAAACAAAAAGTAAGCTCGTATAAAGCCCCATTTACATGATGCAAGTTTCGCGCCTGTAGCATACAATGAAATTGAAGCTAATTATTTGCAACGTCTAAACACTGTTCAGACAGTGCAACTTTCATTGTTGCTTCAACTTATTGCATTCAACAGGCTTGAAATTACATCGTGTAAATGGGGCTCAACTTATCAGCCATAAATATTCTTAAAATTGAGCTTCAACCATCTATGGAATCACTTTAAAAGATCAGAAGACAGGTCTTAAAAAAATGTGCTATATTATTAGTTTAAATCTGCTGAAATGCAAGGTACTTTAACGACAAAATTATTTAACAGGCTATTAATATGCCTACATATTTCTTTTCCAGGGTCTAATCCACAGCACCGACAAAAGCACAGGCACGGTACAGTACACACAGTTACATCAGATGCTGTTCAACCCGTTCACTCTGTACACACGGAAGGGACCCAAGAATGCTGTTATCTCGGCGATGGAATCTCTCGTGCATACTGTGGACCCTCATGTCACTACTGAGGTAATTTTAGACGGCTTTAAATTAATTACCTACTAATATGGGGGCAATCAACACCTTGCTAAGGCATAATCTATTTGATACTATGAGCAGATGTTATACTTAGTAGTGTTTCAGACATGCACTGCTACAATAGGTGATGATAACGATGCCATCTAGTCGATTTCGGCCACAGCGACAGCAATTTGGAGTTCATGGTGCCCTCGTGTGACTGGCATTATCCAACTTAGGCTGAAAAACTAGAGCACAAAGTGAACAATTGGACATGTTAAGACACCATTAATTTAAATATAAATAACTAGCTTTTGCCCGCGACTTCGTCCGCATGAATGTCGGTTATCGCGAAGAAGCGAAAAGAAGTCACAGATTAAAAAGTACCCTATGTCCTTTCCCAGGGTTCAAACTATTTTCATTCCTTTCATTAAAATCGGTTTACTTTCGTTTAATATTCATAAGTATTGATTGTACCTGTAGGTGGTTTAGTTTTGAGGTCCAATGAGCTCAACTGTCTAATTAGCAGACACAATAGTTAAACAATTGACGCGAATCTCCTGGAGATTTCGTTACAGATAAGAGACAACAAACATTGATACAATTATAATGATATTATGGTATGGTATAAGTGTATAAAGGGCTGGTGTCCGCAACTTCAACTTACAACAACTTACAATTCATGACAGTAGTCTCGTTGGACCTTCATTATGATGCATAATAGGGTATTACACCCATTTTTGAAAAGTGTCTTAATGAAATTCTGTAGTGCTAATATGCCACCAAAAAAAATACAAAATTTTTATTCAATCGATAAGTGCCATAAAAATGCATCTAAAAACGCCTCTTAATGGACGCCATACTGCTCAGCGTAAATGACGTCAGTTCATTTTGTATCAAATGAGCTCATATTAAATATGATAATTGTATATAATTTAAAAATAATTAAAAGCATATTTTGTAATAGGTGCAATAATGAAAAAATTACGTTGGTTACGAAAATAATTAAAGTACAAAGCCTATATTTCGCTAATCGGTTGACTGACAGTTGACAATTTTTTGTTTACACAGCCGTATGGCGTAATAACATGGCCGCTACTATTTCACGGTGTTTTATAACAGATTAAAAATACTGAAAACTTTGAATTGAATTTAAAAATTGGTTTTGTTATTTTATGAACTAAAACTTACATTTTCCGACTGCTTTATGCCTAAACTGTCTCAATAACATATTTATAGATTTTTTCTCGTATAGAGTAAAATACCCTATTAGGAGAAAAGGACTTACCGGTGGAAGCGAATTTCTATCCGATAAACATCTCTTCTTTGCTATACTAAGATTACAGAAGATTACACTTACTAAGATTTTTGTTTTCGTCTTCTTTTCTACACCATGGCAATCTGTCCTAGAATTGCCACTGTGTTGACTTCTATTCTATTTTATTTTATTTATTATCATGAGAAAGCTTCCATTGGTGTAGCATGGCTCTTAGCACTGGGGAAGTGGGTATGTCATATCTCGTGTGTGCTGTTGTCCTCCTGTTCCACTCCACTCAAGTCACTCTGCAGTATTTTCTGATATCTCAGGCAATGCTGACTTATTTATTGCTTTACTGTTCGTATACTGAGGTCTAGATACATGTATTTGTTGCTTAATTATTATACTTTGGGGTATATTGAACATGTTTCTTTTACTAAGATCAGACATCTCCTTTTCCAGCTAAGCAACCACTTATTCGAGAAGCCGATCGTGGCCAACGACTCTGACACCGACTTCAAAATGCCAGGTCCCTGTGGCCTGGACCTGGTCTCCCTCAACATCCAACGAGGCAGGGACCACGGCTTGCCTTCCTACCCGCAGTGGAGAGAACACTGCGGACTGTTCCGACCGAGGAACTTCACCGATCTCAGCAAGATATTTGACGAGTCCTCGCTTAGCAGGATCTGTAAGATTTACAAGTGAGTGAATGATGACACGGAGTTCCATGGTTTTACATATTACTAGCGGGCATGGCAGAAATTGTCCTGCCCTTAAAATAAAAAAGTCCTACAACTCGACTGTAGCGCCACCTACCGGGCCCATGTGGGAATCTAAACCATTCTAGAATCCACTGGAACGCACACAAAAAATTTCATCAAAATCGGTAGGTATAGCCGTTTAGAAGGAGTTCAGTCACATAGGCACAGA
The DNA here is from genome assembly GCA_947361185.1 of Charanyca ferruginea. Classification (NCBI taxonomy): domain Eukaryota; kingdom Metazoa; phylum Arthropoda; class Insecta; order Lepidoptera; family Noctuidae; genus Charanyca; species Charanyca ferruginea. The sequence continues at coordinate 29,312,500 of OX376058.1, read as the reverse complement.
CGATTTTTAAATGATTCTGACGTTCATCACTCTTTATTTTTATTCTAGAAGCTTTATTGTCAATCAAGTCAGATCTGCAGTTCCTTTAGTAGATTGAAAAGATATTTATTTAATTTTGAATAGGTATCTTTTACTAAACCAATCGAAGAGCATACCGTTGGGCAAGATCAAAAGATTTCTTTTCAAACTCAAACTCAAACTCAAAATCATTTATTTCAATTAAACCATTTACAGGTACTTTTGAATTGTCAGAGTCAGTCAGTCAGAAAGTTGAAGCTAGTTGCTCGTTCCAAACAGTAGGTTTCTATGGAGAAGAACGAGCAAGAAACTCCATGAACACGACCACTCTTTTAAAAACAGTTAAATTTTACAAATTTACAATGAATGATGTAACCTACATCATTCATGTTGAATCTAAGGGTACAATGTGAGAACAATTTACAGACAATTTTGTTATTCGTTTTTATTTTTTAATGTAGTATTAATGTAACTTCTGTGTTCCTATTCTAGTTCTGTGGACGACATCGACCTATACTCGGGGGCGTTGGCAGAGGACCCCAAAGGTCGTCTGCTAGGTCCTACCCTCAGCTGTCTCATCTCTGACCAGTTCCTGAGGTTAAAGGTCGGCGATCGGTTCTGGTATGAAACCTCGGATGCTACCATCGGATTCACATTAGGTAAGTTTTTTTTTATTCTTTTCCTGTTACGATTTCAAGAAAAAAACAATATTCCATTATAAAAATCATCTTTTCATAATTTATATTTTGTTCAGAGAAATAATAAATATTCCTGGGGTGTGATTCTGTAAGATCTCATTCTAAAGTTCGAATCTGAATCCGCTGTGTGTTTCTTGATTGGCATTCTAAAAACTCGGTTGATAATTCGAATTTTATGCATGGCAAGGGGCCCGAGTCCACAGCCCATTTGTCGACAACCTCGCGGGCCAAGTCAAGATTAAGCAGATCAAGTTGCTTATCTTTCTCGGCCTTCACGAGGTTCACGTCATGCGAGACTGCTATGTCCATAATCATTGCACGCCTCTCCAATCGAACCACCACCAGTTCACCAGGGCCACCCTTGCGAGCGTGTCAGCAAGTTGAACAAAATTGACAGGGAGATTTTGACAGATAAAGTATGAGATGACGTAAGAAGTGGCATTCTGTAAGGTAATTTCCCCGTCATTTCGACGCTCACTTCGCACTCGAACCAGATTCAAGGTGTCAAATATATCAAGGTTACCTACCTTGATATATTTGACACCTTGAATCTGAATTTTGAACCGTATGCGAAGTGAGAGTGAATAGAGATGTGAGATGCGAGTTGTTGTTTAAATTTTACAGAATCGACCTACAGGATGTTGTTTGTGTTTGTTTCTTTCTCATTAAAAGAACTTTATTTAACTTTCCCACAGAACAATTGACTGAAATTCGCAAGACTACCCTTGCTGGGGTGATCTGCGCCAATGAAGATTTGCTCGACCAAGCGCAACCCAGGGTCATGGAGGCTGTCAGCGCCACCAACCCGCTCGTGGACTGCAAGGAGCTGCCACAACCCAGCCTGAAGCCCTGGTACAAGCCCACGCCAGGGAAGACCTAATGACTGATGAATTGGTAATGTAGTGATAGCTAGTCCCATTCTAAGTGCGTATTTCTAATCCATCATCTGAGTTATCCTTGATTGTAAAACTTCAATACATTTTAAACAGTAAGTAACCATAGAATATTTTTTGTCATATTGATATTGGTCCCAAGATACACCCTGAGGAATTCCTCTATATTTTTATACTACTACTCAAGTATAGCGGATATAAAACCAGAATATTTCAACTTGTTATTTATGATTGTATCCAAAATGCTAAACTACAAATATTCAACCACATTTTCATTCGTTTCAATTGTCAATTTCCTCTGTTAGCCTGTGTCAAAAGCCTAACGCGGTTCAAAGACACAATTAGTAAACTTACTAATATTATTAGTTGTATATAAAGTCGATTAAAGATTCTATAGACATTCATATAAACACTGTTAATAAATAAATAAAAATAGATAATCTCTAATAATTTACTGAATGCCTTCTTATTGAAAGTTCGTATAAGAGATGTAATTTATAATCTCAAATAGGTACTATTGTTATTTGGTTAAAATGAGTTTGCTATGTTACTAGTAAGTTTAATCATTGCTTTTGGTTCTCCTGTGGTTTGGTAATATAAACGTATTATATTTAGAAATATATTTACTTAATAATAATACTCAGATCCTTGCCTAAATGAATGCCTAGGTTAAGTTTTGTAATAAGCCATAATATTGCTGTTGTACCCCGTGTATTTGAAATAGTAATCCTGTGTAGTAGGTATGTAAGTCTCTGAAAATATTATGAATGTGCTTCTATAATTTACAAGACTAATTTACATAAAAGGAACTCCGGTTTAAATATTATATCTACTCTAACATACTTAAAGATTAACTTAACTTAACTGATGCTGCTTTAAAAATAATAAACAACTATCATAGTTATGAAGATAAATATCCGACCAATAAGAACAGAGAATATTTACGTACCCGGACTAAATTACCTTCAAATATTGACTTAACAAACAGCAACCTTTTAAAAGAGGTGTTCGAAATAACAAGACTGAGTCATAGCATAACAATTTAAGTAAATATTGATCAGTGATTTGTATTCCACAACAAACCACTCGTCAGGTCTGCCACCTTTTGCACCAGTCAAGAAGTGGAAAGATTACATCAAGGATTCTGGTATAACCCATATCTTTCTGGTGACAGCATTTTCTCGAGACAGCATTTATGGTATGGTATATCGTGCTAATGTCCGCAGCTCTACTTTCAGATGGGAAGTCAATCTTCAAACCACCCCAACTCCTCCAGAAAGCCTAGATGTTACTGGTGATCTCCCGTAGGATACCAGGGTTACCGAAGTGCCTGTGTGAAACGACCTCGTATTCTCACACTAGGAATTCCTCCTGAATCGTGGGTGCGTTTACAAACTCACATAGGTACACAAACAACCAGAATCGGAACAACTACCTGTAGGCCATACAAATATTTTGTTACGTGCGGGAATCGAACCCGTGACCCGCAGCGCTAAAATCGATCGCTCAGCCACTGCGCCAGCCGAGTCAAGCATTACATCGAATGCTTATCTCCCACAGTAACTCATGATCGTGGTTATTTCCACCTGAATACGTCCATGTAAACCACCTAATGCTACCATATACAAAATAGATTTTATTTCAATAACTATACGGTACACTTTGTATTATCCAAGTAAGGCGAATATTTGTACAAATACGCCATGTGAAGTGCATTATAAGATATTAACACAGTATAACTATAATTAAATAAGTATAGGAACCTACTGCTGACTTTGTCTTTGTTAAGGCGACGATATGCGACTTTTACAGATTTTAAACTGACAATCACGTCAAAATGTGCAGAGTAAATGATTTGAAAAAAATATATGTTAAACTAGAACATTCTCTTAATCATATAGAATATTTTTGATTAAGTTCATATTAAATAGTTTAATTAATTAGTGAAGTTGTGTCTGACGCGGACAAAACATTGACAATCACACAAAATCTACCAGGTATAATTAAACGAAACTTACACCATCTTACAGACAATTTTATTATCTATCTTTTAGTACACGCCTTTTTTTTTTATTTTGAAAGTATACTACTTTTATTTAATTTTTTCGACTAAACTTTGAGAGTTTTGGACGCAAAACTGATGCAGAACGGACGCAGTCTGCGTCCAAAACTTTCAAAATTTAGTCGAAAAAATTAAATAAAAGTAGTATTCTTTAGTAGTTTTGTCCGCGTCAGACACAACTTCACTAATTAATTAAACTATTTAATATGAACTTAATCAAAAATATTCACTTTCTATATGATTAAGAGAATGTTCTAGTTTAACATATATTTTTTTCAAATCATTTACACTGCACATTTTGACGTGATTGTCAGTTTAAAATCTGTAAAAGTCGTTTAATAGCCCCTTAACGTGGGTAAGCTAATAATTATTTTTTTTTTTTTTTTTTTTTAATCTTTATTTATTTAAGGGGGCTTTGTCACATAGTGATAATGTCACCCCCATAACAAAACATTTTCAACTTAAAACTACACAAGTTTAGTAGACATCTGTTCTTATATCTATGTTTATAATTATAATGGACATCAGATACTCTGCTATATAGTACTGTCACTAATCCCTTTGAAAGATAGCGAACAGCAGTTGACACATCCTCCTAGCCTCCTCGGAAAACGGGGACGCTAAGATACTATTACATGCCCCCACCTCAAATCCCACACTAAATACATTTTCTCTCTCACATATGTTCCGGTCACATTCCATCAACACGTGATAGATATCGTCCGTTACTCCACAAACTTCACAGTTTGGTGAGGAACTCTTACCCATCAAATATTTAAAAGTATTGGATGGGATGTGACCAGAACGCATCCTCAATAGAGCTACTATATATTTCCTGTCTATTTCCTTCCTTTCAAACCATGGGTAACGAAGTGGTTCAGATTCAATAGTTTTATACCAAATTCCTTTTAGCTTGGACCGTTCATCAAAATATTCGTGCCATCTTTGTCTGCATCGTTCTTTGACGTGACCAAGCCAATCCGAGTATAATGGTGTGCACGTGTAAGTCATGCCCTCATAAGATGCTTGTTTGGCTGCTAAATCTGCTTCTTCGTTACCCCTGATTCCAATATGTGAAGGTATCCATTGAATGGTGATAGTCTTATTTATAGACTGAATCTTGCATATCAAGTCCAGGATACTTAAGGCTATCGGAGACCCTCGAAGATTCGAGGGTACCCGAGCCAAATGTTGGAGGCTGCTTTTTGAGTCCGTAAATATAACAAATTTATCTTCATTTAGACTCAATAAATACACCAGGGCTTCAGAAATAGCTATTAGTTCACAATACATTATGGAAATATTGGAGTTAATTTTGAATTTAGCTTTAGTATTAAGCTGGGGATCAATAAAAGCAGCACCCAAATCTGTACCTTCCTTGGACCCGTCCGTAAATATTTTATAGTGACGACTAAACTTATCCCCTATCATTTGTACACACTTATTATTAAGATCTGTTACATTTATCAGTCTTTTCGCCGAACTAATACCTTCTATATTAACGCTAATGACATTAAATAAATCTATATTGGTTACCCACGTGTCCAAGGAATAAATATCTAGTATAGGGCTAGAGTGTAAAGGCAATTCTGAGTAATCTCTGAGCACATCCACAAGGAGTGGCAATTTTTTGTTTCTCCAGTATGCTCGTTGGCATTGGTCGGCAAGCTCCCTCAGAATATTAATGAGCACATTATTCTGGACCGATTTTGCTCTTAAATAGAATTTAGCTGCTAGGAATAGTCTTCGAACAAATAACGGCTGGAGACACAGCTCACTTTCCATAATATGGATAGGCGTGCTTCTAATAAACCCACCTATTATTCTCATTGCCTGGTTCTGCACTCTGTCAAGCTTTAAGAGATGGCTGTTTGCACAGTTTCCGTACAAAAAGCATCCGTAATCAATTCTACTACGAATTAAAGCTATGTATAGCCGTCGAAGATGTAAAGGATGTACACCCCATTTCGCACCAGCCAAAATTTTAAAAATGTTTAAATACCGCGTAACTTTTTCCAGCGTCTCGTTTATATGCCTACCCCATCTTAAGGATCCGTCCAGCCACATCCCAAGGTATTTGGCACAATCGACCTGTTCAATAACACTGCTATTAACAGTTAAATGGATACTACTTTTCCTTCTCCCCCTACTAAACAGGCAAACCTTTGTTTTCTTATGAGAAATGTTTAGTCCTAAATCTGTCATCAAATTTTGGAACTTATCTAATGCGTTTTGTATATGGGCTACAGAATCTGACAGTTTCTTCTGCATGTCATACACCACAAAGTCATCAGCATATTGCGAAATGTAAACATTAGTCATATTTTTACAAACTTCTATTGTGGCCACATTAAATAATAAAGGGGATAACGGGTCTCCTTGAGCTATACCTATACTAGTAGTTCGGCATATTAGACTGTCATCTCCTAGTTCAACAAATAGATGTCTCTGATGAAGATACTGCCAAAGATAGTTACAAAGAATAGAGCCCACACCCAGTGTATCCAATATATTTAAAAGAGCAGTCAGGTTTATATTGTTGTAGGCACTCTCGATATCGATAAAACAACTAACAGTTGGAAAGCTTTTAGTAAAACCTGTTTGGACCCGTGTGATTAACCTAGCAAGACCATCATAGCAAGACTTAGATCTTCGAAAGCCCGTGGTGTCGTGGGATAATAGCTTATTTTTCTCCAGAAACCATTCCAACCTGCGTGTTATGATGGTATGAAGTATCTTACAGAAACAAGATATTAGGGCGATAGGTCTGACCCCCGAACTCGAGACAGAGTCCCCTCCCGATTTCGGTACAGGGATAATTTTAACTTTCTTCCATTGTTCTGGAACGAATCCAGACTGAATAATCGTATTGTATATGGAAGTCAGCTTAATTTTTGCACTATATGGTAAATGTTTAATCATTGAATATGAAACTTTATCGTGACCCGGAGCAGAATCTGTTTTTTTAATTGAATTAATTACCTCCTGTACCGAGATCGGTCTGGACAATTCCGTGTTACAAGAAGAAAATTTAGGAGCCGGTGGCGTTACATAATCTGGTGCTAAACTTCGTAGCAACTTCTCGGCCTTACCTTGATCAACAATCGATGCGTTTGATTTGTGTCCTTTGACCCATCTCATGCGCCTCCACATTTCTCTTGAAGAAGTTACACTACCTATGTCACTGCAAAATTCCTGAAAGGATTTACTCTTGGCTTGTCGTATTAATCTTTGTGATTCACTTATTTTCCTTTGCAAAATTTCGAGATTACTATGCAATTATACAAGCTATTCTCCTACACTGGAATTGTTTCTTTTTGTTGTATATGCTTACCTATATCTATCTATTTAATATTAAGTATTAGTTGTAGATAAATCAATACCTTTAATATTAGTTACTTAGGTACTTATATTAACTATTGCATACAAAACATAGTCTATTTCTGCCATGTAGAATAACTACTTAATTATAAGTGTGGTCAAGTTTTTAATTATATTGTAAGTTTATATTGAAGCAGTTTTAGATAAATAAGTAGGTCTGTACACTGAGTAGGTACCCCTACAATTTCAGCCACACACATTTATTATTAAATTAGTGGCTTTGTTCATCTGATATAATAAAAATCATTTCAATAAATATTGTTGTTCTTATTTCCCTTGCACTACCATTTTCCTAGGAGTTTCCTAGCGTTACTTGGACGTGTCAACCAATTGCTAGTCCTATATGCTCCATTATTTCCATTAATTATTATATCCTCAGATTATAAAACAAAAGGTTTAGGTAGGTAGATATTATCTGAGATTATAACATAAAAAAAATCGTTTTAACGCTATCATGAAGATCCAATTATTATTAGACTAAAGACGCTGTACACTCATGTTACGTAGTACTATTAAGTATTCTGTGCTCATGTCACAGAATACTTAATAGTACTACATACTCATGTTTACACCGAGTATGTGTGTGTGCTGCCGTAGATGTAAAAAGCTTCGTTATTTAACGATAAATACAAATCAAAGTAAACTTTTTGCCATTTACATTAAAAAAATATCACTAAAATCAAATTATCGTAACATAAAGTGCAGTTTTTTTTTTCTACTACAAATAAAATGAGCTGTGAAAGTTTACGTTAAATAAATAACAGATGGCACTACCTGGTACGTAAAACATCAACAACAGCACAGCCCACCAAAAACTTGCAAATTCCCATTGTTCATTGGAGATAGTTGACAGCCGATTCTGCTGGGGTCCTGGGATTTAAATCACGTGTGCAACAAACTAAGGTCTAGCTAGCGATAAACTTTGCGTAACAGTGCGGCAGCCGCCTTGTAAGTTGCTGGTCCTGAGTTCAATCCCAGCGACAAACAATTTTTATAATTCGACCCAGCGTGACCATTGCTGTCCCCTTAATGACGCACTAAGCCTAGGTTCGAACCCCGCAGGGGGTGCCCTTAGTGTCATTTAATAAATATCCTTAGTTTGTAAGCCCTGGCTGGGGGCCTTAAAGTAATTTTCGGCCACCTCAGGATTGCCCGGTTAAGCAGCATCAACCTCAGAGAGTCGTTGCGCTGCGAGTGGTCCTTTAACCCTAGATAGATAACCATACCACGACAAACGTTAAAGATAACCATACGCTTCAGAAGCGCACGCTTTTTAAATGAGTGTTTACAATTGATTTTATAATGAAAAATAATAATTGATATTATTATCTTAAATGGTATATTTAAAACTAAACAAATAATAAACAATTTAATTTTAATTTGTTTATTTTCATAAAAATAAAACTAAATGCGTAGACCTCCACAAAAAAAATACAAAAATCAACAACCTTAGGCCTTAGGATCAAAATCATTTCATTTATCTTATAAAAATAAGGTTTTTCCTTAGAAGCTATTTAACTACAATAAAATCAGTCTAAAAAAAAGAATTAGTCTTAAAAATATTGATTTAATATACAGAAATGGCAAACGGAATTATTATGCTCCCCACAAACAGTTTTTTGAACCTAATGCAGGTAATTTTCAAAATTATATTTTTTTTCTAACTCTTCTACATTTTGGTTGTGAATAAACTTGTTTTCGAAGTCATTTTGCACATTTTCTTCGCTCAGGTGATCATCCAACTCGCTGTCACTTTCCAGAGGTTCATCAGGGTCGTTTTCCTCGTTTCTACTCAACAAAGCGCATGTTGCATCTACTGCCAACTTCCTAATATGTTCCATAATGTGTCCTTAATAAATTGTTTCTAAAAACAAATAAAAACATTAGCAACTACGCCTAACATCAAAACAACTTCAATACTAATCAACTCTTCAAAGTTACAGAAAAGATAACCATACGCCTCGTGAGCGCAACGACTCTTCATAACAAGAAAACTATAGCTCTTACCGCATAAAAACAGCTGTCCTGCGAAAGGATAGACCGACGACTGAGTTGGCTAAGAAGGACAAAGTAATACACACGTTGTACGAAAAGATACAGCGTCAAGTTTCCCGCGCGGGCGCCTCTACGACGTAGGTTATCTTTCTAGGGTTAAAAAAAAAAAAAAAAAATGACGAAGAAGAAAATGAACGAATGAAGTTTGCCTAAAATGTCTATTTTAGGCAAACTTAGTTTATTAAAATACAAATTGCCATTTAAAACCCTCAGAATGCTATACCTACATGGCCCTAGCGGACTCTGTCATCAACTACGGCCTCAGTAGTTACGAAAGAACTTACCATACATATTTGACAGATACAAATAGTTTATGTTACGATTAAGAATAGGTAGGTACTAAAAGTAATTGCGCCTAAACACATAAAAAAGAAATTTAAAAAAAAATTGACAAATAAAAAATCCGACTGGGGAATAAGTAAACTTTATAGGTATAAAAACTGAAAAGAAATAAACAATTCCTGTAGTTTAGAATTATGTTTAGTAATGTTGAATAACTATACCATTGAAATGAAAACCACGCCAATAGCGATTTGATCAGTCGGGACGGGACCCATTATAGGGAGGATTTGAACCGGTCTAGATTTTAATGGGTCCCGAATATTATCCCGTTAAAAGTGGAACCAACAGTGGGCAGCCGCTCTCTTTCTGAATGCATAACTACATAAGATAAAGAAAACACATATCACTATCTCGTTCTTATGTAGGTAATGGTAATGGTATGCATTCAGAAAGCTAGCGTCAGCCATTGGCGTTTAGAGTGCTGCCTCCACTTTTATCTTTATGCTTCTTAGGCCTACCTACCTTGTTTCTCCCCCTGGAAGATGGCGAATGAATTAAAAGTCAGCCAGTATCATCTACACGTATAATTATTTAGATACCTACTGAATTCATAACTCAGATAAAATTATTGGCATACCTACTGGGCCTCAAGTCTGCTATTACAATAGTGTCAGAATGGTCTATCATTGATTTTCATAATGACGCCATTATATTAGTAGATTACCAAACTTGTCAAAATCAACAATTATGAAATCAAATATAGACCATTCTGACACTATTGTAATAGCAGACTTGAGGCCCAGGTTCGGAACAGGATGGTAATGGTCCATCGCTGCATCGTCGTTCTTATCGGGTAGGTATTTATTCACGATTAAAATGTAGAGCAGTAGTCCTGTAACAGCTATTATGTACCTATGTAATTTTTGAGAAAAAATCTGTCAAGAGAAAAATAATATATTTTCCAAACCGGAAAAACTGTCGGGCTTGATTTGATTACAAACACGCCTATTATTACTTCGAAATCATAACAAATTAGCAAAATTAATGTGGTTACCGAGAGGAAATTCATAACCACCCACTGCGACAGCCTTAATGATAAAAAAGAGTAAGGTATGTAAAATACGTCGGTTACCATCGATCGGCATGATTAGGTTTAGTGATGCTCTGATACTAGAAATACAAAATACTCAATACTCAATCATTTATTGCATTCCACAATGTAAACTTTGTTGTAACAATCGTGGACCCGATCGGGCACAGCAATAGAAACTAAAAAGATTTTTCCAAAAACATGAAAATTGTTCTTATCAAAATACTGTCTCTGAACTCAACTTTCAGCAGTCTGTAGAAACTCTGGGCCTCAAGTCTGCTATTACAATAGTGTCAGAATGATCTATCATTGATTTCATAATTTTATTGTTGATTTTGACAAGTTTGGTAATCTACAATTAATATAATGGCGTCATTATGACTTTCCAATGGTCAACCACTGACACGCCATTGAAAGAACTGATAGAATGGTAATCTCGTACAAAATGACAACTGACTTAGGCGGTAGTTAATCTGCTAAAGTTTTGACAGTTCCTTTGATCAGTGACCTACCATTAGAACGTCATTGTGCTGTCATTGCTTTTAATTCGACCGACTAATGATCCACCATTATGAATTTAGCAGATTACGAACTTTTAGCAAAATGACAATGGAATCGGGTTGGAATGACGAAATTATAAAAATAGCAGACTTGGCCCCCAGATTTCAGGAGGAATTGCGTCTACGACGTGTTTTTTTTTCTGATAATAACTGAAAAATGACAGGCCCTATTTGAGAATAAAACCATGATGATCCCGATATAAAGGAAAAATTAAGCATAACAGATCCTGTTTGGAGCAAAAAAGTTAAACCTTTGTATGAAATGAGCAGGAGTTTTAATTGAATGTGAAATCTCGTACAATTCTTGGAAACAAATCTTGTACCTACAAGATTTCGTCAACTATGAATGAGTGACTCATTTACTTTTTATAAGTAGGTAGTACCTTTATTATTGATATCTGACGTCAAACAGGCTCGAAGGAAAATCGTGACGCCAGTCAGACAAAACGCCGTCGAAATAATTGATTACTACTTATATTTCCTTAAAGAAATCGAAAGTAACACTCACTCAAAAATCTTACATGTGCACTGTGTTGTATTAACAGACACAGCTGCTCCAAATTTTTTCCTTAACCGAAAGAGGAATGAAGGAACTGTCACTCAAAAATCTTGCATGTGCACTGTGTTGTACCTATTAACAGACACAGCTGCTCCAAATTTTTTCCTTAACCCAAAGAGGAATGAAGGAACTGTTGTTTTTATTTTCCAGGAAACTTGCAACGTTTTCCATTGTCCTGCAAATCCTTGCAATCTTGGAACCGGTACATCACTATACAAAAGTGAGTCACAAACAATTAGCATTGTTATATGGGTGACCGTAGGAGGACGATGGCCTTGCGGCCTCAACCAACTTTGAGCTTGTGGACAAACTTGCATTTACACCTAAACTACTCATTTGCTACACCATCCTGAACTTTAATCACTCGGAATTAACTATGAGAAGGAATTTGAGGACGGCAAACCGCCTGATTGTATAACTATTCATAGTTATACAATCAGGCGGTTTGCCGTCAGCCCAGCCAGGCCGGCTGATGTCAGGACTTGTTAACGTGTCCTGTGCGTTTCCCAGGACCTTGAGTCCACCTGTCTTTGGCTAATAATTGGCTAATATCCAGTGAGTTACGAGCATTAATTTGGCATTACCTCCTTAACAGCTTCAAGGCAGGGTTAGTAAGGAACAAGACAATGTGGTCGGCCTCAGAAGCACCTTTCTTTCCTCTTTGTTTAACGGTCGTTAACTGCTTCAAATTAGTTGTAACTGCTTTATTTTAATTTATGTCTCACTTTACCTGTGGGTACTCGGAATAAGCGCTATTAGTAATGTTTACCTGGAGTCTGATTGTTTCTCGTAAAGGTCTGCAGGTTACGTGAATTTCCTCACATATTTCGCAGTATGACCAATCAAACTGGTAGAGGTGACTATTTTATGCGTCTCTTTTGCAGATGATTTCCCATCTGTTATCATATAGAATATTATGGAATGGTAGTTTGAATTGGTGTTAGAAAACTACCGTTTCTAATTATAGATGCTTGGAATAATAAACAGCGTGCAGATGTTCGTTTTATTACCGCGTGGAGATGCATCTAGACTGCCCACTGTTATCCATTATCTCGTAAACAACACTGAATTATGTACTTACTTAGTTTTCCTATAATTAATTATTGTGACATGACAACTACAATGTAGATCCATTTAGTGACAGAATATAGTATATTATTAGGAAATACGTGCGCTCTTGTGGAAGTTTTATACCAAAGTAATAATAGCATAATAGCTAATAGGTAGTTAGGTACATATTTCACGCAAACTTACAATAATTATCTTCTTGAACATTGCTAGTTAAGGACTTTAAGAACCGATAAAAGAAACAAGGATCCCAGATGCATGACTATCGACCTCATGAACACATGTTACAAATGACGAACATCTGTTGGAGAATCACACAAAACCTAGATATCGTAATATTCGTAATGCATGACCAACGACGTTATGTTAGAAGGCCTGAGTGACACATCCTTAAATTGTTGCTTGTTGAAATTGAACTGAAGAACAATGAACCCTTTCATAGTCATCATAAGACATTTCTTTAAATAGTGCTTCAGGAACTTCTTTAAAAACAAATTAAATTAAATTAAACTTTATTTCAGTCTTTGTTAGTACCTACTTTTAATTGGGGTCGTTCTAATTGTGTACTTTAACTAGGTCTACCTATATTCTAGAGCTAGTCACGAGGTACCTCTGCCACGTGTGCTAAACAATGATAAACTATACAGTGAACTTTTCACACTCCCGACACAGAACGTTTCAAAGATTTTTTCAGCTCTCACTGTATTGTAGATAGGACTGAAGTGCAGTATAAGGTAAGTGGTATTCATAGGAAGGTAGGCTCACTCAGGTTGTCAAAACAAAACAAACTACAGTTCCGTTTTTCGAAGTTATAGTGGAGGCCTAGGAAAGGCTGGTGTGAAAACAGTGACGTTGATGAGAGGTTGGCTAGAGAGCGCTACACATGAGGAATGAGAGGGAAAGGGAAGACTGTTGGGGAGACCTTTATCCAGCAATAGGACAAAACAGGTAAAAAAAATATATATATTTGGGGAGTTTTCACACACGGCCATCTGACCCCAAACTAGGGAGAACCTGTACATGGGTGTCAGACAGCTGATATACATACACAAATACATACATATATAGATAAACAACAACCAGACACAAGGCAAACACAAGTGCTCATCATACAAATATTTACCCTGGGCGGGAATCGAACTCGCAGCAGTCGATCGCTCAGCCACTGCGCCAACCGTGTCGTCACAATAATCTATTCTTAGAATAAGTTTCGGATGTAAATTGAACAGGTTATTGTTAGATAGCGATAGAAATGTAACACTTTTGTGTAACACACGTTTTGGCAGATCAATGCTCATTAATAAAACAAAACATTAAACTTGAAAGATTACAAAGTCCCTACAATATTGCATTGTATCTTGAGTTATAAATAGCTGATATTCTGGAATTGTAGATAGAAGATATTTCAAAGCAGTCTGTCGACTTTTGCAATCATTCTTCATGTCTATGTCAAGACTCAAGGTTACCAATCCACCTAGGTACCTCCTTAATGTTTAGGTGGCACGCGATAAAATTTGGTAGGATATTTTTAGAAAATAAATCAATATTTATGATGTTTTTGCTGCCAACAAATTATACTTTCTTTTAATTTACGTAGGTACCGCGTCTCATCATAGTTACGTAGTTACATATCTATTTCCTTTCTTTGTTAGAAAAATTGGCTCATGTATTGTTTGTGAAAGACTGCCCATTCCTGCAGAATGCTATGGCATTATTGGCACTCATGCTCATAGTAAATAGCTGCCCAATTTAGCCGTGACGTCGAGATACGGGCGTGAAAAAGTTATTTTAGTTCAGAGAGCTTTCATTTCATTCTCTTTTATCACTATTTGAGCTATTTTAGAAGCGTGTCGGATATATTTGGAATCAATAAAGGAGGTAACTCGTGCAACAAATAAAACTTTCGGCTTTTTTTATAATATAATTCCGTGGATTGGATTGGTTTTGTTTATTATCAAGTCAAACACTTAGGGTCCTTCCTTGGAAGCAAGATGATGACTTTCATGAGTAATTAAGTATAGAAATCCTATCAAATTCCATTTGGACAAATCATCACATTATAAATTTCCTAAAAGAATTGACTAAGTATTTTGTTTACATTACGATGTTGACCCGGAGCATCGAGTTGTCGACCCCTGTCCACAAAAATTGAGGTCATTCTAATAATGAAGACTTCATCCCAAATACTAAGCAGTTAGGTCTACATGACGACGCGACGTGCCTAAAAATATAGATGATCTTTTGACTTTGTTCACAATGGAATTCATGAAACTTCTATTGGGAAGGGGACTATAAAAATACTTAGGTACTACTTATGTAGGATGCAGGGCATGTAAAAATTAAGCCCATGCTTTTCACCATTTGTTTTTCAGCTCCTCAACAGATTAATAAGTCGATAAAATTTCCTACACGGTCGTATGATGCTAACTTTGTAGATTTATAGGTATCATACCTACCTACATTGTATACAAACAGGTCACACAGCGACTGCATTAACTGGTTAATTACGGAACGGATTTTCCTCCAAAAAGGAAAATATCGTATGAATCATTCTGTTCTCATTAAAGAAACAAGACAACTAGTAAGAGAGTCAAAAATATTATGGTGTTGGTAGGCATGCAGTGTGGGCGCTGGGTTAACAACCTCCGATGAAAAACCCCATTGGGGGGTCATAGTCATCCATGGGGTTCATAACATGTCTACCTACTGACCAATGAAATAGGTATTGATAGACCAACTGTTGGTTTAAAATATGTATGACAGTAGGTACCTATGGTCTACGAAACATCAGCACGCGTAGCATGACCACGATAATTATGTCTACGGAAGAATAGACACTGACAGGAAGAATAGACTAACTGTACTGACTTGTCTATTCTTGCTGTCAGCATGTCTATTTGTCTATTCTTCCGTAGACAGACATAGCGTGGTCATGCTACGCGTGCAGGAATACAAAGTAGGGAACCCTATCGATTCATATTGATTATTTTTGCTTACCTATAAGATAGTTTTGAATTTCATCTGTTTCACACAATTATTTACTAATTTACTCAAATATTGTACAATTTATGTCTGCATTAGTTGTCACTTTATGTTCTCTATCAGCAAAAAATGTGTGCTGGCTGGGACACATGTAGAAGTCACAGAGTAAGTAACTACTATGGTAGAAGTGATTGTGAAACTTCATATCGATATTATTGAAATTACTTACCTCTGTGATCGATAACGATATCGTCTACCCCCTCCACGGGGCCGTAGGCCGTAACGCTTTTTCGTGACAGAAAAATCCTAATACCCCCCGACCCCCGTCTTTATAGAAGTTTCACCTTAAAAAAACCAGATAAACAGAATGATTGGCACATGCACTAGACGCCATTATGTCATTTCAACCCACATACGGACTGTATCGATGTATTACCGTATTAATGAAGCTATTTATTAATTCTTAGTTGACAGTCGCGACGCCGCGCGACGCCGACGCCCTGATGGTCAAGGTCAACTGGGCAACACAGCTTCTTAGATAGAAATAACTCCTGAATACTCCTAATCTAAAACTAGAAGCAATGAATCGGAGAATGCTGTATTGAACTATGGATAAGATCTAATATCTATCAGATGTAGGATTTGTTTATATTTTTGACGTGAAAGGTATGTTTACGCGGTTTAAGCCTTAATTATCATTAATATTGATTGATGAACACCCCAAGCAAGGTGCCAGATGTATTCATGACTTTTATTGACTGTCAGTGACAGAATCCTTGGCTAGACTTTTAAATTCTAACAATATTATTTCTTCACACTACAATAATTAATTCCTACTATGAATAGATGAAATATCCGTTAACACATTTGATTTCAATTGAGATAATATTCAACTCATAATATAAACAAGAAAACTTCAATGGAATGTTTGACGATTCGATCAATGGACGTTTTTCATACCTACTGCCCGTATTCCGTTCTGCAGTTATCATTTATTATCACAGATGGCGTTGCCTGTACTATAAAAATGATGTCGGCGCTATTTTTAGCAAGTAGCACTTCCATTGAAAAGGATTCCTTGTCAGTGGTTCTTTCGAGAATGTTACTATCGTAGTATCTTATCGAGTGGTTATGTAATTTCATTCAGAAGTGGATTCTAGAAAAGTACTTAGAGAAAGTCTGTTTAATATGAATTTGTTATGTCTGTTTAATATGAGTACCTACCTACCTACTTAATATGTAGGTTCTTGCAGTGCTGCTCTGTTACAATCTCCCTCGGTGAACACCTAGGTGAAGTGAGCTGTCATCCGTCCCGATGCTAGGAAATGACTTAGCAGACGGACGGATGACAGCTCACTTCAACTATGTGTTCACAGAGGGAGATCGTAATTGTAACAGAACAGACATAGGTACTGATGAGGTATTTTAGTGGTAATACCTACCTATTAATTAATCATATCAATGTTAGTAAAAGCTAAAGAAAAATTACGTGGGGGAAATACTATAATAATAGAGGTAAAGTATACTAGATAGGTAGGTACCTACTTACCTACCTACATCTTTTTATCAATTTTATTACTTCCACGATATACCTACCTAGGTATTATTATTATCTGAACAGATAAGTAGGTCTACATTGCTACCGGCAATCTGTATAATTCAGGTATTCTATACCTAGTATACAATACCTAGGCAATGTATAGAATACCGGTATCTAACACATTGTATACATTATTTGGTATTCAGTAGGTAGGTAGACCTACTAAGTAGGTACGTCTACCGATAATAAATAGGTAAAATACCTACTAAAAATACAAGCCCAAAATTACAATTTATATTTTTACCTAAGTAGGTATTTTACCTATTTTTTTTGTAAGAAATTATTAGGAAACAGTAGCACTTTCCCCGCGACTTCGTTCGCGTAAATTTTCTTACGGATTCCTAATTTGTTGATAATAAAATATAGCATATAGCACTCAGTGATAACGTAGTGTCCAATTGGCGAAAGAATTTTCAGAATCGGACCAATAAGTAGTTCCCGAGATTACCTAAAGCGCGTTCAAACAAACAAACTCTTCATAAGTATACGACACGGTTGGCGCAGTGGCTGAGCGATCGACTGCTGCGCAGCGTGTTGCGGGTTCGATTCCCGCCCAGGGTAAACATTTGTGTGATGAGCACTTGTGTTTGCTTTGTGTCTGGGTGTTGTTTATCTATATATGTATGTATTTACAAAAAAAAATGTATTTGTGTATGTATATCAGCTGTCTGACACCCATAGTACAGGGTCTCCCTAGTTTGGGGTCAGATGGCCGTGTGTGAAAATGTCCCCACATATTATTATTATTATACCTACGTATATAAGTATAGCTTTAGATAGTTTGATAATCCTAATAAATACAAATAATCAAATAAGTACCTACTTAGCTATAAATTTATTCTGAATAGGGACTTTTTAAGTAGTGATGTTTGAAACAGCTGTTTTTAGAATATTAAATCAGAGGTCAATGACTTATTATTTTATCGTTCAATGATGCGTTTGCAATGCGGTGGTAGGGGTGTCCCTAAAATCCTTGGGTAAAATAAATAATGGCGGAATCTCGCGCGTCTGCCGCCGTGCAAATGGGGCATAATGAAGATTCGGAAACCAATAAAAAACCCTGTTTTGTACAGTCAGATGAAAAATTTCCATCGATAAAAACCGGTTAAAACTGTTTTTTTACAACTATGTCTATAGCCTGGGCGGAAGACGGATTTCGTTCTGGCAACCCTAACCCCACCATTAAATAATAATTATTTTAATTTAATATTTTTCTTTATATCATGTAAAACCTGTATGTCCACTTTGTTTAAGGCTGCCATCACTGCCATGCCATCAATCCGCATTTCCTCCGACTTATCCTAGTTTGAAAGGTGTCCAGGGAACGTCCGGACACTTTTGTGTTAAGGGAAATTCGAACAATTGAACGATTTGTAATAAATTAAAGCATAATTATCATAGTCAAATAAGTTAATAAAAAAAGCAAATAACCCGATTGTGAAGAAAATAAACAAGTCCAGAAGTTTATTTATTTATTTTATTTATTTATTTATCCATCTTACAACTATCATGACAGGAGCTAAGCCTAATGCGATAGCGTACTTATCTAAGTGTTACCTAACTAATTTAAACATGACTGTGTATAACCTAATATTACGTATTCTGATAACTAATAACAAACAATGCATTCCTTGTGAATTCACTCAGAGAACAACAGAATAGGTCCGAGTCACCAGCTATGAGGTTGAGAGTGCGGAGTGCACGCGTCAGTGGCGCCTCTCTTAAAAGATTGGTCCGACCGCGCGGTTCCGCCAGCAGCCGTGGCTGTCGCCGTCGCCACACGTACCTGAACCCTCCGTACCGTTTAGAACCCTCTTTTAGTAGTAGGGTTATAAAACGAACTTACAGTTAAGTTCATTTAAAAAAGTCAATAAGCGTTATAAATTTAGGGTCTCTAGACAATTTATAGTAAATTCGGAGAGACAGTCATTTGTATTGAATTTACTTGAATGTAAATTATTATTTTCGTGAGAGTCCGGGAAAAAATCCTTTTTTCATCAAACGTCCGGGGTTTTCTAGAGGTTTTGTACGGGGTCCGTAGTTAAGGTGATGGCAGCCCTAACTAGTAAATATACAGTTCTCAAGGTTCTCACGTTTGTTAATTCACCCTTCGTGTAATCCGTGTAATCATTCAAACCCTTTGCCAACCCTTGCAAAGAAACAGAGCGTTGCATTTTGTTATCTCGAAACATTGACGTGCATCGACAACTTTTTTACATCACGGCAATAAATTGGGAATCCAGAATATTCCACATTATCTGAAGCACATAAGATAATATTTACTTATCTTAACAAAGCCGTTTTGCTGTAAAAAGAACATACCTACAGCTAATTAACTTTGAACTTTATTTTGGTTAAATAAGATTGTTATTTTGTTTACATTTATGCATTTAAAAATAGTGGTTGGTAAAAAGCTTGGCGCTTCGGCGGAATGAACTACGACTACGAGAATGCGTTTTGGCAAATGTCCGTAATGTGCAAAGCCAAGGCACTAAAAATGAGTTATGCACGCAAGCGCAAAAACCTGAGTCTTTAAAGAAACGTTAATAAATTAATTAGGTAACTACTGAAAAACACTGCTATTGTAGAGACAAGCCAACCTTTTAAAATATTTTTGTAAACTAATACTGGACCTTACAGGTAAAATAAATTACCTAGTGTTGTTGACGATAGTACTAATTCTTATACTGTGGTTGTTGTTGCTATTAGGTAGGTACCTACCTATGTAGTGTTTCACTAGGTACCTACTTCTATTCAGAACGTTAATTTCCAAACAAATTACCTAGTCCATTCATTATTATGTAGGTTAGTAAACATTTAAATTAAGTGAACACCTGCCTACTTACCTACTCATTAATTCTCAGGTACCTATATGACACTGCCTTACAATAACAATTAGTAAACAGTTTGAAGTTTTCAATGGAGTTAGGTATTTCCAGTTGGTCACTGTTCCAACTTTTACCTATCAAAATATTGTAAGTAGGTACATAAATACCTACTTCCTTCTGAAAACAAACTTACCAAACATTCCCGTTTACAACTTACGCGTGCAGGTAACAAAAAATCTCAAAATAAATGAGATAGTACCTAAGTATAGTAATCTTTTCTTATCACTATAATCACTAGGTAGACTATTGTATCTAACGACGACAAGGGCAATGATATTTGGAACACACACGTGCGTTCGCCAGCGTCGAATCTTATGATACCCTCCTAACTTGAACAAAGCGAAAACTTGGCACCAAACAGTTTGCAGGCAGGGTATTTTTAATTTGGTCGGCTTAAGTGGAGGTTGCCGCGAAAGCGTAGCTCGCTTAGCGTAGGTCACTGGTCACGTTTCACAGACACGTGCTGTTCCAGCGCACGTGTCTGCTTTATTTGATTGTGTGGCCACTTCCAGACGGTTACCAGACTGTTCGGGAAACTTCCATAACATTCAAGTTGTTCGATAATCGCTCCGTTGCGTTGCCGTTGTGCAAACACGTGTAGCGTTATGTTTTCGACATAGAAAACCTCGACTTGTGTTTTATGTAATATGTATTTGCCTAGCAAGGTACCTACCTACTTGAAAACTTTTAGAGCACTTTAACTAATATAGTTAGGAACCCTCTATTTATTTCATTGCCTTTATTGTTTTGCTAACTTTACGGATAGGTACAACAAAAGCATATCATTGTTTTAAAAAGCAAAAGCAGCACACATGAACTAGGTACTTAATTCACATTTACTTAATTGTATTCTTATTTACTGGGATTGGTAATCGGAACGTGAAGCTGGCAACCCGACTAACCGTCTAGAATGCTCGAACAAGTTCGGGCAGCTTCGGGCATTCTCGACAGTGTACCACTGCATGCCCCGTGGTTCTAGTTCTAGCCGGCGGACGGAGTGTGTTACATACGGTACGTTGTTATTGTTATAGGATAAACGACCAACGTGTTACGGTTATCGGAAATAGGTATCGACATTCGGTAAATAAAAATAAACTTGAACGCAAGCATTTTTACTAAAATTATAAAATGTGGTCCATTATTTATTTTAAAATATAAGTAAGTAACAATGAGTTATTGAGTTCGTAGTCTCGTAACTGTTCTCACTTACATTAGGCGACACCTTAATCATTAATTAGTATTCTGTGCCTTAATGTAAAGTGTAAGGTGTCGGGTTTCGCCTGGTGTAGTGTTTGTGAAAACGGGCATCACTGTTGGTAGCTATGTAGGTACCTTAATTAGTGCCACGAACTTTCCAAAATTGTATGAAATGATCTATGGAAGTCTCGATGGTTCTAAATGGTTCCATTTCTACATTCTACGGCCGGCCGTTCCCTTCCCTTAGTAAATTTGATCTGTGCTAATGGAAAATAAGTAAATAGGTAGGTTAAGTTTTGTGTACCTACGCCATACCTAAATTCGATCGACCATTAATTACTTAGGTACCTACTACTCGTACCTACCAAGTTAAGTATCGTCTTTCTGTCTGAAAATGTATGTATGTAGCCTAAGTGAATGACCTAAGGTTGGTAGGTAAGTAAGTTTATCTACCAACCTT
This sequence comes from Charanyca ferruginea, assembly GCA_947361185.1. Classification (NCBI taxonomy): domain Eukaryota; kingdom Metazoa; phylum Arthropoda; class Insecta; order Lepidoptera; family Noctuidae; genus Charanyca; species Charanyca ferruginea. Next base: position 29,290,707 of record OX376058.1, on the reverse strand, counting down.
AGGTTATTGAACTAATATTACTAAGTAATAATAACTCAGTGCCTTAGGTAGTGAGTAAAGCATGGAGTACTGTTCGCACCTTTGGGATGGATCAGCAAAATACCAACTGGAGGCAATGGAAGTCATCGATAGACGTGCCAAGAGGCTCACATCGCCGCACCGTTGCTAGCCTTTCGGTCTTTTATCGGGTACATTTCGGAGAGTGTGCTTTGGAATTGCACAATTTAATTCCCCCATCCCCGTTCCATCATCGGACGAGCAGAGATACGGCGAAGCGTCGCCGCTATATGGTTGAAGTTCCACGGTCTCGAACCAAGCGCTTTGACTCCACATTTATTGTGTGAACTGCCAGACTGTGGAATTCCCTGCCCGCCTCTTTGTTCCCTAATACCTAAGTATAATCTGGGTATCTTCAAGGCACGAGTGAACCGGTTCATCCTAGGCAAGCGCGTTTCAACTTAGGCCGCATTATCACTAAGATCAGGTGAATTGCGGTCAAACGCAAGCCTAATTGATAGTAAACAAAAAAAAAAATTGGCTTAGGTTCTGAAGTGCATTCCTAGAACTAAAAGCATAGATTTAATAAATAATGCTTCGAATCGGTAGGTAGGTACCTAAATTATTTAGTAGGTAGGTACTTACTTAGGTCATTTAATTGTAATTGTTAACTGTAGCAAGCGTTGCGTTGCCAGCTGTAGCGTGTGTTCGACTGCTGCGCTGCGTGTCGCGGGTTCGATTCCCGCACGGAACAATTATTTGTATGGCCTACAGATAGTTGTTCCGGGTCTGGCTGTTTGTGTTGTGAGTTTTAATGTTTGTAAACTTGTAAACGCACCCACGACAGAGGAGAAATTCCTAGTGTGGGGCAACGTTTTTAAAAAAAATATATAGCAAATATTATACCTATGTCTATGACTTAGATGCGTTAGGTATTATTCTAAGGTTTATGGCGACATGGCCCGGCTTTTCCAAACATGATTTAGTAGATTGTTAAGTAGGTTTGTTTTGAATAAATACAAATAACGTCACAGACTACTTTGGTTTCATTTAATGTTACCGCACCTACGTAATAAGGACTAAAACTAAACAACTGCAACGTTGGCGAATGACGTCTGCATTGTTATGATTATGCCATTACCTAGGTACTACATTGCGCATGGACCGACTGGGAGCACAGAATACCTCTTGGAGTTGGAGTATAGTGGACAAGGGATACCGTAACATGGGTATGTACGGTCACCAAAGGAGATAAGTATCCATGTCGCCGGAGAAAGTTGAAATTTACTTAGAAACCGATAGGTTTTTATGAATAAAATAAAATACAATTTATAGAGAATAAACAGTTCAATGATTTAATAAAATTTCATTTGAAAGCCCCCATTGGTTTCTAAGATATCTTCAACTATTCCCGACGACATGGATACTTATCTCTTTTGCGTACTGTACATCATACAAATATACCTACTACAGATAGGTACTTACATGTAGACAGCCACGCACACGTTCCACCCAGTCTTTGTTCCACCCCTATGATTCGTAGAGCCGCTCCCTTTTGGTATTTCTAGCATTTTTAACCGATTTCAAAAAGGTTTTTTTTTTTTTTATGTATGTTAGGGCGTAACTCTGTCATATATAGACGGATTTGCAAACTTCTTTTTTGTTCGAAAGTGGTTTATTCCAAAATGGTCCCATATAAATTTTACCAAAAATTATTTAGCCCTTTTTGAGAAAATCAACAAATTCCCAAAAGAATTACTTAGACGACGTTTTAGTTTCTTCAATCTTTGGAGGATTTACAATCTCTTTTAAGTGTGTCGCCGTTTCTTAATGGATTTGGATGTTAAGGCAACACTAAAAAGCAAAAAATAAAAAGGGTTTTCAAAAAAAAGAAAACCGCCTTCAAAACTTTTTCTATCACCATGAGTCCATGAACAAATCCGTAACTAAACACGAACTAAGTAGGTAGGTACCTACCGATACTAGGTACCGTGTTAAAATAATAGATTACCTAACTAGGTACAGACCTTCTTCTTGTAAATTCTATTGTTTTATTGGTCAGAACTATTCGGAGTAATGATCGGAAACCCGCGTGGGCGACGCGCATGCGGGTACCAAACAATAAATTGATTTCCTACACCTGTGTGACTGACTGATCTCAAATTATAATTGCAATGTTGTTATTCTGTAAAGAAAACGGTGAAGTGAGATTTTCGTCCCACCGAATGCCACGCCACGGATTGACATCTCAACTCAAGCTTACTTCACCTAAATTCACTGACGTATAGTGAGTGCGTACGAAAGATGAGTCTTGACACAGACTTGATTTGACTTGCGCAGTACTCGATTTAAAGTCAAATCAAGTCTGTGTCAAGTCTCATCTTTCGTGGCACGCACTATTCGAGATGAACAAGGAATAACACCGTTCTACTTCTAAAAATTACATGCTAACTACAAAATGTATTTTACCATAATAAATATTATCCAAAGCTAAATGAGCATGTATCTACATAGTCTACATACGAAACGGGACGAGTGAGGACGACTGTTAATTCAATCATAATAAATATTTGTTTGACCTCGAAAAATATTTTCAGCTACAAAATTTCCGGTTTCGTCCGTCGCCGCGCGCCGCGCCGCCGCGGTCCGGCCTGCTCTAGAATAGTAATCATAGATCTCCGCAACGGACTCTCTTGTAGACCAGTACAAAAATGTATAATACCGTAATTTTAGCTTTTAGGTATGTATACTACTTATACCTTACAGGTAATCGTCTGAGGTGACAACGTCTATTTTAATTCCTAAACACATAAACGTAGGCACCTACAAGGTCTTCAAATCTGCTGACTTGCCGTGAAGGCCAGTCAATGTTTACATTTCGAAACCTAGCTAGGCAGAAGAGTTCTCGCAAATTATGCGACATGGGGACATTTTGGATGTATGCCATGCAAGCTAATGAAAATAAAAAATGGTTTTTTTTAATGTACCTACTTACTCTAATATAAAACGGCAAAGGTAGTGTAAGTTATCTTTTGGATTCAATTCAACATTTCTAGTCAACAGCTATTCTTTACGCTACGCTCTGGGCACAATTTCTTCTTGTGCGTGTGTCCAATCGGGATCGTTGACCTTTGTCTGTCAGGTGTCTACCATCATGTCAACGGCATCAATTCGAATCTTTAGGTACTCTTTACCGAAAATAAACAATACAACGAACGACCTCAATGTAGGACCTATTTCTGAATAATTTTCTTGGCATTGTCCGGTTTCGGCTGTTGTGTAGGTAGGAATATTTTCTGATGAAACTTTCTAATGCAAGTTCTGCAAAATGCAAAGATTTCGTAACTGGATCAGAAGCGACACTTAAAGGCGGAATGATGTCCATCCAGTTGTGGACGTTTTTTGATATTAAAACTCATTAAATTATCTAGGTATAGGTAACGGTCAACTGCTGTAACATTGCCTACGTGCTCAACATTGCCTACATTCTAAAAAGTTGAATTATTACCGCTGGGAAATGTTTTTTTGCCATATACCTAGGTAGAGAAAGCGCAAATTGCGAGAGGTACCGGGATCGATACCCGGCGCCTCCACCAATTTGTAGCACCTGAGCTACACTTGTACCAAGTACGAATTACCTTAGAAATATATTTGAATGATGTAGAAGATAGTTTTTATACTATGACATGTTATGTCAGTGAGACCCAGCTAAGCTCAGAGCTGCGGTCTTGTAAATCTTACCTCTCGCTAATCTTATTAATATAGTCTTCTGAAAGTCGTTAATAACTTTCATTTAACGTAGCGTAGATTCCTCGGTTATTCGTACTTGGTACAAGTGTAGCTCAAGTGCTACAGTATCTACTTAGATAGCCGACTTGCTTTTAGTACCTAATACCTTAAACAGCAAATACATTTCTCAGCGGCAATAATTTAACTTTTTAGAATGTAGGCAATGTTGAGCACGTAGGCAATGTTACAGCAGTTGACGGTACCTACCTATTTAGTTTTCACTAATATATAGGTAATATAATACCTAGGTAGGTAGGTACTCAGATTATCAAACAAAAGGCAGATAGACCGTGTGGAACACTGCAAGTGAAGCCACAAAAGCAAATACCTACTTACAAATTAAAAAACGAATGGTAACTAGCTAGGTAAGTAATACCTACAATCTCGTGATTGTTTTCGCTTCGAAGCGAATTGTAGGTTTTTGAATTTGTATTTGCTTTGGTGGCTTCACTCTCAATGTTCCGCATGGTCTATCTGCCTTTCGTTTGATAATCTGAGGAGAAATAGATATTTATTTATTTAGTGACATTCCAAAACAAACAGTATATCGTAAAACGGGGCTACTTGGGACACATTTTGATATAGTTTAGCAAATATCTTGTTAAAAGCTTTTTACAAAAAAGACAACCGCCTTCAAAAACTAAAAAGTGAAAAATAACTTTATCACAGAACACACATTGACTTTAGTTTCGAAATTCAGTGGCTTTGTTCTGTTTGTTGTTTTGTATTGCCACCGACTGGTGTATTGTTGGAATACACCTAAAAAAAAAAAAAAAAAAAAAATAGTATCCTATGTCCGTCTCTCCTGGTTCAGCCGTTCTTGAGTTATAAATAGTGTAACTAACACGACTTTCTTTTATAAGTATATATAGATATATCAACTCTACACCAAAACTTAACCTCTTCATAAGTTTATTTATAAATTATTACAATACATATTATATTTTGAGAAAACAAGTTTGATAAATATATTAAAAATGACTACCCGCACAATCAGTAAAAAAATACAAAAGTAATCAGCCTGTATAGTGGCGCTCGAATTCGGGGCTGGCCGACATTACGATCTTTAATATTTCTAAAGTCGGCCTCTGTTTTGTGAACCTTATTTCTCGAGATTCAATTAATATTACCCCGGCCGGTATTTGGCGATTAAACGTAAAATTGGTTTATTTACCAGATAAGCTTTGCAAATTCTCCTATTATGCCAAAGGAATTGATAGTATTGCAGTTTATAAAACAGACTACATTTACTTTAAGTCGGCCCCGGCCGAGAATCCGGTTTTAAACCGAAACTGGTATTCTAATGGCGGCCCCCTATTTTTACCTTAAACCAATACGCAAAACATTAAAAAAACCATCTCAAAATATAATTAAACTAACTTATTATTGATAACAAAGCTTAAAACAATAAAAAAGAATGTCTTATCGTTGTAATACCAATCCCCGAAGCGTGGGTATTCACAGCAAGTAAGCTACTTTTACTACGAATTTGACACTTCAACGTCGGCATCGCTACGGACGCTCAGTGTGCATAGAACGAGTGACGAAATCGAATAGTAACGGTTCGTACGTATAGAATATGAACTAAGGATGCAATTCGAGTGGCAAAATTGCCACTTAATTACCTTGTAAATGAATGCAAGTTAAAAATGTGCAGACGGCCGAAGATTGGGGGGTGGCCGACGGTTGGCGTATTTACCCTACTTACATCCAAATAAAACAAAACTTCTAAACATTAATCATAAATTCTTACAAAATTTACAAAAAAACAAGTTTTAAAGAAGCGAAAAAGGCAACATCAAGAGGTTGCAGAATGTGTGTGACCTTTGGAGGTCACAAACACAAACGTAATGTTGTATTTTCCACAATCTTCCAATACTTTAGGGGAGAAAAGCGACGAGAGGTTATCTCCTATAAGCACAATCTTTTTTCCCTCTTTCGTTTTTGCATATTATGGAATGATGATCGTCTGGAACCAATTTTTCAAAACATAAGGAATCAAACCACCCGCTTTTGGATTTATTGTATCTTGTGTCTTCTGGGCCTTCTAAGAGCCACGTGTCGTACAAGTGCTCTTTTCAATTCAATTTGGGACTCTGTCCCAAAAAGCCCCGCATCGGTGTCCCAAAAAACCCCAGACACACTTTCAATCATAAATCGAAAACTATAACCATATCAGAATTAAATACAAGAAAGAAAACATCGTTACAATATATATATTCGTAATTTAAAAACAACAGCACTCTTACCATTTAGGATTTTGCGCTGTGGTAGAAGTTTTGCCACCAAAATTTTTAAGTAAAAAACGGTCTCCAACTCTTCCACCAAAATTTGTAATTAATGTAAAATATACTAACACTGACAAGTGACATTATGACGTAAACTATAAATGTATTGCTAGAGTTTATAAAATAAATCCTACCATACACCAAACGAAAGTTATCAATATTTTTGTACGAAATCCTGGGTCGTCCCAAATACCCCCCCTAAACCCAAATAGCCCCGTTTTACGGTATAGATAGGTAAGTAGGTCAGTACCTAGGTACCTACTTTGTTTGTTATATTCAAAAAGTAATGAGTAGGTAATTTAAGGTAATGACAAAGTAAAAGTTACATTCACTCTAGATTGTCTATTGCCCAACTCCCACATTTTATGCAATCAAGTCCATACAGTAGGTACCTATGTAACTGACTAACTGTATCTAGTCTATGGATAATGATCAATGAAACTAAAAACTTTCTTTTACTACCTATGTACACACGGCTACACATCAAGCTATACATTTCCAGTATAAGCTGATCTCACATTGTATAGAATTTTCATACAATGAGAGGTCAGCTTAAACTGGAAATCTATAGCTTGATGTGTAGCCGTGTGGTGTGTACAATAATAATAAGCGAGCATTTGCCTACTACTTATCAGATGCAATCACAGATATGGATATCTGTGTGGATATCATACAATGCATAGGTACCTATAAAACAATAGAAGGGACTAGGTAGGTACCTACTTATTGTGTAGTTCACACAGGATAAAATCAATCCGTCTTGCCTTATGATAGTTTTCTACCTTATCTAGATATCTTTTTAAAATTTTGTTAGCAGGTAGGTACGTAGGTACGAGTATAATGTTTTTGCTTGCCTGCCCTGTATATAATATTATAACTATAAGGACTGTGCAACTACTGCGTGGCGCTACATCAGCTGCTCGTTCGACTCATCTGGCTCCAGACGACTATGCACAAGAAGAGACACATAGGTACCTAATTAACTCTGGCCTGGCAATGTTGTCTCATAGCGTAATTTGACCTCTCCATCAATATTTCTTCTTAAAATAAACTCTTGTAGGCGTGTATGTGGACGTGTGAGCACATCAAATAATTTACAGGATTAATGTTATTTGATTAACGATATTTCGGGTATTTTGGTTTGACCAGGGTCTGTGTAGGTGCCTAGGTAGCCCTTTTGTGAACCTTGATAAAACCACTGACATTACATTAAAGAGAGACAGCGTCAAACTTATTAAGTACCTAGCAGATTTTCAATAAAATTTGCTTACGCACTGAGTACCTACGTACCTATAAAAACTGTAGGCCTGGCTTCCGGTCGCAATACCTACCTACTGGAGACTCGTATCTACGTAGGTTAGTAATAATCACAGACTCGCAGGGAACCAGTGGCACTGGCAAGTGGTAGGTAGGTACTTATCACGTTGTACGTTGTGCATTTCTCCAGCGTGTGAGAGCGAGGGCGGGGCGGGCGCCGCGATATTTTTATCCGATGACGTCAGAACTCGGCCTCCGCATAACGTGCGGTCATGAAAAGAACCGTTGACTTAGCGGAAACGGGACTGTTTTGATCGATTCGAAATAGAATCTAAGTAGGTACCTATGTAATGTAAATATACAGGTAGGTCCTACATAGGATTGAACCTGCTGTCTTTATGTAGCAAACTAGATTTGCGTCTATTTTTTGTTTTGGTGAAAAATGAATGACTGGTTTATGGTTATTTTCTGTACCTAGTTAGATACTATCTCTTAGTTAGGAAGGTTGAGATGTTTCAATAAAAAATTGGACTCCCAACCACCAAATATTGTGTGTGTGTGGGGGGGGGGTTGTGAAATTTTAAAATAAAGGCTCTCCCACACAGGAGCTTTATTATTGGTCCGGCTTGCGTTTTTGCGATAATGCGTCCCGATTCCTCCTACTTCTATTGCGTCGTTATTATTGCAGCAGTGTGTAACTTCGTAGCTGTCCTAGTACAAAGTATACTGAAAACAAATACTTTTGCTTTAACATTGATAGCGCATCATGAAGATTCGCGCCGGGCGCCGCCTGTCGTGTGGCCACACCCGCTCTCAAGGTCCACTGTGGTGGCCATGTCAACAGATAGTCGTATAACAGCTGTTAATACAAAGAAAATCGTATTATTTATAGGTCCTACCTATATTCCAATTCGTTTTCATCTTTGAATAATTCAGTCCCGTAAAAACATTAGTTATTTCAGCACATTTGGCACAGGTAGGTATGCCCTATTTTGCGCTTGTTTCCGAAACACAGTCTACCTATATTATTTTAGCAAATACCTATTATGGCTATTATCTCTAGGTATGCTAGTAAGGGTGTTGTGTACTATCTCAATACACGCGCACACGTCAGCGACGCAAAACTGTAGGTAGTTATATTAGGATAACTAGGAAGTAAAACGCTCTTTCCATGCATGACGTCAAATTTAGGTAGGTACCTACGTAACAATATTTATAGGAATCATCTTCCTTGATCACCTATCGCTAACCATTGCAATGCAGATTTATCTCGATAACGTGCCTACAAAAACTGTGATGCCTGTCTAGTTACCTACTGAAGTTATCCCATAAGCAACAAAATATTTGGTGTTTGACCTGCAGTGTGTGGGTCGACTCATGTCAGAAAAGATAGTGATTGTGATGTAATGTTTTGTCTCGTGTGAGTGACACGTGAGTTTCAGTGTCTAAACGTAGCGGCACGTGAGCAATAATAAACTTGACATTTATGCCATAACGTCATTACATAATACCATCGTAATATGGTGTGGTGGGTCTACACATCAGGTTTAGCCGCCACGCACGCCGGATCTTTAGTGTGTAGACACCTTTACGAACTTATGGGCGCCTTCAAAATAGTCGCGGTCTCTCGACAGCAGCGCTACTTTGTACAATATGCGGCTATGGATATTTACGGATTTACAAAGCAGCGCGTCTGCGGCGTTGCTGTCACGCGACTAATATGAAGGCGCCCTAAGTCAGGAATCACAAAATATGTAAGGTCTTTGCATTAAATCAAACAAAACAAATAAAGTAGTAATTTGTTTATTAGTCAGTTTAACAGCAATTATAAGTGATAAGTAAAATGTCACTTTCAATGTCACTACACAACTAATACAAATCGAGCCTCCTTGTTGTTCAGAAAAATAGTATGATTACCTGATCTACAACATCATACAAAATTTCATAAACATGTCCAATGCAATTGCCAATCCCAAGTTTCCATTGAAACTTAAAACTTACAATCACTGCCGTCATCAAAATATTTACAATACAAAATATTTACAACTTAATCAGCATTAAATACAAATAAACACACTTGTCAGTCGCACTTTAGCTCTCCATACTAAAACGCATGAAGTCTACCCAATCAACTATTTTGGCTAGCCATTCAGAAAACTATTACAATCAGTAACGTAATTAGGCAAAATAAATGAGTAAGTCCCTACAACAAAAAGTAGGAATGTCCCATCACTAGTTTTGAGCATATAAACTAATTCGTTCTGACAGACCTTACTGTTTCTATTGCAAATAAAAGCTGTGAAAATGGTTGTAGTACCTAGTCACAAAAAATTACAATACTACAAAGATCTTTGAGATGCAATTGAGAATCAAAACATACACTTTTAACACTAGTATTATTCAACAAGATTGCCAACAAAGTCATACCAAAGGCCTTTTCAGTATGATTTTCTCGGACCCCCAAGGTTAGGAACAAGAAATTTCTATCAGAACAAACTTAATTATACACTGAAATCCATACTAATGAGATGTCCAGTCTGATTAATTGGGTAGAGTATCCATGAGAATCTCCTTTACTCCTGACGAGAGACGATCTGGGAACTTGATGTCAAACACAACTAGTAAGTCTCCTTTTCGCGTTGGTTCCTTGGGTAACGGTAGACCGTAGCCTGGGAACCTCTTCACTGTATGTGGCTTCACAACCTCAGCCTGAAGGTTGACCGTTAGCTTCTCCCCTGACATGGTTGGCACTTCGATGATAGTACCACAAAGAGCCTGCAACAAAGAACATGGTCATTGTGATATCTCAGTGAGTCATGATATAAACAGGACAGCTATTATTGAAGAACTATCTCATTGATAAACTTTAGAATTTATTCAATTAAAAAGTGAAATAGAGGGCTTGAATATATAGAGCACATAATAATTATTATTGGAATTGCAATTATTTACATAACTGATGGGCACAATGAACTTAGGAAAGCTTATGAACTCTGCCCCTAAGACGACCCCCACTGACCCTCTGAAGGTTGTAAAACACACACACTCAAGTAAACTGTTAAGACTGTTCTAGAATACAGCAGTCTTCTAAGTTCATTGTGGCACATTGAACTTAGGAAAGCTTATGAACTCTGAAGGTTGTAAAATTTGTTACTCATATAAATTGTTAGACTGTTCTAGAATACAGCAGTGTGTTGGCATAATGGTTGCATGTTTATCACCAGTTGGTAAACAACACATACGCACACAACATGTAATCAATGTAAATAAACTAGTTAACAAGTCACTGATGCCTACCTGTTTTAATGAGATCTTGGCTGAGTATCTGATGTCACTGCCTTCCCTCTTGAACAGTGGGTTTGGCTTGTCCCTGATGATGAACACGATGTCTGCTGGGATCTTGTTGCGACCCTGATCACCCTCCTTCTGGAACGTGATCTTGGTGCCAGCCTTCCAGCCTGGCTTCACATGAATGGTCAGAACCTTGTCCTCCTTCTTGGAAGTGCCGTCCGGCTGTAGCACACGCCGCGATATCTTCATCTTCTTGACACACCCACGAGAGATATCTTCCAGAGATACGTATAGATCGTGTTCGATCGGGGGATCCTGGGTCTTCTCCTTCCGGCCCGGGGATCCATGGAAGTTAAAGCTGTGACTGCGGAAAGCGCCGCCGGGTCCGCCAGGGCGCGCCGTACCCATGCCCATGTTGGCGAACGGGTCCATGTCCACATCCATGTCGCGGTCGAAGAACATGGTGGTGCCTCCCGAGCCGCCGTTCAGGTCGAAGAACGCTTGGAAGGGGCTGGCCGAGCCGAAGAACTGCGCGAACGTCGCCCTCGGGTCCCCGTGGAACGTGTACGAGAACGACTGGCCGCCGCCCGGGCCATTGTGCGATCCCATTCCTGACTTGAGTCCCTCCTCGCCGTGGGCATCGTAGATCTCACGTTTCTTCTTATCTGACAGCACTTCGTAAGCCTCAGCTACTTCCTTGAACCTCTCCTCGGCACCAGCTGCTTTATTCTTGTCCGGGTGGTACTTCAGTGCTAGCTTACGGTATGCCTTCTTTATGTCGTCATCAGACGCACCTTTTGATAGTCCTAATATTTTGTAGTAGTCTTTACCCATTGTGAATCCTTATCCTAGAACAAAAAATATTCCCGCTGGTTAGCCATAAACGCCTGACACCATTTTTGGAAATGTAGAGCGATGATACGCGCTACATAAAATAGAAGTATTTTTATTAAATGCAAACGTAATCAACTTAAATAACGTTTTAGAAATTAAGGGCAGATATTATAGAACACTTACCTAGTCACCAAAAGCTCCAAGTATAGTCCAAATAGTTAAAATAAGCAATTTTTGAAATATCCACACACAACACTTTTTAACACCTTACAGTAACAACTTCACGTTTGAATGAAACGCTGCGCATTCGTTGCGCCAAAATATATACAATAAAACGTCTAGAACGTTCTAGGGCCTTCAACCTCTGCGGAAACGGGACAAAATATAAATAACTTATAGCAGTTGGGTTTAGGTGCGAAAGAGATGAATATAAATTTCATTGTTCAGAAATACAAGAAAGCAATGGAGCTCACGTCATAATTTATCACGTTCCGAAGGGAGAGCGATTCGTTCTCTATGACTGACTGTTCTAGATGTTTGCAGCAATTCAGTTTGTTCTCGATTACTTACATTATTATAAAGCTTTTTATTTTTTGATGCCTTTATTGTGTTCGTTTTTTTTGTTAAAGTTATTGGTTTTTTTTCATTATTCGTGTAAATATTATTACATTGTCCTCAGCTAATATTTATTATAAAATAACTTTGTTTTGTTATTGAAAAATGTATAATAATAAAATTATAATGAACAGTTAATTTTATTTAGAATTTAATCAGTATATTAAAATCAATAACTGTTATAATTTTTTTAGAGTGTACTATGGTGGGACTAGAGATGGGCCATTTGTTTCTGCCCGACAGGAAAAAATGGTAAATGCCCGGCATTTTGGGCATAAGTATATTTTTGCCCGACATTTGCCCAATCGCAGGGCATAAAAAAAATAGGTCGTTAAACGTGATTGAATACAGTTCGTCACGTGACATAGTACTTATTAAATTTTATATAAAAAAAGTTGGTAAAATTTGTGTTAAGTTACCCGTAATAAAATAATCAATTACTTAGATGTTAGGTGTTCCTGTGATGTCCCTCTGCTGGGCAAAGGCCTTCCCCGAGTCTTTCCAGATATTTTTTGCCCGCGCTGTCTCGAACCAGTCCTCGCAGTGCGTGTCTAAGTCATCTCGCTACCATCTGGGCCGGCCTCTGCGACGCCAAAAAAATATCTCATTGCAAACATCAATATAGCCGCCGCATTGTAAGTGCCAAAAAGATACTCATAAATCATCACTGATATATTTATTCATTTCATTATTTATTTTGTTTAAATATTTAGTTGAAACAGTCATTGTACAGGGCAATTAGAATTGAATTTATCATAAAACGAAATGCCATCTTTGGATGTCCTTACTAGAGGAGTTTCTTTAATAAATAGAGCCTCTGCAAATTCTTGGCATCTTTACGTCTGTGGATATTTGAAGCATGTCAGAAGATGTAGCTGCCTTTTTGTTATATATATGTCCCTTTTTTTATAACATTTTCGCAAAAAGAGCACTACACAGAATTGTCTGATAATATTGACAAGCACAATTAATTATGAGTAAGTTTAGTTGCTTATTTTGTTCTTATTTGCAACTGTCACAGGATGATTATGAACGAAACGGCGGCGTGACCTGGTGAGTGTACGCATCCCTCACCCCGCACCGTCACTTAAGGCCGGGCCAGACTGTTATAAACAAATTTTCAACAGGGGTCACCTTGGTGGACGGCTTGTGGAGTCCATGGTTGGTGTTTGCGTCTACACTGGTTTACAACACGGCTCCCACTTCAGTGTATTGTCGAGTCTTTGTTTACAACGGCGGTATCCACATTGTTGTGAACCACCTGTGGAGGGCTTGTTTACAACAGTCTGGCCGGGGTTTTGCATAGCACATACATGTGAGCACTATGTACTTTAAAGCAACCATTTACGAGATATGTCTTTCGTTGACTTGAATATGCCCTTGCGGTTGAGAGTTTGTCATGCTCACTTGAATGTCTTGCTGATGGTGGCGCATGTGTTGGATCATTTGGTTCCCTTCAAAATGGTTGAGCTAAATGGTGCCGATCCGTGCGTCATGTTCGTGAACGGACGCCGTCAGTTGAGACTGGTCATCTCTTAGCTACCTCGGTTATTTTAAATCTATTTTGAATTATCTAATTTCATTGTCACTAGACCTCTTTTAACGTGCACAACTTATTACATTGTTCTCACATTGTACCCGTAGATTCAACATGAATAATGTAACCTAAGTTTGTAATATTCTATTGATTTTAAAAGAGTGTTCATGGAGTTTCTTGCTCGTTCTTCTCCATAGAAACCTACTGTTTGGTACGAGCAACTAGCTGCAACTTTTTGACTGACTGACTCCTTGACAATTCAAAAGTGCGTTTAAATGGTTTATTTGAAATAAATGATTTGAGTTTGAGTTTTAATACAATTTAATTCATCTAATCATGTTAAAAGTATTTTTACGCCGGGAATTTTCACAATTTGCCAAAAATGCCCGGGCATTTGCCCATCTCTAGGTGGGACCTTTTGTATGCTCCTCCTCACTCTCCGCAGTTGGTTTATACAAAGATTTCTGCTACCAATAAGCTCGATACGTTGAAGAACAAAAAATAGTCAAATCGAACAAAGCTGGGGAAAAAGGGCGTTTTCATCTCATATAGAATCCGATATTGTTGTAAAAGGCTTATTACACTATACAATTTGTAGGAAATCAATTTAGGAAATCGGCAAGTGTAATCGCAGTTAGAACAGATTGGATCCGATTTAGTGTAAATTGGAGGTCCCGACCGCTCTACTTCCTAAATTGTCTACGATTTAGGACAGTGTAATCACGGCGCTACGATTTAGAACGACTAGTCGGTGTCCGAGCTTTGAGCGAAGTGGACGAGTAAACTGGGATGACTGACTTATTCTGGACTAAGGCGTTGAAAGCATTATTTTCTTTCTACCACATAACACAAAACTTAATATAAAATGGAATAAAAATAGACAGCGGCTAAGTTTATTCTGAGGAAATGAAATAGATTTCTATAAACATAGATTTATTTATTTATCTATTTATGTATTTATTTCCTATCATAGGTATTAAGACACAATTAAGATATGAAAACCAATTACACACAAACAATAATTATTATCTATAGTTCGTGGATCTCTTGGGCTGTGTAGATGGGTTTTAAAAAAATGCAGCAGGTAGACGAGTCATACAGTATGATGACGAGTAGACCAGAGTAGGGAGACGAATAGATTGGGCTAGATCAAGCCCAATCTTCTGTTGTTTTGGTAAAAACGTCGCCATCGATCGAAAATTCGAAACGTGCTACCCAGTACGATCCTTCTTCACGAATGCGTCGTCTGTACGATTTAGAATCCAATTTAGTGTAGTGTGATCACTAGCTAACAACTTAGGTTCCTAAATTGATTTCCTACAAATTGTATAGTGTAATAAGTACTTTAGTCCAAGCGATTAGAGTTGTCCAACTATCGAAAGTTTCCCTCTCGATACCACAAATTAACTTATACTATTGATTGAAAGCAATAGTATCGATACTATTATATGATAATACTATCAGTAGTATTGATTTTTTTTTAAGTAATACTACTTTACGTAATGCTCGATAGTGTGAGCTATCGATATATTGCTCCTAAACATAATTATAAGCTGGTCTTCGATAGGTCTTGATAGTATGGAAGTTGATACTATTTTTGAATTGTTATACATATAAAAATAGTATCGAAAGCCCTGTATCACACTTTCGATACTATTGATTAACGTCAACTATCGATAGGCTACACCCATGAAGATATAGGTATAAATGGAGCCAACACTTCGAACAAAAGCTTGAAACCAACTGTGGGCTGATGCTCTCTTTCTGAATGCATGCATAACAACGAGACAGTGATATGTGTTTTCTTTATCTTATATATGCATTCAGAAAGAGAGCGTCTGTCCACAGTTGGCTTCACTTAGGTATTGTGTTGCCTCCACTTTTATCTATAAGCTTCTTGGCTACACCTCCTGTATAGGTAGGTATATTATATTACTCTGTGGGCTACAATGACAGCTGTTAAGCTACCTCAATCAATGTCAAAATTGTTTTTGTTGTCAATTGTCTGTTTTTATTCAGTAATTCGGTATTCGTGGTAATTATAAATAAAACGAGTCCGATGATTGAAACTTTTATTTATCTAACAAGTCTTAGAAACAAGGCGTGCCTACAACCTTTGAAATCTATGTCGTAGTACTTTTCGTAAAAATCCTGTATTAGCTCCTCGACCTGGAAACAATGTCAAATGATTTAACATTACAAAGTAAATGCGACTCGTGCAGCGAGTTAGCTCACGAGCCGTTCATAGAATGTGTTGAATGTGAGACTAATCTGTGCACCGCATGCTTCGCCTCTGGCCAGGAAGTGGGTGCCCACAAGAATGATCATAAATATGCTGTGCGGCGGAATGACTTCCCTTTGTTCGACAACTGCAACTGGTCGGCTAAAGAAGAATGCAAGTTACTTTCTGCGTTATCAACATACGGCTTCGGAAATTGGGAAGAAATATCTAAAAGCGTACACACACGTTCAAAACTCGAATGCCAGGAGCATTACAAAAAGTATTACATAGAAAATGTTCAGTACAAAGAACTGGAGCTACTGCCTGAAACAGAACAATCTTTGTTCCCAAAACCAGTGATACCTTATCTATACAGTACTGATGTTTGCACCAACCCACCAAGGAACAACAATGCAGATCAACATCTGGCTGGGTACAATGCTTACAGGTCTGAGTTTGAACTCAGTTATGATCATAATGCAGAAAACATTTTCAACATAGAAGACAGTTATTCTGATGATGATGATGATGATGATTGTATGGACTCATTGAAAGTGTCTCTAGTCAGCTCTTTAAATACCAGACTAAGGGAGAGGCGGAGAAGATACAAAATTATACAAAACCATGGTCTCATAATGCCTAACAAATTAATATCTTGGCTACAGAAATATGACAAGACACTAACGAGACAGAAGTGTGAGAGGATGCTGTCCTTTATGCAGTTCATGACTGGTATACAATTTGATGCATTCATGGAATCAGTCAGCTTAGAAAATGAACTGATGCAAAGAATATCACGACTGTCAGAGTACCGAAGGAATGGTATCAAAACTTTATATGCAGCAAAGTTGTATAAACAGCTGAAGAAGGAGAATGATCTAGTTGTCAAAGAGCAAAAGCATGCTACAACGGTAATGGCGAAGAAGTATGAGAGCCAATCCCCTGTGAAAAACACATTAATGTTTGGAAAGAACAATCAGTTACTGAAGTATAAGAGAACATCAATGCCTCTAGAAATTGTTGATCTACCCGGGTTCAATCGACTCACAGAAGCAGAGAAGGTTCTCTGTTCTAACCTAAGACTGGTGCCAGAGAATTACTTAGAGATTAAGCAGCAACTGATTACCCAGAATAGTAAAATGGGCTTCCTCCGTTTGCTAGATGCAAGGAGGATAGTGAAAATAGATGTGAACAAAACTAGGAAGATCTATGATTACTTATTGTTTGAAGGGTTTATATCTAAACCACAGTAAATAAATAAGTTGAATGTTTTAACATTTTTTTTATTTTTTATTTTTGTCATCATAAATTGATTATTGTTATATTTTGTACGAGCTTCTGGCTACGACTCTGTCCAGAAGTCAAGTATAAAATAAAATACAGTAAACTCCCATTTTATCCATTATCTGAACAACTTTTTTTTTTATTATTATTGATAGGGCATATGTTTGACCACTATCTCACCTGATGGTAAGCGATGATGCGGTCTAAGATGGAGCATGCTTGCCTAGATGTAACCTATTCATTCACAACTAAAAAATTGTACATCATTATTTTTAGTCAATAAACATGCAGGTTTATTTACAATTTACATAATAGCATTCGATGTACTCACGTTTTACGATCATATTTCGCGGTATTGACGAATTCGGGGTGTTTCACGCGGGAAAACAGGGGACTTCGGTCACAGTATTATTGTAATACTGTGCATTCGGTTTATACGAAATTTAAAAAAAAATCGAATCAACAGGAGTTTACTGCATATCCTATGACATTTATCAATAGTGTTGGTTTCTGTCAGTGAAATAATTTTTGTAAACATAACAGTACCTACTTCCAAAGATTACCTACTACATCCAAACTTACAAACTTTACCTCATTATAATAGTGACACTTCACTTCGTGTATTTGTACAAATAATTTCGTTACTTGGTTTACAAAATATCCCTATACATATTTAAATGGAGTCGATTTTGTATTACCCAAATCAGGCGAATATTTGCACAAATACCAAGCCAAGTGCCAGCATAATGTAAGTACAGATTTTTAGGTGCAGTATGCTGTTTGCTAATGACGTTATGGATATCGAGGGTGCATACATTTTAGGAATCTGCGAACTTTTGCTGATTTCAAACATGTTTACTCAATATCGCAAATAATGTCGCTTAGACCAAATAAGTAGCCTTCGAACCGTCGATATGGTATAAGTCGGAATATTAATTTCATAAGCCAATCTATACTAATATCATAAAGCTAGAGTTTATTGGAACATGCTAATCTCCGGAACGACCCCATTCTGAAAATTCCTTCGCTAAATATGCTAATCTCCAGAACGACCCCATTCTGAAAATTCCTTCGCTAAATATGCTAATCTCCAGAACGACCCCATTCTGAAAATTCCTTCGCTAAATATGCTAATCTCCAGAACGACCCCATTCTGAAAATTCCTTCGCTAAATATGCTAATCTCCAGAACGACCCCATTCTGAAAATTCCTTCGCTAAATATGCTAATCTGTAAAACGACCCCATTCTGAAAATTCCTTCGCTAAATACGCTACGCTACGCTTCTTCAGCTACGTTATCCCTGCTTTTAACTCATCCAGTAGGCTATATTTTATAAAAAAAAATAGAGTTCCGAAAGTAGTAAGAAATAAACTACACAGCCGATAACGCAAATCGAGTTATAGAAAAAGTCCGGCTTTGTAAAGCTTTGCCTCCCTCACATACACTTACTAGTGGGACAATCTCTTTCTACAACTGAACTGCGTTACAAACTGCCGCTTACAGTACATAGTATACTCACTTTAAAACCAAACTTCTGATACAGAAATATGGCAGAATTTGTTGGTGAAACATGCAGCGTGACATCCATGCCTGTACAAGTCTGTAAAATAAATTGGAAAATTAGATTCTCTCTACAATAAAAACATTTAAAACGTATGACTCCACATTGTGCCATAAATCGCGAGACTGTTTGAAAGACAAGAATTCAGAAGAACGACGGTTTAAGAATTGTTTTGTAACTCTGGTTTGAATGAGGTTTTATTTCACTACTGAAGCCTAAGGTGCAGCGCAGACGGCACACTTTTTGTGCGATCGAGTCTGCGGCGCACAAAAAGTCTGCATGGCGCGCAAAAAGTCGGTCGCGGATTTTTCACAGACTCAACGCACACGACGCACATCTTCGATCATTCTGTCGGCAGAGCTAGACGCTATGGAAATCGTGCAGAGATCGCGAAGTATTATTTTGTACATGAAGTACAGAAAAAGAAGAAGAAATAGAGAATTTTTTGTGCGCCGGACTTTTTGCGCGTCGTGTGCGTTACTGCGTTATAATTGCATAGGTTCTATTTTCACAGACTAAAAAGTGCGTCACGAATAGTCTGTCGTCTGCGCTGCACCTAAGTGGTACCGCAAGGCAGGTATGTTTGGATATGTTTTGACAAAGCAAGTCAAAAGCGTTCAATTTCTCTTTATTATTCAATATGAGTTATTTATTTTCATGTTGCAAATAGCTCATGGTGATACGACAAGAAAGTGAGTCAGTCTTTTAATGTTTTCAAAAAGCAGTGGTAGTTACCTAATCCATACATCGTAAACTACTAGACCTATGGTGCTGAAATTTGCACGGTGGGTAGTTTATAAGTAGGAGACGTCAGTTAAGGGCTTTTTGTTGCTTCAACTAACCGACCGGTTACTGACCGGTAATAGTCAAAACTTTCAAAAGTAGCGCTAACTACCGTCAAATCAAAAAAATGGGTTGTTTCACAAAATCATACGTCAAAAAGTTACTATTACCATAACCGACCAGTCAACGTAATTTTGTGTTTTCAAACCGCTACTTCAAACATCAAAATATTATGGAATCTCTTTTTGAATAACTTTAACTGACGAATTTTTATGTCATGAAACAACCCGTTACATTTAACGTACGTTAAACATCGCACGTCATAGTAACTTTTTAACCGTCCGTATGTAACGTTAACCGACTGTTTGAAACAACCCGCCCTAAGAAGAGATTATGCGACAGAGCCCAACTAACTATATAGTTCGCGTCAAATAACTTTGCCGCTCTGAAACTAGGCTTTCGGAACGACCGCACAGGTACTATCGCGTAAAAAAGTTTTCGCTTACGAAAAAATATTTTAAGTGTATACGTAAGTTTAAATATATTATCTAGAATTAAAATAGGTACCCTTATTTCATTTTGATGTACCTAAAAAAAGAAGAACGAAGAAAAAAATATTTTTCTGCATATAATTCACCACATTATGAATTATTTTTCTCGCCTGACGGCGTATAACTGTGCTGCGTTTCGGCATATCTTTCACGAAACTTCAAGTATAACGCCAACAGTAACAATAACAAGGGAAACGCAAATAACAAATAACAATAAACATCAAACTAAAAACGCGTAACACTTTTGGCATCGACAGTCTACCGTAATGTGCGAGCGGGACACATGTAAGCATCGGACGTATACGGGCGACTGAGACGGAAACACAACGCTGTTGTCCAATCCTTGCTTCGCTAACCGCGCATGCGCGCTGCTGTTTTATTCCTAGATTAACTACTGCGCGGTGATTTGTTGCCTACTTCAGAGCGGCAAAGTTATTTGACGCGAACTGTACCTGCGTCGAGTATCGAATTTATATTTATTTCAGGGTAAACAAAGTTGCTTGAAGTGTTTTTTTAGAAGAGTTGAGTTTTGGAGTTATTATATAAAATAAATGTAAATAAGATAAATGTTGTCAACTATAGTTATCGGCACGTAATTTGGCCTAAGATTTTCGTAGCGGGAGAAAGTTTGCGCATGTAAAATTTAATGAAATCGTGCGTGCGCGAACATCCCCCACTGCAAAATCTTTGGCCGACTTACGTGCCGGTAATGTTACACTTTAACAGTAGTTGTATTGACTTGTGGTATATTAAAACAGTAGTTGTATTGACTTGTGGTATATTATAACAGTAGTTGTATTGACTTGTTCGTTAAAAGCGCGCCATTTTGATGTCAGTAAAATGGCGAGGTGTTACATGTGGGAAATAATTAATAAACGGATCACCGATCAGGGGACATTCGTTCGATAACGAACCATAAGAAAGGTGGTCTCAAGCACGGAATAATAAAAACAAGGGGAAGTGCCACGCAGCCATCGAACGTGTGGCACAATTATGTGGAAATGATCAACATTGGTCCAGTCGAGATCAACTACTTGCAGCGACGTGACATATCGCACAATGTCGCACGTAAGGAAAAAAAATACAACCCTGCCTTATTGTGCAATTTCTACATGCAAAAATGATAGCAGGGCAAAGAATGTTTCTTGCAGAGGTATATCGTATCACCAAAAAGTATAAAACTTTCATATATTTCAATATAATCGATTTTTATTGACAATACCATATTTTTACTTTGATGCGAACTAAAAACTACCTTATTCATTAAAGTCTAAATTAGCTTGCTCGCTGTCTTGACTGTAATCGTTTTACGTGGCATAAATTCTAGAAACTTCGACGCTACTCGTTTAGGGATGCGACACATTCATGCAAATAGTTCGTGTCGATAAAACAATAACATGTAGGTATGTTTAGTACCAAACTTTTTTTTTAATAAATAAAAGTACGAGTTTGAAAGAATAAGTTTTAAAAACCTTAAACCTATATTCTGGCAAATAGTCATTCATTCGCGGTTAGACGTAGGCCTATAAATATTCTATTATATATTTACATGTATATAGTTTATCTTCACAAAAATTCTGATGTCAATTATGTTTTTAAAAGACTGTCACGTATTTAAAAAAGATATTGCCATGTCTAAAATAATGCGTCATTTCATTGGGACGTCAATCAATTTTCTACATACAATCATATTACGGACTCATATTATCACAGAAAAATATGTCAATATACGCATACATAATTAATTAATCGTCATTTTTGATCCATTACGTACATTAAAAATATCAATTTAAACACTGTAGGTAATTACATTTCTTACATTGTACAAATTATCGACAACTTGACCACATCTCTCATTGAATAGAAAAATAAATAACAGTTGCATGCGAAAATGACATCTATTTATAGTTACAATAGATGTCATGTTAAGTAATTTGGTAACAGCGCTCTCTAGCGTCGAATAGCTGAACTCGTTGGACATTGCTTGAATTGGATTGTTAGATGGAAAAAATCTCTTTAGTGATTTTGACATGTAAAATAATAGCAACGTTCGTCAGTTGTGATACGGTTTAATTTCAAACAACAATAAATAAGCTTTTCGCCAAAGTTGCTTTTCTAATTTGTAGCCAATTATATCATCGTTTTCTGTGTATTGCAAGTACATTTTAATTTGCAAATGTGTGAGTTTGGCGACACTGGATCCAGTATTAAGTAAGACTAAGGGCACTTCCTCTTGTTTTTATTATTCCGTGGTCTCAAGTGACCTGCAATATATTGTTGAATATAATAATTTACGTACACTGTGTTTAAAATTAATGTGCATTGAACTAAAAATAAACTGAAACTGTGAAAACTAGTACAGGCTTGTGTTATTTTGCTGTGTTATACCTAATTAAGGGTGTTACTACACCAATCGATCGATCATCGATCGATGCCATCGATCGACGTTGATCGATTGGTGTGGTAGCTTTGGCTGATCGACGGATACCGTTCGACTAACTAATCGATCGAAGGCCGGTCGATGGCATCGGTCGACGTTGATCGATTAACCCCAGCTATAATCCATCACTAATAATAATCAAGCAGCTCGATCGACGTCGACTAATCCATTCTACCATCGATCGATCGTCGATTGACAATCGATCGATTGGTCTGGTAGAAACTATCGATCAACGTCGACTAATCTATTCTACCATCGATCGATTGGTCTGGTAACACCCTGTCTACCTGTAACAGGTGGTAGAGCATGAAGGTGGCGATCTTCGCGTTCCTCCACTCGGGGCGCGTGAGCACGAAGGAGATGTACGCCTCGTTATGCCCCACGTCCGGCACGAGGAAGGCGCAGCCTATCACCAGCCTCTTGTACGTCACCACGCAGCTGAACTCAGGATACTGAAGGGCTTCTGTCACTGATACAGTCATTATCATTTGGTATCTTATATATAAAATTCTCGTGTCACAGTTTTCGTTCCCGTACCCCTCCGAAACGGCTTGACCGATTCTGATGAAATTTTGTGTGCATATTGGGTAGGTCTGAGAATCGGCCAACATCGGTTTAAAGACATTTATTTCTCAAAAAAAGAACATTACGGTTCACTTACATATTGAGAAATACAAAGTAAATAATAAAAGTAGTTAGGTATAGTCTCTGTGACCACACACGGTTACACAAAGGAACAGAATTAAAAGATATACTAGGTGACAATTCGGTGTTAGTACTTCTTTCTAACGTATTCTTCTAGTGTTTTTTTACATTTAAACCAACTGTTACTATCAAACACATCTTCTGGTATTTCATTGTAAAGTTTTGCTCCCTTATATAGTATATTTTTCCTGCCATAGTTGGTTCTAGGTCTTCTTAATTCTATTTTGTCTCGTCGTCTTGCGTTATATGTGTAAGTTTTCTTTTTTTCATCCCCCATCCAAATGTTAAGGGGTAGGGTGGTGTAGGTAAATAGGCAAGTAAGTAGGTAGATAGGGACAGGACAACGTCTGTCGGGTCAGCTAGTAATTATATATAATCCCATTAGAACAATCGAAGCGGTGCGTGATTTCACTTTGTCATACTAATGTCAGCCGTATCTAAAGTAAAATTTTAGTTGCTTCGCCGAATATGGTTAAGGTTATTTCTTAGTTGCTTTAAAATCGATAGGTAGTTAATCAAAAAAGTGACGTCAAATTTTACAATTGCCTTGAAAGCTCATAAAAATATGTCAATTGATTTGTGTCTAATCTAATATATAAAATTCTCGTGTCACAGTTTTCGTTCCCGTACTCCTCCGAAACGGCTTGACCGATTCTGATGAAATTTTGTGTGCATATTGGGTAGGTCTGAGAATCGGCCAACATCGGTTTAAAGACATTTATTTCTCAAAAAAAGAACATTACGGTTCACTTACATATTGAGAAATACAAAGTAAATAATAAAAGTAGTTAGGTATAGTCTCTGTGACCACACACGGTTACACAAAGGAACAGAATTAAAAGATATACTAGGTGACAATTCGGTGTTAGTACTTCTTTCTAACGTATTCTTCTAGTGTTTTTTTTACATTTAAACCAACTGTTACTATCAAACACATCTTCTGGTATTTCATTGTAAAGTTTTGCTCCCTCATATAGTATATTTTTCCTGCCATAGTTGGTTCTAGGTCTTCTTAATTCTATTTTGTCTCGTCGTTTTGCGTTATATGTGTAAGTTTTCTTTTTTTCATCCCCCATCCAAATGTTAAGGGGTAGGGTGGTGTAGGTAAATAGGCAAGTAAGTAGGTAGATAGGGACAGGACAACGTCTGTCGGGTCAGCTAGTAATTATATATAATCCCATTAGAACAATCGAAGCGGTGCGTGATTTCATTTTGTCATACTAATGTCAGCCGTATCTAAAGTAAAATTTTAGTTGCTTCGCCGAATATGGTTATGGTTATTTCTTGGTTGCTTTAAAATCGATAGGTAGTTAGTCAAAAAAGTGACGTCATATTTTACTATTGCGTTATAAATTCTATGGGGGAATGAGTTTTGAAAGCTCATAAAAATATGTCAATTGATTTGTGTCTAATTATTAATAAAATTACACTTTTGCAGCCCTCAACTACCCTCAATTTTTTCCCCACTATGTTGAAGTCGGCTTCCAGTCTAACCGGTTGCAGCTGAATACCAGTGTTTTACATGGAGCGATTGCCTATTGGACCTCCACAACCCAGTTACTAGGTAACATGATACCCCTTGGTAAGACTGGTTGTCAGACTTTGAGGTTGGCCTCTGAGTTCTGACTACCCATAACAACTGCCAAAGATCTACGAAAAACAGCCGGGACCAACGGCTTTACGTGCTATCCGAGGCACGGAGGGAACTCGGTATAAAATCCACAGACCGACCGCGGCAAGCGTGCTTAACCTTTGGCCGATCGATTTGCCCGGTTTTTTTAGTTAGCCACGAGCTCCTCTAAAAACCACAAAATGGACAAAATAATATTAGATAAAACAACATAAATAAAGTAAGAAGGTAGTTACAATCAATTCCGGGCCAGAAGAACTGTGCGCAGAGGTTGTTGACGGCGGCGATGTGTTGCGGACGCACGTACGAGTAGTCTATGGTCGCGCGGGGAGGAGGCTCGTAGTCTTTGGTGTGTCTGCACATAAAGTATTTAACCTTTTGATCGCCAGAGCAAAGAGCATAAAACACGCGCGTGTCCTCGACACCAAGTCACAATTCACCTTAGGTCTACCTACAAAAAAGAAAACAGGGAAATCCTTACAGTTATATATATATAATTATAATTATATCTATACATATAATAAAACAGTAAAAAAACTGTGTCTGTACATTGAATATATTAAAAAAATAATTATTGAGGGGGGTTTAGAAACAGTAATGGAGCACGAATCCAAAAAAAAATTCTGTCTGTTTGTTTGTACACGCTAATCTTCGGAACTGCTGGACGGATTTGAATGATTTTTCTTTTGTTGTATAGGTATTAAGTTTGGCCAACATATAGGCTATAATTTATCTTGGAAACTTGAACACCTGATGCAGAACCGCAACAGACCAGCTAAACTATAAGAGATACAAAAATGGTACCATAGCAAAAATTGCTCCACGTGATGAGCATTATCTGCTGAGAGAATAAATTTGAAGATCTGGAACACCTGATGTGGAACTCCAAGAGCCCAGCTACACCATGACACATATAGGAATGACGTCTTAGCAAAAGCTGTTCGGTCTGATGGGCATTTCCTGTTGACTTATAAAATTCGAAGATCAGAAACATCTGATGTGAAAATCAAAGCTATCACTAATTTCACTGTATCTTATAAAATAACATAAGCTGGGAGTACCTCCACGCGGTGAAGGCGGTAACAGTTTAGGACTGATTTTTGATGACGCTGGTATGTCATTGAAAATTTGACTCTACTGGTCAAAACTCCCTTTTTTTTATTGGTTAAATATGACTGCCTGCTTATGTTATTTGAGTGTTTAATTTACTTTCCACGGCAGCCTACCCGGTAACGCAGGGGAGCAGTCACTTAGTTTTTAATTGATCAGGTATCTCTTCACAATAAAACTATACCATATATATATATACCATGCCTAGAAAGAGGTCAAATCTTTCTCAATGTTCCAAAGGAGCTAAAAGATTGAGGATCATAAGATCCCAAGAATCTACTGAAGAGCGTCAGGAGAGACTTGATGCTGTTCGAGAACATCAGGCTGCAAATCGCTCCGTGGAAACCTCTTCAGATCGCGAAGCACGTCTGCGTTCTCAGCGTATTTACGCATCGACTTCTAGGTCTCTAGAGACAAGTGGGGAACGTGATGCGCGACTGACCGCTGATCGTGAACGTCACGCATTGTCTCGCGAGTCGGAGACGTTCACGGATAGAGAATTGCGCTAGAGTTCTCAGCGTATTTACGCATCTGCTTCTAGGTTTCTAGAGACAAGTGCGGAACGTGATGCGCGACTGTCCGCTGATCGTGAGCGACATGCATTGTCTCGCGAATCGGAAACGTTTACCGATACAGAATCACGCTTGAGTTCTCAGCGTATTCGCACATCTACTAACAGGTATTTTGAAACGAGTGATGAACGTGATGCACGACTAACTGCTGATCGAGATTATCATACATTGTCCCGAACACGCACACAACAAAATATCCATAATCAGTTAGAAAGTGAGAGAGAAAGAATTGCTGGAGTACGGCAGGAAGAGACAGAAGAAGAGCGCAACGAACGTTTGAATTCTGATCGACTTCGACATTCTCTGAACAGAATGTCGATATCATCTGAAGAATAGGATATGTCTCAGATATAGCCGTAGGGCATGGCGACCTTCCTTGGGTTGATAAGGAACGGAGTGCATTTACGTATACTCCTATGATTGACTACGCCACATATTCCGCCATCGGAGGTATATATGATTCAAAATTGTACTTTTTGAACGTCTCCAATCGTCTCGCGCATCCCGTTGGTTTCCCGTCCCCGGGCTCTTAGAATTCGACATCAGACGTTTCAGATCTTCGATTTTGCCGACCCCGTTGTCGCTGGCATAAGCAACAGGATCCGCGTATGAAGTCGCGGGCAGAAGCTAGTATATAATAAAGTCATCAGAATTGGATAATTCCTTTTTTTGTTGTGTTCGGTATGCCAGGACCATATTTGTAAGAAAAAAATTAAGGAATTTTAAAACATAAATTGAACCCGTACGACGCCGTAGTAATAAATAATTAATGGATATATCTTTGTGCCTTTTTTACAATATTTCATTAACGTAGTTTTAAACAATAGGAGAAAGTAACGTAAAACTTAATTTAGTATATTAATTTATTTTGTCATAAAAATATTCCGTGTAAAGTTCTTTTGTCGGTTTTAGCCACAGATATAGATATACCTAGATAACGCAAGAGCAACTTTGCATGCCTATTTTCTTGCCTAACTTACGATAAAAAATCGTAAGTAAAAAAATAAAGTAAACGTTTCCTTCCATCGGTAAGTCATTTTGTGATTAATATTATGCGTAATTAATTAAAAAAAACAATTATTTTTAATCTAATACCCTCAGTAATATCTGGTAATACCAAATTTAGGAAAAACAAAACATTCGTATTACACTGTGACGTCCAAAAAATGGCACGCTTGGTTTTCATACAGATCGTGATACTTGCGTTATCTAGGTCTATATATATCTGTGGTTTTGGAGTTTGGAGTTTTCATTTGTCGGCCATATCCGACCGTGGCGATTAAAAGAGCGTTTACAGAGCATTTGAAGTCATGCTCTCTGTCAAAAGCTTGGAAAAACATAACGTCTTTGATAGTCCAATTCTGCGTTACTAAAATTGTTAAACAGCGCGAATGTACGCTTTTGTTAATTATAAATAAGGTTAAAATTCGCGATTAGTAAGCCATACACACAGCACGAAAAACATTACAGTAAGACTACGGGAAGTAACTACAATTTCTGCTGAAGACTTTGTTTGATTGAATGTGCTAATCTCTGGAGCTACTCGTACTGGTTTGATAAAGCAAATTCTTTCGCTGAGAGAATGCTACGTTCTTCATGACTATAATATATTTTATTGCAAAAAAAGATATCCGCAAGAAAATTCCCGCGGACTAAGTCAGTTATTTTATATGTCCAATGCTCTCCTCATTTGATGCTGATGGTGGCGCATGTGTTGGATCATTCGGTTGCCTTCGAATTGGTTGAGCTAAATGGTGCCGATCCATGCGTCAAGTTCGTGAACAGGCGCCGTCGGTTGGGACTGGTCGTCTTTAGGGTGTTACTACACCAATCGATCGATCGTCGATCGATGCCATCATTGGACATCGATCGACGTTGATCGATTGATGTGGTAGCTTTGGCTGATCGACGGATACCGTTCCACTAACTAATCGATCGATTGCCGGTCGATGGATTCGGTCGACGTCGATCGATTAACCCCAGCCATCAGTAATAACAATCAAGCAGCTCGATCGACGTCGATTAATAAATTCTACCATCGATTGATGCCGTCGATCGACGATCGATCGTTTGGTCTGGTAACACCCTTAAGCTACCTCGGTTATTCTAAACTTATTTTGAATTGTTAATTATGATTATATTTTTATGTATACCTCTTATAACGTGCACAACTTGTTACATTGTTCTCACATTGTACCCGTAGATTGACCATGAATGATGTAACTTAAATTTGTAATATATTATTGACTAGGGACACGATCCGGCTTCGCATGGGCCTATAGCCTTCCTCAATAAATGGACTATCCATCACAAAAATAATTTTTGAATTCGAACCAGTAGATCCTAAGATTAGCGCGTTCAACCAAAGAAACAAACAAACTCTTCAGCTTTATAATATTAGTAAAGAAGTATAGATTTTAAAAGAGTTTTCATGGAGTTCCTTGCTCGTTCTTCTTCATAGAAACCTACTGTTTGGAACGAGCAATTAGCTTTAACTTTCGGACTGACTGACTCTTTGATAAGTCAAAGGTAACCTGTAAATGGTTTAATGCAATAATAGTTTTTGAGTTTTTGAAATTAATAATCACCTGTTAGTCTTCCTAAGCAGTTCATCAGTGAGTTTCAGCCACGTGGGGGCGGAGTCTCCATCGCGCCGGATGTAGGGCTTCAGTGTGGCACCCGAGTACAAGGAGCGGAAGGTCGTCGGTTCAATGTTAGATAGCAGGAGTGTACCGTAGTTGGTACTCGCTATAGTGCCGCTTAAATTGTCTAACAGATACTGAAAATACAATAAAATAAAGATTTTTCTTTTCTCTTTGTGTCGCAAGGTATTTCATTACTTCAGCAGTTCTTACACTTTAAAGGCGACGGAAATAAAACGTTTATTCTTATATATAAAAATGAATCGCTAAATGTTGCTAGGCGCAAATCTCGAGAGCGGCTGGACCGATTTCGCTAATTATTTTTTTATAATATTCCTTGAAGTACGAGGATGGTTCTTACGGAGAGAAAAATATAAAAAATTGCCTGACAAAAAAAAAACAAATTTATAATATATTAAAATTAATCGCTAAATGCGAAACTTGCGAACGGCTGGACCAAATTGGATAATACTTTTTTTATAACATTCCTTGAAGTACGTGGATGGTTCTTAGGAAAAAATTAAAAAAAAAAAACTTTCGTACGGTAGGTGTAGGGTAGGTAGCTATCTACCAGGACACTACACAGGACAATGTATGTCTGGTCAGCTAGTTTCAAATATATTTCTGTGTCATACAGACCCATTCTACACATTTAATTGTAATGTAAAGAAAGGAACTGTTCATTTAATAATTGTTTAATAATTAATCGAAGGATTCAATGATAAATGTTATTTCGCGGAATCTTGTTGACTTTTCTACGGATACTACTTTAAGGATTGCTGCACTACACTTTAAATTGCATTACGATTTACGGCTGAAATCAATTACCTACCTTCACTGAAATGTAGATCACTACCGCTGGAAGACCATAATGTTTCTATCTATGTTTGATCGGTGTTTCACATTCATCAATAACGGTTATCTATGTGACGGAAACAATAGATAGGGGTGGCCCTCCCGTGCGTTTCGTTACAACCAACATCATCACAAACAACGTGATTTATATAAAAAAACTTCTGTATGTATATAGTATTAAATTACTGGATTTAGTTATAGTTTACATAAAATATAAAACTTTGCGAGTAACTCGATCATTATACAAGATTTGACTACATTTTGCTAAACAAAGCGGTAAGGCTAGAGAGTAGGAATTAAACGTACCTAATTGACAATTTAAAACCAATGATATTATATTAAACAGATATGTTATGAGCGCCCAATTTTGAAGACTCAAAAACGTCCTAATTGGGACGTATTGCCTTTAGTCTGCGTCACGCATGGCGACGAGTGATACGCTTTGTTAAAGCAGCTAAAAAAATAAAAAAATGCTTTTTTGTGTATTTAGAAAGTGTACCAAATAAGATACCAAATTTAATAAAACACAAGGGATCTCATACCACATGTAACTACGCAATATACATCGATTTATTTATATATTTCAATAATTTTCCTAATATTCTTATATTTGGAGGTTAGAAAAAAGAAAGAAACGAAAAAACATTTTTTGACGTGAGTAAGACAAGGACGCGTTCACTCCGGACATAGAATAAAAGTACAGATGCGATATCGTAGGCAGTAAAGTCATTGTTTACCCACAGTTCTGTTTTTCTTTTTTCTAAGCTTGTAATATTTAATCATTTTGTTTCATTTAATCATTTATATACTTAATTAGAAATTAAACGATGTGACAACAGATATTTACTATCCTTTCTTCGTTAAGGTTATCCAATGAGATCTGGCTTAAGAATGAATCGCATTAGTTCGTAAACAAAGAAATGAATTTTATTACAAAATAAATATTTTCTACTCTATATATTATTATATATATTCTATTATACCTTTAGTCCTGTTAATTAGTTGTTATAGGTACAAACCGTGTGTATAAAATGTACTCGCGGTTTGTACCTTCTGTCTCGCTAAATTTGTGAGTCTATGATGCCAAGACGCGGTGATTGGTGGCCAGGATAATGTCTGTTTACATTCACGCGCAATTGACAACACTAACTGTCTCTTTTTTTCTTGTTGGTTTTTTCTAGTCATCCCTTTTCAACATTTTGACTTGTAGTGAATTGTAAAATGAATGAAAAGTGTGTATGTGTGCTGCCGCCGCTGCGCGGAACACTTTTTTCGGTGGTTTTGTGAGTGTATAACATATCTGTTTATTAGAATATCATTGTTTAAAACTCAAAAAATATATTTCTTTTTTTGTAATTATTTCGTTGAGTAAATAACTTGCTATTGATTTATTTAAATGGAATCTATATGTAAATTCATTACAAGTTAATTTGCTCATATGATCGATACGGTTTTTATTGTTTGTTATTGATTCTATGTTATAGGACCTCAAAAGCAATTTCCTTGTGGGATAACTCTGGTACTTTTTCAAAATCAGTACTTTAACTTGAGTAGCACAGGTTTCATGAGATTATAAATAAAGTTTATTTTAAAATCAAACCATTTATTCCTTAGAATTCGGCGGATCAACAAGTCTGTTACCATTAGTTACCACCCTATCAAACAAATAATTGTCAACACGTCATTGGGACACATACTTTGGCTTTTTCATACAAATAGTTAACCGTAGTAAGCCACAGACCCTCTCATCGATAGATATCGTGTGCCGGTAAGATTTCTTACTCTCTAACAAATAATTGGGACACTATAACCACAGACAGATAGGTTTTTCTATTACCAGTATGTCAAAATTGGAGATAGAATAGGTAATTGGGTTTGGCCGTTAATTTAACTCAACGACTGTTGGGCAAAAGATGTTGAAGGTCAAACCTTCAGTGCTTATGAACCTATGCGGTAATTTTCCCGTGAGGTAGTATGCTTCATCTACTTACCGATCTCTGGAATCGATCCAGAACTCTTTCAGCGTTGATAACGACCCTCGGATCTTCAGTCAAGTAGCCACCAAGCATCTTTACTTCTCTGGAAGTTGAAATAGATGTCTATAATATAAATTAGGTAGCAAGCGAAATAATCGTAGGTATTGGGCACTTCTATCTTTTGGCAACATCAACAAAGACCTTGTTGTGGCAACATTAATTATTTCAATATTCATTTTAAGTGTGGAAATCTCGCCCTCCCTTCCTATCCAACGGAACGTCTTCCGGTTCGCGGTCGCCACTCCAGAACTTTTCGGGCCCATCGACCATCTGTTCTGCGAGCAATATGCCCTGCCCACTGCCACTTAAGTTTGGCAATTCTTCGGGCTACGTTGGTAACCTTGGTTCTCTTGCGGATGTCCTCATTTTTTATTTTATCACGCAAGGAAACTCCGAGCATAGCCCTCTCCATTGCCCTTTGGCTGACTTTAAGCCTTCTGATGAGGCCCATTGTGAGCGACCACGTTTCGGTCCGGTATGTAATCACTGGCAACACACACTGGTCATAGACTAGTCGTAAACCCAACTATCATCATGTTATACAGTCCACAGAATGGCTCATGTAAATGACGTTCAAATGTGCTTTTTTACCTTTTGGCCGCCACGTTAAAATTTGCAAAAACGTGCCTTTGGCGCCAACTTAAGTTACATACTCTATGGTATTACGTATAGAAGTCTGTCATGTAGTCGTGACCTTGGCGTGCTGGGCACACTTTGGTTTGTCATCTATGCATGACTAAACAGGTCTGAAACACAGGTTCGATTTAACCTAGTTCGGACGGGTCGCTACCTAACATTGTAATTCTGATCAATCCTAACTTGCACTAGTAATATAAATATTTCAGTTTTAGTTTATTTTCAGACAATATTATTTTTATGGGAAATATTCTTACAGTTGACTATGTACAGTCTGTGATAGCTGTTAACTGACCCACTAAAAGTTAGACGAATTTTAACCTTATGCAATTAGCAGTAGATAAGTGTTATTCGATACGTACGAACTAGAACGACTTGTTCAAGGTAGGCATAATATATTAAAGAATATAGTTATGCCAATTTAATCTTTAACACGTAACGATAAGGTAGATAATTATAGTGACTACTGTTTTGTCACATGATGGAGTTGTTAATTTTAACATTTTTAATTAGGTCTGTTTGGTCTAGTGGTTGAACCAGTGGAAACAAGTGAGTCGACATGATTGCGAGTTCGAAACTAACATTTTACTTTTTGTAGTTTTCAATATTCATTTATGTTTTTTGAATTGAAAATACTATTTCTATTAGATTAAGAAAAGTAGATTTATATTAATAATATATAAATACAAATAACCACAAAAAATAAAAACAATTATGATAATGATAAAGATTTTATTCAAAATAAATAAAAAATAATTACTTACAACATTATAAAAGAAGTTAGAATACTAAACTACTTATGCTATGCGTGAATTTTCTGTATAAGTTGCTAACGCGACAACAAAACAGTTCTTCGTTTCAATAGTGCCCATAAAATACCCATTTTTATTATTTTTTAAGTAGGTAAGTAATCTGTTACATGCTTTACAAAGTGTTGAATGTAGTGAATCAACATGTTATATTATGTTTAGAAATATACCTATAATATTTCTATTTTATAACAATAACATCACCACATTAACTTACTGTCATACATACCTACCTACTTATAAAATATTAGTCAAAACAGCACTAAATACTTTGATGTATTACATACTTTTTAGATTTTTTAAAAGTATTTTTAGTTTTAAATATGATCGTTATAAGAACCTGCATCATTGTATGACTAACACTTCCTTAGGAATTATGATAACAACAGATTATTTAACACACACACTGACGTAAGTATTGTTGACTGCAGGCGGTGATGCTGTCTTAATAGCGAAGTGGAGCACCATCTTTCTCTATAATTTGTTGCAAGCGGCTTCGCATACTGCACACCATGTTCTAGCAAGCATCACTTCCTCTCATGAGTTCCCACGTTGAAGTCACAAGTTGCGCCAAATTTTCATTTGTCCTGACTTCTGATGAATCTCAGTTTAAAATCATTTGACCCCACAAGTTTTCTATTGGATTCAGATCAGGGCTTTTAGATGGCCAACTTATTGTTATGACACCTTCTTGACTGGTTAGCCAATTTTGCACCACAGCATCTCTGCACGAAGTAAATATCCGTGTTTGGCTAAGCAACACGCACAGTCGGCAACATTACATCACGTAACATTTCCAAATATTAGCGACTATTAAATCGGCCTCCAATTTCCACAAGTTCTTAGTCATTGGTCCTGGAGGATCCTTTTGAACATTTCCTGTTTCTTTAAAACGCCTTAACCACAATCTCACAGTATTTTCTGAAACAAAGAAATTAAACGGCGTCACTTTACGTTTAAGTATATAAAAAAAAATGTTTGTTTACGTCACGGCACAAGGAATAGCTAGATATAAAAACGTGGTTTAAAATTAGAAAAATACACTTACTGCTATATTAAGTCTCCTTGCAATCTCTCTGATGCCAATATTCTCCTCGTGCAAATAGATTATTTTGTATTTTAAATAATCACTCAATTGAGACATGTTAATAAAGCTACAAAGATTATATTTAATAATTTTAAAAAGGCGTGGGCTATTCGCAATTTAGAAAGGCAACACAGAAAATGTTCGCCCGTAGTCATTGCAATTGTGCGTAGACTAGCTTTAGTTATAGTCACGGTATTTTTTTATTTTCCTACCCATATCCTTAGTAAGATTTGAATACCAGTTTTACAATGAATACGCATTTGTCTTTCAACTACCCACTTATTACAAGTTAGGTTAAAATGATAATTATTTTACAATACTGTGATAAACTTTAAGTCTTACCGCATAAAAATCAAAATTGCATAACAAGTAGTTATAAATATCCTAATCCTAACGTTTTAAAGATCAGTTTTGCGTGGCTGTTTTATTATTGTATTTGTTTATCGAGTAGCGCTAGTCAGATGAACTCATACAAATTGAATAACCCTTATTGTTACAGACAGAGGGTTTAAACTCGTTTGTTTTTAGGGTGGGTCAGATAATAGCTATCACCCACTGTACACTATTTTGTAAACGTTTACTTAATAAATCAATTATTATTATTTAACATGACAGTGGCCATCAAAAGGTTAATGGTTTATTTGAAAATAATAATTTTACTTTGATTTTAAACCTTACAGTATCCCAAACTCACTTGTCCAAATCAAATATAGGCAGCTGCTTATGCCTCTTCAGCCGCCTCAACGCCAGTTTTGCCCTCAGTCTGCTTAAGTACGCTTTCTTGTTCGGATCCCTGACCTTCGGGATCAAGCCCTCCACTTTCTTCAGAAGCTGTATCTCTTCGTACTGAGACATTTCTACCAGATCCGGCGCTGACTTTGGCAGCGGATCTTCCCAAGGTGTGTCGACTGAGTTTAGTTCGGTTGAGAAGAGGGATTCCCTTCTGATTGGCTTTTCTTCTGTGATCTGCTTCTTGGGTCTGTCAAAGACCAGTTTCCTGGTGTCGTGTTCTGATCCACTGCGGGAATCGGAGTCGTAGTACAGCATTGATTGTTGGAACGAGTGGATGCTTGACGAGTCACTCTAGAAGAAGAGATAATGAGATACTTAAGTCTAGATAAGGTTATCATCAGTATAATATTTATATAAGGATGATACATTGAATTTTATTGAGTTGACATTCAGAAACCAGAGGTAAGAATAGGAACTTCACATTAGAGATGTGGCCTACTTAACAGAAGATAAATTTAGATAGATATTTTGCGAAACCGAGCTAACCCATAATCTTATCATAATTAAATGAATTACTTCAAACTGATTCAATATGTACGGTCACCAAAAGAGATAAGTATCCATGTCGCCGGGAATAGTTGAAGTTTACTAAGAAACCGATGGGTGTTTATGAATAAAATAAAGTACAATTAATAGAGAATAAGCAGTTCAATGATTTAATTAAATTTTACAGCAGAACTACTTAAATTTAAATATACATAATATTTTTTTAGGTACAGCATCCACTCCTAATATAGGACAGTTTGCAGAGATCCAATAAAATCACCAACTTGCTATCTAAGTATTTTGATCATGGCAAAAACAATGTCAGACAAATTTCTTCCCCTTACTTTACGGTAAGATTGGTGACTGTTAGTATGAACGCATGTGTGTCAACGCCTAATAATCTATGATATTACTCTACTCGGAACTTGTGTTATCTATGATCGTGTATAGCTTCACTTCCTCTCACCGGCTCCGTGACCGTGTCGTTTTGTTCAAACTATATTTCTGTTAAATATAATAAATACAGTTTATTATAACAATCAAGTGCTTTATTTATACACAACAGGTTATGGGCCGTCCCTGCCTGATAAAAGTTTTAAAAAATAAGCAGTAATAAAAATATAAGTTCAGTAACAAGTGTGCCATAACCTCAAATTCCGCGCTATTCAAATTTTTTTTTCCAGCCGCGTGTCCGAAACGCTATAAAATGGCTTTTAATACATTATCTATACAGAAATTAACTGGAAGAGACAATTTCTCAACATGGAAATTTGCGATGGAGGCATATTTGGAACATGAGGAACTGTGGGAATGTATTAAGTCAGATGCCTGTGATTCTAAAAAGGACATTAAAGCCAGAACAAAAATAATTTTAATGATAGATCCACAGTTGTACGTACATGTTCAGGATGCAAAAACAGCAAAGCAGGTATGGGACAATTTAGTAAAAGCATTTGAAGACAGTGGTCTGCTCCGTAAAGTGGGGCTCCTTAAAGATTTAATTACGACCAACCTAGAATCTAGTACAAATATAGAAGAATATATAAACAAATTGATGTCAACAGCACATAAATTGAGAGGAATAGGATTCAATGTGGATGATGAGTGGCTCGGGACTCTAATGTTGGCAGGGTTATCAGATGAATATAAGCCTATGATTATGGGCATTGAAAGCTCTGGCATAAAAATTAGTGCAGATATGATAAAAACGAAGCTATTACAAGAAGTCAAAACAAAATCAGAAAGTACTACCGCTTTTTATGCAAAGACAAAGAAAACCATAAACAAAACGCAACATAAAGACAGTCACTCAGGAAAACCAAAAGGCCCCCGTTGCTTCAACTGTAATAAATATGGGCATATGGGCAAGCAATGTTGGTTTAAAAATAAGAACAAGGAAGACAAAGATACTAAAAATGGATTTGTCGCAGCTTTTTCAGCAACATCAGTGAATGATGCCAATAGTTGGTATGTGGACTCCGGAGCTTCAGCCCACATGACAATGAACCGTGATTGGCTAGAAAATGAAACAGCACCGCCTGTACAAAGTATCAGGATCGCAGACAACAAAGTTCTAACTGTGCAAAGCTGTGGCACTGTAAATATCCAGGTACCAAATAAAACAATAGGAAAACCAGACAGTATTAAGGTAAAAAATGTATTATTTATTCCAACTCTATCCACAAATTTACTCTCTGTGAGCAAGATTATTATGAATGGTAATAAAGTTGAATTTAACAGTACTGGTTGCTCAATAATGAATAGGAATAATCAGGTAGTGGCCTATGCAAAGTTAGTAAACAATACTTACAAACTACTTAACTACCAAAGTGGGCAGGCAATGGCAGCAACAGCAGAAGACAAGTATTTATGGCATCAAAGACTAGGTCACCTTAATTTTAATGATGTTAATAAGATTCCAGAATGTACTCTTGGTGTGCAGTTATGTCAACAAGATGAGGACTACATATGTACATCATGCCTGGAGGCAAAACAAACCAGGCAACCGTTTAAAAATGAAGGCTCCCGGGCAACAAGTTTGCTAGAGCTAATCCATTCAGACCTATGTGGACCCATGGAGAACCAGTCACTCGGAGGTGCCAGGTATTTCTTAACATTTATAGACGATTACTCTCGAAAGGTATCTGTTTACTTTCTCAAATGTAAATCAGAAGTATTAGAAAAGTTTCTAGAATTTAAAAATAAAGTAGAAAACGAATTGGACTGTAAAATAAAAATACTTCGCAGTGATAATGGTAGAGAGTATATAAACAGTCAGTTTGATAAATGTCTGAAGAAGTTTGGCATAAAACACCAAACAAC
The DNA here is from genome assembly GCA_947361185.1 of Charanyca ferruginea. Classification (NCBI taxonomy): domain Eukaryota; kingdom Metazoa; phylum Arthropoda; class Insecta; order Lepidoptera; family Noctuidae; genus Charanyca; species Charanyca ferruginea. Next base: position 29,252,576 of record OX376058.1, on the reverse strand, counting down.
TATTCCATACACACCTCAGCAAAATGGTGTAAGCGAGCGAATGAATCGTACTCTTATCGAACGAGCTAAATGCATGTTGCTTAATGCCTCATTACAGAAGGAATATTGGGGAGAAGCTATAGCAGCTGCTGCCTACATCATCAATCGCTCACCAACCCGCTCACTGTCTGACATCACCCCTGAGGAACGATGGACTGGATCCAAGCCTGACCTAAGTCATATGAAAGTCTTCGGTTGCCAAGCAATGGTACATATACCAAAACAGAAGCGTCACAAATTAGATGCTAAGTCACGTAAGTTGACATTTATTGGTTATAGCGAAAACACTAAAGGATATCGTTTTATAGATAAGAAAACCAAGCAAGTAACATTGAGTAGAGATGTAGTATTCTTAGAAGAAACTGTCAACCAAAATAAAATAATTAAAAACACTATTTGTTCCAAAACCATAGATAAAGAGAGTAAGGAATTAGTGAAAGAGAAGAATGGTATAGAAGAGATGAATTTAAACACATCTAACAATTACAGTGAAGGGAATGATTGCATAGTATATTTAGAGACTGATAAGAATCAAACACAACCTCATAATGAAGAAGTCAGTTGTGAATCAGACTCTAATAGTTCTAGTTATTATGACGACCCTAATGATGAGACATACACACCAACAGATTCATTTAATGTCAGTACCAGTTCTCCTGAAATATGTCATGTAAATCTCAGACCTCGTCGAGACCCACAAAAAGGAAAAGTAAGCAACAATTCAGATCCTAAGTCTTTTTTATGCATTAATTCAGAATCCGCAATGAGTTTATTGGATGATGATCCACAAGATCACACTGAAGCACTAAACAGTGAAAATTCTGAATTATGGAAGCAAGCCATGGAAAATGAATATAAATCTTTAATTGAAAATAACACTTGGAGTGTCATAGAAACACCTGTTGGTAAAAAGATAATTCCCTGCAAATGGGTTTTTAAAACTAAGAGAGATGATGCTGGAAACATAACAAGATACAAAGCTCGTCTTGTCATAAAAGGTTTCAAACAAACAAAAGGTATAGACTACCATGAAGTTTATGCTCCGGTTATACGCTATTCATCTATCAGATATTTGATTGGCCTAGCGGCCAAGTACAGACTAAAAATTCATCAAATGGATGCTATCTCAGCATTTTTGCAAGGAGTTGTAGATGAAGAAATTTACATGTCACTGCCACCATGTTATGAAATAAACAAGAAACAAGCCAGCCGGCAATGGAATAAGAAACTTAACGCTGCTCTTATTGACATTGGATTGAAGCGCTCAACAATAGATCCTTGCGTTTATTATAGAATTATAAATGAACATGATATACTGTTTATAGCAGTGTATGTCGATGATTTTCTGTGTATGTTCAATAATGAAAAAACAGTATCAATTGTGAAAGAAAAATTACAAGAAAATTTCAAGATGAAGGACCTTGGTACAGCCAGGCAATGTATTGGTTTTAAAATAACTCAAAACACAAATTTGGAGGAAATATCGTTGGATCAAACATTGTACATAAAGAAAATATTACATCGATTCAAAATGTATGATTGTAAACCTGTACCTACTCCTTTTGAAGCCGGGACTCAATTAAATAAGGCTGAAAATGAAACTGAAGTATTAAAAGATGTACCTTATCAAGAAGCTGTGGGATGTCTTTTGTATTTGTCGCAAGGTACACGGCCTGACATAGCCTATGCTGTTAATACTGTTAGCAGATTTAATAACAATCCAACAATGCAACATTGGATTGCCGTCAAGAGAATATTTCGTTACTTGAAGGGAACTATTGATTTGAAACTAACATTTAAAAAGAATAACAAAAACATAGTTGGTTATTGCGATGCAGATTGGGCCAGCGACACCATAGATCGAAGATCCTGCACTGGCTATTTATTTATATTTCAGGGTGCATGTATAAGTTGGAACTCTAGAAAACAAGCCACAGTGGCGCTGTCCAGCACTGAGGCAGAGTACATGTCTCTGGCATCAGCTGTTCAAGAGGCGATCTGGTTGAGACAACTTAATGATGACATCTGGCATAATTTTTCAGGTACTCCAATAACTATATATTGTGATAATAGAAGCGCTATTAGTCTTTCAGGCTCACATGTCTACCATGCTCGCAGCAAACATATTGATGTTCGCTACAACTTTGTAAAAGAAAAGGTTACTGCCAAGGAGATACATGTGGAGTACATAAGCACCGAGTTCATGTTGGCAGATGCGTTAACAAAGGGACTACATCGACCGAAGCTCTGCCATCTTACAGTTGGAATGGGTTTGCGTTCAGGAGAGGGTGTTAGTATGAACGCATGTGTGTCAACGCCTAATAATCTATGATATTACTCTACTCGGAACTTGTGTTATCTATGATCGTGTATAGCTTCACTTCCTCTCACCGGCTCCGTGACCGTGTCGTTTTGTTTAAACTATATTTCTGTTAAATATAATAAATACAGTTTATTATAACAATCAAGTGCTTTATTTATACACAACAGTGACGGAAAACATCGCGACGAAACCTGGACTTCTAATTAGTATAATTCTGAAATCGCTAACCCGCCTTATATATTTTTTTTAAATTATTACACATATTACAAAATATCATTTTAATTATATTCAATTATCATATAATATAATATCAGCGCATTTGTTAACCAGCTAACTGACGTCATATCCGCAGAGCAATATGGCGTCCACTACGAGGCGTTTTCGTCAAAATAAGCGCGAAATTTGAAAATTTAAAATCTAGATGCATTTTTATGGCACTTATCGATTAAATAAAAAAAATGTGTTTTTTTTTTTGGTGGAATATTAGCACTACAGAATTTAATTTGGACACTTTTAAAAAGTGGGTGTAATACCCTATTATAGGCTGGCGTTGACTTACTTGTACTGGCATGATTCGATTGGAAGGCGTGAAGTCGAACCCTCGGAACTCCATGTCGGAGTACGAGTCTTTAGGTGTCAACATATTGAGAGAGTCGTCGAACGTGCTCTCGTCTCCTATTTCATTCCTGTCAGCAATAAGTAGTGGATTATAGCATTAATAAGATTTTGACATTTTAAGTTTTACTAATATAACCTATGCCCGCGACGTTGCCCGCGTGAATGTTGGTTATCTGTGGGATTCTTTTCGCGTGGAACCCAACCTAATTCTTTCTCTAAAATAAAATGTTATTCATTATAACATCGGCTATCTGCTAGTGAATGTCCCGTCAAAATCCGACCAGCCCTTTCGGAGATTAGCCGGAACAAACAGATATACAAAAAAATTAAGAAAATGTTTTTTTTTGTATATATTGATGTAAAAGTTTGTATGTTTGTTACTCAATCACGCTTTAACGGCTGAAAGGAATACGCTGAAATATGTAACACATAGATATTAGATCTAGATTAACACATAGGATAACATGTATCCTGGTTCATTTAATTCTCATTGCATGATTTAGGCCTGACAGGCTTAATTCTGAAATCTACGCTGACAAATTCGTGGTCAGAAGCTAATTATTCTTTAAAAGACGGCTGTTCTTTCGGCCTTTTTATTGGACCACACACTTGTGCCTTTGTATTGGTGTGGGGCCGCAAAAAAAAGGCTAATATTTAAATCTAAACAAGACATATTAAGTAAGTATGAAAATTGTAGGGAAATCTATTTGAATAATCATACCTGCCATCTGAATCCAGCTGGTCATAAAATGATGTGCTGGACACACCACTCAGCTCATCAGAGTCAACCCTCCGCTTCTTGCAGGGCACTGGGTCTGACCCCATAGTGAAGGAACTGCTTTCATTGTTGATCAACTCTTTATATCCTGAGGTATGAGTGATGAAGGGTTAGAATTGAACTTATTTTTATTGACACAGAAAGGTTGAGTGAAATTTTAGACTGCGCCAAATTATGCCATGTCAGGTGACGTTTTTTTGGCAACGGACATCGTATTCACGTACAATACGGTCAACGTATTTTGGCGCGTCTGAAGTTAGCTGTTTGGCTGCGCAATGGAACTTTTAGGAACGAAATTGTCTACTTTGCAGCTAATCAGCTAACTTCAGACGCGCCAAGATACGTTGACCGTAGTGTATAATTATATGATTCCTGTACTTAAAAAAAACTGGCCAAGTGCAAGTCGGAGTCGCGCACGAAGGGTTCCGTACCATTATCTATACAACGGATAAACTAAAATAGATATCGCGAAAAAAAACGGCTAAAATCGCGCTTGTTGTATGTGAGCCCCCCTTAAATATTTATTTTATTTTGTTTTTAGTATTTGTTGTTATAGCGGCAACTAAAATTCATTATCTCTGCCCGCCTCTCTGTTCCCTGATAAGTATAATCTAGGTATCTTCAAGGCACGAGTGAACCGGTTCATCCTAGGCAAGCGTGTTCCAACTTAGGAAGCATCATCACTTAAGATCAGGTGAATTGCGGTCAAACGCAAGCCTATTAGATAATAATTAAAAAAAAAAACATAATTTGTGAAAATTTCAACTATCTAGCTATCGCGGTTCTTGAGATACAGCCTGGTGACAGACAACGGACGGACAGACGGACGGACAGACAGCGAAGTCTTAGTAATAAGGTCCCGTTTTTACCCTTTGGGTACGGAACCCTAAAAATATTTTAGTATGGCGATTTTTACCCATTCCTCTCCATACTAAACTACCTTTTGGAAGGGACAACTAGATTTAATTTTCCATGTAAATGACATTCAAAAGCATTTGAATGGTCTAACTGAAATAAATGTAATGACGCAAAACATAGGAAACTACATTTAGAAATGTGCCATTTAAATCTACTGACAAAATAATCTAGATCTATTCTATAGAAGTTTTTGGTTTAGCTTATAAATCATTTGATACTACACTTTGTATTAAGGATAAAATGCTGAGAAATGAAAATTATTTTAAAAGAATACATACCCATTTCAGTTACTTTTGCCAGGAAGAGGTTTTTGTCAATGGACAACTGATTTCTTGGTCGAACTTTAGGTTTATCTCTCGCGATTTCTTGTACTGAAACATACAAATGATATTGTTACTATATGTTGGAAAGATGCGCTCTTTTGACGGTTCCGTACCGTACCTCTTAAGGAGAAACGAAACCCTTATAAGATCACTTTGTCAAGACTCCTTTTTTCATAAACAATCAAATAAATAACAAGTAAGACACAGCCTTTTATGTCACATCAATTTAATGGAGACTACTAACAGTCACAATTACAATTTAAAATAGAATAAAAAGGTAATTTCAAAATTTTGCAGTAAACAGCTGTATTTGGAGAGCTTCCTACTAATAGAGGCGGGGTCTATAAGGATGATCTATCAGAATAACAGCCAAATATAGAGTAGACATTTGTTAAAGTGAATAATGGCTGTTGTAAGGTAATTCCAATAAAAGAAAATTCAGATAATGTAAAGAATGAATGCCCGTGGGGTGTCCGGGCTAGAATAGCACCCACCCACTTCATCCCGAGGGTGTCGTCGAAGGCGACTAAGGGCAAATCCGGAAGTCGGACAGCAGCGGTTTCCGTGTACTTAACAACTTCACTGCGATTCCCAAGACGCCTGCCAAGAGTGGGGATTATGGCAACGCCCCCCATTTATGGGGGAGGCCCTTGTTCAATAGTGGACGTCTTCAGGCTCATTCATATGTGATGATGAGATGTGTGTTGTATGAAGGTAAATGATTTTATAGCTCTAGAAAGATTATTTATGTCATCATCATCATTTCAGCCGAAAGACGTCCACTGCTGGACATAGGTCTCCCCCAAGTGTCGCCACATTGACCGGTCCCGTGCGACTCGCATCCAGCGGATTCCCACAACCTTTACCAGGTCATCGGTCCACCTAGTGAGAGGCCTTCCAACGCAACGTCTTCCGGTTTGCGGTCGCCACTCTAGAACTTTTCGGCCCCATCGGCCATCCGTTCTGCGAGCAATGTGCCCTACTACCCTACCCCCCCATATGCTCCTGTGCCCTACTATTTACGTGAATCGTATTAACTGTAATAAACTCTTGGTATCACACTCTGTCTGTTTTTTGAACCATTTGAAAGCTATTTCCAGGGTCTGAAATGTTTGCATGAGATGGCCCCAGAGTGGGCAATCCGGTTAATGACGAATTCATATAACTGGTCTGTATAATCTAGTCTCTATTGTAATACAGTTACAGTAAACACAATGTCAATGGTATGTTCTACTTCTACATAATCTGTGAATATCTTACTAATATGAGCAGCAACTGCAGGTGAGAAGTTGTGCAGCAGTTTCCACCAGCCTGTCTCTCCAAGCACTGCAGACCCTGACTTGAAGAATAGCTTGTTGTATACAGATAGCACTCCTGCTATTGTGCCTACCCAGTTCTTTTTCTGCTTGCTGCAATCAAAAGCATGAAATGTTTTCAAAATTAATAATTTTATTACATTTCAAATATATAAGGTCTCCCTAGTTTGGGGTCAGATGGCCGTGTGTGAAAATGTCCCCACATATTATTATTATTATAGGTCAACATTAGACAGCTTTATAATGATGATTTTAGATTATAAATTGTGTAACTACATTATGTCATTGTTACATCTATATTATAATTAGCAAACGACTCTATACAAAACAATACAATTTTCTTTGCAATTTGCAGCTTCAAATTGAAAAAAAAAAACAAGACATTTTAAAAATCTCTTGCAACCTTAGCCCCTCGCCCTTAACGTGACACTGGATCTATGGGAGTGAGGTAGTGAAATATAAATGTTCAAGAGAGTCAGAAGCAAGAAAGTCTGACAACCAGTTTTACCAAGGGGTATTGTGTTACCCAGTTAGGAAAAGGCTAGGCAGATGATGAGATTCAGTACTTACGTCTGTGCACCAAATAATGACTGCCAATACCGGTCAATGAAGGAGCAGATGTGTGTCTTGTAGTGGAAGTAACCATGGTTGCTGATACCATATGACTGTATGTTCAGATGGTGGAGTGTGAGGTGGATTACGTTAACCCTACAAAATGTATAATAAGTTATAACTTATTCTAGGTACATACTATTAAAATTTATTATACTTATCTTGAGAAGTAAACAATCGAGTTCAAGATTTGTAAATCATTGTTAACACATTACCTGTGGTGATAACCCATTCATTCATTGTTTCTACTTTCAATATTCAAAGAAAATAATAACAAGGAATAATTTTGTTCACATGTGTTCCTATTCAACAAAAATGTATCTAAAATTGACTTATATGCTTACCAGGGAAATCTGTTCCTTGTAAAGATCTCCTTATTACTTGGAGAACAATCTTCGCATGTGAAATCAAAGAAAACATCGCAGGCAAAGTCTCCAGGAGTGCCAGACCTTCGGAGGCAGCTGAGATGTACAAAACAAATGCAGTTCTCGCAAATAAGGCCAGGTCGGTCCTGCTTGTTTTCTAGTTCGTTGCAATATTTACAGGTAGTACCCATCGTAGCTTCTTGTAAACAAACATCACTTTCAGTAGCCATGGCAAAGCAATAATAACATAACCTCAAAACTGACCTGACAACAAACAAATAAATTAATAAATGTCAGTGTCAGCGCTGTCAAAGTCAAAGTTTAGTTGCATTTTTTTGGTGCAACGGTTTGTTCATGAAGATATAGGTGTAGATGGAGCCAACACTTAGAACAAAAACTTGAAACCAACTGTGGGCTGATGCTCTCTTTCTGAATGCATACATAAGATCGAGACAGTGATATGTGTTTTCTTTATCTTATGTATGCATTCAGAAAGAGAGCATCTGCCCACAGTTGGCTTCACTTAGGTATTTAGAGTGTTGCCTCCACTTTTATCTATAAGCTTCTTGGGTTTGTTAGATGATTCTGCCATGTCTAGAAACACAATAGGGAACATTACGCAAAACTCGGCGCAGAGGGCGCCACTAGCACATTCAGTAAACCATAACCTCTTATTCTTATTATTACGTTATTATTTGTAATAACTAGGTATTTTGGGTAAATATATCAAAGTTTTAATTAATCTTACTTACCTAACTGTACTATAACTATATTATGGCATCCTAAGGCCATTTGAAAGTGGATTCTAGGTTATGCTCAGAATATAATCATATTTGGTTGTCTTACATGATAAAAGTGAACGTTATTCAGTAAATGCGACTATCTCACCTGAATAATTTTCAAATTTCAATGAAATCTTCAGATTTCTTAGTGTTTTTTAGCTCGAATGTCTACTACGTGTTGCTGCTTCCCATAGTTTTTGAACATTTTCTTCTTTTAGAAATGAATGATTCCTTGGGAACCGATCACTTTTCCGAAATGTTTTGTTCCGAATTTCATTTTACCGAAAACTATTGACCGATGTCTTTTTTGCTGTATAATGCATTATTTGACATATATGTTTATATCATCGAAGTATCATGTGTCATAAGTATTATTTTACCGAACTATTTTTCGTCGATTTACAAATTAACTTTTTGCTATTGGCCGAAGCCTCTTTTGAACTTTTTTCATTTGCCAAATGATTTATTTGCCATATTTTCACCACACCGAAACAACATTTTACAGAATACTAGCGGGCTCGGCAGACGTTGTCCTGCCTGAAAATAAAAACAAGTCCTAGAACTACAACGCCACCTATCGGGTCCAATTGTGAATCTAAACCATTCACAAATCCACTGGAACACACACAAAACATTTCATCAAAATCGGTCCAGCTGTTTAGGAGGAGTTCACAGAAGATTTTTATATATAAGATTACCTGGTAGCATTATCAATTTAAAATAAAATAGTGTCATAAAAAATCAATAGGCTACAAAATTTTAGTGACAGAAAGGAATCGCTGCAAAACCGACTTCACGCAGTCTTGTCTGCCCTACAACTAGAGTGTAATTTAAGCCCGCGTAGGCGCGGAGGGGTGGGGCGGCCCGCGAGCTGAGGAGCAGGCAGTTTGAAGGCTCGCCGCCGCGGCTGAGGAGCATTAAAACCATCTGCAACGATAAGCTCGCGTGGGGCCGCTCAGACCCCGCAGCGCCGGAGCCGTGACAGAAACAATGCTTGTGCATGTTGCATGCCTGCTTGCATGTTTCATGCTTGTTTGCACGCTGCATGCTTGCTTGCATGCTGCATGCAAGCAAGCAGATAGCAGAATGAAGCAGATATGAAATAGTGTGCACAAACTTTCTAGGCGTTTGATGAAATGAAAATATGGTAATTAAAACAGTGGCATAATGAATGTTTGGAATCATAATACTTCGAACAAATGTTATTCGGCTAAGTCTAACTTCGGTAAAAAGTTTATCGACCAAATGAAACGTCGGAATAACGAAAAAAATCGAATTGATAATAGGTCAACTGATACAGTGGCAGACGTGACTTCGATTAAGTAAAAAAAAACGAAACGATAATAGTTGAAACTGCCCCTACCTGCCCCCCGTTGGCGACACCCTTGATCTGATACCTAAACGACATTAATTTCCTATAAGTATTCAGGGGCGAATATAAGGAATAAGAAGGGAAAGTTTTAATTTTATTAGGAACACAAATAAAAAAAAGTTATTAACAATACTTAATTAAACTTATTTATGCATAACAGTCAAAATTCACGTAAGTCAAGTTCTACGCGTAGTAGCCATTTGTTCTCTGTACTGATGGATCCACCGGCTGATGTATTGCTTGTGGATGGTCCGGGTTATCCTCACCGGCTCGGGATCACTGGGGTTGCTAGGCATCAGATCCAGGTGATGGGCAGCGTCTACTATCACCAAGGCTCTTACTGTGTCACTCAAACTGTCGAGGATACCCCCTGTAGGAATAAGAAACAAAATGTATCAGGAGAATCGAGTAAAAGGGCAATTAGAGAAGTTTAAAGTACCTAAGAAGTTGAATTCAAAGTTAATCAAATTTATATTGGCAAAACGACATCACATCATCATCATTTCAGCTGAAATACGTCCACTGCTGGACATAACTCTCCCCCAAGTGTCGCCACATGACCGGTCCCGTGCGACTCGCATCCAGCGGATCCCCGCAATCTTTACCAAGTCATCGGTCCACCTAGTGGGAGGCCTTCCAACGCAACGTCTTCCGGCTCGCGGTCGCCACTCCAAAACGATTTAAAAGAATTATTTTTATTTAACTTGCTACATTTGAACGTCATGTATGGGATATTCTGAAACCATTTGTCGCAATGTAACATCTATTGTTTAACCTACCTATTTTAGAAATTACATGTTTTTAACCGACTTAAAAAAATAAAGGAGGTTATCAGTTCGACCCGTATGTTTGTATGTATGTTTGGCCGCGAATATCTCCCGTTTGGCTGAACCGATTTTGATGCGGTTTTCAGAAAAGTGTTTGTTACATTCTGGAGAAGGTTTTAGTATACAACAAACAGAAATTTATTCAGAGTTTTCTGAAAAAAAAACAGCAAAAACCGAGAAGACGTTTTCGTTTCTTTCTTTGAAGTACTTTCAATCTCTGTTTTACCTGTGTTGCCGTTCCTTAATGGATTTGGGTGATAAGGGGGCACTACAAAGTGGTAAATAAAAACTTTTTTGAAAAAAGAGAACCGCCTTCAAAAGAAACTAAAAAGTGATAAATAACTTTAGCACAGAACACACATGACTTTAGTTTCGGAAGTCGGTGGCTTTGTTCTGTTTGTTGTTTTGTATTGCCACCGACTTCCGAAACTAAAGTCATGTGTGTTCTGTGCTAAAGTTATTCATCACTTTTTAGTTTTTTTTGAAGACCGTTCTCTTTTTTACACGCTTTTTATTAGCTTCAAAAAAAAAGCGTGGGGTGCTTTTTAAGATATTATCAAAATGATAATCACTCTACTCATATCTGTCAATAAAATATTTATAACTAATGACATCATACACCCCACGCTTTTTTTTAAATAAAATATTTTTTTTTTATTCACACTATTATTAATTTATATTTATTGAAATTTTTAACACTTTTCTTAATTTAAATTTATTAAAATTGATTTTCTATTTTTTAGTTTAGTTTTCTATAAAAAGCGTGTTTTTAGTTTTTTTAAACTATTGAGGATTGATTTGATTTACTTAGTAACGTTTAGAGAATGATGTCTCAGATATATATGGATCTTTCTTTCAACAGAGTTGTGTGATTAGAGTCGATTCGTCATGGACCCATGACATGCCTAGAGTAGTATGATGGGGTAGCAGGATAAAGGTCAGAGTATAAATTTACCTCCTGTCCAAGGATCGCGAAGACCATTACTGAATACAATATTCGACGCTGCCTGAAGCCTGTTGCCTCCATATTCCAACCTTGCCATATTTTCTCGAGGGTACACGTTGTACTTCTTGTGGCATTCTTCAGAGAAGGTCGTGAAGTTCCATGGATCTGGTTCAAACATGTCGAGCTGGCCCGTGGCACACATCGGCATCACCATTTCTGTGCAAGCCTTTAAAGAATACATATTTTTGTACGAAAATTGGCGGATAAATATTATAGTACTAGTAAATCGCTCGACTTCGCACAGGAAGCAGAGCATAGACATCTACATAGCTCCCAGCCGCCATGTTTTTTTCCGCCACCTTCAACAATCACCGTTATTAGGGTTCCGTACAAAAAAAAAAACGGAACCCTTAAAGGATCACTTGTGCGTCTGTCTGTCACAGCCAATTTGCTCCGAATCTACTGGACCAAATCAGGTAAAATTTGGTAGGATGGTGTAATCTATGACCCAAACACAGATGTGCAAAGTAAATAAATATTTTTTGAAAATAAGGATCATTTTCGGGGGACGAATTAGGAAATTAAAAAAAAATCTTTGCAAACCTTACTGTGTCCAAATGAAAGGGCTCGTTATGAGGATCTCAAATATAGTTTTGTTGTTTGTAAAATAAACAGTTTTGATTTTATTCATGAAAGAAGACGAAAATTTACCATTCCTCTGATCACCGATACTACTGAGCCTAAAGTTTTGAAAAATATACAAAATAAAGTTCATATTGCTTGTGGATTACAGGAAACCTTATAAGAATTCTATCAATTGGCATTGTACGGAACCCTCTCCTCGCCAGTTTAACGCGCACTTGGCCGGTTTTATTTTAGGCAATTTACACAAAACCTTTTAGAGTTTATCGCGAACAGACAGTTTTATAGACTTGTTTTATTAATACATAATGAAGTAAAATTATTTTTTGACAGTTACCTGATAACCCCAACCAGCTGCATCTAGGTTGCCAAAGTCATCCCCTTTCTTATAATCAACGCAGCTATTTTTCTTCTCGTAATTTGCAAATATATCAATTACTTCTCCTATCGCCTGAAATTGAAGGTATTTTATTAGACCTTGTAAAGTTTTTACGTGTCTGAGAAATTCTGTTTGGAATACCTACCTGTATTAGCTTATCACCAGTCAAAGACTCATTGAGGTACTGACAGACGACCCTCACGGGTTCTGCAGGTAGCGGCGTCAGGAAGTCTGAAGGGAACGGATAGTTCACCATGGCTAGCGTGGAGTACATGGACTGCAGGAATTCCATGAGCAGATCAAGGTCTGTCGAGTTCTTGATAGGGGTACACAGGTTAAACGACTTGTGCAGAAGTTCTGAGCCGTTGACAGTTGCGGAGTAGTTCCTGAAATGATGAATTCGTTTGTAATGTAGTGGCATGCTGAAAACTATACAAAAATACAAAAAAAATACAAAAAGTTTATTTTTAACGACTTCAAAAAGGAGGAGGTTATCAATTCGAATGTTTGTATTTTTTGTATGTATGTTCGGGCATAATTACTCTGTCATATATAGACGGATTTGCAAAATTCTTTTTTTGTTCGAAAGGTTTATTCCGAAATGGTCCCATATAAATTTTACCAAAATTGATCCAGTCCTTTTTGAGAAAATCAACAAATTCCCAAAAAAATTACTTAGACGACGTTTTAGTTTCTTCAATCTTTGGAGGATTTACAAAGTTAGTAGTTAGTACAAAGTTTTTTATTACTTTTTTTTGAAAAAAAGTAAAAAAAAAAAATAGAAATAAAAAACAACAAACTCACAGCCACCGCCACCGACTTTCGAAAGTAAAGTAATGTGTGTTCTGTGCTAAAGTTATTTATCACTTTTTAGTTTTTGAAGGCGGTTTTCTTTTTTTTATCTCTCACATAGAATTTTACAAGGAATGTGATAATATACATAAATCAATGTAAACAAAGTGATTTTTATAATCTATGTGAGAGACTGGTTTCAAGATACTATACTTAGATTTTTTTTTACAAAACTGCAGGAATGGCTAGCTTTAAAGTACCTAGCAGCTTTAACTAGCAACGAATTTAATAAATTCATCTCTCTCTTCATCAACCTTAACGCACACTGCTGGGCATGGTCTCCCTCAAGGGGGGTTCAGCCGTAATCACCATGCTTGGAAAATGCATGTTGGCGATCGCAGTAGATGTTATAGTACTCAGAAGGACGCAGCTGCCCATTCTTAGGTCAATATCCCTCTGTCGCTTTTTACGACACCCACGGGTAGAAATGGGGGGTGATGCCCTATCTACCCAAGTTCCAAGTTCTTGAAAATGATTTTTCATACATTCATTCCCAACGTCCCCAAAATGTAAAATTAATTTATTTGTAATGTTCACGCTTGACGATTTCTCGTACTGACGTCTCCAAAAGTGTTATAATGAAATAAAATCGAATGAAATTAACTTAGGTATTTTGGAAGGTATATTTTCTCTAAATATAATTTTTACTGTGTATTTCCAGCCAGGGTGTGTTAGAGATGTATTTAGGGGGTGAGTTAGGAATGTGTCCAGGTTGTTCTGGGGAAAAATGGTGTGTAAGGGAAGAATTTAGGTAATTCATTTTGCAACACGCACAATAAGCAACCCGTTGCTATGCAAACTGCCTGATAGATAAAAAACAGGAATCCAGGACATGGAAATGATTTTTTTTTGCGTTTTTACGTTTTTACCCCGTTAATTTTCTATAGTAATAACAAATAATATTAATCAATACGTGTGTAATCATTGATTCGGAGACTGTACCATTCTAGATTTCGGTCAAGACAGAGTCGTACCGTTTTGTTTAATGATTTTCGTTTTGGGGAACTTGGAACTTGGGGAGATAGGGCATCATCCGAAATGGGGTGGTGCTGTTCGCGGCCGGCACCACCCGGCAAGATAAAATGAATTCATGAACGAACATAAATCGATTCTAATTCATCTGTATGAAAGGCTCAAGATGATGGCTGAATTATAACCAACTCATTCAAGACCCAAAATTTCTCACCGAATAACGCTCCATGATTGATGTATGTTAGAAGAACAGTTGGTGTTAACAGTCCTAAAGCTGGAAGTCACGAGCCTGTTGAAGACTCCACAGGGAGTCATACCGGAGAACATGTGCACGGGGGCGGAAGCTGCAATGGCGCCGTTCACGATGTGAGGATACTTCATGCGGAAATATGCTGCGAGCATGCCACCGTAGGATCCTGGAGGGAAAATTGTATGTAAGAACAACGTTGTAGGTACTAATTTCGTATGGCAATGAGGAGCTTGAGGCGGGTGCCAGAAAAAACCATGCTTAGAGAGAACGGGTGCGGCCAGCAGTCAACACTGCTGACCGTCCCCTTCCTCTTGCAGCATTTTGTTCTATCTGGGCAATTCTCGTTTTTTCAAGAACAATCACATTCATTGAATATCCCAGTCTCTATCTGTCAAAAAATCCCCGAAGTTAACTTTTTGACAAGTTTTTGATACTGATTATCGCTGAGATGAGATACTAAGTTTTCAATTTTGAACGTTTGTAATTCGGGAAATGGCCTTCTGATAGGTTACTATCAGAAGGCCATTTCCCCCAGGTTTCGACTGCTATTAGGTAATAAATTAGTAGTTCATCTTCCAAGGAGATTATCCCTTAGAACATAATCTCCACTCTATTAACTGATTATGTCAATTTACCATACGTTCTACACAGGATAACTGGGTTGGCTGGTTGGTCATTAGGAGGTAATGGGAGGAACCAGTCCTTTGATGAGATCATTGATATGATGACCAATTATTTCGCTTGTTTTATGGGTTTTACGATTATTTCTCCGTATTCAATCATAATATTTCCAATGTTAACTTTCGAATGTCGTAATATTCATACACTAAACTGTTTGATACACAGCTATTGTTTTCATACAATGGATTAATAACTTCCCGCGTGTCATTTTAACGAGTTCTCCAAAGCTGTTACTTCAGTAAAATGTGCGATGAATACATATTTAACAACGATGGTATATAATTTACGGTACGATGATGTGTAGATTCCATGGTGATATCAAACTATACTATACTTAATTATATGATATATCTACCTACACAAAAGTCGGTCAATGTCAATATTATGCCTTAATGTATGCGTCGCTATGCTGCCAAATGTCCCGCAGTTATTTTGTTGTTTTTCTCATCCTTATCGTATATGCGGTGGGATGGGAGTCCGGCACGACTCAGGCTTGATTTCGAAGGCCCGGGGGTGTGATGTTAAGTGCAAGCCCTCACACTTAATACTACACCCCCGTGCCTCCGAAAACACATGATTTAATTTGGTTAGTCTCCATTGAAACTGGTTACAGTGACTGAAATTCAGTGCGGAGAATATTTTTACCGTATACATCCATCCTCATCAATCTTATATCGATCACAGTTTACTATTGCTCTCTTATTAGATTCAAGACAATCGGTCTTCAAACGGTCTCTCCGCTTTAATTTTTGACGTTATAAAAACTTTAAGCTTACCTCCAAAGGCTATCACGGGATATTTTGGTTTGATGGAGTTGCCCTGGAGGTAGTTGATGAGTTCTGCGTAGTCAGCCAGTGCTTGCGCCGACGACAAGTACCCGATGTGCTCGTTGTCCAGAGACTTGTTGCCGAACGGCATTGATGCTCCATAGTATCTAGAAAATATGAATTTTCGTGACTGAGCAGGAAGTCAGATGGCTCATTTTGGAAGTGGCTAGATCTGGATAGATGATTCCTTAAATAAACAGAATATAGTTTGAAGTGAAAATTGGGAAGTGATAGCATGACAGGACGAAATGAAAGAAGAAAACGAGTTGCGTCAACCGCAAGTAACATTGGACAATGGTAGGAAGATTATGATGAATTTGAGGTAAAAATAAAATGGTTTTAAGATTCGTTCATAAAAAAATATATATACTTATGACGTAAAGGTGCCGGTATGGTTTAAACAGACTCAAGCATTTTCGTCCGCTGTAACGCAGCACTTAGGATGGGGTCTAAGGAGAGTTAGGTAACATGAGAAAAACCTTAGTCTCACGGCGGTTATTATACACTTGGTAATGAATGGGGAGGTAATAAATGTCATCAAGCTACAATAGTGAGTGCACTAACCTATGCTCAGCAAACACGAGTTTCGCTTTGAATTCTTCTGCGATTTCCCACATGAAGCCAGTGTGTTTAGCAAACACTTCTATTTGACCCTGAAATGTAGAAAATTACCAATTATTGCATACGCATCATCATCATCATCATATCAGCCTATTGTCGTCCACTGATGAACGTAGGTCTCCCCCAGAGATTGCCAACCAACCCGGTTGTGGGTAGGCGGGTAGCCCGCATCCATCCACTGCTAGCCATCTTCTTCAAATTGTGGGTCCATCGTGCCGCAGGGCGTCCCACACTACGCCAGCCCAAACGCGGTCTCCACTCTAAATCGTGTCTGCTCCATCTTCTCACTTCTCACCATACCGTATTCTATACTACATGAGGTTATTAAGCTTGGAGCAGTCTGAAAAGGCTGCTAACTTTCTGGGAAGACCTGCAGTGCTATTCTGTTACAATCTCGGAGGGTTACAAAGGGAGATTATAACAGAATAGACATACTGAGTTGGTTGGAGTAGGAAGGTTAGATGATTCATGCACAATATGGTCTAATCAAGAGGCTAAGGGCGGAAACAACCCAGGTAAACTAACTACTTGCGCTGTGTGAGGCAATTTTCTTTAAACTAGGTAGGTAGTAATCGTAAGTTTTAGTTGGAATTGGGACCTTACTTTGTCACAAGATTTATATGGTCGCAGTCAGTGATATTCATTGCCTGTTGACTGTTGTATTTTAAACTTTGTGTGGTCCCCTTCTGTGAACATTACTGCAGCAGTCATGTTGTTATTGTTTGATTATTGTGTCTGCTAATTGGTCAGTCGAGCTCATAAACGCCAATATTACACAGAACCTTAGAGGCGTTAATTTCTTAGCATAGAACATAGGTATTGTATGTAGTGTAGGTACTTAGGCATTGAATACCTACATTCCCAAAGTGTTTCGGTAAGTAATCGATCACGATTGGTTATGATCGATGTTTCGGTACAAAGAAATTTGACACACGTTCATAACAGACTTTTTTGCTGCTAATGCAATATATAGCACTGTAACATGAACCTGCGTTTTAATACCTGGTTGCTCAACAATTATTCTGAGTAAAACTTATGTAGGTACAACAAGTTAGGTATTGACTTAATTATTTCATTATTGTTTTCAATTTATACTTACATGTTTTAATTGATTGATGACTATATAACCACAATGCGCAAAATTCTCTACTCTACATACCCAAAGTTATTCAGCTATTTGCAGTTATCAAGCATTCAGTTATCCAGCAGTTATTTGTTAATAATAAAGAAAAAGTCTCCATATACCTACCTAGATCTAGATCTACATAACTACAATATCTTTGTGTCTGGTTGTTGTTTATTTATAGGTACCTAACTAAGTATACGTATCTGACACCCATAGTACAGTACGCAAAAGAGATAAGTATCCATGTCGTCGGGAATAGTTGAAGTTTACTTAGAAACCAATGGAGGTTTATAAATGAAATTTAATTAAATAATTAAGCTGTTTATTCTCTATTAATTGTATTTTATTTATCATAAACACCCATCGGTTTCTGAGTAAACTTCAACTATTCCCGATGACATGGATAAAGCTACTTATCTCTTTTGGTGACCGTACTTTTACTCTCGCGCCAGGAACTACCTACGTACCAAAGACTATAAAACCACACTTTTGTTTCGAAAAAAATATCTAGTACTAGGTAGTTAGGTAAGCTACCTAAGAACTTACTACTTAAGCTAGAAGGTTTTGGTACCTACCGATTAAGAACTTATGTAGGTTTTAAGTAGGTACTTAAAAAATATCTTGCACAACAAAAGCACAAGGACTTGACTATTTTTAGGTTATCTGATAATATTTAAAATCAATATTTAGGTAAGTTGGTATATTGACCCGAGATTTATTATCTTTGTTTGTATAAATTGATAGTAGAAATATACCTTTTTATTTAAATCAGTAAGTAATTATCTGACTAGCCTTTTCTCTACAATTTTGGGGTTAGCTTCCAGTCTAATCAGTCTAACCGGATGCAGCATGCAGCTGAATACTAGTGTTTTACATGGAACGACTGCTGGTCTGACCTACAACCGCAACCCAGTTACTGGGTAACAAAATAGCCCTTAATAAGACTGATTGTCTGACTTTCTGGTTTCAAAGATGCAGAAGAAGATGCAGATGGATTTTGCAGTGCAAAATGCCTTCAACTGTCATTGTCAACTTGACTTTGTAATTTGAAAAGATTTGATTGGTTAGGGGTGTCATTGTGAACTTGACTTTGTAATTTGAAAAGATTTGATTGGTTAGGGGCGGGGCTAGACCGACGGTCAATGATGATTTCACTGCATTCTTAACGCCAACGAACTATAATGACATTCGGGACCAACGGCTTACCCCACATATTTTCCGAGGCATGGGTCTCGGTGTGATATCACATCATGTCTCGATAATGGATGGTCTCTGTCAATGATATGGATGGTTTCATTGACGGACCTAGCGAGACAAATAAGTACAGGATCCTAATATTATTATTTATTATTATATTTAGCCTGTACTGTCCCACTGCAGGGCAAAGGCCTCCCTCCGTTCCTTCCATCGGTCTCGACTTCTAGCTATGTCTTGCCAATTCTTAAGGAAGATATCCAAGTCATCCCGCCATCTCTTGCGTGGTCTACCACGGCCCCGTCTCGCCATTTCAGGGCATGTAGACAAAATCCCTTTTCTGTTAGCGTTAACGCCAACGGAAAATGAAATTGTATCGAGTTGACGTTTGCTTACGCGATGTCACGTGACGCAAATATGTCACCTGCATACAATTTGATTTTTCCGTTGGCGTTAACGCTAACAGAAAAGAGATTTTGTCTACAGGCCCTGGGCACCAATTTTGGGATTTACGGGCCCATAGGTCGTTTGTCATGCGGCAGACAAGTTCAGCCCAGTCCCATTTAAGCTGGGCAGCCTTTAGAGCCACGTTAACGATCTGTGTTTTGGAGCGCATATCGGATCATTATGTACCTACCTATATTATAATGGTAGGTACTATGTATCATTGTATGCTTGGGGAAGTCCCTAGCAACAATGACGTCACAGTAAAGATACGTTTAGTTATTCACATACCTACTTCATTTTTAAGCAACATCGTATTTACGTGTAATTATAAAATTCCTGTGATATACTTAGTATAAATTATGTCAATGATGCAAAATATTGTAAACAATTATTATTATACAAGGGTACCTAACTAAGAATGAATCAGAAGCCAGAAAGTCTGACAACCAATCTTACTAAGGGGTATCGTGTTACCCATTAACTGGGTTGTGGAGGTCCGATAGGCAGTCGCTCCATGTAAAACACTGGTATTCAGCTGCATCCGGTTAGACTGGAAGCCGACCCAGTTGGGAAAAGGCTAGGTAGATGATGGCGATCTAACTAAAGTAGATATGAAGTTGCCCATTCTTCTCTATACGAAACTAACTTTTGCAAGGGGCAACTAGATTCAGTTTTGCTTATATGACGTTCAAAATAGCTTTTTAACCGACTTCAAAAAGGAGGAGGTTATCAATTCGAATGTTTGTATTTTTATTTTTTTTATGTATGTTCGGGCATAACTCTGTCATATATAGACGGATTTGCAAAATTCTTCTTTTGTTCAAAAGGGGTTTATTCCGAAATGGTCCCATATACATTTTACCAAAATTGATCTAGCCCGTTTTGAGAAAATCAACAAATTCCCAAAAAAAATACTTAGACGACGTTTTAGTTTCTTCAATCTTTGGAGGATTTACAATCTCTTTTAAGTGTGTCGCCGTTTCTTAATGGATTTGGATGTTAAGGCAACACTAAAAAGCGAAAAAGAAAAAGTTAAAAAAAAAAGAAAACCGCCTCTAAAAACTAAAAAGTGATAAATAACTTTAGCACTTTACTTTCGGAAGTCCCCAGGCAGCACAAACCTTTTGAGTAAGTTTTGTTTAACAGCAGTCATAGAAACTAATTGCTGAATAAGACTACCGTAATTAGCTGATTAAGCGCTTACTCAGACGTTATTCAAGCAATTTGGGCACAAAATTATACTGCTAATAGCTGTGTAATAGCAACGTAACAGATGAATAAGTTTTGAATAATTGTACGACAAGCTGAGTATCTTCTACATAAAAGCATTTTGTTCTTTTCTACAAGTATTACAGCTCTGTTAGCCAGATGATGAATGAATCATGAGTGAACTTTATGGTTAAGTCCTTCAAAGCTCAGATATTCAGATGATACACCGCGTTTAGCTTACTTCAGTATATTTTATCAAGAAGTTAATCAAATTAAATTGAAATTGTCAAATCCGAACACCGCGGTACGTCTTTGGATGGTGAATGCGACATTGAAATATAACATGGCCAAATTATATTACCTATCGTAATTAAATTTTACCCTTATTTATGCTTAAAGAAGGAAATTGTAGGTGCGCATGCAACTTTACTGTGTATTTGTATATACATTTCGTATAAAATTTTCACGCGCCACCTGATAAGCCGGCTTTTGGAGAAATAAACAACATTTCGTCTATTGGTTTGTTTTTACGTGTGAAATATTTTTATGTTATATGCAGTCTAAGGGTTCAAAAATAACCTTGTAATAGTTTTATAAGAATATTATACCGATTTCGTTATTAAAATTGAGTATTTGAGTATAAAATTCCATATCATTATAATAGGTTATGTTATTCGATATGGCTACGCTCATTCTGAATAAAATCTGATTGCACAGCGGCTTATCGTCTTATGTCTGCCTAACAGGCCTTATGTGTCCACGTATTAAGTTGTTCTCTGGTTAAAAGTGGTCTGCACCCAACATATTTTCGATAACTGTTCTATAATCACACACATTCGTATTTTTTTTTTGTAAGGCGGCATTTTCACACAACCACAAACAAAGTGCAGCTTTATATAGCCGCTTAAATACTGACTAACGTTAAAGAATAATAGTACTTCTTGTTTAAAAAAATGACTATTTTTCGTGAATACCCAGCAAACTTCTGCATAAGAATCTGTTACTATTGCTTTTAGCACAGTTAGCTGCACATTACGGTAATTTCGTACTTAAAGCGGCATAAAGCAGTTATAACAGCTATCTTAATTTCTGTTAAGTTACTATATGCTTCATAACAGAAACAACGCCTATTTTATACAGCAGCTGAATAACTGTCAAGATATGGTGTTTAATACAACTAAAAGAGAACAGAATATAAATTATCCGGTATCATGCTTGATAATGGAATTTTAAACCAATGTTATACAAAAGGTTACACAAACTTTTGAGTAACAGGTCTTTTTATGATGATTATTCAGTTTTAAGAAATAAAATCGGCAAATTACAAAACTAACTCAGCTAATAGAATTATTATAGCAAAAAAAAATATTAATACAGAACTTCGTAGTACACACAGCTTCTATACATATATAATAAAGCTTAACCCTGCATAAGGTTAAATTGTTGGCCAGATAAATGACTTGTGTGCTGCCTGGGTCGGTGGCAATACAAAACAACAATTTCAAAGCCACCGCCACCGACTTCCGAAAGTAAAGTAATGTGTGTTCTGTGCTAAAGTTATTTATCACTTTTTAGTTTTTGAAGGCGGTTTTCTTTTTTTTGAAAAAACTTTTTTGGTATAAGTAATTGAAACAAATGTACCTACTTACCTAAGTATTGAATTTTACTTCAAATAATTATTGACATTACACTCTATATTTTACAATCTTATTTACCTTGTCTTTGTTCATATAAGAATGTCTTACACTTCACATAATACTAACGGTATTCTAAACCTTGAAAGCACAAAGAACTTTACAGTTATCTTCAAGTTTTTTGTCGGACGTCGAACCTGAGATTAATCGAGCATTGTTACCACTCGACCGTAGAGAACCTTTTAAATGGGTTCAAAGTTATCGTGGACTGAGCTAACGGCCTATTTTACTAAAATGTAAACAGTGTCAGATAACATAATGCTCGTAGTGATATGGTTACGTCTTATGCTGAATTCTGAACTAACTCAAAAGTAGGTACTAGATTTATTAAGGCGACGATATAAGACTTTTACAGATTTTAAACTGACAATCACGTCAAAATGTGCAGCGTAAATGATTTAAAAAAAATATATGTTAAACTAGAACATTCTCTTAATCATATAGAAAGTGAATATTTTTGATTAAGTTCATATTAAATAGTTTAATTAACTCGTGAAGTTGTGTCTGACGCGGACAAAACATTGACAATCACACAAAATCTACCAGGTATAATTAAACGAAACTTACACCATCTTACAGACAATTTTATTATCTATCTTTTAGTGTATAATAATATAGTTTAATTAATACGTGAAGTTGTGTCTGACGCGGACAAAACATTGACAATCACACAAAATCTACCAGGTATAATTATCCAAAACTTACACCATCTTACAGACAATTTTATTATCTATCTTTTAGTGTGTACACCATCTTACAGACAATTTTATTATCTATCTTTTAGTGTATACTAAAAGATAGATAATAAAATTGTCTGTAAGATAGTGTAAGTTTTGGATAATTATACCTGGTAGATTTTGTGTGATTGTCAATGTTTTGTCCGCGTCAGACACAACTTCACGTATTAATTAAACTATATAATATGAATATAATTAAAAATATTCACTTACTAAGTGATTAAGAGAATGTTCTAGTTTAACATATATTTTTTTCAAATCATTTACACTGCACATTTTGACGTGATTGGCAGTTTAAAATCTGTATAAGTCGTATATCGTCGCCTTAAGTGCATTTGTAGAACGTTAGTTCTACAAATGCACTTAAGGCGATTATTCTAAAGTTGTGTGTTTATCTAATGAGTACGGCAAATATAAAGACAAAATCATCAGTATACAATACACATAAGTATACAATGGTGTCAATTCTGTTGTGCACGAACTAAATTAATTTTAAGCTGTTTATATCTCCTTCTCTCCAATAAAACAAGAAAGAGACAATTATATTAATAAGAATTGTCAATTTAAGTTGATCTAAAATGTTCATATAATTATAGTTGTCATTTCAGAACGTATTGTAAACACTGCGAAGTTCAAGGGAAAAACTAGTTTGACATCTCTAACTTAGTCCTCGTCTGTCGCCGTCCTTTTCTTCAGCTGCCTGGTAGTAAGAGATGGCAAATACCTAATTTTAGTTAAGTTTGTGAACAAGGGAATCGGTACCATTATCTAATGCTACCACTTCACATGGTGTATTTGTGCAAATATTCGCCTTACTTGGATAATACAAAATAGACTTTATTTCAATAACAGGGTACACTTTGTATTATCCAAGTAAGGCGAATATTTGTACAAATACGCTATGTGAAGTGCCGGCTTGAAGTCGAACTTCCATACTAAGTAATATTATAAACTCGGACTTTGTTTGTGAGGTTTTTACGGCTAAACTACTGCACCGATTTTGATGAAATTTCGTACAAACTAATCTTGAACCCCAAGAAAGGATGTAGGCTACTTTTTAATCCGCGACTTCGTCTAGATTCCCAATAACCGATATTCACGCGGACGATGTCGCGAGCAAAAAAATGTTGACAATATAATTTTTAGATACGACTATAATTCATAAAAGTAACAATTACAACATTGTTCATAAGCTAGTAATATTTTGTAATACATCTCATAATTAAAACTTCATACTTAACATAATTATTAATAACTACGTACTATTAAAGAAACGAAATTAAATAATGTAGGCGGTGGGATTATTTTACACTAAAGCTGTATTAAAAATAATATCTAAAAGATGGGTCAGTGGGTCCTCTTGAGGTTTTGAAAATCTAAACGATCAGTTAAGTAAAATTGTACCATATTTATTTATAACCTAGCGATTGCATTTTCAGTACTCAACAGCTAATCTGTGCACAGCGTTTGTTTTATTATTGTCAATTTATTGTAACGGTCTGTTTCTAGTTGTTCCATTGAAATAAAATAAAACAGCTGAAAACGCAAGCACTTAACAAAAATCAGAGGGTATTCAGAACAAGCTTACCTCATTCCCTGTATAAAAGAAGATAGGACCAGCACCTTGATCCCAGTTATCTTCATTCTCCAAGTATTTAATTTGGAAAGTTTCATTCCGCTGAAACCCGAAATGGTCGAGCGGTACTCGAAACCATTTCGTTTCGTATTTGTACTCTGCCCGCACTACGTTTAACGCAAACACAATATAAAAAATTATTTGTAACATGTTGATGTTGAATTACAAACACACGTCCATTCTGTTTGGTTTCAAATGTGTTAATGAGTCAAATGAGCGATCTCGCTCGCCGGGCCAGCGTTTACTCGCTTATGCAATGTGATGTACAGTTGTGGGGAAAATTGTATTACATTTATTTATTCATCAATATGTCGGATCGTCAGAATTTAGTCCGTTAGATTCGGTCATCATGTGAGCAGAATATGGGTTTCGTGCTATGCAAACACACTGGGTATAGGGTACACAATATACGACGTTTATTAAAACCACAATTTAACACAAAGTTAATTTAAATAAACTCAGAATTAACTCAGACAAATTAATATAGTTCACTTCACTCCAACAACGAATCGAAAGAAGTACAGTTTCGGGACGTATTAGCTCCGATGCGATCAGACACTGGATTCTGAATGTCTTCCTCGCTGTGGGCTGAAAACATCACGACTCTGTAGAAGCGCGCCAAAAGAGCACGTGATCTACCACTAGTAGATCACGTGCTCTCGATAATGGCGGGCTTGCGATCCGTTTCACGTTCATACTATTGACCGGATACGACAAATATATTTTTCACGCGACTTCTTTCGCGTGAATTTCTATATTTTATTTAACTATGACAATAAAATCTAAGCTATGGCGCTCAGGGATAACGTAGTTTGATACAGATGAAAGATTTTTTGAAATCGAATGGCTAGTTTCGGAGATTACCTCCATGTATTAGTATAGACTAGCGACCTGCCCTGGCTTCGCGCAGGTATTATCGTCATATTTCAAATAATTAACACAAAACCTTACCAATTATACACGACAGAGTGATTTAAGGAAGGTTTAGCCTTCCTCATGAATCACTCAATCAATTGGAAAACCGCGTGAAAATTTGTTCAGTATTTTTTGAGTTTATCGCGAACAGTCACAGACTGACGTGGCGGGGTCTTTGTGATAGTGATACCAGAATTATACCAGAATAATTCACAGCTTTCAATTCATGTCACAATTTAACTTACTGAAGTAGTACACAGTAACATACTAAGTACAATTAATTTAACTGTTTATGAGTGAACCCTAAAGAGAAAACCGCAATTTGTGAGTGTATACCTTGTGTACTTGCACAGTGTGTGTATGTGAGTTATGAATAAATGTTGTGTGTTTAAATAATATTGTTTTTTTCATGAGTTGTGCAAATGAATATTAAATATATGCGATTGCTTGGAACGATGTAGGTAATGCGATAAAAAAATTATATCCTATCAATTTTATTGTTAGGTACAGTACGGACAACATAACTTGGCGCGTCTGAAGTTAGCCGATTAGTTGCGCAGTAGACAATTTCGTTCCTAAAAGTTCCATTGCGCAGCCAAACAGCTAACTTCAGACGCGCCAAGTAACGTTGACCGTATTGTACTTGTAACTTAACTGTAACATGTCTGTTGCACCTGTGACAATAACAATTTAGTATGATACTATACCTACACATTATTAAGTAGGTAAGTACTAATATGATATTTGCTAGAAGAACCATTTTAAGGCAAGTAGGTCCGGCCGAAGTTGCGGCTTGGACCTCCTTCGGTCAAAAAAATAGCCTTCTGCAAAACGTTTGGCTTCGGCCAAAATGGGCCGAAGTTTTGGTCGAAGCCGAAAGTTTCTAGCAAGCGTCGAAATTGAAAGAATGAGCGAGAGCACGATAGAAGTGGCGATGTGGCGTAGATCACATTCATAGAAATATAAAAAACAGGAGAAGTGGCATGAGGGTGTGTCTGTGTCCGCGTTTTTATGATCAAAATCCTTTTGTTTTTATATAGGTATATATGGATCAAAATCCTTTGTTTTTATACCTAGTCTTGTCATAAATATTGTCACGAAGAAAAAAAAATTTTTTGATTGCAAATGATATTTATTACTTTTACAGTGTTAGTTTAATACATAAATATAAAACATTTAAAAAAATAAAAAGCTTATTCGAAGTGGTCTCCATTGGCTGCAATACAGTCCTTTAAACGTTGAAGCCAGTTATCAAAAGAAGCACGCACTCTTTCCATAGGAAAATTCTTCACTGCCAATCGTATGGATTGTTTTAGGGACTCCAAATTATCATGGCGTTTAGAGCAAGCCGTACTCTCTAAAACTGACCATTAATCATAATCCAGCGGATTAAGATCGGGACTAGACGACGGCCAGTCTTCAGCTTTGATGAAGTCCGAAACGTTTACTTCCAACCAAGACTGCGTGGACCACGGAACAATCTGTTTTGTGGCGTGGACGGAGCTTTATGACCCGGCGCCGAGTCTTGTTGGAAGGATCATACTTGGTTATTGAACATGGTGTTGTTAAGGGGCTTCTACCTTCTCAAGAATGGTATCTTGATATACTTGTGCCGATGTTTTGTTACCTTTTTCACAAAAGTATGACTCAGTCACTCCTTCATAGTCCACAACCCCCCTAAACCATCACTGAAGTCGGATAATGCCCACGTTGCACTCTGTCGACTAATTGGGAAGCTTCCTTAGAACTTTGAGCATAAATACGGTCATTTTGTTTGTTAAAATGTAACTTAGTAGTTGTTTCGATTTCACCACCCTATTCTTTTTTAAATTATCAGTTGAAAAATGACCAGTGCGTCTCTTATAGGCTGCAAATCCTAAGTCATCTTTTAATATTCGCGACATGGTTCTGGGTGCTATCTTCATCTTGAGATAAAATCTTTTGCTTTCGGACAGGATTTCTTGGAATTCTTTCCGTTACTGCTTTGACCACCTTTTTCGTACGAATACTACGTGGACGGCCCGATCTTTTTCTGTCACAAACAGAGGAGGTCTCATTGTACCTATAGCCCGGTACACAAACATTTGACTAATACCAAGCGTATGGAGAGTTAAAAAATTGCATTTGGCTCCATACCAACTTTGTGTAATGCAATCACGGCAATTCGGTTCTCTTTCTCACCCCACTCCATTTTAATATCGTAAAATTCGTTTTCGTTTATTGTTATTGTAAATATTGTGTATGTGTGTTGTGTGTATTGTGTATGTTGTGTTGTTGTGTATTGTGTGTTTGTGTAGTGTATTGTGTTGTGTTGTGTGTGTGTATTGTTGTGTTGTATTGTTGATTATTACAATGTATTGGCGCCAAAATTAGAAAACTCAATGAGCAATCGTATAAAAATGACAGATTTTAAATTCAAATGTAATATCTTTCTTATTTTTAATTGTAACAGTATTTATGGCCAGACAATGTATATAAATGGTCACACTGCGTTGTGGACAGGCGGAGGACAGTTGCCTACGTTCGCATTTTTAAAACAAAGTGGCGTCGCCTATGTATCGTTTCCGTCAAAGTTTTCGTAAAAGTGTCGATAGATGACACTCAAATAGCATTTTATAATAAAAATTAAACTGAAAATTCATGAATTACATAATTATTTATCATAAAATTATCGTAATAATGTAGAGTTAAGAAGGTAAAAAGTTAAATTAATTTAAGAACAAACATTTTTTTTTGTACAGATAATGTGAAATAATCATAGCACTTTTGTATGCGCATAGCCCATATCGTTATTATCTGAGTTCATTTGACCCCTGTCTCGCCGACTGGCAGGATGTACCTAACCTACTCACTGTTCATACCACTAGGTGCTATATAAGTACATTACGTACAGTGAGCCGTACGACAAGAGCACTTTAACTACGCAAAACCGTCCTTTCTGCTACGGAATAAAGGCGCAATCAATACCAAATCGTTATCAATTAACATGCTGTACATTGGAGTGCTATGTTAAAACGAAACTTATCAGTTCATGTACGAGGAAAACACTAACTTTGATTAGTTTAATAATTGTGGTTTGTGGTTTAAACAAATTAACGTAATGACTTTGGTAATGCAATTTAGAGGCAAGCGTGCCCTGCCGCCATCGTGAAACGCATAAATGTTTTGTATCAGGATCCAGGTGAGATACTAGGTAACCAGCAGTATGAAGGTCCTCCTGTGAACCTTATGGCGGTACCAGTCATATGATGTTGTTAGGGCTGCCCCGCTTTTGTAGTGCCTCCAGTATATTTGCGGAGACCAGGGTAGACGGAATTCATGCGGCTCGCGCCGCTAAGTCCGGGGTAGAACTAACAGCATCCTACAGGTCATTGTGGATAAACAGGACTCTAAAATATCCTGAAAACGTTTATTCGTGTATAGTGACCAGAGGGTGGGCAGCAGCGTCCTTCTGAGTACCATAACACCTACTGCGATCGCCAACATGCATCGGCCAAGCATGGCGATTAGTGCTGAACCCCCCCTTGGGGGAGACCTATGCCCAGCAGTGGGCGTCTAAAGGTAGACATGGTAGTGGTTTATTGGTGCTCAAATTTTGTAACCAACTCTCTGTCTAAAATAAAGGTTTATTATTATTCATACTCCATACTTAATATTATAAATGAGAAAGTAACTCTGTCTGTTACGCTTTCACGATGAAACAGCTGAACCGATTTTGATGAAATTTGGTATGGAATAGGCATAGGCATACTCTTTTAATCCGCGACTTCGTCTGTATTTGCGATAACCGACGTCGCGCCGCGACCGAAGTCGCGGGCAAAAGCTAGTTTATTAAATAACTTTACTACTCACACAGCGCAAGTTTCGGAGGGTTACATATAAATTAAAGAGGGAAACCGCAGGAAAGATCTTGTATTATGAAGAAAACGTCAAAGCTCTTGAGCTGCTGATGGCAAACCACTGCCCAAATATGTACCTATAAAAATAAGCATAACGCTTCTATCTTAAAATTACTCTATGAATAAGTAATTCAGATTGTTCAGAAAAAATATTTAGTAAAATGTTTTCGACTGATTGCATTTCGCATACAACCTTTATCTTTATACAGGATATCCGGTAATTAATGGATAACCTTGAAATAGCTTTTAGTAGAACTTATGGCCATTCAGAAAAAAATTGGAAAAAAAAATTACGAAAAAAAAATCATTTCTAGTCGTAGTGCAATAAAGTAAAATAAGGCAAATTTTTATTGAAGTTATACTTCTTTAGGCGCGTTATGAAAAACTGATGAGAGTGAAATTTTACGATGCGCGCATGCGCGCTTGCAGCGTCACACAAAATTCTCACGGCGCGCTTTTGTTTTTGAAGTTATACTTCTTTAGGCAGATGGCGTTGTTTACAATTACTCCCGTGAGAATTGTAAACAACGCCATCTCGCCGTACATGCTGAACTACTTACTGCCGAAGGCAGTAAGTAGTTCAGCAATTCAAATTGTGCTTATATACTTTTTTAATAATGCCAAAGAAGTATAACTTCTCACGCTCGTACATAAGTACACGCACCCATTTTTTTTTTTTTATACTAAATCTTAGGTACTACTTGTGATAGATTTTTTTTCCTTATTTTTTTCTGAATGGCCATAAGTTCTACTATAAGCCATTTCAAGGTTATCCATTAATTACCGGACACCCTGTATATAAAAAAATCTTCTGTACGTGTGTATAAAAGTGAACTCCTCCTAAACGGCTAGAACGATTTTGATGAAATTTTTTGTGTGTGTTCCAGTGGATATGAGAATAGTTTAGATTCACAATTGAACCCGTTAGTGGTGCTGCAGTCGAGTTGTGGGACTTTTTTATTTTAAGGGCAGACAACGTCTGTCAGGTTCGCTAGTTATTCTGGAAAAATCCAGCTTGATGATCTATATAGTGACACGAGTTGCTTAGAGAAAGTGGAAGTGGGCGGACGATATACACTGTAGAATCGATAGCAGTAAATCGATTCTGTAAAATTCAAACAACAACTCGCAACTCACATCGCTATTCACTCTCACTTCGCATAAGGTTCAAAATTATCTTGATATATTTGACACTTTGAATCGGGTTCGAGTGCGAAGTGAGCGTCGGAGTAACGGGGAAATTACCTTACAGAATGCTACTTCTTACGTCATCTCATACTTTATCTGTCAAAATCTCCCTATCAATTTAGTTCAACTCGCTGACACGCTCGCAAGGGTGGCGCTAGTGCAAATTCGAATTATTAACCGAGTTTTTAGAATGCCAATCAAGAAACTCACAGCGGATTCAGATTCGAAGTTTAGAATGAGGTCTTTCAGAATCACACCCCAGATGGGAAAGACAGTTCTGGAGTGAAAAAACTAGACCTGATCGTAGAAGTGTGGGCAGACAGCTAACCCTTTTTTTTCCCACATATTATATTTCAAAACGTTTCTATCGGACTGTACCTACTAAACAGCTTCAATAATTTGTCCGAACTATCAGTTATAAAAATATTTAAATTAAAAGTGTCTATTCGGACATTGTGTCTGAATATAATGTGTCAGAGTCGTCGGCAAGCCAAATGGATGGTCACCCATCCTCGGACCAACTGCGGCAAGCATCATCATCATCACCCGGAAGACGTCCACTGTTGAACAAAGGCCTCCCCAGAGGGGGGTTGCCATAATCCCCACGCTTGGCAGGCGGCTTGGGGATCGCAGTGAAGTTGTTAAGCACACGGAAGCCACTGCTGCCCGACCTCCGGATTTTCCCTTAGTCGCCTTCGACGACACCCTCGGGATGAAATGGGGGGGGTGCTATTCTAGCCCGGACACCCCACGGCACCACCCCAAGCATAGTTTAAAAGTAACCAATCAATCTGTTCGGCTCCTACTTAGCTACGAGCTCTATATTTATATATAATAGCAAAAAGGATTATTAAAAAAGCGGCCAAGTGCGAGTCGGACGGCCCATGAAGGGTTCCATAGCAGCAAGTAAGGTAAATTGCGGTTTACGATTTATGACGTATTAAAACAAAAAACTACTTACTAGATCTCGTTCAAACCAATTTTCGGTGAAAGTTTACATGGCAATGTAGGTACATCATATACTTTTTTTAGTTTTATCATTCTGTTATTTTAGAAGTTACAGGGGGGGGGGGGGGGTACACATTTTACCACTTTGGAAGTGTCTCTCGCGCAAACTATTCAGTTTACAAAAAAAATATTATTAGAAACCTCAATATCATTGTTGAAGACCTATCCATAGATATCCCCACAAGTATGGGTTTGATGAAAAAAAAAAAAAAGTTTCAGTTCTAAGTATGGGGAACCCCAAAATTTGTGTACACCTACTTAACAAGTTTTAACAGTATAGTTCTTATTCTTATAGTTTCGGAAAAAAGTGGCTGTGACATACGGACGGACAGACAGACATGACGAATCCATAAAGGTTCCGTTTTTTGCCATTTGGCTCCGGAACCCTAAAAAGGAAATAAATCTACAGTAACACACATAATGAGTAGATAATACAAATTTAATGTAGGTAAGTAATTAACAGTTGATTAAAGTTAAATAGAGTAAACAATTTAAAGAAAATAAATAATTTTTAATAAGTAGGTAACAATTTAATTTAATAAGTTATATAAATTTAATTAATAACGTAATTTTACATGTTTATTAATTATCTAGTTAACATTCAAAAATATTATATTGTTAAAATTAATAAATAAATGGGATTAATTTTTATTATTTAAACATTTTATAAAGGTAAGAAAGTTTGCATGTTTCGATTTGTTGTTCGAAAAGCAAATGAGAATGGGCACTTGAGCCTAATGACATGTAACGACCAACGATATGCCATCAAAAAGTTTTTTTTTATGTTCTACATGTTTTACTATGGCGGGAAGCCCAACATGTCTGTGGAAAATACTACGTAAAGGCAACCAGAGTTGAAACTTAACCTTTTGACCTCCACGTCAAGAAGTAAAAACGTGCCATCGGCGCGGCGCCAAGCTACGAATTACGTATAGAAGTCTGTAATGTAGTCGTGACCGTGGCGTGCTGGGCACAATTTGGTACGTCATCTATTCATGACTGTGGCGGTCAAAAGGCACAAAGGCCCAGGGGGGGTCTACAAAGGCTTTATGTTGATAAGCGACGCGGGAGCGTGTTAAAAGGAGCAGTTTTAAACGTGATTTTTATTTATTTACGGATTTTATAGCTGCAGGTGCCCTTATAAATAATGATGCTTGCCTGCAAGGGCGATGGACAGTAGAAAACTGTGCATATAGCTTTATATTTTAAAACATTTGTGTAGGAATACACAAAATATGTTTATGAAATCACGAGCCAATTGATCTTCCAGCCGCACACTAAATGGATCTCATTATTGATGAACCTGAGGTTTATTTCAGGCAATAGTAATTTTAATTTTAATCTTCCTTTTTATTCATTATAATTATTACCTATGGATGTTCCTGCAGTATCTAGTGCTTCTATAAACGCTAAACAATAACAAACGATTTGCTTAGAGGAAGCATTAGGTGTCATTGGTTCATGAATTATTTTATCAAATAATGATAGTCAATAAATAAATTAATGATAATCTTTAGCCTAATCGCTTAGCTGAGACCGCTCCTAAGGTAGTTGCGCGGTGCGGGAGGGGTGCGGTGACGTGATGCGAGAGTTCACTGATACGTCAATTTGTGACAATTGTCACCCCTCCCGCACTGCGCAGCTACCTCAGGAACGGTATCAGATAAGTGGTCGGGTTATAGTTACGTTAAAGATAAATTGGCTAAAAATATGACACGATTTGAAGAAGTTATGTACCCTCAAAAAGTTTATAAAAAGTTTTAACAATAATTAGTAATAACTAAGTAACTAATTATAATTATTAGTTATATTAGGAGTATTTTTAATTAATATTTTTGACAGACTTTTTAGTAGATATGTAGGTCGTATTTAAGAATAAGGGAAAAGCTTTATAATACCCATTATTATGCAGTCTTAAATAAGATCTTCTTTTGCAAGGAGACTGTTAGGATACGTTCACACGGCATTATATTTCCCGCATTCCGTATACGAGATTTTATCGAATAAGCAGTGGTAATATAAAAGTTTATTATTGTTC
This sequence comes from Charanyca ferruginea, assembly GCA_947361185.1. Taxonomy (NCBI): domain Eukaryota; kingdom Metazoa; phylum Arthropoda; class Insecta; order Lepidoptera; family Noctuidae; genus Charanyca; species Charanyca ferruginea. The sequence continues at coordinate 29,219,042 of OX376058.1, read as the reverse complement.
ACACGAAGTCTATGCGGAAAAATCCAGTGTTCGAGACATGTTTTTTTATATAATGTCCGAAGTTGTCACCGAGGAGGCCGCATCTCAAGTCGATTTTATCGAATACAACCCCAGTGGGCTAATGCACGTAACTAATAAAGTGCTGTTGCAGTGCAGTTGCAGTTAAGTTTCGATCAAAACAACGCTTTTCGTATTCTCTACCGTCGTCGCCAGACACGCTCGCGTCAAGTTCGCGTCACGCGAGCGCAATAACGGCATTTTACTGTTGCGCGTCTTTGGTGCGTACTTCGGAGCGCAGCATGATCGGTATTCTACTATTCGTTTGACGTCTCAAAATGACAGTTATAAAGCACTAAAATCTGTACTGGGGTATTATTTTAATATTATAATAATGTCATATTCATTGAAATGTAATCGATTCTATTCAATTATTTAGTGAGAAATATTTTTTTCTCACATGTGGCTACACCGTAAGTAAGTTTGGTAGAGATTGGTTGTCGTACAGTTGACGTGTAGTTTACGCGCAGCTTACAAGCAGTTCAATGATTACAAGAATACCGTTTATCACTCAAACTTTAACTTAACTGCAACTGCACTACAACTTCATCGGTGCGTCACAAAATTACGTAAATTAGCCCTCAGTAGCGCTTATGTTAATATTTGTATTGTTCACACGAATAAACTTGTCTCCGGTATTCAAGACTCGCCAAGACACGTTGAAATCGAATGGACATGGTCGTCGTGTGAACGGCTGTCTTGTATAAAACCGCGTACACATGGAAAAATCGAATAGAATATTCGCCATGTGAACGTATGTAATCGAATAGTGCCTCTAGATTACGAATGATCGATACTTAAACAGACTGTTCTGACTATGGTTCTGACCTTCTTTATTATATCTATGGTTCTGATTCTGACTGCAGTGTCCATGTCAGTCGGATTACGGTCGATCGAAATGGATTATTTCTTATCGAAGTGTCGCTCCTTGGTTTTACGTTCAACATTATCATTATGGTCATACGAACGCAAGTAACCGTGCTATCGATCAATCTAGCCGATCAATTATGTTTTGTTTGCTGCGAACGATCAACTTTTCACAACGATCAACCTAATCCATCCTACTATTTTAGTCTTTGCTCATAATCTTATGTTTGGTGTTCCTGGGGGATGGTCTACATCCACCAGTCCAATCACCGCCAGATCCTGCAGGTGTTGTCCTTGGATGCCGTGATGATCGCATCTCCAGCGTAAGAGTACGCACAGGAGAAGATCTCTCCTTGGTGGCCTGACAGGACCTGCAAGCAAAAAATTAGGTACTTGATCATCATCATGTCAGCCTTTAGGCGCCCACTGCTGGGCATAGGTCTCAGCTAACGAGGGGTTTAGCCGAAATCGCCATGGCTTGGTTATTTTACTCAGAAAGACGTTGCTGCCCATCCTCTGGTCAATATCCCTCTGTCGCCTTGCGGGTGGTGCTATTCGCTGTCAGCAAATTCCTTAACAAACCAATAATTCCAAAACACAACTTTTCTAGGAAAACTTTAGCCCTGAAATAATGAATGAATTAGGAAATGTTTAATTAAAAAGAATAGAAGAAAAAAAAATTAATCAAAGAAAAAAGAGAGATAAAAGAGAGAGAGAGAGAGAGAGAGAGAGAGAGAGAGAGAGAGAGAGATGAGAGAGAGAGGAGGGGGTGAGAGATTTAAAAGTCTATTCTATTCTATTCTATTAATGGTACAGAGGCCAGCATATCAAGCTACAACAATCTGTCAAATTTCTTTAATAGATTTTAAACTTTATCACAAAACAATAAGGTTCACTTTTAATTGGGAGAATTTGACAGTTTGGTGTGACTTGATGTGCTGGCGTTTATCTAATTGTTGCTTTGAAATCATTTAGTCAATTGAATTGGCAAATAAGTGGAGTCACAGGTTGCTTTTGCCATACAAAACTATGGCGTGAGTAATCGCGATTTGACAGTTTAAAAAGTATGGACTGAGTCAATTCAATTCAAACAAAAATTTAAATTAACCGAGGCAGCTAAGAGATGTCCAGTCCCGGGACTGGACATCTCTTAGCTGCCTCGGTTAATTTAAATTTTTGTTTGAATTGTTTATTATAACTAGGTATATTTTTCACTAGACCTTTTTTAACATGCAAGACTTGTTAGATTGTTCTCACGATGTACCTCTAGATTCAACATAAATGATGTGTGTAATCTAAATTTGTTATACTTATATTATAAACACTAAACTTATTATTGATTTTAAAAGAGTGTTCATGGAGTTTCTTGCTCGTTCTTCTCCATAGAAACCTACTGTTTGGAACGAGCAACTAGCTTCAACTTTCTGACTGACTGACTCTGACAATTCAAAAGTACCTAGTAAATGGTTTAATCGAAATACTTAAATGGTTTCGAGTTTGAGTTTATGTCAATTGACTGGTGGTGTCACCTGTCCAATTATACAAATGAGAGACTTGAATACAAAAATTATGGATCTAAAGTCAACATTTTCCTAAACATTGATTTTGTATGCTATGAATCTGATTTTAGAGTTCAAAACAATTGACAACATTTCAAAACTGACACGACCGTAAAACAAAAATACCATTTCTTTATTTTCTTAGCCTGAGTTCAAATATTATATTTTTTTTTAATTTTTTTTTTATTTCTTCATTTCTGAGAAAATACAATAAAATCAAAAAACATGTGATGACGACACAATCGGTGGAAAGAGGTAGTTACCTTTGCTTAAGCATTTCAATGGTTAATATGGAAACATTAACGCCAAATAAGACACATGTCAATGTCACTTATGAAGTGTAATAATAATGAAAATAATTTTTAGACGGTTCACAGTGAGTCGACCGTGAGTATGACGTCATTTAGCGCTTACGTCTTTTTAGAATATACCTAATTTCAAAGTTGAAATTATGAATGAAAAGTACATAATTTCGAAAAACGGATAATACGGGTTCCCTAGATTTGTATTTACTTTTATATGGGGTAAGGCAGATATGTGTACACGGTGGGTGGGATCATCGTAATACAAACAGTCACAGCCTCACAGTAGATAGGTACATGATTGGAAAAGTGTTGTTGGGATTTTTGCATTAGCAATTTCTCAGTAACTGTCCGGAGTTTGGAATTTGGCGCCGTTGGTTTTGCGCTTGATCTCTCATGCGTATTTGTGCAAATATTCGCCTCATTTGGATAATGTAAAATGTACCCTACCTGGAACCAGTACCAGAAAATTACGACCAATTTGTGAAGATAGTATGGTCTGTATCTCGCAGGCATATTCCCAGAGGCTGCCGCTCCCTTTTGCGTACCTGGTTTGGTGAGTCCAAACCAGGTACGTAAAAGGGAGCGGCACGGCGACTCGTCGAAATTACTAGATGCCTACGAATCACTAATTATGTCAAAGACGCTTTCTCCGCGGAAACTGTCGCAGCTGGAGAGAAGGTGTTATCTAAGGTCAGTGAAAACCATAAACAACAGTGGCTTAAGCTGGTGGAGAACATCGATATGACTAAAAACAGCAAGAAGGCATGGGCAACATTAAGGAAACTCACTGGAGACCCCCCAGAACCAACAAACACGGGTCAAGTTAGGGCTAATCAGGTAGCCCACCAGCTCCTACTAAATGGCAAAGCACCAAATAAACAAAGAATTTAACATCCTCAACTGAAATCAGTAAGCCCTTTACGCTGTCAGATGTAATTCCGGCTATCAAGGTGTTAATTAAAGACTGGGAAAGTGGCTGGACTGGACGATATACGACGAGCAACTTAAAAATCTAGGCCCAGTTGGTGTGTCATGGCTACTCAATTTTTTTAATGCGTGCCTCGAAAGCTCACAGATCCCCAAACTTTGGAGGAAAGCTCAGGTTACGGCACTCCTTAAACCAGGAAAACAGCCTGACAACCCTATGAACTACCGCCCTATATCTCTTCTGTGCCACACGTACAAATTATTTGAGCGACTACTGCTGAACCGTCTCCAAGCCTTTATGTACTTGCTTCTGACTTCAGACCCGGTAAGTCATGAGCTGGGCAAATCCTCAGACTGTCACAATACATCGAGGATGGGTATGAGGCCCGGAAAATTACTGGCGTAGTTCTCGTCGATTTGTCAGCAGCGTATGACACTGTCAACGTCAATAGATTACTGACAATATTGTCTGGCATGATTGACGACCAAGGATTCATCCGGATACTGGGTGAGATGCTCCGTAACAGACGTTTTCGAGAGTAAGAGTAGATGGAGATCACAAAACAATGGCCTGCCCCAGGAAAGCGTCTTAGCACCCATCCCCTTCAACATTTATACCAACGACCAACCTACTGTTGATCACTGCGAAAGCTTCCTGTATGCTGATGATCTCGTCCTGGCAACCCAATCAATTAAATTTGAAGACGCCGAAAAAGCTCTAGAGGCAGGTCTGGAGGTCCTTGGGAAGTATTACTTAGATATTGCTCTTCGACCAAACCCTTCAAAAACACAAGCTTGCGCCTTCTATCTCCGCCACAACTCAGCTGGACGCACTCTGATCATCAATTGGCAAGGAGTCCCCATTGATCATTGCAGTAATCCGACCTACTTGGGTGTTACCCTTGACAGAGCACTGACTTTTAAGAGCCACTGCCAAATAACTAAGAAAAAAAGCGGGTCCCGCAACAACTTACTCCGGCGCCTAACATCCACCACCTGGGGGGCTTCACCTCACGTACTCCGGACTACTGGCTTAGCTCTCTGCAGGTGAATACGCGTGTCCAGTGTGGTACCGTTCCACCCACGCCAAGGAAGTAGATGTAGCTCTAAATGAGACATGCCGTACGATCACCGGCTGCCTCAAACCGACCCCGGTCAGACTACTATACCTCACAGTCGGAATAGCACCTCCACACGTCCGAAGGGAAGTTGCAACAGGAGCGTGACACAAGGCACCCTTTATTCGGTGCGCAACTACCAACGCAGCGTTTAAAAAGCAGACACAGCTTCCTAAAATCGGTAGTTCCCTTGTCAGGAGACCCGGCTGATGCCCGCTGCAAACTGTGGCAGGACAGTTTTCCCCCACCCACTCAATATATATCACCAAGCGAGCATCTACCCGCAGGGTCTAACCTTCCGTGGTCCATCTGGAAGTCCCTGAACCGTTTAAAGTAGGAAGGTGAAACGCCAATCTCGCAAAATGGGGCTACCTCGACAGAGCTGCAGCAGAGTGCGCATGTGGCGTCGAGTTGCAAAACATGCCTCACCGCATTTCATGTCCTTTGTGCCCCAAAGCATGCAATCGGGGTGAATTATGTGCTGCCACCGACGACGCCGTGGAAGTGGCTAAATTTTGGGCCAAACAAATTTAAAAGACTGTCATGCCAGCGATACGAAGAAGAAGATTGAAATAATGATGAATATTTTCACAAATACGCCATGTGAAGTTGTGAAGTGCCGGCATTACGCATGACACCGCGTGCATAGATGAGTCGAACTATCGACCGTTAGGTTGCCTCTAATACACAGAGCTTAGATTCACACACATTATAAACGTAGGTACCTGAACGCAGTTGCCAGTGCTAGTGTTCCATATTCTTGAACTTCTGTCAGCTGATGCTGTAAGCAGGGACCCGCCGGCTGGGCTAAAGCAAACCTATCAAAAGAAAATCATTATGAAGGTCAATTTTTTCACAATAATAAGTACTACACTTATGACTGCAATTCTTCAATTCTTCACACGTTAACACAGTAATCGATTTTCCTGATCGATAGTATACTTAGGTACGGTTACTCTTAATAATGTCGACGCTGTTTTGTTACAAAGATTTTCTCTTATAAACGTTGAGTTGCACGAAACCAACATTAGTTTAACGAAAACTTTAAATTCATCCCATCCCTTACATTTTGTATCAAAAAGAAAGTGACAGCATCAATTTAAAGTGTCCATTAAACTAATGTTGGTTTTGTGCAACTTACTGATAGTGGGTTATTATACCTAATAATCGTGGTATATCTCACATACACAAACACCTAGACTAGATGACCTAGCCCTAGTAAATAAGCGAATCGTTTAGTCAATACATATGAACATTTACGTAGGTACTGTGATACGTCTCACTATTTGGAATGGACCTATCCTATTGGAGGATTCTTACTGTACCCACATAAGATTAGATTAATCATAAAATTAGTATTGATTTTCATAATATTTGGTAAGGACCTGATACGATAGTAGCAACCATGAACCAGTTCCGGGAGCCACCGAAATGAGTTCTTCCTATTTTTCCATCTCTAAGTATTTATTTATGATATCCATCAACACACATCTCCTTTGCTCTTACTAATCTTCCACTCAATCCTCTCAGATTGCGCAGCAACTATGTTAGCCAAAAGTGGTAATTCTGAAGGTTTCACATCATCTTTCACTCCTGTTATTTCTTTCTTTGGAGTAGGTATTTAGTAAGATAGTAGGTATATACCGCGAAGTACCCAAAAAAACGGAGGAGCTATATTATTACTGAATTGTAGCCTAGAAATGGTAAAAAAAAGAGGAAGGCAAAGGAAAAGATAGATGGATGACCAAAAATTAACAGCCGATCCCAACTAAGGGTTGCTAGAGATAGAAAACAATGGATGGAAAGCTATATGTCAAGACGCACACTGAACCTAGAGACATTCCATATAAACATCACAGTATTATAGAGAATAAGCGAAAATTATCAGGATTAAGGTTTAGCATGTACTACGATTAAGCAAGCGAGCCTTTTGCGTAATTTTATTTCTGTGACCATGAATTTCTGGCGAGCAGCGTGTATTTGATTTGGGTTTCAAATAAAAACTGCGCTTGAATAATCGATACTGAGTAGGTAAGAGACCGAATGCCATTAACCACTTGTGCGTGCGCCACCATACTTACTATTTCTGAGAAACAAAAAAAAATCGCACAAACGTAGCAAGTTAGCAATACAAACGTTTTTAAAATCAATCACTGAAAAAGTGACTGAGATTACATACAGTTTAAGTAAACGCGTGCGGTTAATCGCAGTGCGTGCTAAGCCTAGAGGCTTATTGATTGATTGAAGTGAGTACCTTGGACACTTCAGCTCGATGCCCCTTCATGATGGCCAGCTCCTTAAAGTCGGACTTCACGTCGTAGACCCTCGCGGTGCAGTCGCTGGACGCCGTCGCCATACGTTGACCCGCCCAGTCGAAGCAGATGTCCAACACCTGGGAGTTGGATTAGTGAACAGAGTCTCCCGATATGTTAGATCTGTGGGCTGATTTACGTAACTAAAGAAGTGCTGTTGCAGTGCCGTAACTTAAACTTCGATCAAAACAACGCTTTTCGTATCCTCTACCGCTGTCAGACACGCTCGAGTCAAATTAGCGTCACGCGAGCGCAATAACGGCATTCTACTGTTGCGCGTCTTTGGTGCGTGCTTCGGAACGCAACATGATCGGTATTCTACTATTGTTTGACGTAAGAAAAAGTACTAGAATCTGTACTGGGGTATTATTGTAATATTATAATAACGTCGTATTCATTGAAATTTAATCGATTCTATTCGATTATTTAGTAAGTAGTATTTTTTCTTTTATGTGGGTACACCATAAGTAAGTTTCGTAGAGTTTGGTTGCCGTACAGTTGACGTGCAGTTCACGCGTAGCTTACGCGCATACCTTTTATCACTCAAACTTGAACTTAACTGCAACTGCACTATAACTTCATCGGCACGTCACAAAATTACGTGAATTAGCCCTCAGTTTTCTGTTTCTTTGGTGTCTGATCATGTCAATTCACTTACCTTTTACAATAAACTAGTTTTTGCCTTGACTTCGACCAAATGGTAAAGTGCACGCCAGGTAAAGCTGCCATAAAAGTCATTGACCCGACCTTTACAAAAAAGGTCAAAAACTTAAACGATGGAGATCGCTCGTCATACAAAACTGACGCTTATACTGCTTCAGTCGAGTTTCATAATACCATGTCAAGGACACCTCTTACTACAATGCGTTCTACTCTGTAGGTCGATTCTGTAAAATTCAAACCACAACTCGCATCTCACATCGCTATTCACTCTCACTTCGCATAAAGTTCAAAATGACCTTGATATATTTGAAACTTTGAATCGGGTGCAAAGTAACGGGGAAATTACCTTACAGAATGCCACTTCTTACGTTACCTATATCATACTTTATCTGTCAAAATCTCCCTGTCAATTTAATTAACTCGCTGACACGCTCGCGAGGGTGGCGCTAGTGAAAATTCGAAATATCAACCGAGTTTTTAGAATGCCAATCAAGAAACTCACAGCACACCCCTGATCGTGATAGCGATACTGCTTTTACACTGCCTTTCTTTTGTATGGTTTTGAGAAATTAGAATACATTGCTAGAATGGCGTCAATGACTTTTATTGCAGGTTTATCTGATACCTACGTCGAAGTCAAATCCGTTCTTAGCTGACGACTCAGGTCAGGAGTACGAGGACCGGCACAATGTATTTTGATACAGTACTTTGCCTTCATTACAGTACTGTATAAGACACATATGTGAAATGGTAGTTTTCAACCGCCTTCAAACAGAAACAGTATTTTGTAAAAACTTGATTTAAAAGAGTGTCCGTGGAGTTTCTTGCTCATGGAGGTTCTCAATTCGTCTGTATGTTTTTTTTTGTGTATATTTGTTACGCGATTTCTCCGGCAAATGTAAAGCGATTTTGAAATTTTTTTGATGCATAGGGTATGCCTCATGGAGTGCCATATAAATTTTATCGAAATTGATTGATGATACATGGATGATGTTGTAATGTCTCCAACCTTGTACTTTCAATCTGTGTTTTGACTGTGTTGCCGTTTCTAAATGGATTTGGATGATAAGGAAGTACTAAAAAGCGAAGAATAAAAAGCTTTTTTACAAAAAAGACAACCGCCTTCAAAATGGCTTCGTTCTGTTTGATGTTTTGTATTGCCACCGACTTCCGAAACTAAAGTCATGTGTGTTATGTGCTAAAGTTATTTACCACTTTTTAGATTTTGAAGGCGGTTGTTTCTTTTGTAAAAAAGCTTTTTTTGAAACTAATAACTTAGTAAAAGACGTAAGGTCGTCTCTTGTTTGAATTTTTTTGTTTGTTTCACGAACAGCGCCACCAGTCATTGCACACCACAGACAACATAGTTGGAAAGTACATCATAGTGGCTGTCTACGTACCTCATCAGTATGCCCCGACACAGTAGCCAGGCAGGAGCTCTGCCTTGCGTCCCACAGCTTGGCACTACCGTCCAGGGAAGACGAGCCGACGAGGGAGCTGTCCCAGCTGAACTGTACGTTTGATATCTCGCCGTCGTGGCCTTTGAACACTGCTACGCGGCTGGATGAGAAAACACATCAGTTAATATCAGCCTATTATTATCCCACTGCTGGGCAAAGGCCACTTCTCATATATACGCACGAGCATTGATCAAATGATCACCACGCTTCGATTGGTATTTTTTTTTAAGTATCTACACCGATTACGCTGAGATTTATAATTTAATCCGATTTACGTGATTCTTCTTTAGTTTGATGCTGAATAGTTGCCATTTGGTCCCATAAACATTTAACATAGTTTTAGCCCCGTAGTTTTCATTTTAAGATCATTTTTTTATTTTTTAACCCCCGACGGAAAAGAGGGGTGTTAAAAGACCACGTAGTACTATTAGGTATTCGGTGACCACGTATAACTTTTTTCAGTGTAGTCCGATTTCGATGATTCTTTTTTTTAATTGATAGTGCATACCTCAAATTTGGTTCCATATCAATTTCAAGAAAATATTCCACCCTTAGGGTTACAAAATTAAAGGATGACTGTTTTTTTTGGTGTCACCGTTTCGTAATTAATTTGTATGATATGAAGTAGGCACTAAAAAGCGAAAATAAAACTTTTTAACAAAAAAGACAACCGCCTTCAAAAAGTAAAAAATAACTTTCAATTCGCAAGTCGGTGGCAATACAAAACAACAAGCAAAACCGAAACTTGTTAATTGAAAGTAATTTTTTTAGTTTTTGAAGGGGGTTGTCTTTTTTGTGGAAAAGTTTTTTTTTTTTACTTTTATTAATGATAAGATCAGGTTTCCTCACGATGTTTTCTTTCACTGATGTCCAAGATTTTAAAACGTAAAATATGAATTAAAATGTCACATCCGTACTTACCCGATTAAATGAGGAAGCATATTCTTATATCAAAGAGCCTAGTCAATTTAATATAGCAAAGTGTAGTCAGTTGCAAATTGCTAACATAAAAAGCCTAGGCGCTTCCAAATTTTTTAAAGGAAATTATTATATCGGTTTTTTAGAGAGTCACAAGATTTTTAGCTATAAAATGTTTATTTTGCTAATTAAAGAAATAATCGCATTGGTAATCGAACATACACGCGCACGTCAAGAAAATTTTATGAGAGGTTGACGATGGTTTCAAATTATTAAACCGAGAGGTTTATAATTAAACTGGAGGGAATGCTGACTATTACTAGTTACTTACCAGGAAAAGACGGCACTTCCTGACGCGAAAGAGATAGTCGTTCTCTTTTCGTTGTCTCCACTCTTATTATAAATTTCTTGGTTTCAACCAATCATGTTAGCATTTAATATTCAACAACAAGGTTGCAACTGCTAGACCGGGATAGGAATACCATCCGTTCCATCACAAAAATAACTGACGTCACTTGGAAAGCTGTCATGCTGAAATGGAATTGGGCTGGACACATCTGCCGCTTCTCAGACGATCATTAGGCCAAACGAACGACTCATTAGGTCCTTCTACAAGCGACATAGCGGCAGGCCCAGGCGGAGATGGCGGGATTCCTTCAACAAAGACTGGTCCCAAATAGCCCAGAGAGTGTTGGAAGAAGAGTGGAGAGGCCCTTGCAGTAGGAAATTTAACCCTGAAAATAATTATAATAAATAACAAGGTTGTATTCATCTTACTCTTCAGCTCTTGTGTCCCATAAGGATATGGTGCCGTCGAAGGATCCCGTGATCAACCTCTGACCCTCGTTGGGGTCAAACTGCAGTGCGATGACCTCCGCAGTGTGCCCACTGTAAGTTTGGATGTCGCTTCCTGCAAATAAGGAAACAAGGACAATGTTTTTTCTTTAATTCAGAACTAAGTACCAAATAATCTTAAATATAAAAATGTTCTGTGCGTGTGTATGAAAGTAAACTCCTCCTAACCGGTTTGACCGGACCGATTTTGATGTTTTTTATGTGTGTTCCAGTGGATTCGAGAATGGTTTAGATTCACAATTGGAGCCGGTAGGTGGCGCTGCAGTCGAGTTGTAGGACGTTTTTATTTTAAGGGCAGGACAACGTCTGCCAGGCCCGCTAGTCACATAATAAAGGAATAAACAATAACCAAACTTACGTGGTTCGAAGTGATAAGTATGGGTGTCCAACAGTGGACGTCTTGTGGTTGATGATGAAGATGATGATGATGGCCTATTGTGCATCTTTTAGGGTCCCTAATTATTCCCCTAATGACAGTTCTTACTTCGACCAACTGTTAGGAAAGCACTTCCAGCGTTATTTTATGAAGTCTCTCCTTCTAGATTGGAATATAATCTATGTTATAGTTGCTACGTTACTCTACGTGCCTACCTTTTATTAACACGCAAAATATTTTACAAAATTAAATTACACTCCCTTTACTTTAATAGTTATAGAGAAAGAAGGTAATTACCAGTGCGCACATCAAATAGCTTAGCGGTATGGTCCATTGATCCTGTGGCGGCCAGGTCACCCTTAGCATTGAACTGGCAAGCCACCACCTCCCCGCGATGCCCCATCAGTGTGGCCAGGCACTCTGCTGTCTCGGGGTCCCAGATCCTCGCTGATTTGTCAAACGAACCAGTCAGTACGCGGTTACTGAAGAAATAGAAAAAAAAATTTAAGCTAACTTTTGAATCATGTCAAAGTCCATGTGCTGGCATCTATTGAGCATTGGTGTAAACTTTACTTTAACTAGTTTTTAGTTTGTAGACGATAATAAAGTGATCGGTGAGTCAATTGGTGGCAAAAAATACTGGTAACAGTTTTGCCTCACTAGTCCTTTTTATTTTTAAAGTTTGCCCATGTTTGCGGGGCAAATGTGGGCAGAGATCGCACAAGATCGGGAAGTTTGAAAGGAGAAAGGGAAGGCCTTTGCGGCTTTGCCCAGTAGAAGGACACAAAAATAGGCAAATAAAAAAGACAAAACGTTCCAAATTGGTAGTCGCTCCATCAAGTACAATAACTGGATAATGATAAAAACCTAGGTTGGCTAGGCTTTCCGGATGATGAGTACCAAATAACGCTGTTACGACTTCAATAAGCCCATGTCAAGGAAATTGTGCAATTCGCGTGACAGAAAATCAAATTTCGCTAGATGTGCAAACTGTGTTACTCCTCAAATCTTTTTCTGTTGCAGATCGAAGAACACTCACCATGCCGGGAAGTTAAAGCCGACACAGTAGACAACGTTCTGATGGCCTGACAGCGTTTGCATCTCCGTGCCGGACTCCACGTTCCATACCTTGCATGTTCTGTCGTAGCTACCTGATAAACATCTGTTGACAAACAGAGGAAAACCACATCATCAAGTTCAAATCTACCCAAACATGACATTTTATTTTTCTAGCCTATTCTGTCTCACTTGTAGCGACATCTATCGTACAATAGACGAACTACAGCTACATGCGACATCTATCGCACATGACGTAACGTCACGTCATGTGCGATACACCCTGTCCATTGGGTTATTAGTTTTTTGACAGCTGCCTTAGAACGTAACCATTCCCGATTACGTAAAACGTAACTTTAAAATACGATGTAAAATAAATATATAAACTGCCTTGCGATAATGGATTATCTTATTTATGAATCCTTACGGGCATTATAATACAGTATGCGTATTAGTTTTTACAAAAAACATATTAAAGATTGTTCGCATGAAATATAGGAACACTCTATCGAGCATAGTGATGGGATCGTAAATAATCAAAACGTCACGTAGCTGCAATCACTAGTTTTCAAAACCACCAGATGTAAAAAAACGATTAATCCAGTGGACAGAGAGATAACATATTTAATATTAGCAAACTCTGTATTTCTCAGCCAAGCCACGAACTCGAAAAACGGCTTGTTTTCTTTTCCTAAAATATTCTTTGACAGGGGTCCGTGGAATGAGGGCTACCGTTTTTATGCTCACCAGTTGGCGCCACTGTCAAGTAAGGTCCCAAAGTTTGGTATTACGAGCGTGAAAGCATATCGTGAAACGCGTGAAATCATATTTAACACCTTAAAATGGTACCGTAAAAATATCGAGCATGCCGTAGTGTTTCGCAGTCCCGTTTTATTCGGAAAAAAAGGAAGATTTAAGTTTCATGATAACTAACACTGTCTCAAAACACTGACATTCATTGTCCCGTAACTCGTATTTCCCATAATAAATTGCAGGTTTTACAAATATTCACAACGTTACTCTAATTAGGCATAAACCCGCGTAGCCCACCCAAAAACAGGGACATTTGACGTTTCGGAGACCTCACGCTACAGTAGCGCCTCTAGCAGTAAATTCATACGCGATAGCCCTCATTGATTAAATTGTGAAAGTGGTCCGTGACTACAAAAAGTTTAAGAAACCCTGCTCTAAACACTCCGGAGGAAATGCCCCATTCCCTGCATTTCTCCCGATGTCGCCTGCCTCATCTTGCCAATTCCTAAGTAATATTTAGCAGATTAGATATATTTACTACGATGGCTTAGAAAGAGGTTTGGAAATGAGCTGGAGGCTTTCCACGACGGCTGGTACGAGGTAGCGCGGGAAAAAGTTTCTGGAAGGGCCTGGGGAAGAGTTAGCTCAGCAGTAGGCCAGAATAGTAGGCCAGAAAAACGACTAACGTTTCTCATATGAAAAATGCTGATAACTGTATCTCGCAATGTATATTGTAAAGGCTTTATTAGACGTTAAAAAATTACTTGCCTGTCCCCAGATTTATCGAAGGCAACATTCGTGAGAGGCAATACATGCGTCATCAAGGTCTTGTAGATGTAGAACCTCTTTCCCGCGGGACCTTCGTGCTCGGTCCTCTTCTTCAGGATGTCCAGGCATTGCTCCAGCTGTTCTCGGACCTCTTCGGTGATGAGGGGCTCTTTCCGGTACAGGCGCAGTACTACTGCTTTGATGTCTGAACTGTTGGGAAATATTAGTGAAATATGAACTTCTTTTTTAAGACGTCGACCCATCTGTGTGTGGTCACCGCTGCCTATATATATCTCTAATACCAGAGGCTGATGTTTACCATCATAGAAACAAAGTTGAAATGTCTTATTTACTCGTAATTATTATCCAAACCCTTCAAAAAGGAACATAGCAACGTTGATTTGCGGCAGAAATAAGTATGGTGGTACGCTCATGATACAAAACGCAAATAGACCGCGCGGAACAGTGAGAGAGAAGCCACCAAAGCATTTACAAATTCAAAAGCGAATACCTACAATTCGCTTTGCGCTGAAGCGCGGTACAAGTTTTGACGAAGCGCCGCATCGTGAAAAAAAGAAAATTCTAATACAAATACAAAAGCGAATACAATCACGAGATTGTAGGTATTCGCTTTTGAATTTGTATTTGCTTTGGTGGCTTCACTCTCAGTGTTTCGCGCGGTCTATCTGCCTTTTGTTTTATAATCTGAGGTGGTAGATAGGAGAAGCAAGTGGATTTTGAACTGTATGATGTCGATGATTCTCTCTTGCTTTCCTGGGTATCTTATGCGTTAGCTAATATCACGTAACGCCACTTTTGAACATAATTTGCAAGAGTAAAAGGAGGTTCCGCATAGAGAGGAAATGATAGATAGATAGATAAATCATGTATTTAGTGCACCCAAAAGACATATCACAACACAAAAAAAAAAACAAAATAAATCAAATAAGGGGAAAGGGAAATGGGCAAGAACCTTCTTTTTTCAAAAAAGATCGTCTGGTTCTCCAAGGAATTGTCATCACAATCTGCAAATATCTAGGAATTTTGATTTTTACAGCTAATAACAGATTTTCGTCGTAAAGAGAATCAGTGTCAAGTCCTTTGGAAAATAGTAGTACTACCGACTGGCCAAGAGTCGGGGGTTGCGGCAGGATCGAGCGTTCCCGCGGCCCCCGCCTTGGGGTGAGTTGGAACACCTGGGTGGTTTTTAGTTAGTAAAGAGTCTGACCGACCCCATCGTCCACCCCAAGGCGGGGGACATCCATGGGGATTTTCCACCCCGGAACACAAAACAGGGTACTTACTTGGCGTTCAAATCCAATAAATCTATTTCTTTATTTTTCACGACATCCTTTTGCACATATTCCAATATAATACCCGGTGGGTGATATCTTAGGTGAAATTTTAACAGTTTCATTATAAAATCAAGTCGTTTAATTAGAAAACCATTTTTTTACGAATATATTTTTATTTGGTGTAAAAATGAAAACCGTCAGAATTTTGTCAATAGTTAGTTGTTACCAATGGCAACCGAGATGAATGTTTTTATTGAAATAAACAAAAAAGATTGAGGTCAGAGGGTTTTGATGTTAAAGTAGGTTGGGTAAATTAGGTTGTAAAGGGCAAATTATACTTTCAAATTATCCAATAATAATTTCCGATTTAGTTCTACCAAAGAGCTTACGTTAAAATTTCTCCCATTATTCGTGGTAATGATTTTTTTTTTATTTTTATCGCAGATTAATTTTTAAATCTATTGTAAGTTGTATAAGTTTTCGCTGTGTCTTGTACCACAAAGTACGCGCCCGAGCAGAGAGACCACTCAGAACAAACCGCCATTTTTACCACGCACACATTGACATTACGTTTATAGGCATTCTCAAGCAGTTTCAAGACTTACGACTCGACTGTCACGTGTTGTCTAAATGAATAAATAAGAGACATTGACATTTCACGACAAACAAGAAAATATTGTTATAAAAATTGCAAACAGTTCCAACCAGTGTCAATAAAAGAATCATGGCGAGATTTGCACAAAAAAAATAAGATGTTTAGAGAAGTTGAAATTCAAATTTTTATATTCTTGGGTACCTAAGGAGTATGTTCAGGCATTTAGAATATTTTTAAAACCCCGCAAAAAAGAAGTTAATACTTTAACGAAAAGCTCATTGTTTTAGTACGATACTACGACTGACAGTAACAGTGACACTGACAGCCGCCGCTTCGCAGTTCTTACATTGAAATTGCATCGTTTTATGGGAAATAATATCTTCTTGTCTGCCAATTTTATAGATCCGTTAACATCGCTTGTCACTTTCTTTTTTTTTATAAACACAAAATGGGCATCGAGATGAAACGAAAAAGTGTTATTTTCATTTCGTAATATTTTAATTATGCGGGGGTTTAAAAACATGCTAAGTATATCAATCTACTCCTGGTTATGTATTCTTCACATTTGAAAATATTTTAAACCCTCCAAATTACTTTTTTTTTTCATACAAGTGAATGTATGAATCTCGCCATGATTCTTTCATATTGTCACAAATAAAACCTACAGAGTCAAAACAGTAGCAGCCCTAGCACAGTAAAGATACACAGACATCTTTACTGTGGCCCTAGTGAGTGGCAAGTTTAGGTAATTATTTTTGAAGATGGCGGGAGCGGTCCTTCTGTACCCTCTTTATTTTGTGCTTGTACTGTGATATTGCTGGATAGTAATTTATAATACATTTGGCCGTCAACACTTTGCCTTACCTGGAAGTCAGGACGTCGGAACCGACAAGGTAGATTTATTATTAGTAAGTGCCAGTTAAATTACCGAGCCGATAAAGGATCGATCGTCAGTTGTTTTGCGACATCGCTAACAAACAAGTGCATAATGTTACCTGCCACCATATTGCCCAAGCCCCGGTCAGTCAGTGAGTTTCAGCGGCTTCAGGCTTGTGAAATACACACCCGTCCGGTTGATCAACATTCAATTAAAGAGAAAATTAAATCGGGAACGGCGATGTTTTGAAACTGTTATGGAATTTAATTAAGTCGGTGTAAGTGAGTTACCTTACATCCATCTGTATTAATCAATGGTCGTTGGTATTAATATTATATTATGTATAAGTATGTATAGGTAGGGGTAAAGTTGTTTCAACCGACTTAAAAAAAAGTAGGGGGTTCGCAATTCGACACGATTTTCTTTTTTGTTTGACCACACTTAACTTTTTTCAGTGTGGTGCGATTTCAATGATTCTTTTTTTTAATTGATAGTGTATCTATACCTCAAAATTGATATATTTCATGAAAATATTTCACCCCTAAGGGTAGAAAACTAAGGGATGACTGATATTTATTTTTGTCACTGTTAAATTAATTTGTATTATAAGAAATAGGCACTAAAAAGCGAAAAAGAAAAACATTTTTACAAAAAAGACAACCGCCTTAAAAATCTAAAAAGTGATAAATAACTTTAGCACATAACACACATGACTTTAGGTTCGGCAGTCGATGGCAACACAAAACATCAAACAGAACAAAGCCACCAGCGGTTGTCTTTTTCGTAAAAAAGCTTTTTATTTTTCGCTTTTTAGTACTTCTTTATCATCCAAGTCCATTAAGAAACAGCAACACAGTCAAAAAAGATATTGAAAGTACAGGGTTGGAGAACATTACAACATCCATGTATATTTTGTAGCTTTTCGTCGATTTTTTCAAAAGGTACGGAATCAATTTCGATAAAATATATATGGGGGCAATAGTCTGATATGACGATGATGAAGCATAGAAATATATCATCATCTGCCTAAGCCTTTTCCCAACTATATTGGGGTCGGCTTCCAGTCTAACCGGATGCAGCTGAATACCAGTGTTTTACATGGAGCGACTACCACAACCCAGTTACAGGGTAACACGATACCCCTTGGAAAGACTGGTTGTCAGACTTTCTGGCTTCTGACTACTCGTAACGACTGCCAAAGATCTACAAATGACAGCCGGGACCAACAGCTTTATGTGCATTCCGAGGCACGGAGGGAACTCGGTTTGAAAGGGATGGTCACCCATCCACAGAACGACCGCGGCTAGCGTAGCTTAACCTATGACCGATCGATCTGTACGGCTTTAACTTAGCCACGCACCACCAACTTAGCATAATAGATGTGGTCAAAATGGTTGCAAGGCTTAAATATATTACGTGGATCACGTCAGCGGCATGCACAGTGACCGCTGGGAAGTCTCCACGTAATGGGACCTGACGACGGGCGGAGTTGCCGAGGAAGAGATGGAGAGATGATCTGGATATTATGTTTCACCAGGGCTGGTTCGAAGCCTTTGCCCAAATGTGGAACAAAGAAGACTAATAAAATAAAGCAAAAGTTAATATGGGAACTCTATCAATCTTATTACATAGGTACTTGTCCAACAAATAATTTGAATTTAGAACTATTTTCAACGTTCCTTCTCTGATTATAACAAAAGGCAGATAGACCGCGCGGAACACTGAGAGTGAAGCAAAAAAGCAAATACAAATTCAAAAGCGGATACCTACAATCTCGTGATTGTATTCGCTTTTGAATTTTTATTTGTATTAGTATTTGTTTTTTTTTTATGTGAAACATCTATAGCCGCACGTAAAACCGATTTCTGGCGTGGCGACGCATGCAGTGGCGACGCGTCGCCACGCTATATGATGGTATATATATACAGTCTATATGCAGTAGTGTGTACGGTGTGGCGACGCGTCGCCATGCGCAATCGACTATGCAATTACCGAAGTCACTGATTAAACGAATTAAGTAGTCACGATTTGAAATAAATTCGTAAATTTTTGTATTTAATGAAAATAAATGTTTATTCAATAAATAGTCATCGTTATCTGGAAAAAAAATCGTTATATTTTATTTTATCATTATGACATATTTAGTTCCTATCACAATCTGTTCTTTTCTGCATATTACTTTTACAAAATAATGTCGATGTTTCACATCTGCCAGGCGTCCCGTGACGGCTCACATTTTTTAACGATGCTTCACTTCGTGCTGTACTGACTCGTGTCAGTACAGCGCGAAGCGAATTGTACGTATTCGTTTTTTAATTTGTATTTGCTTTTTTGGCTTCACTCTCAGTGTTCTGCGCGGTCTATCTGCCTTTCGTTTCATAATCTGAGCATTTCTTGTAGAGTATTTAAATCCACAATCCACATGGCAATACAGGTTACAGTTAAATCAGTGTACAATCTTAGCTGCACCTAGTTTCAACTATGATAGATAATAATAGGTACTTCAATAAACCGGAAATCCATTCGGTACTGAGTGACGGGATTGTGACATAAAACATGGGAGAGGCTTGTACAAGCAGTGAACTGTAATAGGTAGTTCTAGTCTAGTTGATCATGACAGCCGTAATTTTAGTACTTAGTAGTCATTAACGTAGCTTGCCCTAACCCCCTAACGTTGAGTGAGACTGTGGGTTTTGCTTATACACGATACAAGTCCCTGTAGTGCGGGGACCTTGTATCACTGACACGACTGCTCCAGCTGTAGGGCGGACCTACAGCTGGAGCAGTCTGGTAGAAGGTGAATAAAAGAAACTCTACTCTCTTAACTTGATCGTTCTTCTCCATAGAGACCTACCTACGTTTTGGAATGAGCAACATCAATTTAAAGTGCCTGTAAATGGTTTAATTGAAATAAATGCTTTCACTTTCGACTTTGACTACAATTTATGATTCCTATAACTGCATAATCTAAAAGAGTAGGTAAGGAGTTTCTTGCCCTTTCTTCTCCATACGAAACTACCTTTTGGAAGGGGCAATTAGTTTCAAATTTTTATGAAAATGATGTTCAAAGTTACCTTTTCATCCATTCTATTCGAAAAGTGTCGTTTTGTTCCTCTATAAGCGGGAGCAAAGTAGCTCTTTTCTCCACTAGACTTTTTAGCGGGCAGTAATGAGATTTGAATTAGGAACATGAATCGTTCATTGAAATCGAACGCAAATTGTATAAATTACTGGCTGTAAGTGTTGGCTATTCGGTGCGGGGAGGCGCGGTAACTAAAAAAGAAACAAAAGCGCGCGATTTACTTCCCTTTTCTTGTAATCGGTACGAAAAAAATAGTCCTACGTCGAGTTCTGAAAGTGATAGTCCCTCGCTATGCTCGGGATTCTATTCTAGAATCCTTCGCTTCGCTCTGGATTCAAAATAGCGCCCTCGCCGTCAAAATATTATTTTGCTCCCTTTTCATACAATCTACTATTTGTGGTCTAATATTAAAATAAATGCTTTCACTTTTGACTTTGACTTCATTAAACTATGACAATTTACTTTACAAAATATTGTTTTTGAACCATCAACTTAAAGTCATATTTTGAAAGCAAAAACGTAGTCAAACAATCACTTAGTTATCTACTACTCCTCAGATTAATCTGAGTACTACTCATGCTATTCTACCTCAGAATCACCAACAAATCATTTAAAAATCCTCTTACATTAAGAGAAAGCAAGCACAGCGGTCTATTAGCCCGCACAGGAACAAAAGCCAGGTGCCCCATATACAACGGCACACAAAGGTATGAAAAGGCTGCGAGATGGAAAGATGAACCGCTTTTATGTCGTGTGACATATTTGTCTAACATTCGAGAACGTTCGTGGATGTTTGTGGATGTGTTTCTTTAAGGGGGATGCGCCAAGGTAGCCCGCGAAATGCAATTTGCAGGTCAGTTTTGAGTAATAACAAAAATAACCGCGGGAGTAACAAATATGTGTTTAGACAATTTCAAACTCTCCAAGTAATCTGAAAACGTATCCGCGGCATCCACGCTGATAAAGTCGCGGGCAAAAGTTAGTACCTAATATAATAATAAAATTGTTATCTATAATTACTGGGCAATAATCCATTTTTGGTTACTACTGTTCATTTTTGAGTGGAAATATGAATCAATACTACCCGACAAAGTACGCAGATCGCACCGTTCCCTGTAGATCAATTTCTACGACTTGCGACCAACGAGGTAGTGAGAAAAAAAAATAAAACATAATGAAAAAAATACCAGTTTTTAAACCAATTAAGTAAATAAAAGCGCGAGTGCAGCGGAGGCTTCTCTCATTTCTCAGGCTTGTTCATTGTTGAGCAATTTCCGTTGCTCGCCGCGAAACAACCAGTTCTACTCGACGCGGGAACAGAACCGGATCTAAAGCGATGAGAACTTGACATCTAAAGATGATGACTCGACTTTTATATTTTTTTAGGAGATATTTTAATACGTCTCACTGCCCAATCAGGTTTTTTTTTTTCATTAGACAAATATTGAATTCAGTGAAAATCTAGCCGTCTTGTCATTAGATACGTAAATGACAACTTACGCATATATATCAACTTTGAAAGTCTCTACACTTATCTATGCAAAATAGATCTCCTCATGGTGATCTTATGGTGTACTTACACCATAATGTTAGAATAGGTCCGATAGTTTTCAGCAGACACACCGGGCGACACGAAGGGCGGACAATGCCCTCTTTCAGCCCCCTAAATGGGTCCAGGGATGACAGACTCAGTGACGTCTGTCGCCTTCCACACATCCTAGTTTTCAGCGCGTATAGTGTCCCACGCGCGCCGATCTTAGACGTCGCAGAGAAAGTCCAGTCCAACACCTCACTCCCCCTCCTGACCTGAGGAGGTCCGCAGAAGCGGGCCGGCACCAGTCGGGGATTGCGGAAGTATCCCGCAACTCACGACCTAGGTGTGAGATGGAACACCGTGGTGGATTTATCCGGTAAGAGACCGGCACACCCGCCCATCTTCCCTAGACGAGGGATATTTAATGACGATTTCTCAGTACAAAAAAAGTCCAATAATTATAAGAGTTGACATAGAGAACGAAAGATAGAGTATAATCTGACCGTTCTGCCGGTTTGTTCTGTAAAAAATCTCTCTCGTGATTAGGAGTGAGTTTGTGGTGTACCAGCTATCATCCTCACTCGGGTGAGCGAGCAGGTCACCTCCTACGTCATAAAAATGTTATTGAAATGGTAAACAAACTTCCCACCACACGTCAATTGTGAAATACAACCTCTGTTTTCACATTTGAACCCTGAAATGAAATCGAATCTGAATTGCATCGTAAATATAAGCACGTTCACAACTTAGTATGCCACCTGGATGTTAAGTATTACTACACACACTAAACAGAATATAAAATGTTATGTTTTACAATCAATAAGATCTGTATAGTAAGTTCCAATTTATGGAGGATATAATATAAAGAAATTGAATCTGGATATCTTCAAGGCATCAGAGACCGGTTTATCCTAGGTGAGCGTGCTCCACCTTAGGCCGCATCATCACATAACAGGTGAGTTGCGTCCAATCGCAAGATTAATCGAATTTAAAAAAAGGCTTCAAATTCCAACTTGTTTCCAATTTGACTTCTGTCTACTGATATAATTGATTCATTGCTAATGATTAAATTAGTTGATTACCATTCAAACATAAACATAATAATATTATGTGCATATTTTCTCTTGGTTAACGAAACACCAAACAAATAATCATATTGTGAGCCCTTGAATTATCTGTATATATTTATTTATACATACCCAACAGTAACGCAAAAAATATGGCGTTAATAGAGATGTAGTTGTCAGCTAGTTAATTGTTGTTGATCGTTAGATTAGTTTCTTGTAACGTTGTTGCAAGTTGTTGTCTTGTTGTTGTGTTGTTTAAAACTATGTAATTGTTATTTAAGTATTTCGTTGCAATGTGTATCCATATTCCTTCACAATTCTTCTGTTGTTTGTAATTTATGCATTATTTTTAACCTAAACTCTACGTTTCCCGATAGCTAGATAACTTGGAGGTCTTTATAGCCAGAACTCGAGAGTGAATTAGTTATTTCTAGGCAAGCATGGTGCATCATCAGTCACTTCATTATTTGCCGAAGAAATACATTTTTTTTTAATGTTCTCCCCATAGATATCCGTGGTTCTCCCCAAACCTCAACCCGTGCCATCGACTAGCGGCCTTTTTAATGGCCAGTTAAATAATTATTGTCGTAATATGTCTATAAATATCTATGCTGGGTGGTCTGATAATGACATCAATACCTGCTCATTATGTTAAAAGATTATGCATAAATATTACCATCATTAATTTTAGAAGGTTAGTGTCAAATTTTTCAAGAGAGGAGGTGTTGAAAACTGTAAATCATTTCTCCCGTACCACCACGAGGCGATGTGTATCTTAGTTTGTCGATAATTTTGGTAGAGTTTAGGTAGATTAGGTTAGAAAATAGTTTATGTATGGAGAATGTGTTTGGGTGTCTTTTTTTATGTAATATTTATAGGAGTAAGACGGGGTCGTGGCAGGCCACGAAGGAGATGGAGGGACGAACTTGACGGATTCGTCCAAAACTGGAGGAATGAAAGGATCGCGAAAGATAGGCATGGAGAGAAAGCTTTGCCCAGGAGTGGGAAAAAATAAACTTCCAAAAAAAAAAACTTGTTTTTCATTTGATAATTTTCTGTAGCTATGTCTATATCTTTTCATATTATCTATGGCTCTATCTACTCTACACATAACGAAAGCCAGTTTTACCTACTCCGTAAATATTTTCTTACATAAAACTAATCTGGTGGCGAACCATACTTTTATTGTGTTTCATTGTATAAGTGTAACAACATCGATAAGGAACGAAACTGAACTAGAAACTGCAAAGTGAACAATTAAATCAATAACTTTGAAATGGAATACGATAGTTAATATCCCTATCAACTTTACAAGTCAAGCTCGGATGCACAGAATTAATTATCTCCACACTATTCCACCATTTTTGGGTGGTCGAGCGTGGCAACCTAACTACCCATAATTTCCTTTTAGCAAGCAACCCTACCTGTCTGGCGTCCGGTCAGCTTGCGAGGCTGGTTGCTGGGTCCTTGACCGCTGGCTACCGGCTTGGGAAACACTGGTTGACGCAGTAACGCAGTACTATAGTCAGGGGTAATTTTACCACTTTTGTGGGTAGTTTTTAGGATTTTAGGGAATACCATAAAATCCTAAAAATTACCCACTAAAGTGGTAAAAAAGTGAAAAGTGGTGGTGGTGGTATTTTTTGTCTTATAAGATGTGTGTATCTATATATAGAGTGAGAGACTGACTGTGAAATTTATTTTGGTACTAGCGACCCGACCCGGCTTCGCATAGGCTGTCAAAATCTTTTTGTAATGAACTATCCAATACAAAAATATTTTTTCAATTCGAACCAGTAGAACCAGTGACACATCAAAACGAATGAGAATTTTTTGAACTTTTGGACCCTGCAGATTGTAGCTGAAATATTTTCGAATAGGTACCTAAGATGTACTGTAGCCCCAGGGCCTCAAGTCTGCTATTACAATAGTGTCAGAATGGTCTATAATCTTCAAATCTGGTCTACAATCCGCTAAATTCATAATGATCGATCATTGAATGCACAATGACGTTCTAATGGTAGGTCACTGATCAAAGCAACTGTCAAAATTTTAGCAGATTACCGCCTAAGTCAGTCATTCAGTTGTCATTTTGCACGAGATTACCATTCTATATCATTTCTTTCAAAGGCGATGGCGTGTCAGTGGTTGACCATTGGAAAGTCATAATGATGCCATTATACTAAGAGATTACCAAACTTGTCAAAATCAACAATTATGAAATCAATGATAGACCATTCTGACACTATTGTAATAGCAGACTTGAGGCCCAGCCACCGGGAAAAGAAGGTCTCGGTAGGAGCGCCAAAAAAAAATACCACGAGGGGTAATGATATAAAAAGAATTGCAGCAATACCTACTTGCCAAAGTTCCAGCAACATCTCATGAATGGGCCATCCCATAGGTATAAAATGATAGCTTTTGCCCGCGACTTCGTCCGCGTGAAGGTCGGTTATTGCGAATGTAGAAGAAATCGTGGATTACAAAAGAAGTTTGTACCAAATCTGATCAAAATCGGTTCTGTGGATAAGCCGTGCAAGTCAAAGTCAAAGCATTTATTTCAATTAAACCATTTACAGGCACTTTTGAATTGTCAAGGAGTCGGTCATTTAGTCAGAAAGTTGAAGCTAGTTGCTCGTTCCAAAACGTAGGTAGGTCTCTATGGAGAAGAACGAGCAAGAAACTCCACGGACACGCTTTTAAAATCAGGTTTTAACAAAATACTGCTTACATTATTCTTGTTGCTTCTATATGTGAAAACAATGAAGGTAATCTAGAAATACAAAATATAAAAAATTATCAAGATAAAAACCATGGCAGTTAAGAGTTGACCAATCTCTACTGACAGCGCCCGTTCCCGAACATGACAAGCGTAACAAAAAACAAACTCACTATGTGTGTTAGTATGGATTGCTAGGAATCCACATTGACGGAAAAATATGGACCGTCTAAGAGCGTCACAAGAATTTTCAACAAAGACAAGTAATTATAAATGAGTCACAGTATTTTCCATAACAATAGCATTACAGAACAACTAAGCTTTGCAAACACAACAATCAGTATAAATTATTTGCATTGTTAATTAATGAGATTAGAATTTTATCCTATGGAAGTTAACAATCCTACGGCTGGCAACATCACGTATTCACGTAATGCGCGCGCAGTCTGCCGTGCGCCAGGTGAGCAAGCGCACGTTTCCAACGCTTCCAAATTCAAAATTCGCATCGCGAATCCCGCGCACGATAACTTTTACTTTCTTTTTTTTAATATTACGTCACAGTCGTGTTACGTTTAGTAATCGCCGGTCGTTCTGACGCAAGAGTGCTTTTAGTGCAAGTGGAGTGGTTCCTTTTTTGTTTTTGTGAGTTTCAAAATGGAATTGTGATTGGCAGAGTAGGAAATAAAATGTAAGTGAGAAGAGCTAGGAGAAAAGTTTAATTATATATTTAATTTTATTTACCACAAGGTTAAAAATTGATTACATCGAGCTGGCTCACTCTACCGGCTCTGTCTCAAACAGCTGTAAACTAAAATCACCACGTCAATTAAAGTTGGTTACTATACCGATGATTTAAAATTGGAATTAATTATACAGAACCGGACTTAGGTACTTATTATATGTCAAGCCTAGATATTATGTTTGATAGCGGTTAACACACCTTTATTTATTTTTTAAATACGCTACGAATTTCTCATGGTGTTGTGGGTGCGTTTATAAACATTTACCCTGTATTTTAAACCTTATTGGATAGTAACTATCGTACTTTTTCACAAAGATAAAGAGGAAAGATTTGTATTTTAGTATGTTTGTTACGAAAAAACTCAAAAACTACCAGTCCGATTTCAAAAATTCTTTCACCAATCGAACGCTACATTATCCCTGAGTAACATAGGCTATATTGCATTATTATAAAAATAGAGTTCCTTAAGAAAATTCACGCGGACGAAGCCGCAGGCAAAGTGATAGTCTGAGTCATTAATAATTTGCAAATTGTAACCAGTTTTGGAGCGATGGCATTGGTAAGAAGCATTTAAATGTTAATTTATGTTAGGATACCTAGTGATTGGATCAAGGGCCAACGTAATTCGTTTTGATACGATTACAAAATACTAAACCGCGTATATTCAGCACCCTAATTAACTTAATAACCACAGTCCTTTTCATCGAGAATACATAATACCATTTTATATTTGGTAAATTCGTAAGCTCGACAATTGACAACGTAAATAACGCAAATTCATTTTTATATTGTAAAATTGATAAAGGCTATTAGCGTGTATAGGTAAGGGTAGCCGTAGTCTTTTAGTTTCATGCCCTGGCTGGAGGCCTGCATTAATTAATTAATGCAGGCCTCCAGCCAGGACGGGATTCCAGCAATTGTACTGAAGACTTGTGCGCCTGAGTTGTCTCCGAACTTGACGCGCTTATATCGCCTGTCGTTTGATACTGGGAAAGTGCCGATGGCTTGGAAGCAAGCTAACGTGCAGCCCGTGCCCAAGAAGGCTAGTCGGGCTGACCCGTCGAATTATAGACCCAGCTCCTGGCATACCTAGAAGCGAATGATATCCTCAGTGACCGACAATACGGCTTCCGCCGAAATCGATCAACTGGGGATCTACTAGCGTATGCCATTCACATCTGGAGTGAGGCCATCGAGAAGCATGGAGAGGCACTAGCAGTCTCCCTTGACATCTCAAAGGCCTTCGACAGGGTCTGGCACGATAGCCTTATTAATAAGCTTCCTTCCTTCGGTCTGCCCGCTGGATTGTGTGATTGGATTCCAGATTTCCTGAGGGATCGGTCTATTCGAGTGGTCATAGATGGCTGCTCGTCCGGACTGCTGGATATTAATGCCGGGGTTCCTCAGGGGTCTGTGGTCTCAGCAACATTGTTCCTGCTGCATATTAATGATCTGCTAAAACCCGGTACCTTTGGGTATGCAGACGACAGCACTGTCGCTGAGAGATACGTTTCCGACGCACGAGCTGGTGGGTCGCAGATCCGGTCTCTCCGGGAGGCGATGGTTGAGCGCTTGAACTTGTCCTTACAGGCTGTCTCTGAATGGGGCGACGCCAATCTGGTCAAGTTCAATGCTGCTAAGACCCAAGCGTGTCTCTTTTCCGCTAAAAGGAGCCAATTCCACCCAGCTCATCTTTCCGAGGTGTAACCGTGCCGATAACCGACCGATTTGAGCTTCTTGGTGTTACGTTAACATCAACCCTCAATTTTGGCCCTTTCATAGAGTCAAAGGCTCAAGTGGCTGCCAAAAAGCTGGGGATCCTAGCAAAGGTGAGACGGTACTTTACGCCGGAACAGCTGCTTAAGCTTTATCAAGCGCAAGTTCGATCGTGTATGGAGTACTGCTCTCATCTTTGGGACGGATCTGCCAGATACCAGCTAGATGCCCTAGAGTCAATTGAGAAACGAGCCAAGAGGATCATTGGCAATGATAGGCTCGTCGAGTCAAAGCTCCAAAGTCTTGAGCATCGACGCCGAGTTGCTGGCCTGTCGGTTTTCTATCGGTTGCATTTTGGGGAGTGTGCGACGGAATTGCATAATTTAATTCCGCCGAGCCCGTTCCATCATCGGACCACAAGACGTACGGCGATGCGCCACCGGCACACGGTGGACATCCCACCCACACGCACGAAACGTTTTGGGAATACATTCATTGTGCGTACTGCTAAGTAGTGGAATTCCCTGCCTGAGTCTGTGTTTCCTGATAGCTACAACCTGGGAGTCTTTAAGGCAAGAGTGAATAGGTTACTTCTAGGCAAGCGTGCTCCATCTTAGACCGCATCATCGCTTCCCATCAGGTGAGATAGCGGTCAAACGTATGCCTACCAATAGATTAAAAAAAAAAAAAAAAAAAATTAAGACACCACAGGAAAGTTCGGTTAAGCAGCCCACAATCTCCAGGATCACTTGCGAGAAGACGCATCAAAAATAAAATGTACAGTATAAAAATACAATACGGTCAACGTAACTTGGCGCGTCTGAAGTTAGCTGTTTGGCTGCGCAATGGAACTTTTAGGAACGAAATTGTCTACTGCGCAGCTAATTAACTCTTAACTGCCATGACTTTTATCTTTTTATCTTGATTCTTTTTTTTTAATGCATTGTATTCTTACCTGCATTGTTTTCACATATAGAAGCAACGTGAATAATGTAATCAGTATTTTGTAAAAACTTGATTTAAAAGAGTGTCCGTGGAGTTTCTTGCTCGTTCTTCTCCATAGAGACCTACCCTACGTTTTGGAACAAGCAACTAGCTTCATTTTTCTGACTAACTAACTGACTCTTTGACAATTCAAAAGTGCCTGTAAATGGTTTAATTGAAATAAATGCTTTGTCTTTGACTTTGATATTTCGTTTTATTTCAAAATGGAAGAGCTAGAATTAGGCGGTAGTGAGGTCACCGAGAGTCTATAAACTTACCCTCCTATTAATAAACGCGGAGTACCTATAGTTAGTTACACCATCGTTAATTATTAAATTTTTCGAGGAATACGCTTGGTGTAACTTTATTCCGGGTTTATTATTAGGAGGGATAATGTTTTGCGTGCATTACATAATGCTCTACCATAGGCAGGAATTTCAAACCAAAAATAAAGTCATTTTCCAGCAAAAGCTTTTGCTCAATGTTACTTACATAGTTTGATGTGTAGTTGCTTAGTTAATGGCTATGTATTGTGTCTTTTTACACGCTTTTTATTAGCTTCACCTGTATGTTTGTATGTTTGTTTGTAACCGACTTCTTTGGGCGCGATTTTGAACCACTTTAAACGGCCAGATTTCGTTCAAACTTTGTAGATTTATCGAGGACCGATGACAATACACAAATTTGATAAAATTATTAAAAAAAAATCAAAAAAAAAACAAGTCGTTCAAAATTAGTTTCCGAAAAAACAGCTATTATATACTAGGAAGGTACTGCACAAGCGCCCCTGGTAGAATAAATGTACATAATATTTATAGATATAGATATAAGCAAACTAAAAAGTAAAAAATAAATAATAGTTTAAAAAAACTAAAAACACTCTTTTTATAGAAAACCAAACTAAAAAATAGAAAATAAATTTTAATAAATTATTTTATTTAAAAAAAAGCGTGGGGTGCATGGTGTCAATAGTTATAAATATTTTATTGACAGATATGAGTAGAGTAATTATCATTTTGATAATATTTTATTTAAAAAAAAAATAAAGTTTAAAATCTAAAACCCGACCACAACAAAAACTGATCTAAAAAGTACGAAACAAGAAAATATTTCACACAGAAATCAAGACATAGGTACAAAATGGTCAAGGTAAAGCCGTGGTTGCATGCCTGTGTCCCATATGGGTGCGATGAACATGAATTATAATGGCATGCAACCACGGCTTTACCTTGACCATTTTGTACCTATGTCTTGATTTCTGTGTGAAATATTTTCTTGTTTCGTACTTTTTAGATCACTTTTTGTTGTGATCGGGTTTTAGTTTTTAAACTTTATTTTTTTATTTAAACCATTTTGGAGTTTAAATACCAGTAGTAGTTTTTTTTTAATCATTTGTGACTAGTCACACCTAAGTATTATATATTTGAAAGGTACTAGTGAACCCCTTTCCAATGATACCAAACACGGTATGCGTATCTTAATTTTTTCTTTTTATCTTTCCTTTTTTTAAATAATTTGTGATAAGTCACAACTAAATATTATATATTTGAAACGTACTACTGAACCCCTTTCCAATGATACCAAACACGGTATGCTTGTCTTCATCATTTTTTTTTATCTTGGTTTTTTGTCCGCCAGAGGGCGCTACATTAGATTCTGTGACACGTCATATAGCCTATAACCAGCGGACAATCAAGACGCTTCTAACGATACCTCATTTGTTCAGTTCTAATAAGTAGTTTAGGAGCTATGAGCGAACAGATGAACATACGTACGTACATACATACATACATAGCCTGTCAAAATCATAACCCTCCTTTGGCTTTGCCGTAGTCGGGTAAAAAAAGCATGGGGTCCTTCCCCACGCTTTTTTTTAAATAAAATAATTTATTAAAATTTATTTTCTATTTTTTGTTTGGTTTTCTATAAAAAGCGTGTTTTTACTTTTTTATAACTATTATTTTTTATCCTATACTAGCGACACGCCCCTGCTCCGCACGGGTGCAATGTAGATCAAACTATACGTATGAACCTTCCTCTTGAATCACTCTATCTAATAAAGGCAGGTAGACCGCGCGGAACACTGAGAGTGAAGCCACCAAAGCAAATAAAAATTTAATAGCAAATACCTACAATCTCGTGATTGTATTTGCTTTCGAATTTGTATTTGTTTTTTTTAACTATACGGAGCTTCGTGTTGTACTGACTCGTGTCAGTATAGCGCGAAGCGAATTGTAGATATTCGCTTTTGAATTTGTATTTGCTTTGGTGGCTTCACTGTCAGTGTTCCGCGCGGTCTATCAGCCTTTTGTTTTGTAATTGATGATTAAACGAACTTACTTGTACGTGAAGTTCGATCATAATTATACTCGTGCTTCGTTCTCGAGATTAGTAATCTGAAATAATAAATCTATTACTTATTTACACATGTAGTATCACCCAGTTTTCACCACAAATAGCATCTGAGATCTACTGCTTAAAACTACATTAAAATCTGTTGCGTAGTTTAAAAGATCTAAACGTACAGGCAGCGGGCGGGAGCGAGTTTGTTTTATACCATAGATATAAGAAAGAAGATTTCTGTGTTTTATACTATTATTATCTAAAGTGCACTAAAGAAGGCTCTACTAGTGGATACATGAATTAGATTTAGCGTAACTTTTTCACAATGCTTTGCACAATGCACACGAAATTTACCTTCTTGCGCGCTATTAAAAAAAAATCAAATTAGTGAATCCGTAGTTGGTTGTAAGACAAATAAAAATCTTATTATTACATCTAAGTCCATAATTTAATAGTGTGTACGTACATATATAAAAAAACCGGACAAGTGCGAGTTGGACTCGCCCACCGAAGGTTCCGTTCAAATTCCGTGATTTGGTCAACCATACAATTATGACCGAGCATACCTGGATAATTGATTACGTACTTTAAATCAAGTCTATATTTTTATGATTTAATTACTAATTTACAGATTTTAGACTTTTCCCTGTACTTGTAGTATAAGACAATATTACTCGCCAAACATAGTTTTAGGTCTACGGGAAGTACTTACCCTAAACATTTTGTTTCCCTTGAGAGTGTCTAAATATACTTACGTTTTTTTGCGGTATAAACGGCCGTATCTTTTTTCATGTTAACTTAGAAGTTTGATTTCTTCACAGCATCAAGGACTGTAGACTTAATTTC
The DNA here is from genome assembly GCA_947361185.1 of Charanyca ferruginea. NCBI lineage: Eukaryota > Metazoa > Arthropoda > Insecta > Lepidoptera > Noctuidae > Charanyca > Charanyca ferruginea. Next base: position 29,187,248 of record OX376058.1, on the reverse strand, counting down.
AACTCGATACCTCCACGCGTTCCCGGGATAAAGGGTATTGACAGACAGACGGAGAGACAGACAGACGGACAACAAAGTGATCACATAAGGGTTTCGCCTTTTGAGGTACGGAACCCTAAAAATACTTATAAATAATAACAATAATAAGGTGTATAATTTTTTTCAAAAACCTGTAGATTTTGTAACTACTAAATCAATCTTTGCTGTCAATTAACACACAACAATAAGACTGCGTCTATTATCTATGCTAAAAATCTTGTAATCACAGCGAAGAGAAAAACTGGAGAATGTCCAAAGTTAGTCCATCAAGAAAGACCTTCATCATACTCATTAACAGTGTTAATTACCTACCTATGTGATAAAAAACTCTTTTTTACAACCTATTCGATTAAGGACATAACGTTGTTAAACCAATTGAATTCAGTTCATTGAAGTGAAAATGAAAGTTATTGCAATTGTGTTACGTAATAAGGATTCTTGTGACTTCTATTTGTGACATAAACAGGAGCCTTGACACTCTTTATTTTAAATGTTTGACCCCGTTCAAAGTTCGGGTTGGCATGTTAATGCCATTTTTTTTTAAACTTTTTACTGAATCTGAATTAATAGTAATGAGCTTGTCTTAAGAGCGCGTATTCGATTCGTGACGAAAACTTCATATTTTTGCGTTTTGCCCAGAGCAATATCGTAATTATGTGAGCAGATTATTTAAAGACAATTTACAGTTTTATAAAGATTAAGTCTTGATTTAGACAGCTACAGAGTAAAAGTATAATTTTTAAGTATGGTTTTTTAAAGCAAAGACAATCCTTTCATAGCGTTTTACGAAAATAGACGTCAGAGTAAACTTTCAGGATGAATACAACCGTTACAGTATGCCAAAATATTATGTTTTATGCGTTTTTCCAGCAGGATATACAGTTCTCAAGTCTACTACAGAGCCATAATTACGAAAATATTACTATTATGTATTAAAAAACAATGTTGAAAAAGTACAAAATCGGTTCAGTTTGTAAATTTTTTTTTTTCACCAGTATTTAAATAAAGACGTAACTGATATATTTCCTTTATGAAAATAAAGGTTATGCTTAATTTACAGAATCTTTTTCAGTGCTTCTTAAAATAATTGTCTAAAATAAATGAGTTCGTTTAAACTCATTTATTTTAGACAATTATTTTAAGAAGCACTGTAAAACATCGCGCGCTGTCGTTCGCCGATCAATTTCAATGATTCGTGCTTATTTCGTGCATATTTTTTTTTCTTATGCACACAAACAGACCATTGTATTGTTCTAGTGTGTGTCAATGCTGCTACGCCGTTCTAGCGATCGTTTAGATTTTGAGTTGCACTAAATCGAATACGCGCCCTTAAGTTCGGATGTTGTACCTTCTGGTCTGGCAGAACTAACCTCAAATCTTTGTCAAAAAGTTAAAAGAGGTCTAATTATTATGTTACCCATCAGAGATTTAATAAAAGAAAATGAGATTCTGTAGTTAATATTCATGAATATTATCTTGCTTTCATAAGCACAATAAGTACCATACTATATCCTTCACAATCGTGTCGTGGACATCGTCGCTATCATGTATTGTAGCCTTGATGTGCCTTTCCAATCGCTGATGTGTCTCGTCAACACGGCCCTTTTGCGGCAAGTCTTTAATTGAACATGCATGCTTCACGATTTAAAGCCATTATAATAAATATTTTGACCATAACTTAACAGTATTTTGAACAGATTTTATTATGGAATTGACTTTTAGATGTTTCTTTAATCCTTATTAGTAAAACGCGCATCTGCCTAAGCCTCTTCCCAACTACATTGGGGTCGGCTTCTAGTCTAGTCTCCACAACCCAGTTACTGGGTAACACGACACCCTTTATTAAGACTGTTGTCAAAGTTTCTGGCTTCTGACTACCCATAACGACTGCCAAAGATCTACAAATGACAGTCGGGACCAACAGCTTTACGTGCTTTCCCAGATACGGAGGGAACTCGGTATGAAAGGGATGGTCATCCGTCCCCAGACCGACCGCGGCTAGCGTAGCTTAAACTTTGAACGAACGATCGGTACGGCTTTAACTTAGCCACGAGCTCCTCTCGAGCTCGGTCTTTTAAATAATCTTAAACATTAAAACAAATATTATGCTTTTATGTTTTGACTCCCATTGCCAACTCACGACTAATTTCTACACCAATTATTAAAGCAACTGTCACGACGCTATTTAAAACGTGATCTCTATAGTAAACTGTATTATTCTACGTTGAAATTAGGTATCTATGTCTAATGTAGATGCATACATTCTAATCTTAATATATTTGCTGTTGTAGTAATTACATATAAATGATGTAATGTCACGTCGCAATCGCAACACATTGCTACAAAACGTACAAAACCGTGTTTTGTTTTAAATTGTTTCAACTTTTATGCAATTTTGTTGCAAGTATTCGAGGAAATATTCATCTACCGTTCCATAAGGCTTTTATAGGTGGACGGTAGTAGGTCAGCTGTTATTCGATAGTAATTAATTTATTGCGCAATTGAGTGCTTCCTTTGGATACGATACGAGTAACATAACTTGTCAGACGGATTGTCTTGACAGATCGTCGTGACAGATGGTCTTGACAGATTTTCTTGACAGATTGTCTTGGCAGATTGTCTTGACAGAATGTCTTGACAAATTTTCTTGACAGATTGTCTTGGCGGATTGTCTTGACAGAATGTCTTGACAGAATGTCTTGACAGATTTTCTTGACTGATTGTCTTGGCAGATTGTCTTGACAGAATGTCATGACATATTTTCTTGACAGATTGTCTTGGCAGATTGTTTTGACAGAATGTCTTGACAGAATGTCTTGACAGAATGTCTTGACAGAATGTCTTGACAGAATGTCTTGACATAATGTCTTGACAGAATGTCTTGACAGAATGTCTTGACAGAATATCTTGACAGAATGTCTTGACAGAATGTCTTGACAGAATGTCTTGACAGATTTTCTTGTCAGATTGTCTTGACCGATTGTTTTGACATATTTTCTTGACAGATTGTCTTGACAGGCTGTCTTGATAGATTGTCGTGGCAGATTGTCTCGACAGATGGTCTTCATAGATTGTCTTGACAGAATGTCTTGAATGGCTTGTCTTTGCAGATTGTCTGGCACACCCTGGGCAGTAAGTCTCGATACCATCATAGCTGACCGGCTACTCTTTTCATTACGACAGTGAATACCGTGTGTGACTGCTGCAGCCGGCCCTTACCGACTCGACCAGACTTGCTAAAAGAAGGAAAATAGAAAAGAACTCTCCAAAAGTGCGAAGTATATTAGTTTTGTTCCCTTGATCTCATACTGGGATTCCCTGTGTCGTGGGATCTAGTTTCATTGAACCTATTACAACAAGACAAATTACTTAGGGACGCGCATGCTTTCATAAAAGGTTCTAAAATGTCACAAATGAGACAGTTAGGCAGTTGCACCTGAAGGTTTAGCCAAATTGACAATCTACAGTCAATAACACTAACAGAAAACTAATCAAATGTATGGGAATGACGTCATCTCAACGATAACTCACGTGTTTGAAAATAAAAAATGGATTACGACGAGGCGTTAATTATTGTAGAAAGAGATATACGATACGAAACGTTTGTAACTTGGCTAGGGCTACAGTAGTGTTAGTGTGTAAAAATCTCTTTCGATCTAAATTCACCGAGGAAGATTTTGAAAGAACATTATAGGCTTCGTCAGTTCATAAAAATAGTCTTATAAACGATGCTGAAGAAAGTAAAAATATTAACAAGGCCTTCGGTTGAAAGACCACTTGTGCTGTTATGAACGATACGTCTAAGCATCTTCATTCAAAACAGAATCTAAAAGTTTTCTAAAACATAATTTGTATGACAATTTGAACACAATTTTAATGAGTATCGTGTTCAGAGTAATAAACAGACAGAGAAAACAGAAAGGAGAAGTTTTATTTAAATTTAAATACTAATTAAATATTCTGTGCCAGTTATACCATAGATGTTATAAAAATCATCACGTTCACCATCTTGGGGCGTGTGTACAGAACGGTGCGCTTGCGCAAGGCGTACGCGGAAGATTCATAATAGATAAGTATTAGATAGATATTATTAGATGTTCATTATTGCAGGAAGTTATTTCAGATATGAACGTGAGGAGAATTAAATGAATGATTTACTATATTACTTAGTAGCAGTTATTATGGACGCATTTTAAATATAATGGCTATGATTGGGTAATGTGTTGGTCTTGTAGTTGGAAATTGACTTATTGCTAAAATATAACCTTGATGTGTGTCAAAGCATGGAAAGAAGTTTGATGCAACTAAGGCTACGAGACAAATGGAAAGTCACAAAAATTAGGAATATCACCAAAGTGGCAGACGTGATAGTAAAATCAAGAACGCTGAAATTGAAGTAGACGGGACATTGCGTGGAGAAACAACACAGAGAAATTGACAGGAAAACTGGAAAGGTCACGAAATTGATTCCGTGATTTCTCTGTGTTGTTCTGTGTCTTCCCATTTCTGGAATACCTCCCAGAAATGGGAAGAGACAAAGAGGAAGACAGATAAAAAGATGGGAGGACGATCTGCCGCAGGTATGGAGAAGAATAGCGCTAGACCGAAATAAATGGAGGGAAGTAGAGGAGGCCTATGTCGAAAGACAACCTAACCTAGTTGCAGATATAAATCTTAGATTTTTATTGTTAATAAAATAGGTAGATAAAAGTAAACTAGTTATAAGAAAAAAAGTAGAAATAAAAGGAAATTCTAATCCTTTTTTTTTCTACTTTCTATCTTGTATCTAGTTAACTAAATCCTTTTTTTTGGCTACTTTTATTTCAATTAAAATTTATTTTATTTAACCCGTGTAGAATGTATACTAAGGTAAGATGCTAATAAAGCAGATTCTAGCGTTCATAGGAAGGAACACACAAGTGACAAAATAGATACCATAACTTTAGATAACAGAGATAATAATTATCTAATAAAGATAAACACAAAAGATAATTTATTTGTTAAACAACAGTATAAACATGTTTAAAGTGTAGGTACTCCCGGTAAAGGGTTATGTGATGTGCCATAGATTTAAGATCTTTCAAAAGTCTGTATAAGAAAACATAAAAAAGGGACATTCTATTTTATTAATATTTGTATTTCGCGGGCCACCCTAGAGCCATTTATCAATAAATCGTTTTTCTGATGCTGCTTAAATTGTTTGACTAATAATTGTTTAATTTTTGGTAGGTATTTTGTTAAATATTAATGGTACAAGAAATAATTATGATACTTATAAGCATTAATGTAGGTACTTATAACATCTGCAACTGTGTGTGCATCTGTTTTGGATGTAAGTCGCTCTCATCTTGTCCTTTTCTCGTATTGACGACTTCTTCTTTCGTTTGAACGACTTCTTTTCTCACCTCAACGACTTCTTCTTTTGTTTTAATTTTTCGTCTTCTCTCGTTATGGCACTATCTATTTGAGCATGAGGTTATGCCTGTCAGTAAATATTGGCCTGTCAGTAAAGTTTGCCAGGACCGCTATGATTTAGATAATACAAAGAATAAAACGACCCAGCACAGCATATATTTTGACTTGTTGAAATTGTAAGTCGTAAAAGTTATAATATAATTGCACATGCACAGCATTCTCTTATCGTTAAACGTGTCGAACATACATCTAGTGTGTGGCAGTACGTTTTTAGTAATTTGAGTAGATATTATTATTGACTACTGTTTTACCAGAAGGTTAAGCATGAGCGTATAGACTATAGAGTAATCGAAACTAATTTAAAGAATAAATAGTAAAAATAAAGAATATCATGTAAAAATACCGGGGGTATTTGAACTTGATATTGACCCCCCGGGATGGATGGAGCTCATAGGGTATCAAAAAGCTCATTCGCATCGTTTTCAATAGGACAATTGCCCAAAAGGGTAGGTTTAATACAATGTCGGTTGATTTCTATTAAGCTTCAAGGCTTGATTAATATTAAATTATCAATGGGTGTTACTAATTGTACTTCATCTTCACCACTACATAATATAAATAAGAATCCCTCGCCGCGTAATTTTTTGACGTGACAACGTCTTATAATTCGATAGAGCCGGCTGCACGCACGAAAAAACATGACGTCATGCGGCGTTACGGTGCGTAAGTGAATGTGGTGTCAATTGTTTATAGTAACGATAATTACAGCGATAAAGGTAAGACAACCAATTTTTTGTTAATAGGAAGCGATTACGTTAGCCCTGAGTGCTATATGCTGCATTTTGATATTTAAACCATATTATTAAAATAGGCCAAAGTCCTATGCTAGGCTATCCCAAAGAAAATTCCCGTGGACGAAGTCGCGAGCGAGCAAAAGCTAGTGTTGCATGAAATAAAAACAAAATGCTTTAAGCCCGTCACAGACGTAGCTATAATATATATTAATATACGTCAGACGTAGCTATAATCAAGGCATATTTACGATCAGCTATAATATATATTTTTACTACGTCACCAAAATATGTGGACAGATATAGCAAGGCATATTAATATAAATTTCAAAAATGTGAACCAAACAACGATCGCAGACGTAATAAGGGCGAAAATATATTATTATATTATAGCTACCGTGTGTGGTGTGGTGGCTAGCTATAATATATATTATAGCTACGTATGTGACGGGCTTTAAGATAGTAGTAGGTATTTATAATTTGAAAATCGACTCAAATCACATCTTTAGCCAACTCGTGTTAGGCCTACAGATTCCCTTTGCATTCTTGTTACTCGATAGGAAGTGGGCAAGATTCCAAGTAGGTTCAAGGTAAAACGTGGTCGTTGACGTATGTAAACTTCGATGGCAAAGGTCCTACTTCTCTTAAACCTTCAACGCAATTGTGTAACGCGCTTGCATTCACAATAGCTTTCAATTTGACGTTTTAAATTTGACAATGCATTTATATTTGTATTTATATAGTGGTCGTCTATATTCAAACAAAGTTTACACACCTATCTGTAAAGTCATGGTTTCCTGAATATTCGGATACAATATATTCGTACACAGTGTCCGAAACAATATTGTTTTTGCTGAAATTTGTACACTATAAACAAGCTGTTTTGTACAGTCAGATAAAACCGATAAAATCCGGCTAAAAACTGTTTTTTTTTACAACTATATTATAGGCTGGGTGGAAGATAGATTTCGTTCGTTGGAAGTTTTGTACCTGACTGTACAAATCAGCGTTGTTATTAGTGTCTGAATCATTAGTCAAAAAAATATCGTTTTGAACACTGTCCAAATATATTGTATCTGAATCTTCAGTAAGCCTATGAATTCAGTTGTAAAGTCAAGAGACGACATAGTTTCTAATAGCTTCCTGGCTTGCGTCTGCGTGAAAGACGTCTGTAAATTTTTGCGTAGAACCATTGTTCTTTTTCTTAAAATAAATGTATAAGTTTATGTTACTCCTTATAGCAACAGCTATCTGCCAGTGAAAGTCCCCTCAAAATCGATAAAGCCTTTTCGGAGATAAGCTGGAACAGACAGAAGACAAAAATTAAATTCTTTTTTTAGTACAACATTCATGCATTTAGTGAAAAGTTGTTACTTTGTCCATTTCTTCAGTTTAAAAACCATTAACCTATATTTAAGTTACCATAAAATTAAATAAATAACAATGTGTGGCTTTTGCTAAGGCATTATCATACGTAAATACCTACTTTACAGAGTAATTTAAACTGCACCTTATAATTGCAATGAGTTCCCTGACTCTTCTTATCGTTTCTTATTCGTTTTAATAGGTAATTAATTGTACACACATAAGTACGTCTCATTTTTTTTTTGTCGTTTTGTTTAATTAATTAAAATACACATAAAATAATTCCAACAAAAGAAGTTGCTTGCAGTCTTATTCCGGAGTAGATTTGCAATCACAACGGCATCGCAATCGTATTTCGACAGTTTACAAAGAACTGTCAAATTGAATTGAATTGATTGCAAATTAGAAACCCGGGAAATTATTTACTCTTTTTTGGATTTATGTTCTAGGGCCAGAAAGGTCTGTCAGGAAGCACATACCTACACTATTTAGGTTAGCTAATTAAACCATTATCATTTATTCGACATACCTACTTCTTAGATTCTTCATCTATCTATTTAAATAAAAATGAATCGCCGAAATGTATGTAAGCGCATAACTTGCGAACGGCTGGACCAAATTGAATATTTTTTTTTATTGCGTTCATTATTGTCAGGCAGGAGTAGGTTTTAAAAAAAAATTAGGGTAGGTAGGTAGGTTGGTAGGGTAGGGTAGGTAGGTAGAGTAGGGTAGGTTAGGTTAGGGTAGGTAGGTAGGTAGGTGACTAGGGTAGGTAGGTAGGTTGTGTAGGGTAGGGTAGGTAGGAAGGTAGGTAGGGTAGGGTAGACAGGGTAGGGTAGTGTAGTGTGTAGTGTTTCATAATTTGAGCCCTCGGCGTCACATTACTAATTACTCGTAATTTGTCTGTCATGTAGTCGTGACCGTGGCGTCACGACTACATGACATGTCAAACATGACTGTGGCGGTCACAATAATTAAATCCCATCCGTAAGAAAATGTACGCGGACGAAGTAGTAAGCAAAACCTAGTTAATATAAATCTCTCTTTTAATATATTTTTTTTCTCTCGATTAACGTAACCCAACTTCTAGCCTACACGTAATTAGTTCCTCTGTACCAAAGCCTTTTGACATCACAAAAAGTTACCAGCATGTCAGGTAGCGGCTAATATAAAAACAACATAATATTACAAAGTTATTTTTTCCAGACTCGGGCGCTCTATGAATATGCATAAGTGACACAGAGGCATGCAAAATATGCTCTTGTGTACACCTGCTTCATGTAGTTAGTAATGTATGTATTATATTGCTAATTTATGTAAAAAATGTGTTCTTAGGAATATTTTTGTGTTTAAGTATAAAATTCTTGATACTTTGGGCGAATTTTAACAAAACTATTACAAAAACAGTTTTTTTATAAAAAAATAAAACTTCTTTTTTCTTTTTTTTGAAAAAACTTTTTATTTTTCGTTTTTTAGTGTTGCCTTAACATCCAAATCCATTAAGAAACGGCGGCACACTTAAAAAAGATTGTAAATCTCCAAAGATTGAAGAAACTAAAACGTCGTCGAAGTATTTTTTTCGGAATTTGTTGATTTTCTCAAAAAGGGCTCAATCAATTTTGGTAAAATTAATATGGGACCATTTCGGATTTTTTTAGACCTTTCGAACAAAAGAATTTTGCAAATCCGTTTATATATGACAGAGTTATGCCCGAACATGCAGAAAAAAATAAAATAAAATACAAACATTCGAATTGATAACCTCCTCCTTTTTGAAGTCGGTTAATAAAATAAATTGCCTTTTCTCAACTATGTTGGGGTCGGCAGTCTAACCAGGTGCAGCTGAACACCAGTGTCTTATATGGAACGTCTTGACTGTCTGACCTCCACAACCCAGTTACTGAGTAACACGATACCATGCCAGACTTTCTGACTTCTGACTGACCCATAACGACTGTCAAAGATAAATGAATCACAGCTGGGATCAACGATTTTCATAATTTTCGAGCCACAGAGGGGTGTTAGTATGAAATGGATGGTCATCCATCTAGGGAATGACCGCGGCAAGCGTAGCTTAACCATGTCCGGTAGATCTGCAAGGCTTTACTTTACTCAACCACGAGCCCCTCTACAAAGTCAACCTCATTAACTCAGCTTCCATACAAAAATTGTCAAGCATCAATTTTATTCCATAGAAGATAAAATACTCATAGGTACCTACTTTTTAGGTTTGAAATTTTGTTCGAATTCACCCTTAGTGGTTATGGAGAACACAGAAGAAAAACTACTTTTTTCCGATTCTTTTCGATCAAGACTCATAAATATAAATATGAGTCTTGATCCCTCGTAGAGAAAGCGTGAATAACCAGCAATAAGTAAAATAATGTTTAGCTGAGTGTAGAGAATTAATGTCACGCATCACTTCAGGTCAGACCTGCGTCTGCGGAAAACGATAGCAAATCGTTGATAGCCGGCTTTTGTGTTAAATGACACAGTTCTGGTTGATGTGATGCGAGTTTGAAATCCGTCCAGTCTTTTATCAAGTTTGGGATCGGTTTCCGGTGTTCAGATATTTTGGATTGCGAACCTAGAGTTGCCAGACCTACTATAAATGATTACCCAGTTAAGAAGGATTAGGAGTTAGGTTAGGAGGAAGGAGGGAAAAATGTGTTCAATGCTGGGATGTTTTTCATTTGAAAGGAGGTAAATGGAGCTTTAAATGCCTGACTGACGTTTTGGTCTACCTACGCAAAATGTCTAGCAATTAGGAATAATAATAGTTTACAACATTATCCTGTAAATCCATACTTCCATACTAATATTATAAAATATGCGAAAGTAACTCTGTCTGTTACGTTTTAACGATAAATCGGCTGAACCGATGTTGATGAAATTTGGTATGAAGATAGCTTGAACCCTGGTGAAGGACATAGGCTACTTTTTAATCTGCGACTTCGTCTGCATCCGCGATAACAGACATTCACGCGGACGAAGTCGCGGGCAAAAGCTAGTCTTATATAACTCCTTCACATTTAATCGTAAGTAAGTAAGGTACCTTTTGTGTCCAATACCTGAAGAAGTGAAGACCTTTCTCCAGGTATCATAGTACCATGCTGGGCCTTCCTAGCATTGAAGTTATCAAGTATCAACATCTTTTGAACCACATATTTTAGTAATTAGTGACAAAATGCCTTGCCTAAATGACGTAGGTAGGTTCTGGAATCTTCGACCATGAGTGAATATTATCAGATGTGTTTCATTGGCAAACTACCAGTTTGTAACTATGCGAAATTCATCATTTCCAAAACGATTGGATTGGATTGAAGGATTTAAAAGAAGGGCCTTCCTTATTTCTTCTTTGTCTTACCTGTCCCTGGAGCCAATAAAGAGCAAAGAAGACAAAAAGCCTACGTAGGTAACATTGGGTGTATAAAAAAAATGGCGGCGACAACAATTCCTTTTTCAAAAACTCCAATCAAAATGCACCGCTATAAACGGCCGGGTCTCTCGGCCCAAAGTGAGCCGTCAGCTTACATAACGCAGGTAACAGACAACACAACACTGTAACAGGTGTGTTGTGTTTGCGCAGTGACACAGAACCGGATCGATGTGACGTCACGCGTAGAAAGGAGTGCGCTCGGCGCGTGCGCAGTGCGCACCCACTCGGATGTGGTGACTGTAGGGCTGGCAACACTGTCGCGTTGTGATTAATCACTCTTTTTATTTTTTAATGTAGTTGTTACAAAAAGGTGTTTATTTTGTTTTTTGAAAATACTTAGTACCTATTTAATTTTGCATATTACATATTTTAATAATTGATAGTAGTTATTCTCATAAATAACCTACGATACATTTTTGATTTTTTAATAGTTTTTCCATATAAAACAACGTAAAGAATCATGGCGAGATTCATACATTCATTTGTATCAAAAAAAAAAGTAATTTAGAGGGTTTAAAATATTTTCCAAAAAATAAGAATACATTACCAGGTGTAGATTGATATACTTAGCATATTTTTAAAGCCCCCGCATAATTAAAATATTACGAAATGAAAATAACACTTTTTCGTTTCATCTCGATGCCCATTTTCTGTTTATAAAATAGAGAAAGTGACCAGCGATGATAACGGATCTATAAAATTGGCAGACAAGTGATGTGACAAGTGTGTTGAAAAAAAAAATCATTATTTGTGATATTATTTCCCATAAAACGATGCAATTTCAATGTAAGAACTGCGAAACGGCGACTGTCGGTGTCACTGTTACTGTCAGTCGCCGTTTCGTTCTGAATTATTGAGCTTTTCGTTAAACTTTTAACTTTTTTTTTGCGGGGTTATCGGGGGTATCCAAGAATATAAGAATTAGAATTTCAACTTCTCTAAACATCTTAATTTTTTTTTGTATAAATCCTGCCATGGATCTTTTAATCTAAGTTTAACAATCTAAGTTACTAGGTACAAAAGTTAAGCAAAATTCACCCTAAAAGATTTGTTATTATTCTCTCTCTCCGTATTCAAGATTTAAGCTAGGTTCCATAAGTAGCAACCCCGCTTCTATTCACGCTACCTGTTCTTCACTATTTTCTTTTTTGTAAAGTTAACCCTCTATGTCTATAAAAATACCTTGATAGAAACAGTTTCGTGTCAGATTGACTTACTTACTATATAGAGAACGCAGCGTCTTAAATCACTGAAAACAAAAATAAGTAAAGACTCGGTCATACGAGATGTTCGATTTTACAATTCTTGCAGATGATGTCGCAAGAAAAAGCGATTTAAACATCTATTAAAGTTTATTATGTCATTGGATTGCATACCCGCCGAATTAAGTATGGAGTTTCTTGCCCATTCTTCTCCATACAAAACTACTTTTTGGAATGGGCAACTAGAATCAAGTTTTTCCCATTTGACGTTCAAAATGATTTGACTTTGAATGTCCGTGTGGTGTCGGACGAAAAGAATAGCACTATCCCATATCTTCCCGTGGGTGTCGCAAGAGGCGACTACCAGAGAATAGACAGCAGCGTTCTCTGTGCCTTTGTAACAACCATACTGCGATCGCCAATCCGCCTGCCAAGCGTGGCGATTATGGCAAAACCCGCCCTGGGGGAGGCCTATGTCCAGCAGTGGACGTCTTTCGACTGAAATTATGAAAATGATGATGATGACTTTGAAGGTCCACCTGATGTTCAGTAGTCACCGCTGTCTTCTGTCATCTGCAATCCCATGAGGCCTTCACCTGACTATCGCAGACAGAGTTGAAATGTCTCATGTACCTATAATTTTACCGGCATCGGCACCCAATCACTCATAGGTCGTTTGTCAAGTGCACTACAAAGCAGTCCTATTTTTGCGGTCTATAAATCCGTCTATATATACTAGTAATAATCGGACCGATCGACCGGAATCGGGATCGGTTAGTAGCAATCGGTGTCTATAAATACTAGTTTGTGCACTATTCGTAATTTTACCGTCCAAATTGAACCGTTCCCCCTTCCGGGTTGTTTTTAGTGATTTATATAAAATGACCCTGTCAGGTGCCTTTCACTTATAAGGGGATGAACCCAAAATTATTGTTGTCTTATACGTCTTCGCACGTAGAGTAATAAAGCAAGCAACTGCCGACTTGCGAAGAAAAGAATGAGAGCTACCCTAAACTGTGCCGCACCGATCCAAGTAAGGGTCTTTTCAGGCGTACCACAACCACACCACAACCACAACAAAAACACTTAGTCGGGCACAACTTTTTATAAAAATGAATAGTTTAAATCACACTGAACACTTTGTCGGTACGACAACGCAGCTACAAAAAGCCGCAGAGCGTCACTATTCACACGTTACCATTGCTCGTCGCTCGACCACCTTTTGACCCTGCGATGTGATGTGGTTATGGTACGTGTGAAACAAGCCTTAAGACGGACAAGTGCAGAAGTCAATCATCTGTTTCTTTCATGCCACATCGGACCGTAAAAAATCGGACTGCCGATTCGTAAAATTCCTTGTAGTGCACAAACGTACTTACCTTTCAACTGCCGATTCGTAAAATTCCTTGTAGTGCACAAACGTACTTACCTTTCAAACCGGAACACACGGTTTGCGGCAGATATAGGTATGGTGGTGGGACTACCAGCACGCGTAGCATGACCACGCTATGTGTACGGAAGAATAGACATACTGACAGGAAGAATAGACAAACTGTACTGACTTGTCTATTCTTGCTGTCAGTATGTCTATTCTTCCATAGACATAACGTGGTCATGCTACGCGTGCAGGGGTGTGATTCTGTAAGAACTCATTCTAAACTTCGAATCTGAATCCGCTGTGAGTTTCTTGGTTGGCATTCTAAAAACTCGGTTGATAATTCGAATTTACACTAGCGCCCCCTTGCGAGCGTGTCAGCGAGTTGAACTAAATTGACAGGTAGATTTTGACAGATAAAGTATGAGATGACGTAAGAAGTGGCATTCTGTAAGGTAATTTCCCCGTCGCTTCGACGCGACGCTCACTTCGCCTCGAACTCGATTCAAAGTGTCAAATATATCAAGGTCATTTTGAACCTTATGCGAAGTGAGAGTGAATAGCGATGTGAGATGCGAGTTGTTGTTTGAATTGTACAGAATCGACCTACAGGGCATGCTCCTTTACAAGGTCTCTAGTACTACTTACTAACAAGCTAATCATTAGTAATTTCTGGAAAAATCTGTAATTCTATTCTGCGGATAGAAGAAAGTGTGCCGCAGTTATATTCATCGCAAATGTTTGATCAATGAGACCGCATCTCTGTTTCTAGATAGATTTCACTCTCAACGGGTTTGCTGTTAACACCGTTAAATTAATTAATATCTTCGTTTAATTTAGGTACTTATTTGCGAGCTGCTGGTGTTAAATAGCTGTTTATATTTTTAAATATTAAATTTATCATCAATAAATTAACATAAATTAACAAGAAATTGTGACTGTGATCAGGGGGGTAAATTTTCTAAACTTATAGGCTATTGACATATTGGGACTATATTTTAAAAGTTTTTAGGTAATTAGTAGTTACGACACTTACGACATAAAAAGAAAATACCGGACAAGTCCTAGTCGGACTCGCTCACCGAGGGTTCCGTACAAATTTGTAGGAACATATCCATACCATTATAAATGAGAAAGCAACTCTGTCTGTGACGCTTCCGCGATGAAACGGCTGAACCAATTTTGATGAAATTTGGTATGAAAATAGCTTGTACGCTGGGAAAGCACATAGGTTACTTTTTAATCCGGGACTTTGTCTGCATTCGCGATAACTGACATTCACACGGACCAAATCGCGAACAAAAGCTCGTTATAAATAAAGAATATATTTTTTATAATTTATTTACAAATGTATAGTTTTCAGACTTTTCCCTGTATTTGTAGTACCTATAAGACGATATTACTTGCCAAATTTCATAGTTCTAGGTCAACGGAAAGTACCCTATAAATTCCCTTGAGAGTGTCGAAATGTTTCCTTTTTTGCGACTTAAACATCTGTGTCTTTTTTTCACGTTAACTTAGAAGTTTGATTTTCACACAGTTTCAAAGGACCGTGGACCTAAATATATTATATGGTTTTCATTTCAACTCGATACCTCTACGTGTTCCCGATAGATAGGGTTTTGACAGACAGACAGACAGACGGACCACAAAGTGATCCTATAAGGGTTCCGCTTTTTCCTTTTGAGGTACGGAACCCTAAAAAACGAGTTTACATACAAGCTTTCAAATAATATCTACGTAAATAACATACACAATATTAAACCATTTAAATTGTTTTGATGAAAAAGTATTTTTTTGTGTTTTTTGGCGCCCAACCATCCGACATCCTTATCTTATAACACGCTCGCAATTGCAAAGGCATCACCATCTTATTTGGTGATGAACCAGCAGCTTCTCATCTAAATCTTTACATAGTATAAAACAGTCGCTTCCGCCGTCTGTACGCTTAATCTTTTAAACCAAGCAACGGATTTTAATGTGGTATTCATCAATCATCATCATCATCAGCCGGAAGACGTCCACTGCTGAACATAGGCCTCCTCCATAGAACGTCACAACGAGCGGCAACCTGCCGCTTGCATCCACCGGTTACCCGCGATCTCGTCAGTCCATCTAGGCCTACCAACGCTGCGTCTTCCGGTTCATGGTCGCCACTCAAGAACCTTTCTTCCCCATCGGTTATCCGTTCTTCGAGCGATGTGGCCTGCCCCTTGCCACTTTAACTTGCGAGAGCTATGTCGGTGACCTTATAGTTCTTCGGCAGATTTCCTCGTTCCGAATTTTATCGCGCAAAGAAGCTTCAAGCATAGCTCTCTCCATTGCTCGCTGCGTGACTTTGAGCTTCTGTAGGAGGTCAGCAGTTTCAGTTTCTGTATCATAAGCCAACACTGGCAACACACACTTGTTATAAACCTTCGTCTTTAGGCATTGTGGAATTTTGGACGAAAAGATATCTCGTTCCGTAGATATTTATGAATAATAAATAAAAATAACTAATAGTATATGGGCTGTTGTGCCGTAATCACTAGATGACTCTAGTCAGCCCTAATCATGCGAGGTAAGGCTCTCATGGAATGTGCATGTCGATTCCCATGACGCCATTGTTACATTGTGGCCTTTCGGTTGAAATTTCAAATGACACTTTTTATGGAGTCCTTCATTGTACGTTCTCGTATTGTTCGGACAGTGATGCGGTGATTACAAATTACAGTTCAATATTGGGGTCAGATAAGATTTTGAGAATTTTACAGACACTGAGACGTAAAGAGAGGCAGAGGCTAATAGACCTAGGTATGGATGGACACCAAAAGCTTTTTAGAAGCAAATTTAAAAATCATGGTATCTACTATTATAATGAGTTCATGACAATATGTACAACAAGCGAGAATTAAACTATTTGAGTAAAAAATTAACATCAGCTCTTGCTTCTGCTTGACATAGAGAGAATTGGAAATTAGGATTTTTTTACTCCTCCGCTGTTCTTTTATGACCCTGTTGTTTTTTATTCATTTTGTTGCGGAACTTTCAAAAGTCTCAGTAGTTGGCAATAGAGTCGCAGTCTTGCCCCTTTCGTACACATACAATCAACCAGCACATTGTAAAATTACCATACCTAAAATAATTACACACATCAACGATTAAACTAGCTGATTTTCATCATCGAATTATTGATTTGCTATTGACAAAGTATCTTAATGTAATCGTGTTGTTGTCCTCAGATAACGATGTCGACGGATGCTTTGGGGGGTTGTGTGAACAAGGCGTTCGAGGGTCCTGACGATGGTTTCCACACCATAGACCTGCGCACTGGCAGGAAGGATGACGACAGTCAAACCAGAACACAGGTAAACATAATGTTCGCCCCTCCCAATCAATTGGGTTGTTGACACCATTAACCAATAATTCCAAAATACAACTTATGTTAAAATACACTTTATTGTAGCCCCAAAAACCAGATAAATTTTCAATTAACTGTAAAATTCGATTTTAGGTTGCTTTAAAACCAATTAATAGTTAGTCAATTGAGTTGGTTAATAAGTGACGTCACAGGCCGGTATTGTCATACAAAATCTATAGAGGAATCTCGTTTTGACAGCTCATAAAAAGTATGTCAATTGATTGGTGGTGTCAACTACCCAATTGCCACTCCCTGCTTCACCGTGGCGACACCCTTATGCCGGTTGCAAACCAAGAGCTAAGCTAAGTTAGTTTAGCTTAGCTCGCATAGTTGACGCAGTTTTTCATACTGTTTACATAGTTTGCACAAACTAACTTAGCTTAGCTCTTGGTCTGCAACTCGCATTAATTTTTCAGGCAATCTCAACGGAGACTAGACTGGTTCGTAGGAAATATAATAATAATAAACCCGCAGGGCAGCTTGTGGCGAGCTGTTGGGCAGTAGCGACCCCACGGACCTGATTTCCCGGGAGAAGTCTTGTTCCTCATCTCTGGCTTGCCTTTCAATAAAGGAAGCCAGAGATGAGGAACGGAGCTCCCACCTCTATCTTGCCTTAATTGGCCGGTTAGAGTGGAAACTCGCGAGAGCATTCGTGCTCGGGGTAAGGAAGTATTCCAGTAAGACGCTGGTAGGGATCTTGACCGTACTTCCGGGATTGTCCTGATAGCCGTGGAATACCTCTCCACTCCTCTAGTACCTCAAGATATGTTGCCCCCTTGTCGCTACGTCACTTCGTGCTAGCGACTGTTTCAGGGGGCCCATTTAGTGAGTGTGCAAGTCACCCCCTGCTATTTTATCCATGTATACAAACATTGATTCGGCAGGGGCCATAGTCACTTCATAGTTTCAGGTAACCAAGTCACTTTAGCAACCCATACCCATAGTCCAGTACTGTTAGTTTCCATGTCCTGTAATAGTCCTGCACCAACCGGGGGTTGTCCTTGGGTGCACTTGCATAGTGCATACAGGGATAATCGTCGGTTGATGTCTTATTTCATATAAAGCTACCTAAGGGGCCTCTGCGAGTTGGCTTCGGCTCCTCGTACGCCTTAGAAAGGCCCGGGACCTATGGGTCCCGAGATACATAAAGTATATAAAATATAATAATAATAACTTTATTATCAGGCAACTGTGGCCCATACATAAAATACACAAAATAATAATAAACAATAACAAACTAATACATATTAAAAACTTATCAACTATAATTAAAAATATCTTATTTCACACGTAAAGTTGGCGTCGTGTGTCGCGCGGTGTCAGCAGGTAGCCGGCCTCGGAAGCGCCGGAACATAACACCTTTCGGCCAAAATTCTTCCTTCGTGAAGGTCGACAGATGCTCAGTTGGTACTCTCACCACAAAGGAGTGCACAAGTGTGTGCACTCACTCTCATAGTCCGGTGGGACGACAATCCGACACGACCGGGGAGAGATCAGGCGTAGGACCAACGACCTCACGTGCTTTCCGAGACACGGAGGTGTCACATCACCAACTTCCAAACTCCGGGTTGTTACTGAGTAATTCTTAATAGAAAAACCCAATAACACTTGGTCCGACCTGGGAATCGAACCCTGGACGCTCAGCAGCCGTGCTTGCGGCCTCATAGGCCTCGACTTGACTGTGCTTGACTTGACTGTAGGCCATGAGGCCTACGAGGCAGTCAAACACATAATCCATTTATTTGATAGCTTTCCTCTACCGGTGCCGAAAGATGGAGTTTTGATTACCCATTTTTATTTACTTTTAGTTGGTTGTTTTGTTTTTTTTTTAATGATTTTTTACTTCTTTTGTTGGAAAATATGCACTTTTTGTATTTTCATTACTGTAAAATTATTTGAACACTGTCTGTTATGTTGTACATGTTTTTGTCCGGACCCGGAAAAACTACCATACAACCAAACATGCAAACATGTGTTCCGTGCGAGAATCGAACTTGCGACGCTCAGCCTTTGAGCCAACTGTGCCGTTTCTTAATACCTTTGTTTTCTATTAGCTTATACGGCTGGTCATAGGCCACTCTTTTTCTTATTGTCCTTTAGAGAATCATAGATTGTCATAAAATAAAAATAAAATACCGGACGCCTGCACGGTAAAGTCCAAAAGGGCAGGGATTTAATCAAAGGTTTAAATAAAACTTTGCGGTTTAGTTTTAATAAGTCCAAGTTACCTCGTCGGTTTTAGGCAACCTCAATTTATCACTGAAGTGAATATTATAATGTCTTCCTACATTACTTTCACCACAAATAAAAAACAATTCTTCTTAGAATATTAAAATACCTACTTAAAGTTCTTTAGAACGTGTAGACTAGTAAGTACCTCTCGCCAGCCATTCTCGATTTCCCTCCTAAAGCCATAAATATGGCGCGAATTTCATTATGTTCCAAATTCAAATTAAAGTCACGTCAAGTTCGCACGTGCGCAGTACTACGGCGGAGTACAGATTAAAAACTAGAGTACTCTCCACTGGAACTCAAGGAGGCTAAATTAGTTCGTTAGTCTGTACATCCGTTCGATATTAAAGGAGATAGAGATACTTTAACTTCACTTATGGGGCTATTAAACGACTTTTACAGATTTTAAACTGACAATCACGTCAAAATGTGCAGTGTAAATGATTTGAAAAAAATATATGTTAAACTAGAACATTCTCTTAATCATATTTATATAGAAAGTGAATATTTTTGATTAAGTTCATATTAAATAGTTTAATTAACTCGTGAAGTTGTGTCTGACGCGGACAAAACATTGACAATCACACAAAATCTACCAGGTATAATTAAACGAAACTTACACTATCTTACAGACAATTTTATTATCTATCTTTTAGTATACGCATTTTTCTTAATTTGGAAAGAATACTACTTTTATTTAATTTTTTCGACTAAATTTAAAGAGTTTTGGACGCAGACTGCGTCCGTTCTGCATCAGTTCTGCGTCCAAAACTCTCAAAGTTTAGTCGAAAAAATTAAATAAAAGTAGTATTCTTTCAAAATTCAAAAAAGGCGTATACTAAAAGATAGATAAAAAAATTGTCTGTAAGATGGTGTACGTTTCGTTTAATTATGCTTGGTAGATTTTGTGTGATTGTCAATATTTTGTCCGCGTCAGACACAACTTCACGAGTTAATTAAACTAATTAATATGAATGTAATAAAAAATATTCACATACTAAATGATAAGGAGAATGTTCTAGTTTCACATATATTTTTTTCAAATCATTTACACTGCACATTTTGACGTGACTGTCACTTTAAAATCTGTAAAAGTCGTTTAATAGCCCCTTAATTGGTAACACAGCTGTAAAAGTGTGTTTCAATTTAGGTTTGATTTAAATTATGAACAAAAATTACCAGCTAATAGTTGGTAATATAGTTGGTCCACTCTAATAATTTAACCTGTGTCGTGGGTGCTTTTAGAAACTTTATTAGTTAGGTAGTTATTCTACATTTGTTGAATTGCTTAATATGTTTATATTTTCATCTAGACCTCTTTTAACGTACACGGCTTGTTACATTGTTCTCACATTGTACCCCTAGATTCAATATGAATGATGCAACCGGAATTTGTAACATATTATTGATTTTTAAAGAGTGTTCATGGAGTTTCTTGCTCGTTCTTCTCTATAGAAACCTACTGTTTGGAACGAGCAACTAGCTTCAACTTTCTGACTGACTGACTCTGACAAGTCAAAAGTACCTGTAAATGGTTTATTTGAAATAAATGATTTTGAGTTTGAGTTGAGAAACATATAAACTCACATGCACAAACAGTCGCACCCGGAACAAATATCTGTAGACAATACAAAAATTTGTTCCGTGCGGGAATCAAACCTGCGACGCGCTCAACCACTGCGCCAACCGTGTCGCAGTTGTTTTAGTATTTGAAAATTGTTGACATCTCGATAAGATCTAAGAGTCAATCAATGATGACGAAGATTTTCCTAGATTCAATAGGGTATTACACCCATTTTTGAAAAGTATCTCAATAAAATTCTATAGTGCTAATATGCCACCAAAAAAAAAAATCTTTTTCTATTCAATCGATAAGTGCCATAAGTCCAAATTTATTTCCAAAGCCTATTTACGCCAAACGGTTGACTGACAGTTAACAATTTTTTGTTTACACAGCCGTACGGTGTAATAACAATTTCATGGTATTATAAAACAGATTAAATAACTTTGGATTGAATTAAAAAAAAATGTTTTGTCATTTTATGAACATGAACATTTTCCGACTGCTTTTTGCCTAAACTATCTCAATAATATATTTATAAATTTTTTCTCATAAAGAGTAATTGAGGATTAAATCAGTTTAGGTATGATGAAAAATGTAACTTATAATTATTTTTGTACCGTTATTGTATTGCATATTTTCTATAAAGAACCACGAAGTAAATAAACTGTGTAAAGCATTCAACGATATCAATTTAATATAATCAGGAAATTAATGCTACAATATCTTTTTAATAGCATGATTTTTTCCTTTAACATATTTTTACAAAAGAGAGTATTACCTGTTACGTGCCCAATAAAAAAAAACCCTTGTAAACATTTATATTTAGAATGATCTTTAAACCTAGCATATACTACATTCCCTGTTTATAACCGGTGGTGCGCCGGTGTAGCCCTCAGTTGCCCTCGTGGGGTCGTCCCGCCCGCCCATAGCGATCGCACGTCGCTCCGTGCTCCGAAACTTTTACGAAATACACGAACGGATTCGAAGTTTGAATTTTAAACTCGGAATGGTTTGAAATAAAAAAAAGTGAAGGTGGAATACAGTTGTTGTTCCAAAATGGTAATTTGTTTTTAATGATTATTATTTTTAGATTTTCGGAGGTCCGGCAGGTACCTAATTATTTTTTTGAAGTAATAATGATAAGATTTTTTTTGTAATGCACCTGCCTTGTTATCTCTTCACCACCCTTGGTTGACTGGTAGAGAATGCCTAAGGCATTAAGTCCGCCTTTGTACGTTTGTGCATGAAGTATAAATAAATAAATAAATATTTTTTTATACGACTAAACCTTGAAAAGTATACAAGTTCTATTTTTATAGGCATCACAACAAAATTGTCTATCACTAATTTACGACACAGAATATTAAATGCAACTAGGAAAAGAATACGCACCTAATTTAAGGGTTAAAGTTCACGAACAAGAATAATTTAACTGTACTTACGTAAACGATACTACGTCCAGGTTGAGCGTGTTTAAAATCTTTACTAACAAAAGGTAAGAAACCAAACATGAACATACTTGAAAGAAAACTATATTTTCACTGTTGCGTGTGAAATTTGCCCTCAACCTTGACTTTACTGATATGCTTAACATGCTATTTCCTATTTACTCAACATTCAGTGGGTACTGAACTGATATCTTTTATTTTATTTGCTTACCTACTACGCTAGAGCAGATTAAAATCTAGAAAAAACCAACAAAATAATCTCATTTTACATGTGTAATTGTTGTTTTAGAACGTATTCGCACACAACTGAAAATGTTTGCGCAATTCGTAATAGACTTATTTTGTCATCGTTTTGAATAAGCTGTTCGTTCAGCTGTCATTCGTAGATCTTTGACAGTCGTTATGAGTAGTCAGAAGCCAGAAATCTGACAACCAGTCTTACCAAGGGGTAACGATGGGAAACAATGGGTTACTGGGTAACGATGGGTCGTGTTACCCAGTAAGTAATTGGGCTGTAAAGGTCAGACATCGCACCATGTAAAACACTGGATGCTGATCCCAGCATAGTTGGGACAAAGATAGACAGACGATAATTTTGAACAATCCTAATGTTAAGAAGTTATTTATTTATTTATTATAAGCACACCAATAGCACTGTCACTTACAATTCAAATAAAAATAGCATATTAAAATCAGCATTTCAGTAACCATGCAAATAACAGGTATGCATGACATTGACAAAATGAAAAAATTGTGAATTTGAGACAAGAAGAAAAACTAAAAAGTGTGTCTAGTGGACTTAAATCCAAAAGCATTTGAAAAAAAATACAAAACAATTTGAGACGTGCACTTTTCGCACTGTTTATGTAGGGAGCGTCTGTATGAAGCGAAAGAATACTTCGGAAGGGTAATCAGTCAAGTTGGAACGTTCATTATATAACCTTGCCATACGCGTCAGAGGGCTATTAAAGGTGGTATTTAAGGTGGATGTAGGTAATTGAAAAATGCGAAAACCATACCATACCCACCCACCAAATTGAAACCATATTTACAGCTGTTTCATTAAGAGGAAACACAAGGGCCGTTTTTCTATACAAACTTAGTCCCCTGTTTCCTCCCTGGATAATGCCAGTAGATCACATTTTTTTTTTTTAAATATCCATGGCTACTATTGGCATGTCCCTATGTTTTCCTTTTTCTCATAAATTTATTATTAAAAGAGATATGAATGTTCAAAAACCTAGAAAATTGGCATGATTTTCCGCTGTGTTCAAACATTCAGAAAACAAATTTGACTTGATTATATAAAAAATAGAAAACATAGGAACACGGCAAAAGCCTTTCTTTATTTTTTAATGAAAAAAGCAGTTAAATCGGTTAAGTTTTGGAGAAGAAATCAGGGGACTACGAATCATTGATTTTGTGTACTTTTAATAGGTATTTTCGGTCAAAGCTGCAGTTGTCTCTATCGCGCTCTGCGGTTTGTGTTCGGGCATCGCGCGACAGCAATAGATTTTACAAATACCTAATTTTCAATTCTCTAGCCCGTGGTATTTCCTCTTAAGGCTGCCTCCTACACAATCTACTTAAGTAAGATATGAAAGCCTAATTTGTATCTGCCCACATTGCTAATAACCTTTGAACGATGTTCATTACTTCTTGAAATGTGCTAAATTAACGAGATGAAACTAAATTAGAAAAGTCTCATTAAAATTACATTTTCATCGATATCGAAGCACTTAAGTACTTAGTTTTGTAAGATTAAAAAATATATATCTACTCATGCAAATTATCATCATCTGCGTAGTTTTTTCCCAACTATGTTGAGTAGTACAAGTCCGCAGGAGATATCATAGTGCACAAGTGTGGGCTCAAACACAGGTGCACACCCACTTCCCTCACCTTTATAGTCCGATGGGACGACAATCCGACACGACAGGGGAGACATCAGGCGCAGGACCAACGGTTTATCATGCTTTCCGAAGCACGGGTCACACCACCAACTTTCAAACTTCGCGCTTAGTTTTCTTAATTGAAAAACCGAATAACAGTTTTTGCCTGACCTGGGGATGGAACTAAATACTCCATGCTCAGCAGTCGTGCCTTTGACCACTAACCTACGCCAATGCATTGCAATAGGACAGGTAAAGTTATAAGAGTGAACATAGATTCTCCAAAAAAACTTTAGCATAATCCGATGACTAACCGAGCAACCATGAGAGGTTCCTAAAACTAACCTTCAAACATCAAAAAAAGAGGTTTTCATCAACTTTTTAGAACTGTCATCTTTGACCACAAACACCTTCGTCTATCGTTTCCACACGTGTAAGTTCACTGCTGATCATTTTCCTCCAAAGATAGTCATCATCATCATATCAGCCTATTGCGGTCCACTGCTGAACGTAAGCCTCCCCAGAGATCACCAACCAACCCGGTCTTGGGCAGTCAGCACTCATTCGCTACTAGCCACCTTCTTCAAATTGTTGGTCCATCGTGTCGCTGGGCGTCCCACACAACGCTTACAAATGCGCTCTCCACTCTAAAGCGTGTCTGCTCCATCTACCGTCTGCCCGTCTGCAGACATCACTGGATCACTTCCACTTCAACGTGCTGATTCGACGCGCAATGTCGGTGACTTTAGATCTCTGGCGAATGGCCTAGAATAATAGTTAATATTAAAACAAAAAAAAAATAACTCTTTCGCCAGCCTGAAAAAGACAGTAATTATACGCGAAAAACAAAATGACTTACGTTATCTCATGTATCGTAAACGCGGTAATTAAAGGGATTATTATCGTGCTCTAGACGGTGTGTAAATGTAGATTTTAATTGTATTTGTAGGCACAGGTTTATATTCCAGTGGTGGGTATCATGTTTTGCTGTAATTATAACCTTGTGAAAAGCGAAATATAAACGGATCTTCTTTTAAAAAGAAGCCATAGGATATGCACCCTCCAGCATCACCAAAAGCTCTCAAGGCACCTCACTAATTCGTGTGCCAAAAATTGTGACTTCGGCAAATACCAAAATGAATGATGATCGTTCATAAAAAAAAACTATTTTAAAATAAGACCGCTGTGCGGACACACATTTGTAATGACGTGTTTAATTAAAACGTAATTGAAGCTTTAATATCCTGACAACACCCTGGACTTTAGGGTCTTAAAATCACGTTTCATGATGCATCGATCAGATTTCGATCACGCTTTACGCTTGACAATTGACTCGAGCCGTTTGCCGTGTTGTGGTGCCGGCTGCGAATAGCATCACCTCATTTCTACCCGTGGGTGTCGTAGAAGGCGGCAGTAGGATATTGACCAGAAGATGGGAAGCAGCGTCCTTCTGAGTACCATAACACCTACTGCGATCGCCAACATGCATCGGCCAAGCACGGCGATTACGGCTGAACTCCCTTTGGGGGAGACTTATCTCAGTAGTGGGCGTCTAACGGCTGTTTAGATCGAAATCTGATCGTAATTGCACTGCAACTAATTAAGTTATGTATATTAGCCCACATATACTATTAACTTTAAAGTTATGATGATGTTCTTATCTTGCAGATTTTGGCCAAAGCGACTGCAATTCGGACTTCTCATCTTAAACAAGAAGTCCGAATTGTAGTCGCTTTGACTTTGACTTAGAAGTACACTAAAAGCCATATTTTTCTGCACAGTCTTCGATTATATCTGGCAGGTATACAGCGGCCCTATTCCTAGACAAAAAAATGACACTTCTACACCCACAATTTTTTCAATACACTAATTACAGTAATTACTTTATATCAAAACCATTGAACTCAACAATAATTAATTGTAAATTAACAAGGTGTTGTATTTAGGGCATTAAAAATAACCTACACAGCGTATTTCGAACTTAGACCTTGAAACCTGGTGGTAACGACCTAATCTTGAAAGGCTGGATCATGGTGTAATTTGGCTGTCAACTCGACATGTGATTAGTGTATTTTTATGGCTTATTAATTGGGGTTGTGTGGATCACAGAAGCTTTGATTTATTCCGACAGGAGTTAGATTTACATCAGTAAGGGACTACTTACTTTTTTAACTGCTTCATGTTTTGACTAGCTTGTGCACGCGACATCCTCTGAGTAAAGTTCAGAAAAAGGCCTAAGTCCTAAATTATTCCACGAGAACTAAAAACCGGATAAAAATTATCGTAAGCTAGAACAATAGGTATCTATAAGCGTGCTTAATTTCAACAAATTCCGTTCAGCCGTAATAGTAAAAAGAATATAGGCTAAATTAATATTTTAACTAAAGAGAAAATATTTGTTTTTTGTATGTTTGTTGAAATGGATAAACTCAAAAAATTGTTAACCGATTTTTTAAGTTCTTCCACCAATAGGAAGCTATCGTTATCCCTAAGTGCTATAGTCCATCTCCATATTATTTAACCAAAAAATAGGGAACGGTATGAAAATTCACGTTGGCGAAATCGCGGGCAAAGTGCTAGTAAGTAGGTATAGGATAAATGGATTGGATCCTTCTGATCCTATGAATAAACCTTCAATGGAATTTAGTCTTTAACACAAAGCTTAGTTCCCTTGCAGAAAGACTTAGCAAATGACTTTTTTATTTCGAATTTTAAATAGCGAGATAAAAAGAGAAACATGTTCAAATCATCCAAAGTGACGTCTGTGACGGAAATCGCTGAGCGTTTGGGTTTTTTTTTTAATGTGTGATGCCCGCCACACTATTCCTATTTCACTGTAACTCTTGTCAGCCAGAATCACGACCACCAGAAAAGGGCCGAGGCAATGAAGCTCGACGAGTCCAGAGAAACATTAATTATAAAAGATTAGCAGAAGAGTAAAAAATTGCACCACCCCATTTCTACCCGTGGGTGTCGTAAAAGGCGACAGAGGGATATCTAAATAAATCTAAATATAAATATCTTGGGACAACTCACACACGGTCATCTGGTCCCAAGCTAAGCAGAGCTTGTGTTATGGTAACCAGGCAACTGATATACATACTTATATAATTTATAAATACATACATATTATACATAAACACCACAGAATGCGCAGCAGCGTCCTTCTGAGTACCATAACATATACTGCAATCGCCAACATGCATCGGCCAAGCATGGCAATTACGGTTGCGCTGCAGCCCCCCTAGGGGGAGACCTATGCCCAGCTGTGGGCGTCTAAAGATCGACATGAAGAAATACAACCAATATTTGTATGGCCTGTATGTGAGGTGAAACGTTTGAAAGCGATACTGAACAAACTCGACGTGTGGACCATATGTTTTTAACACACACACAAAACTTCTTGACTTACGAGTATCTCATTAAAACTTCTCATAATCCAACGATACATATTCAATTCGAGCTCATTCTTCAGTCAATAGCTTCAGAAGTACTTACCCTGGTGGCGAAGTATTAAAGTACTTGAACACAAAGCACAGGATACAAGCTGTTGTGACATATTGTTGGTCTACGAGCCCATTGTGTAGCCTGTATGGACCCATTTAAAGCCATTCATATCACACACGTGACGGCCTAATAGGGTGACGAGATTTTGCTCTGGAATATTTTCGGCTTTATACTTGTACTTGCTTTTGCTCGTGACTTGGCCTGCGTAGACTTCAGAATTAAGAGTCCTGAGTTATCCCACGGGAAAATGTGTGTTAAGCTAGATCAATATCTATACCTACGTGTGCTAAATTCAGCTTTCAGCCATTCAGCCGTTTATAGACACATCTGGTGTTTTATTAATAGATAGTGGGTCCACTACACTAGTGGATATCCGTAAGGTGGGTTTTGGGAACATGGTATTTTTTTTTTCTTTTATACCTAAAAGAGTAAAAAACGTCTGACCATCCTCAGAAACTTTCGCATTTATAATATTGGGACATAGTAAGCTATATAAATAATACCTACTAGCTCTTGACCGCGGCTTCGCTCGCGTCAAATTAGAATTTAACATTCAATTCGGGTTGCATTCTGCTTGTAATAATATAATTCAGTCATGATTCGAAAGACACGTGGTACCATCTAATCATTGAACATTATTATAGTTTTCCTCGGGAACAGTACCTACATTTTTTCAGGATGAAAGTCAAAGTCAAAGTTAAATCATTTATTTAAATTAGATCATTATAAAGCACGTTTGAACGTCAAATGAGAAAAAAATTGATTCTGGTTGCCCATTCCAAAAGGTAGCTTTGTATGGAGAAGAATGGGTAAGAAACTCCATACTTACTGTTTTAAAAACGATGTTAACAATATTTGCATTTACAGGAATTATATAATTATACGTGAATACGATGTACCTTGTATAAAAACACTATTTTTAAAGTGTGTACAAAGTAACACAGATTAAGGAATGACAGCTAAGTTATGTAAGAAGGTACCCTATGTCCGTTTCTGTACATCTGACAACGTTTATGCAAAATTTCAGGATGACTGGTTCAGTGGGTTAGACGCGAAAAGGTAACAAACACACTTACTTTCTTATTTATAATATTAGTTAGGGACAACATAGCATCCAATTAACAGAATATTTTTTGAAAACTAAGTATCTTGCCTAATATTTTCCAAAGATTAGCACGTCCAATTAAAAGAACAAACCACCTCTTTAGCTTTATATTCATCAATCATCACCATCACGTCAACCTTTAGAAGCCCACTGCTGGGCATAGGTCTCCCCCAGGGGAGGGTTCAGCCGTAATCGCCATGCTTGGCCGATGCATGTTGGCGATCGCAGTAGGTGTTATGGTACTCAGAAGGACGCTGCTGCCCATCCTCTGGTCAATATCCCTCTGTCGCCTTCTACTACACCCACGGGTAGAAATGGGGTGGTGCTATTCGCGACCGGCACCACACGGCATATATGCTTTATATTATTAAAGATTAAAATGATATTGTATGCTCCTTGTGTTATGATATGAAAGCCATTGTCTTGTCGGTCGTTGATTTCATAATAAGGCCCACCATAATAGGAAACAATTCATAATACATGTAGCTGGTGTCAAGTGTATCCTACAATAATAAAGAAAAACCGGACAAGTGCGAGTCGGACTCGCCCACCGAGGATTCCGTACAAATTTATAGGTATCCATACTAATATTATAAATGAGAAAGTAACTCTGTCTGTTACGCTTCCACGATGAAACGGTTGAACCGATTTTGATGAAAGGTATGAAAATAGCTTGAACCCCGGGAAAGCACATAGGGTACTTTTTAATTCGGAACTTCGTCTGCATCCGCGATAACCGACATTCACACCAACCAAATCGCGGACAAAAGCTTGTTATAAATAAAGAATATATTTTATATGATTTAATTACAAATGTATAGTTTTCAGGCTTCCCTGTATTCAAGTTTAAGACGATATTACTTACCAAATTTCATAGTTCTAGGTTATTCCCTTGAGAGAGTCGAAATTTACGTTTTTTGCGACATAAACGGACGTATCTTTTTTTCACGTCAACTTAGAAGTTTGATTTTGTCACAGCTTCAAGGGACCGTGGACCTAAATATATGGTTCTAATTTCAACTCGATACCTCTACGCGTTCCCGAGATAAAGGGTCTTGACAGACAGACGGACAACTAAGTGATCCTATAAGGGTTCCATTTTTTCCTTTTGATGTACGGAACCCTAAAAATAACAATTATAATGGAATGTTTTAAATAGGTTATGTTATTGATATAAATTATGATAATAAGGACTGCGATCTTAGCCGCGTAGATTTATAAAGCCAACAACACTTGACTCGAAATGCGTTATTAATCGCGTCAAGCTCAACTCGCCATCTTCGCCTAGGTGTGCCACGATATCGCTGGTTGTTTTACGGGACTGTGGTCCATTTATGCCCGGTTTCTGAGGTACCTTTATCGGTAGTTTATCTATTCATTAGCGCTATTGGTTCGATAACTTGCGAAAGTGCTTTTCTGAACAGCAAAATGTCTGAAAATCTCCGTTTAAACGTAAGTTAACTTGACATTTTTTTTTAAATGGGACTTGCCAGCCACACTATTTCCAAACCACTGCAACTCCTGAAAGTCAGAATCAACAGTGGCGACCACCAGAAAAGCGTCGAGACTCTGAAGCTCGACGAGTCCCGGAGAAACATTACAACTGTCTTGCATCCCGCAACGAAATTAATCAGAAAAGAACAGCGGAGGAGTAAGAAAAACATATTTTCCACTTCCCTCCAAATCAAGCAGGAGATAGAACAGAAGAAGGCCAGGGACGTTTACAACTGGAGGAGACCCAGTTGCAGCACCACGGATTACAATTAAAATTACTTAATGGGTCCTAAAAAAGTGAGCTGTTCCATTTGATTCCAATAATAGGTATGGCAAAAACGCTTGAACGCACGGAAATTTGCTCTAGTTTCTATAAGGTCCGTATAGTAAACAGCTCCCGATGTAGCCTGTACACTATCTAACATAATATTGCGTTCATTCTGCCAAAGAATACACTCCCATAGGATATGATGTGCAGATTGTTCGTATTCACAGTCAGATGTAGAACACTTAAGTTAACTTGACTGACCAATATTGAACGTTTATCTGTTCAATAGTTCTTAGCCCGCGATCCTTTCGACATACGGCTAGGCGACGTGGCCGGCACAGTCCCACTTAAGCTAGGCGACGTGGCCGGCACAGTCCCACTTAAGCTAGGCTGGTTTTTGAGTGATAGTTAAAAATAACGTCGAACTACATTTGCTCGTATTCGTGCTAAGTTTCATGTTGATTAACACAAGAAATAAGATGTGTCATACATTTGTCATGCAATCGAAGTGCCCCCAAGTAAGAAGAATACGAATTATGGGGAGGAGTTCGTGGCAGAGTAAAAGCCGTACGGATTGATCAGTCAAGGTTAAGCTACGCTTGCCGCGGTCAGTCTGTGGATGAGTGACCATCCATTACATACCGAGTTCTGTCCGTGACTTCGAAAGCACGTAAAGCCGTTGGTCCCGGCTGTCATTCGTAGAGATCTTTGGCAGTCGTTATGGGTAACCAGAAGCCAGAAAGGCTGACAACCAGTCTTACCAAGGGGTATCGTGTTACGCAGTAACTGGGTTGTGGAGGTCAGATAAGCAGTCACTCCATGTAAAACACTGGTGTTCAGCTGCATCCGGCAAGACTGGAAGCCGACCCCAACATAGTTGGGAAAAGTTAATAGTTCCAGTCAGTCTTATCCAAAAGTAAACTTGAAGGAGTTGTATAAAAGAGTCTACATTTTACTTAAGTGATCGCGATTGGCAGAATGAATTAAACAGTAATCAATTTGTTTGATCAACGCCTTCGTTGGAGTAGGAGTCATCGCCTTGCAATGAACTTGACAAAAATTATCTACTTTAATAAATTACTTTGTCGTATCAAAGGAGGTATGATTCAAACTGAACTCAGTCTCAAGTCGGAAACGCCCACTGCGTCCCGTTTTGGTCTTCGTGATATAGTTGTTTTTATTTTTAACACTTTAAATGTTGGGTTCATTGCATAGGATAATGTACGAAAGAGATGATTCACTCTGTTTGCTAAATAAAACTAAGACAATAAGGCATCAAAAAATTCCCCCACATTGTCGTCAACTGAGAATGTGCCCAAGAGACTGGCTGCATTGCTACGTTGGATGGCAATGCTTAACCTCTGTACGAGGTAAAAACCAGCCCTTGGATCACGGGAAGTGTCAACCCAACCAACCTTTTGGAAATTTCCTTGAAAAGTAGTTTTTCTTTTTAGTTTAATAGTTATATGTTTTCCTTTTTTATTTTTTCGTGTAAATATTGTACATTGTATATAAATAAATATCTACTCTGTTTGCTGAAATGAATCCCATCTTTACACAATATGTGCATTCCCCTTCGTTTCTCAAGAGAGATTTTGGTTGTTATGCTATGGAATTTCGTTATTTTTTTAATATTCTAATAGGCTTGCGTTTGACCACAACTCATCTGATCTTAAGTGATCATGCGGCCTAAGGTGGAGCACGCTTGCCTAGGATAAACCGGTTCACTCGTGCCTTGAATATACCCAGATTATACTTGTCAGGGAACAGAGAGGCGGGCAGTGAATTCCACAGTCTGGCAGTTCGCACAATAAATATGGGAGCAAAGTGCGTGGTGCGAGACCGTGGAGCTTTAGCCATATAGCGGCGTCCGATGATGGAATGGGGATGGGACTATTAATCTGTGCAACACCAAAGCACACTCTCCGAAATGTATCCGATAGGCTGGCAACGGTGCGGCGATGTTCATGGCTCTGGAGCTTAGCAAGGGAGTCGTTGTCAATAAGTCTCTTGGCACGTTTATCAAAAACTAGTAGTAATACCAGAATAAGGTAGTCAAATACCTTTCTTCTTTCCTCAAATTTGGGTGCCGCAGTTAATTAGCAGTTGGTATAAAGTACTCTTATGATACGATAGATAATACAGTCGGGAAAAGGCAGGTACTTTTGAGTCCTAATTTTATGTCTTCTAGTATGACCTTTGCGTATTGCTGCATTGACTAACTTCGACAAAGCTTTCGGCTACTTGACAATAAAACTTAATGCACAAAAGTAGGTAACCTTATTACAGGCCGTTGAACAAGTTCCACGTAAGAAATTATCATGCACGACTATTTAAACGTATACAAATTAATGGTAGGTTTGATGAAATTGCACGACATTACGGTATCCAGGTCACAGGTTCGTGACATGTGTTTAAGGTTATAGACACGATTGTGCATTGCCCTTGTAACACTACTGCAACTTCTACGATCTACTAGAATGGGCTAACTTCTGCCAAAATTAACTAACACTCTACCTTAATAATTAAATTAGTTATGTCAAATAAATTAAATACGGCGATTGTGCTACATAAATAAACAGCCATTATGTTTCACGTAAGTCCCAAACTTTTGCTTACTATAGATTTTGAATGAACCAGCGTAAAACATTCAAAATTCAAACAGATATTGTAAATGCAAAAGTAACTCCGTTTCCACGTCGAAACGGCTAAACCGAGTAGATGAAATTTGGTATGAAGATAGCTTGGAACTTGGGAAAGGACATAGGTTACTTTGCAGACCGCGATAACCGACAATCACGCGCACGAAGTCGTGGGAAAAAGCTAATAAATTTTAACATGATTGGGATCACTTTGGCAGAAATCACATTACAACATGACATACCTAAGTATTATAAAATGTAAAAGTGCGACACTAACTGTTGCCCGCGACTTCATCCGCGTGAATGTCGGTTATCGCAGATGCAGACGAAGTCGCTGATTACAAAGTAGCCTATGTCCTTTCTAAGGGTTCAAACTTAGTCTTTTCCAAATTTCATCAAAATTGGTTCATTAGTTGAGCCGTGAACGCGTAACAAAACTACTTAGTTTCGCATTTATAATATTAGTGTTGATAATAAAGAAGGAAGCTTCAGCTTGTAGTCCGATTGGTAAGATTTCAGACTCTACCATTTTGATTTTGATCATTACACCAGAAAGAACATATAAAAAGTCATAATTAGTTGCATTGAATTTCCCCTTGTAAGCTCCATTACAAATCTTTGCATTGAACACAGCTGGTTTCTTTTTTGTACCCTTAAAGAGAGATATGTGGAGATATATAAAGAAACTAAACTTGCATGCAGCTAATAAAAATAAAAGACAGGTCATAGGGCATCAAAAAACTCGTCCACATCGCTGTCAACGGGACTCGTGCCCAGCAAGCTGGCAGCATTGCCACATTGTATGGCAATGCTGATTCATTGGCCAAATAATAGGCCAGCCTTCGGGTCACATGAAGAGTAGACCATAGCCGCTTGGCGAGGTCCCGAAACACAGGATGAGCATTCGGTCCCCATGGTCCTATAAGTGCTTCCACCCCAAATGGCTGCAGACATACTCCAAAAAGGCTGTAATTCTAAAAGTGCTAGTAACTAAACTATACACTGAAATGCAATCTCTATCTCATACAATTATATTTATGGAACCATCCAATAAATCTTTTTATTAATTTAAAATCACATAACTCATGAAGAGATTTAAAGATAAGTATGATTCAAATCCTTAAACTTGAAAACGCCCACTGTCTCGTACATCTTAACTTCTATTAGGATTAGTAAATAGTTGAATGCTTGTTCAATCTTTATTCAACTGCTGTGGTTTGTAGGTAATTGATTTATTATATAACTTTATAGGCACTTATGTCGACCATTTTGATTTCTATGGGGAGACACCACTTAACCACTATGAACAATAAAATCTTTTATCTGTTTAGTATTAGACGTTCTTACCAAGTAATGCCAGCTACACACGTAACGATCTATCGCAGCGATTAAACTGTGAAAATCGTTGCAGATTATCGCAACGATTTATCACACGATCGATAAAACTGCGCAAATCGGTTTGCACAGTTTAATCGCTGCGATAGATCGTTACGCTGGCATAAGCAAGTTTACGTTGCGATTCACTAAAAACTACTACTACACTATAGATATTTGAGGAAATAACAACCTTTTTAGGGCCTGTTTCACCACCATCTCAAGTCCGATTTAATTATTTGGCAGATTATAAATTCTGTTCCGTTTTTTATTATTTTCTTTGAGACGTAGTGAAACCGTCCCTTAACATTTCTACAGACAAAAACTTTATTCGTTGCGTAGTTATCATATAAATAAAAGGAAAAGTCCTGACTGACTGACTGACTGACTCATCATTGTCCAGCCCAAACCCTAGGACCTAGAAAGCCGAAATTTTCACATAGGTTCTCTTTAAAATGTAGACAAGGAATAAGGAAGGGTTTTTAGACATTCAACCCCTAAGGGAGTTAAATAGGGGATGAAAGTTTTTATGGAAAATCGTCATTTTTGTAGTTTAAACCATGAAATAATTTAGCAGCATTATTTCAATTTTGTAAATGTGAATACCATGGAGCCATTTACTAAGTATATTATTACCTTTATGTTTGACAAAAATTAACATGGCGGTTGGGTGTATTGTCATGCTCGCTCAAATGTCTCGCTGATGGTGGCGCGTGTGTTGGATCATTCGGCTCCCTTCAAAATGGTTGAGCTGAATGGTGCTGATTCACGCGTCATGTTCGTGAACGGGCGCTGTCAGTAGAGATTGGTCAGCTCTTATCTGCCATGGATTAGATGCCACTTTATCTTGCTTCTTTTTTGTGTTTTGTATTGTTAGATTACCTTCATAGTTTTCACATATAGAAGCAACAAGAATCATGTAACCAGACTTTGTAAAAACTTTATTTAAAAGAGTGTCCGTGGAGTTTCTTGCTCGTTCTTCTTCATAGAGACCTACCTACGTTTTGGAACGAGCAACTAGCTTCAACTCTCTGACTAACTGACCGACTCCTTGACAATTCAAAAGTGCCTGTAAATGGTTTAATTGAAATAAATGCTTTGACTTTGACTTTGACTTTGAAAATTGAAGTTTATCATTCTGTAAAACTCCACACTGTACCGACATTCACGCGAACGAAGTCGCGGGCATCAGCTAGTCAATAATAATCTCAGAGCAGCAAGATACCCAAAATTTTGTTAAAACTTAATTGATAAGAGTGTTCGTGGAGTTCTTGCTCATTTTTCTCCTGACTTACCTACGTTTTGGACCGACTTCTTCACAGTGTAAAAGTGCGTGTAAATGGTTTGATTGAAACAAATGACTTGACTTGAAGATCGGGGGGTTTTCATCATAAATTCCACGCTAATATTCTTCTGTTTTCCTCAGGCCACAACAGAAGCAGTGTCAGCTTCCCCGAAAAGAACAGCTTACGATGAGGAGCAGTCCCTCAAGTGCGGCTGGGGCATGTTCCGACCTTTGTGGCTGCAGCGCTTCCGGACTGCCAAGTGGGCACTGTTCTGGTTATGCTGGGCTGGAGCTATACAGGGTAAGTCATATATATACTAGTCATAATTTTACATGAACTGGATCTATACTCGTCTGCGGGGATTTAGCAACAAGCTTGGATTTTTGAGGTTTACTTTTTTTTCTATAGTCTATAGGGTTGCGTTGGCACCTGATCTTAAGTGGTGACGTGGCCTAAGGTACCCGGTTTACTCGTGCCTTGAAGATACCCAGATTAATGTAGGGAATAGAGTGGCAGCAACTTCAACCGTATAGCGGTGACGGTTCGCCGTATCTTTGCTCGTCCGATGATGGAATGGAGATGGGGAATAAAAGGTTAAGTTCAAATCAATGTTTAGTTAAACAGGTAACTATCAATTTTGAAACATAGGTGGCGATTTGGCGAACCAATCTTTCAGGGGGTGAAACTATTTATGAATATGAATATTTTTCTGAAATGTGGATGTAAAAGAAATGTCCCATACATTTTTTGATCGTGTTATGTTTTTTTTTTGAGAATTGTGTTTACTTTTTTCCATGTTTTAGAGTTCCATGTTCATGAGTCCTTTCACCGTTTTAGGTTCGAAATTGAATTACAAGTTACGTTTTTTTTGTGTCCTAAAAGTTGCATAACTTATTTTGAAAATTTTAGGGATAGACAGGCAAAAGTTCAGGTTAACGGTGTGAACTCATTGGGGTCTAAAATGACTATGGGCGTTCCTCAAGCCTCAATATTAGGTCCATTTCTATTCTTAGTCTATATAAATGATTTACCCCAATTACTTCAAAACCAACCGAAGATGGTGTTATTTGCCGATAACACTTCATTGATTTTTAAAGTAGACAGACGGTCACAACATCTTGACGACGTAAATGACGCTATTCTTCAGGTTCAAAATTGGTTTACGGTAAACAATTTGGTACTTAATGAAAAAAAAACCAAATGTATTCGATTCATTTTACCAAATGTTAGGAATAGTAAATGTGACATCATACTTAATGGAGAGAAACTGGAATTTACTAGTCAAACGGTTTTCCTAGGAATCACGCTAGACGAGAAATTACAATGGGGACCTCATATAACATCTATTGCGGGGCGACTAAGCTCCGCGGCTTATGCTGTTAGAAAGATAAGACAGTTAACAGATGTAGAAACTGCGCGTTTGGTCTATTTTGGCTACTTTCACAGCATTATGTCGTATGGTATTTTACTGTGGGGTCGGGCTGCTGACATTGAATCCGTTTTTATTTTACAAAAAAGAGCTGTCAGAGCCATTTATAATCTACGTCGCCGCGAATCTCTTAGGGAACTATTTAAAAATATTAATATAATGACAGTGCCTTGCCAATTTATTTATGAAAATATTATGTATGTAAGAAAAAACTTACATATGTTTAATAAAGTTAGTGATAGACATAATATTAATACTAGAAACAAAGACAAAATAGCTCAACCATATTTTAGATTGTCTAAAGTTCATAAATCTTTTATGGGGTTCTGTGTTAAGTGTTATAACAAAATTCCTAGTGATATATTGCAACTAAATGAAAGAAAATTTAACACATATATTAAAAGTACACTCTGTAAACAAGCATATTACAGTTTAGAGGATTATATCCATGATAAGAATGCTTGGAAACATGCTGGTCCGGGCTCCATAGGACAATCTACAGTCTAGACAAAATCAAACGGATTGCTAATTAAAACTACTTAATTTATACTTAGTATATACATTATATTTAATTCTTGCTTTGGGTCACACACTGGTTCATAGGTTCATAGTTTGTTGAAATGTATGGAGTGGCTGTCTACTTTTACAATAATTGTAAATAATAATATGTGAACACTATGTATCTATGTATACAACTTAGCTGTCATTCTTTATCTTGTAATACTTTGTACATACTTCAATATAGTGTTTTTATGCAAGGTCCATCGTATTCACGTATAGTTATATAACTGAAAACTGTAAATGCAAAATATTGTACAAATTTTTTTTAAAAGAGTGAGTATGGAGTTTCTTGCCCATTCTTCTCCATACGAAGCTACCTTTTGGAATGGGCAACTAGAATCAACTTTATATTTTTTTATTATGACGTTCAAAAGTGCCTTTTTAATGGTCTAATTGAAATAAATGATTTGACTTTGACTTTGACTTTGACTTTGACTTTGACTTTTCTTTTAGTTTTGACCAAACAAACATGATTCGCTCAGCACCGTGCATTTGATATTTTATTTTATTTATTAATTTATTAAGATTATGTTTGTTTGGAAGGAGTTTAGTAATGACACCTGGGCCTCAAGTCTGCTATTACAATAGTGTCAGAATGGTCTATCATTAATTTCATAATTATTGATTTTGACAAGTTTGGTAATCTACCAATTTAATGGCGTCATTATGACTTTCCAATGGTCAACCACTGACACGCGATTGAAAGAAATTACATAGAATGGTAATCTCGTACAAAATGACAACTGAGGCGGTAATCTGCTAAAATTTTGACAGTTCCTTTGATCAGTGACCTACCATTGAAACGTCATTGTGCAGTCAATGATCGACCATTAT
This sequence comes from Charanyca ferruginea, assembly GCA_947361185.1. Taxonomy (NCBI): domain Eukaryota; kingdom Metazoa; phylum Arthropoda; class Insecta; order Lepidoptera; family Noctuidae; genus Charanyca; species Charanyca ferruginea. Next base: position 29,148,586 of record OX376058.1, on the reverse strand, counting down.
GAATTTAGCAGATTACGAACTTTCAGCAAAATGACAATGGGATCGTGTTGGAATGACGAAATTATAAAACTAGCAGACTTGGTCCCCTGGAATCAGTATTCGTAAAAAACTCAAAAAAGAAATTGGTACTTTGCCTTCAATATCTAAACAACCAGGATTACCATGTGTGTTCTAGTAGAATAAAATGATCGTGGCAATTGTTATGTACAATATTTAAAATATCGGTCACTAATACTAGTCACGCTATATTTACATATACATACCTATATTTACTAGTTTTAATACCTACAACAAACGACATTTCTCCTAATGATATCAGAGTGACGACATATTAGTAACTATTTAATAGGACAGTCCACAGGGTTATATTATTACTCATTGTATAATGTTTAATTAAACAATAACATTAAGGAATTCGTTCGACGCGACGGTTTAGGTCGATCTTTTGTTTTGATTATACGAGTAATATTAGTTATATCCACGAAGTTTTATCTAATAGGCCAGTCAAATTAGCTTAACCTGGACATAATTCGATAACTGTATTTTTCTTTTTCTAGGACATAAAGTATTGTTAGTTATAGTAAAAATAAAAAGAATTAAACATTTTAAAGCTCCGCGTCAAAGTGAAAATTAAGAAAAACTAAATTTTCAACAAATTTTGATTTCATTATTACAGCATAATAAGTAACTGTGTAAAAGTATCTCTGTTATAATGACGCTTGCATTACTAAACCATAATGCTATTATGGTTTAGTAATTGCACGTGTGTGTTTAAGAATGACTCGGTTAAGAGTTGCGGAAAAACACTAAATTCTAAAATAGATTTACATAAAAACTTTTTGTGTAAATTTTATATTACCGATTTTTTACAATATTTATAAGAATTAAATATGTACAAAGCTTAAAAGTAAATTAAAAAATATGTATTATGTACAATGGACGGCTCACAGGGCATCAAAAAACTCGTCCGCATCGCTCACAATGGGACAAGTGCCCAGAAGGCTAGCAGCATTACCACGTTGAATGGCAATGCTAATTCTTTGGCCCAAGAAAAGGCCAGCCCTCTGGTGACGTGAAGAGTCGACCAGCCGCTTAGAAATGTCTTTAAAAACAAGGTGAGCACTCGGACCCCATGGCCCTAGTGTTTCAACCCCAAACGGCTCAAACATATAACTTCCAAGAAGGTTGTTATATTTACGCCGTTTGAGGTTTTCGGCACCGATTTTTTGTTTTAATATTGTAAAATGAGGTTAGTTTTTACTATTTAGATACGGAACCTAGGGTTAAAAACGGGACCCTATTTACTACAACTTCACTGTTCGTCAGTCTGTCTGTCTGTCTATCACCAGGCTGTAGGTATCTCATGAATCGTGATAGCTAGATAGTTGAAATTTTCACAAATGATGTATTTCTGTTACCGCTGTAACAAATACTAAAAACAGAATAAAATAGATATTTAAGGGGGGCTTCCATACTACAACAAACTTGTTTTTTTACCGTTTTTTTGCTCGATGTCTATTGTTGTACCTATTATGTCGGATCGTCAGGATTTAGTCCGTTAGATTCGGTCATCATGTGGGCAGAATATGGGTTACGTGCAATGCAAACACACTGGGTACATACAATACACGGTGTTTATTAAAACCACAATTTAACACAAACTCAAATTAAAATAGACATAGTAGCACTTAAGTACCATTAGATATCTATAATGTCGCATCCGGTCAATAGTACAGACATGAAACGAATCGCTAGCGCGCCATTATTAACAACACGTGATCTACCACTAATTTTGTCGCGCTTCTACAGAGTCGTGATGTTTTCAGCCCACAGCGAGGAGGTCATTCAGAATTCAGTGTCTGATCGCATTGGAGCTAAGACGTCCCGAAACTGTACTCGATTCGTTGTGTCCCTTCGTGCGCGACTCGCACTTGGCCAATTTTTATATTTTCTTATCTCATCATCTGCCTAACCTTTTCCCAACGACCTATGTTGGGGTCGGCTATCAGTATTTGTGTTTTTTTTTTGTTTTTTGCGTGTGTGAAACTAAATTTCGCACTCCAATAACACGTAAACATTAAGTATTCACTTGACATCAAACGATTTATTTGAAATTAACCGTTTACAGGCACTTTTGAACTGTCATGGAGTGAGAAAGCTAGTTGCTCTTTCTAAACAGTAGGTTTCTATGGAGGAAAACACAGATATAAATAGACCTAGATAACGCAAGTATCACGATCTGTATGAAAACCAATAATACGAATGTTTTGTTTTTCCTAAATTTGGTATTCCCAGGTGTTACTGAGGGTATTAGATTAAAAATAATTGTTTTTTTTTTAAATTAATTACGCATAATATTAATCACAAAATGACTTACCGAAGGAAGGAAACGTTTACTTTATTTTTTTACTTACGATTTTTTATCGTAAGTTAGGCACGAAAATAGGTACGCGAAGTAGTTGCTCTTGCGTTATCTAGGTCTATCTATATCTGTGGAGGAGAACGACTGAACGAGTAAGAACTTTATCATCATCACCATGTTTCATTCAAAAAGTCTTTCTCAGCGCACGTCATCATACGCCATCGATAATTCCTTCCGCAACTCGGAAGGAATTATCGATGGCTTTGGATTATTTTTATCTATACATACTAATATCGCAGTAAGAGTATATTATGAATAATACAGGGTAATTGAAAAAATACCCAAAACCAATTAAACAAATTAGTTTATTGTTTTAAAATATGTATTAGTTTATATTTATTGTTTTTGTGCTTATGTATGTATTGTGTTTTATGGGCCTGAGTTGCCTGAAATAAAGGATTAATAATAATAATAATAATTAATCCTCACTTCGTATCATTACCCTGAACAACATTTGTTCTACGACTTTTCAAAATTCAAAACATTTTTTTCCATACAAAAAATATAACCACACTTTAAATTTTACAAAATTTATTTTTTTCTGACACGGCCGACGAAAGGCCTACAATCAGCTGTGCCTGTACATTAGCCTACCTACTATCTACATCATATTCGCTATCATATCGGTGCGCGCGCGCGTAGTAGGTAGTAGGTAGGTAGGTATACGTAAATTTTACAGACTTTAAATAAACGAAAACAAATTGTTTTTGGCTACGTTATTTAGTTGAGGCCAAAGTCGTAGAACAAATGTTATTCAGGGTGATGATACGAAGTCCAGATTAAGAGGTTTTGGGTATTTTTTCAATTTCCCTGTATAATACCTATATTATGAGCACATCACACACACGGCCATCTGACCCTAAATTAGGAAGACCCTAGGTACTATGGGTGTCAGACAGCTGATATTATGTGCGTACACAAATATGAAAGTGACCCTGGCCGTCTGTCAGTCTGTAACGTTTTTAGCGAAACGGCATCACCGGTTTTGAATAAAGTTTTTACGAAGATAGTTTAAACCATGGGAAAGTACCACAGATATATATTTCTTTTTATATGTGTGGAAAGGACATAAGCTAGATTTTTTAATCCGCGACTTCGTCTGCATTCGCGAAAACCGATATTCGACGAAGTCGCGGGCAAAACCTTGGTTATAATCTATATTTAATATTTGTTTGTTTGAACGCGCCAATTTTCGAAACTACAAGTCCGATTCTGAATATTCTTTCGCCAATAGGCGAAAGTCGGCGCAGAGGGCGCCACTAGCACATTCCGTAAATCATAACCTCGTATTCTTGTTCTAATATGTTATTAATTGTAATAACTAGGTATTTTGTGAAAATATATCAAAGTTTTAATTAATCTTACTTATCTAACTTTACTTTAACCATATTATGGCGTCCTACGACCATTTGAAAGTGGATTCTAGGTTATGCTCAAAATAAAATAACATTTGGTTGTCTTACGTGATAAATGTGAACGTTATTCTGTAAATGCGACTATCTCACCTGAATACTTAACCTGAGCATATTTTATAGTGATTTTTAGCTGCTTCCCAAAGTTTTCGAACATTTTCTTCTTTTGGAAATGAATAATTCCCTTCATTTCTTAATCGAAATACACAGCACTGATACATTATTGTATAATATAACACACTTCCCAATTTTGAACTCAATTACAGGCAGAATTTCACGCTTTGAACGACTCGTCGATAAACTGTTTACGGACTATGCTAGTGCTGCACTCTGGTGCCAGAACATTGCAGTAATATCCCCTATTGGAAGCTACGTTATCACTCAGTGCTATACCTACTTTATTAACATAGAATAGAGATCCGTAAGCAAGATCACGCGAACGAAGTCACGGGCAAAAGTTAATTTGTTATTAAAACAAAGAGTATTTATCTCCCATTGGGCACGCACGACAAACAACATTACCAATCGATACGATTCTATGCAAATGAGCATAACCAATGATCTGTGGACAATATGAGCTGTTAGAAAGCACGCATATTGTGACTGTGAGAAACTGTGTTACGATCGCGGATCACACACTTTCCATATGAAATTGGCTTCCGACATGAAACTCTACCGGTAAGTATAAAATTCTTTCTAGATCAAACAGAATGGTGTAAATGGTTCCGCAATATGTGATTTTTATGTCAATACATAATGTCAAAACTTTTCCATAATACATTATATGCTTAGTGGTTGGTATTTTTAATTGAGATCATTATGGACCCCATTTTTTTGCGTGTTGGAAATCCTCATAGACTTCCTCCATTGTGGGAGTGACGGAAGGGCCAGATGCTGGACTCTTACCGGCTTTAATTTTTATGTCAATACTTAATGTCAAAACTTTTCCATAATACATATATATTATGCTTAGGTGGTAGGTATTTTTAATTAAGATCATTATGGACCCCTTTTTTTTGCGCGGTGGAATATACTTCCTCCATCGTGGAGGTGATGGAGGAGCATCCCGGACTCTTACTGGCTAAAACCACCGCGGTGTTCCACCTCTGCCTATGGCCGGGGGTACGGGTTTCGCATAAGCATTCATCGCTCCATCATAATGGACCCTGTCGCAGCTTCCTCTCTTCTACCCTGTGGCGCACAGCAACAGGGTAGAAGGGAGGAAGCTGTGTTTTAGGTAATTATTAAATTGAAAAGACACTTGAACGTTATATTTAAAATAAATAACTTACTTGCCCTATCCAATTCAATCCAATAAATGTAGTTTCGTATGGCGAAAATTGAGCAAGAAACTACATTCTTCCTCTTTTAAAATATTTAATAACAATATTTTGTATAATTACAGCAGTAATAAGATATAATTACAGTACTACTTAAGCACTTCAAAATGTTGATCCTCAGGGGTGTAGTTACATACAGGGCAGGTGAAGACATTAAAATTTGGGGAAGAGTAGTTCCCCTTATGGATGTAATTATGATATCTCTTACAGTAATTATAGGGGTTGCCTATGAAGCCGGGGAGAGTCCATTATGAAGCAATAATTAAATTATATTAACATTGGCAGGTACCCTTGCCTTGTCGCCACGTGGTTCTAATTGTAGCAGCTAATTGAGAGGAAAGGGTTACCCTGCTAGTAAGCGATTACTAAATGTATTAGACCTTAATTTAGTTACTTAGAGAGTGTGAACGTATTTGTGGAACTCAGCATTTGAGTTTGTTGAGCTTGAAAATAACTGGGTATTATTTTCATAGCACTATTTATGAAGTAGTATATTTAAATGTGTTGAATGTTAAATTATCAATTACTCTAATTAAATATATAAGTCTGAAATTCTTTTGATAATATAAGTAGTTATAATAAAGAGTTTTTGAATAGTTTAATATTGACAGACAACAAACATTTATCTAAAGACCTTGAAAATATTCTACTATAGGCATAGTACAGTCGACTACAAAGAGATGTATACCCCCTAAAGTTACAAATACATGTACCCATTTAAATAAGTGTACATACTTTGTTACAAATTATTGTACACATGAAACATGACGCATAAGTATATGTATTCACTCAATGTGCCTAATTAATGTATACAGCAAGATGGACACTGTAATGTAATGTGCTGTGTGCACTCTGTGTACTGTGTGTGTATCTTGTATACATATTATTGTAACCAAATATGAACACATTAATTCGTTTCTGAGCGTACACATTACAGTGTAATTTTAGCTGTGTACATAAAATTGGCACATTTGATAGGAACATAAATCTGGCATACATCATGTCTACTAGTATTTGTAACAAACAATGACGACATCATGAATAGATACATATTTTTAAACTTTCAAATGTATACATATTTATGTAGTCGACTGTACATACTATGTTCATGCTTATATTGCAGTATTAAAAATGGCCAACAACGGGCATACAGCAAACATGTATTATTTGCAAAAACCAAGTAGATACATACCTATAGGAATAGTTCACGCCTAGGTGAAAACATTAAGCCAGTCAGCAAGGAGGTAAGGCTGACTACCCAGGGTGAACTGGATGTCAAGACCTAGATTTTCCAGAACTACCTTCTGGTAGATTGACGACCTATGATTTTTAATGCCGTTTTCATAATCGACATAAACACTGCGGTATTCTAAAGCACAATACTTATTATGCATTATAATAGTCACGGAAACTCTAGTAGTATGCCTGTGAAAATTTCACCTTGAGCGACACACGACACCATTTTATTATAATTTAACGATACTACCGGTTTTCGCGCTGGTTGTAATGTATCGGATGTTACGCCAATGGGGGTAATAGATAAGTAAATACATTATTTACGACTTTACCATGATACGAAAAATAACTATTGTCGAATGATAGCTCCACAATGTTTTGTTTATAGTAGATAAACCTTAAAAGGGGTCATTGTATTCATTATAATTAACAATTTAAACAGTGGGACCAACCCTCAAATCGCGTAATAAATATCAGCTGATATAATACTCGATGTTATAATGCACAGTCACCAAAAGAGACAACTAACCAGGGTCGAAGTTTACTTAGAAACCGATGAATGTTTATGAATGGAATAAAATATAAAATTAATAGAGAATAAACAGTTCATAATTTTAATTTAATTTAATTCGAAACATGCATCGGTTTCTCAAATCAAAATCAAATCAAAATCATTTATTTGCAAAAATATGGTACATTGGATGTTAACGGACAGATGGTTTCCGCATATTCTGCCCATGGCGTGCAAATGTCAGTAAGATAAAATTCATTAATTATTGTTAATTTACATGGCCCAGAAGGCTAGCAGCATTACCACGTTGAATGGCAATGCTAATTCTTTGGCCCAAGAAAAGGCCAGCCCTCTGGTCACGTGAAGAGTCGACCAGCCGCTTAGAAATGTCTCAAAAAACCTCAAACGGCGTAAATATAACAACCTTCTTGGAAGTTATATGTTTGAGCCGTTTGGGGTTGAAACACTAGGGCCATGGGGTCCGAGTGCTCACCTTGTTTTTAAAGACATTTCTAAGCGGCTGGTCGACTCTTCACGTGACCAGAGGGCTGGCCTTTTCTTGGGCCAAAGAATTAGCATTGCCATTCAACGTGGTAATGCTGCTAGCCTTCTGGGCACTTGTCCCATTGTGAGCGATGCGGACGAGTTTTTTGATGCCCTGTGAGCCGTCCATTGTACATATTTTTTTAAATTTATTTTAAGCTTTGTACTAGATACATAATATGTAAATGAAAACAATAAATTATTTAAAATTCTGTAGTGAGTGAAAATAAACTTTTTAAATATCAAAAAAAAAAAAAAATTACATGGCTATGTCAATAATTTAATTTAATAATAATATTCAATAACAAAAATATGAAAAAAAAAAAAAAACGAAAATTATAACACAACAAAATAAATCCAAACTTCAACTATATCCGGCGACCTAATTACTAATCTCTTTTGGTGATTGTACACACGGCTACACATTAAGCTATACATTTCCAGTTAATGCTGATCTCGTATTGTATAGGATTTCCGTACAATGCGAGGTCAGCTTATACTGGAAACGTATAGCTTGATATGTAGCCGTGTGTACCTATGGATCAGCTGATTCTTATTTCGTTATATCTGGGTTGGACTTGGTTCAATAGTACAAGTCAAACATATGAAAATCTCTTAATTTAACTGTTAATGTATGTAAGTACAATCATCACAAAGAACCTGCGATAAAAAAATAGATGGTGTGAACTAGTAAATGAAAACTGAAAAGTTGGCCTTTACCGGAGTTCGGAAAAAATCATTGAATATCTAATAATCACCTCAAAAATTTGTAGGTTACAGTTATTCAGTTACTGAATAGAAAAAATAAAGTAAGGATAATGTATTTTTTTTTTGTTTTATCTATTGATAATCACCATCATAATAGAGACAATAAGAAAAGTGCCAATGGACACATTCTTAACCATATAAGATTTTAGCAAATTAAGATAAAGGAGGTGTTTTATTTTTTTATTTTTTTTTTATTGTGCTACTACTCATATTTTATTATATTGTTGTGCCCGACAGGGTCCATGTGAACTATAATATTATAATTATTAAGACCTTTTATACACATGTGATATGCAATAAAGATTTGAATTTGAATTTGAATTTTAAATTACTTATTAGCCTCAAGGTCTAGATTGTAATTGTTATGAGTAACCGTTTAATTACGAGAACATCATAAATGAAAAAAAAAACAAAATCTATTGATAGGCATACGTTTGATCACTATCTCACCTGATGGGAAGTGATGATGCGGTCTAAGATGGAGCACGCTTGCCTAGAAGAAATTAAATTAAATGGGGAGAAATTAAATGGGATCACACTGAAAGTATATACTTTCTAATCAAACAATAATCATCCAATTCAGTTGAGAAATGTTGGAGATATGAGGTACCTACCTAATTAGTTAACAAAAATGAAATAGACGTGTGGTCAGTAACGAAATTCTTCACGCATTTTTGAACTCGATTGTAATTCGGAATAAAAGGAGGTGTTTTTTTTACGACCCAAACATGTACCAAGGTACAAATTACTATTAAAATTCCTTCCAATAAATAGTATTTTTAGCAGTATTTAAAATCCGTCAATATTCGATAAATTAAGAAATAAAAGAATATGAAAAACGTAACTGCGTTCAAAGAAACGTTAAAGACAGCTTTGACGGCTGTCAAACTATTCCATCTGTCAATATTACATCGATGTTTGGTCGTCTGCTATGGGGATCTAATATTGAAAAATATCGGCCCTGAAGCAATGTCTTTTGGCCAGTAGCTAACAAAACACAAAAAATAATCTGAAGTGTGAAATAAATGTATTTTTTTTAATTCTTGTGCCCATAATGTTTCTCGAAAAACGTGTGCTAGGGAAAAAACTTATCCGTAACACATAAACAAAATTCTAAACAGTTTATTTTTAGGTTTTCGTACGTTTATAAAATAAAGTAACGAAACGCATTATCGGAGAAGTGAATCACGAGATTGCCAGATTGAAATTCTTGGGTTGCAAGTTTTAGCATCTTTGATCGACCATTTCAGGTGGTACAAATGCATAAATAAATTCAATATATTTTTTTCAGAATCTGCGATTAGAGTAATAACTCCAAAATCTTACGTGACGTTAGAGTTTCTCCCGAATCACATCTATCGCAAGCCGTGATAAGGAACTTCGTTCTAATAAAAAAGAATTGAGAACTTCCTTCTTTTCAAGTCGGTTGAAAACAATTGGTATCGCTGGAAACCAAAGTAATAATAGCTTACACGGAACCATAATCGCGTTACTCAGTTAGATGAGTTCCGACAAAAACACTTAAGTTCCACAGGAAGCCTTTGTTAAACCCCAAACAAATAAGGAAAGGGGTTAATGAAATAATAAAATACATTAATTAATATAAAAAAACAGCAACTCGGCCCACTGGGGTCGGATAACTAGATTTACACGGCGATTCGCCCACAAAATTAACTGGAGGTTCCAAGTTATCGGATGTCGCGATGCAGTGACACTCGTGAGTCAATAGTAAGTTTGTTGGGTCTTCTCATTTGTCTTTTCTGACCTACTTTTTGTAGGATCAGAAATCTACTGACCTATATGTTGAGTGGCTTCTTATTCAATATTCAATGTCAGTTTAAGTCCTCACCGCGTTTTAAAATTTGATAACATACGTTCGCGTACAATTTTCCAAACAAAGCTCTACATTTTAAAATAATAAATGATATCTCTTCTGTAAATAGGTTAATATTTTCTCGTCATTTTTTTACTACTTAAGGTTGGTTTTAACGTGCCGCCTACTCTGGGAAGAAACAAATGTAGAAACTCAAAGATCAAAATTCCTTGAAGGCGCTAACAAGCAGCTTTTGCAGATTTTAAACTGACAATCACGTTAAAATGTGTAGTGTAAATGATTTGAAAAAATATATGTTAAACTAGAACATTCTCTTAATCATTTATATACAATATAAACTTAATCAAATATTTTTGATTAAGTTCATATTAAATAGTTTAATTAAATCGTGAAGTTGTGTCTGACGCGGACAAAACATTGATAATCACACAAAATCTACCAGGAATATTTTAAACGAAACTTTTACTATCTTACAGACAATTTTATTATCTATCTTTTAGTATACGTCTATTTTTTAAGTTAAAGAATACTATCTTTTATTTAACCGCTCAGCTTCCTTGCTCCGCATTCCAGTTTTGTATGAATTTTTAAACTTTTTTGCAAATCCCTGTCACCTGAAGTAGAGTGGAGATTATTTGCAATTCCATCAGTTTAAAGCTTCGCTTTGCTTCTCTCTTCTCCATTCAAGTGGACAGTCAGCCTTAGAGTTATCGTAATTGGAAAACATTTAAACATAGTGGAATGCATTAAATGATATGAGTATTTAGCGGTACTTTAGCGGTTAATTTTTTGGACTAAACTTTGAGAGTTTTGGACGCAGCGCATACGATTCTCTGGTCGGTCAAGGTCGCCGGCGTATATCGTCGCCTTAAAGTCCATACTTTTTGGTAATTTTTAGATTATAATGGGAACCGATTGTAGACTAGTGTTCTAATCACCAGTAAAAACGGATGTTAGCTGTCTATGTTAAGTAAATTAACTTCTACATTAATATTAAGAAGTAAAGCTTGTTTGTTTTTTTGCTTGTCAGAGATTATCTCTAGTACACTCAGCTACATATCAAGCTATACATTTCCCATATAAGCTGACCTCGCATTGTACGGAAATCCTATACAATGCGAGGTCAGCATTAACTGGAAATGTATAGCTTGATGTGTCGCCGTGTGTACGATTAACAAAAATCTTTCACTGAATGAAAGCTTCACTACTGCTGATTAGTATAGGCTAATAAGTATGATATAATAGATTTCCATTCGTACAAAGTCGCGGAGTCGCGAAAGAAAGTAACGTTCTCCGCCATCGCTTATTACTTGCACCTATAATACAATGCAAAAACACTCTTTAGTCATTTCGCAGAAAAAAGGTTAAAAGCCAAGCGAAAATACCTGCAAAGTGTTAATATTGTTGCGTTGGCGTCGGGTTCTTAACCGTTACTAATGGGGATGCATTATTATTCTTCCTCAGTTTCCTTTGTGTTTGTAAAGGTAGGTAGCGGTTTTTAAAACATTATTTTTCAAAAAAAAAAGCCAAATGCAACTCACTTCTTAAATGTTTTTTTTTTTCGATGAAAGTCAAGGTCAAATACTTTATTTCAATATTAGACCATTTACAGGCACTTTTAAACGTTTTAAAAGAAAAAAATAATCTTGAGTCGCCTCTTCCAAAAGGTAGTTTCGTATGGGGAAGAACGGGCGAGAAACTCTTTTAAAATTGTTAATAATATTTGTACTGTACTTAAATACATTACAGTGATTATATAATTATATATGAATACGATGCACCTTCTATAAAAACCATTATACCCATTAAAGGATATGATTATATTTTTATCTAAACCTCTTTTAACGTACACGACTTGTTACATTGTTCTCACATTGTACCCTAGATTCAATATGAATGATGTAACCGAAATTTGTAACATTATTGATTTTAAAAGAGTGTTGTTCATGGATTTTCTTGCTCGTTCTTCTCCATAGAAACCTACTGTTTGGAACGAGCAACTAGCTTCAACTTTCTGACTGACTGACTCTGACAATTCAAAAGTACCTGTAAATGGTTTATTTGAAATAAATGATTTTGAGTTTGAGTTTGAAGAAATATACTTATTAGGTATCTATTTTAAGAAACTGCTCTAAAATACAAATGGGGTAAGTCCGTATTTTCGCGTGTGTACTGTCATAACAAAACTATTGACCAACAATCAATATAGTAATATTCAAACTGTTTCTAGCGGCTGAAATACTTCCAACGCGTTTTAATTCCGTATTGCATACAGCTGTAAATTTGTAAAGATATCGATTAATGGATATCACGTGACTGCAACGCGTTAACTACTGCTAATTCGTATGCATCATAGGTGTCATCATGTCACAGTCAAAACCTTTAAGAGCGCCCAACCCGTCATATTTCCCATACAAACGCTCGTACGCGATTACGGCGTTATAACAAATTATTTTCCAAATATTTTTAATACACAGGTATCTTGTGGTTTAAATCTAGGTTTGTATGAAGCCAAAAATAAACTTTTTTGAGAAACAAATTCAGTGAACACGTCCGAAAATCAGTTTTTTTGGCATAATTTTATCTGAACTTTGGCCGTTCATAATGCACTCATACGTTAAAAAAGTAAAAAAAGAGCTCCATAGAAACCTTGCACATGTAATGGAGATTCTAAATTACAAACATTTTTACCCAAATCTTGTAAGGCTTTTTCAAAAACACGTATGTCCTGGAACAAGTTTTGTGAAATTTCCGCGCGCTAATTTTCCTGTGATGTTATCGCGTTCTCACTTACTCATTTGTTTTAGAGCTTTGCGTTGGTTGAAACAAAAAAAAATTCAATCACGCTCGCGTCGAAGTTCGTTCGATGGGGTTGGGGGCTCTTAACGAGTCAAAACTACTTTTGACTGCAAAAATCAGTCTTAACTACTTTTGAACGGTTTAAATTTATCCTTAATACCTACTTAGAAACCTATTATTAGGATTTGACGACACGGTTGGCGCAGTGGCTGAGCCATCGACTGCTGCGCAGCGTGTTGCGGGTTCGATTCCCGCCCAGGGTAAATATTTGTGTAATTGTGTATGAGCACTTGTGTTTGCCTTGTGTCTGGGTGTTGTTATGTATGTATTTAAAATGTATTTGTGTATGTTTATATCAGTTGTCTGACACCCATAGTACAGGGTTTGGGGTTTGGGGGGGTAGTTTGGGGTCAGATGGCCATGTGTGAAAATGTCCCCACATATTATTAATAATAATAATAATGATATAATTTACTTCTCTCAAAAAGGACACTGCTACAATTTGTGTATTTAAACATGTTTGCCTTAATCTAGGACCTTTGTGAGAGCTGGAGTCTGTACTAGGTTCGGGACCTGTATGACAGATTATACATAATAGGTACAGTTTTCGACACTTTTTATAGAGAGGTACTTAAATCTATAATAAAGGGTTATATAAAAATTTGTGAAGTGGTATGTGAAGTGGTATGTGAAGTGTTATGTGAAGTGTTATGTGAAGTGTTATGTGAATTGATATTATTATATGGTATTATTATTAGGTTGCTAGGTTTTTTTATTGTGACGCTTTTAAAACTTTTGTTTTGTAGTGATTCTTATAACTAGGGCGGTCCGTATTTTTATTTTAGTTATGCAAACGGTTTTGACTGAAGTCAGTCAAAAGTGGTTTTGGCTGGTTAAGAGTTTTGACTGTAACATATTAAACACTGATTATCTTGGATACTAAATATTACTTTATAATGTTATGGAAAAGCGACACTAAATGCAAAACCAGAAACACGTGTGACACTAGTGTGCAGAGTATAGTGCAGAGAGCGCATGTGTTGGATCATTTGGTTCCCTTCAAAATGGTTGAACTAAATGGTGCCGATCCGTGCGTCATGTTCGTGAACGGGCGCCGTCAGTTGAGACTGGTCATCTCTTAGCTGCCTCGGTTATTTTAAATTTATTTTGAATTGTCTAATTTCATTGTCACTAGACCTCTTTTAACGTGCACAACTTGTTACATTGTTCTCACATTGTACCCTATTCAACATGAATGATGTAATCTAAATTTGTAATATTCTATTGATTTTAAAAGAGTGTTCATGGAGTTTCTTGCTCGTTCTTCTCCATAGAAACCTACTGTTTGGAACGAGCAACTAGTTGCAACTTTTTGACTGACTGACTCCTTGACAATTCAAAAGTGCCTGTAAATGGTTTATTTGAAATAAATGATTTAGTTTGAATATGTACCGTAAATTCGATCGGTTTTTTAATTAGAAAAAGTCGTTTCGCACATAATAATTAGTTTATTTTGGTTTTGATTCATCATCTGCCTAGCCCTAATATGTCGGGGTCGACTTCCAGTCTAACCGGGTGAGCTGAATACCAGTGTTTTACATGGAGCAACTGTTTATCTGACCTCAACAACTGGGTTGTGTAGGACAGACAGGCAGTCGCTCCTTGTTAGACACTATACCCTGTTCACAATAAGATTAGACATAAACACAAACCTTTTTACCAGATTTTTATTAGCTTCACCTGTATGTTTGTTTGTAACCTTTGTAACCGACTTCTTTGGGAGCGATTTTGACCCACTTTAAACGGCCAGATTTCGTTCAAACTTTGTAGATTTATCGAGGACCGATGACAATACACTAATTTGATAAAATTATTAAAAAAAAAAAGCATAAGTCGTTCAAAATTACACGCCGAAAAAACAGCTATTATATACTAGGAAGGTACTGCACAAGCGCCCCTGGTAGAATAAATGTACATAATATTTATAGATATAGATATAACCAAACTAAAAAGTAAAAAATAAATAATAGTTTAAAAAAACTAAAAACACTCTTTTTATAGAAAACCAAACTAAAAAATAGAAAATAATTTTTAATAAATTATTTTATTTAAAAAAAAGCGTGGGGTGCTTTTTAAGATATTATCAAAATGATAATCACTCTACTCATATCTGTCAATAAAATATTTATAACTATTGACACCATGCACCCCACGCTTTTTTTAAAATAAAATATTTTATTAACATTTATTTTCTATTTTTTAGTTTGGTTTTCTATAAAAAGCGTGTTTTTAGTTTTTTTAAACTATTATTTACTTAGGCTTAAGGAAGACATTAGAGGCAAAAAAGTGGTTACAAAAACAACTGTTTACTGCAGTTGCCATTTGTCATGCTTCCAACGCAATATAAGTCAATATCGGTTGAACTGACTGTAAAAAAGGTTTGTGTAAATGTCTAATCTTATTGTGAACAGGGTATAGTAGTCAGTTGCATCCGGTTAGACTGGAAACCGACGACAGCATAGTTAGGAAAAGACTAAACAGATGATTACTTACAGTTCGTTGAGAACACATGTAATAAAGGAAATTCAGAAAAATTACTAACACAAGGCCCCATTCCATATTCCTGTTCATTGCTCAAACATACGTGAAATAAAATACAGCATATTATGGTGGGTAAAAAGTAAGGATAAACAAAAGCAACAGTGGCCGGACATGGCGGGCATTCAAAAGCCATTACGTGGTGGAACACGACACCATCCCGCCGTGCAGTGGCACCGTGGATGTATGGGAACTGGATCTGCTATTGTTTTTAACAGGTCACTTGGCCGAAACTTGTTGAAAGAATCATTGTATGGGAATATGACATACTAATCTAGATTTTGTCTTTTAAAAAGACAGTAATGTGTCTTTTAAAGGTAGAAACCTCATCTTTTTAAATCAATGCCCAGATAGAACTGTTTGAAAGATTTGTCTGTCTAATTATTTGTCCTATGTTCGAAAGAATGTCACCATCCCATATCTTCCCGTGGGTGTTGTAAGAGGCGACTAAGGGACGGACCAGAGAATGGGCAGCAGCGTTCTTTGTGCCTTTGTAACAACTGTACTGCGATCGCCAACCCGCCCGCCAAGCGTGGCGATTATGGCAAAACCCCCCATTTCTTGGGGAGGCCTATGTCCAGCAGTGGACGTCTTTCGGCTGAAATGATGATTGATGAGTTATACTCATATCTCTTTGACGCATCCAAAATTGATGCGTCAAAGAATTTCAATTCCTGGCCATAGAGTGACAAAAGTACCTTCTGTTGAAGTCTTTGATGTCCTTATAAACGACAATTTGTCCTATTCTAATATTGCTTTTTACGTTCACATCTAGTACATCCAAATCCTTGTAAAAAAACTTAGTTCCCCATAAATCTGCATTAAGTTTTGCGTGGCGGTGTGCGGGAGGAGTTATGGCGCGCCAGTATCGCCAACAGGTGTACGTTGGTGTTCGCTGCTGGTTTAATTGTAACACGCAGCTTTTTCTGATGATGTATTTACTTCGTGGTCCGGCATTAACTGACGCCAGCGCCACTATGCTGGATTGAGGCTGTATGTATTTCTTCAAATGATAAAGTTAGTAAGGGGAGAATTACTCGCTGAGCTGAGTATTGGAAAGTCAAAACAATTTTTCGTTTGGGGTTGGGTTTTGAGGTTAGTTTACCCAAATGACATCATCAAATAAATACTTACAGTGTCCCTAATCATCATCCACCACCTTAGAGGACATTTAAAATGCCAGTAATGTCACGATACACGTGGTTACCTACCTACTATACTTAAACAAACTAAACACCATCGATTCGAACAGATGAAAATACCTACTACTTAAAAATATACTTACGAAAACAAAATACAATTCAATCATTGTTAAATGTAGAGTCCATTTTAAATTGAGACCGCCAACCGTATTTGAAAGAAAAAAAAATTATTATATGATAATAAAGACAAATGTAATTTATCAGGCATTATTATCAATATAAGCGTACATTTATCTTCCTTAGAAATTATAAAATTTCAGTAATCATTTCCACCTCAATGTAGGACTACATTGCACAAAGTAATCTTATTAAGTGAATGCAATAATACACCCTCCCTCTATATTGATATCTATCTAAGGGTGCGTTCACATTAAAGTCTAGTAAGAGTAGCTTTAATTTATTTTTTGCAGTTTATTTAAGCTTGTGGTAGAGGTACATCATATTTCGCATCATAATATTTGTAGAACTGAATTGTACGAAAATAAAAATCTTGGGACAAAAGGTCCGAAATTCGGGACCATATTTGTGTATAATTTCTGCCAAAACTAACCAAATTACGAAAATATTTCTCCCATTTTACTATTCCCCGTTCTCCCATTTCAAAGTAATTCTAATAATGTATGAAATATAACGCTGATTTATTTTGTATCTATTCTAAAAGTAACATAAGTTTTGGATGTTACATTGAATGGAATAGTGAGTAATGAAGCACATAACATTATATAGTTTAAAATAATATAAAGATAACTTACACTGTGCACACGTGTCCACAGAAAATTAATTTACTCATTTTTAAATGAGAAATTGCATATTCCGTATTCTACTGAAACTTGTACACCCAAAGTAAATGCGCCTTTAAATGCGTAAGGGGCTTGCTGCTCACCGCGTAAATTTTATAAACCCATGATTTGTGGCCACACCCACTGGGGGAGCTCACTTATAACGTTTTACGTTATATTACGTTGCTGCTATTTGTGATTATTTTTGCATATTTCGTTGCTTTTACTTGTGACTAAAGTTACAAAACTGGACTATGAAAAATGAAAATTCGTTTTAAATATTTGCCACGTATTGATCTCCTTATATAAAAATGAGAGAAAATATACACACACAAGCATTTTAGTAAGTATATAGGTAATTTATAGGTAGGTAAATGTATGTAGGTATGCAATTCCACAAATACTAAACTCCACCTTAAACTCACACAAAACAAACAAAAGACAACAGTTAATATACATATAGGTACCCAATAAGTCCGGCTAATAAATTACTTTTAATCAGCAGACGTAATAAATATAGATCTTTTCTCCTTTGCGAAGCTAAAGTTTAAAACTAGGAAGCTATAAAAATGTCTAAAGTTAAATGAGCCACACCGCACACCTGTTGTCGTACGAACTTAGCCGTAGAGTTTACCATCTGCTCAGATTTGTCCGGACTTGTCCGGCATTTTGGTCTAACATCCGGACTTTGTGACATTAAAATCAGAAAATTAAAAAGTTAAATAAAATTGATGATTAAGATTGAACTGTCCGGACTGTCCGAAATTACCGGATTGACTGGCGATCGGAATTATTACTTTGTCAAGACTTTTTTTAATTTTAAAATGGTAACCCTACTTGGTTGAAGCCAACTTAGAACAACGAAACTTTTATCTAGATTCTGCTTTTTTCTTACATTTTACTCTAGAATCTAGATAGACTTGTCTTGAGAGTTGTTCAAGTAAGTAGTTGAGAGAAAAACATTGAAGAGTTTTGTTCTAAATATCATTTGGTTAATTAAATTACCAGATTGTTGTGAATGAAAAAAGAATGGTTAGAACTTTTGAATATAATATGAGTAGATTATTTTTTGTAGTGACTTATTAAAGCGAATAAATTACAATTATTTAAAAAGTTAAATCTATGGACTGCTCTTGTAAACCGCTTGACTGTTGACAAGACTCTTGGAGTCATAGTGTCATTGTTTGACAATTGTGCAGTAGACACAATAGTCAAACAATGACACTATGACTTATTGGACATTTCAGCTTTTATACTAATACTAAAGAGGTTATGTTTATTTTTGTTTGTAAAGAGGTAATATCTTCAAAGACTAGTCCGGCTACAAAAAATCTTTTACTGTAAGCTATTATATCGCCGAGTGTGTTTTATATTATACTAGCTTTTACCCGCGGCTTCGTCCGCGTGAATGTCGGTTATCGCGGATGCAGACGAAGTCGCGAAATAAAAAGTAGCATATGTCCCTTATGGTTCAAATTCATACTATTCATACTATATGTTTCATAGTGAAAATGTAACAGACAAGAGTTATTTTCATGTTTATAATATTAGTATGAATAAGTAAGGAATTAGTAAGGATTTGACGTCCATGCGGACGTTGTCGCGAGCAGAAGAGATTTTGGTATTATTTATATGTCGGATCGTCAGTGAGCGATCGAGGAGGAGCGCCGAGCGGTATAGTACATCGTCAGGACTATAGGCGTTCCCATTATCCCATTAGGGATAAACAACATACCTGTGAAAACAATTACACACTATTAGTAAAGAAAACACAATACAAATGGTAATCAGTAACAAGAATAAAGTAAGTTCAAGGTACAGCAACAATACAGTTAATCGAACAGACCATTAAGGTCCCACAGTTCGTACAGTGGCGAAGCCACCCAATGATAAACGAACAAACCCTTAAGGTTTATAGATCGTACAGCAGCCTAAGCCACCCAATGATAAACGAACAAACCCTTAAGGTTCATAGTTCGTACAGTAGCATAAGCCACCCAAATACAAAGTGTATCGCTCGCTAGCAGCAAGCCTATACAGCTATGTGAATATACAGCAGCGCTGTACCAGGTAAACCGACAGTATTGTCGGGAGCAGGAACTCTTTACTGAGTCGAATCCGAGGATCGACTCCCATACTTACGGAGTGCACGCTCTTTTATAAGGCGATGCCCCCCACCTTGCAACCTCTCCATACAAGTCTGTCCATGCGCACGGAAATGCGTCACGCGTTTACTTGATACAAAACACTAAAATGTGCTGAATCTAATAAGATCTGTAATTAAATAACACAATGATAATTGTCATGAATAAACAATAGTGATTTCATAAAGTAATTCGTTTTACATTCAAAGTAACGTGTCAACAATTGTTTTGAATAAAACCATCGATAATAATTATCGAAATAAAGTAACCACAAATCAGTGTACATACAGTGAGTACTCAATAAATCATGTTTCGAATTAATAGACAATAATTGATAGCAAAATCACATAAATTAACAATAAGAACCACAAATCATAACAAATTTAGTTACACCCACAATTGTGATTAATAAACTGTCTCCGACATATATTTAAGGGCGCGTATTCGATTTAGCGCAACTCAAAATCAAAACGATTGCTAGAACGGCGTAGCAGCATTGACACACACTAGTACAATACAATGGTCTGTTTGTGTGCATCAGAAAAAAAATACGAATCATTGAAATTGATCGGCAAACGACAGCGCGCCATGTTTTACAGTGCTTTTTAAGTTTTTATTTAAATAATTGTCTAAAATAAATGAGTTCGTATAACGGACTGAAAAATATTCTGTACCTATATTACTTAGCATAACCTTTATTTTCATAAAACATATTATGTCAGTTATGTTTTCATTCAAATACTGGTAGGTACGAAAAAATTCTCTAAATCAAGACTTAATCTTTCTAAAACTGTAATTGTCTTTAAATAATCTGCTAACATCATTACGATATTGCTCAGCGCAAAACGCGAAAACATGAAGTTTTCGTCACGAATCGAATACACGCTCTTAACGAAAAATAATAATAATAATTATAGATAAGTACTTAATGAAAGCTGGAGCAAAATCACAACGAGACAATTTTTGTTTAACAATCGTATTACTGTTAATTAAAATAATATAAATCCATCCAATAAAAAGTTCCCTCAACACAAATAACAGAGATTCCAATTTCTGTGAAATAGCAGTTTGGAACTAAAACGCTGTGAAGACATAAGGTCGTCTTCCGTTTGAACTTTTAAGTTTGATGACGAACAGCATCAACACATAATTCATTGATAACTTAGTTAGACTTTTAATCGTGACACCTCTAAAACTCAAAAAAGACAGCAAAGACAAAAATGAATAAAAAAATAAAATACAAAATTTCAATTATGACACCAAAAACCCGCTAAGCCTTGTTTAACTTGTTTCAAATTAAACTTTTTAACATTATAAAAATTAACACAATCCCTTAAACATGACGGAGGGTACATCACAACTTTTTTAATTAATTCGGGCAAAGTTACATAAGTAAGGTGCTAACTAATTACCGCGTGTAAATGTACGCGTCAAAGTTATGATTAATAACTTGCATTATTCAACCTTGTTGGAAGTTGGTTTGATGAAAATGTGGACGCAAGTCATAGGTACCTGATAATGTACTGAGGAATTAATCATTTTGTTGTAAGTTTTGACGTGGGCATTACATAGGTGACTTTGTACATGTTTTATTAATTTGTTTTTAATCTTAATAAAGAAAGATGTATATTTTTATGTGTTCCTAAACCGTTGATCCGATTGTGGTGAAACTTTGATAGGTGGTTTTGCGTACGCACACGAAGGTTACAGGCTAAAAAAGGAAATAAAAAACAAACAATTTTTTGCTTGCACAGCTAGTTTGTCATAAAATATGGTTTATCGAGTAGGCCGTCTTAGATTGCTGGTATACAGGATTAAATTGAATTCATTAGCAAAATTTTAAGTAGTGACTCAGACCACGAACTTTAAGGCGCGTCCCTGTGCAAAACGCAGCGCTAGCCGTATTTTATTCAGTTTTTCGGACCTAAATACTCTATATGCAAAAGAAATATCAACAAATAAAAAATAGATTAAATTTCTACATAATCTTGACTACAAAATGGTAGATCTGAATTTTGTTTACGAAGTATAGTATTTAACTAACCTCCTCACAACGAAACCACAGAAATGAGAAATAATTATTGAAAACATGCATCTCCTCGGCAAGTAACCATTAATTCGATTTTTTACTAACATTATTGGATAGGCAATTTAATAATGAACATTTTGGTAGAATTTTATTTTTCAAAATCCCAAAATGTGATTTTATAAAAATTTGATTCTAAAATCTGAGCGTATTCGCTACTGTATCTCTTGCGCGGCGAAGAGGGAACGAATGCTCAAGGTTATTTGCTCAGAGTACCGCCTTAACAACTTTCATTATGGAGACAACTCAAACAGCGCGAAAAAAAAAACACTTGTTCCATACAGAAGTGCAATAAGTACTCGGCTAAAATGTATGGAACAGCTGTTTTTTTTTCGCGCTGTATCAGTATGCTGTATCCTGTAGTGTATTTAAGATCAAAAAATATCTAAATATTGTCATAGTAACTTTTGCTTAGTGACATATCGATCAGACACAAATTAACTTTGAGGGCAAAGTTGAGAGTAAAATTACATCTGAGACAAAAACCCCGTCAGGCGAAACAAGGTCACTCAACTACTACGTTTTCTAAGAAATAACTATATATCAGACGTCAATCAGTTTAAAGGGCAAAGTTGAGAGAAAAGGTTCCTTTAAAAAGTCCATCAGACTAAACATGTCATCATAATGTCAGCGTCATTCCTGTGCTGGGTTTTCTGGGAAAAACAATTAATAATCAGTAACTTCCACCAAGCACACAAAATATGCACTAAATATTAAGTAGCATGCTAACAGCATAAGTTACGTCAAGTTAAGTTTAAGTTAAACTGAGCAATTTATCAAGCGACAGGTGTTAGCGGCTAATGTACCGCTCCAACTTAGCCTAACTTGTAGCTATGAGCCGAAAACTTAGTGCTTCGGGTAAGTTCGGCAACATTCGGTAGTGATGGAATGCAATTTGGTAATACAGGAATGTGATTTTCGAAACATGAAATTACGTGGTATAAGAGGAACCAGCTGTTTTGATTACTGAAACGTTGATCAGCCAGAGAAATAATGAACTGAACATAATAAGCTTAAATTATCCGTATATTTAAATTAAACTGTATTTTTTATCAGTATATTATTATGAAATGGTTATTTTAATAGCTCAACAATAAATTTCCCTGATAGGTACTACCACAGTATACAAAATGGTTCTACTTATAATTAAGTTAAGTAGTCATGTGTGGAATGAAATCACAGTTTTTTTTTTCTTTTTAACGCGTATATATTTTTACCGTCAAGGTTAAAAGGTTGAAGTTTGATTAAAGTCAACGAACGGAGCTGGGTTACACAGTCAACGATAATTCGACGTATTTTGTCATTTATTGTCGCTGAGCGTACAGATCAATGGTTAAGCTATGGGTGACCATCCATTTAACCCCGAGTTCTCTCCGTGCTTTGGAAAGCACGTAAAGCCGTTGGTCCCGGCTGTCATTCGTAGATCTTTGACAGTCGTTAATTAAGGGTAGCGAGAAACCAGAATGTTTAAGAATCAGTTTTACCAAGGGGTAGGTATAGACTATAGTGCTAATCAGTGACTGTGTTGTGGAGGTCCGATAGGCAGTCGCTTCATGTAAAACACTGGTATTCACCTGGATCCGGTTAGACTGGAAACCGAACCCAATATAGTTGGGAACAGGCTAGGCAGATGATGATCGTCGTTAAGCCTAAAATGATAACTTCGTCGACACAATATGGCAACAGCTACAAGTAAACAAATCCAACTTCTTCACAAATTTTTAATAATATATTATTTTATTTATAAGTAACAAATATACAATATTTACACGTACAATAAAAAATAAAGAAAAACCTATAACTATTAAACCAAAAATAAACTAATTTAATAAGGCATCAAAAAACTCCTCCACATCGCCGTCATCTGGGAATGTGCCCAAGAGACTGACTGCATTGCCACGTTGGATGGCAATGCTTAACCTCTGGCCAAAGTAAAAACCAGCTCTTAGATCACGAGAAGTGTCACCTAACCTTTTGGAAATACAAAAAACCCGGTTTTACGCTTAACTGGATACTGGACGATCCATTAACCATGATATCTGATTTAGTCTAATAAAGTGTTGTACATATGAGTGGAGTAGTTTTCGCTATGATTGTGTTCAGTGATCCGTGTGGACGCGAGTTGCGAGTTATGTAGGGGATGTATCGTCCCCGTGCTTGTTCAGGCATGAATAAGTACCTGTTTCGGAATTGAGTTGTTTGTCGAAAAAATATGTTTGTTTACCTCTTTTGCTCCTACTAAGGTACTCTTGGAACTATTAATTTGAACTGAGGTACATAACGTAAGTAGCGCCGGTTTAGTGGAGTTATACTACTACTAGTTAAGGGAAAATCCAATATAAATCATAGTTGCGAAATTCATTACCGCGATACGTTACCGCGAAAGTTTACCATCACGAAGTCATTGTTGCGAAAATTCTTTACTGCGATGTATGTACAACGTTACTGTGAATCGGTGCTAGTAGTCCAGCAAAACAAATATGGCGTCAACAGAATCATGTCGGATCCACCCCAGTAGGGTAAAATAAACTTTCGCAGTAACGTACAGAGGCTAGCACATCAAACTACCCCAATCTGTCAAATTTCTTTGATTGTTTTTTAACTTTATTACAAAAGAATAAGGTAGGTACATATTCAATTGGAAACATTTTATAGTTTGGAATAGCTTGATGTGTGGCGTCTGTACATCACAGCAAAGAATTTTCGCAACCACAGAGGATCGCGATAGCATACTTTCGCGGTAACGTAGTCACCAAATGAAATAAGTATCCAGGTCGTCGGTACTTCTACCTAAGTGCCTAAGTAGTTTTGTTTCAGTGAAACTAACATTATGTTAGCCACTTCCTTTAGTAAAAAATATAAATCAAGCTCCGTAGCATTTACTTAGAGTTAACCCCTTAGCTCCCTTTCCTACAATGAAGATGCGGTGCGACAGCCTATATAAAAGTCCACAACACATCTAGGCCAGGAGGTGCTTTAAAGTCATCAACTAATAGCATTGTTCACTAAAACACATGTGTATGAAACTAATACCAACGTATAGCCGCCACAAGACGATTGTGTTTGTATGAAACCAGCGAACCGTGAAGGGTACGGACACACTGAGAGGAAAACGAGACCAAAATTAAATTTAAAATAAACAAAAAAAAATCCCCGTCACAAATAAACCGTCTCACTTCACGATTACTATGTTCTTTTAATATCATTGTGTTAACAGAATAGGTACTAAATTACGACTCGGTCAGATCTGTGGAAGATGCTCAAATTCAATCATCAACTAGAAGATAGCTGATGACGTCTACTCTATAAATAAATATAAATATCTTGGGACAGCTCACACACGGTCATCTGGTCCCAAGCTAAGCAGAGCTTGTGTTATGGTAACCAGACAACTGATATACATACTTATATAATTTATAAATACATACATATTATAGATAAACACCCAGACACAGAACAAACAATCATGCTCATCACACAAAGTTTGTCCTGGGTGGGAATCGAACCCACGACCTCCGGCTTAGCAGTCAGGGTCAGTGACCACTAGACCAACAGGCCCGTCCTATCTGCAACTCTGCAACTATCTGTTTGTTCGATCTTGGTGAACATCGAACAAACAGATAGTTGCAAACCTCACTTTCAAAAACATAACATTTTAACCCTTCCCTGTATCTACATTTTCGAAACATGCAAATTTGTCCGTAAAAATCAAGAATTCTATACAAAACGTGAAGACATACAGACACGCTATACACTCAGACACCGATCTAGGTTAAACGTACCAAATTCCCGACTAAAAATGCACTCTACAAGTCCCTAAGTTATGTCTACTAAAATATATAATAAACTACCCAAATTAATAAAAGAAGAAGAAAAAATTAACATATTCCTAAAAAAACTTAAACTATTCCTAATAAATAAATGTGTATAAAAGTCTGTCATTTAGGTACTCATTTATCGAGTTTGAGTACCTAAATGACAGACTTTTAAAATCTTAATATAGAATGAGTAGGTATACATAATAATAATAATACCTATAGCGGTATTTATTCCACTTAATTTTTTTGGTCTCGGAATAAACCAATGCATAAAAGCGGTGAAATAAAAATAACGCGCGTTACATTAGCAAAAATAATAATTAAAAGCTTCCTCTCTCCTACTAACTTATTTACTGTGCCCGACAGGGTCCATAATGATCTATATATCTAAGTTACTACCTAAGCTCACATTGTGGAATGTAATAAAGTATTGAGTATTGACGTTCATGAAAGCTGCTTAGCAGATTTTCTTGAATCATAGCGAAAAACTATCTCGATCTAATCAAATTTCGAACAAAACAACGAAATTGATATCGGTTCAGTCGGTTGGGCGCTACGGTGCCACAGACAGACAAAGATTTGTACAGACGCCAGCACATCAAGCCATACCAAACTGTCAAATTTTCCCAATTAAATATGAACCTTATGATTTTGTAATAAAGTTGAAAATCTATCAAAGAAATTTGACAGATTGTAGTAGCTTGATGTGCTGGCCTCTGTACACAGATACACACGTCAAACTGCCCGTCAAATCGCCCACTGCCATGTCTGTATACCCAGCAGGACCCTACGTTTAATCCGATTCAAAGTTAAATGTTAACGTGCTTCTTTCCAAATCGTATTAATTGTTACAGCGAAATCTTAAATTATTTTCCAGCAGGACCCTCTGCTGTTTGAAGGTCTATGGACAAATCTTATATGGTCCCGTTTAGTGGTGTATTAGTACCTTAAAAATACCTTAATTTAATTTTAAAATAATTATTATTTAATGAGAAATGCACCTGCAAAACTTTTATCAAGCCAATCCTATTTTGTATTGAGGCTTTCAGTCCAGACAGTTATATTTTTGATAAGCATTTTATTAGTAGTTTTCAAATTGCCTTACGTTTAATTCAAAAAGCTTTTTTTTATTTCACTCATTACCCATGTTCCAAGTGTATCCTCAACTGAACCGCTGTCGATGGAGTGTATCGAGTTGGCGACACAAACAGTTTAAAAGTACGTCGAACACACGCGAGTGGCACTGGCAGCTAATATTGTGCGGTATCGTACTACAGGCTAGGCTACAGGCTATCGGGAAAAGCCGGCGAACGGCCACAGATTGTGAGGCTATTCATTGCAATTTATAATTTATTGGAGGTATTGCATTCTATGGGTTGCTATGATTTGTAGAGATATTGTCTTTCAGATAAGATGTTACAGAGATATTTGTGGAGCTTTCAACTTGATTTAAAATAGTTTGCCTACGTTTTGGAACCTTCAAATTTCTGAATTCCTTACTCCTTGACAATAGAAAAGTGCCCATAAATGGATTCATTGAAAGAATGCTCCGACTTTGACCATTTAAATAACTAGTTATGGTGAACTGAGACTGGACTGAAAACAAAGGCCAATCCTACTTAATTTTAAGAACGATTGTCTTCTAATCTCAATCTGTCAAAATGACTCTACATAATTATATTTTATGACATTAATTGTCACTGAAACATTGTCATTGCGACTATAGATTTCGAACGTTTTTGAATTTTGAACGTCGGTTCATCCTAGGTGTTTCAACTTAGGCCGCATCATCACTTAAGATCAGGTGAATTGCGGTCAAACGCAAGCCTATTTGTGAATAAAAAAAAATGAATAAAATTGGTTTCCAGAGAGTCAAAAGTCAACAATTAAAACGAGTAGGTCAACGACAACTGCTTTGATTCTGAGGTCAAAGAGTAATCCATTCACAATGAGCACTATTATTTTAAAGAATGTGACATGACTCCAGATTGTCAAAGTTAAATCAATTATTTCAAAACCATTTTAACGTAATTAGAAACAATAAATCTAGTTACCCCTTACAAAAGGTAGTTTCGTATGAAGAAGATGGGCACTGGGCATTTTTTTAAAATTTGGCATCTTCTTCCCACTAAAATGATTAGGCATTAGGAAAGTTGTTAATTCAAAGAACCCAATGTAGAAATTCCGAACACCTACACAGAAAAAAAAATCGCTCACATTTCAAATCCAAACATCATGTTTTGCAAAAAGTTACGTTGTTATTATATCACAAAAACGCCATAACACAACCGTGAATTGATACAAATATTAAATAATGATACAAATTTATCAATTAGGCAAGTGACTGATCCTTACAAGCTAAAATAGTAACATGTTATTTACTCCGCAATTAACGACACTCCCTCACAAGACTGATATACCTACTTTGTAGGGTTAAGGCTATGAAGTACGCGGGGTGAATGTGAAGAAGAAGTTACTGCGATGATTTTTAGTATCTACATAATTATGTATAGTTATCGATCTATTTCACGCTGATTTGAAGGCCTATGCCACGCTACCGTTTCATGCAAGACCACTTTTTCAGTTTAATTAAACAGTGGTTTAAATGACTAAGCTGTATGTAAGTATGAAAATGTAGAGTAATGTTTAAGGATCCCATAAATTTGTAGCCTTAATTATACATATAACATAAATATACGAGGAATATTTCCATGAAATTTATATGGGACCATCCTTGAGGCGCCTTAACCTATTCGTTTAATTCGATTTACATTGCCGGAAAATCGCATAACAAAATGTTTTTTTGTATAACAAAAGCGGAAGAAATCGCAAGATATTTTTCCTGGATACGTAAATCGATTTTGAAAGGCTTGAATTGAAAACCTCCTCCTTTTTAATACCTGCATGTTCACCCGCTGGTTCAAAGGCCCCACTATCAGATAAATTAGCTCGCGAGCGTCTCGATCGAAGCGTGCTCATGTACTCACGTGTGACGTGCTTACCGCGTTTACCGTGCTCAGTGACCGTGCACGCTGAAGTAAGGCTCTTCAACCGTGAACTTACTTCATAACTTGTTCTGATTAACTTACTTCTTTTTAGTATTCTTGAAGTTAATCGGGGAGAGGTCGTTGTCGGCTATAGTGGTATGTTCTCTGAACTATAGTTGAGGGATCTTAACATGGCAATAGCGGTCTTTGCCCTTTCATTTATAAGGGACAATTCAGCAGATGTAGTAGGGGGTCCCAAACAATGCACAGCCTATTATGTTGGTCACCCAATTACAAAACAACATTAAGTATAATACAGGTACATTTTGTCGTGTTCTGCTAGCGAGGTTTGTGTGTCGCTGACAAAATTTAGATAAAACAAAAATTTTAAAAACAAAAATTAAACAGAAACAGTTATGGTGAGTGTGTGGTGTGAGTATGTGAAAAAGTGTATTTTGAGCGTGAGTGAGTGGGTACTAACTGGTACTACAAAGTAGTGTCTCCGTTTCCTCATAAGTCCGGCCCTGCAGCCATTTTTGTGTATTGTTTTGACATGGTAATTACTCGGAATTACGGTGTTTTTGCTAATATTATAAAACACTCAGATAGGTAAAAATGATGAAAACCGGTTAGCAAAGAGTGCTTTTATTTTGGGAGTGGAATTCTTTCAGATATTTTCCTCCCCTTCTTACTGGAGTATTTATACTAAACTTCGTAGGAAACTGACCAAAATATTATTTATCCTTTTACATTGGTATATATATTATTTTAAACGTGTCTCCCACTAGGAATTTCTTCAGCGTTTACAAACATACACAAACAGCCAGACCCGGAACAACTATGTACCAGTAGGCCATATAACAAATACCTAGGTATTAGTGCCGTGCAGGAATCGAACCCGCTACACGCAACACGCAGCGCATCAGTCAATCGCTCAGTCACTGCGCCAAACGTGCCGTCAAATACTATCGATCTTTGTTCCCTTTTCAATGAAGATTGCTAAAAAATTGGTGTCATTGACTGCTATTGCCACGTTAAAATGATGTTTCTATAGTTACAACAACCTCACTCGTACCGAAGCTTTTATGTTTAGAAATGTAATCCGACTTTTTCAGCCAACGATTTCTTTACTTCTGAAAAGTGTAATTATGAATGGTTAGTCACAATGATATGGTATACTAGCTTTTGCCCGCGACTTCGTCCGCGTGAATGTCGGTTATCGCGTATTTAGACGAAGTTGCGGATTACAAAGTAGCCTATGTCCTTCCCCAGGAATTAAGCCATCTCCATACCAAATTTCAGCAGAATTGGTTCGGCCGTTTCATCGTGAAAACGTAACAGACAGAGTTACTTTCGCATTTATAATATTAATTAGTAATATTAGTAATTAGTAAATTAGTAATTAGTATTAGTATGATATACAATGTCAACGTTGATATATTGATGAGTAAAATGATTACGGGCCTTATGTTGGTCCAATAAACCCATGCCCAAGGAATAGACTAAACAGAGTAGGCCACTCTTGAAAAGTTTCTAAAACTTGATTTAAATCAAATCAAACTCAAATCAAATTATTTATTACAAGTATACCATGTACATACCACTTTTGAATTGTCAAGGAGTCAGTCAGTCAGTCAGGAGTTCAGGACATTTAAAAAATCCATGAGTACTCTTTTATATGTATGTAATAAATAAAATATTACATTATTGTGTCCATATTTTCCATTTCTGCCCATCCGTTCAATTTTATGAGCTTTCACCATGTAATATTTTCTTACGAAATATCTTTTCGTCACTTTTTATTATGCTAACAAAACTTTGAAACTTTTTTGAACGTAAAAATTCTAAACGACAAGACTTGCATCAGAACGTCTTCAAGAACTCTATTACAGAGTACATCATTTTCAAACTAATTTCAAGTTTGCTTCACTCCTGAATAATACTGGGCAAAGTTGGCGACGGGTGGGGTAAAGTAAAAGAAAAACTGGGTAAAAATTATGCGTTGGTAAATATGTCATTCGGGAAGGAAGTTTACGCGTTATTAGGCACAGTTTGTTTACTGG
This sequence comes from Charanyca ferruginea, assembly GCA_947361185.1. Classification (NCBI taxonomy): domain Eukaryota; kingdom Metazoa; phylum Arthropoda; class Insecta; order Lepidoptera; family Noctuidae; genus Charanyca; species Charanyca ferruginea. The sequence continues at coordinate 29,118,044 of OX376058.1, read as the reverse complement.
TGGTGTCGTATTTTTTAAAGAGTCTAATAAAATGAAATATATTTAAAAAAATAACTAACTTCAGACCGCGGCTTCGACGGCGTTGAAGTTTACCATAACATATACCTAACCTATGGTACTTCGCAGTGTAGCTGTCTTCTTCATCAATCTTAAGACGCCCACTGCTGGGCATGGTCTCCCTCAAAGGGGGTTCAGCCGTAATCGTCATGCTTGGCCTATACATGTTGGCGATCGCAGTAGATGGTATAGTACTCAGAAGGACGCTGCTGCCCATCCTCTGGTCAATATCTCTCTGTTGCTTTCTACGACACCCAGGGGTAGAAATGGGGTGGTGCTATCGCGGCCGGCACCACACGGCGGGTGTAGCTGTCTATCAGTGACAGATTGTTTGTATTTGGACCAGTAATTCTAGAGATTACTTTTACCTCTTTATTATATTGGTAGCCGGGTCGAATAATCGAAAAACATCGCAGTCCTGATAACGTCACTCGCGTGGTCACATTACGCACTAAAACAGGTCTTTTGAAACGACCAACATCTAAGTTATGTGTTCTGCCCGTTAACAATTAAATAAGATAGTTTTTGTGTAAAGTTCATGTTAAGGTCTCTTTCAAACTCTGATGTTCTAATTTATGAGATCATCTGAATTAATGTTATGTTCCGGTTTTATAATCTGAGGTTAAGTTATATTGTTGTTATAAGATTGTATCAGATTTTAGATTAGTCATGTCTTTGTTTTGATATTCATTTAAAATGTTATGTCAGTTGTGTGTTTAGTTCATAGGTTTTATAGAATATTCTCATTATGTATGCCACGGTGGGCGGTTATTTTTAAGGACAAGGTATGTGCGGTAGGTACGGTATGTTTGAAGTAGTAAATGAATCCTTCTTACAACTAAGAATGTCTATGCAGTTTTTTAAATAAATAACCTGACATGACACAAGCTGTTTCTTGTAAAAAATAACTTAAAAAAAAGAACACATTCATTGGCATACTTTCCGAGTTTTATTCACCCATAAAAGGTGTATCTAGATCATCCCCGTACATTTACCATTATCAGTAAATCACACTGGTGAAAATAAAATTTGTTCAATTTTCCAATAAGTCCATATGAGTTTATTTATTGTCAAATGGACAATCATACCAAAATCGTGACAATAACTTATTATTTTTGCAGTTATAATAATTAGTTTATATAGTTCCTATATCAATTTGATAATTTCCTAAATCTGATCTCGCTCACTTCTACCCAATTGCTGTACCCGACAGTAAATTAACGAAAACTTTGTAAACAAACCAAAATTAGAAAAATGTCTTACACTTATTGCAAAGTTTTCCCGGCATTTGTAAATAGTGTTCATGCCATAAGCCAGCCAGTGAGCAGACTCATTCGTTACAAATATTCGTATAAAACCACCTAAGCATCATACTTTATAGTTCCAATTATAAAGAAGACTAGCAAAACCTTGGGCCATCGCGGAAATACATCACGCGCCGTCCGAGACCTCTCCGGGACAGTCCCATTGTTTTCCGGGATTTCCACCGAGTCCCGGTAATACCCAACATTAGTTTGGATTCTAAACGGACATATTACTGTACTTTGCGACTTTTCTTTGTAATTCCTACTATTAGTATTAATGTGTGTTACTAAATGCTTCCCTGGAGGTGAAATGGATGATGGTATTTGAAAATTTATGGACAGTTTAGAATCCGCACGACGCAAGACTAAGTTTGATTGCAAAAATGTTAACGAGTTACTCATGTTTTAGTCTAGGTATTTATACTTGCTACTTGCTATACGGTTGAAGATCTGACAGCTTTATAAAATCATACACAAATGTACTTAATTGTAAAAAAGGACAGGAGCTCATATGACTTCGAAAGTTCGTCCACGATGCTGTCAATGGAACAAGTGCCTACCTAAAAGGTTGGCAATATTGCAAGATTTGTTATTATATTTGTGCATTAAATGTATTACCTATTTATTGAAAAACAATATTTATCACGACTAATACGTTTAGGGATCATTACAAATGACCAGAGTCGGCTGCAACGAGTGCAGTTTAGTGTAAATGATGAGTAGAAAAAAGCATTATAATTTGTAACTATACGTCTGTTATTGAGTATGCAACACATATAAATAATAATGGGTTATTAGAGTGGCTAGCACACCATAATAACTCTTTTCCTTTAAGAGTTATTGTCTTTGCGCAATCATCAGTGGTTGATAAGTGTTTAGCCCGGGCGCGCTTATGTAAAAGTGTTTACTTAATTCGTGTCAATTTTAGAATGGAAATACGACTGTCCAATGTTCCTACGTTTTAGAAGGAGCAACTAGCTTCAACTTTCAGACTAACTGACCGACTCCTTGAGAATTCAAAACCGCCTGTAAATGGTTTACTTGAAATAAATGCTGTGACTTTGTTTTGGTTTAATTTTACGACAAGCTCAAGAGGAATGCTACGTGTTTTATACACCTACTCAAGTATGATCAATTGATATGAATGAATGTCTGAAAAAAGTCTTTACTGTATCCTACTTAATGAGATAGTTTGTGAGGATTAATGGATGGATGTATATAACTCTTTCACGCTTTTAAACGACTGAACGGAATTAGCTGAAATTTGGCGCCAGTAAACATATTGATATTGATCTAGCTTAACACATTTTCTATCCCGTTTTTGAATTCTCGTAGCTCACAAAGCAGCGTAGATAAAGTCGTGAGCCATAGCTTGTACTAAATAAATAATAGGTATGAGCGAACATTTCCAGTTTGAAAATCTATCGACTAAACGTGTCTTTTTGTGTAGTGTTAGGAACTTAGTTGCCTACCCGCTTATGTGCTCTTCTATACTTACTTAAATATCATAATTCATAACTAATTCATACAATTTTCATTCATTTTCCAATAAACTCGAATAGTACCCTCCGGGCAGACCACGCATGTCATCCTACATAATCGGATTACGAGAGGATTACTCGACGTTGAAAAGATGCATTTTGATATTGGAGTGGACTGCACAATGTAATCGATATGAGCTCTCGAGTGATCTGCCGATGTAGGTAATCAATAGGGTATTACACCAATTTTTGAAAAGTGTCTCAATGAAATTCTATAGTGCTAATAGGCCACCAAAAAAAAACACATCATTTTTATTCAATCGATAATTGCCATAAAAATGCATCTAAATTTTAAATTTTCAAATGTCGCGCGTAGTTTGACGAAAACGCCTCTTACTGGACGCCATATTGCTCAGCGTAAATGACGTCAGTTCGTTTTGTGTCAAATGCGCTCTTAATAATTATGATTATTGTGTATAATTTAAAAATATGTAATTAAAAGTATATTTTGTAATAGGTGTAATAATGAAAAAATTACGTTAGTTACGAAAATAATATAAGTACAAAGCCTATATTACGCCAATCGGTTGACTTACAGTTGGCAATTTTTTGTTTACACAGCCGTATGGCGTAATAACATGGCCGAGCCTATTTCTTGGTGTTTTAGAACAGATTAAAAATACTGAAAACTTAGAATTGAGTTTAAAAATAGGTTTTGTTATTTTATGAACTAAAACTTACATTTTCCGACTGCTTTATGCCTAAACTGTCTCAATAACATATTTATAGATTTTTTCTCGTATAGAGTAAAATACCCTATTGTTATGCAAGTATGAAAAGGAGAGCTTGTAGCTTAGTTTATATTCAGAGGAACTTTTACAATGATGTTCGGTAAGTAGGATAGGAAGATGGTGGCAGTTCTTTGGTTTACGATGGTTTTCTTTTCTAGAAGAACAGCACAGTCAGGGTTTTAATGTTTAGCAGATTAAAACACTTTGTTTTAAAAACTGTGGTTCAATGTTTATAAGAGTGACTTTCCTCCTAGCTATGTTCCAAAGTACCTGTATTAGGTTTTTACGTCAATTTGCCGTGCCATTTCATATGACTGTAAAAAAGTACAGTTGTTACAAAATTTCCAACTTTGCCAAACTCATGGGCAAAGTTGGGAAATTAATTATTTTTCTGTATTAATTTGGGGTCAATCGAAGGACTGTTGAAATGTGTACCTTATGTGTGTTGTGGCAAGAATAAATCATTTAGGTATTTGTTACTTTGTATTTCAGTAAAATTACCTACTGGCTTGAACAAATGCTAAAACAGTTGGTGTATTGTTTAAAACAATGTGTGAATGACATTGAGCAAAGTTATTGAACTGCAATGTTTGTGCATGTGGCTTTGGCTTTACTCACTTACCCATTGGTTGTATCCATGAAGATATAGGTATAAATGGAGCCAACACTTAGAACAAAAGCTTGAAACCAACTGTGGGCTGATGCTCTCTTTCTGAATGCATACATAAGAACGAGACAGTGATATGTGTTTCCTTTATCTTATGTATGCATTCAGAAAGAGAGCGTCTGCCCACAGTTGGCTTCACTTAGGTATTTAGAATGTTGCCTCCACTTTTATCTATAAGCTTCTTGGTTGTACCTACTTTAAGAAAATTGTTAAAAAATCAGTCTTCATTTATGCCAATTTTCGTCAGACATTAAAACAAGGATGAAAAACAAAGTGCAGTATCTAAGTAAGTACTTAGAAGTTCACAAGATGATAATGATTTCTATAATAATTATAAGATTATTATTATTACATTGCTAAGCGGCTGGTCGACTCTTCACGTGACCAGGGCCTCAAGTCTGCTATTACAATAGTGTCAGAATGGTCTATCATTGATTTTCATAATGACGCCATTATATTAGTAGATTACCAAACTTGTCAAAATCAACAACTATGAAATTAATGATAGACCATTCTGACACTATTGTAATAGCAGACTTGAGGCCCAGAGGGCTGGCCTTTTCTTGGGCCAAAGAATTAGCATTGCCATTCAACGTGGTAATGCTGCTAGCCTTTTGGGCACTTGTCCCATTGAGAGCGATGCGGACGAGTTTTTTGATGCCCTGTGAGCATTGTACATATTATAGGTATGTTTATATTTATTTTTAAGCTTTGTATATATTATATTTAATTGTTTTATGTTAATAAAGTGCCAAAGTCAAATATTATAAGATTAAAGATAAGAAGATACAAAACAACAAACAAAACCAAAATGAGAATGTAAAGTATTTTTTTTTACATTTTAGTTTTTGAAGGCGGATGTCTTTTATGTTACACTCTAATCTTATTATCAATCTGTCAAAAATACACTATTTTTGCCAAGTTTTTGACATTGGTTGTCACTGAATTGATAATGCGACTTTGAATGTTTGTAGCTACGGGAATTCGTTTTAGTTTTAAACTTTAACAGGGTACAGGTTGGTCGATGGCGTCCGCTAGTATCTCATGCCATAGTTTGCCATAGACAAAAAAAAAATAAAAGCATAAAGACTTCGCTATCCTATAATAGCGAGAATGGTGCCGATTCCCTTGTTCACAAATTAAACTAAAATTAGGCATTTTTGAAGAAAAGGACGGCGGCAGATAAGAACTAATTTAGAGATGTCAAATTAGTTTTTCCCTTGAACTTCGCAGTGTTTTTTAATCAATACGTTCAGAAATAACAACTATAATTGTATGAACATTTAAGTTCAACTTAAATTGACAGCTCTTATTAATTTAAGTCTCTTTCTTGTTTTATTGGAGAGAAAAAGAGATATAAATAGCTTAAAATTAGTTGAGTTCATGCACAACAGAATTGACACCATTATCTATTGAAAACTTTACCTAAATCTCACACTGTAACATAAATCTCCTTAAGCTCTCTTTTAATTAAAACCCTCTATTCAGGATAGCTAGGATGATGCTGCACTTCTCATCTCCTATTAATCACGCCAAATAGATGGTTCAGCGGAGTAGGCACACTGTTGTTAGGCATTCATTATTTTGAGAAAGTTTGTAAGATGAATTAAGTTGGGTGCACAGTGGGTACAGTTTAGGATAAGTAACTTTACAAGTGACGGATTATTTCTTGAGGGCACGTTCTGTCTTCAGATAGACGCTAACTATCAAATGTATAACCGCTAGATAAGTTAACCAGAGCTTATCCGAAAATTCTGAAACAGACTATTATTATACAAAACTTTATCCGAGTACAGAAATGTTTATTTACTTCAGGTAACAGCTTACAATTAAAATAGCAATATGTACATGTCAGTGTTTTATTAAAGATTTACTCGTGTAGCTGTGACACTGCAGTTTACGAACTAAACTGTTTTTTCTTTACTTGGGAAACTCATTTCTATTTTTCTTAGGACCTAATAATTACTCTTCTAGAAAGTAGATTGAGTTTATGTATTATGACATAATTATTGATATTTTGATATCCATATAGACTTATTCCAGCTAGTAAGGTTGGTAGTGGGACTGACTGCCTAACCCAGGGTCATAGAATGGAACTTTCGTGCGTTCCATATAAAATAACTCGATATTTGTATACCTGCTTTACATTCATTCTACATAGCGTCGCTTAAGTTCTAACACCGCGGAAGTCATTTTTTTGACAAAATACGTATTGTATGTCATTCGATAGAGAATCGCAAGGCGCATCGTTTGACGAATCAAACACGAGAGTTTGAACCAATGGTGAGTCGTTATTCAAAAAAGAAAAACACCGCGTGTGTCAGTGTTGTACAGAACGCCACAGCAACAGCGCGTAAGTCGGTTTTATTCCATAGTTAGACGTGTTACGACAAGTGCTCCGGATAATTTCATAAAAATTAAGGTAAATATGATTCATATTGGTTTCGTAATAGTTTTATTAGCTTATCTACATAATTTAAATTATTTATTAAGTGTTATTTTTCCGTTTTTACTTATATTTAAAACAAAAAAAGTACTTAAAATTACGTAATGAGTTACGCGGTGTTACAATCAACTTGTAAATGACTTGCGCGGTGTTTTATGCTGATTTTAATACCTATTATTTTTATCTTGTAGGGATTAAACACCATGGATCAATCCAGTGATGATGAAGACGTTCTTCACTTGTGCAATGAACTAGGCATAAAATTACAAAAGAAGGTTAAACGACAAACAATGAATATTGAAAATATTGACATAAATAATCTGCCCGTCATATTAGCAGCTGAAGAGATACAGTCTGAAATTCACGCACCTCCTTTAACACAGCCTCTTGAAATTTACAGCAACTACCTTTCTCTACCCTCCTTGCCTCATACACCTATGTCTGCACTGACAGATGTACCAGAGTCGTATAAAGGTCTCTCTGAGTTTTTGGCCATTGGAGATGCAACTGAACCGCACCTCCAAACGTATAATGTATTCAATACTGCAACAGTTGATGTAACCTCCTCATGTATGTCCACAACGGTTGAAACATCGAAAGTTGTATCCGTTGATTCTGTATCTTTGTCGACGCCGCCAGTTGATATGTCATTTCTTGAGCCTGTAGAAGCTATATCAACGGAGTGTGAGCCTACGTCTCTTCTCTGCTCCAACGAATTGCAAGAAGAAGAAATTAGACTATCGTCTGTACAGGGTGAAATTGTAAACACGATACCAAGTACTGATGAGATTGAAGAATATGGCGATCTTAGTGCTTGCAGAAAGAGGTGCTCAAAAGGATGTGCGGACAAGTAAAAATGGACCAAAAATTCTAGCAAAGTTCTAAGAATGGAAGGGAATGAATATTTAGGATATCGCCGCGATAGTAAGGAGAAAAAGTTTAAGGTTCTTCATGATACAATGAGGCCAGCCCGTCAAATAGGCAGTGCATGCACTTCTGAATTCTGTAAGAAATCTAAGTTGCGAGCCTGTAATAGTATAGCAGAGGAAGAGCGAAAACTACTCTTCACAAATTACTGGAAAAAAATGACGTGGGATCAGCGAAAGCAATACATTATTTCGCATGTTGAAATATGCCCAAAAAAAAATGTATGAAGAATTACCTAGAAGATTTAAGCCAAACCAAAAGCGACAGGGCCCAAGGCATAAGCTTTATAGTAGTTACCTAAAAGTAAATGAAAATAAATGGAAACATCTACAAGAATTAAAGGCAGTCATCCCTTCTGACTGTCACAGTTTTTACGATACTCTACCTCATTAAGATCTCAGACCACTTATCATTTTATAAGGATTATGAATAAGTCATATTATTTTTATTTAAGGTTAGATAACACCTTACTTTTCATATTATTTTGTTGATTTTTTAAAAGACTTTAGTGATGACTCTCCGAGACTGAATTCTAATAATAACTTAAAAGGACTGATTGTTTTGTAAGAATTTTAAATTGTTTAAGAGGTTTATTGTTTTCTTTCTCGATGTTATTTTTATGTGCAATTTTTGATTAGACTATATAATAAAACCTGCTAAAAATGTCTAAACATTTTTAATTAAAACTACTTCAATTATAATCGTGTTTCAATTCATTTGTTAACCGTAAGTCCCTCCTATATCTAAAAAAAATAAGGCAACACCGCGTAAGTCATAAAAAAAATATATAAACTAATTTTGTTTTAAAATTGGATGTGTCTACATGAATTAAACATATTTTAATTTCTATATTGAATAAACCTAAATATGAACAGTTGTTTGAGGCTAAATAAAACGGATTTTTTGCTCTCCTGAAAAGTTGCGTATTTTGACTTCCGCGGTGTTAGAACTTAAGCGACGATAGGTATAAACCAAAAACCACTTACACATTCTACAAAAACTTTGTAGAATGAACGTTGTGGCAAGTGGCAATACAAAACAACAAACAGAACAAAGCCACCGACTTCCGAAACTAAAGTCATGTGTGTTCTGTGCTAAAGTTATTTACCACTTTAAGACGGCGGTTCTCTTTTTTCAAAAAAGTTTTTATTTGCTTTTTTGTATCTCCTTATGACCCAAATCCATTAAGACACGGCAACACAGTTAAAACAGAGATTGAAAGTCCTCCAAAGATGGAAAGATGGAAGAAACTAAAACGCCTTCTCGGTTTGTGTTGTTTTTTTCAAAAAGTGCTTTAAAATTTTCTTTTTGTTATATACTAAAACCTTCTCCAGAATGTAACAAACACTTTTCTGAAAACCACATTAAAATCGGTTCATCCAAACGGGAGATAATGGTGGACAAACATACGGGTCGAACTGAGAACCTACTTTTTTTGTGAAGTCGGTTAAAAATACTGACGTAAAAGAAACATTAGCATTTGTAATATAAATAACAGTAATTGCCACTCATTTAGTTTCACGATTGTACGTAATATTCTTCGACGGTACCCAATCATGTGAAAATGTCATTCACCTCATTTTATAAAATTTAATGCAAATTCTAACTACTTCTGTTTATCCAGTAAATATTCAACATGTAAATTGGTTTCTAATAGGATTTTTATTGTATAATTAAACACTTATTCTTTCTTTTAATGAATATCTAATTATTTCGTTTCGGAAATGAAAACGTTTATGTTAGAAAAGTTTAAGTAAGTAGTTTAATGTGTTCGCATGGTTTTTATAAATTAGGGTGAAAGTTTTTTTTTTGAGACCATTTTGTAAATGAATTTGCAAATTTTAAAAGAATGTAGGTACATTTTGTAATAAGCTAGACTCAGACTGATACAATGATGTTACTTTTTTAAGTCAGAAAAAATCCTGCCATCTGAGAGCTTGGGATGTACTAAATCCACGCAGACAGAGCCGCAGGTAGCAGATAGTAAATAAATAAATTTGGAAAATCTTGCATCTCTTTCACACTTTCCATCGACACACTACTAATTTGATGTCCTTTTAAAGTTCCCTAATGCCCCATTAAAGGATCAAATATTAATAATCTCGATGTGTCGCGGCCCTCGACAATATTTTCGGCTTCGGACGTGACATCGCATGAAACTCACGCATCTAAACGTTTTGTACCCTCTGTTTGTGCTTACCCTCCGCAATTTAGCGTAATAATAAATTTTATTAACACAGTTTTGTAAGCAAACTGCCTTTTTAAGGAAATTTATAAGAAGTTATGTGAATTACGGAAAGTGTAGGAAATAATCTTTCAAAATTGTATTAAATTGCCACTAATCTTCTCTTATTTTTCTTTGCCTCTTCCCATCATTTGGGGTCGGGTCTCCTGGTTACTCGGCGCCAGGATGCTCTCTCCTGGGTTGTCTGATTGTCAAAATTGAGGGTCATCAAGTCAAGGGTGACTGTTGAGAGCCATGTGGCGGGCGGTCGACCTCTGCCGCGCTTTGCGTCGTGAAGTGCTAATGTTCGATTTACGGTATGGTCGAGATCTTTTCTACTGTTTTGTTCTTTTGTGTGTAAACTATTCACCATCATCATCATCATTTCAGCCGAAAGACGTCCACTGCTGGACATAGGACTCCCCCAAGTGTCGCCACATTGACTCGCATTCAGCGGATCCCCGCAACCTTCACCAAGTCACCGGTACAACTAGTGGAAGGCCTTCCAACGCAACGTCTTCCGGTTCGCGGTCGCCACTCCAGAACTTTTCGGCCCCATCGGCCATCCGTTCTGCGAGCAATGTGCCCTGCCTACTGCCACTTAAGTTTCGCAATTCTTCGGGCTACGTCGGTAACCTTGGTTCTCTTGCGGGTGTCCTCATTTCTCTTTCATTTTATTACGCAAGGAAACTTCGAGCATAGCCCTCTCCATTGTCCTTTGGGTGACTTTAAGCCTTCTGATGAGGCCTATTGTGACCACGTTTCGGACTCGTATGTAATCATTGGCAACACACATTGACTTTCGTCTTGAGACACTGCGGTAAGTTGGGCGGAAAGATACCACGCAACTTCCCGAACGCTGGCCAGCCGAGTCGGATTCCACGATTGCCGACGTAAACTATTAAGCATTTGAAATGATATTATGTTCTAGTTGCTCAAAGTGGATTTTCGATTTCAGACTTACAAGTTCTATCTTAATGTTACTTAATCTTGATTACAAAATAAAAATGTAATTTATTAAATATTTTGATGCATTAGTAATAAATTAGCTACTCAACCACAATCAATTAAATAAAAACTTTTTGCTACGACACGGATGTTTTAGGTGTACTTGAATGTCCTTCAGGACATTTTTTGTTTAGTGAAACTGCGAAAGAAACGAAGCTATTTTAAATGGAATGTTCTAGTCCATCTACAGGTAATTAATATACTGAAGTAATATTTGATTAATAATCTATACTACTACTTATCTAAACATTGGGTTCGGCTTCCAGTTTAACCGGATACAACTGAATACCAGTGTTTTACCTGGAGTGACTGCCTCCACAACCTAGTTACTGGGGGTAACATGATACCCCTTGGTAAAACTGTTTGTCAGATTTCTGGCCTTTGACTTCTTATAACTAATGTCAAAGATCTACGAATGACAGATGACAGCCAGGAGCAACGGCTTACCGAAACATCCTTTGCGTGCTTTCCGAGGCACAGATGGGCCTCAGAAAGCACGCAAAGGTATGAAATAGATGGTCACCCGTCCACAGACAAACCTCGGCAATCATAGCTCACCGGGACCAATCGTTCCGTATGACTTGAACTTAGCTACACGAGCCTCTAATAAATAAATACGAATATGAAAACTAATGAAAAATAGAAAATCTACATTTTTTTCTACATTAATGACATTTTTTTTCGAGCCGTTTGGGGTTGAAACCCTCGGGTCATGGGGTCCGAGTGCACATCTTCTTTTTAAGGAAATATCCAAAAGGTTGGTTGACACTTCCCGTGACTCAAGAGCTGGTTTTTACCTTGGTCAGAGATTAAGCATTGCCATCCAACGTGGCAATGCTGCCAGTCTCTTGGGTACATTTCCAGTTGACGGCGATGTGGACGAATTTTATGATGCTTTATTTGTGTTAGGTTTTTGTTTTTTGTTTTTAGTTTAATACTTTAGGTTTTCTATTTTATTATTCTTGTAAATATTGTACATACTTAAAAACAATTAATAAAATTATATGACAAATCAATACCTTTCAACCAAGTTAACCTGACACCAAAATATTTCAATCTGTCCCCATTATCTTTGTCATTAAAAGCAAAACTTTTCAATGTTACCCACCTTATCTTAATCGACCATCAAAATATTTGAAAACTTATACAATTTACTGAATATAGAGCACAATAATACTTAGATATTAATGTTGTAGCAAATTACAGGAAACTATTACACGGTATATTGGTCTAATTTCCCTGTTTTTCCATGATATAATTGTGGAAATGATTATATGAAATTATAATGATATGTAATCTAGATGTATGGTCTGTTTTAGTAAACTTGATCACAGTTTCGATAAGGCAGACTAAATAGATTTTTATCTCTCACATGTTGTTAGTTTCAGCATTGTCAAGGCTGAAATAATAATAATTAAAGCATTAAATACAATAAGTAAAAAACAACAAGGAACAAACATCATTATTGGTGTTAGTATAATTTACTTACTGAGTAAGTATTAAGTAGATGTGGCATACCCGACGCATGCATTGAAGATAGTGTCTGCACTGTCTTCACTGCATGGCAAAGACTTGCAGAAGACATGCATGATCTGCATGCCACATCTGGTCACATCTCTATCCGTGTTTACTTGGTTGGTGATAGATGTTTCGTGATCGCCTACCTACTGTACACATATATGACGGAGTAGGGACCTTCGTAGCGTTCTTTACAAGGGTGACGTCACCATAGCTGACGTCACAAATGTTGTCGTCATGATGATTACTCATTTATGGGTCATAAATGAAAACTTCACGACTTGTTACAAACGTTGTTTATTCAACGGGCAGTATAACCACGTCTAGAGAGGTCCGCACTGTCCAGCGGCTCGAGCTTGAATGCCCTGAGCACTTTTTTTTTTTTTTTTTTTTTTTTCTGAATGGCATCTCGCAGTTCAACCTGAGGGTTGGTTACTGCTTAACCGGACAATCCTGTGGTGCCTTAAAAGTGACTTTTAGGGCCTCCAGCCAGGGCAAAAACTTATAAACTAAGTGACTACGCTAAGGGCACCCCCTGCGGGGTACGAGCCTCGGCTTAGGTCGCCACTGAGAGAGGGCAGCAAAGGGACAGGCTGGATCGGGTCTCCATTAATTAGGGGCTATTTTAAAGCTAAGGGCTCAGCGACGCGGGCTGGCGCTAGCAAGGGTCGGGGGGGGGGGGGCTTTACGGGGTCGTCGCGAGGGACCTCGGCGGCGAGGTCGGAATGACGGTATTTTGTGTTTGTGTTTGACTAATGTGCTAGTGGCCCTATTTCTTTCCTGAAGGAGGGTAATAGCGTCATCTGGATCGGACAGGGTATGACGTGGACGTCGGGTCCTGCTAATACGGGAAGGGGTATATCGGGCGGCCGCTACGACGAGCGGGTTGCGGTGTTTCTCCGCTTGATCGAAGAAGCGCTTGCAAGCGCGCTTCATGAACTGACGGATGGTCGGGAGTTTGAGATCGAGATGAAGGTTCTCGTTGCGAACATAGAACGGGGCGCCCGTTATTTTTCGCAAGAAACGGTTTTGCAGGGTTTGCATTCTGTGAAGACGGTATGCCTTTACGTGTGCGAATACAGCACAGGCGTAGGTCATGATGGGACGAATGCACGCGGTGTAGGTACGCAATTTGCACTTGAGTGACAATTTGCTACGTGCATTCAACATACAGTGAAGTCTACCTTGAGCGAAAGCGGCGCGCGAACGCGCCTGCTTAATGTGCTCCGCGAAGGTTAGGTGGCGGTCGAGAATGACTCCTAGGTATTTGGCTTGCTTCTCCCAAGGGATAGGCTCGCCGAACATGGAAATCGGACTGGCCCTGAGCACTGGCGTGCAGCCGTATTTATAAGGCTCGTGCACGTGTAGTCAAGTTTTAGGTTAAGTATTGAAATATTAGAATTACAATAAGAAAAATGGTGACATGTTGTTTAACGTTAATTTTACATCGTAATTAACTCAAAGTAATCAGTTGGTAATTAATTAACTAATTAAATCATTAAACTCAACGATTCTGATCCTTATAACAGATATACTTTTGTAGTTGCGCCGATATATATATATATTTTTAAATTAAGTAACTTTTAACGTTTAACGCTGACCCTGTATGATTTTAATAAACCATTTATAAATCTAGTTTTTCAGTAAGTGAATTATTGTTAAGTTTTATTAGAAAATAAGGTTATTAAACCAGAAATTCAGCCAAAAAGTCTTATCATTTATTTCATGATTTCTTTTTGACTTAGAGTTACTTATACCTATTATTTTTCATAAAGTATTTTTTTTTATTTAAAAAAAAAAGTTGCTCCACGCTATGAATTTCTCCTGTGTCGTGGGTGCGTTTATATACATAAACTCACATACACAAACACCCAAACCCAGAATAACTATCTGTAAGGCATACAAATAATTGTTTTTTTTTTTTTAATATTTTGTCTTGCATGTAAGGAAAAAAATAAAAGTATTCCCATGCCTGGGCAGCATTTGGCCCAGATCGGTCAATCTCTTTTATCACCGTTTATTTTTGCTTGTTTTTTAAAACGTTGCTCCGTTCTGGCGTTTCTTCTATATAGTGAGTGTGTTTACAAATATAATTATAAATAACAGACAGACCCGGCGGAAAAAAACTGTAAACAAATAAAATTTGTACTAAAAAGGCATTTCCTAAGCAAGGTAGCAACTGCTTAACTGTAAAATCTTTAATAATGTAAGATTATAGTTAAGTTTAAGTGGATTTCAATGTAAGAACATTGTTCTGAAATAAACAGATTTTATTATTATTATTAGATAGTTGCTGTAGGCCGTACCAATATTTGTTCCGTGCGGGAATCGAACCCGCGACACGCAGCGCAGCAGAAAAGTCACTCAACCACTGCGCCAACAGTGTTCAATGATAATTTATCTATTAATAAATACTTACTGACCAAAATAATATAACTAGACTAGATATGCTTTGTATGGAGCCGCTATCGATACAGTTCTCTTAATGGAAAACGACGCGTGTCTATTGCAGTTAATACGGACAGTCCGGCCGGCTGTCCGTCACCGTCCGGCGCCGGATACGAACCGGAACATGAAACTTTAATCGACGGACGGCTAGCACACGCGGTTATTTCTGTCCGACTATTTTTGAGAATCAGTATTGGTTGGGAAATCAATTTGATTATGTTATGCGTAATATTGGAGATCATTTCTATGTGTGATACACTCTATTTATCTGTTCCGTGTTTGATACAGATCTAACCTTCATTTGTTTTGTTTCTTAAAATAATAAGGTAATATCATTTATTTTCGTTGGATCCCAGTTTAATATTTTTGGCGTTGGATCCCACAAAACATTATTAAGTATTTCCGTTGGATCCTAAATTTTAAAAGCATATGTTACTCCTTAAAGCATCTGCTATCAGCTAGAGAAAGTCCCGTCAAAATCGGTCCAGCCGTTTCGGAGATAAACCGGAACCGACAAAAAGACAGACAAAAAAAAGTGGCCAAGTGCGAGTCGGACTCGCCCATGAAGGGTTCCGTAGCAGCTAATAACATAATAGAAAAGTTCTTGTAGTTCGTTGTAACTTTGATCGATGTTTTAATAGTAAATTGCGGTTTACGATTTAAGACGTATTAAAAAAAAACTACTTACTAGATCTCGTTCAAACCAATTTCCGGTGGAAGTTTACATGGTAATGTACAGTGGAACAACGTAATTAGTTTACACATTGCACGCACACGCGGTATGAAGAGTTACATACACAAACGTTAAATAAAACGAACGAGTTCTGCTTTTTATTAGTGTGCGTATGTCGCGTCACTAAGCAGTAACTATAATATCAATGTATGTATCGTCATCAGTAATCTGTGTAATTGAATAAGTTATAATATTTCGCACCCAATCATTGTAACAGGTTTGGCGCAATGGCTAACGTATCTGGTTAGTCATTAAGAAGTCTTAAGATCAAATCTCGGTTGCAATACATTCTTTTTGTTTTGTAAACATAATTTTCGTAAAACTTTCATTACCTAGTTGAATTGCTAACAATTCAATTCCGTTCACAGATGAGTAAAATAACGTTTGAGAAGTGCGCACGGAACTCTCAGCCAATTTATTTTGACCGTTTAGGATATAACTACCCACAATTTTTGTTTATTTTTTTATACTTCCACCTTAGTTTATAAAAAATGAGCATTCTTAGTTGTCAGTCTACGAATATAAATTGCAATCCTAAGTATATAGATGAACACACATATTTCTGTGCGTTCTTTGTTTCTGATCCAATTGTGCTTCAACTTCTTCCAACCATGCAACAAGACGCAATTCATTGTTTTGCATGAGCAAAACGTTTTCATTAGTGAAATTGCAAGGTGATTATTAATATCGGTGAGTAACAAAGCTACTCGTGACAATGTTTTTATTACGTTAGTAATATTCCAACTCAAATTCTTAACTTATCTCACCTTTGACCTATGACTGAATTAATGTAAAATAATATTTAAATATATCAGAATTTGATTCTGATAAAATTTACTTATGCCAGTCTGTTTTTGTCTAACATAAAACATTTAGTCGAAATAAAGAAAAACTTTTAAATTATGTAATTAAAATAGTCATGAAACACGTTTATTATTTATCTAATAAATAAATAACGGTATTAAGTTTTATTACAACGAGGCAATATAAGACAGTCAGTTAATTTATCTATGAATAATTATCCACCAATTCACCATTGTTTATCTGCATTATTTTAAATATTATTTTGTTTTTATTTATTAAGGAGAACCGTGCAGTTATGTGTCCATCGAAGTGCGTATTCTGAAGAAATACACCATCATCGACGTGGGCCAAAACCGAAGGCGAATTCTTCGGCTCGTTACCACGACATCGTGGCAAGGCTGTTTACGGGACTAATCCGTTTTTATCCACCCGCATAACTGCATTAACACATAATGACATGTGTGCTTATAAACAGTGTGATATCACCTGCTGACCGGCATGAAGCTGGTTTAAGTTGCAGTAAGCCACCACGGAAGATTTTTCTGTTCAACGCTCACCGGCAAAAACAAATTCTATTCGCTAGGTCATATTATTATATTCATTTTAATTGGGAGAACAATGTGTTTATTTTAGTGATGAGAAATGTTTAAAGTCGTTTATGGATGGCGTTAAAATACTGTAAACGAAGCCGAATTACTATTAATATACTTAGGTTTTAAAGCTACTTCATGTTGCCGTGATTCTCTTATAAACACCTAAGTTAGTATGTATAGTCCGTAGTTGACAGTTATTTGCAGTATATATTTTGAAGTGTAAGTGATGTTATTGTTATTCAGTTAGAAGTTAAATTAATTTCTTACTATCTAACATGTTGATTCACTTCACTTTCAATTCCACTTTGTTTAAATTTGTATACATTGAAAACACAATTACGTCCATTCATATTCAATAAAAAGAAAACTTTGTCTTGTCTTATAAACTCTTAATGAAGTTGCCAATAGTGTTCTAATCATAAAAAACTTAGGTATCAATAGCGATATAATAATATTTTTACAATAGTTTGCGTTATATAAAATAATTGTATTGGCTACACGTAGTTTTTTATTTGCTAATATTATAACCCATGCCAAATTGAACCCTAAGCCAACTCATGTAAGAAACATAATAGTCGAAACGAGCTGGCTCATTCACTAATGACCCAATAGCGATAAGGAACAATAGGATTCCGCCTAGGTTATTTAATAAAATATTTTGATTTATTTTATTGGTTTTATTTAATTACCTTTTTATTTTTTTGTTTAAGTAATTTTATTTGACACAAAATATTAATGTTTTATAGGACAAAGGAAAAATAAAAACCCAAAACCATAACACCTGCCGGGGTTTGATCTTACGACACGAGGCTTATTTATGCCAAGTGCTTTCACCGACCGGCTACCTAGTCCTTATTTATAAGGTTGAAATATTGGACTTCATTCAATTAAAATTGGTATACGTGGGTATATCATACGCACACAAACAGTTTAACTTCATAACCGACCAACCGACTAGTTCATTTACACACACAGTGACAATATCCCGTATGTGTGGCCTGTAAATCAATTACGTTGGCCGAGTGTACATCATATATTTTTTAGCTGTATCATTCTCTTATTTTAGAAGTTACTGGGGGGGACACACATTTTACCATTTTGGAAGTGTCTCTCGCGCAAACTAGAAAAAAATGATATTAGAAACCTTACTACATCCATAGATAACCCACACGTATGGGTTTGATGAAAAAAAAAATTGAGTTTCAGTTCTAAGTATGGGGAACCCCCTAAATTTATTCTTAATGTGGTTCACAGAATACATCTACTTACTAAGTTTTAACAGTATAGTTCTTATAGTTTCGGAAAAAAGTGGCTGTGACATACGACAGACATGACGAATCCATCCGTTTTTTGTCTTTTAGCTAAGGAACCCTAAATATTTGTTATTTGCTCGGATATCGAGTTATTTGGCATAAGTGCTGTGTGAATATTCATATACTAAGTATGATTTATTAAACAGCTCTCATTTAGACATTACAAACAGACACTTTAGTTTTATTTATTTGTAGGTATACTTAGATGAAAATTTAACAGACGATACAACTAAAATGCCATGGTTAGGTACCTACTTACATATCTGATTGTGTCTGGCTAATTATCCTAAAAGAGTTAATATGACGAATGTGGCGTTGGCGTATGTAGTGCAATGTCGTCTGCAAAAGATCGATCTCTTTCATTGTCGTTTTTCAGACGCTGTAAATCTACAGCTTTGTTCCAAAGTAAGAAAATACTAAACTATCCATTTTCTATGATGGGCTTGTAAGAATTGACCGTGTTATTAATAGTTACTATAGGTACTTATACCTATAACTGACCTACAGGTAGAGCGAACACATTCTCAAGAAACTTTTCGGTTTTTTTACGACAATATTGCTAACTATGTTTTCCTGCACCGACGGTAAAGTCAATACGGTCACTTAGATGATTTAAGAAAGAATACGATTGATTTTTAATTTACTGTTCATTTTCACCATGAAATTCATACTAATATTATAAATGCGGAAGTAACTCTGTCTGTTACGCTTTCACGATGAAATGGCTGAACCGATTTTGATGAAATGAAAATGCCAGATCCTGCCCCACCCATGTACAGAACAAGTAAATGAATGAAAATAATTGTAATGAATATAGAACCTATCTATACTAAATTGTTTTTCTTTAGAACCTGCCCGATTACGAAATACCTACCCACAAAATACAAACTCATTTGACCTAAAATACAATTTAACCTATAATCAATGTCATTATTGTTTTTAGATTTAAACGGAAACCGCAAGTTCTACAGTCACTAAGACTAATGTTTATTTATCAGCAATAAATAAACAGTAAGATGCTACATATTGCACATGACTTTTATTGAGTGGGGCAAAGTTCTATAGAGTTTCTGGCATTGTCCTTTGGCATGAAGATAGCTTGAACCCCCCCCCCCCCCCCCCCCTACTATATAGATACATACACTACTTTTTATCCGGGACTTCGACTGCATTCGCTATAACCGACATTCACGCGGACGAAGTCGCGGGCAAAAGCTAGTACACATATAAAAATAATAATCTGATAGGAGTATCAGATTTTACTTTTTCCTTTCTTTTTCGTTATTTTTATTTATAGAACAGCAGATTTTTGCATATTTCGAATTTTTAAATCATAATTCGAATTTTGACGACATGGTTGGCGCAGTAGTTGAGCGATCGACTGCTGCGCTGCGTGTCGCGGGTTCGATTCACGCACGGAACAAATATTTGTATGGCCTACAGATAGTTGTTCCGGGTTTATATGTTTGACGCACCCACGACACAGGACAAATTCCTAGTGTGGGGCAACGTTTAAAAATGTATTAAGCAAAAAAAACAAAAATTGTTAAGCAGAATATGAAATGAAATACGGAAATTATGGAAAATCAATATAAAATTAACTTTTGGCTATGATCTGAAATACTGTAAAGTATTGCATCGTATTATTTTGTGTTATTTAGATGATATGTACCTAAATGTTAATGTTAATCGACTTTTGTTGCTGACCGTACCATTTATGAGTAAATTAAAATATTGCCTGTATAAAAACGAAAAAGATGCAATGGTAAAGACCAAGCTTTGAACCTACACGCAATCTTTAAGATATTTCAAGTAAAAGTGTGTTGTTGCAGCAAAATATGTTAACAGGATCCTTTATTTGTCACCAGGTATGGTGGTGAACGGGTTCGTAAATGTGGTGATCACCACCATTGAGAAGAGGTTCGGCCTGCGGTCCATGCAGACGGGGGTCATCGCTGGAGGGTGAGTCATTCTTGAAGTGTTCCTTTTCATTCTATAATGGATGTCGTTGTTATTCATGGAACTCCACATCTATGCACCTACAGTCACCAAGAAGAGATATATGTAACCAGGGTCGTCAGATATAGTTGAAAGTTGTATGTCTTTGAAAAAAATTAAATTAAATTAATAGACAATTAAAATTAAACTTTTTGCAGTCATGGACCACTTTCACAATTTAAACAATTCCACGGAAAATTGGATATTCGCTTTTGGATTTGTATTTGCTTTTTTGGCTTCACTCTCAGTGTTCCGCACGGTCTATCTGCCTTTTGTCTCATAATATATATATTATATCTATATATTTATCTTATAAGGAGGTAAAGTTTGCAAGGTGTGATGTAGGAAGTAATCTACGAAACTACTCATCCGATTTCAAAAATTCTTTCAAAAAAGATTGCCAAGTATCATTAAGTTTTTAGGGTATGATTTCCACACGGATGAAATCACGGACAGATGTTAGTCAATTATAAATGGGAAATTTACTGTCTGTCTGTTTGTTATCTCGCCGCGGCAATACCACAGAACTGATCGATATGAAATTTGACAAAGAGGAAGCTTGTTATCTGCATAAGATCAAGTTATTTTTAACCGACTTCAAAAAGGAGGAGGTTCTCAATTCGGTTGGTTTTTTTTTTATGTATGTACATCGATTACTCCGAGATCTATGATTCGATTTAGGTGATTCCTCTTTAGTTTGATGCGGAATTGTTGCCATTTGGTCCCATAAAAATTTAACTTTATTTAGCCCAGTAGTTATCATTTTATGATTTTTTTTTAAATTTTTATATATTTATTTTTATGTAACACTCATAACAACACTCATAACTTTTTTCAGTGTAGTCCGATTTCGATGATTCTTTTTTTAATTGATAGTGTATGACCTCAAATTTGGTTGCATAAAAATTTCAAGAAAATATTCCACCCTTAAGGGTTGAAAATTAAGGGATGACAGTATTTTTTTAGTGTCGGCGTTTCGTAATTCATTTCTATGATGAGAAGTAGGCACTAATAAGCGAAAAAAAAATTTTAACAAAAAAAGACAACCGCTTTCAAAAAGTATAAAATAACTTTCAATTCGCAAGTCGGTGGCAATACAAAACAACAAGCAAAACCAAAGCCGCCGACTTGCGAATTGAAAGTTATTTTATACTTTTTGAAGGCAGTTGTCTTTTTTTTGTTAATTTTTTTTTTAATCCGCGACTTCGTCAGCGTCCGCAAATACGCGGGCAATAGCTAGTTCTAAATAATTCCAACAGAAATGCCGAAAGTTGGAAACGATTTAGGTTCTGCAGCTTTGGTGCAATTTTTCACATCTGTAGAACTATTCTATTGCAATCTCCCTCGGGGAACACCTAGGTGAAGTGAGCTGTCACCCGTCCGTCTGCTTTGTCAATCTCTATAGCATCGGGACGGTTGACAGCTCACTTTACCTAGGTGTTCACCGAGGGAGATTGTAACAGAATAGTTATACTGTTCGCAAAATACGCGCTTAGACGTGGAGTTGCGGACACCGGCCCGTCATACTACTACTAGTACTAAGTACTTTGGTGCAATTGCATTGCATTTAGATCTTAAAGTATTATTTCATATATTAACTTGATTTTCAATTCTTTGTTTCAGTTACGACATGGCGTCCTTCGCATGCCTAGCCCCGGTCACATACCTGGGCGGACGCACCGGCTCCTCCAAGCCTCGCTGGCTAGGTCTCGGAGTACTCCTCATGGGGACTGGCTCCCTGCTGTTCGCGCTGCCACATTTCCTAGTGCCTAATTATAAGATAGCCGGGAATGAGCCTGCTGATCTTTGCACGCCTAATAGGACGGTAAGTTGATTTAAAGTGATGTTTTTTTTGTACTTACTAGGACCCGTCCCTTTTGGACGGGTTAAGCTCCTATTTGGCATGATTATTTCCGATATTTTCAACAATCATCGTAATATTTCAGCCAAATTACGCAAAACTATTGTGAATTATATACTCTCTTGTATCATAATATCTATTTAAGAAATGAAAAATAAAATCCGCATTGAAATTCGTTGCGTAGATTATAAGAACTATGCAAACAGAGAGGGACAGACGGAGGGAAGCGATTTTATTTTCAATCAACCTTAAAAAAAGAAGGAGGTTCTCAATTCGACACCTTTGATTATATAATGTCTAGATGGAGCGTCGCCCTACAATCATAACAAAGAAAACGAGTCAACAATTTCAAGTATGCGTATTATTATAGTATTGCGTGTACTTGACGCTCCATCTAGACATTATATATAATCAAAGTTCGACACGTATTTTTTTTTTCCGTGCGGTCTATCTGCCTTTAGTTTCATTGTCTGAGATGTAGAGATTAATAATTGCTCTTTATTGTGGATTATCATGTGACCCAAAGAGTCATGAATATAAATGTGGATGGATGGAGAAGGAAAGAAGCCCAAAGAAAAGATGGAAGGATTGTGTGAAGAATGATATGAATGAAAATGGAGACAGTGATAGCATGACGGGATGACAGGACAGAATAAAAAAGAGCCCCGATATGAAATTGATGGTCGGTGAATTGGTGGTTGGTGGATTGGTGGATTGGTGGTGGTTGATGGTGGATGGACCGACCTTAACCGTGCTTAACCGTGACCGATCGATCCGTACGACTGTTACCTACTTGATTATTAAATATAAATAAATAAATAACAAATCTGCTGTGATTTTTCACGTTAATGGGTCTTGAGAATGACTGACCTAAGTACACCCACCAATCTTAAGATTTTGGTAAAGTTTAAGTTTATAAAGGGTCATAACTTCATAAGTATTAACTAACTACTTGAATTCGTAAGACCAACAAAGCCAACTAGAACCGATCTTCAAATTAATTAAGATCATAACTATCTAATAACAGTCCATTTCCAATCTAAAGTTCGCTGCTCAAATGTTCATTCAATTTTACGTTCACCCGTTCAACGCAAACTTAGGCTCTTGTCTATGGATTCTAAATTTGAATGAATGAACTTGAATGTCGGCACGGGCACAGGCGCGCGCGATGCATTCAGCCTGCCGACAATATGCGGCCTTCGTCACACAATGCGGCCAATCTCTGTGATTAATCGGATTGGATCACCCACCATCCATATCTGCCTGAAATTTCGACTATGAACAACGACTAGACCATTACAAGTTTAATAATAATAGGTAATAAATCTAGGTATTGTCCACGTGTGTAAACCACGGCAAACATTTTTTCGAAGAAATTTTTCAAAGTGTTTTTGAATATTTAAAGCCGTTGATTCGTTTTCTGATTAAAACAGAAATTAATTAGAAGCGACATAGCGGTAAGCCCAGGGGGAGATGGCGGGATGATCTGGACTCCTTCGGCAAAGACTGGTCCCAAACAGCCTTTAATAGAAAGAGTTGGAAGGAGAGTGGAGAGGCCCTTTCACTTGAGTAGAAAAATTCAGGCTGAAAATAATATACAAAAATATATTTGACTTTTGATTATGTTCATTTAATTAAGGCGCTTTCCTGACCAAATAACCTTGACCATACATTTCTTTTTTGCCGCAGAATCGATATTCGCACAAATATTGGGATTTTTTGTTATAAAAAAAGAGAAACGATCTTTTGAATTAAAATAAAACGTGAATTATAAAGATTTTTAAGTTACTCTTATTAGAGTAATCTTCAAATTAATAGCACGTCAACTTCAGCAAAAGATAGGTACATGTTTTCAATGATTTTAGTCATTTTCAACCGACTTCAAAAAAGGAGGAGGTTATCAATTGGTCTGGATTTTTTTTTAGTTTTTTTTTTTTTTTATGTTTGTTACCTGATTTCTTTGGATAGGGTGAACCGATTTTGATGATTCTTTTTTTATTTGAAAGCTAGTGCTTCCCGTGTGGTCCCATTTTAATTTGGTCCAGTTCTGACAATGGCATCTATGAGAAAACCGTATAAGTCTTAAATTTGCATTAAGTGTGCGCGATTTGTTACGCGATTTCTCCGGCAAACGTAAACCGATTTTGAAAATATTTTTTTTATATGGATAGGGTATGCTTCAGGGGTGGTCCCATATAAATTTTATCGAAATTGATTCAGCACTTTTTGGAAAATCAACAAATACCCAAAAATTTTACATAGACGACGTTTTAGTTTCATCAATCTTTGTAGTAGTTAACTTTCAATCTCTTCTTAATAGATTTGGTTGAGGAGGTACTAAAAAGCGGAAAATAAAAAGCTTTTTACAAAAAGGACAACCGCCTTCGAATGAATTGACCTGAATTTCGAAACTAAAGTCAATGTGTGTTCTGTGCTAAAGTTATTTTTCACTTTTTCGTTTTTGAAGGCGGTTGTCATTTTTTTACAGGGAGATTTAGGTGTATATAGGGAACATAAAAAAAAATCGGACAAGTGCGAGTTGGACTCGCTCACCGAGGGATCCGTACAAATTTGTAGGTACATATCCATATTAATATTATAAATGAGAAAGTAACTCTGTCTGTTACGCTTCCACGATGAAACGGCTGAACCGATTTTGATGAAAGGTACCTATGAAAATAGCTTGAACCTTGGGAAAGCACATAGGGTACTTTTTAATTCGGTACTTCGTCTGCATCCGCGATAACTCTTTGGCGATAACTGACATTTATAAATAAAGAATATATTTGTTATGATTTAATTACAAATGTATAGTTTTCAGACTTTTTCCTGTATTTATAGTATGAGACGATATTACTTGCCAAATTTCATAGTTCTAGATCAACCCTATAAATTTGAATTCCCTTGAGAGTGTCGAAATGTATGTTTTTTGCGACATAATCGGCCGTATGGTTTTTTCACGCTAACTTAGGAGTTTGATTTTTTCACAGCTTCAAGGGACCGTGAATCTAAGTATATGGTTTTAATTTCAACTCAATAGCTCCACGCGTTCCCGTGATAAAGGGTCTTGACAGACAGACGGACAGACAAACAGACAGACGGACAACAAAGTGATCCTATACGGGTTCCGTTTTTTCCTTTTGAGGTACGGAACCCTAAAAAAACGTGGAATGTGATGATAGGATAATAAACATTAATAATATGCTTTTAGATGTAGTTTGTTTCTCTATTGCCCCTGAATAACGAAGAAAAACGCACATTTGGTGGGGGTAGCGCCTTAAGAGCGCCCATCCCGTCATATTTCCCATACAAACGCTTGTACGCGGTTACGGCGTTATAACAAATTATTTTCCAAATATTTTGAACACCCAGGTATCTTGTGGTTAAAATAGGTTTGTATGAAGCCAAAAATAAACTTTTTTGAGAAACGAATTCAGTAAACGTCCGAAAATCAGTATTTTTGCACAATTTTATCTGAACTTTGGCCGTTCATAATGCACTCATACATCGAAAAAGTAAAAAAAAAGCTTCATATAAACCTTGCACATGTAATGGTGATTCTGAATTATAAACATTATTACCAAAAACCTGTAAGGCTTTTTCAAAAACACGTATGTCCTGGAACAAGTTTTGTGAAATTTCCGCGCGCTAATTTTCCTGTGATGTTATCGCGTTCTCACTCACTCGTTTGTTTTCGAGCTTTGCGTTGGTTAAAACAAAAAAAAAAATCAATCACGCTCGCGTTGAAGTTCGTTCGATGGGGAAGGGCGCTCTTAATTTGAATTATTCAGAAATCGTTTGTTAGGTCGTTTTTCAGATCTAAGCTCAAATGAGATGAAATACCTACTAGTTAAACGAAAACACAAACAAAACAAGTTAGATACTGCAAGTTTTCAGTGGCTTCTTATGTATTTAAAATGTTGTATGCTGTGTCTGCATTCAAATATAGGCATGCATACCAGTACCTACTTACCTTCTTTTAATATTCACAAGTATATTTATTTTTATTGTTTAGTACATAAGTAGATGCATTTGTTTTTGGTAAAATGAAATAAGTAAATAAATCAACTTGTAGTTCAATGATTATCTGACGGCAGCCGGTGCGACATAAATTTTTAATCGAGCACGAAAGCACAATAACGCATTCTAATTAGCAAAATTCCAGACGGATTTTCAATACGCACATAATATGCAGCAGATTAGGTATCTACCTACATAGATTTTCCAATAATAGTCAAGTTACACACATTCACATTTACCAACATAGGTAACCTACCAATAGTATTTTGAAGTTAATTTTGAAGTAGGAAAGATGCTTGTTCTTAATAAGCAGATGTTAAGGGGCTATTAAACGACTTTTACAGATTTTAAACTGACAATCACGTCAAAATGTGCAGTGTAAATGATTTGAAAAAAATATATGTTAAACTAGAACATTTTCTTAATCATATAGAAAGTGAATATTTTTGATTAAGTTCATATTAAATAGTTTAATTAACTCGTGAAGTTGTGTCTGACGCGGACAAAACATTGACAATCACACAAAATCTACCAGGTATAATTATCCGAAACTTACACTATCTTACAGACAATTTTATTATCTATCTTTTAGTATACCTACGCCTTTTTTTTAATTTTGAAAGAATACTACTTTTATTTAATTTTTTCGACTATATTTTGAAAGTTTTGGACGCAGACTGCGTCCGTTCTGCATCAGTTTTGCATCCAAAACTCTCAAAGTTTAGTCGAAAAAATTAAATAAAAGTAGTATTCTTTCAAAATTATAAAAAGGGCGTATACTAAAAGATAGATGATAAAATTGTCTGTGAGATGGTGTAAGTTTCGTTTAATTATACCTGGTAGATTTTGTGTGATTGTCAATGTTTTGTCCGCGTCAGACACAACTTCAAGTGTTAATTAAACTATACAATATGAATATAATTAAAAATATTCACTTACTAAGTGATTAAGCCAATGTTCTAGTTTCACATATATTTTTTTCAAATCATTTACACTGCATGTTTTGACGTGATTGACAGTTTAAAATCTGTAAAAGTCGTTAAATAGCCCCTTAAGTAAATAACACATGTAAATATCGTAACCGAAGCACATAATATGACCGTGGCTAGCGGAGGTTTTACCTTCAACATTTCTAACCCGGCTGTCATTGTATTAGTATAATAATAATAATAATAAGGTCCGGGACCTCTGGGTCCCGAGATACATAAAGTATATAAAATATAATAATAATAATAATATGGGGAAAATTCACACACGGCCATCTGACCCCAAACTAGGGAGACCCTGTAGGCTATGGGGCTATGGGTGTCAGACAGCTGATATACATACACAAATACATTTTAAATACATACTTAAATAGAGATAAACAAAGTATAAGTGATAGCCGTACTTTTGGGATCTATCGCTAGTAAGCCTGAAACAGTATTTGGTAAGTGTAGGACCCTCTACTAGTGAGAATGATGATGGTCTGCCCGAATGTAGGTAGCTAACTAGGTATAGCCGCTCAAAGACGTGTATAGTTACCAAAAATGAACGATCACTAGGAAGGCTGAAACTAGTACGGCATTACGATATGAGCAGTACCTGTGTGAATAGTATAAAATTGTCGATATTCTTAGCTAGAAGAACGACAGATTTCTCATTCAAAAACGAATATTGTTTCAGATATACTTACTTTTTTTATCTATTGATAGGCATACGGCATACTGCATCTTTTGTCCTCTTCAACTAAAACTTTATTTCATTTTCAGTTGACAGACAGTTGTGATGGCACCGTACCGTCAGAAGGCGGCGCGTGGGCAGTTGCAGTGTTCGTGTTCGCGCAACTGTTGCACGGCGCGGGCGCAACGCCGCTGTTCACACTCGGTGTCACCTACATCGACGAGAACGTGTCCAAGAAGATGTCTTCAGTTTATTTGGGTGAGTGCACTTGTAGACTAATGAGCAAAGTAAATTGTATGAAGATGATTACACTGAGTTATTGAGACTGATTGCTGAATCAGCAAAAACTAAGTAGGAGGCAGTTGATTGGTTGTTAAGCTGCGTACCTAATATTCCATACTTTAATATTATAAATAACTCTACTCTCCCTCCCCCTCTCCCTCTCTCTCTCTCTCTCTCTCTCTCTCTACTGTTATTGTAACTCTGTCTATAACGCTTTCACGGTGGAACAGCTGAACCGATTTTGATAAAATTTCGTATGAAATTAGCTTGAACCCTGGGGAAGGACATAGGCTACTTTTTAATCTGCGACTTTATCTGCATCCGCAATAACCGACATTCACGCAGACGAAGTCGCGGGCAAAAGCTATTATAATTCTCCATATTTGAATGGCCAACAGAATGTAAGCATTCCCGTTGTAGTCTTTGTGTTTATGCTTGTGTGAAACTCTATAGTTGGTCTCGTGGTCGCAAGCGTGACTGCTGCAGAGGTCTAGGGTTCGATTCTTAAGGGCAGTTTTTTATTGGGTGTGACAACCAATGTTACCAAGGAATATCGTGTTGCCCTGTAACTGGGTTGTGGAGGACAGGCAGTAGCTCCATGTAAAATACTGGTATTTCAGCTGTATCCAGTTAGACTGGAAGCCAACCCCGAAATAGTTGGGAAAAGGCTTGAAATTATTAGGTTTTCGTGCATGTAAATTAATACCTAATTTAGAACTTTTAAATGGCGCCCAGACTTTAGGAGAACTCATTGAGTTGCTTGACGATCTGGGTCGATTTGACATAATAATCATGTTTCTTAAAGATATTAAGTAAGATTAGTTGAAGTAGCAGAAAAACCTTTGAGAACCTCGAACCAGAAAACACAGTTTTGCCAAAAATTATTTTCAATGGATTTTTTTTAGTCTATTAACTTGAGTTACATATATTATAACAACGATAGTAGGTAGGTGCGTATTTCTCACGAGAAAAGTTACTAGCAACATTCTAACAAGGCTGTATGAAACCAACCATGGCTAATGATATCAATTTCCCAGTGAACCGTCGTTATTTGAAACCGTAACTTTGGTATGCCATTCAGCTAAATGGTAACGGGAAAATACGTGGTAGACCTCGATGAAAGTTTCATTATAAGTTGTGATTTTACCATGACACTATAACTTACTTAACTTACTTAACTTACTACTGTGAGAGTGGGAAAAAGGCGTTGGGTTAACAGTTTTAAAAAGTAAAGCAGGTTCAATCATGTGTACTAAAATGACACTGTTTTGTAAGCCATTGCATACCAACTTGGGAAAGTAAAACCAAAAGAAATATTGGATAACCAATAAAACTTGTATAGTAAGAAATCTTGGATAACCAATAAAACTTGTATAGTAACTTATAATTCGTTATTACTAAAACCCTACTATACTCCATTTACAATAGAAGAAGCAGGAACGCAAAACATTTTATTTCAAAGATAAGTTAAAACAATTTAAATTAAACTTATTTTAATATAATTTTGATAAGTAGATCTAGGATAGTACTAAATATGGACGTATATAATAATATAAAAAGAATAAAAGTCTTTTAGAGATGAGGTAAAGTTTTAAATTTGGTAGAATTACAGTGAAACGAATAACGTTCCGGGTATTGTTCATCCCTGCTTCTGTTAGGTTTTTACCATTGACACTGTACTTTTAAATTGGAATTAAATATACAGCTAAATGAAAACCACATAATTTGAGAAGATAAATTATTAAAATGGTTACAAATACGCGCGACAGCTACTGTAAAATTAGATTATAATAAATTCGGTGTCTATCGTAACTTTAACATTGTTTTATTGTACCTTTGTTACAAAGTGTGCATTTAAAAGAACCTTTTTTAACTTCTGTCTAATGCTATTGTAAATGGAGTATAGGTATATATTTCAAAACTGATTTCTCCCTAAGTGTGGTACATTTCCTATGAAAATAATACCAGGAAAGCTTTCTAACCGCCTCTATATTCAAAGTTATTAAACCCCATACACCGTGCGGTGTTGCTAGCTATAAACACAAGAAAGCACTCGCCGATATGGCCACATTATAACAATCGTATGGGTCGAATGGACCCCACCGGTTGAAAGTTTAGTGTTGGGAAAAATTGTTTTAGGAAGATGGAGTTTATTGAGATTGTAGGGTTAAGTGATTAGCTATTTGTTTGGGCGTTGACAGGTTTTGGCGGGTGCAAATATTTGCGGGGTTTGGGGTGCATATTTTATATCTTGTCTAAAGATGCTATAAGTACCTAGAAAATCGGTCTTACAGATTATTGTAAAACTTTTGTTTTTTTTAAGTTTTAGGATGAAGATTATTGCCTATTCCTTTCCATACGAAATTAACTTTTGGAAGGG
The DNA here is from genome assembly GCA_947361185.1 of Charanyca ferruginea. Lineage (NCBI taxonomy): Eukaryota > Metazoa > Arthropoda > Insecta > Lepidoptera > Noctuidae > Charanyca > Charanyca ferruginea. The sequence continues at coordinate 29,087,527 of OX376058.1, read as the reverse complement.
CTACCTTCTATATTAAATTCTTTAATCTTATAATTTGACGTTAAAAGTGTTTTTTAAAGGTTTAATTGAAATACTTAAATAATTTGACTTTGATTACTATTTACCAGATTTAAATTATGCACATAGGTGCAGCGTGTTGCGAGTTCGATTCCCGCCCAGGGTAAATATTTGTGTGATGAGCACTTGTGTTTGCCTTGTGTCTGGGTGTTGTTTATCTATATAAGTATGTATTTACAAAAAAAAATGTATTTGTGTATGTATATCAGCTGTCTGACACCCATAGTACAGGGTCTCCCTAGTTTGGGGTCAGATGGCCGTGTGTGAAGATGTCCCCACATATTACTATTATATTTTTTTTTTTTTTTTTACTTCATACTCCTGTATAAATGTATAGGTAACTAATACAACATAATATATCTAAATGTATATAAGTACTTTAAAATTATTTAAGTTGAAAATTTAAATATTTTAGATTTTAAAGTAAAAAAAAATTGCTAAAAAGAAACTAAGAAAAATTCAGGTCATGTATCCAAGATTATCTTAGCCACTGTTTCCATTTTATCTCGTCTCAAATCACAACAATAACTAATTAATTGAAACAAAGGGGAATTCTTTTAATTTCATGTAGATAACAGCCATCATAACATACTTTATCTCTTGAGAAAACTAAGTATACAGCTCATTGTTTACAACACACCTAAGGCTGGGGTTTTAAAAGTAGCGGACACGCGAAGCTAGCGAACATGAAGCTATGAACATCATCTACCTAGCCTTTTCCCAACTACATTGGGGTCGGCTTCCAGTCTAACCGGATGCAGCTGAATACCAGTGTCTTACATGGAGCGACTGCCTATCAGCTCAACGGACTAATTAGCAGACACAATAGTAAAACAATTGACGGCGACCGTCAGGAGGCTTTTGTACGGATGAAGGTCTATTGGACCTCCACAACCCAGTCCACTAGGTAACACGATACCCCTTAGTAAGACTGGTTGTCAGACTTTCTGGCTTCTGACTACCCATAACGACTGCCAAAGATCTACAAATGACAGCCGGGACCAACGGCTTTACGTGCTTTCCGAGGCACGAAGGAAAGTCGGTATGAAAGGGATGGTTACCCATCCACAGATCGACCGCGGCTAGCGTAGCTTAACCTATGACCGATCGATCTGTACGGCTTTAACTTAGCCACGAGCTCCTCGAAAATGAAGCTATGAATATGGATAGATATTTCGTAATCCATATTATCCATACTATTATAATGGTAGATGTAAATATATATATTATTAATGTGAAAGTAATCGGGTGAACCGATTTTGATGAAATTTGGTATGAAGAGCTGGAACCCCAAGACAGGACGTAGGCTTTTAAATCCGCGACTTCGTCTGCATCCGCGATAACCGATATTCACGCGGACAAAGTCGCGGGCAAAAGCTAGTAACATTATGTGACTGACTGTTGTCTACTACCTAATACTTTCGACCAAATTTTGGTCACGGCGGCCAATCTCAATGGAGATCAGCCAAGTACGCAGAAGATATTATAGTAATAGGCAAGCGTGCTCCACCTTAGGCCGCATCATCACTTAAGATCAGGTGAGTTGCGGTCAAACACAAGCCTATAACAATATAAAAAAAAAAAAATACATACACAGGTACACTCCCTCTTCCCTCACTCTCTTAGCCCGGTGGGACGGCAATGGGGCCGACAACTGTCAAAGTGGCGCTAGTATTTATATGATTTCATAATTTAACAACATTGCCTCAACTTTATTGAGGAAATGCCTAGATGTTGTGTACAAAATTGTAACGAAACTGGAGGCCACCAGTTTCCTCGAGATGAGAACCTTAAAAAAATGTGACTCAAAACGATAAGGCGAGTAAAGTTTGAGCCTAAAAGCCAAAGGAACTATTAGTTAATCTGTGCTAAAAGCGGGGCGAGAGTCTTAAACATTTAAGGAAAGTGTTTTAAATGAAAAGATCGGCAAATACTCAGCAAAATTGAAGTTTTGATCATAAGACTAATCAGGAATTTAAAAAAAAAGGATACTTTTAATATTTAAAATCATCCAGACTTACATTATAACCTCAAACTTTTTAACACGACAGAAGGAGTAAGTTCCGTCATTTAAAGGTATGTACTATTAGAATGATACAATGTTATCGTACACCAGCTAGACTAAGCATTCAATATACCATACCATACCAAGTTTTAACGCCAAACAAATTTAAAAGTTTAAGGAAATACAACTTTCCTTTCAACTAGATCTGCTTTCCTTCGTGGAAGATTTTTTTCTAACTCTTCCACGAAGGAAAGCAGATCTAGTTGAAAGACTTTTAACTCACCTATTTTTCAAGTAGAATACAATGACATGTTCTGTGCATATTTCTAAGAGGAAAATTGTCAAGAAAACAACGCAAATAAGAAATTAATTACAAACAATTCGAAGTTGTCTCACTCAATGACAAGGGTTCGTACAGTGGTGGCGCCATCTGAGATCAGCTTTCACTTGTTAGCCCCATTCCACACGACCGGAGAGAGATCAGGGGCAAGACCTACAGCTCTACATGCTTTCCGAGATGGAGATGTCATATCACCAACTCCCTAATTTAAAAATCCAATGACTTTTTCTTCCGTGCTAAGGAAGAATTTTATAAAATTCGGATTTTTAGAATTTCCAAATCTAATTAGGAACTCAATTCCTAACTCAATTTTCCAAAAATCCTTCCTTACTGCGTTTCATATAATCATGGCAGCTTTGCCTAAAGTGGTTGTCGAATTCAGGATCCCACGTTTAACAGTCGCGCTTGCGACTACAAGACGAACGGGGGCTGTACTAAATGGATTTTAACTCCGACTCCCTGTCAGAAAATGCGTGTGCCAACCGGTCCGCTTGTCGCTATCATCGACACCTCGGCCTACCTCCAGCTTTCGACTCGCAACAACGTGTTCGTCGGAAACGTAAATGCATTTCCGTGGTCTGGCTCTATTAATTGCACTTGATAGGCTTTTGGAAGCTGCGAATATTTGCCAAACACTTCATCTTTAATGGGATCCTGTTAAGTGATGGTGAGATGTTTGTTCAGGTGTACGGGATGCTGGTGATCGATTATTTCGATGGATGTTATGATTGGTATTACATGGTGGTAAACGTCTGGATTTAGTTTTTATTGGTTAATTGATCTATACTTAATATTATAAAGCTGAAGAGTTTGTTTGTTTGGTTGAACGCGCTCATCTTAGGATCTTCTGGTTCGAATTGAAAAATTATTTTTGTGTTGGATAGTCCATTAATCGAGAAAGGCTATAGGCCCATGCGAAGCCGGGTCGGGTCGCTTGGGGTTGCTAGTAATGAAATAAAATTCAACAGCCTTGGAGTAAAAAATTGCCTTTATTATAAAGGCTATGCGGAATTTGCTTAATTTCCAACTCTATTTCGTTAGTTCATTTATCAATCTCAGAAATCACAGGACTTTCAGGAATGATACCCATTCTTATTTGAAAAGTGAAGAGTAAGGTCATCATCATCAATGTCAACCGTTAGACGCCCACTGTTGGGCATTAGGTCTCCGCCAAGGGCAGCCGAAATCGCCATGCTTGGCCGATGCATGTTGGCGATCGCAGTAGGTGTTATGGTACTCAGAACGACGCTGCTGACCATCCTCTGCTCAATATCCCTCTGTCGCCTTTTACGACACCCATGCACGGGTAGAAATGAGGAAGTGCTATTCGCGGCCGGCACCACACGCAAGAGCAAGGTATTTGTGTAAAAAGCGGCTCCAATTGCAAAATAAGTAGTTAAAATAGCTATTGATGGGTACTTACTTGACATGGCTGCCAGTTAAATCACCCTAATGTATGTACAAAAAACATATGTTTGCTGTCCTCAAAAATAGATAGACTACACTTCAAGCAGCTTCATATTTGTATGGTCTACAGGTTGTTGTTCTGGTTGTTTGTATTTATGTGAGTCTGTATGTTTGTAAGCGCACCCACGATACTCGAGAAATTACTAGCACGTTTTTAACCAACTTCAAAAAGGAGGAGGTTCTCAATTTGACTGGTATTTTTTTTAATGTATGTACTATCGTGGACACACGCGCCTGACCACCACTAAGTTCATTTTTGCTTGCACTCAAAAGATGGAAGCGCTCTCTAACCCGCCCCGTTGACTTCGCAAGCGCCAAGGGAAAAAAAAATAACTGAGCAGGCGGAAAAGGTCCGCGATAGTACACCGATTACGCTGAGATTTATGATCCGATTTACGTGATTCTTTAGTTTGATGCGTAATAGTTGCCATTTGGTCCCATAAAAATTTAACATAGTTTGGCCTAGTAGTTTTCATTTTATGAACATTTCTTTATTTTTATTTTTTTTTGTTATGTGTGACCACGCATATCTTTTTTCAGTTTAGTCCGATTTCGATGATTATTTTTTTAATTGATAGTGTATAGGTATACACCTTAAATTTGGTCCCATATAAATTTCATGAAAATATTCCACCCCTAAGGGTAATATTAAGAGATGACCGAATTTTTTTGGTGTCACCGTTTCGTAATTAATTTGAATGATAAGAAGTAGGCACTAAAAATCCAAACATAGAGTTTTAAACAAAAAAGACAACCGCCTTCAAAAAGTAAAAAATAACTTTTAATTCACAAATCGGTGGCTATTTAAAACAACAGGCAAACCGCCGATTTGCGAATTGAAAGTTATTGTTTACTTTTTGAAGGCGGTTGTCTTTTTTGTTAAAAACTTTTTTGTTTATTTATTTAAAATTCATGCACATAGGCACAAAGACGCACTTAATGACCTAGGCATTCTCTACCAGTCTACCAAGAATAATTTTTTTTTGTTAAAAAAAAAACAAAAATATAAATTCTATCGTCATCAAAACCTCAAGAGTTTTTATCTACCCTCTATCAAAGACCACCGTCTCGAGATTTTTCAATCTTAAACCCGTAACCCACTTGAAAAAAAGTAATTTTTACGTTCCAATCTCGTATGACAAACAGACGGAATGAATCTGACGGTCGATCCTCCACTCTCTGCTCTCTGGAGAGCCTCCGAGGACAAGGAAACCTATTCAGAGTGCCGTCAGATGGCGCGATGTGTGCCCCACTAGAGATATCGAGGGTTAGGATTGGGCACACAACGAGATATGAGAGTTGAGGCTACATATTCTGAAGCGAAGAAATTTTGGGTAGCTCGGTTAGCATTCTGGTATTCTACTTGGGGTAAAAAGCCACATAACATAGTCCGTTATCTACGCATACTGCCGATCAAACTAAGTAAGATATAGCAAAAATAATTGCTGGTAAATGACTTTTATTTTGGTGTATTAAGTTATTGTTTTAGGGTAGCGCGTCATGTAACGCACGCAACATATTGTGCTGAGAAGAAAAAGAAGCCGAGCATTGAACTTCCCGATGAAGTACCGGATGACCGGTCGATCCTTGCATTGCCACCATTTGCCCATTTGCCATTGCCTTGTATGCAACAGTACAGTGGCCGTAAATGCCCCCCGTATTTAAAGTTTAGTTATAACATTTAAAAGTAAGAATATCAGCCTTGTCCTACTGTAGGGCCTAAGGCCTAGGTCGCATAGGGTGTTACCAGACCAATCGATCGATCGTCGACCGACGGCATCGATCGATGGTAGAATGGATTAGTCGACGTCGATCGATAGTTTCTACCAGACCAATCGATCGATCGTCGACAGACGGCATCGATCGATGGTATAATTTATTAGTCGACGTCGATCGAGCTGCTTGATTATTATTACTGATGGATTATAGCTGGGGTTAATCGATCGACGTCGACCGATGCCATCGACCGGCAATCGATTGATTAGTAAGTGGAACGGTATCCGTCGATCAACCAAAGCTACCACACCAATCGATCAACGTCGATCGATGTCGACTGATGGCATCGATCGACGGTTGATCGATTGGTGTAGTAACACCCTTACAGAGAATGCACGAGCATTGATCACCACACTTGCTGGAGGCGGATTGGCGATTTGTAAGTCCAGGTTTTCTCAAGATGTTTTCATTCACCGATGTTGTTCTAACTTTTTGTTATATCTATGTAGAGATAAAAATCGCTGAATGAAAAATAACACCCTGAGAGATAACAAGGAATTTAAATCTAGATCGATTGGGAAGTCGGGGGCGCGGATCCTGCGTCAAGCGAATGCCCCCAACTCATGGTAAAAAGAACCTTGGAGTTATAGGCGCTTAGAATCTGACATAGCCCTCCGTTTTCCTAAGACATCGGGAATCCATAAGGAATTCCACAGGAAAGAAAAATATTGGTTGATCGGTATTTTTTACCTGAAGCTTATGCGATCGCAAGCTACAAAAATCCTGCACTACACACCTACCCTTACCACTTCTAAGTCGCAGCTTTTAACTGTGAAAACAGGGCGCCCGTTAAGAAATGCGATACTTATGCGTTTTACACTCCACGGGTTATTTTCTTGTGTTTGTCCGTGCCGTAATGTGTTGTAAGTGTAATGGAGGCATCGATGTGTGTGTAAGGTGTGCGGTGGAGAAATGGTAAGCGGATAAATTGAAACATTTTTTAAGAATATGGAGACAAAAGGTTTTATTCTTGTTTTTTTTTCGTTTTTAATGGCCAAGGGAGGTTGTCGTGGAGTGTCCTTAGCGGTTGTTTGGTGGGATTTTTACAGGTTTTGACCATGCCCGGCACTCGGTAGCTGTATAAAAGATGTACCTATATGTATTGTTGACTCACATAATTGTTCGCAGGTGTATACTACACAATGGCAGTGGTCGGCCCAGCGATGGGTTACGTGATCGGAGGTCAAATGCTCACCATTTACACAGACTTCCTCAGTGTTGACTCAGAAACGTGAGTACCTATCCTATACCTTCCTATTTTAGTTAGGTTACGTTGCATTGTGGTTAAAATGACAGTACAATTAACAGTAGCTTTTCAATATAGACATCAATGTTTAGATAATCTTTGCTAATATAATTGTCTATTTTACTTTTGTTCTTCTAATAGAAAACATATTTATTGATAAAAGATGTACAATTCACGATTTACAGACATTTACATACAACAACATGTATGCTCTATTTAAAACAGCTTTCATGTTTTATGCAAATAAATATTATTATTATTAACGCTGCTGACAGCTGCGTTGCGTGTCGCGGGTTCGATTCCCGCAAGAAACAAATATTTGTATGGCCTACAGATAGTTCGGGGTCTGGCTGTTTGTGTGTGTAAGTTTATATGTTTGTAAACGCACCCCCACGACAAGTGAAAAGACAGTCGGAGTAATTCCAAGCGCTGTGCACCGATTTTTTAAAATAGAAGAAATACCAAACTAAGACTTACACCTATTTATTCATAATTCGTGTCCATGTATTCAGTTTCCGTACAACTATATCAATCGACTATTATTTTCTTACGTAGACGACAATAACCTCAAATGTGTGTTTCCCGCGCTTTCGACGCCGCATGCCACGTCTTGTTCACATTTTTTTAATATTTCATCTCGGCACCGGCACGGCTTCATTCAGCCAACTTGCCCTCTCGCTTTCATCTCATTGTGAACCACGTAGGTACGCTGTTCAGGCAACTTTTCAGCCAAATTAATTCCACCATTTTATATTTTCATGGCTTCTGAAACGAAATATGATTTTCCGCGGGACGAGTTTTGAACGACTTCTTTGCCATGGCTTTGCCTTTTAATTTACGAGTTCTCCCGTTTACTGATTAAAATTTATTATAAGCGAAGAGAATCCTTAGATATTATTTCCTATTTGATTAATTTGATTACGCACCTAAGAAGTATTGATGTTTCATTATTGAAAAGCAAGAAATCTTATATTAAAATCGTTAGGAGTGGATATTATCACCCTAGTGCGATTATTAATATTTGCAGTTTACTTTACTACCTGGTTTCAGGCTTATAAATAAAGATAATACTTATACCTACTCATACATAAAATAAAGGCTCTTTTTTCAAACGCATACTAATAATTAGGTGTTTTTAAAATATAATACAAAACCCAAACAAAAAACCAACGCATGGAAGGTAGGCACAAACAAATAGAGGCGTACCTAATACCCAGCAGTGAGTGAAGTCGGGCTGTGAATGATGATAATGATAAAAGTAATAAAACATAGAAATATTATCATATACTCATTATCATCATCATGTCAATTTTTAGATGCCCACAGCTGGGCATAGGTCTCCCCTAAGAGGGGGCGGGGGGTTCAGCCGTAATCGCCATGTTTGACTGAGGTATGTTGCCCCAAGGGGGCTTCAGCCGTAATCGCCTTGGCCGATGCATGTTGGCGATCGCAGTAGGTGTTATGGTACTCAGAAGGACATTCAAATAACATAGTATAAAAAACAAAGTCGATTCCTGCTGTCTGTTCCTTGGTACGCTTAGATCTTTTAAACTACGCAATGGATTTAAATGCGTTTTAATCAATACATAGACTGATTCAAGAGAAAGGTTTTAACGTCTAATTTGATTTATATTGCAGCCGTGTGACGCTGGGAATGGGATATGGGTCGCTAGAATTTTTATAAATTATTTTATCTCTAGTGTTACATAGATACATATAGGCGGTAGACTGATGTTTTCCCAACTTTATACAACCGTCAAAGTTTACATTAACGTATAAGTTCAATGTACCTCTAAATAGCACATTAAAATACGTCAGAGAACAGTACGCTAAAATTTTAATTCAATCAAAAAACAGGCACTAAGACCGCTTCTATTATTCTAATTCATTTTAAGAGAAGCATGCCCACTTGAAGCTCTTGTTTTGTGAGTACAGGGGCGGATCCGTGAGTGCAGAGCTGCTAGGGGTGCAAAAGCCAACATAACACAGAATTCCCTATTAGTTTTTTGGCGTGAAAAGATATTTTAACTTTTTTCTACAGCATAATTTAAATCTTGGTTTGAGCTCTCGGCTAAATTCTTCTAAGCATTGAAAATTATTAGAAATAATTAATAAGATAATATAAGAATAGGTAGCTCCTGCAATTAAACCGAATTAATGAACGATTGTTAATAGATCAATCAGAATATTATTATATGCCTTAACCTAAATCCGTCCCTGACAATTCAAGTCTGCCGGTGCGAACCGCAGAGCAACGGTAGATTGTTGAGCAAACGTCCGATTTGCATAAGAAAACAATTGGGCATCGCTACCTAATAACGTAGGTATATCTCGCAATACCATCTATGTATACCTATTTGATAGCCCCTGCAAAAATAGCGCCTACAAAAGTTATTATAGCAATAACGGAGTTTTGAGATCCGTTGCTCGTTTTTTGTCTAGGGACATATTCATAAAGGGGTTTCGTGAGTTAAACGAGCATGAAAGCGATATTATGGAGTTTTTATTTCACTTTTAATGCGATTCGAGGCAGGTTATAAGCTGTTGAGTTATTTTCTTTGTGTGCTTAAGGGAGTGAAAATTAGCTCGGCATTTATGAGGAGTTAATATGATAGAAAATGAATCCCGTCGGCTGGAACATATGCATGATTTCTGCACAGAAAATAGCTTTTTAAATGCAGTTTAATTTTGGAAATGAAAAACGTCATTGTCTTTAAAGGTTATTCGACACTTAAGTACCTACCTGTATCTCAATTCGTGTGCAGCCGTTGGTAATGTAGATTTAGGCGTTTGTGTTAGTCAAGAATGTGGGAGCGTTGTTTACGTTTCTTCTCATGACGTCTGCTAGAGACAATGTTTACCTACAGCAAAGTACCTCTACCTCATGGGTGAACCGTTAGTTTGTGGGACCCTGGCCTAACACTACATGGGGCCTTGCTTAATGAATCAATGAACAAAATGGCAACACTTTGTCAAAAAACTGTTTTCAACCGCCTTCAAAAAAAGAAGGAGGTTCTTAATTCGACACGTATATACATTTTTTTTAGACCACGCATATTTTTTTTCTGTGTAGTCCGATTTAGATTATTCTTTTTTTAATTGATAGTGTATACCTCAAAGTTGGTCCTATATAAATATTCCACCCTTAAGGGTAGAAAATTAAGGAATGACTGACATTTTTTTGTATCACCGTTTCGAAATTAATTTGTATGATAAGAAGTAGGTAGGTACTAAAAAGCGAAAAAAGCGGTTGTCTTTTTTTCTATAATAATAGTTTTTTAATATTGTCCATTTCCTTCAATAGGAGCTGGGGGCCCCATGTATTTACGGGGCCCTAGGTTGCAGCCCAAAAAACCCACATATAACCCCTGCTTTACTTTCCCATATCTGCCAATGTCTGCTTACTTGAACTTAATAATTTCGTTGAAGAATTTTTTGTTTTAACAATTTTGGATATTAACAACGTGATTTCGAGAAATATCCAAACGACTTTACTAATATCCGGAACTGTCTTATACGATATACCTACCTACTATTCTATTGTTTGTCCAGGTTAGGTGTAACTCCCGTCAGCTCAGTCTGGATCGGCGCGTGGTGGATTGGGTTCATCCTGTCAGCTCTCCTGTGCCTCATCGTTGCAATACCACTGATGGCCTTCCCACATGAGCTACCTGGTAAGTGAGCCAGTCTTATAGGAAACCACTTTCATCCTGTCCTAGAGGAATGACATAGTAGATACCTTCTTACCTTGCTTATTATGATAGATTTCGTTTTGTTTTTGTTTTGTGTGAGTGGTACTTGAAGCTTCGCAGCTCAATTTATCAAAACTCTTGGACTCTTGGACTCTTGGTGTACAGAGGGTTCCGTACACTACTGTACATTAGACATCGAGAAAAAAAAAACGGCAAAAAAATCACGTTTGTTGTATGGGGGCATTGGGGGCCTACCTTAAATATTTATTTTATTCTGTTTTTAGCTAGTTAATAGCGGCAACAGAAATACATCATCTGTGAAAATTTCAACTGTCTAGCTATCACGGTTCGTGAGATACAACCTGGTGACAGACAGCCAGACAGACAGACGGACAAAGAAAGTTTACTGAGACAGACGGACAGTGTAGTCTTAGTAAGGTCCCGTTTTTACTCTTTGGGCACGGAACCCTAATAAGAAAAAATTGATTCTTACTTACCTTTTGACGGCCACAGTCATGTTAAGATGACAAACCAAAATGTGCCCGAGTACAGTCACGAGCATAAATATGTACAGGTACAGATTGCAAAATTCAAAAGCAATTTTCTCGTGAAATAACTATTTCAACTTTTACATAAAAACTATTTTATGGTAGATTGGAATCAAAAAATACCCTATTCGTAACCCCATAACACTTCAACCAAAAGTTTTGGAGAAAATCAGTTTAGAATGAGACACACTGTTTACATGTTTTTGCTCGTGACTGTACATGATTTCTATAATTCCATAGAGTATGTGACTTAGCTTGGCGCCAAGGGCACGTTTTTGTTTTCTTTGACGCGACGGTCAAAAGGTTAAATGTTTATTGTCTCCAGTATTGCAGCTAATATAAACACATAACTAGACCTAATACCGGAAGCAAAATATTCAAGTGTCAGCATTAGGCTTAGATCCCCTAATAGCGAAATACTCAAACGCTACTCAATGTTAAGATGCCGTTAAGTCTAGTGCTGTCTCTAGAGCTTTATATCCAAGTGACTAACAGTACGAGACTTAACGGTTTCTTAAAATTGAGCAGCGTTTAAGCATTTGGCCATTAGGCTGCCATCAGACGGACTGCATCGCAGCAACCGCGCTCAGTCGATATTATGTTCAAATGCATGCAGTTTACGCTACGCATCTAGCCCAGCAGCTCAGTGTAAGATTTATTTTATTTACTAACTGCACACTAACTGTATGCGGTTAGCGATGGACAGCGTGCGTCGACATTACACGACTGTAGCCGACCGCGTAAAGTTGCTACGATGCAGTCCATCTAATGGCAGCAGCCTCAGGGGTTGCTAAGCGCTCCGTTTACAACAAAAGAAAAGAAAACATTTTAGAAACAAATAGTTATTGTATCAGTACCTAGTAAAAATGTTCAAAGATACATTAATAATTGATGAAGTGATGTGATCCCACATAACATTGTCTTCTAGGTGCGGCCGAAATCCGAGCATCGAAGGTATCGGAAGCGCACGAGGGCGCAGCCTCTAAATCTGCAGCTTTCAGCGCGCTGCACGAGTTGCCTCAAGCTGCGGCAGCCCTACTCCGGAACCCAACCTTCCTGTTCCTTAACCTGGCTGGTGCTAGTGAAGGCATGCTCATCTCAGGGTTTGCTGCGTTCTTGCCGAAGCTAATCGAAAACCAGTTTGCTGTCAACGCTTCAGAAGCTGCTTTACTTTTGGGTATGTAAGGTGTCATCAGTTTCAGTTGAAACAATACTCCTTTACACGTTTGTCTTTAGTCTGTAAAGTCTGTTCATCATTGTCGTAGACATTCAAGCCAACATTTTTATACTGGTGCGCGGTGCGCGTGTCGCTGTGTCACACTCAACTACCTGCAAAACCTGTCATGGCGCCCAGCGTCACGTCCGTGCCTCGGGTTTTCTATATATTTTAAAAAGGCGCGACGGCGCCCCGTCTGCGCCCTGTCTGCGCCGCGTCCTCCTCTTACATCTTTTCTGTGTGTCCGTCTTGGATCCTGGAGTTTCTTACAATTTCTGTAGATACATTTTTCAGTATCAATTATTTATTAATTCACTGAATTTCACCTCTCATGGGGCTGGATAGGTACATCTAAATGATCACCAATTTAGACCAGCTTGGTGAGTACTGGATTCCCTTGAGGACCTTGAGGACCCCTACATATTTATATACCTATTAATATTTTCTTTAAAATGTTTAACTTTTTGACCGCCACAGTCATGTATAGATGACAAACCAAAATGTGCCCAGCACGCTACGGTCATGACTACATGACAGACTTTCAGACTTCTATACGTAATTCTAAAGAGTAGCTTGGCGCTAACGACGGCACCTTTTTACTACCTATGTTGAGGTGGTGTTCAAAACGGTCATAGGGTAGTAAAATTATCGTCGTGTCGACCTTTAGACGCCCCCTGCTAGGTATAGGTTTCCCCAAGAAGGGGTTCAGCCGTAATCACCATGCTTGGCCGATGCATGTTGGCGATCGCAGTAGGTGTTATGGTAGGTTCTCAGAAGGCTGCCCATCCTCTGGTCAATATCCCTCTGTCGTCTTCTACGACACCCCACGGTAGAAATGGGGTGGTGCTATTCGCGGCCGGCACCACACGTACAGTAAAATTATCGACACTTCCATAAAACCTTGTGGTGCAGAGCTTCCAAGAGTATATACCTACTTTGTTTGTTGATGCCAAAGACCTTGTTCTTGACGTAGAATCCTCCATGTCCCAGGAGTGATCACAGTGCCGGCGGGAGGTGGGGGCACGTTCCTGGGCGGCTGGCTGGTGAAGCGCTGGCAGCTGACGTGCGGCGGCATCATCAAGCTGTGTGTGGCCGCCACCGTGGTCGCCGCCGCCTTCACCTTCAGCTTCGTGCTCACGTGTGACGACTACCCCTTCGCTGGGGTTACTGTCATGTATAACAGTCCGCCGGTACAGGGGTAAGGATAATGCGATTTGTTTTTTTTTTCTTTTGTTGGTTCACAAACAAGCCGATGCGACGACGCAGCTGATGATAAGTGGCAAGGGCCTGTTTGTTTTGGAGGGAAGTGGAAAATATGTTTTTCTTACCCCTCCGCTGTTCTTTTCTGATTAATTTCGTTGCGGGAACCAAGACAGTTGAATCGTTTTGAGCTTCATTGCTTTGCCGCTTTTCTGGTGGTCACCACTGTTGATTATGCCACCCCCCCTTAGGGAGGCCTTTGTCTAGCAGTGGACGTCTTTCGGCTGAAATGATGATGAAGATGATGAGTATGATGACCACTGTTGATTCTGGCTTACAGAAGTTTCAGTGGTTTGGGAATAGAGAGGCGGGCTTGTACCATTAAAAAAAAGTGGCAAGGGCGCCGCCAAGGGGGGGGGGGGCTTGGCGACGCCCTTGCCATTTTTTTGCAGGTGGCAGGGAGGGGCAATTGCTATTACCCCAGATATTCCAAAAGTTTTATGTACCTTTGACTGTATTTAAAATTCATACTTATTGTACATTAATACTACTTGCGCCCACCTAGGCCATCAGCTGGCGACGGTCTTGATAAGTAGTCACCGCTGCCTACAGTCCCTACAGACATCTGCAATATCAGAGGTCTTCCAAATCCGTTGCTATCCCAGAAACATAGTTGAAAAGTCTCTTGTGCCCGTAATTACACCGGGCACCCAAACCCTTAAAACCATAACACAGCAACGCTGCTATGCGTCAGAAATAGGTAAGGTGCTAGTACCAACCTGGCCGAGCTCCTTCACTTTCACAAAGAGCATTATGTTTTCATCACCATGTCGACTTTTAGACGCCCACTGCTGGGCAGAGCTGTCTCCCAAGGAGGAGTTCAGCCGTAATCGCCATGCTTGGCCGATGCATGTTGGCGATTGCAGTAGGTGTTATGGTAGGTACTCAGAAGGACGCTGCTGCCCATCCTCTGGTCAATATACCTCTGTCGCCTTCAACGACACCCACGGGTAGACATGAGGTGGTGTTATTCGCGGCCGGTACCACACTGCTCGCTGAGCATTAGGCACTACTACTAAATATCTCATGATTATAGCTCGTGATCGCTCCCGTGGTTAAAGAGAACTTGGTCACAAGCTATATCATTCCACTTTGCTATCTTCATTCACTCCATTTCATTCTCCCTCCAGGGCCGACCGTCTTACAGCCATGTGCAACACGGACTGTTCCTGCATCAACGCGCCCTACTCCCCCGTGTGCGGCGCCGATGGCACGGTGTACTACTCCGCGTGTCACGCCGGCTGCACCCGCCAGACCCTCGCCGGAGCCGCGCAGCTGTTCCACCAGTGTTCCTGTGTCATGACCAAGGAGAATATGACGCTGCCTAGATATGAGCTGGAAGGAGGTAAGCATGCAAAGTGGAGAGGTTTTGCTAGGAGCTGAATTCGTAAGAAGTGAGATAGTTTGACCACCTTCATCATCAACATCATCATTTCAGCCTAAAGACGTCCACTGCTGGACATAGGCCTCCCCACCTCCCGCCTCCAATTTCTGTCTTTTTAAGGTTGGCCACCTTAAAAAGACAGAAATTGGTCGATTTTACTTTTTTATTTCTCCCCTCTCAATCTCCATGTTTGGACTAACAGCCTTCAAGTTCAGTGTGTATAAGATACATAAACATAAACCTTGCCATGTTCACAGTTCCCCTTCCTTTTCTACGATTCAATTGTAGACCGCAAAAAAATAGTGCTACGTTTACACAGATTTTGCTCTTTTAGGCGAACTTCTAATAAAAACTGCTAACTATTCCTGTATTCTCAGGGGGTTCGTTTTTAATTGAGAGAGAACGTATATTTGTCTCGTGTCTAGCTAACTTAATATCTAACTTTACGTATATTAGATACTAGCTGACCCGACAGACGTTGTCCTGTCCCGATCTACCTACTTACCTGCCTATTTACCTACACCTACCCTACACCTACCCTACACCTACCCTACACCTACCCTACACCTACCCTACACCTACCCTACACCTACCCTACACCTACCACTACCTAAGTGCAAAATTGACTCTTTGACGTTAGGAACATACCAACAACAGTGACTGCTT
The DNA here is from genome assembly GCA_947361185.1 of Charanyca ferruginea. Lineage (NCBI taxonomy): Eukaryota > Metazoa > Arthropoda > Insecta > Lepidoptera > Noctuidae > Charanyca > Charanyca ferruginea. Next base: position 29,071,870 of record OX376058.1, on the reverse strand, counting down.
ATAATTCAATATGAACTTTATACAATAGCAATAAAGCTCGTTTTAGTTAGAAAACGTTTGTATGGGAAAAAGAAAAGGGCTGTTTTTAGGGTTTTTCCGGCAATTATTCGAATTTTTCTCGCCGTAAAAACCATCTTTGAACTTCAACGAACATTTTAAAAAAAGAATTGGCCAAATTGGTCCAGGCGTTGTTGAGTTATGCGGTTACCAACACATTTTGCGATTCATTTTTATATTATAGAAGATTAAGTTAGCTCATTTTATATGGTGTCTTATCTTTCAGCGTCAAACTCCTCAATTTCGTACGAGGCCATCAACAGTATCTGCACAACGGATTGTCCATTCCTTTGGGTGTTCGTCGCTCTGTCCTTCGGAGTGATGCTGTTCACGTTCCTAGCCACTATGCCCGCATTGTCAGCTACCTTGAGGTAAGATTGTAGAAAATTGTATGTATGTCTGAATCGAGCACGGGCAAGTGTGATCACTCCCAATTTCAACGTAGGTACCTACTTTCTAAGTTTATCATCACTGACATCGGGCAAGGAAAACAGCATGAAAACCTGGTATTATAAGTCTGGAGCACGTAGAGATGAATGCTCGTGCCTTCTTTACATGACGAGAGGCGTTTGCTATGCTGTTGGAGAATAAGAGGCTGGTTATAATCTGACATTATTAAGTTAGTCCCAAAACGTCTACCAGCAGAGCACAATCAGCTTATATTTCTTCTTTAATACTCGACAGATGTGTTCGCGAAGACCAGCGTTCCTTCGCGCTGGGTATACAATGGATCAAGGTCCGCCTGCTGGGCACGATCCCGGCTCCTCTACTGTTCGGGTTCCTCATCGACCTGTCCTGCTCGCTGTGGTCCACGTCTTGCAACAAGACTGGCGCCTGTCTGCAGTATGATAACATTAATATGAGCAGGTAAGGGTGTCGCACTTTTATGAGGATGTTGAGGCAAGTTTTTATGGTTGGTTGCGGAAGGATCGTACGTTCCTGCGACTACCAGCTTAGGTGTGAGATGGAACACCAGGATGATTTTTAATCAGTAAGAGTCTGACAGACCCCTTCGCCCGCCCGAGGTTGGAGGTTATCCATGAAGGTTTTCCACCCCGGGAACAAAAAAAGTTTTCTGAGTTCTGGTTCAAGTTTTTTTTTTTAAGTGAGTAAGTAGTTACGCCCTCCAGGCCGATGCACCAATAACGGTGGCGGCTGGAGGTGGTGGCTGGATGCGGAAGGCAAGGACCGGGAAAATGAGGAGCCTTTAAGAGATTTATGTCCAACAGTGGATCTCTAGGAAGCTAGCAAATAGTAGATACTAAAAAAGTTAGATACCTATTGTATTGTTTGATATCATTGTAGTCTTGAAGGCAGCGGTTGTTTCGAGTCATTGATAAGTTTTGTATTCAGTACAGACTCGTTCAATTGCTTGGCATTGCCTACGAATGTACCATGAAGAAAATTTCAGGTCACATCAGTTACAAAGACTGTAATAAATAAATTGATTTTTTCAAGGTCCTTCAATAACTTCTAGGTTCGTCATTTAACTTCTCCTAGGACAAAATATGTTTTGGCAAGGTTAGCATCGGTTTCTTGTATTTTTTGGCCACCTAATAATCTTGATGTATTTCTTTCAGGTACATGCTAGGCATCGCACTGGTAGGCAAGCTCTGTTCTGTTCTCTTCTTCTTCCTCGCGTGGTGGTTCTACCGCCCGCCGGGAGGCAAGAACGGGAACGCTGTAGTTCCCTCAGTAGACCTAGTGGTCTGCGCCGAGAAGACCAATGGTAACGTCACAAATGTAGCCAATGGGACGGTCGAACGAGGCAGTAACGGGTACTGCAACGCGGCTTTAGAGTGTAGTGATCATTTGTAAGGTAGCCGATGATACCAGAAACTTGGTCAAAGGTTAAATGCTGGCCTTTTGGGCAGTGTAATGTTGGCTTATGATAACGGGTTAGCAGTAAGGCCGACTGCGAAGTTTTAGAGGCTAACGACGAGGCCATTAGCTTGAGATGTACTTTTTGGACAGCCTCGAATTCTCGATGTATGTATAATATTAATTTGTTCCATAACCGCGGCTGTACAGACATTTAAAACCGATAATGGTAAGTACAGTTCCAGCCATAGACAACTGAGGAAGCTAGCTAAAACACAGATTTTCAATTTTATGTAATTATTTTGTTGTATAAATTATTATTTCGAGTTACAAGTTGTGTGTTTTAATACCTATACATTATAATATATAATGAAATGATTGTTTACATTCCAAAATAAAAATTAAAATAGTTCTGTTGTAAAATATCTGTGATGTAATAGTTTGTAGATAATTGTAAGTATATGCCGATGTAAGGTCCTCCTATCCTAAGATATTCAAGGTGTGTGTAATCTGTACACCTAGTAAGTATTAAATGGGGTAATTGAATGTACAGTTCGATTCAAACTTAATGGCGGCTGTGAAGTGCGCAACAGGCTGCGCAGTGCCTCGCGCCTCACCCCCGCTGACACGTGAAATTGTTACTGCGCAGCCACTCGCCTCGTGTTCAGAGCCACCATTAAGTTTGAATCGTACTGTACCTATTGTTTTGCAAAATTATAAGTAGGTAGACTTACAGATCGAGTCGATCGACTCACAAGGTTTTTGGAAATGTTATTATAAAAATAAAATTCATAATATCGATTACCAAGCACTAGCTAATACTTCATGGAAATCATTTAGGTTGGTATTAAATAAGTTTGCCATTAGTGATACATAGGTACCCACCAACATAATGTGTCTGTAAATAAATAATACGTAGGTACTTACTAGATAAAAGTAGGTCTAGATACCTCCTTGTTATATTTGCAAAACGTACCTACCCCTGTGTAGTGTATCTGTAATGTATCATTAAATAGAGTACAATTCGGGAAGGCACAATTTTTATTAAAATAATGTTTTGTTTTACAATTTTGAATATCACCAAAATAACGGTTAAGGTACATTTGTACATAGTTTTTCTAACTTATTCGTTGTTAATGAAAAATCAATAGTTGTTAAAATTGTATTTTGGTTGAAGACTGATTGTTTACTAATAATAATTAAATTAATTAATAAGTATAACATATTTGGGTAGATGACACCATTAATAAATAATTCTAAGACTGAACTTCGCTAAAGAAACGTTCGAATTTTAGCCCTGAAAACTCATTAATTTTCAATTTACTGTAATAATCGATTTTAAAGTTACTTTGAAATAAATAAATAGTCAGTCGAGTCGGTAAATGACTAACTACAAGTGACGTCATAAGTATAAATTGCCATACAAAATCTATGGAACAAACGCGTTTTGACAGCTCATAAAAAGTATGTCAATTGATTGGTGATGTCATCTACCCTATTGTGTGTGTGACTGTACTTTTATTGAATTAAAGGATTGTATGACTACTTAGGTTTAGATAGTAACTGTTACATTTAGTAACAGAAAAGCTCAAAACAATCAGAAAAAGTTTTTACTAATTTCAAAAATATTCTGTTACCTGTCTCACATCACACCAATCTTTACGATCCTTTAATTCTAGAATGATCGGATAGATATCTATTTGTATGTTTTAATGGAAATAAATAAGGTCGTAGGTAGTAAAACTCTGGGTAGTAAAATAAATACAATTGGTAAACTGCACTTAGCCTGGGCTGTTTCGAAGAATTTTGATCGCAAACTCCAATGGATCCCAGATTTGTAAAGGTATGGGATTCAAATTCCAGTAATGGATCAACTACTATAAACTATGAATAACACAATAGTAATTAGAGTTTTATAAAAATAAAATTTGTAAAAATTTTACAATTTTTTCTAATGTAGTGTGTATCATATTATACATAATGTAGGTGATCAATTTTGAAATTGTACAATTTTACACGGATTGATTGAAATAAAAATAATAAAAAATATGACTATTATTTAGGTTCTACCTCCTGCCATATATTCCAAAGTTCGATCCTAAATGATTTACAGGATCCTAAATTAGATTTTTGGATCTCTATTCTACATTATCTATCATCAAAATAAACAGGATAAAATCAAAACAACACATTAAAAATATGAATTAAATATATATTTCAACATTAAAAAATGCTTATAACTTAACAAAATGCATTATAACACTTTCATATCTGTATTAAAAATTGTGTACTTATTATAATTAGCTTAGAAACAGAGCTAGGTATCTCACAGTGGTCTCAGAAAAACTTGACGCCTTGACTGTCGTCGAACTCCATCAGTTCACATTTGCCTTTTAGTTCTAAATTTTTTAAAGCTTTCAGTAGCACACTCATGTCGAGGCCGTGGAACTCTGCAAAAATAATAAAACATATAATTGTCTTTGACAAAGTCCACTCCAGAAGTTCAAACTCAAGGTATGCTAATGAGTGATGCAGCGCAGCATGAATGTTGAAGACCACATAAGAAACACCACACTGCGCTCCAGAACGCAAATAGGATATTACACCCATTTTTAAAAAGTGTCTCAATAAAATTCTGTGGTGCTAATATGCCACCAAAAAAAAAAAACACAACAGTTTTATTCAATCGATAAGTGCCCTAAAAATGCATCTAAATTTTAAATTTTCAAATTTCGCGCGTATTTTGACGAAAACGCCTCTTACTGGACGCCATATTGCTCAGCGGAAATGACGTCAGTTCGTTTTGTATCAAATGCGCTCATATTAAAAATGATAATTGTATATAATTAAAAATAATTAAAAGCATATTTTGTAATAGGTGTAATAATTAAAAAAATACGTTGGTTACGAAAATAATAAAAGTACAAAGCCTATAGCCGGATCCCCGTTAAGATGTGGGCTCGTATTTCGCAAGACTGGAGCCCTGACACAGTCAGGCGGGGTCGCGGCCGACCGAGGAGGAGATGGCGGGACGCCTTGGATGGCTTCCTCGCGAATTGGCGGGATGAGGCACAACACCGGGAGAAATGGAGGGAATGGGGGAGGCGTTTGCCCAGGAGTGGGACAGTAACGGATAGATAAAAAAAATTAGTAGTTCTAATCCTAACGTACGGTGCTCAAGTCTGGACGCACACAGAGTTGCAAAAGTCCCGCCTTGGAGTGCTAAGGAGCAATAAAGTGCAGCAGACTGAATACGAAAGAGCATGCTGCACTCTAAAACGGGGATCAGAGATGTGGGCAAATGGGAATGGGTGGGTCATGTCAGTCGCATGCAAAGTGACCGCTGGGCAAAGGTCTCCACACTCTTCACGCAACTGGGCCAGCCCAGGAGGTGACGAGGTGACCTAGACGCGCACAGCGAGGGCTGGTTCGAGGCGGAGCAAGAAAAGAGATGCAAGCATAAGAACCTAACGGATAGCTAAAAAATAGATTATACACTGAAATTAAGTAAAAAAACCGGACAAGTGCGGACTCGCACACTTCATTGCTCCTTAGCACACTCCAAGGCGGGACTTTTGCAACTCTGTGTGCGTCCAGATGTGTGAAATGTGCCAAGTTATTTTAGTCAATTAAAGTTAATGATTCATTATTATTAAGTGACGTCTCTGAGTGCGGTAGTTTGTCTGTTACGCTTCCGCGATGAAACGGCTGAACCGATTTTGATGAAATTTGGTATGAAAATAGCTTGAACCCTGGGAAAGCACTTTTTAATCCGGGACTTTGTCTGCATCCATGATAACTTATTATAGTAACATGGACGAAGTCGCGGGTATACGCTAGCCTAGCACAATAATATACTTTTGGCACAAAGGAAAATTCACAAACCTTGGTCAACAGTGTTTTCGCCTTCCCTAAGTTCAAATAGAGTACAAACTGAGTTATTCATCCCATTATTACAAGCCCAGTTGTACACCAAATTGGCCCATTCATCTAGTGAATGCCAGTATACTTCCCATACATTTTTGCTCTTATCCATGGGTGCTGCTCTGCCAGTCTTCGCCATATCCTCTAGAATAGTAAGTATTGCTTCCTGAGACAACTTTCTGTTAATTTCTGTGTTATTAAATAATGGACTATTCTGTGATTCTCTTATGTCTATGGTTGACTGTTTCATTGTTTTTAAGTATTCTGCGATAAGTTGCTCCCATGCTTCTAGTTGCTTTGCTCTTGTTTCTGTGTGAGGTTGAATTCTGGAACAAAAAATGATGCTATTAGTCTCTAGACAATTTCAATAATTATGGTTTTTGTACCTAGGGTTTTAAATTGGGTTTTCTGCAATACAATTGTTTAAAAATTACAACAAATTGCATTAATATCTTCCAGATTTGTTCAAATACTTACATTTTTATTCCTTATTTAAAGATTCACTGTATTTCTTATGTATTTCTATCAGTTTCTTCTCTGTGTCCTTTCGTTTGGATAATGTGGCAGGAGATTTTGGTTCCAAGTCAGTCAGCGCCAGCTTATAAAAGATTTTTGAGTCCCCAATCTCAATGTATGGAAAATTCTCAACATAATTAGTTGAAAAACTAATCATTATTGAACAGTCCTTAGCTACTGCAGATATTAAGGCCAGATGTATTGAATCTGAAGTTTGGAGAAATATGTCTCTGTCGTTCTGAGTGTTCAGATCCAAATTCTTTGCATTCAGTTCTTCTATTAATTTAGAAACATAATCAGTGTAATTTTTTACATCTTTTCGGTCAAAGTTATTTGTTTCTGATAGTTTTTGTAATTGCAACAACTTATAAAGAAATGTGTTGCATTTTAGATTGTTGCTCTCAAAACAATTTCTTGTATCTTTTAGTATATTGCATCTAATTTTTTCAAGTTTAGTGAAAGAGACATTTTTGTCATTCAATAGGATATTGATGATGAAATCCAAAAATAAGTTTGAGTCACTAAAATAATTCATCTTATTCACAATACCATTGAAATCACACAGAGATGATTTTTCATGAAAGATCAATGTCCCATCTTTAAATAGTTTAAAGTTGTTCTGTGGATTGTTTATCAGATTCAACAGGGAATATTTCATTCTCTCTTTTTCTCCAGAGAATAAGTCTAGTGGACAGTAATGGCTGGTCTCTCGAATGGCTCCTGTTTGAAGTTTTAAATGTTGTTTCAAACAATAATAACATTTGGAATACCTGCGAAGACTAGATGGTATGAAACCTTCTTTTGGTTTGATCTCTATACAATAGTTGGTTTCGCATTTAGGACTGACCACAGACAAGTTTGTGGCTTTTATGGCAATCTGACAGAGTGCTGACTTGAATATTCTATTGGCTGGACGAAACTGCAGTAGAATTTTGCTTAATTCTGCTAAATCCTGTTGAGGTATTTCTATTGCTTCTTCGCAGCCGTAGAAATTGTTTTCTAGTAATGGGACCATGATCAAATTTACGAAATTAACGGAGTTGTACACATTCTTCTGCTGCACCTTTTTCTCGTCTTCCTTGATGAGACGTAGTACATAATCGGTATCTAATATTTGAACAACTATGTGGGCGTTCCCTTCGTTTATATACTTCCAAGATTGGCCTAATAATTTCATGTTTCCTGGTCCAAAATAAGATTGAATTACAGTACCTACTAATAAATAAGCTATACTTACGTAAAAAAGGGAGGGAAGTTGTACTGCCAGGGCCATATGATATCTGCCATCACGATAAACTAATATTTAGCGTATTATACAAATTAAAAGTCTTCAATGATTATTTGTTTTACACTTTACGGATCGCAGCAGCTGATTCATTAAACGCAATTTTGACATTTACATTACATGAACAGAGTGAAGTGAAGTGAACACAGAACACTATTACTCCTAGCGGAGGAAGTGAATGAAAGTTTCAAAGTTGAATGAATGATTGTTGTTCCGATTTGACAACTTTAGTACTGTCACTTATACGAAAAATGAATAAAACTGCGTTCCAGGCAAGCTTCTTGGTTCCAGGCTATTTTGTCATAAATAGCGGACAAAAGTTAAAGACCTTTGACTAAAAGGCGCATATTTAAAGTAGCTTTTTCCATAAACCACTAAAACATTAAGAAGTACGCACGCTGTCACCCTCACCCGTCCGTCACGTCAATCGTCATAATTTTGACATACGCTAAACGCGAACAAAATTTGCGATTTGCATTCATGCAAAAAAAGTCGTATTTGTAATTTATTTTTTACTTCTGCTATGTTATAGTTTCTCTCAAAGTAAGTCCTGTATAATATTTAAACAATGATTACGCTTAATAGGAAATTGAAAAAGGAGCCTAAAGCCCCAGAGCCTCCAAGTACGAATGGGTTGACTAGTAACGATTCAGTGGTTAGAAGAATATCAGTGAGAGATAAATTGTTGGTAAAGGAAGTGCAGGAGATGAATGAGAACCTCCCTGTGACGTGTAGTATACATTTCGAAGACCATAACGTGTTGAGTGAGTTCATATTGACTGTTGCACCTGATGAGGGGTATTGGCAGGGAGGCAAGTTCAAATTCAGTGTTGTCGTTACAGACGACTATAATATGGCTGTAAGTATATCAATAATATGCGTAGCAGTTTTCTAGAAAACGCCCCTGAGACAACCCACTGACCCAAACAAGATAATTACAAGTTCCATTGTATAATCCTATATGGTCACTCAAATTTTCTTGAACCCTTTTTAAATAGTGTTTAATTTTATTTTTTAATATTTTCCTTTGTCTTTTTCACAAAGCTATGGAATGCACTACAATGCCTTATCATTTTGGCCCCAAAATTCTCAATTCTATAAGGTCATAGATGGTTCTAGACCTGTCTAAAGATACCTACTATCTAAATAGTAATGTCATGCTAATTAACAAAACAATTTATATTCATTAAGTTTTAATAGAACAGCATTTTTCTATAATCATGAGAGATGTTTTGTGATCAGTTGTTTTAAATGGTAAACAATTTTTCATTCAGATTTAGATACCTATTTATGTTATTGTTTAAATTTTTTACAGCAAATTAATAATAATAATAATAATATAATAATATGATATACTATATGTGATATGTGATATACTTCTTGTGGTAAAAAGTAATTTACTTTAAAAAAAAAATTGCTATTTCCCATTGATTTTACGTTCCCTAAATGAAAGCAAACCACTGTTTTCAAAGGTGACGGTATTTACCCTAACAGCCTGTATAAGAACCCATCAGTTTAGTCCATCAGCGTGATGGTTGCATAACAGTAACCTTATACTCAATCAATATTATGAAATCGGCTATTGAGTGCTGCCTTTCTACACACCTCACACAAGTGTCCACTATCTACCAGCGAGTCACAGGGCTATATTTAAAGTAAATAAGTAATTGCTTTACTTACTCAAAAGTACCTACTTTAAATTAGTCTAGTTTTTTTTGGCAACCCTAGTAGCGTATTTTGATTAGCACCAGGTAGGTGGTTGCAGGGCATCATCACATGTAAGCGATAACGATTCACATGTATAATCTGGTGAATTGTGGGCACACAAACAAATTCTTATTTTACCTGGGTATTACGTAATTAATCTAGATTAGTAGTGTCTGGTGTCTGCTACTCCAAGTCTCAGCGCATATTTTGCGTACAAAATGCTTTTGATTTTTTTCATTTCTGCATGAATGGCGTTGAAGGTTAACCTTCCCACAAATACGTGACAAGCAAGCGCATGCCCTGTACGCCACGGTCACAACTACAAGACAGGCATGTTTTTGTTTTTTTTATGTGGCGGTCAATAGGTTAACGAAGTCATTCATTGTAAGTACACAGTTAGCCTCATTACATATATGCCTAATTATTTGCAATCTCATTCCAGCCACCACGAGTAAAATGTCAAACACGTCTTTGGCATCCGAACATAAACGTGGATGGTGATGTATGTCTATCTCTACTACGACAAACGTCAATAGACGAGCATGGCTGGGCACCCACTCGGAGATTGAAGGATGTTGTGTGGGGACTTAATGCTTTATTTACTGTGAGTATGGTTATGAAAATGAAGTTATTTTTATTCATAATCGTCCCCCTTTCCCCTGTTGATGAGGGGGGGTTGAGGCTAAGTAAGCTGTATGGATTGGTTATGGTTAAGCTATGCTGCTGTCGGCCAGTGGATTGGTGATCATCCATACATGGAAAGGCTTGCTAGACAGATGATGATCATATTATGTTACATTCCTCTCTGATGAAAAATCTGTCTCCGATTGAATGACGACCAACCTATGGTTGGTGGAACAGACTAGGCAAATAATGAACTGTTTTATAGATAACTAGCTGACCCGACAGACGTTGTCCTGTCCCGATCTACCTATGGGGGATGAAAAAGGGGTGAAAAAAGGGGATGAAAAATAGATGTTGGCCTATTCTCAGACCTACCCAATATGCACAAAAAATTTCATCAGAATCGGTCAAGCCGTTTCGGAGGAGTACGGGAACGAAAACTGTGACACGAGAATTTTATATATTAGATATCTTTTACTTTGGTTTAATTTTACTTTACAAGTTAACAGACAGAGACCAGTGCCCATAAGGGTGTTAATTATTAATTACTTATTTATCTATAACAAAATTTTCCTCTATAAAAATACAATATTTTTTCCTTGCTATTGTCATCTAGTTATCTACAATAGGATATCATAAAGGAATTAGTTATGAGTTTAATTATAAAGTCCAAACCAAAATATGTAATCAACCTCTATGCTTTGAGTGCGTCAGTGTAAACAATTTAAAAATAAATCACCACATTAAAATCAATCAATTTCTTATTCCAGGATCTCTTAAATTTCGAAGACCCATTAAACATAGAAGCAGCTGAAATGTACAATAAGAACAAAACGGAATTCCAGGCTAAAGTGCAAGAATACATCACCAAAGGCAAGAGATGAAACCTGTGATACCAGCCGCTACTGTATCACTAGAGAACTATAATGATGACAAAGTTTTTATCATAATTCTGGGAAATTTTAGCATGGGAATAAATCACTGCTTTAAAGTGCTTCCAATGTCAAGGAACTATATAAATATTTTATTAATCCTTGTCACGACATGTATAAATGACTGTATTTACGGAATGAAATTTATATTTAGTATTGATAATAAAATTAGTTGAAAAAGGGCACATTTTTATACAATTTAGAATGCATGTAGTACACTGAGCAAGCAATAATTAAATATAAGTGTTCAAAGAATAAATTCTTAACAATATTAAGACATATTCTAAAAGTATTTTGCCACAGTTGTTAGAATAAAACAACTAATCATTGATAGTGAGTAATTTATTATTGTAAGTAGGATATTTAAATAATTATTCACATTTTTATACAATATTGTAAACAAAATGAAAGTATCTAGACAAGCAATGAAATACGAAAATAACATTAATTTTCTAGATTTTGTAATGCTATAACAATTTATTAAAATACTGTTAATCTCCCATGCTAAAATTCCCAATCGTAGTATATATTATTATGTAATGTAATTGATACTCCAAAAACAGTGATAATATTACACATTTGTGTTTGGAAAACTGGTGTATTTTTCATAGACTGACAGATTATTTTAAAAAGCTCAAATAAGGTTAAATTTGTGCACGGAAAGTGCTCGAAACTAGTTCAAAATGGGGAGTTCTCGAAAGGAATAATTTTATTGTTTTTCTTTTATATTACGCAATAAGGCTGCCTGCCCAAGACACAATCGGAGACCGATTTTTTGTTGGAGAGAATGAACATATGGATTCAAAAATACCAACGCAAATGTCCCACAAAAAGTCAGTCCTACGAAGCTATGAATGTACTAAAAGGCGCCGATAATCGGTCCTATGATACTTTGAATCTACTAAAACAGTCTGATAATTAATCGGTCCTACAAAAAGAGGGGACCTGCGAAACTAAATGTACTGAGATGGTCCTACGAAATTATAAATCTACAGAATGGGACCTCTAATCGGTCCTATGAAACTATGAATCTAGAAATGGTCTGATAGTCGGTCCTATTAACAGTCCAGCGGAGGAGCTAATAAAATATGATTTCATACAAATTACATAGTGGTTTTCACTGTGTACAATCACAGTAACCCCATACTTCATAGTTTAACCCTTGCACTTATAGTACGTGATAATATATTACATGATCACTTTATCATCTTCAGATAGTGATGAATCATTTACCCTTTTGACCGCCACAGTCATGTATAGATGGCAAACCAAAACGTCCCCAGCACGCCACGATCACGACTACATGACAGACTTCAATATTTATTTATTTATACTTCATGCACAAAGGTACAAAGACGGACTAAGGCGGATATGTAATTCGTAGCTTGGCGCCGCGGCCACGCTTTTGCATTTTTGGTGTGGCGATCAAAAGGTTAAATATAGTAGTCTTCCTATGTTGTATGTTTTAATATAGTAAAGGATTCCCACAAAAAAAAAATACACCAGGAAATATTTACCATAGACAGTTGATAGCGAGTAAAACGCGTCTATTTAGATTTTTTATGTAATTTGTGCATGTACACTGAAATAGGTTTTTAATAAAATCAATTTTACCATGATAAAGACAACAATTTGATTTTTATTTGAATTAATTGTTTTTTTTTACATTTCATGGAGCCATTGGAGTCTTCCATCTGCACGCGTTACTTTGGCCGACCTGGAAAACTCCGCATCCGTTCTCAAATGATATCAATCTCCAATGGCCTATGCCTCGTCTTTCCGCAGTCCATGGTCCACCTATCAACTGGCGCCGCATGTGATGCCAGCCGTAATCGCCATGCTTGGCCGATGCATATTGGCGATCGCAGTAGGTGTTATGGTACTTAAAAGGATGCTGCTGCCCATTCTCTGGTCAATATTCTTTATTCTGCAAAAGAGGGCTGTCAGAGCCATCTATAATCTCAGCAGACGCGTGTCTCTAAGAGAATTGTTTAAACAAATTAATATCATGACGGTGCCTTGTCAATATATATACGAAAACATCATGCATGTTCGGAAAAATCTTCATCTGTTTAGTAAACAGTAGTGACAGACATAACTTTAATACTAGAAATAGGAACAAATTATATCAAGCAAGTTTCAGATAGTCAAAAGTATACTTGTTTTATGGGGTATTGTGTAAAATGTTATAATAAAATACCGCTCGATATTTTGCAACTAAATGAAAGGCAATTTAAAACATGCATTAAACGCACACTATGTAGGCAAGCATATTATAAGTTGGAAGATTATATCAATGATAAAAATGCTTGGCATAATGCTGGTCCTGCTCCACAGCCACTTTAGGGAATTTCTTAATTGCAAGAAAATTATGTTGCTCACCCCTTATTATTGACATGAATAACGTGTACCGTTATTATTATTTACTTATTATATTTTATCTGTCGAATGACATACATACATTGGAAATTTTAGCTTTGTATAAATTTATAGCACTATTTCAATTATTATGTAGGTAAATGTGAGAACTATGGAGCCATTTATTTATTCAATGTGTTTGACATAAATGAGCATGACAGTTGAGAGCATTGTCATGCTCGCTCAAATGTCTCACTGATGGTGGCGTGTGGGTTAGATCATTCGGTTCCCTTCAAAATGGTTGAGCTGAGTGGTGCTGATCCGCGCGTCATGTTCGTGAACGGGCGCTGTCAGTTGAGATTGGTCATCTCTTAACTGCCATGGCTTTTATATTAATTTATTTTTAATTAGAATGTTTTGGATTTCTCTTCACTTACATTGTTTTCACATATGGAAGCAACAAGAATAATGTAACCAGGATTTTGTAAAAGCTTGATTGAAAAGAGTGTCCGTGGAGTTTCTTGCTCATTCTTCTCCATAGAGACCTTCCCTACGTTTTGGAACGAGCAACTAGCTTCAACTTTCTGACTAACTAACTGACTCTTTGACTATTCAAAAGTGCCTGCAAATGGTTTAATTGAAATAAATGCTTTGACTTTGACTTTGATATCCCTCTGTCGCCTTCTACGACACCCACGGGTAGAAATGCGGTGGTGCTATTTGTGGTCGGCACCACACTAATTACGGACACATGATTTCATAAGGTAAATTATTAAAATGGCTACACTTAAATGCGACAGCTGCTGTAAAAGTAGGAAAATTCCCCGTCTATCGTAAATGTTTAACAAGTTTATTGTAATGTAATCTTCCGACCGAATTTCGGCCACGGCGGCCAATCTCAATGGATATCAGACAAGTACACAGACGATATTATAGTGCACAAGTGTGTGCGCAAACACAGGTGCATTCCCTCTTCTCTCACTCTCATAGTCCGGTGGGACGGCAATCCGACACGACCGGGGAGAGATCAGGCGCAGGACCAACTGCTTTACGTGCTTTCTGAGGCATGGGGGTGTTACACCGCCAACTTCCAAACTTCGGGCTGTTATTGAGAAATTCTTAATAGAAAAACCCAATAACACTTTGCCCGACCTGGGAATCGGATCCAGGACCCCACGCTCAGCAGTCGCGCTTGCGACCACGAGACCAAAACCAAAAGTGTGCATTATAAAAAATATTTTCAACTTCTGTCTAATGTAAATGGAGTATAACTTACCTGAGTTCATTGACATAAATAAGTCAAGATTTTCGATAAAATATTGAATAATAATTACTGAGTCACTCTTGTAATCCCCGAAGAGTATCTAAGTTTATTTTAGTAGAGGCGTATACCTACACACCTCGCTTCCACCATACCCACACACACCCACTACACTAACACACACACACCCCCATACACCTACCTATTTTGCTGCTTTTTTTGCTGCATTTTCCTATGTGTCTTTATATTATCTATATATTTATCAATATATTTTCTAGAGGTATCTTAAATATAATAAAAATGCGATGATATCAAATCGATGCTCTTTATTAAGTTCAATTAATACTGGAGCATCAATATACCAATTAGTATAAATAATAAATAAATAGTAAAAATTTGTATACAATAAATAGCTTAACAGTAACAAAACCGTCGTAATATTTCTTTCATTATGACTAGATTTTCGTTTGGATGACGTAAATGTACATGAATTTTGTGAAAAATGTATTTTATTTGTTGGTCACACTTGGAGTTTTAGTAACAAAATGGATAGTCTGTCAACCCTACAGTCAAATCGAAGTCCAGATAACTAATTAAATTCATTGAAAGTAAAAAATCTATGGGACTCAAACTTGACCGTTTTAGGGTTAGCATAATTAGGTTTTAAATTGAGCTAATTTTTTTGGATAGAAGGAAAAATAAGAAATTTTATTTAGCAAAAAAGAAAATTCTCACAGACTGTCTGTCTCATAAAACAAAAATCGACTCTATCCGAAATAGTTAAAGTCCAAAACCCCAAATGTGCATGTGGGCTCAATGTGTGGAGAAGGTAGTAAGTAGTTCGTCCTGGATGCTGTTGGAGCGCGTGAGATGCCTCGCTCCGCCGAACGCGGCGGACACTGTGTCAGCCTGCGACGCCTCGCGGGACTTGCGCTCGTGGTACGAGTCCGAAAACTCCTGCAAATAAAGATAAGTAAATAATCGATATAACAAAAATTAATCGTTGTTCGTTAGTCTTACTTAAACTCGAGAACGGCTGGACCGATTTAGCTAATTTTGGTCTTGAAATATAAAATTTGTGGAAGTCCAGGGAAGGTTTAAACGGTGAGAAAATTGTGGTAGGTAGGGTAGGAAGGTAGGTAGGTTGGTAGGTAAGTTGTAAAGGAGATAGGGACAGGACAATGTCTGTCGGGTCAGCTAGTAATAAATAAATAAAAACCTTAATTGAACAGAAAACAATTTACACTTTGATAAATAATATGATATGTAATTGGACACAATATGGATTTGTCGGTATTTACGGTTAATCGTGGGTGGGTGGAATGCTCTAGTGTTCAATAAGTTAACGGAACCACACCCCAAGGACTTGGAAAATCAATTAATGTAATAAATAAGCCAGGTTCATAGCAGGGATTTTTGCCCAGAATATGCCGAACCACGTCGCGTATTGAGCATGCAAAATAATGTTAGATTACCTTCAGTCTGTTGCCAAGGAAGCGTGCCCTCTCCCTCTTCTTGTTCATGAAGTCACTCTGTGTGAGCCACCGGTGCTCGTAGCACTCCTCTGCTAGCGGCCTCTTGAGAGGAACCTTCTTGAATAGGAACATTATGAACCTAGTGGCCTCCTGGAAAAATAGATATGGTATTTTGCGTTTAGATTTTCTGATAAAATGGTGAAGTAGTAGGTAGATAGACGAATCATTTTGTGATGCTCTTGCGCAGGTGATGATAGCAGATAACGAAAATGTAAAAGAAAATAATAAATAAAATTATTATTTTCTGAAAATAATAAATAAAATTATTATTTTCTGTAAATAATAAATAAAATTATTATTTTCTTTTTGCATTTTCTTTTTGCTCTGGCAGTCAAGGTGTACGTGTGATGAACGGAAGCCCACTGCAGTACAGTAGACTGAGACAGGTAGATTGGAGAGACGTTTACATTGTAAATTGTCCTTCCCCCTCCCCTATATTCTCTAATAAATATTGTGCATGAAGCTAGCAGTGGTGGAGGGGAGTACAATCTTAGATAAAAATATTACTAGAGCGACCATTATAAAAAAAATTGTGCTCAAAATATATCTCAATCAGTACCTACCAAAAATGTATAAAAAAGCTATTTTTTATTTTTTTATTAAATCAATAGAACTACATTATAAAGCTGAAGAGTTTGTTTGAATACGCTAATCTACGGAACTCTGGTCCGATCCGAAAATTCTACGTTATTCCTGGGTGCTAGACTATATTTAACAATTTAAAAATTAGAAATTCGTAAGAAAATTCACGCAGGCAAAAGCTAGTTTATTTATAAAGGAACAAGGGAAGTCCACTGCAGTACATTGACATAGGTGAGGTAGACTAGAGTGGCAAAAGGAGCTACCAAAATTAATTATCAAATAGAGTAGAAAACAGTACTGTCAGCCGTAATCGCCATGCTTGGCCGATACATGTTAGCGATCGCAGTAGGTGTTATGGTACTCAGAAGGACGCTGCTGCCCATCCTCTGGTCAATATCTCACTGTCGCCTTCTATGACACCCACGGGTAGAACTGGGGTGGTGCTAATCGGGGCTTAGACAGTACTGGTAGTAAATAAATTTATTATACCCATTTTTGAAAAGTGTCTCAATGAAATTCTGTAGTGCTAATATGCCACCAAAAAAAAAAAAATGTTTATTCTATCCATAAGTGCCAAAAAATGCATCTAAATTTTAAATTTTCAAATTTTGCGCGTATTTTGACGAAAACGCCTCTTACTGGACGCCATATTGCTCAGCGTAAATGACGCCAGTCGTTAGTTCGTTTTGTATCAAATGCGCTCATATTAAATATGATAATTGTATATAATTAAAAAATAATTAAAAGCATATTTTGTAATAGGTGTAATAATTAAAAAAAATACGTTGATTACGAAAATAATAAAAGTACAAAGCCTATATTACGCCAATCGGTTGACTGACAATTGTCAATTTTTGGTTTACACAGCCGTACGGCGTAATAACATGGCCTCTACTATTTCATGGTGTTTTATAACAGATTAAAAATACTGAAAACTTTGAATTGAATTTAAAAACTGGTTTTGTTATTTTATGAACTAAAACTTACATTTTCCGACTGCTTTATGCCTAAACTTTCTCAATGACATATTTATAGATTTTTTCTCGTATAGATTAAAATACCCTATTGTGTTGGTTACCTGTGTGATCTCCTTATACAGATGCTCAAACCGGAACCGTACGAAGGAGATGTTCTGTTTGGTCTCCTGGTCGTCGCTGCCCCGGAAGGGCGACACTCCGGACAGCATGATGTACGTCAGCACCCCCACCCCCCAGATGTCCGTCTGGGGGTAGGCTGGCTCGTCGTTTATTATTTCTGGTGCTGTGGGTAGGAGGAAGGTGTTTATAGATTTTATATGGTCAGTTGGATATGATTGGATAATCTAATGGCCAAATACTCAAATGCTACTCAATTTTAAGATGCCAATGACTATCACAGGCAAGTGCCACATCACTTTATGTCAAAGTTGACATAAAGTGATAGAGACAGCACGAGATTAGTCTCGTGCTGTGCTGTCCCGTGCTATTTTATTTTCTCTAGCACGCCACTATCATTGTAATTTAAACCTTATGTCAAATTACGTAAAACATATTGCAACAGCTATATTTTGAAATGTTTACTGCACGGGTAAAAAAAACAAGTGGAAGTGCCTACGCAGCTATCCCACGTGTCCATACAAATTAAGCCTTACTGCAACTGACGAAGGTTGTAATTATTTTACACGTTTTCCGCATAATTGTGACACGCGTGGTTTAGTTGCATGGCCACTTCCACTTGCTTTTTTCTATTCCGTGGTTTAGTCCCTCACCTTTGTATTCCAAGTCGCCCACTTGTGGTACACTAGTGCCCAACTTGGTTACTTTGTGTGCGGAGCCGAAGTCCACCAGCTTGACCTGGATGGACCTCACTGACGCCATCACCACGTTGTCAGGTTGCAGGTCCAGGTGGCAGTAGCCTCGCCAGTGGAGGTACTGGAGACCGTCCAGCATCTGGGTGACGATGGTGGCGACCATCTGTTCCGTGTAGTCGTGACGACTGGACAGGTATGTGAGGATATCAGCTCCTTGGAGTTTCTCCAGGATTAAAGCAGATACTGATGACCCAGGGGCTTGATAAGCAGCTAATAAGTTCGATATCCTCTCATGCCTCAACCTCCTCAAGCATTCGAATTCCCTCTGAATCTGTACCTCAGTTTCTGGTCGCTGTTCCAGAATCTTCGACACGACAACATTGTCGGTCGTCTTGTCGATACCTTTTACAACGATCGAGAACTTCCCACGCCACAGTTCCGACACGAAACTGTAGCGTTCTGTGAACTGCTGAGACGACACCCATTCCACTGGTTTATCCTCTATCGAATAATCCAGCTTGGGTCTATTCTCATCTAAAGTGACTTCTTGTCCAGATTCAGTGATCTGCTGAAGGTGTCTCATGGCTTTGGTGACTTCTATCTTGGGTCCGCCGGATGTCTTGGTCTTGACTAAGTGTGTGGGGATGCCTTTGTCGCTCCATCCGATCCTGTTGCATGAGGACAGTCGGAACTGATAGCTGGTGTCGGGGGTGAGGTTGCGGACGACGAAGAACTCGTGGTCGATGTTGTTGGCGACTTCTCGCCACTCGACGCTGTCGCCCGCCTTGTACTGCAAGCTGTAGCAGATGACGGTGGAGTTACCGTCGTACTTGGGCTGCTTCCACCTCAGCAGGACCTCTGTGTCGGACACTTCGGCGGCGGTGGGGCTGTCCGGAGCGTCCGGGGTGGTGGCTTCCACGATCCTTGTCCTCGCGACTGTCTGCCCAACTTTGTTTCTAGCTACGACTTTGTAGTAACCGATATCGTGGTGTTTAGCGGGCTCGAATTTGAGAGTAGATCTGCCTTCTTCGTCTTCAACGATCGTGATGCGTTGTCCTTCAGCGATGACCATATCGTTCTTGAACCAGGTGACGGCTGGTTTGGGGTCACCGACGGCGAAGCAGGAGAGTTGGGCGCTCTCGCCTTCCCTGACTGGTAAGAGCTGAGGTTTCTCTCTGAAGAAGGGTAGCTGTCCGTCTTTCTTGGACTCCATAAAGGCCTGTGCCTCTGCGTAGGAGTCGAGTCTCGTGCCCAGCTCGTGGCGGAGTCGTCGGATGGTGTAGGACTCGGAGCCATAGTTGTTGATCCTCTCGCGGCGCTCGTCATCAATTTCTTCGTCCATTATGTCGGTGAAGCGACGACGCTCGCGGATGATGGGAGTCTGTGGATGACGACAATAAACATTACTGAAGTTTGCAAGTTTGCATTAGAAAAGTTTTGCATATATTGACACCAGCTTGTCCTAGAAGGGCTCTGTATCAAAATTTGTCGGGGGCCCTGCTATCCAACTAAGGCAAAACCCAAATGCAAGATATCTTTTTGAGTGAAATAAATATTAATTGCAAGTAGCGTACGGCCTAAGTTTGAGTGGGATTCTAGGTAGCATTTTACGAAATTTTGCTTTCACACGTTGGGGCGGCCCCTGTAGCCCGTATCATTCATGATACGGCTGATACAGCGGCCCCTGATTGACACTCTTACTACTGATATTAAAAAGTTGATTGCAACAAATGGTGCACAACAATATCAGTTGATTAAGATAAACGGCTTTGAAAGTCGTTTGGGTCTATCGCTATGGGACTACTCCGGCTTAATTTTGCTTGAAACCATGATTATGAACAAAACTACACTCCCTCCAACCTTCTCATGGCCGTTCCATCTTTTGTTATACGGGCCGAAACGTGGGGTGGCTGCGGACGTAGCATCCTTGGCTATCTTGAGGCGCGTCCCTGAGCAAAACGCAGCGCTAGCCATTTTTGTGCAGTTTTTCGGACCTATATTATAGTACTCTATTTTCAAAAGAAATATCAACAAATACAAAATACATTAAACTTCTACATAATCTTGTCTCCAAAATGGTAGATCTTGTTTTTTTTTTTTACGAAATATAATGTTTAATTAATCTCTTCACAACGAAACCACAGAAATGAGAAATAATTATTGAAAATATGCATCGCCTCGTCAAGTAATCATTATTTCGATTTTCTACTAACACTAATGGATAGGCAATTTATTAATGAATATTAGGTATGCTACAATTTTTTCTTTAAAACTCCCAAAATTTGATTTTATAAAGTCAAAGTCAAAGTCAAAGTCAAAGCATTTATTTCAATTAAACCATTTACAGGCACTTTTGAATTGTCAAGGAGTCGGTCAGTTAGACAGAAAGTTGAAGCTAGTTGCTCGTTCCAAAACGTAGGTAGGTCTCTATGGAGAAGAACGAGCAAGAAACTCCACGGACACTCTTTTAAAATCAGGTTTTTACAAAATACTGCTTACATTATTCTTGTTGCTTCTATATGTGAAAACAATGAAGGTAAATATATACACACTTTATCTCTATTTGAGCGTATTCGCTACTGTATCTTTTGCGCGGCGAAGAGGGAACGAATGCTCAAGGTTATTTGGTCAGGGTAGGGCCTTAAGTAAAGTCCGCAGGAGCTTCTTGATCCCATACATGCCATATGTGTCTCTCGCACATTCTCTTAGAATAGGGCTGTGACTAACAAGCACGAGAATATGTGAAATAAACTACAGTGTCAAGTTTGCACAGTAAGTTATACATACCCGGGGATCATAGGTGTCGAACACGTTGAGGCTGTACCCGGGCGAGCGGTTGCAGGCCACCTTCATGTACTCGCGCAGTCGCACCGGGAACTGAGTGTCGCACAGTAAGTTATACATACCCGGGGATCATAGGTGTCGAACACGTTGAGGCTGTACCCGGGCGAGCGGTTGCAGGCCACCTTCATGTACTCGCGCAGTCGCACCGGGAACTGAGTGTCGCACAGTAAGTTATACATACCCGGGGATCATAGGTGTCGAACACGTTGAGGCTGTACCCGGGCGAGCGGTTGCAGGCCACCTTCATGTACTCGCGCAGTCGCACCGGGAACTGAGTGTCGCACAGTAAGTTATACATACCCGGGGATCATAGGTGTCGAACACGTTGAGGCTGTACCCGGGCGAGCGGTTGCAGGCCACCTTCATGTACTCGCGCAGTCGCACCGGGAACTGAGTGTCGCGGAGCTGAAGTAGGTATGTGTCCGGACCGTTCTGGTAACTGGACGGAGAACGAATATA
This sequence comes from Charanyca ferruginea, assembly GCA_947361185.1. Classification (NCBI taxonomy): domain Eukaryota; kingdom Metazoa; phylum Arthropoda; class Insecta; order Lepidoptera; family Noctuidae; genus Charanyca; species Charanyca ferruginea. The sequence continues at coordinate 29,050,176 of OX376058.1, read as the reverse complement.
GGTTAGAATTTGTGAGAAATGTTCGTTGGTATTTAATTAATCTGTATCAGCGGAACAACATTTTGTTTTTGCTTTGTTTTGCAAATATGTACTTTGAATTTATAAATGGAACTCTGGCAGTGTTATTCTGTTACAATCTCCCTCGGTGAACACCTAGGTGAAGTGAGCTGTCATCCGATTGTAGTGCTTTGTAAATCTCTAGCATCGGGACGGATGACAGCTCACTTCACCTAGGTGTTCACCGAGGGAGATTGTAACCGAATAGACATACAGTTTAGCAATCAGCGAGTTTTCTATTCAAATATGGCGATTACAAACTGAATGAAAACTCAATACAAGTTTGCTAAGAATCTTCAATATCCGGATTTTGGTTTTTGGACATTGGTTCATCTATATCTTTAGTCCATTTATAGTGATCTATGGCGGTCTACCTCTCCCTCTCTTTTTTGTAGCCATGGAAAGGCACTTTTTCACGATTTGGTCATCGGGTCTGAGCATAAAATGTCCGCACCACCTCAGCCTGGACTATGTAATTTCTATGTAACTTTGAAACTCCCTCTTACGCGTTCCTTGAATGAAAGGTTTGATTGTATTAATGATTGGTTGAATGTTATAATATCATGTATCTATGTGGTACTTACTGGCTCTCCGACTTAGCGGACACCTCCCAGTCGGGATGGTCCCACTGCTTGAAGTTGATATCGTACTCGCCAGGCTCGCGCTCATGTGGTGGACGATCCGGGGTCGCTGGGGGATAGACACACATCATTATGTATTTATAGAGTTCATTTTGCATTAACAGTTATCGAGAATGGACGTAGGTTATATCGGAATAGAAGTATTCAAAAGATTTAATGAAAATATACATAAAGTTGATGGGTATACCCACTTGGGAGTTACATTATGACAGACAGACGAAGACTCACAGAAACATAGAACACATATTTTATGTCGGAAACCAACATTACTTTAACGGAGATTTTAAATAGATGCTGTCACTTTCTTTTTGATGCAAAATGTAAGAGACGGCATGAGTTTAAAGTCTCCGTTAAACTAATGTTGGTTTCGTGCAACTCAAAGCCGTTAACAACGCATAGTTATTGCCCATTAAACTAAGTGACATTGACCAAAAATGTTGCTGGACGACTTTTATAACCAGCTTTTTATTAGCTTCACCTGTATGTTTGTATATTTGTTTGTAACCGACTTCTTTGGACGCGATTTTGACCCACTTTAAACGGCCAGATTTCGTTCAAACTTTGTAGATTTATCGAGGACCGATGTTTTTGGTGTAAAAATCACTGTCTAGGTACGGCACCATGCAATGTAACGCACGTAAAACATAGTGTGTACTTTCAATTCAATTCAAAAGTAGCTTCAGTTAGACCATTTAAAACTTGTTTTTGTAGCGTAATAAAATGTTGTCAAAGTCACATCATTTAGACCTTTATAAAGCACTTTTGAACGACATGTTAGAAAAATGTTATCTAATTGCCCCTTTCAAAATTTTCATACGGAGAATAATGGGCAAGAATCAACGTTTTTATTTAAAAAGAGTCTTTTTAAATAAAATCGTTGAAATTTTAATCAACGTTTTATCAACGTTTTTATTTAAAAATAGTCTTTTTAAATAAAATCGTTGAAATTTTAAACTACAATAGCTTCGTAATCAGAAGGTTTCCGGGTATGGTCCGATTAGAACATTGTTACTTTCGGTTTCATTTAGCACTGGCTTTTATCTTGACTCGTTTTTTATAATGTTTTGTCAACAAGAATAAAGTAACCAGTATTTTGTAAAAACTCGATTTAAAAGAGTGTCCATGGAGTTTCTTGTTCGTTCTTCTCCATAGAGACCTACCTACGTTTTGGAACGAGCAATTAGCTTAAATTTTCTGACCAATTAAGTAACTAAGTGACTCCTGGTTTAATTGAAATCAATGCTTTGACTTTGACGCAATGGAGGGCAAGATTTAAAGACAAATAGTCAAGTTGTAACATTCCAGGATCAAGGTAAAACACAGAAACAAAACCACTTCACCAACCTTCAGGAGTGTAGGTCTCCCCGGGCGGGTACACCATCTTGGAGGGATGCTCGTAGGCCCCGCTGAGCGGCTTGCGACGGAACCAATTGCGGCATTGTGCATTGCTGGTCCAGTCCCTGATCCAATCAATTACTCCTTGAATAGCCTTCATTGTATCACACACTTAAGATTTTCACTCTTTTTTTTATAAATTGATGATTCTTTCCCTTATTTCCACTTCAAGGGGTTGCATACTACTGTTTGGCTTCCTCTCAAAGCCACTTCCAATACATTGGGCGTACATGGCCATTGATAAAAATGTTTACCAACGTTTGTGGCAAGCGTAAGTGGTGATGCCAAATTTTATTTTAGATATTGGCTCGATGTGATTGATTGGGGGCAGTGCCAAATATATTATATCTGTGACATAATGTATTGAATCATTGTGATTTTCCGGCTTGGATTAGGGTGCGCACAGATGTTTAAACGCGTGATGAACGCGAATGCACGCGGTTTCATAACGTAGCATATCCGTAACATGAACCTATAAACTCTCGAAATATGATTGTAGTTTGCTATCCTTATGTATAATACACACTATTCGTTGATGTCCATAACCAGACTAATTTAATACATGCTGAAATGAGTATGTTTGTTTGTTACACTTTTACGGTTTAATTTCTTAACCGATTTTAATGAAATTTGATACAGATAAAGCTCGAACCCCCAAGAAAGAATACTATTAGGTACTTTTTAATCCGTGGCTTCGTTTACATCAGCAATAACCGACATTCAGGCGGACGAAGTCGCGGGCAAAAATTAATGTTATATTATAGCCTCTGTTATAATATAAAAGTAGAACAAGTCTCTGTTTGTGGTAGAGGCGTAGGTAAAGACAGACAGCTCCATTCATGAGGAACCCTTCACGCACTAAAATATGTCAGAAAAGGAGGGGATAACCAATTAATGACAATGTCCGTAAATGAGTTACAAGCGCGTCTAAAAGAAGCACTTGAAATGTAATATGTGCGCACCTTTATAATTGCATCAAGATTTAATTAGTATTAAATCTAACGCCCACACAATAAGAAAGGAATCTCGACACATGATAAATGTTTGCCATATTTATTTTGAGGCCAGAAATGTCATCATCTAATTCGAATTTGTTAAACTTTGACAGCAAAGGGCTATTTTAACCGACTTCATTAAAACTAAATTCTGTCGTAGTCGTTTTATTGATATATTCGGCTGGCTACTTATGGCCCGACAGCATGATAGCACATTCATGATTTACAACTTTATAAAGTGTTGTTGTCTTTATAAAGTGCAGTCCAACTACTACCTGTGAAATGAGTGGTGACGCTGTTCGTAAACAAACTAAGTTCAAACAAAAGACGACCTTATTAACGAATGTCTTTTACAAAGTATTCAGTCCACTGCCATTGAAAAGTTCGTATTTCTGCAGTGCTATTCTGTTACAATCTCCCTCGGTGAACACCTAGGTGAAGTGAGCTAAGGACGTGTCGCAAAGCTAAGGACAAAGCAGACAGACGGATGACAGCTCACTTCACCTTGGTGTTCACCGAGGGAGATTGTAACAGAATAAACATACTGTAGGTACTAGCCAAACAAGTATGTATGATAGGTGGTAGTGACATCCCACTCAAAACTTAGCTGTCAAGTGATCTGATTGTTTTAGAATAATATCAGCCAATCACAGGAATTAACATTAGTTTGATATTCTGTTGGCAAATTTTAGAATTGATTAACAATTTTATGGGGTGTAAAATATGTAAGATACGAGATCAATCTCATATGTCACGTTTATTACACCCAACCAATTGTCTATTGTCACATAAATCAAAAAGTAATAACAATGGCTATGTGCGAGTAGCACTTGCACACGAAGGGTTCCGTACCGGAACACTACATTTAACACTACATACCTATAAGAAAACATGTTTCTTGTAACTTAATTAGTATTTGTATTATTTGTGAGCAGATTATTTAAAGACAATTACAGTTTTCGAAAAGATTAAGTCTTAATTTAGGCAGCTACAGAGTAAAAGTATAATTTTTAATTATGGTTTTTTGAAGCGAAGACAATTCTTTCATATCGTTTTACGAAAATAGACGTCAGAGTTAACTTTCAGGACGAATACAACCATTACAATATGCCAAAATATTTTGTTTTATGCGTTTTTCCAACAGTATATACGGTCATAAAGACACCTACAGAGCCAAAATTACGAAAATATTACTATTATGTATTAAAATACAATGTTGAAAAAATAGAAAATCGGTTCACTTTAACAATTTTTTATCACCAGTATTTGAATAAAAACATAACTGATATTTTTTTTTTATGAAAGTAAATGTTATGCTTATACAGAATATTTTTCAGTCCGTTATACGAGCTCATTTATTTTAGATAATTATTTTAAAAAGCACTGTAAAATATCACGCGCTGTCGTTTGCCGATCAATTTCAATGATTCGTGCTTATTTCGTGCATATTTTTTTTTCTGGTGCACACAAACAGACCATTGTATTGTACTAGTGTGTGTCAATACTGCTACGCCGTTCTTGCAATCGTTTAGATTTTGAGTTGCGCTAAATCGAATACGCGCCCTTAAGCGTCCACTTATTACGGTTCAAAAGATACACCTCTGTGACAAAAAATCGGACGCGCAGACATACCTTTGTTTACGGAACACTAAAAATATCTACGGTCTACAAAAATACATGTTCAAAAACTCACCTATACAAGTTATAATAATTCCTCAATCTATCAGTAGTGATCTGGTACTCCTCCTGGTAGATCTTATCAGCCAGGGTCAACCAAGGATGCGAAAGAGCGGTGTTCACATCAATACGCTCATGCCAGTTGAAGATCAGGAGTTTGGAAATGAAGTCCCGGCTTTCAGTACTAAGCCTGGACCACCATTCCTCATCGTGCCATTCCCATCTACCTTCGCGGATCCTGGTGAGGGTTTCACGGTCGTTGGCTCCTCGGAATGGAGAATGTCCGCTCAATAGGATGTAGGTAATGATGCCAATGCTCCACATGTCTGCTGCGAAGGATACTCCCTCTCCCCCGGCCACTTCAGGGGCCACAAACTCGGGCATGCCGTAGTCCAAGGAGGCATGCTTGTTGAACTGGATGCGGCGAGAGAGACCGAAGTCACAGATCTTGAGTTCGTCGCTGCCAGCGTGAGATAGGAGGAGCTCTCCGATCTGTGGGGTTAAGGTTTTGTGCTGTTAATCTGTTGGGTGTGAAATTGTAGGTGCAATGTAATGGAAACTCAAACTGTTTCCACTTAAACAACGCAAATGAAACAAGAAATCTAATGTAATATAATAATAATTTTGTATTATCTTTGAAAACAATCACTTCGCCGTAAAAGGCAAAGACAAATGGAAAAGTATGACCCTACCCATTCCCAGCAGTGTATACTGCAACTATAGATAAAAAATATGTTTTTGGAACAAAGTTTTTTTGCTTGGCTTGCGGTGGGTGTAATTCAGGAAAGAAATAAACGTCCCGTAAGATTTTTTCATTATACTCCCTCCAAACGCCTTTCTCTTTCTCTCACAAGCACTCTCTCTTTCTAATACCTATGTCTGCGTATATGCGTGCGAATGCCGTGCCGAGACTCGAAGCAGAACTATAGATATTTTATTTCGAATTACTTTCCGAATTATAGAACGCTTGAGTTACTTCGTTTCAAATGGGGTTCACCTCACGGGACAATCCCGCCACACTATTCCCTAACAACTGTAATTCCTGTAAGCCAGACAGCCACAGTGGCGACCACCAGAAAAGCGCCGAAGCAATGAAGCTCGACGAGTCCCAGGATTCAATTGTCTATTAAGTTTTTGATGTGATAACGTTTTATAAATCGTTGAACACCGACTGCACGCACGAAAAAGTGTCACGTTCCATAAACGCCGCCCACCTCGATAAGCTCCGCCCACCTCGACGGAAGCCATTATTTGCTTATGTTATATATGTTAGCCATTATGTTTCTTTATGACATTATCACGTAAAACTATCCTCCGTAAACTGACTTTACAGACCAGCAATATTTTTTTTTGTACTTTCTATTATTCTTTTCTGATTAATTTTGTTTCACGATCCAAGTCATTTAAGTAAAAAGTTTTTTCAAAAAAAAGAAAACCGCCTTCCGAAAGCAATGTGTGTTCTGTGCTAAAATTATTTATCACTTTATAGTTTTTGAAAGCGGTTTTCTTTTTTTTGAAAAAACTTTTTATTTTTCGCTTTTTAGTCTTGCCTTAACATCCAAATCCATTAAGAAACGGCGACACCTTAAAAGAGATACAATCTCTTTCCTTTTCGCCAGTATTCCAAAGATTGAAGAAACTCAAACGTCGTCCAAGTTTTTTTTTTAGGAATTTGTTGATTTTCTCAAAAAGGGCTGTATCAATTTTGATAAAATTTATATGGGACCATTTCGGAATAAACCCCTTTCGAATAAAGAATTTTGCAAATACGTCTGTACATGACAGAGTTATGCCCGAACATACATAAAAAAAAATATAATAATATATAAACATTCGAAATGATAACCTCCTCCTTTTTGAAGTCAGTTAAAAATACTCACCGTCAGCCCCAAATGCGCGACACTGTTATCATGCATATACTTGACTCCACGCAACAACTGCCGGATGTATCCCGCGATCTCCCTCTCCGTGTACCCCTGGCTCCTGAGCAGACGGTCCCTGACCAGCTCCCCCCCCCCAGCCAGCTCCAGCACCAGCGCCAAGGTGTGCTCGTGCTCATAGGCATCGTGGAGACGGATCAGGTGACGGTCGTTCAGGAGGTTCATGATGTCCAGCTCGTTCTTCATGAAAGGTTTTAATTCGGAGTGGCCGTGCATTATCTTTGCGGCGTAGTTACGGCCTGTGGAGAAAGAAAGGGTAGCTTAAGGGTCTATATTAATTATTTTGGGGTATATAGGTGTCCCCCATGTGCCCCGTGGGTTGTCTGTTAGAATAGCATCCACCCATTTCATCCCGAGGGTGTCGTAGAAGGTCATTATCATCATCATCATCAGCCTGAAGATGTCCACTGTTGAACAAAGGCCTCCCCAATAAATGAGGGGCGTTGCCATAATCCACACAATTTGTTGAGTACACGGAAGCTGCTGCTGCCCGACTTCCGGATTTTCCCTTAGTCACCAGAAGGTGACTAAGGGAAAATCCGGAAGTCGTAGAAACGCCCGTGGGGTGTCCGGGCTAGAATAGCACCCCCCCATTTCATCCCGAGGGTGTCGTCGAAGGCGACTAAGGGAAAATCCGGAAGTCGGGCAGCAGCAGCTACCTTGTACTTAACAACTTCACTGCGATCCCCAAGACGCCTGCCAAGCGTGGGGATTATGGCAAACCCCCCTTATGGCGGAGGCCTTTGTTCAACAGTGGATGATGATAAAGGTGTATTGAGGTACGGAAATAACTGCATCTACCCTGCCTTAGTTGTTTGGTTAAATGTATATGACGTCAATGCATGATGGTCAAAAGTGCATTTTAATGTTCTAATTAGAATAAATATAATTTGGCTTTGACTTTAATACTTATTTCGGTCCACCGACTGCATAGATGCAGTGTGTATTTTTGATCACCATTCCAAAGATGCTTTCCATTTCAGAGTTAGAAAGCTAATGTGGGTTATCATAAAGTGCACGAAATCAGAAGCCAATAACTTAGCTTCTAGAGACACAATAGAAGCCTTGATGTAAATCCACAGTAGGTAAGCGAGAGAACTTTAAGTATTGAGAGCTACATGAGCCTTATGTTAAAAAAAAATCATCACCAATTACTTTGAAGAAGTATTTGGTCTTTTAGGCTGTCCCATTTAATAACACATCATCACCACGTTTCTGAGCCATATGTCATCGCTAGCACCACACACTGGTTATAAACCCTCGTCTTTAGGCACTGTGGAGTTTTGGACGAAAAGATATCTCGTAGTTTCCCGAATGCTGCCCATCCGAGTTGCATTCTTCGGGGACCTCTTTGCCGAAGTTGGACTTACGTAGTTGGACAGTTTGTCCAAAGTAGCCATAGTGTTCGACAATTTCGAGAGTATCATTCCCAACAACTACCGGTACAGGTGGAACATGGACATTTGACTTATGAGCTCAACTGATAATTAGGAGAGAGAATAGTTAAACAATGACAAACGACCAATATTTGGCTTCTGGACATTTAAAGGGTTATCACAAAATACATAAAAACCTTCTCTATACACATTGTAATAAAAGCTAAAATTGACAAAAATATATTTAAAGGTCACCTACCATTAAGCCTCTCAGCAGCATGGTACACGACTCCCTGCACGCCGCGACCGAGCTCGTCACCAATGTCGTAGAAGTCGCCGAACGGCTTCGTGCTCGGCTTGATGCGGGGAGGATGCTCGCGGATTCTGTGCCATCGTGAGAAAATAATGAGTAAAGGGAAAGTCGTCAGGAGAAACCAACAAGGCCATGTCGAGTGATCCCTCCAGGGGGCGATCCTGCACGAGTGCGAGGCGTAAACGTCACGTAATTAGATCGCTTATTAAATTAATGATAATAAATTCATTATTTTCACCAAAAAGCCATCACATTCAGTACTTATAAACCTAAGAACGTTATATAAGGCTTATTACTAGGTTACAATACATTGAATACTCTGACTCCTAAACTAGGTGTATGTGCCTGTGACTTCCGGCTCGAAGGACCAAAAATTTATGGGCAGTAACTCCGTACACTGAGATGTAGTATGTAGTTGGACGAATCACACGGGATGTGTACAGGAAATAAAACCACTGCCCTTACCGCAAACATGATGGTAGCAAACTTGCGGAGAATACAAGACATGCTGATCCACCTAGTTACAGATCTTCGTCACGGCAAAGTCGACACTCACTTACTGAAACCCGATGCATACGAACAACAGTTGAACATCATATCAGGACACGTACCAAAAGGATTATCACTACCCTGTTCAAGCAAGTTCAAGTGTATCCGGGAAATGTATAAACACAAAATATTGGGGTTACAGAAAGTCCACTCCCGCCATTTTCAAAAATATTTACCTAAACTTGCCAAACTCACTAGGGCTGCTACTGTATTGACTCTGTAGGTTTTATTTGTGACAATATGAAATTTTATTGACATTGGTTGGAACTCTTTGCATTTAATTTATAACAAAATTTTCTTGTTCGTCATGAAATGTCAATGTATCTCATTTATTAATTTAGAGAACACGTGACAGTCGATACTAAAGTCTGCTTGAAACTGCTTGAGAATGCCTATAATCGTAATGTCAATGTGTGTGTGAGTAAAATGGCGGTTTGTTCTGAGTGGTCTCTCTGCTCGGGCGCCCCGCAGCAAACTAGCAAGTGTACAAGGAAAACTAACCAAAGATTTTATTATTTTCGAAGTAAAAATTCCGTTAGTAGCAGACGAACAATATGAACTAACCGAAGTAGTTCAGGAGTCAGTGTAATCTTTTGACCGCCACAGTCATGTACAGATGATAAATCAAAATGTACCCAGCACGCCACGGTCACTACTAAAGGACAGACTTTTATACGTAATTTCATAGACTAACTTAGCTTGGCGCTGAGGGCGTTTTTGCTTTTGATGCGGCGGTTAAAAGAATAAAAATACAAGATGAGGTCAGAAATGGGTATACTAGAGGAAGTTTGAAATTGACGCCAGTGACAAAAAATTTGAAAGGGAATCGTTTGTGTTGGTATAGGCATGTGAAGAGAAGGGATGAAACGTAAGTATGTGACTAAAAGAGTTATGAATATAAGCGTGGATGGGTGGAGAGGAACGGGAAAGGCTGAAGAAAAGATGGATGGTTTCTGTTAAGAATGATATGAAGGAAAAGTCGAAAAGAAAAAAAGAAAGGCGTCAGTGATATCATAACGGTTGATAGGACGAGTAGGAAAAAGAAAACGTGTTGCGCCGGAAAAGAAGTTGCTTGGAAAGCGAGGTGTCTGTCACAGGAGGAAGTCTTGGCTAAGGAACCTACGAGAGTAGACGGTATCTCGAGTGCCGCGGAACTATTCCACCTCGCGAAAGAAAAGGAGAAGTATGCAGATATGCCTGCCAACCTTCGTAGTTCGCAGAGGCACTATAGCTTGGCAAATTCGTACGTGAAACTCCCATGGTCCGCGGGCGACGGGAGACGTAAGGCAGCGGGGGAGGTAACACGCGGGAGGGGGGCACTCGACGGGAGCGTCAGCCACTGTAGTAATAACGTCTCCCATCACCCGCGTGGATCATGGAAGCACACCGACGACACTCCATACAAACGAAACGATTTAATAGGGTATTACTATTATTACACCCATTTTTGACAAGTGTCTCAATTCAATTCTGTAGTGCTAATATGCCACCAAATAAAACACAAAATTTTTATTCAATCGATAAGTGCCATAAAAATGCATCAAAATTTGAAATTTTCAAATTTCGCGCGACGAAATCGCCTCGTACTAGACGCCATATTGCTCTGCGGAAATGACGTCAGTTCGCTGAGTAACAAATGAGTTGATAGTACTTAGTCTGGCCATAAATACTGTTACAATTAAAAATAAGAAAGATATTACATTTGAATTTGGAATCTGTCATTTTTATACGATTGTTCATTGAGTTTTATAATTTTGGCGCCAATACATTGTACAATATTTTGCGATATTAAAATGGAGTGGGGTGAGAAAGAGAACCGAATCGCTGTGATTGCATTACACAAAGTTGGTATGGAGTCAAATGCAATTTTTAAAAATCTCCATACGCTTGGTATTAGTCAAATGTTTGTGTACCGGGCTATTAATAGATACAATGAGACCTCCTCTGTTGCCGTCCACGTAGTGTTCGTACGAAAAAGGTGGTCAAAGCAGTAAGGGAAAGAATTCGAAGAAATCCTGTCCTAAAGCAAAAGATTTTATCTCGGGAGATGAAGATAGCACCTAGAACCATGTCGCATATTTTAAAAGATGACTTAGGACTTGCATCCTATAAGAGACGCACTGGTAATTTTTTAACTGATTATTTAAAAATGAAAAGGGTGGTAAAATCGAAACAACTACTGAAGCGGTACGCAAAGGGAGGTCACAGAAAAATTTTGTTTACTGATTAGAAAATCTTTACAATTGAGCAACATTTTAACAAACAAAATTACCGTATTTATGCTTAAAGCTCTAAGGAAGCTCCCCAATTAGTCAAAAGAGTGCAACGTGGGCATTATCCGACTTCAGTGATGGTTTGGGGGGGTTGTGGGCTATGAAGGAGTGACTGAGCCATATTTTTGTGAAAAAGGTATCAAAACATCGGCACAAGTGTATCAAGATACCATTCTTGAGAAGGTAGTTAAGCCCCTTAACAACACCATGTTCAATAACCAAGTATGGTGCTTCCAACAAGACTCGGCGCCGGGTCATAAAGCTCAGCCCACGCAGTCTTGGCTGGAAGTGAACGTTTCGGACTTCATCAGAGCTGAAGACTGGCCGTCGTCTAGTCCCGATCTTAATCCGCTAGATATGATTTATGGTCAGTTTTAGAGAGTACGGCTTGCTCTAAACGCCATGATAATTTGGAGTCCCTAAAACAATCCATGCGATTGGCAGTGAAGAATTTTCCCATGAAAAGAGTGCGTGCTTCTATTGATAATTGGCCTCAACGTTTAAAGGACTGTAATTTGCAGCCAATGGAGACCACTTCGAATAAGCTTTTTATATTTTAAATTGTTTTATATTTATGTATTAAACTAAGGGTAGCAATAAAACGAGTGACTGTAAATTAAAATTTTAAGTGTCAAAATTAATTAATTTGGGTTATATAATTACTAAGTGAGCGACTGACTGTAAGTGACGAAAAATCAACAGAATAGTATCTTACAAACATTAATTTGAGTTACTTAAAATACAAAATGAGCAGCTTCATAATATTTGAGCGACTTAATATTTGTTTGAGTGTCAACGTTACGTCCTGCATTTTTTTCAATATTTGGCAATAGTTATTTGTTATACAAGAGTGCAAAGTTGCTTTTTAACCGCGTGTTCAATTTTGATGACCGAGCAAGCGAAGGATTCTAAAATTGAATCACGAGCGCAGCGAGTGATTCAAAATTAGAATCCTGAGCGTTAGCGAGGGAATCAAAAGAGCACGAGGTGAAAAATCTTTGCACTCGAGTGCAACACGTAACTTTTCATTCCACCTCAGCGAGGAAATGACTAAATGCAAAAAAAAAACGTTTACAAAGTCTGAGTTTTTAACAAATTAAAAAAAAGTTTTATGATATATTCGGCACCATAGAGGTAGCAGTAAATAGGTTTAATGTTTTTTTTTAATTCACAAACTTAGTGCACACGATGTTCTAAATTCAATTTACTTTATCCTCTAGAGAATAAAAACGGCTTTTCCACTCAGATATTGAAGATTAAAAATACTCTTTCCGAGATGGTGGGATGAAAATGTATTTTTTATACTGAGCGGCATTTTATCTTAAATGAAGTGTTTCGAATACAAAAACCATTTTGAAAAATACACTAATGAGCAATTTAGCGATAAGACATTCACGAGAGTTGAATGTTCAATACAAACTTCAATACAATAGAGGGGATCTGGCGCTCGGCGGCCGCTGCCGCGGCACCGCTCGCTACGCTCGCTCGCCTTCGCGCTTTGATGGTCACAGTTCTAACCTAACCTAACCCAAACGACCCACCATACCACCACTGTGGGCCACTGTGGGCCACAGGAAATCGATTCTATCTTAATATTGAAGTTGCCCTCTCTGTATTTCCAGTCGCTCACTTAGTAATGTAGTCGCTCGGATAAAATTTTAATATATGAAATGGATTTATCACAATCCACTTTTTGTAAGCTTGTTCTGGATTTTATTATTAATCAATATTCGTCGTTAGTTTAGTTAATTTTTCGCTTACTCAAATTCATACCGCTCAAGTTATTAATACAGTATGTCATCATCAGTCGCAAAGCTTTTTTTTAATCGCTCGTTTTATAATTCCCCTTAAACTAACACACTGTAAAAGTAATAAATATTATTTGCAATAAAAATTTTTTTTTTTTCTTCGTGACAATATTTATGGCAAGAATATATATGTTCAAACTGCACACGATGTGTTGCTGGCATAGACATACATGCGTATGTTTGTATGTACATACATACGTAACAAACGGGAGATAATCGCGGACAAACATATGTAGTACCCATCTCATTTAAAAATAATTAAAATAATATTTTGTAATAGGTGTAATAATTAAAAAATTACGTTGTTTACGAAAATAATAAAAGTACAAAGTCTATATACGCCAAACAGTTGACTGACAGTTAACAATTTTTTGTTTACACAGCCATGAGGCGTAATAACATGGCGGTTACTATTTCATGGTGTTATAAATCAGATTAAAAAAACTGAAAACTTTGAATTGAATTTAAAAAAATATTTTGTGATTTTATGAACTAAAACTAACATTTTCCGAAATATATTTATAGATTTTTTCTCATATAGAGTGTATTTACCTACACTACTACCAAAATAACAGACTGTACAAATACGTGCGTGTGTGTGCTTGTATACGCGTCGCGAGAACTAAAGGCAGTTTCGAGAGCAGGTTTGACGCGTGAGAAAAGGTGAGGAACAATGTTTCGGAGGGAGGCAGGGCGTGTCGCTACTGTACGGTAGTACTAATACTGTGAATGAAAGTGTCACGTACGAATTTGCCAAATTATAGAATAAGAAGTCACCGTGTAGTGCCGGCCGCGAATAGCACCACCCCATTTCTACCCGTGGGTGTCGTAGAAGGCGACAGAATGATATTGACCAGAGGATGGGCAGCAGCGTCCTTCTGAGTACCATAACACCTACTGCGATCGCCAACATGCATCAGCCAAGCATGGCGATTACGGCTGATTTCTTCTTTGGGGAGACCTAAGCTCAGCAGTGGGCGTCTAAAGGTTGACATGATGAAGAAGAAGAAGAAGTGATTACCTGTTAGAATACTCGTACTCTGACTCCTCGACGTGCAGCATGGCAGAAGTGCTGACGCTGCCGGCCACATTCCTCGCAGAGATGGAGTACAGCCCCTCGTCCTTCAGGATCGCGTCGTGGATCACCAGAATGCACGTGTCCGGCTCGATGAATTGGATCTGTGTTGAGACATTGCCAGATTGTTAACTCCTCTTGCTTTACACAAGGAAATGACGCAAGAACGGCAAGTATCGGTATTGTTATTCAAGATTTATTTCAAATGGATTGCTAGATATTTTTATTTCATAAAGCTCATTTGCTCGTATATACTGAACATTTTGTCGATTAATTCGAACTATTATTTGTTGCTGTTGTTTAGTTTGTTAAGTTGTGTTTTTTTGGTCAATGTCCACTTTAAATTTGCCAAATATTATCGACATGAAATATTATAATATAATAATAATAATATAATATGTGGGGACATTTTCACACACGGCCATCTGACCCCAAACTAGGGAGACCCTGTACTATGGGTGTCAGACAGCTGATATACATACACAAATACATTTTTTTTTTTTTGTAAATACATACATATATAGATAAACAACACCCAGACACAAGGCAAACACAAGTGCTCATCACACAAATGTTTACCCTGGGCGGGAATCGAACCCGCAACACGCTGCGCAGCAGTCGATCGCTCAGCCTCTGCGCTAACCGTGTCGTTATTATATTACAGTAGAACCCGCTTAATACGATCACGCTTAATACGATTTCTCGCATAATACGCCATTTTACGCCAGTCCCTGCAACTTGAGACAAGTTTTTATACATTTCTTAACGCCTAATACGATTCGTCATCCCGTTTAATACGCCTAATATGCACACGCGCACGCACACTTTTGGCAGCGGGTAGCGGTCAAAACGCAAGCCCCCACAGCCTCTTCACTGTCACTTCAAGAAAAAATTAAGATACTTAGTGAAAGATTTTGATGAAAAATCACAAACAAGAAATCAAACTCAGTTAGCTGCTGGCTGCTGAGCTTCAGTTACTGAAAATCTTGTAATTGCTAATGCAACAAAATATTTCTGTCAAACCAAAACAAGTGATTACTTTATATAACGTAATTATAGTTTCACTACGTATTTAACGTTATTTATGAATGTAAAAATACATATACGAAATTAGAACATAATACATAATAATATATGTAATAGTACGTTTTATTTACCCTATCCCGCATAATACGCTTTTTTGGTTGGGTCCTCGTGAAATCGTCTTAAACGGGTTTTACTGTATTATTATTTCAGCCTGGATTTTCCCACTGCTGGGCAAAGGCCTCTCCACTCTCCTTCCAACTCTCTCTGTTAAGGGCTATTTTGGGCTAGTCTTTTTCGAAGGAGTCTAGATCATGAAATGTAGGTATATTATTTATTTTATAGTTGGATGGATCAGACGTATGCCAAAGTTCGTTTTAGTTGCCTTGCCGAAAATTTGACGATAATCCGTAGTGTGAGTAAAAAATACCTTTTTCAGATCGATTGGGTCCAAATGACACAAAATTAACAATTGAAATGCGATTTAAGCATTAGGAAACTCAGAAATAAATCTATTTTTCTACTCTTTATACTTGTTTTTTCTCCATTGAAACGGTAGGATCTTCCGACCAGAGGGGTGTTGTGTTTGATGGACTTGTAAATATATACCTAATGTCGGAGATAATATATGCTAATGTCGGGGAAAATGTTAATACCGCGATGTAGAATACGTCAGTAGTAGTTCGCATTTGGTGCGACAGATGTCGCCACAGTATCTATGATTACTTTAGTTTTCTTCCTACCTTAGTCCTACTGCTAGGCGCGAGCGGCTGCCAGTCCTTGTACCACTTGATGTCAGGGTACGGCACGCCGGTGACCCTGGCCTCGAGCCGGGCCGTCTTCCTCTGCAGCACCACCACCTCCTCGGGGCGGCGGATGAAGGTGGGGTACTCCGCCACCTCCAGCCTCACGCGCTGCCGCGCCTGGCCGTGCTCGTTGGTGGCCACAGCCTCGTACCAGCCCGCGTCGCGCTCTAACATCCTGGGAGGAGATGACGGGTTCAACATTTTGACTAGTATGTTTTTAAGCATGCTAATGCACCTGTAAAACAATGGGATGTATCTACTTATGTTAGCTTACTAACTGTTCGAGTTTAAATTAAAAAGCAGTTTACATTACTTTTGATAAATGTGGAATTTTGGAACGAAAAGTCTAGTCTTATGGTCTTCTGCTTCTGTTCTGCTGTATTTCATTGTACTCTCTCTCTCTATTAAATACACTAGAATAACAATGTTTAGGATTTTTAACCCTTTCCCTGTGCAACAAGTAGACACAATAGTAAAACAACCACAATCAACAATTAAAAAGCACAGGGAAAGGGTTAAGGTATGTTGTGATGGCCCATGCGGTTAATACTCATGAGATTTAAAGTTTGCAACCAGGCACGATCAAGGACTTAGGTACCAATGTGACTTTTTTAATTTCATTTGTACTTTCTAAGTGTATTATTTAATTTGGACATCACCGACATCGGTGAAGCAAGATTCTACTTATCTATTCAAACTGTTCAACACTCGTGCGCACTGCTTTAAATGTCAAATTGGTCAGGTAATGTCCTGTCCAAACAGTTTTTGATCATCGTGAGGAAACCTGAACTTATATTTGATGTAAGTCTGAAATCGATATATAATAATAAATTTATTTGTTCATATAAAAGTGTAACGTTAGAACAGAAATAAATGAATTAAAACAATTATTAGTAATAAAAGGTGCCTGAGCTAGGCTGAGCCTGTATTTCAGGTCACAGTGCACATACTTTCTAAAGCTTGAACAATAATAACAGTGGTCGGACATTAGTGTTACGTTTCTATGCACGAGCATTGATCATCATGAAAAGAGGCCTATGCGGCTATCCCCATAATGGGGCAGTAATAGGCTGGTACTATCATTATGTTAGAAATACTCACTTGTTGATAAACAGCGTAGCCTGTCCATTCCTGGTGTAACTCCAGTCGTACCTCCCCCCGATCTCAATCGGCTCATCATTGAAGAAGTACGTCATCTTCGGCTTCGGATACCCGTACACGAACCAGAACAGGTTCACATTGTGCCCCTTAACACCATACTGAGAGTCATACTCCTGGCGGAGGAACTTCGGCGCTTGCGCATACCCATCATGCGGAGGACGTTCAATATCGAAGTCTTTCGGGAAGTAAGGAGACGTTTCTGGTCTAAAATCGATACCCGGTTCTAAGTACGGGATGAATTTCGGCGGGTCTGGTTCCAGTTTGGACCTGTGGGTGATGGCGAAGGGCGAAGGGTCGCTGACGCCATATTTGTTTTCTACGCGGATGCGGAACTTGTAGTCGCGGAAGGGCTCGAGGTTGCGGATGTCGCACACGCACGAGCGGAGACCCGTGCGGGCTGTGAACCAGTCGCCGTCGGGGACCTCGCACATTTCCACCTGTGTAGGAAATTGGTGGAATGAAAAAAATATAAAGAAAGAAAAACCATTTATTCACGAGAAAGTAACGCACATTCCAAAACATTTTGTACAACAAAACCTGAAACTAAAAGAAGTAGATATATGTAACTGTTTCAAGAGTAGGTTATTGTAGACTTTGGAGAAAGTCATTCATCATCATCATTTGAGCCGAGAGACGTCCACTGCTGGACATAGGCCGCCCCAAGGGGGGGTTTGCCATAATCGCCGCGCTTGGCAGGCGGATTGGCGATCGCAAAAAAAGTCATTACGTGTAAATTAATTATTTTATGCAAGAATCTCATGGAACTCCGTACCCTGTTACCAAAACTATCGGTTATACGGAATAAAAATCTATAGACTGTAATCGAATCTGTTGAAAAAGTTTCGAATATTTTCGGATAGGGGCGGAGTCTAAAATTGTTTATATTTACTTTATTGTATACATTATTATACATTATACAGTATGAAATTGAATTCATTAGCAAAATTTTAAGGAGTGACTCACGAACCTGAAAAACTTTCATTATGGAGCCAACTCAAACAGCGCAAAAAAAGAAACAGCTGTTCCATACAGAAGTGCTATAGGTACTCCGCCAAAATGTATGGAACAGCTGTTTTTTTTTTCGCGCTGTTTGAGTTGGCTCCATACCTAATGAAAGTTGTTCAGATTCGTGGTCTGAGTCACTTCTTAAAAATTTGCCAATGAATTCAATTTCATCCTTTATACTATAACCTAGAAATACATTAAAAAAATATATCCTAACCCACCAACTACAAACCTTGTTCCTTTTATCATTTGTTAAAAACTAATATTTGTAACTATCGGATAATCCGAAATAATTTAATGAAAAATAAAAAGTTTTTTCAAAAAAAAGAAAACCGCCTTCAAAAACTAAAAAGTGATAAATAACTTCAGCACAGAACACACATTACTTTACTTTCGGAAGTCGGTGGCGGTGGCTTTGTGTTTTTGTTTTGTATTGCCACCGACTTCCGAAAGTAAAGTAATGTGTGTTCTGTGCTAAAGTTATTTATCACTTTTTAGTTTTTGAAGGCGGTTTTCTTTTTTTTGAAAAAAGTTTTTATTTTTCGGTTTTTAGTGTTGCCTTAACATCCAAATCCATTAAGCAACGGCAACACACTTAAAAGAGATTGTAAGTCCTCCAGTGATTGAAGAAACTAAAACGTCGTCTAAGTAAGTTTTTTTGGGAATTTGTTGATTTTCTCA
This sequence comes from Charanyca ferruginea, assembly GCA_947361185.1. Classification (NCBI taxonomy): domain Eukaryota; kingdom Metazoa; phylum Arthropoda; class Insecta; order Lepidoptera; family Noctuidae; genus Charanyca; species Charanyca ferruginea. The sequence goes on along the minus strand of OX376058.1, from coordinate 29,031,401 downwards.
AAAAGGGCTGTACCAATTTTGATAAAATTTATATGGGACCTTTTCGAAATAAACCCCTTTCGAACAAACATAAACATTCACACAATATATAAACATTCGAATTGATAACCTCCTCCTTTTTAAAGTCGGTTAAAAAGAAAAGTGCAATAAAGTTTATGCCGATCATTATTCGTCAGTCATGTCGCGAAATTAGCATCAACAAAACAGTTTACAGATACTTTTGAATTGTCAAGGAGACGGTTAGATATTCAGATAGTAGAAACAAGTTGCTTATGCCAAAACGCAGGTATCTATGGAGAAGAATGAGCAAGAACTTCCTCTTTACCTGATATGTGACAGGGAACCTCGGTCCATGTGGGATGGAAGGCTTCCATCCCAAGGTGAGGTGCCTGTCAGCCATGCTCCTGATGATAGGTCTGTCGGCCAGTGGCATGGGGATGCCTGTCTTCTTCATCTTGTCGAAGTCCGAGTACTGGTCGCCGATAGGACGCTTGGGGGGATGCGGTTCTAGGGCTGGACGAAAAAAATATAATTTTAGGATTCGTCTTCTTCTTTACGCAACGGATTTTAATTCGGTTTTTATAATAGATAGAATGATTCAAGAGGAATGTTTAGACGTATAGTTATACTACAATGCATCTGCGCGAAGCTGGGGCGAGTCGCTAGTCTATACCAATATTATAAAGAGGAAAGATTTGTATTTTTGTATGTAATGAATAAACTCAAAAACTACTGGTTCGATTTCAAAAATTCTTTCACCAATCGAAATCGAAAGCTACATTATCCCTGAGTAACATAGGCTATATTGCATTAATAAAAAAATCGGGGTCCTTGGGAAAACACAAGCGGAAGAAGTCGCGGGCAATCTGCTCTCCTGGTAAATAAGTGGTCCAATTTACCAGGAGACCAGAAAATAACAGGTGTAGGGTAGGTGTTAACGCTTAACACCACGGGTGCGAGGCGTGCCTTCGGCTCCCTACTCCACGAACACCGAGTATATAAGCGCGCGCGCCGCGGTAAATACGCTGCTACTATTACATTATATACTTCCGAAAAATTACCATGGTTTAAGCAAAAATTGTAAGATTAAATTAATAAACTTGTAAAGTTGACTACCGATTTCTCTATCAGCTCGTATCTACACAGACCTAACACACCACAGTCTAAACCTAGACAGTAGGTGTAGGGTAGGTGTAGGGCAGGTGTAGAGTAGGTGTAGGGTAGGTGTAGGGTAGGTGAAGGGCAGGTGTAGGGTAGGTGTAGGGTAGGTGTAGGGTAGGTGTAGGGTAGGTGTAGGGTAGGTGTAGGGTAGGTGTAGGGTATGTGTAGGGTATGTGTAGGGTAGGTGTAGGGTAGGTAGATAGTTTGGTAGTGTAGATAGTTAGGGACAGGACAACGTCTGTCGGGTCAGCTAGTATTTTATAATTTACTCTTTGTCCACGTAGACCTGAAGAATACCATAACACGTAGCCAATAACATTTGGTAACAGTGTGGCTTTCAATAAGTGAAAGATTTTTCGAAGTCAAAACTTTACCTACTTTCAGATATTACCCCATACAATTTAAAAAAAAAAAACATCATCTGCCTAGCCTTTTCCCAATTATGTTGGGGTCGGCTTCCAGTCTAATCAGATGCAACTGATGTGTTATACATGGAGCGACAGCCTGTCTGGGCTCCACAGCTCGGTTACGAGGTGACAAATTACATTTTTGTCAAGGGGGTAGTTATTGACAAAAAAATAATTTAAAAAATTGAACAAACTAGGTATATATCTCTTCATAACATTAGTATATAGATATTATTGGTAGATTTCTAGATGGTACTTGTAATAAACATTCTGTTTAAATTAGGGCGTGCGAGCTTTGGCTACTGGACCGTACAGATCCTGGTAAGAAACTTGTAGATCTTGCAGCGGCAGGTGCCATCACTAAGGTCTACTCCACCGGTCCGAGTAGACCGTAGTCAACTATGTCAGTAGACCATGGTCTACTCCATCGATGTCAGTATACCGTGGTCAACTCTGTGGATGTCAGTAGACCGTGGTCTACTCCGTCGATGTCAGTAGACCGTGGTCAACTCCATGGATGTCAGTAGTCTGCGGTCAACTCGATCGGGGTCCGTAGACCGTGGTCTTCTCCGACAGAGTTCGTAGACCGTGGTCTTCTCCGTCGGTGTCAATAGACCGTGATCTACTCTATCGATGTCAGTGGTCAGTGGTCTATTCCGTTGTAGTCAGTAGACCGTGGTCTACTCTGTCGATATCAATAGACCATGGTCTACTCCGTCGGTGTTAGTAGATTGTGGTCTACTCCGTCGGTGTCAGTAGACCGCGGTCTACTCATGTACACTTAGGTAATACTTACTATCATAAGTAAGCTGCGCGCTGCACGAATCCTCTCCGTGCGGGTTGTAGATCCTGCAGCGGTAGGTGCCCACATCAGTAGGGTCTACTCCGCTGATAGTCAAACGCAGTAGACCGGTGGTCTCCTTGTCCATGCGGATCCTTTCGCATGGGAACAGTCTTTCGTCATTGCGGAACCTGTAAAAAAACGATTTTCAATTTACACAAATATTTTTTAAAAGACCATTGCTGGATTCTCGACACGGTTGACGCAGTGGCTGAGCGATCGACTGCTGCGCAGCGTGTTGCGGGTTCGATTCCCGCCCAGGGTAAACATTTGTGTGATGAGCACTTGTGTTTGCTTTGTGTCTGGGTGTTGTTTATCTATATATGTATGTATTTACAAAAAAAAATGTATTTGTGTATGTATATCAGCTGTCTGACACCCATAGTACAGGGTCTCCCTAGTTTGGGGTCAGATGGCCGTGTGTGAAAATGTCCCCACATATTATTATTATTATATATATATATTATATTCTGATGCAACGCCTAAATATTTCCACATCATTATCAAAAACAATAAAATAGATGGTGTTACCAGTCTGAGAACTTATTTCTTTAATAGCTTTAAGATTTGCCAAGGCCACAAGGTTATTAATTTAATCATAACAATAAGTACCATATCTTACAGACTACTTCTAGAAGATGTTATATGCTTATATTAAACTACGTATATCATAAAATATACCTCTACATAATATAAAAACAAAGTCGCTTCTCGCCGTCAGTCTCTCTGTACACTTTATCTTTTAAAGTAATAATAATAAATTAATAATAATTATTAATAATTATAATAATAATTATTATTATAATATAAGTGAAAAAAAAAAAACATTATTTGTGACATTATTTCCCATTTAAATGTAAGAACTGCGAAATTGCGCCTGTCAGTTTCACTGTACTGTCAGGCGCCGTTTCGTTCTAAAATAATGAGCTTTTTCTTAAACTATTCAGTTTTAACATTCATTCTTTTATTTTTTATTTTTTTTTCATTTTTATTGTGGGGGTTTAAAAATATTTTAAATGCATGAAGATACTCTTTAGGTACCCAAGAGTATAAGAATTAGAATTCTTTTATCACAAAAATCGTCATCCCCTCATCATCTCCTGTAGTTATCTTTTTAGTTATCATGACTACGTACCACTCCACGTCAGGCTCAGGGGTCCCGGTGGCGCAGGCGGTGAACTTGGCGCTCATGCCGCGGAACACCTCGATGTCGCCGATCTTCTTCAGGAACTCTGGAGGTTCCACCTTCTGCTTGCGAGCGCTGGAAGAAAAGATAATGGTAAGTATGATTTTTAGGTGTTTTTTTGAAAGTTGGGTTTTTGTAAATGTTTCTCCCTTTTCTGTAACCTGAACGCATCATAGCAATTCATTTGTTACGGATTGTGATTATTTCAGATTCAGGCTTCACATCTAATAAGGAAAATATTGTACGCTCTGACTTAGTAATATTGTAAAACATTTATTTTAAAAGAGTTAGGAGTTTCTTGCCAATTGTAATTCTCCATACGAAATTACCTTTTGGAAAGACAACTATACTCCGTTCACAATAAGATTAGACATACACACAAACCTTTTTTACAGTCCCTTCAACCGATTTTATCTTCTATTCCGTAGGTTTAAGGATAACATTAGAGGCAAAAAAGTGGTTACAATTACAACTGTTTTTTGCAGCTGCCATTTGTCATGCTACAAACGCAATATAAGTTAAAATCGGTTGAACGGACTGTAAAAAAGGTTTGTGTATATATATATGTCTAATCTTATTGTGAACGCAGTATAGATTCAGTTGTTTTGTATTGTAACTGACGTTAATGATCTGAATTCTTTATCTTTGATTATTTATAAAATCACACCTTTTAATTTCTAAAGTAACAGACAGAGGTTACACCTACACCTACGTTTTGCCAGGAGTCAGATAAACAAGGCAAAGTTCCGTGTGACTAGCCTGCAACACTATAACCACTACAATGAAGCTCGATGAGTCCCGGAGAAATTCGCTGGTCGGATCCCACAAAGAAATTATTCAGAAAAGAGCAGCGGTGGAGTAAAAAAATATATGAGAATCGTGTTCTGACAGCTTACAACTGGTGGTGTCATCTACTGAGTTATAGCACAGAATACTTAATAGTACTACGTACAGAAGGGACACTCCCGTCCCCGCGCTATATCAGATACCGCGCCCTCGACCCCGCACTTACAAGGGGCTAACCGCCGACTCTTTAGCCAGGGCGCTCAAAATCGTAAGAACTGCAACGCTGTAGGTACTGCTGACACAAACACACAATTTTGCGATTTATTTTGTTTTAAGTTTTATTTATTAGTTTTAATCTCGATGATTCATTTATTTTCCAAGTTTTCGTCGTTTTATAATAATACAATTAAAACTTCCGTAATAATAACATACCAACATTACCAGCTATTAATATTGCTCTCTCTCTTTATTGTCTTAGTTATGTACTTATGTCCCTTTCTTTCACGTTCTATTCATTCTTGGAATAGAAAAGTAGTACCCTACGCACTAACCTTGTCGCGTCGCCCCATTGTAATTATTATTATTGTAATATTTTAATTAATTCTTAATTTTTATTTTTAATACTTTTGAACTTAACATGTATGGACATGGACTGGTTCCGAAATAAATGAAAAAAATAAATAAATTGCGTTGCCGCGTAATGGTACGGGGCGATCGTGAATTCCATATTTTGTAATTAGGTAGGTACCTTAATTTACCATTATTGATGAATAAATAAACCTCTTTACATAATAAATATTATAATATTACTTTTATGTCATTACAAATCCGAGTATTCAAAATCAAATATCATTTATTTTATTTCTTTAAGAAATAAATAATTGAACGCTCGGACAAGATCACTTCATAATAATGCTCGAAACGTTCGGGTAGTTCCGTCGTCGTTCGGTTCACCCGACGCAAAGCGCTGCACTTTTCGCGCCATTTTGTACGCCACGACATCCAACTGATTCAACCCTACTAAAATTCACGCACACATTTGCACGTGTACAGACGTCATTTGGTTTTGTAGTAGTAATAGGTAATTATTTTGCAAGTTTTGTATGAAGTGTCCGAGGTGTGGTTATAGGCTGGTATTATTATAGCATACTCAAATCTCCCTTCTTTCAACGTCCCTTTGTGCCTATTGACCTAGTTCTGTTCTGTCTCCTGCTTGATAATGAGGAAAGTGAAAAATATGTTTTTTTTATATTCCTCCGCTGTTCTTTACTGATTAATTTCGTTGCGGGATCCGACACATTTGAATCGTTTCTCTGGGACTCGTCGAGCTTCCTTGCTTTGGCGCTTTTCTGGTGGTCGCACTGTTGATTCAGGAGTTGCAGTGGTTTGGGAAAAGTGTAGCGGGCTTGTCCAATAGCAGACACAATAGTTAAACAATCGCAACTTGACTCCAAAAGTCATGTCGGTCAGTCGGTCAGTTAGTCAGGCAGTTTGGCTGCTGCGGCGAAATTGACAGAAGTTGCTTACGTCAATACGATGCTTATTAAACTAAACTTCAGGTGTTAGAATGAATGGACTTTTGTTTCGAAAAATCCCACAATTCTGAGATTGCTGACGACACGGTTGGCGCAGTGGCTGAGCGATCGACTGCTGCGCAGTGTGTTGCGGGTTCGATTCCTGCCCAGGGTAAACATTTGTGTGATGAGCACTTGTGTTTGCCTTGTGTCTGGGTGTGGTTTATCTATATATGTATGTATTTAAAATAAGATGTATTTGTGTATGTATATCAGCTGTCTGACACCCATAGTACAGGGTCTCCCTAGTTTGGGGTCAGATGGCAGTGTGTGAAAATGTCCCCACATATTATTATTATTTTTCAATTCAATTATTTCATTGTTTCGGCGCATTTCTGGTGGTCGTTACTGTTGACTCTGGCTTACGGAAGTTGCAGTGGTTTAGGAAAACTGTGACGGACTTGTCCTATTTAAAAAATACTCACATCTTATCCACGACGTCGAGGCTGGCCTCACAGCTGGCCTGTCCCTCCCTGTTGCTGGCCACACACTTGTACCGGCCCGCGTCCGCTAGTGTGAGGTCCCGCACGTACAGACAGCACGCGTCGCCGTCGCGCTTGAGGTTGTACTTGTCGCTGTGGCGCAGCGGGGAGCCGTCCTTGTACCATGTGATGTCCGGGAACGGGATGCCGAACACACGGGCGGGGAATTTGGCGTCGAATGTTGGTAGCTGCGAATGATGAGGTTTGGGTTTTGTTAAATTGATTTTTTGTTTTTTTTTGGCTTGCTTTTGACCGCAACTCACCTGGGCCTCAAGTCTGCTATTACAATAGTGTCACAATGGTCTATTATTGATTTCATAATTGTTGATTTTGACAAGTTTGGTACTCTACTGATATAATGGCGTCATTATGAAAATCAATGATAGACCATTCTGACATTATTGTAATAGCAGACTTGAGGCCCTGATCATCAGTGATGATGCGGCTTATGGTGGAACACGCTTTATTACTACACTCGTTTTATTAACTTAATCAAAAGAGATATAAGAGACAAAAGGAAACACAAAAAGAGATTTTATTAAAACAATACAAAATAAAGTTAACTAATCACTTTCAAAAATTCCTCTCACAGGACTTTTGACAAAATATTCGACCATTCATCCGCAAGCAAATAGTTTGTTGGATATAACGTTAAAACATCAAATAGTAATAATAAAAAAGTTGAAATGTTTTTCTTACATAGCCAAGTGCGGGTTTTGCCACTGCACAATGTTAACATCGAGACACGTATAAAAGAATGACAATTTTTTTTTTACTACATTATTTTAATAGTTCAACTATCCAATTAGCAGAAACAATAGTTAAACCATGGCCAACGCCACCAGGAGGCGGGAGGCGTTTGTCCCCATACAAAATTCGTGTTTGCCAGTTTTTCTACAGTTCATCATCAACCCCACTGCTGGGCATAGGTCTCCTCCAAGGTGGGGTTCAGTCGTAATCGCCATGCTTGGCCGATGTATGTTGGCGACCGCAGTAGGTGTTATGGTACTCAAAAGGATGCTGCTGCCCATCCTAGTTACACGGTAGGGAACATTTACAACAAAAAAAAACTTGAGAGGTGTCAAGGGACACCCGGATGGAACGAAGTTCCTTTCGATTAATTAGTGAAGGAATTGTAATAAAATTTTATTTTTTTTAAGTTATAATAATATTTTTTTTTTTATTAACAAATATAATGTTATTTATATAAACTTAATCAGTAGGCTCAATTTTCGTAATAATTGGCTTGTGGTAACTGAAGTAGGAAACATATGTTTGGGATTCTATTTTATTTAAATGTCTTGAAAAAACTGCATCAATGGTAGTAGGTATTATATTTTGTTGTTGATTCTGCTGGATTATTGTTAATTCTTAAATCAAATTCTTCCTCTACAAACTGTAGCAATGGTTTTGATTTTTCGCAACCGAATTTCACGGTTAATGTGTAAAAATAAGGTTTTAATTCGCTCCAATATTTTCATAGAAAAGCCGCCATTCAACTAATAATGAACTCTATTTGACAGTTCCAACGATTCAATTTTTCTGTTCGAATTGTCTGCGTTTGTGAAGGCACCGCCAGGCGCCAGGCTTCCTCCGACGTCCGTTGACCCACCGCAGGCGCGTTATTGACGCACAGCTGTGCTGCGCTACGTCATCAGTGGCAAATCGCGTACGATCTTGCGTTTATGAATGAAATAGAAGGAGCCCTACTAACATTTAACTCGAATGTCAAAAAAAAAAGTGATATATTTCCAACTTCTTTAACACCTCATTCGCGAAGGTAACCATCAAATCAGATTCAGCGTGAATGTTTGGGCAGGCATTATCAATGACCAAATAATAGGGCCTATTTTTATTGAAGGTCATCTGACAGGCGGTTCTTATCTGGAGATGCTGCAAAATACCATACCGGAGTTGTTAGAGGATGTGCCTCTGGCATACTTACGCGGCATGTTCTATCAGCATGATGGATGTCCCGCTCATTATGCTACTTCAGTGCGTGCGCATTTAAATAGTGAGTTTGGTGAGCGGTGGATAGGTCGTGGTGGCCCAGTGCCTTGGCCCGCAAGTGGCCCTGTCTTGACACCGCTGGATTTTTATTTGTGGTCCGAGATTAAAAGGCTCGTTTATACCCAGGAGTATTATAGGTACTACTCGAGATCACTTAAGAAGTGCGATAGTGAACGCTTTTAATATTGTGAAAAGTGACAGAGACACATTAATAAAATTAAAAGACAATTTAATTAAACGTGCCCGTTTATGTATCAAGCGAAATGGACTCCATATTGAGCAGTTGCTTCGATACAGGGAAGTGTAAATTTTATACCCAATAGGTAAGTTTTTTAATTAAGCCAAAGTTGATTAAAACTGTGTTTGTGAATAGCTCTAATTTATTTAAATAGGTTACCTATAGCACCTATAGGTACCTACGCCTGCCTGCCATTCTTTTTCTAGCAAAAGAGTACCTACTCACTTACCTACTTACAACTACAAATAATTCGCCAATGATAAAAGTAAGTACCGCTACCCACCTAAGTTCCCACTGGCTTAATTTAAACCAAAACATTTTAATCAAATAAAAAAATATATTATTGTCGCTAGTAAAACCTAGACAAAAGTACTCTGTGACCTAGAGCGATAAGGTGCAGTGGTTACCTACTGACGACCGCGACCGATAGAAAGCTCATGAATACCAAACCCAAACTTTCAATAGGTACCTACTAAACAAAACATAGAAGTAGGTACAGTAACTACCTACCTACCTAACCTACGTATTCTATGGCTTAATTATCGACTTAAAATTTACACTCGTTTTCACAATCCACACAGTCTCACAGTGAAAGGTGGACTTATCTCGTAGGTCGTTATCATCGGAATTATCACGCAATGATAATTCCAATGTCATTGAGGTAGGTACCGCCACTATTTGAGCGAATAAACTTAGGTACTAAACATATCGCCGTAGGTACCTAGTTCAAAGAGTTCGCCGCGCCGCCTTTAAATACATAAACATATTCTACGAAAAGCGAATTCGGACTTTATTTTGTAAACGTAAACGGTTAAAAATTGAAATTTTACCAAACTAGGTATGATAAAATTATTCTGAGAAACGTATAGGCTGGTGCCCGACCGGACAATAGAAGCTATGTGCAACCGAATTTCACGGTTAATGTGTAAAAATAAGGTTTTAATTCGCTCCAATATTTTCATAGAAAAGCCGCCATTCAACTAATAATGAACTCTACATGCGACGCCGCACAGCTTACAATAGCTTACTATAGCAAAAAGTGTCGTGACAACTTTTCGTAAGATTTTTTTTCGTCTAGCCCCCTTTCACAACGCGCGATAAGGAACTTCGTTTCAAAAACCGGACAAGTGCGAGTCGGACTCGCCCACCGAGGGTTCCGTAAATATTTGTAGGTGCATATCCATACTTCTATACTAGTCCATACTTTAATCTACTTAATATTACAAATGCGATTTTTTGCGACATAAACGGTCGTATCTTTTTTTCACGTTTACATAGAGGGTTGATTTTTTTACAGCATCAAGGGACCATAGACTTGAGTATATGGTTTTAATTTCTCTCTCTCTCGATACCTCCACGCGTTCCCGAGTTAAAGGGTCTTGACAGACAGACAGACAGACGGACAACAAAGTGATCCTATAAGGGTTAAGTTTTTTCCTTTTGAGGTACGGACCCCTAAAAAATGCTAAAGAGATTACTCCATAAAATTCCTTACCTGCTGCAAATCAGTGAACTTCTGCGAGAAGGTGGGCGCGGAGTACACCTTGCGTACGTTGATGTTGCCTTCAGACGAGTCCTCGCCCAGAGGGTTCACCAGCTTGATGGAGTACACGCCTGCGTCCGGTAGCTCTACTGGGTTGATCTCCAGACCCACCTAGAAAATGAACAGAAACCAGGTAAAAAAAAAAATTGTGGATAATGTCCATGAAAATAATTAAAAAATGACGATAGTTTAAGAAGTTAAACTTTTTGGCATTTATGATAGAAAATCTAAGGTATTATTGATCAAATGTACGGAAATACTGGTTTAATGTGGTTCTTTTTTATTAAATTTTATGAAATATCAGTAAAAAACCAATCAAATACAGATGCTTAATACTATGAACACAAAAAAAAAACACAAATCTGAAACTGCTGGCTTTCAAACTAGGTTAGAACCTGTGTTATAGGAGTCAGTTTTCCTTCATAGGTTGTAATAGTTGCAAATATATGTTTTTACGATACGTGAGCTGGATCCAGTTTTTGGTAGCAAATGGGTTAAGCACTTTTGTCTGTTTTTACTTTATTTATTATAAACAAAGTTTACAAAAATCTTAACTTAGAACTATGCCCAACAAAACCGTTTTTACGGTTTGTCTGTGGGAACCGAATCATACAGTCACAAAGATACATTTTATTATTGCGGACAGTAAAGAAAAAATTAAAATGAAATAAAACTACTTATAAACTGCCTATTCGTCCTTTCTCATCCATCTGTAAACCACTTTCATAATCATAGTTTATAATAATCTAGTATTAGAGAAATATATAAAAAAGGTCAAAACATAAGCTTTATACTGACCCTCTTCCCATCACAAGTGAGCCTAATCTTCTCATTGGGCGTGATGGGCAGTCCGTCCTTGGTCCACGTGACCTCGGGCACGGGGTTGCCCACGAAGGGCGCCGACACGGAGAGGGGTTGTCCCTCCTCCGCCGTGAGGTCGCGCAGGCCGTGGACGAAGCGCGGACGCTCTTGAGGGGTCGAGTCGTCTGTGCGGCCTGGGAACAAGGATAAGATGTCTCATTTCACAAATATAGGTAGAGGCCGGCACATCAAGCTACAACTATCTGACAAAGAATCATAGCAAGATTCATACATTCATTTGTATGAAAAAAAGAAAGTAATTTAGAGAGTTTAAAATATTTTCCAAGTTGAAGAATCCCCACCCCCCTTTTCTTTTACATATTATATATATGTATGTATGTATGTATGTATGTATGTATATGTTTATATAGGTATATGGTATCCAGATATACAATTACGTATATGAGTTTACATCTTTTTAACTTTTTAATTATTACTTTTTGTTATGCACCCGCCATATTATCTCTTCATCACCCTTGGTTAACTGGTAGAGAATGCCTAAGGCATTAAGTCCGCCTTTGTACCTTTGTGCATGAAGTATAAATAAAATAAATAAATATAAGAATACATTACCAGGAGTAGATTAATATACTTAGCATATTTTTAAACCCCCGCATAATTAAAATATTACGAAATGAAAATAACAGTTTTTCGTTTCATCTCGATGCCCATTTTGTGTTTATTAAAAAAAGTGACAAGTGTTGTTAACAGATCTATAAAATTGGCAGACAAGGGATGTGACAAGTGTGTGGAAAAAAAGAATCATTTAATGTGATATTATTTACCATAAAACGATGCCATTTCAATGTAAGAACTGCGAAACGGCGACTGTCAGTTTCACTGTTACTGTCAGCCGCCGTTTCGTTCTGAAATAATGAGTTTTTCGTTAAACTATTAACTTTTTTTTGCGGGGGTTTTTAAAATATTGTAAGTGCCTTAAGATACTCTTTAGGTACCCAAGATTATAAGAATTAGAATTTCAACTTCTCTAAACATCTTAATTTTTTTTGTACAAATCCTGCCATGATTCTTTCTTTTATAGATTTTCAACTATCTTACAAAAGAATCTCCCCAATTATATTGAATGTCACTACGTCTTGTACAAGACGCCAGCACAATAAGCCATACCAAACTGTCATATTTCCCAATTGAATATGAACTAAGGTTCAACTGTCATATTTGGTCAGTTTGGTATGGCTTATTGTGCTGGCGTCTTGTACAAGACGTAGTGACATTCAATATAATTGGGGAGATGACACTACCAATCAATTGACATACTTTTTGTGAGCTGTCAAATCGCGATTTCCCCAGATTTTGTATGGTAATTTGTACTTATGACGTCACTTGTAGGTAGTCATTTGTCAATTGACTAACTATTTATTGATAAAGTAACAAAAACTTTTACTGTAACGATTTTTATAGTAAACTGAAAATTAACCAGGTCTTCAGGGCTAAAATTAAGTATTTCTTTTGAAGAAGTTCGGTTTTCGAATTATTGGTTAATGGTGTCATCTACCCAATTAGAAACGGCCATGATGATATTTAATCAGAAGGCAAACAAACAAAACAAAATGCTACAGAGAAGTTAGAGTTTTGTACATCATTTTAATTGTAGATTACGATATTTTGGATTTTATTCTTGGCTAAACCTGAAAACCTTCCTTCAGAAACCTTTTCAGGTTTCTGGTATCGTTAGTAAAATATTAATGTTCAAAATTGTAATTATTTTTAACCGACTTTAAAAAAAGGAGAATGTTATATTTGCTACACGATTTCTCCTGCAATTGTCGAGCAATTTTGAAAATATTTTTTTTAATGGATAGGATGATTATGCCTCAACTGTAGTTTTAATAAATTTCACGAAAATATTCCTCCTTTAAAGGTGATAAAATTAGGGGATGTCTTAATTTATACCGTTTCTTAAAGGATTTGGATGATAACACACTTTGCTAAAAGCGAAAAATAAAATTAGAATAATAATGATGTGTTCTATGTTAAAGTAATTATTCGTCATTAGTTTTTGAAGGCAGCTGTCTTTTTTACACACTGGGTACAAGAAAACAATAATAATAAGTACTTACTGGCAACTGTAAGATCAGCATTGCTTGAAGTTTCTCCCTTCTTGTTAATAGCCGCGACGCCATACTGTCCGGCGTCAGCCGCCGTGGCCTTGTCTATGAGCAGCGCGTGCGTGCCGTCCGGCTGCGACACGACCCGGACACGCTGGCCGTCCGGGACTATCTCCTTGCCGTTGTGGGTCCTGGTGGAGAGAAGGTTAGGTATTTAGATAGGTGCAGGCTCTTATGAGGAAGAAAGTATTTAAGGCGTCATTATTTCCAAATTCATATTAGTTTAATGAAAACCAACGTTCACATTGGTTGAACAAAAAGCCTTTATAACATATTTCCGTCTTGGGCATTATATTTTTATTTTTTTTAGAATATTTTATCCACTTGTTTTAGTTTTAAGCTTTGTTATACAACAGTCCATACTATCCTCCATACTGCATCATCCGCTCCATACTAGTTACCATTTGAGTGTAGGTTGTGGATGTCCCAGGATCTTGACTTCCAGCTTGACGGGGAACCCTTCGATGACCTTGGTGGGTTGCAGCTCAGCGATGAATGCAGGCTTGCGTTCCTTCTGCGCTACATCCACCTTCGCTTTAGAGCCGACCTAGAAAGAAGGGTAAATTAAAAAATAAAAGGATACTTCAATTAATAAAGAATAACTGCATCTTTTGCTACAAAACTTCAAAAATTCAACATTAGAATTAGACACCAAGTTTTGATAGCATTGAACACATTGAGCACCAAAATAGTGGTGACCAGCGCCTAAATTAATAGTATCGATAAACTGTGTCATGTATCTTCTCTCTTCCTCGTATCCAAATGGCTGAGGGTCGTGACCACATTAGCCGTTAGATTGTCCACCACCGCTATCCATGCTGGTTTTCGGCTATATGGACAAAATCCCTTTGCAAACCTCTTTCTCGCCACATCTGTCCATCAGGTTACTGATCTGCCACGGTTTCTTTTTCCACAAATATTTTAACACTGTGCATTACAAGAGCAAAACGGAGGTTTGTAAATCAAGATTCAATGAATGTTGCTGTAGGTAGATAGATTGCAGTTTGAATTTCACCCATTCGTAGACTGACTCCAATACTAATATTCATAGACACGAGTATTTTTTTAAAGTTAATTGGTTACTTGACATCACTAGCTGTCAAACTGCGTTCCCCCCCATAGATTTTCAATGGCAATAGTAAAATGTGACATCACTTTTTTGCCAACTCGATTGTCTAACTATTAATTAATTTCACTGAAAATTTAAGTTTATCATCATCATTTCAGCTGAAAGACGTCCACTGCTGGACATAGGCCTCCCCAAGAGGGGGTTTTGCCATAATCGCCACGCTTGGCAGGCGGATTGGCTATCGCAGTATGGTTGTCACAAAGGCACAGAGAACGCTGCTGCCCATTCTCTGGTAAGTAAGTCCCTTAGTCGCCTCTTACGACACCCACGGGAAGATATGGGATGGTGCTATTCTTTACGTCCGACACCACACGGACGAGACGGACGATTTAAGTTACTTGAAAATTAATGGGTAAGACTGTCATCAGACGGACTGCATCGCAGCAACCGCGCGCAGTCGATATATTCAACTGCATGCAGTTGTCGCCACGCATCTAACTCAGGAGCTCAGTGTAAGATTTATTTTATTTGTTAACTGTACACTACCTGTATGCGGTTAGCGATGGACAGCGAGCATCGACACTACACGGCTGTAGCCGATCGCGTAAAGTTGGAGTCAAGACTGTATGCAGTTAATATTGATTTCACACGACTGCAGCCGATCGCGTGAAGTTGCTATCATGACTGAACGAAGTCGAACGTACAATAGGGTATTATTACATCCATTTTTAAAAAGTGTCTCAATGAAATTCTGTAGTGCTAATATGACACCAAAAAAAAACACAAAATTTTTATTCAATCGATAAGTGCCATAAAAATGCATCTAAATTTTAAATTTTCAAATTTCGCGCATAATTTGACGAAAACGCCTCTTACTGGACGCCATATTGCTCAGCGTAAATGACGTCAGTTCGTTTTGTATCAAATGAGCTCATATTAAATATTATAATTGTATATCATTTAAAAATAGTTAAAAGCATATTTTGTAATAGGTGTAATAATGAAAAAATTACGTTGGTTACGAAAATAATAAAAGTACAACGCCTATATTACGCCAATCGGTTGACTGACAATTGTCAATTTTTGGTTTACACAGCCGTACGGCGTAATAACATGGCCGCTACTATTTCACGGTGTTTTAAAACAGATTAAAAATACTGAACACTTTGAATTGAATTTAAAAATTTGTTTTGTTATTTTATGAACTAAAACTTACATTTTCCGACTTCTTTGTGCCTAAACTGTCTCAATAACATATTTATAGATTTTTTCTCGTATAGAGTAAAATACCCTATTGCATGCAATTGAATATACCGACTGCACGCGGTTGCTGCGATACAGTCCGTCTGATGGCAGCTTTAATTTAAAGTGTTTTTTTAGAGAATTTGTGTGTTAGAATTATTTTTTTAACGTGCTAAATAGCCAATTTCCCCAATTAGCTATGTAGCTAACAGCAGATAAGGCAAAGCCGTACTTCTCCGAGCTTGTTGGTGACGGTGAGAGAGTAGACTCCTGCGTCCTCAGGCTTGCAGCTGTCGATGCTGAGCCCCACCACGCCGCCTGGCTGGTTGATGAAGTTCACAGCCTGCGATGGACGGACTGGAAGACCTGGTAATAGGAGAAAACGATTTGTTTTATTTCCGTATTTTTTATTATACCAATAGCGGGCACTTAGTTATGTTGAAGCATATGTATTCACCCTACGCTGACCAGCCGTTAATTCGAGGAAAGCAATGACATAGTGCATTTTAGTCTAAGAGCAAGATGTATGACGGATTACTAAAATATTTTTTTCCAACTACTGCAACTCCTGAAAGCCAGAATCAACAATGGCGACCACCAGGAAAGCGATTAGGCAATGACGTTCGACGAGTTCCGGAGAAACGTTATAACTATCTTGCATCTCACATCGAAATGAATCAGAAAAGAACAGCAGAGGAGTAAGAAAACAATATAATTTCCAGTTCTTTACACATCAAGCATTTACATAAACTTTCAATCGATGAAATTTGAGTTTCTGAAAACACAATAGAGCCAGGACTAAAGCTACTTACCATCCTTGAACCACTTGATCTCAGGCGCGGGGAAGGCCATGACTCTAGCCTCTAGTTTGAGGGGCTGGCCCACCACCGCCTTCACATTCTCCAACTCCTGGCTGAACGATGGTTTTCTTGGAGTGGCTGTGGAAAAGGTACTCTTTATACATTCCGTCAAGAAAGTACTGGGAATTAATCATTTAAAAAGCTCATTTAAAGGGATTGCCTAAATTTGTTTCTGACGCTAAGTTGGCACAATTGTTCTCTTTACTCACGCGGAGTTCGATTGTCACTGGTCATTCTGTTTGTTCACAGTGCGCCATTTTGTCAGTTCATGTCAACTGTGTTTTGCTATTTTTACTATAGTTAGAAATATCGAACGAATAATTCGTCTTAAATGTTCCATTGAAAATAGAATTTCGTGTACAGATGTACTGAAATGTAGCATAAGGCTTTCAGTGAATCGAATTTATAAAAAACACGTGCATATGAGTGGTATAATGCATTTAAATGGGTCGAGATGTGGTATAAGATTTGGCTCATTCTGGTCGTCCATCGACGTCTTTCACTGAACTGACGTCGCTATAATAATAATAGACTAGGAGAGACAGCTGCTGAAATTTCTGTATTTCAAGAATCAATTCGTACCATTTTAAACGATTGTTTTGGCATGAAATGCGTTGCCGCTCGAGTAGGTCCCGAAAGATTTAAATCGTCTGCAAAATCTCAATCGCGTAAACGTTGCTGAAGACGTGTTAGAAAGAGTCGATTCCATGGGTTTACGAGTTTGACATGCAAACAAGTAAACAAGAATCGGAATGGCGCCGAACTTCGAACTGAAAAACGATGACGTAAAAGAAAATTCGCGGCAACTACTGAAGTCGATTCCAAAAAATACGTCTAAAAATGTTTTGATTATTGGGTTATTCGTTGGCGTTAGTGTATTATTACGGAATTTACCAACTTTGAAGGTAATACAATAAATTTAGATATATATTACATATTTTGTTTATTATTTAATAATTCTCGGTACTTTCTTGACACAGTAGTATGTCTCATTTTAAGGACAGAGCTTTAGAATAGTTCTTTGACGTATCGACTTTATATTCGACATAATGAGTCGAAATAAAGTAATTTATAAAAATAACTGCTTTATGGTGAAATAGTTGCAAGCGCGACTGTTAATCGTGATGAAGTGGAAGTGGACCGCGTTTGGGCAAGCGTAGTGTGGGACGCCCTGCGGCACGATGGTCCGACGATTTCAAGAAGGTGGAAGCGGATTAATGAGGGCTGCCCAAGACAGAGTTGGTTGGCGATCACTGCCTACCTAGATTTAGGCTGATATGATGATAATATAAAGTACTCACGGTTAACAGCGACAGCACACAGCGCGGAGCTGTCTCCGTGCGGGTTGGAGATGACCAGCTTGTAGGCGCCGCAGTCGGCCGGCGTCACGTGCTCTATGCTCAGCTTCACCGTGCCGTCCGGGAGCGCGCTCTGTACCACGCGGGAGTCCTCCGGCGATAACGGTGCACCGTCTTTGAACCTTAGGAGTATAAGGATTAAGGTTACAATTTGATAAATCGACTTGAACCGACCACGGACTAAAGAGCATTGCGCCCGGTAGGTAGACACATTTATTGCGACGATAGTGGCGTTTTTTAAGTCCTCTAAGGTGCAGGTGTAGCATGCCCCAATGTGACACGACCGCTCTGCCAAGAGACACAGAGAAAAGAAAAGGGGCATAATATAAAAAGAAAGAGGTAGCGCAAGACGAGAATACTGGAAAGATTCTGGGGAGACCTTTGTCCAACAGTGGGACAATACAAGATTGTAAAAAAAAACTATCTATGTATATAAAAGGAGAACCTAACTGTCTGACTGACGTATGAGTGCACAGCCGAAATTACTGGAACTAAGAACGTGAAATCTTGCACACGGATCTTAAAGCACTGTAATAAGTGCAGGGCTATAATCTCGTCGGATAAATTAATTAAAACAAAGACGCGAATTAGAGCAGAAAAAAAAGAGCAGTGTATACTGCCAAAAACTGTAACTTCAGGAGGTGACAAAACAGGCAATCCATACTTCCATACTAATATCATAAATGTCATAGTAACTCTGTTACGCTTTCACGATGAAACGGCTGAACCGATTTTGGTGAAATTTGATATGAAAATAGCTTGAACCCTGGGGAAGGACATAGGCTACTTTTTAATTCGCGACTTCGTCTGCATCCGCGATAACCGCAATTCACACGGAAGAAGTCGCGGGCAAAAGCTAGTACGTTAAGAATGTCCTTTGAATCTCCTCACCACTTAGCCGTAGGAATGGGGCTGCCGTCTAGCTTGGCCTTCAGCTCGAGAGGCTCTCCCTCATCTACGTCCTTCTGTCGGTCCAGCTTGTGCGTGAAGCCGGGAGACTTCTGTTCTAGCGAGATGGCTGCCTCGCACACCGCCTCGCCCGCTAGGCTCACGGCGCGGACTTTGTACTGTGGAGAGAAAGTCGGAATTATTTTACAATACGGTCAACGTATCTTGGCGAGTCAAGTTAGCCGATTAGCTGCGCAGTAGACAATTTCGTTCCTAAAGGTTCCACTGCGCAGCCATACTAGTACAGCCAACAGCAAAAGTAGATGATCAAAATCAGAAATTCAATACTAATGAACGGAGTTCGCGTCAGAACTGTGTGGCGTCGAAGTGATTCAAAAATATGTGTGTGACAATGACATACTTTAAAAAAATAAACTAGTAATCTTATATATAAAAATGAATCGCTAAATGTGTTGGTAAGCGCATAACTTGCGAACCGCTTGACCAAATTGGATAATTCTTTTTTTATAATATTCCTTGAAGTACGAAGATGGTTCTTACGGAGAGAAAAGAAAAAAAAAAAAACTGTTGTAGGGTAAGCGTAGGGTAGGCGTAGGGTAGGCGTAGGGTAGACTTAGGGTAGGCGTAGGGTAGGCGTAGGGTAGGCGTAGGGTAGGCGTAGGGTAGGCGTAGGGTAGGCGTAGGGTAGGCGTAGGGTAGGTGTAGGGTAGGTAAATAGGCAGGTAATAAGGTAGATAAGGACAGGGCAACGTCTGTCGGGTCAGCTAGTAAATTATATAAATTAGTGTGAGTAAATTAGTATTGAATTTCAGATTTTGATCATCTACTTTTGCTGTTGACTGTACTAGTACTAATACTAGTACTGTAAATTAGGTGAGGTTCTGCCAAAGCGATCTAATACACGTCACAATTTCTCCTATTTATTTCATCATCATCATCGGTCGGAAGACGTCCACTGCTGAACATAGGCCTCCCCCATAGAACGCCACAACCACAGATATAGATAGACCCTAGATAGCGCAAGTATCACGATCGGTATGAAAACCAAGCGTGCCATTTTTTGACTACCTATTATGACGTCACAATGTTTTATTTTTCTTAAATTTGGTATTACCAGGTATTACTGAGGGTATTAGATTAAAAATAATTGTTTTTTTAAATTAATTACGCATTATATTAATCACAAAATGATTTACCGATGGAAGGAAACGTTTACTTTATTTTTGTACGTAAGCTAAGCACGAAACTAGGCACGCGAAGTAGTTGCTCTTGCGTTATTTAGGTCTATCTATATCTGTGGCCACAACTCTTGCAACCTGCCGCTTGCATCCACCGGTTACCCGCGACCTTGACGATGTCGTCGGTCCATCTGGTGGGAGGCCTACCAACGCTGCGTCTTCCGGGCAGTGGTCGCCAGGAGAGAACCTTTCTTCCCCATCGGTTATCCGTTCTTCGAGCTATGTGGCCTACCCATTGCCACTTCAACTTGCATATTCGGAGAGCTACGTCGGTGACTTTAGCTCTTTGGCGAATTTCCTTTTTATTTATTTACTTTAACATGAAACGGCCATTGGCCAATTACATTAGTTAACGACATAAGTAATATTATTTATTTATTTATTCTTCATGCACAAACGTACAAAGGCGGACTTAATGCCTTAGGCATTCTCTCTTAAGGACATTCATTCACTCATTTCACAATACTCCAAACATACTGCCAAGATCGCTTTCCATTCGTCCGCGAACATAATCACATCACATCAATCACATTTAACTGTTATTATTGGAGAGGATGTTACACATTTGGTGTATTGAATTAGTTTAACATAATTAAATTAATTATTGAGAGATAGCCCTTTACGAATTGGCGTCCTTTTAGCAAAAGTTAGTTGACCAAAAGAAGGAACTTAGGTCAGTGCAGTTCCATTCAACGTATCAAGGAATCTGTGTTAATCAAACGCTATCTATATCGTTAGCCGTTTCGTGCGGTAGTGACGCATATTTCCGTCTAGGACATTATTTTTTGTGCGTTTGTGAACAGGGCGGGGATGGCAATAGCATAAAAAAGGATCGTGGTAAGATTTGGTAATTGGGTGTAATTGTTTTCATTGAGCATTAATAATATTAAATTATGACGCCACAAGTTGCCGCTCTTCTTGTCTTACATATGGTGTTTTATTTTGGTTACATTGATATGCTCTTTAGTAGGTATATCTGATTTTTTTTTAAATTTCGTTTTTAGGATTTATTTGATAGTTTCAAAATATTCTCATGAACTAGTATTACCAGTATTTTAATTGTTTGTCGTATAGTGGACCCCACCTTGTATATGTGTCACTTTCACGTGAATAAACAGTTTTTCTTTCTTTTCATTCCATCATCGATCTTCAATATCGACCAGATTTCATTAGGCTAGAAGCTTCAATTAAGACTAGAAGTAATCGGGCAATGCAACATGCAAGTGCGTAAAACCGGAAACTAAATATTTGAACACAATGCAATAATTTCATCTTACCTAACGAAATCTGTCATGAAAAAAAAAGATAAAAACAAGCAAATCTTACCTTGCCAGCATCACTGGCAGCAAAATGCTTGATTTCCAGCTCACTATCCACCTGTCCCCCGACCTCCGTCTTCACTTTATGCCGTTCATCATTGAGGATCTCCTCTCCATCGCGGTACCAGAGCACGTCAGGTTTGGGCACGCCGTCACAGCGGACCTTGAGGGTCACATCATCGTAGTCTTTGACGGCTTGCTTCTGAAGAGGCTTCGTGAAGACTGGTACGCCGGCTGTGGAGGGAAGTTAGTTTGGGTTAAAAAGGTGATAAAATTGACATACTTTCCACCACTGAGTATTTGGCCATTAGTTTATTTGAAAGTAAAGAGATTTGAATTTGAAGTAATCGACATGAGTATCGTGTTCGGATGATACCCAGTTGTATAGAAAATTGTCGGTGTAATGGAGGGAAAATAAGTTACATGCACAAAGGCAGATAGAAAAATAATAGTTAAAAAAAACTAAAAACACGCTTTTTATAGAAAACCAAACTAAAAAATAGAAAATAAGTTTTAATAAATTTAAATTAAGAAAAGTGTTAAAAATTTCAATAAATTTAAATTAATAATAGTGTGAATAAACAAAAAAATATTTTATTTTAAAAACAGCGTGGGGTGCATGGTGTCAATAGTTATAAATATTTTATTGACAGATATGAGTAGAGTGATTTTCATTTTGATAATATCTTAAAAAGCACCCCACGCTGTTTTTAAAATAAAATATTTTTTTGTTTATTCACACTATTATTAATTTAAATTTATTGAAATTTTTAACACTTTTCTTAATTTAAATTTATTAAAATTTATTTTCTATTTTTAGTTTGGTTTTCTATAAAAAGCGTACTTTTAGTTTTTTTTAAACTATTATTTATTTTTTACTTTTTAGTTTGAAAAATGGAATAATTTTATCAAATTAGTGTATTGTCATCGGTCCTCGATAAATCTACAAAGTTTGAACGAAATCTGGCCGTTTAAAGTGGGTCAAAATCGCGCCCAAAGAAGTCAAAACAAACATACAAACATACAGGTGAAGCTAATAAAAAGCGTGTAAAAAATTGTTACTTAAATATATGTGGATAGGTGGATCTAATAAGTATTTACACCGAGACGCCGCGACGCTGCGTGTACTTTTTAAGATAGCAGCCCAACATCGGACTTATTTACTACACGATAAAGTATACACGCTGCGGGTATAGCACGACGCGTCTCAGTGAAATAGGACGCGTTTTCACGCTCTCACTGAAATTATACCTTTTCGTGTAATAAATATGTTAGTTTCATGACGGTTTCAAAGTAAGCAACGCTTGCCGTCCGTATGGTGCCGGTCGTAAAGAATGGCACCATGCCATATCTTCCCGTGGGTACCGTAAGAGGCGACTAAGGGACTCACCAGAGAATGGGCAGCAGCGTTCTCTGTGCCTTTGTAACAACCATACTGCGATCAACCCGCCTGCCAAGCGTGGCAAGTATGACAACACCCCCTTTTTGGGGGAGGCCTATGTCCAGCAGTGGACGTCTTTCGGCTGAAGTGGTGGTGGTATAGTGGCAACGCTTCCCGCGTTGACCGTTAAGTTACCATACACATCAATACTTACTGTGCACACTAAGCCTAGCCTGTTGCGAGGTCTCCCCAACTTCGTTCTTAGCTGTGAGGGTGTACACTCCTCCATCATCTACCCCCACCTTCTTTACCACCAGCTTGTATGTCTCGGCTCCTAAGTCTTCTACTATATCGTGGCGGGAAGACGGCTGGATCGCGTAGCCGTCTTTGTGCCTGAAATTAAACAAATTACAATTATGTCGGTCCTGATTGACTGTTCTTTTCTGAGACTGTTTAAATTTTTTTCCTATTCATTGGTTGGCCAGGACGCATCTAATTTTGATGACGTCGACGGTGTTTCATTGATTAATTAATAATAATAATTATTATTATTTATTGTTTGCTTCAGATTACAAAGATCCATCATGTTAGTAAGTCTCTTATAAACTATATTAGTACAATTCATTCCATTAAATAAAATCATAAAAATAAAATCAATCTTAATTCACAATAAATTACAGACTAAAACAAATCACAGATAATCAATTCATGTACCTCTGTCCATTACCCGAGGCACCCGACCCGCAGCTGTGCATACGAGTCCAGTACCCCAGGAATAACGAATTTCGCGGAATGATAGCACTCAATTTAGAACTCAATTTGTAATGTATTATTTATTTATTATCAAATAATGTATGAAAACTAGCTTGTCTATTGCTGTTTGAGCTGACTTTAAAGATGCTCTCTTACAAATGCAATCGATCTTTAACAGTATCACGATCTATCAGGATGACTGAACTATTTTTTTTAATAGAGCCATTTATTATGGAGTTCCTTCCAGAAATAGACCAGCTGGTCCAGTATGCTCAGAGCATCTACAATAAACTTTGGTGTCCTGAGGGTTTCCTAAGGGTACTCACCACTTAACTTCAGCAATGGGGTTGGCCCTAACGTTAGCGATGAAGGTGGTCTCCTCATAGGGCACAGCGGTGACGTCCTTCAGCCCCTCGATCTCTGGTCTCAGTAAGATGTCCAGGCGGGCGGAGCTCTCGCCCACGCCGTACTTGTTCTTAGCTTGGATCGTATATTCACCGGTATCGGTGTGGCGGCCTGGGAGACAGAAGTAGTTATTGTAGTAAAGTATTGTAGCTGCATACCAACATCACATATGTTCGCGGCGCGTGCGGTCACCACCGCGCGCGCCGCTGTACTAAATCGTACGCATGCCGCATTCAAATATTTCAGGACTTAAGGACATTTTCGGCTGCGCCGCTCACAGCAAATACGAAACAAATACCTACATTATTTAATTGTAATATTTTAAACTTAGAATTAAGCACTGTGATTGGTCAATATATTTCCCAAGTGTTTTATTTAACCACAACTTGTGAGGCCAAAAACGACCACTTAAATAGCGCAAATATAGACATGATTATGCTACATCAAAAGTTAGTGTTTCATTTCTCCTGACATAACACTACAGTATCATTAGATGAGTACCGCTTGCTAAGCGTGGAGATTATGGCAACCCCCCCCCCCCCCCCTTTTGGGGGAGGCCGTTGTTCAACAGTAGACGTTTTTCGGGTGATGATGACGAGATAAGTACCTATAGTTCGTTAGCGTTAAAAATGCAGTAAAATCATCATTGTCCGTCGGCCTAGCCCCGCCCCTAACCAATCAAATCTTTTCAAATTACAAAGTCAAGTTCACAATGACACACGTAACCAATCAAATCTTTTCAAATTACAAAGTCAAGTTCACAATGACAGTTGAAGGCATTTTGCACTGATGATTTACTGCATTCTTAACGAGAACGAACTATAATAGTCTCTGTAGAGGAGTCAGATCAAATATTTGTATCCCTTCGTATGTCCAGAAGCCAAATATTGGTCGCATGACATTGTTTAACTATTGTGTTTCCTAATCGACAGTTGAGCTCGTATGTGTAATATGCTTAATGTTGCCACTAGGATTTTTTCTTGTATGATGGGTGCATTTTATATGCTCCCCATACCCCCCCATACTCCGCATACCCCCCCATACTCCCCATACCCCATACCCCCCCCCCCATACTCCGATTCATCATAAATTGCACTAGTTAGGTATATAAATATTTTAGTTCAGTTTATTTTTAAGCAATATACATATTTGTATGGAAAATATTTCTATTATAGACTAATGTACACTTCATTGTAAACGATATTTAATAAAAAAAATATTATTATTATTTATTTGTTCTGTGTGGGAATCAAACTCGCAACAAACCCGCAACACGTAGCACAGCAGCTAATAACTCAGCCACTACGGCAACTGTGTCGTCAAAAAATGTAAGAATACAAATATACGCCAATGCACTATCAAAATCCATACTAATATTATAAATGTGAAAGTAACTCTGTCTGTTACGTTTTTACGATAAAACGGCTGAACCGATTTTCATGAAATTTGGTAGTAAAGTACCTTGAACCCTGGGAAAGGATATTGGCATTACTTTTTAATTCGCGACCTCGCTTGCATTTGCGATAACCGACATCCATGCGGACGAAGTCGCGGGCAAAAGCTAGTAGTGAATAAACAGGACTTTCAGGTTAGGGATGCCAAATTTTTAAAAAACGGTTGTATGTTCATCGATCCTAGGTAATAATAATAATAATAATAATATGTGGGGACATTTTCACACACGGCCATCTGACCCCAAACTAGGGAGACCCTGTACTATGGGTGTCAGACAGCTGATATACATACACAAATACATTTTTTTTTTGTAAATACATACATATATAGATAAACAACACCCAGACACAAGGCAAACACAAGTGCTCATCACACAAATGTTTACCCTGGGCGGGAATCGAACCCGCAACACGCTGCGCAGCAGTCGATCGCTCAGCCACTGCGCCAACCGTGTCGTCGTCAATTAATCAAATATTAACTGTGGCACTAAGTGACGTCACTTAACAATAACCAATCATTAATCTTAATCGCCAAGCATAAATTGGAACGCCGTCAGTCAAAAAATATACGTGTCGAATTGAAAACCTCCTTTTTTATTATTTTAATTATTAATTATGTGACGTCTCTGAATGTAGCAGTAAGATTAATGAATACAAATTCAGTGTAGTAGTGTTTTTACACTCATTACATACAAATTATTAAAGCCGAATCAAAAACGATTTATTTTAGGACAAACGCATTACAGTAAAAAAAAAATAACATACCAGTAGGAATAGACAAAGTGAAAATGCACTCCTTCAACCCATGGTCCAGATCCTTAGCATCAGCTGACGTTACAATAGTGGCGCTGGGCTGCAGTTCCACTCCGTTCAGCAGCCAGGACACGTGGGGCTGAGGGTCCGCGGTGCAGACCGCCTTGAGGGTGACAGGTTCCTTCTGTAGGACGCGCTGGGCTTCGAGAGGTGTGGTGAATTTGGGCTTGCGGAGCTCGGATTCGGCTGTTGGAGATATGAAGATAGTCGTAGATAGTAGTAGTATGACTGATTAGCGGCAGCAAAGAGAAACTGTACCTATCACTGTGTTCAACAGTTCTGTTTAAAAATACAGGCTGGACCAAAAGTCCGGTAACATTTCAAATGGTTAATAACAAACCACTTTCCCGAAGAAAAAATGTTTTTTGTACTGGTTCACTTTTATCACAATAACACAACAGCCGTATGAAATTGACGCGCGCGCACGCCTGTGACCCAAAGTGAACCAGTACAAAAAACATTTTTTCTTCGGGAAAGTGGTTTGTTATCATGAACACAATCACGTGTTTAAGTATCGTACAATAATTACCAGTCACCCTATATAAAAAAAAAGAGTTATGAGAGAAAATATGTTTATTTATTATAAAAGTACAAAAATCAGGGTTTTATTTTTTTAAAAGTCCAAATGTGTCCCTTGTTTAGTTAATAAATTAAACCATGTTCTTGTATTCCATCTCTTAGCAAACTTTTAATAAATATTTGCCATGATGAGGCGTTAAAAAATCTGAAAATATCTATTATTAAAAAAAAAATACTCACGCGACACCGAAAGCTGAGCAGTCTGCACCTGCTTTCCAAGATCATTAACGATCTCGCACTGCCATTTACCAGCATCCTTCATCTGGACGCTGTCAATCTCCAACTTGAACAGGTCTCCATCATTGGTGATGTGGACTCTGCCGCATGGCTTGACTTCTTTACCGTCGTGGAGCCAACGGATGGTTGGTTTCGGGGTTCCGGAGACTTCTACTGAGTAAACTAGAGGAAGGGATTCGAAGGCGTGTCCGTCTTTCATACTGCTGCCTTTGACTGCGGGTGGTGCTGTAAACCCAAAGTTATCGTGTTAAATATGGTTGTTTACACTTTGGTCGACCTGTCTGAGACGCGCGACCAGATCGTTTTGAAGCTGAATGATAGCATAGCAATAGGCTGGGAGAATAACAAGATAAAGAAGATCGAAGTTACAGCAGATTTGTTTGTTTATAAGGTTTCTGAAATTGTTCTGTTTTCGAGAATATTAATAGAAGAGAAATCAATTAAAAGGGAAGAACTATTTAAGGCTAATGAGAGAAGTTAATTCTACAGGAGTTATATAATTGACACGTAAACTTTAGCAGTAGGTGCAAAGAAACACTAGAAGTGACTTTACGAACAAATCGAATGTTGTAACTTAATGTATTCTATGTACAGAAAAAATTATCAGAAATAAATTGACATTACATTCCTAAGCCTAGAATTGAGGAAGCCCGTTTAATAAAAGGTTTGTGTATGTACATAAAATATTGCTCAATAATTTTGCAGTATTTACAGCAGTAAACGTTCATACTCGACCTGACGTGTGGATACTTACAGTTGCACGTGTCTAGGAGGATACAAAAATATTCGTGTGCTCTTGTTCTCAAGTGTTTGTATACTTACCATTTAACCATGTTTGGCTTATAAAATAAGGCCCTTAAACATTAAAAGCGTAATTACCATGCAAGCGATCGCACTATATTTGAAATATATTTTGCTTACCTTGATGATGTGATGATTGTTTTGAACAGACTAGTACCTCTGCCGCACCGAGCCCCAAAGATTAGTATGCCAGAAGGGAATGTTATTACGCATGCGTGCTAAAACAAATATACGACAGCATTAGTCAAATGTGGACAGACATTTAGAGGACAATTATATGGAAAGAATCTGCCATTTTCTTAGAGGATGAGAAGGTTGAAGAAATTAAAGAATCAGTTTAGAGTTTAGTGTCTAGTAATGAAGAAAATGACAGATTGAATGGAGTCAACATCAGCAATTTCCGATTTCGGATTTAAAGCATTTTTTTCATGTTATTCTCCCCTGACATACACTGCGTAGCGTTACATCATCAAATGCTAGCCTCTTTCATTGTACAACGTTCCCCGTGTGTTTAATATTTTGATTTAACAATTACCTTTTTCATCTTCCACATTAAGTATATCGTCTAGTATGCTCCTCTGTCTCTGGCTTCGTTTTAAAAGGGCTTCCAACTCTTCATCCACTTCCTCTTCAAGTTTAAATAACTTAGCATCATTCTTCCTCTTTCTCTCAACAGTTGTCTCTGTTACATCTTTCGTAATATTTTCAAAGTTTTTCATGGGGCTTAATACTAGTTCTTCTATTATTCTATTTTTAACGTCATCTATTTTTTTATTGACGGATTTGTACTCGTTTTCGTCGAATTCCTTCGAAATGTGTATTAGTTTTTCTGTGATGTCGTTCTCGAATATCTTTTGCGATTTTTCTCTTACAATTAAAGATTCTTCTTCGTCCTCGCCTATGATGTAGTCTTCTTTGAAAGATGATTGGCGGACGTACGAATCTTTGCTAAATACTTTCCTCGTCTCGTCTATTTCGAATATAGATTTTGAAAGGTCTTCGATCGATATCTCTCTAGAGAGTGGTTCGTTCTGCCAGCTCATCTCATCTTCAGAGACTGACATGATGGAAACAGTGCGGTTGCCTCCTTGCCTCCCACATCTTGACCCGGTATCTGCTTCTGAATCTGTTTGTGGCTCTTCAATTATACCATAAGTACCTCTTCTTACATGATCGGGTATACTATAATGGCCCATCTCCGTCAAAAAATAACTATGGCTAGCAATTTCTTCAACTTCCAAAGAAGTTGTATGTGGTTTGTTCGGTTGTATCAACCTTCTGCCTCCGAAAAAGTCATCGTCATCATAATAAAGTGATGTTGACGTCATTTTGTGTAAAGTGCGCGTTTCGGCAGGACCTATCAGTTAAAATAGTATTATGTTGATTTTAAGTATTACAATGGTTTAGAAGGTGAGATTAGAAAAGATGAAACTACTGCGTTAGACCTTTAATCTAGAGTTTTTAAGCAATCTTGTTTGATGGTGGAAAGTTATTTGACAATTGATGAATATTAGGACTGGGAAGAGAAGGTAGGAAGCTGGATACTGACCTGTCACTATAGCGCCATGAGACTTAGTGCTGCTGACTTTAGACATTATAATAGCTCCGTTGTCGCCTGTCTTGAACGTAGTTACTGTTTCGAAAACTCGGCCTAAACATAACAAATCACACGTCTTGGGATGTTATAAACACAGTGTTAAAAGCATGCATTGTGTTGCGCGAAAACATGAAATTCTCGCATACTAAAAGCTGTTTGCTGAATTGAAGAGAAAGCATTGAAGCGTTTAATGTGTATACCTTCAGTTTCAGCACTTAACGGTTCTTCTACGGGTTGTTTTTTAACCGATTTACGCTTGGGAGACTTCAGGTCCTCAGGAACAGACACTTCTTCGATGACCTCAGGTTTAGTGGCACTCTTTTCTCCAGCCTCTTTCTTTGTAACCACCTCTTCTACGACAGGTTTCTTGTTCTGTTCGTTGTGATTTTCGTCCCAAAAAGACTTATCTTCGGCCGTCTCGGGTTCAGAGAAGGATTTCTTTCCAGCGTCTGTAGGTGTTGACTCAATTTCCTCGATCGTTGGTTTACTCGATTTATCATCTTCGTCCCAGAATGATTTCTCTTCAGCCACTTCGGGTTGAGTGACGGATTTTCTAGCTTTGTTACTGATGGGTGTCTCTGGCTCCTCTACGATTGGTTGTTTAGTCTTACCGTCGTCAGCGTCGTCCCAGAAAGATTTCTCCTCTATGACCTCTGGTTCGGTGATGGATTTCTTTCCTTTGGCTGGTTTTGATTCTGCTTCTTCAATTGAAACCTTTTTCGGTTTCTTGTCATCTTCAGCGTCGTCCCAGAATGACTTCTCCTCGGCTACCTCAGGCTCCGTTACAGATTTCTTAGCTGTGCGGGATGACGGTTTGTCTACGTCATCAACGCTAGATTTTTTTGCTTTACCGTCTTCTTCATCATCCCAAATAGACTTCTCTTCTACAGTCTCCGCCTTGGCTGACTTAGCTGACTTCTTTTTCCCCTTATCCACATCATCTTCTACAGCTTTCTTCGCCTTTTTGCTTTCGTCATCAACCTCACTTTCAATAATGGCTTCTTTATTCAATGTCGAATGAATCTCTCGCGCTATTAAACACAATGAAAAATATGGTAACAATAAAACATGAATTATTAAAATGGGCAAATGTATTAAATTATAGACGTCACAAATGGAATTAGGTATAGGTTTGTGCAGGACAAAGTGCATCGATGATCGTGAGTGACTACGTCAGCATTCCAGTCTATTGAATGCTTCAATGTTTATTTACCATATCCTAATGGTCGGTATCTAGGGACACCAAAAACAAAACTAACGTGCGGATATTATGGTAGTATTCTAAGGTTCAATATCACTACTGCGTTAATGCAAACTACTTTACCCGTATGATTTTCCATCGAAGTGCCAATTTTGTCGTTTCTTGACAGATTTGTATCGACGGGTTGCTTGTGGGCTTACCATATGCTTGTGTGTAGTATATCTATGGTAGTGTGGGTGTATGTGACATTCTGTGCAGTGTTCGCTGGAACTGTGACTCGTGATCAAATCAAACGGATGTGCTCTAAGTTGACGTGCTGATTGTCAACCTTATTTTTTGATGCACAAGGATAATTTTCAACGTAAAATTTTGTGATACGTTCTCAAATGATGATGATCAAAAAGGGTCCCTATTGCTTGTATATAAGATTGATATTGGTGTGTTTGCGAATACTTACTGTGTATGGTGACCGTGCTCTTAGAAGAGACACTACCAAACTCGTTTTCGGCTCTCACTTCGTAGTTGCCGCCGTCCTCCTCCTTCACCAGAGTCACTGTGAGGTGGTAGTTCTCCAACCTAACGTTACACGATACATATTAGAGCTTCTACTATTTATTCCAAGAGAGTAAATTAATGATCAGGAGTGAGTAAAAACATGTATCATAAAGATTTTATTTATAGAATGTTCTCATTTAGTATTTTTTTTTTTCAAAATAACTTAGGTTTTATAAAATTCTACAATTGAGTACTTGATACTACTAGTCTATAAATTGACATACTTTTCATGAGGTGTAGAGATGGAAGTGATTGGTATTTAGAAATCATAATCATTATGATCATATGATTTTTTTTACAGTGACATCACCTGCTATTTTTCACACCTGCTATTTTTCATTGAGAATGATTTTCCTACTATTTATCATTGAAAATATTTAAATGAAATGTCATGGTAATTGAATAATGATTATGATGTAACAGGACACGTTCGTCGTCAAAATCAATTATACGAATAAAAATGAAAACTAAAATAATATTGTAATTCAATCACGACCTTATACAGCGTGCCCGGTAATTAATGGATAACCTTGAAATGGCTTATAGTAGAACTTATGGCCATTCAGAAAAAAGTAATTTTACTTTATTGCACTACGACTACAAATGTTTTTTTTTCGTAATTTTTTTTTCCTATTTTTTTGTGAATGGCCATTAGTTCTACTAAAAGCCATTTCAAGGTTATCCATTTATTACCGGGCACCCTGTATAATCAACTTAATGTTTAATTTAGAATGTAAACATTGATTGCGACGCGGTTCACAGGTCAATCGGACGCACTACTCGCACGCAGGGATTGCTTGCCTGTTGCTTGAGTGGATGCGTCCCGCTCACTCCTCGATGCTAACTCGTATGATTGTCGTTCATTATCGCCGCGTAATACACGCACTAATGAGAAATCATAATCGCTGTGATTGGAAATGACAATAGCAGGGATCTCATTTATGAAAAACTAACTCTTACGATTATTTACTCCTTTCAATGATTTGTTCCATCTTTAATGAGGTGACACAGGTCCTACATAGATTTTGCATAGCACTAGTAAAATGTGACGTCACTTATTTGCTAACTCAATTGACTAACCTTTTATTGATTACTAAGCAACTACAAATCGAATTTTACAGTTTAACAGTTAATTGAAAATTAATCGCGTTTTCAGTGTCAATAAAAAGTGTTATTTTAACGAACTTATGATTGTCTCACCTCTTGGTATCCCTCTCGATTTTAATCCTGGCATCAGTGTTGACCTGCTTGCCGTCCTTGTACCACTTGACCTTGGGCTCTGGGCATCCTTCCACCTCCACGTCCAGCTTCAGGGTCTGACCAGCGTCCACCGTCATATCGATCAGGCTCTTGGTGAAACGGGGCTTCCCTGAAAGTTACGAGGATAGTTTCTTAGATGTATAACGGTGATTGCGTAGGAATCAAGCCTCCTCTCTACTGACCTTTATGTAAAATTATGAAGGAAGAATTGAAATTACGAGTAAGTGGTTTTCAAATACTAAAAAACTGCTGTATACTGATATTAATATTGCAATAGTGAGAAACACATTCTACTATCACAAACACTAAATAATTACAGCGCTAGCTTAATACAAGTTATGACAATGAAGCGGTATCATTGGTCATTATCCCACAAATCCCTCGTTAAGATATTCGCACATCTCTGGTGGAAACACAGCCTTGCAGTGACATCTTTACACAGATATAGATAGACCTAGATAACGCAAGAGCAACTACTTCGTGTACCTATTTTCGTGCCTAACTTACGATAAAAAATCGTAAGTAAAAAAAATAAAGTAAACGTTTCCTTCCATCGGTAAGTCATTTTGTGATTAATATTATGCCTAATTAATTTTAAAAAACAATTATCTTTAATCTAAAACTCTCAGTAATAATAAGGAAAAACAAAACATTCGTATTGTTTTGTGACGTCCAAAAAATGGCACGCTTGGTTTTCATACAGATCGTGATACTTGCGTTATCTAGGTCTATCTATATGTAGTTGTGCGTCATTCTTATTAAATAAAATTTTCAAATTTTTTATTATTCAAATGTTTTTAAATATCTTTTATTTTTAATGAATGATTACTAGTAATTGGATACATAAAGTATGCTGCCGTTGTAAGACGATGGTGTATATAGATGTACTTACTGTTGACAGTAAATGTAGCGGAACAAGAGTCCTCTCCCAGGACGTTGGAGACCTTGCAGGTGTAGTTGCCGGAGTACTCCGCAGACACCTCCTTGAGGATCAGCTTGTGAGTGTTCCCGCTGTCCACGCGAGTGAAGACGGACTTCTTCTCTGTTATCTCTACGTCGCCGAGGTACCTGGGGAGTTTAAGAACATTGTAGAAACATGTTGTAGACACTGGTAGTCTACTTATTTTTGTATTTAAACCACTTTAGATACCTACCTGAAGTGTGGATAGAACTCTTTGACCAACATTATTGTAACGAATTTTAGTTTGAATGTAGTCTAAAGATATAAAAACAGATAAATAAGCTTTTTAGAAATCAAAGGTGTCAGTAGGTACTGATCTATACTAATTTTATAAAGAGGTAAAATTTGTTTGTAAGTTAGTATGTAGGGGGTAATCTCCGAAACTACCCATCCGATTTCAAAAATTCTTTCACCAATAGGAAGCTACGTTATCCGTGAGTGCTAAAGGCTATATTGCATTATCAAAAAATTAGGGATCCTTGAGAAAATTCACGCGGACGTAGTCGCGGGTAAAGTGCTAGTATGTCATAAATTAGGAAAAAACACAATGCTTGACACATTTATTATTCTTTTCTGTATTCTATTCTGTGTTCTATTCTGTGTTCTATTCTGTATTCTATTCTGTATTCTATTCTATATTCTATTCTATATTCTATTCTAAATTCTATTCTATATTCTATTTGTTAAATACAATTCTTATTTCCTAAGAAAATTACCATTTGACAGTGGGTTCAGGGAAGGCCTCGACAGCGACAGTGAACTCCACATTGACGTCTCCCTCGCTGGCAGACGAGTCCTTCAGCTTCTGTGTGAACTGAGGACCCGAGCGTACGTTCAACACGCACGAGTCTGATGTACTGCCGTGGATGTTGCGGATCTGAGCAGAGAGAGAGTTAGAGAGGTATAATTTGTGATACAGTTAAGAGATTTAAAAGCTTTTTGTCAGGCTTCAGCAGATTGTCTGCCAGACTATTATTGTCCACCTGGAAGGCAAAGGCCTGTCCGACAAAAGGCCACAGAACCATAAGTACAGAGAAGGCATATAAGCAGTTATTACGCGCTAGCTTGCAAAATTCGACAACTTAAGACGGTTTACTTCTAACTGCCACACTCAGAGACGTCACTTAATAATAACGAATCATTAACTTTAATTGACTAACATAATTTGGCTTCTCAATCTGTCATATTATTGGCTGACAGCGTTCCCATTTATGTTGGTCGATTAAAGTTAATGATTCATTATTATTAAGTGACGTCTCTGAGAGTGGCAGTAAGACACATGTAAGTTAAATTTTGGCAAGTAACAGATGCCGAGAATAAACTTCAGATGTCCTAGAATTTCAGACGCTAGTAATTCTGATAGCCAACGTGAAGAAGATAGTAATTTTTTATATAATATTAGCGACCCGACCCGGCTTCGCCTGGGCCTTCCTCGATAAATGAACTATCCAACACAAAAAGATTTTTTCAATTCGAACCAGTAGATCCTGAGATTAGCGCGTTCAACCAAACAAACAAACAAGCTCTTCAGCTTTACAATATTAGTATAGATTTCACTTATTTTGTAGGGTGCCTTTGGTTGGTATCGAGGCTTCAAGAGGTCTGCTATTCCACGTGTCTATTTCAGATATCCAGCAATGCTTACCTCACAGGAGTATTCCCCGGCGTCTGCGCGCGCAGCCGACGTGATGACCAGAGAGTGAGCCTCGCCTGATGAAGAGATCTTCACGGCAGACGACTCTGATAGCTCCACCTTGTTCTTGAACCTGTACATGTATAATTAAGGATAAATGAATCATGATGAGCAAGGACTTGTGAAGCTTTAAAAATATGTATTTTTCGTATTTGGGAGGTTCATTAGCAGAATTATGGTTAATGGTTTTCATCGTGGTAGTGACCTGTAATACCAAAGCAATCGCAGAAACGTTGACATTCCAGAGGCAACCCTTAATTTTGTGTACACACACAGTTCTAATACTCTTGAAAACAGATACTGTCTTTGAAATAGAGAAGGTGATATTAAAAGTGTATTTTAAAATGACAAAAGTTCGTTCATGAGAAAGAGTTATAATATGAATATAAATGTGGATGGGCGGAGATGAAGAGGAAGGTCGAAGAAAAGATGGATGGATTGTGTGAAGAATGATGTGATAGAGAACGGAGTCAGTGATATCAAGACGGTTGATAGGACGGGATTGAAGAAGAAATCATGTTTCGCCGACTCAACCGATTCAACTTTTAAGAGCGCCCATCCCGTCATAGTTCCCATACAAACGCTCGTACGTGATTGCGGCGTTATAGCAAATTATCCTCCAAATATTTTTAACGCACAGGGCGTCAAGTCTGCTATTACACAAGTGTCAGAATGGTCTATCATTGATTTCATAATTGTTGATTTTGACAAGTTTGGTAATCTACTAATATAATGCCGTCATTATGACTTTCCAATGGTCAACCACTGACACGCCATTGAAAGAAATGATATAGAATGGTAATCTCGTACAAAATGACAACTGACTTAGGCGGTAATCTGCAAAAATTTTGATAGTTCATTTGATCAGTAACCTACCATTAGAACGTCATTGTGCAGTCATTGCTTTTAATTGGAGCGACCAATGATCGACCATTATGAATTTAGCAGATTACGAACTTTTAGCAAAATTACTATGGGATCATGTTGGAATGACGAAATTATAAAAATAGCAGACTTGGCCCCCAAGGTATCTTGTGGTTAATATCTAGGTTCTTATGTAACGAAAAAACAACTTTTTTGAGAAAATAATTCAGTCTGCGATCATCGCAAAACCGTGTTCTTCATTGTCCCTCTCACCACACTGACTTCATTCACCGGTCATTTTTTGTGCAATCCATTTCTCTGTGGAATGCGCTTCCCCAGGAAATCAGGATAGCAACCAATCGCTTAGCGTTCAAAATTAAAGTTCGAGAAGTACATTCACAAGAAGTTGGCAGTTTCATCACAACGGTAATGTTTTCTCCATTGTTTGTCTTTTTTTTTTGTATATCCGTGTAAATATCTATTTACACTATTATATATGTAGTCTGATGTTATATTTATATAGTATTTATATATATATTTATAGTATTTTTTTTTATATCCTTGTAGTTTATCTTAGTCTTAATTTAATTATTTTTTCTGTTACACCTACCACTGCTTGTCTCTGCATCACCCAAAGGTTGACTGGCATTAAGTCCGCCACTGTACATTGTGCTTGAAGTGTTAATAAATAAATAAATAAACACGGCCGAAAGTCATTTAAAAAAAAAAAAAAAAACAACCACCCTCGCGTTGTAGTTAAACCGATGGGGTAGGGCGCTCTTAAAGGGTCTAGAAATAAGAGCACATGGTCTTAATTAACAAGTCTATCAACATCTTACCAAGACACTGTAGGCGCCGGTTCAGACTCGGTTTCCACCTTGAAGGTGACAGTCTCCTTCTGTTCGCAGACCTTGCTCTCTCCCATCTTCTTGATGACCTTGGGAGGAGAGGTCACGTGCCACTGCCAGAAGTCGGAACACTGGTTCACTTCGTTCCTGAAAGAATTGAAGAGAGGAGAGTGGGGTTAGAATATGACTTTAAAACTACATATTTCGATGATATTACATATCAAGTCTCAACTAATTCATTATCTGTTGTAAATTTGTTTTAACATACTTTAAGAAGGAGGGGGTAGGGGAGACCAGGTATAACACGGGATGAACGTAACAAATGCGTTTCTGAACAAATTATATAAGCTGCACTGATGACTGCTTCCACGATATGTGCCATTTTGAACTCCCCATCACCTCACGTAGCACTCACGGCGCTGTGCTGTCAGGTTGTGGACGTAGCGAGCCGCGAAAATACCTCCAAAGTAAGTCTGGACCGATTTGTTCAACTGTGTTTATTTTTATTATGGTAAGTTTAAAAACTCATGTGTCAAGTGTCAGTCAAGAAATATAACTATTCGACTTTCTATTTCGGCCTTCAAAACGGTATCTTTCTAACGGTTTTTTAAAGTTATAGGCAAGTATTTGTCAAATTCGGAGAAATTTAAAGATAAAGATGAAAGTAACAACTTGTTACTTTCATCCCGATTATGATCTTTATATATCTAAGCATATGTTATTGTGTTGTGTAATATTTTACAGATTTATTTTCTTATTGCAGAATGCCTAATATACATAAACGAACGACCAGTACATGTTTAATTACTAAGAAATAATGGATTTGCTATCTGAAAGAAGTACTTCTCAGAAAAGTACCATTTCGAGACGCTGACAATTCGTATCAGCTGTGTCATGTACCTAACTTTATATAGAAAGAACAGTATTTGCAAAAGAAAAAAATACTTGAAGACATCGACATCGTCTGATAATTTACACATCCTATCATCTGCCTTTTCAGCTAGTGTGCAGGACATCTCGTCTGAAGTTCAGCCCTTATCAAAGGCAAGACCCAGGAAAGACAAAGAAAAGGGCAAGCAGTAAACCAGCAATAATGACTGATGCTCCAAACCACAAAAACAAAGAAAGTTTAGAGTCAAAGAAGTTAAGAAACACATTTTGCAGACTGCTAAAAAGACAAAACAGGCAACGACTTCAATTGTTAAGACAAGTAAGAACCCTACGGGTGGGGATAGTTGTAACAAATTTCACTTTGTTTATTTTGACGTTTTTTTCAAAATCTGTAATACCTGTAGCAATTAAACTGGTGTTATATGATAGCTGTAAGACCAATCTATCGTGTGTACTGGTTAGAATTTTGATATTTAAAAAGCTCTATGAGATATTACGAGAAAACTGAAAATTGTTACGTTCATACCTGGTCTCCCATACTCAATTCGATCGTGTTTTTTGTTGTTGTATATTTGATACGCAATATCCAGGGCAAGTGTGGATCGATTAAAAAAATCTTAATGGGTAGGGTGGTGCCATATTAATTTCATGAACATATTTCACTTTGGGTGAAAAATTAGGGGATGACTTATTTCTAATGATTTTCACCCACTAAAAGACGCGATATCTGCGGCAATTGCGTATCGATCTCGAAAATTATTTTTTAATGTTGCCGTTGCCGTTTCTTAGAGTATTTGGATAAGTGGGTACTCAAAAACAAAAAAGACTATGTTTCTGGTTATCTTTGGAGTTATACATGTAAGGTTAGACTAGCTAAGATAAGCGTAATATTTTAAGCCACTGAAAACTTCGATTCCAGCGTGTTAATGAATAGTATTCCGTTTTCTCTAACTTAAATTATTAGTTAGTACAGAGACCAGCACATCAAGCTACAACGATCTGTCAAATTTCTTTGATAGATATTCAACTTTATTACAAAACAATAAGGTTCATATTCAATTGGGAAATGGGTTATCGCCCCGCCCGCCATTTTGATTTTGTTTTCGAAATCACTGCGCACGATTATCTTGATATGAATGGGTAGAGAATTCATAGGCGAACAAAAATTGTCTAGTTACATGGTACCCCAGAGTGTTACGTTACCGAGATATTTGAAGGTAAAGATCGACAATGAGTACAACGACAATCATTCAAAATAGACTTATCACGTGTCTATAGGCGTCAGATTGTATCCAAATAATCGTTTCCAAGTTGATTATTATTATTACTGTTTATTGAAAGAGAGAACGTACCTATATCTGCTCACAACGCGCGACACACGACGCCAACTTTACGTGTGAAATAGGATATAGTTGATAAGGTTTTAATATGTATTAGTTTGTAATTGTATAAAATTATTTTGTGTATTTTATCTATGGGCCACAGTTGCCTGAAAATAAAGTTATTATTATTATTATTAAATACCACTAGGAGCACGTGCAAACTACTTCTACTAGTAGTGTGTATGTAATGTACTCTCTTCCAATAGACAATTATAATAATAATCAACCTGGGAACGATTATTTAGATACAATCTGACGCCTATAGACACGTAATAAGTCTATTTATAATGATTGTCGTTGTATTCATTGTCAATCGTTACCTTCAGATATCTCGGTAACGTGACACTTTAGGGTATCATGTTACTTTACATTTTTTGTTCGCCTATGAATACTCTACCCATAGTACCCATTCATGTCAAGATAATCGTGCGCGGTGATTTCGAAAAAAAAAATGGCGGTCGGGTCGATATGCCCGATCCGTTCTATCCCCTTGGACAGTTTGGGCTTGATGTGCTGGCGTCTGTATAATAAACCAGTGTAGTAAATTTTTATCCTCCATATCATGGAAAAAAATGAGTGCAAGTGATGAAGATAATTTTGCAAGTACTTTATCATTTGAAGTGTGAGTGTGAGTAATTAATTAACATTTTACGTACCGACGGTTGAACATCAGTGTCTTAAATAATATGAGTTCCCAAAAAGCAATCAACGTCACCTCGTTATATAAGACAGTTCACATAACATTCATCATCTTCAAAAACTTTCTCATCTTCCGTTACTTACTTGGCAACAACAGAGTAAGAGCCAGTATCAGTAAGCTTGGCATCTTTGATGGTGATCTTGTAGATCTCCTCCGATTCCTTGACGATGACGACGCGGTCTGAACTCTTGATCTCGGCGCCATCTTTGTAGAAAGTCACCTCGGGAGCCGGCGTGCCTTCGATCTCAATTGTCACTGTGTGGGTGGAGGAGACCTGGAAAAATTGAATGGTCAATTAAGATGAAAATATAGGACGCTACGTTATCTATGAGTGCTTTAGGTTATATTTTATTGTAAAAAAAATTGGGATCCATAGGAAAATTCACGTCGACATAATTGATAACTAACCAGATTAGGCACAACATTGAGAGAAGTCAAAGGCATGGGGGTAGCCTTTGCCCAGGAGTGGGGCAGTTGATAGTAAAAAAACACCATTTACATTTGTGAAAGAGATTCAACACGCTTTTTTTTTTTTTTTTTCATTTATGATGTACTCGTAATTAAACGGTTACTCATAACAATTACAATCTAGACCTTGAGGCTAATAAGTAATTTAAATTTAACTTAATTTGCTAAAATCTTACATGGTTAAGAATGTGTCCATTGGCACTTTTCTTATTGTCTCTATTATGATGGAAAGACACTTTGTTCTTGTGTTCTTTAAGAGTAGCACTCACTGCACTACGTAACACTCACTTCACTAAACTAACTCAACACGTGTAAGTAACATTTATATGAAAAATATCTTCATAATTAAGCACTTATTGAAATCAATTATTTCTGAGTCAAACCATTCTTTTTTTATTGTCTTGTCCATACTGACTTATTAATACTATTTAATGTAAATTTTTTTTTAGCTAGCCTTTTCTGTCCGTTTTCCTCAGTTTATAATGTGTAACAATACTCACGTTTCTTTTAATGATAAATTCTACTTTATTATTTAAGTAGATTATATATAAATTCTACTACTATCCAAAAAGTTAAAATCTAAAATCCGATTAAGATAAAAAATTAAACAAGGAGAAACAGGGCGCTCCACACTATGCTTGCCCAAACGCGAAGATTGAATCTCCCCGGTTTATTTTGGTACTAAAACGACCACGACTATATACCAAAAACATGCACATATGCATACACATGCATAAGATCGCACAACGCTCTCCGCTTTTAGTATATCACGTGTAGGATGCTGGTGGGGCTGCCCCGTGTCTGTAGTGCGTCAGGGACGTTCGCAGATGCGCATGTAGAATACTTTTACGCAACAATGCGTAAGAGGTGCGCTTCCTTGGTGCGCAGGGTGCGGGGCAATTCCAGCAGTGCCTTAAGAGCGCCCATCCCGTCATATTTCCCATACAAACGCTCGTACGCGATTACGACGTTATAACAAATTATTTTGCAAATATTTTATCACACAGGTATCTTGTGGTTTAAATCTAGGTTTGTATGAAGCCAAAAATAAACTTTTTTGAGAAACAAATTCAGTAAACACGTCCGAAAATCAGCACAGTTTTTTGCACAATTTTATCTGAACTTTGGCCGTTCATAATGCACTCATACATTGAAAAAGTACAAAAACAGCTTCATAGAAACCTTGCACATGTAATAGAGATTCTAAATTACAAACATTTTTAACAAAAACTTGTACTGTTTATTCAAAAACACGTATGTCCTGGAACAGGTTTTGTGAAGTTTCCGCGCGCCAATTTTCCTGTGTTATCGCGTTCTCACTCGCTCATTTGTTTTCGAGCTTTGCGTTGATTGAAACAAAAAAAAATTCAATCACCCTCGCTTTGAAGTTCGGTCGATGGGGATGGGTGCTCTTATGCATGGTTGCGAGTCGCCTGGACTGTATGTACGTGGGTCACTGTTGTGCCGTCTCTCATGGGATGTCGCAACAGTGACCAATTGTTATTAATTTTTGTTTTGTTTGCCTTGGTTTTTGTTTAGTGTCTGTGCTTTTAACAATTTTGTACTCGAATAAAGAAAATTCTATTCTATTCTATAAATAAAACGATCGCCGCTCACCATACAAGTCTGGTTCTCAATCTTCTTCTTGATCTTGGGCGCCGCCTTCACGACCAGGTGTAGTGTAGTGGTGTCCTCGCCCAACTCGTTGGACGCGGTCACGTGGTAGTCGCCGGCGTCGGCCTGGGTGACGTTCTTTATCACCAGGGACATGGTCTCCTCGTCTTCGTACAGGAATCTGGAAAGTGGGAAGGGATAACGTAAAATATGCTTTGGATCGTTTATTCAATTTGTAACCGACTTCAAAAAGGAGGAGGTTATCAATTCGAATGTTTATATATATTTTTTATGTATATTCGGGCATAACTCTTTCATATATAAACGGATTTGCAAAATTCTTAAATGGTTCCATATAAATTTTTCTAAAATTGATCCAGCCCTTTTTGAGAAAATCAACAAAATCCCAAAAATAATACTTAGACGACGCGTCGTCACCGCCACCGACTTCCGTAAGTAAAGTAATATGTGATCTGTGCTAAAGTTATTTATCACTTTTTAGTTTTTGAAGGCGGTTTTCTTTTTTTTATCATTAAACGAAACGTGAGTATTATTACATTTTATAGATTGAAAAAAAAACGGATTAACTCACTGTGTTGCCGGGTTGGTCCGACTAGTATCGATGTTCGACCGACTAGAACCTTTCCCAAGGAGTTCCACAGGATGACACACCGCCCGTCGAACGGAAAAAAGGAACGCGACGGACGATGTGTGGCCGTATGCCATCGAAACTAGTCGGACGAACCCAGCAACACAGTGAGTTAATCCATTATTCTCAATCTATAATATCCTATTTTAGTAGAACTTCATAGATATTTTTGGCAATTTTATAAGATGAGTGAAAGTATACAAGTATAGATTTTGTAATGCGTGACTGGAAGATTCAGTTTTCAGATCATAAGGCTTTACACCAAACATCAGTCGTAATATTTTGTAAAATTTAGGTAAGGTGAATTTGAGGTAAGCTGATGACGAATTTGAATAGATCTTTAAGTTTAATATTTCTATTTTTCTTATGTTTAATATTGCCTGGCAACGGTTTAAATATGTAAAGCTGTTATTGGATATTATTATAAGATCTTTAATTTACGATATAGTCGAAAAAAAAAAATCTATTCTGTTCTACCTAACGGAGGGAGATTCTTAGGTATAGTATATTTATATATAGTTGCGAGAAGACATTCTTGATAGGTCGCACTTAAAATCCCTTTTGGTCTTTGTAATTGTAAAAATGCTATACATTCCATTTCATTCATCTACAGTACAGTAACTTCCACTAAATCATTTGTTGCATGACGATGTGGTATATTTTAAGAGAAGAACATCCACTTGACACTAGTTCCTCTATTTTTGGACTTCAGTTCTCTTAAAACTTTCCCTGACGGTGAAAAAACTGAAAAGGAAGGATGTGATGTAGAAAGGCAGTTGAGACACTAGTCTCTTTGCCTAAACGCCATATTCATTTAACCCATCTGCATATAGACTTGCAACTGATTGTCAATTAAACAGAAAAAAATAGCGGCCAAGTGCGAGTCGGACTCGCCCATGAAGGGTTCCGTAGCAGCAAGTAACGTAATAATATAACGGTTTTTTATTTTTATATTTGAGTTGATTGAATGAAAGGTAAATTGCGGTTTACGATTTATGACGCATTAAAAAAAAACTACTTACTAGATCTCGTTCAAACCAATTTTCGGTGGAAGTTTAAATGGTAATGTACATCATATATCTTTTTTAGGTTTATCATTCTCTTATTTTAGAAGTTACAGGGGGGGGGGGACATTTTACCACTTTGGAAGTGCCGCTCGCGCAAACTATTTACTTCAGAAAAAAATGATCTTAGAAACCTCAATATCATTTTTGAATATTTTTTATAGATACCCCAAACGTATATGAAAAAAAATTTTCATCGAACCCATACCGGTTTTAGTGTTAAATTTTTTTTCGAGTTCCAGTTCTAAGTATTGGGAACCCCCAAAACTTACGGTTCGCAGAATACATCTACTTACCAAGTTTCAACAGTATAGTTCTTATAGTTCCGGAAAAAAGTGGCTGTGACATACGGACGTACAGACAGACATGACGAATCTATACGGGTTCCGTTTTTTGCTATTTGGCTACGGAACCCTAAAAAGTTCGTCAGTTTAACTCACTTGTGCCTCGTGTCAGCCTCAATTTCCTTGCCGTTATGTTTGAAGAGGACTGTGGGCTTGGGGAAGCCCTTGCAGGTGAGCTCCAACATGGCGGACGCGCCGGCCGACACGATGGCCTCGCGGTGTTCTATCACCAGGGTCGGCTTCTCAGGCTCGCGGTGCAGCTCGTGGACCGCGCCTGGGACAATTATGGAGTTCAAGTTAACAGTAATGGAGTTCAAGTTAACAGTAATGGAGTTCAAGTTAACAGTAATGGAGTTCAAGTTAACAGTAATGGAGTTCAAGTTAACAGTAATGGAGTTCAAGTTAACAGTAATGGAGTTCAAGTTAACAGTAATGGAGTTCAAGTTAATAGTAATGGAGTTCAAGTTAACAGTAATGGACTTCAAGTTAACAGTAATGGAGTTCAAGTTAACAGTAATGGACTTCAAGTTAACAGTAATGGACTTCAAGTTAACAGTAATGGACTTCAAGTTAACAGTAATGGAGTTCAAGTTAACAGTAATGGAGTTCAAGTTAATAGTAATGGAGTTCAAGTTAACAATGATGGAGTTCAAGTTAATAATAATGGAGTTCACGTTAACAATAATGGAGTTCAAGTTAACAAAGATGAAGTTCAAGTTAATAACAATGGAGTTCAAATTAACAATAATGGAGTCCAAGTTATCAATGATGAAGTTCAAGTTAACAATAATGAAGTTCGAATTAACAGTAATGGAGTTCAAGTTAACAGTAATGGAGTTCAAGGTAACAGTACCATTACTGTTACCTTGAACTCCATTACTGTTAACTTGAACTCCATAGTTCAAGTTAACAATGATGGAGTTCAGGTTAATAATAAT
This sequence comes from Charanyca ferruginea, assembly GCA_947361185.1. Taxonomy (NCBI): domain Eukaryota; kingdom Metazoa; phylum Arthropoda; class Insecta; order Lepidoptera; family Noctuidae; genus Charanyca; species Charanyca ferruginea. Next base: position 28,986,736 of record OX376058.1, on the reverse strand, counting down.
GGAGTTCAAGTTAACAATAATAGAGTTCAAGAACAATGAAGTTCAAGTTAATAATAATGGAGTTCAAATTAACAGTAATGGAGTTCAAGTTAACAGTAATGGAGTTCAAGTTAACAGTAATGGAGTTCAAGTTAACAGTAATGGAGTTCAAGTTAACAGTATTGGAGTTCAAGTTAACAGTAATGGAGTTCAAGTTAACAGTAATGGAGTTCAAGTTAACAGTAATGGAGTTCAAGTTAACAGTATTGGAGTTCAAGTTAACAATTATGGAGTTCAGTTTTGACCCCCGTTAAGGGGGTCAAAACCCCCCAACGAAGATGGAGAGGTATAAAAATCAAAGCCAAATAATTTATTTCAATTAGACTTTTGAACACAAACAAAGCACTTTTTAACGTCATAATGAGAAAAGATTTTAGTTGCCCCTTTCAAAAGGTAGTTTTGTATGGAGAAGAATGGGCTAAAACCCCATACTTACTCTTTCAAAAAAGATGTTCACAATATTTTAAATTTACAGGAATTATAATAATTATAAGTTTAACGTGTGTATAGGTGTGTGTCTGTCTGTGGTTTCGTAACTTAAACGGTTGAACCGAATTCAGTTTCGTTTTTTTTTTGTTTGAAAGGTAATATGATCGTTTTTGAGTGTTCTTATTAATGATTCAAGAAAACCCTGTTCAGCTGTTTGAAGATAATTACTCTTTTGGTTTGTTATCTACAGATGAAAAAAATGTTAATGGATGTGCACATTTTCTAGAAGTCTGGTCGACTTTTGTGTGTACCTTGGACAGTAAGTTCGGCAGAACAAGAAATGTTTCCGGTGCTGGTCTTGGCCACGCAGGTGTAGATGCCGGCGTCTTCCGGCTTCACGTGCTGGAACACCAGCGCTAACGAGTCCTCATCGTCTCCAAGGAGCACCTGGATAAAACATCAGAGTTTAAGCACTAAAATTACAGCGATCTTTATTTAGAAGGTACTCCAACAACTTATCCACTTATAACATAATTATGATAAGACTAAAATTCGTTAGGATTATGGTGTATTTGTCGGTTATAGAAGTACACAGCACTTACATAATTAAAACGTTGTTCTAAATGTTTGTATACATTGTATACACGTAGCGATATAGAAAAAGATATATAATCTTTATATAGTCTTTTGCGAGGAATGCAAGAAGGAAGAAAGCAAAAACGTGCCCTCGACGACAAGCTACAAATTACGTATAGAAATTTGTCATGTAGTTATGACCGTGGCGCGCTGGGTACATTTTGGTTTGTCATCTATACATAACTCAATACTCAATATATTTATTGCATCCACATGTGAACTTAGATGGTAAGTTTTACAGAGATGACCATTTTGGAAGTGTGATTGTAGCGTTTACAAGATTAAGCTTACCTTAAATCTTTCTTCGGGGTCAAAAGCCTGTCCGTCTCGTTTCCATGTGAAGGAAGCCTTCTCTCCCTTAGCCAGTAGGCCTTCGCCGCCAGGTAGGAGCTCGCCGAAGATGTTTTTGTCATCTGAGGAAACAAATGATCATAATTATTATAAACACTTATTACGTTGCAGAGATTTTCAATGAATACACACCATACTGTAAGACTAATAAGACCAAGTACGGAACTAAAGGAAAGAAAAATACTCGAGGCGAAGAGATAATGAACAAAATCACAACAGGAATAGAGTTAACAATTATATAATTGTGTGCAAGATATTAAAGGCTGCGCGGAATCATTATAATTTTACATTTATTTCGGACAATGTCCATATCTGGTTAGTAGCACAAAGTACCTACTTAAAGCCTATGTTAGTAAAAACGAAATGTATGTATAAGTACAGTAACATATGCGGCATAATATGCAGGGTCAGCTCAACACTGTCTAACTAGAACCCGCATGAAAGCCTGCATCAATTGAGAGTCGACTTTGTCCGCGACTACGTTCAGGATGCTATTAGTGCTGCAGGACGCTATTATACTTGCACACAGCTTAAATTATATTTGTAATGTATTTTAGTTTATTATTTATTGATCAATGAAAACTGCTCGATCAGATTGGTGTTGTATTTGTGCTGACCCTAAAAATGTGCAAGTGTGTGTGATGCAGCTTTTATAACAAAACATGTTGCAATGCGTTTGTCTGACTCATCTATAACTTAGTAGCAAGATTTGATCAATCAGTATTGTGATTGAGCGTAAGAATTTGACCAATCCTACTAATATTATAAATGCGAAAGTATGTGAAGATGTTTGGATGTTTGTTGTTGGATGAAAATTGGCACATAGATAGACCATTTCCTGGATTAACATATAGGATACTTTTTATCCCGGTAATATGTTCCCTTGGGATAATCGCTCTTTTAACGCGGGCGAAGCCGCGGGCAGAAGCTAGTAATATAATAATAATAAAACTGTATATTACGAAATACAAAGCTTACTTTCGTCAATTTAGTCCAAGGCCTTTAAAATAATACCATCTAACCGCAACAAGACATAAAGAATGAAGTCAACAACAGTCCAAAACTATTACAAGTTCAGTCTAATTCTAGTAAACGGTTATAGCACAGTGGTCCATAAACAAAAGCTGGAGCGTCTCCAACTGTTTACAAAAATGTTACGTTTTTATTTATGACCCTTCAAACACATTCTTCCTTTATTACGACATTATTAATGACGTTATTTTTATGGACAATAAGGTTAAATTATGCTTAAACTATTAATTATTGAGGCGGTATTATAACTACGTAGGTACACGTTTATTTATTGTACGTACGTATTTATTTTGGCTACTGATTTTCGTGGGCAGATGGCAACATTCCAGAGTGTTACATAATTTCACTAAATCTTTAGCTATTCAATGAATGTAGATGGTATTGCGAAAATCGTTCAAATTCATAACGATTGCATTGATCACCATTTGAGATGTATTTTTCATTTGCAGGGTTTGATTCGTGCTTCATTTGTAATTGCAGTAATGCATTTTGACATTCAGTACTGCTAAATTAATTTTCAATTCATTCCTGGCACATTTTTTTTTATTATCAATTAGACTTGCTTTTGACCGCAATTAACCTGATCTTAAGTGATGATGCGGCCTAAGTTGGAACATGCTTGCCTAGGATGAACCGGTTCACTCGTGCCTTGAAGATACCCAGATTATACTTATCAGGGAACAGAGATGCGGGCAACGAATTCCAGTCTGGCAGTTCGCACAATAAATGTGGAATCAAAGCGCGTTCGTTCAAGACCATGGAACTAACATTGTTTGTTACCACGCGAAACAAAAAATCAGTGTAACAAAGTCAAGAGCCCATAAGCGATATGGATTGGTTGTCGATAAGCCAGTCAACCAATCACAGCAACTTTTGTGCGCTTGACAATTTGCCACAGATTGAGAGTTAAGCATAAGCGCTCATTTTTTTTCTACTGGTCTATTCATATTGTCTCACTACTCTGGGCAAAAGCAAACCAAAACCTATTAGTTTTTTTTGCCTTTTAGCACAACTATTTCAAAGGGAACCGAATGACCCAACACATGCGTCACCATCAGCATTCACAACCGCCAGGGCACATTCAAGTCAATGAAAGATATACCTCGTAAATGATAGCTGCTAGCCCAGATCATCTTAACACCCTTTTCTAGACCCATTAACTTGAGCCCTGAGATTCATATTCATATTCATATTCATATTCATTTATTTGCATTTCTACAAGGTTAAAAAGATGTAACAATCAGGCTTAGAGCTATGAACCGTTGTAGACCCTGTCAGGGCACAGCAAAATTATTATTTATTTATTAAATTAGCTAAAATTAAAATAAAATTATACATGCTAATTGAATAATAATCAACAAAACAACATATAAACATTTGCATAAAAGTCAAAACATAAACACAACATAAATAATACTATTATTGGAAAGTGAGTACCTATTATTATTACTACTACTATTTTCTAAGATGAGATCATTCATCCATTATACATTTTTTTAAATATTCTAATAGGCTTGCGTTTAACCGCAATTCACATGATCTTAAGTGATGATGCGGCCTAAGGTGGAACACGGTTGCCTGAGAGAACCGGCTCACTCGTGCCTTGAAGATACCCAGATTATACTTAACAGGGAACAGAGAGGCGGGCAGTGAATTCCACAGTCTGGCAGTTCGCACAATACATGCAATTTATTCTTAGCGCTCTAAAACACCATGTCACAAAATATAGAGATTACAGAAAGACCGCTCACGCCATCTTAAAAAATAATTACCTAAACTTGCCAAACTCACTAGGGCTGCTACTGTATTGACTCTGTAGGTTTTATTCGTAACAATATGAAATTTTATTGACACTGGTTGGAACTCTGCATTTTTTTTAACAAAGTTTTCCTGTTCGTCATGAAATGTCAATGTCTCTCATTTATTCATTTAGACAACACGTGACAGTCGAGAGTGAAGTCTGCTTGAAACTGCTTGAGAATGCCTATAAAAGTAATGTTAATGTGTGCGTGACAATTCGCAATTCCTTTAATGTAATCTGTTGACATGCCACCCTAATTTTAATTGTAATTGCTTGTTTAGTTATGTTGATTTTGTACGTCATATATTGGCAAAACATAGTGCACATATTTTAGACAACATACTATCTGTAACTTTACCTATGTTTAACAAAATAAATGATTGATTTTGATTGATTCAAAATCAAAATCAATTGATTGATAAAAATGGCGGTTTGTTCTGCTCGGGCGTGCCGAAGCCTTACGTACTTTGTGACCATGTCATATCGGAAAACTTACCAACGACCGACACAGTGGCTTCCGAGGTAACGTCCCCGTAGATGTTCATGGCTCTGCACGAGTAGTTCCCGGCGTCGGAGGGCTGGACGTCTGCGATGACGAGCTCGTAGCAGCCGCGGTCTGCGCGCGTGCGGATGATGGACACGCGGTCCGACTCCGAGGTCGTTAGGATCTCTTTATCGTCACGGTAGCTGGGAAGAGATAAAACGACAATGTTAAGATTTGGAAATAGCTGTTTGGGGTCTGGGAGGTAGTTTGCAGACCATTAAACTTACTTCTCTCAATAAGAAAATGCCTGCCCAAATCCCAGGAGCCACAAATCTTAGAGGCAGGTTTTGTGAAAGTAAAGAAAGATAGATGACAAGATTTCTTGTGACTAATTTTAAAATGTAATTTTATTATTTGATTTTGAATTTAATAGAATTTTACTATCATCATGTCAACCTTTAGACGTCCACTGCTGGGTAAAGGTATCCCCCAAGTTGGGGTTCGGCCGTAATCGCCATGCTTGGCCGATGCATGTTGGCGATCGCAGTAGGTGTTATAGTACTCAGAAGGACGCTGCTGCCCATTCTCTGGTCAATATTATATCCCTCTGTCGCCTTCTACGACACCCACGGGTAGAAATAGGGTGGTGCTATTCGCAGCCGGCTCCACACGGCACGAATTTTACTATATAATTATAATATTATATAAATTATTATATTGTAAATGTCTAATATTGTTAAATTGCTATTTTTGTGTATGCCTAAAGGGTAGATTTTTGAGTTTCTGTAAAATATCTGTAAGACCTGTTATCACCAGAAATCGCACAACATACTTTAACTTGCAAATCATTGCCATTGGGTGTTGGCACATTCGACTAGAGATATTATACCGACAAAAGGTACTATGAAGGACTATACAGTGTATGTAATACAGTGAATGATATGATGGACGTCCTACATCTAAAATAATGATATATGTTTGTTTCTCATAATGAAATGTATCTTGTAAATTAGAATCTAAAAAAATATAAACATGTGACGATAAAACATTTAGAATGCCAAGAGGTTCGTATAAAAAGTACACGATGAATCAATACTTACAACTTGACATCAGGATTAGGGTCGCCCTTGACCTTGACCATGAAGCGCAAGTACGTGTTCTCCATGATCTCCGTGTCCTTCAAGGCCACTAAGAAGTACGGGGCCTTCAGAGCATTCCTTTCCTTGCGTTCTTCAGAAGTCACTATAATCGCATAATATTTATAATTAGTATTATGTTTTGACAAGAAAAATCATTTGAGGCATTCGAAATTATTTACAATTCTATTTTATGATTATTGATTTTGTATGTATCTGATAAAACAGTAACAGCAGATCAAGTTTAAATAACAAAAGCTTGGTTGAAACTTAAAGGAAACGTTTGATTTGACAATTTTTGGGAGTCATGCCTCAAATGTGTAATTGTTACTAAAATTATTCAGGTTATTTATTTTGTAAGTAAATAGGTGTACAACAACTGATAAGTGCAAAATACAGGAAAATTAAATAGAGTATACTGATCAGATTTCAAACTACGTGTTATACGCCTTACAATGTCTTAATCGATGATCGCGATGAACATGCATACAGAAATATCAAGATAATAAAAAAAATATTATTTGAATCATCATAATTGTAAAAACGTGTAGGTAAATACTTAAAAATTGACGATTGGGTTTGAGAAAAATAGGAAAACTTAAGTAAACTGACAAAAAAATTAAATTAGAGAATATACAAAAAATCTTATACGAATTTCATACCGAAATAATATATCTTTATGAACTTAATTTTTCAATCTCAAAAACCAAATCTGTAAGCAGTACTCTATAATAGACTAAACCACAGGTTTCTACCAGATCCCACTATTTCTCTCAAAACCCACAAAAATAAATAGAAAAACGACACTCACACTCCTGTACGACTAACTGAGCAGTACAATGGGCATTTCCTTTCGGGTTTTCAGCAATTGCTGTGTAAACTCCTGCATCTGACTCCCTGCAGTGCTTCAGTTCCATCTTGAAGCTGCCATCATTCTCATAGGATATGGAACAACGGTCCATGAGGCGGTCAGCTAATGGTTTGTTGTCCTTCAACCATGTTACTCTCGCGTCAGCGTTATTACGCAGAAGACATTCGAAGGTAGCGTTCTCACCAGCTGGGGATTCAGAGCTTGGTTACGAAAGAGTTCGTACGGATCTGTTTACCTCGATGATATAAGAGTTTATATGAGCATATTAAATTGAAAAAGAAGAGCTTATATTCTATATCCAATTACCGATATTTTGGTAAATTTTCTTGGAATGTATGATATGGTTTAATTTAAATTCAAGATAAATATTATTGTTTCATGAATAAGTTAACCGTACGAACTCTAACAGTCATAGAATGGAGATACTGTTACTAATGTACAAAGCGTTGTTAAGGTAATGTGTAGTGTAAGTTAGGTAACTAAAAGCGTTATGTACAAGCACTAATAGTGTGTCTACTTCTATGTGGTGTGTTCTACGTTCGGGTGCAACTACTTACGCTCAATGTTCTGGCCTTCTAAGGTTTTCGTGAATATTGGTTTTCCATCTTGAGACTCTGATTTAGAGACGGACCTGGCTGTTTCGTAGCCAGTGCTCACTGAGTCGTTGGCTCTAGATTTCTTAGAGTACTTGCTCTCATAAGAGGAATCTCCATTCTTCACAGTTTCATAGCTACTTTCGGTCTTAGAAGAAATTGATTCGACCTTGTCACCATCAATGTTAGCTTTGATACTGTTTCTCTTTGAAGCGTACTTATTCGCGATGCTATCAATTTTACTAACAGAGTCGGATTCGATGCCGTAAACAGAGCTTTCAGTTTTACTTTCATATTTGGCCTCTAGACTCGATTCCATGTCACCTGCATCACGAGATTTCACACTGTTTCTTTTTGAAGCGTACTTTGAAGCGATGCTGTCAATTTTGCTCACGGAGTCGCCATCAATGGCATAAGCCGATTGTTCCGATTTACTCTCAATGCTGGATTCGATGCCATATTTGGAAGCAATGCTATCTATCTTACTGGCGGCATCGTATTCAGTTCCATATTTGGAGCCAGCCTCATATTTGCTTTCATAGCTTGACTCAATCCCATATTTGGATCCTCCTTCGGTTTTAGATGAGTACTTGGACTCATAGCGGGAGGATGCAGTTCCTTCGAGAGCTCCTCCCGATTCGTACTTAGAGGATTCTAAACGAGATCCGCTTTCACGTCGCGTGGTAGAGCCCGTTAGTCCACTGCCATCGTATGTAGATGATGACTCGTAGCGACCGCCACTTGATAATTTTCGGCTGCTACTGGAGTACTCTGTAATAAAACAAATGGAATTAAATGTCAAAGCTAGGAGTTCTGACGACAATAATCTGTAATGGTAACATGCAGTCAAATAAATAAATAGTAGTCGTACCTCCAGAGAGCCGCGAACTGCGGCTATACCTAGACATCTCGTCTTCAACAACTTCCTCCGCGGTTACAGTTTGACCGTCTCCAATACCCTGTTGTTTAGACTCGACGCCACTTGAACCGACCTTCTCTTCTGTTTTCTCTTTAGTTTCCTCTACTACAGATTGTTGTGTTGTTACCTCTTGAACATTAGTAGACTGTTGTGATGCTACAACAGTTTCTTGAACTGTTGTTTCTTTGACAGAAGCTTGTGTTTTAAGCTCTGTAGCTGTTGCTTGCTTGGATTCAACTGATGTAGCTTCTGTTTTAGATTCTACACTAGTTGCTTGAGTTTTAGATTCTTGAGCAGTGGTTGCTTTTTGAGCAACTTGTGTTTTACTTTCTACTGACGCTTGTACAGCAGACTGTTCACTGACTGATGTCTTTTGAGAGCTTGCTTGTACCTTTGTCTCATAGGACGACTGTTCAACAGTTGTACTTTGAACAGAAGTCTGTTGTGATGATTGCACAGATGTCGCTTGTGCAACCTTTACTTCCGATGCAGCTACAACAGTAACTTGACTAGTTTGCTCCGATTGTGAAACAGACGCGGTTTTCTCTGTAACTTTAGAGCTTTCAACAGTCACAGATGATTTAGTTTCTGAACCACTTACTACCTCACTCTTTGCAGCACTGACTGAACTTACTTTAACAGATTCTTGTGCCTCGCTAACTGAAGATACTTCTGTTAATTCGGACTTGGAGATTTTAGTTGCAACTTCACTCTCTATTGACGCTTTTCTTTTAGTTTTTAGTTGATGAGCTTCTTCTGTAGTTGCTACTTGCGTAGACTCTTCTACGCGGGAGCGTTTTTCTTTGATATCTTCTGCCTCCGCTACTTCTGCGTGGTCTCTCTTCTTTTTCTTCTCTTCTGGTTCCGCTGGGGTAGCTTCGGGTTCTAGTTGGAGGTCGTCAGCTGCGTGTTCGGCTAATGCAACTGTGGAAGAAAAAATATCGTTTTAGTTTGTCTTCGTTACCACTTTTACAAATAATATAAATTAGGTCTCCGTGAAAATTTAACGTGTTGTTTCTTACCGACGTCACTAGCGTGTTTTCTGATTTCAGCGAGCCAATTGGTCTTGGTCTGTTCCTTATGGGCAGTGAGAGTAACGCTGAGTGGTGGGTCCTTTTGGCAAAGTTGGAACTTGTTTTGCTCGTCTGGGTTCTCCTTGATTTCGACCTCTGGTAGCTGGAGACGAAAAAAGATTTTATTTATTTTTGACACTAGGGATTTTTACTGTCCATTTTATTCATATTTGTGTTTTATAGAACGTAGAGGTTATATATTTGGGATATTTGGTCGACATACGGAACCACAACAAGAGAAATATTAGTGACATGGTTCTAGAAAAGATCATATGTTTGTACCCAGAGTACTCATGAATGTTAATTTATGTATGCGAATGCTATTTATTTTATTATTAACTATATTTATGCGCCAGTCCTCATTTATCAACGTAATAGAAATTTTAAATTTCAGATGTTGTGAGCTTGCGTTGCTCTAAAATAGCGACTACAATGTCGTCAGAAGCAACTATTTCAATGACACAGTGTCAATGTCTTCTTAAGACACCTACTTACATAAATATAAAATATACTAGAATTCTCACTACAATATAGAAAGTTTAATTTGTAATGATAAAGGAATTAACATAACACTCGTACATTCCAGACGTAATTTTGGAATATATCCAAAGATCTATTTTTTGAATTGACCTATTTTTGGAGTTGTATTCAAGATCGTGTGAGTTCGTAATGAATGGAGATATAGTTAGAACGTGTAGGCCGTTACTGGGAAACGGTTTGTATGTACACTGTTCATACTTTCATTAACGGGAGGAAGTACAAATCAATTTAATGTTAAATATCGGATTCGTTATCAACACTTAAATATTTTTGGGGCTACAAAATGGGAACAAGATTTTAGATTTTAACTAGAAAATTCTATAATTCTGATAAACAAAAACGTGAAAGTAAGCCATGGATTAAACACTAACCTTGACGATATCCTTTAGAACAAATACGGAACGATCATCGGAGACCCTCTTAACTTTACAGATGAGTAGTCTAGCCTTAAAAAGGAAGACGTATCTCTCTCTAGTCTTCCCTTCAGCGTCGGTGATAGTAAACCAATCGTGGGTGAGCAGGCGACCAAGTTTGTAGATATTGCCGCGGAAGCCTTCGATGCTAGCGATGAACTTGTTATCGGTAGCGCGGTTCGGAACGCTTAGGAAAAGTTCCAATGCTTTCTGGAGGTCGGTGCAGTCTTCGCCAAGCCGTTTGGAGTACTTTACTAATTCCTGCATAAGAAAAAGTAAGATAACGTAGGTATTAAGAAACTTGCAGTTTTAGGATATATTTTAAGGGCGCGTATTCGATTTAGCACAACTCAACATCTAAACGATTGCTAGAACGGCGTAGCAGCATTGACACACACAAGTACAATACAATGGTCTGTTTGTGTGCTTCAGATAAAAAAATACGCACAAAATTAGCACGAATTGAAATTGATCGGCAAACGACGGCGCGCGATGTTTTACAGTGCTTTTTAAAATAATTGTCTAAAATAAATGAGTTCGTATAACGGACTGAAAAATATTCTGTATATTAAGAATAACCTTTATTTTCATATAATAAATATATCAGTCATGTTTTTATTCAAATACTGGTAAAAAAAAATTGACAAATTAAACCGATTTTGTACTTTTTCAACATTGTTTTTTGATACATAATAGTAATATTTTCGTAATTTTGGCTTTGAGGTAGACTTTAAGATTGTATAACCTGTTGGAAAAACGCATAAAATATAATATTTTGGCATACTGTAATGGTTGTATTCGTCCTGAAAGTTAACTCTGACGTCTACTTTCGTAAAATGCTATGAAAGGATGGTCTTTGCTTTAAAAAACCATTAATAAAAATTATATTTTTACTCTGTAGTTCCCTCGCTCTTAAATGACTAGAGTCACGGGTCGAATAGGAAAGGTTACAGTATTAAATGATTTTGTGATTGATTTACCTTGAGTAGCAGTTGGTAGTCATTAATTCTTTGAATTGGAAGCTTCAGATGCTCAGCGATACCTTTGTCGTCCTTGAGTTTGTCTGCTAAATCCTAAGAAGAAAATAAATCATTTAAATATTCTGTCATTAAAAAACAATAAAATCCATAAATAACTGAAGAATTCTTTAAAGCTATAACAAAGCCACAATTTGGCGACATGGTAGGGAACAATAAAAACATCGAGATGTCTGCCAAAAGAGCTTGTTGAGATAAACCAGACATAGTAAAACTCATATTACTTCAATAACATGGCGACAAAGTGGATATTTTAAGCTTTTTTAAAGATAACAAAATGAACATTGCTGCGATTGCAAAATAAAAGAAAAGAATTTGTTTCCGTGCTCTGTGAATGATAAAACGAATAATGTCATCCATACTAATATTATAAATGCGAAAGTAACTCTGTCTGTAATGTTGTCTTGATGAAATTTGGTCAGGAGTAAGCTTGAACCCCTAGAAAGGCCACAGTAGTTCAGTTGCGACCGATATTTATGCAGACGAAGTTGTGGATAAAACATATTAAGAAATATTTTTTACTATTGCCCCTATAGCTGAGACATTTAAAATATCTATTCATAAAGTAACTCCAATTGAAATTCATCTTCCGCCATCGATATCGAGTAAACAATCGCAACCAAATGATACAAAACATAACAATAAAGCTGATGTCCACTTCGCGTAGTTATTTTAAGATCACCATTCCATTTCTCCATGAATCTCGTGCCGACGATTAAATTAAATATAAAAGTTTATTTATAAACGTTCCCACCATTGGCCTTGAGTGACGACAACTAATGGGCAACATTTATAACATTTTTGTGGGTCGCAGTGTTACTGTTCATCTTACTAACGAGATTAGTTATATGATGAAGTCACTAGACAATTTGCACCAAGCTGTTCTGTTACTACGTTTCACGCCTTTCTATAAAATTTACGATAGTTTATACTTTGATCACGATTATAAAATAATAATAATATAATATAATATGTGAGGACATTTTCACACACGGCCATCTGACCCCAAACTAGGGAGTCCCTGTACTATGAGTGTCAGACAGCTGATATACATTACACAAATACATTTTTTTTTAATACTTTATCAGTTTGTTACCTCTAATTGGAAGTTACTTTCTGAAGTTGTGAAAAGAAGTGCTTATTGTATTTACTTCGTCGCTAGATAAAATGGTTACAAAAAAGGTTATCTTATCACCATCATGTTTCACTAATTCACGTATTAAATCGACAAAGGCGGGGACTTAAATATAGTCCGTATGAAGTAGCATCCTTTGGTAAAGTTTCTATTGTTAAATACAGCCATGAAGTATCAGTAAACTATAGTGAGAGTCAGTATATGTAATGGCTTTATTTGGCCAGTTTTTCGCTTTATGGTCAGTGCTCTGACAACTCTAGTGAATAAAATTTTGGAGTTGTAACATAGTATAACAAGAAGGCATGTATTGAAAAAATCACATGGTATTGCAAAAAACCAAAGCAATACGAGGAAGCAAGGAGTGATCTAAAACCACTTCTTTAATCACACAGATTCCATGACCTAGGTACATAAATTATTATATCGTCAACCAAAAACATTTTATCGCACAACAAATAACGTTAGTATTGAAATCGAATGCGCATAATTAATAGGACACGTGCCTGAAACATTCATCGGATGTCACACTAATTGCTCGTCGATGTTGGCACCAACTCAAAAGCAATACTCAAGAATATTGACACCGTGTTTCAATTTTATAACTCCTGTGAACTATTCGTTGCTAAGGTATAAAACATTTCAATTACTGTAAGATTTAGGTTTATTAACCCAATGTAATGTGCAATAATTCGTTCATTCTTGGGCCTAGGTATTAAACGTATGACCGTAGTTTATGAGACAGATGTAATCACTTGAGCAATGGGAATGGATGTCTTATTGCATTGTTTGTTGGTGATAATTATTAAACACCATTCATTTAAAATATTGTGTTATAAAAACAAAGTAGGTGTACTACCGACATTATTATGCAATGTTGAATTGTTTAATCCATATTCTAATCCATACTTCCATACTAATATTATAAATGCGAAAGTACCTCTGTCTGTTACGCTTTCACGATGTAACGGCCGAACCGATTTTGATAAAATTTGGCATGAAGACAGCTTGAACCCCGGGGAAGGACATAGGGTACTTTTTATCTGCGACTTCGACTGCATTCGCTATAACCGACATTTACGCGGACGTGGTCGCGGGCAAAAGCTAGTCCTAATATTACCTAATATTATAAATGTGAAAGTTTGTGAAGATGTTTGGATGTTTGTTACTCAATCACGGATAAACCGCTGAACAGATTTGGATGAAAATTGGCACATAGGTAGACCATTTCCTGGATTAACACATAGGATACTTTTTATCCCGGTAATGTGTTCCCTTAGGATAATCGTTCTTTTTACGCGGTCGCCCGCGTAAAAAGAACGATTATCCTATTATTCGCTTTTGAATTTGTATTTGCTTTTTTGGCTTCACTCTCAGTGCTCCGCACGGTCTATGTGCCTTTTGTTTCATAATCTGAGATGCTAGTGTTGAATAAAGTAATTTCGGTCTGCGAGCAATTAAGGGCGCGTATTCGATTTAGCGCAACTCAAAATCTAAACGATTGCTAGAACGGCGTACCAGCATTGACACACACTAGTACAATACAATGGTCTGTTTGTGTGCATCAGAAAAAAAAATATGCACGAATCATTGAAATTGATCAGCAAACCAAAGCGCGCGATGTTTTACAGTGCTTTTTAAAATAATTGTCTAAAATAAATGAGCTCGTATAACAGACTGAAAAATATTCTGTATATTAAGCATAACTTTTACTTTCATGAAATAAATATATCAGGTATGTTTTTATTCAAATACTGGTGAAAAAAAATTGACAAAGTGAACCGATTTTCTACTTTTTCTACATTGTTTTTTAATACATAATAGTAATATTTTTTTGTAATTTTCGCTCTGTAGCTGTCTTTATGACTGTATATACTGTTGGAAAAACGCATTAAACAAAATATTTTGGCATATTGTAATGGTTGTATTGGTCCTGAAAGTTAACTCTGACGTCTATTTTCGTAAAACGATATGAAAGAATTGTCTTCGCTTTAAAAAACAATCATCCAAAATAATACTTTTACTCTGTAGCTGTCTAAATCAAGACTTAATCTTTCCAAAACTGTAAATTGTCTTTAAATAATCTGCTCACATATTTACGATATTGCTCTGGGCAAAACGCAAAAACATGAAGTTTTCGTCATGAATCTAATACGCGCTCTTAAGGAACTCCGTAGTCACATTAGGGAACTTATAGACACTGCACGATTTCATGCTTTAACCATTTTGAAATATCAGACGTTTTATACATAAACAAAGACCAGCCTAAAATAAAATAAGAACAAAACTGTCGACAATCCCAAAGGAAAGCTGTATGAACGCGGAGAAATGTACGTATAGAAACAAATAATCTTAGATTGTTAATTGGATGAGACGGCGGAGCGCCGTATAACATTAAAATTATTGAGTAGCACATTATAATGCCGCGTCTGGTTAGCAAAAGCAGACACGATCAAGATACAATTCCTCTGACTCATGAATTACCTCGAGTAGGTGTTCTGAAATCGCTAGTTGTACTCAGTGTAAACAAAATATTTAGTTGAATCTTTAGTCTGTAGAAGCTTTTACGTTTTATATGCCATACAATTTAACTGAAATGTGTGTCGTACTTTGCTTACAGATGGTATGTGGAAGGAAGTTATCTGCAACTTTGTGAAAGGTCAAAACGTTCAGAGGGCTAATTCACGTAATTTTATGACGCACCGATGAAGTTGTAGTACAATTGCAGTTAAGCTCAAGTTTGAGTGATAAACGGTATTCTTGTAATCAATTAACTGCGCGTAAGCTGCGCGTGAACTGCACGTCAACTGTACACCAACCAAACTTACCACATGAGGAAAAAATATTACTCACTAATTAATTGAACAGAATCGATTACATTTCAATGAATATGAAGTTATTATAATATTAAAATAATATCCCAGTACAGATTTTAGTGCTTTTTAACTGTAATTTTGAGACGTCAAACGAATAGTAGAATACCGGTCATGTTGCGTTCCGAAGCACGCACCAAAGACGCGCAACAGTTTAGAATGCCGTCCTTGCGCTCGCGTGACGCGAATTTGACGCGAGCGTGTAGCGGTAGAGAATACGAAAAGCGTTGTTTTGATCGAAACTTAACTACAACTGCACTGCAACAAGACTTCTTTAGTTACGTGAATTAGCCCACAGGTAGGTATGCATTGTTTTTCTAAAGGAATACGTAAATCTATTACCATCTCCCTGCCCTTGTCCTATGTTACTTGATCGGCGCAATATATTTTCTTCTTTCATTCTGCAATGTCAACTGTCATGCTATCACTGGGTCCCGTTTCTTTCGTAGCAGTCTTCACACATCTATCCATCTATTTATCTATATAAGTAAGTATTTAAAAATGTATTTGTGTATGTATATCAGCTGTCTGACACCCATAGTACAGGGTCTGCCTAGTTTGGGGTCAGATGGCCGTGTGTGAAATGTGCCCACAAATTATATATTATTTTTCTTTTCTTTGGCCTTCTACTCTCCATCCATGAATATTCATAATTATATATAATTAGCTATATTTGTGTTAACTGCTAAATGATATCTACTCGTTTCCTCTTCATCACTATAGCTCTTGCATCATCTGAACAAAATGAGTTGCAGATCTATACTACACTTATTCATATTCTAGGTGTTAACGTTCTAACAAAATGTTTGAGGATGTCGAAATGAAGGCCAATTTCAATAAACTCTTAACTCATAATATTTTTTTATCGTAAATGTACAGTATGCAAAGGAGATAAGTATCCATGTCGTCGGGAATAGTTGAGGATTTCTTAGAAACCAATGGGGGCTTTCAAATGAAATTTTATTAAATCATTGAACTATTTATTCTCTATAAATTGTATTTTATTTTATTCATAAAAACCTATCGGTTTCTAAGTAAGCTTCAACTGTTTCCGGCGACATGGATACTTATCTCCTTTGCGTACTGTACATTAAATCAATCGATTTTCGCTGAAGCTTTTCCATAAATATTTCATCGTAAACGGCGATGGTAATGACTTTACGAACGAAAGTGAAGATCAACAGTATGGGGAGATACTAATGCATAGAACATTAACGGCATAAGTAAGTTTCCATGGACGTAAATATGTAAGGTTTAGAAGAAGTATCTGTAGTTAAAATACAAAGGAACAGTTTTGCATTTTGATGTAGTATTAAATACTACATCAAATATATAGTATTAAAGACTTACAAATTTTGTAAGTCTTATGTATGGTGGAAGGCCATAGAAAAAATAGATGGCTTGTATGATTTGAATGAAAAAGGAATCAGTGAAAACATGACAGTAGGACAGAATGGAAGAAAAAAACGTGTTGCGCCGATCTAGAGTAGAAGAGTAGCCTAATTTTCTTTTATTCGTCTTCTAAGCTAGTAGAATTTATGGCGACCCTGCCAGGATAATTAGAACAGCAAATCAAATAGGTATGTAAAATATTCTACATAGATAAAGAAAACAAGACAAAATCTCCAAATTGTTGAATGAAATGAATAAAACTGCACGTTTTGGCAAAACAATGAAATCAATAAATTCTGAGAACGTTAAATGCACTTGAAGAATATGAAGCAAATTCGTATAAACAAAATAAACTTGATTGGGCTTATATAAAGTAGTAGTTTCATAGTATATTTATTTAGGTTTCAATGTATAGATGCATTTCAATACATTCGATTTTCAAAATAAAACACGAAATATAATTTTCATTATTTCGAGTAAAATTTAAACCGATGATAAATCAAAATTAGTTGCGCACACGCACAATATACACGAGAATATATTTAGGACACCTTGACATGTTGAGCTAGCGTTGCCCTATTTCGCTAATAGCAAGCTGCTGCAGCAATATTTGTTACTGAAAAAACAAAAGTGGGAAGCAAGTCCGGTAATGAAACCATTTCAGTTCCATCTGATTGAATTTCAGCAGAAATATCGAAGCGAAACTAAATATTTGCGCGACCAGTTTGTGTAAATATTATTATGAGTATCCGATGATTAAATTAACGAAGATAGTATTGAAAAAATGTCGATAAATTAAGCTAAAATTAATAAATTCGCCTTCCAAGAGATTAGCGTTTGACAAAGAGTTGTAGCAGGTGAAGTGTTATAATATCTAATTCTCTAATCCATACTATAAATATAATAATAAAATAAAATAAAATTCATTTACTTCAGATAATAAAATCCATATAGGCTTCAATTTTTAAAATTAAAATACAAAATACAAGTAAACTACACAAACAAAACAAATACAATACACTAAATTAGTCTTTTAATGAAGGATCTCCATAGTGGAGAAGAGATCCTATCAGAATTCTGTTGCAGCTGCCACGCATTCTGCAGATCAGGGATACTGTTTTCTTGTAGATGACGGCATGAAAGCCATCAGTGCGATACAGTGCAAACATCCCCGATGTACTACAGAAGCGAGGTAGCCCAAACATCATCCTGAAGATGTTGTTATACTGGACGCGCAGGACATCCAGCGATCTTTTGGTGTGACTGACCCACAGAATTCCCGTATAAAAGCTTTGACAATACACCTTAAACAAGGTTTGTTTCACTTGTTCAGAGCAGCGGGAGAATCTGCGGGCCAGCATGTTACCTCTAACCGCTAAAGCCCTGCGCTCCCTCTCAATATCAAGGTCATCTTCAAGACCATCGGTAAGTAAATGCCCCAGGTATTTAAATTTCGAGAGACGATTTATGCACAAGCCATTTAGGGTAATATTGTGTGAATACTCAGGGCATCCACCGGCGGTCTTAAAGATCACATATTCCGTTTTTTGGACATTGTATACAAGACCATGTGCACAAGCATAGGCCTCACATACTCGGAACAACTCTCCAAAACCCTGACTTCTGACTTCTTTATCAGAGCTTAGAGCTTTTAAACTACGCAACAGATTTGATGCGGTTTTCAGCAATAGATCTAAGGAAGGTTTATACGTATAGTTTGATCTATATTGCACCCGTGCGAAGCCGGGGCGGGTCATTAGTTTATTACAAATGCAAAAGTGAATTTATTTGTTTATTACGCTTACCACGGTTAAACTATTTTGAAGAACCATTTTTATTTTATTTTTATTATTAAATATTTTGTATTGCTCTTTATCTGTTACTGTTTTACTGTTTTGTATTGTTTAAAATAATGTAACCAGGGTTTTGTAAAAACTTGATTAAACATGTGTCCGTGGAGTTAAACCTACCCTACGTTTTGGAACGAGCAACATACTGCAGTGCTATTCTGTTACAATCTCCCTCGGTGAACACTTAGGTGAAGTGAGCTGTCATCCGTCCGTCTGCTTTGTCAATCCCTAGCTTCGGGACGGATGACAGCTCACTTCACCTAGGTGTTCACCGAGGGAGGTTGTAACAGAATAGCACTGCTGGTGTCCATTTTGAATCCTAAGTTTTAATTTGAATTTCTTGTTCATCTTTCCCCGAAGCTTAAGGAACTAGCAAACTGAAATTCAAAGTGTAATCAAATGAATTGTACGGGATTAGAGAAAGAATCACGATGTTGTAATTTCTATAAATAATTAGGGCAATGACTGTATTACATTTGCGCCTGTTCATTGAACCAAAGACGAGCTATTATACGCTTTATATAATTGTGGTAAAGTTTACAATCGCACTATTTCAATCGATGTACAAATAACAGTTGCTAGCTTAGAAGAAAATATTTGAAAAGTTTTTTTGTCAAATGTCTCGACTGCCTTTGATTTCAGACGTTTCGTCAGTAAAACAATGATGTGAAACGAATTGTGTTAAGCTTTGACGTGACACTTTAAATATGTTTTGCAAGATAATCAAGGTTTGCGTAAAAAATTGGACATTGTAAATGCTATAAGATTGCTTATGGCATGGACAATATCACTATAATAACGTATGATTTTATGTAAAATGTTATCGAAAACCTGTCAAAATGCCAAAAAGATATTGGTGTTAATTAGTTTGGACAGAAAACTAAAAAACATAACATCAATTTGAAGTTTTTAGAAAAGAAAGAAGCCATTTTGCTGTTTGAATTTTTATCGATCTTACTTATATTAATGACAGAATGGTGAAACATAAAAATTATTAGTCTACTATTTCAAATGTTTATGGAAGCCAGGGTCGAGACAACAAAACAACACGTAACATAACACGAGATTCATAAGCATTTGGTATGATGATCCTTTGCACAACAATATGCAATAACAATCTTGCCTAACAACAAGTTTATTTTGATTGCTATTGTAGAGAGGTTGTTAATATTATAAAGTTTGTTATTTCAAATGGAGGACGTAATCTCCGAAACTACTTATTCGATTACACAAATTCCTTCACTGATAGATAGCGACACTGTTGCCTAGTGTATTAGGATATTTTTTGTTATATTTGACATCCAATTGAATCGAAGGTTCAATTTCATCTAAGACTTTAAAGCTGTGAGTCTTAGATGAAATTGAACCTTCGATTGATTATAATTATCAGACTTGTAAACAGACGATATGATCTCAAAACAAACTCCTTCTCATACTAGATGACTAGATTTTCAGTAAGAACAGTACGTATGCAACGTTTTGTTATCAGTCAGGATGCTGTGTGCATACATCGCTAGAGATGCAACACCAAGATATAATTAGCTCCGCTAATCCCTAAAAACATATGCAAAAATTGGGTCAAGGTCATCCTGCGCGGCTTTAGCACAGATCCTGCGCGCGCGCCGCTCACACTGGCACCGTGCACACAGCGCGGCGCACAAGAAAAATATAACATTGCCGCGAAACTCATCCACCCACGCCACACTAGAAATAAACCAGACGCGTTGCTGGTAACACTACACCCGTAACATTGAAACGAGGGGCAAAAAAATCACGGTATTTTCGCCACAGCCCACAACCGATCTAATTATAAAGCGTCCAATGCTAATTGCGATGTTAAGTCGTACCTGAGCGCGAGGCGGTAGGTAAAGGTATCACGAGAACACAATCACAGTCACACACTTCACTCGAGCGAGTGGTCGAAGGTCGTACATGCGCTGGAGCGAGCGAGGTGGTCGCGTCCGCGTCTTCCAAGCGACTGTTCCTCTCCTGGCCCTGTACTCTCCGCCCGCTAAACATAGAACACCCGCACACTCGATGATTTTTAGAGGATAACGCCATTTCACCGGTGACGTGGTGTGTTATCTACCGGGGAACACGGGACAGCTCTCGTCCCGCAAGGTCGAAAAACAAACCTTGGAACATCCTTGATAAGAGCACCTTGAGTCGTGGGCGGTGGTAAGAGTGTCTCCTTTGTTAAGAAAGTGCGAACATATTTGTATGTCGTAGGTTGATAACAACAGTAGATAAAGTAGGACTAAGAAATTAATTGTATTGACACTAAAGAGATTGAGATGCCAAGTCGAAGTCTGTTTATAAACCATGTTCCATATAAACGAGCTACATTTTGTTTTGGTTCCCTTTCTCTCTTGGAATATTAATAAGTGCTCATAGTCATAATGTCATGTCCTAATAGTCCAATGGACAAGGTTGTGAGTCCACAACTGGGTACAGATAACTACCGATGTGGCGTTATGGATCAATTTCTAAGTTTATCTTGGACATCATTGACATTGGTGGAGGCAAACATCGTGACGAAACCTGGACTTTAATAAATAAAAGTCTGGAGTCGCCAATGCGCTGTTATCAATGCTTTAAGCTTCCTCTGTATGAGAATATGACTTAGCCCTGCAGTGTGACAATCTTGTATTCTTAATTTATTATTATTTATTGTATTTATTTTGTAAACGTCGTCTATACGCAACTTCTACGTTGCGTGGGGGACGAGAAGACCAATGCAAAGTTATTCCAAAACACGCGTTCTGGAATATTCAAAACTTTGAGTGGGAAGTCAATTTCTGTATCATTTAAACTGCTACCAGAAAAAATTAAGATCACACCGCAGCCTTACGTACTTTGTGCTGCTACCGTCTATTCTATTGGATGACTTTCGCTTAATGTAAATAAAGATTGGTTGAACATAACATCAATGTCCCACTGCAGGTAAAGGTATACAGAGAACGTACGAGCATTGACTTCAGACTACTACTACTGAATTCAAGAGATTATAAGTTTCCTTAACAAGCTTTCCTGCCCCGTTACAAGACAAACTTGGAAAGTACAGACGCCAGCACACCAACCTATACCAAACTGTGAAATTTTCCCAATTGAACATAAACCTCATTATTTTGTAATAAAGTTGAAAAACTATCAAAGATATTTGACTAGTTAATGGATTATCGTGCAATTTTGTTGAATCCACTTGGGATCTCCCGAATAGCTCTACCGGCAGCCAACTATTTCTGGGAGCAGTGACTTTTCTACTAAGCTTTCGGTGATAGCAGTACGATGATAATTAATTATGAAGACCGGGTGGACAGATGTAGCTGTCTGGTTTCCTGATTACTAAAGTAACAGTTGTCGTCTATTCCACTACCCACGAAAAGCAGTGGAACAGTCTATTTCTAGTCGAAACAACTTTGTTATGCAGGCAAGTGCACTGAATTAGAAACTATGAATAATTTCGAGATTAGATAACATGTCTGAATTATTGATAGCCAGCTTGTAGAAGCTGTATGTTTTAAAGCAGTAGTCTTTGTCTAAATTCAACTAAATAAATACTTCCATACTAATATTATAAATGCGAAATTAACTCTGTCTGTTACGCTTTCACGTTGAAACAGCTGAACCAATATTGATGAAATTTAGTATGAAGACAGCCTAAACTATGGGGAAGGACATAGGCTACTTTTTACCCGCGACTGCGTCTGCTTCTGCGATAACCGACACTCACGCGAACGAAGTCACGGGCAAAAGCTAGTGAGACATAAACAATCAAAGAACTACTACTACTCTTTGTGAATTTGTTATTGTCTATCCAACGGCCAAAACTCGAAGTGCGGCTACATCTAGTTTTAACCGACTAGAACTAGGTGAAGCCTGCGAGCTCGGGACTTGGGGCACTAAACCATTGAACAGAAGATGACGGTCGACGGAGCCCCGTTACGCGGGGCTCCTATTTCTGTCTGCAGGGTTTAAAGGAACCTAACCAAACCTCGAGGTGCCCCTGACATCAGTGTGCGGCTACATCTAGTTCTAGCCGCTATGATGAAGGTTAAACCTAGTTCTAACCAAAGATAACTAGGATAAATCCAAGTTTAACCGCATGTGGCCTGGTGTACCTAGTTGTAGCCAGCTGAAACAAGGTGGAGCCGCACATCGGGTATTAGCCGTAACATATACAAGATCAGCAGTGCCCGAAATTGGTAACATATTACTGATTTTAAAAGAGTGTTCATAGAGTTTCTTGCTCGTTCTTCTCCAAAGAAAGTAGGTTTCTTTGGTTTGGAACGAGCAACAAGCTTCAACTTTCTGACTGACTGACTCTGACAATTCGAAAGTACCTGTAAATGGTTTATTTGAAATAAATGATTTTGAGTTTGAGTGCCTTTCTGTAAAAATCATCCAATCAATCATTCAATTTGGCATCAGGTGCAGTAACAGTTCATCTCAAGTTTCACTATCATCATCTTCTTGCCCTTGCGTTAGGTACTCGAGGCGAAACATGTTTCCTTCTTCCACTCCGTCCTGTCAACCGTCACGCTTTCACTGACTCATCTCAAGTTTATTTGACCTAAATTCACCGAATCAGATTTTTACAGATTAGACCGGTTGGTCATATTTTTTTGTTAGAAGTTGGTTATACATAGACGATATGACTGAGTCGTTTCCAGAATGGATCTAACCGACTAGATTCCCCTAGAAACAAGTTCTTCTTGAGTATTGTGAACGACAATAATATAAATTCTTCCTACGTCCCTAAAGAGCAGAAATTTTATTCTGCTAAAATTGTTTCGATATTGCTAGAACTTTTTGAACAAAAAAACAAGAATCATATTGATGAAGATATGAATTGTTTTTCTGAAAAGCTCTAATCGGCTCTTGCATCATCTGTTTTTAAAATTGGTGCTATTAGTAACAGGGAATCATACGTCATTTCTAGCCGATGACTATGGCTGGCATAAAAATCGCACAAATGAAGCATAGACACATGCGAATAAATACGGCTGTTACATTATTTCTGGATTTGACTCAATCATGACGAGTTTGAGTTGCGTAGGATTTTATATCGAAGCTGATTTTGACAAAATAGTCATAGGTGGGGTATTCGGAAAGTTTAGTTAAGGAGCTATTACTATTTGTATTGAAATATGAGTGCCATTAAATACACAGTGATCGTTATTGAAGGAATACTTGTGACGCAAGAGTTTGGTTTTATGGCTAGAGGTGAGTATACACTGGAGCATTTACTTGAAAGTGACTTGTGAACATCGAACCGCGCCAATGTGTCACCATCCCCGAACCTAACATTGAGCACGACGCTCTATGCTTTGTTGTATCTTGATTGTATAACCAACGAGCGGATTTGTGTAGCATTCCATCTTTTCTCTCATCTTTTTTCTTTTTGACTTTTCAACAAAGATTAAATGCAAAGTAGAAAGGTATGTTACAGGTAAATGCTCATTCGCTTTGAGCATTTACGTCGAATACAGTGTCGAGCATTCGCAGAAACGTTACCATAGATGGAAACACTTTTATCATTTCAGCTTTTGTTTGTATTGTAGAGACGCTAGCACACCAAGCCATACCAAGCTGTAAAATTTTCCCAATTGAATATGAACATTATCATTTTGCAATAAAGTTGAAAATCTATCAAAGATATTTGACAGATTGTTGTAACTTGATGTGCTGGTCTCTGTACCTATCGAAAGAACGTTACATTATATCGACGACGATCGAATAAGCAGCCAGCCTGGGTTCGATTCCCAGATCGAATAAAGTAATATTTTTCCACAAGGAATTTCTCGGTAGCACTCCGGAGTTTGGAAGTTGGCGGTGTAACACCCCCGTGCCTTTCGAAAGGACGTAGAAACGTTGGTTCTGCGCCTGACGTTGCTCTGGTCGTGTCGGTTTGCCGTTCCATCGGACTATAAGTAGAGTAAGGGAAGCTGTGTTTGCGCACACACTTGTGCACTAAAATATCTTCTGCGTACTTGGCCGGTCTTCATTGAGATTGGCCACCATGGCCGAAATTCCGATGTATATTCACGTTTAGACCACCCCCACGTTTCCTGTTGATGTTAGTGCAGGAGATGACAGCTAAGATACACGTATGCAGAGAGTATAATTTACTTTGCCCACCTATTGTAACTTATGACTCTAGATGGCTTTGGCGCAATTTTTCACGACGTTAACCAGAAATACTGAAGTCACGGAGTAAGCTTGAAGGGTCAGTAATCAGAAAAGTAAGTGAGATTTCCATACTGTAAATAGATCGATAGCCGTTACAAAAGAAAACTTGAGAGGACACAAGATCCTAGTAAGTTAAAATCGAAGAACACTGTCTATTTAGAAGAAGGATTTGCAAAAGCAATGAATTGCTCATTTTATCAAAGTAAATATTGTTATTTTTATCTTGGCATTCAATGAGACACCTCACAGAAAAAAATGTGTAAATAAGATTCCAATTCCATCAAAAATACTCGCCAATTCTAGTCCAAGTTCTAATTGCGTTCAGAAAAAGTCAAAGACGGACATAGCTACGCTAACACAGTTCCACACTTGGCATAAATCCACCGGGCTCTGTAAACAGTACAGTTTACCTCACTGATTACGTATTTGGCAACAGCCATATCTGCTTTAACGAGCGTCGAAAACAGTATATTGTTTTAAATGATGCGGTTTTCATAGCTGTTGGGAATGACCCTACCAAAATAACTACTAGTAGTCGGAAAGAGGGGTTCGTGGCTAAGTTTAAGCCGCACAGATTGATCGTTCATGGCTAAGCTATGCTTGCCGCAGTCGGTTTGTGGATGAGTGACCGTCTAGTTTGTACCGAGAGTACTCCGTGTCTTTGAGAGCACGTAAGACCGTTGATACCGGTAGTCATTCGTAGATTTTTGACAGTCTTTATGGGTAGTCGGAAGCCAGAAAGTCTGACAACCAGTCTTACCAAGGCGTATCGTGTCACCCAGTAACTTGTTTGTGGAGGTTAGACAGACAGTGATTCCATGTAAAACACAGGTATTCAGCTGCATGTGGTTAGACTGGAAGCCAACCCCAACATTGTTGGGTTAAAAGTTGGGAAAACCTTTAAACAAAAGAAACAGGTTTTTTTTATATTCTATTACGCTTGCGTTTAACCGCAATTTACCAGATCTTAAGTCATGATGCGGCCTAAGGTGGAACACGCTCGCTTAGAATGAACCGGTTCACTCCTGTGCCTTGAAGGCGGGCAGTGAATTCCACAGTCTGGCATTTCGCACCGTGAAAAACAGTCTGGGTTCGAAACCGTGGATCTACGATCAAGCGGTGTCGCTTCGCCGTTTCTCTGCTCGTCCGATGATGGAATGGGGATGGGGGAATTAAATTGTGCAATTCCAAAGCGCACTCTCCGAAATGGTCTTATAAAACATTGAGTCCAACATTTAGACTTACGAGTGGGATCCCTTCTTTTCGCATAATATTCTTTTTCCTAATATACTTTGGCACACCTGTTTTGGCATAATTTGTTTTGCTGTAATAATACTTTGCCATATTCTTTTTTGGCATACAGTTTATATTGGCATAATTATCTTGAAGGTTAATTTGTTTTGGCATAAATTTATTTCGCATAATGTTACTGTGCAAATCTATTGTGTCACCCTATAATTTTGTCTTAAAAAGTCGATATGTTGTGCTACAAAAGTTAATGACAGAAACGAATAGCTGCAAAATCGACTCCACGTAGTCTTGTCTGCCCTACCCCTAAAGTGTAATTTAAATCCACCTGCGTCGTGCCTGCTGCATGTGTGATATGTATACGACATTTAGAACGGCCGATCACCGACTACCCAAGATACGAGCATGTCTCAGTTTGGGAGTTGTTGTCACATTTTGAAGTGCCTCATGTACATTCACCTAACAAAAATTTAAATGTTTATTTGTGTAACTTTTGTACTTTTGAGAAGAATAAATAATAATTATTATTATTATTATTATGTTGCATGCTTGCTTGCATGTTGCATGCTTGCTGCATGCATGGTGTATGTTTGTTTACATGTTTGCATGCTTGCTGCATGCATGGTAAAAATATGTTTTAATATCATTAGGTATACGTAACTAAATTTATGCTTTTATGCTTAATTTTTTATTTTTTGCTTAATCAATATTATGATTAGACAAATTACGCCTAAAACAATTATGCGTAAGCTATTATGCATAAATACTATTATGCGAAAATATAATTAGGAGGAACAAATGTATGCTAAGTTATATTAGGTCTTAAAAATTTATGCAAATGGATAGGGAACCCTTACGAGTATGCCATTTTTGCACTGGTAGATTTTGTCGATAATTGCAATGGCAAACATGTCAATAACAACATCATCAACATACATTCATTTTTGGAACTTCCATCAGATCCCTCAGGACACGTAATCACAATCAACCAGACTAGTTACATGGAATCTTAATAGGTTTAGAATTTGAAATCAGTCTGATATTATTTAAAGCAAATGTTTTAACAGATGAAATTCAGTCTCCTTCAGTTTATTATAATCATCATCAGGGTCAGTTCTTGGCATTTGATATACGTTCCTCCATATCCAATGTGTCATCTGCCGTCGTAAATATTTCTTTACTATCCTGAATTTATGCTCATTCTTTTAAATTGTTTGTTGATAGATACGATTTTAGAAATATTCTGAAAGAATATGATATTTTTTATAATAATGTCTGGTATACGGTTTGTGTGTACTTAGTTGTATATACCATTTATGACACTATTGTAAGTGTTTATGCTTGGTTGATAAACAAGCTAACGGCACAATGGAAAGTGTCGTTACGTTGCATTGGACTCTCTTACTTCTGATTTCTCTTATTACTTACCTATTATACGCTGTGTTGCTATGTTTTCATAACCTTTACAGGCCCCATTTAAACGTTTTTATATAAATGCATGTCAACAGTTTCAAATATTTTTATAATAACATATTTTTCATCCCACCATCTCGGAAAGAGTATTTTTAATCTTCAATATCTGAGTGGAAAAGCCGTTTTTATTCTCTAGAGGATAAAGTAAATTGAATTTAGAACATCGTGTGCACTAAGTTTGTGAATTAAAAAAAAACATTAAACCTATTTACTGCTACCTCTATGGTGCCGAATATATCATACAACTTTTTTTTAATTTGTTAAAAACTCAGACTTTGTAAACGTTTTTTTTTGCATTTAGTCATTTCCTCGCTGAGGTGGAATGAAAAGTCACGTGTTGCACTCGAGTGCAAAGATTTTTCACCTCGTGCTCTTTTGATTCCCTCGCTAACGCTCAGGATTCTAATTTTGAATCACTCGCTGCGCTCGTGATTCAATTTTAGAATCCTTCGCTTGCTCGGTCATCAAAATTGAACACGCGGTTAAAAAGCAACTTTGCACTCTTGTATAACAAATAACTATTACGTGTTCAAACGTAATCGTTACGTAGTTTGTTGAGTCTTGTCATTCCGAACCTCCATCGCTAAAAACAGACATAAAAGCTTTTATTTTTTGCTCTTAAAACTAATATTAAGGATTATGACATGTGTCACGCGGGTCGCAGTAGCAGAGCTCCCGCACTCGGCACCCCGTGATGAATGTTCCATCCTGGTAGACCACACCGTTTACCACCCCGCCTTGAATATGGAAGTGAATGGTTTCAAGAGAAAAGGGGAAAACTAAATCAACAACAATTGGTATTTTTGTTTTGGGACAAGCCCTCTATAATAATCCCATACTACTGCAACTTCCGAAAGTTAGAATCAACAGAGACCACAAGACTAGCATCGAGACAATGAAGCTTGACGAGCCCCGAATAAACATTACAACTGTCTTGGATAACGCAACGAAATTAATAAAAAAAATAGAGGAGGAGTAAGGAAAACATATTTTCCACACGCCTCCAAATCAAGCAGGAGACAAAACAGAAATCAGCCAATAGAGAAGTTTACAACTGGGGGAAACTCAGTTGCCCAAGCACCACTGAATGCAGTTTAATGAATTGTGTGACAGGTGATTTGGCTAGAATGAAAGAAAAGGGGTGAATACTAAGATGACTCAGTATTCACCCCCTTTCTAGCCATGTTAGGCTGATAGGTCTTGTCAGGCATGTCTTTTTCCATACTTATATGGAAGAAGACATGCTACGCTGACCCCAAAAAATTCATTAAGTAATTTTTATTTTTTATTTATTCTTAAGGCACATCAACAACATAAACACAAAAATTTACAAATAACAGAGAACAAGGACATGAACTAGTGTTTACGTCAATTACAGACGTGCACAGCATTCACAACTAAGTGGATAAAAAAACACAGTATTCACGTTACAAAGAAATACAAAAGAAAACAGAAACAATAAAAGAACAAAAACTCTAGCTAAAACACGGTAGTAGAGAGTATACCCTTTTATACATAGACTTTTATATTATATCATTATTTCAGTGGCAGGAGGGTGATGAGGGTTGTTGACCAATGACAAATCGCTAATATGTAACCGACCGGCAGGTCACGGCAGCCAATCTCAATTGAGACTGGTGAAGTACGCAAGAGATTATTATAGTGAACAAGAGTGTACGCAAATACTGATGGACTCCTTCCGTCACTCTCACAGCCCAATAGGACGGCAATCCTGAGTGATAGATGTGATAGATTATGACAAACAGCTTTTACAGTAGGTAATGAGTTTGTATTGTGGCTATAAATAAAAACCTATTAATATTTATGTGTTAGTATTTGTCTAATTCAACAGAAACGTCTTAATTGATTGGTCCTTTGATCCGCCCCTTGGCAACAGTCGTTCTCTTGTTAAAGGTTTTTAGGCAGCTGGCCGAAGATAGGTATGGCTCTTACATTACATAAGTTTCTTTACAAATTGGTAATCAGTAAATGCCCCTATTTACTGAACTCCTACATCTTAAGTAGATCTATCTGGAAACCTTACGCAACTGAAAAGCAGTCAGCTGATTTATTATATCTATTTATCATTTTCTGAGTCAAAGTCTTCTAATATTATCGTGTTTATAGGCGAAACAGTGTGATTGCCCCCGATATGAGTGGTCAAATTGACAGCACTCATACCGCGGCCCGACGTGGCATCCGAACTATTCTAGTTCTTGGCTGATTGCCTAACTCTCGAGCCTGCCGGCGCCCGGGTATCCTCACGCCGTCAAACACTGGGGCTAACAGATCAATTGTTTAGGCGGAGTCGGAATTTAGATCATTTAGGAACCGATTCTATAAACAGATAACATCGGAGGGACGAAAATAGACCGGTTTTAATTTGTTGACAATATTTCCATCTTCAATCGATGATTGATATTGGTAACGATAATGCGAACTGAATCAACTGAAAGAATATGATATTGGTAGACGATCGAGTGAAACTAGTATCGCCATCTAATGTAAGTTTTCCAAAATAACCCAGTTGAAATCAAACATGGCGCCTATTATCCACATGTTTTAAGACGTTCCAATAGATGGCGTTGATTGTGTAAACGGACAGTGTTTTAAACGGAAGGTAGATGGCGTATCATGTAATGCTTTGGTCTTAGTGTCATTAAGCAAAAACAGATGTCGCTAGCTAGCTCCGAAATATGAAAAAATACTTCACAGAAAGGGCGTTTCACGAGAAGTATTCTTATGTAAGTATTGTAGGTATTAAAATCCTCTGACCTGAAAGTACTTGTTGACCACAGGGTCGGAGGCCAACAGATGTTGTGCTCGTGACTCGTCGCGGCAGTAGCAGACGTGCTTGTCGAATTCGCGTTCCATTCGTAACAGTGCTCGTCCGAGCATTTTCGGTTCGCCGGCGTAGTATTTTATCCCCTCTAGGAGGACCCTGGAAGTATAAAAGAGTGTTAAGATTGCACATTACGGTGGATCTTAAAACTAACATTATAACGCGACTTACAGACGAAGTACCGACTAGTGGTACATAATAAACAGGTTGACGTACTCTATAGGGTGGGGAATTGGGGATGGCAATAGCACAAAAAATGATCATGGTAGGATTTTGATAAATTGGTGTAATTATTTTTATTGAGCATTAATAATATTAAATTATGACGCTACAAGTCGCCGCTCTTCAGACAAGTTAGAAAACCAATATTTTATATGGTGTATTATTTTAGTTACATTTATATGCTCTTTAGTATATCTATTTTTTTATTTTATTTCGTTTTTAGGATTTATTTCATAGTTTCAAAATATTCTTATGAACTAGTATTACCAGTATTTTATTTTTTTTGTCGTATTGTCGTCCGCACCCTGTATATTTAAACACTAGAATTCAGTGCCTCTTCTGTTATTTGTATTTTTCCTAGCGTTTTCCCAACTATTTTGGGGTCGGCTTTCAGTCTAAACGGATGCAGCTGAATATATGGAGCAACTGCATGTCTGCCCTCCATAACCCAATTTATAGCTTGTTATGACTGGGTGTCAGACTAAGGATGTTACTATCGACACACATCGACATCGATCGACGTTGATCGATTGGTGTGGTAGCTTTGGCTGATCGACGGATACCGTTCCACTAACCAATCGATCGATTACCCGCCGATGACATCGGTCGACTTTGATCGATTAACCCCAGCTATAATCCATCAGTAATAATAATCAAGCAGCTCGATCGACGTCGACTAATAAATTCTACCATCGATCGATGCTGTCGATCGACGATGGATCGATTGGTCTGGTAGAAACTTTCGATCGACGTCGACTAACCCATTCTACCATTGATCGATGCCGTCGAACGACAATCGATCGATTGGTCTGGTAACAGCTTTACTGGCTTCTCACTACCCATAACGACAGTCAAAGATCTACAAATGACAGCCAGGACCAACGACCAATTTAAAAGGAACAGAACGGCTTTCAGTGCCTCTAAAAAGAGGCACGTAAAACCTTTCCGTACAGTATATGGAAACTTATAGTCATAAAACTGGTATGTATGGTTTGACGTAGACAAAAAGACGGTCTCAGAGACCTTCTGAGACGATGAAGATGAAATTTAGATATCAATAATATTAGTGACCAGTACACGGTTTTAAGCCAAAAATGAATATTATTTCACTATGTGAATTTATGTCTACAGCAAACCATGTATGTAGCACTCACGTATTATGAAACTCGCAGATCTGCCTGAAGTTAGAGAACAGTAGCTCTCGGTTGTCGAATACGGCCTTTGGCGTGGTCGCCTTGTCAGTGGGCTTCATGTACCGAGACACCACCTGCTGCATGTCACGGCCGAACTCCTCCTCTGTTTCCACCAGCTCTCGTACCACGGCTCTGGAGATATGGATATTTTGTCAGGATCGTAGATTTAATACCTAATAATAATATTTATTTGCTCAAAATAAGGATTGTAGTACATGTTAAAAATACGGTTTTACAAAATAAGTACCTACTATATCTATAATCGTGTGAGTGAAACACTGAGGACCTAGACAAGTGACAATGACTCCGTGTCGAACCGATTTCGAAAATCGATAACGCTTGCTTTTCTACAGGGTCCAAACCACGAAGGTCCAAGCGTTCGCTAAGTTGTCGAACAATTTGATATTTCGGCGATTTCGATTGTCACGAACGCCACTTGTCTACGCATTTGTATGGGAATATCGATCAAGTGATACCATTTCGTCATGGTTTCGTTAGGCGATTTGATATTGTCCAGCACTTATAGCGATCGAAAGTGACATTTCGAAAGCAACAATGTCAATTCCATACATTTAGGATTTATCTAATTTCGTTATCGTTAATGAAAATGTGACTTTGTCTAAGCCTTCTGTTTTCCTAGCTGGGTTATGAAAATATCCTGTGTTAAGAAGAAACAGTCCGGTCCCCTAGAGTAGTGACGACAAGTTACATAGTCCTTGATGTAAGTAGGTACTGCTACAATATTTAGAGTTTTGAGTTTAATAATTTAGTTAAAGGTTGACAATGCCAGATCCTGCCCCACCCATGTACAGAAAAGTAAATTAATGAAAATAATTGTAATGAATATAGAACCTTTCTATAGTAAATTGTTTTTCTTTAGAACTTGCGGAACCTACCCACATAATACAAACTCATTTTACCTAAAATATAATTGAACCTATAATCAATGTCATTTTTGTTTTGTAGATTTAAACGGAAACCGCAAGTTCTACAGTCCCTAAGACTAATGTTTAGTTATCAGCAATAAATAAACAGTAAGATGCTACATATTGCACATGACTTTTATTGAGTGGGGCAAAGTTCTATAGAGTTTCTGGCATTGTCCTTTAGGTTAGATTTACTAATCTAATTTTGTGACGGCTATGGCTGTGTGTTTGTTTGGAAAGTTAGATAATGTGTGTATACTAATATAATAAAAGGTAGTTTGTTTGATTTTTGTTTGCTTCATCACCTTCTAGTCATTTCCCAAATATGTTGGGGTCGGCTTCCAGTCTAACCGGATGCAGCTGGTACCAGTGTTTTACATGAAGCGACTGCCTATCGGACCTCCACAACTCAGTTACTGGATAGCTCGATACCCTTTGGTAAGACTGGTTGTCAGACTTTCTGACTTTTCATTTTGCTTATATGAGGAGGTAATTTCTGAAATTACTAGTTCCTTCAAAAAAACCCTTCATTACTAGATCTCTACACCATTGCCGAGTGTCATAGAGTATACATATTTTATGGTATACTCGACTTCCACGCGGATGAAGTCACGGGTAACAGCTAGTGTCATAACACATACCAACCTTATTCCCACTGGACTTAGGCCAATATAATCTATATATATAAAAGGCAAAATTGATTGACTGATGTATCAACGCACAGGCCAAACCCTTAAGCCCGTCACAGACGTAGCTAAAATATATATTAATATACGTCAGATGTAGCTATAATCAAGGCATATTACGACAGACTAAAATATATATTTTTACTACGTCACCAAAATATGTGGACAGATATAGCAAGGCATATTAATATAAATTTCAAAAATGTGAAACCAACAACGATCGCAGACGTAATAAGGGCGAAAATATATTATTATATTATAGCTACCGTGTGTGGTGTGGTGGCTAGCTATAATATATATTATAGCTACGTATGTGACGGGCTATAAGGCTAGAAAATTGAAATTTTCCTCTTATGACGAAGACATCCACTAAGGAAGCATTTTTCAAAATTCAACCGCCACAGGAGTGAAATAGAAGATAAAAGTTTGTATGAAACTTTTTATATTCCTTGGATATATTTGCATTACCTACCGACCTACCTACCTACCTAGGTACAGGTATAGGTAGGGTAGGTAGGTAGGTATGTAGATTGGTAAAGTAGGTGGTAGGTAGGTAGATAGCAAAGACATAAAACCATTCTCTTTGGTAGATAGGGACAGGACAACGTCTGTAGGGTCAGCTAATGACAATATAAATGCTTCATAAAACTAAAAAAATATCTTCCTGGTGCTCCCCATCCAAAATTCTAAGCTTTCAAGATCAATAGACGCATATTTTGATCAGCACTCGACTGGCGATTATGACGTTACAGTGAGGGTTCAAATGATAAACATTATAATAAATTAGAGAGTGTTTTCCTAGATTATGACTCAGTGTGAGAACGTGTAATACCGATGCCAAGAGGTGAGAGCGTGGGAGCATCTATAATAGTGAATGGAGAGGCAGAAAGAGGTTTGGAAGGTCGTGATTTGCTGGAAGTCAAGGTAGGAAGCTTATTGTTGAGCATTCGTTTCCTGTACAAGGGGTTTAAGTATTGGAAGTAGAAAAGCGAACACTAACTCAACCAAAGTCTGCCAAATCCATTGTGTATTCCAAGTCGTTAGAAAATATTTCGTAGATCAGTAATAATCTGATGAACATATCCATTTCTATAGCTAACAATCCAATAAACACTTAGTAGGTAACATTTATGTAAGGCTAGCTTTTGTCCACAACTTGTCCGCGTGAGTTTTCTTAAGGATCCCTAACTTTTTGATACTTAAATATGGCTAACCAACCAATATGGAAACTAGCTTCCTTTTAGCGAAATAATTTTCAGAATCAGACAAGAAGTTTCTCAGATTAGCCCGAACATAGCGATTCTAACACTAAAAATAGATCTTATTACCTGTACTGTACCTATGTTTACAAATAAATAATTTGAATTTGAATTTTGAATTTGAAAAAAACACTTAATTTAGAAATCGCTGTTAACGTTCATTTAGTCAACGCAAAGTACAGTTTGTGTTAGATGTACCTACACATGTCATGTAACTTACACAAAGTTCTAATTACAAACTTCTAACTAGAATGTTTTCCAACCTATGAAAAAAAATTATTGTGATATTAGTCTGTAAGCTTTCTGTAAAATAAATAAACAAACACTTAGAGCGACGGACTTTATTCTATAATAAGTAGTGATAAAGCGTTATAGAAGAACGGAAAAAATGCCGACAGACTGATTTCAACTAGCTCTTTCCCAACCGGACCATCAAAAATAGATGGACAACTTGTTAACCAAAGACAAGTCTTAAATTCTGCCAAATCTACCTGAACGAGTTGTTGGCAGTTTTGACTAAACACACCTAATAATATTGCTCTGGCATGATGATGCGTTAGACATTAGGGCATGCAATATCGGAAGGTTCTCAATTCCGGAACTGAGTTCCAATACTGGAGATGTGACTCCGGAATTCCGGAACTGGTTCCGGAACTGGTAAGTTTTAAAGTTTGTTTCAAACCAAACAAGATTTATAATTATAGCAGTCTTGTAGTTATCAATTCGGATTTTTTATGTATGTTCGGGCATAACTCCGTCATATGTAGTTGGATTTGCATTTTTTTTTGTTCGAAAGGGGTTTATTCCGAAATAGTCCCATTTCAATTTTATCGAAATGGATTCAGCGCTTTAGGAAGAAATCAACAAAATCCGTTCCAAACGAGCGATATTTTAGTTTCTTGAATCTTTGGAGGACTTTCAATCTCTTTTTTAACTGTGTCGCCGTTTCTTAATGGGTTTTTAGTATCGCCGTAACATCCAAATTATCTTAGTTTGGATGATAAGGTAATACTAAAAGCGGAAAAAAACTAAAAAAAAGACAACCGCCTTCAAAAACTAAAATAAGTGGTAATTCAAAACAACAAATAGAACTATGCCACCGTGACCCACTTCCGAAACTAAACTCATGTATGTTCTGTGCTAAACTTATTTATCACTTTTTAGTTTTTGAAGGCGGTTGTCTTTTTTTTTAGTTTTCATTTGTAACAAATTAAACATAGAACATCTTCCTCTCTTATTACTCTCATTAAACCGTAAAAACAACAAGGCTTATTTTTTTTATCACACATTAATACTCGTAATATCCATAATAAAACATAGGTACGATATTTGAATCGCACTATGTTTACGTGCATTACATACATACGAGTCATACGACATAGTCTCTATCGAGCTGCTTTTGTAAAGTTGGTACATTATTTGTTACATCATTATCAGAATCTAGTGCGGAGGGTTGTGCAGTCAAAGTCAAAGCATTTATTTCAA
This sequence comes from Charanyca ferruginea, assembly GCA_947361185.1. NCBI lineage: Eukaryota > Metazoa > Arthropoda > Insecta > Lepidoptera > Noctuidae > Charanyca > Charanyca ferruginea. Next base: position 28,950,609 of record OX376058.1, on the reverse strand, counting down.
TTAAACCATTTACGGGCACTTTTGAATTGTCAAGGAGTCGGTCAGTTAGTCAGAAAGTTGAAGCTCGATCCAAAACGTAGGTAGGTCTCATGGAGAAGAACGAGAAAGAAACTCCACGGACTCTCTTTTAAATCATGTTTTTACAATATATTGGTTACATTATCCTTGTTGCTTCTATATGTGAAAACAATGCATACAAAAACAAACAAACAACAAAAACAAAAAAAAGAAAGAAAAGCCATGGCAGTTAACAGTTGACCAATCTCTACTGACAGCGCCCGTTCACGAACATGACGCGTTGTAGAGTCAGTTGTAGAGTCGATGGGCTCGCTGGTGTGTGCCGGTGATGGAGTGCGGGGAAAAGGATGCGCGTGCGCGGTCAGCTGCTTATGGAAAGTTCCACAGCCTAATTTAGTTGCGTGTAGAAATAATAATAACCAAATTCCGGAATTCCGATATTACTCCTCTCAATTCCGGAATTGAAATATCAGATAAATTGTTACGGAATTCCGGAATTACGAAATTCCGGAATTCCGGAATGCATGCCCTATTAGACATGTGGGAATAATTGGACGTGGTATGATATATTGCCTGTTGCAGACGTGCATTATCACAATGAGATATTAAATGAGCTGTTTACTGTGTACTTGAGAGTTTTGCTTCTATTAGTAGGGGCAGAAATGTAGCTGTAGGTAATAAAGCTGATGGGGCTTGGTAAGCTGATAAGTCTAAAATCAAAAGATATTTTGATCTTGAGTGTCATTGATTCCTACGTATGAATAAAACTGCACGAGTTCTGTAAGTTATGATTCATGAAAAGATGGCTGCCAATTTCTGGTAACCTCATTGAAATAATGAAGGTCATAATATACCTGAAGGTATTTTGAAGAAATAGGGCTTAAAAGAAATAGAAATAATGACTCAAGAATAACATGAGTATTCGTGTATATTTTGTCTACACTTGTGCCAAAACTTTATTGATTTAATTAGACAATGTTACAGACTGTGAATATGTAGTACCTACAAATCCATTTTGTTATATACCCAATTTTAACTTTGCTGGCCATGTAAATAAACAGTGACAATTTGGCTCGAATTCGATAGATATTTATTGATTACATATCTCAGGTATGTTCGACGAACAGTTACTATTAATCAGTTAAAATTACGACGTTTCATACGGCAGGCAACAGGCCAAGGCTATAATTATTATTGTAGTGCTGCAGGTGAAATAATTTTGAAGAACTAATTACGCTTTGAAATGTAATATAAAATGGAATTGCACTTTTTACTAACTTACTAACTTCATGGTAATAAGTACCAACTTTAGTCTAAAAATGTTTAGGAACTCACAAAATAAATTGTAATGTCAATGCTTTTATAAAAATAAACTATAAAAATATCCAACACATGGACATTCAAATGAATCAGACGACCACTTTCCAATCATCTAAAAATAAAATCCATAAAAGCGAAACCAATGAACTGTCTGTGAATACATTTCCAATAAAGCCAAACACAAAAGCTGAAGCAACTAAATATAGAATCCTTCGAACAAGGACACAGAATCCTTACATCTAAAAACAAAAGATGAGCGAATCTTGCGCAGACAGTTTGTTGACACGGAAAGGAAGCGCTGCCAAATTATGAAGTTGATGATAACTTAATATTCCGTCCTAAATAACTTGGTCATATCCTCCGGTAACTGTCAAATTTTCGTTACGTTTGTGTATCTCGACGACATTATGACTGGCGTGCGAAGTTGTTTGGATAAATATGAAGGATGCTAATGATGCGGATTTTGATGTATGGTTTATTTTATAAGCGATGCGTTTTAATTAAATTTTAGATATTGAAGTATACATGGTGGAAGGGGCGTACATGCGTCAACTTTTTCCATGAATTCAGTACATGAGACAGTAGAAAATGAGTAGTCAAAAGTACAATAATAATAATGTTGTCCTTTGGTGTACTACACAGAACATACAGGTATAATCGTCGAATGGTGTCTCATCTCATTGAAATTAGGTCTAAGTGACAAACGGATCTCTGTGAGTTGGATTCGGCCCCTCGTATGCCTTCCAAAACTTACAATTACCTTAACCTTAATAGCATTAAATCTATGGTCCTCATGAGACCAATAGGGTATTTTACTCTAAACGAGAAAAAATCTATAAATATGTTATTGAGGCAGTTTAGGCATAAAGCAGTCGGTAAATGTAAGTTTTAGTTCATAAAATAACAAACCAAATTTTTTAATTCAATTCAATGTTTTCAGTATTTTTAATCTGTTCTAAAACACCGTGAAATAGTAGCGGCCATGTTATTACGCCATAAGGCTGTGTAAACAAAAAATTGTCAACTGTCAGTCAACCGATTGGCGTAATATAGGCTTTGTACTTTTATTATTTTCGTAACCAACGTAATTTTTTCATTATAACACTTACTACAAAATATGCTTTTAATTATTTTTAAATGATATACAATTATCATATTTAATATGAGCTCATTTATTTGATACAAAACGAACTGACGTCATTTACGCTGAGCAATATGGCGTCCAGTAAGAGGCCTTTTCGTCAAACTACGCGCGAAAATTGAAAATTGAAAATTTAGATGTATTTTTATGGCACTTATCGATTGAATAAAAATTTTGTGTTTTTTTTTGGTGGCATATTAGCACTACAGAATTTCATTGAGACACTTTTCAAAAATGGGTGTAATACCCTATTATTCCTAAGATACTAAGCATCCAATAATACCAGTAATATCTACAAGTTAAAACTGTGTGGAACAGCTGACTTTTAAAGCGACGACCAAAGCTGAGGCTTCAAATGGCATGTTATGAATCCATGGTACAAGTATGGAAGGCGATGTCCCTTCCACCATGCCTGTGTTCCTTTTTTTGAAGTTTAATTTTAAACGAATTTTATTAACAACCAGAATTTTCCGGTCGTATATGTGGTTTCATAAAGACCTTAATTCTACGCTACAAGTACCAATTTAACATCAAAATCCATCCAAAAACGATAAACATTTCGACTGTTTCACGACCACTTGAAAGATTTTACAAGCATTTAATAAGACTTTGCTAGCGTATCGCCAAGAAGTACTATCGTTAAGGGGATTTGAAGGAACACGTGTAAATGCAGCGATAAAACTTGCCAAACACTTTAAATCATTTAATTGGAAAATGCCACTCGAGCCAACAATAAGCATATTCAACTAGGATAGATATAGAGAGGAGTTACTTGAGTACTCTAAATATTATCATTATCATCAAATCAGCGTATTGCCGTCCAGAGATCACTAACTCTTTACGAAACAAAAATAAAGAACGTCCCGATTTAAGTATAAAGATTAGCATTCTGAATTTAACTTGATATGAAAATCAGGGATAGGGACTATAGACTATATGAGCTGTTCAGAGACTGTCAAAGGCTTATGTGATACGAATGGCTTCTTAAAGGTGAAGAAGAAGAGGAAGAAGCCTCTTGTTGAAACCAGTACGGTACTGCGCTGCCGGGACCCAACATGCGCTGCGTCCAGCAGTACAGCAGTACCTATGACTCCACGAAGGTTGAGGAGATGGTGAAGTATATACGACTGAAGATCTAGTGGACTTTGGGTCGTGGGTTTGGAGTCGCGGCACAAACTTCAAGTCGTTTGTGGTGCGGGTTCCGACTCAGCATTTGGAGACCTTCCTTAAAGAATAGTTCTGGCCGAAGAGAGTCATGTATCGACGATTTCGTGGAAGATTACGCGACACCTCACAGTGCAACACGACCCCATCACCTAGTGTACAATAGTTTTTTAATTTAAGTATTATTACGCATGTATTAGTCTATAGATAAGTACCTATTGCTTATGTATATTTACTTTATTTCCTGAAATAAATGAACGGGGAAGCAAATATACTTAGATACTCCAATATAGGTACTTTAACAATGGCCCTGCGATATATCTCTCAGAAAGTATGAGAATAGGGAAATTAAACACTTGTAATTCGTTTCAATGTTAACACATTCCCGTTCTTGCTTATTTCTAGTTTGAAATAAAAATAGATTGCAACATTGTAGCACCAGGTGTGAAATTCTTTAATGATATCCTACAGCTGATATAAATATAAACATGCCATTCTCAAGTGCAAGGTCTTTGGAAATGTATAATTTCGCAAATCTGACCTTTGCAGTAACAATAGATGAAATAACAAGGTTGATCGTAAGGAAATATTGTTTAGAAGGTAAACATATGAATATATAACACTTGGACAGTAAGAGATTTCGTATCATTAGTTATTTCCATAATGACGACAGATCTACAAGACACAAGATACGGTACCATAGCTAAGTATTGGGTAATAGAAAATGTATTTACCTAAAGTTTACTTTCCCCTAGAAAAGTATGGATACGACTTCTAGCAATAATTGATTTGAAGAAAATAATTCACATTGTGATACTTTTCGATACAAAAGTCCATACCATAGGTACTAAGCCAACACCTGAAGTTTAGGTAAATAAAGGTTTAGGTAAAGCAACTTACGTCAATTTCTACTATTGACATGCCTTTTGGGGTCATATTGCGATTGTTAAACTATTGTGTCTGCTATTGGACACAATTCTCAAACAACTCCTGAAAGCCAGAATGAACAGTGGCGATAACCAGAAAAGCGCCAAAGCAATGAACGAATGAAGCTCGACGAGTCCCAAAGAAGCGATTCAACTGTCTTGGATCCCGCAACGTAATTAATCAGAAAAGAACAGCGGAGGAGTAAGAAAAGAAGATACGTACCTGTGTGTTTGTTTTTCTGATTGGACAGTTGAGCTCAACTGGAATAGTTAGTTTCAACATTTTTGAGTGTGACCTGACTATACCGAAATAACATTGATGGCAATGTACTGCAACCACACATTACCGAAAATATATGCCCCGATAAGGAGCGTTATGACGCTCTTATTCTTTGATTGTCTTGAAGATATTGTTATTATGATAACAATATCTTCAAGACATTCAAAGAATAAGAAAAAGACAAGTAATAGCAACCTTGGAATAGCCATTGATAATTAATTAACATGAGATACAGTAAAATAAAAATAAAACGTGTCCCAAATGTGTAACGATCATAAACACAAAGATTTACAGCCACACTGGTCAACGACTTAAGAACGTCGATTAAAAGCTAAAAGACATTGACATGAAAGTGTGTGATCCAATTTCTCGCGCCGACTAAAGCGACAATAAAAACTTGATGTGGATTTCCTTTCAAACGACCCGACTTCCCTTTGATCAGTATATGTTGAAACAATGTTTGATATTGTGCTTACGACAATTGGTGATTAAGATTCTAGATTTCGACAAATTAAAAAAAAAAGTCACGATTTGATGTAAACAGAGAGCTAAAAGCTTTCTTGTTAGACTTTTTGTGTTTAAAAATAGCATAATTCTGGAAATATCATTAAGCCACTAATATGTGTGTCATAAAATTTAATGATGGCCGTTTTAAGAAAAAAATCTGGAATGTTTTAATGAGATAAAACAACAAAGATAGGTGGGTACAGGAGAAAACCCTGCTTTTTAAAATTAGAACTTCTGTATTGACCACATCAAGATGCAAGTATTCATAATCATTATCGTATCAGCCTATTTGCCGTCCGCTATTGAATGTAGGCCTCCCCAGAGATCGCCGACCAACCCGGTCTTGGGCAGTCCGCAGTCATCCGCTGCCAGCCACCTTCTTTAAATCGTTGGTCCATCGTGCCGCAGGGCGTCCCACACTACGTTTGCCCAAACGCGGACTCCACTCAAGTATTGCGATCGATCAATGCTATCGACCATTCGATTAGAATAGATCGAACTGGTGTGGCGCATGGCAGCTGGATTATATTCATCTAACGAATTGATGGTCCATCGATGAACGTAATCCAGTTTTGAGGCGATCAATATCGACTTGCTGACGTCCGCAATCTAGTGTCATGACTCTTGTATCATCATCATCAGCATGACGCCGTACAATGTTGAACAAAAGCCTCCCCCACCACTAACCACTGGACAAACCCTCCACACTTGCTCTGCTGGCTTTTGCTTTATGATAAAAAAAACCCTCTACTCACTGTCGTCTCGCAGCCATGGCGGTCTGGTCTCTCTCTGCCGTCTGCTTCTCCTCCAGAACTTGCGCCGGTACATAGCCCTGGCGGGTGCGTAACTCCCCGCCCTGCACGTCCTCTATCACACGGACCAGCCATCTGGAAACAGGGGAGGACACAGTGAGTGCTAGAGAGTGATAAAATAGGGAAGAGGGGAGAAAAGAGAGCTGTCAACGAAAACGTTTTACTTTGGTTGCAATTTATAGAAAATTCTGACTTTATTATTGAACATTAAGTTTTGGAAATGACCGCCTAAAATGAGACCTTTGCCCAGGTCTTTACTCCGGGACATAGGCCTTCTTTCACTCCTCTCATCATTCGCGTTTATAGTTACCGTTGTATGACTATTTTGTTGTGTATCTATGTAAGAAATAGAAGAGTTTAGTGATTGTCGATACAAAATGTTAAATCAGAATTGTGTTGAAGATTGGGTGGAGACTGATAGTTGATTGTAAGAGTTAAAAATATTATCAGTACCAAAATTAGTATAAGGTTTTCCATATGACAATTCACTGCCTGTCTCTCTGTTCCCCGATAGGTATAATCTAGGTTTCTTTAAGGCATGACTGAGTTCATCCTAGGCAAGCGTGCTCCACCTTAGGCCGCATCATCACTAAACATCAGGTGAGTTGGTCAAACGCAAGTCAGATCCATACGAATATTTAAAATGCTCTTTATAAAAATAATGTATGAGTAGATTTGTGATTTCGTGTAAATAAACATAATTAATGTATTTTAGGCGTGGTCGGTACAGGAAATCTAACTGGAACAATGTGAAACTATTCTAAGAAAGCCGTCGCCACCTGGAGCGACGGTTGACATTTGGATACGAGTTAGTACTCTCTCCGTTTAGATCTAATAATAACGTGACATTTAAATAAATATGATATTCGTAAGACGCCTGGGTCTTCCTTATGTACCGAAAGCTTTCACAAATGATAATTATGACATGAAATCTGTCTCTTGAACTAATCTACATAAATATATATATAATAAAAATTAATCGCCGAAATGTATAGGTAAATAGGTAGGGTAGGGCAGGGTAGGGTAGTGTAGGGTAGGTAGGTAGGTATGGTAGGAGTAGGGTTGCCAACTCTTTGACGGTCAAATATAGTAGTTCTAAAATTTTTACCCATAAAAATATCGAAAACATGAAAAAAAATAGTAGGTTCCAAAAATTAGGTAGGTACTTTTTTTTTTTGAAGAATATTTTATGAATTATTGAACGCATCTGTCGACTTGATATTCCAGAATTGTTAAAAATGGGTATTGACGTTTTGTTTTACGCTTACACATTTTGAAACGAATATTATTGCTAAGAGTTTGATGGCTTTAAAATATAGTAGTTTCGCCTACATATCTTTTTTTGAAAAATATAGTAGTCGGGCCTCTAATATAGTAGGATACTATATTATATAGTAGGGTTGGCAACCCTAGGTAGGAGGTAGGTAGGGTAGGGTAGGTAGGGTAGGTAGGGCGGGTAGGTAGGGTAGGGTAGGGTAGGTAGGTAGCAGGGTAGGTAGGTAGAGTAGGTAGATAGGTAGGGTAGATAGATGGGGACAGGACAACGTCTGTCGGGTCAGCTAGTTTAATATGAATGGAAGCAGTTCTGTCAAAACTAATGTACAGAGGCCAGCACATCAAGTTACATCAATGTGTCAAATTTCTTTCATAGATTTTCAACTTTATAACAAAAGCATAGGGTTCATATTCAAATGGGAAAATTCTACAGTTTGGTATGGCTTGATGAATCTGTACGTCAAAATTGGTCTCATTTTTGAAGTAAATAATGTTTGTAGTAGTGTTTTTGTTTTTAGAATGATTTCAAAAACAATGTATCTCTTCTTTTCCATTAAGGCTGGCCGCATACGTTCGGAATCCGTATTCGATTTCCAAATTCGTTATCCGCGTTCGGAATTCCGTGTGCCTAGCGCAGACGTTAAAGTTTTTTCATTAGGAATATTATACTGCCAGTACGTTCAGTGGTGGCTTTGTGAACGCACGACGATGGAGAACGACGATTAAATTGCGATTGCATTTCTGTTAACATTATCAAAGAAGAAAAAGAAACGTCGGTATTAGGTTCATCCGTTAAACACTCGGACTGCTTCACACATTGTCTTGCTGGCACTTCACATGGCTATTTGTATATTGGCGTATTTGGCATATTTGGCAAACAATTACCATGTGTGGTGTGGACAGTATATTTGACAAAGTATTGGCCTTATTCGCCTATTTGACAAATATGGCCAATACCAAATACGGTTACCGTGCGCTTGTCGGTTTCTCGACGCACATCAAAGAGGTCAAATAGGCGAATACGCAAATAAGCCGTCCACACAATGGCCATGTTCAGATGCGCACGCGTCGCCAACCTGCATGGACGTGCAGTATTTTGTGTCTGTGTTGCGGGCGCGAACTGGAACAGCTATTGAAAATGAATTGGGACAATGAAACAGTATTAAAATTCCTCGAATTATGCCAAAATAATTTGTGTATTATGTAATATGTAAATAATAAAATCCAGCTGCAAGTTAAAACACGTCCATAGTTTTGCTGAACACATTGCCTGCTTCTGCCAAATGTTTGCGTGTTTGTTATTTGGCCTGCCATGTGTGGATGGTCATATTTGCGTGTTCGTCATATATTTTGCCAAATACAGCAAACGCCCAATAGCAAACACAAATAGCCATGTGAAGTGCCACCATCTGATGCACTCGTGATGAGACGTAAAAAACACATAACATATCCAATACGCACAGCGCGTGGCGCGGTTCCGAATGAAAATTTCCGAACGTGTGCGGCGGTACATAGCAAATGTATAGAAGTGCTGCATTCCGCATGATGTCATTAGGTTTTTTCCGAATGGTGGTTCCGAACGCACGGGCTGGGCTGATTCGAAACGTACGTACGGAATATATTCCGTACGAAAAAAAAACGAATGTGTGCGGCAGTCAATGTATTTTCTATCGATATTGATGCATTCGGGTCTACGAACGCGGAAAACGAATTCGGAAATCGAATACGGATTCCGAACGTATGCGGCCAGCCTAATACTCTCCATCTGGGGGGAACCGAGGTTTATGTTGGACTCTTAACAACTAAGGGACTAACTACACTTATTTAGCTCAATTCAGCTTTTGTCTATAGATAATGCAAATTTTGTATCGCATCCGTTCAGACGCGGCAAGGTGAACGGACACGTAAACATCTTCATACTACACCAGTGTTTTCTATGAACAAAAGCTGAATTTAGTTGAATATGTGTAGTGAATCCTAAAACCTTTCTTCCCCTGCTACCATTAGTCAAGGGTCCGGTATTCGTTTGACGCAGCAAAAACACAAAATCCTTTAATTCATACTTCCATACATAATTACTTAATATACTAAATACTTAATATTATAAATGCGAAAGTAACTCTGTCTGTTATGCTTTCACGATGAAACGGCTAAACCGATTTTAATAAAGGAGTTGTTTCAAAATGTATGGAGCCTGGGCTCAGTCCTTGTACACCATACTTAATAATAGAGCAACACATTTTAAATAGTTCTCAACTGTTCAATTAGTTATTTCTAGCTTTGTGAGCAGGTAAAACACAAGAAATTGCACGTGAAATTGCTACACACACAAAAAAACAATCATGGCGGTAAGCTGACATTTTGATTGATTAATGACGTTTGACATTTATAATTCTGATTTTATGTATCGATTTGTGCATAGCCAGATAAACATATGGGAATGAAACGGTGTTAAATTCAAAAAAACGAAAGGGAGGTTGTTACAAAGTACTCCAGAAACAAAACGAGACAAAAGTGACAGAAGTGACACTGACAGCTGACAGTTTTCTTTCTATGATCAATGGTCGATCTATGGTTTATAGAGTAGCTAAATCTGAGTGACGCCATGTTGAAAATCCATAAAACGTTAAATTATCAATTTACTACCACAACACATTTAAATGAATTATCTGTATTTTTCCAGGATTCTACGGATTTTTCTCTTTTTTTTAAAGTGGTGTACATAGACTGGGCCCATTATGAAACATGTCCTTTGGCACGAAGATAACCCGAACCCTGGAGTAGGACCAATAGGACATAGGCACAGAATACTTAATAGTACTACATAGGTTACTTTTGAATCCGCGATTTCGTCTGCATCCGCGATAACCGACATTCACGCGGACGAAGTCGCGAGCTAAAGCTAGTAGGCAATAAATTAAATTGAATTGAACTGTTTATTTTTGTTTTATATAAGTGTTACCTATCCACCGTCTAAACATCTTTGTAGAAGATTTTTGAAAGGACGGGTAGCTATCAAAGCTGAATATTGTTTTTCAGATGATAACTACAATCATGGCTTCTTATTGTTTACCAATTAATTTATTCTATATTAATAACTGGCATTAATTAGATCAGTATAATTCCTGTCCGTCAGCAGTGGAATCAGATCTACACTGATAACAAATTAAAATAATTAAGTAAACTCGTTAAAAATTATTTTCCATACCACCCGAATTGAGGTTTTAATTTTATCGACATTATTTCACCATCTTTTCGTAGATCAATCTACACATCAATCAATCTTAATTATTATCACGGAATAATGGAGCCGTTACTTTCTAAAATTCATAATAAAACCGGTCAGGTGCAAGTCGTACTCGCACTCAAAGGGTTCCGTACCACAGTATCATTATTAAATTGGGCAAAAAAAACGCACGTTTCTTTTATGGGAACCCATATTTTAATCTGTTTTATTGTTATTATTTGTTGTTGTAGCAGAGATACTAATACACACTCGGTGTAAAACTTCAAGTGTCTATCTACTTATTATGGTTAAAAAGTGACAGGCAGTCGTACGGATGAGCGAGAGCAGTCTCCATTTGGACGTTTTTACTAAGGACCCCTAAAAATCAAAATATTATTTTTAGTCCAACTTTTCTCGGAAGCTTTCTCATGTCAATCGTATGATGACGTGATCCGAGCGATGGCCTGTGGTTCGTTAGCCCAGTCTCGATTCAAAGTCTTTGTCTAAAATGTTTATAGCCTAAATTGTAGCCGTACCATGACACAGGGATATCGAATGTTGTCTGCTGGTTTGAGTGACACTGATGTGACGGGTTATTAGTCGAAACAATAAAGATCTGAAATACCTACATCATTTCTTTTTTATATAAGTATATTCTAATAGGCTCGCGTTCGGCGCAATTCACCTGATCTTAAGTGATGATGCGGCCTAAGGTGCAGTACGCTTGCCTAGGATAAACCAGTTCACTCGTGCCTTGAAGATACGCAGATTATATTTATCGGTGAGAGGCAGGTAGTGAATTCCACAGTCTAGCAGTTCGCACAATAATTGTGAAAGCAAAGCGCTTGAATCGAGACCGTGGAACTACAACCATATAGCGGTGACGCTTCGCCGTATCTCTGCTCGTCTGATGATGGAATTGGGATGGAGGAATTAAATTGTGCAATTCCAAAGCATACTCTCCGAAATGTACCCGATATAAGACAGATAGGCTGATTAAATAGAATTGAAAATTGTATGCAAGATAAAATTCCGTGGGGCATTTTAGGCACGTAATTAACTCTATTTCTGTTATTTTATTTCATCACCAAATAATCAACAAAATGCTTGGGCAAACTCCTGCTCTGTTTGCGCTGACCGTTATATTGGCTACCCTTTAGATATTGTCCAACATTGAAATATTGTTCTCCTGCAGGGCAAAGGCAAAGGTACTATTATGCCTGAAAAATACCAAGTCCGTCTGTGCTTCGTAACTGACAAAGTTCTAGCCTATGGTAGCCTAGTAATTGTCAACTAGGCTACCATCGCATGTTTAGTAAAGTTAACAATTTTTGGGGTTAAGACGCTTTTCCCGAAATCTGAAGTTCCTATATTTTTTCATTATTTTTCTGTGACCCCTATAAACGAATACAATAAAATTGCTTAAAATTGGATTAAATATAATTTTATTATTTGCAAAATAAGGGTTACATTTTCTTCTTTAGAAAGAAAGAAAAGAAAGAAAAGCCATTTATTCACGCGAAAAGCGACGCACTTAATATATAACAGTATTAACTTGTAACTAAATATGTAAATACCTTTACATAAAACAACGGCATTTTTTCCTGATTCATATGAATACCTACTCACAACTGTGTTGCGTTAGTTGATAGTTTCTTAGATAAATATATTAAAATACTACATTCAATGTTTGAACAGACAGACTGACAGGAATACCTCTTTCAACATCTTGTTATACGACACACAAATATTACAAGAAATCTCTTCACGAATTCAACAGACATAGTTTTTCTCAACGTTTTATTGCATATTTACATATCTTTATTACGTTGGTTTATTTTTACATGTCATTCTTTATTCTGAAGAGATTATTGCGATAATCAGATGGTACATTTGTTACTTTTGCTTTTCTTCTAAAAGACATTTGAAAATGGAATAAGCATTTGAAAAACGAAATTATGTTTAAAAAAGCGGTTCGAAAAATAAATAATTGGCGGTAAAATGAAGTAGGTAACCTTATTCGCGGCATCTCGGCGCTCATCATGTCATCCGGATCATATCGAAGGAATCTGTGCCTCATTTGTTTGATTTCTTAAAAAGTTATTTCGAATGATATATTGTCTATTTCTCGGATGGTGTACTAGATGCTATGGTTAAGAGATTTTAGAAAAAAAATATGGATTTTAGGTGCTTGTGTACAGTAGGTATTTTACTTAAGTATTTTTATTATTCCATCTATCTATGTATTCTTATAAATAAAAATCAATTACCACATATTTTGTGACTCATCATCACTTCAGAACCACTCGACCGGCTGCTTTGTTTGTTGTGTTTGTAATTATTTTGGCAGGACAATGCTTCAATGTATGAAAATTCACCGGAAATGTCGGACTTTTAGATGGTATTTTTGTTTGAAAGTCGGGGCGGGTCGCTACTTCGCAATACGATAAGGCTAATGAGCTACCAAGATTATTTTTTAAGAACAAGTATTTTATAGCCCACTTTTATTACTTTACAAAAGTCGTAATAAAATGTTTTTAAGCAATGATCACTGTATTTTATGAATTAATAAAATTATTATATTATATTGTTGTTTTATTCCAAAGGAGCATCTTCGTTCAACTGATTCCGCAATCTTTAGGTTCATTAAAAACCAGTAAAACCTAAAACACTGTTGTGACTATAGACTGACATATGACATTTACGACGGTCGTAAAAATTTAAGAAAAAAAAACTGCTGAGCATGTAATAGGGTTGCCATACTTGGCAAGCCTCGTGTCGGGACGCAAAAAGAAAAATATAAACAGGGCGTTTGGTAGATCGATGCAAAGCCGTAAAGCGGAGCTAGTATAGACTATTTATAACCATTTGAACCGAACTTGTCTCAGACGAACGTGTGACATTTTTTTTCTAGCAACATTTTAATGATTTTTGATGACAAGACCCAAAATATTGCAGTTAAGTAGTTGCAAATGATAGCCAGTTTGAAAAATACATCCATTAAATCCAAGCTTTTTAAATTTTTGTGAAACAAATTCAGATTTGATTGCAGAAATAGGAAATAAACCCTGATCGGGCTTATAAAAAAATATTTTAGGTGGTCTCTCTTCAGCGTTAAAATAGATCGGCCGAGTAGAATTTGGCGCGCGTATTTTAATTGCTGTGACCACGCGAATAATCGGGACGTAATAGTGCTTTGTCGGGACGTTGGGACCTAGGCCCCAATGACGGTGACAGTCCCGATATATCGGGACGAATGGCAACCCTAAGCATGTACCTACACATACTAAAGTACATGAAAAAATAAATACTTCACAAAGTCAATTTGATATAAAATGGAATAAATTCCCACTATACTGCCCGAGATTATAAAAAAGTTCCAACAGTAACAATAACTCATTATGTTAACTGCATTGCAATTCTGTAAGAAATAACTCACGTGTTCGAATCCTATCTTATTTCCGATTTCACTTACCTGAAGTGAAACGTAAGTAGCTATTTGGTATTCGCTGAAATAGTTCGCTTCACCTATGTTCTCAGTAGTGGCGCTAGCGTATTTTTCATCGAGTTACAGAATGCCTAATACAGTTTTCACCGCGGAATCAGAAGTGAGCTTATAAAGCTAAGGAGTTTGATTGTTAGGGTTCCGTAGATAAATGGCAAAAACCCTTATGGATTCGTCATGTCAGTCTGTCTGTCTGTCTGGGTAAGTGGGTATAAGTTTCAATAGTATAGTTCTTATGAACTATACTGTTGAAACTTGGTAAGTAATTATTCTATTACTATTCTCAACATTTTTTTTTCATCAAACCCATACGTGTGGGGTATCTATGGATAGGTCTTTAAAAATGATATTGAGGTTTCTAATATAATTTTTTTCTAAACTGAACTGTTTGCACGAGAGACACTTCCAAAGTGGTAAAATGTTTCCCCCCCACTGTAACTTCTAAAATAAGAGAATCATAAAACTAAAAAAGTATATGATGTACATTACCATGTAAACTTCCACCGAAAATTGGTTTGAACGAGATCTAGTAAGTAGTTTTTTTTAATACGTCATAAATCGTAAACCGCAATTTACTAATAAAACATCGATCAAAGTTACAACGAACTAGAAGAACTTTTATATTATGTTACTTGCTGCTACGGAACCCTTCATGGGCGAGTCCGACTCGCACTTGGCCGCTTTTTTTTTGTTCAACTCGCCAATCTCCGGGGAACTGGTCCGATTCTGAAAATTCGCAAATAGAAAACTAATAGTAAGTGACCGAATAGCTAAATAGATAATAAACGATTCGGGATCCTTAACAAAACTAGTCTATTTCGTTCACGTGAATACAAAGAGACTAGAGCACAAATTAACTAATAGTTCCTTTGGACTAAGGCTTGCAATCCGGATATCCGCCGATTTTTATCGAGGAGAATGATTCCTATTGAGGTGCAAAGTTTTTATAAAAAAATAAATGAAATAAAAACCTTCCGTTTTACAAACTTTATAAAGACGAGACAAAAAATTAATTCCAATTAGAAACAGAGGAGCGCAAATATTCAAGCGTATGCGCAGGGTATATATAAACTCTTTTGGAAAAAAAACGGGCACTTTAGAATTTCTTCTGTACTTCAATGAAGAAGAACAAGAAAGAGGTTTTATTAATTTGACGATGTATCGATGATATTATTTGTTGATGATATGATTTTTAAATCCGGATATTGCATCACCATCCGGATTTTTCCAATGTTACGAATAGTTGTATTTCTCTTTTCAATATTAAATAAAAACTGTCATCTGTAAAGTACATACCTACATAACTGTTACAGATGAGTTTGTGTTAGTGTCACTTTAAAAGGAAGATAAATATGTATAGATTCTATACTTTAGCGACCCGTCGGCTTCGCACGGGTGCAATTTTGTGATATCCGTCCTGATGAGTCATGTAGTGTTCTTTAAAAAGCTAGGTATATTACCACTTCCGTCACTCTACATTTACGAAATCTGTAATTATGTTTATAGTAATAAGGGATTGTTCAAAAAAGCCTATCAATTGAACTCTCGAAATAGAGATCCGGGATCCGGGGGGGAGGGGGGGAGGTTATATTGCAGGATACACCTAAATCAGCCAAGTATACAAAAAGTTTCCTAGTAATTTTTATACGTATTACAACAAAATTCCAAAACAAATAAAATTGTTACATAATAATAATTCATTTAAAAACAGACTATTGAAATGGCTGAAAGAACATTTTGTTTTATTAAAGATTTGTTTAACCTATAAATTGCTGAACTTTTGTCATTACGGATAATGCTGAGATGTTAATAAATAATCATTATTTTGCATGCAATCGATACATTCCTGTATACTCGTAGCTAAACATGTGGACTTTAGATTAATGCCTTAAACATGGTATAAAGACTTATCTTGGGTGTGATTCTGTAAGACCTCATTCTAAATTTCGAATCTGAATCCGCCGTGAGTTTCTTGATTGGCATTCTAAAAACTCGGTTGATAATTCGAATTTATACTCGCTGACACGCTCGCAAGGGTGGCCCTTGCGAGCGTGTCAGCGAGTTGAACTAAATTGATAGGGAGATTTAGACAGATAAAGTATGAGACAGAATGCCATGAAACTATTGTAAACCCTTCCTAACAATACTTTTCCACGAATTGTAAAACATTATTTCACATTCTACAAAGGAAACATAAAAGAGTTTATAATAAAGTAGTACTAATCTATTACTTTCGGAATTATTTCAGATTTTCACCAATTTATCTTAGCGATGGAATATCGCCAAGTCTCTATATCATAATTTTTGCATGACTGTCTTGATGTTAACTTTAGTAGGTCGTTCATGTTTTGCAGAATAGGTTTGGACTAAATGATGTGTAATTTAATGAAAATGTTAGTAATAATGGAGTAATAACAGTGAATATTTCATCGTAATTATGAAGATTTACTTTGTAGTTTAAGCTAGGTAAGTCGTATCGCAACTACAGAAGAGGTGGCTGATGATTTATGTCACAAAAAATACACACTACACAAATTGTTCTCTAATTTTTTTTTCGTTTTTTTATTCTTTGTTTTTCCCCACTCTACGTATTTCTCCTGTATCGTGATTACGTTTACAAACATTTTGTTCCATGCGGGAATCGAACCTGCGATACGCAGCGCAGCTGATAATCAGGATGGCAACCAATCGCTTATCATTCAAAATTAAAGTTCGAGAGTACATTCACAAGAAGTTGGCAGTTTCATCACAACGGTAATGTTTTCTCCATTGTTTGTCTTTTTTTTTTGTATATCCGTGTAAATATCTATTTACAGTAGTATATAATGTATTCTGATGTTATATTTATATAGTATTTATATTATATATTTAGTATTTTTTTTTTTATTCTTGTTGTTTAGCTTAGTCTTAATTTAATTATTTTTTCTGTTACACCTACCACTGCTTGTCTCTGCATCACCCAAAGGTTGACTGGTAGAAAATGCCTATGGCATTAAGTCCGCCTCTGTACATTGTGCTTGAAGTGTTAATAAATAAATAAATAATCGCTCAGCCCACTAAGATTGCACTACAACACGATTGTTGACGTTTGGGAGGTGATATTTTTTCATATTATTTTCAGTTTTGGTGGTTGCACTCTCTGAAAGATCGGTGGTAAAGTAAAATGATGAATATTTATATTTTGTTTGGTTTCAACTATAGGTATAGCATAATTCAAGCGGCTCTGAACACGAGTCGAGTGGCTGCGCAGTAACAATTTCACGTGTCAGCGAGGGGCGGGGAAACTACCCTACTGCGCAGTCAGAAGCGCACTTCACAGCCGCCATTAATTTTGAATTGAACTGTACCTAGGTAGTAATTCGTTTTGACATGAATACATCTTCGCTTGCATAGTGGGAGGAAATTCAGAAAACTGATGCTTACAAAATCGGGGGATACAAGTTTATACATTACACTTAGTGTACATTGTGAATTCGAAGTAAGAATTTCTAACTACGATTGCTAAGAGATTGATGGTAATAGTGTCTAGCACAAAGTTACCCTGAGAATCTAATGACTTAAATTTAATGACGTCAAAGTTTATGACTTCACAAGGCCGCTCAAACGCCGGATGCAGTGTTATGATGCAGAGTGTTACGAAACTCCGCGTAGTCGGGTTACTGTATAGTATTTCTGGCTCGTTATGACGTAAAGTTGAAAGGTGCTGTATGATCTAAATACTGTGACAGATGAATTATTAAATGATGAAATAAATATAACCACTGCGCATGCGCACGTATATTTGCGCCCCTGTTTCGAAATGGAATTTATTCCCTCATTTTGTTAGGGTGCTCTGGCCTGGCGTGGACATCTCAACTCTAATAAGAAATTAATTCTGATTCTAATATTTTGTACCATATAGAAACTAAATAACAGAATAAGGTTGCAGCAAGTTGCAAAAATGAGCCCTAACTAGCATGCGAAAAAAAATCTTTTGTTTGTGAGTTCGAGCCAGACTTGTGGTTTGACTGGATTTGAGGTCTAAAATAGCAACAGGGTTCAACGTTAGAAGCAGATTCGGTGTCGAAGAGTAAGGCCGGGTCTTCGTGATCACACAATTATAACAGAAACAAACGACATTGAAAAAATAACCAAGAAGACATTCATTCACACACGATTATAGTCTGTTTATTGTCATTGTTGGTTGACAGACGATACCATCGGTGTTGCTAAGTATTAAAAAATGTTTGGTGTGAAATCGATTTATGGATTTGATAACGAAATCGATAAACAGATAAAAAACCAATTACATAGAAAATTTCGATGTTTTTGTTTGTTTAAATCTAATTACAGCTAAAAAGTATAAAATCTATACCAAATTACTTGATCCGTAAACGTTCTCAAGAAAAAATAAATATTTTTTTGCGCAGGTACTACAAATCGCTTCCCATCAGGTTAGATAGAGGTCAAACGTATGCCTATCAAATGATAAAAAAAAAAAAAAACGATTTTTATACTGACATCGCATTATCATTTTGTGGTAACCCGGAATCGACCCTACAAGGCTACAATAAAAAAATGGCGGTGTTTTGTGCAAAAAATGTCGAGATTGCTTATTATTACAATTTTTTTACAGAATACTTTCCTGCAACGAAGTTTGCATCATTAATTGCTTACAACTTAATTATATCTATTCGTAAAAGTATTTTTAATTGAGCAACTTGTCCACGCTAGGCCGAAATTGGCATTTTCCCTTTATCTCGTCTCGTCTTTAAAAAGTTTGTAAAAAGGAAGGTTTTTATGTATTATATCTTTTACTAGTACATTTCCCGTGACTTCGCCCGCGTGAATTTTCTCAAGGATCCCAAATTTTTTCAATTGATAAATATAGCCTTTGTTATTCAAGAATAATGTAGCATTATTATAGTGGCAGAATTTTTTAAACGGGACCAATAGTTTTTTAGTTTATTCGTTACAAATATACAAATCTTTCCTCTTTACAATAAGTATTAGTGTAGATAAAAACGTTGCTCTACACTAGACATTTCTCTTGATTCGTGGGGCGTTTATAAACATTTCAAAAGCCAGACCCGAAACCACTTTCTAAGTCCCTACAATTATTTATTCCGTGCGAGAATCGAATCCACGACACAGTGCAGTAGCCAATCACTCAGCGAGTTTGTCATGTGATTTAGTCATGGATTACTTTATTTGCATAAAGGACAATGCCAGAAACTCTATAGAACTTTGCCCCACTCAATAAAAGTCATGTGCAATATGTAGCATCTTACTGTTTATTTATCGCTGATAACTAAACATTAGTCTTAGTGACTGTAGAACTTGCGATTTCCGTTTAAATCTAAAAACAATAAGGACATTGATTATAGGTTAAATTATATTTTATGTAAAATGAGTTTGTATTTTGTGGGTAGGTATTTCGTAATCCGCAAGTTCTAAAGAAAAACAATTTACTATAGAAAGGTTCTATATTCATTACAATTATTTTCATTAATTTACTTTTCTGTACATGGGTTACTTTTTCTGTACATGGGTGGGGCAGGATCTGGCATTGTCATTTGAAAATCATAATATATGTCTTCTTCAAAACACAAACTTTCTTATACCAACTAACTTTCAAAAAAATCAGGTCAACAATTAAATTTTATATCAGGGAAGAGAAACACATTGAAGTAACGTTACTGCTCACCCACTCAACTGTAATGTGGAACGACACGGATAAAGTGTAAACAAAATAATGTCTTATGCGATGAAAGCACTAACGTTGCTTACGAGACCTAATTAGGTACAACACTGCTGATTTGTATACTTGGATTAAGTATCGACGCTTCAACGAACTTTTCACCAACATTTTGTGTTATTTTTCCTCAAACACGCAGATTCGGGCCAAAAGATATCGTTTCGTTTGAGATGTATTTATCGGTACCTAAAGCCATCATCATCAACAAATCAGCCTATTGCCGTCCACCGCTGAACGTAGGCCTCCCCCAGAGATTGCCCAACCCGGTCTTGGTAAACCTTCTTTAAATCGTCGGTCCATCGTGTCGCAGGGCGTCCCACACTACGCTTGCCCACACGCGGTCTCTACTCTAGAGTGTGTCTGCTCCATCTTCCTTCTGTCCGACTGCAGACGTGGCCGGAACACTTCCACTTCAGCTTGCATATTTGACGAGCAATGCCGGTGACTTTAGTTCTTTGGTTAATTACTTAAGAGCGCCCATCCCGTCATATTTCCCATACAAACGCTCGTAAGCGATTACAGCGTTATAACAAATTATTTTCCAAATAATGTTGAACACATAGGTATCTTGTGTTTTAAATCTAGGTTTGTATGAAACCAAAATAAAAAGCTTTTTACAAAAAAGACAACCGCCTTCAAAAAGTGAAAAATAACTTTAGCACAGAACACACATTGACTTTAGTTTCGAAATTCAGTGGCTTTGTTCTGTTTGTTGTTTTGTATTGCCACCGACTTCCGAAACTAAAGTCAATGTGTGTTCTGTGCTAAAGTTATTTTTCACTTTTTGAAGGCGGTTGTCTTTTTTGTAAAAAACTTTTTATTTTCCGCTTTTTAGTACCTCCTTCTCATTCAAATCTATTAAGAAGAGATTGAAAGTTAACTACTACAAAGATTGATGAAACTAAAACGTCGTCTATGTAACATTTTTGGGTATTTGTTGATTTTTCAAAAAGTGCTGAATCAATTTCGATAAAATTTATATGGGACCACCCCTGAAGCATACCCTATCTATAAAAAAAAGAATTTTCAAAATCGGTTTACGTTTGCCTGAGAAATCGCGTAACAAATCGCGCACATACTTAATGCAAATTTAAGACTTATACGATTTTCTCATGGATGCCGACCACATGGGAAGCACTAGCTTCCAAATAAAAAAAGAATCATCAAAATCGGTTCACCCAGTACCGAGAAATCAGGTAACAAACATAAAAAAAAAAAAAAAAAAAAAAAAAAAAAAATACAGACGAAATGATAACCTCCTCCTTTTTTGAAGTCGGTTGAAAAATATACTTTATTGAGAAACAAATTCAGTAAACACGTCCTAAAATCAGCTTTTGTGCACAATTTTATCTGAACTTTGGCCGTTCATAATGCACTCATACATTGAAAAAGTAAAAAAAAACAGCTTCAAAGAAACCTTGCACATGTAATGGAAATTCTAAATTACAAACATTTTTGTAAGGCTTTTTCAAAAACACGTGTGTCCTGGAACAAGTTTTGTGTTTCCGCGCATCAATTTTCCTGTGATAGTATCGCGTTCTCACTCACTCGTTTGTTTTCGAGCTTTGCGTTGGATGAAACAAAAAAAAAATCAGTCACGCTCGCGTTGAAGTTCATTCGATAGGGATGGGCGCTCTTAATTGCGAATTTCATTGCTTCATTGTGCCTGAACTCTTAAAGTAGTCATTATAGTGCCAATCGCAGTGTCCTTGCTCAGTTACAACTTTTGTTACTAGGATGGCAACGAGGGAATAATGCAAAGCAAGTAAGTACCTGCAAGGTCTTAGGTATTGAAGATGTCCAAAGGCAGTCGTGACCACCCCACATTAGACGGGCCGTCGCGTCGGCCATGTTTATAATTTGCCAGTTTGCCGTTCCGATGTGATCGGTCGAACGTCTTGTAGTTCGAGGGAAAGTCGAAGCGAATTTAATCGCCTATGTGATGAACTGATCAGGTCAAAGCTACAGGTGATGGCACCTTGCACCAATGCACGAGGAAGGCAGTTGTAAGGGAGGAATGGAGACGTGTTGTAAAGCGTGCCACCACCTGAAGTGACGACCACGACCACTCTGTCAAGAGTATCACCGACGAAGAAGCGGTTTGTCATTCAATAACACAACAAAACAATTTTATTCTTCTTGTTCAATCGAACCGTCAAACTATATATGGAGTTAATTTTTATCTAAGTATACCAATATTATAAAGTGGTAAAGTTTGTAAGAATATAAGTTTAGATGTAACACGTTATCTCCGAAACTACTCATCATCATCATCATTTCAGCCTAAAGACGTCCACTGCCGCCCATTTCTATTTTCTTGGGGGAGGCCTATGTAGGCCTCCCCCAAGAAATGGGGGGTTTTGCCATAATCGCCACGCTTGGCAGGCGGGTTGGCGATCGCAGTATGGTTGTTACAAAGGCACAGAGAACGCTGCTGCCCATTCTCTGGTAAGTCCCTTAGTCGCCTCTTACGACACCCACGGGAAGATATGGGATGGTGCTATTCTTTACGTCCGACACCATACGGACAACTCATACGATTACAAATATTTTGACAGCATTATGAAGCTCCGAGTGTCCTCAAGTGCCTCTAATTTATTATCGAAAAAATTGTGTTCCTTAAGGAAATTCACGCGAATTCAATAAGTATATAACGATTTAAAAACTTTACAGTTCTGAAATGTATATCTACATTTCAGTCTAACCTTTTGGGTAAACTGGGAGTGATGTTAGGTTCACTTTCGTTAGGTTAACTTACCAAGTTAACCTTACGAAAAAAAAACAAGATAATTATTCATAATATCTCTATTAAATCTATTCTAATTTATAGCGGGTTGACAAGTTTACGTAAACAACACAGTAAAAGATTCCTAATAACCCAAAAACACGGTCTTTAATAAAAAATATTGGTATCATCTGTTATTATAATTATCATAATAACTGTCATAACTCTTTATAATGATAATAAAAATGGATAACTGGGAGTTACAGATAAAAAATAATAGGTAATTATTATTTGAAGAAGTTGTACTGATATTATTATCAATAATTTAGCACCACTCTTCAATATCCGATATGGTCTAGTGGCTAGGATACCTGGCTCTCACCCAGGAGGCTCGGGTTCGATTCCCGGTATCGGAATATACTTTTTCTTTTATACAAAGAATCTTACCTACCTTTCACGTTGCCAAAATTAGTTTTAATTACCCTGTTACTAGGTTGGTCGATTTTAGCTTTTTTATAGTTATTTATTTTAAACGCATGTTCGCGTTGTTGTTGTGTTTGACAACTTCAGTGGAGATATTTTATTATTTCAGCGAACGTTTTTATTAACTTGAATCATTATAAGGTGGTAATCGATCAAATAATTACTGACTACAATTATTTACTTCATTCGCTCAATTAATTTTAGTACCTAACTAAGTGCATAAGTACCATACGTCAGTATTTTAGTGGTACATCTTTGGGTCCAGCTCAGAATCTAATTTAAAGACGACAAATGAGAAATCAGTGAGTCATCTTTATGACTCAAGCCTTGTCCCATTCCGCTGAATAAGACGATCAATTGGAGAAGAAGAAAATAACTACTTATACTAATTTCACAATAAGATTAGACATTTACACAAACCCTTTTTTACAGTCCCTTCAACCGATTTTGACTTCTATTCCGTAGGCTTAAGGACAACATTTTATATATCCATATTTTCTAATATAAATCAATTTTATCACTTGCCAATTTGTAAATTTCATTAATTTTACCAGTTTTATCAATATTATCAATTTTACCAATATTTTCAATATTGTATTTTTTTTTTATTTTTTTAACAATCTCATATTTTATATTCATGCAATTGTTATTAGTTGTAAATAATTAGCGCTTATCACGTCAAGTTAGCTTTATTTTTGATTATTTGAATTGTGAATGTGGTGTTTGCCTTTAATTAATTGTTGCACTGTTAATTTATTTTATGCATCAAATATGCGTAGCTGTATGTGTGTGTAAACAATTGTTGGCGAACCTAATAAATAAATAAATAAATAAACATTAGAGGCAAAAAAGTGGTTACAATAACAACTGTTTTTTGCAGCTGCCATTTGTCATGCCACCAACGCAATATAAGTCAAAATCGGTTGAACGGACTGTATAAAAGGTTTGTGTACGGTCACCAAAGACGATAAGTATCCATGTCGCCGGAAACAGTTGAAGTTTACTTAGAATCCGATAGGTTTTTATGAATAAAATAAAATACAATTTATAGAGAATAAACAGTTCAATGATTTCATAAAATTTCATTTGAAAGCCCCCATTGGTTTCTAAGAAATCTTCAACTATTCCCGACGACATGGATACTTATCTCCTTTGCGTACTGTACATGTCTAATCTTATTGTGAACGGAGTATAGACTGTACACAGTGCAGTACCCGTCCGTCGGTTGTTAAAAAAACAATTATCTATTCCATACAAAAGGTATACGGTCAAAATGTATGGAGGAACAGCTCCATTCTTTTTTAATAATTTATAAAACATGTTTACCCAGGTGGGTCTACCACGAAGTAAGGTCTAGAAATGGAAATGGAAAAAGTGTCATGGTGCCTAAAATATATATAGTAAAATTCCCAAGGACATTAGAGACTGCAATAACATCCTTCAATTCAAAAATAAATTATTTAAATTTTTTAACGAACACTCATTTTATTCAGTGAGGGAATTTTAAGACTTAAAATGATTTTACTATGTTTTTATTATTTCTTTCCTCTTTACTGCTTTAAATAAAGTATTAATGTCTGATTGAGCTCATTGTGAACTTAATAATTGTTTATTTTATTTTTTTTTACAAATTTTTATGCCCATGGGGTTGATCACAGCATGAAATCACTGTACATATATTGTAAGACCTATATTGCAACCTGTGTATCACAAATAAACTGTTTGATTTGATTTGATTAGACTCATGTTTTGAATCCAATGGTTAAAAGTTTGAGGTGGAGGATCTCCCTTCCATCGTTCATACAATTTTTTATATTTTTTTTTTTTTTTTTACTATTAAGTAGGCTTGCGTTAGACCGCAATTTACCTGATCGTAAGTGATAATGCTGCTTAAGTTGGAACACGCTTGCCTAAGATGAACCGTTCACTCGTGCCTTAAAGATACCCAGATTATACTTATCAGGGAACAGAGAATTCGGAGAGCGGGCAGGGAATTCCACAGTCTGGCAGTTCGAACAATAAATGTGGAGTCAAAGCGCTTGGTTCGAGACCGTGGAACTTCAACTATATAGCGGTGACGCTTCGCCGTACCTTTGCTCGTCCGATGATGGAACGGGGATGGGGGAATTAAATTGTGCAATTCTAAAGCACACTCTCCGAAATGTACCCGATAAAAGACCGAAAGGCTAGCAACGGTGCGGCGATGTTCAAGGCTCTGGAGCTTAGCCCTAACCAGGGAGTCGTTGTTAATGAGCCTCTTGGCACGTCTATCGATGACTTCCAATGCCTCCAGTTGGTATTTTGCTGATCCATCCCAAAGGTGCGAACAGTACTCCATGCACGATCGAACTTGTGCTTGGTATAAGTTGAGCAGCTGTTCCGACGTGAAGTACTTTCGCACCTTTGCGAGGACTCCCAGCTTTTTGGCAGCTAGTTTGGCCTTGGATTCAATAAATGACCCAAAGTTAAGATTCGACGTCAAAGTAACGCCAAGAAGCTCAAGCTGATCAGTAATTGGAATGGATACATGTCGGAAAGTAGGGGCCAGATGGAAAGGCCTCTTCTTGGCAGAAAAAAGACACGCCTGGGTCTTAGCTGCATTGAACCTGACCAGATTGGCATCGCCCCAATCGGAGCCTGCCTTGAGGGACAAGTTCAAGCGCTCGACCATGGACTCTCTAGAAGACTGGATTTCAACCGCACTGGCACGTGCGCTGGATGTGTAACTCTCTACAACCGTGCTGTCATTTGCGTACCCAAAGGTACCGGGTTTCAGCAGATCGTTGATATGCAGCAAAAAAAGGGTTGCAGAGAGTACTGAGCCCTGAGGAACCCCGGCATTTATTGCCATTTGATCTGACGAACAGCCATCAATGACTACGCGAATTGACCGATCACTCAGGAAATCCGATATCCATGCACAGAAACCAGCGGGCAAGCCATATGCTGGAAGCTTGCTAATAAGGCCATCATGCCATATCCTATCATAGGCCTTTGAGATGTCCAGGGAGACGGCAAGTGCTTCCCCATATTTCTCGATGGCCTCACTCCAGATATGAGAGGCGTACGCGAGAAGATCCCCAGTGGACCGATTTCGGCGAAAGCCATATTGACGATCACTGAGGAGGTCGTTAGCTTCAAGGTACGCCACGAGCCTGTTATTGAGGACACGTTCCATTGTCTTGCAGATAATGGACGTGACCGAGATGGGCCTATAGTTGGTAGGATCGGCATGGCTACCTTTTTTGGGCACGGGCTGCACGTTGGCAAGTTTCCATGACTTCGGCACTAATCCAGTCTCGAGAGAGAGCCGAAAGAGGCGTGTCAGTACAGGCGACAATTCAGGTGCACAGGTCCTCAGAACTATAGTCGGAATACCGTCTGGTCCATTGGCCTTGTTCACATCAAGATTGCGTAACGCTTGACGAACCTCCTTTTGGCGAATGCGAGTATCAGACATTGAAGTCGTGTTGCCAGGTAAAGTCGGGGGAGCCGCGTCTGCTGCATCAAGATGTGAAGATTCTGCTAATAGAGAAGCAAATAGGTTTGCTTTATCTTCTGCAGAGTGAGCCAGAGAACCATCCGGTTTCAGCAGCGGAGGCAGTGAGGGGCGACAGAAGTTTGACTCGACCGATTTAGCTAGGGACCAAAAAGCTTTACTACCCGCAGGGTACGAAGCAAGTTTGTTCCCTATTCGACTAATGTGGTCATGACGAGCCCTCTGTAGAACCTTCTTGCAGGACTTGGCAGCTCTATTAAAGGCTGTCTTCTTCTGGCGTAAATCCCTTGCTTTACGGTGACGAGCGTCAACCCAAGCTAGGTAAGCCTCATGCTTCTGCGCTTCTGCGCGTCTGCATTGAGAACTAAACCAGGGGCGAGCTTTGCCGGACAGAAGTACGTCGTTATATGGGATAAAAAACTCCATAGCTTGACGCAACACTTCCGTCACGGCACCTGCGCAGGTAGAGGGATCACCAGAAGAAAAACAGACCGGCAGCCAAGGGTACGACGCGAAAAAACAGCGCATCTCATCCCAGTCTGCTGACTTGTACCGCCACATCCGCCGGTAGCCACTTGGGCTAGGAATGAACGGAGAGTAGACGGATACAGATTTTACCAGACAGTGGTCGGAGCTACCCAGAGGTGCAGAAACCGACACTGAGTAAAGGTATGGATCAGTAGTGAGCAGAAGGTCCAAGCAATAGGCTGTGTGCGACTCAACATCAGGAACCCTAGTAGCCCCTTGGACCAGTTGGGTGAGATTTAACGCTAAAGCAAGCTTTTGCGTCTTTCTCCCAGCATGATCAGTGTCCCGGTTTGGGATTAACTAAATATCCAAGACAGCAGGAGGCAATTTATGTCCCTTCATCGCTAACACTATCACTTTCTTAATAGTATTTAATAAAAACATAGTCGCTTCCCATCGTCTGTCTCTCCGTAAGCTTAGATCTTGCGTGTTGCGGGTTCGATTCTCGTCCAGGGTAAATATTTGTTTGATGAGCTCTTGTATATGTATGTATTTGTGTATGTATATCAGCTGTATGACACTCTTAGTACAGGGACCCCAAACTAGGGAGTAGTTTGGGGTCAGATGGCCGTGTGTGAAATGTCTTTACATCTTTTAAAGTACCCACATTAATGCGGTTTTCATCAATGGCTACAGTGGTTCAAGGGGAAGGTGTATACGTATAGTTTGATCTATTTACACTGCGAAGTCGGGGCGGGTAGCTAGTATATTATTATTTAAAGTTAAATTTCTGCTTGTTTGAGCTAAACTCCGGAACAACTGGCCCAATAATATGAAGCCACGTTGTTCCTGATTGCTATCTATACTAATATTATAAACTAGCTGATGCCCGCGACTTCGTTCGCGTGAATGTCGGTACAGTGTGGAGTTTCACAGAATGTTAAACACCAATTTTCATGGAAAACATAGACTGCTAGACGTGCCTTCGTGTCGGACTGCAGTCCGTGCTGCGTCTCTCGTACCGCGCGTGTTGACCGCACTAAATAAGCTCGTGGAAGCCAACCCGGACTGCGATATATTTGATAGTCAATTCGCCGATTTAATGGTTATGTGCCAACAGTTTTGTGAGAAGAATATTTAATTCTTGTTATTACCTACTTGATATTTTATTACTTCATATTTTATGTCAACCTTGATTTATGTAATTGGTTTTGTAAGCCGTGTAAATCATATAAATAAATAAATAAATGGTTTAAACTAAAAAAATGACGATTTTCCATACAAACTTTCATCCCCTATTTAACTTAGCCTTAACCCTTAGGGGTTGAATTTCGAAAAACCTTACTTATTCCTTGCCTATAAAGGGAAACTATGCAAAATTTCAGCTTTCTAGGTTCTAGGGTTTGGGCTGGGCGTTGATGAGTCAGTCAGTCAGTCAGGACTTTTCTTTTTATTTACATAGATGAGAAAGTAACTCTGTCTGTTATGCTTTCACGATGAAACGGCTGAACCGATTTTGATGAACTTTGGTATGAAAATAGCTTGAACCCTGGGGAAGGACATAGGCTTTTTATCCGCGACTTCGTCTGTATCCGCGATAACCAACTTTCACGCGGACGAAGTCGCGGGCAAAAGCAAGTACTATGCAATTAAATCCTATTCACTATACAAACTTAAGTTTATTAAAATTGATTGGTAGTCGTCCAGAAACGCACATTATGATTCGTGAACAAGATTATGCAAACTAAAAGAAAAGCTCCTATATATCACAGCGTTCGTTTCGAAATCTTACGGAGTGTGTAAACGCATCCCACTTTCGTTAATCCCACAGTATAAATTATTGTACCAAATAATTTAAGCTCAAAGGAAATAACGAGCACAAAGTAAATACAAATGAAAAATATTAGTTTACGAAACATAAGATTTGTTATATTTACTGGGTTCTTTAAATGCTTTATTTAAAAACTAGCTCTTGCCCGCAACTTCGTTCACGTGGAAGTCAGTTCAGCCAAAGTCAAAGTCAAATTTTGTCTTAACGGACGTACCGACCTACCTATAAGCTAACTACATGCCAAATTTCACCATTAAAGCGAGCTGTTTTCGAAATTTCGTGTTTAATCAGTGTGTTTTTATTTATTATTATTATTATTATTTAATAGGATTACAACAGTTTTTTCATGTTGTTATCAATAACTAACGTTTGCCCGCGATTTTATTTTGTAAAACACAGCCTATGGCACTCGGGAATAGAGTAGCATTTTTTTCAGTGAAATAAAATTTAACTCTTTATAATCTATACATATGTATAATAAAACAGTAACAAAACTGTGTCTGTACATTGAAAATATTAAAAAAAAAATTGAGGGTGGTTTAGGAACAGTAATAGAGCACGAATCCAAAAGAAAAATTCTATCTGTTTGTCTGTTTGTTTGTACACGCTAATCTTCGGAACTACTGGGCGGATTTGAATGATTTTTCTTTTGTTGTATAGGTATTAAGTCTGGGCAACATATAGGCTATAATTTATCTTGGAAACTTGAACACCTGATGCAGAACCGCAACAGACCAGCTAAACTATAAGAGATACAAAAATGGTACCATAGCAAAAATTGTTCCACGTGATGAGCATTTTCTGCTGAGAGCATAAAGAAGATCTGTAACACTTGATGTGGAACTCCAAGAGCCCAGCTACACCATGACACATATAGGAATGATGTCTAAGCAAAAGTTGTTCGGTCTGATAGGCATTTCCTGTTGACTTATAAAAATCGAAGATCAGAAACATCTGATGTGAAAATCAAAGCTATCACTAATTTCACTGTATCTTATGAAAAGATATAAGCTGGGAGTACCTCCACGCGGTGAAGGGGGTAACAGTTTAGGACTGATTTTTGATGACGATGGTATATCATTGAAAATTTGACTCTACTGGCCAAAATTCCCATTTTTTTTTATCGAATAAATATGCCTTCTGGCTTATGTTATTTGGGTGTTTAATTTCCTTTTCCATTTATCTTCGTGACACGGTAGCCTAACCGGTAACGCAGGGGAGCAGTCACTTAGATTTTAATTGATCAGGTATCTTCTTTACAATAAAACTATAACCATGCCTAGAAAGAGGTCAAATCTATCCCAATGTTCCAAAGGAGCTAAAAGATTGAGGATCATAAGATCCCAAGAATCTAACGAAGAGCGTCAGGAGAGACGTGATGCTGTTCGAGAACATCAGGCTGCAACTCGCTCCGTGGAAACCTCTTCAGATCGCGAAGCACGCCTGCGTTCTCAGCGTAAGGTAGTGTCGCCGAAGATGGCCCGGCTCCTAGGATAGCCCACATTTAAAAAAATACAGTTATGATTATTTGAAACATTTGAAATTTCGTGGGTGTATGCTATTGGTACTATAGACAATAGTGCAAGTGTGTTTCATTACCGGCGCGTCGCCATTTTGGAGACTGATGGCAGTTTGCTTGTTCATGTCAAGACGATACACTTTTTATTACCTGCATTATCTAAATCCTTTTGAAAATTTACGAATTTAAAACAAATCTCTTTGCTCCAAAATGTGAAAATTCATATTTAATCTATTTATAAGCGAATTACAGGTGAGTGTTATTATTTTCTTTCCTTTTTTTGTATTTTTACGAGATTATACTCAACCCGGGTGTAATTTCCTATCATGGCCCATAGTATAATTCCCTTAATGAATGACATCAAAAAAATAAATTTTAGAAAAAAAATCTGATTTATTTTTATTTTTGATAAGTTACTTTCAATAATGATCTCGAAGTTAAATTTTATTTTATTTAGTGGTTTGTTTTTATTTTATAGTTGATTTTCATTTTGATAGATTTAAGATAGCCCACATTTAAATTTTTGGTTGATTTTTTTACCTTTTATGAATAATGTTATGGGAAGTATGTGTTTTTATTTCGATGTTTTATGTTAAAAGTGTTTAAGAGTTTATAATGCATATACTTTCATTAATATTTTTCGGGCCATCTTCAGCGACCAGCTTCCCAAGATAGCCCAATAACAAGTTTCTAAAAAGTGTTTACATTTGTGTTAAAATGTCAAAAACTGTACTACTTTTTTAGATATCTTGTTTCTCAAATAAATATATTACAACTTCCATTATCTTCTTTCTTTACTTTACTTATCTGCAAGATTTTACGAGGTTTTGAAATTAAGCGGGCCTTCATTGGCGCCTGTACCTTATTTACGCATCTACATCTAGGTCTCTAGAGACCAGTGAAGAGTATGATGCGCGACTGACCGCTGATCGTGAACGTCATACATTGTCTCGCAAGTCGGAAACGTTTACCGATACAGAATCACGCATGAGTTCTCAGCGTATTCGCACATCTACTAACAGGTCTTTTGAACCGAATGATGAACGTGATGCACGACTAACTGCTGATCGAGATTATCATACACTAGCGACCCGACCCAGCTTCGCATTGGCCTATAGCCTTCCTCGGTAAATGGACTATCCAACACAAAAATATTTTTTTAATTCGAACCAGTAGATCCTGAGATTAGCGCGTTCAACCAAACAAACAAACAAACTTCAGCTGTATAATATTATAGTATAGATTGTCCCGAACACGCACACAACAAAATATTCATAATCAGTTAGAAAGTGTTGTTTTCTCGTCCCCGGGCTCTTAGAATTCGACATCAGACGTTTCAGATCTTCGATTTTGCCGACCCCGTTGTCGCTGGCGTAAGCAACAGGATCCGCGTACGAAGTCGCGGGCAGAAGCTAGTATTAAGTAAGTATTTATAGATAAAGACTATTCCTCACATTGTTTCATCATCATCATCATGTCTTAATTTAGACGCCCACTGCTGGGCATAGGTCTCCAAGGGGGGGGGGGGGGTTCAGCCGTAATCACCATGCTTGGCCGATGCATGTTGGCGATCGCAGTAGCTCTGCCCACCCTCTGTTCAATATCTCTCTGTCGCCTTTTACGACATCCACGGGTAGAAATGGGGTGGTGCTATTCGCAGCCGGCACCACACATTGTTGACTTCTACATCCCCCAATCAAATCAACCCAATCATCCCTTATTTGATTTGTTTTTTTTTTTTTGTGTTGTGATGTCTTTTGGGTGCACTAATTAAATGATTTAGCTATCTATCTATCAACATAAATACCTACTAGTAGGTATCATTACAAGTAGGTACAAAATGTCATTTATTCCTGCAATTATTAGCAAGAATCCGGAAATGTCAAAAACCACACAGTCTTATTGTCTGTCCGTTTTCAGTGGACATGCAAATGTCTAGTCCACTTGTTTGTATGACAACTTAAATATGATTTTCGCTGAATATACCTTTATTTTGTAAAATTGAACTGCTCATCCGCCTGTGACAGTTACGCCAATCATGTCCCGTTTCTGTTTCTTGAGGAAGAAAAAACGCGGTTTTGATTTTGGCCCTCAGTCTTGTTTTCAGCATGAAATAGATTCACATTGAACAATAAAAAGCTTGTTAGAAGCTTGTACACACGGCTACATATGAAGCTATACATTTCCAGTTAATGCTGATCTCGCATTGTGTAGGATTTCCGTACAATGCGAGGTCAGCTTATACTGGAAATGTATGGCGTGATGCATATTTTTTTTGGGACAAGCCCAACACACTGTTCCCATACCAAAACAAATCCAGAAAGCCAGAATCAACAATGGTGACCATCAGACAAGCACCGAGGTAATGAAGTTTGACGAGAGGATTTAGCAATATTGAATCCCGTAACGAAATTAATCAGAAAAGTACAGCGGAGGAGCCAGAAAAACCATATTTTCTGCTTCTCTTCATGTCAAGCCATCTATACTTATTATATTATAAAGCTGAAGAGTTTGTTTGTTTGTTTGGTTGAACGCGCTAATCTCAGGATCTACTGGTTCGAATTGAAAAATTATTTTTGTGTAGGTTAGTCCATTTACCGAGGAAGGCTATAGGCCCATGCGAAGCTGGGTCGGGTCGCTAGTAAAATATAATAGGCCAATAGGCACAAAGGGATGTTTACAGCAGGGAGAAGCCCATTTTGCCTAAGATTACAATTAACCTTAATTTAGTTATACGTTATTTATATGTACTTAAATAAAATAATTATACCGACTCAGATTATGAAACAAAAGGCAGATAGACCGTGCGCAACACTGAGAGTGAAGCCAAAAAAGCAAATACAAATTCAAAAGCGAATACCTACAATCTTGTGATTGTATTCACTTTTGAATTTGTATTTGTATTTAAATTTGATTTTTTTTTATCGATGCGGAGTTTCGTGCTGTGCCTACTGACTCGTGTTAGTACAGCACAAAGCGCGTTGTGGTATTCGTTTTTTAATTTGTATTTGCTTTTTTGGCTTCAATCTCAGTGTTCCGCGCGGTCTATCTGCCTTTTGTTTTATAATGTAATTATACCGACTAACAATACAAAACACCAGAATAAAGCCCGTTACATACATAGCTATAATATAATAATATATTTTCGCCCTTATTACGTTCGCGATGGTTGTTTGTTTCACATTTTTGAAATATACATTAATATGCCTTGCTGTATCTGTCCACATATTTTGGTGACGTAGTAAAAATATATATTATAGCTGTGTCTGAAATATATCGTACGTCTGACGTATATTAATATATATTATAGCTACGTCTGTAACGGGCTTTAAACACACCAAAATATAAATCGGAAACTCTAATTAAACGCTCCCAATTATCCTACTGTTTACGAAACACCATTCCTTTATAAATAACACATCACTTTTCGTTCTACATTCGTCATCTCATTCGGGTTCATGGCACAGGGTTAGGAAAATAACATCTAAACACGATCCCACGAGTCCCACAGTCCCACGTAATGTTCATCAAAAGAAACCAGCAATAAATCTCTCCGAACGATAATTTATAATAAACTGAGACGGAAGACGTGTGCTAGTATCTTAAATTCTGGGTTGTGTTGATCAAAATCAGTTTTAGTACTCCATCACTTGCATTTATTGGTTGATCTGTTTAAATTTGAGTTTTCTTATTTTTATGACTTGTTTGTGACATGGTTTGTTGGCCACGATCTTTATGATTGATAGCGTTGTTCCACCCACTGCAGGAGTAAAGCCTTTTTATTTTTTGTTGGAGGATGCAAGCATTTGGCATGCTGGTCGAAATCATTATATGACTTCGTCTAAACACTCTGCATTCCTTCTAGAATCTTTTTGTAATTAGAACGTTAGTCTTATTCTTGGCAGATTGTTAAGCCTGCAGCCGTCAGAAGCACACGTTTAATTCTAATAGAGCGACGATTACAAGAAGTTCTTCTTTTATTGAAGTATCCTTTCGAAGTCCTCACACACGTTATTACTATACCATAACCCGTACCGGTATGGGCTCGTCAAGTTGAGCTCTTTCAGTACTGTGCAAATCATCCAAGTCTTAAATCACTCGGGATGAGAAAAGTTTACTTTTAAATTCCAATGAAAGATAATAGAAAACATTACTAAATACTTAATGATCAACTGTACCTAACACCTTTATTTATGACCTTGACAAAACAAGAGTATACTTACCACGAATAAAATCTAATTTCAAGCCCCGTTCCAGTAGAAATCGCTCGCACGTTCATGTGCTATGAGCTTCATCTTTCAGCGCATATTTTTCTAGCTCTTTAATTAGAACACGTAAAAAGTACACTAAACTAATTTGGCTAGAACTTTCGTCTTGTAGGCGGTTGGCCTCTTGCCCTATTTTTGGAAAATAACGCGTTTCCCGTCTTTTGAGTTTTATTTTCTCCGTTTTATTGCACCTGTAACGTTTTGCAATCATAAAAGAGTCGTCAATCATTTAAACAGACCTCCACTACACACATCACCTTCGTATATAGGTCTGGTGTTATGTGTTTATCTGCAAGTAGAAATTTCTGACCGGAAATTCGTCCTCAAATTGATTTTCATAGTGTTTTCTCCTTTAGCTATGGCAAATGATACTGATGTCGAGCAGTTGAGTAACACAAACCCACAAAGAAAGCAAGTTAAAGACTAAAAAAGCTTTGAATTTCTTCAGGAGACCAAAAACTTTTTAATGTACAGGATGAACATCTAAACATTATTTAATGAAAGCAGGAAGCCTAAATAATACTAGTTAGCAGAAAATAAATTCTCAGGTAGGTAGGTATATTAACCACGCACCAGTGCCACCAGATCTGACTTTAACAAAACGATAAAAGATAACGATGCCATTATTCCAACGCGCTCTTTCGAAATCGCGTAAAACGTTAGTGCGATTTAGTAGCTACCGCGCTAATAGAAGACAGGTGGTTTTGTTCTGAAGATAAACTATTTCACAATCTTTTCACTGTATCTGTTAAAAGACTAAAAAGCCCCTAATGAAGCATAGAGATACCAAGCAATTTTAAGATTAGGTAAATATTACTGAAGACGAAGATGCAGCGCTGAAAGATTGTTTGGCAAAAGTGAAATAAAGACAAGAATAATGACATGCAGGCAGCAATATGACACCCGTAAACCTATCAATCACCACGTAAAAATTAAATACGATGATTTCCATTGCGGTTTCGGCAAGGGTGTCCTTTTTTGCTACTATATTACTAATTAATTATAACACCATTGTCAATTAAAAATATCTAAATTCTAGTTGTAAAATTCAAGACAGATTTCCGTAATAACGAGTTAACAAAAAGCATAAAGCAACAATCAGAACGAGAAAACAAACATCTAAATAGAGAGTCAGAACATCAGGAAATCACGACTGCATTCAACAGTGTGTTATAAACAAAAGAAATAGGGCGAGACAACACGCGATGAACTGCCATTATAAACATGACATTCAAGATGTTGAAGCGGCCATAGTTGAAATTAGGCCCTCTCCAGCGTTCCCAAATTAGACGCATAGGTAGACGGTAACTGGGGCAGACAATAAGAGAATAGTGAAACTGTATATTACAGAACGTTTTGTCCACGAGTGGGTGTGCAAGTCATCTTAATAACGCTAATAATGTACCGGGAATATTTTAAGAGCAGCCAACACGCCAATTTTCATAACCACTTTACGTCGACCTCTGCCTTCTCCTTTGATGTTTATAACAATGAAGTGTCAGCGGAGTCTTCATACAAGTTGGCAGGTCGCCTGAAACTGGTGTCTGCTCATGTATCCGCGAAATTATTATGTAGTTACAAGTGTTTTTTTTTTCACGCACTGAGGACATTGACCTGATATGAAGTATCTAAATAATGAGATTATTTATGCAACGTTAAAATGCATTTCATATTTCGTTTTGTAAAGATTTACGCGCACGAGTTGTTTATGATACATTAGCTTATAAACGGAATGTGTATGTTGTTATAATCGTTGTTTTTATAGGTCAAATAAAGTTCCTATTTGATCAAGGGGTTATTGACACTATACTGTACATCATCTTCTTTCAAAAGTAGTCTTATGACTTAGTTCTTGTTTACATTACAAAATCAGGACAAGTCTTACATGAGTTTGAAAAACTTTTGCAACCAAAATTTTCCAATCCGTCTTATCCTTTACGACTGTAGCTTTACACATGGAGTATGAACAAAATTGGGCAAATGGAACAGTTAGTAGGAAGTAAACTCTGGCACGCAGCCAGATCATTACTATGATATAGACATTATTATAAAATTATGAGAAGTAGGTAGATACAGATTAAGCTTTCTTATTCACATTGAAAAAGACTTACAGACAACGATGAAAACATAGCGACCCAAATGTTACCTGAGTAAAGTGTTGTTTGAAACAGGTGGCCTACCATAATCTAATTAAAACGATTTAAAAGCAAGACATTTCAGTTTAAGAAAATCGCTGTCAGATGCCATGGCATAAATTGTATAGCTATATTGACGTAATGGTACGAATCTGAAGAACAGTTTACTTTAGGTCCTAAAATGGATCGCGGTTGGATCGCGTAAAGAGCTTGTGGTAGGTCTGCTGATGTTATTAAAAACACAGATTAAGAGTACATCATGTAATGTAATGTTAAACTAAGTGATGAACAAATTCTGTACCTTTATTACATGCAGGATTGTGTAAACAGTTTCGCTTTTTGACTACCATTGCAGCACGATTGAAATATTTATCACAATCAATGGTATGGCATGTTAATAACATTTATGAAGACTCGCCAACCACCGCACCTGCCCTGGCGATTTCACGAATTGACGCAGGGATTAATATAGGTACCTACATATAAAATACCTATTAGCAGTATCAATGTGCAAAACAAGCATTGAATGGAATACAATTTCAATAAACTTTATTATTGGATTTTCAATGTTTTGGTCTACCATTTTGTGCTGGTTATTTTCCTTATATAGACAATATTTGATTGCTCTACCTTTCGGTTTTGTATGGTCTCTGGTTATCGATCCTGATATTTCTTTCGCTAAAGATAAAACTAAGAATTCAGATGGCTTTTAAAGGTACATTATTATAATCTGCAGAACCTGAAGGTACGTATATAAGTTTATCAATCCTGTGCTCATTAAGATCCAGGCGTTCCGACCGTTACGTACGAGGCGACTGGCCGTCTGGTTTTTATCAGTTAATATTACGCAGTGTGTTATGGGGAAAATACGCTTCTGTGTCTTTATCTGTACGTGGTACTTTAATCTTCAGACTCTTCACTGTAGCATGAAAACAGATTCATTTATCATTCATATCGAGCCGTAAATATCGATTGCTGAAGCAACTGCCGATATTTTAGTGATGAATGAGAAAAAATTGGCATCATTTGAGCTTGATAGTATTACCGGATAAGAAGTCACTGCTGTTCATGGAGGTACTTTGCAGCATCTTATAGCTGTTTCAATTATAATTAAACAAAGAAACCGTAAACCAATACATCATTTCTAATTTTCCTTGTGCATTGCTTTAAATAAACGTCTAGGTGGGATTGATGGAAAAATAATTAGCTTACGTGATGAGATTTACAGAAACCAACAAGAATACACCAGAATTAAACATGCCAATCAAGTGCAGCCTAAGATAGACAGGTAGTTTGAAAAAGCCACAACAGATAGAAGTTCTGTGGATGCAGAGTTTTTGATAGTTAAAGTTGACTCTTCTATTTTTGCAGATTTACCTACTGCAAACATTACTTATAAAGCAGAACGTGACAACGCAGATGACAGACAGAGACATATTGAATGTGCAAAATTTGTTAGCAATCAAATAAATAAAATCAAAGCAAGAATCTTAATTTAATATCTTGACGTATTCGATATTGGGGCCAAACTATTAAAAACTGCATCGGGCATGGCCGGTCACGCTCGGATCTTGACCGATATACTCGAGTGGTTACTCGTGTACTCATATTTTTATGTCAAACAGTTTGGAGCGGAAACCATTACTAGGTTGTCAATGATGGCTAGACACTGCTTAGCTATATGAAAACGGGTGAAAATGTGTGTTAGATTACTTTTAAATGTTTTTCTAAAAACATCATTTTTCATTGCGTTTTATAGTAAAGAATTAGAAGTCCTTATGCTCAATTGCAAATTTCTCTACTCTTGCATTGGTGTCTGTAACGAATTTATAAATTACGTTTTCTTAAATTTTTCTTGATTATCTTGAAGTAGTCGATCAATAATAAATGCTACATGCAGTACATTTACGAAGGTACTTAGGTAGGTATAGTAGGTGCCTACGATATTGCTTCTTTTGAATACGGGATTTAGATATTCAGAATTAGTCCTACAGTCCAACTTATGTTATCTCTGGTTTTACACCTAGTTCAAAGACTAATCATATAACTTATTTTTCATCTAGTTGCAAATTATGCAATCGGACCAGCATCATGAATCATAAAATTATGGGAGCCTTTTATTTTTTTTGTTGCTCGGTGGAAATCCTATGGACTTCCTCCATCGTGGGGGTGATGGAGGGGCATGCCGGACTCGTACCGGCTAAAACCACCGCGGTGTTCCACCTTCCCGTGCGGCCATTCCCATGCTGGCCGCACCCACTCTTGAGTGGCGCGCGTGGAACACTGCGCCGCTAACTCGAGCCTATTTAGTCGGACGACAGACGCCCCTAGTCCGCCGATTATAGGTGCATAAAAGTTTTCTTAAACGTCTAACCGCAGAGTGGAGACCGCATTTGGGCAAGCGTAGTGTATGACTTGCGGCATGATGTACCGACGATTTGAAGGACGTCATTGGCAGCGGATGGATGCTGGCTGCCCAAGACAGGGTTGGTTGGCGATCTCTGGGGGAGGCCTACGTTCAGCAGTGAACGGCAATAGGCTGATATATATAAACCGTAGTCAGTTTTTCTACAAGACACAAGACAAAAAATAGCCAAGAGACATCGCGCGACACTCCTAGGCGCGTCTTTTCGCAAATCACGTATTTCGTAACAGCGGGTAATGAGGTCACGAAGCTTTTAACCGCCGCACTAATACACATCATTGTTATGTAATAGCTCGACTAGATTATGTACTGAGTTATATACTGAAAAAACATATGTCCAGCTGTTAACACGGTCATGTCATATGATTTTATTTCGTTAGTAGATACTTCTAGTTTTTTTTTGCAACTCCATGGGCAGTTTATTGGTGAGGTGAGGTTCAGCTGGTGAGGTGTATCAGTCGTGTCAATGATACGAGCCCCGTCTAGGCTACAGGGGCCTCAACGTGTGTAAAATGTTAGCCAAAATCTCACTCAAGACATAGCGAAAAGTCGAGACCAATGGCAGGAACGGAGGGAGGCCTTTGCCCTGCAGTGGGACAGTACAGTACGGGTTAAATCTCGTATAATAATAGTAATCTCACTCAAACATAAGTCGTACGTAAATTAAATTATAATGTAATTTTATTGTAAGTTATTATTTGTACTTAATCAATTGGTTTACTTATTTATTTTATGCAAAAAGATAGCCCTCCATTTGTGTTCGCAGTGGTGGGGAAGCAAGGCCCGGTACCGAATGCTAAGATGTTTCCACATCAATAACAAATTTTCTATAGTTCAAATCTTGAAGTTTCATCGAGTTTAGGTAGGTACTTTTTCACACCAAGTAATACGAAACTATGTTTATATAAAGCGCGCAGTAGAGCGATGTCGAAAATAAGATATGTAATATAAATGCAATGCCTACGCGGTTTGTTTGGTAACCTTTCATAATGTTTCTCTATAAAATACACGGGTATCGAACAAAATACCTATTTATCCAATACCATTGAATACTACTTGTACCGTTATTCTTACCTTTCTTCGCCATCAGTCTTGGTAGTCGCAGTCTTTTTCCTAGGATGGTTCTTCTTTGGGCGCACAGCTAGTTTGTGCTTCGCAGCAGACGCGTCCAGGAGTTCGGATGCCAGAGCCTGGATGTCCAGGTCGGGGTCCAGCCGGGGTTTCCTGGACGGGTAGGGATCATGTTAATGGATGAAATGGCGGTTAGTTTACACGCAAGAGGGTATAGAGAGAAAAAGTAAAGTGTTCTATTGAAATTATTATTCTCAGAGAGATATGTTGTACTTATTTGTAAAGGTGTAGATATTTAGTCATTATGTTTAAAGAAAAATAGGTACCTACGCAAAGTCTTATATTGGCTAGAGGACGTTACATGAAGATATCACTTGATGGGAAATGGTTGCTTATTTGCAGTGTCTACTACTTCATTCATTCTTGTTTATTTAATAAATTCTTTACACTACCTAATATATAATTCTACCAAAAACCAACTGAAAAATACCGAAGAGTTATAAAGAGCTGCCGCTATCATTATTTAAAACAAGACTTCTAAGCTTTTAGTGGTGCATCGATACTATATGGGAGTTCCTATACAAAAGTTTTTTTTTTAAGTTAATGTAAATACAGTAACTTATAAAAACTTTATATCCATGTCAGTCGCTTTTTTATCTTTTGCATGCCTATTATGGTAAAAGCTTTTTTACAAAAAAGATAACCGCCTTCAAAATCTAAAAAGTGATATAAATAACTTCAGCACAGTAGGTACACACACATGACTGCCACCGACTTCCAAATCTAAAGTCATGTGTGACTATGCTAAAGTTACTTATCAGTTTTTAGATTTTGAAGACGGTTGTATTTTTTTTTTAAAACCTTTTTATTTATCACTTTTTAGTACCTTCTTATCATTCAAATCCATTAAGAACCGGCAACACAGTTAAAACAGAGGTACCTACTCCAAAGATTGAAAAAACTAAAACGACGTCTATATATTTTCCTTGTGATTTTTCAAAAAGCGCTGCAATAAATTTCGATAAACTTTGTATGGGACCACCCCTGAGGCATACCCTATCCATAAGAAAAAGAATTATCAAAATCAATTCACATTTGCCGGCGAAATCGCGTAACAAATATACAAAAATAACCTACAGTCGAATTGAAAACCTCCTTCTTTATTGAAGTTGGTTGAAAATATGGCTGAACTTGTTACAATTTTTGTCATCTTCTACATTCTACTACCCATACCTATGAGCAAAATAAAATTATCTTTATCTGTTTACATAGTAAGTACAGCTTTTGAAAACTGAACAACGGCTTCCATTTCTAAAAAGCTCAATTCTCAATTCGTCACTACGACAAAACTTTCTCACATTATAATCATAACAAAGATGAGATTCGTTGCAAGATATTAGTGCCTAGTTACTTCATGTGTGACTAATTTTAAATTAATTTTCCTCATTTTCTCTTATATTTATAACAAGAATATTATCTCCTCCCACTATTCTCAAGAAGTATGACTAGCCAAAATAAGTACTTTGTACTGGAAATATAGGTAGGTACATGCATGTACCGTGTGCATTCAATCAGCTGATTCACACACTCGACAATTTAAAAAGAAAAATATTTCAGAAACAGTTATTATTCAGAATAAATTGCATACGCATGCCAAAGGCGTTTCGGGAAAAAAATTTCTACGTGTACCTGGGTGTATTTATTTATTTGAGGTAAATATTGAAATGTTCAACTGAAGTTTGAAAGAACAAATCAAACTAACATTTTCTGTGAGATTTATAGCACTGTTCCCAGAAATCTTATTATTTTTGCTTTCCTATGATGTAAGTAGGCTAGATAATCTTAGTTATAACCTTGATTGTTAATATCTACTGCTTCTTTTTTATCAAACAGTGTGTATAGCAATTTTCTATTCGCGATATAAGTCCTTATCGTAAGAATAGATGTGGTGTGTGTCGGTAATCGGTCTCTCATTGGGTAGGTAGAATATACATATTTTTTTATTTTGTACCTATGAAGAGATAGGTACTATGACGCTACTTTTCTCTCATTCTGGTCCATTCACAATAATTGTAAGAAAGTAGTACCTACACCGCCATATTGAGTACCCAGATTGGGTACGTAGCATTTTTCAAATTCATGATTCTTCCGAATGCCTTTTCCAATTATAATACAACTGTTATTTCCTTGAAATATAAGAAGTAAATTGCACTAAATCTTTAGCAAGGGCCGTGTCATGGTAGGTCGAATAAGCACCCGCGGATACTAATAAAACATTGTGATTAACGGCACCATTTTGACAAACAATACGGGCAATATTTTATTATAAATAATGGCCATCTTGTGACAGGCAAGGTCGTGAGTTGTCGTCTCGTAGTTAAAAGTAGACAGTGTCTCCGTCACGAAGCGGTGGGACATTTCACTGTCAGGGTTCTGGTAGATCAGGTTGCATCGTGACACTCAAACTTTATCGAATTTCTTGGCAAAAGTAATTGCGCACTTACATCATTTTTTTGCGTCGAAACTTGATGTTTCCAAAAACTCTAAATAGTATTTGAAGAAAATGAAGGAAGAACGAAAGTCAACGACAAAAAATATGTAACATGGATAGGAACATTTTCATATTGTCCACAAACTTAAGCCGTCAGTTGGGGCTGGTCATCTCTTAGCTGCCTCGGTTATTTTATATTTATTGTGAAGGGTTTATTAAGATTATGTTTTACTCTAGACCTCTTTTAACGTGCACTGCTTATAACATTGTTCTCACATTGTACCCGTACATTCAACATGAATGATGAAACCTAAATTTGTAATATTTTATTGATTTTAAAAGAGTGCTCACGGAGTTTCTTGCTCGTTCTTCTCCATAGAAACCTACGTTTTGGAACGAGCAACTAGCTTCAACTTTCTAACTGACCGACTCCTTGACAATTCAAAAGTGCCTGTAAATGGTTTAATTGAAATAAACGCTTTGACTTTTAATATTCAGCTCTATACTTACTACATTACGTTGTTATTTAAAGATGCCCGCTTTTGTAAATTTTTCATTGATGTAGTTATTAAGGGCGTAATTACACAGACGATCATCTCGCCTTGACGGACATTGATCCGTTGGTATTTATAATAATCTCTTTAGAAGTCGTTGTGCTAGATGTCTTTATACTAGATATACGGCGTACATCAAACAGTTTACATGAAAAATATCTTGTATAGTGCCTAATATAATAATTGTGTTAAGAATAGTGATTCCATTCAAACCATTCTGTGTGTAATCACTTCAGTGTGATTATTGTATCGGAAAGGTTGTTTCTACTGACTGATACACATTTGTGTGCATGTCAATTTTGACTAGCATACCTTTATAACTATGACTTTTGAATCTTTAATTAATTTTTTTGCCTTTCAAATAATTCTAATAATAAATCAGATTTTTTTTCAAACCATCTTAAACTACAGGAAGTAAACTGTATCCTGAAAACAGGTTCAGCCAAGCTCAGTCACAGTTGCTCATCTTTGATTGTTGTTAATTGATTTACTACATTTATTTCTGTCCTAACTGTTATATTTCCATGAACAAATAATAATAATTATTATTAACTAATCCAATAAGGTTACACATGGCATAATCAGCCATGGTCGCTACAGTACCTGAGTCTGTGTTTCCTGATAGCTACAACCCGGCAGTCTTTAAGTCAAGAGTGAATAGGTTACTTCTAGGCAAGCGTGCTCCATCTTAGACCGCATCATCGCTTCCCATCAGGTGAGATAGAGGTCAAACGTATGCCTATCAAATGATAAAAAAAAGTACCTATCCAGCTAAAATTACATCTAAGTCAAGCACACGACTGATTTTTGTAGGACCGTTTATAGAGGGCCGATTCAAGACCGACCCGCAGTGCACTGAGGATTTCCTAGCACCGACTTTTTGTTGGACATCTGCTGTTGGTTTGATAGAATTCATGTTCCATTCTCTCAGACACAAAAGACGCGTATTGCCTGATATACTGTGCATGCACGCAAAATCGTAGATTAAGTTCAGGCAGATGTTTGTGATGACGATCAACGTTGTCTTGCAGAAGATGTGGACTTGACACTCTTTGTATATTTCATTCCAGTAACATAAATTGTAAGTTCGAAATACCCTCATCACTGGATATTCCACCTATTAATAAGACTAGTTATTATTATAGACTACACAACTGGGTCATGGGTTGTAGATTAACTATTCGTTCATTTGCTACCAGTAGCTACTTATGCCTCGTTTGATTACCGAGTTTCATAACCCTCATAGTCTCTCCAACAGTTGATATAACAAACAGCTCTAAATCCAAAGCTTTAGATTTATTTTAGCTCGTGTTTGATAAAGGTAGAAGCCGGTGCAGTTCGCAGACGGACGGATAGAAGTAAGCAAAAACTAATTGGGCAAGTAATTGCGTTGACACCATTTTCATCATCAATCTTTTCAGGTTTATTAGTCATCATCTCCTGGCAAGTTTTCCTCCAGTTTTAGGTCAAAAGGTAGCTGACACATTAACATTTTAATTTCGTTTCCATGCCAGCTCGCACGTCAAACTGTAAGCAGTCA
The DNA here is from genome assembly GCA_947361185.1 of Charanyca ferruginea. Lineage (NCBI taxonomy): Eukaryota > Metazoa > Arthropoda > Insecta > Lepidoptera > Noctuidae > Charanyca > Charanyca ferruginea. The sequence goes on along the minus strand of OX376058.1, from coordinate 28,905,689 downwards.
TTTAAGGCACAGTGAACATCCTAAGTTGGCGTGTGCGGTTATTTCGGGCTGGCCCAGAAACGGCGTGACGTCAATACGACACAGTTCGTAACGGGGTTAAGTCATAACTGTTGGTTCTGGACCACCTCCCCTTAATAAACTTGCACAATATAATTGTAATAGAAGTTGGTTTAGTTTTACTACTTTGTATAGCAGATATTTCTGGATTATTATGTCAGAACGTAAGATTTTGAAGAATCGTTTAAATATTTGTACCAAGATTCATTTGTAATACCTTTTTATACATAGTTAGAATGTTCAGAGACATTCACATACCTACTCGTATTCTTCATTATTAGTTAATCCAAAAGGCTTCGACAATATCGGCACTAAACCTTCATCAATATTATTCAGGTAGTTCAGAATTGGCAATGAAATCATAATATAGAATTTAGAGAACGAAATCAATTCCTTCTTCATCATCTACCATACCATGGATGTTTGAAATTACAAAACTGAAACCTATAAATCAGTTCTACAGAACTGGATACTCAATTACGAGGGAACCTTGTTCAAAGGAAGTTTACTAACGTCAGTAACCAAGGGCATTGTGTGTTATGTTTGAGTGATCCAGTTGGATAAGGTTAGTGCCTTGAGAGTAAGTACCTATTACGGAGTTATACTTTTCACTTCAAATAAGCAGAGCCATCTCATAATACTTTGTTCCTTTATTTATATGTATATATAAAAAATATATATATTATATGTTTATATATATATTTTATATAGGTATGGTATATAACAAATATTAAATTATGTATGTGTAGTTTATATATTCGTAAGTTTATCTTTCTTTATCTTTTTAACTTTTTTAATATAATTTTTTTCATATGCACCTGCCATGTTATCTCTTCACCACCCTTGGTTGACTGGTAGAGAATGCCTAAGGCATTAAGTCCGCCTTTGTACCTTTGTGCATGAAGTATAAATAAATAATAAATAAATAAATGTTGATGAATTCATACAAAAAGACCATTGCAAAATCCTAGTGTGGGGACCAGGGAACCTGTAATTTAGCGCTTAATGCATATTATTTTGTACAAATAAACATTTTTTTTTTTTTAAAGAACTCTTGTAGACAGATAGAAATTAAATTCACTGTTTCTTTCAAGGGTAAAAGTACACATGAATACGAAATTATTATACTATGGGAGCAAGTCGCGTTCCCGTTGGTGTCTTAGAAGGCAATAGAGGGATATTGACCAGAAGATGGGCAGCAGCCTCCTTCTGAGTACTATAACACCTACTGCGATTGCCAACATACATTGTCAAGCATGCCAAGCACGGCTGTACCTTGGGGGAGACCTATGCCCAGCAGTGGGCGTCTAAAGGTTGATATGATGGTGGCGGGAGCAAGTCTGCTGTTCCCTTGAAAAAATGCACTACAACACGATGAAAATGTGTGAAGTATCAGATTTTTATGTCTAGATTTTACGTTTTGTTCAAATTTAATTCATTAGTAATTTTACTCCTGCTGCGTACTGAAAGGTGCACAGTGCACATAAGGCAGCCTCTATAACGTGACTTTTTTGAATAGCATTTGGCACCTTACAAAATAAAATCGGTGTGAATGGAGTAAGTCTTCCTAAAAAGTCTAGTACTTATATCGAGCGTTGTAGAAAATATCGATACGTACCTATAGTGTCTCTAAACTTAAAACTAAATTCTTAGGCAAATGGCTCTCACTACAATTTAATTAAACCGTACGTAAACTTTAATAATCACAGCAATTAATTTCCATGTAGACGTTGAAGTGGTCGAACGTCAAAAAGTCCATTACAGTGATGTGTTTAAAGCACCAACTATTTGATATGAGACTGTAAATGTAAGTGGCATTGCCAAAGTGTTACCTGGACGAATGTTTGGCACATGGCCAGCACGTAGTCTGTCTCAGTGCCTGGCCTGTGGCTTTGTCAGGGGTTTTTCCTATATTTTAATAAATATCCTCCTAAATGTTTTATATCGTTTTATAGCGAATACTGGAATTTTCAGACAATATTTCTGAGAACCAGTGATATGGTTTAATGGGGTTTTTCCCGATTTTATGGGTTCCTACAAATGTAAAACATGGCGCCTCTCTAGCGAAAGTATTAAGACAAGTAGGAAATAGATAAAAATGTACTGAATAGGTACAGGTACAGGTACCTACTGTTTCCTTTATTCTTGACGTTATTTATGACATAGTATGAAAGTAACCCAATATATTAAGCAATATATTTAAAGTCGTTTGGTTATTTTCAATATAATATTCTACATGACTCAGTGGCTCAATCCCACAGAAAATATTATATTACTCAGAAAAGTCAACCATAAATATTGTTGGGGAGACACGAACACGGCGCAGGCGCGTGTTTATATGACAACTAAGAATAGTAATAAAATCATTTAGATATACAAAAATTTATTTATACTCTATCACAAGTGCTCAAATATCTATCCCTTAAATAATAATACGAAAGTGCTAAATTTATTTACTATTGTAACATGTGAAATACAACATATCAAGTTTTCTTCAGATCTGTACAATCACTTTGACTTGACAAAAACCGAGGGCGAGGTCTTTAGGACTTTCCCCTGGCAAATCTGTTTCTCATATTACACAGATCAATATATCAATAGGTTAGTTTTATAACTCAGCTATAACTATCACAGATGATAGAGCAATAACCAGAGCTATTTATTACTAGACACATTACATTTGCCTAATTTATGTTAGTTTCATATAGGACAACCATTTCCCATCAAGTGAGCTATATCATAAATTCAAATCATAAAATAGCATTCTACAATTATATCCGATAATAAAATACGTTGGCGTCTTGTCGTGTGCAATATTGATGTAATACGAGCTGACTGACAAATGCCAATAGCACATGAACTAAATAATAATGATATTGGAATTATATTTACATAATGAAATTGTATATTTCGAGGTACTACCCTACCTGAAGCAAACTTTTTTGGAAAAGAAACTCCGAGAATTTTATTTCCTTTATTACAAAAGTTCCTAAATGATACACAAACGTTTAAACATATAACATATGAATGTGTAAAGCCATGTCGGCATAATGATACAAAAGTTATCACAATACAGTAATATGTCGATCACAACATAAAATGATAAATACAACATAAATGACGATATGCAAGCGAAGTTTATATACAATGCAACATGAGTCCGATCTTCCGTCTTCAGAATCAATGATAGTACATTTTGTAGGTCGGAACGCTAAATACATAGTCCATGTATGGACCTCTGGTTTTGAAGAAATGATTCTCGTAACAATATACGCGGCCTCTGTACCTGCATCAACAATGTTTTCTTTTATTACGTCATCAGCGGTGATTGTGATTGCAGTGGATGGTGATTGTGATTATTTAGAGGTAATGAATGAGGTGGTTTTAATATTGTTGAGGCTTAGTTTAATGATCATGGGTTTTGGTTGAAGTGTTAGATACTAAGCAGCCAGAGAGTGCATCGATTTGTTTACATGTACTTCTATTTTTTTATCTTTCGAATAGGTCTATCATTAAGTGTCAGAAGCTTATCTAGCTTCTGACAAAATAAATGAACTTCTGAAATGATCTAAGCTTCAGAACTGTAATCCGAATCTCGCGATGCAACAAGCTGTCCCTTCGATTAAATCCAGAAGTCGTTATTCAAAGGCGTGGAAATGATAATGGAGATTAATGTGTACAAATGTGAGAAGAAAAAAAACAAATGTGTAAATTAAGATATATTACAGTGCGTTGCGCAAACGGCGGTGCAACGAACCCGTTGCTAAAATTACACAGTATCGAAGTCACAGGAGGAATGCTGCACGCATTGGAGCTATTAAAATGCATTCTTGACATTTATACTGCTTCCGCAACACATTCCCACTGGCGAATATGATACTGCCACTTCGAGCTGTCAGCTTTGGCTTGTTATGTTTTACATGTGGAGTTTAGGTGTATCGTGTGACGGTTGCTACCGCAGTGAAAGTTTCAGCCACTGACAGTAGTTTATGACTTCGAGGAGTAACATGTGGTGTTATAATATTTATAGATCGGGAGGATGAAAAGCATAGTGTGGATCATCAGGCAACGAATGGTTTTATGAGTCTTAATAAAAACGGGGAGCACACTTAGAAAATAGATGATGTTGTTTTATTATGATAGTTATTAAAAAAAAGGGTTTAAACACTATTTAATAAATTATCACAATGAGATATTGTTGTAAATGCTTCATTTATTTTAAGTTGGATAAATGTTAACTATAAGTAATTAGTGTATGTACATACAAACTAAATATTATTTTGGTAACCGAGTTTAGAGCTGGGATAACGATCAGTTTCACATCGCGCGCATGTCCGTACAGTTTATTTACGAAATACATCAATGAGGGCACAGTTGTGCAAAGCTCATGCCAATAATAAATATGTACTCACTTTGATCCGAGGGCTGACTTGGTGTCGAGAACTTCTACAATGTCGCCGGCTTTTAGCGATACTTCATCGTCGGCAACAGCTGAATAGTCAGCTGATGCTACCACAACATCTTCTACCTGTAACAAATGAAAACAATCATTTAAATACGTTCTTACAACAGCAATTTTGTTTCGAGGATCTCTAAATAAATTACCTTAGGAGGACTCCTACTACAACTAGATCTAGATCTAGAACTGGACATTGATCGAGAAGGGTATCGTTTGTAACTAGGCGTCGTTTCTAAGCTATTCATTCGACTCCTAGTATTCTCTCTGTCTAATAAAACGCCGCTATATCTGCGTGACCAGCCACCGAGTCTGGTGATCTTCTGATTATTACTTATATTGCAGTATCCGGTGAAAGACTGTAAGTCTTCGTCATCGTCGTCAACGACTGGACAACTGTACATAGAGAAACGATGGGCTGTCGGTTGGCTAAGGTTTAAAGCTGAAAACACGTGTAATGGTTCAAAGTGTCGAATGCCATTTTCGTCAAGAACTGTGTATGCGACTTCGCCGGTCAATACAGCACGACTAGCTTCACGTGGAACGACAGCTTGCAAACCTTTCTTCATAATTAATAATGCGCCTTTTTGTTTTCTTCTTTGGAACAAAAAGTCTTCCATTGCAAGGCTATTTTCTGGGTCTAGCAAGTTCAATGGAACGTCTTCAGAAGTCATCAGAGGAGTTTCTTCAGGGACAATCATTAATGCAGCACTTTCTCTTACTAAATCCCTTAGTTTAGGATCTGTGCGAGCCAGTGCTGGATCAGTCTCCAGTTTGCGTAACGCGGAATTCAAGCTTGGTGTCTTATCTGCTAATTTTCGCATAACAGTCAGTCTCTTCAGAATATTTAGACTCGTAGGATCGGATGCTATTTTGGACATGCTGTCTTCGTCATTTACGACTGACATCAAATTAGCAGCAACATCTCTCATTCCGAGTATTCTAGCCAATCCAACGGACTGTATAATTAGCTCTTTTAGGTTTTGTTTATCTTTGTCTTGGAAAAGTACTTCTAATTCTTTGCTACTCGCTTCTTGCACTGCGCATACTATAGCCTTCTGTAGGGTTTCTGTAACTTCACGATCAGATTTGACAAATGAAATGGATTCTGAAATGCGGCCAAGCACATGTTGAAGTAGGCCAGAGTCAATCTTAGAAATATTTTTAAATGCTGGGCCTAACACTTCATTTTCACTGCTCAAGTAATCTGCAAATTTTTCGATAATATCATCTTCAGTAAAGGAATGTTTACGCATGGCGCTGTTAACAGCAATTTTAATCAATTCAACCTTTGGCTGAGACGAGTTCTCAAGAATTTCTTCACGAAGAATTTCTTTGTCTTCTTCTTTTTGCAGAATGTTAAACATAGCTGATACGAGGTCTTCATCAATGGTCTTCCCTAAGATGGTATCAATAGATTTCAAAATCATTTGATACTTTTCTTTGCTGTTGTTGTTATTGACTTCTTCGAATTGTTCAGCTGTTACTAAAGCAGCTAGCACAGCCGCAGCGATAGAATTCTTTACATGCTCCTGGTGAGCAGATTGACCGTTGCCTCCAGAGAAACCAACGTGCTCCTGCATATCCATGCGTTTTTTGCCATTTTTCTTTTTCGTTTCATTTGGTGATTCATTTATTTTGTTATTATCACGTATTTCCGATTTCAAATGGGCACTCATTTCAATAATAGAAGTAATTACGTCCATTAATTGATTTGCAACTTCATCTTTTAATCCGAAATCTGTGACAAAGGCTTTCAATGCTTCTGCATTTCTTGTATGATTTAATACAACATTGATAGCGGGCAATTCAGCAGGCACTTGTCTGCCAATAGACATTCCAGCTTCAGAAAGTTGACGTAGCATATTTGTATCAATAGTCAATTCGCCTTTTGTAGAAGTAGTGTCATTCGGGTTTGTCTTAACCTTTAATAATTTCAATTCCTCAGGAGTAACGACGAAACTTTGAACAGAGAACTCTAGCCCCTCATCACCCTCAGTGAGGTCAGGGGCAACGAACTTCAAACCTTCCGGCGTCTGTACAATTTGCCCAGGGATAAATGTTACACCGTTGTCGTCTGTTTCTATGACTCTACCGGGAACAAATCGCGGACCTTCTTCAGTATCAACCACTTGACCAGGCACGAATCTTGACCCTTCATCTTCTGTGGAAATAACTTGGCCGGGTATGAAAGTAGGACCAGCTTTAGTTTCAATAATTTGACCGGGAACGAAACGTGGACCATCAATTGTGTGTATTGTCTGACCGGGAACGAATTTAGGTCCAGATTTGGTATTTACTACTTGTCCAGGAACAAACTTGGGTCCTTCGGCTGTGTCGACTACTTGTCCTGGTACGAATTGTTCTCCATTTTCTGTAAACACTATTTGACCCGGTACGAAAATGCCTTCAACCATCATTCCTGGGACGAAGCGGGATTCGTTTGCTTCGTTCTTCACAAGTCTTCCTGGGACAACTTTGCCTTCAAATTTTGGCATTCTTGGGCCAGGATAAAACTCGATCCCTTTTGCTGTTTGCACCATGTGTCCAAACACGTATAAAGATTCTTCAGAAAGAGAGCACGTCTTTATGTCAATCGGCAGTCCAACCGGAGCACCTTCGTTGAACGTGATGTCTTCAATAGACTTAGCAACAGAAAACTCAACGTGGCCGTCTGCTTGAACAATAGTTTTTCCTGGCAGGAATTTTTCACCGCAATCAGTGTGTACAATTTGTCCTTCAATGAATTTTGGGCCGTCAATAGTTTCAACAGTAGTACCGGGAACGAACTCCAGTTTGTTGTTACTTCCTGTTTTCGTAATACCAGGGATAAAGCAAGTTTCACCATCAATTGCAACTGTTTGACCCGGAACAAATTTAAGGCCATTTGGTGTAGCTATTGTGGCTCCTGGTACGAAATGTAACTCGTCGTCTTGATGTAGCACTTGACCGGGTACGAACTGCCATTCATTGTTAATCTTAGCGTTTTGTCCAGGGGTAAAAGTAATCGCACCATTTTCTGTTATTGTTTGACCAGGAATAAACTGTACTCCATCTGGTGTCATTATAGTTTGACCAGGTACAAAAACTTCTTCAGGTCCAGTATTAATAAGTTTTCCAGGAATGAATTTAAGTCCCTCTTCAGACAATACTGTTTGTCCTTCAGCAAAACGATATGTATCATCTTTGTTTTTAATTGTTTGTCCACAAACAAATTCTTCGCCGTTTGATGTTGCTAGAACTTGACCGGCAAGGAAGAACGGTTCATTTGTATTTTCATTGGTGACAATGTGTCCAGGTATTATTCCTGGACCGGCAGGAGTATTTACGCTTAAACCAGGAACAAACACGGGACCAATAGGCGTATCCACTGTTTGCCCTGGTACAAAAATAGGTCCTTGTGGCGTATTTACAACTTGACCGGGAATAAATGTCTTCGCTTTATTTATGTCTAACGTAAGCCCGGATATCTTAGCCACTTTTTCTCTCTTGCCTTTTTTGATATTTTTAACAACTTCGGAGAGATTTTCCATAGTAGGAAGCAGGTTAATTTTATCACTTTCCACTAACTTTTCAATAATATCTGCTGTATCAGTTAAACGTTCCTTAGGTATTTCTTTGACGGCACTCAAAATAGCTTCCGTTGGACGTGTTTTAATTGGTTTTAACGGGTTAACACAAGGCACGATTTCTAATGGTATGGACACTTCGCTGACATTGCGGTCGACTTCATATATTTCCGCATCACAGTGGTGTGGAGTTATTTTCACTGGTGTCGGTAATTTAGTTGCTTTTGGTACGACACGTTCGTCTGTCACATCTTTTTCGAATGTTTCCCAGTCCCAGGTTTCGATAAGTGGATGCATTTGGTCCCTCCATTCACTAGAACACGTGATAATGCTTGACTTTGACCGCATATGGTGCGCATCGAAGCTATTATAACTAAATGTTTTGACGTCGTGCTTTTCATGTTTAATTTCTTCAAACTTAGCTTTTTTCGCTTTTCGATCGACACGTTGCTTCTCTTCCTCTAACTCCTGTACTTCTGCTAGTTTTTCTTTGTTTTCAAATATTTTCTTCATAGAAGACAGTCCAGCAGCACGCTTCCTTTTCTTCTTTCTTTCTTCTAATTCTTCAATTTCTCTTTGTTTCAACACTTCAGCATTTGGTCCTTCGCCTTCAAACATTTCAATGTCTTCAGTGAAATCCTTAAAGTCCATAGATACACTACGACCATGTTTTGTTTTGATTAACACAGTATCGGAGTCCTTAGCCAGCATGACGTCTCTGACGTCACCATCTCGCACAGCCGCTTCCATCTGAGCGGAGAACACCAAACTGCATCTTCTCTCTTGCACTGTATAGACGTAACGCTTGTCTTCAGTCACATGTTTATCCAATAACAATTCCATTAAGCTTTTCTGCGCTTCCGTAGAGCCATCGAGTACAGGGAAAATATACCTGTAGTCTGGTAGAATCTCGTGTTTTCTGTTACCGTAATTAATTTCAGGTGAGTAATGATGCGGCCCTAGTTCGCCGGATACGTTTGTTATTCTGCATTTTGCCTTCGACGAGCGGGCGGTTAGAAGTACTGGAATGTAGTGGTGTGAAGGCAGCCCATAAGACTTTCCGGTGATCCTGCAGCATCGTTTAGCGTCAGCCGGCGAGATAGGGGCGAGTAGCGGGAAATAGTTAGGCTTAGGCAGCCCTCGGCTGCGACCAGTTATTCTACAAAACGACATCTTGATTTAACAGACAGGCATATTTGTTTATAAAACTATTTGCAAGTTTAGTTTATTTTTGTTTGATATTCGCGATCGTACTAGCGGGAGTTTCGCGGGCGCGTTTGGGCGCGTGTGCTCTGAGCGGAGTGTGCAGGGCGACTAACGCCGCGAAGTTTTGTGGCTGAGCTTTAGGCGCCCGCGCATCGATTCGCACCTTCGGCTCAGACGGTGTGCCGTATATTTGTTCCGGTTACAGGTTATTTATAAACAAAAGAAAGATGAATTTATTCTTTAAGCCAAAATATATGACACAGTTCCAAGTTGAACACAACGAAACGGCAAATATAATAGCTTTGTCTAAGGAGTAGCTATGTTATATTTATTAAACTGTTATGAGTTCAGTAAAGTTTTTGTATTCGTCGTGTTTTAAGTGAAAACTTAACAGGTTTGAGTGGAGAATTCCGTAGTCAGCGGAAAAATAAGAAAATCTTCAGATAATAACCAAAATAACGAAAGCCTTGCCATTTCAAAAACTCAGCAAGTTAATAAACCAAATCTCATTGAGTCGTCTGCTTGTCACAGCAGTCAGTTGTTAACCTCGTCAACAAACAGTTATTTTTAATTTTCCAATCTAAACGTGGACCTTCGCGGTGATTGCAAACCGACGCGGTCACAACCACTGTTTATTTTTGTTGTAGAAATTAATAGAAAGTTAGAACATTATGTAGGTGAAGTACAAATGTTAATAGGAAAACATAAAACGGTTTTCTTTAATCTCGACTTAAATATAGAAGATTATAATTACACAAATTTAAACATTGCTAAACTGATCTTAGTGAAAGCTACTGGACAGATTGAGGACAACACAACAAAACTATATTAACCTCTATCTGTTTTAGTCAAAAACATTGTGATATTTCAGTGATATATGAACGTGAAAATTTATCACAATTGACTACACACAACATTTAACGTAAACACGATTTACTTCGATTCCATTTAATTGACAAGCAACACCTATAACGTTATAAACGATAATCTTATTTTTCTACCTTCAGCAAATAAAATAAAAATAAATTGTATTTGGTAGTGTTTGTAATTGTCAACACAAGGTTTAGTATGAAAGAAAATTGTATCAAAATCCTCCGGATAAACTGCACCTGGGAGATGATATTAATAAACCTATTAATAATTGTTCTATAAATACCTACACACACAGATCAGAAGTCCGTAGAACCTTTATTCACAGAACCTACGCACGCAATCCCTATGACATTGACACCACTTTGCTCCAGATCAATCCTATTACATCTAAGAAGACTATTTTAAGAATAGAAGCAGCAATTTCATAACTTCACCTTGATAATATTAACGCATAATACAGTTTCCTGTTCGGAACAGTTATTGAAAACAAACACATATTGCTCTTCAAAGACATTTAGTGAATGTTTTGTAACAAAACAAACTATTTAAAACCGGTAAACTTTTACTACGGCAACTGGATGTTTTTGTAGTAAACTATTTTAGTAAGCACTTAGGTTCTTTTCACCTGGTTTCCTTTTGTTATGATCTATAATTATGTTATGTGATCATTGCCTTTGAACGTTGATATTTAAAGTACTAATGTGATTTTAAAAAGAAATTAATAAACATAAGTTATGGAAGAGGAAAGTGTCCGAATACAGCCATTTCTTGCCTAAAAGGATGTTTCAAACACTTAATAAGTGGTACAAGACTGCTTAAAGTAAATAAAGTATGTGTGTACTGCATTTAAGACAACCGAATTAGGTAGGTACAATAGATAAGTTGATAGGTGACCCTATTATTTCAATAATTTTAGGATAACTCAGGGCACTCACTTAGCACCAATTGCCGATTGTTTCAAAGTTAAGCATTTTCTTTTTTTTAACTTGCTGAGATTTATATAAATATTTTAAATGAGTAAAGCACTTAACCACAAAATTGTTGATAATAACTAGCCTATGTCCTTCCTTGTAATTTAGACTTACCGCGTTCTAAATTTCATCAAAATCAGTTTTGTGTTTTAGCCGTGAAAGCGTGCCAGACAGAGTTACTTTCGCAATATATGGATTTTTCCCCATCTATCGTATATCTATAGCTATAAAAAGGGCATAACAATAACAACGTGGGCGGCCATTTTACGAACCGTTTAGCAAATGGGGTCGCAAAATAATGTTGACAGTGAACGTATGGGTGTACAATCCTATATAATTTCACACCAGATTCCAATGACACGGTTGACAAATCACTTGCAATTTTTCTGCTCCGATATAATGGAGGAGAAATGTTTGTAACACTTTATATAAGATTCGTTAAGAGTATTTGATAAATGCTGTAACGTTTTATAAAACGTTGTTCTTGTTTTTTAAACTATTTCAGATCTTACTGCGTCAATTTCTTGCTAACTACGAATTTAATATGAGAAAGTACTGGTGACGTTGTAACGGTAATATACCTCATTTCAAAAGGTAATTAAATGGAATAACCAGAGTTAAAATACATGTAACGACCGGGCTAAGTTTGTGGTTGTATCCAGTGGCTATTTTCTTGTGAAGCTTTAGTTTTTATCGAAATGTCTATGTATCTACAAGTTTAAGCCTAATTTTGCTGTCATTTTCTATCATAATTATATATTTTGGAGAATATCCTGAGCTTATAATTAAGCTCTTACGAAATAAAATTAGGATGTTCTTCTAAAAAGCTTAGTGTACAATAATTATATTGTATACTTAGCTTTTTCGACTGTAGGACCTACTGTAAAGGTTGCATGCATACGGTATGTTGGTCGAAACCATTGACCCAATATTTCTTCGTTCTAGAAGCTTTTCATATTTAGAACGTTAGCCTTATTTTTATATGAAGGCATTGTTTAGCCTAGCGCCGTCGGTGGCCGACGTGCTATTATTACAGTTATCAAATAGTGCCTCTCTGATTTCCCTCCGACCTCCTCTGCTATAATAAATATATATAGTTGCTCCGGTACCGTATGCGTTTAGCACGGTCTGAACTCTTACAGTACTTATTATTACTTGGCCATTCATACCTATGCACCTGGAACTAAAACATTCGCGTGATTTGTATTGGTATCATTCAGTGCCAAGATTCCATCGTGTTAATTTAAATCAGGCATCTCTTATTACTGCCCTTAGATTAATATGTTTTCATCACTTCTGCACGTGAGTTTGTGCAGTAATTTGATTAAGTATTTCCTTTTTAGATATCGTAGTCATATTTTCAACCGACTTCAAAAAAGGAGGAGGTTATCAATTCGTCTGTATTTTTTTTTTTATGTATTTTTTTTTATGTTTGTTACCTGATTTCTCGGGACTGGGTGAACCGATTTTGATGATTCTTTTTTTATTTGGAAGCTAGTGCTTCCCGTGTGGTCCCATTTTAATTTGGTCCAGTTCTTACCATGGCATCCATGAGAAAACCGTATAAGTCTTTAACTTGCATTAAGTATGTGCGCGATTTGTTACGCGATTTCTCCGGCAAACGTAAACCGATTTTGAAAATTCTTTTTTTTATAGATAGGGTATGCTTCAGAGGTGGTCCCATATAAATTTTATCGAATTTGATTCAGCACTTTTTGATAAATCAACAAATACCCAAAAATTTTACATTGACGACGTTTTAGTTTCATCAATCTTTGTCGAAGTTAACTTTCAATCTCTTCTTAATAGATTTGAATGAGAAGGAAGTACTAAAAAGCGAAAAATAAAAAGCTTTTTACAAAAAAGACAACCGCCTTCAAAAAGTGAAAAATAACTTTAGCACAGAACACACATTGACTTTAGTTTCGGAAGTCGGTGGCAATACAAAACAACAAACAGAATAAAGCCACTGAATTTCGAAACTAAAGTCAATGTGTGTTCTGTGCTAAAGTTATTTTTCACTTTTTGAAGGCGGTTGTCTTTTTTGTAATTTAAACGATAATTTTCAATGGCGCTTTGTGAATGAGACTCGTAATAATTTAATTTAATGTTTAGTGGTATTTATAACTTTGGTAAAAAGATGTTGGGAGATTTATTATGATTTAAGTAATTCTTAGTCCAGGTTGCTGTCAGCAGGTATTCATCAAATGCATATCATCAGAAATAAGAGGAAGTTGACTTAAAATACCTAAGTGCTATATCATAAACATATGATTTAATAATATTTTTATACATAGAGATTTTATCTTCTGTACATACAAATAAATAAAATTGAAGCATTTGTTTGAAATTTCTAAATAACAGTTTTACATGAATGCATAATATGAAGGTTTACACATTTACGAAAAATCCAATATTTTTAATGTTTGTCTGTCTGTTTGCTCCGGCTAATCTGCGAAATGGCTGGTCCCATCTTAACAGGAATTTCACTGGCAAATAGCTGATGATATAAGGATTAACATACAAAAAATTGAAACACACGCACAAAAAATTAAAACCCCTCAGATAACTTGAATTGAATTAGTAATTTACGACACATGCAGTTTCATTGTCCAACAGTACATTATCATCATCTGGCCGAGCCTTTTCTCAACTATGTTGGGGTCGGCTTCCAGTTTAACCAGATGCAGTTGACAGTGTTTTACATGGAGCGACTGCCCATCTGACCTCCACAACCCAGTTGCTGGGTAACACGATATCCCTTGATAAGACTGGTTGTCAAATTTTCTAGCTTCTGACCAACTATAACGACTGTCAAAGATCTACGAATGACAGCCGGGACCAAAGGCGGCAGCAGTAGATATGTTATAGTCAAAACTCTTAACCAGTCAAAACTACTTTTGACTGACTTCAGTCAAAACTCTTATTAAGATAAAACGCGTTTGCGTTACAAAAACCAAAATACGGAACGCCCTTGTTATAAGAATCACTACAAAACAAAAGTATTTAAAGGGTCATAAAAAAAACCAATTTAATAGGTTCCCAAATATTAAGGACAAATTGAAACCGTTCAAAAGTAGTTTTAACTGATTTTTGTAGTCAAAACTCAAAGTCAAAGTCAAAGTCAAAGCATTTATTTCAATTAAACCATTTACAGGCACTTTTGAATTGTCAAGGAGTCGGTCAGTTAGTCAGAAAGTTGAAGCTAGTTGCTCGTTCCAAAACGTAGGTAGGTCTCTATGGAGAAGAACGAGCAAGAAACTCCACGGACACTCTTTTAAAATCAGGTTTTTACAAAATACTGCTTACATTATTCTTGTTGCTTCTATATGTGAAAACAATGAAGGTAATCTAGAAATACAAAATATAAAAAATAATCAAGATAAAAACCATGGCAGTTAAGAGTTGACCAATCTCTACTGACAGCACCCGTTCACGAATATGACGCGTGAATCAGCACCATTCAGCTCAACCATTTTAGAGGGAGCTGAATGATCCACCACTAGTTTTGACTGGTTAAGAGTTTTGACTGTGACAAATATAACTAATATGAAACCGAATTAAAAGAAATTCTACTCTACATTCTAAACGCCACAGACCATGTGTTAGGTACATTACAACTACTTAGCATAGTCTGTTTATATTTGTGTGACCTAACTTTTGACGTGGAACCTTGAATATATTTTATTTTCAGTATTATGAAAATAAATAGAGAAACATTGTATGTAATTGGGTCAGGTGCAATATGTGTTAGATAGTGTTTTCAATAAAAACATTAGATTTTGAGGGGATTGGTGAATACACGAGAATTCTACGTCATTTCGAGCGTCATGTTTACAGTTTTTTTAGGTTTTGAGATTAATGGGATTTAGATCGATTTATTGTTCACATTGTTCTTTAAAATTAGAAACTTTTCTCCAATTGACAAAACCAAATAGGAGAATTGTAAAACTGTTGTGGGAAAATATGCATTTTACATTTATTGATGTCTTCTGCCTGTAACCTCGTTTGCATAAACTTCAGGATTAAGTTGAAGATCTAAAGTACCCCACGGATGCACCAAAACTTAGTTTTACAAAACGCGATGAAAATTATCAAAAACATTGTGTGTCAAATTACGGCTAATCCTGTCAGCCCTTTAGGTGTGAAAGAGTTACAAACAAACATCCATCCATCCATCCTCCTAAACTTTCGCGTTAATCCTAACTAATATTATAAATGCGAAAGTAACTCTGTCTGTCTGTCTGTCTGTCTTTTCTTCACGCCTAAACTACTGAACCGATTTGTGTGAAATTTGGTACAGGGTAAGTGTGAACCCCTACAAAGGACATAGGCTACTTTTTATTCGACTTCGACTTCGACTTCGTCTGCGTCCGCGATAACCGACATATACGCGGACGAAGTCGCGGGCAAAAGCTAGTCTCTAATAATTAAAAATCTCATGTTCGTTATCGAACTCTTTCAAAACGGTTTAACCGTATCATATGACTATTTTATTTTTTTAGGGTTCTGTAGCCAAAAGGCAAAAAACGGAACCCTTATGGATTCGTCATGTCTGTCTGTCTGCCCATACGTATGTCACAGCCACTTTTTTCCGAAAAGAACAACTATACTGTTGAAACTTGGTAAGTAGATGTATTCTGTGAACCGCATTAAGATTTTCACACAAAAATAGAAAAATAACAATAAATTTTGGGGGTTCAGACTCAAAAAATTTTTTTCATCAAACCCATACGTGTGCGGTATCAATGGATAGGTTCTCAAAAATGATATTGAGGTTTCCATTATCATTTTTTTCTAAACTGAATAGTTTGCGCGAGAAACAATTCCAAAGTGGTAAAATGTGTCCCCCCGCCTGTAACTTCTAAAATAAGAGAATGATAAAACTAAAAAAATATATGATGTACATTACCATGTAAACTTCCACCGAAAATTGGTTTGGACGAGATCTAGTAAGTAGTTTTTTTTTTTGATACGTCATAAATCGTAAACCACAATTACATTTCATTCAATCAACTCAAATATGCGCTTCCCCAGGAAATCAGGATGGCAACCAATCGCTTGGCTTTCAAAATTAAAGTTCGAGAGTACATTCACAAGAAGTTGGCAGTTTCATCACAACGGTAATGTTTTCTCCATTGTTTGTATTTTTTTTTTATTTCTTTTTGAATATCCGTGTAAATTTCTATTTACAGTAGTATATATGTAGTCTGATGTTATATTTGTATAGTATTTATTTATATATATATTTATAGTATTTTTTTTTTATATCCTTGTAGTTTAGCTTAGTCTTAATTTAATTATGTTTTCTATTACAACTACCACGGCTTGTTTCTGCATCACTCAAAGGTTGACTGGTAGAAAATGCCTATGGCATTATGTCCGCCTCTGTACATTGTGCTTAAAGTGTTAATAAATAAATAAATATAAAATTAAAACAAGCCTATATGGGCTCGCATATAGTTAGATCAAAATCCCATCATTTAGGTACCTAATAATAATGTTTACTTATCATCATTATCATCATCCTCTGCCGAGCCTTTTCCCAACTATATTGGGGTCGGCTTCCAATCCAACCGGATGCAGCTGAATACCAGTGTTTTACATGGAGCGACTGCCTATCGGACCTCCACACCCCAGTTACTGGGTAACACGATACCCCTTGGTAAGACTGGTTGTCAGACTTTCTGGCTTCTGACTACCCATAACGACTGCCAAAGATCTACTAATGACAGCCGGGACCAACGGCTTTACGTGCTTTTCGAGGCACGGAGGGAACTCGGTTTGAAAGGAATGGTCACCCATCCGCAGACCGACTGCGGATAGCGTAGCTTAACCTTTGACCGATCGATCTGTACGGCTTTTACTTAGCCACGAGCTTATCAATAACTTAATTAACAAAAAATAGACTACCTACTTATTATTAAAACATCGATCAAAGTTACAACGAACTAGAAGAACTTTTATATTATGTTACTTGCTGCTACGGAACCCTTCATGGGCGAGTCCAACTCGCACTTGGCCGCTTTTTTTTTAATTTATATGTCTTATTGCCGTTTACCGGGTCAGCTATTAATATATAGTATATCGCTCATTTGAGAAAAGAATGATTTAACTCAAAAACTGAATTTTTTTTTGAGTTACACTTAACAACAACAATAATTCGAGATATCCCCCATTAAAACATAATTTCTCTAAGAAGGTACACTAGGTACCTATTACGCCAAATGATTGTATAGAAACCTGTAAAATCTCACATTTTGAATTTTGTCATTATTGTCGCAAATTAGTGGTACCTATAGTAAGATTAAGAGGTTTGGTGCGAAGTGCGCTACATTACCTACAATGATTTCATTGCATTTTCACACAACAAATAATTTTACCATTATCCTTAAATCGTAAACACAAAAAAAGCTTATTTAAAAGCCCATTATACCAACACGATTCGCTGAATCAATAAACTCAGACACAAAGCCAGAGCAGGCTATAAAGGCCATATTTCAGACGATTGAACTTAAATTGATAGCGTTTTGAAACCTACCATTCTGTGTGGAGCGCTTTGATCAGGTAACCTTGGGTGGTTTGCGGACGAGTAAAGATGGTGCCTTTGTAGTTACCGGGATATCTCACATCAGTCTTAATGTCATGTATGGAGACAAGGTTGGACGGTTTTAAGATTAAAGTGCCAAGTACACTTTGCTAAGGAAAAGTTTGTTTTGTTATTATGTACAGTCGAACAAGCTAATTGGTTTAAAGGCAAAAATATTCATCGTTCTACTACACTTACAGTTTATTTATTTTATTTTTATATATTTAGTGCGTAGGTACCAGGGATACTTACGTGCTCGAGATGAGAAAATGGAATAAAATAAAATATTGTGAGTGTAGTAGAAAGATGAATATTTTTGCCAGTAAACCAATTAGCTTGTTCGACTGTACTCAACAATGATAAAAAAATCCATACTTTTATCCACATCCAATCCAAACTTTTAGTATTATAAATGCGAAAGTAACTCTGTTTGTTACATTTTCAAATTGAAACGGTTGAACCAATTTTGATGAAATTTGGTATGAAAATAGCTTGAACCCTGAGGAAGGACATAGGTTATACTTTTTTTTATGTATGTACACCGATTACGCTGAGATTTATGATACCATTTACGTGATTCTTCTTTAGTTTGATACGGAATAGTTGCCATTTGGTCCCATAACAATTTACCATAGCTTGGACCAGTAGTTTTCATTTTATGTTTTTTTTTTTTATTAATGTTTGACCACGCACAACTTTTTTCAGTGTAGTCCGATTTCGATGATTCTTTTTTTATTGATAGTGTATACCTAAAATTAGGTCCCTTAAAAATTTAAAACTATAGGTAGAAAACTAAGGGATGACTGAATTTTTTTGGTGTAACCGTTTCGTAATTAATTTGTATGATAAGAAGTAGGCACTAAAAAGCGAAGAAAAAAAAAGATTTTAGTAAAAAAGACGGCGACAGACTTGCGAATTGATAGTTATTTTTTACTTTTTGAAGGCGGTTGTCTTTTTTGTTAAAAAGTTTTTTATCCTTCGTCTGCGTCCGCGATAACCGACATCCACGCGGACGAAGTCGCAGGCAGAAACTAGTAAGGGAAAATTCTGTATGCCAGAAATGTAGAATTTATGAGACCATGATAATTGTCCGTATGGTTTCGGACGTAAATAATAGCACCATCCCATATCTTCCCGTGGGTGTCGTAAGAGGCGACTATGGGACTCACCAGAGAATGGGCAGCAGCGTTCTCTGTGCATTTGTAACAACCATACTGCGATCGCCAACCCGCCTGCCAAGCGTGGCGATTATGGAAAAACCCCCCCTTGGGAGAGGCCTATGTCCAGCAGTGGACGTCTTTTGGCTGAAATGATGATAATTGTAACACCTTATTGTAACAATAAACTGTTATTTATTTCCTTCTAAATTTATTTTGGGCATCCCTGACATCGGTGAAGGAAATCATCGTGAGGAAACCTGGACTTATAATTAAAATAAGTCTGAAATCGCCAATCCGCCTTGAGCTCACGTGGTGATCAACGCTCGTGCCTTCTCTGTATGAGAAGAGGGCTTATACCCTGCAGTGGGACTATTGTAGACTGGTATTCCCTGGTAGTCCCTTTTATTCATGAGGGGGGCGTAGCTCATGTGGCAATTATGATGCAATAACCATTAGATAATATGTCTATGATTAAACATTCCGGATACTTCTAGAAGTAATTAAAATCGTAGAAGATAGTTTTTATATTATGACAGAAGGCTATCAGACCCACGTCCCGCTCAGGACTGGGGTCATGTAATTCACCTCTCGCTGATATATCATTATAATAAAGTCTTCTAAAAGTTACTCCTACGTTTTATTTAACGTAGTTAGCGATCCGGTACGCAACGAGTACGTTACAGTACCTAGTATACGTTCCTCTTACAAAAATTAAGTTTTAGTGGGGTAAAACTTGAATTATTGCCAAGGCCTTTGCCCAGCAGTGGGACAATTGTAGACTGGTATTAATAGAATATATTCTTTCTTATAAATTATTAGAGTAAGTTTGTCGATTTTCAAATATCATCCTGCTGACTAAACCCTAGAAGCTGATCTAGCCACAGAGTAGATTAAACCTTTGGTAAACTAACAAACGAATTGTTATTTCTTTTTTTCTTACTAAAATATGTAGAATATTTTATTTAACGAAAAAGACAACCGCGTTCGAAGACTAAGCATTAATAGGTTTTGATTTTCTGCTTTTTAGTACGGTCGAGCAAGCTTGTTTTTCTTACTGCCTGTACAAGTTACAAAAGGACATGTTATGAAATGGGCTTAAAATATTTTTTTTTTCGAACAGCTATCATGTGTGGTTTTTCTGATAGGGAAAATTATTCAAGATGGCCTAACAAAAACAAAAAAAAAATTAAAAGCACCATTATTTAATAAATAAATATTTTAAATCCAGATATTTTTTTGTATCGTAATATTATTTTTGTACATTGAAACAAAGAAAAAAGGGTTAAATATCATTTTTTAAAGTACATTAAACACCTTATTGTTATTTAAAATATTTTTAAACACTATTAGATGGCTATAAAACCGATGAATTATCTCCATGATTGGTATGCATGGCATTGATTCCGGAATCTATGAAAACATTAACTGTGTTGTGTCAGTAAGGTTGTCAGTGTCACACCACACGTGTCAGTTGTCATGTCGGTCCATTGTCAAGCCCTTGTCTCATTGTTAGAATCGCTATTTTTCCGTTTGCTTATGAACATTTAGGTTTAATATTTGTAATTTCTACTTGATATTAGTAAAATCATCATCTGAGGTGTGTAATCCCTGCACCAGGCCAGCGAGGTTCTCATTCTCTTCCCACAACCCTTCTCATTCTAAGAGGCCCGTGCCCAGCAAGGGGCCAGTAATGGATTGAATTTATTTTTCAAAAGCGAAATTGTATTAATGCAGAAATGCTATTATTTTCAATAACAGTAAATGGTTTATGATAAGGATAGGTAATGAATTTATATAAACTTATATTGTCATATAGGGGATATCTTCCGTGATTGTTCATTGTTTTGAGCTCCCGATATTTCGACGCTGACAAGCGCCATGATCGCGTATCATGGAAGATATCCCGTGTGACATATATAAGTTTAGTTTTAAACCGTGAAAGCTTAAAACAGTGTATGAATTTATTTGTATCAAAGATCCTTATTTTCTCCTACAATTTGGGACTTTATGACTTTATCATCATGAATTCAGTAAATTGCAAAATGATTACTGATGGTTTTACGTCTGTAAAACCAATGGTCAGACTTAAATGGATTGGACCTGTTCACCTTTTGTAAATAGTCGCTCCAGCAGGTCAAAATACCTAGGTGAACATTTTTGTGTATTAGGTAGAGAAATAAAAGTAATGCAATTACTTATATTTGACTGTAAGTATTTATTCTACCTCTTCATTTTCAACATCATCCCTTATAATTATATTATCAAGAAACTGTGCAGGATAGAAACCAGCCAGGTCAAATAAAGATAACTTAAAGATTACAAGAAACTTGAACATCAATAACACAACAAAAATAAAAAAAAATCAAATCACTTGTGTCCGTTCCGTTGTTGTAACGCAAACCACAGACGCATACGCAGAGTATATTAATAATAAGGCACGCATAGGTACGCAATCATAATTGAATTTGACACTTGATTGACGGTTACACTTTTCATAATGACAATAATGACGTCCAACCGAAAAGTGTTGCCAAAATCAATAATTACCGAGGGTTGCAATTTATTTTTTAAATTACAATTAATTGAAAATATAATAATTAAGGAAGGGTGCTTTTAAAAAAAATAAAAAATATAAATAAAGTAGCCTTAATTTATGTACTTTCATAAAATATAATCTCTTCCCTGTTCACAGCAGCTCCGAATTAAAGCCCAGCCTCCATACAAAAACCTAACATGTCCTTTGTGAACGGGTCCAGTTGACTAATTCAAAATATGCAGTAGGTCAACTGAACCTAAGGGATCAGTTCGAGTGGGATCAGTTGACTAAAGAGCCGTTCGACCGACCGACCGACGAATACACAATACACAATAAAATATTGTGAGTATAGTAGAAAGATGAATATTTTTGCCTGTAAATTAAAGTTTCTGAAATGGAATTTTCCATTACGAAACGCGAACAAACCAAAACTTCATCGATGTATATGTTTTTTGCTTTTTATTGATGTTTTCAAAAAGCGCTGAAACAATTTCAATAAAATGAATATGGGACTACGCCAGAAGCATGCCTACCCTATCAATTAAAAAAATAATTTGCATAATCTATGTACAGTAAGTTGCCGGAGAAATCGTGAAACCTCCTTTTTTGAAGTCGGTTAAAAATTAGCTTGTAGTACCTCTGCAGTGTTCTATGTTTGCACTTGTAAAACAGTGAAAATACATGTTTCAAACAAACAAAGCTGAAATCCTCAGTATTATTTTAACCCGAGCCAAAGCGTCGGCCATCGAGCGTCCATTGAGAAAGCGGAAACGTCGAGCAGCCAGAAGTAGGCGACACCTGCCTGCGCACGCGCCACTTCCGGCGGATGTCAGGTGTCGGCCGAGGTAAGAATAGACGACATTGCTGGACGTATCAAGTTCAATCTAGAAGGGGGACTTTCTTAGATTGTTTGATGAAATGAGAAAAAATAATTTGAATGTGATTTATTTTTCTTAGCTCCCCAGGCCAGTACTCTAAGATTTATGATATTACTGTCAGTTTTGTTAAACGAAAAAAAACTTTTTTACAAAATAGACAACCGTGTTTTTTTTTAAAGAAACGGTAATACCAAATAAATTAAGTACAAAATCTCATAATTTTCCACCTTCAGACACAAAATATAGAGATTACAGAAGGACCGCTCCCGCCATCTTCAAAAATAATTACCTACCTAAACTTGCCAAACTCACTAGGGCTGCTACTGTATTGACTCTGTAGGTTTTATTCGTAATAATATGAAATTTTATTGGCACTGGTTGGAACTCTTTGCATTTTTTTTATAACATTTTCCAGTTCGTCATGAAATGTCAATGTCTCTCATTTATTCCAGTGACAGTCGAGACGGAAGACTGCTTGAAACTGCTTGAGAATGCGTATAAAAGTAATGTCAATGTGTGCGTGACAAAAATGGCGGTTTGTTCTGAGCGGTCTCTCTGCTCGGGCGCGCCGCAGTCTTACGTACTTTGTGCTTCAGACGTGGAATATTTTCATAAAATTTATATGGGACCAACTTTGAAGTACACATTACCCTTGATCCATTAAAAAAGAATCATCTAAATCGGACTATACTGTAAAAAGTAAACCGTGGTCAAACTTTAAAAATAAATGCACGTATCGAATTGAGAACTTCTTCCTATTTTTGGAAAGTCGGTTTAAAAAATATATACAAACCTATGCATCAGCAAAGACTGAAAACCAATGATTTCAAAAGGAAGGATACGCCCATTAGAACATTTTAAACAAACGTTCATGGAATAGGCAAAAGTAGCGACATTTGTCAAAACTTATACAATGTCAACTGAGTCGCGTGGCCCGTTGGGCCTAAATTGACATTTTTAGGGCCAACGCGATGGTGCCATTCGGTCGTGCGGTTGGCCTGGGGGCCAAGTCTGCTATTTTTATAATTTCGTCATTCTAACAGGATCCCATTGTCATTTTGCTAAAAGTTCGTAATCTGCTAAATTCATAATGGTCGATCATTGGTCAGTCGAATTAAAAGCAATGACTGCACAATGACGTTATAATGGTAGGTCACTGATCAAAGGAACTGTCAAAATTTTAGTAGGTTACTGCCTAAGTCAGTCATTCATTCGTCATTTTGTATGAGATTACCATTCTATGTCATTTCTTTCAATGGCGTGTCAGTGGTTGACCATTGGAAAGTCATAATGACGCCATTATATTAGTAGATTACCAAACTTGTCAAATCCAACAATTTTGAAATCAATGATAGACCACTATTGTAATAACAAACTTGAGGCCCTGGTTCTTACGCAGTAATATACCTATATGTCAATGCTGAAAACCTATTTCTTCGTTTGCATCATTTTCCTAGCTTCGAGGTTTCCCAGGAAAGCAGTCGATATACATTATCAACACGGTTCCGGTAGGTAGGCAATAAAATTTAAAAGTTCCGAGAAAATTGTATCGAAAAGAAAATGGTTTCGTAGATTTACACGAAACGATTTACCATAATAAAATGTAAACTGTACAAAAAACGTGCTTATTCACACAAATGACAAGTCGCTATCACATTGGCATCGTTGAGTCAATGTTTTGACTCACAAAGAGGCAATAAAGAAGGGAGGAGAGCAATATATCTTTTTGTTTCCACAAAATGTGTAATAAATAATGGTTTTTCGCAAAATCTATTACATTTAATGAAGTGTGAACTGGGGTGCTGTGCCAAAACCGTTTACTGCAGCAAGTTCATCTTTCTATAACAGTGTCATTATCATTATCATCATCAGCCGGAAGACGTCCACTGTTGGTCAAAGGCCTCCCCCAAGGGGAGGAAGGGGTTGCCAGAGTAATCCCCACGCTTGGCAGGCATCTTAGGGATTGAAGTAGAAAGCCGCTGCTGCCCGACTTATATTAATTAAAGGCAGTTGTTTTTTTGTGAATAACTTTTTTTTCGCTTTTTATTGTTTACTAATTCAAATTAAGTCATCCCTTAATTTTCCACCCTTATAGGTGGAATATTTTCCTGAAATTGATATGGGACCAACTTCGAGGTACACACTATCGATTAAAAAAAGAATCATCGAAATCAAACTAAACTGTAAGAAGATATGCGTGGTTCTGAAATCTTTTTTGAAATCGCATGATGAATTAAAAAGGCCACAGCTATTATTCTACATTATGACACCATACAGGTATTTTGTTTGGTCTACAGTAGTAATATATCAGTCTAGTGCTACCTATTTGTCTTATTAATACAGCTTACAGTCCTACTTACATCACTACAGAAACAAGACGCATGCGCAATATATCGCACAATGTCCGCCCAGATGCATTAAACATGTTAGCACTTCAAATAAATATTCAAAGCGACGGCTTTTCTTAATTTTGCTGTTTAATTAACGTTTATGTTAAGTAACATGCTATTTGCTAAAATAAGAGTCTTTGGCACTGCGGGTTTAATACAAGACAAAGAGTTCAGGGAAATTATAGATTGAGAACAACGGATTAACTCACTATGTTGCCGGGTTCGTTCGACTAGTTTCGATGGCATACGGCCACCTTTCTCAAACAGTTCCACAGGATGACACACCGCCCGTCGCTTTTCTGCGGTTCTCAATCTATAATGTGTAACAATACTCACGTTTCGTTAAATAAAATCTCTACCGCACTCTACTCTAATCTACTGCGTGCTCCACCTTAGGCCGCATCATCACTTAGGATTAGATGAGAGCAAAGCAGCAATCTCCACTTATTCTTTTCCAATCTTTTTTCCAGTAGTTGGCCACGTTTTTTACGGCATCAGTGACATTTTTAATGATGATGGCATAAATCCCATTTATTATTTATTAACACTTCAAGCACAAAGTACAGAGAGAGTGGGAGAGTTGAGTTGAGTTGAGAGTTTATATCAAATTCCAGAGATATCATTCAATCCAAAAAAGAGACTTTGGCAAAGTGTCGCTAACTGCCACACTCAGAGACGTCACCTAATAATAATGAATCATTAACTTTAATTGACCAACATAACTTGGATCGTTGTCAGTCAAAAATATTGTTGTTAACATGTGCCAAGTTATGTTGGTCAATTAAAATTAATGATTCATTATTATTAAGTGACGTCTCTGAGTGTGGCAGTTAGTGTTGCAACGCTTAAAAATAGATCATTCTTAAAGCGGAACTTATGAAGTTACAAGACATAATATGGCCAAAATATTATGGACTCTCTTTTTGAATAACTTTGACTGACGGATTTTTATGTCATGAAACAACCCGTTACATTTAACGAACGTTAAATATCTCACGTCATAGTAATTTTTAACCGTTCGTATGTAACGTTAACCAACTGTTTGAAACAACCCGTAAGTGATAGAGACAACACGAGACTTAAACGCCATCTTTAAATTGAGTAGCCTTTGAGTATTTGGCGAGGAATGTTATGCATTTTGTCGAATTTCAAGCTCAATCTTTATTTTAATAATCTTTATTTTTGCCGTGTGGTGCCGGCCGCGAATAGCACCACCTCATTTGTACCCAAGGGTGTCGTAGAAGGCGACAGAGGGATATTAACCAGAGGATGGGCAGCAGCGTCTTTCTGAGTACCATAACACCTACTGCGATTGCTAACATGCACCGGTCAAGCATGGCGATTACGGCTGAACCCCTTGGGGGAGACCTATGCCCAGCAATGGGCGTCTAAAGGTTGACATTGTAACAATTCTACTGCTTTTATGAAATAAAAGGCTAAGTAGACTTGTAGGTACGTTAAAATTTAATAGCTCTCACAAGAATGCGATGAGTATAAAAACAGAGATATAAAAAACACTAACCTAGATGCACTAAGTAGTAGTCTAGATCTCGCTGTCCATTAAATAACACGCTGAATTACTTAAAAGTCTACCGGTCCACAACCAAAAGTCGGTAACAGTCCTGAGTCGTGCCATCGAGCTGTCGCGTGCCTGCTGCTCCCAGGGCGGGTCTTTCTGTTAAGATTCAACGGGGACTTCCGTCCCAAAGCTAGGAGCCGACCGCGGCAGTCTTATCTTCGGCCGATCCTGTTTCCCGGCCAGGCTGTGGAGCTTGGAAAGCTCTGCCACTACTTAGTGCGTCTAGGTTAGTGTTTTTTATATCTCTGTTTTTATACTCATCGCATTCTTGTGAGAGCTATTAAATTTTAACGTACAAGTCTACTTAGCCTTTTATTTCATAAAAGCAGTAGAATTGTTACAACATGATGATGATGATGATGACAACACATTATGTAAATAACGTATCAACTATCAAAAGCATGAGGAAAGACTTTACCAAGAAATCTAAAGCTTTTTGCACGGCGAATTTTCGTCAACAATTACAAATTTTATGACGCATACAATATTTCCCGTGTAACTATGATGGACATCATGTCATTAACCGTTTCCCTGAATCGCTTTACGACTGTCATCTTCACAGAAAAATTACTGTGATTTGGCACTAAATTATAACTGCTAGGTCACGCAGTAATCTAGATAAAAACCTCATTTCTCTGATTTAAGCCGTTTGTTTACGGAAGGCGAAAAGAGGTGGTGTTATAAACATTGTGACACAATTGTCTTTGGCTTTGATATGCTGAATGTAGGTAAGTATTGTTTCTTTTTATATTTTTGTAATTCAAAGGCCCGCTAACTACCTAATTTACATAAATCAAATAACACACAAAGCTTTGTCATACTTTTTCGTAATTTTAACATTGTAAATCATTTCTTGTCACAAAGACGCGTCCTGGTTTCATGAAAAATAATTATTATTGCCATTTAAAAAGAAACAAAAATCTCTCCTTTTCCTTGTTACACAGTCATCGCTTTTTAGGAAATCCCCAGTCGTAGGCGGGAAAGTGTGACATCTGTCATTTAATTTGCACAGATAAGTGTAAAAACGAGCAATGGAAGTAAATCTCACAGCCTAATTACATCGTGATTTAGAACATCGATAAAATGGCGGAGACGTTTTGATCAATGAATTAGATCAAAAGCGAGATGAAAGAACTCATTAAATAAAACTAGACAATGTTTTGAGTTTGCAAAATTAAAGAGACAAGAGTTTTGGGCGATGTATCTATCTTATTGGAAGAGATTCAAAGAGACCTAGTTGCGCGGACAAATGCAGACAGACACAAAACTAGTGCGTGCGAGTATTTAAAGGATTCTAAGAAAATATCGTTTATACTTCGTTGTTTCTAGTGCTTATTTCTAGAACTTATTCGCGAATACGTCTAAGTATTGTCGTTTAAATATAGCACTATCTACCAACGCATTGTGCATTGTAACATTTAATTTTGCTGTTCGTGTATTTATTTTGCACGAGAAACATTCGGTGATACGTTAGAGTTCCTCATAACATTTGAAAACCGTTGAGTTGTTTAGGTTATTGAACACGTTACGAATTGTGATTTAGATCAAAGCTTATAACATTTCTAATATATTACCGGATGTAAAATGTGTACAGCTACAGTGAGAGAAACATGTTTTATTTCACAACTTACTGTAATATTATTTAGGTTAATCTGATGTAATGGAATATTAATTATTTTAGCAAGATTGATTCGGCCAGTAATCATTAAAAAATATCGTCTAGAAAAATATTAGATACCTAGACTCCATTTATAATAGCATTAGAAAAAACAGGCTCGAGAAGCAGGAATGCAAAACATATTATTTCAAAGATAAATTAAAACAATTTTATTTTTATTTGCATATAATGTAACTTTGACGAATAAAACTATGATAGTATTCAAATATGGACGAATCACGAATAAAATTATAAACATAATAAAAGTCTTTTAAAGATAATGTATAATATTTTTTTTGGTAGAATTATAGTGAAACGAATAACGTTACCGGTATTGTTCATCCCTGCTTCTTTTAGGTTTTTATCACGGACACTAATTTTAAATTGAAATCAAAATTATACAACTAAATGAAAGTCACATAAGATAAATTATTATAATCGTTACAATTAAGTGTGACAGCTGTTGTAAAAGTAGATTATAATGAATTCGGTGTTTATCGTAACTGTCTACATGTTTATTGTACTTTTATTACAAAGTGCGCATTCAAAATAACCTTTTTCAACTTGTGTCTAGTGCTAACTGCTATTGTAAATGAAGTATTCATTATTCCTTTTTCTATTGGTGAAAATCCGTACCTACAGTAGTTTTTGAGTTTAGTCCGAACGAAAACAAACTCAGCGTAGAGAGAACTGTAATAATATAATATGTACATAATGACAAGCCAGCGCATGCATGATGCACTGACTTTTCAAAAAAATAATTCATCAATCGACTGCGTACTTATTGGCACATTATTGGTCTATTTTACCTCTATCCCAAGTTAGTAAGCAGGATTTTTTTTTTTTTTTTTTTTTTTTTTTTTTTGTTTCTGTATGGCATCTCGCAGTTCAACCTGAGGGTTGGTTACTGCTTAACCGGACAATCCTGTGGTGCCTTAAAAGTGACTTTTAGGGCCTCCAGCCAGGGCAAAAACTTATAAACTAAGTGACTACGCTAAGGGCACCCCCTGTGGGGTACGAGCCTCGGCTTACGTCGCCACTGAGAGAGGGCAGCAAAGGGACAGGCTGGATCGGGTCTCCATTAATTAGGGGCTATTTTAAAGCTAAGGGCTCAGCGACGCGGGCTGGCGCTAGCAAGGGTCGGGGGGGGGCGTTACGGGGTCGTCGCGAGGGACCTCGGCGGCGAGGTCGGAATGACGGTAATTTGTGTCTGTGTTTAACTAATGTGCTAGTGGCCCTATTCCTTTCTTGAAGGAGGGTAATAGCGTCATCTGGATCGGACAGGGTATGACGTGGACGACGGGTCCTGCTAATACGGGAAGGGGTATATCGGGCGGCCGCTACGACGAGCGGGTTGCGGTGTTTCTCCGCTTGATCGAAGAAGCGCTTGCAAGCGCGCTTCATGAACTGACGGATGGTCGGGAGTTTGAGATCGAGATGAAGGTTCTCGTTGCGAACATAGAACGGAGCGCCCGTTATTTTTCGCAAGAAACGGTTTTGTAAGGTTTGCATTCTGTGGAGACGGTATGCCTTTACGTGTGCGAATACAGCACAGGCGTAGGTCATGATGGGACGAATGCACGCTGTGTAGGTACGCAATTTGCACTTGAGTGACAATTTGCTACGTGCATTCAACATACAGTGAAGTCTACCTTGAGCGAAAGCGGCGCGCGAACGCGCCTGCTTTATGTGCTCCGCGAAGGTTAGGTGGCGGTCGAGAATGACTCCTAGGTATTTGGCTTGCTTCTCCCAAGGGATAGGCTCGCCGAACATGGAAATCGGACTGGGAAGGGAGGGGTTGATGCGCGGTTTGGAAAACAGCACGGCCTGACTCTTAGCGGGGTTGACTGTGATTCTCCATCTCCGGAACCAAGCGCCTAGTGCGTTTGCGGAGTCTTGGAGGATGCGGGCTATGCGGACTGGGTTGGAACCAGTGCAATAAATGGCCGTGTCATCGGCGAATAAAGCCAAATGAGCCTGTCTGCTCTTTGGAATGTCACTGGTGAACAGCGTGAAAATGAGAGGGGAGACCACGGAGCCCTGGGGGACTCCAGCACGTCTAGGACGTGGAGACGAGAGTGCCCTTTCGACGCGATAACGAAAGGGTAAGCAGGAAGAGTGAAGCGTCTTACTAATACTTCAGTTGTGAACGAAACCATAGCGCGATTCAGCCGAGAGGTACAACGCCATCTATCGAGCGTAGCGGTACTAAAATGCCATATAAGAGGTACCGTCTATAACGTTGCGTGGAATAAACCTTCTTTTAGATACTTAACGCTATTATTTGTAAGAATGGAAGGATGTTGTTACTGTTTCACACACACATAGGTAGATATTAATATCTTAATACTACTGTGCCAAGAAAGTACCGGGAATGATTCAATAAAAAACAAAATATGTATTAAATCTCTAAATTTATTGTATCGCCTTCAAAGTAGGTCCTCGTAGGTTCTCGGATATCTATGGTTAATTCTGTAATAATACACTAACGCCAAAGAATAACCCAATTATCAAAACACTAGCGACCCGACCCGGCTTCGCATGGGCCTATAGCCTTTCTCGATAAATGGACTATCCAACAAAAAAGAATTTTTCAATTCGAACCAGTAGATCCTGAAATTAGCGCGTTCAACCAAACAAAAAAACAAACTCTTCAGCTTTATAATATAATACAGATTATTTAGACATATTTTTTGGAATCGACCTCAGTAGTTGCTGCTAATTTTCTTTTACGTCATCTTTATTCTGTTAGAAGGCGTCATTCCGATTTTTGTTGACTGATTCTGTTTTTCATCATTTCGTATTGCGGGTAAAGATTTGTATTTCTGCATTTAAATAATGATAATACAAGCCTATTATTGTCTCTTTTGGAGAAGGCAACTAGATTCAGTTTTTCTTATATGACGATCAATAATGGTCTTATTGAAATAGAGAAGGCAGGAGCAATGATCGCCATGCTTGGTCAAGATGTATTGGCGATTTCAGTCTTATATTAATTATAGTATTTTGCCCGCGATTTCATATTTCCCTTACAAATTCAACATTCTCTAGGATGATATCCTTTGAGGGGTGATTAAAAATAACTAAAAACGTTACACTTTATTAATGACTTATAATTATAGTTAAACGAATAACGTTCTCTGCTCATCCCTGCCTCTTTTTGGATTTTAGAAATTACACTTTAGTTAATAGTAATGAAATAATACAACTAAATGAAAGCCACATAATTTCATAAGGTAAATTATTAAAATGATAACATTTAAGTGCGACAACTGCTGTAAAAATAGATTATAATAAATTCGGTGCTTTTGTTACAAAAGGGTGCATTATAAATAACCTTTTTCAACCTCTGTCTAATGCTATTGTAAATTAAGTATAGGCTAATTAGTTACCTACAATACCTACTTGTAATTAAGTTAATGTATGCAAGGATGAACAAAAAGAGGAAGTTAATGATCTAACTACAAGAATGAAAAGGACGCGTTTTTTACATCTAAATAATGTCTTCAAGAAACTTATTGTTATAAATCTAAATTTGAATTTAGATTAGTTATTTAGATCAGCTCACAATTCAAACCTAGTAAAACACTACCTACATAGTTTTTTATAAAATAAAATCCTGGCTACGCCCTTGTATACCAAATTATAATGAATTCTCTCAAAAATGGAACGCACTCTATTTATCTATTTATGGCATCCTAAAGTAGACAGCCAGTGGGGCGCCTGCTTACATAAACACATTTGTAACAGGCTGCAATAACGATAAGATAAATATTACTCCGGTTGCATCAGTGTTGGTGTGGAATGATGTGACAAGAACGTCACTTAGCGCTACAATATCCAACCCATTGGCAGACGACAACAAATATCTTTAACCTTTTGATCACCAGAACATAAACATTTGACGACACGGTTGGCGCAGTGGCTGAGCGATCGACTGCTGCGCAGCGTGTTGCGGGTTCGATTCCCGCCCAGGGTAAACATTTGTGTGATGAGCACTTGTGTTTGCCTTGTGTCTGGGTGTGTTGTTTATCTATATATGTATGTATTTACAAAAAAAAATATGTATTTGTGTATGTATATCAGCTGTCTGACACCCATAGTACAGGGTCTCCCTAGTTTGGGGTCAGATGGCCGTGTGTGAAAATGTCCCCACATATTTATATTTATATTTATAAACGCGCGCACGTGTCTTCAACGCCAAGCCACAATTCACCACAAATACCTACAAATAAAAATTGGGAAATATCTATAATATTATTACATTAACTACCATCATCTTCCTGCCCTTGTCACATGTTACTTGCTTCTTCTTTTTCTTCTTCCATTCTGTCCCTGTCAACGGTCATGATATTACTACTATTCCACTCATACCATTCTATACTCTATCCATTCATGTTTTTTTTGGCCTCCTTCTACCTCTCCAGCAATATTTAATTAATGTAGTTTTAAGAGGAAACACAAGGACCGTTTTTCCATACAAACTTAGTCCCCTGTTTCCTCCCTGGATAATGCCAGTAGATCAAGTATTTTTTTTTTTAATATCCATTTCCTTTTTCTCATAAATTTATTGTTCAAAGAGATATGAATATTCAAAAACCTAAAAAATTGGCATGATTTTCCGCTGTGTTCAAACATTCAGAAAACAAATTTGACTTGATTATATAAAAATAGAAAACATAGGAACACGGCAAAAGCCTTTCTTTATTTTTTAATGAAAAAAGCAGTTAAATCGGTTAAGTTATGGAGAAGAAATCAGGGGACTACGAATCATTGATTTTGTTTACTTTTAATAGGTATTTTCGGTTAAAGCTGCAGTTGTCTCTATCGCGCTCTGCGGTTCGTGTTCGGGCATCGCGCGACAGCAATAGATTTTACAAATACCTAATTTTCAATTCTCTAGCCCGTGGTATTTCCTCGTAAGATAATAGGAAAAGAGATACAGAAAACTTAGTTTAGTACCTTTATTCTTAAAAATGTTTGTCATCGTAACCATGAAAAAACCAAATATCCAAACTTTCATTTTGATATGAATGACATCAGCGGGACGTATATATGTAGATACAAGAGCACGTCTCTCCTTCATGTCCAGTCTAAATCTCACACAACCACGACAGTTTCTTTGTTTCCAGAATTAATACCTATTGAAACGACAACAAACCTCTAGTGTGTCAGCATTCGTTCTGCTGCTATAAACTGCAGTACAACTAACGGAGTACCTCTTGCTGCAGTGACAGATTTAAGTGCGCAATAATATCCTTTGTGAAAGTGCTTTTTGGAATAATTTGTTTGGTTTAATATTGTTCTGGGACTGTGTCTGGTTTAAAAAGGTAGGTAAGAACAATAAACATACTTAGTGACATTTAGTTAATACATTCGTTTTTTTAAGCTATTTATTGCATAGCTTTTATCACGGGCTTTGAGCGCGGCGACCGAATCAAGAAATTCCGTAACGAAAAAAAACCTGACACCCCCCACTCCGCCTACCATGTTGCTCGGCCGAGCGTTCGCTTAACGTGTATGTATGTATATGGTATACTAGCACTTTGGCCGCGACTACGACCGCGTCAATTTTCTGGTCTCCTAGTATAGGGCCACTAATGTACCAGGAGACCAGATTTCCCACGACTTCTTGCACGTGAATTTTCTCAAGGATCCCTAATTTTTTGATAATCCAATATAGCCTATAGCACTCAGGGATAACGTAGCTTCCAAATGGTGAAAGAATTTTTGAAATCGAATGGGTAGTTTCGGAGATTACCCCCTACATACAAACTTACAAACAAATTTTACCGCTTTATAAAATTAGTATAGATTTAATCATAATATATCATAAAGTCAAAAGTCAAAGTCAAAGGTCAAATGTCAAAGTCAAAGTCCAAAGTCAAAGTCAAAAGTCAAAGTAAAAGTCAAAAGTCAAAGTCAAAGTGCTATCAAAAGTTTTACCGCGGCAGTCCCCGACAGTGTATTTTTTTATTGGTGACTTTACCAGCGATGAATTTTCGTATGATCCCTAATTTTAAGATAAAAATATAGCCTATAGCGCTCAAGAATAACGTAGCTTCCTATTAGCAAAAGAATTTTCAGAATCAGACCAGTAGTTTCTGAGATGAGATTAGTCTGAACGAAAATAAACTCAGCGAGAAGAGGGACTATAATTTATATGTAATGACAAGATATGATGACGTATAAGTACCTAGATTGATTTCAATAAAATCATATCTTCATAACATTGATTATCTGTAATTTTTTAGTGGGTCGTATGTGTTGAACGCCCTGCGGCACAATGGACTGACGATTTGATGAAGGTGGATAGCAGCGGATGGAGTTGGGCTGCTCAAGACCGGGTTGGTTGGCGATCTCTGAGGGAGGCCTACGTTTAGCAGTGGATGGCCATATGGCTGATATGATATATTAGTAAAACGTTATTATGCAGAAATACGACACAATTGGTGGTTGGCAGCGAATGGAAGCGGCTTGTCCAAGGCCGTGTTGGTTTGCGATCTCTTGGGGGAGGCCTACGTTCAGCAGTGGACGGAATAGGCTGTTAGAATGTATTAGTAAAACAATAATATGCAGAGATACAACCCAATTCAGGAAAAAATTGTTAGATTATTGCGTTTTTACATTGGAAAACGTCGCTAATATTTTCCTGGAGAGACATTTAAACACGTAAAGTAACGATAGACTCAATCATCTGTTAGGACTGCTGTGATAAAAGACAGTTACATTACAGTGTCCACCCGACACCCACGAGTCAGAAAGGAGGGTAATTTTTGTCAGGTGACAAACATATCGTTCTGTAAAAACACCTGTAGGTACGTGTGTAATATTATACAATATAATCAAAACAAGTGTTGTTACAGCAGTTTGTGTACAACACATAGGTACGTTCTATAATTTACACTATTTATCATATATTTCCGAGTGAGATTTCTAACAATCAAAGGTATACACCAAACAATGTCACAACGTAACCGCATAATTCTTAATTCAAAGGAAAGTTAGTCAAACAAAATCTTGTATACATAAAAAGATGACCAACGTTACCTACAGCTGAAAACATTTCACGTCATTACATAGTGCTTAGTATATCTATTGTCGATACTAATATTATAAAGACGTAAAATTGTTTGTTTGTAAAATGTAGTCTCTAAAGCTACACTATTACCGAGTGTCGTAGGATGGCACATATTTGACTTACACGCGGGCGAGGTTGAGGGCAGAAGCTGGTTTTTAATATTCTACCGAAATTCGAATTCAAATATCTTAACACACGAAGAAAAATACAATTCTCGCCATACGCCAGTGTCCAAGCAACCATTCAGAACAAAGCAACACTAAAAGATGACCACGCTGAGAACACTGTCAAGACATCGATTAGTAAAAAATAAAATACATCGTCTAAAGCCAAGATTTTTTATATTTATAACCGCCAGAGTTAGCTGTAGTTCAGGTTCAAAAGAAACACAATATGCTTGAGAAGTTGGCCAATCTCCCAGTTCGGAGAGTTTGACTAATGTTAGAAATTATTATTGCCTTGAAATCGTGGTAAAATTGGAGACTGGTAATAACTAATTGGATGGTAAAATAAATGTGTATTTAATGGTTGCAGAAGTGTAGGACTTTCGTCTACACTTCGCCATAAGTCATTTTACCTTAACACCTCAAGCCATTGTAGAATACAATAAATTTTATAAATACGATGACAAAAAGTTTACATTTCAGACTTTTGTTGCAACAGAATGCAATCCGATGTAATACAGTTTAAAGACTGTACATTGTAAAGTGTGTAGATTGCAACACTTTGCTCAAGGATAAGGCAGAAGCAGCATAAGATAAGTCAGGTAGGTTAAGAAATAAATGAGAACATTCATATTAGATGAGTTGGATTCAGTAGCTGTAAAGTAATAGTCAACGTCTTTAAAGAATACGTACTCAATTTAAACTGAACTATTGACCAAGTTATTAATAAAATCTGTAAAGGAAGATCTCCTCAAACTTTTCCCAAAGTTTCACAATACCAGCCAGCTAAAAAATCGTCTGCCAATATAAACCACACACAAAGCATAATTTATAAAAACAAACATGATGCATTTACAAACACTGCACCGAATTGGGACGCCTCCAAACTAATTATAAGCCCGTAAATTTGTGAGTGCCACCATACTTCACGCGGCCCTTCGAAACACAGCGCATTAATTTAAACTTGGACATTACAAGGGAATCTGGGTGACAAATATGTGCAAATGTTGTTAATGTGCCTTGCTGTTAGGTAAATTGATTTATGAGGGAGTTACATCGGGACAGGCGGTGGCATTTCCTGATTGAAGATTGAAGAACAAATGGAGCTGTTTCTGGAGTAATTTGTGTGACTTTTGGCAAGCGGTCCTTACCACGTGCATAGATAAACTAGAAGTGCATTTTATGCGTCAAAAGGCTCATCAGTACCTAATGCAGTTTCAGTGGTCGTGATGAGGGCCAAAAGTTTTCCCAAATAATTCAGACATTAACAGGCAGACAGTCGTAAACTTTATTTTTGTTTAAAGAATCACTTGGTGAAAACGAGGTATCCTGGTTCGGATATCACTTCGCGCGCTACCCCAAATGTTTACTGCATCTTTATTTATTATGCAAAACACATTCAGTATATATATTTGGTTTCTTCTACCTTCTGCTTCGCTCACCAAGTTTTAAGGTCAATATTTTTAAAAGACGCAA
Organism: Charanyca ferruginea; assembly: GCA_947361185.1. Lineage (NCBI taxonomy): Eukaryota > Metazoa > Arthropoda > Insecta > Lepidoptera > Noctuidae > Charanyca > Charanyca ferruginea. The sequence goes on along the minus strand of OX376058.1, from coordinate 28,869,047 downwards.
GATAAAACGAATTGCGTGCATCCCACAGAACATTGTCCGTATTACTTCTGAATCTGATGAATTTATTGCATGCTTCAAAATTAGCAGACGTTTATTAAAACGACGGTGAAATATAGGTGTACATTTTTATTTGTCTTGCCTCTTGAGACCTAGTTTACATCGGAGGAAATGAAATAAAAATATCTCAGTTGGTAAGATATACTCAAAGAAATGAAAATTGTTAACCACTACACAAAACGGTTTCCTCCAAAGTAGTATCTACCTGTCTGTTATTATTTCACTTGCTTTTAACCTTTTGACTTCCGTGCCTTCGGCGCTAAAGATACGAATTACTACTACGTACGTGGCGTGCTGGGCACATTTTGGTTTGTCATCTATACATGACTGTGGCGGTCAAGAGGTTAAATCAATATCATGGAAATAATGTCGATGACACGTAAAGGGTAAGTTTAAATGAAGAACTTGTAGATTTCTTTTTCGTAGCAAAATCGTAACTTTTTTCGTACACACGCAAGAGTAGTATATATTTTTTTACGTACTCTTACTCAAGCGGATTTGATTTGACCGTGTCACAAACAAAGAGAGGCCTGTACCATTGGGTGAAGACGAGATGTAGACGATGATGATGAAGTGAATAATGTGACCAACCACTTTACGATCAAAAAGGGGAACGCCCGAAAAATGCCTGAAATGTACAGAAATTACTAATAGTCCATAATTTTAGTTGGAATAAAGTATGTATAATGAAATAATTCTCAAGTTTGTTTAGGTAGGGTGAAAATATAACAATTATTACAATATTTAACTTGATATCCGTCTAATTCATTGTTATTTTTATATTAAATGTCAGTGTTTATTGGGCACGAGTAAGTGTCATTCAGCCTCTTCAAATAATCTATCACTAACTATTTTATAGAATGAATGCATATTTATCATTAATTTAATATAATTCGAGCTATAAGCACCGTAAATCGAATTAAAATAATATGTGCTTGTCAATATTAATTTAATTCAAATTATTTTCAAAATAGAAAGCGTATCGTAGGCTGTATGAATCACTCCTTTGCCTAATTGACAGTTTGACATTACTGCATTTCATCTTTTTGATTGTTTACTTCATGGTTTTATGTTTGTGACTTGTATTACGTTCAAATTGCTTTTATGATAATTATTTTACGAGGACTTAGGCCATTTCTAACGATTTTGATTTTACTTCTGCACATGATACCCATTTTTTAACTCGGACTTAGATTAGGTTTTTTGAACACGGACCTGAACCTGCTCTAAATGTGGTTAGAAACCTACACTGTGTTAATTAACTAGCTCGATATTGAAAGAATAAGGCGTAAAGTCTTATCGGTGCAAAATGACAGGCATAACGTCACAAGCTGTAAGTATTGAGATTCCCTAGTATTTTTGCCTATTGAACGCACTGATGAGCAACAATTAAATTATGTTTTATTATATCTATCCTCCTGTATAGTTTCTTGATGATATATTAGTTGTTTTAATGATGAATAAAACATTAAAATGCTATTTTGATGTTTAATTAATGCATATTAATAGTTAATCTTGGCTTAACCTATATTTTAGAAAAACAATTGTAACTAGCTTCTGCCCACTATTTTGATAATTATTGAAATTGTAATAGATTTCCTACGATATGTAGTACAATTTGGCGTATATTTCATTGTTGTTCATTTCAGGCATTTTTTTGTATGGCCGATGGGCATACCCCTTTTCCTCAAAACATTATGAAATACAGTAGCCCTGTCCATAGTAATAATATTCCGATAGACAAGTCGTTTTAGAATGCTACAAATAATAGTAAATAGGCCTGGGTGTTCGCTATGAATCTTAACTGTTAACAATCCCATTCGTTCATCTATTTCGTCGAGACGATTAACTGGTTGATTAATGTGGATCCCTACTCTGGTTGGCAAGCGCAGCCCGTTGCGAAACACACGTTTACCTAATTATACTGCTGCGGGTTCATGGTTGAGTTTAAACTTGAGACAGAAGTATTAACCTATATTGTAATATTAATTAATTTTGTAATAATTACCTACATTATTCTAATACAATACATAAAATTAAAATAACTAATACACTATACCTATACACAAATCTAATAATATAAAACAAACACCCAATTAAACTCATCAAATAATTTAAGCCTTATCTTAGCCCTCTTCCTCTCTCCTAATCTTGCTGTGCCCGACAGGGTCCATATTGGTCAACTCCTTGATAAACCACCTATTTAATACATATGGAATGCAATAAAGAATTTGAATTTGAATAACTGCAACAGGATTGTTTTTATCAAAAAGCTTTAGTTGCTTGTGATAAAAATGGTTGTTCTTACGAATATCTTTGATATCGACGCTAAAACTGTGATGAAGAGATGATGGATGTTTTGTTTTCATCACCTACAGCCTACCAAAAGCATAATCTATACTAATATTATAAAGAGGTAAAATTTGTTTGTATGTAGGGGGTAATCTCCGAGACTACTCATCCGATTTCAAAAATTCTTTCACCAATAGGAAGCTAAGTTTTCCTTCAATGCTATAGGCTATATTGCATTATCAAAAAAATAAGGGATCCTTGAGAAAATTGACGCGGGCAAGGTGCTAGTTATAATATAAAAGTGAAAAGTTACTTACTGACCGAGTACGAAATTGGCAGAATCGAACTCTGACATTTGGCAGGTACCTTGTTAGTTTGACTTCAGCTAAGAACGGATTTGACTGTGACTTCCACGAGGACGAATATATTTTACGTATTCGATTAATTTTTATTATATAGACTACTATATAATAAAAATTAATCGTAGTTCGATAGTATCGCCAAAACTCTTAAACGGCTGGACCGGTTTAGCTAATTTTGGTCTTGAAATATTTGTGAAAGTCCAGGAAAGGTTTAAAAAATCACGAAATAAAAAAAGGGTTGGTATAGGGACAGGACAACGTCTGTCGGGTCATCGGTAAATGGGTTGTTGAGTCACACAAGAAATAAGAAACCGGAGAGATATATTTGTTAGAAAAGGCTTGTTTACTTCAAACCGTTAAATAATATTTTCCAAGTCTTCAACCCATTTTTAAAACAAAAACACCTATTTTTACCACCTGTACCTACAGGTTTTTCCAGTCTCTTCGAAACAAAACACAAACAGTACGAATTTCCCTATGTCCGTTAGTTTTCCGTGACGTAACGTAACATGTCCAGTCTCATTCGGTAACTAGTTCAGGGCCGTCAGTAGCGGTTCAGACTGACTGGAGTTCTGGGAACCCCTGGCGGATGCTGCCAAATGTTGTTGACACCGATGTAATGAGATGTCGTCTTTTGTTTAGTTTGTATTGATCATCGACGAATAAATGGATTTAAAATGCTTTGGATTTTCAATTGTGACGTTGAAATAATGAACAGTGTAAAATATTTTTAACTGACTTAAAAAAAAGAGGTTCTCAGTTCGACCCCTATTTTTGTATGTATGTATGTTTGTCCGTGATTATCTCCCGATTTTGATGCCGTTTTCAGAAAAGTGTTTGTTCCATTCTGGAGGTTTTATAAAACAAACATAAATGTATTCAGCGCTTTTTGAAAAAAAAACAACAAAAACCAAGAAGACGTTTTCGTTTCTTCCATCTTTCCATCTTTGGAGGACTTTCAATCTCTGTTTTAACTGTGTTGCCGTTCATTAATGGACTTGGGTGATAAGGAGGCACTAAAAAGTGGAATAAAGGACCTTGTTTCAAAAAAGAGAACCGCCTTAAAAAAATAAATAAAAAGTGATAAATAAGTTTAGCACAGAACACACATGACTTTAATTTCGGAAGTCGGTGGCAATAAAAAACAACAAACAGAACAAAGCCACCAACTTCCGAAACTAAAGTCATGTGTGTTCTGTGCTAAAGTTATTTATCACTTTTTAGTTTTATTTTGAAGGCGGTCCTCTTTTTTCAAAAAAGTTTTTTAGTATGAACAAAAAGTGATTGCCGCTCGTTAAAAGACTCACGATAATTATGAGAGGACTTGGGAATTCTTTTTTAAGCGTTGCCGTAATCTTTGTTTAATGGTAGGGGTACTTGAACATTTCAGGAGAAAAGTAAAGAAAAACTAGGAACTAGACTAGCCTACATAGAAAAGCAAGTCGTAGGGTATTCATATATCTGCTTAGTGTTTTCCCAAGTATGTTGAGGTCGGCTTCCAGTGTAACTGAATGCAGCTTAATACCCACTAGTGTATTACATGGGACGACCTCCAGAGTCTAGGTAATACGATGCGCCTTGGTAAGACTTAGTTGAAAGATTTAATGGCTTCTGACTACCCATAACTACTGTCAACGATCTACAAATGACAACCGGGACCAAACGTGCTTTCCAAGACACGGAGAGGTCTCGGTATGAAATGGATCTTCACCCATCCATCAACAGACCGCGGCAAACATAGCTTAACTACGATCAATCGATCCGTACCGATGGCGTTTACTTAGCCATGAACCCCACCAAAAACGATCTTTAAAAGAAAAGATTGGCCAAAGTTCATTCAGAAAACGAAATTATCACTTACACGCAGAATTATTGTGCAAAAAAATTCGCGGTCACGGCCTAACGTTTAATAAGAAACGAATTATTACATAAACGAGGCGCCATTGGAATGCGGCATTTTCTAAAAATAAAATGGTCGAACTTTTAAATAGTCTGATAGTTCGAAATTCGAATACCACCCACGGAGTCCACGTGTGCGCATTGATTTATGCCAGAATGCTTTCGTAAGTGCTACTTATAGGTACTGGGAAAATGGAAGGCAAGCGACCTAGAGGGAAAAGTCCAATGTGCTGGACTGGCCAGATCCTTACTACTCTCAAAGCTGAAGCTGATGGCGCAACGCTAGAAGCTGGCGCGCAAAGTTGGTTCCCTGATGAGTCACGGAGCTTTCGTAAGTACTCTTTGATTGAATACACGACCACAATCGCGTGAAAGCTGTCAACAAAAACATCAGCATTCTGCCCTTTCCCTAATTATGGGGACAGTGAAGCATGTCTTGTTCTTCCATACATCACTATTAGCCTTAATCTCAGAGGTAATAATATCCTTTTTAGCCATATCATATTTAGCGCAATATGTACTATCGCGGAATTTTCCGCATGCTCAGTTAAAAAAAAAATCTTTTGGCGCTTGCGAAGTCAACGGGGCGGGGTAGAGAGCGCTTCCATCTTTTGAGTGCAAGCAAAAATGAACTTAGTGGTGGTCAGGCGGGTGTGTCCACGATAGTATATCCAATATTCATCTGCCGTGCTAGACATTTATAATTATTTAATTAATACAAAGTATTGTTACCTACACATTTTTTGTGGAAAGTACGAATCTTCTATTGAAATGCGTAAATAGGTTTTTTCCTGCTTTTGAGACAAGAACGTTAGGATTTCCAAAATAATAATAATAATAATAATAATATATGGGGACATTTTCACACACGGCCATCTGACCCCAAACTAGGGAGACCCTGTACTATGGGTGTCAGACAGCTGATATACATACACAAATACTTTTTTTTTTTTGTAAATACATACATATATAGATAAACAACACCCAGACACAAGGCAAACACAAGTGCTCATCACACAAATGTTTACCCTGGGCGGGAATCGAACCCGCAACACGCTGCGCAGCAGTCGATCGCTCAGCCACTGCGCCAACCGTGTCAAAATGTATCATTGTTTTGTTTTACCACCCATATAAAACCCATGATTCAGTTCTCACGAAAAACGTAGAAAGAACATTAAACACACATTCAATGAAAAGAGGTAAGCATGAGATACACTTATTCTTAGCCATTACAATTAAAAGTAGGTTTATATCTTTGGCGACGATCGTGTTCTCAAAACTTGCGATATGCACGACTGCGGGCCGCATATCATATGAAATAGTGCTTGAAAGTGACTTGTAATGGGGCGTAACTCTTCGTTTATGATGCTGGATCAATTGATATGGCGCATTTATATCTGGACTTTGAGATATATCAATGTGTCTGGCCATAACTGGAGGCAGATGCTTATGATAATGTTGATGGTGTATGTATCTGCTCTGTTTGTTTTCTATATAATGGTTAACATCCATTTGATGCTTTATAAGTATCTATACCCTGTTTACAATAAGATTAGACATTTACACAAACCTTTTTTACAGTCCCTTCAACCTATTTTGACTTCTATTCCATAGTCTTAAGGATGACATTAGAGGCAAAAAAGTGGTTACAATAACAACTGTTTTTTGCAGCTGCCATTTGTCATGCCACCAACGCAATAGAAGTAAAAATCGGTTGAACGGACTGTAAAAAAGGTTTATGTATATGTCTAATCTTATTGTGAACAGAGTATAGGTATAACGTGAACGTTTAAGGCGCTGCGCAAACGTTGACACTAGTGTATTGTGCCTTAAGCTCCGAACTCACATATGGGTTTACTCGATCGAGTCGCACTGACTGTCTCTTTGACAATTCAAAAGTACCTTATAATGGTTTATTTGAAACAAATTATTTTGAGTTTAAGGCTGTGTCTGGTGAACCTTGCTAGGCACAGCATCCGAAGAGTGGTGTCTTGTGTCGGTAGCAAAAAGATAAAAAAAAGCGGCCAAATGCGAGTCGGACTCGCCTATGAAGGGTTTCGTAGCAGCAAGTAACATAATATAAAAGCTTTTTTATTTTTATATTTGAGTTGATTGAATGAAAGGTAAATTGCGGTTTACGATTTATGACGTACTCGTATTAAAAAAAAATACTACCACATTTTACCACTTTGGAAGTGTCTCTCGCGCAAACTATTCAGTTTAGAAAAAAATGATATTAGAAACCTCAATATCATTTTTGAAGACCTATCCATATATACCACACGTATGGATTTTATTGAAAAAAATTAAGTTTCAGTTCTAAGTATGGGGAACCCCCAAAATAAATTGTTTTTTTTTCTGGTTTTGTGTGAAAATCTGGTTCACAGAATACACATCTACTTACCAAGTTTCAACAGTAGGTATAGTTATTATAGTTTCGGAAAAAAGTGGCTGTGACATACGGACGGACAAGCCCGCCACACTATTCCCTAACCACTGTAACTCCTGTAAGCCAGAATCAACAGTGGCGACCACCAGAAAAGCGCCAGAGCAATGAAGCTCGACGAGTCCGAGAGAAACGATTCAACTGTCTTGGATCCCGCAACGAAATTAATCAGAAAAGAACAGCGGAGGAGTACGAAAATACGGACGGACAGACAGACATGACGAATCCATAAGGGTTCCGTTTTTTGCCATTTGGCTACGGAACCCTAAAAACGTCATCATCTGCCTAGCCGTTTCCCAACTAAGTTGACGACACGGTTGGCGCAGTGGCTGAGCGATCGACTGCTGCGCAGCGTGTTGCGGGTTCGATTCCCGCCCAGGGTAAATATTTGTGTGATGAGCACTTGTGTTTGCCTTGTGTCTGGGTGTTGTTTATCTATATATGTATGTATTTAAAATATATTTGTGTATGTATATCAGCTGTCTGACACCCATAGTACAGGGTCTCCCTAGTTTGGGGTCAGGTGGCCGTGTGTGAAATGTCCCCACATATTATTATTATTATATTATTATTAAGTTGGGGTCGGTTTCCAGTCTAGTTGAATACCGGTATTTTACATAGAGCCACTGCCTATCTGATCTCCACCATCAAGTTACTGGGTAACACGATACTCCTTGGAAAGAAAGATCGGTTGTAAGATTTTATGGCTGACGGAAAATCTATCACATTAATTACTCACTTTGTTTACTAAGAGAAGTTGTTGTTATTAGACGTGACTGTTCGTTTATGGTGCAGAATCAATATGGCGCACTACTGTCTGGCCATGACTGGGCTGGCAGACGCTGAGTCACTTGTTCATGGTAGTTAGTGGCTTTTTATGACTGTAAACATCCATACCGTATGCATCGGTTGTTTTAGTAGGTACTTGAGTCCCTATGAAACGTCCGGTGCATTTGTACTGAATGTTTAGTTTTTGCGTGAGGAGTGCTGTGCAGTCAACAAAATATATTATAAGAGACCAGAGTCGTCAGATAGAGTGGTGGTGGTGGATATAGTGGTAGGGTCGTTAGATATACATAACCAGAAGTTATTTTTCTCCCATTTTGAAGCATTTTATAGAGAGCATGACCGCGTACCGCGATGCTCTCCAGCCCGACCGATGACCGAAGAAGGTAGCCAGTGGTGGCTGGATGCGGAAGGCAGAGGACCGGGAAAAATAGCGCGCTTTGGAGGAGGCCTACGTCCAACAGTGGACCTCTAGTATGACCTCTAGAATGAATGATGAACGAGTAAGAGACTTGTTCATCTTATGTGCTAAATGCTTCAAACTCAATTAATATCACTATGATAAATTATTAATACTACTATTAGGTATTTTTAATAACATTATGGATTCTTGCTGTCCGAATAAAGAAATTTTAATTTGGTTTGATTATAGTCAGTTATGGAAACCGATGGATCTTTTTTCGAATTTAATTTAATGTAATAATAGAAAAGGAACACCTCATTAATTCAGTCGAAGTTGTTTATAAGTTCCTGAGAAATTTCAACTATATCTGAAGACCCTGGTGGCTAATCTCTTTTGGTAACTGTACTTCGGTACAAGTATGTTTTTCCTGTCTTAAGAAGTTAAATAGGCTCTATAGGAGCATTTGTAATAGCTTCATTCGCATGTGTTTGAAAGTTTCAAAGTTCTTTAACTTTCAGTAAACGTTTCCAATGGTTTCATAGTCATGTTTTTATTTTATAAACATAATAAATACATAAATTCACCCCTATTTACCGTGGGGGTAGGGGAAAGCTACAGATCAATCTTTTAAGTGTAACATGCCACTATACCACAGACCATACGGCAGCGAGAAGGGAAACGCATGAGGACACATGCTAGCGCATGTGTAGCACGGACAGACACAGAACCGCTCTAGCTCAGCGGCATTATTGGATACTGGGTTCACGGGTTTACAATAAAGTCAATGCTGTCCTAAGTATTTACTTACTCACCCGACATCAATGTAAGGCTTCTGTAAGTGCTTGGCTGAATGGTCTCACCTACGAAGAGTCTGAGAGACTTTTACAATTAGTAGGTCAACTGTCTATTTTATTAACGCATAATTACTCATACCATCTGGAATTCAGGATACACACTACCACACACACACACACACACACAAACACACACGCACACACACAAACACGCTCACATACACACTCACCCACACAAACCACAGCACACACCGCAAACACGCACATACTCCTTTTGTTGATCTTTTCTCTTTTTTGTTTTTTTGTATTTACCATATAAGTTAGTTTTTACTTTTATTTTTGTACAGTTTCTTTTTTCATACCAAAATGATGTAAAGAACTACCTAGCTGGTCCGGAGGAAGGTGACGGCATTCGTGATACAGGGTAATCCTAGTACGAGTGCCAAAGCACTCCTTTGACACTTAAGTGAACTATACATATTAAATTAGTATTTAAGGAGATATCTGTACCCTTATAACTAGCAATAAAGATTTTTAATTAAATTTAAATTTAATTTTAATTTAGTGTCTACTAAATTACTAATTACAATAACTGAAGTAAATTAAACTTATATTCATCTAATAAACAATTCTAGAGATAATCCTCGTGTTTTAAAACGAATATCAACATCTATACTAATATTAGAAAGTAGAAGAGTTTGTTGGTTATAACGCGTTTATCCCGTGAATTCCCGTAGTCCCCGTAATTTTGTCCCCGTCACGGGGACAACAACACGTCATAAAATTTCATTACCATTGTCCCCTTTACGTACATTCCGGCAACGGGTATGATTAAGATTTCACGGTATCACTCGGCATGCCCGAAATTAATATGAAAGATAATATCTTACATATAAAAATCTTCTGTTCGTGTGTATGAAGATTATTTCACAATTGGACCCGGTAGGTGGCGCTGCAGTCGAGTTGTATGACAAGGGCAGGACAACGTCTGTCAGGCACGCTAGTTATGTATATGATGATAGATTTTAACATTTTAGGTTATGTATTTTTTAATTTTATATGTAGTAATTTTAATTATTTTATTCAATGCTCTTTGTCCCCTTTATTTATTTATTTATTTTATTTATTTATTTATTTATTTTATTTTAAAGAAGGCTTACAGACTAACAGACCAATAAATTAAAGAATATAATATTAACAAATAGCTAATTACAAGCCTCCACACATAGCGGGGACATGGCCGGCGGGGCCAACGGAAATACACGGTTACGGCTAAAATTCGAAGTGCGGCTATACCTAATTTTAAATTTTAGTTTTACGAGCTCGGGCCGATTTTCATGATTTTTGATTTGTTGAATTTATTTCCGCCCGAATTTTTCCGAGTTTTAATAGTAAACTATTCTATTAAAAAGTCGGAAAATTTCAGGACAATATCTGTCGGGTCAGCTAATTTTTTTTTTATATTGATCCGTAAGTACATTCATAATTCATACGAACGCAGTCGCAGGCAAAAGCAATTAAAATATAATCGTACGAGCAACTAATTACGTGGACATCTGTCAACTGTCCGACAAAACACAACAATGTACGTTCAGAAATAGACTGCACTTCAAAATAGAACCCTTGGGAGTGGCAGGAAATATCTTTACTCCAGTAAAGAATATTACCAGTACGTACATTATGCTATTAGTAGGTACTGTAATACATCAATCAATGTGTCTTCTTACTTGTAACTGTCTAGAGTTGGACGTTAAACATTGTTTTGTAAGATGGTGTCTGATCTTGGGGTGTGGGTTGAATATGTTACTGTAAAACCTTGTATTGTAAAACTACGGTAAATCTTATATTTTGCAATAACACCTAAGATTTGCCAAGTCTTGGTAAAAGTCCGAACTGTTCTGTAATAATCTTTTGTTTTGTGGTTTTTCCCTTAGGGACTCGGTAAACGTTGGTTAATAGTAACTTTATAATCACGGTTATATTAGTGTATTCCTAAAATCAAGTTCACTAACACATAAACTATGTCAAGTAAATTGTAAAACCGCGTTAATGCAAAAAAAATGTGAGCCGTCACGGGACGCCTGGCAGATGTGAAACATCGACATTATTTTGTAAAAGTAATATGCAGAAAAGAACAGATTGTGATAGGAAGTAAATATGTCATAATGATAAAATAAAATATTACGATTTTTTTTCCACATAACGATGACTATTTATTGAATAAACATTTATTTTCATTAAATACAAAAATTTACGAATTTATTTCGAATCGTGACTACTTAATTCGTTTAATCAGTGACTTCAGTAATCGCACAGTCGATTGCGCATGGCGACGCGTCGCCACACCGTACAGACTACTGCATATAGACTGTATATATATACCTACCATCATATAGCGTGGCGACGCGTCGCCACGGCATGCGTCTCCACGCCAGAAATCGGTTTTACGTGCGGCTATAGATGTTTCACATCAAAAAGCTTTTTTGGTATGGCTCCTAGCATATACAATAGAGTACTTACCTAATGCTATAAAAAATATGACTGTATTCAAATTTAAAAAGGCGCTAAATGACATTTTGATAATGAAAAGCGATTACTTAATTGTCGATTTTCTTAATGATGATTCACTAACTGTTATAATAATAATAATACTCACTATACATACGTATATACTTATTGTTATCCCATACACCTACTGTTATTGACTGATTTATAATACATCTACTGTTACTCCAATTGACATATTGTTAATCTAGTTGGCATAATTTTAATCCGTTTGACTGTATTGATAGTATTTAATTGTTTTTTTTTTTTAACTACTCTGACCAGGTTGACATTCTTTATGTTATTGTAATTCCAATAATATGCCTCCTATTCTTAAAAAATAATTGTAAACCTTACCATTTGCATGCCCATGTGACGGTAAAACATGGATAATCTTTATTATAAAAGAACATCTACTCATATATTATACCTATTACCCATGTGTGCAAAGATGAATGATTTGATTTGACTTGATGTTAGTAAATCGTGAGATTTTCTAAAACATTAGATTTACAATTAAAACCTAAGGCGTGCCCAATTATTCGGGCTTCTACAGTAACAATATAGAATTACAAACCAACTGACCTACCACTAGCCTGCCACACTAATCCCAACCCACTGCAATTCCTGTAAGCCAAAACCAACAGTGGCGGTTAACAGAAAGGTGCCGATGCAATTAACCGGACAGCTGTCGTTTCAGTGGTTCAAAAACCGAAACAATGAGTTGCAAACACAATACACCCGATGAAATTTTTCTGCCAAAATGGACGAATTTTCCGAAATTTCCCAATGGGCAACCGGGTTGCTGACCGCAAACCAATGATGCAGTTGCCCGTCACCGTGCACCGGTCCGAGTTGGTAAATATTTAGGTTGGCACACACGATGCCATCTGTCTGTTGGTTGCACTGAATTAGGTAGAGAATGCCTAAGGCATTAAGTCCGCCTTTATACCTTTGTGCATAAAGTGTAAATAAATAAATAAATAAATTAAGCAAGATAACAAATCCCACAAATCCCTATATTTCGTGATTTTTATGAACTTTATCTTTGCCGAGTACATAGGATAAGATAAGTATAATCTGGGTATCTTCAAGGCACGAGTGAACCGGTTCATCTTAGGCAAGCGTGCTCCACCATCCTCATCATCAACATCATCATTGCATCATCAGATGAGTTGGGGCACAAGGCACAACGATATATATTTTTTTAGAATATACTTAATTTTGCCAAGTTCTAATTTTAAACGAATTGTGCCATTTCCTAATACTGGTAGACTGGTTTTGATATTGAAAATAACCCTTGTTACCGATATTTAGGTGAAAGTTGTACCTAGGCTTTGTAACTTTTGGCGAAACCTTGAAAGTCAAAATATTTATTTCAGTTACACCATTAATTGGCGGGTTGGTACGTTTTTTATTACTAGTAATATAATAAGTAAGTTACTAAAATCGTTTACACAATCTATATCAGATTTTCAGTGCCCCAATCTTGTTATGCGCTGAAACATGTAGCAGCGCCCTCTCCTGAAAACACATTGAACTACTGCCAGTTTCATGAACTGCTTGCGACTGAAATCAGCGATAAAAACGACTACTGATGCTTCGTACAATTCGCGCTAGATGCCGCTGTTCGAATTCAACTCATGCGCAGTATTTTCAACATATCGTCTCTCCATCTAGCGTCGACGTAAGAAACTTTTTCTATGCTCTACGTAGATTTACTTTTACATTTTTTGATACCTTGCTTTCCACAACTACAGACATAGTATGCACTTGTAAGCGAATTTGAAATGCCTAACCACATTTCTTTGGTCCTATTGACTGTCGGGTCAAAATTATTAAAGGTCAAACCTCCACCAACGTCGGGCACATGTTCCCCATGGTTCAACGCATAAAAATATCGGCCATTTTACGTTTGTAGCATAAAGCATAAAATTTTGCACCGTTTGATAATCGATAGTGGTATCTAACGGTGCCTGGATGCAATCTATAAAAACACGAAAAAAATAACATGTCAAAATAAAAAAAACAAAGTCTTGCATCGTCTCAAAAATCTATTGATTCGTCATCCAATTAACAGGGAAAGCTTTCATACCATAATTGATGCGATCTAAATTCGATCGTATACTAATAGAAATATAGTCTAAAAATACTCGATGCATTGTAGGGATCGTTTTGGCAGTCGCCGGCAGATTCTTCGCCATCACCACCTGCATGTGATCAACACGTTATTTATCGTCAACTGCTAATGATTCTATAAAACGAATAGATTCGACGACACTGAGACTAACGACTTAGTAATATCTAATGTTGCCAGACTAAACTGACTAAACTGCTGTTTGCTATGCTCAACGGGTTTTATGACTTTTGGTACAGGTATGCTATAATGATAACGTTTAGTGGGATAAATCATTGTCTTATTAACGGTCTTAAATTGGCAATACGATAGATTTGTACTAGCTTTGAGCAAGCTGAAACTGAAATTTAGCCACGAGTTCATCATTCATTATAGAAAATATAAGGCAAAAAATAACAAAGTAGGATTCAAATAACGATTATTAGGCAAGATAGTAATTCAGTTTTTTTCTAGTAGCTATCAAGCAGAAATAGAAACATCATAAAACGTTGATAGAAGTTGGCTCCATGCTGGATTAAAGAGACAATATTTGCTATCAAATACACCATAAACAATTTTACGAGAAAATAAAAAAACCGAAAGTGCGAGTCGGAATCGCATGAAGAATTCTGTACCGCCGCGCCCGCCGTACAATACTGGTCAATGCTTGGCAGTGATTTCTGCCATGATTTTTTTTAAAGTCCCCCACGCGATGTTATCATTTACTGTATAGTGTCGTTGATGTTTATAATTATTTACTATAAAGAGGTAAAGGATTTTTGTTTATAAAAAGTTATCTCTGGAAGTTATCTCTGGAAGTTATCTCTGGAAGTTATCTCTGGAAGTTATCTCTGGAAGTTATCTCTGGAAGTTATCTCTGGAAGTTATCTCTGGAAGTTATCTCTGGAAGTTATCTCTGGAAGTTATCTCTGGAAGTTATCTACCTAAAGATCGAGCAAAACAACGCTGAAAAAAACGTGTTTCCTGATTGGGAACCCTTTTAATTTTTACTTCTTTTAGTTTTTGTTATAGCGGCCATAGTAATACAATCAATAAAACTTTATTATTATTATTATTATTACACACTGTGAAAATTTCAGGTGTCAACCTATTAAGTGTATTCTCCTCATGGAGCACAGACTTGGTCTTTGACTAACATCCAAAACTCCAAACTCAAGGTTTACCAACGTGCAATGGAGCGCAGCATACTTGGGTACCATACTGCGGGTAAAACACTGATCGTTGATGTAGCTCAAAAGGCTGCCCAGCTTAAATGGGACTGGGCTGGACATGTCTGCCGCATGCCGAACGACCTATGGGCCCGTAAATGATTCCCCGAGATGATGACGAGACGGGAATGCGGTAGACCACGAAAGAGATGGCGGGATGACTTGGCTGGCTTCCTTAAGAATTGGGAAGACATAGCGAAAAGTCAAGACCGATGGAAGGAATGGAGGGAGACCTTTGCCCTGCAGTGAGATAGTACGGGCTAAATATAATAATAATGATAACCTATTGTGGTTTAAAAAGACAACCGCCTTCAAAAACTAAAAAGTGAAAAATAACTTTAGCACAGAACACACATTGACTTTAGTTTCGATATTCGGTGGCTTTGTTCTGTTTGTTGTTTTGTATTGCCACCGACTTCCGAGCTAAAGTCAATGTGTGTTTTGTGCTAAAGTTATTTTTCACATTTTAGTTTTTGAAGGCGGTTGTATTTTTTGTAAAGAGCTTTTTATTTTCCGCTTTTTAGTAACTCTTTCTCATCCAAATCTATTAAGAAAAGATTGAAAGTTAATAACTATTCCGAAGATTGAAGAAACTAAAACGTCGTCTATGTAATTTTTTTGGGTATTTATTGAATTTTTCAAAAAGTGCTGAATCAATTTCGATAAAATTTATATGGGACCACCACCCCTGCAAAAGCATACCCTATCCATAAAAAAAATAATTTTCAAAATCGGTTCACCCAGTCCAAAGTACTCAGGTAACAAACATAAAAAAAATACAGACGAATTGATAACCTCCTCCTTTTTTGAAGTCTGTTGAAAAGATACAGCCCGCTGACAGACGGACGGACAACGGAGGCTTAGGCTCCCATTGGGCACTTTTCGGGTACCTACAGAACCCTGAAAAGTGTAGATAATAAAACCGGTCCGCACTACTAGAGGTAGGCCGTTAAACAAAGAGAATGGCTTATAAAAAATCAGACTACACTATTACTATGCCACATCAAAAAGTAAAGACAACAAACGGAGTTGATTTTAGCTCTTAAACTTCAAACAATGTAAAAAAAACTGGTAATATTGTTTCTCGAAATTCTGGTATCAAAGTAAAAGCATTTATGTATTTCAATTAAACTATACCCTGTTCACAATAAGATTAGACATAAACACAAACCTTTTTTACAGTCCCTTCAACCGATTTTGACTTCTATTCCGTAGGCTTAAGGATGACATTAGAGGCAAAAAGTGGTTACAATAACAACTGTTTACTGCAGTTCCCACTTGTCATGCTACCAACGCAATAGAAGTCAAAATCGGTTGAACGGACTGTAAAAAAGGTTTGTGTAAATGTGTAATCTTATTGTGAACAGGGTATAATTGAAATAAATGATTTGACTTTAACTATGTAGTAATAGTGATGTAAAAAAAAACAGTTATGTGACTGTATCCAGTAGGTGAGCAAAATTATCGGCCCTCTGATAAACACGATTACTAAAACTTATGGGGTCTTATCAAAGCTAGCTCCTCATCATCATCTTCATCATTTCAGCCGAAAGACGTCCACTGCTGGATATAGGCCTCCCCTAAAGGGGGGGTTTTGCCATAATCGCCACGCTTGGCAGGCGGGTTGGCGATCGCAGTATGGTTGCTACAAAGGCACAGACAACGCTGCTGCCCATTCTCTGGTGAAGGCTAGCTCGGGACCATTTAAATTCTAGAGGTAAAATCTATGTTACAAATTCTAGCCTCGGTTTGCCTCGGAAATAAAACGTTCTAAATAAACAGATATTTTAAGAGGAGGTATCAAGAGGCACAAAGAGGTAGACGGGCAAAAAGAAGGACTGATGACATAAGAAATGTGGAAGAGGCTATCTGGTCAAGGAAAGCCTAAGAAAGAGAAGAACGGAAAAAGCTGGAAGAGGAAGAAGTTAATGATGACAATATACATTGTATATTTTATATTTTAGCTTCAGTAATAAAGGCTTAAATAAAAAATATCGAAAGTCCAAATATTTAAATCTGGTTTCACCTTTACCTCAACGAAGCAATTCATTAAAGCTCAATTAGCGTCTAAAATTAAGTGTGCTAATTAAGAATACCTAAAGCGAATGCTATCGACATTCTTGTACAAATGCAAAGTATTCGCAGAGTAGTCTAGGTTAACTAAAAATATAGCGACATTGAAAACGGTTGACCTGGCTATTTTGGATACTGTTACTGTGACCAAGAGAAATGAGACTTTTAGTATTTAGTTTATTCATTCAGACCGGACTTTTAAACACCTACTGTACATACTGAGTTCTAAATCACTGCTCATCCTTCAGGAAGTGAAAATACTCATGCAAATGAGCAAACACCCTTACTACGCGAACAAATATGAAATATAAAAAAAAAATCTGCTGTTCCTTACAAATGACTATCCAACTCTACAGTATATAGACATTGAGTCGGTAAAAAATATCAAATAATCTTTGATAGTAATAATTTTCAAGATAAAATATGTACTAATTCTTTTTGTGAAACTAGTAAGTAAATCTTCATTTCATCATTGTCTTACATCATTCGCTCGTACATTTAAGACCAGTTAGCAGAATTTACGATGAACAACACGAGCACATCCGGCTGTGTTTCATTATGCGTATCGTTTGTAACTGTTTCAATGATAGAAATACGGCACGTACGACAAATGCTGGTTCTTGGCAACAATATTACTGCATCAGTTGTTTATTTGGTCAGAGTAATGTACATTTACAAATTTGTAAATAATTTTAAGATCGAAATTAGGATTGCAACACCATCATCATCATATCAGCCTAATGCCGTCTACTGCTAAATGTAGGGGCAAACCCGTTTTTCCTTCTTGTGTTTAAATCCTGTGTTGCAGTTGGGAAACTAGCAGCACAGGATTTAAACACAAAAGGAAAACATTTGTTCAGCAGTGGGACTTAAAAAGGCTAATAAAAAAAAGGAATCAACATTTAGATAAAAAGACAACGTAAATGTTAGAAAAGCTAAAACGTTGTCCTTCAGCATATCCAAGCTAAGAAGTAGTAAACATTACAGACGATATTAAGATGTCAATTGAGGAACGTATGTGATGCAGGAGCGCGATTTTATACAAGTTAGAGCGGAAGACTACAGCAGTAAGCGCCATGATTGATTAAGATATTTGCCGGTTATTAAACAAATTGGCAATCAACACGTTACTCTCTAAACAGTTATCGATTACTGGGAATGCTAATATTGTTGGAGTGGTAGCGATGCTAGAATCCTGTCAAATTAGCGCAACATGAAGTAGCCACCCATGTGTTTGACACCCAGTGTGAGTACGAAACTCCTGATCAGATGATGGCTCACCTACCTCACGGCACAAAGTACACCTATATCTGCACACTAGAGACAATAATGACAATAATGCCACTAATGCTGCTACCTGCAGAACCCAAGCAGTCAAAGAAATAAAACCATCGATTCGGAAAGAAGAAGCGACTAAATAATTCATAAGATTTGCAATTAAAGCCTTACATAATTTTTTCGTTTCACAGGATATTTTTAATTAATTATAAGACAAGCTACAGACTCTTTCCCAATATACCTTTTTTCTTGCATGCATACATTTCTTGAATCATTGGCAAACGTAGTATTGGTACCGGAACTCAGGAATGTATGAATGACATGGATTTGGCATCCGTTGCACACTGAATCGTTGCAGATAATAATAATAATAATAATAAATCGTTTATTTAATACAACGTCACATTATTTTACAATATTTATCAATGTACAATAGATCGTGATTGCATATTTGCCTGAACTAGGTTAAACCTGTGCTTCAGGCTAGAAAGTGCTTACTATTTGTTATAATAAATTAACGCTAAAATACAATAAAACTTAAATTAAAGTTGCCATGAAAACTTAAATGATAGAGACAAAAAAAATTAAGTACCGCGTGTTAACAATTTTATTTACATACTACGAGTAAGTCTTCTGTCTGTTCATAAGAGGTAGTTTTTAAATATTGAAATATAATTTTTTTACAGCTAAAGTAGTTTAACTTATAAATACTAAGTTCTCTATTTAATCTATTGTACAAAAATGGTCCAAGGAAAGAAAAAAACCTTTCTACAAAGACATGTTTTGAGGTCGAGTTTGAATTGCATACTATATCATTTCTTCTCTTGTTAGTAATGTCAGCATTGTAGGTAAGCATGGTGTGTTGTTTTAAAACTAGGTGCATAATGAAAAGCTGGCGCACAGTCAACACGTTACAGGATTTATATAACAGATGTGTGGAAAAGAAAAAGGGATAGAAATTGGCTACTTTCAAAATTGCTCTCTGAGCCCGTTCAAGAGGAAGTAAATTAGTTTTGAGTGCTCCACCCCAAGAAGTAATGCAATATTGAATTATTGATTGGCCTAGGGCCAGATAAATTTGCTTGATTAATTCTGGGTCTGCAATTGATCGTAGTTTTTTAAAAACATGTATTAATTTACGAGCTCTTTTAACAAGACTTTCAATATGCTGTTTAAAGGAGAGTGTGTCATCAATTATGACTCCGAGATATTTAATATTGCAATTTTTGAGGATTATAGGACACCCACACGTGTTGACTGAACTATTTTCACAATAATGTGCATATAGATGAGGGTTAGTGATATTATGTTGAGGCTTGCGCATGGAAAAATGTAAATATTTTGTCTTATCAGCATTTAAAGTTAGTAAATTGCTTTGAAGCCACATATTTACAGTATTAAAACCTAATTGAGCGTTCTCGTACAGTTCGGTGCTGGTTTTTGCGGTAAAAATTAACGCTGTGTCATCGGCATACGATATAACTTTGCCATGTTCTATATTTAGATTACACAAGTCGTTAATATAGATCAGGAATAGGGTTGGGGCAAGGATACTTCCCTGGGGAACTCCGAAACCAGTATTTTTCTGCTCATTGCTTATAATATTATCTATTCTAACACATTGGTGGCGATCACTTAGGTAGTCAGCAAAGAGTTTCAGAGGCGTACCCCTGATACCTATGGCCTCTAGCTTCTTTAGAAGAATAGAAGCTGACACTGTGTCAAAGGCTTTAGCTAAATCGAGGAAAATTCCCAGGGTATGGTTCCCTTTGTCAAGTTCCTGCGTTACATAATCGGTCAGGCTATGAACCGCGTCGGCTGTAGATAATTTGGCTCTGAAACCAAATTGCGAAGGGGAAAGGAAATGGTTTTTTTCAAGGTAGTTAACGAGTCTATTGTTTATAATTTTTTCTAATATTTTTGAAATAGAAGGGAGTATCGAAATTGGCCTATAATTATTAACTAGGTCTTTACTTCCGGATTTAAAGATAGGGATTACAACAGCTTTTTTTAAACATGTTGGAAAAACTCCATCAGATAGACAAATTCGAAATATATGCGCTAAGGGAGGTACCAAAATATGCTTAAAAAGCTTGAGGATCTTATTGCTTATATTATCCCATCCAACTGCACAATCGTTCTTTAGCCCTGAAATGATCTGAGTTATTTCATATTCGTCAGTGTCCAACATAGCAAAGGAATTTGGACTACAGCTATTGTTTAATTTTTGGAAAGGTGATGTTGGTTGGCTACTGCATTTTGTCGGAATCTGTTCGGCAAGATTTTTACCTACATTTACAAAAAAGTTATTTACGAAGTTAGCTGACAAAACTGGTGAAGGGTTAGTAAGCAGTGAACTCGAATTTGATTCACGCTGTTTAGAGATATATGTGATGGTTTTAATATGTTTCCAAAGTTGTTTGCTATCGCTACCTGCACTATTTAACATATTTTTCTCGTAATTATTTTTCAAGTTCCTAAGGAGGTTGTTGCAAAAGTTTCTATACCTTTTATATGTGATTTGCAGTATAAGATTATCAGGGTATTTTTTTGTTCTTTTATGAAGTTTATCTCTGTGTCTTATACACCGAATAAGCCCAGGAGTAATCCACGGTTTAATGTTATAATGTTTTTTGTTTACTGTACTAACTATCGTGTTACGTAATATGGCTTGTTGGACTTGATTTATTAAATATGATAAAGACACATTAGCGTCAGCACTATTGTAAACTGGGTTAAAATCAATGTTGCATAAATCATATTCGAGTTTGTTTATGTTTAGTTTGTTTTTGGTCTGGGGGCGATTTAGCTTAGGCAGCGTTAAATTTACATTTATTAAAACAGCGTGATGGTCAGTAATTGTCGAGTTAGTAACAAGCGTCTTATATGGTAAGCTGGATTTAATCATCATGTGATCGAGACAGGAACCGCTCTGATGAGTAGGCAATGTATGCGCGGGGAGAAACCCATGATATGAGCACATATTAAGGTAGTTATGAGTACCTGTGTCGTAATTTTCTGATCCAATGTTTATATTCATATCACCAGTTAGTATAATATTCTTAAAAGAGCTTAGTGTCTGTAAAACCCGGTTCAAGGAAGTGTGGAAAGAATCTAAGTTTCTAGCGGAAGGGGACCTATACATAGCGATGATTGCCATGGATGTGCTGACTTTGATAATTAAACAATTACTCATACAGTCTTGTAGAGTGGGTTCTTCGACTGTGACCTTTAATGATTCCTTAGCATAGACTACCACACCATCATTTTGATTATGGTTTAATGTGCTAAAGAATAAGTTGTATCCTGGCATTACTGGGAGGTTATCGTGACGATTAGATAGCCAGCACTCGGTTAGTACTATTAAATCGCAATGAAAGTTAAGTCTATGTAGAAAAACATTAAAGCTGTCTATATTCTTATAAATACTACGAATGTTTTGATTAAGTATGGTTAGTGAATTTTGATAATCAGAAAGGTATTGTCTGCAATCCTCGACCTCACATGACCTTGAATCCGTTAAAAATGTGCTATCTATTTCAGTAATTAAGTTAGCATCCATACTGAAACTAGTAGTAAATTACGTCTAAATTACAAACAAGTATGTGGCGCTCTTAGGCGCCTTCATAGTCGATCGAGTTAATATACCTGGACTCGGCAGCTTTTTTAGCAGGACAATCTGGGTCGCCCGTCTTGTGATTCGCCTGTTTTTTAAAGCGTAAACATGTTGCACATTTTGGCGCTTCGGCTTTCTTAGAACAGTCCTGGACTGAATGGCCTTCCTCCCCGCAATGTCCACATGTCGGAGCCTCAGATTTGCATGATTTGGCCGCATGTCCGTACTGCTGGCACTTGTAACACCTAGTCACCTGTGTGAAGTCCCGTACAGGACAGGACGACCAATTTATAAATAATCTGTCCTGGGAAATGATGGCCTTACGAATAGCAGCTGGAACTTCTATAATATAATTACAGTTCTCAGAATCCTTTTTGCCAGATTTGTGGCTTAGCTTCATTGAGGTCAAAAATGTATCTCGTGACATTGCAGGTAATTTATCGGCAAGGTTTTGTTCATAAATACATTTATAAACCTCAGTTTCAGCCATGGATGCGGGGACTCCTATTATAATAATACGAGGCTTGCGCTTTTGGGGTTCGTCGACGGTTAGTCCTAAGTTCGCGAGCTGCACTGTTTGTCTTACCTTATCTAAGTCTTCCTTAGTCTCGGTGCTGATAATAAGACCTCCTTTCTTTATTTTTCGGACTCCTCGAACTTTCAGCTTCATTTCTTCCGGACAGATGATTTTTTGGACCATGTTCTTGGTTTCGTCGCTGGTTTTCGAATTATCACTGGGATAAATCGCCACGGAGCTGAAATTATTAGGACGAACAAAATTACTGGATCCCATCTTCACCATATCAGCAAAGGATGTTGTGCTTGCCACGGTCTGTTTCTTACAGGACTCCTGAATTGTCTGCTTGATTTCGGTTAAACAATCGGCCAGGTTGCGTTCTTCAGTCAGAGTGTTTAGAGAAGTGTGGGTCTGTATGGCTTTTTGCTTAAGTGACTGATATTGTACAGCCATTTGCGCAACTCCATGTCCTATTTTTCGGCTGAGGTTGGTGATTCTTACCTTCTGATCCGCGTTCAACTTACCATCAGAAGCAATGGAACAGACCTCGTTCAAACACTGCTCAATAGACCCCAGCCAATTTTGTATCTCCGGAGTCGAAACAAGTTCAATTTTTTCAATTTTCTCTTCCTGGTCCTGTCTCGGAGGCCGGGGAGAAGTCGGTGGAGGAGAGCGCGGTGTCATCCCGCTCCGAATAAAGGGGCTGCCTTCCATGTTTTTAAAATTCACACAGTTAGTCCATTATTTTAAAACGATCACTACAATGTTTTTTATATATAACACGCAGTTTAGTGTAGCGCACTAAACTAGGTCACTATTTATGCAATTGTTAATTTATTGATTTTTAATGCATCGATTGAGCACGTCTGTATGCGTCGAGCGCAAGAAACGTTTTTCATAGATAGTTTATTCGTAATTTATATGATTACCATTGTTAATAATTTTTTAAGGCCCGATCTGTAATATACCTCGAACAATATGCAGTCTTTAAGACACGCTTAGTTAGTCTTATTAACGATGAGCATGAATAACTCCAGTTGTGTGTGCATAAATATAATCTACATCTTCAACTTCATCATAATCATTACATACTTGTATGACTCTATCATAGTTGACAAAAAGCCACAACAAAAACCTTTAAAGTAACAAATTATATGTATCTAGCCATTCCTTAACAGGACTTCCGCAGGGCTCTATTCTAGGTCCCGTTCTGACCTATTATATTTTCCACTTGAATAAATAAACCAAGAATACTTAAACAAATAGTCTATCATGCAAATAATAAATACTCATGTAATACTCACGTCCATGTTCTGCCGCAGTGTCCGCGCCCGGGCCCTGGTCTCGCTGAGCGTGCGCGGTCGCAGCGCGGGCACCGCTTCCCGCGACAACCACTCGCCGAACGCTGTGCACACAACACCGTCACACACCGGTACTACAGTCGATGGAGTTAGTGAAGAGAGCAGGAAGAGTTAGAGGAATGAGGTAGATCATGTTGAGGGCCTGAGTGCTAAAAGAGATAATAAAGCGAGCTCAATCTTAGACCGCATCATCGCTTCCCATCAGGTGAGATAGTGGTCAAACGTATGCCTATCAATAGATAATAAAAAAAGGAGTGTCTTTCTGAGATAGCATCGTCACATCTAAGTACAAAAGAAAAGTTAAGATCTTTCTTACCATAATGTAATAAAAAAATAATTTCCATCAAATCATTCGTTTTTTTATTAGAATAATCCGTTCTAAGAAAAGGTAAATCCCAACAAATGTTATTAAGATACTTTGGCATAAGGCATCCAGTTTTTGGTGCTTAACGTAGCATATTGATCCCGAACTATCCATGACAGATAATTTGGCAATAGACAGGCCCAAAACATCAACACAGTTGGAAGAGTGATGCGTTACAGAGGAAAAGAGTTTAATACAAAAAGAAGACATAGAATGTTCACATTTTACACAAGAACAGAAGCATAATGTATAATTTGTATATTCACTAGGCTACTTTTTATCAATACGTGTAAAACTTGGTCTTAATAAATGTATCGCATGATGAAACCTTACAGGTATGTAAATGGGTGATGGGACCAATAAGGTTTCATCAAGTGATGCTCGTAAAATAGAAAATATAATAGAACTGAAAAGTAGCCGAGTAAATAATAACAAAACACAAATACCTAAGACTAACACAATTAGGATTAATCCACAATCAGTTAATATTATGAGAGGAACAGTTAAAATGGCCGTTAAAGTAGAAATTAGACATAAAGTTAAAATAGTAGTTGGTGTGGAGTGTAAGTATTGAAATCTAAGAAAATCGTTCGTGTTATACAGTGCTGTAGCTAATTCTAATTCCACTACATTATTGGTGTCGCGTCGATAGATAAACTGACAGGTTTGGTTTTGGAACGCAGTGTTTTAATGCCATGGACAGAATTGAGCTGTGGGGAATATATTGTCAATTTATATATTTACCTCAGGCAACAAAGGCGAATAGAAAAATATACATAAAAAATAACTTCTCATCATCAATGACAATGGGTTTTGAGCAAGTAAAATAAAAAAATAATTCAAAATAATACGTCATTGAATTATCAACTTAGGAACCGGGGAGACATATTATGGGCATCAATATACGACATATATTGATAAGTATGGCCAAGAACAAACATTACGGTATGTAGAACCCGCTATCATGGGTCTTGAAAAAGATGAAAAATTTATTCATCTTCTAGAACACAGAAGTCAGTTTATCTATTGACCGTTATCATAGTAGACTAGTTTTGTGTAGTCTTTTTGTAGGAAATAAATAGGAAAGAAAATAGTTAACAGAAGGTCAGCGTTGGAGATAATTTTGTTAGAAAAGAAACCATAATATGTTGTAGTGATGAAGGTCCAATTCATATTTTCAAGAGGAACAATGATTTAATTTGTCCTGTTAAAATTGCCAATGAAAATAAAGCGATAGCACGTAATGCTATAGTTGGAGAATTGATTGAAGTAAGTGGTTATACTTTGAAGCAATATTTGCAGAAATAACGTCTGATAAGTATTTTCTAATATCATTTAAATAAAATTATGTTTCGTAAGAGTTTTCAAGATGTTCAGAAAAGTTAAATCAAAATTGAGAGTTAAAAACTTATTTCAAACGAATTTCCACAAATATAACTATTGTCTACGTGAAATCTAACATTACTATGCGGGGCACTAAACGAGACTCAGTAGACCTTTCATTGTTATCCACGTCTGCATGCTGGTAGCCGTCTAGTGTCCCACAATGTGTTAAGTTTTCTACATTAGCTAGGTCGCTATCATTGCTCATCTCAAGTTTCCACTGACCTATCGCTTCCGCGGTCAAAATGTCGTGCGTATCGTGTTCCATCGTGTTGTGTGTGTGCACTATTACTATACAATATTTATAGTGTTTGTGTGTGTGTTTAAGTGATCACCGCACTGTAACACTGGCACTGATTTGTTTGTCACTGTCTTGCTACTTTTGTTTCACTTTTTTCGCTTCGTTAGCATGCGTATCGTTAGGCAGTTCGTTTTGTTTAAATATTTTTCTAAACTTATTTTCATTATCTGGAAGTTGAATGGAATTTACAATCGTAACTAATATTTAAAAAAAATAAATAGGTTTGATATTTTTGGATGTTTCTTTGTAATGTGTAAATTTATATACTTAACCAAATTTAAAAATTCATTCGCCAATAGGAACCTATGTTAACGCTGAGTGTTAGTAGCCTTTTTTTAAAAAAATTCGGGCGGTAGAAGTCCCGGATACATTTTATATCACGATATTTTAAATTAAATTCAACAAAAAATTGTGTTTACCATTTTATTAACTTCAACTTCGCTGCTTTCTATCTAGGTTTGTTGAAGATGATTTTTCATCCGATTTGCGTAGCATTAAATAACAATGTTAGCTAATTTATAGACGTTTATAAATTATGTAGTTAAAACTCGGATCATTTTTACCAGACACTTGTTTATATAAATACAATTCAACTATGGCGACAATTTTGACGTCATGAAAAGTCAAGTCATTGAGAATTCAACGATTCTAAATGAAGAAAATACGTGTATAAAAGCAAGACAGATGCGAGTATTGAACCTGTCTCGTCTATTTAATAACAGCTGATCGTAGTTCTACAGTTGGGAATAGATGTGATCTCATTGGAGTGACAGTCTCGGGAATGTGCGACCGCCATTATAAATACTTACGTATTGAGATTTAGTAGACAGTTTAAATTATGTGTACTAAAGATAGGGAACGTACATACGTCGTATAATCGATAAGAAGAATTAACTTTAAACGTCATTATAAGATTCTCGTGCTAGACTTACATTTTAACTCTTATTTTTGATCTAGCTAAACATTGTATCTAAATTGTATTACTAGGCCTTTGAAATACCATAGGCCGAATGGAATAAGTACCTACCTACTCTTTATTGTATACTGTTAAAAAGTGTTACCGTGTAACAATGAATAATCCTACCGGCAGAAAATGATCACACAACGTCATATGATAAGTTTTTTAAATAAATAGGTATAAATAACTACTATGGAGCACAAAATGGTAAATAGAGTCTACTATTTCCAGATTTGTTGGTACATAGTACTTTTTTAGGACTAGTTTCTACTATTTTATAAGTACCATTCTTGCTGGTTTTCACCAATGTTGTAAATACAGTTCGATTCAAACTTAATGGCGGCTGTGAAGTGAGCGGTTGGCTGTGCAATACCGCGGGGTATTACCTCACCTCCGCTGTAACGTGAAATGGTTACTGCGCAGCCACTCGCCTCGTGTTCAGAGCCGCCATTGAGTTTGAATCATACTGTACTAGTTTTTACATTGGGACTATTTTCTACTAGCCAGATCAGATTTCAGATTTTTAATATTATTTTAGGGTGACTAATTTCGTAGTTATTATATACCTAAAAATACAAATCTAACGATATTAGGTGTGGTTACTATTAGTTCTTGGACTATCTTCCACACATATTTGTCAGATGTCCTTTTAAATTGAATTAGGACAGAAAAACCTTAATATCTACTTCATTAGAAGGTAGGAATCTGTATTTTAATTTTATCCCGCGAAAGTTTCCACTTCCTGATGACTCATGCACATAGTCATATGATGCACTTTGGCAATATCGTCTTCACACCTGCAAGTAGTTAATTCCTAAAGAATTATACGTGGATCGCGGTCCGATGCTCAGCCGTGGCGTAAGCGCAAGCGCCCGCCTTGCCAGCGGACATTGCCAAGTAGTTGACTATACTGAAGGTACCGATTTTATCGATAGATTTTAGAACATGGTTGTAATCTAAACTTTGACATCAAGATTTGTATTTTTGTTTTTTTTTGCATGTAACGAATAAACTCAAAAACTACTAGTTCGATTTCAAAAATTCTTTCACCAATCGAAAGCTGAGTAACATAGGTTATAGGGTAGGTTAGGTTAGGTAAAAAATTAGGGGTCCTTGGGAAAATACAAGCGGAAGAAGTCGCGGGCGATCTGCTCTCCTGGTAAATAAGTGGTCCAATGTATCAGGAGATAGAATAATGTATCAGGAGACCAGAAAATAAGAGGTGTAGGGTTGGTGTAGGGTAGGCGTAGGGTAGGGTAGGTGTAGGGTAGGTGTAGGGTAGGTGTAGGGTAGATGTAGGGTACGTGTAGGGTAGGTGTAGGGTATGTGTAGGGTAGGTGTAGGGTAATAAAAAGGGCATATGTTGAAGGAACTCAAGAGAACCCAAAACTTTAATTTGATTGATGCTCACTAAGAAATGCGAATATAAAAGTGAACAACTTATAAACAAAATAAGCAGGAAATGTTGCATCAATAGAGTTGTAGCTTGAAATTAAATAGTTGACAGGCTTATTCAGAATAACGCACTTAGTGTAGGTTGTAATCACACGATAATTATTTACTGATGATGAAGGGCATAACTTGTATGCCGATCACTCATATTTGCACGAATACGCAAACCCACAAGTGTAAGACGACATTTACAAATGATTATGTAAAGTTTTCGCTGCATTCGTGGTTTTCCAAGCTGTGTCGGTTTTTTAACGGACATCAAAGCGCGCGAACCTCGTTCCTTCGCGTAATCTCCCACACATTCGTGTGACCAGTTGCGCACACGATTGCAAAGGTAACGGACGTTTCGCCAGTTTACATTTTTTCGACGTCTACTGTGTAGCGTACTTAAACTAACTTCATCATAATATAAGTAAGTATATGAACATAGGTAAAACAGTCCAACCGCACTTATAAAATCATCGTACAATGAAGAATGTTTGCGCGCGTGACCGGGTTTAGCCACATTTTCGACATCACTATACCCTGTTCACAATAAGATTAGACATAAACACAAACCTTTTTTACAGTCCCTTCAACCGATTTGGACTTCTATTCCGTAGGCTTAAGAATGACATTAGAGGCAAAAAAAGTGGTTACAATAACAACTGTAATCACGCGGACTAAGTCGCGGGCAAAAGCGAGTAAACGAAAAAATCCTCTACGATAAAGACCCTCTACGACTGAGTCTACGAAGTGCTACGACGCTACGAGAAGCCTACGAGACTCGTAGCACTCATGTAGCTCAATGCATTTTGAAGTTATGGGCACCCAGAGCAACGGTGATAAGTTTAGTGTACACTGGATTTACGACGACGGGGTAATTTGTAATCAAGGGTAGTTTTTTATTTGCTGCAATAGGTTACATATTAAGGTTGAAACCCTAAGTAAGTAAGTAAGTAAGTTTATTTATTTGTCGAAACATGGTATACATACATTGCATGCAAGATATTAAATATATAATGATTCTCATGTTCAGCCGCATAACGTGGCGTACAAATTGGTAGGACGACATGGTGCACAAACCGCGACCACATTCATCAAAAATTACATTATCAAATTATATTATAAAAATTATATTAAGTATTAATTAAGTCATTGCTAATTCCGTCTACAATAAAACAATACAGTATAGAATATGATTTTTTTTTTCACTAAACAGCGAAAAACACAATATTAAAGAACAAAAAACAAAGAAAATTGTAAATGTAATTGTATTGTGTGTCTGAAATGCTCTTTCATTAATATGTTTTTTTTATTTAATAAAGCCCTAAACTTGCATTTATAGCAGATATAGTTAATATTCTCCACGATTTGGGCAATTTATTAAATATGGTCGGAGCCATGCAAAAAATGCTCTTACGCATAAGAGTTGTTTTAGCGCCGCCTAGATCACATACTTACTAGGATTCCCTGTGTCGTGTGATCTAGGCTCTTTCATTCCGTTTACAAAAATTACCAGCACAGTAAATTATAACAGAATATAAAATAATACAGAAAGATGATAACTTTTTGTGTTCATGTGGTGTGTGGCGGTGTACAGGCGAACAAGCTAATTGGTTTACAGGCAAAAATATTCAACTTTCTACTATTCTTACGATACTTTAATTTATTAAATTTTCTTAACTCGAGCACGTAGGTATCCCTGGTACTTACGTACTAAAGATAAAAAATAATAATGACATAAATAAATTGTGAGTGTAGTAGAAAGATGAATATTTTTGCCTGTAAACCAATTAGCTTGTTCGACTGTACCTACATGTGTGAGGGAGCAACAGTATCTTCATCTGCCTAGTCTTTTCCCAACTAAGTTGGGGTTGGCTTCCAGTCTCAATACTCAATATCTTTATTGCTTTTCCATAAGTACAAATATGCTTAGGTGGTAGGTGTTTGGTTAGGATCATTATGGACCCTGATCGGGCACAGCAATAGGGTAGAAGAGAGGAAGCTCTGTTTTAGAAAAATACTATTAACGTAGGATGTATAGTTAACTAAAAAATTATCAATTATTATTGTTATTATTATTATTTATTATGCAGTTGAATACCAGTGTTTTACATGGAGCGACTGCCTATCGGACCGCCACAACTCAGTTACTGGGTAACACGATACCCCTTGGTAAGGCTGGTTGTGCCAAATGACAGCCGGGATCAACAGCTTTACGTGCTTTCCAAGGCATGGAGGGGTCTTGGTATGAAATGTATGGTCACCCATCCATGAAACGACCGCGGTAAACGAAACTTAACTTAACTACATGACCGATGCATCTGTACGGCTTTGCAGCGAGCCCTTTGCCACGAACATGAACAGTAAATCATTAGTTAATTGTCAGTCATCGTATTAATAATTAATTAGCTACATTCAGTCGTAAGTCTACACTGCACAATATCCTCGACTATCTGTCACGATGACTGATTCTAATCTTTGTTTTACCTTGCAAAGGGCTATTTGTCTACTTCATTCTTCGATCAAAACGTTCTCGAAGGTAACTGGCAGACTGTAGCGATCAACATCTTAATTAATATACTGTAACGCCTGTGTGAAAACTCCGATGCAAAGAACATTTTGTAGACTGCATTCAGACGACCAATTATTTTATATTCAATTTGCGAATTAAGTACAAAGCCGTAGTTTCTCCTTTATTTGTAAAAAAAAGAAAACCGCCTTCAAAAACTAAAAAGTGATAAATAACACACATTACTTTACTTTCGGAAGTCGGTGGCGGTGGCTTTGAGTTTGTTGTTTTGTATTGCCACCGAATTCCGAAAGTAAAGTAATGTGTGTTATTTATCACATTTTAGTTTTTGAAGGCGGTTTTCTTTTTTGAAAAAACTTTTTATTTTTCGTTTTTAGTGTTGCCTTAACATCCAAATCCATTAAGAAACGGCGACACACATAAAAGCGATTGTAAATCCTCCAAAGATTGAAGAAACTAAAACGTCGTCTAAGTAATTTTTTTGGGAATTTGTTAATTTTCTCAAAAAGGGCTAGATCAATTTTGGTGAACCAGTACAAAAAACATTTTTTTCTTCGGGAAAGTTGTTTGTTATTATGAACAGAATCACGTGTTTAAGTATCGTACACTAATTACCAGTCACCCTATATATGACAGAGTTATGCCCGAACATACATAAAAAAAAATACAAACATTCGAATTGATAACCTCCTCCTTTTTGAGCCGGTTAAAAATGTTATCCGACCAAAAATGTAAAATGTTACAAAGACGAGATCATATGGTTCGCAATGTCAAAAAGCTATCAGATCTTATATAGAGTCAAGCTTCTTACTCTACAAACTTTAACTTCACAAACTCTACACCTTAGTCAAAATACCTATGTGGCTTGGCCTATCAAAATAACACCTATTTACTAAATGCATAGTGAAAGTATACATATGCTCATACCAAAAAATCAATTTTTATATGTTTTGTCTGTCTCTTTGTTTCGCGCCAATCTCAGAAACGGCTCGACCGATTTTGACGGGACTTTCACTAAACTAACTGACTGACGGACTAACTTAATTTTATTTCAGAAAAAAATTAAGGTTCCGTTAAAAAAAAAAAAAAACCTCACAAATAATCAACATTTACGCGGACGCAGTCGCGAGCATAAGCTAGTCAGTCATATAACTAACATCTTAGCTCAGATGACGTCAATCCCTAAATCCGACAGATAGATACCTAATTAAAATTATAATGTGCAATCCATGACCTCTCAGAAATAGCTGCAAGGTCGGCTGCACTTCCTCGGCATGTGGCGGCTGGAGTTACATCAGCTGTGACTATTCAATGACCTCCGGTCTATCGGATTCACGAGATGAGCTTAGCGCGTCGACAAGCAAGGTTTGATTCGGAAAGGAATGTTGGTATTAGATGGATGTGAAAAGAAAGTCCGTGTGGTGTCGGACGTAAAGAATAGCACCATCCCATATCTTCCCGTGGGTGTCGTAAGAGGTGACTAAGGGACTTACCAGAGAATGGGCAGCAGCTTCTCTGTGCCTTTGTAACAACCATACTGCGATCGCCAATCCGCCTGCCAAGCGTGGCGATTATGGCAAAACCCCCTCTTGGGGAGGCCTATGTCCAGCAGTGGACGTCTTTAGGCTGAAATGATGATGATGATGAAAAGAAACAGAGGGCCTTTCTATAACTTTTGGAAAGGTCGCATTCTAGTTCCAGTTTTAAGGGCGGCCAACCCATTATAGTTTCCATACAAACGCTCGTTCGTGATTATTATAAAAATTTTCCTCAACACACATGTATCTTGTAGTTCCTATTTAACAAAAAAAAAACACTTTTTTGAGAAACAAATTCAGTAAACACGTCTGGAAATCAGCTTTCTTGAACATTTTTTATATGAACTTTGGCTGTTATGATAATGCACTCATACATTGTAAAAGTAAAAAAGTAGGTAAGGCTTATTCAAAAACACGTATTTCTTGAAACATGTTTTAACAAAAAAGAAGGAGTTTCTCAATTCGACTGTATGTTGTCTTTTTGTATATTTGTTACGCGATATCTCCGGCAAATGTGAATCGATTTTGAAAATTCTTTTTGATAGGGTATGTC
The DNA here is from genome assembly GCA_947361185.1 of Charanyca ferruginea. Classification (NCBI taxonomy): domain Eukaryota; kingdom Metazoa; phylum Arthropoda; class Insecta; order Lepidoptera; family Noctuidae; genus Charanyca; species Charanyca ferruginea. The sequence goes on along the minus strand of OX376058.1, from coordinate 28,836,210 downwards.
TCTAGATTTTATCGAAATTGATTAAGCACTTTTTGAAAAATCAATTAAATCCCAAAAAAATCTACATAGACGACGTTTTAACAGTTCTTTCAATCTTTGAATTACCTTTATTCTAACTGTGTTGGCGGTTCTTAATGTATATGGATGATAATAAGGTACTAAAAAGTGATAACTGAAAAGCTTTTTTACAAAAAGACAACCGCCTTCAAAATCTAAAAAGTGATAAATAACTTTAGCACAGTACACACATGACTTTAGATTTGGAAGTCGGTGGCAATTAAGGACAACAAACAGAACAATTAAGCCACCGACTTCCAAATCTAAAGTCATGTATGTACTGTGCTAAACTTATTTATCACTTTTTAGATTTTAAAGGTGGTTGTCTTATTTGTAAAAAAGCTTTTTCGTGTGATGTTATCGCGTTCTCACTCACTCGTTTTTTTCGAACATTGCTTTGGATGAAACAAAAATATTTTTAATCATGCTCGCGGTGACGTTAGACCGATGGGTCTGTCAAAAATACTTCTATTTTGACAACATTTTGACATTGATTATCGCTGAAATAATATTGCAACAGGATTTTGAGCGTTTTTAAATACAAGAACTGAGTCACAACAAAAGTGTCATCAGCCAACTTGAATGTAATTATGAGGCTGGGAATTAAATAATTGCAGAGGCTAATTAAAATTGTTTCATACTCCGCGTCATAATTCCATTCAAGTTGGCTGGTGACACCTTGGTGACACTTTTGTTGTGACTCAGTGACTCGGGAGTGTATTTACACATATTTAGTGTTGTGCTCGCGGCAGTAGGCGGCGCTAAGAATAGCTCTAGCTATTTCAAGTTCATACATTTCTTATTTCGCAACGTCTATCCGGCGGAGATCCGTTATTAAAGTCATAGTGATTATTGATACTTGCAATGTTTTTGTGTTTCATAATTTTTTAATATTTTTCCAATCAACCATATTGCGAAACGTCGTAAAACTTGATCGACGATTTTTGTTACGGTCGCTAAACTTAAAAGCGGTTCGGCGTATTCGGTTCAGTATATAACCTTATAGGTTGTATTGAGAATGCCGAACCGGTTAGGCAACGGGTCGGCAACCTACGGCTCTTCCATGTGAAGTTGCGGCTCTTCGGTTCCATAAGCTATCGTGCATTATCTACTAACAGTTTTTACAATCATACGGTGACATATATAAGCAAATATAATAATTAAATTAATAACAATGAAACTTTTAGTGGTTCTTTATAAACTGGAAAATTGTAAATTGTAATTAGCTCTTCCAATTCAAAAGGTTGCCGACTCCTGGGTTAGGCCCTTAATTTTGTTGCATTTGCAACTTATTTTCCTAATTAAGATTTATTTATCTATACTATTATAAAGCTAAAGAGTTTTTTTGTTTATTTGTTTGGTTGAACGCGCTAATCTCAGGATCTACTGGTTCGAATTTAAAAAAATATTTTTGTGTTGGATAGTCCATTTATCAAGGAAGGCTATAGGCCCATGCGAAGCTGGGTCGCTAGTTATGTATAAAGTCTAGGTATTTTTGACAGATTAACATTGAGAATGGAATGCGAACATTCCTAGGTACAAGTTAATAGAATTATCATTTAGAATGATTCAATACTAAACTGTGCACTTCATTTAAATAAATAAAAATATTAGTTTCGATATTTATTTGTAGAAATGTTTGTCATCTTTGAAGATCTTAAAAGATCTAAAGGCATTCCCAATAAACAGGCTATGAAAAGACGCTTTACGAAACCAAAACTTACATGTTTATCCTATCATGTTGAAGCTAAAAACCTTTACAAACAAAAATGTTAACTCTAAATACAACTTATACAACCCCTGTTTTGTTGCATGCATTCGTAAGCACAATGTTTGGCGTGTTTTTCACATCAAAAACAGAAGTAGTTTCCCAGAAATAACTTTTGCACAATTTTACTACCTTACACGTAAACGCACGTAAAGTTACACGTTATAGAATTAAAGAAGAGTAACTGGTGTAATCTAACTCCCATAACAAAGATCACATGTCAATCTAAAAGGGAAGACTTCATAAAATAATGCTGGAAGTGGTTTCCTAACAAGATTACGATTTTGAAAAGGACTATGTAATGCGTCATATGTTTGAACATCATCATCATCAGTTGGAAGTGCAAATATCAAGTTTATTTTAAAGATAAGTTTTGTCTTGAAATGATTGGTCAATGGTCTCATATATACCAGGATGCCCTTCTAATCACACCTTCCAACCAAGAAACAAATGAACCAGCAAAAGACAACGACGTAGACAAAGAAGCAACGTCACGATTGAGATATCGTTCGATATATCGATGTACAGTTCCCAGCCGGAAATGTCACACGTTGATGCACAGTTAATTATAAACCGAAGCATCATGCTGAAAGAACCGCGGATGGGACAGAAGACACGCCTGACAGATTGACTTATGATGACTAAGAACTTTGCCATACTAGGCAAGCTTACGTAAAAATACGAAGATACTATATTCCTGACAATCTAAATTTGAATCATCAACGAATAATTCGTGTTTTAGAGAGCATTTTTTTCAGTATAAATGTAAACTTAATGCTTACGAATGATACTCGTTGTTAAAGTGTATGGGTAACATAGTAATTAATTAGGCTTATGAAATGGAGTTCTATAGGTGATGCCTATGTTCAACAGTAGACGTTTCTCGGCTGATAATGATGATGATGGCGTTACTGACTTCTTAGATTGTCAGATTAGGTATACACATGTATTAGCGTATACTTTAGTAATTTTCTCTATACTACTTACAGGTACCTACTTTGACTCGGTCGCCCGTGGTCCCTTCTCGTAGTCCCTGGAAGGGACCACGGAGCTTTTTTTCTTCGTAAATAAATCAATCTAAATAAATCCTGCGAAGCTCCCGCCTTGGATTTTTGCTTACTAAAATGGACAACCAAAATCTTTTTGATCCATAAGTCCCCGCTTGGGCGGATCCGACATGGTTAGGTTAGAACTGTGACCCCCTACGCAACGGCCGCCGAGTACCAGAACCAAATCGTTTATTACAGTCAAACTCATACATCTCTACCACACTTTAGGAAACACAATTTGGTGAGGATTTATCCATTCTGGCAAACATTTCGATGACTGCATTTCAAATATCTAAGTACAATTTAATTTGGCCGTATATATTTCTTGAAGGAACCACGGGCAAAAAATACTCGTGGTCCCTTCCAGGGACTAAGGGACCGGGACCACGGGCGAAAATGGGTTCTTTGCAAGATTGTATTCAGTGCTGACTTTATAAGGGCTGACTTTTAATGTATCTACTGGCAATCGTAAAATATAATACAGCTATTCCTTTCAAAACATGCACTACTTCAGTAATATTTTTCTTAGTCTTGTCAAGATTTTTGGAGTTATAGACTGACTTTTATAGTATAAGTACTGGCAGCCTTATAATATAAAAAAAATTGCCTTACTTGCAAAAGTTCACGATCAAAATGTATAAAACAGTAGAATTTCCTATTTTTTTTTCTGTAGAGCATCTATGCAGCTTAACTGGACTTTGCTGTGGTGCCTTAAAAGTGAATTTAAGGGTGTTACCAGACCAATCGATCGATCGTCGATCGACGGCATCGATCGATGGTAGAATGGATTAGTCGACGTCGATCGAGCTGGAGTTAATCGATTAACGTCGAACTATGCCATCGACTGGCAATCGATCGATTATTTAGTCGAACTGTATCCGTCGATCAGCCAAAGCTACCACACCAATCGATCGACGTCGATCGATGTCGACCGATGGCATCGATCGATTGGTGTAGTAACACCCTCCCCGCCCGACCCCCTGTGGTGTCGGCCTTGGCTTAGGATGGCGCTGGGAAAGGGCAGCAAAGGGACAGCCTGGATCGGATCTCGATTATTTAGGGACGGATTTAAAGCTACAGGCTCAGCGGCACGGCGGGCCGATTTTACGTTACGTCGTATAACATTCATAAATACTTTTATACCCTAAAAATGGCCTATGGATTAAAAGTTGCCTGTAGGTCGATTCTGTAAAATTCAAACAACAACTCGCATCTCACATCGCTATTCACTCTCACTTCGCATAAGTTTCAAATGACCTTGATATATTTGACACTTTGAATCGGGTTCGAGTGCGAAATGAGCGTTGAAGTGACGGAGAAATTACCTTACAGAATGCCACTTCTTACTACATCTCATACTTTATCCGTCAAAATCTCCCTGTCAATTTAGTTCAACTCGTTGACACGCTCGCAAGGGTGGCGCTAGTGTAAATTCGAATTATCAACTGAGTTTTTAGAATGCCAATCAAGAAACTCACAGCCGATTCAGATTCGAAGTTTAGAATGAGGTCTTACAGAATCACACCCCTGCAGGAAGAAGCTATCAACCCCAGCATCGGAAATTGCATCACTTGTAAGTTGTGCGAAAAATCATATAAAAGTTCGTTACGCTAACATAACCTCCATTTACAAAAAAGGAATTCGCCTACGAGAATTGTTATTTACAGCGAAGTCTGTGTTCACCCAAAAATGTATTGGCGTTCATTCTCTACATATTTGCGTCGATTCCGCATTTCTTCATAACAGGAAACGTCTAATTATTTTTAAAAGATTACCGTAGAAGTTTCCTGCTTCTTACTATACAAATTATTTCTTCACAATTTGTTTAGTCTGATGGGTTTGCTGTACAAATAAACATGACTACGATATTGTGTACAACATGTGTTTTATTATAAACACTAGCTTTTGCCCGCGACTTTGCCCTAGTAAATTCTCTAAGGGATCTCTTATTTTGATAATAATTTATAGCATGGAAGACTCAGGAAAAACGTAGATTTCTCGCAGTGGAAGAATTTTAGAATCGGATCAGCAGTTTCGGAGATTTGGACGTTCAAACAATAAACAGACAGACAAACTCTTCAAGTTTATAATATTAACTAGGTATTTCTAAATATTTTCTTTAATTATTCTCAATTCAATGGGGTTATTAGAAATGACCTAAACAAAAATAGCAATTTAGTTTCGACCCATATTTCTCTTTGGTCTACTGGAAACTGATAGTCTGGGCCAGAATTGCACCCACCTATTTCATCCGAGGGTGTCGCACAAGGCGACTAAGGAAAAATCTGAAAGTCGGGCAGCAGCGGCTTCAGTGTACTTAACAACCTCACTGCGATTCCCAAGTTGCCTGCCAAGCGTGGGGCAAACCCCTCCCCCCTCACCCTTGGGGTAGGCCTTTGTCCAACAGTGGACGTCTTCCGGCTGATGATGATCATGTTACGGTACAACTAAGTTGCTGAAAAGAGTGGTGGCACTGTTCCTCAACCAACTTCAAAGTTCAAACAAAAGACAACCTTATGTCTATTACAAAGTATGAGCTCGTCGCTAAGTAAGCTATAGCCATACGGATCGACCGGTCTAGGTTAATCTACGCTTGTCGCGGTCAGTCAGTGGATGGGTGACCATCCATTACATACCAAGTTCCTTCTGTCCTAGGAAAGCACGTAAAGCCGTTGGCTCCGGCTGTCATTTGTAGATCTTTGGCAGTCGTTATGGGTATTCAGAAGCCAGAAAGTCTGACAGCCAGCTTGCCCCTTACCAAGGGGTACCGTGTTACCCAGTAAATGCATGGGTTGTGGAGGTCAAATAGGCATGTAAAACACTGGTATTCAGCTGCATCTGGTGAGAGTGGAAGACGACCCCAACAAAAAAAGGCTTGGCAGATGTGATGTCTGTTACAAAGTATTAGTTCAAAAAATGCTGCCATCTCTCAGATATCTCTGTATGAGAAATGTTTCCATGCACAATGATTGATGGATAACCCATTTACGAGTAGGTACCGCATTGACCTATTTTGCTGATTATTAAACCAGCCGTGGAATGACGAGTATAATGCAGCAAGCTTACACTGGCCAATTGGTTTTAATGGAACTGACGAAATCACTAGGAAAAGTGGTGGGTGTGGTGGAAACGAACTATGACAAAGTTTGTAATTCTTTCACTGGGCTAGATAGGCTAGATAAGCTGTCGCCTCGAAATGTCAAAACACACAATATGGCCACCGAATAGTACGTATTTCGACCCGTTTAATACGAATACGAGTCTTATTTCTAACAGATAACTAATTCTCAAAATGGCGGATAAGACTCGTTCTGATACAAGTTTTCTTCATCCGTATGAAGATTAGTGGCATATTCTAAGGTATACTTCTATGCCCGAAACTGCCTCTTGTCAATTTTATTTAAACAGCACCAATCACCATGTTTCTATACAAAATGTTTAAATTGACAAAGACTTGGCTGGAATGACTGCCAATACATCACTTTTAAAGATTTTTATAGAGGAAATAAAAATAACGGAAATATCTTTAGCAAAATATAAGAAAAAAAAGCAAATAAGAACTATTGATTACAGATGATGTCATTCAAACGATAGTTCTAAAAGTTGATACTAAGAACGAAAGAACTGTTCGACGTTCAAATGTCAGTGTACGGCGCGCCAATCAGCTCCGCGTTCCTCTCTGTTTACTACTCCACAACTATAACACTACACTTCCAATCACTCCTACATCGAAGCAATAAGACCTACAATCCCTTGATTAACGATGACAAAAAAGTTTGTCAAAGAAAAGACAGCGAATTAAATTTTGCGAATTTCGAAGCTCTTATCACGGGGTAGTAAGGTCCGTTATACATTATTTGGTGTACGAAGAAAGTTTGTCAGAGTAATACAGGCCCGGTAGGCCGGTCTAAATGCGTCCGCGTCTTTGGCACGGCACTGGGGCAAGGACGCGAAGCGCCTATGCAGTCCGCAGATTGATTGACCGATTAATCTTAGCGAGACAAGACTGGTAAAATGAAATATTATCGATCTTATTACATGGAGGTTCAATGTGGGACGATTTTTATTTCCAACGACAATTTAGATGAAACAGAGAATTAATTCTGAAAGGGAACAGCAATAAGCGTCTGCTAGTGTTCCCGATCGTTTGTATACAAGATGAAATGAAAGAAATTGAAGGTTTTAATGACGATGGAGTAAAATACAGACACTCATACATTCCTAACAAAGTAAATAGACCAGTGAAAACTAAAGCTATTATGTGCACTTAGCAACAGCAAAGTGTTAACTTTTAAAATTTTAAAGACTCTTTAAGATGAGAGCCATATTATCAAAATCGATTATTGCTAGTATCATTTCCTTGTCCCAAATGTCTGTGTAATCATTGCTTAATTAAAGATCAACCATCCTGCTTAAAATTGAAAGATAAAAAATCTACTAAACTGTTTTTATTATTTTATTTTGTATTTTTCGATACGAATGTCTAGTTCAGTTTCTAAAACAGATGTAATTTATATTCTGTAAGTAAAAATGATTTCTTCATCTGTTTCTGTAAACATTTCATTATTCGTAGGAGTAATATGTTTATTATGAATCCTTTTAATTTTGTTGACGACTCTGTCTTGAATGTTGTGGCTGTACATTTGTAACGTGTTTTCATGGATATTTATATTTACACTATGATACTATTGGAAGTTTTCATATTTTCAACGTGTTCATGTACAATACCTGAAATGATTTTACATGGTTTACTTTGTAATTTATGTATGTTTTAAATTTGTTTAATAAAAATCCTGTGTTCGTTTCAGTGAGTCATTTGTGTTGAGACAATCGTTGTTATCGTTCACTTCACTTCACACACGAGATGGCTGGGATGGCGGGTATGTACACATGAGGAGGTCGTGTCAATGGGGTCGGTAGCGACTATTACAGGAGTATTACGAAACGGTTCGATCGCCCAACTATTGGTGTCGGCGCGCGCGCGTGCGTCTCTCGCCCAAATACACCCGTGACTGCGTACACTCGCCCGTATCTCGATACCGTCACTGCGTTCCTAACTTCCAATAATCCTATCACGTTTGTATTGAAATCCACTTGAATCGATCTGCCGAATGTTTTTGAATCAATTGAAGAATAATGAGTTACATTTTCGGTGGTATGTAAACTATGTTGCGCCATTTTGAGCCTGCATAGTATGCAATACCCGCCTGGGTGTAAAGTGCCAAGCGTTATTGACACACGTAATGACAAACGAGTGTCGTGAAAAACTATAGTTCTAGCGTTGTAGCATGGTGTGAGTGACAGGTGAGAGTGGACAACTTTTTATCGAATTAATAACAACCTAGCAAAATGGGGTATTATTGATCCCACCGATATCCAATATAAGTGCGGTGTTCCTGACTAGACGATGGCTCTCTTAATTCAGTGCTTAAATTGTCCCTATACCTGCTCACCTTAGAGGAAATTAAGGCCACTGAGGCCGCGATTAACGTGGCTACCTACTAAGCACAAGTTCTTTAACAAAATAATAAAAAGGATTGACTTATACTATCGACTCTAAACGAAAAAAAAATTGGTTGTCTGTAAAGCCGGTTTACGGACGATAGTTTTACGTGATAACATCATAAAGAAACATAATGGCTGAAATATATAACATAAGCAAATAATGACTTATTACTTGGGCCGATCGTGCCTCTCTATCGCTTGTTCCGTGCTCTCGCTTGCACGCTCATGCCCAGGCGGAACGTGACACTTTTTCGTGAATGCAGCCGGTTTTCATCGATTTATAAGACGTTATCACGTCAAAAGAATGGAATTAGTGAATATCGATTAACGATTCTCAGGGTATAATTACTACGTGCTACAGATGATGCTATATAGGTATATTGCCGATTTTGCATTACACTACCATATTGAAATTCGGACATTTTATGGTGGTTGGCTTAGATGAACTGCTCTTTTATGTGACTGGAATATCCAACTTTAGAAAAGTACAAAAAAATATATTAACAACTGAAAAACCAAAAAAAAAAAATGATCTGTCTTCCGCTCCATGCTACAACGTAAGTGCTGTAGTAGGTATAGCGATTAAATATAAATTAAACAACAAAAAAACAGATATTGAACGAATAAATTAATAACTTTAATTTAAATACAAACACATATAACGGGATACAAAAAGTACAGACTAATATTTCGACAGTTACGTAGAACATGCGGAAATCTGAAAAAAAAAAAAATATTTTAATCTAAATAGTATTATCTAAGTAGAAATGTTACGGAATACGGATGCACATGCCTGTAATGATGTAGATGTTTCAGAATAATACGTTGTAAAAAATAATTATGATTCTGTACACAACACCAAATTGTTTTTATATTTAGTTTTGTAACGAAACCTAGCCTCCTTCCCTCACTAGCTCTAGACAGAGAGGGTTGGAAAGGAGACAGGAAGACCTTTGCCCTGCATTAGGCCAATACGGGCGGAAAATAAATAATAAATAAATAACGAAACCTACTAGTGAAACACATTTTGTATTGCCGACTCCACAGGGACAATTTCTGGAAATCTAAGAGTAGTTCTCCAATAGCGGAGAGAATGATAATTGTGTTGCTATAGTCGATAATTGCCGAAATAGCACTTTTTTTTTTTTTTTTGTAAGCATGAATACTTAGTTATTTTCTTCCGACCACAATTTCGGTCACAACGACCAATCTCAATGGAGACAAGTACGCAGGATAAATTATAGTGCACAAGTGTGTGCGCATACACAGCTACACTCCCTCTTCCCTCACTCTCATAGTCCGGTGGGATGGCCATCCGACATAACCGGAGTTATATTAGGTGCAAGACACTAGGGACAGGAGTGGCAGGGATATTAAATGGAGTCACAGGGGTGTCACACTGCTAACTTCCAAACTCTGATTTCTACTAAGAGTTTTTTTTATAGAAAATCCCAATAACACTTGTCCGAACCCAAGACCACGTTCAGGTGACAAGCGCTCAACGCGTTGAACGCGCCTAAAATTTTTGTATAGTGTTCACATGGTACACGCTTGTCAGGCGTTGAACGCGCGTAGCCGCGGCCGCCGTGGTTCAGTTCCTACAGAGTTACAATTCTACATTTGTCAAAGATGGATGTAGAAACAGTTTTAACTATGATTTTAGAAGTTCTTATCCGAATAAACGTTACTTGTCATGTCTCATATCGCAGGACGTTTCTCTATTTCATTTATAAATGATTCGGTATTAAAAGTTTCCGTTTCCATATCGGACGATTTCTGGATGAACTGAGCGAACCCTAAAATACGTCTATCCGCGTCAAAAGCACGCGCTCAACTGAACGGTAACATAGAAAATCAATAATCTCAAAACGCGCGTCGATCGCTAGCGCAGCGTTTAACGCGCGCTTTATTCAAGCGCCCGTTAGCATGTGTACGGCCTGAATAAAATGTATGTAGTTGTAAACACGCGGACCAGGGGGCCAAGTCTGCTATTTTTATAATTTCATCATTCCAACACGATCCCATTGTCATTTTGCTAAAAGTTCGTAATCTGCTACATTCATAATGGTCGATCATTGGTCGGTCGAATTATTATAGCAATGACTGCACAATGACTTTCTAATGGTAGGTCACTGATCAAAGGAACTGTCAAAATTTCATTTCATTTGTCATTTTGTACGAGATTACCATAATGGCGTGTCAGTGGTTGACCAATAGAAAGTCATAATGACGCCATTATATTAGTAGATTACCAAACTTGTCAAAATCAAACATTATGAAATCAATGACAGACCATTCTGACACTATTGTAATAGCAGACTTGAGGCCCGGATCCCTCCGTAAATGTACTTACCTAATTGGAGTTCAGTAAGAGACAGCGGCGCACGATGTCGAGTCCGTCCACGCGCACGGCGAGCACGCCGCACACGGTGGCCGGCTGGCTGACGGCCCGCACCGGGATCACCTCCGTGTAGGACGTGGCGCTGGAACTGTACGCCAGTAGGTCGCCCAGGTACAAGTACGCGTAGCTAACCGACAAAAAATGTACGCGTATGGCAGGATTTGAACAAAAAACAATATATTATGTTTAGAGAAGTTAAAAAAGTTTTATCAAAAAAAAAAAGAAAACCGCCTTCAAAAACTAAAAAGTGATAAATAACTTTACTTTCGGAAGTCGATGGCAATACAAAACAACAAACACAAAGCCACCGCCACCGACTTCCGAAAGTAAAGTAATGTGTGTTCTGTGCCAAAGTTATTTATCACTTTTTAGTTTTTAGGGCGGTTTTCTTTTTTTTTTTTTTTTTTGAAAAAACTTTTTCCGAAACGGCGACACACTTAAAAGAGATTGTAAGTCCTCCAAAGATTGAAGAAACTAAAACGTCGTCTAAGTTTTTATTCAAATTTTTATATTCTTGGGTACCTAAAGAGAATTTTCAGGCATTTACAATATTTTTAAAACCCCGCAAAAAGAAAGAACTGCAAAACAGTTTTGCAGTTCTTACACTGAAATTGCATCTTTTTATGGGAAATAATGATTAATAAAACAAATAATGATTTTTTTCCACACACTTGTCGCATCACTTGCCTGCTAATTTCATAGATCCGTTAACATCGCTTGTCACTTTCTTTATAAACACAAAATGGGCATCAAGATGAAACGAAAAAGTGTTATTTTCATTTCGTAATATTTGAATTATGCGAGGGTTTAAAAATATGCTAAGTATATCAATCTACTCCTGGTAATGTATTCTTTACATTGGAAAATATTTTAAACCCTCTAAATTCTTATTTTTTTTATACAAATGAATGTATGAATCTCGCCATGATTTTTTACAGCGGTTACAGAATGAGAACATTTTGTGCGCAGGATTTGGAGCCGTATCATCTGCCTAGCCTTTTCCCAACTATATGTTAGAGTCGGCTTCCAGTCTAACCAGATGCAGCTGAATATCTGTGTTTTACATAGAGCGACTGCCTATCTGACCTCCACAACCCAGTTACTGGGTAACACGATACCACAAAGTACGTAAGGCTGCGGCGCGCCCGAGCAGAGAGACCACTCAGAACAAACCGCCATTTTACTCACGCACACATTGACATTTCGTTTATAGGCAATCTCAAGCAGTTTCAAGCAGACACGTTTTGTCTAAATGAATAAATGAGACACTGACATTTCATGTCGAACAGAAAAAAAATGTTATAAGAAAAATGCAAAGAGTTCCAACCAGTGTCAATAAAATGTCATATTGTCACAAATAAAACCTAGAGAGTCAATACAGTAGCAGCCCTAGTGAGTCTGGCAAGTTTAGGTAATTATTTTTGAAGATGGCGGGAGCGGTCCTTCTGTACCCTTTATATTTTGTGACTATACCCCTTGGCAAGGCTGTTGGCCTAATTATCTGGTTACTGACTACCCATAACGACTGTCAAAGATCTAGGAATGACCAATCAGGATCAACGGCTTTTTCTTAGCCACGAGCCACCAGGCATACACAGGCTATTATAAGAGGCTAATACAATACTATACGGGTCCAAATGCTGTTCAAATTCTCACTATACACTGAAAGATTGAGGCTTTTGAGATTAATTAATGTAAGAAACATTCCACAATATGTTACCAACGACACCTAACCGACTTTGGCCACATCTCCTGAAGACAACCAGATAGAGAACACACACACGATCTCCCATTCAATTTATTTTTAATTTACTTATTACACATACATTTTACACATTTACTCACCCTCATACACTCACATTACTCCCTCTATTTCCTGTTACTATTTATTTAATGGTTTTGTTCTATTTTTTTTTTTTTTTTGTAAAAAGTTCTTAAATGTGACAGTTAAACTGCACTACCGCCCCTGCTATCTCTTGCGGGAATCAGTGTACCTTTATGCGTCTACTTTTGTTGGAACATTGGTACTCATAACACAAGTTGAATCTTACTTTGATTACCAGAGTTCAAAATACGCTAGTTTAATATTTTATTTTATATTTTCTCTTAGAACTTACTAGTGTTATTGTTCACCTAATGCATAATAAAGAATTTTATTTATTATTATAGCTTTAATAAACTGGTTACAGTAGGGAAAGTAGACTGTAAAAGATGTTAGACTGTTAATGTTAGAACGAGCTCACAAAAACAATCATTTTTTTTTGTGAAACTATTTTGACAACTGATATTATTTGTGGAGATGAAAGAAAAGATTATTGTTTTTTTTTTGAGAACAAACTATCTCAATTTCTAAACTGACACCGAGCTTGCTACTCACCCGATATCTTCACAACTTTCAATGCCGAGAGGGTCTTCCATAGGTTCGCTAATGACGGAAAATATGATGCACTCATTCTCATTCTCGACCACTCTGCTGCCGGCGCGACATTTAGCCATGTGGCCAAGCTGTAGCAAGTCCGAGTCCTCCAACTCAAAAGCTACAAAAAAAAGGAAAAAAAAAAACCATTACACAAAAAGTTTTAAATAATTTAATTTAATAATATTAATGGCAACATTTTTATAGCTAGTTTTTAATAAAAACGATGATATCCACAAACAACTAGGCGCTGTGTGCCTGTCACGTGTTGTCATAATGAATCCTACTTAATTATTAGTATTATAAATGTGAAAGTTTGTGAAGATGTTTGGATGTTTTTTACTCAATCACGCGTAAACCGTTGAACAGATTTGCATGAAAATTAGCACACAGGTAGACCATTTCCTGGATTAACACATAGGATACTTTTTATCCCGATAATGTGTTCCCTTGGGATAATCGTTCTTTTTTACGCGGGCGAAGCCGCGGGCAGAAGCTAGTAAAATACAATGTAATTAACATTTCATGACGAACAGGAAAGTTTTGTTATAAAAAATTGCAGAGTTCCAACCAGTGTCAATATAATTTCATATTGTCACAAATAAAATCTGAGTCAATAATAATATAGTAGCAGCCCTAGTGAGTCTGGCAAGTTTAGGTAATTATTTTGGTAAAGATATTATTATTATTTAGGTAAAGATGGCGGGAGCGGTCGTTCTGTAATCTTTATATTTTGTGATAGTACTATGTCGCTGTAGAGGCTTGTAGGTAAGTAAAAGAAGTACGGATCGATGGGACATGGTTAAGCTATGCTTGCCGCGGTATGTCCGCGGATGGGTGACCATCCACTCCATATCGAGACCTTTCCGTGACTCTGGAAGCACGTACAGCCTTTAGTCCCGGCTGTCATTCATGACAGAAAAAATCAGAAAACCAGTCTGAGATCAGAAAACCTGAGAACCAGTCTGCCCAAGCGGTATCGTGCTACCCAGTAACTGGATTATAGAGGTCAGACAGGCCGTTGCTCCATGTAAAACACAGGTATTCAGTTGTATCCGGTTAGACGGGAAGCCGATCACAGCATAGTTGGGAAAGAGCTAGGTTGATGATGATGCTGTGTCTTACAGGATCCAGGATTGTGCCTAGCTTTAAACCCATTGTATGTAAAGACCTTAACCATTTCACTGCCGAAAACCAAGATGGATCAAATCAGTATTTCCGTACTACGCAAATAGGAGGAACTGGCACACAAAGCATTAAACTATTGTGGAATGCAATCTATATATACTACTCAAAACAAAATAAGGGCCACAAGGTATTTTGTCTGTACCATGAAAATAATAAAACCAATATATATTTTTTGTCTCCATAACGAAAACTAATGTTGTTTTTAGCATGTAGACCAATAAATTTATTTAAATACTAATGAATAAAAAGTTTATTTGCTTTTGAAAGAAAAAACACATTTTAGGTTAAATATAAAAATAACGTAAAGTTACTGAAAACAAAAGAAAATACTCCATGCTCATCTTTTAGTAACGCGTATGCCCCCCTCGTTTAGCTACGCACACTCCTGAAGCCTGGAGTGCATGCTCTCAATCAAATGCCTGACATTTTCCATTGGAATCTCTTCCCAGGTCCTTTTCACAGCGTTGATGAGTTGCTGTTGGTTGTGGTTTTCCTGATCACCGTCTCTAACTCTTCGTTTCAACTGATCCCACATGTGCTCTATTGGATTTAAGTCCGGACTGTACGCCGGCCACGGCAAGACGTGAATTTGAGAGTCTTCCAGTACAAACCGAGTCGCTTGAGCCGTGTGTGCACGAGCATTGTCTTGCATCAAGATGAATCCAGGACCCGCTCGCTGTGCAAATGGGATCACATGTGGTCTGACAACTTCCTCAATATACCGCTGAGCAGTAACAATACCCTCATTTAAAATAGCGAGCTCAGTTTTGCCGTGTAAGCTTATCCCGCCCCAAATCATTACATTTGGACCACCAAAACGATCGACTTCATAGATGCAGGCTTCTGAAAATCTCTCGCCGCGTCTTCTCAACACTCTAATACGCCGATCGTCGTTAAAAAAATTAACTTTGCATTCGTCTGTGAAGAGCACCATGCCCCATTGGTTTATGTCCCAGTCCAAATGTTGACGGAAAAATCTTAAACGATTTGCACGATGATTTCTGGTTAATGGAACACGGACAACTCGCCTTCTTGATGCCTGTTGGTCTTCATGCAATCGATTGCGAATAGTTTGGTCACGATTTTGCAGCTTGCGGGCCGTCGTTGTGCGATCTCGGCGCGCACTTAATCGAATGTAACGATCCTCTTGAGCTGTTGTAATGCGAACTCTGCCCGAACCAGGTCTTCTTCTAACACTGCCGGTCTCTTGGAAACGATTCCATAGATTTTGAATAGCTCTTCGAGAAAATCCCAATTGCAAACCCACAGATCGCTGCGAATGACCTTCTTCAATCATCGTAACGGCTCTGGTTGCTGTCAGCGAGTCCATATGACGCCTGCGTGCATGTGGCATATTGCAAAAGATGTATCTGACTTGAGATATCAATGAACTCTGATAATTTCTAATAAACCAAGAAGCTAAGGAAAGCAAAACGACAAAGAAAATGGACTCAAAATTTTCAAAAAGGATTTTAAATCAAATTTTATTTAAAATTGTTGCCAGCATTAGATGAATACTACAATATTAAAAAGTTTAGGTATCAAAGAGTTTGTATACTCAATATTTTACTACTTTCAATATGTAAATGTTTAATAAATTACACCAAAATGAAAAAATACCTCGTGGCCCTTATTTTGTTTTGAGTAGTATATATAAAAATCAATGCCACTTTTCGTTGTAATGTTATAAGTCAAGAACGGGCTCACCTATCCAAAATCAATGCCACTTTTCGTTGTAATGTTATAAGTCAAGAACGGGCTTACCCATCCAAAATCAATGCCACTTTTCGTTGTAATGTTATAAGTCAAGAACGGGCTTACCCATCCAAAATCAATGCCACTTTTCGTTGTAATGTTATAAGTCAAGAACGGGCTTACCCATCCAAAATCAATGCCACTTTTCGTTGTAATGTTATAAGTCAAGAACGGGCTTACCCATCCAAAATCAATGCCACTTTTCGTTGTAATGTTATAAGTCAAGAACGGGCTTACCCATCCAAAATCAATGCCACTTTTCGTTGTAATGTTATAAGTCAAGAACGGGCTTACCCATCCAAAATCAATGCCACTTTTCGTTGTAATGTTATAAGTCAAGAACGGGCTTACCCATCCAAAATCAATGCCACTTTTCGTTGTAATGTTATAAGTCAAGAACGGGCTTACCCATCCAAAATCAATGCCACTTTTCGTTGTAATTTTATAACTCAAAAACGGGGTCACCTATCCAACCCAAATGTTTAGGCTTTGTTCGGACTATTTAGTAGATGGTTTATGTGAAGTTTGCACAAAATCGGTCGAGCGGTTCTTCATTTATCACATTTTTTGTAACAAATGAATTCAATAAACGGCGGATCATTATTTTGGATCATCATCATTTGTAAATAAGTGGTCCAATGTACCGGGAGACCAGAAAATAAGAGGTTAGTGTAGGTGTAGGGTAGGTAGGTAGGTTGGTAGGTTGGTTGGTAGGTAAGTAGGTAGGTTGGTAGGTAGGTAGGTAGGTAGGTAGGTAGGTAGGTAGTGTAGGGTAGGTAGGTAGGTAGTTCGGTAGTGTTGATTGTAATTTAGGGACAGGACAATGTCTGTCGGGACAGCTAGTAAGTTATATAGAGATGAGTACTTACATTTCGTAAAGTTAAAGTAGCACTTGTCCACATAATGCTTGGGCTTGGGCAAGCTGACCGGAGTCTCAAGTTCAGCACCGCTTCTTCCCAAGAAGGTATACGCGACGTACAACCGCTGAATATGAGGGTCTACCATGGCTGTGCAGTCTTCGTTCAGAGCTAACCAGAGGATTGCGATTTCCATCACAGGGGTATTTAATTTTTTGTAATCTGGTGGCTCTTCGGCTACATCCTGTAGATAGGAATAGTTTGTTATGATCGAACTTCATTTTTAACCAATTTCGACAAGGAGGAGGTTCTCAATTCGACTGAATGTTTGTTACGCAATATCTACAGCGATTGTGGATCGATATAGGGTATGCGTCAGAGAAATGCTTCACCTCTAAGGGTAAAAAATTAGAGGATGACCAAATTTTATTGATTTTCACCCACTTACTGACGCAAATTTTCGAAATTGATCCACAATGTTTAGTGTTGTTTCCGTTCCTTAATGAATTTGGACAATGACAAGTGTGTACTAAAAAACGAAAAATAAAAAACATTTTTACAAAAAGACAACCGCTTTCAAGAACTAAGAAGTGATAAATAACTTTAGCACAGAACACATATGGCTTTAGTTTCGGAAGTCGGTTACAATACGAAACCACAAACAGAATAAAACCGGATTATCAAGGCGATTGTTTTTAGTAAAAAAAAATTGTGGAAAAATAACCCTCAACATTCGATTTGGAATTTTCATTACATTATCAAAGCCTATTGCCGTCCACTGCTGAACGTAGGCCTCTCCCAGAGATCGCCAACTAACACGGTCTTGGGCAGCCCGCACCCAGCAGCAAAATCAAAATCAAATCCATGTTGCCGCAGGGCGTCTCACTCTACGCTTGCCCAAACACGGTCTCCACTCTCAAACGTGTCTTTCCATCTACCGTCTGTCCGTCTGCAGACATGGCCGGCCCACCAAGATGTGGTTAGTATTCAGAATGCCGAATACCTATGTATAGACACCTAGAATGCCAAGTATTAAGTCCGTTTGGTCTGTACCATTCAAAAGAGGAATGTTTGACCGTCTTTCATTATGAGGGAGTGCAAATAGCCAAAAGGAACTGACGATACTAAAGTACAGACGCCAGCACATCAAGCCAAAGCAAACTTTAAACTTCCCAAATGAATATGAACCATATAATTTTGTAATAAAGTTGAAAATCTATCAAGAAGAAATTTGACAGATTGTTGTAGGTTGATGTGCTGGCCTCTGTACAATGATATTATTTTGTACATACCCTTTGTGGTTCTTCAAAACTTAAAAACGACTGTTTTGGACTGGATATTTTGACAACCTTCTTAGACTCCGGACTATTTGCGCCTAAAATAGAACAGACAAGTAGGTTCCTATAGGTTCATTCGACTAAGCCTATAAGGGCTCTACAAATGTATCTGCGATTCGTACGGTCCAACTAAGTGGTCTGTGAAATGAGTGGTGGTGTCTTTGGCCAAGCTTTTTATATTCTAATTGAGGCTTGCGTTTGGCCGCAACTCACCTGATCTTAAGTGATGATGCGGCCTAATGTGAAGCAAGCTTATCTGGATAAACCGGTTCACTTGTTCCTTGAAGATAACCAGATTATACTTATCGGGGAACAGAGAGGCGGGCAGTGAATGCTATACAATAGGGTATTACACCCATTTTTGAAAAGTGTCTCAATGAAATTCTGTAGTGCTAATATGCCACCAAAAAAAAACTCAAATTTTTTATTCAATCGATAAGTGCCATAAAAATGCATCTAAATTTTAAATTTTCAAATTTCGCGCGTAGTTTGACGAAAACGCCTCTTACTGGACGCCATATTGCTCAGCGTAAATGACGTCAGTTCGTTTTGTATCAAATGCGCTCATATTAAATATGATATTTATATATCATTTAAAAATAATTAAAAGCATATTTTGTAATAGGTGTAATAACGAAAAAATTACGTTGGCTACGAAAAGAATAAAAGTACAAAGCCTATATTACGCTAATCGGTTGACTGACAGTTGACAATTTTTTGTTTACACAGCCGTATGGCGTAATAACATGGTCGCTACTATTTCACGGTGTTTTATAACAGATTAAAAATACTGAAAACTTTGAATTGAATTTAAAAATTTGTTTTGTTATTTTATGAACTGAAACTTACATTTTCCGACTTCTTTATGCCTAAACTGTCTCAATAACATATTTATAGAATTTTTCTCGTATAGAGTAAAATACCCTATTCACTGCCCACCTCTCTGTCTGGCAGTTCGCACAATAAATGTGGAAGCAAGGCGCTTGGTTCGCGACCGTGGAACTTCAACCGAACTTCAAGGAACTTCAAGCGGTGATTCTTCGCCGTATCTCTGCTCCCTATTATTAGTTCCAAAAAAAATCGCAGTTGACAATAACACTAGTAGATAACTTTATTAAAACGCGAGTAGCTGTATAGTGTTTGTGTGAGGTGTATGAATGAACGTGGCAAGGTGAGTTTTCAACAAACAAATAACAGAAATTAGAGCAAAAGGCATAGAGTATGCTTTTTGTGACATGTTATAAAATTGGGCAAAAATTGCATTCTTTAGTTTGGTCTAAATCGACCTGTATGTACAGTCAGCAAAACAGATAGGTATGCAGGACATCGGAAATGGTTGAAGTTTACTTAGAAACCGATGGATGTTTTAGAATGAAATTTAATTAAATCATTGAAATGTTTGTTCTCTAATAAATTTATTTTATTTTATTTAAAAACATCCATCGGTTTCTAAGTAAACTTTAACTATACCTGACGACCCTGCATACCTATCTCATTTGCCGACTGTACCTACCAATTTGTGTTGTGAATGTTATGTGTTGCACTCTTGAAGAATGTAACGAAACATAATATACCTAAACGTCATTAGTTGACATTTTTAACACTGACACGGCATTGTATAGAATTCGATTTTGTAGCAACGAATATCATTGAAATTTAAACTATGAAGTTATGGCGTTATGGTGCATAATGCTGCGTTAATATCGTCCAAGCAATGATTAATTAAATTACATTAAGCTATTACTTATGTTTGCGACTTCACTTGCTTTCTTCAGTCTTTGAATAAAAGCACGTCGATTTACGCCATGTATTTGCTAGAACAAAATAACAAACATTACATTGGAAACCTGTCATTAAAACATATAATATGTGAATGTAATAGGATATTTAAAATAAATAATTATTTTTAGTAAAAATCTGAATGAACATCTAGGTGAAACGATTCCATACTAAGACGACCTAGGTAACACCAAAAACAAGGATAAGTAATAGGAATTAAATTATATTTATTATTCCGTTTCCGCGGCGCCTTACAGAGCTCAATGCCAAGCGTGACCATTGAAAGAACATTGTAGTAATGATAAAGTCTGTTCGCAGAATTGATAAAAGAAACAGGGTTTTTAACCGACTTCAAAAAGGAGGAGGTTATCAATTCGAATGCTTTTATATATATATATTTTTTTGTACGTGTGTTCGGGCATAACTCTGTCTTATATAGACGGATTTGAAAAAATCTTATTTTATTCGAAAGGAGTTCATTCTGAAATGGTCGCATATAAATTTTACCAAAATTGATCTAGCCCTTTTTGAGAAAATCAATAAAATCCCAAAAAAATTACTTAGACATTTTAGTTTTTTGAATCTTTTGAGGACTTACAATCTCTTTTAAGTGTGTCGCTCGCTTTTAAGGTTCTTAATGGATTTGGATGTTAAGGCAATACTAAAAAGCGAAAACGTGTGTTTTAACTAAACACAAAGTAGGTACAAAAAGTAAGTAGCATTGGAAATTATGTAAGTCATAAATTACGTATAGGTACAGACAGGGTCATTATCCGGTTACCCCTCACGCATTTAAATTCCTTCGAAAAGGAGGTAACCAGTTGATGTCCCTGTCTGTACCTAAATCTGCTAAATGAAAATAAATGTTACAACTTTTGATAAAATAATAGATAACCATACAAATGCTAATAAAATCGTTTATTTGGAACTCACGGTATTTCTATGGCGTTTGCTTAATTTGTCCAAAACGCTCGTCTAAACAAAAATATAAATAAACATATTTAGATGGTTATGAAACAGAGGAATATATTAGAGGAAGTTTGAAAGTAGCGCCAGTGACATAAAAGTTGAAAGGGAATCGTTTGTGTTGGTATGGCCATGTGAAGAGAAGAGACGAAACTCATGTGACCAAAAGAGCTATGAATATTAGTTTGGATGGATGGAGAGGGAGAGGAAGGCCAAAGAAAAGATGGGTGGATTGTGTGAAGAATGATATGAATGAACAGGGAATTCCACAATCAGTCAGTTCGCACAATAAATGTGGAAGCAAAGCGCTTGGTTCGAGACCGTGGAACTTCAACCGTATAGCAGTGACGCTTCGCCGTATCCTTGCTCCGGTGATGGAATGGGGATGGGGGAATTAAATTGTGCAATTCCAAAGCACACTCTCCAAAATGTACCCGATAATTTCGATCACGGCGAGCAATCTCAATGGAGATCAGTCAAGTACGGAGAAGGTATTATAGTGCACAAGTGTGGAAACACAGGTGCATTCCCTCTTCCCTCACTCTCATAGTCCGGTGGGACGACAATCCGACACGACCGGAGAGAGATCAGGCGCAGTACCAACGGCTACACGTGCTTTCAGAGGCACGGGGGTTTTACACCGCCAACTTCCAAACTCCGGGCTGTTACTGAGAAGTTTCTAATAGAAAATCCCAATAACACTATGCCCGACCTGGGAATCGAACCCAGGACCCCACGCTCAGCAGTCGCGCTTGCGATCACGAGACCAACGAGGACAAACAACTACTGTTCTATCGTAGTACCTAATAATATTGAATGTACTTACTATAGAGCCAAAACTGCTGCGCGATTGAGAAACCTGGTCCTGCCAACGATATTATGTCATTAAGTAATTTATAACTTATATCGTGTATTTCCATTAGATACAGACGCCAGCACATCAAGCCAAACTATCAAAGGACAATGCCAGAAACTCTATAGAACTTTGCCCCACTCAATAAAAGTCATGTGCAATATGTAGCATCTTACGGTTTATTTATTGCTGATAACTAAACATTAGTCTTAGTGACTGTAGAACTTGCGGTTTCCGTTTAAATCTAAAAACAATAATGACAATGATTATAGGTTAAATTGTATTTTAGGTAAAATAAGTTTGTATTTTGTGGGTAGGTATTTCGTAATCCGCCAGTTCTAAAGAAAAACAATTTATTATAGAAAGGTTCTATATGCATTACAATTATTTTCATTAATTTACTTTTCTGTACATTGGATTACTTTTTCTGTACATGGGTGGGGCAGGATCTGGCATTGTCATTTTCACAATTGAATATGAACCTTATCATTTTGTAATAAAGTTGAAAATCTATCAAAGCAATTTGACAGATTGTTGTAGCTTGATGTACTGGCCTCTGTACCAATAGGGTATTTTACCAAAAAAATCTAATTAGTCCGTCAGATAGATTTCCAAAAAATATTGGACACGTGTATTTTCTTTTATCACGTAAACAAAAAATTAAGACGATACATACAGTGCGTCGAAAACTCGTGTGACATCACTATGTCAATACACTTTTACTGGCGAAGTGACGTCACAAACCCCCACTCATGATCTTTGACGCGTTTTTTCTTCGTCAGTTTTTATTGATTTGAAAAAACAAAAAATACGTATCCAATATTTTTCGATAATATAACTGACGGACTAATTAGATTTTTTTGGTAAAATCTCTATTATTAGGACCATTTTTTTCTACTACGTCACACATGGGAATCCACTGCTTTTGGAGATATTGAAGGTCAAAGTAAGCAATTTCTTTTAACACACACAACCGTGTCCACGGCATAGCCATAAGATTTTGTGGTTATTAAATCTACAGATAGTGAATTTTATTAATAATTTAAATTAAAATTTTTGTTAAGTATATACAAATGTTAAAAATCTAAAAAATGATATTATGTCCAATTCCATGAAAAAGGCAGAGGAGCTCAAAGGGCATCAATAAACTCGTCCACATCGCTGTCAACGGGACACGTGCCCAACAGACTGGCAGCATTGCCACGTTGTATGGCAATGCTGATTCTTTGACCCAAGAATAGACCAGCCTTCGGGTCACGTGAACAGTCGACCAGCCGCTAGATAGAACAGTTGCTACACGACTTGTAGCGGTCATATAATTATAAACCTTATGTTCGTAACATAGTGTATGAAATCGTCAATCAACCTTGAGCGCACGTGATCAATGCTGGCGCCTTCTCTGTATGAAAAGAGGGCCTTTGCCCTAAAGTAGGACAATTATAGGCTGGCATTATTATTACCTATCTCATGGTCGTGAGATCAGAGGCACAACGTGAATAGTATCAGCAAAGTCATCATCATCATCAGCTTGAAGATGTCCACTGTTGGACAAAGGCCTCCTTGACAGGCGTCTTGGGGATCGCAGTGAGGTTGTTAAGAGCACGGAAGCCGCTGCTGCCCGACTTCCAGATTTTCCCTTAGTCGCCTTCGACGACACCCCTCGGGATGAAATGGGTGACTGAATCCTTGCCCGGACACCCTACGGCAAGTCGGACACTCTACAGGAAAATAGTACTAAAACAATAACTTACATAGTCTTGGTTTGGTTGGTTGTACTTGTTCTCGTTTACTTGATCGTTTTTCTACAAAATAACAATATTATTTATTTATTATATCTATATATCCCTTTAGAACGTCGTGTCTTCTGTAGATTATTTAAAAAAATATATACTCTATTACTAATTGACATAATTCTGCCAAAAGGAATCAACCCACGTCAACATTTTTTCCGTTTGGGGGTCTTGCAATCATCATTTAGAATTTTAGACACTTACCGCCAACGCGTGCAGTATATCTCCCGGAGATTTGATTTGTGGAATCTGAAACCAATAATACTGTGAAAAGGTTGTCAAAAATTGGGCATATTATGGAGTAAGCTAGACTCAAAGTCAAAGTCAAAACATTTATTTCTTTTAAACCATTTACAAGCAAGCAGGCGAGGAGTCGCTTAGTTAGTCAGAGAGACGAAGTTAGTTGCTCGTACCAAAAGTTAGCTAGGTGTCTAGAGAAGAACGAGTAAAAAATCTCCAAGGACACTCTTTTTAATTTGGTTTTTACAAAATCCTTGTTACATTATACTTGTTGCTTCTCTAAGGGCGGGTTGTTTCAAACAGTCGGTTAACGTTAAGTACATACGGCCGGTTAAAAAGTTACTATGACGTGCGATGTTTAACGTACGTTAAATGTAACGGGTTGTTTCATGACATAAAAATCCGTCAGTTAAAGTTATTCAAAAAGAGATTCCATAATATTTTGATGTTTGAAGTAGCTGTTTGACAGCACAAAATTACGATGACTGGTCGGTTATGGTAATAGTAACTTTTTGACGTATGATATCGTGAAACACCCCATTTTTTTGATTTGTCGATAGTAAGCGCCATTTTTTACTATTACCGGTCAGTAATGGTTAGTTGAAGCAACCCGCCCTAAGTGAAAACAATGAAGTGGAGAGCAATACAACACAAAAATAACATGATATTATATCATAATAGTATGTAAAAAAGTGGCGCCAGTGACAGAAAAGTTGAAAGGGAATCGTTTGTCTTGGCACCGTATAAGTATTAGTACCGTACAGTAGAGACACGCCCCGCCTCCCTCCGAAACTCTGTTCTCTACCCCTACCCGCGTCGAACGTGCTCTTGAAACTGCTTTTAGTTCAAGGCGAGACTAACGCCGCGTAGACACGCACACACACGCACGTATTTGTACAGTCTGTACACTGTTATTTTGGTTGTAGTGTAGGTAATGAAATCGTTTCGTTTGTATAGAGTGTCGTAGGTGTGGTCTTGGTATGCATGGGCATGTAAAGAGGAGAGATAATGACGCATTTTGTGACCAAAAATTATTGAAAATAATATTAATAATAATAATACTATAGATAGAGAGATAGATTAGTGTGGATAGATGGAGAGAGAGAGGAAGGACGAAGATCTTTCAAAACCGGTCTCATAATTGATCAGATATCAATTAAGGAAAGTAGCGAGGCAGCTCCAACACAAGTAGTTCTGTAACTTACTGGGACTGTCTCAATTCATGTAGGTATGTATGATCTGTTTTGAGATGAAATAAATATTTTTGTATTTTTTGTATGTTTTATAAGATAAGATGGATGGATTGTGTGACGAATGATATAAAAGAGAAAGAAGTCAATGATAGGTACCATGACGGGATGGAAAAAAGAAACGTGTTACGCCGACACCAAGTAACATGGGATAAGGGCAGAAAGATGAGATGATGTAGCCAGACAGTTCACGAATACGACGCGTGAATCAGCACCATTTAGGAGGGAACCTAATCATCCAACACACGCCATTAGAGTGAGCATGACACATAGGTCAGTTTGAGGTCGCGCAAGAAGTGTACCTTGCGGGTAGGGTTGCCAACCCTACTATAGTATCCTACTGTATTAGAGGCCCGAAAATATAATATAAAAATATATATACTATATAAAAATATAGTAGTATTTTTGAAAAAAAGATATACCTAGTAGGCGAAACTACTATATTTTATAGGCATCAAACTCTTAGCAAAAATATTCGTTTCAAAATGTGTAAGCGTAAAACAAAACGGCAATACCTATTTGTAACGATTCTGGTATGTCAAGTTGACAGATGCATTCAATAATTTACAAAATATTCTTCAAAAAAATAAAGTACCTACCTAATTTTTGGAACCTACTATTTTTTTTTGCAGCTTTTCGTTATCTTCTATATTTTTATGGATAAAAATTTTAGAACTACTATATTTAACCGTCAAAGAGTTGGCAACCCTACTTGCGGGGTACTAAGTAGGACAGAGTGGGAAAATGCAGTTTTACTTCACTAACTAACTAATTGACTGTCTTTTTGGTTCATATCTTTCGAGCACATCAGGTGATCGAGTGGTCTAAGGTTATATTCTCGTCAGGATCATCTCAGTTGCAGCCCCAAAGCACACCTAAGACACTCCATACAAACGAAACGATTTAATTACCTACACTACTACCAAAATAACAAGACAGTACAAATACGTGCGTGTGTGTGCGTGTCTTCGAGAGCGTGTTCGACACGGGAAGAGGTGAGGAACAGTGTTTCGGAGGGAAGCGGGGTGTGTCGCTACTGTACGGTAGTATACTTATACTAGCTGACCCGACAGACGTTGTCCTGTCCCGATCGACCTAATGGGGGATGAAAAAGGGGTGAAAAAAGGGGGATGAAAAATAGATATTGGCCTATTCTCAGACCTACCCAATATGCACAAAAAATTTCATCAGAATCGGTCAAGCCGTTTCGGAGCAGTTCGGGAACGAAAACTGTGACACGAGAATTTTATATAATTAGATTTATACTGTGCCCGTAGTCTAGCAATTCTAAGTTCACTACGTCGGGCTATTTTGGAAGGCATTTTCGTATGCAAATCTCAATTAAAAAAAAAGATTATTAATGTATGATGTCGTCTCCCATTATTGAAGGAGCATACGTAACTAAACAATTTGTAACTGCTTTAGACATTGAATGGCATGTACAGTCACAAGCATAAATATGTTTACAAATTGCAAAATTCTCAAGCAATTTTTCTCGTGAAATAACTATTTCAACTTTTAGATAAAACCTATTTTATAGTAGTTTGGGATCAATATCAAGATGAGAAATCAATAATTAAAGAGAAAATCAGTTTAGAATGCGACCAACTGTTTACATGTTTTTGCTCGTGACTGTACCTATGTATATGTATCCTTTGTTGGAGATAATAAAATAAAAATCACTACATATTATAAAACAAAGTCCCCCGCCGCGTCTGTCCCTATGTATGCTTAGATCTTTAAAACTACGCAACGGATTTTGATGCGGGTTTTTTTATAGATAGAGTGATTCAAGAGGAAGGTTTCAGTATATAACTAGCTGACCCGACAGACGTTGTCCTGTACCTATCTACTTATTTACCTACACCTACCCTACACCTACACTACACCTACCCTACACCAAATAACAAAAAAATCCTGTCCTTCCCCTAGTTCTAAGCTACCTCCCCACCAATTTTCAGCCAAATCGGTTCAGCGTTTCTTGAGTTATAAATAGTGTAACTAACGACTTTCTTTTATATATATAGATTTCTCAAGCGGGCGAAGCCGCGGGCATCAACTAGCAAAAAACTAAAAAAAAGTGTAGGGTAGGTACCCTGACCTACTCTACACCTACCCTATACCTACCCTACAATACCTACTAAACAAAAAAAAGTATCCTATGTCCTTCCCCTAGTTCTAAGCTACCTCCCCACCAATTGTAATGTATAACACACATCGTAAGCACATTACAAACAGACACACACACCATCACATATAGATACGCATACACTCACGCACTCATACACACCACTCACGCACACACACCACCTTACAATACACACTCTCCTAAACATAGAGAATGTAATTTTTCTATTTTCGTTTTTGTACGTTTCTCCTATTTTTGTTATTTTATTTAATTTTGTAAGCCAAACGGTAGACTGACACAGTCCTCTCGCTAAGTTTTTGTTGTTTTTCTTTTATTGTTTTACCCCGGCCAGCACTACCTCTAAAGATACAGGTACAACCTAGTTTAAGAGGTATAGTGATAACTATTGTACAGATTAGATTTACGGCACGAACTTTGTTTGTATACTCACTTCTAAAAATTGCTGTATAAAACTGTATTTTTTGGCTAAATAAAGATTTTATTATTATTTATTAATTTTCAGCCAAATCGGTTCCGCGTTTCTTGAGTTATAAATAGTGTAACTAACGACTTTCTTTTATATATATAGATTTGTCAAGCGGGCGAAGCCGCGGGCATCAGCTAGTAAAAAATAAAATAAAAAGTATGTAAATTGATTAGTAGTGTCAAGTTTCTTACCACTTCACTGATTATTATGTCGGACCCCGGTTCCTGAAATTATAAAGAGCGAGGTTAATAAACGTTTGGTACTTAGCATGTGGGGCTCGTGGCGAACTAAAAGCGAATTGATCGGTCATAATTAAGCTACGCTTGCCGCGGTCTGTTTGTGAAAGGGAGACCATCCATTTCATACCAAACCCCTCCGTCACACGAAAAACCTATGGTCCTGGCTGTCATTCGTAAATCTTTGACATTCGTTATGGGTAGTTAGAACCCAGAAAGCCTGACAACCAGTCTTACCAAGGGGTATCGTGTTAACCAGTAATTAGGTTGCGGATGTGAGACAAGCAGTCACTCCATGTAAAACACTGGTCTTCAGGTGCATCTGGTTAGACTGGAAGCCGAACATACCAAAGTTGGGAAAGGGCTAGGCAGATGATGATTTAATTATTAAGGATTGCGTGTTGGATAGATTTGACAGTACTAAGCACAATAGGGTATTACACCCATTTTTGAAAAGTGTCTCAATGAAATTTTTATTCAATCGATAAGTGCCAGTGATAAATTTTAAATTTTCAAATTTCGTTTGACGGAAACGCCTCTTACTGGACGCCATATTGCTCAGCGTAAATGACGTCAGCTCGTTTTGTATCAAATGAGCTCATATTAAATATGATATTTGTATATCATTTCAAAATAATTAAAAGCATATTTTGTAATAGGTGCAATAATGAAAAAATTACGTTGGTTACGAAAATAATAAAAGTACAAAGCTTAAATTACGCCAATCAGTTGACTGACAATTGTAAATTTTTTGTTTACACAGCCGTACGGCATAATAACATGGCAGCTACTATTTCACGGTGTTTTATAACAGATTAAAAATACTGAAAACTTTGAATTGAATTTAAAAATTGGTTTTGTTATTTTATGAACTAAAACTTACATTTTCCGACTGCTTTATGCCTAAACTGTCTCATTAACATATTTATAGATGGTTTCTCGTATAGAGTAAAATACCCTATTAGAAAGTTTCCAGTGCTTTGTTTAAAGTCTCTGAATTATCATTTAGACACTTACCGCCAATGCGCGCCTTTTATCTCTTGGAGATTTGATTTGTGGAGTCTGAAACCAATTGATACTGTGAAAAAGTTGTCGCTTAGTTAGTAGGAAGATGGAGCTGGAGTTGCTCGTTCCAAAACTTAGGTATATCTCTATCCCTTTTGATGTTCAGAAGCCAAATATTGGTCGTTTGTCATTGTTTAACTATTGTGTCTCCTAATTAGACAGTTGAGCTTCTATAGAGAAGAACGAACCAATGGGTATTGTGATTGTGATACCCAGTAGCTGGGTTAAGAGCAGACAGCTACCAGTTAGTCGCTCCATTTAAAACCTTGCTATTAAGCAGCATGCGGTTAAACCCCGGCCAGACTGTTGTAAACAACCCCACCACATCGGTCTCCACCGGCGGTTTACAACAGTGTAAACACTTGTTTGCAACAAAAATTCGTTTGACCTTAACAACCTCTGTGGACGGACGCGCGTTGTAAACCACGTGTGTATACCGCCGTTGTAAACAAAGAGTTGGCAACACACTGAGGTGGGAGCCTTGTTGTAAACCAGTGTGGACGCAAACACCAACGTGGGCTCCACAAGCCTCCCACCAAGGTGACCCCTGTTCGAAGCTTGTTCATAACAGTCTGGCCCGGCCTTTAGACTGGTAGCCCACAACACAGCTGGGAAAAGACTAGGGAGGTGATGACTTGGCAAGTGTTTTTTTACGTTATGGTAAAATGATGACATTATACCACTTGCGGCGGATCGTATTGTGAGGGCGCGGGCGGTTTGAACGACGAAGTAGACGCTGCCTGTGACGACTCGTAGCGGTCACGTAACGGCGGGTACTTGCTGGGCTGGAATACAAGAAAAAGGTACTATAGCCCGCTTAGCTAAGACCGTTATTGAAGAAGCTGAGCGGTACGGAAGGGGGTGGTGACATGACGCAAGTGACATGACACATGTGACAACTGTCAGCCTTCCCGCACCGCGCAGCTACCTGACGAACGGTGTCAGTGCGGTCTGGCTACAGGTACTGTGAAGGTCGATAGCCTCAGCTATCAAGTCTATGGTCAGAACACTCAGCAAACTTCTAGAATGAATTCAAATCGTAGAAGATAGTTTTTATACTATGACAAGTCATGTCAGTGAGACTAACCGCTCTACGAAGAGCTGAAGGTCATGTAAATCTTACCTCTCGCTAATTATAGGTACTAATATAGTCTTCCGAGAGTCATTAATACCTTTCATTTAACGTATCCTAGATCCGGTACTGTAACGAGTACGTTACAAAGTGTAGCCTGGTCGCTACAGTACTAACCTCATCATAGTTCTGCGGGCACTTGACGGTCGGTTGCTGTGTGGTGGCGGGTTGGGACTTCGCGATCGTTAGTTCTCTGTAGTCGTCCGGACCCTGCGGTATCGCTGCCGACTGGGACTCAAGTAGAGGCGCGGGCATAGTGATGGAAGGCTGGTGGAAAGATAGATAGATAAAAAAATATTTGGTGCACACAAGTGATAAAATTAGAACGCAATCACCTTAAAGATAAATATAGGTACGATACATACGCATGCGTCGTCTCTGTTTCTTGTCAGTGTGACTGTTGCATTACTAAATCACAAGAAATAAAAGACACAAAATATATTTCAATATTACTTTTATTGCAACGTAATCCAACAAAAAGACATATCACAACACAAAAAATACAAATCAAATAAGGATTAGGCAAAGTGAGCTGGTCAAGGTTGTATCAAATGGGAGTCCAGCTCAGCATGTAGCGGGCAAATATACCTGACGCTGATATTCTGCTGAATCCCTGCTGTTACATGCGGACGTCAGACGAGCAGATGAGATAAAGTGGTGTTGACAGGTCTTGTGGCAAAGTTTTTTGCACGGACTGAAGCTCTAAACGAATACCCGCCATTACAATTATACAGGGGGTTTGGTAGATCGATGCAAAGCCGTAAAGCGGAGCTAGTATAGACTATTTATAACTATTTGAACCGAACTTGTCTTAGACCATGTGTGACTATTTGATTGCAAAATTTTAAAGATTTTTGATGACAAGACCCAAAATATTGCAGTTAGTTGCAAGTTTGAAAGATAAATATTTATTTATATTTTTTTCATTGTCTCATGACACAGATGCCGTATTCATGTTTTAACAAATTACAACAATACTTTAATAAACTAAAATAAAAATAATAGTCCTGACCGCGTGCTGGTCAAATTTTGGTTTGTCAAACACCATACTGCGCTTCAAAACACAGATTGTCGACGTGGCTCAAAAGACTGCCCAGATTAAATGGGACTGGGCTGGACACGTGCAGTAGGTATGCTTAACGACCTATAGGCGTGTTGCCCTGAAAGAGCGATAGGCCGCGGTAGACCACCAAAGAGATGGCGGGACAACATGGATGACTGGTATCGACTTTTCGTACCAGCGTAGTCGACTGTCACCTGTGTGGTAGTACGTACTTGTGTGAGCTGTATGTGCGGGCGCACAGTGTCGTCGGTGCGCAGCATGCTCCACAAGTCCAGCACGCCCACCTCGGCTCCGGGCTCGGCCCCAGCGTACTCGACTGCCACCTGGCCGTGATAGGTTGACACATTATCACGTTTCTTAAGAGCGCCCATCCTGTCATATTTCCCATAAAAACGCTCGTACGCGATTACGGCGTTATAACAAATTATTTTCCAAATATTTTTAACACGCAGGTATCTTGTGGTTTAAATCTACGTTTGTATGAAGCCAAAAATAAACTTTTTTGAGAAACAAATTCAGTACAGTACGTTCAACGTAACTTGGCGCGTCTGAAGTTAGCCGATTAGCTGCGCAGTAGACAATTTCGTTCCTAAAAGTTCCATTGCGCAGCCAAACAGCTAACTTCAGACGCGCCAAGTTACGTTGACCGTATTGTACACACGTCTGAAAATCTGTTTTTTTGCACAATTTTATCTGAACTTTGGCCGTTCATAATGCACTCATACATTGAAAAAGTAAAACAAAACAGCTTCATAGAAACCTTGCACATGTAATGGAGATTTTAAATTACGAACATTTTTACCAAAAACGTTTAAGGTTTTTTTAAAAACACGTATGTCCTGGAACATGTTTTATTAAATTTCCGCGCGCCATTTTTCCTGTGATGTTATCGCGTTCTCACTCACTCGTTTGTTTTCGAGCTTTGAGTAGGTTGAAACAAAAAAAAAATTCAATCGCGCTCGCATTGAAGTTCGTTCGATGGGGAAGGGCGCTCTTAACAAATGACAACACACCAAGGGCGTCGCCAAGGGGGGGTAGGTAGGGGCAGCTGCCCCCCCCCCCCCCCTAGAGATTCCAAAAGCTTCATGTGCCTGGCGAGTCCTGGCGACGCCCTTGCAACACACAATGATACATGTATAAAATTCAAACTTCTTTGATTGATGACCAGAATACTATCGTGTACGTTACCCCAGCAGGAAAGTGTATCCTACAGTGATATGAGTGGAACGTATTATTAGTGCAAAGGTACCTACAAGGCTGTAAATACCAAAAACAAAATAGTGCGGCGTCGTTTTGAAAAAAAAAACGGAAAGCACGATTCCTGCTGGAGTAACGTTGTTCCAGCAGGAAAATACTAAACGAATTATAGGATAGAGGAATATTGAGCACAGGCAGAAAACTCATAGGTATTTGTGCTAAAATGTGCACCAAAAATATAATTTAGTTTCTTTTCTTCAGGTTTTCGAGATATTGAATTTCCTGCTGGAGTAACGTTTTGCAGAATCGTCTATCTCTAAAACCATTGTATACGTTCCATTCATAGCACTCCTAGTTGACACTGTCCTGCTGGGGTAACGTACACAACGTAATCTGTCTGTCGTAAATAGAAGTTAGTGAGTTCTTACCAATGCAAGTGACATGCCGACTTTCGTGTTTGCTTGTGACAAAACATCTCTCAGAGGTAACGCCGACTTTGCGTAAATCTGGTCCTCGCGGTCCAGCTCGAGGAAGATGGGCATCTCCTCCTAGTAATGTAGATCATAGCATGGATATTTTGGAGAGCACTTGTCATTTTTTGATGATGTAAAAGCATCAAATGGGGATAACTTCTTGACCTGAGTTTCAAGAAATTCTGTTTCTATGCAAAAAAATGGCAATCGTTACAGTTCGTTAAAACATTTTGTACATAACGAACGAATATAATTGATAGTGAAGATTAAAAACAAAACATTTCGTCTCTAAAACTTTTAGCCAAGACCATCCAGCAGGCTCTGATACAGGCGTCCATTACTTTTATTATAGTATAATAAAATAACTCCAGGTATTTTTGAAGAGAACAGATTCGATTACTAATTTTATTTCAGATTTAGTTCCAAAGTACAGAGGTCAGCTAGCTCAAGACTCAAGCTGCAACAATCTGTCAAATTTCTTTGATAGATTTTCAACTTTATAACAAAACAAAGGTATTGGATATAAGGTTCATATTCAATTGGGAAAATTTGTGTTTGGTATGGCTTGATGTGTTGGGATCTGTATTTACATAGGTATACGTATTCATGTGTGAACTACAGCCCCTAAAATAGCACCGTGAATCCACCTAAGTCAATCCACAAACTATAGATATCATCGATAGTCTGTACGCTTAAAGCTTGTATAAGTAGGTACATGCCAATAACCTTGAGCATTTGGCCCGTACTGAATTTGTGGACGAGTGCGGGGGTGATGCAGACGCAGTCTTTAATCGGACGCATTTTTTATTTATTGTAATATAAATAATACATATTTGTAAAAAGTAACAAAACCAAATCATTTTCCTTAAGAGAAAATAAATTAAAAATTTAAAAAAACCCCCAACGCAAAACATAAAAGCGATTATGTAAAAAGTAAAAAATAATACTTTTGTTGAGCCATCAAATGTTTGTTCGTTGAAATGGCGCTATAATGTCGCGGCGGGGTACCGCTTAAGTAAGTCAGTCCCTCAATTTACCAGCATTTCCTACCAATTTGCTTCGATATTATCAAATTTTTGTTGCTAATCTAGTTGTTAATCTTGTTTCAAATCTAGTTACCATCAGTTCGCTATTTTAGATATTTAGTTATTGCTTTAAACTTAGCGGTACCCCGCCGCGACATTATAGCGCCATTTCAACGAACAAACATTTGATGGCTCAACAAAAGTATTATTTTTTACTTTTTACATAATCGCTTTTATGTTTTGCGTTGGGGGTTTTTTTAAATTTTTAATTTAATTTTTATTTTAAATTTTTTAAATGTAATTTAGTTTGGTTTTGTGTGGTCAGTGTGGTCACCTATAATAATATGTTTGAAAGCAAAGTAAACATCCGGTATGCGTCTAAGATCCCTACCGCAGCAAACAAAAGAGCTGATAACTTTAAAACTGCTGAACCGATTTTGATGAAACATGTCTAAGAACCATCGCTAGAGAATCTACTTTCAAATAAAAAAAACCGCATTCAAATCGGTTCACCCGTTAAAGGGCTACAGTGCCACAGACAGACACACAGACACACAGACACACAGACACGTCAAACTTATAACACCCCTCTTTTTCGTCGGGGGTTAAAAAGAGTATAAAAAAATATAAATAAAAAAATAAAAAAATATAAAAAAATATCTTTTAATAAGAAATTAAGGAGTAAAATGGTTTCATCTCAATGATTTGGAGGTGATTTGACATTTTTATTTTATTATGTGATACCGATAGAAAAATTGTGGCTAAACCAAATTACGTATAATATCATGATTTTTTCCATATGTAATTTCTCTGTAAATGCCGACGAATAGTTGCTTCAACTGCATGCTTCTTTCAAGCTTTTTTCGAGAGAGCAGCCTTAACTGAGACCGTTCCTGAGGTATCGGCGCGGTACGGGAGGGTAACAGTTATTACAAGTTGACGTATCAGTGAGCTCTCGCAATACGTCACCACACCCCTTCCGCAACGCGCAGCTACCTCAGGAACGGTCTCGGTTAAGTGGTCAGTCTACCACCACATAACGTAACTTACTTTTTTCCATACAAAACTACCTTCAACAAACCTTACCTTTAAGTAAACAAATTGTACTCACATGGTTCAAATAGTTCAAGAAGGCATCAGTGACCTCGATGTCATATTCCGTGGAGAAGTTTAAGACCATGACGCGGCCTGCGGTCACGCGCGTCATAGTCACGGTCTGGTCGTAGAACTTCCACTTGAGCACGAGGTTCTTGTTTTGAGAGTTTAGAACACCCTATATGGCGACGGGAGTAGAATTAAGAGACTTTTATAATGGGACTTCTTAGAATTTTTTTTCTTGGTTCCGACATAGTCATATTGCTATTCGAGACTGAGACTTAAAAGGTTAAAGGCTTTAAAGTTTATTTTAAAATAACAAGATACAATAGTCGACGGCTGGCGAGAAGTGTGTTGGTGGCTAGCGCTTTTGGATTTTTGGAGACGAGCCGGGCCTTTGCTGTGTCTGTGTGTGTGAGCAAGGGGTACACAATACTATAGCAAGGTACATCGTAATCGCGTGTAATATACATTCTATATGGAAAATATAGCAAGCAAAAGTGTCAGCGGGCTGGTCACATCTGTCGCAAGACCGACGGCCGATGAAGTGGACACCGCGAAACGGTAGGCGCAGCGTGGGACGCCCTCCAAAACGATGGAACAATGACCTGAAGAAGGTAGCCGGTGGTGGCTAGATTCGGAAGGCAGAGGACTGGGGAAAATGGCGCCCTATGGAAGAGGCTTATGTCCAACGGTGGACCACTGGTAAGCTGAAGTAATGATGATGATACAAAATATTGTTATACATTTATTTCAAACTAGCTTCTGCCCGCGACTTCGTACGCGGATCCTGTTGCTTATGCCAGCGACAACGGGGTCGGCAAAATCGAAGATCTGAAACGTCTGATGTCGAATTCTAAGAGCCCGGGGACGGGAAAACCACGGGATGCGCGAGATGATTCGAGACGTTCAAAAAGTACAATTTTGAATCATACCTCCGATGGCGAAATATGTGGCGTAGTCAATCATAGGAGTATACGTAAATGAACTCCGTTCCTTATCAACCCAAGGAAGGTCGCCATGACCTACGGCTATATCTTGAGACACATCCGATTCTTCAGATGATATTGACATTCTGTTCAGAGAATGTCGAAGTCGATCAGAATTCAAACGTTCGTTGCGCTCTTCTTCTGTCTCTTCATGCCGTACTCCAGCAATTCTTTTTCTCTCACTTTCTAACTGATTATAAATATTTTGTTGTGTGCGTGTTCGGGACAATCTATACTATAATATTATAAAGCTGAAGTTTGTTTGTTTGTTTGGTTGAACGCGCTAATCTCAGGATCTACTGGTTCGAATTAAAAAAATATTTTTGTGTTGGATAGTCCATTTACCGAGGAAGGCTATAGGCCAATGCGAAGCTGGGTCGGGTCGCTAGTGTATGATAATCTCGATCAGCAGTTAGTCGTGCATCACGTTCATCATTCGGTTCAAAAGACCTGTTAGTAGATGTGCGAATACGCTGAGAACTCATGCGTGATTCTGTATCGGTAAACGTTTCCGACTTGCGAGACATGTATGACGTTCACGATCAGCGGTCAGTCGCGCATCATACTCTTCACTGGTCTCTAGAGACCTAGATGTAGATGCGTAAATACGCTGAGAACGCAGGCGTGCTTCGCGATCTGAAGAGGTTTCCACGGAGCGAGTTGCAGCCTGATGTTCTCGAACAGCATCACGTCTCTCCTGACGCTCTTCGTTAGATTCTTGGGATCTTATGATCCTCAATCTTTTAGCTCCTTTGGAACATTGGGATAGATTTGACCTCTTTCTAGGCATGGTTATAGTTTTATTGTAAAGAAGATACCTGATCAATTAAAATCTAAGTGACTGCTCCCCTGCGTTACCGGTTAGGCTACCGTGTCACGAAGATAAATGGAAAAGGAAATTAAACACCCAAATAACATAAGCCAGAAGGCATTTTTATTCGATAAAAAAAAATGGGAATTTTGGCCAGTAGAGTCAAATTTTCAATGATATACCATCGTCATCAAAAATCAGTCCTAAACTGTTACCGCCTTCACCGCGTAGAGGTACTCCCAGCTTATATCTTTTCATAAGATACAGTGAAATTAGTGATAGCTTTGATTTTCACATCAGATGTTTCTGATCTTCGATTTTTATAAGTCAACAGGAAATGCCTATCAGACCGAACAACTTTTGCTTAGACGTCATTCCTATATGTGTCATGGTGTAGCTGGGCTCTTGGAGTTCCACATCAAGTGTTCCAGATCTTCTTTATGCTCTCAGCAGAAAATGCTCATCACGTGGAACAATTTTTGCTATTGTACCATTTTTGTATCTCATATAGTTTAGCTGGTCCGTTGCGGTTCTGCATCAGGTGTTCAAGTTTCCAAGATAAATTATAGCCTATATGTTGCCCAGACTTAATACCTATACAACAAAAGAAAAATCATTCAAATCCGCCCAGTTGTTCCGAAGATTAGCGTGTACAAACAAACAGACAAACAGACAGATTTTTTTTTTGGATTCGTGCTCTATTACTGTTCCTAAACCCCCCCAATCATTTTTTTTTAATATATTCAATGTACAGACACAGTTTTGTTACTGTTATAATATATGTATAGATTAAAAGTTTACTAAAGTTTGAAGTTACTTACTCATCTCTATACGAAATATTTTTTGGAAAAGGCAACTAGATTTTTTTATATGACGTTCACATATAAAACATGACGTTCACATATAAAACAAGTTGAAACAGCAAAAAATTAACTATCAATAATCTAGCTATATCCATACATACATTATGGCTATTGTCGTCCTCTGCTGAATGTATGCCAAAGATCCATTCATCCGCTTCCAGCTACCTTCTTCAAATCGTTTGGTCCATTAAGCGGTAAATGCTTATACGAATCCCGCACCCCCGACTTTACGCAGAGGTGGAACACCGCGGTGGTTTTAGCTGGTAAGAGTCCGGCATGCCCCTCCATCACCCCCACGATGGAGGCAGTCCATGAAGATTTCCACCGCGCAACAAAAAAGAAAAAGCGTCCCACACTACAGTCACACCTACGACACTCCATTTAAACGAAACGATATAACTGCCTACGCTACTACCAAAATAACAGACAATACAAATACATGCGGTTCTACGCGCCGATTGAACTAAAAGCAGTTCCGAGAGCACGTTCCACGCGAGAAGAGGCTGGTGATGAACCACAGATATAGATAGACCCTAGATAACGCAAGTATCACGATCTGTATGAAATCCAAGCGTGGCATTTTTTAACTACCTATTATGACGTCACAATGTTTTGGTTTTCTTAAATTTGGTATTACCAGGTATTACTGAGGGTATTAGATTAAAAATAATTGTTTTTTAAATTAATTACGCATAATATTAATCACAAAATGACTTATCGATGGAAGGAAACGTTTACTTTATTTTTTACTTACGATTTTTGTACGTAAGCTAGGCACGAAACTAGGCACGCGAAGTAGTTGCTCTTGCGTTATCTAGGTCTATCTATATCTGTGTGAGGAACAGTGTTCCGGAGGGGGGCGGAGCGTGTCGCTACTGTACGGTAGTACTAATACTTATACTGTACTACAGTTGCCTAAACAATCTGTCTACCAATAGGAGAAGAGCATTGACCTCGTCAGACAACACAACAGTTCCGATGTGAAGTGTGAATGTGCTCATAGGTGCGTGTGCGTCGCCGATGCCCTGAGTAGCCACCGTGGGCCGGAGGGCAAATCTACGACTTAGGTTCGTGGCTGACGTCTGCAGACCAAACTCGCGTTTGGGAGGCTGCAACTGGGGAGAATAAATTTAAAATTTTTGGTCGCCGGAATTCCGGTAAAGATCTATTTACCAATAATCCTACGACGCAACTTCGTTAAAATAAAACACTTTATTTTGGCCCTGAAAACACGATATTTTAATTAATTTAGTTTTTACATTATAGATTGAGAAAAATGGATTAACTCACACACACTCACTCCTTGAGAATGGTGGCCGAATACCATCGAAACTAGTCGGACGAACCCGGCAACACAGTAGAGTTAATCCGTTTTTCTCAATCTATGTGTAAAAAACAGTACTCACATTTCGTTTGATGATAAAATTTAGTTTTTGTTTCTTTTTTCAAGAAGGCATATTGTAGGTCAACCTAGGAGTTTATCGACTGCTTAACTAGACTTTCCTGTGGCGCCTTAAAGAGAATTTTAGGCCTCCAACAAGGGAAATGTACAGGCACCCCCTGTGGGGAACGGGTCTCGCGGTTTAGGGCGTCGCAAGACGAGGGCAGCAAAGGGACAGGCTAGATTGGATGCAATTTAGTTGCTTTCAAATTCATAAATAGTTAGTCAATTGGCAAATAAGTGACGTCACAGTAACCTATTGCCATACAACATCTGTGGGAGAATCGTGTTTTTGACAGCTCTTAAAAAGTCATCATCATAATCATGTCAATCTTTAAACGCCCACTGCTAATACACAGGTCTCAAGGAGACCACGGTCACAGGGTTCAAGGGAGATTCAGCCATCATCGCCATGGTTGGCCGATGCATGTTGGCGATCGCAGTAGGTACTCAAAAGCTGCTGTTTAACCTCTGGTCAATATCCCTCTGTTGTCTTCTACAAAACCCAGGGGTAGAAATAGGGTGGTGTTAAACGCGACTGGCACCACACGGCTCTTAAATAGTATGTCAATTTATTGTGAGGTCTACACGGGTATAGACAATACATACAATACATGTTATGTACGTTTTAAATGGCAAAACATGTAGCTCTTTATTTTTAACACCATCCACAATGCACATGAATTATAGACGTCAGCACATCAAGCCTCAAATAAACTTCTCAACAAAAATACGTACAGAGATCAGTACATCAAGCTACTATAAACTGTCAAAATAATTTGATAGATTTTTAACTTTATTACAAAAGAATAAGGTCCATAATCAATTGGAAAAATTTGACAGTTAAAGTGTTTATCTTTAACGTACATAGTAGGGTAGATGGCACCGTCAATCAAATCAATTGACATACATACTTTTTATAAGCTGTCGAAATGCGACTCTTCCATAGATTTTGTATGACAATTTATACTTATGACGTCACTTGAAGGCAGTCATTTGCCAACCCAATTGACTGACAATTGATTGATTTCAAAGCAACTAAAAACCTAATTTTACAGAAAATTGAAAATCAATCGGGGTTTCAGGGCTAAAATGAAGTGTTTATTCAGAGAAGTTCTGTTTTGGAATTATTGATTATACACTCGGCGTCACAAAAATCGCACCTCTTTAAGAATTCCCTTCAAATTCGTCTTCAAACCCTATTAATCAATGGTATACATATGACTATAAGGTATAATTGGAAAGGCAATTTATTTAAATTTCAGAATAAATCAATGGATTTGGTTTTTTGTTTACCAGGGAATAAAAAAAAGCAAGCTAATGCAAATGATTAAAAAGTTAAATTTTATTTTATCAGCAAAAATTACAACAAAGTCCTTAAAACTAACTTAAAACCTAGTGTTACCCCCCCTAGCCCTGATGACTGCTTCCATGCGTTCTCTCATGGACCTTATTAATGTGACAACAGTCTCTTGTGGAATGTTGTCCCATTCTGCAACGACGGCATCTTGAAGGTCTTGGAGAGTGGTAGGGGCAGGATTTCGTGCCCGTACTCGCCGTTTCAGTTCATCCCAAAGGTGCTCAATAGGGTTCAGGTCTGGACTTCGCGCCGGCCAGCGCATAACAGGGATGCCAACTTCTTGCAGGTAGTCTCTTACAATTAAAGCGGTGTGACAACGGGCGTTATCGTGCATTAACGTGAACCCACTGCCAACAAAACCCGCATAAGGGACAACCTGCTCCTCTAAGATCTCTGTTATGTACCGAGCAGCAGTCAGCGACCCTTGCCCGCGAGCACTTCCAGTCCGAGAAACACACACAAGGTTCGTTTTACCGTCGATTGACATGCCGCCCCAGAACATGCACGAGCCA
Source organism: Charanyca ferruginea (assembly GCA_947361185.1). Lineage (NCBI taxonomy): Eukaryota > Metazoa > Arthropoda > Insecta > Lepidoptera > Noctuidae > Charanyca > Charanyca ferruginea. The sequence goes on along the minus strand of OX376058.1, from coordinate 28,795,122 downwards.
CCCCCGTATTCCACTGTCTCTTGAATACAGGCTTGTGCGAATCGTTCCCCTTGCCTCCTATACACTCTTCGACGCCTGTCGTTGCAGAAAAGACACACCCTCGTCTCATCCGAGAAGAGCACAGCCCTCCATTGGTCTATTGTCCAATCCACATGGTCACGGGCAAATTGCAACCGGTCTCTCCTATGCTGTGCAGTCAATTTGGGCCCTGTAGCAGCCCTATGAGCTGCAATTTTCTTCTCCCGCATTCTTCTTCTAATCGTGGAGACGCTTACAGAAGTTCTGCGAGCTGATCGCAGTTGTTGTTGCAGCTCAACAGCATTGGAGAACCGATTACGTAAAGACGTCGAAACAATGAAGCGATCGTCTCTTTCGGATGTACACCGTTGTCTTCCAGATCCACGTCTTCGGATATAGCCACCAGTCTCTTGGAAACGTTGGAACACTCGTCGAACGGCAAAACGACTCAAGTTCAGTTGCCGAGCAACATCACATTGCCGCATCCCTGATTGCAGTAGTGCAATGACTTGAGCGGCTTCATCTGCAGTGGTATCCATCTTCTGGGGTATTTTTCTTGCTGTAGCTGTTCACGTGTGTTCACTTCAAAGGTTGAATAGCGAATGACCCACATTTAATTTTTTTTTTTTTTTTTTTTTTCTGAATGGCATCTCGCAGTTCAACCTGAGGGTTGGTTACTGCTTAACCGGACAATCCTGTGGTGCCTTAAAAGTGACTTTTAGGGCCTCCAGCCAGGGCAAAAACTTATAAACTAAGTGACTACGCTAAGGGCACCCCCTGCGGGGTACGAGCCTCGGCTTAGGTCGCCACTGAGAGAGGGCAGCAAAGGGACAGGCTGGATCGGGTACCCACATTTAACCCGGGTCGCCCGTTTTATACCCTTGTAGGGAGGTGCAATTAGTGGCCGTTGTAATGCGTATTTTGACAACATTTTTTTTTTAACGTTACGTGCTAATGAGATCTGTTGTGTTTCGGAATTCTAACTGTTGTTAATTTAAAGGTCGTTAAACATACTTTTAATTGATACCAATATTAATTGGGTTTAATGTATTCGTTACTGGCGGGACATGTTTTAAACTTATTTTCGAAAAGGTGCGATTTTTGTGACGCCGAGTGTATATCCCGTGTAGATCTGCTTATCATTCGAAGGATTTCCTCGAAGCAACAATGTTACAGCAACACGATTGTGTGGAGCTGGTAACATGTTGCTCGCACATGTTAAATTAAATGTCGCTAGCAACACTTTGTTTCACATATAGCAGAGGAAAAGTATTAAAAAGTATTAAAGGAATATAAAAAAAAAAAATGTATTTAGATTAAAAATATTTAATGAATATAATAATTTAATTATTAATTTAATAATCCGAACTACTTAAGATTAAGAATAATGTTAATACAATACTTATTAGCTATTAACTATTCATTACATAATCTGCGTAGCCTTCTCCCAACTTTGTTGGGGTCGGCTTCCAATCTAACCGGATGCAGCTGGATACCAGTGTTTTACATGGAGCTACTAACTGACTTCTGATTACCCAATAACGGCTACAAAGATATACGAATGACAGCCGGGACCAACAGCTGTAACAGCTTTTCGAGGGACGCAGAGGTCTCGGTATGAAATGGATGGTCACCCATCCACGAACTGACTGCGGTAAGCGTAGCTTAACCGTAACCGATTGATCCGTACGGCTGTAGGTAGCCACGAGCCCCTCCTTATTAACAATTCATTGCAAACTTATTAAAATATGGAAGGATTTTTAAATCACTGTAAAAAGTTTCCATGATGGAAATCTTTTTTTTATCTACAATTACGCGTAAACTACTTTTCTAGTCATTATATTACATCAACTATCGTCCAACAATTATCATTTATCTACACTAAATAAATACTCGTTCATCATAAGGCGCCTTACCCACTGGGTTATCACGACATGAAGCCCACTTATAGTAAGGGTTCTAAGACACTGGGACGCCATGACAACGATGACTTGCCATGGCTGCGTCTGACTACCTACCGCAGCCAAATAAGGTTTTCCAAATAAGTATAGCCAGTAGCTACAGACTGACTGAGTATCCCATAAACATGGACGGTTATAAATCTTCACAATAGATCGTTCTGAATCGGAACTAATTGTTTTCGCACAAAACACTAACATAAACACGCGGACGTGTACCCTGGCGATCCATTTAGTGAGGGAGGCGTTAAAGTCAAAGTCAAAGTCAAATCATTTATTTCAATTAGACCATTGTAAGGCACTTTTGAACGTCAAATGAGAAAAAAAAATCGATTCTAGGTTGCTAGGTGGGGTAGGGATGCTAGGTTACTAACTTGGATTCACAATACTGGCAACTTGGATTCACAATACTGGCGACGTAGCTACGCGTCGCTAGGTCGCCATACCGTAGCCAAGTGCGTTAACTGTCATACATTTAAATATGATTTTTTTTTGGATATGTAGCCTGTGGCGAGTGGTCTAAAATCGCCCATCCCTTGAGCAAGCGTGGTGATTAACCTTTTGACTGCCACAGACATATACCTATAGATGACAAACCAAAATGTGACCACGGTCAAGACTACATGACAGCAGTGGCGAGCCTTTCATTAAAGCCCAAAAACCAGGCTTGTAATCAACAATGCGAGACAGTAAAAAGAAAACAGAAAGCACAAAAAAGAAAACCGCCTTCAAAAACTAAAAAGTGATAAATAACTTTAGCACAGGACACACATTACTTTACTTTCGGAAGTCGGTGGCTTTGTGTTTGTAGTTTTATATTGCCACCGACTTCCGAAAGTAAAGTAATGTGTGTTCTGTGCTAAAGTTATTTATCACTTTTTAGTTTTTAAAGGCGGTTTTCTTTTTTTTGAAAAAAGTTTTTATTTTTCGCTTTTTTGTATTGCCATAACATCCAAATTAATTAAGAAACAGCGACAAAATTAAAAGAGATTGTATTAAGAGTCCTCCAAAGATTGAGGAAACTAAAACGTCATTTAAGTATTTTTTTGGGATTTTGTTGATTTTCTCAAAAAGGGCTGGATAAATTTTGGTAAAATTTATATGGGACCATTTCTGAACAAACCCCTTTCGAACGAAAAAAATAAGAATTTTGCAAATCCGTCTATATATGACAGAGTTATGCCCGAAAATACATAAAAAAAATCAATAACATCCGAATTGATGACCTCCTCGTTTTTGAAGTCGGTTAAAAATAAAATATCTCTAAGTAAGTATTCACCTGACATCAGACATTTGTCGGCCATAACTTTGCCCCCTAGGCACGCCACTGCAAGAGAGAGAGAGAGAGAGAGAGAGAGAGAGAGAGAGAGAGAGAGAGAGAGAGAGAGAGTAGTACCTAGTAATTCGTAGCTTGGCGCCGAGGGCACGTTTTTGTTTTCTTGACGTGGCGGATAGGTTAATGCTCGTGCCTTCTGTATGAAAAGGGGCCTTTGCCCTGTAGAGGAACAATTTTATTCTGCTGGTATTACGTAGCCGGCGACGTCGCCATGACGTCCCAGTGTTCGCGCTCTTAGACAGTAGACAAGCGGGTCACCTCGCTGGGTCGGCACGACTGCAGCAAGTGCTTGCAGCGCTTCAGCTCTTCGGCGATAGCTTGCAGCGCCTCTTCCATCTGCTGGGCATGAGGCGGCGGAGACTCTAGTTTCGATGCTCTGAAATTATTTATTTGGTTAGATGATGAGGCAAATCGGCGGCAGAGGTATATATTTTATACTAATCCAATCTATGCATGTAGCGGAGATGAGAATGTTGAGACGGATGCGTAAAAAAACCAGAACAGATATAGTCAAAAATGAGTATAGTAGAGGACGTTTGAAAGTGGCGCCAGTGACAGAAAAGATGAAAGCGAATCGTTTGTGTTGGTATGGGCATGTGAAGAGAAGGGATGAAACAAGTGACCAAAAGAGATATGTGGATGGATGTAGAGAGAGAGGAAGGCCAAAGAAAAGGTGGATAGATGTTTTGATGTGATGATTGTGTAAATAATTATAGTAAAGGAAAGAACGGTTAAATCATGACGGTTAACAGGACGGTATGGAAGAAGAAGACGTGTTGCACCGACGTATGGGACAAGGTCAGGAAGATAATGATGATTTATCCGATCGACATAAGGTACATATTTCAATGATCGGAAACAGAGTTCGCAAAATCCGTTGCGATGCTCAGTGGTTCCAAGGGCTCCAAGAGTTGAAAGCCTTGCCGATCGGATAGACACTATCTACCAAATAATGGAAAATTGGGTACTTGACAACACCAATCAATTGACATACTTTTTAAGAGCTGTCAAAACGAGATTCCTCCATAGATTTTGTATGACAATAGCGGCCTGTGACGTCACTTATATACCACCTCAATTGACTAACTATTAATTGATTTCAAAGTAACTTAAAATCGAATTTTACAGTTACTTAAAAATTCATCGGGTTTTCCGGGCTAAAATAAAGTGCATTTTAAGATAAGTTGTATTTTGGAATTATTGGTTAATGGTGTCAACAACCCAATTACATACATACAGTGATTATTTACACCAACAAAAGTAAAAGTTGTTTCCCAAAAATACGCTATGCTCAATGTTAGTTGTATGGTAAAACAACACTTAGAGGCGACAGTGACGCCAGAAAACAAGTCACCGACAAGCGCGTCGAATAAGCACGCTGAAGTATAAGTGGGCCGGCCATGTCTGCAGATGGACAGACGGTAGATAGAGCAGACTCTAACACGAGTCTGCGAGGTGCGTACGGATTAGAGGCAGCCTCGCCTAAGGCACGCATGGCTCGCCCTGTTGCCTCAAGTGCGTACGCACCTCAGCCCGAGGCGTGCCTTCACGAGCCGTGCGTGGCGAGGCTGCGCACCCCGAGGCTGCCTCTAATCCGTACGCACCTTTAGAGTGGAGACCACGTTTGGGCAAGCGTAGTGTGACGGCACGATGGCCCGACAATTTGAAGAAGGTGGCAGCGGTTGGAAGAGGGCTGCCCAAGACCAGGTTAGTTGGCGATCTCTGGGAGAGGCTTCTTACGTTCAGCAGTGGACCGCAATAGGCTGATGTAATGATGATGACAAAAAACGTGAATATATTAGAATTTCGCGGGCAACCTGGCTACCGGCTATGTGAAGTTGTTTTTATACACCCTTTTTATTACCAAGTTACTTCTACTTACGCGGTATTCTGTCCGTCTTTGTCAGATTCGGGAACTCCCTTCGGTTCTGTAACAAATTATTAGTATATACAGTAAACACTTCTGGTTTCCGTTTGTCGCCACGGTTGGCGCATTTGTTAGCGGATTGACTGCTGCGCAGCGTGTTGGGGGTTGGAATCCCGCCCAGGGTAAACATTTGTGTGATGAGCTCTTGTGTGTTGTTTATCTATATACGTATGTATTTAAAATATATTTGTGTATGTATATCAGCTGTCTGACACCCATAGTACAGGGTCTCTCTAGTTTGGGGTCAGATGGCCGTGTGTGAAATGTCTCCACATATAATTATTATTTAAAAAAATGCATAATCCTTTACTAAAGTACGTGGGCTCAGTAGGTAAGTGACCTACACACCTAGTATACATACTTTTACTTTGGTTGGAGAGGGTAGCAAGGATTCTAGTGATGAGCATCCCACAATATTGTATTTACTCCATTTGAAAAAAAAATTGTATGTGCGAGATTATTGCTGAATACTTAACCAAATGTTATTAAAAAGTCCCTTCCCGATCGGTCTAACGTCATCGAAAGCATGATAGTATTTTTTTTTTGTTTCATCTAACGCAATGTTCGAAAACAAACAAGTGAGCGAGAACGCGATAACATCGCGTGAAAATTGGGTTTTTCAAAACAAGCCTTACAAGTTTCATTTTAAATGTTTGTAATTTAATATCTCCATTACATGTGTAAGGTTTCTATGAAGCTGTTTTTCAATGTATGAGTGCATTATGAACGGCAAAAGTTCAGATAAAAAGCTGATTTTCAGACGTGTTTACTGACTACTCAAAAAAGTTTATTTTTACATAGGAACCTAGATATAAACCACAAGATACCATAAAAAAATAAATGACTTACTGATAGTAGTATCGGGCATCTCTCCCTCGCTCAGCGAGTCGGTGGTGGGCGGCGAGTCTGAGATAGTGTACGTGGTCGTCCTGTCCTCGCCCGGCGACAGCGGCCGCGCCTTAAACGAACCTTTTACTGTAACAATTAATAGTCTTACAATAATAGCAGTTACTAAATTCAAAATAAGATGGGTGCATTAAAAGAATTGTTGCTTACCTCCAAAAGTGGCCACTTTTAGCGTTAAGCAACGATTCTTTTAATTTAAGAAATGAAAAATAATGGAAAGTCACTCCAGAAATACTTCAGGTTATTTACTAGTTAAGTACCGTTTTAGATTTTTTGATTTTGATCCTATTTAGGAGTTATAGAAATAAAATTATGGATGGCGCTAGTTGACTCTTGTCTGCCCCTTATGGCGCTTCCCTGACCAAATAACCTAGATCATTCGTTTCTTCTTAGTCGCAGAAACTGAAATCGCACAAAAATTGAATTATTATAATAGAAAAAAGAGAAGCGATCTTTTAAAATAAAATGTGAAATATATCGATATTTCAATTATCTATCTTATTAGTGTAATTCTCAAGTTAATACAATGTCAACTTTACAAAAAAAGATACATTACATTTTCAATTATTTTAGTATTTTCTTTACTTTTTACCGGGACATTTAAGTGTATTTAGGACACATTAAAAAAAATAAGAACGTGGAATGTGATGATAGGATATCGAACATTAGTTATGTGCTTTTAGATGCAGTTTATTTCTCTTAATTAATGAGTTAATAGCACCTGAATAACCAAGAAAAACGTACTATCCCAAAGTTTTGGTCAGGGGAGCGCCTTAAGCATAAAGGTTGATTGACTAATAATGTCTTGTAATTAGGACCATTTTATTATAAACCACCATAACAATAAAAATATTTTTTTTTCTTTTTTTTATATATTGTTATAGGCTTGCGTTTGACCGCAACTCACCTGATCTTAAGTGATGATGCGGCCTAAGGTGGAGCACGCTTGCCTAGAATAAACCGGTTCACTCGTGCCTTGAAGATACCCAGATTATATGTATCGGGGAATAGAGAGGCGGGCAGTGAATTCCACAGTCTGGCAGTTCGCACAATAAATCGTTTATTTGCGTAAAACATGGTATAAAATGGTGGTTTATAAAAGAAAAGGCACAAACATTTTTAGCTAAGTATGACATAGCATAAAAAATTGTAAGGTCACACGATAATGACTTAGCAAGCTAAATGTTATAAACATTTGGACTAACATTTCTTATCCATAGATTCACTGAAATTATAAAAGCAGCACTATGCATAGTGCATAAATAAGTCTTTCTAGGTACAAAGGTTCTAGGTTCAAAAGCGAGTAGGCATATTCAATACCAGTATAGTCCAGTCGACTCTCGATAATTTGATAGATAGGTACTCGTTATTTTGAATCTTTCGATAATTTTACATTTTTCCCGGTTCCTTGAAAAATACTCAATAAATTAAATGAAATACTCGATAATTGCTCACCGTCATCGGTAATTTGAAGTTAAAGCAGTAGTAGTGTCTTGCCCGCTAACACGGAATAATTTGCAGTACAGGCTTCCCTACTCGCTATAATTTGAAGCGTTTATCACGCACATACCTGTCGTTTGATAACATAAATGAGATATTCGTGAGCTATCAGTACGCCATTTACAGACTTATTTTAAAATTAACATTTGAAAGTTTAAAATAATAAACGTCGAATTTTGTTTACTTGACTTTTTTCCTCTCTCTCCCTCTTGGTTATTTAAAGTCCTGTTATTTTGAGCTCTTCATCATCACCATCATCATTTCAGCCGAAAGACGTCTACTGCTGGACATAGGCCTCCCCCAAGGGGGGGTTTTGCCATAATCGCCACGCTTGGCAGGCGGGTTGGCGATCGCAGTATGGTTGTTACAAAGGCACAGAGAACGCTGCTGCCCATTCTCTGGTAAGTCCCTTAGTCGCCTCTTACGACACCCACGGGAAGTTATGGGATGGTGCTATTCTTTACGTCCGACGCCATACCGGACAAGCTTTGCAGCAGCCGGTTTGAGCTCTTGGTAATTTGAATTTGATCTCTGGTACTTTGAGTGTCAAATTATAGAAGTCAACTGTATTCAGAATGCCGAACCGAATGTGGTGAACCTTAACTGACTAGTGACTTACTTTCCTTTTCCATAGGCAGGTCTGAGAGGCAGGACATCTCAAGGTCAGTGTTGTCTGGCGAGACCGCAGTCAGCTTCAAGTCTATCGTGTATGTCCGTCGCTGCGACGCTGAGTGTGTATGGCGCTTGAGGTCTGCACCGCCTTGTACTTGGATACCTAAGGGATATAATTTGTATGCTAATATTTCTATAGGTTACTTTTTATTAATACTTTTTGACCTTATAATAATATTTATTTTATTTTAGTAATTTTTGAAAATCTTACAGCTGATCATGTACAATAGTTCGGTTGTAAATAACACTAAAAAGGCCAACTACAAGTTTTAACAGGTTTAAAAGTAGACAAAGACATCTATAAATAAATAGGCAGTCGAAAGAATAAATTTAGGAAAGATTATTACCTATGGCTTGAAACAGAAAAAGTTGACTATTTTAGGTCAACAAAAAATATCAATATCTACATTCTGGTAAGTAGAATCGTACACACGACTCGCCCTAATCATGTACGAGTTTTGTACAAAGACAAAACGAGGTACGAGCGGTTAGTTTTGTTATGTGTTAAGTTGTGTTTTGTTTTGATTTATTTATTTCTCCAGACAGGTGTTCACAAGTGCGCAAGTACTACCAGTAATGATTTCTACTTTCTACCGGCAATTAAATGTAGTTAATCATAATAGAAATTGGGTAAGCCAATACATCTTCATCAGATTGTCGGACAACCTTGTCCACAAGGTAACTTGAAGGATGCCTGAAGGTGATAAATGTCGCGGTAATCGACTGCATCAGTGAGGCCAGAACCGGCCGTTATTGTGGAGATGGTCGGCTGAATGATGATGATGACGAGTGCTATGTCTAAAAACCTTTTTTCCAGGAGGTGCAGTATCCTTCGTGCTTCTGGCAACAATGGCAGGCGGGCGTTTCGGTGTTCTCAGCGCGGACATTGGAAGGGCCGCTGCGTCGCCGGTTCGTCGACGCATTGTCATCGTTACCAGATTCCAAGCGACTCGGCCTAACTGGTTCTGACAGGGGGACAGACGAGATATAGTAGTTAAATAGTGGTTAAAGAATGCGATAACATAAATACTTTTAAAAATAAACTTAAGAAATATGTAGGTATGTACAGTACGCAAAAGAGATAAGTATCCATGTCGTCGGGAATAGTTAAAGATTTCTTAGAAACCAATGGGGACTTTCAAATGAAATTTTATTAAATCATTGAACTGTTTATTCTCTATAAATTGTATTTTATTTTATTCATAAAAACATATTGGTTTCTAAGTAAACTTCAACTGTTTCCGGCGACATGGATACTTATCTCCTTTGGTGACCGTACACTATAACTTTTAATACTCTGGAGGCAATTCCCTGCCCGCCTCTCTGTTCCCTGATAAGTATAATCTGGGTATCTTTAAGGCACGAGTGAACCGGTTCATCTTAGGCAAGCGTGTTCCAACTTAGGCCGCATTATCACTTACGATCAGATGAATTGCGGTCAAACGCAAGCCTATTTAATAATAAAAAAAAATAAAAAAAATTAGATGGTATTGTATTATCATACTTATTTTTTGTATCTCATTATAAGTGGACTGTAAGTTCTTATGAGAAATAAATTCTTTAAACCGAAATAGTGGTAACTACAGATATTTGTGAAGGGGAAGTACATACAAACAAAGAGTTAGGTATTCAGGTACATGGTCATCTTTCCACTTCACTGCCAATAATCATTTTAAACTTAACACAGACAAACGAAAATGCAACATAAATACTGTTAAACCATGCAAGAAAAAAAAAGGAATTATATGTCGCACACAATTTTTCACTTCCGTTGTATTTTAGTCTATTATCCACTAATCATAAAAGTACGATGACCGTAGCCGTCTAATGAAGAGAAAAGATATCACTTTTTGTTAATGTTTAACATTAACCTTTAAAACTACGTAACCGATTAAAAAAATATTTCACCTATAGGGAGCTACGCTATCCCATAGGCTATATTTTAATATAATAATCCCAAGAACACACACGCGAAATCGCGCGCAAACCAATACATTGTTGAAAATGTTTGCAAGTTAGCTGCCTGTTCACTTATCTCTTTGTCTGACTGTACCACTGCCATATTTATTCTTGACACCAAGTAATATTGCTATACTAAATACTACACTTTACTGTATATTTTTTGAGACACTTGAGACAGTTAATCGGTTGAATCTAAAAAATGCTCACCTGTGGCCGCTGCTTGACTTGTCGTTTCTGGAAACTTTTGATCTGTGTTCTGTGCCTCAGTGTTCATTTGTGCACGATCATCTTGCGCGCTTCCTTCACGACTAGTAGAGTCCGATATGATATAAGGATACAGCCCTTTTAATTGACTTTGTGTGGAATCATTAGGTACGGTTACATCAAGCAACGGTGGCTTCAAGTCATCTTTTATGGCCAAGTCGCGTGTCACAGTATTTTTATCGATTTTGGTAGTATCCTTAAGAATGATGTAACTGTTTGAGTTAATTTCTCTGTTATCAAGGAGTGGCACGTCGGGTAATTCTGTCACTCCACCTGTGGCACTTCTAGCGATTACCGTCAAACTCTCTTTGTTTAAACTCTCTTTCCTTCGTTTGCAGCATTTCTTTTTGTTTTTCTTATTATTTTTGTTGCTATCTAATGTTGGTATTGGACCTGGTATTTGTAAACTATTGTGTTGATCGTGTTTCTTAGCTTGTTCCTTTTGTATCCCAAGTGCAAGTTCATTGTTTGCATCAGGGATTTTGTTTTGATCTTTCGAAGCATATTCTGAATCGGAAGTGTATCTGAAAAGTGTTCTTATGTATAACAATAAAAATATTAAGTAAGAAATAAAGTCATTGTTATCACTTAAATATTTATCACCATTAGAAATTTTTCAGTACCTACTAGTCCATAGTTTGGAAGATGGTATAGGGTGTTACAGATAGTTGGTAACTCATCTGTGCCATGTGTGCGTTCGCTTGTAATTATATAAATGTAATTTTGTTTTCTTTTTTTTCGTTTTTATTCAAAATCTATACAAAACATAGGTATATAAATTCTGCCAAACTGCATAAAACTTTGTCGGCAGTGATCGTTCCGAGCAACGTACGCACAGATGAATTGAACTATTTGTACCCACGTGTCTCAAAAAAATAATAATGCTGTTGGTCCTGCGCCTATTCTCTCCCCGGTCGTGTCGCATTAGTGTCTCATATGAGAGTGAGGGAAGAGGAATATAGTGCACTTGTGTTTACTATATCTTGTACGTATGTATGTACCTGGCTAGACAGAGATTGGCTGCCGTGTCCGAAATCCGGTCGGGAGAGAATTACTATTAACTATACCTGATGGCTTAGCCTGCTTACATTTTAACAAGTCACAGGAGATGACAACTATGAATCTTTCTCACAAGTATATTGTAAACTGTAAAATTAATAAAATATTACTAAACACTCACGGGGCGCAATCCTTACAGACACACTCTTCTTTCTTTGCTTCGGGCGTCTGTTTGGGTGCTGTTGGATCGTTGGCTGCCAACGGTACTGTTACGGGTAACTTGTCGGGTAAATTTTCTGGAGTACTAGATACATCTTCAAGAACCGGTTTAAATTTTTCTTCGTAACTTGGTAGGTCTAGCCCTGATGTCGCGACTCCTTCAGCCTCCAAGTATTTTAACTTTTCTGGGTTAAATCCAGGTCCTACTACAGTGTTTGTTTTAATTTTTTCGTTATTTAATTTATTTTCGAATTTCGGTTCAGTTTTTTCTATGATGTTTAGTTTGTTGGGGGAATCAGTAATAATACGTTCTCGAGCACTCTCAACTAAATCCTGCCAGTTATAGTTATTAGATTCGTTCGGTATACGTTCATCTATATCTTTTTGCGTACTATCAGCTTGTTCTACAGTCTTTGCTTTCGTGTCATCTGCCTTTGGTCGTGCAACTGCCCTATTAGTCCCGTCCTCAGAGCCAACAGTACCATAAGTCAGCAGTGCCTGTATGCTGGCTTCATCATTCTCATCCTTCATTGGCTTTTGATTTTCAATTTGTTCTACTGGTCTACCGGGCTGGGAAATTGAAAATACAAGTTTAGATTTTGATGAGCTACGTACATAATTATGTTTTAGATAGCACCTAGAACCATGTCGCGTATTTTAAAAGATGACTTAGGACTTGCAGCCTATAGGAGACGCACTGGTCATTTTTTAACTGATCATTTAAAAAAGATTAGGGTGGTAAAATCGAAACAACTACTGAAGCGGTACGCAAAGGGAGGTCACAGAAAATTTTTGTTTACGGATGTGAAAATCTTTACAATTGAGCAACATGTTAACAAACAAAATGACCGTATTTATGCTCAAAGCTCTCAGGAAGCTTCCCAATTAGTCGACAGAGTGCAACGTAGGCATTATCCGACTTCAGTGATGGTTTGGTGGGGTGTTAGTTATGAAGGAGTGACTGAGCCATATTTTTGTGAAAAAGGTATCAAAACATCGGCACAAGTGTATCAAGATACCATTTTTCTAAGTAATAAAAATTACTTGCAATAAAAAAAAATGTTTTTCTTCGTGACAATATTTATGGCAAGATAAGGTATATAACGGCCGTGCGGTGCCAGCCGAAATAGCACCAACCCATTTCTACCCGTGGGTGTCGTAGAAGGCGACAGAGGGATATTGACCAGAAGATGGGCAGCAGCGTCCTTCTGAGTACCATAACAGCTACTGCGATCGCCAACATGCATCGGCCAAGCATGGCGATTACGGCTGAACCCGCCCTTGGAGGAGACCTATGCCCAGCAGTGGGCGTCTAAAGATTGTCATGATGATGATGATGATGACATAGTATATTGCAAATACTTTTTCTGTAATCGTTCAATATCAAATGACCCTAAACATAACAAATCTTTAGACCGAGTTTCACCATAGTTCATGCTTCTTAGTTTAATTGTCTGTTAAAATGTTAACGGGACATTAAGAGTAGGAGTGTTCCACCAAGCGCAAATTCATGATGAATGTCTTAATCAGACGTTACATTTAATTGCTGCTGTGAACGTCCGTTAACTTATTAACCGACGCGGCGACGTTTAGTCAGTTGTCAAAATCATGAAAAAGGAAGCAGCATAGAACTTTACTTCGAAATCAAAATGTTCTGGAAATTCAGAAAGATTTACAAACTTGACTGACATAATATTATTTAACACGAGTCTATACTATACGGCTAGCTAAAATGATGCATTGTCAGTGAAGCATCGACCTGTGACATTGCGTCCTTTTATTTTGGTTGCTTTAACAACTGACCGACAAAAGAGTGAAAGACACATGATTCATCCACTTAACGCCACTCGACTCATGTTCAGAGCCACCATAAAGTTTGAATCGTACTGTGCATAAGGGCAACACGCTCATTTTTTAATTTTTTTCAGGAAGAGGTGTATCATCGTTCGTAGATATGCTCGTTATAGGTTCCGTGTATGTGAGGATTTGGTTAAAGTTAGATATCTTAGTTGACTGTTCCGACCACACCGACCGATGTAGATTTTGTAAGATCAAACATTATAAATGTATAATTAAAGAATCCGTGGAGGAAGCTCTTTTCAATGGTACCATCATACCAATGGTAATGGTACCATACATGATATTATTAATATTGAAACTTAGTTTTCTTAGGATCAAACTAATTCCACAAAAAATTAAAATATAAAATGTTGACTGGCGATGTGTGAGTGCGTTAAGATCTATGGCATAATTCAAATACACAGATCTTGATAAAAACCGCTTTGTGATAGACGCACCAAAAGAGATCTTATAAACAGTGGACCGATCTATTTTCCTTTCGAAGTACGAAGTCTTATTAAAATATAACTTTTATTTCCTACTGGATGAGAATAATAAACAAAAAAAAATCACTAGCAACAGCAAAGAGTATTTGTTACATACCCCTATTTTCGTACTGTGAATCTTGCGTTGGAGTTCCAATATCGTAATTAATAAGTCTTTTTTCTCTTTAAGTGCATTCTGAAAAAGCATTCAGGCCTTAGTACAAAAACTATGCATTTTTTGACAATGGTTTTATTATTATTATTTACAAGTAATCAGAAAAAATAAATTAACCGATCGCATTCGTAATACCATACTGCGCTCCAAAACACAGATCGTTGACGTAGCTCAAAAGGCTGTCCAGCTTAAATGGGACTGGGCTGGACATGTCTGCCGCATGCCGAACGACCTATGGGCCCGTAAATCCCAAAATTGGTGCCCTGAAATGACGACACGGGGCCGCGGTAGACCACGTAACAGATGGCGGGATGACTTGGATATCTTCCTTAAGAATTGGCAAGAAATGGCTAAAAGTCGAGACCGATGGAACGAATGGAGGGAGGCCTTTGCCCTGCAGTGGGACAGTACAGGCTAAATATAATAATAATAATAATCAGATAGCATAAAAAGCCCGCAGTGATGTAAAATCATATAACTTCTTAAGGTTTACGACCGTACGATTATGCACAGATAAAGTATAATTCCTACTTTTATTGGTGATGTTTTTATTTCAGTTTTATAGAATTAAACGAAAATATTATCACATAAAACATGTTTGTAATTTTTGTTTTTACGTAGAAATATATTAAAGTAACCATGCTGACCAGATCATTGGTATCCATCACATCACAGGTACATGGTTTAGAGCCATCGGTTTGCCCGGCTCTCGTCCGCGCGAGATTATTGGCATTCTGGAAAATTATTTCAGTTTCGCTACACTACATGCTGGACAAGAATCTTATGCTGCTGCAATAGATTACTTGCATGATCAGTCTAACGCTCCAGTCGCTCAGATTCAGGACTACTTTCTCTAAAAGCGGGCTGCAATCCTACACTCGTGCGCAATCGCAAATTCGCAATGCGGGGTGAATTGCAAAGTGCACCGTATAGGCAAAGGATACTATTATACCTATTAATTTTATATACGTGTCCCAAAATTCAACGATAAGCGGGCAGAAGGTATATCTCATGAATACACGAGAAAAAAGAAATAAAAACTTTTTTTTATTAGGTACTGTGGAGATCTGATGTGTTTCTGAGATAATAGCCATTAGATATTATACTATGACGGAACACTCAGCAAACTTCTAGAATAAGTTTGAATAGTAGATTTGTATTGTTTTACGTTTGACATTAGGACTTCCTAGCCTGATCTTGGCACACTGGGCACACTACAAGTATTTGATCATATAATCCAGTACCGAGTTTCAGTGCTTTTATTTATAGAATAATCCTATTACGATCACGCATATCCCGGTACCAGTAAGAATCCTCCATAAGGATCTCTTACAGTACCTACCTGCTACAGAAAATTGTAATACTTACTTACAAAATTGACACCCACTTTGAAATCGATAGATGTTATGAATGAAATAAAATAAAATTAATAGAGAATAAACAGTTCATTAATTAAATTAAATTTCATTCAAAAACATCCATGGGTTTCTAAGTAAACTTCAACTACCTAGGTACATCTGCCGACCCTGGTTTGTTATCTCTTGTGGTTACTGTACATACACAATTCAAATAGCTACCTATCATTTGTTTTGTATCTTCAACACAAGTAGCACTGGTATCCACAACAACCCTTAAAAATCCCAGAATACCCGTAATTTTTACACAAAAATCAGTCAAAATAATTTTTTTCCCTACAATTTTTCAAGATTTTTACTTTTATTCCAATTTCAGTTTTCTAGTGTTATACCATTGTGGAGTCTTGGTTAGTAGCCTTTTTTTTTTTAACTTGCCATTTTAGTTCCCTTGCTTATTTTACACCATGATGAGTGAAAGTAAGTAACACAAAGGGTTGTAGTGGACAGCAGTGTTAGGTACTTAGGTTGCCGATACAAAAAAAAACAGAAATATTGGAAAAAATCCGGTCAATGCAGTTAAAAATTTCATAGTTGTAAATTTTCGAAGGATTGCAATTTGTTTCATGTAATTAAAAAAACTCGTTTTTTTTTACGATTAGTCATAAACAGGTCCACCCTCTGGTATCTGCTTATCGTTGGTTATGGGACACATTGTTTACACACTATGCACACCTCTACTTTCTTAATTATTTAATACTGAAATAATACTGCATCATGTATCATTTAAATATTAAGTAACAATATTATTTACAAAATAAATTTCAAGTAAATCAGACTATTACGAGAAAGTATGTCGATTTTACTCAAATAAAATTTCAAGAGCTATAAGTATTAATGATTTTACATATTTTGTTTCTTCCGACACCTGTTTGCTAACTTCATCATTTTCGTACTTCATCGAATTTAGATTGTCAATTTCATCCATTCGTATTTTAGCCTGGAAAATTGAATTAGGTATTCAAAATCAATAAATCAAGCTAGTAAGTTAGGTAAGAATTATTATATAAGGTAACCTGCGAAAGGACAATGCCAGAAACTCTATAGAACTTTGCCCCACTCAATAAAAGTCATGTGCAATATGTAGCATCTTACTGTTTACTTTCATCGTACTGTTACCTGTTATTATTGCTGATAACTAAACATTAGTCTTAGTGACTGTAGAACTTGCGGTTTCCGTTTAAATCGAAAAACAATAATGACACTGATTATAGGTTAAATTGTATTTTAGGTAAAATGAGTTTGTATTTTGTGGGTAGGTATTTCGTAATCCGCAAGTTCTAAAGAAAAACAATTTAGTATAGAAAGGTTCTATATTCATTACAATTATTTTCATTAATTTACTTTTTTGTACATGGGTGGGGCAGGATCTGGCATTGTCATTTAATTTCCCTAAGTTTTTGCAAAACGCAGCGCTAATTTAGATAACGTGTTGATCAAAATTTAATTATAATGATATATCTACTATAGCGTGCAGAAGAGTGTAGTAGTAAACATGGCAACCCAAAGTGGTTACATGGCCCCTCATAAGAGGGCGTCAGCGCAGTATCGACAAAGTTCTTAAGTGTTCATTGTAATTTAGAGTTTAAGAAGCTACCCACGAATGTGTGCGCGCGAATTAAAAAAGTTTTGTTAAGTGGTGACTTGTGTGATCTGGCAAATATAGAATAACTCCATAGCGCCAACGTTTACTACACCCATTCCCCGGCTATGCCTACTACTAAATTTATTCATTAAAAATAATTTATATTATTTAATAGTTACAAATCACATTTGAGGGAGATAAGACTTTAGTAAAATTATAATTTCCTCAAATATAATTTCGAGATATTAATGATATTCATTTTTACATAATCTGTATCTTCAGGTCCAGCAGACCTCCAATCTGTAGATCTGTTAGCTTCAATCAAAGCAGCCGTCATCGTCTCAAGATTTTCAATTCGTTGTACTGGTATTTTGGCCTAGGAAATATTCAAATTCAGTAAACCAAGCTGGTACGGTGGATGATGTAAGGTAACCGACGCTATTCAACATTTTTTGTAAAACGCAACAATAATTTACAAAACGTGTCAGTTAAAATTAAAGAAGTAAAATAGTTACTATTAACAGCGCGGAAGGAACACCGATGATTTTAGACCACGCAGCGAAGAAATGTTTTAACGTAAAAAAACAGCTCTTTCACACAAAAGTACAATACTTTTAACATCAGGATATGTAGAATAACTGTTTTATTTTCAGAAGGCAATTTTTTTATCGTTGTGTAGATCCAGATGTAAAGAGCACATGAAGCTAAAATAATCTGTCAAACTTCTTTGATAGATTTTCAACTTTATTTAAAATAAGGTTTATATGCAATTGGGCAATTTTGACAGGTAAGGCTGTCTGTACCTATCATTTACTAAGAATTAAATGATATTATTATTATTATAACTATATACAGAATCCATAGAACAGGTTACGTCCCTTTCAATGTGTATTCCTTAAGTATTTAAATTTATTTGGAGAGGTACATTAATGATATTACATGTTGTTTTTCTTTAGACACCTTAGGTGCCAACGGTGCCGGTTCGTTAGCTTCATCATTTTCATACTTCATCGAATTTAGATTATCAATTTCATCCATTCGTATTTTAGCCTGGAAAATTGAATTATTCAAAATCAGTAAATGGAGCCAGTAAGGTAAGGTAACCTGCGACATTAAATTTCCCCAAGTTTTTTGGAAAACGCAGCGCTAATTTAGATAGTGTTAACCAAAATTTAATACGCTCAATTATAATGGTATACCTACTAAATTTATTCATTGAAAATAAAAATATAATATACGAATTATATTTGAGGGACATAAGACTTTGGTGCCGGCCGTGAATAGCACCACCCCATTTCTACCCGTAGGTGTCGTAGAAGGCGACAGAGGGACCAGACCAGAGGACCAGAGGATGGGCAGCAGTGTCCTTCTGAATACCATAACACCTACTGCGATCGCCAACATGCATCAGCTCTAAAGGTTGACATGAAGAAGACTTTGGTATGTAAGCATGATGTAGGTATAAGAACGGCGCAGCAAGACGTCCCGAAGGTTACGGTAAGTAACTTATAATCCTTAATGACGGAGTTCTTGTAGTCTCTCCACACAGACTTTTAACGCGTCGTGTGGGGGACTCAGTCATTAAGGGTTGTAAGTTACTTGCCTTCGGGACGTCACCCTCCAATATAATTTAGGGTGTCACCAGACGGGTACACTACATAAATACGAAAAACTTTATTCCGAAAGTCAGAAATACGAATTTCAAAATACCGATTTTCATAATTCCGAATAGTTCAAAATTCCTAATATCAACTCCGATTTATCAATCATCCTATTTTTATAATACTAAAATTTCAAAATTCCGAACGTTTATAATTACTATTGTCAAAATACCGAGTTTTAAAAGATCGAATAACAAAAAGTCCGACATAATGAAAATTCCGAACATCAAAAATACGAATCCCGATTATTAAAATTCCGATTATCTTTATCGTTATCGTGCAAGCAAGCATGCAGCATGCAAGCAAACATGCAGCGTGCAAGCAAGCATGCAGCATGCAAGCAAGCATGCATCATGCAAGCGAGCATGCAAGCGAACATGCAACATGCAGCAGGCATGGTTTCTGTCACGGCTACGGCGTTGCGGGGCTCCGGCGGTACCACGCGAGCTTATCGTCGCAGATGGAATTCACGCTCACCACCGCAGCTTCGGCTTACTGGCCGGCTTCGCCGGCCAGCCTCAGCCGCGGCGGCGGGCGTTAAAACCACCTGCTCCTCAGCTCGCTGGCCGCCTCGCCCCTCCGCGCCTACGCGAATTTAAATTACACTCTAGGGGTAGGGCAGACAAGACTACGTGGAGTCGGTTTCACAGCAATTCGTTTCTGTCATTAAGTTTTGTAGCACAACATATTGACTTTTTAAGATTATTTTTGTTATTGTCTTTCTTTTTATACCTTTATATTTTTGTTGAAATAAATTCCATAGAAAAATACACCGAATAAACAATATTCGTTAAAAAGTAATTCTACTGTTTGATAAGTTTGTTAAACAAAAAAATGTGATTAAAAATTCTTTGAATTGTGTTTCTGTGAAATATGTTTCATTCAAGTAAATAGTCTTTGAAACAATAATAGTCGAAATAAAAATACAAGAACCAAATATTACATGAAACATTTTCTGGGAAACGAAATTCTATGAAATTTCTGTCTGCGAAACAAGGGGACACCATTTTGAATATATATGCGTAGCTGAATTGAATCAGAATCCTAATTTTAACAGTTTATTCGGAATATTGAAATTCGGAATTTAGTTTTTCGGACCGAGAACTCATCGAGCATTTGATTCTTCGAACATATGAAAATCGGAAAACAAACAAATCGGATTTACGACATTCGGTAAAATAACTTTCGTGATTTTAAATAATAGAGATTGTAATTTTTAGGTATTATGAAATTCGGACTTTTGAAAATCGGAATATCGAAATTGGGAATAAAATATTTCGGAATATTTGGGTGTTCCCGTCACCAGACCAATCGATCGATCGTCGGTCGACGACATCGGTCGATGGTAGAATGGATTAGTCGACGCCGATCGAGTTTCTACCAGACCAACCGATCGATCGTCGATCGACGGCATCGATCGATGGTAGAAACTGTTAGTCGACGTCGATCGAGCTGCTTGATTATTATTACTGATGGATTATAGCTGGGGTTAATCGATCGACGTCGACCGATGCCATCGCCCGGCAATCGATCGATTAGTTAGTGGAACGGTATCCGTCGATCAGCCAAAGCTACCACACCAATCGATCAACGTCGATCGATGTCGATTGATGGCATCGATCGACGTTCGATCGGTTGGTGTACTTAGTAACACCCTTAGAGATACTTATTAATGATTTTAATTTTTACATAATCTGTATCTTCAGGCGCAGGAGATCTCCAATCTGTAGATCTGTTAGCTTCAGTGATTGCGGCCGTCATCAACTCTTGATCTACAATTCGTTGTACTGATCTATCAACCTTGACAATTGAATTATTCGAATCCATTGATGATTGAACCATATCTTGTTTGCCTGATTCACTTCTTGGCACTTCACTCGCCTAAAAGGTGTTCTCGATCATATGAAACATTTATATTAAACGGGATCGCTAATGTTCACATTTTAACAAGGAACGCTTGAAAATGGCCTAGAAGTGACATTTTTGTGGACTAGCCGTTTGCCAAATTTCGTTAAAATCCGTTCAGCCGTTGAGGTGTGATTGATTAAGTAACAAACATCATAACACACCTCAAAATAAGCAAGTTGGGCTCGCACAAACTTCACTGAGCAATATAGGAGGGTCGCTGAAGTTTCGTAATTACTGGATACCTATTGTGCGTAATTAATAAACTAACTAGCACCTATGACATGATGTCACTCAGATTGGTCAAGGAGGACAGTAGGGAAGAGTGAAAGGTCATGGCAAAGACCCTTGTCCAACAGTGTGACAACACAGGTTGAATGATACCGCCATACACAATATATTTGCAACTAAGTTTTTTTAGGACCAACCTGACCCTCCAAATAAATCTTTTTAAAACTGGAGATTTGAGTGTATGTGTTATCAAAATTCATCGCTCATTGATAGAACTCAAATTCCTACGTTTGCATAGATCTTAAGAAAAACCGCTTTGTGACAGTCGGTAAATTGATTTTATAAAAAACTATTCCGTTTTTTTTTGTTTTGATGATTGATAATGATTCATTACGAAGCCTTATTAAAATGTAACTTTTATTTCCTACTGGATGACAACATTAAACAAAAAGAAAACGCTAACAGAAGCAGAGTATTTGTTACATACCCCTATTTTCGTACTGTGAATCTGGCGATGGAGTTCCAATATCGTAGATAACAAGTCTTTTTTCTCTTTAAGTGCACTCTGAAAAATATCACAGCATTCATGTTGTAGAACAAAATTATGCATTTTTTTTCTTTACCGTGATGTATAATTTCTTACGAGTTACGGCCTTGTGATCATGCGCAAATTAAATTTTATTCCTGTTTATTTAGTGGTATTTCGATAACATCCTTTTTTAAATAAAATAATCACAACCATGTGGTACCACCCCATTTCTACCTGTGGGTGTCGTAACAGGCGACAGAGGGATATTGGCTAAAGGATAGGCAGCAGCGTCCTTCTGAGTACCATAACACTTACTGCGATCGCCAACATGCATCGGCTAAGCATGGCGACTACGGCTCCCCCTTGGGGAGACCTATGCCCAGCAGTGAGCGTCTAAAGGTTGACCTCATGAAAATGATGATGATGATGATGAATCACACAGAAAAAGAGCTTCAAAGATATATTCTCAATGTGTTTTCTACGTAAAAATAGATCAAAATAACTATGCTGACCAGTTCATTGGAATCCACGTATCCCGAATCATCACAAGTATTATTTGCTTCAGAGTCATCCTTTCCCCTAGCTCTCGTCGGTGAAAGACTATTGGCGTTCTGGAAAATAATTCAGTTTGGCTACACTACATGCTGGACAAGTATTTTATGCTGCAGAAATAGATTACTTGCATGATCAGTCTATAACGCTCCAACCGCTCGGATTCAGAACTACTTTCTGTGAAAGCGGGCTGTAATTCTCCACGCGTGCTCAATCGCAATGCAGGTTGGTAGATTGCAAAGAAAAAAATATACCATCATTTTCATATATACACTTTATTAATCCTCCACCTTGTATTGTATTATTTCAGTACTAAATAATATTATAATTTACAACGAGGAAAATAAAGACTATTTCGTAAAAGTATGACGATTTTCATTAAATACAATTTGGAGAGTTATATTTATAATTTTTCTTTTTCTTTTTTCTTCAGACACCAGAGAAACCAGCAGTGTGTTAGCTTTATCATTTTTATTATTTTTTCTTGCAGTGCCGATTTAGGTAATGTGTTTTTCAAAATTAAATACACTTAATTATGATTATACATAAAAATCCTCTGTGGGTGTGTATGAAAGTAAACTCCTCCTAAACGGCTGGGTCGATTTTGATGAATTTGTTAGTGTGTGTTCAAGTGGATTCGAGAATGGTTTACATTTACAATTGGACCCGACAGGTGGCACTTTAGTCGGGTTGCACAGGACAACATCTGCCAGGCCCGCTAGTGATTATATATTATTTAAGTACTTGTTATAGAACTTGTTTTTTAAAGTACTAAATGTATTCAGTAAATCTTTTCAAAAAAAAACCGCCTTCAAAAACTAAAAAGTGATAAATAACTTTTTTTTGAAGGCGGATTTCTTTTTTTTGAAAAATCTTTTTATTTTTCGCTTTTTAGTGTTGCTTTAACATCCAAATCCATTAAAAAACGGCGACACACGACACACTTAAAAGAGATTGTAAATCCTCCAAAGATTGAAGAAACTAAAACGTCGTCCAAGTAATTTGTTTGGGAATTTGTTGATTTTCTCAAAAATGGCTAGATCAATTTTGATAAAATTTATATGGGGCCATTTCGGAATAAACCCCTTTCCAACAAAAAAAGAATTTTGCAAATCCGTCTATATATGACAGAGTTATGTCCGAACATATCTACATAAAAAAATAAAATACAAACATTTGAATTGATAACCTCCTCCTTTTTGAAGTCGGTTAAAAAATAACAATATAATTTATAGATATACTAGCGGGCCCTGCCGACGCTGTCCTGCAACTCGACTGCAGCGCCACCTACCGGGTCTAATTGTGAATCTAAACCATTCGCGTTTCCACACACATAAATTTTCATTTAATTCGGTACAGCCGTTTAGGAGTTCACTTTCATACACACGCACAGAAGATTTTTATATATAAGATTCGAGGTTAATAAGACTATTTAATTAAAATACAACAATTTCTTCAGATATAAGTAATTCCGAGAGATGTTAATGATTTTTATTTTTTGTGTTATGTTCTAAGTACATTCGTTTACAAAAATATATGTAAAGCCATTCAGATAGCCGGGTCAAACCACCTTCTGATTAACAAAGTATGTATGCTAAAATTAACGACGAAGAACGACGATCGAAAGAGTGAGGGTGTGTATGTTAGAATGAGGGTATGTATGTAGAAGTGTGTAGGAGTAGAGTTTAGCGTTTGCGTGAGGGTGTGCTGAAGTGTAGGAGATTGTATTGTATATATGCTGCTGACATGTTCGAAATAAATGAAAAATTGCAATCAACAGTAGAACACCTACATTACTGCTGGTGGTGTAGTAGTTCTTCTGTTCGAGCGTAAAGCACAAAGTCGGCTACAGGATAGGTGTTCTACTGTTGATTGCAATTTTTCATTTATTTCGAACATGTCAGCAGCATATATATACAATACAATCTCCTACACTTCAACACACCTTCACGCAAACGCTAAACTCTACTCCTTCACACTACATACATACCCTCATTCTAACATACACACCCTCACTCTTTCGATCGTCGTTCTTCGTTGTTAATTTTAGCATACTTACTTTGTTACCTGCAATGTCAGTGACTATTTTTGTGTAATTTTAGAACACAACATACTTAAAAGGTTTTTGGTATCATAGTGACAGCGATAGAACACTGACTCCTAAGTCACAGGATCATCCAGGTTAGGAATCAGGGTTTATCTTATCCGTGTGACCTTTAGTTAACCAAGTTATGTATCCTAGTCTTATGCAATGACAAAGGTTGTCGTATCAATAAAGATTTTTATTATTACTATTATTAGCAGTCGCTAAAACTGTCAATTGATCTCTGATTATTGTGTTCAAAATTCCGGGGTAACTTGTTTTGTATTTGGAATTCAAAGCTACGTCGAAAAGTATTATATAGACGTTTATGTTTTTACCACGCTTTCATAATTGATGGGGTATTTAAAATATCTGCAGTGTAACTATGTCATTTGGCATTAGTAGACACTAGATTAGTTAGTACTGACTTTATTATTTTTCAATGGCGATAATGTAGCTGTTGTTCCTGACTTCCGAAGGGAAGTCGGTGGGAATCGAGTTGTAGGGAGTAATGGCTACAGGAAGCCGTAATTCACCACGCGGGCGAAATCATCATGCGGCTTCATATTCGCGATAACAGAGGGCACCGTTGTAGCGTACCGTATAGGAAAAGGATATTATGACCACTATACTTGTTACATTTTTGTCGCATATAAACGCTTAAAACCAGTAATGTACGATTTATAAGGGTACATACTTTTCGCATGTAGTCTTAATTGTTAATCAACTAAAACACAATATAAATAGAGTTGATAAGATAATAAATTGATTGTTGCAAGATAATAAAGGCTGCAATGAATTACATCTAATGCAACACACAATTTTAAACTCTATTTGTGATAGGTTTAAGATCATTATCAATTAATAAATTACTCTGGTCGAGCAAATAGCAGCTACTTGTGCTGGCCCTTAGTCCTTACTCTAAGGCCGAGAAAAAAAAAAAACGCTACTGGTCACGCTTGCTTTTCCTTCTATAACTACTGTGACCTTGCCCGAGATGGCTACAGGGTGCGGGCAGGGCGTGGTGACGTGTGCCAGAGCTCACTGATACGTCAACTTGTGACAACTGTCACCCCTCCCGCACCGCGCAGCTACCTCAGGAACGGTCTCATGTAAGCGGACGGGCTATATAGTAATAATATTCATGGTCAGTTATTTTCTCAGTAAAAGTAATAATAAAATAATCTTACTCTGGATGCAGGGGACCCCGTAGCTTCGTTCTCATCTTTGAAGCAGCATTTCAAGCATTTTGAATTTTCCGTCTGAAACAACACAAAATTATTGTAATTTTCGGTATTAATGTTAATGTTTCAGTAAAACAATATATTTTGGTGAGCATTTATTCATTTTGGTACGTAAAAATCATATAATTACAAAACGTACAATTATTCTGATGAGTGTATATTTATTTTGAAACTTAACACGTTCATTGCCAAGCCGAAATTCTGAACTTGCATAGGGGCATAAATAAAAAAATCGTTGAATGTGGTTTTTGCAAGATGGCTACCCGCAGGCCACGCCTACTAATAAATAGGTAATTCCCTTCCCTTGTGGCCAAAAAAGAATACCAAAATCCAAAACGCTGCACTCGCTATTTTATGGCTCGTACAAACGTGTTAACATATCACGCGACGTCGCGTGAACGGCCAGTGTAAAGGCCACTCCACACGACGCGACGTCGCGTGATGTGGCAATGAACGTGTTAAAACGATGTTCTTTAGGCACCTCGGTATAGAGTGGATTTAATTTATATGAAGTTAATAAATTTTACTTGGTTATTATTATTAGCCTTTTAGCCAAATACTGAAACGCTACTCAATTGTAAGATCACTCATTTTAATTCCGGACCAGAGACAGTTCCGATCAGAGACAGTCATTTTAATTCCGGAATAGTTAAACGTCCGTTATTATCATCCATGTTTGATAATACACAAAAAATATACAACAAAATAATACTCGTAAAGTACTTCTATAAAATAGAAATTTTACCGCGCTAAATTATTGTTTACTTTATAGTTCGGTGGCGCCTTCTGAGATTAGCTTTGTGTAAGCAACCCTATTGTGGCTCATGCCATAATGTAGTCAATCGCCCGCGACCTGATCGCGGGCGATCGACTGCGACGCCCTAACATGGTAATTTCATTTCCCTAATTAAAAATGTCAAGGACCTGTCCTTGCCATTTTGTAATATAAAACGTTTATAAACGTCGAGTTTAATGTATTGGGAGTAACTTAAATGTTTTTGGGGGTACATACTGGAAGTCTAGACAAAGCCGGCTTTAATTGACACTGCACCCAGGGAGGACAATCGCATCCGACGTCTATATTTATACCCTGAAATTGAATATAAATGTACGATGTCTGATCGCTACGCCAAATGCTGGACAAAGTACAATGTGTCCTATGCTGCTGCCATACATTACTTGCATGATTAGTCTCTAAAGCGGTCCCTAGACGATCATGCGGCATCACATGCCTTTACGTGAATTATCATGCTGCATAATCGACCAAAAAATATTAAATCATTTTCATAGCACTTCAAGTCCAGCCTGACTATAGTGCAGTGTTTAGTAAACCAGTGTGAAATCTTTATCGATTTTTTTCAAATTGTTTTGTTTAATGAAATAGTTCGCTTGTTCTTGTCCATGTATGTTTTTCGAGTCCCATAATTCGGGACAATCTTTATACATAGATATTAATAAGAATAACAAGATGAATTCTATCGCATCTGGGCTCACGTTGACGTCGTCGTCATCGGAAAGCTCTTGCGGTCCATGTCCATCGTTGACGCGTGAAACAAACTGAGCTGTTGCATGACTTGCCCCGATCTTTACGATCATGCGTGCATGTCAGTCATAGCTTGCAGGATGAAAAATAAAAGGAAATTATCAATCAACTCCCAGCACGTAGTTTGCATGTCATTCACATCAATCAATACGATTAAACGGTCATGCATGCATGACAGCACGTAACACATGTCATGCCGCATGATCGTCTAGGGACCGCGCTCAAATCGCTCAGATTCAGGACTGCTTTCTGTGAAAGCAGGTTGTAAACCTCCACGCGAGTGCAATCGCAATGCGGCTTGGTAGATTGCAAAGCGCACCGAATAGGCAAAGGGAACTGTTATATCTATCAATTTTATATTATACACACTATGCACATATATTCCTAATTATTTAATGCTTAAATAGTACCCTACCTTGTATTATTTAAGTATTCAACAAAAGTATTATTTACGGGTTAAATTTGAGGGAAATAAGACGATTTCTATCAAATACAGTTTCGTGAGCATTATAAATGATATTACATATTTTGTTTCTTCAGACGCCTGTTCATCATTTTCACACTTTATCGAATTAAGATGTTCAATTTCTTCTATTCGTCTTACGGCCTGGAAAATTAAATATTTAAATTCAGTAAAACCAGCCTTTAAGGCGGATAATATAATTAATTTTCCATAAGTTTTTGTTTTGCAATGAAAACGCAAAAATTAAAAACGCAGCGCTGATGTTAAATTATGATGATAATCAATTTAGTCCTTAAATATAATAAAGGTACTAAACTTTATTAAAAATAGTAATATAGGTAATTGATAAATTATATTTGAGGGAAATAAGACTGTGTGGTGAAAGTAGGACGATTTGCCTTGTATTGTGTATGTAATGAACTCCTATTTAAAAGCTAAATATTTTAAGAAATTCAAGAAACGAGTAAAGTATCTAATTTCTGAACGCAACGCACAGTATTAGAGACACATCTGCATGTCTATTCTTTTACAATCTCCCTCGGTGAACACGTAGGTGAAGTGAGCTGTCATCCTTCCGCCTGCTTTGTCAGACAGGGACAGATGACAGTTCATTTCACGTAGGTGTTCACCGAGGGAGATTGTAACAGAATAGCACTGCTGGTTACCATAAATGCAATCCGGTTATCACCCAGAAGAAACCTTAGAATACTTGAGAAATTGTACAAAAACGTCAATAAAGTTATTTAACACACTTTATGTGTGGGCACACACATGGGCTGAGAAGAGATAGAAAGAAACTTTGCATTGCACTTGATATAAGCGCATTTCCTGGGACGGGGGTCGGCTTCACCAAGTACACTGATTGATAGCTGTTTCAAGGAACGTTGGTAAGCGTGTCTCGTTAAATCTCCGATGCTAAACAAGGACCTCTAGACCAAATCCCTTCTGTTAGCGTTAACGCCAATGGAAAAATCTAATTGCATGGAGTTGACATATTTGCATCCCGACATATGTTGACATATTTGTGGCCCGATTAGCTTACACAGTGCACAGACTCTCAAGGGTTAGATTAGGGAAGTTTAAAGTGAAGCCTTATAATAACCACATCGGCGTACAGCAAGAGTAGTGAGTCAGCTGTTGTAAAACGGTTACAAAATTATTGCAATAGTAGATTGTATGACAAGGGTGCAAAATAATATTTTTACGGCGAGGGCGCTATTTTGAATCCAGAGCGAAGCAAAGGATACTGGAATAGAATCCCGAGCATAGCGAGGGATTCTAAAAAAGAATCCTGAGCGTAGCGAGGGATTCAAAGTACATCGCCTGAGGGAAAAATATTTTGCTCTCGAGTCATATACTCTACTTTTCATTTCCTTCTATGAGAAAATATTTCACTCGGGATTTGGTAGGTATTAAGTTTCGTATGACGTTATTAGCTTCTATTTTTATGGTTTCAAGAGTTATTGCACTGTCACTTTCGGAACTAGACGTAGAACTTTTTTTTTGCAAAATACATTAAAGTCCGTACCGATTACAAGAACGCGCGCTTTTGTTTTTTTTTTAGTTACCGCGCCTCCCCGCACCGTACAGCCAACACTTACTGCCAGTAATTTATACAATTTGCGTTCGATTTCAATGAACGGTTCATGTTCCAAATTCAAATCTCATCACTGCCCGCTAAAAAGTCTAGTGTAGAAAAGAGCTACTTTGCTCCCGCTTAAAGAGGAACAAAACAACACTTTTCGAATAGAAGGGATGAAAAGAAATTTACTAACATAGATTAAATCAACATACTTCTCAACGCAAGCGTAACGAGTAAAAATTACATTTGCATTCCTATCTTGTCTTTTAACGTTTATAAGCAAAAGTAAAGCAGCTTTGCAGTCCTCAACCCTTATCTCTATTATTTCCTAACCCCTTTATATTTAGACACAGTTTCTTTCCGTCTCTCCTTGTACCTTTATACATTTTAGTCGGGTCAAGGCAGTATATTATTTAATGGGAAATCAGAACAAGTGGTGGGAGGATAACCAGTCTGGGACGAATTCTGCTGGGTTGTGCAGATGGTGAAGCACAACCCCTTCCCCACCATTTTTAACATAACTAGGAGATACGAAAATTTTAATAATGATTTTCATTTTTACATAATCACTATCGTCAGGCGCCTTATATCTCCATTGTGTAGATTTGTAAGCTTGATCCATTGCATCCTTCATTAACTTTTCATTTTCAATTTGTTTTACTGGTCTATCGGCCTGGGAAATTGAATTATTAAATTTTTTTAATGCAAAAATATACATAATTTTAAGAGCTAGCTACCTAATTACGTGTATTGATTAATTAATTGATCTTGTTTGCTTTGTCCGCTTCTTGGCACTTCCCTCGCCTAAAACGGACGTGAAACATATACATTAAACAGTGTTCAGGAATATCAGAAGTATTTAAATACGGTGTTGTAAAAAATAATAGTACATAATTATGTGATTATGTTGTTCCTTTGACAGACGAGGTGGCAACTAATTAAGGTCCTTTAGATTGCTATAATATTTGGTCAGGCGTTGTCGATTCTAAACAAACAGGATCACTAATGTTCATATTTTAGCTAGGACTACATAAAAATGGCCTCTAAGTGTAATTTTTTCAGTCTAGCCATTGGCCAAATTTCATCTGAATCCGTTCAGCCGTTGAGGTGTAACAACATTCAAACTTTTGACTACGTCGATCATACTAATAAAAACCGGCCAAGAGCAAGGTGGGCTCACTCAATTTGGCTTTCGTACCAAACTACACTGAGCCAGTACATGCAGTACAGTAAATAAACGGTATTGTCTTGTTTTCCATAAAATCATTTGTACTATTATTGTTTTCCATAATCGTCCCCCGTCATAATATTTACTTGCACTATTATCATTTAAACTAATAACGTTTGTCATATCAACTTATTAGTCGTAGCTTTCATTTGCCATACAATTAGTTGCCATAATAACATACGTTATAATTATTCGTTTCTATAAGTAACACATTACATAATCGTTATTTGACATAAGCAACATTTAATGTATTTTGAAACGTTTATTGTTTTGTACAAAAAATAATATCATTAAGGCCACCCACTAACGAAATGATTTTATGTCATTTAATGATTATAGCAACTGAAGCATTATTTCTAATGAAATTATGGCAAATAAAAGTATGGCATATAAAATTATGGCATTTTAAATTATGGCAAACATTAGTAAACCTAAATAAATACTTCAGCGACCTAAATATAGGTCACTGAAGTGTTTATTTAGATATCTATTGCGCGTAATTAATAAAATAAATAGCGCCCAAAGTATGTCGCATGTATTTTAAACTGGCTATAATTTTTGACCACATCTGACACATACACAAGCTCTCTGTTTGACCCGTGTGTGCGTACGTATATAAATATGTTCGAAATTTTCTCAAAAACTCTTGATACGATTTGTTTGGTTTTCGCTATTCGACTGCATATTTTTCTGGCAGTTTAAAACGTTGATATAAATGACACCAGAGCTGTAGTTTACAACATAAGGAGTATTGAAACTTAATTTCTTAGGATCCAACTGACCTCGTAAATAAATTGAAAGGAAGAATATGTAGGTAATCAGTTAGTTACAGGTGAAAGCGTGTTATTAAAAAGAGATCATACTTTGGTTAGCTCAGGCGTGATTTTTGGAGAACAACAGTCACACACATCATCGCTTTTGTCATCCTGAAATAAGTGGATGTAATGAAATTATTCACAGAGACAGGGAGAGACAGACAAGAGTAGAGACGCAATATTTAATGACAAAAAATTTAAAGTTCTTCTATTAATAAGTCGTTTTTCGTGTCTGTCTGTGTCCCCTTAGTTCTTTGAAAATACGCAAAGGATTTTGAATCGGTTTTACCTATCATAATATGGAGAATGTATTCCGGAAGAATTTAATTTTCCAGAGAACGTGGTCATCGCCAGGCCTTTACTTATGAAGATTTGGAAATTCGCCGAATTTTTATTTCAATACTCCAATTAAAATACCCCAGCAGGAAATGTATTTATGTAATAACTAAAAAACTATAAGTGCAGCATAAAAATGTGCGTAACAATTACAGAAGCTGGGAAACTAATTATCTATAACATTTAAATGAATATATCCGACATTATTTTGCTGAGGTTACGCACACTCTAAAAATAATTCGCTTTTCTGTGTGTCAGTGTGTCCCCCTAGTTACATAATTATGTTTTCAAGTCTAGAAATTAATCTGAGTAACAACAAACTCAATCAACTAAATAAACATTTTTTATTTTACTTGTTTCGAAGTAGGACTGTCCACCGGTTTACTCGTTAGCTGGGGCAAGCAACCACAAGTTTCGCAATCCTGTAATAAAACAGTTATTTTGTATATTTAGTATAATTTGAACTTGTCAGAGCTGATTCGACTTACGGCCGCATTGTAGAATGCGGTCGATTGATTCCTGCCCGCAAACAATCAAGTGGCTCGTTGATTGGTTAGACCGCGTAAGACCTATCTGTAACTCTGTCCCATTCTGTAGCTCTGAAATATCGTTCACTAGAGCGAGAAAGTTTGTAGCTAATACCAGTGTTTTACATGGAGCGACTGCAAGGGACCTTAAATCTAAATATTATTATTATTCTCATTTATTCATTTTATATTCACATAATTTACATTTTTAAATATTATTAAAAAAAAAAACATTTAAAAATATAAAAATAGTAGCCCACCGGTATAACAGGGTCCAAGCTACCGGCGGTCAGGGCTCCAGAGAGAGGAACCTCCTGACAATGCGGGCGGTGTCCAAAAGTACTGCCTTCTGAATCAAGCCCTTGATCCAGCCGCCTAACGAGAGCCTCCTTAGATGTTGGTCGAGGCTCTTGGCAATTAAGCCATTGGCTGTGACAACTATCGGCACAATGATCGCTGAATCCACATCCCACATGTCGACAACCTCGCGGGCCAGGTCAAGATACTTTATGTGCTTGTCTTTCTCGACCTTCACGAGGTTCACGTCATGCGGAACTGCTATGTCAATAATTATTGCACGCCTCTTCAATCGATCCACCACCACTACATCAGGCTTATTGGCTACAATAGTCCTGTCAGTGATGATGGATCGATCCCAGTACAATGTGACATTGCCATTTTCAAGAACTGGGTCGGGCACATACCTGTAGTATGGTACTTCTGATTCCACGAGGTTGTATTTCAGAGCAAGTTGCTGATGGATAATCCTGGCCACAAGGTTTTGCCTATGCAAGTACTCTTCGTTAGCAAGACGAGAACATCCTGAGATAATATGACGGATTGATTCTCCAGGTCGTTGACATGCCCGACAAATGTCAACCGTGCCATCCTTCACAATAAATCTCCGGTAGTTATTCGTCAAAATAACTTCGTCCATAATTGCACAGACAAAACCTTCGGTTTCTCCAAATAGATCACCGAATCGTAGCGAGGATACGGACGCTATGAAATCCAAATCGGGCCCTTGTAAGGCCCGGAAAAAGCGTTATTATTATTAGATATTCATTTTAACTTGTTATTTCCACGTGTTCATAGGAAAAGGTACGAACCCTCAAAATGAAACTGAACTCCTCAAAATAAAATAACACAATGTTATCATAGAAGCGACTCATCCAGATATCGGCTATTCTCAATTCATCTGTAAACTGCGACATACTATAGGATACTATAGGAAGGATGTCAAAGCTATTCTAGGTAATAATGTGCTTGTTGGTAAAAGCGCAAAGGTAATCAGCAAAATCCAAATATTTTTAGTTTTTTGACGTGACAACGTCTTATAATTCGATAGAGCCGGCTGCACGCACGAAAAAACATGACGTCATGCGGCGTTACGGCGTTACATGACGTCATGCGGCGTTACCTCGCTCTGCGGCGTTACCTCGCTCTGAGGCGTTCCAAGTGAAAAGTGAATGTGGTGTCAATTGTTTGTAGCAACGATAATTACAGCGATAAAGGTAATGATTCTTTCGCGTTGTCACGTTCAACTATCGTCAGTAAACCGACTTTACAGACAACCAATTTTTTTTTTTTTAATTTTCAACTCTGTAACTGGTTGTATGGTAAAAAAAAGTCGCCAGACGCCAGCACATCAACCCAGACCCAGACCATACTGTCAAATTTTTCCAATTAAGCATGAACCTTATACTATTGTAATAAAGTTAAAAAACGATCAATGAAACTTGACAGCTTGATGTGCTGGCCTCTGTACTTACTTAATGAAACAGGACTTTTATGAATTATTATAACTTGAACAGTTATGTTGACGATTTTCTTATTATAATTATCTGAATACATATTCGTTACCGTCGCGTTAAAGTTTCTTATTACCATACAACCAGATACTAAGGCGTTGTCCTTGGTGAGCGACCGAACGTGACACGATGCGCACCTATCAATGCATCTATCAATATCCAATATTCAAAAATCTATTTCTATTGAGGAGAGGTTGTTATTGACTTTACTAAAAAACACTGGTACTTATAAAGTCAAAGTCAAAGTCAATTCATTTATTTCAATTAGACCATTAAAAAGGCACTTTTGAACGTCATAATAAAAAAAATATAAAGTTGATTCTAGTTGCCCATTCCAAAAGGTAGTTTCGTATGGAGAAGAATGGGCAAGAAACTCCATACTTACTCTTTTAAAAATAAATGTGTACAATATTTTGCATTTACAGTTTACAGTTATATAACTATACGTGAATACGATGGACCTTGCATAAAATCACTATATTGAAGTATGTACAAAGTATTACAAGATAAAAAATGACAGCTAAGTTGTATACATATAGATACATAGTGTTCACATATTATTATTTACAATTATTGTAAAAGTAGACAACCACTCCATACATTTCAACAAACTATGAACCTATGAACCAGTGTGTGAACCAAAGCAAGAAATAAATATAATGTATATACTAAGTATAAATTAAGTCGTTTTAATTAGCAATCAGTTTGATTTTGTCTAGACTGTAGATTGTCCTATGGAGCCCGGACCAGCATGTTTCCAAGCATTCTTGTCATGGATATAATCCTCTAAACTGTAATATGCTTGTTTACAGAGTGTACTTTTAATATATGTTTTAAATTTTCTTTCATTTAGTTGCAATATATCACTAGGAATAATAGTAAATATTTAATTATAATAAACTATTGTGTCGCGTCTCGTCGCGCAAAAAAACAAATCCGCACACACAAATGGTCGCGCATTGATTATGGCGACTACGTAAGCCACAAGTACAGACCACGACTATTTGACATTTACGCGTCGCGTACATTATCGCGTTTGTCGTTCACGTAGGACAACGGGTAAGCCGTAAATGACAATGCCAGATCCTGCCCCACCCATGTACAGAAAAAGTAAATTAATGAAAATAATTGTAATGAATATAGAACCTTTCTATACTAAATTGTTTATCTTTAGAACTTGCGGATTACGAAATATCTATCCACAAAATACAAACTCATTTTACCTAAAATACAATTTAACCTATAATCAATGTCATTATTGTTTTTAGATTTAAACGGAAACCGCAAGTTCTACAGTCACTAAGACTAATGTTTAGTTATCAGCAATAAAAAAACAGTAAGATGCTACATATTGCACATGACTTTTATTGAGTGGGGCAAAGTTCTATAGAGTTTCTGGCATTGTCCTTTCAAGAAAACGTAACAATATTTGGATTTCGCTGGCCGCTTTCATCTTGATAGCAATAGACTGGTTTACTATTTTACTCATAGGATGTTAATTAAAAACCACGGAATAGAACAAAAAAGTGGAAGTCCCCCGCGTATGTGTCACAATTATGCGGAAAATATGTAAAATAATAACAACCTTTATAAGTTGTAATAATTAATTTTGCTTGAACAACAAATGAGTTTTTCGTCAAAGTTGAATTTGTTTTTCATACAAAATTAAGACTTATTACAACTGACGAAGGT
The DNA here is from genome assembly GCA_947361185.1 of Charanyca ferruginea. Classification (NCBI taxonomy): domain Eukaryota; kingdom Metazoa; phylum Arthropoda; class Insecta; order Lepidoptera; family Noctuidae; genus Charanyca; species Charanyca ferruginea. Next base: position 28,759,663 of record OX376058.1, on the reverse strand, counting down.
GTTATTATTTTATATATTCTTCCGCATAACTATGCCACGCGCAGATTAGTTGCGTGGGCACTTTCACTTTTTTTCTATATTCCGTGTTAAAAACAATGAAATATTCATACTGAAGTAGAGCTGCTCGTATTTTCTACGACTTTACTGCTTTCACTCAAAGCTGAATTACTTTTAGTCGGACTATAGTTCATCGCGATAAGTTTGCGCGAAGTATCTTCTGAGTTTCTTTTTTTAGGATAGGGCAGAGGAGGCAAGACCTGAAATTATATATATTATGATAATTAAAAAGGATTGAAACGTCAATGGGAGCATAGACTTGTCGAGAGCTGAGCTTTACCGCGCGCAAACACTTTCATTATGGTTCTTACGTCACTGACTTAAGACTGTCTTGACCGAACGATGTACCTACTAACCCCTTGTTGGAGTTATCTGGTGAGCACCTAGATATATGAAACACTGAAAGAATCATGGCGAGATCCATACATTCACAATTTATGTATGGAAAAAAAAATTTGAGGGTTTAAAATATTTTCCAATGTGAAGAATACATTACCAGGAGTAGATTAATATACTTAGCATTTTTTTAAACCCCCGCATAATTTAAATATTACAAAATCAAAATAGGTACCACTTTTTCGTTACATCTCGATGCCCATTTTGTGTTTATAAAAAAGGAAAGTGACAAACGACGTCAACTGATCTATAAAATTGGTAGACATGATGTACCAAGTGTGTGGAAAAAAAAATCATTATTTGTGATATTATTTCCCATACAACGATGCAATTTCAGTAAGAACTGCGAAACGGCGCCTGTCAGTGTTACTGTCAGTCGCCGTTTCGTTTTGAAATAATGAGCTTTTCGTTAAACTATTTACTTCCTTTTTGCAGGGTTTTAAAAATATTGTAAATGCCTGAAGATACTCTTTAGGTACCAAAGAATATAAGAATAGGGCTTAAAAACGTCCTCCAATGCGTTCGTGAACAGTTTCGAAGAAATGACGTCTCCCTGTCTCACATTATGGCACAATATGGATTGAATAAAAATTGTTTTTTTTTAGTGGCATATTAGCACTACAGAATTGAATAATTGAAAACCCTATTAGAATTTCAACTTCTCTAAACATCTTAATTTTTTTTGTACAAATCCTGCCATGATTCTTTGGCAGATTTCCTATTATATGTGAAGTTTTTGGTGTCAATTTTTTTGCCGACCGAATTTCGGTCAGGTTGGTCAATCTCAATATCTCCAAAACCAGAAGATTCCCATGTAGCTCCAAGTAAAAAAATGGCCTTAGTAATTGGTACAATATAAGGTTTCAGTTACCAGTCATCCTATATAAAAAGCTCAGCTGTCGCTAAAGGTCCGCTGTTGAGTTAGAATCATTGTATATGTAAAGTAGGTTAGCAAGTATAAGGTACGTATGCATGTGTGTGTACCATCATATTTAATTAGAAGTATTGTCCTTCAAAAAACAGTCGCAAATAAATCAGCATAGTGCAAACACGTATTTCTTTTACCCAAAATTTACAAGCAAAAGTGAACCTTATTCCTATAACAAAATACTCAAAAATAAAATGATCATACTTTAGGGGAAACCTTTTTGGTCTCAACGCGCTGTCCACTGAGAGGCCTTTTTGGAAGACCATCATGGGTTTGATCATTTGCTTCCTGAAGGAAAATGTTATTTTACGCCATAAAATAATGTATTTTTTTATCTGGACCCCAAAACGTTCACACAGTTAACGGTTCATATGAAAAACATACAAAAAACAGACTTCTAAATTAAATGAGTCACCCTATATAACAAGCTCAGCTGTCGCTAAAGGTTCGCTAAATACTCAAAAACAAAATAATCATACTTTAGGTGAAACCTTTTCGCTCTCAACGCGTTGTCCACTGAGAGGCCTTTTTGAAAGACCATCATCTTTTTGACCATTTGTTTCCTGAAGGAAAATGTTATTTTACCATTAAAGAAAACGTGAGTATTCTTACACATTATAGATAGGACGAACCCGGCAACACAGTGAGTTAATCCGTTGTTTTCAATCTATAATGTTATTTTACGTTTTTTTAATAATGTTTTTATTTTATCTGGACACCAAAACGTTTACACCGTTCACAACTCATATACAAGGTGTAACGTCAAATACGCAAAACCTGAAAATACTTTTATTAGAATAACGAGCAGAATTAATTGAAACACTTTTTAATATAGGTCACATTTTTCAAAAAATCTTGATTAAACATGTTACCCTGTCTATTTATTAAAAGGTCAAGCCATCACGTGCGCAAACCTGCCAAAATAGGTAAACAAACACAAATGGTTGTCGTCCAATTTAAATTTTCTCATACGCGTGATAATAATAGTTCTTATTTCAATGCAAATACGAGTCTTAGTAAAACTCAAACAGCACTTATACCTTTAATATTTTTTATGTTTTTTTTTTTCAGAATTAGGATAATTGAATTAAAAATCATTTAAGTAATGAACTGTCATTACCAGTGATAGGAATAGGTAGTGCTTATTAGCCTAAAGTTTGAAGAACAGAGACAAGAAACGGAGACTTCCTTACTACTATATTTTTTCTCGGACATCTGCCCGGACAACACTTAAATACATTCAAAAATTATGTTATTTAGAATAAGTTCGTGTTGTTTACCTAAAGTTTGCGACTAGACATAACATAACACAGTCGTTACAACTATCAAATATTCTGAAAGATTTCTTTTTGGAGAACATTTTGTAAATGACTTGTTGATCTTAAAACTATGAAACGCAGTCTTTGTTTAAAGAGCCGTACACGTTTCGAAGTAAATATCTGTTTTCTAGCTCGCTCTTGGCCATGTTTCTTGAGATTTCTAAAGTTCAAGTGTATAATTGAAAAAAAAACTGACAATTGTTTTTATTAAAATAATAAAACGGTCCTTTTTATCATATGAAAGTTTGTATGGATGTTAAATACGGTTAAAAATATGAACACGCGTAGCCACGTGATTGTTATTGAATTTGTTGTTACAAGAAATAAAATAAATAACTTTAGTCAAAACATTCAAAACTAATTAAAGGTTGACTTACCGTATTATTTGATGTAGACAGACAGGAACAATCTTATTGCAGAAAATCGCAATCCATAAATTCAAGCCAAGGTAGTCGTATTAGGAAGATCCAATAAATAAACCAAAAAACATGCGAGGGTCAAAAACAATATTCACAGAAACAATATACGTGATACAGGAGATGCGCACTCAACAGACCGAAGTACAGGAGTGAGAATAACCTGAGCGGCGCGCCGTCACGCGGCGGTGGGGGAAGGTATGTAGAGCGTTCCCACGCCGCACGGGTATGCGACCACGCCGAGTTTAACAATAGATAACGAAATGCGCTGCTGTAAAAGTCCGCCCATTGTACTTTCGGTGCAATAAAGATTAAATGGTGTTTTTAAAGATTTTAAAGTTTAAGTGTGTTACTAAACAATGTGACCCAACATTATGCACATTTTGAAATATATTTTAGTAAGGTAAAAGACAAATACCTTTTGTTTTTGAAATGATAAATACTCTATCTCCATCCAAAATACGTATAGAGAATGCTAAAATAATAAAAATTACCGTTTTATTATTTTAAAAACAATTATCAGTTTTTTTTTTCAATTACACACTTGAACTTTAGAAATCTCAACAAACGTGGCCAAGAGCGAGCTAGAAAGCAGATATTTACTTCGAAACGTGTACGGCTCTTTAAACAAAGACTGCGTTTCATAGTTTTAAGATCAACAAGTCATTTACAAAATGTTCTCCAAAAAGAATACTTTCGGAAAATTTGATAGTTGTAACGACTGTGTTTTGTTATGTCTAGTCGCAAACTTTAAACAACACGAACTTATTCCAAATAACATAATTTTTTAATGTATTTAAGTGTTGTCCGGGCAGATGTCCGGGAAAAAATATAGTAGTAAGGAAGTCTCCGTTTCTTGTCTCTGTTCTTCAAACTTTAGGCTAATAAGCACTACCTATTCCTATCACTGGTCATTACTTATATTTTTGTGGTTTTTTCTTCTTTTTACTCAACTACGGCAATACCAAAATGCCGATACCAGGGGGTTACGAATTTAGAAGTCTGTGTTTGTATGTTTATACAAGGTGTAACGTTAAACACGCAAAACCTCAGACACCCCATATTATTTTTAATTACTGATAATTGCAGATATTCGCCTGAATAATATGGGTAATTCGGCGAGTAATAGAAACCAAATTGTTATCACTAAGAAGAGAGTATTTAATAGTAAAAACAGCGCGCAATTTGCACAAGGTATTCTGGAAAATGATTGGTGTAGTATGGGTATAAATACTTTCCTCAAAACATTTGATAGGATATTCCAAAATAGCTACAGAAAAAAAGAATATAAAATAAGCTTCAAATATAATGTCAAATTAAAGTGGATCACTAAAGGAATTCGAACCTCAAGTAAAATAAAACGTTTTCTGTGTGCCCAAAATGGAAACAAACTTGAGCCTAGTGTCCTAAAGTATAGAAACAAATATGTTCAACTGTACAGGCAGGTTGTAGCAAAGGCTAAGAAACATGCAATAATGGTGCAAATAAACAGTTCTAAAAATCTAAGTAAAGAAGTGTGGAAAATAGTGAACAAATGCACTAATAAGGAGAAAGCAATAAAACCAGAACTTCGTCTCAAAGTTGATGACCAACTTCTAGTAGATCCAGAAGAAATATCTGACATCTTGGCAAAACAGTTCAACTACAAATGCATCACTGGTGCAATTGCCAATGACCAAAATACAGCATCCTTGAATATGAATGCAAACGAAATAACAGACGAAATGATAATTGCTCCGGTTACACCAAATGAGATCTTAACCATAGTGAAAAGTATGGAAAACAAGTATTCTTGTGGTCATGATGAGATCCCAATATCAGTAATTAAGGAACATATATTAATACTAGCTGAACCTATGTGCAATTTTTATAACAAATGTATTGAGGAATCCATCTTCCCAGACCAGCTAAAAATAGCAAAAGTAATACCTGTCTTTAAAAAAGGCAGTAGGACTGATTCTAAAAACTACAGGCCGATCTCCTTGCTACCAGTTCTATCAAAAATATTTGAAAAAGTTATTAAAAATCGACTTCTTTCTCATTTACGTGCCAATAGAATACTCAACAAAAGACAGTTCGGTTACCAAAAAGGTGTTGGTACTACAGATGCAATTTATACTTTACTTGATGATGTAATAGGAAATATAAATAAAAAACTGAGAGTAGCAGGGATTTTTCTTGATTTAAGTTCCGCGTTTGACACTATAGACCACAATTTACTTATTATTAAAATGATGCATTATGGAATTAAAGGAAAGGCCTTAAAACTATTCTCATCATATCTTAAAAACAGAAAAATGTACGTAGAAATTGACAAAATACAAAATGGCTATAAAAAAGCTTACAAATCACGGACAGTAAACATGACTACAGGTGTTCCACAAGGATCTATATTAGGACCAATTTTATTTATATTATTTATTAATGACATGATTGATTATATGAATACTATTTTACCTGACATTGATATAGTAGTTTTTGCAGATGACACTAATGCTATAATAGCGGCTAAAGACATGACTGAATTAACACAAAAGGTAAATGACGCATTACAAGCATTTCACGTGTGGTTCACTAGAAACAATTTGTTAATCAATACTGCAAAGACTAAAGTACTATTATTTAGAACTACAGCCCGAAATAAGGACAACTTAGATGTTGTTTTAAACAATGAAAAAATTCTTCTCGGTAAAGAAGTTACCTTTTTAGGAATCCACATAGACGATCAACTAAATTGGAAAATTGAACTAGATGCGATTAACAAGTCAATATCTTCCGCATGTTACGTGTTGAGAGCTCTAAGAACAGAAATTAGTATTGAACAATTAAGAATGGTATATTTTGCATTGGTAGAATCAAAAATTAGATATAGTATAATGTTTTGGGGAAATAGTTATGCTTACAACATCAAAAGAGCATTCGTTTTACAAAAACGTGCAATTCGCACTTTAGTTCATGTTTCGCAAAGAGAGAGTTGCCGTGAATACTTTACTAAATTAGACATACTTACAGTACCGAGTATTTATGTATTTGTGCTTCTAACCAATATGGCCAAATATATACACGAATATGAGACGGCGGAAGAACGAGAGATTAGAGAAGGCACGCGTAGGCAAGATATTAAACTTTATAAAATAAAGCCTAACTTAAATATTGTGAAGCACTGTCCCAGATACCAATCGGTTATATTATTTAACAAATTGCCTTTAGATTTAAAAAGTGCTATATACTCCAGATCCTTTAAAAAACAGCTGAGAAGATTTCTATTAAGCAAGTGTTTATATACAATTAGTGACCTTTAAAGTTAATTAAATGTTATGTAAATTTTTATGTATTTGCATGTTGTTTATTCAATATGTTTGTTAATTCAGATACAATTTATTGTTAATGAATAAATGATTATGATTATGATTATGATTATTAATTCAATTAACCTAATTCCGAGAAAAAAAAAAACATAAAAAAAATTAAAGGTTTTGTTTACCTCAGTAGGTAAACAAAATTCTTGTGCTTCTCAGTCCTACTAACATATTTTTCCCAAGTTTTTAATGTGAAACAGATAATGCTAGACTATTGGTGCATCGCCACGCCAACAGCAAGTCTAACCCGATTTTTGTCTTTTAATTATAGTATCAAATTAAAATTAAGTACCAGACTAACCTCCAAAACACAAAAGATTCTTCCGACGACGTTCGACCCTTCCACAACCCCCAACTTGTTACCAAACTAGTCGGGGGGGGGGGGGGGGGGTACCCTCTAGTCACTAAACTAATCCGGGGTCGCAGAATGATCGTACGTTCCCGCGACCCCCGTCGTAGGTGTCAGATGGAACACTGAGGTGGTTTTTAGTCAGTACGAGTCTGACAGACCCCTTTGCCCGCTCAGGGCGGAGGACAACCAAGAGGATTTTTAACCTAGGAAAGGTAACCTACATTTTTTTTGGACCCGGGTTAAAAAGGAAACCGCAAACCAGAGAAAACAAAAGGACAATCAACTTACGCGTATAGTTGACAAGTGGTCCTCTATGGCCTTATGCACTTTGGACGACATGTCGGCAGCTTTCAACTGAGTCTCAAGCTCTGCTACCTTCCTCTTCTCTATTGACAGTTGAGCAGTGAGTTGAGCTGTAATGTTTAAGGTTCTAGATTAACCTTTTGCGGGCACTGACATATGAAAACGTGCCCAATACGCCACCGTCGCGTCGGCTGAAGCACGACAGAAATACCAGAAAATGTTTATGGAACATTTTTAAGTAAAAAAGTAATAATTATACTTAATTAGATTTCTGTTTCTTTTTCCTATTATTTAAAACTACATGCAATAATAGGAATATTGTTAAAAGGCACAAAGATAGGTATATCCATTAGTTAAAACTAAATACTTATTATTTGTGAAAACCGACTAACACGCAGACGAAGATAACATAAATGCGAATCAGAATTAGTTTATTTGTTTGTTATGCTTTCACGACCAAACTGCTGAATCGATTTTAATGAAATTTGGTACAGACTAAGCCCGAACCTAAAGAAAGGATATTGGCTACTTTTTAATCCGAGACATTGTCTGTATACGCGATAACCGACCGACATTCACACGGACGAAGTCGCGGGCAAAGGCTAGTAAATAAATAAATCATGGGATTGTATAATAAGTCCGTTATAATCAGAATCAGAATCATTTTATTTGCTCTAAATGTAGGTACAGTATCGGATAGTAACATAAATAAATGAGATCAACTACATTTTACCTTACGGCATGCAAATCATTACATTAATTAAACAATAATAAATAAAAAATGTCAACAATATGAATGGAATTAATAATGAGTAATTAAAATCAAATAGTCAGGAAGTTAGGTATAAGAAACAATAACAATTTACTCAATGTCAATTAACTAAAAAAAAAAAAAATCGCACTAATAAATTAATGTAAGTACTATAGGTATTTGTATAAAGACGTATTCTATAATGTAACATCATTTAAAAAGTCTTTTACTGAATAATAGCATTTTCTTGAAAGTAGTGCAGTTATCTTAGATTTAAAAATGTTATCAGAATATTCCTTAACACTATGAGGTATTTTATTATAAATAACAGGTCCCATAGACAGTGCCATCCACGAAGACGGGTCCCATTATTTTTGGTGTCGGGAGCCGCGGGGTGGGGGGAGTGCGTGCGCGCTCATAGACAATACGTACGTATCGACAGCACTACAACGAGCGAGAAAATGCATATTTGCACTGTAAACGATTAGGAAAAGAAGTGTAGCGCGTCTTTGTGGATAGCAGTAACTGTACCTGTACATACCACATTTAGATTCAGCTCGTCTAACGTCCGCCAGTGCATCGCTAGTTCGCTTCGCGCTGTTCTCCAGTTCATGTTGGCTCGCCGTACGTTCGCCGTTGACGCGAATGTTTTCTTTGCGAACCTTCTCTACTTCGCTCTCTAGCCGACTGATGCGTGTTGAATACTCGTTGTGGACGTTGGACAGTTCCTGTACAAGAAAGAAAATATTATGTAACGTGCCTGGCAATCATCATCATCATGTCAACCTTTAGACTCCCACTGCTGGGCAGTCAGCCGCCGTAATCACCATGCTTGGCCGATGCATGTTGGCGATCGCAGTAGGTTTTATGGTCCCAGAAGGACTCTGCTGCCCATCCCCTAGTCAATATCCCAGTATCGCCTGCTGCGACACCCACGGAAAAAACGGGGTGGTGTTATTCGCGGCCGGCACCACACGGCTTACGGTCTGGTAATTAGTGACCTGAATCATGAATCACATGTCATATGTGACTAATGGGACAGGGAAATGGTAAATCACATATGAGTTGATCCACCAATCAATTGACATACTTTTTATAAGCTGTCAAAACGAGATTCCCCATATTTTGTATGGCAATCATATAGATTGAGAAAAACGGCCTGTCGCAGGAACGCGACGGGCGGTGTATGTGGCGGAGAAAGGTGGGCGTATGCCATCGAAACTAGTCGGACGAACCCGACAACACAGTGAGTTAATCCGTTTTTCTCAATCTATGAATCTCTTTCTATAAATTCAGAATGATTTTAGATTATAATAATCTACAACATGTATAATTACAAAATACCACTTACCTCTTGTAGAGTGGTGACTTTCATTTTCAAATCCTCCATGACAGTTCTACATTTATTTTCATTACATGGCTGGTCTGATGCCGATTTTGAGGTCCTGAAATATATTTTCAATATTTAATAATAATATTCCTTCAAGGAGCTCTTGTTTAAGTAAAAGCCGTACGGATAGGTCATGGTTAAGGTACGCTTGCCGCGGTTGATCTGTGGATGGGTGACCATCCATTTTGAGAGCCCTGCATACCTTGGAAAGCACGTAAAGCTGTTGGTCGCGGCTGTCATTTGTATATCTTTGACAGTCGTTATAGGGAGTCAGAAGCCAGAAAATCTGACAACCAGTCTTACAAAGGGGTATCGTGTTACCCAGTAACTGGGTTGTGGAGGTCAGATAGGCAGTCGCTCCAGTCGGTCAACATAGTTCGAAATAAGCTAGGTAGATGATGATTTAAGGGGCTATTAAACGACTTTTACAGATTTTAAACTGACAATCACGTCAAAATGTGCAGTGTAAATGATTTGAAGAAAATAAATGTTAAACTAGAACATTCTCTTAATCATATAGAAAGTGAATATTTTTGATTAAGTTCATATTAAATAGTTTAATTAACTCGTGAAGTTGTGTCTGACGCGGACAAAACATTGACAATCACACAAAATCTACCAGGTATAATTATCCGAAACTTACACTATCTTACAGACAATTTTATTATCTATCTTTTAGTATACGCCTTTTTTTAATTTTGAAAGAATACTACTTTTATTTAATTTTTTCGACTAAATTTTGAAAGTTTTGGACGCAGACTGCGTCCGTTCTGCATCAGTTTTGCGTCCAAAACTCTAAGTTTCTCTAAGTTTTTTCTTTCTTTTTATTCTTTAAACTTTGAGTTTTGGACGCAGCGCATACGATTCTCTGGTCGCTCAAGGTCGCCGGCGTATATCGTCGCCTTAATAATAATATGCTCCCGTTTATGTTTAGAGGAAGTTTGAAAGTGACACCAGTGACAGAGAAGTTGAAAGGGAATCGTTTGTCTTGGTATGTGCATGTGAAGAGAAGGGATGAAACGCATGTGACCAAAAAGAGTTATGAATATTAATTTGGATGTATGGAGAAGGAGAGGAAGGCTGAAGAAAAGATGGATGGATTGTGTGAAGAATTCGTAGCAGATATTTTTTGTGTCTACGTAGGTACTACTAGCTTTACTCTAATTTAAGTTTTTTAATGCAATTTAGTGTTAATTTATTACAAATACATAGAAGCACTTCCTAGCCTGAAACACAGGTTCAACCTAGTTCAGGCAAATGACCACCTATGTTCTAATTTAAATTCTAATATATTTTTTGTATGTGTCTTTTTATTAAATAAACAATTATTATTATTATTAGAATGATATAAATGAAAAGGGAGTCAGTGAAAGCATGACGATGGACAGGACGGAATGGAAGAAGAAAACACATTGCGCCGCCCAAGTAACATGGGTTAAGGCTGTTCAAGCCGGTCAATCTTCCATACAAACGGCGACAGGTGATTACTCCTCTATTTATGGTTGTATTTTCGAAAATCAGGATGATATTAATTCGTTTTGTTATTAGCTACGCCTGTACGAAGCCAGAATTCCATAAAAAAAGTTGGTTTGAAAGTTAGGACCCTCTAAACATTCGAGTATTTAAGCAAATTTTAGCGCAACTTTAAGCTTAAATAAAGTATATAAATAATACGAATAATTTAAAACCGCTTTTGTAGAGGCCTAGTTAAGTTATTGAAAAATTCGAATAACTTTATTTTTACAGTATTTATCTTAGCATTATTAAATAATCACACTAGGCCCATAGCGATGTTCACGTAAATTTCCGCGCGCCAATTTTCTTGTGATGTTATCGCGTTCTCACTCACTCGTTTGTTTTCGAGCTTTGCGTTAGTTGAAACAAAAAATAATTCAATCACGCTCGCGTCTACTTAGACGCGAGCGTGATTGAATTATTTTTCGAACGAACTTTCGCTCGATGGGGTTGGGCGCTCTTAAGGGCAGGAAGTAGAAGAAGATTCTCCCGACCGAGATAGCGGCAAATCTCAACCGAGATCAGCCAAGTACGCAGAAGATATTATAGTGCACAAGTGTGTGCGCAAACACAGATGCACTCCCTCTTCCCTCACTCTCATAGTCCGGCGGGACATCATATGACATGATCGAAGATCAGGCGCTGGACCAAAGATTTCAAGTGCTTTCCGAGATACAGGTGTATATATAATTTCGTATTGGAAGAACCCAATAACACTTTTTGTTTGACATAGGAATTGAATCCAGGACCCTCCCTATGTACAGCAGTCGCGTTTGTGACCACGAGACCAACGAGGCGGTCAATTTTGCATTAAATACTAGTTTTTGCCCGCGACTTCGTCCGCGTGAATGTCGGTTATCGCGGATGCAGACGAAGTCCCGGATTTAAAAGTAGCCTTGTGCTTGTGTCATGTCCTTCCCCAGGGACCAAGCTATCTTCCTGCCAAATTTCATTAAAATCGGTTCAGCCGTTTCATCGTGAAAGCGTAACAGACAGAGTCAATTTCGCATTTATAATATTAGTATGGATAAAGTATGGATTTGATATTATTTCAGAAGACAACACCTTTAACTTATTAAACGTCATGACGGACAGTGTGTGTCCGACCACGGAATAGAAAAAACAAAACCTTCGTCAGTTGTAATAAGTCTTAATTTGGTATGAACAACAAATTCAACGTCAACGAAAACCTTATTTGTTGATCATACAAAGTTAAGACTTATCACAACTGACGAAGGTTGTTAATATTTTACACATTTTCCGCATAATTGTGACACGCGCGAGATAGCTGCATGGGCACTTCCATTGTTTTTTTCAATTCCATGTAACCAACGCGAGTGGAGGTTTGACCTTCAACATTTTTGATCCGGCAGTCAATGAACAGTCAGCAAAAGAGATAGGTATGCAGGTCATCGGAAATGGTTGAAGTTTACTTAGAAACCGATGGATGTTATCAAATGAAACTTAATTAAATCATTAAAATGTTTATTCTCTATTAGTTTTATTCAAAAAGATCCATCGGTTTCTAAGTAAACTTTAACTATATCTGATAACCCTGCATACCTATCTCTTTTGCTAACTGTACTGAATACATTAAATAATGAAAACACTTACCTCTCAGGTGAGACATTGGCTTGTGTCTGGGCATTGTTCTTTGGAGTTCTGAAATGTATTGAAAATGTATTATAATTATTATTGTATCATCATCATCTGCCTAGGCTTTTCCCAACTATATTGGGGTCGGCTTCCAGTCTAACCGAATGCAGCTGAATACCAGTGTTTTACATGGAGCGACTGCCTCTCGGACCTCCACAACCTAGTTACTGGGTAACACGATACCCGTTGGTAAGACTGGTTGTCAAACTAAGTTTATTTATACTAATATTATAAAGCTGAAGAGTTTGTTTGTTAGTTTGGTTGAACACGGTAATTTCAGGCACTTCTATTTTTATTATAAAATAGTTTTGTAATAAAATACGCACGGACGAAGTCGCGGGCAAAAGCTAGACAAAATTTACCGTCTTTGGCTCCTTAATTCTTATTAATTACACAACGATTCTTGATGCGGTTATTAACACCATTTACAAAATTATAAATTAATATGGCATAAGCTACGAAAAAAAAACAATTAAATGACGAAAGATCAATAGTTGAGAACGGCAAGACCGACTTTCTTCAAGACAAGGTTTATATGAAAGAAAATCCACCCGAAAAGTCGAAAAATAGTAAGGCATTTCTATAACATACAATATCGTTTTTAGAGTGACTGCTTATTTGACCTCCACAACCCAGTTACTGGGTAACACGATACCCCTTGGTAAGACTGGTTGTCAGACTTTCTGGCCTCTGACTATCCATAACAACTATCAAAGACCTATTCTAATCTATCTAATGACATCTGGGACAAACGGCTGTACGTGCTTTCCGAGGCACACAATAACCAATATAACGATTTTTGTACAGTTACTTATATTGACACATACCTGTCTTCCCATTGACATGAGCTCGTCGTTTTGACTACTGGATCACCTTCTTTATTGAGACCATCGCGTCTGTAAAAAATATTATTGGCATTAATAAGTTTGCACTAGAAAAACTTACAAAATTATTATGCAATGGGACAATTACACGCTGGTATTATTATTAATTTTTTTAGAAGAAAATGGTTTACCACTTAAATTATTAAGTACTTATTTTATTTATTTGACGACACGGCTGGCGCAGTGGTTGAGCGATTGACTGCTGCGCTGCGTGTCGCGGGTTCGATTCCCAGACGGAACAAATATTTGTATGGCCTATAGACAGTTGTTCCGGGTCTGACTGTTTGTATATGTGTGAAAATGCACCCAGGATACACGAGAAATACTTAGAATGGGGCCTTATGTGTTTAAAAAAAAAGTATTATATTAGTAAAGTATTATGTTATATATCTATATTTATAAAAGAAAGTCGTGTTTGTTACAACACTTATAACTCGAGAACGGCTGAACCGATTTGGATGAAAATTGGTGGAGAGCTAGCTTAAGACCAGGAGACGGACATAGGATACTTTTTTTTTTTTGCTTTTGTACGGTAGGTGTAGGGTAGGTGTAGGGTAGGTGTAGGGTAGGTGTAGTGTAGGTGTAGGGTAGGTGTAGGGTAGGAGTAGGGTAGGTGTAGGGTAGGTGTAGGGTAGGTGTAGGGTAGGAGTAGGGTAAGTGTAGGGTAGGTGTAGGGTAGGTGTAGGGTAGGTGTAGGGTAGGAGTAGGGTAAGTGTAGGGTAGGTGTAGGGTAGGTGTAGGGTAGGTAAATAGGCAGGTAAGTAGGAAGATACCGACAGGACAACGTCTGTCGGGTCAGCTAGTTATATTATATATTTAAAAAAAGTAAAGAACGAGATTTGAGCGCATACTTCGCCGGGTAACGCGCAGACTTGGCATTGGCATGTGGTGGAGTAGTCTTTGTGAACTGCTTGGCTGAACATAGTCGCATGTTCAGCTGCCTGATCCGCTCTGCCATATGGTGGTTTTGCTCTTTCAAGTCTGCTATACTGCAAAGTCACAGATAAGCAGTTTTGAAAGCCAAAAACTATATTTCAATAAAAAATAACAAAAGCAAAAATAAAACAGAAAACTATCACTATTATAAATACATTCAATTTCAAGCCGTATTTCGTTAAACATAACATTGCTATTCGTAACCAGGTTATAGTGTGTTGGTGATGTGAACCCAATAGTTATGCCCTTACCAAAAACCGCTCAACGCAACTAAAGGTTTCAGTTCAAAAATAAAACTTAGCCAAATGCAAAATAAAGTCTTAAATAAAATAGCAAACAAAAACAAGATTGAGATTGAAATTAAGATTGAGATTGTTGTTGCTTGGATAGTTCAATTAGAATTACATATTTTTAAATTAGATCTTGATAAGTCATTGCAGTGATTATGGATAGCCTTCATGATCTTTTAATGCACTTCGTCATGTTTTAATGCTTGTATGCACTGTTGGCTTTTGATTCATCAATCTTAATGCTATGACAATGTAGATTATGGTTGTAGCAGTTAGGATCTATGTTTTGTATCAACCAAAGCATGGGCAGTTTTTATTCTAACATTTTTCAGTTTTGACAAGCAATTACATGAATGTTTATGTAACATAATGAATATGGAATAACAAATATATACAAAGATAATAAAGTAAACAATTAAAATATTATGTCAAATTATCTTGGAAGATTAGACATAAAAATAAGCACCTTAAAATTTTTAATTTGTTCTGCAAATAGACCATATATAGTTAATTAGTGATGGATATAGTTTTAATGTTTAAAATTTGTTTTTAAATACTATTGATTTGTTATGCCTATCAATAACTGAATGATAAACGAAAATTATAAATTATAATAATAATATTCTATTTAAATTTCCCCTTACTACACACAAGGCATCGGCCCGTGTGTAAGGTCGTCACCTCTCTTATAAGAGAAGAAAACCAAAAATCAAAAATAATATTAATATGTGGGGACATTACACACGGTGATCTGACCCCAAACTAGGGAGAGACCCTGTACTATGGTTGTCAGACAAATAAAGAAATGACATAAATGAAAGGTGAATGATAAATTAATATTTATTACTGTTATAGTCTTCCAGTTTTCCTTTCAGTTTTGCTCCTCTGTGTAGTTATGAAAACTACAAAAACCGAGCAAAACAATAATATAGAAATATTCAAGTGGTTCCATACAACAGTTTATAAGTTAAATACTTACAAATTTCTCTGTTCATTTAAAACAGCTTTGTTGCCCATGCAGCATTCTTTCGCCTCTTTAGACATCATCCTATCCTGAACATTGGACATTCGCTGCATCTGAGTGGACAGGACTCTAATCTTGTCCTGCTGCCCGTTAATGGTTTTCTTGAGTTCTATGTTATTCTCCACAAGATTAAAGTATAAATCTTCTAATTCCCGCTTGCTTAATTTTGATGGACATATTCTATACATTTCTGGAAAAAGTCAAAATCGGATTATTTATTTCAATAAGACCATTAAAAGGAAATTTGGATCTAGTTGCTTCTTCCAAAAGGTAGTTTTGTGTGGAGAAGAATGGTACTGCCATATTTGAACCAGTAAAAACCACTATATTTGGTATATACAAAGTGACATGTTAAGAAAAGACAGCATACATAGTGTTCACATATTTGCAAATATTTAAACTGTAGATGACCACTCCTCCTCATCAAATCCTAACTAATATTATTAATATGAAAGTAAGTTTGTTTCTTGACTGTTCCCAAAGAAAACAGCAGTTGGTCAGTGGGTTTTCTTAGAACATTCTTATGATAATAGATGGCCCCACATGTCTTCATCCAATCATCATGATTTAATTATTTTATTACAAGTACAGTACAACACGAAATGATTGTTACATTCCAAAGTAACGCGAGCGAAGCCGTGGGAAAAAACGAGTTGTAATATATTATACTGAAATAAACACCTACATGTATTTATTTGTTTGTTGATTTGTTGTGTTGGTTTAATTCTTTTACATAGAATTAGACCAGCGCCCTGCTACCGCTACTTGTACCTACACAGGTCACGCATCGCCAACTGGCAAGCAGTTACCAAGTGACTCAACTTTTACATAGAATTAGACCAGCGCCCTGCTACCCCTACTTGTACCTACACAGGTCACGCATCGCCAACTGCCAAGCAGTTACCAAGTGACTCAACTTTTACATAGAATTAGACCAGCGCCCTGCTACCCCTACTTGTACCTACACAGGTCACGCATCGCCAACTGCCAAGCAGTTACCAAGTAACTCAACTTTTACATAGAATTAGACCAGCGCCCTGCTACCGCTACTTGTACCTACACAGGTCACGCATCGCCAACTGGCAAGCAGTTACCAAGTGACTCAACTTTTACATAGAATTAGACCAGCGCCCTGCTACCCCTACTTGTACCTACACAGGTCATGCATCGCCAACTGCCAAGCAGTTACCAAGTAACTCAACTTTTACATAGAATTAGACCAGCGCCCTGCTACCCCTACTTGTACCTACACAGGTCACGCATCGCCAACTGCCAAGCAGTTACCAAGTGACTCAACTTTTACATAGAATTAGACCAGCGCCCTGCTACCCCTACTTGAACCTACACAGGTCACGCATCGCCAACTGTCAAGCAGTTACCAAGTGTAGCGATGCGCGATGGCGAGAGGTTTTATTCGATTGTTTCGATTGTTCGAACATCTCGATGGTTCTCGATTGTTTCGACTTGGACTCGAGTCCGACTCGGTCTGTTATTGCGACTGGCGCATGGCGCGTTCATTCGCGAGTTGTTCCTCGATGGATTAGTTTCGCGAGTTCTTGACTTGCGTTGTGATTGCGAATCCAAACTAATTCTTTCAGCAAGAGCAATCGAACCTAATCAATACCGCGATGGGAATAAAATATAGGTAGTTAACTTACATAGTACCCACGAATACTTAGATAGAAGCAATCATGAAAATAACCAGAGCTCTGCACTTCGGCTCGATGCACGCAATCGACTGATCGACTGACTCCGGTGACAGAGCGAGACTCGGTGAGTGATTCGAACAATCAAAAACTAGCGGTCGATTCCATTGACTCGAAACAATCGAAAAATATCTCGATAGTTTTGTAGAAAGGCGAGTCGATTGTCGACTCGATGGTTTATTTTAACGACTTTGATTCTTTCGATTGTTAAAACATCTCGGAATCGCCCATCGCTAACCAAGTGACTCAACTTTTTGCAGGTATACCCATAGTAGTAATTTAAGTAGGTAGCGTTATTGTGTACCTACTCACCCCGATCTAATTTAGCTGTTGCGTGACTCTTGCATATGTTATTGGTCTCATAAGGACTCCTGCATAGGGTATTGGCTTCATTTTGACACTTGCTCATGTTACTATTATTACATCTTTCCATTTTCTCTTTATAACTCATGGTGGAAACTTGCACTTTCAATTCAAAAACAATTTATCCTGGATTCTTGGCTTGTTATCAAAACATTGGTGGCAAAGTGATTTGATGGCCGCTCACGATTACATCTTTACATACAAAACATTTACGCCACATAATTTTATCCTGATATTAGCATGGATATTGATTAGAAATTTACTTCAATGCAATGCAAAATTGTTCGCCGCTAAAATGAAAAGACCGCCATAGCAACTCTTGCCGAAAATGTCAACAAAGTTGACGTAATGACATTTGACAAGTGACAGTTGTCGACACAGATATAATTATAATTTATCTGTGGTGGTCGAGTTTTCATCCACTGCGCTCTCTAGCGAAACAAAAGCAAACTACGGTTTACAGAAAAACAAAATAGGCTTTTATTTATCCGACTTCAAAAATCAAAGGTTCTCATTACCACCAACATCCAACCTACATTCTGAGCAAATAAATGAATATTATATTCTATTAATTATTACAATTTCTAATTTTCTATTTACCTCAACCAGTTTTTTTCGGTTGCTTGGATATTTTTTTCTTCATCGTAAGCTGCCCAACTCTAACTAAAACGGGACTGGGCTGGACATGTCTGCCGCATGCCAATTAACCGAACGACCTACTTATGATAGGCCCGTAAATCCCAAAATTGGTGCCCTGAAATGGCGAGACGGGGTCGCGGTAGTTACTTTTATAATAATAATAATTATATAAAAAGCTGGCAACACTATGTGTCACTTATCTAATATTTTATTTGTTCAACAAAAATATTAATTAAATACCATATACACATTTTAATAGATACTGATACATTTTTTTATAAATAACGAGCATATAATTATTCAATTAATTTTACTACTTCTGTGAGCCATACCCATAAAATCATCGCAAATAGTTTTTGGAAAATAATTTCTCATCATGACATCTGTCATAGTACAAATATATTGCATAAATAATTGGAAATTGTATATAATCATCGATACATATGGACTATATAATCAAAAACGATGGTACAAGATAAAGAAAATATATAGATAAGGATGATAACGAGAGCAGCAGTACGTCGAGCACGTCTACAACCTCCGGACCTGTCGCTCAGCTCCGCCTCACCGCCGCCGGAACCCAGTCCAACCGTGAGTGTTGGGATGCCTCGGCAGTTGCGTCGAGCTCGAGCGACGAGTATTTCTCTCCGCCTACGACGCCACCACCTGCTCGTCGACGGGGAGGACGCCGGCCGCCGGATGGTTTAGGACCGCGAGACCCATCGGTCTCTGATAGGGTCCCAGCTCCCGGCGGAAGGTCACAGAGCGCATCGACTCCCTGAAGCAGAAGGTGTATGCATGGGCAAACCGTATTCGAAGGTATAAGCGACGGGCGGAACGATACTCTCAGAATCGCACATTCCAGAGCGATGAAAGGTGGGTTTATAGGACTTGGGAGCGACCGATTCAAAGTGTGACCGATACGCGCCTGCCGGATGATGACGCCATGTACTTGTTCTGGCGCAACATCTGGTCGGTGCCTGTCAGGCACACTGAGGGTGATTGGACTCAGGAAGTCGAACGAGCGTGTGACGCGTTACCAGAAATAGGGGCAATCACTATCAGCCCCCAAGATGTAGCTTGTGCAGTCCGTCCATTGCCTAATTGGAAGTCTCCAGGGCCGGACGGGCTGCACAACTTCTGGATCAAATGGTTCAGAAGGTCGCACGTTTGTTTGGCGTCTTGGTTCCAGTCATGCTTGGAATCAGGATCGTTGCCCCAGTTTTTGACGACAGGAATAACCCACCTGCTCCATAAATCAGGTAGTACTGCGGAACCCAAAAATTATAGACCGATCACATGTTTGCCGACGGTCTATAAAGTTTTTACATCCATTTTAAGAGCTAAAATTAACCACCACGTAGACAGTAACGGTATCATGTCTCCCTCTCAAAATGGATGTAGGAATGGATCCCGCGGTACTAAGGAGCTGCTCCTGATTGACATGGCCATCAGCCAACAGGTTCGCCGATCCCGAAAGGATTTGTCGACATGTTGGATAGATTACAAGAAGGCCTATGACTCTGTGCCGCATACATGGCTCATGAGGGTGCTAGAGTTGTATAAGATAGATGCCACTCTGCGCACCTTCCTGATGTCGTGTATGGGGCAGTGGAGGACGGTCCTTTACTATCCAGGATGTCGATATATCCAGAGGAATAGTGAACCGATAAGGATTGAGCGGGGTATATTTCAGGGCGACAGTTTGAGTCCGCTTTGGTTCTGCTTAGCCTTGAATCCTCTAAGCACACTGCTGGAGAATTCAAGTCTAGGCTATCGGTTGAAGAGAGGAGGTCAGGTAATATCTCACCTTCTTTACATGGATGACTTAAAACTCATTCCATCAGTTCACAGCTGATGGACCTACTGAAAGTAACTAACTAAAAGAAACTTTTAGTAGCGCCATCAGGATGGAATTTGGTGTGGACAAATGTGCGGTCATGCATGTCAAGCGAGGGGAGATTGTGGAATCCGAGGGACTTCAGCTCTCGGATTCCATAAACCTTAGATCCCTCTCTTCAATTGAGACCTATAAATATTTGGGTATGGCGGAAGCGTTGGGCACATCAATGCTGCTGACATCAATGCTGCTGATACAATAGTGTTTTGTCAGGCGGAAATAGATAGATAGATAAGATAGATAGATAAATCATTTATTTAGTGCATCCAAAAGACATATCACAACATAAAAAAAAAAACAAATCAAATAAGGGTTAAACAAAGTGCGGTGTGCGTCTCAAGGTTGCACCAAATGGGAGTCAGCTCAGCATGTGTCAGGCAAATGTACCTGACGCTGATATTCTGCTGAATCCCTGTAGTGACGTACGGACGTCGAGCAGATAAGAGAGATTGATCTTGACGGGTGTTGTGGCAAAGTTTTATGCAAAGTTCTGTCGATGTACCCACGATTACAATTATGAATATTCTACAATATAGTTTTGTATTGGAGAACGTTCTTGCTCGTTGAAGTAATAATTGTGTATTTTGATTACTTGATTTATTCATAAGTATAAATATGTGTAATATATAAATGAGTAAACTTATTACAATAAAAAATTATAGTGTCGTAAGTGCGAATAAAATAAACGATTTGGCCAGACTAAGGGTAATTAACATTATAGCTATTGTCCAGCAAAAAGATTCACAAATCATCCAACAATTATTCTAATTACCACCCCCTTGTTCTCAGGTTTATGAGTTAATGACAGCCAGTTATATAATAGACACGTTCGAAACAGTCATACCCAGATCTTTCTGCGAGGCGACAAGAAACTGCCTCAGTCTTACCCTGAAGGTAGCAAGATATTTAAGATTCCTTATCGGCGGGGGAATATTGTTCCAGCACTTGGATGCGGCGTACCTAAAACTTCCCCTGAAAGCAGCTGTCTTGTGCGATTGAGTGGAGAGTTGCTGTGAGCACTGCCTACTTGCACATTCTCTTCTACTAGCAATCCAGCTCAGTTTATTGTACAAGTAGGTAGGCTGCTTGTTCTTTATGACTCCAAATAGTAGACATGCTAAGTGCATCTTACGTCGCAATTTCATATTAAGGATAGAATGCTTATTTAAAAAAGGCGTTACGTGACTTCTTGGCGGAATTGAGAAGCAGAATCTAGCGCAGGCATTTTGCACCCTCTGGATTAATCGCTCAGTTCTTGCCAGTAGTCGAGGGCCAATAACTGCGTCCGCATAGCTTAAATTGGATAGCACGAGCGACTCAACCAGTTGAATCCGCAGCTCCTCTGATAGGTAAGGCCTTATTTTATAAAGGACCTTAAGCCGATAGAAGCAAGTGCGTACTGACTCTGCCACGTGCGCTTCGTACCTCAACTCAGCGTCCATGTTCAGACCCAGATTACGTGCCTCAGTGACTCGAATGATCGGCTCACCCAGCAGGGTAACGTTGAGAGTTATCGGCACGGCCCTGATTTGGTTCTTGGTTCCAAACAGCATATATTTGGTTTTGGTGGGATTAAGTACCAAGCCGTTATTTTCAGCCCAACATGCTATCCTGTCAAGATCATCGTTTAAATCCTTTATAGCGTTATTATAGTCACCTGGCTTAAAGGAAATATAGACTTGTACGTCATCAGCATAAATATGGTACTGACATCATTTCAGGGAGTTTATGATATCCGCACAATACAAAATAAATATGATGGGGCCGAGTATTGAGCCTTGCGGGACTCCTCTGCATACAGATGTAAGTGACGAAACTAGGGATGAGCCATTGCTCAGTCGTATTTCCACACGCTGGCGACGGTTGGTGAGGTAACTTTGGAACCAGTGTATCGTGTTTGGGTCGAATCCATAGTAGTGAAGCTTTGATAGGAATAAATCTATATTTATGCAGTCAAAAGCTCGCGAAAAGTCTAGTAGGACAAGAAGCGTACATAGGCCCTTATCTTGTGCTGACAGAATGTTATCAGTCACGTCCAAAAGAGCCGTAGAAGTACCACGCTGTTTGCGAAAGCCAGACTGTAGTTCAGGTAGAATGTGGTTTGCTTCTAGGTATTTTGTCAGCTGCTGGCATACTGCCTTTTCAGCAATTTTTGAAAGGCAAGGCAGGATACTTATAGGCCTTAGGTCTTTTAACTCTGTTGGATTTGTTTTTTTAGGCAATGGCCTAACGATAGCAATTTTCCAGATATCAGGGAATGTTGCTGAGAGAATTGAGCTATTCACAATGTCAGTAATGGCCTTCAGGGTATGTGGGAGTGTGCGCAAAAGCATATTCAGAGTCACTTTATCACAGCCTTCTGCATTCGATTTCAGCTGGTGGAAGTATCGTTCAATCTGTTCAGCAGTTACTGGTTGTAGTACAAATGCAAAGCTACCATCACCATAACGATTAGACTCAAAGAAAGTGCGTTGCAATATATTGCAGACGGGGTTACCAGGAACGCTCAAAAAGTGATTATTAATTTGGTTTGGATCACTGAAGTGAGTAGGAATAAGGTGCGCGCCTTCAACGGGTGGGTCATGCCGGTCCTGATGTACTCTTTCGGTATACTCAAATGGACTCAAACGGAACTAGATGCCCTGGATAGGAAAGTCCGTACATTGTTGACAGCATATCGGATGCATCACCCACGGTCATCGGTGATGAGACTGTATATCCCGCGGAAGTGTGGAGGTCGTGGCTTCTTAAATGCTAAGACCCTGCACAACCGTGAGATATGCAGTCTCAGGGAATATTTCCTAGAAGCCGACGTGGGGATGCACCGAGATGTAGTTGCAGTGGACAAGGGCCTTACCCCGCTTTCCGTGGCTAAAGAGTACTGGTGCAAGCCCGTAGTGCTTGAGACTAAAGATCGCGAGGAGGTCTGGAAGAGTAAGGAGCTTCACGGACGCTTTTTCCGGGCCCTACACGGGCCCGATGTGGATTTCTTAGCGTCCGTATTCTGGCTACGATTCGGCGATCTATTTGGAGACACCGAAGGTTTTGTCTGTGCAATTATGGACGAAGTTATTTTGACCGGAGATTTATTGTGAAGGATGGCACGGTTGACATTTGTCGGGCATGTCACAGACCGGGGGAATCAATCCGTCACATTATCTCAGGATGTTCTCGTCTTGCTAACGAAGAGTACTTGCATAGGCACAACCTTGTGGCCAGGATTATCCATCAGCAACTTGCTCTAAAATACAACCTCGTGGAATCAGAAGTACCATACTGCAGGTATGTGCCCGATCCAGTTCTTGAAAATGGCAATGTCACATTGTACTGGGATTGATCTATCATCACTGACAGGACTATTGTAGCCAATAAGCCTGATGTTGTGGTGGATCGATTGGAGAGGCGCGCAATGATTATTGACATAGCAGTTCCGCATGACGTGAACCTCGTGAAGGTCGAGAAAGACAAACAGATAAAATATCTTGACTTGGGCCGCGAGGTTGTCGACATGTGGGATGTGGACTCAGCGATCATTGTGCCGATAGTTGTTACAGCCAATGGCTTAATTGCCAAGAGCTTCGACCAACATCTAAGGAGGCTCTCGTTAGGCGGCTGGATCAAGGGCTTGATTCAGAAGGCAGTACTTCTGGACACGGCCCGCATTGTCAGGAGGTTTCTCTCTCTGGAGCCCTGACCGCCGGTAGCTTGGATCCTGTTCCCGATACCGGTGGGCTACTATTTTTTTATATTTTTAAATGTTTTTATTTTTTTTATTAATATTTAAAAATGTAAATTATGTGTATTTAAGATGAATAAATGAGAATAATAATAAAACCATTTATTTTCAGGTAACAAAGACCCATAGAATAATACCTTAACTTAAGAATACGTATAACAATATAACAATTGTATTAGTAAATAAGACTTAAAACTATGTTCGTATCACTTAGGTGCACTAAGTCTTTGCACGTTCCGGTGGCACTTGTCCGCGAAAGCGGCGGAATACCACATCCTGCGGCCAAAAGCTTTCATCCAACACCTGATGCAGGTAGCATGTTGGTATACGCACCACAAACGCCAACGCAAGTTGACGTTGCGATGCGACTCCAGCAACTGCACTCTCGGCGCGTACTTCAGCCTCTGGCGTACGTACGTAAGATAGCTTGAACCCCGGGGATGGACATAGGCTACTTTTATCCAGGCTTTCGACAGCATTCGCTATAACCGACATTCACGCGGACGAAGTCGCGGGCAAAAGCTAGTAATAATAATATTATGAACCGTGTCGCAATGTCCGCCTCAGAACGCGGTGCACACAAGACTGAAAAACTTAATCTATTAAAAGAGTAGTATACATTGCTAGTTTCTTTTTCTATCTTAGGTGATCCATCATAATTTTATAATAAAATTAAATTAATGTTATGGCTTAAATGTATAATGCCATTTTTAATTAAGCGTATATTATAGACCTAAATATATTTTTGTAACATCAATATCCATCAATAAAATCACTGAGTGAACAAGCATAATCACGATTAAGTATAACACTTATAAGTAGGTAACAGGGTATTACACCCATTTTTGTAAAGTGTCTCAATGAAATTCTTTAGTGCTAATATGCCACCAAAAAAAACACAAAATTTTTATTCAATCGATAAGTGCCATAAAAATGCATCTAAATTTTAAATTTTCAAATTTCGCGCGTTGTTTGACGAAAACGCCTCTTAGTGGACGCCATATTGCTCAGCGTAAACGACGTCAGTTCGTTTTGTATCAAATGACCTCATATTAAATATGATAATTGTATATCATTTAAAAATAATTAAAAGTATATTTTGTAATGTGTAATAATGAAAAAATTACATTAGTTACGAAAATAATAAAAGTACAAAGCCTATATTACGCCAATCGGTTGACTGACAGTTGTCAATTTTTTGTTTACACAGCCGTACGGCGTAATAACATGGCCGCTACTATTTCACGGTGTTTTATAACAGATTAAAAATACTGAAAACTTTGAATTGAATTTAAAAAATGTTTTTGGTGTTTTATGAACAAAAACTTGACATTTTCTGACTGCTTTATGCCTAAACTGTCTCAATAACATAGTTATAGATTTTTTCTCGTATAGAGTAAAATACCCTATTTTGTAAAATTACCCTTTAAATATTAGCCTTCTATATTGAAGACTACAATTTTCTACACTTTCAAATTTAAATAGATATCCTTTAGCTACGTTTTAAAGTTAATTTAATTTATTTAAAATGTTTATCCAGAATAATTATCATCCAAAAGTTTATTTTCATAAATATTCCATCAATTTACAACATCTATGTATTATCATACCGTAAGATACTTTTCAATCTATTCTAGTTTGTGGCAAATACTACCGTATAGTTACAGTCACACAATTATTGTCGTGATTTCCAAGTTTCTAGCTCTATATTAATAATCCTAGGTAGGACCTACGTATTTCTGATACACACGTCAAAGTGACCCTCTGTTTTCGTCGGGAGTTCAAAAATAGTGATAGTGGAAGTAAGTGTAGAAGGCTAACTTTATCTGAATGTTTCTCTGTACCTACCTAAAGTCGAGACACTGTTGCACCTGAGACTGATAATACGGAATGTAAAAAGACACATCACAAATGGCACCGATTCTCTTGTTCACAAACTAAACTTAAATTACACAATTGGCATCTCTTACCGCCAGGCAGCTGAAGAAAAGTATGTGGTGACAGATTTAAGAACTAATTTAAAGATATTAAGTTAGTTTTTTCAATACGTTCTGAAATGGCAACTATGTATAATTTTATTGTATAAAGATTTTAGATCAACTTTTATTAATATCTGTCTCTTTCTTGTTTTATTGGAGAGAAACAGATATAAATAGCTTAAAATAAGTTTAGATCGCACAACAGATTCAGCATCATTGTAACCCGTTAACTATGCATACTGTCCATCACACATACTAGGTAATAAGGTAAGTAACACTGAGCAAAATTTATTGCTGGAAAACAACTTTTATTTTTGGCGTGAAAAATCATTGCCTGTCGTATCGCGCAATTTATTTATTTATTTATTAGTTCAATTACTCTCTTGCACTCACAGTTAACACCAACACGTGTAGAGAGTCAACAATTACAATTATAAATGCAATGCAACGCACGCAGAACATTGTATTTACGGGTGTATGCAACAGTAGGTACCTACAGCAGTAGGAGATGACGCCACTAATCAATTGACATACTTTTTCTGAGTTCTCAGTTGTCAAAACACGTTTTTATACTTATGACGTCACTAATAGTTAGTCATTTGGCAACTCAATTGATTACTTATCTATTGATTTCAACAGCAGCAACAGTTCATAGTTAACTGGAAATAAATGGGGTTTTCAGAACTAAAATCAAGTGATTTTTAGAGAAGTTCGGCCTTGTATTGGTAATGGTGTCATCTACCCAGTTTTGAAAGTATTTCAAGTTTAGTTATAACATTCAAAACTTGTTTTTGTAAAAAACGTCGCAAAAAATTTGGATCTATCAGTAACATAAATATATTATGTAGATATAAACAAATTGTTATCATTTAATCTTAAACACAAAGCCGACTTTTGACTAAATTCGTTAACTGTAGAATTGCCTACACATTTGTGTCATCGACTGTATATTGACTGCGCCTCGTAGAAGCGCATGCCTCGAAATGAGTCGAACAGTCAGTGCCTTGAAATTTGTCCAGTCATCTTTGGTTACGACAGATTTTTTTTATTCACAGCCTAGAACAAAGCAACTTATAAAAAATACCTATAGTATTTAATTTGTATTATAGTTTTTATAGCGTGACGTAATTGTAATAAAATTATCATCTCTGATCTCGAATATCGTATTACCTATAATGAGCCTGCAAGTAAATTAGTATACTTAGCTGCTATAGAGTATAACTACCTATGCTGAGATCGAGTGCTCACAGCTCGAAATTTTTCAAGCAAATACTCATATTTATCATAACATAAGATTTTTGCGCGGATAATCACACAAATGTTTAAAAACTTACTGAACAGATACTAATGACGTCACGAAATCAAGTTCACAAGAGCTTTACACACATTCGCGTTTTAAATATTTAAACTTAGAACAAAACAAATGACGTCATCCTCTTATTCTTTAGCATTATTCTGTGCAGCTTGTCGCCTCAGGTCTGATTTTATGGCGGCGGTGATGGCCGTACCGAAGGCGAGGAGGCCACAGAGGGTGAGGTTCGACCAGCGGTCACCCACGGTACCCAGCATCCATTCGTACAGGAGAGTGGTTACGATACCGAAGATCTGGAATGAGAGTAGTGTTTAGTTGAAACTGTTGCTTTTCAAGATTTGGAGAAGCGACGCAACTCATGATTATTGTTATACAATATTTTTAAGATGGCGTTAGGATTTACTGCCACACTCAGAGACGTCCCTAAATAATAATGAATCATTAACTTTAATTGACCAACATAACTTGGCTTTTTAATTTGTCATATTTTTGACTGACAGAGTTTCAATTTATGTTGGTCGATTAAAGTTAATCAATCAATCAATCAACTTTATTTTCTCACCACAGTATAAGTACATAAATTAAAATTGGTCAGATTCGATAATTATACACAATTCAGGTAATGATTCATTATTATTAAGTGACGTTTCTGAGTGTGGCAGTTAGACTTAATTTTGAACGCAAACGATGCGTCGCGGACTGAGCCTAGTACCTAAGTAAATTAAAATAATAATAATACAATTTTATTCTCAGACCAGGGTAAATAATAAAAAAATAAATAAAAAAAAGTACCTAGTAGTAGTAAATTAAAGCATGATACTAGTCATTCATCATCAGCCGGAAGACGTCCACTGTTTAACAAAGGCCTCCCCCATAAACGGGGGTTTGCCATAATCCCCACGCTTGGCAGGCGTCTAGGGGATCGCAGTGAAGTTGAGTAGAATGAAGCCGCTGCTGCCTGAATTCCGAATTTTCCCTTAATCGTCTTCTCGGGAATGACAAACTCGGGATAAGATGGGTGGGTGTTATTCTAGCCCGGACACACCAAGGGGAATTATAGTCATTATGGGTTTACTATGGTGAAGTGGCCAAAATAAAGAAATATCTTCTTACCTGAACAACAGCGGTAAGTATTCCCGACGTAGTGCCTTCAGGTTCTGGGTACGTCACCTCTGAAGCAAGCTCGAAGCCTACAGGCATGTATCCTGTCATGAAGAATCTGAAAATTATAAAAGTTAACTTTTAACTTTATGCCTCCCGAACAATGTAAGTAAGTACCTACCTTCCAAAAATATTACTTTTCTGTTTTTGTTTAAAACTACAACAACAACAATAGTACTTATTAAAAAAAAATACAAGCGAATTTATTAGAGCTGTGGAAGATGCCTAATCACATTTTATTTTATTTTATATTGATATCTATAGGCTTACGTTTGGCCGCAACTCTTAAGTGATAATGCGACCTAAGGTGGAGCACGCTTGCCTAGAAAACCGGTTCACTCGTGCCTTGAAGATACCCAGATTATGTCTCGGGGAATAGAGAGGCGGGCAGTGAAATCCACAGTCTCGCAGTAGTGGCAGTTCGCACAATAAATGTGGAAGCAAAGCATTTGGTTCGAGACCGCGGTACTTCAACCGTATAGCGGTGACGCTTCGCCGTATCCCTGCTCGTCCGGTGATGGAATGGGGATGGGGGAATTAAGTTGTGCAATACCCTTTGGTATTGCACAACTAATTCCAACTCACTCTCCGAAATGTATCACATATTATTAACCAATTAGAAAAGAGCTTATAGTCTTCAAAACGGCGGAACAGGTCTTCTCAAATCATTTAGCTAAGAACATTCTCGATCAACTTAACATTCCAACAAAGAAAAAACTAAATCGGTTCTGCCGTTTGCTACGATGCCACCGACTAACACAGAAACATACGTTAAACTGTAACACCGCTCTGTTTTCGACAGGGATAAAAAAAGATGAGAGGTCTTCAGCTTTTTTTTTTATCATATATTATATTATATTTAATCTGTCAAATTTCTTTGATATTTTATCAACTTTATTACATAAGAATGTCATCATCTGCCTAGTCTTTTCCCAACTATATTGGAATTGGCTTTCAGTCTAACCGGATGCACCTAAATACCAGTGTTTTACATGGAGCGACTGCCTATCGATTCGGACCTGCACAACCCAGTTACTGGGTAACGCGATACCCCTTGGTAAGACTGGTTGTCAGACCCGTAACGACTGCCAAAGATCTACAAATGACAGCCGGGACCAACGGCTGTACGTGCTCTCCGAGGCATGGAGGGAACTCGGTATGAAAGGGATGGTCACCCATCCACAGACCGACCGCGGCTAGCGTAGCTTAACCTTTGACCTATCGATCTGTACGGCTTTAACTTAGCCACGAGCTCCTCTTCCTCCTCGAACTTTATTACATAAGAATAAGGTACGTATTCAATTAGGAAAATTTTACAGTTGGAATGGTTTGATGTGTGTACCTACTACCTACATAATATGTTTTAGGACCTGTGTCGATTTCCCAATCGTTGGTAAAGGTTTAGATCTCTCTCTTCGAGGTAAACAACAGTCATGATCACCACGGATATCTATGATGATCACGAAATACCAAAGAAAAACTAAACTTATACCCAAGTAAAATGCTGCTCAAATACACGACGGAAATGTATCCACAGTCCAGGGTGAAGGTGAAGATCAGCATGCCAACAACTGAGGCGGCGTAGACGGAGAGCGTGGTCTCCTTGAAGCGGTGCGTCTTGTCGAGGATGAGGCCACAGACCACGGAGCCAGCCATGCCTGCTACCACAATTACCAGCCCGATTCGGCCAGCGTCTACGTTAGCTCCCTGGAAGGATAGAAACAGAAAAATAAGTTAGAAAACTAAACACCAAAAAGATTTAAACAAAAACTTAAAGTTAGGATAAAAAAAAGTCGGTACATTTAATGTTTTATAATAGGGTATTACACCAATTTTTGAAAAGTGTCTCAATGAAATTCTGTAGTGCTAATATGCCACCAAAAAAACACAACATTTTTATTCAATCGATAAGTGCCATAAAAATGCATTTAAATTTTAAATTTTCAAAATTGGCGCGTAATTTGACGAAAACGCCTCTTACTGGACGCCATATTGCTCAGCGTAAATGACGTCAGTTCGTTTCGTATCAAATGAGCACATATTAAATATGATATAATTGTATATCATTTAAAAATAATTAAAAGCATATTTTGTAATAGGTGTAATAATGAAAAAATTACGTTGGTTACGAAAATAATAAAAGTACAAAGCCTATATTACGCCAATCGGTTGACTAACAGTTGACATTTTTTTGTTTACACAGCCGTACGGCGTAATAACATGGCCGCTACTATTTCACGGTGTTTTATAACAGATTAAAAATACTGAAAACTTTAAAATGAATTTAAAAAATTGTTTTGTTATTTTATGAACTAAAACTTACATTTTCCGACTGCTTTATGCCTAAACTGTCTCAATAACATATTTATAGATTTTTTCTCGTATAGAGTAAAATACCCTATTTTATCAATCGCTAACTATCAAAAATTTATATGAGACAATAAAAAGTCTACATTGTTTTTTCTAATCTATATTATTTAAATGTTACTTTATAAGCCCATAGATCATACAAAATGCGACCATGATCCTTTAAAATATTGCTGTAGCAGAGAGAAAATATACTTGTGGGCAAATATGGACTTCAAGAATTCTATAAAATCTGTATTAGACAGATAAAATATAACCCGCGCCGCTGAGCTTGTAACTTTAAAATCGCCCCTGAATAATAATGATGTCCAGCCTGTCCCTTTGCTATCCTCCCCTAGTGATGCCCTAAGCCAAGGCCCGTATTGGGATACGAGTTGCCCTAAGCGTGTAGTCGCTTGGGTTATAACTTTTTACCCCTAACTGAGAGCCATACATTTTCTTTAAGGCACCACAAGAAAGTCCTGTTAAGCAGCTGACAACCTCCTAGGTTGCCGTGAGAGATACCATACCGAAAAAGAAAACCTTTATATATGAGTAATAATTGATAATTGTCAATATTTTATTAATATTAAAACTTCGTACAATATCCAATTAAATCACTTACCGGATAATAAGTGAGTATGACTTGGTTGAGTAGCGTCGATATAGCGTAGAAGGTGCCGACGTTGAGTCCGTAGGAGATGAGCAGCAGCACATAGTTGCGGTTGGTGATGAGCTTCTTCAGAGACAGTAGGAAGTTGGAGTCCAGGCTGTTGCCGAGGTCTGCGGCGGCCGACGGTGGTGTGGCGGGCGCGGCTTTGAAAACTGAACGAAAGATCTATCTATTAGCCGCTTCATAAAATGCTTATAGAAGAGGCATTTGCACTTTGATACATAGCTTCTATGTGGTTGATGTGCATCTATTATTCATCGCCGATATGCATAAATAAATCATGATGCGAGATTTGTATCAGTTGCTTGGAAAAAAATGGAGGAAAGATTTGTATGTTTCTTTATCATTTTACTAACACGCGAACGAAGTCGCGGGCAAAGAGCTAGTATAAGATAAAAGCGTATGGGTCTGTGACAACTGGCTGCACGTCACGATCATTTTTAAGTGGCGAAACAATATATTTTAATAATAAAAATAATTTATTAAATAATAATAAATTATTTATTGGTCACAAACATTGTTACAGATAAAAAAGATTTCCTTAATTCCTGCCCTAGTAAAAACTGTGTTGTAGAAGTTTGTGTCCTCCCCATACCTACTTGGATTATATAATGTTATGCCCTTAGCCAATTATTATTTATATACCTAGCAAAACTAATTTAGTAAAGAGAACAATAGAAACAATTACAAAAAAAAACAAAATAATAATAAATACAAAAACATTTGGGAGGAAACTATTTGCTATTACTTATTATAATCTTTAATTGTGTGAGTGCGTGAGTGAGTGTGTGTGTATGTGTATATGTGTGTGTGTGTGTCTGTGTGTATGTATATGGGAGATGATGTATTAATGTCATGACATTATAGTTGGCGTTTGGGCCCCGGCCCGCGGGTTAGAAGAGGGAACAAAAGGTCTATCTAGACTATTTAGTCGCTTCATCGCTTTTATAAGAGGTATTTGCACTTCACTACATAGCTTCTAGCGAATGATGTGCGACGATGTGTATAAACAATTCATGATGCTGATTTGTATCAGTTAAGTACTTGTTTTTTTTTACAGAAGCGGAAGTGTACGGGCTCGGCACGGCAAAGGATTTTTTATGTGACAAAACATATAATACACTTTAACGTCATGATATTCTAGTTGATAACTTTAACTTTATGAATTTAAGGTGTATTATGCTGTGTTACATAAAAATTCCCTGCCGTGTCGTGCCGACAGTGTGTGTTCGCCCTTACTGGTAGGTATACTGTCTTACGTCAGAAAGACAGACAGATCAGCTAGGTAGATAAAGGATAATGCGTAGGGAAAACCTGCACAACCACAAGGTTATTAAGAATCTCCAACATTCGAGTTTTCCTTAATTACAAGCCTTAAGGGGCTATTAAACGACTTTTACAGATTTTAAACTGACAATCACGTCAAAATGTGCAGTGTAAATGATTTGAAAAAAATATATGTTAAACTAGAACATTCTCTTAATCATATAGAAAGTGAATATTTTTGATTAAGTTCATATTAAATAGTTTAATTAACTCGTGAAGTTGTGTCTGACGCGGACAAAACATTGACAATCACACAAAATCTACCAGGTATAATTATCCGAAACTTACACTATCTTACAGACAATTTTATTATCTATCTTTTAAAATACGCCTTTTTTTTAATTTTGAAAGAATACTACTTTTATTTAATTTTTTCGACTAAATTTTGAAAGTTTTGGAGGCAGACTGCGTCCGTTCTGCATCAGTTTTGCGTCCAAAACTCTCAAAGTTTAGTCGAAAAAATTAAATAAAAGTAGTATTCTTTCAAAATTAAAAAAAAGGCGTATACTAAAAGATAGATAATAAAATTGTCTGTAAGATGGTGTAAGTTTCGTTTAATTATACCTGGAAGATTTTGTGTGATTGTCAATGTTTTGTCCGCGTCAGACACAACTTCACGTGTTAATTAAACTATATAATATGAATATAATTAAAAATATTCACTTACTAAGTGATTAAGAGAATGTTCTAGTTTAACATATATTTTTTTCAAATCATTTACACTGCACATTTTGACGTGATTGTCAGTTTAAAATCTGTAAAAATCGTTTAATAGCCCCTTAAGGCTGATTTAACCAAAGTCAGGTAGGTTTTTTTTATCCGTTGAACTAAATTGACGACTGAGGACTATCTCTCGTCTCTTCGTGTACAATAGTTTAGAAATATTTTTGTTGGTTTAATTATAAATATGTATGATAGTCTGTAAGGTATATAATGTTATGGGTCCTTTGTTACCCGAAATAAATGATATTATTATTATTATTATTATTTCTCGGTATATTTAAAATATCTCACATCTATGTGTGGGTCGAAATTGGCACGGGCCGAAGCCAAGTGCATTGTGTACTAAATTAGTTATTTAAAAATTTGCGGGTTAACCTGCATGTATTCAAAATAACTGCTTTTTGTAGCAGAAGGTAAGTAGATGGACTAATATTCAATGAGTTAAGGCTATTGTGTAGGGTTTTTGGGATGACTCCTGTGCTGGATAGTATGATGGGGATAGTTTTGGTGTGTGTAACATTCCACTGCGTTTTAAGTTCTATTGACAAATCTGTGTATTTTGCAATTTTTTCCGTATGTGTGCTAGTAAGGTTATGGGTGTTGCAAATTGCTATGTCTATTATGTACACTAATTTCTTTTGTTTATCTAACATAGTAATGTCTGGTCTATTATTGTAAATTGTTTTATCTGTAATTATTGTCCTATCCCAGTACAATTTGAAATTATTGTTCTCTAACACTGCTTGCGGTTTGTATTTATAGTAGGGGACTTTGTCTGTAATTAGTTTTGCTTGAATTGCTAATGATTGATGAACTATTGCAGCAACTTGATCATGGCGATGTTTATAATCGGTTTGGGCTATGGCTCTACATGCACCTGTGATGTGCTGGATGGTCTCGGATGCACCATGGCATCGTCTGCAGGAGTCATTGTAGTTGGGTCTGCGAATTATGAATTTTTGGTAGTTGGCTGTGTCAATGACCTGATCCTGGATGGCAATCATAAATCCCTCGGTCTCAGGGAAGAGTTCGCCTCGTCGCAGCCACGCGTTCGATGCTTTTATATCGACATGAGGTTGCTGCAAGTCGAGGCGATGTCTTCCGTGAAGTGATTTACGTTCCCATGCTGCAATCTTTTCTATTTTACTGGTGATACGTTCGTTGGTCTGTGGTTCAGTACTGTGTAAATTAAGTGGGGTGAGTTTTTTGTCTACTTGTGTAATTACTTTGTGAAGTGGTGACTGAAGGGCTTTCTCAATAAAAAACTTTCTCAAGCTGGTAATTGCTTGTTGTGCAGATTTACTATATCTATAAGACCGCGTCCACCTTCGTCTCGCGGTAGCGTGAGCCTCTGGACACAAGATCGTGGATGATGTTTTCGGTTTTTAGTTAGGGTAGTATTTATACAGCGTTGCAGTTTAGTTAGATCAGTTTTGGACCAGTTTATAATTCCGAAA
This sequence comes from Charanyca ferruginea, assembly GCA_947361185.1. Classification (NCBI taxonomy): domain Eukaryota; kingdom Metazoa; phylum Arthropoda; class Insecta; order Lepidoptera; family Noctuidae; genus Charanyca; species Charanyca ferruginea. The sequence continues at coordinate 28,724,766 of OX376058.1, read as the reverse complement.
GAATAGGTGAGTATGGGTATAGCAAATGAATTTATGGATTTTATTAAATTACGCGACGTCAGTTGTGATTTTATTAGCATGTTTAGTCTGTGTTTATATTTGGAGATTATTTTATATTTTTCGTGTGTTTTTGATCAATTTGGTGTGATTGTTCAAAACCTAAGTATTTGTAGGTGTCATTTTGTGATAGGGGATCTATTGCTTGGCCAGATTCTAATACGTATGGGTTACTATCAACATGATTTCCTTCTCGTAGAGTAAATGTTTTGCACTTGTCAATACCAAAAGACATGTTTATATCATCAGAAAAGGTTTGAGTAAGATCTGCGAGTGAGTGGAGTCCTGATATACTATTGCAATAGAGTTTAATATCGTCCATGAACATTAAATGGGTGAGTTTAAAATTATCCGATGTTTCATTATTTTTGATTGTAAGACCACTGTCAGAAGAATTTAGAAGATTAGATAAAGGATTTAAAGCGAGGCAAAACCAGAGAGGGCTTAGAGCGTCGCCTTGGTAAATTCCACGCTTTATGGGTATGGGATCTGTTTCTATTGATTTTCCTACTTTAAGTTTGGTATTCCAATGTTTCATGGACTCTGTCAAAAAATTAATTATTGCGGGATGAATTTTGTAATGCTCTAGTATGTACAGTAGCCAACTATGTGGGACAGAATCAAAAGCTTTTTGATAATCTATGTACATGGTGCAAATATCATTTTTAAAGTTAGTATTATGTTTCATGGCTATGGCATCTGTAGTTAATTGCTCTTTACACCCCTGACTATATTTACGGCACCCTTTTTGTTCCTCAGCTAAGATGTTGTTCTGGACGGTGTGTTTATATATAATTTCCGCAATGCAACCGGTTGTTAATTTGTAAATAGTTTGTAGGCAAGTTATGGGTCTGTATTTGGCTGGGTTCATATAATCGGTGTCTTTAGGAAGCATATAGGTTAGGCCTTGTGTAATAAATTCTGGGATATTTTGTGGATATTTAATGAAATCATTGATGTGATTGTAGATGGAGGGGTGTAGGCAAGTTAATTTCTTATAATAATAGTTGTGAATGTGGTCTGTACCAGGAGCTTTCCAATTATGAGCTTTATTGATGACGTTAACGAAAACCTCTAATGGAATATTAGCAAATGACATGTCAGTGACGTTTTCTAAATTGCGTTTATCGTCCTGTATCCATGTCGCCGTATGATTGTGTTCTGATGTATTCGACCAAATATTTGACCAGTATGTGTGTAGCTGTTCAGGGGAGGGATTGGGTCTGTCTGTCTGTTGTATATTTTGTGTATTTGCTGTGTCTGTGGTTAAAGTTCTGTAAAATTGTCTTTCGTTGTTTATAAATTGTGTGTTCTGATCCTTTCGTTTAGTGCAATTGAAATATCTGCGGCGGCGACTTGTTACAGCGGAGAGCTTTTGTTTAAGACTATCCATGTATTGTTCATTTGTTGTGTTAGGTTCTTCATAACTAGAATGTGTTCTGTATTTGTGTTTTATTCTTTCAATATGTGTAATCAGTTTCGAGTGCCTATTTCCGTTGATGTATTGTGTCATTCTTGCTATGTTTCTGCGTATTACCTGTATTTTTATATCTAGCCGTTTTAGCCACTTTGGTCTTCGGTCTATAACTATGTCGCGCTGTTGTATAAATGTTTGTGTAGATGTTTGTGTAGATATTTGCGTAGATTGCTCTTTGATTTTGGATCCATTGCAGATTGCTGCTGTGTAAGCAGCACAATAGACAAGTGTGTGGGTTTTCAGAAAATCGTCATCATTTGATGTATACTTAGGTATAACTGTGTGATTTAAGAAAGTGATTATGTGAGCAAATTTCTTCGATGTTTTTTGTTTGGGTATAAATGGCCTAGTTGTAGGGTCTGTTAATAAATATTTACTGTAGGTTTCTTCAAAGGTCCTTTCTATTTTGGTGTCTAGGGATTCGTCTACGAACAAAGCGCTTATGGTTTCTTCGTGTAATGTATCTGCTTGTGAGTATGTATTGTCAATTGTTTCTTGAAGGTCTGTTTGATTTAAGTCATTACTAGAGTGTAAGCTATTGGGGTGCGTTATTATATTGCATTTTCTACTATGTCATCATGTTGGGTGTATTGTGTAGGCTGTATATTGAGGATGTCCCTAATTTCACGTTTAATTTCTTCTAACTTGTCGTCTGAGATAAGCCTATTATTTATTATAACTCTACGCTGGTCGGCGATACGTTGTTCAGATACATGCGTGATACTCGGAAATTGTTGAGTTATGACCGTGTGCAGTTGTTTTCTGTATGCAGTTCTATTGGTTTCTAAGTGGGTTATTTTAAAATATTCTCTAATGATTGCCTCATTGATATCTTCAGTCCATCTTAAACGACTAGTTGTGTTTATGGGTTGTTGTGTATCAGATACTAAAGGTTGTGTACGTGCTATTGTGTTTTGTGTTTGACCGATAATTTGAAGATGGATTCGGACCTCATTTTTTATGGACTCTAGTATGGCGTCAGGGAGCAACTTATTTCGTAAAATTGCTCGTTTCTGATCGCCTAATCGTTGTTTTGAAACTTGAATCTCGGGAAATTTTTGGGTGAACTCAGCATATAAAGGATCTAAATAACCGCGGATTTTGGTATCTAAATCTGTGACTTGAAGGTAAGTGCGCCAAATGAACTCATTCATCTCTCTTGTCCATCTCAATCGCGCGCGAACTTGGCCAGTGGTGGGATCAGGATTGTTGGCGACTGCCTCCTGAACAACAGCCACGGTTGCAGAGTTTATAGAAATAGGTGAAGAAATAGAAGAATGGTCTGTATGATAGTTCAAACATGAAAGAGGAGAAGAGGGGAGAGAAGGAAATAGAGATGTAGAAGAAGATGGTCTGCTGTAACTTTGTTCGGGTGACCCGGTAGGAGCCCGCTGACTCAACTCACTACCAACGATGGTTCGTATGCTGGAGCGCCCAGCATCGGCTCCAGGCGCGCCCCGGCGATCGCCCCCGGGCAGCGATCCTATACGTAATTTTCTCTTTGCTCTAGTCTCCATTTCGTCTATGGGTTACTATTGCCACGTTAGCCGCCCAGTAATATTATATTTGCGTTGCCCGCCCCCCACGTGATCTGGTGTTCGATCGGGACGTGTGGTTAGGTTTCAGGGGGCTTATTATTATTATTATTATTATGGAAAAACTGACAATTAGCAGGGTTCGCAGATATAATCAATTGATATTTTACCGTCTTGGAACTAGAACTTTTGCAGGCTGATGTATACTGGAAACATTTTATTTGATCTTAAAAAAATTAATACTCCATTTTGGAGTAGGTATTCCTCGATCTTATTCCTCTGCATAACCAACTTCAAATACGATCTGTAAGCTAAGAGTTTAACGGCCAAACACTCAAACGCTACTCAATTTTAAGACATCGTTTTGTTTCTTTTACTTTATGTCAAAATGACTGTGACAGTACGGGACTTAACGGCATCTTAAAATTGTGTTGCGTTTACGTATTTGGCCATAAGAACTTTAAAGTGCTTCAATGTTATTAAATGATGATGACGTTTACATTAAAAAATCTATTTTTTAATAAAAATACATGTTTACGTGATGAAATAAAGAATGTTAGAAGGTTCATCATCAATTATCTAATCCAACCATTACCGGGCCTCCGTAAGCACCCTATTCGCAAATTAAATCTGCCTAAGAATATGTATGTATGTGTAGACTGTGTGGAGTATAGAGAGCACTTCTGAACGAACAATAATACTACCTTATTACTCAAATTCGTTTGATAAATGTAATTTAGTTCAAAAGCGGAAGAGACGAAGAACCCCGTTCAAATTGTACATTTGTAAAAAGAAGGTCTAAAGCCTTCTGCAATTGGTTTAATAGAACGTTAGAGTTATTTGAATTTTAGCTCTAGATATCTCACCAGTTGCTCACTAGATTGGATGTTGTGTCTTAGTAGGTACTTAAAACTCCTAGAGCTACAGATAATACTAACCCTCCCCATCTCTTGCTCGTGCCACTCCAGCCTGTCCCTTTGCTGTCCTCCCACAGCAACGCTCTAAGCCGAGGTTCGTACCCCACAGGGAGTGCCTCAGCGCGTAGTTGCTTGGTTAACAAGATTTTTACCCTCTCTGGAGGCCTTAAATTCTCTTAGGGCACCACCAGGAAAATTCAGTAAAGCAGCCGACAATCTTCTAGGAAGACCTGCGAGATGCCATTCCAAAATAAAAGATAATACTTACAAAGTAGAATGAAGACGAACAGGACACTAGTGAAACCGGCGATGAGGTAGAACATTAGACGCAAGTCGCCTGCTATCTCCGGGATGGTACCTGAAGCACGGACCAACATCGGAGGAAGCGCGAAACCAACGGCAACGCCGAGCTGTGGAAGAAGGAAATGGATTATAATTATTACAAGTTAAAAAGAGAAGAGAGAGCCAAAGATTGTACTCAAATAGACTAGAGTAGGACAACTAGCAAGGCGTGGTAGATTAAGTGAGCAGACGACTATGTTGCTATCGCGGAGAGAACTTGGATGAAACTATCACAGGAGCTTGGGAGATTGGTACAATGGGTCTATATCTAGCATTAGGTAATTAAGGTGATGAAGACTTGAAGACTCCGTTCACAATAAGATTAGACATATACACAAACCTTTTTTACAGTCCGTTCAACCGATATACAGGATGTTTGGTAGATCGATGCAAAGCCGTAAAGCGGAGCTAGTATAGACTATTTACAACCATTTGAACCGAACTTGTCTTAGCCGAAGTGTGACAATTTTTATTTTTAGCAAAATTTTAATGATTTTGGATGACAAAACCCAAAATATTGCAGTTAGTTGCAAATAATGGCCAATTTGAAAGATATGTCATTTATTTTTTATTTTGTTTGGTTTACAAAATACGTAAACAATCAAATAAAACATAATTAGGGGATCTGTGTAATAAGAAATTTTTTTAACAGACATTTAAAGTCAAAGACATTTTTATAGATTTCAGAATTCTGTTTTAGATGGAATGAAAAAAATAAGGCATGGTGCTTTTTTTGTTGAAACATTTTTAAAAACATGTTTGGTTATTGTTCTTTCTTTCGAGGTATCAACTACGCGGATAGCTCACCAATTATTGAAATTAGGACCTACAAACCAAATTGAGGGAGACAATTATTTTTTTTAGGCGAATTATTTAAAAGAAAATTATAATTAAAATCATTTATTACTCGTGTTCAAAATGTTTGCCGCAGTCTCTAACACCAACACGGGCCCGTCTTCACACTTTTGTTATTGTTATTTTTAACTTCATCTCCAGTTTCATCGTTTCAAACGCTGAATTAATTCTCTCAATCAATTCTTCTTTCCTGTTTATTTCCCCATTCGTATAAACAAGTTCCTTGACCCGACCCCACACATAAAAGTCAAACGGAGTCAGGTCGGGTGACTGGGCAGGCCAAGGGTTCGGCCCGTCTCTGCCGATTCAACTGTTAAGGAAGCAATTATTTAAGTGCTCCCGTACCTTTAATGTCCAATGCGCTGAACAACCATCTTGTTGAAAGATGACTTCTCGGTCTTTCCAGCGAATATTGGGGCCCGGATTCCTCTACAAGGTCTGGAAGATCATTTTGTAGGAATTCCAAATAATTGTTGCCATTCAAATTATCCGGGAATAAGTGCCAATCGGTGAAATAAGTGTCTAGTATACTAATTTAACTTTTATTTAACTTTTTTAAATTTATTTGAATGAATTTCTCGAACGAGGAATATCCAAACTTCGTTTTATGTATGAGAAAGCAGACGGCAATGGATCGTTAGCACGACGGATGTACCAAGAACGCTATCCTAATCGTAGAGTACCGAATGTGAGGATAACTCTCGGTCAATCCAGGTAGACATGATACTAACATCGAAGAAGATAATGGCGGCATTTCAAGCTTATCCACATACCAGCACTAGAAAAATAGCTCAAAATTTAAACATAGGATTGGGCCCCAATTTCTTACCGGATAATTTGTATGGCTAGATTCGCCACGCAAATTATCCGGTATTCGCTAGAGATCGACAAGTCGTCTGAATCCGAGGCCCCGATATTCGCTAGAGACTGAGAAGTCATCTTACAACAAGCACTAAGTTGTAGCCGGCTAAAACTAGGTGTAGCCGCACTTCGACTATTAGCCGTAACATATACTTAGTCTGGCCATAAATACTGTTACAATTAAAAATAAGAAAGATATTACATTTGAATTTGGAATCTGTAATTTTTAATCGATTGTTCTTTGAGTTTTCTAATTTTGGCGCCAATACATTGTTCAATATTTTGCGATATTAAAATGGAGTGGGGTGAGAAAGAGAACCGAATTGCTGTGATTGCATTACACAAAGTTGGTATGGAGCCAAATGCAATTTTTAAAACTCTCCATACGCTTGGTATTAGTCAAATGTTTGTGTACCGGGCTATTAATAGGTACAATGAGACCTCCTCTGTTTATGACAGAAAAAGACTTCCACGTAGTGTTCGTACGAAAAAGGTGGTCAAAGCAGTAAGGGAAAGAATTCGAAGAAATCCTGTCCGAAAGCAAAAGATTTTATCTCGGGAGATGAAGATAGCACCCAGAACCATGTCGCGTATTTTAAAAGATGACTTAGGACTTGCAGCCTATAAGAGGCGCACTGGTCATTTTTTAATTGATAATTAAAAAAAGAATAGGGTGGTAAAATCGAAACAACTACTGAAGCGGTACGCAAAGGGAAACGCAGAAAAATTTTGTTTACGGATGAGAAAATCTTTACAATTTGAGCAACATTTTAACAAACAAAATGATCGTATTTATGCTCAAAGCTCTAAGAAAGCTTCCCAATTAGTCGACAGAGTGCAACGTGGGCATTATCCAACTTCAGTGATGGTTTGGTGGGGTGTTAGCTATGAAGGAGTGACTGAGCCATATTTTTGTGAAAAAGGTATCAAAACATCGGCACAAGTGCATCAAGATACCATTCTTGAGAAGGTAGTTAAGCCCCTTAACAACAACATATTCAATAACCAAGTATGGTCCTTCCAACAACTCGGCGCCGGGTCATAAAGCTCGGTCCACGCAGTCTTGGTTGGAAGTGAACGTTTTGGACTTCATCAGAGCTGAAGACTGGCCGTCGTCTAGTCTCGATCTTAATCCGCTGGATTATGATTTATGGTCAGTTTTAGAGAGTACGGCTTGTTCTAAACGCCTTGATAATTTGGAGTCCCTAAAACAATCCATACGATTGGCAGTGAAGAATTTTCCCATGGAAAGAGTGCGTCTATTGATAACTGGCCTCAACGTTTAAAGGACTGTATTGCAGCCAATGGAGACCACTTCGAGTAAGCTTTTTATATTTTAAATTGTTTTATATTTATGTATTAAACTAACACACTGTAATAGTATTAATATTACTTGCAATAAAAAAATTGTTTTTTTTCTTCGTGACCATATTTATGGCAAGACTAGGTATACAAGGTGGGGATGGCAATAGCACAAAAAACGATCATGGTAGGATTTGGCAATTTGGTGTAATTTTTTTTATTGAGCATTAATAATAATAAATTATGACGCCACAAATTGCCGCTCTTCTCACAAGTTAGAAAACCAATATTTCATTGCTCTTTTTGCAACATTTATAATATATGCTCTTTAGTATATCTTTTTTCTTGAATTGTGTTTTTAGGATTTATTTGATACTTTTAAAATATTCTTATGAACTAGTATTACCAGTATTTTCATTTATTGTCGTATCGTCGTCCTGGGGAAATTAACTATTTCGCTAGCTATGTATACTAGGGTGGGCCCTAGTATACATAGCTAGCGAAATAGTTAATTTCTTTACAAAGGTTCCTTAAAAACTGTTGTCTAAATATTGTCTATTGTCTTTTCACTTTCACTTAGTTATCTGTATACTTGAAAAATCCTTCAAACACTTCAAATGTTAAGTGGATAGCCTCTTCAGAAAATGATTGTTTATTTCATCTCCTACGTAGCTACTAGCTATACATGTGTTACAGCAATCCTATTACACATCGAATATTTTATGGGCCAATAGTTCTGTGGATTTCCGATTGGCATGAAGTATTCACCGGGATGCATATCATAAGAACGCACACTTGCCTTTTCGAATCCTGTCGAGAAAAGGTTTAGGATAACGGAACTATCGGAGTGAACTAATCAGAAACGTGGAAAGGAACTTATGTATTAAAGAAGTGGAATGAGTATTAAATCAGAGAATATTTTCCTTAAGGACGGTCAAACGCAAGTTGGTAATAACGGTTATTATGACGTCAAAAGACTTAAGGCGAGGTATTCCGAATTTTAGCAATTTTTGTTAATTTTTGAACAGCTGTATTTATTTTTAAGATCAACCTAGAATTATGAAATTGGTATTTTATCAAAATATAACATATTATCTAGTCTTTCGGAAAGACAGAAACATGATTAATAACAATTTACTCATTAGAAAAAATATATAAAGGCAACCCTAATTTAAAACTTAAAACATCGACTACTCCGAGATCTCATCACTAAATGATATGAAAGTTATACCAATAGAAGTAGCTTGTTATTATTTAAAATCTCGGAAAAAAACTTTTTTCTTTTAAGTTATAATTTTCCCACAAATTAATAATAACCTACGTAAATCCTTAATCTAACGGGTGGTCGCGTTCCCTCCGACGGCCCCGACCGTCAACCAGTACCATAGACTAATATATATACTACTGAGATATATATACTACTGACCAGTACCCGTCGAGACACCGGAGCGGAAGGTTGTATCGATTTTGTACAAAAATAATACGTATAATATTTTAGTCTAAGTTCGTCCCCGTGATTAGGTAATTATTAAAATGGGCAATAAAATAAATGGAAGAAGATTTATAAAATTAAAATTAAAGGAATACCGATTTATATGTTACGAAAATGGTAGGTGCCTGCCTACTCGCTTTACTTTTATAATACATAATTAGATTACTAACATTTCCCATATGTATATATAATTATAACATAAGCAATAAATAAATAATAAATAAGTAATAAATGAATAATAAATAAATAAATTATAAATAAATAATAAATCAATTATAAATAACTAATAAAAAATAATAAATTAATAAAAAAAAAAAAAAAATAATAACTAAATAATAAGTATATAATAATTAAATAATAATTAAAAAATAAATAAACAAAAAATTAATAAATGAAAAATAAATAAATAATTAAAAATAAATGATATATGATAAATAATAAATACATAATAAAAAAATAATAAATATATAATAAAAAAGTAATAAATAAATAAATTATAAATAAATAATAAATCAATTATAAATAAAAAATAAAAATAATAAATGATTAAAAATAATAAATAATAAATAATAAATAATAAATAATAAATAATAAATAATAAATAATAAATAATAAATAATAAATAATAAATAATAAATAATAAATAATAAATAATAAATAATAAATAATAAATAATAAATAATAAATAATACATAATAAATAATAAATAATAAATAATAAATAATAAATAATAAATAATAAATAATAAATAATAAATAATAAATAATAAATAATAAATAATAAATAATAAATAATAAATAATAAATAATAAATAATAAATAATAAATAATAAATAATAAATAATAAATAATAAATAATAAATAATAAATAATAAATAATAAATAATAAATAATAAATAATAAATAATAAATAATAAATAATAAATAATAAATAATAAATAATAAATAATAAACAATAAATAAAAAAAAAATAATAATAAATAATAATAAATAAAATATATAATAAATAAATGTCAAATAAAATATATAATGAATAAATAAAAAATAAATAAATGTCAACGCTACAATATTTTGTAGGTTGACTAGTTATAATTACACCTAGGTACATATAATTAGGTAGATAGGTAGGTATATAAATTTACTTTCAAATTTTGCCTTTATTCAGATAAATTTGAAATAATGTGTAGGTATAAAGGGAACACACAATCACAACACAAATCAAAGGAAAGGTAGGTACAGCGGCATGCATATCAAGCTACAACAATGTCAAATTATTTTGATAGATTTTCAACGTTATTACAAAAGAATAAGGTTCATATTCATTTGGGAAAATTTGACAGTTTGGTATGGGTTGATGTACTGGCGTCTGTACCTACCGTTCTAGTTGGTTCCTCGTAACAACAAATAAATAGACGGAACAGGATAGGATTTTATTTCATAGTAGTATACCTACCTACTTAGCGAATGAACAGAAAATTGAATTTATAATAAATAAGTAAATAGGTACTTACTTGCAAAATTGCAAAACTTTATTGCAATAACTATAGGGTACATTTCATTGCATTGGAAAATTGCCTATGAGATTTTATGCTGGCACTTCACATGGCGTATTTGTGCAAATATTCGCCTTATTTGGATAATACAAAATTGACTTTATCGCAATAATTATAGGGTACATTTCATTGCATTGCAAAATTGCCTATGAGATTTTATGCTGGCACTTCACATGGCGTATTTGTACAAATATTCGCCTGATTTGGATAATACAAAATCGACTTTATTGCAATAACTATAGGGTACATTTCATTGCATAGAAAATTGACTTTATTTCAATTACTGTAAGGTAAATTTTGTATTATCCAAATAAGGCGAATATTTGTACAAATACGCCATGTGAAGTGCCTACATAAAATCTCATAGGCAATTTTGCAATGCAGTGAAATGTACCCTATAGTTATTGCAATAAAGTCGATTTTGTATTATCCAAATCAGGCAAATATTTGTACAAATACGCCATGTGAAGTGCCAGCATAAAATCTCATAGGCAATTTTCCAATGCAATGAAATGTACCCTATAGTTATTGCAATAAAGTCTTATTTGGATAATACAAAAATTACCTTACAGTAATTGAAATAAAGTTGATTTTGTATTATCCAAATAAGGCAAATATTTGCACAAATAGGCCATGTGAAGTGCCAGCATAAAATCTCATAGGCAATTTTGCAAGTAAGTACCTATTTACTTATTTATTATAAATTCAATTTTCTGTTCATTCGCTAAGTAGGTAGGTATACTACTATGAAATAAAATCCTATCCTGTTCCGTCTTTATACTTTTTGTTACGAGGAACCAACTAGAACGGTAGGTACAGACGCCAGTACATCAACCCATACCAAAGTGTCAAATTTTCCCAATTGAATATGAACCTTATTCTTTAATATTGTAATAACGTTGAAAATCTATCAAAGTAATTTGACATTGTTGCAGCTTGATACTACCTACCTTTCCTTTGATGTGTGTTGTGGTTGTGTGTTCCCTTTTTACCTACACAGTATTTCAAATTTATCTGAATAAAGGCAAAATTAAAAAGTAAGTTTATATACCTACCTACCTACCTAATTATATGTGACATTTATGACAATGACATTTATTTATTAATTATTTATTTATTATTTATTTATTATTTGTTTATTCTTTATTCATTATTTGTTTATTATTTATTTATTATTTGTTTATTATTTATTTATTATTTATTTATTATTTTTTTATTATTTATTTATTATTTATTTATTATTTATTTATTATTTATTTATTATTTATTTATTATTTATTTATTATTTATTTATTATTTATTTATTATTTATTTATTATTTATTTATTATTTATTTATTATTTATTTATTATTTATTTATTATTTTTTTATTATTATTTTATTAGCGAGCACGTTTAGTAATAAGAAAAGACCTAGTCTAAGAAAAGAACGACACATTATTATAACGTAATTATAACCCAAAATAGTGTTGGTCAATACATTAAAATGCAACAAATAAATTTGTTTTTCGTTGCTACAAAATATAGCTCGACGCAGAGCTCAGCGCCCGCGCGCCGCTGCATGCCGCTTTTACGCTGAGTACAGCGCGCTGTACAACGCTTGCAGCGCTTACCTATTCTATGCCATTGCGGGGCGCTCCCCTTTACGCAGCCGTCACTTCCTCTGCTTCACCCCCTTCAAAACAGTATGCGGTAGGAAAACCTCGCCTTAAGTAGATGCTTGAAAGTACCGTGCGTCATCATGAGATGCGCATTTCTGGTAAACAGAAATTGGAAACACTAACTGGTATGACGTGCCGTGGTTTAATAATGATGCCTACAAAAAGGTGCAATAACAAAGGAAATAAATAAAGAAATAAAGGCGGCTCAACTAGTCTCAAATCATCTTGAATTATCATCAGGTGTAACAAACAACGATGTCGTAAATATTAAACATGCATTAAAAGCAACTATTGTATTTTGTACAATATTTGTTTCATTGTAGAACGCGGTTCCTTCTGCATTATTTTTAGCTGTAGCTAGGTATTAGTTATACGGATAGCCTGAAAAGTCATTCCAAAAACAAACTCGATAATTAACGAAAACGAAAGTTCTAATAACACGTCATATTAATTCTGATTTATTTGTGTGGGTTTAAATTTTGTTTTAATGAGGACTCCGTAGATAAATTACCCTTTTGGGTTTACAAATTTCTGTGCCACACATAACGAACTTTATTCCTAATTATCACTTACACTTTTCACAAGCTTTTTTCCTTTTTTATTTTTGTCTTTCATCATTCTAGCATTTATTTTATTTGTCTTCTGATCAAGAACCTGATCTTCAATAGATACCTACAGCTAAAAGTTGATTTACCAACCAGGACCTGTGGACAAAATCCCTTTCTGTTAGCGTTAACGCCAACGACGGAAAAATCAAATTGTATGCAGTTGACGTTTGCTTACCAGATGTCACGTGATGCAAATATGTCAACTGCATACAATTTGACTTTTCCGTTGGCGTTAACGCTAACAGAAAAGGGCATTGGTGCCCTTTTCTGTTAGCGTTAACGCCAACGGAAGATCAGTGCCCCAAGATCAATAAATAACTCAACATACCATATTCCCAGACACTCCAATACTGCAGGCAGAAGACACCTGGTCAGCTCCAAACCACAAAGCAGCCAGCATCGGCGGCGCGTTCAGGATAAAGACCTGGGATATGGCCACCACCGTCTGCCCCATGAAGCCTAGCCAGAACATGTCCTGGGGCACTGAGAACACCTTCAGCCATGCGCCCAGACATGTTCCGAAAGAGCCGATGATTGTCGTCACGCGAAGATTCTGGAAAAAGAAGGGCGAGTTTAGCTTGGTTGTGGTCAATTGAGGCAAGGGGTCGTAGTAATGGTCCCGCTGCGAAGAAGGGATAGTATATTCAATTCCGTCTCTCTCTCGCACTGGAAGAATGATGACTTTATAATACGGTCCAAGAACGGTTATCCTTATAATGAGGTGCCTCTTTTTTGCTTTGAACGTTTCCAGTTCAGTATCATGGATATAAATAAATCTATTTCGGAGGAAGCCGACCTATAACACTACTGTAGGATCATTTACATACTTTGACTGCATTCTGCGTAGCATGAAGATAGTGTAACAAAATCTTTTTAGTTCGTGGAGTCGGTGTCAAGCTGACGTAATTTTTTCCATGTTTGAAACAAATTTTCAGAACCAATAAATTTTCTTGTCCTAACTTTTCATCTTCTGTTCATATATGTACCTATTGTGTGTACTGGAATAAAGATAGAGCTAATTTATAAACTTTCTTTCCTCTCAGAGTATTCACCCACTTCGCTTCCTTCATGCTATGAATACCCAGAAGTCCTAGAACACTAATTGGAACATAATTAGTGAACATTTTATCAGCCTAGGGTATTTTGGGAACAGTCATGAGTGAGGTTTGAACATTTTATAGCGTGCGGCAGATTGTACATGTTAAGGTGGCAACCCAGAGTGGTTACCCGGTCGCTCGTAGGAGGGTGCCCGCGCAGGTTCGACATAGTTCAGAGATTGGAGTCAGTGTGTCACGTGGAGTATAAGAAGTTACCCACGAATGTGTCCGCGTGAACATTAAGGTTTAGTTAAGTAGTAATAATGATGTTTTCATTTTTTATCAATATTTAAAAATAGAATATAATATGTATATAAGTACAATGAATAAATAATAAAAAAAATATATATGTATATACCCTCCCAGACCCCAGATCCCAGACCAATGTAGTAAAATGGGGCAGCTGCGGCTTTTATAACGAGTACACGCTAAAATGCGGCGTAAGGCAGGGCGGCTTGACATCACCGACTTTGTTCAACCTATATGTTAACGGATTGATAGAGGAGCTCAGCGGGTCAGGAGTTGGCTGTCACATGTGCAATCAACCAGTTAATAACTTAAGCTATGCCGACGATATGGTCCTGCTGAGCCCCTCAATCGAAGGCCTACGTACACTGTTATCGATATGTGAAAAATACGCCATGAATCATATGCTAACTTACAATGTAAAAAAAAACCGAAGTTATGATATTCAAGCATGAAAATACAAATTATTTTAACCCAGTAATTACCCTCGCCGGCTCACAACTAAAAATAGTGTCGACTTTTAAATATCAGGCATGTCATAAAAGATAGCTTAGGAGATGATGACGACATGGAAAGACAGAGAAGGTCCATTGCTGCAAAAAGCAATATGTTGGCACGCCGATTTGCGTGATGCAGTTAGGATGTAAAAGTTACTCTATTCGCGGCGTACTGTCAGTCGTTCTACACCTGTTACCTGTGGAAGAACTACACACAGCGTACATACCACGCACTACGCGTGCAGTACAATAACGCGTTTAGAGCTATGCTGTCGCGAAAGCGAAGGAATATAGCCTTTATGTACCTACAAATATGAATTAGTTAAGACGTAGCGTGAGGTGAGAGAAGGAGGGGATAGCGCGCGGCGGTGGATCGCGCGCGCGCTCCGTGGCAATTGGGCCTGAGGGTCGGAGCTAGCAGTACACGGGTGAGCAAACTTGGTATTACTCAGTGCATGTGTGTGTGTCTTCAGATTGACCAGATATTCAATTTATACTATTTCCCAATGTTGTTGTCGTGTGTGTATTGTTTTACCAGCGATCAGATTCAGAAATGATACCAAATCAGACCATAAACCAGCTGCGAGGCTCGGGGTGGCTATAAGGGGAGGTTGGAGGCCACATTGGGAGGACACCCAGAATATCATTACGATGATAATTCAGTAACCGTTATTCAGTGTAAACCAGTTAACATGAATCCAACGTTCGTTGGATTCAAATCATATCGTACCTGGGCATATTTCAGAGACGTAGGGTACTTTAAGTTCAGATATTCGTCACTAAAGGGTAATTGGCGACATGGTGGAGATGCTGGGATCACATTATAATAGTTTAAAAATAATGTTTAGTTCAGTTCTAAAAACAAAATTGTGCGGGTACATCGAAATTGTGTTCTGCGCTTAAGAGAATTAGGTCACCAGTTTCACAGTTTCAGAATACCCGCTATACTCACAAAATAAATTCAAAAATGGAACAGCCAGATCATTTGAGCGGAACATTGTGAATGTTAATTAATTTGTTCCATGTTATTATTAGGAAGTTTGACTGTTTTCTTAAATACATTATTGGTATGGTATAATAATCATTTAATTAGTAAATCCGAGTGCACAATAATGTACGGATTATTATTTTAATTATTATTATTTACGTTGCGTAGTGACCAACGATAGTAGTGAAGTTTATTAGTTAATTATATTAAACGTTTGATATTAAATATTAGTATCAAATGAGTATTCCTACAAATAGACTTTATTAAGTGAACCAATTGAAATGATTTTAGATTTAGTTTAATAGTCTTGTTTGATGAATTTAATTTACTTCTCTCATTTGATTAGTGCAGTTTGTTGGTATATTGGATTTCATAAGAATCTCATACAGATTTATATTGTTTTAGATACTCGGAAATCGGGATATTCTTTTACTAAGAGAATGATCCATGACTGTGATATTACTTAGCTAGCACTCTATAATAATGGAAGACGCTATCCGATCTCGTTTAAAAATTATTTACGAATCCCTCCAATCAAAGATTAGCTCTGCTCGGTGTGCCCTAACGGAATTGTCAGAAGAACCCAACTATAAAAGATTTGAACTAATTGGTGCTAAACCTTCCGAAACAAACATCTCATTTGAACCCTTTATTCAAATGAGATGTTTGTTTCGGAAATTCGTAATTATTGTAAATTGATTAAAGAAATTAACGTTGAGGAAATTAGTCAGTATACGTCCACACAGATTCAGGCCGAAGAGTTAATAGCAGAAATAGATGTTATTATTAAACAGAATAATCGAAACTGTGCACTTGTTTTTACAAATAATGACAACAATGTTAACACAGTTAGTAAGTTACCAAAAATGGAATTAAGCAAGTTTGATGGGGATGTTCTAAAGTGGTACCAATTTTGGGATCAGTTTTCATCGAACGTCGATAAAAGAAATATTAATGATGTCGATAAACTGTTGTACCTTCAATCGGTTCTTGAGGGTGACGCGAAACAGGCAATAGATGGGTTGGACACAACGGACAAAAACTATCGTATTGCTGTCGATACATTAAAGGAACGGTATGGCAAACTTAGCGTGATTATTGATGCTCATTATGTAGCTCTTTATAGAATTAAATCAGCGGAATCTAGTCAGGTCAAAGAATGTAGACACGTTCTAAATGAAATTGAGAGACATCTTAGAGTATTAAGTTCCTTAGGCGAAGATGTAAATCACAATCATCTTAGAGTAATGATTTTAGAAAAGTTCCCCGAGGACCTCATTTACGAATTAAGGATGAAGATAACTGGCGAAGATGAGTCTATTGATAGTATCAGAAAGTTCTTAGAGTATATCATATCGGCTAGGGAAACATCAAATAGATTAAAGAAAACTGCAGACGGTACTAAAAATACAACAAATAGCGAAGACAAACAGGTTTCTGATAATATGACAATAGGATCATTACATGTTAGATCGGAAGAGACTAGAGATAATAAAAGGCGTAGATTTACATCGAGTAGAAAGGAAAAGGCTAGGTATGGAAATAGACAGCATAATAAAGTGCCCCCTCGGAAAAGACCACATGACGATGACAGGTCCGATGAGCCACCTAGAAAGAAATCAATTAAATGTATATTTTGTAAGCAGAATCATTTTAATGACGAGTGCAGTGTGCACAAAACCTTACAGGAAAGAAAGGTTCAATTAGGAAACCGTTGTTATAATTGTTTCAGTGAAGGCCATAGGGCTGACAATTGCCGTACCAAGCGGTATTGTCGACATTGTAATAAGTTCGGCAATCATAATCGAGCATTATGTTCAACTAAACTAACACAGTCAGTGAAGTCCTTACCAACTGATACCTTACATACCTACTAATAATGCATATAGCACTACGCTGTTGCAGACAGCCCTAGTAGTAATTGTTAATAATTTAGAATCTAAAACAAAACTACAATGTAAGGTGTTGCTCGATTGTGGTAGTCAGCGCTCATATACAATGAAACATATTACTAATTTACTTAAACTACCTATTACTGATCAAATTAATTATCAATATTCACATTTGGAAAGAAATCACCACATCTTATTAAAAGTCCATGTCCAATTTTATTCATGTAAATGTAGTACCTCATATTACTCGAGTGTATAAAAGCACCAACTTTTCATGATTTAAACAAAATGGAAAATAAAGATCGTATAATGGCTGATGATGGGTCTTGTGGCAACAAAATAGATATTTTAATCGGAAACGATTATTATCACTCATTCATGCCACAAGAAAAGATATCGGTCATTCAAGATCTGTTCTTAGTTAATTCAGATTTTTGTTGGGTAGGGTCTGGAAGAATAAGTGAGAACATTGATAATTCCGATCAGTTAACTGTATTGACCTACTTTCAATCAGATGGGTTATTTGCTACTAAATTAAACGAACCCGATCTCCCCCTATAACTAGATGATGTTAAACAGTTATGGGACCTTGAATCAATAGGCAACACAGATTCCCCAAAAACTACTCGCGATGAAGAAGCGATTAGGCAGTTTAATGAAACAGTTCAGTACCAAAATAACAGATATCATGTTCAATGGCCGTGGACTGAAGTACCACCGAATTTTCCAAATAATCTAGGCTTAGCTTGGGGTCGGCTCAATAGTTTAATGAAACGACTGGATAATTCAGATTTAAAAGCATACGACCAGGTCATTCAAGAACAGCTACAGACAAAAATAATTGAAATTATACCAGATCCAAAGATGGCACAGAACCATCCCGTTCACTATCTTCCTCACCATTGTGTTTGCGGCCGTGATAAGCCCAAAAAGCTTCGTATTGTTTAAGACGCCTCAGCTAAAATTGCAGACAATCGAAGTTTAAACGAATGCCTATATAGGGGTCCACTTATGTTAGAGGATCTTACAGGACTGCTAATTAAGTTCAGAGAACACCCTATAGGAATAGTTGCAGATGTCGAGAAAGCTTTCCTACAGTTAGGTCTACAAGATTCAGACAGGGATGTAACACGATTTCTTTGGTTCAAAGACGTAAATAGTACAGTTAACCCAGATGTGCACTTACGTTTTTGTCGAGTTCCATTCGGTGTCATATCAAGTCCATTTCTATTGAATGCTACGATCAAATATCACTTAAACAAGTCGAACAACATGTTTCTAAAACACATTGCGGACGACATTTATGTAGACAATATTGTAACTGGCGCACAGACAATTTCAGACGCAAATAAACTGTACTGTGCTGCTAAAGAATCATTTGATAGTTTGTCCATGAATTTGCGAGAATGGTATTCAAATTCAAAGGAACTAGTTTCTTCCATACCAGATAAATTTAGAGCAGAAGACCGTAAACAGATAAAAGTTCTCGGTCTAATATGGAACATACATAAAGATCAGTTATATTTAAAATAAAACTTCAATACAGACATAACAGGCACAGTTTTGACAAAAGGGAACGTATTAAGAGTCATTGCTTCAATTTATGATCCGTGTGGTCTCGCAGTTCCGGTAGTTCTTCCAGCAAAACTATTCTTTCAAAAAGTATGGAAAGAAAAGGTTAAATGGGACGTCAAATTGAGTGATAGTCTACTTATAGAATGGCAAAAAATAGCATCAAACTTAGAATGTCTAAAGAATATTCATGTTGATCGTTATTTTGGGCAAGGTTTAAATAAACGCCAAGTAGCTGAGCAAATTCAATACGAACTACATTGTTTTACGGATTCGTTTTTGCATGCTTATGCAGCAGTAATTTATTTACGCGGGACTTTACACACTAATAATATTGTCAGTTTTGTTATTGGCAAGTCTAGATTAGTGCCGTTAAAGGACCAACATGACTTACAGATCCCAAGATTAGAATTGCTGGGAGAACTTATCGGGTGCCGACTTATAGGCTATGTTACAAAATTTTTACGATATAAAATAAAATCACAATATTTGTGGACTGATAGTCAAATAGTAATTGAATGGCGCAAATCAGATAAATTACTTCCACCTTTTGTAGCACGTAGAATCAATGAAATAAAACAGAACAAGACTTTACAAATCAGATATGTGCCAACTGAATTAAATCCATCGGATGTAGGCACTAGGACGGAACGAGTAGATTGTTACAATAGATGGCTCAAAGGACCTGATTTTTTAACGAGTAACTCAAGTCAGTGGCCTACAGTTCATAATAATAATAATATAAATACTCAAATTTCAATTGCCGGGGAGGGTCTTTCGAACTCTCATACCTTAGCCCTATTAAGACAAAAGTTTTGGTGCCACACGGACGGTTAACAGTTCAAAGAGTTATCAGAAAGTGTCCACAGTGTATGAAGTACGCTGGTGGTCGATTCAAATTACCACACATGCCTGATCTACCAACAGAAAGAATCAACCTTAGTCTACCGTTTGCCTTTACAGGCCTGGATTATTTCGGTCCATTGCTTGTGGATGAGAGTAGTAAAGAAAAACTCTGAGTATGCCTGTTCACAAGCCTAACAATTAGGGCTATACATTTGCCAAAATGTTCACTAATCAATACTTGACTTAGCCACCGCGAACGTAGTGACAAGCACAAACAACCTAGAGTCGTTATTAATAGGCCACCAAAGTTAGCAGAGAAAGTTCAAATTAAATCAGATAGTAATAGGGCACATTGGAAAGTTGGAAAAATAGCAGAACTGATTAAAGGATCGGAAAGGCAGATTAGAGTAGCCAAAGTTAAATTACCATCAGGAGAAATACTGACCCGTTCAGTAGGGCATCTGTTTCTGTTGGAGATGGACGATCAAAGCACAGAATCGTCCCCAGAGCAGAATGTAGTGCCAGTCAAAATCAGTTCGCACTCTGAAGATTTTCAAAAGAAACAATCAGTACAAAACGATCACCCAGTTGGTTTTGACCAAGAGTCTCGAAGTACTCAAGACGATGAACCAGTCATCAATGATACACCCATATTTCAGTCAGTACAAGACACCAGTAGACGACCAATCAGGGCATCAGCAGCCAAGGCAAAAGAGAGAGTTAAACAGTGGCCATCTCAGTTGATAAGCAGATTGTTTCAATGATTAGTGATAATTTAAAGTTTGGAATCAGTTGGAATCAGTTAGAATCAGTTGGAATCAGTTGGAATCAGTTGGAATCAGTTGGAATCAGTTGGAATCAGTTGGAATCAGTTGGAATCAGTTGGATTCAGATGGAATCAGATGGGAATCAGTTGTAATCAGTTAGCATCTATTGGCATCAGTTGGATTCAGTTGGAATCAGATGGGAATCAGTTGTAACCCATTATCACTCCGAAAATGTTGTAAACATACTTATTATGATCTTGATTAAACCGGTATTTCAGTAGATCCGATTTTTAATTATCTTTCCCTTGGGCGGGAGTGTCGCGAAAGCGAAGGAATATAGCCTTTATGTACCTACAAATATGAATTAGTTAAGACGTAGCGTGAGGTGAGAGAAGGAGGGGATAGCGCGCGGCGGTGGATCGCGCGCGCGCACCGTGGCAATTGGGCCTGAGGGTCGGAGCTAGCAGTACACGGGTGAGCAAACTTGGTATTACTCAGTGCATGTGTGTGTGTCTTCAGATTGACCAGATCTTCAATTTATATTATTTCCCAATGTTGTTGCCGTGTGTGTATTGTTTTACCAGCGATCAGATTCAGAAATGATACCAAATCAGACCATAAACCAGCTGCGAGGCTCGGGGTGGCTATAAGGGGAGGTTGGAGGCCACATTGGGAGGACACCCAGAATATCATTGCGATGATAATTCAATAACTGTTATTCAGTGCAAACCAGTTAACATGAGTCCAACAAGGTTGGAAGCCAATTTGGGAGGACACCCAGAATATCATTGCGATGATAATTCAGTAACCGTTATTCAGTGTAAACCAGTTAACATGAATCCAACGTTCGTTGGATTCAAATCATATCGTACCTGGGCATATTTCAGAGACGTAGGGTACTTTAAGTTCAGATATTCGTCACTAAAGGGTAATTGGCGACATATGCTCAACCTACCGTGGCGGTGTAGCGCGTCTGGCATGTTCGCCGAGAATACAGTAGATGATTTTTATGCAGTTATGAGGAAGGCATCATCGCTTCCCATCAGGTGAGATAGTGGTCAAACGTATGCCTATCAATAGAAAAAAAAAAAAAAAAGAAAGGGCCGCCTCCTTAAGGAAAGAATAAGAAATACTAAAAACAATACTGTCAAGGCTGTGTATAAGTGCTGCAAATTTAGCATTATAAGTAATATTTAATTTAATTTAATAAAATAAAAAATAGTTTTATGTATCGCAATAATAATAATGGTGTGTTATAATTATAAATTAATGAATTGTTATATTATTGAATTGAATTTATAATAATAATAATAATAATTCTTTATTATCGGGCTACTAAGGCCCATAGAAAAAAATACACAAATTAAATAAACAAAACATAAACTAATACATAATTATTAACCTAGTTTACAAATCTATTTACTTCGTTGGATCGGCGACGTATTGCGCTGAGTCGTGGTGTCGGGTAACCTTCCGCGAAAACGCCGATACAAGACACCAGACGGCCAAAATTCTTCCTTCAAGAAGGTCTCTAGGTGATGAGTTGGTACTCGCACCACAAAAGATTTGAAGTTAATTTTGTGACGCGACTTCAACCACTCAACTCTCAAGGTGAATTTGGTCTTCATCCTTATATACTCCACAACGTCCTCTACCTTCGTAGTGTGGTGCAGACGTGCCACGTACAGCTGCGTCGACGGAATAGCGGGACGCAGCAACATGTTCGGTTCGGTCAGCGCGGTACCGCACTGATTGCGACGCGTAGGCGTCTTCTTCTTCTTCTTCTCCACACGAATGAAGCCTTCTTTATCGGCCTGCCCTTGGCTTGGTCCTACTGGTACTGCGCTTCGGACGAGATCGGAGGGAACCTGGGCGTCCCTCGCTAGTTTTGATTGCTGCTGTTGTTTTGCCGGAGTAGCAGTAACGGCAGCTGAGTAAGCACGTGCCGGAGTTGTCGTGCTAACATTTGTCGGCGCCCCAACGACGGGGGACGCGGGGACAGCGGGGCGCGCTTGCGCATCGCTCACAGTGACGGCGGCCGGCGACGAGACGAATTTTGCTGACTCGAAACTCAGCTGCGATGCATTGAACGCGCCGTGACGTATGTTGACATTGGTAGTTTGCTCTTCTGACCTACATACCAAATTGCGTAAATCCGCCACCTCGGTACGTAGATCACTGATGGTGGTTCGCGACACCTCCAACTTCAAATGCACCTCAGACAGGCTTGATCTCAGGGATTTGATGTCCCGCAGCAGCCTGGTGACGTCGACGTGGTCGAATGTGACTGGGGGTAGCTTGCGCAAATCCTTCGCCACGAAAGTCGGCACGTCGTCCGGGTCGGTCTCCTTTAACACTTTGATTAAGTCTTGGAGACTCCTCTCTCCTTTCTCATCCCTCCTACGGGTTGGCATTCGGTCAGCCATATGCAGCGACTCAAAGAGCAGCGTCTTAGCCCTGCGTATCTGCTCTTCGATGAAGTTGGATGTGCAGATCCGGGTGACACTGACTTCGTCCATGACATCCAGCTGATACTGCAGGAATGCCAGGACCTCGTTCGTTATTAGTTCGTCCGAACGCATAGCGACAGCGGCGCTTGCCGCGCTCGGCGCAAATTAAATAATCTTCGCGTGGCTACAGTCATGTCGTGGCGCGTCCGATTCAAAGCGCGGATCGCAGCAAACTGAATTTATGAATTGGTGTATTATTAGTTTTATTTTATTAATGTAGTGTAATTTACTTCTTCAATGTTATTGTTCTATATGGGTTAAGTACCTGAAATAAATTAATTTTATTTTATTTTATTTATTTTATTATTTATTATACCTATTTATTTTATGAAAATAAAGGTTATGCTTAATATACAAAATATTTTTTAGTCCGTTATACGAACTCATTTATTTTATACAATTATTTTAAGAAGCCCTGTAAAACATCGCGCTCTGTCGTTTGCCGATCAATTTAAATAATTCGTGCTTATTTCGTGCCGATTTTTTTTTTTCTGATGCACTCAAACCGACCATTGTGGTGTACTAGTGTGTGTCAATGCTGCTACGCCCTTCTAGCAATCATTTAGATTTTGAGTTGCGCTAAATCGAATACGCGCCCTTAAATAAAAACGATACCAACTCCTTTAACTTATTATAAACTAGCGACCCGCCCAGGTTTCTCACGGGTATAATGTAGATATTAATATGGACCAGTGTGGAGTGATTAATGATGAGAGAGAACCTCAGACCAATAAAAAAGTAAAGACGGAGCTGTTGTAAACAATCACGACGAAAAAAGTGAGGACTAAAGTCGGCTATGTGTGCGTAGCTCGGTGTACGATATCGTAGATTTGCGCATGTGTGCTAGAAAATAATGTTGCAAGCGCTATGCTGGGTCTAGTATCGTGTTTTATTTGTGTTGGTTGTATGAAATGAAAGGTAATTCAGTTTAATGAGGCAATTATTTTCCTATTAAGAACAATTATTAATATAACAAAAAACCCACAAACCTTACTTATTTTAGAAAAAACTAACTTAATGTTAAATGTTAACTGTAATCTGATTAAAAACACAGTTATAAAGGTTCCGAACAAAAATCATAACTTCCCCTATTTTGGGAAAAGACAATTTCATTTCATTTATTCAATAACAATTTACATTGTGTCTGAATGTTTCCGATGTAAGGTAATATAATTCAAAGTAACCAAAAACACACATTTACATTACACATACGAATTCAAGATTTAAAAACTATCTCAACACAAAAATAAATTCATTTACAATAATTCCATTTACACTATCATAACATCAAAAATAATTTTATTTATAAATAATAATATCGTAATAAACCTCATATACATAAATTACATTTAAATTCGTTCATTAACCAAAATATTTAATACTAATAATATTCAATAATAATAATACAAATATACAATGTTCTTAACTTGCAACACTGACACAATATCGTCTCGAATTCATGTTCCAAGAAATTACGTCAAACATTTTGCAATTTTGTTTAAAGTATGCAGAAAATCCGTTATCTACTTGTAAAAAGTAATCCCTTAAATACTTATATTGAACACTTGAGTTGTTTTTGCAGCGGTTTTTTTTTCACAAGACGGCGTAATTTCGCAATTTTTACCAAAACTATGTCATGCGGTCTGAGTCACTCGCGGCAGACTACCCAATATATATTATAGTCTTTGAGACTACCGAGCAGTCGTATTCATATCACCGAATCCCCTTCATACTACGTGCCACACTTTTATGAGCGTAATGTTCCGTCTATACTTTTTTATTGGTCTTAGGTGAGAATGAAAAAAATGTCCTATCCCTAGATCATCACGCGTTTTCCCAACTATGTTTGGGTCACTTTCCAGTCTAACCGAATTCAACTGAATACCAGTGTTTTATATGGAGCGATTGCCTATCTGATCTTCACAACCCAGTAACTGGGTAACACGATACCACTTGGCAAGACTGGTTGTCAGACTTTCAGGCGTTTGACTACCGATGACAACAGAACTGTAAGGCTGTTACTACACCAATCGATCGATGCTATCGGTCGACATCGATCGACGTTGATCTATTGGTGTGGTAGCTTTGGCTAATCGACGGATACCGTTCGACTAACTAATCGATCGATTGCCGGTCGATGGCATCGGTCGACGTTGATCGACTCCGGCTATAACTCCGGCTATAATCCATCACGAATAATAATCAAGCAGCTCGATCAACGTCGACTAATCCATTCTACTATCGATCGATGCCGTCGATCGACGATCGATCGATTGGTCTGGTAACACCCTTAAAGATCTACGAATGATAGCCGGGACCAACGGCTTTACTTGCTTTCCCAGCCACGGAAAGTTTTGGGCCCCCCCACCTGTACCTAAATATATAAATACTAGCGACCCGACCCGGCCTCGCATGGGCCTATAGCCTTCCTCGGTAAAAGGACTATCCAACACAAAAATAATTTTTCAATTCGAATAAGTAGATCCTGAATTTAGCGCGTTCAACCAAATAAACAAACAAACCACTTTATAATATTAGTATAGATTATCACCTACATAGATCCGTAACTAAGTTGTTCTTGAGATTAGTATTCTGAGATGTGATGAAAAAGGCCTGCGTAGTTGTGAATCAAGTCTGTTCGTAACCCACACGTTGTCTAAATGCAAAACCGGTCTTCAACAAAACAACCAAGCACGTGCCGGACGAAGGATGCCGTACCACCGTACATTATTTAACACTACACATAAAACTAAAACACGTTTATTGTATTTAATTTTTATCTTTTTTATTTTTATATTCTTTGAACACACTGAACATTTCAAGTGTCTACTTATCACGGTTCAGAGATACCTACAGCCTTGTGATAAACGGACGGACAGACGGACAGTGAAGTAGGAGCGTAGGATCGTGCTCGCCACCATTTCGGTTCCTACGTAACTTTAAAAACTAAGGTCATTGACCTTCATTTTAGTGTAGTGGCTGCGTCATTAAAAGCACCTCAGCCAAGTTATTCGCATTGCAAAATTGCAAAAAGTAAGTCAACTTAGAAAGTTGAATTAAATCAAGAAGTTGAATGCGACGGAAACTTGGAAAGATAAATTTTCAAAAAGATAATTTATTCTGTCAACTGGTAATTTTCCTAACGGTTTCCCAGTCAATTTATTTTCATTACCGTCCCCAATCGTGAAAAATGTTTTCATTAAGAGTAACCCTTGAATGCTGTGGGTAATCTTTAAATGAATCTCAACTTCTTTCCGTGAGAAATAATATCTGATTTCCCTCTAAGGGTGAGTGCAAGCAGAACCACTCACATACACTAGTAGTTTATATTAATATTATTTTATTTTATTAATTTATAAAATAAAATAATATATAAATGTCGTATCGTCAGGATTTACTCCGTTAAATTCGGTCATCGTGTGGGCAGAAGATGGGTTTCGTGCAATGCAAACACACCGGGTATAGGGTACACGTACACATACACTACGTTTATTATTTAGCACAAACTCAATTTAAAATAAACTCCTTAAATTAAATTTGACATAGTTCACTTCACTTCAACAACGAATCGAAAGCACAGTTTCGGGACGTACCTATTAGCTCCGATGCGATCAGACACTGGATCAGAATGTCTTCCTCGCTGTGGGCTGAAAACATCACGACTCTGTAGAAGCGCGCCAAAAGTAGTCGTAGATCACGTGGTCTCGATAATGGCGGATTGCGATTCGTTTCACGTTCATACTATTAACCGGATACGACACGGCCATGCCATCTTGCGTGACACACGTCCTCGTGTGTTGTTCCTCTTCTACTTCCTGTCCTTATCCCATGTTACTTGGAGTTAGCGCAACAATCATGTTTTCTTCTTTCTTTCCGTCCTGTTCAACGTCAAGCTTTCTTTTTCCATTCCGTCCTGTCCAACGTCATGCTGTTAATCTGGAAAATACAAAATTTCGCCACAGTATCTGCTCGTCCAATCCTGACTCATATGACTAATGAGATATTTAAAAGGACTTGACCTTTTAAAACCTGTCTTAATTAACAAGCAGTTTAAAGATAACACACAAATTTGAAACTAAAAACTAGATAGACTCTTCTACGAAGTGAAACTATCTAATTTCGAGATTACCGAGACCAAGTACAACGATTCCAAATTCAATTAATCAAAGTTAACAAAACATCAGGTATCTCTTTCATAGTCAACAACACACACACTATTCCCCACGGGAATACCGAGTCAACCCTTGACTCTACGGTCTTTGCTACTAGGCAAGACCCGACTACCACCCAGAGCTATCGCTTACCCGGCGTACACACAAAACAACGCTTCGATACTCTGGTATAGTCTCCGACCCACTGAACCGAGAATCTGTGTACACCATTTAACTTATCATCTATTTCGTCTACCATCTCAATATTTTGTACTTGGCATTCGGGCATCTTTCGAACACGGTCATCCTACGGAACACGTGTCCCTGTGTCAACAATATTCATTCGCACAGTATCACATAGCTCGGCTACTCCTGAACCGAATAAGTTAGTTAAGATCAAAACCAAAATGAAAAACCAGAAATCAATTGGAATCTGAACTCATTATATAAAAAAAAAAACAAGATTTCATTACAAAGTATAATTTTAAACATTTAATTACCATTTACAAACTACAAGTTAGTTTCAGAGACAAGAAGGCTAATTCACGTAATTTTATGACGCGCCGATGTAGTTGTAGTGCAGTTGCAGTTAAGTTCAAGTTTGAGTGATAAACGGTATTCTTGTAATCTTTGAACTGCTCGTAATCTGCGCGTGAACTGCACGTCAACTGTACGACAACAAAACTCTACCAAACTTACTTATGGTGTGACATGAGAAAAAAACTATTACTCACTAAATAATTTAATAGAATCGTTTACATTTCAATGAATATGACGTTATTATAATATTGAAATAATACCCCAGTACAGAAACTGACATTTTGAGACGTCAAACGAATAGTAGAATACCGATCATGTTGCGTTCCGAAGCACGCACCAAAGACGCGCAACGGTAGAATGTCGTTATTGCGCTCGCGTGACGCGAACTTGATGCGAGCGTGTCTGACAGCGGTAGAGAATACGAAAAGCGTTGTTTTGATCGAAACTTAACTGAAACTGCACTGCAACATCACTTCTTTAGTTACGTGAATTAGCCCACAGATCATTACCGACTATACTATTTACAGCAGTATCTAAATCTCAACAAAGCGTGCAAACAAACAGCCGCATGTGATTGATAAACAGTAACTTCCCTACAAGATCGCCAAGTCATTCCATGACTTCATGGTTTTCAACAATTACCATACATCCTCATCCTCAATCTGTACTCTATGTATGGTCAACAAACCCATCAAATTCATCATCAACATCGTCTGTAATACTCTGATCACCTGGCATTATCTTTAGCCTAGCGTGAGCGTACTTGTACGTACGGTTACAGTTCTAACTGACTCTTTGACAATTCAAAATCCAACAGCTGTGTTCGCCTTTAGGCCTTGAAACACCTATACAGCAGTCCGAGATTAGGGACATTTTTCGCTCCAAGTCAGAAGCAATATTTGTGGATTTCAGCACTACTCTCAGAAAGGAATCACTGATTTCAAAATACAAGGCATACAATAAATGCAGACGTGAAACGAAGCAGCCGCAATTGAACTCAGAGCATATCAAATTACCATGATCGCCATGTAGTACATTACAGATACATCTCTGAGTACTTAACTTCTAAGGCAAGATATCTGTTCTACATTGCGCGCTCAAACGTTAAAAACAAAAAGCTTCTAGCGGCCTGGACTTCATACGGGAAAGTTTATGTTAAAAAAGAAGAGGACTCGACACCAGTTCGCATTGATGATGAAACTAAACTTCACAAACTTATCATGTGACTAGCTTTGGTTCAATTCACTTATTTTTATTTTTATGTTGATGTCTTAGCATGACCTTCTCTGGTATTTTTAATTGCATTATTTATTTGTTTTGGCTTCAAGCTCATGTTTATATTATTAGGTTTTCATTATAATTGTAGAACTACACACACACATATTCCTCGTCACACTCATCCTTCACTCAACTCAAGACATACGTTATTCAAGCGAGTCAAAACCCATTACTATGGTGTTACCCCTAGCCCACTATCTCCTATACTATGCTTTACGTCATGTATTAGGCGTGACTGTATTTTTCTAATTGTACAATCAAATGACTATTAGGCAAACCAACAACGAAATAAACTCTGATCTGGTCGCTATTCAAGTGGCTAAAACTATAACCTGTGATTTATTTATTTATTTGGGAAAACAAACAGTTACACAAAAGTCTCTTAATTAACATTTCTTAGTATCTAAAGTTAATAGTGTATGTGTAACTCACAAATCTACATGTTACCTATTCAAAATTTTATATACTTAAGAACTAACTAGGCAGGCAAGTGAATTTACATTACATTACCTATAAAGCTTCGGCTACAGTTCCAAAGAAATTAAGTTTATGAATTTTTGAATTACAGTATTTCGAAATTTGTTAGATGATAGTGTAAATAGATCTATGTCCGAAAAATGTGTGTTATAATTATTTGCTATACGACGTAGAGGTGCGCGGACTCCAGCATTGGTGCGGCAAGATGGAATGGCGAATAGTGGTCGTGCACGCATCTCGCGTCTCATAACAGTTCTAGGTACAACATAACTTAATTTATTTACCAAATCAGAGCAGTCATATCTGCCACCACATATATCATACAGAAACATCATCTCTAGGAAAAGGCGTCTAGACTTCAAGTTCATCAACGCAATATCTCTACAGGAGCCATTAGGGTTCAAACCATGACGGCAACGGTAACGCACTGCTTTGAGAAATTTGCGCTGTACATTTTCTATGCTGTCTACGTATCTTTTATATAAAGAATTCCATATTAATACGGCGTATTCAAGTTGTAATGTGACCTAATAAACTTATAAAGATGCATGTAGGTATCAGGACGCTTAAAGTCTGAGGTGGTTCTCATCACAAAACCATCATGCGGTATGAGTTATTAATCATTTTGCTAATATATTGATCAAGATGGAGCTTACTATCTAATAATACCCCCAGATCCTTCACAGACGTAACTACGCTAAAAGGAGCATTGCTGAGAATATAAGTACGTTTTATTATATTTTTGTTTTTTGTGAATGTGATTGATACACATCTAGAAGTGCTTACTTAATTGAAATTTGTTCTTAATACAGTATGCAGAAAATCTATTCAAGTCGTCTTGAAGTAAATCACAGTCTGTAAGTGAGCGTATTGTTCTGTATATTATATGATCGTCTGCGTAAAGTAAGAATTTTGAATGCAGAAAACAATTGCAGACGTCATTGATAATTTATATAATAGAAAGTAGAGGACCTAAAATTAAGCCCTGGGGTACGCCAGAGGTCACGGTGACTGATTTGGATTGATATCCCCGAATCACGACTCGTTGAGTTCTGTGGGCTAATTCACGTAACTAAAGAAGTGCTGTTGCAGTGCAGTTGCAGTGAAGTTGCGATCAAAACAATGCTTTTCGTATTCTTTACCGCTGTTAGACACGCTCGCGTCAAGTTCGCGTCACGCGAGCGCAATAACGGCATTCTACTGTTGCGCGTCTTTGGTGCCTGCTTCGGAACGCAACATGATCGGTATTCTACTATTCGTTTGACGTCTCAAAATTACAGTTAAAAGCACTTAAAAGCACTAAAATCTGTACTGGGGTATTATTTTAATAATGTAATCGATTCAATTCAATTATTTAGTGAGTAATATTTTTTCTCTCATGTGGGTACACCATAAGTAAGTTTGGTGGAGTTTGGTTATCGTACAGTTGACGTGCAGTTCACGCGCAGCTTACGCGTAGTTCAAAATTTTCAAGAATACCGTTTATCACTCAAACTTAAACTTAACCGTAACTGCACTACAACTTCATCGGTGCGTCATAAAATTACGTGAATTAGCCGTCTGTTTGTTACATACGACATAAACCAGCGAAGTAAATCTCCGCGAATCCCGTTACATGCAAATTGAGATAAAACATTATTTAATGAACAAAATAATTAATGAGCTTGTTATAAGCATTTGTTTTGAAAACTTAAGAAATATTTTTTTTCCTATTAATTTATACTAAAAAAAAATTCACAATGATATGATTTTTTGCATATAGAAAATGTAATCACACACACACACCAGTCACAAAATATTCAAATATTCGTAGCAATAACTGTAATATGCCCAATTTCGTTACGCTTCTTCAAAGGTCTGTAATACCCTGGGATATTTTAGTACTCACAGAATGCTGGCTCCGTCTGCAAAGTTTATTCCTTGTCTCGACAACTACAATTACATAGCGACCACCTCACACAAAACTCAAAATGAAGGAGTTGTTATCTATTATAACAAGCTTCTTAAATGTAATATCTGAAGAACCCACAGTTAATCACGCCAATTGCCTTGTACTAAAACTGGATCGAGATACTTGCATCATAGGATTACAGCGCCCACCTAGTCAAAGTAACACTGTAAAATTTATCGACTCAATTAACACGCTACTAAATAATCTTAAATCTTATAAAAATATATTTTTTTGTGGTGATATAAATATAGTTAATATAGTTCCAAACAGCCGATAACCGATCATATGATTACTTGAACAGCTTGGCTAGCCATGGTTTGCTCCCGGCTCATACTCTGCCAACGCATAGGTAAACATGTTTAGACCACATGATGCTAAAAATTAAAATGGAAGCTTGCTGTTTTGTTTTCGAAACATCTATCACTGACCACGAGAGTGTAGCTATTAGTTGTAGACCCTAAACGCGTCTTAAGTACCTTAATAAAACATATTACTCGGTTAGCTTCGACAATCTGGACAAAAGTATACAAAACATGGATCTCCTCATAACTCACCTATCTTCAGCAATTAAAAATAATACCAGCATAACTATAACTTCAAAAAGAAAACTAATAGCCATACCATGGGTAAGTAATGAACTTCTCCGCTGCATGAGAAATCAGGATACCTTGCACAAAAAATTAAAACGTAACCCTAATGACGAGATACTAAAATTAACATACAAGCGCTATAGAAATGTTTGCTCTTCTCTGCTTTAAAAAGCAAAGAAGAGGTATGAAAAACAGGAAATTGAAAATGCAAAGGGTAACAAAAAACAGCTATGAGATGTCATTAAAAAAATTAGCGGGTCTGACAAGACGGCAGACTTTTCATCATCCCTCTTGTCATCTAATAGTGCCGAGGTCGACATAAACGACGTCAACAGCTTCTTTGTAAACGTTGGAGCAAAGATGGCAAATAAAATATCGACTTCAAAATCTAGAATACCTTGCCACACCAGTGATCACACAACTGTAACTCCTCTAAACTCGCTTGCCCTTCTTTCTACCGATGAACAAGAAATTTGTTACTTCATTGAAGGCCTGAAGGAAAACTGTGCCGTGGGCATCGATCAGATTAGCAGCAAAATCATTAAGAGATACGTGAACTACCTCTCTTGTCCCATAACCCATACCTGCAATCCAAGCAAGCCATACCTGCAAGCCTTTAAAATAGTTGTCATCAAGCCCATCCATAAGGCTGGAAAAAAAGACTGTGTCAGTAACTATTGGCCCATTTCCATTCTATCTGCTTTGTCCAAAATATTGGAACGCCTTATAAATCAACGCTTAGTTACGTTCTTGGAAGCTAATAATCTCCATTCGTCTTCACAATTTGGTTTTAGAACTGGCAAAAGTACCAATGATGCAGTTCACGAGTTAGTAAACTCTATTGTGGTCAGCTTGGATGACAAAAGGATATGCCTCACCGTGTTCCTCGACCTTGCAAAGGCATTTGACACAGCATCTATTCCGCACCTTCTAGAAAAGCTCGAGCGGCTCGGTATCAGAGGAATCCCCCGGAAACTGCTGGAGGGCTATCTCACTGGTAGGAAACAACGTGTAAAGATAAACGACTCGCTCAGTGATGAGCTCTCAGTCAGTTTTGGTGTATCTCAGGGTAGTATAATTGGACCAACATTATTCCTGGTATTCATTAATGACCTCTGCCAACTTTCTCCACTGAAAGGTAAGATCATTACGTTTGCTGAAGCCACTGCACTGTTCTTTGGTGGTGATGGATGGGAGGAGGTATTTGATGTTGCTCAAGTGGGTCCAAATCGTGTTAGTAACTGGCTGCAAGGGAATGTTTTGACTCTTAACGTCTCTTAAACAAAGTATATTGCATTTGCTCAAAGATGTAACTTGCTCCCACCCTCAACTCTAACCATCACTGCATACACCTGTATTAAAAATACCCATTGCTCTTGTTCTCCTCTTGAATTGACCGAAAATATGAAATACCTTGGAGTTACTATTGACTAATATCT
Source organism: Charanyca ferruginea (assembly GCA_947361185.1). Lineage (NCBI taxonomy): Eukaryota > Metazoa > Arthropoda > Insecta > Lepidoptera > Noctuidae > Charanyca > Charanyca ferruginea. The sequence continues at coordinate 28,691,267 of OX376058.1, read as the reverse complement.
CTTTCAAACCACACATAGAAACCCTAGTGACCAGGTTACGAAAAGTAATTTTCATTTTTAAAAGCTTTAGACACTCGGCCGACCGAAAAACTATTAACTTCAAAAAGCTATTAAGATATCCGAAAAACTATTAAGATGGTCTACTACGCATTACGACAATCACTGATAGATCACTGCATCACATCATGGGGTGGTGCTGCTAAAACACACCTCATCGAAGTTGAAAAGGCACAGCGTGCCATACTCAAGGTTGGAGCTGGTCTCCCCTTTCATTTTCCAACTGCTGACCTTTACAAAGAATGGGATACTCTCACCGTCAGACAAACGTTCATACTACTTACGGTACTTAAAAAACATTCTCAATTGCAGTTTGACGCTAAGCTACTTAAAGACAACCGACGAAAGGGTAAGGTATGTCCCAAGGCTCAATTCAAATCCACACTCCCGATAAGATTTTTTGATTCCTTGGACATTATCTTTACAATAAAATAAATAAACTTCTAAACCAATATCCAAAAACTCGATCAAGCTGTATTTAAAAAAAAAAAAAACTTAAAAAACCCAAAATAGTTGGGAAAAGGCTAGGCAGATCATGATGTTGACACACATCTTCAGCCGTAACATATAGAAATCGTCAAAAATGACAAAATATTTTACATCATTTTGGCCCACTCTCGCCAAAAACTTAAATCTTGATTTAGTTGTTCATACGAGGATAAATTACAACATGCCTTAAATAATCGGCCCGCATTAGCATCTAAAGCCCCATTTACACGGTGCAATTTAGTTGCCTGTTGAATGCAATAAATTGAAGCAACAATGAAAGTTGCACTGTCTGAACAGTGTTTAGACGATGCCAGTAATTGATTGCTTCAATTTAATTGTATGCAACAGGCAAGAAACTTGCATCATGTAAATGGGGCTTAAGTCGAAGTGGAAACATAACCCTGGCAGCACAAGTGAGCATTTTAGGTTGGTACGATATTAAAACCGTTATTTGGTTGTTTACATCATAACATATCCGAAGTTTCTGTTTTGGAGTTTTCGTTTTAACACAAACCGTTTTGGTCTTGGATATTATTAGAAGGTACCTACTACAATTTCATTTAAATCATACAGTTGTTTTGCAAATTGTTTTTCAGTGAAACGCAATAAGGTAAATTACGAACCTGTTGCGGCTATCTGTTTTAATCGTGGTTAGACGGCAAATGGTAAATACCTGGTATTTCCTCTTACGTTTTTTTTATTACGTTGTTACTTACAACGACTTAAAAAACAGAATGTACGACATTAAAATGCCACACATCCTTTAGTATTTTCGTAAACAAACAAACGTAGTAATTTTCTTACTGTTTTATCCAAGAGCCAGCTAGCAGGAAATATGAGAGGGATGTATGTAATCATGGAGATCATCGACGTCCAGTAAACTTGGATGCTCGACACCCCGTAGTACTTCACGATAGCATCCTGAATTATAGTGTACTGTAACCATTGCATCGAATTAGAAGCCGAGTTGAGAACGAACACGAACAAAACTAGCCATCGAATAGGATACACAATGTATTCCGTCGCCCCTTTCTTAACAGGAGACTCCAGTACGCCTCCCTTTTCAGCAACCCCGTCCATAACACTCCCGCAAACTTCTATATTCTTTTGATCAGTCATACTTTATATATCTCTGAATATATTAATATAAAATAGAAATCTCTATATTTTATTGTCTGAATTTTGGCATCTAAATTACACTAACAATCTACGTTTAATAAAATTAGAAATATAAACAATTTATTATTTATTGTCAGTTTTTCCGCGCGCGCGTTTTTGTTTTCTGCGAGGCACAGGCGTGGTTCTCGCGCGGCGGCCGGCCGTCGACTGTGGTGTTTTTCAATCACAAAACAGGTCCTGCAAGGACCTGTTTGTGGATGGAAAACACCACATGCTACGAGGCTAGCGGCCAAGGAAAGAGCTACAAATTTGTATGGGTGCGGAATGGTCGTATTTTAGCAAAGAAAAACAAAACCTCAGAACGCCTTCTTATTAAAGATAATAATATGGACTCTTCAGCTAAATTAATTTAATACGAAATCTGTTGAATGTTAATGTGAAAATTATATAAAATTCGCAAATCTTTAATTTTTTTACCAAAATACCAGAGGCTTAAGGACAAAAACGCACGATTTGTATCACAGTATATTAATTAATGATTATAATATTGTTATTCTTACGGAAACTTGGCTTAACAATGATATCTCCAATACTGAATTATTTGATGACCGTTATAATGTATACAGAAGAGACCGTGAGCGTAATGATCTCTGTAGGAAGAGGACTGGTAGTGGGGTACTGATTGCTATTTTAAAAAGACACAATTCGGTCGAAATGTCGTATCATAACAGTATGTGTGAGGATCTGTGGTTTAAGGTTCGAATTAATTTAAAAACTGCAATCAATCTAGTTAGTCTTTGTTTTTGCGCGGTCTATATTCCATCACCAGTTAAGATCGACGTTTTAGAGCATTACGTTGAGAACGCAAGCAAAGTCATTGGTACTGAGGGCCATACTTTTATATTAGGTGACTTTAATCTAACCAACATTAACTGGTTCAACAGCGAAAACAGTACTTACCTAGCCCCTGTAACTACCAATTGCTCTATTAACTACTTTTTTTACAGAGTTCATAGCGCTGAATGGTTTAGAACAATTTAATAATGTCAGGATTGATAAATCAAAGATCCTAGACCTGATCTTAGCTAATATTACGAACGTAAGGGTAAACAAATGCAATGATCGGACGAACCCGACAACACAGTGAGTTAATCCGTTGTTCTCAATCTTCTATCCAAACTAGACACACACCATCCTCCTCTTTTGATAGATTTAGATATAACTGCTGAAAAAACTCTAAACTGCAGTTCGTTGCTTACCCGTAACTACCATAAGGCTGATTATGAAGCTATAACACAAAATCTAGACTCTATTAATTGGAGTACAACATTTGAAAACTGTAGAACCATTGACAAAATGGTGGAACTGTTTTACGAAAAGGTAAGAGGTGCTATACGTAACCACGTTCCTTTTTCATTTAAAGTATATAATAGTCAAAAAATAATATTAATAAATTATTAAAGCACACATACAACCTTAGAATAACAGTTAAAAACTATTCTTATAGTTATGGATAAAAAGAAAACTTTAATGAAGGAGAGGTGCTGGTTATTAAACAAAACATCCTACCATGACTATGTAAATAAAATAGACGCTAGAATAAAAACCAATTCTAAATACTTTTGAACATAACACAAACGTAAAAATAAAAGTACCATTCCAGAAAAAATGTATTTGAACAATGAAGTAGCTGACAACAGTACGGATATCTGTCAACTATACGCAAAAAACTTTTCATCGGTTTATAATCAGAACAATCCTACACAACCAATGAATACATCGACCAGCTTATTAAGTTGTGAAAGTGTGAATGTTTTAGGTTACATATCGCTTATAGGGGACTTGGTTGCTATTAAGCTGAAATGTCTGGACGTACGTAAAGGTGCAGGTCCTGACCAACTTCCCCCAATTCTTCTCGCTAAGTGCTCTAAGTCATAATTCTCTCTCCCCTTAACCTTTTTATTTAACCACTCACTTAAAACCGGTTGTTTCCCATCCGCGTGGAAGAAAACTAAAATTGTCTCTATTTTTAGAACTGGTCGCAAAAGTGACATAACAAATTACAGACCTATCTCGATCATCTCTGTCATCTCAAAAGTCTTCGAAATGTTAGTGTATCCTTACCTGTATAACCACTTGCAAAATCACATAGTAAGCAATCAACATGGTTTCTTTCAGGGTAGATCTACTCACTCCAATCTGGTATCATTTTTAGAAAATATCATTGAATCTGTGGACCAACGCATTCAGGTTGACGCAATATATACTGATTTTAGCAAAGCGTTAGACAAAGTAGACCACCAACTTTTAATAAAGAGACTTGAGAACTGCGAAATCTATGGTCCGTTATTACAATGGTTTCAGTCGTACCTCGTAATATATCGTAAGTTGTTCGTTCTTTTAAATGGGGCCTGCTCTGATGAGTTTTTTGTGACGTCTGGAGTACCACAGGGCAACCACGTAGGACCTTTACTTTTCAACATTTTCATTAATACCATCACCCATTGCTTTCATCACGCCAAATCTTACCTGTTTGCTGATGATCTTAAATTGACAATGCCTATAAAATCAATGGATGACTCATATTTGCTACAGGCAGACTTGGACAGATTGGTCAAGTGGTGCAATAGGATGAGTTTGAATTTAGGAAAATGTTTACACATAAAATTTAGCCGCAACAAAAAAAAAATAATACAACGGTGCTACTCTATTTTGGAAAACACGCTCAACGAAGTTGATAGGGTCCTGGACTTGGGAATCTTGATAGACAGCAAACTGACCTTCAATTATCATTTTGACAAAATAATATCAAACGCAAACAAAATGCTGGGGTTTGTATTAAGAAAATCAAAACCAGTCAAGAGCTCTAAGATTAAAATTATTCTATTTGAGACGTTAGTTCGCAGTAATCTTGAATATTGCTCACAGGTATGGTCACCTCAATATAACGTTCATAAGCAGCGCATAGAACGAGTCCAAAGGAAGTTCTTGTATCATTTATCTTACCGAAATAATATCGTGAAACAGTTAAAATCTTATAAAGATCGTGCCCATCACTTTAAGCTCCGAATCCTCGCCAATCGAAGAAAAGTACTAGATCTTTGTTTCCTACACAAATTAATGTTATCCATTGCAAACAAAATACTGACCTTCTGTCAAAAATAAACATCAATGTTCCTAGTAGGTTACCACGGTCGCACATCTGCGATGCCGCCAAGCTGACATTGATATCGATCACGATAGTTTGAACACTTTTAAAAGGAAAATGTAGAGGCACTTTGAGGCACAGGATATTTGATTTATCAATCCAATTAATCAATTAATTAATCCAATTAAATAATTCATTATTTATTTATGTTTTATCAAATTTTAATCAATATTTTAACTGTAAATTGTTCTGTATTTATGTATTTTTATTTATTTAATTTTAATTTAGGTACTTTAATTTAATCTAATTTAATCGTGTTTTTAGTTTTTCGTGAATTGAGCATAGTATACTCGATAATAAGTAAGCTGTGGTTATCAATAATTGAGTGTGCATTAAATGTAGAATAATGTAACCGGTTACGCTTTAATAATGTAATTAATTCTTTAAAGTATCTCGTTGGTGATCCTTAATAAATAAATAAACATTAGAGTATATTCATCTATGGTTAACGTCAAGCGTAGTTGAACTCCGCCATTATTAAAAAAACGATTCACATTACTTGTCTGCCTATTTCATAGATCCGTTAAAGTCACTTGTCACTTTCTTTCTACGATATAAAACGAAAAACTGTTATTTTAATTACGCGGGGGTTTAAAAATATAGTTAGTATATCAATCTACTCCTGGTAATGTATTCTCTACATTGGACAATATTTTAAACCCTCTAAATAAATCTTTTTTTTTCATACAAATGAATGTACAGATCTCGCCATGATTCTTAACAGCGGTTACAGAATGAGAACATTTTGTGCTCAGGATTTGGTGTCGTATAATACAGGTTCATCGCATCATCTGTTCAATCTCTTGCCTTCTATGTTGGGGTCGGCTTCCAGTCTAACCGAATGCAGCTGAATACCAGTGTTTTACATGGAGCGACTGCCTATCTGACCTCCACAACCCAGCTACTGGGTAACACTATACCTCTTGGCAAGACTGGTTGTCTGATTATCTGGTTTCTGACTGTACAATTATCAGTACCCATAACGACTGTCAAAGATCTAGGAATGACCAACCAGGACCAACGGTTTTTATGTAGCCACGAGCGACTAGGCTATTATAAGAGGCTAATACAGTAATATACGGCTCCAAATGCTGTTTAATTCTCAATATACACTGAAAGATGATTGGGACGCCTAACCGACTTTGGCCACATCGCCTAAAGCTTTAATAAACTGGTTGCAGTGCGGAAAGTAGACGGTAAAAGAAGACGGTTATCAGTCAGTAACAGTCCAGTCCTAGCAAAAACAAATTTTGTTGAAACTATTAGGTCCTTACATATGAAATTGCCGATACTTAATACTGGCAACTTTGAAATCAAATATTTTGTGTTTGATTAGGAATTCCAAATTCAAAATTATTTCAAAATAAAGACTAAAGAATATTGTTTTAAAATTCGTGTTTCATTTGTTTTATCATTTGTTTGGGCTTGAAAATTGCTATTGCAACAACAATGGAGAAATTAAAAAATCGCGATATTTACGAATATGAGTTCTACCGTGGCACCAGTGCAGCAGAAACGGCTCGAAGGATTAACGACGTGTACGGACCAAGCACCGCTAACGAACGAACGGTGCGTTTTTGGTTTCAACGTTTCCGTTCTGGAAATTTTGATTTACAAAATGAGCCTCGTGGACGACCGGATACTCAAGTGAATAATGAAGAATTAAAGGCGATAGTTGAAGCGGATCCATCTCAAACCACTTCTGAATTAGCAGCAGCCTTTGGAGTAAGTGACAAAACAATCACTATCTACTAGTCAAATTGGAAAAGTAAAAAAGCTCTAAAACTGGGTACCGTACGAATTGACTGAAACACACCAACAAACACGCGTCGGTTCCTTGCTCAATCGTCACAATAATCAGGGAATTTTAAATCGTATTGTCACTTGTGATGAGAAGTGGATCGTGTACGATAATCGCAAGCGATCATCACAATGGCTTAACCCTGGAAAACCGGCAAAACCTTGCCCCAAGCGAAAACTGACCAAAAAGAAGATTCTAGTTAGTGTTTGGTGGTCCTGTGCTGGTGTCATCCACTACAGCTTCATGAGATCAGGCCAAACGATTACTGCAGACATGTATTGTCAACAGTTGCAAACAATGATGGAAAAGCTCACCATTAAACAACCGAGATTGGTCAATTGCTCTAGCCCATTGCTCCTTCAGGATAACGCTCGACCACATACTGCACATCAGACGGTCGCCAAGTTAGAGGAGCTGCGACTGGAAACTCTGCGTCACCCACCATACTCTCCAGATCTTGCCCCAAACGATTACCATTTATTCCGAAATTTGGACAACTTTTTACAAGGAAAAAAAATCAATTCTGATGAGGCAGTTTAAACAGCCTTCAAGCAGTTCATCGATTCTCGCTCCCAGGATTTTTTTACCAAAGGGATCAATGAGCTCCCGATAAAATGGCGAAAGTGTATCGATAACAATGGTACATACTTCGATTGACTAAATATATAATTTCTTTTAAAAATGTTATTTTTAATTTTTTGATATTGAGCGGCAATTTCATATGTAAAGACCTAATATTTTGATATTACTAGGTACATGTAAGTTGTGAAGATGCAATAAAATATATTTTTTCTATCTTAATTTGTAAATTGGAACCGAGCTTGCTACTCACCCTACATAAAAGTTGTGAAGATATTCTTCAAAAAGGAAAAAGGAAAATATGATGCACTCATTCTCATTCTCGACCACTCTGCTGCCGACGCGAGCAAGGCCAAGCTGTAGCAAATCCGAGTCCTCCAACTCAAATGCTAAAAAAAAAGGAAAAAAAAAACATTACACAATCAGTTTCTAAATAATTGAAAACGTAATAGTAATGGCAACACTTCTTCACTTCCTTCCATTCTACGCAAACGTGCATCTTGTAATTGTAATAAATTTTATACTGCTGTTCTACTTTAAAATCTGCATTTTTCTACAAGGTCTATGTGATACACAAAAAAAATACTTATAAAGTAAGTAGACTTCCACTCTCTCCTATGTGTTGCCCTTAAAAAAGATAATAGATTGAAAACACAAAAAAAGACATTATTGTGTGCCAAATCGGCCAGTTCAGCAACAATGGCCGACCACTACTGTCTAGCGTTGGTTTTCAACCGACTTCAAAAAGAAGGCTAGGCTCTCAATTCGTTTGTATGTTGCTTTTACTTTGTATATTTGTTACGCGATTTCTTCGGCAAATGTAAAGCGATTTTGAAAATTCTTTCTTCTTCAATGAATAAAACCGTAGTCCTAAACACGTCCTACACACTGGGATTTATTTCCTATTTCGTGGGTGCGTTAACAGACATATAAACTCACATACACAAACAACTAATATATCTATAATAAATAACTAATAACTGGCCATGGGTCTTTCAATAAACATCTTTTTGTCATAGGAATCACAGACAGCCCACTGTGCAGAGCCTGGAGGACGAGACAGCAGCCCATGTGCTTCTGAACTGCCCTGAGGTTGCGTCATACAGGGCAAAGTACTTCGGTAACCCAGGTAACCTACGGGAGATCCCTTTCTTGGGGAGGTCGGGTGGATCGAATGACTTACTTCCCACCTGTACGCAAAATACGCGCTGAGTCGTGGAGTTGCGGACACCAGCCCGTCATACTTCTACATACTACTACTACACAAACAACTCCCGCAACTATCTGTCAACAAATCGGACAATCAGTCTTACCAAGCGGTGTCATGTTACTCCGTAACTGGGTTGTGGAGGTCAGACAAGGTAATGCACAGGTATTCAGTTGTATTCGGTTAGACTGGAAGCCGACCCCAGCATAGTTGGGAAAAGGCCAGGTTAATGATGCTGCTGTGCCTTACAGCATCCAGGATTGTATGTAAACACCTGAAACCATTGTACAATGCAATAAATTATATAGATATGAGTACTTACATTTCGTAAAGTTGAAGTAGCACTTGTCCACATAATGCTTGGGCTTGGGCAAGCTGACCGAGGTCTCAAGTTCAGCACCGCTTCTTCCCAAGAAGGTATATGCGACGTACAGCCGCTGAATATGAGGGTCTACCATGGCTGTGCAGTCTTCGTTCAGAGCTAACCAGAGGATTGCGATTTCTCAGCAGTCGCGCTTGTGATCACGAACCAACGAGGACAAACAACTACTGTTCTATCGTAGTACCTAATAATATTGAATGCACTCACTATAGAGCCAAAACTGCTGCGCGATTGAGAGAAACCCTGGTCCTGCCAACAATATTACGTCATTGACAGTGCGTTGCACAGAACCAAAATTGGTTTAATAATGGGGACTTTACATTGATGCTGTCGTCACTTTCTTTTTGATACAAAATGTAAGAGATGGCATGAATTTCAAGTCTCTGTTAAACTAATGTTAAAGTTTTAAACGCAATTTATTTAAACATCCTAATTCTACCAAGTACTTACTTAAATTAAGTATAAACGTAGTTTCTATTTTGTTTTATAGACATAATCGATTTTATTAAGAGAAACGGGTACCTACGATTAGAAAAAAAATCGAGGGCGCAGTAATACAAGCTCGCACCGGGCGGTTAAAGGGCCATTTACGGCACTGTATATAATCTGGTATACAAAACAATAAAAGCGACCTATATCGTCATGGAACCTTAGATTCTCTATGAAAGAAAAAGTTTTTGCTGTTATCATTTCGAAAGGTGCTAGGTGTTAATAAAAACCTAACTTGGAAAATATTGACTAAATTGTAAAAGTCAGTATTTTTATTTTTTCAACTATACGTAGACAATTCCCCACATGGACACAAAATTTTAACTTTCTAGGTCATGTGGGTAGTTAGGTCTTTGATCTTGGTATATCAGTTAGTCAGTTGTCAAAATACCGATTTTTATGCTGGCACTTCACACGTATTTGTAAAAATATTCGCCTTATTTGAACAATACAAAATTTACCCACTTCACATGGCGTATTTGTGTACATAAATTTGACACATTTGATACGAACATAAATCTGGCATACATCATGTCTACTAGTATTTGTAACAAACAATGACGACATCATGACTCGACCATGATCATCGACTTTATACCGTAAATATTTGCACAAATACGCCATGTTAAGTGGTAGCATAATGCTGGCACTTCACATAGCAAATTTGTGCAAATATTCGCCTTATTTGGATAATACAAAATAGACTTTATTTCAATAAACATACGGTACACTTTGTATTATCCAAGTAAGGCGAATATTTGTACAAATACGCCATGTAAAGTGCCAGCATTAGACGTTAATATTTCACCGCTTAGAGCTGCTGCTGATGAAATTTGGGAACTAGGTACCTAGGAATTTAAAAAAAAACATGTGTTTATTAAATAGATTTTTAGTTATTAAACGGAAAACAGTGGCTACAAATGGTTCGTGTAATATTAATACACGCGACTGCTGCGTCCCCAGTTCCTTTTTCTTATAACTTGGCTTGACCTAAGTAGGGAAACCTTACGTGAAGTAAAATAAATAATAATGTATTATTACATCAACAGATTTTATTGAACAATTAGTTATTTTACATCAAAACATCGATTGGGTACTTATGTTCTACTTACAAATTAACTTTAATAAACCTATTGGAATGACAGGAAAACTATGAGTAGGTAAGAAAGCAATAAAAACAAAGCATAGATCTTGGTACTACTATTATTTAAGATGACGAATCCACATTTTTTTTTTATATTTAAGATTAGGTAGTTACCTTGTAGACAACTCGTAACGAAATTTCATGTTATTGCATTTGATTGACTTATTCCCGATTTCTAAGGTCTTCGGATAAACTTTCGATAGCTATTCATTCGACAAAGTTATCTATTTGAGTGATTTTCTACCATAACTGAGTGCTCGGAAACGCAATATCGAACCAATAGCACTATCGAATAAATATGTTACAGTCAAAACTACTTTTGACTGCGTTCAGTCAAAACTCTTATTAAGATAAAACGCGCTTGCGTTACAAAATCAAAAATACGGAACGCCTTAGTTCTAAGAATCACTACAAAACCAAAGTTTTATGAGGGTCCCAAAAAAAAACCTACCAACCTAATGGGTTTCTAAATATTAAGGAAAAAATTTAAACCGTTCAAAAGTAGTTTTGACTGATTTTTGTAGTTTTGACTGGTTAAGCGTTTTGACTGTGACAGATATACTCCAGTTAAATCACCTCAGAAACTGGTAATTATTATAATACTTTTATTTTTCGTTTATGTCGTGATGGCTCAGTTGATAAAATGCCCAACTCTCATGCTCGACGTTGTGGGTTCGCAACCGACACGAGCAAGTTCCAATGTGACTTTTTAAATTTCATATGTACTTTCTAAGTTTATCTTGGACATCACTAACATCGGTGAAGGAAAACATCTTTAGGAAACCTGACTTAAAATTTATATAATTCTGAAATCGCCAATCTGCCTTGAGCGAGGTGATAATGCTAGTCCCTTCTCTGTATGAGAAAGGGCCTTTGCCCAGCAGTGGGAGAATTATACGCTGGTATTATTAATAATTATTATTTTTCTATAGGTACGTCATGTATATTATATTACTATGCTGTCAGCAGGTAATTGCTTTGCTTTTAACAATAAACCAAGTACGGTTGAACAAGCTTATTGGTTTACAGGCAAAAATATTCATCTTTCTACTATACTAACAATTTTTTTTTCTTTATTACGTAGGTATCAGGCATAGCTACGTGCTCGAGATAAGAAAATGGAATAAAATAAAATATTGTGAGTGTAATAGAAAGATTAATATTTTTGCCTGTAAACCAATTAGCTTTATCGACTGTACAAAGCTTCTAGTGCGTACCAGATCAGATTTTCACAAAAATTTATAAATAAATATCATATTATTATGTTCGCTCTTTCTATACGTAGGGTACCTAAATGCAGTAGCTAACATAACAATTAATAAGTATAAAAGGATCTTTCACAATACTTAATTACACATAATTATTGAATCTAAATAATACTGGGTAACTCACAACATAATCACATAGAATAGCACTTACTACTACAATATCACGCATACATACGCATATATTAAGTTTTGAATTGCAAGTAAACTTTAAAGGTGCATGCACACTCAGCGAGGTAGTCACGCAAAACGCCTTAAGTCGAGGCATAATGCTAGTGCCTTGCGCGCGCCTTGAGTTAAGGTGCTAGTCAAAGTTCATCTTAGAGAGAGCGGAGTGGATGAGAGGATGATGTGGGTCGGTTACAAAAACAACAGCACATCTTAAATTATGGCGATTCATACATGACGCCGCACACCGACGCGGCATGCGGTGCAACGGATCTCACGTCGCGTTGGCTTGTGCATCCGCTGATGCTTAACACACGGACTTACACCGCCTGACCGTACGGACCATGGGGCCAAGTCTGCTATTTTTAAAATTTCGTCATTCTAACACGATCCCATTGTCATTTTGCTAAAAGTTCGTGACGGTACAGTAATTAAGGCGCTCGCCTCTCGTGCACGAGGTTGTGGTTTTGCAACCGGACACGAGCAAGCAGCTATGTGACTTTTTCAATTTCATATAAGTACTTTCTAAGCTTAACTTGGGCATCACTGACATCGGTGAAGGAAACCATCCTGAGGAAACCTGGGGGCAGTGTCTGCTATTTTTATAATTTCGTCATTCCAACACGATCCCATTGTCATTTTGCCAAAAGTTCGTAATCTGCTAAATTCATAATAGTCGATCATTGGTCGGTCGAATTAAAAGCAATGACTGCACAATGACGTTCTGATTGTAGGTCACTGATCAAAGGAACTGTCAAAATTTTAGCAGATTACCGCCCAAGTCAGTCATTCATTTGTCATTTTGTACGAGATTACCATTCTATATCATTTCTTTCAATGGCGTGTCAGTGGTTGACCATTGGAAAGTCATAATGACGCCATTATATTAGTAGATTACCAAACTTGTCAAAATCAACAATTATGAAATCACTGATGTCATAATATTATGCATTTTTTTCCATGATAAGCTTACTTGCACTACAAAACATATCTTTATACTACACTTATTACTAATTTACTTTTAACACGAAGAGATTACATATTAAAAGCTATAAAATAAAACCTTACTAGATCACAAATAGGATTCAAAATCACAAATCAATTTATATAATTAATTTAAATATTTACGCGCAGAATAATGAGCATCTGTCTTTAACTGCCCAATTTTGGACCTCATCGTAACTGCCCATACTTGCTTCAAATAAGTAAAATCAACCGCACGTTTGTGGTAACATTTTCACTTTGATAGCGCCTTGATTTCGTAGCATTTAAGCTAGTTTTCGAAGCTTATACATTACTTACCACTGGCTGGTTGCTCATGTTAACATAATAATATTTATTTTTATAATAGGTATGTTACGATCTACTGTTCTAAATGCACAATATACTTAGATTTATTTTTACCTTTTAGGCCGAAGATTTTAGGTTTTCTTTGGGCACATGCAAATTTAATTAATAACGATGATTTTATATTTTTCTGCCTCACTTATAGCAATTTTATCGTTTAGGCGCACACAACTTATAGGCCTTAATAAATAAAATGTAATATTCTAATGGAGATCTTCAACATGATTTTTTAGCAAACTTGTTTTGTTAATTTTCCATCAGAGTTTAAAACTGTGACATTATAACCCGTGTAGTTAAATTGCATGATAACATCCTTTGTTTGGCCACCATTATTAATTAGTTACTTTAATAGCACGAGTTGAAAGAGTAGTATACATTGCTATATAGTCACAGTTTCTTCAGGTGATCCATTATAAATTAATTTAAATTAACTAAACATTAATTTTATAATAAAATCAAATCAATGTTATGGCTTAAATGTATATTGCCATTTTTAGTTCAGGGTATATCTGCCTGCCTAGCCTTTTCCCAACTATATTGGGGTCGGCTTCCAGTCTAACCGGATGCAGCTGAATACCAGTGTTTTACATGGAGCGACAGTTCAGGGTATAATCATAGCCGTAAATATATTTTACTAACATCAATATTTAAATCCATCAATAAAATCACTGAGTCAACAAGCATACCTAATCACCATTATAAGTAGGTCATTTTGTAAAATATAAGCCTTCTATATTGAAGACTACGATTTTCTACACTTTTAAATTTAAATAGATATCATTTAGCTACGTTTCATAGTTAATTTAATTTATTTAAAATTTATCCACAATAATTATCATTCAAAAGTTTATTTTCATAAATATTCCATCAATCTACAACATCAATATAATATCATACCGTAAGATACATTTCAATCTATTCTAGTTTGTGGCAAATACTACCGTATAGTTACAGTCACACAATTATTGTCGTGATTTCCAAGTTTCTAGCTCTATATTAATAATCCTAGGTAGGACCTACTTCTTTCTGATACACACGTCAAAGTTATAATAGCCCTCTGTTTTCATAGGGAGTTCAAAAATAGTGATAGAGGAAGTAAGGGTAGAAGGCAAAATTTATCTGAATGTTTATCTGTACCTACCTAAAGTCGAGACACTGTTGCACTTGAGACTGATAATACGGAATGTAAAAAGACACATCACAAATGGCACCGATTCTTTTGTTCACAAACTAAATTACACAATTGGCATCTCTTATCGCCAGGCAGATGAAAAAAAAAAAAAGTTTTTTCTCGAACTTCACCGTGTTCCTAGTCAATACGTTCTGAAATGGCAACTATAATTGTAAGAACATTTTAGATCAACTTAAATTGACAGCTTTTATTAATGTCTGTCTCTTTCTTTTTTTTTGGAGAAAAAGAGATATAAATGGCTTAAAATAAGTTAAGATCGTGCACAACTAAATTGGCATTATTATAACCCGTTAACTATGCATACTGTCCATCATACATACTAAGTAACACTGAGCAAAATTTATTGCTGGAAAACGACTTTTATGTTTGGCGTACGCACGCAGAACATTGTATTTACGGGTGTATGCAACAGTACCTACAGCAGTAGGAGATGACGCCACTAATGAATTGACATACTTTTTCTGAGCTGTCAAAACAGGTTTTCGCTCATATATGGCAATTTATACTTATGACGTCACTTATCAACTCAATTGACTACTTATCTATTGATTTTAACAGCAGCAGTATATAGTTAACTGGAAATTAATCGGGTTTTGAGAACTAAAATTAGGTGATCTTTTAGAGAAGTTTGGTCTTGTAATTATTGGTAATGGTGTCATCTACCCATTTTTGGGGTTATTTCAAGTTTAGTTATAACATTAAAAACTGGGTTTTGTAAAAAAACGTAGCAAAAAATTGGATCTTTGACCTTCAATAGTGCCGCAATCGGAGGGTTCCCAGTTATAAATGAAAACAAAAAAAAAAAATAACACAATGAGTGAAAGAATAATTATTATGTCTTTCGGCCTCGTTAAGTGTCTATTTACATCCGTTATTATGTGTCAATAATTTATATTTATCTGGAAAATAAGACAGAGCCTAATTTAAATACAAAAATTATCAAAGCTTTCATCGTTTTTATATGTGTGTATTTTTTTCATTTCGTTATTCTTAACACTATTTCTACAAACTGAAACCAGGTCTAATAAACAGCCTACAAGTTGAGGGTGCAATCAACTACTAGCAAGTCCGCAGTCAACTGCCGGTTACACGTAGTCAATAATTTTAATTTTCTTAAAACGTAATCGAACAGTAACATAAATATATTATAATATGAAGATATAAACAAATTGTTATCATTTTATCTTAAACACAAAGCCGACTAAATTCGTTAACACTGTAGAATTGCCTATATATTTGTGTCACCGACTGTAGGTATATTGACTGCGCCTCGTACAAGCGCATGCCTCGAAATGAGTTGAACAGTCAGTGGCTCGAAATTAGTCCAGTCATCTTTGGTTACGACTGTTTCTTTATTCACAGCCTCGAACAAAGCAACTTATAAAAAATACCTATAATATTAAATTAAATTTAGATAAAATAGTTTTTTATAGCGGCAATGCATTTAACGTGACGTAACATAACGTTATCATCTCTGATCTCGAATATCGTCTTACCTCTAAGTCTGATGTCACAAGAATTAGTATAGCTGCTATAGAGTACAACTACCTATGCTGAGATCGAGTGCTCACGGCTCGAAATTTCTCAAGGAAATAGGTACTCATAATTATTATAGGTAACATAGGATTTTTGTGCGGATAATCACACAAATGTATAAAAACTTACTGAACAGATAATATGACGTCACGAAATCAAGTTCACAAGAGCCTTACACGTTCGCATTTTAAATATTTAAACTTAGAACAAAACAAATGACGTCATCTCTTATTCCTTAGCATTATTTTGTGCAGCTTGTCGCCTCAGGTCTGATTTTATGGCGGCGGTGATGGCTGTACCGAAGGCGAGGAGGCCACAGAGGGTGAGGTTCGACCAGCGGTCACCCACGGTACCCAGCATCCATTCGTACAGGAGGGTGGTTACGATACCGAAGATCTGGAATGAGAGTAGTGTTTAGTTGAAACTGTTGCTTATCAAGATTTGGAGAAGCGACGCATCTCATGATTATTGTTATACAATATTTTGCAGTTGTTCAGATGGCATTAATTCTGAACACAGACGACGACGTCGCGGACATTGCCTAGTAAATAAATTAAAGCACGATATACTCATTATAGGTTTACTATAGGGTATTACACCCATTTTTGAATAGTGTCTCAATGAAATTCTGTAGTGCTAATATGCCACCAAAAAAAAAACACAAAATTTTTATTCAATCGATAAGTGTCACAAAAACGCATCTAAATTTTAAATTTTCAAATTTCGCGCATTTTGACGAAAATGCCTCTTACTGGACGCCATATTGCTCAGCGTAAGTGACGTCAGTTCATTTTGTATCAAATGAGCTCATATTAAATATGATAATTGTATATCATTTAAAAATAATTAAAAGCATATTTTGTAATAGGTGTAATAATGAAAAAATTACGTTGGTTACGAAAATAATAAAAGTACAAAGCCTATATTGCGCCAATCGGTTGACTGACAGTTGACAATTTTTTGTTTACACAGCCGTACGGCGTAATAACATGGCCGCTACTATTTCATGGTGTTTTATAACAGATTAAAAATACTGAAAACTTTGATTGAATTTAAAAATTAGTTTTGTTATCTTATGAACTAAAACTTACATTTTCCGACTGCTTTATGCCTAAACTGTCTCAATAACATATCTATAGATTTTTTCTCGTATAGAGTAAAATACCCTATTGTGAAGTGGACTAAGTAAGAAATATCTTTTTACCTGAACTACAGCGTTAAGTATTCCCGACGTAGTGCCTTCAGGTTCTGGGTACGTCACCTCTGAAGCAAACTCGAAGCCTACCGGCAAGTATCCTGTCATGAAGAATCTGAAAATTAGAAAGGTCAATTTTTAACTTTATGCATCTCGAACAAACATATTATACCTAAATATATTTTTGTCTTTGTAATTCACATCAACAGCATTTTTACAGGATGCTTCGTCTTCTTCTTCCTGCCCTTATCCCATGTTACTTGGGGTCAGCGCAGCAATATTACAGGATTAAAAAAAAATACGAAACCCCCGAAACACAAACGAAACCTATGGAATATCCTCACATACTCTACCAACTAGAAAACAGCTGATAATCTTAAAAACGATTAAACAGATTTTCGTGAATCTTGTTAGCTAAGAACACTATCGATAAAATCGTCATACAAACAAAAAAACTAAACCACTATCGGTTCAGACATTCACGAGCTACGATGGCACAAAAAGGTACACAGATACACAGGTTAAACAAAACACCTCTGTTTTCGTCGGGGATAAAAAATATGAGAGGACTTCGGCTTGCTTTTCTTTGGATACAGAGCACACCAGGCTAACCCAATCCGTCAAATTTATTTAATAGTTTTTCAACTTTATTACATAACAGTAAGATTCATATTCAATTGGGAAAATTTAACAGTTTGGGATGGCTTGAAGTGTACTGTAGAGCTTTACGTAGGCCAGTAACTATTTTTTTTTTTTTAGCTTTATGGGTAAACACTATGCTTGATTCTAGAATGTAAATGTCATCGTCTTATAATTCTATGATTTAAATATAGTTTTATACTATGACAGATAGTCTGTCAAGTCGCTCACCGTCAGGCACGGTCATGTTATTCTTATCTTATCCCAATATAGAGTTCTATCAGTTAATTTACGTTTAATTCATCGTAGCCTAGATCCGGAAAAACCTCTACAGTACCTACAATGTTTTAAGACCATTGTCGATTCCCCAATTTCGTTGGTAAAAGTTTAGATGTCTTTGAGGTAAACATCATGATCAGCACAAAAGAAGAATTTAACTTACCCAAGTAAAATGCTGCTCAAATACACGACGGAAATGTATCCACAGTCCAGAGTGAAGGTGAAGATCAGCATGCCAACAACTGAGGCGGCGTAGACGGAGAGCGTGGTCTCCTTGAAACGGTGCGTCTTGTCGAGGATGAGGCCACAGACCACGGAGCCAGCCATGCCTGCTACCACAATTACCAGCCCGATTCGGCCCGCGTCTACGTTAGCTCCCTGGAAGGATAGAAACAGAAAAAGAAGTTAGAAAACTGAACACCAAAAAGATTTAAACAAAAACTTAAAGTTAGGATAAACAAAAAGTCGGTACATTTTATGTGTTATAATTTTATCAATCGCTAACTATCAAAAATTTATATGAGACAATTAAAAGTATATTGTTTTGTCTAATCTATATTATTTAAATATTATTTTATAACCCGACATATCACACAAAAGACGACCATGATCCTTCAAAATATTGCTGTAGCAGAGAGAAAAAGTACCTGTGGGCAAAAGTGGACTTCTAGAATTCTGTAAAATCTGTATTAGACAGATAAATTATAGCCCGCGCCGCTGAGCTTGTAAAAATCGCCCCTGAATAATAATGATGTCCAGCCTGTCCCTTTGCTATCCTCCCCCAGTGATGCCCTAAGCCGAGGCCCTGGTATCTGGGCCTGGGCTGGTATGGTTTTGGGATACGGGTTGCCCTGAGCGTGTAGTCGCTTGGGTTATTACTTTTTTGCCCTAACTGGGGGCCTTAAATTTTCTTTAAGGCACCGGAAGAAAGTCCTGTTAAGCAGCTGACAACCTCCTAGGTTGCCGTGAGAGATACCATACCGAAAAAGAAAACCTTTATAAGAGTAATAATTGATAATTATCAATATTTTATTAATATTAAAACTTCGTACAATATCCAATTAAATCACTTACCGGATAATAAGTGAGTATGACTTGGTTGAGCAGCGTCGATATAGCGTAGAAGGTGCCGACGTTGAGTCCGTAGGAGATGAGTAGCAGCACATAGTTACGGTTGGTGATGAGCTTCTTCAGAGACAGTAGGAAGTTGGAGTCCAGGCTGTTGCCGAGGTCTGCGGCGGCCGACGGTGGTGTGGCGGGCGCGGCTTTGAAGACTTAACGAAAGGTTTATCTATTAGTCGCTTCATAAAATGCTTTTATAAGACGCATTTACACTTCGCTACATAGCTTCTATGCGAATGATGTGCGAAAATATGTATAAACAATTTATGATGATGATTTGTATCAGTTGCTTGGTTTTTTTTATAGAAGCGTAAGAGTATGGCTCGGCACGGCAAGGGAGTTTTTGTGTGACAACAACATCTATACCTTAAGGTCATGACATTATAGTTAAAAATTCAATTTTACCTTTATGAAATTATATGTGTATAAAGCCCGTCACATACGTAGCTATAATATATATTATAGCTAGCCACCACACCACACACGGTAGCTAAAATATAACAATATATTTTCGCCCTTATTATGTCTGCGATCGTTGTTTGTTTCAAATTTTTGAAATATATATTATTAAGATGCCTTGTTATATCTGTCCACAGATCTATGTCTGTGCTGTCCACATATTTTGGTGACGTAGTAAAAATATATATTATAGCTGATCGTAATATTATTATGCCTTGTTATGAATTTTATTAATATAAATTATAGCTACGTCTGTGATGGGCTTAATAGGTGTAAAATGCTGTGTTACATAAAAAGCCCTTGACGTACCATGCCGCCAGTGTGTGCAGACCCTTACTGGTACTGTGCTACGTCAGAAAGACTCAGGCAGATCAGGTAGGTAGATAGTGATTAATATGTAGGAAAAACCCGAGCAACCATTTAGTTTTTCCTTAATTACACGCCATAAAACTGATTTTACTAAAATTAGGTAGGTATCTTTTATATGTCGAACAAAATTGACAACCAACAGTTTTTGTACGGAAAAACTGACATATTAATTGATAGTGAGCTGATGTAGGAAAGCTATACTGGAAATATTTTATTTGATCTTTTTTCTTTTTCTATTCTATTCTATTCCATTTTTAGGGTTGCGTACAAAAAAAACGGAACCTTTATAGGACCACTGGTGCGTCTGTTTGTCCGTCCGTCTGTCGCTAATTTGCTCCGAATCTACTGGACCAAATCAGGTGAAATTTGGTAGGATGGTGTAATCTTATGACCCAAACACAGATGTGCAAAGTAAATAAATATTTTTTTTTAAATAAGACACGAATGTTCAGTACGTGAATAAAAGCTACTAGTCCCTTTTATTCATGAAGGGGGCGTAGCTGATGTAGAGTTTGTAAAGCAGAGGCATTATGTAATGAAGCCATAACTATTTAGTCTATGGTTAGAACTTTCTCACCAATACTAGTCTACCAAGTAATTGACTAACTAACCTATCAAATACCTAATCCTATCGGAAGGTCCCTACTCTAACGAGGGAAATGACACATTTTCGGGGGATAAATTAGGAAATTAAAAAATAAAGTTTTGCAAACCTTACTGTGTCATACCTATATCAAATGAAAGGGCTCGTTATGAGCATCTCAAATATATTTTTGTTATCATCGTAAAATAAACAGTTTTGATTTCATTCATGAAAGAAGACGAAAATATTGACCCCAAAATTTTGAAAAAAAAAAAAAACAAAATATAGTTAATTGCTTGTAGATTACAGGAAAATCTATAAGAATCCTATCAATTGAAAATAAACAGGTAAAGCCAATATAATACGTTCACTTACGAAAAATAGTTCACTAAAACACCATTAGATAGCGCTAGTAGCAGTTAACTCGCGTCTTACCGTGAGGATTTTAAATGTGATCAACTGAATAAAAACATTTCACTTTGTCATTGTACGGAACTCTCCGCGCGAGTTCAACTCGCATATACCTAAATAAACATGATGACGTGATGGTCCAGTAATTAAGGCGCTCGCCTCTCATGCCCGAGGTTGTGGTTTTGCAACCGGACACGAGCAAGCAGCTAGGTGACTTTTTCAGTTTCATATAAGTACTTTCTAAGTTTAACTTGGGCATCACTGACATCGGTGAAGGAAACCATCGTGAGGAAACCTGGGGGCAGTGTCTGCTATTTTTATAATTTCGTCATTCCAACACGATCCCATTGTCATTTTGTTAAAAGTTCGTAATCTGCTAAATTCATAATGGTCGATCATTGGTCGGTCGAATTAAAAGCAATGACTGCACAATGACGTTCTAATGGTAGGTCAGTGATCAAAGGAACTGCCAAAATTTCAGCAGATTACCGCCTAAGTCAGTAATTCATTTGTCATTTTGTACGAGATTACCATTTTATATCATGTTTTTCAATGGCGTGTTGAGTGGTTGACCAATAGTAGATTACCAAACTTGTCAAAATCAACAATTATGAAATCAATGATAGACCATTCTGACACTATTGTAATAGCAGACTTGAGGCCCTGGACTTGTAATTTATAATTCTGAAATCGCCAATCCACCTTGAGCGCACGTGGTTATCAATGCCCGAGCCTTCTCTGTATGAGAAGAGGCCTTTGCCAAGCAGTGGGACAGTTATAGGCTGGTATTATTATTTTATTAATAAACATCAAATAATCAAGCTCTTATTTTATTATTTTACCTTACCATTTTGTTATTTTAAAATACTAACACAATATATCGGATTCTTGCGAACCCTGAACGTTAGATATTTATTCGCAGGATAAAGTCTGTTATCCTAGCTATAAAAGTTTGGTAGAAATCGCCGTTAATGATAAGCATTTGCCCTTTAAAATAAAGGCCACGTAGATCTCAATTCTACGCAAACAAAATCTTTTCATTAAAAGTTGAAATAGGTAGACATGATATTTAGTTGCGGATTAATTAAAGATTAATTATAGTGCATCAGTTCATAAGATCATCTGCTGTTACAGAGGTTAACAAGGAAAATTGGTTTAGTTAGTTGTTCACACGATGAAGTAACTCGCAGTCGCCGCAAACTGTCACCGTATACGAGTGCATAACCAACTTCAAATGAGATCTGTAAGCTGCGAGTTTATTGACCAAATACTCAAACGCTACTCAATTTTAAGACACCGTATAGTCTCAATCACCTTATGTCAAAGTCAGTGTGACAGTACGAGACTTAAGAGGAAACACAAGGGCCGTTTTTCCATACAAACTTAGTCCCCTGTTTCCTCCCTGGATAATGCCAGTAGATCAATTTTTTTTTTTAAATATCCATGGCTACTATTGGCATGTCCCTATGTTTTCCTTTTTCTCATAAATTTATTAATAAAAGAGATATGAATATTCAAAAACCTAAAAAATTGGCTTGATTTTCCGTTGTGTTCAAACATTCAGAAAACAAATTTGACTTGATTATATAAAAAGTAGAAAACATAGGAACACGGCAAAAGCCTTTCTTTATTTTTTAATGAAAAAAGCAGTTAAATCGGTTAAGTTTTGGAGAAGAAATCAGGGGACTACGAATCATTGATTTTGTGTACTTTTAATAGGTATTTTCGGTCAAAGCTGCAGTTGTCTCTATCGCGCTCTGCGGTTCGTGTTCGGGGCATTGCGCGACAGCAATAGATTTTACAAATACCTAATTTTCAATTCTCTAGCCCGTGGTATTTCCTCTTAAATGCATCTTTAAATTGTGTTGCGTTTGAGTATTTGGCCATACGAACTTTAAAGTGCTTTAATATTAAATGATGATGAGGTTTACATTAAGGCACTAACAAGCGACTTTTACAGATTTTAAACTGACAATCACGTCAAACATGTGGTGTAAATGATTTGAAAAAAATATATTATGTTAAACTAGAACATTCTCTTAATCAATTAATATGTGAATATTTTTGATTAAGTTCATATTAAATAGTTTAATTAACTCGTGAAGTTGTGTCTGACGCGGACAAAACATTGATCCACACAAAATCTACCAGGTTTATTTAAACAAAACTTTCACTATCTGACAGACAATTTTATTATCTATCTTTTAGTATACGTCATTTTTTTTTAAGTTAAAGAATACTACCTTTTATTTATTTTTTTTCTGCTGAACTGAGAGTTTTGGACGCAACGCATACGATTCTCTGGTCGCTCAAGGTTGCCGGCGTATATCGTCGCTTTAAGAAATCTATTTTTATTAAAATTACATGTTTATGTGAAGGAAATAAAGAATGTTAGAAGGCTCATCATCAATAATCTAATCCAGCCATTACCGGGCCTCCGTAAGCACCCTATTCGCAAATTAAATCTGCCTGAGAATATATTATGTCAGTGTGGACTGTGTGTAGAGACCACCTGTGAACGAACAATACTACCTTATTACACAAATTCGTTTGATAAATGTAATTTTGTTCAACAGAATTATCCTGAAATTATCCCCGTTCAAATTTTATTACATTTGGAGAAAAAAGGTCTAAATATCCTTCTGCGATTGTTTTTTTATAGAATGTTTGAATGATTTAAATTCTAGCTATAGATACTTCACCAGTTGCCTGGATCGGTTGTTGTGTCCTAGTACATAAAGATCTAATGCTACAATTAATTAATTACCTTACCCTCCCCATCCTACAGGTACAGGCCTCGCCTAGTTCAGAAGATAGAGTCAAAACCCTACGTTAACCTCCCTTTACCACCACAAATGATGTTGAATAAATTTAATATGTTGTAATCCTTGTTGCTAGCTGATGAGAAATAAACTATTTTTATTTTTTATTTTTATTTATTTTTTATCCTTAGCTTATACCAGCCCGTGCCGCTGAGCCTGTAGCTTTAAATTTGCTGTCGCTTAGTTAATAAGATTTTTGCCTCGTCTGGAGGCCTTAAATTCTCTTTAAGACACCACACGAGAACGTTCTAGGAAGACTTGCGTGATGCCATTCAAAAGATAATACTTACAAAGCAGAATGAAGACGAACAGGACACTAGTGAAGCCGGCGATGAGGTAGAACATGAGACGCAAGTCGCCTGCTATCTCCGGGATGGTACCTGAAGCGCGGACCAACATCGGAGGAAGCGCGAAGCCAACGGCAACGCCGAGCTGTGGAAGAAGGAAATAGATTATAGTTATCACAAGTTAAAAAGAGAAGAGGAGAAGCCAAAGATTGTACTCAAATAGACTAGGGTAGGCCAACTAGTAAGGTGTGGTCACGGTAATGTTATCTAACAGTATTGTGACTCGGACCGGTTCTTAAAAGAATTGCCTACAGCCGCGCGGTACGTAATCACACGAGAGGGTTGCCCGCCCTTAACTTAATCAACCTACCTGAGTTTCTTTCTAATTTTGTGATTGTAAATACATATTATAAAGGTATTTTATATAAAAAAAATTTCGTTGTAAATGAAATATTTCTAAAGGAAGTTTGCTGTCGTAGGGAGAATCTGGATGAAACACAGGAGCTCGGAGATTGGTATAATGGTTGTACAGACAGCGTCATCAACTGCTTACCCCCCACGCATTGAAATTTCTTCGGAAAGGGGGTTGCAAAGCAGTTGATAACGCTGTCTGTACATCCAGCATTGAGACTTAAGACTTAAGACTCGTGTGTCGTGACACTTGAAAATACATACAAAAGACTAGCTTCTGTCCGCGACTCAAATAGAAGAACATTATCTTTTTCTAACATTTCCCTTTCAACATATCTTTTAACAGAGAAAGAATTTAATCGGACCAGTAGATACTTCATGAGATTACCTTTAACAATCAAACAAACTTTACCTATTTATAACATTATTATATGGATTTATCTCGCAATTCGTAGAAACGTGATAATGAAGGTACCTAGTATTACGAATAGGTTAACTTCCATATCGGAATTAAACCGGGTACGAGTTTCCTAACTAATCCTCTTACCGTGAGGATAAAAGCCACACGCTTTTATGTAGTGGAGCTATATTTTCATAATAAAATAAATGTTGCTATTTTGAGTTATAGAGGATCTATTTCTGATCTAAGCGCCCGGAAGAATAGACAAACTGTACCTACTGACTTGTCTATTCTTGCTGTCAGTATGTCTATTCTTCCGTAGACATGGCGTGGTCATGCTACGCGTGCTGGATGCACAGTATAGACTGTAAGCCAACCTAAACATAGATGGGAAAAGGTTAAGGAGCAGTGCTATTCTGTCACAAGCTGCCTCGGTAAACACCTAGGTGAAGTGAGCTGTCATACGATTGTAGTGCTTTGTAAATCCCTCGTATTGGGACAGATGACAGCTCCCTTCACCTAGGTGTTCACCGAGGGAGATTGTAACAGAATAGCTCTACAGATGATGATTACTATCTCGAATAATCATGCCGGCTGAAGAACAAACAAGCGTCACAATTTGCATGAAAACAAAAGAATCACGTTAAGTAATGCACAGAAACTGTCACGAAGGATTATTACTGTCTTTATTTACATAGTTTGTTCTGCAATAACCATTTAATTGTAATTGGGTAATTACATCGTAATTTTAACAAGGTTTTCCGTTTATATTTTTACGACTAAATAGTCGACGCTATCGCAAAAATCTGCAATTCCTTTCCATGAAGTAGGTATAAAAAGATTACCTAAAATAGTACAAGTTGATTTACAGAACTTGTTGACACACGATAAAAATAACAATAAAAAAACAAATGAGTGCCAAGGTAGGTACGCAGTACCACAGCAGTATTCTATCTTCATACAAACGGTCGGAACGCGAGTCGTACCTACACGCCTCGAATTAGTAGGGAAATTAGTATACCGAGTTACCGACAGTCTCGAATGCGCCGCGCTGTGGCGAATATACTTATTGTGTTGTTTTTTGTTGCTTGAATTCGTCAATAACGCACGCAGAGGTATCATTTTTTAATTTACCTGGAAACTCCGAAAGACTATGTTCCTGAAACTTAATAGACTATAAAAATAATTACTACCAGAAAATAGGTACTCAGACCAATAAAATTTAAAAAAAATTATGGGTCTGAGGTACCTACTAGACTATTAAAAAAATAGTACGTAAGTAATTTGTTTCTTTTTTTATAAGGTAAGTATTTCGCTTTTTCTACCGAGTAAAGTAGGTATCTGGATTAATAAACAAATAAGTGGCTAGAGTGAAAAAGGGACCTACCTACGCTCGCGTTAAAACGAACTGGTAAGTACCTAGATACTTCTTAGGCTAGGCTATCTACCTACTTATGTACTAGCTACTTACATATATTAAGTATTGAATTAAACGAAATATCATTATAAAATTATTATAAGAGTAAATAATAATAATAATAATAACTTTATTATCAGGCAACTGTGGCCCATAGATAAAATACACAAAATAATCTTAAACAATAACAAACTAATACATATTAAAACCTTATCAAGTATAATGAAATATATCCTATTTCACACGTAAAGTTTGCGTCGTGTCGCGCAGTGTCAATGATAGGTACAAACGCCAGCACATCAGGCCATTAAAAATTGACAAATTTCCCTAATTGAATATGAACCTTACGCTTTTGTAATAAAATGGAAAATCTATCAAAGTAATTTGACAGATTGTTGTAGCTTGTGCTGCTTGTGTATCTACCTATTTAGTAAGATTAACATTATTATTTACTTTTTAAGTAAGATTTTGTAGTCGATAGTTAGAGGTTTTGTCAGCTGTGTTTTGCATTTTGGTTAAGTAAGAAGTAGGTGTTGAAGTTTGTAAGGATTGCAGAATGGTATTGTCTTGTTTTCCATAAAATCATTTGTACTATTATTGTTTTCCATAATCGTCCCCCGTCATAATATTTACTTGCACTATTATCATTTATACTAATAACGTTTGTCATATCAACTTATTAGTCATAACTTTCATTTGCCATAAAATTAGTTGCCATAATAACATATGTTATAATCGTTACTTGACATAAGCAACATTTAATATAATTTAGAAACGTTTATTGTTTTGTACAAAAATTAATGTCATTAAGGCCACCCACTAACCAAATGATTTATTACAGTAATCTGCAATCTTTAAACAATAAAAAGTTAGTAGAAATCGAAACGGGTAGATTAGGTTAGGTTGTGACCACACAATGCGCGAAGGCAAGTGAGCGTAGCGAGCGTGCCGCGGCAGCGGCCGCCGAGCGCCTGATGTCCTCATTTGCGTAGCAAATAATATTTAGACATTTGTTTTGGCATAAATTAAATTCGCATAATGTTACTAATAGGCATAATGTGCAAATCTATTGTGCCACGCTAAAGACAAGTATTGTCTTAAAAAAAACAATAAGTTGTGCTACAAAAGTTAGTGACAGAAACGAATCGCTGCAAAACCGACTTTACGTAGTCTTATCTGCCCTACGCCTAGAGTGTAATCTAAGCCCGCGAAGGCGCGGAGGGGCGAGGCGGCCCGCAAGCTGAGGAGCAGGTGGTTTTAACGCTCGCTGCCGTGGCTGAGGCTGGCCGGCCCAGCCGGCCAGCAAGCCGAAGCCGCGGTGGTGGGCGTAAAACACATCTGCGACGATAAGCTCTCGTGGGACCGCCGGAGCCCCGCAGCGCCGGAGCCGTGACAGAAACCATGCCTGCTGCATGCTTGCTTGCATGCTGCATGCTTGCTTGCATTCTGCATGCTTGCTTGCTGCATGCATGGTGTATGCTTGTTTACATGTTTGTGTGGTTACTGCATGCATGGTAAAAATATGTTTTAATATCAATATGCGTAAAAAATTTATGCTTTAGAATGTTATGCTTAATCATTATTTATATACGTTATACGTAAATAATGTTATTGCAAAAATAAAAAATAAAAATAAAAAAGGAGAAACAAATGTACGTTAAGTTATATTAGGTCTTAAAATTTTATGCAAATGGATAGAGAAGGCTTATTTTTAGGTTTCCTTGTGATTAAAAAATCTGTATCTGTTATCTTATCATAATCATAATATCAACATTGCAGGCGGTTGTACTCGTACTGAACTAGTATTGTTGTACTAGTATGGGCAATGGTGAATAAACGTTATGGAAAACGAAACTATTGAAAATAAAAATTATATGGATTAACATTATTATGACACTTGATCGATTATGACCAATGAAATTAGTGAAAATGATTTTATGTAATTTAACGATTATAGCAACTGAAGCATTATTTCTAATGAAATTATGGCAAATAAAATTATGGCATATAAAATTATGGCAAACATTAGTAAACCTTGCAGAATAAAGGGATTTTTTTTTAGACGCCTTGAATGGCTGCGGCTGAGCCGCAAATATTTTTCAGTCTCAAATTTATAAGGGTGGTTTTTTATTAAATCTTTTAATCAAAAACATAACATGCATTTTTATTGAACACTTCCTATTTCATTTCTTTTTAACTAAATTAAAAATATTATATACCTATATTTACAATCACAAAACTAAAAAGAAAATAAAACACTACAAAGTTATAATCATAAAACTAGAAAAAAAATAAAAACACACTAGGAAGAAATTAAAACATTGTACGCGGGGCAACCCTATCGCATATATTAAGGTACTACGCGCCTGTAGGTAACTATTTCAAGGACAGGGCCGAGTCACAATATTGTTAGATATCTTTACTGTGGCAATACGTAGGTAGGCATCTCAGCTCTGATACCTTCATTCTTTTTATTTTATTGGTTCTAACCTCCTAACTAAATAAAACAAAACGATTGTTTTTAATTAGATACGTTTATTAAATCAAATTAATGATGATACAAATACAAATGGGCAGTTCGGTACGGTTCAACTAAACTAATCAGTCTATCAAAGTATGAAAACACCTTTAATTAAAAAAACACAGTGGGTTAGTTCCTTTACGATTCACGAGAATTGATGTGTAAACACTGTCTCACGCACACATGAACAACAACCGTCATCTAAAACTGTCGCCAGAGCTGAGTCCCCAGTGTGTCGTACTTTAAGAATGCTTAACGCGCTCCTGACCATCAATCCTGAATGTGATCTGTTTGCCGATGAATGGAGTAGAATAAATTATGCGTGTTTGCCTGATGTTTTTTGAGAGAAAGTATGCTAAAGGGCGTCCTCCATTACAAGTTCTTAATTATTATTATTATTTTTTTCAACACACTTGCTCATAAAATGGCCCTAATTTTACGGCAATTAGGCACATAATGACACCTGTTATCAAACTGTGACTTTTTCATTGCTATTATTCACAAGTGAGTTATAGGGTTTTTTTTATTTTATTGGTTGAGTTGCTTTGTTCTTAAAAAAGTTTCGATACAAAAAAGATCGTGTTCAATAGTACAAATAAATTAATGTACCTATTGCTTGCTCATTTCATGCAACTTCGTATTTAAATAGATAATTTCACTTATATGTTTTTAATAAATAAAACTTTCACTTTTGTTTTCTCTGTAATAAAGAAAACTTTAAATTCCCCATTTTATACGTGGATAGAACACTATCCGCGAAAAGACAAAAACCTCATTCTTTTAGTCTATGGCCGATCGCCATTGTTTGATGCGCGCGCATAGGAAAACTGATCATTTTTTCCCGCCATTGCGAAAAAAAATTCACAACTCGTTTTCACTGTTGAAAATGATTTTTTAGTATTATTTTCTTCACAAGTGTGTTGAAAAACGTCGTATGATACACGTGTGTATTGATGATTACCGTCCTCGGCTCTCTTAAGACCCTCACCTAACGGCTCGGGTCTCAATGGCGCCTCAGCGGTAATCACCAACATTACACACTTGTACCATAATGTACTATTGTTGTATACCGTAACTGTGTTAATTAATGTAATTAGTGTTTAATATTAACAATAAACAATAACAAGACCTGAAAAAAAAAACTTTACGGTGGCGTCATCTGATGCTTACGCGTCTAACGCTCCAAGTCCGAGTAAAGCTAGCTCCTTGTACTGAGTGCTAGCTATGACCATAAAAAACTCTTTTTAAGTGTGTTCTCTTTGTTTGAAAAACCACTCATTAGTAAACGACTTTTGATCATCAAAGCTGAAGTTATCGTAAATCCTATGTGGCCTACTCACATATATTAAAAAATCATTATTATATTATATAAACACAAAGTAATATATTTACAAAGTATATACAGTAATTTGTTATTATCTATTTATTTACAATAATGAAAACACATACACAACAACAACACTACATATACATCATATTTATTATACTTAAATATTACACTACTACAGTTCACAATATCGTGCATTGGAAACGTACCGAGCGGCTGAGAGTACCGTTACTCGGCCCAAACGCATACCACACCGCGCGCGCGCCGTCAGTCGTCTTACTGGCCCTGGTCCGCGAAGCCCGTGTCGCTTATCAACAGAACGCTTACTTACGTATGATTCGCGAATATTTTATGTTGCTTGTTTTCTATATTCTATCGCCTGTGATCCTATACTACTCCTTCATTTCTGTGGTTTCTGACTTTGCTATTGTGTGTGTGGAACTATTTCTTCTATTGTGCTATTCTTCCGTCAATAAACAATTTGTGTTACGTTGTCTGGACTTAACTTATTTTCTTGGACTCAACCCTAGCACGTACGTACATCTACACCACACCATACCACACCCCCCATAACTGGTGACCCCTATAAGAACACGTGCATAAGGATCAAGTAATTAATATGAGTGACAGCAGTGACTCAGTTAAAACCGTCGGTTCTAGAAACGACGGGAACATTACCACGCGTAGAACAAAAAAAGTGCGCGTTTCCACTGAACGCGAAAATAAAATAAACATAAAAGTACCACCGTTCTCACCAGAAGATCCAGAACTTTGGTTTGCGCTCATAGAAGGTCAATTCGATAGCCATGACGTCACGGACGACTACACGAAATTTACCCACGTGACCAATAACTTGGATATACAATACGCGAAGGCCGTAAAGGACATTATTGTCAATCCGCCAACAAAGAACCGGTATGACAAAATTAAAACCGAGCTCATCAAACGCTTATCCGCCTCGCACGAAAAGAAGGTCAAGCAGTTGCTGACACATGAAGAACTTGGTGACAGGAAGCCATCACAGTTCTTGAGGCATTTGCAAGACCTAGCCGGACCGACCGTTCCCGAGGACTTTGTCAGGACCATATGGTGCAATCGCCTGCCGTCCAATATACAAACTGTGCTGGCATCCCAGCCGACACATTCCTTGGAGCAGCTTGCAGACCTGGCAGACCGAATTCAAGAGCTGACGTCACCATGCAACGTCGCTGCCGCGTCGTCACGTAGCGCTCACGGCTCAACGGACGAGATCGCAGAGCTGAAGAAGATGGTGCAGCAGCTCACTTTGAAGCTGGACGAGCATACCCGCGCATCATGCTGTTCGACCAGCCGTTCCAGACCACGCGACCGTCGCCGTTCATCATCGCGCCAGAGAAGTCGGTCAAACTCAAGCTACCGCAAATACCCAATATGCTGGTATCACGCAAAGTTCGGGGCAGAGGCTCATAAGTGCATAAAGCCCTGCGACCACGACAAGGCGGGAAACTCCAAGGGCAGTCGCTAATGGCGACAGACGATTGCCCACCTTCAACAGGTCGCCTCTTCGTCACCGACCGCAGTTCGAACACCAAGTTCCTGGTAGATACAGGCAGTGACCTATGCGTCTACCCTCGTTCAGCGCTTCGGGAACGTCGACCCAAAACCGATTTTCAGCTTAGCGCCGCTAATGGAAGCATCATCGACACATTTGGCTTTATTGAGCTTACTTTAAATCTAGGCTTAAGGCGTAATTTCCCTTGGCGATTCATTGTGGCTAATGTAACAAAACCCATAATAGGCGTTGATTTTCTTAGCTTTTATAATTTAAATGTAGATTGCCGCAATCAACGCCTAATTGACAATACCACAACTTTAACATCAAATGCTTCCCTTGCTAAAGCTGACATTTTTTCTGTAAAGGTTTCGACAGGCGACACGCGGTTTCACGAGCTGTTAAGTAAGTTTCCGCACATTACACGCCCTTCAGGCACACCGGTGTTTCCAAAGCACAACACAGTACACCATATTAGGACTACACCAGGACCACCTATTGCATGTACACAACGTAGGCTCGCACCCGACAAACTTAAAGTCGCAAAACAGGAATTTGAGCTCATGCTCAATAATGGCACAGCCCGTCCTTCCGAAAGCCCCTGGGCTTCACCTTTACACCTAGCGCCTAAGAAGGATAACGGCTGGCGACCTTGTGGCGACTATCGCATGCTTAATGCACGGACTATCCCTGACCGTTATCCTATTAGGCACATTCATGATTTCTCCCACAGTATTTCTGGTTGTACAGTCTTTTCAACTATCGATTTACTGAAAGCGTACAATCAAATACCAGTTTTTGAGGCTGATATACCGAAGACAGCGATCATAACACCCTTCGGACTTTATGAATTTCCATTCATGACTTTTGGTTTGAGAAATGCAGGCCAAACATTCCAGAGGTTTGTTGACGAGATGACGAGAGGCTTAGAATTTTGCTACTCGTACCTAGACGATTTCTTAGTGTATTCAAAGGATGAGGCAGAGCACGAAACCCACTTACAGCAGCTCTTCACACGCATGAAGGAATATGGCGTCCTCGTCAACACATCAAAGTGCGTCTTCGGGGCAGCAGAGGTGACATTTCTAGGTTACCGAATCTCCGCATCCGGCACCAAACCCCTGGAATCTAAAGTCGAGGCCATCAAGGATTTCCCCGCACCTAAGACAGTCAAGCAGCTTAGGCGATTCTTAGGAATGCTCAACTTTTATAGGCGCTTTCTTCCCCAATCCGCTACCATTCAAGCACCATTAAACGCCTTGCTTACTGGCTGTGTTAAGGCATCCCACCCAGTCGAGCTGACTGGTGATACACTGCTGGCGTTTAACAAGTGTAAGGAGAGCTTAGCAAATGCGGCGTTACTCGCACACCCAGATTCTCAGGCCGACCTCGCTCTGGTAACAGACGCGTCCGACCTGGCAATGGGTGCAGTATTGCAGCAGCTAAAAGACGGAGCTTGGGAACCGCTTGCATTCTTCTCGCGGAAGTTGAGTCCCTCTCAACAAACGTATTCCCCCTACGACCGCGAGCTCTTAGCCATTTATGAAAGCATTAAGTACTTTCGGCATATGCTGGAAGCAAGGCACTTTGTAGTCTACACAGACCACAAGCCACTGTGCTATGCTTTCAGCGAAAGGAAAGTTAACTGCTCGCCTCGACAACACCGTTACCTCGACTACATCTCGCAGTTCACGACAGACGTCCGACACATCTCGGGAAAGGACAACGTCGTCGCTGACCCACTGTCACGTGTCGAGGAACTGCAGATCCCAGTCGACTTAGAGGTGCTGGCTTCATCACAAGCGTCTGACCGAGAGCTGACTCAACTTCTGGAAGGAGAATCTTCACTCCGCCTCGAAAAGTTGAGCATTCCAAACTCACAAACTGAGCTTTATTGCGACGTCAGTACCGCTACACCAAGGCCTTTTGTTACCAAACCAATGAGGAAACAACTCTTTGACAGTCTTCACAGTCTCAGCCACCCAGGTGCCAACGCTACCGCTAAACTGGTAGCCGATCGATTTATCTGGCCGGGTGTGCGCAAGGACTGTCGAGAGTGGACTCGACACTGTTTGGCATGTCAACGCGCCAAGGTCAATCGTCACGTGTCTGCTCCATTGGGCACGTTCGATTTACCTCGCACAAGATTTGCTTTCATCCACGTGGACATTATTGGCCCCCTTTCTATTTCACAGGGCTACCGCTACTGTCTTACTGCTGTGGATCGTTTCACTCGCTGGCCGGAAGTCACGCCGATGGCGGATATGACTGCCGAAACAGTTGGGAAGGCATTGATATCGTGGATATCCAGATTTGGATGTCCAACTGATATTGTCACCGATCGCGGTCGACAGTTTGAATCTTCACTTTTCCAATACCTTGGAAAAATGATTGGATTCAAACATCGCAGAACAACCGCGTATCACCCAGCCTGTAACGGGCTAGTGGAACGATTCCACAGACAGTTAAAGGCGGCAATAATGTGTCACGCAAACTACAATTGGGTGGACACGTTGCCTTTAGTGCTATTGGGCATTAGAAGCGCGCTTAAAGACGACCTTAGGACGTCATCTGCCGAGTTGGTATATGGCGAGCCGTTACGTTTACCTGGAGAATTTTTCCAGGCAACGGCCGCCCACTCCACCGACATATCGGATTTCACCACTCGGTTGCGCCTCCTTGTGTCAAAGCTGCAACCTACACCTGCTGCACGTCACAATAAAGCTAAAACCTTCATATACAAAGATTTAACAACATCAAAATATGTATTTTTAAGGGACGATGCATTACGTGGATCATTGCAGCCTGCATATACGGGACCGTACGAAGTTCTAGAACGTACCGACAAAACATTCAAAATTCTAGTAAAGGGTAAAAGCGTCACAGTATCCATAGACCGCCTCAAACCGGCCTATACACTGGTCGACCCATCTCCCAACCCTGACCCCACCATTTCTACTCCCGCTCCCAACCCCAACCCAGTCCCCATCCCCGATCCTGTTCCACCAGGGCAAAAAGGCCCAACCCAGGATGACGACAGAAGGACGCGTTCAGGCCGCAGAGTTCGATTTCCTGATTATTATCGTCTGTAGCGACAGCCTCTGGGAGGGAGTGATGTGGCCTACTCACATATATTAAAAAATCATTATTATATTATATAAACACAAAGTAATATATTTACAAAGTATATACAGTAATTTGTTATTATCTATTTATTTACAATAATGAAAACACATACACAACAACAACACTACATATACATCATATTTATTATACTTAAATATTACACTACTACAGTTCACAATATCGTGCATTGGAAACGTACCGAGCGGCTGAGAGTACCGTTACTCGGCCCAAACGCATACCACACCGCGCGCGCGCCGTCAGTCGTCTTACTGGCCCTGGTCCGCGAAGCCCGTGTCGCTTATCAACAGAACGCTTACTTACGTATGATTCGCGAATATTTTATGTTGCTTGTTTTCTATATTCTATCGCCTGTGATCCTATACTACTCCTTCATTTCTGTGGTTTCTGACTTTGCTATTGTGTGTGTGGAACTATTTCTTCTATTGTGCTATTCTTCCGTCAATAAACAATTTGTGTTACGTTGTCTGGACTTAACTTATTTTCTTGGACTCAACCCTAGCACGTACGTACATCTACACCACACCATACCACACCCCCCATACCTACTACTGTAAAAATTTGACTACGTTTCCACCAGAGATGTGCGAGGATGAGTAGAAGTCGGAGGCCGTGATCTTTCACGGCCCCCGGGGGGCACCGAAGCACCCATCGTGGTCGGGGGGGCCCGAATAGCTCGAGGCAACCATGAAGTACCCCTAGGATTGGTGCTCGACAGCCGGTGGGATTTCGGCCCCCACTTCCAGCGGCTGGCGCCCAAGTTGTTGGGCGCGGCTGGGGCGTTTTCAACGCTGCTTCCCAATTTGGGGGGCCCGAGCGCCGCTTGTAGGCGGCTCTACGTGGGGATCGTGTGGTCGATGGCCCTGTACGGGGCCCCGATCTAGGCGGCAGACCTGACGGCCGAAAGCATCGCCGTGTTGCGAAAGCCGCACCTCACTCCCCCCCCTGACCCGAGAAGTGGCCCGGGCCTGCACCAGCCGGGGGTTGCGGAAGTATCTCAAGTTCCCGCGACCCCTGACGTCAGTGTGAGATGGAACACCGGGGTGGTTTTTAGTCAGTAAGAGTCTGACAGACCGCTCCGCCCACCCCAGGGCGGAGGACATGCATGAGGAATTTCCACCCCGTACCAAAAAAAAAAAATAGGTACCTAAAGACAATTGGATCCGGCAACTCTAAGAACTTGTCGTAAATCCTACTACTGTAAAAATTAGGCTGCGTTTCCACCAGAAATGTGCGAGAATGAGGAGCGAGGCATGTGTGTGATAATGACCTTCAAAATGGTTGAGCTGAATGGTGCTGATTCACGCGTCATGTACGTGAACGGGCGCTGTCAGTAGAGATTGGTCAGCTTTTATCTGCCATGGACTTTATTTTGCTTCTTGTTTAATTGTTTATGTTTTGTATTGATAGATTACCTTCACAGTTTTCACATATAGAAGCAATAAGAATCATGTAACCAGTACTTTGTAAAAAACTTGATTTAAAAGAGTGTCCGAGGAGTTTCTTGCTCGTTCTCTCGTTGTTCTCCATAGAGACCTACCTACGTACGTCTTGGAACGAGCAACTAGCTTCAACTCTCTGACTAACTGACTGTACCTCTTTGCAACTGACCGATTCCTTGACAATTCGAAAGTGCCTGTAAATGGTTTAAATGAAATCAATGCTTTGACTTTGACTTTGACCAATGATGTCGCTCTATTGTCATAACTTGTACTACTAAGCCAGCGCTGTAATTGGCTGGTTTCACACACATTCCTCGCTACACAATATCCATATATAGCCTTATCATGAATGCGAACGTTTATAAGGATAGATGGACTTTCACGCTCAAACAGTTAATCGGAATTAACTAAAATTTAGCACACATATAGATATTGATCTAGCTTAATGCATAGAATTTTAAATTTTATGCCGTTTTTTATCACCGTGGGCAGTAGCCCAGTTTAGAGGCATGAAGAACAGAGTGTAAAGTTCCTCATCCTCCATTGAAAAGGGAGGATCCTCCGACCAGACGGGTGTTGTGTCTGGTGGACTACTGCCCGACGGTTGTAGTCGGGATCTTGTATACATCCTAAAGTCGCGGATAACTCTGCTTGCGCGATCTAGGAAACGTCGGTTGTAATTCGCATTATGTGCGATAGATGTCGCCACACCGTTTTTAAAATATGACATTGATTACTATATAGCCCTTTAATTTATTTAACCATTGGTATGCATTTTAGAAATAAATTATAATTGATTATTTATTAAACATTTACATTTTAATCGACATTATTTATTCGAATCGGACTTTGTATTGTATAGATCTAGACTTATTACTGAAAAGTTAATATATTTGTACACCAATTTCATTGGTAGGAGAGCTAGGAGAGCATAGAGCTCTGACTAAAATGTATAAATACATAAGACCTTTTGTAACACCTGTGTTCACAAATAAGGATTGATTGACTGATTTTATTCTCATGCGCTAATTTAGGACTTTAGCTTAATTTTGAAGTCTTAGCAGACGAAGTCGTGGGAGAAGATAGTGTTCTATATGAAAATGAAAGTAAGAAATTCGAAATTATCACGATAGTGAGAAGATAAAACATGGAACAAAAGAAAATGGTAAAAATACCTAAGTATTTTTCTATGGAATCTCCAATGACAGGGAATTTTAATATTGTCAGTCGCTGCGGATCGTTAATCATTGCACACTGTACTTGGACAAAAGATATGTCACGTGATTTATCAGCTTGTGTGAAAATTAAAAATTCTTTACTTGTTTTCTGCTGGAAGCGACCTTATATTTTTAATGATACTTTGAAATAATGCATAACTGCCTTATAAATTATAAATCATAGACATTGTAGTTCAAAATGGGTAAGTAAGGTGATCCTAGGATAATATTTGATTACTTAATATCTTTTGAATTTGAGGTTTTATCTAGAACTTTTTGTTGTAGAAATTGTAATCCAAAAAGTCAACCAAAGATTATCAACGGCAACAATGAAATCTAATCAACGTGGTCTGTTTTAGAACTGTTGGTTCGAAGACAAGGCAGCAGATGAGGAGAAATATTTTTAACGCCAAAAAAGTATGATTCCTACCACCAAACCGAGTCCTCATCGCTTGAAATCGAAATATACTATAGCATTTCATACACCATAAACGTGATCTAAACATTTAATACTCATTTACCCATAAAACGAGTTCCGGGGTTTCCGTCCGGGTGTCACGTCCGATAAATTGTAGCCTTCAATAAAATGCCAGTTTGTCC
Organism: Charanyca ferruginea; assembly: GCA_947361185.1. Taxonomy (NCBI): domain Eukaryota; kingdom Metazoa; phylum Arthropoda; class Insecta; order Lepidoptera; family Noctuidae; genus Charanyca; species Charanyca ferruginea. Next base: position 28,653,108 of record OX376058.1, on the reverse strand, counting down.
ACCGACACGTCGTCCAACAGCTCGACATTCACATTACTAACAACTGTGGGACCTTACTTTATTTCGACTGAAATATGCGCGGCTGTTAATTCGTCGCGAATTTTATAGACATAGCGAGTGTTTGTTGACGGATTTGTTGTCATGTAGGTCACCACTTTCAGTGTAATTTTAAACGCGAAATCTATAAAAACCGCTTTTAAATCCTTTAGGCTTCCCCCTTTTTTTCATAGATTTAATAGGCTAGAAAAAGCTGCATTAAGTAGTATTTTATTCAAACTTTACTAATATTGCTACAAGTCGTTACCAAGTTCGTGGTGTTAAACAATTTTGGGTCTGCAGAAAGTATAGTCAGCTGAAATTATAATACCAATTGTAAGCTTGGCTAGGGTATGCAATACCAAATAGGTATTTGTACAAGCTTACAATTGGTGAAGGTAGATACCTTCTAAGAAGGTTTAGTGCCCACTGACGAAGATCTGACATTATAAGCACCTTGACAAGTTGAACAAGGTCCGTTTTCCTTAAACAGGTTTTGGCACAAGAAAACTAATGGAAGCGTAATGATTGCTTGAGCAAATTGAAAACTAAATCCTTTCAAATGTTTTGCATAGTTTTGAATACTTACAAACATTTATAGGAAAATAGAATGACCCCTGTTAAAACTGCAAACTCTTTTGGATATTATTTGAATGGAATACAGTTACGCTAAACCTTTTACCGAAGCTAGCTTCAAAGAGAAAAATCGTACAGAGGAAAACATTTCTACAACATTCGTGTGTATCTCTGAATATCGCATGCATTGGGGACTGCAGGCTTTTAAATAACCCCTATACAATAGGCACTCCCGCATTCTGAATATTTTTAGGCACGAAATAGAGAGAGAATTTATGAATGGACCAAAATATTCTGTATTGATTAACTCTCCGGTATCCGTTAGCTGGTTCAGAATATCATGTAAATCGAAACCTGCAGCAAGAAGTGTGAATGTAGTGTTCTAGCTCAGACTCAACAGAACTCTACAGGCATCGCAGTCATCTTCGTTATAGGATCATGGCAGAATTTGTACAAAAAAAAGATGTTTAGAGAAGTTGAAATTCTAATATATATTATTATATATTCTCTTGGGTACCTAAACAGTATCTTCAGGCATTTACAATATTTTCATAACCCCGCAAAAAAATGATGTTAAAGTGAAAAGTTTAACGAATAAAAGCTCATTGCAGAACTAAACGGCGGCTGACTGTAACAGTGACACTGACAGCCGCCGTTTTACAGGGCCTCAAGTCTGCTATTACAATAGTGTCAGAATGGTCTAACATTGATTTTCATAATGACGCCATTAAATCAACAATTATGAAATCAATTATAGACCATTCTGACACTATTGTAATAGCAGACTTGAGGGGGAACCGATCACTTTTCCGAATAATTTTTGTCCGAATTTAATTTTACCGAAAACTATTGACCGACCACTTTTTTGCTATATGCATTATTTGACATATTTTAGATCATCGAAGTATCATGTATCATAAGTATTATTTTACCGAACTATGTTTCTCCGATTTACAAAATAACTTTTTCTTATTGGCCGAAGTCTCTTTTGAACTATTTTCATTTGCCAAATGATTTATTTGCCATATTTTCACCCCGTCAAAACAACATTTCGGAATATTATTTAATCTCAAATATATAGCCGGTTACTTGGTAGCATTTTCAACATTAAATTAAAATAGTGTCATAAAAAGTCAATACGTTACAAAATTTACTGACAGAAACGAATCGCTGCAAAACCGATTTCACGCAGTCTTGTCTGCCCTACCCTAGAGTGTAATTTAAAAACGTGTAGGCGCGGAGGGGTGGGGCGGCCCGCGAGCTGAGGAGCAGGCGGTTTGAAGGCTTGTCATGCTTCTTTGCACGCTGCATGCTTGCTTGCATGCTGCATGCCTGCTTGCGTGCTGTATGCCTGCTTGCATGCTGTATGCCTGCTTGCATGCTGCATACCTGCTTGCATGCTGCATGCGTGCTTGCATGCTGCATGCCTGCTTGCATTACTGGGATGACTGGGGTTTTATTAAGTGTTATTACGTTAATAATTAATGAAACTCTCATCACACAAATGTTTACCCTGGGCGGGAATCGAACCCGCAACACGCTGCGCAGCAGTCGATCCCTCAGCCACTGCGCCAACCGTGTCGTCAAATGTATGTGTCGTCAAAGGTATTGAAACAAAATAGTAGGAAACTAATCTGAAATAAGCTCTCTATAACGCCACTGTAATAAATACATGAGTTTTGAAAGCTACTTCAAATATTTAATTTCACTCAAATTGTCTTTAATTTTCAAAAGTTTTTGATTAGTCGTTTCTTTAACGACGTATCTTTTTTTCTGGTGGAGTACCGGTTATCATTGACTCAATATCAGACATATTTACTTCTAGGCGTCTGGTGAAATATGGTAATTAAAACAGTGGTATAACGAATGTTCGAACAAATGTTATTTCGGCTAAGTGTAACTTCGGTAAAAACTTTTTCGACCAAATGAAACGTCGGAGCAACGAAAAAAAGCAAATTGATAATAGGTCAACTGATACAGTGGCAGACGTGACTTCAATGAAGTAAAAAAATACGAAACGAGAAAAGTTGAAAAGTTTTAGGTGAAATGAAATTCGGTCAAATATTTTTCGACCTTATGATAGGTAACCGACTTGAGGCCCTGGTCTTACACTGACAGCATCGTGGGAAATAATGTCACAAATAATGATTAATCAATCTACTTTTTCAACTCCGCCACTGTAAATAACGATTCACATAACTTTTCTGTAAGTTTCATAGATAGTTAATGTCACTCACTTATCACTTTCCTTTTTTTATAAACACAATATTATGGGCAACAAAATTAAAAACTGTTATTTTTATTTCGAAATATTTTAATTATAATATAATTAAAATATGTATTTAGATTTATACTTACCATATATGGTAAGTATAATAAATCTAGATACTCTTGGTTATGTCATGTTCTCCATTGCAAAATATTTAAAACACCCAAAAAAAAATTTTCTTCATTCAAATTAATGTATGGATCTCGCACTGATTCCTTGCTATGAAGACAGGCAACCTGGAAGCGCCGTTGTTGATTTGGACATTGAAGTGCACTGGATATAGGGTACAGCTAGGACACTTCCATTTCCTTTAGACACAATAGTTGCACAATAGGAAGTGATCTTAATAAGATCATCCGACAGTTGGAGGGATATCAAAACTAGCGGCCTGCCCCGGCATCGAACGGGTGCAATGTAGATTAAAGTAAACGTATAAACCTTCCTCTTGAATCACTCTATCTGTTGATAAAAACAGCAATAAAACCCATTCATCATAATCATCATCAGCCAGAAGACGTCCACTACTACCCGCGATCTTACCGATGTCGTCGGTCCATCTGGTGGGAGGCCTACCAACGTTGCGTCTTCCGGTTCGTGGTCGCCACTCGAGAACCTTTCTTCCCCATCGGTAATCGATTCTTCGAGCGATGTGGCCTGCCCATTGCCACTTCAACTTGAATTTTCTGAGAGCTATGTCGGTGGCTTCAGTACCACCCATTGCGTAGTTTAAAAGATCTAAGTGTATAGAGGGAAAGACGGCCGGGAAGCGACTTTGTGTTATACTATGTAAAGATAATACTGCATGCAACAACAGCATACATAACAGTAGTGGCCCACACAATTGTACAGTTACATTCAATTTGATCAATGATACGAATCGCGCAGTGAGCCCCCTCGCGAACAAATTGGATGATCGCTTCCGACCATAATCACGGCCAGTGGAACATTACAGAATCACGAGCAGTGTTTGCATAAGTGTTGGGAAGGTTATCACAGATGCAGTTGCACGGATTCATTAAACACCTGAAGTGTCAATAGTGACACGTATGAATATAGGGCACGCGGCCGTCATACCTAATGACCGTCACTTTGACATGGTTTCTTGAATGATGATGGTCGGTAATCTCACAGCCCATAAAACCAGCCTGCTAGCCAATAGCCATGTTAGTTTTCTGGTCGCTAAATGGTGCCGATCCGTGCTCATTTTCGTGAATGGGCGCCTCCGGTTGGGACTGGTTATGTCATATCGGCCTCGGTTATTTTAAATTTATTTTAAATTTGTTTTGAATTGTTTATTATAATTACATTTTTCTCTAGACCTTTTTGAACATGCACAACTTGTTGCAGATCCAACATGAATAATGATGTTACCTAATAAATTTATTGTTGATTTTAAAAAAGTGTCCATTGAGTTTCTTGCCAGTTCATCTCCATACAAACCTACTTTTTGAAACGAGCAACTAGCTTCAACTTTCTGACTCACTTGACAATTCAAAAGTGTAAATATGGTTTTGAGTTTGAGTATGAGTTTGCAAGCGCGACTGTGAAAGTCATGTGTGGTTTCTGTTGGGTTTTTGCCAACAGAAACCCAACAGACGATAACGAAAACGTCGATTCGTGACGAAAACTTCATGTTTTTGAGTTTTTCCCAGAGCAATATCGTAATTATGTAAGCAGATTATTTAAAGACAATTTACAGTTTTAGAAAGATTAAGTCTTGATTTAGACAGCTACAGAGTAAAAGTATAATTTTTAATTATGGTTTTTGAAGCGGAGACGTTCCTTTCATAGCGTTTTACGAAAATAGACGTCAGAGTTAACTTTCAGGATGAATACAACCATTACAGTATGCCAAAATATTATGTTTTATGCATTTTTCCAACAGGATATACAGTCCTAAAGTCTACTACAGAGCCAAAATTACGAAAATATTACTATTAAGGATCAAAAAACAATGTTGAAAAAGTACAAAATCGGTTCATTTTGTCATTTTTTTTTTCACCAGTATTTAAATAAAAACATAACTGATATATTTATTTTATGGAAATAAAGGTTATGCTTAATTTACAGAATATTTTTCAGTCCGTTAAACGAACTCATTTCTTTAAGACAATTATTTTAAGCGCGCGCTGTCGTTCGCCGATCAATTTCAATGATTCGTGCTTATTTCGTGCGTATTTTTTTTTCTGATGCACACAAACAGACCATTGTGTTGTACTCGTGTGTGTCAATGCTGCTACGCCGTTCTAGCAATCGTTTAGATTTTGAGTTGCGCTAAATCGAATACGCGCCCTTAAGAATTTCTCAGCCCGGAGTTTGTAAGTTGGTGACGCCCCCGTGGCTCGGATATCACGTAAAGCTGTTGGTCCTGCGCCTCATCTCTCTCCGATCTTGTCGCATTGCTATCCCATCGGACTATGAGGGTGAGGGAAGAGGAAGTGCACCTGTGCTTGCGCACACACTTGTGCACTATAATATCTCCTGTGTATTTGGCTAGCTTCAGTAGAGATATGGTTACTGAACTTTGATCGGGAGAATATTATTAGATATAAGCCGTACAGATCGATCGGTCAAAGGTTAAGCTACGCTTGTCGCGGTCGATCTGTAGATGGGTGACCATACATTTTATACCGAGTTCCCTCCGTGCCTTGAAAAGCACGTTAAGTCGTTAGTCCCGGCTGTTATTTGTAGATATTTGGCAGTCGTTATAGGTAGTCAGAAGTCAGAAAGTCTGACAACCAGTCAGAGTAACTGGGGGTTGTGGAGGTCCGATAGGATACGATTTCTTGCCTGCTAAAACGAAGATTATGCTTGTGCAGACTTTAATTTTCCCTATAATCGACTATGGTGACGTGTGTTACTTTGACTTGAACTCCGTCTTGCTGGATAAGCTGGATAGGGTCCTCAATAACTATATTCAATTTATTTTTAACTTGAGGAAATATGACTATGTGTCAAGTTACAGGGCTGAGCTCAAATGGTTACCCATTCACCATAGAAGAAGTTGGCGTTCGTTGACAACACTTTTCTCCCTACTCAACTCACCGACCCCTCCTTCCTTTTTAATGTCCCACTTTCAGTATTTATGCTCTTCACACGCTAGAAATTTGCGGTCTTCTAACAATCTTCTCTTGCTGTGCCCTTCTCATACTTCTGATTTTGTTCACTCTTCCTTTCATATCCAGTCCATTCTTCTTTGGAATGAGCTTCCTCTCGATATCAGGACGGCCACCAGTCGGTATGAATTTAAACGGAAATTGCGGACATACTTTCGTCACAAGTAAGCAGAGCCATCTCATAAACGTCTTTACTTTTCTCATGATATAATTTATACATAAATATATTTATATAGGTATATATTTTATTAGTTATATAATTTTGTTTAAGTACTTTACCTATTTTGTTATATTTTTATATGCACCTGCCGTGTAATCTCTTCACCACCCTGGGTTGACTGGTAGAGAATGCCTAAGGCATTAAGTCCGCCTTTGTACCTTTGTGCATGAAGTGTAAATAAATAAATAAATAGGCAGTCGTTCCAGATTAAGCACTGGTATTCAGCTGTATCCGGTTAGACTGGAAGCCGACCCCAATATAGTTGGGAAAAGGCTAGGCAGATGATGATGATCTAGTCAGTCTGTTGATAAGCAATGTCATAACAAGTTAGAAGCCTCAGTTTTATTGATTCAACATTTATCTCAAGGAAAACAGTAATAAGAGTATCTACAATAACTCGCCATGCAGGTCAAGGCTTGAAGGAGGAAAGTGTTCGCGAATAAGCCAAAGACGTCGGGTTGTCAACCTCGTGCCGCAAAACATGACGTGCAATTTGTTCCGAAACAGCGTGAAGATTTGATTATTAGAGATTATAAATGTCGTATGTTTAGATACAGTTGTCAGAATCGTAAACATGATTATTGTATGGTTATTTTTACAGGCAAGCGTTTTCTCTTAAATAATGTTTTCTACTTTGTTTAGAACCGCTGCGATGAAACTGTCTTTACCTCAATGATTGTGCTACATTATTGGCATTCCAATTCGATTTTCAAATATGTTACGGAAAAGAAACTGGCTGGTTTAGTCATATCCAATTTTTATTAGTTTTGATCACGTGACCTATGATCAGATATCTCTGTTCTAATTTTGAAATATGGACTTGACAGTACACCACGAGGACTGACATGCAGGTTTAGTATAAAAACACAAAAAATAAAGAAGTTTAAATTAAAGTTGATTTTGTGTTTATTCGGGCTGATCTCCGGAACTGCTGGTCCAATTTTGAATTTTTTTTTTCACTATAATAAAGAATTACGCGAACAAAATATCGGTTAAGCCCGCCACACTATTCTCAAACCACTGCAACTTCTGAAAGCCAAAATCAACAGTGGCGACCACCAGAAAAGCGCCGAGGTAATAAAGCTCGACGAGTCCCGGAGAAACGTTTCAACTGCCTTGGATCCTGCAACGAAATTAATCAGAAAAGAACAACGAAGGAATACGAAATAAATATTTTTCACTTCTCTCCATATCAAGCATAAGACAGAACAGAAGTGGGCGAAAGGGTGCTCGGTTTTAATGTCTCTATACATCATTGTAATCTGTCATAATCTGTTGATCGGCTTTAAAGTTTTGTTCTCTTTACCGACGAGAAGACCGAATAGATGTCACTGGACTAGATCAAATCATTTTGTACATCTATATTCTAAATGTATGAGTATATAGTCCAGTAGTGTGCTAACAATAATTACAATTATACAAATCGACTGCCGCAACAAACACTATCGAAGCTGCAAATCACGTACTTTAGAGGAGAGCGATTCAAAGTTGTAATTCGATGTAGAATAAAATGTATAAATAACTTCAGTGAAATTATGTATTGAATAAACAGCAAATTTTATGCAGTTTTGTTATCTTTGACTATAAATTTCAGATTTCTTATACTTTTCGAAATATTTCACTTTCGATTTTGTTTTTCGCTTACAATAGCCAAAATTTCATCGAAAGTGCCGAATTCGATAGTGTTCGATGTGATCGAACACTGTGTGAATATTGAATCTGGTACTTTCGCTACTGTTCTAAGAAAATTATTACAGAGAAACAAAAATGTGCACTTTCGATATTTTATTTGGCACTCACTTAGGTACTATTTTCATATCAATTTTAACTAAAATCAATAAAAATGCATTTCCCGTAAATTCAAAAATATCTATATAAAACACAAAACAATTATCACCTCCAAAAAAACTTATATTTGAATATTTTCAGTCTTCTTCTTGCACTTAATTAGACTACCACTCGACATCATCATCATCATTTCAGCCGAAAGACGTTCACTGCTGGACATAGGCCTCCCCAAGGGGGGCTTTTGCCATAATCGCCACGCTTGGCAGGCGGATTGGCGATTGCAGTACCTATGGTTGTCACAAAGGCACAGAGAACGCTGCTGCCCATTCTCTGGTGGTCACTACCACTCGTACACACATCAAAAGTGTATTTGGATCAATCACGTTTTGTGCTAGTTGGTTACTGAAATTCTGGTGTTTTAGTTATTATTGTTTGTAACTTCAACGGATACTTTTTAGTAAATGTCATTTGAAAAGAGGTTTTTGAATTTCGGTCTAAAGATGAAAATATTTTGTCAATTGGTATTGCTATATAACCCGGCAACGAATTTGAGGCCAAATCGGTACAATTTCTGCCATTTTTCATGGCATTAAAACAGGAACGTTATTAAGGAGAAGTCGTCATTTGAGCTTAGAACAAATTATCTGACTTGTGCCACTGTTGGAAATTGGTTCTCTGGGCATTTCGCAGTGGGTTATATATCAACTTTGGATACGTTACCGTATCACTAGCAGAGCTACATGGAGGACAAGCTCGCATCACCAAACGCAGACAAGATCAATGGATACAAATTACTGCTCGACGAATAGTACAATGACCACAATGATGTTAGTTAGAAGGCTTCCTAGCTCTTCTGAAATGATAATAAGCATGACATACGTGCTACGTGTTGCACCTATTGAGCCCCGCAATTGCACATCCCGTTTACAATGGGCTCGTGAACATAGTTATTAGGCGGAACAAGAGTGGAGTTTTGTGTGTTTTCTGAGTATTCTCGCTTTGGTATGAGATCAGATTAGTATTAGTATTTGGCAGGATTGTTTAAAATCACGCCAGTAAGTCCATGCTTACAGTAGTGTAGTAATCATATTAAAGACAGGTATTTCAATTGGCAGATGAACCGAACTAATTTGTAGCCTGTCCAATCGCCAGGCTTGAATCCTTCGCCAGGCTTCAACGAAGAGCTCTGCCCAATATGGATACCGTACACACACCAAAAAATCTAGTCCGCCTGTTACAACGGATCTTGGCGGCTATTCCGCAACGTGATTTGGATTAACTTGTATTGAGTATAATCGCTACGATTGTGTTTTATACGGTAACGGCGGAAATACAGACAACGAATTGTTTATTTTATCTGTTCTTTATGAAAATAGTTGTTCGGACATTATCAGAAAATTTCTGTGACTATCTTGTAACTAAATCCAACACAACAATCCAAATGTCAGAGGAGGAAAAACTGAATAACTGACTACCTATTGACTCGAGCACAGTTATACTCCATAGCTATGAAAGTGCGCTTGTCTTATCGTATTTGTCTCCAAATTATTTTTAAACTGAAACAGTCTGAAGAACTTGGCTACATTTTGTGTGTGAATGCGTTGATAACTGAATCTGAAAATAAAAGCGACACATTGAGCAATGGACAGTGTTTGAAAGAAGTTACTAACTAATTACAGTAAGCGTTATGTTGCTAAGTTCTTTCGTACACTATCCATTACTCAATGTATGTATCAATGTGTGTGTGTGTGTGTTTGTTTATGTATTTTAAATTTTATTAAATTATAATCAGAATATTTGTATGCCGCCGACGGCAAGACATAGTGCTTATTTTATTCATTTTGACATCTTTTCTTTACCTATGTTCTACAAATAAAAAATCTTTGTCTTTGTCTTTGAACGAATTCACACTCAAAATGTTGCCAAGTTCTTCATATTTTCAGATTCAGTTATCAGCAATTTCACACTCAAAATGTGAGTGCAGTGAGCTTGTATCTTCTTTGTCACCATTTAAAAAAAGCATTAAAGCACTCCAAATCCTCATCATTACTTTCGTTAGGTAAGTGGTACAGGCAATTTTAAAATGAAAATAAACAAAAACGCATTAACATTTTAAAAATTAACAACAGCTTAACAATCGAATCTACCTACCAAATTTTTCTATAAACGTAAAACAACATCGAATGTGGTAGTTTCAATGTATTTATTAATCCAAAAAATATCGAAACTGACAGTTTCGATAGTTACAAAACTGTACATAATTGACAAAATTATACAAACATTATCGAAAGTCCCACTTTCGATATGTATTAATCATCACAGTTATCGAACCTACCACTTTCAATTATGTTACTTGCAAACCTCGAATTACGTTTACTTGTCTTAACAATACAGTAACAGCATTATTATTTTAAGTTAAACAAAACAGTATTATTGTAAAAGCACATTAAGTCACATCGCGGCGTACACTAACGGATCTGGTAGATTCGAGACGCTCGCGCAACACGCTCGCACAGAACATCATAGTAAGTACCACTTCCGAGCATGTTCGTCGCGCAACATGTTCTGTTTCGATTTTGTTCAATTAAAAACTTCTTTGATAATGACTTTTTAATTATTTTTATTAATGTTTCGGACGTAGTTTTAAATTCTCTTTTCAAATATGTAAAAAAGCAAAAATGGTTTTTTTGCAGTTTCGATAGTGTTTGTTGCGGCAGTCGAAATATATGAAGTACCTAACCAGGAATTTGTGTTTTAAATCGAGTACGACTGAGTTCCCGATACCATGATCACAAGATAGTGGCTACAGTACCTACTTCAGTCTCGAACGACATGTAAATAACCACCCACTTGATATGTAAATAGAAATAAGTAAGAACCTAAATATCATGTGATCAACATTCTTCTCACGCGTATGAGATATTGTCTTCGAAATTGCAACAGATTGTGTACGAGGGCTGCTGAGTATCGAGGCGAAACCAGTGGGTTTTTGGGTACCGCATCCAAAGGGTACCAAACAAAACCTTATTACTAAGACTCTGCGTCGACTCTGCACGTCCTTCCGTCTGTCACAGGAGTGTGTATTTTGAACCGTAATACGTAGGGTGTATTACTGTACCACTCGTTATATCAACAAACCATTACCATCTTCCTGCTCTTGTCCTGTTTTACTTGCGGTCGGCGCAATAAATATGTTTACTTCTTCCATTCCGTCCTGTCAACCGTCGTGCTCGACTCCCTTTTCATTCATATCATTCTTTACACAATCCATCCATCTTTTCTTTGGCCTTCCTCTCCCTCTCCATCCATCCAAATTAATGTTCATAACTCTTTTCTTCATATGCGTTTCTTCCTTTCTCTTCACAGGGTTATACCAAGACAAACGATTTCGTTAAATCAGCAAAAAATAAAATAAAGTTAAAAATTAAAGGAGGTCCCCCAATGTGTTTGTATGGAATTCTTCATAAGCAAGTCCGGCTCTCACTTCGGTGGTTTTTTCTTACATAATTTTGTTTCCAATTTGCCATGGGAGGGCTTGCAAATATTCGAATGACGTAGGTAATTCATTGATGCTCATGGTTTCTCTGGTGGTTAGAATTCACAATGAAGTAATCTGCCAGAGAAGTCACTGACATTGCGCGTAGAATCAGTACGCTGTTGAAGTGGAAGTGGGCCGGCCATGTCTGCAGACGGACAGATGGTAGACGAAGCAGTCACGTGTTAGAGTGGAAACCGCTTTTGGCTAAGCGTAGTGCGGGACTCCCTGCGGCACGATAGACCTACAATTTGAAGAAGGTGGCTCGCAGCGGATAAATGCGGGCTGCTCACGACCGGTTTGGTTGGCGAGGACGAGGAGGTAAGCCAACGTTCAGCAGTGGACGTCAATAGGCTGATATGATGATGATAAGATGTAATTAATTGCGATTCAAAGGAATCTTATCAAATTCGACGGCACTGAAAGTATGGAATATTTTCGCGTAATACAAAAGAAATTCTAGCCCCTTATCACACGAACAACAGCCAAAGTAAAAAGTAACAGCCTCAAATTATTTAAAAAACTCTTTTAACATTCCAAATCGTAAACGTTTTACGGTTATATTTCCACTGTTTAACCCGATGTAAATTCGGCGCGCCATTTTTTTTGAGAGCACAAAGTAAGGTCCCTTCATCTTATAAAATATTTTGCTCTCTTATCAAACACAAGACAGGCCAAAACGGGAATTAGTCATCAGTTTTCATAGCACTGATTCTTATTGCCTTGAGTTAAAGTTTATAATTGACTGACTTCCTTGTCGAGGTCTTAGGGTTCTAGACCTTGTGTTGTAATATTTCTATTGACGTTTCCTGCTTCTTTATTAGGACTAATGTGTTTGTGTTAAATAATTTGGTTAGGAATGAGCGGGAAGATTTTATATCTGAGTTTCTTGAACTTCACTGTAGTGCCCTAAAAGTAAAGTTATTCATAATTAGCTTTTGCCCATGAAATCGTCCGCGTGAATGTCAGTTATCGCGGATGCAGACGAAGTAGCAGATTTAAAAGTAGCCTATGTCCTTCACCAGGGTTCAAGCTATCTTCGTGTTCAATTTCATTAAAATCGGTTAAACCGTTTTATCGTGAAAGCGGAATAGACAGAGTTACTTTCGCATTTATAATATTAAGTTTGGATTAATTTGGATAATACCGGCTTATAATATTGTCTCACTGCCTGCAGGGCAAAGACCTCCACTCATACAGAGAAGGCACGAGCATAATAGTATGTACACATAGTGACATAACAAAAGGTATAGCAAAATGAAAACAAACATAATGATCAGATCAAGAAAGCGAACACAGACATAAATAAATGTCATAAGGATTGTTAATGAGTGCAATTCTAAAAATGTTTAATGGTGGATATTCTTTATGTGCTGTAAATGTCTCTCTTGGAAGATATGACCAGACAGCATTGCTGTCTGGCTCCCAAGAGAGAGAGTAAAGATTATAAAATACGAAACTGATTACAATATAGAGCTTAATTCGTACCACAATAGTGAAACATCACGTCTTTCAAAGCGTTGTGCATTCAACTACAGTTTTTATAAAAACCGTTTCATTATGAATCCTCGTAGCGCAGTCACAAACTTGTTATTCAAGGTTTCACTTCGCCTTCTTACGATTTTGCTGGTAGACCGTAATCAAGTTTTTCCCATAAAAATATTTCGCAAGTTTATAATGAATTTATTCAAAGATTGCGTTGAAACTTCTTTGTCCCCAAAATTACGTCGTTTTACTTTTAAGGCTTCTTTAGATTGAATATTAAAGATGGATTCAATATTCGCAATCGTCAGAATATAAATTGGATTCAGACGTAGGTTATAGGTATTGAACATTTTCTGTTTCTCTCATTCGCCATTGACAGCTCTTTCCATTTCTCTGCCATTTTGTTTCAGGTTATAAGATAATTTTGATATCTGTAGAAAGCTATTGATTCAATCAGTCTATGTTCTCGATTATTGGGAGATAGCACTTAACACTTTGAAAACTAATAAATAAAATAAAAAATGTATCCAATCCTATTCATAGGCTGTGTGAAGAACATACAACAACAACAACAGCAATTGTGTGAGAAGTAGCTAACGTCAAAAAAAAAAATACAAAAGGGATCCATTACAGACCTTAATCTTCCTAAAGTGATTATAGCTAGGAAGTAGGTAGCTAAATAAACAAATTACAGATAATTTATGGAAAAAACGCAGTATTACCTCGTTCTTGAGCCTACTCAAAATTATAAACATATTTTTTAAATTGGGGAGCATAGAGCGAATCGTAATGAGTATGGCACATAGATATCCGGTATGGCACATATAACATAGCATGTACCTGCTTGGAAATCAAGAGTGTTAATGCATGCACACTCAACAGTAATTATCTAAAATTATATCTGGATCATTAAAATGGTATTGGAAATACCAATCACCACTTAGGAAAAGCAATCAAAAAATTATCTCCTAATAAAATTGTGCAAGTAGGATGGTCCTGGAGCAATAGTAAACATTTTATTGACAGATTGCAAATTACTAGATTCATTCCGCTTATTCTTGCTGAGCAATTCATTCCCGTTTTTAAGCCACTTACTTACCGTATCTCAAACCTTTGTCAAAGAAGGATCCTTCATTATAAATTCCATTACTGGCTGATTAGTCGACATTGTGGCTCTTGACTGAAGTAAAGTATCTGGTTCTCAACCAAGGAGTATTGTTGTATTGGATAAAGTTAATAACTTCAAGGGAAAAATGGTAGGTGTATTGACTGATAATGATAAAAAGGTAAAAACCCTTGGTTGAATAAATTTGCTTATAAAGGGGGGGTCCCCTTAACTGTTTTAGATCTATTTTCTGGCTTATGAATGGAATCTATAGTAGTCTTGTTAATGATGCGAATTAGTTAAGTAAATCATAGCCTGTATTCTGACATTGAAACAGAGACGTTGAGACGTTTTATTCAAACCAATCAAGTCCTATTTTATTATACAGCAAGCGAAATAGATGATTTCTTTAGAAAGGTTTCTTAAAATCTTTTGTCTAAATACATTGTCTTTTCACCTTCACTTAGTTATCTGTATACTTGAATAATCCTTCAAACACTTCAAATGTTAAGTGGATAACCTCTTCAGAAAATGATTGTTTATTTCATATCATAGGTAGCTACTAGCTATACATGTGTTACAGCAATCCTATTACACATCGGATATTTTATGGGCCAATAGTTCTGAGGATTTCCGATTGGCATGAAGTATTCGCCGGGATGGATATCAGAAGAACGCACATTTGCCTTCTCGAATGCTGTCGAGAAAAGGTTTAGGATAACGGAACTATCGGAGTGAACGAATCAGAAACGTGGAAAGGAACTTATGTATTATAGAAGTGGAATGGGTATTAAATCGGAGAATATTTTCCTTATGGATGGTCAAGCGCAAGTTAGTAATAACAGTTATTATGACGTCAAAAGATTTAGGTAGATGCTTGAGAGTAATGTGCGTCATCATGAGACGCGCTTTTCTGGTAAACAGAAATTGGAAACACTAACTTGTCATTACGTACCGTGGTTTAATAATGATGCCTACAAAAAGGTGCAATAACAAAGGAAATAAAGAAATAAAGACTGTTCCACTAGTCTCAAATCATCTTGAATTATCATCATTTGAAACAAACAACGATGTCGTAAATATTAAACATGCGCAACTATTGTATTTAGTACAATATTTGTTGCATTGTAGAACGTGGTTCCTTCTGCATTATTTTTAGCTGTAGCTAGGTATTACCCAAAAGTTATACGGATAGCCCGAAAAATCATTCCAAAAACAAACTCGATAATTAACGGCTTTTTATCCTCAGCGAATATAAAAAACGAAAGTTCTAATAACACGTCATATTCATTCTGATTTATTTGTGTGGGTGTAATTTTTGTTTTAATGAGGATCCTTTTGGGCTTACATATTTCTGTGCCACACATAACGAACTTTATTCTCAATTATCACTTACACTTTTCACAAGCTTTATTCCTTTTTTATTTTTGTCTTTCATCATTCTAGCATTTATGTTATTTGTCTTTTGAATGTCGCTACTAATAAAGAGGTCGAGAACCTGGTCTTCAATAGATACTTACATCTAAAAGTTGCTTTACCGACAAGATCAATAAATAACTCAACATACCTGATTCCCAAACACTCCAATACTGCAGGCAGAAGACACCTGGTCAGCTCCGAACCACACAGCGGCCAGCCTCGGCGGCACGTTCAGGATGAAGACCTGGGATATGGCTACCACCGTCTGCCCCATGAAGCCCAGCCAGAACATGTCCTGGGGCACTGAGAACACCTTCAGCCATGCGCCCAGGCATGTTCCGAAAGAGCCGATGATTGTCGTCACGCGAAGATTCTGAAAAGAGAAAAGAAAGTTTAGCTTGGTTGTGGTCAATTGAGGCAAGAAGTCGTAGTAATGGTCTCGCTGCGACGAAGGGGTATATCCAATTCCGTCTCTCTCTCGCACAGGAAGAATGATGACTTTATAATAGGGTCTAAAAACGGTTATTCCTTTATTGACATTGCTCTCTTTAGCTTTGAACGTGTCCAGTTCAGTATCATGGATATAAATAAATCTATTTCGGAAGAAGCCGACCTATAACACTACTGTAGGGTCATTTACATACTTTGACTGCATTCTGAGTAGCATAAAGATAGTGTAACGGCATACGCTGTGCGTCAAAGTCCTTAAAATAAATGCAGAATAAAAAAAAAGATAGTGTAACAAAACCTTTTGATGTGAAACATCTATAGCCGCACGTAAAACCGATTTCTGGCGTGGCGACGCATGTCGTGGCGACGCGTCGCCACGCTATATGATGGTATATATATTATACTGTCTATATGCAGTAGTGTGTACGGTGTGGCGACGCGTCGCCATGCGCATTCGACTGTGCGATTACCGAAGTCACTGATTAAACGAATTAAGTAGTCACGATTTCAAATAAATTCGTAAATGTTTGTATTTAATGAAAATAAATGTTTATTCATTATATAGTCATCGTTATCTGGAAAAAAATCGTAATATTTTATTTTATCATTATGACATATTTAGTTCCTATCACAATCTGTTCTTTTCTGCATATTACTTTTACAAAATAATGTCGATGTTTCACATCTGCCAGGCGTCCCGTGACGGCTCACATTTTTTTTATTTCGTGGAGTCAGTGTCAAGCTGACGTAATTTTTGCCATGTTTGAAACAACTTATCAGAAACAATATATTTTCTTATAAAGTATTGTGTGTACTGGAATAAACAGATAGAGCTAATTTATAAACTTTCTTTCCTCTCCGCGTATCACCCACTTCGCTTCCTACATATTACAATATCAATGCCTAGACCACTAATTGGAACATAATTAGTGAACATTTTATCAGCCTAGGGTATTTTAGGAACAGTCATGAGTGAGGTTTGAACATTTATAGCGTGCGGCAGATTGTACATGTTAACGTGGCAACCCAGAGTGGTTACCCGTAGGAGGGTGCCCGCCCAGGTTCGACATAGTTCAGAGATTGGAGTCAGTGTGTCACGTGGAGTATAAGAAGCTACCCACTGTGTGCGCGCGAACATTAAGGTTTAGTTAAGTAGTATTAGTAACTTGTGATCTGAAAAATATAGAGTAACTCCATAGCACCAGTGTTACGTTTATTACACCCGCAGAGCTATTCTGTTACAATCTCCCTCGGTGAAGTGAGCTGTCATCCGTCCCGATTGACAAAGCAGACGGACGGATGACCGCTCACTTCACCTAAGTGTTCACGGAGAGAGATTGTTACAGAATAGCACTGCCGTTCCCCGGCTATACACTATAATATTAATCTCAGTTAATTAAACAGCAGATATTGTATTAATATAAAACTTGATCTATCGTTCAGATAACGGGTGTATGATATAACTTGCTAAGATAGTAATAATTGGTTGTTTACTCTTATAAATTACATAGTTACAGTAACACTTTGTATATCAATTTGTTAGATGATAACACACTCACGCGAGCTAAATAAGTGTGGAATGAATGACGCATTGAGTTATTGCAAGGAATAGATCTCTCACACCTTTCGTGATATATACTTAGGTACGATTGCTAACATAAAGCCCGTCACATACGTAGCTATAATATATATTATAGCTAGCCACCACACCACACACGGTAGCTGTAATATAATTGTATTTTTTCGCCCTTATTACGTCTGCGATCGTTGTTTGTTTCGCATTTTTTAAATTTATATTAATATGCCTTGCTATATCTGTCCACATATTTTAGATAGATAAAACATTTATTTAGTGCACACAAAAGACACATTACAACACAAAAAATACAAATCAAATGAGGATTACAACAAAGTGAGGTGTGTGTGTCTCAGGGTTGCACCAAATGGGAGTCCAGCTCAGCATGTGTCAGGCAAGTATACCTGACGCTGATATTCTGCTGAATCCCTGCAGTGACATGCGGACGTCGAGCATTTTGGTGACGTAGTAAAAATATGTGGACAGATATAGCAAGGCATATTAATATAAATTTCAAAAATGTGAACCAAACAACGATCGCAGACGTAATAAAGGCGAAAATATATTATTATGTTATAGCTACCGTGTGTGGTGTGGTGGCTAGCTATAATATATATGTGACGGGCTTTAATCCATTGAATAATAAAGTAATAAATATATACAAGATGATTTTTTATGCACGCTCCAAATTTCTCAGGGTGATAGTACCCATGAAATTGAATAACTTTCTCCAAAAAACATGGGTCGAAATATAAAAAAAAAAATCGGACTTCCCATACAAAATCGATCAGCTGACTATTGATTTTGTATGGGAAGTCCGATTTTTTTTTTAATATTTCGACCCTAACTATCACCCTGAGAAATTTGGAGCGTGCATAAAAAATCATCTTGTATATTGAGAAAAAATATCACAGAGCTACTAGGTTCGTGATACTTCTTGTCGTTCCTCTCCAATTACTGAAGGTCCGTTTGTCTGTCTGTCTGTCCACCTCTCTGTTCCCCGATAAGTATAATCTGGGTATCTTCAAGGCTCCACCTTAGGCCGCATCTGATTAAGTGAGTTGTGGCAAACTGCAATGCAATGCAAGCCCATTAAAAAAATAAAAAGGTCGGACGTCAACCTTGAAAACTTCTCCTTGTACTTGGTGAGGTGGAACAACTCCACGGCGATCGTGATTTCGGTCCACTCCCGAATATTTCGTAACCAGGACTTTTTACGTAACACGCGACCAAGTAATTTAGACCAATTATAAAAACCTATTGATAAACTATAATGTGATAAATAACTTAAGAGCGCCCATCCCCAACGAACGAACTTCAACGCGAGCGTGATTGAATTTTTTTTTTGTTTCAACCAACGCTAAGCTCGAAGACTAACGAGTGAGTGAGAACGCGATAACATCACAGGAAAATTGGCGCGCGGAAATTTCACAAAACTTGTTCCAGGTTAAACGTGTTTTTGAAAAAGCCTTACATGTTTTTGGTAAAAATGTTTGTGATTTAGAATCAACATTACATATGCAGAGTTTTGTATGAAGCTGTTTTTTTTTTACTTTTTCAATGTATGAGTGCCGAACGTGAACGGCCAAAGTTCAGATAAAATTGTGCAAAAAATTGGATTTTCGTACGTGATTACTGAATTTGTTTCTCAAAAAAGTTTATTTTTGGCTTCATATAAACCTAGATTTACAACACAAGATACCTGTGTGTTAAAAATATTTGGGAAATAATTTGTTATAACACCGTAATCGCGTACGAGCGTTTGTATGGGAAGTATGACGGGATGGGCGCTCTTAAGCACAGAACACACATTACTTTACTTTCGGAAGTCGGTGGCGGTGGCTTTGTGTGTTGTTTTGTATTGCCAACGACTTCCGAAAGTAAAGTACTAAATGTGTGTTCTGTGCTAAAGATATTAAATCACTTTTTAGTTTTTGAAGGCGCTTTATTTTTTTATTTTTTTTATATTATTTTATCACTTTTTAGTATTGCCTTAACATTAAGAAACGGCGACACACTTAAAAGAGATTGTAAGTCCTCCAAAGATTGAAGAAACTAAAACGTCATCTAAGATTATTATTTTTGGGACTTTGTTGATTTTCTCAAATAGGGCTGGATCAATTTTGGTAAAATTTATATGGGACCATTTCGGAACAAACCCCTTTCGAACAAAAAATAATTTTGCAAATCCGTCTATATATGACAGAGTTATGTCCGAACATACATAAAAAAATATAAACATCCGAATTGATAACCTCCTCCTTTGTGTAGTCGGCTAAGAAAGGCTTTTGCTCAAAAAAACATTTCTTACACAACGACCAAATATTTGTGTGACCTAAGTAGTTGCTTCGGTTCTGTTGTCTGTGTATGTTAGTTTATAATTATTATGCTCACTAGCACTTTTCCCGCTAATTTTCTTAAAGACCCCTAATTTTTTTTTTATAATAAAATAAAGCCTCCTAAATCGCTCAAAGACAAAGTAGCTGCCTACTGGCAAAATATTTTTTTAAATCGGTTAAGTATTTTTTGAGTTTATTCTTTACAAACAAGCTAATATTTTTCTACATAGTCTATGGATTAGTTTAGATAAACACACCTACAATACCTACAAGAGAATTTCCTGGTATGACATTTTTTTAAATTATCTTTGGCAAAGGTATAGTCTGACACTGTGCTACTATTTTAATCCAATAATCCGCAATATCAACACCACGCAAATAAACGAACAAAATGGTATTACGGACTCTCTTGGAAAAATAATACACTTTCATTAGGATCAGAGGATGTCATCCCAACGGGATTACAATAATCTCTACTTGGAAAATAATGTACTTAGGTAAAAATTCTGTATAAACTACGAAGTACTTCATCTGCCTAGACTTTTAATAATAATATAATATAATAATAATATGTGGGGACATTTCACACATGGCCATCTGATCCCAAACTAGGGAGGCCCTGTACACGTAGTACTATTAAGTATTCTGTGCCTGTACTATGGGTGTCAGACAGCTGATATACATACACAAATACATATTTAACAAGTGCTCATCACGCAAATATTTACCCTGGGCGGGAATCGAACCCACAACACGCTGCGCAGCAGTCAATCGCTCAGCCACTGCGCCTACCGTGTCGTCAAACATTTTCCCTACAATGTTGGGGTCGGTTTTTAGTCTAATCGGATGCAGTAAAGTTAAACACCAGTGTTTTACATGGAACGACTGCCTGTGTGACCTCCACAGCCTGCTCGTTAGGAATCACAATTAGACCCCCTGGTAAGACTGGTTGTGACCTTCTGACTTCTGACTACACAAAACGATGTCAAAGGGCTCTCATTGTCATGCTCACTCAAATGTCTCGCTGATGGTGGCGCATGTGTTTGGTCATTTAGCTCCCTTCAAAATGTTTGAGCCAAATGGTGCTGATCCACGCGTCATGTTCGTAAACGGGCGCTGCCTGTCAGTAGAGATTGGTTAGCTGTTATCTGCCATGGATTTTATCTTGCTTCTTTTTTAAGTTTGGTATTGCTAGATTACCTTCATAGTTTTCACATATAGAAGCAACGAGAATCATATAACCAGTATATTTTGTAAAAATCTTGATTTAGAAGAGAGTCCGTGGAGTTTCTTGCTCGTTATTTTCCATAGAGACTTACATAAACTTTTTGACTAACTGACCGACTCCTTAACGATCAAAAAGTGCCTGTAAATGGTTTAATTTAAATAAATCTTTTGACTTGGCTTTAACTACGAATGGCAGTCGGAACGGAGAGGACCGTCTCGATATGAAATGGAGTCACCCATCCGCGGCACGACCCCGGCAAGTGTGGCTTAGCATGACTGATGGATCCGTTTGTCTTTAACTCACCCACGAGCATACATTATGTAAGTAGTTAAGTACCTTGTTCTTACTAATGAAAGACTGTGGGTAATCCCCCAGCAAGATAAAAATACCTATGATAAAATAACTGCCACACTCAGAGACGTCAGTTACATAACTTGGAACGCTGTCAGTCAAAATATTGTTGTTGACATGTGCCAAGTTATGTTGGTCATCCAAACTTAATGGTTCAGTATTATTAAGTGACGACTCTGAGTGGGGCAGTAAAGTGTGTGTTTAAAGTGATACTAGCTTTTTCGCGCGATTTCATCTGCGTTATTTTTTTAACGGCTTCCTATTTTTTTTATGTGTAAACATCTTAGCACTCAGTACCTGAACGGTACACTATCTAAGACTTCAAGCACAGTATAAATATTAGTACTACTGTACAGTAGCGACACGCTCCGCCTCCCTCCGAAACTGTTCATCACCTCTTCCCGCGTCGAACGACTGGTACTGGGAACTACTTTTCGAGCGGAGCGTAGACACGCACACACACGCACGTATTTGTACAGTCTGTTATTTTGGTAGTAGTGTAGGCAATTATATCGTTTTGTTTGTACGGAGTGTCGTGGGTGTACTTCAAGCGTTAGACGCGTAAGCGTCAGATGACGTCACCGTAAGACTTGTTGTTCATGTGTGCGTGAGATTGGTACTGATACGAGATCACATGTTTACACATCAACTCTCGTGAGTACCTTGGCACTCATTTGCTTTTTATTTTTAACTAGCTTTTGCCCGCGAGTTTGTCCGCGTGAATGTCGGTTATTGCAGATGCAGACGAAGTCGTGGATTAAAAAGTGCCTTTCCTAGGGTTCAAGCTATTTTCAACCGACTTCAAAAAAGGAGGAGGTTATCAATTCGTCTGTATTTTTATTTGTTTTTTTTTTTATGTTTGTTACCTGATTTCTCCGGACTGAGTGAACCGATTTTGATGATTCTTTTTTTATTTGGAAGCTAGTGCTTCCCGTGTAGTCCCAATTTGGTCCAGTTCTGACCATGGCATTCATGAGAAAACCGTATAAGTCTTAAATTTGCATTAAGTATGTGCGCGATTTGTTAGGCGTTTTCTCAGGCAAACGTAAACCGATTTTGAAAATTCTTTTTTTTATAGATAGGGTTTGCTACAGGGGTGGTCCCATATAAATTTTATCGAAATTGGTTCAGCACTTTTTGAAAAATCAACAAATCCCCAAAAATTTTACATAGACGACGTTTTAGTTTCATCAATCTTTGTAGTAGTTAACTTTCAATCTCTTCTTAATAGATTTGAATGAGAAGGAGGTACTAAAAAGCGGAAAATAAAAAGCTTTTTACAAAAAAGACAACCGCCTTCAAAAAGTGAAAAATAACTTTAGCACAGAACACACATTGACTTTAGTTTCGGAAGTCGGTGGCAATACAAAACAACAAACAGAACAAAGCCACTGAATTTCGAAACTAAAGTCAATATGTGTTCTGTGCTAAAGTTATTTTTCACTTTTTGAAGGCGGTTGTCTTTTTTGTAAAAAGCTTTTTTCATACCATCAATAACCCGCCTTAAGTCCGCCTTTGTACAGTGTTTGTTTTAGGGATGCATCCGATTCCGATACCGATATATCGGCGATACTTCGAGTTTGCCGATATATCGGCATCAGCGATATTTTTATGGCCGATTCAAAGATACTTTACAAATATCGCGCTTTAAAAATGTAATGTAACGCGCGCGTTGTCTCGTCTGTTTCGTTGCACAAAAATCTTATCAATGTTAATTTTTGACGACACGGTTGGCGCAGTGGCTGAGCGATCGACTGCTGCGCAGCGTGTTGCGGGTTCGATTCCCGCCCAGGGTAAACATTGGTGTGATGAGCACTTGCGTTTGCTTTGTGTCTGGGTGTTGTTTATCTATATATGTATGTATTTACAAAAAAAAAATGTATTTGTGTATGTATATCAGCTGTCTGACACCCATAGTACAGGGTCTCCCTAGTTTGGGGTCAGATGGCCGTGTGTGAAAATGTCCCCACATATTATTATTATTATTATTTTGATTACTAAAACTATTACCTAATATCAACCTGTCTGTATTTTTTATAATAATTTAAAAACTTAACCTGACATGTGTTTTATTATTTTAGCTTTATTTATGATTTAATAAGCATATCGGTATCGATACCGTATCGGCAAAAAGGCATATCGAGGCAATCCTAGTTTTTTTACATAACTTTTTTTGTTTTTGCTTTGTACTACTACAAAGTTAATTACGTAAAAAAAGTAAAAATATATTCTTTCTTTATAATGAGGTTTTGTCCGCGATTTGGTCCGTGTGAATGTCGGTTATCGCGGATGCCGACGAATTCCCGGATTATAAAGTACCCTGTGTGTTTTCCCAGGGTTTAAGCTATATTCATACCAAATTTCATCAATTTCGGTTCAACCATTTCATCACGAAAGCGTAACAGACAGAGTTACTTTCACATTTATAATATTAGCATAGAAGTATGTATAAAATATATAATATAGCATTCAGAGATAGCGTAACTTCCTATGAGCGGAAGAATTTACCAGAAGTTGCGGAAATTAGACCAAATGATCACAAACTCATAATATTGTAGTGATGAGGTAATTTTATAGATAGCTTAAATCTAAAGACGCACCATGTATCACTAACTACATTTAGTGCAAAACGTTGTAACTCAACTTTATTTTACAATAATATTTCAGTGATGAGGTAATTATAGAGATGGCTTAAATCTAAGACGCATTTGCACTATGTATCACTAACTACATTTAGTGCAAAACGTTGTTAGAACTGCATCCCTGTCAATTAGTTTGAAGTGCTCAGAGACAGATGATGTTTCTAATATTACTAGGCTAAACACTAACACTTAGCGTTAGACTAGGTGTCTAACGCTAAGTGTTAGTGTTTAGCCTAAATAAGACCGAGAGTAGAAAACAGGTTTATCAATATAAGTATGTGTGCCAATATTACACGATGTGCGAATTTTCACGTAACTGAACATCCCAAAGGGCATTATAATGTGTAGCAATAACCCATTGTCTTTGGCGCTATTCTTAGTTAACGTAAAATTAATCTGTCGTTTAAGACAACGGCAAATACGACCTTATAGATATTGTAAAGAAGATTAAAATAAGAATCTTGCTAAAAACGGCGAAAACACGACTTAAGATAATTGAACACACTTTTTATCTACTGACAGTTTTAAACTACCTGTGAATGGTGTAATTAAAATAAATGCTTTGACTTTGACTGGGTAGGAATTTAATTGGAGGAATTTGATTTAATATCTATTCTATCAAGACCCTTCATTGGCCGAAAGTCTGTCAACCAGTCTTACCAGGGATATCGTGTTACCCAGTAACTGGACTGTAGAGGTTCGATAAACAGTCTATCGGACCTCCACAGTCCAGTTACTGGGCTCCATGTAAAACACTGATAAATATCAGTTATTCAGAAAAAGGTTCAAGAAGGGGAAGTTAGGTGAAGGACTATTAAAATCATGATTGATTTAGGCAAAGATATAAAAAATTGCCACGCCCATTTTAAAAGCAGATGCACCGCTCCGACTCAGCGAACAATTTGCGAAAAAGTTCACAAGGTTGTCCAAAATGATGTATTTTTTTATATTAATAATAATAATAATGACCGCCGGTAGCTTGGACCCTGTTCCCGATACCGATGAGCTACTATTTCTTATATTTTTAAATGTTTTTATTTTTTATTAATATTTAAAAATGTATTTTATAGGTAACTATAATTAATTAATGGTGATAATAATAATAATATGTGGGGACATTTTCACACACGGCCATCTGACCCCAAACTAGGTAGACCCTGTACTATGGGTGTCAGACAGCTGATATACATACACAAATACATTTTTTTTTTGTAAATACATACATATATAGATAAACAATACCCAGACACAAGGCAAACACAAGTGCTCATCACACAAATGTTTACCCTGGGCGGGAATCGAACCCGCAACACGCTGCGCAGCAGTCGATCGCTCAGCCACTGCGCCAACCGTGTCGTCATATTCTAATAGGCTTGCGTTTGGCCGCAACTCATTTGGCCTAAGGTGGAGCACACTTGCCTAGGATGAACCGGTTCACTCGTGTCTAACGTATTACTCGTATTTATTCGTAGCGCGTACAAATAAATACGTCAAAATAACAAGTTTATTACACCGGTAAGTATATATAATGTTTTATGGCTTAATAAAATATTGTATATTATATTGTTGTGATATAAATCTTGATAAAGATTGTGTATCAGTTCCCACTGCCTATTTTGTTGTCATGAGCCCAATCGTGCGTCAATAGGGTTAAAAGTTTATCTTGACTAAAGTTCTGAATTTTAATGAGGTTCTTTAGATGCAAAGGGAACATACCATACACACACACATACATATATTATTTTACTTTGACATCATCATCATCAAGTCAACCTTTAGAAGCCCACTGCTGGGCATAGGTCTCCCCCAAGTGGGGTTCAGCCGTATTCGCCATGCTTGGCCGATGCATGTTGGCGATCGCAGTAGGTGTTATGGTACTTAGAAGGACGCTAACTGACATTATCAAAGTTAATAAATTATTAGTGTTCATAGATATTAATTAGGAGGAGCTTGTGGCTAAGTAAAAGCCATACAGATCTGTCGGTCAAAGGTTTAGCTACACTTGTCGCGGTCGGTCTGTGGATGGGTGACCATCCATTTCATACCAAGACCCCTTCGAAGCTCAGAAAGCATGTAAAGCCGTTGGTCCCGGCTGTCATTCGTAGATCTTTGGCAGTCGTGATGGGTAGTCAGAAGCCTGAAAATCTGACAACCAGTTTTTGTTACCCAGTGACTGGGTTGTGGAGTCCCGTTAAGCAGTCGCTTCATAAAAAAACAGCTGCATCTGTTAAGACTAGAACCGACGATAGTTGGGAAAAAGCTAGTCAGATGATTAATTGATTAATATGTAATAATAATAATAATATGTGGGGACATTTTCACACACGGCCATCTGACCCCAAACTAGGGAGACCCTGTACTATGGGTGTCAGACAGCTGATATACATACACAAATACATTTTTTTTTTGTAAAGACATACATATATAGATAAACAATTATTATATTATTATGATATGTTGATTATTTTTATTATGATATTATTAACAATTATGATATTGAGGCTCTTTAATTACTGAGATATTGTGGCTTAGCTCTTTTTGGGAGAACTAAACCAATTTAATCTTGGTTACTATTTGATAACAATTTATAGAATATTATAAAACTTATACTTCTACTATGTTTATATGAACACGACTATGACGTGGTGTAAACCATTTTGTTAAGTCGCATTGAGTGTGAGTTATGAATACTTTATATCATACAATCGTATGGCGTTCTCAGCTAGGTTCCATTGTTAAAGTGGCTAATGGCTTATTTTAATGTGTTTTTAAACGTGAGTGTGCAATAATGCGATGCTACTGAAATAGTGATGGTCCTAGGGTTAAGGTTATGTAATTGAGATGATGAGATCAGCCAAGTACGGAGAGGATATTGTAATGAACGCGTGTTTGCGCAAACGGTGCACTCCCTCTTCCCTATATCTCATAAATTCATAATCCGGTGGGACGGCAATCCGACACGACCGGAGAGAGATCAGGCGCAGGACCAACGGTGACTCGTGCCTTCCGAGTCACGGGGGTAACCGCTAACTTTCGACGACACGTTTGGTGCAGTGGCTGAGCGATCGACTGCTGCCCAGCGTGTTGCGGGTCCGATTCCCGCCCAGGGTAAATATTTGTGTGATGAGCACATGTGTTTGTCTTGTGTCTGGGTGTTGTTTATCTATATATGTATGTATTTAAAATGTATTTGTGTATGTATATCAGCTGTTCAGACAGGGAGGGCGTAGTTTGGGGTCAGATGGCCGTGTGTGAAATGTCACTACATATTATTATTATAACCTGGGAATCGAGCCCAGGACCCCACGCTCAGCAGTCGCGCTTGCTACCACGAGACCAACGAGGTGAACGAGGCAGAGGGTATACGAGGTTATGATTTTGCACGTAAAAGTACGGTCAGCGTCATCAACTGATTACCCGGGATGCGAAGAAATTGTAACGCGTGGAGGGTAACCAGTTGATGACGCTATGTGTACTAATGTGACTTTTTGCATATCGTAATTTTTAAAGGTTTTTTCTTCCTCCTGCCCTTTTCCCAGTTTATCTCGGGACATTGGCCCCAGGAACGTCCATCCAGGATAGTCTCAGATGATAAGTTTTTTTTAAATCGGTCTTTCACGACGTTTGATCACCATGTGACCGGGCGGTGATCTGCCTCTGTCTCTGATGTGTGTCAATGATAAGAACAGTCTTCTCGAAGTAGTTGTCAGCTTGGTGCATAATGTTCATACCTTAGAGAATGAACTGAGCGTCCCCTATCCAGCTGTGAAGTAAATACAGACGGTAAGCTGTGACTGAGATAAAGCGATCGTGAGTCCATGGTGAGGCCAGTGGTTGTCTCCTTTTAACCGACTTCAAAAAGGAGGAGGTTATCAATTCGAATGTTTATATATTTTTTTTTATGTATGTTCGGGCATAACTCTGTCGTATATAGACGGATTTGCAATATTCTTTTTTTGTTCGAAAGGGGTAAAAAAAAATATATGGAACCATTTCGGAATAACGAAATGGTTCCATATAATTTTTACCAAAATTGATCCAGCCCTTTTTGAGAAAATAAACAAATTCCCAAAAGAAATACTTAGACGACGTTTTAGTTTCTTCAATCTTTGGAGGACTTACAATCTCTTTTAAGTGTGTCGCCGTTTCTTAATGGATTTGTATGTTAAGGCAACATTGAAAAGCCAAAAATAAAAAGTTTTTTCAAAAAAAAAAAAGAAAACCGGCTTCAAAAACTAAAAAGTAATAAATAACTTTAGCACAGAACACACATTACTTTCGGAAGTCGGTGGCAATACAAAACAACAAACACAAAGCCACCGCCACCGACATCACAAAGTAAGTAATGTGTGTTCTGTGCTAAAGTTATTTATTACTTTTTAGTGTTTGAAGGCGCTTTTCTTTTTTTTGAAAAAACTTATCCACTATTCGGATTGATTCACGTCACAGTCTTGCAGAAGCGGATGCTTTGTGGCGCCGTGTCTTTGTCTCTACAGAAAAAAGACAGGTATAGGCCGCACAGTCGCTTTGTCTCTTTCTAGTAAGTGGTCGATTTTGTGAAGGTGTTGTTAGTTCATTCTCAATGTCTTTGGTTTATACCAACGGAGTCTGCTCTCTTTAAGTTTGTCTGTTTTTCGGGACTACTTTGAAAGATTTTCAAACGTAAACTCGTAAGTAATTGTATGAGTATATCGTAAACAAACTTGAACTCTCCGCTTTGAGAAAGCGTGGTGATAAATTCACGAATCTTTTCAGAATGAAAAGAGGCCTGTGCCCTGTAGTAGGACAGTAATAGCCTGATATTCTATTTTGAATTATATGCAACTAATGTCACATCACTATCGACAAATTTGGAAAAATATTGAAATATCTACTTCATCTGTTTCTCAAACTAATTTGGAAATTTAGCTCAATCCTTATAACATTCGTACAGTGAATTGTAAATATTCTGACAAGGCCGTTAGCATAATAGTCGGATATTATACATTTTACTACGGATCTCTTTCTGTTAATCTTAAAATCTTACACAAAATAGTTTATGGTCGCTGTTATAAAAAAATGACGTAGGTGAAACAAAATTAAAATTTCATAATTCGGTTCACATTTTTGCAGTTGTAAACTGTACTTATCTACGGTACCTAGTAGGTAGTACATGTTATCATCATCATTATTATCAGCCTGAAGACGTCCACAATTGAACAAAGGCCTCCTCCAATTGATCATAATCCCCACGATTGGCAGGCGTCTTGGGGATTGCAGTGAAGTTGTTAAGAGGAAACACAAGGGCCGTTTTTTCATACAAACTTAGTCCCCTGTTTCCTCCCTGGATAATGCCAGTAGATCAATTTTTTTTTTTAAATATCCATGGCTACTATTGGCATGTCCCTATGTTTTCCTTTTTGTCATAAATTTATTATTAAAAGAGATATGAATATTCAAAAACCTGAAAAATTGGCATGATTTTCCGCTGTGTTCAAACATTCAGAAAACAAATTCGACTTGATTATATAAAAAATAGAAAACATAGGAACACGGCAAAAGCCTTTCATTATTTTTTAATGAAAAAAGCAATTAAATCGGTTAAGTTTTGGAGAAGAAATCAGGGGACTACGAATCATTGATTTTGTGTACTTTTAATAGGTATTTTCGGTCAAAGCTGCAGTTGTCTCTATCGCGCTCTGCGGTTCGTGTTCGGGCATCGCGCGACAGCAATAGATTTTACAAATACCTAATTTTCAATTTTCTAGCACGTGGTATTACCTCTTAAGTACACGGAAGCCGCTGCTGCCCGACTTCTAGATTTCCCTTAGTCGCCTTCGACGACACCCTCGGGATGAAATGGGGGGGGGTGCTATTCTAGTCCGGACACCCCAAGGGCGGTAGTACATGTGTTTCATCATTATCATCTGCCTAGCCTTTCCCCAACTATGCTGGGGTCAGCTTCAAATATAACTGGATTCATCTGAATACCAATCCCTATTTACATGGATCGACTGTCTGTTTAGCCTCCACAACCTAGTTACTGGGTAGCACCGGGACCCCTTGGTAAGACTTTTTGTCAGACTTTCTGGCAATGAACACCATTTACAGGTAGTTTTGAATTGTCAGAGGATAAAAAATGTGTTGAATTAAATCGCGTTTTCACCGTTTTTAATTCTAACTTTCTTCACAATTGAGGTCGTATTTGCCGTTGTCTTAAGAGACAGATTAATACTACTACTTACTTACTACTTACTTACTTATGAACTGGAGTTTGATTCTGCAAGACCTCATTCTAAACTTCGAATCTAAAATTCTGAATCCGCTGTGAGTTTCTTGATTGGCATTCTAAAAACTCGGTTGATAATTCGAATTTACACTAGCGCCACCCTTGCGAGCGTGTCAGCGAGTTGAACTAAATTGACAGGGAGATTTTGACAGATAAAGTATGAGATGACGTAAGAAGTGGCATTCCGTAAGGTAATTTCCCCGTCACTTCGACGCTCACTTCGCACTCGAACCCGTTTCAAAGTGTCAAATATTATTATATCAAGGTCATTTTGAACCTTATGCGAAGTGAGAGTGAATAGCGATGTGAGATGCGAGTTGTTGTTTGAATTTTACAGAATCGACCTACTGACTGTCTAGCTTCTGACTATCCATAACGACTGATTTACGGATGATGGCCTGGATCAACGGCTTTACGTGCTTTCCGAGATACGAAGGGGTCTCGGTATGAAACGGATGCTCATCCATTTGCATTATAGATATGTATTTGTTAAAAAAAGGAAAATTGCAACTGGATGTTGGTAAAAGCCTAGTAAATATAGAAAATAGTGTTGCCTTCTACGCTAACATGTCATTATATTATTATACACACTTTGTATGTAGGTAGGTAGGTTTAAAATAAATACCTTACTTCATGTAGTAGTAACTGTACCTTTAAACAATAGTTATCCGTGATGTTGGAAATATTTTACGACCAATTATGTGAACTGCAGTCTTATTATGTATTGAAAATAAAGTTACAAAATCTTTAAAAACAATGTTGCTGAACAAATCGCGGTCTACCAGAAAATTAACAGATAATGACAAAATAAAACAATGTAGGATAAGGCAAAGGTATCCAAATGACAATACAAATAATAGCGAACAATTATTACAGAGGCAGCACATCAAGCTACAACAATCTGTCTATTATTTTGAACTGTATCTCAAAAGAATAAGGTTCTTATTCAATTGGGATTATTTTTCAATAAAAGAATAAAATAAATCACAGCTTAAAACACACGTCACAAACAAAAACCTCTCCTCTCTTCACGGTTACTGTATTCTTCTAATAGAATTGAAGTAATGAAATACCAAATTTTGACTTAATCAGATCTGTGGAAGATGCTCAAATCCATTCATCAACTAGAAAAGAGCTGATAATCTTCAAATGGCTGGGCAGAATTTCTAGAATCATCATCATCAGTCGGTTAAAAACTATACAATGCTACAGACAGAGACAGATTTGTACTCAGATACCTACACACGTAGAACTTGAGATATATGGACTGTACACGGACTGAACACGAAATGTTGGGCCGTGAAGAAAATGGATTAAGAAAGATTGCATGTAGCGGAGATAAGAATGTTCATATATGTGAAGTGACCAGAATGAATATATTAGAGGAAGTTTGAAAGTGGCACCAGTGACAGAAAAGTTGAAAGGTAATCGTATGGGCATGTGAATAGAAGAAATGAAACGAATGTAACCAAAACAGTTATAAATATTATTTTAGATAGATGGAGAATGAGAGGAAAGTCAAAGAAAAGATGGATGGGTTGTCTGAAGAATTATATGAATTAAAAGGGAGTCAGTGAAAGCACGACGATTGACAAGACGGAATGGAAGAAGAAAACATGTTGCACCGACCACAAGGCAACTTGGTATAAGGGTAGGAAGATAATGAGGACACACGTGAAACTTACTCCTCTGTTTTCGTCAGTAGTAAAAAAAGTTGTACTTATATTTATTTATTGAACTTTATGAACATAATGTAAAAAGAACACTTTACAAAGGTGGACTTAATAATGCCTTGGGCATTTTCTACCAGTCTACCTTAGGGTGATGCAGATACATAACATGGTAGGTGCAAATATACTTAAAATTTACTATAATGAAATAATAAATACAATAGGTACATACATAGAAACAAGATATACAAAGTTAAGAGCTAAAATACATAGATAGAGTAATACAACAAATTAATTGTGTGACGAGTCTGCCAACCACCCACATGCACGAAACGTTTTGGGAATACATTCATTGTGCGTACTGCTAAGGAGTGGAATTCCCTGCCTGAGTCTGTGTTTCCTGGTAGCTACAACCTGGGAGTCTTTAAGGCAAGAGTGAATAGGTTACTTCTAGGCAAGCGTGCTCCATCTTAGACCGCATCATCGCTTCCCATCAGGTGAGATAGTGGTTAAGCGTATGCCTATCAATAGATAAAAAAATAAAAAAGAACTTCTTGTGAAAGTGTTCGCGAGCTTTCACTATGAATGAGAACCGACTGGTGGCCATCCTGATATTCTGAGGAAGTGCATTCCAAAGGAAAACCGCCTGGACAGGTAAAGAAGATTTAAGAAAACCGGAGCGGTAAGAAGGACATCGTAGAAGACGATTATTGGAGGAACAAAGATTCTTGCTGTGCGCAGAGCATAATTATTGAAAGTGAGAATTCAATGGCGATGAAAGTAAAAACGCCTCAATATAATATTGTTCAAAACTTATTCCAGAAAAAGAAGAAGTTAACTAATTAAATGGAAATGTTTCAACCCTGTCAGCTATAATAAGCTTGATATTATGCATTGATAAAAGTTTCAATAAAGGGTTTCCAATTTAGGGTTTGGCACTTCCCTCTCTTTGTATTTTGTTAGTTATTTTGCGTTAAGCTACTTATCGGAATTAAATTCTTTGGGAGGAGAGTTGCGCTGGCCAATTTATCTTGTAAGTTAAAACTTTTAAGTCAACAATTTGGTATGCAAACGTACAGTTGCTCCCTATTTTATCACCTGCCGCTTTAGGTTGTACGTTGTTTCATAGCTACTAGTTTTGTAGAATTTCTAATAATTTCGTTTCATAGAATAATCAATACGCAGAATACTTACTTTCAAGATTTTTAAATCATTGATTTTTGTTTCACATTAAGTTCATTGTTAGAATAATCATATCATAGAATAACAAATAAAATAATCTTTATCCTTATATTTTTTATTTAATATAATTCTTATTCCCAAGAATGGGAGTCTCAGTTCTAACCAAACCTACTGCGCGTGAGTGCAAGCAACCATGCAGCATGCAAGCAAGCATGCAGCGTGCAGCAAGTATGCAGCATGCAAGCAAGCATGCAGCGTGCAGCAAGTATGCAGCATGCAAGCAAGCAAGCTCCTCAGCTCGCGGGCCACCTCGCCCCTCCACGCCTACGCAGATTTAAATTACACTCTAGGGTAGGGCAGACAAGACTACGTGGAGTCGGTTTCGCAGCGATTCGTTTCTGTCATTAACTTTGGTAGCACAACATATTGACTTTTTAAGACAACATTTTTGTTGTTGTCTATTTATATCTATACATTTTCGTTGAAATAAATTCCATGGAAAAATACAACAAACAAACAATATTCGTTAAGAAATAATTCTACTGTTTGATAAGTTTGTTAAAGAAAAAAATGTGATTAAAAATTCATTGAATTGTGTTTCTGAGAAATATTTTTCATTGAATTAAATAGTCTTTGAAACAATAATAGTCGAAATAAAAATACGAGGACCAAATATTATGTGAAACATTTTCTGGGAAACGAAATTCTATGAAATTTCTGTCTGTTAAACAAGGGGACACCGCCGATTTAACGCAGTCATTTACGCTTTTTGGCCACTTTCTGCTATAAAATAGTAAATATATTTATAGAAGTATGTTATATTAGATACCTATATAATTATATATGTGTGGTATGCCTATTTTTGTAAGTTTACTTATATCTTTTTTTTTAGTAACCATGCTTCTGCTATGGTATCTTTTCAACACCGTTGGTTGACTGGTAGAGAATGCGTAATGCATTAAGTCCGCCTTTGTACGTTTGTGAATAAAGTATAAATAAATAAATAAACAGTGTTGAACTGTCCCAAACTGTGCCGTGATTTTGACTTTGATTCATTGATTGTACTGTTGTTTTCTCATAAATAAAACATAGTAGGTAATTAAGATAACAATCTTTGGAGTTGTCTTTAATTGTATAAATAATCTTAATGTAATGTACCTATGCGAGAGCAAAACACAAATATGTTCTTTTAGAAGGGCGTCGCAAAAAATAATTATACACACACAGTCTGTAAAGGGAGGTGCGCTATATAAAAGACTAATAGCACTTAGTCTGCGCCTTTGTTCTCGTCAATTTTCTTAAGGAACCCACATTCTTTGACAATACAATATAGCCTAAAGCAATAATAGCACTCAAGTATATCGTAGCTTCCTATGGGTGAAAGAATTTTTGTAATCGGATGTGAAGATTCGGAGATAATCCACTACATACAATCAAACCAACAAAATACCTCTTTATATTATTAGTATGAATTAGGTACCTCTTTATAATATTATAAGTATAATATGGATTGGGAACTCATATAGGCCCATACAAACATGACCTCAGACACTCGGCAACTGAGTGGAGCTGTCTATCTGTAAAAGTTTCTATGTAATTGGTTCACCACTTTCAGAAATTACCTCCTACGCTCTTACAAACAAGCAATTCCGCTTTTATTTTAAACAGATTAGGTTAGACTACCGTCTTCTCGCGTCTACGTCCGCGTGAGTGTCGGTTATCGCGGATGCAGACGAAGTCGCCCCAAGGTTCAAGTTAATTTCATACTAAATTTCAACAAAATCGGTTCAGCCGTTTCATAGTGAAAGCGTAGCAGATGGAGTTACTTTCGCATTTATCACATTAGTATGAATAAACGCACCGACGAAGCTACAGGAGGATTTTACACTGTGGGGCAACTTTGAATAACATGATTGTCATTAGATGACACGGTTGGCGCAGTGGTGGACTGCTGCGTAGCCTGTTGCGGGTTCGATTCCCGCCCAGGGTAAACGTTTGAGTGATGAGCACTTGTGTTTGCTTTGTATCTAGTTGTAGTTTATCTATATACGTATAATGTTCCCACATATTATTATTAGAAACGTGAATACACTTTACAATTACATACTAATCGATCACCTCACTAACTTGGCGTTCTGTAGATATTATGAATTTATGATAACCTCTAAGCGAATTCTTATCAAACTGATAGCTTTTGAACCAAAAGTCGCACCGCTCGTATGAGGAAACATAAATATAATTGTGGTTATTGTTTTCAAAAAGTTCGAAATAACAATTTGTCCATTTCATGGGCGTAGCCAGTAGGTCGATTCTGTAAAATTCAATCAACAACTCGCATCTCACATCGCTATTCACTCTCACTTCACATAAGTTTCAAAATGACCTAGATATATTTGACACTTTGAATCGGGTTCGAGTGCGAAGTGAGCGTCGAAGTGGGGAAATTACCTTACAGAATGCCACTTCTTACGTCACCTTATACTTTATCTGTCAAAATATTCCTGTCAATTTAGTTCAACTCGCTGACACGCTCGCAAGGATGGCGCTAGTGTAAATTCGAATTATCAACCGAGTTTTTACAATGCCAATCAAGAAATTCACAGCGGATTCAGATTCGAAGTTTAGAATGAGGTCTTACAGAATCACACCCCTTGTTTTGATAAAAGCAAAATGTAGCTTTCTGTGACTGATAGAATTTTATTACTTACAACTAACTATACCTACTATTGATGCTGCAGAGTTTGTTTGATTGTGCTAATCTACGAAACTATTAATCCGATTTTAAAAATGTTTTTTTTTATATGAAGCTACAATACGGTCAACGTAACTTGGCGCGTCTGAAGTTAGCTGTTTGGCTGCGCAATTGAACTTTTAGGAACGAAATTGTCTACTGCGCAGCTAATCGGCTAACTTCAGACGCGCCAAGATACGTTGACCGTACTGTACGTTACGCTATTCCTGAACGTTGTAGGCTATATTTTACTATCAAATCATCATCTGCCTAGCCTTTTCCCAAGTATATTGGGGTCGGCTTCCAGTCTAACCGGATGCAGCTGAATACCAGTGTTTTACATGGAACAACTGCCTATCGGACCTCCACAACCCAGTTACTGGGTAACACGATACCCCTTGGTAAGACTGGTTGTCAGACTTTCTGGCTTCTGACTACCCTTAACGACTGCCAAAGATCTACAAATGACAGCCGGGACCAACGGCTTCACGTGCTTACCGAGGCACGGAGGGAACTCGGTATGAAAGGGATGGTCACCCATCCACAGACCGACCGCGGTTAGCGTAGCTTAACCTTTGACCAATCGATCTGTACGGCATTAATTAAGCCACGAGCTCCTCATATTTTACTATCAAATAACTAAGAAAATTCACGTGGACGAAATTGCAATAAAAGTACTTATAAATTATTTTTTTTAAATCGAGTTTTTACTACAAGTCTCGTCAGGGTGGGGGGTAAAGCCACACTCTGCCCCACTATGCCTACGCAAAGTTTCTCTGATAGGTAGGTAGGTATCGCCAGTGCTCGTGAACTAAGATAATACAAAGATAAAGTCGACACAAGAGAACTATTCATTCATAAAATAATTAATCTTCTCGATTGAGATGTCATTCACCCAGAAGTATAAGAAAATAAATATGTTTCAAGTTTGTATGATCTTTACATGTCGGTAAAAAAAATATAAATTCTATAGTGCAGATGACAATTTGAAACCAACTGAATATAATATTCATTGTAGGTACATCGATTCTCAATTCGACTTTTTTTATGTATGTATGTAGGTACCGATTACGCTGAGATTTATGATCCGATTTACGTGATTCTTCTTTAGTTTAATAGACCAGAATAGTTGTCATTTGGTCCCATAAAAAATTAACATAGTTTGGCTCAGTAGGTTTCATTTTAGGAATATTTTTTTTATTTGTTGTTTTTTTTTTTTGTTTGACCACGCATATTTTTTTTCGGTGTCCGATTTCGATAATTCTTTTTTTAATTGATAACGTATACATTAAGATTTAGTCCCTTAAAATTTTCAAGAAAATATACCCTAAGGGTAGAAAATTAAGGAATGACTGATTTTTTTTGTTGTCACCGTTTCGTAATTAATTTGAATCATAAGAAGTAGGCACTAAAAGCGAAAAATAAACTTCTTAACAATAAAGAGAACCGCCATCAAAAAGTAAAAAAATAACTTTTTATATAGGTAGTTATTTTTTAATTTTTGAAGGCGGTTGTCGTTTTTGTTAAAAAGTTTTTGTAATCCACGACTTTGTCTGCATGCTCGACAATCACGCAGACAAAGTCGCAGACAAAAGCTAGTTTACTTTAAGTCAAGGTGCGCTAAAACAGTTGCTAAAGTAAAATAAAATAATTTAAATTAAAGCGCGGTTTCCATCGCTGAACTCCACGAACAAAAACACGACTACGTTCACAAAACATTTGACAAACAACGTCACACATAAGGTTTAATTAAACCATTGAAGGTTCTGACACAAGGACAAGTATCCTTTTAAACACCTGCGACATATCTCGCCGGTGATATTACTAGTCTAACTGCTGAGAAATTTCAAATGGTCTTCCACGAAGAATTGCTGGAATTAAAGTCTGTCGTTTTGACTAAATATACAGATACCTTACTATCACCACACCCGCGACACTCCATAGAAACAAAACAATATAATTACCTACACTAATACTAAAATAATAGACATTACGGATATCTATGGACTATACATATACGTGCGTGAGTGTGCGTGTCTACGCGCCGCGCGAACAAAAACGCAATTTCCAGAGCTAGTCGTTCGACGCGGGGAGAGGTGAGGAACGGTGAGCGTGTCGCTACTGTACGGTAGTACTAATACTTATACTGTGCTATCACTATCACTTGGTACATATTATAAAACAAAGTCTCCCACTGCGTCTGTCCGTCTATCTGTAATAAACTCAAAAACTACTGAACGGATTTTCATGCAGTTTTCACCGACAGACAGAGTGATTCATGAGGAAAGTTTAGGTGTATAATATGTTAAGGTTCTGTGTAAATTTGTTGAAATATGACCCGTGCGAAGCCGGGGCGGGTCGCTACGAAAGGATTTTTTTAAACTACCTCTGGAAGAGGTCCTAGGGGGTGTCAAGTTTTAAAGGGTAGTACGAAATATACGAAGACAAAGTCGCAGGCAATGTGCTAGTTAAATCATTCAGTTCTAGCAAACGAAAGGCTTTAATTTCTTTTACTCTAGGTCTATTATCAGCTTTGATTATATAATGTCTAGATGGAGCGTCGCCCTACAATCATAACAAAGAAAACGAGTCAACAATTTCAAGTATGTGTGCGTGCAGGCGTCGTTTTACACTGTGCATCTACGTCTCTGTGTGCGTAAATAATGATTATATAAGCAATTATGTATATAATTATACATAAATTAATATTATTATACATATATTAATCATTTATTATTATTATTACGCATTTGGGCTTTGATTATATAAGCACTTGTCAGCCAATAGTTGGCTGACACTTTTTGACACGTTTGCGTGCACTTGACGCTCCATCTAGACACTATATATAATCAAAGATTATCAGGTTGTGTAATTCCCTTCTACCATAATTATTGTAACCCCTATTAGTTCGATCAAATACACTGTCAATCCAGATCTCAACCCATGTCGGATCAACGAAACCAATCCATCAAACCGTTGGATTATAATGATGAGATTGCTGTGCCTATGTCACCGACAATGTTCAGCCGACCATGTCATGATGTCATGTTTGAGTTAATTGTACACAGATTAGAAACACATGTTGGAGGTAAATTATGCGCACGAGTGTTTAATTTACATGGAATATGGAGTTAACTGCTTGGACGATAACAAAGGGATACATATCCGGCATTGCGTTATCGATACTAATTTATTTATTCATTATTTATTTATTTATACTTCATGCACAAAGGTACAAAGGCGGACTTAATGCCTTAGACATTCTCTACCAGTCAACCAAGGGTTGTGAAGAGATAACATGGCAGGTGCATATGAAAAAAAATATAATAAAAAAGTTAAAATGAGATAAACTTACAAATATATAAACTACACATACATAATTTAATATTTGGTATACAACATACCTATATAAAATATATATAAACATATAATATATATATTATATATATATAAATATAAATAAAGGAACAAAGTATTACGAGATGACTGCTTATTTGTGCTGAAAATAAGTTCGCAATTTCCGCTTAAATGCATACTGGCTGGTGGCCGTTCTGATATCGAGAGGCAGCGCATTCCAGAGAAGAATGACCAGGATATGAAAGGAAGAATGTACAAAATCAGAAGTATGAGAAGGGCAAAGTAAGAGAAGGTTGTTAGAAGATCGCAGATTTCTAGCGTGTAAAGAACATAGATATTGGAGTAGGACATTAGATAAGAAGGGGGGGAGAGTAAGCACGAAGCTTAGGTGTAAATGTGTACTTATTGCGAATTAACCATATTTTATTTCAAAATAGTTTTTTTAAAGGGTAGCTAAGTATGGAGTTTCATGCCCATTCTTCCCTATACGCAACTACCATTTGAAAGAGTCAACTAGTTTCAATAATATGACGTTCAAAAGTGCCTTTGGTGTAATTGAAATAATGACATTATGATTACTTTGGTATGCGGTAATTCAAAAAATCCTATTTTCCGTTAGAGTCATTTAGTTATTACTAAAATGAATTTACTTATTTGACGATAAACTGACAAACCACAAGATATTAGTGATAATTTTATTCCAGTAGGTATTTTCACTTCATCGATATTCGAAATATGTTTTTTAAAGGTTGTTCCACACCAGGAACTTCTCTTGTACTTAATGCGGGTGATGAAAATTTAATCTCACATACATAAGGAACTAAACACAACTTAACCCCAAGGTCAATTGAAACACGGTAGGTAGTTAGTGAAATCAGACTTAAATATATGACAGTAGTCGCATACGTCAATACTTTCGTAAAGTAGGGGCTTAAATAATAAATTGTACCTAGGTTATTTAACGCGTTGTATTTCACCCTAAATATTTTGTTTATTTATTATCTAGCAAGCTTAGTCTAACATAAAATATAGTAAAACAACCGGGCCGGGCAGACGTTGTCCTGCGCTTATAATAAAAATGTCCTACAACTCGACTGCAGCGCCGCCTACCGGGTCCAATTGTGAATCTAAACCATTCTTGAATCCACTGGAACACACCCCAAAAATTTCATCAAAATCGGTCCAGCCGTTAAGGAGGAGTTCACTTTCATACACACGCACAGAAAATTTTTATACATAAGATAGCACTTTGCCCGCGACTTCGTCCGCGTGAATTTTCTTAAGGATTTTCCTAATTTTTTCAATTGATAAATATAGCCTATGTTACTCAGGTATAATGTAGCAATCTAATGGTGAACGAATTATTGAAATCGGACATGTAGTTTTTGAGTTTATTCGTTACAAACATACAAAAATACAAATCTTTCCTATTTATAATATTAGTGTAAATAACGTACAATAATAGTGATTCCTAAAATTAATGATTGTATCTACTCACCTGAGTACACAGTAAAAAAACCTCTTCATTAAAAAAAACAATATTTTTCCTTTCAACAATAAAATTAAACAAAACAAAACCAATTCTTCTTAAAACAGAATAAAGCAAAGATCCCGGACAAAATGTGAGAAAATAAATCATAAAAACAAATAATTTATCCTGTACTCATTAGGTATGTTACCTACATAGATTCTGAAGAATTTCTCTTTTACATGTAGCTAGCAAATAAAAATTTTCGTAAACTCGTGAAAATTGTGAGCAATGTTTAAAAAGAAAAAAAAACAAAACAAATTGAAGTCTCTTGAATATCCCAGTGACTGGTCTCAGTGGTTTTGTACTAAGCCTTCCCCGTATTATTAAAATGAACTAAGCTTCCGGTCCTCGAACAGACGAGAGAAAATAATTAAATTTGCACACAGGATACACAATTTTATGAACTGTAGTGCTATTGTGTAAAAACCTCTTTCGGTGAATGAGGTGATGAACTTGAGGTGAGTTTTTAAACCTTAGAATAAGGCGGGATGACCACTCATCACCTGCCTAGCCTTTTTTTTTCTTAACTATTTTGGGGTCGGCTTCCAGTCTAACCGGTTGCTGCTGAATACCAGTGTTTTACATGAAGCGACTGCTTATCAGACCTCCACAACCCAGTTGCTCGGTAACACGATATCCCTTGGTAAGACTGGTTGTCCGTCTTTCTGGCTACTGACTACCCATGGTTGTTAGACTGTCAAAGATCAACGAATGACAGCCGGGACCTTCAACTTTTTGACCGTTTGACAGATTCTCCTTTGGACATCATAGTCTACATTTGACAGATTCTACATTTGTCAGAATCTACATTTGACTGATTCTACATTTGAAAGATAACTAACTCCTTGACAACTTATTGAATTTTATTGACATACATTTCTTATTGATTTTATATTGGCATTACAATTCTTTGGATTCATATTGACATTACTTATCTACATTTTATGACATTGAC
Source organism: Charanyca ferruginea (assembly GCA_947361185.1). Lineage (NCBI taxonomy): Eukaryota > Metazoa > Arthropoda > Insecta > Lepidoptera > Noctuidae > Charanyca > Charanyca ferruginea. The sequence goes on along the minus strand of OX376058.1, from coordinate 28,611,279 downwards.
ATTTTTTTTTGTGTTATGATTTTTGTTTATGTTACGACCAATGTGAAATGTAATTTGTTTTTTCTGGCTTTTCGATGATTATACAATTTTGTGTTACATTTATTGTTAAAACCACTGTTCGACACAGATGTAAATTTGTAGAAGAATAAATAAATAAATAAGTTGAAATGGAAAGTGCCAGTAAATGGTACAATTTAAATAAATGCCTTGACTTTGACATTAACAAAAGAGAACATGGAGTTATCAAAGAATATTAATATATCAAAATAGATGGATGTCCACACTAGTATCCGCAGATCGGTGGCACATGTGAATTTATGGTCCGGCAACACATTGCCGACAGGATAGGCCAGTCATACGTCATGCTAGAACAATATTTATCGGAAATTGGATTCAGAACAAACTAAGCAAGAAATTCCAGCATTTTAATATCATAACATTAAAACATTGTTCAGCGGAGACCATCTACTAACTTCGCAAACGTTTGCTGAATGCTGACACAGTTGGCGCAGAGGTTGAGTGATTGACTGCTGCGCTGTGTGTCGCGGATTCGATTCCCGCATGGAAAAAAAATTGTAAATGTACCCTCGATACAGGAGAAATTAACAGTGCGGAGCAACGTTTTTCAAAAAAAAAAACTCATTCTCAAACACAAAAACTACATACTTATATACGGGAATTTGCCTTCAATTAGTGCCTAAAATAACAGACAAACATGCAGATTTTATAAAATTATTTGAACAACAAAATATTGAATTGTGTGTTTCCCGTTTTTCCCTTCATTTAAACAGTAGGTACATTGTCCGTCATAATCTCATATCGTCGTCTCGTATCGTCGTTGTCGTCATATTTAACGCTGACGGTAAAGTGGAATAGGACATTTTGCTGCGTGGTAATTCGTCTAATTAGACCTATAAGGTTCAATTTACTCTGCAGACGAAGGGAAAGGAAGGGAAGGGAAGAGTCAATTTTCTCCTGGTTATACAAGCAGCTACGGTAATGCTCGAGAATTCGCCGAAAGTCGCGCGACTTTTATGGGCTTGTATCTAATTTGAACGATAACACAATTGACATAAAACTCACTATACTACGTTTCAAAAATACACTTCCCTTTCCTTCGCTCACAGTGTAAATTAAGACTTAAAATATCGTCAGCTGCAGTAATGCTAGGATAGTTCGAACCGATTAAGTAGTAGTAGAGACCTTGGATATAGCAGATGTCTAAATAGACAACTTAACATCAGGTCGCTGATCGATTTGTTTGCCATTCAATGACATTAAAAAAGCCTTTTAACTTATGTGTATTCGATTCCACATTCCCAGTTCCCTTTTAATGTTTCAAGAGCTCCACATCTAACAGGACCATTTTATTTTCCACCTTTATAATCCCTAAGGTGTGTTGAAAGCATTTTCCAAGAAATTAATAACAGAGCATTTCCCAGGATGAAGAATCCTCGTATTTTCCGAGTAACGTCGTCGGAAGAGTTAATAGTCTCCGAGAATTCGCTTATGCAGTGTGCAGTGAACTTTTATATGAATTTAAATATTTAAAATAAGTATACATCGTGGTTTTCTCTTTGGTAATTTTCCGATAAATAACGTTGGATTCCATACAATTTGCTAGTTTTTAGCGGTCTACGTTCTACTATATTATTATGGAATAGTGCATTAATATTATTCTTAATATTAAAAAGTTAAAAAGTTTGTTTTTGTTGAGGGCGTTCCGGCTCCGGAACTATTGATCCGATTCTGAAAATTATCTCACTAACAGGAAGCTGAAATAATAGGAATTTTGTACGAAAATTCACGCGAATAAAGTTGTGTGTAAAAACTAGTATTCAAAATACCAAATCCATTTTAGAAAATGATCACAGAACAAATTAAACGAAAAACCAACTAATAAAAGTTTATTTCCATTGGAAAATATGATTATTTTCAAACTCCTCGGCTGTTCTTTTCTGATTAATTTCAAAGTCAAAGTCAAATCATTTATTTCAATTAGACCATTAAAAGGCACTTTTGAAAGTCATAAATGAGAAATTGAACCTTGTTGCCCCTTCCAAAAGTAGTTTTGTATGGAGAAAAATGAACAATAAACTCCATACTTACCTACTCTTTTAAAACGATTGATAAAACTATTTTGTAAAGTTTTGTTGCGTGATCCATGACAGTAGAATTGTTTCAGGACTCGTCGAGCTTCATTGCCACTGAAGATTCTGGTTTACAGGATTGCAGAGGCTTGGGAAAAGCCTGGCAGCCTTGTCCTATCAAAAAAATATCTACTTCCAATACATTGACCACTATAAAAAAGGTACCCATTTACATAGTTAACTTCAGCATAATCTAACCACAGGAGTGAATATAAGCACCCACTTGACTTGACATAGTTCATGACCACGATCGGGGGTGTATCGGAAACTCATGTCGCAAGTATTAACAACTTTGTTGACACTTACGATCAATCGATTACCATACTTGTGAAATTGGGGCGGGGAAGTAGCGGTATGAGATATTATGACGTCAATCTATACCTACTATTATTATGAAAAGGTAATGTATTTTAGTTTGTTAGAGACCACCTGAGGAGCTCGTGGCTAAGTAAAAACCGCACGTCACGGTTAAGCCACGCTTGCCGCGGTTAGTCAGTGGATGGGTGACCACTGACCATCCATTTCATACCAAGAAATGCCTCCGTGCCTCGGAGAGCACGTAAATATTTGACAGTCGTTCTGAAAACTAGTCTTACCGAGAGGTACCGTGTTACCCAGCAGCTGGGTTGTGGAGGTGAGACAAGCGGTCGCTCCATGTAAAACACTGGTATTCAGCTTCATCCGGTTAGACTGGAAGCCGACCCCAACTATGTTGGGAAAACGCTAGGCAGATGATGATTTTAATAGACAACCTCTGGATTAGGACACCTATTACAAAAATTCTTCCATGATATAAAGTGTATATTTCTATTGCCCAGTGTTATAGGTTGTTTTTTGGTATACATGACTTCCAGCAGGATGATGATGCGAGCAGAATCTAGGTCCATATTATAAAGGAGTTGTTTTAAAATGTATCGAGTCTGGGCCCACTCCTGATACATCATAGGCACAGGATACTTAATAGTACTACGTACAGAAGGGACACTCCCTTCCCCGCGCTATATCAGATACCGCACCCTCGACCCCGCACCGGAGGGGCTAACCGCCGACTCTTTAGCCAGGGCGCTCAAAATCGTAAGAACTGCAGCGCTGTAGGTACTGCTGACACAAACACACAATTTTGCGATTTATTTTGTTTTAAGTTTTATTTATTAGTTTTAATTTCGATGATTCATTTATTTTCCAAGTGTTCGTCGTTTTATAATAATACAATTAAAACTTCCGTAATAATAACATACCAACATTACCATAATATTGCTCTCTCTCTTTATTGTCTTAGTTATGTACTTATGTCCCGTTCTTTCACGTTCTATTCATTCTTGGAATTGAAAAGTAGTACCCTACGCACTAACCTTGTCGCGTCGCCCCATTGTAATTATTATTATTGTAATATTTTAATTAATTCTTAATTTTTATTTTTAATACTGGGTGGCGCAAAAGTAAAGACCCTATTTGGTTCAGCTATAACATTTTTTCTAAATTAGAAAACTAGATTTAGATTTTTTTAAATGTATATTTGTGCCATTAAATTTCGTACCATTAGGATTTAAAGATGATGTCTTTTAAATGGTGACCTCCAGAGTTGATACACATTTGAGCCCTATTTATGACATTTTGCATAACTTGCCGTAACACTTCCTGCGATATGTTCGTTATTTCTTGACGAATGTTTTCTTTTAGAGCTGCGAGAGTCTGTGGCTTGTTCACATACACCCGAGATTTCAAAAAACCCCAAAGAAAGAAGTCTGGACTGGTCAGATCGGGTGATCTTGCAGGCCAAGGCAAATCGCCAAAACGAGAGATAACTCGGCCTGGAAAAGCGTCCCTCACTAAGTCCATAGTGTCGCGCGCTGTGTGTGCCGTAGCGCCGTCTTGTTGAAACCAGATGTGCTCCAGCCCCAATTCGTCCAAACTGGGTATCAAAAACTCACGTAACATGGTTCTGTAGCGTTCTCCAGTGACAGTAATCGCATTGCCTCCAGCGTCTTCGAAAAAATAGGGTCCGATCACTCTGTCAACACAGATGCCACACCATACAGTAACTTTTAGTGGGTGTAGAGGTGTTTCTTGAATAATGCGCGGATTATCAGTGCCCCAGAACCGAGTATTCTGCTTATTGACATGCCCTGAGAGATGGAAATGCGCTTCGTCACTCATAACCAATTTTGAAGGACTCAAATGTGTATCAACTCTGGAGGTCACCATTTAAAAGACATCATCTTTAAATCCTAATGGTACGAAATTTAATGGCACAAATATACATTTAAAAAAATCTAAATCTAGTTTTCTAATTTAGAAAAAATGTTATAGCTGAACCAAATAGGGTCTTTACTTTTGCGCCACCCGTTACTTTTGAACTTAACATGTATGGACATGGACTGGTTCCGAAATAAATGAAAAAAAAAAATTGCGTTGCCGCGTAATGGTACGGGGCGATCGTGAATTCCATATTTTGTAATTAGGTAGGTACCTTAATTTACCATTATTGATGAATAAATAAACCTCTTTACATAATAAATATTATAATATTACTTTTATGTCATTACAAATCCGAGTATTCAAAATCAAATATCATTTATTTTATTTCTTTATGAAATAAATAATTGAACGCTCGGACAAGATCACTTCATAATAATGCTCGAAACGTTCGGGTAGTTTCGTCGTCGTTCGGTTCACCCGACGCAAAGCGCTGCACATTTCGCGCCATTTTGTACGCCACGACATCCAACTGATTCAACCCTACTAAAATTCACGCACACATTTGCACGTGTACAGACGTCATTTGGTTTTGTAGTAGTAAAAGGTAATTATTTTGCAAGTTTTGTATGAAGTGTCCGAGGTGTGTCATAGGTACGGTAAAATACAAGAAATTACACTTGAAATTGCAACACACAACAAAAAAAAAAACAGTCATGGCGATAAGCTGTCATTTTGATTAATTAATGATGTTTAACATGTATAATTCTGATTTTCTGCGTCGATTTGTGATGAAGCTCATTGTATAGTTATAATAATTCAATAATTACATAAATATAAATACGATATTTAAAATCTGTTCAAAGATCCAATAGCAAGCAGCGAAGTTACAAGACGGATAAAAGCAATTCTTCTTAATGCCGACATTGTGATCGCAGTCTCAGATAAAACCTATACCTAGTTGCTAATAGATTTAAGTTGTTCCTGGTCAAGGACCGCAGAAATCTCAGCGTTCTAGGGTTAATTGTCTGGTACAAATACGAGTTTCTTACTGAGTGACAGATTTCTATCAATTGTCAAGTATTGGTCGGATGTGAAAGTTTATAAATAACTAGCGACCCGACCCAGCTTCGCATGGGCCTCCTTCCTCGATAAATGGACTATCCAACACAAAAAGATTTTTTCAATTCGAACCAGTAGATCCTGTGATTAGCGCGTTCAACCAAACAAAAACTCTTCAGCTTTATAATATTAGTATAGATGTAGTACCTACTCTTAAACATATCACATTTTTTAAAATAATTAATCGACTCACGGTGTCATTATGTAAATAGTAGGTATAACTGCATGATCTATTTATAAGCTCATATTTGTAAGTGAACTATTTGTGTTATTTATGAGAAAAAATATCTTTAAACCGAAAGCGTTTGCACTGTGAATTGAAAGCAGTAGGCACCTATTCAAAACATTTGCATTCATATTTTTCCCATTGAAATTCATACGATCTATATTTTCACAGCAACAAAGTTGTATGAATGAGACTGACACGACCTCGCTAACTTTATAAACCATTATGGTGGACCAACTTCTATCTGGAATTGCTTTTTCATGAATTTGAGAGTCTGGAAATTATTTGCCCAACATATTTTGTTCCTCCTCCATTTTTTTCTATTTTCCCGGTCTTTAGCTTTCAGCATCCAGTCTCTACCTATATATAAATTGGAGGAGAGCTATACGCGAGGCCATGTTATAAACAACTCAATTAATTTGAAAATATCTTTTTTTAACCATTATGTAAATTGCCAAAGAAAAAAAGGCTTTATTATTATTATTTTGTTGTTTATCAAAGAAGCTTTGGATAAATGATATAAAAGGAACAAATAATCACATGTTTTTTCTTTTCTTTGCTAAGTATCCTATTATATTCGGAGCTTGCGCTTGGCTTTGCTGTCCGTACGTAAATCGCTGCTGCGCCATTTCCCATGGAATGGTGCAGCCACGGTGAAGCGTCGGAGAGTACTGCCGCTGTGTACCTAATTATGTGTATAGATGTAGTTTTGTCATGTAGATAATAATATCACAGTTACTAACATATAATAAGCTTTTTTTTTTACTAACAAATGAGTCATGGTTACTCGACCAAATCAAGTTTAAAAAATTAAAAAAAATTACTAGATGATGCGGCATAAGGTGGAGCTCGCTTGCCTAGGATGAACCGGTTCATCCATGCCTTGTAGATACCAAAAGTATACATATCGGAGAACAGAGCGCGGGTATTCGCAATAAATGTAGAAGCAAAGCGCATGGATACAAACTAACAAAGAAAATGCTATTGATTTAATTAAAGCCACCCACACAATGATAATAGGTCATTGATCTTGACTCGTAGTAGTATATCTACTCGTAGTAGTAGTACTTGTATAAGGGGCTATTTAACGACTTTTACAGATTTTTCATCATCATCTTACAGACAATTTTATTATCTATCTTTTAGTATACGCCTTTATTTTTAAGTTAAAGAATACTACTTATATTTAATTTTTTCGACTAAACTTTGAGAGTTTTGGACGCAGAACTGACGCAAAACGGACGCAGTTTGCGTCCAAAACTCTCAAAGTTTAGTCGAAAAAATTAAATAAAAGTAGTATACTTTCAAAATTAAAAAAAAGGCGTATGCTAAAAGATAGATGATAAAATTGTCTGTAAGATGGTGTAAGTTTCGTTTAATTATTACCTGGTAGATTTTGTGTGATTGTCAATGTTTTGTCCGGGTCAGACACAACTTCACGAGTTAATTAAACTATTTAATATGAACTTAATCAAAAATATTCACTTACTAAATGATTAAGAGAATGTTCTAGTTTAACATATATTTTTTTCAAATCATTTACACAGCACATTTTGACAAATTTCATTCAATACGGTTCAGCATTAACATCGTGAAAGCGTAAGAGACAGAGTTACTTTCGCATTTATAATATTAGTGAGGATTTACTACTAACAACACACACACTCACACAACACTTCCTTTACACACTCATACCTCCACTACTACCACCACACTACTATATTAATATAGTAAATATAGTATGGAAGTATGGATTAAGTATGGATGACACACCAAACGCACGATGTGTAGCCACAGCGCTGTACAGTATCGTGCGTTTGGTGTGTAAGCGGTTTGACCCGCGCTTAAAACAAATTCGATACAAAATTATCAAACAAAACCAAACTTACCTATCGGAAACACTTTGAATGACAAAGAAGCGCTGTCAACTGTCGCTACATATGAGATGCATTTCCTCACGATACACAAAGCGTCGGAGGATATCCGTTGAAGCATTCGACGCGACTATAGCTAGCTGAAAGGCTTTCATCAGCTTTAGGTACCTATTCAGCACAGTTTAGGCCCTAACACTATCTGCGAGCGTGAGATTGTTTCACATGCATAGAAGATGTGTTGTCATGCGTTTCATTATTGTTTTAAGACGCTGACAATATTTAAACGCTCACAGTCGGTCTGCAGATACTGTTCGTTTCCTAATCTCAGTCTCAATCTGAAAAAATACATGTACTTACGTATTTTTTTTTATGAGTGAGATTTCAACTAGATTTTGAACCTATTTAATTCCTGGAAAGAGGAGAAATTATGATGTTAAGTAATTATATTTCTGTATATGCAAACATACATATTAATATTCGATTGAAAAAACAGTTTTTCAGTCAAGAATGATAAGTCTGTACACTACTATTAATTTTGACAACAAACCTAAGTCTATCAGTAATATAGATCTTTGTGCTGCACCATGTTTTATATCAAGAAATTGTTAAAAAGGTTTTTGAAAACAATAAAGTTCTCAGAAATGTGTTAAGTACCTACTTAATTAACTTATAATTATTATTTTTCTCTCAAACAATTTCAACAGATTTAGCTTAGCAATATTGATATTATTTGGAGTATTTGGGTCTTATCAGCGTCTTTATCTCGGATCGTATAATTAGCTGTAGAACCTAAAATAATGCTAAAGCAACACTGACTTAATGATTAGAAATATATGGACAAGTATTATCTGCACAAATCATTATCTGATTTTGTGACAAACTGCAGGAGACGTACCGTAGAAATAATCCAGTTCCATTATCATTTATACGCTAGGGTAGATACAGATAACCAAGTGTCACAGCTCCACGAATAAGATGAAAGCGTGGGCGAGAATCGAACCAACCTCGACCTTGAGAAGATTCCGTCTTTAGATCCGGAATGAACCCGAAATACAGCTAAAATATTATGACAAACGAATTACGTTTGTGTGAGTGAAATACATTACCTATTTGTTACAAAGGATTTTTTATCAATTAAGGATATTTGCGCTTTGTGTTGCTCAAATTTGTTTAGATTAAGATAACAGTGATGTTGACTCCCGTTTTGATTAAGTTTGAGAATTCAGACGGTACCGTGTTTTCGATTGTGTATTTGTGTTGAACCTGTTTGTACCTAATCTTGTATATGCATAGGTTACATTTTTTTGTATACCTTGTCAACTTACGCCTAAATCAAATTATGTTGTCATCTAAAGCTGTACGAGGAAAGAATACAAATAAGCTACTTGTAAGAAGAAAAAATACTAATTACGAAAAATAAAGAGGACGCGAAATATATTAAAAAATCTGGCCACAAGGTATTTCAGGCGGCTACTTCTCGTCGTAGAAGAGAAATGCCGAAACCTCTTCCTTTCCTCTTCCCCTTGGATTGCCTCATGGTGTAGACGTGCATTCGAACTGCTACTACTTTATTTTTTCAAATAAATACTTAAATTCTGCTACAATTTAAATCAACTTAAATCAGTGCTAATACCAGGACTATATAACGCGCAAGAAGTGTCCAGACGCAGCACACCTCTGCGTGAGTACCTCTGTGTTGAATGCAATAGCAATATTGAGACGTGGGTGCTCACTCACCGGGCTTTACTGCTGCCCTGGTACTCGAGACGGGAATTCCACAAATCAGCACAGGCGCAACGCATGGGTCGAATCGAGGTCACACCCACTAATTAGCTACTGGTCACCTACTAATTAAGCGCCGCCTTCTCACGGACATCACCGCCCTCGTTAATGACATTGGTCAAATACCTGCGCGTGCGTTTCCTGGAAGCCTACTTAGCTACGCCCTCCTACCGGCGATAGATTGTTTACCAGTGAAGTTCGATCTTTTCATATCCGCCCTTGTATCTTCTATCTAATAAGATGTCAATGAATAAATCACTCTCGGAACCAGACGTCAGTCCAATGGGCCTAACAACTACTCCCCCTAATTACATCTCTGTTCGTAATAAGAGGACGAGAGAGGAAGATTTGCCCGGAGAATTCTGCAAATTCAAAGAGGAAATGAAGGACCTATTCACTAATTTTATGAAAACTCAGCATGCTGAGCTGAAAGGAATAACTGCAAACCTTAAGGACATTCAGCAAACCAATAGTAATATCGAAAACTCCATCATTAATTTGACAACCCAAAATGAGGAATTCCGGAAGAAAATTGATCAGCTTGAGCTGCAGGCGAGAAAAGATCGCGAATATATTACCGTTCTTGAAGATAAGATCGAGGACCTGCAAAGGGATACTAGAAAAACATGCATTGAAATAAAAAATGTACCGAGATCGACTCAAGAAACCAGAGAAGACTTAATTAATATGGTTATGAATTTATCTAGAAACATTGACCTTGAGATTATCCAACGAGATATTAAGGATATCTTCAGACTACCAGGAAAAAAGGAGGGGGTCAACCATACCCCCATCATCGTGGACCTGGGCTCCGCTATCTTAAGATCTGATTTACTAAAGAAAACAAAGTCTTTTAATATAAGAAACAAGACCAAACTACAGGCGAAGCACCTTGGACTCACTAAAAACGAGGACGTTCCAGTTTTCTTGTCGGAACAACTGACTGCTAAGGGCGCTCGCCTATTCTTCTTAGCTCGAGACTTGGCAAAAACTAAGCAGTACAAATATTGCTGGACAGCTTTTGGGCGAGTCTTTGTGAAACAGGATGAGAACTCAAGGGCTATTCTCATAAAAAGCGAATCACAGGTACACCATTTACTACAATCAGCATGACTCTCAACAACTAGTGTATTTTTCTTAAAACTTTCATATTTGCATTACTTTTTATTTTTTATATGTCTCAGATGTGAGATTCCAAGTTTAAAATTACTCCATAGCTTAATAATTACACCTACACTAAGTACATACACACACCTTAGACTTATTGTATCAGTTATAATAAACATATGCTACATACTTACCGCACAAATACACACAATCACACATAGAAAGCTTTTTGTACAACAAAAACATTATACATACTACAAGTACAGCCATACTCACTACACCCGTACACAAATAAATTCTACTCTGAATTTAACATACTCACAACTACACCAACTCGACCCAACTCATCCAAATGATTTCTCCCATTTACCTATAATACACCCATCTCACAACCCACCATACACCCACCCATCTGATCACGTACTAAAGTTGATTTTCACGAACGCTGACTTTAAGAAACGCCTTTCACTCACTTCCTATTACAATGGATAGCAACCTAAACACATTACAGGACTTGGACAATGAAGAAATCGCAAATTCTGCCGTTCTTAACGTTGAACACTTATCCTCATACCTGCAACACCAAATTTCCAATTTTACAGTATTGACGCAAAATATAAGAAGTATTTATAGTAATTTAGACGACCTTCAGATAACATTGTCTCAAATAAATTTTGATGTGGATATATTAATCTTGACTGAGTGTAGACTAAATTATAATAAACCTTTGCCTCAACTAAAAAATTATACTTCTATCTTTACGTTAAATAAATTAAACCAAAATGACGGTGTAGTGGCGTATATTAAAAACACACTTATTCCTTGTGTAACTGAAATAAACCTAACACATGCGTCAGCTCTTCAAATACTTATCCCTAACTTCACCATTATTGGGATATACCGGTCTCCTTCGAATGCCCAGATTGATGCCTTCTTAAACTCGTTAAATCAACATCTAGAATCCATAAAGACACACAAAAATATTATCATCACAGGTGATATAAATATAAATTTAATCGAAAAATTAACAGAATCATCCCAACAACGGGGTAACAGACTGTCGTACCTAAATATGCTGTCCTTTCATGGCCTTCTCCCGGGACATTGTCTGCCTACCAGGGAGAATAGCTGCCTTGATCACGTATTGTTAAAGTTGGAAAAGTCAACCAACTCTGCCTTTGTGGCAGTACTAAATACATCTATTACCGATCATTCAATGGTGCTATTAAGTATAAGTCAATCACAACAAACTAACAACCACACTAAATTTAAATCTGTAACAGACTTTGATAGCGCTTACAAATGCCTCATTCACTCCGATATATCATTTTTCAGCACATGCGATGATCCGAACATTATAGCTAATAGATTAATATTCGTGATCAAGACAGCACTGTTGGAAAACACTAGAATTAAAGTGATTTCTAACTCCAGGCGTACTTTAAAACCCTGGATATCTTCAGGGGCTCTGAGATGTATTCGACTTAGGAATAAAATGCAACTAAAGGTGAGAATTGATCCATATAACATGATAATAAAAATAACTTACAAACGTTTCAGAAACTTTTGTTCAAATTTAATTAAAAAACTTAAAAGACAATATCACAGACAACAAATTTCAAGCTCAATAAAAAATCCTAAATCGCTGTAGCACAACATTAATAACATTACTCAGTTTAAAACACCGAAATCTTCTAACTTGCAACTCCTTCACATCGAACCTTTCCCTCTAGATTCGTTAAATCGCGTGAACCAATTTTTTGTTACAATAGGCAAAACATTAGCAGAAGAAATTACAGTACAAGCCGGTTCCCACTCACTCATAAATCGTTATACGTACATTACACAAACTCAGACTACTTCTTTTGTCCTGTTTGAGACGGACCCGATGGAGGTGGATGGTATACTCATGGCTTTCGATTCTGACAGTGCTCCTGGTTGGGACGGTATTCCCATTAAGTTTATTAAACTAGCTAGAGACTTTTTAGTCCCCTTAATAAGCCAGCTAGCAAACAGATGTTTTAAAACGGGAACCTTTCCTGATGGCCTTAAGCGCTCCTTAGTTACGCCTGTGCACAAGGGAGGGGACGGGAACGATGTCAATAATTACCGGCCTATATCAGTGTTACCAGCAATTGCAAAAATAATAGAAAAAATATTGAATAATAGACTAATTAACTATTTAAATAAATATAACATCCTTTCATGCGCACAATATGGGTTCAGGAAAGGGCTATCAACCCAAGATGCTGTTATAGCGTTGACATCAGAGATAGTTTCTAAAGTTGATAAAGGGCTTAAATGCCTAACAGTATTTTTGGACTTGAAAAAAGCCTTTGACACCGTTTCTGTCCCTATCCTTGTGCAGAAGCTCGAGGCTGTAGGAATAAGAGGTACAGCTCTCTCCCTATTTGAAAGTTATTTAAGTGGTAGGAAACAACAAGTAAAAATCGGAGATTCGTATAGCGATGAAGAAGGCACCACCTTTGGCGTCCCACAGGGGAGCGTTCTAGGCCCGACACTGTTCCTGGTTTACATAAACGACCTTGGTAACCTGCAGAGCAGTGTCGGGCGGATCTTCTCCTATGCGGATGACACGGCTGTTGTTTACTCAGGTGATACCTGGGAAACCGTGAAACTTGCTGCGGAGAAAGGGTTAGCCGATGTAAATGGATGGTTAAAGGCAAATCTCCTCACTTTAAACATTCTAAAGACTAACTATATATGTTTCACGCCAAACATACGATCACAACCGGGTGCTGATTACGGGATTAGAATCCATGTGTGTGCCAACCACGACCCCTGTAACTGTCAATCCATCCAAAAAGTTCAATCAACAAAATATTTAGGCATAGTGTTAGACCAAAGGTTATCCTGGCATTCACACATTGAAACAATTATAAAACGTATCAGAAAATTAATCTGGATTTTTAAAACTCTTCGTCACCTAATGTTTCCCAAACTACTCAAAAATATATATGTCGCCCTAGTGCAATCGGTTACCAGCTATTGCATCCCAGTTTGGGGGGCAGCCACGAAAATCAAGTTTCTCGAACTAGAAAGAGCCCAAAGGTCTCTTATAAAGGTTATGTACTTTAAACCGTACAGACATTCTACTAATGACCTATATAAAATCAGCGACCTACTTACAATTCGTAAACTATATTACCTAAATGTTACATTGTACTTGCATAAGACATTACGCTTTAACCCAGACCACCTAGATAAAAGGAGAAATTATATAGTTGCTCAATCCCCATCGGTACGTACAACTTTCGCAAGGCGTCAACACGCTGTACAATCTGCTTATATCTATAACAAAATAAACAAAAAGTTAAATATAGTCAAAGTCCAAAGTCCTTCATGAAAATAAAAAAATTATAACAGAGTGGCTTAAGACACTTACATACGAAGAAACGGAAGCCATACTGGTCAGAGTAAACTAAAAACACGTCCACACATCCACACATACACACGCCCACACACCCACACACACACCCATACGCCCATACACCCACACATCCACACACACACCCATACGCCCATACACCCACACACCCACACACACTAATATATGTATTTAAAAATGAAACATGTACTTACCAAATGTTGCTTAAAGCTACAATCTTTCATTTTCTATCAGCTCTTATTGTTTGTCTCGACACTATGTAACTAGTTACTAAGGGAAGTAGCGAGGCAACCCCAACACAAGTATTCTTTAACTTACTGGGGCTGTCTCAATTTTTGTAAGATACCATATGTTTGTGACACAATAAACATTTTTGTATTTTTTTTGTATTTTTGAAACCAATACCTTTGGTACGGAATTTCTGAACGCATATTTGGGTTGTTTTGGTAGCTTCCTTTAGTCATTAAGTGCATTCCACCCCTGCCTGGCATTAAAGCAGAGCTAATATTTAGTCAAGCATTTTTAAATATGGAATTTTAAATCTAAACCAATTTTGTAAATGTTATAAGTAAGGTTATCCAACGTAGCAGAACATCTCTTGCATATAGTAGGTACAAAGGAATAATGTACCTAAACCTACCTTCAAGACAATTACAGCTATCTTATGAGTAGGTCACACCCATTTACAACTAAAAACTCACTAGTTATTTGTGTAATTTTACAACAAATTACTATACCGCCTTGCATTAGCTCATGTATATATGCAACTCGTTCCCTCCAATGCTCGGCTGTCCTGTATTTTGTCCTTTTACCTACTTAACCCCAGCACATAAACTGAAATGTTTAGTAAGTCTCAATAATGATGGTGTTTTCCGGGACCATCAATATTTATCGAAACGATAACGTAGCAATCTGGGTATATACCTCCCAGGAAAATTGAGAAAAATCGATGCACATATTTTGTGTGTTTATAAGAATACAGTGGAGCAGGAAGCGTTTATTTCAGTTTGTTCCTTTGATGCGCAATCTTACGTAAGTGTATACCTAATATGTGTAAGTTTATGGGCGACATGTGAGGGAAAGTTACACAAAATATATAAGAAATTGTTGTAACGAGTTCCGGGGCAGAGGATGGTGAGATTTGGACGTTTTTATAGCAACCATTCAGTAATCTCTGGTCTTTATGACAAAATGGCCACTTCGGTCCAAGATTTTGGTCCTTACAACCAAGTGTACTTAAGAAAAGGTTATCGGGTTATATTGCCATAGCTTTGCCTGCTCTTACTATACGCAAATAACGAACAAAACATACGTATTCCAAGCTTTCAATTACAACAATTCCCTCCACTTTAAACACGGGTGAACCCGCATTTTGCGTACACATTCTGTATCTTGCCTCGTAACAACATAAATACACTTTAATCTAATGTCACCAACTGTTGTTGATTGTTGTTTAAAAGCGATAAATACTTAATGGAAGCAGAAGTTAATACTGTATCCCTACGCTCTTTGTGAAACTCGTCGTAACGGATGCTGTAGAATTTCCGTGAAGGAAATGAAAATTATACATAACAGAAGACAAGGGACAATTCTATTAACTTTTAGCAACGTATAATCTGTCTGATTCTGTCAAAAATGTCTGTAACTTACCTACATTTTTTGATATTGATTGTCTTGATTAAACTTTAAAAGTTCTTAATTACAAAAGTTGCCCATCTGCTTGTCAATGAAGAAGTGTCACAACAACAACAGCTGCCGAAGACTACTTCTCCTAAAATTAGGAAAGGCTTCAATTCAACCATATATTACCTAAGTTATATATCAAATTATCATTGATTGCATTGCATAATGTTTATAAGGTGTTATGATTAAGTAGCTTAAAACTAGGCACAATCATGGACACTATAAGCCCTCAATAGCAATATATTTACATTCAAATTAAATAACAAAAATTGTAGAAAATGTAATTAATGTGCATTATTTTATTAACAGTGTAAACATTCACTACACTAATTGTCCTTATAAAACTGGGTATTTAGGTCACGTCGGTAAATAGTGCAGGTTTGATGCAATATTTAAATGGCTATCTACTTACTAATTTATGCATTTTCGGTCACGAAAGCCTCCTATATCAATTGCTACTCTTACTACAGTTACTTAGATCATATCAGCAGTTATACTACCAGAAGGACCAATTTTATATTGTGTAATAATTCGCTGGTCCTACGATCCCATGTAGACAAAGGTAACAAGAAGAAGAAGAAAAAATGTCTCCTTGATTCGATGGCACGTTCTATTTAATACAATTAATTTACACAGAATTACGGAAACAGGATGTGTCTCTAACAAGCATCGCACATTTGCACAATGATTTTCACGTGCGTAAATCTAACGACGCGTTTCCCTGACAGGTGTGTTCTCAAGGACATGCAGATAGGAACACATAAGAGCCTCCTTCCTTATGTAAGAGAAATATCTGAAATTATACAGTAATTTTGCTCAGTTTGGGTTAGTTAGTATATTTGCAGACAAAGTGTTGTTTGTTGCTTTAGTCTCATCATTACCCGCAAGATTTCTTTTCAAATTCTCTAATAGGTTTTTAAAAAAAGTCAAAATTACATTGTCACGTAAAAGTCCTGGTTACGAAATATTCGAGAGTGGACTGGAGTTGTTCCACCTCGCCAGGGCAGAAGATGGTTGATGCCCGACCTTTTTTTTAATACTCTTGCGTTTGGCCACTGCAGCACGCGTAGCATGACCACGCTTTGTCTACGGAAGAATAGACATACTGACAGCAAGAATAGACAAGTCAGTACTACATACTGACAGCAAGAATAGACAAGTCAGTACTAACTTAGACAGTACTGACTTGTCTATTCTTGCTGTCAGTATGTCTATTCTTCCGTAGACATAGCGTGGACATACTGACAGCAAGAATAGACAAGTCAGTACTACTAGTACTGACTTGTCTATTCTTGCTGTCAGTATGTCTATTCTTCCGTAGACATAGCGTCGTCATGCTACGCGTGCTGCACACCGATGTGACGCTGCGGCCAGACCGATTTTGACGGAACTATCACTGGCAGCTAGCTGATGTTAAAAGGAGTAATTTAAGCTTTTATTTTAAGAAAAAAAAATAGGGTTCCGCGAAAAAGAATTAAAACCCCGCTGATCAGAATATCACATGAACGAAGTCGCGCGCATCAGCTAGTTTTTGTATAAAAGTAGAAGAACTGGGAACTAAATGTGACTTTAATAACAATGGAACAAAAATAAAATCTCCAAAAACTTAACTAAGCTTACCTAATTATGTAGGTGATTAACTATGCAAATTATGAAGCTGGACAGCGGACGGTCATTTGTGGAGAATAAAGAAGTCTGCGCTAAAGAGACTTTAATACTTATAAGTAAAACTTTATCACTTATCTTTTGAACTAATTTTTAAAACGTTTCACTGATTTTTGTAATGAAAACTTAAGAATTTACAAAAGAAAAAGCTTTTTTACAAATAAAGACAACCGCCTTCAAATTTAAAAAGTGATAAATAACTTTAGCACATAACACACATGACTTTAGTCTCGGAAGTCGGTGGCTTTGTTCTGTTTGATGTTTTGTATTGCCAGCTTCTTATTTTTCGCTTTTTAGTACTTCCTTATCATCCAAATCCATTTAGAAACGGCAACACAGTCAAAGCAAAGATTGAAAGTACAAGGTTGGAAAACATTACAACATCATTCATGTATTTTTTTTTTTGCTTTCTGTCGATTTTTTCAAAAAGTGCTAAATCAATTTCTATAAAAAATTTATGGGACTACCCTTGATGCCTATCCATAAAAAAGAATTTTTTAAATCGCTTTACATTCGCCGGATAAATCGCGTAACAAAAAAAAAACAACATACAGACGAATTGAGAACCTCCTTCTTTTTGAAGTCGGTTGAAAATCACATACTTATATAATTAGTAGGTATGTACGTCGAGCAAGCTAATTGGTTTACAGGCAAAAATATTCATCTTTCTACCACTCTCACAATATTTTCTTTTATTTCATTTTTTTTATCTCGAGTACGTAGGTATCCCTGGTAACTACCTACATGCTCATTAAAAAGTAAATAAATTAAATATTGTTATTGTAGTAGAAAGATGAATATTTTTACCTGTAAACCAAATAGGTAGCTTGTTCGACTGTTCGTAAGTACTAATTGCTTATAGTTGATGAAAAATCTAAAAAATATAATAATTAGTGTTTTATTAGAGCTATTCGAAACACTAGAACTATTAAACCACCAACAATAGTATTCCCAAGTAGGGTATGTTAGGGCAGGCGGCCGACTATAAAACATTTTGCCAAATCATTTAGCAACAAATGACAGGTCTGAATGAGATGAAGGCAGAAAGATGATGCTTAAGTAAGGTTCTAGTTTTTTAAAAAGAACAAAGATGAAAGTTAATTTGTATACTTACCTAAGTTTACAAAGACAGACAGTTCTGGAGTGGAAGTCTAAACCTGGTTGCAAAAGTGTGGATAGACAGCCAATGAGGTGGACTGACGACCTGGTGAAGATTATTGGACGAGGTTGGAAGGACCCAAGACAGCCGTGGGTGTCGCGTAATGC
Source organism: Charanyca ferruginea (assembly GCA_947361185.1). Classification (NCBI taxonomy): domain Eukaryota; kingdom Metazoa; phylum Arthropoda; class Insecta; order Lepidoptera; family Noctuidae; genus Charanyca; species Charanyca ferruginea. The sequence continues at coordinate 28,592,799 of OX376058.1, read as the reverse complement.
AGGATGCCTAGGTACTGAGCATAGGGTGTCAAAATTCATGCTTGCTGACCCACGGATATCGATGAGACTGACCTAACTAAAAAAAAACAGATTTTCGGAAAATCGCAAAAAACGTATTGGCAATCAGGACTTATGTACCTTAGATCATAGTTTCGTTTCTGGTTGTAATGTAATTGTACCTCCGCCTAGGAACTAGATATCGAAAAAAAAACAGGAGAAAGTTAAAACGAATCTTATTATTTGTCTTATTCAAGGCAAAATTAATACGTGTGTAAGCAGTATGGTAGGTACAGTTCACAATTTATCGACATTTTACTATCTCGCGAGATAGAGTATTTATCAACCAACGGTTTTTATAATAAGGATGACATAATTTATGCAAATATTATAATATTAATTACATAAAACTTTTGTGACTCTTTAAAAATGGAATGTTTTGTAAATTGTAACTATTGGTTCTTCCATTTCAAAGGTCTAACTAACTACAACCCGGGAGTCTTTAAGTTAAGAGTTAATAGGTTACTTCTAGGCAAGCGTGCTCCATCTTAGACCGCATCATCGCTTCCCATCAGGTGAGATAGTGGTCAAACGTATGCCTATCAAATGATAAAAAAAAAAAAAAACTTTGGACCTAAACCGTTTTCGGTCAGTTTCTTACTGAGCGTGCGGAAAGGCTGAGAAAGAGAAGAGATATTTAAGTCATAACAAATTAATGTGTTTATAATAATCCACTAACTTCTTTCTCCATCTTATCAAAGTAACGTCAAACGTGCAATTGCGTGCCTCAGGTGATGTCTGCTATCTTGCAACGGACATCGCCTGATTCACTGATAAGAATTTCGATTTGTTATCAAATTAGCAGCATTTAAAAAACAATTAGGCAATGCAATTGACCTGTTATCAGCTGTTTATGGTTAAGCCGTTAATAACTCTGACAGTGACTATATTGAAAGTATACCTAATTAATTATTAATGACCCAGATGTTGATGGCGTTATGGTGCTTAAGGAACCCGGTATCATGCATGAGGTTCATTCGATAACAATGAGAATTTTCAATTCATGGGTATGTAAGTTTATCTTGGGTATCACTGACATCGGTGACACTGACATCCCTCCGCCCTGGGGCGGGTGGAGGGGTCTGTCAGTTTACTGACTAAAAACCACCCCGGTGTTCCATCTCACACCTACGTCGGGGCCCCCGACTAATGCCGGGGCCGCCCCGTGCGGGCCACTTCTCGGGTCAGGGAGGTGGAAAATCCTCATGGATGTCCTGAAACCTAACCTAACTCTACAACATATAGGTAGGTAGTTACTTATTTTTTTTTTGTAAAATAAATACCAGGAGGTAGGTACTTGTAGGAAGATAACTTTAAGGTAAATATTTGTATTTTCATAATAGAACTGACGAAAATCTCGATCAGAAATGAATAATTGCCATGTCAAAATAAAATATCATCCATCACAGTAATTTATGACTTTCCACTTTCTACACAATGTATTTTGCTAAGAAATAAATGATTTTTGACTTATGGCTTATTAAACTTAAACCATAATAATTATCACTAGATATGTAAACACCATTTAATTTTCGATTCGTCACAAATAAAATAGCAGCTGAAAATTGATCATCCAAAACGTGACAACAATGAATTTCAAAAACCATAATTATGAAGCGTATTCTCTTACGTGTTTAGCATGCAAAAATGTGTCGTAACAAAAAAAATACAATGTTTCAAATACGTTTTATTTGAATTTCCTGAAGACACAGTCACGAATCTCTGAAGGCCATGACCATTGTCATTATTCAAATGTGCAAAACTGTAACACAATGAGCCAAAATAAAGTTTAAAAACGAAAACCCGACCACAACAAAAAGTGATCTAAAAAGTACGAAACAAGAAAATATTTCACACAGAAATCAAGACACAGGTACAAAATGGTCAAGGTAAGCCGTGGTTGCATGCCATTATATTCATGTAATCATGTTCATCGCACTCATATGGGATACAGGCATGCAACCACGGCTTACCTTGACCATTTTGTACCTGTGTCTTGATTTCTGTGTGAAATATTTTCTTGTTTCGTACTTTTTTGATCACTTTTTGTTGTGGTCGGGTTTTAGTTTTTAAACTTTATTTTTTTATTTAAACCATTTTGGAGTCGCAGCTAAGGATTATATATTTAATAGGTACTAGTTAACCCCTTTCCATTGATACTAAACACGGTATGCGTATCTTAATTTATTTGGTAGGTAATCTTTTCTTTCTTTACAATAATTTGTGACAAGTCGCCACTAAATATTATATATTTGAAAGGTACTAGTGAACCCCTTTCCAATGATACCAAACACGGTATGCTTGTCTTCATAATTGTTTTTTATCTTGGTTTTTTTGTGTGCCAGAGGGCGCTACATTGGATTTGGTGACACGTCATATAGCCTATAACCAGCGGACGATCAAGACGCTTCTAACGATACCTTATTTGTTCAGTTCTGATAAGTAGTTGAGGAGCTATGAGCGAACAGATGAACATACATACATACATACATACATAGCCTGTCAAAGTCATAACCCTCCTTTGGCTTTGCCGTAGTCGGGTAAAAATTACTACATTACCTATGTTCATTTTAATTTCTCACATATTGTGGTTGTCATGGCGATAGAGGTCATTGCCCTTTCCTAAACATAGAATCTATAGATCGTCGTAAGAAACTAAACTAAAAACTATTTATCGTTATTCATAAAATTTTGACGAATACGATTAGTATCAATTTAGGACGTTAACGTTCTTAGTTTCCGTTTTTGTGAAGAATGAAGTATGCTAGTAAATGCAGGCGGTCCAATGATCACAATTACCACGTTAAAACGAGTTTTCTATAGAAACTCCGTATTGCATTGTGCATCTACGAGTATCTCTATACCAATTTTGTCCTTTTGACCGCCTCTGTCATGTATACATGACAAACCAAAATGTGCACAGCACGCCACGGTCACGACAGCATGACAGATTTCAATACATAATTAAATTACGAAGCAACGTTATTCCTGAGTGCTATAAGGCTGTATAATACTATCAAAAAAATTTGAGATCCGTACGAAAATTCACGCGGACAAAGTGGCGGGCAAAGTGCCTAAATAAAAAAAAAAAAGACGGACCAGGGCCTGTAGACAAAATCCCTTTTCTGCTAGCGTTAACGCCAACGGAAAAATCAAATTGTATGCAGTTGACATATTTGCGTCACGTGACATCGCGTAAGCAAACGTCAACTCCATACAATTTTATTTTCCGTTAGCGTTAACGCTAACAGACAAAAAGGCGGTTGTTTTGAAGGCGGTTTTTTTTTTTTTTAAGTTTTTATATTCCGCTTTTTAGTATCGCCCATTCAAATCCATTAAGAAACGGCGACATAGTTAAATCAGAGATTGAAAGTCCTCCAAAGATTGAAGAAAAACGTAACCAATGTAATTTTTTTGGGATTTTGTTGATTTTTTCAAAAAGTGCTGAACCAATTTCGATAAAATTTATATGGGACCATTTCGGAATAACCCCCTTTGGAATAAAACAAGAATTTTGCAAATCCGTTTATATATGACGTAGTTATGCCCGAACATACATAAAAAAAAAAACAAACATCCGAATTGATAACCTCCTCCTTATTGAAGTCGGTTAAAAAGGGATTTTGTCTACAGGTCAAGGTGTGACAGTCTCGGCACAGTCCTAAGGTGCAACATTAGTAGGTATAGATATCCGCGGTAGGTACTTATGATGTCTGATGAAGTATTACGATCACAGCTGGCAGAACGGTGCGATGAATGCTCATGTGAATCACGCACCCACGCCATAGGCAGAGGTAGAACAACGAGGTGGTTTTAGCCGGTAAGAGTTTTCCTAATAAAATAAAATAATATTAATATAAACTACTAGTGTATGTGAGTGGTTCTGCTTGCACTCACCCTTAGGCCGTTTGTCCACCGCCGCCGTCACCGGAACGTCAACGAGAACGAGATGACGGCGCCGAAGTACTGATACATAGACTACTATAGCCGCGTGTCCACCGCAAGTCCGTCACCCGAGCACCGTCACATCCCGGCCGCCGAGTTTCGAGTAGATCGGCGTGACCTGTGCGGGCAACGGCAATACAAAACACTAGCTATGTGTCGTTACGTGTTTTTTAGGTAACATAACACAACGCGTTGTGCGATTTGCGTTGAAACTAGCCATCCTTCTAGTTTGTTTTATTTCTATTAAAAAGGAAAACGCGACTACCACCCACGACAAAGCTGTATGTAGGACTGAGCCACCGATATATCGGCGCGGTGGACAAACGATCGCCGTCACGTCATCTTAAACTCGGCCCGAAATAATCTCGTTCTCGGTGACGGTCCGGTGACGGCGGCGGTGGACAAACGGCCTTAGGGGGAAATCAGATATTATTTCTCACGGAAAAAAGTTGAGATTCATTTAAAGATTGCCACACACAGCTTTCGAGGGTTACTTTTAATTAAATCATTTTTCACGAGTGGGGACGGTAATGAAAATAAATTGACTGGGAATCCGTGAGGAAAATTACCAGTTGACATAAAATATGATGTTTGTGAAATGAAGGAGAAGAAATTTAATTTTTCTGATTCAACTTTGAGTAGACTTGCATACTTTAGCACGATTGGCAACTTACTTTCTAAGTTGCCGTCGCATTCAATTTCTTGATAAGTAAGTCAACTTTCTAAGTTGACTTACTTTTTGCAATTTCGCAATGCGAATAACTTGGCTGAGATGCTTTTAATGGCCCAGCAAAGATTACTAACGTGAAGGTCAACGATCTCACGTTTTAGGGTTACGTAGGAACCGAAACACCCATTCGTGTAACAACCATACTGCGTTACCAACCCGCCTGCCAAGCGTGGCGATTATGGCAAAACCCCCCCTTTTGGGGGAGGCCTATGTCCAGCAGTGGACGTCTTTCGGCTGAAGTGAAGTGAAGGATCCGAAATGGTGGTGAACGGGACCCCAGATCCTCCGCTGTCTGTCTGTCCGTCCGTTTATCACAAGGCTATAGGTATATCTGAACCGTGATAAGTAGACACTTGAAATTTTCCCAGAGTGTGCATTACCCATTACAACAAAAGAATATAAAAATAAAAAAGATACAAATTAAATACAATAAACGTGTTTTGGTTTTATGTGTAGTGTTAAATAATGTACGGGGGTACGGAATCCTTCGTCCGGCACGCGCTTGGTTGTTTTGTTGAAGACCGGTTTTGCAATAAACAACGTGTGTGTTACGAACTTGACTGACAACTACGCAGGGGTGTGATTCTGTAAGACCTCATTCTAAACTTCGAGTCTGAATCCGCTGTGAGTTTCTTGATTGGCATTCTAAAAACTCGGTTGATAATTCGAATTTATACTAGCGCCACCCTTGCGAGCGTGTCAGCGAGTTGAACTAAATTGACAGGGAGATTTTGACAGATAAAGTATGAGATGACGTAAGAAGTGGCATTCTGTAAGGTAATTTCCCCGTCACTTCGACGCTCACTTCGCACTCGAACCCGATTCAAAGTGTCAAATATGTCAAGGTCATTTTGAACCTTATGCGAAGTGAGAGTGAATAGCGATGTGAGATGCGAGTTGTTGTTTGAATTTTACAGAATCCACATACAGGCCTTCTTAATCACATCTCAGGTGACTAATCACAAGACCAACTTACGTACAGATAAAGAAAAATAAAATAAATAAAATTACCATTATTTTCCACCACAAATGTACGAAAAAATTTATACAATGTGCCGACAATTCATGTGTGGACTGGAGTCTAAACTAGGGACCCCTGTATTTTAAAGCTCCAGGTAATTCGCTTACGGAAAGATTTGCAATCTTTGTTTATGGTACTCAGAAGGATGTTGCTGCCCGTCCTCTGGTCAATATCGCTCTGTCGCCTTCTACGACACCCACGGGTAGAAAATGGGGTGGTGCTATTCGCGGCCGGCACGGGGCACACAAATAGTGCCTACTGAAAATTAATTAAGCACAATGAAGTCGGAGACTTTGATAGGTGAATCCTTTACCTGCGATGTCGTCTCACAGTGAACTATCTAATGGTAGACGTAGCTATGTAACGTACGCTAAATTATGCTTGTATTTTGAATTCCTAAGGAAACAAGTTGTACTATTAACGAACGCGTTGTTAAAAATAAAAAGGGTATCTCCCAAAAATGCCTCACAAATTCTGCTTACTGAAGATTAATTATAGTGAAGTCAGAGATTTTCACCTTTACCTGCGATGTCATCTAACAGTGAAATATCCAATGGTAGACGTAGCTATGTCGGTACCGCATGCAAAATTATGCTTGTATTAATTTGAATTGCTAAAGAAACAAGGTTTTTGAGACCTTGTTCTGCCTTGGTTCCACTTCAAGGTTTTTTTGTCTATTTTTGCTAGACACACGGTGGCTAACTCGATTTGTAAACCTGGATTTGAATCTCATTCTGGTTTAGTAATAAAAATTAAACTAATCGATATAATTCAACTGGATTGTGGAGGTTATCGGTTCATGTAAAACACTAGTATTTAGTTGCATTCGGTAAGACTGGAAGCCAATCCTAACTTAAATGCAAAATATTTTACTTATACACATTTTTTTTAAAGGAGTAATTATGAAGATTCTTGCCCATTCTTCTCCATATGAAACTACCTTTTGGATGGGGCAACTAGAATCAACTGTTTTATATGACGTTCAAAAGTGCCTTTTAATGGTACCTACTGGGTTTCAGTAGTCTAACACCTCTGCGTACCTTTGGATACGCAGATGACAGCACGGTTGTAGAGAGTTACACATCCAGCGCACGTGCCAGTGCGGCTGAAATCCAGTCCTCTAGAGAGTACATGGTCGAGCGCTTGAACTTGTCCCTCAAGGCAGTCTCCGATTGGGGTGATGCCAATTTGGTCAGGTTCAATACAGCTAAGACCCAGGCGTGTCTTTTCTCTGCCAAGAAGAGGCCTTTCCATCTGACCCCTACTTTCCGACATGTATCCGTTCCGATCACTGACCAGCTTGAGCTTCTTGGCGTTACTTTGACGTCGAATCTTAACTTTGGGTCATTTATCGAATCCAAGGCCAAACTAGCTGCCAAAAGCTGGGAGTCCTCGCAATGGTGCGAAAGTACTTCACGTCGGAACAGCTGCTCAACTTATATCAAGCACAAGTTCGATCGTGCATGGAGTACTGTTCGCACCTTTGGGATGGATCAGCAAAATACCAACTGGAGGCGTTGGAAGTCATTGATAGACGTGCCAAGAGGCTCATTAACAACGACTCCCTAGTTAAGGCTAAGCTCCAGAGCCTTGAACATCGCCGCACCGTTGCTAGCCTATCGGTCTTTTATCGGGTACATTTCGGAGAGTGTGCTTTGGAATTGCACAATTTAATTCCCCCATCCCCATTGTATCATCGGACGAGCAGAGATACGGCGGAGCGTCACCGCTATATGGTTGAAGTTACACGGTCTCGAACCAAGCGCTTTGACTCCACATTTATTGTGCGAACTGCCAGACTGTGGAATTCGCTGCCCGCCTCTCTGTTCCCTGATAAGTATAATCTGGGTATCTTCAAGGCACGAGTAAACCGGTTCATCCTAGGCAAGCGTGTTCCAACTTAGGCCGCAAGCCTATTGGTTAATAAAAAGAATACAATAAAATATTAAACACAACCACCGATTCGAAAAGAAGAAGATGGTTTAACTGAAATAAATGATTTGACTTTGACTTAGTTGGGAAAAGGTTTCATTTTTCAGCCTACACTATCTACCTTGATCGTATCTCTAAAAAAATAGTCACTAAAGTCCATCAAGCTTAATCACTTTTGACCAAAACATGAGTCGATTACTCTTTTACCTATAGAGCCCAGTGTAAGGAAAGTCCCCGTAATGACGAAGATATTTGCATTTGATACCAACAACTAATATAATTAAGTTTTAATCATGATTTTGGAAGATTAACGGCCTACAATACAGTTTATTAGATCAAAGTACAAATTAAATAGATAACGTAAGTCATACGAGTAATTAATTAGATAACAATATAAGTACACTTAGTACAACGTAAATCCGTCGGTCCCGGCGGATCATCTTGTAAATCTTTGACAGTGGTCACGGCGGATGCTGATTTATTAAACGTTTACTACTAACAACACACACACTCACACAACACTTCCTTTACACACTCATAGCTCCACACACCTCAACTCTAACACGTGCGAGCACGTATGCACGCCCACTCATCTATAACAATAAACTATTCAAAATTATGCATGTTAGATTACTTTTAAAGTTATTAGGTATTTCTATTACTTTTGATTCGCATCGTAATGTTTGACTTGCCATAAATGTGAAATAGTAATTAGATAAAAACACCTGTAACACAGTGTACCTACACTAGTGCAAGAGTTCATAAAAGAGATTTCATAAAAATAATTGTTTAGTTTATGCCAGTAAAGATTACTATTATATATGTTTTTTTTTTGACCTCTATAAATTATAATTTTAATGTGAAAGTGATGGATTATTTTTATTATTTTTTGTTTTTGGAACTGGATTTCTGATATATAAATAAATTATTATTTTTATTATTTTATACACAACACACACACACTAAAACTACGAGGTAAATAATAACTTTAGTTTCGGAAGTTGGTGGATTTGGTTCTGTTTATTGTTTCAAAGTCAAAGTTATTTCAATTAGACCATTTTAAGGCACTTTTGAACTTTTTTTAAATGAGAAAAAAATTGATTCTAGTTGTTTTGTATTGCCATTGACTTTTCCAAGATCCTTTCAAGTGAAAAAATACACCGTTGCATTACGTTTTATAAAATCCTACACAAGTATTGAAAAAAAAATTGTTAACATTCATTAGAAGAACGTGTCACCTGTATACCGAAACTAGAAGAATAATAACTATCACTAATTCAAATAAGAACAAAGATTCAGAGAATCCGCAAGTGAGTTTAGTTAACAACAACAATCAGATTAACGAGATACGAGTAATTAAACTTTGCTTATTTCTCTTATCTTATCTGCAGTTATTTTTTTGTATTTGCAATGAATTTATGACGAATTTGAGCTAATGAAGAATTTAACTTCGTATATATATGTTTGAAGCCGTGTGGTGCAAGCCGCGAATAGCACCACTCCATTTCTACCCGTGGGTGTCGTAGAAGACGACAGGGATATTGACCAGAGATTGGGCAGCAGCGTCCTTCTAAGTAATATAACACCTACTGCGATCGCCAACATATCGGCCAAGGATGGCGATTACGACTGAACCTCCCCTAGATTCCCATGCCCAGCAGTGGGCGGCTAAAGTTTGATATGATGATGATGTTGTTTATGTCGCCTGTCCCATTATAAGCAGAATTCCTAGTACGAAATCCGAGACAACTCTCAATAAATTCGTCGGGACAAGCAAGGTCGAAATGAGACGGTCTGTTCATGATGAAAATAATGCCAAAATATGATTTTCTTTTCCATCAGTGAACTGTCAGGAAATATTAAAGGAATGTCATACAGTCATAAAGATAATCGAAGTGGAATAAAGTTGGATATCCGACGCGCCGTAGTACGTCACGACAGGGTTTTTGATAATAGAGTTATCCATTCAATCGGTGAAGGAAAACCTCATGAGGAAACCTGGACTTACAATTAGTAATCGTAATCCTTGAGGAATCGTGGTGATCAGAAGGTTTATTCACGTAATTATTTGAGTGATAAACGGTATTCTTGTAATATTTGAACTGCGCGTAAGCTGTGCGTGAACTGCACGTCAACTGTACGACAAGCAAACTCTACTATACTTACTTATTATCCACAAGAGAGAGAAAATATGACTCACTAAATAATTGAATAGAATCGATTACATTTAAGTGAATATGACGTTATTATAATATTAAAATAATACTCCAGTACAGATTTTAGTGCTTTTGTAACAGTCATTTTGAGACGTCAAACGAATATTAGAAACGCGTAGAGAATACGAAAAGCGTTCTTTTGATCGAAATTGAACTGCAACTGCACTGCTACAGCACTTCTTTAGTTACATGAATTAGCCCAGAGGTCTATGCGATGCAGAGGGACAATAATAGACTGATATTAAATGCATCCATTGATTTGATTGAAACAATCGTTGCTCTTATTATCGCTTTCTTTGTAGCTTGATTATGTCAATTCATTTCATTTTAATTTGCCTACTGTTAGGTAAATAGGTAGACGGATTTATGTGAGGTGGTCAGTTAGATTCGAAGGCCTATAGATTAGTTCATCGAATGATTAATCCTGTGGATCCAGCAAATTGGAAAATTAATTGTTGCTTTTGCTGAAGAAAACTTTTGACATCGAGACAAAATTAATGAAAAACAGTAATCTAAGTGTCCGCAGGAACGCGACGGGCGGTGTGTCATCCTGTGGAACTCCTTGAGAAAGGTGGCCTTATGCCATCGAAACTAGTCGGACGAACCAGGCAACACAGTGAGTTAATACGTTGTTTTCATTCTATAATGTATAACAATAATCGAATAATATCTTCAAAACAAAACAAAAAATAAAAACTTCTTTGAAAAAAGAGAACCGCCTTCAAAAAAAAACCTAAAAAGTGATAAATAACTTTAGCACAGAACACACATGACTTTAGTTTCGGAAGTCGGTGGCTTTGTTCTGTTTATTATTTTGTATTACCACCGACTTCCGAAACTAAAGTCATGTGTGTTCGGTGCTAAAGTTATTTATCACTCTTTAGTTCTTTTTTGAAGGCGGTTCTCTTTTTTCAAAAAAGTTTTTATTTTCCACTTTTTAGTGCCTCCTTATTACCCAAATCCATTAAGGAACGGCAACACCGTTAAAACAGAGATTGAAAGTCCTTTAAAGAAAGAAACGAAAACGTCTACTCGGTTTATGTTGTTTTTATCAGAAAGCGGTAAATAAATTTCTGTTTGTTGTATACTAACCTACCTTCTCCAGAATGTAACAAACACTTTTCTGAAAACCGCATCAAAATCGGTTCAGCCAAACGGGAGATAATCGCGGCCAAACATAGGTACGTACATACATACAAACAAACATACGGGTCGAACTGATAACCTCCTTTTTTTTTTGAAGTCGGTTGAAAAGGACTATGGCCAAATTGGTAACTGATTGGGTCGTTTAACAACGTGGTTATATCTACGACAAAATGATTGAATAAAGCGGAGAAGTCCAAAGACTGACAGAAAAAAACCTATTATGAGGTATGTCCTTGTAAAACTTAATGTACGGTGGGCATGGGCATACGCATAGTTATTACAAGAACCGGCTATCTAAAGATTAGTAGTTTATCAAAAAAATATAGACAGAGTCACTGCCACTTCGTCAAATGGAGGACAAACATTCTCATAAATTATGTAATTTATTAAGCTCAGCGACAGGTGGGGAGGTCTCACCTGTCATGTTGCTAATCCATACTTCCATACTAATATTACAAATGCGAAAGTAACTCTGTCTGTCACGCTTACACGACGAAGTGGCTGAACTGATTTTGATATAATTTAGTAAGAAGAAAGCTTGAGCTCCGGCAAAGGACATAGGCCACTTTTAATCCGCGGCTTCGGTTGCATTCGCAATAACCGACATTCACGTGAACTCACGGGCAAAAGCTTGTATTTCACTATCATTTAGAGTAGGTATGTTTAACACTGCAAAATGGCAAACTAGGAGCAATCTGCCTAGCCAATTTCATGGGGTCGGCTTCCAGTCTAACTGACCTCCACAACCCAATTACTGGGTAACACGATACCCCTTGGTAGGACTGCCACGGTTATCAGAATTTCTGGCTTTTGTCTACCCATAACGATTGTCAACGATCTATGAATGACATTCGGGACAATGGTCCCCATCCACAGACTGATCGCAGCAGGCGTAGCTTAACCATCATCATCATCAGCCGCAAGACGTCCACTGCTGGACAAAGGCGTCCGCCAATGGGGGGGGGGGGGTTGCTATAATCCCCACGCTTGGCAGGCAGGCGTCTTGCGGATCGCATTCGCAGTGAGGTTGTTTAGTACACGGAAGCCGCTGCTGCCCGACTTCCAAATTTTCCCTTAGTCGCCATAGACGACACCCTCGGGATGAAATTGGTGGGTGCAAATCTGGCCCCGGACACCCCACGGGCGACCGATAAATTCGTATGGCTTTTATGTAACCACAAGTTCAGTTGTTAATGAAATGAAGGCTTTTCTTAAAATAAATAGAATATTTACACTTTGACAGGTTTGACACTTTTTTTACATTCCGATTTTTTAAAGTTAGCTTATGCTGTGCCACGGCTGGGCAAAGGCCTCCCCCAAGTCCTTCCAGGAAGTTTTGTCTAACGCTACCTCGAACCAGCCCTCATTTACATTTAGGTAGTTATTTTTGAATACATTTTTTTGTGAAAATAATGTTAAGTTTGACCTGATAAATTACACCAATCAATTACTAACATAGAAATAGTTGCTGACACTATTAGGGTAAACACCCCGATTCAGAGCAGGCTGTGGATCAGTTAGATTGGTAGGTTATTTTTAACCCTTAAATCATTTATATCCCCTTTGTATTAGGTTCCTATTAACCGACAGAAATAAGAAGACAGACAAAAATGTCAAATATATATTTTTATTCGTCTTTCATTTTTCATTTGCTTCTTCATTTTCAGCCTACATTTAAATTTAACCAGCTAATCATAAGTTTATGTTGACACCCATCTAAGTGAGCTCGTGGCTAAGTTAAAGCCGTACAGATCGATCGGTCAAAGGTTTAGCTACGCTAGCCGCGGTCGGTCTGTGACGATGGGTGACGACCATCCCTATCATACCGAGTTCCCTCCGTGCACGTATAAAGCCGTTGGTCCCGGCTGTCATTTGTAAATCGTTGGCAGTCGTTATGGGTTGTCTGAAGCCAGAAAGTCTGACAACCAGTCTTATCAAGTATCGTGTTACTTAGTAACTGTGTTGTGGAGGTCCGATAGTCGCTCCATGTAAAACACGGGTATTCAACTGCATCTGGTTAGACTGGAAGCCGAATCCAATATAGTTGGCCAATGGCTAGGCAGATGATGTTGTTGACACCCATCCTTAGCCGTTACATATCGAAATCATCAAATACACATAATATTTTACATCTTTTTGGCCCACTCTCGCCAAAAACTTTACTCTTGATTTAGTAGTTCATACGAGGTTAAATTACAACATGCCATACATAATCGGCCCGTATAAGCATCTATCTAAGTCTGAGTGGAAAGATAACCCTGGCAGCACAAGTGAGCATTTTAGGTACGATGTTAAAACCGTCATTTGGTTGTTTACATCATAGTTCAAAGTTTCTGTTTTGGAGTTATCGTTTTAACACAAACCGTTTTGGTCTTGGATATTATTAGAAGGTACCTACTACAATTTCATTTAAATCATACAGTTGTTTTGCAAATTGTTTTTCAGTGAAACGCAATGCTTTATTGATAAGGTAAATTACGAACCTGTTGCGGCTATCTGCTTTAATCGTGGTTATACGGCAAATGGTAAATACCTGGTATTTCCTCTTACGTTTTTTATTACGTTGTTACTTAAAAAACAGAATACGTACGACATTAAAATGATGTATAATGCCACACATCCTTTAGTATTTTCGTAAACAAACAAACGTAGTAATTTTCTTACCGTTTTATCCAAGAGCCAGCTAGCAGGAAATATGAGAGGGATGTATGTAATCATGAAGATCATCGACGTCCAGTAAACTTGGATGCTCGACACCCCGTAGTACTTCACGATAGCATCCTGAATTATAGTGTACTGTATCCATTGCATCGAATTAGAAGCCGAGTTGAAAACGAACACGAACAAAACTAGCCATCGAATAGGATACACTATGTATTCCGTCGCTCCTTTCTTAGCGGGAGATTCCAGCACGCCTCCCTTTTCAGCAACCCCGTCCATAACACTCCCACAAACTTCCATATTCTTTTGATCAGTCATACTTTATATATCTCTGAATATATTAATATAAAATAGAAATCTCTATATTTTATTGTCAAATTGTTGTCTGAATTTTGGCATCTAAATTACACTAACAATCTACGTTTAATAAAATTAAAAATATAAACAATTTATTATTTTATTTATTGTCAGTTTTCCCGCGCGCGCGTTTTTGTTTTCTGCGAGGCACAGTCGTGGTTCTCGCGCGGCGGCCGGCCGTCGACTGTGGTGTTTTCCAACCATTTTCCTGCAATCAGAAGCTGAATGGATGCTTCCCGTGCACCCTCCGTCCGTAGCGTGACGATAACAAAGATGCCGCCGGGTGACTAGACCAGCTGTCTGTCAACAGGACAATAAAATGATTGCCATCGTAAATAGGATATAGATAACTATCTGAAGAGTTTTTATTGCCTTCTGAACTTTGGTTGTGAAGTATTTGTTATCTTAACGCGTAAGATATTTATGGATAATATGCCTAACGGCTGACAGTTCAAGTGTGTAATATAACAATAAAACGTGTTAGTAACTTACTGGTATCAATATTGTTATGATAACATAAATATTTCGGTAGGTAATCTGTATACTGAAGTGCGGCAATGATATGAATGTATTCATAGTACGGTTTTTTATAAAAGATTTACTGTCTAAAAAAATATTTAAAGAAGTTATAATTAAAATAAGAAAGGGCGACCCTTGCATTATCGCACCTACCGCAATCGCGTATCTAGTTAATAAATAAAATATTATGTTTAAATACTCCATACTTCCATATTATAATATTATAAATGCAAAAGTAACTCTGTCTGTTACGTTTTCACGACAAAACGGCTGATCCGAATTTGATGAAATTTGGCATGAAGATGGTTTAAACCCTGAAGAAGGACATAGGCTACTTTTTAATTCGTGACTTTGTCTGCATCCGCGATAACCGATATTGACGCGGACAAAGTCGCGGGCAAAAGCTAGAAAAAAAATAAAAATGAAAAAGAAAAAGTAAAGAAAGAGAATAGAATAAATGAATAATATGTATGGATTGTGTGAAGAATGATTTATGAAAGAGAAGAGAGTCAGTGATATCATGAGGGGTAAACAGCACGGGATGGAAGAGCAAGATGTGTGTTGTACCGACTCTAAGTAACATGACATAGGGTCAGGAAGATAATAATAGGGTATTTTACTCTATACGAGAAAAAATCTATAAATATGTTATTGAGACAGTTTAGGCATAAAGCAGTCGGAAAATATAAGTTTTAGTCCATAAAGTAAGAAAACAAATTTTAAAATTCAATTCAAAGTTTTCAGTATTTTTAATCTGTAATAAAACACCATGAAATAGTAGCGGCCATGTTATTACGCCGTACGGCTATGTAAACAAAAAATTGTCAACTGTCAGTCAACCGATTGGCGTAATATAGCCTTTGTACTTTTATTATTTTCGTAACCAACGTAATTTTTTCATTATTACACCTATTACAAAATATGCTTTTAATTATTTTTAAATGATATACAATTATCATATTTAATATGAGTTCATTTGCTACAAAACGAACTGACGTCATTTACGCTGAGCAATATGGCGTCCAGTAATAGGCGTTTTCGTCAGAATACGCGCGAAATTTGAAAATTTAAAATTTAGATGCATTTTTATGGCACTTTTCGATTGAATAAAAATTTTGTGTTTTGTTTGGTGGCATATTAGCACTACACTATTTCATTGAGACACTTTTCAAAAATGGGTGTAATACCCTATTTAAATGCAGGCCAATCGGCGGTATCTACCAATCGTCAACAAAAAGTAATAGTTGCAAGTACTTGCATTTACCATTTTTGTATTATTTATTTTTCAAAACCCAAACTCCAACAGTGTAATTTACGTTTGCTACAGGTAAATCTTTATTTTTTATGATATAGGGCGTGTATTTCCTCGTAATTTACAATGCTTTTACCGCTGGTATCGAACCTCGAACCTACCAAGTATTTTAAATACGTCATGAGCATTAGGGTAAAACTGGTTAAGGTAAAACCGGCCATCTATTAGGTTGGGGAAAAAGTTTCTTCGCATTTTTAAAGAAAATTCAAAACATTTTTTAATATAGTTTATTTACATTTAACTAAAGTATGTAGGTACCGTTTTGTTCGATAACTTTTTGCCATGTTGTAGGTAGGGACATGATCCCATTGCTATAGAAATTTTGGGATTTGTGATCAAAATACCGCGACAAGTGGTTTTGGCAGTCCTCTCGTGATGTTAACCTGACACTGCCTAAAGAATTCTGAAGAGACTGAAACAGGTGAAAATCTGAAGGTGCAAGGTCAGGACTATACGGCGGATGCATTAACACCTCCCAGCCAAACTCTCTTCATTTTTGTTGAGTGGCTAACGATGTGTCAGGTTTTGCGTTATCATGATGAAAAACCACACCCCTTCGGTTGATTAATTCCGGCAGCTTTCTCTCAACTTCTTACTTTAATTTTTTCAGTTGTTCGCAGTAGAGTTCAGAATCGATGGTCCTGCCTGGTGGTATCAGCTCATAATGAATAATGCCCTTCCAATCCCACCACACACACAGCATCACCTTGTTGCGAGTTAACCCGGGTTTCTCCACAGTCAGTGAAGCCTGACCGGCCTTTGACCACGACCTTTTTCGCACGTTCTTGTCATACGTGATCCACTTTTCATCACCAGCTATCAGCTTCTTCAAAAATGGTTCGGTTTCATTACGTCGTAATAAAGAATCATAAATGAGTACACGGTTCATTAGGTTTCTTTCAGTGAGCTCGTGAGGTACCCAAATATCAAGCTTTTTTGTGTAAGTACCCAGTTTTTTTCAAATGCGCCAAAACTGTTTTGTGGTCAATTGCCAGTTCTTCAGCTACGTCGTAACTATTGATATGCCGATCTTGCTCCACTTTTTCAAAAATGGCATCCATTTTATCCGTAATAGGGCGACCAGAGCGACGTGCATCTTTGACATCAAAATTTCCGGATTAAAAACGCTTAAACCAAATTTGTGCTTCTCTCACAGACACTGCACTAGGTCCATAAACATCGCAAATTGTTTTCGCGGCTTGCGTTGGATTTTTACATTTTTTGTAGAAAAATTTTAAAATGTATCGAATTTCTTCATTAGATTCACTCATCTTGACAGTACGAAAAACAAATACAAATCACACATTTTCCTAATTTGAATTTGGAATTATGTTCTATAAAATTTAAACTTTCAATGAAACCAAAACCAGCCAGATTCAAATAGTATAGCCAAAGAGATTTTATTACAAGTTCATACATACTATAATGCGAAAAGACTTTTTTCCCAACCTATTATTTTGACTTCTATTTGTAAATTGGCCAGGCCATTAAATTTGATTTTAATTTGTAAAATAACCGGCCATCATTTTTTTATAAAATACCAGTCATCATCATCATCATTTCAGCCGAAAGACGTCCACTGCTGGACATAGGCCTCCCCCAAAGGGGGGGGGGGGGTTGCCATAATCGCCACGCTTGGCAGGCGGGTTGGAGATCGCAGTATAGTTTTTTTTTTAATTTAAAAAAACAAAAAAAAAGTTGCCCCACACTAGGAATTTCTCCTGTGTCGTGGGTGCGTTTACAAACATTTAAACTCACATACACAAACAGCCAGACCCGGAACTACTATCTGTAGGCCATACAAATATTTGTTCGGTGCGGGAATCGAACCCGCGACACGCAGCGTAGCAGTCGATCGCTCAACCACTGCGCCAACCGTGTCGCCCACAAAGGCACAGAGAACGCTGCTACCCATTCTCTGGTGAGTCCCTTAGTCGCCTCTTACGACACCCAGGGGAAGATAGGGGATGGTGCTATTCTTTACGTCCGACACCATACGAATATACCAGTATTTGTATAATATTTATAACCTATCTTTGTGACAAAGATATCGCGTAATCTTAAAAACCCGAATCTTTTGATCCATTAGTCAGTATTGGTCTTTCAAAGTTTATTTAATCTATTAGGTGCCAAAAGTTATCCTTGAAGATCTAGTCTACAAATTCAGACTCAACTAAAATCTACACTACCGAAGGCCTAGAATGACTAAGTACAATACCGTGTGAGTATACGATTTTATATACGACAGCGACACGGTTGGCGCAGTGGCTGAGTGATCGACTGCTGCGCAGCGTGTTGCGGGTTCGATTCCCGCCCAGGGCAAACATTTGTGTGATGAGCACTTGTGTTTACCTAGTATCTGAGTGTTGTTTATCTATATATGTATGTATTAAAAAAAAATGTATTTGTGCATGTATATCAGCTGTCGGACACCCATATTACAGGGTCTCCCTAGTTTGGGGTCAGATGGCCGTGTGTGAAAAGGTACCCACATATTATATTATATAGGTAGGTGTACCTACTGACCCCGCAAACATTGTTTTGCCAATAAACAAAAAATAGCCTATGACCTATTCTCAGACCTACTGAATATATACATTTAATTTCATAAGAATCGGTAAAGCCGTTTAGGAGGAGTTTTGTTACAAACACTGTGACTCGAGAATTTTATATTAGACTAGCGACCCGAC
This sequence comes from Charanyca ferruginea, assembly GCA_947361185.1. Classification (NCBI taxonomy): domain Eukaryota; kingdom Metazoa; phylum Arthropoda; class Insecta; order Lepidoptera; family Noctuidae; genus Charanyca; species Charanyca ferruginea. The sequence continues at coordinate 28,574,213 of OX376058.1, read as the reverse complement.
CCGGCTTCGCATGGGCCTATAGCCTTCCTCGGTAAATGGACTATCCAACACAAAAATAATTTTTCAATTCGAACCAGTAGATCCTGAGATTAGCGCGTTCAACCAAACAAACAAACAAACTCTTCAGCTTTATAATATTAGTATAATTAATTAAAAGTCTAAGTTTAGTTTATAATGTTCAATTACGTAACTAAGCGAAATATTTTGATGTCATTACAATATCATACGATACATTTATGTTTTAAAATTAATGAGATACAACCTCAGTATGCCCTTAGCTATACGGCTTTACCGATTTAGTAAGTCAAAGAACTTGACATGATTTTAGCAACAAAAAATTATATAGAAAGTAAACACTAAAGACCAGGCTGTTCCGATACTCGTTCCAAGGAACGCTTACTTTAAGTATGTAACCAGTATTTCTCATTCTAACAAAATAATTGTATTCTCATCATCTCCCTAGTCTTTTCCCAACTACACTCGGCGTCACAAAAATCGCACCTCTTTAAGAATTCCCTTCAAAGTCATTTTAACCCTATTAATCAATGGTATACATATGACTATAAGGTATAATTGGAAAGGCAATTTATTTAAATTTCAGAATAAATCAATGGATTTGGTTTTTTGTTTACCAGGGAATAAAAAAAAGCAAGCTAATGCAAATGATTAAAAAGTTAAATTTTATTTTATCAGCAAAAATTACAACAAAGTCCTTAAAACTAACTTAAAACCTAGTGTTACCCCCCCTAGCCCTGATGACTGCTTCCATGCGTTCTCTCATGGACCTTATTAATGTGACAACAGTCTCTTGTGGAATGTTGTCCCATTCTGCAACGACGGCATCTTGAAGGTCTTTGAGAGTGGTAGGGGCAGGATTTCGTGCCCGTACTCGCCGTTTCAGTTCATCCCAAAGGTGCTCAATAGGGTTCAGGTCTGGACTTCGCGCCGGCCAGCGCATAACAGGGATGCCAACTTCTTGCAGGTAGTCTCTTACAATTAAAGCGGTGTGACAACGGGCGTTATCGTGCATTAACGTGAACCCACTGCCAACAAAACCCGCATAAGGGACAACCTGCTCCTCTAAGATCTCTGTTATGTACCGAGCAGCAGTCAGCGACCCTTGCCCGCGAGCACTTCCAGTCCGAGAAACACACACAAGGTTCGTTTTACCGTCGATTGACATGCCGCCCCAGAACATGCACGAGCCACCCCCGTATTCCACTGTCTCTTGAATACAGGCTTGTGCGAATCGTTCCCCTTGCCTCCTATACACTCTTCGACGCCTGTCGTTGCAGAAAAGACACACCCTCGTCTCATCCGAGAAGAGCACAGCCCTCCATTGGTCTATTGTCCAATCCACATGGTCACGGGCAAATTGCAACCGGTCTCTGCTATGCTGTGCAGTCAATTTGGGCCCTGTAGCAGCCCTATGAGCTGCAATTTTCTTCTCCCGCATTCTTCTTCTAATCGTGGAGACGCTTACAGAAGTTCTGCGAGCTGATCGCAGTTGTTGTTGCAGCTCAACAGCATTGGAGAACCGATTACGTAAAGACGTCGAAACAATGAAGCGATCGTCTCTTTCGGATGTGCACCGTTGACTTCCAGATCCACGTCTTCGGATATAGCCACCAGTCTCTTGGAAACGTTGGAACACTCGTCGAACGGCAAAACGACTCAAGTTCAGTTGCCGAGCAACATCACATTGCCGCATCCCTGATTGCAGTAGTGCAATGACTTGAGCGGCTTCATCTGCAGTGGTATCCATCTTCTGGGGTATTTTTCTTGCTGTAGCTGTTCACGTGTGTTCACTTCAAAGGTTGAATAGCGAATGACCCACATTTAACCCGGGTCGCCCGTTTTATACCCTTGTAGGGAGGTGCAATTAGTGGCCGTTGTAATGCGTATTTTGACAACATTTTTTTTAACGTTACGTGCTAATGAGATCTGTTGTGTTTAGGAATTCTAACTGTTGTTAATTTAAAGGTCGTTAAACATACTTTTAATTGATACCAATATTAATTGGGTTTAATGTATTCGTTACTGGCGGGACATGTTTTAAACTTATTTTCGAAAAGGTGCGATTTTTGTGACGCCGAGTGTATGTTGGGGACGGCTTCTAGTCTAACCAGTTGCAGTTTTAGATGGAGCGACAGCCATTTTGACCCCCACAACCCAGTTACAGGGTAACACGATAACCATCGGTAAGACTGATCGTCAGACTTTCTGGCTTTTGGCTGCCACAGCTGTCATTCGAAGATCTTTGACAGTCGCGGCCACAGGCAGAGGTGGAACACCGCAGTGGTTTTAGCCGGTAAGAGTCCTGCATGCCCCTCCACGATGGAGGCAGTCCATGAGGATTTCCACCGCTTTACAAAAAAAAAGAAGGTTACACCCGTAATGTCAGCCAGGACCAACGGCTTTACGTGATTTTCAAGGCACGGACGGATCTTGGTAGAAATTCAAGGAATTTGATAAATTTGTTTCTTGGTAATCCATTCCTAGGAAATGGATGGTAACCCATCCACGGAACGACCGCGGCTAGCGCAGCTTAACCATTGGTCGCTCGGTCCGTACGACTAAACCACGAGCTATTTACAGTGAATAATGCTATTTTGAAAAATAATATCTTAAACCATAAAGACGTTTCTGTCATAAACAAAATAACGACGTAAAATTTTGATCAAAACACGCCTAGGCAAAACTGCAGTAATGTGAATGCTTTGTATAAACATGGATTGAAACCCAAAACAGCGCGGTCATATCCATCGGTATGTGCACTTCCCCACAATTGTCAACATAGTTAGGATGTGCGTCGTCTCATTACAATTTTGGAGTGACTCACCTACTTACTAATAGATATGGAATTATCGATCACACTTACCTACGCTTGATCAAAATGTTGTGCAAGCACTGTGCATCAGTCACCCCGATAGGTAGGAGCAGCTTGGCCTACAGTTCCACATCAACATTTCGCCAATGTTGCTGTCAAATCCAATCCAATCCAGTAAAATCCAAAGGAAAATCCAGTTCCAAAAGAAACGCTGCCCACACTAGGAATTTTTCATGTGTCAAGGGTGCGTTTAGTAACTTATACAAACAACCAGGAAGCGATGGAACCTACTTACCTGTGGTTCATATCAAAGACAAAACAACACAGCACAATAGCCAATCACTGCCCGCCTCTCTGTTTCACGATAAATATAATCTGGTTATCTCCAAGGCACGAATGAACCGGTTCATCCTAGGCCGCTGGCCTAGGATGAACCGGTTCATTCGTTCCACCTTAGGCCGCATCAGCACTTAAAATCAGATGTGTTGAGGCCTAACGAAAGCCTTTTAGAATAAAAAAAAAAAATTGCTGAGCCATTGCGTCAACCAATGGCGTCAAATCGACCGAAGCTACAGTACACGTCCAGCAGACTGAAATGACGAAAGCAATGGCCAATAAAAAGATTTTTCAATAAAAGAAAACCGCCTTCAAAAGCTAGTGATATTACCACTGTTTAGTTTTTGAAGGCGGTTTTCTTTAAAAAAAAACAAGCTTTTTATCGGCCATTGCTTTCGGCGTTTTTAAGTATTGCCTTAACATCCAAATTCACTAAGAAACGGCGACACACTTCAGAGATTGTAACTCCTCCAAAGATTAAAGAAACTAAAACATCATCTAAGTATTTTTTGGGATTTTGTTGATTTTCTCAAAGAGAGCTAATTCAATTTTGATAAAATTATAATTGTATGGGACTATTTCGGAATAAATCCTTTTCGAACAAAAAACGAATTTTGCAAATCCGTCCATATAAGACAGAGTTATGCCCAAACATACAAAAAAAAATAGACATCCGAATTGATAACCTCCTTCTTTTTGAAGTCGGTTAAAAAGACCAGCTCATCACCACTCCCCGCTTATTACGATTCCGACTCTGAGCACTCCATTGATCCGATCAGACAGAATCTGGTCTTACTGTGCGCACTTTTATGACGCAGAAACCCAGATATTCCTAGTCTATATTCATACTTCAATGCTACTATAAACATTAGTAAAACGTAAACGTATTTAGTTAACGTGCGTATTCTGACAGTATTTTTATAACATTGTAAATCAAGGTCAAGGCATTCTGAAATGTTTTTCTGTGATAAAACTTTGTAACGCATAACAAATGACTACCAGTATTGATAAGAAGCAATGACGAGTTTATTAATCATACTGATTTAATTACAAAATTAATAACTGCTAATGGATGTCAAGAATCAGGTTTGGAGACAGCAAAACAATTTGTTTACAATGACGATAAATATTGATTTCAATAATGTTGCAAATACGATGATGATGATTGTAACAAAATACCTTGTAATATATTAAAACTAAATTAAACAAAATTTAAAAGATACATTAAAGGTAGACTTTGTAAACAGGCATATTATAAGTTAGAGGATTATATCCAAGATAAGAATGCTTGGGAACATGCTGGTCCGGCTCCATAGGACAATCTATACAGTCTAGACAAAATCAAACTGATTGCTAATTCAAACTACTAAATTTAATACTTTATAAATATACATTATTATTCTTTATTGTACTTAATAGATTACTCTGGCTCACACACTATTCATTGTTTGTTGGAATAGAAGTAGTAGTCGTCTACTGTATTATTAATTGTAAATATGTGAACACTGTGTGTCTATGTACATAACTTAGCTGTCATTTCTTAACTTATAATACTTTGCACATACCATACTAAGTGCTTTTTATACAAGGTACATCGTATTCACATAACATAATCGTTCTTGTAAATGCAAATATTATAAACATCCTCTTTTCAAAAGAGTATGTATGGAGTTTCTTGCCCATTTTTCTCCATACGAAACTACAGTTACCGGTACTTAAGTTGGCAAGATATTTTGTAGTGGGGGAAGTACGCGCATGTAAAAGTGTATGAAATTGTGCGTGCGCAAACTTCGCCCACTACAAAATCTCTTGCCAACTTACGTGCCGGTAGTTATACCATTTGGAATGGGCAACTAGATGCGTGCCTTTTAATGATCTAATTGAAATAAATGATTTGACTTTGACTTTGACTTTAATGATGATGAAAGTTAGTTTTCAAGCGACTTCAAAATTAAAAGAAGTAGGTTCTCAATTCGACACGTATATTTCTTTAGTGTACGCGACTTTTTTCAGTTTAGTCCGATTTTGATGATTTTTTCTTTGATTGATAGTGTACCTATACCTCAAAGTTAGCCCCATATAATTGAAAATATTCTACCCTAAGGGTGGAAAATTAAGGGATGACTTATTTTTTTTTTTTGGTGTCACCGTTTCCTAATTGATTTGTATGATATGAAGTAGGTATTAAAAAGCGTTAAAATAAATTGAGAAAGAAAAGACTGTCTTTTTTACAAAAAAGAAAGTCTTCAAAATTTAAAAAGTAATAAGTAACTTTAAATTCGCAAATTGGTGGCAATACAAAACAACAAACAAAACCAAACCAAAGTTATTTTTAGTTTTTTGTTTTTGAAGGCGGTTGTCTTTTATGAAATTAGAGTCTAAACTATTAGGGGTTTTTATCTAATTTTAAGTCGATATCCTTTAAACGTAAAATTCAACAGAAAACAATTTTAAGCTATTCATAAATCATGAAGGGAAATATTCTTCCTTTATTAATAAGGCCTTCGTTAAACAAATTAATAGCATTTTCCGACAAAGCTTCGTGTATCAATTACAATTTATATTGATAATATTTCATCAGTAAAATACAGTTTCCAGCGATGAATGCGGATCACATGGCAACCCGCATGTTGATGATAAAATATAACCTGTCATGTCCGAGGATTAACAATGGCTGCTATGTAACGTGCCAATACTGTCATCTAAATAAAGTTTTAAATACGTAAACGGTCGGGCTATCTCTGTTAATTTAGATGAAGTTAGCGTGCGTAAAATTCTATACATCTGCCAGTATATTCTGCAACAAATTCCCTCGCTGTTTTCCTGCAGTTTACATTATTAAATTATTGTACATTCAAAATCGGTAATATATCATAGATTAGAATTTGTAAAATGTGTGAATACTTATTCCTTAAGTTCATTTTGTGACCCTATATTGAAAAGAGTCGCCACAAATGACGTTAGGTACTAAAGGTACAGACGGATATTATATCGCACCCTGGGCTGTCAACCATGACACCAGGGTTTCCATACAACATACAACGTACGACACGATACAAAAAGAAGAATAATAAGGCCGGCGAAAGTAAGTAACCTCACAGAATGCAGAACTGTTTTATATTATACACTAGCTACAACCTGCGACTTTTTCCACGTTAACATAAAGCGTAGCTACCATAAAAATATCCTATAACAATTGGTGTTACTGTAGGTTCCTATCTGAGAAAAATGATTGAAATTGGACCTTAGTTACTAGAGATTCTGTAACTAAGGACCAATCATCATCTGCCTAGCCTTTTCCCAACTTTATTGGGGTCGGCTTCCAGTCTAACCGGATGCAGCTGAATACCAGTGTTTTACATGGAGCGACTGCCTATCGGACCTCCACAGCCCGGTTAATGCGTAACACGATACCCCTTGGTAAGACTGGTTGTCAGACTTTCTGGCTTATGACTACCCATAACGACTGCCAAAGATCTACAAATGACAGCCGGGACCAACAGCTTTACGTGCTTTCCGAGGCACGGAGGGAACTTGATATGAAAGGGATGGTTACCCATCCACAGACCGACCGCGGCTAGCGTAGCTTAACCTGTGACCGATCGATCTGTACGGTTTTAACTTAGCCACGAGCCCCTCCTAACTAAGGACCAATACACTAACAATATTTTTCCTCTTTTTAATATTAGTATAGATTGAACACCTTCTAAGCTATTCAACAGAAACCCACAACCTAAAACAGAGACCCTCAACACTAAATGCGTACAGAAGGTACTATTCCCAAAAGTAGCTTCAACATTACCTTTCACTTTCTTAGTTACCCACTTCCTTGCTAATGGATGCTCAAGTAAAATGTGTAATGGATAAGTGATTATAACTGTGCTCATAATGAGAAGTCGGCAATCTCAGCAAAGTGGCGCTCGTTAGCGACACAGGCTGTTGAAGCTGTTATGATTGGTAACCAACAATTGCGGTCCTTCTGGATATTTTCGCGGAATGGCTTAGTTACGATTTTATGCTGTTAGATTTCCTGATTAAAGTTTTTCTTCGGTTGGATAGAAAAGGCTGTTTTAATATTTTTTTAAGTGGTACCATAATAATATTGTCTCCATCTATTCGCAACTCACTAGGCTTTACCAACTGAAGTCCTGATTGACGGTCCTATTTCATAGATATCAAAACCAAGAGAATGATTGAATATTTAGAAATTAAAAATACCTAATCTGTTTTTCGAATCTATGTTACTTACCTAGACTGCGCCGAGCAAAATAATTCAAAACAGTCGTCACTGTTAAAATGATATAATCAATACTTTTACCATAATTACCATAAAAAATATGTAATGAATACCACAATGAATGTGTTAACCAATTATGGTTGGCAAAAATAAGAATACTGTTTAATTTAATAAACAAAAATACGTAAAGTTGTACAAAAATCTTTAAAAAAACTCGTATTTTGTTGAGTTTTGATAGTAAACTGTATTTTTTTTTCACAAACTTGAATTCATACTAATCTTACGCGCTGTTTTGAATCATACATACATATGTTGCGTATGATTCAAAACAGCGCGAAAAATTAATAATAAAATAACTAAGCGACATTTCGAAACTGTAAAAACTACAAATTGTGGTATGAATGTTAAAGATTATTATGAATTCAAGTTTGTGAAATAAAAAAATACAGTTTACTATCAAAACTCAACTAAATAAAAGATTTTTTTAAAGATATTTGTATAACTTTACGTATTTTTGTTTATTAAATTAAACAGTATACTTATTTTTTGCCAACCATAATCGGTTAACACATTACACACATAGGTATAACTCGGCGCAGTCTTAATGCATTAGCTATCTATAATAGCAATGTTCAGTAGAAGTATATGGTAAAAAAGGTCCCAATTAAGTAGTTTAAAACTCTCCTGAATAAAACAAGAAACTTTCAAAGCGATTACAGTTGTTATCTCAACTTTTTAAATAACAATTTTACTGATGGTAACCCTACTATAGGCTGCTCCCGTTTGACTAAACAACTTTAAATTCGATTTACATTGCGTAATTTCTTTAAGGTCTTTAGCAAGGTGAATTATCAAAGGGCAATGTAATGCTAAATGAGACAAGCTTTCTTTGTCCCTTTTGTAGGTGCTTTAGTACCGTAATTAAGGACTCTAATAGAAAATGAGTCGGGGAAGTTAATTATGTTAATCTTAATGAACTCAAAATACTTAGGGAACTAAAAAAGTCTGGTACCGAATTTGTAAGAAGAGAAACGAATCTAAAAGGTGCTTTTATTCTCATTTCTATGTTGATTTGGGAGCGTAAGAAAAGTTTGGCAAAGTTTCCTTTGTAGTTTATCTGAGACATGATATGACCCAAAAAAGACGAAGTTTGATGTCTGATCCTGAAATTGAAATCAAGTAAGTTCTTTTATGAATAATGAAGATTCATAGCATTTCTTGTATAACTGTAGGTAGGTACTCTGGTAGCAATAAAAACAATATGAAAGAACTACACGTAAGACTAGAGATATTACTTAGACGAGAACAAAAACGTGGTCCTTGGGTACGAGGGAGATGGATTAAACATCAATCTTGAGAAACAGAGAGAAAATGCTTCTGGGAGTTAAATAATGTACCTTACTCCAATAGGTATCTGTCTGTATTCTATTTCTTGTGATCTATGATTAACGATTCCAAACATAGAACTATAGATCTATGATTTCAAATGTAAGTCTTGTAGAGTTAACCTCTGTCACCTGTTTCTTTATTAAACTTATTATTTGTATCTTTGCAAACATACGAAACGATTGGACCGTTTCTAAGTAAGTTCAAAAATAGTGTACCAGTTCTATTATTCGTGAAAATCGATGTCTTTTGTTCCGCGAAACTATTTTGTTTTGTATTGTCAATGACAAATGCTATGATCATCTCTGTTTATTTCTATTTCTGTTCCAGGAAATGCAAATCTGCCACACCTCACAAAAACCATAGAATTGGCTCTATTTGCATTCATTTGTACTTTTTACGTTTTTATAGAAGTAAAAACTCTTCAATAGTACAATGTGAATCTGTATTTTTGCAATCAGATAAACAATTATATTTAGCTGTGAAGGTTCCGAACGCTTAAAATATAAAGTTTTTAAGCTGAAAATAATAACAATGATAAAATGAAAACCATGACTTTGGAACATTATGTTTGTCAACTTAAACTATTTAAAATCACGAATATTTTTGCAAATGAAGAAGTCTTATTCTATGAATATTATTTTGCCAATTTATCAGATAAACATAAAACGATGTACGTTTCTGCTCGAATCGTTTTAATATCGGCTTTGAACACAAATAACAAGTCCCAAACGTGACCTACACAAAGAATTAAAGTAAAGCAAGCATATTCAATTCCTTTAGGCCCTTCCACTTAAATCTCCCAAATGCGTTACCATTCTCACGTCGTGCTTCCTAAAATATGCAAAGTGCCTGCCAAAAGCAGAGATCGCAGAGCCAACCGACTAAGACCGTAAGGAATCTGGTCCTTTAACCCCACAAGAAACAGTAACCTTGAATTCCGAAGTAATTCAAGTTAAATTAGGAGATTTCAACATTAACATGCGTTACACGAACTTGACGCGGGACTACTTACGGAAATGTATAGCGATGGTCTTGCTATAAATCCCGGATGGATCGGGCCTTTTGGGCGAAAGAGTAGCCTTCAGGATAACAATGAGGAAAGCCAAGAACGAGCCAACAGAATTGGATTATTCAAAGCAGGGTATATTTTAAGGTTAGATAACCGAATCCATATCGGTTTTGAATTATGAAAATGCATAAACTATATATAGATCAAGATCAACTAGATATAGATCAATATATTTTTTTTTGTTAGATCCTGTACTGTAAAGGTTGCATGCATATACTGACTGTTTCGTCTTAACACTCTGGATTTGTTCTAGAAAGTATTTAATTTTAGAAGTTAGAAGCGTTAGGCTTGTTTTTTATATGAAGGCATTGTTTAGTCTGGTGACGTGATATTTAGTCAATACAGTTTTTCTCTCGTTTTCCGCTCTTTAATTAAAAAGAACCTTTCACTCCTAGTACACCATAACTCACCAGAACACAAGTACATGCTACAGATCCGGTACCGTAAGAGCTCAGCATGGTCTGAACTCTTAGAGGACATAAAAAAATTGTTAACTAAGACACACCCGCGACACTTCATACAAACGAAACGATATAATTGCCTACACTACTACCATAATAGCAGACTGTACAGATACGTGCGTGCGTAACGCACACAACGTTAATATCGGTAGGGCTGTCACTGCCACCGCGAGCACGCGAGAGCGAGCGAGCGATACCGGGGCAACACAAGTATTTCTCTCTCTCTCATGTAGGTACTCGAATTTTGAAATTCGAACTTCCAAATAGGTAAGTAGGTACCTAACAAGAAGTTTGTAGTTTTAGTTTAAATTCGTCATTCCGTCACGGCCATTTCCTCATTGCATTTAGGAGGGAATGACGATTGATGCGGGTATAACTTAATTTGATTAATAAAAAAATAAAAATTTTGCTTTAATTAATCAACTTGTATTTTTAACCCCCGACGAAAAAGAGGGGTTATAAGTTTGACGTGTCTGTGTCTGTGTGTCTGTCTGTGGCACTGTAGCTCTTTAACGGGTTTCATTATAATTTAATTTTGACAACTAAAAGTTTATAAACTTGCTATTGTTTGACATTTTACTCAGACATTTTATTTTGTGATTCAATTTGTACGCCATAGTTGGCAAACATGTATACTTACATCTTCATAATTTAAATACCCTGCATGTCTAGTCAGACACTTAGCCACAAGTCCATTCAAGTAAAATAAACACAAAAAAGTTAGTCGTTATAGGTAGCCAGAAGCCGGAAAGTCTCACAACCAGTTTTACCAGAGATATCGTGCTACGTGGATTGTGGAGTCGCTTCATACGAAACGCTGGTATTCAGCGGCATTCACTGCGACTGGACGCCGATCCCAACGAAGTAGGGTAAAAGAGATGATGATGCCAAATTATAGAAATAAATAATATTATTATTCCAAATTTAGACAGGGTTGCAGCAAGAGATGGCGGGATGAATGGAAGGGATTCCTCCAAAACAGGAGGGATGAAGCCCAGAATCGCGACAGATGGAAGGCATGGAATCAGACCTTTGCCTAGGAGTGAGACAGAATAAGCTAACACATAGCAAAATAATATAAACTACGGCAAAATAGCAAAGTGCTTATAGTCTATAGTAATAATTATTGTAAGTAGTATATATAGTACAATAATTATTGTCTATTTATCTTCTTAACCCCCGACGAAAAAGAGGGGTGTTATATGTTTGACGTGTCTGTGTGTCTGTGTATCTGTCTGTGGCACTGTAGCTCTTTAACGGGTGAACCGATTTGAATGCGGTTTTTTTATTTGAAAGCAGATTCTCTAGCGATGGTTCTTAGACATGTTTCATCAAAATCGGTTCAGAAGTTTTAAAGTTATCAGCTCTTTTGTTAGATGCGGTAGGGATCTTAGGGAATTACATTCTATTTTCACAACTTCCTCAATATATGGGTATCAAATGAAAGGCCTTGACTAGTAGAATAATGTATACTATATTGCAAGGGAATGAGGAATGAATAACGAAATGAAAACTAAAAATTTGTAAATTATTTTTGTAAACTCTTATACAAAACCAAACTAAATTACGTTTAAAAAATTTAAAATAAAAATTAAATTAAAAATTTAAAAAAACCCCCAACGCAAAACATAAAAGCGATTATGTAAAAAGTCAAAAATAATACCTTTTGTTGAGCCATCAAATGTTTGTTCGTTGAAATGGCGCTATAATGTCGCGGCGGGATACCGCTAAGTTTAAAGCAATAACTAAATAGCTAAAATAGCGAACTGATGGTAACTAGATTTACAACAAGATTAACAACTAGGTTAGCAACAAAAATTTGATAATATCGAAGCAAATTGGTCGGAAATGCTGGTAAATTAATAGACAGTGAATGAAATTAAGGGACTGACTTACTTAAGCGGTACCCCGCCGCGACATTATAGCGCCATTTCAACGAACAAACATTTGATGGCTCAACAAAAGGTATTATTTTTGACTTTTTACATAATCGCTTTTATGTTTTGCGTTAGGGGTTTTTTTAAATTTTTAATTTAATTTTTATGGTATTTAATTCAAAACAGGTACGTGTATACGTCATAGTTTAATATGATAAAAATTACATAATTTCATATATTATTATTTGTTTTTAAATATAAAATATTTAATTTAGATATATAGGGTGACTGGTAATTAGTGTACGATACTTAAACACGTGATTGTGTTCATGTTAACAAACAACTTTCCCGAAGAAACATTTTTTTTGTACTGGTTGACTTTAGGTCACAGGCGTGCGCGCGCGTGAATTTCATACGGCTGTTGTGTCATTGTGATAAAAGTGAACCAATACAAAAAAGATTTTTTCTTCGGGAAAGTTGTTTGATATCATGAACACAATCACGTGTCTAAGTATCGTACACTAATTACCAGTCACCCTATATAATATAAATATTTCGATTTTCTTTTATAACAAATGAGCGAATACATGTTTCTACGCGCTATGAGTCAGCCCTTGAACTAGAAGACGTTGCCAGAGCCAATGCGGCGCGGGTAGACGTGAGGAACAGTGTTTCGATGGGGGGCGGAGCGTGTCGCTACTGTACGATAGTACTAATACTTATACTGTGACTAAGAGTTACATACGAATATTTAAATTGTAATAATACAACATGCAAACAACCAAAAATCTGCATTAATTTCGTCACACTCAATTACAGACCATGTACACTTCAAGTCCCTTATATAAAATTAGGGACTGGTTTCAACCACAGTCTAACCTTGACCTCTGACCTTTGTAGCCGGTATTAGGTTATAAATAGATCTGTAGCTATTCTGAGAGGGACCCGCTTAGTTTGCAGATTGCTCTATTACCGGTAGAATAAGTGACAGGTTTAGGACGTGACTGTATAGTTTAACTCGTAGAAGGATATAGGTAGGGCTTGGTGACGAACTGGTTAGTTAAACATTAAAATCCTTTTTATTCCTGAAACTTGTACAGTTACAGAGGGATGAAATGAAAAATACTAAGGATAGTCATGTTCAGCAGTGTATATTCTGTAAAAATCAATAGCTGGCATCAGCGCTGTTTCAGGTGAAGTGAGCTGGAGGTGAGTTGTCATTCCATCTGTAGTGCCAGGCAACAATGAACCAGCTGTGAACTCTAGATGAAGAGCTGTCCTGATGCTAAGGATTGACAAAGCATTACCTACACAAATACTTAATTGATATCTTATAGATATAATATTATAAAGCTGAAGAGTTTGTTTGTTTGTTTGGTTGAACGCGCTAATCTCAGGATCTGCTGGTTCGAATTAAAAAATATTTTTGTGTTGGATAGTCCATTTATCGAGGAAGGCTATAGGCCCATACGAAGCCGGGTCGGTTTGCTAGTGTTTTATAATTATTTCCTCAAAACTGTAATCAAAAAGATTTTTTTATTTGCTTACAAATTCAAAAAAGTTAGTAATCTTAATAGCTTTGAAATAATTGAAACGCAAATAACATGTTAGATAATAGTAGTACTAAAAGAAGTATAATATTGATTATGATTGTAATGCTTTGTTAAAACTTATTTATTATTATTTATTTTATTGTTAATTATAACGAGAAAAGCAATCACATTAATTAACAAAGGTATGATGAACAAAAACAATTTAAAAACTAACATATAGTAGAGGACACCCCCACATACTTCCTCTCACAAAATATCCAACATACACGCATAATTCTACCCCATTAGCATCGATCACCATCGGCAGTATCGGGTCTGGTGACAGCTCACTTCATATAGAGTTTATCGAGGGAGATTGTTACAGACCAGTGCCTCAGGTCTGCTATTACAATAGTGTCAGAATGGTCTATCATTGATTTCATAACTGTTGATTTTGACAAGTTTGGTAATCTACTAGTATAATGGCGTCATTATGATTTTCCAACGGTCAACCACTGACACGCCATTGAAAGAAATGATATAGAATGGTAATCTCGTACAAAATGACAACTGAATGACTGACTTAGGCGATAATCTGCTAAAATTTTGACAGTTCCTTTGATCAGTGACGTACCATTAGAACGTCGTTGTGCAGTCAATGATCGACCATTATGAATTTAGCAGATTACGGACTTTTAGCAAAATGACAATGGGATCGTGTTGGAATGACGAAATATAAAAACAGCAGACTTGGCCCCCAGCATTGTTGCAATGAGAAGATAAAGAAGCTGAATGTGGGGAGTTCTGATTCGCAAATAATAATTATTTAAATTTTCACATAAATACAATTAATCATGTCAAAGTCAAAGTCAAATCATTTATTTCAATTAGACCATTAAAAGGCACTTTTGAACGTCATAATGTAAAATTTAAATCTAGTTGCCCATTCCAAATGGTAGTTTCGTATGGAGAAGAATGGGCAAGAAACTCCATACATACTCTTTTAAAAAAGGGTGTTTACAATATTTTCATTTACAAGAATGATTATGTTATGTGAATACGATGTATCTTGTATAAAAATCACTATATTATGGTATGTACAAAGTATCACAAGTTAAGAAATGACAGCTAAGTTATGTACATAGACACACAGTGTTCACATATTTACAATTAATAATACAGTAGACGACTACTTCTTCTATTCCAACAAACAATGAATAGTGTGTGAGCCAGAGTAATCTATTCAGTACAATAAAGAATAGTATGTTTATTATATGTAGTATTAGATTTAGTCATTTGAATTAGCAATCAATTGATTTTGTCTATACTAAAATTATGTCCTATGGAGCCGGACCAGTACATGTCAAATTGGCAGTCGTTGTTAAAGATAAAGCACTGTATAGATCAATGTGTGTTATTGTAACGGCACACAATAGTCCGTCCAGTCCATCTACTCAAATCCCGACAGCTATTGAACGGTTTTAATAAAAACACATCACACCACCAAGTGCTATAGGTCGATTCTGTAAAATTCAAACAACAACTCGCATCTCACATCGCTATTCACATTCACTCTCACTTCACATATGCTTCAAAATGACCTTGATATATTTGACACTTTGAATCGGGTTTTAGTGCGAAGTGAGCGTCGAAGTGACGGGGAAATTACCTCACATAATGCCACTTCTTACGTCATCTCATACTTTATCCTTCAAAATCTCCCTGTCAATTTAGTTCAATTTGCTGACATGCTCGCAAGGGAGATTCGAAGTTTAGAAAGGTCTTACAGAATCATACCCCTGAGCGCTCCCAACTGTAAAGCCTTTGTCCAGCCACCACACAGAACAGTATTAAATGAATAGAAAATATGATTTTAAAATATCGCCGCACCCTTTGTCAAAAGCTTTCGCCATTAATAACCAAAGTTGCTTTGTTTTGTTTCCATCAAAACTCGCGGATATTGTCGGGTCCTCTAGCATAAATTTGTTTGGAGGACAATATGATTAATTCGTGAATTTCTGGTGGACAACCAACCCTTTTGAATAAGGCGAGACAGTTTTAGCATTATTTGTTAGCTGTATATTATCCTGTTTTGATTGACCCCTTTTATTCCTAAAACTGAAGACAGTAAGAGAAAGATGTAGAAACGTTTTGGAAAATTATCTGAATGAATGTTACATTCGAATTCGTTTATGTTTTATCTGAACTAAACTTTTGTAAAAAAAGCTTTTTAATCCGTGTCTTCGTCAGCTGTCTTCGTGATAACTGACACGAGCGAATTCGCGGACAAAATCTTATATGATTTTACAATATTATATGCCCAGTAAGGACCCAAGTGGGATAAAACATCAATCATAGAAACAAAAGCCATACACATGAATGTAACACAAATCTAGATATGAGAGACTACCACAAAATGATCAGCGAGAATAAATGTGTGGAAACGTTAACAGTTATAATGATCCCTTGAAGATAAATCCATTCCTATTAATTTGAGTACCTATAAACTTGAAGAGTTTGTTTGTTATTTTTAACCCCCGACGCAAAAACGAAGGGGTGTTATAAGTTTGACGTGTCTGTGTGTGTGTGTGCATGTCTGTCTGTGGCATCGTAGCTCCCGAACGGATGAACCGATTTTGAATTTGTTTTTTTCTTCTAACGCGATAATCTCCGAACCGATGACGAACGGAGCGATTCTGAAAATTCATTCTCTAATAGGAAGTTACGTTTCCCGTAAGTGTTATAGGCTGTTATAGGCTATTTTATATAAAAAAAAAATAGAGATCTGTAAAAATATTCGCGCCGACGAAGTCGCTGTATAGCTATTTAATAAAAAAGAATAGGGATCTGTAAAATAATTCCCGCGGGCGAAGTCGTTGGTTTTTTAGAATACGAATGATTACGAGAGCATGGTTACCCTAACCAAAATATTGATTCTATTTCACTCTCATTACAATATTTGCAACATCAATATTAATTTGACGCTTCCTACAAGTAACTAAGATTTTACTTAAAGCATACAAAAACAATTATTACAAAACATGTTGCAAAACCTGAACCTTTCTAGTTTCTTTTAATGGACAGCTGCGTCTACTATTACTACTACTAGTACGTCGCCCACTCTAATTTAAGGGGCTAATTAAACAATTTCCATACCAAACAATTTCTAAATTCCTCCAGCCTACGTTAGCAAAATCAACAACAACATCCTCTTAACATCCCAAACATTGTACCTGACCCATTGTTATAAAGGTTGTGATTAATGTAAGATACCTATATCCGTCCATACCGCAAATCGACTACCCTATAAAGTAAACTTGACCACAACTCCCACGGCCTAATTGGATGGGACCGTTTAGATCCACTCGACGTCCACTGCATTCACGATGACTATTAATTTTATTCCTTTATAGGCGACCTCTGAGGGAAATTCTCAACTCCCATAAGTGTAGTGACAACTAACGCCATCTACTTATCGGTAAAGTACTAATTACTGGTCCTCGGGTACGGTAGAGTCGATTTATTGACATAATACTATTAATTGTTTCCACGATGTTGAATAAACACAATTTACGAGGGAAACGCTGTCAAGGTAAGGTATACCTTGCTGTATAAGCAGGAACTCAGGTTCTGTAGCTCTGGGAGGGGGAAACAAAATATTAATTAAGCAGAATCAAGCGAGAACGCAGAATTTTTAACAAATCGTTTGAAACTTTTAGAAATATAAAATGTAAATTACAAACACACTCTGGTTAATAAAAAGATATGTTCGTTTTATCAAAAATAGGCGACACCTTAAATATAATGCCTAAATAATTATGATTACACTTATTGGATTGCGATTTTATATTGACATTTAATTGTTGCCTATTGTTACGCGCATAGATTGAAGAGGCAAATTAATGTTGCTACATATTGTCTGAAGTTTTTTCTTACAAGTTATTATTTATTAATTGGTAATTATGTAATTGTTATTTACTAATTGCTACGGTGCGTAAAGCTAAATGATGGTTGATGTACAAGTAAATGGAGTTTCATAACTGAATATTATAAGAACGTTCAACCACTCTCATCCGCGGTTTCTTATTTGTACACCACAAATTAAAACACAAAAGACGATGTTAGAGGTTCTTAGGCTGATTATTAAGAGACTATATTTAGAATAAGCCAGATAAGAGAAGAGAAAGGAAACATTTATGTCCTTGAAAATAAACAATACACCAAAATATCTAACTTTTGCATAACATTCCAACTGCGAGGATGTTCCTGGTCATTAATCTTCACAGTTCATTTCACGCAGATTTAGCACGCATCGCCTTCGTTCAATGTATTCAATGCTGATTTATAAAAAAAGTTTGTATCGAAATTCAAACGGGTGAGGAAAAAAATGTATTGCGATAGTTGTGAGCGCGCAAAAACTTTACACTTTAGGTGATAAACGTGACTTGCAACTGAATGGGACTTTGAAAAAACTACTTTAGTACTTATTTGTTTTTTATTCTTATGGTTCTTACTGTGACGAGGTAAACAGTAATCCCAAGTAGTAATCAATGAGTGTGATGGTGGTAAACAGTGATTTTGATGTCAAAGTCAAAGACAAATCATTTATTTCAATTAGACCATTAAAAGCCACTTTTGAACGTCATAAAAAAAAAGTTGATTCTAGTCGCCCCTTCCAAAATGTAGTTTCGTATGGAGAAGAATGGGCAAGAAACTCCATGCTAACTCTTTATAAAAACAACATGTGTACAATATTTTGCATTTACAGTTTATGGTTATAAAACTATACGTGAATACGATGGACCTTGCATAAAAAAACACTATCACTATTGAAGTATGTACAAAGTATTACTAGATAAAGAATGACAGCTAAGTTGTATAAATAGATACATACATAATGTTCACATATTATTATTTACAATTATTGAAAAAGTAGACAACCACTCCTTACATTTCAACAAACTATGAACTACTGTGTAAACCAGAGCAAGAATTAAATATAATGTTTAAATAAAAATATAAAGTTTAAAAACTAAAACCCGACCACAACAAAAAGTGATCTAAAAAGTACAAAACAAGAAAATATTTCACACAGAAATCAAGACATAGGTACAAAATGGTCAAGGTAAGCCGTGGTTGCATGCCTGTATCCCATATGAGTGCGATGAACATGAATATAATGGCATGCAACCACGGCTTACCTTGACCATTTTGTACCTATGTCTTGATTTCTGTGTGAAATATTTTCTTGTTTTGTACTTTTTAGATCACTTTTTGTTGTGGTCGGGTTTTAGTTTTTAAACTTTATATTTTTATTTAAACCATTTTGGAGTCACAGCTAAGTATTATATATTTAATAGGTACTAGTGAACCCCTTTCCAATGATACTAAACACGGTATGCGTATCTTACTTTATTTGGTAATCTTTCCTTTTTTTACAATAATTTGTGACAAATTACCACTAAATATTATATAAATTTGAAATGTACTAGTGAACCCCTTTCCAATGATACCAAACACGGTATGATTGTCTTAATTTTTTTTTTTAATATTGTTTTTTTTTGTCCGCCAGAGGGCGCCACATTGGATTCGGTGATACGTCATATAGCCTATAACCAGCGGACGATCAAGACGCTTCTAACGATACCTCATTTGTTCAGTTCTGATAAGTAGTTTAGGAGCTATGCGCGTACAGATGAACATACATACATACATACATACATACATACATACATACATACATACATACATAGCCTGTCAAACTCATAACCCTCCTTTGGCTTTGCCGTAGTCGGGTAATTAAGTAGTTTTAATTAGCAATCGGTTTGATTTTGTCTAGAATGTGAGTTGTCAGTCCCTTAATCTTTATCTTGGGATGACTGCTCACTTAACCTAAATTCACCGAAGGATATTTTAACAGAACACTAGGTACAGAGGCCAGCACATCAAGCTACAACAATCTGTCAAATTTCTTTGATAGATTTTCAACATTATTACGAAAAAATAAGGTTCTTATTCTATTGGGAAAATTTGTCAGTTTGGTATGAGGAAACACAAGGGCCGTTTTTCCATACAAACTTAGTCCCCTGTTTCCTCCTTGGATAATGCCAGTAGATCAATTTTTTTTTTAAATATCCATGGCTACTATTGGCATGTCCCTATGTTTTCATTTTTCTCATAAATTTATTATTAAAAGAGATATGAATATTCAAAAACCTAAAAAAATGGCATGAATTTCCGATGTGTTCAAACATTCAGAAAACAAATTTGTCTTGATTATATAAAAAATAGAAAACATAGCAACACGGCAAAAGCCTTTCTTTATTTTTTAATGAAAAAAGCAGTTAAATCGGTGAAGTTTTGGAGAAGAAATCAGGGGACTACGAATCATTGATTTTGTGTACTTTTAATAGGTATTTTCGGTCAAAGCTGCAGTTGTCTCTATCGCGCTCTGCGGTTCGTGTTCGGGTATCGCGCGACAGCAATAGATATTACAAATACCTAATTTTCAATTCTCTAGCCCGTGGTATCTGTACAAGTACTAATTTTAGTGACGTCGAAGATTGGGCATTAAAGATCCTAGTTTCCATTAGTAAATTAAGTTGAAACACGCCCATACGCCCATAAGTCACTACACATGCGAGTTACATCTTACGAGCCTTTCATGAGATAATGCCAATTACGATAAACATTTTTTTCCTGTAACTAATAAGGAGTCTCGTCTCTCTGTTCCCCGATAAATGTAATCTGGGTGTCTTCAGTGCACGAGTGAACCAGTTCATCCTACGGAAGCGTGCTCCACGTTAGCAGTCAGTTGCGGCTAAACGCAGGCCTAAAGGAAAAAAGGTACATAACGAAACAGCTGAATGTAAACAAATAATTATAGCTAGAACACAAAAACTACATAGGTATCTTATTTGTATGCCAATTTTCAGCTAACTCTGTTCAGCCGTTTAACCGTGCATGACTTACAAATATTCATTCATACTTACAAACTTTCGCATTTATAATATTAGTAGGATGTACCTAAATATATCTACTTTACTTCAATAGCTTCACCTACGGTTTCTCGAACTAATAAAAGGATGAATCGGACAAATCGTATTTTAGTTGTTGATAAAGTAATCAATCATTCATAGAAGTTTACACACGCATGATTTGCCGTATTGTTATTATGTTTCCTCCAAGGGGTAAGATACGTATTCTGGAGCGATGCTATAATGCTCACTATCGGTATCATATCTGTTCAATTTGATGTGTGCATTATAGTATACCTATGCTATAGTTATGCAGGGCACATTGCTCGTAGAACAGATGGCCGATGGGGTCGAAAAGTCCTAGAGTGGCGACCGCGAACCGGAAGACGTTGCGTTGGAAGGCCTCCCACTAGGTGGACCGATGAACTGGTAAAGGTTGCGGGGATCCGCTGGATGCGAGTCGCACGGGACCGGTCAATGTGGCGCCACTTGGGGGAGGCCTATGTCCAGCAGTGGACGTCTTTCGGCTGAAATGATGATGATGCTATAGTAACACTTGTCATTTATAACTTATCATCCTTTTTTATTGGTTTAAGGCTGACGAACTGAAGCGTGGACGAACTGACGCGTGCTTGCATTTACCGGTCAGCAAACTAATCAAGGCTGACGAACTGACGCGTGCCTGCACTTCCCAGGGGATCTTACTAAAAGATCCGCCTGGGACCTCTGTTTCCGATCTTGGAGCTGACTACGCGCCTGTCCTCACCTTTGTGTCGTCTTCCTTCACTAAAGCCCTCCTGCATACCTTCCTTCATACCATCTAATAAATCTTACGTTCTTTAGTGTGTCTTTTTTATATTAATTTGTATTTTTAATCTCTCTCATTTTTACTTATTAAATTTTAAATGTGCAAGCCTGCTTACCCTTTTATTTGCTGGGATTAAGTAGATTTGTTACAGCATAAGGAATTGAGTTGTTGACTTGACACCACGAATCAATTCACATACTTTTTATGAGCTGACAAAACGTGATTTTCCCATCATGGGTTTTGAATGGCAATAGCAACATGTGACGTCACTTATTTGCAAACCCAATTATCGGTTTCTAATAAAAATCAAACTATATCATCATCATCATTATCATCATCATCATCATATCAGCTTATTGCTGCCCACTGCTGAACGTAGGCCTCCTCCAGAGATCGCTAACTCTATGTATAGTTAATTCCATATTTCATTTGGTTTTCAAGGCTAAAATACAGTGTTTTATAATAGTCAACTATCTAATTACTTCAAATTTTTCAAAAGTAAGTAATCTTAAGACTAACAACGATAAAGATTGGAAACATAGGTAGGTACCAAACGCCTACGTTAAAAAAGATAGATTTAGATTTTAGATTTTTTTTCCACATTTATTGTGCGAACTGCCAGACTGTGGAATTCACTGCCCGCCTCTCTATTCCCCGATACATATAATCTGGGTATCTTCAAGGCACGAGTGAACCGGTTTATTCTAGGCAAGCGTGCTCCACCTTAGGCCGCATCATCACTTAAGATCAGGTGAGTTGCGGTCAAACGCAAGCCTATAACAATATACCTATAAAAAAAAAAAAAAAAAAAAAAAATGTAAACATGCATACTCGTATTTATTCGTAAATCGCACTGTAACTGACATTACACGTGTCCAGATAGCGTGTGCTGATATTTATCGGTAAATAAACATCAGCAATGCATCGAGTAACGCCGTGTTAGTTACGATGTAGTCTCTAGGCCTAGCACGAGCGCGCTTATGTATAAAATATTCGAATGGGTCGGACGAACCCGGCAACACAGTGAGTTAATCCGTTGTTCTCAATCTATGATGTATATAGAACAACATCCTATTTTGATTTAATTTTGAACCGACTTCAAAAAAGAGGAGCTTCTCAATTCGACTTAATTTTTTTTTGTATGTCTGTCACGCTATATTGCGGCATTGTGGATCGATTCCAAAAATCCTTTTTTGATGAATGTAAAAATGGATTTGGATGATAACAAGTGGATACTAAAAACCGAAAAATAAAAATCTATTTTACGAAAAAACTAAAAAGCCTTCAAGAACTAAAAAGTTATAAATAACTAAACATAGAATACAATATATCACTTTAGTTTCGGAAGTCGGTGGCGATACGAAATAACAAACAGAACAAAAGCCGCCGAATTTGATCTGCCCTATAGTTATTTATTTTATATGTTAGTCTTATTCTTATGTTTTATGTTAGTCTTTTAGGTATTTTTTTTTTTTTATATGTGTACTTCTTGAAACTAATGTAAATAAAAAAATATGTGCAAAACAAGTAGGTATTATTAATTTATGAATCGATCGAATTTACAATTACGGTACACCGCGCGCTCGTGTCAGGCCTACTGCTCCACGTGGTTCTAGTCATTGTCAAGGTACGGCCATAATAGGACGAGTTTAGTGGTACTTGAACTTGGCATTGAGTAGGTAGTTTTGTTTAGGGTTTAGTTTTGGTTGTTTTTGTTTAAGTTTTTGGGGAGTAAATATATTAGAGTACCTAATAACGAAATGTCAGTACCTACCCATGCTGGGACAAAATTATTCAGCAAGATACGAACACGCGGATGGAAGGACCAGCTGATCTTACTTTAAAGTCACCGAGAGAGATTTTTACAGAATATCAATGCAGGACCAGTAGGAGAATTATTGGAAACCATAGGTGTATTTAGTGACCAGTTTCAGTGCTGTCAAGCATGACAGCAACCGTGTGAAGGTTGAAATTGCCCTAATACTGACATGCTTGTATCGAATGGAACATAACTATTTTACTAGAACAATAATTTTATCACGTTTCTTGCAACTGTGGTAAATATCATGTTTTTAATATTAAGTTATTTTTAAATTTTACAATATTTTACGCTTTTATCATGTTTCGTTTCGCATCAGTGGATATCAATAAATATTTTTTGTGTATTATTTACTGCGACTGTTAGAAAAGCAGCAGATATATTATATCGTTTTTTATTATATTATCTATTTGATATAATTTGATATTTTTTTGGTGTTTTTCGATAAATAGCATTCTATTGTAAATAGTTTTGTTTACAACAATATCCTTGAAAGTATGAAATAACGTAAATGTTTTTTTCTATCCAATATAAATTTGAAATACTGTTAATATTTGGACCCGGATATAAAATCTACGAGTCTTAAGAAATCTATACTTAGGTTTACGGGTAATGTTTTCAATAGAATACCTTTTTATATTTATTTAAAGAAACATGATAATTATTGACTGGCAGAACGGTAGACCACCGACTCATCGACTTGTTAATACACCTTAATACAAAAATCCTCAAAATATTAGCTAAACCATCCTGAACCTTTAAACATGAAGGTCAAATAGAGAAACATTGTACATAATAAACAACTCAGCATACATAAAACTGTTAAATAAACACAACGATATCTTCTTTTTCAAACCATATATCAATACTAAAAGAATCGCTCCGTATCTGGGAGGTCTGGAGCGATGGTATGATGTGACCGCCATTTGTCTTGGGAGCGCACTTCCATTGGGAATTAGGTCATTAGGTCACTCGCACCCCTAATACTTGATATGTGATTACTAGAAGTGACGCGAGTCTACGGGATGAATTGGCGACTTCCCTTTTGATTTGAGGAGTAACGTGGGATAGACCGATGCATCATTGTTTGTTATTGGTCCTACGAGTCTATTTATTCTAATAGTCAAGGTTACAACATGGGTGACTACTACTAGTGAGTGACTACGTGAGCCCGACAAAATGGATGAGCGATTAACGCTAGTGTGACAAAACTGTACTGCGACTCACTATAGTTCGAATGCACGCTTGTGCTACACACTGAAGCTCGACATCACTCAACCTTAATAAACAGAGAAGGCATCTTGATTCCATCGTAGATCTTATCCATGGCCTTCCACAAAGAGCGATACAGATCATATGGAAATGAAAACAAAATGGTGGTCTAATTGATTAAATTACTAGCTACCCGACAGACGTTATTCATCCTTATCTATCTATCGTACCGAACTACCTACTTATCATATATACCTACCCTACCTAGCTACCCTACCCTACTTACCTACCTACCCTACCCTACCCTACCTACCTACCCTAACTACCTACCAAATTTTTTCTTTTATACAAACCTTCTAACAATAATGAACACAAATAAAAAAGAATTATACCATTTGGTCCAGCCGTTCGGAAGTTATATGCGCTAACATCATCGCTCACTAGAAATAACATACATTTCGGCGATTTGTTTTATATAAATAATATAGATTAGCTTAATGAGTTCTTGTCGACACAATTGTTGTTTTGTTTTATGTATACTTAGGTTAAGGTATTTATCTATGGGTCTTTGTAACCTGAAAATAAATGGTTTTATTTATTATTTTATTGATTGTTCTTGTGACTTTGTTTACATCTCCCCATTTTCCAAGTCGTAGGTAGGTAAGTAGAAATTGACATCCCAGTCTGTCTTCATTGTCCTAGAGAATCTAGTCTCTTCCATCCTCCACAGATCTTCGTTCGTTTCAGTATTTAATGAGCATACCCTGATTCAGCGTTTATCATCATCGACAGTTGATAGCCTTTGCGAACACTATTGATTTATTCCAAGCACGTTTAATGCAACGAGGGCATGAAGAAAATATTGAGCGTTCTTCAAGACACAAGTTAACATAAAAAGAAACAAAATTACACTAAGAACGGGTTTTATTGAATAACTTTGCATAATTAAACTGATAAGTTTTCTTTAATTTACTTTCCAAGTAGGTAGGTATTGTGAAAACGCATGAGGTGAGTATGTACTTTTGCAGACTAATAACGTACCCAGGAGATAAATATTTATATATAACACAGACAAAATAATTAAAAAATAATTAGTTAATTAAATAATTTAATAAAGTAGTAAGTTCAGGTACCTGAATAGTGTAGTAGTTAAATGAGAGTGATATGGATATAAATAGGAATTGGTAAACTCTGCAACTTAGTACAAGTAACTTTGACGACACGGTTGGCGCAGTGGCTGAGCGATCGACTGCTGCGCAGCGTGTTGCGGGTTCGATTCCCGCCCAGGGTAAACATTTGTGTGATAAGCATTTGTGTTTGCCTTGTGTCTGGGTGTTGTTTATCTATAATATGTATGTATTTAAAAGAAAATAAATAAAAAATAAAAAGTATTTGTGTATGTATATCAGCTGTCTGACACCCATAGTACCACTGTCTGTAGTGTCTGACCCCACAGGGTCTCCCTAGTTTGGGGTCAGATGGCCGTGTGTGAAAATGTCCCCACATATTATTATTATTAACTTAGTAGTACCTAGTTATTTTGTTGATTTACCTATTGTAGGTACTCAAATTTTTCTAATGAATTATCTGTTTCAGTAGCTACAAATTATAAATAAATCCGCCTCAAAAGACCAGAATAAAACTACTTTTAGAAGATGGTCTTTTCTAATTCGAATTTTATTCTCTTTCTTGTAAGAATTTCACGCTTTGAGAAAATCAACACTAAACTTGACATATTCCCAAGAAAATTCATGTTCATTTAACTTTAGAACACAAACGCCATGAAAAGGACCTCTGAGAAACTTAATTACACAAGCCTAATGCGTCCAGTACAACTTGAGCCGTCTCTAAAACTATCGGTCTTTGTAACTGTTGTGTTTGTTAACGATGCGGCGTGATACCGAGGTCATCTTAAAGTGGTGCTGCAAGATAGATGAAGGCGGAGAGTCAACAAAGGGTGAAATGTAGCCAACGATCGGTGTCCGGTTAGGTGACACTGATAATGTATGTTTTAAAGTGGGACTGAGGGGAGGAGGGGGGAGGAATGATTTATTTGTGCAGTATTGTTTTTCTTCCCTAAGATATTTGGACATAACATTCGCAACCAAAGCTTTTTAGAGCGGTGAGTGGTACAAGGAAGCGTAGAAGGTCAACGTTCTCGCGGCCGATCACCCACAAGATGGATAGACGACCTTATCAAATCATCTACGAAGAGATGCAATCAACATACCTGATGATCCATGAACAGGACCACTCCGCCAGGAGTGGGACTGAGGAGAAAAGAATAGATATTTTTCTGTATAATTTTTTTGAAGCTACGCAAAATTCTGGTCCTGTGACTATGATCTAGCTCTTTGCTCAGTCTTTACCAATTTAGGGGAGTTACACTCTCCTAGAAGCCAAGGCGCGTGACTGTTATAGGCAAAGAAATATCCTACAAAAGAATAGGAAGTACCCGAGAAGACAGTAAAACAAGGCTTTCTTTGACGACAATATAACTGCTGCAGAACCCGTGAGCTTTTTCTGCCACGTACGTAACAACGTACCAACCTTCTATCAAAAATTAAATTTATTACGTTAAACTTTATAGGTATGTCAAATTTGTATCATTCCATTACTATACAACAATAACTGAACAGTTCATTTTAGAAAAAAAACTTATACTTAGAATTGATTTAAAGTTAAGCACAACCATCCAACGTGGCAATGCTGCCTGTCTCTTGAGAATATTCCCAGATGACGGCGATGTGGAGGATTTTTTGATGCCTTATTGTATTAGTTTAATACTTAGGTCGGGTTGTTTTAAACAGTTGGTTAACGTTACAAACGGACGGTCAAAATTTGCTATGACGTGAGATGTTTATTTATTATTTATACTTCATGCACAAAGGTACAAAGGGGGGGGGGGGGGGGGGTGTTTAACGTTTGTTAAATGTAACGGGTTGTTCCATGACATAAAAATCCGTCAGTCAAAGTTATTCAAAAAGAAGAGTACATAATATTTTGATGTTTAACGTAGCTGTTTGACAATGCCAGATCCTGCCCCACCCATGTACAGAAAAAGTAACCCATGTACAGAAAAAGTAACCCATGTACAGAAAAGTAATGAATATAGAACCTTTCTACAGTAAATTGTTTTTCTTTAGAACTTGCGGATTACGAAATACCTACCCACAAAATACAAACTCATTTTACCTAAAATATAATTTAACCTTTTATCAATGTCATTATTGTTTTTAGATTCAAACGGAAACCGCAAGTTCTACAATCACTAAGACTAATGTTTAGTTATCAGCAATAAATAAACAGTAAGTAAACAGACAGTAAGTAATAAATAAACAGTTAAATTGCACATGACTTTAATTGAGTGGGGCAAAGTTCTATAGAGTTTCTGGCATTGTCCTTTACGTTGACTGGTGGATGAAGCATCGGTTATGGTGATAGTAACTTTTTAACGTAGGTACGTTAAGCCACCATTTTGTGAAACAACCCATTTTTTGATTTGACGATAGTTAGCGCCTTTTTTATTACCTGTCAGTAAAGTATAGTTGAACCAACCCGCCCTAAGTGTGCTGTTTTTCTTTTTCATTATTCGTGTAAATTATGCGATAAATATCCAAAATCATCACCATTACTTCGCAAAAGGGGTCAAATTGTTACGCCGGTTGGTTTGTTCTGACAGAACTAAACACAAATAAGAGCTACAGTCGCTATTGGTTAATTACCTATAGACTTTGCATTAAACACCGCTCCTAAATCAACGAACAAATAAATTATCGTATCCTTATCTGAATTTATCACGTCCCATATTAAGTCACCGTGTGATTACATACGGATACAACGCGCAGATGTGACCCGTTCCAACAAAATTATGTGCATTTTACGACAGACATGAACGTTGTGAACAATTTGCATCTGTTTACCGTGTCACAGTCCCAGTCCGGGTGTTTAATGAAATGACAGCATGCAAAGAGTTGACGTACTGAGTGCGAGTTGGTAATGCATGGTAATTAGGGCATGCAATTATCCGGATTTTATCCGGAACTCGCGAATGGTAACACGCTTTATTCTCGATGAACATGTAAGTGCAAAAAACAGCAGCGGTGAGTAAGGAGCGATGACTTAAATAAAAAAGTATAAAGCTACAATTTAGTGCCCGGGCTGCTCCTAATGAATTCCAAACCAGATATCGCTTTTACTAACTCGGTAATTGAACTCGTCTGAGTTACTCGTTGTCTGAGTTGCAGAATCGACCTACTTGTCTATACTCCGTTCACAATAAGATTAGACATAAACACAAACCTTTTTTACAGTCCCTTCAACCGATTTTGACTTCTATTCCGTAGGCTTAAGCCTACGGAATAGAAGTCAAAATCGGATGACATTAGAGGCAAAAAAGTGGTTAAAATAACAACTGTTTACTGCAGTTGCCATTTGTCATGCTACCAACGCAATATAAGTCAAAATCGGTTAAACGGACTGTAAAAAAGTTATAACTACTTATACCTGTAAAATTCAAACAACAACTCGCATCTCACATCGCTATTCACTCACACTTCGCATAAGATTCAAAGTGACCTTGATATATTTGACACTTTAGATCTGTAAAAATCTCCCTGTCAATTTAGTTTAACTTGGTGACGAGTGTGACAGCAAGGGTGGCGCTAGTGTAAATTCGAATTATTAACCGAGTTTTTAGAATTTCAATCAAGAAACTCACAGCGGATTCAGATTCGAAGTTTAGAATGAGGCCTTACAGAATCACACCCAAGATCCTTCACCCATTTTTGCCCATGACTTCGTCCGTATGAATGTCGGTTATCGCGGATACACAGATGAAGTCACGGTTTCAAAAGTATGTCTAGTCCTTCCCCAGGGATCGAGCTATCTTCATACCAAATTTCATCAAAATTGGTGTAGGCGTTACGTCTTGAATACGTAACAGACAGAGTAACTTTCGCATTTAAGGCCTACGCAGACCGGGAGGGCATGGCAAGGGATTTATATTTTTACTAATGGACATTCAAACGTATCGTATATATAAATACGATATAAATTGTTATGCTTTAAAATGTTGCCGTGGCATCGAAAAGGATTTCACTGCACGGCATTGAAAGACGTGCCACGGCGGGATGCCGTGGCGTACTGCGGTAGACAACGGCATGCCAAGGACTCCGGCGCTCGTTGTGATATACCGCGGAGTGAGGCGGGGGTAGACTGAAGACTAAAAGTTTATCGGGCAGCAGGAGCTGCCGAGGCGTGCTTTGTCATGCCGCGGCACGCCGTGGCATGCCGTGGCGCATGCAGTGTGCGCTAACTGACGGTAAAATTCCTTGCCATGCCGTCCCGGTCTGCGTAGGCCTTTATAATATTAGGTAAGTATGGATAACACTCCGGGATAACGTAGCTTCCCATTAGCGAACGAATTAAAGCTCATTTTAGACTACGCTATAATATAATAGCTTATAGCATAATAGTTCATAGCACAACAATATCGCTCACCATACATCTCGCCGTGTGGTGCCGGTCGCGAATAGCACCACTCCATTTCTACCCGTGGGTGTCGTAGAAGGCGACAGTGGGATAATGACCGGAGGATGGGCAGCAGCGTCCTTCTGAGTACCATAACACCTACTGACAACAAGCATCAGCCAAACATGGCGATTACGGCTGAACCCCCCTTGGGGGAGACCTATGCCCAGCAGTGGGCATCTAAAGGTTGACATACATTTATTTAGAACACATTCACACTTTGCTATACTATATTATGCGTGTTCTAACAGGTTGGGGAAAAAGTCTTATAGTATGTACAGTACGGTCAACGTAACTTGGCGCGTCTGAAGTTAGCCGATTAGCTGCGCAGTAGACAATTTCGTTCCTAAAAGTTCCATTGCGCAGCCAAACAGCTAACTTCAGACGCGCCAAGTTACGTTGACCGTATTGTATGAACTTGTAATAAAATCTCTTTGTCTATACTATTTGTATCTGGCTGGTTTTGGTATCATTGAAAGTTTAAATTTTAAAGAACATAATTCCAAATTCAAATTAGGAAAATGAGTGATTTGTATTTGTTTTTCGTACTGTCAAGATGAGTGAATCTAATGAAGAAATTCGATACATTTTAAAATTTTACTACAAAAAAGATAGAAATGCAACGCAAGCCGCGAAAACAATTGCGATGTATTGGACCTAGTGCAGTGTCTGTGAGAGTAGCACTTTGGTTTAAGCGTTTTCAATCCGGAAATTTTGATGTCAAAGATGCACGTCGCTCTGGTCGCCCTATTACGAATAAAATGGATGCCATTTTTGAAAAAGTGGAGCAAGATCGGCATATCAGTAGTTACGACGTAGCTGAAGAACTGGGAATTGACCACAAGACAGTTTGGCGCATTTGAAAAAAACTGGGTACACAAAAAAGCTCGTTATTTGGGTACCTCACGAGCTCACTGAAAGAAACCTAATGAACCGTGTACTCATTTGTGATTCCTTATTAGAATTCATTAGGAACCGAACCATTTTTGAAGATGCTAATAACTGGTGATGAAAAGTGGATCACGTACAACAAGAACGTGCGAAAAAGGTCGTGGTCAAAGGCTGGTCAGGCTTCACAGACTGTGGCGAAACCCGGTTTAACTCGCAACAAGGTGATGCTGTGTGTGTTGTGGGATTGGAAGGGCATTATTCATTATGAGCTGTTACCACCAGGCAGGACCATCGATTCTGAACTCTTCTGCGAACAACTGATGAGATTAAACAAGAAGTTGAGAGAAAGCGGCCGGGATTAATCAACAGAAGGGGTGTGGTTTTTCATCATGATAACGTTAGACCTCACACATCTTTAGCCACTCAGCAAAAATTAAGAGAGTTTGGCTGGGAGGTGTTAATGCATCCGCCGTATAGTCCCGACCTTGCACCTTCAGATTTCCACCTGTTTCGGTCTCTTCAGAATTCTTTAGGCAGTGTCAGGTTAACATTACGAGAGGACTGCCGAAACCACTTGTCGCGGTATTTTGATCAGAAGTCCCAAAATTTCTATAGCAATGGGATCATGTCCCTACCTACAAGATGGCAAAAAGTTATCGAACAAAATGGCACCTACATACTTTAGTTAAATGTAAATAAACTATATTAAAAAATTATTTTAATTTTCTTAAAAAATGCGAAGAAACTTTTTCCCCAACCTAATATATAAATGTATGGCGAGCGATATGGTTGTGCTATGACCTATATGCTATTATATTATAGCGTAGTCTGAAATGAGCTTCACAGAACCGGATTAGTAGTTCCTGAGATTAACCCGAACAAACAAACTGAATTTTATTTTTAACAGGTATGTAGTACTGAATTTTAAATTCATGACGAAAAACGGCAAACCAAGCTACTCGTGCATGATATTTTCAGCTTTTCATAAATTTTTCCGGGCGAGCTGAATAATGAAAAGCTTGCATTGCTAAGCTACATGGCTGTGTGAACGCGATATGCCACGTTTGATACACGACCAAAGTTTTCTGTTTTCAGTACACGGACATTTAAATTTTTGACTAGTAACCCACCCCGGTCCGAGCGACCATTTATTAACCGTCACAAATTATTTATTGAAATATCCATACAAAAATTGCTAAAAAATGTTTGCATACAAAGTGCATATTTTCTGACAATTACAATCACATCAAAAAAACTAGTAGGTCAAGCCGTTCCTATGTTATGATCTTTCATAAGATCATCATATGTAATGTGGCAGTTGATTTTTATTTATAAAGAAGAAGACTAGCTTTTGCCCGCCTTCACCCGCTTGATTTTTTTGGGTTCCTATTTTTTTTCGTGATCAAATATAACCCTTAGCATTTAGTGATAATGTAGCTTTCAGTTAGCGAAAGAGTTTAGATCGAACGAAAACACATTCAATTTTTGTCCTACCTAATAATGATGATAAGGAATGATCCCATAAATAATTTTGGCCAAGCACATCTATACATATAATAAAACAGTAAAAAAACTGTGTCTGTACATTGAATATACCTATTAAAAAAATAATAATTGAGGGGGGTTTAGAAACAGTAATAGAGCACGAATCCAAAAAAAAAAGTCTGTCTGTTTGTCTGTTTGTTTGTACACGCTAATCTTCGGAACTGCTGGACGGATTTGAATGATTTTTTTGTTGTTGTATAGGTATTAAGTCTGGGCAACATATAGGCTATAATTTATCTTGGAAACTTGAACACCTGATGCAGAACCGCAACAGACCAGCTAAACTATAAGAGATACAAAAATGGTACCGTAGCAAAAATTGTTCCACGTGATGAGCATTTTCTGCTGAGAGAATAAATTTGATGATCTGGACCACCTGATGTGGAACTCCAAGAGCCCAGCTACTCCATAACACATACATTAATGACGTTTTAGCAAAAGTTGTTCGGTCTGATGGGCATTTCCTGTTGACTTATAAAAATCGAAGATCAGAAACATCTGACGTGGAAATCAAAGCTGTAATTTTTAAAATTTAACTGTAAAGCTATCACTAATTTCGCTGTATATTATAATAAGATGGGAGTACCTCCACGCGGTGAAGGCGGTAACAGTTTAGGACTGATTTTTGATGACGATGGTATATCATTGAAAATTTGACTCTACTGGCCAAAACTCCCATTTATTTTATTTTTTTATTGAATAAATATGCCTTTGGGCTTAAAGATAAAGATAAAGATATATTTACTGCATAACTGTGTACATTAAGTTCTTATTAATATAATAAACATTACATTTTTAGTTTCAACAGTCTACCCAAGAGAGAGAGAGAGAGAGAGAGAGAGAGAGAGAGAGAGAGAGACATTTGAGTGTTTAATTTCTTTTTCCATTTAATATCTTCGTGACACGGTAGCCTACCCGGTAACGCAGGGGAGCAGTCACTTAGACGTTTCAGATCTTCGATTTTGCCGACCCCGTTGTCACTGGCATAAGCAACAGGATCCGCGTACGAAGTCGCGGGCAGAAGCTAGTTATTGAATAAATTAGTTACATAGGATCTTTGATAGCGTTGGTAACGTTGTCAAAGTCATGTTCATTGTGCTGTGATTGGCTGACCAAAATGACAGCAGCCACTCAACTCCATTGAGATTTCAACACAGCACATCTTTGACACAGCTAATTATTAGGCTTTCATAAACTGGTGGACGATTAGCTAAAATACTGTCTGCGTGAAAGTTGTATCAACAATAATAAATTACTGAAATCCCTTAAAACACTATAACATTTTTATACGTTGCTGCCTTCGTCATCTACTTTTGCCCATAATTACATTTAAAAAAAAAACGTTTCCCCGCACTAGAATTTGATTTTTCTGACGGTTGCCTGGTCGGCGAAATGTGTTTTCTTCTTCCTTTCTGCCGTTTCAACCGGCCATGCTTTCATTAACTCCCTTTTCATTCATATCATTCCTCACACAATCCATTCATTTTTTCTTTGACCTTCCTCTCCATTCACATTAATGTTCACAACTCTTTTGGTCACCAATACAAAGACCAACGATTCCATTTTAACTTATCTGTCACTGGCACCACTTTCAAACTTCCACTTATATCAGCCTATTGTCGTCCACTGCTAAACGTAGGGCTCCCCCAGAGATCGCCAACCAACCCGTCTTGGGCAGCCCGCATTCATCCGCTGCCAGCCACCATCTTCAAATCGTCGGTCCATCGTGCCGCAGGGCGTCCCACACTACGCTTACCCAAACCCGGTCTCCACTCTAAAGCGTGTCTGCTCCATTTACCGTCTGTCCATCTGCAGTCGTGGCCGGCCCACTTCCACTTGAGCGTGCTGATTCGACGCGCTATGTCGGTGTCTTTAATTCTCTGGCGAATGACTTCATTACGAATTCTATCCACCAGAGAAACCCCGAGCATCGCTCTCTCCATAGCACGCTGAGCAACCTTAAATTTGTGGACCAGGCCCACGGTGAGTGTCCACGTTTCAGCTCCGTAAGTCACTACGGGTAGGACGCACTGGCACTTCCTCTAAGTAGGTATATATTTATTTCTTATCTTATCCATTCTGGACACTCCACACATCCATCTCCACATTCTTATCTCCACTACATGCATTACATAGGTCCATTAATTTTTGAGATTTCGTGTTTAGTGCGTGAATGAGGTTTTATATACCTAATATAAATAAATGAATAAAGCTTATCAATATTAAAACATCACTACAAAACTGTAAAAGAATAAATTATATCTAATCAGATGTCGTAAATAAATAAATACCTCTACGGTTGATCGTTTAATTGAAACTGCTGAGGATCAAGGCTGACTCAATGGCCGCTGATAAAGAGAATAACGTGATTATCGTGCACGAGTAGGATAATCGGAAAAATACTTGCAAGCCCAATATTATGAGTAAAGTTTTAGGTATACTATTAATAGCCTTTTTTTTTTTTATCCATTGATAGGCATACGTTTGACCACTATCTCACCTGATGGGAAGCGATGATGCGGTCTAAGATGGAGCACGCTTGCCTAGAAGTAACCTATTCACTCTTGACTTAAAGACTCCCAGGTTGTAGCTATCAGGAAACACAGACTCAGGCAGGGAATTCCACTCCTTAGCAGTACGCACAATGAATGTATTCCCAAAACGTTTCGTGCGTGTGGGTGCGATGTCCACCATCGCGCATCGCCGTTCGTCTTGTGGTCCGATGATGGAACGGACTCGGCGGAATTAAATTATGCAATTACGTCGCACACTCCCCAAAATGCAACCGATAGAAAACCGACAGGTCAGCAACTCGGCGCCGATGCTCAAGACTTTGGAGCTTTGACTCGACGAGCCTATCATTGCCAATGATCCTCTTGACTCGTTTCTCAATTGACTCTAGGGCATCAAGCTGGTATCTGGCAGATCCGTCCCAAAGATGAGAGCAGTACTCCATACACGATCGAACTGATAAACAGCTGTTCTATTCCAAGATTCTCTACTAACAGAAAGCTGCCAGCTGTTCTATTCCAAGATTCTCTACTAACAGAAAGCTGCCTACTAAATCAGACGGGGAATCAGTGGCAGAGCGATTGGCTGTACGGGTTCGATTTCCGTATGACGTGCCACCATGACGTGATGATGACTGACACCCATAGTACAGGGCCTCCCTAGTTTGGGGTCAGATGGCCATGTGTGAACTGTCCCCACATATATTATTATTATTAGTAGTTATTTCGGGTCTGGTTTGTTTATATTTATATATTTGTAAAAATACCCACGGTACAGGATATATCCCTAGATTGAGGCAACATCAGTTGAAAATGCCAGCCTAACTATTGTCCCACTGCAGGTCAAAGGTCTCTTCTCATACACAGAAGACACGACCGTTGATCTCCATGTTTCCTCAAGGCGGATTGACGATTTCAGACTTAAATTCATTATAAGTCCAAGTTTCCCCACAATGATTTTGTTCAAATATGTCATAGAAAAAAAAAATACTGAACACAGTACAAATAATAACATTTCTAATAACCCAATAACAAAAGCTTCTAAAAGATAAAAGCTTTTCATTGTGAACATCAACCACAAAACGCATTTCATAACGTTACTTGAAACCTAATTGAATGAAAGCTGTCGTCTAAAAGCAACAGGTACTTCCTACAACAAGTTTCATGTCGGCTTTGGTACTAAAACACGGCAATATTGCCAATAAACTGCCTTTATAACCATTAATTAGAAAATATGTATCTTTCAGGTTGTTTTTCTCAGGTTACTTTGAAGATAATGCTCCTATTTATCTTGTAAATGAGTCTAGAAATAACAATTTCGAAATCGTTGCAATAACTTTTTACTTTGATGTTTTAACAATTGCTAAACACAAAATAACGCCATCTAGCTAACTTCTAACGTTGTTAAAATTCTCAAAAACATTAAAAGAGTAAACACTTCTATAAAAACTAACACTGATACGAATACAAACGTTTCGCATTTTTGTGAACAAGTTAGACAAGATAAGCTCAGATATATTTTCATTGTAACATTTACTAACACAGGGACATACACATTACAGCCAGTGTTTGCACAAACGTGACAAACTAAATCTCCATAAAATTAACATAGTAATCTTGACAAGATAAATGTTAAAACAAAAATAAAATCAACAAATTCAAAATCACTCACCGTTTTATCCAGAAACCAGCTCGCCAGGAATATCAAAGGCACATAAGTGACCATATAGATCATTGACGTCCAAGACACTAGGATTCCCGACACTCCGTAGTACTTCATCACAATATCTTGAATGATGGCGTACTGGGTCCACTGCACGGAATTCGATGCCGAATATATCACAAACATCCCGAGAATGATCCATCTTTTAGGCTCCACATAGTACTTTAGTTCTCCACTGTCTATGCTCACATTGTCCATCACACTGCCAGTTATGGAACTTCGCCTTGAACCTTCCTCAGCGAGGATAATCTTTGGTACTTCAGGCTCTGCTGGCTTTAATAAACCATTGGACTTTAGCAAACTCATCTTGGTTATTTTCACTTTTTTTGTTAAGTTACTTCGTAAGTTCTGTATAGTAAAGTTAAGCCACTGTTTTGTGGTTTAGATTCCACTTATCACATCATTTGGTCCCCAGTTCGTTGACAACGTGATATAACTTTCTATTAGGCTAATCCTATCCTAGATTAGTGTTATCAGTCTTTTATGATACCGCTGTGTTTCTACCTGTTTAGATAATCGAAGGTCGGATTACTTGGCTAAGTAGTCAAATAGTTCTAATCTCAGATAACATGAACTGGTAGGATTTTTTTTCATTATGCAACATAGTATATTGTATAAGAAAAAGATTACGGTACATAGTGGATGTATCAGCATAGTCCAGTAAAAAAGAAGGGAAGTTAAGCTTGTGACTTTAGCTTGTTATTTGTTTTAATTATTCGTGGACAATATATTACGGTCAACAATTTATCAATGGCACTTACTTGTGTCGTGTGTTGCCCGTGTTGTGTGTTTTTGCCGTGTATAGCACCATCCTATTTCTACCCGTTTGTGTCGTAGATGGCGACAAAGGGATATTGACCAGAGGATGGGCAGCGGCGTCCTACTGAGTACTATAACACCTATTGCGACGGCTGAACCTCCTCTTGAGGGAGACCTATACCCAGCAGTGAGAGTCTAAAGGTTGATGACTTACCTACCTATTCAGGTCAAGTTGTTATTAGGTCTATCTAACTAAGGTTATCTTGGACATCACTGATAACGATGAAGGAAAACCTCATGAGAAGACATGGACTGAAGTCTGAAATCGCGAATCTGTCTTGAGCAAGCCTGGTGACCAATGCTCATGCCTTCTCTGTATGAGGGTTTTGCCCTGCAGTGGGACAAGACAATAATAAACTGGTTTATGTTTATTTTATTAGCTGTCTTTATCAATGTTGAGGCAGGCATTGACCGTGTCGGGCGGTAGACTCGGGGACGTCTGTCACCCCCCACATATACATCAGGACCTGAGGTGGCGGCGCATAGTGTTCCATGCGCGCCCCTCTTAGACGTCCGGAGGGTAGTCCAACACCTCACTCCCCCCCTGTCTCGAGAAGCGGCCGGCACAAGCGGTTCGGCACCAGTCGGAGGTTGCGGAAGTATCTCCAGTTCCCGCGACACCCGACGTCGGTGTGAGATTGAACACCGGGATGGTTTTTAGTCAGTAAGAGTCTGACAGACCCCTCCGCCCGCCCCAGGGCGAAGGACATCCATGAGGATTTTCCACCCCGGAACGAATAAAAAAAAAGCGGCCAAGTGCGAGTCAGAATCACCCATGAAGGGTTCCGTAGCAGCATTGAATGAAAGGTAAATTGCGGTTTACGATAATGACGTATTAAAAAAAAATTACTAACTAGATCTCGTTCAAACCAATTTTCAATGGAAGTTTACATGGTAATGAACATCATATATTTTTTTTAGTTTTGTCATTCTCTTACTTTAGAAGTTACAGAGGGGGGGGGGGGGGGGGGGACATTTTACTACTTTGGAAGTGTTACACGCGCAAACTATTCAGTTTAGAAAAAAATGATAATAGAAACCTCAACATCATTTTCAAAGACCTATCCATAGATACCCCACACGTATGGATTTGATGAAAAACAATTTTTGAGTTTCAGTTCTAAAAACCCCCAAATTTTTTTTTTTTTTCTATTTGGTCTGAAAATCTTAATGCGGTTCACAGAATACGTCTACTTACCAAGTTTCAACAGTATCGTTCTTATAGTTTCGGAAAAAAGTGGCTGTGACATACGGACGGACAGACAGACAGACATGACGAATCTATAAGGGTTCCGTTTTTTGCCATTTGGCGACGGAACCCTAAAAAGGCATTGACCTTGTCAAAACCACTCGTCTATTACCTTCCAGCCAGTCAGGTTAGCCAGGTATCAAATAACCTCATCTACCTTTTCAGCAGTATGAACTGGGTAGAGGACATCTCCAATCAATTGACATTGACATAATTATATACTTTTTATAAACTGTCAAAATACGATTCCCCTATAGTTTTTATATGGCAATTTATACTTATGACGTCACTTGTAGGTAGTAATTTTCCAATACAATTGACTAACTATTTATTGATTTCAAAGCAATTAAAAATCAAAATTTAGACGAAATTGAAACTGAGTCGTGTTTTCAAGACTAAAATCGAGTTTTTTTAAAGGTCTGTCTTACAATTATTTGTTAATTGTGTCGAATTATTGCGAAGCTTTGTCAAACGTGGTTTCAGGAAAAAATAATGTTAAAATATTTGTTGTGAATTTAGTTTTTGGAACGAAGTTCCTTATCGCGCGTTGTGAAAGGGGGCTAGACGGAAAAAATTGTTACGAAAAGTTGTCACGACATGCTATAATAAGCTAAATTGAATCGTTGGAACTGTCAAATAGAGTTCATTATTAGTTGAATGGCGGCTTTTCTATGAAAATATTGGAGCGAATTAAAACCTTATTTTTGCTATTTTTATTACTTCACAAACGCAGACAATTCGAACAGAAAAATTGAATCGTTGGAACTGTCAAATAGAGTTCATTATTAGTTGAATGGCGGCTTTTCTATGAAAATATTGGAGCGAATTAAAACCTTATTTTTACACATTAACCGTGAAATTCGGTTGCACATAGCTCCTATTGTCCGGTCGGGCACCAGCCTATACGTTTCTCAGAATAATTTTATCATACCTAGTTTGGTAAAATTTCAATTTTTAACCGTTTACGTTTACAAAATAAAGTCCGAATTCGCTTTTCGTAGAATATGTTTATGTATTTAAAGGCGGCGCGGCGAACTCTTTGAACTAGGTACCTACGGCGATATGTTTAGTACCTAAGTTTATTCGCTCAAATAGACTGATTAAGTTTATATAACATTATATTTGATAATAATAATAAAAAATATTATTATAACTTCAAAAAAATTAAATTTTATTACAATTCCTTCACTAATTAATCGAAAGGAACTTCGTTCCATCCGGGTGTCCCTTGACACCTCTCAAGTTTTTTTCCAAACCGATTTTCCGGTACCGCTATCAGTGATACCATATTTATGTGGATTATCCCACATTATCGGTATTATAACAGTCAATATATGGATCGTTAAGAGGATTATCAGCCAACAATACACCAACCAAAATAATACGGTTAACACTTTAATTCATGTAAAAGTAATTAATTTCGATTGCATTTGGTATATTAGGACACATTCGAACATTCGACTAAAAAGCAATTTCGACTACCAACACGTAAAAAATAAACTAATGTCCAAATAAGTACTCAAACGCAACTCAATTTGAAAATGCTGTTAAATCTCGTACTATCACTGTCGTTTTTAATTCGGACCAACTTGCTGAGTAAAGCATCGCGATGACGCCCACCTTGGAAACTCTCAACGAAATTGCGGTAATTGCGGTCAAAAGGTTAGGTTAGGCTTTTCCTATTTTCTGAATGAGTTAACAAAAATTAACTTACATGTGATATGTTTTTATTAACCTAGAAACTTATTAACCTATCGTTTAATCTACCGATTTAGAGTAACCTGTAATGGTAGTTATTGCAAATAAAATAAAGAAATTAAAGATTATTTCGACGTATAAACACGTTATCTGCGACTGCCACACATTCTAATACAGTAGGTACTCCGTTTAGCTGCATTAATTAACACGGAGGCATTACCATAATTTTATTAACACCACAAAACTTGCCTTTCGGTCTCTTTCACAGCAAATTACGACTCCACTTTTTCACATTTTTCTAATACAACATTAAAACTTCACGTCAAGCTATATTCAGTAGCTAATATAAACTGAAATAACGGAAAACACAAGACTTAATTAATGAGTAAACAGAAGCTGTAACGATTATAACTGGTCGGGTTATAATGTGATGATAAAATTATGATAACAGATGCAGTGGCAACCAATACAGCTCTTGGCAATGACAATGATATTGTAAACATCTCGCGAATAACACGGTCAGTCTCCTCATTGATAGTGGCAGTCGTGTCAGATAATTATATTCGTCAAACTAAAGTGTTCATTGTTTTAAATGCAATATTTAAATTACTTTGTTTAGGGTGTACTGACAGACATTGTACGCCTGCAGCCTGTGGATCCGCTATACGCAAAGGGCTTTCAATGCCCTGCGGATCCTCTACAATAATGGGTTTAGGATGCTGATGGGGTTGTCGCGATACTGTGGGGCATCGAGGATGTTTGCGGAGGCCAACACCGACTGCTTTAGAGCAGTTAAATAGGGCGCAAGTGAGTGGCCCCCCTGATGCGTCGTGTACATTACACCATAAAGGTGAGGGTTGAATATCGTAATGTGGGGCACTGGAATAAGGTACACAGTTCTGGTTGTGTCCTTTTTAATGTAAGGGAAATAAATAATTTGAATGGGTCGGTAAAAAGTACTAACATAGTTTTATACTTTACTAGCAATTTTATATGGAATTTTATTGTGTTCTGAATTAAAATTGTAAAAAAATTAATTAAAGTTAAATTAGTGTTCATTTTTCTTCTTCAATATTCTGATTTTTCGACGTTGCGTAGACCGGGAACACAAATACCGGATAAGTCTGAGTCCCAGATATTGGTTGGGATAATATTTGGCCTGTCCCAGTTCAGTCTACAATATGGTAAAATCACTGATATCTTCACGTTTTTAACCGACTTCAAAAAGGAGGAGGTTATCAATTCGAATGTTTATATATATATTTTTTTTTTGTGTATGTTCGGGCATAACTGTGTCATATATAGACGGATTTGCAAAATTCTTAAAACCGCCTTCAAAAACTAAAAAGTGATAAATAACTTTAGCACAGAACACACATTACTTTACTTTCGGAAGTCGGTGGCAATACAAAACAACAAACACAAAGCCACCGCCACCGACTTCCGAAAGTAAAGTAATGTGTGTTCTGTACTAAAGTTATTTATCACTTATTAGTTTTTGAAGGCGGTTTTCTTTTTTTTGAAAAAACTTTTTTTAAATAGATACTAAAGAGGAGGAAATGTCGTAGGTTAGAACTGATACGAAAACAAAGTTGCTAAAAAAATTAGATAAGACTGTCCGAATTACTGTAAGTTACATTACCACATTTTGATAGTGCTAACGTTTAAAATCACGATATACTTTTCATTCGATTTTTAAAAAAACGTTGACCCACACTAGGTACTTCTCCCGTGTGTTTACAAACATATAAACTCACATACACAAACAGCCAGACTCGAAACAACAGTCTGTAGACCGCACAAGTATTTGTACCGTGCGCGAATCGTACGCGCAACACGGAGGGTAGCAGCCACGGAACAGATAAATAGGGTTATCGATAAATAAATATCGGCTTTATCAAGCACTAGCGTAAATGTCAAATTTTATTCCTTTTTTGCGTGTTTGAGTGTCCAGTGCCTACGGGAACTTGGGCTAGTGTGCAAACGAATAGCTGCTCTCAGATTTATGTGTGTGTGATTTGGTAGTGTGCAAAATATTTGTAGACATAGATTGCGTATGTGTAGAAATTAAAATAGTGGGAGTCAAACGGCGACACTGGTTTTAAAACAAAATTGAAGCGAGGGCCTTTCCAACTCTATTTATCTGTTCCGTGGTAGCAGCCAATCGCTCAGCTACTACGCCAACCGTGTCATCAATTGTTACAGATTTTTAAGCATACATTTCGGATATACATTGAACTATCATTGTCATAGTAATGTGACATAATAACACCAATTTGATTATTGAGATATAGTAGGTTGATTCATTTTAGTAGAACTAAGGGCAATTCTATAAAGCCAAGAGCCTGTCAGATTCCTAATCTGTCTGTGCTATTACTGTTTCAATGAGATGATCTGGACCAGGGGTCGACTACCTGCGGCTCGCGATCGATGATTATTGAATTATAGTGCGTTGATTCATTTTAGCAGAACTAAGGGCAATTCTATAAAGACAAGAACCTGTCAGATTCCTAATCTGTCTGTGCTATTACTGTTTCAATGAGATGATCTGGACCAGGGGTCGACTACCTGCGGCTCGCGATCGATGATTATTGAATTATAGTGCGTTGATTCATTTTAGCAGAACTAAGGGCAATTCTATAAAGACAAGAACCTGTCAAATTCCTAAGCTGTCTGTGCTATTACTGTTTCAATAATCTAGACCAGGGGTCGGCAACCTGCGGCTCGCGATCGATGATTATTAATATAATTATGTAGTGGGTTGTTTCGTTTTAGCAGAACTAAGGGCAATTCTATAAAGACAAGAGCCTGTCATATTCCCAAGCTGTCTGTGCTATTACTGTTTCAATCACAGATATAGATAGACCTAGATAACGCAAGTATCACGATCTGTATGAAAACCAAGCGTGCCATTTTTTGGACGTCACCATGTAATTAATACGAATGTTTTGTTTTCCCTAAATTTGGTAATACCAGGTATTACTGAGGGTATTAGATTAAAAATAATTGTTTTTTAAATTAATTACGCATAATATTAATCACAAAATGACTTACCGATGGAAGGAAACGTTAACTTTATTTTTTTACTTACGATTTTTTATCGTAAGTTAGGCACGAAAATAGGCGCGCGAAGTAGTTGCTCTTGCGTAATCTAGGTCTATCTATATCTGTGGTTTCAATGATCCAGACCAGGGGTCGGCAACCTGCGGCTCGCGATCGAATCAGCCGCCAGCCGCATGCGGCTGTTTTGATGTCAAGCTGCGGATCTTCGGTACCATAAGCAAGAATCGTGCAATCGACCATATGAACCTAATATCATTTACTGCACCTGCTACTTTTCTTCACATTGTCTGCTACAAATCATAGGTACCTACTGTATGAAATCACATTCGTATTTCATTTCGTCTTGCGAGATAGAAACGGTTTTCACAATTTATACGGTGACATACATAATCAAATAAATAATAAAACTTTTTGTGGCTCTTTATAAACTGGTAGATTTTGTTTAATTGTAACTTTTGGCTCTTCCGTTTGAAAAGGTTGCCGACCCCCTGACCTAGACATGTCCACACAAAGTGTACCCATTTCCATGAACAAAGGTAGGTCTACAATCTAAGTTACGTCACCTTATTTAATCATCTAAGTAAACAGGGCGATAATAAGCGACGCAAACACACCTGACTTCTTACAATAGCAATCCTTTTGGTAAGGGCTTTGCAAACAAATTTAATGGAAAGATTACAACATTACTGTCACTTCATTAGCTGGATAACTTTGCTGATATCGTTTTGGGGATACCTCGATATAAATTTGACTTTTACAGCAATAAACGTTTAGATATTTAGGTACCTATACTCCGTTCACAATAAGATTAGACATATGCACAAACCTTTTTTACAGTCCGTTCAACCGATTTTGACTTATATTGCGTTGGTGGCATGACAAATGGCAGCTGCAAAAAGCAGTTGTAACTTTTTTTGCCTCTAATGTCATCCTTAAGCCTATGGAATAGAAGTCAAAATCGGTTGAAGGGACTGTAAAAAAGGGTTGTGTATATAATGTCTAATCTTATTGTGAACGGAGTATAGGTGAATCGACCTGACAGGTACCCAAATATTGTCTTTGCAGGTACCTAACGTAAAAAGAATATGTAAAATGTTTTAAGTAAGTACTTAAAACATTTTATTTGTAAACGT
The DNA here is from genome assembly GCA_947361185.1 of Charanyca ferruginea. Lineage (NCBI taxonomy): Eukaryota > Metazoa > Arthropoda > Insecta > Lepidoptera > Noctuidae > Charanyca > Charanyca ferruginea. The sequence continues at coordinate 28,529,503 of OX376058.1, read as the reverse complement.
TGTCCATCACTAGATACCTATTTCTCCTCGTGGGTGCTTTTACAAACATTTTATGTAACTTACACACAAATAGACCCCGAAAGTTAACCTATACAGTAAAAAAATATTTCATTCGTGTAGGAATCGAACCCGCAACCCGAAGCGCAGTAGCCAATTGCTTAGCCACTGAGCTAACAGTGACAATAGTTTATATTAAGAATTTCACAGTAGCTGACCGGTGTTTGGAAATATAACATAAGGTGTAACACCCCCGTGCCTCGGAAAGCACATAAAGCCGTTGGTCCTGCGCCTGATCTCTCTCCGGTCGTGTCGGATTGCCGTCCCACCGGACTATGAGAGTGAGGGAAGAGGGAGTGCACCTGTGTTTGCGCACACACTTGTGCACTATAATTTCTTCTGCGTACTTGACTGAACTTCATCACAGTATAAGTATTAGTACTACCGTACAGTAGCGACACACTCCGCCTCCCTCTGAAACCGTTCCTCACCTCTCCCCGCGTCTAACGACTAGCTCTGGAAATTGCGTTTTTGTTCGCGCGGCGCGTAGACACGCACACTCACGCACGTATCTGTATAGTCTATTATTTTAGTATTAGTGTAGGCAATTAAATTGTTTCGTTTCTATGGAGTGTCGCGGGTGTGTCTTCATTAAGATTGGCCGCCTGTGACCGAAATTCGGTCGGAAGAATTACATTTACGTACCTAGGATCTAGGCTTTAAATATTTTCATAAAAGATGCGTATTTTTGTGAGAAACCTGTGGAAGCAGCGATGCGTGACCTACTCGGTTTTAATTAGATACCGCTATGGTCATGGGCTACAAGATTCAAATATTTTTTGTTTTAATTACTTGAATTTAGAATCGTTGGAGTGTCTTACCACTAAGTACGTAAGGCTGCATCGCGCCCGAGCAGAGAGACCACTCAGTACAAACCATTTTTCGCACGCACACATTTACATTACGTTTATAGGCATTCTCAAGCAGTTTCAAGCAGACTTCAGTCTCGACTGTCACGTGTTGTCAAAATGAATAAATGACGAATTAACATTTCATGACAAACAGGAAAATTTTGTTTTAAAAAAAAATAATAGTTTAAAAAAACTAAAAACACGCTTTTTATAGAAAACCAAACTAAAAAATAGAAAATAAATTTTAATAAATTATTTTATTTTAAAAAAAGCGTGGGGTGCTTTTTAAGATATTATCAAAATGATAATCACTCTACTCATATCTGTCAATAAAATATTTATAACTATTGACACCATGCACACCACGCTTTTTTTTAAATAAAATAATTTATTAAAATTTATTTTCTATTTTTTAGTTTGGTTTTCTATAAAAAGCGTGTTTTTAGTTTTTTTAAACTATTATTTATTTTTTACTTTTTAGTTTGGTTATATCTATATCTATAAATATTATGTACATTTATTCTACCAGGGGCGCTTGTGCTGTACCTTCCTAGTATATAATAGCTGTTTTTTCGGCAATTAATTTTGAACGACCTACGTTTTTTTTTTTGTTTTTTGTTTTTTTTATAATTTTATCAAATTAGTGTATTGTCATAGGTCTTTGATAAATCTACAAAGTGTGAACGAAATCTGGCCGTTTAAAGTGGGTCAAAATCGCGCCCAAAGAAGTCGGTTACAAACAAACATACAAACCTACAAACATACAAACATACAGGTGAAGCTAATAAAAAGCTGGTAAAAAGGAGAGTTCCAACCAGTGTCAATAACATTTCAGATTGTCACAAATAAAAACTACTGAGTCAATACAGTCGCAGCCCTAGTGAGTCTAGCAAGTTTAGGTAATTATTTTTCAGGATGGCGGGAGCGGTCCTTCTGTAACCTTTATATTTTGTGGTCATGGTCTACAAGATTCAAATATCTTTTGTTTTAATTACTTGAATTTAGAATCGTTGGAATCTCTTACTATATGGTACCTACACTGTGTTTAAATTTATTTGGAATAGAAAGAAAAATGAACACTAAACTTATTAGGTACGGTCAGCAACGATAGTCAAACAAATAAATAAATAATACCAGCTTATTATTGTCTTATTGACCTACAGGGCAAATACTTCTTCTCAAGAGTAAGTATGGAGTTTCTTGCCCATTCTTCTCCATACGAAACTACCTTTTGGAAAGGTCCACTAGAATCAACTTTTTTTCAACAAACAAAAAACAAAAATAAGTTTATTGCCACAAAAACCTTTGTATACAATAGTGAACAATTTTGGGAAAAAGCTACACAAATAATGAAAAACCCTGCCTCCTAAACTACGGAAACTCCTGAGTCATAACCCAGGAGTCAGTGTTCTACTGTCACTTGGTGTACAAAAGAAACCTTTGTTGATTTCTTTGCGTTAATAAACCTATAATTACCTGTATGATTATGAATATGATTGTGTGAGTATGTGTGTGAAGGGGGGGGATGGCGGTGTGAGTGGAGTGGGGTGTTGTGTGGTGTAAATGAATGTGTGAGTGTGTGAAGGGGTGATGGCTGTGTGAGTGGAATGGGGTGTTGTATGTGTTTCTGTATTCATAATAATTATTATGTGCCTACATTAAATTGTTCAAAAGTGCCTTTTAATGGTCTAATTGAAAAAAATGATTTGACTTTATACAAAAAAAATACAAAAACGTTTATTTTTATCTCTCACATAGAATCTTACAAGGAATGTGATAATATACATAAATCAATGTACACAAAGTGATTTTTATAATCTATGTGAGAGACTGGTTTCTGTACTAGGAGACCTGTATGACAGATTACCAGCCTCTCCAGACTCCGGAAAATGGATGACAAGCACGGGTAGTACAACATTCCAAATTAATTAATAATTAAGTAGGTTAGGTGAGGTGTGACTGTTGTGAGTATTATATGAGGGTGAGGATCGGGTGTCTGATATGTGAGTGTGGGGAAGATGGTGTATATATGTATGTAGAGTGTGGACGTGGGTGTGTATGTGGGTGTGTTTGTGTGTGGGTGTGTGTGGGTGGGTGGGTGTGTGTAGGTGAGGGTGTTGGTGTATGTGTGTGCGGGTGTGGATGAGTGTGTGGGAGTTGTCAAATTATACGAGGGTAGTTTAGGATGGGACTTTAAGCAAGTTTTCTGTTTCATCGTAACTGAGGGACTTTAACTAGGTGGTTATAGCCCTTTTACAGTTTACTCTTGTAAGTGGGTAGATTTGGTGCTTTTTGTTTATTTTCTCTCTCTCTTTCTATTTCTCTTTGACTTTCTCATACAGAGAAGGCACGAGCATTGCTCACCACGGTTGATGAAGGCGGATTGGCGATTTCAGACTTATAATTATTATATACTAGCCCGCAACTTCGTCCGCATCAATTATTTCGTCGATCCCTATTTTATCAATTGATACAAATATCCTATGTTACTCAGGGATAACGTTGCTTTCTAATGGTGAAAAAATTTTTGAAATTGTACCACAAGTTTTTGAGTTTATTCGTTACAAACATAAAAAAATACAAAGGACAATGCCAGAAACTCTATAGAACTTTGCCCCACTCAATAAAAGTCATGTGCAATATGTAGCATCTTACTGTTTATTTATTGCTGATAACTAAACATTAGTCTTAGTGACTGTAGAACTTGCGGTTTCCGTTCAAATCTTAAAACATTAATGACATTGAATATAGGTTAAATTGTATTTTAGGTAAAATGAGTTTGTATTTCGTGGGTAGGTATTTCGTAATCCGCAAGTTCTAAAGAAAAACAATTTACTACAGAAAGTTTCTATATTCATCACAATTATGTTCATTAATTTACTTTTCTGTACATGGGTGGGGCAGGATCTGGCATTGTCATTTATCCTCTAATATTAGTGTAGATAAGTCCAGGTTTCATCACAATTTTTTTCCTTTACCGATGTGAGTAATGTCCACGAAAAAACCCACAACCTCGTAGATGAGAGGCGGGTACTTTAACCACTGGGCCATCACGATTGTACTACCTACTTATCATGTCTGATCATGCGCATCAGAAGACATAGACATCTTTTCTAATACTCTGGGTAAATATAGGTCACTAATCCGTAAACAATTAAATGGTACTTATGTGTTGAACTGTCTGTCTAGCAATGTTTTTTTAACCGACTTCAAAAATGAGGTTATCAATTCGGATGTTTATATATTTTTTTATGTATTTTCTGGCTTACCTCCGTCATAATTATATAGACCGAATTTCAAAATTCTATTTTTGTTCGAAAGAGGTTTACTCCTTAATGGTCCCATAAAAAAAATAAACAAAATCCTTAAAAATATACATAATGACGTTTCAGTTTCTTCAATCTTATCGCTGTTTCTTAATGGATTTAGATGTCAAGGCGATACTAAAAAGCGAAAAATAAAAACCTTTTTTTTTTTTTTTTAATCTATTGATAGGCATACGTTTGACCACTATCTCACCTGATGGGAAGCGATGATGCGGTCTAAGATGGAGCACGCTTGCCTAGAAGTAACCTATTCACTCTTGCCTTAAAGACTCCCAGGTTGTAGCTATCAGGAAACACAGACTCAGGCAGGGAATTCCACTCCTTAGCAGTACGCACAATGAATGTATTCCCAAAACGTTTCGTGCGTGTGGGTGCGATGTCCACCGCGTGCCGTTTTCTTTACTAAAAAAAAACGACCGCCTTCAAAAACCAAAAAGTGATAAGTAAATAACTTTAGCACAGAACACAAATTGCTTTAGTTTCGGAAGTCGGTGGCAATATAAAACAACAAACAGAACCAAGCCACCGCCACGATAGTGTATGTTGGTCCCCTAAAAATTTCATGAAAATATACCAACCTTAAGGAAAAAAAAACTGAAATTATTTGGTGTCACCGTTTCGTTATTAATTTGTATGATAAGAAGTAACACGAAAAAGTGACAAAAAAAAAATTCTTCTTTAAAGTTATTTATTGCATGATGTGGTGTGTGGTTACCTTTAACACATAGACAAGTCTATGTGTCTATGTGTTATTGTCCTTTATAATAGCAGGTGTATTTTTTGTTGAAAATGAAATAAACAATAAATACTTCTCAGAGTTTGTGTTATTTTAATTTTATCATAAAGATTCTGTCTGTTATTTTGCTAACCATACCTATGATCTTTATTGCTTCTAGCATTGCGTGACAATATCATCGACCAGTCATTTAGTTCCATATGTTTACGAGTAGCTGTGGACATGAAAGCCCATTTTGTTGATAGACCTGTTAAGGTAATAGTTATTTCTTGCATTGTCAGGGTGAATTACGTAAATTGGAAGACGCTTTGTACCTAAGTTATATATTTATAATGTTGCCGTATGACTTGGTTTGTAAGTGTAGCAAACAAGTTGTAAAATAAATATTTAAAATCTACAAAATCCTATCCTATACTACTAATATTATAAACACGAAAGTTTGTGTTGGATGGATGGATGTTTACTACTATTTCACGCTTAAACAACTGAACGGAATTATGTTACACAGATCTAGCTTTTACATAGGTATATGGGATATTTTTTATCCGCTTTTTGTGTTCCCGTGTAATATTTTAAGAATTTGGCTTAATTCTGAAGTAGACAAAGATGGAACTAGGTATTAAGATTATAATCTTAGTTAGGAAGTACAGTACAATAGTAATAAAGTATTTTAATTTTAACTCAGTTGTAGTTAACTCATTATTAATAATTGTATTCTAATAAATTCAGCCGTAAATAACCGATGGCTATTTAATTACGAGTACCTTAGAACAACGGTAGCTTCTCGTGGTACCAACATAGAACTTAATCATCATTAGGTAACAAATCACGATATTGACGTCATGCAGTTACTTGTAATACCTAACATAGACATTGAAGATAGGCATGTACAGCTAGTAAGCTAGATAATAGCTTACAACTCAATCTAAGACACTTAATGTTTACAGTCCATAGTCCTTTAGACTCCATTTTGTCCTTTTAGACAAACATTATTGTTGACAAAAACGGCTAAGTAGCGATGAAACTTTTTACTGAATAGACCACGAAAGAGACAGATACCTTCCTTAAGAATTGGCAAGACATAGTTAGAAGTCGAGACCGATGGAATGGAAGCAATAGATGGAGGCTTTGCCCCGCAGTGGGATGGGATAGTACAGGCTAAAATATATAATAATAATATAAATAGCGATGGTTATTACGTACGAAATATTGTAGAGATAACTGCGTTTGTCCTTAAGGTGATGGACGTAAAGAATAGCACCATCCCATTTCATCCCGTGGGTGTCTTAAGAGGCGACTAAGGGATGTACCAGAGAATGAGCAGCAGCGTTTCTGTGCATTTGTAACAACAATACTGCGATCGCCAACCCGCCTGCCAAGCGTGGCGATTATGACAAAACCCCCCCCCTTGAGGGAGGCCTATGTCTAGCAGTGGACGTCTTTCGGCTAAAATGATGATGATGAACTGAATTTATTTGATATTTTTAAATGCATATGGCTACCTAATAGTTTACATACTTTGCATTTACTTACTTTGCATTTGCTTTGTATTTAAAAAAAAACCCGGACAAGTGCGAGTCGGACTCGCCCACCGAGGGTTCCGTACATATTCGTAGGTACATATCCATAATTCTATACTAATCCATACTTTAATCTACTTAATATTATAAATGCGTTTTTTGCGACATAAACCGGCCGTTTATGTCGCAAAAAACGCATTTATCTTTTTTCACGTTAACATAGAGGGTTGATTTTTTACCAGCATCAAGGGACCGTAGACTTGAGTATATGGTTTTAATTTCAACTCGATACCTCCACGCGTTCCCGAGATAAAGGGTCTTGACAGACAGACAGACAGACAGACGGACAACAAAGTCATTCTATAAGGGTTCCGTTTTTCAACCGACTTCAAAAAAGGAGGAGGTTATCAATTCGTCTGTATTTTTTTTGGACTGGGTGAACCGATTTAGATAATTCTTTTTTTATTTGAACGCTAGTGCTTCCCGTGTGGTCCCATTTTAATTTGGTCCAGTTCTGACAATGGCATCCATGAGAAAACCGTATAAGTCCTAAATTCGCATTAAGTATGTGCGCGATTTGTTACGCGATTACTCCGACAAACGTAAACCGATTTTGAAAATTCTTTTTTTAATGGATAGGGTATACTTCAGGGGTGGTCCTGTATAAATTTTATTGAAATTGATTCAGCACTTTTTGAAAAATCAACAAATACCCAAAAGTTTTACATAGACGACGTTTTAGTTTCATCAATCTTTGTAGTAGTTAACTTTCAATCTCTTCTTAATAGATTTGGATGGGAAGGAGGTACTAAAAAGCGGAAAATAAAAACTTTTTACAAAAAAGACAACCGTGTTCAAAAACTAAAAAGTGAAAAATAACTTTAGCACAGAACACACATTGACTTTAGTATCGGAAGTCGGTGGCAATACAAAACAACAAACAGAACAAAGCCACTGAATTTCGAAACTAAAGTCAATGTGTGTTCTGTGCTAAAGTTATTTTTCACTTTTTAGTTTTTCAAGGCGGTTGTCTTTTTTGTAAAAAGCTTTTTTTCCATTTGAGGTACGGAACCCTAAAAATAATAATTAATAAAAAATATTGTGGAACTATAGCTTCTACCAGCGACTTCATCCGCGTGAATGTCGGTTATCAGCGGGTTTTTTGTCATTAGCAAAATACTCGCCCCATTAGGTACTTGTGTTTTCCTAAAGGACTAATCTTTCAGCTCAAACACTCGATACGTTTTAACAGCTTGCGACCATTAATCACTAATAAAGAACTTTTATTTTTCTTATATTAGTGATCGATGCTTCTGATAAATAAATACTTACAACAATGAAAATGTCTTGTTTAATTAATAAGAAGTACCTAGGTGAACAATTTAACTACTTATATAAATAGGGAAGTAGCATTCTATAATATCAACTGCCTATGTATGTGTGATTTATTACATGTATGTAGGTACTTATCGTCCGTATTTAGACTGTACCGTTTGAACGGTGTTATAAAATCTTTTTGCAAGTGTTAGCAAAAAAAAATCTATCATATAGAATATAGAAACGAATGAATCACTGTCAGGTGGCCTGTCTTCAGTATTAAATCACTACATCACTGTCATTACTAATTATAAATTAGAATTGAGTGTGTGCACATTCTGTAAATTATTTCACTAAGAAAATGATACGTTTTATTAGCGAAATAATTTACAGAACCGTTATGATAACCGCTGAGTCGCTGAGCCTGCAAAATCCGCTATGGATAAAAACCCAACTTTTCAGGTGAAACAATAAACTGTTTTTTTCTCAAACCGTTAATGACCGATTTTGACCAAAATTACATCTCTGCTTTTGCTATCTTCTTAACCAAATGAGTTATGAGAAAATGGATTTTACAGGCGCACGTGGCTTGAGAAATACTTTAAAGAAGCATCAAAAACCGATTTAAAAGAAAACATTGCTGATTTTGCAGGCGCAGCAACCAATTTTTCACGCGGAAATTGTCGCAGGCAATAACTAATATTTATTAGGTATATGAATAGCGTCATGACGATGAATAGATAGTAGATATAGGTATTTACGTAGGAAAGTAAGTGCAACGCTATAGAAAAAAATATATTGTACTACGTTTGGCAAGGTGGAGAAAAATTCAGTTGATTAAAAGTTCGTGATCTGAACAAAATTGTAATAGTATGTTGTAGCAAATCTTAGGTAACCTACCGTATTTAGAATAAGTTTGTAATTTATTAATCAGCAAAAAATTGCTAATTTGTTTTTGTCAATTTGCTGACCGTACACAAACAGCGTGAAAGTGACAAAACATAACCTAAAAAATTAGCCGCAATATTGTTCTAACTTTTCACTGTAAAACTTCAATATTATACACAAAAACACTTATAAAACACTATTATTACTGACACACTTCAGTTTTATCACGAATATCACTGTAACATCACTGTATTAATGTTCTTCTTTCGTCAATATAACGGGCACTGATTCGTAAGCCGTGTTGTTCCTCTACTGTTCATCATTTTAGGCAATGGTACGATGTCTGGCAGCCAATAGTAAGGCCGACACACACACGCCTGTCCATTTAAAAAATTACATGATACAAAATAATGTTTATGAGTGATCCCCTTTGAGGTTATGTGGAGTGACAGGGTGAAATGCTCGCGCATGCGTAGTAGACGTTTACCCGACGTTAAAAATAAATAAGGTCGAAACAAAAAGTTTTAATATAAAATTTCTATTTTATCTGTGGCCACGACCTTGACATATTTTTGGCGCGTTTTCCACGATAAAAATAGAAAATTCAAAACTTTAATTCGTTAAGAACTTTTTCAAGGATTTTTTGTTTCGTACTGTCTTTAATTCTTGACGTCAGAGTTAGTACTGAGCTGAGTGACATCAGACTGGTTGGAACGGACTGTGGTCATCAATACGACTGCCACGTGGGGTGGTATTAACCATTTATTTTGCTACAGCATGACTATTTGTTAAGGGGAGGTCTGTCATTACAGTTCAGCGTTGGCAACGTTTTATATTCTTACAATTCCTACTGCTATTAGACATGCGAAAGTTTGTGAAGATGAATGGATGTTTCAGATGTTTTTTTTTGGGAACCGATCACTTTTCCGAATTATTTTTGTCCGAATTTTATTTTACCGAAAACTATTGACCGACGTTTTTTTTGCTATACCTATGCGTTATTTGACATATTTTTAGATCATCGAAGTATCATGTATCATAGGTATTATTTTACCGAACTATGTTTCTCCGATTTACAAAATAACTTTTTCCTATTGGCCGAAGTCTCTTTTGAACTATTTTCATTTGCCAAATGATTTATTTGCCATATTTTCACCCCGTCAAAACAACATTTTACGGAATATTATTTGATCACAAATAAATAGTCGGTTACTTTTTAGCATTTTCAACATTCAATTAAAATAGTAACAGAAACGAATCGCTGCAAAACCGACTTCACGCAGTCTTGTTTGCTCCTAGAGTGTAATTTAAGAACGCGTAGGCGCGGAGGGGTGGGGCGGCCCGCGAGCTGAGGAGCAGGTGGCTTTCCTTACCTTATGATAGGTAACCGTTTTTTTTTCTTTCTTTTACACTTGAACTGAATGGAATAAGCAGATATTAGTTTACGTAAATATTAATCTACTACAGATATGATGTTTTTGTCTCGTTTTTGTGTTCCCGTGGGTATTTAGGACATTGGTTTAATTTTGAAGTCTACGCAGGCGATAATAACGCACCAACAGAAGCTAGTTTATTATCACGGACTAGAAAAAAAAGAAGGACTCCACGCCACGCATATCAAAAGTGAAGCACCTAAAGTACGCCGGACCGAGACGCACACATAGATCGGTACGGGTGGTAGCAGTGGTAGTCAGTACTTTCGGCGCTTTTTTTTCTAGTCCGTGACTATGATGTTAATGTGTGCGTGAGGCATGTTTGTACAAACGGTCTGGCTTACTTAGGGTGCTTCACTTTAGATATGCGTGGCGCGGAGTCCTTCTTTTTTTTCTAGTTCGTGTTTATTATAAACACTGGCAACGGTGAAATGAATCATCATTATCGTCATCATCTTCCTGCTCTTGTAAGTACCATGTTACTTGTGGTCGGCGCAACATGTTTTCTTCTTCCATTCCGTCCTGTCCAACGTCATGCTTTCACTGACTCCCTTTTCATTCATATCATTCTTCACACAATCCATCCATCTTTTCTTCAGCCTTCCTCTCCCTCTCCATCCATCCAAATTAATATTCATAACTCTTTTGGTCACATGCGTTTCATCCCTTCTCTTCACATGCCCATACCAACACAAACGATTCCCTTTCAACTTTTCTGTCACTGACGCCACTTTCAAATTTCAGGGAAGTTAAGGCGCTAACAAGTGACTTTTGCAGATTTTAAACTGACAATCACGGCAAAATGTGTAGTGTAAATGATTTGAAAAAAATATATATTAAATTAGAACGTTCTCTTAATAATTTAGTATGTGAATATTTTTGATTAAATTCATATTAAATAGTTTAATTAAATCATGAAGTTGTGTCTGACGCGGACTAAACATTGATAATCACACAAAATCTACCAGGAATGTTTAAACGAAACTTTTACTATCTTACAGACAATTTTATTATCTATCTTTTAGTATACGCCTTTTTTTTAAGTTAAAGAATACTATCTTTTATTTAATTTTTTCGACTAAACTTTGAGAGTTTTGGACGCAGCGCATACGATTCTCTGGTCGCTCAAGGTCGCCGGTGTATATCGTCGCCTTAATACACGCAATTCTGACCATATCCATTCTGGTCACTCCACACGTCCATCTCAACATTTTTTCCCCTTCTTCACTTCAACGGTGAATTTAAATATTTTATTAAACACCATCAATATAAAAACGAAAGGATATTCACTTACTGACTAAACAGGATATTTCGAGAACTACTAGACTTATGAAACTGAAACTTGGCAGGTAGATAGTTTATAGGTACCTAGAACACGAAGTCGCGGACAAAAGCTGATCATTATTGAAAGCACCTACATATTTGAAATTAAAATCCCTCGCTGTGCTGAACTTGTGGTTGTTCGAGCAAATCTTAGAAACTACTGTAAGGATTTTCATAATTATGGTTCGAAGTGTCTAGTCGTCCGCTAAACGGACGAATAAAATTAATTAGTCGAACGCTAAACGGTTGAATAAAATTCCCTCCTAAAAGATACTGATGTTTTGATGAACACCTATACCCATTTTAGCGGATGATTAATTAATTTTATTCATCCATTTACCGGACGACTAGCAACAGCCATTATGATTTCCCCCAATAGAAAACGAAATTATTTGGGAAGGTATAAGCTACAATTTATATGTTAAATTTATTTACAGATATTTTGTGAATAATACAATATTTTAATAAAAAAGAAAAACCGATAACTATTCAACTAAAAGTTCTCCATACTATGAGAATATGCTCAAGAGACTGGCGGCATTGCCACGTTGGATGGCAATGTTTAACCTCTGACTAAGGTAAAAACTCTTTGATCACGGGAAGTGTCAACCAACCTTTTGGACAATTCGAGAACTTAAATAATAAAATAAAATAATGTGATGCGTAATTTTGCGAGCGAAGTCGCGGGCAAAAGCTAGGTAAAATTAAATATAATATCCTGTAGACTCTGCACGGGGCACAATCGAATACAGACGCAATCGATTTCAACTAATTGAAAACCGACGTAGCCTTGCTGCACAAAAACAACCCTAACTCAGTTGCGTAAGGTTTAAAATCAAACTTTAATACAAAGGACGCTTTTAACTGGACAAGCATGACTATGTTCCGTGGCGTTGATGTAAATCAATCAATTTATCGTACATCATTGATTACGTTGATAGTATTTATTTATACACGGACATTGAGTCTTGATACAATGTAACGTTAGTAATAGGATTGAAGATATATCTAGTAGTAGGCAGTTTCATAAACGTAGAAAAAATGGCCTATTACATCTTCCCAGTAAAGCTAATAAATAGGTAAAACCCGTGAAATTCATAAGACGGCAAGAGTAGTAGTCGAAAAACTCAAACGAACGTTCGAGCGAACGTTCTTCGAGCAATCGTTCTTTCGGACGAATGTTTCTCGGTCAAATGATCTTACAGGCAAGTGAACGTCAGGGAATCGTGCTGCAATCGCCGTAAAATACCACGTATTTGTTTAGAATTGTACAAAAATTACGTTAAAACATTTAATTATTAATATGCTCTGAAATACTTACAGCTAAACAAAACAGATTAAGAAAATTAAAATGTGACTGATAGCCAATTATAAATGATAGAATAGTAATAAAATACATCTGTAAACAACACGGTACTGCCGACAAATTACGATAAACCGCCAAAGCTAAAATTACACTAAATCAATAGTAGGTATACAGCGACTCGATCACTCATGACCAGTCAGGTCATTAGTGATCGATATTTTACCTATTGCTAGGATATTTTTTGTCTTCTAGTACATAATATCATTGAATTCAGTGGATCTAGATATTCATGGTCAAAGTCACAATTTTATTTAAGATTTTTTTTATAAACACGTACTATAAGTAACTTCTTCCAAACAAACAGATTAACTAATTTTCTTAAGGCGCTAACAAGCCACTTTTGCAGATTTTAAACTGCAAATTGTGTAGTGTAAATAATTTGAAAGAAATATATGTTATACTAGAACATTCCCTTAATCATTTAGTAGGTGAATATTTTTGATTAAATTGATATTAAATAGTTTAATTCAATTGTGAAGTTGTGTCTGACGCGGACAAAACACTGATAATCACACAAAATCTACCAGGGATATCAAAACGAAACTTTTACTATCTTACAGATAATTTTATTATCTATCTTTTAGTATACGCCTTTTTTTTTAGTTAAAGAATACTGTCTATTATTTAATTTTTTCGACTAAACTATGAGAGTTTTGGACGCAGCGCATACCATTATCTGGTCTGGCGCCGGCGTATATTGTCGCCTTAAGAGAATATCAAACGCTTGGTAGTACCTATCAACTGAGCAAATTATGTTTGCTTGGAAAAAAGTTTAGTAATGGTACTTGTAATACTTATTTGTAAATACTAAAAAAACCGTCTTTGACCTTCATTTTCTCCAAAATCTGTGGATTCCCATGTGTGTTCCTGGTATGAAAAATTGGTCCTAATAATTGATACATTAAGTATGTGGTTCAACTATCGGTCACTAATTACCAGTCACCCTATATACTACATACGAAGATAGGTGGTAAAGCTAAGCTACGCAAGCTAGCATATTTGCGAAAAAGCAAGTAAGAATTACATTTATCAGCCCCAAAATGTACAACAAAATAAACAGACCCGTTAATATTTATCACTTAAAACGAAATTACCTTAGAAAGAAATTGAATTGTATGGTTAAAAACACTCTCGAACAATGATACTGAGAAAATTGTGGCATCTTAACTAGTGCTAATACACAAACACACCACATATATACACACACACACACATCGCACAAACATACATACCACACATACACAAACACACCTCACACACAACTCAACCCAGAGGGGGTTGAGTTGTGTGAAAGGCCAGTTGAGGGGAAGAAACGGGTTTAGTATTGATAAGTTCTGCTCCAGACTTGTTCTTATTATACTAGCCATCCGTCTTCCTGATTGTGATTTGACAGATGTGATACTGTTGTGTTGTTCGTGCATTTATTTTACTAAGAACGGAACCCCGTTTTGAATTAAGATCCCAAGGTCGAAAGACCTACGTTAGAATGAGTGACATTTTTGAGAATACATAGAGGATTCTGGGTAATTTTTCACGTATCTGGGATACAAGTTTATGAGTATTAGTATATTATGCTTTACACACTTTGTTAAAAATACTGCATAACGTACATAATTACCAGACACTTTCCGTGAGCCATTACTTCAACCAAACGGTTTACAGGTTAGAACTTTAAAGCTACATTTATGGCCCACATGACCAAAATTGTCTGGTAAAACAGCTATTGGATTTCTGTTTCCAAAATTTCAATCACGGTAAAATGACGCTGGTCAGGTTACTTTGACAAGAGATTTTGAACCATTGCTAACGATGTCTATTACTCGACATTGACCTTTCACAGCGCTGAACAAGATCGAATATATACGTAAAATAAATTCGCCATTATAGGTACGAACTGGAAGCTCAAGCTACCGGGTAGTAAAATAACATAATTAATTTGCTTAATTTCAACATGTATGTAGTCCACGGAGACAATAATATACACCCATTTTTGAAAAGTGTCTCAATGAAATTCTGTAGTGCTAATATCCCACCAAAAAAAAACACAATTTTTTTATTCAATCGATAAGTGCCATAAAAATGCATCTAAATTTTAGATTTTCAAATTTCGCGCGTAGTTTGACGAAAACGCCTCTTACTGGACGCCATATTGCTCAGCGTAAATGACGTCAGTTCGTTTTGTATCAAATGAGCTCATATTAAATATTATAACAGTATATCATTTAAAAATAATTAAAAGCATATTTTGTACTAGGTGTAATAATGAAAAAATTACGTTAGTTACGAAAATAATAAAAGTACATAGCCTATATTACGCCAATCGGTTGACTGACAGTTGACAATTTTTTGTTTACACAGCCGTACAGCGTAAATTTAAAATTATTTTTTACTTCTCGAAGGCGGTTGTCTTTTTTTGCCGTTTGGTGCCTACTTCTTATCATACTGGAATATTTTCATGAAATTTATATGGGAGCATCTTTAAAGTACACACTATCAATTCATGGCCGCTACTATTTCACGGTGTTTTATAACAGATTAAAAATACTGAAAACTTTGAATTGAATTTAAAAATTTGTTTTGTTATTTTATGAACTAAAACTTACATTTTCCGACTGCTTGCCTAAACTGTCTCAGTAACATAATATATTTGTAGATTTTTTCTCGTATAGAGTAAAATACCCTATTACTTCGTGGTTTAGTCCTAGCATTTTTGTAAGGCATTTTTTCATTCAAACCAAGGAAGGTTTCTCCTACGAAATAGCTGAAAGTTCTAAATGAATTCGCGAAAAAGCTTAAAGTAAAGCAATGATGAAACGGTTTTATTTCCAAAACCGTTTCAAAGAACTAAGGACCTCAAAGTTTTCAAATGCAGTTCCTGCACTTTAGAATATTGAAGTGTTGTGATAAAAACAACACTTTACCAGTGCCAATAGCTTTTATTCAGCGTTGGGAGGCCATACTTTATGAGGCACAGCTTTTAACAAAATTAAATACCAGCGCGGCCGTTCGGGCCGCACTCTTTCAAAATTCAAGGACGCTTCACTCCACCCTTTTCAGGTTCGTTTCAACGAATAAATTAAAGTTGGCTTTATATAACTATTTACAACCGAAAACTATAGCTTCTGCCCGTGACTTCATCTACGAGAAAGTCAAATATATCGTGAAGCATAGATAGTGTAGCTTTCTATCAGTTAAAGAATTTTCGTTATCGGCCCAGCAGTTCCTGTGATAACCTCTTGTAAACATACAATATAAAACAGAAACTTTAGCACTTTATAATATTACCTAGTGTTGATACCCCTGTAACCTATAACTAATTATCTACATACGTACAATCTACATTTGCATATTTTGTTCAGACCTTTTTACTATTTAAGACCACATTTTCAATGTTTACACTTAGTTCGTCAAATATAATATATACAAAGCTTAAAAATAAATATAAACACATAATATGTACAATGCTCACAGGGCATCAAAAAACTCGTCCGCATCGCTCTCAATGGGACAAGTGCCCAAAAGGCTAGCAGCATTACCACGTTGAATGGCAATGCTAATTCTTTGGCCCTAGAAAAGGCCAGCCCTTTGGTCACGTGAAGAGTCGACCAGCCGCTTTGCAATGTCCCTAAAAACAAGGTGAGCACTCGGGCCCCATGGCCCTAATGTTTCGACCCCAAACGGCTCAAACATATAACTTTCAAGAAGTTTCTTATATTTACGCCGTTTGAGGTTTTCCGCACCTGCAGCAGCCGCCCCAGCACAACACGACGCGCTAGGAAGATGAAAAAAAAAAATGAAATAAATGATTTTGATTATGATATTAATACCCGAAGGAATAGGGTATTACACCCATTTTTAAAAAGTGTCTCAATGAAATTCTGTAGTGCTAATATGGGGTCCATATTGGCTCACCTAAAGTTCTTTACCCGAAATTGTACTTCCTAAGGATTTGTAATCCGAATGATCAATCTTCCTAACATTTTTCATCCTAAAGTTTTTATTCATACTTTTTGTAGTGCTACCGGCGATGTCCATAACACTCATGTTTCCGAAAATTGTAATTAATAATATCATTAATGTAAATATATTTAAACTCCTACTGTTTTTTATCATAACGCTTCTATCCCTAAACATAATTACCATAATATTTTCACTCATACTCGGAAAGAAACATTTACCAAGTGTAATAAAAAATATATGTGGGTAGAAGATGTTATTTATAGTTTTAATTTGAGGGTATGATTATTATTTGGGGGTATGCTTTACATAACGTACTGAGTTGTGTCTATTGCTAAGTTCAAACCTACTGCGCGTGCGTGCAAGCAAGCATGCAGCAGGCAAGCAAGCATGCAACATACAAGCAAGCATGCAGCATACAAGCAAGCATGCAGCGTGCAAGCAAGCATGCAGCGTACAAGCAAGCATGCAGCGTGCAAACAAGCATGCATCATGCAAGCAAGCATGCAACATGCAAGCGAGCATGCAACATGCAGCAGGCATGATTTCTGTCAGGGCTACGGCGTTGCGGGGCTCCGGCGGTCCCACGCCAGCTTATCGTCGCAGATGGTATTCACGCTCACCACCGCAGCTTCGGCTTGCTGGCCGGCTTCGCCGGCCAGCCTTAGCCGCGGCGGCGGGCGTTAAAACCACCTGCTCCTCAGCTCGCGGGCCGCCTCGCCCCTCCGCGCCTACGCGAATTTAAATTACACTCTAGGCGTAGGGCAGACAAGACTACGTGGAGTCGGTTTCGCAGCGATTCGTTTCTGTCATTAACTTTTGTAGCACAACATATTCACTTTTTAAGACAATATTTTAGTTATTGTCTATTTATATATATTTTCGTTGAAATAAATTCTATGGAAAAATACACTGAACAAACAATATTCGTTAAAAAATAATTCTACTGTTTGATAAGTTTGTTAAACAAAAAATGTGAATAAAAATTCAATGAATTGTGTTTCTGTGAAATATGTTTCATTGAAGTAAATAGTCTTTGAAACAATAATAGTCGAAATAAAATTACAAGAACCAAATATTATATGAAACATTTTCTGGAAAACGAAATTCTATGAAATTTCTGTCTGCGAAACAAGGGGACACCGTTATACATGTTATGTGAAAATAAAGTTACGCAAAATTAATGTATATACCTAGTACTGATTATTATGAATAAAAAGAAATCTAAACAAAAACGATATGACTTTGAATAATAGTGTAAAAGATGGTTATGTTGAGAAAATATAGGAAAACAAATAAAAGTATAATAGATATTTATTGCTACTGACATTATGAAGTTGAATGCTTCGGATTATGAACATTAGAGACAGAGTAGTTAGGAATTGTGATTGTTAGGATGAAAAATGTTAAGAAGAACATTTTCGGATTCCAATTATCGGAGTTAAAAATTTAGGTGAACATTGGCGCACCCGCTAATATCACCAAAAAAAAACACTAAATTTTTATTCAATCGTTATGTGCCATAAAACGGCATCTACATTTTTAATTTTCAAATTTCGCGCGTAGTTTGACGAAAACGCCTCTTACTGGACGCCATATTGCTCAGCGTAAATGACGTCAGTTCGTTTTGTATCAAATGAGCTCATATTAAATATGATAATTGTATAACATTTAAAAATAATTAAAAGTATATTTTGTAATAGGTGTAATAATGAAAAAATTACGTTGGTTACGAAAATAATAAAAGTACAAAGCCTATATTACGCCAATCGGTTGACTGACAGTTGTCAATTTTTTGTTTACACAGCCGTATGGCGTAATAACATGGCCGCTACTATTTCACGGTGTTTTATAACAGATTAAAAATACTGAAAACTTTGAATTGAATTTAAAAATTTGTTTTGTTATTTTATGAACTAAAACTTACATTTTCCGACTGCTGTATGCCTAAACTGTCTCAATAACATATTTATAGATTTTTTCTCGTATAGAGTAAAATACCCTATTCGAAATCCATTGCTAAATTTACATTCGACAACAAAAATAAAGCAGAGAATATTTTTGAATTATCAAAATGAAAGACATTTGTCGTTGTGTGTCATTGTGCTGCAGTTTTTCACCACGATTTAGACTTGTAGCCACAATTCGATCTTTTAAAATGTGCAGTACTTATAGTGTAAAGTATAACCTGTCTTATACATTTATACCAGATGTCGAACAACGATGAGGATAAACTTAGATAATAGTTTATGCCCTGAGGAAATCAGACTCTGGCTTCGATAATTAATTAAGCCAAAGTGCCAAATAACTTAGATAAAGTTAGGATTTTGTTCATCGTTGTTTGTGCTAACTCAAGCTGAACGCAGACTACGTCGTGCAGGGAATGGGTATCTACTAATACTACTATAGGTATCTACTTAAACTAATTAAAATAAGTAGGTTGTAATGTTAATGTAATGTAATCTTCCGACCGAATTTCGGTCACGGCGGCCAATCTCAATGGAGATCAGCCAAATACGCAGAAGATATTATAGTGCACAAGTGTGTGTGGAAACGCAGGTGCACTCCCTCTTCCCTCACTCTCATAGTCCGGTGGGACGGCAATACGACACGACCGGGGAGAGATCAGGCGCAGGACCAACGGCTACACGTGCTTCCCGAGGCACGGGGGTGTTACACCGCCAACTTCCAAAGCCCGAGCTGTTACTGAGTGAGAGAGTTCTTAATAGATATTTTTGACGTGACAACGTCTTATAATTCGATAGAGCCGGCTGCACGCACGAAAAAACATGACGTCATGCGGCGTTACGGCGTTACATGACGTCATGCGGCGTTACCTCGCTCTGAGGCGTTCCAAGTGAAAAGTGAATGTGGTGTCAATTGTTTATAGCAACGATAATTACAGCGATAAAGGTAATGATTCTTTCGCGTTGTCACGTTCAACTATCGTCAGTAAACCGACTTTACAGACAACCAATTTTTTTTTTTTTACAAAAAAGACAACCGCCTTCAAAAAGTAAAAAATAACTTTCAATTCGCAAGTCGGCGGCTTTGGTTTTGCTTTTGTTTTGTATTGCCTTTTAGTGCCTACTTCATAACATGCAAATTAATTACGAAACGATAACACCAAAAAAATTCAGTCAACCCTTAATTTTCTACCCTTAGGGGTGGAATATTTTCTTGAAATTTATATGGGACCAAATTTGGGGTACTATATATGTTACGGCAAGTGTGATTAAATGAAAATTATTAATATTTTTTCATCATTATTAATAATTACCTCATGATTTGGTAAATGTGAATATAAAATTGAAATTCATCACTTTTAGCAGTTGTTATTAATAATTCACTACCTACACTCGTCGGTAAAAGTAATATGTTGTGCTACCAAAGCTAATGACAGAAACGAATCGCTGCCCTACAACTAGAGTGTAATTTAAACCTGCGTAGGCGTGGAGGGGCGAGGCGGCTCGCGAGCTGAGGAGCAGGTGGTTTTAACGTCCGCCGCCGCGGCTAAGGCTGACCAGTAAGCCGAAGCTGCGGTGGTGAGCGTGCCACCGGACCGCCGGAGCACCGCAATGCCGGAGCCGTAACAGAAACTATGCCTGCTGCATGTTGCATGCTCGCTTGCATGATGCATGATGATGAGATGCATGATCAATGTGTTGTTTTGTTGGTTTTTAATCACGTGGCTAACATTTATTAATGTCTTAAAAGACGCTTCGCATGTTATTTTTGAAAATGTATTACATTTATCGGTACTAAGGATATATTATTAATAATCACCGATAAATATGATTAATTTCTCACTTTTACCTAGACTTTCGGTAATTATTAATAATGATAGATAATTATTAATAATTTTCAATTTATCAAACTTACCCTCACTATCAATTAAAAAAAGAATCATCGAAATCGGACTACACCGAAAAAAGTTATGCGTCATGGTATGTCAAACAAGTACAAGTACAAGTATGGTGAATCACAAAAAAAGTAAAAAAAAATGTTAATAAAATTAAAACTTCTTGGCCAAACTATGTTAAATTTACGGAACCAAATGGCAACTATTCCGCATCAAACTAAAGAAGAATCACGTAAATCGGATCATAAATCTCAGCGTAAGTAATCGGTGTACCTATATACATAAAAAAAATCCAATCGAATTGAGAACCCCCTCCTTTTCAGTCGTCGTTAAAAAGTCGGTTAAAAACCCAATAACACTTTGCCTGACTTGGGAATCGAACGCGACCAACGAGGCAGTATAAGGCAGTAATAAGTAGGTTAGTTGTAATACGAATAAATGGGTAGATGACATTATTTTGATCAATAATTCCATGACATAATTTCTCTCAAAAACACTTGATTTTAGCCCTGAAAACCCGATTCCTTTTCAATTTACAGTAAAATTGGATTCTGAGTTGTTTTTTTTTTTTTTTTTTTTTTTTTTTTTTTTTTTTTTTTTTTTTCTGTATGGCATCTCGCAGTTCAACCTGAGGGTTGGTTACTGCTTAACCGGACAATCCTGTGGTGCCTTAAAAGTGACTTTTAGGGCCTCCAGCCAGGGCAAAAACTTATAAACTAAGTGACTACGCTAAGGGCACCCCCTGTGGGGTACGAGCCTCGGCTTAGGTCGCCACAGAGAGGGCAGCAAAGGGACAGGCTGGATCGGGTCTCCATTAATTAGGGGCTATTTTAAAGCTAAGGGCTCAGCGACGCGGGCTGGCGCTAGCAAGGGTCGGGGGGGGGGGGCGTTACGGGGTCGTCGCGAGGGACCTCGGCGGCGAGGTCGGAATGACGGTAATTTGTGTCTGTGTTTAACTAATGTGCTAGTGGCCCTATTCCTTTCTTGAAGGAGGGTAATAGCGTCATCTGGATCGGACAGGGTATGACGTGGACGACGGGTCCTGCTAATACGGGAAGGGGTATATCGGGCGGCCGCTACGACGAGCGGGTTGCGGTGTTTCTCCGCTTGATCGAAGAAGCGCTTGCAAGCGCGCTTCATGAACTGACGGATGGTCGGGAGTTTGAGATCGAGATGAAGGTTCTCGTTGCGAACATAGAACGGGGCGCTCGTTATTTTTCGCAAGAAACGGTTTTGTAAGGTTTGCATTCTGTGGAGACGGTATGCCTTTACGTGTGCGAATACAGCACAGGCGTAGGTCATGATGGGACGAATGCACGCTGTGTAGGTACGCAATTTGCACTTGAGTGACAATTTGCTACGTGCATTCAACATTTAGTGAAGTCTACCTTGAGCGAAAGCGGCGCGCGAACGCGCCTGCTTTATGTGCTCCGCGAAGGTTAGGTGGCGGTCGAGGATGACTCCTAGGTATTTGGCTTGCTTCTCCCAAGGGATAGGCTCGCCGAACATGGAAATCGGACTGGGAAGGGAGGGGTTGATGCGCGGTTTGGAAAACAGCACTGCCTGATTCTTAGCGGGGTTGACTGTGATTTAGTTGTTTTGAAATCAATACATAGTTTTATACACAATTATTTTAAAAGAGTAAGTAGTTCTTCCCCATTCGAAAATATCTTTTGAAAGGGGCAACTAGATATTTTGTTTTCTTATTTGACGTTTATAAGTTTAGTATATTTTAATGGTCTAATTGAAATTAATGATTTGATCTTGATTTTGACTCCAAATGGAAAAGATATAAGGTAGATAAAGATGATGAACTTAAATGCAGTAAAAGTATTGAACACAGAGCGCCTATAAAAAAATTATAGCAACATTTATCACATTCACGTAGATAGTAGATCGGTACTAATTGCAAAACTATGAGCGAATTTGTGATTTACGTTACCCACAGATATGGAACGAATGGAATAGCGCCGAAAACTAGGTCAAGCTTTTTCAGCGCACGAATTATCGGTACCTCTGAAAACTGAATTTATTAAAATACTTTTTGATTTATTCAATATTGCTGTAATACCGCTCTGCTGCGACGCGTTGCGAAGGCAATTAGTTTAGGATGAAATTACTGGCGTAAGCGACATTCACGTTTAAAATATGGTTAACTAGCTTTTGTCCGCGACTTCGTCTGCTTAAAAATCGGTTATCGCGCATTAAATAGTAGCCCTTCCTTCCCCAGGGTACAACCTATCTTTATGTCAAATTTCATTAAAATCAGTTCAGCCGTTTCGACGTGAAAACGTAACAGACAGAGTTACTTTCGCATTTATAATATTAGTATGGATTTTCTATCGACAGGACAACATTGCATTACCTTATTTTCCTGTCATAGGAGCCAGATGTGGTGAACCTTAATACAGGTTACGATGTAACCTAGCTAGGACGCCAAAGTCACTCTTATAAAATTGCAAATAGAACCTATTTTTGAAATAAATATTATTATTTTATCATTTTCGTTTAGGTTTAACACCTGTACTATAGAATTTAAGGCTGCAATCAGACCAAAAGTTACAATATCCAGGTCAGATGCAGTTCCCGGGTCGCATTTGACCACTAATGTAAACCAATAAGATATGATATTGTAATCACGTGCCAGGTATTGAACTTTATTCAAACACATCCTTAGTATTCATAAGCATAAAAAGTCGACATTTACAAATAAAGAAAAAGTTTCTATTTTTACATACTTACACTCTGGAATTCGTGAACCGTGTCAAGCAAGAGGTTAAAGATACAATAACCTAAGCAGTTGATTGTGCAACTGGAGAAAAGTGTTAACAATGGTAAAAGTACCATTCTCTTAATGCCAAAAACATTCCTTTCATCGATCATTTGTTTTGTTTTATCTTTTGAATCTGCCACAGTGTTTCGAAGAATCAATTTATTTCCATGGATCATTAATCGGATGGATACTTCATAAAAACAACAATGATTATTTGGCTGTCTTATGTAATGGAGGCTTAAGTTCAGCTGTCGGTTGATGTCTATGGGTTCAGAATACACTCCCGTCCGAATTTCAGTAACGGCGGCCGAGACTACCTAATTACGCAGGAGACATGCAAACACAAGTGCATTTATTCTTCCCTCACTTTTATAGTCTGATGGGTCCGTCCGTCACTACCGGGAGAGAACAGGCGCAGGGATGTGATTCTGTAAGACACCATTCTTAACTTCGAATCTGAATCCGCTGTGAGTTTCTTGATTGGAATTCTAAAAACTAGGTTGATAATTCGAATTTACACTAGCGCTACCCTTGCGAGCGTGGCGGCGAGTATTATATAATTTTGCATAGCACATACATGTGAGCACTATGTACTTTAAAGCCACCATTTACGAGATGTCTTTCGTTGACTTGAATATGCCCTGGCGGTTGAGTGTTTGTCATGCTCACTTGAATGTCTCGCTGATGGTGGCGCATGTGTTGGATTATTTGGTTCCCTTCAAAATGGTTGAACTAAATGGTGCCGATCCGTGCGTCATGTTCGTGAACGGGCGCCGTCAGTTGAGACTGGTCATCTCTTAGCTGCCTCGGTTATTTTAAATTTATTTTGAATTGTCTAATTTCATTGCCACTAGGACCTCTTTTAACGTGCACAATTTGTTACATCGTTCTCACATTGTACCTCTAGATTCAACATGAATGATGTAACCTAAATTTGTAATATTCTATTGATTTTAAAAGAGTGTTCATGGAGTTTCTTGCTCGTTCTTCTCCATAGAAACCTACTGTTTGGAACGAGCAACTAGCTGCAACTTTTTGACTGACTGACTCCTTGACAATTCAAAAGTGCCTGTAAATGGTTTATTTGAAATAAATGATTTGGGTTTGAGTTTGAGTTTGAGTTTGAGTTTGAACTAAATTGACAGGGAGATTTTGACAGATAAAGTATGAGATGACGTAAGATGTAGCATTCTGTAAGGTAATTTCCCCGTCACTTCGAAGCTCACTTCGCACTCGAACTCGATTCAAAGTGTCAAATATATCAAGGTAATTTTGAACCTTATGCGAAGTGCGAGTGAATAGCGATGTGAGATGCGAGTTGTTATTTGAATTTTACAAAATCGACCTACAGGACCAACCACCGTTACGTGCTTTCTCAGGTACTGGGTGCCAATGAGGCCAACAATATCATCTAATGAATCTGGCAATGTACTTAAATTACAAATAACCAGCTTTTGCTCCCGACTACGTAAGTTTAGTTTTTGCAAACGCAGATATGAGTATAGTCTATGTCCTTATCCATTTCATAAGCTACCTTTTTATCAAAAAGTATTATCGGTTCAGTGGATTTGCTGTGATTATGAGCTATGTAACAGACCGATGGACAGAGTTACTTTGACATTATTATATTAGTGTGGAATCTCTTGTTTTTGTAAAAGTCGGTTCGTGGATGTGAGTGGCTATCACACTGAAACCCCTTCGTGCCTCGGAAAGCACGTAAACCCGTTGGTCCCGGCTGTCACTTGAAGTTTTTTTGGCAGTCGTTAAGGGTAGTAAGAAGCCAGAAAGTCTTACAACTAGTAAGGGTAGTAAGACGCCAAAAAGTTTTACAACTAGTCGTACCATGGGGTGTCGTGCCAGTGCTTTAATATAAAATACTGGTATGTATTCAGCTGCATCCGGTTAAACTGGAAGCCGACCCCAATATAGTTGGGAAAAGGCTAGGTAGAAGAAAAAGTATAGAATCTTTTCTTCGAAGAATACGAGTAATATTGAGAAATGTCAGCACTGAGCACTTACACACGATTTTTCAGACATTAAAACAATCTGTGAAAATAGATAAGGCTTTCAATACAGTGCGAATACAAATCAAACAAACCACTATAGGATCGAATCCATGATTCACCACTCCATCGAGACTCGGGAGCGAATTGCAAATGAGTCGGAAAGAGCTTTTACCGAGTCCATTTAATCGGAAAACTAATCGAGAACCGATTTATCTTTCTTGTCCAATCTTTGTAGTTTCGTATCCGCGAACCTTCTCAAGTTTACTTAGCTTTTCACTTTTGTGGATTTTCACTTTTTGGATAACAAAGGGCACTTGGGTGTAAAACTTTGAAGTGCCATTTAATGAGAGTTCTGTTGACCCAAAAAACTTCAGTCAAGTGGTCCGTGTTTTTATATCCCCGAGTGCTTACTGCAAAATATTCTTGAGAGAGAAGGAACAGGATTTTAGTTTACGTTGCTGCTGAAAAATAATTATGTTGTATCAACACATTGTAAGATTTGGACGGTTAGATGGTGTGGCGCCCCTGTCATCATCATCTGCCTAACGTTTTCCCAACTATATTGGGGTCGGCTTCCAGTCTAACCGGATCCAGCTGAATACCAGTGTTTTACATGGAGCGACTGCCTATCGGACCTCCACAACCCAGTTACTAGGTAACACGATATCCCTTGGTAAGACTGGTTGTCAGACTTTCTAGCTTCTGACTACCCATAACGACTGACAAAGATCTACAAATGACAGCCGGGACCAACGGTTTTACGTGCCTTCCGAGGCACGAAGAGAACTCGGTATGACAGGGATGGTCATGATGGACCATCCCTTTCATACAACAAACTTCTTTCTTACAAAAAACTTCAACCAAGTGGTCCGTGTTTTTATATCCCCGAGGGCTTACTGCAAAATATTCTTGAGAGAGAAGGAACAGGATTTTAGTATACGTTGCTGCTGAAAAATAATTATGTTGTATTAACACAATGTAAGTTTTGGATGGTTAGATGGTGTGGCGCCCCTGTGAAAGCATGTAAAGCCAATGGTCGGGCACAACATCTCTCGCCGATCGTGTCGGATTACCATGATGTCGGTCGGACTATGACAGTGAGGGAAGAGGGAGTGATATTTAGAATACACACGTGCACTATAATATATACTACAATAAGCGTACTATCAGAGATGTATATCCATCAGTCAAATGTCATACAGCATCTGCTAGAAGACAACAATGCTACATGTCGATATACTTATTATAATAAAATAAACAAACTAAAAAACTCCCACCCTTTTTCCTGTCGTGAAGCTAAAATTCTACTTAAGGACTGGCTGCTTGGCTTAGACTATGGCCAAACCGAAACATTGCTCCAATGAACGCACCCCATGTTAGGAATGTAACAAGAACTATTACACATTCACTTTCATACATATAACATCATTAAACACAATTTTCATCCATGCATCCACACTTCACATCCACACTTTACAATTCTACATCCACACTTCACATTTACACTTTACTCATATTATTATTTGTTTTCCTCTTATTTTTCTCTTTTTTTTTTAAGTTTTTGTGCAAAACATTATTACTGTTGTGACATCTGATGGGAGAAGACACTGACTTCTGTAACACAGGTCTCTGAACCTAGATCAGAAGACAGGGACTTCATAGGTCTTGTGTATCTTTTATTTGTGACTTTTTTTTTTTATAATGTCTTTTGAGTAATTAGCCTTGACTAGTCTTCATTGATGGTGCCTGTCCTGACTGAAATTCGGTAGAAAGAATATTGCGTTGTAACGTTGTATCCATCGATCACTAATAAAATAATTCTTTCTTTCTTTCTTTATTAGTGGTCGATGGTTGTATCAAATACATATTTCCGATTATTTCTCTAGTGTCAAAATAATTTTTAACCGGCTTCAAAAAAGGAAGAGGTTTTCAATTTGTCGGAATAATTTTTTGTTTAAGTATTTTCGTTTGAACCGATTTGGATAACTATTTTTTGAATGGATAGTGTATACGTCAAAGCTGGTCCTATATAAATATCATGGAAATATTCTACCTCTAAGGGTGGAAAATTTAGGGATTCAATTTGTTTGGTGTTTGGATAATACTTAGACGTAGGCACTAAAAAACATTTTACCTATACATAGTATAAAAATCCAAATATATGGAGATAGTACACCATTCAACCCGTAACCGGGATTATTTGATACGTGTTTGCGGATATCCACACGACAAGAGCGACGCGGGCGATACGAGCGATGCGCCCGACACGACGATGACAGACGTGCATCTGGCCCGCAACGTGTTCTGAATATTCCAATCTAATTTACCGATGTACGGAATATCTGTATGCTGTATGGAAGGGATGTTTGAACATGTAGGCTCCTAGGCTACTACCGATGGAGACTGATTCAATTCATGGACACGTGGGTACCTATGCATGTTGGATTGATTTTATTTTCGGAACTAGTGTAAGTGTTATAGACTTACCTAAAAATTATAGAATAACGGGATATATTCGAGACTAGCAACCCGACCCGGCCTCGCATGGGCCTATAGCCTTCCTCGATAAATGGACTATGCAACACAAAAAGAATTTTTCAATTCGAACCAGTAGATCCTGAGATTAACGCGTTCAACCAAACAAACAAACAAACTCTTCAGCTTTATAATATTAGTATAGATAAAGCACTGTAAGTAGTTTAAAAATCGAAGACATGGTTCTTTAAAACAAACTCACACACACAATTAGAGTCATAAATGCCACACGCACATACATCATTTTCAACTCTGTGATTATTACTTTAGGTCCCCATCGTGAAGGTGACGGAGGGACATGCCGTACTCTTACTGACTAAAACCACCGCGGTGTTCCACCTCTACCTATGGCCGGGGGGTGCGGGTTTCGCATAATAATAATAATAAATTCACCGCTCCCCCGACAGGCCTTGACCTGCTGTACATCAGCGGGTCCCACCGCCCAGTGCGGTCATTCCCAAAGCAGCCGTGACCAGAAAGTACCTCGATCCACGCCTCCATGACGGGTCTTACCGCCGCTATAACGGCGTGGGGCCCTGGTCCACAAATTGAAAATTGCTCTGCGTTTTATGGAGAGAGCGATACTTGGCGTTTCTCTGGTGGATACAATTTGAAATGAAGTCATTCCAAAACTAAAGTCACCAACATTGCGCTTAGAATCAGCACACTGAAGTAGAAGTGAGCTTTGTCTGCAGACGGTAGATGTAGCAGACACGTGTTAGAGTGGAGACCGCTTTTGGGCAAGCGTAGTGTGGTGGGACGACCTGCGGTACGAATTACGATGGACCGACTATTTGGAGATAGTGGTTGGTTGCGGATGGATGCGGGTTGCCCGAGACCGGGTTGGTTGGCGATCTCTGGGGGAGGCCTACGTTCAACAGTGGATGACAATAGACTGATATGATGATGACTCTATAATAAATAATAATAATAATAAACATTTAATGTAGACCAAGTCCATAACAATTTGCTTAAAAATACATTAAACACACAACACAATAAATCGCGACATGAAGTCGCATCCATCTTTGCAGCATGGGGGACTCCCACCGATCTGCAAAAACACCCACTAGGGGAAAGGAGTACGAAATGATCCCCCTAAGGCAGAATGCTCATAATTTAAAGAATATTCGAATCACTCCAAATGTAAAAACGTTGACTGATGGAAAATTTATCTATCTAGCTATTGGTATACTCAAAGTAGTTTTATAAATTCTCCATTAGAATATTTTAACTTTTTTGAAACCCTACCAAAGGACCATCTTGGACAACCCGGTGTCCAAGATGATCCTTAGGGTGTGGACAAGATGATTCGCTAGCCCTCATTTTGGAAATGTTCTGGATTTTCGTGGGATTTAATGACAATAACAACTAGTTAGGGTTTCCAATTATTTGTAGAGGTAATCTTAAGTTATTTATTGAAGTTTTTAATTTATTTTTTCTTACACATGTAGACCTAAACTAAACAAGTCTTCTAAATAATCTTAGTAATTACGCGGCATAGTCTATAACAAAAGAAGAAAACATTTTGTTTCTTTTTAAGTTTTTAATAATTTTTGATCAAAATCAATAAAAAGGAGTTAAGGTAAAATAAATGTTAATCAAATACTATTTTGTCCAAATTGTGAGCTATGTAGGTATAAGCTTTTAATATTAATGAGTACACGTAAGATAATGAGGATGATTGGTGATGATGATGAAGTCAAATAATCTGTAATTATCGATTATGTATGTGCAAAACGATCCCCACGGATCATCATGTACACCATCAAAAGAATCATCTTGCCCCAAATCCAAGTTTCTTAATCTTTCTTCGATAACGATGCTATAAGCTTTCTACACTGACCACGCCATCAAAAAACAAAATATGTTATTGCTGAAGTCCGCAACTACAAAAGTTATTACAATTAGCCTACAGCCTACTAGCCTACTTTTCTGCCTACAGTAAGAGTTATCTTAGCTTAAAGTAAACCTTATTTTAGATCAACACCATACAATTTGTAAAACCGAAAATCACTCGCCACTCATAACTCCATTGTGAACGAATTCCCCTGCCTTTACGGGAGGAGGTTGGGGGCTACATTTTATCGAAGAAAACCACTAGATGGGATTAGTAGTTTCGTTGTAATTGAAAAGAATCATTTTACCTTAATGGATCATCTCGTACACCTTTCCCCTACGTATATATAGGGTGACTGGTAATTAGTGTACGATACTTAAACACGTGATTGTGTTCATGATAACAAACAACTTTCCCGAAGAAAAAATGTTTTTTTTTTGTACTGGTTCACTTTAGGTCACAGGCGCGCGCGCGCGTGAATTTCATACGGCTGTTGTGTTATTGTGATAAAAGTGAACCCGTACAAAAAACATTTTTTCTTCGGGAAACTTGTTTGTTATCATGAACACAATCACGTGTTTAAGTATCGTACACTAATTAACAGTCACCCTATATGTACAGTGTTGGTACTGCCCGAACGCGAGTGAGCAGGGAGACGCATTTTTTACAGTCAATGTAGGTACCAATAATTAGCTATCGGCACCCTACATGTAGCGTTAATCTTCCGCATATCGCCGCATTTTTCTCTAAGCCAAGTTCTTTTATTTCCATGAAGAGGTACAGAAGTACTAAGTAAATAATTAGCTATCTGCGAGATATCGTTATCATGTTATCAGCCACTTCAAGAATTTACCGCTTCAAAGTGGATCGGCGAGTAAAAATACAATACAATGGGAAAATTGTCCAATGTTCCATTTAACAATAATGATTTGGTTCTTTTTTCTGTTTTTAACTTTCCATGATTTGACGGTCAAAGTGATGATGACTGTTGATTGATTTTACAGGTAAAACAAAAGAACAACAAGTTGTCGTGCACCGCGACGCCATTTTCCTAAGCGAATGGCGTAATGTAACATTCAACAGAGGATATTAGAGTGTCATCCTTAGTTATAGACTTATAGTTGCTGGGGCAGGTTTTTTCGTAGCTCGTAATCAAAAACCTTTTCTGGGTAGAAAATTTGGTATATCTCTCAGCTGATCTGTTGGTTAAATATTTACCCACAAAGGCGCAGCTAAAAGGAGGGTGTGATTTCTTTAGATGAACTTTTTTCATCTAATGAAATGCTTTGTCAATTCCTAGCATCGAGATGGATGCTAGCTTACTTCACCTAGAGTAGAGTTCACCGAGGGAGGTTGTTACAGAATATATGATATTAGCTCACTTCACTTAAATTAATGGAAGGAGATTTCTGACGCTGCAAGTCGCGCTACCCAAAAAATGTATAGAATATAATAGACAATACATTCCATCATCGGACGAGCAGCGATACAGCGAAGCGTCACCGCTATGTGGTTGAATTCCCACAGTATCGAACCAAGCGTTTTGTTTCCACATTTAATTATGCGAACTGCCAGTCTATGGAACGAACGAACTGAGAGTTTCAACCGCAAATGGCTTCAAAAATAAAGTTATCACCAAAGTAACTATACTTTCGCCATTTGAGGTCTTCTGCAGCCGCAGCAGCAGCACCAGCACAGCACATTAATCTAGGAAGATGGAATGGCGCAAGAGTTTATTTAACAATACTTGACTGTCCCATCGTACATTTTCACAAGACTACACAAGAATTCTAAACTGTATAGTTAACTTCTTCTTCTTCTCAGTCGTTCACTCTTGACAGAGTGGTCGTGGTCATGGGGCGTCACCAACAACTGCGGTCGCAGCCTTCGCAATCCTTCTCCACCGGTCTCTGTTAACTGCATGGCGAGCACATTCTGCCACAGGGAGCTTGGTGGCAGATTTGATGGAGTCTGTCCATCGGGTAGGCGATCGACCACGTGGTCTTGTGCCCTCTACCCTTCCCTGAATCACCAGACGCTCTAAGGAGTCGTTGTTGCGGGTAACGTGTCCAAAGAATCTGAGGATTCAGAATTGCACAAGCGACGACAGTCTTTGTTTGATCTTGAGTTCGCTGAGTATTGACACGTTAGTCCGATGAGCGGTCCAGCTTATTCTGAGCATGCGTCTCCAACATCACAATTCCAGGGCTAGTATAGTTAACTAAGTAGACATAAAACATAAACTAACATCTGTAAATAGTCTTTTGTTGGTTTGATCGTTTGTTGGTTGAATACACTGGTTGAGTCTCAATGTCTCGGTGTAAAAGGGGCCTTACTTTCCCCTTCAGTGGTTCATGAAGACATTGATATAAATAGCGCTGTAATCCCTCACGGCCCTACGTGACATTGTGACGGCTGTCGGTAACATTCGCATGTAAATCTTACTGTTTATTATCTTATTCAACCAGCTTTTGTTCATAATTGTAAAGGGTAATGATTTTGTACTGCTGAACACCTATTTAAACAATGAATAGGTAATATAGAAGATAGATAGATCTAGATAGAAATAGGAATAAGAAATATAATGCGATGTGATGACATTGCTGGGGTTATGGAACGTTGATTGTATTTTTTACAATTTAAAGAAGGTTTTTTTGTTAGTCTATGCTGATGACACACTGCTGGTCAAAGGCCTTCCAGAATTTTTTTCCGAGCTTTCTTCGAATCAGCCCTCGCAGTACGGATCTAGGCCATCCCTCTTTCTGGGCCGTCTTTGGCGAAGCGCGCTGTCCTTCTTCAGACACCCATTGAGTGGAGACTCGCCTAGCGGTCACTGTGCATGCGGCTAAAGTGATCATCCAATCCCATTTAATTCTGTCACTCTTTTTATCTTTGTGAGGAGCTCGTGGCTAAGTTAAAGCCGTCCAGATCGATTGGTCAAAGGTTAAGCTATGCTAACCGCGGTCGGACTGTGGACGGGTGACCATCCCTTTCATACCGAGTTCCCTCCGTGCCGCCGAAAGCACGTAAAGCCGTTGGTCTCGGATGTCATTTGTAAATCTTTGGCAGTCGTTATAGATATAGTCAGTCGCCCCGTGTGAGCTGCATCCGATTAGACTGGAAGTCGACCCCAATATACTTGGAAAAAGGCTAGGCAGATGATGACTCTTTTTATCTTCGTCAGTTATGCCCGCTTTGGAACGCAGCGTAGTATTCTGTCCTATCTTTATACACCCAGAATCATCATAATCCTGCCATTGTTCCATGTTACATGAGTTCGACTCAATACGTTGTCTTCTTCCATTCCGTCCAGTCAACCGCCATGTTGTCACTGACTTTCTTCAATCCAGTCCATCTAACTTTTGTTTGCCCTTCCTCCCTTTCTAGCCATCCACATTAATATTTATAACTCTTTTGATCACATGCGTTTCATGTCTTTTTCATATGCTCCGACTGCTCCCAAAAAATAGAAGGGTTAGACATTGTAGTTACAACATTATACAACTAGATTACTAAAGTAATTACAAACATCCACAGATTATAATTACCAAGCTACCTACAACACAGAGTTACGATGAAAATGTAGTTTATTTTAAGTATCTTTTCGTGAATAATGTGGTTACATTAGATCACGAAAAGATGCAACAAGAAAATAACAAATCACTATTTCGTCGCTGACACATCTGCGAATAAATATATGTATACCATATTTTACAAATAACCTTAGAAGTTCTTTTCTATATTATCTCATTCACCATTTATTTTCTCTTTCATTTTGTCACAATTTGATCAACCTTTTATGATATGTAAACATTCGGTGCACTAGTTGAAACTTCGAGCGTCAGACGAGTAAAGCGTAAGCGTTAGATGACGTCACCGTAAGAGTTGTTGTTAATGTGTGCGTGACACTGGTACTGCTATACGAGCTTCACATGCTTACACATCAATTCTCGTGAATATCTTGGCACTCCCACCCGTTTTGTTTGTATATTCACGCTAAAACAAAATAATGTCAGCGCTTTTCCGATCTCCAAGAAACGGGTTTAACCTAGTTTGGATCACCGTCCTAATGCATGATTGGTCTAACATTTTACAATTATATTATAGGTACTTGATGTAATAGTCCAGTAAGGTACTTCTGTAACTGTAAATAAATGTATACTCATTCTTATTGCAGCGCTCTAGCACAATGGAACCACATCCACAAAACAAAACAACCACGCGAATAAAAGCTTCCTGGTTCAGCAATACAGTTGCCTTTCTTTGGCAATTATTTAAATTGAAAGCAATAATAAGACAAAGAAGACCCACACTCAAGTACCTACCCGGAAATACACACACACTGTCATATTTGATTTGCCAGCGCCTATCATGTTTTCACTGTCGTAACAATATAGTCACTGTAATGCACTATCCGATAGTATCACATTACCGTAGGCGCAAGTTGTTTGTACAAGAGAAAAGGGCATGAGAATTGAATTAAGTGGAGAGAATAGAAAACGTAAACCCATACCTATGAGTAGATATGATTACGTAAATTATCAGACTATCACTCTTCAACGTGTTACAGTAATATTTGGGCTCGTTAGGTAAGCAAAAGCCGTGTGGATGGGTGATCATCATTGACATATATATTACTGCGTAAGGACCAGGCCAGCCGCACGACCAAATGTCACCAGCACGTTGGCCCTAAAAATGACAGTTTAGGGCCAACGGGCAACGCGACTCAGTCGACATTGTATAAGTTTTGACAGATGTCGCTACTTTTGCTTGTTCCATGAACATTTGTTTAAATGTTCTAATGGGCGTATCCTTCCTTTTGAAATCATTGGTGATCATCCATTTCATAGCGAGACCCTCTGTGCCCCGGAAAACACGTATAGCTGTTGGTCCCGGCTGTCATTCGTAGATCTTTGACAGCCGTTATGGGTAGTCAGAAGCCAGGAAGTCTGACAACCTGTCTTACAAGAGGGTATCGAGTTACCCAGTGACTAGGTTGTGGTGCTCAGACAGGCAGTCGCTCCATGTAAAACACTGGTATTCA
This sequence comes from Charanyca ferruginea, assembly GCA_947361185.1. Lineage (NCBI taxonomy): Eukaryota > Metazoa > Arthropoda > Insecta > Lepidoptera > Noctuidae > Charanyca > Charanyca ferruginea. Next base: position 28,494,669 of record OX376058.1, on the reverse strand, counting down.
GCTGCATCCGGTTAGACAGAAAATCGGCCTTAACATATTTGGGAAAAGGCTAGGCAGTTTGTTTGCGTTCAACCAATATTTAAAGACATCCATTTTGTTATGAAACACACAGGCATTTGGGCTGGATTTCAAACTCAAACCATGTAACCGGCTACTACTGAAGAACTTCAGAAAACTCAAATCGGCGACCCAACATATCCCCCGGCTATATATCTATGTTTATAGTTATAGCCGGTTACATGATTTAAGTTTGAAATCCAGCCCCAATGCCAGTGTGTTCAATAACAAAATTGATGTCTTTAAATATTGGTTTAACGCAAACAAACTGCCTAGCCTTTTCCCAAATATGTTGGGTCGCCGGTTTAAGTTTTCTGAAGTTCTTCAGAGAGAGAGAGTTCTTCCGAAACTCAAGTCATGTGTGTTCTGTGCTAAAGTTATTTTTCATTTTTTAGTTTTTTTTGAAGGCGGTTCTCTTTTTTCAAATAAGTTTTTATTTTTCACTTTTTAGTGTCTCCTTATCACCTAAATCCATTAAGAAACGGCAACACTGTTAAAACAGAGATTGAAAGTCCTCCAAAGATAGAAAGATGGAAGAAACGAAAACGTCTTCTCGGTATTTGTTGTTTTTTTCAAAAAGCGCTTTCAAAATTTCTAATTGTTGTATACTGAAACCTTCTCCCGAATGTAACAAACACTTTTGTGAAAACCGCATCAAAATCGGTTCAGCCAAACTGGAGATAATCGCGGCCAAACATACATACATATACATACATAATTACATACATACATACAAACATACGGGTTGAACTGATAACCTCCTTTTTTGTTTGAAGTCTGTTAAAAATCGAAACAAGATCAGTAACGAGCGGTTTTCATCCACAGCTTGCGCAGTTAGAAATCCAACCTACATATGATGTTAGAATGATCCTCGTTAGATCAGGTAATGTCCTTGACCAAGGACAAATGTTTGATAAAGACGGAGGAAGCAAACTATAGGGGCTGAATTTAAATAACCGATCATTTTCAGGGCCAAAATATACTAACAACTTTAAAAAACATTTATTTCAGACTAATTGTAAAAATGATAGTACTTTAATGGTATGGTGGTTTAACTTTTTTAATGGTAGTACTTTATAAACTTAATTAAAGCTATATTAAAACAGCTCAGTACAATAATTCAGTTAGAATTTAAAACTGTGATCCTAATTAATTTAATTATTAAAATACTATCACTGTGCCCACGTCTTCATTCGCGTGATTTTTCTCAAGGATCCCTAATTTTTTCAATTGATGAAATTATAGCTTATGTTACTCAGGGATTATGTAACATTATAATGGTGAAAGAATTTTTGAAATCGGACCAGTAGATTTTTCGTTACGAAAATACAAATCTTTCCTTATTTATATTATTAGTGTAGATGAAGTTTGATGAACCTATTTGTCACTAGCCGTGTGGTGCCCCGAATAGCCCATCCCATTTCTACCCGTGGGTGTCGTAGCAGACGACAGAGGGATATTGACCAGAGGATGGGCAGCAGCGTCTTTCTGAGTACCATAACACCTACTGCGATCGCCAACATGCATCGGCCAAGCATGGTGATTACGGCTGAACCCCCCTTGGGGGAAACCTACGCCCAGCAGTGGGCGTGTAAAGGCTGACATGATGATGATGATGATGATGATTCCACTCTGCCGGCTCTGGTCTCACCGGCTATGTGATGTGTCTTTTTACACCTCGTATAATGATGTTCTCATTTAAACTTGTTTAATGTTATGACGTCGGCATTGCTTCATTTCAATCTGGTTTTCTCCACTCATGCGTCGCCGAGCCCTTGTTTGCACTTGCTTAGTCATTTCATTTTCTAATGTACGGTCACCAAAGGAGATAAGTATCCATGTCGCCGGAAACAGTTGAAGTTTACTTAGAAACCGATAGGTTTTTATGAATAAAATAAAATACAATTTAAAGAGAATAAACAGTTCAATGATTTAATAAAATTTCATTTGAAAGCCCCCATTGGTTTCTAAGAAATCTTGAACTATTCCCGACGACATGGATACTTATCTCTTTTGCGTACTGTACCTACTCATATCGCCTTTTTGTCATTCACTATAGTTGCTAGAAATTGAAAGTAACTTAGCAGTTCAAAGGTACTTTTAGTCTGAGATAAATAAATGTTTAATAATGTTTGGCATGCATGTGAAATTAGTTATTTATGGAAGTCGCCTCTTTGGCGTAGGCCTCCCCCAACCTTCTCCATTTTTCCCTATCTCTAGCTTGTCTCCTCCAGTCTGGCCCACATCTTTCTTTAAAAATATCTTCCCAGCGTTTCCGCGGCCTTCCTTGTTTTCTTTTTCCATCTCTTGGTACCCATTCTATGATTTTCTTTGTCCATCTATTGTTTTCCATTCTACAGATGTGCCCTGCCCATTTCCATTTCAGACTTCTTATTCTCTCTACTATATCAGTTATTTTTGTTTTCCTCCTAATTTCTTCATTAGTGATTCTGTCGGACAGTTTAATACCCAACATGCTCTCTCCATTTTCCTTTGGACCATAGAAATAGACACAATGAAATGGTATTAAGACCAAGGACAGCAAGTATTTTTGACGGGCCCACGTTTAGTCAAAGACTACCCTTATTATAAATGCGAAAGTAAGTTTGTTTATTTGTTTGTCAGGTACGATGTCACAGCTAAACTTTTTAACCGATTATGATGGAATTTGCTTTAGACTAAGCTTGAACCACAAGGAAGGCCCCACCTACCACCTAACTAATGTGACATCTTTAATCATCGTCGACCGATGCTATCGACCGGCAATCGATCGATTGGATAGTCAAACGTTATCGTCGATCAGCCAAAGCTACCACACAAACCAATCAACGTCCATCGATGTCGATGTCAATCGATTGGTGTAGTACACCCTAACTTAGTTCTTACTGTACTCGTCCTTATCACCTGGTATTAAGAGATGCCAATTATCTCATTTTAATTTGATTTATAAACAAGGGAATCGACGCCGATGTCGAGTTAGTATATTTAGAACGTTTATAATTACGAGAATTAGCATTCTGAATTCAAAAGCGTATAAACCGTGCTTCAACATCCGACTAAAGCTAATGATTATAAAAACTACGATGATACATGTAATTATACAGATACATGTGAACGTGAATGTGTGTATAATTGTTTTCTCTGTCAACCACCAGATGGCGACGTAAACGCTGTTCACATATTAGAATGTACTTTCATTCATCTCTCTACTACGGTGACCATACTATTGAAGAGACAGTCTATTTTTGTTTTAAACTTTTAACAGATGTTTGCCTACACTAGGAATGTATGGTTTATTCCTAACCTGACCCGAAAATCCTAACCCGGTTGCGGGTTAGGTGAAAAAAAAAACATTAAATGAAAAAAGGAGTGAATATTTTACTAACAGGAGTGTTATTTAATGATCTTGTGATCGCAGTTATTTCTACATTGCGGTGCTGTGACTGCAGATAAATATATAAATAACTAGCTGACCCGACAGACGTTGTCCTGTCCCGATCTACCTATGGGGGATGAAAAAGGGGTGAGAAAAGGGGATGAAAAATAGATGTTGGCCTATTCTCAGACCTACCCAATATGCACAAAAAATTTCATCAGAATCGGTCAAGCCGTTTCGGAGGAGTACGGGAACGAAAACTGTGACACGAGAATTTTATATATTAGATAATAGTTCTGTAGGTATGTACTGAATCATTCAGTAGCTACATACCTACACAACTATTATTCACACTCCTGTTAGTGGAATGTTCACTCCTTTTTTCATTAACGACACGGTTGGCGCAGTGGCTGAGCGTTCGACTGCAGCGCAGCGTGTTGCGGGTTCGATTCCCGCCCAGTGTAAACATTTGTGTGTTTGCCTTGTGTCTGGGTGTTGTTTATCTATATATGTATGTATTTACAAAAAAAAAAGTATTTGTGTATGTATATCAGCTATCTGACACCCATAGTACAGGGTCTCCCTAGTTTGGGGTCAGATGGCCGTGTGTGAAAATGTCCCCACATATTATTATTATTATTCTCATTTATTCATCTTATATACTCATAATTTACATTTTTAAATATTAATAGAAAAAAAAACATTTAAAAATATAAAAATAGTAGCCCACCGGTATCGGGAACAGGGTCCAAGCTACCGGCGGTCAGGGCTCCAGAGAGAGGAACCTCCTGACAATGCGGGCCGTGTCAAGAAGTACTGCCTTCTGAATCAAGCCCTTGATCCAACCGCCTAACGAGAGCCTCCTTAGATGTTGGTCGAGGCTCTTGGCAATTAAGCCATTGGCTGTGACAACTATCGGCACAATGATCGCTGAGTCCACATCCCACATGTCGACAATCTCGCGGGCCAAGTCCAGATACTTTATCTACTTGTCTTTCTCGACCTTCACGAGGTTCACGTCATGCGGAACTGCTATGTCAATAATCATTGCGCGCCTCTCCAATCGATCCACCACCACTACATCAGGCTTATTGGCTACAATAGTCCTGTCAGTGATGATGGATCGATCCCAGTACAATGTGACATTGCCATTTTCAAGAACTGGATCGGGCACATACCTGTAGTATGGTACTTCTGATTCCACGAGGTTGTATTTCAGAGCAAGTTGCTGATGGATAATCCTGGCCACAAGGTTGTGCCTATGCAAGTACTCTTCGTTAGCAAGACGAGAACATCCAGAGATAATATGACGGATTGATTCTCCAGGTCGGTGACATGCCCGACAAATGTCAACCGTGCCATCCTTCACAATAAATCTCCGGTAGTTATTCGTCAAAATAACTTCGTCCATAATTGCACAGACAAAACCTTCGGTTTCTCCAAATAGATCACCGAATCGTAGCCAGGATACGGACGCTAAGAAATCCACATCAGGCCCGTGTAAGGCCCGGAAAAAGCGTCCGTGAAGCTCCTTACTCTTCCAAACCTCCTCGCGATCGTTAGTCTCAAGCACTACAGGCTTGCACCAGTTCTCTTTAGCCAAGGAGAGCGGGGTGAGGCCCTTGTCCACTGCAACTACATCTCGATGCATCCCCACGTCGGCTTCTAGGAAATATTCCCTGAGACTGCATATCTCACGGTTGTGCAGGGTCTTAGCATTTAAGAAGCCACGACCTCCACACTTCCGCGGGACATACAGTCTCATCACCGATGACCGTGGGTGATGCATTCGATGTGCTGTTAACAATGTACGTACTTTCCTATCCAGGGCATCGAGTTCCGTTTGAGTCCATTTGAGTATGCCGAAAGAGTACATCAGGACCGGCATGACCCACCCGTTGAAGGCGCGCACCTTATTTCCGCCTGACAAAGCACTATTGAATACCTTCCTCAGGCGGCCAAAGAAGCGCTCCTTCAACGATTGCTTCATGTCAGCAGCATTGATGCCCAACGCTTCCGCCATACCCAAATATTTATAGGTCTCAATTGAAGAGAGAGATCTAAGGTTTATGGAATCTGAGAGTTGAACTCCCTCAGATTCCACAATCTCCCCTCGCTTGACATGCATGACCGCACATTTGTCCACACCAAATTCCATCCTGATGGCACTACTGAAAGTTTCTGTTACTTTCAGTAGTTCCATCAGTTGTAAACTGTTGGGGGCAAAGAGTTTTAGGTCATCCATGTAAAGAAGGTGAGATATTACCTGACCTCCTCTCTTCAACCGATAGCCTAGACTTGAATTCTCTAGCAGTGTGCTTAGAGGATTCAAGGCTAAGCAGAACCAAAGCGGACTCAAACTGTCGCCCTGAAATATACCGCGCTCAATCCTTATTGGATCGCTGTTCCTCTGGATATGTCGACATCCTGGATAGCGAAGGACCGTCCTCCACTGCCTCATACACGACATCAGGAAGGTGCGCAGAGTGGCATCTATCTTGTACAACTCCAGCACCCTCATGAGCCATGTATGTGGCACAGAGTCATAGGCCTTCTTGTAATCTATCCAACATGTGGACAGATCCTTTCGGGATCGGCGAACCTGTTGACTGATGGCCATGTCAATCAGGAGCAGCTCCTTAGTACCGCGGGACCCATTTCTACATCTATTCTGAGATGTAGACATGATACCGTTGCTGTCTACGTGTTGGTTAATTTTAGCTCTCAAAATGGATGTAAAAACTTTATAGACCGTGGGCAAACATGTGATCGGTCTATAATTTTTGGGCTCCGCAGTACTACCTGATTTATGGAGCAGGTGGGTTATTCCTGTCGTCAAGAACTGGGGTAACGACCCTGATTCCAAGGCCGACTGAAACCGAGAAGCCAAATAAACGTGCGACCTTCTGAACCATTTGATCCAGAAGTTGTGCAGCCCGTCCGGCCCTGGAGACTTCCAATTAGGCAATGGACGGACTGCTCGAGCTACATCTTGGGGGCTGATAGTAATTGCCCCCATTCCTGGCATCGGGTCGCACGCTCGTTCGACTTCCAGAGTCCAATCACCCTCAGTGTGACTGACAGGTACCGACCAGATGTTGCGCCAGAACAAACACATGGCGTCATCATCCGGTAGGCGCGTATCAGTCACACTTCGAATCGGTCGCTCCCAAGCCCTATAAACCCACCTTTCATCGCTCTGGAATGTGCGATTCTGAGTGTATCGTTCCACTCGTCGCTTATACCTTCGAATACGGTTTGCCCATGCATACACCTTCTGCTTCAGGAAGTCGATGCGCTCTGTGACCCAAGGCATATAGTCTCGAGGACTGATATCAGTCCCCGAGAATGCCCGCCTCACAAAGCGCATCACTCTTATGCGAGTATTGCCCTCCCTAAAGCAGATTAATTTGCCGATGAGCACTCTGGCCTCACTAATGCGCCTCTCAATTCTGCACTGCCACGCCGGTATAGCAGGTTTTGGTCGTGTAGCTCTGTCATCATTAGCAAATTTGACGTGAGCTACACGACATGCTGCAACAGCTGCGCAGTACAGAATCGAATGCACATCAGTGAGGTCTTCGCAATCATCAAAATAATTTGATAACTGCGAATCCAGAGCACACACCAGCGCCTTATTTTTGTTATGCATGGGCAAACGAGGTAAACGTGGTCTGAGCTCGGGCGACATAAAGCGGTAGTCTCGAATCGCACCCTCCAAAGCGCTCCTTAATACCTCATTGCACTGGGTACTTACATGTGTAACCATGTCATCACTCCCATCACTAACATGACTCGGTGTTGCGGTCAGCTGTAATTGTGCCACTTCTACAATCTGCGGCAGGGGAGCAGTGACATGATTTCTCTGCATCTCAGTTCGGAGGCGATCAAGTACAGCGTCATCCAACATACGATTACGCTGAATGACCCGCACCTGATCCGATAATCGTTGTGCCGAAACGTTGACAGCTGGCTCAAGTACCTGAAACAGAGAGAGCATCCGAACACGGTACGCGGTCAGATTACTTCCCCCCTCTGTAGCCCCATAGTATGCGCGCATGACATTTCGTTGATGGCTTGTGTCCATCTCATGCGCTGCACACTTCCGCCGGGAGCTGGGATCCTATCAGAGGCCGGTGGGCCTCGAGATCCTAAACCGTCCGGCGGCCGGCGTCGTCCCCGCCGGCGCACAGGTGGTGGCGTCGTCGGTGGAGAGAAATACTCGTCGCTCGAGCTCGACGCAACTGCCGGGGCCGGTGTCACAGCCCTCACGATGGGGCTGGGTTCCGGCGGCGGCGAGGCGGAGCTGAGCGACGGGTCCGGAGATGGCGGGCGTGCTCGTCGAGTTGCTGACCTTAATAACATGTCACTTCGTCACATCATATTTTCTTCTTTTCCGTTATTTTCCTGTACATGTATTTATTTTTGCGTAATCCAGTTAAATCCATTATAAATCGATGTTATTGTTGCAGATTTTCGTCATGACATACGTCAATTTTGGTTTTCTCAGTTTTTATTATTATTATTATTATTAATATAAGTCAAATCGGTTGAACGGACTGTAAAAAAGGCTTCTGTAAATGTCTAATCTTATTGTGAACAGGGTATAGATAGGCGTCGAAGATACTGGATAAATCCGGTTTATTCCTCGATCATTCTATATCCATTTATTCTAGATCCATTTATAATCATCTGCCTAGCATTTCCTAACAATGTTGGGGTCGGCTTCCAGTCTAACTGATGCAGCTCAATAAAAGTGTTTTACATGGAGCGACTGTCTGACCAGCCCAGTTATAGGGTGACACGGTGCTATTTTGAAACATTCATAACGTTAAACACAACTCAAATTGTATTATATAGGGTGACTGATTGTTAGTGTACGATACTTAAATACGTGTTTGTGTTCATGATAACAAACAACTTTCCCGAAGAAAAAATGTTTTTTGTACTGGTTCACTTTTATCACAATAACACAACAGCCGTATGAAATTCACGCGCGCGCGCGCCTGTGACCTAAAGTGAACCAGTACAAAAAACATTTTTTCTTCGGGAAAGTGGTTTGTTATCATGAACACAATCACGTGTTTAAGTATCGTACACTAATTACCAGTCACCCTATATAAACAGAATAACTAACTATAAGGAGCTCATGGCTAAGTTAAAGCCATACAGATCGATCGGTCAAAGGTTAAGCTACGCTAGCCGCGGTCGGTCTGTGGATGGGTGACCATCCCTTTCGTACCGAGTTCCCTCCGTGCCTCGGAAAGCACGCTTTACGTGCTTTCGGTCCCGCCTGTCATTTGTAGATCTTTGGCAGTCGTTATGGGGAGTCAGAAGTCTGAAAGTCTGACAACCAGTTTTACCAAGGGGTATCGTGTTACACAGTAACTGGGTTGAGGATGTCCGATGGGCAGTCGCTTCATGTGAAACACTGGTATATTCAAAAGCATCCAGTTAGGCTGGAAGCTGACCCCAAAATAGATGGGAAAAGGCTATGCAGATAATTATGAGAATAACTAACTATTATTATTCTACACGGTAAAGATTTTAATACATAGGTACGAATTTATGGTGTAAAAAAACAGGAAGTAGGTAATAAACGTGTAGTTTTTAATGAGTACCTACATAATCTACCTTATAAACAAGTAGGTACCTACTTTAATAATGTGCGTAAGTCCGTTAATTACAATTTTTGACATGAAGGTCATTGAAGGGTAATCCAGTTAAAAGTCCAGGGTAAAGTAGATGATCAAAATCAGACATTCAATACTAATGAACGGAGTTCGCGTCAGAACTGTGTGGCGTCGAAGTGATTCAAAAGTATGTGTATGACAATCACATACTTTTAATAAATAAACTAGTAATAAATTATATAAATTTGTGTTAGTAAATTAGTATTGAATTTCTGATTTTGATCATCTACTTTTGCTGTTGACTGTACCTGTGCGGGCATTACAGTTTGCTGTACAGACAGCGTCATCAACTCCTAACCCCCCGCGCGTTGAAATTTTTTCGCATAGGGGGTTAGCAATTGATGACGCTGTCTGTACAAAAGACCAGTAATGAAAATAACTCAACCATCTCTAAGACAACACTTGAATACCACAAAACAACGAACAAACAAACCTCCTAAGTTGCTCTATTATCATAAATTAAAATATCCATTAAAAAATCTTTTCAGTCTTCAAAACGTTATTATATTTAAATGAAAAGTAATTTCCCATTACCTTGAGTGTGGTCACATCACACACTCTGGCAGAGAGCCTCGTGATAAGAAATAAGTCATCCGCGCAAGCGCACCGGCCTTGCGCACCCGCGTCTTACAGACACTGCCGTCGACCAAATAAAATTACACTCTTAACTCCCGCGATAAAGATGACATTAGAATAACAGGGAAAGTGATAAGGAAAAAATTGTTAGTGTCAGTGAGTGAGCAAAATAATTTCTTTTTGTGAAATTAGTGTTGTGAGTTCGCATTATTTTCGTCATATTTAACTACTGGTAAGCACTATTTAATCACTATATAATTACGTATTGTTTGTCAAAATGTATCTTTGTTTATTTGTTTGTAAAGTTACATAAATACAGTTTGTATGGAAATTGAAAAACGCGGAAATTGTTACGACGATTTTATAAATTGTGCAGTTGTGTGTGCTAGAAACAATTGCATGAATTTATACTTTAATATTATAATACGAAAGAGTTTGTTACGCTTTCACGGCTATAGGTACTAATAAACCGATTTTGATGAAATTTGGTAGGTACAGACTAAACTTTGATAAACCGCGACTTTGTTTGCATCCGTGATAACCGACTTTTATCGCGAACCAAGTCGAAGCAAAAAGGTATAAGCTAGTTTTTTCATATATAATGCACATTTAATTTATTATGTGGTTATATAATATAAGTGGTTAATATTAATAATATAATTATGAATATTTTAGAAATAAACTAATATCATAAAAACTTAACTACTCTTACCTACCTAATTTAAATATTTTGTTATCCCATTAATTCGGACGTTGTCAATTTCTAAAGCTTTATTACTCGTTACGACCTACCTACTTTTAACAAGTATAAGGCTTATGTTTAACGAACCTACTAAATGATCACCAATAAAATAAAACCAAAAATAGTAAATGATCACTAAAATGGTGTTTCCTAAAGTATTGTAGAAATGTATGAGTTCGACTGTAAAAAGCGATTTGATTCTGGCGTAGGGGGTCACAGTTCTAACCTAACCTAACCATGTCCGATCCGCCCCAGGGGGGTCAAAAAGATTTAGGTTATTTTGCACACTAAGATTTGGTGACCATTTAGTACATTTGGTATTATTTAGTATATTTTTTTGGTGATCATTATATTTATACCCATAATGTAATTATTTATTGAATACTTTAAACTTCTTGAATTTGTCCTCCCTGACTCTTGCTCGCGACAGCCCGCGCCGCTGAGCCTGTAGCTTTAAATTCGGAAAATTCGATCCAACCTGTCAATTTGCTGTCCTTCCCCAGCGATGCCCTAAGCCGAAGCTCGTACCTCACAGGCGATGCCCTTAGCGTGTTGTTTGTAAGTTTTTTGCCCTGGCTGGAGGCCTTAAATTCACTTTTAGGGCACCACAGGAAAGGCCGGATAAGCCACCGACAATCTCCTAGGTTAAACTGCGAGATGCCAATTCGAAAAAAAAATTTTTTTTTTTTCAGTATCTACTGATATCCGTCTTCGTGTTAGAAATTGGTGTGTAGTCGCAATCTTCATTAACTGTGGTCCAGTATTCACAAAAACTTGTATCGCGATTGATTAAGCTCCCTATGATGAAGTTCTAAGGTTTTCGTGACCCTAACAACAATATCCTCGTTACCGAATTTAGAGAGTTGGAAGGAGAGTAGAGAGGCCTTTGAAGTGGGAAAATCTGGCTGAGGATAGATAGATAGATAGACCGAATTTCGGTCACGGTGGTCAATCTCATTGAACGCATGAGATATTATTATTAAAGTGCACAAGTGTGTGCACAAACATAGGTGCACACCCTGTCTTTCCTCACTCTCATAGCCCTATGGGACTGCAATCCGACACGATCACACGAATGAGGACAGATCAGGTGTAGGATGAACAGCTTTATGTGCTTTTAGACGTATGGGGTCAAAGTCAAAGCAGTTATTTCAATTAAAACATTTCCAGGCACTTTTGAATTGTCAAGGTGTCGGTCAGTTAGTAAAAAAGTTGAAGCTAGTTGCTCGTTCCAAAACGTAGGTCTCTATGGAGAAGAACGAGCAAGAAACTCCACGGACTCTCTATTAAAATCAAGTTTTTACAAAATACTGCTTATATTATTTTTGGGGCTATCACACTATCTACCAATTTCTTGACACTACCTACCACTTAAAAGAAAAAGGCGGCAAATATTTAACTGCTCTTTCAAGGCCAAAATACTTCACCTTTCTACGATGCCGCAATCCATTGCCGCAGTTTAATGTTTACTGAACAAATGAATATAATTATGTGGTACTATTTTATTTACTGTATTTTTATCATAAGCCGTAGCTACAATGACAATTTTAGAAGTTTTCACTTACATTTTTAAAGAGTTAAAAAATCAAACTGCCTTTTCCCATGTTGGGATCCGCTTCCAGTAACTGGATACAGCTGAATACCAGTGTTTTACATGGACCGAATGCTTGTCTGACCTTCACAACCCAGTACTTGGTAACACGACACCCCTTGGTAAGACTGTTTATCAGACTTTCTGGCTTGTGACTACTCATAACGACTGCCAAAGATAAACGAATTACAGCCGGGACCAACGGTTTTACGTGATTTCCGAGGCACGGAGGGTACTCGGTATGAAATGGATGGTCACCCATCCACAGAACGACCGCGGCAAGCGTAGCTTAACCTTGCCCTATTGATCCGTACGGCTTTCAATTAGCCACGTGCCCCTCACATTATTATTTATTTATTGTTATTATTATTATTATTTATTTATCAGGAACAATTTACATTGTGTTTGAAACGAGAACATAATATACAACATTATAAATATTATTTATATAATAATCTACAAGCGTTCATGCAGCAATAATATAAAAAAAGACATGCTTACTATAAACAATAATAATAAATATATAGTTACAGTTCGTCTATTGAATATAAGTTCCTATCCAAAAGAAATGCTTTGAGCTAGGCTTAAAAGAGCTAGTGTTTAACAAAACTTTTAAATCCGCCGCATTTTTTAGAACAATACTTAAAAAAAACATTTTTAAACTGGACACTCGTTCAGCAAAGTCATTCGACTACGTCGGAAATCCCGCGTTTGTTTGAACAAAAATTTTCTCTACGTGCTCAAATTTCAACTGTCAGAAGTAGGGATATGAAACCTAAGGTATGACATAGACACAATAGGAATTTTAAATAATAAATGTTTAGAAGAACGTTAATCATAAATAAACCTAGAGAAGGAGGACGATTTCAGCAGGTATATACGCCAAAGTTTTACATAGTTCATCTATAGTGACTAAATAGGCTTTTTGCAGTTATTTAATTTAGTTATTTAATTGCAAGGTGCATTTTTAAAGTTATGAATTAGCTGGATTGGTGGAAAACAGACTACTTAGAATAATGTTTATTTAGGTACTAGATATGTATTATTATAATATAGATGAATACATAATTTTGGTCCAATTGATGTAGGTACCATAAAAGTTCTAAACTACATCTTAACTATACATCTTTCTGAGGGTGACTGTATGTCTAAATAATTTAATTCTTCAAAAACGAAAGGTTGACCATCCCGAGGGTGTAGTTTCTTTGAGCGTTTAAACTAAAAGTTTGGAAGTAGCGTTTGCATCAAGCGATAAACAGTTAGTTATACCTACCAACTTCGGTACCGGAATGGAATTCTATCGCTCCATACCTCTTTAGAAGTTTGTTATAGAAACAATACATTTTTTGCCGAACAACTCCATTTCCTTTGCCGTTTTGGTCTAGTGCCTCTGTTGTCTTTGGTTTTATGTTTGTTAGTGTTTTTGCTTAGGACATCAATTAGATAGGTACATTATATTCTACTTAAACTTAATTAGTGTATCCTGACTAAGTATTCTCGATTTTTCAGACCCGAAAGATTTGTCGAGTAAAACATGTCCTTAATTTAGATATTAAGTAGGTACGGATTTTCCCATGTTAGAAAAAAAGGTACTAGCTTTTGCCCGCGAGTTCATCTTCGTATTTTTTACGGATATTTTTTTTTTTTTGGGACAAGCCCGCCAAACTATTCCCTAACCACTGTAACTCCTGTAAGCAGAGCTCCAGAATCAACAGTGGCGACCACCAGAAAAGCGCCAGAGCAATGAAGCTCGACGAGTCCCTTTTTACGGATTGTCAATTTTTTTCATCATAACAAATAGCCTATAGCCACAGTATAAGTATTAGTAGATACTATACCGTAGGTACAGTAGCGACACGCCCCGGTTCCCTGCGAAACACTGTTCCTCACCGCTACCCGCGTCGGACCTGCTCTCGATCCTGCTTTTAGTTTAAGGCAAGACTCGCGACGCGTAGACACGCACACACACACACGTATTTGTACAGGTCTGTTATTTTGGTAGTAGTGTAGGTAATTAAATCTTTTCTTTTGTTTGGAGTGTCGTAGGTGTGCTATAGCACTCGGAGATAATATAGATTCCTATTAGCCAAAGTTTTTTTATCAGAATCAAACTAGTAAGTTGTTGTGGAGAATAGACCGAGGACACAATCCCAATTAACAAATTAAGATTGTGTTCGTTTGGTCTAGTCTGACAGTCAGTCTTACTGACGCGCTCAGAGACGTCACTTAATAATAATGAATCATTAACTTTAATTGACCAACATAACTTGGCCTCTCAATCTGTCATATCTTTGACTGACAGCGTTCCAATTTATGTTGGTCGATTAAAGTTAATGATTCATTATTATTAGTGACGTCTCTGAGTGCGGCAGTTGTTAAACCCTTATTACACTTGGCTAAAGTCGACTAAATTCAGTCGCTACTGAATTCAGTAAAGTGTAATCGCATTTAGTAACTTAGCATTCTAAATTCAGAAACAAGGATGGTTTCTGAGTGACTAAATCATTTAGAAGCCTAATTAGAAACGCATTTAGGAAAGTGTAATTTCATTTAGGCCGGTCGCTGCGTAGCTCTCCGTGCGTGAGGGCGTTTTGGTTTGTTTTTTATTTCAAAAATGTCAAAAGAAAAAGAAGTAATGCTCATTATTTTACAGCTGTATAAAGATATGCCCATATCTGGGACGAAAATGACAAAAAATGTATGAATAAAAATGTATGCAATGAAGGTTTTTAAGTACCTACCTATTACTGAATTCATCAGTATGGTTCCACCAATCCCCTTCATTAATTGAGCCATTTGAAGTATTTTAATACTGAGGCCACGACACGTCACATCCGACTTCGTCACGCTTAAACTGATAGATGATTCAGTAACTGAATTTAAGGACAGTGTGATTAGAAGCTTCTAACTTGCTTCTAAAGTTGCTGACAAAATTTAGTCAAGTGTAATAAGCCTTTTACCAAGGGGTATCGTGGTACCCAGTAACTAGGTTATGGAGGGCAGATAAGCAGCTCCATTCAAAACTCTGGTATTCAGCTGCATCCGGTTAGACTGGAAGCCGACCCCAACACAGTTGGAAAGAGGCTAGGCAGATGATAGGTCTGGCGCCACGGGATCTTTGACTATATTCCTGATAGTACATTTTTACAAAGTATGTAATCAAAAATCTTTACCCAAGTCACAAATACTTGATTTCCAATACCATTTTCCGCGTTTAAATTACATGTTTTCCTCAACACACAAGTAGGTAGGTACTACCTACCTATTATTGAATCTACGAGTAGTATTAAAACAACCACTTGTAAATATATTTGTCGGTTATTGTTTCAATGCCTGAAGTGACTTACATTTCAAGTAGGTACTTAAAGATAAAGATAATTTATTTGTCATAACATGGGTTTACACACATATTAAAGCATGCAAGATCTTAAAAAAGGTATATGAAGTCCGTGCATGTTTTACCTGGCGAGGCGTACAATTTTTTTACAAAACAAGGCAATGCTTACTGATAAATGAATAAAATAACACCGAATCGAGGAAGACATTCGAATTATCGATGAGTCTGTATATTTATTGCAAATGTACAATTTAATATAGATAGCGTGTTCCATCAATCATGTTCCATGTTTGATTCTTTGATCTTCTGGAATTTTCTTCTGGGGTTACCGTTAATGTTACTTTTGGGTTTTATTACCACAACAGTAGCGACAGCGCGCTGTAAGTATTCAAAAATGGTTTAGTCATAATTTGGTGAAAGGATAAGGGTATTTAATCTATATGCTTGTGGGTGCTCTGTTTTACCATCCTTAACCTTACTTCCTTACTAATCTTATAAACTAGCAACCCGGCCCGGCTTCGCATGGGCCTATAGCCTTCCTCGACAAATGGACTTTCCATCACAAAAAAAATTGTTTCAATTCGAACCAGTAGATCCTGAGATTAGCGCGTTAAACCAAACAAACTCTTCAGCTTTAATAATATTAGTATAAATAGTATATATCGACGCCTTAGAGTGAAAACCTCGTAAGTGTAAAAGAGGTAACTTTTCAGGAGGAAGAAAAACTGCGTACTGTAAAATTTTTGTACGGCGTCTTTGATGTTTATTATTAATTAATATCGAGATTCAACCCGCTTTTATATCCAGAATGGTTCGATCAATTTTCGAATGAGGAACGACACGTTCGTTGCAAAGTATTTACGCCAAACTGACAGATGCGAGTATTTACGAGGTTCTCATTTACTGTCATAGATGGCGCTATGAGTATCGAATGAACAAATGAGTCAGATCAGGATGTGCGTAGCGAGGTTTTCTTCCTAGAAACGCAATAAAATAAATTTGAGCAAAAATGCATTCCCGAGGTTTTCACTCTAAGGCTACGATATGCGAAAGTAACTCTGTCTATTACGCTTCCACGACGAAACGGCCGAATCGATATTAATGAAATTTGGTATGAAAATACCTAGTTTGAACCCTGGGGAAGGACATCAGCTACTTTTTAGTCAGCGCCGACATTCACGCGGACGAAGTCGCGGGCAAAAGCTAGTAAAACATAAAACATGTCTGCCTGTCAAAGATCTACGAATGATAGTCGGGACCAACGGCTATACGAGCTTCCCGAGACACGAAGGGGTGTCGGTAGGCAATGGATGGTCATCCACGGACAGATCGCGGCTAGCGTAGCTTAACCATGCCTAATCAATCCAACGGCTTTAACTTTAAGGCCACGAACCTTAAAAGGATATGTAAAAAAAAATGTAGCCCAATTATAAGGACTGGCCTACATTTATTTTATTACTTAATATATATTCAATTTGTTTCATTCAAATAAAAATACCTGAAATTCTTATTGCAAGTAAACACGTTCAATCGATTCATCTTTTAATACCCAGCAACTCAGGAGCCTAGCAACGCAAAAGTTTCTTAGCATATCAAATCTACCTATTGAACAATCAAATTAACGTAAGAAAATTACGTATTTCGTCTCGCTTGAATTGGTTTAACAATATTGAAACACTGAAAAGAATCTAAGTCTTGCACCAGATGATATCCGTAAATGCTAAACCAATTTGAAGAGGATGCTGTAATCGAAATGTGTGCAGTTGGTTAACCGCGAAATCTGTTTCATCTTATTGTTATATGAAACTAGCAACCTGCCCCGGCTTCGCACGGCTTAGCACTAATCAATTATAGCTTATAACATTTCTAGATTTAATTCCTCTTTCTATTGGTGAAATACAAAACGAAGACATTCTTAGACGTGTGGGCAAGAAACGCTAACTTTGGGATACCATCAAAGTAAGGAGGGTTGCGTAACTAGAGCATGTAATAAAACATGAAAGATACGCTTTTTTACAACTTGTCATGATGGGCAAAGTAGAGTACCTGGTAAGCGAGATGTCAGTCGCAGGAATCTTGGCTAAGGAACCTACGAGAGTGGACTGGTATCTCGGACGTGAAACTATTCCACCTCGCGAAAGAAAACGAAAAGTATGCAGAGCTGACTGCCAACCTTCGTAGTTCGGAGAGGCACTGGAATAAGAAGAAGATTGGGAAAATCCATATGAAAGTGTACAAGAGTTTTTGAAATTCGAGCACAAGGTCAGCGCGGCGGGGAACTTAAAATTATAATTATGTAGTGATGCTGTTCAAAATAATCTATGAACAGTATGGTACCTATACGTTTAGCATTCGACCCAGTAGTTCTTTTTGCGTGTGTAAATTGCGCGCTGCAATAAACTGGTTTTTCAGACCAAAACTAAAAGTCGTTTCGTTTCGTCCCATAACTAGTCCCGTACAAAAGCGGAGATAGGTCATCTGTGTGTATTTGAGAGAACTGTTTCATATTATGGTTAGTCAGAATATTATCTGTCCCCGTATCTTCAGGATCACTTACATACTTAATTAACCCATCCCCATTCCACCATCGAATGAGCAGAGATACGGCGAAGCGCCACCGCTATACGGTTGAAGTTCCACCGTCTCGAACCAAGCGCTTTGCACGTTTATTGTGCGAACTGCCAGACTGTGTAATTCACTGTCCGCCTCTCTGTCCCCGATAAATATAAATCTAGGTATGTTCAAGACACGATTGAGCCGGTTCATCCAAAAAAATTATACCTACTATAATATCAAAAAATATTACTTTCTATCTTTAGAAAATAGTAAATTAATTTTAACGAAAATGATGAAGACAGTCTCACTGTTTTCCTTAATTTTATTTTCTTTTATTTCTTGAATGGTTCTATTGATAATTCAAAGCGTGAATGATGAATTCGCCATTGTTTCAAAGTTTATGCAATTTGTTTTTGTAATAAATTAATCTTTAATTATGATCTTCAGTTAAAGTCATAAGATCCACGAGATTATGTCGACTCATGGCTCATTTTGTGTATTATTCATTTATTTCACGCAAGTTTCTATCAAGAACAATGACATGGCTGTTTCAGTATTCTGAATATTATTGTATCGTGGAGAGTATAATGCAGATGATAATAATGATATTACAAGTAAAAAGGTGTGTCAAGTTGAAACTACTTAATCTATACATATAATAAAACAGTAACAAAACTGTGTCTGTACATTGAATATATTAAAAAATAATAATTGAGGGGGGTTTAGGAACAGTAATAGAGCACGAATCCAAAAAAAAAAATTCTGTCTGTTTGTCTGTTTGTTTGTACACGTTAATCTTCGGAACTACTGGGCGGATTTGAATGATTTTTCTTTATTCTGTATAGGTATTAAGTCTGGGCAACATATAGGCTATAATTTATCTTGGAAGTTTGAACACCTGATGCAGAACCGCAACAGACCAGCTAAACTATAAGAGATACAAAAATGGTACCATAGCAAAAATTGTTGCACGTGATGAGCATTTTCTGCTGAGAGAATAAATTTAAAGATCTGGAACACCTGATGTGGAACTCCAAGAGCCCAGCTACACCATGACACATATAGGAATGACGTCTTAGCAAAAGTTGTTCGGTCTGATGGGCATTTCCTGTTGGCTTATAAAAATCGAAGATCAGAAACATCTGATGTGAAAATCAAAGCTATCACTAATTTCACTGTATCTTATAAAATAATAATAATAAGCTGGGAGTACCTCCACGCGGTGAAGGCGGTAACAGTTCAGGACTGATTTATGATGACGATGGTATATCATTGAAAATTTGACTCTACTGGCCAAAATTCCCATTTATTTTTTTATTTTATCGAATAAATATTCCTTCGGGCTTATGTTATTCGGGTGTTTAATTTCCTTTTACATTTATCTTCGTGACACGGTAGCCTATCCGGTAACGCAGGGGAGCAGTCACTTAGATTTGACTTGATCAGGTATCTTTACAATAAAACTATAACCATGCCTAGAAAGAGGTCAAATCTTTCCCAATGTTTTAAAGGAGCTAAAATATTGAGGTTCATAAGATCCCAAGAATCTACCGAAGAGCGTCAGGAGAGACTTGATGCTGGTCGAGAACATCAGGCTGCAACTCGCTCCGTGGAAACCTCTTCAGATCGCGAAGCACGCCAGCGTTCTCAGCGTATTTACGCATCGCATCTACATCCAGGTCTCTAGAGACCAGTGATGAATATGATGCGCGACTAACCGCTGATCGTGAGCGTCACGCATTGTCTCGCGAGTCGGAGACGTTCTCGGATAGAGAATCACGCTTGAGTTCTCAGCGTATTCGCACATCTACTAACAGGTCTTTTGAACCGAATGATGAACGTAATGCACGACTAACTGCTGATCGAGATTATCATACACTAGCGACCCGACCCAGCTTCGCATTGGCCTATAGCCTTCCTCGGTAAATGGACTATCCAACACAAATAGAATGTTTTAATTCGAACCAGTAGATCCTGAGATTAGCGCGTTCAACCAAACAAACAAACAAACTTCAGCTTTATAATATTATAGTATAGATTGTCCCGAACACGCACACAACAAAATATTCATAATCAGTTAGAAAGTGAGAGAAAAAGAACTGCTGGAGTACGGCATGAAGAGACAGAAGAAGAGCGCAACGAACGTTTAAATTCTGATCGACTTCGACATTCTCTGAACAGAATGTCGATATCATCTGAAGAATCGGATGTGTCTCAAGATACAGCCGTAGGTCATGGCGACCTTCCTTGGGTTGATAAGGAACGGAGTTCATTTACGTATACTCCTATGATTGACTACGCCACATATTCCGCCATCGGAGGTATGATTCCAAATTGTACTTTTTGAACGTCTCGAATCATCTCGCGCATCCCGTTGTTTTCCCGTCCCCGGGCTCCTAGAATTCGACATCAGATGTTTCAGATCTTCGATTTTGCCGACCCCGTTGTCGCTGGCATAAGCAACAGGATCCGCGTACGAAGTCGCGGGCAGAAGCTAGTTAGAATAATAAAAAAAACAACCGAAAATGACATTTCCCGACAATCACAAAATGTATGTGGTTTTCCGTGTCACTTATTATAATGTGGCATTACAATATTAAGGTGCTCCCATACATCAGTTATATAACGTTATGAAACATTGTATAGCACGATGACATTTTATAACACTGTGTAACATTTTGCTACAACATGTTAAGAATGTTATATTTTATGCTATAAACGTTCCCAAACTGGTTCAACTCGTTGTATAACATCGTATAGCCTGGGGTCTGGTCTGGCCTGGCGTCTTTCAAGACAATAAAAAATGTTAGCCACGTGGTTAGAAACCAACAAAACAACACATTGATCATGCATCTCATCATCATGCATCATGCAAGCGAGCATGCAACATGCAGCAGGCATAGTTTCTGTCACGGCTCCGGCGGCGTTGCGTGGCTCCGGCGGTCCCACGCGAGCTTATCGTCGCAGATGGTATTCAAGCTCACCAACTGTTTCTCAGCTCGCGGGCCGCCTCGCCCCTCCACGCCTACACAGATTTAAATTACACTCTAGGGGTAGGGCAGACAAGACAGAAACGAATCGCTGCGAAACCGACTCCATGTAGGAGTCGGTTTCGCAGCGATTCGTTTATGGCATTAACTTTGGAAGCATAACATATTACTTTTACCGACGAGTGTAGTGAATTATTAATAACAACTGCTAAAACTGATGAATTTCAATTTTATATTCACATTTACCAAATCATGAGGTAATTATTAACAATGATGGAAAATTATTAATAATTTTTAATTAATCACACTTACCGTAACATATACACTAACATCACTAAAAATTTATAACTTTTGTTACAATTTGTTAAAAAAGTTGACACCAAAATGTATGTAACTTAGATAGGACCTAACTGCTGTGTTCGGGAGCACCTTTACGTGATTCCTGTTGTGCGAGAGAGTGCCATTTTTGAAGTTCGAATCTAGTGTACTGGTAGGTAACTCATCTAAACAGAGATAATGAATAATGAGTTATTCAATGTTTATTAATTTTAAAAACTTCGTCTCATTGCCTAGTTGAATTAAGTTTGCAATTTGGCAATGAATTGCTTTTTCCTATAGATCGGAGTTTTTTGTAATTCTATAAAAGTTGTTTTAATTCATTGATAGTCTGGGGTAGGAGTTTTGATTAATAAATGAGACTTGCTGTATTTTTAGACGATCGTTAAATTAAAATGATCCAAGGACTACCATTTTATAAAATCATTTTTTAACACAATACGAATTATAGGCCATTAGACGATATTAGGTAAGTACTTACTCATCACAAAAAGTTCTCAAAGAATTTAATTCAAAATCTACACTCTCCTGTAGCGTGTCTAGATTTGGCATACGCCCTTTCAGAACTAGCCAAGTTAAATCTTAAGCATTTTTAAATAGCAAACATTGCGCATTGTTGTAGCAGAAACAAAAACAGAAATAGTTTTTTTTTATTTCGGAAATGTTCTATGTACTAATAAATACATTCCAGGATTATCCTATATAGAACTCAATTCTTTTGTCGGTATAACAACCACGCATATTGAACTTGGCTCCCATGGATTTAATTCGTCACTAACAAGGCATATCATTACGTTATCCCAAATACATAACCAATATAAAAGAAAGTGATTGTGATGGCGCTTACGTGATCATTAGGAACATAATTTACATTGTAACAAGTAGATATGATTTCACGCACGTTTGTAAGAGTGGGTAGGTACCTATCATGCGGACGGAAGCTGCGAATTATCTGTAATCATTGAAGGTAATGAGTAAGCAATCTGCCAATACTTTTTTGCGTTTGGCCGCAACTCACCTGATTTTAAAGTGGTAATGCGGTCTAAGGTGGAACATGCTTGTCTAGGATGAACCGGTTCCCTCGTAGGTACCTTGATGATACCCAGATTAAATTGATCGGAGAACAGAAAGGCGGGCAGCTTCTTTGACTTATACGGATGGGACGATGTAAAAGTACTCTACATGCCACCGACAGTACGGGCGTTCGACATAAATGAGCATGGCGGTTGAGAGCATTGTCATGCTCACTCTAATGCAGGGATGCACAGACTTATTGAGACCATGGGCCACTTGGACAAATGATAAACTAATGGCGGGCCACCAGCACAAATTAAAAACATAAACGTACGTAAATTTAATTAAAATAGCGTGGCACTACATTGTGCTTACAATTTTTTTTACAATTTGCTCTAATTTACTTGTAAAACGCTACACGTAAATTTGCTTCCAAACTTTCATTTGCAAGGCGGTTTCGAATTATTATTAAATACCGAAAAAGTTTCTTTGTTTCTTATACATATGTGTAAGTAGAACCAAATAAACTGGAGCATTTCAGGGCATTGGTCAGCAGCGGTAAAAGTTCAGCAATCATTGAATTTGTTGCGAAAATCTTGATCGTTTTGAATATCGTTTAATTCTAACTGCATTGACTCTGGTGCAATTTCAGCTGAAATGGTGAAAGGATTGCTAAATATGTCCAATAGAGGTTTATCTTTTTGAAACTCAGAATATGTTTAAAACACTTATTGTTCACCTCAGCAATATTTTTCCTTCAAATGCACGAGGGAATATTTTTGCTGGCGGGCCACTAGCATATTGCCGGGGGGCCGCATGCGGCCCGCGGGCCGCGAGCTGTGCATCCCTGCTCTAATGTCTCGCTGATGGTGGCGCAAAATGGTTGAACTAAATGGTACTGGGGTGTGATTCTGTAAGACCTCATTCTAAACTTCGAATGTGAATCCGCTGTGAGTTTCTTGATTGGCATTCTAAAAACTCAGTTGATAATTCGAATTACACTAGCGCCACCCTTGCGAGCGTGTCAGCGAGTTGAAGTAAATTGTCAGGGAGATTATGTCAGATAAAATATGAGATGAAGTAAGAAGTGGCATTCTGTAAGGTAATTTCCCCGTCATTTCGACGTTCACTTCGCACTCGAACCCGATTCAAAATGTCAAATATATCAAGGTCATTTTGAACTTTATGCGAAGTGAGAGTGAATAGCGATGTGTGATGCGAGTTGTTGTTTGAATTTTACAGAATCGAATCGGGCGCTGTCAGTTGAAATTAGTGCATATTGAAATGAAATTAAGTTAATAAATATAATAATAATTTTGCGACAGGTGCGAATTAAGTCATTGTATGCTGAGCAGAAAATCTTGAATGTAAAACCTCCACTAGCGTCGGACACACGGTGGACACCACAGATATAGATAGACCCTAGATAACGCAAGTATCACGATCTGTATGAAAACCAAGCGTGCCATTTTTTGACAACCTATTATGACGTCACAATGTTTTGTTTTTCTTAAATTTGGTACCTATTACCAGGGTTACTGAGGGTATTCAGTTAAAAATAATTGTTTTAAATTAATTACGCATAATATTAATCACAAAATGACACCGATGGAAGGAAACGTTTACTTTATTTTTTTTACGTACGATTTTTGTACGTAAGCTAGGCACGAAACTAGGCACGCGAAGTAGTTGCTCTTGCGTTATCTAGGTCTATCTATATCTGTGGTGGACACCGTGTGTCCGACGCATAGCGCTCAACGTGTTAAGAAGGTCTTTGACTTTCTTGCGAACAAAGTCACGTCACGGCGGCATGGTTGGTGCAGTGCATGAGCAATGGCTACTTCGCTGCGTGTATCGACAGAACAAATATTTGTATGGCCTACACGTGGTTGTTCCGCGTCTGGTAAAGTTTAGTTACAATACCCGACCGCTTAAATGAGAGTGTGCCTGAGGTAGCTGCGCGATGACGTGATGCTGACACGTCAACTTGTGACAACTGTCATGCACCCCTCCCGCACCGCGCAGCTACCTTAGGAACAGTTTCAGTCATAGATATAAGAAAGAATTCAGTTAAGCGGTTGGGTTATAGTAGATTTACCCCTCCCAGATAATTATGTATGTCACATTTTGTCATCATTATACCTCTTATTTTCGTTATTTTTGTATTATTTTATTATTATTTTTGTTAAAAGTCCGACATTCAGTTAAACCTTTAGGCTCTTTGAACCCTCAGTAATTGGGTAGGTAGCTGTTGTCAAACGGAAAACATTGAACGGGAAATAGGGATCAGACATTGAAAATCGACTCCAAGAACGGAAATGTTCGACTAATGATCTTAAAGGCCAACTATATATTCTTTATGAATTCAATGCATATTTTTTTTTACAAAAATGACAACCGCCTTCAAAAACTAAAAAGTAAAATAAGTACCTATGTAACTTTATTTTCGCAAGTTGGTGGCAATAACCATACCACAAACAGAAATAAAGCCGACTTGTAAAATTAAGGTATTTTTTTTATTCATTTTTGAAGGCGGTTGTCCTTTTTGCTTTTTAGTGCTTTCCTTCTTATCATCTAAATTAATTAAGAAACAAATTAACCATCCCTTAATTTTCCACCCTTAGAGGTTGAATAATGTTCATGAAATGGATTTTATATGGGACCAACTTTGGGGTATACACTATCCAAGAAATAATCATCGAAATCGAACTACAATATAAAAAGTTATGCGTGGTCATACTTACCTAAAAAAAGAAAAGAATATACGGTCGAAAGGAGAACCTCCTCCCTTTTTTTAATCCCTATAACCTATATTGAACTCCGACGAAGTGGCGGGCAAAACCAGTAGGTTTTGAGTGTGGTTTTGGGTGTGGTTGGTTTTGTAGGTTTTTGGTTTTGCGTGAATTTTCTTATGGATTTTTTTGATAATATAATATAACCTAATAGTACTCAAGAATAACAAAGTTTCCTATTAAATTAGCGATTTTTCCGATTGGGACTAGTAGTTCCGAAGAAAAGCGCATTCAAACAAAGCAACAAGCAAGCTTTATAATTTTAGTATAAAAATATAACTGAAACTTCATAATATCCTATTGCATATACCACAAACCACGTAAAGCAATAACTTACTGCAAATGTATGCATTTCGCTTTCCGTGTCAAGGAGACACGCAACACATCGTAAATTATTATACGTAGTCTTTGTGTATAGCATCTGTGTCCACAATAAGAATATTAAGTTTGTCCTAAACATACTTCGTTCCCACACGAAATAGGTACTAAGGGCTTTGGCAGACTTGCTTCTTTTATTATTTACAATGCAATTTAGGTGCTCGATTTTTGAAAGCTGCGACTTTCCGCCTGTCGCCCTACCGAGCCCGCCTATGAGCGCGCGGCATAAAATCGATCGATTTTTTAAATAAAAATACACGTTCTGCAAATAATATTTATTTGGTTTGGAAGGTTTTATTTATGTCAAATGAAAGATATTCTATAGCAATGGGTAATAAGTACGCATCACTCAATTTTTTTGTAATTAAAATCCCCCGCCTTGTTGACCTTGTTCATTCGGGCAATTCTATTTTTTTTTTGTCACTTTTAAGAAGTTACTTTATCCCTGACTGCTATTGAAGCGTATAAAGTCGCGGGCAGAATATTGTGTCGTTTGAAATTAAACCAAAATGAGGATAGTAAGTGGTATTTACAAATTCGAAAAACCGACCCGAATCGAACATCGTACATTAGTGCACTTGTGCTAAGCTTATCATATACTTAGCATCGATAGAAAACGCTTAATAAAACGCAATGCAGCATCGCACCAAATGCTGAAACACGCAACTGACAGCAAATAGTCGCCAAAGACATGCAGCATAAAGAAGTCGCAAAATATATATATATATATATATATATATATATATGTGGGGACATTTTCACACACGGCCATCTGACCCCAAACTAGGGAGACCCTGTACTATGGGTGTCAGACAGCTGATATACATACACAAATACTTTTTTTTTTTTTTTTTTGTAAATACATACATATATAGATAAACAACACCCAGACACAAGGCAAACACAAGTGCTCATCACACAAATGTTTACCCTGGGTGGGAATCGAACCCGCAACACGCTGCGCAGCAGTCGATCGCTCAACCACTGCGCCAACCGTGTCAACCGAATCGCAGATCATCATCAGCCTTTCCGCATGTTGAGGTCGGTTTCCAGTCTAACTGTACCGCAGCTAAATATGCTGCCTGTCTGGTCTACACAACCCAGATACTGGGTAACACGATATTCCTTTGGTAAGACTAAGTCATCAGCCGAAAACCCGAAATCAGCAGTGAACTCCTAGATGAAGTGAGCTGTTATCCGATTGTAGTGCTTTGTAAATCCGTAGCATCAGGGCAGATGACAGCTCACTTCACTTAGGTGTTCAGAGAGGGAGATTGTAACAGAATAGCCCATCAGATTTCTGAATTTTGGCTACCCACAAAGACTCAAAGATCTACGAATGACAGGCAGGTCCAACGGCTTCGTGTGTTTTCGGAACGGAAGGGCAAAATCGTGGCACGTCTGCTCAGGGCATTACAGGTAAGGTAAATATGTGTTAACTGTATGAAGGATAAGCGGTTAAGTCGTGGTCACGGGTTTAGAGCGTAAACTACATGTAAATATAATGCTTTGAACATTAGTCTAATTAATAAACACTATCTTGAGTTAAGGTCCTATTAATAACTTCGTTCCCAGAAGTTATTACTTACATAAGAACGCGTTTCACCTAACTCTTATACCCAGTAGGTTACATAATTATGAGTATTTTATCCGTGAAACAAAGTTGACGTGTGTCAGTTTTATTGGTCTGTCAGTCTGTCAAAAATGGTTTTTTTATTTATCAAAAATTCTGACCAGGATAATTTAAATATATGTGGATAGACATTGCAAAAACGAACTGTCTAATTATAAAATACATTTTTAAAGACCTCCAATTTTGAGAAAAATCTTTTTTTATTTAAGTGTGAATTTACGCTTAAAACGAACAAACCTTTCCAAACATCAAGGATAATAAAGCGAACATACCGGAAAAGAAGTAAACTTGAAAATGTCTCTGTCAGACTGACAGTAACTCATAAATCAATTATTGACCGACAGTATCAGTCAATATCTCCTGTATAGGTATATTATTATATTACTCTGTGGTCAATATGTTTGACAATGTAAACAAAACGCATGTAATCAGATCATTTACCATAATAAATAATGAGTAATGCGATGAAATGCGATATTGTCAAAGAAAAGTAGGTAGCATATACTTACCTCTTATGACTGAAAGCGCTCTATATTGAACAACTACTTGGTGAATACCGTGTTCTACGAATAAATGTCTTTGTCTTTTATGATTCTTGACTACTTCGAATGTTCATCTGCAAGTTGCAATATTTTTCAGAGAACCGAGTTACAAGTGCATTATTTCTCCAGACCTAAATCGCAGGTGTCCCTTCGTCCAGCATACTCACCATGGAATCCTGATATTTCATGAATGTCAAAAAACTGTTCTGAAATAGTGCTAAATAGTGCCCAAAGGAAAAAAATAGTGCTCTTGTACTTGCGAAGTTATAGCCATAGTTCGATGAGTATGCTGGACGAAGGTTTCGCCCAGCATACTCACCTCCGTCCGGAGAATCTGTATACGCTTCAAACATAATTCATACTTCAAAAAATAGTTCCCAAATAGTGCCAAACGGTGCCCAAAAAGAAAAAACAGTGCTCGAATAACTTCGGAGTTATAGGCTTCGTTCAGTGAGTATGCTGGGCGTAGGTTCTACGCCCAGCATACTCACCTCAGTGCGCGAATATCGAACGAGCTATAGGTACAATTTACGTCTCAAAAAATTGTGCTTGAAATAGTGCCCAATATCAGTCCAATTTTTGCTTGACTTTTGACCTAGAAAACCATTAAATTTGATTGTAAACTTCTACATACATTACATTGAGTACAGTCGAATACAATATTATTAACTTTCTTTCTAACAATTTTTGTCTTGTGTAAATTATTAATTGTCTATGTAAGGGAGTATTTACTTTAGAATCGCAATATTATTAATTACACATTATTTTAATAATACTTTATAATAATATGATTAAGCCTTCGCGCGTCGCATGGGACCCCGGTAGCTAGGAACAATGATTTTATATATTTTGTCTAGATCACGGCGCTTGAAGGATTAAGATATCAAATGAAGTAAATCATGCATGAAAAATAAAGTTGCTGTTATTAATGCTTACATTACAACTTAAATTGTACAAACTACACATACATACTTAAATTGTACAAACCAGAACTGTGAAATCAATAAAGGTTCTGGCACAAAATGTAGTTGGATTCCAATAAATGTAAACATATTGACGACTCAAGGTATTGGAGCCCTTAATGAAGCTCTATTAGTAAATGATACTGAAAGGAAATGTAAATACCAATTATGTAACGGTAAAAACGCATACAAATATGAAGTACTAGACTTCGTATTTATTGAAATTAATACTTCAATTGAAATAGAAATTGATGAAATTCCTAAAGAGATCATAATAAACGGTGACACCTTTAAAATTCTGTCGGTAATAGATTTTACAAATGGTGAATCAGGACGCATGGGGCATTACAAGTCAAAGTGCTATCGATTGCTAAAGAGAACTTGGAACTGCTATGATGACCTTAGTAAAAAAGTTTGTAGTAATTCCCAATATACTGTACCACACTGCATTATTTATACGCGAATGTAAGATGAAGATCGGTCCTAACTTGTTAGTTCCTATTTTGTTATTGTTTGTTTGTTTTTTTTTTGTTCTTGTAAAAGTTATTTTATTAATAACTTACAGAAATGTGATTATAAACTGTGATTGTTAATTTGTAATTACTATAGGGTATTTAATATTAATAAAAAAAACGTGATTATAAACTGTGATTGCTCAATTTATACTTATTTGTAAGATAATTTTATTGTGATTAAAACGTTGTAGCAGTAAAACAAAGTACAAGTACCTACGTGTTATATTTTAGAAAGTTTTACCAATATTTGGCTAAACATTTTTTTATATGTATATTATATACAATATTAAAACTACAATTTTTTCTATTTACATTGATTATATTATGAATGTTAACAAAAGCTGTGAACTAGTTAACTAGAATTCTGATTACTTTGGCCCTTTAAATAGTAATAAATAACGTAAGTAATTAAAAATGTTTTTTATTGCTAAACCTTTCATTGATGAAACTAGTGGAAAGAGTTTTAAAAATTTGTATAACTATGTCACAGTACTAGTTTTGACTGGTTATAAGTTTTGCCTGCAACATATATACAAAAAGAAACTGTATAATTTCCTTTTTACAATTTTTCAAGATATTAATTTTATTGGCTGCAAATGACTGTTTTTATTCAGACAAACACACAATGCAATGAAGTAATAGACTTCATTTTCGCTTAAAGTTTCATTCATTTATTATTATTTATAAAATATGTATATAATAATGCATTTAATCGAAAGTTTTTGACATGTGAGAAAATACCATAATTATTTCCAATAACATGAAGTCTACAATTAGAAAGTTTAATATTTTTGTCCAAAAACATGTGTCGACGACTGTACCCCATTTTACGTTAGTATGTAGAAGTTTACATTAAAATTTAATGGTTTTCTAAGTCAAAAGTCAAGCAAA
Organism: Charanyca ferruginea; assembly: GCA_947361185.1. NCBI lineage: Eukaryota > Metazoa > Arthropoda > Insecta > Lepidoptera > Noctuidae > Charanyca > Charanyca ferruginea. Next base: position 28,464,688 of record OX376058.1, on the reverse strand, counting down.
AATTGGACTGATATTGGGCACTATTTCAAGCACAATTTTTTGAGACGTAAATTGTACCTATAGCTCGTTCGATATTCGCGCACTGAGGTGAGTATGCTGGGCGTAGAACCTACGCCCAGCATACTCACTGAACGAAGCCTATAACTCCGAAGTTATTCGAGCACTGTTTTTTCTTTTTGGGCACCGTTTGGCACTATTTGGGAACTATTTTTTGAAGTATGAATTATGTTTGAAGCGTATACAGATTCTCCGGACGGAGGTGAGTATGCTGGGCGAAACCTTCGTCCAGCATACTCATCGAACTATGGCTATAACTTCGCAAGTACAAGAGCACTATTTTTTTCCTTTGGGCACTATTTAGCACTATTTCAGAACAGTTTTTTGACATTCATGAAATATCAGGATTCCATGGTGAGTATGCTGGACGAAGGGACACAATCGCAGAGGTTGCTTAGCCGAGGTAAATGATAATAGTGTCTACTAAACGATACATACACATAGATTAACATTAAATAATATTGGTGTGAATTTGACCCTTTGACAATGTCTTTCTGACCAAGAAGCTTATAGATAAAAGTGGAGGCAACACTCTAAATAGGAACCAAAGTGAAACCAACTGTTGGCAGACGCTCTCTTTCTGAATGTATGCATAAGCTAAAGAAAACAAATATCACTGTCGAGTTCTCATGTATGCATTCAGAAAGGGAGCGTCTGCCCACAGTTGGTTTCACTTAAGTATGTAGATTGTTGGCTCCACTTTTATCTATAAGCTTCTTGATTCTGACAGATGATTCTTTGGTAGGTTTTTTTTTGGGTTGCCATGTTTAAATTAAATATATGTACTTACATTAAATAGTTTATTATTTTTCTTCTAAAATGGAGGGGTCTAAAAATATTATTACAGCGGTTTCAAGTTCCGTATTTTTGTCGCTTTTATATTAGTGCAGTTTGATGCTGGTTAAATTTATCTCGGAATAAAAAACCAACGTCCATACAAAAAGTGGACATCTCCTTTAGAGCCCCGCAAACCATAGGCTTTATAATAAATAAATAAGAATAATAATAACAATTTATTTGCAGACCGAGGTCCATACTGTTAGTAGATAGGTACATTAAAAAATATATATCAAAACTAATGTTAGTTGGTACACATACAAAGACTAAATAAAAATAAATCTATACTAATATTATAAAGCTAAAGAGTTTGTTTGATTGGTTGAACGCGCTAATCTCAGGATCTAAAGGTTCGAATTGAAAAAATTGTTTTGGATAGTCCATTTATCGAGGAAGGCTATAGGCCCATGCGAAGCCGGGCCGGGTCGCTAGTTAATCAATAATTCAGTCACAATTTTTTCCTGTCCACTTATCTATCTAACTACATCGATATATATGTACTTGTAAGATATATTTCAATGAATAGCTACAACCTAGTGTGTGTGCAGTCTCACCCATCGGCCGAGCATTGGACAGTCCCACCGGTCACATAATGCCCTCAGCATACTGTACCAAAACGCAATGCAATATATAGTTATAGTTTGATCGATTTCTTAATCAGTATGAAGACGTATGCAAGATGTATTATAAAGATTCGGTGTCGGCCGATAGAAAGTTTGATGGGCTATACAATTGCCTTTAAACTGAACTGTCTCATCAACCCAATCCAACCAAACTATCCCCCGATAGAAAGTCCGTGGTCTACGGCGTATATAAACGTTTACTAAAATCAGGTAAAATATACCCTTGTATGTTTAGGTCATGCACGAGCCCTCGGAGTAAATGTAAATGCAAATGGAACTTCCTGTCTTCCACGTTATATCTAATTCGTTTAAACGTTTTATTCATGTAGTTTAGTACTAACACAAAATCACAAATTATGTTTACTGTTTTATAATAGTCGTTTTCTATTCGAAAATTGTCTTTAAGAACTTTTAAGCCCTAGAATGACGATGATTTGTAAGTATGATTTAGATTCAGGTTTCAGGCGAACTATTGAGACCGGTTAATTGACATTAAAAATTAAATGTGTGGTTTAAATTAGCATTAACATTTTAATGGTTATTTTAGTTTCAACACATACCTAGGTACTCAATAATTACCGTAAATGCCAGATTCTCATGCGATTAACCCTAATTTGGCATTACTGACATAAGTTAAATTAAATAAAACTAACCATTTCACTTCATTTATTGCGTGATGTTAAAGATCGACTTCTTGTTTTTTTTTAAACTAGCAAATGCCCGCCATTTCGTCTGCTTAAAAATTGACCCAAAAGTCCTAAGTTATCTCACAGGAACACAGAAACAGAACAAAAATGCTGTGTTAAGCTAGATTAATCGCTAAGTAAGTACCTACCTACCTTTCCCCCCCTGGGGTGTCCGGGCTAGAAATAGCACCCCCCCATTTCATCCCGAGGGTGTCGTCGAAAGCGACACCCTCACTCTAACGGAAAATCCGGAGTATGGCAGGAGCGGCTTTCGTGTACTTACTTAACAACTTCACTGCGAGCCCCAAGACACCTGCCAAGCGTGGGGATTATGGCAACCTCCCCCCACCCCCCTTGTGGGGGAGGCCTTTGTTCAACAGTGGACGTCTTCAGGATGATGATGATGAAGTACCTATCTATACGTGTGCCAAATTACAGATGATTCCGTTCAGCCGTTTTAGCGCGAAAGAGTAACAAAATCCATCCATATTTGCAAAGTTTCGCATTTATAATATGTATTATGTAGGATATTAAAATTTCTCTTTCCGTTAAAGTGCCCCTACACCTTAGAGGATATTAAAAACGCCACTAATGCTGCGATAAAAGTCGCTACCTACTGGGCCCAAGTAGTTTAAAAAAAGAAAAACCATCGATTTAAATAGAAGAAGAAGTTTCTAACAAACTTTCAAGAAAGCTTAAATAACATGTAAAATCATATTCTTGCGAAAAATAAAGTACAGAAACTGGTTAGATGAATCCGACTTACCGACCGATTATTTGTGTCCAATTTCTATATCCTACGTCTTCGTGAATTTTGAACACAAATACATCTCGTTTTTTTATGCATATCATAAAAATACAGTCTTTATCACTCAGTTAAAACGTAGTTTTCTGTTAGTAAAATTAACCAGTCTATCAGTCAATTTATAATTACTGTATGAAGGTTAACAATGCAAGACAACACCTTGATTCTAAACCTTCCTCTTATCACCATACTAATTACATCACACATCGAACATCTGCATTCTGAATAAATTACAAGTACATAAATACCTCACAACAGGTGATAATAAGCCCGTCATGTGTACAACATTATCAGTATTGTCGTGACGTGTGTACACACAGGCCATGCCTATCTGAGCTGTGTACACAGTGGCCTCAGATTGTTGAGGCTGTCTCACCTAATTATGGAGTTTCAACATGTATGATGGTATTATGTAATTAAAGTGATAGTGTTATCAAGCGCGTTAAGATTTTTGGGTAAGCCCTTGCTCTGGTTAATCTGGTGAGTGGTGTACAAAGAGTTGATGATGAAACTAGACTGAATGGGATTAACTTATTTGTTTAAAGTTGCTTTAATCTAAAGTCCGCCCGCAATTTCGAAATGACAATGCCAGATCCTGCCCAACCCATGTACAGAAAAAGTAACCCATGTACAGAAAATTTAAAAAAACCCCCAACGCAAAACATAAAAGCGATTATGTAAAAAGTCAAAAATAATACCTTTTGTTGAGCCATCAAATGTTTGTTCGTTGAAATGGCGCTATAATGTCGCGGCGGGGTACCGCTTAAGTAAGTCAGTCCCTTAATTTCAGTCACTATCTATTAATTTACCAGCATTTCTGACCAATTTGCTTCGATATTATCAAATTTTTGTTGCTAATCTAGTTGTTAATCTTGTTGCAAATCTTTTTACCATCAGTTCGCTATTTTTTAGTTTAGTTTAGCTATTTAGTTATTGCTTTAAACTTAGCGGTACCCCGCCGCGACATTATAGCGCCATTTCAACGAACAAACATTTGATGGCTCAACAAAAGGTATTATTTTTGACTTTTTACATAATCGCTTTTATGTTTTGCGTTGGGGGTTTTTTTAAATTTTTAATTTAATTTTTATTTTAAATTTTTTAAACGTAATTTAGTTTGGTTTTGTATAAGAGTTTACAAAAATAATTTACAAGTTTTTAGTTTTCATTTCGTTACTTATTCCTCATTCCCTTGCAATATAGTATACATTATTCTACTAGTCATGGCCTTTCATTTGATACCCATATATTGAGGGAGTTGTGAAAATAGAATGTAATTCATTTTGTGGCTGCGGCCATCTTGGATTTAAAATTTGTCATAGTGTATAGTATTCTACTACTCAAGCCCTTTCATTTGATACCCATAATGTGGGAGTTGTATATATATGTGATCCGCCATTTTTTGGCGGCGGCCATCTTGAACCAATTTTCATCAAACATAGCTAAGCTAATTCCGACTAATTCACCTTTCAAATAAAAAAAAAATATCCGTTCGGGATACGGGCTACGATGCCACAGACACACACACACACACACACACACACACACCACACACACACACACACACACACACACCGATACGTCAAACTTATAACACCCCGTCGTTTTTGCTTCGGGGGTTAATAAAATACTGATTAAAACGAATCCAAATACGATATATCTGCTACTAGGTACTAGTGTGCTGTATAATCTGGCTGCAGCATAAGACCAAGAATTCTATAATCTTGCATGGTTTTATAGCAAACATGGGTGTTTCAATGGGTGGTCAGTGTGGTCACCTATAATAATATGTTTGAAAGCAAAGTAAACATCCGGTATGCGTCTAAGATCCCTACCGCAGCTAACAAAAGAGCTGATAATTTTAAAACGGCAGAACAGATTTTGATGAAACATGTCTAAGAACCATCGCTAGAGAACCTGCTTTCAAATAAAAAAAACCACATTCAAATCGGTTCACCCGTTAAAGAGCTACAGTGCCACAGACAGACACACAGACACACAGACACGTCAAACTTATAACACCCCTCTTTTTCGTCAGGGGTTAAAAAGTAAATTAATGAAAATAATTGTAATGAATATAGAACCCTTCCTATAGTAAATAGTTTTTCTTTAGAACTTGCGGATTACGAAATACCTACCCACAAAATACAAACTCATTTTACTAAAATACAATTTAACCTATAATCAATGTCATTATTGTTTTTAGATTTAAAGGGAAACCGCAAGTTCTACAGTCACTAAGACTAATGTTTAGTTATCAGCAATAAATAAACAGTCACATGCTATATATTGCATATGACTTTTATTGAGTGGGGCAAAGTTCTATAGAGTTTCTGGCATTGTCCTTTGTGAGTAGTTCCCGTAATTTTTATGAACGTTCACATTATAATCTAAGTCGGAATCTGTCAAATATTTTTAAATTAATTTAATAAGTTTAAATCAAAAATCTTACTCTCCCACCGTTCAATGAAACGTTATTATTTATTCTGTTTTGTATAGAGTAGATGTATATATATATATATATATGTGCTATGGGTGAACCTTTAGGTAGGTATGTAAATAAATAAAAATGCCCCTATTTTACATAATTGACATTGCTTGTCAGTAAGATTATATCGCACGTTTTTAAATACGAGAAATTGGCCTTCTGGTAATGTCGATGTCTTTTAATAAATAACTGTCAATACAATACTATGTTGATCATTTTGAGGGATAAAACATTAAATAATAAATTGTACACTGTCTAGGAAATTATAAGGAGGCTAGAACCCCATTTCCTTTCTGTAAAAATATAACTACGTGAGTTGTAAAATAAACCTATGAAGCTGCAACAGCATGTATTTGCTGCAGGAAATGCTGTTTCCTTATTGACACGAAGAAAATGTATAGTGCAAGGAGATAGAATTGAGTACCTATCTACCATTTTATGTGTGACCTGATTTCTTCCCAAGAGCATAAGCTTTCAATTTCCTCCACTAAAGTGGCTACTAATGGATACTATAAAAATGTTTCCTCGTCGTTTAGTTGTAAGTACTCCTATAACGAATAGCCGTTTCGGTTAGAAGTGTTGGTAAACAGGAGCCGTACAGATCGATCGGTCAAAGGTTAAGCTGCGCTTGCCGCGGTCGGTCTGTGGATGGGTGACCATTCATATGATACCGAGTTCCCTCTGTGCCTCAGAAAGCACGTAAAGCCGTTGGTCCCGTCCCGGCTGTCATTCGTAGATCTTTGGCAGTCGTTAAGAGTAGTCAGAACTTCAGAAGTCAGAAAGTCTGACAATCAGTCTTACCAAGGGGTACTGTGTTACCCAGTAACTGGGTTGTGGAGGCAGTCACTCCTTGTAAAACACTGGTATTCAGCTGTCTCTGATTGGACTGGAAGCCGAGCCTAACATATTTAAAATGTTTCGGTACGGCCCCAGACGTATTAGAGCTCTTTGGGAGCTTGTCCTGGGAAGTAGGTACTACAACCACACCTATTTTTGCCGCAAACCAGCATTGCTGTATTCCAGTTTGAAGAGTATTAGTGTTGGTGTAATTACAAGCACATATGAGACGTTTCCACTTTGTTTCTAGGTTGGTAAGTCATCTGCAAACCCTCTGGTATTGTAAATGTCTTAAGGCTGTGGTGTCAATTATAATCCCTGGTGCTTGACAACTGGGCTTCTCCCAGTTGTAAACGTCCCTTTGAGCCTATTGGCCTAGTTCTGTTCTGTCTCCTGCTTCATTTGGAGGGAAGTGGAAAATATGTTTTTCTTACTCTTCCGCTGTTCTTTTCTGATTAATTTCGTTGTGGGATCCAAGACAGTTGAATCGTTTCTCTGGAACTCGTCACGTTTCACTGCTTTGGCGCTTTTCTTGTGGTCGCCACTGTTGATACAAAGTTCTACGTTGCAAAAGGGCACCGTCTTACTGGTAGTATAGGTACATATACCCCAGGGATTCGTGGTAACCACAGTAAACGTAATGTATTACAGTACATTTCAAAGAGTGTGCTTTGGAAATGCACCACTAATTGCCCCATCCCCATTTCATCATCGGACGAGCAGAGATACGGCGAAGCGTCACCGCTATGTGATTGAAGTTCCGCGGTCTTGAACCAAGCGCTTTGCTACCACATTTACTGCCAGATTATGGAATTCACTGCCCACCTCTCTCTTGTCCCTGATAAGTATAATCTGGGTATCATAAAGGCACGAATGAACCGGTTCATACTAGGCAAGCGTGTTTCACCTTAGGCCGCATTATCACTTATCTAACGAGTTGCGGCCAAACGCAAGCCAATTAAATATTTAAAAAAAACTTGTAATAATCATTGCATGGGATGGGTTCTGTTGCGCTCAAGGACCGGGTGAGTTTAGAACCCTCTCTTATTCCTCTGATAGTGAAACAAAACTCTCTCCACATGGTGATAGTGACCACCGGGCTGGTTGTAGTGAGGTAAGAAACCCACACTTCCCGTTCTTATCCTCAAAGACCGGGTGAGTTCAGAACCCTATCTATATGCTAATAGTGAAACAGAACTCTTTCCACATGGTGATAGTGACCACCGGGGTGATTTTAGCGAGGTAAGAATCCTACAGTCCCGAGCTTATCCCCAAAAGCCGGGCGATTTTAGAACCCTCTCCATATTTTACCAGTGAAACATTACCCTCGACTATATGTGCTGATGATGACCAGCTGGGTTGCCCCCCGAAAACAAGGGATATATAATCTTTTCCGATCTCCATAACACTTTATTAAGAATCCCACGGTACATTAGAGATGAGTCAATTTGTAATCTGTTGTAAGTCTGAGGATGTAAGACGCAACGACATGGTCCATTATCTTGTCTGATCTTGAGTAACCTCGTGAAATACTGGTTTATCTGCAGTTAGTTGGACGACACCACGATCTTGGGAGCATGTGATAACATTTCAGAAACTTTTAGAATGTTTCTTTTTGTTCTTCTACAATGCATGTACGGTCACCAAAGGAGATAAGTATCCATGTCGCCGGAAACAGTTGAAGTTTACTTAGAAACCGATAGGTTTTTATGAATAAAATAAAATACAATTTATAGAGAATAAACAGTTCAATGATTTAATAAAATTTCATTTGAAAGCCCCCATTCATCATCATCATCATCATCATTTCAGCCGAAAGACGTCCACTGCTGGACATAGGCCTCCCCAAGGGGGGGTTTTGCCATAATAAGCCCCCATTGGTTTCTAATAAATCTTCAACTATTCCCGACGACATGGATACTTATCTCTTTTGCGTGCTGTACCTAGGTACTTGGGTTTGTAAAAGTCTCTGCTTAGGACACTCACAACATATAGCTGGAAACTAATCTTCTAAGATTTCTAAGACCAAAAGTAAACAGAATTTAGAGGGCATAGTTTTGAAGTAAATAACCATCACCACCATTCTATTTCTATTTCTAAAACAAACACTACAGGTAAACTGTAAAAACCATTTATAATCCAAACCATCTAAAAGTAAAACAATACCACATTACAAAAACTAAATGTTGAGGAGTGTATAAATTGGTGAAAAAGTCAAGTGTTGCTCTAGGTTTAACTCTTAACAAGTCCTACAGTTGTCTATCATATGCTGTCGACGGCTGGCGTTATGATGGGCATCTCCTTAATACCATGTTTGTTGATCACCTTCACTAGGAAGTTAGGTAGGCTGATGAATAGCCTCTCGTGGACTTCGCGGACACACTTCTGTAAAACCTCGTATGCTTCAAGCTCCGTTAGCTCTGCGAAAGAGGGTAAGAATATGATGTATTTTTAGAGCATAAAAGTTCGAGAAACCATGTATTCTCTGGGGAGTAAAGCCTTGCGAAATGTGTCGCATGAAACAAGAAAAAAAACTGGCCAAGTGCGAGTCGGACTCGCGCTTTAGGTTTCCTAATGGTTCCGTACCATTTTCTATACTTTTATTATTAGACATCGAGCAAAAAAACGGCAAATAATCACGTTTGTTGTATGGGAGCCCCACAGATATAGATAGACCTAGATAACGCAAGAGCAACTACTTCGCGTGCCTATTTTCGTGCCTAACTTACGATAAAAAATCGTAAGTAAAAAAATAGAGTAGGTAAACGTTTCCTTCCATCGGTAAGTCATTGTCGACGACACGGTTGGCGCAGTGGCTGAGCCATCGACTGCTGCGCAACGTGTTGCGGGTTCGATTCCCGCCCAGGGTAAACATTTGTGTGATGAGCACTTGTGTTTGGCTTGTGTCTGGGTGTTGTTTATCTATATATGTATGTATTTACAAAAAAAAAAAAAATGTATTTGTGTATGTATATCAGCTGTCTGACACCCATAGTACAGGGTCTCCCTAGTTTGGGGTCAGATGGCCGTGTGTGAAAATGTCCCCACATATTATTATTATGATATTATTGTGTGATTAATATTATGCGTAGGTAATTAATTTAATAAACAATTATTTTTAATCTTATACCTCAGTAATACCTGGTAATACCAAATTTAGGAAAACAAAACATTCGTACTACATTGTGACGTCCAAAAAATGGCACGCTTGGTTTTCATACATATCGTGATACTTGCGTTATCTAGGTCTATCTATATCTGTGGGGAGCCCCCTTAAATATTTATTTTATTCTGCTTTTAGTACATATTTGTTGTTATAGCAGCAACAGAAATACATCATCTGTAAAAAACAATTGTCTAGCTATCACGGTTCATGACATACAGCCTGGTGACAGGCAGCAAAACGAATAGTGAGTGGAGTCTTAGTAATAGGGTCTCGTTTTTATCTGTTGGTTATGGAACCATAAAAACGGCCTACGAAGGGTTTCGTACTACTATACGATATTAAGATAGCAAATAACGCAGAAAAAAGACACGTTTCTTTAGAGAGTTACTTAAAATTGTTTGCTATAGCGGCCATAATATACATCATTATCAGCATCAGCCGAACGACGCTCACTGTTGAACAAAGATCTCTCCCATAGAACGCCACAACTTGCGGCAACCTGCCGCTTGCATCCACCGGTTACCCGCGAACTTGACAATGTTGTCGGTCCATCCGGTAGGAGGCCTACCAACGCTGCATCTTCCGGTTCGTGTTCGCCACTCGAGAACCTTTCTTCTCCCATTCGATGTAAATTGCAAGTGTCTAACTATTACGGCTCAAAAGTCGTCCGTGTGGTGTCGGTCGTAAAGAATAGCACCATCCCATATCTTACCGCGTGTGTCGTAAGAGGCGACTAAGGGACTTACCAGAGAATGGGCAGCAGCGTTATCTGTGCCTTTGTAACAACCATACTGCGATCGCCAATCCGCCTGCCAAGCGTGGCGATTATGGCAAACCCCCCCTTGGGGAGGCCTATATCTGGCAGTGGACGTCTTTCGGCTGAAATGATGAAATGAAATGACGGCTCAAAAGATAGGTACAGCCTTGTGATATACGGGAGTCTATCCTCCCGTATATGTGCCTCCCGTGTTTGTACAGTGGATCCTTAGTAACATGATCCCGTTGGCATCCTTTGGATACGGATCCCAAACAACTACGAAATTGATGTCCAGACATATTGATACATAGGAAATAATGAGGAGTAGGTAAGGAAAGAGAATTTAATGGAAGTAAAATAGTACAATCATCGGTCTCTTGCTAATTAAAAAAAAAGTCTACAGTGGTGTCAATTCTGTTGTGCACGACAGCACGAGCTAAACTTATTTTAAGCTATTTATATCTCTTTCTCTCCAATAAAACTAGAAAGAGACGGATATTAATAAGAGCTGTCAATTTAAGTTGATCTAAAACATTCATATAATTATACATAGCTGTTGTCATTTAAGATCGTATTAATTAAAATACGGCGAATTTCAACTAAAACTAATTTGACATCTCTAACTTAGTTCTTAACTGTCGCCGTCCTTTTTTTCAGCTATCTGGCAGTAATAGATGCCAATTGTCTTATTTTAGTTTAGTTTTTGAACAAGGGAATCGGTGCCGTTATCCACCCACACCTTCAAAAACCACAATAAACTTACCATGTTTGTGATATCTGTCCAGTATGCCCATGCTGAGTAGGCCTCCGAAACCGTGGACTCCGAAGGCCACCCTCATTGCGCACGCCAGGAAATCAATGGTGTACAACTGTCCCCCATCCACTTCGTCGTAACCCGCGATAAGCATGTTCACCATGGATGGAGTCTGTGGGAGAATTACATTTTTACACGCTTTTTATTAGCTTCACCTGTATGTTTGTATGTTTGTTTGTAACCGACTTCTTTGGGCGCGATTTTGACCCACTTTAAACAGCCAGATTTCGTTCAAACTTTGTAGATTTATCGAGGACCGATGACAATACACTAATTTGATAAAATTATTCCATTTTTCAAACTAAAAAGTAAAAAATAAATAATAGTTAAAAAAAACTAAAAACACGCTTTTTATAGAAAACCAAACTAAAAAATAGAAAATATATTTTAATAAATTTAAATTAAGAAAAGTGTTAAAAATTTCAATAAATATAAATTAATAATAGTGTGAATAAAAAAATATATTTTATTTTAAAAAAAGCGTGGGGTGCTTTTTAAGATATTATCAAAATGATAATCACTCTACTCATATCTGTCAATAAAATATTTATAACTATTTTTTTAAATAAAATATTTTTTTTTTATTCACACTATTATTAATTTATATTTATTGAAATTTTTAACACTTTTCTTAATTTAAATTTATTAAAATTTATTTTCTCTTTTTTTGTTTGATTTTCTATAAAAAGCGTGTTTTTAGTTTTTTTAAACTATTATTTATTGAAGAACATGTGTTTCCGTGACCTGCATTTTGATTGGAAGAAGACAGCAGAGGCAATGAGAAAAAATTAAAATTTTTAAAAAACCCCCAACACAAAACATTAAAGCGATTATGTAAAAAGTCAAAAATAATACCTTTTGTTGAGCCATCAAATGTTTGTTCGTTGAAATGGCGCTATAATGTCGCGGCGGGGTACCGCTTAAGTAGGTCAGTCCCTTAATTTCATTCACTGTCTATTAATTTACCAGCATTTCCGACCAATTTGCTTTGATATTATCAAATTTTTGTTGCTAATCTAGTTGTTAATCTTGTTGCAAATCTAGTTACCATCAGTTTGCTATTTTAGCTATTTAGTTATTGCTTTAAACTTAGCGGTACCCCGCCGTGACATTATAGCGCCATTTCAACGAACAAACATTTGATGGCTCAACAAAAGGTATTATTTTTGACTTTTTACATAATCGCTTTAATGTATTGCGTTGGGGGTTTTTTTAAATTTTAAATTTAATTTTTATTTTAAATTTTTTAAACGTAATTTAGTTCAGTGTGGTCACCTATAATAATATGTTTGAAAGCAAAGTAAACATCCGGTATGCGTCTAAGATCCCTACCGCAGCTAACAAAAGAGCTGATAACTTTAAAATTGCTGAACCGATTTTGATGAAACATGTCTTAGAACCATCGCTAGAGAATCTGCTTTCAAATAAAAAAAACCGCATTCAAATCGGTTCACCCGTTAAAGAGCTACAGTGCCACAGACAGACACACAGACACACAGACACACAGACACACAGACACGTCAAACTTATAACACCCCTCTTTTTCGTCGGGGGTTAAAAAAGGCAAAGCAAGAAAGGAGACAACTAAATGAAAAAGCCAATGTAAAAGGTTTACGCTCCGTTCGCCCCTCGGATCTTGCTCCTTTCGATTAAAATGTACCACTCGCCCCGTTTTTTATTATTTTGGAGCAAATTATGTGTAAATATATTATAACTTTACATAGTATATAAAACAAAGTCGCTCCCGCTGTCTGTACGTTTAGATCTTTTAAACATCGCAACGGATTTTAATGCGGTTTTCAGCAATAGATAGAGTGATTCCAGAGGAAGGTTAATTTAAGAGGTACAGCCACGAGCAAAAACATGTAAACAGTTGGTCGCATTCTTAACGATTTTCTCCTAAACTATACCTAGTCTTGCCGTAAATATTGCACGAAGAAAAAAATTTTTTGTTAATTGTGTGTATTATTTGTTACTTTTACAGTGTGTTAGTTTAATACATAAGTATAAAACAATTTAAAACATAAAAAGCTTATTCGAAGTGGTCTCCATTGGCTGCAATACAGTCCTTTAAACGTTGAGGCCAGTTATCAATAGAAGCACGCACTCTTTCCATGGGAAAATTCTTTACTATCTAATCGTATGGATTGTTTTAGGGACTCCAAATTATCATGGCGTTTAGAGCAAGTCGTACTCTCTAAAACTGACCATAAATAATAATCTAGCGGATTAAGATCGGGACTAGAAGGCGCGGCGTATGGAGAGTTTTAAAAATTGCATTTGGCTCTATACCAACTTTGTGTAATGCAATCACAGCGATTCGGTTCTCTTTCTCACCCCACTCCATTTTAATATCGCAAAATATTGTACAATATATTGGCGCCAAAATTAGAAAACTCAATGAACAATCGTATAATAAAAATGACAGATTCCAAATTCAAATGTAATATCTTTCTTATTTTTAATTGTAACAGTATTTATGGCCAGACTAAGTAGATTGAAATGTAATGGGGTTACAAATAGGGTATGTTTGTTCGTAAACTACTATTAAATAGGTTTTATCTATAAGTTGAAATGGTTATTTCACGAGAAAATTGCTTTTGAATTTTGCAATCTGTATAGGTACATATTTATGTGACTCTACGTCTACATTGCACCCTTGCGAAGCCGGGGCGGGTGGCTATTATTCTATATTCTATTGTCAAAAATTAGAAATCCGTAAAAAAAATCCTACAGACGATGTCGCGGGCATAAGTATTGTAGCAATAAATTGCATAAAAATCATCACCTATAAATATTATCAAAATTACAGAACATTGAAACAAAAGATAAAAATAAAAAACTTAATACACACGATGAATTAACTATTAATGGTCAAACTTTATTAAAAACAAATACAGAAAAATATTTAGGTCTTACGTTAGATGAAAAACTTACAATGAAACCCCACATTGAGAAAATAAGAAAGAAGATAACATCCCTTACAGGTGCACTTAGAGGAATTGTCCGATGTCTACCGTTAGAGGTCAGATATATTATTTATAACTCCATGGTTAAACCACATCTCGATTATTTAATCGAAATATGGGGAAGTGCTGCTAAAACTAACCTTAAAAAACTACAAACATCTCAGAATAAGATCGTTAAAGTTTTATTTCATTACAATTTTTTGACACCCTCTCAAAGGGTTTTTAAAGAAACAAAAATAATGAATATTTAACAAACGTATAAATATAACACTTGCGTACTTGTGCGTAGAATAATAAATAGAGACATACATTCACAAATAACATTTACTAAGAGAATACAAGTTCAAAAGCGCATAACTAGACAGGCTAACCATATAATTTTAAGAGCACCGAGAACAAATTATGGCAGAAAGACTGTTGTGTATGAAGGAGCACAGCTTTATAATCAATTACCTAAAGTGATCAAGGAATCAAAATCTCTTCCAACTTTTAAAAGGCTATTAAAGCACCATGTCTTGCAAATGTTACCATAAGTTTTTATTATTGTGTTTTTACTTTTCCTCATAGAAGTGAATATGTATTATTCTTTTTGAGTGAAATAAAGCATCTTAAACCGTAAGATGCACGCGACCGGCCCAATAGTGTAAAACTGACATTACAATTAAAATATAGAAGCAATTAACTGTTGAAAAGTTAATTTAAATAGCTCCAAAGTAATTAGCGCTGACATTAACATTCGTATGGACGGAAAGTGTTACACAAAACATCATTATTATGCACGGACGAAAGTGCTTTACATGTTCAATTAACTCACTATAACTTAGACCTGCGGTGAGTGGCTCGTGGCTACGTAAATGCCGTGCAATCCATCGGTCAAGGTTAAACTAAGCTTGCCGCGGTCAATCTGAGGATGGGTGACCATCCAATAGGATATTTTACTCTATACGAGAAAAAATCTATAAATATGTTTTTGAGACAGTTTAGGCATAAAGCAGTCGGAAAATGTAAGTTTTAGTTCATAAAATAACAAAACAATTTTTTTAAATTCAATTTAAAGTTTTCAGTATTTTTAATCTGTTATAAAACACCAACCACCATGTTATTACGCCGTACGGCTGTGTAAACAAAAAATTGTCAACTGTCAGTTAACCGATTGGCGTGTTATAGACTTTGTACTTTTATTATTTTCGTAACCAACGTAATTTTTTCATTATTACACCTATTACAAAATATGCTTTTAATTATTTTTAAATTATATACAATAATCATATTTAATATGAGCTCATTTGATACTAAACGAACTGACGTCATTTACGCTGTGCAATATGGCGTCCAGTAAGAGGCGTTTTCGTCAAACTACGCGCGAAATCTGAAAATTTTAAATTAAGATGCATTTTTAGGGCACTTATCGATTGAATAAAAATTGAGTGTTTTTTTTGGTGGCATATTAACACTACAGAATTTCATTGAGACACTTTTCAAAAATGGGTGTAATACCCTATTCACACCGAGACACGGAGTAACCGTGCCTCGGAAAGCACGTAAAAGCCATAGTTGGTCCCGGCTGTCGTTCGTAGGTCTTTGACTGTCGTTATGGGTAGTCAGAAGCTAGAAAGTGTGACAACCAGTCTTGCTAAGGGGTATCGTGTTACCCAGTGACTGGGTTGTGGAGGGCAGATAGACAGTCGCTCCATGTAAAGCGCTTGTATTCAGCTACATACGATTAACACCGAGACACGGAGTGACCGTGCCTCGGAAAGCACGTAATATAAAGCCGATGGTGCCGGCTGTTATTCGTTGATCTTTGGCAGTCATGGGTAATCAGAAGCCTGAAAGTGTGACTACCAGTCTTGCTAAGGGTATCGTGTTACCCAGTGACTGGGTTGTTGAGGTCAGATAGGCTGTCGCTCCATGGCATTAGTATTCAGCTGCATTTTGTTAGACTGGAAGCCGAACTCAATATATTTGGGAAAAGGATAGGCAAATAACCAAGTTAGCCCTGTTTTTTTTTTGTCTATTGATAGGCATACGTTTGACCACTATCTCACCTGATGGGAAGCGATTATGCGTAGAAGTAATCTATTCACTCCTGACTTAAAGACTCCCAGGTTGTAGCTATGAGGAAACACAGACTCAGGCAGGGAATTCCACTCCGTAGCAGTACGCACAATGAATGTGTTCCCAAAACGTTTCGTGCGCGTGGGTGGGATGTACAGGTGGCGCATCGCCGTACGTCTTGTGGTCCGATGATGGAACGGGCTCGGCGGAATTAAATAATGCAATTCCGTCGCACACTGCCCAAAATGCAATCGATAGAAAACCGACAGGCCAGCAACTCAATGCTCAAGACTTTGCAGCTTTGACTCGACTAGCCTATCATTTCCAATGATCCTCTTGGCTCGTTTCTCAATTGACTCTAGGGCATCAAGCTGGTATCTGGCAAATCCGTCCCAAAGATGAGAGCAGTACTCAATACACGATCGAACTTGCGCTTGATAGAGTACAGTTCAGTTCAGTTTTCAGTTTCATAAACTACAGGCTTTTCCAATTTCAGCTTGGTGCTGGGGTGTGATTCAGTAAGACCTCATTCTAAACTTCGAATCTGAATCCGCTGTGAGTTTCTTGATTGGCATTCTAAAAACTCGGTTGATAATTCGAATTTACACTAGCGCAACCCTTGCGAGCGTGTCAGCGAGTTGAACTAAATTGACAGGGAGATTTTGACAGATAAAGTATGAGTATTGAGTATTGAGTATGAGTTTGTTATCCTAAAGAAATAAAAATAAATAAATAAAATGAGATGACGTAAGAAGTGGTATAGTGGTATTCTGTAAGGTAATTTCCCCGTCACTTCGCCTTTCACTTCGCACTCGAACCTGATTCAAAGTGTCAAATATATCAAGGTAATTTTAAACCTTATGCGAAGTGAGAGTGAATAGCGATGTGAGATGCGAGTTGTTATTTGAATTTTACAGAATCGACCAACTGAACTGCTGCAGAGCTGGAGAGCTGCTGGTGTCGTAGGGCACACAAACGGTTGTTTTTTTTATTTGATAGGTAATTACTAGCTTTGACCCTTGATCGCGTGAATGTCAGCTTTTTCCGCATTTAATTTTTTTGGCGGGGACGACAAATTCTTTTTCTAAAATAAAAATAGTAGTTAGTAGCCTGTTACTCCTTATAACATCAGCTATCTCCAAAGTCCTGTCAAAATTGGACAAGCCGTACCGAAAATCCGCCAGAACAAATAGACAAACCAAACACAACAACATCAGTAATCCAGGATATACAAATGCTACAAAATAAAGCAATAAAAACACTCTACAACTACCACTACCTTACATCAACTACTAAAATCTACAATGATACCAAAATACTTAAAATTAATCAACTCTATACACTTAAAACATGCATCTTAATACATAAAATCATAACACAAGGCACACACTCGCAACTTAACTTTAAAAAGAAAACTTACACTTATATCTTTTATTTCTGTTCCTTTGTGTAACAGTGTGTGGTCACAGAGACAGAACTACTTTTATTATTTACTTTGCATTTCTCAATATGTAAGTGAACCGTAATGTTCTTTTTTGAGAAATTAATGTCTTTAACACTTTGAACGCCATGGGGGACACCGTGTGTCCGACGCTAGTGGAGGTTTTACCTTTAACGTTTTTGACCTGGCAGTTAATGTATTAAACCGAAACAGACTGACAATTTAATAAAACAAATATGGATTTTGTCATAAGCACCGGATAAGCATTGATATTCAATTACCAAAATGCTATTATTTCGATATTTACAACAGACACTACAATTTTACTTATTTGTATCGATAGTTTTCAGATATAACTTTTAAATAAGAGAAATTAGCCAAAATGAAGCCAAGCAACCTCACAAAGAAGACAATGTACTTAAGAAGGAGATATATGATTTAATTCACCTACTTCGGTAATAAAATCAGCGGCGAGATGAAAATAAAAGAGTTAATTACTAAACAGTTACAAAACCCATTAACTCTCCTTATCCTTAATTGTTATTATATTATATTATAATGAGAGAATAGTACCTGTGGTTAGATATGAAAAGAATTTAAGCGTCGCTGAGGTGTCCATTTGATAACGCAGCCGCTGTATCAAGCACTTGTGCGCTAAATACAGCGACGACTGTTATCAAATTCCATGAAACTAGTTAAACAACGTTAATTAGTAAAAACCTTTAGGGAATTCCATTTGTAATTATATACCCAGATTGGTAAACCCTACTACCAATGTTTGTTTTGTTTTTTGTTTTTTTTTTTAAACGTTGCCCGTGGAATTTCTCGTGTCGTGGCCCGTGCGCGTGGGTGCCTTAGTGCCTTTACAAACATATAAACTCACATACACAAACAGCCAGAACCGGAACAACTATCTGTAGGTAAGCCATACAAATATTTGATCCGTGCGGGAATCGAACCCACGACTCGCAGCGCAGCAGTCGATCGCTCAACCACTGCGCCAACCGTGTACCATGCATTGATGGCTGGAAGTTTGTTACTATTTCACGTTTAAACGGAACCTTTTGAGCGCCACGTTAACAAAATCGTGCCGTCGGCGCTAAGCTACGAATTCATCCTTTAATACTATAATTGGTGTTACTTTCTGTCATCATCATCATCATAAAGTCAACCTTTAGAAGCCCATTGCTGGGCATAGGTCTCCCCCAAGTCTCTCAGTCGTAATCGCCATGCTTGACCGATGCATGTTGGCGATCGCAGTAGGTGTTAGGCACAGATATCGAGGGATATGGCATGGGGGCGTGACACATGTCGCCTGCATATGCTCGAATTGACCAAAAGCTCGCGACGAATTAACTAGTTTTCATTGAGAATGGCCACTGTGACCGAAATTCGTTCAGAAGAATACTGCAGGATACAAATCTTTGGCGAAATACTCTTTAAACAACATCGAGGAGCTCGTGACTAAGTAAAAGCCGTACGAATCGATCGGTCAAGGTTAAACTACGCTTGCCGCGGTCGGCCTGTGGATGGGTGACCATCCATTTCATACCAAGTTCCCTCCGCGCCTCGGAAAGTACGAAAAGCCGTTGGTCTCGGCTGTCATTCGTAGATCTGTGGCAGTCGTTATGGGTAGTCAGAAGTCAAAAAGTTTGGCAACCAGTCTTGCGAAGGGGTATCGTGTTACCCAGTAACTGGGTTGTGGAGGTCAGATAGGCAGTCGCTCCATGTAAAACACAGGGATTCAGCTGCATCCAGTTAGACTGGAAGACGACCCCAACACTTTAGGGAAAAGGCTGAATGATGATGAAAACCTACCCCAGACCTCAATGACTCCATCATAGTCTTCCTCGCGAAGTGCACGGCAGCTGCAGTACTCAGCTGGTAACCGTTTCTCATCTTGTACAGTTTGACGTTCTTGTCTATGAACTGCGCGAATTGGACCCTGTCTCCTGCGTCTCCAATGGCACCCATCACGAGTCTGTTTGATATCTCGTAAAGCTTTTTCTCGTCTGAAAATTAAACGCAAAAATTTTACGTGACGTCAGTTTTTCTCTCGAATCACACAGCTGCCGCAAGATGCGTTAAGGAACTTCCGAAAATAATAAGCAGAGACCTCTTACTAATTAAATACAGGTTAAGAAAACAATAAGAATTTCTACAGCTGGTTGTCAATTCGGCAAAATATTTGTATTCTGTGCACTCAGATTTTTTACTTGATCTGAGTCTGTACACGAAAAAGCCCTCAACACTACAAACCATCTATCCCATTCCTAAAGCTCCCCTACCAAATTTGGTAATTGTTCCCAAGACTTGTACCATCAAGAAAGGCTATTTTTAATTGATCATAACTTTCCACCTCGAGCGGTTCCGTTGTATGTGTGTACGTAGAAGACTGTAGTTCACTATGCAGCTGCAGCTTGAAGTAGTCGATCCTGACAGCTTCAAGCTGCCCGTGTATGGCCGGTCTTAAAGCATGGGAGCACGTTCGACACGGGAAGAGGTGAGGAACAGTGTTTCGGAGGGAGGCGGGGTGTGTCTCTGCTGAATATTTTATACTGTGCTATAACAGTCTCCATTGAGATTAGCCGACGTAACCAAAATTCGTTACAGAGAATATCGTTGTTTTAAGTCCATTAAATTACCGTGTTTCATGACAATAATGCTCTGTGTGTTGGTCTGATCAGCGGCGATTATGGCGAAGTCCTTGCATTGCATGCCTATCAGACATTGGAAGTAAATAGTCGAATTAGGCATAATTACGAATTGCAATCACAAATAACTCATTAGAGAAGTAAAAATAATAATGTCAGTAAAAAAATATACATAAAAAAACCGATTGACATTGACGTTAATTCTGCTAAAGTAAATAGTGACATAGACGAAGAACGAGGTCACTTTACGTTTAGAGGTTTTGGACCAAATAGGTTACAAGTTGATTTGACTCCTCATAGATTGTGCGTCGCTGTCCCCTTGTCCCAAATAAATTGGGATAAGGCAGGAGGATGATGAGAATTTCTAAGACAAACCCTCAAGTAAATTATTGACACGTTCAAAAAGTATATACTTATAACAAGAAATGTTTTAAAAGTGTTATGGCCAAATGCTCAAACGCTACTCAATTTGAAGATGCCGCTAACTGTCACAGTCACTTTGTCATAAAGCCTCCCACCAGATGGACCGACGACATCGTCAAGGTTGCGGGTAACCGGTGGATGGAAGCGGCAGGTTGCACCGATTTGTGGTGTTCTATGGGGAAGGCCTATGTCCAACAGTGGACGTCTTCTGCTGATGATGATGATGATTGAGTTTTGTGACCATTATTGGTTAATAATGGGCAAGAAACTCAATCCCCCTTGCCCCTTTCAAAAACTAGACAAGTAGACTCAAATCTTTTTATGTAAATGACGTTTAAAAGTGCCTGTTATTGGTGTAATTGAAATAATAAAATGGCGGACATTGAAGCAACACAACATTGACTAAGAATAACATAGAAATTAATGAAAATACATCTTTAGATTATGATCAATAAAATGTTTTCTACCGTAAGCCAATCATCTGATCTGTAGATAGGTCTGTGGACTGCCGAGATACAAGCCCGTTATTGCTTTGCGGCTTTGATAGAATTCCAACTGTAACTTTCTGCGTGGTCTTGAACACTAGAGCTATGAGTTTATGATTTTAAGGTTAAAATAAATGATTTTACAAATAAAATGGTAAGATACACTTCTTTGTTGTAAAACATTTAATGCTGCTGTTGTCATGACGATTGCGTGCAACCCACGCTTGGTTTTGGTATTTTATAAGTATATTTTTTTAAAACACTAACATTTTACTTGTAATATCATATATCAATACTCATTATTATAAATGCGAAACTAACTCTGTATTTTACCTTTTCACGACGATACGGCTGAACCGATTTTGATGAAATTGAGTATGAATATAGCTTGGAAACCTTGGACCTTGGGAAAGAACTTAGGCTACTTTTTAATTAGCAACTTAGTCTGCATACGCTTTAACCGACATTCACGCAGACGAAATCGCGAGTAAAAGCTATTTGGTTTTAGATAAGCTCTAATACGAAGAACATTCGTAATAGTAACGATTATATTTTCAAATCAAATCCAACACCACGGAAACTTTTTTTGTCAAATAATAAACTTTCGCACGTACTAGAAATGTCTCATATATCGTGCGTTTACAACCATATTAACTTACACTTATGCACTAACAACTAAACCTGGAACAATTATTATGCTATCCAAATATTTAACACTAACTGTAATAAATAGCTAGATTTCAGTTATTCGTAACCTCTGCTTTCTAAATCAAGCCCTTGATCCAACTGCATGTCTTGCGAAATGCTCCTTAGGTGTTGGTCTCTACACCTACTCGGTCAAAATGTATTTTTTTTATATCCTACGAAAAATGTTAACTCTGAGGGGTCTACAATCATGTACTGAATCCATGGTGCTTCCACGGTACACCGTGGAAGCACCGTTTGATCAGGTGAGAAAGAGAAATGTATTTCTCTATCTCACCTGCAGTGCAATTCTGTAAGAATTCACTCGCGAATTCGAATCCTATCTCATTTCCGATTTCACTTACTAGAAGTGAAAAGTATTTGGTTTTCGATTAAATAGTAAAGAAATAATAGTTCGCTTCACCTATGCCAGCACTTAGTAACGCTAGCGTAGTTTTCATCGAGTTACAGACTACCTAAAACAGTTTTCACCGCGGAATCAGAAGTGAGATCTGAAGTGAGTTCTTACAGAATAACATAGCTGATCAAACGGTGTTATTTAGCCTTTCGTTACAGATTTTGTTTAAAATCTCAGATACGTTTTCAGATCTAGTTTGGCAAGATTTGCGTTTCATGTTAGATGGCGAAGTTTATGTAAACTAAACTCTATTTACATAACGTCCACAACCATTCTAAAATTAGTGTTCAAACAACATGTTAAAAATAAACATGATAGTTCAAGGAGCCATGAATCCTGGGTTAATGTGTTAATCCTTCGTGACTTGAATGTTAGCACATCTTTTCATTGGGATTTGTTATTAACCTTAAATGATTCTATTTTGCCTTATTCATGAGCAGTTTTCGGGACACAACAGTTTAAAATCCTTCCATTACTCTCCTTTTATTTGAATATATGAAAAGAAATGATACAGTCAACATTTTCAGTCAAAACTTATCTTAACTACTTTTAACTGGCTCCAGTCAAAGTCCTTGTTAATATAAAACGCGCATCGCTACAAAAATAACAGAACACCGTACTCATAATGTATCACGTATGTGTCACTACATAACAAATTAGCCTAATGAGTTTCTAAGTATTAAGAATAAATTTAAACCGGTCAAAGGTTGATTGGTTGATTTTTATAGTCAAGAAGTACTTTTGATCGATTACGAATTTTGACCGTAACATACAGTATGTTTATTTAACGAAATACTTTCCCTTTATCCGGTAATATAACATTGTATGTAGATACAAGGAAAAATATTCCCATCAAAAATAAAAACGTTTTTATTTTTTAAAGATATTTACAAAATCGGATACGTAACAGAAACCCTATCCTATCCTATACCTAGTAGGTACAGACGACCAGAGCGACTTTGTTTTATACTATGTAAAGATGCTGATAGGTATATATTTTTAAATCTGTTCATTATGTAGATTATCAAGTTTAAGGAAACGCGCTCTGTTATATAACTTACTGTAATGGCTCGGTTGACTGCCCTGAGCTGGTATCAAAATTAGCATTACGCACAAATCCTATTGGTTTACGCCAAAGGCCGCTTCTAGGTGTGCCTCCTGCCACTACTAATTATAGGCGTAATGCTTTTCTTATAAGGAGCGCTCGGAGTTTCAATGAGGTATCTTCCGAACATGATATTGACTTATTTTGCACTAAGGCGAGCACAGTAAGAACGCTCATAGCCAAATCATTTTTTGTAAATGATGCACCGGCTAGTAGTTCTCAATCTAATGTATAATGTGGTTATGTAGCAGCGTAAATAGTAAAACTTACCAACTTGCATTATATGTAACACAATAAACTTTAACTGTTCGGCTATAGATATTTGTTAAACATCTGTGGAGGCTTGTTATTAGCAACTGGATAATTTATTGTAGTTACCTATTATTATGTAATTTGTCTGTAAGCCTTCTTAAAAGTGATAAAATATATATATATAAACCTATATTTGCCATCGACTCGCTAAGAAAAACAAAGGCCTACAGATTATCAACAAATTGAATAAGCAATTTAACAGGGAGGACAGGAGGTTGTTGGGTTTACTCAATCAAAGAGGGAATCTGCTTTAAATAGTGTATTATAGAATACCACATCGACCTCTGACGATATACACTGTACTCTTTGCTCTGACGGCACTTGGTTAAACAATAAGACTGACGTTCTAATTACGAAAAGCTTCTGGAACGAATCCAGAGTGTTCAGACTAAACATTTAGTCAATGGTTTTGACCAGCATGCCATATATGCATGCAACCTTTATAGCTATGAACCGGACACGAGCCCACACAGCTGTTAATTCGCACATACCCACGACAGCTATCTCCGAGATATCTTGAGAAACATTCGCAGTTACCTCACCGATAGACGTGTCAATTTTAACACTGTACACATTGCAGTCTACATACTACACTAATTGCTTGCATAACTTGAGTGACAACAAACAAACGTGTGCATGAGAATTAGGCGTTGATCACCTTTTGAGATAACGAGCTTAATTAAAAAGTAGAACTTTGTAAAGATGTGGCTTTTAATGACTACACAATGACGTAGAATTGTAAGATGTATATTTTTTATGACAGCTACAGCAAAGAAGAAACTTAACAGTCAGATGATGGCAGTTATACAATATAAATTGGATCTTGGTTATCAGGTTATTATTATTATACAGGGAGTTTGGAAGATTGATGCAAAGCCGTAAAATGGAGCTAGTATAGACTATTTATAACCATTTGAACCGAACTTGTTTTAAACGAAGTGCGAAATTTATTTTTAGCAAAATTTTAATGATTTTTGATGACAAAATCCAAAATATTACAGTTAGTTGCAAGTAATGGCCAGTTTGAAAACGTACATCGTTTATTTTTATAGAGCCGACCCCAAATGATGGGATGAGGCAAAGAAAAAGAAGAGAAGAGTCTTATAAAAAATCCGTTTAATTTGTATGAAAATATTCCACCTCTAAGGGTGGAATATTACGGAGTAACTTAATTTGGATGATAAGAACACTAAAAGTAAAGTAGGCTTTTTACAAAAAAAGACAACCGCGCCTTCAAAAATTAAAAAGTAAAAAAATAACTTTATGGCATTACAAAACTACAGACAGAACCAAAGCCGCGCCTTGCGAATTTTTTCTTTTCATTTGTTAGTTTTTGAATGCGGTTGTCTTTTTTAATAATACAATAACTATAGCTTTTAGCATTCGGGGAAAACGTATAGCTTTTCATTAACGAAAAAAACAGAATACGATCTGTAGTTTCGGAGATCATTGCGTTCAAACAAAAAACATACCAACTCTTAAACTACGAGTAGAGATACAGACACTACTTACAATAATTACTAATACATTACCAAAGGCACCTACTAATACTCAAGTAAATACATAGATATCTTCAAGTGGATTCAAGTGCATTTGATAAGTAAATGTAGGTAAGTCACGTGCTTCATAGATTGTACAACAACGTGTGCAAATAATAATTATTAATAAATATATTGCCATACAATTTAATTATAAACATCAACATACAAAATATATTAACATCTTCGAAAGTTGTGACGAAGTACCCGTTACAAGATGGTTTTTAAATTCGATGTTTCTAAAATTCAAATTAAAAAATAACCTTAATAGTTTGTTTTTGTTTTTTTTTTGTGTTTATGACAAAGGGGCGGTTTCAGCGCCTTCCGATATGTTCAGACACAATTATTTGATAGATAATGTAATACAAATATACTAATTCAATAATATCTATGCCAATGCGGTGTTAGTAACCAAAGAGGCCTACACTGAAAACACACACAAATCCATCTTTTCTTCGGCCTTCCTCTTCCTCTTCACCCATCCACGTATTCATAAATCTTTTGGTCGAATGCCTTTCTTCCCTCATCACATGCCCATATCAAGACAAACGATTCCCTTTCAACTTTTCTATCACTGGCGCAATTTTAAAACTTAGGGGAAGTTTTCTTCTGACCTTTTCCATTCTGGTTACTACACACATCTATTTCAACATTCTCATCTCCGCTACATGCAATCTTTTTTCATCCGTCTTCTCCACGTCCCAACATTTCAATTCATACATTAATAAAACAAAAATCCATTAATAAAATTAAACTTTGTACTGACGAAATAGGGAAAGCTTATTCACAAACAGTAGAAACGTTTCATGCGACCATCTGCTCCACCACGACCACTTTTGTTTCTCTCGAAGTTTCCAGAAAGTGTTCCCGCGCCTACTGACATCACATCCTCTTGACATCACATTGTGTCATCCCGTTGTTTGGCTGGGAACTGCATTGTTGCCAGAGCACTTGCATTTATCTGATAGTGTGTGAAGCTTAACCTGATCTGATCGGGTTGGCTAACTGTGATTTAGTATTGTTTGTTTCTTCTTGTTCATAGGGGGTTATTTTGCTAGGTTACTGGGTTGAGAATGTAATGGTAAGTGCAGTGGTACTGTTATATTTGTTCTGCTTTTCTAGATCTGTGTTTTGAGATGTTCAATACGATAGTTACTTTGTTCTCTTTATCTTTAATATTTCCTCTACGATTCATGTGATTACCTTGCGTAGTGCACTGTTGAGAATTTTTCTGTGTGTACAACCTATTTTTACTATAGTTATTTCAGGGTTTCGTATCCGAAGGGTGCCCTACTGGGCCCTTAGTCCTATTACTAAGCCTCCGCTATGCGTCTGTCAGCAGGCTGTGTCTTTTAAAACTTAATAGGTAGACACACTTGAAATTTTCAGAGTGTGTATTTCTATGGTCGCTAAAAAATCAAGTTAATCATTTAAGAGGTCCCCATAGTATACCTATTACAGGCTGGTGTACGCAAGTCCACGTCTCAGTGCGTATTTGGCGTACGGAAGGGGTCGCCATACAAGAATCATGCTTTTTCCGGCGTTTTTGCTCGATTTTTTGGCATCTAAGGCACAGTGGCACGGAACTCTTTCTGCTCGCACTTGGCCGGATTTACTGATGTGTTACTGGCATTTACTAAATGTGTGTGTGAACTCAGAAAGTAAATGAACTCATTATCATTCGGTTAGATCAGACACATTTAGCTAACGTATTTAGACATTGTACGAATACTTCCAACCCCGCAATTGCTGACAAAGCTATCCTACATCTAGGAATGGCAAGAATTTAGTGAAAGCGACCCTTTTAAATAAAATAATAGTCATGACGAACTATTTGTTAAACATACCGACCCTTTGAAGGGACCACGGAATGAGTTGAAGGAAATAAATGACTTCCATAATAGCGTTTGTTCAACTGTAACATCATCTGTCTAGCATATTCCCATATATGTTGAGGTCAGCTTCCAGTCTAACTAGATACAGCTGAATACCAGTGTTTTACATGGAGCGACTGCCTATCGGACCTCCACAACCCAGTTAATGGTCATCACTAGGGTATAGTGATAACCAGTAACTGAGTTGTGTACCTGATATACGTACCGGTAGTACCTGATAAGACTTTCGGCTTCTGAGTACCCATAACGACTGCCAAAGATCTACGAATGACAGTCGGGACCAACCAGTCGAGTTTACATGCTTTCCGAGGCACGGAGAGAACTTCGGTATGAAATGGATGGTCACCTATCCACGGAACGACCGCGGCAAGCGTAGCTTAACCATTGATCGACCGATCGATCCATATGGCTTTTACTAGCTACAAGCTCCACTTTTCTAATAAACCTACATCCTGAAAAGAAATAGGGTCTGATAACGTGGACGGAGCTTATTTTTAAACCTCCTCGAAGACCTGCCCGACGCACATTTTAGAAGATAATCTCATTACCATAATCATCATGCATGACAATGATTGCAGTTATTTGTTGTAATCGCAAAAGCGGCATCTAGAGCCCATCGTCCATTATAATTGTGATGTCTATAAAGCTAAATTAATGGTTAATTTTTTGCCGGTGCCCAAACAGTAATTAAATAACGTATAATTAACTATAACCATATATTTACAGGTACTCCACCAAGACCACAAAGATGGAAGGACAAAAAGCCAAGTGCTGATCGCAACAAGAGTGACAGCAAATAGTGATCAGTGAAGGTTAGAAAGAGACAGAATGCCGGACACATTGTCGTTGTCAGCTGGAGTCAGCCTTGGTCTGCTGGCTGGAATCGTGTCTGGAGTGTGCTACCTTGTAGCCAATGGGATGTCATGGCCGAAGTGAGTACCTACCAAGTATTTTTTCTAAAAAACTAGTCAAGTGCGAGTCGGACTCGCGCACAAAGGGTTCCGTACATTTATCTATACAACATTAGACATCGAGCAAAAAATCACGTTTGTTGTATGGAAGCCCGCCTTAAATATTTATTTTATTCTGTTTTTAGTAAGTATTTGTTGTTATAGCGGAAACAGAAATACATCACAGTTCATGAGATACAGTCTGGTGACAGACAGCTTGACAGACAGACGGACAGTGGAGTCTTAGTAATAGGGTCCCGTTTTTACCCTTTGGGTATAGAACCCTAAAAAGTAACTGTTTCTCATGAACCTTGTTTGATGCAAATGATGTAATTACTAACACTTCATACTTAAAACATTTAATTATCTTGAAATTAATAATTAATGACGTAAATGGCAGCTTTTCGCAGCAATTGTTGGCGACGTGTTGGACCCGATCTATACGAGTACTCGCAGGCGTGGACCTAAATAAATTTGATATCTATCAATAGTCATTCTACTCCATAGTTAATTGTTCCTTCATTTTGATAAAGAACATACGACCGAGTAAATTCTAGAGATAAACATTTTTATGGTAGTTCATGCTTGTATTTCTAGATGGCAGCACACAATCCAAAGAGGTTTCATTCACTAGTCTAGTGGAAAACGCGGGAAACTTTACATACTAATTTTCGCATGGCAGCGCCATCTGTAATAGTTGTAGCGATTTATTAACGTCATTGGTTTCCAATCATAACCAAAGATGGCGCTGTCTATTTTAAGTTTGAATTTACCACATTTTCATGTCTTAATTTTTTAACGGAGTTATAAGTCAATCACAATAATAATGAAAATAAAACAACTATCTATGGCAAAATACACAAGTCGTTCCAGTAGGTCGATTCTATAAAATTCAAACAACAACTCGCATCTCACATCGCTATTCATTCTCACTTCGCATAAGGTTCAAAATGACCTTGATATATTTGACACTTTGAATCGTGTTCGAGTGCGAAGTGAGCGTCGAAGTGACGGGGAAATTACCTTACGACGTAAGAAGTAGCATTCTGCTACTTCTTACGTCATCACATACTTTATCTGTCAAAATCTCCCTGTCAATTTAGTTCAACTCGCTGACACGCTCGCAAGGGTGGCGTAAATTCGAATTATCAACCGAGTTTTTAGAATGCCAAATAAGAAACTCACAGCGGATTCAGATTCGAAGTTTAGTATGAGGTCTTACAGAATCACACCCCTGTTAATAAATTATTTCCTAATAAATCATTGTTTAATAGATTAATGACTTTCACAAACAACAATTATATAATTTATTTAATTATTCATTTCAAAATTAAGATAATCATCGGGTCTCGCGTTAATTTCGTCATGTCCGCGACTACCCATGCGTCTAACAAAAGGTCCGATGTTGCGCGCAAACCGTAACCGACGAGTCGCGACGTTCGCGTTTTTATTCGTTTTGCGTTTTCGAAACCCAAATGTCGCGTCAGTCACGTTTGGGACCGTTACGAATAGGGTTGGCGCGTTCCTGTAATGCCGTGTAATAGGGTTGTTAGTGTCGGTTGAAAATTTGAATTGAGAGTCCTTACTGTCAGTTGTTGGATTCCAAAAAGTTCCGTTATAATGTTACTTGGCAGATAATGTCATAAGAACTTTGTTCTATTTTTGGAATACAATATCAGAGCGGCCTCGTATTTTTAAAGAAGATTCTTACTGTAATCTTAGTCTTGATTTGTCAAAAATACACACAAAACAGTACACACAGTTACAGTACTACAGTACTTACAGTTTTGGCAAGTTTTTAACCGACTTCAAAAAGGAGGAGGTTATTCAATTCCAATGTTTGTATTTTTTTTTATGTATGTTCGGGCATAACTCTGTCATATATAGACGGATTTGCAAAATTCTTTTTTGTTCGTATACCGAAATGGTCCCATAATTATTTTACCAAAATTGATCCAGTCCTTTTTGAGAAAAACAACAAAATCCCAAAAAAAATTACTTAGACGAAGTTTTATAGTTTCTTCAATATTTGGAGGACTTACTTGATCTCTTTTAAGTGTGTCGCCGTTTCTTAATGGATTTGGATGTTAAGGCAATACTATAAAGCGAAAAATAAAAACCTTTTAAAAAAAAAAGAAAACCGCCTTCAAAAACTAAAAACTAATAAATAACTTTAGCACTGAACACAGTAACACTTTACTTTCGGAAGTCGGTGGCAATACAAAACAACAAACACAAAGCCACCGCCACCGACTTCCGAAAGTAAAGTAATGTGTGTTCTGTGCTAAAGTTATTTATCACTTTTTAGTTTTTGAAGGCGGTTTTCTTTTTTTTTAAGCTTTTTTTGACATTTGTTTGCGCTAAGATAATATTGCAACTAGATTTTGAACATTTTATTACCTACGGGTCTGATGATTGTCGTATGATTCCGTCTGAGGTGGACATCGACATCGATCGACGTTGATCGATCAACCCCAGCTATAATCCATCAGTAATAATAATTAAGCAGCTCGCTCGACGTCGACTTTTAAATTCTACCATCGATCTATCGTCGATCGACAATCGATCGATTGGTCTCGTAAAAACTATCGATCGACGTCGACTAATCCTTTCTACCATCGATCGATGCCGTCGATCGACGATCGATTGATTGGTCTGGTATCACCCTTAGATCGTCTGTGTACGGCCACCAAAAGAGATAGTAATTAACCAGAGTCGTCAGATATAGTTGAATTTTAGAATCCGATAGAGGTAAATTGGAAAATGGATTAACAGGACAACGTCTGTCGGGTCAGCTACTCCTAAGGGTGTTACCAGAGACCAATCGATCGACCGTCGATTGACGGCATCGATCGATGGTAGAATGGATAAGTCGACGTCGATTGAGCTGCTTGATTATCCGTACCGCGCGCCGTCCGCTCCCCATTATCGCCTGATGCCCGCCTGCGCCCCGCGCGCTATCTACCTCGCCTGCGCGTCCTCTTGTAAATACATTTCGAAAGAAAATGATGGATTATAGCCGGGGTTAATCGACAAACGTCGGCCGATGCCATCGAGCGGCAATCAATCGATTTGTTAGTCGACAGGTATCCGTCGATCAATTAAAGCTACCACACCAATCGATCAACGTCGACCTATGTCGATCGATGGCATCGATTGACGATCGATCGATTTGTGTGGTAACACCCTAATAATAATCTAATATATAAAAATATCCTGTCATAGTGTTTGTTATCAAACTCCTCCGAAACTTGCTTGATCGATTTTTATGAAATACAGTCAAACTAAAGTCAAAAGTCAAAGTCGTTCAAAAGTGCCTATAATGGTCTAATTGAAATAAATGATTTGACTTTGACTTTGACTTTGAAAGAAAGCCAAATGTGCGTACCACCGACTTGTTTGTCAAGCTTAATGACAGTTAAGATGAAGACCGGCAATCACACATTTTGGATAGAGAGGTGGAGGATATTCCAAAAAAACGAGAAGCTTTAATGGCATTGGAGACGGTTCACAAATATGAATATGCGGCAGTTGATCAAACCATATTTGATAAAATTTACGAACTTGAAAAACATAGACAAAATATAAAAACAGAATCGCAAAAGAAATAAACAGATTTTTTCAAGTACCTAAATGTTGTTATAAGATTATGTAGATTAAACATTTATGTTCAGCTATTGTTTCAATCAATATATAATACCCATTCATGTATTTTGTTTCTAATTACGTAGGTAATTGGGATACATATAAATGAGACAGATTCCTCCTGTAACTCTGTAAGTTAGAAACTCGGGTTAGTGAGAAACCTCTATAAGAGAGGTCCCTTGAGCTCTCACTTATCCAGGTTTGACTGTATTTGTGCATATTTGGTAGAATGAGAATAGGTCGAAGGCTATTTGTTTATTAATTTATATGGCAAAACAACGTTTGCCTGGCCAGCAAGTATTGGTATACATTTGTTTATTAGTATTAGTAAATCGGTATTTGTTTTTAATAATATTAATATTGTCGAAATAATTGGATTAGCACTTCCACAGATTATCTGCATGTTACAGACCAACAAACTAACAAACGATTTTATTTGATGATGGAAATTATATATTACATAACATACAGCCTTCATGGTGGCCATGAGAGTGAAAAGCGTTTACCGTAAAATATTGTTAAATAATTAACATTTCAACGCAATATCATACTCGTATAGTAATTGTTTATAAACGCCATATTTCTATTTCTTAATAGTATGTTATGCTTCAGCAATTTCTTACAAAACATTAATTATTATTACCGTGGCAGACTGACAGCCTGAACTTTAAATCTTATCTATTATTCCTTAAGAAATAAAATTAGTCAAGCAGAAAATTGAATAAGTATGACACCTATCCTTAGTAATATTTATTTGTTAGCTTTTACCCGCGAATTCACCCGCGTGATTTTTTCTACGGATTTCTATTTTTTCATCATCATCTGCTTACTAGAGGTCCACTGTTGGACAATTCTCCTCTATGGCGCGCCAGTTTTTCCCGGTCTGCCTTTCGCATACAGTCACCACCGGCTACTCACTCTAGGACAAGTCTGCTCTATCAGCCGACGGTCCTGCGACAGACGTGACCAGCCCCCTGCCACTTCAGCTTGTTGATTCTGCGATGCAATGTCGGTAACTTTAATTTCCTCGTTGGAAATTCTGTCGTTCAGAGAAAACTCCGGGTATTGCTCGCTCCATTGCCCGCTGAGCAACTCTGAATTTGTGGACTAGCCCCGCTGTAAAGTACATATCTGTACGCACGTATTTGTACAGTCTGTTATTTTGATAGTAGTGTAGGCAATTATATCGTCTCGTTTATATGGAGTGTGCTATTGCTCTCAGGGATAACCTATAGTTTCTTATAAGCAAAAGAATTTACAGAACCGGTCCAGCAGTTCCGAGATATTACCCCGAATCACACCTCGGACACTTCATACAAAACTTGCAAAATAATTACCTATTACTACTACAAAACCAAATTACGTCTGTACACGTGCAAATGTGTGCGTGAATTTTAGTAGGGTTGAATCAGTTGGATGTCGTGGCTTTGCGTCGGCCGTCGGGCGAACCGAACGACGACGGAACTACCCGAACGTTTCGAGCATTATTATGAAGTGATCTTGTCCGAGCGGTCAATTATTTATTTCTAATAAATAAAATAAATGATATTTGATTATGAATACTCGGATTTGTAATGACATAAAAGTAATATTATAATATTTATTATGTAAAGAGGTTTATTTATTCATCAATAATGGTAAATTAAGGTACCTACCTAATTACAAAATATGGAATTCACGATCGCCCCGTACCATTACGCGGCAACGCAATGGGGCGACGCGACAAAGTTAGTGCGTAGGGTACTACTTTTCAATTCCAAGAATGAATAGAACGTGAAAGAAAGGGACATAAGTACATAACAAAGACAATAAAGAGAGAGAGCAATATTAATAGCTGGTAATGTTGGTATGTTATTATTACGGAAGTTTTAATTGTATTATTATAAAACGACGAAAACTTGGAAAATAAATGAATCATCGAGATTAAAACTAATAAATAAAACTTAAAACAAAATAAATCGCAAAATTGTGTGTTTGTGTCAGCAGTACCTACAGCGCTCCAGTTCTTACGATTTTGAGCGCCATGGCTAAAGAGTCGGCGGTTAGCCCCTGTAAGTGCGGGGTGAGGGCGCGGTATCTGATATAGCGCGGGGAAGGGAGTGTCCCTTCTGTACGTAGTACTATTAAGTATTCTGTGCCCGAATGAACACAAACTCAACTTCATTATCATTTTATAGTATAAAACAATGTCCCCCGCCGCGTCTGTCCCTATGTATGCTTAGATCTTTAAAACTACGCAACGGATTTTGATGCGGGTTTTCGACATACAAGCGAGCGAAACCGCGGGCAAAAGGTATATAGTTAACATATAATATGTAGTGTTATTGAAGTGATAGTCACGTTCACATTCATGAATAAAGACACACACATTTCTTTTCATTTTAATAATAATAATAATATAAATAATAGCTGGCAACACTATTTGTCACTTATCTAATATTTTATTTGTTCAACAAAAATATTAATTAAATACCATATACACATTATTAATAGATACTGATACAATTTTTTTATAAATAACGAGCATATATTCAATTAATTTTACTACTTCTGTGAGCCATACCCATAAAATCATCGCAAATAGTTTTTGGAAAATAATTTCTCATCATGACATCTGTCATAGTACAAATATATTGCATAAATAATTGGAAATTGTATATAATCATCGATACATATGGACTATATAATCAAAAACGAAGGTACAAGATAAAGAAAATATATAGATAAGAATGATAACGAGAGCAGCAGTACGTCGAGCACGCCTACAACCTCCGGACCCGTCGCTCAGCTCCGCCTCACCGCCGCCGGAACCCAGTCCAACCGTGAGTGTTGTGATACCGGCCTCGGCAGTTGCGTCGAGCTCGAGCGACGAGTATTTCTCTCCGCCTACGACGCCACCACCTGCTCGTCGACGGGAAGGACGCCGGCCGCCGGATTGTTTAGGACCGCGAGACCCATCGGTCTCTGATAGGGTCCCAGCCCCCGCCGGAAGTGTGCAGCGCATGAGATGGACACAAACTATCAACGAAAATGTCATGCGCGCATACTATGGGGCTACAGAGGGGGGAAGTAATCTGACCGCGTACCGTGTTCGGATGCTCTCTCTGTTTCAGGTGCTTGAGCCAGCTGTCAACGTTTCAGCACAACGACTATCGGATCAGGTGCGGGTCATCCAGCGTAACCGTATGTTGGATGACACTGTACTTGATCGCCTCCGAACTGAAATGCAGAGAAGTCATATCACTGCTCCCCTGCCGCAGATTGTGGAAGTGGCACAACCACAGCCGACTGCAACATCTAGTCAAGTGACTGATGGGAGTGATGACATGGCTACACATGTAAGTACCCAGTGCAATGAAGAATTGAGGAGCGCTTTGGAGGGTGCGATTCGAGAGTATCGATTCATGCCGCCTGAGCTTAGACCACGCTTACGTCGTTTGCCCATGCATAAAAAAACAAGGAGCTGGTGTGTGCTCTGGATTCGCAACTATCAAATTATTTTGATAGTTGCGAAGACCTCACTGATGCGCATTCGATTCTGTACAGTGCAGCTGTTGCGGCATGTCGTGTAGCTCACGTCAAATTTGCTAATGATGACAGAGCTACACGACCAAAACCTGCCGTACTGGCGTGGCAGTGTAGAATTGAGCGCCGCATTAGTGAGGCCAGAGTGCTCATCGGCAAATTAAGCTGCATTAGGGAGGGCAATACTCGCCCAAGAGTGATGCGCTTTGTGAGGCGGGCATTCTCGGGGACTGATATCAGTCCTCGAGACTATATGTCCTGGGTCACAGAGCGCATCGACTTCCTGAAGCAGAAGGTGTATGCATGGGCAAGCCGTATTCGAAGGTATAAGCGACGGGCGGAACGATACTTTCAGAATCGCACATTCCAGAGCGATGAAAGGTGGGTTTATAGAACTTGGGAGCGACCGATTCAAAGTGTGACTGATACGCGCCCGCCGGATGACGACGCCATGAATTTGTTCTGGCGCAACATCTGGTCGGTGCCTGTCGGTCACACTGAGGGTGATTGGACTCAGGAAGTCGAACGAGCGTGCGACGCAATACCAGAAATGGGGGCAATCACTATCAGCCCCCAAGATGTAGCTTGTGCAGTCCGTCCATTGCCTAATTGGAAGTCTCCAGGGCCGGACGGGCTGCACAACTTCTGGATCAAATGGTTCAGAAGGTCGCACGTTTGTTTGGCGTCGTGGTTCCAGTCATGCTTGGAATCAGGATCGTTGCCCCAGTTTTTGACGACAGGAATAACCCACCTGCTCCATAAATCGGGTAGTACTGCGGAACCCAAAAATTATAGACCGATCACATGTTTGCCGACGGTCTATAAAGTTTTTACATCCATTTTGAGAGCTAAAATTAACCACCACGTAGACAGTAACGGTATCATGTCTCCCTCTCAAAATGGATGTAGGAATGGGTCTCGCGGTACTAAGTAGCTGCTCCTGATTGACATGGCCATCAGTCAACAGGTTCGCCGATCCCGTAAGGATCTGTCGACATGTTGGATAGATTACAAGAAGGCTTATGACTCTGTGCCGCATACATGGCTCATGAGGGTGCTAGAGTTGTATAAGATCGATGCCACTCCGCGCACCTTCCTGATGTCGTGTATGGGGCAGTGGAGGACCGTCCTTCGCTATCCAGGATGTCGACAAATCCAGAGGAATAGTGAACCGATAAGGATTGAGCGGGGTATATTTCAGGGCGACAGTTTGAGTCCGCTTTGGTTCTGCTTAGCCTTGAATCCTCTAAGCACACTGCTGGAGAATTCAAGTCTAGGCTATCGGTTGAAGAGAGGAGGTCAGGTAATATCTCACCTTCTTTACATGAATGACTTAAAACTCTTTGCCCCCAACAGTTCACAGCTGATGGAGCTACTGAAAGTAACAGAAACTTTCAGTAGCGCCATCAGGATGGAATTTGGTGTGGACAAATGTGCAGTCATGCATGTCAAGCGCGGGGAGATTGTAGAATCCGAGGGAATTCAGCTCTCGGATTCCATAAACCTTAGATCCCTCTCTTCAATTGAGACCTATAAATATTTGGGTATGGCGGAAGCGTTGGGCATCAATGCTTCTGACATGAAACAATCGTTGAAGGAGCGCTTCTTTGGCCGCCTGAAGAAAGTATTTAATAGTGTTTTGTCAGGCGGAAACAAGGTGCGCGCCTTCAACGGATGGGTCATGCCAGTTCTGATGTACTCTTTCGGCATACTCAAATGGACACAAACGGAACTCGATGCCCTGGATAGGAGAGTCCGTACATTGTTGACAGCATATCGGATGCATCACCCACGGTCATCGGTGATGAGACTGTATATCCCGCGGAAGTGTGGCGGTCGTGGCTTCTTAAATGCTAAGACCCTGCACAACCGTGAGATATGCAGTCTCAGGGAATATTTCCTAGAAGCCGACGTGGGGATGCATCGGGATGTAGTTGCAGTGGACAAGGGCCTCACCCCGCTCTCCTTGGCTAAAGAGAACTGGTGCATACCTTTAGTGCTCAAGACTAATGATCGCGAGGAGGTTTGGAAGAGTAAGGAGCTTCACGGACGCTTTTTCCGGGCCCTACACGGGCCCGATGTCGATTTCTTAGCGTCCGTGTCCTGGCTACGATTCGGTGATCTATTTGGAGAAACCGAAGGTTTTGTCTGTGCAATTATGGACGAAGTTATTATGACGAATAACTACCGGAGATTTATTGTGAAGGATGGCACTGTTGACATTTGTCGGGCATGTCACCGACCGGGAGAATCAATCCGTCACATTATCTCTGGATGTTCTCGTCTCGCTAACGAAGAGTACTTGCATAGACACAACCTTGTGGCCAGGATTATCCATCAGCAACTTGCTCTGAAATACAACCTCGTGGAATCAGAAGTACCATACTACAGGTATGTGCCCGATCCAGTTCTTGAAAATGGCAATGTCACATTGTACTGGGATCGATCCATCATCACTGACAGGACTATTGTAGCCAATAAACCTGATGTAGTGGTGGTGGATCGATTGGAGAAGCGCGCAATGATTATTGACATAGCAGTTCCGCATGACGTGAACCTCGTGAAGGTCGAGAAAGACAAGCAAATAAAGTATCTTGACTTGGCCCGCGAGGTTGTCGACATGTGGGATGTGGACTCAGCGATCATTGTGCCGATAGTTGTTACTGCCAATGGCTTAATTGCCAAGAGCCTCGACCAACATCTAAGGAGGCTCTCGTTAGGCGGCTGGATCAAGGGCTTGATTCAGAAGGCAGTACTTCTGGACACGGCCCGCATTGTCAGGAGGTTTCTCTCTTTGGAGCCCTGACCGCCGGTAGCTTGGACCCTGTTCCCGATACCGATGGGCTACTATTTTTTTATATTTTTAAATGTTCTTTTTTTTTTTAATTTAAAAATGTATTTTATAGGTAAATATAATTAATAAATGGTGATAATAATAATAATAATAATATGTGGGGACATTTCACACACGGCCATCTGACCCCAAACTAGGGAAACCCATATATAGATAAACAACACCCAGACACAAGGCAAACACAAGTGCTCATCACACAAATATTTACCCTGGGCGGGAATCGAACCCGCAACACACTGCGCAGCAGTCGATCGCTCAGCCACTGCGCCAACCGTGTCGTGTCGTGTCAATTTTATTTTTGTATTATTTACTAGCGGGCCCGGCAGACGTTTTCCTGCCCTAAAAAAAAAAAGTCCTAGAACCCGACTACACCGCCACATACCGGGTCCAATTGTGAAACTAAATTATTGTCGAATCCACTGGAGTAAGTACTCAAAAATGGCATCTAAATTGGTCCAGTCGTTTACGAGGAGTGCAGTCATAATAATATACCTACATACCTACGCCACCATCCATATCATACCATACCCATAAATATAGATCATATTATTCTTTTATTTATTAGTTGATAAAGAAAACTATATTTTACAACAATGTTGGCGCAGTGGTTGAGCGATTGGCTGCTGCGCCACGTGTCGCGGGTTCTCTTCCCGCTCGGAACAAATTTTTGTATGGCCTACACATAGTTGTTCCTGGTCTTGCTGTTTGTGTATGTGAGTTTAAATGTTTGTAAACGTACTTACGATACAGGAAAAAATCCTAGTAGGCAACGTATTAAGGTGCGAACATATTATGTAACATAACATAATTAATATTAAATAACATAACATGTTATAAAACATTGTAGTGTAACATGTTTCAGTAAGGTGGTGCCCGAATGTTATAAAACGTGTTATTTAACATGTTATTAATATTTTCAACAATGTTATATTACTTTGTGCAATAGTGAAGAGCGCTGCAGAACGATAAACGACAAAGACATATAACATTGTTATATTGCATTGTATTTCTAACGTGTACAGTATTGTTAATGTTGAAAAACAATGTCATTTATTGTAGACGTGTTATAAAACACAATATGTTACTTAGACTGTATCTGTACGCACCTTTCAAAAATATATATATATCGATTACCCTACAACTAGATGGGTCATGGGTAGGGTTGCCAACTCTTTGACGGTCAAATATAGTAGTTCTAAAATTTTTACCCATAAAAATATAGTAGATAACGAAAAGATAAAAAAAAAATTGTAGGTTCCAAAAATTTGATAGGTAGGTACTTTATTTTTTGAAGAATATTTTGTGAATTATTGAACGCATCTATCAACTTAACATTCTAGAATCGTTAAAATAGGTATTGACGTTTTGTTTTACGCTTACACATTTTGAAACGAAGATTATTGCTAAGAGTTTGATGCCTTTAAAATATAGTAGCTTCGCCTACATATCTT
Organism: Charanyca ferruginea; assembly: GCA_947361185.1. Classification (NCBI taxonomy): domain Eukaryota; kingdom Metazoa; phylum Arthropoda; class Insecta; order Lepidoptera; family Noctuidae; genus Charanyca; species Charanyca ferruginea. The sequence continues at coordinate 28,425,211 of OX376058.1, read as the reverse complement.
TTTTTCAAAAATATAGTAGTCGGGCCTCTAATATAGTAGGATACTATATTATATAGTAGGGTTGGCAACCCTAGTCATGGGGCTAACATTATTATACAAGTTAATTCACCAGCTGTCTCAGTTATGTGACGCGCCATTGCCGAGCACCCATTGACCATATTACGTTTTACGGTACAATGAACAACGTTAGTACTGCGTTTGACAAGCTACGGGTTCTGTACAATATTTTGATTATTTTTGGTGTCGAACGTGGTGACTTTCAAAACAAGAGGTAACTTTGATAATTACCTAAAATTCTAATTTTTTTACTAATTTTACCCGTAAAGTTAAACACAGCCAATTATTTTTTCTTATATTAGGAATTCAAGGTTGGTTGCGGGGATCCGCTGGATGCGAGTCGCACGGGACCGGTCAATGTGGCGACACTTGGGGGAGGCCTATGTCTAGCAGTGGACGTCTTTCGGCTGAAATGATGATGATGATGAGGAATTCAAGTCGTTACACCAAATTTTGTAAACGGGATAGTTGGCAGTGAAAAGTTAGCGTTCTACGTCGGGGTGACTTTAAACCAGCATAAAAATCGTGGGTGTCATCAAAGCAGACCTATTTTCAACATCAATAAAACTGACAAAGTTATCATTTTATTTCTCGTAAATTATTTATCGTGTTAAGTAAACAAAGTTATAATGATTGTTATCATTCGAAAAAGATTAATGTTGTTTTTTTTTTCAGATTTTTTATTTTAATATTGTAATAGACGTGCGTGTAAGTAGGTTTTTATTTCAAAATATTCAATCTCACCCTGTTCGACTACAAATATACTGTGACTTTGAATAAAGTCCATCATAATTCCCATACAAACGCTCGTATGTACGTGATTATGACTTTATAACAAAAGTTCCATTAGATATTCTCCAGGTATCGAACACCCAGGTATCCTGTGGTTGATATCTAGGTTTCTATGTAAGAAAAAATATTTCTTCTTTATTTTTTACTAATTTTCATGCGATGTTACGGACCCTCTTTCCTCTTACCGAGAACATGTTTGAAAAGTTTGTTGTTTCATCCAACACAATGTTCGAAAACAAACGATTGATTGAGCGAGGACGTGATAACATTGAACGAAAATAGACACACGGAGATTTCACAAAAGCTGTTCCAGGAAATACGGTTTTCGATAAAGTCTTACAAGGTTTTAGATAAAAAATAATTGTCATTTGGAATCATCATTACATGTGCGACGTTTTATAACGATGTTTACCTACTTTAAGTAATTTTTCACTTCTCTTGCTCAAAAAGGCCGTCATTGTAGCATACCAGAGCGGGGATAAAATAGCATTTCATCCTCTAGGGGAAAAAGTTTTATTTTTTATTTTTGTGTGTCAAATATGACAATGAGCCTACAAAAACGAAAAAGTCTCGACTTATTACTGTTTTTCTCTAATTGCAAATTGAATTGGTAGTGACCGTAATTAATTTCTCGCAATCGTAGTGAAATGTATAGTGTAACACACGGCGCTAAAACCCATTAAAACTCGGTTTCTATTTACTCCCTAGCTAAAGCTCGGGAATAAAACTACCTCGTATATAATGGGTCATTTTAGCGTCTTGTATAACAATCTACTATTTAATGTAATACCTAGTGCTAATGCACTCAGTCAAAGTTTAGATAAAATTTGTGCAAAAAAAAACTTGAGAGGTGTCAAGGGACACCCGGATGGAACGAAGTTCCTTTCGATTAATTAGTGAAGGAATTGTAATAACATTTTATTACAATTCCTTTACTAATTAATGTGATGCGTTAAAGTGAATTTAAGTGGCTTAAAGCCAGGGCAAAAAAAAAGCGAGGAATGAAAAGTTATTATGGCTGCTCACATTGTAAGTAAGTAATTTTAAAGATTAACATTTTCTAACATGTTAGTACAATGCGTAGTTATTTAGATAGAAAGACCAATAAATTATTTCTGCGCCATCTATTGGCCGTTCGTAATTCGATCTCGAAGAGCACAGTTGCGCCAATAACGTTAATAGATGGCTCTTAAATCAAATATACAAAAGTGTCGTGACAACTTTTCGTAAGAATTTTTTCCGTCTAGCCCCCTTTCACAACGCGCGATAAGGAACTTCGTTCCAAAAGCTGACGTTTTTTTAATTAAATAGAACCTAGATATAAACTACAAGATAAACTACGAGCATAGCTCTCTCCATGGCCCGCTGCGTGACTTTGAGATTTTAGGAGGCCAGCAGTTAAGGACCACGTTTCTATACCATAACAACACTGGCAACACACACTGGTTATAAACCTTCGTCTTTAGGTACTATGGAATTTAGGACGAAAAGATAACTCGTAGTTTCCCGAACGCTGCACATCCGAGTTCGATTGCACGATTCGATTCGACGAGATTGACTGACCTGTGTGTTCAAAATATCTGGAGGAAAATTTGTTAAACCACACATAATCACGTACGAGCGATTGTATAGGAATTAAGACGGGTTGACCAAAACCTTATATTCTGTCAAATCCTGCTCCAGCGAGTGCAATAGAAAAATAAATACATTGTCTGAAGGGATGGTGCATTCTGTTTTGATCGGGTTTCAAGTTGCTCTACATACCCATATATATGCCCAGCAAAGAATTCGAGTATTCGATTCGAGTCGATTTTAGAATTAGAAACACGACTATCCGATGGCAATTTGGTTTAATTGTATACAATAAGCATATTCAGTTTTAACCATTGAAATATTAAAAACATTCAAACTAAATAAATACTAGCTTCTCGCCGCGACTTTCGCTGATACAGACAAAGTCGCAGAACAATAAGTAGCCTATATTCTTCCTTGGGCTTCAAGCTTACTCTGTAGTAAATTTCATCAAAACTGGTTCAGAAGTTTAGCCGTAAAGATGTAACAAACAAACAAAGGCACTTTGGCATTAAATATTAGTACGAATACTCTCACGTTACATCGTGAATTCTCATCATTTCAGTTACCTTGACGTTGGCCGTACCTAAACTAAATTCAAAGGTATTATAAGCACTATATTCATGTCACCTCTATAACCCATTCAAATATGGAACTCCAATTTCAAAAGGGGAGGGTCTATATCGGCAACGCATCGAGCATGTCGCCGTCCGCGCAATACGCCTTGTTCAGTTCACTCCATTCACCCACTCCGCGCTGATGCCGCCGAACGGAAGCTCGGAAACGATCGGCTGCTTCCGTCACATTTGAATTTGGAATTTGTGACTAAGTGTTGTGTTGTGTGTGTATCTGTCTGTGAAACAAAGTGATTTTGAGCGGATTTATTGGAACATTTTTTTTAAGGTAAGTTGTTATTAAAATTTGTTTCAGTTTTGTAGCTGTACATACGTGCTATCATAATTTAAAGCTATATAAAAAAAGAACAGATATACATATACGTAGGTACATACTATATTATGTTTTCATGTTCCAATACCCACATTCATTTGTTTTATGGACTTCAAAAATTGTATCAAATTATTATCAAAGCATGAATCTAGGCATTGCAAGGCTTTCTCTTGATACTAATTATTACTTTTTTGTGGCAATTAAACCCCGAGTAGACGAGTGATCTCCATTCCAGTTTTACTTTTCATAAAAGCGTGAGTCACGGTTAGGGTTACCATCTGACAGACATTTTTAGGTTTATATAGGCGTGAAACCGGCCTTGGTTTGACACAGGCATCTATATACTTAATATAATAGCTGAAGAGTTTATTTGTTTGAATGCGCTAATCTCCAGAACTGCTGGTCCGATCCTGAAAATTCTTTCGCCAATTGGAAGCTACGTTATCACTGAGTGCTATAGGCTAAATTTTATTTTCAAAAAAGCTTTTTGAAAAAAAAAGAAAACCGCCTTCAAAAACTAAAAAGTGATAATAACTTTAGCACAGAACACACATTACTTTACTTTCGGAAGTCGGTGGCGGTGGCTTTGTGTTTGTTGTTTTGTATTGCCACCGACTTCCGAAAGTAAAGCAATGTGTGTTCTGTGCTAAAGTTATTTAGCTCTTTTTAGTTTTTGAAGGCCGTTTTCTTTTTTTTGAAAAAGCTTTTTATTTTTCGCTTTTTAGTGTTGCCTTAACATCCAAATCCATTAAGAAAGGGCGACACACTTAAAAGAGATTGTAAGTCCTCCAAAGATTGAAGAAATTAAAACGTAAGTATAATTACAATTTACTGAACTTTAAGGGTGTCGGGCAAGGGGTTGCCACGATGATAAGTGTCTAGCAATGAATGACGTGATCTTTAATAATATTCTGAAGGAGATATATCAAAAAATCACAATTACTTATTTGATGAATTTAGGTTGGTATTTTACACACCTTTAGAACCGTTAACCTGCCAAAACCACGATCACCCAGACTTCATGATTATCCGTTGTTCTTATAGTGCGTGCGACGAAAGATGAGACTTGACACAGACTTGATTTGACCTTTAAATCGAGTACTGCGCAAGTGAAATCAAGTCTGTGTCAAGTCTCATCTTTCGTGGCACGCACTATACCTGTGTTGGGAGCATGCGCTGAGAAACTTTCAGCTTTTATAAAATAACGAAGGCCGGGCTTTTGCTCTAATCGGTCACTAATTAAAAGTCACGCTATATATGGTAACCCTATTCACGGTCCACTCTAAACAGAACACAATGTCACTCCCGTCACACTAGACTTCCCTGGAGGGTGAGGCATGTCCCTCACCAATAACAAACTGTACCTACCTAATTAAAAATCGACTGTGTAAGGTTGATCGTCAATCAACTGGAAAAACAAAAATAATACAAAGTCTAAGTCAAAGCATTTGTTTCAATATCAAACCATTTACAGGCACTTTTGAATTGTCAAAGAGTCAGTCAGAATAATGAAACTAGTTGCTCGTTCCGAAACGTAGGGTAGGTCTCTATGGAGAAGAATGGGAAAGAAACCCCACGGACACTTTTTTAAATCATGGCAAGTTATTACAAAATACTGATTAGATTATTCACGTTGCTTCTATATGTGAAAACAATGCAGGTAAAGACCAATACAATCCATTAAAAAAAAACCGGACAAGTGCGAGTCGGACTCGCCCACCCAGGGTTCCGTACATATTTCTAGGTACAATCCATACTGCTATACTAATCCATACCTACTATCCATACTGAAATCATCTTAATATTATAAATGCGTTTTTTGCGACATAAACGGCCGTATCTTTTTTCACGTTAACATAGAGGGTTGATTTTTTACAGCATCAATTAAAACCATATACTCAAGTATACAGTAGACTTGATTATATGGTTTTAATTTCAACTCGATACCTCCACGCGTTCCCGAGATAAAGGGTCTTGACAGACAGACAGACAGATAGACAGACGGACAACAAAGTGATCCTATAAGGGTTCCGTTTTTTCCTTTTGAGGTACGGAACCCTAAAAAGATTAATCAAGATAAAAAGATAAAAGCCATGGCAGTTAAGAGTTTTACCAATCTCTACTGACAGCGCCCGTTCACGAACATGACGCGTGGATCAGCACCATTCAGCTCAACCATTTTGAAGGGAGCAGTATGAAACATTGAATCCCCTGGAAATTAAACTCGGGACTGCTAAGTTCTTAGATTTCAACTGTGTCTAACAACATTAAAGTGTAGTACCTAGTAGTAGGTTTTACGAGAGAGTGAGTGTCTGGCACAGCCTTTTTTTTTTAATGGGAAAATCTCGCCTTTCTTTTCCCAAACCACCGCAACTTCTTAGAGCCAGAACCTTGACGACCACCACAAAAGCGTCGTAGAAAAGCAACCAAATATTGAATTTTACAGTAAATTGAAAATTAATCGAGTTTTCAGGACTAAAATCACGTGTTTCTTTTAGAGATGTTCTGTCTTGGAATTAGGTTGGTAAAGTCCTCTACCCAGGACTCAATATCTTATGTTGCTTTTTGAAGTAAAACTTCTTTACGCACGCTTAACTTGGGGAGTAAGTTGGTGAATGCGTTACGAAACCGTTAGGAAAAGTGTGATCGGGCAGAGCAAACGTAAGTTGAGAGGGAGATACAAGTTAGTGAAGATAGAAAGAGAGAGAGTTACGTTTCGTATATTACTGTAGGGGCAAGAGAGAGAGAGAGGTGCGAGCACACATTTTCTTTCTCTCTTTCTCTCATAGCCAGTTGCAAACGGATACATACATACATATAGATGGGGCTAAAGAAGTTTTACTTCAGTCGTGTGGTCTAAAGCACACTCATATATTTTTCTTTTATTCTTAAGGAATCATGGCAGGATTTGTACAAAAATAATAAATGGATAGAGAAGTTGAAATTCTAATTTTTATTTTCTTGGGTACTTATAAAGTATAGGCATTTACAACATTTTTAAAACCCCGCAAAAAAAAGTGAATAATTTAACGAAAAACTCATTATTTCAGAACGAAACGGCGACTGACATTAACAGTGACACTGACAGTCGCCGTTTCGCACTTCTTACACTGAAATTGCATCGTTATATGGAAATAATATCACAAATAATGATTATTTTTTTCTATACACTTTGTCACATCACTTGTCTGCCAATTTGATGCGGTATTTTGCGGATTATGCGGTTATTTTGATAAACTGAAAATGGGCATCGAGATGAAACGAAAAAGTGGTATTTTCATTTCGTAATATTTTAATTATACGGGGGTTTAAAAATATGGTAAGTATATCAGTCTACTCCTGGTAATGTATTCTTCACATTGGAAAATATTTTAAACCCTCTAAATTATCTATTTTTTCCATACAAATGAATGTTATGGATCTCGCCATGATTCTTTTATGGTAGGTTTTAAGCACAGTGGCATGCCAGCATCATCGTACCTTAAACTATATTATCTCTACATACAATAATTAAACAAATCAGATATAGGAGGTTTTGGTTTGCGGTCTCAGGTGTAGGTTGCGCTAAAATATTGATGTATGGGCTAATATCATATTTATTCTTATTTATTTATTTATAGTTAATTAACACGGTACTATGCCAATTACATCAATTAACATAGAAACACTCGATAAAATATCAATGCAATTAAACTATACAAAGCAGACAATATTGTGACTTATACAATTATTCGTTACTTACGAACATGGAACAGTGGACACCCTCGCATACTGTTTCTCACAGAATAACAGACATACGGGTTTAATTTTACTCCATTCGTCCGCAAACACATCACATTCAGGGTTGGGGGTTTGGGGGGGGTCAAATTATGATTAGCTATGTTAAATGACAATGCCAGATCCTGCCCCACCCATGTACAGAAAAAGTAACTCATGTACAGAAAAATAAAATTAATGACAATAATTATAATGAATGTAGAACCTTTCTATACTAAATTGTTTTTCTTTAGAACTTGCGGATTACGAAATACCTACCCACAAAATACAAATTCATTTTACCTAAAATACAATTTAATCTATAATCAATGTCATTATTGTTTTTAGATTTAAACGGAAACCGCAAGTTCTACAGTCACTAAGACCAATGTTTAGTTATCAGCAATAAATAAACAGTAAGATGCTACATATTGCACATGACTTTTATTGAGTAGGGCAAAGTTCTATAGAGTTTCTGGCATTGTCCTTTGTATCATGTAAAAAATTATGTTGCCGTGCCCTAACCGGGTTTCATGTTGGAACTTACACTATTATAACAACTATATGTACACACATGAATACAATGAAGACATTTGATTTGATTTGATTTTTTGGCTATCAGGAGGACATCATCCTTAAATATCATCTTATTTATAGTACTCATTACAATCTCTATTTGTCTACTGTTTTAGTACATTTCGGAAGATCTTTTGTAGTTTGTAGCTCAGTATAATTGAATACCTACGATACTTCCGTGATAGTTTTTCCTAAAGCTAAAATTTATATCGGTCATTTTGAGTCGGTCAGATTTCTCAGAAAGTAACGCAATGGCAACAGTGAAAGTTTTGTAAGTTTGATAACCTATCACGTACCTACGTAAACCGCGGTAATAGCGTTACAATCAATTTTCTCGGAAAACGCAATGCTCGTGCGCAGGCTGCCCAAATTTATGTGAAAGGATACAACCTTTGCTAGAGTTTTATGAGAGGATGTACCTATCATAGGTTAAGAACAACGGATTAAGGCGGTACCCTGAGCAAATAACCTTGAGCATTCGTTCCCTCTTCGCCGCGCAATGGATACAGTAGCGCATACGCTCAGATTTTAGAATTAAATCTTCATAAAATCACATTTTGGGATTTTGAAAAAATAAAATCTAACAAAATGTTCATTAATAAATTGCCTATCCATTAGTGTTAGTAAAACATCGAACTAATGGTTACTTGCCGAGGAGATGCACGTTTTCAATCATTATTTCTCATTTCTGTGGTTTTGTTGTGAGGAGATTAGTTGAATACTATACTTCGAAACAAAAATCAGATCTACCATTTTGAAGTCAAGATTATGTAGAAATTTAATCTATTTTTTATTTCTTGATATTTCTTTTGGATATAGAGTGTTTAGGTCCGAAAAACTGAACAAAAAACAGCTAGCGCTGCGTTTTGCACAGGGACGCGCCTTAACTCACTGTGTTGTCGGGTTCGTCCGACTAGTTTCGATGGCATACGGCCACCTTTTTCAAGGAGTTCCACAGGATGACACACCGCCCGTCGCGTTCCTGCGGACACTGCGCGCGGCGCGGCCGCGCGTTGCGCCCGCGCGGACAACTGCGGCGGTGGCGGGGGTGGCGCGGGCGAGGGTAGAGGTGGTAGAAGTGGCGGAAGAGTATCTTGCTTGAAACACATACACACTGAGCTGGTCAGCTCAGTGTGTATGTGCCTGAACCTGGCTGAACTGCCTTCAAAATCTAAAAAGTGATAAATAACTTTAGCACATGTTACACACATGATTTTAGATTTGGAAGTCGGTGGCAATAGGGTATTTTACTCTATACGAGAAAAAATCTATAAATATGTTATTGAGACAGTTTAGGCATAAAGAAGTCAGAAAATGTAAGTTTTAGTTCATAAAATAAAAAAAACAACTTTTAAATTCAATTCAAAGTTTTCAGTATTTTTAATCTGTTATAAAACACCGTGAAATAGTAGCGGCCATGTTATTACGCAGTACGGCTGTGTAAACAAAAAATTGTCAACTGTCAGTCAACCGATTGGCGTAATAGAGGCTTTGTACTTTTATTATTTTCGTAACCAACGTATTTTTTTCATTATTACACCTATTACAAAATATGCTTTTAATTATTTTTAAATGATATACAATTATCATATTTAATATGAGCTCATTTGATACAAAACGAACTGACGTCATTTACGCGGAGCAATATGGCGTCCAGTAAGAGGCGTTTTCGTCAAACTACGCGCGAAAGAAGAATGTTCATTTTTGACCTGACTATGTATAGAAATGTAATAAATCTTAAAATTTAGCTAATTTTATTCTATATTAATTACGCTTATCACAATGTTAAAAGAAACGCAGGAAAAAAAGATATTTAAGTTTATTTATGCTTATTCTACGTCAAAGGTTAACGTATTACCATGTTTCGAACGCACCTCAACTACTCTTTTTACGACGTTCCATTTTACACATTGCAACTTTAACTTTATTCAACTCTGTTTCTGAGTTTTATTCATTATTTTACGTTTTATTTAATCAGTAAGTATTTATTATTATGTTATTTTTTATTAGATACACCTTTATTACATATTCATTACAAATAACATAATAATTAAATAAATTAATCACGCAGTATGCTATATTGAATTCGCACGACTGAAACGGATTTTTTTGACATTTGACATGTTTATGTTATGAAAACTCATCTTTTAGATTATATTGTCAAGAAAATGATGTGATTATGTTGGATAGGGGTTTCCAAGATTCTATAAGAATGCTAGAACGTTATTGTTGTTGTTGAAACAACAGTTAATGCTCGACACTCTATTTATAGTGGCATTATTGAGAGCCTAAGCAGTGACTTAGAGGCAGCTGATTTCGAGGAATACGCAAAGTAAAAAAGTTGTTTTAGACTATAGATCGGTAGGTAAGTATTCCTATTTTAAACCAAAAAAAACTTCCAAGCGTTAATAATTAGTTCTAGCACATTTATTTCATTACTACTTTTTTGGTAACGGCAAAACCTAACCTAAAAAGTAATATTTGTATTTTTTTGGACTTCGTGGCGTTTAAATCGTAAAAATGACTATCTGGCATTATTTTCTAAACTTACAGGTAGTCTTTCTACTATACTTTATTACTATACATACACTTTTGTTATCAGGTTTTTAAATGTATGGGAAGTGGGCATTGTTCTTTGAAAATTTAAAATTTTGATGCATTTATACGGCACTTATCGATTGAATAAAAATTTTGTTTTTTTTGGTGGCATATTAGCACTACAGAATTTCATTGAGACACTTTTCAAAAATGGGTGTAATACCCTAAAGGCAACAAACAGAACAATGCCACCGACTTCCGAAACTAAAGTCATGTATGTAGGTACCTACTGTGCTAAAGTTATTTATCACTTTTTAGATTTTGAAGGCGGTTGTTTCTTTTTTGTAAAAAAGCTTTTTGTGTCTGCGACTCCTGAGGAATAACCTAAGAATGGCATCATTCTAAAGTAAAGTTACAAACTAGTATTACTTAACCTGCAATATTTAAGTCGACCTTTACGTGTCATAAAGGTCCTTGAATATAATTTTTTCCCCAATTGAACATAAAACCCTTGAAAATTGCCAAAACGTCAGCCTTTGTCCATTCTATAGAGGTCATATTAACAAAACACTCGTGATTCCAGCGGTGTCGTGATTAGATAATTTTCATATCGAAAATTAGGCAAGGTTCAATGATTTTCCCTATTGATTTTGTTGTGTTGTAATAAAATGTCAGGGATATAACAATTGCTGTAAGTAGGTATAGATGTGTGGTGTGAGAATACATGAGGCTCTATGAGGCCCCTATGAGGTGAAAATAGCCCCTTTTGAGGTGAAAAGAACCTCCTATGAGATTAAACTAAACTCACTTCAGTATTCTTCTCTGATAGATGGCGCTAGCTGTCATGTAAACATCGGGTCCGTCTTACTTAATTAAAAAAAAATAGTTCAAGTGATAATAGAAGTGCTACTACTATTTAAAACTGTAATAGAACATCTAAATCTTCTGTGACATTGTTATCCAGTGAATCGTGTGACGGATTGAATCAAAAAAAGGATTATAAATAATAATGTAACACCATACTCAAAAACGTAAAATTAGTGTATCTGTCGTCAAATTAATTAAACAATCATAACAAAGTATTCAAGTGCAGTGAACAACCAGAATAATAACAAAAAAGTGTAAAAAACTAATAGTTAAATGACTTGTGTTTTTGTGATTGAGTGCAAAAATTTTTTCTGCATGAATCATAGTAACGACTTTATTGATTTCAAAATAAAAATACGAAACAACCAGTGGACAAATTCGCAACAATAATTAGTAGTTGCGTGGCGTGAAATTTAACAGCTGTGCCTCTTGAACGTCTGACTGAGGGATCAAATCCCGTTTACACAGTATTCTTTTTGTGTCATGTTATTTGCAAATTTTTTAAACTACGATCTCAAATAGCATTATTTTTCATAAAAATTGAAAATTACATAACAATTTTTTTAAAGAAAAATATTAAAAATAAAATCAATAAGATGGAAAATATTACTTATAGAAATAAATTATCCAGGTCACAATCACAAACTAACTTATTGCATTCAAGTCAAGACATATTAAATTCCACTATGCTAGATTCTACTATGATGAGCATACAGAGTGCTACACAAACTAGCAGTCAATCATTTGTGGAGGATTTCAGACAAGAAATGAATGCAATTAAAGAAAAACTAAAAAATGCTGACAAAGAAATAGATAATCTTAGTTGTGAAAATTCCAAATTAAAACAAGAGTTACAGGATCAGAAACGACAAATAGAAATACTGAAGGAAATCACTAACTCTACTCCACAACTCAAAAAAAGCAATTCGACACCCATCTCAAGAAGGGTTTTGAACACAGAACATATAAAGGAGGTTAGAAGGGCCTTGTGGGCGGGGCACGCGCGCCGCGGTTATGAGCAAATGCTCAATATCAACCGAAATTTACTTTACCGGCCCGCAATCGCGCTCTTGTTTTGACAGCGTACGTAAGCTCCGCAAAAAATATTAAATTATGCCGTCTTGCGCTATTATAACGTGTCGGAAAAGAAGCCAGGTGTGTAGTGTAGCACGAGAAGGGATTTCTTTCCACCGGTAAGTCCAAAAACATTAAAATACTTGTGATATTTGTAATTATAACATTAGCATTATGAAGTTTGTAGACAAAAACGATATAATCGCAAGCAGACGAATAGTAATATATTGCTTGCAATGGATGGGTACCATTTTGCACTACGTGAGCGATCGCGCAATGTATTATATTCACTGCGAGAGTCCCGAGTACCGAACCAAAGGATCAATTCCACGAAATCTAGGCATGTCGATAGTGCTGTGCCAATTTGTAAACAATGTCGATAATTACTATGATACAAATGATTTATTATCAATAGTACACTTTATAACTAAAATAATGTTATTTATTACGACCAATTATTAATATAGATTTTTACTGAGGTTTTTGTATTTTTTTAATTTAAGTTTTATGTAATTTTTCAATTGAAACTGACATGATTTAATATGTTTTAGGTTTCCAACAGATCCAGGTATAAGAAAACTGTGGATTGAGACAACTGGTAGAATTGATTGGATCCCTACTAAATGTAGCACAATTTGTTCGCAACATTTCGATGATGATAATTACATAACAACAAAGTCAGGGAAAAGAAATTTAAAACCAGGCGCTTATCCGCACAAATATATCGCTATGTGTTGTTCAGTAAGTAAACTGATATTATGTGTTAGAAAATTTTATTTTAGTCTCGTCAAATCAGTTTTTTTGTCTAGAAATGGCGATATCTAAATCATCTTTCGTAAACTTTATTTTTATAAAACTTATGGTTGAAAACGAAGGAAATTCAAAATTAGGCCTTTGTCCTTACTTTTTTTATACTTTTTTGATTACTGCTAATAAACAATTTTTTTACAGTCATCACTACCATCTACCAGTGATACCGTAACAATAGCTGCATCTACCCCCAACATAATTCAGGGTGAATCTAACGTAGATGAAAAAACATGTCAAAACATGGTAATAAAATTTTTCATCCTGATTAGATACATTAATAGTAAGTACTTAAGTATAAAATAGTCACGTTGTTTTTATATTACAGCCGACTGTAGATGGCAAAAAACCAACTCCATCTACACCACGAAGAGATAAGTCCATGAAACCACGAAGCATTCAGGTAAAAAAATATGCTGTGATAGCTAGTAAATAATATAATTAAATTTAATTTAATGAAAACCCCTAAAAAATCATTTTAATGTTGAATGTGCTAACACAGTTACAAAATAATGTTGTTTATTTTTTTATTTACAGCAACAGTTATTATCGCCTTCAAACGCAACTTCACCTAGAAAAAGAAAACTACAAAACATCATTAACACTAAGGAACATATCATTAAGAAGCAGAGATTACAAATAAAAAGAATACAAGCCCAAAATAGAAGATTAAAACGCAAAATTAATAAAATTGAAGACATTTTAATTAATATTCAAGAAAAGTTTTGTTTGAAAGATGAAGACACGAATATTCTGAAAAATATTAATTTACAGGTATATCAGACTCTTACACTATCCGTGTTCGTATTTTGTATGCTGATGTCGATCGTTTTCTTGCTTTCTTTCAATATTAAAAAGCGTTACTACTCTTCTTTATTAACAGGCTCAAGAACTGACACGGCGCATGGTTACAAAAAAGTCTGAAGGAAAATGCAAACAAAAATATAGCCCAGCGCTTCGTACCTTTGCGTTGACGCTACATTATTATTCACCGAAGGCCTACGATTACGTACGTAAAACGTTCGATACTTGTCTGCCAGAAAGACGTACACTTAGAAAGTGGTATGAAAAAATCGGAGGAGACCCAGGTTTTACTAAAGAATCCTTAGAAGCGTTGAAACAAAAAGCTAAAAACACAAATTACACCATCATTGCGGGGTTAACTATTGACGAAATGTCTATACGCCGACGTATAGAATATGACGGTGAAAAATTAGTGGGACACGTTGATATCGGTACTGGCGTTGAAGGAGATCATGTGTTAGAAGCTAAAGAGGCTCTAGTTTTTTTAGTTACAAGCGTAAACTGTAACTTTAAAGTTCCCGTTGGTTATTTCCTTGTAGATGGTATAACAGGAAGTCAGCGTTCTGACTTAATTTTACAATGTTTAGAACTTATCCAAGAAACCGGTATAAGAATTATATCGTTGACTTTCGATGGATGCGCTGCAAATATAGCAATGGTGAAATGTTTGGGTTGTTCTATAGAAGATCGAAGAATTACTTTCAACCATCCTGTAACTAAAGACCCAATTTTGGTAATTTTGGATCCATCTCACATGATCAAACTGTTGCGGAACGCTTTTCAAAGCTATAAAACTTTTATAGATCTAGATGGCAATAAAATACAGTGGAAATTTTTGGAAGAACTAAATAAGCTTCAAGAAAGAGAAAATTTTCATTTAGCTAACAAGCTACGTTACCGTCACATACATTTTCAAAATCAAAAAATGAAGGTTAAGCTCGCAACACAGCTATTCAGCCTCAGTGTAGCGGATGCTATAGACTTTTGTTGCAATGAACTTAAACTACCTGCATTTAAAAATAGTGAAGCAACATCGAAATTTTTGCGGATAATTAATAATATGTTTGACATATTCAATTCCCGAAGCTCTTTTCAATTTAAATTTAAGAAAGCGCTTACGGAAATTAATTCAATGGAGCTTTTAGGATTCTTAGACACAGCAGTCGACTACCTATCACGATTAAAATGTCTAGACGACAGACTGTTAATACAAAGCCCGCGAAAAACAGGCTTTATTGGGTTCATTGGTTGCGCCGAAGCAGTAAAACATATTTATAATCATATAATACGTACTCAAGTACTTGTTTATATGCCAATGTATAAAATTAGCCAAGACCACCTCGAGATGCTCTTTGGCAATATAAGGTCACATGGCGGAGCCAATAACAACCCTACGGCGCGCCAGTTTAAGGCAGCATATAAGAAACTACTGGTGCATATCGAGTTAAAGGCTCTCGAAAGTGGAAATTGCTTGGCTCTGGAACATATTTCTATTCTGAATTGCGCATCATCGCCTATAGAACGCATCAATAGAACAACTAATAATGGATTAATAGAAGACGATATGGTTTCCGAAAATAATGATGATGAAGACATAAATTTATTTTTCCAAAATATTTCGGATTTTAGTCAACAAATTATAAGTCACATTGCGGGATACATAGCACACATTTTAATGAAAAAAATTGATTGTGACATTTGTGTTGGAGCACTATTATCAAGTGAAATAAATTCCGACCATAAATTTATAGTAGCAAAAGATAAAGGTGGTCTCTTGTACCCTTCGAAAGAACTGCTACTAATCTGCAAAACATCTGAAGCAGTTATAAAAAAGTACACCGCAAACCTTCGGAATATTAACAAGCATTTGTTAACAGCAAAGATTATGCGCAGCTTCGTTGGGACTGATTTATTTAACAACATAAGTCATCATCAGGTTGGCTTATATCCTAGTGCGAGCCATGTGACAGACCTAACTAAGGCTATCATAGAAAAGTATATTAGTGTTAGATTGCATTTCATTTTGAAAAACTCCAATTTAAAAGAGAGCAAGCGTATGCTACTTAATAAATACGTATTATTTCAGGGACAATAATTTTTTTCTTTTTGAACTGGTGATAAGCACCGGAAATGTAAGGTTGAGAGGCAACCGATTTTCTCTAATAAACAAATAATAAACATGGTAAATATTCCATATTAAATCCTAATGTTAATAATAAAATTGGTTTTAAAATTCAGTTATGTATTTTTTATTTGTTTCACTTTTATTTATTTGTTTCTATATTCGCATGAATACATGTTCACAACATGCATTACAGAAGTCCACATAGTCCACAATACTTGCAAAGTAAGAAACAAGATTACATTAATTTTATCGATATCAATAATCGACCTTTTAGTCGCCCTAGCTAGCATACATGAGCTTCTACGCATGTATAAGTGTACGTGAAACGCAGTGATTGCGTTAGTGTGACAACCAATAGCAAACTCGAGATCTAAGTGCGTGTTGTTTATTTGTGTGTGTAATGCGCGTAGGCATTGGTCTCTTGCTTGTAGTGAAGTTAAAGAGTGGGAGATTAACGGCGACACGCGTTCTGATACAAATCAGGAACTATTTCCTTTCTAACCTCCTTTATATGTTCTGTGGTTTTGAATATGCGAGTAAACACTCCCCGCCATTCTCCTCTACGTTTAGCTAGAAGTATTCTGCAAAAAAGGACACCGGAGCAACCCAGCAAACACACAGCACAGCAGAATCAATTGGAGAGCGATGCTCAGATCCAAACGGACACCCCACGTCATTGCGGTGGAAAAGGAACGTGTAAGGGAATTCAGCGCCTGTCATCAGAAGGTGAACCAGTTGAGAACCAGAGCAGCCGCTACAGAGTGGTTATACTGGGAGATGGTCAGGGACGTGGCTTGCGTGACGTACTGCAGGATCTACTAGGGCCTAAGTATGCGGTAGTTTCCTATCTAAAACCAGGTGCGGCATTGAGCGAGGTTCTGCACTGCCCCAAGAATAAAATCAACAACCTGACAAAAAACGACTACATTATTGTATTAGGAGGATGCAGCGATAAAAATCCCTATGAAATCGACATAAATCTACACCGTTGGCTAGCATCAACTGCGAATACGAATGTGATCATCTCGGAAGTACCCAAAAACAGGTTTTTACAAGAATCGAAAATTAACTATTTACTTAGGTTTATTTGTAATAAGTATAAAAATGTACTGTACATGGATATGAACTACACTAGATCATTACCAAGTGGACGAAATTATGTTGTAAACCTTGCAAGATCACTATTAAAAGAAATACTATGTTTAAATTACCATTTCCAACTCTTTCAATATGAACAAATTATTCAAATCAAACGTAACAAGTCCTTTGAAAACAAATATGTCCAGGTTAACTTAGATTCTGAAAAACATATTATAGTCAATAACTTAGACGATAAGAATCAAACAGCTGAGAGAGAGATAAAAACCCCTACAAATACTTTTTTTCGTGAATAAAAATGTATACATTATGCATCAAAATATTGCAGGACTCCTAGCAAAATCTGACATGCTCACAGTGTGCCTACATGAGTTATTAGAAAAAAAAATACAAGTGGACCTATTATGTATTACAGAGCATTTCATGATGGAAGGCTATGAAGTCCATCTCAATATACCTAATTACAGTTTAGCTGCAAGCTTTAGTCGTAAGGAAAATAAAAGAGGTGGTGCTTGTATACTCATCAAAAATGGTCATCAGTGGAGAGAATTACCGAAAATCGCTGAATTATCTATAACGGGTATTTTTGAATGTTGCGCCATAGAACTTATAAATTATAGAATTGTTATTGTATGTATATATAGAGTACCAAATCCAAGTAATTTTGATGAATTTATGAGTAGATTAGATATATTATTACGTGTTCTGATAAAAAAATCATTTAAAAATGTTGTACTGGCGGGTGATTTTAATATAGATATATTGAAGAAAAACAAACAGACTCTAGAATTTGAAAATGTATTATTGAATTTTAATTTAAAATTATCTATACGTCAAGCTACTCGTTTAAAGAGCAAGACATGCATCGACAATTTTGCGCATAATTTTAATAAGTGTCGTAAAGCTATAGTTTTGGAACTGGCTTTGTCTGACCATACGGCACAACTACTCAACTGCCCGATTAGCACCGCAAGCACTAGAAATCAATGGCGGACAACTAAACGGGACTATAGTAAAGAGAACATAGACAAATTTAAATCCTACCTCAATTGCCTGTCGTTTGCTGAAGTATATGAAACTAAGGACCCAAACATTGCTTACAATACCTTTACAGAAATGTTTTCATTCCTATATACACAGTGCTTCCCTGAAATTCTTATCTCTGTAAATGTGAAAAGAAGGCCTAGTTGGGTCTCTCGTGGTATTAAAATATGTAGCAAAAAGAAACGTCAATTATTATGGCATTATAGACAAAAACCTAGCGAACTAAATAAAAATAAATTTAAGAGTTATTCAAAATTGCTTAAAAAAATAATTTATTTAACTCAACGCGCACAAAATACACATAAAATAAAAAAAAAAACAAATAATAGATCTAAAACTACGTGGGAAATAATAAACCAAACAAAACTAAACATACCAAAACACAATATAGACAAAATTCGATATAATAATGAGACTGTAACTGACCCCAAAATGATTGCCAATATATTTAACGATTATTTTATAGATAAAATCAAGCCTATGACTAGCTCGGCAACCACAGCTACTAAACATATTTTAGCCAGAAAAGACTCTATGTTCATGGCCCCAAGTCTACCACCTGATATATTAAAAATTATCATGAACTTAAAAAATACTAATAGTGTAGGATACGATGGCATAGGTACAAAAATTGTTAAGACTGTAGCATATGAAATATGTAGCCCCATAAGCCACATTATTAATTTAAGTATCAGTGAAGGAGTATTTCCGAAAGCTCTAAAAAAATCAATTGTTAAACCACTGTTTAAGAAACAGGATAGGGAGCTAATAGAATTTTACAGGCCAATATCATTGATACCCATATTTTCAAAAGTTATCGAAAAGTATATTTGTATGGAACTTAATAACTATTTAGAAAAAAATAATTTACTCTGTGATGAACAGAAAGGATTTAGAGAGAAAAAAACAATTAACTTGGCCATATACGACTTCCTACATACTGTTACGACAAACATGGATAAAAATACACCAGTCTGTGCCATATTCTGCGACATGACACAGGCTTTTGATTATGTCCAACATAATATATTACTAAATAAACTTGAAGCATATGGTATAAGAGGAAACATACTTAATCTGATACAAACATACCTACATGATAGAAAACAAGTAACGCAAATTAGTAGAATAAATATGAGCTCCAAACGTGAAGAGATGTTCACGTCATGCGAACGTACAGTCCCACATGGAGTTCCGCAAGGCAGTGTACTCGGACCACCCATGTTTACACTCTATATTAATGACTTCCCTAAATCCATTAAATATCCCATGACACTTTTTGCGGATGATAGTACGATAACGATACCATGCCATGATAAGAATACATACGAAACGGAAATAAATAATACAATTATTGAAGCGGTAACGTGGCTGAACAATAATAATTTGAAAATTAATATAAATAAAACTTTGATTATGCAGTTTAGCCAACGATCATCATTATTCTCTAGTCTTGACATCGAATATAATAATAATAAAATAAGGACATCTAATGTTACAAAATTTTTAGGCCTAACAATCGACAGAAACTTAAATTGGAAAGCTCATATTGAGGCTCTAGCCAAAAGAATAAGCAGTGGTGCATATGCGCTATATAAACTGTCACGTACTTTAAATATTGATGCGCTATTAACGGCCTATTATGGTTTAGTTGAATCCGTCATTAGATATGGTGTTATCTTCTGGGGTAACTCAACCGATAGGGATATCATTTTTAAAAGACAAAAGCGCTGCCTAAGGTCTATGTTTAACCTCAAAAGTACCGATAGCTGTAAAAAATATTTCACTAAATATCATATATTAACATTACCTTCACTATATATATTGGAAATAGCAATGTTCGTGAAATTAAATCCACATTTGTTTCCTCGTATGGCAGACAGATTTCCAAGAAATAGACGCGATGATAGCAAGCTTTGTGTGCGCGTACGTCAAAAACTGCACTTATGCGCAAGAGTGTTTTTTGCATGGCACCAATTATCTACAACAAATTGCCCAAAAGTTGGAAAGAGCAAACTGTACCTAAACTCAAACAATCATTGAAGTTGTTTTTGGCGCAAAAAGCATATTATAGTATTACAGAATTTTTAAACGACTCATTGTGATTATTATAAATAAAATAACTTGTATAATGTAAATTGTAATTGTAAATCTTACTATGATTTATTTTATTCGATTTCTTTAAATTCCGATCATTGTAATGTGTATTTATTGGTCATAGAAAATAAATAAATAATAAATAAATTTGTATAATGTAAATGATTGAATATAATTTTGTTTAACTGTGACTGAAATGTATAAGTGTAAAATTTAAAAAGATTTGTTTCAATAATAATTGTTCCTAAAATATTAGCACGCCATGAGAAGTGGCAGACATGTCGTGACCCACTCATATTTAAGATCTTGCATGCATGTATTATCCTAATTCTGTATGTATACTGTACATGTTTGAGCTAATAAAATTTCTTATTCTTATTCTTATTCTTATTCTTATTCACTTCTGACCCCGCGGTTAATACTGTCTGTATAAAAGTATTCTGTAACTCGATGAAACCTGCGCTAGCACCACTTAATGAGAACATAGGTGAAACGAGCAGTTTTTACATAACTATTTTAGCGAATACCAAATACTTTTCACTTCAGGTACCTAAATGAAATCGGAAATCGAGATAGGATTCGAATTCGCAGGTGATATTACAAAATTGCACTGCAGAAGAAAATACTTTCAGTACAATAATCAAACAATATAGTTTTCACATTGTTCATCTTCTTTCTTATATATAAAAATGAATCGCTAAATGTGTTGGTAAGCGCATAACTTGCGAACCGCTTGACCAAATTTGATAATTATTTTTTTATAATATTCCTTGAAGTACGAAGATGGTTCTTACGGAGAGAAAAAAAAAAAAAAAAAAAAGACTTTTGTAGGGTAGGTGTAGGGTAGGCGTAGGGTAGGCGGTAGGGTAGGCGTAGGGTAGGCGTAGGGTAGGCGTAGGGTAGGCGTAGGGTAGGCGTAGGGTAGGCGTAGGGTAGGCGTAGGGTAGGCGTAGGGTAGGCGTAGGGTAGGTGTAGGCTAGGTGTAGGGTAGGTGTACGGTAGGTGTAGGGTAGGTGTAGGGTAGGTAAATAGGCAGGTAAGTAGGTAGATAAGGACAGGACAACGTCTGTCGGGTCAGCTAGTTTTAAATAAAAACCGTAGTTATGAAATAATAACCTAGTATAACTACCTAATAAATAAAAAATGGCGGTTAATCTCATTTTAATAGTGGCGTATCGTTATTACAAGGAGACTGAATACAGTTCAGCGAAACTTTGCAACAATAGACTAACAGACAATGCCCTAGCCTAAATAAAACACAAAATGGCGTGTAATTAATACGTAATCGATGTCAACCGCAAGTTTTGCAACGTTCACGCTTCCAACTTAAATTAATGCTGAACACAGAGAAAAACATAGTAAAAACAATCAACAAAACATTATTAAGAATTAAAACACAGTGTCACAGTTGGAAAACAGTTATTTTCTATAACCTTGCTAATTTATGACGTAGGTGTCTAATGACAGTAATTTGTGGGTACCGGTGACATTTTAATTTGGTCGGTTGTCAACTGTTTTGACGCACCAAAAGCGCAACGACACGGTTCGTTGCGCGGACAGAGTCCGTTGTTCGAAATTGGAATTTATTTTGTTCCTCTATGGTTTTACGGAATGCTGCGGTTTTTTTTTTGTGAGAGAGGCAGTAAATGTTTCCATTTCCCAAATAAATTTGAGGTTAGAGAAATTGAAAGAAATTCTACTACTATTAATAGATATTGTAAACGCGAAAGTTTCTAGGGATCGATGGATGTTTGAAACTCTTTTATAGTTACAAGGCTAAATAGAGTTAGCTCACAAATAGACATTGATTTAGCTTAGCACATAGGATCATTTTTATCCCACTTTGAGGTCATGGACAGAAGCTGGTATTAAGAGGACCATTCCCCGTAGATCTACATCAAAGCGAGCAAGATTTAATTATTTTTTGTTTCATCCATCGCAATGTTCGGTAACAAACGAGTGAGTGAGAACTCAATAACATTGCAGGAAAATAGTGAACAAAATTAATTTTCATTGTTATAAAAAAAACAAAGTCTAAAATAAAATGGCGTATAAAATCCGACATAGGAACAGGACTCGAATAATATTATAACATAAACCGATTGATTACCTCGAGCTGGTATTATTATTTTGAACCCACTTACTATTCGTGTGATGACTGCTGAATTTCCTGCGCACGCGCGCACGACTTCCGCAAAGACAGTCACAGATAGGGTTGCCAACCCTACTATATAACATAATAACCTACTATATTAGAGGCCCGACTACTATATTTTTGAAAAAAGGATATAGTAGGCGAAACTACTATATTTTAATTAAAGGCATCAAACTCTTAGCAATAATATTCGTTTCAAAATGTGTAAGCGTAAAACAAAACGTCAATACCTATTTTTAATGATTCTGGAATGTCAAGTTGACAGATGCGTTCAATAATTCACAAAATATTCTTCAAAAAAATAAAGTACTGTAACACCTGAGTTACACTAGTAGCTATGTACGAATTACTGAGAGTCTAAGCTACGTTGAAGGAAAGACATTATCGACTAATTGTAGAAGACTATATTAATCAGATTAACGGAAGGAAAACTTTATCAGACCGCAGCTTTGAGCTTAGCTGGGTCTAACTGACATCACATGTCATAGTATATCAAAACTATCCTTCTACATTATTCAAATATAATTCTAAGGTATCCAGAAGGTTCTAACCATAGACTAAATAGTTATGGCTTCATTACATAAAGCCTCTCTGCTGGGCAAGTCTCTACAGTACCTACCTAATTTTTAGAACCTACTATTTTTTTCATCTTTTCGTTATCTACTATATTTTTATGGGTAAAAATTTTAACTACTATATTTGACCGTCAAAGAGTTGGCAACCCTAGTCACAGACAGGATTTATTAAAAAATAAAATAGGTAGACAGTACCTACAGAGTGGTTAAACAATACACAGTAGAGTGGGTAAACTAACTTAACAATAATAATATTCAAAATTGGACCCAGCGGCAAAAGTTGAAAATTCGATAGTGGAAAAGACAGTCATTTTAAAATTTTAAGAAGTTGAGAACCCCCTGGTACACTCTGTAAATTACATCATCATCATGTTAACCTTCACTTGCCCACTGCTGGGCATAGGTCTCCCCCAAGAGGGGATTCAGCCGTAACCACCATGCCTGGCCGATCATGTTGGCGATCGCAGTAGGAGTTATGGTACTCAAAAGGACGCTGCTGCCCATCGTCTGGTCAATATCGCTCTGTCGCCTTTTACGACACCCACGGGTAAAAATGGGGTGGTGCTATTCGCGGCCGTCGCCACAGGGCCAGTAAAATATACAACTTTAGATAATTAAACCAATTTTGTGCAAGAGAGACACTTTTGCTCTATTTCTCAGTACCATATCCATCCGCGTTTATGAAACCCACGTAGAGTACGTCTTCATTTTGATTTTAACCGAAAAAAAAGCACACAGTCCAAGCGCAATACCGACTCTAAATCTCTGTCAACTCCATAAGTTGCTAACTCTACGTCTTTATCACTTAATACCCACCACATTGAACGTACTATATTTGGTCATGGATAACCGACTCAACTATACTGTATACCGGAAGGTAGACAAACTATAATACTGTGATGTGTGTTTGTGTGTTCGTCATCACATTGAGGACAACTATTATTATTGTACTCATAGTAACTAATAGTATGTACTACAATACCTACCTATTAGCACAAAGTACATAAGGCTGCGGCGCGATTAGGTAAATACTAATAATAATACTAGCCTATAATTGTCCCACTGCTGGGCAAAGGCCTCTTCTTATACAGAGAAGGCACGAGCATTGATCACTACGTGCGCTGAAGGTGGATTAGCGATTATATAGATAGATAGTTAAGTCACTTATCTATCTATCTATTGTAACGTTTCTACATAGTTTAAGGAATGAAAGGCTATGTAGAACTGTACGAATTGAATTTAATAGCTCTCACACGAAAGATAAAATGTGATGAGTATCAAAAACAATTGTTAGTATAAAAATAAGGACTGACCTAAACGCACTGGGATTAGGCAGAGTTTTCCAGGAGGATTATGATCCACAGCCTGGCAGCCTGGCAGGATCGGCCGAAGAGAAGACTGACGCGATCAGCTCGGGGACGGAGGTCACCCAGGCGGTCTCAGTAGGAGGACCCGCCCTGGGAGCACAGGCACGCGACAGCTCGGCTTAACCCGCTTAACCGACTCTCGGTTGCAGGCTGGTAGACTTGTAGTAAGTAGACTGGTAGACTTCAGTAAGTAGACTGGTAGGCTTCAGCAACGTAAGCGTATGGGTAATCAGCGTGTTACCCAAGCAACTCCGAGATCTAGACTCCCTCTTTGACAGGTTTTGTTTTCTCACCGCTCTTCCGAAATTCGTAAACATACACGATAAATCAGCGGGTGTTCAGCCGTTTAATATATAACACTAACATACAAGCTTACAAGATCAACAGCTTAAAGGATTTACGTTAGTAGCCGAAAACTTTTACGAGTAATGTTTACGGTCGTCAAATTGACGACTGTCATCGACAAACATGTCAAAGCAAAACATTATTTATTTTTCAGGTTTGTAAATATTAATCATAAATGATATGAAATGATGATGATACAGGAATACAATTATAACACAGACAAAACCAGCACATAAAACTGTGAGTACATTATATATTATTTATAAGATTCCAAGAATCCATAAAAACAAATATTATGAAATGTAAACAATAAGTCGTTACAAATGATTTCATGCTTATGAAAAGTAAATATAGTTTTCAGGTTAAACCGAAATACTATACTATATAATAAAAACCGGACAAGTGCGAGTCGGACTCGCCCACCGAGGGTTCCGTACATATTTGTAGGTACATATCTATACTTATCCATACGTACTACCCATACTTTAATCTCCAATTATTATAAATTCGTTTTTTGCGACATAAACGGCCGTATCTTTTTTTTCACGTTAACATAGAGGGTTGATTTTTTTACAGCATTAAGGGACCGTAGACTTGAGTATATGGTTTTGCTTGGTTTTGTTCAACAGATTTCAACTCGATATCTCCACGCGTTCCCGAGATAAATGGTCTTGACAGACAGACAGACAGACAGACGGACAACAAAGTGATCCTATAAGGGTTCCGTTTTTTCCTTTTGAGGTACGGAACCCTAAAAATGAACCGTTGTTCGTTAGTTTCGCTAAAACTCGAGAACAGCTGAACCGATTTGGCTAATTTTTGTATTGAAATATTTGTGGAAGTCCAGGGAAGGTTTATACGGTAAGAAAATTGAAAAATCGATTGACAGGACAATGTCTGTCGGGTCAGCTAGTAAATAATATAAATATGGAAGTAATTTTGTCTGTGTATTTGTTGCCTCATCACAACAAAATCACTGAACGTATCGTAATGAAATTTGACAAAGACTTAGCGTGGGGTAGGTATGGATAAGTACGATAAGATGGTGTATCCATGACTCCATCTGCATGACGATAACCAACGACATTCTCTTGAATGAAATCACCGGCAAATGTATGTTTAAAACTAAAGTAAGAAACCGTACTTGCTGTATTAAAGTTGACCAAAGCAAATCGCCTACCAAGCAAGTAATAGCAAAAATTTCTAAAGACAATTTCGTTTATTTCTAAGTAGGCGTTTGTTAGTTCAACTTTGCCTTAGTGATTCACACATATATAATCACATTTTTAAATAAACAAACAAACTAAATAAAACACTCTTTTAGGTAGGTGACTGATTTATTACCTTTAATACAGTACGGTCAACGTATCTTGACGCGTCTGAAGTTAGCCGATTAGCTGCGCAGTAGACAATTTCGCTCCTAAAAGGTCCATTGCGCAGCCAAACAGCTAACTTCAGACGCGCCAAGTTACGTTGACCGTATTGTACATGATATTATGCATATAAGGTCGTTAATCTATTCATACATAATAATATTATTTAATGTGAAAGTAACTCTGTCTGTTACGCTTGTTCACAATGAAACGGCTGACCCGATTTTGATGAAATTTGGTATGAAAATAGCTTGAACCCTGGGGTAGGACATAGGCTACTTTTTAATCGGCGACTTTGTCTGCATCCGTGATAACCTACATTCACGCGAACGAAGTCGCGGGCAGAAGCCATGTGTTAAATATTTTATATGGAGTATTTGTACCCACTCATAAATACGACACCTACCTCTTTCGTTACTGATCCATCACTGAAATATGATAAACAAGCGACCCGCGGCTTCACATGGGTGCAATGTCCATCAAACTATATAAACCTTCCTCTTGAATCACTCTATCTTTTGATTAAAACCGCATTAAAATCAGGGATTAAAAACGGTTCCAAAATACCGGTAAAATACCGGTATTTTAGGGTTCCGGTACCTATACCGGAACAGGAACCAGATCCTAAATTGGAACCTTTAAGAACCTTTATTTTACCGGTTCTTAGGCAAAGCGAGTCTAAACTTGTTGGTGGTGGTGTTAGGTGCGGTCGGGTGACCGGCGCGATTTAGCGCGCGGCGGAGTGTGAGGAGAGGGGAGTTTGTAGGAAATCACATTTGCATTGGTGTTTAGTGGATCTTCTGTTACAAACGCGCGCGCCACTCGCTCGTGTTCGTATTGATAAAATTACTGTTTCAAAATCACGTATCAAATCACGTATTATGTACCTATTTGATTGGCTTGTTTTGTGTGTAAATTAGTTGTAATATATTAGTGTAATAGGTAAAATCTATGACAAGGAACCGGTATAACATCATCCGATTTAAAGGTTCTAGGAACCGGTATTTAGAACCGGTACATCGGAACCCAAACCAGAACCGATACCGGATCGGGAACCGTACCGAAAAGAGGAACCCTTATTAGAACCTAAATGAAGAACCAGAACCGAAATTGGTACCGGTTTTCAATCGCTGATTCAAATCCGTTGCGAATTTACGCTTAGATCTTATAGATCAGACAGCTGGAGCGACTTTGTTTAAAACTAGTACCTGGAAGTTTTTTTTTTTTTTTTGTTTTGTAATAATACTTAAACCTTGTTGTTATTTGTGTGTTTCGTCCTGTGCGTACCAATAAATGCTATTTCTTTCTTTCTTTCTTTCTTTAGCTAGTACGATTTATCGCCCCCGAAAACCCCTGCATACTGAATTTCATGAAAATCATTGGAGCCGTTTCCGAAATTCAGATGATCTATACTACACTAATATTATAAAGCTGAAGAGTTTGCTTGTTTGTTTGTTTGGTTGAACGCCCTAATCTCAGGATCTACTGGTTCGAATTGACAATTCTTTTTGTGTTGGGTATTCCATTTATCGAGGAAGGCTATAGGCCCATGCGAAGCCGGGCCGGGTCGCTAGTATAATATAATAATAATAATAATATGTGAGGACATTTCACACACGGCCATCTGACCCCAAACTAGGGAGACCCTGTACTATGGGTGTACATACATACACAAATACATTTTTTTTTTGTAAATACATTCATATAAAGATAAACAACACCCAGACACAAGGCAAACACAAGTGCTCATCAGTC
Source organism: Charanyca ferruginea (assembly GCA_947361185.1). Lineage (NCBI taxonomy): Eukaryota > Metazoa > Arthropoda > Insecta > Lepidoptera > Noctuidae > Charanyca > Charanyca ferruginea. Next base: position 28,397,486 of record OX376058.1, on the reverse strand, counting down.
ATCACACAAATGTTTACCCTGAGCGGGAATCGAACCCGCAACACGCTGCGCAGCACTCTATCGCTCAGCCACTGCGCCAACCGTGTCGTCAAATAATATATATAGATATATATAGAAGAATTGCTCTTTTAAAGGTATTAGATAGATGTAATAAAGATGACTAGCAGCTCGCCCCAGCTTCGCAAGGGTGTTATATTTTTTTTCCAATTTTCGAAAAAAAAAAATCACGTATAAGCGTTTGTATGGGAATCATGACGATTAAGCCGCTGGCATGCGGTTTGTAAACAAGTCACTCACTTATTTCTCTTTACTTTTTTACAATCTTTCTCTTCGATGAAGTGTTTTCCGGTGACACGCCCTTCGACGGAATAGTAGCAGAACTGCTTCCCGCTGCCATGTACAGCTGCACTTTAGCCTGTAGCTCTTGGTACAGCTTGTTCTCTTGATTCAGTTGAGGCAACACTAGACAACGTTTGTCTGCTTCCTGGAACAAAGAAAGGGGAAGAGAGGACATTTAAAAATCGCGCACATACTTAAAATATTGCCGCAAATATAAAATACGGTTTTCTCATGGATGCCATTGTCAGAACTGGACCAAATTAAAATTGGGACCACACGGGAAGCACTAGCTTTCAAATAAAAAAAAATCATCAAAATCGGTTCACCCAGTCCAAAGAATGTGATGTGTTTGCTGATGAATGGAAGAAAATAATGCGTGCTTGTCTGGTGTTCTGTGAGAGACAGTATACGAGGGTGTCCACTGTAACATGCTAATTTATGTTAATTTGTTATGTATTTAATTTATTCAATCATTTACTTCAATAATTATTAATAATTTTATCCACGAACTGTTTAACTTTGAATTTAATTTTTGTATTGTATGTTATTTGAATGCTTATTTTATTTTATTTTTTATAATTCTATGTTAATTAATGTAATTGGACCTGTGCCGTTTGAATTAACTATAAATAAATAAAAGAAATCAGGTAACAAACATTAAAAAAAAAACAGACGAATTGATAATCCTCCTTTTTTGAAGTCGGTTGAAAAACAAAAAACATACTGATTTCAGATGAACGCCTACAGGAGTTTATGAGCAACGATTCTTAATGCACTCTCATTAATGCTAATGAGCCGTATTTTTTACTGGATATAATGTCAATATTCTTGTAGTCTTATGGCCTATTACTCAAACGCTACTCAATATTAAGATGTCGTTAAGTCGCGTGCTGTCTCTGTCACTTTATGTTAAAGTGACTGTGACAATACGAGACTTAACGGCATCATACAATTGAGTAGCTGTTGAGTATTTGACCATTATTTTCTAATACACGGATGTTACAATTTTATATTTATTTATACTCCTTGGAGTCTTTTACACGTTGACAACTAGAATCAACTTTATATTTTTTTTTATATGACGTTCAAAAGTGCCTTTTAATGGTCTAATTGAAATAAATGATATGACTTTGACAGTCCATTCATCATCATCATTTCAGCCGATAGACGTCCACTGCTGGACATAGGCCTCCCCAGGGGGGGGGGGGTTGCCATAATCGCCACGCTTGGCAGGCGGATTGGCGATCGCGGTATGGTTGTTACAAAGGCACAGAGAACGCTGATGCCCATTCTCTGTTAAGTCCCTTAGTCGCCTCTTACGACACCCACGGGAAGATATGGGTGGTGCTATTCTTTACGTTCGACACCACACGGACAAGTCCATTATGGCAGTCCATTATAGAAATAGATTTACACACACATTTGAAAAGTAGGTACTTCACTAATTATTATTATTATTATTATTTACTAGCTGACCCGACAGACGTTGTCCTGTCCCGATCGACCTAATGGGGGATGAAAAAGGGGTGAAAAAAGGGGATGAAAAATAGATGTTGGCCTATTCTCAGACCTACCCAATATGCACAAAAAATTTCATCAGAATCGGTCAAGCCGTTTCGGAGCAGTACGGGAACGAAAACTGTGACACGAGAATTTTATATAAGGTAGTGTCGCCGAATATGGCCCGGCTCCTAGGATAGCCCACTTAAAAAAAAATACAGTTATGATTATTCGGAACATTTGAAATTTCGTGGGTTTATGCTATTGGTACTATAGACCATAGTGTAAGTGTGTTTCATTACCGGCGCGTCGCCATTTCGAAGACAGATGGCAGTTTGCTTGTTCATGTCAAGACGATACACGTTTTGTTACCTGCATTATCTAAATCCTTTTGAAAATTAACGAATTTAAAACAAATCTCTTTGCTCTAAAATGTGAAAATTCATATTTAATCTATTTATAAGCGAATTACAGGTGAGTGTTATTATTTTATTTCCTTTTTTTGTATTTTTACGAGATTATACTCAACCCGGGTGTAATTTCCTATCATGGCCCATAATATAATTCCCTTAATGAATGACATCAAAAAAATAAATTTTAGAAAAAAAAACTGATTTATTTTTATTTTTGATAAGTTACTTTCAATATTGATCTCGAAGTTAAATTTTATTTTATTTAGTGGTTTGTTTTTATTTTATAGTTGATTTTCATTTAGATAGATTTAAGATAGCCCACATTTAAATTTTTGGTTGTATTTTTACCTTTTATGAATAATGTTATGGGAAGTATGTGTTTTTATTTCGATGTTTTATGCTAAAAGTGTTTAAGAGTTTATAATGCATATACTTTCAATATTATTTTTCGGGCCATCTTCAGCGACCAACTTCCCAAGATAGCCCAATATCAAGTTTCTAAAAAGTGTTTACATTTGTGTTAAAATGCCAAAAGCTGTACTACATTTTTGGATATCTTGTTTCTCAAATAAATATATTACAACCTCCATTATCTTTTTTCTTTACTTTACTTATCTGTAAATTTTCATGTAAATTTTCTTTCGAATCCCTAATGTTTTGGTAATAAAGTATAGTAGATATATAACACTCAGTGATAACGAAGCTTCTAACTGATGACTTACCTGCTTAATAACAATCAAATAATATGTTCTCTTATGTTCAAACATTTCTGTCGCGTAGTCATACGTGTTCAATGTAAACAACCCTTTCAGGCATCCAGTCTCATCACATAGATCGAAATTGGTGAAGATACCCAGACGACACTTCTTTCTTATATATTCAAGCATAATCCGGACTGGGCAGTCTGGGTTTACCAGCAACGATTTTTCCACTGAAGTGTCGACTGAATCTAGTGAAGTACGACTTCGGTAAGATAGTTCAGGGGCATCTTTATATGCTATGTAAATGAACATTTTTTATCCAGTATTTCGCTATAAAATATATTATTATGACTTCGTGGTGATTAAGGATGACAGTTGTGACAGTAACAAATGCTGTATTTTTTTTTTTTGGAGTAAAAACTCCAAAGAGTTAAGAGGAAGTAGTTTAGATTAAAAAGGGCGAATGCAACTGATTTTTAGTTTACCGTTATTATGAAAGTCTCAACAGTTTTTTTACACCCGATAGGTAATTATTCATCAAGCATCATTATTAGTTTTGTAACACCAAGTAGTAGATTAGGCATCTTACAGAATTCAATATTGCTTTATACCTAATTATCTACCTTAACGATCATTTCTTCACTCAATCTCACGGGATATCGCAAGACACGTTTAGCTAGTTTCAACAGCTCAGTTATCTGATTACAAGAAAACATATTATTATACTAGCGACTCGGCCCGGCTTCGCATGGCCTATAAGCCTTCCTCGATAAATGGCCTATCCAACACAAAAAGATTTTTTCAATTCGAACCATTAGATCCTGAGATTAGCGCGTTCAACCAACCAAACAAACAAACAAACTCTTCAGCTTTATAATATTAGTATAGATTCCTCGGGTCGCGAGCGTGATTGCTGAGTGTGAGATCTTCGGTTCGATTCCTAGCTCGTCTATTAAAAATTCCTTAGTAGTAGCCCGGAGTTTGGAACCAGGTGCTGTGATGCCCCCGTTCCTCGGAAAGCACGTGGAGCAGTTGGTCCTGCGCCTAATCTCTCCCCGGTCATATCGGATTGCCGTCCCATCAGACTATGAGTAAGAAAATAGTCCTTCGAGCAGCAATTTCTCACATTAGGACCAGAAATATATTTTGTAGCATTTTTCACAAAGTAAAATTTTAAAATAAATATCCCTAGTCTTTCAACTTTATGTCAGTTCAATACGCGTAGCTTTTCAATATTTACACAGAGTGATGTGACCTACTTAGATATTCTGTTATTGAACAGGTATATAGATATACTGGCCGAAATATGTTACATCGCAATCGCCTTTTGACCGATAAAATTATCGTATTTGTGTGAAATTTGTAAGTAGGTACTTATTTTTATCTGGATTGCCACGCCCTAGATTGATGTCATCAAGCAGCTATTCCAATCAGGAAGTTTATCAGCATAGGAATAATAACAATTTATGTGTTACATACTTCATCTTACAATTTAGACCAAGAGGTCAGGATTTTACTTCCAACGTCTAGGCATTCATCTTCATCATCATGTCAACCTTTAGACGCCCACTGCTGGGCAAAGGTCTCCCCCCTAAGGGGGGGTTCAGCTGTAATCGCCATGCTTGATCGATGCATGTTGGCGATCGCAGTATGTGTTATGGTACTCAGAAGGACGCTGCTGCCCATCCTCTGGTCAATATCCCTCTGTCGCCTTCTACGACACCCACGGGTAGAAATGGAGTAGTGATATTCGCGACCACACGGCTTCTCCATAATGTCTAGTCATTATGTACAGACGCCAGCACATCAAGCTACTACAATCTGTCACATTTCTTTAATCGATTTTCAACTTTATGGTTAAAGAATAAGGTTCAAGATTGATTGGGAAAATGTGACAGTTTCGGGTAGGTTGACCTGCTGGCGTCTGTAAGTAAAAAAAAACGTCAGAGAGAAAATTAAAAAACAATACCAAGTTAAAACTTAGCCATGACCTGTTTCAACCGTCTAATTTAGTCTAATAGAATCAATGAAGTCGCAAAACAATACAAATTAACAGGTGTATCGAAACTAGTCCGCCCAACATCGAAGGTACGACGTACACTAACCCATTACAATACTATACGTCACACGTAAAGGTCATCGGACACTGGACTCGCGCAGCCTTGACCGCAAAACAGTTGCGCTCACTCGCATTTCAACCGTTTCTCAACTCAAAGAATCTAACTAAAGCGATTCATATTTCAAAAGAGAGTTGCAACAGCGGCTGGTGGCGCCGATGCATTCGCGGGCCGCGACCACCGCGATAACGACCCGCACAGTCGTTCCGGCACGCGGGAGATTTGCACGCTTTGTAAACAAACAACGCGTAATCGAAACGCGATTTCAAATTCGATTCGAACAATCGATCAATTCAAAATAATGTGACAATAAAACTGTCTAATTTGAATTACGAACAGCATAGAAAAACCAAACTTTTAAATAGTGATGTGAAACAGGAGCATGAGTTTATCCAGTGTATCGAGTTTAGTGACTTTTGGGGTAGCAGCGTGGCCACCACCAGGGCCATTGCCGGCCTCCTTTCAGTTCCACCACCAAGGGTCGAACTTTGCTGTATTCTTGATACTGTTCGCTCTCTGCATGATGGAGGTGGTGGTCCTCAGGATCATAACTGAGGAACAGGCGAGAGAACAAGGATCGAGGAGTGTGACATCGATGTGGTTTGATTTGGACGATGAGTGATAGGGCGGAAAATGTGGACAAATAGTGAGGTGACTGCTTAAAGTGTTCCAGTTATTAGTACGGGCTAAAATTAAGATTGTTGTACAATGTATCTAGTTCTTTTGTTTAGGCTGAATTATAAAACTATTCTAATTCAGCCTAAACACTCTTCTTGTTGTAATCGACCAAGTTTCTAATAGAATATTAGCTCTTTTAATTAAATATGTAAGTAAGTGCTTTGCTTGTGTATCTATATGCATAAAATGTATTTTTGAGATACAGCATGACAGAATTCCTGTGCCAACATCGACTAGGTTTTGTAATTAAATAAACTTAAAATGTAAAGTGTCTTTATTTTTTCATTTAATACTAAAACCAGAATTAGGTATTTCAAAAAATCACAAAAAGTCTTGAAACACTTAGAGTTTTTGTGTCACAATAAAATTGTCTATGATTCCACACATTGTGAACAGGCTTTTTATCAAAATGTTTACTTAATATTCACCACCAGTATCTGCAAATTCCAAACTTGTAGATTATGGAATCTATTAACGAACTAATTTGTCCATCAGAGACCAATAACAGTGGGAAAATCGTTATAAGACCGAATTATGAACAATCAATGGACAATTATTATCGTACTAGATGACTTCGTCGTTCTATATACTTCAACTTATTTTTTCTTCTAATAAAGGTTTATTCTAATTATAAAGACGTGTAGTACTTCCTTCTTGTATTACATTGTTCAGAAAATTACTTCAATAAAGTAATTCAAGTGAACTCAACGTAAAGTAATTTTGCAAGCGTATGCGGAAAATTGAATTGTTTCCGAGAAAATTGAATGAGAAATACTGATTGGTTTGTTGTGGTGTTCGCAATTATGATCATTTTTGTACTGTATCTAATTCATTGAAATATTTTTTTAAATAATATGAATAGGTAATACTAAATAAAATGTTTATGATCCAAACTCCCTTAGACTTATCCAATATCATAGAACTTGTAACGAACAAACATAATATTCCTTATTTAATAATATCATATTAAAACACAACATTCTCATGACATTGACTGGTCAAAAACCCTCATTTAAAAACATAACATTCATTACACCAAGAACAAACAATGAGTAATTAACGAAAGGTCTGAAAAAAACTAAATGAAATGTATAATAATATGCCTACGGAAGAAATTGAGACACAAGGACATGAATCTGCAGTACTAGAAATTCTGTAAAAACGTGAAGTGAGTTCAAAGTGACCTGCCTGAATATTGGGTTGGTTAGGTAAGAAAAGTTTTTATAGACTAGGACTGCCGAACGAGGGTATATTTTATTTTGGTCCTTCGATACGTTCAGAGTTCTATGAGATCCGATGGCTACAGGCTTTTCAGTTTACGTCATAATATTTATAAATAAACATTCAATCTCACGCCATGCTTCAATGTCAATCATTTTTAGGGTTCCGTACCTGAAAAGGAAAAAAGAAAAGGACAAAGTGATCCTATAAGGGTTCCGCCCGTATAGGATCACTTTGTTGTCCGTCTGTCTGTTTGTCTGTCTGTCTGTCAAGATCCTTTATTTCGGGAACGCGAGGAGGTATCGAGTTTATATTAAGACCATATACTCAAATCTACGGTCCTTTCATGCTGTAAAAAAATCAACTCTCTATGTTAACGTGAAAAAAAGATACGTCCGTTTATGTCGCAAAAAACGCAATTTTAATATTAAGTGGATTAAAGTAGGTATGGATTAGTATAGAAGTATGAATATGTACCTACAAATATGTATGGTACCCTCGGTGGGCGAGTCCGACTCGCACTTGTCCGGTTTTTTCTTTAGCATGAGAATTGATCACCACGCTTGCCGCTTACTCACGTCTGTCTGTTTGTTCCGGCTGATCTCTAAAACGGCTGGACCGATTTCGACCGGACTTTCACTGGTAAATAGCTGATGGTATAAAGAGTAATTTAGGCTAAATTTATTATCTTTTTGGTCCTTCGATACGTTCAGAGTTCCTCAGTTTGTTCTAAATAATTATAAATAAATTTTTAATCTCACGCCATGCTTAAATGTTCATCATCCTTCCTTTAACATCCTTTTAATCAAATCATCCGGTAGTAAACATTTACCTGTACATCTGCCATTCAGGACTTTTCTCGGGTTCAACTAATATTTCATCTTTAAAACATTGTGAAATATTTTTTTTTCCGACTGTACAATAAGATGTAAAATAAGATGCATTATAATAATGCCGTCCTATTGTTGTCTCACTGTAAGGCAAAGACCTATTCTTACAGAGCTGGCATGAGAATTTATCACCACGTTTGTCGCTTACGTCTGTCTGTTTGTCACGGCTAATCTCTAAAACGGCTGGACCGATTTTGACCGGACTTTCACTGGTAGATTGCTGATGGTGTAGGGAGTAACTTAGGCTACATTTATTTAAGAAAAAGAAGTAAATACCCCTCTGAAAACCGATAATCACGCGGATGAAGTCATCAGCTAGTAATACATAAAAAAAAAACGATTAAAAGATTAGATTAAGCATAGACGTATGCATATTTAATTTTCCACAAATAGATAAAGACATAGCGAATTATTGAGCGGGAGCAGAACGCGAGAAACAGGGGATGACGCCTGAGCCATTGTACAGCAGGCAGGCATGGTTCATACATGATGCTTTCGGCCGCGAAGATAGTTACACGGTGCGTAAAAACGAATCAGCTCATTGAGAAGATCAGAGGGCTAATTCACGTAATTTTATAACGCGCCGGTGAAGTTGTAGTGCAGTTGCAGTTAAGTTCAAGTTTGAGTGATAAACGGTATTCCTGTAATCTTTGAACCGCGCGTAAGCTGCGCGTGAACTGCACGTCAGCTGTACGACAACCAAACTTTACCAAACTTACTTATGGTACCTATAGCCACATGAAAGAAAAAATGTTACTCACTAAATAATTGAATAGAATCTGAATATGACGTTATTATAATATTAAAATAATACCCGAGTACAGATTTTAGTGCTTTTTAACTGTCATTTTGAGACGTCAAACGAATAGTAGAATACCGATCATGTTGTGTTCCGAAGCATGCACCAAAGTCGCGCAACAGTAGAATGCCGTTATTGCGCTCACGTGACGCGAACTTGAAGCGAGCGTGTCTGACAGCCGTAGAGAATACGAAAGTCGATGTTTTGATCAAAACTTAACTGCAACAGCACTTCTTTAGTTACGTGAATTAGCCCACAGGAGCATCTGGTTTCCCGTACATATTTTAAGCATGATATTCAGCTGGTCATATGACCTTCACTTCTTCTTCTTCTTCCTTGACCTGGTTGATATATTATTTACTAGCTGATGATGCCCGCGACTTCGTTCGCGTAATAAGAAAAATAGGTTTCCGCGTAAACACTTCTTCTGATAACCGGAGTTATCAGAAGGAGTGTTTACGCGGAAACCTATTTTTTTTCTATAATGAAAGAAGCTTTAGTTACTCTTTATAATATCAGCTATCTGACAGCTATTTTTTTTCTATAATGAAAGAAGCTTTAGTTACTCTTTATAATATCAGCTATCCCGTCGAAATCGTTCCAGCCGTTTCTGAGATTAGCTGGAACAAACAGACAGACAGACTGACAGATCAAAATAAAAAAAAATGAATTTTAGATAAAAGTACCGTATGTACAGGGGCCAGCACATCAAGCTACAACAATCTGTCAAATTTCTTGATAAATTTTCAAATTTATTACAAAAGTATAAGATCCAAATTCAATTGAGGAAATTTGACAGTTTGGTATGGCTTGATGTGCTGGCGTCTGTACTTTCATATGCATTTAGTAAAGAGCTGTTAATTGGACATTACAAACAGACACTTCAATTTTATTTAATTGTTTAGTAAGAAGATAGATGTATAGATGTCTAGGTTTCCTAACAAAGTTTTCATAAGGTAGGTACATTACTGTTTACAAATAAGTTTCACTACTGAGTACCTACATGTAACCACGTGCGCCTGCGTCACCATTGTTTCAATTGTATCAACGAATCATGATCTTTAACCTCGACTCCAATGTAAGGTATTAATTATATGTTTGATTAAAATTATAAACAATTTATGGGCACAGTAGAATAAGCTTTTTGGTTTTCGGGCAATAATATTCATCTTTTGTACTACACTCACAATGCATATTTTATTTTTTTAACTCGAGCACGTAGGTATCCCTGGTGTAGGTATACCTACCTAAGTAATCAAGACAAAAAAATAAATTAAATATTGTAGAAACATGAATATTATTGCCTAAAAACCAAACAGCTTGTTCGACTGTGCCCATAAATAGTTTATAATTTTAATCAAACATATGATTATTATATATTATTATTTTAATGTATTATTTACAATAGCTTGTTTGACTGTACTATACTTAAAGGCTCACTGGCTCAGTAACATAATAGTTCTGAAGGGACAAACAGGGAGAGAGAGTTCTGGATTTAAATTGGAGAAAAAATCGGCTTTATCGCCATAGATATCTTGACACTGCCCCTCGGGTACTTGTTATTTACATGGGGTCACCCTGGACTTGGAATAGGTGGAGTTTTATTATTTTGATTTACATATTTATTTATTCAAGGTTACTTTACAGCTTACAATTTAAATAACAATTAATTTATTGAAAATTACGCTAATTTTTATTTGCCAATAAGTAGGCACACTGTTACTAATTAGTCAAAAACGACCACTACTCATTTAAGACATATTAATGAACATGTAATATACAAACTAACGTACACGTTAGGGTGGTACTACACCAATCAATCGATCATTGATCGATGCCACCGGTCGACATCGATCGACGTTGATCGATTGGTGTGGTAGCTTTGGCTGATCGACGGATGCCGTTCGACTAACTAATCAATCGATTGCCGGTCAAAGGCATCGGTCGACGTTGATCGAGCTGCTTGATTATTATTAGTGGTGGATTATAGCCGGAATTAATGGATCAACGTCGACCGATGCCTTTGACCGGCAATCGATTGATTAGTTAGTCGATATCTAATCCATTCTACCATCGATCTATCATCGATCGACAATTGATCGATTGGTCTGGTAAAAGCTATCGATCGACGTCGACTAATCCATTCTACCATCGATCGATGCCGTCGATCGATGATCGATCGATTGGTCTGGTAACACCCTAAGGTTTACCAACCTTACGTTACCTAGTCCCGTTCTCACCTATAAGCATGACGGTACCAAAAGTACACAGACATACTTAAAATAATTATTGAGAGTCTGCCGCACTCAGAGACGTCACTTAATAATAATGAATCCTTAACTTTAATTGACCAACATAAATTGGAACGCTGTCAGTCAAAAATATGTCAGATTGAGAAGCCAAGTTATGTTGGTCAAATAAAGGTAATGTTTCATTATTATTAAGTGACGTCTCTGAGTGCGGCAGATAATTAGCAGGTTCTTACTCAATTTTTATGTGACAATGACATTTAAGCTGATTTTAATTTTAAAGAGTTTGACCTTCCCGCTCTAGACGTGCCGATTTAATTTATCTTTCTTTTTTATCTTGTTAGAGTGACATTTTGTAGCGAACGATAATACGGTCGCAAAAAAAATGTTGTAGATAATTAGATCTTCTTAGTAGGTCGATAAGGCGTTCCAGAACGAACATATTTACAGCAAAAATTTCCAACACACGGTTTTATAAAATAGACATAACATTGTAACAAAGATACGTAAACGCAAAGCAAGAAGATGTCAGTTGTCTAAACTTCCCGACATGCGTCTTTGCAATAAATCTCAATATCAAACATTCGTAATCGATATAAATGTTTTAGTGTACCTAAGTTTTGTAATTGGTTGGATAATAATTATATATTATGTTTTAGTGTAGGTACCTAAGTTTTGTAATTGGTTGGATAATAATTATATATTATGTTTTAGTGTACCTAAGTTTTGTAGTTTGTTTGTTGTTTTGTTTGTTAACTTAGGTACACTAAAACATTTTTATCGATTACGAAATTTTTAAATTATTTTATTAAAATAATTATGTGTAAATGGTTCCGTGGCTCAAAGGACCAAAAATAAAGTCAAATACAATTTTACTATTATTTTAATTTAATTTAATTATTAATTTTACATTTGGAGTTCCAATATTTGGAAACAGTTTACTTCCGCAATGCACAACGCAATATGGCAACACACGTTCTGCGCTCGCGCATAATTAATGAAATACTAATGTAATCGGATATTTTATATTCGGTTGGAACTTACATGCTAGCGGATGCTCATATAATATTTATAAATCCTTGTTCGAGATAACTTAATTGTTCACGCAGATGCTCAATCAGTGATTATTATTCAGACGCATCTTGTAGCTAGAGTTGCCAACATTTTTCGCAAGAAATACAGTATATTCAAGTTGGAGAAGGAAAATCAACAGTTTTTCAATAACAGTACTTAATTTTTTCAATGTTTTAAGAATATATTTGCTTGTTGCTTCTCCCACATTCATCATTCCGCAGTTATTTTTGAAGTTTTGTTTCTGAAACGAGGAAGGCCTGCGCTGCAGCACTGCATCGTGCGACTGTGTGGTGTGGCGCGCCTATAAATGTACCAGTGATGTTAAAAACAATATTTTTTATACTGTTATTTTTGTCCGACAGTAAAAAGTACAATGTAGCGAAAAACAGTCTACCTAATACTGTTTTTAATAGTATAGTTGGGAACCCTACTTGTAGCTTGGGCCGTTGATACTATACCCGGTTTTCAATAAGATTAGACATTTACAAAAACCTTTTTTACAGTCCGTTCAACCGATTTTGACTCATATTGCGTTGGTAGTATGACAAATGGCAACTGCAATAAACAGTTGTTATTGTAACCACTTTTTTGCCTCTAATGTCATCCTTATGCCTACGGAATAGAAGTCAAAATCGGTTGAAGGGACTGTAAAAAAGGTTTGTGTTTATGTCTAATCTTATTGTGAACAGGGTGTAGGGCTGATGATTTACGTAGATAGGTACTTGTATTCCCGCTTGACTGCCCTCAACTTGGTCCTTGTGAATTTTCGTACGAATTGCTAATTTTTATTTAATAAAATAATCGAAATAATATTTTTTATAATCTATAATATATGTACTTAAAAGAGGTAAAATTTGTTTGTACCTATGTAGGGGGGTAACCCCCGGAACTCTTCATCCGATTTAAATTTTTTATTGGAACTTCTGTTCTGGAGATTGCCCCTACGTACAAACAAATTTTACCTCTTTATAATATCAGTATAGACCAGCTTTTGCCTGCGACTTCACATGAGTGAAATTACTTACAGATCCCTAACTTTTAAAACACTCAGGGATAGATAACGGAATTAACAATTAGCAAAATAATATTCAGTTTTTTTTCAGCAGTTTCCGAGATTAACCCGAATGAGTATAGGTAAACTCAGCATGTACTGAAGTACAATTAGTAGGTATCACTAAAGGAATACAAATATTTAAAAAAAACTAAAATGTTTTATTTTTAAAAGCAAAAATTACAAAAATTGGTGATTAGAGACTCCTATCAAGCAAATAATGCCTGTAGTTAGTAGGAGACTCCGTTTTTCCATACCTAAAGACATTTTTAACATAACTAAGAGATATAAATAGGTACCTAAAACTAAATTAATATAATATACTTACCTATTAAATTAGCTCTTATATTAAAGTAATATTACCTATTATATTAAAATATGTACAAATGGGTATACCCATTTGTACATTGTATATTTATTGAGCTCCCGATATATTGGGGGCTCAATAAATATTATATAGTAAGTAGGTATATTTCCATTTTAAAAATCGCAGGAATTTTGGTTACTTACTGCCTAGGCTGTTCGTCATTACCCTGGAGTTTTCGTAGTGCATAGGTAAGGGCAAGAATGTGGAGATAAGAGATCGAATTCCCGTTATTTTAAAGCCTACAATGCCCTGCGTGTACAATTTAATAATGCATTCAGGATGCTGTTGGGACTGCCATGGCGCTGTAGCGCGTCGGGGATGTTCGCGGAGACTCGCACAGATGGTTTTCATGCCATCATTCGGAAGAAAGCGGCCTCCTTACTGCGGCGCCTGCATGGTAGTGGCAACAGCATTCTGAAAATGATTGCTGCCAGACCGGACTGCCCTTTCCAGAGTCACTGGGTGGGGACAGTCTTAGGTCTGAAATAAAAATGAATTACAAAACTAACAATACTAACATATTTATCTAAGTGATATTGTTACTAATACAACTATGGACTGTAGTCTGAAATAAAGGTTATTAATTTTTATTTAATAAAATTATCGAAATATTATTAATAATGTATTATTATATTATTATTAAACCTACTGTTTTGAACGAGCAACTAGCTGACTGACTCTGAAAATGTACTCGTAAATGATTTATTTGAAATAAATTATTTTGAGTTGGAGTTTGAGTTAACAAAATAATGCAAACAATTGTTTTAAAAAAGTGAGTACATTCTATTCCATACGAAACTACCATTTGAAAGGCGCAATTTTAGATACAATGTTTCTTATATGACGTTCAAAAGCGCTTTTTAATGGTATAATAGAAATAAATGATTTGACTTTGACTTTATACAAATAATGACGCGCATTTTTCCCAAAGCATGGTCATCCGACTATGGCTCAGCATTTTAATAATAATAATATGTGGGGACATTTTCACACACGGCCATCTGACCCCAAACTAGGGAGACCCTGTACTGTACTGTGTCAGACAGCTGATAATACACAAATACATTTTTTTTTTTTGTAAATACATACATATATCGATAAACAACACCCAGACACAAGGCAAACACAAGTGCTCATCACACAAATGTTTACCCTGGGCGGGAATCGAACCCGCAATACGCTGCGCAGCAGTCGATCGCTCAGCCACTACGTCCATACAATATTACAACTAAGTACATACGTAACAATGTTACAACAATGTAGTTATCACGGGACAGATAATATCTGTTCCGAGGTAGTTATTACTGCAATTTCATTGCAGTCATTTTATCTCATCTCATAGTGACCCACGACTTTTCTGCGACAAAACATTGAATCATGACGCAATTTTATTGACCTAAAGACCTTGAAGTCGAGATGAAACCAGTTCTTTATAATAATATGCGTAAAACCGATAATATGTTCATTCACTACCTGATGCATTCACACTGAATTATTTTATTCATGATCAGTTATAACAATAAAGTTATTTTATTTTTTGTCATAAGTGTAAACATTTATTTCAATTAAACTATTTACAAACACTTTTGAATTGTCAAGGAGTCGGTCAGTTAGTCAGAGAGTTGAGTTCGTAGGTCACATGAAGAAAAACGAGTAAGAAACTCCATGGACACTCTTTTAAATTGAGTTTTTACAAAATACTGGTGATATTATTCTTTTGCTTCTATACGTGAAAACAATTATGGCAAAGAGCAATACAAAGCATTAACAAAAAGAATCAAATTTAAATTAAATCATTATTCCGTTTCGTAATCCATTGTTCCAATTGACAGACACAACAATAAGTACCTAATATAATTATTTACATTGTTCATTCTTCCTTTTTTTGAGTAGAAAGAAATTTCTTTCGTTTCTGTAGTTTATTAATAACTTTGGTACCTATCACTTAACCTTGGTAAGATATTTTAAAATATGAATACGCAATAAAAAGTACGTTGTATGACAGGTTGGTGTTACAAATTGCTCAAGTGAAATGTATTGCCCGCAAGCCGTATACGAAGGGAGATTAGCCAAGCAATATGGCGCCCAGTATGTCAAAATCTCAGCAAACATGATCTGCGACCGTTTAGCAACTGTGTGGCAACCGGGCGCTGCAACCAGTTGCAGCTCTTGTGGAATCTGCATACTCGACGCGATGTGAAAGGGATTTCAATCGTTGCGTAGGAAGGAAGCTGTTTTCAGAACATATCCCCTATCTACTATGCCCAGGCACACTTTGAAATGCACAGGATCTGCTTTGGGGTTTTCCATATTCAAGCCATCATCATCATCAGGCGAAAAACGTCCACTGTTGAACAAAGGCCTCCCCCATAGAACGCCACAACCAGCGGAAACCTGCCGCTTGCATCCAGTTATCCGCGACCTTGACGATGTCGTCGGTCCGTCTGGTGAGAGGCCTACCAACGCTGCGTATTCAAGTAATAGTTTAAATTATTACTAACATGATTTTTATAACATAGCGGGTCCGGTAGATGCTGTCCTGCTCTAAGAAATAAAGATACTGGAATCCAATTGTAGCGCCATTAACTGGATCCAGTAGTGAATCTAAACCATCCATCCACGTGAACGCATACAAAAAAACCCGGACAAGTGCGAGTCGGACTCGCCCACCTAGGATTCCGTACATATTAGTAGGTACATATCCATACTTCTCTACTAATCCATACCTACTATCCATACTTTAATCTACTTAATATTATAAATGCGTTTTTTGCGACATAAACGGCCGTATCTTTTTTCACGTTAACATAGAGGGTTGATTTTTTTACAGCATCAAGGGACCGTACACTTGAATATATGGTTTCAATTTCAACTCGATACCTCCACGCGTTCCCGAGATAAAAATTCTTGACAGACAGACAGACAGGCAGACAGACGGACAACAAAGTGATCCTATAAGGGTTCCGTTTTTTCCTTTTGAGGTACGGAACCCTAAAAAAAGTCATTAAAACCAGTTCGGCCGTTTATGAGTTCAGTCACACGCGTGTACAAAATAATTATAAATTTAAGGATGTATTTTATTCTATACCAATTTACCTATACATACATATTAAAGTATTTTTTGTACTTGTGTACATTTCACTCCATTTAATATGTAGTTATTTGGCTTTTAAATTTTTGTTTAGTTTTTTACGCTGGCACCATTTTATCCCTTGCCACCATTGGTTGACTGGTAGAGACTGTTGTTGTTGCATAACAATTAAAATAATTTAAATAATTAGGTTTATTAATTTAATAATATTATAGGAAAGCTAACGGACTATAATAAAAACAATAGTATTTAAAACTTAATTGCTAATTGCTAGCTTCTACAGATAAATACAAAATTATTAAGACCTCACAGTATAAGTTATTTCCTCAATACTTATTGGTTCATTTCGTTCAATCTTGAACCAAAAATGGCTTGCTTTCTTACAGTGCTTGCATTGGTACAGAATAGGTCAGTATGCCGTCTACACAAGCGTTAAAACTGAGACTGAATCTCGGAAAGTAAGAATAAACACCCACATCCTTTTAGATGTCACCATTATTAAGACGATGTTCAAGAAATCTACATCGATGTGTTCGTCTGAGCATCAGCTCTGGTAAACAGATACCTACCATACAATGAGAGGAAACATAATTGCACACAATCTTAACACACAACACGTTTAAACTTCCTCTGTGATCATTTCCGTTACATTCACTAAACAGCTCCACGAAATTCATATCATTCATCACTAGCTTTGAGAATTCTTTATTGAACCCTTAACTTTTGTGGTAATAAAATAAAGTCAAAAACACTCAAGGATAACGTAACTTTTTATTAGCGCAAGAATTTTCAAAATCGGACCAGTGGTACTGGAGTGGTTCAGCTCATTCAAACAAAAACAAATAGACAACCTCTTCAGTTTTATAATGGTAGTTTCCTTTGGTGGTACAGTCAACAGCAAAAGTAGATGATCAAAATCAGAAATTCAATACTAATTTACTACCACTAATTTATATAATTTCTTACTAGTTTATTTATTAAAAGTATGTGATTATTACACACGTACTTTTGAATCACTTCGACGACACACAGTTCTGACGCGAACTCCGTTCATTAGTATTGAATTTCTGATTTTGATCATCTACTTTTGCTGTTGACTGTACATCGAAATAGCTTCCAGAACCACAACTTGAGATTTTTCAGTGAGCGATGGAGCACTGCATCCTAGGAGTTAAATTAACGGACCGCTCCAAGACACATATCACCGACGTCACTCAAAAAACAGCCAAGCTTAAGTGGGACTGAGCCGGCCATGTCGGCCGTATGTCGAACGGATCATGGGCTAAAACACTTACAATGTGGGTCCCGGAAAACGTCCAGTGACATTATGGTAGACCCAGGCGAAGATGAGCTTGATGCTTGCAGGAGGGATTGGTCCGAACTAGCTCTAGGCAGAGAGGGTTGGAAAGGAGAAGGGCGGCTTTTGCCCTGCCAAAGTCAAAGTTAAAGCATTAATTTCAATTAAACCAATAACAGGCACATATGATTTGTTAAGGAAGCGGTCAGTTAGTCAGAAAGTTGGTGCTCGAAATGTAACGTCCTGAAGTCGCGGACTGTTTGAAAATAAATAAAAATAAATTCTTCATTCACTGTTGTATACTATACTATAACTTCATAGTTTAGGTGACCTTGTATCGGTCTTGCTGAGTCACGCCAGTACGTTACCGTACAATCGAAAGTACTATCACGGCAGTGTACTAACGGTTAAGACATCAGACTAGCGCCCGAGAGATTGCGAGCTCGATCCCCAGCTATCTAGCGTGACCAAAACCGACGTGACTTTTTTCTTGTTTACAACATATTTAAGACTATCTTTTGCTCACGATTTGGACTGCGTAAACTTCAGAATTGATCAAAAGCCCTGGGGTACCCAGGGGAACACAAAGATCTATATGTGCAAGAGAAGACTCATCGACGAGTGCATTCTTCCTACCCTCACATATGGTTCTCAAACATGGTCTTTAACAAATCAACAGAGGTCCACGCTTACAATTTGCCAGAAACCTATGGCACGGAGTATTCTGGGTGTAAGCCTTCAAGACCGGGTTAGGAATACTACCATCCGTTCCATCACTAAAATAGCTGACGTCACTCGGAAAGCTGTCACGCTTAAGTGTAATTGGACTGGACACTTCTGCCACATGTCTGACGCCCAGGCGGAGGTAGAGGGCTTTAATATAAGTGGAGGCTGGCTTAAGGAGAATATTACTTACCTAACTTACAAGCTTCAGCATTAGGCAGACCATTGGACATAACAACAAACATAATACAACCTCTCATAATTGTAATTTTTTGGGAAATCGAAAAAAACGTTTTAGCAATCGTGACTTGATGAAAATAATCTGAGATAGAAAGATGGACAACGTTAAAACGTAACTTTATGGTTGTCTAACTTATTTTAGACCTAAATCATGACTGAGCATGTGAAATATTTTTCGCACTCCAGTTTAGTCAGCTAGCAGCGCTCAGCTTGAACAAAATAATCACTTTATACCTACTACTTTATTTGTTTATTTATTTAACGAGTACATTATAAGCTCACAGTGAAAAACCAAAACGCTTAAATGCTAGAATGAATCACATTATTAGTACTAATTAATACACGTAAATTATTTATGTCACAAGAATTAAATTACTTAAAATACTTAGTCACAATTGTCAACAGATTACAATTAATAATTGATTATTATTAGTAATCATAAATTAATGTCATTGTAATGAAATTAGTCGCAAAATTAATTTAAATAGTTAAAAGAATCGTCACAAAAAATAAAATAAAAACAAATAAAAATGAACCATTAGATGGGAAAAAAAATAATATAAATTAATACAGCTACGGATCGTTATCAATCACTGGTATAGTTGCAATCTGTTACCTATATTTACGACACAAAACAGATTTTTCCATTTGTTAAGTAAAAGGATATTATGTATTTACAAAGAACTGTCCTGCGGTCCTGCGCACAAGGGGTGTGCGTAGGACCGCAGGACAGTTTGCATGTGCATTCTGCATCAATTCAGCGGTTTTTTACGAATATTAAACAAGGAAGGGATCGTAAACTATTTGTTTTATATATCTTGTCCTAAAACTCTCTCTACTCGTATATCATACGTAATTGGTTGCCCAGTATATTTGAATACTTAGGTACAATATCATCATCTGCCTAACCTTTTTCCCGTCCATGTCGGCATCCAGTCAAAGCGATTACAGCTGAATACCAGTTTTACATGAAGCGACTGCCTGTCTGATTTTAACATCCCAGTTACTGTTGTGTTAGGGTGTTACTACACCAATCGATCGAACGTCGTAACCTCAGCTATAATCCATCAGTAATAATAATCAAGCAGCTCGATCGACGTCGACTAAATCCTTTCTACCATCGATCGATGTCGACGATCGGCGATTGATCGAGTAGTCGTAAACACCCTTAGGGTAAACTAACTACCTAACCTACCTACCTACCCTACACCTACCCTACGCCTACCCTACGCCTACCCTGCGCCTACCCTGCGCCTACCCTACGCCTACCCTACGCCTACCCTACGCCTACCCTACGCCTACCCTACGCCTACCCTACGCCTACCCTACGCCTACCTTACACCTACCCTACACCTCTTATTTTTTGGTCTCCTGGTACATTGGACCACTTATTTACCAAGAGAGCAGATTGCCCGCGACATCTTTCTTTTTATGATTGTTTTTTTCCCAAGGACCCCTATTTTTTTAATAATGCAATATAGCCTATGTTACTCAGGGCATTATCCCTGAGTAACATAGGCTATATAGCTTTCGATTGGTGAAAGAATTTTTGAAATTGGACCAGTAGTTTTTGAGTTTATTCGTTACATACAAAAATATAAAAATACAAATCTTTCCTCTTTAAAATATTCGTATAGATTAAATATAAAGTATTAACAGTAAAACATTAACATCCACACTAATATTATTTATGCAAAAGTGAATTTGAGTTTGTTTGTTTATATTATAAAAACCGGTTTGTTCTATTTTTTTCCTTACAAATTACAAACCGTTAGCATGAAGCAATATTTTCGCTACTCCGCAGTAAAGCCAGGTTTTGGGAGTCTCCACAAGACATTAGTATTTTTCCGTAGCCGGGAGTGACCTTGTCTATGTCTCAATAAACTTAACGCATTTCTCAATTGGGTACCTACAAGTTATTTGCAAGTTAAATCAGTGAAGGTATATGTAATGAAATAATTTTAAAATGTTTTTGTCTATTGCACATATTTTAAAATGTGATTATGGAATGGTCTTGACATTATTATATACCTCTAATATGATTTAAATGTGTAAATATGTATTTTTGTGACTTGGTCCTTCAGGGCGAATATTTAACAGACTTCTTTACTTTTACTTTTTCAGTGTAATCCGATTTTGATGATTCTATTTTTAACCCACGACGAAAAAGAGGGGTGTTATAAGTTTGACGTGTTTGTGTGTCTGTGTGTCTGTCTGTGGCACTGTAGCTCTTTAACGGGTGAACCGATTTGAATGCGGTTTTTTTTATTTGAAAGCAGATTCTCTAGCGATGGTTCTTAGACATGTTTCATCAAAATCGGTTCAGCAGTTTTAAAGTTATCAGCTCTTTTGTTAGCTGCGGTAGACATCTTAGACGCATACCGGATGTTTACTTTGCTTTCAAACATATTATTATAGGTGACCACACTGACCACCCATTGAAACACCCATGTTTGCTATAAAACTATGCAAGATTATAGAATTCTTGGTCTTATGCTGCAGCCAGATTATACAGCACACTAGTACCTAGTAGCAGATATATCGTATTTGGATTCGTTTTAATCAGTATTTTATTAACCCCCGACGCAAAAACGACGTGGTGTTATAAGTTTGACGTATCTGTGTGTGTGTGTGTGTCTCTCATCGTAGCTCCCGAACGGATAAACCGATTTTGATTTTGTTTTTTTTATTTGAAAGGTGAATTAGTCGGAATTAGCTTAGCTATGTTTAATAAAAATTGATTCAAGATGGCCGCCGCCAAAAAATGGCGGATCACATACTTTTACAACTCCCTCAATATGGGTATCAAATGAAAGGGCTTGACTAGTAGAATACTATACACTATGACAAATTTTAAATCCAAGATGGCCGCAACCACAAAATGGTGAATTACATTCTATTTTCACAACTCCCTCAATATATGGGTATCAAATGAAAGGCCTTGACTAGTAGAATAATGTACCTATACTATATTGCAAGGGAATGAGGAATGAGTAACGAAATGAAAACTAAAAACTTGTAAATTATTTTTGTAAACTCTTATACAAAACCAAACTAAATAACGTTTAAAAAATTTAAAATAAAAATTAAATTATAAATTAAAAAAAACCCCCAACGCAAAACATAAAAGCGATTATGTAAAAAGTCAAAAATAATACCTTTTGTTGAGGCATCAAATGTTTGTTCGTTGAAATGGCGCTATAATGTCGCGGCGGGGTACCGCTAAGTTTAAAGCAATTAACTAAATAGCTAAAATAGCGAACTGATGGTAACTAGATTTGCAACAAGATTAACAACTAGATTAGCAACAATTTGATAATATCGAAGCAAATTGGTCGGAAATGCTGGTAAATTAATAGACAGTGAATGAAATTAAGGGACTGACTTACTTAAGCGGTACCCCGCCGCGACATTATAGCGCCATTTCAACGAACAAACATTTGATGGCTCAAGAAAAGGTATTATTTTTGACTTTTTACATAATCGCTTTTATGTTTTGCGTTGGGGGTTTTTTTTAATTGATAGTGATGCCTCAAAGTTACCGCAATATAAATTTCATGAAAATATTCCCCCTCTAAGAGTGGAAAATTAATGGGTGACTAAAATTGTTTGGTGTCACCGTTTCGTAATTAATGTGTATGATAGGAAGTAATAATAATTGAAGAAAGAAAAAGAAATTATAATAGAAGTAATTAGATAATAAGTAGTCAGTAAAAAGAGAAAGAAAAATTACAGAACGAAGACCGCTTTCAAGAACTAAAAAGTAAAAAATAACTTTATCGCAAGCCGGTGGCAATACAAAACAACAAACAAAACAAAAGCCGCCGTATTGCCGACTTGCGAATTTAAAGTTATCATTTACTCTTTAGTTTTTAAAGGCGGTTGTCTTTTTTGTAAAAAAGTCGTTTTAGTCTGAGCAACCGTAGACCATTGTTGGGACTTTGGGAGTAAGTTCAACGACCTGCTAATTGAATGTATTATTTAAAATGGAACAAATTTCTTTTTTAGGGCTCGAGTAGAGTTGCCTCTGTTCGAATTTCCTAACACTCAAATCGAAATAGACCATCTTGCAAATAAAAACAAATGAATATTAAAAAAAAATTAAACCTTGTATGTAATAAGTACCTAAATGTTAAAGGAATGATATTATATGCAAATCCTTTCACATTATTCATGTTAGTGAATAACAAAAAAAATGTTAATAAATAATGAGTTTTCTGTTGGAATGTAGCCATCGTGGATGAAGCAATATAATTATCTGATTTGGGCAACACACAGCAAGCAATAAGTTACACTTAGTGCACGTATTCTATTTTGTAACAATTGTAGTATTATGCACTTGTTTATTGTACTTATGTGTGTTTGTAAGGTAGGTACAGTCAAACAAGCTATTTGGTTTACATTCAAAAATTTTCATCTTTCTATTACACTAACAATATTTTTTTATCTTGAGTACATAGGTAGGTAACAGACATAGCCTCGTGCTCGAGATAATAATAAAGCTGTTTTACAAAAAAGACAACCGCCTGCTTTCTGTCGATTTTTTCAAAAAGTCCTGAATCAATTTCGATAAAATAATATATGGGACCACCCTTGAGGCATACCCTATTAAAAAAAGAATTTTCAAAATCGCTTTACATTTGCAAATCGCGTAACAAATATACAAAAAAAAATAAAACAACATACAGACGAACTGAGAACCCTTCTTTTGAAGTCGTTTGAAAATACTGTGAGTGTAGTAGAAAGATGAGTATTTTTACCTGTAAACCAAATAGCTTGTTTGATCTGCTATTAGAATGTATCTTGATGCAAAATGCTTCGCGCACTGCATGGTCTCCTGTTTGTTTGTGATGAAATGAATTAAATTTGAAATCGTCGTTTCCACCGACAATGTTATCGTAGCGTTCTTGGCTACATTGTCTTCATAATTTGACACAAACACCCACCAGTTATGAGCTAATCAAAGTCTTCTGGGCCCGCTTGCGCCAGCCAAGGTTAACTCCGAGTTAGTTGATGTTAAACATAACGGGGTGTTAGCAAAATAGCATCTAACCTTGGTGTTAATAAAATAACCGCGGCTAGTGCAAACGGCCCTAAGGCTTAAGGGCGTATAAAACTTTTTTGTATCATGCTTTTTTGCTGTTCATGTTCATCATCATGCCATCACTAATTCCCTTTTGTTTCGTATCAGTCTACACTTAATTTATTCATCTTTTCTTTGGCATTCCTCTCCCTCTTTATCCATCCACGGTGTATTCATGACTCTTTTGGTCACATCCCTCTCCTTCACATGGCCATACCAAGACAAACGATTTCCTTTCAACTTTTTAGTAGTAACGTTGAGGTCAAACTGCGCTTGCCACGACCGGTCCGTAGATGGGTAACCATCCATTTCATACCGAGTTCCCTCCGTGCCTCGAAAAGCCGTTGATCCCAGCTGTCATGCGTAGATCTTTGGCAGTCGTTATGGGTAGTCAGATGCCAGAAAGTCGGACCTCCAGTCTTACCAAGGGGTATCGTGTTACTCAGTAATTAGGATGTTTAGGTCAGAAAGGCAGTCGCTCCATGTGAAACGCTGGTATCCGGTTAGACTGGAAGCCGTTCTCAACACAGTTTAGAAAAGGCTAGGCAGACGATGATAATGTTTGTCAAAACTTTAATGAACTCCATGTATCCTTGTTTCCAGGAACGAGACTAGAAGATGCATCACATCATCACAGGACGACGGCGTGTGTCGTAGCTGCGGGGGGGACAAGCACGGCGGGGCGCTACCTTGCATCTGTTATCCGCACGAGTAAGTATTTAT
Source organism: Charanyca ferruginea (assembly GCA_947361185.1). Taxonomy (NCBI): domain Eukaryota; kingdom Metazoa; phylum Arthropoda; class Insecta; order Lepidoptera; family Noctuidae; genus Charanyca; species Charanyca ferruginea. Next base: position 28,372,930 of record OX376058.1, on the reverse strand, counting down.
TATTATTATATTTAGACCGTACTGCCCCACTGTGGTCCCACTGCAGGGCACTGACCTCCCTCCATTCCTTCCATCGGTAAGATGACACCTGTGTAAAGCCAGGGCAGGTCTCCAGTTTTCAACCGACTTCAAAAAGAAGGAGGTTCTCAATTCGTCGTGAACGTTTTTTTTTTTGTATATTTGTTACGCGATTTCTCCGGCAAATGTAAAGCGATTTTGAAAATTCTTTTTTTGATGGATAGGGTATGCCTCAAGGGTGGTCCCATATAAATTTTTATTAAAATTGATTCAGCACTTTTTGAAAAATGGACAGAAAGCAAAATAATATACATGGATGATGTTGTAATGTTCTCACCTTGTACTTTCAATCTCTGTTCTGACTGTCTTGCCATTTCTTAATGGATTTGGATGATAAGGAAGTACTAAAAAGCGATAAACACACACATGACTTTAGTTTCGGAAGTCGGTGGCTTGGCTGTTATATTTGTTGTTTTGTATTGCCACCGACTTCCGAAACTAAAGTCATGTGTGTGTTTTAAAGTTATTTTTCACTTTTTTGTAAAAAAGCTTTTCTAAACAATCACAATCTCTATCCATCATCCAAACTCAGCTTCATCTAGGTAAATTCATTCCTTCCATTGGCGCCCTGTAATGGCGAGACGGGGCCGCGGTAGACCATGAAAGAGATGGCGGGACTTGGATGGCTTTCTTAAGGATTGGCAAGACATAGCAGTATAGTTTATCATAATTATTACTACAACTACAACATGTATAAAAGAGGATATTATGTTTTTCTTTTCTGATCAATCCCGATGCTGGATACAGCATCGACCTAGCTGAAGTCAAGTCAAAGTCAAAGTTAGGACGAAGCTGAGTTTGAATGACGGATAGAAATCGTAATGGTATAAAACTAAAGATCCGCTCTGGCTTCTCATGTGTGCCATGTTACTATTGGACTTTTCAAATCCAAATCGATCAAGCCGTTATCAAGTGACGATCTCAAATATAATTATGTGGCAATGGATTTTTATTTATATTATCATCTTCACCATGGCAACCTATAGACGGCCACTGCTGGGCATAGGTGCCCCCAAGAGTAGTGATTTGACTCCGGAGTACATTAAATCCGAAGCCATTGATATGACCATCAATCTACTCTTAATTCTAGTACTTACTATTATTTTTATTGTGTCGTAGATAGTGTGAAAAGTAGAGCATGCTCCTCGGGGATAAAGGTGCCTTCGTCTTGAGCGACCTTAAATCCCACGCTGCACTCAGGATTCTTGTCTTAACTCCCTTGCTTTGCTCGGGAGTTACCTCTAAACTCCCTCGCTTTGCTCGGGAGTTACCTCCAAACTCCCTCGCTCCGCTCAGGAGTTAACGCTAGAATCCTTCGTTTTGCTCGGGATTCAATACGGCGCCCGCTACATAAGACAATACTTAATCCCCTTGATGCATAATCTACTATTGCCCTTCCATTTAATCTGTAATTCCTTCCTGCTACATCTTAACATATTCTGAACTGCAGTTGCTTCTTTTGGCAATCCGATCATCTTTGTTTAAAAGATAATCATGAACTCGTTACAAAGCTGCATTAATTACACTAATGAATCATTTAACATCATTAATAATAACATGGCGTGTATTTAATCTTACGTGTAGCCAATAACCTTGGTGGAGATTTTCACAAAATACATCTTTTTTATCTGCTAACTTGTGTGGGTCAAGGTGTAAACAGTGGATGCCGTGGTGATCGATCACCAATAAAAGATGATGATATAATACTGTTACGAGACTACAATAAAAAGTTTATTATAGCCATTATTACAGCAAAACGTTAGTTTTAGTAGTACTGGATTTTTGAAAAAACGATGAACACCGGCTGCACGCACGAAAAAGTGTCACGTTCCACGTGAGCCTGAGCGTGCAAGCGAGAGCGCGAAACAAACGATAGAGAGGCACGATAGGCCCAAACAATAAGCTCCGCCCACTTCGACGGAAGCTGTTTTTTGCTTGTTATACATGTTTCTTTATGACGTTATCACGTAAAACTGTCGTCCGTTAACCGACTTTACTGACAACCAATTTTTTTAAGCTTACGTGGGACTGGGCCGGCGGCATCTTCCACATGTTGAACGTATCATAGACTAACGCAATCACAATGTGTGTCCCGGAAAAATCCAGCGACATCGAGGTAGACCTAGGCGAAGATGGCGGGATGAGTTTGACGTTTACAGGAGAAATTGGTTCACAGTAGCTCTGGACGGAAAGGGTTGGAAAGGAGAAAGGGAGGCCTTTGCCCTGCAGTGAGACAATACAGGCTGAAAATAAAATTAAATATAGTAGTAGTGACCAGAGGATAGGCAGCAATGTCTTTCTGAGTACGATAACACCTACTGCGATCGCCAACATGCATCGGCCCAGCATGGTGATTACGGCTGAACCCCACCTTACGGGAACCCAATGCCCAGCGGTTCTCAGTCCTCTGGTCAATATCGCTCTGTGGCCTTCTACGACACCCACGGGTAAAAATGGGATGGTGCTATTCGTGTCCGGCAACACACATGAATGATTCGCCGTGTATTAATTTAAAAAAAAATTCTTACTCCAGGCCGCTGAAGTTCGAGACAGGTGCGTGGTTCCTGCATCAGGTGCAGCGAGCTCTCAGCGTGATGCCGTGGAGTGTTTCCACCGACAAGCTCGAGCAAATAGGTCAGTAGTCATACCATATCGTTTTAGAGGAGCATATATTTACTTCTTTTTTATTTACTTTATACATTAGAGCTTAGGTATAGCAGCACATTGGCAATCAATCTAGGACTTATACACTCTCCAATTCATTACAGGCCAACCAGCATGTTAAGAAACTACCTATCACATAGACAAATAAAAATATTAGGAAAAAAAAGTATTTAAAAAAAAAAAAGAAAACCGCCTTCAAAAACTAAAACGTGATAAATAATTTTAGCACAGAACACACATTACTTTACTTTCGGAAGTCGGTGGCGGTGGCTTTGAGTTTGTTGTTTTGTATTGCCACCGACTTCCGAAAGTAAAGTAATGTGTTCTGTGCTAAAGTTATTTATCACTTTTTAGAGTTTGAAGGCGTTTTTCTTATTTTATTGAAAAAACTTTTTATTTTTCGCTTTTTAGTGTTGCCTTAACATCCAAATCCATTAAGTAACGGCGACACACTTAAAAGAGATTGTAAATCCTCTAAAGATTGAAGAAACTAAAACGTCGTCTAAGTAATTTTTTTGGGAATTAGTTGATTTTCTCAAAAAGGGCTAGATCAATTTTGGTAAAATTTATAAGGGACCATTTCGGAATAAACCCCTTTCGAACAAAAAAGAATTTTGCAAATACGTCTATATATGACAAAGTTATGCCCGAACATACATAAAAAAAAAATACAAACATTCGAATTGATAACCTCCTCCTTTTTGAAGTCGGTTAAAAATACTTCTGAAAATGAACAAAATGTAATAATTTCAATAAATTACCGAGAATAATGCCTTTCGTGTCTAACGCCTAAGATCATAATGGAAAAAATAGTGACATCTTCGAATTGGCTTCAGATTTAAAAAAAAACGTGTCCAAATCGGTCCATTTGTTTGGCAGATACAGACACACACGTTAAAGTTATAACACCTCTCTATTTTCGTCGAGAGTTAAAAAGGTAAAATCAAAGAGTTACAGCAAATTACCAAGTTGTATTTTTCAGGGCTGACCTACATTAGATGGTTTACAATCCTATTGTGAAATGTTCATCCAATTTCGTTGCTGCTATGTTGATAAAATATTGTGATGAAAAACGAAGTTTGTGTAGAGTTAGTATCTGAAGTAAGGTTTACGTCAGGTTGTAATCGAATTTGTACATGCTAGGAAATTGGCAAAAACGTGTTTAAGCCTGATCTTTAAACTCTCCAGTACACGTATGTGTTTCCTAACGTTACTACCTCTTAAAGTCAAGGAAATTATACATTACTAAACGTAGGTAGTCTTAGGTGCTGTGTGTGGAAATACAACCTGTCTTTCTATTATTTCTTAGAATTATTGCGTACTTCCTGTCGTCTAGTACATGTTGTCATCAAGTCTCAAGAGTGTGAGCGCCCATGGTTACACGATCTTTTGACCGCGACTTTGTCCGGGTGGATGTAAAAGACAGCCATAATTCGGCCTGAGTTAACGTCTCCTACCCAAAAACTACTTACCTTCCTGCCACATTTCAGCTTAATAGATCCAGGAGTATTAGGACCTCCGGCCTCCATGAGTTGCCGGCCTACGGGTGGTTGGCTTAGGGGCAGTCCACCACCCGACCAGATGCAGGCCCGTGTAGGCGGCGCGCCGTGTTCCGCGCGCGCCACACTAGGGATTCGACGGTGTTTAGACCGCCGAGGTCGATGGGACCCGCCTACGTCATAGCCTGGCGGGGGCGCGGTGCATGCGCGAGCGAATCCCGTACCCCCGCCCATAGGTCAGTCGAGGAACACCGTGGTGGTTTTAGCTGGTAGGAGTCCGGCACACCCCGCCGTCTTCCCCAGACGGGGGACAGTCCATGAGGATTTCCCCACGTTAAAAAAAAAAAGTATTAGGAATTTCAAACCACTATGGCATTGACTGCCGGGCCAAAAACGTTTAAGGTAAAACCTCTCCTAGCGTCGAAGACACGAAGTCCGCCATGGCGTTCAACGTGTTAACCTGAAAACACGATTAACTTCAAATTCTATTTAAAAAAGAATTGCGTACGACCTATTCTCAGACCTACCAAATATACACAAAAAAAAATCATAACAGTCGGTCAAGCCGTTTCGGAGGAATTCGATAACAAACACTGTGACACGAGATTTTTTTTATATATTAGAGATATTATTATAATAAGAATAATATTCTTCCGTAAAATTTAACCACAGCGGCCAATCTTAACCGAGACTAGTCAAGTACGCAGAAGATATTATAGGTCACAAGCGCGTGCGCAATCACAGGTGCACAGGGAGTGCACCTGTGACTTCCTTCACTCTCATAGTGTGATGGAGCGGTAATCCGACACGACCGGGGAGAGCTCAGGTTCAAAGCCAACGGCTTTACGTGTCTTCCAAGGAACGAGGGTGTCACACCACCAACTTTGAAACTCCAAGCTGCTACTGCTAATTCCTAATTCAAAAACTCAATACCACTTTTTACCCGACCTGGGAATCGAACCCAAGGCCCCATGCTCAGCAGTCGCACTTGCGACCTCTAGACCAACGGGGCAGTCAACGGGGTTGTTTCATAATATTTTTGATTCGACCTTTGAGTTCACACGAACACCAGCCTATTTTAATTAAAGATGGTTTCCATATGAATACTATTTTCCATTTAATTTTCAGAGGAGGAATGCGACGGCTACGACGTCCCAGGGCCCAGCGATGCAACGCGTGGAGAACTGAAGAAAATCAGAGAATTTTTGGAGACCATCTCTGCGAAGTTAGCCGGAGGCCCGCTAGAGGGCACTAGAGTCGCGCCGCTGTACGAGCATCCAGCCTGTAAGTAGTAGTTCTCAGTTCAGATAATAGATGGCGTTGTTTGTTTATTGTTGTTGACGATAGATGGCGTTACGCGGTTCATGTTGTTGAAGTTTCAGATTAATATATTAAACAACAAAATAGAATCCCTCAAATGTTATAGCTTTAATTGAATTATATTTGAAACTATTTGGAGTAATAGGGTATTTTACCAAAGAAATCTAATTAGTCCGTCAGATAGATTTCCAAAAAATATTGAACACGTGTTTTTTCTTTTCTCACCTAAACAAAAAAAGAAGACGATACAGGGGCGTCGAAAACTCATGTGACATCACTATATCAGTATACTTTTACTGGCGAAGTGACGTCACAAACCCCCACTCATGATCTTTGATGCGTTTTATCTTCGTCAGTTTTTATTAATTTGATAAACCAAAAAATACGTATCCAATATTTTTCGATAATCTAACTAACGGACTAATTCGATTTTTTTTGTAAAATACCCTATTAGTGCATAAATTAGTGTGCATGTGAAATGCAGGTTTGTCATTGTCAGGTAATAATTTTTTAGCATGCCTTAACGTGCACTGACCAAACTGCATTGTAAATATCACATTTTATTTGATTTTCATTTATTTAAATAAATGCTGCATTAAACGTATCCGTTTCCAAATATTTAAGTGTTGCTATTAGAACATTTTTTTCGAGTTTATGTGCATGCATTCTATATTCAGCGTTGCTATGAACTTGCGTAGATATTCGCATGTTCGAGCGATACCACGCGGGGCTGCGCGGCGCTCTGACGTCGCTTGCAATCGCGCTACGAGACGCGCTCACACGTAAGCTAGCGACAAAGTATAGCATGCACTGTGACATTACCTTTAGCAACTATTTCTAAAGGTCAATTCTACTAATTAAAAAATTTCAATATGTACTCCCAATCTGATCTCAACGAGAATCACGCATCACAATAAAAGACTGTAGGCATTAAGTAATGGCAAATAGTTTACACCCACGTTTCTGAATATATATTTTTTCCTTTTTTGTATTAATTGTTATTTTTATTTTTTACTAAATAGGTTTTATATTAATTTGCTAAGGGCCAGAATTTAGGGTCAGAAACCAATTCTGTAACACAGTTTTTACTAGCACATAGGTTAGAGAAATCTTTTTATCTGTAACGTAGGTATGTTTGTGACCTGTACGACGATAGTCTATACACTTTGTTCAAGCATACGATGATTGATCTGTACACTTGTAATGATGGAAAACCCGGGGATGATGAATTAAACCGCCCGTGTTGAGTGTGGTAAAATCACTGATTTATTTTACTTAGCCAGTTCGCTAAATGATCGCGCGTATGCAAACGCTGATGTAGCTTAACCTACTTAATGTTATGAAATGTGCGGGTTCACCGTACATACTGCCAACTCTAAAGGAGAAGACGAGAGAATATGTTTAACTTAGATGAAACCTAGTGAGTCTAAATACAATAAAAATGATGACTTAGGATAAATGATACAATGTTTTCGTTGAAAGCTGTTACAAGGTGATTTCAACAATATCTACTCTAAGTACTGTATATCTAACACTAAATTGTCTGATTTTGTTCTAGTTAATATTTCATCATAGGAGAGGTCCCTTTATTTACACTTTCCGTTGTTTTACTTCTATCACTGAACTCACTGATCACTGGCACTGTTTCACGCGCGCACTCAGTAGATCCCGGTCCTGTGAGGTCAGCTTGCGCCTCCGCCCGCGGGGCTCGCTCGCCCGCCAGTACACGTACCTCCAACGTCTCAGGCTGCTGCGGCGCAGATGCGGCTTGGCACTTACTTCTTATAATTAAATATAAGCATATGCCGCCTAAGACGAGAACCAAGGCCAAGGTAACGTACACGACGGAATAATGGTGGATGTCGTGGACGTTTAGTTGTGTAGAAGATTGTTCCTTTATATTGGTTATTTGGTCTCTAAGCTGATTCCACATAAGGGTGTGGTTTTCTGGTACGTAGAAATCGTTGGGCAAGGTTGTGTTTATTAAAGAGTTCAATATGGAAACCTCTGGGACTTCGATATTTGAGCGCATGTTTAAATAACGTAAGTAGTTGTTGTGTGTGTGAATACTGTACGAATCCGATTTCAGTGTGCATCCATAACCTAGGTCAAAGATACCACTACCTCGTATTTCTGTTGTTGTTGTGTCAGCAATGCAGGAAATACGGAGTTCACATGACTCACAACAGGTGTAAAGCCAGGAGTTTAAATTGTGTAACTTGACCCAATAATTGTGGCACGTGGATACGTCTTGTTTACAAGCGCTCCTCATATTACTTACGGTCTGGATTTCGCATAACGACTGTTTTATTCCCAGATTGTAAACAGGTTTGTCAATGGAGCAGAATAGTCGATTGTTACTGGTGATATGAAAGCATGCTTGCAGATCGCTATCTGATAAGAGAAGAGCGAGATCCTTTTGTACATTGTAGGCAATATATGGTGAGCTTGGGACAGTGCGAACGTGTTTCGACCCCCTTTTCTGAGGGATAGGTATGACTCTGTCTAACTCGAAGATATCGTTGCTCACAAGCGGAATCTTTATCTCTATAATAAGATAGCCTTCACACAGCGTTGCAGACGCCTTCATAATCTTGTACAACTCTGATAGGTTTGATGACTCGATTGGGGTCATTAGATTTCCCTGCAATTGACCGGAGATTATGTTGATCTGACGAGCCAGCTGCTCGGGAGTCAGTAGGAACGGGTCGATGCGACCGTGACTGATGTCTGTCACTGTGTTGATAAGTGTGTGTTGGATTCGCATTAGGTTTGACAATATGATACTCGCGGCTAGGGCGGATGATGTTACATAAATGCCGTTTCTGTTATCCAGACGCACCTTATTGATTTCGTTAGTGACGTTTAGAAGATGTTGTTTTATAAATTTGAACTGTTTGTTCATAGTCTCCTCGCTGCGTCGTAAAATGTTATATTCTGATTCTACGACCAAGGTTTGATTCTTCAGTAACTTTTGAAGATGATTTTCATTATTCGATATTTTTTCTATGTCCTGCTTATACTGTTGAGCGAAGTTTTCATCTAATACTCCGAACAACGTGTTTGCTAGGTACCCTACTCCGTTGATTAAACCACGTTTTTGCCTTCTAGCGTTAGGGTTTTCAAGGAGTTTTTGATAATGCTCAAGTTCCTTTACTTCGTGCTCTAATTGTAGGACGACGCTGTCGTATTGCGAACCCATGCAATCAGCGGTTTGTTTTAGGTGCTTGACATAGTTTTTAATGTTCGTTACTCCGTGATAGAACGTGGACATATTATAAAACACGATGAGTTTCCAATCGTCCTTGATAACTTGGAGGTTAGCCATCTTGTCGAAGTAAAGTCCTTGGTTTGTGGTAATTTGCGTAACGTTGTATGTCGTCACTTTCTGTTGTAGACTAGGAGATGTAAAGAAAAGCATTAGTAAAATACTGATAAAAAAGGCAAGCAAAGATTTTTGCTTTCGTGGTCGCGGCGGCTGCCTTTTGCCTTCAGCTTGATCTGATGACGAAGTGGAAGACTCATCCTGACACTGGTTCATGGGTTTGGATGGGGATACCTTCTCATTTACAGGCAAGTATACAAGCTTATTGATTGGACGCTGTATAGTGTTGTTCCTTGTCTTTACAGTAACTACTCTCACATACCCGTCCTTTCCAGGATGAAGTAGTTGTACTCGTCCCATTGCCCATTTACCTGGCGGTACGTTCTCTTCACGGATGAGGACGAAGTCGTCGACTTCAAGATTACGTCGTGCTTGTTGCCACTTGGTTCTAGTTTGTAGCTGTTGCAGATACTCCGATGACCATCGTTGCCAGATATTCTTTGTCATAGCTTGGACGAGTTGCCATCGCGCTTTCAGCGTTAACGATTCCGGTTCAGTTTGAGGCCGTGATATAATCGGTGCCCCAGTCAGGAAGTGTCCCGGAGTAAGGCAGTCGTCGTCTGAATTTTCCGTGAGTTGACATAAAGGTCTGGAATTCAGACACGCCTCTATTTGGCAAAGTAACGTTGAAAACTCTTCGTACGTAAGACGTTGATCGCCTATGACCCTTTTCAAGTGGTATTTCAGGCTTTTCACAGCCGCCTCCCAAAGTCCACCAGCATTAGGCCAGGCTGGTGCATTAAAGTGCCACTGAATGTTCTGCTCACTGATTTTGTTAAAGAAGTCCGGGTTGATAGTCTGAATAATCTCCTTATACTCCTTTTGCATGAGTCGATTAGCGCCTACAAAGTTTGTACCGTTGTCACTATACATGTGGGCTGGTGATCCTCGTCGGGAGCAGAATCGACGAAGCGCTGCTAGAAAGGCGGCCGTACTCAGGTCTGAAACCAGTTCTAGATGGACCGCTTTAGTTGACAGGCAGACAAAGACGGCTATGTACCCTTTCGTGGTTTTGATCCCGCGTCCTTTATTGACTTTCAGCTCTACGTGGCCCGTGAAATCGACACCGGTATGAGTGAATGGCCTTGACGGAGTGACTCTGGCTCGTGGTAAGTCTGCCATAATTTGTTGTTGGACTTCGTTGTTAAATCGGCGACACTTAACGCACAGTCTTAACTGCCGTTTTACTGTCCTGATTCCGCTGATGATCCAGTATCTTTCTCTTATGTAGGAAAGTGTTAGTCGGGGACCACCGTGCAAAGTTGTTATGTGTGCCTGGCTAATGACTAGATCAGTAAGTCGACTGTGGCTTGGTAGTATGATGGGATGCTTCGCCGATTTGCTTATACTGGCGTGTTTTAAACGTCCACCAACTCTTAATAAGCCATTTTCATCTAGCCAAGGGTTTAGACAGCAAATCTTGCTTTTTGAGCTCACACGTTGTTTACTTTTAATATGTTGCAATTCTTGAAGAAATTCCTGTGATTGCACGTCTTTAATAATTAAATTGTAAGCGTTGTTTATTTCTGATGACTCTAGAAAACCATGCGTTGCCATCTGTTTGTCGCGAACTCGCTTGATGAAACGTGACACCCAGCCAATAATCCGCACAATTCGTGTCAACGAACTATAATTTTGCAGTAGGTCAGTAATAAATGTAATGTTATTTTCCATTAAGGCTGTGTTCACACAAACAGTTTTTGTTTCTATTGTAGGGGACTGGTATACGATTTTCACTGCATCTTTCCTCTCGCAACCTTTTAGCCATTCAGGCCCTTCCCACCACAAAGATTGGTTTAACAACTGTTGAGACGTTATGCCTCGTGTTGCACAATCAGCTGCGTTTTCTTCCGAGCTGACATGACTCCAGAATTCTGCTGGAACTATGTTGGTTATCTGCTTAACTCTGTTAGCTACAAACGACTTCCATCTGGATATATCTCCGTGTAGCCAGCCCAAAACTATCATGGAATCGGTCCATGCATGAAGCGTCATTCCTATATTTGGTAGGGACTCCATAGCCTTCTTTACAAGTTGGGATAAAAGTAGCGCGCCACACAGTTCCAGCCTTGGGAGCGATGTTTTCTTTGCGACCGGTGCTAGCTTTGTTTTTGCCGCTACAATCGTCGATGTGTACTCGCCCTTATTATTCGTGGTGACGAGGTAAATAACGCAAGCGTAAGCTTTGTCCGACGCATCGCAAAATGCATGTAATTGACACATTTTTTCTGTGTTACCTAAGAATCTTGGTATGCGAAATTTGTCGATGCAGTTGATGTCTTCCTTTAATTTAAGCCAATATTCTTGCATGTCCTTTGGAAGTTCTTGATCCCAGTTGGTTTCAATGGACCACGTTTGTTGAAACAGTAGCTTCGCTCTGATTGTGAGCGGTGATAACCAACCAAGAGGATCGAATAACTTTGATACTTCTGACAATAGTTGCCGCTTTGTAATTACTGCATTATCGTTAGGAATTACATGACTTTGAAATATAAATGTATCGGATGACGGGTTCCATTTTAAGCCAAGAGTTTTTCTGGATTCGAGACACTTAAATTCATAGGGACTGTTCAATTGGTCGGCTGTTAAGTTCTGCAGGAGTTCTGGCTTGTTACTTGACCATTTTCGCAGGTTCATACCAGCGCCATGGAGCATTTTAATAAGTTGTTGTTGTAGCTCTTTTGCTTGATCGGCGGTATTCTGTCCACTCAGCAAATCATCCATGTAGAAGGAGTTCTGTACAGCTGCTGCTGCTAGTGGATATTTCTCGGCGTCATCTACCGCGAGTTGTTTTAGAGTCCGCATAGCTAAAAATGGTGCTGCCTTGGTTCCATACGTTACAGTGGTTAATTGATATTGATTAAAATGATCATCCATTGAATCTCTCCAAATGATCGTTTGCAGAGGCTGATCTTGCTCTCTAACGAGTATCTGACGAAACATTTTTTCAATATCCGCAGTGATTACGTATTCGTATTGCCTCCAGTTTATGATAAGTGCTAATAGGTCTCGTTGTAAGTTGGGTCCACTGTACATTAAGTCGTTCAGACTGTTACCCGATGTAGTCTTGGATGAGGCATTAAAAACTACTCTTAACTTTGTTGTTGTGGAATCAAGTTTCCATACTCCATGATGTGGTAAGTAATATGCCTGATTTGTTATACTTTCGACTTGTCGCATGTGACCTAATTCTTGGTATTCGTTTATAAATTGTTTATATTGATTTGAAAATGATTTATTTTTGGACATTTTTGACTCTAATTGTTTGAATTGCGCTATGGCCTTAAACTTTGATGATCCGAGCTGCTGCTCAAAGCCTGGCATCATGGGTATCCCAACTTCATACATGCCGTTGTTTAACCGTCTCGTGGTGGTTTTGTAAAAATCTTCACAAAACTGATCACCAATAGTCGCGTTTGATGATGATGAGTCGTGAATGTCCTCCAACTCCCAAAACTTGGCTATTTCTTCAATGTCATTGATAGCGAAATGACAGTTGAACCTTTTGACATTTCCTGATAGGATCCAACCCATTTTGGTTTGTTGAGCTATTGGGGCCTGCGCTGGGCCCTTGATTAGACCGTTTAATATAATTTCTGAATATACACTGGCATCCAGAAGAAGATCGATTGGTCTTGATACGTTGTACTCCGGGTCTGCTAGCTGTAGATGTTGCAGGTGAGACCAGGGCTGTTTGCGGAATGATGAGTTCGGCAGGCTGCTGATGACCTTTGATACAACCAACGCTTGAGTCTTCAGAGTGTAGTCTCCGTAGATGGACTTGCAGTCTAGTGTTACAATCCCTTTGCTTTGTTTAGAGACTGGACCTACTCCTGAAATGGAGGCATGATATTGTCGACGTTGCAAGCCTAGCATTTGAGTCGCATTTTCAGAAATCAATGAAATTTGGGACCCCTGATCTAGAAGCGCTCGTAATGTGATATATGTACCATTTTTAGATAGTACTGTCAACGACAACGTGGTTAACAGTATTTCTTCATTTTCAGCTGCGACGTGATTGACATTATGTTGCGCCGGTGGTGACTGTACAGTAGCGCTCGTCGTCGCTGCGGTTTGTTGGTGTGGTACACACGCCTCATGCAGTAAAGTGTTGTGTTCACTGTTACACTTCTTGCAACGTCTTGTGCTGTTGCACTCACTGTCAGGATGATAATTAAGGCAATTTTTGCAATATTGACTCTTTGTTACCAAAGTCATTCTATCACCCGGGGTCATTTTCGTAAATTTCCTGCAACGATATATAGTGTGACGTTTATTACAAATCGGACAGCCTGGCCCTTGAGTAGCGACGACTTGATACTGTTTCCGGTAATGGTTCGCAGGTTTGTCACGTTGTTGACCAGACTCCCGTTGAAAGGCAGGCTTGGTTGTTTCTCTCTCTCTTCGGTGTAAAGGCTCCAGGGCTGTGAACTTGTTTTCGAGGAACGTCATAAATTCAGTCAAGGATGGAAGATCCCTGGGAGATGTACGCGCCTCTTTGTAATCACAGTAGGTCTCCTGGTCCAGTTTCTTACTGAGAAGGTGTACTAACAACGGATCCCATGTATTTGTGTTGACACCAAGGTTGTGTATAGCGTGGATGCACTCCGTGGTGGTATCATATAACCGCTTTAACTCATAAGATGTTTGCTTGGAGATAGATGGCTGACTTAAGAATATCTCTATTTGATTTGTAAATAAAACTTGGGCATTATTATACCGGTGATTTAGTATTTCCCAAGCTGTGTCGTAATTTTCAGACGAAATGTGAAGATGTTGAATAAGGCGTTCGGCCTCTCCCTTGATTTTTCCTTTCAAGTGTTGCATCTTCTGAGCCTTGGTTATAGTGTTGTTGTCGTGGATAGTTTCTGTAAACAGGTCACAAAATGTTGGCCACTGCGAGTATTTCCCCGTAAAAGTAGGAATCTCAAGCCTCGGCGTCGCCTGTTGTACATGGACCATGGACGAAATTTTCTTATTTAATGAGCGCTTCATATCTTTGTAGCTACGCTCGTACATGCTAAATTCATTTTCGTACGATACATCTCCACCTTGAAGTATGTGGTCGATTCGTAGATGCAACGTATCGATAGTGTTCCACTTGGCTTGTATAGCCCTAAGCTCGTCTTCAAGTTCCCATTTTTCGGATATTTCGTCTACGTTGATGCTCCTAACCAACCTGTTAAACGACCTAAGATTGGTTCTCTGTTGAGCCAACAGTTCAGTGGCTTCAGGGTTTGACTGCGTACCCTTTTCATCCGAACCAAAGGCAGTAAGTAAGTTTCGAGTAGACTGGTAGAGGCTCTTACCCTGTTGATAAAAGTTAGATGCGAAGTATTGAGGTTCCTTATCCGGAAACTCAGAGAGTTTCAGGTGATTTTGTTCGAACTCTCCCCAGAGGTTATCCAACGACTCTATTCTCTTTTGGATGTATTCCGGAGTTTTTCTCGACAACGTATCCTTACCAAAGTTGACCTTAATCCTATTGAGACCTTCTAATATTTCCGATTGACGAGCGCTTAAAACGGCCATTTTGATTTAATAAAAGGAACGATCTTACTTGGACACTGACGAGATGCGATACCAACTGTGGGCTGCCGACGCCGTGCGCAGTAGTGATGTAGATTCAGCTCCACCGATGTCTTCTTGGGACGATTCACTGAATGGACTGAGTTGAACTATTTACGGAACTGTCGCGAAATACTCAACGATTATAATCAAGTGTGTGATTGCGATTTCGAAACACCTTGATCTATAAACCCGATAGATTACTACGCGTGATCCCAGTACCGTGCTCGAAGGACCAAAAAAAATGTACGACGATAGTCTATACACTTTGTTCAAGCATACGATGATTGATCTGTACACTTGTAATGATGGAAAACCCGGGGATGATGAATTAAACCGCCCGTGTTGAGTGTGGTAAAATCACTGATTTATTTTACTTAGCCAGTTCGCTAAATGATCGCGCGTATGCAAACGCTGATGTAGCTTAACCTACTTAATGTTATGAAATGTGCGGGTTCACCGTACATGACCAATAAATAAATGATTATTAATGAATGTCAAAACCTTAATAAAAATGTGGGTACATAGAGGCGATTTCAGCAAATTGAGACATAGATTTGAATGCGATTGTTGTTAAAAGTTAGTAGAATTGGCCCAAAGATCGCAAACGTCTGCATTTTTTTCAAAATATGTCTTAGGAGTGTGTTGCATGTAGGTCACTGATGTGTTTTTAACGATTGATGGGTTTAGCGGTAAATAAAGTCGAGATTAACTTTGTTTCATAGTAGGACCTACCTACTCAGGGTCCGATCTAGCTATTTAGCCACTTCAGGCTAAAATAATACTTACAGCCCTTCACAATGACACCTTACCTTAACCATTTTGATTTTTAAAACAGACAAAAAAAAGGAGATTCTCATATCGACCCGATATGTACACGTAATAGTAGTTAGTTGGAATTGTCTAATATAAACTGATTATACTGGCTGACTATACCATGACTGATACCAAGACTGATTATACCAAGAGGGCCCACGATGGCATACGAGTTGCTTATAAAAACATCTTTAGGCAGTTGCCTAAAAAACAAAAACGCTTCAATCCTATCAGTTGATAGGATTGAAGCGCTTTTGCAGCGCTTAAGAAATGTATACGGAAGCGCGAATCGACTCGTTTAATGCCATCCAGAGGAAGAGGATAGCGTCATTTATGTCCAGAATCTATAAGTGTAGAAATACCATTGTTAGCGGCCTGGTAGATGGGCTTGTAACGTCATTAACATATAGTCGTTGGGTACAGATTACACAATGAAACAGCTACCTACGTACTGACCGCAATTGTAATAATTTAATTTTTTTAGTATTACTGTAATTTACTTTTTAACTATGGATCTCTGTGTCTGAAATAATATTATTATTATAAACATATTTAGTATACAAAGGATATTTTTATCACAATTATACTTATAAAGTAATTAATACTTTTTTAGTAGCCCCCAAACTGCTCTCATTTTTGCCACCCCTCATTTATACCACTGTAGGCATTTGCCCGGCTTAGATCGGGCCCTGTAGCTACCTATACCTACATATCGATACTTTTGGGATCAAAGGTCGTAATGTCCTTTGACTTTTTAACCGAGTAGTATCGGTATGGTAAGAAAATACATACTTAAAACAGTTTATTAAACATGAAACCACTTTTGTTTGTATTGCACTTGCATGGTCTTTGTGTTTTGCATTTTGTAATATAATAACAGCTGAAACTAAACAGTTAAAATGCACTAAACGCAGCTGCAATACATGTTGCACTATCACGTTTTATATTTAACTAGCTATCTCAGCCACGTTTCGCTATGGCTCAGTTCCCGTTTCAGTTGGAACTTCGGAATAAAAAGTGTCATCATCATCATAAATATCAGCCTTTTGTCGTCCACTGCTGAACGTAGGTGTCCCCCAGAGGTCGCCAACCAATAAAAAGTGTACAACGACTAGCAACAATACTAAATATTCTGTTAAAATGTAGGTAATGTTGTGTCAGAAAATCAAGTCAATCCATCGACTTTTCAAGTTTTGCGGGCGTAAACACACGGAAGAAACACACTGATTTTTATATTTATAGATGACTTTGCATGCATTGATATCACATTTCCTCTTTAATAAATATACATGACGCAGCATCCGAAAGACTTACGACAACGCCTATTCAAAATATGTTCTCACGTTTTACTCGTAAGCGCATATTATGTAGGCTCATATTTTGCAGGAACTCTGCTGGAAACTAATAAGTTTACAATAATATTCTAAGTCATCATCTGCCTAGCGTTTTACCAAATATGTTGGGGTCGGCTTCCAGTCTAACCGGATGCAGCTGAATACCAGTGTTTCACATGGAGCGACTGCCTATCGGACCTCCACAACCCACTTACTGTTATATTAATTTTAGTGTTCTATACTAAAAAGGAACTTTGACCATTTTATTAATCACTCCACTTCAGCCGAAAGACGTCCACTGCTGGACATAGGCCTCCCCTAAAGGGAGGGTTTTGCCATAATCGCTACGCTTGGCAGGCGGGTTGGCGATCGCAGTATTTATTTATTTATTTATACTTCATGCACAAAGGTACAAAGGCGGACTTAAAAGTCCGACAACCAGAACCGAAAGTCTAACAACCAGTTTTACCAAGGGGCCCAGTAACTGGATTGTAGAGGTCCGATAGGCAGTCGTTCCATGAAAAACACTGGTATTCAGCCGCATCCGGTTAGACTGGAAGCCGACTCAACATAGTTAGAAAAAGGCTCGGCAGATGATGATGAATCAATAATTATTCCATGGTAGAGCTTCTCTGAAAATCACTTGACCTGATTAATTTTAAAATTAGATGTTTAGTTACTTTGAAATAAATAAATAGTCTGTCAATTGAATTGGACAGTCACCTACCAATGACGTCATAAGTATAAACTGCCATACAAAAATGGGGCAATCGCATTTTGACAGTTCATAATAGAACTGATTGGTGGTGTCATCAATTGGAACGGTGGTGGTGTCTTCTTCTTCTTCGTCTTTATTTGGCACCAAATCCTATATGGTAGTATACATATATTGACCATGTTATAGAGAAAATATACTTTAGAAACTTACAAGATAAATAATTACCAAATTGATCAAAGGACAATCGGAAGGTTGACCCTGAACTAAAGACATCAACGCGTTCCTATTCCTCAAAATAAACTCGGGACTTGTAAGAAGATTCCGAATCTGGTTGTTACTACACCAATCGATGACATCGATCGACATCGATCGACGTTGATTGATTGGTGTGGTAGCTTTGGCTGATCGACGGATACCGTTCGACTAACCAATCGATCGATTGCCGGTCGATGGTATCGGTCGACTTTGATCGATTAACCCCAGCTATAATCCATCAGTTTCTTTCGAAATGTATTTACAAGAGGACGCACAGGCCAGGTAGGTAACGCGGGGGGATCAGGCAGTAGCAGGTGATAATGAGGAGCGGACGGCGCGCGGTGCGGCTAATCAAGCAGCTGGATCGATGTCGACTATTACACTCTACCATCGATCGATCGATTGGTGGCCAGGTAGAAACTATCGATCGACGTCGACTAATCCATTCTACCATCGATCGACGATCGATCGATTGGTCTGGTAACACCCTAAGTAACTCAATTTTCCAAAAAGCCTTTCTTACTGCGTTTCTAATAAGCAAGGCAGAATTATGAACAGCTAGGTCTTTTGAAAAAAAGTACATTAAGTGTAAACTAATGAAATGGGTTTTGAAATTCCATACGATCCAAATGACTAAACTTCAATTTGGGATGTTTGATTTCTGTTCGACGAATGCATAAACAACTTTTTTGGATAAGTCGTTCACCTTAGAAGACACGTGAAGGATATTATACTGTACCTACCTGTATCTTTTTTTTAGTAGGGTAAGCAAAACATTCAATATTACGTAAAAAAATATATATTATGTGCATTTCTTTTCGAATACCCGTTTTTTGTCTACACCTTTGTGAGTGGTGGGGGTTGGAGATATTGTCTACCGTGGTCTCTTAAGCTTCGACCGTAAAGATTATAAGAAAAGTCGAATAGAAAATGCCGACAACATCTTGTTTAAATAAAAATACTTTTAAAAGTGCCATATTTGGCATATTTACTAATAAATAATTATCATTTATTATTTAAAACTGCGAAAAGGATATACAGGATATTAGGGATTTTGCTGGTTGAGTTTTTATAAACTGTAATATCCAGAGAATGTTTAAATATCCCCCTTTCAGAAAATCAAATATTCTGAAAATATCAAATACCTCCGCCGCCGCTGTAATTACAAAATAAAACAATGAAATACACGTAATTATGCTATTAAAATTATTTTCCAAACCGTCTACAATTTGTTTGTTTTTTCTCATAAACTTCTGAACACACAACACGTCTTCTCCGACATGTTTTGCAATGACGTCAGTCGGTACGTCAACGTTTTTACTGACTCAACTTTGAACCTGTAACTTAGGAACAAAAAATATATGTACGCAGTAGTAAATGTATGACAAAAACAAGTTATTTTAATGGTTATTGGTGGTCTGATAGCTGACTCGTGATTTGTTTAATGACCTTTTTCTCGAAATCAAAACAGCATCATCTTCATCTTTATCTTCATCGGAAAGACTAGATATTATTTTTCTGTACTCTGAATGAGTTTACAAAAATGACTACATGGACTATGTATATTGTTAATATTGTTTAAGACCACGCTACCGATTTGGGGTAGATAACCTGTAATTTAGTAAATAATAATTAAAATCTTTTTCTTTTTAAAAGAGTGACATTTATGCCCAGTAACTTAGAGACGATTAGTCGTTAATTTGGGTATGTAAATTAAGTTTTTTTTTTGCTAGCATGTGCTGCCGTACTCCTGGGCAAATGAAATTCTCTTCAATCTATCTTCTCTTCGATTTGCTGTCATCATCATCATCAATATCAGCCTCTAGATGTCCACTGTTGAACAAAGGCCTCCCCCATAAAGGGGGGGGGGGTGCCATAATCCCCACGCTTGGCAGGCGTCTTGGGGATCGCAGTGAAGTTGTTAACGTACACGGCAGCCTTGCTGATACAGATTTTCTGTAACCTCATCTAACTGTGTATATTAATTTATTAAATCATATAACACTGCCTAATTACACCTTTTCATTCCCTTCCCTACCGATCGAGAGGGTACCTATAGGAGGTCCCATTTTATTTGAAATTATTCTATCTTGCACGAGGGACCAATCTGGAGGAATCGATTTACTTATATGTTCACTCACACCATATACATACATAATACACACATACAGAGTAACTGAAAGAGTTTCTTAGAAAATGAGGTGCAATAATTTTCATATATTTCTTCTGCGCCTGACCCACAGTGAACTGACGCTAATTATAATGTAGCCAGTGCAAAAATTATAATTAATTCACATCGTTTCATGCGACTGCGCGTGCTGTGTTGCCAGAACACGAATTGAAAATCTGATGTGACATTTAAAAATGAAATTGGAAGAAAAACTTTTTTAATTCCTGTCATGTTGAAATCCTAAGAAAAAGGTATATAGTACAAAACCATCCAATGTCAGCCTACTCGGATACAATAGTTCTATAGTTTTAAAATTAATAGACAGTCCGTTGTAATAGCACAGACTCAGCAGTGGACAATTTCCATCAAGGAAATATGGCTAACTAAAGCAAAAGACTGATTCTCTTAATTGCGAAGTGTGTCATGTGATTGACGATGTCCATCATTCGTAGATGGAGTGTGTTCAGAATAGGTAATGATAAGAAAAATGCAAGTTTTAGGCAATTCCAGCAAAACAAATTCGATGTTTAATGTTGATTATTCGATATTTCATTGCCCCTTTGACCAACGCATCTAAAATTAGTAAGTTTAATTTTTAGATATACTTTAATACTTTATCAGATGCATCATTACTTAGACATACCTATTCAACGCATAAAATGTTCCTAAATGAATATAGATAATTTAAAAATATGTCGTGTTATTCAACAAAGACAAGGAGTGCTTGATATATCAGCGAAATCCTATCGAAAATAACGTCTTAATTAAACTTCAAAGCACGGTTTTAAATGGTCTTATTTAAAGACCCTCATTACCATTCACTTAGGAGTCTAATACCGTTGTTTCCCAATCCACTCAATTTCCAAATCCCAGCGCAGAATTTTAAAACTTGCAACATTTAATCTTCCACCGTCTGACTTCGCCCGAACGCATCCGACACGCTTCATTCATAATGAGTATGCCAATTGCATTGCATACGCTAATTATAATAATTAGCCGTACTTAAGCTGAATACTTATGTTCACAAATGAAGATCAAAGGACACTTAGCATGACTAGAACGCTCAATTCTGTGATTGAATTGCAGCTCACGTCCTAAGTCTGCAAGTAATTTTCGTAGTAATTATATGGACGTGATTCTTTTGTTTTACTTTCTCAGTGCAGGTAATAAGTTTTATTGGAGTAATCTAGCCAATTACCATTAATTACATCCACCATAGGCACATCAGTAAAAGACTGGAACTGTTATAGGAACTGTCTTGTTTAGGTAGTAGGTACTGCAAACCATTGATTTAGATAGTTAAAAAAAGGTAAACAATCTTGAGATGTTTTTTTATTATAATGTACTTGTTCAAGTTCTGATATTTCTTGAACATAGGCACTAAATTGGTTTTGCATTTATAATATGCAAGAAATACATAATTAATATATGTTTAAGAATTTAAACATGCAGATATCAATAAAAAGACATCAAGATTATTTACCTTTATCTACCTAAATCTTACTAATATAGTCGAAAGCATTTGACTAAATATTTCTTCCAAACACTGAATTTAGTCTAGAAGTATTTTGAAATTAGAAGCGTTTGCTTATTTTTGTATCGCTGTTTGCCTACATTGTTTTCACGTATACATAGAAGCAACAAGAACGTTGTAACCACATCCGATTGTAACCAATATTTTGAAAACACTTAATTTAAATAAGGGTCCGGATTCTGAATAACTGCCACTTTTTGCCAATTCAAAAGTGTCTGTAAATGGTTTAATGGAAGTAAATGCTTAAGTTAAAACTTACCCACTTTTTTGTAGTTCTTTTAAGGAACATAGTTGAAGTGTCTGGAGGGTTCAAGAGTTATCAAACGTTACGTGAACACATATTTGTCTAGTTTTTGAATGTTTTAGTAATGTTTGCAATGTTTCTCGTCGATATGTAATCGTGTATTAAGAAAAAAGTAGTTTTTCATGTCAGCATTGAACAACCGAGTATTTTACATACCTCAATATTTACCTAACGAAATCTGTTAATAGCTTTTACATAAGTACGATGTTCGCAAATTACATGCAAAAAAAACATAAGTACTAGTCATGATTTTATTCTAGAAGTGCAGTATAGTACTGCTGATAAATGTGCTAAAACTCACTTAGGTACCCAAGTTCGAATTTGCCATCAAAATATCAATATATATTTACGCTGAGTTCATAGAAGAACAAGACAAAGACGGAAAACATGGGATAGAAACAACACGGCAGAGAGGCACAGAGTTTTGCACTCTTCTATATCTATACTAATATTATAAAGCTGAAGAGTTTGTTTGTATGTTTGGTTGAACGCGCTAATTTCAGGATCTACTGGTTCGAGCTGAAAAAATATTTTTGGGTTGGATACTCCATTTATCGAGGAAGGATATAGGCCCATGCGAAGCCCGGCCGGGTCGCTAGTCAAAAATAAATTCTAGTCTATGACGTTCAAAAGTGTAATTTCATCATCGTTATGTCCACTTTTAGGAACCACTCCCAAAGGGGGTTCAGCTGTAATCGCCATGCTTAGCCGATGCATGTTGGCGATCGCAGTAGGTGTTATGGTACTCAGAAGGACGCTGCTGCCCATCCTTTTTTTTATTATCCATTGATAGGCATACGTTTGCCACTATCTCACCTGATGGGAAGCGATGATGCGGTCTAAGGTGGAGCACGCTTGCCTAGAAGTAACCTATTCACTCTTGACTTAAAGACTCCCAGGTTGTAGCTATCAGGAAACACAGACTCAGGCAGGGAATTATCAATATCCTCTGGTCCAAAATCTCTGTCCCACGGGTAGAAATGGAGTGGTGCTATTCGTGGCCGGCAACACACGGCTTAAGCTTGCATAGATCACCCGGATCATATTTTGCTAAAACATGACTCAAACTATTTCCAAAAGTATTATTATTTTTTGAACAAAAACAAAAGACAGGCGTTAAATTCTTTCCATTATCTTTAAATTAAATTAGACAAAGCTATACCTGCTTTATGCTACGTAAAATACGAACAATGGTAATGAAAAACAAAGACCATTGTCGTCTTAATAGATTGGTATTATTAAATATAAACGTTAATTATGACCGAAGATAATTTTGAAAATCTACGAGAATTTGACAATTGATTTTAATTTCAATGAGGTGGATATTGGGATATCATCAAATAAGTAACTAAGGAATACTAATACAAAATGACATTACAGAAAAGTATAAATTTTTGTTTTGTTTAAGAGGTAACGTCCAGAAATACTAGTCCGGAATTCACTGTCAGAATTAGAAACTTTTCACTAAATGCTTTTATTATTATATTTATTTATTCAGACACTTACAGTCCACATTAATTGTTAGTAGTGCTTAATACCTATGTTAGTACCTACATCAATTAATTAACATGTAACCTGTCTTAGTATGGGGTCAGATGGCCGTGCGTGAAATGTTAAATTATTATTTCAATAAATTACAATTAAATTTAATTCGCTACCTACAATAAGAATAAAATTGAATTAAAAACAACAAATTAAAATCAATTCCATAGATCAAACATGTCAAAAATTCAAATTATAAATGTCAGTAAATCAAATTATACACAATAAAATCAGGAAAATTAAAAAATATAGCGCTCCTTTATATACTATTAATTTAAAATACATTTAAAATAAAATCCTACTTGTAACATGATATTAGTTATCTGCCCCACACTTTACATACGGGTGCATGAAGGGCTAGCCAATGCCTCTGAAATGGCCCGTCCAACCTGTCAGCGACGACTGAAAGCAGTCTGTTACCGCTGCCACGCACCCTGCCCGCTATCGAGGTTGCTCTCTTGCGCATGGTGGCATAAAAGCTATCCACCCGCACATTGGCGAACATTCCAGATGCGCTGCAGAAGCGAGGCAGCCGCAACAGTGCCCTCAACGCATTGTTGTATTGAACGCGGAGAGCGCTGTAGGATTTTTGCAAGTATGACACCCACAGGCCGCTCGTATAAAATGAAGTGCAGTAGGCTCGAAACAAGGAGATCTTTACTTCCGTGGAGCTACGAGCAAACCTGCGAGCTATCATGTTTGCCCTAACCGACAGCGCCCTCCTCTCTCGCTCAATATCAGCGTCGTCTTTCAAATCAGGCGTCACAATGTGGTCCAAGTATTTAAAACTAAGCACCCGCTCCAAGGGTACGCCGCACAACTTGACTGCTGGAACCTCTGTCGGACACTTGGCCCCAGCTTGGAAGACCATGAGCACACTTTTAGTGACATTATATTTAAGACCATGTGCGTAAGCATACGCCTCGCATATGCCCATGAGCTCTCTAAGTCCACATATTGATGCACTCAGTAGCACCATGTCGTCGGCATAGCTGATGTTATTAAAACAAACATCATCAACGTGGCAGCCAACATGGCGACCGCTGAGCGCGACAATAAGCTCATTCATATACAGATTGAAGAGTGAGCTCAACCCTCCCTGCCTCACCCCGCACCCCAACCTGTACGAGTCCGACAGAGCTCCCGCCCACCTTACATTATTGACCTGGTTCCCATACCAGTGCTGAAAGATATTTATTATTTCAGGTGCAATCCGACGGTCCTTTAGCTTTTTCCACAGCACATCATACAAATGCCCTGGACAGGTCAAGAAAGCAGGCGTATACAGCTGTATTACGGTCCGTGTAATATTTGACAGCATGCTTTAAACTCAATACTGCACTATCAGTAGACAGCTGGGGCCTGAACCCAAACTGGCTTTGTTCAACCAGTCTCT
The DNA here is from genome assembly GCA_947361185.1 of Charanyca ferruginea. Lineage (NCBI taxonomy): Eukaryota > Metazoa > Arthropoda > Insecta > Lepidoptera > Noctuidae > Charanyca > Charanyca ferruginea. Next base: position 28,348,347 of record OX376058.1, on the reverse strand, counting down.
TCTTGCAATTGTCTTTATTACTCAAAACATCCCAAATAACGTTCATCTTGTGGTCCCAAGTCCCACTCTTTGTAGTTCTAAATTCGCGCATGCGCTTAACTAGTGAAACTAGTATACACACTATGCACGCGATGTGTATAATTGGGCCAAGTATACAATAATTATGATTAAACAGTAATCATACGTAATTTCATGTAATCTTAGTTCTGTAAAGTCATTATTTTTTCACTTAATCCTTATGATGACAGTCGTAAGCGTAAAATTACCGGATATTATAATTGCAGCCAGTCGTTTGTAGATGAATGAGTAACATTGAGAATGAGGTGTAAATTGAGGATAAATTATTTAACAATTATTTTTTACATAAAAGGGCATTGGCCAATTAGGTACAGATGCCCAGCAAGCCATAGTGTCAAATTTTCCCAATTGAATATGAACATTAATCTATCTCTATATATAAAATGCAAAATTAACTGATGTATCAACGCACAGGCCATACCCTAAGGCTAGAACATTGAAATTTCGTACACGTATTCCTCATATTATGACGAAGGCATCTACTAAGGAATGATTTTTCAAAATTCACCCCCCAAGGGGGTGAAATAGGGGATAAAACTTTGTATGAAACTTTTTATATTTCTTGGATATATTTGCATTACCTACCTAGGTAGGTACAGGTAGGGTAGGGTAGGTAGGTATAGGTAGGTAAGTTGGGAGGGTATGTAGGTAGGTAGATAGGGACAGGACAACGTCTGTAGGGTCAGCTAGTCTTGTAAAAAAGTTAAAAATCTATCAAAGAATATGTGCCATCTTTACATTACTTAACACAGAATTACACGAGACCGACACGTTCATCTCACAATTCTCCAAACATATTGGCAAGACGGTCTTCCAATCTACTATCATCTCTACTTAGTGTAAAACAGTCACATCCTGCTATCTGTTTATCTACACGCTTAGATCTTTTAACGTTTTGATTGCCAGGTGCCACGTAAATAATAGCAAAAACGTGCCCTCGGCGCTTACTTAAAGGGTTGCCAACCCTACTATATAATATAATAATAATAATAATTTATTGGCAGACCGAGGTCCATACTGTTAGTAGATACATTCAAACTTATTACAACTAATGCTAGTACACATACAATGACGAAAAAAAAGATAAGTAAATAAATAAAACAGTCACAATTTGTATCTGGCTGCGACGTGTCTAATATAGTATCCTACTATATTAGAGGCCCGACTACTATATTTTTGAAAAAAAAGATATAGTAGGCGAAACTACTATATTTTAAAGGCATCAAACTCTTAGCAATAATATTCGTTTCAAAATGTGTAAGCGTAAAACAAAATGTCAATAACTATTGTTAACGATTCTGGTATGTCAAGTTGACAGATGCGTTCAATAATTCACAAAATATTCCTAAAAAAGAAATAAAGTACCTACCTACCTAATTTTTGGAACTATTTTTTTTTTACATCTTTTCGTTATCTACTATATTTTAATGAGTAAAAATTTTAGAACTACTATATTTGACCGTCAAAGAGTTGGCAACCCTACCTACGTATGACTACTCTATAGAATTACGTATAGAAGTCTGTCATGTAGTCGTGACCGTGGCGTGCTGAGCACATTTTGGTTTGTCATCTTTACATGACTGTGGCGGTTAAAGATTAAAGAATTACACAAGATTCACTCGCTCATCACACAGTACTCCAAACATTGACAAGATGGTCTTCGAATCTACTATCATCACTACATAATACAAAAAAAAATAATAATAAAAAAATACAACCGCCTTCAAAAACTAAAAAGTGATAAATAGCTTAGCACAGAACACACATTACTTTAGTTTTTGAAAAAAGTTTTAATTTTCCGCTTTTTAGTATCGCCTTATCAACCAAATCCATAAAGATACGGTGACACAGTTAAAATAAAGATAGAAAGTCCTCCAAAGATTGAATAAATTAAAACGTCATCAAAGTATTTTTTTTGGGATTTTGTAAATTTTTTCAAAAAGCGCTGAATCAATTTAAAAAATGTCGCTTCCCGCTGTCTGTCCCTCTGTACGTTTAGGTCTTTTAAACTACGCAACGGATTTTAATGCGGTTTTCATCAATATATAGAGTGATTCAAGAGGAAAGTTTAGACTTTGTGTTAATTTGTTGGAATATGATGATGATTGATGAAGATGTCGGAAAACATCATGCCTATTGGGAGCTTTAGTGGCGTGCTCCACGTAAACCAATAGAGTTATATTATTCCCTCTACAAGTGCCAAGTCGTTATAAAATACCAAAGCGTCCATTTTCGCCTTTGTTGTCCTTGTAAACCGTCCTAACCCGCCTATAAAAGTCAAGCTCGACCCGTCAACTTCGCCTAGGTCTGCCACGACATTGCGGAATAGTATCGTCAGTTCCCGCGACCCCCGAGCCCCCGCAGCAGGTGTGAGATGGAACACTGGGGTGGTTTTTAGTCAGTAAGAGTCTGACAGACCGCTTCACCCAGGGCGGAGGACATGCATGAGGATTTTCAACACCGTAACAAAATAAAACCGGCCAAGTGCGAACCGTCACTGACAACCACAAAGAAAAAACCGGCCAAGTGTGAACCGTTAACGATAAGCACAAAAAAAAACCGGCCAAGTGCGAACCTTCACCAATAACCACAAAAAAAAACCGGCCAAGTGCGAACCGTCATCAACAACCACAAGAAAAAACCGGCCAAGTGCGAACCGTCACCGATAACCACAAAAAAAAACCGGCCAAGTGCGAACCGTCATCAACAACCACAAGAAAAAACCGGCCAAGTGCGAACCGTCACCGATAACCACAAAAAAAAACCGGCCAAGTGCGAACCGTCATCAACAACCACAAGAAAAAATCGGCCAAGTGCGAGTCGGACTCGCGCACGAAGGGTTCCCTTTTTTAATATCGAGCAGGAAAACGGCAAAAAATCATGTTTGTTGTATGGGAACCTCCCTTAAATATTTATTTTATTCTGAAATTAGTATTTGTTATTATAGCGGCAACAGAAATACATCATCTGTGAAAAATTCATCTGTCTAGCTATCACGGTTCATGAGATGCAGCCTGGTGACAGACAGCCAGACAGACAGACAGACGGACAGTGGAGTCTTAGTATAGGATCCCGTTTTACCACTTTGGGTACGAAACCCTAAAAAAGGTCTGCTACGACTTCCACATTGTGCTTGATTTGGCCCATGAATGATCCATTCGACATACAGCAGACGTGCCCAGCTCAGTTTTGGTTTTTTGGATGACATCGGCGATTTGTGTTTCGGAGCTTAGCTTTCGGAACAAAACGGGAGAGCTACCTAATAACAGCAAATAAATGTAAGTACTTATACTTATACCGAGGGTGTCGTACAAGGAGACTGAGGGAAAATCCGGAAGTCGGGCAGCAGCGGCTTCCGTGCACTTAACAACCTCACTGCGATACCCAAGACGCCTGCCAAGCGTGGAGATGAAGGCAATGCCCCCCATTTATGGGGAGGCCTTTTTTCAACAGTGGACATCTTCGGGCTGATGATGATGATGACGAATTTAAGACTAATTGGGCAAGTTCCGGCTTTAATCCTATAAATGGATTTCCCACACTTTTAACAAGTCATTGATAAATAACCTCCTATGTAAGTCCAGCAATAGTATAATGAACCATTACAAAAAATAAACTATATGCGATGGTTCTAATTATTTAAAGACGTCATCGAAAGCCACGTGAGCATAATCAGAAATAATTTGTATTGTATAAAAAGTTATAATTTATGATACAAAGTTCATCCTGAGCTTAATGAACAAAATTTCAATAATTACAGTACGTAGTTGAATTACAAAATAGTTACTTTGTCGTTAAGATTTACTCATAAGTTTTTTTCTACTGGCTGTTATGGTTTTATATCATAACAAAAAAAAACTTGTGCGGTCAGAGTTCTCACACGTTTTTTAACTCCGAATGTAATTCGAAACAAAATCTGGATAGTTTTGCTTGAGTCTCAATACTTGCTCGTACACACACACTGACACTAGAAAGAGAAGAGAGAGGAAGAGAAAGTCATATGAAAGATGTATAACGTAAAAATCTTACGTGACAAAACTTACATTTTCTCTTGAATTCCGTTCCAAAAACTACATCTTCATCTGTCTTTTTTGTTTCACATTAGAAATTGGCCTCCAGTATGAAGTATTCATATTGTTTCATGTCTTTTTTCTAATAAATTATATTTAATATTGATGTATTTGCATTCAGTAATAGGTAGTACCCTCGTAAAGTTCACCACATACCTACATTTAGGAGCTATCCAGGCAAACAAGTTTCAAATGGATAGAATCTATTTGTACAGTTTTAGTATCTATTTTAAACCTTACGGGCAGGGTCTCCCTAGTTTGGGGTCAGATGGCCGTGTGTGAAAATGTCCCTACATATTATATTATTATTAATTCTCATATATAAAAAAACACATTATAATCTCAGTCTCAGTGCCACACTCAGAGACGTCACTTAATACTAATTAATCATTCATTTTAATTGACAAACATAACTTGGAACGCTGTCAGTCAAAAATATTTTTGTTGGAATGTGCTAAGTTATTATGTTGGTAAATTAAAGCTAATGATTCATTATTATTAAATAGCGTCTCTGAGTGTGGCAGTCAATCTGTCAAATATAAAGTTCTGATTTTCCTACATGTTTAACAAGTTTAGACGTTAATTGTCGCTAAAATTGCGAGTAGACTTAAAAAGTTTTTAATAACAAGAATTGACTTATTCTCAAAAGTGCCTACATTAAACGTTTGAAACATTCTGAATACCCAGGCCACACAATTTCAAAACATCCCCCAAAGAACCCCCAACTACATAGGTTGGGGATTTTGGGACTGTTTTGACCCGAAGATTAAAGCGAAAGAATTATCTGAAAACATTTCCTAATTTTTATAACTTTGTCTTTCATTTAAAACTTGCAGAATACCTCAGCAAGACACAAGACAGAAACATCTTATTATAAAATAATATTCACAAGCCCGTTTAAGTCGTTTTAGAATAAAATGAGTAAGTCTAAGCATAGACAGCGCAGGGCAAAGGTCAGGGGCCCTCTATCTGATGCAGGCAGAGCCGCGTCCAACGTTTTGTTTTATTTTCATCATTTTATTACTTATTGCTTACTCTTTCAGCCTTACTCGCGTGGTCCTTACGTATTTTTGGCACAGCTGTTGGACAATACTTAATGTTTTATTTTTAAGTTTTTATTATTGTGTGTTCCGTATGGACTCTCAAATAAACATATTTTTATTTATGTGTTTTTATTCTGGTTTTTTTAGTCGGCTGCCTGAAATACTTGGGCAAATAATGTTTATTGTCGAAGTCATTCTTATATTTACTTTTACTTAAACGTTTACGCTGTTTTCTAAACAAGCCAATAAAAATTTACCCGTTTATAGTTTCGGAGAAATGCGTGAGCAAATATACATACATACACCTATAAAATTTTGTGTATTTGATTGGAAACCCAAATGCCGTTCACTGCTGACCGTAGGCCTCCCCCAGAGATCGCCAACCAACCCGGTCTTGAACAACCCACATCCATCCGCTGCCAGCCACCTTCTTAAAATCATCGGTCCATTGTGCCGCAGGGCGTCCGACACTACTCTTGCCCAAACGCGGTCTCCACTTTAGAGCGTGTCTGCTCCATCTGTGGGTCCATCTATTATTTTCTATCTCCTTATCTCTTATTATTTTATCAATTTACGCCATGCCATACGAACGACAGATGCACTTACCGTTAAGAATATTTAAAATACCAAACTTACATAATCCGCACACCGTTATTATTTATTTATACGTGACCGCCACTAAAACAATTTCAAAAAGCATTTCATCCACATCTCCTGTGCTCTCCGCACCAACCATTACCATATTTCACCATCCATTTCGTTTTTTGTTGCGAAATTTTACCGCCGTATCGCCATAAAAGAGCAATGTAGCACATATACATATATTTTGACGGTGAAATGGCGATCGCCTATTGAATAATGCTGTGGCTATCGACGTACTCATCATTACATCTACCAATAAAATCTTTAATGGTACTGGGGTTACACGTCGGGCCGAGAAAAATTGCACACTCTGGAAAAAATTGATAAATACTATGGTAGATTTAATGCGTATTTCGCCTACTACATTTGTTATGGTAGTGTTTTGTAACGCAATGCTAATGTGGTATGCAGTATTTTGATTAAACTTGTGTGTTAATTTTCGTTTGCATATTAAAGTTAATTGAACATTCTTGGAAATTATACCTAAGAAGCGGTATATAAAATCAATCGTTGCCCCTGGTGAGAAGGTACTATAGAAACTCTGACTGGTTAAGCCAAATTCAACCTTATTGGTTAAGTTTATACTTTGCGATGAACTCTATTCGTTTTAAGAATAACGAGCTGACAAGACGAATTAGAATTAAAATAGAATGTAACATTATCAAAGTACCTATAGTTCGATAAATACACGAAGTAATAAGCAGTCTTGTGTACATAAATATGGTATTATGGTCTTTTCTCGACTAACAATGTCTATTTACAACCGTTGTTTTTTATGCAAGAGTTTTCCCAAACGCAATGCCCACGTCTACTTGCCATTTTATCTGAAAAGTGATCAGGTCCTCCATTCCTGAAGTATTGATCCCACTAAATACTGCATTAAAGGTTTTACATCTTTCTCTTAACAACAGCTTAACTTTCGTTTTATGTTTACTCTTAATTACCTATAGTACTCAGTGTGGTACTTACATAAATATTGTTCTCCCTAACTTTCCTCAGTACAACATTATAACTACTTAAGGTGAAACCATGTGTTCTCTAAAAGGTACGTTATAATGGACACTAGTTAGGTGTTTAGAAAGAGCAAAACAGCTAATGGATTTTTGGTGAAAGTATTTTTTACAATTACTTATTGTTACTGATAATTTGACAAAGGAAAGTTAATTTTGATTAGACAAGTCGTACAGTTTTGGATCTTCAAAATAATTAACTCTTGACTTAACTGCTTTTGCTATGTAATATGTATAGATGTAATTGATTCACTTCATTAAAAACTCCACTGAATGAATCAAAGATTATATGCGGTATTTCAATTTACCATAGTTGACACTTCTCGTGATCCAAGAGCTGGTTTTTACTTTGGGCAGAGGTTAAGCATTGCCATCCAACAGGGCAATGCAGTCAGTCTCTTGGGCACATTCCCAGATGACGGCGATGTAGAGGAATTTTTTGATGCCTTATTATATTAGTTTATTTTTGGTTTAATGGTTATAGGTTTTTATTTTTTTTTATTTTACGTGTAAATATTGTATATTTGTTAAAAATAATAAAAGATTTATAGATAAAAAAAAAATACCTTAAATAGGTATGTTTCTACACTGTATCTGTTTTTCTGTTCCCAAGTGTAATGCTTACTTTGCAAAAACCAGTACACCTCAAGTATCATAATAATAGTTCTGACTAAAACATTTCACCACGCAATGACTAAAACATTTCACCACGCAATGACTACACATACTGCCCTACATACTGTATACATTTCTTGCTCTCCAGTGTACTCAATCGGCCATAAAACGGGGTACAATTCCCGACACCGGGCTAGGCCACGGTTTAATATTCAGGCTTTTTATTGCGTCCACCCGACCGTGGGACCGCGAAATGAAAAGAATAAAAAAATCGTCGGTCTGTGCACTTATTGTTGCCAGGCGGTGTATGTGTAGGCTCGTCTATTTCATTGAGCTTTGGTGCTAGCAAGGAATACGCAGAAAGCTGCGGCTAACCTAGAGAGCAGGAATGTTATGAATATTATTGTAGGTACCAGTTTCAGATTTTTATGGAATTGTAAAAGGAAAATTCAAATAGGTAATTATATGACTTTAATGTTAAGTAATCATTTGGTAGGTATATCCCAGAATCTGAAGAAGTCTCGTTTAGACTCCCTATTCAAAATTATTCGAAACTTTTATAGCAGACTCGGTTAGGGTTTCGGATAGATTTTTATTTCGGATATCTATCTGATAGTTTAACTGCCACTCTCAAAGACGTCCATTAACTTTAATTGACCAACATAACTTGGCACATGTCAACTACATTAAAATTTATCAATCTGTCATATTTTTGACTAACAGCGTCCCAATTTATATTGGTCAATTAAAGTTAATGATTGATTATTATCAAGTGACGTCCCTGAGTACCGCAGATAGAGTATCTAGATATTGAATATCTATATACCTTACTCTTACGACAATCAAAAACCGGCCAAGTACGAGTAAACAAGAAAAAATCGCCAAAAAAAAGACACGTTTCTTGTAGGTTTTTACCAAAGCGTCCCTACAGTTGCCCTTTAGAAGACATTAAAAATTCCACTGATACCGCGGTAAACGTAGCTACCTACTGGGCCCAAGTTCCCTAACAATACAATACGTCGTTGGTATAAGTGAATCTTTATCACTTATATCAACGTCTCGAAACAAAGAAGGAAAAACCCTTAGAATCAAACTCAAGGAAGTATACACGCACCATGGAAGCATATTAAAAAGTTCTTCACACCTACCAAAACCACTTCGTTATTCTGATTAACCTGAGAAATCACAAGACAAAAACTACTACCCATACTTTTAAACAAAGATTTCTAGCTTGCGGATCATGTTTTATAAAGATTAATAGGACCTATTAACTATTACCTACTTTCACAAAATAATGGCAAGAACGTTGGTATCGTTAATAATGGGAATGAAGAAAACAATGTGTAATGTGAGATTTTGATGTCTTCCATCTTCACGTTTTGTTTGTGGCTTCAGACGGTGATAAACCTGAGGATTAAGATAAACAAATGTTCGCCAGTTCGAGCCAAGTGATTTTTAGCGAATCAACTTCATTTAATGTTATAATTTAATTAGCGACCCGGCCCGGCTTCGCATGGGTCTATAGCCTTCCTCGATAAATGGACTATCCAACACAAAAATATTTTTTCAATTTAAACTAGTAGATCCTGAGATTAGCGCGTTCAACCAAACAAGCAAACAAACATACTCTCCAGCTTTATAATATTTATATATACATATATGACCATAGACTTATGAAAAAATATTTCTATGGTCATCATTTGTGGTTTACGCGGAGCACGCCAATAATTGCCGTGTGGTGCCGGCCGCGGAGAGCGCCACCCCATTTCTCCCCGAGGGTGTCGTAAAAGGCGACAGAGGGATATTGACCAGAAGATGGGCAGCAGCGTCCTTCTGAGTACCATAACACCTACTGCGATCGCCAACATGCATCGGCCAAGCATGGCGATTACGGCTAAACCCCCTTTGGGGGAGACTTATGCCCAGCAGTGGGCGTCTAAACTTCTAAAGGTTAACATGATGATGATGACGCCACTAATGCTCCCATTCGGTTTTTTTTTCAGATATTTTCAACAATATATTATTTGTACAAATTAAAAACACCGTTTACGAGAAATAGTTAAATCTAGCTCTACGTAAACGTGTTTTAGGCAATAACTTAGATTTCTTACTATCATTAACTCCGCTTATGCAAACTCCTAAATTGTTCTGTAACTAATTAAAACAAATGAATTTGTTACATGATTTTAGATTAGTGAACAAATAGAATGCAAGGTGGTCGGCGGGCGTTAGTATGAACGGGACAATTGCTTATTTTCATCACCATCAATTTGGGTGACGATATAGTTTGAAGAATTTATGAATATCACTAGCTCTTGCTCTTGACTTTATCCGGTGGAAGTCGGGAAAATGACAATAAATTTTTTTCCGATACTTCCCCACTGCTCAACTAGATTGCTCAACTGCATAAAGTTGAGCAGTGGGTAATACCAACAGCTCACCCTCTTTCCTGTCGTGAAGCTAAAATTCTACTTAAGGACTGACTGCTAGGTTTAGAATATGGCCAAACCAAAACATTGCTCCAATGAACGTACCCCATGTTAGGAATGTAACAAGAACTATTACACATTCACTTTCATACATATAACATCATTAAACACAATTTTCATCCGTGCATCCACACTTCACATTTACACTTTACTCATATTATTATATTATTATTTGTTTTCCTGTTATTTTTCTCTTTTTTTTAAGTTTTTGTGCAAAACATTATTACTGTTGTGACATCTGATGGGAGAAGACACTGACTTCTGTAACACAGGTCTCTGAACCTAGATCAGAAGTCACGGACTTCATAGGTCTTGTGTATCTATTATTTGTGAATATTTTTTTTTTCCTTTTTTTTTTATAGGTCAACTGGTAATTGCTCAACTATGAATAGTTGAGCAGTGGGTAATACCCGCTAATCAACTAAAACTGCACAACTATACTTATGGACTTGAAATAAAAACTTTGAATCTTAGATATAATTTTATTAATATACTTCACCCAGTATGTACTAAGAAATCTTAAAAAAATTAAAATTGTTTCTTTATTTTTGTTTCTTCTTTTCTTTCACTTTTTTTGTCTTTTTTTTTTAAACTCTTATAATATTTTAAACGTAAAAATAACTGCTGACTGCATAAAAGTGAACTTTAAATCAAAACGGAAAATAAAAAAACGTCGCCCAGTTATATTCTGCTCTCCTGGTAGTTGTAATATACAGTTGAATTTTATAACGTTTTCAATCGATATAATTCCTTACGAATCCTTCGTGCATTTCACTATGTTTCATTGTAGGTGCGTTTCAAGGAATACTTTAGGTGCGCTTCGTTGGGTGCGTTTAAAAATGGGTGCGCTTCGAGGAATACCAACCAATAGGTCTTATCAATAGAAATAAATATAAGCAGCCAGTGCCTAGAGAGCAGTAAGAGCAGTAGGGTATATGTTCGATTTTATAACGGGATGCCCTACTGATCAACTAAGTTGAGCAAAAACTAGTTGAGCTATAGAGCATAAAATGTTCGGTAATAAAAACTATGTCCTATTTCTCAACTGCTCAACTAGTTGAGCAATCTAGTTGAGCAGTGGGGAATTAAGTAGCGATTTTTTCACCATAAAACATTATGGTTACCATAACTCGTCTTTAAGAGCGTGTATTCGATTCGAGGCGGCATGCGAAGCCGGGCCATATCATATAATATCCTACCCACTACGGCTACACAACTAGCGGCCAGCCCTGGCCTTGCAGGGGTGTCCAAGGCCAGGGCAGGCCGCGAGTTAATATTATAAAGCTGAAGAATTTGTCTGTTTGAACGCGCTAATCTCCGAAACTGTTAGTCCGATTGTGAACATTATTTCCTTAATAGAAAGCAATGTTATCCCTGAGCGCTATCTAAACTAATATTATAAAGTGGAAAGGTTGTTTGTTTGTTACGATTTAACTCAAAAACTACTGCTATGTTATTCTGTAAGAACTCACTTTAGATCTCACTTCTGATTCCGCGGTGAAAACTGTTTTAGGTATTCTGTAACTCGATGAAAACTGCGCTAGCGCTACTAAGTGCTGGCATAGGTGAAGCGAACTATTATTTCGTTACAATTTAATCGGAAACCAAATACTTTTCACTTCTAGTAAGTGAAATCGAAAATGAGATAGGATTCGAATTCGCGAGTGAATTCTTAAAGAATCGCACTGCTGGTTCTATTTAAAAAAATCTTTCACCATTAGAATGCTACATTATCCCTGAGTAACATAGACTATATTTATCAATTGAAAAAATTTGGGATCCTTGAGAAAATTCAAGCGGACGAAGTCGCGGGCAAAGTACCTACTAATAAAATAATACTTGTTTACAACTTTGATATACCTGTCATTAAAGTCTTAACGAGTTCCAATAACAGCAATTTTGTAAAGGTCGACAAATGACGGGTTCATCTACGTTAATCTTAGTTTAAAGTAGTCACTTAAGTCTTGAACACAGAATACATAATATATACACATAATAGTCTTGACTACAATGTCAGCACTCAAGTCGCAATATAACTATTATTATGATTATGTCTCATAAAAATATTTATTGCACTAATTTTAGTGTTTTGTTTCAATTGTACAGGTTAGTTTTAATTTCGATCTTCATAAACCCCGCATTATAAAGATCAAATTAAAATTAAACTATAAAATTGAAACAATAAACTAAAAATATGAATGCTTTAAATTCATAATTATAATGTAAGTAATTTCCTGAAGAGAATGATATAAACCAAATCTTCTTTTTTATTTTTGGGATATTTTTCAGTATTTGCTGTTGCCTCATTGCCTGTTCGTCGGTTTGGCGAATATCAGTTATTCTTAAACTTAGTGAGTAGCGGTTCAGAAGTTTAACCGGAAACGTTACATACAAACCAACAAGCTATTCGCATTTATAATATTAGTATTGATTGATGATAAAAAAGTAATATAATTTTCTTGGCACCCCGATATATTCTCGGAAACTATAAAATTAATGAAGTTAAACAGTTTAGTAAGAAAACACAGAAATATATTTTTTTGTTAATTATTGTTGAGACCAATCAAAAATATGTGTGTATCAGAATGGCTGGTTGCCTGTGGCTTTGGTCTATGAGAGTTGATTAGAAAATTGCTACATAATTGCTTATATTTGCTACATTTAATAAATAATTGCTACATACTATTAATAGTTGCAGTGTGTCTTCAGTACTGTACTGTTTTATCAGGCACTTTTCCTTGGGATAATTAAAATAATTGCTACATCCTTTATTTAACATATGTTTGAAGATACAACTAAATTAGATAAATGAAGCAAATATGTAGCAATTATTGACGCAATACATTTCGGGAGACTCTGCATGCTTGGCTTTAAACTAGGAGGCGACCAGCCAACCAAACGTCAGGATGGCTGTACAAAAAAAAAATGTTATTTCTAAATATATATAGTATGTAGCAATTATTTATTAAATGTAGCAAATATAAGCAATTATGTAGCAATTTTCTAATCAACTCTCATAGACCAAAGCCACAGGCAACCAGCCATTCTGATACACACAAAAATATTTAAAGTTATTCATCATCGTTATTTTCATACCAGCCTTTTGTCGTCCACTGCTGAACGTAAGCCTTCCTCAGACATCGCCAACCATCCCGGTCTTGGGCAGCTCGCATTCATCACCTTCTTCAAATGGTCGGTCCATCATACTGCAGAGCATTCCACACTACGCTTGCCCAAATACGGTCTCCAGTCTAAGGCCCCTTTTCCTGTGCGTATTTTCACCCGCACGCGGATCTGGTCCGCATGCAAGTTGCCCGCATCCTATCATTTCATACATGTTTTTCCTATCATGCGGGCAGTACGCGCGCGGAATCGCCCGCGCGCGTGCTAACCGCATGCGGGTAGCTTTCTTCTGCCTTCAGTGTTGTTATTACTGTGACGCGGGTTGCACGCCTGGTCATAGTACGGACTAGTTTTGTCACTGGCGATACGCACGACATTGCAGCGGCAAACGAAATCTATGTCCTGCGTGTGGTTAGGAGCGTACTATCGCTAAAAATTACGCATATAGTATAGAAATACGAAAATACGCATGATCCGCGCACGGATTTAAGTTATTATAAAATGCATATTCGTGACCATAATTTCTTAGATTTCTGTGTTCGTGACAGTGGCTCGTGGCTAAGTAGATGCTGTACGTATCGATAGGTCACGGTTAAATATCGCTTACCGCGGTCTTTCCGTGGATGGGTTTATAATACCGAAACCCCCCGATGTCCCGGTTGTGATTCGTAGATCTTTGACAGTCGTTTTGAATAGTCAGAAGTCAAAAAGTTTGATAACCAGTCTTACCAAGAGGTCTTACCAAGGGATATTAAGATAAGCAATCATTCCATTTAAAAGGCTGGTATTTAGCTGCATCCGGTTAGACTGGAAACCAAGAACATAGTTGTGAAAAGCAGATGATGATTCGTGAAATTTTCTTGTGAATGGAAAACTGTTCGTTTAATAATTACCTTTCTTCAGCAGTTCCTAACCTAATTTTGAAAAGTAAGTATAGGTACCTATAGACCTACTTAATTCACTCTCTTCGTACTAAATGCAAATTAAATGAGTTAACATCATCAATAAATGTACCGCATTACAGCAATTAACGTTTCGTTCCACGTATCACACATACTAACATATTGTTTAATGCGCCAAAATTGAAAAATTATGCACAAGTTTTAGGGCCACGAAACTTGAAGAATCACCACGGCAACGATTACAACGAAACCAAGGGTTAAAAGTGATTCTTTAATTTAAAAATTACTAGAAAAAGGCCTATTCCCTAATTTAGTTGTTTTACACTCGCCCAGAATTTGCATCTGCTATCTCTCTCTCTCTGCTATCTGCTATTTGTATCTCTTCACTACTTTTGATTGGTAGAGAATTACCTTAAGCCTTAAGGCATTAAGTACGCGTTCGTTGCATAGAGTGAAATAAATAAACAATCCAGTGGTTCATTAAAATAAACTAGGATAGACCCAGAAAAGTAATTTTCTTATTTTAACATTTTGAAATTACTATTTATTTATTTATTTATTTGCATAAAACATGGTATACAAAGGTGTTGCAAGAGTTAAATATGTGATCATACATGTTTTGCTTAAGACTAAAGCATGCAAAGTGGTTAACATAATTTATTTTCAAAGAATTCCTTAATGCTATAAAAATACCAGCAGCCACCAGCCACCAGCCACCAGCCCAGTTATCATCTAATAAGCTTGATTTGGCTAAAATGACGTGTAATTTCATCGTACATCATTTTGATTGACACTACTTAAATTGAAATACATTGACACCATAATTATGTTGGATAATTGCAATAGACTGTAAATAAGAAAATAACAACCCTGATTTATACTCAACTTATACTGTTATTGAGTGAAAACTCTCTTTCACTCAATAACCATACAACATTGAGCTTGAATTAAGGTCAACACCAAACAATTGACATACCTTCTTTTTATGAGCTGTCAAAACGGAATGGCGGAATCACTTGCCATAGATTTTGAATGGCAATAGCAACCGTGACGTCACTTATTTGCATCAATTGAATTACTATTTTTGAATTTTAAAGCAACAAAAAATCGAATTTTACATCATCATCATCAGCCTTAAGATGTCCACTGTTGGACAAAGGCCTCCCCCAAGGGCCCAATAAAAAATAATAAAAAATCAAGAAAATAATAGATAGAATAGACAGTAAATACCTACAGTACAGCAGCAGTGCGGCAGTAACGTCGTATGGTGGACAGATAGTAATTTTACATCTATTAAAAAAAAAACGAATTTACTGGGCTAAAATAAAAGTGTTTTTAGAGAAGTCATGGAATTATTAGTTAATGGGACACCATTAACTAATAATTCATTAACTAGTCAATTCCATTTTTCACACAACCGCTAACTTCGTGGCCCAACCGGCAACAGCCACCAACAGTTACTCCAAACATCAAAGAAATCGCAATTAGGTTGTAACGATGTAAATTAACCTTTATCAAGCAACCTATTAGAAATATAGCACTGTTGAAGACATTCAACGTTTTTTAAACCGATATTAAGCCATAAATTTTATTAGGTTAGGTAGGTAGTTGAATTTTATTATTCTAGGTCTAACGCGAATGATAGAGGTTACTGTTAGTATCTATTTAAAAATATAAAACGTTCTATGAATTTCTACTGGGGGCCAAGTCTGCCATTTTTATAATTTCGTCATTCCAACACGATCCTTGTCATTTTGCTAAAAGTTCGCAATTTGCTAAATTCATAATGGTCGATCATTGGTCGGTCGAAATAAAAGCAATGACTGCAAAATGACGTTCTAATGGCAGGTCACTGATCAAAGGAACTGTCAACATTTTAGCAGCAAAAATACTGAAAACATTGAATTGAATTTAAAAATTTGTTTTGTTATTTTATGAACTAAAACTTACATTTTCCGACTTCTTTATGGTTAAACTGTCTCAATAACATATTTATAGATTTTTTTTCGTATAGAGTAAAATACCCTATTAAGAAATCAATGATAGACCATTCTGACACTATAGTAATAGCAGACTTGAGGCCTTGTATCACAAAGTACCTAAGGCTGCGGCGCGTAACTTTAATATTTTGTGCACAGGCACCCATGATACAGATCATGGGTGTTTACAATCATACACAAACAAACCGACACACTGGTTGAGGTGAGTGGTGGTGATCCAAGCGTCATGTTCGTGAACGAGCGCTGTCAGTAGAGATTGGTCAACTTGTAACTGCCATGGCTTCTATCTTGATGCTTTTGATTTTAAATGTTTTTTATTGCTTTTTACCTACATTGTTTTCACATATAGAAGCAACAAGAGTAATATATAATCAAACCAGTATTTTGTCAAAATGTGATTTAAAGGAGTGTCCGTGGAGTTTCTTGCTCGATCTTCTTCATAGAGTTACCTGCTGGTTAGGAAAAGGTTAAGCAGATGATGATGAGTTAGCGATACAGCAATCCAAGTACATAAGCCAATGGTTGATCTGGGGTGCGATTCTGTAAGACCTCATTCTAAACTTCGAATCTGAATCCGCTGTGAGTTTCTTGATTGGCATTCTAAAAACTCGGTTGATAATTCGAATTTACACTAGCGCCATCCTTGCGAGCGTGTCAGTGAGTTGAACTAAATTGACAGGGAGATTTTGGCAGATAAAGTATGAGATGACGTAAGAAATGGCATTCTGTAAGGTAATTTCCCCGTCGCTCCGACGCTCACTTCGCACTCGGACCCGATTTAAAGTGTCAAATATACCAAGGTCATTTTGAACCGTATGCGAAGTGAGAGTGAATAGCGAAGTGAGGTGCGAGTTGTCGTTTGAATTTTACAGAATCGACCTACTGAACCTGAATCCTACAAGGTAACCAAAGTTTAAAGGTAGATAGGTCCATTACTAGTTATGATGACTCCTCAATTCCAGTAACACGTCGTCACCTGTCTCAGCGGATTGGTAACACGACACCGTCCTTGCACAAGTGTGTAAGGTTGCTCGATAATCACTCACGGTAAACTTGTACTACCGGTGTCGTTCTCGCTGGACCCTATCACACCGATGCGTGGCAAGATATCGATATTTTATATTTTGTTACAAATATAGTTGATGAAAAGATGCGACATGTACGTCAATTTTTTAAATATTATATGGTTTCGGACCACAGACCAGATAAACTTTTATCTGTTCCATGAATTCTTATAAAAGGATTTAATTTAATTTACAAATATCAGCAGAGGTACTAGTAGGAGCCTAGGATGCTTAGGATAGGGCATGCCTCAAAAGCGAGTAACATATAACAGAGCATATCAAAAGACAAGATTCTCTAGTATTGTGATTTAAATAAATAGGTAAGTCCCTTTTAGCAAAAAATATTCCTTGTCGTCATATTTTTATCACATACCTACGTACCAAAGACAAAGGGTTAAACGGTTATCATACTAAAGTCAAACTAAATAATATAAACAAAAATCTAGCTATCAATTTTTTTAAACAAAATAATTGAAGACCTAATAATAAATAATAAATAGGTACACATGTCATGTAAACGTTTCAGTCTGGAACCAGATTGTTCTTAATTACCTTAGCCTCTGAGAAATGTGATTATTATTATTTTTCGATCCTAAACATAATCATAATCTAGTAGGTATTATAACGCTTAATTTGTTTGTTTGCTTTTATGTTCGAGTGCACGAAACTACTGGCCCAATTCTGTAAATTCTTTCGTAAATATGAAGTTACTTTAAATATAGGCCAGAGTTCATCATTTATAAAAATAAACCGGACAAGTGCGAGTCGGACTCGCTCACCGAGGGTTCCGTACAAATTTGTAGGTCTTATATTCATACTTATATTATAAATGAGAAAGTAACTCTGTCTGTTACGCTTCCACGATGAAACGGCTGAACCGATTTTAATGAAATTTGGTATGAAAATAGCTTGAACCCTGGGAAAGCACATAGGGTAGTTTTTAATCTGGGAATTCGGCTGTATCCGCGATAACCGACATACACACAGACCAAATCGCGGAAAAAAGCTCGTTATAAATGAAGAATATGTTTTTTATTATTTAATTACAAATGTAGTTTTCAGACTTTTTTCTGTATTTAACCATGGGCCTAAGTATGTGTTTTTAATTTTAACTCGATACCTCTACTCGTTCCCAAGATAAAGGGTCTTGACAGACAGACAAACAGACGTACAACAAAGTGATCCTATAAGGGTTCCGTTTTTTCCTTTTGAGGTACCGAACCCTTAAAATAAGGATCCGTTCATTCACATGGACGAAGTTGCGAACAAAAATTAGTCGTTCATTCATTATTTCGTGCAGAAAGATCTAGCACGAATTTTTCGAAACTCCTCTAGAAGGCAACTACTTTTTTTAATTTTTGTAAAAAGGTTTCTTATAATGCTACGGTGTGACAGTCGTCCATACAATCCATTGGTTATGTATTAACTTTTTGAGGCTACCCAGTTGTAGTATTTGAGCAATTACCTTGCATAACTGGTAATGTATCTTATGTATTGCTTACATTTATGGCACCAATATGTTGTTATTTTTTACAATAATTTGTGTACTTTCTACCAGACAGCGTTCGTGAAATACAGATTGATATTTTTTTATTTACCTGTGGTGGAAAATACTAGGTCTACTGAAAGTTTTGAACTATTTGATCGTTCACTTTATTTTCCAAATTTAAGGACCTGCGCAGATCTGCGGCTCGGCAAGTCAAAAGATTTTTATGTAACGAGCATAATATACTCAAAGTCATGTGATTTTAGTTGAAATTGAAATAAACATTTTAATATAAACACAACATCCTACTTTCCAATTCAAAAACAATTACTATTAATATAAATAAACATTTACACGCATCTATTGTAACATTACGCAACTCACAATCAGTTACATCACCGCAATAAGATAAAACAATAGGTAACTACAAGACAGATTGATCATCTTCAAACATGTCTAAGTGATATCACGGATTTAAAGAAGATATTTATTTTTAACCGACTTCAAAAAGGAGGAGGTTATCAATTCGGATGTTTGTATTTTTTTATGTATGCTCGGGCATGAAGTCTCTGTCATATATAGATGGATTTCCAAAATTCTTTTTTTGTTCGAAAAGGGTTTATTCCGAAATCGTCCCTTATAAATTTTACCAAAATTTTAGCCCTTTTTGAGAAAATCAATAAAATCCCAAAAGTATAACCTCAAACGGCGTAAATATAACAACCTTCTTGGAAGTTACATGTTTGAACCGTTTGTAGTTAAAACATTAGGGCTATGGGACCCGCGCGCGCACCTTGTTTTTGATTTAGGGCATCAGCTAGCCGACTCTTCACGTGACCAGAGGGCTGGCCTTTCCTTGGGCCAAAGAATTAACATTGTAATACAACGTGGTAATGCTGCTAGCCTTTTGGGCACTTGTCCCATTGAGAGCGATGCGGACGAGATTTTTGATGCCGTCCACTATTATAGATTTTTCCTGCGACTTCGCCCGTATTTATGTCGATTGCGGATTAAAAAGTAGTTTACGTCCCTTCCTGGATTTCAAGCTTAGTTTGTACCATATTTTATTTATTTATTTATTATTATTTATTTTTTTATTTATTAGTTCACTCTCCGCACTTACAGTTAACACCAACACGTGCAGAGAGTCAACAATAACAATTATAAATTATCATCATTTCAGCCGAAAGACGTCCACTGCTGGACATAGGCCTCCCCAAAGGTGGGGATATTATAAATTATCATTATGATATAAAAAAAAATAACCTACTTATGAATCACAGAATCAAAAATTAAACAAAAAAAATTAGAATTGAGAATACACAACAAATAGCAACTAATTGAAACACTTATTCAATAATAATAATAATAATAATAAGTACCGTCTTACGCGGAAAAACAATCCTTACAGTTTTGCAAAAATAGTCGCACACTGGAGTGGAATATGTGTGTGTGTGTGTGTGTGTGTGTGAAATCAGTTCAGTCAACTTCAGTCACAAAATATACGCGCCGCAGCCTTAGGTATTTTGTGGTTCAGTGGTTAATTTATAGTATTAGTTTGGTTCAATAAAATGCGCTAAGCTGATATAAGCTGATACAAGTTGAAGTGGCAATGGGCAGGCCACATCGCTCGAAGAATCGATAACCGATGGGGAAGAAAGGTTCTCGAGTGGCGACCACGAACCGGAAGACGCAACGTTGGTAGGCCTCCCGCCTGATGGACCGACGACATTGTCAAGGTCGCGGGTAACCGGTGGATGCAAGCGGCAGGTGGCCGCTCGTTGTGGTGTTCTATGGGGGAGGCCTATGTTCAACAGTGGACGTCTTTTGGCTAATGATGATGACGATGAGGCTGATATAAGAAACGGTTAATATGGTGAAGGAAGACATCGTAAGGAAACCTGGACTTACAATCTATACTAATATTATAAAGCTAAAGAGTTTGTGTGTTTATTTATTTGGTTGAACGCGCTAATCTCAGGATCTACTGGTTCGAATTGAAAAAATATTTTTGTGTTGGAGAGTCCATTTATCGAGGAAGGGTATAGGCCCATACGCAGCCGGGTCGTGTTGCTAGTATTAGTATATGTCTGAAATCGCCAATCTGCCAATTTTGACAAGTTTTTTTTATATATTTTTTTTATATAGTATCTTATAGGCTTGCGTTTGGCCGCAACTCACCTGATCTTAAGTGATGACGCGGCCTAAGGTGGAGCACGCTTGCCTAGGATAAATCGGTTCAGTCGAGCCTTGAAGATACCCAGATTATATGTATCGGGGAATAGAGATGCGGGCTGTGAATTCCACAGTCTGGCAGTTTGTACAATGAATGTGGAAGCAAAGCGCTTGGTTCGAGAGCGTGCAACTTCAACCGTATTGCGGTGATGCTTCGCCGTATATCTGCTCGTCCGATTATTGAATGGAGATTGGGGAATTAAGTTGTGCAATTCCAAAGCACACTCAGTAAGCCATATTAGTGTCTTTCTGGTCAATAAAGGATCATCTTCAGAACTATAGGTTGCTACACACTATTGGCGCAGTGAAGCAAATAAAATTGCTGAACAAACTGTGAAGCGCCAAATTGCATAAAATTTTGCTATTTGATTCGATACACTGCAATGCTTTTTATCGACCACGCTGACTTTTGATGGATTGTAAATGTCCTAACGATAATGTTCTATTATATTTAAATACTTAACAAGCTTTCGCTTGCGTGAATTTTCTTACAGACCCGTATTTTTTTAATAATAATATACTTAGAAGCAACATGAATAATGTAATCAGTATTTTTAAAAACTTGTTATATTTAAAAATTTTAAATAATAAATTATATATAAGGGTGTCCGTGGAGTATCTTGCTCGTTCTTGTCCATAGAGACCTACCCTACGTTTTGGAACGAGCTAGCTTCAATTTTCTGACCAACTAACTGACTCTTTGACAATTCCCTGTAAATGGTTTAATTGAAATAATTGCTTTGACTTTGACATTGACTATGCACTCAGAGATAACGTAGCTTCCCAGTAATGAAATATGTTTTTTATCTGACCAGTACTTTCCGAGACTAGCGCGTTTGAACTGAAATCAAAAAAACTTCAGGTGTATGATATTATTTAGATGAATTCATTACGGACTGTACTTAAACTCTCCAACTGTGTTTAGGAAAAATTTGCACCGATTTGCGAAAATGGTGTAACACACCATTATTATTATGATTTGTTTCATAAAAACTACTTAGAAAATAAAATTATTATTAAAATTGTTAAATACATAAAAGGATATAAATTGTCGGCAAAGCATCCAGATTTCTGAAGTACATGTAAATTAAAACTATATTCATCAGCCGTAGATCTAGACTTAACCCCATGTATGCCGTAATTACAGACACAATTAAAAAGCTATTGTGTCTCGCGTAGATACTAATATAACCTCCGAAAAAAAATCGCCAATCTACCTTGAGCAAGCGTGATGATCAAAGCCCGTATCTTCTCTGTAATACAAAATGATAATAAAAATCAAAACAAAAAACAACAAAAATTACAGTCAAAATTTACACTCATAAATTATTTCCTACATCAATCTTCAATGGTAGCTAAGCCTATATATTTTTTTTTACATTTATTCAGCATTTGAAATATCTCACTGATTAATCTACCGAAACTAATGAAGTCACCTATCAATAGCTAACTATAGGAAACCATACGAAGTTACGGGCAAATGTAAGTACCCGCATTTATTTTCATGGTTTACGCTTTAACTATACCTACTTTTTTATTGGCCTGAAGGTTTACGTAACCATGAAAATGTGAAGGACTGCGATTTTAATCGATTAGTTTTAGTAACCGATGCACGTGGCCTTATCGATTCAATCGGAAATCGATTGATATCGTAAAAGTAACATTCGCTTTCCAATGTCGAGGGAAAAAATATGATTCGCGTTTTATTTGTGTCATGCTCATTTTCTCTTGATGTGAAGTCAGTTGTTTTATTTTCCGATTTTCTTGTCAACTATCTAATATATAAAATTCTCGTGTCACAGTGTTTGTAACAAAACTCCTACGAAACATTATGAAATGTGTGTATATTCAGTACGTCTGAGAATAGGTCTTAAGATATTTTTTTATTTATATACCTATGGCAAAACAAGGTTTGCCGCGTCAGCTAGTTTCTTTATAATAAATTATGGAGGTGAATCTGTAATAATAATAATAACAACAACAACAACAATGCCACAACAACAAACAACAACAGCAACAATGTCTTGGATACCTAGAGAACTACTATAAAATTAGAATTTAAGCAAATTGTGTAAACCTGTTCTCATTTCTGGTCTAATAAATATTATTATTATTAAAAAAAAAAGATATTTATGACAAAATTAATAATAATAATAATATGTGGGGACATTTTCACACACGGCCATCTGACCCCAAATTAGGGAGACCCTGTACTATGGGTGTCAGACAGCTGATATACATTCATAAATATTTTTTTATTTTTTGTAAATACATACATATATAGATAAACAACACCCAGACACAAGGCAAACACAAGTGCTCATCACACAAATTTTACCCTGGGCGGGAATCGAACCCGCAACACGCTGCGCAGCAGTCGATCGCTCAGCCAATGCGCCAACCATGTCGTCAAATGGAAGAATGTTCATTTAATAATAAAAAAATTAAAACACTACTCATCATCTGCCCAGCTTTTTCCCAACTATATTGGGGTCGGCTTTCAGTCTAACCGGGTGCAGATGAATACAAGTGTTTTACATGGAGCGACTGCCTATCGGACCTCCCCAACCCAGTTACTGGGTAGCACGATACCCCTTGGTAAGACTAGTTGTCAGATCTCTGGCTGGATCTCTTCTGACTACCCATAACGACTGTCAAAGATCTATAAATAACAGCCGGGACCAACGACTTTACGTGCTTTCCGAGGCAAGGAGGGTTTTCTGTATGAAATGGATGGTCACCCATCCACAGACCGCCCGCGGCAAGCGTAGCTTAACCTTGACCGATCGATCCGTACGGCTCTTAGCCACAAACCCCTCTAAAAGACAAAACAAGCTTTATGCCAAAAAGGTCATAGCTAGCATATTAGGTTGCAACACTTAGTATTACAGAGCTGCTGTACCAAAAATGTAGGAAATAGATACATCATCATCAAGTCAACTTTTAGACGCCCACTACTGGGCATAGGTCTCCCTCAAGGGGGGGTTCAGCCGTAAGCGCCATGCTTGGCCGATGCATGTTGGCGATCGTAGTAGTTGTTATGGTACTCGGAAGGACACTGCTGCCCATCCTCTGGTCAATATCCCTCTGTCGTCTTCTACGACACCCATGGGTAGAAATGGGGTGGTGCTATTCGCAGCAGGCACCACATGGCTGATATGAAATAGATACATTTAGATGTAAATATCTTATTATATAATAATTTGTGTGTGTTTCAGTGGATTAGAGAATGGTTTAGATTTAGATAATTGGACCCGGTACGTGGCGCTCCAGTCGCGTTGTAGGACTTTTTTAATTTAAGGGCAGGATAACTGCTGCCAGGCCCGCTAGTATAATATAAGTTTTCTTCTACTATTGTGAAAATTCATATGCTTAGCGGTTCGACCAATACAAGATTTCACGAGGCATTTAATCTAGTACAAAAAGAAGAGCTTATATAACCCCAACGCAAACAAAGTTAAGTTATCAATCCACACCATCATTCTGATGATATCAGTCATCTTGTCATAAATACTATCAGTTACCTTCAATTGCCTACAATTTTTCAAAGTGTAAGTATTTTAAATAGTGCACTACCTTTCCTAATCGTTTACGAATGAGCCATTTCCTAAGATTACATTACTATGTAGGTAAGTAACAGAAGTGAGAGTTCAACAGACCGTGTATGGAGAAATATATCCCTTTCTCTTCCTTAATTAGTATCTTAGTAAAAGACATGTTACCTAGCCAACCAATACCCCCTAGCAATAGCCTAGCCTAGCAATACCTAGCTAATTTCATGAGAAGAGAGAAATTATGGGAGAATTTGGAAGATGTGTTCTGTAGGTATTGTAATTTTAGCATAAAATAGGCGTATACCGATTTTCAGACCATTTTTGTTAAGACGCTTCCCTGACCAAATAACCTTGACCATACATTTCCTCTTTGCCGCAGACTCGAAATTCGCACAATTTTTGTTTTTTTTTTTGTTATATTAAAATAAAACGTGAATTAAGTAGGTATAAAGATTTTTAAGTTACCTATCTATTAGTGTAATCGTCAAATTAATAGCACGTCAACTTTAGCAAAAGACACATGTTTTCAATTATTTTAGTCAGTTTTTACAGTGGGATTTTGGTGTATATAGGGTACATAAAAAAAAAGAACGTGGAATGTGATGATAGGATATTGAACATTAATAATATATTGTGCTTTAAGTTGTAGCAACGAAGAAAACCGCACTTTTGGTCGGGGTAGCGCCTTAAGATACTTGTGTGAGTTTTGACAGTCAGCTTTACTATATTCCTACACATACAGGTGCACAAGTCTTCTCTTTAGGAGAAGAGACCTTAGCCCTACAGTTTGACAGCAATAGGCTGGCATTATAATTATTTTACACAAGCAAATCTATACCCTATATGAATACACATAAGTGACGTCAGTTAAATAATAAAAAACTGTAGTCATTTAACGATAATTTCGTTAAAAGCGCGTCGTCACGTGTGGTCACACCCGACCACCCGTTCTTCGCGCGCAAGAGCCGCGATCTTTGACTGTGTGCGCCGGCGCAAGGTCGCGGACCGCGGCGAATAATTATTATGTATGTAGGTACCTGTAACTACTGCGAAAATTGAAAATATTGTTGGTAATATTATGTTTCTTTAACATCTTTAAAATGTATGAAAGACGTTCAAGTTCTTTTTTGTTTTCGGTATACTATAAACTGAGATTATGAAACAAAAGGCAGATAAACCGTGCGGAACACTGACAGTGAAGCCCAAAAAGCAAATACAAATTCAAAATCGAATACCCACAACGCGCTTCGTGCTGTACTGACACGAGTCTGTATATCACGAAACGCCACATCGTTTTACAAAACAAATACATATTCAAAAGCAATCACGAGATTGCAGATATTCGCTTTTGAATTTGTATTTGCTTTTTTGGCTTCACTGTCAGCGTTCCGCACGGACTATCTGCCTTTTGTTTCATAATCTGAGGGTATAAATTTATAAACGTGTGGGGTGCTTTTTAAGATATTATCAAAATGATAATCACTCTACTCATATCTGTCAATAAAATATTTATAACTATTGACACCATGCACCCCACGCTTTTTTTTAAATAAAATAATTTGTTTTTTATTCACACTATTATTAATTTATATTTATTGAAATTTTTAACACTTTTCTTAATTTAAATTTATTAAAATTTATTTTCTATTTTTTAGTTTGGTTTTCTATAAAAAGCGTGTTTTTAGTTTTTTTAAACTATTATTTTATTATTATGAAATAGGCTTGCGTTTGACCGCAATTCACCTGATCTGTGATGATGCGGCCTAAGTTGGAACACGCTTGCTTAGGATGAACCTGTTAAACTTCGAAGTTCAGTAGTCAACCTGTTCATTTTAAATTATAAGTCTGTTGTAAACAGCAACAACATGGATAATTTCAGCTATTGCTAAAACCTACCTAATAATTGGATTAGTTAAGTACTCTTTACCATAATCTTCTTAAATTATCAGGTAAATTAAAAATTGCTTATTATAAATTCTTTAACACCACCTGTCAACGGATAAAGCGTAAAAGATTAAGATATGAGCGTAATGTACTATACAAAATAATCCAATTATCTTCGAAGAGCATCGCGATCACTGCTCTTATTAATTTTCTGACGCGCGTCTTACGTGAAAACCGCACCGGCCAGTTACATCGATCGCGGATTAAAGAGGATATGACGCAGATTAATATTGACGTATGACTTACTTAGCTGGCCATGCGTTTTAAGCTTCGTATTTTTTTCTTATGTTGCGTGTGTTGCGTTTCAAAAAGTTTGAATATAGACCTCTTTGGATTAACACGGTTCAGCGCTTAGTTCGCTTTTGGATGACAATAACAAGTATGAAACCACCTGTTTGCATGACAGGATTGCTGACATACTGTCTTAAGTATTTTGCAATATTCCTTATCAGTGTACACAATACAGGTATGCGGTGTGTCAGGATATTGTAAGGCGTGTTCACTATCAGTGTAGTACTAGGTATTACAACAACTGTCAACACAAGCCTTTTCCAAACACAAGCGGACACACAATGATGTAATTTAATGTGTCATTGAAGAGAATTGCCTATAAATGCTAAATAGCTGTTATCGCCTAATTATAGCAGAAATATTCAGTGTTCCTCTTTGATTACCATTTACGCAGATATTGTTTATTATTGGTATCTGACGTCAGAACCCACATATTGTTTTATTTATAGTCATTCGTTTAATTACACATCTCTGGTTGTCTTGATAGTGTCAAAAGAAAATTTCCAGTTAAGAAGAGTTGTGTGTTTTGCAAGTAAATAATTTTTCAAAATAACATCCATAATTAAAACAGAATCTTTTATTTATCGTCAAAGTTACAAAATGGAGAGAATATTTCAAAATGGGTCAGTACTAATGAAGCGTCTAATCTAATAATTGCCTAAGCTATTAACGAACGCATCGTAAGCCAAAACATGTCTAATAGCCGTGATTACGTTACCAGTAATAATTAAAAGTCTTCGTTAATCTTTAGGTTAAAACAGTGGTGTCGCCGCGCTGGTTTCTATAGTTAGCGCGCACGCATTAAGTTAGTCGTCTTTGCACGCGACGCTCGCATCCACAGTCTGCGCGCTCCGAATTTTTCGCGCCACCGCGAAATCCGTTTTCCGAATACAAACCTCTTTTCACCGCGTTCTATTTTTTAATTTTAACCAGCATTAAAAAAGAAGCTGTCAAACTGTTACCGCCAATTTTGTGTAGTGACGTGAAATTGTAAAAGTGTTCAAAAGTGAGATATAAATTATAGACGTCGTGTGTGAGTTTGCGTATTTGAACAGGTGATGATAAGGATTTATTTCTGTTATGGGTTTTAGTGTTATGATGACACGTCATAAATTAATTTATGGTGTTCGAAGTTTGATTAGATTTTAATGACTCATTTTATATATTCATTGCCTAGGTTTTTACTGCGCTGACCTCAAGCTATCGAGAGATAAAAAGAAATCATTTTGTAGTAGTAGAATTAAAAAAAAATACAATAGTAACTACAAGACAGTAACAAAAAAACTAGTCACTTCTTACTTCTTATGCTTTAGGTTCACAGGTATTTTCATTTCCACCTTGTTCATCTTTTACTTCATATTTTACATAATAATAACTGCCAAATCTAGTCTCGAGTTTACTGATAATGTTGTTTGTCACTGTCTTATCTTAAGTGAAACTAAAGACTTTTATCTCGTCATGGTCCTACCGAGAGAGTAAATTTTCACTGATTTTCATACAGATATAAGCATGTAAATAAACATATTTATAGATTTTTTATAAAACCAAGAATTATTATTTTTCTATAATTTATCATTTCATCTCGAAGGTTGAGCAAAACTTATTTCATATTTCCTTATTTTTCATAGAATACACCTTGAGAAAAATTGAGGAAAAAGAGACGTTTCCTTTTTCGAACTTGAATTCTCGAATAAAATAGATTTATCTGGACTTAGACATTTAGAACTATACATTTTTTTTTTTTTTTTTTTTTTTTTTTTTATCATTTGATAGGCATACGTTTGACCTCTATCTCACCTGATGGGAAGCGATGATGCGGTCTAAGATACATAAACATTTTAAACCGTTTAAGAAGTTTTCTTTACAACAAAACGTTTTGGTTCAAGGAAAACGTTGCGACCAACCATTTTAAATTCAGTGATGCAATTACCTCAAATTCCCTAGCATTTTCGCAGAACTTTTCCTTTTACCCCAAACACATCACTAATTAAAATACTGTCAATTGTCTGCTATATATTTAAAAACACTACGTTATTTTCGCGTCCATATCATATTTTATTATTTAAACAATTCCATTCATAAACAACATCAAATACTAATTAACGACAGGTTCAACTCCTTATCACGCTTACTGATAAGAGTAACAAGTAAGATACAAGACAGATATTACCTATCTATGGAGTGTTCATCCGTAATTTATGTACGTACAAGTAGTGGTAGGTACTTACCACCACACACGCTCTGATTACTACCACCTATCACTGTAATGATTTTCTTAAGGTGATTTTAACGAATTTAATACCTATGTTGGGTTTTTGGTTACCGTCAGAAGTTACTTTGATGGTGAGATTTTGCGGAATAGACCGCAATTTCTCTTGTTTTGAAAATATATTGAGAGCAAAAAAAAACAATTCATAATTATAATTATTGAATTAGTCTACCTACGCAAATACAACCACTTTTTTCAGAGATGTTGGAATTTCATCGCTTACGAAACTACTTTTTGGAAGGCACAAATAGATTAAATTATTTTTTCTTGTAAATGGCGTTTGAAAGTGCCTTACAATGGTACTAGCGACCCGCCCTGGCTTCGCACGGGTGCAATGTAGATCAAACTATACGTTTATACCTTCCTCTTGAATCAATATCTATTACTGAAAACTGCATCAAAATCCGTCGCGGGGTTTAAAAGATCTTAACGTACAGACCGCGGGATCGACTTTGTTTTATTATGTAAAGGTATATAGAGAAAGATTATTGAAATAAATGAATTTTACTATTTATGGCAATAAACAAGATGTTATTTATTCCGTCATACTGATTATTTCAGCAGCCTCTGAAACGAATCTAATCATATCAATACTTTACAAGGCCCTCAACGAGCCATGTAAATTTCTTCTTTATTCTTTAGTACCTATAAAAAGCGATACAGGGATATATCCGTTTGTGTGTGATGTATATGTGTGTATGATTATCCTCGTTCAGGACATTTAAAAAAATACATAAAAAAGCAAAGTATGATTATAATTTATGTAATAAACATTTGTACCGGATATTTGCAAGTTTTTTTAGACAACTACGCGTTTCAATTTTGTATCAAAAAACTTCCCAAACAAATTATAATGATTGATTGATAGGATAAGACATCCTTCATTATCATTACCCTGTAATAAAGTATATATACATGTCATTAGGTACATATTGGATGAACCGTTATCGAGAGTCGCAAGCCTCTTCCTAGCCTACCTACCTTAACCTTCGACCTTTATAACACTCAAGTCTCACTTATAGGTAAACCGTAATTGCCACTTGCATTTTTAAAGTCTATTTAAGTATAAGGCAAATATGAGTAGGTAATTCTACTTATATCATGTACTTAGGTATGTCTAAGCTAATGACTTGTCTATTAACTAGGCTAAGTTAGTTTTAAGTGTGTAGATGGTAGAAAGTATTATTGAAGAACTATTTACATTAAAAACAGATTGATCTACCTCGTAGAGATGAAACTAAAAGCCTTTTCAGTATGCTGCCTTTGAGTAATTAAAATTAGATGTCTTTTATTAAGTTATCGAAACTTTTAAACTGTGATTACATTTTAAATCTTAAAGAAAGTTTTGCTCGAATCCAAATTAATCTCTCACCAAAAAACTTAAAAAAAAAACAGCAAATAAGATCTAGGAGCGATTTTGAAAAAAAAGGAAGTTAGGTAGGCCCCTACTAAAACAGAAAATGAATTTGAAAAATAAATTGTCATAGAAATAAAATGTTTTACGAAAAACCAGTCGAGTAACCTTGTAAACAAAAACTTAAGTTGAAAAACATTAACGAAAATAATTATGAGGTCACAAAAAAGAAAATTCCATTAGCAAATAAATATACTTAATCGCAAAAAAAATACTAAGTAGGATTCCACAAAATTAATGGATTATGAATTGGTATCGGTTTTTTTTAATTAAATCTGAAGCCAATTAAATATATTAATTAAAAAACACTTATCAACTATACATAAACCGGAAATAATTTACAGTGACCAGAAGAAACACTCCTTGTGTTCCTTATAATTATTTATTTAAACAAGTCAGACTAACAAACTAAATGATTAGCAAAAGACTAAGAAAAATTGAGGAAAACATCAATCTGTTACTCGATACAATTATAAGCTAACAAATTATGTTTATTGCTAGACAATTATGATCTCACCATAATAGGACATAATTGAGTCTGTTAATAATTATTAACTAATTATTAATGTTGCTTGTTTCCCTTTTAATAAGAAAAGAGCTGAACATAATAATTATAATTATTGACACTGTAATTACTTGTACCAACCAAAACAATTTATCCAAAATGGTTTTAATTATTTATTGCTTTAGCAAAAAAAATAAACAATATAGGTTTTTGTTTTAAGTCAATAAAACCACCATTAATTATGATAAGGGGCATCATAATGGTAAAATAGCACATAATTATGTATTAGTAATACCTCAAATGATAAGTAAGTACCTACTTAGTGGTACGGTGTGAACGTTTTAAAATAATTATAAAAAAAACTTTGAAGATGCTTTGGTTCTATTTGTTGCCACCGACTTCCGAAATTAAGGTTATTTTTCACTTTATGGTTTTTGATAGCAGTTAAAAATGTTTTCTGTTTTAATAACAACCAATTTAAATACATAGTTTCTGCAATTATCTATTGACTAGCTACCCGACCCGGCTTCGCATGGGCCTAAAGCCTTCCCCGATAAATGAACTATCCAACACAAAAAGAATTTTTCAATTCGATCCAATAGATCCTGCGATTAACGCGTTCAACCAAACATATAAACAAACAATCAAACAAACTCTTCAGCTTTATAATATTAGTATAGATTAGTATAAATTACGTTTTCACATTAATTTGATTAGACTTCTTACTCGATTAATGAATGAAATAGATTGAGAGCGCAAATCGGCTGAGAGCACGTCACAAGATGATCTGCATTTTTTATTGTTCTAAGTAGGTCTCCATCTCAACACTAAGAGAAAAATTATGTTGCTCTTGATTTTCCTTTTTATTTGTTTCATTCTTCTTTTGGCATACCGACCACATTTTATCGGGCTCATTATGAATGGTAATAAATCAAAGTTTTATCCAAAATAGAGAAACAACATACTTAAGTAGGTATTTTTAAGAAAACACTTGCTTAATTATTGTTGATATAGGATATACATAAGTCACATGGAGTAGCGTAATCATTACTTAAAAAACATTTGTGTTTTATGTGCTGTTTGTTTGAAATTACAAATTAAATTACGCTAATTTGTAATTCTTTCAAGAAAATAAAATATATTTTACGATAACTTACAAAAGAATCTTTTAATAATTTAAGTAACACCCCAATTACTGTAACATAAACACAATGACACATTTCTGAAAACATTAAACATGTTTCAGTTTCAGCGGAAAACAAAAACAAATTCCGCCTTTTACGTACTTTACGATCAATTAAAAGAATTACCAGATTCGACCTACTGACGAGAAAGGTTTTTTATTGCTATTGTATAATAATTAATAATTATTGTTACGTGTCCTTTATTCTTGATGCAATGTCACGCTGGTCGGTTTTACGATGCAGTTTGTGGGATGACACGTCACACGGGTGGTGCAGCGGTTGAGCAATTGGTTGCTGCGCTGCGTGTGCGGGTTCGATTACCGCATGAAACTGATATTTGGGCTACAGACAGGTGTTCTGGGTCTGGCTATTTGTGTATGTGAGTTTATATGTTTGGAAACACACCCACGATTCAGGAGAGATTCCTAGTGTGAAATTCCTAGTGATTAAAGAAATGGAAGATTAAAAAGTCAAAAAAGGCTCTCTTGATACACGTAAGTAATGTTTCTTACGTTTTTAGGAACCAATGAACTATTTATTTGTTTACTAAACAATTTGTTTGTCAAATGACAATACTGAATTGTGTTTGTGAATGTACCTAGTAAACAAAATGTTGAAATCGAATTTAGAATTTACAAACATACAGCTGATATGGCACCTAAAAGTTTTCTGAAAAGACTCACGTTTGAACGATTTAAGATTTTTCTTTTACGTTTAGCCTCGTTACAAAATGGATTATCGGGAAATATGAAATTCGGTTTTGGTCCCGACTTTTTCCGCGTGGAGATCAAAGTCAAATCTGAAGCTTACCTGGGCAGTTTTAGCTTCATAGGGCAAGTAGTTTTCGAGATTTCGTGATAAATCAGTGAGTGGAATTTTATATTTATATATTTATGTATAGATAGATAATAATGTAAGATGTCCAGCAGCTTGAGGGAGTGTGATCGGAGAAATTCCAAAATAACAACGCTTTAAAAAAAAAACTTAAAATCAGAGAGACTGGAAAGATTTATTTTTGAATTACCTACCTATATCATAAACTACAGAGTTGGCGAGAAAAGCGCCGATATAATATGTGCAGTTTCGAAGTAGTTTAACTTTTATCCGAAAAAGGCTGACATTAAAGGTCCTATTGTAAATAAATTACGATTTTAAAATAAAGTTGTGCCAACGTTTGTCACCAATATTGGTCACGCAGTAATAATATACTAGGTAATTGTTAGTATTGCATCGTATCGTGCAGGTCGAAGTCGTGGTACAGTGATCTAGTATCAGTTCTAGGTGAAGGTCAGTCCGCGGCAAACGGGGTTAATGCACTTTAAGTAACGTGTTATAAGGTTTTCTTTTCAACGGTACTCTCTCCGTGAGAGAGAGTGTAGTATAAGGTTGGGGTCAAAGAAATTTCTTGTTTATTACGTGTGTGATAGGTACTTACATAATAGCATGAGCCACATGTTTAAAATCATAAAAAACAGCTGTGATCTATGTGTGACCTCTCCAAGTGATTATACTTGTAATAAATGGAATAAGATTACCAATGAGACAACATTTAACCTACTTTATAGATACCTACTTATTTTATAGATCATTGATGAACATATATGTGAATCTATACCCTGTTCACAATAAGATTAGACATAAACACAAACCTTTTTTACAGTCCCTTCAACCGATTTTGACTTCTATTCCGTAGGCCTAAGGATGACATTAGAGGTAAAAAAAGTGGTTACAATACAACTGTTTACTGCAGTTGCCATTTGTCATGCTACCAACGCAAAAGAAGTCAAAATCTGTTGAACGGACTGTAAAAAAGGTTTGAGTAAATGTCTAATCTTATTGTGAACAGGGTTTAGTTGAATTTTAAAAGAATTGTAGAAGTTTCCAAATACCTGCATGTTGTACCCAAAAATAAAACATAAATAATTAAATATATAATAATTAAATCAAATAGGTGTTGCAGTCATAGATTATAAAATTAAATCATTTCTAATCAAATTCCTAAGGGGCCCGTGGCTAATTAAAAGTCGCAAAATAAAAAAAGTACAGCTAAGCTAGGCTTACCGCGGTCGGTCCGTGGATGGGTGACCATCCATTGCATACCGACACCCCTTCGTGTCTCGAAAACCACGTAAAGCCGTTGGTCCCGGCTGTCATTCGTAGATCTTTGACAGTCATTACGGGTAGTCAGAAGCCAGAAAGTCTGACAACCAGTCTTACCGAGGGGTATCGTGGTAACGAGTTACTGGTTAAACAGGAGTCGCTCCATGTAAAACACTTTTGTTTTTAAACACAGTGGCCATTTCTCTCATTTCGTGGGTGATTTTAAAAACATAAACAAACACAAACAGACAACTACCTGTAGGCCAAACAAATATTTGATTCGTGCGGGAATCGAACTCGTGATACGCAGCGCAGCAGCCAATCGCTCAACCACTTCGTCAACCGTGTTGTCCTCAACTGCATCCAGTTAGACTAGAAGCCGACCCCAACATAGGTAGTTGGGAAACGGCTAGGCAGCTGATAATTATTACCACGTTATAATTTACGTAATATAACGTATTTTTACGTAGATTACAATAGCCAGTAAACACAAGTACCAAGTAGTTGGTGTAAGACTGCATAGGTCAATGAGTTCGACAACTGAAACGTCAACTCGTATAATATGCGTCAAAATATGTACGTAGGTAACGTATATAAAGGCCATTGTCAATGAAATGCACACTCATCATAAATATACCTATTTAGTACGTAAATCAAGTTCAAGCAATCAACTCACCTTATCGTAATCTGTAAACAGTTTCTAGTTCAACCGACCATGAGTTTCAATTTAATTTTTCCATTTTCTTTCCGTAATTTTCCTTTCTGAGTGGCAATGAACTATTTGTATAGATGCGTGGTCATTTATTTCCTATTTTGATGTTAAAATCGAATGTACAGACTCAACACTTAAGACTCATTAAAAACTTCAACTACTCTACGGCCAATGGGGTTTGAGTGCCCCATCTTGTTTTTCGGGACATCGCCAAGCGACTGGTCGACTCTATAAGTGACTCGAAGGCTGGTCTATTCTTGGGTCAAAGAATCAGCATTGCCATACAACGTGGCAATGCTGCCAGCCTGTTGGTCACGTACCCCGTTGATAGCGATGTGGACGAATATTTTGATGCCCTTTGAGGTCCGCCCTCCCTTTTTCTTGGAACTGTACATAATATTATTATTTTCATTTGTAAGATTTGTATAATATACAAATCTTATTCAAATCAGTATGTATTCAGATATATTATATCTGAATAAATACTGATTAAATACTACAAAATAAAAATACCACGAAAATGAAATGAAACTAGCTAAAACTTTTAAATAAGAAGCGTTCCAAAGTAACGTTCATTATCGTAATTAAATTAAATAATTAAATTAGGTATTTATTTGATCATGAGAGTATGATATTTAAAAGCATGTTAAGTAATAAACTCGCAAATACTCGCAATGTAAAAAACCAGCCACTCCAAAAAACTGTTTTTGAAGCAGGTTGTGTTTTTATCGTTCAAGGTTAGTACTCGAAAAAGGTGAGATCAGCAAAACAAACATAGCCTTAGATAAACACAGACAGTATCATTATCAAAGGCTTTGATAAATTAAATAGGTTTATGTGAAAAAGTAAATACATCGGTAATATCACAGAATGATCGAAGTTACGCAGTAACTTATTGACGCAGTGTCTTATTTACGCATTGTCTATTTTACAAGTGTTAGTTAATAGTGTCTTATTGACGCTTTGCCTTATTTACCCACGAGTCTAATTTTGAAGTGTCTAATGTATAAAGACTCTAATTTACTTTGTGACTAAGACGACGCTTTATCTTATTTACACACGAGTCTAATTTACTCAGTGTCTAATTTATACAGAGTCAAACTTACTTTGTCACTAATTTACACAGTATCTAATAGACGCAGTGTTTAATTATTAGTGTCTAATTGACGCTATGTCTTATTTACATACGAGTCTAATTTACTCAGTGTCTAATTTACACAAACTCTAATTTCCTTTGTAACTAATTTACATAGTGTCTAACTGATGTAGTGTCTTATTAACGTAGTGCCTAATTTACAATGTGCAATGAATAGTGTCTAATTGACGCTTTGTCTTATTTACACACGAGTCTAATTTACATAATGTCTAATTTACACAGTGTCTTATAGACGCAGTGTCCAAGTGACTCACTGTCGAAGTTAGACACTATTGTATCGGTCAGAGAAATGTATTTTTGAAGTAGAACAATTTTATTAGGATAGTAAATTACTCTCGGATAATAGTAATATTAATAAAACCAGCCTATAATTGTCCCACTGCAGGGCAATGGCCTCTTCTCATACAGAGAAGACATTGATTACCACGCTTACTCAAGGCGTAGATCGTAAAAATGTCTTATCAGATGAGTTTGAAGTCAGATTACCATGGATTACCCAATGTTTTTGATACTTACCTACAACTTCTAGTTCTTCTACCATTTGGAATGGGCATCTAATATGACGTTCAAAAGTGCAGGCTTTAAGGGTCTAAATGAAATAAAGGATTTGACTTTGAGTTAACCTAATAATCAATACAATCAATCATTATAATCAAAGAAACATTACAGTATTACAACAATACAAATAAAATTAACTGAGCAAGAGATAAGATAAGAATGAATACATTTAATGTGAGATAATTACACTGAAAATGTATTTAGATGACGATACTCATAGATATTATTACACTTTTATGCAAATGATCACACGCAAAAAGTGAATAAATGCTTTCGTTAAAAAACATCGTAATTTGTTGCCAGAAAAAAAATACAATTAGCAAAATATTTTAATAGTGACTTTAAGTCATTTTTTTTAGTTTTTATGACGTTTTTTTGGCGTTATTTTTTTTCAAATTAAGTAATTCTTAAATAAGAAGAGACTGGGTGTTTTTTCTAAACCTCAGTTGAAATTCAAGTGCTAATAATTCAAATAAACAGGTTTAGTCATGATTATTTATTTACGAAGTACTTTAAAATAATAATTTGCCTTACTTTAACCACACGTGACACTAGACCGGTTGGCATCTTTATGTTTAAGTTAAATTAATATAATAACTAAATAGGTACCTAACTAATAAAATTAAGTTAAAAAAAAAGTTCCACCATATTTGAGTCTATTTAAAAAATGGTTAATTTAAATTTTTAATTACGTTAACTATTGTGTCGATTTGCAGTGTTTTTTTAAATTATTTTGCCGGATGATGATTCGAAAAAATATGAGTAGGTACCTGAATATAAACTGCGTAATAACATTATTTAATTATGTTATAATGAGAGTAAGAATGGTACTTTTTGTATTCGCTATCGTAAATTAAATTCTTATAAGTTTTGACTTAATACACTCTGGACCACTGTTTTTCGTTATACCCACCTTCAACTCTACGTTATATAAAGTTGCCTAACGTCAATGTACTGTAAAGTTTATATTACCAATCATATACCGATATGGTGTGTTATGGTGTGTGAGGGTTTCTACAAAACGAAGAGAGAAACCGAATGAAATAACTTGAATTCTTTACAGAACGACAGCACTCCACGAGTCTGAAACAATCGCATTGATATAAAAATAACCATAGCACTTCTAAATTCAAAATGCTTTTAAGTAGAATAACTATTCAGTGTTCAGACTAAACATTCAGTCAAATGTTTTCAGCTGGCCAACGCATACAACCTTTACAGTACATACGCATGAATTCAAAAGAGGTTGGTTTAGTATTATTAACATCTACAAAGTTAAAGTTCAACACTGACCTAATCCGCATAAAACTAACAATATGTCACTACTAGGTATTATAAGGAAAAACATTGTAAGAAAATTGTATGATTCACCTATTCGCCTAAGTCACAGCTAACATAACTTTGCCATTCAAAATTTTGTCGATCACGTAATCAATATTATAAATAAACAAATTCATTCACATATATCCCGCTTGCTAATTATAATAATGACGTCGTTTGATCACAGACAGACTGGCGACCTGTCAAAATCGTAAGCAAAGTTACCAAATGGAAAGTAATAGGTGTGTCCGTTTGGTGACTAAATCAAACAGGAAGTGTTTCTTGTATTAAAATATGTAACAATGTGGAACGTGTGTGTCTCTAGTGTCACATCTCGTAATAGTAGGCTTGTGTTCCATTGAGGGTTGGATGCGATGCTGAAGCTACGTAAAATGCCGAAGGTTAAAATTTCAATACGATAGATTATTGTTTTTTTTAACCTATCTTGTTGGTACGTTTTTTGAAGATTGCTAAAGCGTGTTTAATTCCAATTCTCTTTTAATTTTATTTTTGTTATCAGTTTTTGTAGAGATGTGAGAATTAAAGTAGATACAAATTTACTTAATCTAGCAACCCGCCTTGGCTTCGAAAGGGTAGATCTGATTTGTAGCCTTCCCAGATAATTACACTTTCTATTGGTGAAAACCATATAAAAATCCGTACAGCAGTTTTTGAGATTAGCTCAAATGAACACAAACCCAGCGAGGCGGGGACTTTAATTTATGATACCGTGTAGTGATAACGTCTGTTTAAAATAGTTAAAATTTACTCATATTCTAGTAACAGCATATAGGGTGTACATATGGCGGAAACCATCGAGCCAGCGCGGCTGCGAGCCAAAGACACCCGCGCCAATGGAGCACCTACAATATAGCAGTTTTAAAATTCTGCGATGTGTCTCGTTGGCTCTCCGTGCATGCTTGAAATCGTACCGTGGTACGAGTATCATAAACTTCACGGCTTGCGAATGGGTCACCCGCTTAAATTAAGAGTGTTCGGGAAAACATACCAGAGACATCATCATCTCCCTGTCCTTGTCCCATGTCACTTGTGGCGCAACATATTTTCTTCTTCTTTTCTGTCCTGTCAACCGTCGTGCTTTCACTATCTCCCTTTTTATTCACTTTAATTCTTCACACAATCCATCCATCTTTTCTTTGGCCTTCCTTTCACTCTCCATCCAAAAACATACCAGAGTAAATAATAATATGTCAAAAAATCTTGTGACTTGTAAAACTAGCATCACTGTAACTTAATTATAGCTTAGCTCTCAGTACTTTACATTTACAACTAAATGTAATGTTTGGGAAAGCGCATACGCTAGATTTTCGCTCATATAATTGTTGTGTGTAGTTCCCACGTTGTGCTGTATAATCTAGAATTGCTAGATACTCAAGTTTCTACCATACATTGTGTTATCTGTGAATCTTTTTTTATTTATTACGAAGATGTTTTCTGCTCTCTTTGTGAAGTTAGAGATGTGTTGATGATTGATTGTGATGTAATATTTAAGAGTAACATACCTTTGTGGTTTTATAGTTATTTTGTGTCACAAGTCTCCATTAGGTTACAAGCTCCTGATTGTAGAATATGAATGAAGTAGGTCTGGTATATACATACAAATAGGTATTTACTTTATTAGCTAGGGAATTAAGGAACAATATCATCACCACATAGTAAAAAAGTCTGCAATTAGCTTCAACTTTCTGACTAACTGACTCTTGGTTCAATTAAAATTAACTAATACTTTGTCTGAACGCGATACACTCAAAAACTTCTGAACAGACTTTTATATCTTTTTCACCAATTGATGGAGCGATTCATGAGGAAGCTTTAGGTCCTATATAATTCACTAGCGACCCGACCCGGCTTCGGGCCTATAGCCTTCCTCGATAAATGGACTATCAAACACAAAAAGATTTTTTCAATTCGAACCAGTAGATCCTGTGATTAGCGCGTTCAACCAAACAAACAAACTCTTCAGCTTTATAATATTAGTATAGATTAGAGTTTTGGGTTAATTTTGAAAAAATATGACAATGATTGTTGAAGTTGAAGTTGGTTCAACTATAACTGAAACTAGAGTAGGTACCTACTTGTAACAGAACAAACATGAAATGACTATAACAAAAACTGAATATGTAGGTTTAAGTGAATCAACGACACTTCAGTGACATTACACATTTTTAACACTTAAAAGATCCGTTTCAAATGCTTCTGTACACAAGATTTGGTATAATTAAAATATGTGCTACTGTAAATCTTTCATTAACAAAACTGTTCCACTGACCTGAATTGTGGTCATATCACATAAAATTATAAACGACATTAACAATTTGTGGTTACTACATGACTTAGTACGATTAATATACGTTATTGTATCGTATCGATGAATCCAATGCGGTCTGCTACCACTTATATCAATAGTAATGACAGAGTTTTTTTAATTATTAATTATTTTACTAACTTTTGCCCGCGACTTCGTCTTCGTGAACTCAAACTCAAACTAAAAATCATTTATTTCAAATCAACCATTTACAGGTACTTTTGAATTGTCAGAGTCAGTCAGTCAGAAAGTTGAAGCTAGTTGCTCGTTCCAAACAGTAGGTTTCTATGGAGAAGAACGAGCAAGAAACTCCATGAACAACACTCTTTTAAAATCAATAATATGTTACAAATTTCGGTTACATCATTCATATTGAATCTAGGGTACAATGTGAGAACAATGTAACAAGTCGTGTACGTTAAAAGAGGTTTAGATAAAAATATAATCATAATAAACAATTCAAAATAAAATTAGAATAACCGAGGCAGCTAAGAGATGACCAGTCCCAACTAACGGCGCCCGTTCACGAACATGACGCACGGATCGGCATCATTTGACTCAACCATTTTGAAGGGAATTTCGGTTATCGTGGTTGCATAGGTACTAAGTCGCGGATTAAAAAGCAGCCTATGTCCCCAGGTTTACAGAGGTTACAAGTTACAAAACTTTAACTCTTTACAATATATTATTATGTATCTACTTATTAGATTCACTAGGTACAGACAGCGTCATCAACTGCTAACCCCCTGTACGAAGAGATTTCAATGCAACTCAACTTAACTCAACTCAAATCATTTATTTCAAATAAACCATTTACAGGCACTTTTGAATTGTCAAGGAGTCAGTCAGTCAAAAAGTTGCAGCTAGTTGCTCGTTCCAAACAGTAGGTTTCTATGGAGAAGAACGAGCAAGAAACTCCATGAACACTCTTTTAAAATCAATAGAATATTACAAATTTAGGTTACATCATTCATGTTGAATCTAGAGGTACAATGTGAGAACGATGTAACAAATTGTGCACGTTAAAAGAAGTCCTAGTGGCAATGAAATTAGACAATTCAAAATAAATTTAAAATAACCGAGGCAGCTAAGAGATGACCAGTCTCAACTGACGGCGCCCGTTCACGAACATGACGCACGGATCGGCACCATTTAGTTCAACCATTTTGAAGGGAACCAAATGATCCAACACATGCGCCACCATCAGCGAGACATTCAAGTGAGCATGACAAACACTCAACCGCCAGAGACAAGTCAACGAAAGACATCTCGTAAATGGTGGCTTTAAAGTACATAGTGCTCACATGTATGTGCTATGCAAAATTATATAATACTAATAGTTTGAGTTTATACAATGCAAAGATAATGTAGTTCTACATCTTCAGCAGCTCCAAAAAAATTGTCACCAATGCTAATCAATAAATCTATGAACCCTTATGGCTGTGGAGCTAGACCAGCATCCAGCCAAGCATTTTTATCAGTGATGTAATCATCCAATTTATAATATGCTCGGCTGCATAGTGTGCGTTTAATATAGGACTTAAATTTTGTCTCATTAAGTTGAACAATGTGGGGAGGTATTTTATTGTAACACTTTAGACAGAACCCCATGAAAGAAGAATCTACTTTAGCCAGCCTGAAACCTGGTTGAACTAGTTGGTCCCTGTTTCTAGTACTATAGTTATGTCTGTCACTTCTTTTACCAAAAAGATGCAGATTTTTTCTAGCGTACATAATGTTTTCATAAATGTATTGACAAGGTACCGTCATTATGTTAATTTCCTTAAACAGTTCCCTTAGAGAATCGCGCATACGTAGATTGTAAATGGCTCTGATTGCTCTTTTCTGCAGAATAAAGATAGACTCGATGTCTGCAGCTCGCCCCCAAAGTAAAATACCGTAAGACATAATACTATGAAAGTAACTAAAATAGACCAGTCTCGCGGTATCCACATCAGTAAATTGCCGGATCTTTCTGACAGCATATGCTGCCGAACTTAGTCGTCCTGCGAGAGATGTTAAATGAGGACCCCATTGTAGCCTTGAGTCGAGCGTGATTCCCAGGAAAACAGTTTCATCAACGAATTCCAGTTTCTCTTTATTCAATATTATATCGCAATCACTACTTTTGACATTAGGTAAAGCAAATCTGATGCATTTCGTTTTTTTTCCATTTAATACTAAGTTATTGGCTGTGAACCAATTTTCGACCTGAAGTAAGGCGTTATTTACATTGTCGAGATTATTAGCCCGTCTATTTATCTTAAAAATTAAAGAGGTGTCATCGGCAAATAACACCATTTGTGGTTGGTTTTTGAATAAACGGGGAAGATCATTAATATAAACTAAAAAGAGGAAAGGACCTAATATTGACCCTTGTGGGACTCCCATTTCTACTTTTAAACCATATGAATTCACCCCATTTATTTGAACTTGCTGCTGTCTGTCATACAGATAAGATTTTATTAAACTAAGCGCAAGTTTACCCAGTCCGTAATGCTCAAGTTTCAAAAGTAAAGTGTCGTGATTTACGCAATCAAATGCCTTGGAGAGGTCACAAAAAATTCCTATGGCATCTTGCGCCTCTTCCCACGCGGTAAATATATGTTTTAATAAAGTGACGCCGGCGTCAGTCGTACAACGTCCTTTGGTGAAACCATACTGATGCTCGTGTAAAATGCCATTTGTGTTAAAATGAACAAGCATCTGATTTAGCATTATCTTTTCAAATACCTTGCTGAAAACCGGCAACACGGACACGGGTCTATAATTATTGGTATCTTTACTGTCCCCGGATTTGAAAAGTGGTATGACCTTACTAAATTTCATTAGATCTGGGAAAACTCCCTGGTCTACGCACATATTAAATATTATAGCTAAATAAGGCGCTATTGTTTCAATTATAGATGTGCAAACTTTAATAGACATGCCCCACAAATCTTCAGTTAATTTTATTTTGATTTGCCGAAATGCTTTTAAGACTGTTACGGGGTTTATATGTTTAAATTGAAATTCTACCGGGCAGCCTGGAACGTTCGCTTTTAATAACGCAATTGAGACGTCAGGTGAGGAATTTAAAGCTTCCGTGGTTTTAGCTGGTATGCTAGTAAAGAAATTAACAAATTCATGAGCTACTTCTAGGTTAGAGCTTATGGGACCATGTGATGTCTCCAATGTATATTCAGTGTTACGAACTTTTTTCTTGTTAGTCTCGTTATTTATAACTTTCCAAACTGTCTTTATTTTATCGTCTGCCGATTTAATCTTATTGCTAATGTATAGGGCTTTAGCTACCTTGCAAGTATTTCTAAAAGTTTTAGAATAAGTAGTAACATACTTGTTGAAAGTATCTGTATTAATATAAGCCTTAAGGTCATACAGCTCAAACAATCTTTCCCTACTTTTTCTAATCCCCCTAGTTGCCCAGTCACTAAATATAAACTTAGGGCTAATATGTTTTACCTTTTTTTCGAAAGTATTATTAAATTCAGTCTCCACCACAGAAAAGAAATCATCATATAATTTATTTGCATTGTTATTATTATGGTCCAGAGCACTTAACTTATCATTGGGAACTATTGAATCTATTTAATTTACCAGTTGTAAATGGTCTAAATTGTATTTGCACTTTTGTCATAGACATTTTAAACATAAAAGTTACCGTTTGTCCGCTATGATCCGATGGCAGATAATTAACAATAGCATTATCCAAATAGTCACAATCGCAAAAAATATTATCGATGCAGGTAGCAGTAGTTGAAGTTACTCTAGTAGGTTCCATAAATACATTTGACAAATTGAATGACTTAAAAAGGCTTAATAATTGACTACTATTCAAATTATTTTCTAAAATATTAATATTAAAATCACCACAAATAATTATGGATTTGCTACACGGTGCGAGTTTCGCTAGGACATCTTCCATTACCGACTCAAATAAGGAATAGTTTTGGTAACTTGGGGGTCTGTACACGCACACTATAATATGCTTATCCAGCTCGACACAGGATAGTTCAATGCAATGTTCAACCGATAGGCCAACAATGTCATTCCTTTGTTTATATTTTAAACAATTTTTTATTAAGATTAATGAGCCTCCACGTGACTTAGCTTTACGATTAAAACAACTGCCCACAGTATAGTTTTCATAGTTAATTAGCATTTGGTAATCCTTCAACCAATGTTCAGTAAAACAAACAATGTCAAACATGGTTTTTTCTAAAAACAATTCAATTTCTAATAATTTGGATGAAATACCTTGAATATTTTGATGAAATAATTTCAAGGTATTCTGCTGTTTTTGCATCTTAACTTTTTGAGAGCAGAGCAGAGATGCGTGGGGGGTAAGCAATTGATGACGCTGTCTG
The DNA here is from genome assembly GCA_947361185.1 of Charanyca ferruginea. Lineage (NCBI taxonomy): Eukaryota > Metazoa > Arthropoda > Insecta > Lepidoptera > Noctuidae > Charanyca > Charanyca ferruginea. The sequence continues at coordinate 28,303,890 of OX376058.1, read as the reverse complement.
TACGTTATTACCGTAATTATTTGAAAATGTAATATACACTGTCCATTTAAGGCAGGTAATCCTTTGGCAATCAAGAATAAGTCCTTGACTTTACTAAAGTATTTCAAGTTTTAAGTGACCACAACTATATTTTGCAACCTCACTTTAATATCGTAATTGTGTAACACGCCTATATGTGTGGTCTGTCTGTCTTCGCATCTCGATTTCTTTTTAAGATATCGTTCTGAAAGAGTGCCACACTGGACCCTATTATTAAGACTCCGCAGTCTGCCTGTCTGTTTGTCTATCCGTCAGTCCGTCTATCACAGAACTCTCTATCTTTTGAACCGTAATACGTAGATACTTGAAATTTGACAAAGCGACTCTCTATCTTTTGAACCGTAATATGTAGATACTTGAAATTTGACAAAGAGACTCTCTATCTTTTGAACCGTAATATCTAGATACTTGAAATTTGACAAAGAGACTCTCTATCTTTTGAACCGTAATATGTAGATACTTGAAATTTGACAAAGCGACTCTCTATCTTTTGAACCGTAATATGTAGATACTTGAAATTTGACAAAGAGACTCTCTATCTTTTGAACCGTAATATGTAGATACTTGAAATTTGACAAAGCGACTCTCTATCTTTTGAACCGTAATATGTAGATACTTGAAATTTGACAAAGAGACTCTCTATCTTTTGAACCGTAATATGTAGATACTTGAAATTTGACAAAGCGACTCTCTATCTTTTGAACCGTAATATGTAGATACTTGAAATTTGACAAAGCGACTCTCTATCTTTTGAACCGTAATATGTAGATACTTGAAATTTGACAAAGCGTGTATTACTATACATATATAAATATATATATATCCCACGATCCCTTAAGACCAGGGTCTTTAACCAGTGCGTCCTACCCGTAATGACTTACGGAGTTACGGAGCTGAAACGTGGACACTCACCGTGGGCCTGGCCCACAAATTCAAGGTTGCACAGCGTGCTATGGTGAGAGCGATGCTCGGGGTTTCTCTGGTGAATAGAATTCGTAATGAAGTCATTCGCCAGAAAATTAAACTCACCGACATTGTGCGTCGAATCAGCACGCAGTAGAAGTGGGCCGGCCACGTCTGCAGACGGACAGACGGCAGATGGAGCAGACACGCTCTAGAGTGGAGACCGAGTTTGGGCAAGCGTAGTGTGGGACGCTCTGCGGGACGATGGACCGACGGTTTAAAGAAGGTAGTAGAAGGCTGGCGATCTCTGGGGGAGGCCTACGTTGTAACAATTCTGATAGTTTAAGAGAAATAAAAGGCTATGCAGAATTGTACGTATTGAATTTAATAGCTCTCACACGAAAGTTAAAATGTGATGAGTATCAAAAACAATTGTAAGTATAAAAGTAAACACTGACCTAAACGCACTAAGGTTAGGCAGTACCCAGGAGGATTATGATCCCCAGCCTGGCCGGCGTACAGGATCAGCCGAAGAGAAGTCTGACGCGATCAGCTCGGGGACGGAGGCCCCCCCAGGCGGTCAGTAGGACCAGCCCTGGGCAGCAAGAGGCACGCGACAGCTCGACTTAGCCTCTAAACCGACTCTCGTTTGCAGACTGGTAGACTTCAGTAAGTAGACTGGTAGTCTTCAGTAACGTACGCATATGGGTAATCAGAGTGTTACCCCAGCGACTCCGAGATCTAGACTGCAGCAACGTAAGCGTAGGAACAATCAGCGTGTCCAACAAACGGCTCCAAGAACTAGACTCAGCAACGTAAGCGTATCAGCAATCCGCGTGTTTACCAAACGGCTCCGAAATCCAGACTGACCCATTTGACAGGTTCCTTTTCTGACCGCTCTTCCAAAATTCATAAAAAATCCAATTATGAATCTTCTTTCTAGAACGGTCAAATCGTTTTTTATATAGCAACGGCCAGGCTCAATAATTGTCGAATGCCATTTATTTTAGTAATTTTTATTATAATATTAGTGCGAATCAGATCTAAAGGAACACACGATAATACAGCGGGTGTTCAGCCGTTTACTATCTAATACAGACAAACAAGCTTACAAGATATACAACATAGAGGTTTTACGTTAGTAGCCGAAAACTTATTTTAGAAGAAAATGTTGGCGGTCGTCAATTTGACGACTGTCACTGACAGACATGTCAAAGCAAAACATTATTTATTTTTCAGGTTTGTAAATATTAATTTGATCCAATTATACAGGAATAAATTACAAAGGATGACGACAGGAACAGCATAAAAAAGCGTAAGTAGATAAACACATTCTATTCATAAGATTCCAAGTTACAAATAACAAACAAATATTATAACATGTAGACATAACGTGCGATGAATGATTTTATGCTTATGAAAAGTAAATATAGTTTTGAGTTGAACCGAAACACTATAACGTTCAGCAGTGGACGGCAATATGCTGATTCGATGTGTGTATTACTATGGCTGCTAGACTGGAAGCCGACCCCAAAGTAGTTGGGAAAAGGCTAGGTAGATGATGATGATTGTACGATGGTACGGAGCCCTATGTGTGCAACTGCACTTGGCCGGTTTTTTCTTAAATCATGCACAGGCGCACACGCATCATATTTACGTGTGTAAGCCATCTTTTATGTTCTCATGAGATCATCATAATGGTTCGTGTTCGTCATCATTAATCGCTGATCGTGGATCAAAAAGTCTTATGTTAATCATTTATTGGAAACCTTACCTATTTGATTTGCTAATTAATTTATTTAAATAATTTTCTACGCGTACTGTGAATGGAGAGAAAAAAAGATATCGTGTTATCAATCGAAATATTATAAAGCTGAAAGTCCGTTTGTTTGTTTATTAGTAACTCATTTTTTTCAAACATAGTCCATCCCTACATAAAAGGCAAAGTGATTGACTGATGTATCAACCCACAGGCCAAACCCTTAAGGCTAGCAAAATTGAAATTTCGTACACGTATTGCTCATATGAAAAAGGCATCCACTAAGGAAGGATTTTTCAAAATTCAACCCCCAAAGGGATGAATGTAGGGGATCAAAGTTTGTATGAAACTTTTTATATTCCTTGGATATATTTGCATAGTATAGGTAGGGTTGGGTAGGTAGGTAAGTTGGTAGGGTAGGTAGGTAGGTAGATAGGGACAGGACAACGTCTGTAGGGTCAGCTAGTTATATATAAATGTATGAGCGCGCTAATCTTCGGAACTACTGACCCCATTCTGAAAATTATTTTGCTTATAGATAGCTACATCATCCCTGAGTACTTTAAGCTATAATAATAATAATATATGTGGGGACATTTTCACACACGGCCATCTGACCCCAAACTAGGGAGACCCTGTACTATGGGTGTCAGACAGCTGATATACATACACAAATACATTTTTTTTTTTTGTAAATACGTACATATATAGATAAACAACACCCAGACACAAGCCAAACACAAGTGCTCATCACACAAATGTTTACCCTGGGCGGAAATCGAACCCGCAACACGCTGCGCAGCAGTCGATCGCTCAGCCACTGCGCCAACCGTGTCGTCTATAGTTTATTATATCAAAAATCGAAATTCGTAAGACAATTCACGCAGACGAAGACGTGTGCAAAAGCTAGCCTGGAGTCTAGGTAATGTAAAGCCCGTCACAGACGTAGCTATAATATAATTATATTAATATATGTAAGACGTAAGGCAAATTACGATCAGCTATGATATATATTTTTACTACGTCACCAAAATGTGTGGACAGATATAGCAAGGCATATTAATATAAATTCCAAAAATGTGAAACAAACAACGATCGCAGACGTAATAAGGGCAAAAATATATTATTATATTATAGCTACCGTGTGTGGTGTGGTGGCTAGCTATAATATATATTATAGCTACGTATGTGACGGGCTTAACTTATTAAAAACGAATGGAATTTTAATAACAATCAAAATTTTATAGAACACTTAAAAAGAAAGAGAACCTCTTTTGAAACGGCATTCATATTTGTTGACGTGATTGAAGGATGAAGAATGTATGAGTCAGTACTAGAGGTGTAAAGTGTGGTGAGAGGTTTTGAATGGGCTGGTGAGAATGGCTGAATTCAATTTGCATCTGTAAGTTTTTAGGCAGGACAAGCGTGTTCTGTCGCATATATTTTAGAATTTTCTGTTACGTGAGACCACGAGGTATTCGTGCATCAAACTGTACTCAAATGACATTACTTGGTAATTATCATTTAAATTCTTGAGAAACTGATAATTTAAATGTTTACAATATTTACACGAATAATAAAAAAGTAAAATCCATAATTATTAAACTAAAAAAAAACCTAATATGTACAGTACGCAAAAGAGATAAGTATCCATGTCGTCGGGAATAGTTGAAGATTTCTTAGAAACCAATGGGGGCTTTCAAATGAAATTTTATTAAATCATTGAACGGTTTATTCTCTATAAATTGTATTTTATTTTATTCATAAAAACCTATCGGTTTCTAAGTAAACTTCAACTGTTTCCGGCGACATGGATACTTATCTCCTTTGGTGACCGTACAATAAGACATCAAAAAATTCCTCCACATTGCCCTCAACTGGGAAAGTGCCCAAGACACTGGCGGCATTGTCACGTTGAATGGCAGTGCGTAACCTCTCTCACCTCGGGAAGTGTCAATCAATCTTTTGGAAACTCCTTAAAAAGTAGATGAGCACTCGGACCCCACGACCTGAGGGTTTCAACCCCAAACGGCTCGAAAATAAAGTTATCACATACGATAACGACACCTACTATACTTTCGCCGTTTTAGGTTTTCTTCAGCCGCAGCAACAGCACCAGCACAGCATTAGTAGTCTTAAATGAATGTTAGCTGTCCGATTCATAGATACAGACTTCTCCTAGTTTGGGGAACATCGTCCTAATGTATGATTTCTCTAAAATTTTACAATTATATTGTACTCGATGTATAATACCAGGCCCAGTAAGGTACTTCTGTAACTGTTAATTAGCTCTAAGCCTATTAATTCATCTTTTTAAACTTTGTAGAATGCAAATATATGAATATGAATATGTATTATTCTATTAGTTTAGTATTCCCATTAGGTAGGTACTTAGTTTTCCTGCCAAAAATATAATAATATCTAGGTAGGTACCTTTGATTATATATAATGTCTAGATGGAGCGTCAAGTGCACGCAAACGTGTCAAAAAGTGTCAGCCAACTATTGGCTGACAAGTGCTTATATAATCAAAGCCCAAATGCGTAATAATAATAATAAATTATTATATATAATAATATTAATTTATGTATAATAATATACATAATTGCTTATATAATCATTATTTACGCACACAGAAACGTAGATGCACAGTGTAAAACGACCTGCACGCACACATACTTGAAATTGTTGACTCGTTTTCTTTGTTATGATTGTAGGTACCTAGTAATTAAAACGGAGACCAGCCGATCTGTTCTTTAAAACTCTTCCTCGGTGAATATACCTAAGTAAAGTGAACTGGAGAAGAGATGTCCTATGATAGCTCATCCCTAACTCACAAAGGGAGATTTTTACATCCCGGCAACCGGCAAGTATTTATACTACTATTTTTAACACGATGCAATAGGTACAAGTGTTTTCTAACATTAAGCAATTGTACTCAGTAACGCATTGGTAACTTTAAATTTCGAAATGGCTGCGATAGTAAATAAGTGTAGAGTAATTTTATATAACGTGGGGTCAGAGGTAATTCTACACCGTTCAATTACTGATCTGTGATGCAAGACCCATCATCACATGAAGCGCAAAGTTATTGAGAAATCAATAACAACAGCAGTGAAGTAAGTAATCATACAGTAACACCAATGACAGGTGCTGTGGTTACGAACCACAGATAATAAAAATATATTGTGCTCAAGAATGGCAAACGTATTTATGTATTCGGCCTTTTGCAATCCACTTAAGGCGACGATATACGCCGGCGACCTTGAGCGACCAGAGAATCGTATGCGCTGCGTCCAAAACTCTCAAAGTTTAGTCGAAAAAGTTAAATAAAAGATAGTATTGTTTAACTTAAAAAAAAGGCGTATACTAAAAGATAGATGATAAAATTGTCTGTAAGATGGTGTAAGTTTTGTTAAATTATACCTGGTAGATTTTGTGCGATTGTCAATGTTTGGTACGCGTCAGACTCAACTTCACGAGTTAATTAAACTATTTAATATGAATATAATCAAAAATTATATTCACATACTAAATGATTAAGAGAATGTTCTAGTTTAACATATATTTTTTTCAAATCATTTTCACTACACATTTTGACGTGATTGTCAGTTTAAAATCTGTAAAAGTTGTTAATAGCCCCTTAATTGGCATAGGATCAGTCGAGGAGTAACTATTACTATTCATTTTTTTTAAACTTAAAACCATAATCAATTATAACTATCTCTTCACTAAGTATCATCACTACATTTTATAAATGAAACTTAAGTTTGTCTTTGTTAATTTCCGAAACGACTGGTTTGATTCAGCAAATTGTTTCGCACATAAGAAATGACGTTACGCGTGGGCTATGGTGTGCTATGGGCTATATTTTATTAAATCACACGGACGAAGTCGCGAGAAAAAGCTAGTTAAAAATATACTAACTAGACTGTCAATTAAAATAATAATGACATATTATATAGGGTGACTGGTAATTAATGTACGATACTTAAACACGTGATTGTGTTCATGATAACAAACAACTTTCCCGAAGAAAAAATGTTTTTTGTACTGGTTCACTTTAGGCCAAAGGCGTGCGCGCGCGTGAATTTCATACGGCTGTTGTGTTATTGTGATAAAAGAGAACCAGTATAAAAAACATGTTTTCTTTGGGACAGTTGTTTGTTGTCATGAACACAATCACGTGTTTAAGTATCGTACACTAATTACCAGTCACCCTATATACAATAAAAGAGGGGGAACTCATAGGGCATCCACATCGTGTTCAATAGGACATGACGTGCCCTAAAAGGCTGGCAACATTGCCACGTTTTATGGCAATGCTGAATTCCTTGGCCCAAGAATAGACCAGGGCCTCAACTCTGCTATTACAATAGTGTCAGAATGGTCTATCATTGATTTCTTAATTGTTGATTTTGACAAGTTTGGTAATCTACTAATATAATGACGTCATTATGAAAATCAATGATAGACCATTCTGACACTATTGTAATAGCAGACTTGAGGCCCAGCCCTCTGGTAAAATTGTAGTTGTAAAATATTGCAAGCATTTTTTGGGTTCAGTGTTGCCAAACACTTATAGGTAGGTACTTAATGTATTACATAAAGTTAAATAAATAATTAAATAATATACAGAAGGAAAAAGGTGTCAGTGTATTTACATAATTATATTTGAGCAATACAGACAAATACTTAGGATGTAAGATAGGAAATCGACCGCCAATATTTAATACCTTCTTCCGAAAACATTTATTTTGAACCAATTGGCCAAAAGCAAGGCCTAACCAATTTCCTTAGACGTTAGGTAGGCCTTTAGTGTGGGACGCTATGTGTGTCGATACTCTTGCACCATCCCATCTTTCTAGTTCAGCTGTGCTGTGCTGGTGCTGCTGCTGCGGCCTTACTATATTACTGTTTTAGTTAAATAGTTATAGATTTATTTGACGTGATAACGTCTTATAAATCAATGAACACCACCTGCACACACGTAAAAGTGTCACGTTCCGCCTGAGCCTGAGCGTGCAAGCGAGAGCGCGGAACAAGCGATAGAGAGGCACCATCGGCCCAAGCAATAAGCTCCGCCCACCTCGACGGAAGCCATTATTTGCTTATGTTATAAATATGTTAGCCATTATGTTTCTTTATGACGTTATCACGTAAAACTATCGTCCGTAAACCGACTTTGCAGACAACCAATTTTTTTTACAAAAACCTGGCTAAATCTGGCTTTTTTGTTATTCGTGTAAATCTTTATTACAAAGTATAAAACAATGTCGTTCTTAGGTCTTTTAAACTACGCAACGAATTTTAATGGGGTTTTCATCAATAGATATAGTGATTCAAGAGGAAGGTTTGTACATATAGTTTGATCTATATTACACCCGTGCGAAACCGGGGCAGGTCGCTAGTAATGTATATTAAATTAAATTAATTTCTAACTAAAAAAAGGAATAGTATCACACTTGTCGAACTAGTTACACTCTGGCCGTGTGATGCCTGTTACGAATAACACCACCCCATTTCTACCCGTGGGTTTCGTAGAAGACGACAGAGGGATATTGACCAGGGGATGGGCAGCAGCGTCCTTCTGAGTACCATAACAACTACTGCGATCGCCAACATGCATCGGCCAAGCATGACGATTACGGCTGAACCCCCCTTGAGGGCGACCTATGCCCAACAGTAGACGTCTAAAGGTTGAAATGATGATGTCGAAGTAATATAGATTTCTTCGAAAATCAATTTATAAAATCATACAAATTACGTTTGATTAATCGTTCTTCAACCACATTTTCTACGGCTCTTAACTACATGTTAACTGGTTTAATTACAAAATAATTACAGTCCCTTCTACGTGATGATGCCATGATGAAATTACAACATGGATAAGAATTTAGGTTGCATTATATGTAGGACATGTTTAGTGTTAAAACATTAAGAAAATCTTAGTGAAATATTTACACGGAAATTGCATCCTACTTTTGAATGTGTACAGAATCTTGTTATTGTTGTTTGCGACTGTTGCGCATGATTGGAAGTTACGGGAAATTTACATATTTTGTCTGAGGTTGTGTTGATAATATTTACAGTATTTTTTTAAATCATGAAAAAGACTCGTAAAGTCATTGCCAGTATTTTGTAAGCTTTATTACTAGCCTTTGCCCGCGGTTTCGTCTGCATGAATGTTGGTTATCGCGAATGTAGATGAACTCGCAGATTAAAAAGTAGCCTTTATCCTTTCTTGGGGTTCAATGTTAATCTGTACCAAATTACATAAAAATCTGTTTAGCAATTTAGCCATGAAAGAGTAAAAAAAACAATCAAACCAACTTACTATCACAATTATAATATTAGTATAGATTCTCGTTCGTTCGGTCTCGTGGTTGCAAGTGCGACTGCTGAGCGTGGGGTCCTGGGTTCGATTCCCAGGTCGGGCAAAGTGTTATTTGGTTTTTCTATAAAGAATTTCTCAGTAACCGCCCGGAGTTTGGAAGTTGGCGGTGTAACACCCCCGTGCCTCGGAAAGCACGTGTTGCCGTGTGTCCTGCGCCTGATCTCTCCCCGGTCGTGTCGGATTGCCGTCCCACCGGACTATGAGAGTGAGAGAAGAGAGAGTGCACCTGTGTTTGCGCACACACTTGTGCACTATAATATCTTCTGCGTACTTGGCTGATCTCCGTTGAGATTGGCCGCTGGCCGTGACCGAAATTCGGTCGGAAGATTACATAGATACTCGAAGGACAAAGGAACCTCCTTAAATAAAATGTGCATTTTTTTTTCGATAGATCGTTTTGTATTGTTTTTAAGTATGTACAAAAATATTTATTTACAAAAATAATAAAAAGAGAATACCTGAAATATTAAACTAAAAAAAAACCTAACAATAAAGCATCATAGAATTCGTCCACATTGCCGTCAACTTTATATTATTACATTTTAGATTTAATTAACATTACATTACATAATTAATTAGGTAGGGATCTAAGTACGTCTTTCAGAACCTTGCCTGTATTCGCAAATGTGCAAGCGCACGTTCCCAATAGAGGCAAAGAACTCAATAAAACAGGTTAAGTAAGTTACTCAAGCTTAAATTCATTGGCCATTTAAGTTATGCTGTTTAAAATGACGAACTTACGTTAAAGGTAAAGTCACAGTTCTGTAGAAAGTGAAAAGGTATTTACGACCCTGCTGGATGTGGCTGAGCGGAAATAGTATTCCTTTTTAGCGTATTGACGGGCGCCCGCGCCGATGTGGGGTGTGGTACAAGATATGGGCGGTAGCGATTGATTTGTTGTTCACGTTTGTGTTTTAGCTTTTCTTTTTATTGGCTCAAGGTATTTAGCTACGTTTTTCTTGGTGCTAAATCTCTAGATATAAGATTTTGTGAGTATAGGAAAGTTAGAGAGTAAAGGAAATAAATATTAAAAAAAAAAAATGGTCCAGCCAATACTGGCCACCTATTGTAGGTATTAAGATTGTCTTATTAGTTTTCTAGAAAAAAAGGACCTATCTATTAACTTATTGTATGTTAAAATAAAGGTTTTAAGAAACAATTTTGAAAGTTTTATATAAGTAAATAAAAAATAATTAAATAATAAACGTAAGAGACGATCCACGATCGATCTTTTCAGGTTTTACAAGTACCTACGCTGGACTAAAGGACGTACTCATGCGGGTACCTTCCGAGTACATCGCACTAATCGCATTATTATATACGATTCTTTATCAAAAAAATCTTTTAATTAACAATAATGACAGTAATTAACATGCTACTGCTTGCAACTCCATAAGATACTTGCATTATTATTATGTTTATCAGCCATTATTATAATTTCACGTAGAGATTGCGAGGTTGATAAAGACTTCTTATCTTGATTCTTATTCCTTCGAAACGTATGATTAGTCTCAGTAATTGCATGTCTGATACACATGCGCTTGAGTTGAGGCAGTTTGACGGCTTCATTTAGATTCAATGAAGACCTTTATATACAGGAATAAAAAACGTATTTCGATAAAAAGACTCAGACTTTTTGTTTGTATTTTTTTAATAAAATAGGTGCTTATAAAACACCATAAAGGTTTAACAAAAAACGAATGCACCGAAATAATCTTATTAGTACTTATGTTTTTGCATAGTTTAATGGATTTCCAATTAAGCCATTTATAAGTAATTAATTACTTATTTATCACTTAGACGTATGACAAAAAAATAAGAAATTAATAATAATAATATAATATGTGGGGACATTTTCACACACGGCCATCTGACCCCAAACTAGGGAGACCCTGTACTATGGGTGTCAGACAGCTGATATACATACACAAATACATTTTTTTTTAAATACACAAGGCAAACACAAGTGCTCATCACACAAATGTTTACCCTGGGCGGGAATCGGACCCGCAACACGCTGCGCAGCAGTCGATCGCTCAGCCACTGCGCCAACCGTGTCGTAAAAATTAAAGACGACGTTATAAAATCTCAACAGATTTATACACTGATTTTAAAAGACGATAATTAGATTTATTAAAAACTAGCTTTTGCCCGTGACTTCATCAGCGTGGAGTTTTTTATACTAAAATATAGCCAATAGCACTAAGGGATAACGTAGCTTCCTATTAGAGAAAGTACAGGATTGGAGCAGTAGTTCTGGAGATTATCCCCAACAAACACAAACTCGACTTTAATTTATAATATTATGTAGTGATAATAATAATATCATTTATTTCGGGTAACAAAAGACCCATAACACATATACCTTACAGACTATCATACATATTTATAATAAAACCCACAAAAATATTTTTTAACTATTGTAATGTACATACACGAAGAGACGGTACGATCACATGTTGCGCTGCGTGGTGTCGCGTAGCCTTCCGCGGAATCGCCGATACACGACACCCTTCGGCCAAAACTTTTCCTTGAGGCAAGTCTCAAGATAATGCAGTGATAGTGTAGTGTTTGTGTGTGTGTGTGTAGTGTAGTGTGTGTAGTGTGTGTGTGTTTAGTGATAGTGTAGTGTGTGTTGTGTGTGTGTGTTGTGTGTGTGTGTATGTTGTGTGTGTGTGTTGCGTAGTGTAGTCTCAATGAAAACTTTACCTAAATAACCAAGAATTATTTTAACTTTGAGATGTTTCATTCTTGGTTTAATGCATACCAATTTTGTGCCACCTGTTCGTCATTTTTAAACACAGCTAGACGCTATCCGCTTCTGTCTTACACCACAACTAAAACGGCAATACCTAACCAACCACGTACAACATACAACTTCATACAAGGGAATTGAAGGTATTATGCATGAAGTATGCCAGATGAAAATGTACGACCACGGACATAGGAAGAGGAACCGATGAGCTCAGAGAGATCACGACTAGTTTTGTATAATATATGTTTTTGTTTGTTTGTTTGTTTGTTTGTATGTTTGTGTTTGTATGTGCTTAGACCTTCCGTAATGACGTGTGATTGGTGTAGAGTTCATGACCAACCAAATTATAATAATAATATTTACTGTTACAAAAACACATGATTATAATATTACATTTGCGTTCTCTGTGCCTTTGTTACAACCATACTGCGATCGCCAATCCGCCTGCCAAGCGTGGCGATTATGGCAAACCCCCCCCCCTTGGGGAGGCCTATGTCCAGCAGTGGACGTCTTTCGGCTGAAATAATAATGATGATTTGCGAACACCGATGAAAAAAAAAACATAATATTCAACATCATTTATCATTCATTTGTGAATATATTATGTCGCAGTAAAATGGCACAATTGGAGATAGATCAAATCCCTTAGGGATTTAGTAAAATTATGGAAGATGTTACAATAACAACAGTAGGTAAAGTAGGATTAAGTACTACTTAAGTAGGTACGATATATATGTATGTGTGATAGACGGACGAACAAGTGGTACTTATAATAATAATAAACCTTTATTTCGGACAACAAAGATCCATAGTGTTAGTAATATAGAAAAACATACCACATAATGTAATCAAAAATCAGCCTCCGCACAAACTGCTGTATAATCGGAGAGCCGAAGCTCTCTGCAACAGTTTTCAGGATGCTGTTTTGACTGTCCCTCACTCTCCTCAGTAGCGACGCGGTTTTTTGCGTATAATCGCATAAAAACCGTCGGTACGGGTTTGCGCCAACATCTGCGACGCGCTACAGTACATATTATGGCCCGGGGATCTTTTTAACCTATATGTCATCTATGTCCGCGAACTTTTAAGGAGTTTCTAGGCAAAAAAGACGAGATATACAGCTTTTATGCTTAAGTAGTTAAGTCATAGTTTAGTTTGTGGTTAGTCAGTGTATAATCGTGCATTGAACAAATACCACAAACAGATATTGTACCTCGAGAACCTTCATCTCGATCTCAAACTCCCGACCATCCGTCAGTTCATGAAGCGCGCTTGCAAGCGCTTCTTCGATCAAGCGGAGAAACACCGCAACCCGCTCGTCGTAGCGGCCGCCCGATATACCCCTTCCCGTATTAGCAGGACCCGACGTCCACGTCATACCCTGTCCGATCCAGATGACGCTATTACCCTCCTTCAGGAAAGAAATAGGGCCAACTAGCACATTAGTCAAACACAGACACAAAATACCGTCATTCCGACCTCGCCGCCGAGGTCCCTCGCGACGACCCCGTAAAGCCCCCCCCCCCGACCCTTGCTAGCGCCAGCCCGCGTCGCTGAGCCCTTAGCTTTAAAATAGCCCCTAATTAATGGAGACCCGATCCAGCCTGTCCCTTTGCTGCCCTCTCTCAGTGGCGACCTAAGCCGAGGCTCGTACCCCGCAGGGGGTGCCCTTAGCGTAGTCACTTAGTTTATAAGTTTTTGCCCTGGCTGGAGGCCCTAAAAGTCACTTTTAAGGCACCACAGGATTGTCCGGTTAAGCAGTAACCAACCCTCAGGTTGAACTGCGAGATGCCATTCAGAAAAAAAAAAAAAAAAAAAAATTATTAAATGTCTTCGTCCAAGGAAACATTGGTTTTTATTCAGTCAGTTTCGCGCTTAGTAACTTGAAGCTTAATTTTCTTCACTCTGCCATCAATAGTTTGTATCCTACTCAATCAATAATCAACTGATTACATATTTAAACCACCATTTTGTTGGGGCTCTACTGCCAGTAAAACAATAGTTACCACAAAAATTCTAGTTACCAGAATAACACATCCTTACACCACAAGGCTTGTAAATACGTGACAGTTTAACATAACGTTGGTTAACCGTTATCAGTCACCTATTGGCTTACTGCGTCGGCCTTTGGCAATGTCACAGATAGTGTCACTCGACATACCTGAAGTTATGTAGGTAAACCATGTAACATTTATATACATATAACATACCTACCTATCTACGTGACTGGTCACATTTGAACTATCACTATCACTACATACATTATAAACAGGTTTTTTATGTTTGTTTGTATATAGGCGGTAACCTCCGAAACTTCTTTCGACGACACGGTTGGCGCAGTGGCTGAGCGATCGACTGCTGCGCAGCGTGTTGCGGGTTCGATTCCCGCCCAGGGTAAACATTTGTGTGATGAGCACATGTGTTTGCCTTGTGTCTGGGTGTTGTTTATCTATATATGTATGTATTTACAAAAAAAAAATGTATTTGGGTATGTATATCAGCTGTCTGACACCCATAGTACAGGGTCTCCCTAGTTTGGGGTCAGATGGCCGTGTGTGAAAATGTCCCCACATATTATTATTATTATTCTAATCTGTTTTCAAAAATTATTTCACCAATAGAAAGCTACTAATTCCCATAAGCTATATCAAAAAGCTAGGGATCCTTAAGAACTCAGTCACTCAGTTTTGTATCACTGTGACTGTAAATCTCATGGGGTCTATGTTACTTCAAGGGTTTTCGTAACGACCGAAACACTGGTTAGAAACGTTTTAAAGTTACATGGCGTTTGAGGGTTACAACGGAGGTAAGACTGCTGTACACCTGGGAGAAAAGAACGTTTTCTTTATTCATATCTGAATCTGTCAAAAATGACTCGGTTTTGCATACATTTTTTGCAAAATTTTGACATTGACTGTCTTTGAGATGAAATTTTATAGATCTTGAACCTTACATAAAATTCCTACTTATAATTGTATCATTGCTTATTATAATTGGTATTTTAATAATGATCTCATCACAGTAAAATATCACTAAAAGACAGTTGAGTCATGGTTCATACCGATATTCGTTTGTTTTTTCTGTAAAGTCTGGATCCGTATTGCTTTAACACGTTAAACAAGATTAGGCGCTTATATTAGGTGAAGGTCGTTATTTATTATCACCTGTTTTGTTTTGTATTTACTTATTTCTGGTAAAATGAGTTCAGCTTGCAGAAATATTTAGTATAATTGGGTACTTGACACCACCATCATTTGACATACTTTTTATTAGCTGTCAAAACGAGATTCTTCTATAGATTTTGTATGAAAATAGCGGCCTGTGACGTCACTTATTTACCCACTCAATTGACTAACTATTAATTGATTTTAAAGCAACTTAAAATCGAATTTTACAGTTCATTGAATATTAATCGGGTTTTTGGGGCTAAAATAAAGTGTATTTTAAGATAAGTTGTATTTTGGAATTATTGGTTAATGGTGTCAACAACCCAATTATATACCATAGTAAGAATTTAGTACTCAGTATAGTCAGTATTTTAAGTGAAATACTTAATTATTATTTTAGTCGTAAAATTTCGCATGGGATAGGGTCTGTATACCTACATATATAGGCACTAAGTATTTTCGATGTTCCCAAGTTCCAACCTAATAAATCAGGTACACTTTCAGTACCTAATTGAGCCGCATGATTATATAACAATAAACACAATGACGTAAATTAAGATAAATCTTCTCATATTATCAATTTTTATCACTCACATTTTCAAGGCAGAGACGCAACCTTGAGTACCGTAGTAAAAATCTTCGTAAGTAGGCAAGTCACATTATTTTAACAGGAAATACCACCAATAAGAAACAAATATATCTTCCGAATACTTACCTTAATAAGTACTATATTTTGTAGTAGGTAAGAAGGTAAATACTGGTTATTGAGACGTGTTTTGTTTACGAACACGTATTCTGTATGGTGTCGGACGTAAAGAATAGCACCATCCCATATCCGTGGGTGTCGTAAGAGGCGACTAAGGGACTCACCAGAGACTGAGCAGCAGCGTTCTCTGTGCCTTTGTAACAACCATACTGCGATCGCCAACCCTGCCAAGCGTGGCGATTATGGGACCCCCCCCCCCCCCTTGAGGGAGGCCTATGTCCAGCAGTGGACGTCTTTCGGCTGAAATGAAACGATAAATAAGGTAAATACTGGTCATTGAGACGTGTTTTGTTTAGTAACAAGGTCGGACAATATACAACATGAATGGAAATTATCTCATTTTCGTAGGTAAACCAGTATAATAATAATATAATAATAATATGTGGGGACATTTTCACACACGGCTATCTGACCCCAAACTAGGGAGACCCTGTACTATGGGTGTCAGACAGCTGATATACATACACAAATACATTTTTTTTTTGTAAATACATACATATATAGATAAAGTATCTCACCATAGTTAAAAGTAGGTAGGTAGCGGCACGTGTTTTAACTTTAAATAAGGTATTTTTAGGTCAGCAGGACTAAGGAATAATCATGACACATTGACACCCAAACCACAAACGCAAAAAAGGAAACACATAGAGAGAGACAATGCGATATTTTTTTGAAGTTTGGTACTCAAAAAAACTTGGTAAAAAACACTGCACTTTTGGTAAAATATAGTTCCCCCGCGTCTTGCTGTCTGTCTGATTGAACGCGAAAAACTCAAAATGTACTGAACCGATTTTCATGCGGTTTTCACCAAAAGACAGAGGTTCATGAGGAAGGTTTAACTATGTAATATTCCATTAAAGTTTTGTGTAAATTAGCTGATTTATACCGACAGGGAGTTATGTAGGCATATTATAGGTATGCTCTGTTACCCCCGCCCCGTGCGAGCCCGGGGTGAGTAGCTATTATTACAGAAGCGAAACATACATTGTTGACTATTGTTCACTTTCGATGCTGCAAATTCCGCTATTTTCTTGATTTTACCTTCGTTTGGTAGATAGAAAAAAATATCGCATGTCTTATTATAACGGTGCTGAAATAAAACGTTAGTGAACCTTGAAAGCTTATTTTTAACTTATGTACATAATTATTTATTTTTGGACAAAATGGCGGGGAAAAGACACAAGAATTGCTAAATTATATTTTGTAAGCAACCAATTTTTTTTACATAAGTAGCCTTTTTATTTTGGGCATAAGTGTCTGTGAAACAGCAGCAAAATAAAACAGCAGTGGGTACTCTTATTCTACATACAGTGCCATTTGATACTTTAAGATTGAGAAATCGGTGGATGTATGTGTAGTTTAAGTATATATATATACGTAAGTTTAAGTATGTCTTTTTAACTTTTTTAATTAAAAAGAGATACTTAAATATAAAACCTTGGTTGACTGGTAGAGACTGCCTAAGGCATTAAGTCCGCCTTTGTACCTTTGTGCACGAGAGCTCAACTGTCCAATTAGCAGACACAATTTAATAGGTAGTTAATCAATGACAATATGACTCCAAGAGTCATGTCAACAGTCAAGCCCGCGTTGTAGTGTTGTCCGATGCAGGGCAAAGGTCTTCCTTTCTTTCCTGAGCTAGTGTGAACCAATCCCTCCTCTTAACATCAAGCTCATCCTATCATCTTCACCTGTAGGTCGATTCTGTAAAATTCAAACAACAACTCGCATCTCACTTTGCTATTTACTCTCACTTCGCATAAGGTTCAAAATGACCTTGATATTTTTGACACTTTCAATCGGGTTCGAGTGTGAAGTGAGCGTCGAAGTGACGGGAAAATTACCTTACACAATGCCACTTCTTACGTCATCTCATACTTTATCTGCCAAAATCTCCCTGTCAATTTAGTTCAACTCGCTGACACGCTCGCAAGGGTGGCGCTAGTGTAAATTCGTATTATCAACCGAGTTTTTAGAATGCACATCAAGAAACTCACAGCGGATTCAGATTCGAAGTTTAGAATGAGATCTTACAGAATCACACCTCTAGGTCTGCGACCATGTCACTGAACATTGTCCGGGACGGGACCCACATTGTGGTTGTTTTAGCCCATGATCCGATTGACATGCGGCAGACGTGGCCGGTCCAGTTCCACTTAAGCTAGGCTGCTTTTCGGCATCATCGTCATCATCATCGTCGCCATCATGAAAGAAATCGTCATCATCTTCCTGCCCTTTTCAATCTCATTTAATTCCTTCCGCCCTTAACCATTTCCCTGTCCCATGAGTTACATATGATTCATGTTGATTGCTTTAACTATTGTGTCTGCGTCGCAGACAGTGAAGTTGTTAAATGTTTTACTTTATTTTATGTTTGTTTGTTGTTATTACGGCATATAAAATAAAATATTCACTCTGTGAAATTTTTAAGCGTCTACCTATTGCGGAAAAAGATACAGCCGCTGTCAGATGACAACGGAGGCTTACTAATAGGGTCCCATTGGGCACCGTTCGGCTACGAAACCTTAAAAATATCTTATTCAAAGTCAAAGTCAAATCATTTATTTAAATTAGACCATTAAAAGGCACTTTTGAACGTCATAAATTGTAACATATGAATCTATACCCTGTTCACAATAAGATTAGACATAAACACAAACCTTTTTTACAGTCCCTTCAACCGATTTTGACTTCTATTCCGTAGGCTTAAGAATGACATTAGAGGCAAAAAAGTGCTTACAATAACAACTGTTTACTGCAGTTGCCATTTGTTATGCTACCAACACAATTGAGTTAAAATCGGTTGAACAGACTGTAAAAAAGATTTTTGTAAATGTCTAATCTTATTGTGAACAGGGTATAGTTGCCCATTCCAAATGGTAGTTTCGTATGGAGAAGAATGGGCAAGAAACTCCAAACATACTCTTTTTTTATTATTATTATTGGTAAGACATATAGGTAGGTACTTTATGTGAACAATCAATTTTGTTCGTGCCTGGCAATTATAAAAGTAATGACATACAATGAGCAATGCTTTCATTCTTCATTCAATTGCATCGAAATTGCCATGCGACGAATATTTGTATATTGTTTACCAACACTTTTACGAATATGTCGGGCCATTCAAACACGATCCATTCTAACAATTGAACCGCACTCATTCAAAACAATAACATAGTAAGTAGTATGTATTTCGAAACAATAGGTACTTGCAAATGTGTTTTTTTTTTTTTTAATAATATGTGGGGACATTTTCACACACGGCCATCTGACCCCAAACTAGGGAGACCCTGTATACTATGGGTGTCAGACAGCTGATATACATACACAAATACATATTTTTTTTTGTAAATACATACATATATAGATAAACAACACCCAGACACAAGGCAAACACAAGTGCTCATCACACAAATGTTTACCCTGGGCGGGAATCGAACCCGCAACACGCTGCGCAGCAGTCGATCGCTCAGCCACTGCGCCAACCGTGTCGTCATAGTGTAAACGTAAACTAAAATTGTGATGATGAATGAAATGGAGAAATTACATGAAGGTGTCAATCGACTGCTGCGCAGCGTGTTGCGGGTTCGATTCCCGCCCAGGGTAAATATTTGTGTGATGAGCACTTGTGTTTGCCTTGTGTCTGGGTGTTGTTTATCTATATATGTATGTATTTTAAAAATTATTTGTGTATAATATCTGCTGTCTGACACCCATAGTACAGTCTCCCTAGTTTGGGGTCAGATGACCGCGTGTGAAATGTCCCCCCACATATTATTATTATTCGGTCAATAGTTACTAAAAATTTCGGTTCGTGAATCGACCAGTCATGGTTAAGCTACACTTGGCGCGGTTGCTCCGTGGATGGGTGAAACTCCATTTCATACTGAGCCTTCTTCGTGCCGCGGAAAGCACGTAAAACTCTTGGTCCCGGCTGTCATTCGTAGATCTTTGACAGTCAGAAGCCGAAAAGAAAGTCTGGCAAACCGTCATACCAAGGGGTAAGTATCGTGCTACCCAGTAACTGGATTGTGGAGGTCAGATAGGCAGTCGCTCTATGTAAAACAATGTTATTCAGTTGTTTCGGTTAGATTGTAAGCCGACCCCAACATAGCATTAAGTTGGGAAAATACTAGGCAGATGATGAGTACTTACCTAACTAAATGTTTACTTTAAAACAGAAATTATTTCAAACTATGAATATAAATACGATAATAGTACATTATGGTACAAGTGTGTAATGTTGGTGAATACCGCTGAGGCGCCATTGAGACCCGAGCCGTTAGGTGAGGGTCTTAAGAGAGCCGAGGACGGTAATCATCAATACACACGTGTATCATACGACGTTTTTCAACACACTTGTGAAGAAAATAATACTAAAAAAATATTTTCAACAGTGAAAACGAGTTGTGAAAAGTTTTTCGCAATGGCGGGAAAAATTAATCAGTTTTCCTATGCGCGCGCATCAAATAATGGCGATCGGCCATAGACTAAAAGAATGAGGTTTCTTTTTTTGTCTTTACGCGGATAGCGTTCTAGCCACGTACAAAATGGGGAATTCAAAGTTTTCTTTATTACAGAGAAGACAAAAGTTATATTTGAGTGAAAGTTTTATTTATTAAAAACGAACAAGTTGAAATTATCTATTTAAATACGAAGTTGCATGAAATGAGCAAGCAATAGTACATTAATTTATTTTGTATTATTGAACACGATCTTTTTTGTATCGAAACTTTTTTAAGAACAAAGCAACTCAACCAATAAAATAAAAAAAAACCCTATAACTCACTTGTGAATAATAGCAATGAAAAAGTCACAGTTTGATTACAGGTATCATTATGGGCCTAATTGCGGTGAAATTACAGCCATTTTATGAGCAAGTGTGTTGAAAAAGATTAAAATCAACCCTTGTGTAAAGACTCCATTCGTTGACAGTAAAAACTCGTAAAAGTGTGAATATTTTACATACAAAGACCGGCGCGAAAAACATACCTAACCCTTTCCTTGCAGTCGGGGTAAAAAAGAACAACTGACAGCCAAAGTAAACGTAAATTGGAATGGTCAAGATACTTTGCTTAATTAACTTTTAATTTTATTTTCACGATTGTCCCTGATTGAACAATCACATTCTTTATTATGTTTATTGTTATAATGTAGCTATTATTTTGAATATCAAGGCTAATTATAAAACCCGTTAAACATGTGTTCATAAGTAATAATATTTTAACTGTAATGGTTATTTTTTTTAACGTTTAGCTTAGTTATTTGACACTACAGGGGCAACGATTGCATTACATCAAGACAACTTTGACAAGAACTTTAGGAAATGTTGCTAGTTAAAAAAAAACTTACAATGTATTGCACCTTTAAAGCCAATTGAGAGTTTGTTAATCTATAATAATAATTATGAAATTGGTTAGAAAAGTACTATTTAAAATAGAAAATAAACTAGTTTTGATTATTATTAATAGACAGGATTGATTTTAGACGAGTGGAGAAAAAGTAAATGGTTTCTTTTAATTTTTTTTTGTGTAAGATTTTCCCGAAAATCCTAAACTCGCCATTCATTATTTATTCGCGATTTCATCGATTATCGCGAATGCACACGAAGACGCGGATTAAGAAGTAGCCTATATAATATCCTTTCTGATTGATAACCAATTGTACATATAGAGAAACAAATCCTGCCGAGTATCAAATACGCAAAGTCCTAAACAAACCTTTGCCTCACAGGAAATCAAAATGTCATAAAAATAAAAAAATAACAAGTGAATATCTCTAGTAATGTGCCACAACAGTGAGTGTTAACTACCAAGTGCTGGTGATGCGACAGAATATACCATGTGGGAGTACCTAGCAGTGTTGCTACTCGGCTTCTGGCTCGGTGTTGCCATATTCTTGTACATATCCTGCTACTGGCTTGAGGAGATCTTAGGTAAGTTTTGTTACAATAATAACCTTCGTTTTAAAGCTAATAAATTCATTTAAATTTGAAAGTGTCCCGAAATATAAAAGGTA
The DNA here is from genome assembly GCA_947361185.1 of Charanyca ferruginea. Classification (NCBI taxonomy): domain Eukaryota; kingdom Metazoa; phylum Arthropoda; class Insecta; order Lepidoptera; family Noctuidae; genus Charanyca; species Charanyca ferruginea. The sequence continues at coordinate 28,282,087 of OX376058.1, read as the reverse complement.
GGTAATAACAATAATATAAACTTTATTTCGACTCATAGGTTCATATTGAGTTAGTAACACTGTTTACATAAAACTAAGTTAGTAAAATTATAAATTATTACACTAATCTCAATGATACTAATGGATCGGAATATTGAAGAAGACGAACGAAAAAGATTTCATGTAGCGGAGATGAGAATGTTGATGATTGTGCGGAGTGACCAAAATGAATCCGGTGAGAAATGAGTATAACAGAGGAAGTTTGAAAGTGGAGAAAGTGACAGAAAAGTTGAAAGGGAATCGGTTGTCTCGGTAAGAGTTTGAAATGCATGTGACCAAAAGAATTATGAATATAAATGTGAATGACATGAGAGGAATGCCAAAGAAAAGATAAATGGGTTGTATAAAGAATGATACGAAAGAAAAGTGAGTCAACTTAGTGATGTGGAATTGTGGATGAATGGAAAGGGAGAGGAAGGCCAAAGAAGAGATGGATGGATTCTGTGAATGAAAAGAGAGTTAGTGACAGCATGACGTTTGACAGGACGAAATGGAAGAAGAAAACGTGTTGCGCCGACCCCAATCAGTAATATGAGGCAATAAAAAATCCCAATGATTCTCTTAACCAGTCATTCTGGTAAAGGCGTTATGATTATGACCCTACTGTGGTTATTCAGCCTATCAATATCTTTAATTTGAATATAACCCAATTTGATTAACATTTTGACAAAGTTAAACTGACAATCACAAAAGGTAGATCAACAACTATGTTACATTTAGATATTGCTGGTGTACTTAGAGGAATCTTGAAGTTACCGTGACACTTATTCTCAGACTGAAACCTTATACTTTTAACCGGACTACGCCGGAGCCAAAAATGAATGTAATATTTTTTTTACTCTTTTTCTTATCACTAATTACACTACGTCGTCACAGGTCTGATCTTGGAATTTGTAAACGGTAAGTTTCCTTAGAAGTTTCCTTAGAAATTCTCTTAGAAGTTCCCTTAGAAGTTCCCGCCTTAGGAATTCCCTTAGAAGTTCCCGCCTTAGGAATTCCCTTAGAAGTTCTCTTAGAAGTTCTCTTAGAAGTTCCCTTAGAAGTTCCCGCCTTAGTAGTTTCCTTAGAAGTTCTCTTAGAAGTTCCCTTAGATGTTCCCGCCTTAGGAGTTCCCTTAGAAGTTCTCTTAGAAGTTCTCTTAGAAGTTCCCGCCTTAGGAGTTCCCTTAGAAGTTCTTTTAGAAGTTCTCTTAGAAGTTCCCTTATAAGTTCCCTTATAAGTTCCCGCCTTAGGAGTTCTCTTAGAAGTTCCCTTAGAAGCTCCCGCATTAGGAGTTCCCTTAGAAGTTCTCTTAGAAGTTTTCTTAGAAGTTCCCTTAGAAGTTTTCCCTTAGTAGTTCCCGCCTTAGGAGTTCCCTTAGAAGTTCTCTTAGAAGTTCCCTTAGAAGTTCCCGCCTTAGGAGTTCCCTTAGAAGTTCTCTTAGAAGTTCCTTTCCTTTCACAGACAGGTCTAGAAGTCAGAGCTGCTTTCATCAGCATCTTATTTATTCGTTAAGTTTTTTACATATGGCAACTCTAGATTTATATGCTCACCTCCATGCTTTATATTTAACTTAATTAAATCGCTCGAGTCATGTATGTCACCTCGAAATACTACGAAAATGGTCACAATTGGGTAGTTGACCTAAAGGACAACTACTTGACACATTGGTAATAACCGCTATCTTATTATCAAGTGAATTTCACGTTCATAAGCCCATTTTATCAATACAAATCAAGACTCCAGTTTCAACAGTACAATTCCATATGGGAAAAGCCACTATCACAACTTTCGGCAGTCGCAACGCAGCAAGTCCAACCAATTTTTTTTTTATGGTGCGTGGTGGAAATCTTCATGGACTTCCTCCATCGTGGGAGTGACGAAGGGGGATGCCTGACATACCATGACACTTTTCGCATAAGCATTACCAAACATCAACGTCCCTTTGTGCCTATTGGCCTAGTTCTGTTCTGTCTCCTGCTTGATTTGGAGGGAAGTGGAAAATATATTTTCTTACTCCTCCGCTGTTCTTTTCTAAATCATTTCGTTGCGGAATCCAAGACAGTTGAATCGTTTCTCTGGGACCGTCGGTGGTGGTCGCCCCTGTTGATTCTGGTTTACAGGAATTGCAGTGGTTTTGGAATAATGCGGACGGCTTGTCCCAAAAAAAAAAAGGATTTACCGCTCCAACTAGGTTCACCTAGAGGATTGTGTTGTCATAGTGTTCAATACTTACTTATTTCTTTAAATTAAACTTCACGTTCACGTGGGTGATGCCGCGGGCACAGCTTGTCAATAATATTACTCGTATAATGAAAGATCGGTTTTCTCAATAAGTCGGAATGATTAAAACTTGTCTACCTACTTACTTACGGAATTTTTTGAATATTTTATTTTGAACACGGTTTATTTTTTACATTGCTATTCGAAGAGGCAATGTTGCCAACCTTCAAGACATGTTTCCAATGACGCCGATGTGGAAGAGTTCTTTGACACTAAGTGCCTTCATGGTTTTGCTTTTATATGCCTTATTAAATTTTTGTACATATTTATGTAGTCAAGTAGCAGCTCCTGGTTACACAAAAACTGTGCCGATTGATCAGTCAAGGTTAAGTTACGCTTGCCGCGGTCGGTCCGTGGATGGGAGACCATTTATTTCATACCAAGACTCCTCCTCTTCTTCCTCCTGTTGTCTCTAAAAGCACGTAAAGCTCTTGTTCTCGGCTTTCATTTGTAGATCCTTGACAGTCGTTATGGGTAGTCGGAGAAGTCTGACAACCAGTCTTACCAAGGGTATCGTGTTACCCAGTAACTGGGTTGTGGAGGTCAGACAGGCAGACGGTCTATGTAAAACACTGGTTATCAGCTGCATCGGGTTAGACTGGAAGCCCAAGCCAAAATACTAAGTTGGAAAAAGGCTAGGCAGATGATGAGATGAAACATGATTTATGTAAGATAAGTCATTCAATTTAGATTTTAAAATAGTTAGTTGCAAGTATAAGTTAAGTAAGTAAAGTATCTAAGTAAATTATGTTTGTTCACTTTAGCAAAATTAAATAGTGAGGTAACAAAATATTGATAATGATAAATGCTATATCAAGCTAAGCTGAGGTCCGCTTAGCTTGATATATAGGCAAAGAAAGACCGTATCTAAGAATACCTAACAAACATAACTCATATTTCCAAATTTTCCAAGCGCCAAATTATAAAGGGTATTTTTAAGCACCCCAATACGGTAAATCACACAAAAAAAAAGGTTTCATTACCATTTAAGAACTTAATCTGAAATCTTCCATACAACATTTAGGTAGGTCGACCTCGTAAACCGGTTCTTTTTATCCTTAAGCAGTCAGATGACCCTTAATAAGGTTAATAAAACCTACTGCATTTACTACATAAATTGGATTCTTGATAATATTAACGAATAATTCCTAGCCACAACTTCTTAAAAGAATACTTTATATTAGCACTGAAAACCCGATTAATTTTCATTTAACTGTAACCTTAACTATATCTAATTGATTTAAAAGAAACTTCAATACAAAGTCGAACTTCTTAGATTGGAATACCTGACAATCTAAGAAGTCCGATTTAGCGTTTCTTCTTCCGAACTTTGTATGGACGTTAACGACATCATCATCATCAGCCTAAAGACGTCCACTGTTCAACATAGGCCTCCCATATAGAACGCCACAACGAGCGGTAACCTGCGTAAGAAATTGAAAAATCAAATTCTATCCTAATTAATTACAATGTTACCAATACACTATAACAACGAGTATCATTCGTAAGCATCTAGTTTAATTTTATATAAAAAAATGCACTCATGCATGCACGCAATGCACGAATTAATCGTTGATTAATATTTAAATATGATATGTCAAATCCGACTTATTAGATTGTCAGGCAAAAAAGTGACGTCACATTTTACTGTTGCCATACACAAACCACAAAATATAAAGGGTACAGAGGGGCCGCTCCCGCCATCTTCAAAAATAATTACCTACACTTGCCAGACTCACTAGGGCTGCTACTGTATTGACTGTAGGTTTTATTTGTGACAATATGAAATTTTATTGGCACTGGTTGGAACTCTTTGCATTTTTTTATAAAAAAAAATTCTATTCGTCATGAAATGTCAATGTCTCTCATTTATTCATTTAGACAAAACGTGACAGTCGAGACTGATGTCTGCTTGAAACTGCTTGAGATTGCCTATAAACGTAATGTCAATGTGTGCGTGTGTAAAATGGCGGTTTGTTCTGAGTGGTCTCTCTGCTCGGGCGCGCCGCAGCCTTACATACTTTGTGCAAAAGCTATGGGGGAATAGCGTTTTGACAACTCATCAAAATTGTGTCAATTGATAAGTGGTGTCAAGTAGCCAATTGTAAGGGCTTTTAGTCACTGTAGCGGTATAAATGTAATGTACAGAAGCCAGCACATCAAGCTTCAACAATCTGTCAGATTTCTTCGATAGATTTTCAACTTTATTTCGAATTTATAAGGTTTATATTCAATTGGGAAAATTTGACTGTTTGGTATGGCTTGATGTGCTGGCGTCTGTACATATAATATTATAATCATGATTCAAGACCTCTATCGGTCAAATATCTTATTGCTCAAAGGAATATTTTCAAAACCAGGATTTCTCGCAAAGAACAATGACAGAATTTAAAATATTTTCTAACCTGAATTTTTCACAAAACTGGGGCAACGTCAAAATTGAAAAAAACCAAGTGTAAACGATTCAGTAGCATCCCACTCTAGCATTCATAGTTGCTATCTGATCAAATGAAAGAAATTAATTAAAACCGGCCAATAACTCGTGGAGTCTCTTTCATTGTAATTAAATAATTCCTGATGTCCAGCGAAGATTCATAGATTTGAACATTATTCACACTGTGCGTGAGAAGACATCATTTCGATGCAACAACAATAGATTATAGTAAACTGTAGGAAATTGGATATGAGCACACACAATAAGAATTTTAAAATAAAATTGTTGTTATGCAAAAATCGAGCCCGTGACTACGTAAAATAATAATAATATTACAATTATTTAATTAATTATTTAATTATTATTTTACAATATTATAAATAATAATTTGTGGGGTCATTTCACCCACGGCCATCTGACCCCAAACTAGGGAGACCCTGTACTATGGGTTTATGTAAGAGAGTTTATACAAAAGGAGTTTACCTTTAAGTTAAATATGTACAAAGCTTAAAAATATATATATTATGTACAATGGAGGGCTCACAGGGCATAAAAAAACTCGTCCGCATCGGTCACAATGGGACAGTGATTGTTACACTAATATATATTGACGACACGGTTGGCTCAGTGGCTGAGCGATCGACTGCTGCGCAGCGTGTTGCGGGTTCGATTCCCGCCCAGGGAAAACATTTGTGTGATGAGCACTTGTGTTTGCTGTGTTGTTTATCTATATATGTATGTATTTACAAAAAAAAAATCCGGTTGAACTGGAAGCCGACTCCAACATACTTGAGGAATGGCTAGGCAGATGATGATGAGTTGTGTTGTGGAAATACTTCGCTTTGGAACCTCTCGCAAAAAATGAAAAAGATTTTGATTTCATTTCTTGCTCAAGTTACAAGATAGATTTTACGAGTTTGAGAACTACCACATCAGTCCCATTTGAAGACGCTATATCCCTTACTAGCTGATGCAAGAGGAAGGGTGAAGCCGCGCTTAACCCTTCCTCTTGAATCTCTCTATCTATTAAAAAGAACCCCGCATCAAAATCCGTTGCGTAGTTTTAAAGATATAAGCATACATAGGGACAGACAGACGCGGCGGGGGACATTGTTTTGTAATATGTAGTGATAGTGAAGAACGACAATTGGAACCATCCAATCTCGGACCAAGGTCCTACGACTATTTATATGGACCACGACGTACCGTTTGCCACTAAGGTCGGTTGAGGCAAATGGATGTTATATGCTTCTCTTTACACCCTGTCCAGGTATATTGGAGAAGTGAACAAGAACCTTTAAGTGAATCCAAAGGAAGGAAATATGTTTTCCTCGAGATATTCTCTAATTCAATGTTTAAAAAAAATGTCTCTCAAAGTCAAAGTCATTTAAAGCAATTATTTTAGTTCAATCTTTTACAGGCACTTTTGAATCTACAAGAACAACTTCAATGAGTCGGAAAGTTGGAACCAGTTGCTCATTCCAAAACTAAAGCCCTTATTACACTTGGCTAAATTAAGTCGACTAAATTCAGTCGCTACTGAATTCAGCTACTACTTACTACCTACTACTAAATACTTACTTCCTGAATGCGATTACACTTTACTGAATTTAGTAGCGACTAAATTTAGTCGACTTTATTTATCCAAGTGTACCTAGTAAGGGCTTTAGGGAAATGAACGAGTAGTAAGGGCTTTAGGGAAATGAGCAAGAAACTCCACACTCTTTTCAAAACTTGTTACTAAATCCTGTTAACAATTATTCTTGTTGCTTCTACAATCTACATAAATATGAAAACAATACAAGCAAAGAGCAATATAAAACAATTCACCATGAAAAAGTATAACACAATAATAGAATTGTTGACATAAATATGTTATAGCAATTAACACAGATGCGTCAACAACGTAGGTAGGTAATAAAACTGTAATTAATAAACTAGGCCAGGATCACCTGAACTAATTACTTTGGTTTAAATATCTAGCGATTATTTATAGGTAGGTAAGTATATTTTTTGATTTATTTAGGAATAACTATTTTAGGTTACTCAAACCTATGTGGTAGGTAATGTTGTGACCACGATGGGGTCACGGTACCAGTTGGGGTTCAAACTACACAATAAAGAGACTCGGCTGATTTTTAATTTATTTTATACTAGCTTCTGCCCGAGACTTCGTCCGTGTGAATGTCGATTATCGCGAATGCAGACGAAGTTGCGGATTAAAAATTAACCCATGTTCTTCCGGATTAAAAAAAGTAACGAAAAGATTTCTGGTACACAAAAAAAAATCTTGCAGAGAAGTGGTTATTGTGTACAATAAAAGTAGTCTTGCTATAGCTAAAATTGGAATTACAAGAATACATTATTATTTCAACACTTCGAAATCTTTGCTAACACGTTCCGCCATAACTATCATGATTAATGTACCTACATAATTATGTATAATTATGTTATTACATGTACCTTACCATTTCTGCCACCTCTCTGTTGCATTATCTTGAAATCTGCTTGACCCCAACATTAATTACGTGGTTTAAAACCCGCCATTTTGTAGCTATTGTCTGCCATTTTTATTACGTTCATGTCGGGGTCGGCTGGTGACCTCTGCTGCCTTATTTGAACTTTGAAGAACGGAGACTTTGCACTTTAATGATAAATAAGTTACACGTGCTATGTGAATGACAGATTGATGTACAATATCAATCAGTGAAGAACTAATTACGGTTTCTCTTAAAAGGAGAGACAGTTGACGACTGTATAAATTATAATTTTCTAATCGATTTGGGGTTTAATATGCCACATCACTAGCTGTTATATTATTACTAAGTCAAATAAACGTTTTATGAAACAGAAAGATCCCCGAGTAAGGCTCCATTGTACATCAAATAAACTATGTATAGGTAAGTATAATATTACTTCCTAATATAAAGTCAACTAAATGGTAGGTGTAAAACTAAAGATTACAAATCTAGCCAAGCCAACAAATGCTCAACTTAAAATTTTCCTTTTATTACTTTTACTCTATTTACACATCGTAGCACGCGCCTTCAATAGCGTGTGTATTTTATGTAAAAGATAAACATCTAACATGAAAGCCTATGTAGTTAAATTAATCTTTACATCGTATTTGAATGACGGATAACGATCAAAAGGCGGCGCTTGCGCACGGCCCGACACCTCTATGTAAATTACTGCTGCGGTACCAGCGTTTATAGAAAAAAATATTTTCTTCGGCCATCCGGGAATTGCGTTAACCGGATTTTAATCCTTCTGCAGTGCTATTCTGTTACAATCTCCCTCGGTGAACACCTAGGTGAAGTGAGCTGTCATTTGTCCCGGTGCTAGGGATTGACAAAGCAGTCGGACATATGACAGCTCACTTCACCTAGGTGTTCACCGAGAGTGATTGTAACAGAATAGACATACTGTTTACCATGTTTATATTGTCAAACTTAATTGCTTGTTGGTGTCGTAGTCGTAAGGGACTGCTAAGCGTTGTTCGAGTTCGATTCCCGGTCGAACAAAATTTATATGACACCCCTTGTAGAACAAGGGGGGGTACCGACCTCTGAAAGCACATAGGTAAAGCCATTGGTCCTGGGCCTCAAGTCTGCTATTACAATAGTGTCAGAATGGTCTATCATTGATTTTCATAATGACGCCATTATATTAGTAGATTATCAAACTTGTCAAAATCAACTATTATGAAATCAATGATAGACCATTCTGACACTATTGTAATAGCAGACTTGGCCCCCTGGCTCCTGATCTCTCATGTTGAATTCGTTTAATTAATTGAATTATTGGGAGAATAATCGTTACCTCGTTAAACCAGAACAAAGATCAATTATTATCTATCCACACATCATCATCAGCCAGAAGACGTCCAATGATAAACAAAGCCCTCCCCCATAGAACGTCACAACGAGCGGCAACCTGCTACTTGCATCCACTGGTTATACCCGCGATCTTGACGATGTCATCGGTCCACCTGGTGACCTATCAACGCTGCGTCCGTATCTATCCACTTTCATAATTCAAGCTAGAACCTACCAAAGCGAAATGACACCAATGTATTGAGAGAATAATGTGGAGAATATTGTGGCGATTGCGAGTTACTCAGAGTCATTAGATATTGCATGGTCGGTGACCTAACATGACATGTTTGATGTTGTCACCTCAAGTGCAAATTGACGCACTTAGACGATGTTGCACCTGTTACTGTGACACAGGGCCGTATTGGGACGGTCGTGGGTGCAAGGTGCTTTGAAAACCTGTTGAATTTAATTACCAGTTGCCACCATAACTAAAATTAAATATCTTAAGTAATAATCGTTTTTTTAAGGTTTTAATTTCGGTCTTATTCTGTCAAAAATGCCTCAAGTTTACCTGCATTTATGAATCTGTCAAAAATTCCTTAAGAGCCTACCTGATTTTTGGTCGTCGTTGTCATTGATTGCGACCGTTGAACACTTTATATTACTGAAATTGGCCTTCTGTAAACTATTATACGCGGGAATCTGCTTATTTAAGCTAGTATGCTGATTTAAGATAGTATATGCTTACTATGCTTATACAGTATTGTTGTAAAAACATTTTTGAATATTAAAACGACAGAAATACCTGGTACGGCTTGGTGTACACAGACTAAAATCCATAATATTACAGGTACTATAGTATAGTACACAACAATTTACGTTTTCCAACCACAGTTTTAGGTTCTGCTGTCAAACAATCGAAATATTTACCAAATATCGTAGGTATTTTTTACCAAACACACTTAAATTCCATTCAAGCCTTTTGTGTCATTGTATGAATAACATCGTTCAGCAGTATTGAATCTGAGTAAACAGCGATAATTAGTAATAATACACACTTAGGTTGAATATTTTCGTGACTTGTTTGTTATTTAAGGTTCGGCATTTGTATTTTTTTAAATGAATCATGGAGTACGCACCTGCATGAACTGTGAAACTTGTCGAAATCATAACTACTACAAAATCATAACTATACCCTGTTCACAATAAGATTAGACATTTACGAAAACCTTTTTTACAGTCCGTTCAACCGATTTTGACTTATATTGCGTTGGTAGCATGACAAATGGCAACTGCAGTAAACAGTTGTTATTGTAACCACTTTTTTGCCTCTAATGTCATCCTTAAGCCTACGGAATAGAAGGCAAAATCGGTTGAAGGGACTGTAAAAAAGGTTTGTGATTATGTCTAATCTTATTGTGAACAGGGTTATAGGTACTACGAAAACGAAGTATGACAAGGCTTGTCTAGATCATGCTCAATAGTGGAAAACAGTTATTTTAAATGGAGTTTCTAGGCTATTTTTCCCTATACGAAACTACCTTTTGAAATGGGCAACTAGATTCAATTCTTTTCAATTCAATTCTTTTCTTGTAAATGACTCTCAAAAGTGATTTTCAATTTTTAATTGAAATTCATAATGGCTTATGTTTAACGAACCTCCAGATCTACTAAATGATCACCAATAGTAAATAAAATAAAACCAAAATTAGTAAATGGTCACCAAAATGGTGTTTCCTAAAGTATTGTAGAAATGTATGAGTTTGACTGTAAAAAGCGATTTGATTCTGGCACTCGGCGGCCGCTGCCGCGGCACGCTCGCACCGCTCGCTCGCCTCGTGCGTAGGGGGTCACAGTTCTAACCTAACCTAACCATGTCGAATCCGCCTGGATCCGCCCTAGGGGGGTCAAAAAGATTTTGGTTATTTTGCACACTAAGATTTGGTGACCATTTAGTACATTTGTTAAAATTTAGTATATTTTTTGGTGATCATTATATTTATACCCATTAATAATTTGACTTTGACTTTCATCAAAGAAATTAAGTCGGAAAACATACCTAACTTTAAGCTAACTTTTCCACCCACGGATTTTAGGAGTTTGCTTTTCTATTTAGGTATTATACCAGCAATGTATTTCATTAACAAACCACTGGAATCTTCAAAAAGCAAATTAATTAAAACCTGTACAACTAAAAATACTCATCGTTTGTTTTTCTAGGAAAACTAATCGTAGGTGCATTATTGGGTTCCTAACTTAACCTTAGATAGAAGCTTTAGTTTCAATTAGCCAGTGATGTCATGATGATGTGGCTCGTGGCTAAGTAAAAACCGTTCGAGTCGATCGGTCATGGTTAAGCTACGCTTGCCGCGGTTGGTTTTCGATGGGTGACCATCCGTTTCATATCGCGCCTCCGTGCCTCAAAAAGCACGTAAAGGCGTTGGTCCCGGCTGTCATTCGTACATCTTTGACAGTCGTTATGAGTAGTCAGAAGCCATAATGTCTGATAACCAGTCTTACCAAAGTAACTGGGTTGTGGAGGTCAGAACCGTCCGTGTGGTGTCGGACGTAAAGAATAGCACCATCCCATATCTTCCCGTGGGTGTCGTAAGAGGCGACTAAGGGACTCACCAGAGAATGAGCAGCAGCGTTCTCTGTGCCTTTGTAACAACCATACTGCGATCGCCAACCCACCTGCCAAGCGTGGCGATTATGGCAAAAGCCCCCCTTGGGGAGGCCTATGTCCAGCAGTGGACGTCTTTCAGCTGAAATGATGAATGATGATGGAGGTCAGACAGGCAGTAGCTCCATATAAAACACTGGTATTCAGCTGCATCTTGTTAGACTGGAAGCTGACCCCAACATAGTTGGGAAAAGGCTTGGCTGGGATGATGAGCCAGTGATATCATCGTCATTAATACTTTATTCTCCAGCGACAATGTTGAAGTTCTAAAATCAACATCAACTAAAGTCAACGTCAAATCATTTATTTCAATTAGACCATTAAAAGGCACTTTTGAACGTCATATTTGAAAATTGGAATCGTTGTTACCATTCCAAATGGTAGTTTCGTATGGAGAAGAATGGAAAAGAAACTCCATACATACTCTTTAAAAAAAATTAAGTACTGGCTACTTGAAGCTAAGTATCTTCTAGTACTTACTTGAAGGTTGACAGTAAGAACCGCTTGATTTCCGACAAATTAAGCGCTTGAGTCTAACGTTGAACTTGCTAGACACCACATCTCAAAACTAAATCTCGAATCAACTCCTTAATTAAAAGCTTTTAGTGTATAAACATTATTCAAGTTACACGATCTAAAATATTTCAATTAAGACAGGAAGCTGAGTTGCAAATAGCGAAAAAAATACCTAAACGTATTGTTTCTGACTCGCCGAAGACAAACGAAAATGATCTCAGTTCTCATGGTAATAAATTATAAAAAAAAACTAAACTTGCTAATAAATGCAAAGATTACACGATCGTAAAACCTGTTGAGATATTAGCGGAGTAATTATAATTTTTAAAATAATTATTTTCGTGAGTTTTTATTTTACAACTGGTGAGTTCCGCATTAATTGACTTTTTATACTGATAACTGTAAAAAATATCCTTTTCTTAAAATTGGTAAGTAGGTACGTCTACCTATGTGAGTATTTTTACTATTGAATGCGGCTAGGCGAAAATAATACTTTCTGCAAACTAGAAAACTGTACTTTGATATAACAAAGATTAAAAAAAGATAAGGTGCTAGTGTAGTAAAAGGAAAAATGAATAGTAATTATCGTAAAGGTCGATAGATCGGACCAATATCATCATCTGGCTGCCCTTGTCCCATGTTGTCGAGTTGATTAAGAGCGTTACTCCAGGATCTCAAGTCTGCTATTACAATAGTGTCAGAATAGTCTATTTGATTTCATAATTGTTGATTTTGACAAGTTTGGTAATCTACTAATATAATGGCGTCATTATGACTTTCCAATGGTCAACCACTGACACGCCATTGAAAGAAATGATATCAAAGTCAAAGTCAAAGTCAAATCATTTATTTCAATTAGACCATTATAAGGCACTTTTGAACGTCAAATGAGAAAAAAAAATGATTCTAGGTGCCCATTCCAAAAGGTAGTTTTGTATGGAGAAGAATGGGCAAGAAACTCCATACTTACTCTTTTAAAAACGATGTTAACAATATTTGCATTTACAGGAATTATATAATTATACGTGAATACGATGTACCTTGCATAAAAACACTAGGTATTTGAAAGTGTGTACAAAGTATCACAGATTAAGGAATGACAGACTAAGTCATATGTACATAGATACACAGTATTCACATATTACATATTACAATTAATGTTGAAACAGTAGACGACCACTCCTTATATTTTAACAAACAATGAATCAGTATGTGAGCCTGAGCAGTGTATAAAAAAAGAGTCAAATATATATATGTACATATTTATACTAAGTATGAAATTAGGTATTTTAAATTAGCAATCGGTTCGATTTTGTCTAGACTGTCGATCGTCCTATGGAGCTAGACCAGCATGTTTCCAAGCATTCTTATCTTGAATATAGTCCTCTAGATTATAATAAGCTTTTTTACAGAGTGTACTTTTAATATATGATTTAAATTTTGTTTCACTTATGATATAGAATGGTAATCTCGTACAAAATGACAACTGAATGACTGACTTAGGCGGTAATCTGCTAAAATTTTGACAGTTCCTTTGATCAGTGACCTACCATTAGAACGTCATTGTGCAGTCATTGCTTTTAATTCGACCGACCAATGATCGACCATTATGAATTTAGCAGATTACGAACTTTTAGCAAAATGACACTGGGATCGTGTAGGAATAACGAAATTATAAAAATAGCAGACTTGGCCCCCAGAGCGGGCGCGCCTCGATGAGGCCTCGGCCGACAATGAGCGGTGGTGCGATTCCGCGCCGATTATAGTACCTAGTACTAAATAATTCATAGTAAAATAAATACATAAGTTATTCAAAAATAATTATACCATGTTTTAGAACGTAAATGTTTTCATTTATTAGGCCTAAAAAAATCATAAAATATCACTGATCTAATCCCAAACTAACACGTTTAATTACTCGAAAAGTGGCACTTTTGAGTATACCTTTCTTGTATGAAAACTTACAGTAACATTGACTTTTTTTCAGCCATGTAAAAAAAAATGTTAGTGCTTTTTTAACAGTAATATGGTTATAAATTTGTCGTATATGGTTTTACTATTATCTAGCATCCGCGTAGACCATCGAGCGCTAGTTTGAAAAAGACTTAAATAAAAACTGTTCTTATGACAAAACTATACGAACATTTGAAAATATTTTTCAGCCATGCACTAGATTATGAAATTTTCAATAATTTGACGTTAATATCTTATCTACCAATTAAACACATTATCGTTTTATTGTCCGTCGGAAATCATCAATTTTGACTCCAGCATGATTCTAACGGATGAACGCTCTTAATCGTTTTTCAGTACAAAATGTATGGGGAAAGCTTTTGGCGATTTCAGTAATTTCTAGTATTCATACCTTAAATGGTCCTATAGAATCTTTTGATCCCTACTTCCTTACATGAAATAGGATCGATAGGCATAAAAATAAAATTTGGTTGCATTTTTTTTCGCTGACTGTATATTTTTCCTAAAATCTGTGAATGCTGTTCAGAATATCTTAAAAAGTTATAGATCTCCTAGGTACGTTTTTCTGTAACTAGGTATAAAAGGTACCTGCCCCTACTGTCCAGTCTCAATAATACACCCTATACCTAATTATTATGAAATTAAATGTATGTCTTCAAATATGAGGAAAAATTACACGAAAAAGTTTAACGAACTTTGAACTTTCGGCAAAGTAGATTACTTATCAAAAAGATTACTTTGAAAAATTACCAAGCTTTTTGTGTCTTGATTTTGGTATTTTTCCATCTCGAGAGTCGATACTAATGGACACTGACATCATGCTAAGAGCCTTTTCAATACAAATTACTTGAACATTGATTAATTAATTGAAAAAAGTTAATTTATCTAGCATGACTTTTATAATAATGTATTTTCTTGATTGAACTTGTTATCTATATTAAACTAGCAACTCGCCCTGGTTTCACACGGGCATATCTATACTATCTATACTAATATTATAAAGCTGAAGAGTTTGTTTGTTTGTTTGGTTGAACGCGCTAATCTCAGGATCTACTGGTTCGAATTGAAAAATTATTTTTGTGTTGGAATCCATTTATCGAGGAAGGCTATAGGCCCATGCGAAGCCGGGTCGGGTCGCTAGTTTTATATAAAATACCAACCCTTCGACGTTTCGAAAAGATTTTCCAAAAAAAATCTTTCACACAAACCTTGTTCTGATAATTACGATCACAACAAAAACAGGCAAACCGGTTAGGCAGTTCTCAAGTTCGTCCTGTTTCACACATGTGACAATTGATTTTTAAACGACGAAAACAGTGTTTTCACGATCTGTGTGTCCATCTGTGGCATCGTAACACCTAAACAGCTATACCGATTTTTGTTTTTGTTCGGAAGGCTCTTTTCTATCCTGCTGTATGCCTGCCTGTGTATATGTGTAGTATGGTTTAGGTTATATAGTTTAACGAATGGAGATTTAAATGAGAATGGATTAGATGGCTAATTGCATTTAATATTGCATACTTAAGTCAACTTATTTTAAATAATTAGTCCATAATTTCCCACGCACTCACGTAGGTACTCGTACGTAGTTAAACCAGTTAAACGTTCTTGTTCCTACTTAATATGTATAAATAGGTAGGTAGGTACCTCTACCTACCTAACTTACCTTGAGAAAAGCTACCAACCAACCAATAATACCAATATTAGTGATTTGGAGCTTGTTCTTCTATTTTCAATTACATCGGTGGCGAAGCGTACAGTACGGTCAACGTAACTTGGCGCGTCTGAAGTTAGCCGATTAGCTGCGCAGTAGACAATTTCGTTCCTAAAAGTTCCATTGCGCAGCCAAACAGCTAACTTCAGACGCGCCAAGTTACGTTGACCGTATTGTAGTCACTCGAATAAAATCCTTTTTTTACTCATTTGGTGTAGTAGGGGCGGAAGGGGCGGTCCACCCCCAGGCATCACTTTTAGGGGGCGGCTTAATTTCGCAATAAATAATAAAAATACTTATCTTGTAAAAAAAATACAAACACCAGTTCATATTTTAGTTGCACCTATTGATGATTCGGATTCGGACCGATTCCGTACTTATTCTGTGACGAAATTGGGGAATCCCCTTTCTTTTAAAATGCACTTATATACAAATATTATTTTTTTATGTGTGTGTTTGTTCTTTAGAACGATGTATATTTTCGTCTTTAAAATCGAAGTACGGATAAGGGGGCGGCGAAATTTTTCATCGCCCCAGGCGGCTAACCCGCGCTACCTACGTACAAAAATAATCTAGAACAGGTAATTAGATGCCATAATTTACACAACACCTCCACGTAAATTAACATTTATATACTAATAAGTATTATAATGTGGTACAGTTTGTAAGTTTGGATGCAGTAGGTAATCTCCGAAACGACTCATCCGATTTAAAAAAATATTTATGTAATAAGAAAGAAAGAAAAGAAAGAATAACCATTTATTCACACGAGAGTGACGCACATAACGTATAACAATATTAAGGCGACGATATACGCCGGCGACCTTGAGCGACCAGAGAATCATATGCGCTGCGCCCAAAACTCTCAAAGTTTAGGCGAAAAAATTAAATAAAAGATAGTATTCTTTAACTTAAAAAAGGCGTATACTACGTAAAAGATAGATAATAAAATTGTCTGTAAGATAGTAAAAAATTCGTTTAAATATTCCTGGTAGATTTTATGTGATTATCAATGTTTTGTCCGCGTCAGACACAACTTCACGAGTTAATTAAACTAGGTATAGAATATGAATATAATCAAAAATATTCACATACTAAATGATTAAGAGAATGTTCTAGTTTAACATATATTTTTTTCAAATCATTTACACTACACATTTTAACGTGATTTTCAGTTTAAAATCTGCAAAAGTCGCTTGGTAGCGCCTTCAGCTAAAAAGAAGTGTATATTGAGCTAGAAAGATACATTATTCCTGAGTGTCATTTAAGTTATGTTTATTAGCGGATGGATGCGAGCCCAAGACCGGCTTGATTGGCGATCAGTGGACAGCAATAGGCTGATATGATGATAGGTTATGTTTTACATCATTGGTCATTATACTTAACAGCCAGTGGGGTGTGGCGTTGAAGGCAACTAATGGAAAATCCGGAAGTCGGGCAGCAGCGGCTTCCGTGTACTTAACAACTTCACTGCGATCCCCAAGACGCCTGCCAAGTGTGGGGCCCCCCCAAGGAAGGCCTTTGTTCAACACTGGACATTTTCTAGATACTTAACAATCATGCGAACGGAGTCGTACGCAGACGCTAGTCATAGTTATGAAATAAAACATTGCACAACTTTATCTGTGGATTATAATTAATAGTATCTATATATAAACCGTTATTCTATTATCGAATCCGGGTCAAGTAATTACCGATATACCTACTACTGATAACTGAAAAGTGAATTTTGTAAATTCAATCATCGAAGCCAGGGCCAGGGCTTCTAAGCCCCAGAATTCACCCCTGGCTTCTGTGAAATTAATGAAATTAAAACCCCGTGGTAATCCTACAAAATAAATGGAGGATTTAATTTCAGTCACGCTATTTAACTACTTACACTAAGTATTTTATAAAGAGGTCAAAGTATGTAGAGAGTAAACTCCGAAAGTACTCATCCGATTTTAAAAAATCTTTCACCACTAGGTAGCTACGTTATCCCTGAGTGCTATTGGTAAGAATTTTTGAAATCGGATGAGGCGTTTAGGAGATTTTCTGCTGCATACAAACTTACAAACTTTATCTCATCAATCATAATTAACTTTTGGTCGCCACTTTGTCCGCGTGTGTAATATTACGGATCCCTATTTTTTTAATAAAAAAATATGAATAGAAACATAAATATAATAATACATACTTCTTCTATAATAATATGTATAAAAGGCAAAAGTGATTGTCTGATGTATCAACGCACAGGCCAAACCCTTAAGGCTAGAACATTGAAATTTCGTGCACGTATTCCTCATATGACGTAAGCAACCACTAAGGAAGGATTTTTCAAAATTCAACCCCCAAGGGGGTGAAATAGAGGGGACAAGTGTTTGTATGAAACTTTTTATGTTCCTTGGATACATTTGCATTACCTACCAACCTAGGTAGGTTTGTAGGGTAGGTAGGTAGGTAGGTAGATAGGGACAGGACAACGTCTGTAGGGTCAGCTAGTCAGTAATAAGGCAGCTTCCTATCAGTTAAATATTTTTTTTAAAACGAATGAGGTGTTTCGGGGAGTTCCTGCTACACCCAAACTTACAAAGTTTACCTTATCTTTATAATATAAAAATTGGTAAAGATAAAGATTTTATATTTGCACCTTTTTCTTATGTGCTCAACTGTCCAACTGACAGACTTTTAAACAATGACATTATGCATGACTCAATGAGTCGTCCGAACGATCAAGAGGTTATTGGGTAGGTGTTTTACCTGTGTTTTAAAATGCTTTGTTTTGTTTTGCATTTCTGTATTTAAACAACACAAATACTCGTTTGAAAATATCACGGTCAATTACCTGACAGCCATTATTTTATTTATTTATACCTACTTCATGTACAAAGGCGGACTCAATGCCTTAGGTATTCTCTACCAGTCAATTCAAATCAAATCAAATCAAAACTCTTTATTGCATTCATGTGTGGTAAACAACCACACCTGAAACCATGTGTGTATGTAACTAAGGGTGGTAAAGAGATAACAAAACAGTGTATAGTCAAAAAAGCTTTTTACAAAAAAGCTTTTTACAAAAAAGACAACCGCCTTCAAAAACTAAAAAGTGAAAAATAACTTTAGCACAGAACACACATAGACTTTAGTTTCTACATTCAGTGGCTTTGTTCTGTTTGTTGTTTTGTATTGCCACCGACTTCCGAAAGTAAAGTCAATGTGTGTTCTGTGCTAAAATTATTTATCACTTTTTAGTTTTTGAAGGCGGTTGTCTTTTTTGTAAAAAGCATTTTTTTTCCGCTTTTTAGTACCTCCTTCTCATCTAAATCTATTAAGAAGAGATTGAAAGTTAACTACTACAAAGATTGATGAAACTAAAACGTCGTCTATGTAAAATTTTTGGATATTTGTTGATTTTTCAAAAAGTGCTGAATCAATTTCGATAAAATTTATATAGGACCACCCCTGAAGCATACCCTATCCATAAAAAAAAGAATCATCAAAATCGGTTCACCCAGTCCAAAGAAATCAGGTAACAAACATAAAAAAAAAAAAAAAAAAAAAATACAGACGAATTGATAACCTCCTCCTTTTTTGAAGTCGGTTGAAAATAAATAGAAGAGTTGGTAGATGGAGCAGACACGCTTTAGAGTGGAGACCGCGTTTGGGCAAGCGTAATGTGGGACGCCCTATGGTACGATAGACCGACGATGAAAAGGTGGCAGCGAATCGATGCGGGCTGCCCAATACCGAGTTGGGTAGCGACACGGAACAGATAAATTTATCTGTTCCGTGGGTGGCGATCTCTGGGGGAAGCCTACGTTTAGCAGTAGACGGCAATAGGCTGGTATGATGATGATAGAGGAGTTTCCCGAAATCTATTACCTCTTGCACTTCTTTTTAAATCGTAATCCTCCTCTTTATCATAATTCTCTTTCCCAGCAATGACGTATTATAAATAGACGCGTCATACACGAACATTAGTGCACTTTAAAACGGCGCAATATTTTATATCTACATACCAGTTATACAGTGCAAAGAAAAGGACATAAGCATACAGCGTACACATGTTAGAAAAAGATAAACATACAAATTTTGTTACGTCAGTTATGTGTGAATTACGAGCGATACTGACGTATAGCCGCGACACTGGGTGGTACGTGACTAAGTGAAACCCCGGCAATTGCCTTGTTTTAATATTGCCATTATTGAGCGCGGGTAACGCATCTAAGTGTATCATTGTTTCCCAGTAATAATTTTCTAATTAATCTTTACCTTCCACAGACCTCCCCGCACCCCGCAGCATTTCACCCTCTCCCGCTCCATCGGGCCACAGTGCGAGCGGTGCCCATGTGCAGCTCAAGCGCCTGGTAGCCAGGGTCGTGGAGGAAGCAGCATCTTTGCCAGCACTCGCCAGATATGCTGCAGAGCCTCACACGCCGTCGATCGAGTCTTCCACTTATGAGGATTTGCTGGCGACGGCCATTTTGAATAAGGTTGGTGTAATTTTTTGTGACGTTTCTGACTGTCACTGTTGTCTCCTGGTCGGGGGCAACCTGTTATTGTGTTTTTTTTATTAGGAGTTTCTCAGTAGCAGCCTATAAAGCTTAGAAATTGGTGATGTCAAAGTCAAGTCAAAGTCAAAGCATTTACTTTATGGGCACTTTTGAATTGTCAAGGAGTCGGTCAGTTAGTCAGAAAGTTGAAGCTAGTTGCTCGTTCCAAAACGTAGGTAGGTCTCTATGGAGAAGACAAGAAACTCCACGGACACTCTTTTAAATCAAGTTTTTACAAAATACTAGTTACATTATACTTGTTGTTTCTACATGTGAAAACAATGCAAATTAAAAACAATACAAAATAAAAAAAGAATCAAGGTAAAAGTCATGACAGTTAAGAGTTGACCAATCTTTATTGACAGCGCCCGTTCACGAACATGTCGCGTGGATCAGCACCATTCAACTCAACCATTTTGAAGGGAGCCGAATGATCCAACACACGCGCCACCATCAGCGAGATATTTGAGTGAGCATGACAATGGTCTCAACCGCCATGCTCATTTATGTCAAACATATTTAATGCTGCTAAATTATACAAAACTATGACTCCCGTGCCTCGAAAGCACACAAAGTCGTTGGTCCTGCGCCTGATCTCTCTCCGGTCGTGTCGGATTGCAGTTCGTCCTATCGCACTGAGAGAGTAAGGGATAATAACTCCTATGCTGTGTACTTGACTGACTCCCCTACGTACTTGACTACTACTCTCCAGCGTACTTAAGTAGTCTTCATCGAGATTGGCAGCCGTGACCGATATTCGACCAGCAAAATATTATTATTATTCCACGTTTCGGTTCGGGTGTATGTGGTGGTGTGAGGATTTGAATACACAGGTCAATATCAATGCGTAGAGCTAGACGCATTGATATTGACCTGTGTTTTCATATCCTTGAGAAGATAATCTCAATAAAGATAGATAAATTCCAATATGGCCTTCTTTTCAATTTGGAAATGTCGATCACATCTATAGTCTTGATATTGTCTATGCTGTTAGACATTAATTTGATAGTACCTACCTATCGAATTGTTCTCAGAAACCTTAATGTGTATTTTCGATTTAAATACACGGACTAAATGGCCGACTTTTTAAGCTTCAGTTACTTAAGAGCTCAACTGTCCAATTAGCAGACACAATAGTTAAACAATTGACGCGAATCTCCTGGAGATTTCGTTACAGATAAGAGGTTGACTATTGATAAAAATATGACTTGATTACGTTTGCAGAAAACTGCAATTTTGTAAGAAATCACTCGCTAATTCAAATCCTATCTCTTTTCCGATTTCACTTGCCTGAAGTGAAAAGTATTTGACATTCGCTAAAATAGTTACCTACTTAAAAATAGCTCGCTTCACCTATCTTCTCAATTAGTGGCGGTAGAAATTATCCTCGTGCCGCATCCTAGATTAATAAAATATGATAAACTCGTCACCGGAAATCAGGGGCTGGCGAACAAAAACTTTGTAGTACTTCTTGAGACATTACAAAAAAAAATGTTACCATCTTTGACATAATTCTGGACCGTGAGGTCCGAGGCCTAACTTTCCGAGGGAGAGGCATACTTACGAGGAGTCCTCTCCACCTCGGGGAAGTCAGCTCGCGGTTGCCCGGTAACAATTACTCCTAAATGAAATGAGATGAGACACCAATCCCCAACCCTCTGTTGGTGGATTAAAATCCGTTGTGTAGTTTAAAAGATCTAAACGTACTGAGGGACAGACTTCGTTTGACACTATGTAGAGATATTAACCTCCTGGAAGTTTCTAAAAACGAATTTATCTAACGAGTATAATGCATAATTTAAAAGAAATTCAATTCTGTAGCATGACTTCAGGAAAACATAGCCTTATGCTCGCGAATCCTTACAAACGCTTCATTAGTTCACAAATTTAGGGCTGCCTCTCAAAACTAACTGAATTCTTTTATTACCTTTTATCTCCAAAATCCAGGCCCAAGATTCGCAATAGCAAACATACGTAGTAGATATTCGGTGTTACACTTTTTGAAGTCATGTAATGTACTCGTTTGTAACGTGTATTGTTTGTGTCAAATAAATTTCTTTTCATCCCACCATCTCGGAAAGAGTATTTTTAATCTTCAATATCTGAGTGGAAAAGCCGTTTTTATTCTCTAGAGGATAAAGTAAATTTATCTTCAATATCTGAGTGGAAAAGCCGTTTTTATTCTCTAGAGGATAAAGTAAATTGAATTTAGAACATCGTGTGCACTAAGTTTGTGAATTAAAAAAAACATTAAACCTATTTACTGCTACCTCTATGGTGCCGAATATATCATACAACTTTTTTTTAATTTGTTAAAAACTCAGACTCTGTAAACGTTTTTTTTTTGCATTTAGTCATTTCCTCGCTGAGGTGGAATGAAAAGTTACGTGTTGCACTCGAGTGCAAAGATTTTTCACCTCGTGCTCTTTTGATTCCCTCGCTAACGCTCAGGATTCTAATTTTGAATCACTCGCTGCGCTCGTGATTCAATTTTAGAATCCTTCGCTTGCTCGGTCATCAAAATTGAACACGCGGTTAAAAAGCAACTTTGCACTCTTGTATAACAAATAACTATTATTTATTTATTTTGCCTTCTATCCGCAGACAGGTTATTATAAGACTCTTATCATCAGTATCTTGTAAAAACAGGCAGTCTTAAATCTTCATGACTCAATCCAACCCAGACTTAGAACTTTGCACTCAGTATCGATATGATTACGGTTTACTATCTTGCTAACCGGACAT
The DNA here is from genome assembly GCA_947361185.1 of Charanyca ferruginea. Classification (NCBI taxonomy): domain Eukaryota; kingdom Metazoa; phylum Arthropoda; class Insecta; order Lepidoptera; family Noctuidae; genus Charanyca; species Charanyca ferruginea. Next base: position 28,259,370 of record OX376058.1, on the reverse strand, counting down.
AAAAAAAAACAGCAAAGTGCGAGACGGCTCGCACCTGAATGGTGCCGAACCACTATTCAGACAATATTAAAATCGCTTTAATTGGCCGAAAAAACACATATATTGTATGTTATAAAATATATATTACTAGCTGACACGACAGTCGTAGTCCTGTCAATAGATTTTTTAATTTTCTTACCGTTTAAACGTTCCCTGGACTTCCACAAATATTTCAAGACCATAATTAGCCCTATTTGGCCAGCCGTGTTCGAGTTTTAGCGAGACTAACGAACAACGATTCATTTTTATTATATAGATATTTTTTTTTTGTTATAGCGTCCACAGTAATACACACTCTATAAACGTTTAATGACATGAACAATGGCTGGAAAAATTTTGCAAGGATGCACTAGAAAAATCAAAAAATGGTTTTGTTATAACAAGACATAGGACAGCTTTCCATTTTATCGTGCCCCGTTACGCTGCAGAGCAAATTAATGTTGATTTTGGAAACCTACGGAGGGTTATTTTTTAAATAATAATAAAAGAAAACTTATCTATTGCAGTAAGCTTTAACAATATCACATAACTTGTTTATCTGATTGGTAAGCGGAACAATTTATTATCCAATTATCTATATTTTGTATGTATGTGATATAAGCACAATTTACAATTGATTAGTAAAATTTCTCTAGTGTCGAATGGTTCCCACATGCTAACAATAGAAAGATAGCAAGAATATTGCCGTAACGCTATAGAAATTGAGTTAAAGTTAACTTTAGTGAAAACTTATTATTTACGTTCTTAATTGAATGTAAACAAATGAATTAATGTTGGTTTACATTTAGTTAAGAACCTGCCCCTAACACTTATTTAAATACATAGGTAAGCAAACTAGGTAAAGTGCCTACCCGTACCCGTATTAGATAAATGCAAAAATGTTAATTCCTCCTTACGACCAAAATTTTCACTTTTTTGATTTATTTTAATAATAACTTAAACAAAATTTAACAACTTCGTCGCTTACTTTGATTCCACGGTAACAAAAAACTACCTGGAAGGATCGACAAATATAAATTATGGTTATTTATGTTACATTTATATGGGTATATCTTATTAGATAATTAATAGAATATAGATAAATATATAGGTACCTAGGTGTATTTTTCCTATTTTTGAACTTTTCTAACTTAATATATTTTAATTATAATATCCACTAGTTTTTACTTTTTAACTATACACGCCATGTATTCTCTTCACCACCTTTGTATGACTGGTAGAGAATGCCTAAGGCAGCATGATGTCTAAATAAATAAATAAAAACTGCGTTGTCAAAATTCCATGTTTATAAAACAAAGTACCTATCAGTCTGGGATTACAATTTGAATACATCACACGGACGGCTTGGTTCGATACCTTATCTCCTTATCAATCGATACCTGTTCATATCTCATCGTGGCCAGTACAAAGATAGTTCGGTACCCAATCCAATGTTTTCTAAAGAAATGGTAAGTCATCATCAATAAATAATGAGATTAATTAGTGTAAAGCCTGAACACTCAATGCTCATCACTTGTCCGAAATGGTTTTGTCCAAAAGTGTCGTGGAGTGAGGTGTAAATATTTTAAAATGTCATACACTATTACTTTTATAGGAGCCGTTGTGTTACTATATATTATTGCGGCTATAACTGTGGTGAGTTACGTAAATCTGCGCTGCGCACGAATGTTTGGGTTGAAAAGTTAAAAGTGTGATTATATATTTTTGTTAAGTGATTATTATAAAAGATGTAATTGATAGAAATCCGGAAAGATGTTTAATTGTTAAGTGGTTTTAAGTGGATGTTTCTACTATCTCTAATGATTGTTATGAAAACAAATTGTGAGTTTAGGGGAACTTTTAACAAACCTAATCTCTTTCTAAAATAAGTTAATTGTAAAATCTGCATTACTGCAAATCGTCAACCCTACGCAATTCAATTGACCCCCACGTTTCTCGACAGCGCAGTGCGAACCAGCGCCCGTGTGAACCAGACCTTTTATTAGAAAACACTTCATCTCTCCCCATTCTTGTATCCCCGCGGAATAAAGTTCAATTTCGTGTAGCAACTTAAATCGTGAAAATGTACAATTTCTTCAGTTCCATTGTGATCTACTTTCCCGAAGCGAACAGCGAGGTTCGAGGTTTTTTTTCATACGATTGTCAGTTGTTATGAATTCATGCGTTTAGCTGTATTGTTGGTCCACTGCCTCAGATACGGCTGAGCGAGCGATGTTCAAATTTTCCGAGCTAGATTATCGCTATGTATCATCTAGGTGATTTAGTAGAAGACGTTTCCTGTGTAAATGTTGAAAGTGAAGAGAAATGTGGTGCACTGTTTGAATTTCGGTTTCTCTTGCATACCACTTACGAAAGTCTAGATATCACTCGACATTGTCACAATTGAACAATATTTAGTTTTTAGTTTTATAGACTGATTCCTTGATTCAGGACCTAGGTGTGGTGGGGAGTAACGTGGTGATCTTTCCATTGCAACATCACTATTCTGCCTTTCAATCCCATTGCAGTGTCCTACGATTCTAATTGCATCTGCAACTTTTTCTCCAGGTGATAGAGCGGTATCAGAACGAAAATGGTTCCGGTGGTCGCAGCAGCGGCATTCACTCGGCGAGCGCGAGCCCCACACCTTCGGAGCGGTCTTCGCCGCGCTCGCTCCACACACCTCCACGCTCGCTTCATTCCAGACACAACAGGAATATCACTCCTCCCGTAAGTACCTTTCTATCTAGACCATTACAATGTAGTGACACTAGAAAGACCCCTCTGCTCTAGTAACTTAAAGTCACAGCATTTATTCCAATTTAACCATTAACAGGTACTTTTGAATTAGCAAGGAGTAGGTTAGTTGAAGCTAATTGCTCATTTCAAAACCCAGGTGTCTATGTAGAAAAACGAGGATGAAACTCCACGGATATTCCATTCAGTCAAGTTTTTACAAAATCCTGATTACATTATGGTCACACTGGTTACATTACAAAGTTCTCAGACATTGTGTAGGACTAACACAAACTACACTTAAATTTTTATTTCTAACTCAGATTTTTAGACCTTACCATGAATAACAATAGATCTTCATAAAACAACTCATGACCATGATCTACAACAAGGTTTCATATAATGTTCCAGCTCCATGAGGAAGACGATGTGTCTGATTGGGAGGAGGGCGATGCGACAGATGAAGCCCTAGAGGTGCCGCGACGCGTGCCCTTCCCGGAGTTTGGAGGTGACATAGTACACAACACAGGTAAACAAAATTATAGTAATAAAAATATACTAGAAAATAACATAGACAAAAACATACTTAACTAAATTGAAATAACCGTCGTTAATTTCAAGAAAGGTTAAACTATTTCATATTTGCAAATCCTGGAGCTTAGATAGCCTGGCAAAAAAATACATAAACCGCAACAATCAGACTTAACGGCTTAGCTTTACATCGTAATCAGCTGATAGAAAAGTACTGGTCGATGTTAATAACCTCATTCTAGATAACCTTTCTTATCATTTACACGCTGTAATGCAAAAATTCATTTCGGAAAGGACGCGCACCTACAGTTTTTCCGCCTACGTTACAGATAATGAGGACAGAGAGTTCGACGAAGTTTCCAGTAGCGACTTGCAGGCAGTCGACGGTACTTGGGAAGAGAACTGGCTCTTCCAGAAAAAGAAAATCAAGACAATTCAGTCTGTGCCAGTACCTATGCTAGTTCCTAACTCTAACACTGAGTACCGAGCTCTGATCGGTGACAGAGACGCTGACGATACCACAGACCTCTCAGATAACGCCAGCGACTCAGAAGAACAAGCAGAATACAAGAGTAACATGAAGAAAGTTCTAGATTCCAAATACGTCATTGGCGGTGTACCAAAAGTAGAAGAAAATGACTTTGAACCAGACAGTCTCACCATTGTTGATGGAGCCGACGAATTTGACAAGCTCGTCGAGAAAATAGATGATGATGAAACAGTAGACGCAATCATTAACGAAATTAATGACAACAACGTTACTATTGTTGAAACTATCAATGTGAATGCGACAGACCAAGTAGACGGTGGCAAGTTACTGGTCGGAATTGAAAGTGGACCTTTAACGAAAGCAGAATTTGCGGTGAAAGAGGAAATACACAGGACACTGTTAAACGGAAATACAGAACAATTTATGGAGGAATTGTGTGCTAAAACTAATGGAGACATGTTATACAATGGGCATGCGAATGAATTGCATAGTGTTGATAGCCTTACAAGTAACAAAGGTCAGTCAAAAAGTTCCATAAAAATCTTCAGTTTAAAATTACTATTTCTAAAATAAATGATAACAATAAGAAGTAATGTACCTACATGGCATTTATAAACCGTTTAATCGGATATCTAAGTATTTATAATAGACAAGAATTAAATAAAATTTGATTAGAATCGATTACATCCAAGATAAATGTGCAATAAACGAAGCTAATTTTTGAAATGCCAATATTTCCAGAATCGACGAACACACTAAGTCATCATGAACGTATGGGTGAATATGAGGAGACAGTGACATTGCCCGTGCAAAGGTACGCAGATAGTCTGCGAAGAAAACACTTCGAAGACGGCCCTCATGAGTAAGTACACCTTAGAACATAAAGTAGATCTTTATCAGCGCCAAAAAACGTCGTATATACCCTATATTAGAGCTTATATATTAATGGCCTACGTCGTAACGGCAATGCACAATTTTGAACGAAAATAATTAGTTTATAGAGCCATACTGTTTATACATTGTTTGATACTATTGTCTTCCTGTATGTAACAAACAATGCGAATAACAACAGTTTGTTTTTTGCTTATTCTCCTAACAAAAGTGAAATACTGTAAGACAATAATTATTATAATTTCCGCCTTTTTCAGGATCCCAACTCGTGATACTGATATAGATGATGAATTGATACCAGGTGAGTGTTATATTACAGTATTTGCAGCTAGTAGCAGATATTTTAATTTCGTAAAACATAATACCAGTGTTAACGTAATTGATTATTTTTATGAGCAAAATGAATGCGGAACAGAGAAAACTATGGACGATAATGAAATTGTATTGTAATGTTGTTATTAAATGAATTATTTATCCGTTCGAATCCTAAATTTTTGAATTCACGTTTATAATCCTAGATGCAGACACAGACAAAAAGTTTGTAGTTTAAAATAACCTCTTAACATCATTACAGGATCAATAGCCTACAGAGAGCGTAAAAAATGGCTGAACTATGTAGAAATGCCGAACAATCCGTACTCCCCAGAGGCCATTCAGAAAAGACTATCATCCAAGAGTACTTCATCTCTGTTCGATATGTTCACTGCTAAGAAGGAATCAGAAGATGATAAAATTGAAATATCCGACCCACATGATGAAGCATGGGAGAAAAATGATCTTCCAGTTAAAGATATGCAGCATAATAAATTAAGTTTAACTATGAGTAATGATAGTATTAATAGTATTGATAGAACAACTAAAAGTCTATCACCTAGAATATTGAAAGATGTGATGGCTGAGGAAATTCCACAGTATAAACGGTAAGTTATTAAACAACCAACCGATTGCATAACCAGAGAATGAAAAGATGTTAAAAATAAATTAATGCTACTTACATGTTTTTTGATAAACTTGCCAAGTATCCGATATCTGGTCAAACTACTATCCGTTTCGTCTCTAATCAAGAACTATCTCATTTTTTTTTCAGTTACGGACGTGACTATTATGTTAGAGAGGCGAAATCGTCTTGTGGCGGTCGTAAAAAGACCAGCATGGACGAAGGAAGCTCGGTGTCGTCCGTGTCTATGACGATGAACAAATCCACCAGTTTAGACAATTTCGACACAGAGTCCGCGTCGCCTGTAAGTGCCAGCAGTTCGTTGAGCGACCTGGAAGCCTCCACCCTCCATCACAACATCGTCCGCAACGTACTCAGCCCTAGGAATGCAAGCCCTAACTTCGCCATAAACCCCATTTTTGAAAACCCCGATAGACAAAATGATAACGCTGACGAAAATCATGCGACAGACAAACGTTATGTCGATCATAATGCCAACGTAAGACAACAATGTAGACCTGTGTGCGACGGTGACGGTTATGTGGAAAACGAGGATATAGTTAGACTTAAAATACCGAAAATACCCGAGATTACCGAAGACCTTTTCGAGACGTACACCCATGTTAGGCGAAGCAACACGCTGCGCAGCGAGGACCTGTGCGTCCGCGCTAAGCGACGACCGAATCTCAATTTTACGTTCGGTGGCAGTCTCAGGTTAAGCAAAGGCTTTCGTACCGATATCTGGTGATAGCCCCCTTTAGTTCCGACATTCTCTCGTAGTCTAATACACTCCTCCGCTCTCAATGGCACTCCCACTGACCATCATCTCTCGACATGTGAATCTCTTACTGTGTACGATACATACATAGCTTCCAGACGTACCCTGACTTAAAATACAATAGCATAAGTTACTGACATCACTGTCACTTTCCATAATATAATATGGTGAAAGAGTTCTTTCTCATTACTAAATCGAGCATAGATCTAAAATATCTTCGTTTGACACACAGTATTGCCTGTTGTGTGTAAAGTTGGCATGTTTTTGTTGGATTAAAAGAGGCGCCGACTAACAGCACTGTGCACTATTAATACAAAAATTACTTTCTTAGTAATGCACTCATAGATTTGTGTTCTTCTTATTAAAATTTTCAGTACCACAGTAATCCTCAAAGAAGTTAGTGGTGAGTGTGAGATTTTGGCCAAACGAAATTTTGACTAACCGCATCGGAATGCTTGCCACTTGAATTAACAAATATAAATATTACTACTACTTCCTCGACTACTAATCCATTCTCGAACACTTCAAACACGTTCATTTCATTTATAGCAATTGTAGCATATAAATATCAACACTACCTAATACAAGACAACATATTATACTCTACTCTATATATATACATACTTAAGTAACTAATAACGTTGCACATTTTAATGCTTAAAAGGGCACATTTGGTATATGAGATATTAACCCCAATAATTTAGTTAATTTACTAACATTAACATCTATCAATACTGTAGCAACTATTAGTTTTATCATTATAATTGTAGAAAATTAAGTAATGGGGTCTTTTACATGTAAATATTCGTCATAAACTTCATTTATAATACAACTAATTGCATAATGATAATGTTATCAAAATTTTCAGGGATTACTTATAAATCAATTCAACGAGATAGCGACGCACCAACACTATACTAAATTCGCAAACAAAGAGGACATGGCATCGTTAACAACGACTATTAACAATAAAGATGAAATTATGATTGAGTATGATGATGCTAGCGAACAAACTCTATTCTCAGCGAAGCCCGTATACGTCGAAGACGACACAGATAAAAAATTTGAAGAAATCCTCGAAACAGCTTACAAAAACGTACCAACAGTACCACCACCACCAATCCCAATAGTAGAAGATAATGATAATGACGAAAGAATCGATGAACCTCTCAAATCACCCCTAAGCGTGGACACATCTTACATAAGCACGAGCAGTTTAGAAGACTCTATAAAAATCTACAATGTGCAAACAGGAGAGATAATTAAATGTAAGCCTGATAACATATCACCGAGTTACGAGACTGACACGAACGACAACATCGAAATTGTTGATAAGAACATCTCGGAACCCGATAGTGTTAGTTATACTGATGACGTGCACGAAGACACTACTGTAGAAGAAATTAATAAAGTATCGAAATTGGAGTTAATTGAATCTGATGATATTCTGCACAATTTGCCCAAAGTGAAGGAGCTGGCGAAGATATTTGTCAGTATGGAGAATATAGAAGAACCGATTAAGGTACGTGGACTGATAACATGTTATGTTGTTCGTGACTCATTATTTGCCGAAATTTAGGTGGGTCGGTGGCAAAACGTTTGGTTACAACATCCGGTGACGAGTGATTAATTACAGTAGATTTCGTGAAAATTGTGTTAAGTTTTATTCATGTTTTCCCTGATGGGGTAGGCAGGGATATATGTAGGTATAGTAGGTACACCTATACGGTGTAAATGAATCCTGTATTCCCGTTGTCCATGCCATGTCCCCATTAAAGGGGACAAAGGGAATGTAATAAAAAAAAAATACTTCCGGTTGTCCCCGTCTGTATGGATAAATGCTCATCGAATATTGCCGCCATCCGGTTCGTGGTTTTTTTTTAAACCACCCAGCCGAAAAATGGGCTCCTTCGACCGGCCGTCATTGAAATCAACAAAAATTACTAAATTTAAAGCCGTGAAATAAAATATCAGTAACATATCTATTTAGCGATAATATAAAATATCTGGTCTGAAATTAACTTTTTATTTTCTTAATTGTCCGTTGTCCACGTCCCCATGACGGGAATACAAATTATGGCGACAACGGGAATACATCAAATGAATTAACTAGCTGTTACTGAATTATTAAGAACAACTTTTACTATCGCAAACACCCTTAAATCATGAAAATAAAACCAGCAGATTCATACATTTTTTTGATCTACATCATCTGGTTAGCCTTTTCCCAATTATATTGGGATCGACTTCCAGTCTAACCGGATGTAGCTGCATACCCAGTGTTTTACATGGAGCAAACTGCCAGGCCAGGGGTAACACAATATCCCTTAGTAGGAATGGTTGTCAGGCTTTCTGGCTTCTGACTACCCATAACCCATGACGACTGCTAAAGATCTACGAAGGACAGCCGAGACCAACGGTCGGTTTTACGTGGTTTCCAAAACAGGGAGAGATCTCGGCATGAAATGGTCATCCACACACAGACCGACCGCAGCAAGCGTAGGTTAACCGTGGCAGGTCGATCATACGGCTTTTACTTACGGTGGGACAAGTCCCATGCTAAGTGAACATATTTTCATGATTTCTGGGTTGGTCTCATAGTTAATGATGATCATAATGATGACATCAGTTAATTCAATTACATGTTGTATACTTTAGGCCTGTTTTGTTTCATAAGTCACATAGTATCATGATAAATCCGGAAGTTGGGCAGCAGCGGCATCCGTGTACTTAATAACCTCACTGCGATCCCCAAGCGTGGGAATTTTTGCTACCGCCCATCCCCTTTGGGGAGGCCCTTGTCCTTGTCTAACAGTGGACGTCTTCCAGCTGATTATGTGTGTATGAATATCATGTTTGCTCTGAATGCGAGGTACATAAAAATCAGTTTTTACAATATATTATAGAATCCTTGTACATTCTGCCGTGCATGCAAATGTGATACTACATACTAAGGAAAAGTTAGACAGGGACTTATATGGTCCAAGAAAATCTGCACCCTGCACAGAATAAGATTGATTTGGATTATGTAAATTAATCAAAAGTGGACCGACCTTACTGTCAAATTGGGTCAGAAATTTAATGACACCAAGACAAAAACCCAGTTGATATAAGTTATCTACTTCTTCAGAAACTAGGAAACCTAGGGTCTCCTACCCCCCGAGGATAGGGTCCTCTAACATAGGGTTCCCTGGGTCGTAGGTACCTAACTAGGTCTGAAGTAAATATATATTTTTATTTTTTATTTATATAACAATTTCTATTCCAGCCAGTACAAGCTTACGTAGGTCGGCGGAAGAGCAAAGAGAATATCCTCTCAGAACCCAAAACAGAGAAGAACAAACATCTCTACATGCACAGTCTCACAGCCAGAAGTATCTCAAAAGAGTTCAGGGAAGGACTCAAACTCTCCATGTCCACGCCACTAACCATCCCGGGAGGATCCAAAGAAATCCCCGAAGGTATTGAGGAGGTCTCAAAGGAATCTAGCAGACCAGGTAGCCCCGTACCAGAACCTGGCACCATCAAAACAAAACTAGCCTTCTTCGAAAGTCTCAAGTCAAAATTCAGTCATAAATGAAGAGTTTGATAGGTTGAAAAGCGATGCCATAGACACAAATTAATCTAAGGAATTAATGTAGACTTTTGTTCTGAACAAATGGATGTTAACTAGAAATTTAATAATGTAAAAATATTGTAACTATTTAGATTTACTCTGCTATCGCTTTTCAGTGTAACAAAACTTCACTCAACATAGAACTTAGTGATACAGCCGAAATTTCGCCTCGAAATTTCCGCGTGTTTGCGTTTTCCTTATTCAAATTACGTGTCGTCATTTCGGCTTAATATGTGATAGGTAATTTCAACAGTATTGCAAGCATAGGCGTATGTACGCCGATCTTTCCGTCGCTTATTTCCCTTTAACGTGTCATTAGGCTTAGTCTACAAAGTCTTCTTAGATACCCATAGTTCCACGTAGCACGAGAGAGATATCAGCATGATTTTCAGTTCATTGCGTACTGTCTATCGCAGTACTTTAACTACAACCTGTTTGTGTCATACTAAACAAGTAATGTAGTTGAAACACTAACTGAGGGCAGAATTCCTTTTAGTTTATAATGTAGTGCATAATAACCAATAACGGTCCCATTATTTAAATTAAATGGTAGGTTACGGTGTAAATATTAAGTGCCATTTTGTAATCATTATTTCCCATTTATTTAAGTTAATTGAAATCGATGTTTTGTTGTGGAAGAAATGTGCTCATGTTTCAGGATTTTATGTATCTCAGCAGTTCTCTTTTATAAGTAACAAGCGACCCGCCCCGACTTTATATAGGTGTAATATAGATACGTATAAACCTCCCTCTTGAATCACTCTATCTATTGATGAACCCCAATAAAATCTGTTCCGTAGTTTAAAAGATCGTAAGCGCACAGAGGAACAGAGGGCAGGAAGCAAATTTCTTTAATACTATAATTATGTAGGTAAAGATTGGCTTAAAAATGGAAAACTTGGGCCCTATTTTCTTATGTAAGGAATCATTTACTTATTTGAATGTAACAAAGAAACCAATAATAAAAGTGGAGAGTGAAACCTGATAAAAACTTTTAAGCGTCCTTAGCTTCAGGGAACGCTATCTCAAGAAAATGTACAGCATTTTATTAGAAAGAGACGTCTACACCCACATTATATATACCAACTTAAATTATATTCAACACCTAAAACATGAGACCATTTTTGTAAAAACTAAATTCAACTGTGCCTCTATTTATTTAAGTAAATAAAGATAAAATACAATCACATTTCTTCACCAAAATGACATGGAAAAATTGAGCTAATGCCAAAGTTGTAAATAAATAATATAACTGGGTATATATGTATAATGTATAGCGGTTGTGTATTATTGTATAATGTATAAATGTAGTCATAAGATGTGCAATAAGTTATCGTAGAGGACCAATGTAATATTGTGATAGGTGTTATGTGAAACTTATTCAAACGCCGGGATATTTAATATGATCGTATATTGGATAAGGGTGGCATAGAATAAAAATTTCTAATGTACTTGGTTTTTTATTTATTTTTGTAAAATATGTAAATTATATAAAAAATATAACAAAAAAAATGAATTAAAATAGATTGTTTAAATGCAGTAGCACTTACTAAGTATTTATATAATCAAAAGGGTACTTGCCACTAATCAACAGACATACTTTTTAATAGCTGTCAAAACGCGATTCCCCGTAGATTGGTGTGAATATGGTGTTTAACAAGTAACAACACCGCTATCGTGTGACAATAATAAAGTGACGTCACTTATTTGCCAACTCAATAGAGTAACTATTTCTTGATTTCAAACTTACTACTTACTATGTAAACTATTTATTGTTATTTTTACTACCTTTTTGGAGAATGCGGCGATTTTTAATAAAGGTTTTACTGGCACGTTTAATTGTACGTTCATGCATGCATTGTCATTATTAATACTGGCAACAAAAAGGTATACCTACTATCTAAAGGCGGATCCCATTTGCCCGATCCGATCACAGTATCCGTATTGCCGATGCTTTAACATGATCGCCTATCTGGATGCGAATAACGGGAGCCGCGTATCAAGACTGCGTATCATGGTCGCGTACACAGATATAGATAGACCTAGATAACGCAAGAGCAACTACTTCGCGTGCCTAGCTAACGTACAAAAATCGTAAGTAAAAAAATAAAATAAACGTTTCCTTCCATCGGTAAGTCATTTTGTGATTAATATCATGCGTAATTAATTTAAAAAACAATTATTTTTAATCTAATACCTTCAGTAATACCTGGTAATACCAAATTTAAGAAAAACAAAACATTGTGACCTCATAATAGGTAGTCAAAAAATGGCACGCTTGGTTTTTATACAGATCGTGATACTTGCGTTATCTACGTTCTATCTATATCTGTGGTCGCGTATCATCACCCGTCCAGGGGGCCAAGTCTGCTATTTTTATAATTTCGTCATTCAAACAAGATCCCATTATCATTTTGCTAAAAGTTCGTAATCTGCTAAATTCATTTATGAAGATTTATGGGGGATGTCTACTAATGTTTGTAAATCGGTTATTGAGACAGTGGCACCCTATTTAGCTTTCATTTTTAATATGTGTGTAGACCAAGGGGTTTTCCCGGACTTAATGAAGTACAGCAAGATTATACCACTTTTTAAATCCGGCGATTGCAAGGACACGAATAATTATAGACCCGTTTCAGTTTTGCCGGTTTTCAGCAAAGTGTTTGAAAAAGTAATGCTTAACCAAATGCTCAGTCATTTTAATTGTAACAACATCTTACATGACCAACAGTATGGTTTCACCAGAGGGCGTTGTACTACTGACGCCGGTGTCACCTTAATTAAGCATATCTTTAAAGCATGGGAGGATTCGCAAGATGCTATTGGCATTTTTTGCGACCTCTCCAAAGCATTTGATTGTGTAAATCACGAAACACTGCTCTTAAAGCTTGAGCATTACGGACTGGCTAAACAAGCGCTTAGCTTAGTAAAATCATATTTAAGTGATAGACTGCAGCAAGTTCAAATAAATGGTGTTAATTCATCAGGCTTAAAAGTAAAAATGGGGGTACCGCAGGGCTCCATATTGGGTCCGTTCCTCCTTTTAGTTTATATAAACGATTTACCTCATTTACTGAAAAATCAACCACAAATGGTGTTATTTGCTGATGATACTTCATTGATTTTTAGAGTAAATAGACGGGCACAGCACCTTGACGACGTAAATGACGCCATGCTTAAGATTCATAATTGGTTTACTGTAAATAATTTAGTATTAAATGAGAAGAAAACTAAATGCATAAGATTCGCTTTGCCGAATGTTAAGAGTAATGAATGTAACGTTGTATTGAATAAGGACATACTTGAATTCGTCGAAAGGACTGTTTTCCTAGGGATTACGCTTGATTCCAAGCTACAGTGGGGTCCTCACTTAACATCTCTTGCAGGGCGGTTAAGTTCAGCCGCTTACGCTGTCAGAAAGATCCGGCATTTGACAGACGTGGATACCGCTAGGCTAGTATATTTTAGCTATTTTCATAGTATCATGTCTTACGGTATTTTGCTATGGGGACGGGCTGCAGATATGGATTCTATTTTTATACTGCAAAAGCGGGCTGTCAGAGCAATCTATAATCTCCGCAAACGCGAATCTCTAAGAGAATTGTTTAAACAGATTAACATCATGACGGTACCTTGTCAATATATATATGAAAACATTATGCATGTTCGAAAAAATCTTCATCTTTTTAATAAAATAGGTGACAGACATAATGTTTATACTAGAAATAGGAACAAATTAGATCAGCCAAGCTTCAGATTGTCAAAAGTACATACTTCTTTTATGGGGTACTGTGTAAAATGCTATAATAAAATACCACTTGATATTCTACAATTGAATGAAAAACAATTTAAAACATGTATTAAGCGCACACTATGTAGACAAGCATATTATAAGTTAGAAGATTACATCAATGATAAAGATGCTTGGCTAAATGCTGGTCCTGCTCCACAGCCAGTTTAGGGAATTTCCAAATTGGAAGAAAAGGATGTTTCCTACCCCTTTTTCTATTGACATGAGTAACGAGTATCGTTATTATTATATATAGATATTTTTAAATTATTAACTTTTCACACTTCATATGATAAAATAATATACATTGGAAACCTTAGTTTTGTATAATTTAGCAGCATTATTTCAATTTTGTAAATGTGAATACCATGGAGCCATGTATATTAATACCTTTATGTTTGACAAAAATTAACATGGCGGTTGGGAGTATTGTCATGCTCGCTCAAATGTCTCGCTGATGGTGGCGCGTGTGTTGGATCATTCGGCTCCCTTCAAAATGGTTGAGCTAAATGGTGCTGATTCACGCGTCATGTTCGTGAACGGGCGCTGTCAGTGGAGATTGGTCAGCTCTTATCTGCCATGAATTAGATGCCACTTTATCTTGCTTCTTTTTTGTGTTTTGTATTGTTAGATTACCTTCATCGTTTTCACATATAGAAGCAACAAGAATGTAACCAAACTTTGTAAAAACTTGATTTAAAAGAGTGTCCGTGGAGTTTCTTGCTCGTTCTTCTCCATAGAGACCTACCTACGTTTTGGAACGAGCAACTAGCTTCAACTCTCTGACTAACTGACCGACTCCTTGACAATTCAAAAGTGCCTGTAAATGGTTTAATTGAAATAAATGCTTTGACTTCATAATGGTCGATTATTGGTAGGTCGAATTAAAAGCAATGACTGCACAATGATGTTCTAATGGTGGGTCACTGATCAAAGGAACTGTCAATATTTTAGCAGATTACCGCAAGTCACTCATTCAGTTGTCATTTTGTACGAGATTACCATTCTATATCATTTCTTTCAATGGCGTGTCAGTGGTTGACCATAGGAAAGTCATAATGACGCCATTATATTAGTAGATTACCAAACTTGTCAAAATCAAATGATAGACCATTCTGACACTATTGTAATAGCAAACTTGAGGCCCAGATGGCGATCATGCTACGCGTCGGCGATACGGATAGTGATCGGGCAAATGATCATAATGTGGATCCGCTTTAAGCAAACACCTATTTGCCGTCAGTGCCATCAAATAGCACTGGACAATAAATTCTTGAGTTCTATAAAATGCAACTGTAAAATGTACTTAACAAACTAGCGCCGTCCTCTTATTCGATCAAAGGGAAAAAAACTCAATAGAATATACCTAAGGTCTTATGGAAAGGGATACTTTCCATTTCGTCGGCATACTTCCTCCTATAACACCAAAGATAAAAATCTATCAAACTAGAATTAGGAACCTCTACATCTCGACCTTTCAGTCTTTCTTGTAATAACTTCTTGAGAAGCTCTACGGCGTGGATGGAGCATCCTCGGATCTCTACTTCTTCTTCTGAACCACTAGGAAGGAGAACATCTGAAATGGTAACAATATAAATAATTTCAGTAATATTCCATTAGAAATAACTTGAGAATTGGTGGGGATTGTTAGTTTGTGTGTGTGCGTGCGTGTGTGCATGTGTATGTGTGGATGTGGGCGGGTGTGTATGTGTGTGTGTATGTGTGTGTGCGTAATAATGTAGGCTAATATAACCAACATTTTTTAGATAGCAAAAACAAAATTACAATTTTGTAAATCCATACAGTGCATTTTTCATTGTATGGATTTACAAAATCTGTTGCCATTTACAATCTCTGAATTGTAAGATTTAGGTCACAGGATTTTTTATTTTTCTAGGAAATTAAAATCGTGGGGAGTTCTAGCGGTTTAGTCATCAATTTACATAACACAACAAACTAATTCAAGTAATCTTGTTTCGAGAGATGGAAAAGACAGATGATAAAGATCTAACAGTTGCCTACTTATATGAGAGAAATTATGATATGAGACAATGTTTCGGATATCAAGTCAATGAGTGGTGATTACATGATTTGAAAGACTGCAAAAAAAAACTAGAAGGAAAACCTAGCACACCTACGACGTTCCATACAAACAAAATGATTTAATTACTTACACTACTACCAAAATAATAGACTGTAAAAATGCGTGTGTATGTGTGCGTGTTTACGCGCTGCGAGAACAAAAAGCAGTTTCGAGAGCACATTCGACGCCAGAAGAGGTCAGGAACAGTGTTTCGGAAAGAGGCGGGGCGTGTCTGTATTACTAATATTTATACTGTGGCTATAGTAAGTGCTGATAATGATGGACAATAAGTAATGTACTGGGGTATAATAGCAAAATTAACTATTATCATATTCATCAGCCACCTGAAAAAGGCGATGGCTATACTATAATGAAGCAAAGTAAAGGTCGTAGCACATAATACTAACTCAACGTCGACTCCACTCCTACTCAACTTGCAGTATGGCATTGAAATATAAGCTTTATTTCGTGTTACATATGAATGAAGTTACAACACATAAGTCGAAAGTCTACGACTTGATGTGTTGAAAAATTCACTTGTATGTTACACAAAATAAAGCTTACATTTCAATGCCATCCTGTAAATTAAGTTGGAGTGGAATACGCTGAGTTGGTGTAAAGTGCTATGACCTTTAGCGAGTCAAGATTCATGAAAATATGTTAGGCTATATAATCCTGGAGAAACCATGTGCAGTCACCAAAAGAGATAAGTATCCATGTCGCCGGGAATAGTTGAAGTTTACTTAGAAAAAAGAAAAACTGACCTTTCTTCAATTTATCCATCAGTTCTTCACTGTAACTGAATGCACCAAAATAAAGAAGTAGTTGTGGAATTCTGTAATCCGCAAACATTGTCAGTCTATCTATATCCGTGAACTCTCCCCAGCCAGTACCATCGAAGAAGTTCCACAAATCTGCCACAAGGATCTGTGCCCTTTTGTAAATGGCTACTTTCTGCCCTTCAAACACAGCTTCATCACGGAAACATGGGAAATTAGCAACAATGATCTCAATCAGTTTCACAGCAGACTTATCAGCTTGTTTAATACAAGTAACAAATGTTCCATCAAATTTTTCTAGTAGGATAGTGCCAACTTCATGAAGTACTGATATGCGTTTCTCAAATAATGGTAATGTTGCTTCGTTATCACCTTTCATGATCGTGCGGAGTTGATCTTCGGTTATTTTTGAGTAGTATTCGGGATTTGTAATGTCAATTCCATCCTGAAATAATATAGTATTTAAAATTATGAGACTACATTTTTAACATAATATGCTACAATATTATGATATGGGACAGTCTGGTAAAGATGTCTGTTCTGGATAAAGAAACACAAGAACTTATCAGGTATAGAACTTGACCTTCCTGATCAGAAGGTCTAAGTAGCTAAACATCCAACAGTGCGAAACGTCTAATGAGCAGTAAGTCTAATTAGCAAAATGCCCATGTACCAAAACATCCAACTAGCAGATGGTCTTTATAACAGAACGTCTATTTAGCTAATCGTCAAATTCTCAAAATGTCTGGATACTCAGGCACAAAATTCGTCACACATAATATAATCATCAATAAAAACGGAACATACAGACTCTTTGGTTTATGTACTCGTAGCGTATAATATAATAATATATTATTTTTTTAAGGCTTGTCGCCTACCATAAGAGTACAAATACTAAATACTCAAATACTAAATAAAATATGTTTAGGTTCATAATCCAATTGTACCTTGATAGCTCTAGTAAGTGCCGCCTCCAAAGCATAATACCCACTATACCCATCTACGGTCCACTTCTGAGCTCCAAAGTATGACCAGAAGCAGAAGTTTAGAGTATCAGCCACAAACACCCAATCTGCACCCTTCTCATGGTCTTTGTCAGGGTGAATGAAGTATGCACCAGTGTCAGGTATCTCTAGCTTGTTGGTTATTGCTGTCAGCATCTGGAAATATACATTTTTATATATTATTAACCCTTGACGTAAACCGATTTTGTTTTTGTTTTTTTTATTTGAAAGGTGAATTAGTCGGGAGTGTTCTTAGCTATGTTTGATGAAAATCGGTCCAAGATGGCCGCCGCTACAAAATAGCTAATCACATATTTTTTCGCAATTCCATC
This sequence comes from Charanyca ferruginea, assembly GCA_947361185.1. Taxonomy (NCBI): domain Eukaryota; kingdom Metazoa; phylum Arthropoda; class Insecta; order Lepidoptera; family Noctuidae; genus Charanyca; species Charanyca ferruginea. The sequence goes on along the minus strand of OX376058.1, from coordinate 28,241,385 downwards.
AATATGGGTATCAAATGAAAGGGCTTCACTAGTAGAATACTTTACACTATGATAAATTTCAAAGCCAAGATGACCGGCACCACAAAATGACGAATTACATTTTTTTTTCACGACTCCCTTAACACTAGAGTACACGCGTGGCCTACTATAGTAGACCACGGTAACATTTTTACTCATAACTTAGCAGTTTTGTATGTTAGAGCGGTGTGGTTCCAGGTAAGCCTGCTCTATTAAATTTGTCAACAGGTCAGTACCGCATGTGACCTTGTCGCAAACACATATTTCTGTAATTTGGTGCCAAAGCCGCGGGCCTACCATAGTAGTCCGCGCGTGTATTGGTGTACCAAATTTTGGTAAGCCATTTTTATCGTATTTCAAGTGTATAAGGTATATATTTAATGATATTTACTTTTACCATAATCGCACTTATGTTTATTTTGTATTCTAATATAAAATGTATTATATCAAGTTCGTTATTTGACTACTTTTGTGCAAATATTTATTTATCTAATAATGGGTACTGGACAAGTGGAGAGGTGGCTTATAATGAGATGATGATGCAATTGAGAGTGAAGAAGAGAACTAGCGCCGGATTTTCAAGCCCTATGCGTGAGGTAGAAACCAGTGAAATCGAAATTGGATTGAAAGCTTCGAAATCAAGAGTTATATTTTCAGTATTCAGGACGACTTTTGTGTCAACGTCCCAAAAAAAAAAATAAGTCAACTTACTTTTTGCATTGCATAACGATGCAACCATTGATCCCGATACACATAAGGAACGCAAGCCTGAAATAATTACTTTTTACAACCATACTAAGTGTGGTGACGTATTGATAGAGATAAGATGTGTAAATAATACAGTGTCCTAAGAATACGCTGCCGATGGCCACTTACAATTTTTCTCGATTTGTTGAACATTGTTGCAATTACCGCTCTCGTAAATAGAGATGCTCTTGAAGAAGTACAGCATGATATCACACCAAAGTTGAGACGAGTTGGTTGATGCGCAAATTGTAAAAAAGCTCGATATTGATCAACGAAAAAGTGGTTCAAGACTTGCAACTAATGAATTTTCCCTGATTACCAGGCTGTGGTGTGTACTGAATATTATGAAAACGGTTTATTTTTCTAATTAACATTAGTTTAAAAAAATAATGTAAGACATTGATCTCAGAACTGCCAATTTCGTTGTTTTTTTCTATTAGATAAGTAAATTGTCAGTAATTCAAAGTTCCTACTTGTTACATAAAAAATTAAGTTTATTCTGAAAACCTTAATAAACAAATATATTATTTTGATTATTAGTTTCATTTTAATATAACCATAAAATCATTTATCGACATTTCAAAAAGGCCTACTATAGTAGGCCACGCGTGTATTGGTGTCAAAAATAGGGGCGCGTGTACTCTAGTGTTAATATGGATATCAAATGAAAGGGCTTAACTAGTAGAATAATGCATACTGTATTGAAAGGGAATGAGGAATATTAATTAACTAACGAAATGAAAACTAAAAACTTGAAAATTAATTTTAAACTCTAAGGGTCAAATCACCGGTTCCCTGCTGTTTAAACAGCCTGCTGTTTAAACAGCCAGCTGTTTAAACATAGGGTAGACTGGGTACGATTGTGCCAGAGTACGGTTGTGCCAATTGGACGTAGTTACGCAAAAAGAATCCAATCCACACTTTTTCCAAAATTGAATTATATATACCAAACGCATTCTCAGGGTGATATCTTTAATATCAAAAAAGATCCATGAGACGAAATACAACTTTAGACGTATCTACAACTTCTCAAAACCAGACTAAATTACATTTAAAAACTTTCAAATAAAAATTAAATTAAAAGCTAAATAGGTAAAATAGCGAACTCATGGATTTGCAATGAGATTTGACTTACGCGGTACCCCGCCGCGACATTATAGCGCCATTTCAACGAACAAACATTTGATGGCTCAACAAAAGATATTATTTTTTACTTTTTAAATAATTGCTTTTATGTTTTGCATTGGGGGTTTTTTAAATTTTTAATTTAATAAAAAATATACATAAAAATTCATGCATAATCAATATCTTATTTTAGTGTTTCTATTATGTCCCATCATTACACCCCAAAACTTTGGCTTCACTCTCAGTGTTCCGCGCGGTCTATCTGCCTTTTGTTTCATAATCTGAGGCTTGTAAAAAACAGATTTTGTGCATTTATAAGATTGAGCGGGAAGCCAATGTTTTGGGGTGTACTGGGATATTCTGCGATAAGTGACAATTAGTTGAACAATCTAAAGATAAGTAAATAAAACGATTCTTTTTCAACCGACTTCAAAAAAGGAGGAGGTTATCAATTCGTCAGTATTTTTTTTTTTTTTTTTTTTTTTTTTTTTTTTATGTTTGTTACTTGATTTCTCGGGACTGGGTGAACCGATTTTGATGATTCTTTTTTTATTTGGAAGCCAGTGCTTCCCGTGTGGTCCCATTTTAATTTGGTCCAGTTCTGACCATGGCATCCATGAGAAAACCGTATAAGTCTTAAATTTGCATTAAGTATGTGCGCGATTTGTTACGCGATTTCTCAGGCAATCGTAAACCGATTTTGAAAATTCTTTTTTTTATAGATACGGTACGCTTCAGGGGTGGTCCCATATAAATTTTATCAAAATTGATTCAGCACTTTTTGAAAAATCAACAAATAGCCAAAAAATTTACATAGACGACGTTTTAGTTTCATCAATCTTTGTAGTAGTTAACTTTCAATCTCTTCTTAATAGATTTGAATGAGAAGGAGGTACTAAAAAGCGGAAAATAAAAAGCTTTTTACAAAAAAGACAACCGCCTTCAAAAAGTGAAAAATAACTTTAGCACAGAACACACATTGACTTTAGTTTCGGAAGTCGGTGGCAATACAAAACAACAAACAGAACAAAGCCACTGAATTTCGAAACTAAAGTCAATGTGTGTTCTGTGCTAAAGTTATTTTTCACTTTTTGAAGGCGGTTGTCTTTTTTGTAAAAAGCTTTTTTTTAAATAGGTTACCGGTAGTGTGAATAATCATACATTAAAACGTAGTAGCATTTGAGATAATTGATAACTTACTTCATCACATAATTTTTCAAGTCCCGGTTCGTGGATCATAACATGTTTCACATTTTTCGCAATAAACGCGCCGGATTCCGCCGGCGGTAATACTCCTTCGCGAACCATATTATTATTGGGTAAACAAATGGTAAACTGTTCACCAAATGGGGCTTCTCACTAACGGTTAAGGGCGTTTCAGTATATAAAAAAATTACCCTATGGAGAGTCGTCTGTAATCGCAAATGCAACAATACAATATTATATTAAGCAATATTTATCTTATATATCAGCAAAACAAATTATGCAACCGATTCATCACTTTCACATTCACTTGACGTATGCACTTGACCTTGTTTGTTTGACGACTTGACCTTGACTTGACGTAATGACGTTAACAACGACCTTTATGTATGGACGGGCCGTAACGTACCCGCAACAAAATCCACAGTTTTTGTTCTCCTTATGCTGGGGCTACATTAGCGGGCAAAGATTCGTATCGCGTTGGCGTGCTAAAACATCATGGGCATACGTGATGTTCTTGACTACAAGTCAGGGGGGGGACAGTCACATATATTTGGCTTGGACCAAAAGATGATGGCTCCATCTACATGTTGTTCCCAAAACTTTAGGTTTTGTTTGTAAGTAAATCAGCTCAACAGATGTCGCTACTAAAACCAATTTCATTATTACCGTGATTATTATATATTTTATGACATAAAATATAAAACCAAAATATCTTTTAAGTTTCCAATTAAAGTTGAGCTTATTTTAATATTTTTAAACATTAAAATAAATAAGATGATATCTTCGTACTCAATGATTTTAATATAATATCATTGTTCGTACTGATCTTTTTTTGACTGGTATTAACTGTTACAAATTTCAAAATGATGGCTGTATCACTGCGTATACGCATGCTTGTATCATCTTTTCCATTTTTAGTTTGTATTTCGGTTGTGAAATCTTCCAGAAAGTATGTACGACAAGTGATAATAAGCCAGTTCCGCTTAAAATGGTTTCGTTACCGTTGATAAGCGGTTGCACCAAATAATAATGCTCTATTTCTATACATCCAGTACCCACCTATACATCTATAGCTAGATATAGACGCTGGATTAGTTCGGGAAAAATTGTAGACAGCGCCACTGCGCGTGTTGGCATAAATATATCGTAAGAGGGCACTCTTTACCCGTATACTTATAGTACTCTTTGCTACAAGTGGCCGAAGATTCATCGTACACAACAGGGAACAACACAATCCGGTACGATTCGTACCGGATTGTGTTGTTCTCTGTTGTGCTGTCAGTGTGACCAGATTTAAATTAGTCATTAAGCTAGCAGCTCCACTAAAATCTGCTAAACATTGTTAAACTTTTTTTTTTAATGCTAATATTCTGCGAAAACGAATTACCTTAATTTTGTACGAAATTGTATAAAATAAAACACTTGTTTAATTACACTTCGAGTTGCAACTTTGGAAAAAATGTATGCTAAGTATTTAAATGCATGACTTTAAATGTCATACATTAACTGTACAGACATTGAAAATATCAACTAGCTATGGCAAAACTGTCCTATTGGCTTGCCGTTTCGATAATTTAAAAAAAAAAAACATAATCAAATAAACACGATAGTATTTTGGATACTATACTTTTTACATAACAACAATTTGTAAGGATTGGGTACTTCACTTACCGATGACTAATCAGAATATTTTTGTGTTTCGCTGAACTTACATGATCTTTTAAAACAGAAAGACGTGAAACTAATTTCGTAATATGTACAGTCAACAAGAGAAATAGGTATGGGTCGTCAGATATAGTTAAAGTTTACTTTGAAACCGATAGATGTTTTTGAATAAAATTAAATTAAATTAATAGAGAATTAACATTGCAATGATTTAATTAAATTTCATTCGAAAACATCCGTCGGTGTCGAAGTAAATTTCAAAAGACCATAAAGACAAACAAATGTTTTTGAATAAGGGGTTTTTATACCTAACTAAACAATAAATAGATTCTTACCTGGTAGGTATACCTATTATAAAGTAATAGCGTAATAAATGTTAATAGATTACAATTATTGTCGAATCGAAGATTAAATTTGACAAAACGCAATTTACACTCCTTTTCTTTTTCGTGATTTACACAATACACTTGCATTTCGTAATTTCATACAAAAAGTGGTTCTTTCGTTCGCCGCCTGGGCCGACTCACTGACAGACAATGCGGCGACTGTGTGCGTGTGCGAGTGTGCGCCAATGGCATGCACTCGGTAGTCGCTTCGCGTTGTGGCGCGGAATTCAAATGTACTCTAGCTTAGTATATCGTTACATTCAAAAGTAACTACATGGAATGTACTGTTTAATAGTATGTAATAATAAGAAAGTATATAGATTTCTCGGCCGTAGATAATTGTTTGATTTAAATGATTTTTATGTGAAGTTTTTTTAGTGGTGTCCATCCTAGAATTTCGAATCGTTAACCCAACATCCTGGGGTGGGCACAGGACCATACTGGGGTGGGCACGGCCCACCCGGCTCCCCCCCCCCTATATACGCCTATGATTTCGACCGATTCCGATGACCTGCATACCTAACTCTTTTGCTGACTGTACATGCATCAGAAATCAGCAGCAGAATTGCAGTCATCCTTGGCTCTCGATAACCAGGGCGTAAACAATGGATGCTCCTACCACTCAGAACGATACTTCTGGTCATATTTTCTTTTCATTTACTGCACTTGCAAACACAACACAGCTGACTACCAATGACTACGAAAAAAATGCACTCATGCAACTCGAGAGAAAATACACATGAGCGGAGAGTTCCCCTAAAATAGAGTTAGTACTAAAGGGTTGCCAGTTCAACAAGAAAAATCAGACAAATTGAATTCGACAAAATTATTTCATGTCATTATAATTTCATTGAATTCTTCAAATCTGCGACATAATATGCTAAGCCTTAAATTGGTGGTCAAATTCTGCTAAAATCGCGGAATTCTGCTAAAGCTGATCACACTGTGTGCTGTTGAGATGTAGGTATACGTACCTAGGCTGTAATTCATAATAGAGGGAGTAATATAGGTATAGCCACCCAAGCGAATTTGGTCGCGACCAATCCCTTTGACTTTACCGACAGTGCCCCGATAGTATGTATGTACAGAGGCCAGATTTCTTTGATAGATTTTCAATTTTATAACAAGAACATAAGGTTCATATTTAATTGGGAACATTCGACAGTTAGGTATGGCTTGATGTGCTGGCGTCTGTACATCGTCTTCGACCGAATACTAATTAGGCGTTGCAATGATCTACCCCGTTACCCAGCCACACTCATCGCGTCAATATTCTCTAGCAATACAGTAATAATTTATTTTGTCCTGTTATTTGAAAACCTCCGTCCTGAGAATCGAATATAGCCCATATTTCAATCGAAAAGTGAAACTCATGCGGACATGCCACATTTTGACGGAAATTCTTTAGTTGTAATTTAAAGGCATCTCCATAGGTATAATTCTATGACGCTAACGTCGCCAAGAAGCTTATAGATAAAAGTGGAGGCATCACTCTAAATACCTAAGTGAAACCAACTGTGCGCAGACGCTCTCTTTCTGAATGCATACGTAAGACAAAGAAAACTCATATCACTATCTCGTTCTTATGTATGCATTCAGAAAGAGAGCATCAGCCCACAGTTGGTTTCAAGCTTTTGTTCCAAGTGTTGGCTCCATTTATACCTATATCTTCATGATCGTCGCTAACTGACTTGCTTGGATCTGTTCAGTAACATATTTTCTGCTATTAAAACATTGATAACATTTTATCACTGGTTCTCATTATCTATTTACCCCTAATCAAGTCATCATAGTTCGATGAGCAAGAAAATCAGTCTAAAATAAAGGTCTAGTTTTGTACGCAAAATACGTGCTGAGACGTGGAATTGTGGACTCCAACCCGTTTTACCATTCCATCATCATCATATTATGACTACTGCAGTTCACTGCTGAACCTGTGGCTGAACGTACGTAGGCCACCCCAGAGATTGCCATACTAACCAATGTCAAATTAATTTACTCGATTTTACTTACTATTTTATAACGAAACGTTCCTGAATTAAAAAAGAAGTAAGTACGTAGGTAACCGATCTATTTCATTTCATCCATTATTTTCACATTCATTGGCAAATGTTGTCCGGGTTGTCCCCATTTTTTTTAAATGCCTACTGGATACTGCATATTTTTTTTTTGTTAATTGTGTCAATGTATAATAAAGGACCGTTTAGTATATTTCTTTGGTTAATATAATTTCTTTATTTAACAGTAAAGGAGATCAACCACTTTCTTTGGAGCTTTGGTACCGATGTTAAGTTCTTTGTACAGCAACTAAACTTATGTCAATATAAACCTTAATGTACAAGAATACTAACAGAATTAATTTGCTTTTGATAATTAGCGGGATTGTCGAGTTATCGTGATTCAAATATTGACATAAAACGGATCATTTTTTGTAAATAATATCAAGATAAAATGCATTTCGTTACATATTGGCACAATGTAACATAATTTTAAGTCTACTATGTTTTAGGGCTACCTGCAGAACCAATTTTTTGTTGACAGCGATGAATTTCTCTATTGATTATATAATTAAGAAAAAGTGTGCAAGGAGACCTATATGAATAAGTAAAAAAAGTTGAAATAAAACACAAAAATAACAATTATTAGTTTATTACTCTTCTTTCTCCACATCTTCCCTTACAAGTATGCCGTCTAAAAATGTTGCCGGTGCGTTTATAGATCGGTGCCACCCCAAAAACCAAACTACAGTCATCGTGTGGGCGCAGCAACCAACAGTTCTTTTGCCAACAATACAGTTACAACAATAACCTTTCATCAAACTGATGGTGTTATCTACGGTATCTGTGGCTTGCTCGAATAAAATATTGACAAAATACGTTTTGCCTGTATGATGTCTAGACTGTATTTTAGCTCTGATCAACAAATCATTTTCGAGCAGGCATAACACACACGTGGTTCTGCCGGGAGCTAAAACAGAAAATAAGATACGGTCCATTATATTATGCTGACGCTACTTGCAAACAGCATGGAAAAGAGATGGAGGGACCAATCTTATCAGAGGTTATATGGACATAGATATAAAAAAAGTGTCAATAATTTAATTAATCAGTTACAGCACAAAGAATAAAACAGTATTCTATTTAATTTTTAGTCTGTATTAATTGTAACTTACCTCACGTGGAGAAATTCTTTCAGCAATATAAATTCTCTCAGGTGTATTTAATTGAAGAGAATTACTCCTGATTCTCAATATGGATCGACCACACCATATGCAGACACGTTGGTGACTTAATCGCTGCTGAGTAGATTCTGCTTCATTCAAACTTCCTTGCACTTGCACAGCATTCATGCATTGATTGCATATAAAGTCTTCATCGGAGAACTAAAAACATTTTGCACACATGAGTTTATTCACATATTAATTTCGATACACAAACAACACAACAAATACATCAATTATCTACTTAAAACTAGTAAATTATGTTATGGTTATGTTCTAATACTATTGTTATAGGTTATAGGGTACCTATACAGAACATTGGTGAAGTATATAGTAATTAATTACATTTAAACTCTTAGTTACGTGTCATTCCGGTAGCCACTGATGTAATCGCTGAATAATTTCAGGTCCAATCTGTGCTAGCACAGAGCGTCGTTCTCGGTGTGATGATATACTACAATTTAAACAAGAACTCTCCATAGCTGCAAAATAAACAGGCAAATAACAATATTAATTCCGATATCAATTATTTCCTAGGCTTTTCTATTATTATATTATACAATTTATGTGGAGGTATTTACCGTAAACTGGATGGAAGGAGTGAATATCAAAATCCGTAAAGTAAGCGTAGTCGTATGTATAATCTCAAGTCCAGTCGTCAGCAATCCAAATCACAATCCGTAAAAACAAACATAAAACAAGAAAAATCGCAGGAAAACAAAAACATCGGTACATAGTCTCAACAAGCATTCGCAAGTGATACTGACATTGACAATCAGATCAGGATTTGACTTTGACAATTCTTTTTATTTTTCAATATCACTTGGCCACAGACAAAAAATGACAAATAACAAGTTATCGATTTTAAAATCGATTACCTTGATTTTGTGACTTTGATTTAATTTAAGTATCACATTGAGCTAGAAACGAAACTGACAATGCTTTATGCAAACTGCTAATTTATGCTTTCAGTTTTTATTTATTAAAAAGCCTTTACTACTTATTTTTCCAATCAAGATCGATTTTCGATATATCGATTTCGATGTTCGCTGCGTTCCTATTTACGGTAGTTGCGAAGAATCCGTATTATACCTTTGAATCCGATTTTTAGAATTATACCACTAGATACAAATCCTGTTTTTTTATATATTGTTCCTTACATAATTCGTGATATAATATAAAAAATCTAAGGATGTACAACGCGGTACCAATTCGGTTGATCTCCTTTAACGTTTTTAGAGTAGGGTTACACCAAAAAACATTGTGTTGTGTGGAAAGGAATGACAGACAGTCATTGACACTTTGACAGTTTTTTTAACCTCACTTTTTAATATTATAATTTCCAATTTCCTTCATCACAAGACACAAACCAAGCGCCGACGATATTTTTTATTTAACAATTTCTTAAACTGTTTTGAAATGCCACTCGATGTGCAAGGAACATTTGTGTCACAGAAAATCAACAAAGTAAGATGGATAGCAGAGGATTACGTGGAGACCAAGTGCTTTTTTACCGGCAGTTGGGATGACGAAAAGAATTCCATTAAAGTTTGGACATTCGAAAGTCCTCACGAAGAAGATGAAGTGGAATACCCTCGACCGTTGTCAGAGTACCCTGTGGACGGGGACGTCACAGAGATTAAGTTTACTGAGAAGAACAAAATAGCGGTTTCACTGTCCAATGGAGATGTAAAAGTGCTTGAAGTGAGTGTGTACGAGAAACAATCTCCTCTTAAGGAAATATTTCACTGGAAAAAGTTACACAATTATGGGTGAGTTTTCCAACTATACCTACATGAGTTTCAAAGTTTACAGCAACCATTTAATCTGTCTTTAGTGGATAGTATGTATAGCCTAAAACAACATTAAAAGATCTACAAATGCAAAAACTGCCAATGGTATTTATACATGCTTTTCGGTCAGTGGGTCGTCTTAGGGGTGGTCCAGTTGTGGAGTGGTCGACCGTAGCAAATGTAGGTTAACCAGGACCAATCAATCAACAATTGCACATGTCTTTTCAACCAACTTCAGAAAAGGACTGGGTGAAACGATTTTAATGATTCTTTTTTTATTTGAAAGCTAGTGCTTCCCGTGTAGTCCCATTTTAATTTGGTTCTGTTTTGACAATGGCATTCATGAAAAAACCGTATAAGTCTTAAATTTGCATTAAGTATGTGCGCGATTTGTTACGCGATTTCTCCGGTAAACGTAAACCGATTTTGAAAATTCTTTTTTTTCTGGATAGCGTATGCTTCAGGGGTGGTCCCATATAAATTTTATCAAAATTGATTCAGCACTTTTTGAAAAATCAACAAATACCCAAAAATTTTACATCAACAACGTTTTAGTTTCATCAATCTTTGTAGTACCTAGTTAACTTTCAATCTCTTCTTAATAGATTTGGATGAGAAGGAGGTACTAAAAACCGGAAAATAAAAAGCTTTTTACAAAAAAGACAACTGCCTTCAAAAACAAAAAAGTTAAAAAATAACTTGAGCACAGAACACACATTGACTTTAGTTTCAGAAGTCGGTGGCAATACAGAACAACAAACAGAACAAAGCCACTGAATTTCGAAACTAAAGTCAATGTGTGTTCTGCGCTCAAGTTATTTTTTAACTTTTTTGTTTTTGAAGGCGGTTGTCTTTTTTGTAAAAAGCTTTTACGTAGTCACAAGCCCCTTGCAAAAGGTTAGCCAATGGGAAAGGTTTTAACAGAGTAATGTCCATGTATTTTTAGTAATGTTCCCTAATTGTGTAAATTGATATCTGTAGTTTTCAGAAAGTTTCTAGAAATTGCCTGAAGTACCTCCATTTTGTCCAAACTTCTCAGATTAAAATCTTCTGTATAAAGTAAAAATAATTTGTACTTTTCCAAAAACATACAAGTTTCTTGCTCATTCCTCTCCATATAGAGTCAAAGTTGGATGTGTTGAAATGGGCAACTAGCTTCATCTTTCATTGAGTTTGAATTTTTTTTCATTTACATGTAATATTCAGGGAAGAGCAATGTTCCTGCACATCGCTAGACACGTTAGAGGGTGATATAGCCACCATTGGAGAGGACGGCAATGTTAACATCCTGAGTGGAAGACGTGGGGAGGTGATGCATACCATCAAGGGAGCTGACAGTTGCTCTCTACATTCGATTTGTTTTATTAAACATAATGAGGTGAGTTTCCTATTGGGATATTTGATACCTGCAAGATACACCCTGCAGTGTAAGTTTTTTGCTGATTTATACTTTACTACTAAACAAAAAGACAACTACCTTCAAAGATTACAAAGTAAGAAATAACTTTAGTTTCGGAAGCTGGTGGCTTTGGTCCTGTTATTTCTTTTTTGTATTGTTTTGTATTTTTCTCTAATTAATGCCTACTTTTTTTTAAACACCACTGACAAACTAAATTATGCAATTTTATTTACTTGATGACATATTTTGATTTTAAAACCAAAATACCATGAACATAGGGAGGTACAGACAGCAAATTGCGGGCGCGCTGCAGCTGCCCCCCCCTCCCCCCCCCTAGAAGCGTCAATATTAAAGGGTTGCTGGGCAGCTGGAATACTAACAAACTAGAAAGTGATACTTATATATCTTTATTATTTCCAGGTTATAACTGGCAACATTCGAGGTCACATGAAGATCTGGGACATAAGATCAACAAATAACAAACCAGCTGCATCATTCCTTCTAGCGGGCGATGAACTAGCTGCTACCTGCATCATCCACCATCCTACACAGCCACACATAATCCTTGCTGGTAGCGAGTCAGGCTCCCTTGCAGTCTGGGATTTACGTATGAACCAATTCCCTACGTCCTTAGTCAACGCACATTCTGCAGGTGTGTCTGAAATGCAGTTCCATCCTGAGAACCCTCATAAACTCCTTACGTGTTCAGTATCAGGGGAGCTATGGGATTGGAACATGGAGGCTATGACAAAAAGTTCCAAAGGACAAGACAATCAAGTGGTGTGGATGCCATTAGAGGATAAAAAAGCTATGATGGTAAACTCCTTGATACCAACCTTACATAAACCAATTAACAGCCTCCATTGTGACAAAGGCAGGATACTTTGTGGAGCTGATAATGAAGCTGTGTATTTGATCAAGAATTTTAAATATTAAAATGTGTTTGATAAATGTGATCAGTGATTTATTTGTCTTTCCTTCTGGGGAAAGAATGTGATATTAAGGATTACGAAGCCAAAACATTGAAAAGTGAATTTTATAGAAATTCTTTCTTGAACTTGTTTATTGGGTAGATATTGAAGGGAAGAAAACTTCAAGTTTAATACTCCTGAATCCACCAAGTGAGTATTTTTATTTCCTTAATAATAAGTTAAATTAGCTAAAAGCCATTTATTTGTTTATTAAGTATACACCACCCATGCAAGTCTTTAAGAATCCATTCTGTTTTAAGTTAGAAAATTAAAATAATAAAACATTTTGTGTAATGTAATATGCATTTTTATTAAATTCTGAAAAGTAGATACACTTACAAAATAATATTACATATTAATAATACACCAAGTCAGTCTTTGCATGCTTAGTATCGGTAAAATATAATACAAAAACCGAAGTATATAATATTTACATGTTTTATAATTAATTGTGCAAATTAATATCAATGCAAGGCACCATTATTACAACCGTTAGATCATTTTATTGCCAAAAAGGTAACATACCAAAATTTTTAATGCATTCTATTTACTTTGGCAACACTCAGTACAAAAATAAGTGATGTAAAGTACTTGAAACATGCTTAAAACATATTATAACTTTTTCAAATAAAATAAAAGCAATTATTTAAAAAGTAAAAAATAATATCTTTTGTTGAGCCATCAAATGTTTGTTCGTTGAAATGGCGCTATAATGTCGCGGCGGGGTACCGCGTAAGTCAAATCTCATTGCAAATCCATGAGTTCGCTATTTTACCTATTTAGCTATTGCTGACTTAGCGGTACCCCGCCGCGACATTATAGCGCCATTTCAACGAACAAACATTTGATGGCTCAACAAAAGATATTATTTTTTACTTTTTAAATAATTGCTTTTATGTTTTGCGTTGGGGGTTTTTTAAATTTTTAATTTAATTTTTATTTGAAAGTTTTTAAATGTAATTTAGTCTGGTTTTGAGAAGTTGTAGATACGTCTAAAGTTGTATTTCGTCACATGGATCTTTTTGATATTAAAGATATCAATCACCCTGAGTATGCGTTTGGAATATATAATTCGCCATTTTGTGGTGCCGGTCATCTTGGCCTTGAAATTTATCATAGTGAGTATTCTACTAGTGAAGCCCTTTCATTTGATACCCATATTGATGGAATTGTGAAAAAATATGTGATTAGCTATTTTGTAGCGGCGGCCATCTTGGACCGATTTTCATCAAACATAGCTAAGAACACTCCCGACTAATTCACCTTTCAAATAAAAAAAACAAAAACAAAATCGGTTCATCCGTTCGGGAGCTACGATGCCACAGACAGACACACACACACACACACACACACAGACACGTCAAACTTATAACACCCCGTCGTTTTCACGTCGGGGGTTAAAAATGGACTTTAATTGAAGTCAATGTCTTTTCCATGATACAATATTCTAATAGTCAAGAATTTTATTTAAAATTTTCCAATAATCCCAATCACTGATGGCACCACGCTATTTCCAGCTTTATCTTGTAACAATATGCCTGTTCTCAATACAGCGTATAATCAAACATGCATTTATAAATTAATTTCTAATATTGAGAGCAACCACAATTTATCCGTTTTTTCTAGACTGTATTGTTATTGTTCATAAACAGCTCATTAATGATTCAAATAATATTTTGGAAGATACATCAGCTAGGCTCAGCCTCTAAACTGGAATAACATTTTTTTTATAATATCACTATAATTAAGAAAAATGGTTGAATATTTGGCATCTTATTCACATTATTATACAAAATAATATAATGGAGTATAATTATTGTAGGTAAGCACATAATAATTATCACTCGTCTATTAATAATATTGTTCAAGAATAAAATATAATAAACACAGCACAATTTGACTGAAAATAATATTGGATATATTTTTAATTGTTCTTATTCGATATAATACTTATTGTGAGCACCATTCAATGGATATCCTATAATCCATTAAATCGGAAGCAACGCATTCTTGAATTCAATCGACCTTGACCTTGAGCTCTCAGGGCCACTCATTTTACTTAAATATTCTTCTTAACGTATTCACTCACTGCTAGAACCGGCGGTCAAATCAACTTTGACCTTGACCGTTTCAATGTCAAGGTCAAAATTAATGTTCACTTCACGTGAAAGCCGGTCCCGGGACCTTGTCTTGACTATTTACAATCACTGTAGGCGTGTGAGTCAGGTGTGGTGGTTCCTCCTGTGAGGAGGCGGCTTCCTCTGCGCGGCGGTGAGGACTGAGGAAGGCACGAGCCACAGTTGGTCGCACCAGCGCATGAGTGCTTCTGTCACGTGGCAGCTGTTTGCGGCCGTCGCGAGCTGAGTTTCGAGACTGTCTGATTGTTTGATCAGGAGACTGGAAGTAGAAACGTAATGTTAAAATTATGGTTAATTAAATAAAAGTTTAGTCAACGTAACTTTTAAAAAATTGATTAGCATTGCATTTGTGAAAGGTAAAATAGTTTCAAAGTCAAAGTCAAAGCATTTATTTCAATTAAACCATTTACAGGCACTTTTGAATTGTCAAGGAGTCGGTCAGTTAGTCAGAGAGTTGAAGCTAGTTGCTCGTTCCAAAACGTAGGTAGGTCTCTATGGAGAAGAACGAGCAAGAAACTCCACGGACACTCTTTTAAATCAAGTTTTTACAAAGTTTGGTTACATTCTTGTTGCTTCTATATGTGAAAACGATGAAGGTAATCTAACAATACAAAACACAAAAAAGAAGCAAGATAAAGTGGCATCTAATTCATGGCAGATAAGAGCTGACCAATCTCCACTGACAGCGCCCGTTCACGAACATGACGCGTGAATCAGCACCATTTAGCTCAACCATTTTGAAGGGAGCCGAATGATCCAACACACGCGCCACCATCAGCGAGACATTTGAGCGAGCATGACAATACTCCCAACCGCCATGTTAATTTTTGTCAAACATAAAGGTATTAATATACATGGCTCCATGGTATTCACATTTACAAAATTGAAATAATGCTGCTAAATTATACAAAACTAAGGTTTCCAATGTATATTATTTTATCATATGAAGTGTGAAAAGTTAATAATTTAAAAATACCTATATATAATAATAACGATACTCGTTACTCATGTCAATAGAAAAAGGGGTAGGAAACATCCTTTTCTTCCAATTTGGAAATTCCCTAAACTGGCTGTGGAGCAGGACCAGCATTTAGCCAAGCATCTTTATCATTGATGTAATCTTCTAACTTATAATATGCTTGTCTACATAGTGTGCGCTTAATACATGTTTTAAATTGTTTTTCATTCAATTGTAGAATATCAAGTGGTATTTTATTATAGCATTTTACACAGTACCCCATAAAAGAAGTATGTACTTTTGACAATCTGAAGCTTGGCTGATCTAATTTGTTCCTATTTCTAGTATAAACATTATGTCTGTCACCTATTTTATTAAAAAGATGAAGATTTTTTCGAACATGCATAATGTTTTCATATATATATTGACAAGGTACCGTCATGATGTTAATCTGTTTAAACAATTCTCTTAGAGATTCGCGTTTGCGGAGATTATAGATTGCTCTGACAGCCCGCTTTTGCAGTATAAAAATAGAATCCATATCTGCAGCCCGTCCCCATAGCAAAATACCGTAAGACATGATACTATGAAAATAGCTAAAATATACTAGCCTAGCGGTATCCACGTCTGTCAAATGCCGGATCTTTCTGACAGCGTAAGCGGCTGAACTTAACCGCCCTGCAAGAGATGTTAAGTGAGGACCCCACTGTAGCTTGGAATCAAGCGTAATCCCTAGGAAAACAGTCCTTTCGACGAATTCAAGTATGTCCTTATTCAATACAACGTTACATTCATTACTCTTAACATTCGGCAAAGCGAATCTTATGCATTTAGTTTTCTTCTCATTTAATACTAAATTATTTACAGTAAACCAATTATGAATCTTAAGCATGGCGTCATTTACGTCGTCAAGGTGCTGTGCCCGTCTATTTACTCTAAAAATCAATGAAGTATCATCAGCAAATAACACCATTTGTGGTTGATTTTTCAGTAAATGAGGTAAATCGTTTATATAAACTAAAAAGAGGAACGGACCCAATATGGAGCCCTGCGGTACCCCCATTTTTACTTTTAAGCCTGATGAATTAACACCATTTATTTGAACTTGCTGCAGTCTATCACTTAAATATGATTTTACTAAGCTAAGCGCTTGTTTACCCAGTCCGTAATGCTCAAGCTTTAAGAGCAGTGTTTCGTGATTTACACAATCAAATGCTTTGGAGAGGTCGCAAAAAATGCCAATAGCATCTTGCGAATCCTCCCATGCTTTAAAGATATGCTTAATTAAGGTGACACCGGCGTCAGTAGTACAACGCCCTCTGGTGAAACCATACTGTTGGTCATGTAAGATGTTGTTACAATTAAAATGACTGAGCATTTGGTTAAGCATTACTTTTTCAAACACTTTGCTGAAAACCGGCAAAACTGAAACGGGTCTATAATTATTCGTGTCCTTGCAATCGCCGGATTTAAAAAGTGGTATAATCTTGCTGTACTTCATTAAATCCGGGAAAACCCCTTGGTCTACACACATATTAAAAATGAAAGCTAAATAGGGTGCCACTGTCTCAATAACCGATTTACAAACATTAGTAGACATCCCCCATAAATCTTCAGTAGCCTTGATCTTGAGTTGTTTAAAAGTCTTTATAACGATTGCAGGGTTTATATGTTTAAATTTAAATTCCGTGGGGCAGGCTGGAACATTCGAACTTAATAAATTAAAAGCAAGTGACGGCGAGGAATCTAAAGTTTCAGTAGTTTTAATAGGAACATTGGTAAAGAATGTTGCAAATTCCTGCGCAACTTCTATATTAGTACTTATGAGACCACTGGAAGTCTCCAGAGTGTAGTCAGTATTATGTCTTTTGTTCCTATTTGTTTCATTATTAATAATTTTCCAAACAGTCTTAATTTTATCATCAGCCGATTTTACTTTGTTGCTAATGTATAACGCTTTAGCTGCCTTACAAGCATTTTTAAAAGTTTTAGAATAAATAGTAACATACTTATTAAAAGTGTCAGTGTTAATATAAGGCTTAAGGCCATACAGCTCAAAAAGTCTTTCCCTACTTTTCCTGATGCCTTTAGTTGCCCAGTCACTGAATAAAAACTTAGGGCAAATTGTTTTAGTTTTTTTCTTAAAAATATTCTGAAACTCAGTTTGCACAACTGAGAAGAATTCTTTATATAAAATATTACCATTATTCATACTAAGGTCCTGAACGGGTAACTTACTTATTAAAGTCTTTTTAAATTTATCTAAATTACCAGATGTTATTGGTCTTGACTGAATCTGTATTTTTTGCAAGGGTGTGTTGGACTCAAAAGCAACGGTTTGACCGCTGTGATCAGAGGGAAGATAATTTACAATAGCTTTATCTAAGTAGTCGCAGCTACAAAAAACATTATCGATACAAGTAGCAGTGGTCGTAGTTATTCGTGTTGGTTCTAAAAACACATTTGACAAATTGAAGGATTTAAAGAGACTTATAAATCTACTGCTACTTGAATTATTTTCTAAAATATTAATATTAAAGTCTCCGCAAATTATTATTGATTTATTACCCGTTACAAGCTTAGTCAAAACATCCTCCATTATAGACTCAAATAAAGAGTAGTTATGATGATTTGGGGGTCTGTAAACGCACACTATGACATGCTTATCTAGCTCAACACAGGACAGTTCAATAATATGTTCAACTGATAGTGCAACAATGTCTCTGCGAGACTTAAATTTAATATTATTTTTTATTATAATTAGTGAACCACCACGCAGCATAGATTTCCGATTAAAACAACTGCCCACAGTAAAATTTTCATAATTAATTAACATTTCATAAGGTTTCAACCAATGTTCAGTAAAACAAATAATGTCAAACATTGTCTTTTCTAAAAACAATTCAATTTCTAATTGCTTGGAAGAAAAACCTTGAATATTTTGATGAAATAATTTCAAGGAATGTTGCTTAGCCCTTTTTTTTAAATTCTCTGCATGATTGCTAGAAGATACCTTGTTATTACTAAGTTGAACTATATTGATACTGGTACCTTCTGTTGTCTTACTTACTAGTTTAAACTACTTGAGCTTACCACCTTAACATTAGTATTATTACTAACCATGGTGCTAGTTATAGAACACTTCGACATACTAATTATGTCTGAGTTAATATTAAAAGCTAATAGCCATGCTATCTGACGTCTAAACCTAATGGGCAGATACGCTGTATCTCTAGTCGATTTCAATTTTTCAACGAAACTGTTGGTGTCAAAGAACATAAGCTTGTCACTATAGTTTATAGTTTGATCTATAGTTTGATCTATATATATCTCTAGTTTGTTATCTATAGTTTGATCTTTATAGTTTGATCTATGTAGGGCCCAGTATTGAACCTTGAGGTATCCTCATTTTTAGTAAGACTATTTTTTAAGTGAATTACTTATATATTAAAAAAATAGCAAACACGGATCTTCTTTATAGGTTAGATTAAACACAAGCTGAAAAGCCATCCATGGCATACATAATTTCACGTATAAATTTTATTCATTCAATCGAATGCCTTTACTAGATCATAGAAGATGACAGTCAGTCACTTATTCTAAGAAACATAACTACTTTTCTTTTCAAATTACCTGGGCGGGAAGAGCGTAGGCGCAATGATCATGGCCACGTTGTGTTCTGTCATTTTGTTGGTGTCTTGTCTCGCGACGATCTCTCGCACCAGTCTCATCAGTTCTCGTAAAGTCGCCCGCTGTTCCGCCGGTAACAGCAACACGAGCAAGTTCAGTGCTCGGCCTTGTGTTGTGCCGCTTAGAGCTGCAATGAACAAACAGATAAGCCTAAGGACCTTAAGAAACATGTAACGCAAATTTTTCACTTTTAAAATCACCTCTCCAGAAGAGAATGATAAAAATTGATATGGACAACAACTTTCGTCGCCTATTGGGAGTCTGGACAGTAAATCATTGGTCGTATTGGCAAAACATATTGTAATCGGTAGTGGTTGGACTGACAACAGGAAGATACCATTTTCATATTTAAGTGTCTCAAACTTACCGTATGTATGATAGAAGAGTCGCATAAGCTCCTGAGTGAGCGGCGGCTGTGGCAGAGCTCGCAGCAGTCGCTTGAACACGGCTCCCAGGTCGTGACTGCTGGCGCGAGACAACGCAGCCTCCACAGCGGAGCGGTCTGAGTACCACTGGCGCTCGATCATCTGGCAGAGGGCTTCAATCTGAAAGGGGGTGAAGAGATGGTTTAAAAGTGTGTCTTATAAGTGTCTTTGTCTCGTTTCATTCAGTTTCGTCAGGGAGTTTGAGGATTTGAAAGTCGATAAGATTCTGCCGCCTTTTTGTCATTTGATTATCAGTGTACATCTGTAGTCCGATGTTCTCATACCCTCGTCTCGTCGATAAGAATGGCATCACCAGAGGATCGTTAACCGTTATAGATAAATGCAGTTCTACAGGAAATAATTGTGTCAATGTTATTATGATTGCGACACCTGAGAATTTAATAGAAGCAAGTCTATAAATAAAGGGTCATCAAGACAACCCAACATTCTAAAACAGACTTGTGCTTTGGAATTGCAAAACTTAATTCCCCCATCCCCATTCCATCATCGGACGAGCAGAGATACGGCGAAGCGTCACCGCTATACGGTTGAAGTTCCACGGTCTCGAACCAAGCGCTTTGCTTACACGTTTATTGTCTGAACTGCCAGACTGTGGAATTCACTGCCCGCCTCTCTGTTCCCCGATATAATCAAAAGATATAAGGAGGTATCTTCAAGGCACGAGTTAACCGGTTTATCCTAGGCAAGCGTGCTCAACCTTAGGCCGCATCATCACTTAAGATCAGGTGAGTTTCGGCCAAACGCAAGACTATTAGAATATACAAAAAGACTTTTGACCAAGAGGAGCTAGAAATATTGCCAAAAGCTGGTAAGATGTGGTTACCTTCTGCTTATTCCCGGGTACTCTCAACAGCCCCTCGTCAGCGGTGCGCTGTGCTAGTGCTGCCGCCAGAGCTCTCACTATGCTGGGCGCGCAGCTCCACGTCTCCTCCCACAGGATCATGTCCTTCCGAACCAATGTCTCTAGAGACACGCCGAATACTGAGCCCTCTGAAAGATAGTAAATTATAAGGTTAGTTTGAGAAGTGATGGTACCTGCAGACGACAATCGACAAGTGATTTTCGTCATATGGTCGGGTGTTACGAGTTAATGCCCTTTAACGCCCTTTTGGCCTCAGTCGCTGTTGAGAATTTTTGCCATGTAAGAAATATCTTAGTACTTACTTGTTATAATGATGATTAATATTAACTATTTAAACTGATAGAACTAAGGTCTGCCAACGGCCTCAAAGTTTTAATAACAACGACAACAATCTCGATTTCCTCAAAATCAAAAGTCGATTCTCACCTTCTTTCCTCTTCTTCTTGGGCGATTTTCTCTTCTGGAACGGCAGTGAGTAGCGATCGAAGAGCGCGGCGAGCTCCAGCCACAGAAGAGGCGGCAGACGCTTCAGCTGCGGCTCACCGATGCTCTCAATATCTACTGTGCTGTCTTCTTCGGGCCAGTCCTGAGAAGGAGAAATTTTGTTAGTTGGAATCAGTTGTGACATGCTGAAAAGTTAGAACAAGACCTTTACAAGCTCTGCTGTGCTGAAATTGACTGCTTACTAGAATAAATAATAAACCAGCTTTGACAAAGGCCTCTCCGAAATGAGGGGGGGGGGGGGCGGAGTTGCCATAATCCCCGCGCTTGACAGGTGTCTTGGGGATCGCAATGAGGTTGTTAAGTACACGGAAGCTGCTGCTGCCCGACTTCCGGATTTTCCCTTAGTCGCCTTTTACGACACCCCACGGGTCACGGGTCGGGTGTTTAACATGTAGACCCGAAACTATTGTGCACTACAAGAAATTGTAGATAGTACAAAAAAAATCTCTCTCAAATCTACAAAAATCTACATTCAAAGCGGTTTTTGGTGTCCCTTTGCCATAATCCTATCGTGCCAGTGTGCTGTTGCATTTGTTTGATGTATATTCTAGTTATCTTTACAATACGCACCTCCTCCTGGTCGAGCATCTGTCTGTCGAGATTGAACTTGTGTTCGAAGCTGAGCGGCTGCTGAGTTGACGCACTCTTCGCGCGGGACACGACTGGGTGTTTGTTGTTACTGTAAAACGAAAAAGATGATTATTGTAATGATTTTGAAATCTATCTTCGTCTATTATGAAATGGTCAAACTAATAACGTTGAGATTATGAGAGAATAATTCAAATTAGATCTTTCTATCTAAGTTGGTGGACCATTGGTGGGTAATGACTGGATAATTTACTTATTCAATACTTATGAAAAGATGGAAAACTTACATGAATGGATCATTGTCTTTGAGTATGGATCCATTGATTCGTTCTTTTCCTATCCTCGGTCCCTGAACTGTGCCGTATCTTTGGTAGCCTAGCAGCTCGATACCCTCTGAAAATTAAAACAAGGAAAAGTTATAAAGATTGATGGTGATAATTACTTTGTAAGGGTTTCGGACACTTTCCCCTTTTAGAGATCTTTCAACATAATAAAAATATTTTGCCGATAGAAATAGTCGATTACTAACCGGTATTACTCGCAATATCTGCCCAATGCAAGTCATTAGGCTTGAAGAGTTCGTGCATCGGCAGCGGGGGCGAATGTGGCTCGCCTGGCGGCGACAAGCGCGTACGCCGGCCGGACGTCGGAGCCGACGGCGTGCGAGCGAGTGGCGCGTGTGTGCCCACCACGGGGTAGCTGTCACTGTAAGAGGGAAATACGACTTAGTCGAGATGATAGACACAAGAAAATGGGCAGTTCCCAGCCAGGGATTCGAGATGAAGATGCGAGATTCGTGCGAGGAATCTATGAGAGCAATCAGCACGTAGTGTTCATCATCTGCCTAACCTTTTCCCAACTATATTGGGGTAGACTTCCAGTGTACCGGATGCAGCTGAATACCAGTGTTTTACATGGAGCGACTGCCTATCGGACCTCCACAACCCAGTTACTGGGTAACACGATATCCCTTGGTAAGACTGGTTGTCAGACTTTCTGGCTTCGGACTACCCATAACGACTGCCAAAGATCTACGAATGACAGCCGGGACCAACGGCTTTACGTGCTTTTCGAGGCACGAAGGAAACTCGGTGTGAATTGTATGGTCACCCATCCACAGGCCGACGGCGGCAAGCGTAGCTTAACCTTTGACCGATTGATCTGTACGGCTTTGACTTAGCCACTTCTTCAGCAAGTTCTATTGTTCACCCTATAATTTGATAGGAATTGTTTTGTTTGGTTACTCACACGAAGTCCGGCGGCGTGGCGCCATCGGCCCACTCGGCTGGCGGGCTGCCGGACCCGCCGCTCGGCAGAGAATCCAATGAGTCGGGAGTCGCACTGCGCGACCGCGGTTCACTACCACTTGAGTTCTGAGGACAAGAGATGAACAGATTACTTCTGGGCTCTGATGCACCAACTAGTAGTAGGTAGGTATAGTCCATCGGGAGCAAAAAGTCGCAGGCGAAAAAACGTATCAAAGAAATTGGCTACCGAAACATCAAGAGCTTCTCAGGACGTGAATGATAAAAAATCTAAACAAAACTTCAAATCCTCGTCCTCCATCTTTTTTTAGATTAACGTATTATTCACGTGTAGAAAATAACAATACAATACGTTCCACATTACGAATTCCCCTAAGACAAGACTCTCCTCCTACCCATAACTCTCGTACAACGATCGATCACTGCCACTGGCACTAACATAAAAATAGCTTGGTGACATTTAGAGATCCGACTTCGAGGCACATTTCCGTGTCTAATCCTGTCGAATGATAAATATCTGTTTGAACACCAACAAAAGCACGTGGCGATAGAAAAGAATAGATTCTATAAATATGGTCTGCTATGCTGTAGAATAGTTTGTGATGAACCCATGCCCCCATTTCGTACAATAATACATTAACTACATCCTTCACTAGCTTTTGCCCGCGACTTCGTCTCGGTAGACTTTAGAATTAGGTAAATCAGGGATGGTCTGTTGATCAATACGTAAGATCAATTATTTCCCCATTTCTACCCGTGGGTGTCGTAGAAGGCGACAGAGGGATACTGACCACAGGATAGGCAGCAGCATCCTGCTGAGTACCATAACACCTACTGCGATCGACAACATGCATCGGCCAAGCATGGCGATTACGGCTGAACCCCTCCTTGGGGGAGACCTATGCCCAGCTAAAGGCGTCTAAAGGTTGACATGATGAAATGAAATGATGTGTGCCAAATGTCAACTAATTACGTTCAGCGTGAAAAAGGAACAAACGTCCATTCATCCTCACAAACTCACGTTTATAATAGAAGTAGGATAGGATTGTAAAAGGGATTCGTAATCCATTGCTTCGTATGTTTTAAAAATTCAGCTGCTCGACAATGTAAATAACGAAATGAGTATTGTTGCCGTTCCATAATCTAATCACCCAATGAAATCTGAAAGTGTCTGTTAAAACCAACTAAGTACATCTACACTACATAGGTATGTGTATGTATTATATCTTCATGGGCGCCGTAAGAGGAGCTGCAACCGCATTTTCTTCAGCACACAAAAAAAAATCGCATATTTAGATCCACCCAAAATTTACCAAAATTTGGCAAAAGATCTTCTTCATACATGCAGATGATGCACAACATTGCGAAGGTTTTCGTAAAAGTGCACCCCTTTACACCCATGTGCATCTTGCAAAAACCAGTAACTATCAAATGACAACGATTGCATCAACATGCAATCGCACAATCGTAACTAGTCCTATAGTCACTATCTATTAATCATCGCTTGATCACGGAAATTGCGATCATTGTCTGTCAGTATTGCTAACAGGCCGGGTTGTTGTGGAGAGAAACAGGTAGAAAGCACGTGCTGAGCATCTGACAGGCGTGGGAATTCTTAGATATAGCTCGATGTAGCAATTGATTTGTTTTCTTTCTCGTTAATTATGCATGCCAGCGCAGTGTCATTTTATTTGTTATCTTTTTGTAAGAAGATTATTGTTTGTTCTGGCGCAATTACCTGTATATATATTTTTTAACGATAAGTAGGAAGGTTTTTAGCAGTAAAATAATATATAAAAATAGAAATCGTTAATCGCAGCATCAGTTGCGTTTTTAATATCCTCCAAAGTGTAGGAGACACTAAGTAAATAGGACATCGTCTGGTCTCTCTCTCACTCACAACGGGTTTCGGAGGGATCTCTATTCCCCCATTTTAAAACGTGGCTGCCTACAGGACCAAGCTACTCTAACTCTAAAATAATTAAGAAGTTACTCCAAACGTTTGAAAATAAAGAAAATGTAAATGTTTACCTCTGTGCTGAGAATTTCAATAAGATGGATGCCCCAATTCAATCGGAAGGGTACCTCACTTCTAATTTTATCTTGCTTCTAATTAGAAAGACGAATGTGTTTGGTATTTGCATTATTTTCCTAGAGAATGATGGGGTCTACCCACCTGAAGAGCGCACAGCAACAATGAGTCATACTAGGTACCTACATAGCAGTTTGCCACCTATGTCAGTGTGTCCAGCACTTTATAGGGCTTTACAAATCAGTGTGAACATACGCTAATTTCATTATTTGAAAGAAGAGAAGTTTTGTTGGCATTTCATTTTTTGAGACAAGCTCGCCACTATTCCCAAACCACTGCAACTCCTGAAAACTTAAATCAACAGTGGCGACCGCCAAAAAAGTGCCGAGGCATTAAAGCTCGACGAGTACCGGCAAAATTATTCAAATATTTTGGATCCCATAACGAAACTAATCAGAAAAGGCAGCGGGAGAGTAAGAAAGTAATTTTGCTTGCTTATTAAACGGATGGTTATTAGTAAAATCTGATTTCCATTTTTAAAAACTATTCAAGATAAACGAACTGATCATGGGCTAATACAACCACAATGTTCGTCCCGGAAAACATCCAGCGACATCGTGGTCGACCCAGACGAAGTTGACGAGTCGAGCTTGACGCTTACAGGAGAGATTGGTCCACACTAGCTCTTGACAGAGAGGTTTGGAAAGGAGAAAGGGAGGCCATGACCCTACAATGGGACAGTACAGGCTGAAAATAAATACCTAATACCTATAATTCAAGTTATCGGCATAATGAAAACCAATCACTTCCCACAATCAGACACCATGCATTCACAAGTAGTTTCATAGTTTTTGCACCTGTTATGCACATGTTTTGCACCATTTTGTCCCGCGTCTCTCTGTACGTGCGCATGCGACTGGGAGATGAACTGTGTGAACGGTGTATTGTTCGACAATTACGCTGTTACCGGTTGTAAGATACAATTGCTATTGATTGTTAAGTTATTAGATGACAGTTTTTGTGACAGAATTTTCACTGACAGTGTAAAAAAATTTTAATTTCCTAGTCGTCGCGCGGTAGGTCGGTTTTGTTGGTATCTAAAGTTTTAGGCTAAGGTATGATTCCATAGCCGACTGCAGCAGACGACAGCAGCATACAACGTTTCCGCTTACTACGGGGCGTATTTCATAAATGCATAGAAACCAGTTCCTAATGTCGCGGCTGCGGTCGTCTGCAGTCTGGTATGAGATCACACATTTATGGCATTTTTTTAAATTCATACAGACGCCAGCACATCAAGCCATACCAAACTGTCAAAGGACAATGCCAGAAACTCTATAGAACTTTGCCCCACTCAATAAAAGTCATGTGCAATATGTAGCATCTTACTGTTTATTTATTGCTGATAACTATACATTAGTCTTAGTGACTGTAGAACTTGCGGTTTCCGTTTAAATCTAAAAACAATAATGACATTGATTATAGGTTAAATTGTATTTTAGGTAAAATGAGTTTGTATTTTGTGGGTAGGTATTTCGTAATCCGCAAGTTCTAAAGAAAAACAATTTAGTATAGAAAGGTTCTATATTCATTACAATTATTTTCATTAATTTACTTTTTCTTTACATGTGTTACTTTTTCTGTACATGGGTGGGGCAGGATCTGGCATTGTCATTTTCCCTATTTAATATGAACCTTATACTTTTGTAATAAAGTTGAACATCTATTAAAGAAATTTGACATCTTGTTGTAGCTTGATTTGCTGGCTTCTGTAGAGTCACGAGTTCTAAACTGATTTTCTCCTAAACTATTGAATGAAATTGGTTTTATCTATATGTTGAAATACTTATTTCACGAGAAAATGGCTTTTGAATTTTGCAATCTGTATAGGTACATATTTATGCTCGTGACTGTATCTATTTTCTAAATTTATCTTGGACGTCAGTGAAGGAAACCTGAATTAATATTAATCTGAAATTGCCGATCCGCCTTTAGCAAGCGTGGTAGGTAATCAATAATGTGCTTTTTTTTTGTATGATACAAGGTCTTAGCTCAGCAATAGGACAATAGTTAATAGGCTAGTATTATTATTATAATGGCGAAGTTAGAGGATCCATTTGTCTTGGTAAAGAAAGTAAGTAAAACCAAAATGTAGAACGACGACCGCAATAACCAACATAGCATAAAAATGCAGTTACTATGTAATAGTCATAACGTTACAATTTTCTCTTCCATGTAAGGTTTAGAAATCGTAAAACTGAGCTTGAAGTGACAACTAAGGACGCAATGTCATATACATTAACTCATTAAAGTTCCCAGATTATTATATAAATTATTTTAAACTGTGCCACTTTTTAATGACACAACTATTAGGAAATAAAACTAACGAAAAATAAACATTCCCATGGTTAAGACGCCATTGTCCCTTCTACTTAAATTCAAGAGTTTTAACTAAAGAGAAACTTAATATTACGTATTGTGTTTGTCCACACATTACACAATCGTTGGTGAAAGCTCCTAAATTAATGACTAGCTACTTTTTAGAAGAATTTCAATGTAATTTCTACTTATTAATGATTACTGTAATCATTACGTAATCGACCATTTATGTAATATTGTTAAGTTCACTGACATTTTTCAAAAATTCGTAATTTTATTTCATGCTGGTCATCTTTTCTTTTCAATTCTTTTAATATGATAATATTGAAATTGGATAGTCTTTTTAATCTCATTAGTGTTAAGTTATGCTAATTTGATCGTTAGGTAATATTATTAAAGCTGAATGAATCAGTAAATTTTAAAGACAACAACTATCATTTTAAACAGCGAAAGAATTCTCACGAATATATACTTATTTAGAATGACCGTTGAATTTGCGTTGCATTAATTTATCTTAAATGGCTTTTTGATCATCATATAAAACTGACTACTTTTATTATTACTAATCGGACCACTTTATCTACAAATAAAGTACCTACCTTTCAGTTGTAGTTGTACTTCAACATCATTTAGTTGCAAGGGCATTGAGGCGTCGCAACGTCTAGTGACAACACTCCCTTGGGCAACCAACCTTAATTAAGCCCAACCAGTGATTAGATATCCATCAACCCGTCACAACGGATACACAAGTAGCGGATATTGCGGAAGCGACATCTATCGACAGTCCCTTAGCATTACATGGGCATGTATGTCAGCGGTGCGCCTCCAACCGGTTGGAATCAAGTCTAACTACCGCCCGTTACGGAGGCAAGCGATAAATATTGATAAGGCAATCTCTACAAGAAACCTATGGCTGTATTAGGAAGTATCTATAAGATTGGTCGTAGCAAGTTTATTTAGATATTAGATAGTAATGTGAAAACTGCAGTAGATACTGGATACGTCTTGGATACGGAAGTGATAGCTTATATTAGAGAGGTGTAAACGGTTTCTAATAACTTAATTTATGTCGCTTCTAGATAGTGGCCATTTGTATTCGGTTTTCGTAATACTTGAGATCTGTCAATAAGACATGTTCTTTCTATGATTTAATAGCTAATATTCTATTCTTGTAAATACTGACGTAAAGGTATAGAGAGAGAATAGTATAGCTGTGAATGAAGATAATGTTTTAATGTTTGCAATGCCTTATTACTAACATCAAACACTGCTCATACCTGCCTATACCATTGATGTCTCCAAGGTCAATGACATAATCCATAAAATCTAAACATGTATGTACTTGGAAGTAACCGTTGCAACAACACAACAACAAGCACGTTAGAATAACAATATAATATTATAGGCGACGGGAATGAGAATCAGTTTATCGTGAAACTATTCATATGCAATGCAACTGATAATATCTAAGGGTTTATTGTTACTAAGGACTTTCCAACTCGTGACTAGTAAGATGTATCCTTATAAGAATACTAATCTCACTTAATGATAAAGATGAGCCGATTGTACTAGTAACTGTTGAAGATTTTAATGATGAGACTGAAGAAGGCCTTGTAATTACGTTTTAGATTTCCAAGCTGAACTAGGATTACAACAATTTTATAGAATACTACTTTGAAAAACAATCTCATCTAATAGTTTTCTATTAGAAACTTGACACAAGCAAATCAAATCACCAGCAAAGACTTGAAAGATTTGATGCTAAAGGAAAAGTAATGAAGAAGAAGAATTTTATTATACACATAAAACAAAGGAACACCGCCATAACACCCGAGAACAAGAAGCATCTGTAAGACCTTGGCACCCAAACCGGAAAACAGAACCGAATAAATTAAGAAACAACTTCATGAGCCGACCGATATTAAATGCGTGCTAGAGCCATGATCCGTGAAGCATTATACACAGTAAACACACAATCTTTACAGACCATTAGAACATTAGCTGCTAGTTTTACCTTGGACATTAAAACCACTAGAAAACAATAAACGATCAGCGTTTCCTGCATGCTCAACTTGATTGATCTGGGTCTTTAGTGCTCAATGATGATATGCGTAATTGGATTTAATAAGCGTAGAATATTTGGTTTTTTTGGAGGTGAAGTATTTTGGAGTTCAAATTAATGCTGAGTCATTTTGGTTGAAAATGGTAGTTTTAGAAATTGCTGCATAATTACAGTACCGAGTTCAAGGGATCAGCCAGAAGCTTATATAGGTACCTAAATATGTTTAGCTAACGGACAGGGTGTCAGTATCTAACCATGTCAATATGTTATTAGAAATAAGACTACAAAACTAAGTCACAGTTATCATGCATAAAATTAGCATATCAAAAATATAAAGTATTCAAAGCAGTTGATAAACTGACGGACTGTCGACAATCGCATGAATTTGCCCCACTTTTATTCATTGTTGGTAAACAATGCGTAAAAGTAGATCAAATCAATTTATCATCATCGATTTATCGCGATAGCAAACTGACTTAAGTACCGATAACTTAATTAATTCCAAAACTATATTGATTGCGTGCTAAATATTAATATTCTAGAAATAATAGAAAAGCTTTTAATGTTAAAATCACGATTAATGCTTTTAATTGGATAAAAGGAGTTACGACAGACAAGGCAAATAGATTATCGTAGATAGATAAATTAAGTTAAATCGTATGCCCTAAATCT
Source organism: Charanyca ferruginea (assembly GCA_947361185.1). Classification (NCBI taxonomy): domain Eukaryota; kingdom Metazoa; phylum Arthropoda; class Insecta; order Lepidoptera; family Noctuidae; genus Charanyca; species Charanyca ferruginea. Next base: position 28,211,259 of record OX376058.1, on the reverse strand, counting down.
AAAATGTCTATTACCAAACGCAATTTCAGAACTCTAATGCATTAGTAAACCGATAGTATCGAGGTATCGATAAAGATATTTACTTAGATAACTATACAAATATATATAAAACGGCTAATAGCACTTTATGCATGGCATGATCAAAAACAGATATACATAAAACTAAAAACAGCCTAAACCTGGATAAAGAAAAAACAGTCTGAAAGATCAAAGCAAAGCAGATCCGAGCAGACTTGAGAAATGATAAGAAGAAGCAAATTTAAATAAACAAGATGAACAAACAGACAAATCCAATCATATAATCTTATCGATAAGCTACTTACAAACACTTATTTTTATCATTTAGGAATTTTAATCCTCGATCACATGATTCTAGTAATCTCTTGTTTAGGTTCGCCTCTTATTTATCTTGTGCATATCTTCGGAGACCAACAAAGATGACTTAGAAAACAAAAACAAGTACAGATTTGCTCTGAATCTACCATGTTATTGGAGTAAAAACAAAAGCGCATTAAGAATCGGTACAAATATGGAAATAAACAAACAAACATGTTTAATTTATAATGTGAAATTACTTTCTGAATAACTCATCGACATCTTGGCAGTTTAAAAGTATCTACGTTGTTGAATGTTTAATTTGAATTCGATACTTTAGTGCTGATTTATTAATCTTATTTTCTGTCTTTTGTTAAGCAGCATCATCCAAAATAACACAAACAATCTCACCCTTTGCTTCTCAACTTTCCAAAATGACGTCACAACTGAGGTCACTCACACTGAACAAAACACAAATATTTACCAGAGCCTCGATATAGGAGCGCATTAACGCCAGCCCCTTACAGTTCACCACTTTCTCGCACACCTTCTCACGCATCGTGTCACAGATCATGTTCACTGCGCATGCGCTGAGCTGCTGAGCGCACTGCACTACACAGTAACTCCACCACTGAAGCCTACACGCACTGCAGTTTGGAAACCAACGGACGCAACGCAACGCGTCCGCCACACTGTACTTAACACTGCTATCGCTTGTGTAATTAACATTACCGTATTACTAGATACTAAATTTGCGTATTTTTTTTAAAAAGACAGTTTATGTGTCGGCTGCCTGTCGTAATTTAGCGCCGAGTTTTAAATTTTCACACGTTCTTACTTATGCTTTCACTGTCAGCCGAAGGAAATTGAGTGACGGGAAATAGCAGGAATTATGTTGATGTTTCTATTGCAACAATTTTGTTGCATTTCCGAAATCTTCAGCTGGTGCCACACGTTGTAATTATTTGAGTTCAAGAAATAACATTTCCAATTCACTATTTGACTAAAAACACTGCATCCAAAACACACACTAATCGCTTCCAATTTATTTAAACGAAGTAAACATAATTTACAACGACACTTAGAACCCACAATTATCTTAACACAAAATGGTTCACAAACACGAGACACGCGTAACAGTCGAACATTTGGAACTAAACAAGTAGTAACTATCCTAGAAGACCTTAATTGCATGCTTATCTAACGAGCCATTATCACCTGTCCCTAATATGCAGTGTACAAAGTAGTTTAAAACATATTTCTATGTGCACGTCACCAATGTAATAGCTTCTTATTAACAATTGCATGATCGAGAGCGCGTGATGCGATGGAGCGAATACCATCTAGAGATTCCGAAATTCGCATTTTTGCGCGTGAAGTTTCACAAAGCATTTTTGGGATGTCGAGTGAGATTGATAATTGGGTTGTTATTAAATTTCGCTAGATTAGTGTTGCAATCGTTTGTTGTTTTATTGCCTGTAGTATTAAGACAACCGGATAGATTTTTAAGAGGCCAAATGCTGAACCGTCGGAACCTTTCAAATCTAATTTGAAAGGTTCCAACGTATTGAGAGAGATATGACTTGCGATTCACTTTATCCGAAAAAATTGTCAAAAGTAGATAAAAACCTTTGTCAACAGAATTGTCACGTGAAATCAGGCACGTGGCTACCCAAAATATACGCTGCAAGATAAACGAAGAGATACATCTTTCCAGCAAAACAAAAAGTTTAAACAGGCTACTGAATACCAGAATATCGAATAGCAGGCTATATATTTGAATAACAACACTACTTGCAAACCCAAGTTTAAAAGAAAGAGGATCCAGGATAGCCTACTGACCAACCGTTTAAGAACACAATCGCACAGTCACAACCAGAAACAGCAGAACCGCATGACGAGATGACAACAAACAATAGCACCGCTTTTACTTTACCGATTAACCCACTGTTCGTGAAACTAAACGTAATGACAGACAGCCAATCATTCGCGGCTAACCACAAACGATCAATGTTCAGGTGGATATAGGCTTAGAAAGTACCAGAAGATTTATAAGAACATTTCATATTGACAGTTTTCTTACATTCATTCGTTTCGTTCAAATGCGAGTTTTCTAGAGATATTTTCATTGCGTTCAGTAGAGTGGAATGGTCATTAGAAATGGCGATGATCGTTGATGATCTGGATGGATCAAATAGCCTTATGAAAAGTATTATAACCATCAACCATAATAATAAATTCTTACAGTTACTGTTAATCTTGTAATCAATCGTCAAACGGAATTCAAATAAAATTCAATTGGAATATTTCATAAAAAACGCAATAAACACTCCAAAAACTAATAATTAACGCGATGAGTCTATTTACTTAACAATTCCATTCTGCATACTAATTGACGAAAATTCTTTGTGGTAAGTAGTCGATAGTTTTTCAAGCAGTGATTCACTGGCATTCAATTCAAAGAACTTATTTAGTTTTTTCGATATAACAATATACTTGAACAGGTGATTCATAAAAATGTTTTATCTTTGTTTGTAATTCATAGTGCAGTTTGCGTAGTTGTGCATTGTTTGTAAAAATTATGTTGTTTGATATGGAAAATATTTGATTACTGAATGTGTTTTATTACTATTTAAAGCTTGACATTTTGAAATTATTCGGTGCGTTAGCATTGACAAGACATGATTTCTCTGTAGCTTAGTTTTCTTTAACTCCATATCCTTACTCTGCTTGGTCAAGAAATGCCTCTGTTCTACTTTGATCTTCAAATCTTTTATCCCATTTATCATATATCTCAAGCTACGATTTTATGACTGTAAGTGATTTTCTATTCTAAATATGAATATACTTAATATCAATATTCTATGTTGTGTAAGTGCCTATTACTACGCTTTAATATATTTAAATATCAGCACGAGTTAGTCCTGCCATCTATAAAGGTAGGGATGAACTATCGACGCCTGCACCGAGCCTTCGCAACAGTAATTGACTGATATTATACGATTAATGATGCTCATTTATCTTTAAAGTACTAGTACGTCATCTATCTTTCTGAGACTGACAGTACAAACACACACAATACAAACATAGGTGTTGGTGCAGAATCAAAGTTCTACAAGCTTTGAGATAAATGTTACTCTAATAAATTCAATGAGAAGGATGTCTTAATAGATTTAGAGATTAGACTGAGCATACCCCGGTATGGATAAAACAAAACAAAAAAAAACACAACAAATAATATAAAACTTTGTGGAGTGACGATTTTCGCGAAAGATAAAAGTAGCTAAGTAGTATATGCAAGTTGAAGTGGCAATGGGCAGGCCACATCACTCGAAGAACCGATAACCGATGGCGAAGAAAGGTTCTCGAGTGGCGACCACGAACCGGAAAACGCAGCGTTGGGCCTCCCACCAGATGGACCGTCGGCGACGACATCGTTAAGTTCGCGGGTAGCTGCTGGATGCAAGCAGCAGGTTTCCGCTCGTTGTGGTATTCTATGGAACAAAGGCCTCCTGCCTTTGTTCAACAGTGGGCATCTTCCGGCTGATAATGATGTTGATGAAAAATAGCTGAGGATCAAGCTTACTAACCTAGACGTCAAATTGCGAGAGGCCAGAAGTCAAATGATAAAGTGTAATGATGATAAAGTTCTAATTCTATGAAACTTACAAGCCATGTATATGGTGGAATGCACATATTGTTTAGTCACTTTTGAGACAGAGCTTAAGAATTGGCAAGGAGCTCTTTACACGACGAGCTACCGAATTTCACTAAAGCTGCCGCAGTTGTCACACCCAAAGTTAAAAACATTAACAGGAATACAATATATATATAGGCCAACACTCAAGGAACGGGTCAGGGCATAAACTGCGTTACGCGTGTGCACGCACGTGAGCACGTCGCGGGCACGCTTCTGGTGCACGCACGTGAGCACGTCGCGGGCCACGCTTCTGGTGCACGCACGTGAGCACGTTCGCGTGCTTATGCGCGGGCATCGGCGCGTCAGTTTTCTCAGTACAATTTTGACGTTGGAGGTGTACAGTCGAGTAATTATGGATAAATTAATGTTGTATTATTTATCAAGACGACGGCGACGACGAATTGCCAAAAAAAGAAAAACAGTACTGTACAAATGTCTAGCCATGCTTTTGATTTAGCGTCCCGGTCTTTAAATATTTCGCTAGATTGGTCCCATATGGCAGGACGACACTGAACTTCAACAATTACCCTTTCTGTATCAAAATTTGTCATTTTTTGTTATGGGCCGGGCACGCGCGTGCGGTCGGTTCGAGATAGCGCTGTCAACTGAACAAGCACGCGCGTGCACCCGCTAGCGGGCTTCGCGCGTGGACCCGTCCAACGTGATGCGTGATCACGTCGCGTGCATGCGTGCCCCGTTGCACGGAAGTATCACGCGACGGGCGCCCGACGGGCTCACGAGCGTGTGCACGCGCATGGGCACGCGCGGGTCGGATTTGTGTGGACACGCGAGAGGCACGCTTAACGCAGTTTATGCCCTAAGTCCCAAATTGTGTGGAAGAATATCTGAACTGCGAGAAGTTAACGAGAAAAACTGATGCAACAGTAAAAACTGTTGGAAAATTATTTGAAGAAATTTTCGTCATCCCAATTGTTACGAACAATAACAAGCTATTTAATATCGTGGAAACGGTTTACCCGATTATTCTGTTAAATTTCCACGCCATTGGTGTTAACATCACTACTCAAAAGACAAAGTGTAATAAAATTGTCCGTGTGGTGTCGGACGTAAAGAATAGCACTATCCCATATCTTCCCGTGGGTGTCGTAAGAGGCGACTAAGGGACTTACCAGAGAATAGGCAGCAGCGTTCTCTGTGCCTTTGTAACAACTATACTGCGATCGCCAATCCGCCTGCCAAGCGTGGCGATTATGGCAAAACCCCCCCTTGGGGAGGCCTATGTCCAGCTGTGGACGTCTTTGGGCTGAAATGATGATGATGAATAAAATTGTAAAACTAGTTAGCCTAACTACCCTTTTATTTTCGATAGTCTCAGGTGCTGACATAGCGCGAAATTGTGATCAGCCACATCTACCTAAAGACCAGAAGATCCAAGAGAACAAGCTGGTCGATTCCTCATCTGACCAGAGGGCTGCCCTATTCTTGGGCCGTGGCAATGGTGCCAGCCCGTTAGGCACGTGTCCCATTCACAATGATGAAGACGAGTTTTTAATGGGCTATGAGCTGCCCTTCCCTCTTTTATAAACTGTACCTACGTTTATGTATATGTATATGTATATGCTTAATTAACTATATGCTTAATTATAAGTAATTAAAGAACATATTCAAAAGACACTAACCTCCAAATCCCTAAAAACATCCCTGATATCTGGTTTCCTCGCTCTAGAAGCGGCTCGTTTTCTTCTCACTGTCCTGTTAAGTCTTCTGACTCGTCTGCGCACTGCTGCGGCCTGTTCTCTAGGCAGTGGCCTGACCGCTTCACCCAGCTGGGCCTCGGTTACCTCCAGACCCGCCTGGAACGGCGCCGCGAGGGACCCGAGGCCTGCCGCTTGTAGCCATTCTGTTTCCAATTCGCCTTCTGTTTGGACAAAGAGATGGAGAAGGTTAATACATGCAGTTTCTGAATCCTGAAAATAATTTTAGTCTCCAAAACCTGTATTTTGCGAGACTCGTCATGCAAATGACCCAAAAAACCGCCGTAAAGACGTACTTATTGCTTAGTCAGACACAATTTGCGATCGCCTCATAAGTTTTTGTTCAAACCAAAACCTTCCGCAAAGATTTTTTGTTTGTACCTACTTAAATCATGAACCATTAAGACGATACCAATGTTCATTGCGTAGGTACACTCGGGAACAGATTTGAAAATTGAAGACAAGAAAATTAGTTTTTTTTTTGTTTTTTTTTTTCGTCCGCGTGTATGTCAGCTGACGCGACTGCAGACAAAAACACCGAACAAAAAGTGGCCTATAATACCCTCCCTTGGTTTTCAAGCTTTCACTTTTCCTTAAAATTGTTTCAATAGTTTAGCCGTGAAAACGTAACAGACCAACAAACAAATTTACTTTCGCATTTATAATATTAAGTATGTACAGAGGCCAGCACATCAAGCTACTACAATCTGTCAAATTTCTTTGATAGATTTTCAACTTTATAACAAATGCATAAGGTTCATATTTAATTGGGAAAATTTGACAGTTAGGTATGGCTTGATGTGCTGGCGTCTGTACTAGCACTTTGCCCGTGACTTCGTCCGCGTGAACTTTTTTAAGGATCCCTATTTTTTTTTTTATATATCCTATGTTACTCAGCCATAATGTAGCATTCTAATGTTGAAAGAATATTTAAAATCGGTCAAGTAGTTTTTGAGTTAAATCGTAACAAACAAACAAACAAGCAAATCTTGACTCTTTTATTAGTTTACATACTAAGTTATTTTAATAATTTTGGGAATAATCTTCAGTTGTGAATAGTTCATCCATTTCTCAGCTTATTTCTAATCTTGTATAATATCAGTAAACGACATTCGAAGGCGTTTCCTTTGTTTTAAAAATGAACATTTCCGAACAAAGCTTCTATTTCGCTATAGTCGACGACTGTACTCGATTTTTTAAAGACGATTCTTAATACAAGGTTGCCAGTTTAAGAAACGCAAGGTCAAAGAACTTATTTGCACGCATTTTAACTTGGATTATATGTATTATGGTAACACCATGAACATTGATAATAGACTCTGAACTAAATAAGAGGAAGCCATTGTCTAATACATATCTAAGCACGATTTGTTAAAAGCAAAAATAGGTAATAAATTGGTATATTATTGAAAATAAGGAAATACAGTAATTCGCAGTAGGTATTCAATAATACATAAACAATAATTTTGATAAATCGAAATATCTACGAAAAGACAGAAACTTGATGCACTTCAGTTCATTCTTTGTTTTTTCAAATATTGTTCATCTAAAAGCTATTTTTTTTTCTTCAAGTGGAAACATTCTTGAACGATGCAATTCGTAACAAACAGAAAAGTTCCACTTAAAAGCATGATAAATGAGGGACTTCCGAAGTCCAAGCCCTATAGTCATTGTTAAAAGTCGTTCATACAAAGCTAACATGTTAACCGATGCTTGCGACAGGATGCTTATATTTGCGCTCCGCTCCTAAATATAGTCCGTCCGTCCGTCTGTCCGTCTGAGTCAGCGCTTAGCGCCATCGCTAACAGAACCACTGGGATGAGCTTTTTGTACCATTTGTTGCGGTTGAAATATTGTGTGTTTAAGTGACTGCTTCCATGTTTAAAATAACCGACTGTAGATTAAACCATTTTAAACTTGCTAAGCTTGCTAAGCCGTGCAGAGCTTGCATATAGAGACCGAAGTATCGCATGTACTCCTTGAGTGTACAGGCGTAGCACAGATCAGAAAAGAGACCTTAGGCTCACCAAAGTCTCTTGTGGATGCCCTGAGCAGTATGAGAAGCAGACTTCTGGAGGGAGGTTAGCTTAAATTACAACCACCATAGCTCACACAATGGTCTACCATCAAGGACTAAGTGCGGAAAATAAACCCCCCATAATAGAATTGAACCGACTGTGTTTAAGTCTTTAAGGCATGTTCCACCCCCCTGAATAGACTATTCACCAAATAAATATATTGAAAACTGGAAAGAATTTGTATTAAACTATCTTGTAATTTGATCAGAACTTATTCATCGGTTGTGAAACAGGTCTTTATATGTTTCTCGTAAAATATGTATTTAAATCGCCCATAATGAGCTTTTAAACGCAATTTAGGTAGGTAAATAGTTATTTGTTATACAAGAGTGCAAAGTTGCTTTTTAACCGCGTGTTCAATTTTGATGACCGAGCAAGCGAAGGATTCTAAAATTGAATCACGATCGCAGCGAGTGATTCAAAATTAGAATCCTGAGCGTTAGCGAGGGAATCAAAAGAGCACGAGGTGAAAAATCTTTGCACTCGAGTGCAACACGTAACTTTTCATTCCACCTCAGCGAGGAAATGACTAAATGCAAAAAAAAAAACGTTTACAAAGTCTGAGTTTTTAACAAATTAAAAAAAAGTTGTATGATATATTCGGCACCATAGAGGTAGCAGTAAATAGGTTTAATGTTTTTTTTTAATTCACAAACTTAGTGCACACGATGTTCTAAATTCAATTTACTTTATCCTCTAGAGAATAAAAACGGCTTTTCCACTCAGATATTGAAGATAAATTTACTTTATCCTCTAGAGAATAAAAACGGCTTTTCCACTCAGATATTGAAGATTAAAAATACTCTTTCCGAGATGGTGGGATGAAAAAAATATTAGTGCTAAAACATTTAAACTAAGAATGCCTTTTACTTATGAACATTTTATGTTAAGTATTTATAATTTGTAAAACAATGCATTTGCTTAATTAGATATAGTAACACTAAGGGCTTTTACACACGAGCGACATGTTGCCAAACGGTAGAGGTAAAGTAACTGCAGGCGTCGACACGCGCCACGCGGCTGCCTTCGACGCGTCAGCGGCAGCCGTCGAGCCGTTCTTGTAAGGGCCTTTACAAGAAATATTGGAAAAGTATAACTGCATACAAAACTGCGTAGTGCGCGCGTATTTTTTTTTTCTGTTGTTGTTTCTTGTTGTTGTTGTTGTTTCTTGTTGTTATTGTTGTTGTTTCTTGTTGTGTGTTGTTTCTTGTTGTTTTCTTGTTTCTTGTTTCTTGTATGTGTAGTATTATTTTTATAATTAACTAGCTTTTTCCTGCGACTTCGTCGGCTTGAATGTCGTTTATCACGGACGCAGTCGAGGTTACAGATTACAAAGTAGCCTATGTCCTCTCTTGGGATTAAAGCTTTTTCATCCAAATAAGTTCATCAGTTTACCTGTGAAAGCGTAAGGAACAAAGAAATAAACAAACATTTTCGCTTTCTAGCTTTTGCCCGCGACTTCGTCCGCATTAATGTCGGTTATCGTGGATGCAGACAAATTTGCGGATTAAAAAAGTAGTCTATATCCTTCCCCAGGGTTCAAGCTATCTTCATACCACATTTCACTAAAATCGGTTCAGTCGTTTCATCGTGAAAACGTAAAGCAGACAGAGTTATTTACACATTTCGATTTATAATGTTAGTATGGATTAATGTATTTAATGTCTTATAAATACCTACGCTTTATTTTTGTATAGTATAAAACAATATAATAAACAATTTCAATGTTTATTTGCTGCAAATAACTGCATTTCATTAACGTTCATTACCACGTAAATAAAATGTATTGCTTGTACCGCGCCATTTAGCTAAATTAAATGTTTAAAACATGGAAACATTCACCTCAAAGAGTTAAAGCAGATCTCGCAGGGGATGAAGCGCAGAACTTGTATGCTCTGAAGGATTTATCGAATGTTACTTGTTTCCACAAATAGTTAGCAATGTGTTAAGTGTTGACGTAAATTAAGTTGGGATTCGAAGTTAGTTAGTCATCGCGGGTTAGTAAATGTTTACACTCAATGCATTTAGAAGATATTAGAAGTATATCTACTGAATAGGTATGTAGTTTTGCACAATCCTACTTACAATTTTATTGTATAAACGCGAAAGTTTATGGGATGGATGGATATTTTGTACTCTTTCGGAATAACAGCTGATATTGGGCACACATAAGTAAATATAGATATTTAGTTTGCGACAATAATGACATACTTACCTAACTGAAAATGTTAGATTTTACAGGAGAGCATTACTTAAGTTTCATTGAAAATATTTTGTATAAGTAACCATAAAAGGTTGGTATACAAAATATGTCGTAGATATCTCTTATAGAAATTCCGTTTTTGTAGGGAAATCTTGTTTTTTTTGCTAAAATGAAATACCTACTTATGGAACCTATTGTTAGATAAAAATCGCAAATTAGTAACAAAGAGTTTTATCACGTTTTTGTTTTCCCGTGGGATTATTTCTAGCAGCCGAAGTCGCGGCCAGAAGCTAGTCAAATATAAATATAGAACAGCCTGCAAGCTGTACCTGATACCGAACAATAAACAACCATGTTGGTCTATTATCCACATTAAAGTACAGTCGATGGCAAAGGCGACAAACATATCACAAAATAGGTTGGTTTAGAGCCAGGAAAAGCTGTCTACAATAAAACGTCAGTCTTTTGTTTTTTTTTTTATTAAAGTATCGATGACCTGGTTTCACAGCCAAAAGGTAAGTACACACAGAGTGTGGGTTATTTCAGCCACCGATCCCGAACTTCCTGTGAAGTTCGAAATCGGTTGTTTATTTAGTTACTCTCTCAAATTGGATATTTATAGTAAAATGCATGCTAAATATTTGTGTGTAATGTTTATTATTGTTTGTTAGTATAGTATGTTCATGAATTAAAAAATGACAAAAAATACACACTGGCGTTGCTGATGAATATAATCTCTACATTTCATTTTTTGGTTTCCCAATCAATAAATCTATTAATACATTAACATTGTAAGTTCTTCCTTAGGCCGAACAACGAACTATTCATTTATCATTAACAATTTAATTACTAACGGAAATAAACGGATCACACGCAGTTTCTTTTAAGACTTGATGTTTAATTATAAACATTTTCATTTAATTGCTAGACTAGACTAACAGACCACACATATACTGTACTGGTTTGATTTAAATTAGCTAATTTCTGTCAAAATAAAATAATCAAACCAATATATAGAGTATGCATTTTTATAGATAGGTCTTAGCTTGCTGTAAAAATAATATTATTAAAATTAACTAAAAATACCTAAATATGAAAACACTTACCTATCACATATTTGGCTTGGAACCGACATAGTGCACCCATAACACACATGGATCAGAACGTGAATGACAAAACCAAACTAAAACTAAACACAATTTCACCGGAACATCAGCAATTAAACAAATTGTTCTTCATTAAACGAATCGGGGGCAACACTGAATGAACTGCAGTTGGTGTACATTCTACCACACAATAATAGTTGCCAAAACGAAGATAACGCAAGATTTTTTCGTGACGACTTGTGTGGGTGGGTGTACTGACGTCACAGGTGACTCGTCTTACCTACGTAGAAGAAGGTATCGATAGCCAGTCAGTCTGGACCGGTGAATGTATGAATGAGTCATTTGTACCGCATTATGATTTCATGAATGGATATCCTGAAAGTAATCAATTGTTTGCGTAATATATTTTTTTATTACAATAAATGTATGACGTCTGGCGAGTCACAACTTATCAATTGGCTCAAGTGTTTTTCTCTTGAAGGGATAAGATGTAATCGTAGTGGGGTTTCCAGTATTCATGCTGACTAGTTCGATCTAACGACATATAGAAACGCTTTTCTAACTAAAAATCAGAGCAGGTAAAAGTATTTATAAAAAAGATAATAACATTACCTATGACAAATAAAAAAAAAATATGTAGTTTTTATTGGCATTTATATATTTTTTAATATCTTATATATTTTAAACATCTAAGTTAATTTCATCATTATCTATTACGCGTTTTGTTTATTGATAATGACTGCAGTAGCATTTTGCTACAGCATTGCACATAGATATGTAAAATTAATAAATGTATAGAGAAAGGAAGAATTTTAAATATTGCTGTTTTAGAAAGATGTTAAATATTATCAATTTAAAAATTATGCATTTAAATACTTCCGCAAAAGGATAAGCTTTCTAAAGATAAACTTTTTATCTCTTTGTTTAATTTAATTGAAAAAGACAAAAGACAGCAGTAATTGGAGATAGCATTTTCTATGCGCATGCCAAATGCATGCGTTGGGCATCGATTTATTGTACCAATTGTACATAAACAAGCATTCTTTAAATAACCACTTTGTTCAAAAACAAAGATGAAAGCACCTAAGTAATTCCAATTATGCTTTTAATGTTATAGGTACTTATTTATTTTATCTTCATTTTCAGCGGTGAAAATACAATATTTTAATTATTTTATAATTACTTAAACAAACTTTGATGATTATTCAATTTAAAAAGGCAGTTTTAAACGTAATTAGACGTAATCTTTATCTAGCGTTCCTTTAACATGCAACATCAGTGTTTACCAACGAATCTCACAAACGCGCGCGCATTTTGACACATGTCACAACTGTCAAAAATTACGTGACGTCGAAAAAATTGCACAGATTGCACGAGTGACGTCGACGTCGGTGTCGAGCGTCGCGGCGCGGCAAACTGCGTGAGCGCCGACGATCCCGGATTATTATGGTCATGTATTTATAGATCGGATCGAAACATGGGATAGAGTTCAATTATTTCCGTTCAGTGTATGAACCGAAACTGTGAATGAGGTTTTAGATTTGTGGTCGAAGATTTAGAAAACAAATGAGATTAGTTAGAAAATGTGAATGAGTGTGTGAGTAACTTTAATTTTTTCCGCGTTTTCATAGCAATGTTTACAAGTGAGTCAGAGCTTTTCTCCGATCGGTATAACAAAGTATTAAATCGGAGCTCTTTCGAACAACATAATTATGAATGGATGGAATCATCCACTCGTTGATTGAAACTATCATACTACTCGTATCAGCTACTTATTATGAATGACGTGCTCATATGGTTCTTAATTATCAATTATATAATGAAATGATTGAGTGATCAATTAAATATCAATAGACATCTGACGTCTTCATAATGTTTCTTCAAAAATATCAATTTTATTTCGACAACTGACGTCGTCGAACGCCGGAGTTGTGCTACATTTAATTATTATGGGACGGGAGGGTGATAACGTCACCAATATTTTTCTGATTTAACTGGAATAAATTAAAGATTCTGATTTGAACACACATCTCAACCCTAAAACCCTGCTGTTCATGAGTAACAATAAACAAACCCAAACAGATTTTTAAAAAATGGATACAAATGTTTACGTTAGCATAGGAGTTCAGAGGGGTAAGAGCTTTTCTTAGGTACTTTTGCTGACGAATAAAATTACTAAAATGCCTCTTACGCTATACTTGTATGTCTTTTACAGTATTTAGGAAGTAAAACAAATAAGTTTTAGTGTATAATTAAAGGACCAAGTCCATAGCAAATCCATGTAAGACTAGGAGCCATCCATGTAGGAGCTAGTTCTGAAACTAGCTCCTATTTTAGTCATACCGACAAGCAGAATATTCATAAACAAAGTACTTAACGTACTTTACGTATGTCCGACGTACTTATGCGTACCTAAGGACCAGCTCTGTTACACACTCTAGCGACTAGAGAAGGGAAGGTACGTAGGCACATCAAGCTAGGTACCACAATCTGACAAACTTTGAAAGATTTTCGGCTTTATTACTGGAGAGTTAGGTTCATGTTCAATTGGAAAAATTTGACAGTTTGGTATACCTTGACGTGCTGGCGTCTGTTCTTTCTAGACATTTTCAATCAAAATCGAATAAGACATTATCCCCGATGCACTTTTCTCCCGACCTATAGACACGGACGGCCACTAAACTATTTGTGTCAACGCACTAACACTGTCTAGACGAGTTATATTTACTCTGTAGATTCACTCGCACGTCACACGCTATTTAACAAGGTGTCATAATGTCAATTTAATGTTCGGCAATACGGGCGATTGAAGAAGATGGGACAACAAATGTTTGTAAAGAGCAATGATAGCTTTAATCTGAATAGGTACCAACCATAGGGAAGTAGAGTATTCTATCTGTCGTTTTACTTTTACACGAAGTAAAATTCTTTATGGATCTTTAGATTACCTGAGTTACGTATTCCTCAAGTAGGTATATCTAAAGGTGTCAAGCTTTTTAAAATTTGATAGAATGTTTCTGTCAAATCTTATCGATTTTTTCTGTTCAATGCGTAACCGTGACTATGCATATTGAGATGAGACGAGACTTACTAGACTGTGATATAGGTAGAAGAAGATAACGAATCTAATAAACTGCTTATTGAAACCAAATTAAATATAAAAGTCTCACTCACCATCACCACCACTATCGGAATCATACAAGATTCTACGCCGATATCTCAACAACACCACCATTATCTAAAAACTCCAAAGAAAAAATAACTTTGGAATAAAGCTTGTCACTGCACTTCCATGCACTCGTCACTAAAGCAAGATTTAAACTAACCGGAAAAATACAAAATTCGAAATAAGAAGGCTCGGTGACCATAGATAAGAGACAAAAGGGCTCTCGATCTCTAATGAGGTTAAAGTATTTAGAGATTGTATGCGTGCAAACAACAGAGATTAAGAAGCATTAGTACATTATTTCTCTATGCAAACAACTGTAACTATTTAGAATTATAGCATTAATACTGTTTTGAAGAAATAGCGGTATTTTGCAGTCAGTGATTTGTTAATCACATTGTTTTTGACACTAACGAAATTAAAACAATATATTCCGCCATTTCTTTGATTCTGATTTTGATTTCATAATACTATTATCAGTTGCTGTACAAATATTATTTAGCTCGTTGCTACTTGAAGAGTAATTAATAGGCAACCTGTATAAATAAAATAAATGTTTGTACAAATATTTATCATTACTTAGTTGTATGATAATATTTATTAAATTTTGCTAGAGTTAGATGCGGATGAAGAAAATTGGTCAAAAAGTAGATAAATAAAATAATAAGCTAGCGGAAATCATTCTAAGTCAATATCATTTTTATCGATTTACATAACCAAACTCACGTTCGCATCTTAAGATAAAATAGATAATTTATGCCTAGACTAATCTCATAATGGAAAACTACTACATAGATAAATTAATAAAAATATTTTTTTTTTAATTATTTAGGTAAGTAGATCTATTTCAAATAATTTAAATAATAAAATTGCTGCTACGGCTGCAGAAAACCTCAAACGGCGAAAGTACAGTAGTGATAACTTTATTTTCGAGCCGTTTGGGGTTGAAACCCTCGGGTCGTGGGGTCCGAGTGCTCATGTTTTTTTACTTTGGGCAGAGGTTAAGCATTGCCATCCAACGTGGCAATGCAGCCAGTCTCTTGGGCACATTCCCGGATGACGGCGACGTGGAGGAATTTTTTGATGCCTTATTATTTTAGTTTTTTTTTGTTTAATAGTTATAAGTTTTTCTTTTTTTTTATTGTACGTGTAAATAGTCTACACAAATATATTTTACCAACGAAATTAAAAAAAAAATTATAAGCCCGAAAAAAAAATAAGCACTTTTATTAACAAGTTTATTTTATAACAAGTTTATTTTTAGATAATTTTCCAATTGATTTCATTTCTATTTAAAAGTTCGAAATGAAACAATTTTCCAGAGTAAAAAGGAATACACATCAGTGCACAATAACAGGGATACCTGATTAGAGTCTTTAATAAATTACGTTAATGTCAATAATGATAATAATTAATAAAAAATTACTCACGTAATAATAGAAGATACGCGTTGTACAACTGCATGATGGATGCCCATTAATTTCATTAATATCATTAAATTGAACCGCTTGCACTGAAACCACGACTGTTAGCCACTAAATATTCTTTCGAACTGCTTTAATATCTTTATTTCTTTGCGCAGAACAATAGATAAAAGATGAATGATAAGTACTTCGCTGGATTTAAATATAGAAATAATCTTTGTAGTAACACGTCTAGATTCTACCTTTATGGAATATTTTATCTTTTTGCGCCTCTTTGTAGCGATTATTGACTTCTTCTCTTGAAATCACTCCTTTTATTAATAGATGTTGAGTTGCATTTTTATTTGTTTAAGATAAAAAGCTGACCATTATTTTATCCCTATTTTAGGCTAGTTTCTGTCCGCAACTCCGTCGTCTCATTATCCCACGTCCTATATGTTAAGTTGTATGTGTATGTTTCATCAATATCTATCTATACTGGGTGGGGACGACGATACGACAAAAAATTATAATACTGGTAATACTAGTTCATAAGAATATTTTGAAACTATTAAATAAATCCTAAAAATGAAATTAAAAAAAAACATATACTAAAGAGCATATAAATGTAACCAAAATAAAACACCTTAAGATATATTGGTTTTCTAACTTGTGAGAAGAGCGGCAACTTGTGGCGTCATAATTTAATATTATTAATGCTCAATAGAAACAATTACACCAAATTATCAAATCCTACCATGATCCTTTTTTGTGCTATTGCCATTCCCACCCTGTACGAATGTGTGTCAAACTCAGCTAATTGTGTTTTAGCCATTTATGCCTGAAAGAGTTACAAAAATCCATGCATACATACATATATCCATTCTCACAAACGTTTGCATTTATTAGAGACAAAGACAATTTCCAATCGGTAAGACGAAGAATTCTATCATGGTTGACTGACACTATTAAATCTATAATCTATGCTTAAAATACTAATGATCTAGGAAGCAAAACAATGGTTCACACTGTCTACAGGTAGATCACTTCGACACACATCTCTGCTAAGCGCTAACTAAGAGGATTTATTATCATTTAAATAACAAGGAAACACATTCCACTATACTCTGTGAGGAATATTAAATAAATACCTACATATGTACTTGTAGCCAGTATTATGTCATTCAGACATGTGGAGAATGTCAGTAAAAGGATACATGAGTAGGTAGAATAAGTACTCACGGCTACACATCAAGTTTACGCTGAACTCGCATTGTATAGAATTTCCATAAAATTAGAGATCAGCTTATACTGGAAATGCATAGGTTAATGTGTAGCCGTGTGTACCTATTTGTCATGTCCATTGAAGGAGTATCTTTACTAATATTATAAATGCGAAAGTGAGTTTGTTTACGTTTTCACGGTTAAACTACTAAGCCAATTTTAATGAAATTTGGTACAGACACAGATTGAACCCTAAAAAAGAGTATAGACTACTTTTTATTTAGCGACTTCATCTACCACATCAGCGACTAGCGGCCCGACCCAGCTTCGCATGGGCCTATAGCCTTCCTCGATAAATGGACTATCCAACACAAAAATATTTTTTCAATTCGAACCAGCAGACCCTGAGATTAGCGCGTTCAACCAAACAAACAAACAAACTCTTCAGCTTTATAATATTAGTATAGATATAGATAACCGAATTTCACGCAGACGGAGACAAAAGCTAGTTTAGAATAAATGACAATGCCAGATCCTGCCCCACCCATGTACAGAAAAAGTAACCCATGTAAAGAAAAGTAAATTAATGAAAATATTTGTAATGAATATAGAACCTTTCTATACTAAATTGTTTTTCTTTAGAACTTGCGGGTTACGAAATACCTGCCCACAAAATACAAACTCATTTTACCTAAAATACAATTTAACCTATAATCAATGTCATTATTGTTTTACGATTTAAACGTATACCGCAAGTTCTACAGTCACTCAGAATAATGTTTAGTTATCAGCAAAAAATTAACAGTAAGATGCTACATATTGCACATGACTTTTATTGAGTCCTTTGAGTGGATAATTGACTACTGCAAATATATCTACCCACATAGAATAAAACACAGTGAATTTCGATACGAAAAAGTAGATTGAAGCCCACACTTCAATCTACTTTTTCGTGTCGAAATTCACTAAAATTAAATGCGCATTTAAGTGATATCATTACATTTAAATATGCTCTCAAAGATACGGTACACTATCCATCAAAATAAGTATACCACGATCACAATAGAACACAATGCCTTTCAAAAAAACGAAACAAACAAAAAACGGCACAATAAAATAAGGATGTACCGTTACAAATGCGGCCAAATAAATTCGCCCACACGACGATCGGGGATAGTATGTTAAGTACATGAACACTACCTGACGTGAATCAATTACTCGATCGCGGACTCGATTTCGCTTACCGATTCAAATGATCCACTTTTTATTGAGATGACATTCGGATTAAGGATGCCACTGTATCTACCCACGACACTTCGCTAAAGAAAAGATGCTTTTAATGAGAAAGGCATGTTAATTGAAGTAAAAACTTAAATGGGTACTGTGATACGCGCAAAGAATCATGGCGAGATTTGTACAAAAAAAATTAAGATGTTTAGAGAAGTTGAAATTCAAATTTTTATATTCTTGGGTACCTAAAGAGTATCTTCAGGCATTTACAAAATTTTTAAAACCCCGCAAAAAAAAGTTCATCGTTTAACGAAAAACTCATTATTTCAGAACAAAACGGAGACTGACAGTAACAGTGACACCGACAGCTGCCGTCGTTAACATCGCTTGTCACTTTCATTTATTTATAAACACAAAATAGAGATGAAACGAAAAAGTGTTATTTTCATTTGGTAATATTTTAATTACGCGGGAGTTTAAAAATATGCTAAGTATATCAATCTGCTCCTAGTAATGTATTCTTTACATTGGAAAATATTTTAAAATTCATACAAATGAATGTATGAATCTCGCCATGATTCTTTGTGTAATTAAATAAATAATAGGGCTGCACACTGTACTTAAATAGATCACGTATCTAAATAGTAGGTATTCTTGCGGTTCGTCCGACTTTTCAAACAGGGGCAGTTGATTAACATCGCTCTTTATATCTTGTTCAGGCCTACTTACTGCTGTCTTTAAGCTTATCATGCTTGAGACATGTACTTAGTATTCCACGCATACAGTGATATTCTTGAATAGTAACCGCATAATATTATTATAAGAAGTATGATGCACGTCGACATTTAGTTGCGTTTGCGTGCTGCGATGCGGGCACATGCGAACATACCAACGCGTCTGTCGGTTGCTAGGCAACGGATGTGACAGTCTGGAATATGATTGTCATGTGATTATTAAAGAAGTCTTGTACTTTCTTGGCGAAAGAATTTAACTGTTGGTTGATTTTCTTTATTCGAATAAGTCAAAGTCAAAGGATTTATTTCAATTAAACCATTTAAAGGCACTTTTGAACTGTCAAGGAGTTGGTCAGTTAGTCAGAAAGTTGAAGCTAGTTGCTCGTTCCAAAACGTAGGTAGGTCTCTATGGAGAAGAACGAGCAAGAAACTCCACGGACACTCTTTTAAAATCAGGTTTTTCAGTAGAGATTGGTCAACTCTTAACTGCCGTGGTTTTATCTTGATTATTTTTTATATTTTGTATTTCTAGATTACCTTCATTGTTTTCACATATAGAAGCAACAAGAATAATGTAAGCAGTATTTTATTGCTTACATTATTCTTGTTGCTTCTATATGTGAAAACAATGAAGGTAATCTAGAAATACAAAATATAAAAAATAATCAAGATAAAACCACGGCAGTTAAGAGTTGACCAATCTCTACTGACAGCGCCCGTTCACGAACATGACGCCTGAATCAGCACCATTCAGCTCAACCATTTTGGAGGGAGCTGAATGATCCAACACAAATAAGCATTAATAAGCATTTTTCACTATTCCTAAATTCCAATTATAAAACGAAAGGCAACGTTGTTAAACTTAGCGATAAACTGCATGTATTATCTTTTTTGTGCAACCAAATAAACAACTATATCTCTATTATAATCAGTAATTAAACTGCTATCAAGCCGGTATCATAGAATCAATTCCACATTGAAATCACACCGAGTACGTTATCATCCCGCATTAGCAATAGATCAATAGAAATAAAAACGAGACCTTATTCAACGCTGCCGATCGGTAATAAAAACTATAAAATACTCTTGTTGATAAACTAAACCTGTAATTAATCCATTAAACGATACATCGCGCGACGTTATGTCTATTTTTTTAGTAATACGAGAGATATGTATTAATATAAGGCTTTACGATATCTAAAGAGTCTAGAATTACTTAATATTCATGAATTTTATTAGCCCGGGGAATGGTTATCTTATTGTCCGTAACAATTCACATTCACTAGCTTCATAACTGCACGATAAAACTATGATAGCAAGATAACATAGATCATTCTATCTCAGTTGCTACTTTAGTTACAGCCACATTAAATGGAGAATACAATTTTAATTTTTAGTACCCAGAACTGCACTTTACAAATCTTATTATCCATACTAATATATACTAATACTATATACTAATTTATTATTTACTAATCCATACTTCTATACTTAATATTATAAATGCGAAAGTAACTCTGTCTGTTAAGTACGCTTTCACGATGAAACGGCTGACCCGATTTTAATGAAATTTGGTATGACGGTAGCTTGAACTCTAGGGAAGGACATAGGCTACTTTTTAATCAGCGACTTGGTCTGCATCCGCGATAACCGACATTCACGCAGACGAAGTCGCGGGCAAAAGCTAGTACGAAATAGATTTTCATACTTTAATATTATAAATGCAAAAGTAAGTCTGTCCGTTACGCTTTCACGATGAAACTGCTGTACCGATGTTGATGAAATTTAGTATGAAAATAGCTTGAACCCTGAGGAAGGCCATAGGCTACTTTTTAATCCGCGACTTGGTCTGTATCCGCGATAACCGACATTCACGCGGACGGAGTCATAGGCAATAGCTAGTACGAAATGGATTTTAAATTGTAAACAGAAACACTAGAGTGCTAAGTGAAAATATCTAGTAACTTTCTAGCATGACTAACTGAACATTCCTCAAACGCTTCGACTTTAGAATTAAAAAGAAAGAGCATCACAATTTCTAAAACCTCTATCTACCAGCAGGATGTACCTAAAAATCTAAAATAATTCTTCATTGCCGGATGAAAGAATAGGAAGCAAAGTAATGCATTAATTAATGTTTCCCACAGCAGTCACAGTTCGTGTCCCAAGAAGACTTCAAGCTACCAACTGCAGGGTATAGAACCCACCAATTAAAGTCTACAAATATGTAAACAACGCTAGGCAGGTAGTGATAGCGAGTGCAGAGCTGTTACTATAAGTGTAGCTATCGCTTCCCACGCGCATGTGAATACTCGCTTAGCGTGACGACTCTTACCCTTACTTACTTCCTGAAGGAGATGACAGGCTACAAAAACTGTCTACCAACAATCGTGAGAATAAATTTTAATTGTTTAAATAGATTCACTGACTAGAAATGCATTCAGAAATGTTGTGACATTTGTGTCGAAGTTCATCGTCTTTTGTAAGGATAGGAGTGTTTTCTTCCTGTCGTTAAAGTACTCATTAAGGGCGCGTATTCGATTTAGCGCAACTCAAAATCTAGACGATTGCTAGAACGGCGTAGCAGCATTAACACACACTAGTACAATATAATAGTGTGTCTGTGTGCATCAGAAAAAAAAATACGCACGAAATAAGCACGAATCATTGAAATTGATCGGCAACCGACAGCGCGCAATGTTTTACAGTGCTTTTTAAAATAATTGTCTAAAATAAATGAAAATATTCTGTATATTAAGCATAACATTTCCTTTCATAAAATAAATATATCAGTCATGTTTTTATTCAAATACTGGTGAAAAGAAATTGACAAAGTGAACCGATTTTCTACTTTTTCAACATTGTTTTTTAATACATAATAGTAAAATTTTCGTAATTTTGGCTCTGTAGTACACTTTAAGACTGTATATCCTGTTGGAAAAACGCATAAAACATAATATGTTGGCATATTGTAATGGTTGTATTCGTCCTGAAAGTCAACTCTGACGTCTATATTCGTAAAACGATATGAAAGGATTGTCTTCGCTTCAAAAAACCATAATTAAAAATTATACTTTTACTCTGTTGCTCCCTAAATCAAGACTTAATCTTTTCGAAAACTGTAATTGTCTTTAAATAATCTGCTCACATCATTACGATATTGCTCTGGGCAAAACGCGAAAACATGAAGTTTTCGTCACGAATCGAATACACGCTCTTAACCATCACTTACAAGATCAATCTCATGTTTGTTTTGTTCTGTTATTGCAAATTAATTTCTCCTCTTACCACAGATTTCTAATAATCTTTTCGAGAAATAATGGTACGAACATTTCTTTCCATATCATGCTGTAAAAACGGTAAAATCTACCGACTTCATCGGCTTCAGAACTGTCGAGCTGTCTTTCTAGCATCTGTTTATACAGCAAATCTTTAGCAGATAACACTTTCGAACAGATTTTTTTGCTACGAAATGCTCATCTCGCGAGTTTCCCAAGCAAAACCAAAGAAAGTAATGCGTTGTTTTCATTATCGTGTATCGAAACAATGGCAGCGGAGACAATGCGCATGCACAGCCCGGCTCCCATGTGAAAGTGCTTGTCTGTTTGTATGTCACCTCGTCCGTTTCCAAGACCTGAGAAACTGTCCGCTATCCATAAACAGCAGACTATAAATCATCCATGTTTTGTCAGAAGATTTAACTAATTTATTATACACTTTTCAATATTGATTCAAGCAAAGATACGTTCCTGCGCAAATAGTTTACTGTAGAAATTCGCAGATTGAATCTTGACGGATGGAGTTGTTACACCGATTAATAATTTCTTAGAAACTATAAAGCAATCAACAAGCCATTGCAACGCAAAAATAACTGGATTATTATTGACTGACAAATAAGAAGTAGGTACCTACCTATAGAACAGGTTATCATCATAAAAATATTGTTGAAATAAAAGTGTTCCCTTAATTTTGTCCTCAGGCGTACGTGCAGTCGGCAATAGTTTATAATTATCTATCATTTGTGGTATCCTGTGAATGATTACGGCTCTTTGCTTCTGGGAACTTATTTGCCATAACAGTTCGATTTGCCATTAAATTCAGTTACTACGGACGATGTTAATATAACCAGTAATTTAATTACCTACTCTTGTTGACATTTCTGATTGGTTCTTGTAGTAAGTAATGAATATTGTTATCTTGTTTTGTTTTGTGTAGACCTTCGCTAGTCTTTTGTGTTTTATAATAGAATGCGATATTTTTCAAAATAACATTGACCATATGCATGTTCAAATATTTTAAGTGACGTAATAAATGGATCCAGTGATTTGTACACCATAACGTAGAAAAAATGCATGCAACTACCTACCTCCACATAATAAAAGAATAATGATAGAATTGTACAAGTTTTTGTCATTGATCTAATTCAACAGAACCGTAAGCGCTTTATCGACAAAAAACTAATTATTCGTGCATAAATTTAATTGAACAAAAACTGCCGTGTAACAACACCAAATCGGTCGATGACGCTATCCTGCAAAAACTTCACTATTGCTAATTAAAATAGTTCCACAAAAAGAAATCATAAGAAAAACCTAATCACAAACTTATCTAACACAATCGAAAAAAAAGATAAATAAGTTGAAATTGTTTGAGAAAAAAGTTTTAAAGCTGCATATTAAAATTGGTTTCTGACTAAAATTACCTCCTACGCTGAAACAAACGAAGGCTGGTCACGTAGGTGGAGACCATTTACAGACAAATTTGGACAATTACTATAATTTGTATGAAGTAGGTCAGTATAAAGCACCCAGGACATGAGTAATGGTAATTGTCAAAATAATGAGCAATGATAAATACGAATTAGGAATGTAGGTTAAATACATTATTATCAACGAAATGATTGTAACAAATGAAGTTCAGTTGACATAAATATAAACTAATCAAATCATTACAACAATCCAGATTGATACTGATGACAAAGATGAACTTCATTCATTCTAAATCAAAGTCAATAAGATAGAGAAACATAGACCACACAAAGTCCCAATAAAACAAACTAACCAGGAAATTTAAAGAATAGCACTTATAAAGGTAAACCAAATAAAATGGCCATTCTGAATTATGGGCAGGTAGACAAGACAATAGACACAACGACCGTAAGAAACGAGGAGTAATGAATTGAGACGGTCTTGAACTAAAAACAATTACTATACACTTAAAATTGCCATTGCTATGTTCCGGTGTCAGTGTCTGTCATAAGCGCGCCTACCATTTGAGAATGTGGCAACTGTCAACAGTCCCTACTTATCTAGCCAATTGTTGTGTTCTTTCCTTTACATTATCAACGCCATTGTCATGTATCTATTCATAATTAGTTGGGGTCGCATGTAATTTTAATTGACAATGAACAGCGGCTGCGGCTGCGGCATTGACCTGGGACGGAGAGGTCGTGACTTCGCAAGCTTAGACTATTGAAATATTGATATAAACCATGTAGCAGGAATTCACTCATCATCTGCCTTACCTTTTGCCAAGTCGGCATCCAATATTGGAGTCGGTTCCCAATCTAACGGGATGCAGCTGAATACCAGCGTTTTACATGGAACGACTGCCTATCGGACTTCCACAACCTAATTACTGAGTAATGTAATGTAATCTTCCGACCGGATTCCGGTCACGGCGGCCAATCTCAATGGAGATCAGCCAAGTACGCAGAAGATATCATTGTGCACAAGTGTGTGCGCAAACACAGGTGCACTCCCTCTTCCCTCACTCTCATAGTCCGGTGGGACGGCAATCCGACACGACCGGAGAGAGATCAGGCGCAGGACCAACGGCTTTACGTGCTTTCCGAGGCACGGGGGTGTTACACCGCCAACTTCCAAATTCCGGGCTGTTAAACTGAGAACTTCTTAATAGAAAAACCCAGTAACACTTTGCCCGACCTGGGAATCGAAGCCAGGACCCCACGCTCAGCAGTCGCGCTTGCGACCACGAGACTAACAGTCAATTACTGAGTAACACGATAGTAAGTCTGGTTGTCACACTTTCTGGTGTTTAAGAGTCGTTATGGGTAACAACGACTCTAAAAGGCCAGAAAGCCGAAGCACCTCCTCTCCGTGCCCTTGGTAAGACTGGTTGTCAGATTTCTAGGCTTCTGACTATCCATAACGACTACCAAAGCTCTACGAATGACAACTAGAACTACCAGCTTTACGGGCTTTCCAAGGCACGGAGGGGTCTCGGAATGAAATGAATGGGCACCCATCTACGGGCAAACCACGGAGCCCATCTTCGTAGTAGAAGTTCACTATCATTTCAAAAATTATCGACTAAAGTCTTCTCGCTTGAATTTGTCTTAGTTTCTTTCTAACTGACCTTTTTGCCTTTACCTCTACTTTTTACCAACAATTTATATTCAGACTTCATTGTCACGTGTCCCAAATTAGAATAAAGACTCGATAATTTTAGCACTTTATGCAATTTTATCTAGAACCAAGCACTGCGATATCAAACGATAAATATTCAGAGCAACGATAAAAATGGTGATGATCTAATTTATGTGAATGACATTATATAAAATTAGGACAATGACACTGGTAGATTATATCTGATTGGTGGCAATAGTTCTAGTGATAATGTTCGGGGCGTCCTCAGCGCCTCAGTAGTTAGTGATGTCATGTTTTAATGTGTGACAATGAATGGTGTGACACTTTGCGGTATCGCAGATGTGCAAGGTTGAATTTTGTACTAAATAATGAAGAAGACGGCACAACTTACTGGTGTCGTGTTGCTAATGATCGAACTAATGAATTTTGTGACCTAAAACTAAATGACGAAATAGGATAATATTAATCTCTCAACCGAATTTCGGTCACGACGCGGCGGTCAATTTCAATGGTGGCTAGACAAGTACGCAGAAGATGCACTATAATATCTTCTGCGTACGTCCCTCATTCTCATAGCCCGATGTCGACAGTAATCCAACACGACCGGGGAGAGATCAGTCTGTATATATTATTATATTGAGACCTTCCTCAAGGAAGAGTTTTGGTCGAAGGGTGTCGTGTATCGGCGATTCCACGGAAGGCTACGCGACACCACGCAATGCAACACGACGCTGTCTCTTCGTTTACAAAAGTGTATAAATATTTTCGAGATTTTTTTATAAATATGTGTGATAGTCTGTGAGGTATATATATGTTATGGGTCTTTTGTTACCCGAAATAAATTATATATTATTATTATTATAAATGGCAGAGAAATAGTGTTATTACTTATTGCACTAACCAATGCTGATTTTGGTGTAAACAACAGCAACCAAACCAATGGAATGCGCGACTGATTCTTTAGTAGATAAGCCTCCCGATCAAACAGGTTGTCATGCTGTGGCATTCAAAGTTTTAATCACAATTGAAATCAGACTATTGAACAACCTCGACGGTTCGTTCATCCTTCATAGCACGGTCCTGATTCGTATCTACGCGAGCTCATTTAACTTGCAGATGACTGCCCGTCAAACAATACAACTAACATTCGATAAAAAATCAAGTATCAGTGACGATGAACTTGTTCTGAGATTCAAGATAGTAATATGATGTAGATGACTGGCAATTGCTATGCAGTATTGCGTAGTCGAAACAAAATACTTATGTTAATCCGTAGAAACAGGATCTGAGGTCAGAAAGTTTATTAGTTGGCCATTTGGTGACAAGCAAAATGAATGTTGGCTTTTATTAAAAAAGGGAGAAACAGAATTATTAAAATTTTCTGAATGTCTTCAAGTAAACCCGAATAAGATACCCAAGATGGATTCCAAGATTTCGTAGAATCCAAATGTAATCTTTAGAGCCAACGTTGGCACAAAGTTAAGTCTAACTAACCGTTGGTAGCCAAACATTTTAGAAGTGTAGGTTACATGTATCTTCGAATATTACGTCACCAACACATACAAATTCGCGCCTTGTCGCTACGCCCGAAGGCAATAGTGAACAAACTCTATTTGCGTAGATTGCGAAGGAATTTAAGTTCCAAAGCGTTAAAGTCGACAAACTAACATAAACCTGTATTTTATTATGATTTTCTATCTTTATTTACCATAGGTGGTAGCGAACAGAGATTTGTTTACTTACTTTACAAAATACAGCTGTAATATCACAGCGGTTTTGACTGCTTAGGCCTGGCGCCCATTGTCGGCATCGGCGTGCATCGGTGCGACGAATAAAATATAACTTAAACGTTTGAAAATACAGTTGAAATTTCAATACACGGCATGCCTAAGCATACCGTGGTATTGTTTTTGTACTTATGACGTTACCTAAGATTGAAATTTTAACTTTATTTCCATACCTTTAAGTTATTTTTAGTCGTCGCCTAGAGGTGCCGACTGCCGATGCCGACATTGGGCGCCGGGCCTTAATGACCGTGAAATACAAGCCTAAGATTTTGAAACTTGAATACCTACTAATTTACCAAAACTGTTGTTTGTAAGCTATTTGCTAATTATATTGTAAATAAAAAATGGTTTAGTCAGGAAATATGTCAATTAGGGAAACGCTATGGGCGTCAAGTCTATGTATGTAAGTTTAAATGTTTATCCACGAACCACGATACAGGAGACATTCCTACTGTGGGTAAAGTTTTTTTTAAGCCTGTAAGATAAAATAATGTGCCAAGTTTTCTCATAAACAGACTACCTATAGCGAATACTTATTTATGTGATAAAACCAGCTACTAGCTTTGAGTTAATCATAAAAGCAATCCCAATAATTAGATTTTGATTGAAATTGGAACCCATAAGCAATCAGCAGAAGGGAAATATCGATATCATATCGTAAGACCGTACCGTTACTACGGCCGACCACAACCGTTGCTCGCAAAAATTACCAAGATAGAGCAAAAACTAGTTTGGTTGCCAATCGAAAAAATAAAAAGTAATAAAAATTGACGGAAGAATATTGAATTAGGAATTGATTTTTATTGTGTGGCAATCATTGTAATGTCAATTAAAATTATATTTATGAAGGTAAATGACCTGTCAAATTGGTTTTTTGAAGGAAATATTGTAAAACGGAATGTGTCAGGAAAAATATCCGTGCAGGAAAACAATAAAATACAGTAACAAGGAAATTTAATAATTAATAACATAAAATAAATAAATGCATGTGCAATGTGCACGCAGTAGAAAACCTCGCTAGTATAATTTTAATTGTAATTAAAACCGTAAACAATTCGACTAAATCAAAGAAACTAATAAATAATACAAAATTAACTGATTCTTTTTACAGTTGAAAACAAACAAAGTATTTCAAACTTTACGATCGCCATGACGACAGTAGCGCCACGCCAGTTGGCACTTTCCGAGATTTTTTTTTAAATGAATGAGTTCCTTCGACTAAGTGGGTGTAAAAATAAAATACGACGTAAATAAAAAGTTAAAAATAACGGTTGTATGACGTAAATAAACTATTGCTTGCGAACACTATGTTTATCATTCCGAATTTCAAATGTGGAAGCATGTTGTTCTTTTCTTAATGCCTTGGATTTTTTGTAGGTAACCAATAGAGCTTGTTTTTTTTTGTTTTTTATTTTAATCGCACCCTAGTAAGTTCTCATTTTTATTAATAAATCTAGTAATACTTAAACCTACACCAATAATGTTTCGCCTTCAATTCTATTCTATCTTCTATATGCGAAACTTTATGAGGATTGATGAATGTTTGGTACTCTTTCACGCAAAAACTAATAAACGGATTTTGACGAAACTTTAAAGTATTATAGCTTATACGCCAGAATAATATTTAAGCACACATTTATAAAGATATTGTATAATTTAGCCAAAATATTACGGATTACTGTCAGGTAAGTTGGAAAAAATCCTGCTATTTAAGAATTTGGAAGGTAGTAATTCCGGGCTATATAATGTTATCTATTAATAGAACAATAAGTATTCACATTGTCTTTTAGAGATATTTTAATTTGCGACAAGATATATTATCAAACAAACGGTAGTGTTGTGAAGAAACGACAGAATCTAGTCAACGTAGGTACCTATAAGATTTAAAGCAATAAGAAAAAACATCACAGATTTTTTCTACCAACACCATCCTACACTAACTACCTAATTACGACTAGTGGGTCATAGCAATAGCCTTTAGCAATATTGCATATAATTAAAATTAAGGTGATACATATTTCAAGATCAAGTTAAATAAAGTTTATTCATAAATAAGTACGTAATTGAATTTTATAAGTGGTCCAAGACCAATTAGATATTTTCGATTGTATAAAAAATCCGAGTCATTAGGTTGAATGTTGCAAGAAGGCCGTGATTCGTAAATTAGATCAAGTTATTCAAAGGTTTATTATAGCAGTAATGTGTTATAATAACTAGAAAATAATTTAAAAGATCCCACAAGGACACATGCGGCCGTTGGCTACGACCAATTTCTTTTTTTTAACCGACTTAAAAAAAAAGGGATTCTCAGTTCGACCCGTATGTTTCTTTGTATGTATGTATGTATGTTTGTCCTCGATTATCCCCCGTTCGGCTGAACCGATTTTGATGCAGTTTTCAGAAAAGTGTTTGTTACATTCTGGAGTAGGTTTTAGTATAGGTACAACAAACAGAAATGTATTAAGCGTTTTTTGAAAAAAACAACAAAAACCGAAAAGAAGTTTTCGTTTCTTCCATCTATCCATCTTTGGGGGACTTTCAATCTTTGTTTTAACTGTGTTGCCGTTCCTTAATGGATTTGGGTGACAAGGAGGCACTAAAAAGTGTAAAATAAAAACTAAAAAAAAAACTATTAAGTGATAAATAACTTTAGCACAGAACACACATGATTTTAGTTTCGGAAGTCGGTGGCAATACAAAACAACAAACAGAACAAAGCCACCGACTTTTGAAACTAAAGTCATGTGTGTGCCACCTAGCAACGGTACAGCAGAAATTCTTATTATAGCGCAACGCTTTTAAAAAAAAAAGAATACAATTTGTACTTGCATAATTTACACTGGAATAAGAATATAAATGATTTTTTTTTTAATGTTGGTTGTCGCGAATTTAGACTATTCCGCGGAAATGTAAGTAGTAAGTACTTTCTTATGATTAAATCTTAGTCTGTACCAAATTTCATCAAAATCGGTTCAGTAGTTTAACCGTGAAAGCGTAACAAAAAAAAATCACTTTCGCATTTATAATATACTAGCTTTTGCGCGCGACTTCGTCCGCGTGAATGTCGGTTATAGTGGATGCAGACGACGTCGCGAAAAAAAAGTAGCCTATGTCCTTCCCCGGGGTTTAATCTATCTTCATGCCAAAGGACATGTTTCATATTAGGCCCAGTCTATGTACACCACTTCAAAAAATAGAAAAAAATCTGTAAAATCCGGGAAAAATACAGATAATTCATTTCAATGTATACTTTTGTGGTAGTAAATTGATATTTTATCAATGATTTTTATGGATTTTCAACATGGCGTCATTCAGATTTAGCTTCTCTATAAACCATTGATCGACCATTGATCATAGAAAGAGAACTGTCAGCTGTCAGTATTACAACAGCTAGTTTTTAGAGTTCTTTTAAACAACCTTCCATTCGTTTTTTTTAATTCAACAC
Source organism: Charanyca ferruginea (assembly GCA_947361185.1). NCBI lineage: Eukaryota > Metazoa > Arthropoda > Insecta > Lepidoptera > Noctuidae > Charanyca > Charanyca ferruginea. The sequence goes on along the minus strand of OX376058.1, from coordinate 28,180,764 downwards.
CGTTTCTTTCCCATCTGTTTACCTGGTTATCCACAAATCGACGCACAAAATCAGAATTATAAATGTCAAACGTTATTAATCAATCAAAATGACAGCAACACCGCCATGACTGGTTTTTGTTGTGTGTTGCAATTTCAAGTGAAATTTCTTGTGTTTTACCTGCTCAAAAAGCCATTCTAAAGTAATTGGACAGTTGAGAACTATTTAAAATGTGTTTCCCTATTTGTAAGTATGGTGTACAAGGACTGGGCCCAGGCTCCATACATTCTGAAACAACTCCTTTCATCAAAATTGGCTCAGCCGTTTCATCGTGAAAGCGTAACAGACAGAGTTACTTTCGCATTTATAATATTACGTATGGATGAATGTCACATGATTTAAAAGATACCGAGAGAATCAGCTTGCCAACAGAACGTTTTCCTCAACAATACTAAGTTTTATAAGTAAGTACTTCATACCAAAACCACAATAGTGAACGTACATTTCCAATAAAGCATAAGAGTTATAAAAGCAAATAGTAATTTAAAATCTTACGTAACATTGCGCGGCATACCTACTTAATAAGGTTTTTTAAAACTTCACTTTTAAGCCTTCACATGGCGTTTTTGTGTAAATATTCGCTTTATTATGATAATACAAAATGGCCTTTATTTCAATAAGTGTAGGTACATTTTGTATTATCCAAATAAGGCGAATATTTGCACAAATACGCCATGTGAAGTGCCAGCATAAAACTTCACTTTTACCATAACTGGTAGAGTAATCACGTTAACACGTGTATACTCATATTATGTTTACATAAATTAATTATAATGAGACGTTTCGTTATGTAATGAAAGGAAGGAAATATTTTATAATCTGTGACGATATGATTTGGACATAAATGGCGGCTGTAAATTTGCAATTTGTTGCGTTTTGTTCTAATATACAAGGTGACTTTTCACGTGTATTTTCAAGGTCGATGTGTTTTATTGGAAGAAAGATCAAAACAATGGAAATAATTCACATTATCTATACTTACTACTTACTAATCCATACTTTAATACTTTATATACTTTATACTGTGTATACTTTATATACTTTATACTTTATTACTTTATCCATTCTATAATCTAATATATAAAATTCTCGTGTCACAGTTTTCGACTTCGTACTCCTCCGAAACGGCTTGACCGATTCTGATGAAATTTTTTGTGCATATTGGGTAGGTCTGAGAATAGGCCAACATCTATTTTTCATCCCCTTTTTTCACCCCTTTTTCATCCCCCATTAGGTCGATCGGGACAGGACAACGTCTGTCGGGTCAGCTAGTATACTATAATAATATTATAAATGTGAAAGTAGCTCTGTCTGTTACGCTTTCACGACAAAACGGCTGAACCGATTTTGATGAAATTTGGTATAAAAATAGCTTAAAGCCTAAGGAAGGACATCGGCTACTTTTTAATCCGCGACTTCTTCTGCATCCACGATAACCGACATTCGCGCGGACGAAGTCGCGGGCAAAAGTTAGTATTTTTAATATACGTATTTGCTTTAACATTTATCATTATTTACAATCTAATAAACACTATAGTTATCATTCGTATCCGCATTAAAGCCTACTTCGTAACAAAATAAAAGGGTAACACACATTATGAACTATTACACAATTTCATTCACAGAAAATCTCTATACAAATGGCCATCACAATTATGGCAATGTAGACTCTATTCAATGGCTATTACTGAACTTATTCCTATGCTAAATGTTTAAGTGTAACGATATGTATTTATTACATGAATCAAATCATATGAGATCCAACCTGTAATTTTCCTTTCACTGTTCGCAAGTGATTTTACTATTTCTATTGGACTTTCTATTTAATACTCTACGTGCAACTCTATTACGTACTCTAACAAAAACATTATAATGAATGCTCTAATAAGGAGGCTCGACTGGACATACCTATTAATAAAACGTAGATAGGTACCTGGCTGTCGATACAAAGTTGTGAGAAAAATTTAAAGAAAATTAAATAATTTATCACCTTACAATGTTGTCACAAATGCTTCAACAGTGCGGCACAGTAAACGTTAATGAAACAGTATTTAATTAAATGTATCAAGTACGAAACCTCATTTAATTATGACATAGATACATAATTATCCTACTACTATTATAAACGCGACAGTTTTTGAAGACGGATGGATGCACGAATGGATGTTTGTTACTCTTCTCCGCAAAAACGTATTTTGATGAAACTTTTGGGTCGCTTGTTGCCGTTAGCAATATAACGTTATCAAAGGTTGTATTGGGAATGCCGAACCGAATGTGCAGAACCGCTTATGTGTATTGCGACCCGTACTAATTCACAGTAACAAAAACTTACTACAATAAAATCATAATCAAATCAATCAAAGAAAAATACACCAAATAAAAACAATAAACATAAAGTACCTAATTCAGAAGCGGGCCTCACAAACTGACAATTGATGGTATTTGATAGAAATTGCGTCGAACAACATGTAATAACGGCCATTACTAAGCGAGTAGTGAGGCGACGATCGTCAAATTCACTTACTCGTGCTGTAACTCGGTTGCGCAAGATACCGTGTGCCCGGTGCTGGCACCATACAGGTGGACAAAGTGTGCGAACTTTTTGTTATGGCACGCACTTAATGTCAAGCAGGTGATCAAGTTTATTAGTTTTAAAATGAGATAAAAAATGAGACAATCATCATCTGCCAAACCTTTTCTCAACTATGTTGGGGTCGGCTTCCAGTCTAACCGGATGCAGCTGAATACCAGTACCAGTGTTTTACATGGAGCGACTGCCGATTTCTCTCTCCCGACTCTGCCGCCTCAAAGGTTCCTAACACTTATGAGTGACTAGCTTAAATGCTGGTAATGGCGGAGTCAGACGAAGTCGCGGATTAAAAAGTAGCCAATGTCCTTCCCCAGGGTATAATCACTGCATCTAAGGATAACGTCGTTTTCTTTATGCGAAACAATTTTCAAAATTGGTCTAGTAGTTCCCGAGCTTTATCATAATAGTATATAAGTAGTTATAGATATCCTTCACAGAGTAAGTACAGGAAGTAACAATTTCGATGGTGTTCAAAGGTAACACTTATGAATTATTAAACCACGAATCATTGTTCCTGTATATGGCATAATGGCGGAAAGATCCTCGACCTTTACCAAGGCATTACTTGTCACGCTTACAGAGGAAATTACACTTTATTGTATTCTTGTAATAACTGAGTTTTAATCGATATTTAATTGATTAGAAATACCTTTGATCAGGGTTGTAACTATTACTTCCGTTTATGGAGAAAAGGTTTTAAGTCTAGGAAGTATAGTTGAATGGATTACAGATTGGTCGTATAGCTCATTCGTGTTTGAAAATAACTTGGACTGACAGAATTTTCAAACACAATGACTTTTAACTTTTGATGACTGACATAAACCACAAACTAACAAGCATTAGACAAAATCTATGCTAATCCATAGACACATTACCATTCGCAACGCATCATAAACTACCGAAGAACAGTAAAATAATAATAGACAATTGGTTAAATTGAAGCGACAGTAACATAACAGTCCGAATCACATTATGGAGCATGAAACTCAAGGTGGTCGGGTATCTCAAAGGTTCCGAATTATAACAATATACCTAACAACAGAAAACAGTGAGAATAAGGCCTCCAAACAGCTAAAGCTATGCCCACACTTGTATTATCTTGAAGTTCAAAATTAGACGTTTGAATACAATACTTGATACGTCAAGTATTCGTACTGCGCGACGGAGATCTGGGGGCTGACCATGTACTCTTAGAGCAGGTTCATGTTGTTGTTGTTGTTCATGTTCACGAGTTAAATTCATTTTGATAGCGACACTGATTCACTAACAAGAAACAAGTTTGGAGTTACCTTAATACAGTGTCAGAGGATCTTCATAAAACTGCCAATTAATTATCTAGGTACTAAAGCCAATTAATTTTGATATTGCTCTAAAAAAAGGCACACCCAATCCGCTCCAAAGCAGGCTGGTTTTGACCCAGTAATTATCCAACGGAGGTTTTATTTCCTAGTAACTGGAGCATGGAGTATAAAGATTAGAGAAGATTGAATTCACATTATTTTACCGATAATATCTTTCTCTATTACAAAGTCAATTAATACGAGTATATGTAGTTTATAGGAAAGAAGCAAGCTTTAAATTATATCACAATAGCGCTCTGAAAAGCCTTTTTTATAAGGAAGAACTGGCATTGTAAAATCATTTATTAATGGAAAAACATAACCATTAAATTAAGCGCGTGTAAGCTGCTATGGAGGTTCTAGGGTGTCTGATGTGCAATACATGTTTGCAAATCAAGAAAAACCACTTAGCCTCTTTTCACCAACCCCACTCCCACCTACTCGTGGTGAACCCTGTTACGTCGAGCAACCCATTACCGAGATTGTGGACTCACTAGACCCTCTGTTACGACCGCCCTGAGAGAAGCAGAGAACCGAACGAAGTGGAAAAGCGTCATATTTAAAGCCACGAAGGTCTTTCAGGGACATGACCTTCAGAAGAACCTGCTATAATCATTCTACCAATCAATCAATATACTCTCGCGCGCTCTCATTTTATCGTTCGAAGAAACGCGGGTAGGTCAGGGTTTCATCTACTATTAAGGGCGCGTATTCGATTTAGCGCAACTCAAAATCTAAACGATTACTAGAACGGCGTAGCAGCATTGACACACACTAGTACAACACAATGGTCGGTTTGTGTGCATCAAAAAAATAAATACGCACGAAATAAGCACGAATCATTGAAATTGATCGGCAAACGACAGCGCGCGATGTTTTACAGAGCTTTTTATAATAATTGTGGAAAATAAATGAGCTCGTATAACGGACTGAAAAATATTCTGTATATTAAACATAACATTTACTTTCATAAAATAAATATATCAGTTATGTTTTTATTCAAATACTGGTGAAAAAAAATTGTCAAAGTGAACCGATTTTCTACTTTTTCAACATTGTTTTTTAATACATAATAGTAATATTTTCGTAATTTTGGCTCTGTAGCTGTCTTTATGACTGTATATACTGTTTGAAAAACGCATAAAACAAAATATTATGGCATATTGTAATGGTTGTATTAGTCCTGAAAGTTAACCCTGACGTCTATTTTCGTAAAACAATATGAAAAAATTGCCTTCGCTTTAAAAAAACATAATTAAAAATTATACTTTTACTCTGTAGCTGTCTAAATCAAGACTTAATCTTTCTAAAACTGTAAATTCTCTTTAAATAATCTGCTCACATAATTACGATATTGCTCTGGAAATCGCAAAAACATGAAGTTTTCGTCACGAATCGCATACAGTTAACGTATAGACAGCGTCATCAAACAACAACAACACACAGCATACACACACAACAACACAATACACATACAACATACTTTCAACTCGGTAATCAACGATGAAAAAGGTAACTGTATTCTATCACCTTATACAAATCTAAATCCTATAAAATAATGCCTCTATATCCTATAATGCTCGATACTAAGATATAACAAATTGTAAACATATAGTCCTTGAAATGTTCTTTCTAATTAGAACAGATAATACAGTGCATGAGATAACACAATATCGGCTATTAGTGAAATACTTCAGATTAGATCAGTTAAAAACTTATCAAATTCAACTTGTACTACCTACTCGTATAAACTATACTATATAGAGAGATTATATAGTGATATTCTATTGAGTATGCCAAGTTCAACAAACAACTGGAACTTTATTAGCTTGTCTTCAACTCGGATTTGAACATAGTGCTACGCTACATCACGATGATATTATAAAGATAAAGAGTTTGTTTGTTTTAACGCACTAATCTCCGGAACTGCTGGTCCGGATTCTGAAATTGATTTCCCTAATAGAGTGCTACGTTATCTCTGAGCGCTAGAGGCTATATTATATTAAAAAAAAATTGGATTTGTAAGAAAATCCACGCGAACGAAGTCGCGGGCAAAAGCTAGTAACATGTATCAGAGCTATGAATGATGTCCATTAATAAAAACATTCTTGAAAAAAGAGAACCGCCTTCAAAAAAAAAAAAACTAAAAAGGGAAGGGCGGTTCTCTTTTTTAAAAAAAGTTTTTATTTTCCACTTTCTAGTGCCTCCGGCAACACAGTTAAAACAGAGATTGAAAGTCCTCTAAAGATGGAAAGATGAAAGAAACGAAAACGTCTTCTCGGATTTTGTTGTTTTTTTCAAAAAACGCTGAAGAATGAAAATCGCGTCAAAGTCGGTTCAGCCAAACGGGATACAATCGCGGACAACCATACATACATACATACAAACATATGGGTCGAACTGAGAACCTCCTTTTTTTTTGAAGTCGGTTAAAAATAAATCTTCTTTAGCGTGTATCGCGACGTGTGCACACAGTACAAACACTAATGAAATTCAAACAAATCGCGGTCTCGACCTTGTGAGACAAACCCGTCGGACACCGTATCATCGGATCGGCGCAAACGCAATCCCGTTACCAACAATCTCATTCGGTATAACGGGTGCTCCCGCCCGATTGGCTGCCAGCACTGGACATGCGCACTTGCACGCTAGAGTAAACATTTCGTTGTTGACTGCAATTGAAGAAGGTTGTCACGGATATATGGTTTGTATAGCTGGATCGGATGAACCGTGAATGAACCGTAATTGTGATTGAAATCATTATTGCTATAATTGTTATGCATTTACTGTGAATACTGTGATCATTACACGCCCGATCCGGAAAATCGGATTTGACCCAACAAAAGAGCTTTGAAAATTATTATGTAAACAGAATGGTATACCCAAGACGACGTTTGGGTACATTTATGCATATCATGTTAATGGGATAGAAAGCAAAATCTCTTTATGCCAATAAAGCACAGTAATAAAATCACCACTACACACGAGTAAGCGAAGCCTTTCTAGACACATTTTGCATAATCATACGTCGCGAATAGTAAATGCACACAATCACTTCAGATCCTCCGTTATTCATTTTTCGGTACCAATATTTGAGTGATCTTGCCTAAGTACCCTCTTGTAAGAAAGAACCCACAAATATAATACTAAAACCACAGAGAAAGGTCAGGTTACTCAAATCGTGACAAAAAAGTCATTGAATATTTTGGGCCAGACACAGCAAACATAGGTTATGAACATAAGTTAACGCATAGGAGTAAAAGAAAACATGCCACGGCTGATAATGAAGAAAAGTCAGACGTAACAAATGCAAGTGAAGATTCTGTTCTCAGCTATTCTGTGTCCGTAACTGTAAGTCTGTATCATCAACGCAAGCCGCCGGCTGTACTAAAGGTATCGATTATGTATGCTATACAGGTAACCTATACTAGTTTTCCTACCTAGTTTGTCATAGTGACCTATTTACTATCATTTTTTTCTATGTGCATATTGATCAGCTGATTTCCAATTTCACTCTTACTTACTACTCACCAGCATGGTAGAGAAAACTTAATTAAATTGAAAATTTTCTCCTAGGCTAACAAGGGCTAAGAAAATACGCCACTTATTTGTAAATATTTTTAAAGTAAGGAATAAAGTGTTAGCAAATATCTAAATGTTAACAATGAGCAAAATCAATTTCCTCGGCAGGTTTCTTGGAACTTTAGCTACAGAGATTCTTTGTCTTTTGTTAAGTAAATACTCACAAAGAACTCGTGTTAACATCTTTCGGGCCTGTTGGTCTAGTGGTCACTGACCCTGACTGCTAAGCCGGAGGTCGTGGGTTCGATTCCCACCCAGGACAAACTTTGTGTGATGAGCATGAGTGTTTGTTCTGTGTCTGGGTGTTTATCTATAATATGTATGTATTTATAAATTATATAAGTATGTATATCAGTTGTCTGGTTACCATAACACAAGCTCTGCTTAGCTTGGGACCAGATGACCGTGTGTGAGTTGTCCCAAGATATTTATTTATTTATTTATCTTTAGACCTGCCTTTGACAGACGGGTCTAAAGATGTTAACATTTTGTTAGGCTTTTAAACCTTTCTAGTGTTCATCTTAATCCATCGTTAGCTTCAGCAAGTTTCTCCTAGTAATCGTCAGTGCAATGTCCTCTTGATACGATATTATCTGCCACATCATCCTTTGTTGGGCTCGTAATAGTTAATTCAGCTTTATCTTTTGATGCACTTGTATTCATTACATCAATTTAGACACTAAACTGGATTACATCATTTTTAATTTTATAAGAATCATTCTCTGTTGAGAAACATATTGTTTTATCTTTGTAAAGAAGAACGTCTTAATTGAAAATCAGATTATGATGTTAGTTAAAATAGATCTAGTTTTCATGCATAATGACCACAGAAGTAAAAGTAAGTTTTGAGAGTAAAAGGTAATTTAGCGAGTTGGTCCATCAAATCTTGACGGGTCGGCTCTCGAGTAGGTACGTATGTAGATTAATAACCTTCAAACTGATTTGCAATTCCAGAGGTGCGGCTGCGGCTTCAGAACTTCAACTTGAGAAAGGAAGGTTGCGTAGAGCTTTAGCAAGTTGAGAAATTGCGATGGTAGGTAACATTGGTTTCGAAGCGTCCGGTTTTCTCAACAAAACCTGTTGTTAATATGGAATGCGGGCCCAACACTGACATACGAAAGTTCCGATACAAAACACCGGCGTGTGTAATGTCGATTGCTTTCTTACAACCAATTAATCGATTCTATCTGAGTGCGCCGAGATTGTAGATTTCACAACCGATTTATTGGGTAATATCGATTTACGACAAGCGTGTCGAGCAACGGAAGATGTTTACGAGGATATAAATATATTGTCTGAGGTAAAACATGGTGATGAAGAAACTGTCTGAGGTGTAAATGATGGCGAGTAGCCTATAATTGTCAACGGTTAGACATGAAACTGTTTGTTGATGCGTTATAATAAGTCCGTTAGTTGCGCAGTCGTATGTGTCACATTTGATATATTGTTGTGTATATGTATAAACCGAACTGTTTGCAGTAGAAAGCATTGTTTGCACAACTCCGGGAGTGCTAGTTTACCAAGTGCTTATATACGGTATAAATATGACAACTTAAAATTCTTAACTTAGTCGCTAGAACAAACAATTTGAGACTAGAACCTTACAGACAGTAAACAGTAAGTTCGTAGCAGCTTCTTTGAATTGATATAAAGCAATAAAAGAATAGTTTCTAAAATTCAATTCCATTGAAGCAAATACAAACATCACTTCTAAAGTGGTTTGTTACGATCGGTCCCTTGAACGTTGGCACCTGATTGATATTACCTCACAGAAGTTTTGCTGCTCACGACTTTATTAGTTCATTGGCCCCAAGATTGCTTCGAATGGGATTTGAGTAACCTATTCCAACATAGAATGATAATTTACACTTTAGTGTTGAAATTAAGGCTTCTAATCTCTTTGGCAAGAAAGAAAGAGATGGTTTCTTTCATCACTTTAGTTCAGAAAATGATGAACCAAAGCTATAGGATATATAATATTCCAAGTCATCAATTAAACTTTGTTCACCAAAACATTTCGCTCATCGCATAATAATTTATATTCATTTCGTTACTCGTTACAATTTGACCCGATTTCGTTGAGTGCCGTAGTGTTATTATCAGTAGCTATCATGGTTATAATAGCCAGTCGTGTAGCCCTTATCTCAGAGTAGACCAGACTATTAGTTACGTTGGGTATCATAAAAGGTAAATACCTAATTTTTATCTAAAAATAGAATGACTATTACTACTATGGTTAGAGAGAGAGAGAGTTCAATGAAAATATAGAGGGCATGAGTGCGGGTGTAAGGGAAAAGGGAGTGAATTTTAGGGTTATGGGTGATAGGACAATGGAAGAGCCACACATACCAGGACGGGTAGATGAAGAAGAAAATGAACAGTAGATATTTCAATGATGCCGACAAACGACACGACGACGATTATGACGTTCAAAAGTGCCTTTTTAATGGTCTAATTGAAATAAATGATTTGACTTTGACTTTGACTTTGAGAAAAAGAAAACAGAAGACAAGAGACAGAAGAGAAGGGATTTGCTCGTTTCCCAACGAAGAAATCTCTTTAAATATTACAGAAGAAATTGATCATGCTGTGACGAAACAGTAATACAATAGCATACGATTTCAATGCCGCACCTTCCTCACTCAAAAATATAATAATAAAGAGTTTACGGTTGTGCGTAGCGGTTGCATGTGAAAACGGAGAAACGAACTCGGAAAAAGTGAACGAAATCGATTAGATACGGTTTAGACGGTTAGTGATACCGATATCGCTGTAGTGGATTGAATGTTTAAATGTTATGCCCTTTCGATCTAGTTCCCTAGTAATTGACATGCTTTTATTAATTTAGCGCAGTGGCTGAGCAATTGTCTGCTGCGCCGCGTGTTCGATATCCGCTTGATAACAAATATTGGCGAGCCCTACAAGTAGTTGTTTGTTTATGTGGATTTTATATATTTGTAAACGGACTGATTTACAGGAGAAATTGCTAGTGTGGGGCAACCAAAAAAGATTTCCAGTGAAAATACTTTATATGACATCGGCAATAACAATAGCCGTATTAGGTCCCCACTGACTTATAAGCTGGCCTAACAGCGAGATGCGACTAGGCAATGTACAGAGGTCAGCACATCAAGCCATACCAACCTGTCAAATTTTCCCAATTGAATATGAATCTTGCCTTTCTGTGATAAAGTTGAAAATCTATCAAAAAAATTTAACAGATTGTTGTAGATTGATGTGCTGGCCTCTGTACCTTTTATATCACTGTACTTATGAGAAAATTTCAAAAGAATGTCAGGCTATCTGAAAGGAATATTTTTCTATTCGTTTTTTGTTGTAGTCGGGTTTTAGTTTTTCGCTTTTTACTAAATATACAAAACAGCTACTCTTAAGAAACATAGATCAAAATAGAAACGATGTTTTCTTGTAGAAAGCAGTTTAAAGTCAGTCATAACATAATTCTGCCGTTAAATTGGCACGAAGTTGACAAACGATTTGAGTTAGCTAGTTGAAAACCTGTGGTCGCCTTGTTAGGAACCCGGACCTAGCGCTGACGTATTTAGATTATTTGCAGATGTTAACAGACAGTCTGACAGAATCGTGATATTATGGACTTAGAACAGACTGCATGATATAAACTAGTTGGGTATCTACCTTTAGGGTAAAAAATCTTGGCAGGAGGCAAAAAAAGTAAAGATGTTTAGAGAGGTTGAAATCCTAATTTTTATACTCTTGGAAACCTAAAGAGTATCTTCAGAAATTTAAAATATTTTTAAAACCCCGCAATAAAAAAGGATGTTAAAAGCGAATAGTTTAACGAAAAGCTGATTATTTCAGAACTAAACGACAGCTGATAGTAACATTAACACTGAGAGCCCTATTTTGGGAAATAATGTCACTTTTTCAATTCCGATATTGTAAACAACGATTTACATCACTTGTCTGCAAATTTGATAGATACGTTAATGTCACTAGTCACTTTCTTTTTTTTATAAACACAAAGTAAGCGACGAGATGAAATGAAAAACAGATATTTTCATTTTAAAATATTTTATTTATACGGAGGTTTAAAAATATGGCAAGTATATCAATCTACTCTTGGTAATGTATTCTCCACATTGGAAAATATTTTAAACCCTCTAAATGAATCTTTTTTTTTATACAAATGAATGTATGGATTATCGCCATGATTATTTTAGTCTAAATTAAAATTACTACTCTTATTTTTGGGACAAGCCGAAATGAAGAGTTTAGCTTGAAGAGCCATGGAGAAACGATTTAAGGGTGCTTTCAAATTAGTTACGCGACAGCAACGCTGCTTTTTAAATACCTATAAATTATGTCGCCCGACTGCAGCGCTATTGTAATCCGATCCAGCCTGTCCCTTTGCTGTCCTCTCCCAGCGACGCCCGAAACCGAGGCTCGTACCCCACAGGGGGTACCCTTAGCGTGTAGTCGCTTAGTTTGTAAGTTACTTTGCCCTGGCTGGAGGCCCTAAAAATATTTTTTATTAAGGCACCACAGGAAAGTTCGGTTAAGCAGTCGACAGCCTCCTAGGTAGACGTGGCGAGATGCCATTCCAAAAAAATAAAGCAGCGCTATCAGTCGTGCTGCGGCCGCGCGACACTTAAGTATTTATTTCTGAACTGCCTGCAGGAGATAAAACAGAACTAGGCCAAGAGGCGTAGAAGAATGTGTACGACTGGAAGAAGCCCAGTGTGTTAGAAGTTGGCAAAAATAGGTACCACTTAAGGGAACCGAAAGAGTAAAGAAGTGATTCAATAAAAATGTATATAGGTACAGTCGACTACAAAGAGATGTATACCCCCTAAAGTTACCTACCTAAAGTTCAGAGCGTACACATTACAGTGTAATTTTAGCTGTGTAAGTACATAAATTTGGCACATTTGATTGGAACATAAATCTGGCATACATCATGTCTACTAGTATTTGTAACAAACAATGACAACATCATCTGTGCACGACAGCAGTGTAATTTAGCGCCGCCTGCTAATGTTAGTTAGTTAGGTACTTATATTATGAAAGCCGACGGAGCCACGTGCCTGGCAACAAGTATAAACTTGTTCACGCCGCTCCGTCGCTTCGCGCGTTGCCATTGGTCAACGCCAAAAAGAAAATATGGCCGATTCGCGCCCCCCGCGGGGTGTATATAAAAGCGCGGACCCTGGCAATGCGCGACACAGTCGACCAAAAATTCTCTACCTAATGTGTATTCCCTAAAATATGTATGTTGTGTGTATTTACTAGAAATAAAACCATCTTGTGTACTTCCGAATTTCATTAATACAGTCCACTCGTTACACATACTGGTCCTTCGAGAGCCGAATCTTCAAGATCCAGCAGGATGGTTTTAACACGCAGCCGTAGTGGAGACTCTAGGAGAGAACTGACCCAGCAAGAACCGTCAGTGACCGCCGGACCGGGTGCCAGCAACCCGGCACCAGAATCCGACACGAGCTCGGTCGCTGTGATAGACAAAGGAAGCGGATCTACGGCGACGGTCAGTGGGTCGTCTGCGACTACCAACACCGACGCCACGCAGACACATGGTACGCTCAAGCCCGGCGATACCAGGTCACGCCGTTCTACAGCTTCGAGAAAGAAGCTCCTCGCAGAGCTGGAGGCCAGAGAGCGGCTGGCTGAAGTGAAGGTCAGGCAAGCGAAGGCAGAGCTAGAGCTGCAAGAAATACAGCTCCAGCGCATCAGAGCCGAAGCTGACTCGAGTGAAGAAGACGACATGGTGGACGACCTCGCCTCCGTAAGGATTGGAACGTGGCTAGCGCGACCGGCGCCGCCACCCGGAGGTGAGGCTCGACCGCCGCCACACGACGTTAGCGGCGGGAGGAACAGCAGGGACGCAGCGAAGGACACCGGCGCCGCGACAGGCGCTCAACCGCTGCGAGACGACGACGGTTACGAGGAAAGTGTGTGTGCGAAATCAAACAAGGGCAATATCGCGAGTGAAGTGTTACACGGTAATGTGAGTGATAAAGTGATAGACGTAGGGACACTCGCCGCGGCCCTAGCACAAGCCGCGCGCAGCACGAGAGAGCCCCCCAGGTACGTCCAGCAGCTACCAATCTTCGACGGAAAACCCGGTGAGTGGATAGCCTATAAGGCCGCGTATTGTGACTCACACACGTATTTTTCCTGTGTAGAAAATGTCGCTAGGATCAGGATGAGCCTCAGAGGCGCCGCAAAGGAAGCTGTAGGTTGTTTATTATTTAGTCAATCCGACCCTCAGGTTATTCTCGACGCACTAGAAAGACGTTTCGGTAGGCCCGAGGCCTTGATTATAGCCGAGTTAGATCACATAAAATTATTACCTAAATTAAATGATAACCCTAGGGACATATGTATTTTCGCTAGCCGTATAGCAAATACGGTGGGTACGGTAGAAGCACTAAAAAGAATCCAGTATTTACATAGCCCCGAAATGTCGCGTTGTATCGTAGAAAAGTTAACGCCAATACTAAGAAACAAATGGTATGATTACGCGGCTAATAGAAAGGTTGAAGATATTCCCGAGTTAAAGCGCTTATCTATGTTTATGAATGAAGAGGCAGATAAGTGTGGCGCGTATGCGCAGCCAGAACGTAGTAATGACGACTCCAACGGATTACGACAACGGCGCAGAGTAGAGCGCACGTTCAACGTGAATAAGGAAACATCTAACGAGCAATGCCCGGCGTGCAAGCAACACGGCCACAAATTACCAGACTGCAGTGAATATAAACAGCTAGACATAGATACACGATGGGATATAGCAAAAACCTCCAACATATGCTTTAGATGCCTACGAAACAAACATAGAAGGTTTATGTGTAAAGCGCCTATTTGTGACATAAAAGAATGCAACATGAAACATCACAAACTGTTGCATAAAGAGCGTAAAGTTGAGGCGACACACAACGTGGCCCAGACGCCGGCGGCGGCGACGCCGCCCGTTATCACACACGAAACCGTTACGTCGGCGCGGGAAACTGTATCAACAATTGCGCCTCAGAATCGCCGCGCGTATTTAAAAATAGTACCTGTCACATTGAGCGGACCACATACATGTGTAGATACATATGCCTTGTTAGACGATGGAAGTACAGTCACCTTGTTAGACGCGACAGTAGCAGATATCCTAGGTGCAGATGGGCCAACCAGTCCTATGTGGATACAAGGCATAGGCACGGAGGTTAAGCATGAGCAAAGCCGAATCGTGAGCCTCCACATACAAGGCAAGCACCATAACGTCTCACAGAAGATAGAGGCGGCGCGTACCGTGACTAGGCTTAAAATTATGCCGCAAACTGTACAAACTAAGGACATAAGTAATTGTGAACATTTGAACGACATTCATAGCACTCTTGTTTATGAACACGCGCGACCAATGATCTTAATAGGCCAAGATAACTGGCATTTATTAGTAGCCACAGAAACACGAACAGGTGCGCGTGATCAACCGGTAGCATCGTACACAAAACTTGGATGGGTATTGCATGGATGTCAGTACTCAGTAAATAAAGTTATAGCTACATTTTGCGGCCACATTAAAATTAAAGAAAATCTGGAACCAATAGAAGAAACCATGAAAAACTTTTTCAAATTAGAATCACTAGGTATAGAACCTAGGATACCTAGAGATGACCCGCAACAGCGAGCCTTGGACATCCTAGAACAAAAGAGTCGACGATTACCCGATGGCAGCTTCGAGACCGGACTATTATGGAAACAAGAGGTACCTAAAATACCAAACAACTACCTAGGTGCCCTAAAACGGCTAGAAAATTTAGAACGACGCCTAGATAAAGAAGAAAACCTCAAGACCCAGTACTTGCAACGCCTTGACAATCTATTCAACTCAGGCTATGCAGAAAAGGCACCCGATACCTGCACGACCAATAAAACCTGGTACCTACCTCACTTCCCAGTAGTCAACCCAGCCAAGCCACATAAGCCGCCACGACTCGTACACGATGCAGCAGCAAAGACAGCGGGTCTGTGCCTAAACGACCTACTTCTATCAGGACCTGACCTATTACAATCATTACCCGGTATTTTAATGCGTTTCCGTCAAAATAAAATAGCTGTGTCAGCGGATATTAAAGAAATGTTTATGAGAATAAAAATAAGGGAAGAAGATCGCGATGCGTTGAGATTTTTATGGCGCGGCGATCAACGAGAAGGACCGCCTGGTGAATATCGCATGACGTCTGTTATATTTGGCGCGACGTCATCCCCATGTACAGCGCTATACATAAAGGATCGCAACGCTAGGGACTTTGCCGATAGATACCCAGCCGCGACGTCAGCAATAATAAACAATCATTACATGGATGATTATCTTCAGAGCTTTTCCAACGAAGAGGAAGCCAAGAGAATAACAACGCAAGTAGATTACATTCATAAAAAAGCCAACTTTGTTTTATGTGGTTGGATATCAAACAATAAAAATGTGTTAAACAATAACCTCGCGCCTTCACAAAACATAAAAGTATTAGGCGGCGACGACACCGAGAAAGCCCTCGGACTACGATGGGATACTAGGAAAGATTGCTTTATATTTCAAATTAACAAAAACAAAACACCTATTGTATTATTAAACAACACACGCCCACCCACCAAACGAGAGGCGCTTAGCATAATTATGTCTATATTCGACCCACTAGGAATTATATCACCTATCACTATTCCAGCTAAAAGGATACTTCAAAACACATGGAAGTACAAAACGGAGTGGGACAAGCCACTACCCGAGGAGCTACAACCAAACTGGAAAGAATGGATGAAGTCACTAAGTACTATAGAAACGCTACTGATCCCACGTTGCTACGATTACGGTGATGTCACAGCCAGAGAAGTACATACGTTCGTAGACGCGAGCGAGGAGGCGTACGCCGCAGCGGTATACTGGCGAACTGAAAGGTCAGACGGCAGCGTACAAGTGACCCTGGCGGCAGCCAAGAGCAGGGTAGCCCCACTTAAACCGGTATCAATACCTAGGCTAGAGCTGCAAGCTGCACTATTAGGGGCGCGCCTAGCCCGGACGGTCGTTCAAGAACATGACTACGAAGTGAGCGACCTAACATACTGGAGCGACTCTACCACCGCTCTGGCCTGGATTCGAGCCGAACCACGTACATTCAAGACTTTCGTGGCGCATCGTGTCGCTGAAATTGAGGAACTCACAAAGAAAAACGAATGGAGGTGGCTATCCTCAAAAGATAATGTGGCAGACGACGCGACACGCAGCACGCCGGAACATTTTAACTCGAAACACAGATGGTTTAACGGTCCCGAGTTCCTTAGAAAAGGCAGAGATGAATGGCCACAGGACAAAAGGGTCATTGCCCCCACGAACACGGGCGAAGAACGCGTCAAATGTCATGTAATCACCGACACAAAAGTAAACGATCATCTCCCAATTATTACACGTTTTTCTAAATGGACACGGCTGATAAGGACAACTGCAAGAGTACTTCAGTTCATTGACCTGTGTAGACAAAGTAAACACACTGTCGAATATAAGTGTACTAAGAAAAAGGCATCAAAAGATCCATCGTGGAAAATAATACACAAAAGCAAACCCGTTAAAAAAGTTACGCAAAAAATTATAAGGAATAAAACAGTAAACTACATACCTATACCTGCTACTTATACTCTACGCGCCGAAGAACAATGGGTCAAGGGCGCACAAGCCGAAAGCTTCTCAAAAGAAATTGCCGCCATAAAGGATAACAAAGCGGCGCCCGGCGACAGCCCATTATCGGTATTAAGTACATACCTAGACAGCGGGGGCGTTTTACGTTTGCGCGGGAGAATCACAGCGGTACAAGACGTAAATGAAGAAATTAAAAACCCAATTGTACTCGAGGGTAAGCACAGATATACGAGGCTATATATAGCATATGTGCATGAAAGTTTACATCATGGTGGAACTGAGATAACGGTAAACGAGTTAAGACAGCGTCTTTGGATAACGAGACTACGTCCGTCGGTAAAGAATGTTATAAAGGGCTGTTTACATTGTAAAATAAAAAAGGCAAAGCCAGCCAACCCCTCTACGGGAAACCTACCGTACCCCCGGTTAGCTCATCATGTAAGACCTTTTACTTTCACTGGTTTAGATTATTTTGGCCCCATATCTGTTTCTGTAGGTAGACATAAAGAAAAAAGGTATGGAGCCTTATTTACATGCTTAACTTGTAGAGCTATACATATAGAAATAGCAAATTCACTTAGTGCAGATTCAGCTATCGCCGCTCTCAGGCGATTTATAGGTAGGAGAGGTTGTCCAAAGGAAATATGGAGCGACAACGCTACTTGCTTCAAAGCGGCTGATAGGGAACTAGGAGAAAGCGCCTTAAGTGCTTTAGGTAGTGAGTCCAATGCGCGGTCCATAAGCTGGAGATACATACCTCCCGCGTCACCGTTTATGGGCGGAGCATGGGAGAGGATGGTGAGGGCAGTCAAGGAAGCATTGTACGTCACCCTGAAAGAAGTTCACCCATCAGACGAGACCCTCGCTACGCTACTCGTGGAAGTCGAAAATACGGTGAACTCCAGGCCACTCACACATGTCAACGTGTCACCAGACGAGCCCGAAGCTCTCACGCCTAATCACATACTGATCGGGCCCAACCCACATGTACCCTCACCGGGTAATTTCACCGCAGCAGACGTCACAGCACGGCACCAATGGCGGCGCGCCCAGGCACTCGCAGACGTCTTCTGGCGAAGATGGGTACGTGAATACCTACCGCTCCTACAAAACCGGCGGGAGCCCTACGGCAGAGGCACCCCACCCAAGGTCGGAGACGTCGTTGTAATCTGCGACCCTAACCTCCCACGCAACACTTGGCCCAAGGGAAGGGTGACGAAGGTGTTGCCAGGTGCAGACGGAGAGGTACGAGTGGTAGACGTGATGACCAAAGGACATGTACTCCGAAGACCAACGAAACGAATTGTCGTGCTCCCCACGGAGTCGCCTGATGGCGACGGCGGGAGAAATGTGCACGACAGCAGTGTAATTTAGCGCCGCCTGCTAATGTTAGTTAGTTAGGTACTTATATTATGAAAGCCGACGGAGCCACGTGCCTGGCAACAAGTATAAACTTGTTCACGCCGCTCCGTCGCTTCGCGCGTTGCCATTGGTCAACGCCAAAAAGAAAATATGGCCGATTCGCGCCCCCCGCGGGGTGTATATAAAAGCGCGGACCCTGGCAATGCGCGACACGATCAGGCACTCTTCGCTCGACGCTCGCCGCGCACGGACGTGTCGCCGCTTCGCTCCACGCTCTGCCGCTTCGCTCGTCACCTGCTCTCGCTGCGCCCGCCGCAACGATTCCTGTAGTCAGCCGACTGCAACCAACTGTTCAAAAGTTGCCTTTTTCAAGGCGACGGCTGAAATTCATATTCCTTTAAACAGAGTCAGTCGTGTAGCTTCACTTGGCCCCTTCAGGGCAAAACCACAGTTTCGTGGTACTCGGTGGATACCTTACGGTGCCAACGAAGCCGAGTGGGTGTTGCCCCAATCACACCCGCCAAACCCCTTCAGGGCGAGGCAGTCAATTGGAGTCGGGAGCTAGTGTTTCGGCCTTGGGGGGTCTCCTAGTCGAACCTAGTCTCTGGTTTCCTTCCACAGCTACACACCTAGTGTCGGTTGGGCGTGTCTACACCCTTCGCACTAGACTGGCTAGGGCCCCGTTCGCACAATAAGACTGGCGACGGGTTTACAAGCTTAGGGCTCACCAATAGGTACTCACCTCCCTGTCTACACCCGACAGGGAGGGTTACACATCCCCGGGCCACTCCACCCGGGGAGTTAGAGTTAGGTGTTAGGTATAATTTAGGCGTCCCGGAGAGTTAAATCTCCCAAAATTCCCTCCCCAACTTAACTCTCCCTCCGACCATGTCGGACGCTGATATACTAGCGTACGTCAAGGCCCGCTTATGGCAAAGCGCCAAGTTCCATGCCGATCTGGACACATGGCTAGAGAACTCGTCCGCGTCCCGAAAAGCAGCCGAAGCTAGCGTCGCTGACTTCAGTGACATATTAGATAGCCCCTTTTCCCCCGATAACGCCAACGAAGGCACACCTGTGGCGGCATCCTCTATGCCACCGCAAATCCCGTCCCTATTGTCAATTAAGACAACAAGCCCGTACGCGGAAACACCTATTGTTTCCGAACCCATTGTTCCCGCGACCATTGTTCCCGCGACCATTGTTCCCGCGACTATTGTTCCCACGCAGCTGCGCTCTGCGTCGCCATGTTTCTCAGAAACAATGGATACCTCTGTCCCTGTCTCTGAGCCATCTCACTCCGACTCTGAGGAAGCCCACTCTGCCTCCGCGTCCTCGGACGACGACTACCAACTTGTCGGTCCGGGAGGCAAGAGAAAGAAGGGTAAGAGTCCCTCTCAGGCCACCAAGGCCAAGAAAGCCGTAGCCGCGCCCACCCCCTCCTCCACCCCCTCGGTTTCGGCCCCCTCCGTCTCAGCTACCTCTCGTCCAGAGGGCAGCCGTCCCGCTAGTCCCATGTCCACTGCTGCCCCCAATCCTTCGGTTTCAAAAAAGAAACTCCCCGCCCCGCCTCCCTTGTTCATCCAGGACAAGGCGAAGTGGACCGACGTGTCCAAATTGTGTAACGATCGTAAGATCAAATACACAAACGCGCGCTCGACCCAACAGGGTATCAAAGTTCAAGTTCCCACGGTGAACGACCACAGGGAACTTACATCCCTGTTAAAAGTGAGGAACATTTCGTTCCACACTTATTCCCTGCCCGAAGATAAACCCACCCGTGTGGTAATCCGACGCGTCCCCAAAGAAATCTCAACGGAAGAGATTCTCGCCGACCTTCAGTCGCAAAATGTCCCAGTATCCGCTGTGCATCGTCTGCACAAAGCTAGGGGTGCGATTGCATACGACTCGGTTCTTGTCGTGTGCGATCACACCGACGGCCACCATCCGATCTTTAAAGTAAAGTCGGTATGTCACTTGTCGGGCATCTCTATCGAGAGGCCTTATAAATCCGATACGGTTGGACAGTGTCACCGCTGCCAACTTTACGGTCACGCCCAACGCAATTGCTACGCGACCCCTAGATGCGTCAAGTGTCTGGGTGAGCACGCAACTGCTGACTGCTCCCGTCCGAAAGACCGCAATCTGTGCACAGAACCTCCCAGCTGTGTGCTATGCGGCCAATCAGGTCACCCCGCCAATTACCGCGGCTGCCCCAAAGCCCCAAAATCCTCTTCTCCCAAGTTGACCAAGCGTGCGAACGCTCGTCAACAAAGGGAAAGCCCCTCTGTTAAGATTCCCTCCTCAGAGATGCCCGAGCGTCTCAGCCCTCAGAGGCCCTCCCCATGGAACTCGCTGAATCATCAGAGAGCGTTCCCTGCATTGAGGCCCTCCCAATCTCTGCCCATGCCAGCGCTGATGGATTCGCCAGTCCCCGCGCCGAACCTAGCCTCCGCGACCACGCCCCCCCTACCTAAGGTCGCCCCCGCCGCTCCTAAAGCCGCCACCGCCGCTCCTAAGGCCGCCCTCGCCCCATCTAAGGCCGCCCCCGCCGTTTCAACCGCGCCCTCAGCCTCCCGCGTACCTGCATCTCTCCCTACCGAGAGGATAGGCGAAGTCATCAACCTCGCCTACCAAATTTACCGCAACCCCGCTGCTGAAGCTATGGCTAGGGATATACTCGCGTGCAAAGCTAATATTAGCGACATCCTTAAGGTGTTCAAAGCGTATCCGGAGATTACGCAAGCCCTAGATAAACTTTACCCTTGCTAATCCAATGGATAAGGAAAGGCCGTGTACTAATAAACCCCGATCCCTTAAGTTAGGACTTAACGCCAATGGCATTACTAACCAACGTGATGAGATCGCCAATTTCCTCCGCGACCATCAACTTGATATCCTCCTCATACAGGAGACCTTTCTTAAGCCCCATCATCGTGACCCGAATATTGCAAACTACCGTATAGTTCGCAATGATAGGTCTCGTTGTCACAAGGGCGGTACCCTAATATACTATAGAAAGGCTCTGTACTGCATTCCTATGGACCCTCCTCCCCTCGCTCGCCTCGAGGTCTCTGTCTGTCGGCTCGGCATGACCGGTCATCAGCCGTTAACTATTATATCAGCATACGTCCCTCCATCACCATCGGAGGATGATCCTATCCTCCTCAAGGATGACCTTTCTGCTCTTCTTGGCCTGGGTGACTCCGTCTTACTGGCGGGCGATCTCAATGCCAAACATCCCTCCTGGAATAGTAACAGGACCTCTTCCAGAGGTAGGATCGTGTTTAACCTCTGTTCTCAACTGAACTTCGACGTCATCGCCCCGATGACTCCCACTCATTTCCCCCACGATCCCAACCATCTTCCCGACATCCTCGATATAGCGCTGCTCAAGAATGTGAACCTCCGTTTGCAATCTATAGAGACGCTACACGAGCTTAATTCCGACCATCGTCCAGTGATATTAGAACTAGCTCCCCGTTCAGGTCCCTCTGACCCTAGCCGGCCCCCTCCGACCCAAATTATTACCGACTGGAGGAAAGTAAGCGAAAGCCTACAATCCACCACGTCGCCTCACTTGGACGCTATCCCCGACCACTTGGTGACAGTCGCAGACACGACGGGCGCGATCGACTCGTTCACAAATCATGTACAATCCGTCTTGAACGATTGTTCAAGGGAGGTTCCGGCGATGAGTGATCATCGCTGGAAACTGCCTGACGATGTGCGTGATCTGTTGACCGAGAAGAACGCGGCCGTCCGTGCGTACAGTGCCTTCCCCTGCGATGCGAACAAGGCTCACATGCGCTCTTTACAGCGTGCTGTAAAGAAACGCATCGAGGAGCTGCGCTCCAGCCGCTGGGACAAGACACTTAGCGAACTCGAGCCCACCCACCTAGCCTTCTGGGAACTCCAGAGGAAGCTCCGTTCTTCTAACGAGGCCTCCATGCCCCCTCTCATTCGTTCCGACAGTAGCGTCGCCTTCGACAACGATGAAAAGGCTGAATGTCTAGCCGACAGCCTAGAGTCTCAATGCACCCCCAGCTCTCAACCAGTAGACGAAGCTCACCTTTCTGAGGTCGACGCCGAAGTCGAACGTAGAGCCTCTCTCCCACCCATTGAAGACCCTGATTATCCTCTGCCTCCTGTCACTCCCGACGAAGTGCACGATATTATCAAGAGGCTCAAACCCCGGAAAGCCCCCGGCTCTGACGGTATCACCAATAAGGTGTTCAAACTCCTCCCCGCCCATCTTATAATGCTAATGACCGCCATCTTCAATGGCGCTCTAAGCAACAACATTTTTCCTCAGGCATGGAAAGAGGCCACCGTTATCGGCATTCCGAAACCAGGCAAACCCAAGTCTGATCCCACCAGTTACCGTCCCATTAGTCTACTCAATGTTCTAGGCAAAATCTACGAGAGGCTTATTTATAAGCGACTCAAAGACTTTGCCGAAGCAAAGAGTCTCATTCCAGACGAGCAGTTTGGCTTTCGAACCGAACACAGCTGCGTCCAACAAGTCCACCGCATCGTCGAGCACATAAGCGTTGGTTTTCAGCGTGGCTTGATGACGGGTGCACTCTTCTTTGACATAGCGAAAGCATTCGACAAAGTCTGGCACAACGGCTTACTATACAAGCTTTACCAACTCGGAGTGCCAGATCGTCTCGTGCTCATCTTGCGTGACTTTTTGTCGAATCGCACCTTTCGCTATCGCATCGAGGGTGCGCTCTCTTCACCCCACCCGATACGCGCTGGCGTCCCTCAGGGCTCCGTAGTATCCCCCCTCATTTTCACGCTGTTCACCAGCGACATCCCCAAAGATAAAAAGGCTCAGTTGGCTCTATTCGCTGACGACACGGCCATCTATTACTCGGGTCGTAACCCAGACTACATAGCTCGTACCCTCCAATCCGCGGCAAAAGCCTTAGGCGCTTATTTCCGGAAATGGAGAATCGAGGTAAACCCCATCAAGAGTCAGGCAGTACTCTTTTCCAAACCGCGTTCGTCCCCCTCTCTGCCCAGTCCGATAACCATGTTCGGTAAGCCTATCCCTTGGGAGAAGCAAGCCAAATACCTAGGTGTGATTCTGGACCACCATCTTACTTTCGGAGAGCACATAAAGACGGTGCGTTCGCGCGCCGCTTTCGCTCTCGGTAGGCTCTACTTCATGTTGAATGCACGCAGCAAATTGTCACTCAAGTGCAAATTGCGCATTTACACGGCGTGCATTCGTCCCATCATGACGTACGCCTGTGCTGTATTCGCACACGCGAAACCATACCGTCTCCATAGGATGCAGACCCTCCAAAACCGTTTCTTGCGAAGAATCACAGGAGCCCCTTTTTACCTTCGCAACGAGAACCTCCATCTCGATCTAAAAATACCTACCATCCAGCAGTTCATGAAACGCTCCGCCAAGCGCTTCTTCGACACTGCTGAGAAGCACTCTAACCCGTTAATCGTATCGGCCGCCCGATACACTCCCTCCCGTATTAGTAAGACTCGACGACCGAGACATACTCTGACCGACCCTGACGATGCTATTACTCTCCTCCAGGAGAGCAATAAGGCCACCAGTACAGTTAAGAAACACAGACACAGACCGCCGTCATTCCGTCCTCGCCGCCGAGGCCCGCCGCGACGACCCCGTACGTCCCCTCCCCGACCCTTGCTCGTGCCAGCCCGCGCCGCTGAGCCTGTAATTTTAAATTCGTCCCTAAATAATGGAAATCCGATCCAGCCTGTCCCTTTGCTGTCCTCTCCCAGCGACGCCCTAAGCCGAGGCTCGTACCCCACAGGGGGTGCCCTTAGCGTGTAGTCGCTTAGTTTGTAAGCTTTTATGCCCTGGCTGGAGGCCCTAAAAATAATAATTTTTAAGGCACCACAGGAAAGTCCGGTTAAGCAGCCGACAACCTCCTAGGTTGACCTGCGAGATGCCAAACCGAAAAAAAAAAAAAAAAAAAAATGCGCGACACAGTCGACCAAAAATTCTCTACCTAATGTGTATTCCCTAAAATATGTATGTTGTGTGTATTTACTAGAAATAAAACCATCTTGTGTACTTCCGAATTTCATTAATACAGTCCACTCGTTACATCATCAATGGATGCATATATTTGTAACTTTCAAATGTATACATATTTTTGTAGTCGACTGTACCATATTTATACCAGATGTCACAAAACAAAAGAAACGTGACAATCCCTGCGACAATAAGTTAATAATTATGTCCTCTTCGATAGATCGTGATGGGTAATAATTACGAATTAAGAACGATTCAATGTAAATTACATTTCACATGCACTCGATATTGTTACTATAAA
The DNA here is from genome assembly GCA_947361185.1 of Charanyca ferruginea. NCBI lineage: Eukaryota > Metazoa > Arthropoda > Insecta > Lepidoptera > Noctuidae > Charanyca > Charanyca ferruginea. The sequence goes on along the minus strand of OX376058.1, from coordinate 28,155,846 downwards.
AAGAAACACGACAATTAATAAATTAACCCATGGTTTAAAATCATACGAAAATGTTTAAGTATTAGTCCGTTTTCTACTTGAGAAGAAAATTTTGTTCTGCAGTAAGACAATTACAGGCCAAGGCTTACAGTCAAATCATTTATTTCAATTAGCCTATTAAAGGCACTTTAACATATGCTCTTGTTATTTTTTTGTGTTTACCATCTTTATATACCTACCGTGTTTTTAAGCAAATAAAAGTTATTCTATTCTTAGAACGTCATTTACAAGAAAACAATAGAATTGTGCCCGTTCCAAAAGGCCGTCGCGTATGGAACGGAATGGTTAAGAAACTCCACTTTTTAAATAGGTTCGATTCAAAATTTATGACGGCTTGAAATGCGCTACAGACTGCGCTGTGTCCCACCCCACCCCTTGTCCCCGCTGACACGTGAAATTGTTACTGCGCATTAACTCGCCTCGTGTTCAGAGTACTGAACCTAAGTAGATATTAATTGTAAGAACAACAACTTAATAAATGCTTAAAAACAACAGAATTTGCACTTGACAGGAACAAAAAACAGCCAAAGAGGTAAACATTAAAGGAATTGCGTTGCTCGTATTCTGCGAATTTGTTTAGCAACACGCCGATATTTTAGTTCAGCCATCAATTCTGCTAGGCTGGCATAATGACGCAGTAACATTAGCATAAATTGTGTCGTTTTGTTTATACTTTGTCACGATCTTGTGTTTTAAGGTGCGTCGAAATGGCATTTATTCATAATAGTAGGTATTCGCTCTTATTTGACACGTCGTCGAAGAAAACATAATAATATTGAATCCTTGCTTCTTACAGCGACTGTGTTCTCGTACCTAGTCAAAACACTCGGCAATAGGGCAGCTTTCTATCAGTTAAAGAATTATTGCAATCGGGCCATTAATTGTAGAGATTACCTACCTCTTACATACAAATAATAAAAAAAACAACCAAAATTTACCTCATTATAATATTAAGATAGGTATTTCCGACCGAATTTCAGTTACGGCGGCGCCGGCGGCCAATCTCAAAGGATACTAGCCAACTGTGGTGGAGATATTACAGTGTACACACGGCTACACATCAAGCTAAACATTCCCAGTTAATGCTGATCTCGCATTGTATAGGATTTCCGTACAAAGCGAGGTCAGCTTATACTGGAAATGTATAGCTTTATGTGTAGCCGTGTGCACAATAGTATGCGTAAATACAGGTGCATTCCCTCTTCCTTCAGTATATACGGCCACCGTTATCGGCATTCCGAAACCAGGCAAACCCAAGTCTGATCCCACCAGTTACCGTCCCATTAGTCTACTCAATGTTCTAGGCAAAATCTACGAGAGGCTTATTTATAAGCGACTCAAAGACTTTGCCGAAGCAAAGAGTCTCATTCCCGACGAGCAGTTTGGCTTTCGAACCGAACACAGCTGCGTCCAACAAGTCCACCGCATCGTCGAGCACATAAGCGCTGGTTTTCAGCGTGGCTTGATGACGGGTGCACTCTTCTTTGACATAGCGAAAGCATTCGACAAAGTCTGGCACAACGGCTTACTATACAAGCTTTACCAACTCGGAGTGCCAGATCGTCTCGTGCTCATCTTGCGTGACTTTTTGTCGAATCGCACCTTTCGCTATCGCATCGAGGGTGCGCTCTCTTCACCCCACCCGATACGCGCTGGCGTCCCTCAGGGCTCCGTAGTATCCCCCCTCATTTTCACGCTGTTCACCAGCGACATCCCCAAAGATAAAAAGGCTCAGTTGGCTCTATTCGCTGACGACACGGCCATCTATTACTCGGGTCGTAACCCAGACTGCATAGCTCGTACCCTCCAATCCGCGGCAAAAGCCTTAGGCGCTTATTTCCGGAAATGGAGAATCGAGGTAAACCCCATCAAGAGTCAGGCAGTACTCTTTTCCAAACCGCGTTCGTCCCCCTCTCTGCCCAGTCCGATAACCATGTTCGGTAAGCCTATCCCTTGGGAGAAGCAAGCCAAATACCTAGGTGTGATTCTGGACCACCATCTTACTTTCGGAGAGCACATAAAGACGGTGCGTTCGCGCGCCGCTTTCGCTCTCGGTAGGCTCTACTTCATGTTGAATGCACGCAGCAAATTGTCACTCAAGTGCAAATTGCGCATTTACACGGCGTGCATTCGTCCCATCATGACGTACGCCTGTGCTGTATTCGCACACGCGAAACCATACCGTCTCCATAGGATGCAGACCCTCCAAAACCGTTTCTTGCGAAGAATCACAGGAGCCCCTTTTTACCTTCGCAACGAGAACCTCCATCTCGATCTAAAAATACCTACCATCCAGCAGTTCATGAAACGCTCCGCCAAGCGCTTCTTCGACACTGCTGAGAAGCACTCTAACCCGTTAATCGTATCGGCCGCCCGGTACACTCCCTCCCGTATTAGTAAGACTCGACGACCGAGACATACTCTGACCGACCCTGACGATGCTATTACTCTCCTCCAGGAGAGCAATAAGGCCACCAGTACAGTTAAGAAACACAGACACAGACCGCCGTCATTCCGTCCTCGCCGCCGAGGCCCGCCGCGACGACCCCGTACGTCCCCTCCCCGACCCTTGCTCGTGCCAGCCCGCGCCGCTGAGCCTGTAGTTTTAAATTCGTCCCTAAATAATGGAAATCCGATCCAGCCTGTCCCTTTGCTGTCCTCTCCCAGCGACGCCCTAAGCCGAGGCTCGTACCCCACAGGGGGTGCCCTTAGCGTGTAGTCGCTTAGTTTGTAAGCTTTTATGCCCTGGCTGGAGGCCCTAAAAATAATAATTTTTAAGGCACCACAGGAAAGTCCGGTTAAGCAGCCGAAAACCTCCTAGGTTGACCTGCGAGATGCCAATCCGAAAAAAAAAAAAAAAAAAAATCAGTATTTATGTAGTCCGACGGGACGTCAATCCGACATGGTCGGGAAGGGACCATGCGTAGTGGTAATTTTTAAAATATTTTTGGGTGTAAATTATCCCTTAGTTCAATCGACAAAGTTTCGTCAATTTTATAGACGAATCTCCGCCAAACTACATAAAATAAGGTAGATATAATTATACTTAACTGAGCTATAAAGCCATGATACAAAGGCAAGATCACTGAAGAGTTCTTAATGACATTTTAATGATAAAGGAACCACGCCATATTTATATTTGCAAAAAAATAAGATTTAATTTACATAAATAAAACATATCTTTATCATCAATCTTTTTTAGCACGATGATCGATCACTGACCACACCTTATGAGGTTTAAAGGTGGAAAAGATTTACTGTCGCGAAAAATAACTACTTACAAACAAGTCATAAATATCAATAAAATAACCCATTGATACAACAACAGTACTTACGTTTGACATTTTAAAGGACCTTGAGCTTGGGCAATTATTTCGCATCGTGTAAGGCAAACCCGTTGTATTTACTTTGGGCCGTTTACCCTATGTGAAAATGTCACAAACCACAGATATTGTTACACCACTAACGACGTGACGTGACGTGGTTAATGAAATTATACTAAAAAGACGTTCACTGTAACCTTCGGTTAACTTTGACAATTGATCTTACAAACGTGTAAATCCATACTTAATATTACTTATTAACTCTGTCTGTTACGCTTTCACGATGAAACAGCTGAACCGATTTTGATGAAATTTGGTATGAATATAGCTTGAACCCCGGGGAAGGACATAGGCTACTTTTTAATCCGCGACTTTGTCTGCATCCACGATAACCGACATTCACGCGGACGAAGTCGCGGGCAAAAGCTAGTAAGTTATAAAATTAAAATGAAGAAAGGGTCTTCAAAATATATTGGCTTCCATTTTTCTTGTTTGTTTCTATAATAAAATAACGTATTGCTATTGGTTAGAAAAACGATGGATTAAATTATTGTAATATTCATTACGTTGAAATCGTATACGAAAACAAATTTAAATTCTATGAAAAAGTCCGAATCTAAATAAATGAAAATGATACCATAAAATTAGATATACAAAAAAAAAAAACAAGAATGACAACACAATGCCGAATTTCTATTTTATTTTTCTTATAAGTGGCTTGTTTTTCATTTGAAATAAGAATTGGGACAAAAGAAGTCTATTTCAGAGAGTTGTAATTATTTTGCTAACCGAACAATACTTCTATTGTGGTGCTGAATGGGAAAATTAAAATTCCTCATGCACAACTTTGAGACGAAGGCCGTTCATATATGAACTAGAACATGTCAAGGCTTCTACGTACACTAAGATTGGTACTTAAATGGTACTTTTAAAATGGCTTTTTCACTTTTAAACTGAAGAACAACAAAAAGTGGGTTTTCAAGTTAATTGCCGCAGATGCGTTGATTGACAGGACCCATTTTGTGATCATGCACCAGCTAAAAAAATTATAAAAACGTTTGCTCTTCGTAACTAATTTGCATACTATACTTTCATTTATTAAATTCATTTTGTTTTTAAGACAGATTTCTATCTAGAAAAACGCTGCAAAGAGGTTTAGTAGTATAAAATTCTCAACGTGTTCAAAAATATTAAAACGAGCACTGACCTCATCGGCGACCATCTTGAAATCCCGTGTTTAATTGCAAATATAATTAACGCTCATATGAATGCTATTAAGGCAGCAAGCGTAGTAGCCCGACCTTGGGGTCTATTTAATATTACTCGTTAATTGCGCAAACAACGCCTAGAGCAAATATCCAAATTGAGAGACTGTCAAACCGTAATATTTGACCACGACATTCTTCACGTTACCTCTGTACAACATGCATTTGATTTGATGTTAGATTCATATCTATACTATATAATATTATAAAGCTGCAGAGTTTGTTTGTTTGGTTGAACGCGCTAATCTCAGGATCTACTGGACCGAATTGAAAAGTTATTTTTGTGTTGGATAGTCCATTTATCGAGGAAGGCTATAGGCCCATGCGAAGCCGGGTCGGGTCGCTAGTATCTTATAATTGTGCACTGTGAAGTTTGATTTACGCAAAATGTTTGGTACATATTCATGGTATCACTTGTCTAGAATTTTTGTTATCAGCAGTGGGTACTATTATGTAACTTCTGTTTTGTGTGTTTGGTATTCTTACGTGGAATCTCAAAGTAACGCCTGTTACTGAGAAGATTACAGTACCAAATCGTGAAAAATTAACTTTCCATGGCTGCAAAAAAGAGAGGAGCACTGCAAAATAGTACTGCAAACTGGATGATCAATTCGGAAGGACATGCACAAGCTTGGCCTTACGGATGACGATGCATATCAGCATAGTGAATGGCGCCGAAAGATTAAGAAAACAACCCCGCGTAATGGGAAGAGGCGAAGGCAAAAAAAAAGAAGAAGCAGTACTATTCTGTACCGATCTTTCTCGATAAGAGCTCACCTTAAACTCACTCTAAATTTAAGATGCGCGAAGCTCAAATTCACTACACCTAAATTTACCTGTGAAGATTTTCTACACAATATACTGGCTGTACAGGTAGATTTACTACTTTATTTTTTACCGATTTAATAAAACATTTACAAGTATTTTAAACGTTTAGCGTAAAATGAAGGACGAATTTAATTTAGAAAAAAAAACACTTAGAACATCAAAATAATATAAACTAACGATTTAACGACTCTCAACTCATGAAACAGCCACATAAAATGCGAGAATTCATATTAATATTAAAAAAAAACACAATCAACTTAATGATAAGTGACGATATGCCTTAGCAAATGTTTGCTCGGCGCACGATAACATTTATAGCGGTTGAGAAAGACGCAAAGAAAAATAAGTATATGGATAGTATATATTAGTTACTGATTAATGTGCAATGTAAGTAGGTACGTACATATTTATTGCAAAATCAATGAAATATTGCTCACACTTCCATATTTACGCCGTAAGAATCTACTTAGTAGTACTTTGGCCCAGTGGGTAACCAAGTCAGCAGGTATACTTTGGGCACTAAAGTAACTGGGGTGCATGAAAAAAACGTCCCCGAACGGTGCAAATTTTTAATCGTATTACGATTCTAAATGTCAGGCTCATCCTGGATAGCAAGCACTCGGTAACGCAGAGTCTAACCCTTTTATCATCATAGTAAATACAAACTTCAGACAATATGTTTGATTAATTAACTTTCGGTAAATAAAAAAATGGTACCTGATCGGTTAAGCTAATTACAAACCATTGCAATTCCTGAAATAATCAACAGTAGCGGCCACCAGAAAAGCGCTGAGGCAAAGAAGCTTGACGAGTCCTGGAGAAACGATTTCACTGTCTTGGATCCCGCAACGAAGTTAATCAGAAAATAACGGCAGAGGAGTAAGAAAAATCATTTTTTCCACTTTCATGGAGGAAAGTGGAAAATATCAAGCAGGAGCTAGTCCTGTTCTGTCAACAGGACAAAGCCATGGCGGAGCGTTGTCTAGAGTCAAATTTCTTTACGGTCTACAGGGTAGCCCATTACATTACGTCCTGTTTCAATATTTACTTGTAGGACAGAATTGGTCATTATCCTTTCTTAATTTGCAAGAAAAAACGAAAAAAACACCAATTGATTTGAATTATGTCACAGTTTTTCCTATCGTAACTTCGTTCTGTAATCCGTTGCAAATGAATTTCCATGCTTTAGTAATGAAACAAAAACTTCAATATCAGCTGTTTATCTTCTATACAAATTGGAATAACCGATACTAGAAGTTGAAGGCAATCGGTTACAATGGCGGCGGACGTGGTGCAAGTGGGCGATAAACATGACAGTTTCAGAATAATGTGGTTACTAGTTGCTTGTGGCTATACGTATCAGTTTCTTCAAAACGAATTGATAAAATATCGTTTGGTACTATACCCTGTTCACAATAAGATTAGACATAAACACAAACCTTTTTTACAGTCCCTTCAACCGATTTTGACTTCTATTCCGTAGGCTAATGACATTAGAGGCAAAAAAGTGGTTACAATAACAACTGTTTACTTCAGTTGCCATTTGTCATGCTACCAACGCAATATGAGTCAAAATCGGTTGAACGGACTGTAAAAAAGGTTTTTGTAAATGTACCTACAAAATAATTTATTTCTGTACAAGAAAAAGGAATTTAATTTAAAAGCCCCTTCTAATATGTAGTTTCGTAACTGCAACCCGAAATGCGGCTACACTTAGGTTCGTGGTCTGAGTCACTCCTTAAAATGTTGCTAATGAATTCAATTTCATCCTGTATAAGTCGCGGAGAAGTTTACTTGCGCGATTTAGGAATCAGTTAGTAGTACGTAGCATGTGCGATAGATGTCGCTACAGTAGGATATAACATTTCTTTCAATTTAGAAATTGTACCTACGTAAGATCAATTTTATGCGTCGGTTGCTTCAGCACCGACCACAAATTCAACAACTTTTTAAGACAAATAAATCTTACCTTCGTAAAGGTTGTCATCATCGTCGTGTGCGGCACAGATCTGTCGGCAGAGGTCTTCGTACTCTGCCCAATAGGCTGCCAGCGCAGTAGGGTCCGGCGCCCGCGCAGGCAGAGGCAGCGCCATGCGGACCTCTGGAGACTCCTGGGAAAGAAAGATAGGTTTTGTTAAATCATGTGTTAATTGTAGATAAGGATTATTGTTAAAGTAATATCTTCATTTCTGGCATTTTTATCATCTGTATCTTCAAAAATTTAAGGAATATTGACAAAGAAAAAAAAAAAAAAGAAAAAAAAAATACAGACGAATTGATAACCTCCTCCTTTTTTGAAGTCGGTTGAAAAGTAAGCAATATTTCATGTAGGTACAGACGCCAACACATCAAGTCATACCAAACTATCAAATTTTCCCAATTGAATATGAACCTTATCATTTTGTAATAAAGTTGAAAATCTATCAAAGAAATTTGACAAATTGGTGTAGCTTGATGTGCTAGCCTCTGTAATAGTCATGTTTATTATGAAAACAGTCTTTTACAATCTTACGTGCTTTGACGCTACCGAGAAGAAGCAAAGCACAAAGTACTGTAGCACCCATTGAAGTCTAAAAAACAGTATACCTATGGTACCTAGCACCCGTCGCGGCAAGAAATTAAATTACTTATTATATTAGGTTGCATTTCAAGGAGCAAAGAGTAAATGGTAACTAAAACTATATTAACATCAAGCAGTTACATAAAGTTTTAATAAATAATGTTGCCGTCCAAATTATAAATACTTAGTTTCTTGTACTCTACTCCTCACAAAGACAAAACGTTTCTGTTCTGGCTCATAAAATATAACAACCTCTTGTTTTTTGGCTTAATGTACATTATTCTACAAATAGTTTACAGTTTAATCTACTGTATCTAACAGTGCTTACATCATTGTCTTCAAATCAACATACCTTAAAACTAGTCCGCCAAAAATCAACATAATCTCAAAATAAACAAAGATTAGTTCAAAATTAATGAGAACTATTCTGAAGGACAATGATATTCGTCACAAGAAAACAATGTAATATGAATTATGAGCAATCCGAACACTCCGAGCTGTTTGCGAAACGATTGACCAACTCCTTTTAGCACGAGGGGAAGACAATGATCTTACAACATCGTTTTATACGCATCTAAATAATAACGAAATTTGTAATCGAGCTAACTAGAATTAAAGCTTAATTATGAATAGAGATTTCGTGATAAAATATCTTTGGAGGCCAGAATCCAAGTTGTTAAATCCATTTGGGAATTTTAAAACAATGATATTCAAAAATAGTCGTGAACTCATTTGTTTTTATGAACTTCACAGCAGTTCACAGTTTTTTCACTTCGCAGTTTTTGAAGGCAATTGTCTTTTTAGAAAAATGTTTTTTATTTTTGCCTTTTTAGTGCCAACTTCTTATCGGACCAACTTGCGGTTCTTAACTGGCGAAGATATTAACGGACATACATACAATAAAGAATACAGCCGCATTGAGAATTTCGGCCATTTTTGAAGTCAGTTAATAAAATAAAATAGATCATGACATCACCAGAGGATAGCTAGGCTGCACACTGCCAATACTGACAGGAAATTACAAAAAGAGCCTGAACGGTATAGGGTTAGCAGCGGTGCTAGCTACTGCAATATCAGCCTTATCTACCGCTGATAACGTTGCACTTCCTGCGATTGATGACCGCTCCAAGAGGCAAACCGAGCCGCCATAACCGGCCATGGGTCTTGCAATAAACATCTCTTTGTCATAAGAGTTACAGACAGCCCACTGTGCAGAGCCTACATGGAGGCAGATGAGAAAGCAGCACAGGGCAAAGTACTTCGATAACCCAGGTAACCTACGGGATATCGCCAGCAACGCCAAGGTGCTGCGGCCCTTTCTCAAGGAGCTGGGGTGAATGGAAGCATTTACTTCCCACCTGTACGTAAAATTCACGCTTAGACAGAGTTACGGATGCCAGTCCGTTATACTATACTATACTTGTTTCTTTTGTACAGGAAAACGTGACTGTTCGCATACCTTGAAGTCTTGATAATAATTATGGCTGTAAACGAAGGTACTTTATTGTACAATTATCCGACAAATATTCACCTTCCTTTTAATTTTCTTGGACTTGCAGACTAAATGAGGAAAATAACTTACATATTAAACTTGTGGACCATTAGTCAAACTAAAATGCATGTAATAAAATGAATAATGTCTAAATTAAATAAGTAAATAAAAAATTATATAATTTCAATCGGGGAGAACCCCTAGCAAGTAGTCGTGGAAAGGTAAGAGGAAAATCATTGTCAGTCAGTTTTGGAAAACAACGAACGTTGAAGACGTCCGTAATAGAAAGAGGTTGAAGTAAACAAAATTCCAAATAATGCAAGTTACTAAAAGAACAAGACAAGGAGAAGATGTTTCTTAGACTAAACACCTGAAATAACTTCTAGATATTTTACATTTCAGAACAGAAAATTAGTTCGGGCATCATCAGGCCTAGTCTTTTCCCAACAATGTTGGGGTCAGCTTCTAGTCACACCGGATGCCTCTGAATACCAGTGTTTAACAAGAAGTGTCTACCAGTCAACCCAGTTACTGGGTAACACGATGTCCCTTGGTAAGACTGGTTATCAGACATTCTGTCTCCTCTCTACCCATACCGATGCTCAAACATCTTCGAATGACAGCAGGGACCAACGGTTTTACGTACATTCCGAGACACAGAGGGGTCTCGTCTCAGCATAAAATGAATGGCCACCCAGCTTAACCTTGACCGATAGATCCGTACGGCTTTTAGTTAGCCACGAGCCCCTCTAGTTTAGTTCAGCACCCAAAAACTAATTTAATCATCATTCATGAAACACGTTCAAAGGGCTAGGTTAATAAGTAACGCCAAGTAGACGACGAGGACGATACTCATGAGAACAATTAAAACGGTTATCTAATGAACTCAGAACAGAGGAATGACGTCATTCAATTTGAACAGATATTAAGTGGGATCTGGAGTAATCCTACCACATAGCGATGTAGTAAGTGGTGTCAGATGACGCGACAAACATGATGAAGTAAACAGACCTAAGGGCGTGATGTCATTGAGAGCTATAACAAGTAGCTAGGAGCCATAATAATAATATCTTGATTTCGGATAAGTTCTACCAGTGGGTTAGTAAGCAAGAATCATGATTATGTTAGTAAATCTAAATACTTAGTGTCAAGCTGATTATGTGAGATACATCTCCTAATAATATCACAAAAAAATGGAGAATGAAAGAAAGAAAGAAAGAAAAACCATTTAGTCACGAGAGACTGACGCACGTTACAAAATAGTTTGTACAACAAGACCTAAAACTATAACAAGTGGATATATGTTGTAGAAAACAAATACTTCAAATAAAATTAAAAAAACTATAATAACGTCCGAGACAGAAATATGCGTCACTGCCATGCGAAACGGCTGACGCTCAGCATAAGAATTGTTCCTCCCTGCTATACCATGATCCTAAGGATAGAGTTAGAGCTCGCTCGCAATCTACAAAGCAATGAGGCAGATGTCTGTCAAATGATAGCATGGGAAGCCATAAACGTGTTACTGATTATGTAGTTCAAGGTGAGCTAAACTGCAATTTATTGTACAGACGCCACAGCACATCAATTTTCAACAATCTGTCAAATTTCATAAGGTACATATTCAATTTGGAAAATTTTACAATTAGGTATGGCTTGATGTGGTGGCGTCTGTACAAGGTTAGACAAAAATGGCAATATACTTAATGGTTTAATGTTATAATTAATTGCTGTCACTGGGACCGCGCCCTAAAAAAAGCATTTGAAAGAATTCCAAGTATCTACCTAATAGTCTTTGCTTAACAATTGTCGCCTGGTAGAATTTAAATTCTTTATGTTGGGGTTGGGTTGAGTTTTACGTCATACGGATTTCCAAATACGTAAACATGGAGAAGGAAATCTAAAACAAAGAAACTGGACTGTTTGTTTTCTCTACATTAACTTTACCTTGAAATAATAATTTCATTTTAAGTTCTTTTTCTTTTGCTACATTGTTGTGAGTTTCACCTGTATTCCAGGCGTACCGTTTATTAGTTTTAGCATGATTTCTTTCAGTTCTTTCTTGCTTTACTCAAAGCGGTTGCTATTGATTTTATTTTTAACCACATGAACACACCGTCAATTATTAACTAACTTATAAAGATCGTTTATTAGTCTTCCGTACTTGCAGGGTGCACCACGAACCCTATTACTAAGCTTGCACTGTCCGTCCAAAATGGGGAAAGGTGTAATGGAACAGGACGAGAATTTGTAAAGGAGTCAAGAAGCGACTGCGGTGATAGCACCCAGTGATCTATGTCCGCAGCCGTGACTTATTAGGCCGTGATATTTGCTTATAGCCGTGATTCATCCACCTCTCATGACCCGAGGTGGATGAATTATCCGTCCGTCTGTCTATCATTTTTTAAATGGGACAAGCCTGCCACACTATTCCCTAACCACTGTAACTCCTGTAAGCCAGAATCAACAGTGGCGACCACCAGTCTGTCTATCAGTCACCGCTGTCTATCAGCGGGTTGTATATTTTGAACCGTAATAGATCGTGGACACTTGATCACAGGGTGCGTATTACTATGGCTGCTTTAACAACAATAATCCCATAAAATAAATGTGTTGTTTTTGGCGTATGGTACAGAACTCTTCATGTACAGACGCCAGCACATCAAGCCATACCTAACTGTAAAATTTTCCCAATTGAATATGAACTCTATAGTTTTGCAATAAAGTTGAAAATCTATCGAAGAAATTTGACAGATTGTTGTAGTTTGATGTGAGGTCTCCGTACAAGTCCGACTTGCACTTGGCCAGTTTTTATTTCTTAATTTTTTTATAACTTCATGCACAAAAGGTACTAAGGTGAACCTAATACCTTAGGCAATAAAACAAATTATACATTGTTCTAAATGTAATTTTAAAATAATTACAACAACTGCGCTTTCCCTAAATAGTTGTCATCTGACGGAACTGTAGCCACATAAATCGTGCCACCACTTCCGTCCGTACTCTTATCTTTGTCTAAAATACAAAGACCCGCAGACAACGTCTATACCACTCCGTGAAATCTCCTCTTGTCCTCACGTTAATTATTATCAGCTGACGTATGCTGTTAGCAAATATACGATAAAGCAAGGTCGAGTATGTGCTCACAGGTATATTTGAATATTTGTTGAATGATTAGGTACCATCATTTGAATTAGTTGCCTTCACACCTGTGCGCTTGCGATTATTCTGCATTCTTATTATTCATGAATGTTATAGAATTCCTACACATTATACGAAGAAATCTTGTGATTGTTGGTTTCCGATTTACTTATAGCCTTTGTTTTATCATTGACCAACTCTCATTCACGAGGTCTTTGCAAGTACCACCAAAGTAACTTTTTCTATTTAGTTTGTACTTTCTAAGTTTAGCTTGTACATGAATGACATCGGCGTGAGGAAACCTGGACTAATAGAATAGAATTTTTCTTTATTCGAGTACCCAAGACTCAACAATATTGTTAGTAAAACTTATGACTATGTTAGTAAGAACAGACACTAAACAAAAACAAAACAAGAATTAACAACAATTGGTCACTGCTACGACGTCCCATGAGAGACGGTACAACAGTGACCCACGTACAGACAGTCCAGGCGACTCGCAACCATGCTTAAAACACTGTTGGAGCTGCCCCACACCCTGCGCACCAGGGAAGCGCACCTTTTACGCATTGTTGCGTAAAAGCAATCCACATGCGCATCTGCGAACATCCCTGATGCACTACAGTGACTTGGCAGCCCCACCAGCACTCTAAACGCGTTGTTATACTGAACGCGGAGAGCGTTGTACGATCACAAAAAATAAAGTAAAAAAATAAGTCTAAAATCGTCGTAGTTCACGCATGAGAAAGAGGCTTTTGCCCTGCATTGGGGTAATAATATGCAGGTATTTTAGATAACTTGGCGTCACCAAATACCGTATATATGTCGAAGTCAAAGCATTTATTTGAATTGAACCATTTACAGGCACTTTTGAATTGCCAAAGAGTCGGTTAGTTAGTCAGAAAGTTGAAGCTAGTTGCTCTTTCCAAAACATAGGTAGGTCTCTATGGAGAAGAACGAGCAAGGAACTCCACGGACGCTCGGTGATATCTACGGTGGTCTGTTGGTGTGTGTTAGACCTCCTACTGTGACATGAGTCCAGTAAAGGTTTTGTACAAGCTCTTAATGATCTTTAAACAGCTACCCACCGGCAAGAGTGAGCAAGCCCTCTGCAACCCTCGAAAGTTCTTATTTGTAATTTGTTTGGTGTATACTAAAAGTATTCTATCCTACTCCCGCATCATTACAATCATTTTCTATCTTTTTATTTAATAATAATAATGTAAATATCTCTTCTACGCGGCCTCCGTTAACGAAAGCTTGCATAGTTACGAATGTTTCCTTTACAACCCACATACGAAGAGACAAAAACAGAAGCCACTGGCATCCTGCGCCCGCGTCGTTTCCGGAGCACCCACAGTGATAATTTGTATGTATATTATCACAGGGACAAATTTAAACCGGGCAACTGTTAGTCTGACGACGGTAATTTAAATTTCTTGTTTAACACACAAATTGGTGTTCTTTTCCACGTAGGCTTAAGGAAAAAGTGGCATTATTTGAATCCTAACAATAAACAGGGCAATAAATTATTCACTTATTGGGTCTTAAAAAAATCAGAATGTAGCTACTTAGTAGAACAAAGTCAATCTTGTTATCAATAGCTTATTTCTCGAATATCCGTCCACATTTACGTCGAATAAATTGTTGAATGACGTAGAAGTTATGAACTGAGATTTCACAGTAGCCAGACGTACGTCATTTCAGACATAATAAAATGATATAGGTCAAACCACCCTGGGATCTTGAACTATTAAAGACTAGAATCCAGATAAGTTGACCTATACTTCACTGAAGACCAAAGTAGGTTAAGGACAAATCATATTATATGAACGACGAAGACTATACTGTTAAAAGATGTAGTTTAAAATAAAATTAATGAATAAGTAAAAGACCATAAGAAATTTTATTCCATTTCCTATAACAGCAAAAACATACTATGGTTATTTCAGCATGGTTAGAATAGGCTCCAGAAGTATTGATGAGATGGGGAACCTCGGAGGTTACGAAATAAAAAATTAAGTAAAGATTTACAATAGCCACTAACAAGACTGCTCTCTTTTAACCAAATCTATGAAGAGAGCAAAATAATGATTCGAATTAAACGGGATAATGATAAAGATTACAGTAACACTAATTCTGATAATCTCAATGTAAGTAATAACACTAATAACAGTTTTGAATATATATCAGATGAAACAAGTGTCGCAAGCCTAAGTGCATTCATAAAGTAATGAAGAACACATTCCCGGATCACTTACAACATACAAATAATTTGTAAAATCATTACCAGAGTCGGATTGAGGTCGATGTGCACGAGATAAAGCACCGGACGAATCCATTAAAATTACATTTATAGCCACATTAATTTTGTTTAACGGAGACAAAGCTAAGCATGTCAGGTATGTCGTTCGGTTTCCGGAATATGCAAAAATATACATTGAATGAACATCACTCGACCAACTGTTAGATGAATCAGATGATTATAAAACGACAAACACATCGATTCTCATTAATATGCAAGCTTTAATAGACCATGCTAATCAATGAAAACATCAACAAACGGAACTGGAAATTCTATTAGATTATATCAATGTTAGTAAGAAAGTTAATGAAACGAATGAGACAGCAGAGTCTATTTTTGGTAATAAATCATTCAACATTTTCTAGGACACTTTGACACTGTCTATTATTGTTGAAGCTGACCATAAACTTGAATATCTCACGACACGGACACTCTTTGACCATGAATCTTACAGACACAAATTACTGTGTCTAAGAGGGTGATCCATCACGCACCCATAACATACAGACACAGTCTTCATAATCGTGTGACCAATTACGGCCCAGTGCGTGTCTGTGGACCATTAAAACTTTACTTTGAAACACTTGAATAATTCAACGAGTAACTTTAAACTTGATACACCTATATTGAACTTCGATACTGTTAGATTTTACTAATTTGGCAGACGAATTTAAATGTCGCCAATTCTATAAAAGACCTCCAGTATTTACATAATTTAGCATATTTGAATCAAATTTCTGCGTAATCGTAAATTTTATAGTATCGCCAGCTTAAGGATATAGTTGTTGGGAATCATCAATGAATGTGGTAAGAGATTTAAAAATAAAACTAACGTATTTTTGAGAACACTCATGGTTGAACCGATTCGTTGTCGCAAGATCCGTTTGATCGGTCAATACTTTTGCGCATTATGATATCATTAATGCAGTCAGAATCGTGCGTCAGTTACTTAGCAACGATATTAAATCTATGTTTGTATTAATGAAATTAAATGAATATCTAAATCATGTTTTACCTGCTGACTGTCCCTTAACTTAACGCACCATCGCAAAACTTCTGTGGACAAATTTTTAAGAATTTTTACATCCTATGTTTACAAATAATGAATTTCATTTCATTTTCATTAGTTTTATCGTCTCACTTGTAAGATGTAATGTTTTAATTTCACATTTCTTATACTCGATCAACCAAATGTAAACTAACAATGTAAAGAGGAACGATTTAATTTTTGTATTTAATGATAAAGTCAAAAAATACCCTACCGGCTTTAAAAAACCTTTCATCAATAGGAAGCTACGTTGTCCATGAGTACCTTATGATATATTTTACTATCAAAACCTTAGTGATTCACACGGACGAAGTCGCTGGCAAAGTGTTAGTTATATTATGTCCGACAACCGCGCCACTACCTGTATTGACTTTAATGTTGAAGCTTTAATTGTTATCGCTATTTTTTACCGATTTTCTCCTAAATACATGTCAATTAATTAATTATTTTCGAATTCATTGTCTACTATTCAAACCGATTTGTTATAAAACGTCGCACAAAGTTGACGCACTTTCTACTCTACAGCGGTTTCTAGGAATCTTCTCTTCACTATTTACTTTTTCTCTGTTTGATCATCAATACGAAGAAATAGAAGACGTAACAATCGACGTTAAAGGAAAAAGAAACCTTTTGAAACATATATCTACATGAATCTTTATTTGCATCTGTATACCTGGAAATATACAGAGTCACCTCTTGATTTGCCAACAACAATACTAAATTATGAAGAAGTAAAATTGTTTGTTTGTTTGTTAGTGGTAATCTCTGGAAGTACTGGACCGATTACAATAAATCTTTCACTGATAGCAAGCTAGACTAGAATGTTTTATGGTATACTGGTATCTCTTTTGTCAATGTTGTGTTTGCCTGTATTTGGCATAAATATCAGAATGTTACTTAAAAAAATATTATGTGTATATGTATATCTACCGGAAGGGTTTAGTTGGTTATTTCACTAAACCACTTTAGGAATTTGATCAAATCACTAACTTTCTTCAGGGAAAAGACTCAACGAGTTGTTATAGTAGCATCTACCCTGATTTTAAATCTCTAAATGATTTTGAATCTGTAATTATACCATTTCCCTGCGTCATAAATATATACTGTAGGTAAACGTTTAAGTAAATAAATACACTTGATTTCCAGATGGACGAAGTCGCAGGCAAAAGCTATACACAATACTTTAAAGGGAAATAAGTTCGAAGACCTTACTGATGGACCAATAACGGATGTGAAGGAATTTGAATTTTTATATTCTTGATACAAGACACGAAACGTGACTGATGATGTCATCTCTCGGTGAGTGAGTGACGATGAGCAGGCGATGCGTCTTGTGTAGAGTGCATTTTTTATCAAAAAGTTTATTTCACGATAAACCGACGACTTGAAGTAGGTGGCTGGCTACGAATGGATGCGGGCCGACCAAGACCAGGTTGGTTGGCGATCTAGGGGGGCCTACGTTAAGCAGTAGATGGCAATAGACTGGCATAATGATGATGAACATTTTGCGAATAGAATGAGGAATATACACTCGTAGTTGACAAAGTTAACGTACTGCCTTTTTTTTTAATATATTGTTATAGGCTTGCGTTTGGCCGCAACTCACCTGATCTTAAGTGATGATGTGGCCTAAGGTGGAGCACGCTTGCCTAGGATGAACCGGTTCACTCGTGCCTTGAAAATACCCAGATTATATGTCTTGGGGAATAGAGAGGCGGGCAGTGAATTCCACAGTCTGGCAGTGCGCACAATAAATGTGGCAGCAAAGCGCTTGGTTCGAGACCGTGGAAATTCAATCGTATAGCGGTGAAGCTTCGCCTTTTCGCTGCTCGTCCTGCGATGGAATGGGGATGGGGGAATTAAATTGTGCAATTCCAAAGCACGCTCTCCGAAATGTACCCGATAAAAGACCGATAGGCTGGCAACGGCGCGGCGGTGTTCAAGGCTTTGGATCTCAGCATTAACCAGGAAGTCGTTGTCTATGAGCCTCTTGGCACGTCTTTTAATAACTTCCAACGCCTCCAGCAGGTACTTGGCAGATCCATCCCAGAGGTGCGAACAGTACTCCATGCACGATCGAACTTTTGCTTGGTATGGGTTCAGCATCTGTTCCGACGTGCAGTACTTTCGCACCTTTTCGAGGACTCCTAGCTTTTTGGCCTCTATATACCTACAATCAAAATTTTAGATACCTATGCCTAACATAGGTAGGTAGGTCTTGACGACTAGAGCCAAAAGCTTCTCTTAATATAGGAACCAAGAACTAGCAAGATAATAGGTACCTAATTATGCTACAACTGTGTGAATGACACATTACATAACCGACACATTTACTTATCGCGTCACTTTTCCGAGATTGTATAATAGCAGTAACTAACTAATTAGCGGCAATGAAAGCTGAATGCGATCCTATTAATTATGAATAACCTGAAAACATTCACTTACTGCCAAATTATATATTTCGACATAGGAAATAATTATTTTTTATTTAACAATGAAACTTAGATTTACTAAGAGAACTTGAGATTTATAGGAACAAAAGGTTCCAATTATATCATGAAAAGTCAAGGTCAAAGCATTTATTTTAATTAAACTATTTACAGGCACTTTTGAATTGTCTAGGGGGTCGGTAAGTTAATCAGAAATTAATTAAAAACATACTTACATGGGTCTCCTCAAGTTATTTTGATAAAACACTATGGCGAATAATTATTCGTTAAAGAAACGAATAATTATTCGCCATAATGCTTTATATACGAGCTAATAGCATCACAAAAGAAATTCGAATATTATAGGGAACTAAGTTAGCCCGCGTTTTCGCGTGGATTTTAAGTGTACTATCAAACATAGCCTATAACATTCGCCAATAGTGTAACTTTCTATCAAAGAAAGAATTTTTGTAACTGCACCAGTTAAACTTACAAACAAAAAATATAGATAACATAACTGTACCACGGAAGTAAACAACAAATAAGGTAGCGAACATCAACGAATCTAAAGCAAATCCTACAAGTGTGATTTAATTAGTGCGAGAGTCTGGCAAATTAGTAAGATAAGATGAACATCAAGAATTACACCAGGTTTATGTAATTAAAATCGGGATTAATCAAAATTAACGACGAGATTATGTTAATGAATTTGAGTAACAGACGAATTTTGGTTGCATCATAATATCAGATCGAAACTGTCTGATAATATTATATTTAAAAGTATGCTTTTAAACAATTAAAATGATTCACGGTTCAGCGTTTACGAAATCTAGACTAGCCAAGAAACTAAGTTTAGCTGCAAACATTTTTGAAAGTGTTTTTAATTATTGGTGAAGTTGATTTCCAGTTTTAAGTGCCTGAAATTACATATATGCTTTGTAAGATGATTGTAAGGTATACAATTATGAAATCGAAATAATGATAAGGAGTGAAGGCCAAAAAGAGTAGGACTAGTTTCACTGGAAGTATTCTATCCACTAAATACCTACACATCGGGCGAGTATCAAACCTCGAGAAATTACCGACATTTAAGCAGCAAATAAGTAAAGCAATAAAGATCTTAGATCACAGCAATATTAATAACCAAGTTACAAACTGATAAACTGAATTTGTTTTATACATTAGCCTTCGGCCATCCCTTCAATGCCAACATTATAATGGTCAAGTTATCTTGATGCAAGATATTCGCCGATTAGCATCGTCCTTGCTAGCCCCATGTGTCTGTCAATGTCACTACCATATCCAACGATTCTAAAAATACGACAAATGATGCCCGGATTGAACACGAAAACAATAGTTGTAAAAGTGCCTGTAATAGCAGATATAAAGTCAACTCAGTGATTCCTGAGTTGATTCACTTCTTTGGCTTTGTGTGAATTGCCCTCCTGGAATGACACAAGAAACAAGCAAGCAGATTGTCTAAATGGGAACCACATAATAGTCGATTTCTGAACATTCAACGGCAGCAGGTATTTACCCCATTTCTTCAGGCCACCATCAAAAATAATATATATTATTAGACCGAGATTAATACTAAAGCATGCTAGCTTAGTAACGTTTATTTATCTTGCTTTAGTTTAGATACGATTCCGTCTCCAACTCTCCATCTTTCAATTGTAGTGTCACAGTTGTGCGAGCGTGATGAATAATAGTCAGCCGCAGCACGTGCTTTCTTCATCTTTGCGCCGATTATTCCACTAACATGCTTTGAGGGGTTCTTCGACCAATTTTTAGTAATGTTCGCATTCAGACCTCAGTCTCAATCTGTCAAATCGAAATCGCCTTTACTTACGTTTTTGTCAATATTTTGAGGTGTTTTATTATGAAAACAATCAATCTCAAACAAGTACGTAAATCAGAGTTTTTTTTTCCAATTGAGAATGAGTTTAGAATGCATTTTTACCTACCTACTAACCTTTTTTAAAAATTTCAAGAACGCTGCGTAGCAGCGTGCGCAGCGTGTTGCGGGTTCGATTCCCGCCCAGGGTAAACATTTGTGTAATGAGCACTTGTGTTTGCCTTGTGTCTGGGTGTTGTTTATCTATATATGTATGTATTTACAAAAAAAAAATGTATTTGTGTATGTATATCAGCTGTCTGACACCCATAGTACAGGGTCTCCCTAGTTTGGGGTCAGATGGCCGTGTGTGAAAATGTCCCAACATATTATTATTATTACTAACTGCCTCTCAGATTTCAGCCACGTCTTCAGCGTCAGCAATGGCTTCACAACCACGTGCTAGGTAATATTTATTTATCTGGGCCTAAATATCACATTCGATTAACACAAGTATTGTTCTTGCAATAATCGATTGGATTAACCTTTTTATACGGCAGAATGTGACCTTTTGGCATCTCACCGAGTTGCACAAACTTATAGCGCATGTGGCGAAAATAAGTGCGATTCGTTAGATGGCAACATTAGCTAATATGTGACGTTACTATTGTTTGTATACTAGTGTAATACAGCAGTCAACCTAGGTTTGATATGGCAACATATAAATTCGCGGTATCAAGAATGTTGCCATATTCACAGCCGTTATTTTAGATCTGTCATCCATGAACTTGGTGATGTGAATGGGTAGAGAGGTAGAGGAAGGCCAGAGGATAGATGGATGCATTATGTGACGAATGATATGAAAGAGAGTCAGTGATAACATGACGGAATGGAAGAAGAAAACATGTTGCGCTGAACTCAAGTAACATGGGACAAGGGCAGAACAATTACGGTTCACTGAACGTAGTCACTTTTTTTTTACCGTCGATGTTGAGATTCCGGGGTGTTGCATCACGTGACTTTTATTCTCATTAATATAGTGCTCAAATTACAATGCTACAAGCGATCTTAATCGAAGATATACAATATTGAACAATATGACAAAACCACTAGGCTAGGAAAGTTAAGCAGTAATTAACAGGGCACGACCGATAAAGGGCACAGTCTGAATCGATATTGTGCTTGCGACACTTCGCAGTCTACTTGTCGGAGAACAATCAGTCAATGACGCAAGTTGCGCAGGCGCGTGCTCAATCGCTATGCCGCTGCCGCTATCACTGAGATAAGGGGATTACACCTCCAAGGCATCGGTCTTTAAGTTACGTATTGGTAGGTACAGAAGTGTTGTTGACAAAATAGATTTTTTGCTGATTTGCTGCCAAGATACATCATTTTTATAACTGTAGACTGTGGATTTGTCAATGTACCTACGGAAGCGAAAAATTTTTTATTTTATCTACTTCTTTTGTAAGGACAATATCTTACCAGACACTACTTAGTCTACTATTGGTGGTCCCGCTGTCCTATCTTTATCCCAACTCATTTGGGTTCAGCGCAGTACCTATGTCTTCTTTCATACATTTCTCAGTTTCTCATACATTTCATAGTCACCTCCTTACTAACCATAATATTATCTTTTACACAATCCATTCATGCTTTCTTTGGTCTTCCTCCACTCTTTTAAGCATCCACATTCACCCAAGTATAAAATATTTTTAAAATTATAAATTAAAATATAATTAGATCGTTTGTTTGAACACGTGATACTCCGGAACCCCTAATCCGATTTTGAAATTTCTTTCGTCCAATTGGCGAAAGAATTTTCGAAATTCGAAAACCTACGTTATCAATGAATGCTATTGGCATAATATTTTGCTATCAAAAAGATTAGGTTCCGTAAGAAAATTTGTGCGAAGGAAATCGTGGGGAAAGTATTATTATGAAGCTAAAAATATTTGTTTTTTGTTTGAACGTGTTAGTCTTTCTTAAATCTTTTGCTAATATGAAAAAGATCTATAGATACATAAATAAGCAAAACCCTCCATTGTATTGACCAGTATTAACCACCGTTACTCCGAAACGTATCGGAATTTGCGTCACACTAATCACATGGTACGTTACAATGATTGCGTCAATAATATCTGTTACCATATATAGGTATTGCTATCTAATTTCGCGTGTAATACCTATAATGGCAAAACTAAGATATTACATTATTTACAAGCAATTTGAGCAATCGAGCGGATCGCAGCGCGTATCATTTGCGGTGGGTATGCAATATCTAATGTGCGGACCAGATTGCTGTGTGTCTATGTATCGGACCTCCTTTGGTGAAGCTTGGTCACGTAGATACTGCTGTGGAATTGTTGTAGGTAGTGTGGTTTTACTGTAACTGTATGGGAGCATAGTACTGCGTTAGTTTTGCTAACGAGCTTTTTGATTTATAAACAGCAGCATTCAAGTTGATAGGCGTCTTAGGTAACTCTTTTTATTTTATTTTATTGGGACATAAAACAGCTACACATTACATATATTATAAAGTAATATCAACAGCCATTTTTTTTGAATTGGCAGTCTAAAAGGTCCAAAATATCTAGGTAAACCAATAGTGTTTCATATAGGTAACAGCCATTTTTTTGAATTGGCTGTCTAAAAGGTCCAAAATATCTAGGTAAATCAATAGTGTTTTATATAAGTAACAGCCATTTTTTTTAATTGGAAGTCTAAAACGTCAAAAATATCTAGGTAAATCAATAGTGTTTTATATAGGTGACACAAAAAGAAAACCAAAATCTTAGATAGAATCTTAAAACAAAATGGTCAAAACACAGTAAGTTACGGTATCGTTATGAAGAAAACAATAGTAATTAATAAAATGTTTTAGATAAACATAACAAAGATACAATTGTTTCTAAAGATGATGAAAACTCGCAGGAAGCAAAATCACCAACATGGTGCACTAAAATTTGATTTAAGATAAATTATTATTGCAACCTTTTCAACTGTCAATCAATTGGTGTTGTGGAACTTATTTATGACGCATTAAAAACTAAAGACAATCCACCTCATCCTATCCCTTTTATACGAGACCACTCCGTGTCTCGCAAAGCACGTAATGCTGTTGGTCCCTGCTGCCATCTTTGACAGACGTTATGGGTAGTCAGAAGCCAGAAAGTCTGACAACCAGTCTTACCAAGGAGTATCGTGTTACCCTGTAACTGGGTTGTGGAGGTCATGGTATTTAGCTGCATTCGGTTAAACTGGAAGCCGAGCCCAATATAGGTGGGTAAAGAGTAAGCAGTTGAGACTAAAGACAATACTTTTTCTAAGACATCTAAGTACCGAAGGTAGACACAAGACACGAAAGATACGCTAGACAAGACACAAAAGATACGCACTTTTACAATTTATCATGATGGGCAAAGTTCCTGGAAAGCCAGGTGTCGGTAGGGTTGCCAACTCCTTGTCGGTCAAAAATAGTAGTTCTAAAATTTTTACCCATAAAAATATAGTAGATAACGAACAAATGAAAAAAATAGTACTTTATTTTTTTGAAGAATATTTTGTGAATTATTTATTACGCATCTGTCAACTTGACATTCCAGAATCATTAAAAATAGGTATTGACGTTTTGTTTTACGCTTACACATTTTGAAACGAATATTATTGCTAAGAGTTTGATGCCTTTAAAATATAGTAGTTTCGCCTACTAAGTATATATTTTTTTTCAAAAATATAGTAGTCGGGCCTCCAATTATATAGTAGGGTTGGCAACCCTAGGTGTCGGTCGCAGGAGGAAGTCTTAACTAGGAAGGAACCTACGAGAGTGGACTGGTATCTCGAGCGGCGCGGAACTATTCCACCTCGCGAAAGAACATGAAAAGTATGCAGAGCTGACTGCCAACCTTCGTATTTCGGAGACGCACTTGAAGAAGATCTGAGTACGTATCGTAAAATTCTGCACGTAAATTTGTATTCAGCACGTGTTACTTTAGATACCTACATAAGCTGTGTCTAATATTATCAGTAAGACATTGGCATATCATCGTTTGCAAATCAGACCACCTGATGTCCTACATATGTGAACAGAGACAATGTTTATCAATTAACAGATAAAACAAGATAGGTATGGTACCTGTGTTTTTGCGTTTAACATTTATAAAACCGAAGGTCTTCGATTCAAACAAGGCAAGGGGTAACAAGGTGTTTCAAACAAATATATTTCGGAGTTGCGGGCAAAGGTAGTATGTATAATATTTATATTCCTAGAAATAAAATCGTTTCTTAGTAGACACGAAAGTATTCAAAATCGATCACCACTTTAAGACAGCTATTGCATTTTTGCTGGAAATCACAAGGAATCTACAAGTCGTACCATTTCAATCTCAACAAGTAATCAGCGGCAGAGTCCAACAGAGAGTTACAGACCTCCCAACTTTCTACGAGTACGATATCCAACCAGTTTTAATTAAGTAAATTGATAGCATCTGTTGTAGCTACTTGCTGTAAATATGCTGGGAATGCTTTAATCATGTTAAGCACTTTATGTATTACAAGAAACTAAATTAATGAATTGGTACGAAAAATTGGAAACGAAGTTCTAATATGGAAATTCGAAACGTAGGTTTATTTATGTCTTTATTTGAAGAGGGATAACGAACAAATAGAAGCAACTACTGGAGATACTGCCGGGATCAACGGAGAAGCAGGCGACTTAGCGTTAGATTCGGCTGGACAACTCATGTTATTCAAAGATGATGGTAGCTTGTACTATTAAGTATTCTGTGGCTTGAGCAGGGATTTAGGATCATCGAAGTGTCGAAAATATAACCCGAATATTGGGTTTAGTAAGACTCTGTTTCCACCAAAGACGTAGGAGGATTGGTAGAGAGAATTATAGCACTAGATTAGGTCAAGGTATGAAAATGAAGCGATGCCATTGGTCATTTACACACATATAGCCCGAATCCGGCGCATCGCTGGTGGAAACTACAAAAGTTTGGTTTTAACCGGCCAGTTTTTTATCGAATTTTATCGTTAGAAGTTTTTTATATGGCTGTACAAAACTGCTTTTTTATAGGTGTCCGAATCATCAGTGAAAAATATATCAATTCGGAACTGTCTCCGCATATATTGTGTCGGAATCGTCAGCAAACCAAAGCTACAGTATTCTCAAGTGCCATAGGTATTGCATTCCATGCAGAGGTAGTTTCGGACAGAAAGTAGTCTACCCATAAAATGCTACTTAATCATAGCTTGTATCAAGAAAAATCAAGATAAAAAACGTCCGTGAAATCGCATTCACCACCTGCAGTGGCTAAGTACCTGCCTCGATGATTTGAAATCACGACAAAGATCAATAACAAGAGCATTAGAAACTAAAAATAGAAACCTATACATTTCCTGTGGACCTAGAAATACTAGAAAGAAAAACAATGGCCGTTTAGTGACGCTGTTACATTTTTAATTATGTGCTTATCTGGTGCACGGGTGTGTTGGAAATCTTGGCTGTAGTAAGTAAATGATATGAAGTCGGTGTACTAGTAAATATTAAGTACTAGCTTTTGCCCGCGACTTTGTCCGCGTGAATGTCGGTTGTCGCGGATGCAGACGAAGTTGTGGATTAAAAAGTAGCCTATGTCCTTCCCCAGGGTTACTACAGGACTAAGGCTAAGCCTTTTCGTCGTGAAAACGTAACAGACAGAGTTCATCATCATCATTCCAGCCGAAAGATGTCCACTGCTAGACATGGGGCTCCCCCAAGTAATGGGGGGTTTTGCCATAATCGCCACGCTTGGCAGGCGAGTTGGCGATCGCAGTATGGTTGTTACAAAGGCACAGATAACGCTTCTGCCCATTCTCTGGTGAGTCCTTTAGTCGCCTCTTACGACACCCACGGGAAGACACGGGCGGGCAGACAGAGTTACTTTCGTATTTATAATATTAGTATGGATAAAGTAATAAAGTATTGAAGTATGGATAAAATGAATCAGATCGGACTCTTACTGAAAAGTTTAATTCGCCACTACTTCTTTGAGGGCGTGTTCAGTTAAAAGGGACACACTGAATGTTTGACGGACTGTATAATTATGGATTTCTGTACTTTTGTAAGATTATTCTTTTGTTTTTAACTTTATAACTATGCATCTGCCGTGTTATCTCTTCACCACCCTTGGTTGACTGGTAGGAGAATGCCTAAGGCATTAAGTCCTCCTTTGTACCGTTGTGCATGAAGTATAAATAAAAACTAGTCTTAGTACCTATCTTGAATGAATTATTTTTAAATTAGAATAATACAAATTCTTTAACAACATAAACTAGATCGTTTAATGAGTCTTGTTGTTGTAATTAATGTTTATGGTTTGTCACAGAAATGTGCAGGCCACATGTTGCCATATCATAAGAATTCCCAGAATTCCCATTAGATTAGTGTCATTTATTATAATCAATCATTCAAAGTATTCTCTTTGTTGAAGTCTTTTAAGCCTCAATTAGTCTTTTCCCAACTATATTGGGGTCAGCTTCTAGTCTAACTGGATACAACTGAATACCAGTGTGAAGCGTGTAGGTTGGCAATATATTAGCAAACACAGCTTACTGAAGAAATAAAGTTTATTATAGTCCACAGAAAGCACAAGATAGGTACAGTGGTTATGAAGAGTAGATCGAAGGTGAACGAAGAAGCAAAGAAAAAGAGATAGCACAGTATGTTCAGTAAATTCTTTTATCATTTCATTTATTTATTTATTTTAATCTTACCTACATCTATCATTACAGATTTGGGATCCAATGCGATAGAGTGGCCTTACATGCTAAATCCTTAATTTACATCCAATAAAAATTACACAATATATTCTAAATCTTAACCTAAATTTCAATAAAATATTATATACAATGTAGCTTTTGCGAGTTCACTCAAGTTGCAGCCCAACAAATCAACCCTCTCGTGAACCTCGTTCACCACACGCATGGCTCTGGTGAGAGGAGTCCTCGCCAATAGGTTGGTTCTGGCTGCAGGCATACTTCCTAGTGCTTAAAGACTTTACTGAACTGTGCCATCTCTTTTTCTTCGTTTGTTCACCTTCGTTCTACTCTTCATAACCACTGTACCTATCTTGTGCTTTCTGTGGACTATAATAAACTTTATTTCTTCTGTAAGCTGTGTTTACTTATTTATTGCCAACCTACACACTTCACACTGGTATTCAGTTGTATCCAGTTAGATTAGAAGCTGACCCCAATATAGTTGGGAAAAGACTAATTGAGGCTTAAAATACTTCAACAAAGAGAATAATTGGAATGATTGATTATAATAAATTAGACTCTGGGAATTCTTATGATATGGCAACATGTGGTCATTTTTGTACACGCTTCACACTGATATTCATTTGTATCCGTACCTCTGTACCTATCTTGTGTTTTCTGTGGACTATAACAAACTTTATTTTTCTGTAAGCTGTGTTTGCTAGTTTATTGCCAACATACTCGCTTCAAGTGATTTACATGGAGCGATCTGCTTGTCTTACGTCCACAACCCAGTTACCTCCTGGATAACACGAAATCCCTACATAAGACTAGTTGTCAAACTTTCTGGCTGCTCACTACCAGTAATGATTGTCAAAGATCTACGACAGTCGGGATCAACGCACCAACATGATAGGTTTTTTTTAGCCAGACGCTTAGGCGACAGCCAAACCCACAATCTCGAATTCTTTTAATACCATCCTCGTGATGGTGTTGACTACAGTATTTGATTGATCGAATGACGTGGGTCATTGAGAAGTTACACCACTATACGTTCTATTTTTGACAAGATCATCAATAATGTCAATGTCAAAAAAAAATGATAACGATATCTTCGGATATCTTGCTGGTGGCAACAATGTATTGCTTTGTCTTTTAAAAACAATACAAGATTGTCTTTGTGATTTTCATTCATTTGATTTTTCTTATCTGATTTATAGGCACTTATCATTCTAGTTAGAATTTTAGATAAACGAACATTTGTATACAGCCCGATTCCTTGTGGATAAAATTCTGAAAAACATCCTTCACGTCCGCACCTGGCACCTGGGAATGTGCTCAAGAGACTGGCGGCATTGCCATATTGGATGGCAATGCTTATCCTCTGGCCAAGTTAAAAACCAGCTCTTGGATCACGGGAAGTGTCAACCAACCATTTGGACATTTGTTTAACCTTCTGACCGCCATGACAAAAAAGCAAAAACGTGCTCTATGGAATTACGTATAAAAGTATGGCATGTAGTCGTGACCGTGGCGTACTGGGCACATTTCGGTTTGTCAAGAAGAAGATGAGCACTCGGACCTCGCGAGGGTTTCAACCCCAATCGACTCGAAAAAAAAGTTATACGCAAAGTTATACTTTAGCCGTTTGAAGTTTTTTCTAAACCGTTTAATATTGGTATTTGCAATACAAACCACCTTGCCCAATATCCGAGAATGCCAAACAGTTGTATGAGCTAGCCTTAAGGTAGATTGTTTGATTGTTGATGTCCCAATCTTGTATCGTTTCTGTACTGGGCGATGTGGTCGCTAAGCGACAAAGCCCTTTAATCAAATAAAAAAAAAGTATTTTCATTAGTAATTAATTAACTATGTATTCATGTTTTAAAACCACAATCCTTAAATAACATTTTAAGTGATTGACTGTTGCCACCTAATTAACAGTTTACTAGTAATTTAATGAAAACACTTGTGTTTTTTCAAATGTACCAAGAATGAAATTAATGACGTAGGTATTACACTAGGTACACTATTACCTACTAGGTAGGTACACTATTAGGTATGTGACATAGTCATAATTATTGATTTACAATTCGTATTTATTAACCAGCCCTGCTTAGTTTACCCGCGACTTCGTCCGCGTGAATGTCGGTTATCGCGGATGCAGACGAAATCGTGGATTAAAAAGTAGCCTATGTCCTTTCCCCTGAGTTTAGAGTTCTCATCTCCTTTTTAAGGAAATTTCCAAAAGGTTGGTGGACAGTTCCAGTTCAAGGGCTGGTTTTTACTTCGGGCAAAGGTTAAGCATTGCCATCCAATGTGGCAATGCAGCCAGTCTCTTGGGCACATTCCCAGATGACGGCGATGTGGAGGAATTTTTTTGATGCCTTATTATATTTGTTTTTATTTTGGTTTTATAGTTAAGTATAGGTTTTTCCCTTTTTTATTACTTATATAAAATTTAATTGAAATTAATATTAAAAAAAAAACAAATAACACCAGGCTATATTTGTCCCACTGTTGGGCAAAGGTATCTTCTCATAGAGAGAAGGCACGAGCATTGATGACCACGTGCGCTCAAGGCGATTGCAGACTTATAATTATTGGAAGTTCTCTTCTCGAGGTTTCCTATCACTGAAGTCAGTAATGTCCAAGATAGCCTAAGAAATTGAAAAGTCACATTGGTACTTGTCCATGCCCGGTTGCGAACCCACGCCCTCAGGCATGAGAGGCAGGTGCCTTAACCATTGAGCCATCACGACAGCTTCATAATATTGAATCGAAACGGTAAAATAATTATATGAGAAGACAGTTTTAAGGACTCCATTTTAAATAAGTTAAGTTACTAAATCGTTTTAAATCTTGCCACAAAACGTTCAAGAATAGCACTATCATACATTATTTAAATGACGAACTAAGTCTTAGCCAAGTTTACGACTTCTAACACTAACTCGACGGCCATTAAATGTTTTACGACCCGACACAAACAAAGCCTCTACGTGTTTCCAATTCAAATATAAATTGAACAGATTTAATTATTGCCTATCGAACAACAAGCTACTTTTTATCGGCCTTACTTGGCAAGATACGAGCTCAATTGACATTGAGAAATTGCACCTAGATATAATAGAATTATATTAGCTACGTTAATAGGAAAATTCACTGTATTTTTTTAAGATTTCTTTTTCAAAAAGTAAAGTGAATCAACATTTTTTGTATCTTTATAGAACTTTTTATCTATTATACATGTAAGTTCCATCGAACCCTTTACTAAAGATACATCTTACAAACTATTCATAATCTCTAGAAACTAAACTATAACTCATTTTAGCTGCGTCTGACCCAAGAGCTGCTAAAATACAATTAAACAAACCTACATCTAATTTGTTTAGTTTGAATTGCCTAAAAATTGCCTCACTCTTATTCCTTATTCACACTTCATCAAGGAATGATGGACATCTTAAATCAGCACATACTTCACTGAATCAACATTGTTTGACTTGATATCGTATTTTGTTGACCATCGTGTCATATTCGTTAAATTAAAGGATTTGAATAAGAAGTTTTTATACCAGTTGTCACTACAATAGCAGAATCGTATGAACAGGAAACAGTGATTGCAGTCCAATTGATAAGAATTCTAGTGATAACACACATGGACAATAATGAGTTGAAATCATTTCGCAAACATAAAATTGTGTTGCATTTAGATGTCATTGTAAAACTGCACAATTAACATTGGACAAGGTCTAATCAAAGTATAAGCGAATTAGCCTGAAACTGATATCCAAACTAATATTATGCGAAAGCAAATTTATTTGTTTGTAACGTTTCCACGGCTAAACCTCTTAACCGATTTTGATGCAATTGGGTACAGACATAACGCCAAAAAATTAGTATAGGGTACTTTTTTTTCTAATTAATTAATTCATCCGCGACTTCGTCTGCATCCTCGATAACCGACATTCACGCAGACAAAATAGCGGATAAAATCTAGTAATATATTCAATCAATTACATGAAATTAAATTAATCAATTAAGAAGACCTTGCAGTCCCAATTAACGCGATAGACTCATCAGTTAGATAAACAAACATACAAGCATAGTCAAGGATGCAAAATCTTATAATTAAGCATCATTAAATAAATATCGTGATGTGTGAGATAGACGAGAAAGCGAACTATTCCATTAAGGAGAATCCATCATGTTCATTTGACGCACAAATATCACTTGTTAGAGAGAAAACCAAACGAGACGTTAGGAACACGATAATTAATGTAGCGATACGTTCTCCCATTAGTGGACTCCACAGTGACAGTCAACACGCAACGCTAAAAATACACGAAGAAATAGGTGAGTGGAACAAATGTCCAGTCGGAGAGAACGGCCAAAACGAAACCAATGAAAAACTCAAGTAAATGTTCAAGATTAAAACAAATTGGTGTAATTTTATGCAGGAAAGCGTAAGTTTTTCATCTTATAGCTGAAAAAGAAATTATATTTAGAAACTCTTTGGACTTGGAACGAATTGGATTTTAGACATGGCTAAGTTTGGATGTAGCACTAATAGAGCGTCGATTTTAGAATATTGGTATTTTATAAAAACACAAGATTTTGTGATTTCTAAAAACTAATCAAATTTAGAATCGATAACTGATGGGTAAGAAAGGTTCTCGAGTGGCGACTACGAACTGGTAGACCCAAGATGGACTGACGACATTGTCAAGGCCGTGGGTAACCGGTGGATGCAAGCGGCAGGTAACAGGTTGCCGCGAGTTGTGGTGTTCTATGGGGGAGGCCTATGTTCAACAGTGGTCTTTCTGCTAATGATGATGATGATAAGCAAGGAGTAAGTGGTCAAATATGTATAAGACAAAACAATGTCTGTAGCTAACCATCTGTTTGGAGCATAAAATGAAGACATACATTCCTGTGGACAATGTGAATGAACATATAACAAAATTTTGGATATTTTTAATATAAAATCATTATCATCACTATCACTACATATATTATTGTTGTTTATATGAGGATCGCTGCTGCAAGCTGTCTACCTCGGTGTTCGGCGTGTGACAGAGATTTACATGTAGGTATTCATGGTTTTAGCTTGATTAGAATAGGAATACTAACATAGGGGGTAATGAGTATTGTTACTAACACAATTGAGTGTTGTTAGTTGTTTGAATAAAGATATTATTATTATATAATAAATTAATGTTGATTTTAATCTCCGGAACCACTTGTCCAATTCTGAACATTCTTCCGTTAATCAGAAGCTACATTATCCCTGAGTGTCAGGCTATATTTCATTATAAAAATAGAAACTCGTACCTATGAAAAATTTACGCGAACAAAGTCACGGGCAAAAGTAGTATATTAATAAATATATCAACTGCTATATTTGGTGTACAACACGAAGGTATTGGCATTAATAGTAGAATCAAAATTACCAATTAACAGTTAAAGATATAATCATCAATTAAAGACAACAATCAGGAAGGCGGTGGTAGCATAATATTTTTATTAAAAGTTCAAGTTTACGAGTTAACTTTAATGGGCAGCATAAAAAATACCTCATGCATAGGTCAACAGATGCCCTTTACAATGGCCGATACAAAAATATTGCACACTGTCTAAATGATATGTCCGCGTATTCGCTCATAGTATTAAATAATTAATTACTCGATATAAAAACACGAAGAAAATAATTCTACTTAATTGTCTTTCGGCACGATATCGACAGCTGATTCGATAAAAATGACCGGTGGATAAAACTGTAGATAACTTTTAAAATATAGAATCGAGCCATGTGGGTCGGTTGAAGATCATGCTTTTGATGAAGAACTGAAGGATAAAGAGGAAGTTTTTAATGAGCCAGATGATGCTGAAGACTATTCAAAACTAATTAATACGTTAAGTTAAATTAAATGGAACTGTAGAGAGATAATAATAAATCTTACATAGTGTAGGTTGCAAGATTGCCCAACCAATACAAGAAACTATTAGTACATTGTATTGTACGAGAATATATAAAACAATATACATTTATTATTATTGAAGTAAATCCATAGGTATGTGAACGAGTAATCGTGTGAACCAACACAATAGATACTATAGCAATTAGGTGTTACTATCATATCGTCAACGTCATCTGATAAGTATATTACGATAACATCAGATTATCTGGAGTAGAAAATTAATTGATAAACACAACGTGAACCACATTATGTTTAATTATTAATAATTAGCACAAATTAAACATTTGTAACAGTTATATATATGCAAGTTAGATCACAATCACTTTATTCAAATGAACATGTCTATACAGATAAAAATAATGACGATTACCAGTTTGTGGTAACTAGCGAATGAATCATGCAAAATGGTACTAACCAACTTCAACATGTGTAATCCGAAGAAAGAGCCGATCAAGCGAAATGCTGGTACATACGAAAGCTTAATAAAACAGTTCTAATTGAACCATCAAGCGTCCACAGCACACACACTCACTTTTACCAAACTAATTATTGCCGGGGACCATTCGAAACGCAAGACGAGAGTTTGTTTTTATGTTCCGCCACGCGTCGGTCAGGTAGCTGTATACAACAATCGATACACTTGTTCACAACACCATTCAATTCGTTATTCGAAAATAATAAAACAATTCGTTTACTTTTATTGTTACCGACTTTTCAAATCACACCTCGAAAAGAATTTAAAAAAACTTTTGTACAATGAGAACGAAACGCGACGGGCGATAATGTCGGCGGTTCGCGCGGCACTGGCGAGAAATCAAGAATGAATCGAGTAGGCTCGAGTCGTGCCTCTCGCTCGGGCGTACAGCCTCTGCACAAGTTGCCCCCCAGAATGTTTTCTGTTGCGACCTCACGCGCACTCAACCTTTTTTTATTGCTCTAGGTGAATTTCGAATAATCCTAATTCCTCCTAAAACTACTTAGAGGCATATGTCCGGTTCCAAAGACTACTTCCATCTCTAATATCTTCGACGATGTCAGAAGTGTAAAACAAGATGAATGAGCTAATACTATGTAGATTAACAATAACAATAGAAATGTTTGAGCTACAACAAAAGCGTATTAAAATGATAACAACTGCCGTAGAGTGAGTAAGAGCGAATAACGCAAAACATGTGAAGGAGATGGATATAATAACACTTGAATTGACAATGAATCATTATGACTCTATTGGAAACGTGTATTAAATTACAGGCAAAGGGTGACCGTGTTAGACAATTCGTTATCAAGATTGTGGCTGAAATAAAGTTTTACACTAACCCCGAAGTTAGACAAGGTTGTGTCTGTGGTTGTCCTTGTCATGTGAAAACGATTATTGTTAACGACTTCAAACTCAAGACTACATATTTTATTGACGTCCACTTTAGTATTAGACATTTAGCTAATACCTATATTGGTTGTTTCAACAAGTCAAAGTCATTTTTGAAAATTAGACCATTAAAAGGCACTTTTGATGACGTTTATTTAGAAACAGAAAAGGAAGAATACAATATAGTTGCTCCTTCAAAAAGGTATGAAGAAGAATGGGCAAGACTACAAAAGTTAAAAAAAAATTGTATAGGTGTCAAATAATATTATATGAAGATGATGTACCTAAAATATAATCCACTATAAAGGTATCGTTATCAACTGTTGATAACGATGTCTGTTTTCTTCCTCGCTTCCTCTTCCCCATTCTAATTATTCGCTTAGATCATTCGAATCTCTTAGCATTCTCATTTTAGCTGAATCTTTTTTGGATCTACATTCTGACCTACACAGAACACCAGCTCTTACTATCGTTTAATTATTACATTTTTCCTTTGATTGTAAAGAGAATACTAAATTAAAATTTAAGTTTTCAAGGCCACTATCAAAATCATTGATAATTGTTGAACACTCCAGAAGAAGCCATCTTCAAATAGAGTGAGGAGAAAAGAGGACGGGGGGGGGTCATTGTTAAAGAGCTAGAGCGACACTGATGATCGGGTCGGGCTCGAACTGTCAATGAACAATGATTATTATCACTCAGTTCATTATACGCAGAACTGTAAACAAACAAGGTTAAAGTTGATGACGTAACTCGACTTGGATTGTCACAAAGATAATAAACGAAATGCAACTTTATTGTACCTAATCTAAAATATAAGAACATTATCTTAATAATCTTACTTTGAAATAACTACTATTTATAAACTTTTTTCATTGATATTTCAAGTAAAAATGTGTAGGTAAGTTACTTACTTACACAAGATTCGAATTTCAAAAATGCACACTAAGGCATTCCAGAAATAACGAAATATTGCAATGTCTTACTATATTAGAGGTGACACGGCAAACGTCATAGATTTCGAGTTTTTTTTTCAAGACGGAAGTCGTCGTTTTCGGTTATTTTGGAGCACAGTCTGACACTCGGGACATATTATTAGGAAAGTTGATTGACTTTTTTGATATTCAAATTATTTAATTAGAATAATTAAGCCCTGGCCTTTCAATTTTAAGTGTCAGTTTACTGAACTAAATGAACCCTCCATTTAGTTCATCTGGCAATATATAGCTTCTCTAAGAATCCCAATGTAATTTATCTGGATATTCCCAAAAGTCTAAGCATTTAAAAATTCAAAATAGAAAGCCACCAAATATGGTAAATGCAGCCAGTATATTTCATAAGAAGAAAAACCAAAACAATTCAAATTTTCCACTGCTATCAATCCTGCTTGAGATAAGAGAAAGCTGTAAACATGTGACACAATCAAAACTATTTTAGGCCCAAAACAGAATGTTGTTTTGTTTATTCCATTCTGATATGGAAATGTGGGAGACGATAACAAATCACATGATCGAGGTCAAATCAAAACGTGTAGAAACGAATCGTTATCAACATATCGAAGAACAATACCTATAAATAGTTCAGGGCTAGTTTCCTACCTGTACCTCTTTTGAACGCCATTAACAAGTGAAAAATGAAATTCAATCAAGTTGTGCCTTCTAAAAGGTAGTTTCGTAAATTCGTATGGAGAAGAATGGGCAGGATATCCAGGCAGAAAATCCAAACTTTTTCCTAGCTTACTATTCCACTGTTGGGCAAAGGCAAAGGAAAAAGGTCAAGAAGATCGATGAACTTACTTACAAAAAGAAAATAGTTTTACAATAGTTTCACAAATTATAAATGAACGTGAAAACGATGGACCTAGCTAAAATAAATATAATAAGTCGACTGGTAAAATGCAAATGATTGCATTGACAATGACACTGGACTCACATTGGTTTGGGCGATAGAACATTCCAGATTTTCGGATTATCTGGGTAGGTAGGTTTGGGTACCTGATACTATCGTACGCAAACGCTAGGTACACAATAACTACCTTCTACAGAGGAAGGTGTTATTTGTCATCCATTAATCTCGCTTGGCAAATATGTAGTTAAAGTTATCTTAGAGGCTTAAACCAACGATAAGGAGATTGTGATCGTCGAGATATGAAACCCCATATTTGAACGTTACAATTTCCGCATTACCAAAATGGAAGTATAAGAATACTTGTACACCCTACATAGCAACCTACAAAGATATGTTTAGTTACTTATAGTGTCTATATAAATAAATATTTAACACTCACTCATCATCATCATGGATAGACTGCCTATCTGACCTCCGCAACCCAGTAACTGGGTAACACGATACCCCTTGGTAAGACTGTTTCTCAAACTACTCATAACGAATGTCAAAGATCTACGAATGACAGCAGAGACCAACAGCTTTATGTGCTTTCCGAGGCACGGAGGAATGTCGATATGAAATGGTTCGTCACCCGCGGACCGACTCTACACGCGTAGCTTAACCATGACGGATATATCCGATATATAATTAACGCTGATTGTGTGCACAAAAATCCAGGCGTGTACAATCATGACGACAACGGTCCCTGACCCTTCGTTTTCCTTACTCCTTAAAACTGAAGCTCATGAGAGTTCATATTCGCTAACAGCATGATTCACTTACACACCTTTATTTGGCGATCAACTGCATTTTGACAGTATAAATGACAATACGACGGTATACAACCTTACGGTAGTTTCAGAAGGCATAATTAGTAAATTTTCCTGCTATGGCATGCATTTTCCTGCTATGGCGAATGTCACGCACGCAAATGAAACAGCGCGTTCAGATAGCAAACAACTCTGAATCGATTTTTAATTATATGCTCGATTTGGCGAGCGGTTACTGTATCGATGCGGCCAGTGTCAGCGACCGCAGTTCGGCCAGCTTTTTGTTCAATCGAGTCATTAAACCTCGGTGTTGTACAGTAATTGATTCTGGGAACAAACAAGACGAGTTTGCTCTGGAGCCATTAAGGCGGCGCGACGGTGGCTCAAACCTGTGGGTAACTTGATATTTTCCGCTTAGATTGTTTGGTTTTAGTTTAAGGAAGGAGGTAAAATATAGCTTTCATTTCTTATGAAATCTTGATCGGGAAACTAGAACGAATTGGTGCCTGTTTGAGAGCTTGGCAAGATCTCATTGATATGCAAAATCTGGCAAATAACCTGATACCCAATCCCAATTAAACTTAGAAAATTAGGTTGATGAATCTTCAGAGGTTCAAAGTACCCGCTGTTCCCATGGCCTCAACTAAACTGTTGAAGTCTGAAAATCAACCTCTGTTGAACTCTGTGTTCCTGTAACCGAAGCATTGTGATCACGTCCGGTAAACAAAAACTAGCCCGCGCATCCGTCGATTGACGCAAATGTTTGGACAACACTTACAAGTTACTTACCTTAAAAGTTGTCACATTACTGCTTCACAGTTTGTAATGAATGTCTCACATTTCATTTGTGGTTTCCATTTTTGTATAACTTTACCAATGTTTAAAATAGTAGATTGTTATACAAGGAGCTAAAATGACCCATTCTATACGAGGTAGTTTTAGTAGAGTAAATAGAAACCGAGTTTTAATGGGTTTTAGCGCCGTGTGTTACACTATACTTTTCACTACGATTGCGAAAAATTAATTACGGTCACTACCAATTCAATTTGCAATTAGAGAAAAATTATAAAGATTTCGCGCCAATGTCTTTTTTTTGTTTCTTCGGTAGCCGCAATACATTGCATGCATTCTACCAGAGATCGCCGATTTTAGTTCCATTTTCAAAATTAAAATGAGGTTCTTTTTTATGAAACAGTAATAAGTCGAGTCTTTATTTATGATTATTGTACTTATGACTAAAGACTTTTTCGTTTTTGTAGGCTCATTGTCATATTTGACACACAAAAATTAAAAAGAAAAAACTTTTTCCCCAAGAGGATAAAATGCCATTTTATCCCCGCTCTGGTATGCTACAATGACGGCCTTTTTGAGCAAGAGAAGTGAAAAAACCAATTCATAACATCACCAACATTGATTGTTGAAAATTTTATGGTACTATGTTGATAATACTCTTGTATTTCTGCAGCAACATGATCATTTATTATTTTCACAATACATTTCAACAAATGAAACCATAAGATGTTCGTAGCATTTATTGTTCCGATAGAAACTGTGACACTGTACTTTACTATGAACAATATTATTACCTAGACTGTATGTCTTATCTACCGGCTCAAAAACAACACAAAATTCAGCAATAATACTTAACTAGTCTTTACTTTCCTAATAGTATAAAGAGGCTGGGTTAGGTTGGGATTTTCCTCCTGGTGGCGGAATGGCGGGACAGGCTTTCGCGCCCTACCGCCGGCCTCGCCATCATCGAGGCGGTCCGGCCAGTGCTCGAGCGCTGGCTCGGGAGAAGGCACGGCTCCCTGTCGTTTCGGGTGACGCAGGTGCTCTCGGGGCATGGTTGCTTCGGGAAGTACTTGTGTCGCATAAACAGGGAGCCGGACGCCCGGTGTCACCACTGCGTCGACTGCCGGGAGGACACGGCGCGGCATACGCTGGCGGAATGTGCCGCTTGGGAGGGGCCGCGCCGTGCCCTCGTCTCAGAAGTAGGCAGTGACCTGTCGCTGTCGGCCGTGGTCGAGTCGATGGTCGACAGCGCAGAGTCCTGGGACGCGGTGGTTTCCTTCTGCGAAAGTGTCATGTCGCAGAAGGAGGCTGCGGAAAGGGAGAGGGAGATCTCAACCTCCCACCCTGCCCGCAGCAGGCGCACCGGGCGTCGGCGAAGGGCGGATAACGCCCTCTTCCGGCCCCCCTAAATGGGTCCAGGGGCGGCAGACTCGGGGACGTCTGTCGCCCCCCACATACACCAGGACCCGAGGTGGCGGCGCGTAGTGTTCCACGCGCGCCCCTCTAAGACGTCCGGGGGGGAGTCTAACACCTCACTCCCCCCCCTGACCCGAGAAGTGGCCCGCTGCAGCGGGCCGGCACCAGCCGGGGGTTGCGGAAGTATCTCCAGTTCCCGCGACCCCCGACGTAGGTGTGAGATGGAACACCGGGGTGGTTTTTAGTCAGTAAGAGTCTGACAGACCCCTCCGCCCGCCCCAGGGCGGAGGACATCCATGAGGATTTTCCACCCCGTATCAAAAAAAAAAAAAAAAAAAGGTTGGGATTTTCCATTAGGAAGTTCTCAGTTTTAACTGGAGTATGGAAGTTGGCAATGTAACGTCCCCGTGCCACAGATTAACTAATAGTTCCTCCCGTGCCTCGGAAAGTCGGAAAGCACGGAACTGTCTGCTTGATCTCTCTCTGATCGTGTCAGATTGCCCTTCCATCGCACTAAAAGAGTGACAGAAGAGGGAGCTTAAACTTATTTTAAGCTATATCTATCTCCCTCAATCCCTCTAATAAAATAAGAACTGTCAATAGGGAACATTACGCAAAACTCAGCGCAGAGGGCGCCACTAGCACATACCCACGAGCATAACCTCGTATTCTTGTTTAATTATGTTATTAATTATAATAGCTTGGTATTTTGTGAAAATATATCAAAGTTTTAATTAAACTTACTTACCTAACTGTACTTTTAACTATATTATGGCATCCTACGGCCATTTGAAAGTGGATTCTAGGTTATGCTCAGAATAAAATCATATTTGGTTGTCTTACATGACAAAAGTAAACGTTATTCTGTAAATATAATACGTCTATCTCACCTGAATACTTAACCTGAACATATATTAGAGTGATTTTTAGCTGCTTCCCAAAGTTTTCGAACATTTTCTTCTTTTGAAAATTAATAATTCCCTTCATTTCTACATCGAAATACACAGCACTGATGCATTATTATATAATATAATACACTTCCCAATTTTGAACTCAATTAAAGGCAGAATTTCATGCTTTGAACGACTCGTCGAAAAACTGTTTACGGATTATGCTAGTGCTGCACTCTGGTGCCAGAACATTGCAGTAATATTCCCTATTTAAGTTGATCTAAAATGTTCACGGCTCGTGAAGGCACGCCTCGGGCTGAGGCGCGTACGCACTTGAGGCAACAGGGCGAGCCGTGCGTGCCTCAGGCGAGGCTGCCTCTAATCCGTACGCACCTTTATAGTTGTCATGTCAGAACGTATCAAATTGATTGAAAACACGGCGAAGTTCAAGAATAAACTAATTTGACATCTGTAAATTAGTTCTTATCTTTTGCCATCCTTTTCTGAATGCAAACGTGATGCAGCCTTACGTACTTAGTGTCAATATTGTCTAATTTTTAAAATTAAAAAGTTTTATAAAGTTATTGTCTATGTTTAGTTTATTATGGCATCA
Organism: Charanyca ferruginea; assembly: GCA_947361185.1. Taxonomy (NCBI): domain Eukaryota; kingdom Metazoa; phylum Arthropoda; class Insecta; order Lepidoptera; family Noctuidae; genus Charanyca; species Charanyca ferruginea. Next base: position 28,115,120 of record OX376058.1, on the reverse strand, counting down.
TTATTTATTATTTAGGTACCCAGCTATTAACATTCCAGTTTCTACACCTAAGTTTATTAGGTACTCAAGATATGGTGGAAATGTGTTTAAACAATTAAACCAAAACAATTCCCATGTTAATAACTATTTCCATGGATTAGGTACAAGATCATACTTTCATAAATGACGCATTGTATATTAACAAAGACTTTGTTATTACTTCTCCAGTTTAAAGCTTTATAAATTATATTCCTTTAACAAAAGATAATGGAGAAAATATTTTGTGAATTTTAAAAACATCTCGTGAAAATATTACTTCTTTGACTTTCACAATATTTTCGAACGGATCATACCGCGACTGTAGTTTGATATTTGTTTATTTTCATTCCGTTGGAAACGTATCAAGACCATTGAAGTCGTTTTTAGGGTTCCAAAACCAATGACAGCCAAACTGGACCCCATTATTTACCAAGACTCCGCTGTTTGTCTATCCGTTCGTCTGTTACACTGGTAGGCGAAATAGGTTCAGTAAGAGACATCCGGGTACACTGGTAGGCGACCCCAAAACAGTTGGGAAATGGCTAGGTTTTTGCATTATTGATCATTACATCATAATATAATGATCAATAATTCAAATACTTACAAACAAAAATAAATGAGTATTGCTAACAAGTGCAATAACAAATAATAATAACGGAAAAATGGAGAAAATAGAAAAAAGAAATAATAATATACGAGTAAATACAACAAATCACGTTTACCAAAACAGGTAAATACTAAACACCCATTGTGAAAACCATCAGAAAACAATACCATTGACGTCTATAAGTTCCTCTAATTGACTCAATTGTCTGACTTACACAGCACAACATATTATCTTAAACAATACTGCGATCTAACCTATCATCTTTATAGTCATACCATTAAGAACCATGTTAGTTAATCAAAGTGTTCGGAAGAAGCAAAGAAAAAGTTGTCAATTTTGAATAGATGGGTGATAAAAACGTCAAAGCGACTGCAAATTCTTGTACAAAATAAAGGAAATTTGAATAACGGCATTTCATTTTCACTATCCATCATTCCGTCATTATAGTTTGATCTGAATTGCGATGACTATGATGAGCCTGATTTCACTGTTAATAATGTCTAGTGAATCTACCAAATTGATAGTCATCAGACTCCGAGTTTCAAGAATGTTAAACTTTTGATGAAAATTACAATCGACTATAGCTTTAGATTCAGGTGGCCACATCGCTCGAAGAACCGATAACCAATGGGGAAGAAAGGTTCTCGAGTGGTGTCCACGAACCGGAAGACCGCGTTGGTAGGCCTCCCACCAGTTAGACCGACAACATCGTCAAGGTCGCGGGTAACCGGTGGATGCAAGCGGCAGGTTGTCGCTCGTTGTGGCGTTCTATGGAAAGGCCTATGTTCAACAGTGGACGTTTTTCGGAAATCAGTCATCAATACATGAGACATGACAGAGTTATGCCCAAACATACATACATAAAAAAAATATGCAATATAAACTGAATTGATAACCTCCTCCTTTATCATTAAACGAAACGTGACTATTGTTACACATTATAGATTGAAAAAAAGTGAGTTAATCCGTTTTTCTCAATCTGTAACATCCTCCTTTTTGAAATCGGTTAAAAACATCGTGAGGAAACCTAGACTTTTCATAAGTCTGAAAACGCTAATCCAGTCTAGAGTAAGAGTAGTGATCAATGCTCGTGTATGAGAAAAGTCTTTACCCTGCAGTGGGACAATATTATAGGCTGATATTTTATTATTATTTATATTATAGGCTGATATTTTATTATTATTTATATTATAGGCTGATATTTTATTAATATTTATATTATAGGCTGATATTTTATTAATATTTATATTATAGGCTGATATTTTATTATTATTTATATTATAGACTGATATTTTATTATATTTTATATTACAGGCTGGTATTTTATTATTATTCATATTATAGGCTGATATTTTATTAATGTTTATATTATAGGCTGATATTTTATTATTATTTATATTATAGACTGATATTTTATTATTATTTATATTATAGACTGATATTTTATTATATTTTATATTACAGGCTGGTATTTTATTATATTTTATATTAGAGGCGATATTTTATTATTATTTATATAGTGGTAATTTAATTTAGTATTAATGGTTGTTATGTAGTGTTAACACGAAATTGATTACTTGTTGTCTCATTGTTAATAGCTCTGATAACATGCTACAATGCCATTTGATTCATACAATGCATTGTTGTCCGTTGAAAGATATGTGTTGTTTTGATTGGACAAATGGACAATAGCCATTGCTGGGCGAATGTTTGCTCTTCTTGATTTCCAGTGATAAACATTGGATGTGGTCTAGGATGAGCAATTTAAGCGCTCCCTATATTTTGTCATTTGAAATGTGCTGAATCTCAGATTTACCCCGTGGTTCTCGTTTGACAACATCAAGCCACTGTCATTGGCTGTTGATAATGGGATATTTGACACATCTAATCAATTTATATACGTTTTATGTACTATCAAAACATCCCCCGTTAGATTTTGTATCATCATCATCATATCAGCCTATTACCGTCCATAACTGAACATAGGCCTTCCCCAGAGATCGCCAACAAACACGGTCATGGGCAGCCCAACCATCCGCTGCCAGCCACCTTCTTCAAATCATCGGTCCATCGTGCCGCAGGGCATCCCACACTACGCTTGCCCAAACGCGGATTTTGTTTGGCAATAGTAAAATATGACACTTTTTTTTGTATGTGGCATCAACTGCAGCCTTGACCTGGTCAGTCCATCTCATAGGCCATCTACCTCGTGGCCTGGTACCTTCGATTTTCCCTTGAACTACAAGACGTTCGAGGATACATTTCCCCGACGACATACCGACATACGTGGCCGATCTCTTTCAAACCACTACACTATAGTAATTTCCACCTGCGTGAGTGGACATCCACTGATTGATTGTCACATTTGTCACACGGCTCCTTTCGTTGCTCAGCATGTCTATCATCACGAACAACGAGATCATTTCATTGCATGACATCTCAGACATATAATATTTTATTTTACGTTAAAAAAACAAATACTTCGGTTTGAAAACTACATTCTTCGTTATTATCGCGTTTGACAGTGCCGTAAAACATATTTCTCATTTAATAAATTCAGACGCTGCAACGCTTTCTGATCAGGTGCTTAATATAAATCAAGGTTACGCTTCAAGCGATAGTGCTGTCAAGACAAATTTTTGCTCGTTATAACTAATCATTTTTCTTTTAATTAACAATTTCTCCAGTGTCATTTCGCTTCGTTTCTCGGTATGTCGACAGTGTAGATAGCTTCTTTCTTATATCTATGGTAGATAGTGACAAAGTTCTAGCACTATTAATTCTACATTTACCTTAGAAGATAAATAAAGGTCATTGTAGAAAAGTACTCTTCTTTTTAATTCATAAGTCTTTCGTCGTAAAGAAGATTAGAATCAATAATTTCTGAGTATATGGTACATTAAGATCTTATACTACCGCTCACATAGACTTTTGGAAAAGCCCATACTTTAAGAGGTTGGTAAGTCGGTCGACCATTAGGTTACTTACCTATCAAATTATTGGTTCTCTTAATCATAGGATTTCGTTACAGAGCGACCACTACGCAATACCATCAGAGCGTCACAAATATATAATTAACATTACTTAACCAACATAAGTAAGCCAAAAGGAAATTAAACTAAAGAAACAGTAAAAATGGCAAAGGATGATGAATTATCTATCGAAGTTATGACCATAACTGTTGCGTGGACTGACATAACCGACCTACACAGCAACGCACTCAATCTTCAAGTTCTAAAACTAGTAGAACTTGTACGAAATATTCATGATACGCTAATTTACATGTTATTTCGTGATGTAATGTTATTGTGGGGACCTAATTTTTTAGATAGACATGCATCACCATCTGCCTACCTTTGTTGGGAGTTGGCTTCCAGTCTAACCGGATGCAGCTGAATACTAGTGTTTTAGTCATAATAAGAACCATTTTATTTTCAGACAACTGTGGCCTATAAAAAATACACAATTAATCTGAAACAATAATAAATTAATATACACATAATAAAACCTTATCAGCTATATCTTCACACGTTACGTTGTCGGCATCGTGTTTCGCTGCGTGGTGTCGCGTAACCGTCCTCGGAAACGTCGATACACGAACCCTTTCGGCCAAAAGTCTCTTCCTTAAGACGGTCTGCAGATGTTCGGCAACTGGAACTCGTACCACGAACGACGGAGTGTCTGCCTATCTGACCTCTACAACCCAGTTTCTGTGTACTACGATACCCTTTGGTAAGACTGGTTGTCAGACTATCCAAAACGATTGTCAAAGATCTACGAATGACAGCCGGATCCAAGGGCTTTACGTGCATAGGGATCTCGGTATGTCCGTGGTCACCCATCCACGTACAGACCGTGGCAAGCGAAGCTTAACCATGATCGATGGATCCGTATGGCTTATACTCAAGTGTATCCTTATGACCAAAGAACTGAAAACTCCGAACAATAGCAATTGACAGCACCTGTCAACAAGTACCTACACTTGCATGATTACCTAATTAGTGATGTCCCACATCTGTTACTTAATTACGTACACCGGTTCTATTCGCCGCATTCCTTGGTTAACTGCTGATGACTGGAGAATATGGGTTTACGTATAAATAATAATTACTAGCTGTAGCCCGCGACTTTCGAAGTCAAATCCAAACTATTTCTTCTTAGCTGACCTCTGACGCTCCCTATCTATCTACCTGTCATATTTCAGCTTTATAATAGTCTAGTGGTTTTCGAGATGTCGTGAATAATCACTAAGGGATATTTTCACTTTTGTAAATGGTATAGATACGTAGATAGATATACGCACCCTATTCTACAGCACAGCAAACGCGAATTTGCGATAAGGATTATGAAACGGTGTCCCACAGGGTTCATGCCTGTGTCCCTACATCGTTCTTGTGTACAGTTCTCCAAGAGCTTTTGACAAGGTTTTACAAATGAAGTAAGAGAAGCAAGATGAATGGATCCATACTCACCATTATCCACCTTGCGCCTTACAATCATGCTAGGATATCTGGAGTTTTCTAGTCTTCTTATTAGCGGTTCGATGACAAACTAACTATTATATTGGTATATAACTTGGCCACTTGACTGCATCGTTAGTGGCAGCCATTAAATCTTTAATTTCTTAGGCTCTCTATTTAAACACTGATATAAGTCGATTGTCACCTTTTATTATATGTACTAGCTCTTGCCCGCGACTTCGTCCGCGTGGATGTCGGTTATCGCGGATTAAAAAGTAGCCTATGTCCTTCCCCGGGGTTCAAGCCATTTTCATACCAAATTTCATGAAAATCGGTTGAGCCGTTTCATCGTGAAAGCGTAACAGACAGAGTTACTTTCGCATTTATAATATTAATATAAGTAAAATAAGTAATAAGTATGGATTCAATTTTATGTCGGAGACAGTTTACAATAGCGGGTGTTAACTAAATTTGTTATGATTTGTGTTTCTTATTGTTAATTTATGTGATTTTACTATCAATTATTGTCTATTAATTCGAAACATGATTTATTGTGTGCACACACTGATTTGTGGTTACTTTATTTCGATAATTGTTATCGATGGTTTTATTCAAAACAATTGTTGACACGTAACTTTGAATGTAGAACGAATTACTTTATGAAATCACTATTGTTTATTCATGACAATTATTATTGTGTTATTTGATTACTTTATAATGAAATCTTATTAGATTTAACACGTTTTAGTGTTTTGTATCAAGTAAACGCGTGACGCACTTCCGTGCGCCATTGGGCAGACTTGTTAAGGAGAGGTTGCAAGGTGAGGGGCATCGCCTTATAAAAGCAGGCAGTCGATACTCTGATTCGACTCAGTAAAGAGTTCATGCTCCCGACAATACTGTCGGTTTACCTGGTTCTGTTCATCCCTAATGGGATAATAGGAACGCCTATAGTCCTGACGATGTACTATACCGCTCGGCACTCCTCCTCGCTCGCTCCTGACGATCTTACATATATATAACTTTTGTTAATTGAGTATACAAATAGAACGGAAGAAGAAAGTATGAAAGAAGAAAATACGAAATAAAGTATCAAATAAACAAGAAGGAGATTAATGGCCAAATACTCAAAGGTTACTTAATTTTAAGTTGCCGTTAAGTCTCGTACTGTCACAGTCACTTCGACTTATAGTAATAGAGACAGCACACGTCATAACGGCATCTTAAAATTGAGTAACTTTTGAGTATTTGGCCTTAACCATGTCAAAGGCAAGAATAGAAATTAAATCAACCTTTATACATGCAACCTAAACAATACTTAATTCTCATAACGCCATGCCACGATTCCACCATAGAAACGCCACAGAAGTGGAACACGTTAATGATGTTAAGTAAACATCTGTAATGGCTCGCCTTGACCTCGGGCCGGCACTTCGGTGCTTGCGCAAAGTTCACGACCGCGAACAATGCAGTTTCGATTTACGAGTATTGCCAACTTGTGAGTGAGCCAGTTTTTCTCACGTCCGAAGGTAGGTAATCGATTTTCTGGACGGTTGATATATGGTATTGTTTGGTCTACACTTTGGAACAAGTCTGAATAAATGATTATAATTTCATGATTTACTATAGCTTTTGCCCGCGACTTCGTCCGCGTGAATGTCGGTTATTGCGGATGTAGACAAAATCGCGGGTTAAAAAGTAGCCTATATCCTTCCCCAGGGTTCAACCTATTTTCATACCAAATTTTATCAAAATCGGTTTAGCCATTTCATCGTCAAGGCGTAACAGACAGAATACCATAATTATTACCTTTTCAGTTATGCTGATATGAGATTTACATAGATTTAAGTATAAAAACCAGTTCTACAAAACAGCAGACTGAGTAATTAACGATGGCCACTTAAGAGTCAAGGCAAACTATTTAATTCACTCACTTGTTCGGTTTTAAGACTTCGCCAAGACACGAGACTACTGCTGCGGCGAAGATGTGCCTTGTTCATGCGCATTGTGTAGTTGTCCTGAAACAATAGAACGTACCATAACTTACCATAATAACATACCATAATATCATCCATACATTAATAGGGTATTTTACTCTGTGTGAGAAAAAAAAACAATAAATATATTATTGAGATAGTTTAGACAAAAAGCAGTCGTTAAATGTTCGTTCATAAAATCCTACTAATATTATAAATGCGAAAGTTTGTGAAGATGTTTGGATGTTTGTTACTCAATCACGCGCAAACCGTTGAACAGATTTGCATGAAAATTGGCACATAGATAGAGCATTTCCTGGATTAACATATAGGATACTTTTTATCCCGGTAATATGTTCCCTTGGGATAATCGTTCTTTCGACGCGGGCGTAGCCGCGGGCAGAAGCTAGTAACACTATAAATTTTAAATTTTAATTCAGTTTTCAGTTTCTTTAATCTGTTTTATAACATGAAATAGTAGCCGCCATGTTATTACGTCGTACGGCTGTGTAAACAAAAAAGTGTCAACTGTCAGTCAACTGACATTAGCATTATCATTTGTTTACACAGCCAACTGACGTCATGACCACAGAGTAATATGGCGTCCACTGTGTCCGGGGTTTTCCTCAAACTACGCGCGAAATTTAAAAATGCACAATTTAAATGTTTTTTGTTTAAAATAAATAATTTGAATTTGAAATACATTTTTATAGCTCTTTTCGATTGAATAAAAATTTTGTGTTTTTTTAGTGGCATAATAGCACTACAGAATTTAATTCAGACACTTTTCAAAAATGGCTGTAATACCCTATTACAGGCTCTACAATTGTCTCACTCCTTCCGCATAGATCATCTGCCTCTGTCACGAATTATAAAAACAATACAATGATAAAACAAATAAGGAAGTCAATGAAGATTATGTGATTTTCCGCTCTCATTCAATAGTCATAATCTCTGAGCCACACAAGATGTTGAGAGTATTAGATGATAGTATTGATGCGGAAGCGGCAGTCCCCTTGACAACGTGGTTTGGACACGAGTTACTCATAAAGCGTCACGCTTTTGAGTTAAGCAAATACGATGATACCGGTTATATTGATATGTAGTTTGTAATTTACTTTGGGTTATTAATGTGAGTATGTATTTATAGACCGTTCCACTGAACTATACTAAGGACATGACGAAGACTGAACAAGGGTTGCTAGAGCAAAGAAAGAAAAAAAAAATGAGCCGTCACGGGACGCCTGGCAGATGTGAAACATCGACATTATTTTGTCAAAGTAATATGCTGAAAAGAACAGATTGTGATAGGAACTAAATATGTCATAATGATAAAATAAAATATTACAATTTTTTTCCAGATAACGATGACTATTTATTGAATAAACATTTATTTTCATAAAATACAAAAATTTACGAATTTATTTCAAATCGTGACTACTTAATTCGTTTAATCAGTGACTTCGGTAATCGCACAGTCGATTGCGCATGGCGACGCGTCGCCACACCGTACACACTACTGCATATAGACTGTATATATATGCGTCGCCACGCCAGAAATCGGTTTTACGTGCGGCTATAGATGTTTCACATCAATATATTATATGTATTTCTTCAGATAATTTGAAGAAATGAATTTTTAGCAATTAATTCTTATGGATATGAAAGAAACGGCCAAGTGCAAGTCGGATTCGCACACGATAAGTTCCGTAGGTACCGCCTTATAATATTGAATAGGTACTACTGCATAGGTACTAAAAAACACGTTTCTTGTATGCTTTCTAATCATTTATTTATTTTACTTTGTTTACTTCATTTTATTTTCATTATTTGTTGTAGTGCTTCCCTAATACGCACTGAAAATTTCATGTGTCTACCTATTAAATTGCCATGCCAAGTTATCTCTTCACCGCCCTTGGTTGACTGGTAGAGAATGCCTAAGGCATTAAGTCCTCCTTTGTACCGTTATGCATGAAGTGTACTAAAATAAATTACGGTTCGAAGGATACAGCTTGAAGATGGACAGCAGCCCAGCAGGCTCCCATTTGGCATCTTTTGGGTAGGTACGTAACCCCAAAAACTAATGCTACTACTGATGCTTATGATCATAAAATGAAACCGAGAGATCATTTGTTTACACACGGAAACGGCGGTACACTTGACATGTTTGGAAATCATCAAGAACTCACGCCTCATGATTGCAAGGTAACAGATAAGTGCGCCTCATTAATAGTTCGTACACTCGGTTTAGCTAATCATAACAATTGAGAAAAGGATTTTATAAAAATTTTGTAAGATTTTGACCGTAAAATACTTTTATAATGGAAAAAGAAAGAAATTAAAAATGTTTATTGACACAGACCATGTGCGCACAAAAATAATAATATATAAAACGTTATCCAATAAAAAAATTAAAAAAATTGTGTGACCCACGGCTGCGCCATACAAGCCCAGTTCAGCATAAATGCCAGACCACTTGTGCTTGACGCTAGGATGGGTGAGGTCTTTAAGTTGCTTCTAAAGTTTGAGGATGCTACATGTAGAGGTTCTCCGTAAATATGTCTACGATGCACTAAAAACTCTAACTCTACCGCAGTTTCATGAAATCTAGATAACCAACTGACAGCTAACCCTCCAACCCCCAGCACCAAATATTGACAGGTGACTAACACGTACCTATAGTACTCGTTATACATAATCAAAATATGTGACACGGCTACTAGCGTTAAGTAATAAGGTGAACCTCTGCGCCGAATGCTAAATTCGTGAAAGTGTCGTGAAAGCGCGCGGCTGATGAACGTGAGCACGGCGCCTGCGAAACGGCGGCCGCGGACCAGGCTAGGGCTGCCTCAGTTACAAAATAGTAAAAGAGTGAATAGGTTACTTCTATGCAAGCGTGCTCCATCTTAGACCGCATCATCGCTTCCCATCAGGTGAGATAGTGGTCAAACGTATGCCTATCAATTGAAAAACAAAAAAAAGATCATAATATAAATTAAATTCAATTATCTATCCCGACCCCTAGAGCTAGAGTAAAACTGAATTACAGACGCCAGTGCACAAATTGTGCACAACATTCACATAAAAAAGAACTAGAAACTAAAAATTACTAGTTGCTAACAAAAACTTAGAAAAAAATAAATAAAGTAATAATGCTTATGACGTAAAGTAATAAGATTACGCGTATATTATTTTTTTATTTTTTTACTTTATTATTATTATTTATTGTTTGCTTCAGATTACAATGATCCATTATGTTAGTAATGTATATGTATGTCCCGGAGGGGTGTGTAGTGGTGTACAGTAGACACTTATTTACTTCGCATTACGCAAGCGCGACTGCTGAGTATGGGGGTTCGATTCCTATGTCGAGCAAAAAGTGTTATTCGGTTTTCCAACAGGAATATCTTAGTAGGAACCCGGAGTTTGGAAGTTTGTGGTATAATGATGGTCCTGCGCCTGGTGGCTCGACTTCGGAGGAAGTGCACCTGTGTTTGCGCACACCCTTATGCACTATATAATATCTCCTGCGCACTTGACTAGCGTCAATTGAGAGAGGCCGCTGTGACCGAAATTCGGTCGGGAGATCAATTATTAGTATTTCGGCAGCAGGCCTATTGCCGTCCTCCGTGCACCAATTTTGACTGCTGCTATGAACTCACCGGCGAACTTTGAGAAGCTGCGGGAGTTTGCGCATGACTGGCACGCGACTCGGAGTCAGTTGGAGAGAAGAGAAGAGAAGGAGAGGGCCTGAGCTTAGGATTAAGAAGAAAGGTCTGCCTGGCGGCGAAGTAATGTTCGTGATCGTTAGTTACTAGCCCTATTCAGGGAGAATGTACGAGGGGCACACATGGCTAATTTGTATGAGATCAAGAAGCGCCTGCGGACCAATTTAAGATAGCTAAGGGTGCCACGTCCGCAGCCGCCCCACGATTCGGCGCGTATAACGAAAGTTGGAAAGGCCATGGGAAGGTTAGAGGGAATGGTGCTAAGAAATTCCATAAGGAACACTCAGGATTGAGCAATCAATCTTGCAACAAACTAGAACAACGAGCCACAAGAACTATGGAATTTTGTATTATTCCATAAATATTATAAAATGGTTACTGAATGATGTTGAGATATAATCGATTAAATCTAAGTTTCGTCATTGAGTGTTGTGCTTGATATCAAAGAAACGTGTTTTGTTATTTTGAATGAACTTCACATTGGTGATACGCCGCGCCGTTTAGATTCATCATTAGATCGTTGAGATTTCAGTGGGTTACGTGCTGAAACTCAAGTATTTACTGATGTGTCTTTATCTAAATGATACGTATAGGTACTGTTTCAGCTAATCCATCAAAGTCACTTGAGGACTTTATGACTCACAATATTGAGCAAGCTTACAACAGTCATTATGGTGCAAAATATGTAGATACCCCATTACGTTTGTAAAAGGGGCGTATCAAAAATTACAACAGCAGTCTACCTGGGTGAAATGAGCTTTAGATGAGGTAAGCTGTCAGCCCACCGAAGTGCCCGAGGAGCCCGTGAGGTGAGCTGGTATGGAGCGAAGAAGGTAAGCAATAACTCACACGCACGCACTGTCTCAAATGGGGGAAAATATAAAAAGTGTCCAGATTTATGAAGCAACGTAATGGTTCCGGAACCCGCCAAAAAGGCGCTTGCGTAGGCACAGGGTATGGTATGAATGTAGAACCAATCCCTGAATGTAACAGTTAACAGAACTTATGCCCAGTTAGAAAAATTTTACCCGGCCGCGATTGTAGCGCCACCCTTTATGTGGCACATATTAACGGACACTTGCATACACCGAGACCGTACTCCTTTCCTCTTATCCATAGATAGTAAGCTGCCAGCCCAGCCTGTTAAAAATTGACAGCTCATTACACGAAAATTGGATACTTGACACCACTATTCAATTGACATATTTTTATTAGCTGTAAAAACGATACCCCCATAGATTTTGAATTGTAGTAGTAGATAAAATGTGATGTCACTTGTTTCAACTCAATTTAGCAACTATTTATTGATATCAAAAATCGATTTTTACAGTTATTTTAAAATTAATCGGGGTTTCAGGGTATTTTTGCTGAATTTTTTTCAGGGTATTTTTGAGACTATATTATTTGATTTAGAGACTATATATTAGGTCCTTACATATGAAATTGCCGATACATAATACTGGCAAGCTTGAAATCAAATATTTTGTGTTTGATTAGGAATTCCAAATTCAAAATTATTTCAAAATAAAGACTTAAGAATATTGTTTTCAAATTCGTGTTTCATTTGTTTTCAAGTCATTTGTTTGGGCTTGAAAATTGCTATAGCAACAACAATGGAGAAATTAAAAATTCGCGGTATTTACGAATATGAGTTCCACCGTGGCGCCAGTGCAGCAGAAACGGCTCGAAGGATTAACGACGTGTACGGACCAGGCACCGCTAACGAACGAACGGTGCGTTTTTGGTTTCAACGTTTCCGTTCTGGAAATTTTGATTTACAAAATGAGCCTCGTGGACGACCGGATACTCAAGTGAATAATGAAGAATTAAAGGCGATAGTGGAAGCGGATCCATCTCAAACCACTTCTGAATTAGCAGCAGCCTTTGGAGTAAGTGACAAAACGATCATTATCCATTTGCGTCAAATTGGAAAAGTAAAAAAGCTGGAAAAGTGGGTATCGTACGAATTGACTGAAGCACACCAACAAACACGCGTCGGTTGCTGCGCTTCTTTGCTCAATCGTCACAATAATGAGGGAATTTTAAATCGTATTGTCACTTGTGATGAGAAGTGGATCGTGTACGATAATCGCAAGCGATCATCACAATGGCTTAACCCTGGAGAACCGGCAAAACCTTGCCCCAAGCGAAAACTGACCAAAAAGAAGATTCTAGTTAGTGTTTGGTGGACCTGTGCTGGTGTCATCCACTACAGCTTCTTGAGATCAGGCCAGACGATTACTGCAGACATGTATTGTCAACAGTTGCAAACAATGTTGGAAAGGTCACCATTAAACCACCGAGACTGGTCAATTGCTCTAGCCCATTGCTCCTTCAGGATAACGGTCGACCACATACTGCACATCAGACGGACACCAAGTTAGAGGAGCTGCGACTGGAAACTCTGCGTCACCCACCATACTCTCCAGATCTTGCCCCAACCGATTACCACTTATTCCGAAATTTGGACAACTTTTTACAAGGAAAATATTCAATTCAGATGAGGCAGTTAAAACAGCCTTCAAGCAGTTCATCGATTCTCGCTCCCAGGATTTTTTTACCAAAGGGATCAATGAGCTCCCGATAAAATGGCGGAAGTGTATCGATAACAATGGTGCATACTTCGATTGACTAAATTTATAATTTCTTAAAAAAAAAGTTATTTTTAATTTTTTGATACCGAGCGGCAATTTCATATGTAAAGACCTAATATTTTGTGGAGACCGTATTTAGGCAAGCGTAGAGTAAGACGCTCTGCGGCACGATGGATTGACGATTTGAAGAAAGTGGCTGGCAGCAGATGAATGCGGGCTGCCCAAGACCGGGTTGGTTGGCGATCTCAGGGGCCTATTGTCAGCAGTGGACAGCAATAGGCTGATATATTTTTTTAAAGAAGTTGTTGCTTAGGAATCTCGCTTAATGCTGTTAACTATCCAATTTTACGATGGATATTTTTACAGAATAGTCCGGTTGATGAAATACTACACCATGTCTACTCCCTAGCAGTACACATCGCTGTGTCTCTCATAAGTATGTACGGTCACCAAAACAGATAAGTATCCATGTCGTCGGGAATAATTGAAGTTTACTTACAAAACGGTGGGTGTTTATGAATAAAATAAAATACAATTAATAGAGAATAAACAGTTCAATGATTTAATTGAAAGCCTCTATTGGTTTCTAAGTAAACTTCAACTATTCCCGACGACATGGATACTTATCTCTTTTGGTAACTGTACATTATTAATTACAATAAACAAAATTGATCTCAGGGCTTATTTTCTGTAGGTATTTTACTAAGGTAACTCTGGTCTTGCTTAATTTAAGAAGAATTTGTTTTGTTTTATTTTATTCTTATCTTATTTTATGTAAAGATAATATTTGTTTTGTTCCATGAATGGCAAATTTTAGCGCCTAATGTAATTTACTTAATATAGATATTAGACTGCAAGCTTTCCGAATAATAAATAAATAAAAATGATACTACAGTGACAGCCCTACTAGTATCACAAGCGGCGCGCAGCCATCTCGCGACTCAAACGAAAAACTGTAGATAATTATATCGTTTATTAGCACAGCTATTAGACCACTAAAAGTGACCACTTATGCCAATTCTCACATGCTGAGTACAGTTGGAGAACTCTCGGAATATAGGCTAGGCTAGGGGCTAGGCTAGTAGGCTAGGCTATATAGGCTAGGTTAGGCTAGGTAAGGGGCGAGTTGAAATTGGTTTAGTTTAGTAAAAAAAAAAAAAAATTAAAACCCCCTACACATTCATAACTTATTCAGACTTGTGGAAGATGCTCAAAACCATTAATCAACTAGAAATGAGCTGATAATATTTGAACGAAAAATATTTGTTTTTTTTTTCGGAATATGTAATTATTTTTTTTTATTAGCTCAGTATCAGGCTGTATTGTAATCGGGGCAGTAACAAATATGCATTCAGAGAATTATAATAATTAAAATCATAACTGTCCAAGTTAGAAAAGCTCGTACGCGTCATATTTGAGTGAGTTCCTGCCATACTTAGAGACGTCACTTAATAATAATGAATCATTAACTTTAATTGACCAACATAACTTGGAACGCTGTCAGTCAAAAATATTGTTTTTGACATGTGCCAAGTTATGTTGGTCAACTAAAGTTACTAATTCATTATTATTAAGTGACGTCTGTGAGGGTGGCAGTAAATGTATATTTGTTACTCCCACGATTTTTTTTTTATCATAGATAGACTATAGACTATAGACTGGGCTGGAAATTGCAAAAAAAATACGTAAAATATTTGAATTTGGAGGGCTACTCTGCCGCTTCACCTTAACTTTACAGATTTTCCTATCCTATCCTAGACCTATCAACCAAAAAAATGAAATTTAAATCGGTCTAGCCGTTTGTACAATGCTACAGTCAGTTGTGAGTTTTGATCACATCACAACACAGAATATAATGTTTATATTCATTCAGCATTCAAGGGATGATCCCTTGTTATCTACTGTTGAACTAGCTGCCCCATAAAATTAAGTCGTCCATTTGAATATTCCACTATTGGTATTTCCGTAAAAATATTTGCAGCGCGTGTACCTCTAAGATAAGTGGTTGATGGTGTTAACAGGGTTGAAAAGTACAGTTTTTGAGCTAAACAGCGCATTGACGGCGTAAACGCTCTTAGGGGCTATTAACGACTTTTACAGATTTTAAACTGACAATCACGTCAAAATGTGTAGTATAAATGATTTGAAAAAATATATGTTAAACTAGAACATTCTCTTAATCATTTAGTATGTAAATATTTTTGATTATATTCATATTAAATAGTTTAATTAACTCGTGAAGTTGTGTCTGACGCGGACAGAACATTGACAATCACACAAAATCTACTAATAAACGAAACTACGCTATCTTACAGACAATTTTATTATCTATCTTTTAATATATGTACGCCTTTTTTTAAATTTAAAGAATACTATCTTTTATTTAATTTTTTCGACTAAACTTCGAGAGTTTTGGACGCAGTGCATACGATTCTCTAGTCGCTCAAGGTCGCCGGCGTATATCGTCGCCTTAAGCTCTTGTGGAGCACTGTGGCCTACAGTATTTTACCTAGTGGTTAAGGATTTCTTTTTGGTTACAGCGGATACACGAAAATTGTTTTCAAAATTTGCCTTCACATAATGTCAGCACTAACAGTCTCCTCTGTGTAATTGCGGACAAATTAAATTGTCCTATATTACAGTCCTTGTGTCTTTCTTTTAGGACCCATTAAATTAATTGTAATCCGTGGAGCTTGGCAACTGACCTTCTCCCAGTTGTAAACGTCCCTTTGTGCCTATTGGCCATTGGCCTATTCTGTTCTGTCTTCTGCTTGTGACGGAGGGAAAGAACTTTTCATTTGTCTTACTCTTCCGCTGTTATATTTTCTGAGTAATTTCGTTACGGAATCCAAGACAGTTGTAACTTCTCCGGAACTCGTCAATCTTCATTGCCTCGGCGTTTTTCTGGCAGTCGCCACTGTCGATTCTAGCTTTCGAGAGAGCTGTGGCAAACCACTACAACTCCCGCCCCACTCTACCCCAACACCCCAAAGGAATAGTGTGGCGCGCTTTTCCCAAGAGTCCCTTGTATCAGCTGTTGCGTGTATCTATCACAGTCAAAACTCTTAACCAGTCAAAACTACTTTTGACTACAGAAATCGGTCAAAACTACTTTTGAACTGTTTCAATTTATCCTTAATACTTAGACACCCAATAGGTTGATAGATTTTTTTTTTGTTGTATTTTAAAACATTTGTTTTGTAGTGATTCTTTTAACAAGGGCGTTCCGTGTTGTAACACAAACGCATTTTATCTTAATAAGGGTTTTGACTGAAGCCAGTCAAAAGTAGTTTTGACTGGTTAAGAGTTTTGGCTGTAACATATCTACTAATACTAACATAGCTTTTTAGTATTGTTACTAACAAAATAGTACTTGTACCTATATGGAATCTTATAAAATACTAGCGACCCGACCCAGCTTCGCATGGGTCATAGCCTTCCTCGATAAATGGACTATCCAACACAAAAAGAATTATTCAATTCGCACCAGTAGATCCTGAGATTAGCGCGTTCAACCAAACAAACAAACTCTTCAGCTTTATAATATTAGTATAGATATATATGAATTCTTATAATTGTAGTATCTTTAATTTGTTTCTTTTTCAGTTACACCAAGTTACATCATCATGTAATGACGAATTACTTAAAAACTCCAAGTCATCGCATTATCACGTGTCTGCCTATCAAATGTCTCCATTTCGGTTTGTATGATCAGTAGAAGGTACCTATAGAACTTTATCAGTTCTAGATGCTGTCAAACTCTCAAGTGGCTAAAGATGATTTAACAATACTGAATCATAGAATGAAGTAACTTTAAGAAATCCCCCGAAAATCAGGAGTAACGTTATTGAGTCATGAACTCATAAGCTACCTGTATAAGATAGTGAAGTGATAACTTAATCTGAATGACTGACAGTCTAACCTAACCGTGACATAATGAAAATGAAATAGGTAAAACATTTGAGGGAAACCTTGATATTAGTAAGGTACTTATGATTCACTTCTGAGTCGCGTGCTTTATAACTAAAGGCCGTATTCCTGAAAGGCGTGTGACCAAAGTAACCGAGAATCCTTTAGTAACAGATCGCGGATAGTCTGTGTCTTATGCGTAGTTGTTCGAGGATAGACTGGGGGCCAAGTCTGCTATTTTTATAATTTCGTCATTCCAACACAATCGCATTGCCATTTTGCTAAAAGTTCGTAATCTGCTAAATTCATAATGGTCGATCATTGGTCGGTCGAAATAAAAGGATTAATAATAATATAATAATATGTGGGGACATTTTCACACACAGGGCGTCTGACCCCAAACTAGGGAGACCCTGTACTATGGGTGTCAGACAGCTGATATACATACACAAATACATTTTTTTTTTGTAAATACATACATATATAGATAAACAACACCCAGACACAAGGCAAACACAAGTGCTCATCACACAAATGTTTACCCTGGGCGGGAATCGAACCCGCAACACGCTGCGCAGCAGTCGATCGCTCAGCCACTGCGCCAACTGTGTCGTCGAATGACTGCACAATGACGTTCTAATGGTAGGTCACTGATCAAAGGAACTGTCAAAATTTTAGCAGATTACCGCTTCAGTAGTTCTTTCATTCAGTAATTGTCATTTTGTACGAGATTACCATTCTATGTTCATTCAATGGCGTGTCAGTGGTTGACCATTGGAAAGTCATAATGACGCCATTACGTTAGTAGATTTCCAAACATGTCAAAATCAACAATTATGAAATCAATGATAGACCATTCTGACCCTATTGTAATAGCAGACTGGAGGCCCTGATTCGTTGTCCAGGTTTATGGTATAGGGAACATTCTTTGCCAACATCACATCTCAAAAATTCTATTTCATTGATATTTATGCTTCACCTAAAAACCATCTAACCAATTACTTGGAATTGAATTTAATAATTATGATGTGTTATACAGGATCAATTGTATGGACCTCTGAATTAACGAATTAACAAAATGTCTTTAAAATAAATGTACATACACACATACGTGTACTTGATATACGTCAAACGTGGTGACTTTCAAAACAAGAGGTAACTTTGATAATTACCTAAAATTCTAATATTTTACAAATTTTTACCCGTAGAATTAAACACAGCCGATTATTTAGTCTTATATTAAGAATTCAAGTCATTACGCCACGTTTTGTAAACGATGTAACACACTAAAGATAGTTGGAAGTGAAAGAAATTACGTTCAAAGTTAACCCTGAATATTGGTCAAAAATACGTTCTACGTCGGGGTGAATTTAAAGCAGTAATGCAAATTGTGGGTGTTATCAAAGCAGCCCCATTTTCAATATCAATAAAATTTACAGGTTATCATTTTTTTTTCTCCTAAATTATTAATCAACTTTAAGTAAACAAAGTTAATTGTGTTTTCATTCAAAAAGACGTCATTATTTTTTTTTTTCAGATTTTTTATTCTAGTATTGTAAAAGCTGTGTAGGTTTTTATTTCAAAACTAATCAATCTCACCCCGTTCGACCGGTGCTTATTTGCAGTTATATTTTGCACACAGGTCTAATCTTCTGCGGTTTAGTCCCACCTTGGCACCTTCCTATCTCGGCACCCATGAATTAATTTATCTTACCAACGAAACATTCCCATTTTCATTAATGGGTGCCGAGATGGGATTAAACCTCTTCTGCTTGCATTACTTGAATGGCCATCTGTGTTTTACAGATCGGGCGCCTGCGTAGGAAATGTGACAGAAGGGAAGTGTAATTTAAGTCATCGCCCCATGCATCAATCGTCACGACACATGCATAATTAGAGTGATTTAATGCAGCACTCCCCTCAAAGGAAATAAGTTAAGAAGACATCTTCTCTATATTCACGAGAGACAGTCGCTGCCTGTTGTTTAGAAATAGCTACAAAGCAAACACCCTTGTTTATAAATAAACTCGAATACAGAACAATCAACGAACAATCGATTATTACCTTTTATTTATTTATTTACAACAACATCAACAATCAACATCCGTATAATTTTTGCACACATAAACACCAGACTACAAATAATATGTACTCGGCATAAAATCTATTTGTGACTATAACAACAATAACCTGACTTCCTCTACTCTCTCACCCACATTTTTAATTTAAACCCTTTATACCCTTGGCTCCGGCCCGTGTGTAAGGTCTTCAACTCACTTACAAGAAGAAAAACAAAGAATGTATAAAAAATAATAATATATGGGGACCTTTCATACCAACATTACGTGTTTTCCGAGGCACAGACCCTCCGTACCTTGGAAAACACTTAAAGCTGTTGGTTCCGACCGTCATTCGTAGATCTTCGACAATCGTTATGAGTAGTCAGAAACCCGAAAGTCTGACAACCAGTCTTACCAAGGGGTATCGTGTTACCCAGTAACTGGGTTGTGGAGGACAGAAAGGCAGTCTCTCCTTGTAAAACATTGGTATTCAGCTAATCAGCTGCGTCCGGTTAGACTGGAAGCCAAAATAGTTGACGAAAGGGTTGGCAGTTGATTAGGTAACAGACGACAGTGTCTTATCAAGCCAGCTTCCTTTTACGAAAGGAAAATAGCGAGCTTCGTATAAATTGGGACCTACTGATGGTCGTATCGTCGACTATGGAAACTTAGAACTACGTAAAACTAGCAACAAAACAAATGGAACGTAAGGTTTAAAGGACCAACAAATCCAAAACAAATCGAAAGTACTTATTTCATAAAATAATTTTTGTCCGATGATAAACAAAAGATAATATATATAAACGGCGCAAATATAATAGCCTTCTTGGAAGCTATATATTTGAGAGCTATAGTTTGGGGTGGAAACTCTAGGGCCATGGGGTCCGAGTGCCCATATAGTTTTTCGTGACATCGCCAAGCGGCTGGTCGACTCTTCACGTGACCCGAAGGCTGGTCTAATTTTGGGTCAAAGAATCAGCATTGCCATACAACGTGGCAATGCTGCCAGCCTGTTGGGCACGTGTCCCGTTGACAGCGATGTGGACGAGTTTTATGATGCCCTTTGAGCTCCCCTGCCTTTTTCTTGAAATTGTACATAATATTATTAGATTTTTAAGATTTGTATATAACTAACATTGTAATTGATTAATAAAGATATATTTCAGTAAATATATCTTTTGTTTATCATCGGACAAAAATGTATGATTTCGTCACCTACCAGTAAAAAAAGTGCAATAAGTACAAAACATTACTTATTCCAGTCCTCCAGAAGCGAGATCAAAGTTCTCGATAGAATAAATTAACTTACTAAATGTACTTATATATCTAAGTCAAGAGACCGAGACCTACTGCCGAAGTCCTCAAGAGCATGGACCACAGACTATATTTACCTACCAGAACTCAATAACTAACCTCCATATAATATGGTAACTTATGAAAACATCTTATGAATTGCGAGCAAAAAATGACCTACAGAAATAGCGTAGGTGACCCTAGCAACACATACATAATGAAGCGGTAACTATGGAGGTTCACTCATTCTACTTCCTCATCCTGGATCTTTATAATTTGATCCTGATGATAAACCTTAGAAACGGAAGTACGCTAATCATCGCAATGAGATGCCAAATCTTTAGTTTTATACTGCATGTTACAATAAGCGCCAGGGTAGCACGCAAAATTCAAACATTCTTACGATTTTTGCAATTTTCACATTTTCAGCCCTCTTCATAACGTATACTCTGATATATCAGAGTATTTAACACAGTACCTTACACACCGCACCGTACCGCAGTACATCGTATTCACATATGATTATATATTTTCTGTACCTAAGTGCAAAATATTGAAAACATTTCTTTTTTAATAGTATTTTTTTTTAATTACGTATGAAGTTCCTTGCCTA
Source organism: Charanyca ferruginea (assembly GCA_947361185.1). Lineage (NCBI taxonomy): Eukaryota > Metazoa > Arthropoda > Insecta > Lepidoptera > Noctuidae > Charanyca > Charanyca ferruginea. The sequence continues at coordinate 28,093,862 of OX376058.1, read as the reverse complement.
TTCTTCTACATACGAAACTACCTTTTGGAAGGGGCAACTAGATTGACATTTTATAATATGAGATTCAAAGTGCCTTATAAGTTTAAATGGTCCAATTAAAATAAATGATTTGACTTTGGCTTTGTGTTAAACAATTGACGAAACAAACACCATCAAAGTTAGATTGAAACAAATGCACAGCGATTATAGATACAGTTAATAATAATAATAAAATCTGTTTATTTCAGAACAATTTTCTTACTTTGAAATCCACTTAAACTTAAATTAACTTTAATCTTACATTATTAAAGATTTTACAGTTAAGCAGTTGCTACCTTGCTTAGGAAATGCTTTTTTAGTACATATTTTATTTGTTTACAGTTTTTTTTTTTCAATTTGACATACTGTGGATTTTGGCAAACTATTAAGTATTAGGCGCAGACTGCATTTCCACACCCTCTCACCATACACATTATTATATTTGTTTATTCCAAAGGAAGATATGACAGATTACGTAAATTGTTAGATCTTGTCGTCTTATTCAGGTCACCTAAATGGTGACAATACTGTGTTACAATGGCTAAATCTCGTTTATCGGATATACTCATGACTTTACAATACTGAAACAAATTATGGGAGTTATCTTTGTTAATGAACTTAATATTTTTAATGGATTTTTACTAGTCCTCATCAAGTCTTAAGAATACTGTTTTGCGACACATTTGTGTAAGAAGACGGTTACGAGGATAAAATCTTTGTTTTTCTGCAATTTAGATTAGTGGCACAACACTGAAATTCTTGTATTAGTGAGCACAGTGAACCAACAAAAAAAAATACGCTAATAGGACTTTGTGGACAATGCGCTCCATACAAAGTAAAGTCAAGCCATATTTTTACCGACTTCAATAAATATTATGTTCTCGATTCGACTCGTTTGCCCTCAGTACCTAGTACTATCGATTCATAGATTAGCTAAAAAAAAATAAAAAATAAACATTTTTTTTAAGTTTAGCACTTAAAAAAAAATGTTTATTTTTTATTTTTCAAATACCTACTTACTTAATTAAAAAATATGCGTCTTATCGGTCCAAAAGCCGTAAAAGTGTGAAGGGAATTTATATTGGAATAACTTTTAGGTAAGCATTGTGTTTCGTTAACACAGGACCTTTCAGCCGTTCGCGCTGTAACGTGCATCATCATCATTTCAGCCGAAAGACGTCCACTGCTGGACATAGTCCTCCCCCAAAGGGAGGGCTTTGCCATAATCACCACGGTTGGCAGGCGGGTTGGCGATCGCAATATAGTTGTTACAAAGGCACAGAGAACTGCCCATTCTCTGATAAGTCCTTTAGTCGCTTCTTACGACACCCACGGGATGATATGGGACAAACATAGTTCAGTTTAATTTATAATTGACAAAAATTTGACTAGATTAAGTATTGTATGGAGCGAGCTGTCGTAGCAATCCTCTTTTAAAAATGCAATGAATTTCTCACAATGACCTCATCTCACTAACGGTGGCCTAGTGTTATGTACCAAGTTAATAACCTACATACTCCTTCGTTTGTAATGCTATGTCATTCCACTGTCACTATTTACAGTTTTCCACATATAATAGCGCTTAATAAACTCTTTTTTTAATGATAAACTGTTGGTTTTTACCCAAATAAAGTGGACAATAATGAAAATAGCTAACGGAGTGAGGATATTAACGAGCTTCATGGGAAAACTTAAGTGGTGTGGTCTAGTTTTCAAATATTTTGTTGTTTAAGTGGCTAAATTATTTTAATGAAGCTCTAAAAGATTTTGGTTCTAGAATAATCGATGGGAAAACTTGAATATACAATTGAAGTATCTGTTTGTAATGTCAAACAGCTTTTTACTAAATGCATATGAAATTATATACGGTACTTGTATAAAAAAAAATGAAAATTGTTGTCTGTCTGTCTGTTCTGACTAATCTCTGAAATGGCTGGGCCGATTTTAACGGGACTTTCACTGGCAGATAGCTGATGTTAAAAGGAGTAACTTAGGCTAATTTTATTTTAGAAAAAAAAGGCAAAAGTCAAAGTCAAAGTCATAAGGCAAATATTATATATATTATGATTAAATATACCATATACATACACGTTAAGCGAACGCTCGGCCGAGCTACATGGTAGGCGGAGTAAGGGGTGTCAGGTTTTATTTTCGTTACGGAATTTATTGGTTCGGTCGCCGCGCTCAAAGCCCACATAAAAGCTATGCAATAGCTTAAAATTGGGTTTTTTTTTTTTTTTACTATTAAATAGGCTTGCGTTTGACCGCAATTCACCTGATCGTAAGTGATAATGCGGCCTAAGTTGGAACACGCTTGCCTAAGATGAACCGGTTCACTCGTGCCTTAAAGATACCCAGATTATACTTATCAGGGAACAGAGAGGCGGGCAGGGAATTCCACAGTCTGGCAGTTCGCACAATAAATGTGGAGTCAAAGCGCTTGGTTCGAGACCGAACTTCAACCATATAGCGGTGACGCTTCGCCGTATCTCTGCTCGTCCGATGATGGAACGGGGATGGGGGAATTAAATTGTGCAATTCCAAAGCACACTCTCCGAAATGTACCCGATAAAAGACCGAAAGGCTAGCAACGGTGCGGCGATGTTCAAGGCTCTGGAGCTTAGCCCTAACCAGGGAGTCGTTGTTTATGAGCCTCTTGGCACGTCTATCGATGACTTCCAATGCCTCCAGTTGGTATTTTGCCGATCCATCCCAAAGGTGCGAACAGTACTCCATGCACGATCGAACTTGTGCTTGGTATAAGTTGAGCAGCTGTTCCGACGTGAAGTACTTTCGCATCATTGCGAGGACTCCCAGCTTTTTGGCAGCTAGTTTGGCCTTGGACTCAATAAATGACCCAAAGTTAAGATTTGACGTCAAAGTAACGCCAAGAAGCTCAAGCAAGCTGGTCAGTGATTGGAACGGATACATGTCGGTCCGCGCAATAAAAAAAAATGAAACCCGCTGATAACCGACAATCACGCGGACGAAGTCGCAGAGTTCTACCTATACACCACATTTATAGTTTTATTTTCAGGCTGCAATTTATTTCAATTCATAATATATATAAAGAGATGGCATTTGTGATTATGATACAGCGGTCTTCTTCGTTTCGAATCGATGGTTGTGTTCTTTTTTTTGTGTTAGACTCATATCCGTGGTTAGACTGCTTGGGCCCAGTAGGAGCTGCATTCATCGCAGCATTAGTGGCGTTTTTAATGTCCTTTAAAGTGCAGGTGGCGGGTCACTTTGGGCACTGTAGTAAGTGGGCCATTGTCTGGTCAGGAGCACCGCACTCATATTTTTTATCTCTCTACCAATTTACAGGTACAAAAAGCAAAGGATTAATATATATAAACTTGCGAGAGCAAGTCCAGGCTGTCACAAAATTCTTTCTTAGCAAATGTCTCCTACTCATAAACTCTAGCCTTGCTAAATTTCAGCTCGGTAGTTCACAAATGAATCAAAACTTTCAAACAAACTTGAGTCATTAGACGTGTTTAATCCGGCCCTGTCACAAAATTCGTTCTTAGTGGATGTCTACTAATTATAAACTACCTTCCTGCCAAATTTCAAGTTTGTAGCACAAAAAATGAAGGACTTTCATACACATTTGCGAGAGCCATTAGACCTCCGTAATCCAGCCCGGTCGCAAAATTCGTTCTTAGTGGATGTGTACTAACTATTAACTACCTCCCTGCCAAATTTCAAGTTTGTAGCACAAAAAATTAAGGACTTTCATACAAACTTGCGAGAGCCATTACACATCCTTAATACGGCCCTGTCGCAAAATTCGTCCTTAACGAATGTCTACTGACTATAAACTACCTTCCTGCCAAATTTCAAGTTTGTAGCATAAAAAATGAAGGACTTTCATACAAACTTGCGAGAGCCATTAGACCTCCATAATCCGGCCCTGTCGCAAAATTCGTTCGTAGCGGACGTCTACTTCCTATTAACTACCTCTCTGCCAAATTTCAAGTTTGCAGAACAATAAATGAAGTACTTTCATACAAACTTGCGAGAGTCATTAGACGTCCTTAATCCGGTCCTGTCGCAAAATCCATTCTTAGCGGACGTCTGCAAACTATAAACTACCTCCCTGCCAAATTTCATCTATATACGTCAAGCGGTTTTTGATATTTCGTATTCGTGATGAGTGAGTGAATTATAGACTAGCTTTTGCCCGCGACTTCGTCCGCGTGAATGTCGGTTATAGTGGATGCAGACAAAGTCGCTGATTAAAAAGTAGTCTATGTCCTTCCCTGGGGTTCAAGCTATATACATACCAAATTTCATCAAAATCGGTTCAGCCGTTTCATCGTGAAAGCGTAACAGACAGACTTACTTTCGCATTTATAATATTAGTATGGATTAATATTAATAAGTAAAATAAGTAAATAAGTAAAATAAGTAAATAAGTGATATTATAAGTAAATTATCTATACTAATAATAGAAAGAGGAAAACTTTGTTTGTTTGATTGTAATGAATAGGCTCAAAAACTACTGGACCGATTTTAAAAATTCTTTCACCATTCGAAAGCTACATTATCCACGAGTAACATAGGCTATATTTTATTTTGGAGAAAAATAGGGTTCCGTAAGATATTTGGGTTTTTCGGCCACAAGGTGCAAAAAATCAACCAGAAAAGTTACTTATTTTGCGTACGCTGCCTAAACTATAAAAGATAGAGCCATAAAATGTTCTAATTAATTGTCGATCTTATAAATAGTATATCTTATAAAAAGTCCGCAACATACTATATCTATCTATGTCGAGTGAGGCACAACAACCATTTTTTTATTTAAAAATCTTATTTTTTTTTGGACTACATTTAAACGCGTTTATTTTAGTCATGCTATTAATCCTTATCAAAATAAATTATTTCATCACTAAGTACAGTTTATGTAGATAATATTTGGTCTTTGAATGATTAAAATTGATCGTTTGGTTTTGAAGTTATGGCGAAATTAAAATATTACGATTTCTGCTGCACGGCGCATTGCGAAGTGGACGTCACCAAGGCGGGGGTGCGCGTGCGGGAGGGGAGTTTAGATCTATGAGTAAGGTACCCGCGCGGCTCAGTCGTAATGAATAAACTCAAAAACTACTGGTCCGATTTCAAAAATTCTTTCACCAATCGAAAGCTACATTATCGCTGAGTAACATAGGCTATATTGTAACGCGGACGAAGTCGCGGGGAAAGTGCTAGTAAGTAAATAAGTATGGAAAAGTATGGATTAGGCTATTTACTTTCTATGTAAGACTTCAAAATTGAACAATTTATTACAATTAGACCATTAAATGATGATGATTTATGATGAGATCATTAAAAGACACTGTTAAATGTAATTTATAAGAAAAGCTCTTTAGATAAAGATCCTTTTGAAGAGGGCACTCTTCAAAAGGATCTTTCTCTAAAGAAGAATGGAGAAAAAAAGAATCTTAAGAAACTCCATGGTAACTATACGTTTAAAATAAATGTTTTAAAATATTTTTCTCAATTGTTGCGAAAACCAAAAAAAAGAAAAAGCCCTTTCTTTCCAAGGAAATAAACTTTACATTACTAGGCCATCACCTAGCCTTTGACCGTCCAATCACAATGCCGTATTATGCTGCACCACGTAATAACTGCCTATTGTGTCTAACGAGAAGCTTCATTACGTTACGTCACACGTCACGCAGTCACACATAATTAGTCAGCAGTATTCAGGAGACGTTTACTTGGTTAGGTAATATTTTAGTAAGGAGATCTCATTTCGGAAATGCGCTAACGTCGCGACGCTTCGGCAATTATCGGCTATTGTCGGCAGTGAGGAAGTGTTTAGGGATGCATGCTCCGTATCAAACAGACGAATGAGTGGAGGGACACTTTCTCTGTCAGGGTTGGCACTTGATCTAAGGGTGTCTGAAGCACAAAGTACGTAAGGCTGCGCCGCGCCCGAGCAGAGAGACCGCTTAGAACAAACCGCCATTTTTACCACGCACACATTGACATTACGTTTATAGGCATTCTCAAGCAGTTTCAAGCAGGCTTCAGACTCGACTGTCACGTGTTGTCTAAATGAATAAATGAGGGACATTAACATTTCAAGACGAACAAGAAAATTTTGTTATAAAAAATTGCATAGAGTTCCAACCAGTGTCAATTAAATTTCATATTGTCACAAATAAAACCTACAGAGTCAAAACAGTAGCAGCCCTAGTGAGTCTGGCAAGTTTAGGTAATTATTTTTGAATATGGCGGGAGCGGTCCTTCTGTACCCTCTATATTTTGTGTCTGAAGACACAGATGAGATTAAAAGGGGGGGGGGGGGGGGGCTTCGAGGAGGGGTCCAATTCAAACCGAAAGGGGGCGTTTAGTAATGAATTTGGATGATAAGAAGGTAGTCGGAAGTCGGTGGCCATACAAAACAACAAACAGAACCAAAGCCGCTGACTTCCGAAACTAAAGTCTAAATGTGTTCTGTGCTAAAGTTATTAAATGTAAGTAGGTACTTAGGTATCGCATTTTAGTTTTTAAAGGCGGTTGACTTTTTCGTAAAAAAGGTTTTATTCATTACAAGTAGATTTCCTCACGATGTTTTCCTTCACCGATGTCAGTGATGTCCAACTCCAAGGCAAACTTAGAAAGAACATGATGAATTGAAAGTTACCTACATCAGTTCTTGCCCAGAATTGAAACTGCAACTTTATACATAGGAGGCGGGCCATCAAATGTCTTTGCAAAGTAAAAAATAGAACAAAAAGAAACTTTTAAAATATCAATGAACTTCAAGTCCAATATAAAGCAGGTAGCTACCTAAATCAAGACCTATTTGGTCAATACAAGAGGACCAAATAATACCAGTAAGAAGTGCTGGCCAGGAAATAAACTATGTCTATTCAGTAAAAAGTGAAATGCTAGTTGGAAACTAGAGAGGGAATGCCAGCTCACCTCTAGCTCACTTTACCAAAAGTCAAAGCGAAGCATTTATTTCAATTAGGACAGTAAAAGGCACTTTTAAACGTCATTATAAGAAAAAATGAATCCATTTGCTCCTTCCAAATTGTTTTACAATATTTTACAGGAATTGTATTAGGTATAATAAGTGAATACGATGCACCTTAGATAAAACCGCTACCTATATTAGAGTATGTATAAAATATTACGAGCTAAGATATGACAGCTAGTTATGAACATACATAGATACATTATAGTGTTCACATATTTACAAATATTGAAACCGTAGACGACCACTCCTTGTATTTCAACAAACAATGAATTAGTGTACAGGAAACTAGAAGTACTTACCTACAAAAAAAAAGGTAGTTTCGTATGGAGAAGAATGGGCAAGAAACGCCGTAATTAAATTCATCGAGGGACTTTTTTACAGAACAGCACTTCAGAAAACCCCACAAATTGGACAGATACGATACCAAATCATCCCAAAACAACTTTGGACTGTGACTTTGGCAACCCTGCCAAACTCAAATAACACACACTCAATAGTTCGGCGATGTTTGCCAAATCAATTATTACCGTAGTGTCAGTAAGCATCATTTACCTCAATATCGGAATACTTCGGCCATTTCCGTAACACTTCGTATTCCGATGCAGTTTAAAACATCTGACTTACGTAGCTGCTTGACATGATGTGTCGAAAAGCCAATCACTCCACGTTCCAATTTTATATGTAGGAACTTGAGTAACGGGTTTTAATGGTTTTGAAGGCCTGTTATTACCTACGTCTTGCTGAGAGGTATCGTTTTTCAACTTATGTGAAAGTATGAGGAAAATGTGAAGTTATTTGAGCTTCTCATGTCGAAATTGCTCTGTAGCCGTGCTGTCCTCCGGCTGTTTTGGGGGACTGTGAGATTGCCGTCTACAACCTTATTTTGTGTTTACTACAAAACCTGATAACGCATCATTGTACTCGTCATTTTAAACAACTTTTTCTAAAGGAACACAAAAAAGAACTAGCTAATCCATAAATTCAAATTTTGTTTTGCATTCCATATTAAAATTTTAATTTTGCCGAGTTATGCTAAACTTAATGTAAGGATCAGCTAATGTTATTTGCGATAGCATAAAAAATATCTTATCTTAGCGAATTGACTTCACGACTTCTCATCGGTAAGTTGAGTTACCCGCAACACTTACCTACTACGAATCCGAATTAAGAACATCCGTCGTCAAAATAAAAACCTTTTTTTACTAAAAAGACAACTTTAGCACAGAACACACATGACTTTACTTTTATAAGTCGGTGGCTTTGTTTTGTATTTCAAATCATATTGAATATTGCCACCGACTTCTGAAACTGAAGTCATGTGTGTTCTGTGCTCAAGTTATTTATCACTTTTAGTTTTTGAAGGCGGTTGTCTTTTTTAACCGACTTCAAAAAGGAGGAGGTTCTCAATTCGGTTGGTTTTTATTTTTTTATGTATGTACATCGATTACACTGAGATTTATGATCCATTTTACGTGATTCTTCTTTAGTTTGATGAGGAATAGTTGCCATTTGGTCCCATAAAAATTTAAAATTGTTTGGCCAAGTAGCTTTAATTTTATGAACATTTTTTTTCAGTGTAGTCCGATTTCGATGATTCTTTTTTATTTGATATGCCTCAATTTTGGTCCCAAATAAATTTCAAGAAAATATCCCACCCCAAAGGGTTGAAAATTAAGGGATGATAGATTTTTTTTGGTGTCGCCGTTTCGTAATTAATTTCTATGATGAGAAGAAAAGCGAAAAAAAAAATTTTAAACAAAAAAGACAACCACCTTCGACTTCACTTCGACATACTTTTTGAAGGCGGTTGTCTTTTTTGTATATTTTTTTTTTGTTATAAATGCTTTTTGTTTTTCGCTTTTTAGTACCTCCCCCCCCATCCCTCCTCTCTCCTCCATTAAGAAACACAGTCAAAACAGAGATTGAAAGTACAAAATTGGAGAAACTTAAAACACCATCTATGTATATTTTTTTGCTTTCTGTCGATTATTTCCAAAAGTGCTGAATCGGTGAACAAACATGACAAAAAATTGATTCCGTTTCATTGAGAACCTCCTCCTTTTTTGACGTCGGTTAAAAATAATACAAGCATTATACGAATGTACATTTTAAGAGGTTGGTACTTGGCACTAGGACCTATTACCACGTGTTTAGTAATGACTTGTAAGTTCCAAGTGCAAGGTCAACGTGTAGATTTAGACCATGGATACTTATACACCATTCATTAGTTAGAGCATTAAACAAATATCTATTTATTTCAATGTTAGCAATAAGCTATGTTATTTTACGATTAACACAAAGCAATATAAAATATTTGCTATTTCCATTTAAAAAATATCACGAAAATGCAGTTAGTTCAACAATATAACCTAATAAGAATAACCTATAGTTTTGTCTAATAAGAGTATAGATTTTCAATAACAATCGTAATACAACGAACACGTGCAATAATAGAACAACAATTTAATTTATCGAAACTTTTCTCACAGCTCCACGAACCCATGACGTCTTATTGTTCACCCGCTAATTCAATTGACTGCCACTTAGGGCTGTCACGGCAACGAGATTTTGTTTCACAGTTTACTTTCTTTACAATAAACTTTCGAGTGCAATGCTGGCTACTAATGTTAAAGATCATTTTGGCTATTTAATAGATTTCTGGTCTGTTTTACCACCTCTAAAACTACTGACCATGTTTTTTTTCAAAAATTATACAAATCTTTGTATGAAAAAACCTGCCAAATAATTGCATCATGTCAGCCCTTAGACGCCCTCTGCTGGGCATAGGTCTCCCCCAAAGACCTCTACCTCGGGTCTTCGGGTCACTGCCACTTGAGCTTCGCCATTCAAATTAATTTAATCGAAGCATATTGAAATGCGACGGAAAAGGCCTTTGGATGCTAACCTCCTTCGTTTTTGTGAGGTATCAGTTGTAGTCATACTTAAGCAATTATAATTGTTTACCAACACACAATTACTGAGATTGTAAAGTTCTCTAGCCAAAGGAAAATACCCCTTCTTGATGTTCCGTTGCCCTCGGACTGACCGCAGAAGGTCTCTAAAATGCTCCAACAAATGTTTCAAACTACGGCTACGCAAGCACGTGAAGCCTCTTTTTCAACAATGAAATAATTTTTCAGTCTTCCCCCGTTTCTGTACGCGACAACCCTGCGACCGGCTACTGAATAATAGTGATTTTGTTCCGTCGATTTAGTCCGTAAATTGCCGTAATCTGACTGGGGCTAGCTATAAATGGACGTACAATGTGCTTTATGGTTTCAAAAACAAAAATGGAAATATGAGCGGTTTTGTCGAAAGGAAAAGTATGGAGGAGATTTCAAGTATTTTTTTGACACTTCAATTCTAATGTCCTGGCCCCTACTTACGAGTGATAATGTCACCGGCAAAACAGAAATTGTTCTACGGATAGTTATGCTTCGCTCCAGTGATAATATCACTCGTGTATGGGTACGCCATTACACATAGCTGATAAGCAAATAATATGATAAGAATTACATGGGAAAGTCAATAGAATGTGAGACTGGATACAAAAGACTAGGAAATGTAGACGAAGGAAACGATCCAGATCCCCTGGGGGAAAAAACCCCAAGCTTAGCGCAATGATATTGTATCTCAAATGTTGGAATATGAATAAAAATATTTTGTTCTAATCCTCCCCATCGCTCTATCTGGTGGCTAACATGTTTTTTTGCTCGGAGGTGCGTAGCCTACGTAGGCCTTCAACCATTTTTTGAAAAACTAGACAAGTTATGACTATCAGTGATATTAATAATGACCATCATCTGCCTAGCCTTTTCAACCGACTTCAAAAAAGGAGGTTTTTTTTATGTTTGTTACCTGATTTCTTTGGACTGGGTGAACCGATTTTGATGACTCTTTTTTATTTGAAAGCTAGTGCTTCCCGTATGGTCCCATTTTAATTTGGTCCAGTTCTGAAAATGGCATCCATGAGAAAACCGTATAAGTCTTAAATTTGGATTAAGTATCTGCGCGATTTGTTACGCGATTTCTCCGGCAAACGTAAAACGATTTTGAAAATTCTTTTTTTCATGGACAGGGTATGCTTCAGGGGTGGTCCCATGTAAATTTTATCGAAATTGATTCAGCACTTTTTGAAAAATTGGCTTACATAGGTAAACGTATAAAATGTAAAGCTTTTGACAAAATCATTGTTTTATAACCCTGCGATAAAAATCAGCCCACATAATTGGTATTCCTCTTTCGTTTCTCTCAATACTATCAAGATGGATGCTATCAACAGACCTACTCCCGATCCACTACCATCCGACCTTGAAACCTACATTCACGCATAATGAAAATAATTCCATTGTGGGCTCAGTTCGATGTTGATCTTAATCGATTTTATTTGACATTCAGACGTAAACTACCGATTACGACCAATGTTGTCGATAAGTAAATAAGAATCGATTAATGAAAATGTTGGTAGGTGCGTGAAAGCTAAAATTGAAAGGTCATGTAATTTATGTATTATTGACTAGCACTTTGCTCGCGTCTTCGTACAAAACGTAGGTAGGTCGCTACCTACCTTCGTTACAAAACGTAGGTAGGTCCCTACCAAGAAGCTTGTAGATAAAAGTGGAGGCAACACTCTAAATACCTAAGTGAAACAGACGGGCAGACCCTCTCTTTCTGAATGCATACATAAGAACGAGACAGTGATATGTGTTTTCTTTATCTTATGTATGCATTCAGAAAGAGAGCGTCTGCCCACAGTTGGTTTCACTTATTTGTCCAGAGTGTTGCCTCCACTTTTACCTACAAGCTTCTTGGTCCCTACCCTACCTACCTTCGTTACAAAACGTAGGTAGGTATCTACCTTGCTTGTTCTTCTCCATAGAAATGGAGAAAAAGAAGCAAGAAACTCCTCGGGTACTCTTTTTATCCAACTCTTCACAAAATCCTGGTTACATTATTCTTATTGCTTCTATAATAGGTATATGAACGGGATATCTCTTCTAACTAGCTTCAACTTTCTGAGTAACTAACAGAATTTTTGACAATTCAAAACTGAAAACTGATTGAAATGTGTATAAAAATGTGTTGCTACTCCATAGAAAAATGCAACACCTAGTTACACATTTTTTTTTTAATAATCCACTAGTTGTTTGAACTCTGAGGGCCATGGTAAAGAGCTTGTGTGACGATGTTATTTCCATCCTGTATCAATATAGCAGTAGGTCTGCAGTCTGAACACGAGTCGAGTAGATGCGCAGTAACAATTTCACGTTTCAGCGGGAGTTAGAGGCGGGGCAGCCTGCAGCGCACTTCACAGCTTCAAGTTTGAACCGAACTATACCGTCTCGCACGTGTTCCATTTTGAGGATCCGTGTATCATCGCTGACAAAAATATTAGTTCTTTCTTACTAATTGTACAGCTGTGTTCCTACGCAAGTACACAAACATTATATTAGTCATTATCTACGTCTGTGTGAGTAACTTATGGTGATCACTAGTGAATGGGTGCTCACATCTGGTCTGTTACCGTTACATTAAAAAATACATACTGTATAGACAATGTAACAATGGTTCATATTGTTTATGGACATTGAATTTCAACATGATTCGTAATTTTTTTGTAGGTAAATAACTGATGTAAGTTTCTGATACTGTAGTTAATCATTATAATAATCTATGGAAATTCATTTCCGTATTCTGAGTAGTCTTGCTATGCTTGCTATCTATTAAGTATTCCTCCACTTTTCTTCCCTCTAATTTCAGTAGAAATGCCGGCTATGAAAAAACCTCTTCTTCTCCTCTCCTCTCTTCTCTCGTGACCATAGAGTCCAGAATGTCAACGTCAACGTAAGCTGTTGTTTATGATCAAACAAAAGTAAAGTAGGTATGACATTTGACAGTTCCGCATACGCAGTACATTAAATAGTGATGTGCTGATAGCCGGAAAAGCCGAAGATAAAAAGTATAAAAGCTGTGACTATTTTATAATCCGGCTAAAACATCAATTTTAATAGTTAATCAAGCTAAACAAACATTGACTTATAATATCACTCTTTTGGCTCTAAAAGTGGTTCTGGCCAATTTAAAGCCTCGAATAATTAGTAAGTCGGTACATGTATTGCTAAAATACTGATTTTAAGATTTTAAATATGTAAATGTACAACAGACCATATCTGTAAAAGAGGACAAGTAGACTTTTACTGTTTTACTTTTCATTACTTCGAAAGGACGAAAATCTTTGCCGAAAGTCGACTATTAGTATCGTCGTCACATCTCTACAATATCGACATACACATTGTGCATGCGCTGGCTCTGTTCGTCCAAGCATTACCTTTTCAAATGTTAAGCTCTGCCATTTATAGGGTTTTGTAATTCGGCACACGAACTAGGAAGCATGCTGAGTACGTTGCATAATCCTATTAGATATACTTAATGTAGGGACTATAAATGGCGTAGTTATCTAGTACTGGACTAGGAATGTGTAAAAGAGTTGGTCTAAAAGAATTGCGGTTTTTCAAACCGACTTTAATCTTAAATTAAATATAAGTTGCATATGGCCAAATACACACACGTTGCTCATATTAAGATGGCGTTAAGTCTCGTACTGTTACTGTCAGTATGACATAAAGTGATAGAGACAGCCTCAGATTATAAAACAAAAAGAGACAGCACAAAACTTATTTAAAATTGAGTAGCATTTCAGTATTAAGCCATTAGACTTCAATAATATCTACCATTGTCAGATTATATAGATACAAAATCAATACCTACTCAATCTATTAAAATATCCGGAAATCGTCCAGAAAAACCCTAGTGTCTGAAGTTTTAACAAAAAAGATTTGCAAAATGGCCTCATGTCCGGAGCTCATGAGACAAAGAAGGTTCATTTGTAGTTCGTACTCATTCAAAATCAGAACGTATCAGAGCTGCCAATACACGGAAATAAAAATAACCCCCGGAAGCGCGTAATTTTTAGCGGTAGACCGAATTCGGATGCGTTCCGTTTTACGTTGCGTAATTCGATTGTTATCTGTTACGTCATAAGATGAGCAGTGTGTGAACCCTGGATTGAGAAATTACGTTCCGATCTACACAGAAGCCGGCCATTGTTGTGTGGTACCTTTTTTTTTTTCTTTTTTTTTTTTTTTTTTTGCGCGGTGGAAATCCTCATGGACTTCCTCCATCGTGGGGGCGACGGAGGGGCATGCCGGACTCCTACCGGCCAAAACCACCGCGGTGCTCCACCTCTGCCCATGGCCGGGGGTGCGGGATTCGCATTAGCATTCACCGCTCCCCCGACAGGCCATGACCTGCTGTTTTTCAGCAGGTCCCACCTCCCGTGCGACCATTTCCATAGCGGCCGCACCCACTCTCGAGTGGCGCGCGTGGAACACTGCGCCGCCAACTCGGGCCTATCTGGTCGGACGACGGACGCCCCTAGTCCACCGCCCGCAGGCCACCTCTCATGGAGGTCGCAGATCGTTTTGCGCCCGTTGTGTGGTACCTACCTAACTGTATCTATTGTATATTCGGTGGTTTGAGAATGTTTATAATATTGAATAAGTTTATCTGTGTCTTGATGATTGTGTCGGATTCAAATGTTGTATGTTCACATAATAAGTTTTAATGTACCTTTTGTGTCGATTTCGGTTTTGCTGACCCAGATATTATAAAAAACAATTGCAATTATCTTTATCAGTTTCCAATCACTGTTTCAATTTGCATATCTTATCAAAAAAGACTGCTCTAATTCCCTACTACTCCCGTATTCTAATTTTAAACCGGTTATCGTGAAGTCACATCAAGGCTAAAAAAACCTATGACTGACAATGGCACACATGAACAAAATCATGCTTAAACTCCTTCCTTTACATAAAATCAACACTAAATACTGGCTAGTTTAGTGAAAGTGAAAATTTTACTTCCTTATCATCAATAACATTATTATTGGAACGATTAGCTAATTTATATCAATAACGACCTTCCCATCCCAATGACCTCCGTTACGTCACATCCGATTACCATAACGGATGCGTTCAATACTATGCTAATTTATGTTGATTTTAAATGTTTTTATAGAAAATTATATTACTATAGAATACAGATTTGGGTATGATTTTAATATTTTTTTATCATAACACGATAAATTCATAATTTATTTATTATATTTGCAGATTTGCTAAAGATTATATTTGATGACTTAAAACTTCTGAGAATGGAACAAAGAAACGAATATATTAAGAATCAAAATGAGTCAGATTCGATTATTTAGGCACTACCTGAGGAACAAGACAGGTAAAGAGGTAAAACCATCC
This sequence comes from Charanyca ferruginea, assembly GCA_947361185.1. Lineage (NCBI taxonomy): Eukaryota > Metazoa > Arthropoda > Insecta > Lepidoptera > Noctuidae > Charanyca > Charanyca ferruginea. The sequence goes on along the minus strand of OX376058.1, from coordinate 28,078,535 downwards.
AACTGCTTGACTCACCAAGACCCCACTATTCTTTGGAGAGTGCGTTGAACGACCAGCAGCTATGTTATTCTGTAAGAACTCACTTCAGTTCTCACTTCATTCCGCGGTGAAAACTGTTTTAGGTAGTCTGTAACTCGATGAAAACTACGCTAGCGCTACTAAGTGCTGGCATAGGTGAAGCGAAATATTATTTCGTTACTATTTAAGCGAATACCAAATACTTTTCACTTCAAGTAAGTGAAATCGGAAATGAGATAGGATTCGAATTCGCGAATTCTTACAGAATTGCACTGCTGAACTATATGCCATTTTAATTGAGATTATGTAAGAGTAACATCAGCTTGATAAATAAGTATCTGTTATTATTAAAATATTCCTGACAATCTAAGAACTCTGATTTGACATTTTATATTTGAATATTAATTCGTGTTTTTGAGTGCATTTTTCAATATGAAATTAAACTTGATGGCTATGTATGATACTCGTTGTTATAGTGTATGGGCAAAGGAACTATTAGTTAATCTGTGGCATGGGTAACATAATAATTAATTAGGATTATAAAGAACCATGGCACGATTTGTACAAAAAAAATTAAGATGTTTAGAGAAGTTGAAATTCTATTCTCATATTCTTGGGTACCTAAAGAGTATCTCCAGGAATTTACAATATTTTTAAAACCTCGCAAAAAAAAGTTAATAGTTTAACGAAAAGCTCATTATTTCAGAACGAAACGACTGACAGTAACATTGACACTGACAGCCGCCGTTTCGCAGTTCTTATATTGAAATTGCATCGTTCTATGGGAAATAATATCACAAATAATGCTTATTTTTTTCCACACACTTGTCAGATCACTTGTCTGCCAATTTTTTAGATCAGTTAACATCGCTTGTCACTTTCTTTTTTTAAAAACACAAAATGGGCATCAAAATGAAACGAAAAAGTGTTATTTTCATTTCGTAATATTTTAATTATGCGGGGGTTTAAAAATATGCTAAGTATATCAATCTACTCCTAGTAATGTATTTTTCACATTGGAAAATATTTTAAAACCCTCTAAATTTTTTTTTTATACATAAATGAGTGTATGAATCTCGCCATGATTCTTTGATTTTTCAATTTCTTACGCAGGTTGCCGCTCGTTGGGGCGTTCTATGGGGGAGGCCTATATTGAACAGTGGACGTCTTCCGGCTGATGATGATGATAATGATGACGTAGACGTTCAGAAAAAGTCCCAATAAAGTCCTAATAAACGTCAAATCGGACTTCTTAGATTGTCAGGAGATTAGTTAGTACAAGAATGAATCCATCAATCCATTTCATATCAAGGTACCTCTGTGCTTCGGAAAGGACGTGAAGCGTCACGGTTGTCATGAAGTAGGTACATCTTTAGCAGTCGTTATGGGTAGTCAGATGCCTGAAAGCCAGACAACCAGTCTTACCAGGGGGTATCGTGTACCCAATGACTGGGTTGTGGAGGTCAGATAGGCAGTCACTCCAAGTAAAACACTGGTATTTAGCTGCATGCAGTTAGACTGGGAAGCCGACCCCAATTTATTTGGGAAAAGTCTTGGGCAGGGAGTACGAGAATTAATACTGTGAGTGCCACGCACAAACTCCAGAGGTTTATGACAAGAAGCAGTGTGGCGCAGGCCGCGAATAGCACCACCCCATTTCTACCCGTGGGTGTCGTAGAAGGCGACAGAGGGATATTGACCAAAGGATGAGCACCAGCGTACTTCTAATTACCATAACACCTACTGAGATCGCCAACATGCATCGGCCAAGCATGTTGATTACGGCTGAACCCCTCGTTGAGGGAGACCTATGCCCAGCAGTGGGCATCTAAAGGTTGAGATGTTGATGATGATATGACAAGTTGTTATATGCCTATTCTGTTTGATAATGAAATAAATTGCTGCATGTTAATGATATAATAAAAATATATACAAATGAACATCATTGTTAAGGTCAATAGCTACTAAAGTGACTAGTGTTTCTGTGTCAATGTCTGTCTGTTATAATGACGTGATAATGGCGGATGCGTGCGCGCATCATTTGTGGCAAATGCATGCCAATTTGTTATCTAATGTACTTTATCATTATGGACTTAATTGTAGTATTAAAGAAGCACGATTTTCTACAAAGATGGAGTAGAAACTTTTCGGATACAAAAATCTGTTTCAGAAATTTCTTTGTCCACAGTCCAGACTATCAGACATTGAGGCCAGATAGTAGACGGAGCAGACACGATTTAGGTACGTCAGCTGTCATTCGTATCAAAATAAAATCATTTATTTGCGTAAATAAGATACAGAAGGTTCTTAAAAAAATCGGACAAGTGCGAGTCGGACTTGCCCACCGAGGGTTCCGTACATAATAGTAGGTACATATCCATACTTCTATACTAATTCATACCTACTATCCATACTCTAATCTACTTAAGAGGAAATACCACGGGCTAGAGAATTGAAAATTAGATATTTGTAAAATCTATTGCCGTCGCGCGATGCCCGAACACGAACCGCAGAGCGCGATAGAGACAACTGCAGCTTTGACCGAAAATACCTATTAAAAGTACACAAAATCAATGATTCGTAGTCCCCTAATTTCTTCTCCAAAACTTAACCGATTTAACTGCTTTTTTCATTAAAAAATAAAGAAAGGCTTTTGCCGTGTTCCTATGTTTTCTATTTTTTATATAATCAAGTCAAATTGGTTTTCTGAATATTTGAACACAGCGGAAAATCATGCCAATTTTTTAGGTTTTTGAATATTCATATCTCTTTTAATAATACATTTATTAGAAAATGGAAAACATAGGGACATGCCAATAGTAGCCATGGATATTTAAAAAAATAATAATTGATCTACTGGCATTATCCAGGGAGGAAACAGGGGACTAAGTTTGTATGGAAAAACGGCCCTTGTGTTTCCTCTTAATATTATAAATGCGTTTTTTGCGACATAAACGGTCGTATCTTTTTTTCACGTTAACATAGAAGGTTGATTTTTACAGCATCAAGGGACCGTAGACTTGAGTATATGGTTTTAATTTCAACTCGATACCTCCACGCGTTCCCGAGATAAAAATTCTTGACAGACAGACAGACGGACAACAAAGTGATCCTATAAGGTTTCCGTTTTTTCCTTTTGAGGTACGGAACCCTAAAAAGAATATGTTGACCTCTTATTTTCTGGGGGCAGTCTACCGATAAGGAACTGGTATTCAGAATGCAAAAGAGATGTCTAAGGTCAATGTTAGGTCTAAAAACAACAGATAGCTGTCTTCCCTATTTTAAATCTTTAAAAATTTTAACTTTTTGTCTTTATATATTTTGGAAACAGCTTTGTTTGTAAAAAACAATCCACAATTATTTAAAAAAGTTTCGGAAGTCAGAAGAAATCCAATACGGACTCAATATTTAAACCATGTATGTCATGTAAAATGTAAAACCGCGCTAATGCAGAAAAGTGTGTTTGGTGCTGCCCCGCGCATTTATAATAAAGTACCTAATGTAATAAAAACTATGACTGTAATAAAATTTAAAAGGGCACTTATCGAAATATTAACTGAGAAAAGCTATTACACTATTAACGACTTACTTAATGCACACCTCGGACACTTCATACAAAACTTGCAAAATAATTACCTATTACTACTACAAAACCAAATGACGTCTGTACACGTGCAAATGTGTGCGTGAATTTTAGTAGGGTTGAATCAGTTGGATGTCGTGGCGTACAAAATAAAAGTGCAGCGCTTTGTGTCGGGCGAACCGAACGACGACGGAACTACCCGAACGTTTCGAGCATTATTATGAAGTGATCTTGTCCGAGCGGTCAATTATTTATTTCTAATAAATAAAATAAATGATATTTGATTATGAATACTCGGATTTGTAATGACATAAAAGTAATATTATAATATTTATTATGTAAAGAGGTTTATTTATTCATCAATAATGGTAAATTAAGGTACCTAATTACAAAATATGGAATTCACGATCGCCCCGTACCATTACGCGGCAACGCAATGGGGCGACGCGACAAAGTTAGTGCGTAGGGTAGGTACTACTTTTCAATTCCAAGAATGAATAGAACGTGAAAGAAAGGGACATAAGTACATAACAAAGACAATAAAGAGAGAGAGCAATATTAATAGCTGGTAATGTTGGTATGTTATTATTACGGAAGTTTTAATTGTATTGTTATAAAACGACGAAAACTTGGAAAATAAATGAATCATCGAGATTAAAACTAATAAATAAAACTTAAAACAAAATAAATCGCAAAATTGTGTGTTTGTGTATTGTTGTTTGTGTTTCAGCAGTACCTACAGCGCTGCAGTTCTTACGATTTTGAGCGCCCTGGCTAAAGAGTCGGCGGTTAGCCCCTGTAAGTGCGGGGTGAGGGTGCGGTATCTGATATAGCGCGGGGAAGGGAGTGTCCCTTCTGTACGTAGTACTATTAAGTATTCTGTGCTTAATGATGAATCGCTGACTGATTGACATATTTTTATTATTGTAACATACTTTGTAACCAGTCCGACAATTTTATTTTTTGTAACCTAACATGACATTTATTTAACTAAATTTGACATTTATAATTTTTATGATTTGACATTTATCTTTCGTAAAATATTTTTTTAATTTGATTTTGTAATTGAATGTTATTTGCATGCCCATGCGTCGGTAGAATATGGAGGATTTTATTATGTATAACAGAACATCTTTATACTAATTACCCATGTTTGCAAATTAATAAATGATTTGATTTGATTTGATTTGATTTGATCTTATTCTGCAAATAATTTTTCATTAAGTATACATTTTAAACTTAATAAGTTTGAATTAAATTCAGTCTAATGACGTAACGTAGATCTTTGGCAGTCGTTATGATTAGTCAGAAGCCAGAAAGTCTGAAAACCAGTCTTACCAAGGGGTATCAGATTAGGTTACCCAGTAACTGAGTTGTTTAGGTCCGATAGGCAGTCGCTCTATGTGTAAAACACTGGTATTCAGTTGCATCCGGTTGAACTGGAAGCTGACACCGATATAGTTGGGAAAAGGCTTGGCAGTAATCTAACTGCAGTATTAGCAAACAAAATCCTGTCTAATCTAATCGTAGTAAATGTTGCAACACGGAACTATACCCTGTTCACAATAAGATTTACAAAAACCTTTTTTACAGTCCGTTCAACCGATTTTGACTTATATTGCGTTGGTAGCATGACAAATGGCAACTGCAGTAAACAGTTGATATTGTAACCACTTGTTTGCGTCTAATGTCATCCTTAAACCTACGGAATAAAAGTGAAAATCGGTTGAAGGGACTGTAAAAAAGGTTTGTGTTTATGTCTAATCTTATTGTGAACAGGGTATAGTAAAAGGTTGTCGGTTTATCTGCTATATAGTAGCGAAACGATCGCTCAATTACCTTCCACAACTTATGCAGTGAGATAGCTACGAACTACGCCTCGTAGACAGATACCGATGGTTATTCCTACCTTCGAAATTGCTTTCAATAGTAATAAACAATAGTAATTTTCCGTATGGTGTCGGACGTAAAGAATAGCACCATTCCATATCTTCCCGTGGGTGTCGTAAGAACGTGCCAGAGAATGGGCAGCAGCGTTCTCTGTGCCTTTGTAACAACCATACTGCGATCGCCAACCCGCCTGCCAAGCGTGGCGATTATGGCAAAGCCCCCCTTGGGGGAGGCCTATGTCCAGCAGTGGACGTCTTTCGGCTGAAATGATGATGATGATTATGAGTAATAAACCCGATTTTAACGTTAAGTTTGGTACAGTTCACTGATAAGGTAGAGTGGACACCGGTGTAATTTAGTTGCGACCCAATCTCATAATTTAAGTATATTTACATATCTATACTAATATTATAAAGAGGTAAAATTTGTTTGTTTGTATGTAGGGGGTAATCTCCGGAACTACTGGACACAGGTCCAGTAGTTCCGGAGATTACCCCCTACATACACAATCCCTTTTCTGTTAGCGTTAACGCCAACGGAAAATAAAATTGTATGGAGTTGACGTTTGCTTACGCGATGTCACGTGATGCAAATATGTCAAATCCATACAATTTGATCGTTCCGTTGGCGTTAACGCTAACAGAAAGGGATTTTGTCTAAAGGCCCTGGTCCGATTATGTAAATGTCTGCTATAGGCTATTTTCGTTATCAATAAAATTAGGGATCCTAACAAAATTCACGCGGGCGAAGTCGCGGGCATAAGTTACCTAGTAGTATTATTATAAATGCGGAAGTGACTTTGTATGTTACGTTTTCACGGCAAAACTTCTAAACGATTTTGATAACATTTAGTACAAGCCACAGAACACATAAAAGAGGTTCTGTCTTACAGACAGCGTCATCAACTAACTGCTTACCCCCAACGCATCAAATGTTCTTCGGATAGGAGGTAAGCAGTTGATGACATAAGCTTGAAGTCTGGAACCCCAAAAAACGTTATACTACTTAATCTGTATCCGCGATATCCGACATTCACGCGGACAGAATCGCAGGCAAAAACTAGTACTTACCTAATAGTTAATATAAAAAGAGATTTATCTATACTAATATTAAAATAAGAGTTTCTTTATTTGTAAGAGGAAGTAGGTACTGGTACGATCACAGTCACTGATAGAAAGCTACAGTATTGCCCAGTACCAATAAGGCTATATTTTATGACATACCTAACTTCCACACGGACAAAGTCGCGGGAGGAAGCTTGTCTAAACTATTATTGTAAAGAGGAAAAGTCTGATTTTTTTGCATGTTTGTTTGTAGATATAATAAACTCAAAAAATAATGAACCGAATCTAAAAAATCTTTAACCTATACAAAGCTGCATTGTCAGCAAGTAAAAAGGGATTTGAGGAGAATATTCGAAATCTACGCCGCTATCGTCACGGAAAAATTGCTAGTTAAACATACTGTGAACAATAACATTAATATACTATGAACGATGTTAACTGGTGTTACCAAAAAAAAAATAGGTAACTTTAGTGTATTTTGTAAACTCTGGTATCCAAAGTAAGACCTAACTTGTGTTATATGTGCCTATAACACAAGAAACTATATATCTAACAAATGTTTACGATCGATATATAGGCGATCCACAAGAAATGACAGGAGCAGTTTAATTTTCAAATTGTGCTACGAAATTCTGAAGGTTAATGAACGTTAGTCAGTGGAGAAACCTAGTGAAAAAGACAAACAGAAAGCATTATTAACGTTTTCTTATTAATGTAAGAAGAATCTTACCGTTCACCGTCATTGTTACACAGTCATCGACACTTGATTTAATGACAGTAAAAATTACATCCGCGCGCCGTTTTCTAAGTCATCGCCTTACATGGTTTTTATTTGCACTTGCCGGTGTTAATTCCTAAGAAGACAGTCAAGCTTGAAATTGCGAACAAATAGGTGGTACAATTAACATAATTAACTTTCGTATTTAATTAAATTATCTTTAATATATCAATACATTCTCCCTAACTTTACATTAATGCTTTAACCTGGTCTTTGATTGTTCAGCAGAGGTTCAAGCTTGAGGTTTGTCAGCGAGCGATGGAATGCAGCATCCTGGGAGCCAGATTAAGGGGCAGACAAGAGCCAACTAGCGGCACCCATCATTTTATTTCCATAACTCCTAAATTAGATCAAAATTAAAAAAATCTAAATCTGTACTTAACTAGTAAATTTTCTGAAGTATTTCTGGAGTGACTTTCCATTATTTTGCATTTCATAAATTAAAAGACCACTTCCACAAGTCCACCTCCAAAAGTGAACGATTCTTTTACATTATAAAATGTAAAATAATGGAACATCACTCCAGAAATACTTCAGGTAATTTAATAGTTAAGTACAGTTTTAGATTTTTTAATTTTGATCTGATTTAGGATTTCTAGAAATAAAATAATGGGTGGCGCTACTTGGCTCTTGTCTGCCCCATAACGGACCGCGTTAAGCCACTCAAAAAGCAGCCAAACTTAATTGGGATTGGGGCATGTCGAACGGATCATGGGCTAAAACAACCACATTGTGGGTCGCGGAAAACGTCCAGCGACATCGTGGTAGAGCCAGACGAAGATAGCGGAATGAGCTTGATGCTTTCAGGAGGGATTGGTCCACACTAGCCCAGGACAAAGAGGGTTGGAAAGGAGAAAGGCCTTTGCCCTACAGTGGGACAATACAGGCTGAAAATAAAAAAGAATAGCATGAAGATGGCAAGACAAGTTGTACTACTCTCACTGCTAAAGGTGCTAAATACAAAGTCAAAATCAAATCATTTATTTAAATTAGACCATTAATAGCCAAGAAAGGAAGATCCGAAGATAAATTGAAAAAACGAAGGATTTTGCCCGGCGCTGGAAATCAACAGGCTCATAACAATTATTGCAAAGATTCATTCGGATGGTCTGCGTGGATCCTTAGTTGCAGACTGTAGAAAGTTGTACTGCAAATGCAAAGGGGAGGCGCAAAAGATATTAATTATTTCCTTTAGGTATAGGGACTAACTACACTGATTTAGAGATTCAGCTTAGAATGGATATGGAACTGAACGTAATGCTCATATTCATATTCATATTCATTTCATATTCATTTATTTGCATTTCTACAAGGTTAAAAAGATGTAACAATCATGCTTAGAGCTATGAACCGTTGTAGACCCTGTCAGGGCACAGCATAATTATTATTTATTTATTAAATTAGCTAAAATTAAAATAAAATTATACATGCTAATTGAGTAATAATCAACAAAAACAACATTTAAACATTTGCATAAAAGTCAAAACATAAACACAACATAAATAATACTATTAATGGAAAGTGGGTATTATTATTACTACTACTATTTTTTAAGATATTATTATTAAAATTACATAAAGCTATATTTCATTAGGTAACATTATTACAAATTCTTATTTAGTGAGATCATGGTTTAGATTACAAATTGTATTAAAGAGATATAAATATAATTAAATAAATAAATCACAATTTGAGAGAATTTATAGATTCATTAAAGCAGCAGTTTATATTTTACTTCATAAGCATTTAGTAGGTATGTAGTGAGTGGTGTAGTGTGTAGTGTAATTATTATCATTATTGTTTTTTTTTTTTTCGTAAGTACACATGAATTTATGAATGCTCACGAATCTTCATACAAAACTGTGGTGTGGTGTTTTCTATGGACAAAAACTGTTGAGATGAATAAGTGTAGTTAATCCTACAGACTGTTCTAGCAATGAGCCCGGAAAACGAACAAAGATCCTTTACGTTCTCCATCTGAAGCTGTACTGACATCTCATGAATGCAAAACATCAAAACGCGCGTCTATAATTTCTGAAGGTCCCTCCTTAAGGGAGAATAACATGCGCGTGCGCTCCATACACATGCATGTAGAACAAAGATCATTATGAATCAGACGGTCACAACATTGTGGCACGTCGCTCGAACACTTGCAGCCACAGATGATAAATGTATTTGCCACCACAGACTATACAAACAAAAGGTGGGTAGGTACGATATAAAAACAAAACAACAACATTCAGCAGTGCAATTCTGTAAGAATTCACCCGCGAATTCGAATCCTATCTCATTTCCGATTTCACTTAAACCTGAAGTGAAAAGTATTTGGTACCGTAAAACGGGGCTATTTGGGTTTCGGGGGGGGTATTTGGGACAACCCAGGATTTCGTACAAAAATATTGATAACTTTCGTTTGCTGTTTGGTAGAATTTGTTTTATGAACTCTAGCAACACATTTATAGTTAACGTCATAATTGTCAACTGTCAATGTCAGTATATTAAACAGTTTAGTAACAAATTTTGGTGAAAGAGTCAGAGACCGTTTTTTACGTCAAAATTTAGGCGGCAAAACTTCTCGCACAGCGGAAAATCCTGACTAGTTTGTGAAAAAAAAAATTTCTTCTTAAAATTCTACCAATCCCTAAAACCAAAACATTATTTTATGTAGTTTTTGTCAGTCTTTGTCCTAAATATCGATAGACTTGTTGAAAGTGGCTGTTTTGTCTCAAAATATGCATTTTATATCGGTTTTTCAGTGCTGTCCATAATAGCCCCAAATATGCGATATTTGGGACAGCCTCATTATTTTTTTATTTTTCTGTTCCTGTTACATGTAGCTACTTCAAAAGTATGTCTGCAGAAGTAAGGAGTTCTCCGACACCCGTACAATTTTTTCACCATAGTATTTTATGTGAAATAAACAAGATATTTGGTAAAGTGACTCAAAATATGTCCCGAATAGCCCCGTTTTACCGGTACTCTTTTTTTTTTTATATTGTTATAGGCTTGCGTTTGACCGCAACTCACCTGATCTTAAGTGATGATGCGGCCTAAGGTGGAGCACAAATATATATATATTATTATATATTCGCTAAAATAGTAATGAAATAATGGTTCGCTCCACCTATGTTCCCACTTAGTGGTGCTAGTGTAGTTTCCATTGAGTTACAGAGTACCTAAAACAGTTTTCACCGCGGAAAGGGCCGACCAATGATCGACCATTATGAATTTAGCAGATTACCAACTTTTAGTAAAATGACAATGGGACCGTGTTGGAATGACGAAATTATAAAAATAGCAGACTTGGCCCCCAGGTTGCTTTACAAGAACTTGAAAGACACTTTCTACAAGCCATCCAGTAAAACATGAGATCCAAAAACAAAGGATCTACTTAACATTTAAACATGCAAACAAGCCAAGCTGCCAGTACTTAATGCAGAGCCACAGATGCCTCTTGTTACCCGCAACACGATCTGTTATTTATACATGCGCCCGCGCATTTACATAACAATTTAGCGCATTACCGACGTCACTTGCACGACTTAAGACTTAAGGAGCATTCTTGACACGTGATGGGGAAAATCCTTTGAGCGATATCTTTGTTAAGACTTGTGTGTAGGTATCTAGGTTGGTACTAAGTCGGTATAGGCTGGGCAAAATGAAAATATTCCTGGAAAGCCGGCCGCGAATGGCACCTCCCCATTTCTACCCATGGTTTCATAGAAGGTGACAGAGGGATATTGAACAGAGGATGGGCAGCAGTGCCCTCCTGAGTACCATAACGACTACTGCAATGGCCAATATCCATCGGCCAAGCATGGGGATTACAGCTCTAATAATACCCCCCCCCCCCCCCCTCGGGAGCGACCGTGGGCGTCTAAAGATGGACATGATGATGATGATGAATTCAGTTTGTCAAATGAGTTGCTTTAGGTACCCAGCCGGGGGTTGCGGAAGTATCTCCAGTTCCCGCGACCCCCGACGTAGGTGTGAGATGGAACACCGGGGTGGTTTTTAGTCAGTAAGAGTCTGACAGACCCCTCCGCCCGCCCCAGTGCGGAGGACCTCCATGAGGATTTTCCACCCCGTATCAAAAAAAAAAAAAAAAAAAAAAAAAAGGTACAATACAATCTACCAAAATAGGTTAGGTACTGTACATTCATAACTTATCCTTAGAAACTGCCTAGCCTTTTCCCAATTACGTCGGGGTTGGCTTCTAGTCTTACCGGGTGCAGCTGAATACCAGGAGCGACCACCTATCTAATCTCCGCAACCCAGTTGGGTAACACGATACCTCTTGGTAAGACTCTTACTCCACATAACAAACTGTCAAAGATCTACAAATGACAGGCGGGACCACGAAGTAAGTATAACAGTCTTCGTGAGCGGGACCAACCGCTTTACGTGCATTCTAAAACACTGACAGAATAACCGTTTAAGCACATGTGCTTAAACGGTTATTCTGTCAGTGTTTTGAGTTGGCATGTCGACGGCTGCCGCTGACGCGTGTCGACGGCTGCAGTTACCTCTGCCGTTGGTGATGCCGTTCGTGTGTAAGAGCCCTACGTGACAGAATTCTGTACCCTTCCCTGGTAAAGCCGTCAAAAATCATGATTTGAGGGAAGGGTCGTCGATTAGCCAAAGCCAAAGCTACGAATTACTACCCTATGGAATTACGTACCTACAGCAGTCTGTCACGTAGGGCTCTTACACACGAACGGCATCACCAACGGCAGAGGTAACTGCAGCCGTCGACACGCGTCAGCGGCAGCCGTCGACATGCCAACTTCAAAGATCAGCGACCGCCGTCATCTTCGTCATTTGAAGTTGGCATGTCGACGGCTGGCGCTGACGCGTGTTGACGGCTGCAGTAACCTCTGCTGGTAGCAACATGCCGCTCGTGTGTGCCCGTAGTCGTGACCGTAGCGAGGTGGGCACATTTTGGTTTGTCATCTTAATACCATGACTGTAGCGGATAATAAAGGTCAATACAATATCCGAGAATACTCCAACAATTAATTCGAATGTAGAAATAGGTAGATGTCGATATCAAATAAGATCTCAATAATTTCATGAGGCCACTTCCTCTCATCCCACCGAGGCGGCGGCGGATCCGGCGCGGGCGCAGGCAGTCACGGTGTTACCGGCACACAATTTATCATTGTAATCAGAGCATCACAACGCTATTCCATTAAAATTGCGCGTAATCTACAGTTTAGTTGCGTAAAATGTTTTGCAACTTCATATTTACTATACAAACACAACAATTTAATCTATTCTAAACCCTATTTATACTAAGATAAGGGTACCGTGTGTACAGAGATCTTGTTATACGTACGTATTACATGAACCACTGCTCGTGACACTTCGTACGGTATCGCCCCACGTTCGGATATGATATAAACTATATAAATATGCAACTTTTTATTTGTACTTTACATTAGTTGTATAACATTATTTAATTATATGTAACTTTCTGTGAAGATATTTCAAACATTTTGATTATGTGCGAGTGTGTACCATTTCTTAATTAACGATATTTTTTCTAAAGACATGTGTAATTAGGAACGCTAGAATTTGTCCTTTCTAAAAGATTGCACAAGAAATTATATTTTGAACGAGCTCACTGCACTTCTTCTGATTCTAATCAGAGAAAGTAATGATGGTTATCACGAGACAATGTTTTATAAAGAACACAACACACTAACTTTTGAGGCATATTTTTCATACATCGAAATTCCGCCGCATGTCTACTTGTCTAAACCCTATTTTTAACCGACTTCAAAAAGGAGGAGTTGTTCATTTCGACTTTTATGGATATTATAGTGTATATATACCTCAAAGATGGTTCCATATATTTCATTAATTTCATGAAAATATTCCACCACTAAGTGTGGAAAATAAAGGGATGACTCAATTTGTGTGGTGTTACTGTTTCTTAATTAATTTGGATGGTGAAAAACTTAATTTTCGCTTTTTACTGCGTACTTCTAAGCATTAAACCAAGAAAAAAAAACTTTTACAAAAATGACAACCGCCTTCAAAAACTAAAGGGAAAAAAATAACTTTAAAAATTTCGCAAGTCGGCAGCTTTGTTTGTTTGTGCGAAATTCGCGAAAAAGGCTTTACTTTCGGGAGTCAGTGGATTGCCACTGACTCCCGAAAGTAAAGCCTTTTAGTCTTTTTTGTCTTTAAATAGGATTGGTTGTAGGAAATGTAATGGCCAGAAAAACTAGTCATTTTCAAACAGCGATGAAAGATTCAGCCACGGTATGTTTAAAGATCCAAACACCATTTTCTTTTTGCTTACTTGAAAACTAGAATGCGACCAGTATTCAGACTGCCTATTGATAAGGTAAAATGCTTATTTCATACAATAAACAGTTTTATGATATGGACCAGACATGGAAAGTAGACATTCATCATAAACCTTCACATAAAACAGCAATCACGCACAATGCATTGCGCAATCGAGATGGCTTCTAGATAGTCCACTGCGATGAACATAAGGATGACATCATACAGATGCCAACTATATGCTACACATGACACATACAGGCTGTAGCATTAATATTAATAAATACAATACGATAATAATCGATTATAATAATTAATATTATGATTAGGTATCGATTAACATATTAGAGTGGCTTTGATAGATGTCCCCCCACTTGTTGACCATAAAATATGACATGGCTAATTAAATTGATGCTGCTCATGATTTATACTAAGGCTAATATTAGTATACCATTAAGCCTGTATTCTTCTAAAGGACCACCCCCTTAGAAGAATACAGGCTAGATGGTATACTGATGGTATGCGGCAGAGGTACCTCTGTAATAGTAACATCCACATTTCGTCAGTCATGTTGGAGACCCATGCACATAGAAAACAAAATTACCTCCTTTTGACCCCAAATAAAGAAAAAGATTTTCTAAGTAGCATCCTTACCTAGGTAGGTTGCTACTTAGAAAATCTTTAAAAACATGAACAAACGTACCTACAGACAGTTAAACTGGACCACTTCAAGTCTAGATACCCAAATAACTAGAAATCGTGCAAGTAGGTTAAAGACGTCCTCTTCGCTGGCAGCAGAATATCAAATTCACCACTTATCATAACTCGTAATTTTAATTAACTTGCAAGACTCCTAAACAAATAAATTCTATCAATTGCCGATACAGTATGCGCTGTGTGTTTTTGCGTTGCAATAAGCGTCCATAGGCTACAGCAAACACTGTGACCATTCAGCAGCAGCGTGACAGCAGATGGCCGTATGACAAAAAAAAAGTATTTTAACAAAAACCACCACCACCAACACTTGCAGCCTGTGTGTTCGCTATACGCAGAGGGCTTTCAATAGGCGCGAGGACGCGCGGAGGGCGTGTTGCGGGTTCGATTTCCGCCCAGGGTAAATATTTGTGTGATGAGCACTTGTGTGTGCCTTGTGTCTGGGTGTTGATTATCTATATATGTATGTATTTAAAATGTATTTGTGTATGTATATCAGCTGTCTGTATGCGGTCAGATGGCCGTGTGTGAAATGTCCCCACATAATATTATTATCTCATTTATTTATTGTATGTACATATTTCATTATATTTTTAAATATTAGTAAAAACATCTAAAAATATACAAAATAGTAGCCCACCGGTACTGGGAACAGGGTCCAAGCTACTGGTGGTCAGGGCTCCTGAGAGAGGAATCTTCTGACTATACGCGCCGTGTCCAGGAGTACCGCTTTCTGTATCAAGCCCTTGATCCAGCTGCCCAACGAGAGCCTCCTTTGGTGTTGGTCGAGGCTCTTGGAAATGAGTCCATTGGCCGTAACGACTATCGGCACAATGACTGCTGTATTCACATCCCACATGTCGACAACCTCGCGAGCCAAGTCAAGATACTTAATTTGTTTATCTTTCTCGGTTTTCACGAGGTTCTCGTCATGTGGAACCGCGCTATATCAACAATAATTGCGCGACGCTCTAATCGATCTATCACCACTATGTCAGGTTTATTGGCAACAATAGTCCTGTCAGTGATGATAGATCGATCGCAATACAACGTGATATGGCCATTTTCGAGAACTGGGTCGGGCACATACCTGTAGTACGGTACTTCCGACTCCACAAGCCTGTACTTTAGAGCAAGTTGCTGGTGGATAATCCTAGCTACAAGGTTGTGTCTATGCAAGTAGTCTCCGTTAGCTAGACGAGAGCACCCAGTGATAATGTGTCGGATTGATTCTCCCGGTCGGTGGCATGCCCGACAAATGTCAACCGTGTCGTCCTTCACAACATACCTCCTTGCGGTCATTAGTATCGAGTCCTACAGGTTTGCGCCAGTTCTCGTTCGCTAAGGAGAGCGGGGTGAGGCCCTTGTCCACTGAGACCACATCTCGATGCATACCCACGTCGGTTTTAAGGAAGTACTCCTTGAGACTGCATACCTCACGGTTGTGCAGGGACTTAGCATTAAGAAAGCCTCGGCCTCCGCACTTTCGTGGGATATACAGTCACATTACCGATGACCGTGGGTGATGCATCCGATTTGCGGTCAGCAATGTACGGACCCTCCTATCCAGGGCGTCAAGTTCCGTCTGAGTCCACTTGAGTATGCCGAAAGAGTACATCAAAACCGGCATGACCCATCCGTTGAAGGCGTGCACCCTGTTTCCGCCTGATAAAAGACTATTAAACACTTTATTCAGGCGGCCAAAGAAGCGCTCCCTCAACGGTTGTTTTATGTCGGCAGCATTGATGCCTAACGCTTCTGACATACCCAAGTACTTGTATTATTATTATTATTATTAATACCCTACGGATCCTCTACAATAATGGGTTTAGGATGCCCATGAGGTTGCCGCGTTACTGTGGTGCATCGGGGATGTTTGCGGAGGCCAACACCGACTATCGGTCTATGGCCTTCTAAACACCATTAAGGAAAGGGTTGAGTGTTCTTTTGTGAGGCACTGGTATAAGGTACACAGCTCTGGTCGTGTCCATTTTAATGTACTTAAGATGAATGGAAAAGTTGAACAAGTAGGTACTAACATAGTATAAATAAATAAATAAAACTACAGATGAATAAAGAACATACTGTAAATGACGCAATGTTAAATTGAATAGGAGAACATGTTTCTAGTTCATTGGCCCATCAGTTCAGCTATTGTCTCAATGTTATTATAGTTCTGAGATGTAAGTACAAGTTACCAAGGGGCGTCTCTATTAGAAGCATGATTGATTTAATAACTGCGTCATCTGAATATCTTATATATAAAAATCTTCTGTGCGTGTGTATGAAAGTGAACTCCTCCTAAACGGCTGGACCGATATATACCGATGAATTTTTTTGTGCGTGTTCCAGTGGATCCGAGAATGGTTTAGATTTACAATTGGACCCGGTATGTGGCGCTGCAGTCGAGTTGTAGGATTTTTTTATTTTAAGGGCAGGACAACCTCTGCCAGGCCCGCTAATTTGATTTATAAGAAACCATTACAATGGATTCTTATAAATAAAATTAGCTCGTAAATGATTCAATGTTTGTTAGTAAGGTAAGGAAAGGATATAATTCAGGGTCCGTAAATGTTTGGGCCACAGATTAAAAGTTGATTCTATTAAAAAAATTTAGAGAATAACATGTTATAACGAAATATATGCTTATTTATTTAAAGGCAGGGCCGGATTATCCTTAATGCAGATTAAGCAACTGCCTAGGTGCCCCTCATACACCACGGGCCCCGCGCATTGAGAAATTATTTATTGAAAATGTTAAAAACTAAAACGTAATGTAGTCAAAAATAGCGTACCTACTTATATAATGAATGGTGTTAGAAAATATGTATTTTAGGCAGTTAGAAAATGGTAAAGGGCCCTGAGAATTGCGTTACCTAGGGGCCCGACATGGTTAATCCGGTCCTGTAGGTAGCTATAATAAGTAGGTACGTGCGTACTAACAATTACTTTTTTAATTGATAAAACAGATAGACATTATACATATAATGACATACAGCTACATCTTAGAGACAAAACAATGTGTCTGTGTTTTGCTTTAACAAAAAACAAGTGAACAATGTAACTTCTTAACTTAAACTTCCTACATCATTTTTTTTTTTTTTCATCATTTCAGCCGAAAGACGTCCACTGCTGGACATAGGCCTCCCCCAAGTGGCGCCACATTGACCGGTCCCGTGCGACTCGCATCCAGCGGATCCCCGCAACCTTTACCAGGTCATCGGTCCATCTAGTGGGAGGCCTTCCAACGCAACGTCTTCCGGTTCGCGGTCGCCACTCTAGAACTTTTCGACCCCATCGGCCATCTGTTCTGCGAGCAATGTGCCCTGCCCACTGCCACTTAAGTTTGGCAATTCTTCGGGCTACGTCGGTAACCTTGGTTCTCTTGCGGATATCCTCATTTCTGATTTTATCACGCAAGGAAACTCCGAGCATAGCCCTCTCCATTGCCCTTTGGGTGACTTTAAGCCTTCTGATGAGGCCCATTGTGAGCGACCACGTTTCGGTCCCGTATGTAATCACTGGCAACACACACTGGTCATAGACTTTCGTCTTGAGACACTGCGGTAAGTTGGACGAGAAGATACCACGCAACTTCCCGAACGCTGCCCAGCCGAGTCGGATTCGACGATTGACCTCTTTCTCGAAGTTAGACCTACCTAACTGGACCGTTTGTCCCAGGTAGACATAATCGTCTTCAACTTCGAGTGTAGAGTCTCCGATCTTGATAGGAGTGGGTGTTACATGGGCATTCAACATGACCTTGGTTTTGTCCATGTTCATTTTAAGACCCACTCTTTCGGAAGCTCTACTGAGGTCACCGAGCATTGTACCGAGGTCCTCCATGGTCTCAGCCATGACCACTATATCGTCGGCAAACCGAAGGTGAGAGATGTACTCGCCATTGACGTTGATGCCTAGCCCGCTCCAGTCCAGAAACTTGAAGACATCCTCCAATGCAGCGGTGAACAGTTTCGGAGATATGACGTCTCCCTGTCTCACACCTCGCTGCAGAAGGATAGGTTCCGAGGTCTGGTCCTGAAGCCGGACTGACATGGTGGCGTTTCTGTATAGACACTTCAACACCTCGATATACCGATAGTCGATTTGGCACCGTTGGAGAGACTGCAGTACAGCCCAAGTCTCGATCGAATCAAATGCTTTCTCGTAGTCCACAAACGCTAAACAGAGAGGCAGGTTATACTCTTCGGTCTTCTGTATAACCTGCCGCAGCGTATATATGTGGTCTACGGTGCTAAAGCCTTTTCGGAAACCGGCTTGTTCGGGAGGCTGGAAGTCGTCAAACCTGCGCGCGAGACGATTCGTGATGACTCTTGAAAACAACTTGTAGACATGGCTCAGAAGTGAGATGGGCCTATAGTTCTTCAACCGAGCATTGTCGCCCTTTTTGAAGAAGAGTACCACCACACCTCTGCACCATGCCTGTGGCGTTTTTCCCTCGAGTATGACGGAATCAAACAGCTTCTGAAGGGCCTTAAGTACCGGTTTTCCACCCGCCTTCAGGAGTTCGGCCGTAATTCCATCATCACCCGGTGCCTTGTTGTTTTTAAGCTGTTTCAGAGCCATCCTAATCTCGTACAGGCTGACGTCCGGGATGTCTTCGGTATAGTGTCGGGTTAGTCTAGCTCTTGGGTCGTTCGCTAGATCTACAACGGGTTTACTGGTTGACGTGTACAACTGCCCATAGAATCTCTCGATCTCCCTCAGAAGCTCCGGTTTGGCGGACACAATCCTGCCATCGTCGGTCTTCAGTTTCGTGAGCTGGCTCTGCCCAATAGCCAGATCCCTTGCAAATACCTTGGAGCCTTTATTCTTCTCAATTGCGTCTTTAATACGTTCGGTATTAAAGCGGCGGAGGTCGCTCTTCAAGGATTTAGAGATCCGTCTATTGAGCTGCCGGTATTTCCACGCCTCATCTGAAGACTGCAAGATCATCTCACGCCGCTCCTTCATAAGCTTGAGAGTACGATCAGAGAGTTTTTTGTTCTTATCTGCACGACGTGTCTTGAAGAACTTAGACCCAGTCGTATGGACAGTTTCCACGAACTCGTCGTTGTATTCGTCCACTGAGCTTCCTAGGCACTCGAAACGATTCTGGAGTTCGAGCTGAAAGCTCTCGGGGTTTTGAATCTGGACCTGTGCTGGACGGAGCGTAGACTTCATCAGTCGAGACCTTTCAAGCTTTATATTGATGTTCAATGTGCCTCTTACCATGCGATGATCGCTCCCGGTTTTCACCGAATTGATCACAGAGACATCATTGAACATTTGCTTCTTGGTTGACATGATGAAGTCAATCTCATTTTTAGTTGCACCATCAGGGCTCTGCCAGGTCCACTTTCTGTGCTCACGCTTTCTGAAGAAGGAGTTCATCATATAGAGACCCTCCTTCTCCATAAAACTAGCCAGTTGGTGACCCCGGCGATTCCGACGTCCAAACCCAAATTGCCCCACATGCAGCTCATCACCGTCTCGTTTGCCCAGTTTCGCGTTAAAGTCCCCCATGACAACGGTGAAGCGAGTTTTGAAACCATGCATGGCTTTAGAGATATCCTCATACATGGTCTCCACTTCGTCGTCGGGGTGTGCCGAGGTCGGGGCGTAGACCTGTATGACCTTCAGCGAATATCTTGAGGATATTCTGAGTATAAGGTACGCCACCCTGGTCGACACACTCTCGATCTTCACCATGTTGTTCACGAAGGACCTGTGGACGATAAACCCAACACCACCCTGGGACTGCCGGTCACCCTCTCGGAAATAGAGCAGGTTGCCGGATTTCAGGGTTATCGTGTCCTCCCCCTCTCTTCGGACTTCAGATAATCCCACAATACTCCATCGCAGCCTGCTCAATTCCTCTTCGAGTTCCGTTATCTTCTCGTCGGTCCGGAGTGTACGCGTGTTGTATGTTGCCAGGTCAAGTCGTCGGTGTAGGCAGCCTGATCCCTTCCGGAGATTCTTCGCACCCCTTGCCACGCCGTAACCTCGACCGCTACCATAGTCGAAGCTAGACGAGCTGCCGGGTACTAGGGGCCGTTTTTGTGTTGCGCTATTCATTTGGGGGGTTTTGCCATAATCGCCACGCTTGGCAGGCGGGTTGGCGATCGCAGTATGGTTGTTACAAAGGCACAGAGAACGCTGCTGCCCATTCTCTGGTAAGTCCCTTAGTCGCCTTTTACGACACCCACGGGAAGATATGGGATGGTGCTATTCTTTACGTCCGACACCATACGGACGTAAAACATAAAACTTCCTACATATTATGCAAATCAAATACCTAACATAATAAATAGTTCTAGAATACCTGACAATCTACACATTCTAATTATACAAGGACTCGATGCTAATACATAATGTAAAATAAACAATACGCGTGTAGAATAATTAACTAGAACATCAGCTAAGATATATAATACTAGCTCTTACCTGCGACTTGGCCCACATACATTTTGCTTACTACGAATCTCTATTTTTTTATAATAAAACTGCCCTTGCTTCGCACGGGTGCAATGTAGATTAAACTATGCGTATAAACCACGAAGTAAGTATTACAGGTATAATCCTTACTCTTTTTTTTTTTTTTTTTTTATCTATTGGTAGGCATGCGTTTGACCACTATCTCGCCTGATGGGAAGCCTAGAAGTAACCTATTCACTCTTGACTTAAAGACTCCAAAACTCTATTTATTGCTGAAAACAGCATTAAAATCCGTTGCGTATTTTAAAAGATCTAAAGGTGTTACTACACCAATCGATCGATCATCGATCGATGCCATCGGTCGACGTCGATCGACGTTGATCGATTGGTGTGGTAGCTTTAATTGATCGACGGATACCGGTCGACTAACATCGATCGATTGTCGGTCGACGTCGATCGATTAACCCCGGCTAGATTCCATCAGTTTCTTTCGAAATGTATTCACAAGAGGACGCGTTATTATTGGCCAGTACCATGTTGCTCATACTATTATTACGGAGATGCAAAAGAGCGCGGGGCGCGGGCGGGCAGCAGGTCATAGTGAAGAGCAGACGGCGCGCGGCGCGGCTAATCAAGCTCGATCGACGTCGACTAATCCATTCTACCATCGATCGATGCCATCGATCGACGATCGATCGATTGGTCTGGTAGAAACTATCGATCGACGTCGACTAATCCATTCTACCATCGATCGACGATCGATCGATTGGTCTAGTAACACCCTAAGAGCCATTACGCACTGTCGACTGGTCGCCAGCGACTCAGTCCCTCGGCGACCAAAACATAGGCGTCCCTCGGCGACCAAGTGCGTAAACACCTATTTGAACTAATGAAAGTCACAGTCGCTGTCGACAGAGTCGCCGGCGATCAATCGACAGTGCGCAATGGCTCTTAGGGTACAGATTCGAACATATTTCTTACATTCAACATATTTCTTAATACTATGAAGTTTAAATTCCTTGACAACCTTTTCGTAACACACTAATATGAATTCTGGCGCCTGTTACTCATAGAGTAAAACATGCAATGCCAATTTCAAAATAAAATGATGGATGAGAAAAAAAGTTTGTCAACTTGGTGTCAGAAAAAGGACTTTTCCCCTGACTATTGATGGTGCAAAAAGTATTTTTAAAACAGTTGTAATAAACAAGGAAAACAATAAATAAGAATGATCATGGATGACATGTAAGTAGTATAGTATATCCCACCCACCATACCGCCCACTCATACCGTGTGTTTGATTTGTAAGACAGCGGGATCGACTTTGTTTACTACATAATGATAAAAATATAGCCTATAGTAGTCAGGGATAACTGCAGGTCTTTGAAGCAAGAAGGAGGTCTGGGGTGTGATTCTGTAAGACCTTATTCTAAACTTCGAATCTGAATCCGCTGTGAGTTTCATGATTGGCATTCTAAAAACTCGGTTTAAAAATTCGATTCTACACTAGCGCCACCCTTGCGAACGTGTCAGCGAGTTGAACTAAATTGACAGGGAGTATGAGATAAAGAGTTACCATAATTGTTGACAGATAAAGTATGAGATGACGTAAGTAATGGCATTCTGTAAGGTAATTTTCCCGTAACTTCGACGCTCACTTCGCACTCGAACCCGATTCAAAGTGTCAAATATATTAAGGTCATTTTGAACCATATGCGTGTGTGTGAGTGAGAGTGAATAGCGATGTGAGATGCGAGTTGTTGTTTGAATTTTACAGAATCGACCTACTGAATTAGACAAGAAACGTGATGACCTCAAAGCTTTACCATAGATTTATTTATTTATTTATACTTAATGCACAAAAAAAAGCTACAATCCATACTAATATTATAAATGCAAAAGTAACTCTGACTGTTACGCTTTCACGATGAAACGGCTGAACCGATTATGATGAGTTTATACATAGGCTACTTTTTAATCCGCGACTTCGTCTGCATCCGCGATAACCGACATTCAACGCGGACGAAGTCGCGGGCCAGTGCTGGTTATTTATAAGTTGATCAATGGTGTCCTAACATGTCCACTTCGTGCTTGAAGTTGCCCAGCCAAAGTTGGAGATACCAGGCTCATGAGGGCACATGAAAAAGCAGTACATATAAACTAACCACCATGAAGTCCGAATTGTAGCCGCTGTGGTCGATATAGATTAGATGGTATCATCATAATCAAAGATATGTATGCCAGGACTCTCAAGAAGTGGAACACCTAACACCAGCTAGTACGCATGCGCGCGGCAAGGGTGGTATCGTAAACATCATTATCGAAAACAGTTTTTTTGACAAAATAGCAATTGATTCATTAAGCAGGTCCCCAAGTAGTATTAGCCCAGGGCCCCACAAACTCGCGGTCCGCCCCTGTGCGCGGCAGACATGTTTGTTTTGCTGCGTCACTCACGAACTTTAGAATATGTAGAGGATAACTCCATATTTGTTTGCAAGATCACAGGACAAGTTTATTGTCTACTAAATTATGTTGTTTCTTGTTTTACTAGTCATGTAAGAATGTAGCGACGTAATCGAGTTATGTAACGGCTATACCTATTTATATTAGGTGCATTCTTCATCCATAAAAAGAATTAATTCATAAGTAATTTGAGTATAAAAGGCAAAGGAATGTGTGGTGTGTTTTTAGAAAATCTTTCATTTGGTCAGAACATTGATTTATTTAAATGGCTAAGGCATCCACCTCT
Organism: Charanyca ferruginea; assembly: GCA_947361185.1. Lineage (NCBI taxonomy): Eukaryota > Metazoa > Arthropoda > Insecta > Lepidoptera > Noctuidae > Charanyca > Charanyca ferruginea. The sequence continues at coordinate 28,055,004 of OX376058.1, read as the reverse complement.
TTGATTCTATGAACCTGATCCTTTTGCTAAAGACCTGAATATTACCGTAGGTTGATAACGGCGTGGCCAATGAGAGGCCTGGGGTGTGATTCTGTAAGACCTCATTCTAAACTTCGAATCTGAATCCGCTGTGAGTTTCTTGATTAGCATTCTAAAAACTCGGTTGATAATTCGAATTTACACTATGTCAGCGAGTTGGAACTAAATTGACACGGAGATTTGCACAGATAAAAGTATGAGATGACAAAAGTAGTGGCATTCTGTAAGGTAATTTCCCCGTCACTTCGACGCGCACTTCGCACTCGAACCCGATTGAAAGTGTCAAATATATCAAGGTCATTTTGAACCTTATGATTATGAGTGATTAGCGATGTGAGATGCAAGTTGTTGTTTGAATTTTACAGAATCGACCTACTGAACAATACATGCCATGCTCGCTCAAATATCTCGCTGATAGTGGCGTGTGGTGGGTTAGATCATTCGGTTCCTATCAAAATGGTTGAGCTAAGTGGTGCTGATCCGCGCGTCATGTTCGTGAACGGGCGCTCTCAGTTGAGATTGGTCATCTCTTAACTGCCATGGCTTTTATATTAATTTATTTACAATTAGGATGTTTTGGATTTCTCTTCACTTATATTGTTTTCACATATTACAGAAGCAACAAGAATAATGTAAGCAAGATTTTGTAAAAGCTTGATCGAAAAGAGTGTCCGTGGAGTTTCTTGCTCGTTCTTCTCTATAGAGCCTACCCTACGTTTTGGAACGAGCAACTAGCTTCAACTAACTGACTCTTTGACAATTCAAAAGTGCCTGCAAATGGTTTAATTGAAATAAATGCTTTGACTTTGATACAAATGAGAATCCTTCGCCATAAGTACAACAATATTAATAAAATAATACCAGCCTATTACTGTCTCTTCTGGCCTCTTCTCATATAGAGAAGGCACGAGCATTATAATCACCAAGCTTGATTAAGACGGATTGGCGATTTTAGACTTATATCAATTATAAGTCCAGGGCCTCAAGTCTGCTATTACAATAGTGTCAGAATGATCTATCATTGATTTCATAATTGTTGATTTTGACAAGTTTGGTAATCTACTAATATAATGGCTCCATTATGACTTTCCAATGGTCAACCACTGACAAGCCATTGAAAGAAATGATATAGAATGGTAATCTCGTACAAAATGACAACTGAATGACCGACTTTCTGCTAAAATTTTGACAGTTCCTTTGATCAGTGACCTACCATTAGAACGTCATTGTGCAGTCAGTCATTGCTTTTAATTCGACCGATCAATGATCGACCATTATGAATTTAGGAGATTACGAACTTTTAGCAAAATGACAATGGGATCGGGTTGGAATGACGAAATTATAAAAATAGCAGACTTGGCCCCCAGGTTTCCTCACGATGACTTCCATCACCGATGTCAATAAAACCAAAATAAACTTAGAAAGTGCAAATAATAAATTGAAAAATGTCACATTGGTTCTTGCCCGGATTAAACACTTCACATAATAAAAAAACAATGGAAACATAGTAATACACAAACAACCGGTTTGATTATATTCTAGTAGAAATCTGCCGGTTTACTCAAATAACGCGTAACTTTCGCTAACGTGACGCAATTTTTAAGTGTTTGATATGACTTGAGTGGAATCGTTTCACAATCCTTTAATGGCTGGTGCCCTCGTTGCTGGATTCATACAAATACGTCTTCGTGAAAGACAACACGGTTTTGCTCAACCACTGTACCAATTTTAAAAAGGTGTAGAAAAGTTACCATCACAAGATTCGAATTTCAAAAATGGCACTCTAACGCACACATACATAATATTGTAATGTCAAACTTTATTCGACGACAATTGACACGGGAAACGTCGTAGATTTCAAGATTGGCGGGAAACAGCGTTGTCGGTTGTTTCGCATCTATTCTGACACTCGGGACACAATAGACTTCCTTTGAAGTCAACGCGACTTTGAACTCAAGTGAGCTAATTAGCAAAGTTTTAAAATGCCACTCGCGGAGGGCTTACATACCTTTTTGCTTGTAACATCAATCGTCGTAAGTCACAAATTCGATTGCCGCAAGAAAAAACATTTGTTTAGGCTAAAAAGATTTACAGGATGATTTTCTCTGTCTAGGTTATGCATATGACATTTGAATCAGTACTATATTCACATGAATCGCTCTACTAGTGATTCCGGTACCAGTAGTTCAAATTCATCATCATCATCATCATCATTTCAGCCGAATGACATCCACTGCTGGACATAGGCCTTCCCCAAGTGACATTGACCGGTCCCGTGCGACTCGCATCCAGCCGATCCCCGCAACCTTTACCAGGTCATCGGTCTACCTAGTGGGAGGCCTTCCAACGCAACGTCTTCCGGTTCGCGGTCGCCACTCTAGAACTTTTTGGCCTCATCGGCCATCCGTCCTGCGAGCAATGTGCCCTGCCCACTGCCACTTAAGTTTGGCAATTCTTCGGGCTACGTTGGTAACCTTGGTTCTCTTGTGGATGTCCTCATTTCTGATTTGATCACGCAAGGAAACTCCGAGAATAGCCCTCTCGATTGCACTTTGGGTTACTTTAAGCCTTCTGATGAGGCAATGTGAGCGACCACGTTTCAGTCCCGTATGTAATCACTGGCAACACACGCTGGTCATAGACTTTCGTCTTGAGACACTGCGGTAAGTTGGACGAGAAGATACCACGCAACTTCCCGAACGCTGCCCAGCCGAGTCGAATTCGACGATTGACCTCTTTCTCGAAGTTAGACCTACCTACCTGGACCAAACGGTCCAGGTAGACATAATCGTCTACAACTTCGAGTGTAGAGTCTCCGATCTTGATAGGAGTGAGTGTTACATGGGCATTCAACATGACCTTGGTTTTGTCCATGTTCATTTTAAGACCCACTCTTTCGGAAGCTCTACTGAGGTCATCGAGCATTGTACTGAGGTCCTGCATGGTCTCAGCCATGACCACTATATCGTCGGCAAACCGAAGATGAGAGATGTACTCGCCATTGACGTTGATTCCTAGCCCGCTCCAGAAACTTGAAGACATTCTCCAATGCAGCGGTGAACAGTTTCGGAGATATGACGTCTCCCTGTCTCACACCTCACTGCAGAAGGATAGGTTCCGAGGTCTGGTCCTGAAGTCAGTCTGACATGGTGGCGTTTTTGTATAAACACTTCAACACCTCGATATACCGATAGTCGATTTGGCACCCTTGGAGAGACTGCAGTCCAGCAAGTCTCGATCGAATCGAATGCTTTCTCATAGTTCAAATTACACATTTTTAGTCTTTATTGTAAATTACGGGAGATTTGATCGAACATGATCATGCCATCTCGATTGACAATCTACAAATGAATTGAAATACTGTTTCATTTATACTTTTTCTGCTATGTATAATTAATTATCATTATTATTTTACGTAGAACAACCACCTGTACTGTAAGCCAGTGCACTGTTAAGTTTTTTCAATTTTAAAACACAGTTAACCTCATTACTTGTTTTGACTATTAAACTACTAAAATAAGGTTCGACATGACTAAATAATAGCCATCCAGCCAGCCTCTGCAGCACCTAATTGCTTATAGAGAAGAAATTAGAACAATGGTTTTATTAAAAGATGACAAAAAGCATGTCTACATGCAGACCTTTTTTACTACAAGAAATTATATTTAGACACTTGATGCAGATCTCATTCTAAAAATAAAATTGTAGTATTATTTGTAGATGCTCTAAAACACGTCATCACCTTAATAGCTAAGCGGTTTTCGATGTTTTCATTCATTGGTGCCATTAAGGGCCGGCATATGACGTTACTTATAGACAAACAGAGGTGTGATAGTGATAAGATAAGCAGTGATTAGCTCCACACAATAGTCATTATCTGTTATCATCATAAAGTCAATAACCGTGTACGCAACGAAAGTGTTAATCTATCTTTATATTATTATTAGTTTATGGTGTAACGAGGCATATAAAAGAGATGTTTTGATATCAGGTTGATTCAGTTTTTCATGATAATTTTATTTTTATATTACTGACAGTTGTGAAACACGCGTTTTTCAAAAAACATAGTAATATAAATATAATATAGAAAAAAAAAAGATACTTTTATACTCATCATATTGTAAAGCTAATCAGTTGTTTTTTTTTTGTTTAAACGCGTGAATCACCGAAATTACTGGTACGATTCTAACAAAAAGTTCGTCAATAGATAGCTACGTTATTCCTAAATGCTATTATAGCCGATATGTCATTATCAAAAATCTTTTTTATAAAAATGAGAACCGCGTTCTAAAACTAAAAAGTAATAAATAACTTTAGCACAGAACACACAATCATGTGTGTACATAAAAAAAGTGGTAAATAAAAACTTTTTTGGAAAAAGAGGGCCGCCTTCAAAACCAAACTAAAAAGTGATAAATAACTTTAGCACAGAGCACACATGAACAAAAAAGTTTTTATTTAACACTTTTTAGTGCCTCCTTATCACTTAAATCTATTAAGAAACGGCAACACAGTTAAAACAGAGGCTTTGTTCTGTTTGTTGTTTCGTATTGCCACCGACTTCCGAAACTAAAGTCATGTCTGTTCTGTGCTAAAGTTATTGATCTCTTTTTAGCTTTTGAAGGCGGTTCTCTTTTTTCAAAAAAGTTTTTATTTTCCACTTTTTAGAGCCTTCTTATCAACCAAATCCATTAATAAACGGCAACACAGTTAAAACAGAGATTGAAAGTGCTCCAAAGATGGAAAGATGGAAGAAACGAAAACGTGTTCTCGGTTTTTGTTAGTTTTTTTCAAAAAGCGCTGAATAAATTTCTGTTTGTAGTTTAATAAAACCATCTCCAGAAAAATGTTTCTAATTTATTATTTTTATACAATGTACAATATTTACACGAAAAAATAAAAAAGGAAAACCTATTATAACTATTAAACCAAAAAAAAAAGCTAAGACAATAAGGCATCAAAAAATTCCCCCACATCGTCGTCAACTGGGAATGTGCCCAAGAGACTGGCGGCATTGCCACGTTGAATGGCAATGCTTAACCTCTGTCCGAGAATGTATAACAAACACTTTTCTGAAAACCGCATCAAAATCGGTTCCGCCAAACGGGAGATAATCGCGGACAAACATGCATACATACATACAAACATACGGGTCGAACTGAGAACCTCCTTTTTTTAAGTCTGTTAAAAATCTTGTGTCATAGTGTTTGTTATCGAACTCCTCTGAAACGGCTTGACCGATTTTTATTATTATTTTTGACAATGTTTGTTAGGTTTGAGAATAGGTCGTTTATTTTTTATTTTTATTTATATGGCAAAACAACGTTTGCTGTGTCAGCTAGTATTAATATATAAAAAATACGTACTTCTTTCATCTCCTCCGTTTCAGACGCCAAACACAAGCCCAGTCGAAGCAATTTTAAGTCCTTAACACACAATAACTTCACAAAGGAAAACATAGATTAATCACAACTAAGTGTAACCTGTCGTTAGACAATCAGTCTAACTACTGACATGACACACGGCAATGTCTACGTGATTTGTTCAATATAACGCAATAGTTTGTATACATTAGGTATGTAGGCATTAGTTACATTCTTAATGTATATAACTTGCGTGGGTAGTGGATAGGAACTGTAGAGTTCCGCAGCTTTTATTTTTTACTATACCCTGTTCACAATAAGATTTCACATTTACTCAAACCCTTTTTACAGTCCGTTCAACCGATTTCGACTTATATTGCGTTGGTAGCATGACAAATGGCAACTGCAGTAAACAGTTGTTATTGTAACCACTTTTTTGCCTCTAATGTCATCCTTAAATCTACGGAATAGAAGTCAAAATCGGTTGAAGGGACTGTAAAAAAGGCTTGTGTTTATGTCTAATCTCATTGTGAACAGGGTATAGATGATGCCTGCGACTTTGTCCGCGTGATTTTCGTTAAATCTGTGGGTTTTAATTTTTTTTGCACGGAACCCTAGCTCTTTTTCTAAAATAAAGTGCATAAGTTACTCCGCCGGCGTGCCAGCTGTGTTAGAACCTATTGGCTTGGCACGTGACGATGGAAAGAGACCAGATGGAATGACCATAATGCCGTGGAAGTTGGGTAGGCCTTTGGTGTGGGATGCAACTTGTGTCGACACCCTTGCGCCATCCCATCTTCCTAGCACGTCGTGCTGTGCTGGGGCGGCTGCTGCAGGTGCGGAAAACCTCAAACGGCGTAAATATAACAACCTTCTTGAAAGTTATATGTTTGAGCCGTTTGGGGTCGAAACATTAGGGCCATGGGGCCCGAGTGCTCACCTTGTTTTTAGGGACATTGCAAAGCGGCTGGTCGACTCTTCACGTGACCAAAGGGCTGGCCTTTTCTTGGGCCAAAGAATTAGCATTGCCATTCAACGTGGTAATGCTGCTAGCCTTTTGGGCACTTGTCCCATTGAGAGCGATGCGGACGAGTTTTTTGATGCCCTGTGAGCATTGTACATATTATGTGTTTATATTTATTTCTAAGCTTTGTATTTAATAAACCTAGTTATATTTATTTGAATAAACAGTTTAAGTTACTCCTGATAACATCAGCTATCTGCCAGTGAAATCACGTCAAAATCAGACCAGCCGTTTCGGAGATTAGCCGAAACAAACAGACAGACTGACAGACAGACAAAATGTTTAAAAATAGATTTTTGTTATTAGTACCGTGTAAATATTCAAATGCATTAGGCAAAAAGCTGTTATTTTTTAAACATTACAATCAAACACTTAAATTTTATTTATTTGTATGTATGTATAGTTGTCGTTGGATGGCATACAAGCTGCGGAGCTCGTGGCTCGTTGCCGCGGTCAGTGCGTGGATGGGTGACCATTTATTTAATGCGAAGACCTCTCCGTGTCTCGGAAAGCACAAGCCGTTGCTCCTGACTGTTATTCCTAGATTTTTGACAGTCGTTATGGGAATTGTGTTAATCCATACTCCATACTAATATTATAATTTATGCGAAAGTAACTCTGTCTGTTTTCCCACGGGAATACAAAATTGGGAAAATTCCCTGTGAAAAATCCTATTTGCTTAGCTAGATCAATATTTATGTGTGTGTCAAATTTCAGCTAATTCTGTTCATCCGTTTTAGCATCATAGATTAACAAACATCCATACATCCTCACATTTATAATAATAGTAGGACAGGAAATTTAGGAGACAGTTCCACTATACAAAACCGGAACATTTCAAGAAGTACTAGATTGATTGTCAAACTTTAGACCCTATGTACAGACAGCAGCATAAATTGGGTACCATTAAGAGGAAACACAAGGGCCGTTTTTCCATACAAACTTAGTTCCCTGTTTCCTCCCTGGATAATGCCAGGTAGATCAATTATTTTTTTTTTAATATCCATGGCTACTATTGGCATGTCCCAATGTTTTCCTTTTTCTCATAAATTTATTATTAAAAGAGATATGAATATTCAAAAACCTAAAAAATTGGCATGATTTTCCGCTGTGTTCAAACATTCAGAAAACAAATTTGACTTGATTATATAAAAAATAGAAAACATAGGAACACGACAAAAGCCTTTCTTTATTTTTTAATGAAAAAAGCAGTTAAATCGGTTAAGTTTTGGAGAAGAAATCAGGGGACTACGAATCATTGATTTTGTGTACTTTTAATTGGTATTTTCGGTCAAAGCTGCATTGTCTCTATCGCACTCTGCGGTTCGTGTTCGGGCATCGCGCGACAGCAATAGATTTTACAAATATCTAATTTTAAATTCTCTAGCCCCTGGTATTTCCTCTTAAAATACGTGAGAAAAGGGGGTAACCAGTTGATGTCGCTATCTGCAGGTGCCTACGTAGTAGCAGTTCCGGATTAGACCATAAACAAATAAAATTAAGCAATTGGTTAGGGCACCACGTCTCGGGGAGCACCACATACAGCACCGAAATAATATTGGCTAGCACATGAAAAGCAAGGTTGTTTGAAAACCCGTGCGTTTAAATTAACTAGAGCAATGACCCGACTGAAAAAAACTATTGTAATTTTCTTTTTATCCACGTAAGTATCCCTTTTGGTCATTCGTACATATTCTAAGGTTTAAAGGCTAGAAGGCCTTGCGGGCGAGGTCTGGTGTGGTGAGGGTGGGGTCGTATCATTCTCGTTATAATAAAAGTGTTGTTTTTTTTTAAACCAGTACCAGTCTACCAGTCGGCAGTGGATAGGGGTGGGGGCACAGGCGTAGATGGCGCAACGAGTAGTCTTAATCCGGTACTGCGTCGTAGATCGAAGTTGATGAAAGGAAACCGCTTCAAACGCGTTTTCTGGAATTAGACTTCTAGGGCGAATTCACCCATAATTAAAATCAACACCAATCAAAATACTATACATTTAATTGAACGTATCAAATCCGTAAAGACGCAACAATCACGCTTGACCGCTTTTTCTTAGCGTAGGAGGATAGCGAAATAACATGATTCAAGAGCGCGCCTCATTCCCATTGTCTATGCTATGTGTCATACCTCCAAAGATAATAATAGTAATTTAATAAACTGTAAAGCAAGTTATTGTTTAGTGTCTGTGATGACAGACTGGGTTAATCGTAACAGGTCATGGTTGTAACATTATAACATCAATACGTTCTAAGGAATGTGTCCATTCATTTCGTATCCACACATACGGATATCGGATCGTTCATATTATAACGGGTGGCGCAAAAGTAAAGACCCTATTTGGTTCAGCTATAACATTTTTTCTAAATTAGAAAACTAGATTTAGATTTTTTTAAATGTATATTTGTGCCATTAAATTTCGTACCATTAGGATTTAAAGATGATGTCTTTTAAATGGTGACCTCCAGAGTTGATACACATTTGAGTCCTTCAAAATTGGTTATGAGTGACGAAGCGCATTTCCATCTCTCAGGGCATGTCAATAAGCAGAATACTCGGTTCTGGGGCACTGATAATCCGCGCATTATTCAAGAAACACCTCTACACCCACTAAAAGTTACTGTATGGTGTGGCATCTGTGTTGACAGAGTGATCGGACCCTATTTTTTCGAAGACGCTGGAGGCAATGCGATTACTGTCACTGGAGAACGCTACAGAACCATGTTACGTGAGTTTTTGATACCCAGTTTGGACGAATTGGGGCTGGAGCACATCTGGTTTCAACAAGACGGCGCTACGGCACACACAGCGCGCGACACTATGGACTTAGTGAGGGACGCTTTTCCAGGCCGAGTTATCTCTCGTTTTGGCGATTTGCCTTGGCCTGCAAGATCACCCGATCTGACCAGTCCAGACTTCTTTCTTTGGGGTTTTTTGAAATCTCGGGTGTATGTGAACAAGCCACAGACTCTCGCAGCTCTAAAAGAAAACATTCGTCAAGAAATAACGAACATATCGCAGGAAGTGTTACGGCAAGTTATGCAAAATGTCATAAATAGGGCTCAAATGTGTATCAACTCTGGAGGTCACCATTTAAAAGACATCATCTTTAAATCCTAATGGTACGAAATTTAATGGCACAAATATACATTTAAAAAAATCTAAATCTAGTTTTCTAATTTAGAAAAAATGTTATAGCTGAACCAAATAGGGTCTTTACTTTTGCGCCACCCAGTATTATGGGATATGAGCAAGCAACATCCACACAGCCCACATACCTACGTAATTATACGTACTAGGTACTTAAGCGGCCGGAGAAGGTTTAATCTACTTGGATTGATACACAATATTTCTTACTAACCAGTACATCCTACGAATTATTATTATTATATCATATTTTAAGTATTTCAAGTTCGTCTTGTCACCCGTCGAGGCGGGCTGTCAAATCTTTCTAATTACGAACAGTTTTATTTCGGGAACGGAGCTAAAATAAGTAGGTTCCTCAATGCCGAACATTCAATCCCCTGTCTTGTTCAGAAAATGGCATCTGCATAAGTTGTATCACTCATACGTAATCAGAACTTGGTTCAATGTACAATGAGTCATCGATGGCAATATTAGGTATCGCCTTATCGTTTTTTGGGAGAAACCCGCCGCACTATTCCTAAACCACAGCAACATTTGGAAGTCAGTCAGTCAAAAACGCGTCGAGGCAATGGAGCTCGACGAGTCCCATATCGTTGAGTACCCAATCCATGGTCTGCATAGACATAAGACATACCAAAAACTTAATTACATAAAAAACAAAGTAGATAACTTACTTTCAAAGAATCCACTTCACAATGTAACATTTTTCACAAAAAGAAACTGAAGTTTTAGGTACTATTTCACCAAACGCACTATATAGAACTAAAATATAAATATACAGAAGAAAATGTTTTCAGATAACATGAGATAATAATGTCACGTTGCAGAATAACATCTATAAACTGAATCCCAATGTCATGTCACTGTGAAAGATAATGTATCTAAGATAATATTATTAAATCTTGGGTTTTTTTGTTTTCTTTTGAATGCGTTTGTTTGGAAGAAAAACTATCTCGATATATTTTGTAAGTCATCATGACTGTTTTCGCGAATTTGAGATTGCTGTAGACGCAGATTATGAGGCTGTAGATAGATAATATTTTTATATAATTATGTAGGTATGCGGTGAACGACAAAATCCCAATTTTTGAGCATCATATCAAAGGAATATGTAACAGCAAACTCAATCATTTATTTAAATAAATAGATACTAAGTAATTGCACTTTTGAATCGTCAAGGAGACAGTCAGTCAGTAAGTTAAAACATGTTGCTCGTTCCAAACTTGATTTGACTTGCACAGTACTCAATTACCTTTAAATCGAGTACTGCGCAAGTCAAATCAAGTCCGTGTCAAGTCTCATCTTTCGTGGCACGCACTATACGAAGAGAGTTCAATAAAAAGTGAGAATGAGTATGTTATTAACAACTTTTATTAAACGTCATTTCATTTTTCGACATAGTCATCTTTTAGCACACACTTAGTATATCTTTTTTCTAAACATAAAATTCCGTTTTTAAAAAACGTACTCTCATCTTGAGTACTTAAAAAATATTGTAATGCAGCGAACACCGCGTCGTCGTCTTCAAATTTCTGGCCTCTCAGGTATTCTTTCAATCTTGGAAATAGGTAGAAATCACTGGGGGCGAGATCTGGTGATTACAAAGGATGCTTAAGGATATCGAACCCAGCATAAATTGCAGCCATTGCAACGGCGGACTTGTGTGCCGGGGCATTGTCCTGGTGGAACCGCACAACTTTCGAGAGTTTACCACACCGTTTATCGCGGATCTCATTGCGCAATGTTGCTATTTGTTTGGCATATAAAGTGCCTGTAATAGAGGCTCCATGCTCGAGATACGCAATCATTACTACCCCTTTACCATCACAAAAAAACAGAGCCCATGACCTTACCGGCAGATGGACCCACCTTAAATTTCTTCGGAGTTGGAGATGATGACCTTTTCCACTGCACCTTAACATACGTAGCGTTAATCATAACTTTGAGAGCTTTAGAGTGTTTCTATTTAATTTAAAGTTACAATGCGACATTATTATTCTCTCCGAATGCTGGTTAAAAAAGGACTTGATTATTCCTTCCCTTGAAGGATACTTGTCATACTATTCCAAGAGACTTCAAAACCAAAACGATGGTGTGATCGTGTTCATAAAAAAAGAACTGCAACATGAGGTCACTGAGCCTGTTCTACATGGCTCTAACACACTAATATGTAGTTTAAAAACTTTTAATCTGTCCGTAATAGCACTATATCGTTCACCATCTATTCATAACATTGACGAATTCCTAAATAACCTCAACAATGTTCTTACATCTGTTTCAAATTTTAAAAATCTGGTGTTCATAGAAAACTTGAACATTAACATTATACCGACGGTTATTACCTCACAGAGTAACGAATATCTTAATCTGCTTGCCTCACATGGACTTTTTCCAGCACATCAATTCCCCACTCGTGGAAGCAACTGTATTGATCATGTTATGGTTAAGTCCGACTTCAAAACATCCACACTTGTCTTTGACACCGCAATCACAGACCATTGCCCAGTTTTAGTTAGCCTGGGAAGCTCAGCGTCATTTCCTTCGCCCAAAGTGAGGCGCACGGTAATAAATTACTCAGCTGTTATAGCAGAAATAAATGACACTGATTTCGGTTTAAAGACATTTATTTCTCAAAAAAAGTACATTACGGTTCACTTACATATTGAGAAATGCAAAGTAAATAATAAAAGTAGTTACGTACAGTCTCTGTGACCACACACGGAACAGAATTAAAAGATATAATAGGTGACAATTCGGTGTTAGTACTTCTTTCTAACGTATTCTTCTAGTGTTTTTTTTATATTTAAACCAACTGTTACTACCAAACACATCTTCTGGTATTTCATTGTAAAGTTTTGCTCCCTCATATAGTATATTATTCCTGCCATAGTTGGTTCTAGGTCTTCTTAATTCTATTTTGTCTCGTCGTCTTGCGTCATATATGTAAGTTTTCTTTTTAAAGTTAAGTTGCGAGTGTGTGCCTTGTGTTATGATTTTATTTATTTATTTATTTTATAGTTAATTAACACGGCAATATACCAATTACATCAATTAACATAGAAACACTCGATAAAATATCAATGTAATTAAACTATACAAAGCAGTCAATATTGTGTTTTAAACAATTATACAATTATTCGTTACTTACTAACATGGAACAGTGGACACCCTCGCATACTGTTTCTCACAGAATATCAGACATACGCGTTTAATTTTACTCCATTCGTCCGCAAACAGATCACATTCAGGGTTGGCCGTCAGGAGGGTTATGTATTAAGATGCATGTTTTAAGTGAATAGAGTTGATTAATTTTAAGTATTTTGGTATCATTGTAGACTTTAGTGCTATAACTGGTTTACAGGAAGCGGAGGAGGCTGCAGAGCGCCTGGTGTCTACCATAAGGATGGTCGTTGATAAACATACCGCAATTATAATTAGCTCGTCAAAACAAAGGATCCTCAAGCCCTGGATTACAATGGGCATCTTACGGTGTATCAGAAACAGGGACCTAATGAATTGCAAAGTTAATAAAGAACCAGATAATTACATCTTAAAAATAACGTACATTAGATTACAATTTTTGCAATAAGTTACTAAAAAATCTAAAAATAGGTTATGAAAAAACTGAATTTGAAAGGGCTAAAAAGAATCCAAAAGCTACCTGGAATATAATCAAACAAATAACAAATACTAATCGCCCAGTGTCCACCTCCAGTGAACTCCTTAGCATGGCTGCCGACGATCTCGCGGCCGCAAATGGTGTTAATGAGTTTTTCTCAAATATTGGCAAAAATCTAGCAGAGAAACTCATGACATGTGAGCCACATTCCGTGGAGCAGACCAAAGTTACTCAGTCACTCCACTCATTCGCACGGTTGCCTACTGATAATGCCGAGGTTGAAAGTATAATTCTTGGGATGCGTACAAATAGTGCGGCTGGCAGGAATGGCATATCTCCGAAAATATTAAAATCTTGCACCCCTGTGTTACTCCCAATTATCACTCACATCTGTAATTGCTCAATTTCTTCAGGATCTTTCCCTAAAGTTTTCAAAAAAGTACATCCCATTTGCAAAGTCGGGGACAGAGCGCGATGTCAATAATTACATCCTCTTCCATCTCTAAGATTTTAGAAAAAATATTGAATAATCGCCTTACAAATTTTCTTGAATCTCACAAGATTCTTGCTGCGAATCAGTACGGTTTTAGAACTGGAAGGTCTGCCGAGGATGCTGTTACTCGCTTTGTCGATCATACTGTCAGCCTCTTTGACTCCGGGAAAAAATGTCTAGGTATTTTCCTAGTCCTTTCCAAAGCTTTTGACACCGTGGTCTGTCCCCCACCTTTTGCGAAAGTTGGAAGCTCTAGGAGTTCGGGGGCATGCCCTCAAAATTTTTCAGGATTATCTTTCCGATCGAACTCAGTGCGTAAAAATTGATGGTGTTATCAGTAACAGCAATTCTATTATATACGGCGTGCCCCAGCGCTCAGTGTTTGGACCAACGCTCTTTCTGATCTATATTAATGCGGTCTGCGAGCTCTCTATTCCCAATTGCTCAGTCTTCACATACGCTGATGACACTGCATTGCTCGTTCATGGGGACAGCTCGACTGGACATTCGCATGCGCAGAACATAGTCTTAGGTCCGTCATGAGCTGGCTAACTGGCAACCTTTTGACTCTGAATCCTGACAAGACCTTGTACATGATATTTTCCCTAAAAGCCGCCTCACAACCAAGCCCCGACTGTTTCACTCTTAAGGCTCACACCTGTCAAGTAGATACCTCTCCCCTTCTATGTCCATGTCCTCACATAAACCGGTCGAATAATATAAAATATCTTGGAGTACAAATCGACAGTCAATTGAGTTGGAAAATCCACCTTAAAACACTGACTGCGCGAGTACGTAAACTCATTTCTACTATGAAAAGACTCAGACATTCTGCTGCCATTGAGAACCTAAAAAAAGTTTACTGTGCTCTTAGACAATCAATCCTGACGTACTGCATAACGGCCTGGGGTGTTCTCTTGCAGCTAGAACGAGCACAAAGAGCCGTCCTAAAGGTCATGACCCTCAAGCTCTATGAATATCCTACGGCTCAATTTTACGCGGACTGTCAGACTCTTACAGTACGCCAACTCTTTATCCTACAAATAGTGTTACGGAAACACTCTACACTTTCATTTATCGCAAGTTACACCCAAAATCGTAGGAAATATCAAATCTGCTCCACACAATACTCCAGAACTTCTCTTGCTCAACGTTATTACAATATTATTAGCACTTATCTGTACAAGTTAATAAATAAAAATTGCAATATTTATCCAATCACCAGGTTCGAATGATGCAAGAAAACGGTTCAAGAATGGCTGCAAAAACTTAACTACCATGACACTGAACATTTACTCAAGATCACCACCTAATCACTCATTCTAACACACACACGATCTCCGATTCAATTCTATTTATTTTTAATTTACTTACATTACACATAGACATACATTCTAAACATTTACTCATCCTCATACACTCACATTACTCCCTCTATTTCCTGTTATTATTTATTTAATGGTTTTGTTCTTATTTGCGACAGTTAAACTGCACTACCGCCCCTGCTATCTCTTGCGGGAATCAGTGTACCTTTATGCGTCTACTTTTGTTGGAACACTGGTACTCATAACACAAGTTACTTTGAGTACCAGAGTTCAAAATACGCTATGTAGTTTAATATTTTCTTTTATATTCTCTCTTAGAACTTACTAGTGTTATTGTTCACCTAATGCATAATAAAGAATTTTATTATTATTTATTTATTTTACTATTATTATGTCATAGACTGCAGTTTCGTTTCAGGGTCGTAATGATGGAGTCATGTTTCGTCCGTTGTTATAAATCACGCCAAAAAAGTTCCCGATCTTGCTGTATCAGGCCCAAAGCTTCTTGACAAATCTCAACTCTAGTTTGTTTTTGCGTGTCAGTAAGCATTCTTGGTACCCAACGCGCAGATACCTTTTTCATACCCAAGCGTTCATGTAAAATATTATGCACGCTCCCCGTTGAAATCTTTATATTTTCAGCAATAAAACGAACCGTGACACGACGATCCGCCAAAACTAAGTTTTCGACTTTTTTCACAATTTCTTCAGTTACTGCTGTAGTAGGGTGTCCGGACCGGGTGACGTCCATGGTCGATGTTCTTCCACGTCTAAATTCGGCGCACCACCGTGCGACTGTCCAATACGGAAGAGCATAATATTAGACCCCAAAGTGTTCCGCAAATCTAAATTGACTTGATCCGTAGAATTTTTTTTCAAACACAAGTATTTGATAACGGCACGCAGTTCAATTTTCTCCATTTTTGCTAACGAACTCAATAGCATTGCAAAGAAATTACCGTATTTTTTTTTAAACAAAAGACAGTTAGTTTTTTCAATAGCAATCAGCTACATAGATTAGCTTTACCGGCCAGTATTGAATTTCCTAATATTGAAAGAGTCTGCATCTCATTCTCACTTTATATTGAACGCCCCTCGTATATGGATAACGTCTAAAAACTCCATGGACACTCTTTTTATTCGATTCGCCACGATATTTTTTGCTTCAACATCAGGCGGTCAGGCAGCTCATATACGGAAGAGATTACATCATTCATACTGTATCTATGCGTAGAATATGAGTACGATATAATTGTACATAAACTTTTATCTATTAGATCCTGAAACATGAAAAAACAGTGCACCATATTATTTCCTGTAAAAGTAACAGTTTCGTTGGAGTTTCTCGCCAACCTTACCTGCCGTAAGTACTATCCAAGGAAACAGCTAATTTTACTATACACCTCTCAGCAAACAGACACGAAACTCCTATCCCCTAAAGAGTTGTGGAGTGGATGGGTGTGCTATGCGATATTGTGTATAATAAAGTAAATATTATGTCGAAAAATATATTCAGCAAGTGTCGCATGGCTCAGTTACTACACCGTGATGCTTTTTTGGGGAATGTGTGGTATAGCATGCAATGATTTTATTTCATACGGATATAATTATCATGTGGGTCAATGTGCCTGCAAAGCTACTTCCTAGCGACCTATAGTTTTTTTTTTATTTACACTTAAGTTAATCTGTGGACAGTGCTGTGGGCTGCATTATTACTTATGTATCACTGTTCTCCATAATTATGTTAATATCATATAATGCAGCTGTTTACTGTTCCTATTTTAATAAAATAAAATAAAATAGGAACAGTTTAAAGGTACTCTACCAATGTCACTGAAGCGCAAGCTAATGGACATGTGTATTCTTCCCATTTTAACCTATGGAGCACCGACTTGGTCTTTGACTAAAATCCAAAAGTCCAAACTTAAGGTTTGCCAACGTGCTATGGAGCGCAGTATACTTGGTGTTAAATTAACCGATCGCATTCGTAATACCATACTGCGCTCCAAAACACAGATCGTTGACGTAGCTCAAAAGGCTGCCCAGCTTAAATGGGACTGGGCTGGACATGGCTGCCGCATGCCGAACGACTTATGGGCCCGTAAATCCCAAAATTGGTGCCCTGAAATGACAAGACGTGGCCGTGGTAGACCACGTAAGAGATGGCGAATTGGCAAGAAATAGCTAAAAGTCGAGACCAATGGAAGGAATGGAGGGAGGCTTTTGCCTTGCAGTGGGCCAGTACAGGCTAAATATAATAATATATAATAATAATAAAATACAAAAAAATAAATTGCTTAAACTGACATTACATAGAGGCTGAAACACTCATCGGTATACATTACAAGTGAAATTTCCTGCCATTCATTCTGAAGTCCAGCTCAGCTACCGTGTGTTAACGGCCACCGTAACCAACGGTAATGTTACCATTCGAAACGGAAACGCCTCGTAAGTGTAGTGAGAGTCAGCAGTAATACAGGAACTAGTTATAATTACATGTGGCTGGGAAATTATCCCATTTGTGCCGGAAGATTAGAAGTCGAGACAGATACTGAGTAGGTCTGTGATCGATGTGTGTTGCTGTAAGCACAAAATATAAAGATTACAGAAGGACCGCTCCCGCCGTCTTAAAAAATAATTACCTAAACTTGCGAGATTCACTAGGGCTGCTACTGTATTGAATTGACTCTGTAGGTTTTATTTGTGACACTATATAAGAAATTTTATTGACACTGATTGGAACTCTTTGCAATTTTTTTACAACAAAATTTTCCTGTTCGTCATGAAATGTCTCTCATTTATTCATTTTGACAATACGTGACAGTCGAGACTGAAGTCTGCTTGAAACTGCTTGAGAATGCCTATAAATGTAATGTCATAGTGTGCGTGCGAGAAATGGCGGTTTCTTCCGAGTGGTCTCTCTACTCTGGCGCGCCGCAGCCTTACACACTTTGTGCTGTAAGTGACTCCAATAGACTGTCCATAAATGGGTAACCAGCGGTGAAGGTAAAGCTTATTGGACAATAAACTTTACGGTACCAGTCGTATACGCACCTCTCTGTGCGTTATGGTGTGTATGAGGAGTAAGAGGGTTTCTTTAAATTAAAGAGGTAAAACCGAATGAAAAAATCACTCTCAAACGTCTGCGCTCTACCAGCGCAAGGCAAAAGAACACCTTGATATAAAATAAACCTAACGCTTCCAATTTAAAAACGAGTGTTGTATGAAAATCATTTAGTAGGTAAATGTTTTTGACCGTGGTCGACTTAGGGGCAGTCCACCACCCGACCAGATGCAGGCCCGTGTAGGCGGCGCGCCGTGTTCCGCGCGCGCCACACTAGAGGATTCGGCGGCGTTCAGACCGCCGAGGTCGACGGGATCCGCCGTGTAGGCGGATCATAGCCTGGCGGGGGCGCGGTGCATGCGCGAGCGAATCCCGTACCCCCGCCCATAGGTCAGTCGAGGAACACCGTGGTGGTTTTAGCCGGTAGGAGTCCGGCACACCCTCCCGTCTTCCCCAGACGGGAGACAGTCCATGAGGATTTCCCCACGATAAAAAAAAAAAAAAAAAAAAAAAGGGTTGCACTTTGCATACAACCTTTACAGTACCTCCCGTCCAATATATTTTTATAATAACTAATTATTACCCGGCATGGTTAACGTAGCGGCTAAACGATTGTCTGTTGCACTGCATGCCTGCGGTTCGATTCCCGCGCGAAGCAAGTACATAAGAAAAAAACAAACAAACAAACCCGGGACAACCACCAGTAGGCCGTTTATCCATATCCATACTTAATATTACATACTATCCATACTAATATTATAAATACGAAAGTAACTCTCTCTGTTACGTTTTCACGATGAAACCGCTGAACCGATTTGGACGAAATTTGGTATGAAGATAGCTTGAAACCTGAGAAAGGACACAGGTACTTTTTAATCCGCTACTTAGTTTGTATCCGCGATAATCGACACTCAAGCGGACGAAGCCGCGGGCAGAAGCTACAACGTTTATTATGTTTGTAAACGCACCCACGACAAAATAGTTGGCTAATGATTAAATTGTAAGATTTCATTTTTGAATAAGAATCCATAGACAAAACAGTTAAGGCGCTAACAAGCGACTTTTGCAGATTTCAAACTGACAATCACGTCAAAATGTGTAGTGTAAATGATTTGAAAAAATTATATGTTAAACTAGAACATTCTAGTGGTCACTGACCCTGACTGCTAAGCCGGAGGTCGTGGGTTCGATTCCCACCCAGGAAAAACTTTGTGTGATGAGCATGATTGTTTGTTCTGTGTCTGGGTGTTTATCTATAATATGTATGTATTTATAAATTATATACGTATGTATATCAGTTGTCTGGTTACCATAACACAAGCTCTGCTTAGCTTGGGACCAGATGACCGTGTGTGAGTTGTCCCAAGATATTTATTTATTTATTTATTCTCTTAATCATTTGGTATGTGAATATTTTTGATTAAGTTCATATTAAATAGTTTAATTAAATCGTGAAGTTGTGTCTGATACAGACAAAACATTGATAATCACACAAAATCTACCAGGAATATTTAAACGAAACTTTTACTATCTTACAGACAATTTTATTATCTATATTTTAGTATACCTACGCCTTTTTTTAAGTTAAGGAATAGGTACCATCTTTTATTTAATTTTTTGGACTAAACTTGAGTTTTGGACGCAGCGCATACGATTCTCTGGTCGCTCAAGGCCGCCGGCGTATTTCGTCGCCTTGAGACGACCGAAAAGTTTAGGTTAAAGAAAAGAAGAAACAATGGAAACAATAAACAAGTTGAACATTACAAAAGGCGGTGGACATTATTTCTAATAAACAGTACATTTTTGCAGACTTCCCACCATATTAGGACAAAAAATGTCAATAGATGCGCAAACCGTCCCAATAAACTGTTAAAGACATATCCTGCCAAGACATCTCCGAATGATAATCAACAGCAAATAAGGAAGAGGAATGTTATCAATCGAATACCTAACAGTGTCCACCTTAATGCCACACAGATAACATTTAACGGCTATCAATAAGTAATCCGCGTACTAAGAAAGGCTGTGTGTCCTCAAGATTGATCTTTTTAACCGACTTCAAAAAGGAGGAGGTTCTCAATTTGATTGGTATTTTTTTTTATGTATGTATACTGATTACGCTGAGATTAATGATCCGATTTACATGATTCTTCTTTAGTTTGATGCGGAATAGTTACCTTCCCATAAAAATTTAACATAGTTTGGCCCAGTAGTTTTCATTTTATGAGCATTTTTATTATTTATTTTTTTTACGTTTGACCACGCATTTCGTTTTTCAGTGTAGTCCGATTTCAAAGATTCTTTTTTTAATGTAAAAGAGTAGAAAATTAAAGGATCACTGAATTTTTTTGGTGTCCCGTGTCACCGTTTCGTAATTACGAAGTAGGCACTAAAAAGCGAAAAAAAATAACTTTTTTACAAAAAAGACAACCGCCTTCACAAAAAACGGCGGTTGAAGGCGGTTGTCTTTTTTGTAAAAAAGGTTTTTTTTATAAGATCCAGAGTGCTAAGTGCGATTTTTTAAACGTTTTCGACCGCGTTAACGTAAACTTGAATTTGTACTGAAACAGGAACAGTACCGTTTAGTCGTAATATTAGGAAACGCAATTATTCCATACAAATCTGGACCTGTAGACAAAATCCATTTTCTGTTAGCGTTAACGCCAACGGAAAGTGAAATTGTATGGAGTTGACGTTTGCTTACGCAATGTCACGTGACGTAAATATGTCAACTGCATACAATTAGATTTTTCCGTTGGCGTTAACGCTAACAGAAAAGGGATTTTGTCTACAGGCCCTGAACGTTTACGTTAACGCGTTCTGTAACCCCAGTGTGAGTTTGTTGTCGAATCACGAAATGCGTGACCATCAAGTTAATTGATGGTGTACAAATGTCCCGAGTGTGAGTTGAAGTACCTATGGCATACGAACAGTCTATTACAATCTCCCTCGGTGAACACCTAGGTGAAGTGAGTTGTCATCCGTCCGTCTGCTTTGTCAATCCCTAGCATCGAGACGGATGACAGCTCACTTCACCTAGGTGTTCACCGAGGGAGATTGTAACCGAATAGACATGCTGCAGCG
Source organism: Charanyca ferruginea (assembly GCA_947361185.1). Classification (NCBI taxonomy): domain Eukaryota; kingdom Metazoa; phylum Arthropoda; class Insecta; order Lepidoptera; family Noctuidae; genus Charanyca; species Charanyca ferruginea. Next base: position 28,033,852 of record OX376058.1, on the reverse strand, counting down.
CATATCGTCACTTGTCCGATATTTAGCCGAAGCTTTTGTTTTTTTGCTGCGTATGGTTTGGCGAGATAATACGACTAAAATACAAATCTTATCGTAAATCTGATACCTAGGCTAAAAACCTCACACGACGCTCTCTGAAACCTCTAGAAACGGTATTCTTGCACATTCTAGTGTAACGATTAGGGAGAAGATATATTATTATTAAAAAATACTAAGATATCTTTTCTCAATTAGGATATTTTGATTAGCAGGCCGTGTGGTGTCGGACGTAAAGAATATCTTCCCGTGGGTGTCGTAAGAGGCGAACCGCGACCAGAGAATGGGCAGCAGCGTTCTCTGTGCCTTTGTAACAACCATACTGCGATCGCTAATCCGCATGCCAAGCCTGGCGATTATGGCAACCCCCCCCCCCCCCCCCCTTGGCGAGGCTCATGTCCAGCGGTGGACGTCTTTGGGCTGTTTATGATGATAATGATGATTAGCAGCTTGAAGTCAGGGGTTGTGACCGGGTAATTCCCATCTAAGCTATCCGCTTGCATCGGAATTGTAACATACCTTAGGTACTACCTACGTACCTAGCTGTCAATAGGTTAATCTATTTTAGTGGTCTAATATTTACAAGATTAATAAAAAAGCTAACTATAACTATTAAAATAAAAATCTAACACAATAAGTCATCATAAAATTCCTCCACATCGCCGTCCGCGTCACCTGGAAATGTGGGTACACAACAGACTGGCGGCATTACCACGTTGTATGGCAATGCTTAACCTCTGACCAAGGTAAAAACCAGCTCTTGAATCACGGAAGTGTCAACCAACCTTTTGGACATTTCCTTAAAAAGTAGATGAGCACTCGCGAACCCTACGACCCGAGAGCTAACCCCCATCCTTTCTATCACTACGATTTTGTTTTTGTTCTGGATCCTGGGAACTTACAGGCAACGGAGGTATTAAAGCTCAAAGTTTGAGCTTTACAAAAACAAAAAGTTTTGTAAATATCCTTACCACCCCTGTATTATTGCTACTTTTTTGTTTTATTCCAGCGACAAATTGTATTTATAGATTATTATATTCTTTTGAAATTTTGAGCAATTCTTCATTAGGTACCTTTGTTCCTCAACCATTCAGTAAGTGTTTTTTGCAGTCAGTTTTATGAGCAGTACCTATGCGTTAGGTAACGGCTGTGATGTGTCTTGTTACACGCTGTATAAGAAATTATTACATTTAACTGCATATTACTCAATGGGTCTAGCTGTTAAGGACCGGACAGTTTGAAGTAATAAACTATCTGGAGATCTGAAGCACCGCCATCATGAATTATCTTTACTCATCTTAATATTATGACTCGTAAGCTGTGCGGAGAGTCACTAGATGTTATCTAGTAGGGCTCTTGATGAAGCGGTAAACTTGTCCTATGAGGAAGAGAATGTAGAAATTAATATTAAGTATTTGCCTTTTATGGAGCTCATGGAGCAGAAAATTTAATAAACTTAAAAGCAGTAAGTTTTCTAGTTTACATGGATATAATTATGGAGTTCTGGGTAGTAGGAGGCATCCAAGGGCGGAAAATTTCCACTAGGCCCAGTAAGCGTCTAAATAGGAATTTCTCTCTTATATTTTGAATAAAAGTAGGTACAGAGCTACAACAATCTGTCAAATTTCTTTGATGGTATTTCAACTTTATTACAAAGGAATAAGTTTCAAATTCAATTGGGAAAATTTGACAGTTTGGTATGGCTTGATGTGCTGGCGTCTCTACCTATGAGGTCAACAAATCCCATTACACCAAATACTATGAGAATTTGATCTTATACTTTTTGCTAACAATTTCGTCCAATGACAATTTCAGTCAAAAGATAAGACAAAATTCTTATTTAGACGCTTATTGCGCCTGCCAAATTATTAATACTTAAACCCGATAAGTCGTAGGAAAGAAATGAAGTCGGGTTAAAACTGGTAGTTAAATGGAAGAAATTCAATGTTCACAACAACACCTAACTTAGTCCCAAAGAACTCACAGAAACAACCGGCAATACGGTGAGTTAATCCGTTTTTCTCAATCCAAAACTAACAGAAACATAACCACCCATTTTAGGATTTAGCATTGCCAACTCTATCGCATTGGATCGCAGATCTGTAATGGTAGTGGTAGGTAAGATTAACGTTTAAAATAAATAAATAATAAATACACAACAATTATCGAAGGACCAGTTACGAAGTATTGTTGGGGACGACACTATTATTTCCACCATTTCTTTGCTATAACTATACCTCAAAGCCTTTAAGCAGTCGGGGTAGGCCACGACAGATCTGCGTTACCCTTTCATACCGAGTTCCCTCCGTGCCTCGGAAAGCACGTAAAGTACGTCATTTGTAGATCTTTGGCAGTCGTTATGAGTAGTCAGAAGCCAGAAAGTCTAACAACAAGTCTTACCAAGGGGTATCGTGTTACCCAGTAACTGGGTTGTGGAGACCGATAGGTAGGCGCTCCATGAAACACTGGTATTCAGACCAGTGTTTTAACTGGTCTGAATACCAGTGTTTTACATGGAGCGCCTGCATCCAGTTAGACTGGAAGCTGACGACTGACCCCAACGTATTTGGGAAAAGGCTAGGCAGATGATGATACATATTTTATAATATTTTTAAATATTAATAAAAAAATAGTAGCCCATCGGTATCTGGAACAGGGTCCAAGCTACCGGTGGTCAGGGCTCCCGAGAGAGGAATCTCCTAACAATACGCGCCGTGTCCAGGAGTACCGCTTTCTGAATCAAGCCCTTGATCCAGCTACCCAACGAGAGCCTCCTCAGATGTTGGTCGAGGCTCTTGGAAATTATTCCATTGCATTGGCCGTCACGACTACCGGCACAACGACTGCCAAAAAAAAAATTAAAGAAAGATAAGAGAAATAATTCCTCCGCATTGCAGTCATCTGGAATTGTGCCTAAGAGACTGGCGACATATTCTGGATGGCGATGCTTAGCCTCTGGCCAAGGTAAAGCCAGCAGAGCCATAAACATTGCTTAAGTTCAGAGACAGAAAACTACTGAGATCCACAAACGAATTTACACAGCAATATGCAATACCGGCAGTACCTAGTACTCTAACGTTTCCAACTCTCTAAGGACTGAACTCATAACAGTGACAGCATGCAGCCATATTTTGAAACTGTAGGCTTTGTACAAGCGCGCTAACTTAAAAGGATTAAATTCGAGTAGATTATCGAATTATTAAATCTATTTTTACAAAAAAAAGACAACCGCCTTCAAAAACTAAAAAGTATAAAATAACTTTAATTTCGCAAGTCGGCAGCTTCAGTTCTGCTTGTTGTTTTGTTTTGCCACCGACTTCCTAAGTTAAAGTTACTTATTACTTTTTGAAGTTGTTCTTTTTGTAAAAAGGCTTTTTACAAAAAACGCTTTTTAGTGCCTACATCATAGCATCCAAATTAATTAAAGAAACGGTAACACCAATCAAATTAAGGCATTCCTTAATTTTCCACTCTTTATACATGAAATATTTACATGTAATTTATATGGGACCAACTTTGAGGTAAACACTAACTATTAAGTAATGATAATGAATCATCGAAATCGAACTACACTGTAAAAAGTAATGCGTGCTCAAACAAAAATAAAATATAGGTACGTATCCAATTGAGAACCTCCTGTTCTTGAAGTCGGTTAAAAATTACAAATAACGTTTACGTTCGTACTAGGCCCTCTGGTCCTATATTTTGTCGCTAATTGTACATATTTTATGTGCATACGCCACGTGTGTCGAATGTGTTAGTGTAACTGTGTCAGATATTTCAATAGCCATGTCACAAGTCTAGCTTGTAGCTACTTGTGTAAGGGCTAAACTAAAGCTAGGCTAAATCCGGTAGGCAGGTAAAACCATTGAACATTTGAACACCTGCATCAATGATTTTATTGAATTTACCTGTTGTATTTTAATTTTGAGGGAGCTAGGTCAATGTATTTTGAAAACTTTCAAATTCAGTACCTATGAACCTAGATAACTGCTATTCAATTGCATATCCACATATTACCTTTGAGAGTACTCGCAATAGAATCGATTGTATCCTCAATTAGCAGAACTGTACGCTATTGAACATCGGACACACAAAGTACAATCACCGGAAAAAGCTGTAAAAATCCACCATCATTTCAACAAGCGTACAAAAACTAAATACCTATATTACAACTGAAGTAAGTAAGTACCAGGCTGCACTAAAAGTATCGGGAATGGAATATTTCCAGTGTTTCTGTCATATTAAAATCTTTTTAATTGAAAACTAGAAACCAGGAATATTTAAACGAAACTTTTACTATCTTACAGACAATTTTATTATCTATATTTTAGTATACCTACGCCTTTTTTTAAGTTAAGGAATAGGTACCATCTTTTATTTAATTTTTTGGACTAAACTTGAGTTTTGGACGCAGCGCATACGATTCTCTGGTCGCTCAAGGCCGCCGGCGTATTTCGTCGCCTTGAGACGACCGAAAAGTTTAGGTTAAAGAAAAGAAGAAACAATGGAAACAATAAACAAGTTGAACATTACAAAAGGCGGTCAAAGTCAAAGTCAAAGTCAAAGCATTTATTTCAATTAAACCATTTACAGGCACTTTTGAATTGTCAAGGAGTCGGTCAGTTAGACAGAAAGTTGAAGCTAGTTGCTCGTTCCAAAACGTAGGTAGGTCTCTATGGAGAAGAACGAGCAAGAAACTCCACGGACACTCTTTTAAAATCAGGTTTTTACAAAATACTGCTTACATTATTCTTGTTGCTTCTATATGTGAAAACAATGAAGGTAATCTAGAAATACAAAATATAAAAAATAATCAAGATAAAAACCATGGCAGTTAAGAGTTGACCAATCTCTACTGACAGCGCCCGTTCACGAACATGACGCGTGAATCAGCACCATTCAGCTCAACCATTTTAGAGGGAGCCGAATGACCCAACACACGCGCCACCACCAGCGAGACATTTGAGTGAGCATGACAATTCTCTCAACCGCCATGCTCATTTAAGTCAAACACATAATAATTTACTTAAAATATGGCTCCATGGTACTCACATTTACAAAATTGAAATAGTGCTGCTAAATTATACAAAACTAAGGTTTCCAATGTTTCTAAAATGTCAAAAAAGGAATTAAAATATATATTTGTGTATAATAATAACGATACTCGTTACTCATGTCAATAAAAAAAGGGGTAGGAAACAACATTCCTCCAATTAGGAAATTCCCTAAACTGCCTGTGGAGCAGGACCAGCATTTAGCCAAGCATTTTTATCATTGATGTAGTCTTCTAATTTATAATATGCTTGTCTACACAGTGTGCGTTTAATACATGTTTTAAATTGTCTTTCATTTAGTTGAAGAATATCAAGAGGTATTTTATTATAAAATTTTACACAGTACCCCATAAAAGAAGTATGAACTTTTGACAATCTGAATCTTGGCTGATCTAATTTGTTCCTATTTCTAGTATAAACACAATGTCTGTCACTTATTTTATTAAAAAGATGAAGGTTTTTTCGAACATGCATAATGTTTTCATATATGTATTGACAAGGTACCGTCAAGATGTTAATCTGTTTAAACAATTCTCTTAGAGACTCGCGACTGCTGAGATTATAGATGGCTCTGACAGCCCGCTTTTGCAGAATAAAAATAGAATCAATATCTGCAGCCCGCCCCCAAAGCAAGATACCGTAGGACATGATGCTATGAAAATAACTAAAATATACTAGCCTAGCGGTATCCACGTCTGTCAAATGCCGGATTTTTCTGACAGCGTAAGCGGCCGAACTCAACCGCCCTGCAAGAGATGTTAAGTGAGGACCCCATTGCAGCTTTGAGTCAAGCGTAATCCCTAGGAAAACAGTCTTTTCGACGAATTCAAGTATATCCTTATTCAATACAACGTTACATTCACTACTTTTAACATTCGGTAAAGCGAATCTTATGCATTTAGTTTTCTTCTCATTTAATACTAAATTATTTACAGTAAACCAATTATGAACCTTAAGCATAGCGTCATTTACGTCGTCATGGTGCTGTGCCCGTCTATTAACTCTAAATATCAAGGAAGTATCATCAGCAAATAACACCATTTGTGGTTGATTTTTCAACAAATAAGGTAAATCGTTTATATAAACTAAAAAGAGGAACGGACCCAATATTGAGCCCTGCGGTACCCCCATTTTTACTTTTAAGCCCGATGAATTTACACCGTTTACTTGAACTTGTTGCAGTCTATCAGTCAAATATGATTTTACTAAGCTAAGCGCTAGTTTACCCAGTCCGTAATGCTCAAGCTTTAAGAGTAGTGTTTCGTGATTCACGCAATCAAATGCTTTGGAGAGGTCGCAAAAGATACCAATAGCATCTTGAGAATCCTCCCAAGCCTTAAATATATGCTTGATTAAGGTGACACCGGCGTCAGTAGTGCAACGTCCTTTGGTGAAACCATACTGCTGATCATGTAAAATTTTGTGACAGTTAAAATGACTGAGCATTTGATCAAGCATTACTTTTTCAAACACTTTGCTAAAAACCGGCAAAACCGAAACGGGTCTGTAATTATTAGAGTCTTTGCAGTCGCCGGATTTAAAAAGTGGTATAACTTTGCTGAACTTCATTAGATCCGGGAATACCCCTTGGTCTACACACAAATTAAAAATGAAAGCTAAATAGGGCGCCACTGTCTCAATAATTGATTTACAAACATTAGTAGACATCCCCCATAAATCTTCAGTACCCTTAATCTTGAGTTGTTTAAAAGCTTTAATAACGATTGCAGGGTTTATATGTTTAAATTTAAATTCCGTGGGACATGCTGAAACATGCGAACTTAGTAAGTTTAAAGCAAGTGAGGGCGAAGAATCTAAAGTTTCAGTAGTTTTAATAGGAATATCGGTAAAGAATGTTGCAAATTCCTGAGCAACTTCTTTATTAGTACTTAAGAGACCACGGGAAGTCTCCAGAGTGTAATCAGTATTATGTTTTTTGTTCCTGTTTGTTTCATTATTAATTATTTTCCAAACAGTCTTAATTTTATCATCAGCTGATTTAACTTTATTGCTAATGTATAAGGCTTTAGCTGCTTTACAAGCAATTTTAAAAGTTTTAGAATAAGTCGAAACATAGTTATTAAATGTTTCGGTGTTAATATAAGGCTTAAGGCCATACAACTCAAAAAGCCTTTCTCTACTTTTTCTGATACCTTTAGTTGCCCAGTCACTAAATAAAAACTTAGGGCAAATAGTTTTAATTTTTTTCTTAAAAATATTATCAAACTCTGTTTGCACAACTGAAAAAAAATCTTTATACAAAATATTACCATTATTCATATTAAGTTCCTGAACGGGTAACTTACTAATTAAAGTCTTATTAAATTTATCTAAATTACTAGATGTTATTGGTCTTGACTGTATCTGTATTTTTTGCAAGGGTGTGTTGGACTCAAAAGCAATGGTTTGACCGCTGTGATCTGAAGGGAGATAATTTACAATAGCTTTATCTAAATAGTCGCAGCTACAAAAAACATTATCAATACAAGTAGCAGTGGTTGCAGTTATTCGTGTTGGTTCTAAGAACACATTTGACAAATTAAACGATTTAAAGAGGCTTAATAATCTACTGCTATTTGCGTTATTTTCTAAAATATTAATATTAAAGTCTCCACAAATTATTATTGATTTATTACCAGTTGCAAGTTTAGTTAGAACATCCTCCATTATAGACTCAAATATAGAATATGTTTGATAATTCGGGGGTCTGTAAACGCACACTATGACATGCCTATCTAGCTCAACACAGGACAGTTCAATAATATGTTCAACCGAGAGTTCAACTATGTCTTTGCGAGACTTAGATTTAATATTACTTTTTAATATAATTAGTGAACCACCACGCAGCATCGATTTCCGATTGAAACAACTGCTCACAGTATAATTTTCATAATTAATTAACATTTCATATGATTTCAACCAATGTTCAGTTATACAAATAATGTCGAACATTGTCTTCTCTAAAAACAATTCAATTTCCAATTGCTTGGAAGAAAATCCTTGAATATTTTGATGGAATAATTTCAAAGAATGTTGCCTAGCCCCTTTTTTTAAACTTGCTGATTGATTGCTAGAAGATACCTTGTTATTGATAAGTTGCATTAAATTGATACTGGTACCTTCTGTTGTCTTGCTAACTAGTTTAAACAATTTGGGCTTACCACCTTAATATTAGTATTATTACTAACTATTGTGGAGCTAATTACGGAACACTTCGACATATTAATTATGTCTGAGTTAATATTAAATGCTAATAGCCATGCTATCTGACGTCTAAACCTAATAGGCAGATACACTGTATCCCTAGTCGAATTCAATTTTTCAACAAAAGTGTTGGTGTCAAGAAACATAAGCTTGTCATTATAATGACTAGCTAATAAATGCATATGATTATTAAGCATATGTATGTTATTATTTGTCCTATTTGATAGGTGCCCAAAGTAAGGAAAAGCGCACAATATTATTTTCTGACAATTAATTTTCAATATTTCAGTGACACTGTCAGTGATATCATTTAATCTAACACTTGAGCTATTACCTACACATACTGTAATAATGGTATTCGGATCATACTGCTTCCTAGTTATGGATGACATTATTTCTTTATAAGAAGTCCCAGGCATGCAATAATTTAAAGCAGAACAGGTAGTCAGGTTGTTATTTAATAATTTTCCTAATCCTTTCCCTAAACTATCTGAAAAAATAATGGGACGTGGACATTATTTCTAATAAACAGTACATTTTTGCAGACTTCCCACCATATTAGGACAAAAAATGTCAATAGATGCGCTAACCGTCCCAATAAACTGTTAAAGACATATCCTGCCAAGACATCTCCGAATGATAATCAACAGCAAATAAGGAAGAGGAATGTTATCAATCGAATACCAGGCACTAAAAAGCGAAAAAAAATAACTTTTTTACAAAAAAGACAACCGCCTTCAAAAAAAAAGGCGGTTGAAGGCGGTTGTCTTTTTTGTAAAAAAGTTTTTTTTATAAGATCCAGAGTGCTAAGTGCGAATTTTTAAACGTTTTCGACCGCGTTAACGTAAACTTGAATTTGTACTGAAACAGGAACAGCACCGTTTAGTCGTAATATTAGGAAACGCAATTATTCCATACAAATCTGGGCCTGTAGACAAAATCAATTTTCTGTTAGCGTTAACGCCAACGGAAAATGAAATTGTATGGAGTTGACGTTTGCTTACGCAATGTCAAGTTTTGTAAATATCCTTACCACCCCTGTATTATTGCTAATTTTTTGTTTTAGTCCAGCCACAAATTGTATTTATAGATTATTATATTCTTTTGAAATTTGGAGCAATTCTTCATTAGGTACCTTTGTTCCTCAACCATTCAGTAAGTGTCTTTTGCAGTCAGTTTTATGGGCAGTACCTATGCGTTAGGTAACGGCTGTGATGTCTTGTTACACGCTGTATAAGAAATTATTACATTTAACTGCGTATTACTCAATGGGTCTAGCCGTAAAGGACCGGACAGTTTGAAGTAACAAACTATCTGGAGATCTGAAGCACCGCCATCATGAATTATCTTTACTCATCTTAATATTATGACTCGTAAGCTGTGCGGAGAGTCACTAGATGTTATCTAGTAGGGCTCTTGATGAAGCGGTAAACTTGTCCTATGAGGAAGAGAATGTAGAAATTAATATTATTTGCCTTTTATGGAGCTCATGGAGCAGAAAATTTAAGAAACTTTAAAGCAGTAAGTTTTCTAGTTTACATGGATATAATTATGGAGTTCTGGGTAGTAGGAGGCATCCAATGGCAGAAAATTGTCACTAGGCCCAGTAAGCGTCTAAATAGGAATTTCTCTCTTATATTTTGAATAAAAGTAGGTACAGAGCTACAACAATCTGTCAAATTTCTTTGATAGTATTTCAACTTTATTACAAAGGAATAAGTTTCAAATTCAATTGGGAAAATTTGACAGTTTGGTATGGCTTGATGTGCTGGCGTCTGTACCTATGAGATCAACAAATCCCATTACACCAAATACTATGAGAATTTGATCTTATACTTTTTGCTAACAATTTCGTCCAATGACAATTTCAGTCAAAAGATAAGACAAAAAAATTATTAATACTTAAACCCGATAAGCCGTAGGAAAGAAATGAAGCCGGGTTAAAACTGGTAGTTAAATGGAAGAAATTCAATGTTCACAACAACACTTTTTTTTTTTTTTTTTTTTTTTATCGTGGGGAAATCCTCATGGACTATCCCTCGTCCGGGGAAGACGGGGGGGGTGTGCCGGACTCGTACCGGCTAAAACCACCACGGTGTTCCTTGACTGACCTATGGGCGTAACTTAGTCCCAAAGAACTCACAGAAACAACCGGCAATACGGTGAGTTTCCGTGTCCGTGTCCGTTTTTCTCAATCCAAAACTAACAGAAACATAACCACCCATTTTAGGATTTAGCATTGCCAACTCTATCGCATTGGATCGCAGATCTGTAATAGTAGTGGTAGGTAAGATTACTGTTTAAAATAAATAAATAAGTATTAGACCAGCTTGCTACACCTATCAGGTACCAGCCAAAAGATATAAAGCAACACATATTACCAGCCGCAGCGGTAATAGCGGTTCCTAAAGGAGTCTATCAATTACAAAGGAACCTGCTGCCTGCTGACCGACACACTTCGCGTCCAGTTCACATGCAAATCCCAGAGACACCGCCTGCATTCCAACTACTGCAGTGTAACGGCACACTACGCAATTATCGAAGGACCAGTTACGAAGTATTGTTGGGGACGACACTATTATTTCCACCATTTCTTTGCTAGAACTATACCTCAAAGCCTTTAAGCAGTCGGGGTAGGCCACGACAGATCTGCGTTACCCTTTCATACCGAGTTCCCTCCGTGCCTCGGAAAGCACGTAAAGCCGGTGGTCCCGGGTGTCATTTGTAGATCTTTGGCAGTCGTTATGGGTAGTCAGATGCCAGAAAGTCTAATAACAAGTCTTACCAAGGAGTATCGTGTTACCCAGTAACTGGGTTGTGGAGACCGATAGGTAGGCGCTCCATGAAACACTGGTATTCAGACCAGTGTTTTAACTGGTCTGAATACCAGTGTTTTACATGGAGCGCCTGCATCCAGTTAGACTGGAAGCTGACGGCTGACCCCAATGTATTTGGGAAAAGGGTAGGCAGATGATGATACATATTTTATAATATTTTTAAATATTAATAAAAAAATAGTAGCCCATCGGTATCTGGAACAGGGTCCAACAAGCTACCGGTTGTCAGGGCTCCCGAGAGGGGAATCTCCTAACAATACGCGCCGTGTCCAGGAGTACCGCTTTCTGAATCAAGCCGTTGATCCAGCTACCCAACGAGAGCCTCCTCAGATGTTGGTCGAGGCTCTTGGAAATTATTCCATTGCATTGGCCGTCACGACTACCGGCACAACGACTGCCAAAAAAAATTTTTAAGAAAGATAAGAGAAATAATTCCTCCGCATTGAAGTCATCTGGAATTGTGCCTAAGAGACTGGCGACATATTCTGGATGGCGATGCTTAGCCTCTGGCCAAGGTAAAGCCAGCAGAGCCATAAACATTGCTTAAGTTCAGAGACAGAAAACTACTAAGATCCACAAACGAATTTACACAGAAATATGCAATACCGGCAGTACCTAGTACTCTAACGTTTCCAACTCTCTATGGACTGAACTCATAACAGTGACAGCATGCAGCCATATTTTGAAACTGTAGGCTTTGTACAAGCGCGCTAACTTAAAAGTATTCAATTCGAGTAGATTATCGAATTGGAAAATCGTTTTTTACAAAAAAAAGACAACCGCCTTCAAAAACTAAAAAATATAAAATAATTTAATTTCGCAAGTCGGCAGCTTCAGTTCTACTGGTTGTTTTGTTTTGCCACCGACTTCCGAAGTTAAAGTTACTTATTACTTTTTGAAGGCAGTTGTTCTTTTTGTAAAAAGGCTTTTTACAAAAAACGCTTTTTAGTGCCTACTTCTACTACTGCCATCCAAATTAATTAAAGAAACGGTAACACCAATCAAATTAAGGCATTCCTTAATTTTCCACTCTTTAGACATGAAATATTTACATGTAATTTATATGGGACCAACTTTGAGGTAAACCCTAACTATTAAGTAATGATAATGAATCATCGAAATCGAACTACACTGTAAAAAGTAATGCGTGCTCAAACAAAAATAAAATATACGTATCCAATTGAGAACCTCCTGTTCTTGAAGTCGGTTAAAAATTACAAATAACGTTTACGTTCGTACTAGGCCTATATTTTGTCGCTAATTGTACATATTTTATGTGCATACGCCACGTGTGTCGAATGTGTTAGTGTAACTGTGTCATATATTTCAATAGCCATGTCACAAGTCTAGCTTGTAGCTACTTGTGTAAGGGCTAAACTAAAGCTAGGCTAAATCCGGTAGGTAGGTAAAACCATTGAACATTTGAACACCTGCATCAATGATTTTATTGAATTTACCTGTTGTATTTTAATTTTGTGGGAACTAGGTCAATGTATTTTGAAAACTTTCAAATTCAGTACCTATGAACCTAGATAACTGCTATTCAATTGCATATCCACATATTACCTTTGAGAGTACTCGCAATAGAATCGATTGTGTCCTCAATTAGCAGAACTGTACGCTATTGAACATCGGACACACAAAGTACAATCACCGGAAAAAGCTGTAAAAATCCACCATAATTTCAACAAGCGTACAAAAACTAAATATGTTACAACTGAAGTAAGTACCATATCTATGGTAATGGTAATCCGAGTAAGTACCTATAACAGAGTACCGAATGTTGGTTTGTAACTTAGTCAAAATTAGTTAATACCTTATTGCTTAACAAATTACGAATAAATAGTTTGAGTTAGTTACGGCATACCCCTGATGGTATAGTGGGTCTAATATTATATCACTGAACTACATAACCCAAATGATTCACCAACAATAGAGGACATCTGGCGCTCGGTGGCTGATACCGCGGCACCCCTCGCTTCGCTCGCTCGCCTTCGCGCTGGTCACAGTTCCACCACAACTGAGAAAATCGTTTGGGTTAAACGATTTTCTCAGTGGTATAGTTTTAGATTATAGAACATAGAACCTAGAGAAGTTAGAATATAGAACCCACCCTATTCCATTCTATGGTGTAAATCGAGTTTTAGGTCAGCCAGCATTTTTTTTATGGGTGTCAAACAGCTGATATGCAGATACAAATACATTTTAAATACCTACTTACTTATATATAGACAAAGTTATATAGATATAGTTAGTTAAGATTTAAAAGTTTTGCTGGATACTAGACTGTTTTACGCACACAGCTCAACTAGCTAAGACCTATGACAATTGACATAGGTAATATATTTTTCATCCCACCATCTCGGAAAGAGTATTTTTAATCTTCAATATCTGAGTGGAAAAGCCGTTTTTATTCTCTAGAGGATAAAGTAAATTGAATTTAGAACATCGTGTGCACTAAGTTTGTGAATTAAAAAAAAACATTAAACCTATTTACTGCTACCACCTCTATGGTGCCGAATATATCATACAACTTTTTTTTAATTTGTTAAAAACTCAGACTTTGTAAACGTTTTTTTTTTGCATTTAGTCATTTCCTCGCTGAGGTGGAATGAAAAGTTACGTGTTGCACTCGAGTGCAAAGATTTTTCACCTCGTGCTCTTTTGATTCCCTCGCTAACGCTCAGTATTCTAATTTTGAATCACTCGCTGCGCTCGTGATTCAATTTTAGAATCCTTCGCTTGCTCGGTCATCAAAATTGAACACGCGGTTAAAAAGCAACTTTGCACTCTTGTATAACAAATAACTATTATATCCTGTTTCGTGTTCCCGTGGGATAATGTAGAAGTTTGGCTTTATTCTAAACTACGCAGACGAAGTCGCGGGCAGAAGGTAGTATTTTCATATTTTGACAATCTCAAGACTGTCAAGTGTTTTTTTTTTTTAAACGTTGCCAGACAATAGGAATTTCGCCTGTATCGTGGATGCGATTACAAATATATAACCTCACATACACAAACAGCCAGACCCGGAACAACTATCTGTAGGCCATACAAATATTTGTTCCGTGCGGGAATCGAACCCGCGACACGCAGCGCAGCAGCCAATCGCTTAACCACTGCGCCCGTATCGTCAAACGTATTTAAAATATCGTACTAGGGACACGAAAAAAGTATCGATACTTTGTAGTATCGAGTACATCACCTTTCGATACCGATATTTTTGTACTCGATACTTTACATTCGATACTTTTACTCATTCGAGTACTTTTTTACAGGTATCGTATCGAAACAGTTTTAGGACATTTCCTTAAACTGTTTCGATACGATACCTGTAAAGCAGGCCATTGCCAGCCAGCATTGCCCATTGCGGCCAATAGACAATTACCTAAATACACTTAAAACTTGACTTTACGGCTCATGCTCATATTATTCGCCCTTCACATGGCGTACATATTTTGTGCAAATATTCGCCTTATTTGAATAATACAAAATATACTCTATTGTTATTGCAATTAAGTCGACTTTGTATTATCCAAATAAGGCGAATCTTTGCACAACCACGCCATGTGATGTTTTTCCACTGTAATATTGCGTGGGGTTTATTGTTAATACTGTACTTGACTATAATTGTTATTCAAGCGAAATCTAAAATGCCGCCAAGTAAAAGTGAACTTTGGCAGTATTTTATTAAGATGAGTGCCAAGGAAGTTAAATGAAAGATTTGTTTTAAATCATAAAAACCTCAGGGAATACCGAATACGTAAGTCTAACCTAAATTAGGTACTTAAATATTACTATAGTCTTTACTTTATTAGAGGGTAGGATGGATAAGTTCTGCTGTGATAGATAGAATGTCAAACTGTACCTAACTAGGACTGAGTGATAATTTTGTGGTGGTCATTTAATTTGATGTTAAATAATCGATTGCTCAAATTAGTGTAATCGATCTAGATACCTTTATTTGATTATTATTAAAAGTTATGAGTAAATGATTTTTTACGCCACGTTTTTTAAGCTACATTTATGATTGATGGATATGAATGTGGCGTGATTCGGATGACAGCTATCGCAAAACTCATCCTGTAATAAAAAAAACTATAATATGATATCGGAATGTTTATACCATTTTCTCATGTATTGGTTCTATTGAAACTAAACTGACGTGTAGTTTTGCACGGAAAAGTAGTTTAGGCTCTAAAAAAGTATTGATACTTTGAAGTATCGATACTTTTGTTTCGATACTTTTACGAGTACGATACTTTTTTTTCAATACTACTCATGAGTACAGTATCGATACTTTCTGTTCGATACCGTGTCCCTATATCGTACTAGCGACCCACCCCGGCTTCGCACGGGTGCAATGTAGATCAAACGTAGGTATGAAAAAATGTTTTTTGTATTGGTTCACTTTTATTTCAATAACACAACAGCCGTATGAAAGGAGAATGGCGAGACTACATGTATTGTGGGACCCAGTGTTAGGAGTAGCATACATTATAGAAACTTATGAATTGTTAAAGAACGACATAAGACTAACCAAAAAGCAAATGGGAAGTAAGTTATAGAAGATGGGAGAAAAAAGATATGAACGGTAGAAGATTATAACCTAAAATATTCTTAAAGTACTTTGGGCATGTACTTATTGGCCTATTATTCAGTAGTAGAATGGCTTATTCATACATATTTACTTAAATTCACACCTATATCCCGTGAGGGTAGGTAGAAACTACAGAACGCCATCTGCTACGATTCGTAATAGGTAGGTATCTACTTCTTTTACTTCATCCATGAACATACGTCCGCGCGTTACGCCTGACTTTTTTAAGGACATCACTAATATTTTCAGTGGATTTTTCTAGGGTGTCCTCCCATTACTTTTCCAGAAACTAGATTGTGGTCAGGTTAAACCTAGCTAACATGTAGTTTAGCATCATCCTATTGCTCTTTCCAATCCATCGGCACCAATGATATTTTAATATAATATCATTGATCGGCACAGTATGTCCTCTTCCATATCTACATCTCTACAAGCCATCATCTTAGCATTCACCCCCTTACTACCTACCATACCTATCATCTTTCACACAATCTATGCTGCTCAGGGGTTTGGCTAGGTTTACAGACATCAACCCTCGTTACGAAAAGGTTCATAAAATAGTAATAACTTTTTAAAGTGGTAAAGGTACACAATATGACTAGATAAGGAGTCCAGTTGTTAGATCTCCTAGAATATAATATAAATAAGCATATTTGCTCTGCTTGAAACTAGAGGTTTGTTAAATAAATAAAAATATATTTTAAAGAAATCACTTTTATTTACTTTATAATGACTTATAAAATATTGAAGACATACAATTGTTGTGAATCTTGGATATTTTTTTTTTTGTATGTAGGTATTGATTTATCTAATTAAAAGATTATCTAAGAAGGCAGCTGGTGCAGCGACATACCTCTGGTGTCTGGCATAGCCCATCTACCACAATATGCTCATAACATGAGAGCAACAGCCCACTGTCCATGTTCCCACGGGGCAATAACAATAGTATCCTAATATGGCATTTCGCCCCTCCAGCCTCCTATCTAGTGCGATGTATGTATAATAGGACTTGCTACCTATATGCCTAGATATAATTCGGGCACTTAGAATAAATGGGTGGTTGCCAAATAAATAGTTACCTAGGTGGAAATTGCAAATTCTAGCATTGCTAGGAATATAGAAATTAAAATCCTTTATAATTCGTTTTCTGAGCCCATCAGGTATATGTCGCTTTTCAGCATCATTGCACTCCAAAAACAAGCAGCGCCGTGCTGTATCAGCCTCTCTTCTCAACGTGGGCAATATAATATGTTCAGCAGAAGTTTCCTGTAATGGATGTCTTGAGGTGGATGGACTAGCCTCTTAACCCTCTGCTGTGTCAGATATTCTTCTTGTGGGCAATATTTGTTCAGTAGATGTTTCCACTAATGGATTTTCAAATGTTGATGGACCAACCTCTTCAACTTCCACCGTTTGCTCTGTCTGTTGAGAAGATGTTGGTTGACTGATTGCAGAAGGTGAAACCACAGCAGAACTTCTATAAGAACTGTCAACCACTCTCTGTGCCTGTAAATAGCATGGCACACATATGTCCTCATTTAAGGTTAACTGAAACAATAAAAGTAAAATGTTGCCAAAAATAATAATATATTAGGATTTCATATCATTATTTGTAATATTAAATGTTTATAGGGTTACTGGTAAGGTTGGCATCCAAAAAGCCCACTTGTGATGAGACCTTGACAGTAACCTTACCTTAGGCTTACCAGTAACCCTATATAAATTGTTTTCATTACCAACCTGGCGGGGCCTTATCCATTCCGATACAATGTCTCTTATTCAGGTTTCAATTTCAGACATCTCTGGTCGGACCACTAGCCTGCTCCTGATTCTCAAAATCTATCTGCCACATCCAGCACATACATCACGAAGGCCAGGTTGTGGTTGGGTCTCATGTTCAGGACCATCATTTGGGTTACTATTTATCAACTCCCAACATGAGTGACAAATATAGTTGTCTCCAGTTCCCTAAAAATATTATTACTATGGTTAAGGATACACAAAAAATGTTTACAAGCTAAGTTATAATCATGTTTTGCTTCTGGGTTAAGAAAGTGACTACCTACCACATTCAATGCTGCCAAAGCATGTGTGGTACAGGTACCCATACTGAGTAGATTAAAGAACAGACTATCGAAAAACTCTATCCATCAGGTTATTACGCTAGCAGTGTGGTTATACAAAAATAGTAATATTCTTCTAATCAAGTATCTTGACTTGGCCTGCGAAGTTGTACTTCATCAGTGGTACACCTAGTCATACAACATTGTTAGGAGATTCTGCTCTCTGGAGCCCTTACCATTGGTAGCTTGGGTCCTGATACCGGTGCAGTATTTTATTTTAAAATGTTATTAATATTGTGCACCACAAGCAGTACCTAAGACGACCCACTGACCGTAATCTGCAGTATTATAAAATACTTCAGGTTGTTATTATATTCAGAAGATTAAGAGATGCTCCTGTAATACTGCAAGACGAGCAGGAAGAGCATAATTATGATAAGAGTATTATATACTCGCGAAACTACATATTTGTATACGAAATCTCTACTTTTGCTTGCTCCATTTATTTTATATTTGTATGATTTGTGTTCATGAAATTAAACAAATTAGTACATGAATATACTTACATCACGCGGGTACACCCATTTCTGTACTCTTTCAACTATTTGATCACGTTCATCAGACAAACGATGTCTCGGTAAGCGAGCAATTCTCAATTATTAACACAACGCATTTTAACTGTTGAGAAATTCCAAATCACTTGCAAGTCGGTCGTCAGTCTAAAGGTAAAGCCAAATTGTCAAGAATCCACAAAATAGCAAAAATAGTATTAGAATCCCACCCACGTTAGCTGTTAAACACAAACAATAGAATGAATTGACAATGACATCACATCAAATGACATGACAATTCGACACTGACGTTCCATTTTTACGTTCCATGTTTTCATTACTGTTAAAATAATTTATATTATTTTTACGGACTGTATATAACAGTATTTATGTTTCGTTTTATACGTTATTGGTTTATTTAACAAGATGTAAGTAAAATAAAAAGGAAATCTGCCAAGCGAAAACGTACTTAAGTATTTTAAGAGGGTAAATCAGTAGTGTAGATTGGAATGTATCAATGTAATTCGTAAAAAGCATTGCGTTCGGAAACTGCACGATACTTATTTTTTAATAAACTAAAATCATTAATAACTTTTAATTCCCATTCTCTAGTAACTCAATTGTTTTTATATAGAACTCTTATAAACTTGTTACTATAATTAGTATAAACTAGTCCGAGCACGGTGCTCCGTTAATTTTTAAATTACGTGGGTCCAGCCTCGCCATCCTCCTTTTGCGGGCGCCCGCCTTTGACCTATCAGCTGTTACCCGCAAAAACATTTTTTCTTTGGGAAAGTGGTTTGTTATCATGAACACAATCACGTGTTTAAGTATCGTACACTAATTACCAGTCGCCCTATATACCTTCATCTTGAATCACTCTATTTATTTATGAAAATTGCATTAAAATCCGTTGCGTAGTTAAAAAAATTTGGTTGTCTGTAAAGTCGGTTAACGGACGATAGTTTTACGTGATAACGTCATAAAAAAACATAATGTCTAACACGCAGCCAACACAGATAAGCTGAATAAATTTTGCGTAAAAGCAATTCTTTTGACTTTAAGCTGGATAAAGTATTTGTATAACTTCTGTGTAAGCGCTTATACAGATGATATTCAAGCAATTTGGGCACAAAATATCTTGCTTCAATTTGGATAACATTTGATAAACAGCCACATAGCAGCTGAATAAATGTACAACACATTGAATATCTTCTGCATAAATTCTGATTTTTCTTTAGTTCAGAAATTATACATATTTTATGCAGTTGTTAATTTGTGAGTTCAGATATTCAAATGATATTCAAAATTCCGATCTCAGGAGTAGTTTTACAAAGAAATTATGCAAGTAAAAAAAGTATAAATGTATTTTTCATTGTGACGAAATTATTTTGTGTAACTTATAGTTCAAAAAATTGTACGTCTTCAAAAATTTGGTAAGTAAATTGTTTCATACATTTTAAGTAAGTTAAGGTGAATTATATAAACGCATGGCACTTTACTGTGAATTATCAATATGATTATTGTACATTTTTTGAGCGCCTTAAGATAAAGCTACAATTTAAAAGGTAAACAAATGTGAAATAATACTTAAATTAAATTATCTTTACTTTTTATCAAATTTCAGTCCCAGTAAATAATGAGAATCAAATTTTGTATAACTGCTAATGTGGCCTACTCACTAAACAAAGTGTTTCATAAGATAAATGTTGACGATTTTTATAAAAAGAGGTTATGTCGAACGGTAGTTAATGGCGGACGGCCAATTTGAATTAAGTGTCTATTTCAGTGATTATTTTGCTTATTTCTGCATAATAGTTCACATACGACTACATATCCAGAAATTATTTGGTTTAAAGTACAATAATTATACATTTCTCAGAGAAAGGTCTTAAATTACACAATGCAGTATACTCTTATTCAGCTTTTTAGGGTTCTTTTTTATAGATTATAAATCCATGAATATTTGAGGTTGATGGGACCTATACTAATGTAGGTAGGTAGGACCCACTATTAGGTATTTAAAGTTATCTACAGTACTACTATGAATGACGCATTGCGTAATATTTAGTTGTTTGACAATTTGACAATTGTTTATATTACCAACTAAAATATACATAATTATAAACACAGCACAATGTAGGTAGTCGCAACCAAAAGTATTGCGCTTCCCTTCCCACCACAACGCTTCAAATGGGCGCTCGGCTAAACTCGGCTTACGATCGGTTTGCGCTCGGCCACGCTCGCTGCGTTGTTGCTTCATTCCAAATTGTAACTTTAGGTAGAGAGGTCCCCGTTATCGTAGCTTCCTTTTCGCGCTCGTGTAGTCAATAAAGTAAGATACAAACGTAAACATCGAGATTTATTATATAAAGTTAGTATTTATAATAGTGTTGTTGACGTTTGTAATAGTGTTGTAGTATTTTTGAAGAGTTATAGAAAAATTATATATTTTTTTCAGAAACATGTTCAAAATCGTGTCGACTCGTAAAAAAGGCCGGGTTGAATTATCAACAGTGCCCGCTTCTTGGGAGAACAATGGAAAGTTATACTGGCCAAAAAAATATGGCGAGCTACTTTGCAAGAACCCTGCAATCCTACCACAGCCGCACTGGAACACCTACAACTGTACATTAAAACGCAATCATTTCAAAACTTTTGAAGAAGCTGAGGAAGAATTATCTCAAATGTTGAATATAACTGATACGGATGATACGGATTACGAACAACAACAAGATCCACGCGTTAATACATCTTCTCGTATTTTACAAAATAAAGATTTTAATTGCTTATTATTTTTAAGTTGTCACACATATAACTCTCGTTATCTGCACCTAAAGTTGGACCCGGTCTATTTGTTTGAATCACTAATCCTGATGGTGATGCACAATCATCGTGTACAGAACCCTCTTCAACTGTATTGGTCGCACTTGACCCGGGCCTATTTGCATCAGTTGTCAAACCCTTTTCTATTACTGCACAGATACTATTTTTTATCTTTACATACTCTCTTGAACACTCTCTTCTTATTCCTCCCGTTCTCTTTCTTTTTTTCCATGAATTATTTACGCTTTTGTTATTATTTTTCTGAGGCATATTGTTGATGAAGCATTTATCAGTTTTGTCACAAAATAGTGAAATATCTGGATATAAACATACGATATCTTCAACTAATCAGTTATTTGCTGCTTAAGATACCCACATTTGTAACTGATATTGTTTTAAGCTGAACATAAAGACAATTGTACGCTTATAGCGCTATAAGTTAGGTAAAACAAGGAGTTTATTTTCAATAATGCAGAAGTCAGCTGTGTAAAGAAGAAAAAATCTAAAACATTCAGCATCTGAATAAATTAGTACCATTTCGTACACTATGCAGCTAAAAGAAAATATTTCGTCTAATATTCAGCGTTTTGCTGTTTAACTGCTTTGCTTAAATATGTTATACAGGACAATGCAAAAACTTCAGCTACTGTGCAGATAATAGCTGTTTCAATTAATTTTATTTGAATATCGCTTGTTTAGCAGATTCTACTCTTGATTACTATTCAGCTTAAAAAAATACCGCGAACTTTATACAAAATTTAGTAAGCTTACAACATTATTTTAATTTAAGAACTCTCTTATTCAAAATAAAGCCATAACATCAGCTGTAATACAAAAGTAATAAAGCTTGACACTGCTTATTGTGGTATATTTTCGCTACTATCTGGCTTATGTGTTGGCTGGACGTATAACATAAGCAAATAATGGCTTCCGTCGAGATGGGCGGAGCTTATTGCTTGGGCCGATCGTTCCGCGCTCTCGCTTGCACGCTCAGGCTCAGGCGGAACATGACACTTCTTCGTGCGTGCAACCGGTGTTCATCGATTTATAAGACGTTATCACGTCAAAAGATTTAAGCATACATACAGCGGTAGCGCCTTTGTTTTATACTATTTAAAGATTTAGTTGGCTAGTAGCACACAACAGCTGTTTGCTTTTAATTATTTCAGTTAAGCGCAGGCCACACCGCCAGCTAGCGGGCGGGCGGGCTAGGCGGGCGAACATCGTTCATACTAGTTGACTAGCTCGCGGTGTGAACCGAAGTATGTAAAGAGGTGTGAAACGATGTTCGCCCGCCTAGCCCGCCCGCCCGCTAGCTGGCGGTGTGGCCTGCGCAGGAGGACTGACTATCAAAGCAGTAGCCAGCATGTCTCCTCAGCAGTGGATCGATGGCCAGCGATGCAAATGTGCACGATTAATAAACAGGTAACTGTAACCGAACCATCGTCGGTAACCTTGTTAGTAAGGTGTAGGAAGAATGGATATGATAATAATAGTGATTTAATGAGGCTATTATTATAATAATAATAATCATTTAATTCAGGTAACAAGACCCATACAATATATACCTTATAGACTAACTTAACATAACTAAATTACATTACTTGTTAGTAGGTATAGTATCTTATGCCTATGTTAGTTACTTCACTTCACTGAGCGATCGTGTGGCACTTGTCCGCGGAAGCGACGGAACACCACACCCTTCGGCCAAAAGTTCTCCACCATGACGAGCTGCAGATAACACGTTGGTAGCCGCACCACAAACGCCCTGAAGTTGACATTGCGATGCGAGTTCGATTGCGAGTGCAATGCGAATTATAACCTACAACATTACCTAGGTTTAATGCATCGCCATTAAGTTCTCTGTTGTCTTAACAGATTAATGTCCAACGTTTAACAACGATGTAGCAACGAATTGGTTATCGGTTGGTTATAATTTTCATGCGTAACCTACCCAGTTGCTGATGCTATTTGTACCTTAGTTTATCGTTATTATAATTCGTCGCCTTTAGGTTTGTTAACATTTATAAATATTTTCATATGTATAATATTTTAAAACTCAAAATTGACTAATTTATTACTTTGCATTTCTGGTGGTCCATGTCATTGGAAATACCTACTTTCAATTCACATTCGTAGTAAAAAGAACAAGGGCTTTGCAAAGACCTGCTGACCGGAGCCTCGCAACGGTGAAGGCCGCCTCTGTAAGTAGTTAGCATACCCAAAACAACAAACAAATGAAAGTCGCCACTACAAAAAAGCACGTCTGACACGTAGGTAACGATTTAAGTAACGGCTGCCACATCCAATGTGTAGCGCATGAATGGACGGAAAGGCACACGTACCTGCGCGCGCGCAAGCTTCCGCGTCGACGCACGCGCCACTTCCCATAAAAGAGGAGCACGGAAGTCGTTCCACTGATGGATGGCGAGTATTGCTCCCCTTACTGGCATGGCAAGTACTTAGTGGTGGCAGTAGAAAGGGACGCACGCCTTTTAGGGTTGTTTGTTGATGGCAGTTGATGGCTTTTATGGATTCGGTGAAAGAAACGTCCTTTGATATGTACTCTGCAATAGTAAGCTGTTGTTGTTTTAGGACCCATTAATTATGTTAATTATTATCCGTGGTGTTTGGCAACGGGGCTTCTCCCAGTTGTAAACGTCCCTTTGTGCCTATTGGCCTAGTTCTGTTCTGTCTCCTGTTCGATAAGGAGAGAAGTGGAAAATATATTTTTTTCTTACCCCGCCGCTGTTCTTTTCTTTTTGATTAATTTTGTAGCGGCGGGATCCAAGACAGCTGAATCGTTTCTCCGAGTCCGACGTAAGGTCGAGCTTTAATTCTTTGGCGCTTTTCTGACAGTCACAACTGTGGATTGTAGATAAACAGGAGTGGTTTGGAAATAGTGTGGTGGGCTTGTCCCAATAATATAAAAGCTGGTGTTGTTAACGAGAGTGATGAGAAAGTTGTTCTATACTTTTTAGGGTACCGTATCGTATACCTACTCAAAGAGTGTCAACGAGAGCCTACTACAAAGGCTCCACTGCCAGTCTTTTCGTCTGTCTTTGTGACAGACGGACGGATGTGACAGAGGCTGTACGTTTTGAATCGTAAGAATGACAGCCAGGCCGGGACCAACGACTTTACTTGCTTTCCGAGGCACGAAGCTCTGTCGCCGACCGCGGTCAGCGTAGCTTTTCCATCATGACCGGAAGATCCGTATGGTTTTTACTTAGCCACGAGTTCCTTTGGCCGCAGTAACAACAAATGACAAAAATTAAATTAAATTAAAAACATGGGGGTTTTTATCATTGTGGTGGTACGGATTCGGAAACCTTCATGTGCGAATTCATTTAGCACTTACCGGTTTTGTTGTGACTTATTGCCACATTATGGGATTTATCGGCGAATTGTATCGTTCACATAGACATTTTAAATGGTGAGGGTTGGCCGTTTTGAAACTTTTCCTGCCTTCTTTACTACAAATGAATGAACGAGAAAATCAACTTACCTATACTGTTATTACCTACTTAGGTAAATACCAATAGATGATTTTTCCTCCTACCAAGATTTGATTCGAGATCTCTCCGCAATACACGCACACACGCATAAAATATTCCTGTCGTTTCACACTAGACACACACTTTTGTTTTTGTTTGCTTGGCACTTGTTTCTCCTATAGTTATACAATGAAACAATTCGATCACGAATATGCGTAGGTATCTTTCACAGCTACGACCCTTAAATTAGAAGGAGGACACGGAAGGTATTCGTACCTGGAGTCAGCGCCAGCACGAGGTGGATCAGAGGCGGTTTGAAGCTTCTCCGATTCAGACACCAAGGGGGTAATCGGCTGACGATGGAGCCAGTTTCCGAGGCATCCGGAGTTCCTACAGCATCAGCGGCCATGTCAATGCAGTTTGACATAAGGGGGTAGTTTCGTCACCGGGGTAGTTAATCACTACACCGTATTTATTTATGTTTTTAAGTGCATAGAGATTAACTGACTTAAAAAGTTTTTTTCAACTAAGCAACAATTAAGGAGGTAGTAAAAGGAGGTAGAAAAATTAAGGAAGTAGTAGTAAAAGTTTTAATTTAATTTTCTTTTTTATGCCTACGAATTGTTTTTTTTACACACCTGCTGTTCCAACTCACTTTTAACATTGGCCCAACTGTCGAAATAGCCATATTATAAAAAGAATAGAATAGGATGTACACAATGTAGGTACCTCCCATGGAACCTCAATTTCTTCACACCCTACAGAAGTGTCGAAGCCAAAAACATACCTCGAGGTACTGAAACCGCCGATTAGTACATCATAATCTGTCATAAGAGAAATGGACCGTATAAGTAAAACATTCAGTACCTACCTAAAGCAACATGGCGTCCGGCACCCGTCCATCACACGCTCGTTACATCTCAACGTATCGAGACAAAGCAACCTGTCACATGTGTCGGTACTTTCCATTTCATTTCGTGGCCGTCCAGTGAAAGCGGGCAGGTGCTGTTGACCTTTGCCAAGCCCATCTGGTGGTCATTGATGAGCGATCGGCTTGCGACACCGCCACAGATACGGTCAGAAGACCAAGTTGTGACTCAGCAGGAATCTGTACAAGCTGAGGCTAAATCTCTAGAATTATTGGCCTGATTTGAAAAATTATTTAGCTAATAGGAAGTTACGTGAATAGTAGTATACAGGATGAAATTGAATTCATTAGCAAATTTTTAAGAAGTGACTCAGACCACGAACCTGAACAACTTTCATTATGGAGTCAACTCAAACAGCGCGAAAAAAAAACAGCTGTTTCATACATTTTGGCCGACTACCTATTGCACTTCTGTATGGAACAGCTGAATTCAATTTCATCCTGTAGTATAGTATGGTATCCCTGAATGCTTTAGACTATATTTTATTATAAGAATATTAAGGATCCGTATGAGAATTTAAGCACACGAAGCTAGTAGTTGAAACATAAAGCCGCTCTCACTCGGAAATAGTGTCATCTTTCGGTCGGTGAAGGATGTTTTGTAATCTGATCAGTAGGACTTCTAGAGATACACACAAAGATTACAAAATGTTTCCTCGTTTTTGTATAGTTTAGAATAAACAGAATTCAGTAGTAAGTAATGAAATCGATTGAGGCCTTATCCTTGTTACCAAGCCTAATGCAACAAGTAGTTACAGAGTTGTATTTAAAAAATCGTATTTATTTGAAGATCTTTTTCATGAGCCCTTCAATGTAGGTTTTCTGAACTTCCTTCTTATTCTGTGACACTGCTGCTATGCAATTTATGTCGTGTTGCAATAAGCGAACGTCTATGGAAGACGTGAAGTAATGATCCGTTCGATTGAATCATAATTATAGGGTTGTCTATACACTCTTTTGAGGAGTATTACTGGCAAGCCAGCTTACGTACGTAAGTACTATATAATACGGCAGCAATGGGCTTCAGCCTACAAAGAAATTATTTTATCGATAAGAATAACCCTATTTCAATAATGTTTAAACATTTATGTGGGATTAATTTTTCTTGTACGATAAAAAGTTTAGTAAAATTTCACATGTAACTAAGCATGTAACGAAACATAAGATAGAAAGTTGAATGAAATGTAAAATTAGTGAACGAAAGAGATTGATGTTGATAAAGAGATGATGGACTAATTGCGGACGGTTGCTGAACATAATCATAAAAGTAATAGAAGACTAAATAAATAACCAAAAGTGATCATGAAATCCCATATCCTACACTAGCGACCCGACCCGGCTTCGCCTATAGCCTTCCTCGATAAATGGACTATCCAACACAAAAAGATTTTTTCAATTCGAACCAGTAGATCCTGAGATTAGCGCGTTCAAACAAACAAACAAACTCTTCAGCTTTATAATATTAGTATAGATAATACAGGTTACCAAAAACCATTGCTCTAAATCACCCACTGCAACAGAAAGTGCCGGATACACACAATAATTAAATGTCTATTTTATGAAATTAGTTGCAAATACTTTTGTAACATGGACTAGCTGGATGCCAAAATGAACATTACAAAGTATTTTACGCGACGACTAATAACATTAATAGCCGCCATCTTCGCCAAATATCATGTCCTGTCAGGGATACCCAATCGATGTTTATTGTTCAACGTATAAATATTTTCTGGAGTTGGGAACACTGCTCTAGCCAGTGCTTTCACCTCAAAATCTGATTCCTTTTTTAAATCGACTCTAAGGCGAACAATATATGTTAATTTATACCCGATTCACTACAGTCATAATGCCTATTTAATAAATTAAAACAACACGTTACAATACGTAAACTTCATTTATTGGCATAAAACATGATAATGATGGATAATACTTTCCGTTGCTGGTTTTTTAACTTTACAAACGTGGACTGCATCGAACTTTTCATATATTTTTTAAGAGACAGTAGAAAATGTTAGGCTCAATGTACATGTTATTTTCGAATAACTTTCACCCGTCGTGTGTAAAGACCCTTAGCCAGTCTGGCTGCGAACTTGAGTTCACAGCATCGAATTTTCTATAAACTCGCGACTCAGTGCCAATAAAATAATTATACATAATTTTAACTAGTGAAACAACTCAAACAACTGTAAAGTTTCGCCAGTTATTTTAAGCTAGTGAAACTCAACTGTAATATACACTAACGAAACCCAAATCAACTGTCAAGCTTCGCCGGTTAGTTTCAACTGGTGGAACAATTGACAACATTTCATATTTTTAACCTACTTGTATTATTACGTTATATAAAAGTAAATACAAATATCGGGCACCCGTCTTTTTCCGTTTTTCAAAATTATGTACTTTTCATTCATAATTTTAACTTTGAAATTAGGTGTATTCTAAAAAGACGTAAGCGCCAAATGACGTCATACTTACGGTGGAATAGCGTTTTATCCTTTGGTTTACTGTGACCCGTCAAAAAACTATCATATCATCATTATTATTAGACTTCATATATGTGACATTGACGTGTGTCTTATTTGACGTTAATGTTTTCATACAAACCATTGAAATGCTTATGCAAAGGTAAACTACCTCATTCCACCGTATATGTGACGTCATCACATGCTTTTTGGTTTTACTTATTTTTCTCAGAAATGAAGAAATAAAAAAATATATATTTGGACTCAGGATATGAAAATAAAGAAATGGTATTTTTGTTTTAAGGTCGTGTCAGTTTTGAAATGTTGTCAATTGTAAAGTTTCGCCAGTCATTTTAAACTGGTAAAACTTAACAATGTAAAGTATTGCCAGTTATTTTAAACTGGTAAAACTTAACAATGTAAAGTATTGCCAGTTATTTTAAACTGGTGAAACTCAACTGTAAAGTTTCGAAAAGTTAATACTAGTGAAATAACTGTAAAGTTTCACCAGTCATTTTAAACTGGCGAAACCTAACAACTGTAAAGTATTGCCAGTTATTTAAAACTGGCAAAACTTAACAACTGTAAAGTATCGCCAGTTATTATAAACTGGCGAAATTCAACAACTGTTATGTTTTGTCAGTTATTTTAAACTGGTGAAACTCAACAGTAAAGTTTCGCCATTTAACCTGGTGAAACAACTGCAAAATTTCGCCAGTTATTTTAAACTAGTGAAGCTCCACTGTATTTTCACCAATTTACACAGGCGAACTCACAAGACTCAAATCAACTGTCAAGTTTCGCCAGCAAACACTGGCGAAATTTCATGGCGGAATTTTACAGACGTCATCGTGTGTGTGATAACGTCTGTAAAATACCGCCATCTTCCTTGTATATCAGTACCGTGTCTAATGCAGGTATACATAAAAAATTATGACAGTAAAACTATTGCACTGGTTTTATTTTATCCTTTCCTCCCATACATTTTTATCAAAACACAGCATCAGTTTGTTTAGAGTAATTTAAACCTCTCCATACAGCAGTGGCCATAAACACTACAAAGACGGACCAAAAAATAGAACAACACGTTCCCTCTCAAATAAGTAAAAAAGAGTCAAACATTCATAAAACAAGATCGCGCCAGCCCTAATATCACGTCCCGAGTTGCAGTACTGTAACTCGGGACATACGCCTCACAAGACTGTATGGAGTAGATCATCCTGTGGCAGTTCCCTACGTGACCAGCCGACCATGCCCGCACACTGCAGGCCAGCGTGGCGGACAGTGGTGGTTGTCTTCTCAGTGAGCTGCTTAGCTCCTGTTGTGTCGGTTGCCCCAGCCGCGTCTGTGTTCGTCTTTGTACTCATCCATGTTGTTCTGTCTCGCTCTTTCTTCAGGGTCGTCCTCTTCTACCAGACGCTCCTGAAAGCAAATATTTGGTTTTACATACAGAGTAAAAAATCACGGAGGATTTGGGATAACGGAAGATATTGATTATTTAGTTCTAACTTCTAAGATATAAGGACATTCGTTTATTCCAAGTTTGTGTATTTTTTTAGCCTTTGTATTTGCGTAAACACAATGATTTGTATTTTTTGGCTATTTAATAAATCAATCAATATGATTTAACTGGTTTAAAATTTGTTCGGCACTCCCGAAACAAACATGTTATTAAAGCAGCTTGCTGCAGCGTATGTACCTACTCAGCGCAATTTTTTTATTCTTTCTATTTTCTATGTCCCACTGCTGAAAAAAGGCCTTCGCCAAGTCTTTCCAGGGGACCTAGACAAAATCCCTTTTCTGTTAGCGTTAACGCCAACGGAAAAGTCAAATTGTATGGAGTTGACGTTTGCTTACCATATGTCACGTGATGCAAATATGTCAACCGCCGGGATTTTGTCTACAGGCCCAAAATTCATATATCAATAAATGTTTACCTTCCGTATACTCTCTTCTTCATCTGCGTCATTCTCCGTGCTCTGTATGGTCGTGTGTGGTATGTTTGTGGTGCCGGGGAAACTGTGGGCAGCAAGAAAATATGTAAGTAAGCATTAGTTTTGTAGACACGCTCCTAAATCGCGGCCGAATAACGAAGATACACACGTTGGTCCCCGTAGCACGGGGGGCCCCTATCATTGACATGGCTGATACTGCGGTAATTACGCCCCTGGTTCGTAGTATACTCACATGCCATCCCTGACTCGTTGTTCGTAGAACTCCTCGACGGTTAGCGCGGGTATAGCGGGGTAGCCCAGACCGTACACCGCCTTCTGCACCGCGTCGCGGGTGATTATCACTGGCTTTAGAGGCACATGGGGACGAACCTTGGGTTTTTGCTCTGCAAGGAAAGAAACCTAGAGTTCACAGTAACACCAGAAAAGAAAGCAGCGAGAGTAGCACCAGATGCAAAACAGGTCTAGACAGCATCAATTAATTGACATACATTTTATAAGCTGATAAAAGACGATTTCCCTAATTTTTTTTTTCTAATAAGACTGCCCCACTCTCGGATTTTTTCCTGTATTCCGGGTGCGTATACATACATATAAACTCACATACACCTATCTTACTGCCGTCTTACTTACATATTGCAATCATAAAAATATAACTCTGAATCCTGAATTAAGGGCGTGGTCCCATTTACAGCTCTTAAGTATAAAATTAGAAAACTATTGCGATTTCTGTCTAATCTTTAGAATTAGAATTATTTATTTGTAAAGCAATAGGCAGGTTGTGATCTTAACGGCAGAATGGAAGGAACGACTTGCAAACCCCAGCGCAGGGCAAAACCGTAATTTCGGCGGTAAGACCCGTCATGGACCGTGAACCGTGATGACGCAGATACTGACCGGACATGGCTGTTTCGGGAAGTATCTGTGTCCCGCGAACAATCGCCCGGTTGTCACCACTGCGGAGATTGCCTGGAGGACACGGCGCAGCACACGCTGGCAAAATACCCAGCTTGGGTAGAACAGCGCTGTGAACTCTCCGCAGCAGTCGGTGACCTTTCGCTCCCGAACATCGTTCTTTCGCTGGTCCAAAGCGAGAGTGCGTGGAAGACTATCGGCTCTTTTTGCGAGCAAGTCATGCACGCCAAAGAGGCGGCAGAGAGGGAGAGGGAAGCAACTGCCTCACTTCCCTCTAGGAGTAAACGCACTGGGCGCAGGAGGGTGCTTAATGACCTCCGGTCTCCATGAGTTGCCGGCCTGCGGGTGGTCGACTTAGGGGCAGTCCACCACCCGACCAGATGCAGGTCCAGAAGTAGGCAGCGCGTCGTGTTCCGCGCGCGCTACGCTCGGGGATTCGACGGCGCTTAGACCGCCGAGGTCGACGGGACCTGCCTACATCATTGGCGGGTCATAGCCTGGCAGGGGCGCGGTGCATGCGCGAGCGAACCCGTACCCCCCCCCCCCCCATAGGTCGGTCGAAGAACGCTGTGGTGGTTTTAGCCGGTACGAATCCGGCACCCCCGTCTTCCCCGGACGGGGGATAGTCCATGAGGATTTCCCCACGATAAAAAAACAGGTATAGGCAGGTAGTAGTTACAGGTCTTGTAGATCAATTGTGATTTAGTTCTTCTTGAACTACAAAATAGCTCCTAGCTACTACACAGCTACCTCACGGTCTCAGTTAAGCGGTCGGGCTATAGTTAATATCTCTCAATGGGACCACGCCCTTAATTCAAGACTCACAGCTATATTTTTCTTTTTCTAATATCGCTAGTAATGACTGACACGGAGACTTTTAATTCGGTAATAATGATTACTGCAATGCCGCCTATTTGCCGTTACACGCCCTTTTGCCTCGGTAACCGTATAGATTTATATTTTTACTTACATCTACAGATTATCTTGTTTTAATTCGATGCTGGTTCCAGGACAACTAACGAGGTTTCTAGAGATGGTTCATCAATGTTTGGTGTCTTGATCGAAGAGAGATGGTCCTGGTTTACCAGAATTACAGTGGGTATGTGTCAAAACCAGAAGTGCAGAAAGACTTGCATCTAAGTTAGCTTACAAGGAACGTTGGAACCGGGGTGAGAGTATGATTTAGATGGGAAGACCAACAAATAATTTGCCTACAAAGATGGTTTGAATAAATAAAGGTTTAAAAAGTTGCACAACAAAATACTTGAATTTAGTTCAATTCAGTCCAATGCAAACCAGGGAAGCCATACGATACTGTAATACAATATTCTGTAAGATATTATATGTACCGCTGTTAGCAGACAGCAAACGCGCTGTGACTTGTCACTTGTTTGCATTTCTTTTTCCATAACTGGTCATGGGTCTTTCAATAAACATCTTTTTGTCCTAGGAGTAACAGACAGCCCTCTGTGCAGAGCCTGCATGGGGGCGGACGAGACAGCAGCCCATGTGCTTCTGAACTGCCCTGAGGTTGTTCCATACAGGGCAAAGTGTGATGATATTGAGAAGTGGGTACATGGTTAATGTTGGTGGTGGTATGAAAATGATCTATTAAATATGGCAGTCATTACTGGAGCTTGTTGTTTGATTCACGTTCCACATAACCTGACATGGCGCAGCCGGTGATTTATAAAGTGCAATAGAATCGCAATAGAATTAGTAGTGAGCGAAATAAAGTAAAATAGACGACAAAATAGTGCTTTTCAATAATTTACAATAATGGAAACAGTGTTAACACCGCCGTCACCATTCCGATTTGATGAGAACTCGATTGATGTGGCATCAGGCAAGCTCAGTGATAGTTGGGAAAGATGGAAAAAGGGCTTCATGATATATTTCAACGCATGTGAGTTATCGACAAAAACATCAGTAATACAATTCAACATTTTTCTACACATAGTTGGCGAGCAATGCCGTGAAATATTAGAACAAAGTAAAGAAACAACTTTAGACGGTGCGCGTAAAAAGTTAGATGAACATTTTAAAACAAAGAAAAACTTAACGGTGGAACGGCACAAGTTCTTTACACGAGATCAGCAGCAAAATGAGTCAATAGATCAATATGTGTTTGACCTGCGTAAATTATCCAAGACTTGTGACTTTGGAAATTTAAACGACGACCTCATAAAAGACCGACTTGTGTGTGGAGTGACAAGCCCAGCGATAAGGGAACGATTACTACGAGAAGGTGATCTAACATTGAACAAAGCATTGGAGATATGTCAGGCAGCGGTAGTATCAAGAATGTATTCAGAGAACATAAAGAAGGAGGCTGAAGCAGTACACACAGTCAAGCAGGAAAACAATTCACAACAAGAAAATAACGATAATATATGGGTATTACGGCGAAATAATAAAATAGAATATGGAGTGACATCGTCAACAACATGCGACGGCAATATGAATGGAGCAATGCGATCACGCGGAGGACACGAGCGTGGAGCTTGGCGCGGTGGGCGCGGGGGCGCCGCGCGCGCCGCTCGACAGGTGCAGCAGCCGACAAACAGATCGCGCACGACGCCCCAGTGTGGCAGATGTGGTAGTATGCACGCAAGGAATGCTTGTCCGGCGTATGGTAAGAGATGTCTACGCTGCTCGAAAATGAACCATTTCGCAAAAGTGTGTGGTGTGTACTTCGTGGAGGCATCAGATGAAAAGGTAATTTATACATTAAATAATGACTTGAGTGATTGGACTATAGATTTGAAAATTAATGAACATAGCATAAACTTTAAGTTAGATACGGGCGCAGATGTTAATGTGCTACCGATGTGTTTCTTGTCCAGATTAGGAATATCCGTTGATAAATTATTGCAAACTGAAACTAAATTGAGCGGTTATTCAGGTGATTTAATTTCTGTCTTAGGAAAAACATACTTAAAAGTATATCATAAAAATAAGCTGTATGTATTAGAATTTAAAATTGCAGATGTCAATAGCACTCCTATATTGGGACGTTATGCATGTGTAGAAATGAACTTAATTAAGAGGGTTATGTCTGTGCAGCGGTCTGATATCAAATCCAAGATAAATATAGATTACAAAGATGTTTTTGAAGGTATAGGTTGCTTACCGGGAGAATACAATATACAACTGAGGGACAACGCTGTCCCCGTAGTGCATGCGCCTCGTAAATTGCCATTTGCAATTAGCGAGGACGTTAAGAAAAAGTTAATGGAAATGGAGTCACAAGGTATTATTGCAAAAGTAGAGGGTCCATCTGATTGGGTCAGCAGTATGACGGTGGTCAAAAAATCGAACGGTGATTTAAGAATTTGCTTGGATCCGAAAGAATTAAATCAGGCTATCAGAAGAGAACATTTCAAGCTACCAACTATAGATGAAATTGTGTCAAAATTAGCAGGGGCTAGGTATTTCAGCACATTAGATGCTTCATCAGAGTTTTGGAATGTGAAATTAGGAGAAAGTAGTAAATATTGCACATTTAATACTCCTTTTGGTAGATTTAAATTCTTACGAATGCCATACGGCATATGTTCAGCCTCAGAGGTATTTCATAAGAAAATATATGAACACTTTGATGACATTGAAGGTGTTTGTATGTATATTGATGATTTATTAATATATGCCCCAGATCGAAACAAACATGACGCAATTTTAAGGAAAGTACTAGAAAGATGTAGAAAAATAAATTTAAAATTAAACATAAATAAGTGTAAGTTCGGTTTACAAGACATAAAATATTTAGGTCATCGTATTACAAAAGATGGATTGAGCCCAGATGATTCTCATTTGTCAGCTATAAAAAACATGCAAGTGCCAAAGAATAAAAAGGATATAGAACGATTTTTAGGATTAATTACGTACGTAGGCTCTTTTGTTTCGAATCTTTCAGATAAAACATTGCCACTAAGAGAGCTTCTTAAAAAAGAAATAGAATGGCATTGGGATGACCGGCATGAGCAGTGTTTTACTTATTTAAAAACATGTTTAACAAAACGGCCTGTTCTACAATACTATAGTTTAGAAAAGCCAATAGTCATATCCGTGGATGCCAGTTCCACAGGGCTAGGTGCGTGCTTAATGCAGAATGGGCTTCCAGTATGTTATGCTTCAAAAGCATTAACAGAAAGTGAACAAAGGTATGCACAGATTGAAAAAGAATTGTACGCTTCCGTCTTCGCCTGTGAGCGATTTTATGCATACATTTTTGGGCGTGCGGATGTAACAATAGAAACGGACCATAAACCTTTAATCAGTATTATCAAAAAACCAATAGTAGATGCTCCATCTCGCTTGCAGAGAATGCTCTTGAGACTACAGCGCTATACATTTACATTAGTTTACAGACCGGGTAAACACTTGTACATTGCTGACGCGCTATCTCGTGCTTACGAAACGGCGCCGCATGCAAGCGAACGAACGTCACAAACCGGTATAGGTAGCAGCAAGGATGAGGTATGCGTATTGATCGATAGTGTAAAAAACAAATGCGAATACCTAACGGACGCACAATTCATAGACATCCAGAAACAACTAGAAACAGATAAAGAGATGATTCAACTAAATAAACATGTTTTACAAGGGTGGCCTGAAAATAAAGATAGGATAGAAGATAATATAAAACCATACTGGAATTTTAGGGAGGATATAACCGTAGCTAATGGGTTAATCTGGAAATCTGATAAAATAATTATACCAAAATTAATGAGAAAAGAAATGTTAAAAAAGATTCATATTGGACATATGGGAATTGAAAAATGCAAATTACGAGCAAGAGAAATAATATTTTGGCCTGGCATGAACAATGATATAGAAAACATGATAAGAAGTTGTAATATTTGTTTAACACATAGAAATAAAAATCAGAAAGAAGAGCTTAATTGTCATGAGGTACCCGATAGACCGTGGGCTAAAGTTGGTATAGATTTATTTCAATACAAAGGCACGAACTACTTGTTGCTCGTAGATTATTATAGCAAATATTTTGAACTAATAAAACTGCATAGTACTAATTCTGGGAGCATAATTAATCATTTAAAAAATATATTTAGCCGTCAGGGAATACCTAATACTATAATGTCTGACTGTGGACCACAATTTTCATCATTTGAATTTCGAAAATTTGCCCAAGAATGGAATTTTACTCATATGACGTCATCACCATACTATCCTCAATCAAATGGGCAAATTGAACGCACAGTTCAAACCGTAAAAAATATAATTAAAAAATCAACAGAAGACAGTACAGATTATCGTCTGGCACTGTTGGAATGCTTGAATACACCGCTGGCTAGTGATCTAGCATCACCAGCAGAAATTTTACAAAGCCGAAAATTAAGAAGTACGTTACCGACACCAATAAAATTATTGACACCAAAGGTGCATAATAACATAAAAGAGAAATTAATATACAGGCAAAATAAACAAAAACAATATTACGATAACAACAGTAAAAACTTAACTCCTCTATAAGTCGATCAAAACGTAAGATATTTCGACACAATAAAAAACTATTGGGTACCAGGCGTAGTTGTACGAATTCTGAGAAATAGGTCATATGCTATTCGATTACATAATGGAAAAGTAGTTGTAAGGAATAGAAGGCACATGATAGCAGATCACTCGCACAGACACTGCCCACCACGAGACTATAGTTTGATTATGATTGTAAACAATCAATTAGTCATAGAAATGAACAACGTGAGCCGTCGTCTAATAATAATTATGTTACTCGTTCTGGCAGGACGGTGCGACCGCCGAATAGATGGGGGTATCCGTGAAAATATCAATACACCACATATGTAACCAACATCCGGTTTATCAACGGCAACGTAATATTGATATTAACAATGGAACAACTAAATGAATTAAAAAATACTGTTATTTATTTTTCATGTAAATAAATTGCAAATAAATAAATATCAGAATGAAAAATATTAAATTAATTGAGACATACTTTCATTAAACAACGTAGGTACTTCTTTTTAAGTATATAGAAAATAAGTATCGATTTTACTGTTTACTGTAATGATTAAGATAAATTATTGTTGTTATATGATTAAAATATCCTGAATACTTATTAGTTGATTGTGCTTGTTAAATTATTATAGTAATATGAATTATTGTATCTACTTATCACCACTTACGTACATAACCATTTTTTATTGAGATGTTACTAGTACTTAAATTAAATTTAAATGTGTGTAAATTAGTTAATGTTTTTTTTATAATTTTGTATTTTGTTTTTTTTTTGTTGAGGGAGAAAGATGTGATGATATTGAGAAGTGGGTACATGGTTAATGTTGGTGGTGGTATGAAAATGATCTATTAAATATGGCAGTCATTACTGGAGCTTGTTGTTTGATTCACGTTCCACATAACCTGACACAAAGTACTTCGGTCAGCCAGGTAACCTACGGGAGATCGCCAGCGATATCAAGGCGCTGCTGGCCTTTCTTAAGGAGCTCGGGTGGATTCAATGATTTACTTCCCACCTGTACGCAAAATACGCGCTGAGACGTGGAGTTGCAGACACCGGCCCATCATACTACTACTACTTGCATTTCTTTTCCCTGCGTGGGATGTGGGTGGGAGTAGGTAGGAAGACCCCCAACTCCCCGAGGTAGTATCTTATACGCAATCACGCAATTTTCTACTCTATTTCAATTACCCAATGAAAACTGCTTGACCTTACTGTTCCTCTATCTGTGACCGTAAGTAATTATAGCATCGCATTGACATAATATTAGCTATAATGGTATTATTTACAAAATTATAATATAAATAAACACAGGCCAAAACCCTCCTTCTTACCTTTAGCATTTTTAGACATATACTCGAGAATAGACTTCTCCTGCTCAATGCTGCTAAGCTCCTCCAATGATTGGTTGACATAGCTCTGCAGTAGCTTCAGGAAGTATGCCCTCTTCGCCTCCTCGTCTGATGAGGACTCCATTGCTTTCAACAGTATGCCGAGTTGTTCCTTTAGCTCTTGTGTCTCCTTGAACCTTCGGATCTTCGCTTCTCTTGTGTGAACCTGGAATTATTTTGAAACCATGTTACAGACATGACACTCTCTGGATGTAGCATGTCATGTAATCACGTAAACGACTCATCTAATTTAAATACTCTCCAATAGTTTATATTTGATATAAGATATAAGGATTTGTAAGAAAAAAAAGCTATTAATAATTATATAACAGCTGATTAATCACGAAATCTCGGAAACTACTTGACCTATGAAGTTGAAATTTGGCAGAAGGTACCTATGTAACTTCAGCTAAGAAAAGATTTGACTTTGGCTTGACTGACAGATTTGCCTGAAGTCGTAGGCGAAAGCTAGTATTTCAATGCGTAGATGTATTTTCTGTGATCTTCATAAAAAATAAATTAGATGCACTTACCAAAGAGGCAATCTTAGCTTGTTCAGTCTGTACTTTTTCAATAGCGTTTGAGCCAGTGGTAGTCTGTGGCACATCCACATCTGTCACACCATAGTCCTTACATCTCTGCAGGTAGTCTCTAAAAAGTTTATATTAATATATTTTCACTAGAATAAAAAAAAATTGTTTTGAGAAAGACATAAAACTTATTGTTGTTAATGTTGATAAAATAAGGGTTATTATTTTAATTTGATGCCATTTAAGGCAAAAAAAACTCACAGTTTGAAAGTTGGAAGGGCTATAAAATTGCAACATACAGTCATATCATGAGCTGCTTCATGTAAGAATTAAGTAGGTAACATAATAATAATAATAATAAAATCATTTATTCTCTCTTCACAGCACAGGTAACAGATATAAAAATTGTCTTACTTGAAATAAATCTCAGCAATCTTGACAAGTTCTAAACGTGGTTGATTGCACAGCTTCAAAGTGAGGGAACCTAGCAAGGCAGGTAGCAGTAGGTACTGTAGGGTCTCTGTTGGCAACTCGTCTAAGCTCTCATTCTTGCTGAACATGCCTGTCATTGAGACGAGGTTTGTGGCCTTCTCAAACCCACCAATTGCTAATTTCACACTCAACTGTAAAATTTGGAAAGGATAGTATTATATAAATAGTTGTACCAATTCTAGAGAGCACAAGTTTATCAAGTTTATCAAAAGTTAAAAACCAATGTTACCTCACACTAGGATTTTCTCCTATATCCAGGCTGTTTATAAACATATATAAACTCGGAAACACAACTAATCAGACCCAGAACAACTTTTTGTGGATTGTACATGATATAAGAAGAATTATTTAATTTGGTTTTTCTTAATTATTGTAATTAACACCTTAAATCAATAAAATACTGATTTTGGTAACTTCCTCTTGGAAAATAGGAAAAGAATTATTTATTTATTGCTTATATCATCTGACCAAACAAATAGGTAAGATAACATCTATCCTTGAATATGGAAATCATTCATCTTTTACCGAGGGAAGAAAAAAATATAAAAACAAATCAATGCAGGAAAGAGAAAATGTTGTTAAATAATGTTAAAATTAACTATTCTTGAAAACAATTTAAAACTATTCTTACAAACATTATTTATTCGTTTTTGTTGTTCATAGATCTATGAATAATTTGATAACAATATCAATGAACAATGCACAGTCATTCATTAATGACTATGCTGACTAGATGACTAAATATTTTATTTAAGAGTCTGTTTGCATAGGAAAATTAAATAGATGTGTGTATTCCCTATGTCATTAGGAACATTAGATTATAATGATGATGTGTAACTTAGAAAACAAAAAGAACCTCGTAGTACCTAGTTATGAAACCTGTCTTTAGGATAGTCTTCTATCAGCAGGAGGATACTTTGAAAAACAACACCAAGTTTATTGACAAACCGAACTTTCTAGATATTTTTCCGATTTTAAATTTACTAATTCTACATTAAAGGAGACGACCCACTGACATAGGTATTAATGCAAGTAGGTAGTAAGTATTAGTATTAATTAAGAGAAAAAATAGAAAATTATAGCTCACCTGAACAGCGTCACTGTTTGTAGGCTCGCTGCCTTTTTCTATGTTCTGCATGATCTTCATCGCATCATCGAATATCTTCTTCAATGGTTTCTCATCCGTAGACTGGCCAGCATCGTTTCGGATTTTAGAAGACATATTTTTACAAATTATTACTAATTTTATTGCAACTCAAATGTATTTCGCCGTTCACCGCAGAACTTGTTTTTTTAGTTAGTGACATGACACTTGACAGTGACACACTTCAGCTGATTGATTTAACTTCAACTTAGCACTGACTGACTTGACAATTGACATTGACATTCATCACATTTTATTGTGTTGCTAGTTAATCACTACAAAATAGTATCTAGTTCATGAAGAGGTAACATTCCATGTGTTTTAACAGTAATAACACAGACATAATAACCAGTCCGGTAACCAGAGTAATAATAAGTACAGGAAGACTAAGCTAATAAGTAACTAGCATAGCTACCATTCCAGCTATTCCTTCTGCTGGCTTGAAAACCGATCGCCAGTAATAAATGTGATCCTGCTTTTGTATGAATTATGATTAGTGACCTAATGTTGATATTAAGAAAAAACAAGAATTTACATGCTCATTATAAGGCTCATTTACTTCCCTAACTAATTGATTTTCACAAGAAAAAAACTTAGAGCAAAAAGCTCTAAGGAAAAAAGTAAAAAGTAGGTATTCTTCCAGTTCAAACTAGCTCATAATACAATTGTTATTTGTTAATGCTGAGTTACGCAGATAAATCGGCTGATCGTCATTACATGATGGCTTTATGTTTTCCAAATAAAATGATATAATTACATAGACGGCGGCGGCAGCCACAACGCAACAAGACTACGTAATGTCGTCTTGCGGCCAATGTAATGTTTACCACAAAATGCATCTAAATAAAACTCGGTTCTAGTTATTAACTCTTGTTTATTCAACAACTTAAAGACGTAACAACTGTTTCTGTTGATATTTATGATTAGATACCTAGTAGGTAGCATCTACCTACGTGTAAATGCAGAGAATTGAACCTTGTCGCTTGTCACAATAATAACAACGAGGAATGTAGAGACTTTGTTACCTACTACTTTTCTGGGAAGTTAACCAAAAACCGTTGGTTTTTTTAGAATGTACATACGAAGGTCAGTGGGTGACAAGTGACAAAATAATTAAATAAGGCCACGAAGTAAGTATCTTCATGAATATGGCCGTTCCGCATCGGCAAAGTACCTATATAATAATTTTACTGCGCCTTAAACAATAATTAGAGCAATAATAGGTAGAACAGATAGTAGCTAAACGCCTGCAATAGTTACGGATAGCCATTTGAGGTCAGGTAACTTATCTCTTAGCCTTGTGATACAAAATCAAGGAACTATTAGTTAATCTGTGACAAAATACAATCCAAATACCGTAACTAAGTAATTAAGAACACCAGAGGGTTCATTGACACCTATTACCCAGTCTACATTGGTTTTATCGTTTTATTTTTATTTTGTACTAGCGACCCGACCCGGCTTCGCATGGGCCTTTCTCAGCAATGCCGGACATAAGGACAGTCCAGCCTGTTGGCGATCATTGCCAGGATAGCATTGGGGCTGGCCCGCACCCGGCGCACCAGGGACGCACACCGCTTACTTATCAGTGCACGCCATCGCGAACATCCC
Source organism: Charanyca ferruginea (assembly GCA_947361185.1). Lineage (NCBI taxonomy): Eukaryota > Metazoa > Arthropoda > Insecta > Lepidoptera > Noctuidae > Charanyca > Charanyca ferruginea. The sequence continues at coordinate 27,992,256 of OX376058.1, read as the reverse complement.
TGATGCGCTACAGAAACGGGACAGCCCCAACACCGCCCGGACCGCGTTGTTTTACTGGACACGGAAGGCACTGTATGCCCTTTCAGTATAGTCAACCCACAGAATGCACGTGTATAGAAATATGCAGTACGCTCTAAAAAGCGTGACCTTCACACTAGTAGTACAACGTGAAAACCTACGGGCTATCATATTGGCACGCACCGACAGCGCCCTCTGCTCCCGGTCCATATCAGCATGGTCTTTAAGGTCCTCGGTGAGTAGATGCCCTAGATATTTAAATTGGTCCACTCGATCTAGTAGAACACCATCGAGAATATCATTCGGAATGTTCATAGGACACACCCATACACACCGATGGCCTGAAAAACTCACAGATCGACGCGCTCAGCAGTACCATGTCGTCCGCATAACTCATATGGTTGACACAAACTCCGTCTGTAGCATTCGACATGCTGACTGCTGAGTGAGACGATCTCGATCAGTTCATTCATATAGAGGTTGAACAATGTAGGCGAGGTCAGACCGGCCTGCCTTACGCTACATTCGTTAGTATAAGGGTCCGACGTCACACCCGCCCACTGGACACTATTGATGACAACACACTGGTGTCTGTACCTGTAACGGAGCTGGCCGGAGCATGCTGATGAGTTCCCACGGTAAGCTCGTGCTTCCTCCAGAGGATATCGTACCGTCGCCGTCGTACGTACCTAACTAGATCAAAAGCCTGGGATAAATCGAGGAAGCACGCGTACGGTCACCAAAGGAGATAAGTATCCATGTCGCCGGAAACAGTTGAAGTTTACTTAGAAACCGATAGGTTTTTATGAATAAAATAAAATACAATTTATAGAGAATAAACAGTTCAATGATTTAATAAAATTTCATTTGAAAGCCCCCATTGGTTTCTAAGAAATCTTCAACTATTCCCGACGTCATGGATACTTAGGTATCTCTTTTGCGTACTGTACATCGGAGTCTTTCTCTTCGTGTAATACTCAACGGTGTGCTTCAAACACTGTATTGCACTCTCAATGGACAGTCCAGGTCGAAAACCAAACTGGGTTATCATGAAGTGTTACGTGTCCATTTAACTGCGCAAAGCATCGATGTCTCTGTTCAAATTAGCGGTCAGCCAGACTTCCATTGTTTACCTAGAGTATTGAAGTCTGGCTTCTACTTCTAGATTTAGTCCAGGATCAAGCCATAATTTACTGTTAACATTTAGGATTATTAATATGCGTGTACCTAATCATACTGTAAGTACTCGAGATTTCGTAATCCGCATTTGGAATGATTGCTTTGTCGATCGGCACACATACACAAACCACGCAATATCAATGTAGGTAGGACAATGGGGCCTCGATATGGGCTTATTACACTATACAATTTGTAGAAAATCTATTTAGGAACCAAAATTGTTAGCTAGTGATCACACTACACTTGAATTGAATTCTATAGCAACCCACAATACGTGCCGGCCAATGAGAGCGACTTTATATAGAATTCAATTTAGTAAACCACCAATTTACACTTAATCGGATCCAATCTGTTCTAACTGCGATTACACCTGCCGATTTCCTGAATAGATTTTCTACAAATTGTATAGTGTAATAACCCTCTAATACATTATCAAGAGATACGACAAATGGACAACACTGGGCGTCAAGCAGCCAGTCTAGCCTCATCAGTACCTATGTTCAGTCGAGAGCCGGTGGTCGACACGCAAGCACATTGCACAGCGACACATGTAAGTTATTGTTCGTATGCACCGGCACGGAAACACGAATGTGACCTCGGCACATAACAAACGTGCACTCAGGGACGTGTATCTTGTGTTGTTTCCATTTTTAAAATAATTATTCATGGTGTGGCCAGTTACCATCTTGGGTTGAAAGTGGTATAATATTTTTACTGTTTTCTCAATTTTGTCTCTTATTATTATTGCTGTCATTTCATACGCAGCCTGCCGCAGCCAGCTGCGTAAATAAATTACTTGTCAAAAGTGAATGGTGAATGTGTTCTAGAAGCTGCTTCAGTAGTAAGTAACCTAAGTACTTACATGACTTACAACGGGAGCCCTTATTCATACGTCATTAACTTTACTACCAATGTTTTATTGTGCAATGCGTATTATGTTTTTACACAACGTCATCAATTGTTTTGTTTACTTTATAGGATTCACGGCATTTCCTGAATAAGTAGATATAATTATGTACCCATGACAAAATTGCATTCTAACTATTTTACATGACTGCTCTTAATTAAATAAGTGTTGTAAGTAAAATAACTGAAAATGTACCATAATGGTCCGCTTTTTTGTTTATCTGCAGAATCAGATAATGGGCCAATTTATAAGATGCTTGAGATTAAGTGGGCAGGTAGGTACGGGCGGTGTGTCCAGCTTCTGCTCGAAATGGCTACTTACTTCCAAACGAGCTCAATTCAGCTCGAATGTTTATTCCTGTGACATAAATCTTACTGATTCTGATTCATGTTTTTCCAAAACTTGACTCATATTCGGAAATTTTCCAGCAGTTAACATTCTGTGCGTCACCATTTTTTTACGAATACAATTTATTTATAGTTTTCATATTTTGCTGAGCTACATAATAGCTTGTATGCGGCATTGTGGTGGACCCAAGAAGACGAAGCTGGAATGACGAACTTGAGTCTCGACCCCTACCGAAGGACTGGCCCACAATAGCAAAGGACAGACGTATGTGTTAAAGGGAGAGGGAGGCCTTTACCTTTGACTTTGAGACTAAACAGGCTTCGAGCAGGCTATACAGACAGACCAGACATGCGCACTTCCATATCTAGTTCCATACCTATTTTACTGCGAACTACGATAATCTTGACATGCAAAAACATTCCATGCTATTTCAGCATAGTGAATGACGAGTGAAAAATTACGACTATTATGCACTTTTAGAACTGAGCTAAGGTGTTTCTTCTTAATCCATTACTTCCTTATTACTTTATTAGGTACTTGCGTTTTATTACAACTCAAGGGGGAAGTTCACTATTTAACTACAGTGAGTACTTAGGTACTAGGGCTGTCACCCTTAACTACCTATTAATAAAAAAATATTTTACATTATTTTGGGTAAAGTACCTATGTGTACTTAAATACTTTATTTTACATAATGTCTAATATAAGTTTTGAAGGTTTCAACAAAAAAAAAAAAAAAAAACGATCTTTTGCCTGTAATAGTTATGAATGCAGAAAACTGTAGCTAAACGAAATACACATAAAAATCAAAACGGGACTCGGGCATAAATATTACTTACCTACTTAATAATTTACCTTAGTCTACAAGCTTAAAAAAAACTGGCAGCCCTAATAGATACAGAGGCCAGCACGTCAAGCTACAACAATCTGTCAAAATTCTTTGACAGATTTTCAACTTTATTACACATTTATAAGGTTCATATTGAATTGGGAAAAGAATCATGGCGAGATCCATACATTCATTTGTATGAAAAAAAAAATTAGAGCGTTTAAAATATTTTCCAATGTGAAGAATACATTACCAGGAGTAGATTGATATACTTACCATATTTTTAAACACCCGCATAATTAAAATATTACGAAATGAAAATAATACTTTTTCGTTTCATCTCGATGCTCATTTTGTGTTTATAAAAAGAAAGTTACAAGCGACGTTCGGTAGTGCTATTCTGTTACAATCTCCCTCAGTGAACCCCTAGGTGAAGTGAGCTGTCATCCGATTGTAGTGCTTTGTAAATCCCTGGCATCGGAACAGATGACAGCTCACTTCACCTAGGTGTTTACCGAGGGAGATTGTAGCAGAATAAACATACTGATCTATCAAATTGGCAGACAAGTGATGTGCCAAGTGTGTGGAAAAAAATAATCATTATTTGTGATATTATTTCCCATAAAACGATGCAATTTCAGTGTAAGAACTGCAAAACGACGGCTGTCAGTGTCACTGTTACTGTCAGTCGCCGTTTTGTTCTGAAATAATGAGTTTTTCGTTAAACTACGTATTCACTTTTTTTTGCGGGGTTTAAAAATATTGTAGATGCCAAGGTACACTCTAGAATATAAGAGTTAGAATTTCAACTTCTCTAAACATCTTTATTTTTTTTGTACAAACTCTGCCATAATTCTTTGACAGTTTGGTATGGCTTGATGTGCTGGCGTCTGTACATAACTGCTGCGGTAGGTAGAGGTACTAAGTGATTTTCTTGTTATGTTAAAACATGAGTCATTGAAGTCGTGCGCGACTGTGTTGTTTTCGTCGCTATGATACCAAAGTATTATTGCTTAGCTAATTTACCCAACTGCGTTAACATAATTAAATGCGTCACAAGTTACGAAGGCGCATAATGCTACGTCCACATAGTGCATAGGCCAACGCGAGTACGCGATCATCGCGCGAGCGGATCGGTTTGCACAGTTTAATCGCAACGATAGATCGTTACGTGTGTAGCTGGCATAAGCGATGCAACCATCGAGTTGTCGCGCGATAACTAAAACAATAGAACGCGCTACGACTAAGCTATTATTGCGCGAATTAACGACGCAAGCGACCGTGGATCCAGGTACGCCGTTAGCGTGGCATCGGCATTAACCATGGTCGTCGAAAACTCTGTTTTTACCTTTGGAAACGAGTGGATGACCTATTTTGCGGGTCTCGATAGCAATTAAAAAAAATTACGCGGGAAGCAAAATGCAAAATGCTTTAATAAAAATGAGACTAATACGTCGTTATGGCGCGAATTCAATTAGGACACCTATTTCGACATCAATACGTTTGATCGCGCGTTCGTACGAACTTACTTCGCGCGAATAGATAACTAACATTTTTGTCGCGCGACCCCATCGCGCGTGTGCCATATATGACACCTATTCTATATCAGTATGTTTGATCGCGGATTCGTACTGTATTCGTGCACGTACGGTACGAATACAGTGTACGAATCCGCGCAAGTTACGAACGTAACTTGCGATGAACGCGTAGTTAAGTTCTATTATGACGACGCCAAGCGAACTGAATACCGCTCGCACGGCTATCGGTATAGTGCAGCACATCAAGGGGTTCGTGCGGTGAGGTACACGTCGCTCTCTGTTTTAAACTGCGTTGTTTTTTTTTTCACAATGTGCCCAATGCCGTTAGTCTTTTTTACACGCTTTTTATTAGCTTCACCTGTATGCTTGTATGTTTGTTTGTAACCGACTTCTTTGGGCGCGATTTTGACCCACTTTAAACGTCCAGATTTCGTTCAAACTTTGTAGATTTATCGAGGACCGATGACAATACACTAATATGATAAAATTATTCCATTTTTCAAACTAAAAAGTAAAAAATAAATAATAGTTTAAAAAAACTAAAAACACGCTTTTTATAGAAAACCAAACTAAAAAATAGAAAATAAATTTTAATAAATTTAAATTAAGAAAAGTGTTAAAAATTTCAATAAATATAAATTAATAATAGTGAGAATAAAAAAAAATATTTTATTTAAAAAAAAGCGTGGCGTGCTTTTTAAGATATTATCAAAATGATAATCACTCTACTCATATCTGTCAATAAAATATATTTTATAACTATCGACACCATGCACCCCACGCCTTTTTTAAAATAAAATATATTTTTTTTATTCACACTATTATTAGTTTATATTTATTGAAATTTTTAACACTTTTCTTAATTTAAATTTATTAAAATTTATTTTCTATTTTTTAGTTTGGTTTTCTATAAAAAGCGTGTTTTTAGTTTTTTTAAACTATTATTTTTTATATTCTAATAGGCTTGCGTTTGACCGCAACTCACCTGATCTTGTGTGATGATGCGGCCTAAGGTGGAACGCTTGCCTATGATGAACCGGTTCACTCATGCCTTGAAGATACCCTGATTATACTTATCAGGGAACAGGGCGGGCAGTGCAGCGAGATCCACACTCATAAATCGAACACGAAGATTTATTGCGACAACGCGACACGAATCTTTGCTAGACACATGTGGCTGTAGCATTATACCTACACATACGTACAATTAAGTACCATCGGAACCAGATAAATATTGTAGTAAAAAAATAATGAGAAAGTTAGTTTTATGTACCTAGGTATATTTACACTAACCTTCCCTGATGAGTGATGAGGTAAAACAATATTAGAACCACGGACTGGCAAATTTCTAGTCCGTGATTACAACATAGATAAGACTTGACTGTCATCTATTCTGATCCATGCTTTTCCATCTATATATGGCGTTAGGTTAAACAAAATATCAATAGCGGCTCCAAGCACTAAATTATTCAGTTCCTATGATGAATTCTATTGACACTGTTTTCGTGTTCGATCAATAATCTTTTATGGCTAATGGCCAATTCAACTTTGTTAATACCTATTCTTCTTTATTATTAGATAATAATCCTACTACCTACTATTAAAAACCAGAAAGTTTGTGAGGACGAATGGATGGATGGATGTTTGTTATTCTTCACGCTGAGTTAACCAACGGCTAAGTTATTGTTAGTTTCGTTATTGTCAGGTTTGTTTAAAAGAAAATTTTAGGTAGGTAGGTGGGGTAGGTGGGTAGGTAAGTAGGGTAGGTAGGTAGGGTAGATAAGTAGGTAGGGAAGATAGGTAGGGTAGGTAGGTAGGGTAGATAAGTAGGTAGGGAAGATAGGTAGGGTAGGTAGGTAGTGTAGGTAGGTAAGGTAGGTAAGGTAGGTAGGGTAGGTAGGTAGGTAGGTAGGGTAGGTAGGTAGGGAGGGTAGGGTAGGTAGGTAGGTAGGGTAGGTAGGTAGGGAGGGTAGGGTAGGTTGGGTAAGGTAGGGTAGGGTAGGTAGGTAGGTAGGTAGGTAGGTAGGTAGGGTAGGTAGGTAGGTAGGTAGGGAGGGTAGGTAGGTAGGTAGGGAGGGTAGGGTAGGGTAGGTTGGGTAGGGTAGGGTAGGTAGTTTACGGCTTAATCGAAATTTGGCACATAGATATATACCTTTTTTCTTTTTTTGTCTGAGGGACTTCCACCCCGGGACTCCCCCGGGACTACTTCCGTCCTGGGGCGGAGGACAGGATTTTGAGTGTTTTGTTTGCTGGGTGAGAGGTAGTGATCTCCCTCTCCCTTTCCGCAGCCTCCTTCTGCGACATGACCGACCGAAGGCTAGTCTCTCAAAATGTTACCTACCCCCATCCCTCAATCCAATTTAATCCAATCCGTCTTATACCACGAAAGGTGTTCTGTTGTTACTGTTCTTAGCTACTACAGGATTTTGTTACGATTTGGGGACAGTATAGGCATGAATCAATGTCATCATCTGCCGAGCCTTTTCCCATGATGTTGGGGTCGGCTTCCAGTCTAACCGGATGCAGCTGATTACTAATGTTTTACATAAAGCGATCACCTGTCTAACCTCCACTACCATAGATATAAGTTTTTTAATATTTCTATGTCCACAACCCACTCACTAGGTAACACGCTACGCCTTAGTTAGTGAGGCTGGGTGTGAAATTTTCTGGCTTCTGACTACCCACAGCGACTGTCAAAAATCTATAAAAGACAGCCAGGACTAACGGCTTCACTTGCTTTTCGACGCACGAAGGGGTGTCGAAATGAAATGAATGATCATCACCCATCCACTGACCGATCGCGGCAAGCGTAGCTTAACAATGATTGAGCAATACATACAGGTTTTACTTAGCTGCTCTGTTACGACCACATGAGCCAATTGTTAATAATTTAAGTACTCTTGAGCTCATTTTACGATGAAAGCAATGGAACATTTTTGTCAGTATCATTTCGTAACAATCATAAGTACCTAATATATTAGAGCCATCGATCAATTGAAAAGAAGAGTACTTAACTATGACTAAACTCGTGATCAACATCATTGTGTCGTTTCTGGAAAATTCTGGCGGGAAACGCGTCGCGCCGACTTGGACAGGATGCCGGCCATTACAGCTGTTACCGCCCCGATAGTCCTCTATACTATGGCTTACACAATTGTTATTTTAATCCCAACAACGTCTCGAAGTCTCGATTACGAATGATATTCTTTTTATGATAAAATGTTGCCCCACAATGCATTTTTTTCCTGTATAGTGTGTGCGTTTACAATCATATAAGCAAACATACAAAAACAACGAGACGGACTGTAGGGCAAGGAACTTTTGATCTGTGCTGTAGGCCAAACTAATACTTGTTCCGTACGAGAATCAAAACCGCGACACGCAGCGCAGCAGCCAGTCTTTTAGCCACCGCCCACCGTGTCGAAATTAACGCCAAAATCCATTACTTAGTGTCGTTTTTCCTCCTAAATGTTTTATCACACCAATATAGAGTGCTATCAGATTAAATGAAACAGTAACTCATTTCAGGTGTATGATACGCATCATTTATCACCTGAATTAATCCGTATTTGTTTTCGAAACGATAACAATAACAATTCATTTTATGAGATAAATATTCATCAGTCACAGATGGTGCACATCGTGGACACTGATTCACATGTGTCTCGTGTGTGTGCGACGTCCGATGCTTCATTATCATTAATCAGCTTACTAACGTTAACTCAATCGTTAATTTCTAACAAAGATGTTTCTGTTCCAGATATGATGGCTACCCAAGTTATAGTTTGAACTTAATCGTCATAATATCAAAATGGCTCACAGTACGATACTTGCTTTCTACCTGATCGCAACTGGCTTGACTTACGGCTTCAATGGAGACAGCTTCGAGCTGGAATGCCCGGACGAATGCGACTGCCACTACTTTAGGATCAACTGGGTGACAGACTGCTCCGAGAGCAACCTCACAGAAGTGCCCTACGATGAGCTGAGTCTTAGCGTGTACATCCTGGACCTGAACGGCAACAATATCACAAGCCTGAAGCCCTTTCCAGGAGATATCAAAATGAGAAGACTGCAGATAGCCAACAATCACCTAACAAGGGTAGATAAGGAGGCTTTCAAAGGATTAGAATATCTGATAGACATCGATCTATCAGGGAATAACATCAGCTACGTGGATCCCGAAGCCTTTCTGTAAGTACCATGTCTAATGCGCATTAAACCGTGTTGTTTTCTTTTGTAAATTAATTTTGTGGAACAACTCCGCCATTGTAATTAGTAATCAAATAACAGAATTTACAGTTGCGATATAAATCCGCCAAAACGAAAACAGTAAATCGCGATACAGTTTTGTTTGACTCGATGAAATAACATCGTCTTTAAAATAAAAAGGGCAAAAAATATTTGAATCCATTGCTTATTTGTAAACTGTTATGATTTGAGAACTTTCTATCGCAGTCGCAAGAATGACAATTTAGTCTTTTTTGTATCTTCATGCTCAGGCCAACAAATGAGTCATCATTATAGTAAACACACCTCAATTTGTTCACGTCACTCACAAAGAGTTATCTTCTCACGGGCGACCATTGTTTGCGGGACGGACGGCTCTGACATTCATACGGGACACAATACGTGCTGATGAAAAAATTGTTCAAATTGCTCTTAAACTCGTTAAGGTACCAGAAGCGAGACCAATTGCCGCCAGTTCTGATGCCAATATTGGATAATAGTCACACAACGAATGCAAATTGAATTGGCTAGATCGCCGTTTACATGGTTACGCTCATTACGAGTAGGGGGGCTCGACAAAGACCCAGTTACCTTCAGGCTCCAATGACACGTGTTTATCTTCGTGTTGGTTTATACTTGCTGTGCCCACTCATGACTTGTTGATGACTAGTGTATTAACTGGTCGCCTGCTCACCACGTTCACGCTCAATGTATCGCATGCAGTAATGCGAAATATTGAGCGCTTAAACGTGACGCATCACCGGCACCACGAATTAGTGGAACCCTTATGAAGTATAAGTCCTTGGTTCAAGAGTAAATCCTGCGTAAAACTTATCGTTGGCATTGTTTGTTATTTCACTGTTGCATTTATTTACTGTTTCAGGGACGCTCGTGGACTACTGAACGTGGAGCTGCAAGACAATCCATTGACTACAGTTGAAGGACCGTTTTTAGCTTCATCTACACTGCAATACTTGGATATCAGTTATTGCAACTTGTCGTCAATCAATTCACAATTCTTCGATAACATCACAACGCTGACTACAGTGGATCTGTCAGGCAATCCTCTGAAAACACTCGAGTCAGGTATTTTCGACGTCCTGACTAGCTTAGAAACGCTAAAACTTAACGATTGTAAACTAACTTCTATATCTGACAACGCATTCTCATCTGCAACAAATATTAAGTACCTAGAGTTATCCGGTAATCAGTTGACGAGCACGGACTGGCCCGAGGTCCTCGGGAAACTGCTCAGACTAGAGTACTTGAACTTGAGAAAATCTGGGCTTACTTCCCTCTCAGAAGACACGTTCTCAAATTGCACCAATTTGGTCACATTAAATTTAGCTGACAACGAATTACGTGACTTAGATGTCGCAGCCACGTTAGGCAACAGCGTCACCCATTTGGAATTATTGGATTTGTCCAACTGTAATATACAGGGCCGAATATCTGGTGAAACATTTACAAATGCGACAAGATTAAAAATTTTGTATCTATCTGGAAATCCGTTAGTTGCAGCAGACTTGCAAGCCGCATTAGAGCCCCTACCTAAGCTGGAGAGACTGTTCTTGAGTCACTGTGGCCTTCGCGATCTGCCAGACAACTTTAATGCTTTTGATCATCTGCTCGAGTTAGACATATCTCACAATCCTCTCGAGAATGTTTTCACTAAACTGTTGGCACCACTGGAAAAGCTGGAATACCTAAATATGGGATACAGTAATCTGTCCTACGTTGGACCAGACACGTTCGCCAAGATGAATTCAATGAAGAGACTCGTACTCTCTGGTAATGATCTCTTATCACTAGAGGCAGGACTATTTGGAAACCTGACGCAACTTACTACGATAGAGCTGGAATTCTGTGGATTGAAAAGACCTTTGAACGGATTGGCTTTCTTCAAAAACTTAACATACACGGATTTACGAGAGATTCGTCTTGGTGGTAATCCCCTGGTTATCCCAGCGTCAGGGCCGATATTCCCGAAACAATTATCTCAAGTATCAATCCTCGATTTAAGTAACTGCAACATATCGTCACTGAATGTAGATGCATTCAAGAACACTGAAAATATCACTGACCTCAATCTTGGTGGAAATCGTTTAAGATCTGCGTTGGGAAGTCTGTCATTCTTAGAGAGATTACATCACTTGGAGAAGATAAACCTCGGCAGCAATAATCTGACAACAATCGATCCTGAGGTATTTACCAACAATCCTAAGTTACATTCACTCAATCTGCTCGACAATCCCTTCGTGTGCGACTGTAAGATCGCCGAGATGTGGGACTGGGCGAATATGATAAAGGGAGACTTGGATGTTCTGGTTGGCGCCAAGAGTGCCGAGAAAGACATCGTGGTCAAAGGAAACAAGAAGAAGAAGAACTTGTATTGTCGCTATAATGAAACGCAGCTCCGTAATATGACCACAATGGCCAATAAAACAGTGCCGGGCAGAAGGCCTTTCGCAAAGCCCAGGGAATTAACGTTCGCTAACCGAACATGGGCTAAATACGTGAGGGAGTCCGGCTGCGAACCAGTCGTCAAAATTCTACGACCAGTGGCTTTAGTCGGCGAAAAATATGATTACCAAAGCAATCAGCTTTCAACTGGGGTGACGATAATGGCTGTTATGGCTTTGGCTCTAGGAGTCGCGTCGGTCCTCATTACGATCAGACTGTTCAGTAAAAAGAACTTGGTGGAAGTGGACACAGAGACGAGTAGGAAAGTTAGATAGCAGGTGAATAAATAGGGCTACTAAGTGTCAGTGTAATGCTTAGTTTATTATAATTTATTTTTGTACTCTCATCTGTAATTTTGTATCTAATAGTCTCTCTAGAAGTAATAAAGTTTTAGTAATGTTTCGAATTTATAATGATCACTTATTTATGTTGTTACTAGTCACATAGCTTCGATTGAGGTCATGATTCTCATGCGGTTTGTGAAGTTATAGCTTATGTTAAGTACCTATCAGTATTGAATTAATAAAAACAAATACCTATCTACTTTTTTTAATCATCACGACATATTATTATAAAACAAAGTCCCCCGCCGCGTCTGTCCCTATGTACCTATGCTTAGATCTTTAAAATTACGCTACGGATTTTAATGCGGGTTTTTTATTATATAGAGTGATTCAAGAGGAAGGTCTATAGGTATAAAACATGCATATTATAGTTGAAGAAAACCGAGAAATTCTAATAGAAATGTGAGGTCGTAATAAACATATTTTTGTGCGTTTACATTGCAAACGCTGGCTAAACCTTACGAGATATATATCAAATGAATGTACCTACTACGGAATTGTATATCCTAAAAAGATCGATAAAAAAAGTCCGCGATGGTATATGTTTATCTCAGGATAACCCACAGTAACCATTTTTATCTTTTACATATTATTACAAATAAGATATGGGTTACTTACCAAGCTATTTTAAACAATACAGTTTTATTCCTTACCAAATTAAATGTCTTAGATACGTTGTGCATTTCATGTAGATCAAAATTGCCCTTTACAGCATATCATTAAAATCAATATATTAGAAGATATCACACTGTTAAAAAGCGGGGGTAGATTGGCTGGCGCTTAGATTTGAGCGTTGAGTGTTTTTCACATGGCCAATAATTATATGTCGCTCTTTCAAGTGTAACTTCTAAAGAAAACATGTTTGTGTTGTCTAATGACAAAAAAGCTGTGAACGTTGTATATAAAGACATTCTGTAGTATATTAAGTATCACCATTGCACCCGTGCGAAGCCGGGGCGGGTCGCTAGTACATAATAAGACAAATTAATGTTTACCCTGGCTACCTTATTCTTTAGTTAAATATTTAAATTTGACATGGTCACTAATTGATTCGAAAATGGGTTTATTGAAAGACTGATTGGTTTCAGTAGTAAAATCACTCGCTATCTGTGACAAAAGCAATGTTTTTGCTTATTTCTTCACATCTACTTAAACGTCTGCAACCTGTCAGCGTATAATCGAATGTTGCTCAAGACAGATACCTCAAGGTACTTGAATCTCTATTTTTTTTGTTCAAAGTTTTCGAAATATTTAGTGTTGTCAATGAAAATATTTTGATGAAACAACGATATCCGTATCGCCTCCATTTTGATCTATGATACCAATTAAACCAAGTAAAATGCTACAAAACCACCGAAATAATATTTCACAATAAGTAATTGATAAGATACCTACTAAAATAATGATTGCAATAATTTAGAATATTGAATACCGTAATGGATATTTACTTATTCAAAAATAGGTAGGTACAGAACACTCGGCACATTGTAATGCATATGATGTCAGCATAGATTATTCACCCATGCGCGCGCCTCTCGACACCTTGCACTTGCACTTGCGCTCTGCTCTTAACGGTAAAAAAGTGTTCTCGCGTGGCTACCCTCACCTACCATCATCATGTATCGCGTGATCATTGTAATGTTGGTTCTGATTGAGGAAATCAACACAGGGCCGATAGTCGATACATTGTAACAACCGGACACGGAAGGAACTAGGATTCAGGAATGCTTTCTATAATCATCAATTATTATGATTATGACCGACTGATCTATTTTGACTATGGCAGTTGTTCGAAGCAATGAAACAATGCATTTCCTCGACGTTGCAGCCGGTATCTCTGAATCCGGTTATAGCATGCAAAATCAAACTCGGAACTTTTTGCTTCTTCCACGGTAACTGGTTTTATAGTCTATCTAGCTAAGTAGTTTTTTTATTTACCGATGGACAACAATTGTTGCAAAAAATAGCTAGCGTCACGTAATATATTGGTAGATAGCGAAAGTTTAATTACGTAACAATAAATAAATAGTTCAAGTTGCTGTTACAGAACTTTTTATATGGCTCAACTCTCCTTAATCTCAGACAAAAACAGAGTTAAAATATTTTAACAATTTATTAATTTACTATTATAACAACTTAATATTAACAACACAATAAATACTTAAGTCTTATCAGCTGGCTGGCGCCCCGGCCGCTGTGCTAGTTTTCTTAATGTACCAGTTTTCTTTGTAAACTTTCTTCCTCATACCTGGCTTTTCACTTTCAGGTCTATGGTTGCTTGCCATCGCGGCTAACTCACTGTCGAGTAACTTTGGTATAGAAATCGGCTCGAAACCGTATTGGAATTGTGGCTCTACAAAGTTTGTTTTACTCTTGTACCTCTGATAGGGTCGCGATGCGAAAGCTGAGTTATCGCGCGGCGCTCCTTTAGAATAATCATATTCGTATAACTGTTGTTTAGGTTTGTGGTGACCGTAAAATGACTTTCCCTTTTCCTCCTTTGTTGAGGGGAAATCAAACGTAGGCGCCACCGTGTACTTAGCGAATTTCGGTTTTTGTTTCTTTTTGTCGTCATTGTCTCCGTCGGGCACGTAATAATCTGGCTTTTGTTGTTTGTACAACTTGTAATAGCCTAGCTTATTCTGATAGCGGTCGAGTAAACTTTCTGGCTTACTAATTGAATAATCCGTGTAGTAGTTTTCCTTCATTTTGTCTCGCGAGTCTTTATAGCTTGAGCGCGATTCTTTAGGGAATTCGTCACCTTCTTCCTGATATTGTTGAAAAGGGGTGTGTTCGATGTTGTACTCGATGTGATCGGGAGGAACGCCGTAACTTTCCGGATCAAAGATGTCTTTCTCTGCAGCTTCTAAGGCCTCTTTGCTGTATGCAGGAAAACCAACTGCGGCGTTTTTGTATGCCTTTTCAAAATCTTCTTCATTGTTTTCTTCCCGGTCGACTACTTCTTCTTTCATTTGTTCTTGATGCATGTGCCTTTCGTCCGGAGCTTCATCGTGAATTATAATGCGTTTCGATTTCTCATGAACATGAATTGGTGGTGCATTATGCGATTCAGAATGCGGCGAATAATGGTGATGAGATTGTTGAGGTTGTGACTGATGCGAGTGCTTCTGCGGAGAGGACTGTTGATGTCGGTGCTGTGCGTGAGACTGCTCATCACGCTGGGGAGCCTCTACATGTTCCTGTTGGTTTGCATGTTCCTGTGGCTTCGCATGATGCACATGTTGACTGGGATCTACCTTTATATGAGCGTTGGCGAGCAGACGTATATCCTCTTCGTATTCCTTCGTTATGGGTTCAAAATCGTAATGTAATGGTTGTTGAGTCGGTGCGGAATAATATTTCGGTGTCTCAGCATGTGACTCATCGTGATTTCCATGACTTGGCCCGTGATGGTGACCGTGTTCTTGAGCTGGTTCGTGATGTTCCTCAGATGATTTAGGATGTTCCTTATAATTGTGATGATATCCCGGATCGCCATCTTCTGAATCGTGAGAAGAATCTTTATGTCTTTCAGAATCACTGTGTGGCGCGTTGTTGTGCACATGTTCTTCTCGATGTTGTACTTCCGGTTTAAAATTATATACGAGGTGTGAAGGACCTTGACCGTTGCCATGGTAATGAACTTCCTTTATCTGGACTGGTTCCTTGGACGTGCGCGTGAAACTGTAATTTACAGGATCCTTCTCGGATTTAGATCCATAGCTATAATGTACGGGTTCCGACTGTGTCTGTTTATTGTAGCTTATTGCTTTTTCTTTGTAAGTTTCCTTATGCCCTGGCATATTAATTTCATACACAATTTCTGGGGCATCATCTAGAGTCTCGTGTTGGGTTCCGGTTGTTTTCTTAGGAACATCATTCTTTTTCGCGTGTTTGCTCGAATGAGTTGGTTTCTTTTCTTTCTTTTTATATGAATGCTTCTGTGGTTTTTCACTTATATTTCCACTATCATATGACATTGTCTTTGAAACAACGAACTCTTTCTGGTAATTCTTGACGCCGTCTATATCAGCTTGTGGCAATTTTTGGTATGTGGCCTGGTTAATTCTAGGCAAGAAATGTTGCACTTGAGGAACGAGAGGGTTGGCAAACGTCAAAGGTTCAAGAAGAGTTATGTCTAATAGAGGGAGAGGTTCACTTTTCACTTTCACTACAGATGTCTTTCCATTGATATCGTTTACGTAAGTGATAGTTGTCTGTTTGGCAGGAGCGGATTGTAGCTGAGCCTTATCGGTATGTGTGCCATGAGAATGTTCTCCGCGGTGTTTTGGGCCCTCTTGTTCACGTTCATAAGTATGTTCCACATGAACGATTTGAGGCGTTTCATGTAACCTTTGGTAGTTCGCTCCTCCGTGATCCTCGTGAGGGTTTTCTTGGATACTTTGTGCCGTTGTCCCATCATGTGAACTTTCTTGCACTCGCTGGAACTTCGTTTCACTATGATCATTGTTAGGTTTTTCTTGAAGGCGTTGGAACTTCACTTCACCATGAGCTCCGTGTGGGATTTCTTGTATTCGCTGAAACTTTGTTTCACTGTGAGGAGATGATTCCTGGCCATTTTGGAACTTGGGTTTACCAACAATTATTTGAGGTAATGTTTGCTGCCGTTGGAATTTAGGTTCATTTTTTATATTGCCGTATTGCTCATGCGACTGTGTATTAGAGAATACAGCTTTATTATTTGTTGATTGCTGCTGTGCTGTCGGTGCTCTAAAACCGTAATTGTGAATATTCGAAGACGGTGCCAAACTTTGAGCATTCTGCGCATACACTAAGTGTCCAAAATTTGGAAAATGATTGAGAGGAGTCGGAGCTGGACTCTGAAGAGCTGGGACTCTGAAGGGCGCACCAAAGAACACCTGCGGAGCAGACTGTTTGAACTGGAAGTTTGGCGAGGCGGCGACTAGTGGCTGAGCCAAATGTTCTGGTAGTTTCGGCTGAAGCGACACATACTGCTGTGGAAATGCGGCCTTATACGGGGCTTGCTGAGGGGCTTCAAAGAATCGGTTCCCGTAAGAATCCATCAAGTATGTATTAACATTTTGATTAGCTGGCTTTTGCTTCACCGGAGCGACTTGCGAGGCCGCGGTTTTGGGTGCAGCGATGAACTGCGGTAGCTGGAAGGAGTAGGACGCGTAGGGCGCCGCACTGGCGTACACTCCGAGAGGAACATTGCGGTACAGGCGCAGAGCACTCGCTGCACTGTCATTATCTTTAACTGCTGCACCATGTGTCACAGTGTTTTTATCACCAAGGGCTTGACCTGATATCAGCCAGCACACGATCGTTAATATTGCCTGCGAACAAATCAAAACACATATATAAATATCATAAAATTGGCATTACTAGAATTTTGTTAAAATGATTGATATAGTGCAATTAATTTGTTTGAAACTATTTACCTTTCTCCCCATGTTGGTCGACGTCGTATCGAGACGGCGGGAGAGGCACTGCAGCGGCGCGGCTCCCTCCGCACGCTTATATCGCAACGTGCGCAAGCGCAACCGAGAACCACCGATCGTCTTTTTGCTAATGCCACTCTATTTTACCTACTCCGTTTTAGGTACACCCGTTATATCATTATAATACTCAATAGCGCCAAATAAAATAAGCCGAATTGTTATTATTCGTTTATATTTAATTGGAAATGGAAAATAAATAAAGTATTTCCTGTGTCCGGATATACGTAACATAATTATATTCTAATGTTACACGACCGTCAACAATAGATTTGGAAGTCGCCCGGTTACGTCAGCGGCGAGTGGGTTCTAGATTTGTTGTAATAACCCCCGTTCAGTTGGTAAGTGCCAGATTCGGACAGTAAGACATAAAGCCACCATAGCGCAGCATTCGCAATAGTTTAAGGGCATCGGTCAGACTAATTGTCACGCTTGAAACAGGTACTTATTAATTTGGTGCAACAACAGCGCAACGGAATGTCACAACGGATCAAGGATAGGTACCAGTAAATAATTGAAATGGGATTTATGTTTCGGCTATTAATCGGATCAATTTGAGTGTCTGATGAGAGGTTGGAATAAGATAGTAGACACAATTAAAAAAAATCTCATCGCTGAAGTTGTTTATAAAAAATACTTTGAGCCCTGAAAACCCGATCAATTTTCAATTAACTACAAAATTAGATTTTTCATCCCTTCTATTCGAAAAGTGTCGTTTTGTTCCTCTATATGCGGGAGCAAAGTAGCTCTTTTCTTCACTAGACTTTTTAGCGGGCAGTAATGAGATTTAAATATGGAACATGAATCGTTCATTGATATCGAACTTGTATAATTAACTGAAGAAATACTAAAGAAATTATATAAATAACTGACTGAAGTGTTGGATGTACGGTGCTAAATAAATTCATATTGCTATATCAATCCCAAATAAAACAGTGACAATAAATTTTCAAAATTGCGCCAGTGTTTCAAATATAAATTTGTAATTGACCTTTTTACATCCATGTAATTTTTTTTTATTATACTTATTCCTCAGACCAATTATTGGTCTGAGACTTATTCATTCAATCATTACTTAGGAAAAGTAAAGTAGGTATATTATGACTCGAGAGCAAAAATATTTATCCCTCAGGCGATGTACTTTGAATTCCTCGCCGTAAAAATATTATTTTGCTCCCTTGTATGTACATACAATCTACAATTTTGTGGCTTCGACATCAATAAATAGTTAGTCAATTGAGATGGCACATAATGAGACATCACATTTTATTATTGCCATACAAAATGGGGGGAATCGTGTTTTGACAGTTTGACAGACACAAAAAAAGTATGTTAATTGATTGTGTCAAGTACCCAATAGGATTTTTCTCGATATGTTTATGAGTGGAATGGGTCACACAGTCACACGATATTTACTTTCCTACCCCACTAGCTTTCTTCGGTACACGGTCACGGTCAACGCGTAGGGAACCTAGGCACTGGAAACCCAGTGAAAGTCCACGTATCAGCGATGTCGGTGCAGTGGTCATCGGTCAAGCGTGAGCTTATATCGAATTCGCGGTCAACCGATATGGGTGTCAAACGATGAAGTCGCACAAAGTTCATTTGCAATATTTATAGGTTGAAATGAATACCTCTGCCATTGAAAGCTTTTATGAGTAAAAACTAATTGATATACTTACTTAAATCTGTGAGTAGCCTGCTACTTACCCATACATATGTTCTTCCTCAAGTAGCAAGGAGGAAAGTAGATACATCAAAATCGCTCCGTGATTTAAAAAAAAAGGGTTCGTAGTTTAATCACTTCGACAGACTTCAAATTCGCTTTTTATAATAAGAATTTAGGAATTAAGAACGTTCGTCTAATTTGCGACTTTTCAGGTATTAGGTACCTATAGTTGCCATTTAGTCAAAGTACCTAATTCGAGGTAGACTTTCGTTACCCACAATCCCCCGTGATACGTGAAGATATTTCATTAGCTAACATTACAGAATCGACGAATGCAATAGTTACGAAGCGAGACCACAAATTGTACAAGCCGCAAGATGCTGTTTTCATATTCTTGTTTGCGAACGTTTCTGGATTTGTTAATGCAGTGGTTAATCAATTTAAATCTCTCCTAAAGAGAGACATGGATGCATCCAACCAAGCAGTCCAAAACATTTGGAATAATTATGGCCATCATTCTGCGTGCGATAGTGATATTTAACCAACTTAAAAAAAGACAACTGTATGTCTATTCTGTTACAATCTCCCTCGATGAACACCTAGGTGAAGTGAGCTGTCACCCGTCCGTTTGCTTTGTCAATCCCAAGTATCGGGACGGATGACAGTTCACTTCACCTAGGTGTTCACCGAGGGAGATTTTAACAGAATAGCTCTGCGTTTTCTAAAACTATACTCGTAAAGTCATAAATAACTTTAGCGGCTTTTGTTGTTTTGTATTGCCACCAACTTCCGAAAAAGAAATTTCGCATTATTTCTGACCTGCAAGTTTTCGGCTATGCAATTTTGAATAGTGAATTCTGGATCTGAATTTAAAGGATATTTGAACTAAGTAAAGTCTAAACAATGATGATGCAGAAACTGGAAAACGAAAGGGTCTTGTAAAGTCTTGTTGGCAGTTGTTGGTGAACGAAACCATATTATTTTTGCCTCACAAAATATATCATATTGGTTTGGTTTAATTGATTTGTATTTTTTTTCTGTGATGCCACCTTCCAATATTTCCTCAATCCAATATTTTTCTAAGCAATGTAATTTGCGAGCACTCAAACGTAAGTTCTCAGCGGGACCCGCTATTTCACCAAGTTTAATAAGTAATAGATATCAACAATAGTAATAGATTAATAGCAACTAGGAGGTAATTGCTAAACTTTTTTTAAGCTAGGTAACTAGATACCTACTAATAATGTCTAAATGGCTTTTTTTGTCATGATCTTGGTAAATAAATAATCACATTTAACCATTCCATGAGAATTGAAAGTTTACTGTGACGAAAGTTATGATTAAAATATCAGTAGGCACTAAGCAGGAAAAGCCCAGTTAGATTAATTGATTGAACAGATTTAGCAGTTGCGAGGAAATTCTATAAACCAATGGAGTACATATATTATCTAACTACATGCATTTCGTAGAAATTTTGAAGTCACACGCTTGCGAAGATAGGAAATTATACGACATGTACTGCATGTGTCGGTACATTTCGCATTAATACTTCATAGCAAAGCGGTAACTAATTGATGACGTATAGGTACGTACACTCGGTTACACCAATCAGCTGACCCACCTGAAAACGAATCGACAGAATTTTATAATTATTTTATATTTTTCTATCATTTGAGCAATGTAAATAAAATATTAAAGAATTAGGTATAAAATTCTGTCGATTTGTTTTCTAGAAAATCTCAACAATTTCTTTTTTTTATTAAAACGTTGGCCCACACTAGGAATTAGTTACTCCTGTGTCGGAATCGAACCCGCGACAGCGACACGAAGCGCAGCAGTCGATCGGTCAACCACTGCGCCAACCGTGTCATCAAATTCAAACAAAACGTTACGTCAAAAAAAAATATGCGAAGGTGGATCAGCTAATTGGTGTGACTGACTGTACCTACCTACTTGAATTCAGTGGTTTGAATATTCGTTAGTGCGATGAGAATATTCATATTCACGTTACGTATATGTCGTATCCGGTCAATAGTATGAACGTGTAAAGACGAATCGCAAGCCGCCATTATTGAGAACACGTGATCAACCACCACCATTTTGGCGTGCTTCTACAGTCGTGATGTTTTCAGCCGACAGCGAGGAAGACATTCAGAATCCAGTGTCTGATCGCAACAGAGCTTAAACGTCCCGAAACTGTACTTACGATTCGTTGTGTTAAAGTGTAGACCAGTGCCGATACCTTTGAAAATGTTTATTTTAAACCGAGTTCATTTTAAATCAATTAGTGCTAAATTGTGGTTTTAATAAATGCCGTGTATTATATATACCCTATAACCAGTGTGTTTTCATTGCACGAAACCCATATTCTGCCCACATGATGACTGAATCTAACGGACTAAATCCTGACTGATCCGACATTTATATATGACGATAAGCTATTATGATCTGGGTATTATCCAGTTAGTACGAGAATTTAAGAATATTTTGAAAATATATTAAAAGTATACCTACTTACTTCTTTCTTCTTCGCGTAGCGTCATCTTGGTACTATATTCATTGAGCTTAGGTGGCCTCAGTGGCGTGCGGTTCATACAGGCAAATAGTCATTGCCTACCTTACAAAATACTTACTACTATCGAAATAAAATACTACTACTATTTTATTTTGATAACAAATATTTTATGCACCATCACTATACCAAAAACGAAAAATAGAAAATCTTAAATCAGCTCCACCTATCGAGTAACGGTGGAATCATGAAGTCTCATTGATACCTTCGCGCATTTCGACCATAATCGCTTCGCGCTGCACCAGCGCCGTACCCGGCAACGGAAAGGCACAAAGTCAAAGTCTCTGGATGATTGAGTGTGCGTCGTGACAGACCCGTATTTACGTGTCTACAATGGTGACCTTTTTCTATAAATACTTGGCACACATTGAGACAAATAACGCACACAAACGTCAAAAGTAGACATTGCCTATTTTAACATTTACTTACACTTTATTACACTTTACTTTACTTATACTTTTATTACACTTTATTTTAGCCCGGAAAACCCGATTAATTTTCAATTCACTGTAAAATTCGATTTTAAGTTTCTTTGAAATCAATGAATAGTTAGTCAATTGAATTGGTAAATAAGTGACGTCACAGGCCGCGTCATAAAAAAATCTATGGAGGAATCTCCTTTTGATTGGTGGTCAATTGATTGGTGGTTTCAAATAGCCAATTGCGGGGTCTTAAAACAGAAGTTGGCTACACAAGGATCTGCGACTATTTTAAAAAGTAGCATTTTTGGTTCTTATATTAGCGCTAAATGAAGCACTATTAGTTTTTATACTATTATTTTTTGAAGTTATACTTCTTTAGGCGCGTTATGAAAAAATGATGAGAGTGAAATTTTACGATGCGCGCGCACACCGTCACACAAAATTCTCACGGGAGTAATTGTAAACAACGCCATCTCTGACGTACATGCTGAACTACTTACTGCCTTCGTTGCTATTTTGTGACTCGAAGAAGTATAACTTCTCACGCGCGTACATAAGTACACACTGAATTTTTTATTTTTACGTGAGTTATGAGCGGCTATTGTTGATATGGTTTGTCTGACTGTTGTGTGGTTTTGTGATATAATTTTATTCTGGTATCTATATTTACGATTTTAACGTTGATAATAGGTGAAAGATGGGTGATAATAGGTGTGTGTGTACAGAAAATTTTAAATGATGCGTTTTCAAAACTCTTTTAGTGATAAAAATAGGGACGAACCAAAACAAACAAACAGCAGATGTTTTTGTTTGGTAAGTAAGCTTTTAAAAATTTCTGCCTACCCTGTCTCAAAACCCTGTGCACGCCCCTGGGTGGCCTTATCTATGTTCACACGTTCTATTTTCCTTGTTTTGAGCTTATAAACTACGTCACAACCTTGTCACAACATTCCCGCCGAATCCTCGGAGTTATCAATTTGTGGTCACTAATTTTACCTTATTTGTGGTCTTCTCCATCTATGGTTGCGCTGTGAAATTCATAGCATAGATTTAAGAAAATTTTAGAACACTAATCGAGAAATCGAGGGGTTCCTCAATCGAAAAATGTATGTAACAAATTGTCGACGTCAAAAATCAGCAAGCAATCGCTGCTTGCTGATTTTTCAGTCAACCAATCACAACTTACGAGTGCTTTTACATAAAATTTGCGTTGATTTTTGTTCAAGAAACCGAGGTTACCTTCCAGTCTTTTAAAACAAGTTCTAATTTTAATCCAAGCTTCAACCTTTGAGGGTGAAAGCACTATGCCCGTGAAATTCAAATATTCTTACGTTTTAGCAATTTTCAGCCCCGGATCTAGTTAAAATATTTGCGGGAGTAACGAATACTTATATGCATCTTTGATTATATAATGTCTAGATGGAGCGTCGCCCTACAATCATAACAAAGAAAACGAGTCAACAATTTCAAGTATGTGTGCGTGCAGTTACACTGTGCATCTACGTCTCTGTGTGCGTAAATAATGATTATCGCAATTATGTATATAATTATACATAAATTAATATTATTATACATATTAATCATTTATTATTACGTATTTGGGCTTTGATTATATAAGCACTTGTCAGCCAATAGTTGGCTGACACTTTTTGACACGTTTGCGTGCACTTGACGCTCCATCTAGACATTATATATCGCTCATTTGCGGCAAGGTGGACATTTCTCAAAAAACATCATTTTACAGGAGAGCAATTTTATTGTTTTAAGTTAAGATTAGACCATAATCGTTGATTTTTTTACATAACTTACCCAGGCAAAAATGTACTGTGGTTAGTATAGTTTTTCGTTAAAATATTAAATCTTACGCATAAAGCACACATGACTTAGTATGCTATTTTTTTCCTCAGCGAGGAAATACTTATGTCGTTGTTGCTGATAAATATATGAATATTTTTGTAGTATTTTGATTTACGACGTTACACTCAATAATGATTTTAAATTTGAGGTAAACTTGAAGTAATTAATAACAAAATATGTCGATATTGAAAAAACGTTTTATTAATATAAATGAAAAGTGAACTACAACATAGTCACATTAACACCTTAAAAAAAATCAACAGTAGGTATTACGCTTAAATCTAACTAAGTTATAACATTGAAATGGCACACCATCAGTCTTATAAATCAACTCTCCCACATTACTTTAAGTTATCGTTATGGAATAATTAATATCACAAAATCAGCCTCAATTAAGATCTCACTTATTATACTTTTGACAACTTAGTAATAATTTAATCATAATGTTATCAAAAAATAAGTATCAACAATGAGATTTCAGTCTCTAACGCAAATATCTAAAAAATTCAAAACAATGTTCAAAAATACTGTCGGAATCATAATATCATTGTAGAAATAAAAAAACCTTACAGAGAATTGTAAAACTAAGCATAGAACTGTGGAATTAGGTTTTTGTTTAACAAGTCCAACAAATCTGCTTTCTTTCTGTCCGATATGCCTGGCTTACAATCATAAGCTTTCTTGACGTTAACGTCGATCCTTTTCTTCTTTCTGATAATTTCTGCTTTTTTAAATTCGTCTTCTCCGTAAGAGTTCTTGTAAAACAATACGCTTGGTTTATCTTTTTCAACTTTTAAAATTTTTATGTATCCAATCTTCACTGAATTTCCTTCTTCATCCTTCGTCATATTGACTCCCATTTGGGCATGGACCCAAATGGGAGTCTTTCCAATCAACAAAATCCTCTGTGCACATTTCATTCACATGAAATGGTTCAGGTTTTTTTTCTAGCCATTTTTATAGCACCGATAAAGGCTTCTGGCGAGTACATTGGTCCAGCTTTAAGCAATTTTTTGACCTGTGTTTCTATTAGAGAATGAGCTGCATCACCTTCATTTTGGGTATGCCCTTTTATGAGATATTTATGTGTAGGTAATCGTTTGGAGGTTAGGGAATTTTTGTAAAGCAAATAAATATATTGCAATCATTGTCTTGTTTTTTGCGCAGAAGAAATTGTTAGTTGCAATGGAATTATCATTTGTCTGTTCAGTTGGCTATTCGGAAATAGTTATGTTTCTATCTGCCGTTGAAGTAGATGGTAATGGAATTGAATACTCAATTGTCTCTGTCAATTTAGCACTATTCTTCTGAAAAAGTTGCTCAGGTAGAATGTACATCGGATCTTTGACAGAATCAACACTATCTGCAAAAAAAGTGAACAGAATAAGTATTAAATATAAGATTTTCGTAAGCAAATTCGATTCACTACAATAACAAAACACTATAAAAACTAACCTTCAATAAACGTATCATCTGATGAATCCGAATCACGTGATGAATCCGAATCAGATGACGAGATGGGAGAAGAACTACTCTGATTTGATAAATTTCTCATCTCGTGTGATGTTTGGTTAACTATTTCATTACCTGAAAAGTTAGTGCATAGGTTAGTTTTATATAGATAGAGGAAAGAAATATAATTACTAAAGATAACAAAAGTGCATACTGGTTTCATTAGGCGTAACATCTTCATTGGGCGAATTATTATGCTTGTCTATCAATGCTACAATTTTTTTGCCTCTAGAGGTATGCGGGAACGCCATTGTTTCCTAAAAATGAAAAATACATAAATAAGAAAGCGTGACTTGAATTATTGTCTAAAACGTTATATTACAAAATTTTGCAATATTTTACCACAAATAACGCAAATTATTTTTAAATGAAACGACATAAGTGTAAATGTTTTTTTTTGTAATGTTAAATCATTGTTTTCTTGGATAACAACAACGTCATAATTCATAATAATACACTAATGGTTGTTAATTTTCTCAGCAATATCGTCATAACACGAAATATGCGTACACTAATTTATTCAAATATTATCAGCATTAACGACACATTTATACTAAACACGTTATTTTTGAAAAAGATATTAAAATCAATTGAACTTAACTTACCGGCAAGAGCGTCGTTACGTAAAAAATGTCGTTCTTCAAGAGCACAAATACAACCTATCGCTTGCACTGTTACATCACAACTAAATAATGTCGTTGTTGCCACGAGTCACCAAAACGAAAGAGTCAATACTATAACGGCACAATTGTGAATATCTGCTCTCTCTCCCTTACTATAGAGTTTAGAGAAATGACGTTTTTACAGTAGGTAAACCAAACGCAATTTTTTCAACACAACTGTATTATTAACTAAATAATCATCAATTTTGAGATATGTCGACCTTGTAGCAAATGAGCGATATAATCAAAGATATGCATTTACAGAATTATAATAATAAAAATAAATAAAATCTTATCACATAACTCTCCAAGTTAGGAAACCTCGAAAACGTCATATTTTCATTAAATAGGCACATTTAAGAGCTTTTCTTGGTGAGTTATGTTTATGATTTTAATTACTATAATTCTGTTTATGTATTTGTTACTCTTGGGAATATTTTTTTATTGATTGAACCTGATGCTGAACTGCAAATTGCAAAAAAATAAATTCGTCGGCTTCCAGCCCTGGCGCATTCACTCCTTTTGAACGCCATTGTCACAAATACGTGACAAGAAAGCGCGTGCCCTGTACGCCACGGTCACGAATACATGACAGGCATGACAGACGAATTACTACTCTATGGTATTACGTTTAGAAACGTACTTCCATAGAGTAGTAATTCGTAGCTTTTCTCCGAGGGCAGGCTATTGTTTTATTTGACGTGGCAGTCAATAGTTTAATATTAACTAAATAGCTTTTGTTACTTTAAGACAAAATAAAACATTCAATAGTTTATTTATTTTTATAATATTGATGACATAGAAAACATATTTAGGAAGTAAAACGATTAATGATAACGCAACTTAAGACTATAGTTACTTTATCTTAGGTATAAAAGTTAAATTTTACTCTTACACAAAGTGTAGGTGATGGTACTCAGAATAATAATTGTGATATTTATGCGCAGTATCAAACGAAAGACACGTGTTCTAAGTACTGTCAAATTATTTCAATTGAACATGAACCTTATTATTTTTGTAATAAAGTTGAAAAACTATCAAAGAAACTTGACAGATTGGGGTACCGTAAAAGGGGGTGATTAGGGTTGAAGTGGTGAATCGGGCCGAAACATTAAAAGGGATTTTAACGTTGAAATAATATAATTTGTTGACAAAAATGACTCAATATTTTTTTTTCTTGTGTCCTTGTTGGCAACAACCTATATTATTGTAACGTTAAAATTCTCATTAAAGTTTCGTCCCAATTCACCCCTGCATCCCTATTCACCCCGTTATATGGTAGCTTGATGTGCTGGCCTCTGTACCTACATAAAAACCAGCAGAAATATGAAATAATATTTATTTCCTGTCGTAGCAGACGTTTCTCCTGACTGTCATTTCTAATAAGTCATTCATTCATTCGCAATTTTTTTTTCGGCTTGGAAAGGTCATGAGTATTAAAGACTTTCGTCGATTGCAAAACGTATACCTAATAGCCGGCAAACATATTTAACAATCATGGTGACCACTGCTCTGGATTACGGACTAGTATGAACCCACCCTCCCCCGCCCTAACTCCGCAACATCCGTTTCCCGAATGGCACCGTAGGTAAACGTTACCTAGGTCTTAAAACTAAAAAGCCAGATAGACCAGCCAGTTTAGCCGGACATATTATGGGTGAAAAGGCCGGACAGAGGAAGACAGTGCTAGTATCCTTGCTTGCTCTAGCAATACAAAGCGGAAACCAACCCATGATAAATTTAAAAAGCCTAAAAAACAGCCAGACTGACCGGACACCGTCTAATTTAGCCGGACACGCAACCAAGAAGCCTCAAGGCCGGGCCAGACTGTTACAAACAAGCTTCCAACAGGAGTCACCTTGGTGGGAGGCTTGTGGAGCCCATGGTTGGTGTTTGCGTCCACACTGGTTTACAACAAGGCTCCCACCTCAGTGTGTGGTCTGTGGTGTGGTCGACTCTTTGTTTACAACGGCGGTATCCACACGCGGTTTACAACGCACGTCCGTCCACAGAGGTTGTTGAAGTTAAAACGATTTTTTGTTGCAAACAAGTGTTTACACTGTTGTAAACCGCCGGCGGAGACGAGTGTTTACAGCAGTCTGGCCGGGATTTTACAGCATCAGTTCATTTTTTTATTATCCGTAGTGCTTGGCAACTGGGCTTCTCCCAGTTGTAAACGTCCCTTTGTGCCTATTGACCTAGTTCTGTTCTGTCTCCGGCTTGATAATGAAAGAAGTGAAAAATATTTTTTTTTCTTACTCCTCCCGCTGTTCTTTTCTGATTAATTTCATTGCTTCGGCGCTTTTCTGGTGGCCGCCATTGTTGATTCTGACTTACAGGAATTGCAATGGTGTGAGAATAGAGTGGCGGAAACCAAGAAGCCTGGCCCTGAATGTGTCCAACCGTAGGTAGTACCATGTTTCGCGTATGCTCAATATCTTTGCCGGCTGTAGTTATCAGAATAGAATAAAATATAGTAATAAAAATCACTGCAGACATTCATAACGAGACGAAGGATCTATCTTCTTTAGAATACTATGCCTTGTATGACGCACGCGGAAGATTAATGACGCATTTAAAAAAATTGTTGAATTTGCACAATTCTAGTTATTGTAGACTGTATTTTCTATTTAATAATTATGGATGTCATGATAAAGTGGTTTTAGCACCTATATATTATATCTAAAGTCAAAAAAATATAAGTACAAAATAATAGATTGGCAAGACATTGCCATGTTGCCGAGTGATACCATAGAGATTCTACATACATATTTTAACATTTAGTTTTGACAATAAATTATGTAATTTTAACACGCTTTTATTAGCGTGATCATGAAAAGTCAATCTTTATGGCGGCAATATATAAATTACTATATTCATTATTGTCATCATCATATCAGCCTTTTGCCAAAATTACGTATTAATTTACACCAATTATACAACATTCAACAGTGGACGACAATAGGGTGATATGATGATACATAAAATTAATTTACCATATTTTTAGCGAAAGATGTAACCTTCGCTAGATACTACAATAAATTTAATAAATGTCACTCATTACACAGAAATATAAAAAACAAAATCGCGACTGCATAAAAAGCGAACTAAAAAGATGGAAACGCAATGAATAATTGCAGTCGAAAGCATTAGATCCAAGTTTTACTTGCTGCGAATTTCGATTATTCCCGATCAGTAACACCCCGTCGTCTACACTGTCGACGATCGGGAAAAAAGTTCCATTCGTTAACAGTGGTGACGAACGGGTCTTTTTTTCCCGCTCCCGTTTAATAACGATTATTTACAACAAGTAATACCCCGTTCTGTTTACTGTTGACGATCGGAACTTTTTTTTCCCAGTCGTACACAAGAAGTACGACTTTCAAAGCAAAACATTGACTATACTAAACCAAACGTTGACTCTTGAACTAAGCGACTTTACCTGGCAACACGACTTCAATGTCTGATATTCGCATTCGCCGAAAGGAGGTTCGTCAAGCGTTACGCAATCTTGATGTGAACAAGGCCAATAGACCAGATGGTATTCCAGCTATAGTTCTGAGGACCTGTGCACCTGAATTGTCTCCTGTACTGACACGCCTCTTTCGGCTCTCTCTCAGACTGGATTAGTGCCGAAGTCATGAAAGCTTGCCAACGTGCAGCCCGTGCCCAAAAAAGGTAGTCATGCCGATCCTACAGGCCCATCTCGGTCACGTCCATTATCTGCAAGACAATGGAACTTGTCCTCAATAAAAGGCTCCTGGCGTACCTCCTCAGTGATCGTCAATATGGCTTTAGCCGAAATCGGTCCACTGGGAAACTTCTCGCGTACGCACTCTGGGGTGAGGCGATCGAGAAATATGGGGAAGCACTTGCCGTCTCCCTGGACATCTCGAAGGCCTTTGATAGGGTAT
This sequence comes from Charanyca ferruginea, assembly GCA_947361185.1. Lineage (NCBI taxonomy): Eukaryota > Metazoa > Arthropoda > Insecta > Lepidoptera > Noctuidae > Charanyca > Charanyca ferruginea. The sequence goes on along the minus strand of OX376058.1, from coordinate 27,962,309 downwards.
ACCATGATGGTCTCATTAGCAAGCTACCAGCATATGGCTCGCCCGCTGGTCTCTTTGCATGGATATCGGATTTCCTGAGTCATCGGTCAATTCGAGTAGTCATCGATGGCTGCTCGTCAGATCAAATGGCAATTTATTGCCGGGGTTCCTCAGGGCTCAGCACTCTCTGCAACCCATTTTTTGCTGCATATCAATGATCTGCTGAAACCCGGTACCTTTGGGTACGCCAATGACAGCACGGTTGTAGAGTTACACATCCAGCGCACGTGCCAGTGCGGCTGAAATCCAATCTTCCAGAGAGTTCATGGTCGAGCGCTTGAACTTGTCCCTCAAGGCAGTCTCCGATTGGAGCGATGCCAATCTTGTCAGGTTCAATGCAGCTAAGACCCAGGCTTGTCTTTTCTCTGCCAAGAAGAGGCCTTCCCATCTGGCCCCTACTTTCCGACAAGTATCCGTTCCGATCACTGACCATCTTGAGCTTCCTGGCGTTACTTTGACGTGGAAACTTAACTTTGGGTCATTCATTGAATCCAAGGCCCAACTAGCTGCCAAAAAGCTGGGAGTCCTCGCAAAGGTTTCGCACCTTTGCGAGGACTCCCAGCTTCACGTCGGAACAGCTGCTCAACTTATACCAAGCACAAGTTCGATCGTGCATGGAGTGCTGTTCGCACCTTTGGGATGGAACAGCAAAATACCAACTGGAGGCGTTGGAAGTTATTGATAGAGGTGCCAAGAGGCTCATTAACAACGACTCCCTGGTTAGGGCTACGCTCCAGAGCCTTGAACATCGCCGCACCGTTGCTAGCCTGTCGGTCTTTTATCGGGTACATTTCGGAGAGTGTGCTTTGGAATTGCAAAATTTAATTCCCGCAACCCCCATTCCATCATCGGACGAGCAGAGATACGGCGAAGCGTCACCGCTATATGGTTGAAGTTCCACGGTCTCGAACCAAGCGCTTTGATTCCACATTTATTGTGCGAACTGCCAGATTGTGCAATTCGCTGCCCGCCTCTCTGTTCCCTGCTAAGTATAATCTGTGTATCTCAAGGCACGAGTGAACCGGTTCATCCTAGGCAAGCGTGTTCCAACTTAGGCCGCATCATTACTTAAGATCAGGTGAATTGCGGTCAAACGCAAGCCTATTTGATATAAAAAAAAAGCATGAGTACGACAGGGAAAAAAGTTCCGATCATCAGGTGTTAACGACGGAATCGGGAATAATCGTAGCTGTAAGGGAATACTCGAAAAAAAAGTCCCTTTCGTCACCACTTTGAACGAATGGAACTTTATTTCCCGATCGTCGACAGTGTTGACGAAGGGGTGTTACTGATCGGGAATAATCGGCGAATTTACCACTATAAGGACGACGAAAGAGGTTTCACGCATTTGTACTTCATTACCCAGATAAATCGAATGTCAAGAAAATAAGCAGTACAGAGATACCAACTGCGAAATGGCAGTTTTTGGAACTAATATTTTCTAAAAGCCATAAGGTCGCCATTCGTTTGAAATGTTATGTTTGTTGACGAACATCGCCAACACTAATTTCCCAGATAATTAGTTGGTCTGTACCAGCCGATTTCACACAAATAGAAACACAATATTCAAACATATAACTAAAACTAATAATAAATGTCTATTATGTTATTTCAACAATCACTTATCAATCACACAGAGTCAACTGCTGCCATTGCTAATATTTATCCACAGGAATAAATATCTATAGTGGCGTATGGATTCACAGCTGATTTATCGCTTTACAACTATCGCTGAAAATTGTTCGCAGCGGCGAATCTGATGTAAAATATCACGTAATCAGTAAATCACATACCACAAGAACTGTCATTATCATCAGATCCCTAATCGGTTGAAAACGTTCCTAGTGATGGTCAGATTGTTTGAGTTCTTCCCTCCGAGTCTAGCTTTAACGCCATTGGTAACAGCGTCAGGCATTGACAACCTCCTTTCAGGCTTGTTAAACACCTGGGTCACCACTTTCTGAACAGGTTTCTGAATAGGTTTAATCACAGTTTTCGGAACTACTACTATATCATTTGTTTTCCGAACGGTCTCGATTTCTTTATACTGAATGTGATTGGAAAACTTAACGGATTTAGCCTTTGGTACTGCAAGCTTAGTTTTAACGCTGACCGGGGTCTCGTCAGCTCTCATAGTACCCACAGCTATTTTCCTGGCATTGTTCTTCAATGTGGTGACTGTGAAAACCTTTTTAGAGATGTCAGGCAAGCTCTTGAGAATTCCTTCGTATTTGAGAGCATCTTTATCCATGGGAATTGATCGGTCATCTTCTTGCTGTTCCGCTTTGGTGCCGAGACGCGCGTAAATTGGTTTGGCTGGAGCCTTCGTTGCGACTGCTGCGACCTTCACAGGTTCAGAGTTGCCGAGCCTGGCAAATACCGTTTTGGATGGATCTGGGAAGATTAGATTAGTTTTAAGATAATTTATTTCCTTTGTGATTCAATTGAGTATTTGGCCATTAGATTCCTAAGTAAAAGCCATTCGGATTGATCGGACATGGTTAAGCTACGCTTGCCGCGGTCGGACCGTAGATGGGTGACCATCCAATTCACACAGAGACCCTTCCATACCTCGGAAACCACGTAATACCGTTGGTCCCGGCTGTCATTTATAGATCTTTGACAGTCGTTATGGGTAGTTGGAAGCCTGAAAGTCTGACAACCAGTTTTACCAAGGGGCATTGTGTTACCCGGGGCTGTGGAAGCCAGACAGGCAGTTGCTCCATGTAAAACACTAGTAGCTGCAGCCAGTTGGACTGAAAGCTGACCCTCGAAAAGGCTAGGCAAATGGATTATAGATCTGTGATTTATAACTTAATAATCAGCCCTCAAAGGATCATGGCAGGATTTGTACAAAAAATAAAGATGTTTAGAGAAGTTGAAATTCTAATTCTTGTTCTCTTGAGTACCTAAAGAGTATCTTCAGGTATTTAGAATATTTTTAAACCCCCGCAATAAAAATTGATGTTATAAATCAATAGTTTAACGAAAAGCTCATTATTTCAGAACGAAACCGCGGCTGACAGTAACAGTGACACTGACCACCATCGTTTTGCAGTTCTTACACTGAAGTTGCATCGTTTTAGGGGTAATAATGTCACAAATAATGTACTTTTTCAACTCCGTCATTGTAAACAACGATTCATATCACTTGTCTGCCAATTTGATTAATCCGTTAATGTCACTTGTCACTATAATTTTTTTTATAAACACAAAATGTATGAAACGAATACTGTTATTTTCATTTCGAAATATTATAATTATGCGGGGGTTTAAAAATATTGTAAGTATATCAATCTACTTCTGGTAATATATTCTTCACATTGGAAAATATTTTAAACCCTCTAAATTATTTTTTTTTTTTTCATACAAATGAATGTATGGATCTCGCCATGATTCTTTGCAATGGTTGCAAAAGTCCGATAACTTGATAATAAGACTACTTTTTGTACATTTATAAGCAAATAAATGTTTGGAGTTACAATGAGAAAATTGTTGTATTCTACCTTCTTTGACTGCTGGCTTCTGCTGTGATGTCGCGAAACGTATAAGACGCGACTTCTTCAACATACTGATGTCCTCAGTCCTGTTAACAAAATACAATATTTATAATTGTCACACCTTCGACAGCCCGCGAAATTCAATTTTTCTTTAGTTTCTTTTGCAATTTTCAGTTCAGTATTTGTATCGTAATAAAAAACACTTAGGCGCTACAGTAACGAATAATCTATACTAATATTATAAAGCTGAAGAGTTTGTTTGTTTGTTTGTTTGGTTGAACGCGCTAATCTCAGGATCTACTGGTTCGAATTGGAAAATTATTTTTGTGTTGGATAGTCCATTTATCGAGGAAGGCTATAGGCCCATGCGAAGCCGGATCGGGTCGCTAGTGTACCTATATTTAGACAATTGCAATAGTCAAAGTCGTCAACATTACTATCCAAATTAGAATAATCCGTACGGATTATATTAACTTGAAGACTTATCTCTTGTTATCTTATTGTCTCAGTAATAGTGAAGCAAGTTGATATATGGAACAATAATAATAATAATTTGCCTGAACTAGATTGAACCTGTGCTTTAGGCTAGAAAGTGCTTAATATTTGTTATAATAAATTAACGCTAAATTACAATCAAACTGAAATAAAAGTTACCGCGAAAACTTAAATGATAAGAGACAAAAAAATATACAGCTATTATGGAGGATGGCAACTTGCTCGAAGTGGTCCAGGAATACGTCTACCTTGGACAGACACGATCCAATTTGGCCGAAACAACTTCGAGAAGGAAGACGATAGGAGGGTGCATTTGGGGGTGGGCAGCATTTGGTAAGCTTCATCGAGTCTTCTCGTCGCATATACCGCAGAGTCTGAAGACGAAAGTCTTTGACCAGTGCGTCCTGCCTGTTATGACTTATGCTGCCGAGACACAAGTTCAGAGTTGCTCAGCGGGCAATGGAGCGAGCAATGCTTAGAATTTCTCTAAGAGATAGAATTCCCAACGAGGAAATCCGGAGAACTAAAGTCACCAACATTGCTCGCAGAATCAGCAAGCTGAAGTGATGGGCTGGTCACGTCTGTCGCAGGACCGACGTCCGATGGAGCAACTTGTCCTAGAGTGGAGACCGCGAATCGGTGGACGCAGCGTGGGACGCCCTTCAGCCCGATGGACCGATGACCTGAAGAAGGTAGACGGTGGTGGCTGGATGCGGAAGGCAGAGTAACAAACAATTTTAATATACCTCTTTATAATATTAGTATAGAAAAGATTTGTGCCTCCAGATGACTGCCTCGTCGGTCTCATAGTCGCAAGCGCGACAGTTGAGCGACGGTTCCTGGGTTCGAATTATAATTTTGCATGCCCAAATTGGTGCAACACAGTGGACTGCGCATTCAATGAACACCTAGAAATGTATATTTATGTACCGTGTTGAGCAAAAAATATTTGAATTTGATTCCTAGTCTGGACAAAGTGTTATTGGGTTTTTTCATAAGGAATTTCTCAGTAGCAGGGCAGTAGACTTTGAGTGGTGAATGCTCATGCGAATCCCGCACTCCCGGTCATAGGCAGAGGTGGAACACCGCAGTGGTAAGAGCCGGTAAGAGTCCGGCATGCCCCTCCGTCACCCTACGACGGAGGAAGTCCATGAGGATTCCCACCACGCAAAAAAAAAAAGAAAAAGTCAGGTAGACTTTAGAAGATCGCGGTATAACACCCCCGTGGTTCGGAAAGCGCGCTAAGTCGTTAGTCCTGCGCCTGATCTCTCTCCGGTCGAGTCGGATTGCTGACCCACTGGATTATGAGAGTGAGTGCACCTGTGTTTGTGCACACACTTATGCACTATAATATCGCCGGCATACTTGGCTGTTTCTTCATTGAGATTGGCTGGTGTGACCGAAATTCGGATGGGATTATTTTAGAAACGTTCGTGGTAATGCAAATAAAATGAACTTACTTTGTCTCAAGTGATTTCCTTTTGAGGTGTGATGTTGGACTGGTTGACTCCTGTACTTGTGGGTTACGTGTGTAATGCTCCAATATACGACTGGCGGCTGTAGAAAAAAATAATAAGTATAAGAAAGATTAACACTTCACGGTTTCAACCTTATTTCGTCGAAGAAGGTAAAATTCATAATGGAATACAACATGCATGATAACCAATCAAGTAAACTTCGTTCATCAAAGAGTTCAGTAAAGTGTTCTCATTTTCTGCAGTACAGTATGCTGAAGTTTTAGAAAAAGTTTTGCGACATAGAGTACTGTCTCTGTCAATCATATAATCTGTGTGATACTCTTTCTGAAACTCAATGTGCTAATTATAATAATAATACCAGCTTCCCACACAGATCAAAACACAAGGAAGGAAAAACAAGGAAGGAAGGCAAGGAAGGTACATAGATCAGCACGCTGGCTCAAGCTTGATTAGTGATTACAGTTATATTAATTACTAGCGGGCCCGGCAGACGTTGTCCTGCCCTGAAAATCAAAAATCCAGCCGACCCTACCCCACCTACCTACTTACATATACTACCTACCTTGTGTTCACTCGACACAGCAATTTGGCGCTTCGCAGTGGAGAGGTAAGTACCAGGGTGACATACATCTAAGAAGTCCTACAAATCGACTGCAGCGCCACCTACCGGGTTCAATTGTGAATCTAAACCATTCTCAAATCTACTGGAACACAACACACAAATATTCTTATCAAAATCGGTCCAGGCGTTTAGGAGGAGTTCACTTTCATACACACGCACAGAAGATTTTTACATATAAGATAGGCGCCTAAACCACCATGTCATGTAAAATGTCGCTCAATAAACCTGCTTTTGGGAAATTGCAAGAAATATTTCTGCACTCAGGACATCTCTTCCATAATGGTTAATGATTATAATGATGTAACTCTGGCTAGGAACTAGATATCGAATAATTTCAGGGATAGAAAGAAAGATGATGTTAAACCGTATCTTCTCTTTGTTTGTCTAACTGCCACACTCAGAGACGTCACTTAATAATAATGAATCATTAATTTAATTGAGCAACAAAAAGAACTCTGTCATATTTTTGACTGACAGCATTCTAAGTTATGTTGGTCAATTAAAGTTTTGTCAATTCATTATTATTAATTGTGGTCTCTGAGTGTGGCAGTAACTAATTTTGGACCTTAATCAGTCAGTTCATTACTGAGCATGCAATATGCTAATTAATGCCTGGATAATGTGTACTAACGTGATGACGGCTGTGCCACTGTGGTGCGACCAGTGATGGCAGCAACAGGTACTTTAGCTGCAGCTGACACTGCACTGCTCAGCACTCTGTCACGGGCTGTACTCTCATGTACTTGCTTTGCGTGTCTGTAAATATGATAGTCCAATGAATCAGATATTAACGTTAACTAATAAATAAACATCATATTTGCTGTAAAATGGTTTATAATCAAGACATGGGTAGGTTCCGGAATCATGTAAGAAGTATGGAATGTAATAATAAAACCATATTATGATATGCATTTTGTCATATATGTAATAATAATAACGGCGCGTATAGTCAGGAGAATCCTCTCTCAGGAGCCCTGACCACCGGTAGCTTGGACCCTGTTCCCGATACCGGTGGGCTACTATTTTTTATATTTTTAAACGTTTTTATTTTTTTACTAATATTTAAAAATATATTATACCTAATATGTAAAAAAAATGAATAAATGTGAATAATAATAAAGCTTAATTTATTCCATTACAAAGTATGTTATATCTATTGGTTATGTTAATGTTGTTTTCTGCTTTGCAATGGATTCCTATTGGGTGAAAGCCTCCTCCATCTTCTTCCAGTCCTCTCTTCCTGCGCCGAGACTCCACCAGTTCCTGCCTGCAACTTCGATTAAATCATCTGCCCACCGTTTCTTTGGTCTACCAACTTTTCTTTTCCCCAGTGGGCCAAACCACTTTGTCGACTGTGAGGTCCACCTTTTATCTGTGTATCTTGTTACGTGGCCTGCCCACTGCCATTTTAGCTTCAAGGCCTGTTTAAGAGCATCTGTCAGCTTTGTCTTTTTTCTTATCTCTTCACTTTTTACTTTCTCTATTCTTCTCAGTTTTAAGATGCTCCTCTCCATAGCTTGTTGGGTTCTAATTACTTTATTTTTTATTTGGTTTGTATAGACCCATGTCTGGCAGCCATATGTTAGGCTTGGCAAAATACAGGTTTCTATTACTGTCTTTTTTAGTGGCATGCTGTAGTTTTCTTCCATTATTTCTTTTTGGACCCAAAAGCTTTTCCATGCGCAGTTGACTCTTCTTTCCACTTCTTTTTCATTGCTATCTTGATTGAAGGATGTCATATATGTAATGATCATCAAAATAACACAACATTGGGGCTACACCAGATCTTAATGCTGCCATATGATGGTTGCCGCTATTATCTCCATGAACAATGTAAAATAGTTGTTGTCAAATTGCTTATTGCTTTGCTTAGCTTACAATATATCATTGAATGTAATTCATTCCAATCCATTGTAACGAGTATTTTCTACTCGCTACATAGTGTCGACCTCTCTCGTCATTTTTTTGGAAGTTTTCACGGTAATGCAGTACACACACTTTAGATATTTGATAGATTGGCTAGGATTTAGTAGAGTAATCGATAAAACCATAGACCATCAGTTTGACAGTTGGACCTTATTTCCCCGGCAGTCAGATTATTTTGACGTTTCCGGTTTGGGATATGTAGATTTCACTTTCCGACCGAAGTCACCAAGATGGAGCACGAATAAAATTCTATTCCGTGCCAATCATTAGATTGGAATATTTCAAGGGTCCACCCCTGGCTGGAACCACTTGGTAGTGATGTCAGCAGCCGTGCAACGGTAATATTTTGGGAAATCCTCCTATATCGCCATCGCGTATTGAGTGTGCCCATAGCACGAGTGATTGGCATTGTTTTAGTTTTCGTTAAGATCGCCCCAAAGGCGTTCTTACTTATATTTTGGATTTTTTTATCTTAAAATTTAACTTCATCATGGATGAGCTGATGCGCTTCACCTCGTGTCTCCAATCAGGTTTAATTTAAATAAGTTTTTCTCGAAGCCTGTGGTATGTTAACTTAAATTCTTTCTCGTAGTTTCCACTTAAAAACGTGCAATACTGACAACTTAAACATAAAATTTAATTATAGAATTTAATAGTTATAAAACCACTTGCCCTTCAAAAGAAAGGGGCTTTCTAATATTGTGTTCGCCATACTGCCTGCGATAGGAATAAATGAGCTATTGTTAAAGAATTTGCAGCTTAATTTCAGAAATCTCCGACCTAGATTAGAAGTCCTGTCCTTTACCTATTAGCTATCCCGGATTACCTTTGTTTTAAATTACCTAGTGAGCTCTGGCGCCCGAACCTTATTCCTTTTAGTTATTTTTGTTTAATTTTGAGCTCCCTAACTTCTCAACTTTAGAATCACACCCATAGTTTGTTAGTTAGTTAAATAAATCTAGACCCTTTTAATTTTTTTTATTACACCATATTAATATTTTAAATACAATAGTGATTTTGTTTGCTGGTTACACTTTCACAGCTAAACTACTGCCCTTTTCATTTCACAATTTGATGAAATTTGATAGTACAGCAGACTAAGCTTGAACCCCTAAGAAAGGAGTTTTTAATCAGCTACTCTTCTCTTTTTAATCAGTCTGCATCTGCGATAACTCAAACTCAAACTTCACAATTCACGTAGCAAAAGCTGGTAAAATATAAAATTACCAATGGACAATTTATGACTAAGGTATGTAAGGAAATTGTTTTGTTACCAACAGAAACACCAATTAAGCCCAGGATGGGGAAATAGATTGCGAGCAGGGCCAACATTTCCGCGGCCCAAGGAGCTTTTATTTATTCGTACAAGCTAAACAAAACTCGTAAAACACACTCGAGATGATGATCAGTCAACCTATTCCTTAATTTGTTTTTACGAAGAGAAATTGACGAAAATACTTGCTCACAGATATATAAAGACTCGAACATAGAAATAGTTTTCTGAGTGTCTAATTAAATTTGGGATTTTGGTAGATTTTTGTGTATTATTGATAAAAAGCTGCTATATTGTTTCATCACATTGTAACTTAATGCACATTTGTTTTAAGCGCTCACATTCAATCAAATATTATTTTTTGCCGGCTGATTTAATGGTTATAATCGCGGGCCAGATTAAATCTTATCGCAGGCTGTACGTGGCCCGCAGGCCGCCATTTCCCCATCCCTGGGTTAAGCAAACAGACTGCAAAGTTGGTTTAAAACAAATTCTACAATAAACTTATTCTTACCTCAATATGGCAATTACATCTCCCATTCTGGAGATTCCCATATCTCTCAAGTATTCCTTGTTGAGATCCAAAAGCATGTCATTTTGTATGCGGTTCTCAGTGAAGGTAAGCGCATATGTTGCAGACACATCTGATGGTATGCCTGCTGCAGTGAAGAAATTCACCCACAATCCTAGAATATACAAAGAAGCCATTAATTATACATCAGTTCCTAGCAGACACAAAATACAGAAGAAAAAAAAAACAGCTCAACATGATGCAACACAATTTTGATTATTTATGGTGAAAGTGCTAGAGGGATCTGCAAAATTCATAAATCTATAAATAAAAACCTAACATTCATTTACCCAAAGAACATAATATTGTTTTAGAAGAAAGTGCCTTTGTTAGGTATTTTATTCAAAATCAATTCTATGTTCTTTCACTACTTAGATTATGAAACAAAAGGCAGATAGACCGTACGGAACACTGAGAGTGAAGCCAAAAAAACTCGCTTATGATTTTGTATTTGCTTTTTTGGCTTTACTCTTAACGTTCCGCGCGGTCTATCTGCCTTTTGTTTCATAATCTGAGTTTCACTCTAAGAAGTGTTCTATCAAAAAAAAGCTTTTTACAAAAAAGACAACCGCCTTCAAAAAGTGAAATATAACTTTAGCACAGAACACACATTGACTTTAGTTTCGAAATTCAGTGGCTTTGTTCTGTTTGTTGATTTGTATTGCCACCGACTTCCGAAACTAAAGTCAATGTGTGTTCTGTGCTAAAGTTATTTTTCACTTTTTGAAGGCGGTTGTCTTTTTTGTAAAAAGCTTTTTATTTTCTGCTACTACTACTACAAAGATTGATGAAACTAAAACGTCGTCTATGTAAAATTTTTGAGTATTTGTTGATTTTTCAAAAAGTGCTGAATCAATTTCGATAAAATTTATATGGGACCACCCCTGAAGCATACCCTATCTATAAAAAAAAGAATTTTCAAAATCGGTTTACGTTTGCCTGAGAAATCGCGTAACAAATCGAGCACATACTTAATGTTAATTTAAGACTTATACGGTTTTCTCATGGATGCCATGGTCAGAACTGGACCAAATTAAAATGGGACCACACGGGAAGCACTAGCTTCCAAATAAAAAAAGAATCATCAAAATCGGTTCACCCAGTCCCGAGAAATCAGGTAACAAACATAAAAAAAAAAAAAAAAAAAAAAAAAAAAAAAAAAAAAATACAGACGAATTGATAACCTCCTCCTTTTTTGAAGTCGGTTGAAAAAGTAATATTCAGTCATTTATTAATCCTTGTGGTCAACAAACTTAACATTCAAACTTTCTTTAAAGTTTCGTCCCGATTCACCCCTGCGTCCCCTGCATCCCTATTCACCCCGCTTTACTAAGTAACTTAATTAAAGTCAAATTGGCAAATATTGGGGTTATGTCCTGCTTACCACTTGATACTTCCTACCAAGATTAAAAGACAAATTAATTTAAATTAAATTAATATTGAATTTAAAAGAAACCCAACAAATATCATTATCAGTTTGTTTGCCAAAATACCACGATTTCTTTTGGACTCATAACCTTGGAACATTTTATATTTTTGGAATCTGCAGTTGATTTTAATACTTGCGTTAAATAATAATGTAATAAATTGAAAAGTTAATTACCAGTCAAGTGAGAATCCATATTGTAGGACGATGCACTCTTTACATTACAATATAAATAAATATAAAAGATCAAATTACGGAATTCGCGACGTAAGCTTGACAGCTAAACAAAAACCATAGACGATACGATTTCACGATTTTGAATTTTTGACAAACAAACAACGAACCACAGATTACCAATATGATTGACCGACACCACAGATATAAAACTTTTTACCAATACACAACCAAGAAGCTTATAGGTATAAGTGGAGGCAACACTCTAAATACCTAAGTGAAGCCAACTGTGGGCAGACGCTCTCTTTCTGAATGCATACATAAGATAAAGAAAACACATATCACTGTCTCGTTCTTATGTATGCATTCAGAAAGAGAGCATCAGCCCACAGTTGGTTTCAAGATTTTGTTCTAAGTGTTGGCTCCATTATACCTATATCTTCATGTACACAACTAAATTCAGCACACTGCCTACGTCCCACTGTAAAGTAGAAAACTTACTAGTTACTAAAAACCGTAAAAAAAGCAGTTTTATGAGTCTATTTCCCAATTTATTTATTTTTTAAATTCAACGATCGTAAAGTTTTGTACTTCAATTCAATTCAATTCAATTTTTTGAGGTTGTGGCTCCATCGACGAACATTCGATGATTTTGCCAATGTCAAGGTATGAGATAGAAATAATGGCCGGTACTCAATAGCAGGTACCTAACTGAAATAACTATTGATCGGTTTTTGTGGTGATGTCATCCATTATTTGCCATGCTAAAAAGGACAAAACATTTGTTAAAACATATAAAACACATAATAAGATTATTAAAACATCAATCATACAACTACTTAGGTACAATGAAAAAATAAATAAATAAATAGTAATAATAAGTAATAAGTATATAAGTACCTATGTATAAATTATAAGTAGATTTTATTTATATTAATAAATTTATAAAGGATTTTAACAGCGGGAGTATGGGCTAAGGATAAAAGGAAAGGAATGTTAATTGGGCGAGGACAATCAGAAGGGAGTAAGTCATAAAGGGGAGTAGATAAACGAGGACAGGAAAAAAACAAGTGCTCCAGAGTACCCTCCTCTAGACCGCATTCACATAAAGAACTGTCTCTTACACGAATCTTTGCCAAAAAAACTGGAGTGCAAACAAACCCAAGTCGGAGGCGGATTATAACAGAGGTAGCCAGTTTATTTGAAAATTTTAGTTTGCTAAACCAACTTTTAGAAGGAATAAGTGGTTGGATGGAGCCATAAAATTTGCCCTTCTGTAACCGAGTTTTTTGCCACAGTGTGTTCCAACATTCCATCATCTCTGGTTTGGCAAGACAGCGCAAATCTCGAGCATAACAGGACGTGTGAGATTCCATCCCATTCCGAGTAGCCGATTTGGCAATCGAATCGGCATTCTCGTTACCTATAATTCCAGAGTGGCTAGGGATCCAGGCCAAAGCGATGTCTATGCCCAAACAGTAGCATCTATAAAGAATTTGCTTGATCTGTAAGGTAAGAGGGCAATTGTGACGAGAACGGAAAGGTGATTTAACCAGGTCTTGAAGGCAGCTGAGAGAATCAGAGAAAATAATAGATTTGTTGAGACCATGAGACTCAACATAGGAGACCGCTTCCAAAAGAGCTATTGCTTCCCCGGTATAGATGGAGCCAAATGAAGGACTACGAAAAGTTTTGTACTTTGTCTTCTACAAGAAGCTTATAGATAAAAGTGGAGGCAACACTCTAAATACCTAAGTGAAGCCAACTGTGGGCAGACGCTCTCTTGCTGAATGCATACATAAGATAAAGAAAACACATATCACTATCTCGTTCTTATGTATGCATTCAGAAAGAGAGCATTAGCCCACAGTTGGTTTCAAGCTTTTGTTCTAAGTGTTGGCTCCATTTATACCTATATCTTCATGGTCTTCTATTATAATGGACATTGACATCCATAGCAGTGTTGCCAATCGGTGGGGAATTCCCCAAACTGCGGGGATTTTCAGTCCAATTGGGTAATTTGTGGGGAGAGCGTTTATGTGTGTAATTTTTCGAACACATTATTTTTATTTATATCCACTTATACTGAATGACGAATTTACTGCCATGACTAAAATCATTAAATACTTAGGTATAAGTAATAAATAAAAATAAAAAAAAGAAAAAAAATAAATAAAGAAAGATAAATTAAAGATACTTAGTTTTTTATAAGTTTTGTCTTTTTGAAAAAAAGACAAAACATATTAGCCCTAAGTTTTAGTATTTAGTGACCGGGCAACTAGAGGTATTAGAAAAAGTAGGGAAAGACTGTTTGAGCTTTATGGCCTTAAGCCTTATGTTAACACGGATACTTTCAACAAGTATGTTGCTACTTATTCTAAAACTTTTAGAAATATTTGCAGGGTAGCGAAGGCCCTATACAGTAGCAACAAAATCAAATCGGCAGACGATAAAATAAAGACAGTTTAGAAAGTTATTAATAACGAGACTGGCAGGAAAAAAGTTCGTAACACTGAGTATACATTAGAGACACCACGTGGTCTCCTAAGCTCTAACATAGAAGTAGCGCATGAATTTGTGAATTTCTTTACCAACATACCAATGAGGTGAGGAATTTAAAGCTCCCGTGATTTTACCACGGGAGCTTTAAATTCCTCACCTGGCATTTCAATAGCCTTTTTAAAAGCGAACGTACCAGGCTGCCCGCTAGAATTTCAATTTAAACATATTAACCCCGTGACAGTTTTAAAAGCTTTCCGGCAAATCAAGATAAAATTTACTGAGGATCTGTGGGGTATGTCTATTAAAGTTTGTACGTCTATAATTGAGACAATACCGCCTTATTTGGCTTTAATATTTAATATATGCGTAGACCAAGGAGTTTTCCCGGATCTAATGAAGTTTAGTAAGGTTTAAATACCTCTTTTCAAATCCGGTGACAACTTGTGGGGAATATCGATTTTATTTTCCCCAAAATTGGGGATTTTCAGTTAGGTTTTTGGGTAATCCAGACCGTCGAAGTCAGCAACACTGATCCATAGACTACTAGGCTAGTAAACACTAGTAAACAAATATATATTTATATATTATAATGACATTGCGCAAAGCCAGAAAAAAAAAATTACAAAAATATATATTGGACATTGACATCTGTGGGTGAAGGGAGAATGAAGTTTTAGTTTGTCATTATTGTCAAGTCAAAATAAATAAAACCTCAAAAATTGTCGGCTTTTTCACTTTTTTAACTTTTCCTTATAAAAAACCAAAATAACATTAGTCTTTAACGAATGTTATTTACAGTTAGATCTTTCTCCAGTGGTTTGTTTTCAACAGCTAAAATAGTCATTCGTAGTCGTATAGGTACAGTACAGTAGTATATTCTTACAAATACACGCATTTATTATTCGTAAATAACCTCTTGAAGTAAGATGAATTTGCTTGTATTTGTTGTTCTTTTTGTTTTTAGTTCCCAATTTCATCGTGAACGGTAAGATGTCTACAAAATTGGACTCTGTACCTCAAGTGGATATAGACCCCTCAGGAGTATTCAAATACATATTGTTGAATGTGTACGACAAAACAAAAGATACAGAACCAGTCGTAATCGTCCGTGGCTACAAGCATTGCAACTACCATTCAGATATTTATGATGAGGTAAGAAATATATGACACTATCATCTATCATAGATCTGAATACATGTGAATCATTGGGGTAAACAAAATTGATCAGAACCTACAGCTTTCTTTGCTAATGTGGCATTATATTAAAAGACATACAGTTCAAAAAATCAACATACGCCAGTAACATCAACATAAATGTTAATTTTTTAAATCATCATTTCAGGTGCAGGAAAAGCTTCAACCACTAGACTGCGAACCCCTCGGAGGAGGTAGAATATCTCATGATGATGAAAATAAAAAGATACATATTTATGGCTATTCTCAGGGTTATGGCAAGGCAGACCATGAAATAACTGCCAAATTGATCAAAAAAACTTATCAAGGCTACAATATCACTGTCAGTGATGAGGGTTATTAGCTTACTGTGATTTTTGTATCATAAAATAACTATTTATTATGCTTTACAGCAATGAAATAAACGAGTTTGAATAAACTATTTATTGTGCTTATGTAAATCGTCAGCCTGATACCTTTTAAGAAACTAATACATACTTATTACAATACTTATAGTACAGTCTAATTATAATATAATAATTAGCTTAGAAATATCAATGGTTCCAAGACTATTTTGTCTAAGCTAATTTTTTTGCGATAATGAATTTTATACATATTTGGAATCAGCAAATTTTTCTGCGTCTTTTGCACTGACATTAAAATTTCTAAGAGCATTTTTTTGGCACTTGGTTGAAACCCATAGTCTGAGGAGTTTGTCTCCAAAATGAGTGCCATTTTATATTACAGGTAACTTTAATAATAATAATAATCCTAGAAGCCGACGTGGGGATGCATCGGGATGTAGTTGCAGTGGACAAGGGCCTCACCCCGCTCTCCTTGGCTAAAGAGAACTGGTACATACCTGTAGTGCTCAAGACTAATGATCGCGAGGAGGTTTGGAAGAGTAAGGAGCTTCACGGACGCTTTTTCCGGGCCCTACACGGGCCCGATGTCGATTTCTTAGCGTCCGTCCCGCCCTGACCGCCGGTAGCTTGGACCCTGTTCCCGATACCGATGGGCTACTATTTTTTATATTTTTAAATGTTTTTATTTTTTATTAATATTTAAAAATGTATTTTATAGGTAAATATAATTAATAAATGGTGATAATAATAAATAATAATAATATTTGGGGACATTTTCACACACGGCCATCTGACCCCAAACTAGGGAGACCCTGTACTATGGGTGTCAGACAGCTGATATACATACACAAATACATTTTTTTTTAAGTAATTGTTCTTTTTCTTACTCTCATTATTTTATTTTTTTTGTAATTATTTATTAAGACAATTAGGCTTTGTTGAAACATTCTACATTACTTCAGAATGATGCTAAAATCATTTTGCTTCAAGTCGGTAATATTATGAAAAGTTACTAACGGTGAAAGCGCTAGGGTAGGTATAATTTTTTATTACAATGCAATCTGATATTAAGCTGATAAAAGAATATTTGAAATTCGCGGGCTTTCATCTTCAGGGAAATGCGCCAAGGAAGCCCGCGAAATTCAAATTGTTATGTCTAATAGCTGTAAAAATTAAAAAAAATCGCCGATGTAACATATATGCATTTACAGAATAATTAAAATCATCAACATAACTCTCCAAGTTAGAAAAGCTCATAAATGTGCCTTAATTTTTTTTACAATACAACTTGATAATGAGCTGTAAATTGCAAAAAAACTTAACGAACTGTTGCCCTGGCGCATCCCCCTTATAATACTCTTGAACACTAATCGTCATCTAGATCTAGTTACTGTAATCAGGTTCTTATTTCAACTTATTTGACGTATTCATTGTGAGTTCTTTTCCCTTTTGCTTTATGTTCACGTCACCACATGGAATTGATTTACTTTGAACGATAATATAAATCACAAGCGATTTAGCTGTTTTATTTATTCCATAAAACAGAGCACACAATGCTTATACCCGACAGACGTCGTCCTGTCTCGTGTGTTTCTTTTATGCCGGATTCCGATTTTCTCACCATTTTAACCTTTCCTGTACTTCCACGTTCAGCAGTGGACGGCAATAGGCTGATATGATGATGATGGACTTCCACAAATATTTCAAAACCAAAATTATCCAAATCGGTCCAGCCTTTCTCGAGTTTTAGCCTAGCGAGACTAACGAACAGCGATTAATTTTTATCCTTATCCCAAAGATCCCACAGTCGAAGGGAATTGTTTAGCTCCGATAATGTTCTATGATATTTAGTCTTCATAGCATTTTTATAGTATGACTATAAACTTAAGCTACCTACCTAATTTATTTTGAGCAACAGGACTCATAGAATAACAACTATGAACCAATGCTGCGTTTATTGGAACGTGCTTAACACTGACGATACTGACACATTATTATGTCAGTCAGACAATCCAATGATAATGAAATGTCAATTTTATTGTCAATCAATCCGATCAAGTTACTGTAGTGACTGTAGCAAGGAACAGATTTACTTTTTTGTATTGTTTTGTAATTTGTGATAAATTATAAATAAAAAAATGGCAAACTTTACAACAGACGGCAAGTTATGCATTGAACGTGAACTAGAAATCAGCAGTACCGAAAAACTGTTCGAAGATTTGATAACACGATTTGATATTAGCGATACATGTCGTTGGATATCCGACAATAATTTCCAAAAGGTAAACATTGGTTTTGCACTTCACCTTTGCCAAGTGCTTATTTGTTTATCGCTTAATTAAACAATCTGCGTTTTTAAACAGGTTTGCCTTCAATTTCCTGATGAATTACTTGGTGTGAGTGCGAAAATTTACGAGGAAATCAAAAAGAGGGTTGAAGTTGATCTGTACATACTCGGCGACACTTCATATGCAAGGTAAGCATGCCCACCGAACTATTTCTAGGACTCCATATAATGGAAGGTAAGCATAGTCATCAAACTAATTTAAGGACTCGTCAATAACTTTTGAACTGGAAATTGCATCTTGAAGGGAAGAGTAAAGAAAAAAATTTGCATTCATGAAGTGATTGTTGTAGGTATTGTAAGACAAATTAATAGAAAGATGTCTATTTATTAACAGATGATATCCATTGTACCCGTTACAGTTGTTGTGTGGACTCAGTTGCTGCCATGCATGTGCAGGGAAATGCAATTGTGCACTATGGCCACTCTTGCTTCTCAAAGACAAACATACCGGTGTACACTGTACTACCCAAGGGACACATTGATGTGGAAGAAACTATGAAATTGTTATATGACAACTTTAATTCTGATGATAATGTCAAACTATGCCTGTTTTATGATGCTGAGTTTGAACATTGCAAAGGTAAAAGATTGAAACTGAAAAGTTTGGATGTGTATTACATAGTGCTCAAATTCCTGTACATCTAATTTTTAGATATTAATTTGATTATTATCTTCCAGATTTAATTTCTAATTACTGGTACCAATACTACCCACATAGCTACATATCCTATGTAGAAATTGAAGAGAAACCAAACAGGTTCCTAGGCAGGGTGGTTAGGGACAAGCAATGTGAAGATTTTTCTGTAGAAGTGCTCAAGGATTGCATCTGTATTCATGTTGGGTCTCGAGGACAGACACTGTTCAATTACACTATATCAATAGCAGGTAAAATTATATTTTCTTTTTGCTAGATTCATTATAACCTCAGGTCTTTATTAGACCATGATAAATACTGCTTTAGATTTCTTAGAACTTCAGTTTACATAACTGGTTCAGAATATCAAATTTTTATTTATGTTTACAGCAACAGAATGGTACTCACTGGATCCTAATACAAGCAAAGTGGAGCGTTTGGAAGAAACTGTCTGGTTCAAACGACGAAGGTTCCTGGTGGAGAAGTGCAAGGATGCCAATGTCGTGGGCATTCTTATATGCAAGCTGGCTGGTGATCAGACCAAGGACATCATCAGCAGGATGAAACAGCTGTGCAAAGTGAACGGGAAGAAGAGCTACATTGTTTCTGTGGGCAAGCCCAATGTTCCAAAGTTGGCAAACTTTCCTGAAGTAAGACTATAATAAGTTTCTATTGTCACTCGTGGCTAAGTAAAAGTCGCACAGATCAGTCAGTTACGGTTCAGATCTGCTTGCTGCAGTCGGTCCGTAGATGGTTCACCATCTATTTCATACCAAGGCTCCTCCGTGCCTCGGAAAGCACATAGGGCCATTGCTCCCAGCTGTGATTTGTACGTCTTTGACAATCCTTAGGGGAGTGCCAGAAAGTTAACAGCCATCTAGCCAAAGGTACTATGTTACTTAGTACAGTGCTTGCCACGAAAGATGACATTTGACTTGCGCAGTACTCAATTTAAAGGTAAGAGACCTCTAAATCGAGTACTGTGCAAGTCTGTGTCAAGTCGCATCTTTCGTGGCACGCACTATAACTGGTTTGTGGAAGTCAGACAGGTCTGAAAGGAGACCCTCCATCATAGTTGGGAAAAAGCTAAGCAGATCATGCTGCAGTTTGTATATTAGGTACCATTTGTAAACATTCAATTTTCATTACAGATTGACATCTACGTTATGATTGCATGCCCAGAAAATGATCTCTACAGTGCCAGAGACTTCTACAAACCTATTGTGTACCCATATGAACTGGAGGTAGCTCTGAACTCAAACAGGGATCCATACTTCACTACACATGTCACTGACTATGACCAAATACTGCCTGGACGACGACATCACTGTGACATCAACTATATCAAGGAGGCCACAGACGTAAGCCTTATCACAGGAAAGATAAGAGAGACCAAAGTTGACACTCATGAGGGCAGCAGTACTGATTTAGTAGAAAAACAAAACTGGGCCCTAGAAAGTATAGGGCAGAATCTACAAGACAGATCCTGGAAAGGTCTAGAACAAAAACTAGGCGAAACAGAAGTGAAGAAGGCAGAGGGAGGCCGCAAGGGAATACCCATACAATACAGTGATGAACCAGAATGAATTTAGAATTTTATATTTTGTACGTATTTACAAGGCTTTTGTTATTGTAGTACAAATCACGTGTCCTACTAAGTAAGACTGCATTTTACAAATACATAAGCTAATCATTTGAAATTACATTGTTTCTTTTACAAAAAAAAAAATGAATTTATACAAATCATGGTTAGGGACTAACCACACTTATTCAGCTCAATTCAGCTTTTGTCAATAGAAAACATCAGTTTTGTACTGCATCCGTTCAGCTGAATGGATGTGCTAATCTGATGTTAGACAAAAGCTAAATTGAGCGGAATAAGTGTAGTTAGTCCCTTATACATAATATGTATGTTGCAGTAAAATGATCTTGTATATTATACAAGATCATTTTACTGCAAATAATTAAGCAGACTATGTTTCCCTATTATGTATTAATCCCGTACACAAAGATGTAATGCTGTAAATTGAAAGCTCATTCGGTCCCAAGTGATATTCTTTATATGATTTTAAAAGTCATCTAAACATTTATAAATCAGTTGATCCTATTAAATATTAAGTAATGACTACACATGATCAGACACTTCACACTTTCATATTGAGTGGGTTCTGTGGGGACTTGAGCCATTCTTTCCTAAGCATCTGTTTCAACTGTGACAGCCTCAGTGATGGATTCTCAGCCTTAAGTATTGGAAGGTTTGTTTCTTCAAAAGCCGTGTAAGCTGCCTTGAGACGTTTTTCGGGATGCCTGTCCAAATCTGTTTTCTCACTGGAAAAATAAAATAAACAGAAAACTTAGCTAACATTAAGGATCATATTAAAACATAGGTGCTAATTTATTCTCGTAACTCTATTTGTGAATCAAAATTTATCACATTAAAGACAAAATTTTGTTAGATGTTTAGTGTTAGAAAACACAAAACAGTGTTGCAAGAGACCTGGCTTAATAGGTACAGTTGAACAAGATGTTATTTGACATTAACAAAAATATCAATAATTTTACTACCCTGCCAATATTATAGTTAATTGTGTACATAAAAACTTTTTGGCATCCTTATGAGAATGATGTAAAATAATTTTACTTCTTAATAGCGTGTTGTTGGCAAACACATATCTTATGCTGGCACTTTACATGGCGTATTTGTACAAATATTCGCCTTATTTTGGATAATACAAAATGTATCCTATGAAAATTGGAATAAAGTCCATTTTGTATTATCCAAATAACGCGAATATTTGCACAAATACGCCATGTGAAGTGCCAGCATTATAAACTGAGTATATGTTTGTATGCTAATCTCCGAAACTATAGTTATTAATTTGATTATGTAATTTCTTAAGCTACTATAAAGCTATGTTATCCACGAGTGCTTATGCACTTTTTTACTGACTAAAAATTAATGATGGGCTACTTTTTAATTCGCGACTTCGTCCGCATCCGCGACAACCGACATTTACGTGAACGAAGTCGCGGGAAAAAACTAGTATAAATATAATCTAAAAATTATTCATTACTCACTCAGCACAGTTCACCAGAACAGTTGCAAGTGAGCTTGCATACCAAATAACATGTCCAACTGTACATGTTTCACTATTTATAAAGTTTCAATATTATTATTTCAAGCAAATACCCAAGTATAGAGATGGCTTCATCAACTGTCTGTGCCACCTCACCATCCAATTGGATCCTGTTGAGATTCTCCACCAGAGCAGGCTCCTCCACAACCACTTTTGTAGGCTAGAACATAATAATTATTACATTTTCAATTTTATTGACACTGCATTGATGGCCTGTTTACCTAGTCAACATATCCAAGTATATTAGTGTTCAAATTCTAGAACAAACAGATAAGTGTAATATACACACATGTGAATATAAGATAATTTCAGGGGTAGGCAGGTCTCTACTCTGTTGATTTAGGTAGATAAATAAAGGTAAAAAAACTTGAGATGTATTTATTATTAAAATTCTGATATTTCTTGCAAACTTGCTGTACTAAATTTGTTTTGCATTTCTAATAAACAAGCAATAATAATAATAATATGTGGGGACATTTCACACATGGCCATCTGACCCCAAACTAGGGAAACCCTGTACTATGGGTGTCAGACAGCTGATATACATACACAAATATATTTTTAAATACATACATATATAGATAAACAACACCCAGACACAAGGCAAACACAAGTGCTCATCACACAAATATTTACCCTGAACGGGAATCGAACCCGCAACACGCTGCGCAGCAGTCAATCGCTCAGCCGCTGCACCAACCGTGTCGTCATTCTACACTGTATTTAACCACCTAAACCTTCTAGAATAGGGTGCAAATTAAATATTAATAAATCTGGCCATCTTACCACAGGTTTAACAGGTTCAGGCTTAATGGTCTTCTCCTTCATCTTCTCAATCTGTGCTCGAGTGATCTTGGGAGGTGGTGGTGCTGCTTTTGGAGCAGCCTTCAGTGAATCCATTTCTTTTTCTAGTAAAGCCTTTGCCTCTGCCTTTTTCTGAAGTTGTTCTAGACGCTTCTTCTCCTGTTCTTCCTGTAAAGCATAGAGTTTATTTAATGTATTGTTGATGGCAATTTGTCGTAGGCTAAATGTGTGTTGAGTGGTTGAGTCTACACAGACAGTATGTTGCTAAAATATTTTGAATGATAGCTAAAATAATGCTTATACTATGTAACTCATTACTAATGTATCATCTAGTCGTTATTTAGGTTTCGGGCTGGTACCCACATTATTTTTCTGCTGTACCTACATGTTTCAATTTTCTACACTAGAATAAACATGATCCAAAATGTACCTTTTTTTGCTGTTTCTTCTTGAGTTTGTCGTCACTGTCCTCCCATTCTGCATCCTCCATCATTTTCTTTACCTTCTGATCTTTTTCTTGTTTCTCATTCTCTTTCCGCTGTCGAGCAGCAACAGCTTTGCTGTTTTCGCCAGCGAATTTCTTCGGCATGTTTGTCCTGATATGTACTTCAAATTCCTATTGGAAAGAAGCAACCCAAATATTTTTGATAGAAACTGAAGCTGTATTTCTGTAGGAGGTACAGTTTACACTTTTTTTATTAGTTTCAGTGAAAATATTGAGCTTGTAAAAATTTTCATGGAATTTGCCTGCTGGCTCGGGTCGGGGCTCTACCATAAAGCAGAAATCAAAGAGTATATAATCACTACCAGAAATTTTAACAGCTGTCAAAGTCAAAATGATTTTGTCAAGTTCAACACCCAGGAACTGCCCCCCCCCCCCCCCCCTCTATGGAATTACGTTTGTCATGACATGATGTTGTCGTGACCGTGGCGTGCTAAGGTTGGGCCACGAAGTCTTACTTCGTGGGTTGGGCACATTTTGATTTGTGATACTTGATTATTACCTTATCCCCTTCTCTTTTATAAATTATTCTACTTTCATCATCATCATTAGTCGGAAGACGGCCACTGTGGATCAAAGGCCTTCCCCCTAAGTTAGATTCCTCCCTAGGCTTGCTTTGCCATTATCCCCAAGTTTGGCAGCGCGCAGGCGTCTTAGAGATCGCAGTGAAATTGTTAAAGCCGCTGCTGTCCGACTTCCAGATTTTCCCTTTGTCACCTCCTACGACACCCTCGGGAGGAAATGGGTGGGAGCTATTCTAGTCCGGGCACCCTACGGGGAATTTCGAATTTCATATCATTTATTCTACCTTACCCTTTCCTTAGGTTCTCTATCCGCTAGAAGTAATAGTGTTCTGTGTTCTCTATCTTAGACACCTTTTTCTATTTTACAATCCAATGCCTGTACTTATGCTTGTTTGAATCATAAATTTTTATTTTTAACATCTGATAAATAAAGATTATGATTATATTTGTGTACAATTTATAAAAATGAAGAAGAGTTCATAGAGTGTGTAAGCTAATGTAAAGCGCCTTATTCACGATCCATTCGCACTGTACGTCCGGTCAAGGTCGCAGCGTTGGAGGTAATATGCAAAGTCAAACCATTTATTTCAATTAAATCATTTAGAGGCACTTTTGTATTGTCAAGGTGTCGGTCAGTTAGAAAGTTGAAGCTAGTTGCTACTTCCAAAACGTAGGGTAGGTCTCTATGGAGAAGAACGAGCAAGAAACTCCACGGACACTATCTTAAAATCAAGTTTTTGCAAAATACTGCTTACTGTTTATTGCTTATTGCTTCTATATGTGAATCCAGACGTCAATTAAAAACAATCAAGACGCCAATCCAGACGTCATTTGTCGTCGGGGCGTGGTATGTCAAGTGGATAATAGGTTATTAATAAAATTGCAATAAATGTGTGAAATGTCCCCACATATTACTATTACTATTAATAACTAGGTATTTTATGGAAATATATCAAAGTTTTGATTAATCTTACTTACCTAACTTTACTAAAACTATATTATGGCTTCCTACGGCCATTTGAAAGTGAATTCTAGGTTACGCTCAGAATAAAATCATATTTGGTTGTCTTACATGATAAATGTGAACGTTATTCTGTAAATGCGACTATCTCACCTGAATACTTAACCTGAACATATTTTAGAGTGATTTTTAGCTGCTTCCCAAAGTTTTCGAACATTTTCTTCTTTTGGAAATGAATAATTCCCTCCATTTCTACATCGAAATACACAGCACTCATACGTTATTGTATAATATAATACACTTCCCAATTTTGAACTCAATTAAAGGCAGAATTTTTTTGAACGACTCGTCGAAAAACTGTTTACGGATTATGCTAGTGCTGCACTCTGGTGCCAGAACTTTGCAGTAATATCCCCTATTAAATGAGAGATTTATTTGAAATGCCACCTATTTTATCAAAACGCCAAAAAATGGATGTTCTTCTGAAGTTGTCAACAGCAACACATGATCGGGAAATGTAAGAAGATGTATTGGATGAAAAAGAATATTATATGCACGTCAATGATATTTTTTGTTAATCCAAAACCTCTTTCTATTTGTATCATAAACGTGCAGAGTATACCCAAATAATGGCAAAAAAGGATATCAAATTATAGTACCACAATGTTGGCTTACAAACACCATTTTGCGGACGTCCCTGTGTGTCGCGACGTGTAGCTCGCGAAATAAACCGGTAACAGAGACAAATTAATATTGTTAGGGCGAAACGTGTAACAAGGTCATCATACATGACAACATGTGGTGATCTGCTGGCAACACCGAATCCATAGAGCGATCATTTGAGTAGCGT
The DNA here is from genome assembly GCA_947361185.1 of Charanyca ferruginea. Taxonomy (NCBI): domain Eukaryota; kingdom Metazoa; phylum Arthropoda; class Insecta; order Lepidoptera; family Noctuidae; genus Charanyca; species Charanyca ferruginea. The sequence continues at coordinate 27,937,006 of OX376058.1, read as the reverse complement.
CTTATAATATGGCGTTTTGCCGCTTTATTTGAGCCATTTAAACTACACCAAAGTATCGTAGCTAATTCAATATGTGCGAAGTAAAGTGATTGGTGTTTCGATGGAGCCTTCCGGGATAGAGGCGACTCATCTGAGAGAAATAAAAGCTAAGTGGTAGCACTAAGATAATAGTGTAGAGGTTCCCCGCCTAAATACCTAAACTCGAAAAACCCTAAATTATAATGGTTTCTGCTGTTCTTAAAGGTGGATAAATTGGGAGGCTTTCGCGTTGTAGGTCGTGGGTCGTTCGATGCTGCAATGCGAAGGCCTCATATGAATTGAGACTGGGCGAAGGCCGTAATCAGTTTGTTAGAGGAGATCTTCGGTGCTGTAATACGACAGTCTCCTTAACACAAAGCCTCATAAGAATTGAGACTGGGCGAAGGCCGTGATCAGTCTGTTAGAGGAGATCTTCGGTGCTGTAATACGACAGTCTCCCTAACACAAATGGCGTACTAACTGTCGTGTCTGGGTGTGTGTACTGAGTGGGTACAAAGTACATGCAACAGAGCGATATTACGATTAACGTGTGCACACAGGGCAAGAGGTTAATTGGCGGACTTGGCCGCGGTTAAATATCTAAATTAAAGTACCCAACAACTGCAGACTAAACTGCAGACACCTAAGACACTAGAAACGTTTAAGTGTGTATAGCTCACAATGTGTAGAATGGTGGGAATCAATTTACTTTTAACTACAGATGGCGAGCTGAAGTGCGGTGCGAGCTAGTAAGAACTAAAACCGATTAACGCGAAGCAGACCTCCCAAAGCATAGAAGATTCCTCTCGGATCAAACCTCAGGTACATATATCAAGTTTTCCCAATACACCAAACAATCGACGCCGTCGTGGCGCCGCTGCGTCTAAGTCGCGTTATCCGTACGGGTCGGACGGGCGATCCTGGCCAGCTCGCACGTCCACGTCTGGCGGATGGCGTGACGGCGCGGTAGGCGTTGCGGCGGCGGCGATACTGTGGATAAGCTGGCATTAACGTTCTCTGAAATAACCGTTTCTAATTTAGTGCTCGATATCAATCTATCGTTGCAGCTTTTCTCCAAATGGGCACCAAATCTTGTGAAACTTAAATTCTTTTTGTTTATTCATAGAGTCTGCACTTGAGACATTCAACGTACATGTTTGTGTTTCAATAAAAAAATAGTAAGCTCTAAGTGTTTCGCGATCCATTTTGACGTTCAATCACCTCGCGACACAAGCTATAAATGCCAAATCTGCTGTACAGCAAATTTATTCACTATCCAGCTGCTACACGTTCGCGGTGGTGTGGACGCTCGCTGGACGCAAAATTGGTCCAGCAAGTCCAGCAAACAATTAATAATAATTATTATTTACGTACAGTACGGTCAACGTAACTTGGCGCGTCTGAAGTTAGCCGAATAGCTGCGCAGTAGACAATTTCGTTCCTAAAAGTTCCATTGCGCAGCCAAACAGCTAACTTCAGACGCGCCAAGTTACGTTGACCGTATTGTACAGCAAGCTGCAAGCCTATTCACAATACTTTTGCGTCGTGACGTGCATTGTGCATGACCTTGGCGGGACGAACAGCAAGATGGATCGTGAATAAAGCGCTTAACTTTCTGTATGGGAGCTCATTAGACTGATCATAGGGTAGCCTCTCTGACTAAAAATCGAAAAATGACAATTAAGTGACAGTCAAAAGGCAATTTATGACTTTATGATGGTCAATCACAGGGTTGCCATTTTTAGCAGGATCCTGCTTTCTTAGCATTTTTAAGAGTAAAATTTAAGCTATAGCAGGATGTTTAGCATTATTTACCGGAGCAAATGGGAACTAAATCCTTTGTTTTCCACTTGGTTATCGCGTCATAAGGGTGACGATAAGGAGGTTTAGCAGGTTTAGCAGGATTTACCCAAAAAAACGGCAGGAACAGCGAAAAAAAAAATGGTTACCCTGGACTCAATCATTAAAAAAAAATGTGTGTTTGGCGTTTTGTGACAGACAGTCACAGAATATCCCATTCCAAAATATTCTATTTCTAAAATTAAATTCGGTTTGTTGATAAGTAAAAGTATTTGTACCTAGTAAAGTCAAAACAGTTTACATAAACGCAAGAACTATGGCTTTAGTCGCTTATGGAAACAGTGACTCGAGTGATTATGAGGACGAGGTCGATGACGATGCCCCCGTTGTACTGTTGAACATCAAATCAGAAACTTCAGAAAGTAAACATGGTAAGCATTTTCACACAGCACAAAAACCATACAATTGTTAAATCCTTCTAAAGTAGTCATGATATTGTGTTGACTAAGTAGACAGAGGTAATAAATTGGTTTTAATATGACACAGAACAGAGGCAATGATGTGATGTATCAGGTTATGGTTTTCAATATTGCTATTATAATTCAGTTCCAGAACCAACTGTTCAAACACCAATATCAACAAATACTGAAGAACATCTAGAGTTACAAGAAAATGGTCTTAGTTTATTCAAAATCTTACCGCAGCCCAGTAAGAAGAAACCGGCAGTAATAGAGGAAGATGATGAATTTCTGCTCAAAAAGGAGACAACTATTGTGAAAGCTAAAGCCAGGATCACAGTACCCTCACTTAGTGATGTAAGAACTCGTCAATGTATTTTTATTATTGAATGACTAAGTTTTTATGTAATTATTTCTGTTGATTATCTTTTAACACAAATGAATTGACTAAGGCTATATTTCACTGGGACACCATGGTATCTCACATGGTGTCCACTTGGTTGTGTGTAAATTGCATACATTTTGTTGGTGGTGGCGACTGGTTGCGCCACCATGGTGTCCTAGTGAAAGGGTGTTATGAATAAATGTGTTTGTTACCAAACAATGATTGAAGTAATTAGTAAGGTCTGCATTTTAACTCATTTTTGTCCCCTTTCTATTCTAGTTCAAAGATGTGGAAAACAGTGCACCTATTGTTAAACCAAGAGCACCAGCTGATGTAAGTAAAGACAATCATTTGTACCCAAACAACCTAACCCACAATTTCTCCATAATTGTGCCAAATGTATAGTACAGTACAGCAATCTATACTAATATTATAAAGAGGAAAGATTTGTATTTTTGTATGTAACGAATAAACTCGTAAAACTACTGGTCCGATTTCAAAAATTCTTTCACCAATCGAAAGCTACATGATCGCTGAGTAACATAGGCCATAGGGTAGGTAAATAGGCAGGTAAGTAGGTAGAGGGACAGGACAACGTCTGTTGGGTCAGCTAGTATTAAATAAATTTGAAATAATGGTGTTAAATGTAAAAAATTATAACATTTCTAAAGAACTAAAACTACATCTTATAAATGTCATGTACATTTCTTTATTAATTACAGAAAAAATCAAGCTTACTAAGTATGCTACCACAACCAAGAAATGGAGTGAGAGCCACAACAAAGTCATTGATACCTCATGTACTTACTAAAAAACCAGCCACTCCAGTAAAGAAGACTCCGTTACCAACACCAATGAAAAAAACGAAAGTGGATACTTTAGTAAATGAATACTCAGATGAAAGCGATAATGATGATGTACAAAATGATTTCTTCTCAATACATAAGCCTGTGGACAAACTAGAAGATGTGGAACTACCTTTAGACATAACACAGAATGCAAAGACAGAAGTCAAAGACAAACCTAGAGGTATTGAGGCATTCTTCAAGAAGGATGAAGATGTACAGTTGGATCCTGAATATGATAGTGAAAGTATGGCAGAGCAAGCTGAGGCCAGCTCTAGTTATATTGGGTTTGGACCTGACTGTTCTAAGGATATTGAACTTGATGATGAAGCTGTAAGTATCAGTACCTAGGTAATTATTATTTTCTTGTCCATTTAAAAGCACTTTTTCTGTCAATGCTAAATAACCAATATTAGCAAAACAAATGTTGCATTACGGCAGGTAGCTTCGTTAATTTTGACAATGCAGTGTTGCACCGCTTTTATGTATATTTTATTACCCACTTACTATTCCCTTCAGATCATGAAGCTATGTGGTACACGCGGCAAACGTAAACGCGAGGAGATTCAGATAGTAGACGTAAACCAGGCAGAGGTGCTGGCAAATGCTCGGGAGATGTTAATGAAGGGACTCATGGACGATACCACACAGCGCGTGTCCGCCAGCAAGAAGAAGGGCAACGAGCCCACCACACAGCAGAAGAGGAAGCACCAGATCACATACTTGGCCTATCAGGTTTGTTGTACTAAATTTTTAGTTTTTGTTGTATATCAATTAGCCATTTATCCATCCGCAGGTATTAACCTCCCCAAGCAAGAAAGAGGCACAGGCGACGATTGTCCCGGATCCTTTCCAAAACAACTACTTCAATTTAATGCCTTACTGTATTGAAATACAGTAGATAGTCACAAATATCTAAAGTAGTGTGGATGGTTTGCCAAAATTTATATCTGAGGTTTGGAAGGCCGAGTGGTTAATGGTCATGGTACTGGATTTATCAACTAACCCTCGGCCACTTAATTCATTAGGGAACAGCTACTGAACTTGATATTGTTTCTACAGTTCAAAATCAACATTGTATCTCACATGCTAACATTTTGCATCCAGAGATACAGTCTGTTAATTTTGTATGCTGATTTTCTACAACTTTGTTTTATTCACAGGCTAAAGCAAATGAAGCAGAACTTCAGAACCAATGGGCCAACAACAGGATGTCAAAGAGACAAACTCAAGCCAAGTATGGATTCTAGCAATAGACTTCAGAACTTAAAATGAACACATTTGTAAATAATAATCAAATTAGCATTAAAATAATAAATATTTGTAAGTTACATAAAATTATTTTATTTGTACACAAATACTATTGAACTAACTAAGACTAAGTATGTTTGTTGATTACAATCTTCTGGCTTTTCTTGGTCTTGGAGGGTTCCATGAGACATGGGTGTTATCTGTGATGGACACTACTTCTAAGCCACCCATTTGTAAACCTTTTATTGCAGCCTGTAAGAAAAAGTTAATTATTGTCTATGGCTTCATGACCATTTCTCTCACACAGACCATGGGACCTGAGTTGCAGTAGTTAGTTTAAACATTGTAGGCTGAGTAAGGTTCAGCTTGTATCATCTCACAGCAGTCACAGCTGAGCAAAGGCCTCCTTACATAATTTTAAGCTATTTTGGTTCAGAGCTAGCTAGTATAATATGTTGCTTAGCAATAATGATCTTACCAGTCTTCCAGGTCCTAAGCCTTGCACCCTTACTCTGATAGATTTGAAACCTCTGTCAAGAGCTTTCTGGAATTAAAAAAAAATATCATGAAAAAAACAGCAAGGAAAATTTTTTTTCATCTCTAACATATAGAAATCTTGTGTCACAGTGCTTGTTATTGAATTCCTCCATAATGGCTGGACTGAATTGTATGTAATTTTTTTTGTATATTTGTTAGGTTTGAGAATAGGCTGTTGGCTATTTTTTATACCCCTAAGATAAGAAATCATTTATATGGCAATACATGTACAACATTTGCTGGGTCAACAAGTAGCTTTATAACTATCTACAAATACTTACAGTTGCTAAGCTAATAGCAGTGGTCTGGGCGGCTATATTAGTTCCTTTCTTGGTATTCTTGAAGCCCTCTATGCCACAGGACCTGATGATCTTCACTGTGCCACCGGCATCAGTCACTGTGAATATTGTGTTGTTATGGGAAACTCTGATGTTGCAGATAGGAAGATTTTTGTACACTATGCCACCAAATATTAAGTTGTCTGAGTCTAGGGTAGGGAATAAGTTTTGTTTTCTGCAACAAAATTCAATGATAGATAATTATAGTTAAACCCTGCAAGGGTGAATGTGCACATTTGGTTCAAAACAATATAATACGAAAAAGTAACAAATATTAAGTATAAATTGAGTTTTAGCCTTCCTTGATGTTATCAACAATAAATATTTACTGTACTTATACCTATTCAAAACGAGCAAAAGTATGTAAAGTAAAGTTTTAATCAATTGTTATTTACTCACGCTTTAAGCGCGGAATCAAGATCTATGATCTTCTCTCCCTGAACACCCTCATCATCTTGTGGTATTCTCTTGCGATCAAACTTGTCCGATGCATGAGGCGCTGATGTCTGCAACAACCGTGCCAAACTCGTCACCGGAACTCGCAGAGTATTTTTTATTGCACTCAGCATGTTTTTGTGCAATTCTAGTATATTATCGTTTTTATATTATATATTGCTAAATTGCTCGGGATCACAACCTAACCTAAAAATAATATTGTTTTGACAGTTTAATTAAGTAATCAAGTTGACTGACAGTTGACACTGACAGTTACGACGCGGTTATGCGCGAAACGTAATTTATCTCGGCTAAACGCGCACTACAATATTAACGTTACCGATTTAAAAAAAATGCGAAATGAAACCGATTGAAATAAACGGAAAGTCGCAAACGAAATGTTTTCGCAGTGCGTTAACTGTAGAATATTGGAATTGTTTACAGATTGGGGATTATTATTCGCAACGATTGAAAATCGTAGTGCGCGCTTAGCCCTATGTTGAAATAATGGTGCCAATTCTGTAGTGCGCGAACTAAATGAATTTTAAGCCATCTCTTTCTCTCCAATAATACAAGAAAGAGACATAAGCTGTCAATTTAAGTTGATCTAAAATGTTCATACAATTACAGTTGTAATTTCAGAACATATTGATTAACCTTTTGACCGCCACAGTCATGTATAGATGGCAAACCAAAATGTGCCCAGCACGCCACGGTCACGACTACATGACAGACATGACAGACGAATTACTACTCTATGGAATAACGTATAGAAACGTAATTCCATAGAGTAGAGTAGTTATTCGTAGCTTGGCACCGTTAAAAACACTGCGAAATAGGGTATTACACCAATTTTTGAAAAGTGTGTCAATGAAATTCTGTAGTGCTATTAAGCCACCGAAAAAAACACAAATTTTTATTCAATCGATAAGTGTCTTAAAAATGCATCTAAATTTTAAATTTTCAAATTTCGCGCGTAGTTCGACGAAAACGCCTCTCCGGCCTCTCACTGGACGCCATATTGCTCAGCGTAAATGACGTCAGTTCGTTTTGTATCAAATGAGCTCATATTAAATATGATAATAATATTGTATATCATTTAAAAATAATTAAAAGTATATTTTGTAATAGGTGTAATAATTAAAAAACTACGTTGGTTACGAAAATAATAAAAGTACAAAAATAAAAAATGTACAAAAATACTAAAAACTTTAAATTGAGTTTAAAAATTTGTTTTGTTATTTTATGAACTAAAACTTACATTTTCCGCCTGCTTTATGCCTAAACTGTCTCAATAACATATTTATAGATTTTTTCTCGTATAGAGTAAAATACCCTATTCAAGGGATAAACTAATTTGACATTTCAACATTTTCAACTTAGTCGTCTGTCGCCGTCCTTTCTTTCAGCTGCCTGGTAGTAAGAGATGCCAAATGCCTAATTTTAGTTTAGTTTGTGAACAAGGGAATCGGCACCAATGTGTGCCGAAGCTTCGTAGGTTTTGACACTAAAAAATCGCGATAAAAGTAGTGGTTACATTAGCGGCTTCGATATTTTGCATGAACTATCGTGCAATAATCCAAGATTCCAAGATGGCCGAAATATTATATTTATATTGTTTTTAACTATGGACGACGACTTTCTTTACTTCTACATGTGTCGGCCACCAAATGTTTTTTTGCTTGTGATTTCTATTTTTTGGATCCCATATGATGGGCTCAGCTCCAGTGGCGGCGTAGGGTAGATTGGCACCCCGGGCGGATGCGTATAGAGCACCCCTAGGTACTCAAAATAAAACACCAAATTATACTAAAAATGCATACGAGACCATATTTTAACATATTATCAAAATTGAATTTCCTGTCTCTATTAATTGATAAAATCGAAAGATTGGTTAGTCGCGCTTGGCTGGCTCATTGTAGACCAAGTCAGTATGATTTTATTAATTTAAACTTTCAAAAGCTTGTTTCACATGAAGTATCTAACGAAATTGTTATAAAAATTGAAGACATGCGCAAACCTTGAAACAGACTCAAAATAGTCACCAATTTACATTCATCATCATCACTTCCGTGTTGTTTAGGTCCACTGTTGGACATAAGCCTCCTCCAAGGCGCGCCAGTTTTCCCGGTCCTCTGCCTTCCGCATCCAGCCACCACCACCTTCTTCAGGTCATCGGCCCATTGGGCTGGAGGGCGTCCCACGCTGCGTCTACCGATTCGCGGTACTCTCTACTCTACTCTAGGACAAGTCTGCTCCATCAGCCGTCGCGCCACTTCAGCTTACTGATTCTGCGGTGTCGGTATCGGTGACTTTAGTTCTCCTCCGGATGTCCTCGTTGGGAATTCTAGCTATCGCTTAGGCCTTAGAGAAACTCTAAGCATTGCTCGGTTCATTGCCCGCTGAGCAACTCTGAACTTGTGAACTAGCCCCGCTATAAGTGTCCACGTCTCGGCAGCATAAGTCTTAACAGGCAAGACGCACTGGTCAAAGAATTTCGTGTTCAGACTCTGCGGTATAGGCGACGAGAAGACTCGACGAAGCTTACCAAATGCTGCCCACCCCAAATGCACCCTCCTATCGACTTCTCGAAGTTGGATCGTCTGTCCAAGGTAGACGTATTCCTGGACCACTTCGAGCAAGTTGCCATCAACGGCGATCAGCCTTGGCTCGACGTGTTGATTGAACATAACCTTCGTTTTGTCCAAGTTCATGCTGAGGCCCCCTCGTCTTGAGGATCTGCCATAATAACGATGTCGTCGGCAAACTGGAGATATGTGATCTACTTACCGTTTATGTTAATGCCCCGCCCAGTCCAGTCCAATGTTTTGAAGACGTCCTCCAGCGCGTTGGTGAAAAGTTTCGGAGATATAACATCATCTGGTTTCATCTGTCTGCGCAGCTGGATTGCTTTCGTCTTTTGGTTTTTTACTTGAACGGTCATTGTAGCCCCACCTGCTTTTAAAAGCTCAGTCGTAATGTCCGGAGCATTGCTGTTTTTAAGCTGTTCCAGAGCCGCACTAATATCGCTTTGGTCAACGTCCGGGATATCCTCGTCAATTGGGCCCTTGGATCTTCGGTACCATGGGAAACAGGTCTCACCGCTTGAGATTTGTACAGCTGTTCATAGAACTTTTGAACTTCCACCGAGATCTCTGGTTTAGAGGTGACTGTTCTGCCGTCATTTTGCATTGAATCTGAGAAACTCCAAGGAACTGCTTCTTGGGCAGAAATGTTGGCGGTTTCAAGTTCAGCATCTCGGGCCATTTCTCCAGGCATATGCGTTCGAAATCACCTCTTTCCTCTTTTTCCTTCAATCCGAATGTCTAAATCCTCTTTAATATTGTTGCGTAGCAAATAGCCCTTTCCACTATTTGCCACTATTTGATTGCGTTGACTTCGAAGAACATTTTTTAAGGGCTTGTAGGCTTATTATTATTGAAACACTTTGTTGGATGTATTGACATTTATGATTATATAGGTACTATTGGTTAGACAATTGGTTGGACAGAGAACATGAACATAATATGGTATACGGTAATGGAAGATGTTAAGTAGGATTCTAGAATTTCACAAAATATCGTCTAGCGTGAAAGCGAGCGGGGCAGAGACTAGTGGTCGGTCGGTCGCCGCGAGCGCGTGGGGTTTCGCCGCTTGTAAGCGTCGGCGGTAAGCGCTGTGATTGGTCCCTTTGAGTAAGGACGTTTGGCGCGGTATTTAAAGGGACCTATTGGGTTGCGCGCGCTACATCCTCCTCCTCCAAGTCACGACATCGTCCCGAGAGTGATTTGGTACAAAAAACAAAACTAGGTGTGCGCCTTCGCCTTCCTTTTGGCCTTAGGTGGTCGACCTCGCAGACGACGCGGTTGGACCGGCTCAATTGTCTCAGTCTGATTACTAATAAGAGCTATCAGGTCTGTAACATGATAACGACCTAAATGTTGACCCTGGTTATCGACCAACTCGTAGGTTGTGGGGCTGACAACTCTTTGGATGGTATACGGTCCATCCCTCTGAGGCATAAATTTCCGAGTTAAACCCTTAGGTGCATTACTGAGGGATTGAGTGGTTAACAATACCTGGTCACCAACCTGGAAAACTGGAGATGGGCGTCGGGAAGTGTCAGCATGCTCTTTCCACTTGGTGGCGTGAAGGTGGTCCGCGATGACAGGCAAGGGGTAAGTGTCACCTGTAGTGACCGCATTAAGCGGGCGGCAGTTGACACAGAACCTGTACGTACCATCCTTCATAGGAAGGAGAGCGGGTGCGGCCCACGCTGACTCGCAATCCTTAATTACACCATCGGACAACATCTCGTTGATCTCTGCCTCCATTGTGGCCCTCTTAGCGGGCGTGAGGCGATATGGAGGCGCTGATTTAGGTACATGACCTCCCGAATCTATTTGATGCTCGGCGAAGCGAGTCGCTCCTCCTAGACGGAACACATCTTCATGGTGCTGAAGCAAATCAGTAAGCTGCTGGCACTGATCACCGGTAAGTAACAAGCCTTCGTCAGCCCTTAGCGAGATAGAAGACACAGGAATCGGATCGTGCTGTACCATCATTTCACCCTCATACTCAAGCGGGTAGGTCTGCGTGCAACCAGAGAAGTGCCAAGAACAAGCAGAAAAATCAAGAACCATACCTGCAGCGTTGAGGAAATCGATGCCCAGGAGAGTATCGTTGTTGTCAGCATCGGGGAAAATTATAAAATCCACTCGAACATTTTTCTCCACAGAGATGATGACGTCAACGGCTGCTACCAGGACCTCGCGAGGATGGACAACGCCATCAGCCAGCTTCACATTAACCTGCTTAGCGCAAAAGGTAAGCCCCTTTTCTTTAAATATTTTATAAAGCTTATGTCCTGCTATAGAACACCTAGCTGCTGTATCAATCAAAGCCATGCCCCGTAAACCAAGAACCTGAATACTAAGCACAGGCCTCCGTTGCGGTGAGTGTACGGTCGTCGCCTGCAAAACGCGAGACGCAGAGAGAAAGACCGCAGGAGAAACACTACCCCAAGGAACAGTAGCTGTCGCCGTATTGTCGGCGCATAAATAAGAAACTACTAAGGGCGAGTTCAACTGATCGACGTTTGAGCAGCACAATCCACGAGTTGGGACGATAGTAGGTGAGTTTACCCTAACAGGCGAGGGACTAACAGTATGGGCGATAACAGGAACATCTACCCTATCAGGTGAGTTACTGTTACAATTTCCGATAATAGGTACATCTACCCTATCAGATAAGACACAATCACAACAAAAAATATTATCAAAACAATTACTACAATAACTATTAGAATAAGAACGCGCTTCGCGTGTTTGTTCACATAGATGAACACTATTATTATTACGTCTATCACTATTACGGGTAATAATATCATGACTTGGAGTGTTATTCGAGAACGTAGTAATCTGTTTGGATTTACTTACCAAATCCGGTGAATAATTTTCGATAGTTAAAGAAGAAAACGATAAGTTATTGCTACATTTAGAACATTGAGACCTTACTACCCCTTTCGCTCCGCATCCATAACAATAAAGAGACTTATCACTATCACTGCACTTTCTTAACTTATTACAATCATCGCGTACGTGTCCATATTGTTTACAATAAACACATTTGGGTTTCGCGACATTATAGTTCGAGCGCGCGGAACTATCTTGAGCGTAAGCGACCGTTGATCGTTGCGACGACATCGCGTTGCCCGCAGGTGTACTCGACGATGATGGTGCGCTGGCCGAGCTCGGCGTTGCTGGCGCGGCGGAGCGGCGCGGTGGGACCGGCGCGGGCTGAGCCGCGCCTCCACTGCGACCGTCTGCGGTTGCTGGCCTTGCTGACCAGGCGCTGGACTGCGGACCGGACTGACACTGAATACGCGTATCGGATTCTTCAATTTCTATGGAACGGGCGATGCGCAGCATGCTTGAGAAGTCTTTAAATTCTTCCCTTCTCAAGTGTTTTCGAATTCGTACATCAAGTAGGCCGTAAACCATGTCGACTTGCGCTTTTTCAGTTATATCGCCGGCGGGGATTTTAGATAATAATGCGCGGCATTTAGCGACGAACACGTCCGTGTTTTGATCACGTTGTTGTTGTTCAAATAATTCTATATAAATACGGTGTGGAGGTCTCCTATCACCGTAGGTATTTATTAGTAAATGTATGGCCTCGTCCCATGTGTGGATTTCCTTCTTGACTCCCTGGTACCATATGGCGGCATTCTTCGTGAGCACCATAGAGAGGCCCCTGAGGGCATTTTCTTCAGACACATTGGCACAGTCTTTGTAGCTCTGAATGGCATCTATGAAGGCGTCCACGGACTCGTCGGCGTCACCGCCGAACCTGGCGGTGCAGTGCGTGAAGGTACCGCTGCCGGCAACTGGTAATGCAGATACGGAGGGAACTGGGGATGACGGCTGGCGACTTATTACTTTCTCCAGCAGGCGCTCGAACGCTTCGGTTTGAGACTGTTGCATAGCGGCCATCATGGCGGCAACCTGTCCTGATGAAAAACTGGCGGCGTTGTCGGTGACCTTGTCATCGTCGACATCCACGGCGATCTCGTCGTCCGAGGGTGTCGCGGGATCCCTGCGCGTACGTGGCATGATCACGGTAGGTACACACACGAAATACGTTTAAGTTTTTTAGTTCGCACACTTCGCACGAGCACTTTTAACTCGCAGCACGTTGGGCAGCCACTTGTAGGCTTATTATTATTGAAACACTTTGTTGGATGTATTGACATTTATGATTATATAGGTACTATTGGTTAGACAATTGGTTGGACAGAGAACATGAACATAATATGGTATACGGTAATGGAAGATGTTAAGTAGGATTCTAGAATTTCACAAAATATCGTCTAGCGTGAAAGCGAGCGGGGCAGAGACTAGTGGTCGGTCGGTCGCCGCGAGCGCGTGGGGTTTCGCCGCTTGTAAGCGTCGGCGGTAAGCGCTGTGATTGGTCCCTTTGAGTAAGGACGTTTGGCGCGGTATTTAAAGGGACCTATTGGGTTGCGCGCGCTACAGGCTTTAATTTTTTTCACACGCTTTTCCAACGATAGCCCAGGTGTTTGTATATACTTTTCTGTCTGATGAACTTCTAGGATTTCACACCAAAAGGAAAGATAGCATAGAAAACTGAAGTCACAGAATTGATGCTGCTTCTCTTGTTTCGACGTTTTCTTTGGGTGTTAATCGTGGTTTAAAAGCGTCGTGATGAGCACTTCATCTTGTCTCTGATAAATCATATAACGGACACCACTACATTTATATTTTCCACCGATGTGTGGATGATGAAAAGAACGTGTAAACTTTTTCTACAGTTCTGAAAAACATTATTAAACCTTGAAGTAACGCTCCCAAATGAGAACACTCGCTCTCAATAATTATATTCGAAAAAAGATATGAAAATAATATGGTTTCGATGCGTTTCAAAATATGATATTAGTAAGGAAGTTGACAAGCGTAGTTAGTTATTTATTGATATGTCTTAATAGAGCGAGATTTTGTGTGCATGCTTTGGCTGTTCAAGTAAGTTGGTATTCCGGTATTCGTCATGCGAGATTGCCGCTCAGTTGTAGCAGAGCCGCTCGCGCACTTGTTCAACTTGTGTCTCAAAACTTCATATTTTCCGGAACGATGGAAGGTCACCCGTGTGATTCCTATACCGAAGGGGGGAGATGCAACATTCGTAGAGTCCTTCAGACCCGTGGCGATTCTATCAACGCCAGCAAAGGTATTTGAGTCTGCCATACAGAGACTTATCCAGGATCAAGTGGCGTCACAGCTATCAGACGCCCAACACGGCTTTCGGCCTGCGTGTAGTACGGCCAGCAACTTATTAAATGCCATGGTGTACTTGGTTCCTCATATCGACGCAGGCTTGCAGGTGGACGTCGCCTACTTTGATTTTAAGAAAGCGTTTGACCTAGTCGATAACGACATCTTACTATCAAAGTTGGCGAAGGTTGGCTGCACGCCTAAGCTGCTCGAATTCTTTGTGAGCCATATGAGGGACAGGAAACAGTACGTGGAGTATGGTGGCTATCGCTCTGAGTCGTACTTTACGAGGTCAGGCGTGAGTCAGGGTAGCAACATCGGGCCTTTGGAATTTATCATCATGATCAATGATTTGCCGGAGTTGGTCAAAGATGCCAGATGTCTGCTATTTGCAGACGACCTCAAGTTGCTCCTAGCTGTCGAAAGCGAGAACGACTGTCGCCGCCTGCAGCAAGACATTGACCGAGTAGTTGAGTGGAGTCGAGCTAATAAACTGCAATTTAATGTTACCAAATGTTCAATTGTAACATACAGTCGTGCTAGGGTACCACTCCACTTCAACTACAAAGTCGATGACGCGCCTATGAAAAGAGAGGAGATGGTGCGAGATCTTGGCGTCCAAATGGACGCTCAATTAAGATTCCGGGAGCATATAATCAATGTCTGTAAAACGGCTTATAAGCGATTAGGATTTGTGCTTCGCAGAGCAGCGACATTTAAGAATATCAAAGCCATTGCAGCATTATACGATGCCCTGATAAGGAGTAAGCTGGAGAGTAATGCGGCAATATGGGCTCCACATGAGACTAAATATAGTCTCATGTTGGAGCGCATTCAAAATAAATATACGAGGTACATATACCTTAGGCTTTATGGGGTATATCCCTTGTATCCCTTGATGTATCCAACCTTGTTCGTTTTAGGCATGGTGGGATACAACAAGTTGGAAACAAGGAGGGATTTATCGCTGGCATCTTACATGCTTGGAGTGTTCCGGGGTGACATAAAAAATCCGGGTGTCCTGCAGTGGATGGGTTTGTGTGTGCCCGATGGGTATGTGCAACGCCGCCGGCGACCACATTTGTTTGCGGTGCCGCGCGGCAGAACCAACTTGCTGAACAAAGCCCACCTCACGCGGACCGTGCAAACACTTAATCTAGTTGCCGAGAGAGTGGACTTGTTCTCGTGTTCGCTGAGTGAGTTCACAAAGGTTACACTACATGTGTTGTGTTATATATAAAATAGTTTTTCGTTCATATTATTATTATTGTTTGTTGTTAAACCAACTGTACTGTTCAGCTCGGCACTATCGTATTGGGAAGTTGCCTGTAAAGATAGTGTATATGTTATGAAATAAAAAAAATAAAAATAAAAGTTTTCGTTGTCACCCCTTGGTGCTTGGCACCCGGGGCGGACCGCCCCCTCCGCCCCCCCCTTACGCCGCCACTGCTCAGCTCAGCTTCTTATGGAGGAATTCCAGTACCATTTTATCGCTCCGCACACGTCTGAAACTGATAGAACACAACGGCCGAAATGAACAACGCTAGTCTGACCACGCAGCGCGATATGTTAGCGCGCTAAAACCCTTTGATGTACCGCCACCCGCGCGATATCACACACGCAGCCCCTATGTTCGTGACGATAGCCGATAATGGCCGGTCAAACCTGGTGTATCGTGTCATGGCGCGAAACTTCGTGACGATACACGCAGATGCCGCCTAAGCAATACACAAATCTTCCGATTGCCTGAACCTCTGATCAATCATTTCATTATTTTATTATGACTAGCACTTTACCCGCGACTTCGTTCGCGTAAACTTTCTGAAGGACGTTACTTCCCACCTGTACGCAAAATACGCGCTGAGACGTGGAGTTGCGGGTGTGTGTCAGAATGGCTGGTTGCCTGTGGCTTTGGTCTATGAGAGTTGATTAGAAAATTGCTACATAATTGCTTATATTTGCTACATTTAATAAATAATTGCTACATACTATATATATTTAGAAATAACATTTTTTTTTTGTACAGCCATTCTGACGTTTGGTTGGCTGGTCGCCTCCTAGTTTAAAGCCAAGCATGCAGAGTTTCCCGAAATGTATTGTGTCAATAATTGCTACATATTTGCTTCATTTATCTAATTTAGTTGTATCTTCAAACATATGTTAAATAAAGGATGTAGCAATTATTTTAATTATCCCAAGGAAAAGTGCCTGATAAAACAATAAAGGCAAATAGTTGCAGTGTGTCTTCAGTACTGTACTGTTTTATCAGGCACTTTTCTTTTGGCAAGATAAAGGGTTGGCCATCTTTTTTTGGCAAGATAAAGTGTATTGAAAATTCACTTTGTAGATGTAGTAGTTGTTTCTATAGAGGCATCAAATAAAAGCCACGAATCCCTTTAACCATAATTTAATAAATAGAGATAATATAGACACTGAATGGAATAAAATACAACATTTAATTAGTTAACATATTTTTGCTATACGCAACGGTTTGTGAGAAGCCTCGCAGAGAAGTGGGGACGCCAATAGACATTAGATGCAGATGTCCTGCCTCTGCGAGATAGTTAGCCTTTACGAGTTCGCTAGTGGCCCACTCGACCGTGTACACATTGGCTACGGATTCTTCGTCGACAGCCTCCTTGGTGATTAAGTAGTTAACAAAAAAGGTATAGAGGGGGCTGGCGACAAGTTTCACAAACATGTTGTTGTCTAGCAACTCTTTGATCAACTCGTCGTCTATTTCTTGTTTCTGCAGGTACTCCTGAAAAAAAAAGGAAGTAGACATATTAGTTATTTTTAAGTTTGTAACATTTTCAATTTGGCGAAGCTAAGTATTATATTATTTGGTACCTTATGTTGAAGCACTAAGTTCAAAATGCCATCCTTGGAATGTTCACATTTACTTAGAAGCAGGACCCAAATGGCATTGATCACCGATTCGGCCGCTACATTATCAGTGAGCCATTTCACTTCCTAGAAGCAGAAGAAACGATAAACATTTTCACCAGTTTTACTTTACCTCTTACAGTAAGGGCAGGAGCGACGAAAATATCAAGCTAGCAAATAACATTACTGCTGAGTCGATATAATATACAAAGTCGAAAATTAAAAAAAATACGCTTGTCAGCGCGAAATACGGCGGGTAGTTACGTTTTATTTATATATTTATTTTATTTATTTATTATTTTAATTACACTCTGCACTAACAGTAGCCACCAACACATACAGAGAGTCAACGATTACAATTATAAATTATCATTATCATAACAAAAACAGTACAATAAAAGAAAAAAAAGAAATGTCAATTTGAATTAAAAAATAGAATAAAATCATTTGAATCACATTAATATTAAAAATTAAACAAAATAAAAATAAAACATTAGAATTAATTTAAACACAATAAATAGCAAATAATTTAAAAACTTATTCAATAAGTAATTTAATAATAATATAATAAGAACCGTCTTACGCGGAAAAACAATCTTTACACTTTTGTAAAAATAGTCGCACATTGGAGTGGAATATGTCTACATCCGGTTGCTGAGCAGTAAGTGTGTTGAGCAAAGCCAACGCCTGGTTTGTTGCCGCGTACTGTGCGGTTCGAGTCCGGACTCTGTAAGGCGCCGCCAGCAGAGGGCGCGATCGTAGTCGCATGTATTGGGTTGGTGCGGATAGCCCACAGCGCGACAGAGCCGTAGGGTTTTTGAATTTACAACTCTATTTCAAAGTGCACAATGTTGACATTTGTTGGTCATAAAACAATATAATGTATCACCTCTTCAGCAAGCACGGGCCGCCTGAGCAACAACTTGATGAGGACCAAGTTCTCTTTCTGATCAGTTGGGTCGTTGAGCAGGCAGCTCAGATATTCACTGTGCAGACTCTTTGAATCGCTGCAAAAAAGTAAAATAATAGTATTTTGAAAATGCGTATTTTTCTTGCCCCCCCCCCCCCCTTTACACGTTCAAGGATATCCTAACTGATATCCTCCATGATTCATAAAATTACTTTCCATAGAGCACACAACTACAGAACTTAATCTTTCGAACGCTAGACCAAAAACGCAAGCGCGTGAACTCAATGCCAATCCTCAAATCACCACAAATATTTAATAGATTGGGAAATAATCGTATCATTATATGGATATATTTATAATGGATATATCATTGTGCCTTTTAGGATAAAAGGAACACATAAAACTTAACATAATTATTTTGTACTAGCACTTTGCCCGCGACTTCGTCCTCGTGATTTTTTTTAAGGAACCCTATTTTTTTAAATAATGCAGTAAAGCCTATGTTACTTGGGGATAATGTAGCTTTCGATTGGTGAAGGAATTTTTGAAATCGGCCCAGTCGTTTTTGGGATAAATTGTGACAAACGAACAAACAAATCTTTCCTCTTTTTAATATCAGTTAAGATATACTTAGTAAATTTATTTTGTAGCCGGCTGTATCCATCGGGTACATACCCATTAGAAACAAAATGCCAATCATTTGATATCATCATCATTTGATATTTAATAGTGGAAAAACACTGATCAGTTCGGAATTCGATGGCCCGTATTACCGCCCTAATGGGTATGTACTCCATGGCTGTGTCCAACCGTGGTGCTCAAAAGTTTCAAGAGAATCCATAAAACACATGGGCCTCAATAGTGGGACCTTCATACAAGCGGGGCTTGCAATAACATGAGCTAATCAATAACTGAGCAACTTGCTGATCGTAAAAAAAACTATCTAGCTTGCCCTAACTTGACCCCTAGGCGCGCCACTAGGCCCTGCAGCCGAAATAAAGGAGTGTACTTCACCTGTTCCTAGTCGCCGGCCAGCAGTTCAGCACGTCGATCAGCGCTTTCTTCCGCTGCCAAGTGTCGGATAACTCGCGGAACTTGGCAAACGCGTCCCGTCTGCCTTCCTCGTTGAGTAACTTTTCATCTAGAAAAGGACAATAAGCCTTTACTTTACATAGTACTACAGCATCACTTGAGCGTTGAACTTGAACTTTGTGATTCACCGGAAGAAAATTGGGTAGTAGACACCCAATAATTTAAAGACAGAACTTATCTAAAAAAAATACTTGATTTTAGCCCTGAAAATCTGATTAATATTAACTTAATATTTAGTTAATAAATAAATAGAAATAAATAGTCCAATTAAGTTGGCAAACGACTAAAACAAGTGACGTCATATAGGTATACATTTTTAAACAAAATCAACAGGGGAATCCCATTTCGACAGCTCATAAAGAAGTATGTCAATTGGTCCTTGGATGGCTTCCTCACGAATTGGCGAGATGAGGGACAACATCGGGAGAAATGGAGGGAATAGGGGGAGGCCCTTGCTTAAGAGTTGGACAGTAACGTCTATCCTACTATAAAACTCACCAGTAAGCTCCTTAGCATAGTCGCAGTCCGGCCACTCGGTCTGGAACAGCTCCACAGTAAACTGAGCTATCTTCAACATGTCGTCACTGTCGTGGACTCTCGCCTTCTGGCTCAGTGACAGCAGTCCGATCTGTTTGTGCGGCGGGAGAGCGAACTCTGTAGCCTTCAGCATCACCTTCTCTAAGAGATCTTCTGGGAACTTGATACCTTCCTTGTTGTATGACGTTAGGCGTGTGACTAGGGTCTCCATGTCACTAGAGAAAAATAAATGAAAAATTGTAGCTTTAGAGCAGGGTTTCTCAAAATGGGGCCCGTAGCATGTGTATCAGAGGTTCGCAGTAGGTCAGTTAACTCACAACATATTTACTAGAAAAATGTGTACGAGTAGTAAACTCAGCGTTTTGCGGTCAAGCCGCGAACACGAAATAAGGTTTGTTTTCTTTCCTAAAATATTCTTTGACCACGGACCCCTGTCCGTGGAATTGTTTAAATTGTGGCAGTGGTCCATGACTTCATAAAGTTTACGAAACCCTGCTTTAGAGGGTAAAAAACAAAACAGTTTAAACACGCTTTTATTTTACAACGTCGTTGCTCTACACTAGGAAATTTCTTTTGTATTGTGTGCGTTTACAGACAAATAAAATCACATACAAAAACAGCCAAACCCGGAACCACTGCCTGTAGGCTATACAAACCTATTTAACACTGTTTAATTTTTCCAAGATGGTTTCCTTTTTTGTAAAAAAAAAGAAATATTTTCCTTACTATAAAAATGAAGACCTACAACGTACTTGCAGCACGCCGTATTCCGGCTAACTATATAGTCTCGGTTCTATTGCGGTTCGCTGCATGTCATCATCAATAACAAGCATGTCTTTTCCATTATACTGACGGCTATATGCGACAGCAATTACAAATTCATAACAATAGACGTGCGGCCCGCCACAGCTCTAAGACAACCGCAGCGGTGGACGGCAGGCCGCAAGTCAGTGCGTTGATACCACGCGGTTTCATATAAAATAACAATGCCATCTGGCATTGTCATTTTGCCTGCCCCATCCATTTACAGCAAATGTAAATTTAAAAAAATAATTGTAATTATCAAAGAACCTTATTATAACAAATTGTTTTTCTTTAGAATTTGCGAATTTGTGTTCTTGGCTTATTTCCACGAGATAGGCTCGAGTGTTGGCTTGTGTGGAGTTCATTAGCAAAATGCTTCCTTTGTTTCTTATATTTGTTTTTTTTTTTAAATACCTAATTGATAATGTGGACTATAAGGAAAAGTAAAGAACTTCTTTTGTTGGCAAATAAACAACATTTTTACTCGCGGATAAACAAATCAATGCTAAAAGGAATTTAAATACAGTTTTTTAAGAAACTGCAAGTTCTGCAGTCATAGGACTAATGTTCAGTTATCAGCAATTAATAAGCAGTAAGATGCTACATATTGCAAGCTGGTACATGACTTTTATTGAGTGGGGCAAAGTTCTATAGAGTTTCTGGCATTATCCTTTAAATGCGGCCTGCTGCATTTCGGCCAGCCACAAGTGCGTTGTAGGTCTCAAACATTTTAATAAATTCAACTGTCACTAGTACTTACTTAGCAGTGTAAAGGTATCGTTCCAGGATATGTTGCAACACTTGCGGCACGCCGGCGTCCACGTGCAGGCACTGCAGCAGCGTCGTCAGTGTTGCCAGCTTTATGTCCGACAACATGACCAGCCGGCTGATGCATGACACCAGATTGTCGGTGTCGCCGTGACTCTTCTCTATTTCTCTAAAATAAATGATAAAGTATTATAAAAGTTTTTTAAAAAAAAAAGGAAACCGCCTTCAAAACCTAGAAAGTCATAAAATTTTTTAGCACAGAACACACATTAATTTACTTTCGGAAGTCGGTGGCGGTGGCTTTATGTTTGTTGTTTTGTATTGCCACATTACATAAAATTATTTATAACTTTTTAGTTTTTGAAGGCGGTTTCCTTTTTTTTGAAAAAACTTTTTGTTTTTAGCTTTTTAGTATTGCCTTAACATCCAAATCCATTAAGAAACGGCGACACACTTAAAAGAGATTGTAAGTCCTCCAAAGATTGAAGAAACTAAAACGTCATCTTAGTATTTTCTTGGAATTTTGTTGATTTTTTCAAAATGGGCAGGATCAATTTTGGTAAAATTTATATGGGACCATTTCGAAATAAACCCCATTCGAACAAAACTTTTGCGAATCCGTCTATATATCACAGAGTTACGCCCGAACATACATAAAAAAGAAATAGAAACATCCGAATTGATAACCTCCTCCTTTTTGAAGTCGGTTAACAAGCGAAAGTTTGTGAGGATGGATGGATGTTGGTTACTCTTTCACGCATAAACGGCTTAATGGAATTATAGCCAGACCGCTAACTGAGACCGTTTTTGAGTTAGCTGCGCGGTCTGTATGAGTACTATGAGAAGAGGCCTTTAATGGGGCAGTCATATTATTATTATGTTTGAACTCACGGCCAAATGTCCTCCCTGCGCACGTTGGAGTTCTCGATGAGGCTCTGTATGGTGGTGGAGTGGAAGTTCTCCAGGAAGCGAGCCCAGCGCGTCAGCTCCTGACCCACCTGTGCCCACGTCTGTTCACTGGAATAGACGAAAAAAAAGTAAAAAGATCACCTCATTAAAAATATATTCGTTGTTAGAGTTATTAAATAAAAAAATAAAGTCTTACTTCTTGTTGAACTTGAAGTCGTTCTCCTGTTCTTGCTGACAGTAGTCCACGGCTTGCATTATCATCAGGTTGCGAGTCCCGGCGGGAACTCTACAACGAAAAAACATTTTTATATGAACACTATCTGTCCGCGTCTCTCATCTGCATCCGCGAATTAAAAAGTAGGGTAAGTAGTAAAAACCCTTCCCTAGGGTTCAAGCTATACGCATTGTCATCGAAAACGTACGTAGAGTCAGGAAATGAGATAGGTATGTAGGTCATCAGAAATGGTTGAAGTTTACTTAGAAACTGATGTATGTTTTCGGATGAAACTTAACTAAAACATTTACATGTTTATTCTCTATTAAATTTATTTTATTTTATTCCAAAACATCCATCGGTTTCTAAGTAAACTTTAACTATATCTGACGACCTCTGTTATGTACAGTCAGCAACAGAGAAAGATATTATCTCTTTTGCTGACTGTACATAACAGACAGACAGATTTACTTTCGCATTTTTAATATTTATCATCATCATCATTTCAGTCTATTGCCATCCACTGCTGAACGTAGGATATATAATATAATAATATTAGTATGATATAATATTAGTACGGATATTCACGAGTTATCGACGTCATAAATATGTAACAATCTCTCGGGTATTCAGACTAGCGAAAAATTTGGCGGTCACTATAGTGTATTCACGGAGACGAGTTAGTATAGCGCCTTTTCTATCACACATTATCATACAAATGACAAAGACAACTTATTTAGGGTCAGTGGGCAATAACAATACCTTAGAAATGTAAATGCGCGTTCACACTGCGCTTCTTAAAAGTTCGCTTAGTTTATACCTGCGGCTTCATCTGTCGTATTTCAGAGCCATTTATTTGGTAAGTTTTTTTTTTAAATATAACTGATGGATATGAAAGAAAGCAATAAAATCAAGAGTTAATTATATAGACATAAGTTAATCATATAGACAGAGACACTCTTTACTTCTCAATCTTAGATAACGTTGTTTTCAATTGCCGAACCGGATGCGCCGGCCCGGCTATGTCTTAACATATTCCACTACGTTTAACAGATTAACATTTGTGTGATGAGCACTTGTGTTTGCCTTGTGTCTGGGTGTTGTTTATCTATATATGTATGTATTTACAAAAAAAAATGTATTTGTGTATGTATATCAGCTGTCTGACACCCATAGTACAGGGTCTCCCTAGTTTCCGGTCAGATGGCCGTGTGTGAAAATGTCCCCACATATTATTAGGGAAATAGTGGAATACGTCTTCTAAATACATAAAAAATTCCAACTATAAATATTTTTGCCTGTTATTAAATTTAGTTAGATTTATAGCCAAATACTCAAACGCTACTTAATTTTAAGATGGCGTCAAGGTTCATGCTGTCTCTATTACTTTATGTTAAAGTGACTGTGACAGAACGAGATTTAACGGCATCATACAATTGGGTTGTTGACACCTTTAACCAATAATTCCAAAATACAACTTACCTTATAATACACTTTATTTTAGCTCGGAAAACCCGATTATTTTTCAATTAACTGTAAAATTCGATTTTAAATTGTTCTGAAATCAATTAATAGTTAGTCAATTGAGTTGTTAAATAAGTGACGTCATATGCCGCTATTGTCATACAAAATCTATGGAAGAATCTCATTTTGACAGCTCATAAAAAGTATGTCAATTGAGTAGCGTTTTAGTATTTGGCGAATAATCTTTTAACTGCTGATTAATTTAAAATGTCATTAATGTTTTTCTATTAATGATAATAATAATAATAATAATAATAAATTTTATTGCATAACAAACTTCACATTGCACTGCAAACATTCAGTTGACATGATTTAATCAATATGACTTAAACATAAGAGTACAATAATTTTAAACTCTATCCCTTAAACTAGGTCTAGCCTGTATCTTAAGAGATAGGGTTCAGCCATTTCGTTGGACAAATTATATTTATTAAAAGACAACAACAAGTGAAACCAGTGACGATGTGGAACTTATAGATGAACATAAAAAAAAAACGAAAAACTAAAACTAAGAAGGTATGAATCAATTGCGTATTTTTGGGTGAGTGTGTGGTGTTGAGTGTGGTGTATATGTATAGTAAAGTGTGATGATAGGAGATATATTAAGTATGTGTATGTTTATGAGATATATGTTAGTAGATTTTCTGTTGTGGTATAGTCCTGCTGAAGTAGCCAATGAGTGATTTTTTGTTTTAGAGTGTATCTGTTTGAGTCAAGTATGTTAAGTTTTCGGTGTAATTGCTTGTATAAATGCGTACCTATGACGTAGAATTGGTGCTTTGCAAAAGATGTTTTATGTCTTACCCCGGAAGGGATGTTTGTGCGTTTGTCTGGGTTAGACCTGGGCATGGTTCTATGGGTTCTGAGAACAGCTTGCAGGATAAAGAGCTGCCTAACCGTTAGAACTTTGCATTCCTCGTATAAACGCACTGTTGGGAATCTATACGGTTTACGAGTCATGGTTTTCAGAACAGCTCTTTGAGCTCTCTCAACCCTCATGAAATTTGTTTTCATTGCACCACCCCAAGCAGTAATACAGTAACCGATGATGGACTGGCACAGCGCATAGTATACCATTTTTAATATATTGACGTCAGCAGAATCTCTTAGGGATTTAAAGATATAGATGAGACGCATTGTTCGGCTCGTAACCGCTTCGAGTTGCTTGTCCCACCTTAAGCCACTATCAATTTGAAGACCCAGGTATTTCACACTGTCAGCTCTTGGTAGAATGGGACAGGAGCACAAAGTTGGGTTACAGCAGGAGTGAGCAGATATTTTAAAAGTCGAAGACGGCCTTGTAGTGCGTTTTATTGCGAAAGGAATGTAACTGGATTTATCTAGGTTCAGTGTAAGTAAATTTTTGTTGAACCAGTTCATAATACTTTTCAAAGCTACTTCCGCCCTATCTTTGACTACGTCCCAAGTTGGTCCGTGAACGAGAATCGCGGTGTCGTCGGCATATGTGAATATCTTGCAATTCGGAAGGATCATCTTACAGAGGTCATTAATATATATTTGGAACAATGTGGGGCCTAAAATGCTTCCTTGGGGCACACCGTAAGTAATGGTTTTCTCTTGGCTAATGTACGTTTCTATTTTGACTTGCTGATACCGATTCCTGAGATAATCCTTGAATATATCCAGAGTTTTGCCACGTACACCCAATTCCTCAATCTTCGAAATAAGTATGGGAACAGAGACTGTGTCAAAAGCTTTGGACAGGTCCAGAAAGATACCCATACACCTTGTTCCACCATCCAGTTTCCGTGCTATGAACTGTGTAAGGTCCAGTACAGCATCTTCCGTCGAAACCCCGGATCTGAAGCCGTACTGGTTTTCAGCAATAATACAATGCTTGTCGAGAAAGCTTTTAAGACGAACATTAAGGACCTTTTCTAAAATTTTTGAAAGTGATGGCAGAACAGAGATGGGTCTGTAATTGTTGACACAGCCTCTGGTCCCACCCTTATAAATAGGATGAATTATGGCTTTCTTAAGGCCATCTGGGAATGACCCTAATTTTATGCTAAGATTGCAGATATAGGTTATTGGTCGAATCAGGATGTGTCGACAAGTTTTAAGCAAAACCGACGACACCCCGTCCCAGCCCACGGCACAATCGTTACGTAGCTGTAGGATTATTGTTTCCACTTAACTTTCATCGGTATCTAATAAAACAAGAGAGTTGATCGGTGACGGATTCAAGGGATCGCATATTGTTGATCGTTCACAGCCCATGGATGGTAATGTTTGACTATGATTAGTTAAAATGTTTGCTGCTAATTTTTTCCCAATCTCACTAAAGAAAGAGCACACCTGATTTACCGAGGATTGAGGATCGTCACATATTTTAAGCAATTCATCAGGACTAGTACGTGTTTTGTTGGTATGAGTAATTGTTTGAATAGTTTTCCAGAGGGCTTTGGGATTATTTTTTGATTTTTCTAGCTCACTAGTTTCATAGGCTATCTTAAGTTTTCGGAGTAGATCATTACAAAAATTCCTATATCGAGTGTAGATGACTTTTAGGATTAGATTGTCTGGAGATCCTTTTGATTTCATGTGAAGCATGTCCTTATTTCGGATACATTTCAGTAAACCTGGTGTAATCCAAGGTTTAGTGATTCTTTGTTTTCTTGGTATAGTTACTTTGAGGGTGTGTTTATTTATTACACTAGTTAATAT
Source organism: Charanyca ferruginea (assembly GCA_947361185.1). Lineage (NCBI taxonomy): Eukaryota > Metazoa > Arthropoda > Insecta > Lepidoptera > Noctuidae > Charanyca > Charanyca ferruginea. Next base: position 27,910,817 of record OX376058.1, on the reverse strand, counting down.
TGATGTAAAATAATTTAGGGCTTCGTTTGCGTCATTTATTTCATAAATTTCGGAAAAGTTAGTGTTTTCTAGTTCTGATTTAATTGCATCTAGATTAGGACGAGAAATTGAGTACATCTTTTTACAAGTTGGGTTCGCGTTTTTCAGTGCTATTATAATAGGTTTATGGTCGGTGATGAACGACTCGAGAATCAATGACGTGACAGGTAACTTAGACTTAACCAAAATATGATCAAGGCAGTTTTGCAGTCTTGTTGGCATTAGATGAGTTGGAAGAAGTCCATGGGACGCATTCAAGACAAGATAATCAAGGCTATGAGGGCTATTGTTACCCGGTTTTATGTCAATGTTTAAGTCGCCGACCAGCACAATATTTGGAATAGAAGATAGCCCAACATAGACGTCATTTAAGCTAGACAAGAATGTATCTATTTGACTATTAGTGGTATAAGACGGTGAGCGATAAATTCCTACGAATGCAAATTTATTATCTAATTGACATATAAGGCAATTTGCATTTGTTATGTTTGGTTCCCAAACATGACATTTTAATGTCATTAATATTTATAATTTTAAGATCAAATTATCAAAAGATTATTTTTGTGAATACCTATATCCTGTTCACAATAAGATTAGACATTTACAAAAACCTTTTTTACAGTCCGTTCAACCGATTTTGACTCATATTGCGTTGGTAGCATGACAAATGGAAACTGCAGTAAACAGTTGTTATTGTAACCACTTTTTTGCCTCTAATGTCATCCTTAAGCCTACGGAATAGAAGTCAAAATCGGTTGAAGGGACTGTAAAAAAGGTTTGTGTTTATGTCTAATCTTATTGTGAACAGGGTATAGGTATGTTTAACAAAATATTACCGTTCTATAGCCATGTCGGTGAAGCAGGTGTCGGCCACGAACTGCACTAGTTCGTGCTTGGACAACTTGTTGAAGTAGCTCGCGCACTGCCGGTACTGCTGCATCCACTTCTTGTTGCTCGCGTTAGGTGGCACCTGGACAATAAACGATCATGTAATGCGCATGTACAGTCACGAGCATAAATATGTATACAGGGTAATTGAAAAAATACCCAAAACCACTTAATCCTCACTTCGTATCATCACCCTGAACAACATTTGTTCTACGACTTATCAAAATTCGAAACATTTTTTTCCATACAAAAAATATAAACACACTTTAAATTTTGCATAATATTTTTTTCTGTCATGGCCGACGAAAGGCCTGCAATCAGCTGTGTCTGTACATTAGCCTACTTACTATCTACATCATATTCGCTATCATAATGGGTGCGCGCGCGCGTAGTATACGTACATTTTACAGACTTCAAATAAATTGTTTTTGGCTAAGTTATTTAATTGAGGTCAAAGTCGTAGAACAAATGTTATTCAGGGTGATGATATGAAGTCCAGATTAAGAGATTTTGGGTATTTTTTCAATTTCCCTGTATACAGATTGCAAAATTCAAAAGCAATTTTCTCGTGAAATAACTATTTCAACTTATAGATAATTTGTTTTTCTCCCATTAGCTAATAAGTTACCAAATTGTAAAAGTCTTGGCAAGTACACTCCTACATACTATTGTACTAGTTATAGAAGAGCGGGGCCTCCTAGCACAAATATTTCTTATACTTTAACGGAGACCCCTATGTAAGATATATTGTAGAAGTTGTACAGTTACTGAAATAAATTTATTATCATTATTATTAGATAAAACCTATTTTATAGTAATTTGGGATCAAAAATACCATATTCGTAACCCAATAACATTTCAATCAATAGTTTAGGAGAAACTCAGTTTAGAATGAGACCAACTGTTTACATGTTTTTGCTCGTGACTGTACAATCATTAACCTTTTAAAACCGCTTACGTTGAATTAATCCGACAAATATTTTAGTGTCCATTACGCCAGCGTCGTATATTTCTGACCAAATACCACAGCTCGTTAAGTCTGTTTTTTATTTAATTACGCTGTGCTCTATCAAGAAGATGTTTATATTAGGTAAATAGTTGTTAATTAAGTAATCATTTACAATTTAATACACTTTAGTCCCTTAATTGGAAGTCCTAAAAATAATGTCCGAAGTTAGATCATCATCACCTGCCTAGTCTTTTTCCAGCTATAGTCTTCCAGTCTAACCGGATGCAGCTGAATACCAGTGTTTTACATGGAGCGACTGCCTATCGGACCTCCACAACCCAGTTAATGGGTAACACGATACCCCTTGGTAAGACTGGTTGTCAGACTTAATGTCTGAAGTTAGATGAATTACTAATATTATTCACTGTGCCGGGCGCTGGAGGCACGACAACTGATATGAAGTCGGGCGGTTAAAAGGTTAAACAACGATTACAAGACACAACTTGTCTAAAAAAATTACACTTTATTTTAAAAACACGATTAATTTTCAATTATCGCCACAGTCTCGCGCTGTCTCTATCACTTTATGGCAAAGTGACTGTGACAGCACGAGACTTAACGACATCTTAAAATTGAGTAGCGTTTGAGTATTTGGCCATAACCTAGCTAGGACGCCAGAGCCATTCTTGAATTTGTTATATGTTAAAACTATCTGTTGTGACTGTAACAGACTGTACTACACTTTAAAAATTAATTAATTTATATATTATATACTGGCGAAACGGCGAGACGGGGCCGCGGTAGACCACTACAATAAGAGATGGCGGGACGATTGAGGGCTATGGCTTATGAATTCGCTGCTAGAGGCGCTAGTGTAGCGTGAGATCTACGAAACGTCAAATGTCAATGTGTGTGGGTGGGCTACGCGGGTTTATGCCTTTAGAGTAACGTTATTTTGCAATACCTGTGATTTATTATGGGAAATACGACTTACGGGTCAATGAATGTCAGTGCTTTGAGACAGTTTTATCTTTCGAAAACTTAAGTCCTCCTTTTTTTCAAACAAAACGGAACTGCGAAACACTACGGAATGCTCGATTTTTTACGGTACGATTTTAAAGTATTAAATTTGATATCTCGCGTTTTCACGATATGTTTTCACGCTCGCAATAACAAACTTTGGGACCTTACTCGACAGTGGCGCCAACTGGTGAGCATAAAATCGGTAGCCCTCATTGGCAAGACGTGGCTAAGAGTCGAAACCGATGGAAGGAATGGAGGGAGGCCTTTGCCATGTTGTGGGACAATACAGGCTAAATATAATAATAATAACTATAATATAGTTTTTATTATTATATTTAGCCTGTACTGTGGTATATAGTACTGTAGTATATTATACTCACGCTAAAGAAATACTTGGTAAGCCACTTAGTATAAATGGCGTTAACAGAGATGGGTATCTTGAAGGCGGGAGGCAGAGTGCGCAGGAACTTGGTCACCATGCCCACGTTCTCTGGCTTGATGATGTTCAGGACGTGGACAGTGAATTGTTCCACTGACGGCTGCTCTAGAAGCAGCTTGTAGTCCAGTTCTGGCGGGAATAAATGGAGTATGTTGGTGTTAGAAGGTGCCTTTTTTAAGTAAATGATTTTTCTTCGAATTTATCGCGTTCTCACGCACTCATTTGTTTTGGAACATCGCGCTGGTAGAAACAAAAAATAATTCAATCATGCTCGCGTTGATGTTAGACCGGCCGGGAAGAGATCTTTTTAAATTTGAAATCTAGGCTTAGGTTATCGTAGACGGAAGCTAATTCTTCAATAAAGCTTACCATAAATAAAAAGCTTTTTTACAAAAAAAAAAACAACCGCCTTCCAAAACTAAAAAGTGAAAAGTAACTTTAGCACAGAACACACATGTCTTTAGTTTCGGAAGTCGATGGCTTTGTTCCGTTTGTTGTTGTGTATTGCCACCGACTTTTCACTTTTTAGTTTTTGAAGGCGGTTAAACCAACCGCCTTTTTTTGAAAAAAAAAAGCTTTTTATTTTTTGCTTTTTAGTGCCCCCTTCTCATCCAAATCCATTAAGAAACGACAACACGGTTAAAACAGATATTGAAAGTACTCAAGGTTGAGAAAAGTACAACGTCGTCTTTTCGTCAAGTATTTTTTATTTTGCTTTTTTTTTATTTTGTCAAAAAGCGCTGGATAAGTTTCGATAAAATTTATATGGGACCACACGGAAAACACCACCTTGCAATTAAAAACACAATAATTAAAATCGGTTCACCCAGTCGAAAGTTCTGAGGTAACAAACATACAGTCGAATTGAGAACCTCTTCCCATTTTGAACTCGGTTGAAAATGAGGAGAAACTTACCCGTAGAAGCAGCCTTAGCCTTCTTGAGCAGCTTGATATGCTCTGCTGAAGTCAGGGCTCCGAAGGGCGCCTTCTCATCCACGCTCTTGAGTAACGTGAAGAAGTTGATCAGCACGTTGTGGTCCGTGCCGCTCAGCTGAGGCCATAGAGCCTCCTTGATGCTGATAAGCAGAAGAATACATGTTGTTAGAGGTGCCGAGGGCTAGGACGACTTTACTTAAGTGTGCACCTTTGTGAAGGGCCGCACGTTTGATAAATAATATACCATCGGTATCCTTCAATGCACCTTTGCGCTCCTGATACAAATTTCTGCAGATCACAAATATGACTGACTGCATGACTGACTGAGTTTACGACGACACACTTAAAAAAGAAAACAGTCCTAGTAAAAATTGAAGAAACTTAAACGTCATTTATGTATTTTTATGTAATTTTGTAATATGTTTTTTCAAAAATAGCTGAATCAATTTTAACAAAATTTATATGGATTCTGGAAATTCAGAATAAATCCCCTTCGAACAAAAAAATAATTTTGCAAATCCGTTTAAATATGACAGAGTTATGCCTGAACATACATAAATAAAAATATATAAACATCCGAATTGATAACCTCCTCCTTTTTGAAATCGGTTAAAAAGCTTTTTATTTTTTGCTTTTTAGTACCTCCTTATCATCCACATCCATAAATAAACGGCAACACAGTCAAGATCAAGATTGGAGAAACTTAAAACCATCATCTAATATTTTTTTGCTTTCTGTCGATTTTTTCAAAAATTGCTTAATCAATTTTATGATCTGTCAAACGCACTTCCTGCACAGATTTTTTAGGTAAATCTGTACTTATGACGTCACTTCGTTGTCAATAAATATCTAAATTTAGAGTAAATTGTTTTTTTTTTCAAGTTCAAGTTCTGTCATGGAATTAATGGTTAATGGGGTCATCTACACAAATCAAAAAAAAAATTACAGAAATATCTTTTTACACTTAACGTTTACGTCTGCCAGACTGCAAAGCAATTTGTTGGCAGGGTAGCTCCATTTTTTGTACGTATCGATATTTTATTTTTTATAATGACACTTTTTCACCTTGAAACTATTCTATACCCTGTTCACAATAAGATTACACATTTACTTAAACCTATTTTACAGTCCGTTCAACCGATTTTGACTTCTACTGCGTTGGTAGCATGACAAATGGCAACTGCAGTAAACAGTTGTTATTGTAACCACTTTTTTGCCTCTAATGTCATCCTTAAGCCTACGGAATAGAAGTCAAAATCGGTTAAAGGGACTGTAAAAAAGGTTTGTGTTTATGTCTAATCTTATTGTGAATAGGGTATAGGTAAATGATAAATAATACCTGGTTCGAGGCGGCGCAACAAAAAAAGAAAGATGAAGTCTTTGCCCAGATGTAGGATATCACAGGCTAGTTACAAAAAATACAAGAACATAATATCTTACCGCGCATGCGCAGCCTGCGTGTCTGAGGTGAGTGGCGCGGGCGCGGGCACGTGCGCGCTGAGCGCGGCGCGCGCGTGCCGCAGCCACACGTCGAGCGCGCACAGCCCGTACTTGTGCGCGAGCGACACCGCGCGCTCTACGTGCTCCTTGTCGCTCGAGCTATCACACAGACAAAAAATTACACTTTTAGGCCTTCAAATTAGCTTTGTAGATCCATACATCAGTCGCGCTGCCGTCGCAGTCGCATAATTTGAAGGCACCCTTAGGATAGCTCTTGGATCATCTCTGTCCAGGAGGAGTCTGTGACGGGGACACACGGACCTCCCCTTTCGCGGGCTCTAAATATGGGGACCGGGTCTTGCGTTTACCTCCCTCCAGGGGGGGGGGGGGGTTGCATAAAACTTAAGTGGTGGGGAAATATTCCCCTGCGAAAAATAATATCAATTTATTACACTCCACACAATAGAAGAGATGACACCCCCAGTCAATTGACATCTGTCAAAACGGCGATTCCCCCATATATTTTGTATGGTAAAAATAAAAGTGACGTTACTTTTTTAACAGCTCATTTGACTAACTTTTTATTGATTTCAAAGCAACAAAAAATATTTTTTTTTTTTCAATTCCTTCATTTATTGCATCAGACATGGTAGGTACATGGAGTTCTTATATAAAATATTCAGTAACACACATTTGGCCAATATATAGCATGCAATAGTACAGGTTTTTACAAGTTAAGGCAAGATATTAATTACTAGGTAACTACATTTTTCAATTTATGTCTACTTAACCGTTAAATATGTCTGTGCTTTATAGTATAAAATTTACAGGGACACTTTTGAAAGAACTCATCTGTTGGGGTTGTAATGCCCAACAGTGAAAATGTTATGTTATAGTTAAGTAAACTTTTTAAGGTATGTTATGTTATGTAAATGAGTAGACGAAGACGCAATAAATCCATCAAGGGAGTCTCCCTTGATGGATTTGAGCATCATACGAACAGATGTGTTCAATTTTTTTTAATCGATTTTATGATAGAAACTCAAAACAGGGTTAAAAATAATATGCGTAGAAGAAAAACGTTTTGCAATCTACTAAACAAGGAACAATTAGGTACTTACCTAATGTGTTTTTTTACCAATAAAATAATCTCAAGTTCACAACTTACTAGAAGTAGGTATTACAAGCACCTACCCTTTTCCCTTACATGTGATGATGAGGTGATTATCTATCATAATATTGAGTACCTACCGAAACCTAAACAAAATGTAGCATTTTATTCGGGTTCGGTTCTACAACAAAATCTCGCGAGTCTTCTACCTACTTTAATTGATGTAATAAAACAGAACTGTACCAACCTCTTACGACCTAATCGCATGGTTTGTTTGTATTGATTGAAATCTAGCGGCTATCCTCGATCAGTGTTTTTTCACCGAAGCCGAGAGAAAGTTTTGAAAAGAAATCATTTTTTAAGTATTGTCTACCTACATAACTACACAACAAACTTTCACAGTGAAGTTATTCCATTTTACACACTAGTAACAACGTTGAAATAATATAAAAATGCATTCACAAAACCATGAAACAAACCAAAACAAAAAAAATGGCGACTCAGAATCGTGATTATTCACGTATATTTTTGTACCTACACAATTGTCGTATTCCGTCGTGTAAACTCGTGTAGTAAAATCTAAAATGTTAAAAAGACAATGTCTTCAGTTCGCGTTGTGTGCGTGAGTTGTGACATTGTGTGTCATGTACGAATAGAAAATGCACACGCGTGCTACGAGCCTGTCACGAGGCACACATCCAAACAAAATATAATAATCTAGGCACAAATATTTTGTGTCTCTCCCGTAGGATCCTAGCGGCGCTAGTGCAGCGCGAAGCGATCGAAATGCGCGGACTAAGGCGCGAACGTATCGATGAGACTTCGTGTTACCACCGTTACGCGACAGATGGAGCTGATTTAAGATTTTTTTATTAATTGAGAGTAATTACTCGTGTATAAAATATTAGAGATATCAAAATAAATTAAAACAAGATAATAAATATTTATCTGAGTTGTAGGGTAGGCAATGTCTATGTGACTGTATGAACCGCACGCCACTGCATATATCTACATTTTATGTTAAGGCTTTTATAATAATATTACAGGTTTTAGTACGCCATCGCTCGATAGATGGCGTTGTGCAATTTAAATTCGCGCTATGGTTTCGTTACCGGGAAAAGTATATGTAGATTGGAATATTATTATTAAATTGTCATCTTAGAAGTATCTGGTGTTTTCTTAGCAGATAGTGGCTCCACCACACTAGTGGATATCCCTAAGGTGGATTTTGGGAACATGGTCCTTCGAGCCGGATAACCAAGGCTAGAAGTTGAAGAGTCCAACCAGAGCTGCAAGCCGGCTCATCCGAGCTTGTCGTTGAGGATCTGAAGCACCTGGTGACTACGGCAGTACCCAGGGCATCGACAAGCAGGGGCGTTTTCACGGATGGGTACCAGCAGGAGCAGTGCAACTACCAGCATCTCTGGACGGAAGGGCAAGTGTTGTATATTTGTGAAGGGTGCAATCAAACTGTGAGTACTGTAGTTTTGGGACTTAGAATAATTACGAAAAAAGTGAACCGACGGGGAACCTATGTTCGATTTCACATAGAAATTACGAACTGAAACACTTAGAAAAATATTATATTATAGTGTTGCAATCTCCATAATAAAACCTCATTATGGAACTTATAAAAATACAGGAAGACATTAGATCGCAGCTACAAAAAACAAAAATTAACTTCAAAAAGAGTCCTAAAGAAAGATTGTCAAAATCATATGTCGAAAACAGGATTGAAATTGTTAATAACAAATGGAATGAGTTTTCTAAAAATCATTACGAAATCTTAAAAAATGATGTATCTGCGGGTTCTATTTACTTTAAAAAGGACATACACAACGAAGTGGAAGAATTCTATTTGGATTTTAAATCGGAACTTGGTGAAATTTTAGACGGAATGAAAGGATTTTCAACAACATCAAGTAAGTCTAACGCAGAGAATAAGTGCGTAAAAACTTCTGTGAGGCTACCAAAGATAACAATACCAACATTTTCGGGAAGATATACAGATTGGATAGCGTTTAGGGATCTGTTTGTGTCTTTGATACACAACAACGATGACATTGATAATGTTCAAAAATTGCATTATCTAAAGGGACATTTGACTGGAGAGGCTGAACAGTTGTTGAGACACATCGCTATTACCAATGACAACTATGAACAATGTTGGAATATTTTAGAGCAACGATTTAATAACAAACAATTTCTTGTGAATAGTATTTTCGGACGGTTCTTCTTGCTGCGCAATATTACGACGGAATCTGCAACGAGTCTCAAACAATTATTGGACAACACTACAGACATGATGCAGGGATTGAAGAATTTGGGCATCGACACTACGTCTTGGGATGCAATAGTTATCTATATTGTATCACAGAAATTAGATACAGAAACAAGAAAACAATGGGAATCTAAAGTCAGTGAAATAACATTTAATTGTAGTGTATTACCAAATTTTAAACAATTTCAAACCTTTTTGCAAAACAGATTTCATTCTTTAGAATTTTTAGATACAAAAACTAGCTCAAATTATTTTAAAGATAATCAGAATTCAAAGGTTCGTTTTAATAACAGTTTACATGTATCTCAAATAACTTGTTCTTATTGTAAAGGTGATCACAAAATAAGTGCATGTAAAGAATTTATTAATTTACATGACAAAAAACGTTTATTTGTTACAGATAATCGGTTATGTTTTAATTGTTTAGCCAATAACCATGGTGTAAAATATTGTCGAAGTACAACTTCTTGCCACATTTGTAAAAGACGACATCACTCATTACTTCATTCCAGTAGTGCGCAACCGAACTTGGAGCCTATAGCATCACATCAGGTATTACAAGATGACCAATTACCAGATATGATACAGGGAAGTTCACACATTTCAAAGGGTTTTGAACAAGTGTCGTTGTTACCAACAGCAATTGTGTATGTAAAGTCAAGCAATGGATTCATACCGCTGCGCGCTTTAATTGATCAAGGGTCTCATATTTCATTTATTACGCAAGCCGCAGTTCAGTTGCTAGGTCTTAAGTGTGAAGCAGTCAAGGGTAATTTTTCAGGATTGGGCGGTGAAATCAAGGTGGTTTCAAAGAATAAAACGAATATTATTCTTCATTCATTGAACAATCCAGACTGCAGCATCCAAGTAACAGCCTATGTTTTAAACAAATTAACAGGGTTATTACCTCCTCGGGATTTTTTACTAGAACAATGGTCTATTTTAGAAAAGATTAAGTTAGCCGATCCAGGATTCCATTCGTCTAACAAGATTGACATGTTGCTGGGTTCAGAAGTTTATGGTGAAATATTAAGGGAAGGTTTTCATAAATGTTCATCAGGATCGTTGCTGGCTCAAAATACAATATTTGGATGGATTTTAACGGGATCAAATAAAACACAGTCGCTTTCTGCAAATATAGTTAGCATGCACGTTGAAGCAGATGATTTTCTAAAGGCATTTTGGGAAATGGAAAACGAGCCGCAGATAAATCAAAGGTTGATGTCAGAAGAAGAGAAGCGCTGTGAAGAAATATACGCGTCAACAACTACACGTGACGAAACTGGACGTTACATTGTCAAATTACCTTTTAGAGATGAGCATCCGGTTTGTTTAGGTCAATCACGTGAAATAGCATTAAGGAGATTTCTAAGACTGGAACAACAATTAGTCAAGAACGAGCAGTTGAAAAATGAATTTAAACGGACATTTGATGAATATTTAGAGCTTAACCATATGCGACCGGTTAATAGCGAAGACAGAGAGATTGGAGTATACTTACCATACCACGCTGTTATCAGGGAGGATAGAACCACGACTAAGGTCCGTATTGTTTTTGATGCATCTTGTAAGGGCAGGAATGGTATATCACTGAACGATGACCTGATGGTGGGACCTACCTTGCAATCGGAACTTCGTCATATCATAATGCGTTGGAGAACGTACCGAATATGCCTCTCTGCAGATATCACAAAGATGTACAGACAAGTATGTGTTCAGGAAGATGATGCTGATTTTCAGCGCATTTTGTGGCGAAATACACCTGAAAAAGATATCATGGAATATAAAATGTTAAGAGTTACTTTTGGCACATCATCAGCACCATATTTGGCAATAAAAACGTTAATGCAATTAGCTACAGATGAAGGAAAAAATTATCCACTGGTGGCAGATAGAGTTAAAAGAGACTTTTACGTGGATGATTTTATGTCAGGGTGTGATAATGAAAAGGAAGCAATACAAATATATGATCAGTTAAATGATTTATTAAATAAAGGGGGTTTTGAACTTCAAAAATGGTTAAGCAATAGTGAAGCTGTAATGAATATCATTGAGAAGAAAAATAAAGATAAAAAAGGGTTAGAGGAAGAAAAAGGGATTGAGGAACAGAAAGCTAAAAGCAAAAATAAACTATTGGGACTTACCTGGAACCGAATTCAAGATGAATTTGAGTACGCAGTTAATTTGCCAGCTATGTCTGCACCTGTAACAAAAAGGAAAGTAATATCTGATATATCTCGTTTATACGATCCTCTAGGATGGATAGCACCAAGCATAATAAGCGCTAAAATATTCATTCAAAAATTATGGTTATCAGGAATAAGTTGGGACGATGAATTGCCGCAAGGATTACTTGATGAGTGGGTTGCATATCGCGACAACTTTTCGCAACTTACCCATTTTAGACTGCCTCGATGGATATACTGTCAACATGACAATCAGCTTGTAGAACTCCATGGATTTTGTGATGCGTCCAATGTTGCCTATGGTGCTGTAGTGTACCTGAGAGTGATTGGTTGTGAAGGAAATATAAAGGTCAGTCTGATTTCGGCTAAGACAAGAGTGGCTCCCATTAAGCAAGTTTCGATACCTCGATTGGAATTATGTGGAGCAGTTATACTAGCAAAACTCCTTGTTGAAGTTGGTACAATTTTAGATATTCCTAAACAGCATTGGCATGCGTGGACAGATTCTGAAGTAGTGTTGGCATGGTTGAGTGATCATCCTTGCAGATGGAAAACCTTTATTGGTAACAGAGTAGCAACAATTATATCACATTTAGATCGAAACCAGTGGTCATATGTTAAATCAGATTTTAATCCCGCAGACGCTGCTTCACGTGGAATAAAACCTTCAGATATTAGTGATCATCAGCTATGGATACGTGGGCCGAAATGGTTGAAAGATTCGGAAATCCTATATATAAACCCAAAGAATTTGAAGACGAACCTGGAAGAAAAGGTTAAATTCGGTAACGTCGCGGTTGAAGATGATAAGGATATATGGGATAAATTCTCATCGCTGACAAGGTTGCTGCGAGTGGTAGCATACTGTAAAAGATTCCTGAAAAGAGAAAGACACAAAATACCTAAACATACTTACCTTTTGAAAAATGAAATACATGAAGCATTAGAAATTATGATCAAGAAATGTCAGAACAAATATTTCAAGCAAGAAATACAAGATATTACTGATGGTAAAAATATAAAAACGAAATCCAAACTTACCTCTTTAAATCCTCACATAGATGAGGTCGGAAAGCTTCGTGTAGGAGGGCGGCTACAATTTGCTCAGGTGGAAGAGGATAGAAAGCATCCTATTATAATTCCTCATGATGCACATTTAGCGAAACTTATAGTGGCAGATGCACATTTGAAAACGTTGCACGGGGGTCCGCAACTTATGTTAAACTATGCACGTTCTAAGTATTGGATAATCGGAGCAAAAAACTTAGTTAAACTTCACTATCGTAAATGTGTTACATGCGCTCGCTATCGCGCGCCTAATAAAAATCCATTGATGGGACAGTTACCAGTGGAAAGAGTTTCAGCAACTAGAGCGTTTTCATTTAGTGGTGTAGATTATGCTGGACCTATCAACATTAGAGTATCAAAGGGTCGTGGCAATAAATCATATAAAGGCTACATATGTCTTTTTATTTGTATGTCGACCAGAGCAATCCATTTGGAAGCAGTCAGTGACCTAACGTCTCAAGGATTTCTTTCGGCATATAAACGATTTGTAGCAAGGCGAGGTCATTGCAGCAACTTATACAGTGACAACGGCTGTAACTTTGTGGGAGCGGCACGAGAGTTAAAGGATTTATTTAATGAAGAAAAGTCAAATTTTCTGGCGGAAATTTCAGATTGGTTAGCAACTAACGGAACTCAGTGGCATTTTATTCCACCTCATGCACCTAACTTTGGAGGTTTATGGGAGGCGGGGGTGAAATCTACCAAACATCACCTGAAAAGGATTATCGGAAATTCCACACTAACGTTTGAAGAAATGTCTACTTTATTGGCTCAGATTGAGGCTTGTTTAAATTCTAGACCAATATCATACATGGAAGATCAGGACGAAATATCACCATTGACACCAGGTCACTTCCTTGTAGGGGAACCTTTGATTTTGCCTCCTGAACGTAATTATGAACAAACTACGCTCAGTTCTTTAAGAAGATGGCAACTGTGTCAACGTATGTTGCAACATTTTTGGAAACGATGGTCACAAGAATATCTTTCGGGATTGATGCATAGGCATAAGTGGAATCGCTTAACACCGGAACCAGAAGTTGGTGATGTTGTCTTGATTAAAGAACCAGATTTACCACCTGCCAGGTGGTTAATGGGCAAAATTGTAAAAAAGCATTCTGGCGTCGACAATGTTACTAGAGTAGTTACTTTACGATATAAGAACTCATTTATAAAGAGGCCTGTATCAAAAATTTGTGTTTTACCTACTAGCGAGTAGCGATACTTAAGTTTTGTTTTGGTTTGTTTTAAGATATACAACAATGGATATTTAATATGTTGTGTAGCACGTGTGTTTGTTTATTACTTTTAGTTTTAGTTATGGATACAATATGTTTAGTTTAGCGATTTTTATATTAGTTTAAGGACTGTTGTCCTTAGTGGGCGGGAATGTTAAGGCTTTTATAATAATATTACAGGTTTTAGTACGCCATCGCTCGATAGATGGCGTTGTGCAATTTAAATTCGCGCTATGGTTTCGTTACCGGGAAAAGTATATGTAGATTGGAATATTATTATTAAATAGTCATCTTAGAAGTATCTGGTGTTTTCTTAGTAGATAGTGGCTCCACCACACTAGTGGATATCCCTAAGGTGGATTTTGGGAACATTTTATGTGCAAGCCAGTACGACCAAAATTGTAAACCATAAATTTAATTAAATTTGGTACTATTTTACAATGCACATATTAGTATATAATTATCAAACTCTTATCAAAATGAATACATTTCTCGCATTAAGTATTTAATGTAGATAAACTTTGTCTTTCACACTAAGTAATTTGGCCGAATAGTTTAAAAGTTATCACGTTAAGATTGACTTGAACGGAGCGCCTAACGGCGGCCGGCGGCGGGCAGACGTCATTGATGGTTGTGTTCTGTATGCATTTTTATTGTCATGTCATTTATTCCTCGTCATTTATCCTAGATAGCGATTAATTACTTTTTATTTTTAATTCAGTCGTATAAGAATTGTCCTTTATTGTTTGTTCACACAAACGTGCCATCGAAGCTCTTGATCGTTGTTTACAAGACATACACGGCAAACAAACAATAATGGGTGGTGTGGTTGTTTTATTGGCTGGGGACTTTCGGCAAACTTTGCCTGTCATCGAGCGAGGCACTGCAGCAGACGAAATTAACGCATGTCTAAAATCCTCATATTTATGGACCAAAGTTGAAAAGCTGCACCTTAACACCAACATGCGTGTCCAGTTATTCAGTGATCTAGAGTCGGGCGCGTACGCTGAAAAACTACTTGAGATAGGTGAAGGTCGAATCGAAACTGACGAAGAAGGTATGGTTCTATTCACTAACCAATTTTGTCACGTTGTGGATTCGGAAGACGCACTCATTGCTCAAGTTTTTCCAAATTTGCAACAGAACATCTACGATGAAAGTTGGCTATGTGAAAGAACTATACTAGCACCAAGAAATGAGACAGTTGCGAAAATCAATAAAATTATCTTGGACCAAGTAACCAGCGATGCAACAACCTACAACTCCATCAACACAGTCATGTCATCTGAAGACTGTACGAGCTACCCCGTGGAGTTTCTTGACTCTTTGGAGCTATCCGGGGTGCCATCACATAAGCTCGAATTAAAAGTCGGTATACCCGTTTTGTTAATGCGCAACTTGGACGCCCCGAGACTATGTAATGGCACTAGATTGAGAGTCATTGAACTAGGCAGGCATATTGTTAAGGCCACAATTTTAACTGGAGAAGCTAAGGGTGAAAATGTTCTCATTCCACGCATCCCAATAATACCCAATAACTTACCCTTCAATTTCAAACGTTTACAGTTCCCACTTAAAGTTGCATTTTCTATGACTATTAATAAATCGCAAGGGCAAACTTTGAAGGTAGCGGGGATACATTTAGGCACGCCCTGTTTTTCCCATGGGCAGCTATATGTAGCTTGCTCACGTGTATCTAAATCCCAAAACCTACATATTTACGCTGAACAAAAAAAATCAAATAACATAGTATACAGGAGCATATTGCAGTAAAAACACAGATAAATTAACACAGATGTTCACCTATTCCAATAAAATTACATACCACATAATTCTTTACTTATCACAAAATCTATTAAAGAAACCGCATCAAAATCCGTTGCGTAGTTTTAAAAATGTAAGCATACATAGGGACATAGAGACAAAGAAAGCAACTTTGTTTTATACTATGTAGTGATTAAATAAAAGTAACATTGGTCCGACCTGTTTGTTAGTCAGTGTTAAGTAATCCGTTTGTGCTGGATAGGATAATCTCAAGCCCGGGGAAGGACATAGGGCTACTTTGCATAAACACACCATACAGGTAAAGATTGATGAAGAAACCACTAGACTTAGCATTTTGAAATTTGCAGAGTTCTATTATAGCTTAAAGTAATGAGCACTTAGAAAGGAATTCAGATAATTCTACCCTCAAGGGATTCCTTTTAAATATTAGGTATAGGAGTTCAAAGGTTGTATGGAAACTAATTTTGAAATTAGAAATCTGGGATGTACGATGTGAAGGTACATTAAAAAAAAAAGTATTCAAAAAAATTGTCGTAACATAATGTGGCAGATCAAATTCTACGCGAGCGAAGCCGCGGGCAAAAGCTAGTACATATATATAGATGTTCCTAATTATTCTCGATTTTGTTCCAAAAACTGCTCCTTTGACAATGTGCATACTTTTATTATGTGACTTCCAAAAAGGCATTGCCATCGGTTAGTATTGAATTTTCGTACAGAACAGTGGATACATTTTTCGTTTCAAAACTTGTTTAAACACGGACGTCTCTTTATTCAACATTCCAGCTTTTTTTGTCATCTAAAAGAACTGGAGTTGTTGCCATGTTCCCGAAATATATTGAAATGGCCATTTTTTTTTTTACTGTAGTAGTAGTGTAATATTGTTTCAATTCAGTCATTACAGTAAAAAAAAAAATCTAAAAGAACTGGAGTTGTTGCCATGTTCCCGAAATATGTTGAAATGGCCATTTTTTTTTCATCATTCATTACAGTAAAAACAAAATGGCCATTTCAACATATTTCGGGAACATGGCAACAACTCCAGTTCTTTTAGACGACGAAAAAAGCTGGAATGTTGAATAAAGAGACGTCCTTCCTTAGTCAGCAGTAGCTTAGACTTTAAAGTACCAGAAATAGGTTGAAACAATCAAAGTCTAAATATTTATTTCAATTAAACCATTAACAGGCATTCAAGGAGTCAGTTGTCAGAAAGTTGCGATCTGGCTGCTCGTTTTAAAACGTAGGTAGTTCTATGGACAAGAACGAGCATCAAACTCCATGAACACTCTTTTTAGGCAAGTTTCATCATTTCAATCAGCGTTTCTTAAAGTGGGGTCCACGGACCAGGTCAGTTAACTCATAACATACCAACTCTCGGCCAAGCCATGAACAAGAGGCTCATTTTCTTTTCCTAAAATATTCTTTGACAGGGTTCCGTAGAATTGTTTAAATTGTGAATGTGGTCTGTGACTACAAAAAGTTTAAGAATCCCTGATTTAAATGAACGCGAACAGTGCTGATTACAATTTACTTTAACTTAAAAAGTTATTTGCTTTTTTTTTTAATTCTATAAACATATTATGTTTTTTTTATATATGTTACTAGCTGACCCGACAGACGTTGTCATATCGCTATCTACCTACTTACCTGCCTATTTACCTACCCTAAACCTAAAAAAAAAAAAAGTATCCTATGTCCGTCTCCTGGTTCTAAGCTACCTCCCCACCAATTTTCATCCAAATCGGTTCAGAGGTTCTTGAGTTATAAATAGTGTAACTAACACGACTTTCTTTTATATATAGAGAAGAAGATAATATACATAATTACGTAGATTTTATAATGAGTACATTTTCTTGTTTTTAATTTCTGTTGGTAAAAACAACAAAATTGGCTCCCACAATAATCTTGGAATTTGCCTTAGAATACCATAATGTTATGATAAGTATGAGTACCTAGCTTGCTAGCGTTGGTAAATTTAAGTATGATTCTCACAGCCGAAATAGCTCAGTTGGGAGAGCGTTAGACTGAAGATCTAAAGGTCCCTGGTTCAATCCCTGGTTTCGGCAGAACCACTTTTTGTTGATGTTAACATTTTATTTAACACTATTCTTTATTATTACATATTTGTTATATTATTTATTATTATTATTTTTACTGATATACGCATTTATTCTTTATTACTATTTTTTTTTTTAAAGTGGTCTAACAGGCGTTTCATAGGCAGAGGTCTATCTGCCTATGAAACGCCTGTTAGACCACTTTCTTGGGGACTGTAAAGGAATCTTTCCTAAGCCTCGTAAATCTAGGAACGTCCGATGACTACTTACTGTCGCTCTATGCAATAACTACGCCTATTGTTAATGACTGATTTATAATAAATTTACTGCTACTTGTTATTCTATTTAGCGTAATTGTATTTTGTTTGACTGTATTTTTATTTTTTTTACTGCTATGACCAGGTTGACATTTTTAATTTTATTGTAATTCTAATGATATGCCTCCTAAATTCTATTCTTAAATTTAAATAAACCTTACCATGTGACGGTAAAATATTGAGAACCCTATTATAAAAGAACATGTATGCACCTATAACCCATGTTTGCAAAGAAATAAATGATTTGATTTTGATTAGTACCTGGCAACCCTGTAAATGATCTCTTTCCTGTAGTCTTCGTCGGCGTTGAACAGCAGCCCGTTGACGGAGTATCCCAGGGCCCGCAGCGCGTCCACCTCGCCCATGCCCGTGAGGCGCTCGATGCACTGACGGATCAGCTCCATCTGCTGTTCCGACGCGCTGCCCCGCGCGAGTGTGTCGCGCGCCATCTGGTGGACACAGAGAGACTTTGTACTCAATTTTTCGTTGCTTTTTGGCTTTCGTCTGCACTAGAGCAAGGGTGCACTGCAATGCGATTTTAAAACTACAGCCGCCAGCACATCGAGGCGTACTAAACTGTCAAATTTTCCCAATTCAATATGAACCTTATCTTTTGTTATAAAGTTGAAAATCTATCAAAGATATTTGACAGATTATTGTAGCTTGACTTGCTGACTTATGATGTACTAACGCGGACTTTTCCGCCTGCTCAGTTAAAAAAAAATTCCCTTGGCGCCTGCGAAGTCAACGGGGCGGGGTAGAGAGCGCTTCCATCTTTTGAGTGCAAGCAAAAATGAACTTAGTGGTGGTCATGCGAGTGTGTCCACGATAGTACATCTCGATTCACATTTGTGCAATAAAATAATTGTGTTGTAAAAAACATATCGTAGTGCGCGCTCGTTCTAAAATTTGGTCGGGCGGAAATAACGCTTTTGTTCCCGAATTGTGGTCCGGAGCATGTTTCTTCGCATTTTGTTTATGAATTATGACCCGTAATTCTATACCTAGTTACGACCAGCGCAGACAGGGCAGCAATATGCTGTTGTAATTTACAATTATTCATTGATAAATAACAAAAATTTATCAAAATAAGAGTTGAAAATTGTGTTATTACTCTCCTCTACGATAATAAATGTCGCGGAATTAAATTTTGCACATAATTTTCAACTCTACATCTGATGTTTTTGAATTGATTGTCAATTACAGGCTATATTTTCTTTTATTTATTTATTTTATCTTTATTTCGATTTTAATTGTAATTTTAATTATTTTTTTTTTTTAACTTTGCTTCTTTTCTTGACTAATACTTTTATTTATTTACAGGTATTCAAAAAGGGAAAGTTAGTTTGTTTTTATGTTTTTTGCGTGTCAAAGGTAATCTCTAAAAGTCCTAGTCGGACGAAGCCGCGGGCAAAAGCTAGTTTCATATTTTCCTCTTTATAAAACTAGGAATTCCTCCTATATCGCGGGTGCGTTTACATACATTTCCGTGTGGGAATCGAGCTCGCGCCACGCAGCGCAGAAGTCAACAATGGTGCCGATTCCCTTGTTCACAAACTAAAATGAAAGAATAGGCGTCTCTTACTACCAGGCAGGTGATGAAAAAGACGGCGACAGACAAGAACTAAGTTAGAAATGTCAAATTAGTTTTTTCCTTTGAACTTCACCTTGTTTTTAATCAATACGATCTGAAATGACAACTATAAATTGTATGAACATTTTAGATCAACTTAAATTGACACCTCTTATTAATATCTGCCTCTTTCTTGTTTTATTGGATAGAAAGAGATATAAATAGCTTAAAATAAGTAAAGCTCGTGTACAATAGAATTGGCACCAACGTGTCGTCGAATAAAAAAGCGGCCAAGTGCGAGTCGGACTTGCCCATGAAGGGTTCCGTAGCAGCAAGTAACAGATTATAAAAGTATTTTTATTTTTGAGATGATTGAATGAAAGGTAAATTGCGGATTACGATTTATGACTTATTAAAAAAAAAAACTACTGACTAGATCTCGTTCAAACCAATTATCGGTGGAAGTTTACATGGTAATGTACATCATACATTTTTTTTTAGTTTTTTCATTCTTTTATTTTAGAAGTTCGGGGGGGGGGACACATTTTACCACTTTGGAAGTGTCTCTCGCGCAAACTATTCAGTTTAGAAAAAAAATGATATTAGAAACCTCAATATCATTTTTGAAGGCCTATCCATAGATACCCCACACGTACGGGTGTGATGAAAAAAAAAAATAGTTCTAATAGTTCTAAAAGTCAGTTCTAAGTATGGGGAACCCCCAAAATTTATTGTTTTTTTTTCTATTTTTGTGTGAAAATCTTAATGCGGTTCACAGAATACACCTACTTACCAAGTTTTAACAGTATAGTTCTTATAGTTTCGGAAAAAAGTGGTCGTGACATACGGACGGACAGACAGACATACATGACGAATCTATAAGGGTTTCGTTTTTTACCATTTGGCTACGGAACCCTAAAAATCACCTTGGCAGGTTTAACGTAGTAAGCGTTGTCGCTGAGTTCAGCGCTGTTGGTCTTGACGAGTGCGGCGTACAGTGCGGCGCTGACGGCGGCGTCCGTGTGTTGTGAGCGGATCAGCTGCGCGTGGTGGGAGGGGGACTGGGCCGTTCGCAGCAGGCACGACACGCTCAGAGCTGTGTCCTTGTATAGTATCTCTTCGGCGCATTTTTGGACCACTGAAAAATATAATGGTTACGTAAATATAAAAAAATGAGATTTTTCGCTAACAGAATAGATTCAATTTTTTTTAGAATTGAATAAATTCAGTGATTTTAACAAAGTTAAAACTAAGTAATAGTAGATTGTTATACAAGGAGCTAAAATGATCCATTATATACGAGGTAGTTTTACTCCCGAGCTTTAGCGAGGGAGTAAATAGAAACCGAGTTTTAATGGGTTTTAGCGCCGTGTGTTACACTATAATTTTCACTACGATTGCGAGAAAATAAAACAATCCAATACTATATGAAACTTTTTTTTTGTTTCTTCTGTAGCCGCAACACATTGCATGCATTCTACCAGAGATCGCCGATTTTAGTTCCATTTTCAAAATTAAAATGAGGTTCTTTTTTTGTGAAACAGTATTAAGTCGTGTCTTTATTCATGATTATTCTACATATGACTAAAGACATTTTCGTTTTTGTAGGCTCATTGTCAAATTTGACACACAAAAATTAAAAAAAAAAAACTTTTTCCCCTAGAGGATGAAATGCTATTTTATCCCCGCTCTGGTATGCTACAATGACGGCCTTTTTGAGCAAGAGAAGTGAAAATATTTTTTTTTTCGTCCCACACAAATAGCAAAACTTATGTAAAATATGAATAACATAAAGAGCATCCTGTATGATTCCGTCTTATTAAAAGAAAGGTGTATTCTTAGCCCTTCGGGTACCCCTACAGGTAAAACTTCTACTTATTACTTGAAAAACATTCCTGATAATCAATTAAACACCACTAGAGTAGAAGAGTAGGAGTACATAATCGTGTGAATAAAATCGTAACGGATTCGTAATTCAAAGTCAGCGGATTGAATAAGTAACACTTTGCACTTTACAATATCGCTGACCCGTAACAGGTATCGCTAGTGTTTAGGCTAAGTTGTTGTTATTTTAATTTATTAGCCATACAAATTACCAAACCAGTTGTTATTTTAATTTATTAGTTTGGCTTTCTGGTAAGTACTAAGTGAATTGCTGGTGCTACTTACATGGGGCTAAGTCTTATTTACTAATTAAATCATCATCATTAGGTCATCACATCGCAATCATATCATCATCTATAATATCATAATTTTCAGGGTTCTAGACTAAAAAGCCTAAAATACAATTTAACATTATTATTTTGAAACCTGATCTTAAATAAGCTTTGCCAGTCACATCTTCAAATTCTTAGTTTTTTTATTCAGCTGTAAGTATAGGGTATTTTACACGTCTATACGAGAAAAAATCTATAATTATGTTATTGAGACAGTTTAGGCATAAAAGCAGTCGGAAAATGTAAGTTTTAGTTCATAAAATAACAAAACAATTTTTTAAATTCAATTCAAAGTTTTCAGTATTTTTAATCTGATAAAAACACCGTGAAATAGTAGCGGCCATGTTATTACGCCGTACAGCTGTGTAAACAAAAAATTGTCAACTGTCAGTCTACCGATTGGCGTAAATCGGCTTTGTACTTTTATTATTTTCGTAACCAACGTAATTTTTTTCATTATTACACCTATTACAAAATATGTTTTTAATTATTTTTAAATGATATACAATTATCATATTTAATATAAGCTCATTTGATACAAAACGAACTGACGTCATTTACGCTGAGCAATACGGCGTCCAGTAAGAGGCGTTATCGTCAAACTACGCGCGAAATTTGAAACTTTAGATGCATTTTTATGGCACTTATCGATTGAATATTGTGTTTTTTTGGTGGCATATTAGCACTACAGAATTTCATTGAGACACTTTTCAAAAATGGGTGTAATACCCTATTCCAGAGGAAATCTCATCAAAAATCATTATCATATCAAAAGCCGGAAGACGTCCACTATTGAACATAGGCCTTGCGCAACCTGTCGCTTGCATCCACCGGTTACCCGCGACCTTGACAATATCGTCGGTCTTGGAGGGAGGCCTACCAACGTTAGAAATAAATAAGACGGATTAATTCAGTGATTCACCTTCAGTCTCCAACTCGAAGGTGACACCGTCCTCCAGACAGTTCTGTATGTAGAACCACTTGAGCACGTTCTGCCCGACGGTCGTGGGCCCGTGCGTGGCGTCGGGCAGCGAGAACCGGTCGTAGCGGTAGTAGCTGGGCGACACGCCGTGCTCGGGGTACAGGCCGCGGTAGAACTCCTGGCAGTGCGTCGTGCGCTCCGTGGATTCTGTTGCAGCGGCTTTGTTGTCACTGTGTTGACGATAATATGAATGGTCAGTTTTGTAGATTATTAAGGCGATCGATGCCACCAATCGACATCGATCGACATTGATCGATTAGTGTGGTAGCTTTGGCTGATCGACGGATACCGTTCCACTAACTAATCGCTCGATTGCCGGTCGATGACATCGGTCGACGTTGATCAATTAACCCCAGCTATAATCCATCAGTAGTAATAATCAAGCAGCTCGATCGACGTCAACTAATAAATTGTACCATCGATCGATGCCGTCAATCGACGATCGATCGATTGGTCTGGTAACACCCTAACGATCTTGGTTTCAGACCGCTAGCGTTGAATTTTTTAAAGTAAAACTTCTTTTGCGCACGCTTGACCTGAGGAGTAAGCTGGTGAATGCGTGACGAAAGCGTTAGAAAAAGTGTGATCGGGCGAGGCGAACGGAAGTTGAGAGGGAGATATAAGTTAGTGAAGAAAGAGAGAGAGTTACGTTTTGTATATTACTGTAGAGGCAAGAGAGAGAGGTGCGAGTATACGTTTTCTTTCTCTCTTTCTCTCATAGCCAGTTGCAAACGGATACATATATTCATATAGATGGAGTTTTACTTCTCGTGTGGTCTAAAACACACTCGTATTTTATTATGATAATGGGTTTGCATTTGGCCGCAACTCATCTGATTCATAAGTGATGATGTTGCCTAAGGTGGAGCACGCATATTTAAAAACCGGCCTTGAAAATTCCCAGATTATATTTATCTGGGATTAAATTATATTTTTGGTTTTGTTACAAGTATAACAATGTTTATAAAATTGTGCGTCAATTTCTCGTGAATAAATAGTTTTTCTTTATTTCTTTTTTTCTTATCGGGGAACAGAGAGGCGCCAATGAATTCCACAGTCTGGCAGCTCATACCATAAATGTGGAAGCAAAGCGCTTGGTTTGATACTAACTATTTATTGATTTGAAAGTAACAAAAAAATTATTAATCGCGTTTTTAGGACTAAACCAATTTTTTTTTTTTTAAAGAGTTGTGTCTCGGAACAGTTGGTTTATGCCTAAACCAATTGTTCCGAGATGGTGTTAACTACCTATTTTTTTGAAAATTAATGTTCATTGAAAAGAGCTGCTGCTCTTTTCACCAACCTGAGAGCGAATTTATTCTGGAATGTGTCGAGTAGATAGTTGAAGAGCGGTATTTTCATCTCTGGTTGAGCGGGAACCAAGTCTTTCTTCTCAACCATAGGCTGTAAAGTAACGAGAAAAAAGTAGTTTAAACAACGGGTATTAAAATCAAAACAAAATTCACTATGGCGTGAACACAAATTATTTTTGACTTAGAAACGCGAAGGACCTGTTTCACCACCTTTCCTCCTTCCCAACTATGTTGGGGCGGCTTCCAGTCTAACCGGATGCAGCTGAATACCAGTGTTTTACATGTAACGAGTACCCATCTGACCTCTACAACCCAGTTACGGGGTGACACGATACCCGTTAGTACAACTGCTTGTCAGACTTTCTGGCTTCTGACTACCCATAACGACTGTCAAAGATCAACAAATGACAGCCGGGACCTGTTTGTGTGCTTTTTCATGTTTTCCGAGGCACGGAGGGGTCTTGGTATGATATGGAATGGTCACCCATCTACGGACCGACCACGGAAATTGAGCTTTAGACCGACAGTGGCCGGTTACCATGGAATCAACACTGACTTATAAAAAAATATATGTGTTTCCTACAAAAATGTTGCCAAAGTTTTGTTCAAACTTGATATTCTATTATTATGACCACATACGTACGGTAGTGACAGCATCAGCAAATTCGTCGTCAGTTGAAGGCCATCGCTCGCAGAGACCACTGTTCTCTTTAAGTGTCACACCCATCTGCTGTAGGCTCTCCAATTCTAAGCCCATTCTGTTGAAAATAAAATATTGTAGCAGCAGTTCAAAAAACATTTTTTCTTCGGGAAAGTTGTTTGTTATCATGAACACAATCACGTGTTTAAGTATCGTACACTAATTACCAGTGACCCTATATAGTGTAGTAAACAAACCTGGCTCGCAATATATCTTCAATATCGGCCGGGTCTGTGTAGGTGACGGCGGCGGCATACAACTGTCGCCGGGTGGCGGTGTCGGCGTGCGCATGCGCGGTGCGCGCCACGTGCGCCAGCAGCGGGGCGGCGGGCGCGTGGCGCAGCGCGGCCAGGCGGCGCGCTAGCTCCACCCCCGCGCCCGCGCCGCCCGCCCCCGCCGCGCTCGCGTATGAGCCCGCTAGCTGAAGGACTTGGCCCTCTCTGAAGACACGATGAATGTTGTGTAAAGTTACGTTGAAAGTTGCTCAACTTGTCGCGAGATAATCAGGACCAATTATTCACGTGGCCCTTCACCCTCTTAAGGGGCTATTTAACGACTTTTACAGATTTAAAACTGACAATCACGTCAAAATGTGTAGTGTAAATGATTTGAAAAAAATATATGTTAAACTAGAACATTCTCTTAATCATTTAGTATGTGAATATGTTTGATTATATTCATATTAAATACCTAGTTTAATTAACTCGTGAATTTGTGTCTGACGCGGGCAAAACATTGACAATCACACAAAATCTACGAGGTATAATTAAACAAAACTTACACTATCTTACAGTCAATTTTATTACCTATCTTTTAATATACACCTTTTTTTTAAAGCTAAAAAATACTATCTTCTTTTTTTTTTTTTCGACTAAATTTTGAGAGTTTTGGACGCAGCGCATAAGATTCTCTGATCGCTCAAGGTTGCTGACGTGTATCGTCGCCTTAAGTTACGTTGAAAGTTGTTAGGTCAGGATGACGGGTGTATTGTTGCAGAAATTAATGTTATATATGAAAGGAATATACCAGCAATGTACTATCGCGGAATTTCCCGCCTGCTCAGTTAAAAAAAAAATTCCCTTGGCGCCTGCGAAGTCAACGGGGCGGGGTAGAGAGCGCTTACATCTTTTGAGTGCAAGCAAAAATGAACTTAGTGGTGGTCAGGCGGGTGTGACCACGATAGTACAGTCACCAAAAGAGATAAGTATCCATGTCGCTGGGAATAGTTGAAGTTTATTTAGAAACCGATGGGTGTTTATGAATAAAACAAAATACAATTAATAGAGAATAAGCAGTTCAATGATTTAATTTAATTTAAAAGGCTCCATTGGTTTCTAAGTAAACTTCAACTATTCCCGACGACATGAATAGTTATCTCTTTTGATACCTGTACTTAAATGTACCTCCATGAAAAAGAACAATTATAAAAATAAAGTGAGCCGCGGTCCTGACAGTCAGAATGACGGGTAAATAATGATAGTGAAAGTCATAAATATGTTATGGTTACCTAATATTTACCACAAGAATATACCTTCAACGTACCTCCTCATAAATATAATCTGAAAATATAATGCGACTAATAAAAACGAGAAAATCAAGAAACAAATTTTAACGCCTACCAATTTTTCATATCAGTATGAATACAGTTTTATTAGCTCGCATTGAAAATCATGGCACTATGGCGTTAAGTGGCTTCTTACACCCTTATATAAGGTCCCATTAAAATAGATGGACAAATTTTAACACAGCGTTCAGTACGTGTAACCAAAGATATCCAATCAAAAAAAAAAAAACAATAATTAATGTGATTTTATTTTAATGGGACCTTATATTTAAGAAACTAAGATAAAGGTAGTAGATAAGATTCATGTTAATAATAGAACACCAAAAACAGGTACCAACTGTACCGACGACGTCGATAAGTCTTAGGTAACGCATAATTTAATCGCCAACCCTTTAAACCGGAATTAATTAATTAAACCGGAATAGCCTATGTAGTAAAATACACATACCTGGCTATTTCATCATTGCCAGCTATCCTCAACAACGCTGCCAACTTCAACAACTTATGACTACATAAGTATGCGTTAGAATCCAACATTAAACACGCTTCTATCAGCGTTATTCGATCTTCGCATATACGAACTGAAAAGTGAAATGGTTTATTTTATTCACACACATTAGGTCTCACATCAGTATATACAAGGTGGTAACTTAATCACCTGCCTCCTCTTGGGGGTAATATTTACCTGCGTACTGTACGCTCACACAATAAAGAGATAAAATAAATAATAAAGATAAAGAAAATAAAAAAGCAGTAAACTTCACAAATACAGAAACGTACACAAGTATAAAACAACTAAAATACCTACATACGTAAATATGTATAGATTGAACTTCCCGAATTGATATGGGTTTCATTCGAAAAGTTCTCAAATCCGAAATGTTAAAACCAAAAACTGCTTTTCAAATTACATAGGGGGTGTAAAAAGGCACAGACGCACATCAAGCCATACCTGTCAAATTTTCCCAATTAAATATGAACCTTATGATTTTGTAATAAAGTTGAAAATCTATCAAAGAAATTTGACAGATTGTAGTAGCTTGATGTGCTGGCCTCTGTACATCACATAGCCTATTACAAAAATATTTGGAACTTTGATCTTCAATAGTGTCGCTGGTGTGGCTGGCTCCTAGGTATAGTCCAGAACCAAAAAAATCGTAATAATGGGAAGAAGTTGCGGCTTTGTTAGTTATCTTTTTACTCCATCCCACAGAACATATTGTTTAAAATGTTGTTCAGTAAGACGAGTAAAATCACCTCCCACTGCAGGAAACTAAATAGGGTATTACACCCATTTATGAAAAGTGTCTCAATTAAATTCTGTAGTGCTAATATGCCACCAAAAAAAGCACAAAATTTTGATTCAATCGATAAGTGCCATAAAAATGCAACTAAATTTTAAATTTTCCAATTTCGCGCGCAGTTTGACGAAAACGCCTCGTAGTGAATGCCATATTGGTCTGCGGAAATTACGTCAGTTCGCTGTTTATCAAATGCGCTGATATTATAAATGATAATTTTAAAATAGTTAAAATAATATTTTGTAATAGATGTAATAATTAAAAAAATACGCTGGTTACCAAAAAAAATACAATTACAAAGCCTATTAACGCCAATCGGTTGAGTGACAGTTGACAATTTTTTGGTTACACAGCCATACGGCGTAGTAACATGGCGGCTACTATTTCGTGGTGTCATAAAACAGATTAAATAAACTAAAAACTTTGAATTGAATTTAAGAAGAAATTGTTATTTTATGAGCCTGCCTGCCTGCCTGCTTTTTGCCTAAACTATATCAATAATATATTTATAGATTTTTTCTCATATAGAGTAAAATACCCTATTGTCATCCTGTATAATTTTATAATGTTTCATTTGTTACCTTGTACGGGAACCACACCAACATTGAAAGCGTGTAATATTGGCAAAGAGTTTATTAAATCCAACTCCTGTTGGATTTCAGCATTATCGTCTTTTATGAGTAGTAAACAGCATCTGAAACACGTAGCGTTAGTTGTAAGTTTTTATAAGATCCCATCAATAAGCTTATAATAAAAGTGGTGGAGTCTAGTGGAATCTGTTTTGGAGACCTTGAAGCGTGTCTCTCATTCGCGCCAGGGAATGCTGTCTCCAGAAAACGCTGTCACCAGAAAGAGACAACGTTATCTGACGCAAAAGACACGTGTTCTCTTCACTCTTACGACATGTTTCTTGAATCCCACATATTTTTATTTTATTTTTCTTCGAAAAGTCATCATCTGCATAAATATTACATTACAGGTAACACCAAAAGGTATGACGACTTGAGGATGAGATTTCGGGTAACTAAAAAACTACATCATCTGCCTAGTCTTTTCCCAAGTATGTTGGGGTCGGTTTTTAGTCTAACCGAATGCAGCTGAATAACAGTTGTTTTACATGAAGGGATCTCAGCTCAGTATAAGATCGATGGTTGTAAAAAAAAAATGTAATCTTCCGACCGAATTTCGGTCACGGCGGCCAATCTCAATGGAGATCAGCCAAATACGCAGAAGATATTATAGTGCACAAATGTTTGCGCAAACACAGATGCACTCCCTCTTCCCTCACTCTCATAGTCCGGTGGGACGGCAATCCGACACGACCGGAGAGAGATCAGGCGCATTACCCACGACTTTACGTGCTTTCCGAGGCACGGGGGTGTTACACCGCCAACTTCCAAACTCCGGGCTGTTACTGAAAAATTCTTAATAGAAAAATCCAATAACACTTTGCCCGACCTGGGAATCGAACCAATGACCCCCCAATTGATGGTTACCCACTCATGGGTAGACCGCAGCAAGCGTAGAAAGAAAGAAAAACCATTTATTCACGAGAGAGTGACGCACATTACAAAATAGTTTGTGCTGTATAGGTATATTATATTACTCTGTGAACAAGACCTAAAACTATAACAAATACTTAAAAAAAAAAAAAACTATAATAACGTCCGAGACAAAAATATGCGTTACTGCCACGAGAATTTCAAAGTCAAATAATTTATTTAAATTAGACCATTAAAAGGCACTTTTGAAATTTAACCATAGAATACACCTTTCTAGGAGAGGGGCTCCTAGAAAGGTGTATTTCCTTGTTCAATATCTTACTTCGCCAACTCCAAGCTCGGGTCGACGAGAGAGTTAGCCGAGTTGAAGTATTCCATAGCGGCGGCCATCACAAGTTCCACACTCCTCTTGAAGCCGACCTGAGTCGCACCGCGGCGTACGTCTGTCGTGCACGTCAACACGTCACTGGCGAGCTTGATGCTGGCCGCGTCGCCTGAAGTTAGCAGCGCTAGGGCATAGATCTGGGAATGGAAATTGGCTTTTAATGAAAGCCGCTTTAAAGTGCACATTTCTAGGGAAGAGTCAGAGTCGTGGGCTCAATGATTTGATGTTTGATTTGAAGAAAAAAAAACGAATGATATAAATGTGTGTGTAGATCTTAAATGCTCCATGGAGATCATGGAATCCTTTTAGGGCCCTTCACACTAGCGTTTACTAGGGGCCCTTAGTAACGTCAAAGAGTAAAAAACAAGTAAACAGGCCAGCATATCAAGCTACCACAATTAGTCAAAGAATCACGGCAGGATTTGTACAAAAAAAAAATAAGATGTTTAGAGAAGTTGAAATTCTAATTCTTATATTCTTTGGCACCTAAAGAGTATCTTCAATAGGCAGGCAATAGGCATTTACAACATTTTTAAAACCCCGCAAACAAAAAGTGAATAGTTTAACGAAAAGCACATTATTTCAGAACGAAACGGCGACTGACAGTAACAGTGACACTGACAGGCGCCGTTTCGCAGTTCTTACACTGAAATTGCATCGTTTATGGGAAATAATATCACAAATAATGGTGATTTTTTTCCACACACTTGCTACATCACTTGTCTGCCGATTTTATAGATCCGTTAACGTCGCTTTCTTTTTTTTATAAACATAAAATGGGCATCGAGATGAAACGAAAAAGTGTTATTTTTATTTCGTAATATTTGAATTCCGCAAAATATGGTAAGTATATCAATCTACTCCTGGTAATGTATTCTTCACATTGGAAAATCCTCTGAATGACCCTCTGATTCTTTTTCATACAAATGAATGTATGGATCTCGCCATGATTCTTTTACAGTTTGGTATAGCTTAATGTGCTGGCGTCTGTACATTATATTTCATATCGTACCTGTACATTGCTTTTATTGAGCAGGGAGAATGACATTCAAAAATAGAACATATAGTTCTTAAAATTTAAAATCATTCCACGTCAAAAGAGTTTGGTTTTCAAGTAAATACATGGTACAGAATATAATCAGAATAAAGAATATGTGCTATTGGAAATAGTGCCGCGCAGTTCCTTAGTTACTTTCCATGTATATCAATAGTTACCTCATAGCATTTATCTTTAGAGATAGATTCGAACAACGTGGACTGCAATTCGAGTAAATCTTTCAGTAACTTCTCCCAATCCTGAGGCGTTGGTTTTTCTTCCCTGAAACAATGTTTATTTTTCGATATATTAACAACGTTATCAAAGCCAAACGTTGTATGCAACAAAGAAACCCACTGTCCGTAGTTTTGTAAAAAAAAAACGACAAAGTTATGTGAACGTTGTGCAAGATCGAACACCACTTGAAAATATCTCTAAATAAGATGCGAGTACGGCGCAAACCACCGATGTTATATCACTTGTTCTTTATGTCCATTCGCATCAAAACGAGGACTGCTATTCTGTACATTTCCCTCGGAAAATTAATATAGTCCGTTACACTAATCCCAAACCCCAAACCACTGAAACTCCTAAAAGGAAGAATCAACAGTGGCGACGAGTACCGGAGAAACGATACAACTGTCTTGGATCCCGCAACGAAACTAAACGGTAAAGAACGGCGGAGTAATAAGAACATACCTATTATCCACTTTCCTTCAGGCCAATAGGCACAAAAGGATGTATACAACTGGGAGAAGCCCTGTTCTAAGCACCACGGATAACAATTAACATTATTTAATGGGTCCTACGTCTGTCGCCGATGGAGCAGACTTGTCCTGGAGTGGAGACCGCGAATCGGTAGACGCAGTGTGGGACGCCCTCCAGCCCGATGGACCGATAACCTGAAGAAGGTAGCCAATAATGGCTGGATGCGGAGAGCAGGGGACCGAGAAAAACGACGCGCCATGGAAGAGGTCTAGCAGTTGGGGGTGAGAGTTCACAGAGATTGAGAGACAGGGTTGACAGATATTTTTACAGAATAATCCGGATGCGACTGGTTTATTTTTCAGTCGGTGGACAATGGGTAACTTGCTGCAAGAATTCGCATTAGATACAAGTAACACAAGTTCTAACTATTACTATAAGACCAGAACTAACTAAAAGCCGCATCTTATAATTGAAATATTGCGCAACCAACAATCAAGTGTTTCTGGAAAGGGCACACACCATGCAATAATATCATCCAGCGACAGGACATCACAAAAAGGCATACATTTTGCACTTATTACATATCACATATGCATAATACTCCTTATTTATTTTTACTTCATGCACAGAGGTCAACCAAGGGTGGTAATAATGTTCCAAATTCAAATTATTTTTTTTCTTTTGTAGCAAAGCAGCTGTTCAAAATTGCTGGCAAGATATCATTCCGAGCAGAATTTATTGCACTTCATTAAGTATGTAATTTTCAACTCTATGACCGTTGTATACCGTTCATTATCAATTCATCAAATAAAGCTGCCAAAGCACTGATATAGACAGAGCGCTGCTCTTCTTCTTCTACATAAACTTGCATCAACCCACTGGAATAATATCGACTGTAGTTAAGTTGAACTAAAATCTAAATAAAAAATAACATGTAAACACACATTTTACATTTAATACAGATGAGCTACATTTTGCTTATTATAAATGAGTACGCATGTGGAAATTAAAGCAAACAAAACATTTACAAAATGAAATAACAAAAATACGTTCTCATAATAAATACAATTTAAAGTCGTTATACACATAAGCGGGCATTCGGCTCGGTGTATTCGGTTCGGCATTGTCAATACAACGTTATGAAAGGTTGTATTGAGAATCCCGAATTGGCGGTGCATAATTATGCTTGTCGTAATAATACAGAACTTATAATTGATACAAATTGGAGCTACAGCCACAAGGATTAAGGATGAAAGTCAAAGCCGCGACGTCGCTTCGCTAAAATCTGCTACTGTAAAGAAGTACTTTTCAACGAGTTGCGAATTTACGTCGGATTTTGAGTTTCAGCCGTTACAAACATACAATATAGACATCATATCATGCTTTATTTATTACTTTAAATATGTATATTAATTTGGATGATTAAAGTCGGTGTGATCTAGAAAACACGTTGTCAGGTAAAAGTAAGTACAGTACTTATTTGCCAATTATTTATTTATTGACGACACGGCTGGCTGCTGCGCTGCTTGTCGTGGGTTCGATTCCCGCACAGAACAAATATTTGTATGGCCTACAGATAGTTGTTCCAGGTTTGTCTGTTTGTGTATGTGAGTTTATATGCTTATTGTAAATGCACCCACGATAGAAGAGAAATTCCTAGTGTGGGGCAAATATTTCATAGCAACCAAATATGTAATTTTAAAAACAATTGAAAATTTATCAATTTTCGGGGTTACAATAAAGTGTTTTTAGAGAAGTTGTCTTAGATTACTGGTTAATAGTGTCAAATAAGTGACGTTACAGCATTCTATTGCCATACATAACCTATGGAGGAAAGTAAGAAAGCTCAATAAAAGTGGGTCAATAGGGTATTTTACTCTATACGAGAAAAAATCAATAAAAATGTTATTGAGACAGTTTAGGCATAAAACTGTCGGAAAATGTAAGATTTAGTTCATAAAATAACAAAAAAAATTAAATTCAATTCCAAGTTTTCAGTATTTTTAATCTGTTATAAAACACCGTGAAATAGTAGCAGCCATGTTATTACGCCGTACGGCTGTGTAAACAAAAAATTGTCGACTGTCAGTGAACCGATTGGCGTAATGTAGGCTTTGTACTTTTATTATTTTCGTAACCAACGTAATTTTTTCATTATTACACCTATTACAAAATATGCTTTTAATTATTTTTAAATGATATACAATTATCATATTTTATATGAGCTCATTTGATACAAAACGAACTGACGTCATTTACGCTGAGCAATATGGCGTCCAGTAAGAGGCGTTTTCGTCAAACTAAGCGCGAAATTTGAAAATTTAAAATTTAGATGCATTTTTAAGGCAGTTATCGATTGAATAAAAATTTGGTGTTTTTTTTATGGCATATTAGCACTACAGAATTTCATTGGGACACTTTTCAAAATTGGGTGTAATACCCTATTGATTGGTAGTGAGTACACCCATAAGATTATTGCGGGGGATGACTGTTTCATTAGATTCTTAAAAAATAATAAAAAAATATATATATTATTTTAAATACATAAGTAGATACATATCACAGTATACATCGTATTTGCGCTATCTACTTACTTAACATGAAAAGACGGATCAAAAATAATATCTAGCCAACATCTATTGTTACCCATTTCATGCTAACAAATGAATCGGACTACTTTAAGACCGGCAACAGACTTGTAACACGTCATACTAAGCGGCGCGGCTGCAACGTGCTTATTGGTCACATTTAATCTAGTGAGTTCGTAATCCGCTAAGGGTCCGTTCACACAGACCGGCTCGGAGAGCATCGACCGGCCCTCTTCTTTTCGCACAGACCGGCCGTGCGAGCGCGAAAGAGCATGGAAACGGCGTCATTCGGCTGTGCAAGCGCGGAAGAGTACGTCATCAGAAGCAGCCGGTTGACTTCTCTTATTATTTCACACTAAGCGCGTACAGTTTGCTCTCAAACATTCTCAATAATAAAAGAAGTGACATGTACAGTCAACAGCAAAAGTAGATGATCAAAATCAGAAATTCAATCCTAATTTACTAACACTAATTTATATAATTTATTACTAGTATGCGATTATCACACGCATACTTTTGAATCACTTCGACGCCACACAGTTCTGACGCGAACTCGGTTCATTAGTATTGAATTTCTGATTTTGATCATCTACTTGCTGATCTTGATGCTTGCTGTTGAATGTACAAATAAACCTTATTACAATGATTCAAAACTCTGTTTTAAATGTGATAAAAAATTTGCTCTCCTCTCCGAGCCGGTCTGTGTAAACGTACCCTAATCGGCCAATAAGCTTGCGTCATCGTGGTACAAGTGTGCCGAGTACCTTTACAATACTTACCTGGCTTGTGGTGGATTGACTTTAGGTATTATTCCCTGAACCGTTACTTTGTCCCCGCGTACGTAACTCCGGATCATAAAAGGATATCTGTCAAATGCGGGACTTTTTACATAGGCCTACATATTACTTTTTTATACTAAGACTAGCTGACCCGACAGACGTTGTCCTGTCCCGATCTATGGGGGATGAAAAAGGGGTGAAAAAAGGGGATGAAAAATAGATGTTGGCCTATTCTCAGACCTACCCAATATGCACAAAAAATTTCATCAGAATCGGTCAAGCCGTTTCGGAGGAGTACGGGAACGAAAACTGTGACACGAGAATTTTATATATTAGAAGATTTAAACATGGGTGACGATAGTTGTTGTCTTCTAAATGGAATAAAAATACAGATTTTTTTGAAACAGCAAATACAATTTTTAACTAACGAAGAGCGTGAATGATAAATGTGAGTGTTATTTACAACAATTAACAGCATTATGCACATATATTAAATTGTGGGGTCATCGCAAACCATCTGATTATGTAGTTTCAAAATGTATAAACTATTAAAAGTCCTGCCACATCCAAACAAAACAAAGTCATGACATTTTATATTTGATGATTTTATATTGGATTATCGAGAAAAAATCATGAGATATGTACTACCCATTTAATATTAGTAGGTAAGGTAGATTATCACATAAATCAGATATAAACATCGATTTACAACGCGGCCGTATTGTAAATTGATGTTTGCAAAGACACACGAAGGAAATTATGCATCAGAGATTCAACCAGAGATCAATTAAATACACTGTATTTAAGTATTTGCTTAGCAGAAGTACGCAAAGTAATTATAGTAGCAAAAATTTCAGTTGAAACTATGCGACCGTCCACGCGTCGCTTATTAAAAAAAGTACCTGGGCGACCAAGATTCGCTCGGTATTTTTTTGTTATCGTGTTTCTTTTTAATGAAACCTACCTATTTATTGCCCCCGAAAACCCCTGCATACAAAATTTCATGAAAATCGTTGGAGCCGTTTCTGAGATTCAAGAATTGCTCGTAAAGGTATTAGATACATTACATATACATTCCACTACATTTTGATCTTGAAAATAAATTGAATTGTAGGTATTGCTCTTTTGTAAGAAACGAGATTTTTTAACACGTGAAGAAAAAACCTTTCCTGAAAGATCTAGGAAAAATTTACATGGTGGAAAGAACATCGTCTCCACCCACCAACACTTCCAACGGAAGAGCTCAGCAAAGACAGTATTCTATTATAGTTTGAACCGCTATACCGCGCCTTCGGTATGTGCGCGGCGAGACCGGGGAGGAGGGAAAGACTGCCTCTCCCTCCTCCCGCCGTGTATCAATCCACCGTATAAGCGTATCAATCCACAGTTAATAACCACGGCGGCCCATCCCTGCCTCGCCGCGCCTTCCTAAAACGCGGTACAACAGCTACGACCACGGTTCCGGAAAAATTAAAGCGTCAACTACTATCAAATATCAAATCCTTAACACATATTACTTTCTGATCTAGCTAGGCGAACAGGGCTTCACCCAACAATTTGTGTGTACAACATGTTCCTAGTTTTGTTTTGATTATGTCGCTACTTTCTAAGCACTTCAGGTACTATAAATAACCTTTTATTGACAATAAATATATTATTACTCGCTTTTGCCCGAGACTTCGTCCGCGTAAATGTCGGTTATCGTGGATGTCGGTAGACGAAAACGCAGATTAAAAAAGCAGCCTATGTCCTTTCCCAGGGTTCAAGCAATCTTCATACCAAATTTTATCATAATCGGTTCAGCCGTTTCGTCGTGAAAACGTAACAGAGAGTTACTTTCACATTTATAATATTAGTATGGATTATATTATTATTATTAATGTCTAAAGACATCGAAAGTAACCTTGAAAACGTCACACTTAAAAAAATGTCCACTTTACTTACCCCAAGGCGAGTGTCCTGGACATCTTAGTGAGCAAGTTGATGGCACTCTGCGGCTGTTCGCGCAGTTCTCGCAGTTCTCGCGGCGGCACGCGCACGCCGCGCCACGCCAGGCGGGAGCTGGCCGACACCAGCTTCTCCACCTCCTTCACGCGCCGGACCAACTCACTGCTGCTTATGGTGCCGTCGCTAAGGAACACAGATCGTGTGTTTTATGTTGAACATTTATGTAAATATATCGCACCTCTGTAAAATAGGTGCGGACTAGAGATGTTATGGATATGATATTTCGGATCTGGATACGAATATGGATATAGGAATAAAATTATATCAGTTTCGGATACGGTTACGGATATTAGATTGCAGTAAAATATAAACACAAATAGTAATTATGTAATAATTTGGTTTTATTTATAGATTTTATCTAGTCTAGGATATCATTTAGTATTATAATCAGTTATCTATAATTATTTAGAGATATTATAATAATTAGTAAAGTAAACCTCTATTTCCGTGTTTCTCACGTATTTTTAATTTATTAATATTATTATATACCTACACAATTTCTATCTATTTACGGAACTATCCGAAATGTGGGAAACGGATACTGTTACGGATATATTTTTATTTCGGATATCCGATAGTTTTGGTTACGGTTACGGAGCTCCATAACATCCCTGGTTGGTGCGGACCCTCCATACCACTGTCCATACCTCTGGTGGTATGGTGGGGTCTAAAACTATACCACTGAGAAAATCGTTTGGGTTAGGTTAGATTACAACTGTGATCACTAAAGCGCGAAAGCGAGCGGTGCCGCTGTAGCGGCCGCCGAGCGCCAGATCCCATCTATTGTTGGTGAATCATTTGGGTTAGGTTAGGTGAGTGGTAGAGTTTTAAACCCACCATACCACAAGGGGTGGCTAGTGGTATGGTGGGCCCGCAATGTGTAAAACAAGTTGAGATTTTAACGTGCCAAAATTCATTAATATGACAAAGACACTATTGCCCGCTGGGGACAATGAACAATAGCGACAATTTTCGGCATTCTAACACACAACCTTGACAACGTTGCAGAGAAAATTTCGGACGACCCGCGTATCTATAAAGCAGCCCTAATACGTTAGTGATAAGATAAGATTCAAATACATACAGGGTAACTATTAACCTTAGTAAGTTTTTCAATCTACCAAGCTATTGCTGAGGGGCATTCATTCATTCACATAACTTATACTAAATAGTATGATTAGTGTGTATAACTGGTACTGATGTGAAGAACCTGGCCTTTTATGATTCCCAAGTAAAGTAAAAAAATAATAATACAAAGTTTTAACTCCATAGAGTACTCACCTTTCTTTCAGTAAGGTGTCAAGCAAGTCGCAAGCTTTGTCAAGCTGCTCAGTCCCCGTATGCGCGAACAGACAACGCTCTACCAGCTCTAAATGAGTTCGGACGTCTAGCTGGAACTCTTTTGGCGATTGTAAAACCTTAAAGAGAATAAAGGATTATAGGAGTAAATATATGACGGCTGAATGACAAAATGGTGAAAAAAAAAAACAAATTCATACAGAAACTTACAAGTAATATGGTGGACAGGTCCTCAACGCTAATGCTCTCGAGGTATGAGATGAGGCCGTTGATGCAGGAGTTGGGGCACTTCGTCAAGTTCTCGCAACGCTTCAGAAACGGTGTCAGGAACTGTTTTAAGTCTGATACAAATGTTGCCGGTGTTGACTGTGGGACAGAAGATATTTTTTTATTTAAACACTATGGCATTTTAATCGTCTTACGTGTTAATCTATATAATATATAAAAATAAATCCCTATTTCCTTTGGTCACAGCATCACGCGTGAACGACTGGAATAATATCGCTAATTCTTTTTTTGTTGAGTTTGTTATTGTTTATTTTTATTTTTTAATCTTTTGTTTTAGGGCCTTTTGTTCTTGTGAACATGTCAGCCCCGTGTTTGTTATTGTAAGAAGAAGAATATGAATGGAAAATCTAAGAAAGTTGCGCGGAACATTAAAAAAATTAAAAAAAAGAATAAAAAAAATACATAGATGACGTAATTATTTCTTCACCAAAAATGTATACATAGATGACGCATTAGTTTCTTCCATTTTCAACCGACTTCAAAAAGAAGGCGGTTCTCAATTCGTCTGCATGTTTTTTTTTTTTTTGTATTTTTGTTACGCGATTTCTCTGCCAAATGTAAAGCGATTTTTTTTTTGATGGATAAAGTATGCCTCAAGAGCTGAATCAATTTCGATAAAATTTATATGGGACCACCCATATAAATTTTATCGAAATTGATTCAGCACTTTTTCAAGAAATCGACAGAAAGCAAAAAAATATACATGGATGATGTTGTAATGTTCTCACCTTGTACTTTTAATCTCTGTTTTGACTGTGTTGCCATTTTCTTAATGGATTTGGATGATATGGAAGTACTAAAAAGCGAAAAATAAAAAAGCTTTTTTACAAAAAAGAGAACCTCCTTCAAAAACCAAAAAGTGAAAAATAACTTTGAAACAGAAGAACACACATGACTTTAGTTTCGGAAGTCGGTGGCAATACAAAACAACAAATAGAACAGCCAAGCCACCGACTTCCGAAACTAAAGTCATGTGTGTTCTGTTTCAAAGTTATTTTTCACTTTTTGGTTTTTGAAGGCGGTTGTCTTTTTACAAACTTTTATTTAACTTCACTTTTGTATGTATGTTTACAAATCTTGCAAGGAAGATTTGAACCACTTCCAATAGACCGATTGAGCTGAAACTTGGTATACCTACGTAACTTGGATGACAATACAATAATATGGTACCATGGAGCTGGATACATTGAGTGGACCATGTTTGTAAGACGATTAAAATGCCACGATGTATATTTATCTACCATATAAAAATCTCGAACTCCTCCGAAACGGCTTAACCGATTTTTATAATTTTCTTTTGTTGAATTTGGTAGGTCTGAGAATAGGTCGTAGGCAATTTTTTTTTTATATGGCAAAAAAATGTTTGCCGGGTCAGCTAGTATAGATATATAATTAAGGATGTCTATTTTTCTTATTTTTGTTCTTTTCCAAGTTTATCCATCAGACCCAAGCGTGTCTCTTTTCCGCTAAAAAGAGCCAATTCCACCCAGCTCCATCTTTCCGAGGTGTAACCGTGCCGATAACCGACCGACTTGAACTTCTTGGTGTTATTTTTGAAAAGTGTCTCAATGAAATTCTGTAGTGCTAATATGCCACCAAAAAAAAAAACAAAATTTTTATTCAATCGATAAGTGCTATAAATATGCATCTAAATTTTAAATTTTCAAATTTCGCGCGTAGTTTGATGAAAACGCCTCTTACTGGACGCCATATTGCTCAGCGTAAATGACGTCAGTTCGTTTTGTATCAAATGCGCTCATATTAAATATGATAATTGTATATAATTTAAAAATAATTAAAAGCATATTTTGTAATAGGTGTAGTAGTGAAAAAATTACGTTAGTTACGAAAATAATAAAAGTACAAAGCCAATCGGTTGACTGACAGTTGACAATTTTTTGGTAACACAGCCGTACGGCGTAATAATATGGCCGCTACTATTTCATGGTGTTTTATAACAGATTAAAAATACTGAAAACTTTGAATTCAATTTAAAAATTGGTTTTGTTATTTTATGAACTAAAACTTATATTTTGTGACTGCTTTATGCCTAAAATGTCTCAATAACATATTTATAGATTTTTTCTCGTGTGGAGTAAAATTAATTTTCCCTATTTTGGCCCTATCATAGAGGCAAAGGCTCAAGTGGCTGCCAAAAAGTTGGGGATCCTAGCAAAGGTGAGACGGTACTTCATGCTGGAACAGCTACTTTAACTTTATCAAGCGCAGGTTCTATCGTGTATGGAGTACTGCTCTCATCTTTGGGACGGATCTGCCAGATACCAGCTTGATGCCCTAGAGTCAATTGAGAAACGAGCCAAGAGGATCATTGGCAATGATAGGCTCGTCGAGTCAAAGCTGCAAAGTCTTGAGCAACGACGCCAAGTTGCTGGCCTGTCGGTTTTCTATCGGTTGCATTTTGGGGAGTCTGCGACAGAATTGCATAATTTAATTCCGCCGAGCCCGTTCCATCATCGGACCACAAGACGTACGGCGATGCGCCACCGGTACATGGTGGACATCCCACCCACACGCACAAAACGTTTTGGGAACACATTCATTGTGTGTACTGCTAAGGAGTGGAATTCCCTGCCTGAGTCTGTGTTTCCTGATAGCTACAACCCGGGAGTCTTAAGTCACGAGTGGCTAGGTTACTTTTAGGCAAGCGTGCTCCATCTTAGACCGCATCATCGCTTCCCATCAGGTGAGATAGTGGTCAAACGTATGCCTATCAAATGATAAAAAAAAATAAAAAAAATCCATACTTCCATTACACTTAATATTATAAGCAAAAGTAGCTCTGTCTATTACGCTTTCACGATGAAACTGCTGAACCGATTTTCATGAAAATTGGTATGAAACTAGCTTAAACCCTGGAAAAGGACATAGACTACTTTGTTATCCGCGATAACCGACATTCACGCGGACGAAGTCGTGGGGAAAAGCTAGTTTCTAATAAAAATCCCCAAACATTCCATTTGCCCTTGACTATTAAAAAACAGTAAACTTACCTTACTCATCAGAAGTTTGGAGACCTCCAAAGTGGACATCTTCTGAACCTGTTCCAAGGTCACCCCCTCTATATTCAGGTCATAGGTCAATACATCCAAAGTTTGTAGGTGGAAGAAAATCTTATCTAGCCCTTCAACCCCGCCCCCTATCGTCGCGAGAGTGATGAGAGTGACTGCGTGGGAGACGAGGCCACTGCGTTCTTCTATCTCCCTCGCTCTCTTGTCGTACCACTTGACGATATCGTCTGTGGCAGAAGGTATGGTGCCAGCAGTTTCGATTTCAGGAGTTGTGTCTTCCGACCAGTTTGAACTCCAAATCGACCTGGTATAATGGAATTATTTTTTTAGCTAAAACATTTTTTTTGCTATTTATATAAATTTTTGGTTTCATAGTCTTTAAAACTGTATAACACCTTAAAACAAAAGACACATTGAACTACATAATTATGTTTATGCACATAATTTTTTTGATTGAAATCTCTGTTTGTGGTTGAAAACAAACAAATTTGAAATAAGTGTGCGTCAAACTTAATGATGGCTCTGAAGTATGCAACTCATTGATCAGTTCCCCGCCCCTCACCCCCGCTGACGCGTAAACTTGTTACTGCGCAGCGACTCGCCTCGTGTTCAGAGCTGTCATGAAGTTGGCATCGGGCGGTACATACCTAAACACCTCCTTCCTGCACCAATCGTCTTCCGGTAAGCACGGTGGCACTTTAACAGGGGATCGCTCATCAAACCATTGAAACGGATGCCTGGTCGGAAGTAGATGCTGGTACTCTAGTGGGTTAATTGTCTCTGGTAATTTCTCCAGTACTGCCAGTTGCATGACAGTAGTCTTGATGTTTGGCCAGAGACAAGTGAGGGCCTCTATGCGGCCTTCTTTGGCGATCTCTATGGCACTGTGCACTATGCTGTTGCTTCGGAGACGGTCGTACTCATCTTTTATGTATGTGGATTTTTCGCATTTGAGGATGGACTGGAAATTTATTAAAAAAAAAGACATTATTTAAAGAAACTAAATCTTAAATTGGGTTGTCATTCTCGCTCCAAGAAGTCGAAATTAGGGTAACCAACGAGTTAACGAGGGTGACCGTAAAGTTTACAGACAAGTTCTCTCTCTTCTTTTTTTGTTTTTGGTTATGTTATTCTAAGAAGTACAACATAGTGTAAAAATACTTTTTTATAGTACTTTACCTCATAAAGCTTCAGTCTCTCCTTATAGAACAGCATGACGTGCCTACATCGCAGCAGTTCGCTAGTGTACGCGTTCAAATGCTCCAGCATTATGTCGTCCGAGTCGACGATGGGGTCGATTTGCTCTTTATTTATTTCTGAATAAAAATACCGGGAAATGCGTAAAGAAGTTAATCATTTTGAAAGAACTGCTAAAGTATTTTTTGGCAAATCATCAATTACGTCTGATGTTGTGTGGTTTATGTCTTATCAATGTATTTAACATCTTACCATCCAAGATAGTTTTGTCGGTAAGTTCAAGTCCAAACTGGAGCAGTTCCTTGGCGGCGGGCAGAGTCTCCGGCAGTCGGTCCACACACTGGTGCACCGCCCAGATCTTCTTCGAGACTTTACTCTGCAAACATCGAGTTATTGATCCATTTTGTTGATATTGTTACAAACACGTTTAAGCACGTGTCTTTCTAATGCCAAGGAAGGCTCCAAAAGATACTAGAGAAGTATCCATACTTTTTTGAAGCAATAAAGTGTTGATACTTTTGTCACCATACTTGATACATTTTGTACACGATTTGTATCGCTTGTAATATTGCTTTTGTGTGAAAAGCAATGACAATGATAGCTATGTATCTATACTTTTCTGATGACACTACTATTAAGCGAAAAATCAAAATGTATTTAATTTTATTCTTACAGACAACTTACAGCAAGGATGCTGATAGTAAAAACATTAATGAAAAAAGGATCATAACAAGTTTTCACAGATAATTACGTGAATAGAACCAGTAGGCAGTAAACAGATAAGAAAAAATAAAATCACCAGGGAACAATAGAATAGAAAGAATAGTATAGAATAGATAGGCTGTTCATTAAACAGCTGTCACTTTCTTTTTGATACAAAAATTATAAGGGATACCATGAATTTAAAGTCTCCGTTAAACTAATGTTGGTTTCGTGCAACCCAACGTAAATTATATTTATTTTAATTAAATCATTTACAGGTACTTTTGAATCGTCATGTAGTCAGTTAGATAGTCAGAAACTTGAAGCTAGTTGCTTGTTCCAAAACGTTGGCAGGTATTCTCTGCAACACCTGTCTACAACTAACCAGGCAAACTGTCAACTGTCACAACTTACCAAGTACTTCTGTATGGCGTCTGTGGAGACGGGGTTCTTCCGCCACTGCTGCTGATACACCAGGTCGCTGTCCAGACCAAACGTGTCAGCGAGAGCTAGCGCCTCGTTGTAACTTCCACTTTCGATCTACGTAAATAAGGATACAAGTTGGCAAATTTAGTTTCGGACAAAAAAAGCATTTTAGAGAAACGAGATATGATGTTCCTCAGATGGGGGATATTGGCCACTACTGTTTAATGTCGGGCATCCAGCCTAGGTTCGGGTAAAAGATAGCGATTCACGTTCTCGCATGGTGAAGCTTTTTAAATAAAGCCTGCGGCACTTCTAACAAAAATTTTAAAACTCTTGGCTGTCATTAAGAAAAAAGGGGCATAACTATTACATATT
This sequence comes from Charanyca ferruginea, assembly GCA_947361185.1. Lineage (NCBI taxonomy): Eukaryota > Metazoa > Arthropoda > Insecta > Lepidoptera > Noctuidae > Charanyca > Charanyca ferruginea. Next base: position 27,867,090 of record OX376058.1, on the reverse strand, counting down.
ATGGATAAAGAACTGTTCAAAAAGAAAAGAAAAACATTCAGTTACTATCGAAACTTTTTGAAGTGAAAACTTCTTTAGCGGCGTTGAGCACTTTTTCTGTAATGGGTATAAAATCTTAAACTCGCGTCAGGACACGTGACCTGATCGAAAAAGCGTAAGACGGATGGAGAGTAGACAGCTATCCCCTCTCTACGGCGCGGCGAAAATGTATGCCTGGGCCTACTGTTTTCACTTCTGCCGGCACTCCCGGAGTGCAACCCGTTTTTTTTTTATACAAGGAGTGCTATGTCAACGAGAAGGATGTATTTGTTTTTTATTTTTGTCATTGTCACTTCAAAATGTATTTGTGTATGTATATCAGCTGTCTGACACCCATAGTACAGGGTCTCCCTAGTTTGGGGTCAGATGGCCGTGTGTGAAAATGTCCCCACATATTATTTATTATTATTTTTTACTTCTCGCGACCCACTGGTAGGTCACGACGCTAATATCAGCAGCTATTGAATATGACATATTTGACATGTGTGTCGAGGAGCTCGAGTCAAACAGATCGATCGGACAAAGGTTAAGCTACGCTTGCCGCGGTCGGTCTGTGGATGGGCGACCATCCATTTTATACAGAGTACCTTCCGTGCCTCGGATAGCACGTCAAGCCGTTGGTCCCGACTGTCATTCGTAGACCTTAGGCAGTCGTTATGGGTAGTCAGAAGCCAGAAACTCTGACAACCAGTCTTACCAAGGGATATCGTGTTACCCAGTACCTGGGTTGTGGAGGTCCGATAGGCAGTCGCTCCATGTAAAACACTGGTATTCAGCTGCATCCAGTTAGACTGGAAACCTTCCGCAACATAGTTGTGAAAAGGCTATGCAGGTGATGATTATATTTGACTTGTGTCATGTCACCTCACCTTCCTAGAGAACAGTTCTGTGGGCGTGGTACTCTTCAGTCCGAGCAGCCGGTACACTCGCGACACTACCGTGATGCGGCGCGGCTTCGGCTGGAACGTCTCGATGTCAGTGATAGCGTATAGCACTGTCTTTATCAGCTCCTTGGCTAGCTCATACATGGTGTCTTCAGTGTCAGATTCTACTCTTACTACCTCCATCTGGAACAAAATGTAACTAAATGAGTTAAATAAATATTAAAGTAAAACATGTTATAAAACGTGGTTATTTAAAGTTAACTTTTGCCCGCCACTTCATCTGCATGAATTTTGAATAGAATATAGCCTATAACACTCAGGGCTAAGGTAGATTCAGATTAGCAAAAGAATAGGGTATTACACCCATTTTCGAAAAGTGTCTCAATAAAATTCTGTAGAGCTAATATGCCCTCAAAAAAAAAACACAATATTTTTATTCAATCGATAAGTGCCCTAAAAATGCAACTACATTTTAAATTTTCAAATTTCGCGCGTAGTTTGACGAAAACGCCTCTTACTGGACGCCATATTGCTCAGCGGAAATGACGTCAGTTCGTTTTGTATCAAATGCGCTCATATTAAATATGATAATTGTATATCATTTAAAAATAATTAAAAGCATATTTTGTAATAGGTGTAATAATTAAAAAAATACGTTGGTTACGAAAATAATAAAAGTACAAAGCCTATATAGGCCAATTGGTTGACTGACAGTTGTCAATTTTTTGTTTACACAGCCGCACGTCGTAATAACATGGCCGCTACTATTTCATGGTGTTTTATAACAGATTAAAAAAACTGAAAAATTTGAATTGAATTTAAAAAAAAAATGTTATTTTATGAACTAAAACTTACATTTTCCGACTGCTTTATGCCTAAACTGTCTCAATAACATATATTTATAGATTTTTTTAGAGTAAAATACCCTATTTTCAGAATCAGATCCGTAGTTCCAGAGATTTGAGCGTTCAAAACAAAAAACAATTAAATGAAATTGTTGTTGCATTGTTGTTGTTCTTGTTTTATAACAAAAGATTTTTTGAACATAATATTTTTAATCTGATCCACTTTAAAGGACAATAATACAGGGTGGTCATTCTGGATCAACTTTATCGAAAAACATAAATGTAGTTCGCTATGCTCTACAATCGTACAGGGGCCCAAGTCTGCTATTTTCATAATTTCGCCATTCCAACACGATCCCAATGTCATTTTGCTAAAAGTTCGTAATCTGCTAAATTCATAATGGTCGATCATTGGTCGGTCGAATTAAAAGCAATGACTGCACAATGGTAGGTCACTGATCAAAAAAACTGTCAAAATTTTAGCAGATTACCGCTTAAGTCAGTCATTCAGTTGTCCTTTTGAACGAGATTACCATTCTATATCATTTCTTTCAATGGCGTGTCAGTGGTTGACCATTGGAAAGTCATAATGACGCCATTATATTAGTAGATTACCAAACTTGTCAAAATCAACAATTATGAAATCAATGATAGACCATTCTGGCACTATTGTAATAGCAGACTTGAGGCCCAGATAAGATTCATTTTCCTGTAACGTTCACCACCTTCAACAATCCTTCAATCAACTTTTATATTAATACTCACACTCTCATCGCTGCGCGACTTCTTGGCGGGCAGCACATTGCTCTCACATTCCAACACCATAAAAGTTCCACCGTGAGCGCACGTTATCTGTTAATACATTTAAAAAATACTATATTTTTGCACTACTGTTTACATAATAATAATAATAATAATAATATGTGGGGACATTTTCACACACGGCCATCTGACCCCAAACTAGGGAGACCCTGTACTATGGGTGTCAGACAGCTGATATACATACACAAATACATTTTAAATACATACATATATAGATAAATACATATTTCAATTGGGTAGATAACACCATCAATCAATTGACATAGTTTTTATGAGAATCCATAGATCTTAGGCAATTTATACTTATGACGTCACTTGTAGGTAGTAATTTGCCAACTCAATTGATTAACTATTTATTGATTTCGAAGCATCTACAAATTGAACTTTACTGCTAATTGAATATGAATCGGGCGGGTTTTCAGAGCTAAAATTAAGTGTTTTTTTAGAAAAGTTCTGTCTTGGAAATAATAGTTAGTAGTAGTAGCAGGAACGCGACAGGCGGTGTATCATCCTGTGGAACTCTTTGAGAAAGGTGGCCGTATGCCATCGAAACTAGTCGGACGAACCCGGCAACACAGTGAGTTAATCCGTTGTTCTCAATCTATAATGGTTAATAGTGTCATTTACCCAATTTGTATGTTACGGACGGTAAAGTTACATACCTGTGGCGACCCCTGGAAGAACTCAGGCTTTTTCCCAAGAATGTTAGCCATGGTTTCAATATCACAGATGGTGACTGCACCGCTGAATCGCGATACTATAATCTCCTGCAAACATCAATTTCATTTTATCCTACACACTTGATCAAGTCAGTAAGAGAACGACATACCTAAGGAGCAAAAATGTTAGTAATAGCACAAAACATGCTTCGTAAAATCAAACGTAAAGCTTTTACAACAAAGCTCATTTTCACTTGCCTTATTACTCCACCAATTGATATCCGCTGGATAAAACACAGTCAAGTCCTTTTTCCCTGGCTTCTCGTCTCCAGCAAGGGGGTTCCTTAAGTCGTGGTGCGGCTGGGTGTTCAGTGGCCACCGGTACACTAGCTTGATGAGCGGAAGGTGCCACACTGACACGTCACCGTTGCAGTGGAGGCAGACCAGCTTGGTACCGTCTGGAGAGAGCTCCATTTGGACTATGAACGCCTGGAGAATAAAGTATATGAAAACAAAGGCACAGAACATTGAAAACCACAAATTAAAGCAATTCAAAAATACCATAAATTCTTCTGTTGGATAGATGATACTATTAATTTAAATGAACTTCCACCAGGATGTCAATTTTCGTAAAAAAAAATGTAGGTAATTTAGAGGCATTTTTGACAGATTGAGAATAGAATGTGACTATTCCTAAAAGTTAGTTGAATTCCCCCCAGTACTCGACCACATACCTAAATTCCACCAAAGGAATTACGCAATCATATCTATAAATGAGCAATGTTCGTCTCAGTAACTATAAGGAATTTGATATTGATGGTGATGTAGATTTGATCCGACCGATTTCAGCCAAGACGATTGCTTCAGGTCCGCTGTCATCTTCATCATCAGCCGGAAGACGTCTATTAATGAACGAAGGTCTTCCCCATAAGACGGGGGGGGGGGGGAGCCATAATCCCCCCCCCCCCCCCGGAACGCAGTGAGGTTGTTAAGTACGCGGAAACTGTTGCTGACTTACAGATTTTCTACGACACCTTCAAATTGATATGGATGGGTGCTATTCTAGCCCGCACACCCCACGGGTTTAACTACTATTTTGCTATACTACTCACCGCGTTGTTGGAGTATCCGAAGGGCACATACAGCTTGAACCGTTCAGTGGCGTGTGCTTCCAGCTCGTCCGACACGACGGACAGCTTGTAGTAGGGCTCCTCGTTCAGTATCCGCCAGGCTGTGATGCCGGCGCTTAGGGATGAGGTCGGCTCCTACATGGTAAGCAGTATTTTAAATATTGGAAGTTGTGATGACGATCTATTGATTATCTAGGTACTATGTAAACTTATCCTATGTGCTTGATCGATATCTATAAATGTGTGCCAAAATTCAACTAATTCTGTTCAGTTGTAAGCGTGAAAGGGTAAGAAACCAACATTCATCCATCGTAACAAACTTTCGCATTAATAGTATAGTAGGAAGTAGGATTTGATGTGACAGTAGTGAATAGTCTTCTTCTCAAAAGACAGTAAGATTTATCTACCTCAGAAGTAAAAATTAACAATCTCTAGTCTTCTCAGTTCTAAGGATAAGGAGCTTTCGATGTGGGAACATTCAAAAAATGTAATGAAATCTTGTTACATCACTTACTTTAGCAGATCCCCTGGGCACTCCTGCGACGTACAAAGTGCCATGTGACTCGCAGTACTTGAGCGCGGCCACTCCGCCCGCGAACCGGAACGAGTGATGCAGCTTGCAGCCGTCTGTCTGCGACACCAGGTACCCGCGCAGCTTGCCGTCGTATGTCACTACTAGGACTTCCCAGTTCCTGAACACAACATTTTATATTGCCGCTTTTCTTTCTATTTTAGACCATTTACCTCGAGTATCCGAACTAATTGGGACTTAGACTAATTTGGACAATCAAAAGTATGGATTATCGAAATGTGGGTCTTTTGGAACAACAATGTAAGAAATAGGTACATTCATACATTTAAATGACGCGCGGAATTCCCATAAGCTGGACTAACAACTTTCCATGAAACAAAACGCGTTTCAACACGCTCGATATAATTACCGGCACGTAAGTTGGCCAGAGATTTTGTAGTGGGGGAAGTTCGCGCACGCACAATTTCATACATTATTATACGCGCGAACTTCCCCCACTACAAAATCTCTGGCCAACTTACGTGCCGGTAACTGTACCTATATAAGCGCAGCGGCCAGGGAGCAACAAATAGGCCGCCCGGTACACTCCCTCCCGTATTAGCAAGACTCGAAGGCCGAGACATACTCTGACCGACCCTGACGATGCTATTATACTCTCAAAGTCAAAGTCAAAGTCAAAGCATTTATTTCAATTAAACCATTTACAGGCACTTTTGAATAGGGTATTTTACTCTAAACGAGAAAAAATCTATAAATATGTTATTGAGACAGTTTAGGCATAAAGCAGTCGGAAAATGTAAGTTTTAGTTCATAAAATAACAAAACAAATTTTTAAATTCAATTCAAAGTTTTCAGTATTTTTAATCTGTTCTAAAACACCGTGAAATAGTAGCGGCCATGTTATTACGCCATAAGGCTGTGTAAACAAAAAATTGTCAACTGTCAGTCAACCGATTGGCGTAATATAGGCTTTGTACTTTTATTATTTTCGTAACCAACGTAATTTTTTCACTATTACACCTACTATAAAATATGCTTTTAATTATTTTTAAATGATATACAATTATCATATTTAATATGAGCTCATTTGATACAAAACGAACTGACGTCATTTACGCTGAGCAATATGGCGTCTAGTAAGAGGCGTTTTCGTCAAACTACGCGCGAAATTTGAAAATTTAAAATTTAGGTGCATTTTTATGGCACTTAGCGATTGAATAAAAATTTTGTGTTTTTTTTTGGTGGCATATTAGCACTACAGAATTTCATTGAGACACTTTTCAAAAATGGGTGTAATACCCTATTGTCAAGGAGTCGGTCAGTTAGTCAGAGAGTTGAAGCTAGTTGCTCGTTCCAAAACGTAGGTAGGTCTCTATGGAGAAGAACGAGCAAGAAACTCCACGGACACTCTTTTAAATAAAGTTTTTACATTGTCTGGTTACATGATTCTTGTTGCTTCTATATGTGAAAACTATGAATGTAATCTAACAATGCAAAACACAAAAAAGAAGCAACATAAAGTGGCATCTAATCCATGGCAGATAAGAGCTGACCAATCTCTACTGACAGCGCCCGTTCACGAACATGACGCGTGAATCAGCCCCATTCAGCTCAACCATTTTGAAGGGAGCCGAATGATCCAACACACGCACCACCATCAGCGAGACATTTGAGCGAGCATGACAATACTCCCAACCGCCATGTTAATTTTTGTCAAACATAAAGGTATTAATATACTTAGTAAATGGCTCCATGGTATTCACATTTACAAAATTGAAATAATGCTGCTAAATTATACAAAACTAAGGTTTCCAATATTTTATCATATGAAGTGTGATAAGTTAATAATTTAAAAAATCTATATATAAGAAATAACGATACTCGTTACTCATGTCAATAGAAAAAGGGGTAAACTTCCTAAACTGGCTGTGGAGCAGGACCAGCATTCAGCCAAGCATTTTTATCATTGATGTAATCTTCTAACTTATAATATGCTTGTCTACATAGTGTGCGTTTAATACATGTTTTAAATTGTTTTTCATTCAATTGTAGAATATCAAGTGGTATTTTATTATAGCATTTTACACAGTACCCCATAAAAGAAGTATGTACTTTTGACAATCTGAAGCTTGGTTGATCTAATTTGTTCCTATTTCTAGTATAAACATTATGTCTGTCACCTATTTTATATTAAAAAGATGAAGATTTTTTCGAACATGCATAATGTTTTCATATTGACAAGGTACCGTCATGATGTTAATCTGTTTAAACAATTCTCTTAGAGATTCGCGTTTGCGGAGATTATAGATTGCCCTGACAGCCCGCTTTTGCAAAATAAAAATAGAATCCATATCTGCAGCCCGTCCCCATAGCAAAATACCGTAAGACATGATACTATGAAAATAGCTAAAATATACTAGCCTAGCGGTATTCACGTCTGTCAAATGCCGGATCTTTCTGACAGCGTAAGCGGCTGAACTTAACCGCCCTGCAAGAGATGTTAAGTGAGGACCCCACTGTAGCTTGGAATCAAGCGTAATCCCTAGGAAAACAGTCCTTTCGACGAATTCAAGTATGTCCTTATTCAATACAACGTTACATTCATTACTCTTAACATTCGGCAAAGCGAATCTTATGCATTTAGTTTTCTTCTCATTTAATACTAAATTATTTACAGTAAACCAATTATGAATCTTAAGCATGGCGTCATTTACGTCGTCAAGGTGCTGTGCCCGTCTATTTACTCTAAAAATCAATGAAGTAGGTATCATCAAAGTCAAAGTCAAATCATTTATTTCAATTAGACCATTAAAAAGGCACTTTTGAACGTCATAATAAAAAAATATAAAGTTGATTCTAGTTGCCCATTCCAAAAGGTAGCTTCGTATGGAGAAGAATGGGCAAGAAACTCCATACTCACTCTTTTAAAAAAAATGTGTACAATATTTTGCATTTACAGTTTTCAGTTATATAACTATACGTGAATACGATGGACCTTGCATAAAAACACTATATTGAAGTATGTACAAAGTATTACAAGATAAAGAATGACAGCTAAGTTGTATACCTACATAGATACATAGTGTTCACATATTATTATTTACAATTATTGTAAAAGTAGACAACCACTCCATACATTTCAACAAACTATGAACCTATGAACCAGTGTGTGACCCAAAGCAAGAATTAAATATAATGTATATACTAAGTATAAATTAAGTAGTTTAATTAGCAATCCGTTTGATTTTGTCTAGACTGTAGATTGTCCTATGGAGCCCGGACCAGCATGTTTCCAAGCATTCTTATCATGGATATAATCCTCTAAACTGTAATATGCTTGTTTACAGAGTGTACTTTTAATATATGTTTTAAATTTTCTTTCATTTAGTTGCAATATAACACTAGGAATTTTGTTATAACACTTAACACAGAACCCCATAAAAGATTTATGAACTTTAGACAATCTAAAATATGGTTGAGCTATTTTGTCTTTGTTTCTAGTATTAATATTATGTCTATCACTAACCTTATTAAATAAATGTAGGTTTTTTCTTACGTACATAATATTTTCATAGATAAATTGGCAAGGCACTGTCATTATATTAATATTTTTAAATAGTTCCCTAAGAGAATCGCGGCGACGTAGATTATAAATGGCTCTAACAGCTCTTTTTTGTAAGATAAAAATGGATTCAATGTCGGCAGCCCGACCCCACAGTAAAATACCATACGACATAATGCTGTGAAAGTAGCTAAAGTAGACCATACGCGCAGTTTCTAGATCTGTCAACTGTCTTATCTTTCTAACAGCATAAGCCGCGGAGCTTAGTCGCCCCGCAATAGATGTTATGTGAGGTCCCCATTGCAACTTCTCGTCTAGCGTGATTCCTAGGAAAACCGTTTGACTATTAAATTCCAGTTTCTCTCCATTCAGAATGATGTCACAATTGCTATTCCTAACATTTGGTAAAATGAATCGAATACATTTGGTTTTTTTTTCATTAAGTACCAAATTGTTTACCGTAAACCAATTCTGAACCTGAAGAATAGCGTCATTTACGTCGTCAAGATGTTGTGACCGTCTGTCTACTTTAAAAATCAATGAAGTGTCATCGGCAAATAACACCATCTTCGGTTGGTTTTGAAGTAATTGGGGTAAATCATTTATATAGACTAAGAATAGAAATGGACCTAATATTGAGCCTTGAGGAACGCCCATAGTCATTTTAGACCCCAATGAGTTCACACCGTTAACCTGAACTTTTGCCTGTCTATCCCTCAGGTATGCCCTTAGTAAATCAAGAGATACTCCACTAATCCCGTAGTGCTCCAGTTTCAGCAATAGTGTCTCGTGGTCAACGCAATCGAACGCCTTTGAGAGGTCGCAAAAGATTCCAATGGCATCTTGCGATTCCTCCCAAGCGCTAAAAATGTTCTTTATTAGGGTGACACCGGCGTCAGTTGTACAACGCCCTTTGGTGAAACCGTATTGTTGTTCATGAAAGATGGAATTTTTATTAAAGTGATGTAACATTTGATTGAGCATTAACTTTTCAAACACCTTACTGAGAACTGGTAGAATCGACACAGGCCTATAATTGTTGGGGTCTTTACTATCACCGGATTTGAACAATGGTACTACTTTACTGTGTTTCATCAGATCCGGAAAGACTCCTTGGTTTACACTGGTGTTAAATATGAGAGCTAAATAGGGCGCAATTGTTTCGATAATAGATTTACAGACTTTTACAGACATTCCCCAAAGATCTTCTGTTGATTTAATTTTAAGATCTTTAAAGGCTTTTATAACAGCCTGGGGGTTTGTATGTTGAAACCTAAACTCCAAAGGGCATTTCTTAACATTTTTCCTAAGTAAGGCAGCAGAGAGAGCGGGAGAGGAATTTAAGGCTTCAGTGGTTCTAATGGGAATGTTGCCAAAAAAGGTTTCAAATTCTTGAGCTACTTCTATATCTGAATTTATGGGACCATGTGCAGTCTCTAAATTAAATTCAGTACTACGCTGCTTTTTCCTACCTGTTTCATTATTTATGATTTGCCAAGTAGTTTTTATTTTGTCATCAGCTAATTTAATTTTATTTTTAATATAGAGAGATTTGGCTATTTTGCAGACACTTTTAAAAAGTTTCGAATATTTCGCAACATACTGATGAAAGCTTGTATTAATTATATGTTGCTTTAGGCCATAAAGCTCAAATAGTTTTTCCCTACTTTTACGAATACCTGGAGTCGCCCAGTCGCTAAATAAGAACTTCGTGCAAATACTTTTATTCCTTAGTGGAAAAGCTTCATTAAATTGCATGTTTAATAGTGAAAAAAACTCGGCGTAGAACTCATTTGGGTCACCTATATTATCAAAGCACTGAACACTCAATTTACTTTCCAATGAATTATCAAATTTCTCTAAGTTTTTACATGTGATTGGCCTAAACCTTATTTGAACTTTTTGTAAAGGTATGTAGGCGCAAAACGTTATTGTCTGTCCACTATGATCAGATGGCAGTTTATTTATAATTTCTTTATGAAAGTAATCACAATTACAAAATATATTATCAATACAGGTGGCAGAAGAAGCTGTCACTCGAGTGGGTTCCATGAAAACATTGGACAAATTAAATGACCTAAAAAGACTCAATAATCTGATACTATTGGAGTTGTTTTCTAACAAATTAATATTAAAGTCACCACATATAATGATAGATTTACTACTAGTACTAATTTTTTTTAACACATCTTCCATTACCGAATCAAATATAGATAAATTCTGGTAATTTGGAGGTCTGTATACGCATACTATAACATGCTTATCCAGCTCAACACAGGACAATTCAATAATGTGTTCAACTGATAATCTAACAATGTCTTTTCGTGCTTTACATTTAATAGAATTTTTAATTAAGATTAATGACCCGCCGTGTACCATATGTTTCCGGCTGAAATGGCTAATTACACAATAATTTTCATAATTAATAGACATCACTTGATTATCTTTTAACCAATGTTCTGTTAAACATATAATATCATATTTGGTTATTTCTAAAAACATTTCTATTTCAAGTAATTTGGAAGAGCAACCTTGAATATTTTGATTAAATAACTTTAACATATGTTGCTTTCCTTTATTTGTTAGGTTGCCAGAAGATACCTTTTTATTATTCAGTAATAATAAATGATTATTTGAAGGGGTAACTTCTGTTGTCGTACCAACTAGTTTAAACAGTTATCCGGAGTGCCCTCCACAACCACAAGTGAAGAGTTCAAACTGTCTGTATGTATCCCAACAGGAAGAGAATACTCTAACTGACTGGTAGCGGCCTCCAAGGATGTTGGTGTTGTAGGTGGACCCTCCTTCGTACAATATGAGGATTCACAAAGATCAATCACTATGTTGTTAGTGTGACTAGACAACATAGATTCGTCACTTACACTACAGTTCGTTATATTATTAGCTATAACATTGTTAATATTATATGCTATCAACATAGCAATTAAATGTCTACATTCTCCAGACAGAGATAAAGTTCCCTGAGTTAACTTAAAACCACTAACAAAGTTATCAATCAAATCATAAATCATATCAAGTTAATCAGCAAATAACACCATTTGTGGTTGATTTTTCAGTAAATGAGGTAAATCGTTCATATAAACTAAAAAGAGGAACGGACCCAATATGGAGCCCTGCGGTACCCCCATTTTAACTTTTAAGCCCGATGAATTAACACCATTTATTTGAACTTGCTGCAGTCTATCACTTAAATATGATTTTACTAAGCTAAGCGCTTGTTTACCCAGTCCGTAATGCTCAAGCTTTATGAGCAGTGTTTCGTGATTTACACAATCAAATGCTTTGGAGAGGTCGCAAAAAATGCCAATAGCATCTTGCGAATCCTCCCATGCCTTAAAGATATACTTAATTAAGGTGACACCAGCGTCAGTAGTACAACGCCCTCTGGTGAAACCATACTGTTGGTCATGTAAGATGTTGTTACAATTAAAATGACTGAGCATTTGGTTAAGCATTACTTTTTCAAACACTTTGCTGAAAACCGGCAAAACTGAAACGGGTCTATAATTATTCGTGTCCTTGCAATCGCCGGATTTAAAAAGTGGTATAATCTTGCTGTACTTCATTAAATCCGGGAAAACCCCTGGGTCTACACACAAATTAAAAATGAAAGCTAAATAGGGTGCCACTGTCTCAATAACCGATTTACAAACATTAGTAGACATCCCCCATTAATCTTCAGTAGCCTTGATCTTGAGTTGTTTAAAAGTCTTTATAACGATTGCAGGGTTTATATGTTTAAATTTAAATTCCGTGGGGCAAGCTGGAACATTCGAACTTAATAAATTAAAAGCAAGTGACGGCGAGGAATCTAAAGTTTCAGTAGTTTTAATAGGAACATTGGTAAAGAATGATGCAAATTCCTGCGCAACTTCTATATTAGTACTTATGAGACCACTGGAAGTCTCCAGAGTGTAGTCAGTATTATGTCTTTTGTTCCTATTTGTTTCATTATTAATAATTTTCCAAACAGTCTTAATTTTATCATCAGCTGATTTTACTTTGTTGCTAATGTATAACGCTTTAGCTGCCTTACAAGCATTTTTAAAAGTTTTAGAATAAATAGTAACATACTTATTAAAAGTGTCAGTGTTAATATAAGGCTTAAGGCCATACAGCTCAAAAAGTCTTTCCCTACTTTCTCCTCCAGGAGAGCAATAAGGCCACCAGTACTGTTAATAAACACAGACACAGACCGCCGTCATTCCGTCCTCGCCGCCGAGGCCCGCCGCGACGACCCCGTACGTCCCCTCCCCGACCCTTGCTTGTGCCAGCCCGCGCCGCTGAGCCTTTAGCTTTAAATTCGTCCCTAAATAATGGAAATCCGATCCAGCCTGTCCCTTTGCCGTCCTCCCCCAGCGACGCCCTAAGCCGAGGCTCGTACCCCACAGGGGTACGAGCCTCGAGCCTTAGCGTGTAGTCGCTTAGTTTGGAAGTTATTTTGCCCTGGCTGGATGCCCTAAAAATAATATTTTTTAAGGCACCACGGGAAAGTCCGGTTAAGCAGCCGATGCCAATCCGAAAAAAAAGAAAATGAGCAACAAATTCGCGCTAACGTTCGGATAATTGAGGGTTCGGATGGTTCAGATAAACTAAGTCAGCGTTCGGATAATTGAGGGTCGGATGGTTCAGATAAACTAAGTCAACTTTCGCATAATTGAGCGTTCGAATGGTTCAGATAAACTAAGTCAGCGTTCGGATAATTGAGGGTTCGGATGGTTCAGATAAACTAAGTCAGCGTTCGGATAATTGAGGGTTCGGATGGTTCAGATAAACTAAGTCAGCGTTCGGATAATTGAGGGTCGGATGGTTCAGATAAACTAAGTCAACTTTCGCATAATTGAGCGTTCGAATGGTTCAGATAAACTAAGTCAGCGTTCGGATAATTGAGGGTTCGGATGGTTCAGATAAACTAAGTCAGCGTTCGGATAATTGAGGGTTCGGATGGTTCAGATAAACTAAGTCAGCGTTCGGAAAATTGAGGGTTCGGATGGTTCAGGCAAACTAAGTCAACGTTCGGATAATTGAGGGTTCGGATGGTTCACGCAAACTAAGTCAGCGTTTGGATCGGATGTTTCAGATAAACAAAGTCAGCATTCGTATGATTGAGGGTTCGGATGGTACAGATAAGCTAAGGCAGCGTTCGGATAATTGAGGGATCGGATAATCGATGTTCGGATACTCGAGGTTCTACTGTACTTGACTATGAAGGAGCTCGTAGCTAACTAAAAGCCGTAAGGACCGAACGGTTAAAGTTAAGTTACGCTGGCCGCAGTCGGCCTGTGGATCACTCAAAGCCGTTGGTCCCGGCTGTCATTCGTAGATCTTTGGCAGTCGTTATGGGCCAGAAGTCAGAAGCCAGAAAGTCTGACAACCAGTCTTACCATGGGGTATTGTGTTACCCAGTAACTGGATTGTGGAGATATGTAAAACACTTGTATTCATCTGCCGACCCCAACACAGTTGGAAAAAGGCTAGGCATAGTATAGAGAGAATAGGCTGACTTTTGAGTCACCATATTTTAAAAAAAGGTCCTTAACAAAATTTGATTGCAATGGATTTTGAACTTTGCAACTTAAAATAAATTCTGAAGTCTAGTTCACGTATTTGTATTTGCTCTGAAATACATTATCTATTAGTCAGAAATACAAAACAGATTTTTAAATACAGAAAAGAACTTACCATTTTGTATCTTTGACTCTAAGAGGCATGAATATGATGTCGGCAACAGCATGAGTGTTGTCTGAGCATTCCAATCCACCAGGTCGTGAGCAATCCTGTACAAATATGATAACACAGTAAAAAGGTAGTCTAACCACACATTGAAAGTCAGAAATTGACTTTAGTTACTATTCTTATATTTAGGCTTTGCACAGATGCAATTTACTAATGACGAAAATAAGTTTTTTTTTATTGAACATTGCCCTGTCAAATTAGGGACACAACAAAAAAAAAACCGGACAAGTGCGAGTCGGACTCGCCCACTGAAGGTTCCGTACATATTTGTAGGTATATATCCATACTTCTATACTAATTCATACTTTAATCTACTTAATATTATAAAGGCGTTTTTTGCGACATAAACGGCCGTATCTTTTTTTCACGTTAACATAGAGGCTTAATTTTTTTTACAGCATCAAGGGACCGTAGACTTGAGTATATGGTTTTAATTCAGAATCAGAATCAGAATCATTTATTTGTATAACATAGGTAATTACATTAAATAGATCTTATAAATAGTAGGTACATAGTGCGCTATGTTTTGCCAAATGACATACAAATAATTGCAACTCGATACCTCCACGCTTCCCGAGATAAAGGGTCTTGACAGACAGACCACAAAGTGATCCTATAAGGGTTACGTTTTTCCCTTTTGAAGTATGGAACCCTAAAAACAGCCATACTTGATGATCTTACATCAGTCACCACTTCACCAGGTAGGTACCTAAAGGATTTTGTTATCCAATTATTTTTTTAATAACTTAAGCGTATTTAGCATCATCAGCATTACACAGCCGAGAAAAAATCCCTGCGATACTTGTCATGACAGGAGCTCACGCTTAGGCAGGAGTGTGGTTTTAGCCAGTAAGTCTGCCAATGCCCAGGCTGTCTTAAATATGAGACAGTGTGGACGTCTAAAAGCGTAACATACATCCATGCATCCTCACAAACTTTCGCATTTATAATATTACTAGCTTTTGCCCGCGACTTCGTCCGCGTGAATATCGGTTATAGTGGATACGGACGGAGTCGCGGAAAAAAAGTAGCCTATGTCCTTCCCCGGGGTTCAATCTATCTTCATGCCAAATTTCATTTAAATCAGTTCAGCCGTTTCATTGTGAAAGCGTAACAGACAGAGTTACTTTCGCATTTATAATATTACTAGCTGACCCGACAGACGTTGTCCTGTCCTTATCTACCTACTTACCTGCCTATTTACCTACCCTACACCTACCGTACACCTACCCTACACCTACCCTACACCTACCCTACATCTACCCTACACCTACCCTACACCTACCCTACACCTACCCTACACCTACCCTACACCTACCCTACACCTACCCTACACCTACCCTACACCTACCCTACACCTACCCTACACCTACCCTACACCTACCCTACACCAACCCTACACCAACCCTACACCTACCCTACACCTACCCTACACCTACCCTACACCTACCCTACTTACTTTTTTTTTTTTTTTTTTTTCTCTCCGTAAGAACCATCTTCGTACTTCAAGGAATATTATAAAAAAAGAATTATCCAATTTGGTCAAGCGGTTCGCAAGTTATGCGCTTACCAACACATTTAGCGATTCATTTTTATATATAAGATAGTATGGATAGTAGGATTTAAATTGAATACTCTAAAACACTTTTTAACTTATTCTTTTACACTTTTTAATTTCTACTCACAATAGGAATGTTGAAGAGGTTGGATGCAGTCAGGTCGAAGAAGCTGACCACACCATTCCCATATGCCAGCACCACAAATGAACAGTCAGGACTCCACACCAGCTTCCGCCATTGAGGATACGCATCACGGCTCACTAAAATGTGTTCAGAAAATAATTCTAAATACATATAACTATTTTAATAATGTATTTAGATATTTTAATTGTTTTGTACTTGTATACATTTTATTGCAGTGGACGGCAATAGGCTGATATGGAGATGACGATACATTTCACTTTATTTACAACGGTTATTTTTATTATTTTTTTGTTTTACACTTGTTCAATAATTTGCACCTGTCATGTTATCTCTTCACCACCTTTAGTTGAATAATCAAAGCTGAGGCATCAAGTCTGTACCTTTTGTTGCTCAAGTGTAAATAAATAAGAAGGAAATAATCAATGAGTATTACTGGTATATTTTTCTGTGCACAGAAAAAACCTTTCACGTAAAACTGTTTCCTTTATCACTAAGTTACCGAAATAATAACACAAAAAAGACTGACCTGCCATAATATTATGACCATACAAAAAAAATATATTAAATTCCTTACCCGTTGTTCTAGCAGCAATAGTGGCATACTCTGATCGTTTTGTTCTGATCTCCAGTATATTGTCAGTTAACACAGCAATTACTTTACCCTCATCTCCAAGGGCGATGTGCCATTTTTGTTGGTTATCCAAATGGCTAAACAATGAAAACCAAATATTATCATTTGCTGTTACTATCATGAACTAAAAAGTTTCGAATTTAGTATGTCCACAGTACTTACGCTGTTACGCCGTCGATAAGACTTTTCTTGGGACCCAGGAAATTCATCCATCGCCAAATAACTGAAATATTCTCTGGTAGTAAACTATCCGATTTTTGCTGAAATAAAAGCGCAGTGAGTTAATCCAATATTTTAAATATAAAGGAGTTATAAAGAATATTTGTTACTTTATTTTATATATAGTTGGTTGGCACTCCAAATGGGGAGAAAAAAGACAATGTTTATACAAACAAAAAAATGCTTCCTACTTACAATGTATTCTGGCTCTGGTTTCCATTCTGAAAACACATATAATTCATGTAGAATAGATTTATTTTCCTCCATTTTTGTAAGATTTACATTAAATGCACTTTTGCATTTGCACAGCAGGAAAACTTAGCAAATCGATCGATCAATACATACAAAATTACAAACGTCAAGTCAAGGCATTGCATCGCGCGACCGTATGTTTTTGACATTGACAGTAGACGGACAACCGAGCAGTTTCCTCAGAAAGTCAGAATATAAAACATATTTGTTTAAACAAAACATAATGTCGATTTTGTATTATCCAAATAAGGCAAATATTTGCACAATTAAGCCATGTGGAGTGCCAGCATAAAAGACAATAATATAATATAATAATTGGATAATTAATAATAAAATAATTTCATAGTTACATATTCAATAAGCAGATGCAATCAACATAATATTTTGTATTATCCAAATAAGGCAAGGAGTGCCAGCATAAAAGACAATAATATAATATAATAATTGGATAATTAATAATAAAATAATTTCATAGTTACATATTCATTAAGCAGATGCAATCAACATAATAGCCAAACTATTAGAGTATATTCATCTATGAGCCCAAAGACAACAATATAATATACGGGTATATGAGCCAAACAAAAGCCCTCTTCCTCTCTCCTACTTTTATTTTTGCTGTGCCCGACAGGGTCACAAAACATAATTATATACTCCTAACGGAGGACAGGGTCCACAATGTTCAATTTTATACCTATTCTACTATGAAGTTCACATGTGGATGCAATAAATGTATTGAGTATAGAGTATCATAAGTTTGGTGCAGAAATACATTTCTGTACGAAAGTTTTGTACTGTATTTCAGGATTGTCATAATTTGACATTTGTCATTCTGTCAAAATAAAAATGACAGAAGTATTATTTATCATCACGCGTTGATTTTGTTTAAAACTTTAATTTATCTAAGCGTATTAATATAAAACAATGGATATTCTCAGTGAAGTATATTTTAAGGTAAATCTAATTCTGTGATAAAAATCTTAATTTATACGTGAACTAGTTTTCTTCAATCATTAATAAATTTATTAACCATTTCAGAGTGCAGCTGAAAACGAAAGGAATTTTCGTTTCTGGAAAAATTATTTAGAAAGTCTGAAGAGTTTAGACTTTAGTGTTTTTAGTGATAAGTTAAAAGTTTCCGCTCTAGTCCCCATCGGAAGCAGAATATCGTTTAGGGGAGAGCTTAAACATACGAACGAAGTAACTGTTGCTCTCGGCGCTGATTACTTCGTCAAATGTTCGTTAAAACAGGCTGAGGTACTACGACAGCACAGAATCAAAGGTAACATTAGTCAATTTTGTAATATAATAATAAATCATTTAATTAAAACTAAGTTTGTAGCACTTTCCCCGCGATTTCGTACGCGTGATTTTTCTTACGTATCTTTAATTTATTTGATAATAAAATATAGCCTCTTCTTATCCCTCAATCTAACACTCATTGGTGTACGTTCCAAATAGCGAAAGTATTTTCAGAATCGGACCAGTAGTTCCATTAAAACAAACTCTTTGGGTTGGACCCAGTATACGGTAGCACGAGTTGTAAGGTAAAAAGTATAGTAGTTGGTAGGGGTTGGGGCTCCGATTATAATGCTAGCATTCTCATTAATGCATGCAAGAGTGAGCGCAGCAAGCTCGGGAATGGGGGCACCCCAACTCGGATAGGTTAGGTTAGAAGGATAGAGTGGGGACGGGCGTCGACCCCGCCATCCCCTTCGTGGTTAGTTTTTTTTCTCTACTACTCCCCCCCCCTACGCCTTTTAGTCAACTTTAGTGTTTTGAGGTTAGGTTACAAAAAATGCATTTTCTTTTCATAGGAGTGCTACCAGGGGGTCGGTGGACCTCCCCCTCCCCTCCCCAACACCACCCATCCCTTAATTTGTGCTACCATATACTAAATTTTAACCCTCACACACAGAGGAAAAACAATCATTTTAAATACTACAATTTAAAGAAAACTAATGAAATGTTTAATATTTCCAGATGCCCAAGCTAAAGTCGATATGTTCAACAAAGAAAAGGAATATTTAGAAAATCAGATGTCATTTACACAGAAAACTATTTATAATAATCAGGGCAAGGAAATTATTGAGTATTATAGTGAAGAAGATGACAAAGCATGGAGACAACAACACAGGGAAAATGTAAGACAATACAAACAAAATAAAGGAGCAAATAAGGTTTCAACTGAAGATGTTGCAGATGAAGAATTGTGGAACAGGCTAGAAGAATTAGAGCTTCAAGAGGAGTTAGAGAATCAATTATCCAATGATGATGACATCCAATTTACAACAAAAACAGAGAGGAAGGCAAATATACAGGATTATTTGATTGATGAACTAGAAGATTACATCAAATTGAAAAATGAAGAAGTTGAGAATGACAATACCATTCATGAAAAGTGTGACAATGAAGTAGACAAGCAAGCCTTAAAAGTCACTTTTAAAGAAAATAAAACCCCAGAACAAACTACAAAGTTAGACAAACTACAGCAAGTTATAGATAAACAGAATGAATTGGAAGAAAAACTATTTGAATTGAAAAATAGAGAAAGGAGCCAAACTAAAAGTGAAACTGACTTAATGTCAAGGTTAGATGAACTTGAACAACTTGATGAACTTGAAGATGAAATGGACAGGTAAGGCAGACAATAGCATTTTTCCTACAAAATAAGTTGCTGATGTGTTACAGCCACTTCTAGATATATTTTTTAATTTTCTTACATATTAATAGTTTGTTCTGTCTTGTTTTTTCCAGGCTAGATGACATTATTGAGAATGAAGATATCGAAGAACAAGAGCAAGACACAAACAAAGCACAAGAAACCCAATTAGAAAGAAGAGTGTCATTTGTTGATGAGGATGATAGCAAAACCTTAGAGATTACATTCAAGCATAGTCCCACAGAGTCAAATAATGAACCTTACAATGCAGAGAAGGGTATACAGAAACCAAGTGATGTATTTGATGCTCATTCAAAAGTTTTTGGAAATGGAACTAAATCTATTCTTAAAAAGTCAAAATATGCAGCAGTATCTGAAAAATGTGATACAAAATCCCCTAAAGAAAGAGTTTTACTATTTGATAATCAGCATAATGAGAAACCTGAAACTATTGTGATAAAAGATGTTGTGGAGAAAGTAAGTCAAGCAAATCCTAAGTTATTAAGCCAAGCAAGACCTACTAGCTTATTTAAGAAAAAACGAATGCAAAATAAATCGTAGTGTAAATGATAAAATAATGGTAAAAATCTATTAAAAATAATAATTTCTAAATATTGTTTCATTTACATTGTTTTGTTGTTAAGATTTTTTTTTAGGGCTTTTTGGTCTTGGTTCACTGGTAGAGTACAGATCGTATCCTTATTATATTACTATATCCATACTTAATATTATAAATGTGAACGTAACACTGTGTGTTACGCTTTCACGATGAAACAGCTGAACCGATTTTAATGAAATTTGGCATGAAGATAGCTTGAACCGCGGGAAGGACAAAGGCTACTTTTTAATCCGTGACTTCGTCTGCATCCACGATAACCGATATTCACGCGGGCAAACGCTAGTAATATTATGTCTAGATTGCACACTCAGTTCTGTATTTTACCTGTGTTCCCTTATTTATTACACGTGTAAATATTGTTTATCGAAATAGAGTTACAGTCAGTAAATAATAATTTTAGTCACCTGTCTCTTATCTGTTTGCTTTAGCTGTAAGTTTTCCTGTGTGTGCTCAACCTAAGTTGAGCACACACAGGAAAACTTTTTTAACTATTATAATTATTATACTATTTAACTAATTAAATAGTATAATAATTATAATAGTTAAAAATAGTATACTAGTTAAAAATGATATTAGTGTTCCTGAATGAAAAATATTTGACATTAATTTTGACATTTGACTGACAGACCTGACTGACATTTGACGTTGACAGTTGCCTCTTTGAGGTTATGTATGTTGTGATTACAGTGATTGCTTTAGTTTACACTAATCGTCGTTAATCATTGTAGTTGAAAATAAATTCTATTATTTCTAAGACTAATTAAAAATGCTGTCACGTAGCTGGAGGCATCTGTGTCGGCGCTATTCCCAAGCTGTTACTTTTAGAACCAATGAGAACTCTCCTGTAAGTTCATCAAATTCTGATGAATTACGATATTTTCTCGCAATAATCAAGTTAAACAAATCCTTAATCCTTTTTTTATAACAGGCACAACATAATGAAAAGCAAGAAGGTTTATTCTACACTATGAACCCAGATCTGTGCAAACAGCTATTTGGTCACGGCGGCTTTCCGAAAAGTTTCGTGCAACAGAGCAAGACCTTTACAGAAACTGCCATAATGGTGCGCCAACCTGCATTGGACCTCATGAATTGTATAAGAACCAGTGATATGAACCAGCCAGTTATTAGATACGTTCTTTGTATCCTTTTCAAAATAACCTAACTGTTGTGTATTTAAGACTAGCTGATGCCCGCGGCTTTGCCCGCTTCACAAATTATATACCTACTAAAACCTTCCTCTTGAATCACTCTCTAATAAAAAAAACCCACATCAAAATCCGTTGTGTAGTTTTAAAGATCTAAGCAAACATAGGGACAGACAGACGAGGCGGGGGAAATTTGTTTTATAATATGTAGTGATAATAATGGTACTCTCTGTAAAAGAGTGGAAAGACTTATACAAAACAGTAGTATTTCTTGAGATGGCCTTCACTTTCAAATCTAAAAGTGAAGGCCCTTTGTCACATCACGGGCTAACTATTAAACTAGAACTACCTCATAAATGATTACTAGTCTGGTGACGGCATAGTAACTTCTCTGATAATTTAATTTGTAATGGTTTTTTTTCAAACTCGAGTATTTATTTATTTTATTTTAATTAAAGTTGACTTATTTATTATGCATGACCCCGTGTCATGCATAATAAGTCAACTTTAAACAAACTTAGTACAATTACTAATTACAAGCTTCAGTACACAGGGTGGATTTTTGACATGGGCAGGTACCTTAACCATTATGTAATCATGGATGGTGTAGGATCATTTTCTATAAAAAAAACTTTCCTAGGAGACCATACATAACTTTTTGAGATATTCTGAACTGCATTCACTGATTTTGGAGAAAATATGCAGTCACAAATAAAATGCTAAAATACCAAAATTTTTTTTATGCCCTTAGATCCTATTTCATGTATGGATCAAAAGACTATGAACATTAAAGGTGAGTGACTAGAAATGCCAAAAATCGCCAAATACTTTCCTCATACATTTTGTACAGAAAAACGATTAAGTAATCAACTCTAAATATTCTTGGTTCAGAATATCTCAAAAAGTCATGGATGGTGATTTAATTTATATGTAAATAAGTTGCCTTAGCATCACATCAGATGGTGAGAAAGGAACAGGAAAGTCAATAACAATGGCCCATCTCCTACACTATGCCCATGAAGAGGGCTATCTCATTGTACATGTACCTTGGGGTGAGTTAGTTCATTGTTCATAAGTACAGACAGCGTTATCAACTGCTTACCCCCCACACAAAAATTTCCTCGGAGAGGGGGTAAGCAGTTGATGGTGCTGTCCGTACACCTCTTGCAGAAAATTGCCAATAGACGTCCATTAAGCAAAATCATCCTTAATCCCACACAGGGATGATAATGTTATGTTATATACACTGTGGCATTTCACAAGTGGTCCACTCAATGTATCCAACATAAAAGATCTCTAGACAACATTAAAAATATCTTAACATTAACTGGAAAAAAAAAATCTGACGGTCCTAAGCCTGTAAGAGTGTGAAGAAAGAATTGGAATTAAGAGGCTTTTTAATACTTACAATCTGTTACATACTGAGAACATTAAGATTGCAATTGTAAGAAACCCGTTTTTGTGCTAGGTTGAATAAATTGGCGATAGGTATATTTATTCGATTTCAATAGATATCGTTGCTCTATTCGTGCCCCCCTTGGAACACAAGGTTAGGATCGCACTTTTTACAAGGTGTTTCTAACTTGTTACTTGTCATTGTTATGGTATAATATTTTCATATTTGTAATTATTCAATTGTTCATAATATTCTTTTAAATGTATGATAAGTAATTCATTGGATATGTGAAGTTGGCTGCCTTTGTAAGACGATTAAAATGCCGTGGTGTTTATTGTACCTGGTAATTAGTGCCCTATATTTTAAACCACATCATCCTCATCATCAGCCGAAAGACGTCCACTTTTGAACATAGGCCTCCCCCATAGGATGCCAGTATTCGCGGCAAACTGTGCCGCTTGCATCCACCGGTTACCCGCGACCTTGACGATGTCGTCGGTCCTTCTGGTGGGAGGCCTACCAACGCTGCGCGGTAGAAATTGCTACTTTGCCTTTCAATATCTCCAAAACCAGTGGATTCCCATGTGTGGCCTAGTAGAAAAAATAGTCCTAATGATTGGTACAATATGAGGTTTGTTGATCACTCACAACAATTTATATTCAAATAATAAAAGAATAAAAAAATCCCTGTGGTGCTGGTCGCGAATAACCCCATTTCTAGCCGTGAGTGTGTGGGCAGCAGCTTCCTTCTGAGTACCATAACACCAACAATATCGCCAACAAGCATCGGCCAAGCTCGGCAATTACGGCTGAACCCCCCATGGGGGTGACTTATGCCCAGCGGTTGGAGTCTAAAGGTTGACATGGTGTTGTGTTGTTGCATTTTAACAAATTTTGCCTTACCTTGTAGTGTCAGAATGGCTGAGGCGTATTCCCCGTCACAAAGAGATGTCCAACTCACAGACTCGTGAGGGTTTCGTCGACTTGCCACTCGACGCTGCCTCTTGGCTCATACACTTCAAGAACCAGAACCAAACACTACTCAAATCAGGTGATGTAAGTAACTCAGTATTAAAATCTTTTTGAAGGACTATTTGCTTTTCTGGCTTCACTCTCAGTGTTCCGCGCGGTCTATCTGCCTTTTGTTTCATAATCTGAGCAAAGAATATTATAGATTTCAACTTATCCCAACCTTAGAAAAATCTGACTAGCTATTTAAAACATTATAATTATTGTTTCCAGTTAAAAATATCCAAAGAGTATGTATGGAGTAAACGTGAGAAAACAGACTTGGGCGCTCCTCTGTCAGCACTCGTGGAACACGGCATCAATCGTGTAAAATACGCCTGTGACGTCATCGACGCGATTGTCGACGAGATCAAGATCCTCTCCAATAACAAACAGTATGTTGTATTACTTATTTGTTCCCTTCCTGTAAATAACGACAAGCATCGCATCAGATTCTCTCTCCCTCTACTAGGTCATTGGTCCACCTTGACCTTAGAGTTGGTATAAACTGCGCTTTGACCATGTAGAATTATTATTTATTTAAGGAAACAAGTTTGTTTTAGTCAAAGGAATCGTTTGATTGTATTATATCCAAAGAAGTTGTCCGTATGGTGTTGGACGTAAAGAATAGCACCATCCCATATCTTCCCATGGGTATCGTAAGAGGCGACTAAGGGACTCACCAGAGAATGGGCAGCAGCATTCTGTGTGCCTTTGTAACAACCATACTGCGATCGCGAACGCGCCTGCCAAGCGTGGCGATTATGGCAAAACCAGGGGGGGCACATTCGGGGGAGGATTATGTCCAGCAGTGGACGTCTTTCGGCTGAAGTGAGTGTGAGTGAGTGATTATATCCAAAAATATAATTTATTCCCCCACCCTTATCTAAATGTCGTCTGTTTTATACTATTTACTAGTTGTTAAGGGAAGTATTTGGTGGCATTTCTCATGTGATTTGACCTGTATTTTTTATTTTTAGATGCAAAACATTCGTGGCGATTGATGGTTTTAACAGTTTCTTCTACCCGCTGACGAGACTAAACACCCCTACAAAGAGGAAAGTCAAGCCTGAAGAAGTCACTCTCACAACATCATTCTTGAAACTCACACACAATGACTGGGTAGGTGTATTTTTGTATGGAAAATAAGTGCAACTTGGTGTTCTCTTATGAAAGAAAAGGGAGTCAGTGATATCAATATATCTTGACGATTGACAGGACGGAATGAAAGTAGCAAACGTGTCGCGCCGACCCCAAGTAACATGGGACAAAGGCAGGAAGATGATAATGGTGTTATCATCAATATAATCTTATTCTGGTGTTTTGACAGATAAACGGCGCCATAGTAGTATCTGCAGATCAGCTAGCAGTGCCTGATGATCATCAAGAAAGTTTTCTTCCCAGATATTTGCTGTACAAAAAGGTAAAATATATAAACAATTATGATACCTTTTGTAGTTACTGCTTCAAAAATTATCTGTGTGACCACACAGTGAACTAACTCACACAACATTATTGCAATTTATTGATCATGCTACCTCCTTGGTTATACCAAACCTGAACAGAAAAATCCTGGCCATTTTATAACTCAAAAATTACTATACTTTTTTCTGTTTGAAATGGCCGTGGTTATTTTTGTATAAACAGCTTGTAACTTATTATTTTTTTGTATTTAATTGAAATAAATATTTTCTCACCTCTATTTTAAGAGTTAAAGTGGAAAATTCGATACTAATTTGGTACACCTTGGAAATATATTTTTTTTTCTTTTACAGGGCTTTGAGCATCTAGATCCTTTTGTGCCAATAGAGGTAGGCAGATATAATGAAAAGGAATTCTTATCCTGTGTAGAGTACTACAGAGATCGGCTTTGGTTGAGAGGGCCTCCAGAGATTGAGTCAGAGCTGAAGTACACCAGTGCATGCAATCCCTTCAGGTTTATGGAACAGTGTGCACCTTTGTAAATTAGTTTTATATGTATTGTAATTATAATGTAGTTTGTATTTTATGTTTGTATTATTTTATTGATAGAAAAAAAGCCATTACAAAATGGCAAAATGAATTGGTAATATTAGTTACCCCCACAGACAGCTACAATAAAAAAAAACTTGAGGTGTCAAGGGA
The DNA here is from genome assembly GCA_947361185.1 of Charanyca ferruginea. Classification (NCBI taxonomy): domain Eukaryota; kingdom Metazoa; phylum Arthropoda; class Insecta; order Lepidoptera; family Noctuidae; genus Charanyca; species Charanyca ferruginea. The sequence continues at coordinate 27,841,098 of OX376058.1, read as the reverse complement.
CACCCGGATGGAACGAAGTTGTTATTATTATCATCATCATCACCATCATTATCATTATTATTATTTACAAAAAACCTGTATACACTCAACAAAAATAATCAACAATAATCTTACAATAGCTTACTATAGCAAAAAGTGTCGTGACAACTTTTCGTAAGAATTTTTTCCGTCTAGCCCCCTTTCACAACGCGCGATAAGGAACTTCGTTCCAACAGATACACCTAAATCAAGTTAATACAAAATTCATCACTCAGAAAGATTAGAGATAGATTAAAGAAAAATACACATTGATTTAATAATTTATTTTGCTGAACATAATATCTACAGATTTAGAGACAGGCTTACAATAAGAACTTAAACATCATAACCAACAATGTGGCGTTTGCCGATGCACTCTCCAACATAGAACCAGAAAAGGACCTCAGCGCCGACCAGGACATTCAGGGTAGCCTGTTTGATGGTCTGGTTCTTCCATGAACCACTCTTAGCACTTGTAAGCAATTTACCAATGCCAGCTTTGATTTGTGGGATTTCGCTCAATTTAGGGGGCGCCAGCTCTACTCGCGCATACTTCATGAAGATATTGAATTTGGGGCGAGCTAGTGTTAGTCCCGCTGAAAAAATTACATTTTATTAATTTACACAAACTATTGATGTTGAATGGATACCCATGACAGTTCCTAGGGTTGTTTTAATGTACAAGTCTAATGTGCGATAACTATGAAACTGTGTAAATAAGCCGAAAAATAGATTTAATTTTTGTTAATTTCGACCTAACCTGCAATCCGATATTTAAACCAGAATTACATAATATCCGAGGTAACCAAAACAGACTTTCTATGATAAATTATCTTAGCTTGTAAGTTAACGTAACGATACTCACTGCTAATTAGAGACGGTATCTTGGCGACTGCACCTGCCATTTTGCTTAATTAATCAAAACAATTGCAGTACAATCTTAAAATTTAACTTCGGAATGGTAATGGAGATTATGGAGAAGGAAGAAACCGATCTGTCAATCAAGCTGCCATTTGACCAATTTGACGTCGTTTAGTTAAATAGGGACGTCGCACAATGTTTAAAATGTCATAGACTGAAACCGATGCAATCATAATAATATCTCGCTACATGAAAGAATACGAGTTGAACTGTCTTCATCGGCATTACTTGCCATTAAATAAAAATAGAATAGAAATAGAAAGTGTGCGAGTTTTCGATGCAAAACAGAAAATAAAACAGCAGTGACAAATGACAAAAATGTAATTGATAAACGCAATCACCAACATTTCTTGATTTTTAAATAATAATGAAACTCAACCACAACCCCAGATACCTCGGTGTTGCATTGGACAGAGCACTAACTTTTAATGTACATTGTCACAACACCAAGTGAAAAGTCGGAACCCGCAATAAATGTATTATAGACTTGTAGAGGCGAGGCGGTCAGGAGGTTGCGCCTAGTCATAAAATAATCGCACTACGCCTTTACATGCGGTTTTTCTTCTTTTCGAATCGATGGTTTTCCTTTATGTTAGACTACTTAGGCCCAGTAGGTAGCCACATTTATCGCAGCATTAGTGGCGTTTTTAATGTCCTCTAAGGTGCAGGTGCAGACTGCAGGGGCACTGTAGTAAGTGGGCCATTGTCTGGTCAGGATCACGATTACCGCACTCACGCTGGGTGTCGGTGGGATCTATTGCAGCGGCGTACCTAGGAGAGTAATATATTGAGCGCTTTCCATATATAGGCCACTGCAAATCACTTCCGAGTGGCAGGTGTTCCTTGGGTTGAACGAAGTTGGGTGGTGGTGGGTGGCGATTCTCCCACAACTTACGTCTCACCGTACGCGGACGGTCCTGGATGGCCTGTGTGCCGCGAAGAAAACTCTTCCGACTTTTAAGTCTACCCGGAGACATCGGATTCGGGGTAATATTTCTCAAGCGCGTATGCGACATCCCTACAGATGACAGGTGGTGCGATACCAACCAACGGGTAGAGCTTGCTGCTTGTTGAACGGAGTCGGTCTTAGGCAGCCCGATATAATCCGGCACGTCTCGTTCAGGGCAGTGTCAACTTGCTTTGCATGAGCGGATCGATGCCACATTGGGCATTCAAATTCACCAGCAGAGAAGCATAAGGACATGCCGGTTGTGCGAATGACATTAGGTGCAGCTCCCCAGTTGGTAGAAACAAGGCGTCGCCGTCGTAGTAAATTATTACCTCTAGTACTTAGTACTAATAGATAATAGTTAGTAACTACACTAGCTCTCTCTATGCTTAGGAGTGCTACGTCGATGATTTTCTGTCAAAAACGTGTTTGTCAAGTGGAACCGGCGATCAGAGCATTTATTCGAAAAAATAGCCAAATATATTATAATAATTAGATAATAAGATCGTGAATATAAATTCGGGATAATCTCGGATTTTTTAGGCTATAGAAATGTATTTTCATGGTATGTTTTCACTCTTTCATACAATAACACTGACTTATGCGTGGCAAGGAAAATTACTGTTTTTCCAACATTTTATTAATTTGTCTAAAGATTTCGAAGCTTAGACTGTATTTTCAGGTCAATATTAATGTTTAAGCAGTGTAAGATTTGATTGTATTCAGTTCAAGGGGCTTTATTTAAGTTACAATATTAAGTACACGTCATTGTTACTCCGGCGATGCCGGCCATACAAACTGCAATGAAGGTTATTCTCCAATAGCCAGTCCATAATCTGTATAGTAAACCTAGTCTATGTAATGATTTATAAAGATAGTTACTTAAGTTAATTAAACAAAACTTGTTTCTGATAAGACTCCCATGAAAACGCCCCTAAGTCGACCCACTGACCAAAATCTAATTTCTACATATCATAAAAACGTAATATCGTAATTTTCAGCCCTATCCCTGTTATTACTAAGTGCACTATCACTGAGCAATGCTAACACTCTACAAGGCACGATAGACCTGAAGCGGCTACAGACTATCCTACAAGAGAATGTGAAAAGTCAAGACATCACATCACTCTATTACTCTGTCAAAGGTCTAGCAGAGTTAAATGTAGAAATTCCTAATATTTGTGAGGTGAGGTATATCATATTATTATACTAGCAACCTGCCCTGTCTTTGCATGGGTTAAATGTAGATCAAACCATACATAAGCCTTTGTCTTCAATCACTCGATTGATTGCTAAAAACTGCATTAAACTCCATTTTAGAAAATCTAAGCATTCAGAAAGTGGGAGCAACTTTGTTTTATATTATTATTATATTCTTCATGTAGGTCTTAATATTACTATAATTCTTTCTAAAACATTTCTAGTGATTTGATAATATTTTGTATGTTACTTACACACAGCAAAAGTATTTCTGTATTCTTACAATATTTTATGGTATAAATACATTGTTTTATTTTTAATGTTGCTCCACTCTAGTTCCTCCTATATTATGAGTTGTTCCCAAACATATAAACTCACATGCACAAAAAACTGCAACAAATGTTATTTTAGTGAACAAAATACACTGAAACACCATTGTTTTTATTACAGATTATCAAAACCATCAAATATGATGCTAAGAACATTGAACAAGTGTTCCAATTAGCAAATGCTGCAGCTATCTCCAGCTGTCTTAACTCGTTAAAACCGGAACTCCTGTCATCTGCCACCCAAGTTCTGGACAAGAAAGATGCCACAATCTCTGACATATACCATGCTGTATACACTTTGAAGGCATTCGGCAAAGGTTCTGTGTATGACAAGGAAGATGCATTGAAGAATCTTATTCAGTTGCTGAAGAAAGATGGCTCACCTGCAAAGTGAATACTCTTTTTATCTAAAACTAGCAACCTGCCCTGGCATGTCTGACTATTGCAAAAATTATCTTTCATACAAACCATGTCCTGACAATTATGAATACAACAACAACAAAAAAAATTGCCAAATCAGTTGAACCTTTTTACGTATGAGGATGTTTTTCAGAGTATTATTGGGTTTCACACATGCATTATTGTTCTAATTTTCAGATGTATTATCTCGTTCAATTAAATAACCAAATCCAGTCAATAGTCCTACAGCAAGTCCTTCCTAATACCATGCATGTAATTACATCTTACTTCGTAGATTGAAATGCTATAGAAGAAATTTGCTTACCAATCTCATCAAAGATAAGGAGTCTATTATCAGTTTATTAATAATCATTTCAATAATGAGTTGGATATGACACTGCCCTACTAATTTCCAATCACATCTTTGTTGAATTACGGTCTTAAAAAAGAAACAAGTGAAACCATAACCAATATAAAATGTATGTATTGTTAGTGTCACTGGCATACAAATATAATTATTTACAGCTATGGATATGTGTTTGCACTGTGTGAGCACATGGGCTGCGCCACCTGGACAGCCTCCCATGCTGAGGGAGTGCTGCTGGCTGCAGACGAGAGTGATGCCAAGGCGCTCCACTTTGAGGGAGGCTTGCCTGTCACCTCCAACCTGCTTGCAAGCATACAGAGGTAAGTTTGCATTTAGAGTCTATGCACACCACGTTTTCTAAACGCGCCGGTGACGTGCGTTTGTAGCGATACAGACGCGATACGCACGCGAGTCAGACGCAGCCTGTAGACCTTTGCACACCTGTAGAAATCAAATACGCGTTTGTATCGATACAGACGCGCGTGTGTAGCGATACAGACGCGATGCAAACGCGCGTGGGTATCGATACAAACGCGCTGGTATATTGCGTTTCCAAAACGCGCGTCATCGGCGCGCTTAACAAACGTGGTGTGCACAGGCCCTTATGTGTAAATGTAAATGCAAAGTGTACAACTAAGATTTGCCTCTGGTCAAAACTTCGGCCAATCCTGGCGAAAGTGTCTAGCAAGGGCTGAAATTGATGTTTAGAGATGATTAAAGTTACCTTTTATATTAAACAGTCAATATAAAACAATATAATCTTTTTTGAGTCTATTATATTGTTTTAGCCAATCTTGAACTTAATTTTTTTGGGTTTTTAAATCTTCTGCTTTAGCTTTGGCTGATGGTTGTGTTGATAGCCGATTAATCGACTTCAACCAGAAATCGAGCTTCAGTCAGACACTAGCTTTTCGCATTTGAAAAATGTTATTGTTACCAAAGTGTGCGAAGGAATTGCATAATTTAATTCCGCCGAGCCCGTTCCATCATCGGACCACAAGACGTACGGCGATGCGCCACCGGTACATGGTGGACATCCAGGACATCCCACCCACACGCACAAAACGTTTTGGGAACACATTAATTGTGCGTACTGCTAAGGAGTGGAATTCCCTGCCTGAGTCTGTTTCCTGATAGCTACAACCCGGGAGTCTTTAAGTCAAGAGTGAATAGGTTACTTCTAGGCAAGCATGCTCCATCTTAGACCGCATCATCGCTTGCCATCTGGTGAGATAGTGGTCAAACGAATGCCTATCAAATGATAAAAAAATATTCATTCCTCTTCAAAGAATGCAAGCATTTCATTGTTTTTTTCAGGACCTACAAGAACCTGAAGAAGCCATCTCCTCTAAGCGACGAGCAAAGGTACAAGTTCGCGGAGTACCTGCTGTCACGCCGGTCTGTCAACACGCCCAAAGGAGCCTGTCTGCTCATTGAAGCTGCCACTGCGCTCTCTGATGATGTGGTAAAGGAACAACAGTATTTTTAAGGGCCGATTCAACCAACTGCAATGTTATACCAGTTTTAATAACATTTGAATAATTTTACTCATTGGTCTTCCTCTCAGATAACATCGTTTGCGTTTTTTAATCATAAACGTAAATTAACAAACTAAAATAGAAATACATACAATAATCCATACTTCCATACTAATATTCTAAATGCGAAAGTAACTCTTGTATGTTACGCTTTCACAATGAAACGGCTGAACCAATTTAAATGAAATTTGGTATGAAGATAGCTTGAACCCTGGAAAAGGACATAGGCTACTTTTAACCTGTGATTTCGTCTGTATCTACGATAACCGACATTCACGCGGACGAAGTCGCGGGTAAAAGCTAGTGGTTTATAAAGCGGAACACAAGATTTTATGTCTTATTTTGTCAGTTTAAGGTGTCAACTGTCAATGATATTCACATGAGTTGTCATTGTTTACTCTATGCATTTTAGCGGCATAGCGATTTACTCTAGTATAGGCAGTTATTTTGGAATTAAAATTTGATAAAACGAAAAGTTCCCTAACTTTAGAGTAATGTTTGATTTTATTTCTAGAATAATAATTATACTAGGTTGGTCGAATCGGCCCAATAGACTGTCTTCTATCTACCTTCTATATAAATAAAAACGAATGTTTGTCCTCTATGCGTCCCTAAACTATTGATCAGTTTGTAATGGGTTGTTCTGCATACACAATTATTATTGTAGGTTGTACTGTACAACATATACATAGGTATTTGATTTTTTGTGTGAAACGTGATAGTAGGGTATTTTACTGTATAAGAGAAAAAATCTATAAATATGTTATTGGGACAGTTTAGGCATAAAGCAGTTGGAAAATGTAAGTTTTAGTTCATAAAATATCAAAACAAATTTTTAAATTCAATTCAAAGTTTTCAGTATTTTTAATCTGTTATAAAACACCGTGAAATAGTAGCGGCCATGTTATTACGCCGTACGGCTGTGTAAACAAAAAATTGTCAACTGTCAGTCAACCGATTGGCGTAATATAGGCTTTGTACTTTAATTATTTTCGTAACCAACGTAATTTTTTCATTATTACACTTATTACAAAATATGCTTCAAATTCTTTTTAAATTATATACAATTATCATATTTAATATGAGCGCATTTGATACAAAACGAACTGACGTCATTTACGCTGAGCAATATGGCGTCCAGTAAGAGGCGTTTTCGTCAAACTACGCGCGAAATTTGAAATTTTAAAATTTAGATGCATTTTTATGGCACTTATCGATTGAATAAAAATTGTGTTTTTTTTAGTGGCATATTAGCACTACAGAATTTCATTGAGACACTTTTCAAAAATGGGTGTAATACCCTGTTCTTGCCCCAAAAGAAAAAAGTACCGAACCGCAGGCAGCACCTAGTAAATAAATAAACGGCCATTTACTGTAGGACATCAAATCGCATGATCTGGCTAGTACACCATAAAATTTCACATAAACCATTTTTCGTATTAAACCCATTTCTAGGTCTTAAGCTTAATGTGTTTTAGGTGTAAATTACAATGCCAAAACACACACACAAAAAACTTGTTTCTCCACAGCCAGCTCCAATCAGCATTACAATCAAAGGCAAGAAGTACATCACCTCCGAGTCGGACACCATTGAGTTCTCCATCACCGACCTGGTAGGGCGGCCGGTCCGGTTCCTGAAGCCCGAGGAAGTAGTCGCACAGTCCGGCACACGCCTCGCTGACGACGTCGTAGTCCTATCCAAACAACCCTTAACACAGAAACCCAACGAACCTACCACTTACGTCCTAAATCTAAGCAAGATTAAGGCTCAGTATGGCTTGTACAAGATTGCCTTGAGCGCAGGTTCGAAGACTACTAATATAAATGTGGCGGTTCTGGGTGAGATTCAAGTTAGCACTGTGGAAGTTGGTATTGGTGATGTGGATGGAACTACCAGCCCTAAGATGACGACTGTCGCGTATCCGAACAAACTGACTGAGAAGCTCCAGGCTGATCATTTACAGAAGTAAGTACCATCATCTACCTAGCCTTTTACCAAGTATATTGAGGTTGGCTTCCAGTCAACCAGATGCAGTTGAATACCAGTTTTTTTACATGAAGCGACTGACTGTTTGCCTCCACAACCCAGTTACCCTTTGGTAAGACTGTTTGTCAGACTTTATGGCTTCTTACTACCCATATACTAATGACAGTCGGGACCAAACAGCTTAACATGCTTGCAGAGGCACAGAGAAATCTCAGTATGTGTGGATCAGAATGTGCATCTCTTCTCTACATAGTTTACAAGGAAGTCGCTTTCCGCCGTCTGTCCCTTTGTACATTTAGATCTTTTTTACTACGCAACGAATGTTTATGTGGTTTTCATCAATAGATAGTTATTTAAGAGGAAGGTCTAGATTGATATTGTGTTGTGTTAATTTCTTGAAACATGACGAATACACCACATAACACCCGTTCTCCGTATCTACATAACACCCGTTCGAAGTCAGGACACGTCGCTAGTTAAAACAAAATTGGTCTATCTTTTTATTGGCCATAAAACGAATTCCCTTCAACAACTTAAATTGTTTACTAAAACTGTTACCAATTATGGCCATCTTTATCACTTTATGTCAAAGTGACTGACAGTACGAGACTGAATACCTAGCGTTTGAGCATTTGGCCACAAGTGTCATAACCATAAAAACCATATTTCAAAAATTAGATTCATAGTTATATATTTTTACATCAGAGTGACCCTGAAGTTCACCGTCCGCGACAAGTACAGTAAGCCCGTGCTGGTGCAGCAAGCGTTCGTGCGCGTGGGCAGCGCCGCCAGCGATGACGAGACCATCTTCGTGGCCGAGCCGGACAGCACCAAGGCGTACAAAGTTGAACTTGTAAGTGTACCCAGCTACTTTTTTTTCGGAATGGCATCTCACAGGTCAACTTAGGAGGTTGTCGGCTGCTTAACCGGACTTTCCTGTGGTGCCTTAAAATTTATTATTTTTAGGGCCTCCAGCCAGGGCAAAATAACTTACAAACTAAGCGACTACACGCTAAGGGCACCCCCTGTGGGGTACGAGCCTCCCCTTAATATAATAATAATAATAATAATTCATTTATTTCAGGCTGCATAGGCCCATAGATAAATACATACATAAACATACATATTTTATAATTTCTAACTTGTGTTAATAGGGACGACTTAAGACTATGTTAGTACCACTTGACTAAATTGCACTAAGTTGTCTGTGTGCTGTCCTGTGGCACTTGTCCTCGGAAGCGACGGAACATCACGTCCTGCGGCCAAAAGTCTTCTTCCATGACGAGGGGCGGGAAACAATTCGGTACTTACACCACGAACACCTTGAAGTTAACGTTGCGGCGCGACTCCAGTAACTGCACCCTCGACGTGTACTTTGTCTTTCGGCGCACGTACTCTACGATGTCCTCCGCCTTAGTGGTGTAGTGCAGGTGGGAGATATACATCGGTGTATTCGGCTTAGCGGCACGCAGACTTACGTCGGGCTCCGTTGGTGCTTTGCCGCAGCGGTTCTCGATCTTCCGTGATCGGCGCTTCCTCCTCTGCACCGTCACGAAACCATCCCCACTATCAGCCTTATTCGGCGCCTTTTCCGGCACAGGCCTTATACTAGCAGGGCCAGGGGCGCTCGCAGTGACGTTAGTGGAACCCCCCTGCAGAGGTTTCACCGGGGCTGCAGACACTGGCAGCGAGACGGGGCTCAGGGCTCGGGCGGCGCTGCGTGGAGGACCCGCGAAGACGGGCGCGGGGCTGCAGGGTGCGTAGGCAGGACGTTTTGCTAGCTCCGCAAACGACGGACGCGCAGGCGACGAAACTGCTGACGCGAATTTCGATGACGGAATATCGAGGCCGGCTCCGCAACGCGCGTTTTCGAATGACGCATCAACAGGTGACCCAGTTACCGCCACACTATTGCGCAATTCCGTAACTTCCTTGCGCAAATCGTCGAGGGAATTCTGGGATGCATCTAACTTCGCTTGCACATCCGCGAGTCTTGCCTTCAGAAACTCAATATCCTTCAGAAGGCTCGTTACGTCGACGTGGTCGAAGGTAACGGGAGGCAGCTTGTGTAGCTCCCTCGCCACAAACGCCGGCACGTCGTCAGGGTCGGTCTCCTTGAACAGCGTGATGATATCCTGCAGGCTCCTCTTAGTCCCGTCACGCCGGCGGGACACCATCTGGTCGCGCTTATTTAGCACACTAAACAACAACAGCTTGGCAGCAGCTATGTCTTCCTCGCTGAAGTTGGTTGCGCAGATCTGGATAGCGGACACCTCGTCCATCACATCCAGCTTCTGCTGCAGGAATGCCAGCAGCTCATTCACCACGAGTTCACTACTCATGGCGGGTAATTACGAGCGTCAGCTTGCGCCGCGCTAATCGGTATAGAAAATACGTAAACACGTCTGCATCGAAACGCTACACAAGCAAGGCTTAGGGCGTCGCAAGGGGACAGGCTGGATCGTATTTCACCCAGCAACCGAAGGTCCTCACGCCTTTTATAATTACCGGCACGTAAGTTGGCAAGAGATTGTCTAGTGGGAGAAGATCGCGCACGCACAATTTCATACATTTTTAGATGCACGAACTTCCCCCACTACAAAATATCTTGCCAACTTACGTGCCGGTAACTGTATATAGGGGTCAGGGGCGAATCTAAATAAAAGCTTTTTGGGCTACGGCCCAGGGCCTGTAGGAACCCCAAGCCTCTATTGAAGACAATGGACAGGATTTTGAATATAAAAAAGAAAACTATTGTAAATATCATTAACAAAAACAGTATTTTTGTCAAAATGACAATTAGTTGATTAATTAAGCAGGGCCCGAAGTAATATTAAATATTAACCCACAAACAGGGTCACAAACTCGCGGTCCGCACCATGGTAACATTCTGTCTTCCGACTACCCATCTACTGATGACAGCCGGTACCAACTGCTTTTCGTGCTTTCCGAGCTTTCCGAAGCACGGAGGGGTCTCGGTATGAAATGGATGGTTAGCCATCCACGGGCAGACCGCGGCAAGCGTAGCTTAACCTCGACTGATCGATCCGTACGACTTTAAGAGCGCCCATCCCATCCAAGCAAACTTCGATCCGAGCGTGATTGAATTTTTTTTGTTTCAACCAACGCAAAGCTCGAAAACAAACGAGCGAGTGAGAATGCGATAACAAAGCAGGAAAATTGGCGCGCGGAGATTTCACAAAACTTGTTCCAGGAAATACGTGTTGCAAGATTTCTATGAAGCTGTTTTTTTACTTTTTCAATGTATGAGTGCATTATGAACGGCCAAAGTTCAGACAAAAACTGTGCAAAAAAGCGGATTTTCAGACGTGGTTACTGAATTTGTTTCTCAAAAAGAAATATTTTTGGCTTCATACAAACCTAGATTTAAAACACAGGATACCTGTGTGTTAAAAATATTTGGGGAATAATTTGTTATAACGCCGTAATCACATACGAGCGTTTGTATAGTAAATATGACGAGATGGGCGGTCTTAAGTGGAGTCCTTACAGGAGCAATATAACTTTTCAAATGTTTTTTGGCCAGAACGTGGGCGGCATCGGGAAGCACTTGAACTTTGCGTCGGACGCGTACTCTCTGACGATATACCTCGGAGACAGCGCCGTGTCCAACCCCATCGCGTGGCCCGTCGGAGAGGTGCACTTCAACTTCGGCAGGGACGCTAATGCTGTTGGTGAGTTATCTCGATGATGATTTTGTTGCAATTCGACCGATTTTTAAAGTTTGAACATCCTAGGAAGATTAAGTAGTGTTTAGTCACGGTAGCGAAGCGCAGAAGTGGCGGGCGGGCCCGCCCCGGACGGCCAATTTCACAATATATTTTTGTTGCATCGACGATTCGGACCGATTCGGTACATATTCTGTGACGAAATCCCCTTTCTTTTAATCAAAGTGACTATTACCACCATCATTGTCTATTTTCATGTATTCATTGTTGTGTGTGTTCTTTAGAACTACGTAGGCACCAACTCTACGTAGGCACCAACTCTACGTCACTACTTAGTCAATATTAAATGTTGGCAAAGATAAAGATCACCTTTTTTTTATCACATTTTTTTTCAATTTAACTTTCTCTACATGCCAATTTACTCTTAGAGTCAATTCATAGAGCAGAGTCTAAGATAAAATAAAGCAAATTCTGCCGAATGCGCGCGGGCTCGCGCGTCTTTTTTTTTACCTTAGAAGAAATATGTATATTATGTTGTGGAGATAAGAGTGAATTTGCTATGTTAAGTTTCAGATTGACGCTTCGATGCGTTTCCACTCAGCTCTAGTATGAATTGACCCTTAAGGTGAAGTTAAATGAGCGTAATTCTGTAACTTGTGTTGCCATCTGATTAAAAATATTTTTGTTCACCGCAGGTACACCAGTAACGACAACATCGAAGCCGTACCGCGGCCCCCTCCCCGAGATCGCGCACATCTTCCGCTCCCCCGAGGCTCGCCCGGCTCGCTTCGTGTCGGACGTGTTCGCCTGCGCCTGCGCCGCTCCGCTGCTGTTGCTGCTCATACTGTGGGCCAAGCTCGGACTCAACTTCAGCAACTTCCCCATCACACTTAGCGCGCTTATCTTTCACCTGTCTTTGGGAGGTTCGTATCCAAATTACTTATTAATATTATTTGCGAAAGTCAGTATGTTTATTTATTTGTTACAATTTCACGGCTGAACTACACAATCGGTGTTGATGAAATTTGGTACAGACAAAGCTTGAATCTGAAGAAAGGACACAGGCTACATTTTATACCGCGACTTTATCTGCATCCGCGATAACCGACATTCACGCGGACAAAGTCGCGGGCTTAAACCAGTACTTGATAATTTTTTATACATCTTGACCTGACAAAATATGATAGTAAGTTTTTTCCTAAAATATCCGCCACATGACGCTGCAATAAAAGTCGTTCTCAAAACCATACAAAAAAAAATGTATGTCGCTATCACGAACGTATCGCGGTAAGGGGCGTCCTTGACGCGGTATTTAGTATTATGAAACTCGACCGAAGCAGTATTAGCGACGGTTTTGTATGACAAGCGATCTCTATCGTTAAGGTTACGGGACTTGTTGGTACAAGTCGGACCAATGATTTTTATTGCAGTTTTATCTGGCGGCTACTGTAATGCTGGGGCCACACTAACGGGAAATGTCATTAATTATCGCGATAATGGACGTTAACCATAGGTGTAGCCACAACTTAACGGGATAATTTGACAATGGCATTAACAATGCCGGTCGGCGTTAGGCGATAGCTCAAGTGGCGGTACATCAAAGAGATTAACGCGAGAATTGATGCGATGAAGTGGCTACACTACGTATTGTCAGTGTGCGTCGAGAGCGCAACGGGAGCGGATGTGTTTGTTTTTTGTACGACGGATTTGCTCCCGACGGATTTCCTGTACGATTCCTGTGCATTTGTATCATCCACATCTTCTTTTTCTTTGTTTCCGTTTTCTCTTTATTCGGTAATGATTCAATAAAGTCAAATAATATAAATTTACACTCATGAAATATAGAGCTCTGTCGACGTCCATCTTGCTTGAATTGAAGTAAATTCAACGCCGCTTTTATCGCCAATAATGAGCATTCATGTTGACCGATGAAGTGTAGCCACCCACTTTAATGCGGTAAAAATTATTGCAATAACTATCGCGATAATGGGCATTCACGTTAAACGCTACTGTGGCCCCAGCATAAGAACATAACATTCACGTTGTATTGTCACGCCTTAGCTTCGCTGGGTCTGTACGGCGTGCTGTGGCTGCAGCTGTCGATGTTCGACACGATGCGCTACCTGCTGCCCCTGGGCGGGCTCACGTTCCTGTCGGGGCATCGTCTGCTGCGCCGCCTCGCCAGCGACAAGCAGGCGCGCTAGGGCTCCCCTAACACGAGAGCCTAGCACATATCACAGCCGCAATAGGCCGCAGAGCATCGCATTGCAAAGAAAAAATACCGGTGTGGCCAGCCTTTGTGCGACGTGATGTGGATTAGTCTTTACACTATTTAAATTAAGGTAATGCAAGTTCTGTTTGCTGTGAATCATTGAAATAATGTTTTAAGTCCCTGTATAAGTCGATAATTTTTCACTTTTGCACCGTAATATACCATCAGTCTAGCAAATAAATTGTAACAATTCATTACGGTATACAGTAGCATATTATTTTTAACCTTTAGAATCTGTACACCATAGTAAAAAGAAAATTAAGGTATGTAACTTGCACACTTGTTTTATTTTGTTTAAAAGTATAATTTATAGACTTGTTACCTATTGCATTTTATTTTAAATTACCAGTAAGTGTAGTTATTGTGAAGAAACATTGTGTCAAGGTAAGTTTACATTAAATGAGCACTTTGTCAAGATAAATACGATCTCCACATCTCAACGCATTGTAAATGAGGTCTCATTGTGTATTCAGGTTTCTGTCTTCTATTCATACCAGAATGGAAATCTGAATAGTTGGGAAAATGTGAAATGACGTGGTCATGTAGGAACTCAACGGAATTCGTTAAAACTAGCAACATTTTATAAACGGTCTCTTATTCAGTAGAGATCCTACATGACGTCATAATCCATGTAATTATAATTTTACATAATAAAAGTAATGTGATTCGTTTTTTTCTTGTTTTTTTTTAATACATGTTCATATACTCTTTCCAAAATTACTACAGAACTGTATCAAGTGCTAGTTCGGTTCTAGATCAGGTAATATGTTTTCACACCTATAGCAAAGAGTAACATAATCACTAAGCTTGCTTGCCAGCTGGGGTATGTAAACTGGTGCCTAGTAGTGGTGGTAGTGGTTGTCATATAGCAACTTATAGCACCGTGTTTTTTATATATATCATATAGCAAATGCTATCGAGGCTCTCACTTGTTGCTATGCTATAAATCGCACTCTCTCTATGTCCGAGTCCGTCGCGTATCACACTATATTAAGCAGGGGGCAGTCGTCGCATGCTAGCGATTGTGATCGGTCGCGCGCGTAATTTGCGATCCCGGGTGGCTCACATAATATACCTACGTTTATTTGCTTTGTGCTTTAGTTTAAATGTAAACAGTGATAGGACACGTAATATTGATTAAATATAATAATTAACTTTATTTCATAATAAAATAACACTTGATCAAGTATAGTCAGTCCTAAGCCTGGAAAGTATGAAGGAAAGTTCATTGTATTTTTAGTGCTCCATTTTATCGTAATACATTCATACATGCGATGTAATATTCTTACAAAGCATGCTATCTGTCCGACGATAAGGTAGGAGCTGCGAGTTAACAGTCACCGCGCTTGCTTTAAGTATTTACGCCTGCAAATTAAGCATGCTATAAAATAGCATGCTTAAAATATAAAGCATAAAGCATTAAGCAAGTCATTGCCCTATAGCAACTTTGAACACTACTAGTATTGTACGCGCTGTGTTTGGACACACCTAATGTACACACCCAACATAATGTCCTGCCCTGACTGACGAGCATTCGTCTGTTAATCCGTGTACGCACGGACGAAGAAATTAGTGGCGTTGCATGATACGCAACACATGGTTCGTACGTGCGTACCGCTCATCGAACATTCTGTTCGTCAAGCATGTTTGCGGCGATCCCATTATGTTCTGTATGGACGGTGTTCGAAGAGCATTAATAAATATTAAACCTTTAATCCACCTGAGCGGGTCGGCCAAATGAGCCGCTCATTCGCCTGAGCATGCTCAGCTCAAGTGGCTTTACGGAACAAAACTGTTCGTATGGTACTCTTGGCGGGGCGGTAGGGGGGTAAGGGCGGTCGTCCACGCCACGTCGTACCCACTGGGCACGAGTGGGAAAAAAAAGTTTCGTTCCTTCCCAGTGGTTGTAGCCTCCACCCGTTTTATTCCTCCCCTAGTGGCGGTAAATGAATAAAAACGAGTGTGTACTATTATAAACAACCATTTAATTCGCTAAGTCGGAGGCACACAAAATTTGTAGGGTCGTGGGTTACGGTCGTCTATTTGTCACTTCTGCAGGGACAGGTACTTCCCGTGTAGTCCAGAAGTAATTCCCGGAGTCGGAAGCTGGCTGGCTCGGGAAGATGGTGAACGGTGAAAATATACGATGAACTGACGGTGCGGCCGTCGTCTCGCTCAGCACACCAGGTGCGGAGCGACAGGGACCTCGGGTCCGCAGTTCCCCAAAGCGGGTTGAGGTGGCGGTAGAATTCCTACCCTGGAATTCCCGTCGTAGAACCTGGAATTCACCATTCCAGCTTGTTAAAAGATGGCCTTGCAGTTCCGTGCTGGGGGGTACCACCGACGACGACAAGAAAGTACCCATCTACTCGTAGTAGTACTGTCGCGGTGGCACCTACCAGAACGGAGTTTACATCGTGAACAAGCTTGAGAAGAAGAATTTCAAAAGTAGGAAACGAAAGCTAAAACGTTAGGTTTTTTAAAATTTCAAAATTATTTTTATTGAGCTTGAAGGTAGAAACAAAAATTAGCATTACTTGCAATTACTGAGGTATTCTAAGATGGTGCTTATTAGGATGAAAATATAAATAAGCAACAGCAAATTAATTATTTAATTAACAAAAGAACAAGATAAATAGGCAGAATGACAGTAAGCAGAAGATGGCCTGAAAATGATGTGTGTTTTGTGTGCTGTTCAAAACTTACCCTAGTTCGGGATTAACACTACACTTATTTGCACTTTTAATTAGGTTAAGGAAAACAAGGAGAATAAATTGTTAACGCTCGTGTCTGCTAGTGCGCTTGACGAGACGCTAAACAAACGTGCAGTCTCACGTCAACCTAGAAGCGACTGAACGTGAGCTGCGCGGGCGCAATGACCTTTTATACCCTCTGCCCCCGAACACTTCACCTCGCACCGCCGATATCCGTGTAACGTTCCGTTACATTACCCCCCCGCTTAGGTAGGGTTTTTACCTAGGTAAAAATCCTTGTGGTGTTGCACTAGCCACCACCTGAAATGCGACCCTTCCTTACATCTTCATTCATCCATCCATCCATTTCTTGCATTCTTTCACCTAATATCCCAGCAGACCACCTAATAAGGAGGTGGGTCCGCATCCTAGCAAGTATGTGAGAGTAGATTGTCCGAAGTTGACTAAATACTCGCGCAAGTCAGACTGAGCTAGTGGCTACTTACTACTATGAACCATGTATATAAATATTGAAGTTACTAAAGATTGTATATAAATATTGGATGTAGGCTTATTTTTGGAGTATCCAACCGCTCCTGCATAGGCTTATTGAATGAGTTGCGATCCGCTCAAATATAAATAAATAAAATCAAGAAGTAAAGTTTTTTCTAGTTTTGGCTTTGGTTAATGGAGTAACTATACCGCCCCTGCAATGGCTTATTTAATGAGTTGCAAACCGCTCTGATAGTAAAATAAATAATGTCTATTGGTAAAAATACCAATAGCTATATAAGGAAAAAAACTTGGTTCAAAGTAGAAGTGTTAAGCAAGAATGTAGGTACTTGAAAATAAACCAATTCAGTAATCGAACCCTCTATGTTTAAAATATCGCTGCTTATTGAGCGAAAGTGTTATGTTCAGTAATGAACCTAACTAATTAAATAAATGAAATAGCTGTAAGCTGGTACCAAAAAAAAAATGATCAAAAATTATTAAAGACTACTAGTGGTATGAACAAATATAATTCTAGTTTTATTTTAATATTGAATTATAATTTATTAACAATTTATTAATTTATTATTAAGTTTTATTTTTAATTTGATTTTGTAACGACTAACCAAATTAAAGTATTTTATGTGCCAAAAGCCTATGTATCCGAATGTCCTCAGAGAAAAACATTGTTTTTGAATTTCTTGATGACAGTAGTTGACATATATATGTGGACGAGCCATAACGACATGCAGTGACGTTTTGTAAAAAATAAAGACAGAATTGTATAATATAATAAATAGTGGGTAAATGTTGAAAGCTGTAAGTAGTGAAGTCAAATACTCCGACTTTTGTAACGATAAAGATTTTATAGGATATGCCATTTTAATAACAAACCAATAAAAATACTAAAAAATAAATGATTGAATCAATATAACCGTTTTATAACGACGTTAAACTGTTTATTGAATTTAGTCGCATTAAAAATGTTGTCCTCTAAAAAAAATACGCATATCATTCACACAAAAAAAAAAAAAAACCAAGGTAAACGATTTGCAATCTTATATCATCACAATATAGTCGAAAATCGAACTGGATTATAGTGTACCGTAGTGAAAGTGTTCGGGCGTCGAGAACAAAGGACTACCGCATTCCTTAGATAAGAAGCGAGCTCGGACCGTCATTAGCTAATTAGCGTGGGAATTTTTGTGCAAATTGTTTACAATTTATTTTAAACGATTCTACGCGTAGTAATAACAAGTTGGTTTATTGAATAATATATTACTTTTGTTTATAAAGAATGTCTTTTGACGAAAAGATGTGTTATTAAAAAAAAATTAATTTACTGGTAACATTATGTTTAAAAGTTTATGTTTAAAAATAGTCAGGTAGACAATTACAAGTGAACCCTTATGGGTATAGTCACTGTAGTCACCTTGAGACAAAGATGAAATGTCTTTTGTACCAGTAAAATAAACCCGGCACCCAATCCCTTCAAACCGGCATACAGCAAAGCTGCTTACCAGTGGAAATAGGACTGGTGGTAGTACTTCCCCGGGGCGAGCCGTTAACAAAAAAGCTCTACTACTACGTTGGAATAATTACTAGGAGTATTATAAGAAGTTGCGAATAGCACACAAATCACTAATGATCAATGTTAAAAGTAGGTACTCCGTTCCGTTACAATACAATCTATTCTAACAGAACGCTGTGTTGTGTTTATGAAAGCATGAATGAATAAGAAAAGAAAATGAAAGAAAATAAAAATAAATGGCAAACAAAAATTAAATTTCCCAAAAAAAAAACGCTTTAAATAAAATGCAAGTAGAAGGTAGCTTACAACAATGTTCAGAGAATTTGAGGAACAAGACAATTCAAAAATATATAACAATTTGCTACCGAAAACAAAATATTAAACATAAAACAAAACAAAAGGGTTTCGATGCTTTAATTTGAATAACAAAAAAAAACAAAGCGTTTCTTTTTCAAGGCAAAAAAATAAAATAAAAACAAAGCGTTTTACAAAAAGAAAAAAAAAATACCCGCTCACCGTACAATAACTAACTACTAACTACAGAAGCGAAAATAGACAGAACCACGTAATTGGGCGCCAGTGTAGCCTCCACCCGTTTTATTCCTCCCCTAGTGGCGGTAAATGAATAAAAACGAGTGTGTACTATTATAAACAACCATTTAATTCGCTAAGTCGGAGGCACACAAAATTTGTAGGGTCGTGGGTTACGGTCGTCTATTTGTCACTTCTGCAGGGACAGGTACTTCCCGTGTAGTCCAGAAGTAATTCCCGGAGTCGGAAGCTGGCTGGCTCGGGAAGATGGTGAACGGTGAAAATATACGATGAACTGACGGTGCGGCCGTCGTCTCGCTCAGCACACCAGGTGCGGAGCGACAGGGACCTCGGGTCCGCAGTTCCCCAAAGCGGGTTGAGGTGGCGGTAGAATTCCTACCCTGGAATTCCCGTCGTAGAACCTGGAATTCACCATTCCAGCTTGTTAAAAGATGGCCTTGCAGTTCCGTGCTGGGGGGTACCACCGACGACGACAAGAAAGTACCCATCTACTCGTAGTAGTACTGTCGCGGTGGCACCTACCAGAACGGAGTTTACATCGTGAACAAGCTTGAGAAGAAGAATTTCAAAAGTAGGAAACGAAAGCTAAAACGTTAGGTTTTTTAAAATTTCAAAATTATTTTTATTGAGCTTGAAGGTAGAAACAAAAATTAGCATTACTTGCAATTACTGAGGTATTCTAAGATGGTGCTTATTAGGATGAAAATATAAATAAGCAACAGCAAATTAATTATTTAATTAACAAAAGAACAAGATAAATAGGCAGAATGACAGTAAGCAGAAGATGGCCTGAAAATGATGTGTGTTTTGTGTGCTGTTCAAAACTTACCCTAGTTCGGGATTAACACTACACTTATTTGCACTTTTAATTAGGTTAAGGAAAACAAGGAGAATAAATTGTTAACGCTCGTGTCTGCTAGTGCGCTTGACGAGACGCTAAACAAACGTGCAGTCTCACGTCAACCTAGAAGCGACTGAACGTGAGCTGCGCGGGCGCAATGACCTTTTATACCCTCTGCCCCCGAACACTTCACCTCGCACCGCCGATATCCGTGTAACGTTCCGTTACATGGTGACGATTTATTTATTTATACTTCATGCACAAAGGTACAAAGGCGGACTTAATGCCTAAGGCATTCTCTACCAGTCAACCAAGGGTGGTGAAGAGATAACATGGCAGGTGCATATGAAAAAAAAAAAAAGATATATTAAAAAGTTGAAAAGAGATAAACTTACGAATATTTAAACTACACATACATAATGTAATATTTGGTTTATAACATACCTATATAAACATATAATATATATATTATATATATAAATATAAAAAGGAACAAAGTATTATGAGATGACTCTGCTTATTTATGCTGAAAATAAGTTCGCAATTTCCGCTTAAATGCATACTGGCCGGTGGCCGTTCTGATATCGAGAGGAAGCGCATTTCAGAGAAGAATGACCTGGATATATAATAATAATAATAATATAATTTATTTCTCTCAAAAAGGACACTGCTACAATTTGTGTATTTAAACATGTTTGCCTTAATCTAGGACCTTTGTGAGAGCTGGAGTCTGTACTAGGTTCGGGACCTGTATGACAGATCTCCAGGCTCACACCCTTTTAAATATTAGTATATTTGCGGCATCTTAATTCCGATTATACATAATAGGTACAGTTTTCGACACTTTTTATAGAGAGGTACTTAAATGTGAAATCTATAATAAAGGTATGGTTATATAAAAATTAGTGAAGTGGTATGTGAAGTGTTAAGTGAATTGATATTATTATATGATTGTGTGTGTGTGGTGCGTGAATGTGTGAGGGTGTTCTGTGTATGTGCATGTAAGTTCTGTGCGAGTGTTTGCTTATTAGTAAAAATTAGTGGGAATTGGTGTGATTGAAATTATTATATTTTTAGGATATGAAAGGAAGAATGAACAAAATCAGAAGTACCTATGAGAAGGGCAAAGTAAGAGAAGGTTGTTAGAAGATCGCAGATTTCTAGCGTGTGAAGAACATAGATATTGAAAGTGGGGCATTAGATAAGAAGAGGGGCAGAGAGAGTTGAGTAGGGAGAAAAGCGTTGTCAGTGCACGCAAACTTCTTCTTTGGCGAATGGGCAACCATTTCAACTCAGACCTGTAGTTTGATACATGGTCATATATCCTCAAGTTATAGATAAACCTGATACAGTTAATAAGGACCCTATCGAGCTTATCAAGTAAAGTCAAAGTAGCACACGTCACCATAGTCGATAATAGGAAAAATTAAAATCTGCACAAGCAAAGTCTTCGTCTTAGCAGGCAAAAAGTTCTTGAGACGATATAAGGATCGCAAAGTTCCGTTGGCTCTTTGACTGACACTAGAAACCTGACTTTGCCAACCAAGTGTCGAGTCAAGATGCAAACCGAGATCTTTTACGCTAGGGCTAATGGGAATGACAGTACCATTGAACATAATCGGAGGAAGAGAGCAAACCGCCACGCTAGCCATCATACGCGAGCTTCCAATTATAATGGCCTGACATTTTGAGGGGTTTACGGACACCCCAAATCTATCAGACCAGTCTTTGATAGCATCAAAGTCTCGGTTCACATCTTCTATAGCGTCCGATAAACCTTCTACCCGCGTAGCTGAATACAATTGAAGATTATCGGCATCAAGGGCGTCGCCAGGGGGGGCAGGTAGGGGCAGCTGCCCCCCCCTAGACACTAAAAAAAAGTAAAAAAAAAAGTTAAATTGATCAAAAAGAAGGATCTCACTTGAATTCTTCAATATTAAAATCTTGCACCTAATTAAATATTAAATTGCTTCCAAATTCTTTTGATCCCCTTATTCTATTATCCTATATTTTTACGAAAATAATTTTTATGGTAATAAATACAATAATTTTCGTTACAATTTTTATTTATTGTACACAGTGGCGTAGCTATCGGAAGGCTAGGCGGTGCGAAGCATCGGGGCCCCCAGGCTCAGGGGGCCTCCAGCCCCTGGCCAGCAAACCCCGAATTGACCTAACAAAAAATTCTTCCACCTTCAGAATATAAATACGAATTATTTCTGTTGTGTTGTGTAGGTTTTTGTGTCTAGCCACTTCAACCAATCAGCTGTTATACAACCTTCCGTCAACCGTCACTTTCTGATGTCTACGTACACGCACACCATTCTGATTTCTGAGAGTTGGCTCAAACCTCATCTTCTCTCTACAACCTACCTTCTTCCCGGTTTCGTTCTTATCCGTAATGATACAACTGGAAAGGGAGGAGATGATGTTGCTATTTGATTTGTCTTCGTAGCGATTTTCCTTTAAAAAACTTTGCTTCTTCTCCTTCACTTTACAGCTGTGCCTCTGCTGAGTAGGTACCTCTTTCTGGAGATCCATATCAAATGTGTTAAAACCCTACTTGGTGTTGTCTATTGTCAGAGCATGCACATTGCGTCAATATGCCCCTTGTTCCCGCAAACTCCTACATATCATCGAGTCTGTTAGTCTCGATGTTCTTCCTCTGCAACCTACTTACTCATTTCAATATCTCAGGGGATGACACGTGGCTCGACTTAGTACTCCTCTGGTCAGGGCGGGGAGTGAGGTGTTAGACTCCCCTCCGGACGTCTAAGAGGGGCGCACGTGGAACACTACGCGTCGCCATCTCTGGTCCTGATGTATGTTGGGGGCGAAAGACGTCCCGCCCGTGGACCCATTTAGGGGGGCCAGAAAAGGGCGTTGTCCGCTCTCCGTCGGTGCCTCCGGCGGGCCGGGTGGTAGGTTGCAATCTCCCTCTCCCTTTCCGCAGTCTCCTTCTGCGACATGACGTTTTCGCAGAAGGAAACCACCACGTCCCCGCTCTACGCTGCCGACCGTCGACTCGACCACGGCCGAAACTACTACTTCTGAGACGAGGGCACGGCGCGGCTCCTCCCAAACGGCACACTCTGCCAACATATACCGCGCTGTATCCTCCCGGCAGTCGACGCAGTGTTGACACCGGGCTCTCTGTTTATGCGGCACAGGTACTTCCCGAAGCAACCATGCCCCGAGAGCACCTGCGTCACCCAAAACGACAGGGAGCCTTGCCTCCTCCCGAGCCAGCGCTCGACCACTGGCCGGACCGCCTCGATGATGGCGAGGCCGGCGGTAGGGCGCGAAAGCCTGTCCCGCCATTCCGCCACCAGGACCATGCGAAGCTGAGACCGGCGCAGCTCCATGTGTCACTGAATCTGTCGCTCGCCCCGCGCCCGCGCTTCCTCGCGCCACCGAAATAGTGACTCGAGTACCTTCGCCAGGAAATATGACCCTGTGTCCTGTGTGCTACAGGTCCGACCTAAAATAGTTGCCCATTTGCCAAAATAGTTTGCGTGCGTTGACAACGCTTTCCTCCCTGCTCCATTGTCTCTCCCCTCCATCAGTCTTATCTTGCTTTGCCCTTTTCATATTTCTGATTTTGTTCATTCCTCCTTTTACTTCTCCACTGACTGGAGGCCGTCCCATGCATTGAAGCGGAAGATGTAAATTTATTTTAGCACAAATAAGTCAAGACATCTTATAAACCTCCTTTCTTTTCTTTTGTATTTACACTTTTACTAGATAAAATGAAACGTAACCGGTTTTGATAGGATCCCAATTTTTTTTTCGCACCGGGGCCCCTTGTCCCGTAGCTACGCCCCTGAATTTTATAGTCAAGAGCTTGTGTAGCTTTACACATTAATAATAATATATATAATATGTAGGGGACATTTTCACACACGGCCATCTGACCCCAAACTAGGGAGACCCTGTACTATGGGTGTCAGACAGCTGATATACATACACAAATACATTTTTTTTTTGTAAATACATACATATATAGATAAACAACACTCAGACACAAGGCAAACACAAGTGCTCATCACACAAATGTTTACCCTGGGCGGGAATCGAACCCGCAACACGCTGCGCAGCAGTCGATCGCTCAGCCACTGCGTCAACCGTGTCATTGGACTTTGTACCGTTCTTAGAGCCCCTTCACACTAGCGATTGTCTAATCTACGCTGGACAACCGCTACGCATACGTTCGATACGTTCATCGAACGTTTACGCGTTGGAGAACGTATACGCAGCGCACCGTAGATACGCCGGCACGCAACGCACCGAGACCTAACACAATTTCGTTGTCGTTTCGGTATACTATAATATTTATAATACCGCAGACACGTGCGCCGCGCTAGCGCAGCGTTTTATTATCTGCAGAAGAAACGCCGATGCCGCGGCGTCTGCGCTACGCATATGATCATCGAACGCTTACGCTGGACAAATGCTAGTGTGAAGGGGCCTTTAGTACAAACGCTTAGTAAAACTTCATGAGCTTTTGACTGTATTTAAAATTCATGCTATTCCCATCCTGCATATAATTATATCAACTTGCCCCCCCCCTGGGCCATCGGCTGGCGACGCCCTTGATCGGCATAAAGATGATACGAACACCGAAGACAGTGAGTAATAAAATTAATGAAGATAGAGAATAGTAATGGAGAAAGAATACCGCCTTGTGGAACCCCAGCATCCAGACCATGCCAACTCGATGAGCTCTCGTCAACGCGGACCGACTGCTGACGTCCCCGAAGATAAGAAGAGAACCATTCCAGCGCCTCACAGGAAACCATCAGATGTGAGAGGATGGATAAGAGAATATAAGAATATCATGACTGACGGGATTAAAGGCATTGGAGAAATCAATTAAAACCAACACAGTAACCTTGGTATCACCCATTGCTTCTCTAATGTCACCAGTCACTTTAAGGAGAGCGGAGGTTGCTTCCTATTTCCCACTCGTTCCGCTAAGACAGAGAGGGGGATTTCAATACGGGATTTTACGGATTGTTAAAATGTTTTAAGACTTTCTGATCAAGATGCAATAAATTCTTAAAAACAACGTCGTACCTAATTAACACATTCCGTGAAATCTCTTATTGAAATCGCCATTATTGTATTTTGGCCGGTCGGACGCCAATATGCCTAAAATAAAATGGCGTTTATTTCGGGTTATTCCACTTTTCCCCCCTAAGAGAATCCCCCTCGGGGGGGAAATCTGGACCCCTAATGTAAAAATCGTCCAGAAAGGCCCCTTGTCATTTTTAGTTATTCCACTTTTCCCCCCTGAGAGAATCTCCCTAGGGGGGAAAAGTGCACCGTAATGTAAAAGAAATCCAGAAATGCCCCTTTTTATTTTGGTTTATTCCACTTTTCCCCCCTTATTTCTAGTTTTAATTTGTACGTTCTTTAAGTAAATAAAAAAACAGTGATTCGACAATATAATAATTATATACTTAATCAGTCTTTATTTAACTGAATTTTATAATAAAATGTGATGAAGAGTAAAAAAAATAAATAATTGATAATGATAAATAATTATATAATCCATATCCATTAATACTAAAATGCGAAAGTAACTCTATCTGTTACACTTTCACGACGAAACGGTTGAACCGACTTATATAAATATACTTTTTTTTTCTTTTGCGTAATCTTGTACCTGGATTAGGAGATAGGATACTTTTTATCCCGATATTCCTACGGAATCGAGACTTACGCGGGTGAAACCGCTTGGCGCATCCAGATTACTTAAATAAATAAACAACAACAAACTTGTCTGCCTATTTAAAGTAGTTCAAAGAATTCTATCTAAATTTTATATTAGCTTTATTGACTATATCGACGAAGGCCCGCTTGGCGGCCTTCTCCTAGTACCTCAGTGGGGATTTCTGGAAGGTCTGTTTTTAGACTCCAGTTCTTCCTCCTAAGGGGGATTATCAGGGGGGGAATTCTAGACTTCATTTTTTAGATTCCAGTTTTCCCCCTCAGGGAGCACTTTCGGGGGGATTTCTGGAATAAGTATCTTTTTCGATTCCAGTTTTCCCCCTCAAGAGGGATTTCTAGACTTTTCATTTTATATTCCACTTATCCCCCCTAAGGGGGCTTTTTGGAATAAGCCGTTTATTTCGTTATAAAAAATTGGTTCGCTGAACCATATGCATGTTTTTCTTACATGTACAGTACGATTTAAACTTAATGGCGGCTCTGAACACGAGCCAATTGGCTGCGCAGTAACAATGTCACGTGGGTGTGAGGGGCGGGGTACTGCGCAGCCAGTAGCGCACTTCCCAGCCGCCATTAAGAACCAATTTTTTATAACGAAATAAACGGCTTATTCCAAAAAGCCCCCTTAGGGGGGATAAGTGGAATATAAAATGAAAAGTCTAGAAATCCCTCTTGAGGGGGAAAACTGGAATCGAAAAAGATACTTATTCCAGAAATCAGCTCAATTATATGCTCCCGGCGAGCACCTCAATTTGACTATGTGTCTTTACAAGTTGTTTACTGTATGCTCAGTAAGTTCTCCTCACTCACTGATGTAATGCCTGTTACAGCTCCCGGCGGTTCCCGGTTCCCGGGAGGGAGCCCCTTTAAAGGTCTACAAAATAACCAACAAATTAATTTATTGTTAAGAATTTTTATTAGCAAAAAATTAACACACTTAAACATACATAAAGCAGAAAGTAATTCACTTACATTTGGAAGTAAATGCGCTCATTATTATTATCTATCACAGAATAAATCATCTTGAAATGATTCCATTTTACTATAAAATATATTATTGTGAGGGAGATTATTCTATTTAATTAGAAACTAAGTCATTAAAACTATTTGCATAAAGGTACACACATTACAAAACCAGAGTTCGGAACCCTTTAACATGCACAACATATCGTCAAAAACAATTCAAATTTATCAAGTCACAATAATTATGACAATAGTGAATATACTGTCTGTCCAAGTAATTATATTACTGACTACCAGCGAAATCTCTGGATCCTGGAGCTAAAATGATCCACAGATTCCGGCTGCACTTAACGCCACTTTTGCTCCGGGATCCAGAGAACCCGCTTGCACTTACCACATACTCCAAACATTCTCTCCGCTTTGTTTCTTTTGATTGGAATAATTAATACTGTAAACCACTGAGACTATTGTTAAGTTTGTTATTTTAGTCAGTCTAGAATTCAGCATCAAGTGTGAATACATTGTCCATCTGGTTAGACATGACTCCCCACTTCTGATACTCACTAACTTTCTTCTCAAAGAAGTTGGTCTTACCTTCCAATGAGATGAGATTCATGAAGTCGAATGGGTTCTTGGTATTGTAGTGCTGTTGACAAAATAATAATTTATAAGTAAAGAGCATGCTTTGAAATATTAATAAAAGTGACCATTCAGAAAAAATTGTTAGAGGCATAGACTGCTGGTCCAAAAACGTTGATGGTAAAACCTAAACTAGCGTCTGGTGTCCGCCATAGCGTTTAACGTTTTAATTTGTACTTGGGTGTTATCAGTTGTAATAATTTATTATATACATGATAATGAGCAATCTGAATGTTCTAATAAATAACCACTTTGCGTAACAATACAAGCAGCCTGACCTTCCAAACGCTTTTCGAATTTAGTTCAGGGCATCTGGGCATGTATCAATACTTATTATATGTAAATCTCTATATTATATTGTATATACTAGCTGACCAGACAGACGTTGCCCTGTCCCATCTATCTACCTTACCATTTTTTAACCATTTATACCTTCCCTGGACTTCCACAAATATTTCAAGACCAAAATCAGCCAAATCAGTTCAGACGTTTTAGCGAGACTAACAAACAACGATTCATTTTTTATTTTGTATACTAATATTATAAAGCTGAAGAGTTTGTTTGTTTGTTTGGTTGAACGCGCTAATCTCAGGATCTACTGGTTCGAATTAAAAATATTTTTGTGTTGGATAGTCCATTTATCGAGGAACGCTATAGGCCCATGCGAAGCCGGGTCGGGTCACTAGTATTTAATAAAGGAAAAACGTGTTGCACCAACCACAAAGGGAATGATGTTTTTTTTTTCATTTACCTTTTCTCCAATAAGTTCCATAAGCAATCTGTCGGCGACAAACTCGATGTATTCCGACATAAGCTCGCAGTTCATGCCAAGGAGCCTGACGGGCAGCGCGTCTGTGAGAAACTCCTGCTCGATGACCACGGCGTCCTTGATGATGTTCAGCACGCGCTCCTTGCTTGGTTTCTGGACCAGGTGCCGGAACATCAGGCACGCGAAGTCGGTGTGTAGACCCTGCAGAATATTACGCAAAGGCCGCAAATTTTAATGTCTGTTTGACATACATAGACGTCCATAAAACAAAGATGAAAGGTCATTCAGATAACCTTAACCAGCTCAATGTTTCATACTGAATTTTAACTAAAAGATATTGGAAAGTAGAAGAATGCAAAAATTAACCTAACTTTGTTAGTATCTCATAGCAGTGTTGGGCAAAATGTAATCTAACTACTGATTACTAACTACAACTACATTTTGTAGTTAGTAATCATAATAATAGATTACATGAAATAATCGTAGTTAAAAATTTTGATTCCCTACTACAAATTGTAGTTGCAATCACGGTTACGTGATTACTTTTTGAAACTATCTACGTTGTTTGTGTTTTACATGCAAACGATAATTGTATGTACACCTACATAACATAGTATTTTCTATTAACAAACTTTAAATAAAATATTTTATTTTCTATTAGTAATTTGTTTAGATTGACATTTTAAAATTCGTTATTTCTTTTGAATAGAAAAAATCTATAATCTATAAATATAGCCTATGTTATTCAGCTATAATGCAGCATTCTATCCTAGGCTGAAATAATTTTTAAATCGGTACAGTAGTTTTTGAGTTTGTTCGTTACTAGCTTCTGCGCGCGACTTCGTCCGCGTGAATTTTGTTTTGTTCCCCCGACCCACCCCGTCGCGTCGTACAAATAATTTTGTGGTTATATAAAATTACTTCAATTTGCTATTGATTAATTAACGAATACTCGTAAATATTAATTTTTAAACATATTTACTTACATTACAAGATATTCTTAGAACTAAAGTAATCAGTAGTTCAGTAATCAGATTAACAATTACTTTATGTAACTTGATTACTGTAGTTAGATTACATGTAATCATAACTACTTGTAGTTACTTGTGTGTACTTGATTACTGTAGTTAGATTACATTTAGTTTTAACTATTTGTAGTCGCAATTAGTAGTTAGATTACAAAATAGTAGTTAACTACGCCCCACACTGTTTCATAGTAATTAATAATTGTAAAGTACTTATTTTGAATTACAATTTAAAACATGTTTAGTTAGTCCTTATCAAATAGTTCCTACAGTACGGTCA
Organism: Charanyca ferruginea; assembly: GCA_947361185.1. Lineage (NCBI taxonomy): Eukaryota > Metazoa > Arthropoda > Insecta > Lepidoptera > Noctuidae > Charanyca > Charanyca ferruginea. The sequence goes on along the minus strand of OX376058.1, from coordinate 27,811,911 downwards.
ACGTAACTTGGGGCGTCTGAAGTTAGCCGATTAGCTGCGCAGTAGACAATTTTGTTCCTAAAAGTTCCATTGCGCAGCCAAACAGCTAACTTCAGACGCGCCAAGTTACGTTGACCGTTTTGTACTTGACTATTTAATTAGGTACACAAACTATTTATTGTACTTCTTTAACCTATAAAGTAACAACATTCATTAACCTATAAAGTAGTAACTCAAATTGTTACCAAGAGAACCAAGTTTTATGTCCCAATACAATATTGTGATAAAATAGGTAAAAAGCATTTACATGCGTTTGTTATCAATGATATTACTATTATTCCAGATAACGGTCTACGTGAGGAGACACACTAAAGATAAAAGGAGTATTAAAGTTTCCTGTAGATAATAACTTACACAGAAAGCTGCAAGACCAATTTATATAATTTAAGTACAGAAAAAAACGATATTTTAAATAACTTAGATACAAACCTCATCCCTTGATATTAGCTCATTGCTGAATGTTAGTCCAGGCATCAAGCCGCGCTTCTTCATCCAGAAGATAGAGGCGAAACTACCGGAGAAGAAGATGCCCTCAACAGCAGCAAACGCGATAATGCGCTCAGCGAATGTTGCAGATTTGCTTGCAATCCACTGTAGAGCCCAGTCAGCCTTCTTCTTCACACAGGGCAGAGTTTCAATAGCATTGAACAGGAAGTCTCTATACAAAGAAAAGATTGTCATGATTACAATGGAAAACTTTGTGTTGAATACATTGTAATGACTAATGAGTCATGGGGTCTAATACGTAGTATTTTATGAGGATGTAGTACTTGTAATAGAGTACAATAAATAAAGGACCCACCTTTGTTTATTCTACTCTATTATCAATATTACTACCTAGTAACTTTGATAACAGGTACCTACCTACCTATATTTTGAAAATAGAACTCTAGTTCATAAGGCAGGCATTTAGCTATAAAGTTATATAGGTAACATGAATGTATTCCACTTATGGCAATAAACCTTTAAATCAAAGGGATTAAAAAATAAAAAAGTTAGATACATTTTCTCAGGATTAGATGATCATAGGCCTTGACCATATTGTATAAACATGATATCTTGACTTTATGTATAAAAATATAGGGCTTAACTCTTTGAAAGATCATTTGAATTTCAGTCAATTCAGTTTAACTTACCTTTCCTTAGGGTCCCTAATGTATGTGTCAATAAGCAGAGAGTACATCTCCGAGTGTACATTTTCCATAGCTATCTGGAAACCATAGAAGAATCTTGCTTCAGTCACTTGCACCTCTTGTGAGAAGCGTTCAACCAGGTTCTCATTGACAATGCCGTCCGAAGCAGCAAAGAAAGCCAGCACATGCTTGATGAAATGCCTTTCACTGTCCTTAAGATTCTCCCAGTCTGACATATCCTAAACACAACAAAATGTAAGATGAGTGACTTGAATATGTCTGTGTGTACAAAACATTGCTACATGTTTTGAGTTAGGTTAGGATCAGATTCGTGAAAATACATTTGTGTAAACTAATTAAGACTGGACTGGAACACGTATTTTTAGTGTCAAATAAAAGTTTTTCTTTTTTATTGCTTTTTTAATAACAAATTTGATTGCATTTGGGCATACAGGAAAAAACATGGGTATTAAAATTCAATAAACCAAACGAAAATAACATATATGGCCTTTTTATTTAAATTTCACAGACTTTAATTATCTCGATTCTATAAAAACCCCTAAGACGACCCACTGACCGAAGTATGTGCAATGTGCATATCTAATGAGATGTTATGAAAACAAATTGATACCTTTGATAGATCCACTTCTTCAACAGTCCAGAACGAAGCCTCAGCCTTCTTGTACATGTCCCAGATATCAGGGTATTTTATCGGGAATACGACGAAACGGCTAGGGTTGTCTCTCAAAAGAGGCTCTTTTTGAGGGTCGAATTCTGCCACCTCCATGTCCTTGTTAGCCTCAACCTCCATACTTGCTCCAGACATATTGTCATTGCGTTCGGCTAAAACATTGTTTTTAACCGGAGACTGCAAAGCAAACAACCGCGGTTAGGATCATGTTCTCATGTTCTGACATGTAGAAATCTATTAATAAATAGTAAGTAATGTACAATTTGTAATGTAACTAACCTTTAAATGCACCTTGCCGAATTCGTTGTGCAGGTTTTCTTTATTAACAATTGGGGGCATTTTAGTAGATTTGAAGTAAAGTCAAGTTTCACTTATAATTTGATTAACCAACCACGGCACAACTGATTATGAATGCGGATTGTTGAATGAATCGTGATACGTGACTTCGCCGTTTCGTTGACCGTCCCGCTTTTTTAAGTCAACTTAGTCAACTCAATTTCCCTCCACTTCAATGTAGTGACTTGTCGTTGCCTGTCGATGATCTGTTTCGATCCGATAACTACTTTCAAAGACTGCAATACTAACGTTTGAAAATACTTAAAACACGAAAATTGCTTCGGAACTGGGTGATCATTAAAGTGAAGATTGAGTCTTAATTAAGTATTTAACTATAACATATTTATACTTTGAATACTGGCAATTTATTCACTAAAATCCAAAATTACCAATTTGGTCAAAAGCTTATTATATTATAGTTACCCACAAAAAGGAATTCGGAACGATTGTCGATCAAATGTTTACAAGCTAGTTGACCAATCACAAATCAGTAAACAGCAAAGAGCGGCATTTCCTTTGCTTTGGTTACTTTTATTAAATGGTGATAGTAAAACTGCAAAATACGACCTAAATTTTAATTGTGTATTATTTACGTAGGTCAAAATCCGCTGCACAATCAACATTTAATAGTGTTTCATAGAATAAGTTTCAATAAAAACAAGAAAACAAGTTTCCCGCCTACTCGGTAAAATATAAAACAGTTTTTTATTGGTTAACAAATTTTCGAATCAAGCATCAGTGCTAATGTTGCGTTCAATTGGTTCGTTGCGTTCAAAGTTGCGTAGTAGTTTGCTACTGTCCCAGAATAATATTCTGAGAAATGTCCTAATTTGAAAAACCAATCATTAGCCAATCAAATGGTTCGCAGACAGAAATTTCATAGAATATCGTTTCCCAGAAAATGTTTCAAATAATATTTGGTCCTCGTATTTTTATTTCGACTATTATTGTTTCAAAGACTATTGAAACAATAATAGTCGTATTGTATTAACTTCAATGAAAAATATTTCACAGAAACACAATTCTATGAATTTTTAATCACATTTTTTTGTTTAACAAACTTATCAAGCAGTAGAATTATTTTTTAACGAATCTGTGTATAAATAGACAATAACAAAAATGATGTCTTGAAAAGTGAATATGTTGTGCTACAAAAGTTAATGACAGAAACGAATCGCTGCGAAACCGACTCCACGTAGTCTTGTCTGCCCTACACCTAGAGTGTAATTTAAATCTGCGTAGGCGTGGAGGAGCGAGGCGGCTCGCGAGCTGAGGAGCAGGTGGTTTTAACGCCCGCCGCCGCGGCTGAGGCTGGCCGGCGTAGCCGGCCAGTAAGCCGAAAATCGTTGGAGCCGTTTCCGAGATTCAGATTAAATTATATATAATATACAAGAATTGCTCGTTTAAATGTATTACCCCTCATTTACACCAATATAATCAAAGAGTACAATATATTATATTGTAGTCTTTGATTTACACTCAGCCCCTGCTACTGCTCCTGCCGCTGCCGGAAATATTGCCCTAAAAACTTCTGCGCGAGTACCGAAGCGAGTGTGTGTTCACACTCAGCCTTCATACTTCTTTATTGAACGACTCGCAACAATAGGGTATTACACCCATTTTTGCAAAGTGTCTCAATGAAATTCTGTAGTGCTAATATGCCACCAAAAAAAATACAAAATTTTTATTCAACCGTTAAGTGCCATAAAAATGCATCTAAATTTTAAATTTTCAAATTTCGCGCGTAGTTTGACGAAAACGCCTCTTACTGGACGCCATATTGCTCAGCGTAAATGACGTCAGTTCGTTTTGTATCAAATGCGTTTATATTAAATATGATAATTGTATATAATTTAAAAATAATTAAAAGCATATTTCGTAATAGGTGTAATAATGAAAAAATTACGTTAGTTACGAAAATATTAAAAGTACAAAGCCGCCAATCGGTTGACTGACAGTTGACAATTTTTTGTTTACACAGCCGTACGTCGTAATAACATGGCCGCTACTATTTCATGGTGTTTTATAACAGATTAAAAATACTGAAAACTTTGAATTGAATTTAAAAATTGGTTTTGTTATTTTATGAACTAAAACTTACATTTTCCGACTGCTTTATGCCTAAACTGTCTCAATAACATATTTATAGATTTTTTCTCGTATAGAGTAAAATACCCTATTAATGACGTCGAGGTTGTTGAGGCGACAGCATCATCTCTGCTCAGTATATATCACTATACATAGGTATATGTTAAAAAAAAACAAAAGACGCCATTGTCAAACAAGATGGTGGATGAAGGAAATGTAGGGTAGGGTATGTAGGGTAGGTAGACTAGGTAGGGTAGGTAGACTAGGTAGGGTATGGTATGTAAGGTAGGTAGAAGGCAAGTAACTAGGTAAATAGGGACAGGACAACGTCTGTCGGGCCAGCTAGTATTTATATAACACAAAAACTCTTTGGAATTAACCACTGAGTTATTATTACTACGGAATTAACTCATTTTAACAATGATTATTTTTAAAGTATTACCGACTATTTTGTGAAAAACACGTTATTTCGTGTTCAGCGGTAAGTGAGCGAGTGCTGAATGTAAACACTCACTTCCCTTCCTTTGATTTCCGCGCGAAAAACCGACAATCGAGGGAGCGCCAGGCAATGGCAGCGGCATGAGCAGTGGCAGCGCGAGTGACCTGTTTACATTCTCGCGCTGCCCACTTCCCTGCTCACTTCCCTGCACAACAGGGCTTAGTGTAAACGTGGTGTTAGATAAAGAGGAAGATTTGTGTTTTTGTATGTTTGTAACGAATAAACTCAAAAAGTGTAGTTCATACGATTTCAAAAATTCGTTCACCGTGTTGTGGTACCTATTAAAAAAAAACAGGATGGGGTACACATCTGACAGGGCTAACTACCGGCCCATTTCAGGCCATTTCACTGGCCACCACTGCAGTCAAGGTATGTACTTGACAGCATGAACGCACCTCGCAATAATAGTGCCTGCATGATGCCCAGTTAGGGTCAGTGGGTCGTCTTGGGTTCAGTCAGAAGGACGCGTGCTTTCTAGAATTATCTGGGCTTTCGATCGTGATCGTGTATTCGTGTCACATAGGACCTTCTGTAGGACAAGCTAGGCAGCACGGGTGTGCCGGAGGAGTGTATCTCTCTTCTGAGGTACCTATTGGTGTGCAAACCAGAAAAATCAGGTGAAGTGGGCTGGGGCGCTGTCAGAGGAGTCCAAATTGGAATGTGGCGTTAGATAAGGTGTTGTAAGCTAACTTTTATTGTTAAACAGTTATTGTTCAAATATTACGGGTTGAACGGCTCAGTAGCACACAATACATGTCGGCTGCCACATTGATGGCACTTGTTAACGAAGCTATGTAGACATATGGTGCTGTTAAGCCCCTCAATAAGCGGGCTTAGGTAACTTTTGTATATTTGTGTGAAGTACGCGGAGGCACATGGGTTACAATTACAATATAACTGACTCTAAAAAAGTGAAAATTGAGTATTTAAATCGGGCAAACAACATCCTGGCCACGTGCAAGTGCTCCCTGTATTTCTCAATGGAATAGCCCTAAAGTAGGTTCAGAGTTCAGGCTTTTATAAACATCTGGATCACATTGTGACAAGTGATCTCAGGGACTATGAGGATATTGAGCGGGAACGCAATGCTCTGCCAGTCCTTCTACTCAAGCGGCCTGTGGGTGAGATATACGCAACTAGCCTACAGAGACCTGCGCACAGTATAATACGCGTGTTATTGGGTTTGCCATGGCAGTGCAGCGGTGTGCTTGTATTATATGTCTGTGGTGCAGCGCGTCTGGGATAATTGCTGAAGCGCGCATTGACGGTTCACGTGCAAATAAGCAGCTTTCGGTATAAGGGGTGGCAACAACGGCATTCTGAATGAAATAGCTGTACGTTTTGACTATCCTTTTCAAAGTCAGTGGGTGCGGCGAGTCATGGACTCATGGCAAGTCACAAAAAAGAGTTTTTACAAAAAAGACAAGCGCCTTCAAAAATTGAAAAATAACTTTAGCTCAGAACACACATTGACTTTGGTTTGAAATTCAGTGGCTTTGTTCTGTTTGTTGTTTTGTATTGCCAACGACTTCCCAAACTAAAGTCAATGTGTGTTCTGTGCTAAAGTTATTTTTCACTTTTTAAAGGCGGTTGTCTTTTTTGTAAAAAGCTTTTTATTTTCCGCTTTTTAGTACCTCCTTCTCATTCAAATCTATTAAGAAGAGATTGAAAGTTAACTACTACAAAGATTGATGAAACTAAAACGTCGTCTATGTAAAATTTTTGGGTATTTGTTGCTTTTTTAAAAAGTCTTAATCAATTTCGATAAAATTTATATGGGACCACCCCTGAAGCATACCCTATCCATAAAAAAAAGAATTTTCAAAATCGGTTTACGTTTGCCAGAGAAATCGCGTAACAAATCGCGCACATACTTAATGCAAAGAATCATGTCCAGCTTTGACCTGAAAATTTTCTAACACGTCTAGTGACGTAAATTATCTTAAAAAAATGCTTTGTTTTTGCTTATTTCGTATTGCTTAGTTGAATTTTCAAATAAATCCAGGAAAAAACAATATTATTATGTTTATCATTCTCAGTAGATTTTTGGAAACGGAACGTATGTAAAACACGTTCCGTTTAGTTATAAAGACTTGCAAACGGAACGTGTTTTACCGACGTTCCATTTCACAGAATACGAAAAACTGGTTCGTTCGTCATGTGGTTAAAGAATGTTCAAAATAACAGATAGATATATTTATTTTACTCAATTTATCAGTACCTATGATTTCTTTATTGTTTTATAATGAGATTTGGGAAGAAAAGAAAGTGTACATTTGAAAGGTTACGCGTAAAATGAACTTCTTTGGAGTGACCGGCTGTCATGTCATTTGTTTGACGTTTTGCGTTTTTGCAGTTGTTCGTTCTTGATAAATAATTATTGTACTGTGCTGTGCTAGTTTGAATTTTCTGATACCCTTAAAACTTTTGCATTTCCCACGGACTCACGATACCTACTGCCGATGATTACTTTGGCCAGTGTCATACGGATACCGATTAGTGCGTTTTAATTGGGATCTAAGACGTTATCGCTCTTCTGTTTTGTATAAACCACAGAATACTCAATAGTACTACGGTATAAACTGCAACATATATATATGTGTGTGTTAATATAATACGCTTTGGCATTATCGGGCCCTTCAGCTTGATAGCAGAGTCATCTCGCTAATTAGCACTTGGATATCTCCAGTAATAGTAAGTATAATAACAATCAAGTAACCTAACGATTTAGTAATCCAACATGATTGTTTTATAAAAAAGGATCTATATACAGAAGTGGTAATTTTTTTTTTTTTAAATTACATGAAAAATAGAACAACTGAACATAACTAGTACTACTAGAAATAGGGGATGCCTCTAAGATGACCCACTGACCGAATGTGATGTAGTACATGTAGATTTTCCCCATGTTTAGCTAAAGTGTTCTTTTAGACAGCTGTTGCTTAAGACAAAACATGTAGAAATATACTTATTTCTATTGTAGAAATCAAAATCTCATAATTGATTTGTTTTGCAGATAAAGGCAGAAGGTTACATTTGTAAAGCATGTTTTGACATATCCATGCAGACTATTAATACTCAGATTCATGGAAACAATGGGTGTGATCCATCTGCCGGTCCATCTCACGGTAGTCATGTTCAAGTATGCCCCGTTTGTGGATGATCATTGCTCAATCGTCAAAGAGCACACCACATTTTCCGAGCAAACTCATCGAGTCTCATGCTATGGATGATTAACTTATTCAAACTAATTTAGCACCTCGTCAGGTTTGTATTTAAATAATCAAAATCATTTTATGCACTTTTTTCTTTAAATGTCACGTTCTAATCCATTACTTTACTAGGTTTGTCACTGCATTTATTATAAATATGTTGTTTTTTTGTTGACAGATATCACAATTTCACTGTCTATGCAATGCCTGTTGGTTGCCATTTAAAAGAAACTCTTTCAACAGCAACAGGATAAGAGAAGAGACTTAGACAGTGATGAGACTCTTTATGGTGAAACAATAACAAAAAGTGGAATAGGTAGTCTGTTGATCCAGTCCATGTTCCAGAAATACAACCTCCCCCACTTCCTGCAAGCACAGATTAGAGGCATGAAAAGGAATCATCTGTAGAATCAGTTTCAGTTCCAGAGCTTCATTCTCAACAATCTCAAACCCAACCAAAAGTTTTGTGCATTTTATGGGTGTAACAATGACACAAATTGTATACCTAGGTTAGGCAGTGGGGAAAATTCACTTAGAAAATTCGAAAATAACAAGATGTCAGTACTATGTGTACATTTTGATAGCAAATGGTACTAATGTACGAGAAGGCATTATGGAGTATTGCTGCAAATGCACTGTAGGCCGTCGCACTGTGGCTCTAGCGGTATTTTTAGTTGACGTGATTGTGCGAGATTGAATAAAAAAAGCTTGTAATAATAATAAATCAAATCCTATTTTTAATTTAATTTCATTGTCTTCCCCAAAAACATGTAAGTAGGCAGCTCTTTTCGTTATCTATTTATGTTTATGTCGTGATGGCCCAGAGATTAACACCTCACCTCTCATGCACGAGGCTGAGTTCAATCCGGGCAAGTACCGATGTGTACCAATGTATACCGTCTTGACCAAACGTTGTGATTAATGCTCATGTCTTCTCTTATGAGAAGAGGTCTGCCCAGCAGTGTGACAGTAATAGGCTAGTAATTTATTTTTGAGTGATTGTAACTTGTAGGTAACTCTCTCAGGGATTAAGAAATAATTTGATTTTAATTGGTATCGTATAGCTCTGAGGTTTTAAGAGCAGTCAACTTTCATCTGACAGCTGTTTAACCTCAAAAATTTATTTGCATAATAGCATTTTTCCCTGGCCTCTAAATAAAAAGATGATAAGATATTGTGTTATTATAAACAATAATTGTTTTTATACAACACTAGTTGTGAGTAGACGCGACCTGTAAAGAGAATCTAGTGACAGGTCAATCAATGTATGGAAAGTGGGCATGATTCTTTAAGACTTATACGGTTTTCTCATGAAAGCCATTGTCAGAACTGGACCAAATTAAAATGGGAACACACGGGAAGCACTAGCTTCCAAATAAAAAAAGAATCGTCAAAATCGGTTCACCCAGTCCCAAGAAATCAGGTAACAAACATTAAAAAAAAAATTAAAAAAAATACAGACGAGTTGATAACCTTCTCCTTTTTTTAAGTCGGTTGAAAATGTAAAGAAATACTACTTACTAATATTACTAGGTTAAGGTTTCAATGGGTTTATGCCGTTTATCCACTCTTGACCCCTCGACCCCAAATAAATAATGTGTCCACTGGTCCCCTAAATATAGTTCATTCTCGACCCTTGGCGGTCGATTGTCGATTGTTGCTGTCGAATGAACAGTAACAATAAAAATATGTTTTCCGCTCTAGGATTTTCTCTCAAGTTAACTAACCATACAACCGTTTTGAATACAATACGTTTTCATCTCGATGCGTGGTGTAAAAGCGCCTTTAACAGTCGGAGGTCGATCTACAGAATTCTTATAACGGCCGTTATCAAGGTGATACCAATAAAAGAATATGAAAAGGTCTAACTTGAAAACCAGATCCAATAACATTTAAAAAATGTTGGTTTTGTCTGTGGTACAACACAATAACCGGTGTGTCATTCATGTCATATTGTCATGTCAGTATTGTCAGTGTCATGTCATATCATTTCGTTAGGACGTGAAAATATTAGCCTATAAAAAGCATTTTTGTAATTTGTGAAATTGTAAAATAAATAAACAGGAAAGTTTAGCAGATATGTCGGACAATGATGATGATTATATGTGCGAGGAGGAGGAAGATTATGGCTTAGTATGTAATTTAATTTCACATAATTTATTTGGTAATGTTATTGTCTGTGACGTTTTAGTGAATATCTCCGAAATTCCTAGCTTTTAACCTTGCTTTTTGTAGTAACTTTTGGAAAATAAGTACGTAACCAGGTCGCTAAACATTTGAGCCTACATCCATGTCTGCGTTACATAAAACTTCCACGAGGTTCATAGTTCTCTCAGTTACCTTACACAAATGAACACAGGTGACCTTTTTGTAGCATGAACTTTCAGTTATAGTTACAGTTTTTTATTGCCTATATCTTGCCCTGATATTGTTTATAATACATTTTGGTTGTGTTATCTTTTAGGAATACTCTGAAGACAGTAACTCAGAACCAGATGTTGATTTGGAGAATCAGTACTATAATAGCAAAGCACTGAAGGAGGATGAGCCCCAGGCAGCTCTTACTAGTTTCCAAAAAGTCCTTGAGCTTGAGGGGGGAGAAAAGGGTGAATGGGGCTTTAAAGCACTTAAACAGATGATCAAGATTAATTTTAAATTGGTGAGTTATGTTAACAATTACCCCTGTGCATTAAAATGTCAATCTGAACATGCTATATTAGTACTTAAATTGAAGTTTCATTGTAGATAAAATTCACTTAAACATTATATTACTAAGTATGAATAAACATGTAGAGCAACAATTCACTGAAAGCTTCACTATTAAATAACTTATGATATTCGTTCATAATTATTCTGTTTTGATGCCGCTTGCAAGTTATTTCATTATGTCATAAATACGCTTTTAAACAAAACAACAAACTGCCACAATCTTATTATCTTTGTACTTTGTAGACATGCATTCTGATTATTCTGTATAACAAGGGCTTTTTTATAATAAGTTGTTATAATAGCTTTATTACTTAATGCACTTTTTATTGGATTACAGGGCAACTTTACAGAAATGATGTCGAGGTACAAACAGCTGCTGACGTATATCAAGAGTGCGGTCACTAGGAATCATTCAGAGAAGTCCATTAACTCTATCCTGGATTACATCTCCACTTCTAGAAATGTAAGTGTTATAATAGTATGGCACAAGTCTGTTGCTCATGACTTGCCCACTTGGGAGGTTAGTTCAGAAAAGTCTCTGCATAGTTCAGTACCCTCTGTGGCACAAAATATTGTCACAATTAAATTGATATTGACACCAGAGAATGGGCAGCAGCGTTCTCTGTGCCTTTGTAACAACCATACTGCGATCGCTAACCCGCCTGCCAAGCGTGGCGATTATGGCAAAACCCCGCATTTTGGGGGAGGCCTATGTCCAGCAGTGGACGCCTTTCGGCTGAAATGATTATGATGATTTCCTAAATGTACCTATGAAAGGAAAAAAATGGGAGAATCTGATGTAGAGATTGGTTATAGTAGTAAAATAAGATGAAAATAAATGTGGGTAGCTGCTAGGTTGGTGCATTTGGTAACATGCTGGTTGCTGCTGCAGCTGGCATGATATTAATTGTATTTTAATATGTTTGACCCTATGTAACTGGCATAGTCACCAAGGGTACACCAAAGCCTCTAAAATTTAGATTAAAAAAGAAAGTGTGTTGTCTGATGAACAGACAACCTTTAGCTACTGGAGTTTACAGACATTGTTCAGTAAAGTACTTTCTGGATAGCTGGCTGGCTAGTCTATGGCATAGACTCTATGCCTACGGCATCATTTATCTATTGATGGAACATGTGAAATCTGTCTGTAAGTAGAATTCAATGTCGGGATGGCATACATCCACCAGCTACGCAGCTATGACTACTTTAACTTTGAGCCAGTTGTTTATGTGCACTATAAGTTTGTAGATTCCTTACTGATTTAAATGCATTATTTTCTTGTATTTTGTGTTTTTAATGGTCTTGCAGTCTCAAGCACGACTCATGAGACCGCAGACCTGGAGTAGAATTTCAGGTTAGAAAGACAAAAACCCAATAAATGTTTTTCCTTTAAGAATTTTTCAGTAGTAGCCTGGGGTTTGGAAGTTGTTTGTGTGACATCCACATACCTCGTAAATGTCATTGGTCCCCACTGTCATTTATATATTTTTGACAGTTGTTACACTCAGTTTTACGAAGGGGTGTTGTGTCATCGGTAAGTAGGTTGTGGAAGTCAGATAGACAGTTGCTCCATCTCAAACACTGGTATTCAGCTGCATCCAGATAGACTAAAAGCCAACACCAACATAGTTGGGGAAAAAGGCCAGGCAGATAATGTATTATGTATATAAAAGTGTTCCTTGCAGATGGAATTGTTACAAGACTTCTATGAAACTACGCTAGAGGCTCTGAAAGATGCCAAGAACGACAGGCTATGGTTCAAAACAAACACAAAGTTAGGCAAACTGTACTATGATAGAGGAGACTTTAATAAACTTGCGAAGATTCTGAAACAACTTCATCAGAGCTGTCAGGTGAGATTGTTTGGTCTACATGAAAAACTATATTCTTAATGTAACTTTTATTTTTTTACACATTTAAGTTTTTATGTGAGTTTCTCAAAAGCCTTTGTACTAAAATTAGAACTTGCTAAAAATTACAAATAAAAATACAGTTAAATAAAAAGAGGCTGTATAGAGCAATTATATGTGTTAGCAACTGTTCATCTTGATAACTATTTGTTGCCTATAATATAGATATTTCCACTACAGACTGATGAAGGCGAGGATGACCTGAAGAAGGGCACGCAGCTGCTTGAGATATATGCGTTGGAGATTCAGATGTATACTGCACAGAAGAACAATAAGAAACTGAAGGCACTGTATGAACAGTCCTTGCATATCAAGTCTGCTATACCACATCCACTTATTATGGGTGTTATTAGAGGTAAATATACTTTTTTATAAACAAGTTTACTGTTGATCGAAAAGTTGCTCTATTGACCCTGCTATGGCGACTTGCTTGATGACTTTATCATTTTAATTCCTTTTTAATTTGAATTGCTTGCTACCTGGCTATATTTTCCAATATATATTTTGGTGTGTCTATATTCTTGTAATGACTCTCATAATACTTATGTGGCCACAGACCAGCAGTATAACACTCTAAGAGGATTTGGCATTGCCAAGAGCAGTCACATATCCATGAGCTGATTGCAGTCACAGCTCTTCTTTTGTTTCATGTTATTATTTTAAAATAATTGTTTCAGAATGTGGAGGTAAAATGCACTTACGTGAAGGTGAGTTTGAAAAGGCTCACACAGACTTCTTTGAGGCATTCAAGAATTATGACGAGTCAGGCAGTCCGAGACGGACAACATGCTTGAAATACCTCGTTTTAGCTAATATGTGAGTATTGGTTACTGGTTGATGTTCTACTTACTTCGAAATTAAGATAAAACAAAGGAGTTCTCTGGGCTTGTTCTGCCTTGATGTGTCTATATTTTTTTGCTTAGAAACAAATGATATTAGATTTTCCATTTTTATTCTCCACAGGCTTATGAAATCAGGCATCAATCCTTTCGATTCTCAAGAAGCGAAGCCGTACAAGAACGACCCAGAGATCCTTGCTATGACGAACCTCGTGATGGCATACCAAAATAACGACATCAACGAGTTCGAGTCCATCCTCAAACACAACAGAAACAATATCATGGACGACCCCTTCATTAGAGAACACATAGAGGACCTGCTTAGAAACATCAGGACCCAAGTACTGATCAAACTGATCGGTCCCTACACTAGGATCCATATACCTTTTATATCTAAGGAACTCAATATTGATGAGAAAGAAGTGGAGAATCTATTGGTCACATGTATTTTAGATAAGTGAGTAAATGCTTAAAATGGTCTACAAATATTTAACTTGGCCTGGGGGATCATGATTTGGTAATTATAACCATAATTCCCTATACCCAATTTTACGCGTGGGTGCCGTAGAAGGCGACAAAGGGATATTGACTAGAGGATGGGCAGCAGCGTCCTTCTAAGTAGCACAACACCTACTGCGGTCGCTAACAAGCATCAACCAAGCATGGCAATTATGGCTGAAGCCCTCCGTGGGATAGACCTATACCTAGCAGTGGGCGTCTAAAGGTTGACATTATGATGTCGATGATGAATTATAACCAAGTTAAATCAAAACTAAACCCACACCCACACCACACATACACGCACAAAACATATCTACTTACCCACACTCTCACACTACAAATATTTACTAACACTATCATACTAGTTTTATTTGCTTTTCTCGCTTTTGTTATTTATATATTTTTTTATGCTTATTATTTTTAAACTTAAAAGTTTAACTGATATGTTGAGCTACAGACTCTAAAAGTTGTAAAACTCGCGTAAATCTAAATTGTTATAGCTCTTTTTGAATACCGAAATGTATCAAGCTAGAGGGTGGAGACCTGGTGACCTGAACCACAGGCCCTTAAAGCCAGCTTAGGCACCAGTCGCCCACAGTAAACTAAACTATAACATACTGACTGACTGTATGTCATACTGAAATTGTAACAAGGTGGAACGTAGTTTCGAACGAGCAACTAGCTTCATATTTTTGACTGACTAACTCTGACAATTAAAAAGCACAGTTCGATTCAAACTTAATGGCGGCTCTGAACACGAGGCGAGTAGCTGCGCAGAAACAATTTTACGTAACAGCGGGGATGAGGAAGGGGTACTGCGCAGCCAACCGCTCACTCCCGCACACAGCCGCCATTAAGTTTGAATGGAACTGTCTGTATCTGTAAATGGTTTAATTGAAATAAATGGTTTTGAGTTTGAACAATATCTGCAATGTTTGTTGTGGTGAGAACTAAAATACTCAAGGGCGTCACCAGGACTCGCCAGCTGATGGCCTAGGGGGGGGAGGGGGGGGGGGGTAAGTTGATATATGGTGGATAGGAAAAGTATGAATTTTAAATACAATCAAAGGCACATGAACCTTTTTGGAATCTCTAGAAGGGGGGGCAGCTGCCCCTACCTACCCCCCTTTGGCGACGCCCTTGAAAATAGTTATTATTATATTGTTGTTACAGCACAATCAGCGGCCGCATCGACCAGGTGAACTCTGTGCTGGAGCTGCAGAGCAGCGCGCGCGGCGCGGCGCGGTACGGCGCGCTGGACAAGTGGACGGCGCAGCTGTCGTGCCTGCACCTCGCGCTCGCCAACAAGATGGCGTAGTGCGGGGCGGATGTGATAGTGCCGAGTGTGACACGCTACCGTCGACATATACATATTGAGTGCGCGATCCCAGTGATTTACGCCGCTTGTGTAATCTACGCTTCACATGCTCAACTTACATGCACCGTGTACGAGCGCTCTCATGTTAGGTGCTGATGACTTCGGATGGAGTTTTATATAGTGAGGCAGTGTTTAGGGAACGAAGACGCGGCCGGTGAGGTGTACCATGCTTTTCTACCACGTATATAGTGTGTCATCAGAACAGTCAGGTGGTATGGTGGTTGCCTCCTTTTCAATGATACTCATTGGCTACTGCTCCACTGTTCTGTGAGGAGTGTGGCAGGCGTGATACACGCTCTGTACGGCGTCATTTCATTAAATGTGGCTCGAGTCAACGGACGAACATCTGCCAATTACCGTTCAGGTAATGAGTGACGACGTTCCTGACCAAGAGGCGAATATTTTTATTTGGTGGTTGGCATGCCAACCACAACTATGTACGGAGCGAATCTTTAGACGGAGAATGGTCGCCTTATTCGTCGTCATCGTACTTATGTGTCCAATCGTGCGCGAACTGTAAAGTCACGTCTACAGCAATACTTATATTTATAATTGTATTATAAAATACTTTAATAACCATTTTGTTCAAAACTAGAAAGTAATTTGGTGTTTGAGTTGTAAAATAACCTGCCTTGTGATTAATTATACAGATTTATGCACTGTGCCAGACTGCTTTAGTGAAGTCGCTTGTGTTGAGTGTCTGAATGCAATTACTTAGAGATAGATGATTGTCTAATATTTTTTTGTCAGTTTTTCAGTGATTCGTTTTAGTACATAGATTTGGTTAAAATTTGTTACAATAAACAGGATCAGTTTTGTTCGTGCCACATAGTGAACTCAATGGTTGTATTCGAAAATGTTTTTCATGCGAAGCCAGATAGAATCGGAAGTGATTTTGTGTGAAAAACATTTATAATGTGATCTTAACTATGAACTAAGGAAATAAGAGACAGCTTAGCTTCTTAACCCGGCTTCGTCTATAGTTCCCCATATTACCTCTCGCAAACATCTGTACAAATGGTTTTATTTTGTACTATTTTGTAAGTCTCGACGCACTGATGTAATGGTGAAATGAAATTAGTATTGTAAAGAACAGATTATTTTTCAAATTAATACGATCAACAGGAGTTGTAATCGGATGTGATATTGTATATGGATGCGTGTAGTGATAGTTTATATATTTGTGAATAATGTAATATTTCTCCACAAATTATAAAGAAATTGTACGGAGGCTCGACATGACCTTGCTTGTAATTATTGGGAACAATCTCGGCAGAACAACTACTGATGAACACGCCTCAATTCAGTGCAGTGTGTTATACTAATACACAGTTTCAAGTAATTACATGTTTTTTATTTTAACATAACTAACCTCTTCATAATACCAGCCTGTTATTGTTTCACTGCGGGGCAAAGGCATCTTCCTGTATAGAAAAGGCACGAGCATAGATCACCAAGCTTGTTCGAGGCGGATTGGCTATTTCAAACTCGGAGCTCCAGTTCTGTATCATATATTTTCTCATATTGAACAAATATGCTATTTACCATCATTATCATCATCAGCCAAAAGACGTCCACTGTTGAACATAAGCCTGCCCCATAGAATGCCACAGCGGCAACCTGCCGCTTACATCCACCGGTTACCCGCGACCTTGACGATGTCGTCGGTCCATCTGGTGGGAAACCTACCAACGCTGCATTTTCCGGATCGTGATCGCCACTAGAATCCTTTCTTCCCCATCGATTATCGGATCGTCGAGTGATGTGGCCTGCCCATTGCCACTTCAACTTGCATATTCTGAGAGCTATGTCGGTGACCCTTAGTTCTTAGGCGAATTTCCTCGTTCCGAATTCAATCGCGCAATGAAACTCCGAGTATACCTCTTTCCGTGGCTCGCTGCATGAGTCTGAGCTTCTCTAGGAGGCCATCAGCTAACGACCGCGTTTCTGTGCCATATCTCATTACTGGCAACACACACTGGTTATAAACCCTCTTCTTTAGGCACTGTGGAATTTTGGACGAAAAGATATCTCGTAGTTTCCCGACCGCTGCCAGAGTTGGGATTTTTCGGGTGACATCTTTGTCGAAGTTGGACCTACCTATTTGGGCAGTTTGTCGAAGGGAGTATCGTTCCCAACAACTACCGGTACTGGTGGAACTTGGACATTCTATTCGTCTGTCAATATTAATTTTAAGATCTACCTGTTGAGAAACGTTACTGCTGAGGTCCCTGACCAGAACATAGTGTTAATATCCTCCATCGACTCAGTCATGATCTATACTAACATTATAAAGCTGAAGAGGTTGTTTGTTTGTTTGGTTGATCGCGCTAATCTCAGGATCTACTGGTTCGAATTGAAAAAATCTTTTTGTGTTAGATAGTCCATTTATCGAGGAAGGCTATAGGCCCAGGCGAGGGCGGGTCGGGTCGCTAGTGACTATATAAAATAAATGTTTCATTTCAGAAACATTTCCAAATACATGCACCAGTAGGTGATTTTATTTTCTCCATAGCTGTGACTTATTTGTACCTGAATAATATTCAATATTAGGGTTCCAAACAAAAATAATACAATAAAATAGTAATAGTTTTTATATTTATAATAATAATATAAAATTGGTATATAACTACATTAAATGGACGGATCGGTATATCACAGGTTAGTTATATACATTTCCATTAGTACATATACATTTGTTACAAAACATCTAAACAATAGACAATAGGAATTAATACATCATAAATCAATTAAAATAATTAAGTAATTTGAAGTTAAATGGCACGATAGATTAATCATATTAGAGTCAAACTGGCTTCTGTCATCTGTGCATGATTGAAGTGATACTGATTTAAAAGTAAACTCATACAAATATTTGCACACTTGAATAATAAAAAATGTTTATTACTCTCAAGTTTTTGTTCGTTTCGATGAAGATGGCAGGATCATGTTTGATCAATCTCCCGTATCGAAACTAATAGAGAAAAGATCTGATGTTTTATATGTTTGTTTGTAATGGATAAGCTCAAAAAATATATTTTATTATTTAAACATTTATTCAATTTCGGATTCGCAAAAATCACGCAGGCGAAATCGCAAGTCACTACTATTTATTCTATACAATAAAAGATTTGAAAAAAGTTTTGCTTATCGATATTAAACTGTTAAATAGTTAACCTTATAATTACGGCAGTGTATAATTTTTTCAACATAAATTAATTCCATGCCACATATTTAATTATAAAGAATATTACAGTCTATATTCTTTATAGATTTCGTTTCACGCCCATTATAAACATTTTCGTAAATATTGCTTTAAATAACATGTTCCGTCTTAGCAAACTCTTCTTAAAAATAAGTAATGTATAATCTAAAATTATAAATGTCTTGATCATTTTTTCTTGAGGACCAGTTAATAAGAATCGTGCATTTTATTCGAGATATTTCGAGAGATTCGATATTTGCTATGGTTTTTAAAACTAAGAAATGCATTCATACAAAACCCTTCAAATAAACTTCAGCACTGTTTGAGGGCCTGTAAAAATATTAAGTTGCTAAGTACTGGGGCCTTCAGTCATCATCGTTCAGAAAAAGGATGGCGTTATACTTCCTGTATAGTTCTATCTCTTTTTCACACTGGAACTAGAACACTTTCCTAATATTCTTAGTGCTTTTAGTATTGTGCAATGTCATAGCAGACATAATTTAAAAAAGTACATAATTCAAACGACGCGTATACGCCGTTGCGTCGTTTGATGTAATTAATAATAAAAGTTCTTCAGAGCGCCTAGTGTGAGTTTCTATTCGTACTCAGTCGTGGTAAGGTGAAAGCGGTGGCCCGAGAAATTCAACATTTCTTATATTTTCTTTTTTTGCAATATCAGCTTAGTATCATATATGTATTTAGACAATGTGTTTGTGTGTGTGTGTGTGTGTTTGTTTTAGCGTGTTGCGGGTTCGAATCCCGCCCAGGGAAAACATTGGTGTGATGAGCACTTGTGTTTGCCTTGTGTCTGGGTGTTGTTTATCTATATATATCTATGTATTAAACAAAAAAAAAATGTATTTGTGTATGTATATCAGCTGTCTGACACGCATAGTACAGGGTCTCCCTAGTTTGGGGTCAGATGGCCGTGTGTGAAAATGTCCCCACATATTATTATTATTTAGACAATTACAATGATTAAAATCATCAACAAAACTCTCCTATGTTATATAAATCCGTAAACGTGTTATTTAAATAGGTAAGTACATTATTACGGATTATTACTATCTTGATAATTTTGCTGAAAATTTCAAAAAAACGTGAGAGTATTTGAATTTTGGCATGTTACCCTAGCGCTTTCACATGAATGAATACAGATACAACCAACTTCTGATCTGTGAAATGGCAGTTTTTGGAACTAAGACTTTGTAAAAGACATAAGGTCGTCTTTTGGTTGACTTTTAAGTTTGTTGACGAACAGCGCCACCTGCTGATTAGAAATAAAATCAAGTGGAAGTGCCTACGCAGCAATCCTGCGTGTGTCACAATTATGCGGAAGAAACTGTAAAATAATAACAACCTTCGTCAGTTCTAATAAGTCTTAATATTGTATGAACAAGAAATTCAACTTTGACAAAAAGCTCATTTGTTGTTCAAACAAAATTAAGGCTTATTAGAACTGACGAAGGTTGTTATTACTTTACATTTTCTTCCGCATAATTGTGTCACGTGTGATAGCTGCATGGGCACTTGCACTTGTTTTTTCTATGCCATGCTGTCACCCCTCCCTCACCGCGCAGCTACCTCAGGAACGGTCTCAGTTAAGTCGGGCTACAGTTATTTGTTATTTCCCTATTTTTATTTGTAGGTAGGGTAACCAATACTAATGTAGGCATCCCCTCCCCCCAATGATTGGCACTTCACGAATTTATTCTGTTTAATAAGAATACCCGAAAAACAGTAATATTTGTAGAAAATGTAACAGCGCCCTTAAAAAACGAAAATTAGCAACGTGCCAATCCATGGCGGGGGGTAGGGGGTTGGGGTGGACGCTAACATTAACATTGTTTAACCTAGTCGCGTAAAGAATCATAGCAGGATTTGTACAAAAAAAATAAAAATGTTTATAGAAGTTGAAATTACCTTGGGTACCTAAAGAGTATCTTCAGACATTTACAGTATTTTTAAAACCCCACAAAAAGAAGTGAATAGTTTAGCGAAAAACTCATTATTTCAGAACGAAATGGCGACTGACAGTAACAGTGACCCTGACAGCCGCCGTTTCGCAGTTCTTATACTGAAATTGCATCGTTTTATGGGAAATAATATTACAAATGTTTATTTTTTTTCACACACTTGTCACATCACTTGTCTGCCAATTTAATAGATCCGTTAACGTCGCTTGTAACTTTCTTTTTTTTTATAAATGTAAAATGGGCATCGAGATGAAACGTAAAAGTGTTATTTTTATTTCATAATATTTAAATTATGCGGGGGTTTATAAATATGGTAAGTATATCAATCTACTCCTGGTAATGTATTCTTCACATTGGAAAATATTTTAAAACCTTTAAATTATTTATTTTGTTCATACAAATGAATGTATGGATCTCGCCATGATTCTTTGAGGTTTGGCTTGGAGAGCACGCGAGTGCATTCATAGTCTAGCGTCCAAAAGGTTTAAAAACTCACACTAGGAACCTAGAATGTTTGTGTGTGTGTGTGTCAGTGAGCCGGTTTGTCGTGCAGCCAGGCGCGGAAGATGGGCAGTGTGCTGGGGTAGTGCGTGGGCGGCTGCGGCTCGTCCGTCTCCTCACGGAATGGGTACGTGCCGATCAGGATGGGCAGCTGTAGCTTCACCTCCTTTTCTAAACTCTTCGGCTCGATTATGAACTGGAAATATTGAGTTGAGGTTGCTTAATAGGGTACCTTACAAAGCTAATCTCAGAGGGTGCCACCGAACTATAAACGTAAACACTCATACTCTATGGTAAACACTATAAGCGCGGTAACATTCATGCGGTATGAGTGTTTTGTTGTAATATATTATTAATATTATTATCAAAAATGCACAACACTTATGCATAATAAATAATATTTACTATTTTCTCAATATAAAAAGAATAGAATTTTGATGCACAGTTATCAATGATTATCATGTCAATGTCACTTTGTTTGTTTACGTTATACTTCGGAGGCGCCTCTAGCGGAAAAGTTTGGCAGTAATATTCCTAATTTGTAGTAGTTTGTATCTATTGCAGTACTTTTAGCGGTTTTTATTTTAGATACAAACGTCAGCACATCAAGTCATACCACACTGTCAAATTTTCCCAATTAGCATGAACCTTACTTTTTTGTGATAAAGTTGAAAATCTACCAAAGAAATTTGACAGATTGTTGTAGCTTGATGTACTGGCCTCTGTAACTCGTCTTAATATTCATATCATTACTATGGTAAAAAATGTATGACTGTCTCGTCGGTCCCGTGGGTTCGATTCCCAGGTCGGGCAAAGTGTTATTGGATTTCCACCAAGAATCTTTCAATAAAAAAACGGAGTTTGGTAGTAGGTGTTATAACACCTCTGTGTCTCGGAAAGCACGTATCGCCGTTGGTCCTGCGCCTGATCTCTCTCCGGTCGTGTCGGATTGCCGTCCCACCGGACTATGAAAATAAGGGAAGAGGGAGTGCAGTGATTGTTTTTTTTAAAGAGTAAATGTCAATGCCAGATCCTGCCCCACCCATGTACAGAAAAGTAAATTAATGAAAATAATTGTAATGAATATAGAACCTTTCTATAGTAAATTGTTTTTCTTTAGAACTTGCGGATTACGAAATACCTACCCACAAAATACAAACTAATTTTACCTAAAATATGATTTAACCTATAATCAATGTCATTATTGTTTTTTATTTAAACGGAAACCGCAAGTTCTACAGTCACTAAGACTAATGTTTAATTATCAGCAATAAATAAACATTAAGATGCTATAATATATATATATATATATAAAAAGAATAGAATTTTGATGCACAGTTATCAATGATTATCATGTCAATGTCACTTTGTTTGTTTACGTTATACTTCGGTGGCGCCTATAGCGGAAAAGTTTGGCAGTAATATTCCTAATTTGTAGTAGCGCCCGCGCCCGTGACTTCGTCCGCGTTACAACATAGCCTATGTTACTCAGCGATAATGTAGCTTTCGATTGAGCCTATTCATTACAATCAAACAAACAAAGTTTTCCTCTTTATAATATTAGTATAGATATATTATATTGCACATGACTTTTATTGAGCGGGGCAAAGTTCTATAGAGTTTCTGGCATTGTCCTTTGAGATTTTCCTGACTATTCTTCTCCATACGAAACTATCTTTTGGAAGCGGCGCTACATTCAATTCTTCAAAAACCGCCCTTACAACTTCGACATATTCGCCACTAATGTCATATTACTACCATAGACACGCTGTTGACTTCATAGACCAACGAGTCTCATAGAGTGGTTTCGAGCATAGACATACAGAATACAGAAAAAAGACAGGTATATAGACGTACAGTGACGGTATCTCTTTCTAGTGAGTGGTCAATTTTGTGTCCATTCTCAGTCTATTCAAAAGTGAACAAAACGGACTCCAAAAACCGCCATTTTATTCATGTAATGTAAAATTATTACCATAGACAGATTGATAGTTTCGAGCATAGAAATAGAGAATACAGAAAAGAGACAGGTCACATCTCTTTCTAGGGAGTGGTCAATTTTGTGAGAGTGTTGCTCAGTTTATTCTCTATGTGTATGATTTACTCACAAACACGTCGTACTGCACAGAGATGAGGTGGCAGCCGCGCAGGTTGGTGGGCGGCAGAGGCGGCACGTATAGCAGCTCGTGCCGCCACACGTCCGTCTCGCCCGGCCGCGTCTTGCCGTGTGACAGGGACGCTAGCTCGCGAACCTCCTTCGCTGCCACTTTGCCGTGGGCAGAGTATTGGATAGTCTGTGGAAGTCATTTTGAGCTGTAGATTTGGTGGACGAGACTGAGAATCCCCTCAGAATGGCCCAACTGCGAAGTGCTTAACCGATTCAGCCACCATCATTTTCATGCCAGACCCCGAACATTCGACGACGACCCGTCAGGCGCGTCATGGGCCAGTAAAATATATATTCTAAATTAATGGCCAAGCGTATTGTCAACTTCAATGTTTAATTTAGGATAAAAAGTGATAGTTCTCTATAATCTTTTTTTAAATCTGTTTCAGGTAAGTTCAATGTGACGCACTAGGTGCGTCATGGGCCTCCCGTGATATTTGCTGATGACTCGCTTGGGGCGTCATTTGCCATGAATCGGTTAAGTTGATAGACGCATTGGTACAGACAGCGTCACCAACTGCTTACCCCCCACGCATTAAAATTTCTTCGCGTAAGGGGTAAGCAGTTGACGACGCTATCTGTACTTACCTTCTCATCGCAGTCTTTTTAGTTTTAAAACCTTTTCCGTACACAGTCAGAAGCCAAAAGCAAACGAAGAACAACGGTGAATAAATAATAAACCTCGTGCATCATATAGGGTGAAAGCACCAATTATTGGCACTCTAAGGGTTACCGTTTAAATTGATAAAGACTGCTAAATTTCCTGAGTCACCAAAGAAAATATTTATCTTTTTTATGATAGATTAGACATCAGTGAATGTTACAAGCGTAAAACAATGGTGTCAAACCGCCATTGAACACCACTTTTCGGATTTAAATATACAGTACGCGATTTACCCAATTATTGACATTCTTTTCCTAATTATCGACATAGCAGATATCCCTATTATTGACACCTCAGACAGATCAGCAATTAACTGCCGTCAGGTTATTGTATATTGTTGGAGAACAACAAAATATAAACAAAATCAGGTCTACTATCTCTTTTATACACACTCACACCTTAGCAAAAAATCAAACTTTTAGCAGTTATTTTAATTTTCATCAGCACGCTCTAATCACAAACGGCTGTTTTGTCGTCAATTTTTTTTTTGCCAGGTCTGTGTTCCCTGTATGATTCAAAAAAAACTAACAACGGGTATTTTGCCACTAAGCAGTAGGTGTTGCTTAAAATACCCGTTGTTAGTTTTTTTTGAATCATACAGGGAACACAGACCTGGCAAAAAAAAAATTGACATAATAATCGTGGTATTTTCTTATTTTTAGGAAAAATCTACTAAGGTGTCAATAAATTAGGGGGGTGTCAACTGTTGGTGCTTTTACGGTATACTTATTTAAAAAAGTACAGAAAAACCATTACAGTGTATGCAACCAACGAGCATACAAATATGACTTTTAACAACATTGCTATAATGTATAAACTGTAACCATTGATGTGAACTCTACAAAAACTACACCAGCCAAAAAAAGCGATAAAAGGATGAGCAGACACAAAAAGTTTATTGTAGATTTTTATCGTGTACAAAAAAGATACTACCAAGGAATAAGGCCTCTGACCGATAGGTCGTAATCGTGACTTCAAATTATAACTCTTCCGATGTTACGTAGGTAGCAAGCCAGTTTCAGTGCAAAAACATTCAGACGTAAAAAGCGAACAAAGGAAATATAGAGGAATCGTGATGTGCTTCGTCGTAAAAAACGTGGAAGTACGAACGACTCGCAAATTATTTAGCATCTGCTTTTTTTTTGCATTATTATCAATATGCATTTATGCCTGCTGGCTATAAGTGTACTTTTACTAGGAAAATAATCTGTTGGGAACTTGGGACGATAGAATATAATGTTTAGATAAGATATAACAGTGCATGTATTAAGTTAAGCTACCAGTGGCGGAGAGTCGATTTTCGTACGAAAAAGAAGAAAAAATGCTTAACTCTATAAGGCACAATAAAGTTAGATAAACAACTTTATTTCTCTGTATATAACACCTGAAGTATGACTATGTTATCTGGCAATAATAATAATAATAATAATGTTCTCAAAACATCATGTTCGCAAAATATCATGAACTCAAAAGTTCATAAACGCAAATCATCACATTCTTGAAACATGCTGCTTGATTGCTGAAAACAAAACATCCACTTTAGCCGGTCAATTGGGTAAAAAGGCCGGACAGTGGCGGGCAGTGCTAGTCCGCTCGCTTGCGCTAGCGATACACGGTGAGTCGGACGGAGCGGAAACCAACATATGATTAATTGGTAATTATAATTTAATGGTAGGTAAACAGGCCCATGGGGTGTCTGGGATAGAATAGCACCCACCTATTATTTCATCCCGAGGGTGTCATACAAGGCGACTAAGGGAACTTCCGGAAGTCGGGCAGCAGCGGCTTTCGTGTACTTACAACCTCAATGAGATCCCCAAGACGCCTGCCAATTGCGGGGATTATGAACAGACTTGGGGGAGGCCTTGCTCCAACGGTGGACGTCTTCAGGTTTGGTACACAATTTTCATCATAACACTCACACACCCACCTGGAATTCCTCAGTGTGGGTGGCTAAGTGTGTTATCAATGCTAAGTTGACGCTAGCAGTTTATTCTGTATGTCTGTTTCTATTATATTTTATTCAAGATAAATTGTAAAAGAGCTGTAGATTTTATGAATAATAAATAAATGACTAATGTAAAATAAAAAATAGTCCAATTTAAAAATCCGGACAGGCCGGCCACCGTCTAATTTAGCCGGACACGCATCCAAAATGCCTCTGTGTCCGGTTTAATCCGTTCGCCTGGCAACGCTAGATGCTTACCTCAGTGAGCGCCGCCCTGGTCGCCTTGACCGTGGTCTTGGAGTTGTTGACCAGCGTGGCCGTCAGCATGATGCTCTCGCCGGGCACGTACGCGCCGCGGTCCAGCGACACGGCACACGACACCGTGCCCCCACCCACACAGCCTACGCCCAGCCGGTGCTCCACGCTGCACTCGAACTGTTGCTGGATCATACAAAACGTTCGTTATAACTGCAATCTCACTCGAAGATGGTGACTCTCTGCGAGGCTGACTGGCCGACTTTTGAGTGGCCAGCCAAAGTGTTATGGCGTGACTTTCAATCAATTGACATACTTTCTATAAGCTGTTAAAACGCGGTTCCCCTATAGATATAGTATGGCAATAGTGTCCTGTGACGTCAGTTATTTGCCAACTCAATTGACAAACTATTTATTGATTTCAAAGCAACAAAAAAATAAATTTACTGTTTAAATTTAAATTTAAATTAAATTAAATTAATTTAAATTTAATTGAAAATGAATTGGGTTGACAGGGCTAAAATAAAGTGTTTTTAACCGACTTCAAAAAGAAGGAATTTCTCAATTTGTATGTTTGTTATGCGATTTCTCCGGCAATTGTAGATCGATTTTGTGAATTCTTTTTTTTATTGATAGGGTAAGTCTCAAGGGTGCTCTCATATCAAAATTTAATCAACACTTTTTGAAAAAATCAACAAAAAGCAAAAAATATACGTAGATGACGTATTGGTTTGTAGTTATTTTCTGCAAGGACTGATAAGGACTTTCTATCTCTATTGTAACTGTGTTGCCGTTTCGTAATGGATTGAGGTGATAAGAAGGTACAAAATAGCGGCAAATAAAACTTATTGAGTGACTTGCAATAGACTTGAACGCTTTTACATGGGACTTAAACATACTATACACCACCTCTGCTTCGTGGTATACAGACGTAATTTTAAGAGCATGATATTGGCAGATGTGATCGTGTAAAGGTCAAAACAAAATTCTGTGTCGAGCCTGTCAGGGCATGACCAGGCCTGGTAAAGGCCTTATGTACCTTGTGACCTTGACAGCTGGATCAAACAGGTCAATCTACTAGTACTCGTAACAATATCAATCAATTACGTAATACTGCAAGGAGCATGATGCATGACTTGCATGGAAGTTCTCTTATTATGCTCCACTGCACGTACTGCCTACTCACTGTGACCCAAGGTAGATAATTATGTATACAGTTTGGTGTTATTATTAGTTCCGCTCTTTAGATAGCAAGTAGGCAATTAACGTTAAGACAGCATTAACGTTTTTTGTGTTTCATGAAGGGTAGGCCGAATGTATAATTATTAGTACACCTAAGTTTTATCAGTTACTTTATTATGTATGGTCACCAAAAGCGATAAGCTTTCAGTGTCGTCAGATATAGTTGAAATTAACTTAATAATCGATGGATGATTTACGATAAAATAAAATTAATAGAGATTAAACAGTATTTTTTTTGGTTAGCCTGTGATGTCTTCTCCTAGGCAAAGGCCTCTCTCAAGTATTTTCAGGCCGGCCCAGGAGGAGGTTGCGAGATGACCATTTCATTAATGAAATTAAAAACATCCATCGTTTTTTAAGTAAACTTCTATGACCTTGGTTAGTCATCTCTTTTGGTGACTGCACATGAGGCCTAAGACCTGAGGTATCGAAATGAAAGCCCCACGATCCGCAGTCACGTTTGCAACTACTAGACCAACGAAACCGTCTATTGTTCTCAAATATTGCTCAAATCACATAAAAATAAATAAAACCACTCACAGACAAAACTGGCGGCTCCAAATTGAGGTCGATCGGGTTCATCACAATGAAGACCTGTTGGTTCTTGTGAGTTAATCCGTTGGGTTCCCTCAGTGCTGCCTTGCAGTAGTACTGGACCCAGCCGTGCGTGCCCAGGAATGTGGACGGCAGACCCATGGGTAGCCCCAGCTTGAACGGGAAGCTGTGTATGCCAGGCGACAGGATCGACGCGCCGTGACCTGGCAAGTTTTACAACTGGATATCACTGTTACACGTGGGTCTGATCGAAACATAATTATAACGGATTTAAAAAGACAACTGACGAAGCCGATGATTATCAATTTTCATAATTTTTTAGTTTTGTAGCTATCCAGAACCTGGAAACCTTTTGGTTACAGAGATATTAATAGGTCATAATAGTTCTAACTCTATTACGTTTATTTACATCAATATAATGCCCTCACGATCCCTGGTGCTGTTGAATGCAACCGTAAGTACAATATTTTGCGTGCGTAAGATTTGACTGTTACCATAAACAGTGATTTTGCCAAAAAATACAACAAAATACCATGGTTGACTGGTAGAGAATGCCTAAGGCATTAAGTCCGCCTTTGTACCTTTGTGCATGAAGTATAAATAAATAATACCAAAATAAAAGTTGATTCTCAGCTATGATCAATGATTTTTGGTCAGTTAGTTTGATAGGTATGTGTAGTTTTTTTTTTAACCCACACTAGGAATTTCTCCTATTTGTGGGAGTGGCGTGCGTTTACAAATGTACAAACTCACATACACTAACAGCCAGTCCCGGAACAACTATCTGTAGGTCATACAAATTTTTGTTCCGTTCGGGAATCGAACCCGCAATACCCAGCGCAGCGCCAATTGCTCAGCCATTGCGCCAACCGTGTCATCATATCATGCTTCTTCTTCTTCGCATCGCTGGCACGACAGTCTTAAATTTGTTTGGCCCAGAACTTAGCCACCTCCACTGCATCGTCGGTGGCAGCGCATAACTCACTCCGATCGCATGTTTTGGGGCAAAGAGGACATGACAGGAGGTGGGGCATGTTTGCAACTCGGCGCCATATGCACACCATGCTGCTGCTCTGTCGAGGTAGCCCCATTTTACGAGGTTGGCGTTACACCTTCCTACTTGGGTTCTTAGGCGGTTCAGGGATTTTCCGATGGGCCACGGAAGGTTAGACCCTGCGGGTAGATGTTCGCTTGGTGATAAATACTGGATGGGTGGGGGAAAAGTGTCTTGCCACAGTTTGCAGCGGGCACCGGCCTGGTCACCTGACAGGGGAACTACTGATTTTAAGAAGTTGTGTCTGCTTATAAACTATGTTATAGCTATGTGATGCGCCTTTTTACGCCCCCCATATATGGTGGGTGTATGTTACGATTGTACAACTCTTAAGATGCTCCATTACTCAGAAGTATGTTAATAAGTCACTTATTGGGAGAAACAATGTTCTGCATAAAAAATCAAATGTATTGATGGGGAATCATTGCACTACATTATGCTGATGTTTATTTCTGTCATAGTCATGCTGTGTACACATACATATTTGAAGTACAGTCTTGACTTGAACTTTAATACTTAGTGTTACTAAACTTATCCAATGTACTTTCTGTATTCTGATTTGTGCTCCTTAAATCCTAACTAATATTATAAATGCGAAAGTAACTCTGTCTGTCTGTCTTTTCTTCACGCCTAAACTACTGAACCGATTTGTGTGAAATTTGGTACAGGGTAAGTGTGAACCCCAACAAAGGACATAGGCTACTTTTTATTCGACTTCGACTTCGACTTCGTCTGCGTCCGCGATAACCGACATATACGCGGACGAAGTCGCGGGCAAAAGCTAGTAAATAGATAAAGCAATCATTATGTACACCTAGGTTTTATCTTTTAACATAAAAATTGTGACTTTTAATTATTTTACCAATAAAAGTGTTTATATGACAGGTAAACGCCTGGGCTGGATGAATGATAGTGCCTACTGCCAGTCTCATGGCTTAAAGTTCACATAATATGACTAACTTTCTACCTATACAGAGTGTGCATACAAAACTGGAGAATTGTGCGAATCAGCCATTCGCGTCATGACGTCATAATTCACACGACACTGCATTGACCATCTGTCTAGCTTTTTCCCAAATATGTTGGGGTCAGCTTCCACTCTAACCAGATGCAGCTGCATACTAGTGAATACATGGAGCGGTTGCCTGTCTGATGTCCACAGCCCAGTGACTGAGTAACAAGATACTCCTTAGTAAGACTGGTTGACAAAGTTTCTGGCTTCTAACTACCCATAACAACAGTGTAACTTCTGCTTTACGTGCGTTGCAAACACGGCCCCCCCCGGGTCTCGGTATGGATGGAACGATTAATGGATGGTCACCCATCCATGAACCGACCGCAGCAAGCGTAGCTCAACAATGATTGATTGTTTGACGACACGGTTGGCGCAGTGGCAGAGCGATCGACTGCTGCGCAGCGTGTTGCGGGTTCGGTTCCCGCCCAGGGTAAATATTTGTGCGATGAGCACTTGTGTCTGGGTGTTGTATATCTATATATGTATGTATTTAAAATATATTTGTGTATGTATATCAGCTGTCTGACACCCATAGTACAGGGTCTCCTTATTTTGGGGTCAGGTGGCCAGTGTGAAATGTCCCCACATATATTATTATATTATTGATTGATCCATATGACTTTTACTTTGCGCAAGCACCTCCCGCGCCGCGCCTGTCACGTCCTAACTATAGTATTGCGTTTAGCTTTTAAATAAAGTGCAAAATGAAATTACATAGTTGGCTTCGAGAACTTAATTACGATGACACTGAAAAGTTACTCACAGTCTCAACATAAACCCTATATACGAATAAAACATACAAGCAACAAAAAACCACACAGACACGCCCCCCCCCCCACATACACACACAACACTCACTTCAGTACTACACAAACTACACACTACACATACACGCAGTACACACTCAATTTCACCCTGATATTAACTATACTAACCAATCATTATAAAATTGTAATTATATAAATATATATATAAAAAACAAAAATGTTAACATGTCCCTAATCGCACACTTTTGTACGAGCCCATATCTAGATTTGTTAAATGTAAATGAAGGAGTCCTGGTGACCTGAAATACAGGCCCTGAGCCTAGTTTAGGCACCAGTCTCCCACAATATAATGTTTTGTATGGCACCGTAGAAATTAATAAGGCTAGCAATTAAGATTAATATTGTGGAGAAAAATAAACAATTTTTATTATTATTATTTATTATTATTATTATTAGCTAAAAAATGTGAATCTTGTTTTACAACATGTTGTTTTAACTTTTGTGTTGGCCATTTTATTTATAAAATCAATATTTAATCTTTTGAAGGTTCTGTTCATTCTTATTCACATATTATTTGTTTTACCAAGGCAAATATTTGTTTTATTGAATCATACCCACATCATGATTTTATGATTCCTCACTACAATAAAAATACCATTCAGTTGCTGCTTAGTTTCTGTCAATATTATCATTTGAGGTCTTATTCTCACTTTGAGGGATTTAGAAATCCCGATATTAGATATTATTGGTAAGTTTGAAGTGAAAGATTGCTACAATACAATGGCCATTATGCTATTTAAGGCTTTGACTGATACATACATTATGCATATTTATAACCATAAAGAAACTTTTTCTACATAATCACAGTCATTCAACTAAAGGAATCATAATTAATAAAATGTTTTACTGCCGCATCATTGTAGCTACTTACTGGAAAGGTTGACATCTCTACTAATATTATAAAGACGAAAGATTTGCTTGTTTGTTTGTTACGATTTAACTCAAAACTACTGGTCGGATTTTAAAAATTCACCATTAGAATGCTACATTATCCCTGAGTAATATAGGCTATATTTTGAAAAATAGGGAACTTTGAGAAAATAAACATGGATGAAGTTGCGGGCAAAGTGCTAGTAATAAATATATAACAAAATTTGTAACACCACCTTCAAATATTGTTGGAATATGGTATGCGTGTGGGAAACCTTTTGTCATTCAGGAATAAAATAAATAAATAAAAATAAATAAATATCTTGGGACAACTCACACACGGTCATCTGGTCCCAAGCTAAGCAGAGCTTGTGTTATGGTAACCAGACAACTGATATACATACTTATATAATTTATAAATACATACATATTATAGATAAACACCCAGACACAGAACAAACACTCATGCTCATCACACAAAGTTTGTCCTGGGTGGGAATCGAACCCACGACCTCCGGCTTAGCAGTCAGGGTCAGTGACCACTAGACCAACAGGCCCGTCTTATCTTATCTTAATAAACTATGAAAACAATGTATACAGGGAAATTTAAAAAATACCTAAAACCTCTTAATCTGGACTCCTTATCATCACCCTGAATAACATATGTTCTACGACTTTGACTTCAACTAAATAACATAGCCAAAAACAATTTGTTTTCGTTTATTTGAAGCCTGTAAAATTTACGTATACTACGCGCGCGTGCACCCTTATGATAGCGAACATGATGTAGGTAGTAGGTAGGCTAATGTACAGGCATAGCTGATTGCAGGCCTTTCGTCGGCCGTGTCAGAAAAAATACATTATGCAAAATGACAATGCCAGATCCTGCCCCAACCATGTACAGAAAAGTAAATTAATGAAAATAATTGTAATGAATATAGAACCTTTCTATAGTAAGTTGCTTTTCTTTAGAACTTGCGGATTACGAAACACCTATCCACAAAATACAAACTCATTTTACCTAAAATATAATTTTACCTATAGTCAATGTCATTATTGTTTTTAGATTTAAACTGAAACCACAAGTTCTACAGTCACTAAGACTAATGTTTAGTTATCAGCAATAAATAAACAGTAAGATGCTACATATTGCACATGACTTTTATTGAGTGGGGCAAAGGTCTATAGAGTTTCTGGCATTGTCCTTTAAATTGTGGTTATATTTTTTGTATGGAAAAAAATGTTTCGAATTTTGAAAAGTCGTAGAACAAATGTTGTTCAGGGTGATGATACGAAGTGAGGATTAATTAGTTTTGGATATTTTTTCAATTACCCAGTATATCTGTAAATCTTGCAGCATATATACAATGTCATTAAAAATTACCTGGTTCACCAAGCAGTCTCATCCTGAAGTCTATGTAATTCTCTTTGTCAAAGAGCCTCTCGTGTCTGCCAGAGCCTACTCGCACTACACCCTCGCCAATAACATGAAAGTGCAGACCTAAAAATTCAGTTAAAGTTAGATTTTTCTGCTGGTAAAATATTATCATACTGTAAGTTAAGTACAATAAAAATACAAAAAAAAATTACAATAATACGTAACAGTATTATATGCCGAAATGTTTAAAGAAACATATCCTTAAACAGGAAAGACTCATATTTATAAAGTTTATATAATAGGCACTAGGTATTAGCTAGCATTTCAAAACACTTGTACACTTACACAAGATTAACAATGAACTTACCTAACACAGGTGTGTCATCTTGCAACTCCATTAGAACTTTCCCAGACAAAAATTGACCAGGAAAATATAACAATGATGTGTTATCAAACACTATGAGGAACTTGAGTAGTTTGCGCGGCATTTTGACTGGTCGCACCACAGGTCGACGCTCAATTCACTTTAGAATAATTATCTAATACCTGTTTATAATACAGAGAAACAATCAATTAGGTAATCAAAAAGTTAATTTAATGAACTCGAATGACAACACTTTGAAGCGGTTATTATTATTTATTTATGGCAGTGTATCGTAGTCATTATATAAGATAAACTCCGGAAATATATTCTAATAGCTAGGTATTCCATAACTTATTCACACATTACTCAGTAATCACTTTGTTTTATTAGTATCAGATTTTGAGAACCTTGTGGCTATGAAAGTCACGCCTACGACGAGTCGACAATATCTCATTAAAACTTCTGACATCGTAGGCTGTGTACAACAAAGTTGAGAAATATGTTAATCGAAGGCCATCAACTATGACCACGGCTCATACCTTGAACAATTTTAAGGAAATATTATGAATTAAATCCACACAGAAATGTGTTCAAAAGTAAAGTTTCCCTTATTTAACAACTTTATTAAAACTTCTAAATTCTTTTACTAGACAAAAATATTAAAATACTAATTATTATATTGAATTTATTCTCACGAAACTTTTTACGGAAACTTCTTTTAAAACTTTGACAAGACTATTGACTTGACATAGTTGACATGACACACTTTGACATTTCGAAATCGTACTAAACACTAAATACTTGCGTTGCGTTCATAGTTAACATGTAAAATAGATAACAAATTCTAAGCAAAATCTACAAAATATGCTTCACCAAAGAAGAAAATTGAATCCTAAATTACTAGTAATTTTATTTGTTAAAATTCTATAGAATGTCGAACAACGTGTTGGTTATTTCTTCCTATGACTTTTTCCAAAGTATTTACATTTTTGTATTTCTCACTCAACATGAGGCCCAAATCAAATATGATGAACGCATTGATATAAATGTCAGTATGTTTTCTACGTGCCATCCAATAAAATATTTTTTGGGCTGATGATCAGTCGATATATTATATTACTTTACTCTATGTGATCAGTGTTTATCATGAAGCTGTACTATAAATCTTCATGGTGTTTATTGTCCAATGAGCACTGTATCAATTTTTCAAATCAATCGAAATTTATACAAATTTTTTGTGTCAATATAAGATTTCATGAAATGTGAAATCAAAAACGAACTTTTTGTAGTAGTCTTTGGTTGGAATGGAATTGGAATGGGCGACAGAGCTGTCAGACAGCGGCTCATGGATTTGTTTGTTTGTTGTTTTGAAAAATAAACGATATCGTTAGGGTTAATTTGAGGTTTTGGAGTTGTAAATAAAATCATTTCAAAATGCCAAGTGAAATGATAACATTACAGCTCGGCCAATGTGGCAATCAAAGTGAGTAATATTCTACGGAAATGTTCGGTTATTTTGAATTTGTTTCGGTAAATAATAATTAATTTAATTGATTACAGTTGGTTTCGAGTTCTGGAAGCAGTTATGCATAGAACATGGGATATCTCCTGAAGGGATACTCGAGGAGTATGCGTCAGCGGGGTCCGATCGAAAAGATGTATTCTTTTACCAAGCTGATGATGACCACTACATTCCTCGAGCGGTTTTACTGGATCTGGAGCCTCGTGTCATACATACTATCATGAACTCACCGTATGCAAAGGTATGATGACCCTCAACGGTGATGTTTACAACATGACATCATCTCAATTTGTAGCAATTCTAAAATAATGTTCTTCCTTTGTGATTAGCCATTGAAAACCAGGTCAGTGGGTCGTCTTAAACCATGTTTTAGTGGATTGAGAGCATTATGGAGCGTGACGTAATATACTACTAGCTTTTGCAAGCGACTTCGTCCACTTGAATGTCAGTTATCGTGGATGTAGACAAAGTTGTGGATTAAAAAGTAGCATACGTCCTTCCTCAAGGTTTAAACTATCTTCATATCAAATTTCATCAAAGTGGGTTCAGCCATTTCATTGTGATAATGTAACAGACAGAGTTACTTTCATATTTATAATAATAAAAATATGGAAGTATGGATTAGATGTTCATCCCTCTCGGTCCCTTTTTATAACAATAAAAATTCTTTTCAGTTATACAATCCAGAGAATGTTTACCTGTCCAAGCATGGTGGTGGTGCTGGTAACAACTGGGCTTCAGGATTTGCTCAGGGAGAGAAGCTGAACGAAGAAGTGTTTGATATTATAAACAGAGAGGCAGACGGCAGTGATAACTTAGAGGTATGTTTATCAATGATCCATATATATGCACTAGTAAGTTGCCTTAATAGATAATGATTTTTATTAAGATATTTATCCCTCAATAATAACTTAAAAACTGAAAGACACACAGAGGTCATTCATATGAACCTGAATTATGTGTATTTAGTTCAAATCCCAAAAAGCAGCTTTTCCTTCCTTTTCTGTCCAGCACGCGTAGTATGACCACTCTATGTCTACGGAAGAATAGACATACTGACAGCAAGAATAGACAAGTCAGTACAGTTTGTCTATTCTTCCTGTCAGTATGTCTATTCTTCCGTAGACATAGTGTGGTCATGCTACGCGTGCAGAAGATTGCTCAATGGACTCCCTTTACTATGCCTCCAGTGTCTATCCCGTCTTGCTGTATCTTTTGAACCATAATAGGATAATAGGTAGACAATTGAATTTTCGCAGTGTGTATGTAACTATGGCTGCTATAAGAAGAAAATATTAAAAAAAGTTAAAAGTTAGAAGGAGCTTTATCATAATTGAAAATATACATTATGGCTTCTCATCAGCAGCTAATCAGTCCTTACCATGTTCCTTGCTGCAGGGGTTTGTGCTGTGCCACTCAATAGCTGGAGGAACAGGTTCAGGCATGGGCTCCTACATCCTTGAACATCTATCAGACAGATTCCCCAAGAAATTGGTGCAAACCTACAGTGTCTTCCCCAACTTGGATGAAATCAGGTAAGGTTTTTGAGTGAAAGTTTTGATTTTATCTTTGTTATTTTATGAACAGTGTTGTGGTGGCACAGTGTCTTATGTTGCCAGCCTCTTATGCACGAGATTGTGGGTTTGAAACTGGGCAAGTACCAATGTAACTTTCCAATATGGATAAGATTTTATTTTTGGTATGTTTAATTGAAAATATAATTTGGACAAACTCAAAATAAATAATTTAAAAAATTCTTTTAAAAATAATTTACAGTATTTTTTGTTCTCCATGAGTGTCAAAGGCTATATAAATATATTTTTAATGGGGTAACTAAAATATGTGTGCAACACAACAAAGTGCTAGTACTTTCTTAATTTATCTTGGACGTCACTGATATTGGTGAAATCCTTACTTCCATACTATATACTATAAAAATAATAATTATATTATAATGCTAAAGCGTTTGTTTATTTGTTTGAACGCGCTAATCTCCGTAATTACTGGTCTGATTGTCAAAAATTCTTTCGCCAATTGGAATCTATGTTATCACTAAGTGCTAGGCTATATTTTATCAAAAAAATAAGGGATCCGTGACGAAAAACACGCTAACGAAGTCGCGGGGAAAGTGCTAGTAATGAATAGGTATAGGTCGAAGTCGCCAATCTGCCTTGACCAAGTCTGGCGATCATTGGTCACCACACTTGGTGATCACTGATTGATCACTGATCAATGATTGTGCTCTCTGCATGAGAACCGGCCTTTGCTCTGCAGTGGGATTATATTATTACTAGCTTTTGCCCGCGACTTCGTCCGCGTGAATGTCGGTTATAGTGGATACAGACAATGTCGCAAATTAAAAAGTAGCCTATGTCCTTCCCCAGGGTTCAAACTATGTTCATACCAAATTTCATCAAAATCGGTTAAGCCGTTTCATCGTGAAAGCGTAACAGACAGAGTTACTTTCGCATTTATAATATTAGTATGTTTTACTAGCACTTTGCCCGCGACTTCGTCCGCGTGTATTTTCTCAAGGATCCCTATTTTTTTGATGATGCAAAATAGCCTATAGCAATCAGGGATAATGTAGCTTCCTATTGGTGAAATAATTTTTGAAATTGTATGAGTAGTTTCGGATATTACCCCCTACATACAAACTTACAAACAAATACCTCTTTATAATATTAGTACAGATCACAGCCTCTTAGTAGTGAAAAAAATTCTGGCTATTTACTAATTTTGTTTTCTTGGTTTTATGGCATTTTATTGTAAAACACCCAGCTTTGGGCGGGCTTCAAAGTCAAAGTCAACTGAAATCATTGTGTTATAGTTATGACATAGGTAGTATAAAAATAACACATCAACGCAGTGTAGTCACGCGATGCGCGGTCAACGACTATCCAATTACAACCATTACATTGTCACGGTCTTTAGTTGCTATTGTTGAACATCGCATGGGCCATTAGAAACAGTTTAAATGGACCCATTAAACAAGGCCGTAACTATACCCTGTTCACAATAAGATTAGACATTTACATAAACCTTTTTTACAGTCCGTTCAACCGATTTTGACTTATATTGCGTTGGTAGCATGACAAATGGCAACTGCAGTAAACAGTTCTTATTGTAATTACTAAGGATTACATTACAGAATGTAATCCTTAAACCTACGGAATAGAAGTCAAAATCGGTTGAAGGGACTGTAAAAAAGGTTTGTGTTTATGTCTAATCTTATTGTGAACAGGGTATAGTCGAGAAATAACTTCGGGGGAGGGAGAGATCTAATTCTAGACCAGTTGGACCTCCCCCCCAACCGAAGTAACAATTCACTTTTAAACTCGTTTCCGCCTGCAACTTCATCCGCGAAAATTCGCAAGTCCATGGAATACAATAATTGTTTATTTTTCTCCATCTTGTCATCACATCATCCAGATGCTAATGTAGCCTTCAGAGTTGATCAAGTTATCTATTATAGTAGTTTTAGGAAGATAGGAAGAGAATTGAATGAATACAGTTACCAGCACGTAAGTTGACAAGATATTTTGTAGTGGGGGAAGTTCGTGCATGTAAAAATGTATGAAATTGTGCGTGCGCGATCTTCCCCCACTACAAAATCTCTTGCCAACTTACGTGCCGGTAATAGGGTATTACACCCATTTTTAAAAAGTGTCTCAATGAAATTCTGTAGTGCTAATATGCCACCAAAAAAATCACAAAATTTTTATTCAATCGATAAGTGCCATAAAAATGCATCTAAATTTTAAATTTTCAAATTTCGCGCGTAATTCGGCGAAAACGCCTCTTACTGGACGCCATATTGCTCAGCGTAAATGACGTCAGTTCGTTTTGTATCAAATGAGCTCATATTAAATATGATAATTGTATATCATTTAACAATAATTAAAAGCATATTTGGAATAGGTGTAATAATGAAAAAATAACGTTGGTTATGAAAATAATAAAGGTACAAAGCCTATATTACGCCAATCGGTTGACTGACAGTTGTCAATTTTTTGTTTACACAGCCGTATGGCGTAATAACATGGCCGCTACTATTTCTAGGTGTTTTATAACAGATTAAAAATACTGAAAACTTTAAGTTGAATTTAAAAATTTGTTTTGTTATTTTATGAACTAAAACTTACATTTTCCGACTGCTTTATGCCTAAAGTGTCTTAATAACATATTTATAGATTTTCTCTCGTATAGAGTAAAATACCCTATTATACATCTCCTTAAATTATTTTATAATATTACTTGACACCTCTATTCCCGAAGGGGTTAGACAGGCATATAGTATACCCCATTACATTTTTTCCTGTTATAATTACTAGCTTTTGTCCGCAATTTTGTTCGCCTGTGTTTGGGATACCTACGATTTTTGATAATAAAATACTAGCGACCCGTCCCTGCTTCGCACGGATGTAGATCAAACTAATGTATAAACCGTCCCCTTGAATCACTTTATCTATTGCTGAAAACTGCATTAAAATCCGTTGCTTTGTTTGTGTATGTCAGGGATAACGTAACTTTCGATTAAATTTTTCAAAATTGGAGCAGTCATTCCATAGATTATTGCGTTTAAACACAAAA
Organism: Charanyca ferruginea; assembly: GCA_947361185.1. Lineage (NCBI taxonomy): Eukaryota > Metazoa > Arthropoda > Insecta > Lepidoptera > Noctuidae > Charanyca > Charanyca ferruginea. Next base: position 27,772,440 of record OX376058.1, on the reverse strand, counting down.
TCGAACACTTCAGCTTTATCTATATTAGCATTTTAAAGTGGTAGTTAGGAAGTAGGAGGTAATCTCTTAGAAGTCTTGTCCGATTACATCATTTTTTTTTTTACTGATATAAAGCTACACTAGTGGAAATATTGTAATACTGTGCTAATGCAGAGTGTCAGCAGAATTCCACGCGGACGTAGTCGCGGGCAGAAGTTAGTAATATTAATTTAGATATGGATTGAATTTCACTACATAATCTGAATAAGTAATCCAAACCAAAGAAAATGGTTATAAACTTTTATACACTCCTAGATCTTAACGTGGGGACCGCACATTGATCCTCTCGTGTACTCTAACTTCTCTTTTTCCTCACTAGTGACGTAGTAGTCCAGCCATACAACTCGCTGCTGACGCTGAAGCGCCTCACGGAAAGCGCTGACTGCGTCATGGTGCTCGACAACACAGCCCTGAACCGCATCGCCAGCGACCGCCTGCACATACAGAACCCGTCGTTTGCGCAGATCAACACGCTCGTCTCCACTATCATGAGCGCCAGTACCGCTACACTTAGGTAATAGCTTTTGATATATTTTCTTTTTGTATTCTAATAGGCTTGCGTTTGACCACAACTCAGCTGGGCTTGTAGACAAAATCCCTTTTCTGTTAGCGTTAACGCCAACGGAAAAATCAAATTGTATGCAGTTGACTTATTTGCATCACGTGACATCTGGTGGTAACTAAACGTCACGTCAACTCCATACAATTTGATTTTTCCGTTGGCGTCAGCGCTCATAGTATGGGATGAACCTGTTCAATCGTGCCTAGAAAATACCCAGATGATATATGTTAGTTAGCGACTAGCCTTGGATTTGCACGGGTGCAATAATAATAATAATAAAATAATATGTGGGGACATTTCACACACGGCCATCTGACCCCAAACTAGGGAGACCCTGTACAGTCAACAGCAAAAGTAGATGATCAAAATCAGAAATTCAATACTAATGAACGGAGTTCGCGTCAGAACTGTGTGGCGTCGAAGTGATTCAAAAGTATGTGTGTGACAATCACATACTTTTAAAAAATAAACTAGTAATAAATTATATAAATAAGTGTTAGTAAATTAGTATTGAATTCCTGATTTTGATCATCTACTTTTGCTGTTGACTGTACTATGGGTGTCAGACAGCTGATATACATACACAAATACATTTTTAAATACATACATAATTAGATAATCAATGTAGATCAAACCAAGGGCGTCGCCAAGGGGGGATGGGTAGGGGCTGTTGCCCCCCCCCCCCCCCTAAAGATTCCAAAAGCTTCATATGCCTCTGACTGTATTTAAAATTCATAGGTAGGCTTTTCCTATCCACCATATATCAACTTGCAAAAAATCACTATTGTAGGGTTTTGGTTTTTGGCAGTGAAAGGGTCACGGTAACTGAAATGGGTACTTAATTTTTTAATTACCCGTAATCTCACCCTAAAGTCGGCATAATGTTGTTGTTCGATGTTGTAATAACACGCAATAACTTTCGGTGTAACCTGCAAATCCTGCAATGCACGTTTATACTACTACTAAATGGGTTTAAAAAAATATATCTGGGCGTCTTTTTTTTTGTTTTTTTTTTAATGAGACCTAGCTAGATCGATTTATCGCCCCCGAAACCACTTTTACTTGTTTAAAGGTATTAGATAGATACATATTAATTTTCTACTTGTCTTGTACGAAAAAAGTTTTATTTCATAATTCATCTCAAAAACATTTGAGTAAGCAAATGATCTCAACAATTTTTCAAAGAATATGTCGGTCCTGTCACCAAACACCCAGTAGTATTTTAGTGAAGATCTCTTATTGGTATGTTATATCTTAGGTATCCGTCGTACATGAATAACGATCTGATCAGTCTGGTGGCTCCATTGATACCGACCCCGAGGCTGCACTTCCTTATGACTGGGTACACGCCGCTGACGGCTGACCACGAACTAAATACCGTAAGTTAAGAGTAATAAATACCGTTTTAGCAATGGTGCTTATTGCTATTTTAAGCTATTTATATCTATTTCTATCCAATAAAACAAGAAAAAGACAGATATTAATAAGAGCTAAAATGTTCGTACAATAAAATTATAGTTGTCATTTCAGAACTTATTGCTAAAAAACACGGTAAATTGCAAGTAAAAATTAATTTGACATCTCTAACTTAGTTCTTATCTGTCGCCAGCACGAAGTAAGTATAACAGAGGAGATGGCGTTATCGAATTTTCCCATAGAAAGATGCGTGACACTTTTTCAAGCTAAACCCTGCCCACTTCAGGTCTAGCCCTAGCCCTGCCCACATCTAGTCAAGCCCCGCCTTTTTTCCTGGCGATGAATAGCAAAAGCTAAAAGCTGTCATTTTCTACGTGGTTTAGCTATATCATGCTAGATGTCTCTATGACAATATGTATTTGCAACACAGGGACGAACTTAGTACCTTTTTATTTTTTGCAAGGATTTTTCTTATAAACATGGGTTGTGAAAATAAAAAGGATGGTGTGTCCCGAGTGTTACGCAATAGGGTATTTTACTCTATACGAGAAAAAAACTTTAAATATATTAATGAGACTGTTTAGGCATAAAGCAGTCGGAAAATGTAAATTTTAGTTCATAAAATCACAAAACCAATTTTTAAATTCAATTCAAAGATTTCAGTATTTTTAATCTGTTATAAAACACCATGAAATAGTAGCGGCCATGTTATTACGCCATACGGCTGTGTAAACAAAAAATTGTCCAACTGTCAGTCAACCGATTGGCGTAATATAGGCTTGGTACTTTTATTATTTTCGTAACTAACGTAATTTTTTCATTACACCTATTACAAAATATGCTTTTAATTATTTTTTAATTATATACAATTATCATATTTAATATGACCTCATTTGATACAAAACGAACTGACGTCATTTACGCTGAGCAATATGGCGTCCAGTAAGAGGCGTTTTCGTCAACTCCGCGCGAAATTTGAAAATTTAAAATTTTAATGAATTTATAAGGCACTTATCGATTGAATACAAATTTTGAGTTTATTTTTGGTGGCATATTAGCACTACAGAATTTCATTGAGACACTTTTTAAAAATGGGTGTAATACCCTATTAAGGTGCTGTATAATACACAGCGAATCTAGTTAATTGTTGCCACGACTTACTGGCTACATAAGTACATATAAATATTAAAATTAACTTATGCAAAGAAGAAAGAATAAAATATAACAAGTTTTTAACATTTATATATTTTTTTATATACATGTATATGTGCCTGCTTAATATTCGTCGCCTTCTTTTTCTAATAGTGCCTCTCAAACTAGTGAAGGTTGGCAGTCAGCTCCGCAAATTTCTCTTTGTCACCAGCGAGGCGGAAAAGTTCGGCTACACTCGCGGTCCCAGTCCACTCCCTGATGTTACGCAATCAAGACTTTCTTCTCTGACCTACTTTTCTTTTTCCTGCGACTTTGCCCATCATTATGAGTTGCAGCAGCTCATATCTTTCGTGTCTTAGCACATGTCTTAAATATTATTCTTTTTGATGGTCTGCAAAAGTTCGCGTTTTCGGTCAACCCGCCGTAGAACTTCCTTATTGGTGACCCGCTGAGTCCAACTTATAGCCAGCATGCGTCTATAGCACTACATCTCAAACGCTTCTATACGTTTACTGAGATTTTCCTTTATTGTCCAAGACTCGCATCCGTATAGAATGATAGGCCAGATATAACAGTGCAAAAGACGAATACGTAAGGGTATCTTAAAGTTTCGGTTACATAGGACCTTGTTTATGTTCTTGAAGGCACTTCTAGCTATTTCAATCCTAGTTTATATCTCTAGTTCGCTGTCCGAGCTCTCAGTGAGCCAAGTGCCTAAGTATTTATATTTGCGTACTCTTTCGATATTCTGTCTCTTAATAATCGTCGCCGCCGATATTAAATTATTGAATTCTAAGTACGGCCCTGCCATTATTTTGCTTGTCAATTCATCAATGTTGCAATTTTAGGGATTTTCCCATTTTTTGGGGAAAAATAACATAACGCACATTAGACTAAATAATTATGGATTACGACGATTTTTATTTTTATTCGGGGATTTAGAATTAAATATACTTTTGTCCCGAAAAAAATATATCTAGTTAATTAACAATGCTATATGGCGAAGAAAATTATAGGTGCTATCGGCGGCGCTTCGGTGTTTAATTTTGATTTAATATTATAAGCTAGATATGCACCATGCTTCCACGTTATATATGCGTGCAACTAGCGAGCGCACTATTCAGTGGTGGATCAATTAGTTTATCTATACTAATATTATAAAGCTGAAGAGTTTGTTTGTTTGTTTGGTTGAACGCGCTATTCTCAGGATCTACTGGTTCGAATTGAAAAAATATATTTGTGTTGGATAGTCAATTTATCGAGGAAGGCATAGGCCCATGCGAAGCCGGGTCGGGTCGCTAGTTATAATATAAAACGAATTATGTAAAGCAAAACGTCTTTTTCCTAAAACGAAATTGCGCGGGAAATCAAGGAACTTTTTGGTCTCCATTTAAAATTAAATTATAAAGTTATAACCCTGGTTTTTTTGTTTCGCTACCTCACACTAGATGGCATACGGAACTAGAAATGGAAAATTTTAATTTAAAACAGCAATACGATACTTTTAGTTGACAAAAAGGATCAAGATAATCTAAATGTACATAATAGTTAGTCAAACAAACATACATAATAGTTTTAAACCTATTAATAATTCTATTTTCACATAGTTTTTTTACCGAAATGGTGGCGCCCTCTTGTTTCAAGTAGTAGAATATCTATGACAATGAAGGTTTTTTCTAGACCTTTGCTGATGAATTACGCAAAAAAATGCCTACCGGTGCGATAAGAGGCCTTATGTGGCATCAGAATGTTTATTGGTGTAGGTGTAGCAATTAAGCACATAACATAATTATCATGTTTTAATTTTTATAAATAGAGTAATTACAAAAAAAATATTAGAACTGGAATGTCCGAAATGTCTGGTGCACAAGACGGCTATAGATCTAATGACCAAAGCCACGCCCACTTTGATGACGTCATTGCACCAGTGCGTGTCACGGTGCACCGGTGCTATGGGCATCTCCTCTAGTATACTTACTTCGTGGTCGCCAGCTTTTTCTTCAGCTGTATCGTAGTAAGAGATGTCAATGTCTTAGTTCTAGTTGGCTAACAAGGGTGCCGATTCCCTTGTTCAAGACAAGGACTAAGTTAGAGATGTCGAATTAGTTTTTCCCTTGAACTTGAAATTAAAAACACTGCGAAAGTGTTTTTAATGAATACGTTCTGAAATGACAACTATAATTGTATGAACATTTTAGATCAACTTAAATTGACAGCTCTTATTAATATAATTATGTCTCTTCCTTGTTTTATTGGAGAGAAAGAGATATAAATAGCTTAAAATTAATTTGGTTTGTGCACAACAGAATTGGCACCAATGGCACCCATAGCTGTCGTTGCCCTCTTCGTAGCTGCTGATAAAACTATTTATCGTTTTTCATTTGTTTATTTTGACGAATTTCAAATATCGATTTAGGACCATGACGATCTTTGTTTCCGTTTTAGAAATGAAGTATACTAGAAAATGTACGCCTCTATTGTCTTAACAAAACGGCGCAAAGATTATTTATTCGATCGGATAAATCAAATGATTAAAGACGTACAGACCTGCACAATGGACATAATTATCCAATACATATTATTAAGGCTAAGTTAATTATAAGGCTATTTAATTAAAAATCGCTTTAGGTCTTTGACGTGTGCCAGCCCTTTGTGAAGTAAGCAAAAGAAGTCTTCACCATTAAAACATTTTCAATTTATGTTTTTCAGGCGCCAAAAATTCGAAAAACGACAGTACTCGACGTGATGCAAAGACTACTCCAACCAAAGAATATGATGGTCTCACTGAGTCCCGACAGAACAAATTCACACTGTTACATATCAATATTGAATATCATACAGGTAAAGATATAGGATTTTTAAGCTATTGCATAGCTTTTATCGCGGGCTTTGAGCGCGGCGACTGAATCAAGAAATTCCGTAACGAAAGTTACGGAATTTCTTGATTATTAAAGTACTTTTACTTTCACTAGGAATTTCTCTTTTATCGTGGGACGTTGACAAGCTTATACTACTACCTGTATGCCATACAAAAAAATGTTTCGTGCGGTGATCGAATTTGATGTACTAACCATGTCGTCGGTATTCTAGCTTATTTCTCTATGTCACGATTATATTATAGTCTGCTGTATAGAAATACCCTTCAAAGATTTATATAATCTGTCAGTTCAATCACAAGGGACCTTCAGATCTTCACTAGATCAAACAAAATATTACCATAACTTACGCTGCTCAATATCATTGACCGTAGTATTCTTTAGATTATGTATAAACAATCTCATATAAAAATATTGTTGGTAGATTTTTGGAACGAAGGCCCTTTACGCAACTTGTGGTAAAAAAAAATAACGTCACGTAAGAGATTTGCGTTATACCCCCTCCTTACCCCTTATTCTTTCTCTCAGTGTATCTATAAGCAGGCATATACACGCCCCACGCGCTCTCTCTTTTCTTACTACTATGTCTGTAGTGGAAGTAGAGTCGTGTTTTTCTACTCGCATGCACACATACTGTGCATGCGAGTAGAAAAACACGACTCTACTTCCTTTTTGATGTGTAAACATCGAGATGTTTACACATCAAAAAGGAACGGATGAGACATCGAGCCTCAGACGCGTAAGGCGTAAGCATCAGATGACGTCACCGTAATACGTGTTGTTCATGTGTGTGTGTGACTGGTACTGATATTAGCTCACATGTTTACACATCAATTCTCGTGAGTACTTTGGCACACGCATCCATATTTTTTTAGAGTTAGACCTGAGATCAGTTTCATATTTCAGGGAGAAGTAGACCCATCGCAAGTACACAAGTCTCTGCAGCGTATCCGCGAGCGGAAGCTGGCGTCGTTCATCCCGTGGGGCCCGGCGTCCATACAAGTTGCTCTCTCGCGCCGGTCGCCCTACGTGCACGCCTCGCACAAAGTATCGGGACTGCTACTTGCCAATCACACCAACATATCATCAGTGAGTTTTATTTAATTGTTATTTAATCATTATTATCAGCCGTGTGGTGCCGGCCGCGAATAGCACCACCCCATTTCTATGTGGGTGTCGTAGAAGGCAACAGAGGGATATTGACCAGAGGATGGGCAGCCGCGTCCTTCTGAGTACCATAACAACTACTGCGATCGCCAACATGCATCGGCCAAGCATGGCGATTACGGCTGAACGCTCCTTTGACCTATGCCCAACAGTGGGAGTGTAAACGTTGACATGATGATCATAATTATCAGCCTATTGCCATCCACCGCTGAAAGGCATTATTTAACAATGGTTGTCTCCTATACATATAACGGCACGATCAATTATTTTAGTAAGCTGAAATTATGTGTGTCGATGACACGGTTGGCGCAGTGGCTGAGCGATCGACTGCTGCGCAGCGTGTTGCGGGTTCGATTCCCGCAGTAAACATTTGTGTGATGAGCACGTGTGTTTGCCTTGTGTCTGGGTGTTGTTTATCTACATATGTATGTATTTAAAAATGTATTTGTATATGTATATCAGCTGTCTGACACCCATAGTACAGGGTCTCCCTAGTTTGGGGTCAGATGGCCATTTGTGAAATGTCCCCACATATTATTATTATTATGTTGAATCTTGTTTTACTACCCTTACCACTAGGGTTGCCACCTTTTAAATATAACAATAAAATACAACCGATACATTTCGTTACACATACAAATCACTTAGCTTTTTATTTCTTCATTACATATTGTAAATAAAAGTTGCCAGCCGCGGCGATTATAAGTTCGTTTTTTCGACTATTATACGAATTTTCATATGATTTTTCCCCGAAATAACGTACAATATCTATTCAACATACAGAATACAGGCAACCCTAGTTACCACTCGCAGCTTGTTGAGGTCGCGACTAGTAGCTACTAACCACAATTTTATTCAGCTCTGTTCAGCCCAAGTTGGTGGTGGGTCGACCCACTGTCGTCTGCGTTTTAATTTATTACGTTTATTTTTTCTGCAAGCAGCGAAGCGATAACAATATCGCAGATAGAACTGTCCATGTCGAGGGCACAATTCACAGCAGAGTATGTAATCGCTTCTCAATTATGCTGCGCCGTACGCAGTAGATAGAAGCGCTTCAGCGGCGATAACACGCTATGGCTTTTCAAACTATTACGATGCTTTACGCGGCTGATAAAAGCAGAACTGTATAAGTGTGATCAAAATTGCTCAGCAAAACGCGAATGGAGCTGAATAAATGTATTTAGTCTCTTACAATGATTCGTGAGTTCGTGACGTCTTGTTGTTGCACATCATCACAGCCTTATTTTCTACATTCAGTTTGTCTTGCTTCTTCTCATATATTCACGTTATTTCTTCTATAGTTGTTCGACAGATGTGTCCAGCAGTATGACAAGTTGCGCAAACGTGAAGCATTCTTGGAGGTGTTCCGCAAGGAGCCGATGTTCAAAGACTCTTTGGAGGAATTCGATGAATCTCGCGGCGTGGTTGACGACCTCGTACAGGAATACCAGGCAGCTGCCACCCCAGACTATGTGCATTGGAATCCAGGTATACAAGTTGCTCAAATCACGCTTTGAAAGAATTTCAAGATAAATGGAACTTCAATAAAACTTTATTATTTGTTGCAGAAAGTAGTCAGATATAACCCAAATAATTACATGAAGATGGGAAATAAAATATGTTAACAGGATTGGACGCACTGAGAAAGGGATTCCAAAGGAGATGTCAGATGTTAGGATGATGTACCCTTAGCTGTTAATTTAAGTTTTTGTTTTAACAAGTGCCATTTATAGTATTCTTTAATCTCATTTTGTTAACATTGTTTACTCGAATATGTTATGACGGTAGAGCCTTTACCTGAAACACGCACAGTCTGAATTAAAATAAAACACTTTTTACCAAGAATTTATTTTATTTTTAATAGTAGCTATCTTTTCAACATTCCCTTAATCCATACACATATCACTCCCGTGCGAACGTTACACATGTGGTTTGTACGTTCGGCTATTGACACGCAATACAGAATGCTTAACTATCTATTTTATAGACGAACATCGACATTACGTGAGTAAAAGTTGAAACTGAGTAATTATCAGAGCCGATCACATTGTGTATGAGTTTAGGAGCATTCTAGGAGCTTAGCAGTGAAAGCATTTACTTATTCGATAAACTTTGTAATTTCTAGGCTCCCAAAATGTACTAAACATGTTATATAATATAAAAATTGCACAAATGAGCTACATTTATAAAAATAAAACCGTTGCACAAATGGCTTCTATGCTCATATCTTGTGTTTAGTGCACTAGAGAGCAGATCTCGAGTCCACTGCCTTATTTTAATCCTTATTCATGTATTTTACACTCTTATTTACTCAGTACTATGGCATATATACAGAGTTTCTACTGCCATCACATTGAAAGATTATGGGATAAATAATTATGTGAGTATATTGATACACCCATGATTCATGTTTATTTCTAAACTATCACATGGATTATTGTTTTTTTCCTCGTATTATCTGACATCTATTATGTACAGAGGCCAGCACATCAAACTACACAAATCTGTCAAATTTATTTGATAGATTTTCAACTTTATTACAAATTAATAAGGTTCATATTCTGTTGGAAAAATTTGTCAATTTGGTATGACTTGATATGCTGGCGTCTGTACATTACAGATGTTAGGAGAGTGGTGAAATTACTTGCTATAATGATGGCTAAATCACGGAACAAACTGGGTTCGTTATCATTCAACTACTAATAGGAATAAATATTCGTTCAAATGTTATAAGTAATACAGCAGCGGAGCGCTTCACATGAGTTGTTTTCGCTTTATATCACTGGAAGTTTATTATTAACTGATTACAGCTGCTGTTTTTATTGCCTGCTGGAATTAAGTCGCTATTTTTGAAAGGCATAACTACTACAGGTATAGACAATTCGCGTCACAGGCGCGATGCGAACCGCCCCATCTATTGCCGTTAAATTAGCAGCAGTCATTTTAATCTAAACTAAAGTGATAAAGAAATCTAATGTGTATGATCACTGTGGACGCTTTGGTCAACTAACGCTTGCTAGTAATGTTGTCAGTAAATGCACGAGAACAGGCATTGCGCGAGGGATGCATGGAGATCCTTCGCAGTATCTCGAGATGAATAAAAAAAAAACAAATGAGTGCCAAAGTCACGAGAATTGATGTGTAATCATGTGAAGTCGTATCAGTACCAGTCTCACGTACACATCGACAACAAGACTAACACTGACATCATCTGACGCTTACTACTGAGATATGCATCCCCTACCGTGTATGGAGCGCTAAGATGTTTACACATAAAAAGTAACGACAAAATTACGACATGCTGATGTGAGTGCGGCTAAGTAAGGCATTTAGGCAACATGCCTCGATGTAACCCCATGATTCCCATCCCATATAAACTAACCAAAGCTGATACAACCTACAGCCTTCGGCGAATGATGCAACATAATAATATAGGACAGTATAATGATAACATAAATCACACGCATTCATGACACACAACACTAACCTAATTTATTATACATCAATATAACAGTTGTTCTTCACGGACTAGGAAAAAAGACTCCGCGCCACGCATATCGAAAGTGAAGCACCCTAAGTAAGCCGGACCGCTTGTACAGTCAACAGCAAAAGTAGATGATCAAAATCAGAAATTCAATACTAATGAACGGAGTTCGCGTGAGAACTGTGTGGCGTCGAAGTGATTCAAAAGTATGTGTGTGACCATCACATACTTTTAATAAATAAACTAGTAATAAATTATATAAATTAGTGTTAGTAAAATAATATTGAATTTCTGATTTTGATCATCTACTTTTGCTGTTGACTGTACTACAAACATGCCTCACGCACACATAGATCGGTACGATGCTTCACTATGATGTAAATGTGTGCGTGAGGCATGTTTGTACCAACGGTCCGGCTTACTAAGGGTGCTTCAGTTTTGATATGCGTGGCGCGGAGTCCTTTTATTTCTAGTCCGTGTTGTTCTTATTTAAATTTCAACAAAGACTAATTACGAATCACAATGTCGATAGTAAAACCATCAAGGTGCTAAGAAAAATGTTACGTGTTTAAAAATGAATTAATGCATCTATGTTATACTTAATAAGTGAACATACATAAAATTAAAAGCGATGCGTAAGTGCCGCGCGTTACTAGCAAAATAAAAATGTGCCCAAAAGACAATGACACTTTCTACAATCAACATAATTAAACAGATAAGAGAATAAAAGGTATGGAATTAAAAAGCTATGTTATCAAAACAATATCTATCTCATGAATTTTAATGACTTCTCTGTTGAGGGGTTTTGGCCTCACTAGGGAAACAGCATCGGCGCTCATATTTTTTATAACGGAGCTTTAACTGGAAACATGCATAATGATATGCGACTACATTGTAACAGTTGTGAAATCTGTAAACAAACAACCGCTTGCATACTTGCTAAGTGAAGCCATACCCCTAATGATTGTAGACGAGGACATTGTGCAGGCCTTCTGGAATATTAGTTAGTGACACGGCCTAATGTCAACAACAGGCACTGTGGGCTAGGAGGTCTGGCTGGGCGCCTGGAACTTGGGCTGGATGATAGACGTCTTGCGCAGCGGGACGGTCTCTGGCGTGGGGATGGCGTCGCCGGTGGGCAGCTTGGCAGGCGCAGCGGGCGCCTTGAATGGCTGGGACAAGTTGCTCGGTCGCTGCTTCGCCATTTGATAGTCGCCAGAATCGAAGAACTTTTGCTACAATAAAAATCATCATTACGACGCTTGTTACGGCAATAAGGTCTAGCTACAAGTACCACAATCACACCAAAACGCAGCGACAAAAAGTGGGCGACCTATGGAACCCAAATAGCCTTACTGCAGAATCTTGTTACAACAACAACTGCTCACTGCGTGGCTGGTGGTGACTGCAATGTTGTCGACATCATCCGACGGTAAAATGTGGTCCGTTCGAGTTAAACAATTAATTGTCATACAAATTAGCGCCCGCCCGCGTGTTGTTGTTGCGATTTGGTTGTAGCACATATGAAACAAGCCTTGGCCTAGCTGACAGACACAAATGTAGTTCAACATTGTAATGCAATACTCTTCAGACATAGGACCTTCCAAAATCATAACTCTTGTGTGTTGCCACAACACATACACATTCCTAGACAGATGTACCTATTGTCCAAAGTGGCACATATTATCATTGAAGGTGTGCAGTGCATCATGGTTGAGAAACCACTTCTGGTATTGTCTCTATGAACTGCATTGCAATCAGGTCTAGGTTAAAAGCTACGGCCATTTCTATCTGCTCAGCCTCTAGTAGTAATAAATTTACAAATAGATAAAAACAAGAATATAACAAATATGTATGTAAATAGACACAAAATAATAACAAAGAACAATAATTATCAAAAGGATTCTCCATTATTCAATAACAATACTTATACAAACTTCTACTTACTACTACTACCTACTAAACTTTGAATTGCACGAAACCACTATCAGTATATTGGAGACTTCATACTATTCCTTACATTTTCTTTAAAGTGTCCATTCAACTAACTTTTGTGCAACTCACCGTAAGGCTTGTATGTGAAAAATGAGAATGAACTAATTACAAAATGCAATATACAGACCCCCTTGGCTAGCCTCTTCTGCAGGAAAGCCGAGTGTCCTCCAGGCCCCCTTCCCAGCATGGCATTTGGAAACTTAGCTTTTAACTTTGCCTCCTCCAATTTTTCCAATTCTTTAGGCTGTAATAATATCATAATATAGTAAAATGCTTTCTTGCCACATTAAAATGTTGCATCTTAGCTCTGGGTAACTGATGTGTGATGATATGATATTTTTGCAATGAAAATCCTATCATAGTTGTCAATCACAACAGAGATCAAGTACACAGAAGAGATTATAATGCATAAGCATTGCAGCAAATATGGATTCCTTCTTCCCTAGGAAGAATCATGCACAAGACTAACAACAGCTTTATGTGCTTTCCGATGCATGGAAGTGTCACACCACCTACTTCCAAACTCCTCAGCTGCAATTATGAAATTCCCACTGGAAAAACCAAATAACACTAACTATCCTGGGGATCGAACGCAGGACTAACGTTCAGCAGTCGCGGGTCCACCAGACCAATGACAGTCAAAATGATGGTAATAAAAAAATAATCTTATCAGCATAAATTACCTGTTACAAAATGATAGATTGTTAGACATTGATGTCATAATTAATATTTATCAACTTACAATATAAGTGGATCACTTAGGTAAAGTGTATAAAGAACAGAATACTTACGTCCTTTGGAGGCTCAGGTTGATCAGGTGAATCACTCATTGTGATAACTGCAAGAAAAAATATGAGGTACTTAGATAAATTATAAGTGCGCATCTAGCAAATAGTTACGTTGTTCCTTTAGTTAGGTACCGGGCAATAAGTGCAAGTAAGTAACCTACTAGATTTGACGAAGAATGTTTTGTTTACCCTCCAATTACAAACAAAGCAAGATAAAAACTTGCTAAAATGAGAGCAGAATGACGTCAGTTTAGAAGCCTATGAAAATCTAAGCTTACAGGTTTTTAAATTTAAACATAACACTACAAATTGCATGTAAAACACATGGTTCGCCACAAAAACAATTAATTGGTAACTGGGTAAGGTAATTCAATAACGTTCGGTCAAAGTAAAGTTGTTTACCTTGATTATAATCGTTGAAACTACAAACTACAGCTATGAAGTGATTTCACGATTCAATTACAAATACAGATATAACAATGGGATTTCACTGCTACAATCGATTTTTTTTTATCAAAATTAACAACAAATCGCAAATTCTCGTGATTTTCGTAACGTTAAAAATGGCGTTTTCAAAAAATGTTACCAGTGGTGTATTTTGAAAATTCTACTATACTGAAAATGTTAAACGAAAAAGAATGACCTCGAAAATCCTGGGAACTAAAGATATTCTCAATTTATATCGTTTGCGATCTACCGTCTACTACACACCATGGAAAGTAGTTTGGCCAGTCAAGAACCGAACACGAATTTGAATAAAACTTACTTTCCGTACGAATAGGTAATAACATTCATGAACGCAACCCTTGTCACGCAATGACACTTGACAAGTTTGACAGGCATTGTTTGTTTGACATTGGTTTGTATCGTCGACTTTCGTTCATGTTTGTCGGCTTTTTTGGCGCTTGGCGCTATAAAAAACAATTCAAATGAAATACAACACAATTTAATGTAAAATGGACCCTGACACTGATATGATCGAAGATGAGCAAGAGGATATGGATGGTTCCATCGTCAACATACATGTTCGCAACTTTTTTTGTCACGATAATTTAGAAATAAAACTAAACAGAAACGTTAATTTCATTGTTGGTCGCAACGGAAGTGGGAAAAGTGCAATTTTGACTGCTTTAGTAGTCGGCTTAGGAGGAAGAGCGTCTGCTACAAACCGCGGAAGTAATCTACGCTGTAAGTCACAAGTTTCTTCTTCTGTTTCGTTTGTCCCATGTTACTTGGGTTGTCCTTAAATGTTCTTCTCCTAAAACGACCCATTCATCGCTCTCACCTGTTGATCACTTTAAAAGTGTTCAAATCTAAACACTTTCTCCCCAACTACCATACTTTACCTCCCTGTAACAATGTACAACTACATACTTGTAACTTAGTATCCTTTAAAAACCTCTGTTTTCAAATAACCTAACAATATAAACATAGACTAATAAAATAAAACATATTGATGGTATGGGGATCCTTATGTCATGCTGTTAGTGCTTGTAAACATTATGTTTGTATTTTGAAATAACAGGAGCTTGTTTTTCCAGCTTTTATAAAGAAGGGTGCCAACTCTGCAACAATTGAGATCAAAATCAAAAACAGCAGTCCAAAGGCATATAAACACAATATATATGGTGACTACATCACTATTGTGAGGCATATAAATGCTTCAGGAGGGTCCAGTTACAAAGTTAAAACTGCTTCTGGTATGTATTCTTTATATTATTGCGATTTTCTGTTTTTTTTTATTATTCTTTATTTTTGAAGAGGCCTTATCTCTAGCAGATATTAGGTTTTTTTTAAATTTCGGTTTTGTGTTAAGATGTCACTGACAATAATAATGTAAAATAATTTCCAAATTAACAAATTATCAATATTTATCTATGAAAAGATACTCCACCTTCTCTCTTTTGTTTTGGGAACAGTTCCTACAATGTTTAAAAACACAAGTCGGCATTATTCTCAAAAATATTGGAACGACGCGGCGCTGCAACGTGTGATGTACTCACGATGCAGCGCTTTGTGCTGTACTAACTCAAGATTGTATTCGTTTTTTGAAATTGTATTTGCTTTGATGACTACACTCTCAGTGTTTCGCGCTGTCTATCTGCCTATTGTTTTATAATCTGAGGTTTATTCATTACCAACATCCAAAAATACAAATCTTTCCTCTTTATAACTTTAGTGTACATTTAGATTTAGATAGATTTCGCTCGCGTCTTAAGTTAATTATGATACAGATTCCTAATTTAAGTAAGTAATAAAATCGGTTAAGTATTTGTAGAGTTTATCCATTACAAACAAACATACAAAAAATCATATCTTTTCTCTTTATAATATTACTATTGATAAACATTATATTTTGTGTTAGTTATCTGAATTCTTATGTAAAGATAAAACCCTTATTACACTTGGCTAAATTAAGTCGACTAAATTCAGTTGCTACTGAATTTAGTCGACTTAATTTAGCCAAGTGTAATACTTATGATGTGTATGCTTATGATGAAAATGAGACTAGTACAATAAAAAAGCTTTAGCACATAACACAAATAACTTTAGCACATAACACACATTGACTTTAGTTTCGAAATTCAGTGACTTTGTTCTGTTTGTTGTTTTGTATTGCCACCAACTTCCGAAACTAAAGCCAATGTGTGTTCTGTGCTAAAGTTATTTTTCACTTTTTGAAGGCGGTTGTCTTTTTTGTAAAAAGCTTTTTATTTTCCGCTTTTTAGTACCTCCTTCTCATTCAAATCTATTAAGAAGAGATTGAAAGTTAACTACTACAAAGATTGATGAAACTAAAACCTCGTCTATGTAAAATTTATGGGTATTTGTTGATTTTTCAAAAAGTGCTGAATCAATTTCGATAAAATTTATATGGGACCACCCCTGAAGCATACCCTATCTATAAAAAAAAGAATTTTCAAAATCGGTTTACGTTTGCCTGAGAAATCGCGTAACAAATCGCGCACATACTTAATGCAAATTTAAGACTTATACGGTTTTCTCATGGATGCCATGCTCAGAACTGGACCAAATTAAAATGGGACCACACGGGAAGCACTAGCTTCCAAATAAAAAAAGAATCATCAAAATCGGTTCACCCAGTCCCGAGAAATCAGGTAACAAACATAAAAAAAAAACAAAAAAAAAATAAAAAAAAATACAGACGAATTGATAACCTCCTCCTTTTTTGAAGTCGGTTGAAAAAAGACCGGACAAGTGCGAGTCTGACTCGCCCACCGAGGGTTCCGTACAAATTTGTAGGTAGGTACATATCTATACTTCCATACTAATACATACGTACAATCCATAGTAGTAGTAGTAGTAGTAGTATGATGGGCTGGTGTCCGCAACTCCATGACTCAGCGCGTATTTTGAGGTGGGAAGTAAATCATTTGATCCACCCCAGCTCCCCAAGAAAGGTCAGCAGCGCCTTGACGTCGCTGGTGATCTCCCGTAGGTTACCTGGGTTACCAAACATACTAACCATACTTCCATACTTAATATTATAAATGCGAATATTACTCTTTTTGTTGTTGATGAAAGGTATGAAGATAGCTTGATCCCTGGGAAAGGACATAGCGTCGTTGATACTGCAATTCTATGTAACAAACATTTTTAAATATCACGAATGTACACTCAATAATTTGACTTAAGTACACAATTTTAGTTACGCGGATTTGCAGTATCAACGACGATAGGCTATTTTTAATCCGCAACTTCATCTGCATATGCGCGATAACCGACATTCACGCGGACGTTATCGCGGGCAAAAGCTAGTTATAAATAAATACTATATTTTTTATGATTTAATTACAAATGTAAAGTTCTCAGACTTTTCCCTGAACTTGTAGTATAGACCTTGAAGTTGTAGACGATGTTACTAGCCAAATTTCATAGTTCTAGGTCAACGGGTATCCCATAAATTTTGATTCCCTTGATAGTGTCGAAATATACGTTTTTTGCGGCATAAACGGCTGTAGCTTTTTTTCACGTTAACATAGAAGGTTGATTTTTTTACAGCTTCAAGGGACCGTAAACTTGAGTATATGGTTTAATTTCAACTCGACCTCTACCCGTTTCCGAGATAAAGGGTCTTGAGAGACAGACAGACAGACGGGCAACAAAGTGATCATATAAATAAGGGTTCCGTTTTTTCCTTTTGAGATATGGAACCCTAAAAACAACAAAATCTTTTTTCGTAACGAAAATAAGGGTGTTGGCGTAATGTCATGTAAGGTCGATGTTACCAAACCCTTAATATGGTCTTGTGTATGGAAAAAACGGAACTCACACTGTCATCACTCATTATCAGTCTATAGTAGTCCACTGCTAGACATAGAGCTCTCCAATCACACGCCATCATTCATCTCGATTCTGGTTATCATCCAGCTGCTACAAGCCATCTGCAAAGATTGTCGCTACACCCAGCCCTACCGATTCGCTGTCTCCACTCAAGAATACTACCCCAATGGTCATCGAATCTACAACTAATATTAAGTCAATTAATTAGCTAGAGGGTGGTCGCCACTGTTGATTCTGGCTTTTAGGAGTTGCAGTGCTTTGGGAACAACCTGGGAAGCCTACCACGCTTCCCCAAAAAAATCTCTATCTAAACCCAGTCACGCTTCGTTAGGGTGTTACTACACCAATCGATCGATCGTCGTAGTTCCCGCTGATAACCGAGTATCACGCGAACGAAGTCGCGGACATCAGCTAGT
The DNA here is from genome assembly GCA_947361185.1 of Charanyca ferruginea. Classification (NCBI taxonomy): domain Eukaryota; kingdom Metazoa; phylum Arthropoda; class Insecta; order Lepidoptera; family Noctuidae; genus Charanyca; species Charanyca ferruginea. The sequence continues at coordinate 27,754,240 of OX376058.1, read as the reverse complement.
AATTAATAAAGTCCCCCCGCCCTGCTCAGTTTAGCGAATGCGCATGTCGCCCGCAAGCTTCACATTTTCTGCGCACGTGTATTTCATGTAGGCGCGCCGCTCCTGCGCCGGCCGTGGACTGTTCACGTGCAAGCTATGCACCGCGTGTGAACGGGGCAATAGTCGCGCGCGTGAGGCCCGCGCAAAAATGCAATCTGCCACCAACGTCGCTTTCTTTTCTTCTAAACACTTCACTAATAAAATAGCTGATGCTGCAGTAATAATGGTGACAATCTTGTTATCGTCCGCCATCGCCAAAAGCAAGTATTAAACTGAGGGTTAATAGTGTTACGAGCAGGGGTTCGGGATAAATAATTAACACCAATTTACGCCAAACAAAACACAAACACAATCAATCACTTAAAAAAATCACTTGTTAATCATTTAGATCGCAGTATTCGCAATAGTCGCAGTTTTCCGTTTCGCTTCAAAAACTAATTAATAGGGTATTACACCCATTTTTGAAAAGTGTCTTTATGAAATTCTGTAGTGCTAATATGCCACTAAAAAAAAACACAATTTTTTTATTCAATCGATAAGTGCCATAAAAATGCATCTAAATTTTTAATTTTCAAATTTCGCGCGTTTTTTGACGAAACGCCTCTTACTGCACGCCATATTGCACAGTGTAAATGACGTCAGTTCGTTTTGTATCAAATGCGCTCATATTAAATATGATAATTGTATAATTTAAAAATAATTTAAAGCTTTGTAATAAGTGTAATAATGAAAAAATTACGTTGGTTACGAAAATAATAAAAGTACAAAGCCTATATTACGCCAATCGGTTGACTGACAGTTGACAATTTTTTGTTTACACAGCCGTACGGCGTAATAACATGGCCGCTACTATTTCATGGTGTTTTATAACAGATTAAAAATACTGAAAACTTTGAATTGAATTTAAAAAATTGTTTTGTTATTTTATGAACTAAAACTTACATTTTCCGACTGCTTTATGCCTAAACTGTCTCAATAACATATTTATAGGTTTTTTCTCGTATAGAGTAAAATACCCTATTCCCCGCGCCTCGCAGTCCGCTATTTATATATGGCTTAGGACATATATGCGAACATTCTAGCATACACGGGACTGATCGAGAATGTTGCAACACGAAACTTAACCATTTCAAACATTCTAGAACCGTAGATCTGCTATTCGATAACAGATGGCGCCTGCGTGTGACGTAGTTCTGCTGTTCGATAATAGATGGCGCTAGCATGGCGACCTACGTAACAATAGCATCGAACTTACGTGCATGCACGCAAACTGCAAGCACGCGGTCCACATGCAGTTCGCGTGCACCATACGAGCGTTGTAGTTGCACACGAAAGGCGCACAAACAGTCAGGCTTTATCATACTAGCGGATTGCGAGCGTCCTCAAAGCGGAGCGGGCGCGCAACGAGATCGCCGGGAATAGCAGCGTATTGTACGTCGTTAAGAGGAAATACCACGGGCTAGAGAAATGAAAATTAGGTATTTGTAAAATCTATTGCTGTCGCGCGATGCCCGAACACGAACCGCAGAGCGCGATAGAGATAACTGCAGCTTTGACCGAAAATACCTATTAAAAGTACACAAAATCAATGATTCGTAGTCCCCTGATTTCTTCTCCAAAACTTAACCGATTTAACTGCTTTTTTCATTAAAAAATAAAGAAAGGCTTTTGCCGTGTTCCTATGTTTTCTATTTTTTATATAATCAAGTCAAATTTGTTTTCTGAATGTTTGAACACAGCGGAAAATCATGCCAATTTTTTAGGTTTTTGAATATTCATATCTATTTTAATAATAAATTTACGAGAAAAAGGAAAACATAGGGACATGCCAATAGTAGCCATAGATATTTAAAAAAAAAAAATTGACCTACTGGCATTATCCAGGGAGGAAACAGGGGACTAAGTTTGTATGGAAAAACGGCCCTTGTGTTTCCTCTTAACTTGCTACAAACACGCTCCGAAAACGTTGCCAATTTCCCACGCGTCCGCGACATCTTCGCTGTGCAGCTGCAGCGTGTTCGTGATGCATTCGCTGCACGCTCGCCCCGCCCCGCAGCCGCTCGCAAACCGCTAGTGTGATAAGACCCTTACTGTAGTAGCACGCGCGTATCACGTATTCAGCGCATTCGTCAGATCTGTTCACGCCCTTATGTTCGTTTGGGCTAATCTTAGGTTCTTCTGGTTTGACTCTGAAAATCCTTTGCTAATAGGAAGCTGAGTTCATTTAATTATCAAAAAGTTAGGGATCCGTATGACACGCTGACATAGTCGCGAGCAAAAGCTAGTACTTAATAGATAATTAAGATAATGCTTGAAATCAATTTCATGAGTTATCTTAACAAGTATTTACTGTGATTGAGTTGTGGAATGTATAGATAAGGACACTGATACAAGGGTGGTCACTCCACGATATCTATGCAAAGTAACGGACGCGACTGCATCATCAAACGCTTCCTATTTAGATAACTGCAGCAAAATAAGTATTTTATAGGGTAGGTACCTATCTAAAATAGCTAGAAAGCATAAAGAAGCCACAAAGTAAGACATCCAGTCTTACCCTTACCTTATTGTGTCACCAAGTAGCTAGGTTGAGGAGCTCAGACAGGCAGTTGGTCCATGAGAAGCAACGGTTTTCAGTTTCATCGGCTATATTGGAACTGGAAGCCGTTCCAACATAGTTCGGAAAAGGCTGAGGAATAGGTATCTAAAATAGGCATTGTAGTAGTGTTTCTGACCATCTTGCTATGTATATGTATTCGGTCCTAGCTAGAATGACGGCCGACATGGCTCACGAATCCCCATAACATAGTGCATAGAACATGTACTGAGCCAGCCTGCTATGTGTTTTCAAAGCGTCAGTTAAGTGTGCAAATATATACCGTAATTATGTACTTGATAAATTGATAGTCTAGTTTCAAGGTTAGTCTAAGGTTAGAACCATGTCTGTTGGTGTCAAATAATAATAAAATTGTCTGTCATCACTTTCTTTTTAAGATTTTAATAAATGATTAATGTTGGAATATCATAAAAATAATCTCTCAGTTCCTTTTTAACCAACTTCAAAAAAATGAGTAAGTTCTCAATTCAACCAGTGTAGTGTTTTTTTCTATGTTAGTTACCTCTTATCACGGACATTTTTGTCAACCGAATTGGATGATACGGTTTTGACGTGATAACGTCTTATAAATCGATGAACACCAGCTGCACGCACTCAGGCTCCGCCTGAGCCTGAGTGTGCAAGCGAGAGCGCGGAATAAGCGAAAGAGAGGCACGATCGGCCCAAGCAATAAGCTCCGTCCACGTCGACGGAAGCCATTATTGGCTTATGTTATATATGTTAGCCATTATGTTTCTTTATGACGTGATCACGTAAAACTGTCGTCCGTAAACCGACTTTACAGACAACTTATTTTTTTTCTTCGTCTTTTTGATTCTTCTTCAAAATCTGCATGGTGAAAAAAAACATGTTTTGGAAGTCTGTGGCAATACAATACCATACAACAAACAAACCAAAGCCAACCGATTTTACCGACCCAAAAATAATTTTTAAATAGTGACTTGGTCTTGTTTCTGCAGCGATACTTACTAAAGACACTAACTTCAGAGACTTATTAAAGACAATTTGTATTTTTCAGGTGAAATTGCGTCAACGAAGTTCGAAGAGGTGAACGCAATAACTCTCGCCCATGACATACAAGTAGACAACCCGATTTCAGTTCTAAACCAGGATGACGCCAGAAGTTTTCATGCTTCCGACGCTAAGAAAAAATACGCCTTGTTTCGTAAGGCTACCAATTTGGATCAGACGGAAAACAATTATAATAGGGCCATTGAAAACTGTAACAAAGCTTATGTCATATGGACAAGGAAAAAGGAAGTAAGTTATTTAGCCGCATAAAGAAAATATTAGCTGCCACACTGCTCCGTTGCGTTGCGTTACGACGTCGCAGCGCAAGATTTGGACGCACTGCATCACACTGCTCCGTTGCGTTGTATTGCGCTGCGCACGTGTTTTTACTCTGCCAGTACAAAATTAACTACGTTGCCGCTCCGCATCACGTCCCCCCGTTTCGTCTTGGCGACGACACAATACTTTCGACAACGCAACGCAACGCAATGGAGCAGTGTGACATTTTTTTAAATGTGTATGTAAAATGAGCAGTGTGGCTTCGCTCTAACAAACTCATCATTCATTATCATCATCATGACAACCTTTAGACGCCCACTGCTGGGCATAGGTCTCCCCCAAGAGGGGGTTCAGCCGTAATCGCCATGCTTGGTCGATGCTTGTTAGCGACCGCAGTAGGTGTTGTGGTACTTAGAAGGATGCTGCTGCCCATCCACTAGTCAATATCCCTCTGTCGCCTTGTACGACACTCACGGGTAGAAATGGGGTGATGCTATTCGCGGCTGGCACCACACGGAACCATAAACACAATAGTTAAATAATATCAACAACACTGATTCAGTCAATACCATAGTTGAGCGGTTATGTAGGGCAATGAATGCAACAAATAAAAAAAAATATCTGCCTTGGGTTTTTTCCCAGCTACATTGGCGTTCGCTTCCAATGCTGAATGCAGCTGAATACCAGTGTTTTACATGGAGCGACTGCCTGTTTGACCTCCACAATTCAGTTACTGGGTAACATGATACCTCTTGATAAGACTGGTTGTCAGACTTTTTGGCTTCGGACTACCCATAATGACTGTCAAAGATCTACGGATGGCAGCCGGTACTAACTGTGAACTAAGCGACGGCGTCCGACTGACGATCTGGTCGGGTGATCCCCGTCCCGCGCGCACGTTTTACCACCCCCGCTGCTGTAAGTCCCCGGTTGCCCACGGACTATGGAAGTGTCACGTATAAATTTGCCAAGCTATAGTAGAATACTTTACCGCTTGCTAGTCTAAACAATAATAGGGTATTACACCCATTTTTGAAAAGTGTCTCAATGAAATTCTGTAGTGCTAATATGCCACCAAAAAAACACAAAATTTTTATTTAATCGATAAGTGCCATTAAAATGCATCAAAATTTTAAATTTTACGAAAATGCTTCTTACTGGACGCCATATTGCTCAGCGTAAATGACGTCAGTACTTTTTGTATCAAATGAGCTCATATTAAATATGATAATTGTATATCATTTAAAAATAATTAAAAGCATATTTTGTAATAGGTGTAATAATGAAAAAATTTCGTTGGTTACGAAAATAATAAAAGTACAAAGCCTATATTACGCCAGTCGGTTGACTGACAGTTGACAATTTTTTGTTTACACAGCCGTACGGCGTAATAACATGGCCGCTACTATTTCATGGTGTTTTATAACAGATTAAAAATACTGAAAACTTTGAATTGAATTTAAAAAATTGATTTGTTATTTTATAAACTAAAGCTTAAATTTTCCGACTGCTTTATGCCTAAACTGTCTCAATAACATATTTATAGATTTTTTCTCGTATAGAGTAAAATACCGTATTCCTTATTTCAGGCTTGTAAAGGTTTAGAAGAAGAGTATAAAAAGTGGAAAACCAGTCATGAACAGTTACGATCGCACGATCAGATCAAAGCACGGAAGCAAAATCTTCAGAACGAATACTACTGGAGCGAGATAACGGAATTAGAAAGAGAGGCGAATAAGATTCAAGAACAGTATGACAAACAGAAGGCCAAGATGGACAAACTGAGAGAAAAACTCAGTAAGATGCAACAGAACTATGGCAGCAATACCAGTGCGATTGAGTAAGATTTTTTTTTGTGGCATCTATTATTTACAATGAGTTCCAAATGCAGGTGAGGTTCAGTAAAATCTTGTCCAAACTCATATAAAGGGAGCGGGAGTGTCATGGTAAATATTTTATATTTAATGAATGTTCATTATCATTACAGATGATAAAATAAAAACGTTTTTTTTATGTCGCCTTTTGTTCCCAAATTACAATATTCATGGTTACTGAGTATTTATATTATATCGAGGACGAAAAAGAAAAGTTTTAAAGTAAAAAAAAAATAGTTATAACTGTGTATTTACTGGGTATGTAGCAAAATACACGAACAAATATAAAATTAAATATTTAAATACTATAAGGGTCCCGTTACATCTTACTAAATCTCATCAATAAGAAGGCAAGGGTCTAAATTAATAAAAATACACTTCACGTAATTAATAGAAATAAGTCTTAAAAATAATATCTACCTAATTCGGCAATTGTTTTCCTTCTCCTTATAAACAATTAATTATAGCGAGCTGCGAAAAGTCCTCAACGAAAAGACTCTACAGAAGACGGCGTTGGAGCAAGAGCTTCATTCGCTAGAGACCGAAGTGAACAGCGTGCAGGCCTCGCGACGCAGCTCGCAGCACAACGCGGGCAAGCTCACCGACTCGCTCAACAGGGAGAAGAGGAAGATAGCAGATCTGGAGAGGGAAATACAGCACATTGGGTATGTTCACCGAATTACTAAACTTATTAACAGGTAGCAGGTTATTATTAACTAGCGCTTCGCCCACGTTTTCGTCTGCGTAGATTTCGTACTTATCCTACAAACTGAACACCCGTAGACCTGTGATTTGAGGGGTAGTTTAAAAAACCTCATTAAGAGCGCCCATCCCGTCATATTTCCCATACAAACGCTCGTACGCGATTACGGCGTTTTAACAAATAATTTTCCAAATATTTTTAACACACAAGTATCTTGTGGTTTAAATTGTGGTTTAAATCTAGGTTTGTATGAGGCCAAAAATAAATTTATTTGATAAATAAATTCAGTAAACACGTCCGAAAATCAGTTTTTTTGCACAATTTTATCTGAACTTTGGCCGTACATAATGCACTCATACATTGAAAAAGTTAAAAAAAACAGCGTCACAGAAACCTTGCACATGTAATGGAAATTCTAAATTACATACATTTTTACCAAAAACTTGTAAGGCTTTTTTAAAAACACGTATGTCCTGGAACAAGTTTTGTGAAAATTCCACGCGCCAACCTGTGATGATATCGCGTTCTCAGTTCTCACTCATTCGTTTGTTTTCGAGCTTTGCGTTGGTTGAAACAAAAAAATTTCAATCACGCTCGCGTTGAAGTTCGTTCGATGGGGAAGGGCACTCTTAACTCCTAGTATGAACGCAGATCTACGCGAGACACAATTGCTTTTTAATTGTGTCTGTAATTACGGCATACGAGAGGTTTATATTATTATTCTATACTTAATTTCAGCGTGAATTTGTTTTGTGGGCACTATCACTCATTTATTGTATTCTGTGATAATAATAATAATTATATTGAGCAAAATCATTTTGAGTACAAACTGCCACACTCAGAGACGTCTCTTAATAATAATGTATCATTAACTTTAATTGACCAACATAACTTGGTTTCTCAATCTGTCATATTTTTGACGGACAGTGTTCCATTTTTTGTTGGTCGTTTATAGTTAATGATTCATTATTATTAAGTGACGTCTCTTTGTTTGGCAAAAGATAACTTAAATATTACAACAGGATATGAATGAAAGAGACATGGCATCTTAGAGTGGAGGGCAGAGCAAGACCCAGTCTCGTGCTAGGAATTAACCTGAGACCTGACCTGTGATATTAAGTCGACGATATACGCCGGCGACCTTGAGCGACCAGAGAATCGTATGCGCTGCGTCCAAAACTCTCAAAGTATAGTCGAAAAAAATAAATAAAATATAGTATTCTTTAACTTAAAAAAAGGCGTGTACTAAAAAATAGATAATAAAATTGTCTGTAAGATAATAAAAGTTTCGTTTAAATATTCCGGGTAGATTTTGTGTGATTATCAATGTTTTGTGCGCGTCAGACACAACTTCACGATTTAATTAAACTATTTAATATGAACTTAATCAAAAATATTCACATACTAAATGATTAAGGGAATGTTCTAGTCACAGATATAGATAGACCTAGATAACGCAAGTATCACGATCTGTATGAAAACCAAGCGTGCCATTTTTTGGACATCACAATGTAATACGAATGTTTTGTTTTTCCTTATTATTTCTTATTTCCTTATTACCAGGTATTACTGAGGGTATTAGATTAAAACTAATTGTTTTTTAAATTAATTACGCATAATATTAATCACAAAATGACTTACCGATGGAAGGAAACGTTTACTTTATTTTTTTACTCACGATTTTTTATCGTAAGTTAGGCACGCGAAGTAGTTGCTCTTGCGTTATCTAGGTCTATCTATATCTGTGGTTCTAGTTACACATATATTTTTTTCAAATCATTTACACTACACATTTTGACGTGATTGTCAGTTTAAATCTGCAAAAGTCGCGTGTAAGCGCCTTAAATTGTTACGTATGTCAGGTCCGGCGGGGCGGAGTCCCGGCGCGCGGAGCTGGAGGCGCGGGCGGCGCGCGCGCAGGCGGCGGCGGCGGCGGCGCGCGCGCGCTACGACACGGCGCAGCACGACGCGGGGCAGGCGCGCGAGCACGTGGCGCATGCGCAGGCGCGCGCCGACCAGCAGCACGCGCGCGCGCAGCAGCAGCGCGGGAAACTGAGTACGTAGCCGAGTGACTCTTTATCTCATTTTAATTTTCATATATTTATTTATTATTAAGGGTTTGCCAGCAGCTTCTGTATACATTACATCGTAGGTATAATTTTTAGAAGTAACGGACTTATACAATCGCCAATTACAGGCCAACCAGCATGTTAAAAATTTAGACAACACTAATAAAAATAATAATATTTCAGAAACTTAAACTATTCTAGAACTTAACTTAAATACTAACTGAATACTTAAAAAAAAAAAATTTTATAACACAAATAATAATACTTCTGACACTAGCTTCTGATATAGACTAGCTCGCTTATTTGCGACAAGAATGACACAACTCAAAAACGGTAGTTTTCTCAATTACTTCAGAAATAGCTTGGCACATGACGATGGAAAGAGAACAGATGGAATGACCATAATGCCGTGGAAGTTGGGTAGGCCTTTGGTGTGGGATGCAACTTGTGTCGACATCCTTGCGCCATCCCATCTTCCGAGCACGTCGTGTTCAGGGCCGTCTTTAACCTGTTGGGGGCCCTGGGCACAATAGGATAATGGGGCCCCTATGACCAAAACAGAGCACTAAGTTGTTAGTTCAAACAAAGAAAGTAGATAAGCAAAGTTCTAGGTTTATTTATTTACAGTGACAATAAATAAATAAGAGGTACCTACTAGATTTGAGATGGGCAAAATCTTTATTCACTTCTTCACCTACATGGACATTAGCGACAAACTAGTTAAAATCTCTTGATGCATTAACATAACCTTTTTAATATGGAGAAGGCACGCTCGCCACTGCTGTTACAATCTTTATGCTTAAGATGATTTTCAATACGATTTCTGTTTTTACTTTCGATTTCTCATTTGGAAATGTGGCTTAAATTTTGTTTTTTTTTTTAATATGATATGTTAACAAAATTCTTTCTTCCTTTATTTTCGCTATGAACAATTTTCAAGTATTCTGTATAATGTATATGTTACGGCTAATAGCCGAAGTGCGGCTACACCTAGTTTAGGCCGGCTACAACTTGGTGCAGCCGGCCACTTGTGGTTAAAGTTAGATGTACATCCTACTTATCCTCGGTTAGAACCAAGTTTAGCCTTCATCATAGCGGCTAGAACTAGGTGCAGCCACACTCCGGTGGTTAAATTGTCTGTTTTTGTGATATTGAACCGGAAGAAGACAGAAAGAGGAGCCCCGCGCAGCGTGGCTTCGTCGACTTGACGTCGACCGTCTTCTTCTGCTCAATGGTTTGGTAAAAAATAATCAAGTCGGGGTACCCCAAATCCCGAGCTCGCAGGCTACACCTAAGTTTAGGACACGTCGTAATTTCGGCGGTAAGACCCGTCATGGACGATTGGTTAGGGCGCCGGCACGGCGCCCTCACGTTCCGGCTGACGCAGATACTGACCGGACATGGCTATTTAGGGAAGTATCGGTGTCGCGAACAATTGCCCGGTTGTCACCACTGCGGAGATTGCTTGGAGGACACAGCGCAGCACACGCTGGCATAGTGGCCAGCATAGGCAGAGCAGCGCCGTGAACTCCCCAGAGCGAGAGTGCGTGGGAGGCTGTTGCCACGTTTAGCGGCAAGTCATGCACGCATAAAAGGTGGCAGAGAGGGTGAGGGAAGCAACTGCCTCACTTCCCTCCAGGAGAAGACGCACCGGGCGCCGCAGGATGCTTAATGACCTCGAGCCTTCATGCGTTGCCGGCCTGCGGGTGGTCGACTCAGGGGTAGTCCACCACCCAACCAGATGCAGGCCCATGTAGGCGGCGCGCCGTGTTCCGCGCGCGCCACTCTAGAGGATTCGGCGGCGTTTAGACCGCCGAGGTCGACGGGACCCGCCTACATCATTGGCGGGTCATACCCTGGCGGGGGCGCGGTGTATGCGCGAGTGAATCCCGTACCCCCGCCCATAGGTCAGTCGAGGAACACCGTGGTGGTTTTAGCCGGTAAGTGTCCGGCACAGCCCACGTCTTCCCCGGACGAGAGTCAGTCCATGAGGATTTCCCCAAGTTAAAAAAAAGGCTGCACCTAAGTTTAACTGCTAGTTTTAACCGGCTACACCTAGTTCTAGCCGGTTAAAATTAGGTGTAGCCGCACTTCTGGTTTTAGCCGTAACATATACCTACATTCCATTATATATATATAATAATTCTTTATTCGGACAACCACAGATCCATTTTATACACATTTACATTACAACCACCAACCACCAACCAACCAACCATTTCCAACTCTTTCTCATTAACGTCTTTATAGTTAACGACTAGCTTACTGTTATTAGCTGTCTAATGTTCTTAAAGGAACTTCATAGCTGTTTTAGATGAACGCGTAGTATTATAACATAAAGTATGTATTATAACGTATCAATTATGGGAGGAAAGGTTTCTACTTTTCCATTCAGTTGAAATTACCGTGCATAGCCATCGAAAAACTGGCGTGAGTTTCTACGTCTTGTTCTTTGAGATAGGTCCTTTTAATCAGATTCTGGGTTTTTATTCCTTGGCCGTCGATAAAATCATCAAGTGAAGTAAAAATAAAAAATAGTTGTTTGTATATTCTTTCAAATATTGGTTAGAGCTCCAAATTTCCTATAAATATTATAATGTCTCTAGTTTCGTCTTCTTTGTTTATGACCTTCATGCAAGCCGCTTACTGCATCAGCTCGGACTGACCAACTGGTCAATATAAAAACTTTTGAAAACTATTTTTCAAAAAACTGAACCATTTCATAAAACTTGGTTGCCTCTGAGGTATATATAGGTTGTAGACACTGGTTTACAACCAATAAGAAGTATAGGTACTGATACTTCTCCGTCATATTTGAAGCTTTGACTTCTGCAATATTTTATGAGAATAGCATGATTTTCTAAAAATAAACATGGTTTCCGCTAAATACTTTGATCTATGCTCCTTAATACGTATAATAAATTTCTGAAACCTTTCAACGAGAACATGGTCTTTTACGTATTTTAAAAGTTCTGGTCAACATGAGACAGATTGGGCGTACTATCAAGCTCCTAGAAAAATATTTTACTTCTGCTAATTTAACTTAATTTATTATTTTTTTAGGACCTGTTATTCCATTTCGTCAATATAGGTACCTACTCAATATAGATTTTTTATTTAAACTGTTGATAGGCATACGTTTGCAGCTAAATAAGAAAATAAGAAATGTTACCTTTTCCAGGATTCCCAAATATTTTATTAAATTCACTCAGTAACTCCACACGTCCACAAACAAATAATTTTCATTGTTGGAAGTTCCGAGGATATAATTGTCACCGCGAAACTGAAGCCCACTCGATGCCAAAAATTTACTACTAATTTACAACAGCTACAATCCGTTTACATTTCTCCAGGACTCTTCTTTTCGATGTTGACAAGTAATGTAATCAATCAACCGCTTTACTTCGTGCCAGACAAATCACCATAGTTTTACTGGGCATTTTTGATGTGTTAAAATAATGTGCTTCCAATCATTAAATCCACTCAAAGAGCATAGACTTACATTAGAAAGGATTTACATGAAAACAAACTAGAGTTTTTTTTTTAAATTATTTGAAAAATTAGTTCACTGATTATTTAGTCTTCAAAATAGTGTAGTTAGTGTCCCATTAAATTGTTTTTTATTATATGTTTGAATTGGATATCGGTTATCGTTTTGTGATCTGGCAGGAATTGGGGGCCCCTATCGATCGGGGGCCCTGGGCACGTGCCCAGTGTGCCCAGTGGGAAAGAGGGGCCTGGTCGTGTTGTGCTGGGGCGGCTGCTGCAGGTGCCGAAAACCTCAAACAGCGTAAACATAACAACCTTCTTGGAAGTTATTCGTTTGAGCCGTTTGGGGTTGAAACACTAGGGCCGTGGGGCCCGAGTACTCACCTTGTTTTAGGGACTTAGTTAAGCGACTGGTCGACTCTTCACGCGACCAGAGGGCTGGCCTTTTCTTGGGTCAAATAATTAGCATTGCAATCCAATGTGGTAATGATGCTAGCCTTTTGGGCACTTATCCCATTAAGAGCGGTGCGGATGAATTTTTTGATGCCCTGTGAGCTCTCCATATAATTTATTTTATATTCATTATTTTTAAGCTTTCTACCTCCTTAAGAAAACCTCCGTTTTCGAGTTGTGTCATTCTTGTCGCAAATGAGCGAGCTAGTCGTAAAGTCGTGTGTGTTAGTAAAAAGGTTTGTAGAAAAAACTTGAATAGCGATCATTCAAGTTGTCTCTACAAACCTTTTATCAATTATAATAGCCAATGAATATAAAATACTTTTTTCCAACTTGAAAAAAGCACTGATGTAAAATCTTACATTTGTCTTAAGTTATGTCATTATTGTCGCACACAAGCGCTGATACCCGCGACTTCGTCCTCGTGGCTGTCAGACAGACGGACACAAAAAAATGAAAAAATAATATTTTTTTATATAAGTACTTAGGTACTCATTATAGATTGAGAACAACGGATTGTTGTTGTTGTTGTTCTCAATCTATAATGTGTAACAATACTCACGTTTCGTTTAATACTTAGGTACCGTTATACTTTCATAAGCATTTAGAAAAAACCTATTATTTTTACATTACAAACAGACCATTCAATTTAATTGGCAACAACAACGAAATCAAGAGTGCGTCCATTTTTGACAAACACACGTCCGCCTCTGTCTAGTACCTACCACTTGAACAACTGCCGCAAGTGGCAGCCACTGAAGGCCTCATCCAGCCACCAGTGGCTGCCACTGGTGGCGGCGTGTAGTGGTCTGACTGAACCACTGGTGGTCGCGTTTAGTAGCGGCGACTGGTGGCCATAATGTGCGGGGGCTCTAAATGTCTATCCACACATATTAGGGACGTGCCCGGGACGTGGACGGCCCGTGCTACGTCACGTGCTCAAAAATTTATCGGGGTGAACACATCCATGACATGTGTGAACAAAAAGTCCCTGACGGGACTTGGATGCACTGTTTTAGCACGATCATGTCCCTGTCACGTTCCGGGCACGGCCCTGATATGTGTGGATAGAGTTTAAGCGTTAAAAGATAACAAACATACTCACAAACTTTCGCATTTAAATATTAATAGGATTTTATATTTCTATGAAATTTGATTTTATTTAACAAAAATATAATACGGCTAAATAGATATTGAATATTTATCGTGTTTTTATTCTTAAATCAGTCGGGCTTATCCTAACTTTCACCCCTAGGCACGCCACTGCACAGACCGGCGCGAGTTATACGCTTGGAACTGATATTTGGTAGCCTGTTTAATTAATCATGATTGAGATTGTCAATGATTACAATCATGCAATCCTGCTACTGGTAAAGTTCATTGAAGTAATACCGTTATCACCTAACTTATGATAATAGATACGTACCGCAATGACCTATCTATCTCCAATCAGCGATGCTTCACTAAAGCCTTTTACTGTAGTAGAATACCTATGCAATTTTGTCTTGCAAAGACAAACTTGTAAGTTGTCGAATAAGTATGCACTAACATTACTAACTATGTTGGGGTTGACTTCCACTCTAACCGGATTCAGCAAAATACCAGTGCTTTAAATGGAGCACGTAACACATAACTGGGTAACACGATACACCTTTGAAAACTTGGAAGACTTTCTGGCTTCTGACTACTTATAACGATTGTCAAAGATCTACGAATGACAGCCGGGACCGGTTTTGCGTGATTTCCGAGGCACGGAGGGGTCTCGGTAGGCAATGGGTGGTCACCCATCCACAGACCGACAGCAGCAAGCGTAGCTTTTACTTAGCCACGAGCCTCTTCTCATCCCTTAAGGTATGCACTAAAATAAAATGAATAAATGACCTCCTATTTACCCGATTACGACAAAGCCAAAAGGAGGGTTGTTGATGTTTATTTATTTATTTATTTATTTATTTATTATTCACAAAATCCACAGCTCTTTGACAATTCATCTTAAAATATAAACCGGTTTTACAGCCAATTACGGATTTACAATTTAATAGCTATTAAATACATGCAGCAGAAACAGACATACATAATGCTGAAATTACTTAACTGCTAGCGCCAACCAAGCATTGCTAGGTGTACAGTGTAGGTGAGTGCGTGAGGAGTTGCAGGTGGGTGTGTGCGTATATGCTTGGGTGTGTGTGAGGATCGTGTGTATACCCATGTATACCTACTATGCAGTTAAATTATTCTGTTTGGTTTTGTTTAGATTTACTAGTCAGTTTGTCATTAACAGACGTTATTAATAGGTTCTTAAATAAGCCTTTTTTGAAGTTAAATATATCAAGATGAGATAAATTTTTGTTAATATACTTAGTATCCTACCGATAACTAAATTTTGAGCGTAGTTTGTACCACTGTGTGGCACATCGAGTTGTTAGTAGAGTATGTATGGTATATTGGTACGTGTGTGTGGTCAGATATTTTAAAACTACTCTTAATATTTTAACAAATGATGTCTCGTTTAAAGCGTCGTGTTGTACCCCGCCCCCCGGGTAGGCTACATGACGACACAAAAAGTTACATAATTATGGACAAATTGGCAGTACAGGGGTCACGCTGAAAATTTTTAGAATAGACCATTAAGAGCGGCCAACCCGTCATAATTTTCATACAAAATCCATCAATCTGTTCGTTCATCATAGACAAACAAAGTGATGGCATTTTGAATCGACTAACTTACTAATACCGATTAAAATAGATACAATCGTCGAATAGGGTATTGTAAATTGAATATGAATATTGATAAAAATAAACTTGATTTAACTGACAAATTTGTAGAATAATATTAAATAATCATAAATTCATTACACTTAGTAGCAGAAAACATCGACTGCTAGACATGCCTTCGTGTTGGACTGCAGCCCGTGCTGCGTTTCCCGTGCCACGTGTGTTGTCTGCTGAAAATAAGCTCGTGGGAGCCAAGCCGAATTGCGATTTATTCGAAAATAAATTCGCCTATTTAATGGTTATGTGCCTGCATTTTTGTGAGAACAGTATTAAATTTTTGGTATTACTTCATGTTTTAGCTGACCCTACAGACGTTGTCCTGTTCCTATCTACCTACCTACCTACCCTACCAACTTACCTACCTATACCAACCTACCCTACCTATACCTACCTAGGTAGGTAATGCAAACATATCCAAGAAATATAAAACGTTTTATATCTCTTCTATCATCTATTTCACCCCCTTGGGGGTTGAATTTTGAAAAATCCTTCCTTAGTGGACGCCTTCGTCATATGAGGAATACGTGCACGAAATTTCAATTTTTTAGCCTTAAGGGTTTGGCCTGCGCGTTGATACATCAGTCAATCACTTTTGCCTTTTATATATTTAGATAGATAAACCTTGATGTATGTAATTGGTTTTGTAAGCCGTGTAGATCATATAAATATATAAAAATACTAGCTGACCCGACAAGCGTTGTCCTGTCCCTATCTACTTTACTTACCTACCTACCCTGCCCAACCTACCTACCCTACCTACCTTTCCTACCTACCCTACCCTACCTACCTTACCCTACTTACCCACCTACCTACCTACCTACCACAATTTTCCCACCGTATAAACCTTCCCTAGACTTCCACAAATATTTTAAGACTAAAATTTGCCAAATCGGTCCAGCCGTTCTTGAGTTTTAGCGAGACTAACGAACAACGATTCATTTTTATTATATAGAAGACTAGCTTTTGCCGGCAACTTCGTCCGCTTGAATGGCGGCTATTACTTTTAAATCCGCGACTTTTTCTGTATCTGCATGCAGAAAAAGACGCGGATTTAAAAGTAGCCTATGGCCTTCCCCTGGGGTTCAAGCTATCTTGATGCCTTTCATCAAAATCGGTTCAACCGTTTCGTCGTGAAAGCGTAACCTTTTATTGACTTCCGTTAAAAGCTCAACTGAAACAAACACTACGCGAGCTGGAGTCGCGCGGAAACGACTCCCTGGCGGTGTACGGCAGCAGCATGGTGGAGCTGTGCCAGCAGATCAACGCGGCCGTCGCCAAGAAACAGTTCTCACAGAAGCCGCGAGGACCTATCGGTATGTTTATGAGCAGTTACGCCGCAGGCTTTGGTTACCGAGACGTTATGTAAATTTAGTTTTTATTTTATTAGGGACAAAAAACAGTTACATGCAGAAAAATACAGAGAAATACTTAACTAACATTTATCAAACACGTAACCCACTCCATTTTAACAAAAGGATAAAAGAAGTGCAAGTCAAGGAATAAAAAAAGAAGACTAAAGTCGCTGCCACAATAATACTATGTTGCTTAGATTAGCTTAATTTAACTTAGTCTTCTCGGGTAGTTGTCTCGGGTCCAGAGATTCTCGGTTCGAGAGTCGAGATACGGTTGTTGAAATTGTTTAGCTGCACTTATTGAAAACCTGCACTGATCAGTATGAGTATGATCCTTAATTAATTCATGCAGACCAATATTCAAAACGCATAAGCTTTTAACTGTGCCCTGTCTGTACATTTATGAAGCAGCTAAGTTTTTGAGGTCAAATCCTACACTTTTTGAACGGAAAGACAACACAAATAAAAGAAAAGCTACGCGCATGGACTTTGAAATGCCTGTGCCTAAGTTAGAACTTTATCGGCGAAGTTGTGTTTACATGGCTCCATTAATATATAATGCCCTGCCAAAAGCTATTACTCAACTACCCTTTAAAAAATTTTGTGCTGAATTAAGAAGGTGGTTGTTGTACGAATCTTTTTATTCCATTAATGAGTTCTTTCACAAAAATTCATGTAAATTTTATACATATAACCTTGCGTCAAAGTATAGACACTGATTTATTTATAATGTATGTTATGTGATTTTCATTGTAGTATGTCCTATCGTAATTGATTTGTTATGTTAATTATTATTATATTATATTTGCATGCCGCTGTGTCGGCGAAACTTGCTGAACTAAATATTTTAAATGATATCACCTTATGTAACCGTGTTTCTGGCAAATAAAAACATTCATTCATTCATTCATTCATTCTAATTGTGTTTTATAAATAAAAGTAAATGATAACATATCCGCAAAAAATTAACTTCATTCTAATTTTAAACTGAGAAGTCTTGAAGTCGCGTGATGTCCCGAGACTTTGACAATGTGAATACTTCCCAAACGCTAGGTATGTCATACAAACTTTCAAATTCAAAAGTAATTAATTGTTGTTGTTGTTTATCTATATATGTATGTATTTAAAAAAAAATGTATTTGTGTATGTATATCAGCTGTCTGACACCCATAGTACAGGGTCTCCCTAGTTTGGGGTCAGATGGCCGTGTGTGAAAATGTCCCCACATATATTATTATTATTATAATTGATTTTAAAGTTAAACTTTATAACAGAAACGCAAGATACTTATGTCTAAATAATCAGTAGAGAATATTAAAGCAAAAGTACCTGGGCGACCGAGCTTTGCCCGGTATATTTTTTTTTTCGTGTTATTTTAAATGAATCCTAGCTAGATCGATTTATCGCCCCCGAAACCCCCTACATACTAAATTTCATGAAAATGGTTGGAGTTGTTCCGAGATTCAGATTATATAATATACCTATACAAGAATTGCTCGTTTAAAGGTATTAGATATAAAGAGTGATTTAAAGTTTTCGCTCTGCATTTGCGTTCTATAAAAAATATCAACCACGCGTAAGCTTTTGGGATTGGTTGACTAAATTATCAACAATCCTTTTATGATAAAGTTAAATAAGTTTGCGTATATTTGTTAGGTGCATATCTAAAAGTGAAGGAGAAGAAGTGGGGCGGGGCATTGGAGCACATTATCGGTGGTAATATACAGGCCTTCTGTGTCAACACGTCTGAAGACTCCAGGAAACTCTTCCAGATCATGAATCAAGTAAGTGAAGCGATAAATATGTGTGGTTTTGAAGCATGTGTGGTTTGTGGATTGTAGAATATAAGGAGTACAATATGTGGATTCAAATTAGGGTCAATTATTTTTTTAACCGACTTCTTAAAGGAGGAGGTTATCAATTCGGATGTTTATATTTTTTTTTTGTTTTTCTTAATTATTATATATTAGTAGCTGACCCGACAGATAGTGTCTTGTCCCTATCTATCTACCCTACTTATCCTACCTTCCTTACCCTACTTACCCTAACTACCCTACCTACCTAACTTAAGAAACCCTGACCTATACACCTATCCACGCCAAACCACAATTCACTGCAAATACCTGCAAATAAAAATAGGGAAATAACCAAAATATAAAATATCTTTGTGCATTTTTACAATATTTCATTAATGTAGTTTTAAATAATATGAAAAAGAAACAGAAAACTTAATTTAGTATTATTTATTTTGTACTTAAAAATTTTCCGTGTAAGGTTTCTTGATTGTGGCGCTGAAAACGTTGATAACGTGTGGAAGCTACAGTCAAAGTCAAAGCATTTATTTCAATTAAACCATTTACAGGCACATTTGAATTGTCTAAAAGTCAGTTAGTCAGAAAGTTGAAACTAGTTGCTCGGTCCAAAACGTAGGGTAGGTCTCTACGGAGAAGACTAGCAAGAAACTTCACGGGCACTCTAAATCAAGTTTTTACAAAATACTGGTTACATTATTCAGTTGCGTCGATTTGTGAAAACAATGCCGCAATACAAAACATAAAATAAAGGAATCAAGATAAAAGCCATGGCGGTTAAGAGTAGACCAATCTCCACTGGCAGCGCCCGTTCACGAATATGACGTGTGGATCAGCACCATTCAGCTATATCCGTAGATGCTCATACACTGAAAAGGCACTGTGTTTCAAAGTCAAAATCAAATCATTTATTTCAATTAGACCATTAAAAGGCACTTTTGAACGTCATATTATTATAAAATTTGAATCTAGTTGCCCATTCCGAATGGTAGTTTCGTATGGAGAAGAACGGGCAAGAAACTCCATACAAACTCTTTTAAAAAAAAAAAAATGTTTACACTCAGCAAAGGAGATAGGTATGCAGGTCATCGGAAATGGTTGAAGTTTACATGGAAAGCGATGGATTTTTTATTCTCCATTAAATTAATTTTATTTCATTCAAAAACATTCATTGGTTTTTAATTAAACTTTAACTATACCTGACGACCCTGCATACCTACTTCCTTTGCTGACTGTACATAGATACATAGTGCACACATAAATACAATTAATAATACAGTAGACGACTACTTCTTCTATTCCAACAAACAATGAATAGTGTGTGAGCCAGAGTAATCTATTAAGTACAATAAAGAATAATGTATAAAGTATTCAATTTAGTAGTTTGAATTAGCAATCAGTTCGATTTTATCTAGACTGTAGATTGTCCTATGGAGCCGGACCAGCATGTTCCCAAGCGTTCTCGTAGCACATACACTTTGTATCCCCGCAGGTATACGGCCCTCGTCCGAAGCCGGCCGTGACGTGCAGCAAGTTCCTGCCGCGCCCGCACGACGTACGCAACACTCGCGTCCGCACCGGATCGTACATATCCGCGCTGGACTCGCTCGATATCAACGACCCCATCGTCGCCAACTTCCTCATTGACAATGTTGGCATGGAAAGGGTGCTCCTTGTTCCTGAACATGGTAAGTTTTATGTGCACGGTTAGATAGTCCTCTGTGCAGAGCCTGCATGGAGGCAGAAGAAACGGTGGCGCATGTACTCCTTGAGTGCACTGGCGTCACCCAGATCCGCAGGAAACCCTTGGAACACCAAACTCACTTGCGGAGGCCCTGAGAAGACTGGGAAGACTGATCTGCTTCTGGAGGGAGGTGGGCTGGTTGGAGTAATCGGCCGCCATGGCTCACGTACAATGGTCCACATTTAAGGACTTAGTGCGAAAACCAAACCCCCCTAACGTAGAACGTAGATGTGCACGGTTAAAGGTCCTCGGTCTTTATAAGAGCACGGCACTGATACAGCAAATAATTTGCTATTAAAGTAAGGGTTTTAAATCGTGTGCGTTAGACTATATTTTTGAATGACAAGATGAAAAATGTTGGTGAAAGTTGATGCCTTGAACAATTTCAACCGTTATCTGAAAGCGCGCCGCTCGCTAGTCGTCACCTCTTTTATCTTTTTTTTTTAAACTATCTTTTACTGTTGAGCAAAGGCCTCCCCCCCCACTTCCCGTGATTTCTCCCGATGTTGTGCCTCATCTCGCCAATTCGTGGTGAGGAAGCCATCCAAGGCATCCCTCCATCTTTTCTAAAAAGGGGAGAACGCACATGTCCATTAGCTTGCGTTTAAAAGGGATAGGTAAATCACCCTTAAATAGCTCTTTCATAGACCAGGCATGATCATTATCCATGCGTCTGGTAACTTCTTTATCTTGCCTTGCCTGGAAGGAAGCTACTTGGCGCAAGTAGATGTATTTCCGGACGTAGTGTATTCTCTCTCTATCTACATGCACGTTTATCTTTGATCACAACACAACAAGCCTACCTAGGCATATTCTGGGTGTTAAAAACTATCAGTTCAGATGAAATTCAATCGGTTATGAAAAGAGTGAAGGTGATGAAAGAAAATTTATTGAAATTAATTCAATTAAATAGCTATGTACACTTTTCGATAGGCAAGTTATCAAAGGTACGTTTGTTAATAAATTATATTTTATAAAAAAAATATGTCTCATCAAGTTATCTGATGGGTGAAGGTCGATCTTCCACGGCTCTTAGACTATTACTGCTATAGTAACATTTACTCTATAATATTTACACTATTAGGTTTTGAGTCAATTTTAAAAATACCTGCGCATGACATTCTCATCTCCATATCGCAGATGACGCAGTCCGTCTATCAGACAACGAAGAGAACGTTCCAGAGAACTGCTCCAGGATAGTGACCTTGGACTCTACGGAGTACCACCCCGCACCCAA
The DNA here is from genome assembly GCA_947361185.1 of Charanyca ferruginea. NCBI lineage: Eukaryota > Metazoa > Arthropoda > Insecta > Lepidoptera > Noctuidae > Charanyca > Charanyca ferruginea. Next base: position 27,732,787 of record OX376058.1, on the reverse strand, counting down.
CTACCGCAGTTACGGAGGATCCGCGCGACAGAGTCGTCTGCTGCATCTCAGCACTGCGGAGAGGAAGAAGTTAGTACTGGGCATAGTAGACTAGTATAGTAAGGATCTGGTCCACCTCAGCTCTTTAAAAAAGGAGGCCAACTGCGCCTTGACGTTTCTGGCGATGATCTCCCGTAGGTTACCTGGGTCACTGAAGTACTCATTACACTGAAGTTGAAAGTTGAGACTAGTTGCTCGTTCCAAACGTAGGTTCTTTATGGAGAACTCCCCGACAGGGGGAGGGGGGGGGGGGTTATGTACTATATTGTGTTATTGTGTAGTCTGTAACTACACTATTGTGAGTGATTCGACGTTACATTGTCCTGCGCCTGATCTCGGGCTTGAGTTCAAAGTAAAAGCATTTATTTTAATTAGACCATTAGAAGGCACTTTTGAACGTCGTATAACAAAAATAAAAATAATTCTTTTTGTCCCTTCGAAAAAGTAGCTTCGGAGAAGAATGGGAAAGAAACGCCATACTTACTATTTAAAAGAAACAAAAATGACGACACGGTTGGCGCAGTGGCTGAGCGGTCGATTGCTGCGCAGCGTGTTGCGGGTTCGATTCCCGCCCAGGGTTAATATTTGTGTGATTAGCACTTGTGTTTGCCTTGTGTCTGGGTGTTGTTTATCTATTTAAGTATGTATTTGTGTATATATATCAGCTGTCTGACACCCATAATACAGGTTCTCCCTAGTTTGAGGTCAGATGGTCATGTGTGAAATGTCCCCACATATTATATTATATTAAAAATGTGTACAGTTGTCGGATAACCGTCCCATCAGACTATGTGAGTGCGGAAAGACTTGAGTGAACCTGAGTTTGCGCACACACTTGTGTACTATAAAATATCTTTTGTACTTGGCTAGTCTAGCTATTGAGACAGGCCACCGTGACCGAAATTGGTTCGGGAGATTGAGACACAGACAGATATAGGGCGGCGTACCCGTCATAGATCCCATAAAAACACTCGTACAAGATAACGGCGTTTTCTTCCCAAATTTTTAACACACAGGTTTCTTGTGGTTTATATCTTGGTTCCTATGTAACCAAAAAATAAAACTTTTTGAGAAACAAACCCAGTTAACACATCTGAAAATCAGCTTTTTTGCTCAATTTTTATCTGAACTTTGGCCGTTCATAATGCACTCATACATTGAAAAAGTAAAAAACAGCTTCATAGAAACGTTTACTATGGACATTCAAAATCTATGGAGGAAACGCGTTTTGACAGCTCATAAAAAATAAAATATGTCCATTGATTGCTGGTGGCAGGTACCCATGAAGATATAGGTATAAATGGAGCCAACACTTCGAACAAAAGCTTGAAACCAACTGTGGGCTGATGCTCTCTTTTTGAATGCATACATAAGAACGAGACTGTGATATGTGTTTTCTTTATCTTATATATGCATTCAGAAAGAGAGCGTCTGCCCACAGTTGGCTTCACTTAGGTATTTAGAGTATTGCCTCCACTTTTATCTATAAGCTTCTTGCAGGTACCTAACTATTGGTAATGCAATGTTACCAGTCTCTTAAGTACTTTTCCAGTTGACGGCGATGTGATGCTTTATTGTGTTAGGTTTTTTTTTAGTTTAATACTTTGGTTTCCTATTTTATTCATCATCATCTGCCTAGCCTTTTCCCAACTATATTGGGGTCGGCTTCCAGTCTAACCGGATGCACCTGAATACCAGAGTTTTACATGGAGCGACTGCCTATCGGACCTCCACAACCCACAAGACTGGTTGTCAGACTTACTGGCTTCTGACTACCCATAACGACTGCCAAAGATCTACAAATGACAGCCGGGACCAACGGCTTTACGTGCTTTCCGAGGCACGGAGGGAACTGGATGGTCACCCATCCACAGACCGACCTCGGCTAGCGTAGCTTAACGTTTGACCGATCGATCTGTACGGCTTTAACTAAGCCACGAGCCTCATGCTCCTGCTTCTTTTTTATTATTCTTGTAAATATTGTACATACTTAAAAACAATAAAGTTTTATACTATTGGTTAACGATGTTATCTACCCAATTATGGGAATAGACAACAGAAAGAGGTATACGGTCGTATACCTCTTCGATAATTATACCGAAGAGGTATGCGCCTTTTATTTGGTGTGATATTTTGACAATACATAAAAATTAAATAAATCTAAACAGGCAAGTGGTAGCCGAGATAAGAGAGGTAGAAGCTGCACTCGAAGAACTGGAAGCGACAGCTGAACAGTTGAACCAAGAAGCGAAGCAAGCGAGAGAGGTTGAACGCTCGGCCTCTAGAGCGCTTCAAGCGCTGCTGGCTGAACGGCACCAGAAAGATGAAGCGGCGCGAGTCGCTGCTGAAGCGCTCGATCAGCAGCAGGCACCGCAGCACGCTGTTCTGGTAAGAAACTTACATAACACAGAGTAGTTTGTTCACTGTGATGGAAGCAATCTTTTTTACCGACTTGAAAAAACGGAGGTTTCCGATTCGATTGTAGTTTTTTGTAAGTATGTCCGTCCACATTATAGCCGTTTGTGAACCGATTTTAATGATTTTTGATCGATAGTACACACGGCTCCACATCAAGCTATACATTTCCAGTTAATGCTGATCTCGCCTTGTATAGAATTTCCATACAATGCGAGGTCAGCTTATACTGGAAATGTATAGCTTGATGTGTAGCCGTGTGTACATGCCCCCAAGTTGGTCCCACATAAATTTGATCAAAATCGGTTTAGTATAGTTTGCTTTTTAAATCAACTGTAATAATCATGTCATCCAAATAAACAAAATTGCGTATTGTTACTTTCTTGTAGCTATTTAGTGGTTTTTTTTTGTGTTACCGTTTTTTAATGAATGTGGATGTTCTAGTAGTAGGTATAAACTGACTATTAAGCGAAAATTAAAAAACTTTCTTTTCTTTCTTGGCTTTGGTCACAGAATACTTAATAGTACTACGTACTTTGGTACTGTTTGTTGTTTTTTATTGCCACCAACTTCCAAATTAAATTAATTTTTAACCGACTTCAAAAAAAAGGAGGTTATCAGTTCGACCCGTATGTTTGTATTATGTATGTTTGGCCGGCGATTATCTCCCGTTTGGCTGAACCGATTTTGATGCGGTTTTCAGAAAATAGGGTATTTTACTTTATACGAGAAAAAATCTATGAATATGTTATTGAGACAGTTTAGGCATAAAGCAGTCGGAAAATGTAAGTTTTAGTTCATAAAATAACAAAACAAATTTTTAAATTCAATTCAAAGTTTTCAGTATTTTTAATCTGTTTTAAAACACCGTGAAATAGTAGCGGCCATGTTATTACGCCGTACGGCTGTGTAAACAAAAAATTGACAACTGTAAGTCAACCGATTGGCGTAATAAAGGCCGTGTACTTTTATTATTTTTGTAACCAAAGTAATTTTTTCATTATTACACCTATTACAAAATATTCTTTTAATTATTTTTAAATGATATACAATTAGCATATTTAATATGAGCTCATTTGATACAAAACGAACTGACGTCATTTACGCTGAGCAATATGGCGTCCAGTAAGTGGCGTTTTCGACAAACTACGCGCGAAATTTGAAAATTCAAAATTTAGATGCATTTTTATGGCACTAATCGATTGAATAAAAATTTCGTGTTTTTTTTGGTGGCATATAAGCACTACAGAATTTCATTGAGTCACTTTTCAAAAATGGGTGTAATACCCTATTGTTTGTTACATTCTGGAGAAGGTTTTAGTATACAACAAACCGAAATTTATTCAGTGCTTTTTGAAAAAAAAACAACAAAAACCGAGAAGACGTTTTCGTTTATTCCATCTTTCCATCTTTGGAGGACTTTCAATCTCTGTTTTAACTGTGTTGCCGTTCCTTAATGGATTTGGGCGATAAATAAGGCACTGAAAAGTGGAAAATAAAAACTTTTTTGAAAAAAGAGAACCGCCTTCAAAAAAACTAAAAAGTGATAAATAACTTTCGAAAAGAAGTCGGTGGCAATACAAACCAACAAACAAAACAAAGCCACCGACATCCGAAACTAAAATCATGTTTGTTCTGTGCTAAAGTTATTTATCATTTTTTATTTCTTTTTGAAGGCGGTTCTCTTTTTTCAAAAAAGTTTTTTCAGACGTAGGTGGTTGTACTTTTTAGGTACGGAACCCTAAAAAGGACAACCATCTACATGACTGTAAAAAAAAACGGACCCCTTATAGGATCACTTTGTTGTTCGTCTGTCTGTCTGTCTGTCAAGACCTTTTATCTCAGGAACGCGTAGAGATATCGAGTTGAAATTAAAAGCATATACTTAGGTCCACGGGACCACGGTCCCTTAAAGCTGTGAAAAAATCAAACTTCTAAGTTAACGTGAAAAAAAGATACGGCCGTTTATGTCGCAAAAAAACGTACATTTCGACACTCGATCAAGGGAATCAAAATTTATAGGGTGCTTTCCGTTGACCTAGAACTATGAAAGAATCATGGCGAGATTCATACATTCATTTGTATAAAAAAAAAAGTAATTTAGAGGGTTTAAAATATTTTCCAATGTGAACAACACATTAACAGGAGCAGATTGATATACTTAGCATATTTTTAATTAAAATATTACGAAATGAAAATAACACTTTTTCGCTTCATTTCGATGCCCATTGTACGCGCTGCTGAATGGGTCGCACACACCTTGTAGATTTGCTTGAAATGATAGTCACTGATAGCCAAAGAAGATCTGATTTATTGAGTAATCTTAACTACCGAGTTACTAATGATATATGAATGTGAATGACCGCTAATGAGTACAGCTGTCTATGATCGCTAATTGTGTACTGTCGCGTTACAATATGATTCGCATAAGGCGACGGAATAGTGCTGAATTGTGTAAATGTGTAATGCGCGCGTGCCATGTACGATACATGACTCGTACATATTCCCGGAAGAGAGAAATGTGAGTCGGTGATGAACATGATTTTACAGAATGCTTAAATGCTAAACTTATAAATTTCACCCAAGTTACAGTACATGACTTAAATTTATGCTTTGATATAAATGGTATTAGTCACTTTCACTAGAGACTGGTTTGGCGGAAGCAGGAGGTGCAGTCATCTTGTGGCGCCTGATGCTGCTGATAAAGCTTGAAAAGTTTCTTAGTTCAACCCCCTCTTCTCGTGACTGATTTGCTTGTCTAGTGCGTGGCGTCGGACCCGCGGGCTCTCCACGCGCCGGCACCGACGGAGGCTGCGTCTCGGAGTTCGACTGTAAGTTGGCGCTCCTCTGCCGACGACGGTAAATCCACCGACAAAGAGAAATTGCTAGTGCTAATACAGCACCGGCTGCCAACACGTAGATTGCTGAATATTGATGGATATCGTGGTTTGATATTCCAGAAATCAAGGCGTTTTCAGATTTCATCTGCTCAATCTGTTCCTTGATGTGCTGTAATGTGGCTCGGTGATCAGTAATGTTGATTTCAACTGGTGCGACTGAAACGTTGATAATGTGATTGTTCGGTGCGATTTGCTGTGATTCCAAGTCTGCTGCAGTTTTAATCTCTGAGTGTCGTAGTTTGTGTGAAAAAACGGTGAAGTCTTCCCCTTTAATTACGCAATCGGAATCCAGTGCTATAACCCCGGCCTTAGCGATTTGTATTGCAGTAATCTGACGCTCGCATATGACTCGTAATGCGCACTGGCCGCAACAATAATAAAGGTATGTATTTATTTTGTTTAATTCCATCCAGTTATTGCGGCATGCTGCTATGTTTGTAAGACATCTGTTTGTGCTCTTATCTTTGATACACATGCTGTCTTCAGACTTGAACTGAAAAATTGGCTTTCGGGAATGGCAGAGGCGAGTAGACTCATCGTACTTAAGACATTGTTGTATGTCTCGTGCCGTCATTGTGAGATAGGTGTCTTTGCGTAAGTTAATAGCGATGTAATCTGATATCGGCACGACGGTGACGGTAGTGTTTCCGTGTTGTTGTGGTATTGAAATTAGTTGATATAGGTCATAATTTTCTCTGCTGACAAGTGGTATTCTGATTTCAAACATAAGATATTGCTCTGTTATCCTTGCTTTGACCTTCAGAAGATGATACATTTTCGGTAGTTCAGTCTGTATGTTTTCAATTGGTAAGGCCAGCTCTCGCGATAACTGTCCTGAGATTATGCTGAGCTGGTCTCGCAGCTGCTTCGGTGATAGTAAATGGACGCTGAACATTCCATGATGTATATCCGTAATTGTGTCGATTATTGTGTCTTGGATGGATTTTAGTTTCGTGAGCATATTTGTAGCTATGATAGTGGAAAGTGCCAGCTCGTTCATCACTTCTTGTGCTTGCAGATTTTTGCTCAACGTATTGGTGGCTTTAGTTAAATTATTTAGATGTTGATTGATGACCTTGTGTTGCCGATTGATTGACTCTTCAGTCCTTTTGAGTAAATTATATTCTGCTTCCACTACTGACGTCTGATTTTTCCACAAGAGTGCCAAGTGATTTTCATTTTCTTTTATTAGGGAAATGTCTTGCTTGTATTGATCGGCGAAACGTTGATCTAAAACTCCAAATAAGCTGTTGGCAATGTACCCCACACCATCGACGAGGCCACGCCGCTTTCGTGTGCGTTCTTTGATATGCTGATTCAGTAACATTCCATTGTAGTACTTCAGTTCGTCCTGAGAGTGACGTAGTTGCAACAATATGATGTCACATAGTGCTCTGTTTGCTTCTTTTTCACAGACGCCGTTTATTTGTGTCAGGTATTTGTCAAACGTTGCCGATCCGTCCCAATAAGGGCTCATGTCGTAATACACGATGAGCTTCCATTCATCGCGAATAAACTGCATGCTTGAGATTCGGTCGAACAGGAGTGCTTTGTGTATTGCTGTCAGCGTATATGGTGACGTTAACTGCTCGTGGCCAAAGACTGATGTCATGATGAGAAATAGTGTAACGAGAGTTGCTAACAAATTTGACGCCGTTCCAGGTCGTCGATTTGATTGGTTGTCCTTCATCTTGGTGTTCTGTTTGTCTGGCATTTGTCCTGTCTGACCGGTTACTGTGGTTGATATGGGGTCAGATACCAGAACTGACAGCTTAATCACTGGGCGCTTGAGAAACCCATTTTTGGTTTTCAGTGTAACAACCCTGACTAATTCATCGGAGCCAGGATGTAGCTCAGTGACTCTGCCTAGAGCCCATCTTCCTGGGAGGAGGTTAGGCTCATGAATGATGACAACGTCATCAACTCTAACGTTTTCATGTGGTCTTTTCCACTTGCTTCTTGTCGATAATAGAGCGAGGTATTCTGATTGCCACCTCTTCCATATATCTTCAAAAATTTTCTGTGCTCTCTTCCATCTTGTTCTTTCATCTTGTTCGGTGTCCAAGATAGTCAGTATGGGACCGCTGCTTAAGAAGTGTGACGGAGTCAGATAATTTAAATCATCTGGGTCCTCTGTAAGTGCGCACAGTGGCCGACTGTTTAGACATGCTTCGAGTTGAGCCAGTAAAGTACTGTATTCCTCAAACGTGAGTTTTTGCTCGCCAACAACACGTCGTAGGTGATGCTTCAGACTTTTTACCGCTGCTTCCCATAGACCTCCTGCGCTAGGCCAGGCGGGGGCGTTAAAATGCCACTGGATTCCCAACTCATTGATTTCTGTATGGAACTCGTCGTTGAATGTCTTGCGCAGTTCTACCAGTTCTTGATGCAGTGCTTTATTGGCTCCTACAAAATTGGTGCCATTATCACTGTAGATGTGATGTGGCTTCCCCCGACGTGAAGACATGCGTTTTAGGGCAGCTAAAAATGCTGAGGTGCTCAGGTCTGATACAAGTTCGAGATGCACAGCTTTGGTAACCATGCATACGAACACTGCGATGTATCCCTTGCTTGTCTTGACTCCTCGACCTTTATTGAGTTTCACGTCAACGTATCCTGTGAAGTCTACGCCTGTGTGCTGAAACGGACGCGAAGGATTGCTCCTAGGTTCAGGTAAGTCCCCCATCATTTGCTTTTGCTTCACTGCGTTATGCTTCTTACACGTTATGCATGCATGTAAGTGCTTCTTCACAGCTCTGTTTCCGCCTATTATCCAGTAGCTCTGTCTGATATGTGCGAGTGTCGTTCGAGCCCCCGCATGAAACGTGCGGCGGTGGGCCTGGTCAATAATAAGGTCGGTAACGTGACTGCGATGTGGTATGATCAGTGGATATTTCATTGCTACGTCTATATTTGCATGTTTTAGTCGACCACCCACTCTCAGAAGTCCATCCTTGTCCAAAAACGGGTGGAGACATAATGTTTTGCTTTTGCTGTGTACTTGTTTCTGTAGTCGTAGCTTGCTAATTTCTTCCGAGAATTCCGCTTCTTGTGCATATTTTATAATCATATGTTTAGCGGTTTCTAATTCACTTACGTTCAAGTAAGCTGAGCGCGTGCTCTGACGTCGTGTGATACGTAACACCCAAGCCAGTACGCGCACGGCGTGTGTCATATTACTATTTCTTTGTAGTATGTATTGTATGACGTCGTCGTTATGAGGTTGACGAATTGTGACGTTGCTTTGTTTTGATTTTCGCTCCTCTTGATCCGTGACGTAGATAGACTTCGCTGCCACCGATGACTCATTGAATCCCGATAGAAATTGAGGGCCGCTCCACCACAGATTATGTTGCTTCAATTGTTCTGTTGTAATGCCACGGCTGGCGCAATCAGCTGGGTTGTCAGCTGATTGCGCCAGCCGTGGCATTACAACATTGTTAGGGGCGATTGGTTAGTGTGCTCCGCTCCGCCTATACCTTGATGTTGAGTGAGTTTTGGCTCCGACGTCGACGGAGCCGGCTCAAATGAAAAGACTGGCGGTTTTAAAACGGGCGAAGCTGGTTTCTGTTCTTGAATTAAATACTTGACAAGGAATTCCCTAGTGCTTTTGTAAAATTGTTTGGTTTGTTCGTAGGTATCTTGCACGAAGTATTTATGAGAAGGGTCTTCGCGTGTGCGAATCTTCTCGTGGTTGTTTTGAAATTCTGCCCAATACTTGTCGAGAAGGTCAATTTTTCTCTGTACACTCTCTGGTGTTTTGCGGCTTGCCCCTTCTTTCTTGAAATTGGTCAGAATTTTTTGCATTGCTTCCATGACTTGGTATTGAGTTTCAATAACTCCCTCCATGATAGAAAACTGAACGATAAATATTTCGAGTCACCAAACCTGCTTCTTATGATGCTGCTGAAGTACTTCGGTGATCTCTTGTATTAGGTGCTGCTGGTGATCTCCGTAATCCGAATCCTCTGTACGGGTGCTTCCTCTGTTGAACTGGTCAGATGCTGCTACTGATGGGCCAGCCTAACTGAGTCACCGCCGCACAATGAACGCGGAACACTTATAATCACATGCGGCTCGAAGGACCAAAAAGATGTACGCGCTGCTGAATGGGTCGCACACACCTTGTAGATTTGCTTGAAATGATAGTCACTGATAGCCAAAGAAGATCTGATTTATTGAGTAATCTTAACTACCGAGTTACTAATGATATATGAATGTGAATGACCGCTAATGAGTACAGCTGTCTATGATCGCTAATTGTGTACTGTCGCGTTACAATATGATTCGCATAAGGCGACGGAATAGTGCTGAATTGTGTAAATGTGTAATGCGCGCGTGCCATGTACGATACATGACTCGTACACCCATTTTGTGTTTATAAAAAAAAGAAAGTGACAAGAGATCTTATAGGATCTATAAAATTGACAGACAAGTGATGTGACTACTGTGTGGAAAAAAATAATCATTATTTTGTGATATTATTTCCCGTAAATCGATGCAATGTTTATGTAAGAACTGTGAAACGGCGCCTGTCAGTGTCACTGTTACTGTCAGTCACCGTTTCGTTCTGAAATAATGACCTTTTCGTTATACTATTAACTTTCTTTTTTTGCGGGGTTTTAAAAATATTGTAAATGCCTGAAGATATTCTTTAGGTACCCAAAAATATAAGAATTAGAATTTCAACTTCTTTTAACATCTTAATTTTTTTGGTACAAATCCTGCCATGATTCTTTGGCAAGTAAAGTATAATAGTCTTATACTATAAATACAGGGAAAAGTCTGAAAACTATACATTTGTAATATCATTTAAAATATTTTTTTTATTATATTGGCCGCGATTTGGTCCGTGTGAATGTCGGTTATCGCGGATGCAGATGAAATCCCGGATAAACAGTACTTTATGTGCTTTCCTAGGGTTCAAACTATTTTCACAGCAAGTTTGATCAAAATCGGTTCAGCCGTTTCATCGTGGAAGCGTAACAGACAGTTACATTGTCATTTATAATATTAGTATGGAAATATGGATAGTATGGATATGTACCTACAAAATTGTACGGAACCCTCGATGAGCGAGTCCGACTCGCACTTGTCCGGTTTTTTTTGTTTTTATAGTATATAGCCCTACTAGGAATTGGTCTTGTATCGTGGGTGTTTTTACAAACATATAAAAAAACCAGACCCGGAACAACTACCTGCAGTCCACACAAATATTAATACCGTGCCGTTAAATATAACTCACACACACATTAAACACACACGCACATTAAACACACACGCACATTAAACACACACGCACATTAAACACACACACACATTAAACACACACGCACATTAAACACACACGCACATTAAACACACACACACATTAAACACACACGCACATTAAACACACACGCACATTAAATACGCACGCACATTTATGAGTTAGGATCTTTGCGATCCTAACTCGTAAATGTGCGTGCGTATTTATTCAGATGCATATTTATAATACCTGAAGTTAGTTTTTTGCTAGGATATGACTTTAGAAATCTCACATATAGTTATGAGTGACATTGAAGGTAGAAAGCAACTTTTTCTGGAACTGATAAAAACATTTGTTCATGAAATTTGAATCTTGCATCTTCACGGTTGGCGTAGCGGTTGAGCGATTGACTGCTGCGCAGCGTGTTGCGGGTTCGAGTCCTGCCCAGCGTAAACATTTGTCTGATCAGCACTTGTGTTTGCCTTGTGTCTGGTTGTTGTTTATCTATATACGTATGTATTTGTGTATGTATATCAGCTGTGTGACGCCCATAGTACAGGGTCTCCCTAGTTTGGGGTCAGATGTCCATGTGTGAAATGTCCCCACATATTATTATTATTATTATCTCTCTGGGATCATAACCGGCATAATTAATAAGAATTATTTGCTTGAACCTTGATTTGGAATATCATCACAGGTGGAAGAGTTAAACATATCCAAAGAGAAGATGACCAGTCTGCAGCAACAAGTGAACGAGTTGGCAAGCAAGGAGGCGGTGTACCAACAGAAGTTGAACGAGTATGACGACAGCATGAAGAAGAGTAAAAAGGAGCTGGCAGAACTTAAAGCCACCTGTAGAAGTTTGAGAGTAAGTTTAGCGCGCCTTTTTTTATTTATTTTACTTAAATACTTTCTGGTGATGACTAGGGAGTTCTGAGTTTGATTATTGGGAAAAACTCCCAATACTGTTATTAGGAAAAGAGACGCATTATGGGGAAAAATGTCCAAACACTGTTAATGGGAAAAAGGTCTCAATAGTGTAACAGAAAAAGGTGTCCCAATAGTGTTATTGGGAAAAAGGTCTCATTAGGGAAAAAAGTCCCGATAAGGTTATTGCGGGACAAAGGGTTTTTTTTTTGGATGAGCCCGCCATACTCTCCCCAACCACTGCTAGTGAAAACCAGATGATCACTGGACCACCAGAAAAGTGACGAAGTAATGAAGCTGTACGAGTCTCGGAGGAACGATTCAACTGTCTTGTATCCAGTACTCAAAACTTATGTTTTAAAGTCACCTGTAGATGGTAGCAGGTAGTATCAGTGAAGTGAAACGAGACGATGGCATACACAACTTATATTTGGAAAAGACACGGATGACACAGAGTAGACAAACACTTATAAGATGACACAGACTAGGTAAACATAAACATACAAGCACACCCGCTTGCGGTGCTCAACTGCCGGCGCGTTGGGTGGGGCTCAAGTAGCCCATAAATCAGTACAGATTATTTATTTATTTGCTCTCATGCACATCACACGTTTTACAATATAATTATTTAATTGTCCGTTTTTGCACATGAACCCTTTTAGAGCACTGCGAATAACAAAGTTGGTTTGGTGTTGAGTTTATGAGCGTACATGCTGCGTCATAATTTTATAAGCTTTGCCTAACATATTACAAAATATTTCAGATATAACAAAATTTAAATAATAATAATACATCTCTAACGTCTAGAAGTCGTTATGATGTCCAATTTACATTATATATATATTACTAGCTGTTGCCCGCGACTTCGTCCGCGTGGTCATGAAGATTGAAGTTTAATGATGTTGAACGGAAACTATTTTTATATTTCAGTGCAAAAAAAAATGCCTATTTTAAGGCACCAATTTTGTAAAAAAATTGATGTTGTTATTTTCGTAAAACCTACAGCCTACCTATACACCACATTTATAGTTTTATTTTCAGGCTGCAGTTTATTTCAATTCATTATATATATATATAAAAAGAAATGGCCTTTGTGATTATGATACAGTGCGATGAAACTTGCGAGAGCCATTAGACCTTAATCCGGCCCTGTCGCAAAATCTGTTGTTAGCGGACGTCTACTAAATATTAACTATCTCCCTGCCAAATATGAAGTCTATAGCACAACAATGAAGGACTTTCATACAAACTTGCAAGAGCCATTAGACCTCCTTAATCCGGCCCTGTCCCAAGTCTGTTCTTAGCAGACGTCTATTAACTATAAATTACCTCCCTAGCAAATTACTAGTTTGTAGCACAAAAAATCAAGGACTTTCATACGAAGTTGCGAGAACCATTAGACTTCCATAATCCGGCCCTGTCGCAAAATCCGTTCTTAGCGGACGTCTACTACTTATTAATTACCTCTTTGCCGAATTTCAAGTTCGTAGCCCGAAAAATGAAGGACTTTCATACAAACTTGCGAGAGCCATTAGATCTCCTTAATCCGGCCCTGTCGCAAAATCCGTTCTTATCGGACGACTACTACTTATTACCTACCTCTCTGCCGAATTTCAAGTTTGTAGCGCAAAAAATGAAGGACTTTCATACAAACTTGCGAGACCCAATAGACGTCCTTAATCCGGCCCTGTTGCAAAATCCGTTCTTAGTGGACGTCTACAAAGACAGGGAGGTAGTACATAGTTATGTACTACCTCCCTGTCAAATTTCATCTTAATATGTCAAGCGGTTTTCGATATTTCGTGATGAGTGAGTGAGTGAATGACCTTTCGCCTTTATATATATATAAATAATACATTGTGATTAGCTATGATAATTGAATAAATGAGTTTAAAATTATGAGAGCGTCGCTAACATCACCTCTTGGGTGTGCTATTCTCTTCTGCGTACTTTCAGAGAAAACAATCGTAATGCTTACCTACCCAACCTTGTGTCTTACATTTAGGAAGAGATAGACCAGGAGCAACTGAAGCTTGACCAAGGAGTAACAGAACGCAAGACGCACGAACAGCGCCTGCGCGAGGACAGCATCAAGATGACGCAGGTGGAGGCCATCCTCGCCGACAAGCGTGACGTCATCCGACAGAAGATCGAAGCCGCTGAACAACTCTGCCCAAGAGTCCAGAATCCTAGGTAAAGAAAAATAAACAATTTTTCACATTTATTATTTTATAAGTAAACAGCTTGACACAATAGGGTATTACACCCATTTTTGAAAAGTGTCTCGGTGAAATTCTGTAGTGCTAATATGCCACAAAAACATCACAAAATTTTTATTCAATCGATAAGTGCCATAAAAATGCATCTAAATTTTAAAATTTCAAATTTTGCGTGTAGTTTGACGAAAACGCCTCTTACTGGATGCCATATTGCCCAGCGAAAACGACGTCAGTTCGTTTTGTATCAAATGCGCTCATAATAAATATGATAATTGTATATAATTTAAAAATAATTAAAAGCATATTTTGTAATAGGTGTAACAATTAAAAAATTACGTTGGTTACGAAAATAATAAAAGTACAAAGCCTATATTACGCCAATCGGTTGACTGACAATTGTAAATTTTTTGTTTACACAGCCGTACGGCGTAATAACATGGCCGCTACTAGTTCATGGTGTTTTATAACAGATTTTAAAATACTGAAAACTTTGAATTGAATTTAAAAAAATATTTTGTTATTTTATGAACTAAAACTTACAATTTCCGACTGCTTTATGTCTAAACTGTCTCATTAACATATTTATAGATTTTTCTCGTATAGAGTAAAATACCCTATTGGATAGATGACACCACCTTTTGAATCCATGAAACGCAGATCCACGCGAGACACAATAGCTTTTAAATTGTGTCTAACTAAAGACACGAAAGGTTAACCAATAATTCCAAAACAGAACTTCTCTAAAAACACTTGATTATTTGTCAATTTACTGTAAAATTAGATTTTTAGTTGCTTTAAAATAAATGACAACCTACATGTGACGTCATAATTATAAATGGCTTAGTCGCAAAACGTCTCTCTGATAATGTCGCTTGGCAGAATATCGTTTTCGCAGATTGACTTTTTCTGAAAAGGTTTCTTTCTCACAATACCTGTTTCGCAGAATGTCTCTTTCTGAAAATGTCGCGTTAGTAACGTAGAATAAAATTTTATCAGTAAAAAAAAAAAGATTTTTTCAATTTCTTTTTAATAGTAATATTCATGAAAAAATTTAAAAACTTGTAAACATTTATAAGAACAGGTACAGCTAACAATTTATCGACAGTTTACAATCTCACGAGGTATATTACGAACTAACGGTGTTTACAATACCGTGACATATACATTAGAAGAAAGCAAAACCCCCCCTTGGGGAGGCCGATGTCCAGCAGTGGACGTCTTTCGGCTGAAATGATGATGATGATGATGATACATTAGAAGTAATGCACTACTTTAAGTTACTGTACAATGTTGGATGTATATTCTGTTGGTGTAGTTAAATGAATAATAGGGTATTACACCCATTTTTGAAAAGTGTCTTAATGAAATTCTGTAGTGTTAATATGCCACCATAAAAAACCCAACATTTTTATTTAATCGATAAGTGCCACAAAAATGCATCTAAACTTTCAATTTTCAAAATTCGCGCGTAGTTTGACGAAAACGCCTCTTACTAGACGCCATATTGCTCAGCGTAAATGACGTCAGTTCGTTTTGTATCAAATGAGCTCATATTAAATATGATTATTGTATATTATTTAAAAATAATTAAAAACATATTTTGTAATAGGTGTAATAATGAAAAAATTACGTTGGTTACGAAAATAATAAAAGTACAAAGCCTATATTACGCCAGTCGGTTGACTGACAGTTGACAATTTTTTGTTTACACAGCCGTATGGCGTAATAACATGGCCGCTATTATTTCATGGTGTTTTATAACAGATTAAAAATACTGAAAACTTTGAATTGAATTTAAAAATTTGTTTTGTTATTTTATGAACTAAAACTTACATTTTCCGACTGCTTTATGCCTAAACTGTCTCAATAACATATTTATAGATTTTTTCTCGTATAGAGTAAAATACCCTATTAAATTGAAACAGGGACAAGGCGATAGTGACGAACGAGCTAAAGAAGATTCAGCTGAAGCTGAGCTCGATCCGCAGCGACGGGCTGACGCAGGCCGAGGTGGCGGAGCGCCTGCTGGGCGTGGAGCGCAAGTACCGCCACACCAGCGCCTCGCTCGACAGACTCAAGACGCTGATCGATGAGGTGGGGGAACTGGTCATATCTAGCTTTTATACTAGCTATTGCCCGCGAGTTCGTTCACGTGAATTTTCTTAAGGACTCCTAATTTTTTAATAATGCAATATAGCCTATGTTTTATTTTATTTATGACTAGCTGACCCGACAGACGTTGTCCTGTCCCTAACTATCTACAATACCCAACTACCTACCTACCTACCCTACACCTACCATACACATATCCTACACGTACCCTACATCTACCCTACACCTACGCTACACTTACCCTACACCTATCCCACACCTACCCTACACCTCTTATTTTCTGGTCTCCTGGTACATTGGATCACTTATTTACCAGGAGAGCAGATTGCCCGTGATTTTTCCGCTTGTATTATCCCAAGGACCCGTAATTTTTAACACGCTTTTATTAGGTCGACCTGTATGTATGTAACTATGTAATGGAATCTAAGGTTATTAATTTAACCATCTTCCAAGGATCGTAGCGTCATAAAAATTAGAAGCTGTATGTAGTTCTGATGACAACACAATAATATGGTACTGTCGAACTGATCTGATGATGGAGCCGGAAGATATGAACTGGAACTTCATGATGGAACATCGTATCATAGCTGTGTTTGGACTTGTTAGAAAAGTCTTGTAATGAACTTTGACCTCGATTAGGTTTCAAGGTCTGATGATGAAGCCGGAAGATAGGCACTGGCATTCCATGATGGAACATCGTATCATAGCCGTGTTTGGACTTGTTAGAAAGATCTTGTAATGAACTTTTACCACGATTAAGTTAATATAATAAAATTAATAGTTTAAAAAACACTAGGAAAACGCGCTTTTATAAATATACGTAAAAAACCAATAATAAATTATTAATCGGACCAGTAGTTTTTGAGTTTATTCGTTACATACAAAAATACAAATCTTTCCTCTTTATAATATTGGTATAGACAAAAAACAGTTACGTGCGGATAAATACAAAGAAATACTTAACTAAGGATTAACAAACATATAACCCACACCATTGTCCACGATTTAACTAAAGGTTAAAAGAAGTGCAAGACAAGTGAAAAAAAAAGAAAATCAAAACGGAAGTAGCTGCCTCAATAATGCTATGCTTATGAATGTTACTCAGAGTAAATGTAGCTTTCGATTGGTGAAAGAATTTTTGAAATCGGACCAGTACTTTTAGAGTATATTCGTTACAATCATACAAAAATACAAATGTTTCCTCTTTATAGTATTAGTGTAGATGTAGATTCTAACTTCAAGCTGCCACACGTAATATAATACATTGTTCACAGACGAAGGACGTAACGGAAAACCACCTGAAGATGTGCTACAATATTCAGAAGTTGATTGCGAGTCGAGTGCAGCACAGTTTCCAAGCCATGCTCGCTCTAAGAGGGTACTCGGTAAGATATCTACTACTGTCTTATTCATCCTGCCCTTATACCTAAGCAAGAGGGTGCTCTTGCACCCCTGTCGGAAAAGAAAATACACAGAAAAGATTAGACCTACAACGCATTTACGGCTGTTTAGACCGCATTTTAATTTTTATATGAAACCAATCGTCAACCGCCCCCGTTGTCTTAAAGCTGTGGCGGGCCGCACATCGATTGTAACGAATTTGTAATAGGGTATTTTACTCTATACGAGAAAAAAACTATAAATTTGTTATTGAGACAGTTAAGGCATAAAGCAGTCGGAAAATGTAAGTTTTAGTTAATAAAATAACAAAACAAATTTTTAAATTCATTTCAAAGTTTTCAGTATTTTTAATCTGTTATAAAACACCATGAAATAGTAGCGGCCATGTTATTACGCCGTACGGCTGTGTAAACAAAAAAATTTCAACTGTCTATCAACCGATTGGCTTTGTACTTTTATTATTTTTGTAACCAATGTAATTTTTTCACTATTACACCTATTACAAAATATGCTTTTAATTATTTTTAAATGATATACAATTATCATATTTAATATGAGCTCATTTGATACAAAACGAACTGACGTCATTTACGCTGAGCAATATGGCGTCCAGTAAGAGACGTTTTCGTCAAAGTACGCGCGAAATTTGAAAATTTAAAATTTAGATGCTTTTTTATGGCATTTATAGATTCAATAAAAATTTTGTGTTTTTTTTGGTGGCATATTAGCACTACAGAATTTCATTGAGACACTTTTCAAAAATGGGTGTAATACCCTATTGCTGTCGCATATAGCCATCAATTTAAGGGAAAATAAATTCTTGACGATGACATGCGCCGGACCTCGATAGAACCAAGACGATACGGTTATCCGGAATACGGAGTACCGTCGCGGCTACCACATAAACTGTGGCCAGCCGCAGGAGCGTTGTAGGTCATATGCCTTTGAATGGTCTCATTGAAATAAATGATTTGACTTTGACTTTATCATTCTTCACACAAACCATCCATCTTTTCTTCGGCTTCCTCTTCCTATCCATCCAGAGAGAAACAAATAATTGGCCGAAGAAAAAAAAATTGAATCTTGCTGTCCCTTCCAGAAGGTAGTTTCGTGTGAAGGAGAATGGGTAGGAAACTCCATATATACCCAAGTATAACATGGCACTTTAATACCAAACAGTGATATAGTTGTCCTATAATAATCTGCGACTGATGGAGCTACTGAAAGTAACAGAAGCTTTCAGTAGCGCCATCAGGATGGAATTTGGTATGGACAAATGTGCAGTCATGCATGTGAAGCGAGGGGAGATCCGTGGGAACCCAACTCTCGGATTCCATACGCCTTAGATCCCTCTCCTCAACCGAAACCTACAAGTACTTGGGTATGTCGGAAGCGTTAGGCATCAATGCTGCCGACATGAAACAATCGTTGAAGGAGCGCTTCTTTGGCCGCCTAAATAAAGTGTTAAATAGTCTTTTATCAGGCGGAAACAGGGTGCACGCCTTCAACGGATGGGTCATGCCGGTTTTGATGTACTCTTTCGGCATACTCAAGTGGACTCAGACGGAACTTGACGCCCTGGATAGGAGGGTCCGTACATTGCTGACCGCAAATCGGATGCATCACCCACGGTCATCGGTAATGAGACTGTATATCCCACGAAAGTGCGGAGGCCGAGGCTTTCTTAATGCTAAGTCCCTGCACAATCGTGAGGTATGCAGTCTCAGGACATCGTCGAGTACGTGCGCCGAAAGACCAACTACACGCCGAGAGTGCAGCTGTTGGACTCGCATCGCAACGTCAACTTCAGGGCGTTTGTGGTGCGGCTACCAACGTGTTATCTGCAGCTCGTCATGGTGGAGGACTTTTGGCCGAAGGGTGTGGTGTTCCGTCGCTTCCGCGGACAAGTGCCACACGATCGCTCAGTGAAGTGAAGTAACTAACATAGGCATAAGATACTATACCTACTAACAAGTAATGTAATTTAGTTATGTATGTTAGTCTATAAGGTATATATTGTATGGGTCTTGTTACCTGAATTAAATGATTATTATTATTATTTTATTATTAAAACCGACGTGGGTATGCATCGAGATGTGGTCTCAGTGGACAAGGGCCTCACCCCGCTCTCCTTAGCGAACGAGAACTGGCGCAAACCTGTAGTACTCGATACTAATGACCGCAAGGAGGTATGGCAGAGCAAGGAGCTTCACGGGCGCTTCTACCGGGCCCTACATGGGCCTGATGTAGATTTCTTGGCGTCCGTATCCTGGCTGCGTTTCGGTGACCTGTTTGGGGAAACGGAAGGTTTTGTCTGTGCGATTATGGACGAAGTTATGATGACGAACAACTACCGGAGGTATATTGTGAAGGACGGCACGGTTGACATTTGTCGGGCATGCCACCGACCGGGAGAATCAATCCGACACATTATCTCTGGGTGCTCTCGTCTAGCTAACGGAGACTACTTGCATAGACACAACCTTGTAGCTAGGATTATCCACCAGCAACTTGCTCTAAAGTACAGGCTTGTGGAGTCGGAGGTACCGTACAGGTATGTGCCCGACCCAGTTCTCGAAAATGGCCATATCACGTTGTATTGGGATCGATCTATCATCACTGACAGGACTATTGTTGCCAATAAACCTGACATAGTGGTGATAGATCGATCGATCGATATAGCGGTTCCGCATGACGAGAACCTCGTGAAAACCGAGAAAGATAAACAAATTAAGTATCTTGACTTGGCTCGCGAGGTTGTCGACATGTGGGATGTGAATACAGCAGTCATTGTGCCGATAGTCGTTACGGCCAATGGACTCATTTCCAAGAGCCTCGACCAACACCTATGGAGGCTCTCGTTAGGCAGCTGGATCAAGGGCTTGATACAGAAAGCGGTACTCCTGGACACGGCGCGTATAGTCAGGAGATTCCTCTCTCATGAGCCCTGACCACCGGTAGCTTGGACCCTGTTCCCGATACCGGTGGGCTACTATTTTTTTTATATTTTTAAATGTTTTTATTTATTTTTTTACTAATATTTAAAAATGTAATTTAATATGTTAACAAAATTAATAAACGAGAATAATAATCTAAACACTACACAAAACTGATTAAACCATCAAATAATATTTGGCCACGCATTGGAACTATATAAATAAAATATCAATATCATAATGGAACTAGATGTACAAAAGTGGTTGAAAAATATTTTATGACAGTTGTCAAATGGAAATGAAAAATGCAAAAATATCAACGAAATAAATATAGAAGTATATCTTACAGTACCTACATATATATTATTGATGGAAATATACAAAATGAAATTCAATACTGAAGAACCATAGAAGTAAAAACATATATATCGATGTGAAGAACAATGTTGACTCGAGCAGCGATACGACGAGCACGCCCACCATCTCCGGACCCGTCGCTCAGCTCCGCCTCGCCGCCGCCGGAACCCAGCCCTATAGTGAGTGCTGTGACACCGGCCTCGGCAGTTGCGTCGAGCTCGAGCGACGAGTATTTCTCTCCGCCGACGACGCCACCACCTGTACGTCGGCGGGGACGACACCGGCCGCCGGACAGCTTGGGGCCTCGAGACCCTCCGGTCTCGCATAGGGTCCCCGCTTCCGGTGGAAGTGTGCAGCGCATGAGATGGACACAGTCTCTTAATTAAAGTATCATGCGCTCATACTTTGGGGCTACAGAGGGGGGAAGTAACCTGACTGCGTACCGTGGTCGGATGCTCTCTCTGTTTCGGGTGCTTGAGCCAGCTGTCAACGTGTCGGCACAGCGACTGTCGGATCAGGTGCGGGCCATCCAGCGTAATCATATGCTGGATGACGTTGTGCTTGATCGACTACGCCTTGAATCACAGAGTAGTCACGTCACGTCTGCTTTACCACTAGTTGCGGCCGCGGTACAATCGCAAGATTTACCCAGTGCCTCACCGCGACCTGACGAAGGTGGTGAAGAGGATAATGACGAGGCTATATCTGTGAGTACCCAATACAATGATCATTTGAGAAGTGCTTTGGAGGATGCGTTCCGGGAGTATCGTTCTACACCGCCTACTAAGGCCGCGATTACCTCGTTTGCCCATGCACAAGAAAAATAGGGCACTGGTGTGTGCTTTAGATTCGCAGCTGTCAAATTGTTTTGACAGCAGCGAAGACCTCGCTGATACCCACTCGATCTTGTACTGCGCGGCTGTAGCAGCATGTCGTGTAGCTCATGTCAAATTTCCCAACAGTGACGGAGCTGCACGACCAAAACCAGCTGTACCAGCATGGCAGTGCAGGATTGAGCGTCGTATTGGTGAGGCTAGAGCACTCATCGGCAAGCTTATCTGCTTCAGGGAGGGCAATACACGCCCTAGAGTGATGCGCTTTGTGAGGCGGGCATTTTCGGGGACAGACGGTACAAGCGGCGAGTGGAGCGATACACTCAGAATCGCATATTCCAGAATGATGAGAGGAGGGTGTATAGGACTTGGGAGCGACCGGACCAAGGTGTGACTGATGCTCACCTGCCGGATGATGATGCCATGTGTTCGTTTTGGCGCAGCATCTGGTCGGTGCCTGTTAGTCACACTGAGGGCGACTGGATTCGGGAGGTTGAGCGAACGTGTGACACAATACCAGAATTGGGGGCAATAACCATCGGTCCCCAAGACGTACCTCGTGCAGTTCGTCCGTTACCTAATTGGAAATCTCCAGGACCGGACGGGCTGCACAATTTCTGGATAAAATGGCTCCAGAGATCGCACGTTCGCTTGGCGTCCCAGTTCCAGTCAGCCTTAGAGTCAGGATCGTTGCCCCAATTCCTAACAACTGGAATCACCCACCTGCTTCATAAATCAGGTAATACGACGGAACCCAAAAATAATAGGCCGATCACTTGTTTACCAACGGTCTATAAAGGTCTAACATCCATTTTGAGAGCTAAAATTAACGAACATATTGACAAAAATTCTATCATGTCTGCCTCTCAAAATGGATGCAGGAACGGGTCTCGTGGTACTAAGGAGCTACTCCTCATTGATATGGCCATGAATCAGCAGGTTCGTCGTTCCCGAAGGGATCTGTCGACATGTTGGATAGACTATAAGAAGGCCTATGATTCTGTGCCACATACATGGCTCATGAGGGTGTTGGAGTTGTATAATGTCGATACAATTCTGCGCACCTTCCTGATGTCATGTATGGGGCAATGGAGGACGGTACTTCGCTATCCAGGATGTCGGCAAATCCGGGAAAATAGCGAACCGATAAGGATCGAGCGAGGTATATTTCAGGGCGATAGTCTGAGTCCACTGTGGTTTTGTTTGGCCTTGAACCCTCTAAGCACGTTGCTGGAGGGTTCAGGTCTGGGCTATCGGTTGAGAAGAGGAGGTCAGGTTATATCTCACCTCCTTTACATGGATGATCTGAAACTCTTTGCCCCCAACAATTTGCGACTGATGGAGCTACTGAAAGTAACAGAAACTTTCAGTAGTGCCATCAGGATGGAATTTGGTGTGGACAAATGTTCAGTTATGCATGTGAAACGAGGGGAGATTGTGGAATCCGTGGGAACCCAACTCTCGGATTCCATAAACCCTAGATCCCTCTCTTCAACCGAAACCTACAAGTACTTGGGTATGTCGGAAGCGTTAGGCATCAATGCTGCCGACATGAAACAATCGTTGAGGGAGCGTTTCTTTGGCCGCCTGAATAAAGTGCTAAATAGTCTTTTATCAGGCAGAAACAAGGGATTTAATAAATAATAATAATAATAATAAATTTTATTGTCAGGCAACCGAGGCCCTTGGAAAAGATACACAAATAATCTTAAACAACCATAAACTAATACATATAAAGAAACCTTATCAACTAAACGTTAACAAAACTTAACACTTTACGTTGTCGGCGTCGTATTTCGCTGCGTGGTGTCGCGATTTGAACGGATGGGTCATGCCGGTTTTGCTGTACTCTTTCGGCATACTCAAGTGGACTCAGACGGAACTTGACGCTCTGGATAGGAGGGTCCGTACATTGCTGACCGCAAATCGGATGCATCACCCACGGTCATCGGTAATGAGATGAGAGAATGTATATCCCACGGAAGTGCGAAGGTCGAGGCTTTCTCAATGCTAAGACCCTGCACAACCGTGAGGTATGCAGTCTCAAGGAGTATTACCTTGAAGCCGACGTGGGGATGCACCGAGATGTGATCTCAGTGGACAAGGGCCTCACCCAGCTCTCCTTAGCGAACAAGAACTGGCGCAAACCTTTAGTACTAGATACTAATGACCGCAGGGATGTATGGCAGAGTAAGGAGCTTCAAGGGCGCTTCTACCGGGCCCTACATGGGCCTGATGTAGACTTTTTGGCGTCCGTATCCTGGCTGCGTTTCGGTGACCTCTTTGGGGAAACCGAAGGTTTTGTCTGTGCGATTATGGACGAAGTTATGATGACGAACAACTACCGGAGGTATATTGTGAAGGACGGCACGGTTGATATTTGTCGGGCATGCCACCGACAGGGAGAATCAATGCGACACATTATCACTGGGTGCTCTCGTCTGGCTAACGGAGACTACTTGCATAGACACAACCTTGTAGCTAGGATTATCCACCAGCAACTTGCTCTTAAATACAGGCTTGTGGAGTCGGAAGTACCGTACTACAGGTATGTGCCCGACCCAGTTCTTGAAAATGGCAATATCACGTTGTATTGGGATCGATCTATCATCACTGACAGGACTATTGTTGCAAATAAGCCTGACATAGTGGTGATAGATCGATTAGAGCGTCGCGCAATGTTTGTTGATATAGCAGTTCCGCATGACGAGAACCTCGTGAAAACTGAGAAAGACAAACAAATCAAGTATCTTGACTTGGCTCGCGAGGTTGTCGACATGTGGGATGTGAATACAGCAGTAATTGTGCCGATAGTCGTTACGGCTAATGGAATAATTTCCAAGAGCCTCGACCAACATCTGAGGAGGCTCTCGTTGGGCAGCTGGATCAAGGGTTTGATACAGAAAGCGGTACTCCTGGACACGGCGCGTATTGTTAGGAGATTCCTCTCTCAGGAGCCCTGACCGCCGGTAGCTTGGACCCTGTTCCCGATACCGGTGGGCTACTATTTTTTATATTTTTAAATGTTTTTTTTTTTTTTTACTAATATTTAAAAATGTAATTTAATATGTTAAGAAAATGAATAAACGAGAATAATAATAATAATATTTTACCACACAAAACAATATTTAAAGTGTTGCGTTCTAATAAATATGAAAAATTGATTATCGTACTATTAAGTAGTAAAGACGACCTTACTGACACTTTAATGTACCTATTTTGCACTAATAAAGCGGCAAAATAACTATTACAGTACTAGTATTGCAGCAGTATCGAAATCACTATTACAGTATCAATCTTAAAAGTACCTTGCACAACCATAATGTAACCTTTTAGCTAATCTTAGAAGTTCCCTCAACATTGCAATGGGGCTAGTGCTAAACAACTTAAATCATTTTCGGTGTAAATATGGCTTCTGTTTTCTGCCAAAATAGCACATTAGTTATCACGACTGGAGTCAATGTATACTATAGCAGCCATGGTCGGAACAATAGGGTATTACACTCATTTTTGAAAAGTGTCTCAATGAAATTCTGTAGTGCTAATATGCCACCAAAAAAAAAACACAAAACTTTTATTCAATCGATAAGTGCCATAAAAATGCATCTAAATTTTAAATTTTCAAATTTCGCACGTAGTTTGACGAAAACGTCTCTTACTGGACGCCATATTCCTCAGCGTAAATGACGTCAGTTCGTTTTGTATCTAATGAGCTCATATTAAATATGATAATTGTATATCATTTAAAAATAATTAAAAGCATATTTTGTAATAGGTGTAATAATGAAAAAATTACGTTGGTTACGAAAATAATAAAAGTACAAAGCGTATATTACGCCAATCGGTTGACTGACAGTTGACAATTTTTTGTTTACACAGCCGTACGGCGTAATAACATGGCCGCTACTATTTCACGGTGTTTTATAACATTAAAAATACTGAAAACTTTGAATTGAATTTAAAAATGTGTTTTGTTATTTTATGAACTGAAACTTCCATTTTCCGACTTCTTTATGCCTAAACTGTCTCAATAACATATTTATAGATTTTTTCTCGTATAGAGTAAAATACACTTCTGGACACATCTATTGGCCCACCTTGTATTTTCAGTTTCGTTTGGTCCTAGCTAAAATTTTATATTAGGTCGAGCAAAAAGTTTTTATGCAGTTTTGAACCTGGCACATTCACAATTTCATTCAATAGTCTTTTTTTGAATTTCGAACACAGAATTTAAAGAAACAAAAGACAATTTGGAGCCTGTTTGTTGATATCAAACAATCGAATACTAAGAAAACTTGGTTTTATTGGTTTACTTGGATTTAATTCTTGAAAAAGTGATTGATATCTTTGGTTTTGCAACAAACATTACTTCTATGGATACTTCACCTGAAGTCGCCGCCCAAGCTGTGGCACTTATTCAGGCCGGACACAGTCAAAGAAACGTGAGTGCTCAACTTAATTTAAGTCGATCTGCGGTCCGAAATGTTTATCGGAGGTACCTAGAGACTAGCGGCTTTGTTCGTCGCCAAGGAAGGCCACGATCTCGGGTCACAACTGAAAGGCAGGATCGATTCATCGTGACGACCAGCTTGAGAAATCGTCACCTTACCTCCATTGATATACAAAACCAACTTCGCGACTTCCACGGAGTATCTGTGAGCGCTCGAACTGTTCGGAGAAGGTTAAAAGAACGCGATATGGTACCAAACAAGCCAGCTAATGGGCCCAAACTAACGCGAGCCCACCGAACAACGCGCCTTCATTTCGCACGCAGTCACTTAAATTGGACACAGCAAGATTGGAGCCGTGTACTCTTTTCTGATGAGTCTAAAATTGTGTTACATGGCAATGATAGAAGGAAGAAGGTCTACCGACGTAAGGGAGAGCGTTTCGCACAATGCTGCTTTGAAGAGAGGGTTGCTTATGGCGGTGGCTCATGGACTGTTTGGGGCGGTATATCCGCGAGCGGCAAAACTCAACTTGAGGTTGTTACAGGACCACGGCTGCCAACATTAAATGCTGAAAGGTACATTCGTGAGTGTTTAGAACCTCACGTGATACCATACGCGGACTATGTGGGCCCAAATTTCCTTTTTATGCATGATAATGCAAGAGCCCATGCGGCCGGCATCGTCAGGGAATATCTTCGGGATGTGAACATCACAGTTATGGACTGGCCAGCCAGAAGCCCTGACATGAACCCCATTAAGCACATGTGGGACGAGCTAAAAAGACGTGTTAGGGCTCGTCAGCCAGTTGCCCAGACGATGCAGGAGTTGAAAACTGCCATAGAAGAGGAATGGGAGATGATCCCTCAAAATTTCATAGAGCGGTTGATAAACTCTATGCCTAATCGTATGAGAGCTGTGGTAGATGCCCATGGAGGCAACACGCGTTATTAAATTAAACCTTTATTTGATAAAACATGTTTTTTATTCAAAAATCAATTGCCTTTAACAAGGCGCATATCCGACTTGTTAGGCGTAGCTCCATGTCGTATGGTATTCTGAATTCAAATTTAAAACAATACGATCGAAAAAGATGGTAAAATGTCTCAGGTTTAAAATTGCATCAACAGTTTTTGTTCAATCTAGCAATCATATTTCGGTAGGGGCCATCGAAACCTAAACTCTAAGGTGGGCCAATGGATGTGTCCAGAAGTGTACTTCATTATTTTATTATTTTTAATTTAATTAAAACACGAAAATTATAAGGGCGCATTGTCAACTTTGACATCAGCATAATAATTTTATCGATACAATTATTTTCGCAAGTGGAAGTTATAGCAGAATTACGGTCCAAGAAAGTTTTGTATTGTCTTTTTCTTACATGTTACTCTAAAAGCAACGATGTCAAATGACATGAAACATAAAACCAATACATTTTGTTTTCTTGGGGAACACTTATGACGACACGACCATAAACGAACAACCGTAATGAAAAAGATAGTACTTTAAACATGTTTTACATTTCAACTATAGAACTGATTTATCACCGTAAGAACCTTAATGTAATGTTTATAGAATAAATCAGCGACTAAACTAGGGCCTTTATGGGGTTCTGTAAATGTTTACAACACCATTATAGTATAATCATGAACATAACCAAATTTTGGTACTTGCATACTTACTCTTTTAAGTCATTGACTGCCGAACCAAAAACGTTGAAGGTAAAACCTCCACTAGCGTCGGACACACGGTGTCCCCCATGGCGTTCAACGTGTTAAAATAATTGTTAATTTTTTACGTGAATACGATGTTCCTTGCGTAAAAATATGATGGTTGATATATTGTATGACGTACTTGCCACTGAAAGAGAAGGGAATCAGTGATAGCATGACAACTGACAGAATGAAATCGAAGAAAAAAACTTTTTTGTAAAATGAGAACCGCCTTCAAAAAAAAACTAAAAAGTGATAAATAACTTTAGTTATGGAAGTCGGTGGCTTTGTTCTGTTTGTTGTTTTTTATTTTTCACTTTTTAGTGCCTCCTTATCACTCAAATCCATTAAGGAACTGCAACACAGTTAAAACAGAGATTGAAAGTCCTCTAAAGATGGAAAGATGGAAGAAACGAAAACGTCTTCTCGGTTTTTGTTGTTTTTTTCAATAAGCGCTGAATAAAGAACAATGCCCACTTCCCATACATTTAAAAACCTGATAACAAAAGTGTATGTATAGTAATAAAGTATAGTAGAAAGACTACCTGTAAGTTTAGAAAATAATGCCAGATAGTCATTTTTACGATTTAAACGCCACGAAGTCCAAAAAAATACAAATATTACTTTTTAGGTTAGGTTTTGCCGTTACCAAAAAAGTAGTAAAGAAATAAATGTGCTAGAACTATTTATTAAGCTTGGAAGTTTTTTTTTGGTTTAAAATAGGAATACTTACCTACCGATCTATAGTCTAAAACAACTTTTTTACTTTGCGTATTCCTCGAAATCAGCTGCCTCTAAGTCACTGCTTAGGCTCTCAATAATGCCACTATAAATAGAGTGTCGAGCATTAACTGCTGTTTCAACAACAACAATAACGTTCTAGCATTCTTATAGAATCTTGGAAACCCCTATCCAACATAATCACATCATTTTCTTGACAATATAATCTAAAAGATGAGTTTTCATAACATAAACATGTCAAATGTCAAATGTCAAAAAAATCCGTTTCAGTCGTGCGAATTCAATATAGCATAATGCGTGATTAATTTATTTAATTATTATGTTATTTGTAATGAATATGTAATAAAGGTGTATCTAATAAAAAATAACATAATAATAAATACTTACTGATTAAATAAAACGTAAAATAATAAATAAAACTCAGAAACAGAGTTGAATAAAGTTAAAGTTGCAATGTGTAAAATGGAACGTCGTAAACAGAGTAGTTGAGGTGCGTTCGAAACATGGTAATACGTTAACCTTTGACGTAGAATAAGCATAAATAAACTTAAAAATCTTTTTTTCCTGCGTTTCTTTTAACATTGTGATAAGCGTAATTAATATAGAATAAAATTAGCTAAATTTTAAGATTTATTACATTTCTATACATAGTCAGGTCAAAAATGAACATTCTTCTTTCTGTTTGTTGTATACTAAAACCATATCCAGAATGTAACAAACACTTTCTGAAAACCACATCAAAATCGGTTCAGCCAAACGGGAGATAATGGCGGACAAACATACATACATACAAACATACGGGTCGAACTGAGAACCTCCTTTTTTTTTTAAGTCGGTTAAAAAAATGTGTTCGCCGACCTCAAGTAACATGGGATAAGGGGCAGCTGGTAGATGTATACCAATTTCTAGTTGTTGCATGTAGAGTGGTGTGTGGTGTGTGTGTGTCAACTACGTACAAGTCCCCCAAAGCCTTCATACAAATGGACGAAGGTTTTGGCCTGATTTTGGTTTTGATTAAAAACCAGCAGTTAAGTAAATCAGCTCTTCTGTGCACGGTGTGACAGTCTCTTCAAAACCAAATTTAGATTTTCTAGCCATCTAAGGGCTCACGACAGGAAAGTTTAGTCTGGGTCGCGGATATGGTGAAGACGACTATATATGTGTGTGGCGTCTATTATTTTCAATCGACTTAAAAAAAAGAAGGAGGTTCTCAATCCAACACATTTTTTTTTGTTTGACCACGCATGTCTTTTTTCAGTGTTCTCCGATTCCGATGATTCCTTTTTTTAATTGATAGTGTACTACTGGGTGGCGCAAAAGTAAAGACCCTATTTGGTTCAGCTATAACATTTTTTCTAAATTAGAAAACTAGATTTAGATTTTTTTAAATGTATATTTGTGCCATTAAATTTCGTACCATTAGGATTTAAAGATGATGTCTTTTAAATGGTGACCTCCAGAGTTGATACACATTTGAGCCCTATTTATGACATTTTGCATAACTTGCCGTAACACTTCCTGCGATATGTTCGTTATTTCTTGACGAATGTTTTCTTTTAGAGCTGCGAGAGTCTGTGGCTTGTTCACATACACCCGAGATTTCAAAAAACCCCAAAGAAAGAAGTCTGGACTGGTCAGATCGGGTGATCTTGCAGGCCAAGGCAAATCGCCAAAACGAGAGATAACTCGGCCTGGAAAAGCGTCCCTCACTAAGTCCATAGTGTCGCGCGCTGTGTGTGCCGTAGCGCCGTCTTGTTGAAACCAGATGTGCTCCAGCCCCAATTCGTCCAAACTGGGTATCAAAAACTCACGTAACATGGTTCTGTAGCGTTCTCCAGTGACAGTAATCGCATTGCCTCCAGCGTCTTCGAAAAAATAGGGTCCGATCACTCTGTCAACACAGATGCCACACCATACAGTAACTTTTAGTGGGTGTAGAGGTGTTTCTTGAATAATGCGCGGATTATCAGTGCCCCAGAACCGAGTATTCTGCTTATTGACATGCCCTGAGAGATGGAAATGCGCTTCGTCACTCATAACCAATTTTGAAGGAAAATCATCCTCTTCAAGGTTGAGGTTTATGACGCGCTGGCAGTAATCTAGACGAGCTCGGTGGTCAGCAGGCAGCAGCTGATGAGTCATTTGAGTTTTATACGGGAACATCTTTAAGTCTTTCACCAAAATACGCTGCAGGGTCCGTCTGGAAATGCCCAATTGCGTGGCACGTCGCCTCGTTGATGTTTCTGGACACTCTTCCACATCTTCGCGCACAGCATCGATATTTTCAGCTGAACGGCCTGTTCTTGGTCTCCCAGACTTAGGTCTATCCAATGTTGAGCCAGTTGCTTCAAGGCGTGTGGCAAAGCGTCGAATTGTGCGACCAATCGGTGCCGGACGGTGGGGAAATCGTCGACGAAATTCACGTTGTGTTCTTATCACTGATGAATTATTTCGTAAGAACATTGACACAATTATTCCACGTTCTTGGGGAGTAAAACGGTCCATGTTTATTTTCAGTGTATTTTACATTTGTTCACTACACAATTTTCAACAACAGAATGACAGAAAATGTCATATAAAAAAAAAAAAAGTATTTTCTTTAGTGCCAGTACTTTTGCGCCACCCAGTATATCTCCCATATAAATTTCATCAAAATTAAGGGATGACTTAATTTTTTGGTGTTACTGTTTCTTAATTAATTTGGATGTTACACTGAAACGCGAAAAGAAAAATTACTTTAATTTGGGAAATCGGTGGAAAACCCCGACCTTTAACTTTTTGAAGGCGGTTGTATTTTTGTAAAAAAGTTTAGTGAATCAGCTGATCCGTGTCGGTTCCCCAGGGCCGCATGGACATGGACCACAGCGCGGGCGCGCTGCACGTGCAGTGCTCGGGGCGCGAGAGCAGCAGCAAGCGCGTGGCGGCCAGCACGTCGTCGCTGTCGGGCGGCGAGCGCTCCTACTCCACCGTGGCCTTCATCATGGCGCTGTGGGACTGCGTCGAGCTGCCCTTCTGCTTCATGGACGAGTTCGACGTCTTCATGGTACAGTCAACAGCAAAAGTAGATGATCAAAATCAGAAATTCAATACTAATGAACAGAGTTCGCGTCAGAACTGTGTGGCGTCGAAGTGATTCAAAAGTATGTGTGTGACAATCACATACTTTTAATAAACAAACTAGTAATAAATTATATAAATTAGTGTTAGTAAATTAGTATTGAATTTCTGATTTTGTTCATCTACTTTTGCTGTTGACTGTACGTTCAAATTTTTATTCAACAGCGAGAGAAAACGTGTCTTCGGCCCAAAGCTACGAATTACTACTCTATGAAATTACGTTTCTATATGTAATTCCTTAGTAGTAACTAGATATTGCTAGTTCGCAATAATATTTAACATTTTAACCGCCACAGTCATGTATAGATGACAAACCAAGCACGCCACGGTCACGAGTATATGACAGACAAGTTACTACCTTATGGTATTACGTTTAGAAACGTACTTCCATAGAGTAGTAATTCGTAGCTTGGCGTCAAAGGCACGTTTTTTTTTGTTTTTCAGGTTAATAATATGTGCAAATCTATCTATTCATTTAAATTTTCGAAGTTTTATGATTTAAGATTCCAGGGTCCCTAGCTCCAATACAGATCCCTTTTTGAGGTAGCAGAGGCAGAAGCTTCTTCAGTTCTAACTATACATTTGTTGCAGGACGGCGTGAACCGTAAGATAGTGATGGAGCTGCTGATCGACCACGCGCTCGGCAACACGAGCCGACAGTTTGTGTTCCTTACCCCGCAGGACACCTCCGCCGTCATCGCTGGACCAAAGATTAGCATACATTTGTGAGTAAATCATCTAAAACGTCTTTTATAGCTTAAAACAAAAAACAAAATTTACAAAAAAATACTTACGTAGTATAAAACAAAGGCGCCGAAATGGTTTACTAATGTTTGCCATATTTTAAAATGCAATAATTTCATATACCATACTTGTATTTGCCATAATTTCATTACAAATGACGCTTCAGTTGCCATAATTGTGAAATTACATAACCACCATTTTCACTAATTTCATTGATCTTAATCGATCAAGTGCCATAATAATTTAAACCATAAATTTATTTGCTATATTTTTCATTGTCCTTAATGTCGTTTTCCATAACATTTATTCAACATAACCATACATACATGCTTGCTTTGCAAGAGAGGAAATATAACCAGGTTTCACTGTATTTTGTTGTGATAGCGGCTGAAGAAATAAACTGTCTGAAAATTTCAAATGTTTACCTATTATGTTTAAAAAGTCGAAGGGTTGGTCTTGTGACACAAGGTCGGACAGATAGAGGGGACGAGATGGGTCCCGTTAGGAACAGACAGCGTCATCAACTGCTTACCCCTATCCGAAAAAAATGTCATGTTAAGGGCGCGTATTCGATTTAGCGCAATTCAAAATCTAAACGATTGCTAGAACGGCGTAGCAGCATTGAAACACACTAGTACAATACAATGGTCTGTTTGTGTGCATCAGAAAAAAAAAATACGCACGAAATAAGCACGAATCATTGAAATTGATCGGCAAACGACAGCGCGCAATGTTTTACAGTCCTTTTTTAAAATAAATGAGTTCGTATAACGGACTAAAAAATGTTCTGTTTATTAAGCATAACCTTTATTTTCATAAAAAAATATAAATCAGTTATGCTTTTATTCAAAAACTGGTGAAAAAAAAATTGTCAAAGTGAACCGATTTTGTACTTTTTCAACATAGTCATTAATACATAATAGTAATATTTTCGTAATTTTGGCTCTGTAGTATATCCTGTTGGAAAAACGCATAAAACATAATATTTTGGCATACTGTAATGGTTATATTCGTCCTGAAAGTTAACTCTGACGTCTATTTTCGTAAAACGCTATGAAAGGATTGTCTTCGCTTTAAAAAACAATAATTAAAAATTATACTTTTACTCTGTAGCTGTCTAAATCAAGACTTAATCTTTCTTAAAACTGTAATTGTCTTTAAATAATCTGCTCACATTTAAATTTAAATAGGCACCAAAATATTAAATAGGCAAAAAAATATAAAACCTTCAGTACGTTTTGAAGGCAAAAACATATTATAAAAAGAAAAGTTTTATTTTGCTTATTGTCGATAGTTCTACATATAAATGTGTTGTTTACAGAAAAAGATCTAGCTAATACTTACTTTTTTCGATAGATAATTAAAACTTATTTCTACGCGATACCGCACTACTGCTCCTGAAATATAAACCTAGGTATTTTTTGTATATTTTTTTCATTTTCGACAAATTTAAATTTAAGTATTACAAAAAACTTCAGACCTCTGGGATGCTTTTTCAGCGAGATATCAGCGATAACGTGTTTTCCACCGTTTCAATGGCGCGGCCATGGGGTTTTAGTCTTACAGCTCCTAAACTATAAACCTAGGTATTTTTTGTATATTTTTTCCATTTTCGACAAATTCAAATCTAGTTTTTACAATGAATTTCAGACGTCTGCAATGCATTTTCAGCGTGATATCGGCGCTAGAGTGTTATTCACCGTTTCAATAGCGCGGCCATGGGGTTTTTGCCTTGCAGCTCCTAAAATATAAACCTAGGATTTTTTTCTGTATTTTTACATTTTTTTTACAAATTCAATCTGTTATTTACCGAATTGAGCTCTCTGCTATGCTTAGTTTTAAAGATCTCCGTGGCCGCGCGTTTCAATGGCGCGGCCACGTTCAAACCCTTATAACTTTTTAACCATAACTTCGACAAATTTATGGTTTTGGAAATCAGTTATTACAAAATATTACATAATCTTGGCATAGTTTTTTTTTCGCCGTGGCCGCGCGGTCGAAACGCACACAGACTTTTTGGCTTTTGACTACCCTTAACGGACTGCCAAACATCTACAAATGACAGCCGGGACCAACGACTTTACGTGCTTTCCGAAGCACAGAGGGAACTCTGTATGTAATGAATGGTCACCCATCGACAGACAGACCGCGGCAAGCGTAGCTTAACCTTTGACCGATAGATCTGTACGGCATTTACTTAGCCACGAGCTCCTCATAAATAGTATATACTCATAATTCGTTAAAAGTATATCTGTCTAATACCTCAATTTTGTTACAGAATGGCGGACCCGCGGCCTTAGCGTATTCATGTAAGCATTTTTATATGTAATCCTGATGGAGATAATTTTATCATGTGATTGTTTTTTTTTTTAATAATTACAATAAAGAGTTACCAGTTCTCAAATTTCGGTACTTATGGTACTTTCACGATGCTACATGTTACATCGTTCATTATTTTTATACTGTTTTGTAAGTGAAGAATATTTGAACACAGTGAATGGAAAATAAAAACATTTTCAAATAAATAATCAACACCATTTATTTAATACTATGTCGCCGTGAATTGACTGTACATACAAAAATGTGATCGATGCTGTTATTGCACAAATGACATCCGATTTACTGCTATTCTCCATGACATGAGATCACATGCTATGAAACCAGGGATACAGTATTGTTCTTCCATACATATATTATAGGTACCTTATATTAACTTCAATAAATTGATATAAAAATAACTTACATCTAAAAATTCTAATCATTTTCTACTAAGGATATAATTTTAAATTATTTTAATATAAAGTAACAAATCTAAGTCTTATTTATAAGGCCAGCGTCGCCTTAGTGGATAAGCGTAATCGTTCAACTTAATTCTACATTGAATTTTACTAAAACGAACAATACCCGGTTCTATTGGAGTTAGGTACACTGTACAGTATTATATATTATTTAAAAATACAATAAATCCATAAAATATGGTGAATACGATTTGTACAACAGATTAATTTAATATTTTCTATACATATAGTAGTCGTCGTAGTCGATGAAGTAGGAACATTCGGCTACAGATGCAGAGTGGACAGCAGTCTTAGTTTTGAGAATACAAAATAATGTCCTACTATTGTCGATGTTGACTCATAAATGAGACTGTTGCTTTATAAAACATCATGCACTCAATTTATAGCTGAAAGATACATTTTCAAGTACCCGTTTTGTGTGATCGTTAATATTTTTCAAATCACAGTTTATCCACATAAGAAGGAAAATATATTATGCCTTTGTTCTAACCTACTTACCTGCTTGATCTCAACATCATCGATAAATGTTTAAATAAGTTTTACCACTCCAGGGTTTGTTTGGCAAAAAAAAAGGAAATATAAGCAAAGTGAACCCACTATCGAGATCGTGAGATGTAAAGCATTAGTAATGAGAAACGTCCGGAAACAGACGCCCGAGCGAAAGTTATTCAAATGTAAGTATTTACGACTGCAGTAGCGTATTTTCTATCAACAGTTTATACAAGCAAAAATTGCTGTCAAAAGTGCTCGTAAATAAACTCATTATAAGGTCATAAATATTCACAATGATGTATGTGGCATAATTTGAGTTACTTTTAATATACTTAGAAATGACATGTCGCACGATTTATATAAAACACTTACCTACCAAAGTATATGCCAGGAGTCAAGTTAATTACATGCATTCAGTTCATTGGTTAGTGCTCTAAAAGACAGTCTCTGCGATGCTCCTTCATTTCTAAGTATGCTGAGAAAAACCCATAGGACATGGACAGAACAGATGTTTCCAACCTTGTGGCAGTCTTTGGTTAAAATAAGCCGCGAAAGATATTTTACTATAAATTATTATAAAATGTACATATCAATTTTAAAAATCAGATTGACTCGAAGCTCTATTTATCAGTCTCAAGAACGTTTTGCGTTCATTTATCATCAATTACAAATATATTATAATATTCATCAATTTATATACAAAATGTCGAGAAAATCAAGGACTAAGCATACATCTACTTCACTAGTAAGAGTATATGTATAATGGGAGCAGTTTATTAAAGATTATACAAGATGATTTTTTATGCACGCTCCAAATTTCTCAGGGTGATAGTACCCATGAAATTGAATAACTTTCTCCAAAAAACATGGGTCGAAATATTAAAAAAAAAATCGGACTTCCCATACAAAATCAATAGTCAGCTGATCGATTTTGTATGGGAAGTCCGATTTTTTTTTTAATATTTCGACCCGTTTTTTGGAGAAAGTTATTCAATTTCACCCTAAGAAATTTGGAGCGTGCATAAAAAATCATCTTGTATATTATTATATTAATTTTGGACATTTGATTTGATGCTCAAGAATATAATTAGGATATAAAAGACAAAATGATTGGTAACTCGTGTGTTTGCACTATGCACGATATAACGGCCATTTAAAAAAAAATACGTAAAAAATAATATTCGTTATGTGAAACAAGTCATAGGGTGGTAAACTAATTAGTTAAAGATACAGAATAAAGATTGATTGAAAAATGATTACAATGCATTCGTATTTTTATTTACACAAAAATATTATATTATACGTCCACGCTGATAATTTCTTATAGTGTAGTTAGCAATAGTTGATCTACATACTATAAAATAGGCTCGCTGCTTCCTGCTGACATGGAAACAGCAATAGACAAGGTAGATGTTACAAGTATTGAAAGGACACAACCTTATTTTAAATATAATAATTGCGTTAAAAATAATACGGTGGATTATCTCTACTTAAACACGGTGTTAGTGACAACATACTTTGAATGGAATGTTTAAGCAGTATGATCTGGCCTACTGCCACTGTTAGTCCAAAACCATCGATATATTATAGATTTTCATAAGTAGGAACAATATACTATTTACAGTTTAATTTGTTGCACAAGCAACATTTTTTTCTAGCTCATTAAAATTGTATTGGAATAAACAGATAGTTTACTGTGAATATTTCTAAGTAAATTTAAACCCTTTCTTTCAAACCAAGATAGGAGTCCACTAGGCAGACGGGCTGAGCTCCATCGGAACGCAAACGTGTCAACTAAGGGCGCGGCGGTCGGATGTCAAAATGCCAGTTTGCCTAGTGAACCCCTAGCTTCAGCTAACCACATTAAAATCTATATTTTCCAATATAATTTGGTGTAGCTATTTTTTTATTATGTTTTACATGACTTAAATACTTACATACTTATAACAAAACAGTACCAGTACCTTTAAGTGTATACAATGAAATATTTTTTTTCCTTAAAAGTTTTTTTGTTGCATCTAAAAAGGAATACAAGGCAAGCCTTTTTGCAACCTTAATATTCCTTGCAGATCTAGTTCATTAACACTTTTTAAATAAAGAAATAGAAAAGCCTGATGAATGGTCTCTCCTCAATTTAAATATTAGTGACATGCACACTGCAGTTGCTTCATTAGTGCCTAGTGTTGTTAATAAGCAGCTCACAAGCGCACGCGCGTTAGTAACTCATGGACTATTAGTAAAAACGCTCAAATGAGAGTAACCATTGCACACCGGCTTGTTACTAGCTGCGACTCATACAGAAACCAATAAATATTTTAAGAAAATGCCTATCAGTTAAGTTTCTAAATAAATAAATTTGTTTTGTTGAATAAAGACCGTAACCTATATTCTTGGTGGTCCACATGTGATGACAATTCAATGTAATAGATAAGTTAATAATGTGTACTTCTTCTTGATGTACTTTTTATGCGATATGTTTTATATTCGCATCTGTTGATGTCAAAAGTAGTTTGCTGAATAATGCAAATAAATATTAGTCTTACACTTCATCACGACAAAAATAGGAGATTTAATAGTTGACTCTCTAGTTCGTTTCATTTTTGTAAAAATCTGCATTATATAACAATAGCAGAATATAACAGATTTGTTAATATAACATTTCTTATATCTAAGTTAAAAGTCAAGTTTGCGTAATAATCTTCAGAGTGAGAATAGATTTTGGCTTATCGTAATGAATGAACCAATTTACCTAACGGACGTTTTTTTTGGTGCGCGAGGCAAACAACAGTACAATTTAATAAAAAAATCAGGAGTTTCTTGACTTAACTTCAGATGTCGAATTGTACCAAATCAATAGAGTATTAAACAACTGCTCATACAACAAGTATCGGAACATAACAAACAACAATGAACCTTAGTGTAGGTATCAGTCGGCGGAGAGTCGCCTGGCGCCGGCGCCACAGGCCGCGCTACTGGGCGTGCTGCTGGTGGGTGTCTTCGGGCTCTTGTGGTCCGACTGCGGCGGCGTGGGCGGGTACACGTGCGAGCTGTCCTGAGACGTCGACGCCGCAGTATCCGTCTGCGTCGACGACTGTTGTTCCGCCATTATTTGGTACACTTTATCCTACCAGACAAAATACCCAGCATTGTAATTATATATTATTATGTATTAGCATTCATATCTTTGTATTGTACGAGTCAGTTTGATAAATTATCGAGACAAGGAAAGTATTATTCAAGATAACGAATTCGTAATGCACAATAAATCGTATTCAAAATGTAATAGCAAAGCGTGAACAAATGAGGCTCAATTAGCTTCCGGTAGATCATTTCCAGATATGTCCAAGAGTTATTATTTTTGGCTAAATAGAACTATGTAGCCCATTATTTTAATTTAGGGATAGTATTAAAAATGACCTATCAAATGATGAAGACATGACCCATCTAGCTGGTACTAAGCCTTGGTCACATCGACTGCATCTACGCGTTATTTACGCCACGGTACTGCGTAAGACTTTATTATGCGGCAGGTCCACCCCCTTATGCTACCACTTCACATGGCGTATTTGTGTAAATATTCGCCTTACTTGGATAATACAAAATAGACTTCATTTCAATAACCATAGGGTATACTTTGTATTATCCAAGTAAGGCGAATATTTGCACAAATACGCCATGTGAAGTGCTGGCATTAGAAGGGTAAACATTAAGCGATCGCTAGTCGCCTGGAATGCTAACGACTCGGACAGTAAATTAATATTAATCGTGGTAAAACTGTAAGTGCACACCCCGTAAACATGTAAATGGAACAAGAATAATCGAAGAAGCCTGACCTATTGCTTCTGCAGCATGTAGCGTACCTATATATTCTTGGTTTTTCTTCGCCTGAAAACAAAATCTTGGGTACGCAATTGCATACACGACATAGAAGAGTAGAATATACTCACAAACATGTCGAGGGTGACGTTGTGTGACTGTATGCGGTGGCTCTCGTCCAGGTTGACGTCGGGACAGATGAGGTCGAGCCCTCCCCCGCGCTGCATGAACTCTCCGTCACCATTGCGCACCATGCACACGGAGCCACTCTCGCGCACCACGTCCGCGCATGGCGCCAGCCATCGCCAGCATGGCTCCAGTTCCTCCCAGCTGTAGCCTGCAAATGACAGACCTTTAAGCCTAAATTCACAGTAATAATTAGTCCCAGTATTATAGAATGGGAGGGACAAGGGAGAATGTGCGAGGGACACACATGGCAAAATTTGTATGGGATCAAGAAGCGCCTGCGGACTCACTTAAGATACGTTACACGTTTCGGCCCGTATAACGAAAGTTGGTAGGGCCATGGGAAGGTTGGAGGGAGTCCCAGTATTATAATTAAAGGAATAGTCCCAGTAGCTGGCGGACAGTGAAGGACAGTTACAGTTACTGTCTAGCTGCTACTGGGTCTGTGAAAACAAAGTTGAGCCAGTACTGATCGGTCAGTTGCTGTAAGTCAGCTACTTCAATTTTTTTTTGTTTCTACTGTCCACTGACCTTCCCCCTTTCCCAAATTGACAGGGTGCCATTCCCAGAACTAGTAACACAGTAGGTAGTTGTGTATTGCTGTCTCCTATGCAGACCCAGTAGCGAGAACACATCGGGAAAGTGGCAGTACTGTATAGACAGCAGAATGCACAGTTGCTGACTACTGGGTAGTCAGAAACTGGGCCTGTGAAAACCAGGTCGGTAGTCAGCAACTGTGCATTCTGCTGTCTATACAGTACTGTCACTTTCCCGACGTGTTCTCACTACTGGGTCTACATAGGAGACAGCAGTACACAGCTACTGAGTTACTAGTCCTGGTCTGGTGTTTCTGACCCATTGCGATTTCACGAGGCCAGCAAAATGGCTGATCAGTGCAATATTATTAGATAAAATATACGACTATTGGCATTACTCCTTGGTGAACATTTTTAACTGAGACTGGTCTTGAAGCAGCTATGCGGTGAGGGAGGGGAGACAGTTGTCACAAGTTGACTTATCAGTGAGCTCTCGCGGCACCGCACAGCTACCTCAGGAACAGTCTCAAATAAGCGGTCGGGTAGTTGAATTGCTTTTTTTATCAATGACTACTACGCATGCTATTTTTTAATGTGTTCATTAATTCGTATCTATTGTTTATTATAAAGGTATGGCATTGATAATAGCATTATATTTTTACAACCGAAGTGACAAATTGCTGTATCACACGCCACCCACGCGCCGCATACAAAAATCCTGCTATTTATGTAACACCTTGTGACCTTCATTATAGCTTACATTATCTGCCTAGCCTTTTCCCAACGACGTGGAGTCTAGTGTTTTACATGGAGCGACTGCCTATCGGACCTCCACAACCCAGTCACTGGGTAACAAGACACCCCTTGGTGAGATGATTGTCAGTCTTGATTGTCTGACTAGTTATGACAGCAGTTAAAGATTACGAATGACAGCCGGGAGTCAACAGGTTTACGCGTGCTTTCCGGGGTATGGAGGGTTATTGGCATGAAATGGATGGTTACCCATCCACGAACCAACCGCAGCAAGCGTATCTTAACCATGGCCGATCGATCTGTACGACTTTTACTTAGCCTTATAGATTAAGGCATTAAGTCCGCCTTTGTACCTTTGTGCATGAAGTATAAATAAATTAATTAAATAAACAAACGTATCGAACTCACCTGATACCCTAATAGCCTTTTCCTTAGAGAACGCGTGCGCCATAGCCGCGGCCGCGACGGCACTGTACGGGAACAGATTCACGTCCACATGTAACACTGCTAAGTCTATCAATTGTCCACATATCACAAAATCCAGCGACGAGTACTGGGGGAACACAAACGTGTATCCTCTGAGAGCGTTTGCGCCTAGGTCACTCTCGCCGAGCAACCTGCGCTTGGCACTCCTGCCTTCGCTGTCCAGTTGCATGTACACGTTCAGCCAGCTGTTGATGGTGATCGGCGTGATGCTCCACGACAATATCTTGAGGATGAGCAGTTCCTCTAGAAGTATTTCGTCGGTGGTGCACGCGCCGTCTGTCACGTACGCGAACTCGCCGATTTTAGGTGGGTACACTTCTTCGACCTTTGCCGCTATGAATAAACATGTGATACCTGGAAGAAGACGTTTCAAATTACATGTGTCTGTTGACAGCTACACCTACAAAAATACCTTACCTAGTGAAAGCGGTCTTTGAGATACAATTCTTTTTATTAGTAATTGACGATCAAAAGTGCACTTTAATGGTCTACTTTAACTAAATAATTTGACTTAGACTAGTTTGTAGACGGTTCTGTATTCTCATCAGCGTGAAGTAAGTATCCCTATGAATAATCGTTAGTAACTCAATAGTGTGTCTTTTACCTATAAGCTGCAACCGGCCCTTCTGCACGTCTTCCGTGTTGGAAAGATACCGGTCCACATAGTCCACTGTGAGATGAAATGTTTCTCTATGCAGTTTGTATACTTCACATACCTGTTGGAAGAACGCAAAAATATATAAAGTGGAACGGCATGC
Organism: Charanyca ferruginea; assembly: GCA_947361185.1. NCBI lineage: Eukaryota > Metazoa > Arthropoda > Insecta > Lepidoptera > Noctuidae > Charanyca > Charanyca ferruginea. Next base: position 27,690,813 of record OX376058.1, on the reverse strand, counting down.
AGTTGGATCTAGTCTAGCCTTATATTTTAAAGTCGGGATCACTACGCAGGCGTGTAGGCACGGAGGCAGGTGTCGGGATTGATATTTATGTGAAGCGTTTTCGGAATCTGGGAACCCCATAACATAACTAAGAGCGGTTGTTAGACTTTTAAGTTACCATCTACGTTAAGGAGTCAGCACACTAAACACTGTATCATATCATGCCCGCGCTAGGGAAGTGTCAGTCAAAAAAAAAATGTTGCATTGTAAAGCTTGAGGTACCTCTAGCCCGTTCCGGCACCGACGTACACCCTCGCGCCGGATGTTGCCAAACCTATGCGCGGTCATCATACGCGGTTATAACCCGTGCTCACAATTTCGCCGCCTAAATTGTGAGCATACGGTTATAACCGCGAAAGATGACCACTCTAAACGGGTAGTAAACGTATTGCTATTATGTTACCATCTTCTAATAATAATAGTTATCTTAATGATTAATTTATTAAATTAAAATGACGTATATCATATAATATTTTTCTCCTTTATCAACTAGGTACCTAAGTAATGTCCAGTATTCTCCCACGAATTTTCTTTTTTATTAAAGCGCCGTGAAACCATTAGCGCCGTGAAACCAGTAGCGCCGTGATTGTCTGATGTAATTGTTTTTTCTTTCTTCCTTGTCTAAAACAATGGCTATCTTTGCTGATTTTATCATGGACAATTTTTTAATAGCCATCGTACAAATAGTATTCTCAACAGAAATGTTCACTCGCTCTTCCTGACGAGTTTGTCCCCCGTGAAAACACAGATTAACTACTACAACTCAGAGAACGGATATGACACGCGGATGATTCGCGCATGCTACGGTCACTAAAACGATGATACGTTCATAGCACGGTCATTAGTATAATACGGCGTAGTGGGCAGACTCCTTTGTTATTTATTTAAAAGCCTGGGTTCTCCCACTGCAGGGCAAGGCTTCCGTTTCTCCTTTCCAATCCTCCGGCCTGGGTTAGTGTGGATCAATTCCTCCTGTAAGCGTCAAGTTCATCCTGCCATCTTCGGCCCGGTCTACCACAATGTCGCTGAACGATTCCGGGACACGCATTGTGGTTGTTTTAGCCCACGATCCGAACGACATACAGCAGACATGGCCAGCCCAGTCCCACTTAGGCGATTCACACACTGCCCCGCATCACACAGCGGGGTGCGTGGCGACGCAGTCACGCGCGCGGTTGCGGGAGTTCATCTGCACCATCATGCAGATTTCTTCGCATACACCCACACACGTGGACGCGTGTTACTCTGCATGTAGGCGCGTGAAGCGTGATCTGCAACACCGCGCGAGAATGCGTTTTCTGTGTGTTGTAAGCAACGTAAGAACACGCACTCCCGCACCCCGCTGCGTGATGCGGGGCAGTGTGCGAATTTTTGAGCGAGTTCATGCGAATTATAATTATTTCGTTCAATGCTATAATGTTTGCGGCTAATATGGCTATCGTATAAAGGTTATTATTGTCCGTAGTCTTTAATTGTTTGTGTCTCGTTAGGGTTATCTGTCCCGGGCACTCCCGGACGTCTTAATGGCTAAAGCGAGATTAATTTCGGCTAAGATATAAATTAGGTGAATTGTCTACTTCACTTCGTTCCTGTTTCCATCATTAAATTACGCATCTTGGTGAAGCTTTATGTGAATTTGAATGAGCTAATTGGTCTTTAAGAGCTGTATATCATTGATATTGAAATAAGACAAACGGACCTCGTTTTTAAAATATACATATTTGCATAATATTATAAAGAGATCCAGTTTGTAACTTTGAAAGTAGGTAGGAGATAATCTCGAAACTCCTCATCCGATTTAAAAAAGTCCTTCACCGATAGACGGCTACAGTATTGCCGAGTGCCATAGGCTTTGTTTTGTGATTTACTTGATTACCACGTTCCAAGTCACGGGCAGAATCTAGTACTTAAACACTATTATCGATATAAATAAAAAGAAAACTCCTGACTGACTGACTCATCAACGTCCAGACCAAACCCTTGGACCTAGAAAGGTGAAATTTTGCACAGAGGTTCTCTTTATAATGTTGACAAGGATTAAGGTAGGATTTTTCGAAATTCAACCCCTAAGGGAGTTAAATAGGGGATGAAAGTTTGTATGGAAAATCGACATTTTTGTGGTCGATACCATGAAAATTTGTGTTTATAATTCTGTAAAACCCCACACTGTACCGACACTCACGCGAACGAAGTCGGGCATCAGCTAGTGAATAATAGGTCTATAAAAAAACTTACAATACAATTCTCGCTAACCGATCTAATAAACAAATTATGTAATCGCACTTGTTGCACCTTGTTTTGAAACTTTATAACGAAGCAACAAACTGTTATCTGAATACTGTTCAAATCAATAAACAGAGGCCCCCGCACATGTTCGGCAACTCTTAAACAGTACTCGAGTGACTTGAACCGAACAGTTATCGGTACAAAAAAAACGCGCGCAGTGATATATATTCTAAGAAATCTGGTACAACTGAATGGGATAGATTCTTTTTATGTCGCCAAATGTTAAGTTGTCGGTCTGTATAAACAACTTTCAGAGAGGAATACGCAGCTTACGAGACTTTATATCATAGAAAGAGCATAAAACATACTAATACACTAAGGCCTTTGCCCAGCAGTGGGAAAATCCAGGCTTAAAAAAAAAAAAAAAAAAGACTAATTATAATCATCATCTGCCTAGCCTTTTCCCAACTTTATTGGGGTCTGCTTCCAGTCCTACCGGATGCAGCTGAATACCAGTGTTCTACATGGAGCGACTGCCTATCGGACCTCCACAACCCAGTTACTGGGTAACACGATACCCCTTAGTAAGACTGGTTGTCAGACTTACTGGCTTCTGACTACCCATAACGACTGCCAAAGATCTACAAAGGACAACCGGGACCAACGGCTCACCAATTATAATAATAACAAATAATAGTAATAACCTTTATTTCAGACTACAGTTCATAGTTGTATTAGTATTTTGGTGTTAGTAACAATATCACTTAGATAAATATCACTTAGATAAATATGTTAGTATTGTTAGTTTTCGTAATTCATTTTTATAAAGAGTATAGAGAGGTCACTGAGTTCTGTAATACAGGTCTTTGAACCTAGCGCAGAATTCAGGGAATTCTTAAGAATGTGTCACTGTTTTATGTGAATAAAGATTTATTATTATTATCACCATTTATTAATTATATTTACCTATAAAATACATTTTCAAATATTAATAAACAATAAAAACATTTAAAAATATAAAAAATAGTAGCCCATCGGTATCGGGAACAGGGTCCAAGCTACCGGCGGTCAGGGCTCCAGAGAGAGAAACCTCTTGACAATGCGGGCCGTGTCCAGAAGTACTGCCTTCTGAATCAAGCCCTTGATCCAGCCGCCTAACGAGAGCCTCCTTAGATGTTGGTCGAGGCTCTTGGCAATTAAGCCATTGGCAGTAACAACTATCGGCACAATGATCGCTGAGTCCACATCCCACATGTCGACAACCTCGCGGGCCAAGTCAAGATACTTTATTTGCTTGTCTTTCTCGACCTTCACGAGGTTCACGTCATGCGGAACTGCTATGTCAATAATCATTGCGCGCTTCTCCAATCGATCCACCACCACTACATCAGGTTTATTGGCTACAATAGTCCTGTCAGTGATGATGGATCGATCCCAGTACAATGTGACATTGCCATTTTCAAGAACTGGATCGGGCACATACCTGTAGTATGGTACTTCTGATTCCACGAGGTTGTATTTCAGAGCAAGTTGCTGATGGATAATCCTGGCCACAAGGTTATGTCTATGCAAGTACTCTTCGTTAGCGAGACGAGAACATCCAGAGATAATGTGACGGATTGATTCTCCCGGTCGGTGACATGCCCGACAAATGTCAACAGTGCCATCCTTCACAATAAATCTCCGGTAGTTATTCGTCATAATAACTTCGTCCATAATTGCACAGACAAAACCTTCGGTTTCTCCAAATAGATCACCGAATCGTAGCCAGGATACGGACGCTAAGAAATCGACATCGGGCCCGTGTAGGGCCCGGAAAAAGCGTCCGTGAAGCTCCTTACTCTTCCAAACCTCCTCGCGATCATTAGTCTTGAGCACTACAGGTATGCACCAGTTCTCTTTAGCCAAGGAGAGCGGGGTGAGGCCCTTGTCCACTGCAACTACATCTCGATGCATCCCCACGTCGGCTTCTAGGAAATATTCCCTGAGACTGCATATCTCACGGTTGTGCAGGGTCTTAGCATTTAAGAAGCCACGACCGCCACACTTCCGCGGGATATACAGTCTCATCACCGATGACCGTGGGTGATGCATCCGATATGCTGTCAACAATGTACGGACTTTCCTATCCAGGGCATCGAGTTCCGTTTGTGTCCATTTGAGTATGCCGAAAGAGTACATCAGAACTGGCATGACCCATCCGTTGAACGCCTGACAAAACACTATTAAATACTTTCTTCAGGCGGCCAAAGTTTTAAGTCATCCATGTAAAGAAGGTGAGATATTACCTGACCTCCTCTCTTCAACCGATAGCCTAGACTTGAATTCTCCAGCAGTGTGCTTAGAAGATTCAGGGCTAAGCAGAACCAAAGCGGACTCAAACTGTCGCCCTGAAATATACCCCGCTCAATCCTTATCGGTTCACTATTCCTCTGGATTTGTCGACATCCTGGATAGCGAAGGACGGTCCTCCACTGCCCCATACACGACATCAGGAAGGTGCGCAGAGTGGCATCGATCTTATACAACTCTAGCACCCTCATGAGCCATGTATGCGGCACAGAGTCATAAGCCTTCTTGTAATCTATCCAACATGTCGACAGATCCTTACGGGATCGGCGAACCTGTTGACTGATGGCCATGTCAATCAGGAGCAGCTCCTTAGTACCGCGAGACCCATTCCTACATCCATTTTGAGAGGGAGACATGATACCGTTACTGTCTACGTGGTGGTTAATTTTAGCTCTCAAAATGGATGTAAAAACTTTATAGACCGTCGGCAAACATGTGATCGGTCTATAATTTTTGGGTTCCGCAGTACTACCCGATTTATGGAGCAGGTGGGTTATTCCTGTCGTCAAAAACTGGGGCAACGATCCTGATTCCAAGCATGACTGGAACCACGACGCCAAACAAACGTGCGACCTTCTGAACCATTTGATCCAGAAGTTGTGCAGCCCGTCCGGCCCTGGAGACTTCTAATTAGGCAATGGACGGACTGCACAAGCTACATCTTGGGGGCTGATAGTGATTGCCTCCATTTCTGGTATTGCGTCGCACGCTCGTTCGACTTCCTGAGTCCAATCACCCTCAGTGTGACCGACAGGCACCGACCAGATGTTGCGCCAGAACAAATTCATGGCGTCGTCATCCGGCGGGCGCGTATCAGTCACACTTTGAATCCGTCGCTCCCAAGTTCTATAAACCCACCTTTCATCGCTCTGGAATGTGCGATTCTGAAAGTATCGTTCCGCCCGTCGCTTATACCTTCGAATACGGCTTGCCCATGCATACACCTTCTGCTTCAGGAAGTCGATGCGCTCTGTGACCCAGGACATATAGTCTCGAGGACTGATATCAGTCCCCGAGAATGCCCGCCTCACAAAGCGCATCACTCTTGGTCGAGAATTGCCCTCCCTAAAGCAGCTTAATTTGCCGATGAGCACTCTGGCCTCACTAATGCGGCGCTCAATTCTGCACTGCCACGCCGGTACGGCAGGTTTTGGTCGTGTAGCTCTGTCATCATTAGCAAATTTGACGTGAGCTACACGACATGCCGCAACAGCTGCACAGTACAGAATCGAATGCGCATCAGTGAGGTCTTCGCAACTATCAAAATTTATTATTATTATTATTATAAAAAAAAAACAATAATAATTATAATATTACTAATTCGAAAGTGACTTTGTTTGTTACGCTTTTACGGGTGAACTACAAAACCGATTTTTATGAAATTAGGTACAGATTAAGCCAAGAAGGGCCATAAGACTACTATTTAATTCGCGACTTTTAATAACCGACATTCACGAAGACGAATTTGGGGTCAAAAGCTCTTCATCTGCCTAGCCTTTTCCCAACATGTTGGGGTGGCTCCCTGTTTAACCAGATGCAGCAGAATACCAGTGTTTTACATGGAGCGACTGCCTATCTTACTTCCACAACACAGTTACTGGATAACGCGACACAAGGGGTGTCGCGTTATCCAGTAACTGGGAGCTAAGCCTGGGTGTCAGATTTTCTAGCTTTTGTCAAAACTAATAAATAATATTTTCGCATCCATGCATAAAACAACAATCATAAAGACAAATGCCGTTACAATTACATGTTGCATATCCTTACACAAACGCCGGAAATGCAATGATATGAGATAATAATTTGAGTCTACTATTAGCGTATACGATTGAGGAAAACCCGTCTGAATTTCGCACGTGAAGCGCCTAATCGGCACGCAGACGAGATTCGCGCAAAAACTTAGTTACCACAAAGTTAAATGTACAGTTATATACCTACAGTTACGGATTGATCGGTGCTTACTGCGTTGAATGGGACATTACCGAAAAATTTAAATGTTTCGTTAAATGTCTGGGTGTCTTGTGAAATCCCATAATTAAATCAAGTTTTGTAGGGATTATTCGAGGATTCGTACACCTACCTACACGCTACAACTAAAATTCCTTTTGGTTAAAGATTTAAATGACTAATTAACGTCACCGTAGTTGTATCCCTTATAATATTGACCTATGACCAAGCCTTAATTAGTAAAGTTTTCGACAGCTTTGTAATAACAAGATCGTAGAATATGTACTTGAATTGGTTAGTTGACACAACCAATTGTCAAAAACGATTTTTAGTTTCTTTAAAATCAATAAGTAGTCAATTAAGTTGGCAAATATAAGTGACGTCATAGTTTACTACTGCCATACAAAATCTATGGCGGAATCGCGTTCTGGCAACTCATCTACATCATCATTATCATATTATAAAGAGGTTTTTTTTTATTTTTGTATGTTTGTAACGAATAAACTTCAAAACTGCCGGTACGATTTCAAAAATTCTTTCACCATTAGAATGCTACATTATCTCTGAGTAACATAGGCTATATTTATCAATCCTTGAGAAAATTCACGAGACCGAAATCGCGGGCAAGTGCTAGTTAAAAAAAAACTTGTGGTCGCTTTGGTTTTGTTTGTTGTTTTGTATTATATTTGCCACCGACTTGCGAATTTAAGTTTAGCTTTTACTTTTAGAAGGCAGTTCTCTTTTTTGTGAAAAAGGTTTTTTTTCGCCTTTCTGTGCCTCCTTCTTATCGTAAAAATTATACGAAACGGGACACCAACGAGTCGAATTGATAACCTCCTTCTTTTTTTGAAGTCGGTTGTTTTTTTTTTAAATTGATTGGTGGTGTTAAGTGCCCAATTGTCAAAGGATATATTATAATCAGTGACAAATTAAATACAGTAGAGGCGTGCATTTCAATGATCGATGTCTTGTTTATCTTAATCCAATCGTAAGATTGCAATTGTATTTTTTCCGAGTAATAAAAGCAATGTTTAGTGATACTACTTTCCCTGGCTTCAATGGCGCCTAGTACCTACAGACGCAGCTTAGTAATCTGTAGTACCTACACGAAATATGGATAACAGATAGTTGGGAAAAAAATCATCTTGTTTAGTGGAATATTGAAAATGCAAAAATCTGACGAGGTGTACTTGGATTACAGCCACCTCGAATCCAGGGGAACTTCGTGTAAATCGAGAATCTAGCTAAAGCATCAACAAAGGGGCCTATCGAGCGATAGCTAAATGAGGTCACAACGGTTTTTCAAAACTGGCGGGAAAGTCGATAGCAAGACGAAAAAGAATCACTAAATCGAATACACCACAATCTCAGCGCAAATATTATACGAAATTAATATTAAAAAAGAGTATTTAATCTTCGAAGTCTTATCATCGTATGTACAATAGGAGTGTCCCACTTTCACAACATATTAAATTAGTACCTGCGTTGAACTGGCACATAAATAGTATGCGTCTTATCTAAAAAGAAGCAAAGCTTTGGTTTTATGTGTTACGTTCAAGTTCCATGTACTTGTATAGGAAAACTATGTGCGATGATTTAAATAATATAAATCATTTATTTGCCATAATGTAGGTAAACAGATATGATGGTCATTTTAAGGAGAGTCCCGATAGTTGTTACCTGACGGCATGCAAAATTATTTAACACTAGCACTGCCCGCGACTTCGGTCGCGTGAGTTTTCTCTAGGATCCATATTTTTTTCAATTGATCAATATTTTTTTCAATTGATCAATATTTTTACTCAGGGATTTTTAGACAGGAACCTTTGTTACTCAGGGATAAAGTAGCTTTTTAATGTTGAAAGAATTTTTAAAATAGATCGAGTAGTTTCTGAATTAAATCCAAACAAAGAAATCTTTCCTCTTTATTATAGTATTAATTAAGATAGTTTAGACCTCAGATTAAGAAACAAAAGGCAGATAGACCGCGCGGAACATTGAGAATAAAGCCAAAAAAGCAAACACAAATTCAAAATCGAATACCTACAATCTCGTGATTGTGTTTGCTTTTGAAATTGTAGTTGTATTTTCATTTGTTTTTTTTTTTAACGATGAAGCGTTTCGTGCTAAAGTTACACTTGTCAGTACAGCACGAAGCGCGTTGTAGGCATTCGTTTTTTAATTTGTATTTGCTTTTTTGGCTTCATTCTCAGTGTTCCGCGCGATCTATCTGCCTTTTGTTTCATAATCCGAGGTTTAGACAATACATCACTATCACGACATATTATAAAACAAAGTCCCCCGCCGCGTCTGTCTGTCCCGTTTTTTAATTTGTATTTGCTTTTTTGGCTTCATTCTCAGTGTTCCGCGCGATCTATCTGCCTTTTGTTTCATAATCCGAGGTTTAGACAATACATCACTATCACGACATATTATAAAACAAAGTCCCCCGCCGCGTCTGTCTGTCCCTATGTATGCTTAGATCTTTAAAACTACGCAACAGATTTTGATGCGGTTTTTTTAATAGATAGACTGATTCAAGAGGAAGGTTTTAGTATATAATTTGTCAAGCGGGCGAAGCCGCGGGCATCAGCTAGTCTATAATATAAAGTAATACAGTAGTAACCAGTAGTGCCAGCAAGTTCAGTTACTTTTTCAAATTCGCTAATAAGATACCTACAAGATTCCGACAAATCCGTTTTATTCGTCTAGTGCCTATTGTAGTTCGAGCTGCGCCAGATAAAATACTTTGCTATATTTCCGGTGAAGGTCACATTACATCTCGACGTCTCCTATTCTAAAAATACATTATTCGCAAAGCCTGAAGTTGATCGACAAATTGACTGAACGAGTAAGCGCATTTCATTGCATAAGCAAAAAGGATATTTGATTAAACGCCTGCCTAATACTACAGGGTCAATGCCATTTATCGACCCCCCATCTGCTGCTATAAACGGATGTGTTGACGACCTTGTAAACCGCAATTAAATATTCTAATACATAATCCCTTAAAACCTATTCAATTGTACTTAAATATGAAATTAAAACCGCTGAAAGTGCCATCTTGAAAACGCGTTGGTTAAGAGGTCAATGAACACGGCAAAAAAGGGGTCAATGACCCTGATACTTCATACTTTCAAACATGTGTAATTGAAAAAGTTTTCTTACCTTAACCTGTTCAAAAATCGCTGGAATGCCGCATGGAAATAAGATGGAGGATTTTAAAATCTAATCATGCAGATGTTTTTACATAGTCAACCATTAGCAGAACTCATTCACACATTACACCTAAACTTAAGTTTTTATGTAAATTACAAACAATATATGTTAATGCTGTCTGTCTCAGGACAATATTAGTCTGGCTGTAGATTGATCATTTGCATTACCTTACCCTCAGCATTCTCCCAGGTTTCGTCCTATAGGAAATAGGTGTTCTTATTCCAAAATTTCCTATTAGATAATGTTAACATTATACTCTAGTGCTTGGCACTAAATCTACAAATCTCCTATTCTATTTATAGTTCACATTCTCTCACAGTGTCAATAGTCTGTCCCATAACTACTTGTAATCATTTCAAGTCATTCATGAGTGACTGAAATTAATGCAAAAAATGTGTCTTACCTCATTCAACCAGTCTAGAAGGATAGCTCTCATCCTAGGTTGTAGATTAGGGTGATTGTCAAACATATTAGGGTTCTTCTTATTACTAGATCTGGCATCACAGTCACACATGCTGTTCCACACATCTGCTGGGTCCGCCCAGGACAAGCCTGGCAGTGGACACTTCCGTTTAGGCAATGTGGGGCATGGTATCTTACTAGTGCTGAAATTAAGGCTCTAACTTAGCACACATCTAGCTATTTCACAGATCTGAAGGTTATTCTAGGAGACACTGCAGTGTGTTGTAATAGTCTATTTATTATGCACATAGGTGTGTTCACTATCTCTTTAGGAAGGTCAATTTATTGTAAGTTACCTTTTTGCACAATGAGCTATATTTCCTATGATTTATATTACTTATTGATTTATTCATGACTAGGTAAAGAAGCTCTTACTGTAACACAATGGTTAGGTAAGTAAGTCAGTGTTTTGCTTACAGCATATTATTTTTAAGTGTGAATTTAGGCTAGATAGAATCTCATATTCCGATTGACTTGCAAATTTACTTTGGCCTGAATAGTTAAGTAAGATTCGTAACCTAGATTGGAAGGTGTGACAAGTGTATCATAGTAACTAGAGACATACCTGGGCCTCTTATTGGAGTGTGGTGTGGACTCGCCTCTGGCTACATTCTCTAAAGGGCTCAGCACACAATTGGGAAGGTCAGATATACTCGGTGGGCTTAAAAAACTATCAGGGTTGTAGTCTATGTCTGTGTAATTGCTCCTTGGCTGGTCCACTGGCCCATATTGGGAGCCCTCATCATCACTGGAGCAGGACGATGACTCCACTACTACATTGTGTGCTGGCTGGTCACTTAGTTCCTCTTCAAGTCCCGATGAGATCTTCACCGGTGGCATATTCTCTAACTACAACATGATAGGGTAAGTCACTCTATATTTTCATCAAGAATTAATGGGAAAAACGAAATGATACAAACCTCATCGTCAGTGGAATTTCTTTTTCTTTTCAAGGTCAAACGTTTATCACTGGCTTCATTGATGGAACTGGAAATAAGTATAGGAGACAGTAAGTAAACAAAACCCTGCCACCAAGGTCAGTATTTAATGTAGGAACAACAACACTGTACTTACCCAGTTTGTGCCATTGTAGTTGGAATATATCAACTGGCACTCTATCACCACAGCCTATAACAAAACCACGAATTAGTACATTTGTCGATTATGCTGTTATCGGTCATCAAAACTTGGTTTTAGTGGCATAAAATTACCGCATGTCATGTTCAACTTGTAAATAGGGTTATGTCACTTGACAACCGTAATTGAGGGCATAATTCCAAATTTATCATAAAACGCATGCATTCTATTTTAATAACGAGCTCTCTAGAATAGCACATACATCGTTATTATAAATTATTTTGCCGTAAAACACCCTCTGTAGGCGGAGGATCCCGCAGCGTGCCCCCTGCTGATTGGCGGGAGAAATTTTTTCAGAGGCTTTTCTAGGGTGGTTAATTATGAGAAAGTCGCATAATATGGTGTTTTACATTCACTAGAATACATCAGCTTTGATTTAAGATGAATAAAATATAGAAATATATGAATCAGCTGCGGTAAAAAATGCCACGAATCCGTCACAATCGCGCGCGAAATTCTCCCGTCAGCGCCATTAGACACGTCGCTAGCTTGGGTTTCTCGGCACATCCACTTATGGAAATTGATAAAAATAGCTTGAGGACGATTCAATATCATCACATTACTAATGTATTATTAAATTATAACGATTTCAATTGAAATAAATCCCCCTTAATCGACATAACCGTTGACAATATAATTGGCTTGGCTTATCGCCCACCAAAGGTTTCTAACCTAATTATGCCTACAAGCTAAAGATTTCTTTCCAATTATTTTACTGTGCAAGATATGCCATATCATAAAGAAATGAAATGAGAATTCATAACATACCTGGTCATTCACAAATTATTCCAAATTACACAAAACGTACTTTGCTCATGAACTAGATACGATGTATGAACTTTCAACACATTTACGACGGATTACACTGTATTTTGGTCACATATGAGACTATATTCACTGAATATGAGTAAAAACGATACAATTACTGTATTTCTTAATTTTACATGATACTTTTCAGCTTTTCACGGCTCGATAACGCCCGGCTTTCCGCGCGAAAATGTCGCGGTAAAACTTCGGTACTCAGCGGGTTGACTAGTGGCTAACTTCACGTTTGTTTCTTCTGAAAACCAAACGTCAGTCGTTTTATATAATCCATTTCATGAAGAAAATGTGCGTGTTTCTGAGAGATCATGAAGGAGAACGCATATATTAGAAAATGCAAAACGAATTCTAAACAAATGTACTTTGTTTATCACAAAACGTTAAACTGCGAGTTCTAACTAAATAATGGTTATGTTAGGAAACACGATACTTAAATTATATTAGTTTATATTTTTACATATTTACCTATTTGTTTACTTGTTTTATTTAAAGTAGATGTGAATTAACTAATATCAATTCAGATTGTTTTGAAAAGTTTAATAATTTTTAAATTCAAATGAATAACGTTGAGTAGAACGGAACTTCGCATGAAAACCAACGCTTCATTTCTATTGGTTGATTTATGCATCCAGAGATACAGATTACAGTTCTACCACCATAATAGACAATTTGTTTGTCCTTGTTGTTGGCATCCAAATAAATAGCTAAATTCACGTTGTATCACAGCTGGGCGCCAGCTGATAGAAAATTGAGCGAGAAAAGTCAATAAGAAGGTGCGCTATTTCGGTATTGATAACGTGGCGATACGGTGACATATTTATGTATTATGTGAACGGCAGGTGAATTTCTAGTGAATATCGGTGACAGTAACGATATGGCAGTTCAAAATATAGCAGTGAAATTGTGTGGTGTACTGCAAGCGCAGGGCGAGGAAGGTAACATCAGAATTGTTTATTAACATCGTACGAGTTTATCTAAGCCCTATTATAGTGAAAGCAATAAACGCTTGCATGAACCTTATTAATTGTATATCCAATGACATGTTAAAATATTTTTACCTCTATATTTGCAACACCACTGTGCAATGAATTACGCAGTAATTACGTTACGTTTTCATGAAATTCCTTTAGACCAGTTTGGTATTGTGTTTTATTATTATATTTGCAGAGGTAACGGCTCGAGAATGGCGCCTCTTAGGCCAGGAACAAGACGGGTCGCAGGTGTTGAGCTGGGTATCAGATAAGGCTGGGAAAGACGTGCTCAACATTGGATCTTATACCAATAAAAATAAGACATTGATTACTCTTCACACTTTTGATGAGAAGTTGAATATAATACAAGCATCCGTAAATGCTACACACACTTTGTTAGTTTATATTGTGAAGAGTCTGACGAGTGAAAATGCTGAAGTTAAGGATCCATTGTATTGTCCTTATTTGATATGCTTGCTGCCTGAGAGTGATAGGACTCCTGAAGCAGTGGAAGAGCCTTCTACAAAGCAAGTTATGGTTCAGTATGTGTATGGAAAAAGCACTAAATACAGTCCCGGAATACGGAATGATAGATTTTTACTTTTCAAGCACTTAGAGTGTAAGTAAACTACCAGTTACACACACTACATTAGACACCTTTTGAGGCTATTATCAAATATTGTGTTGATTTGTTGTAATAAGATAAAGAAATGGTCCTCATGACTAAGATAGTTCACTTTACATTTTGCATTGCTTTGCTCTGACTACACAAACTTATGTTTTGTACAATCACAAAAATCGAAACAATATTTATCATTATTGTGATTGACAATACTTTTAAACCTGATACCATTATAGTTATTTACTTAACTTATTAAGCAAATTGCCATTACCTTTCTAATAAAACAGCAAAGTCTTTGTCCCATTGCCAACCGGGCAGTAAGCCAAGATGTCACTAGGTTAACAATTGAATAATATGATTGAATCAACAAAAATGCTTCAAATAACTATGAGCTCAACTGTTGAATTAGCAGATAATAGTTAAACATTGATAGTATGACTGCAAGAGTTATGTCATCAGTCAACTGGCTATATTTTGTATTTATTATACACAAACATCCAAAAAATCGAAAATCTATATTTTCGGCATCAGAATCGTTCCCCGACCTCGCAGCAATCACTTTTTTTCAAAAATATTCAATGTACAGTTTTGACTTCGCTACGATTTTATTATATGTACCTATAGATTAGTACAATATTGTGGTACAGACAGCATCATCAACTGCTGCGCATAAAAATTTCTTCGGATATGGGTAAGCAGGTGATGACGCTGTCTGTACATAGGAAAAAGAACAATTATGCTACTATGAACACAGACATACTGCAGATGGCAGATTGTTATGGCATATAGGCATACAAAATTAAACAGAATATTCAATTTTAGGCATCAAAATCTACCGTACTCCTATGTTCCTCAATGAATGTGATGATGGCACAGACAAGTGGGGCTTTGATGGTATTTATCCTGAACCTGAGAAGATTGTCAAGGTGTTTTCATGGGCACAATGGGACTGTGTTAATCAGGTAAGCTAACTTAGTAAGTAAACAGTGTATCATGTTATAAAAAACGACTTTGACTGCGCAGATGTCGAAAAAAGTGGTGCATATATTACAACATACCATCAATATTGTTGTTTTATGTGTTTTAGTGTTTGTTTTTTATTGTAACTAGATCAGTAATCCCAGAGATTATCCCCTTACAAACAATCAATTTTATGATAATCAATGTAGCTTCACCTAATAGTATTAACCAAGGTTTTAGGTAAATGTGCAACATGCCTTGGTGTATGTCTATGCTTACAAGAGCAGTATTTAGGTATTTTTTATGAGTAGATACTTGGATATTGTTTTCGACATCAATATTCACTCATGTATCAGTCAGCCAAAGATCTCTCTTCTGTAAAACATTTTAATAACAACAACAGCATTTACAAACGAGTGGAAATAAAATAAAAATAATGTGGTGGGCTTGCACATTATTTTTATTTTATTTGGGAGCTGTTATTATATTATATTATGTTAATATATTATATTAGAGCTGATTCCGTGGTGAAAACTGTTTTAAGTATTCTGTAACTCGATAGAAACTACGCTAGCGCCACTGAGTGACAACATAGGTGAAGCGAATTGTCATTACGTTACTATTTTAGCCAATACCAAATACTTTTCACTACAGGTAAGTGAAATCGGAAATGAGATAGGATTCGAATTCGCGGGTGAATTCTTACAGAATTGCACTGCAGAATTAATTTGAAGTCAAAATTGTATTTTTTATTTCCTATCTCAGCTGAAACCAGACACAGATAAAATTTTCAGTATTATAAGTCAAACTGTAAAAAAATTGTGGTCAACTCCCGGATTCGAACTCGCGACAACACATTATCGCGACATAATCGAAACCGCAAACCGCAAGGCTATCGCAACTTCCTAACGTTCTCTGAAAATAACTATACCATTAAATAATTGAGAAGATCAAATTATACAATAAATGCTATAATTATATTTGAGCCTAGATCTTTTTTCATTGTCTAATTATGTCGTAAATGCCGTAGGTATACCTAATTTTGTATGTTTTAAAGAATTACAAAAATGTATAGTAAGGGAGGGAAGGAGATTAGAGAGGCCTTTGCCCTGCAGTGGGAAAACACAGGCTGAATAATAATAATAATAATAATAAAGGAGGGAGCTTGAATTTATTTTAATGTTTTAATCATGTTTTAATAGCTTTATGCCGTGAACACCTCTGCTTCTTGCTGCTTCCATAGTGGGGAGACTATTCAGAAAACTGATGATAATCAAATCGGGGGAAACAGTTTGGTGTCGTAGCCTACATAATATATTTATCATCTACATCCAAAAATCGAATTATACCACTCGATAGCTAAAGTATCAAAGAATTCGTTACAGTTTTCAGTTCGTTCGAAAATGATTATAACATACATATAATACGCTCAAAGAAATTATTGCTCGTTAAGTAGGTACACGTATTCACGTAAAATACACGGCAGACGCCACGACAGAGCCACACCCTGATTTTTCTTTTGCATTTTATCCTACACCACCTATGCAGTTTTTATAATCAGTGAGTTTACAAATTCTAATATTCCTCCTCCATTTGGTTTTATACACAGTGACATTTTATAAAAATTGTCCCTGGGTGCGTTTAGGTGAGTGAGTTGTCGGCGAGTTTAGTTGGGTTTGGGTGAGTGAGTGGCCCAAGATAAAGCCGAAATGGCGTGCAATGCAGGATGCCTACACTCAGCATTGGGTGACAAAAGTCTGAGAAGAAAAAGAAGATTTTGCAGTCATCCCGGTTTGACGAAGTTCTTCCTTCTTCAGGAAGAATTTTACAGAAAAGCACTGCTAGTTTAGCAGTTTTTATTAGTGTCTAATATTGTTCATTTTGTTCAGGTGTTGTACTACATCCACTATCGTCTGCCGACGCAAAGTTTTGCTGAAGGTGAAGAGGTGAAATCGCCGTCGGAAATGACGCCGACGTTATCCGCTTTGCAGTTTCACGCCGACTTGCCGCACGAGACTGTTGTATGTATTTCATAAATATTCTTTTTGATTAGCTTTTATCTGCTACTAAACTTCGTATTCATAAATTTCAGAATTATGCCAAGCCCTTAAATTATCAAGGGAACACAAAAACGACAAAAAATAATTCTACGTCACTGTCGAGCCAGATCAATATAAATCCATCCATATTATCCTACTAATTATTATCCATACTTTAGTACAATGCGGAAGTAACTCTGTCTGTTACGCTTTCACGATGAAATGGCTGAACAATTTTGATGAAATTTGGTACGAAACAAGCTTGAACCCTGGGGAAGGACATAGGCTACTTTTCGATCCGCGACTTCGTCTGCATCCGCAATAACCGACATTCACGCGGACGAAGTCACGGGCAAAAGCTAGTTATCTATATCGTTGAGTTGCACGAAACCAACAGTAGTTCTACGGAGAAATTCATGCCATCCCTTACATTTTGTATCAAAAAGAACGTGACAGCATCGTGTGCCAAACAGCTAATACCGTTTAAGCGTGAAAGAGTAACAAACGTCCATACATGCACACAAACCTGTGCAGGTTGCTGTGAAGTAGGATTCTTGACCTCTATATATTGTTACACTAGCTTTCGGCCGCAATTTCGTCTACGTGGATTAGACAACAACGGCCCACTAACTAGCAATATATATATATTTTCGGAATGTCATCTCGCAGTTCAACCTAGGAGGTTGTCGGTTGCTTAACCGGACTTTCCAGTGGTACCTTGGCCTCCAGCCAGGGTAAAACAACTTACAAACTAAGCGACTACAAGCTAAGGGCACCCCCTGTAGGGTACAATCCTCGGCTTAGGGCGTCGCTGGGGGAGGACAACAAAGGGACAGGCAGGATCGGATTTCCATTATTTAGGGACGAATTTAAAGCTATAGGCTCAGCGGCGCGGGCTGGCAAGAGCAAGGGAGAGGGGAGGGGAAGCAATATATTTTGAACCATTTCTTTATTCACAATAAGATTAGACATACATACACAAACCTTCTTTACAGTCCCTTCAACCGATTTTGACTTTTATTCCGTAGGCTTGAGGGTGACATTAGAGGCAAAAAAGTGGTTACAATAACAACTGTTTTTTGCAGCTGCCATTTGTCATGCCACCAACGCAATATAAGTCGTCGTCGTCGTGTAGTAGTGTAAGTTGTGTGTTTTATATAACCCTTTTTTATGTTGTGTTTACCTGTACGAGGTTACAAATAAACCATTTTTCTTTCTTTCTTTTTCTTAAATCGGTTGAACGGACTATAAAAAAGGTTTGTGTATATGTCTAATCTTATTGTGAACGGAGTATAGTCTCCACTTATTTTCATTGACCGTTTAAGTTTATTAAACTTCATACTGTGTTGAATTACCTTTTTGTTCGTGGGGAATTCCTAATGGATACCCTCCGTTTGGGGAGAACGCAGGGTTATGTCGGCCTCTTTCTGAATAAAACTTCCCACGGATCCTCATGCTACCTGAGTCGGGAGTACGCATTCGCTTAACGTATGATCCGCGCCCTCAACTGCAATATTGGACCGCCATAAACGGGCCCTTTCAATATGTGGGACCTGTTAGGCGACCGCCCATCCGACTGGACAGGCGCGCACGGAACAATGCGTTCGGAAACATCTGGTCGAGCGGCTCTCAGTCTAACTGCCCCCAGAACTGAATCTCTGTTGAAGGCAAACAAGATGTCTCTAATTACCTTCCCACCTTCCTTACTAGAAGGGGGCTTATATGCCTAATGGTAAACACAGTATAGTTATGAAAACGGTAATTAGTAGGTAGTTTATAGGGATGTGACTATTTGGAAGTTCTAACCAATTTCTTCAAAATTTAAATCTATCTCATGCATTTGCAATATTTTATGGGCGAAACATTAACATTTGCGCTATGAAATGTGTATTTTATGTTACTGTAGAACCCCAAACCACGGTAAATCCTAAGATTTCCAGTTAGGGCCCTTTCAATGTATGCGTTTGGTGCCGGACTGCTGCGACGCCGGAGCAGTCCGGGTGTCGTACTGCAGACGAACAGATGCCTAATTCCATACAGCTGACATGTGACGTTTGTCGTCCTACCGTCGTGCGTTCGCGGTACCGGTGTAGCACGGCGCTTTCGACGTGTCAACTGTATGAAAACAGACCACCGTCCGTGTGCAGTCCGATATCCGCGCTGCTCCGGCATCGCAGCAGTCCGGCACCAAACGCATATATTTAAAGAGCCATAAGACCCAAAAATTACCTCTTAATGGTAAAAGTCCGAAACGTTCTGTGCTCATCACTCATTACGAACTTTTACCACCATTAATTCGGTAAATCTTGGGTTTTACTTCAGAGACGCGGTACATGTCGATTAATTAGTCAGTTCTTGAGAAGGCGAACCGGGCTAGACATGACTATTTTTACTAAATCTTAGGTCTTACTGGAAAATCTTAGTAATTGTAATACTTACTAATATCTATATATTTTTTTAATAAGTAGTAGGTACTCTACATCGACGCAATAGAAAATGAATCAAAACTCTTTTCCTGAAAGTTGCATCTTGTTTATAATGTTATCGAATCTGCTATGATAACTACCGTGGGTGTTAATTTAAAAATGTACCTCTGGTAATAAATATAGGTAAACTATATCCCTGTTCGCACGATGCCGTAGGAATATTTAAAAACCCAACCATTTTGCTCAATAGAACAATGGTTGGTTTTCACCTATTAATAATACAGTTCTCGGCAATCTAGTCTAAATTCGTGTGGTACCTACTACACATTCATATATGTAATGCGGTGGGCCAGAACGTAGGGTTGCCAATAAAAAATAACAGTATAAGTATCTGATTTCAGAGAGGGTAAATAAAGAGTATCAACTTATTAATAAAATAGAATACATTTCTTATAGTTATTTAGTTATTCTATTTTTATTTAATGGCAAGCAATGCCGTCGACAATTCTGCGTACTTAAGTTAAAGTGGAAAGGAAATTGAAGTTATTTGATTTTTTTAAAGTAACTTGGGTCATTGACATTTCATTTTGACGTGACTGTAAGTCGAAATGTCTGAGTTTGGGCTAAGAC
This sequence comes from Charanyca ferruginea, assembly GCA_947361185.1. NCBI lineage: Eukaryota > Metazoa > Arthropoda > Insecta > Lepidoptera > Noctuidae > Charanyca > Charanyca ferruginea. The sequence continues at coordinate 27,670,961 of OX376058.1, read as the reverse complement.
AATGGGGATGCACCACTGGTATTAGTATAGTAAAAACATTGTGTAAAAAAGAGTATTTGGTTTTAGCGTACCATATTATTAGTATTACAGATTAAAAAGTAAGAACTTACTTGAATTAATAGAGTACTATATAATATTATAAAGTAGGTACGGTTGGCAACCCTACCCGAACGTGACTATTTATTCTTTATACAAAATACTAGGTATTTATAGACTAACTAGCTTTTGCCCACGACTTCTACCGCGTGTCGCTTATCGCTGTTAGAGACGAAGTCGGAAATTGAAAAGTAGTCTATAGCTATTCTTCGGCTCCAAGCTTAGTCTGTACCAAAGAATCATGGCAGGAATCGTACAAAAAAATAACGATATTTAGAGAAGTTGAAATTCTCATTTATAATACTCTTGGGTACCAAAAGAGCATCTCCAGGCATTTACAAAATTTATAAAACCCCGCAATAAAAATGAATGTTAAATGTGATTAGTTTAACGAAAAGCTAATTATTTTAGAACAGAACGGCTGACTGTAACAGTGACACTGACAGACGCCGATTCGCAGTTCTTACACTGAAATTGCATTGGTTTATGGGAAATTATGTCACAAATAATGATTAAACAATGCACTTTTTCAACTCCGCCATTGTAAACAAATATGATCGTTGTTTACAATGGCGGAGTCGAAAAAGTGCATTGTCACTTGGCTGCCAATTTGAAAGATCCGTTATGTCACTTGTCACTTTCGAGAAACGAAAAACTGTTATTTTTATTTCGAAATATTTATATTAAGCGGAGGTTTAAACATATGGTAAGAATATCAATCTACTCCTGGTAATGTATTCTCCACATTGGAAAATATTTTAAACCCTCTAAAAAATGATATTATTTTTTTCATACAAATGAATGTATGGATCTCGCCATGATTCTTTCATCAAAATCGGATTAGTAGTTCAGCCGTGAAAATGTAACAAACATACAGTCTTTCGCATTTGTAATATTAGTACGAACCATCGCGGAACTCTTAAAATAACGGAGAATTTACAAACCTGAATGAATGCCAACGACAATTAACCCAAGTCATTTGTCAACGTAAACTGTAGTTAAATGAAACAGTTTTACTATATTTTGAAATTTACTTTCAGAAATTTCTTATTCAATGGATCGTTAACTATTGAAATTTTCGTTTACATTGTCATCTGCCTAGGTTTTTCCCAACTATGTTGGGAAGTTGGGATCAGCTTCCAATCTAAACGCATGCAGCTGAATACCGGTTTTTTTTTCATAGAGCGATTGCCTATCTGATTCCCGCCACTCATCATGATCATCATTTCAACCTTTAGACGCCCACTGCTGGGCATAGATCTCCCCGAGGGGGCGGGGGTTCAGCCATAATCGTCATGCTTGGTGATCGCAGTAGGTGTTATGATACTTAGAAGCTGCTGAACGCTGCTGCCCATCCTCTGGTCAATATCCCTCTGTCACTTTCTACGACACCCACAGGTAGAAATGGGGTGGTGCTATTCGCGGCCGGCACCACACGGTTTTCCGCCACATACTTCCAACGCCAAGACAGGTCGTCAGATTTTATGGCTTCTGTCTACCCATAACCACTGTCAAAGATCTACGAATGGCAGCAGGGACCAACGGCTTTACGACTCGGTATGCTATGGTTGGTCACCAATCCACAGACCGACAGCGGCAAGCGTAGCTCAACCATGACCAATAGATCTGTACGACTTTTACTTTGCCACGAGTTCAGTGAAAAGCTAATGAATCCGTTAAAATAGTTAAGCTTTCTACTGAAATGAAAATGAATTCCAACTGCAGTAATTTCATCACTACACCTTACATAAGTAATCAGTCAATCACACATAAGTCCATCGATAAGACCCGAACCCCATAAGTCGCGATAATAGGGTATTACAACCATTTTTGAAAAGTGTCTCAATGAAATTCTGTAGTGCCAATATGCCACAAAAAAAAACCACAACATTTTTATTCAATCGATAAGTGCCATAAAAATGCAACTAAATTTTAAATTTTGCTCAGCGTAAATGACGTCAGTTCGTTTTGTATCAAATGCGCTCATATTAAATACGATAATAAATTGTATATAATTTAAAAATAATTAAAAGCATATTTTGTAATAGGTGTAATAATTAAAAAATTACGTTGGTTACGAAAATAATAAAAGTACAAAGTCTATATTACGCCAATCGGTTGACTTACAGTTGACATTTTTTTGTTTACACAGCCGTACGGCGTAATAACATGGCCGCTACTATTTCGTGCTGTTTTATAACAGATTACAAATACTGAAAACTTTGAATTGAATTTAAAAAATTGTTTTGTTATTTTATGAACTAAAACTTACATTTTCCGACTGCTTTATGCCTAAACTGTCTTAATAACATATTTATAGATTTTTTCTCGTATGGAGTAAAATACCCTATTTAACTAGATCCTACACAAAAATGGTAAAACAGGCCGTAAAACATGAGTTTCCAACCTGTGGGTAATTATCTCCGCGGAGGTAAAAACGCTCGTAACCAAGAGCGTTGCCATCTGATGGCCTAGCTAGGGCCCTCCCCTAGCTAGGCCATCACAAGTTGATATATGGAGGATAGGAATGGTATGAATTTTAAATACGACACGGTTGGCGCAATGGCTGAGCGATCGACTGCTGCGCACCGTGTTGCGGATTCGATTCCCGCCCAGGGTAAATATTTGTGTGATGAGCACTTGTGTTTGCCTTGTGTCTGGGTGTTGTTTATCTATATATGTATATATTTAAATGTTTTTGTGTATGTATATCAGCTGTCTGACACCCATAGTACAGGGTCTCCCTAGTTTGGGGTCAGATGGGCCGTGTGTAAAAATGTCACCACATATTATTATTATTATTAAATACAGTCAAAGACTTTTGTAATCTCTTGGGAGCAACCGCCCCTCCCTGAAAATCACGCGAATGAAATCGTGAGGAAAGTGCTATCGTTAATAAATGTGTTTGCCTTGTGTCTGGTTGTTGTTTATCTATATACGTATGTATTTAAATGTATTTGTGTATGTATATCAGGTGTGTGACACTCATAGTACAGGGTCTCCCTAGTTTGGGGTTAGATGGCCGTGTGTGAAATGTCCCCCCCACATATTATTTTTATTATTATTTAGATTACATGTATTGAATCCATTTTTTGATGATATTTTTAAAGGGAGCAGGGTAAAAGCAGTTTAATTCACACGTCATAGGAGTACAGCATTGAAAAGGCCAGGAGTTGCTACTGTAATGGTTATCTAAAATAACCCTTTCTTTTGATAAAACAGTTAAACATTCCCTTGAGCCTGCCCCACGTGTCGAGCTCGGGCGAGGGCGCCGCGTGCGGGGCGTATGAGGACGACCCCATTCCACTGCGGGTGCATGACTGCAGCCTCGACCTTCAGATCGTCTGCGACCAAAAAGGAGTCTTGTGTATCTGTCATCATTATCTCTACAAAGTAAGTTGTTCTAAGTTCAAAATGTTATGTAAAATTAATAACTGATTTCGCTGCTGATCGTACTGCAACAAGTATTGTTTAACCTTTTCAAAAAAGCATATCGTGCCCTTGACGCCAAACTGAGGTAATAGGAACAGAGTGGAAAATTCCCCATCTTCCATCGAAAAGGGAGGATCCTCCGACCAGACGGGTGTTGTGTCTAGGGTTGCAACGATATATCGCGCTACCGATAATATCGATATGTTAAAACCATTGATATCGATAATATCGACATCGGAAATCCCAAAAAACATATTGGTTAAAACCATTGAATTTTTTATTTAAGCATATTTTATTTCTCTTCTATCTAAATCATCTTACTATCTAAATCAAATCTAATATAAATAACTATTGCATCAAAACTGCAAATCAAAAGGGAAATCAAAAGCAATTTTACAATTAATATTCTTTTTGTTACAAAGGTAAATGAAAAAAATTTGCACACAGCAAAGATGCTATTCAACAAAATATGGGCGTATATATTTTGTTACATGTTTGATGTTAGAAAACACAAAACAGTCGCAAGAGCCCCGCCTTAAGTAAAACATGTTTGACATGAAAAATATTTATGTGATTATCATCTTCGCTGTGTGCTTGCTGTTACTTTTTTCATCTATCTTTGTAACAAAATAAATAATTATGATTGTAAATTGCTTTTCATTTCCCTAATTTTTACAGAGCTATAAAAATAGTGAAAATATCGATAGTTATCGCGTTGGCATGACCGATATATCGGATATCGATATTTACCTGCCTTCGATATAAATATCGATATTCATATCGATATTTCAAAAGACTTTGCATCTCTAGTTGTGTCTGGTGGGCTACTGCACGACGGTTGTAGTCGGGATTTTGTATACTTGTATGGTAATATCGCGGAGAACTCTGCTTGCGCGATATAGGAAACGTTGGTTAGTAGTACGTAGCATGTGCGATAGATGTCGCTACATAAGTTATCTACTCTATGGAATTACGCATAGAAGTCTGTCATGTAGTCGTGACCGTGGCGTGCTGGGAACATTTTGGTTTGTCATCTATACATGACTGTGGGGGTCAAAAGGTTAACATAATTGGCTACTTGACACTACTAATCAATTGAAATACTTTTTATGCCAATAGTAAAATGTAACGTCACATTTTTGTCAACTCAATTGATTAACTACTTATTGATTTCGTAACTGAAAATCGAATTTTCATCATCATCAAAAAATCTAAAAACGTCCACTGTTGAATAAAGGTCTCCCCCTATGGTGGGGGGGGGTTGCCATAATCCCCACGCTTGGCAGGCGTCTTGGGGATTGCAGTGAAGTTGTTGAGTACACAAATGCCGCTGCTGCCCGACTTCCGGATTTTCCTTTACTCTATGTTCTACGACACCTTCTTGATGAATTTTACAGTTAGTTAATTGGAAAATTATAGGATTTTCAGTTGGCTAACGACTAACTAGAAGTGACGTCATAAGTATAAATTGCCATACCGAATCTATAAAGGAATCTCTTCTTGACAGCTCATAAAAAGTTTTTAGGACCCATTAATTATGTCAATTATAATCCGTGGTGCTTGGCAACGGGGCTTCTCCCAGTTGTAAACGTCCCTGTGTGCCTAATGGCCTAGTTCTGTTCTGTCTCCTGTTCGATTTGGAGGGAAGTGGAAAATAACTTTTTTTTCCTTACTCCTCCGCTGTTCTTTTCTGATTAATTTCGTTGCGAAATCCAAGACAGTTGAATCGTTTCTCTGGGACTCGTCGAGCTTCATAGCTTTGGCGCTTTTCTGGTGGTCGCCACTGTTTATTCTGGCTTACAGGAGTTGCAGTGGTTTGGGAATAGTGTGGCGGGCTTGTCCCATTAAAAAAAGCTCATAATAATTATGTCAATTGATTGATGCTGTCATCTACCCTATTGTCTCTTTACGGCCGTTGTGTAAATATTTTTTCCTCTACATATTTTTTTGATTAATTAATGAAAAAATCAAGACTGGGTTAGGAATTCTACCATCCGCTCCATCACAAAAATAGCTGATGTCATTAAGAAAACTGTCACGCTGAAGTGGAATTGGGCTGGACACATCTATCGCATGTCAGACGATCATTGGGCCAAACACGTCACCCAATGGGTCCCTTTCCATGGCAAGCGACATCGCGTCAGGCCCAGGCGGAGGTGGCGAGATGATCTAGACTCTTTTGACAAACACTGGTCTAAAATAGCCCTTAACAGAGAGAAGTGGTAGAAGAGTAAAGAGGCCTTTGCCCTGGAGTAGGCTGAAAAAAAATATATGTAGAAATAATAAAACCTCTTTGTTTTCTTCACAGCCTCTAGACGACTCGACAACCTCCTTAGTGCTAGAAGACAGTGCGGATCTGAAGGACTCGGGCGTGAACTTCGCCTACTCTATAACGCTGCTGCAGCACGGCTGTGTGGTACATAGCGTGGTCCCTGACCTGCCGTGGTCGCTGGCTAAGTCTCTGCGACCTTCCTACACACTTTACGCTGGTAATGATCTTGATAACTTATTTCCTTGGCCATATTATTATATCTTGTGTATTCAAAATGAGACATCGGTTTTGCAAGATACGAATATTTTATTGGCTGTAAATATCTTGAAAGTTCGAAGTCTACTTTTTGTTAAATCCAGTGGGTGACACTAATAGGTACAACAGACTTAAAATTAATTTTCTAATCGATTGCGTCTCTTTATATCTGATTCTAAGGGCAGATTCGACCAAATACCATATTTATAAAGCGGAACGCAATTTTCGTGTCTACGTCATTTTGCTGGTTTATAATAGTGTTATTAAGCGTCAGTGATATTCACACGACTTGTAATTGTCAGCTAATAATGTAGCGGCTGCCATTATATTAATCTCGGATAACTTTTTTACTCGATGAATTTTCGCGGTATAGCGATTTACTCTTGGATAAACAGTTAATACGGGATTAAAATTTGGTAAACCAAAAAGTTCTCTAACTTTAGAGTAATGAGTGATTTTATTTCCAAGATAAAACTAATATTTTTATTTTATTTATTAACACTTCAAGCACAATGTACAGATGCGGACTTAATGCCATAGGCATTTTCTACCAGTCAACCTTTATGAGTTAATACGAGTTTGGTCAAATCCGCCATAATCCGCCTAAGCTTGCCCAAGGAATAAAACAACATTCAAAGAATTTCATCTTATGACTTTTCACAGACAACTACCTCTTAGTAAACATTCCGATGCTGTACACCCAAATGATTGACATCAGTCTGCATCACGAGCCGTGTTGTCACATCGTGATACCCATGGACGAGTGTGACAGCGGGCCCAGCCTGGCCCCCGTGCTGGGCTGGGGGGCCCATGCCATGGTCGACCTGAACACGCTCGACGTGGTCACCATGTCGGTAGCAGATAAAGACTTGACTGCGACCTTCAAAAGTAACACTGCGGTTGAAAATAAGTTGGCTATACTGCATTATTTGATTCAACATGACGGGAATATGGATTTGGCTGAAGAGGTGAGCGGAAATGATAACCTCTTTTTTTTAGGACGCTGCTAGAAAAGTGAAATACTTAGTAAATAAAAAATAGTAATGTATAACTTTGCACAGCATGCTATATACCTAAATGTTTGAAGACTAAAAATACTGCGATTGAAACACAAATTACTTGATATCTTCGTATATTGTATGAATTATTATATTATAAGATATATTTAATTACTAAGTTAATTACTATTTAGTATGATTTTTATTTATTTAAACTTTATAAAAATGAAAAATCTGTTAATTGATTTACTTTTAGGGATAAATGTTCGGTGAAATTCGCCGTAAATCGTTTTGTCAGCTCACAGGGCGGACTGCCAAGTCCTTCTATTAAATATAAACATAATTTTTCTCGTGGTTAAACTTATCATAATCCATAGATGATAAGTTTAGTCACGAGAAAAATATATGATATGCCAAAACTAGCCGGACTCTACAGTACCTACCTATGTGATTGTTCCATCAAATTAGTCCCATTTAGCTTAAATTTTTAATGTCATTTTTTTTTTAATTTATATAACCGTAATTACATATTAAGGGGCTATTTAACGACTTTTACAGATTTTAAACTGACAATCACGTCAAAATGTGTAGTGTAAATGACTTGAAAAAAATATATGTTAAACTAGAACATTCTCTTAATTATTTAGTAAGTGACGAAGTACCTAAGTGAAGTTTTGATTTGAGAGTTTTGGACGCAAAACGGACGCAGTCTGCGTCCAAAACTCTCAAAATGTAGTCGAAAAATTAAATAAAAGTTGTACTCTTTAACTTAAAAAAAAGGCGTATGCTAAAAGATAGGTAATAAAATTGTCTGTAAGATGGTGTAAGTTTCGTTTAATTATTCCAAGTAGATTTTGTGTGATTGACAATGTTTTATCCGCGTCAGACACAACTTCACGAGTTAATTAAACTATTTAATATGAACTATTCACTTACTAAATGATTAAGAGAATGTTCTAGTTTAACATATATTTTTTTCAAATCATTTACTCTGCACATTTTGACGTGATTGTCAGTTTAAAATCTGTAAAAGTCGTTTAATAGCCCCTTAACACAATGTGTTCAAAACGGAGAAAAACAAACTCCAATGTAAAACTACGTTTAATTTTAGCTAATATCTTGGATGTGCTTGAACCAACGCGACGGTTTCGGCTCGTTCCAACGCGTGATGCAGGAGTACCTCGTGGGCACCACATACGCGGTGACGCGCCGCTCTCTGCCTGCGTCCGCGCTCAATCTCATGAAGATGCTGCCCTTCACACAACATCTCAAGTTTGCTGATGTCAAGGTTAGACTTTTTGAAATGATTAGATAATTAATTAATTCTAAGTCTCTTAAAGGCTTCTTAAAGGTTGTTTTGTATGCGTGTTCCGTGCTAAAAATATTTATCACTTTTTAGTTTTTGAAGGCGGTTGTTCTTTATTCAACCGACTTCAAAAAGAAGGAGGTTCTCAATTCGTCTGTATTTTTTTTTTTTTGTAAATTTGTTACGCGATTTCTCCGGCAAATGTAAAGCGATTTAGAAAATTATTTTTTTAATGGATAGGGTATGCCTCAAGGGTTGTCCCTTATAAATTTAATCGAAATTGATTCTGCACCTTTTGAGAAAATCGACAGAAAGCAAAAAAATATACATGGATGATGTTGTAATGTTCTCATCTTGTACTTTCAATCTCTGTTTTGACAGTGTTGCCGTTTCTTAATTGTTTTTGGATGATAACGAAGTACTAAAAAGCGAAAAATAAAAAAGCTTTGTTACAAAAAAGACAACCGGCTTCAAAAACCAAAAAGTGAAAAATAACTTTAAAACAGAACACACATGACTTTAGTTTCGGAAGTCGGTGGCAATACAGAACAATAAATAGAACAGCCAAGCCACCGACTTCCGAAACTAAAGTCATGTGTGTTCTGTTTTAAAGTTATTTTTCACTTTTTGGTTTTTTGAAGGCGGTTGTCTTTTTTGTAAAAAAGCTTTTTTTTTGTATAAATGCTTTTTATTTTTCTGCTTAACTTTTTAAGTGCCATGGTCGGATACAGTCTACAAATGAAAACATGCCCAACACGCCACCGTCGACAAGAAAGCAGCGACGTTACACGGAATATTTTTACAGAAGTACAAAATCTCAGATTATGAAACAAAAGGCAGATAGATCGCGCGGAACACTGAAAGTGAAGCCAAAAAAGCAAATACAAATTAATAAACGAATACCTACAACGCGCTTCGTGCTGTACTGACACTTGTCAGTATAGCACGAAAGGCCGCATCGTTAAAAAAAAAACAAATACAAATTCAAAAGTGAATACAATCACGAGATTGTAGCTATTCGCTTTTGAATTTGTATTTGCGTTTTTGGCTTCACCCTCAGTGTTCCACCCGGTCTATCTGCCTTTTGTTTCATAATCTGAGTACAAAATAAATATAATAATTAAGTTTTCTGTGTTTATTTTTCCTATTATTTAAAACAACATTATTGGAATATTGTAAAAAGGCACAAACATATATCCATTACTTATATTTCCATTTTATTTGTAGGTACAGTTCGATTCAAACTTAATATCGGCTGCGCAGTACCCCGCCCCTTACCCCCGCTGATACGTGAAATTGTTACTGCGCAGCCACTCGACTCGTGTTCATAGCTGCCATATAGTTTGAATCGTATTGTATCTGCAGTGTATTGTGGCTTGGCGTAGAAGGCACGCATGTGTGTTTTTGCTCTAGCGTTTAAAAGGATAACCCACAGATATAGATAGACCTAGATAACGCAAGTATCACGATCTGTATGAAAATCCAAGCGTGCTATTTTTTGGACGTCACAATGTAATTACGAATGTTTTGTTTTTCCTAAATTTGGTATTACCGGGTATTACTGTGGGTATTACATTAAAAATAATTGTTTTTAGGGTTCCGTACCTCAAAAGGAAAAAACGGAACCCTTATAGGATCACTTTGTTGTCCGTCTGTCTGTCTGTCTGTCAAGACTCTTTATGCCGGGAACGCGTGGAGGTATCGAATTGAAATTAAAACCATATACTCAAGTCTACGGTCCCTTGATGCTGTAAAAAATCAACCATCTATGTTAACGTGAAAAAAAGATACGGCCGTTTATGTCGCAAAAAACGCATTTATAATATTAAGTAGATTAATGTATGGATAGTAGGTATGGATTAGTATAGAAGTATGGATATGTACTATCGCAGACCTTTTCCGCCTGCTCAGTTAAATTTTTTTTCCCTTGGCGCCTGCGAAGTCAACGGGGCGGGGTAGAGAGCGCTTCCATCTTTTGAGTGCAAGCAAAAATTAACTTAGTGGTGGTCAGGCGGGTGTGTCCACGATAGTACCTACAAATATGTACGGAACCCTCGGTGGGCGAATCCGACTCGCACTTGTCCGGTTTTTAAATTAATTACGCTTAATATTAATCACAAAATGACTTACCGATGGAAGAAAACGTTTACTTTATTTTTTTACTTACGATTTTTTATCGTAAGTTACGCACGAACCACGAAAATAGACACCCGAAGTAGTTGCTCTTGCGTTATCTAGGTCTATCTATATCTGTGGGATACCTTTTCAGGAAATAAGTAGTACCTACATGCGTTATATCATGTATTGTATGCAGGTCCGCGACATGTGTGTGTCAGTGAGTCAAGAGAAGCTGTGGAACAGTTCGGTGGTAGTGCTCGCTCCCCGCCAGCGCGTGTGCCAGTTCGCAGAGGACGTGTGGACGCGCCTGTGGGTCGCGCTCAACGACCAGGCGCAGAAGAGGCTGCAGCCACAAGCCGTTATTGACAAACTGCGTGTCAGCTTGCATTGTTACCAGGTATCATTTTATCTTTAGGTAACGGCGACGTCGCTCGCTTAAATTTTCAGCGAGCACAATTTTTTTTGACGTGATTACGTCTTTGAATTTACTTCCAAAGTGGGAGACAAAACAGAAAACTAATGAAAACAAATCAAACACAAATCGTGGGATACAGTTTAATGTTGTAGCTATATATCTAGTCTTGCCATAAATATTGTTACGAAGAAAAAAAAAATTTTTTTATTGCAAATAATGTTCCTTTATGATCAGAGTGTCTAACTTTCAATTCGTCTACGAAGCAGCCTAAAATTAATGTCTACACAGCAAATTGTCTAAGCTGTAAATCGCCTAGAGATCAAAATGTTTAACAAGCAAAATGCCTAAAATGCAATAATTTCTAAGTAGTAAATCGCCTGGAGATCAAAATGCCAAATACATAATACGTGCCTACCTGCACCTATGAACGGCCGCCTGCTAATCTGTAGATCATTACGTAGTCGCGGTGTTTAGGCTGTGGTCTGCCGCGGCGACGCGACACGGTCAGTATAGCGGTGTGGGACTGCCGGCAAATATTTACTAATGTGTGGAAGCGTCCTGACGCCTGATGCGATTGGAGACTGACGGCGAACTGTTAGGACCGAGTCACACCGGAATGGCAGCAGCCGGCGGCGACGCCAGCGGCTACCAGCGGCAGCCTCGCGCGACCTCCACACCCCACGCGCCTACTTTCGGCAAGGAAACTAGGTGTGTTTGGAGTAAACATGATGGAATTGGTTTCGCACTTATCGTGTAATGATACAGAGAAATGGTGCGCTCAGTGTTGCGACGGGCGTGAGAAGCGAGTGGTGCCGCCGCGGGCGGCCTCGCGACCTTAAGCCTCTTTTAAGTATATAGATAAAGTTTAAAATTATTTCACACTGAAAGTGCTCGCCGCGCCCCTGCCTTTCCGGTGTGACTCGGGCCTTAATCTTTGGGACACCTTAGTCATTATAAGGTTTGGTTCAAATGCTGCATCGTCATATGCTGCTGCAAGTCAGGCATTTTTCTTCATAGTCAGAATAAGGTTTAGTTCAAATACTGTATAGACATATTGCAATGTAGGCATTGTGGTTCCTAGTCAATATAAGGTTTAGGCAATACTTGGCATAGACGTTTTGATTTCTAGTCAGCATGATCATAAAGGATAATATTTATTACTTTTACAGTGTGTTAGTTTAATACATAAATATAAAACAATTTAAAATATAAAAAGCTTATTCGAAGTGTTCTCCATTGGCTGCAATACAGTCCTTTAAACGTTGAGGCCAGTTATCAATAGAAGCACGCACTCTTTGACTCTTTCCATGGGAAAATTCTTCACTGCCAATCGTATGGATTGTTTTAGGGACTCCAACTTATCATGGCGTTTAGAGCAAGTCGTACTCTCTAAAACTGACCATAAATCATAATCCAGCGGATTAAGATCGGGACTAGTCGACGGCCAGTCTTCAGCTCTGATGAAGTCCGAAACGTTTACTTCCAACCAAGACCGCGTGGACCGAGCTTTATGACCCGGCGCCGAGTCTTGTTGGAAGGACCATACTTGGTTATTGAACATGGTGTTGTTAAGGGGCTTAACTACCTTCTCAAGAATGGTATCTTGAGTGCTGATGTTTTGATACTTTTTTCACAAAAATATGGCTCAGTCACTCCTTCATAACTAACACCCCACCAAACCATCACTGAAGTCGGATAATGCCCACGTTGCACTCTGTCGACTAATTGGGAAGCTTCCTTAGAGCTTTGAGCATAAATACGGTCATTTTGTTTGTTAAAATGTTGCTCTATTGTAAAGATTTTCTCATCCGTAAACAAAATTTTCCTGTGACCTCCCTTTGCGTACCGCTTCAGTAGTTGTTTCGATTTTACCACCCTATTCTTTTTTAAATTATCAGTTAAAAAATGTCAGTGCGTCTCTTAAAGGCTGCAAGTCCTAAGTCATGTTTTAAAATACGCGACATGGTTCTGGGTGCTATCTTCATCTCCCGAGAAGAAATCCTTTCCGAAAGCAAAAGATTTATGCTTTCGGGCAGGATTTCTTCGAATTCTTTCCTTTACTGCTTTGACCACCTTTTTCGTACGAATACTACGTGGACGGCCAGATCCTTTTCTGTCACAAACAGAGGTCTCATTGTACCTATTAATAGCCCGGTACACAAACATTTTACTAATGCCAAGCGTATGGAGAGAACATTATTATTACTTGCGGATTATAAATTAATGCTAAAAGGAATTCAAATACAGTTTTTTGATTTAAACGGAAACGGCAAGTTCTGCAGTCATTTGGAGTAATGTTTAGTTATTAGCAATTAATAGGCAGTAAGATGCTACATATTGCAAGCTAATACATGACTATTGAGTGGGGCAAAGTTCCATAGAGTTTCTGGCATTGCCCTTTGTGACAAATGTGTGTATTGGGGTCTTCTTCTATAGCCCGAGGCCCTGTCCCGCTGCAGCACCCCGCTGTCCCCGGGCCCCCCTCCCCCTCCGCTGTCGGCGCCGCAGCGCCGTTCGTCCATTGGCTCCGGCCAGGACCTGCTGCCCTTCTTCGAGCTAGACGTGTGCACTGCCAGTAAGCAGGAGCATATCATTGCTGCGGTAAGTTTATGTCCTATTAAATGTATAATATCTACATACTAATTTAGAAAAGCATAGTAGGTACGTTCAATTCAAACTTAATGGCGACTGTTAAGTGCGCCGCCCCTCACCCCCGCTGACACGTGAAATTGTTACTGCGCAGCCACTCGACTCGTATTCAGAACCGCCATAAAGTTTGAATCGTACTGTCGTTCAAAAAGTGTACTGAAAATTAAGTTTTTACCTATATAAGTCAATACTTATGTGGGTAAAAACTTTGTTACTTTGTTTGTTTTTTTGTAGAAAACTGTGTTACCATGGCAATCCATGGTAACACTGTTTTCTTGTAACAAAAAAACATAGCGCCGAAGCGGAATTATTGTGCATCGTTTCTATCCATTTTCCAGCTTTACTAAACGCATGACTTATTAAACTTTTAACAATCTGATTCCAACTTGCGTTGATATTCAGGGGCGGATCTATTTAAGGGCTTTCCGGGCTGCAGTCCGGGGCCCGGTGGATATATGGGGCCTTATAGGGCCCCAGTCCCTATTAAAGAGAATGGACATTATGTATTATGAATAGACGGGCACAGCACTATGACGACGTAAATGACCCATGCTTAAAGTTCATAATAGGGTATTAAACCCATTTTTGAAAAGTGTCTCAATAAAATCATGTAGTGCTAATATGCCACCAAACAAAACACAATTTTTTTATTCAATCGATATGTGCCATAAACATGCATCAAAATTTTAAATTTTCAAATTTCGCGCGTTGTTTGACGAGAACGCCTCTTACTGGACGCCATATTGCTCAGCGGAAATGACGTCAGTTTGTTTTGTAGTGCTCATATTAAATATGAAAATTGTACATATATCATTTAAAAATAATTAAAAACATATTTTGTAATAGGTGTAATAATTTAAAAATTACGTTGGTTACGAAAATAATAAAAGTACAAAGCCTATATACGCCAATCGGTTGACTGACAGTTGTAATTTTTTTGTTTACACAGCCGTAAGGCGTAATAACATGGCCGCTACTATTTCATGGTGTTTTACAACAGATTTAAAAAAACTGAAAACTTTGAATTGTTTTTTTTTATGTACTAAAACTTACATTTTCCGACTGCTCTATGCCTAAACTGTCTCAATAACATATTTGTAGATGTTTTCTCGTATAGAGTAAAATACCCTATTGGTTGCTAAAAGCTTGATTGAAAAGAGTGTCCGTGGAGAAGATACTCCACGGACACTCTTTTCAATCACTCGGACACTCTCGTTCTTCTCCATAGAGACCTACCCTACGTTTTGGAACGCGTAACTAGCTTCAACTTTCTGACTAACTGGCTCTTTGACAATTCAAAAGTGCCTGCAAATGGTTTAATTGAAATAAATGCTTTGACTTTGAATATAAAAAAGAAATCTATCGTAAACATAATTATTGAAAACAGCTTTTTTGACAAAATGGCAATTAGTTGACTCATTAAGCAGGGCCCCAAGTAGTATTAGCCCAGGGTCAAACTCAAGGTCCGCCCCTGATTATTTTCGACGTGAAGCATGCAAATAATCCTTAACTCGTGGTTGCCGCGGTCAGAACCTGCGCGAGGTGAGCGTGCACCTGATGCGCTCGTGCGCGGGCGCGGGGGCGGAGTCGGGCGTGCACGCAGTCGCCACGCGCTGGGCGGCGGCGCAGCTGGACGCGGCGCGAGCTCTGTGCCGCGCCCTCACGCGGGCCCTCGCCGCCACGCCGCAACACAACCAGCAGAGGGGCTTCACCTTTATGTACGACGGCTACTTTATGTTCTACGCTTCGATGTTTTTTTTGGGTTTTGTTTGTGTTTTGGTTTACCGTGTCTGGTTTTGTTTTTGGCTGTTCCCGTACTTATTTAGGCTATGAATCGTTGTTCGTTAGTCTCGCTAAAACTCGAGAACGGCTGGATCGGTTTGGGTAATTTTAGTCTTGAAATATTTGTGGAAGTCCAGGGAAGATTTATACGGTAAGAAAATTGAAAAATCAATTGACAGGACAACGTCTGTCGGCGGGTCAGCTAGTAAAATATAATAGTTGATCTAACGCGTTCTAATTGTGGCTATGTTCATTCAATCAAATAGTCTTGTACGCAGCACACTTCAGACTAGTCAAAAATAAACGTTTCGAAAGTACAGAGTAAAACCGATACCTATTTGGATCGCTTTTTGAAAGGAAGATATTATCATTTCTTGTATAAATGGAACAGCTATTAAATATAGGTAATCGACCAACGTAAGAAAAGTGTTTTAGAAAGCTTTTTCTTTTTGACCGAATTAATCGATCAGCCTCGATAAGTACGGGAATCTTTTTGAGTGTTTTATTTGTTTTCATTTGTGTTGGTTTTGATTGTTTCGCATTTATTTTTTCAGTGTTAGGTATGTATTGACTAAATTCCTGCCGTAACCATATTATTGTAAATGCCTAAATTGGGTTCACAATCAGAAATTCATCTTAATACTTGCCATATCATTGGATTTTTATTTAATTCAACCATCCTTAATCATAAAAAAAATTGGGAACTATACTCGTATCAAAATATATTTCATTTTACATGTTTTAATTCCCCAATCATGTTACTAAAATACGGCCTGTTTCATTGCCTCCGGATGAATTCATAAAAGTATTATTTAAAATTAATATCTATGGTAGAATGAGTGCGTTCCCGAATACTGTGAATCAGGCAATGAATTAGACATAAAACTGACGATTATTTAAATTATTTACAGCGATGAAATGGACCCGACACACGCGTTCATAGTATTTAAAGTTCTGGAGCAGTACTATTTGGCAACAGACTCGATCGCCTTCCCCCTGCCTCAAGGATTCAGTTCTTTTTTCACCTACCTCGGGTACCGCACGCTGCCGTTCCATTCATTCGTTCAATACGTTCACCGGAACGTTTTTGAGTTGCAGATTGATGTCATGAAGGCTATTATTGCATGTAAGTGAATAATTTGAAAAACCTTATTTTTTTTTTACTGTGAATAAATATTATATAAATAGAGTAGGTATCAGTTTTTTGTTTATTAATTTTATAATATGTGTACTGACTCTCAGACTATGTAGTAAAATCTGTGTTTCAAAATGTATGGAGTCTGGGCCCAGTCCTTGTACACCATACTTACTTAAAGGGAAACACATTTTAAATAGTTCTCAACTGTCGAATTACTTTAAAAATGGCTTTTTGAGCAGGTAAAACACAAGAAATTGCACTTGAAATTGCAACACACAACAAAAAAGCAGTCATGGCGGTAAGCTGTCATTTTGATTGATTAATGACGTTTGACATTTATAATTCTGATTTTGTACGTCGATTTGTGGATAACCAGGTAAACAGATGGGAAAGAAACGGTGTTGAATTAAAAAAAAACAAAACGAGACGAAAGCACAGAACGTACGGACGAAAGTGTCACTGTTGTAACACTGACAGCTGACAGTTCTCTTTCTATGATCAATTGTCGATCTATGGTTTATAGAGTTGCTAAATCTGAGTGACGCCATGTTGAAAATCCATAAAAATAATTGTTAAATATCAATTTACTACCACAACAGTATACATTGAAATGAATTATCTCTATTTTTCCCGGATTCTACGGATTTTTCTCTTTTTTTTGAAGTGGTGTACATAGACTGGGCCCAATATGAAACATGTCCTTTAATTAAAATAATTTCGCTTTTAGCACATCATACATTAAAAACCTTATTTCTATATGACCATTTTCAGCCAAAGACGACGAGGACAAAACGATGGTGAACAACAAGTTGCGTCTCATACAACTGGTGGGCGAAGGCCGGGCTAGGCGAGCGCTAGCCGGCTGGCCGAACAGGGCCGCACTGGTACTGCGGGCGAGGGACCACGCGCATACGCTACTGAGTGGCGGCGCCGCCTCCCACCACGAGCTGAGCCGACACCGACCCGTCAAGGACACTGGTCAGTACTGTACTATACTGTACTACTCTACTAGAACTAGCAATCGGTTATTGAATCCGTCTTGTAGATAATATTGAGGTAATGGTATATGTTGGGTACATTGTTGCAATATTTAAATTCTGATCGAATATTGGAGGGATGAGTAATATGAGATATTCTGTTCTTAATCAAAATCCTTTCATCCATCATCTGCCTAGCCTTTTTTCAACTATGTTGGGATGCATGAATACCAGTGTTTACATGGACCGACTGCCTATAGAACTCGTGGGGTGTCCGGGCCAGAATAGCACCCACCCATTTCATCCCGAGGGTGTCGTAGCAGACGAGTAAGGGAAAATGCGGAAGTCGGGCAAAAGCGGCTTTCCGTTTTTTAACAATCTCACTGCGAACCCCAAGACGCCTGCCAAGAGAGGGCATTATGGCAACACCCCCACCCCCTTGGGGGGAGACCTTTGTCCAGCAGTGAACTTCTTTCTGATAATGATGATGACTGCCTACCTGACCTCCACAACTAAGTTACTGGTTAACACGATACCCCTTACGGTGGTTTCTGACTACCCTTAACGACTGTCAAAGATAACACCTACCCTAGATACCTACGAAAGACAACTGGGACCAACAGCTTTATGTGTTTTCCGAGGCACAGAGGGGTCTCGGCATGAAATGCATGATCACCCATCCACGGACTGTCCGAAGCAAGTGTTACTTCCATGACCGAGCGATCTGCACGGATCTTTAGCTTAGAGACCCTTAAAAATTATCCTTGTATCCAATAGGGAACATTACGCGAAACTCGGCGCAGAGGGCGCCACTAGCACATTCCCTAAACCATAACCTCGTATTCTTGTTTTATTATGTTATTAATTGTAATAACTAGGTATTTTGTGAAAATATATCAAAGTTTTAATTATTCTTACTTACCTAACTGTACTTAACTATATTATGGCATCCTACGGCCATTTGAAAGTAGAAATTGAAATTGAAATTGAAATTGTTTATTTGCCAGAATATAGGTATACAATGAGGTGGTAAAATTAATCTAAACTCACTATATACTCGACTTATCAGTCGTGCAAATATTTTAAATAGGTTAGGTATAACAGTTACAACAATGTCAAATACATAATATCATAATCATAATTTACATTCTCAATTTGCTGTACATATTAAATTATTACTTAACGTTAGGAAATTTATCAGATTTTTGGATTATCACAGTCAAGACAGTCAATCAATTTAATAGCTCTTACGCAATGTCAATTATATAATAAAAACGAATAAATAAATAAGTACTAGCACATTTACATAGTTACATAGATCATGTCGCCTTAAAATTTAAGTAGTCATCTATTGAATAAAAACATCTGTCACAAAGCCAATTAAACAAATTTCTATTAAATTCTAGGTTATTCATTTTTCTTATTTTTTCGGGTAGTTTATTATAATTTTTTACCGCCATGGCGTAGCAGTTTTTTTCACATAGTTTTAATCTGCTTCGAGGCACTATTAGAGGTTTTTGTACTATTTTCCTTTTAAATGGAGCCTTGTCATCCTGCTCAAAAAGTGAAAGTTGGTTTCTTACGAATTTACACATTTCCAAAACGTATAAGGATGGAAATGTGAGTAAACGTTTATCAACAAATATTGGCCGGCACGAATCAGTCCACTTTAGACTGTAAATTGTCCTGATGCATTTTTTCTGGGCTATAAAAGCTCTTTGGGCGTCTGTAGAGTTACCCCATATAATTATCCCATACCTCAGTACTGAACACACATGACTGTGGTATACCAGTAGTGCTGTTTCTTTATTGGTGATTTTTTTAATTTTGCGAAGCGCGTATATGAATTTGTGAATTTTTTTACAAACAATATCTATATGAGATTTCCAATTACAAAATTTGTCAATATTTATTCCTAGAAATTTTATATCATTTACTTCTTCAATAATATTATTATTATATTTTAGTGGCAATTCTAATGTGTCATTTTTATTTATTTTGTTATTATATGTCGCGTATCTCATAAAGGGCAATGTCTAGACTTGGCCATTTTTTAAACACTACGCCATCCAAAAAAGTAATTTACCATTAATTTTAATTCAATTTTAGTAATTATCTGATGCAAATAACTTTGTGTCAATTAGCACTGTAAAAAACTTATTTTTTTAGTATCTGGTTTGATGCTACACATTAATCGGCTTTGGATTTGGTATCAGTGTTGCCAAACCAAAATTCCATAAAACAACATATTCAAATCGATTTAAAATACAGTACAATCTCTCCACTGTATTTAACACAGTTTTCGTTAAATCACATGATTACAAATGCTAATAAACGATGAAAGGATTTAGGATATAAAAAATGATAAACTAGCGTTTTAAACATTATTTCTTGAGAACGTTTTGATCGATTTGAAATGAATCAAAAAAATCAAAAAAAAAAAAATGTTTTTTTTCGTTTTGAATCGATATATAATTGATTTTTATATGGCAACACGATGCTTAAAAAAAATGTTGTGTCAATGGTTCAAATCAATGACAATATTATCTTTTGATTTGTTTCTTTGCATCGTGAGATTCTTTTTTTTTTTTTTTGTTTTTTTTTTTCTGTATGGCATCTCGCAGTTCAACCTGAGGGTTGGTTACTGCTTAACCGGACAATCCTGTGGTACCTTAAAAAGTGACTTTTAGGGCCTCCAGCCAGGGCAAAAACTTATAAACTAAGTGACTACGCTAAGGGCACCCCCCTGTGGGGTACGAGCCTCGGCTTAGGTCGCCACTGAGAGAGGGCAGCAAAGGGACAGGCTGGATCGGGTCTCCATTAATTAGGGGCTATTTTAAAGCTAAGGGCTCAGCGACGCGGGCTGGCGCCAGCAAGGGTCGGGGGGGGGGGGGGGCGTTACGGGGTCGTCGCGAGGGATGCATCGTGAGTGTTGTATTTGTGAGTTTTATAGCAGCTATCTTGGTTTTTTTTTATTATGAATTCCGATTCTTCCCTTCTTGACGACCCTGGCACTTCTATGGACCCCGAACCTTGTATTTACGATGAACCCGGCAGGGCACACCTACGAACACAGAACTTTGCTCTAACGATAACTCCGGCTTGAATGTGGACAGGGATCCCATGTTACCACACGGTGATCTGATGACGAATCAAGTGACAATGCAGCGATGTGTGAATTGTTAAAAAAAAAAACAAGTTTTATTTCATACATAACCTGTTTCAATTAAATGTTAAAAAATATCTAAATGTACATCTTGATACAAAACTAAGTTTATATCCTCATTCTTACTGATATGAGCTATTAAATCTATCACATATTGCTAGTTGAACTGTTTGTTTAAGAATGGCCAAAGCCCTATACAAAATGGACAGTCCCCTTTAGTTTTATCCGAATTTATTTCCAAATTATTTTCAATTAACCATTCATGTATGTCATTAAGGGCATTATTGGTAACTTTAATTGCCTGTTCAATAGTAGCCTCTTTGGTTAGAACAGTGGTATCGTCTGCGAATAATACAATGTACTGATCTGTAGATTCTGGTAATTCATTGATATACACTAAGAATAATATCGGGGCAAGCACAGTCCCTTGTGGTACGCCATAAATATTAGTTGAGTATGGAGACCTATGGGTTACCTGGGTGTTAGTCTTAGGACATGTTTTTACTACCTCAGTGCATTGTTTTAGATTCTAGGTTATGCTCAGAATAAAATCATATTTGGTTGTCTTACATGATAAAAGTGAACGTTATTCTGTAAATACGACTATCTCACCTGACTCCTTAACTGAACATATTTTAGAGTGATTTTTAGCTGCTTCCCAAAGTTTTCGAACATTTTCTTCTTTTGGAAATGAATAATTCCCTTTATTTCTACATCGAAATACATAGCACTGATGCATTATTGTATAATATAATACACTTCCCAATTTTGAACTCAATTAAAGGCAGATTTTCACGCTTTGAACGAGTCGTCGAAAAACTGTTTACGGATTATGCTAGTGCTGCACTCTGGTGCCAGAACATTGCAGTAATATCCCCTATTGCCATTGGGGTTCAATATTCTAAAGAAAATTAACTATATTTGATTAATAACGCGAAGACTTGTAATTGGCTTTCTGTCGACTATTGTTTACTTTTTTGTTGTTAAGTTTTTGTAGTTGTAAGTCTTCCATGCATAGATAAATAAATAAATAAATAAATTATTAAATTAAGTTTATTTTCCTATGACTATACTAGCAAGTACTAATAAAAAAAATCCTATGAACATTTTATTACAATTTGCTGGATGAAATAGTAATTTGCAATTCATAATCTTTGGTTCTAGGCATAGCAGCACTACCTTCAGGGGAGCGCCTGTCTCCACTGGACACATTTTTGGACTTATTGACAGCTAAGGCCAGCCTCAACGAATTGGACTTCAACCTAATCATTGAGGCCACATTGGCCTCTGTACAACAGGACTCTGCCGCTTAAATTATTTCTTTAATACATATTTGTAACATTTCCGTAGTCGAATTTTAGAGTAAGAATCTACCAAAGAGCAAGGTATTTACCAAAAAGTTACTACATAAAATAGGTAATTAAACAATAGCTAGCTTATAAATATTCTCATCTTTGTCTCGGTGTATTTTTTAATTATCTCTGCTTTGTCACCTTTTAGTATTACGGTCATTTATTTATTGGTTTATTTATTACACATTTTTAGGGTATTTTGTTTTGCTCATCACGTTATCTTTGCGACTAAATACAACCAAAATGAAACATTCCATCGTAATGATATTTTTTGGTGGTTTCTAACAAGAACTGATGGGGGGGGGGGGGGGGGGGTCAAGTTGATATAATGGAGGATAGGAATATGTATGAACTTTAAATACAGTCAAAGGCATATGAAGCTTTTGGAATCTTTGATTTCTAGTGGTAATTGACATTCCATTATTTATTTATAACTCCCGACGAAAACATGTGCGTCTCTATGGTATCGTAGCGCCCAAACAACTGAACCGATTTCAATTTAGTTTTTGTTTGAAGTGATTAGATCGAGATTGTTCTTAGTTATGATTCAAGAAATCTGCTGAGTCGATTGAAGATTATCAGCTCTTTTCTAGTTGATGAATGGATTTGAGCAGCTTCCTCAGGTCTGATAAGAGTCAAAATTTTATACATTATTTCAATGATATTAAAACATAGAAACCTTGAATGTTGAGGTCTGTTTGTGTCGGGGTTTCTTTAAATTTAATTAATATTTATTGTAGCTGTAAGTTATAAACATAGTGAATGCACAAAAATTTTGATTGTGAAAAAATCACCATGTATCACTAATAATAATTTTGATGTGCAATTTTCTAGTGCAATATTTATTGAATCGTCAATGTATTGAAATAAAAGTACTTTAAAATTTAGTTGTGTTATTTTTATTTATTAACTAATTCAATCCTGAGAATAAAAGTCTTTATATACTGCTGTTTCGCGCGCAATCGAGTTGCGTTCTGAGAAAGATCGCCAACAGTGCTGCTTAAACCCACCAAAAAGTGCGACTTTACCGAGAACGCAGCTCGTATTTGTGTCTGACGTGCTTAAAATACACAGAAGACGTCTTGTCACAGGCCTTAAAATAACATTAATTATAGAAAGGGTTATAAGTCACCCAGTGAGCTCGCTTCTGGTCTTTATCAGTTTTATGTGATGTGAACAGCGATTTGTATACTTCACTTGTTTGTGGGTCCTTGGCAACACTGTAATCCTTCTTAGTTTTCTTGTAAGATGGGTCCTGAGCCAG
This sequence comes from Charanyca ferruginea, assembly GCA_947361185.1. Lineage (NCBI taxonomy): Eukaryota > Metazoa > Arthropoda > Insecta > Lepidoptera > Noctuidae > Charanyca > Charanyca ferruginea. The sequence goes on along the minus strand of OX376058.1, from coordinate 27,647,741 downwards.
TTCTGTGGGGTGGACGCGCTTCGTCGACCCGAAATGTCCTCTAGGCTGTTTGTTGGGGTTGTATTTAGGTAAAGATAATGGTATTGTCTCAATTTCTTTCTTTACTGCATTACTTGTGCTTGGTCCTGCTTCTGGTTCCTCTTTCACCTCATTCTCTGGGGTCTTAATTTCATCTGTTTCTGGTACAACCTCAGTGGATGTGGATGGCACTGGAGTAGATGGCTCAATCTTGATTTCCGTCTTCACTGATTTCTCTGCTTTTGATTTCTTGCCACTTTTCCTGCTAGCAATACGCACAGCCATCTTTTCTTTTAATTTCTCAATGTCCTCATCAGTTCCGTTGAGTGTTACAATGTCGTTATCTATGAATGGTTGCTGGCACTGGGGAGCAAACATAGTTAATAAATCATAATTATAATATTAAAAACCAATTTAAGATAATAATAAATTGAAGAAATGGGAACAAGTTTATCATTGGTGTCATGGTACCCTATTTCTCAGTAGACTATGACCTGGTGGCTATAAACATCATGACCTCAGACATTAATAAATCACTCATTGTAAGTGGTAAAGGTCAATAATAATAATATAATAAACAAAGTAAAATTGAGATTCATTAAAACTATGTGGTATAATAGGGGTACTTTTTTTCACCTCTTAAAACTATTTGTAAGAGGTGAAAAAAAGTACTCTCTATCCTGCAACAGCCTGTAATTACCTATGTAATAAAAAAAAAGCTGTTGCAGGAATAGAAATAAACATATATTTTTTTTGACACAATGTACTGTTTTGACCATTGGCTGGTGTGCATCCGGACTGAGGGCCCATTTTTTGAACCCTTGCGAAACGAAATAAGACTTATAGGGAAATTAGTTAGAAATAGTTAAAACTTAAAGCAAAGGGCCATAAATTTCTTAAACGTGAATTAAAGCAGTTATGATTAAATAACTTGGGCCCTCAATCCAGACGCGTGCATAAAGTGGCATTGCCTAAATCTCAGTAAGTACTCTGGGTTAATAATTTTTTTAAAGAATTTAGTTAGGAATTTCTTAAATATTTTAAGAAATTCCCAAGTCTATAGAATATGACATTCAAGATTTATGGCGGTATAGACTTCTTATATCTATAACATACCTATTACTAGTCAGTTAGTTTGCCTTTCATTTTGTGCAAACACTGTAAAAGCTAAATAAATGTTCTTTTTTTATTTTTATTTGCTTTAGGCAACTAGGCCCATAGTACTGTAGTACCTTAAGGACTAACATCATATAGTTAAAAATTACATTAAAAGTAAGGAAAATAAAATTATGAATAGTAGGTAAAAACATTATACAATGTATAATACTTTATTACTTTTCGACTGCGCTTTACACAACATAGAGATACTTCTTACTATGAACATTATGGTCACCCTACAAAATTTTCTCTTAGAAAAACTTGAAAACCAATTTTCTCCTAAAGTATGATATTTAGGAGAACGGACGATATGTTACAATTTAATTAAGAAATACTTAAAAATCTTATTCTAATTTGCGTTAATCTATGAGGTTGAGCCTAGTCAATAAAGCCGAAAACATTGGGCCCTCAGTTCAGACGTTTTAGTAAAATTCGACTTTCATTTACTTCTTAACAAATAACTTGTGTGTCGTTATTTCTTTTTAACTAATTCACATAAGTATCTAAGTAAAATATATTAAAGTCGATTTATGTATTTCTTCAGATAAATTCATATTTTGCAGAATCCTCAGTACAGACAATAATGAACTGAGGGCTAGATATACCGCCATAAATCTTGAATGTCATATTCTATAGACTTGGGAATTTCTTAAAATATTTAAGAAATTCCTAACTAAATTCTTAAATTAAAATTATTAACCCAGAGATAGTACTTCTGAGATTTAGGCTATGACACTTTATGCACGCGGCTGGATTGAGGGCCCAAGTTATTTAATCATAACTGCTTTAATTCACGTTTAAGAAATTTATGGCCCTTTGCTTTAAGTTTTAACTATTTCTAACTAATTTCCCTATAAGTCTTATTTCGTTTCGCAAGGGTTCAAAAAATGGGCCCTCAGTCCAGATGCACACCATTGGCTGTACTATAATTGTACTGGTAGGCTCCAGTGAGCTCTCTTTTCTGTTGTATGATCTCAAATGTTGTTCAATTTGTTAGGTTAAGTTTATTTATATAATTGTTTGTTTGTAACAATTATATGGGGCCAAGCCACAAAGTAAGTATAACAGAGGTGATGGCTTAACAATTTTTCAAAGATGTGTGACACTTTCAAGCTAAACCCTGCCCACTTCTGGTCTATGGGCATCTCCTATGTTATATTGTATAATAATAATATGTGGGGACATTTCACACATGGCCATCTGACCCCAAACTAGGGAGACCCTGTACTATGGGTGTCAGGCATCTGATATACATACACAAATACATTTTAAATACATACAAATATAGATAAATAACACCCAGACGCAAGGCAAATCCAATTGCTCATCACACAAATATTTACCTTGGGCGGGAATCGAACCCGCAACCCGCCGCGCAGCAATCTATCGCTCAGCCACTGCGCCAACCGTGTGGTCATATTTACTTCGTGGGCCCAGCCCTATAATATATATACTTATAATACCAGACTATTATTGTCACGCTGCAGGGCAAAGGCCTCTTCTCATACAGAGAAGGCACAAGCATTGTTTGCCATGCTTGCAGAAGGCGGATCGGCATTTTCAGGTATGTTAATTATTCGTCCTGGTTTGCTGCTAATGTTTTCCTTCACAATATCAGCAAGGTAAATAAAATCATTAAAAAAAAGAAGCCTACCATATGACAGAGATTCTGTTTTACTTCTTTGAGTGCCCTCTCAGCGAGCACACATCCACAACTCCAGAGGAATACAAAGCGGAACTTGCCGGACATCTCCAGGCCGCTAATAGGGCAGATGTAAGGAGCATTGCCCTCACCCACAGCACCCTCTGTATGGTCAGCAGCAGTGTATGCTGGGTTCTTAACCAGATTCAAATCTTTGATGTCCTGTAAATAGTTGGAACAATTTATTTCAGACTTTATCATGGTAATCACATTACATACATACATAGTATCATGGTTTGTATGGTTCTTTTCAGATATAGGTTGCCAGTATTAAATTTTGATTAAAAAATCTCAAAGAATGAAACAACACAAAGGATGACATGTATCCATTTTGATGTGTAAACAATTATTATTGCACCATTACCTACTTTTGAACAAACCCTGCTATAATCATACTCATGTAAAACTAATACATACAACTCAGTAAATGATGAGTATAGGCTGGCAATGGCTGGTAAAAAAATAGTGATGCGGTTGAGTGGATTCGAAAATATGTAGATTGTAGTTGCAGTTATTTGAGTACTTCAGACGTGTTTGTGTATTCTGGTCAGAGGCATCTTATCTACTAAATCGATTGCAATATTATCAGCATTACCTTTAGATTTTTGATGTGGTTGATCGACTCTGGCTTAGTGTCTTTGTCGAGTAGAGATTCAAGGACGGAGCTTTTGCTGTACAGCCTGCCGAGGCCACAGGCCACCACGGGCGCCTGTAGCGGTTGTTGAGATAAAGCGCAGTTGCGCCACTTGAATGACCGTTCAGCATCTTTGTCTTTCTACAAGAAAATTACAAAATTAATGACATCTCTTAGTGTGTGTAAAGTGAAATGTTTATATTGAGTTGAACAAAAGTACAAGAATTCCGAAGATATTTACCTGTTCTGGCTTCTTTTTCATCCGCACAAGTTCATCTCGACGTGGGATAGTACCACCATCGCAACCCATAGTGAAATATCAAGTATTGAGAATTAAACTAAATAAAAACAAAATTATTTACGTTCTTATACCAACAACGACAATAACTAACATCACTTTACGTCACGTCACTGTTGATTGGATTGACGTAAATCGATAAACAAGAGAAGCCAGAAGGATCTATTTTCCCGTAACGACAAACGGCAATGACAACAACGAATCTGAAAACAATTTCCGAACAAAAGGTTAAATATTCTCGGTTTTCTTATAGGCTTAGGCTTATTACACTATACAATTTTTAGGAAATCGGCAGGTGTAATCGCAGTTAGAACAGATTGGATCCGAAATAGTGTAAATTGGTGGTTTACTAAATTGAATTCTAATTGGTCTAGTCTAGAATTCAATTTAGTAGTAGTTAGTTAGTTATTTAGTGTAGTGTGATCGCTAGCTATAGCTAACAACTTAGATTCCTATTGATTTACTACAAATTGTATAGTGTATTAGTAACACATTACTGAAACCCCGATAATCCCCGACGTGTCTGTCTGTCGGACTGTCACTGTCAAGTGTCACCTTTGCCTTGACCTCATCACGTCCATGAAGATATAGGTATAAATGGAGCCAACACTTAGAACAAAAGTTTGAAACCAACTGTGGGCTGATGCTCTCTTTCTGAATGCATACATAAGAATGAGACAGTGATATGTGTTTTCTTTATCTTATGTATGCATTCAGAAAGAGAGCGTCTGCCCACAGTTAGCTTCCTTCCAGTTAGAGTGTTGCCTCCACTTTTATCTATAAGCTTCTTGATCACGTCTGCCTGCCTGTCTCTGTCAGTAACGAATTCAGAATTAGGGTTGCCAATTTTAGCAGGATCCTGCTTTTTTAGCATTTTAAAGGGTAAAATTTAAGCTTCAGCAGGATGTTTAGCATTATCGTGAAATTTGCCATATTTTAACATTTTTCAGTAAAACTAATTTATGTTCATACCCTATATCTTCATGGTTCATACCATGTCTGCTTAGTTTTACATCAAAGCTTGGAGACTATGTCAGTGACTACAAGTTTAATAATTTTAGCAGTTCTAAAATTCTATTTCTATGCGACACTGTAACCCGTTGTTTGGGTTTAAAGTGTTTAGTGTAATAACGGTGATATGAACTCCTTGCTATTTTAGAAGATTTTATGTTATATTGTCATACTGTATATTTGTCACATTTGTCACTACTGTCTGTATTTTTAATGTTGAATAAAACCAATGTTTCCTATGGTTTTGTCTTTAGCATGTATCAATTTATTCAACATTAATTTTGTGTTTCTCCGTGTCTAATATGCCTACTACCGAAAAAGAAAAATCTTCATCGATGTCGCGGTACCTACGGCCCGAACGTTTTGACGTAGAACCTTCCATGGCTGGCTCGGACTTGAAGTGGGCTCACTGGAAGTATTCGTTCGAGAACTTTATCGCGCTAGAAGCTTCCTCGGCAGACGATTACCTTAAGTATAAATTTCTTGTCAACCATATATCGTCATCGATATTTTACTATATCCGCGCCTGCACTACGTACGATGGTGCAATTACTACTCTCAACAATGCCTACGAAAAGAGGCGAAATATTATTCTGACCCGCCACCGCCTGAATACCAGAAAACAACAGTCTGGCGAATCGTTGGCGGAGTACTCGAGAGATCTTATTATAATCGCTCGTGACTGCCTCTTTAAGGATGTGACTGCCAATGAACACCTAAATGAAACTGTGCGCGATGTTTTCATTGCCGGAATATCGTCAAAAAAAAATTAAAGAAAGACTTTTAGAAAAATCCACTATGACTCTCGAAGAAACCTTGGACTTGGCTATAGCTTTAGAAACTGCTGAAAATACCTCTCAACTATTAACAGCGCCTTGTCCTTCTATATCATTTGCTCCTGTCAATGCAGTCACTGAAACTCATGAAACGTCAATGCGGCAAAATCTAACAGCCTCCAACACTCGAAACAATTTTCAACATAGCCGCCCTATACTAAATAGCCGTCGATGCTTTTTCTGCGGCGGTAATATCCATCAAAGACTCAAATGTCCTGCTAGAAATGCTGATTGTCAGCTTTACTCCAAAAAAGGACATTTCGCTAACGTATGTCGTAGTATCGGACAAAGCCAACGCACTGCAAACGCTATTAGTACGAACGACGATAACTCTCAATCTGAAGTCCTTGGCTCTCATCTATCAACTATATCTGCTGCTGCTCCAACAAGCCTGCAAAAAGCGACTATCAATATCACTTTAAATAACTTACGTGTGGATGCTCTACTCGATACCGGAAGCTCTCTCAGCTTTATCGATAAGAATCTTGCTCAAACTATGAAACTAAGACGCAAGCCCTGCAAACAAGCTATAACTCTAGCATCTCTAAGCAACATTTCATACGTAGAGGGGCTATGTTTCGCTAACATTCAAATTGGTGAGCACAAATATCAACGTCGACCTCTACTCATTATTGCTAATCTGTGTGCTGACATAATTATCGGGCATGATATACTGAAGACACACTCGTCGGTGGAACTCCAGTTCGGGGGAGATAAACAACCCTTGAAAATTTGCAATGTAATGGAGGCATCTGTCCCGGCAGCATCAGTTTTTACTAACCTTGCGCCAAATATCAGGCCTATAGCTATTCGCTCGAGAAGGCATTCTCAAGAAGACCAAGAATTCATATCTAACGAGATTAAAGATTTACTGAAAGATAAAGTCATTGAACCCAGTGTTTCACCTTGGCGAGCTCAAGTACTTGTTGCCGGAGGGGGCCATCATCGGAAGCGCCTTGTAATCGATTATTCACAAACAATAAACAGATTCACAGAGCTAGACGCATATCTCAAGTAGCTAAATATAACGTCTTTAGCGAAATTGACCTCAAAAGCGCCTATCATCAAGTGCCCCTTCTCTCTAGAGAAAAAAGATACACTGCCTTTGAAGCATGCGGTAACCTCTATCAATTCACTCGAATACCGTTTGGGGTCACAAATGGTGTAGCGGCGTTTCAGCGAACTCTGCAATATATTATTGATTCTGAAAATCTAAAAGGCACATATGCATATCTTGATGACGTAACCGTTTGTGGAAAAGATAAGGAAGATCACGATAGAAACCTTCAGAAATTCATGGAAGCTGCTAAGAGATACAAACTCACCTTGAATACTAACAAATGCACTTTTGAAACAGACTCGATCAATCTTCTTGGTTACACCATTCATCGTAACATCATTAAACCTGACAAATCTCGTTTGGAACCACTAATGAATCTTCCAATCCCAAACGATACTGCTACTTTGAATAGATCACTTGGACTATTTGCGCACTACTCAAAGTGGATCTACAACTTTTCTTCTAAAATAAGACCACTGATTGAAGGTACTCTACCGTTAACTGAAAACGCTATCAATTCATTCAATAATCTTAAAACTGATATTTGCGAGGCTACCTTGGCTGGAATAGACGATAACGAGACATTTTCCGTTGAAACCGACGCTTCCGACTTCGCAATAGCAGCGACATTGTCACAGAAAGGACGTCCTGTAGCGTTCTTTTCGCGATCTCTTAACGATTCTGAAAAGCGACAACCCACAATTGAAAAGGAGGCAAGTGCAATTGTCGAAGCTTTACGCAAATGGAGACATTTCCTAATCGGAAGACACTTTCTACTAATTACTGACCAACAGTCAGTTGCGTTTATGTTTAACCAAACACATTCAAATAAAATTAAAAATGAAAAAATAGAAAGATGGCGCCTAGAATTGTCATGTTTTAGATACGATATTGTTTATAGACCTGGTAAACAAAACTTAGTCGCTGACGCACTCTCGCGAGTATGTATGCACATAGACATTGCGACCTCTCACTCCAGACTCGTCGAGCTCCATCGTTCTCTCTGTCACCCAGGTATCACTCGTATGGTTCACTGGGTCAGATCGAAAAATTTGCCATACTCGATTGAAGAAGTAAAGAAAATTACGGCAGCATGCCCAATCTGTGCCGAAATTAAACCACGTTATGTTGGTCATCAAGGACACCTTATAAAAGCAACTGCACCGTTCGAAAGATTGAACTTAGACTTCAAGGGGCCAATTCCTTCTAACACTCAAAACCGATACATCCTTACGATTATCGATGAGTATAGCAGGTTCCCTTTTGCTTATGCCTGTAAAGATATGACCTCCGAAACAGTAATTAGATGTCTGAAAGACCTATTCTCCACGTTCGGCACTCCAGCTTACATTCATTCGGACAGAGGGACCTCATTCTTATCTGACGAATTAAGACAATTCTTAACCTTATTAGGTACATCTTGTAGTCACACAACGCCCTATAATCCTCGAGGAAATGGCTTGGTAGAGCGCTTAAATGGTACACTATGGCGCACAATACAATTACATCTCAGATCCAATAACGAGGCTATCGCAAACTGGGAGAAAGCCATACTACCGGCGCTACACTCCATTAGATCTCTTTTGTGTACAGGAACCAATACGACCCCGCATGAGCGTATGTTCAACCATCCTCGCCGCTCTATAAATGGCCAATCTTTACCATCATGGCTTCATTCGCCTGGACCTGTATATATGAAGAAAAACGTAAGGGCCTCTAAATATGATCCAGCTGTAGAAGAAGTTCAACTACTACAGAGCAATCCTGAATACTCCTTTATTCGTTTACCAGATGGTCGAGAAACGACGGTCTCTAACAGGTATCTAGCACCACTGCCAAGTACCTTAAACGATGATTCGTCGGATGAAGAGGAGCCTGAGCAGCCTATTACTGATAACCTAGAAACGAGTGGCTCTCAAGTGCGCCACTCTACACGCGAATGTAGACCTCCAGGCTACCTCCAGGACTACGTTTCTTCTTAGGGGGGGTGAATGATATGAACTCCTTGCTATTTTAGAAGATTTTATGTTATATTGTCATACTGTATATTTGTCACATTTGTCACTACTGTCTGTATTTTTAATGTTGAATAAAACCAATGTTTCCTATGGTTTTGTCTTTAGTATGTATCAATCGGCATAAGAACTATTTGTTAAAACGCACTCTACACTCAGGGATTGATTCCCCTAAATGTTTAATATGCATAGTTATGTATATAATTGTAACTAATGTATTTGTTTTCTTAATTCATTTGTCAACATGAAGCGCAAGTATGAGCAAGGTTACCCGAGCGAATGGGAACAAAATCCTTTGTTTTCCACTTGGTTATCGCGTCTTAGTGGTGACGACAAGGAGGTTTAGCAGGTTTAGCAGGATTTACCAAAAAAAATGGCAGGAACAGCGAAAAAAAATGGTAACCCTATTCAGAATTGTTTTATTTTCACTCTCACATTCACATGGCATTGGCAACGGTTTTCTAATTTTCTTTCTTTTTAAGTAAAGAATAGTAATTATAACTAACCTTGTGGCTGGTTTTAATACAATGCTTGATATTGAGATGGACAGAGTGCCCAAAAATGGTTCAGACTGCGAAAATAGCTCACAAATCGCGTCAGATGCAGACGACATTTCGGACTCAGGTGAATCGAATAATAAGAAAAAGACTAGAAAGCGTGGGATCGTATATTTGTCGACAATACCTCCTTACATGAATGTCGCTAAGATACGTGAAATATTCAGTGAATTTGGTGAAGTTGGGAGGATATATTTGCAGCCGAGCGCCAGTAAGTTTTTGAGGTTATGTTGTTTGTTATTTATTGTGTATAATTATAAGTTATATTGTGCACTCAGACCAATAAAAAAATAATTGTGCAGTACAATTACTAGCAACGAAATTGCATGGTTGAATCATGGTTAAGCTAGGTAGCTATAATAATATTTTTAATTGACATAATAGCCAAACCACCTAGTGTAAAAATAATCAAACAGTGCCATTAAATGGAGCACATTTGCAGGGTTTTTTGTCAGTAGTACCATTTATTGCTTATTATTAAACAGCTAAACATAGTTTGAAATTGTCTTTTACAGAGCCTGGTGAAAAACGCAAGCGGGTACCAAATCAATTTACTGAGGGTTGGGTAGAATTCCAGAAGAAAAAAGTGGCCAAGATGGTTGCAACCAGACTAAACAATACAAAGATAGGCAGTAGAAAGAAATCACGATACTATGATATGATATGGAATATCAAATATATACCAAGGTTTAAGTGGATTCATTTGAGTGAAAGACTAGCCTATGAAAGGGCAGCACTCAAACAGAGGTTGAGGGCAGAGATATCACAGGCTAAAAAGGAGGCTCATTATCTACAAACTAATGTGGAGAAAAGTAAGAAAATAAAGAAAAAGAAAGCAATGGAATCAATTGAATAAAATTAAAATTTTAAGTTGAAGTTTTTATTTTCTCTTTTGTACTTGTCCCAATGGCAACTGTCTGTATCCTACAGTAAAATCAACTATCTGAAGCTTGGGCTGTGTAATTGCATTACTTTTGGCTGAAGTCCACTTTTCCAGCAATTATTTCTTCTACCCTCATTCTTTGTTTGGACGTAAGAGGATCTGGGGTCAATTTCATCAAGTACCGTGGTGGTGGTATAACATGAGAGAGGATTCCTTGTGAGAATTCTCGATGTACTCTCACACCGTCCAGGGCATTTGACTGCAGTTTCTCGAAACTGTACAGTTCCATCATAAATTGTTTGCGCTGGGCTGCTTTGGCGTAGTGATAGCGGTGGCGGCACACAACTCTGCTGGAATTTAATAATTGTTACTAGCATAAAAAATCATTCACACATATCTCATCATATTCATCTATTCTATTATATGTTAGGGAGGTTCAGTTTCTGCACTTAGTCCTTAATATGGACCATTGTACGTAACGTGAGCCATGGCGGCCGTTACTCCAACCAGTCCACCTTCCTCCAGAAGCAGATCAGTCTTCCCAGTCTTCAGGGCATCCACAAGAGAATTTGGTGTTCCAAGAGTTTCCCTGTGGATCTGGTTGACGCTGGTGCACTAAAGGACTACATGCGCCACCGTTTCCTCCGCCTCCATGCACGCTCTGCACAAAGGACTGTCAGTGATACCTAGGGTATCACATTCATTCATCTAATCACATTTTGATTGCTATTTGAATTATTGTTTTACTTACTATGCCAACCCCAGGTTTTTGTACTCGGGGTATATGCTGACATCTGATCGCGCCAACTCTGGGAACCCAGGGTACAAGGGAATACGTCTCTTTTTCTTCTTTTCCTCTGGAGATTTGTCCTCTTCAACCATTTGTTTCGACATTATTCACGATTTCTTCTAAAAACGTGGTAATAAGTAGTAATTTATTTTTGTGTAGAATTATGTCATTGTTGCTTGGTAACTAAAATAGACTTGAACCAACTTAAATGTTTGATCAATAACTATCTCTTTGTTACAGTGACTTTTTATGTTAATAGGTAAACAAATAAGGTTGTTCTGTAAATAATGAATATTTATTTTCTAGTAAGGTTCTATATGATCGTATAATATAGGAATTCATGTTTTACAATACCTATGTGCAGTCCAACTGAGGTATCTGTAATGCTACCACTTCACATGGCGTATTTGTGCAAATATTCGCCTTACTTGGATAGTACAAAATAGACTTTATTTCAATAACCATAGGGTATATTTTGTATTAACACCCTTATGTATTAGTAGTATTGTAGGCCCCCCTACAATACTTTCGCACTGGGTGCAACATACCAACAAAGGACAATGCCAGAAACTATAGAACTTTGCCCCACTCAATAAAAGTCATGTGCAATATATAGCATCTTACTGTTTTTTATTGCTGATAGATAACTAAACATTAGTCTTAGTGACTGTAAAACTTGCGGTTTCCGTTTAAATCTAAAAACAATAATGACATTGATTATAGGTTAAATTGCATTTTAGGTAAAATGAGTTTGTATTTTGTGGATAGGTATTTCGTAATCCGCAAGTTCTAAAGAAAAACAATTTACTATAGAAAGGTTCTATATTCATTACAATTATTTTCATTAATTTACTTTTCTGTACATGGGTGGGGCAGGATCTGGCATTGTCATTTTAATAAGCAAGCAGTACAAAACGAGATCAAATAAATCACATAATATAAATTAATAACAGTTTATTGATACAGCGTTAATATTAAATCTACTTCGCAGCCGAATGCAACCTCTGAGGTCAGTTTTGTTGGTGACGACTTAAACATTTTCTATTTTCACGATTATTTACACAATTTCGTTTGTTAAGATAAACCCGAGACGGCAGCTAACCTGCTCTTGCAGACACAGTCATTGAATTCATTCACTAACACTGAGCACAGAAGTGATTTATCAGGATTTGTACTGTAGCACTGGAGGACCTGAAATTAGAAATACAATTATTCAAAGTATGAATGTCAGAAAACATAATTGCTTGGAATAATATTAATACCAGTCTATAATAAATTGTCCCACTACAGAGCAAAGGTCTCTTCACATATAGAGAAGGTACGAGCATTGATCACCTCGGTAGTTCAAGGCGGATTGGCGATTTCAGACTTATAGCGATTTAAAGTCCAGGTTTCCCCACAATAATGTCCAAGATAAATCTAGAAAATTGACTGGAATGATGGGGTATAAAGAGGTACAGATGCCAGCATATCAAGCCATACCAAACTGTCACATTTTTCCAATTAAATATGAACCTTATCCTTTTGTTTTAAAATTGAAAATCTATCAAAGAGATTTGACAGATTGTTGTAGCTGGATGTGCTGGCCTCTGTACATCACATTAGCTACGCATATTGTCTATGAAACTAGGTAACATTGAGCAGAAATTATTGCTGGGAAATTACTTTAATTTTTGTGTGAAAAGTCAATATTTATGGTAGCATGCAATGTAAATTTATTTATTTTATTTTTATTTATTTATGTGCCTATGGGTGCATGCAACAGTACCATAGTTGTGGGGGGGGGGGGTTTCGTCTTTGATCTTGCAGAACTAAACAATATTGCAATGATGTAAAATTCAGCTGCATTAAGTTTCTATTTACTTGTTTGTGTAATATATTACTAATAATAAATAAAATATAATTATTTATTTTATTTACTTGTTTGTATAATATATTACTAGAAAATATAATTATTTACAATTATTGAAGTTTACCAATGAAGGCAGGTACCTCTTTTGAGTTAATTTGATTCAATTTTCAAATAAATATTACTACCAGCCAATCTTTTATTTTTAAAATCTAGGTTTTAGAGTCTTCAGTGTAATCTTGGTGACTATGCCAGCTTCATTATGGTCAAACATACCAAAGTGCAATTAATATACTGCAGGCTGCAGCAGCAACCAGTGTGTTACCAATTGCACCATCCAAGCACATACTCACATTCATTCTAATCTTACTTTACAACTGTAACCATTCTCTCCATGACATGCTCTCATTTTTTCCTTTTATACATACTTTCAGGAAATTATAAATACCTACTCTTACAATCATCAGAGATGGGATAACTTAATAACAGATTTATTCCACCATTGTGTAGATAAATATTTGGTAATCATTTACTTCTCTGGTACTGTTTCCTCAGTTACTCACCTTCCACCATCAAGTCAAATATGTCTCTTATGGCATATATGTCACATATTAATAGCAACAATTTAACTCCCATTTTGCCAAATTTGCAATCATCAAAACTACTGTTTCCTCAGGTACCTACTACACATTCCACCATCAAGTGAAATATGTCTCTTGGCATATGTCACATAACAGCAACAGTTTAACTCCCATTTTGCCAAACATGCAATCATCAAAACATTGTAACATGCAACACAGAAAAAGAAAGAAATTGTACTTATTAGGTATTTCCAAGCAGTCAATCTATGTTGCTGTGTAGCTTATCTTATCAGTTGAATAGTGCTCACATGAGAAAGAAGGATATGTATTGTCTTTAACCTAATTTTATTTGCAAATTTTTCATTTATAAACTGTCCACACAACAGAATTTTGTATTTATTTACCTTTGCCTTCTCCTCTTGGCAGGGTGATATCTTCGTTGCAACTTTGTCTTCCTGAACTGCATTAAATAAGTCATTCACTTCTTTCAATGTCTTCTGGTATTCCAATTGCATCCCGCTGTTTATCTTCTCATGTGCTCTCTTCAGGTTTTCAATACGATGTGCCCAATACGCCTCTTCGGCTGCATATTCGTGATGACGTCTCTGGTCGTACGTCGGTGTTGGTGTGTATTGTTGTACAGGCTGAGGTTTTGGTTCAGCTTGCTGAAATTATGTTTGCGAAAAATCTTTAAAAGTTATCAATGTTAATGCTGTAGTATAGTAATGACGAATGTTGGGCTCATAACAACTCTCATGTTTATGCTGTTTCCAATAGCTTTTATTTTCTGGCGTTGCTTAGCTTTAACCAATTATTCTATAAATTATTAACAATTATTTAGCCACAAATTAAAAGAAAAAAGCTAGATTATTAAAAAAATAAACAATATCATTAACTAAAGTATTATGCAGATAATTAGATATTATGTGGTGGTGGTCTGTGAAAGTGGTTGACCCTTGAGGATAATTCATTGAAGAGCCATTGTCATCAATCAGCTTATTCTCTGAAACAGCTCAGATAACCTACAATTTTTAAGTAATGAGCCCGATGTGCTCATGAATTAGACTATAGAGTCGAAAATTTCAATAAAATTAATTTGAAGATTTTTATAACAACAACACCCTTTTATTATGTCCTAACAGCAGTGACATTGATCAAAATTATGTAATGTAGTGCATCATATTTACTTTTGTGGTGAGTTGAGCTTGTATCCTGTCTAAAGCCTCTTGAGACACTTGGATAGCATTTTCATTATCCACAGTTACTTTTCGAGTGCTTTGAGAGCCTCCCATATTTATAAAAGTGTACAATCCCAAATAATTTATCGGCAAATCACGTCAAAAAGACATTTTTTGACAGTTCAGACATATTCCCATCCAAAGACTAGAGAAAAAAGAATAAAGTCCAAGAACAAGAATGTTTTCACCTTGTCGTTTTATTGATCAATTGTTTATGGTCAATGAATGGAAAAAGTAAAAAGAATCTAAGAATAATTCCGTTTGGTAGGTATTGATAATGATAATGATAATGATGATAATAATAAATGGTATATTTACAACATGAACAGCTCTGTAAAGACAGAGCTGTTCATGTTGTAAATATGGGAACTAATCAACAGATGGCGCTACTAGTGTCTTGTGCAAATATCACAATCCAAACAAATCAAAAAACTAGAATAGTCTCTATTCTAGGAGTCTTTAAGTCAAGAGTGAATAGGTTACTTCTAGGCAAGCGTGCAACATCTTAGACCGGATCATCGCTTCCCATCAGGTGAGATAGTGGTCAATGCCTATCATTGGTAAAAAAAAATCTACTGGTGCAAGGAACTCAACACTCCTTTACCGCTATGGGCAATATGAGAGATGGTTTCACTTGCACAGCTTCATGCTCTATAAGATGGTTTAACTTCAACCCTTCTTCAAACTATACTTGGTCTTCATACCGTGTTAACTGCTTTTGCATTTGGATATCTTGTCGAACTAGGCTGGCGCAAAGAATGCACAGACCTAAAATAACATAACGTTACGGCTGTATTGCCTGAAAGATTAGGCAGAGGTGTAGGTATTTGTGTGCATTAAGTCCGCCTTTGTACCTACCTTTGTACATGAAGTAAAAATAAATAAATAATGTGTGGTCAGTTTTCGCCAGTTAGGTTTAAATTTATAGGTAAATAATAGATGGTTAGGTGTACGCCTTTTGTTCACTTGCAGCATGTTGAACAATTTTAGTTTTCATGTGCTGAGTAGGTAGCTTAGTTAAGTACCTAAGTACTAGAGTTTTCGACACTCTTCAAAGTTACAATTGCTGAGTATGCTAAGGTAAAATTAATAATTAGTTGCAATATAGCAATTAAAATGGATTGACCACAGACCACAAAGCATCGAGAACATTTTGGCGAAGGAAACGCGCCGGGTGCGCGGGGTGCGGTGGGGCACAAAAACTGACCACAATGGGGCGACCGGTTCGGCCGGTTGCAGCCTCCGACGCTATCATCCCGCCTCCGACGTACTTTCTTCTGTCTGATCGGAACGCGATACGGCTTGGCGTGTTCTTGTGATTTTTATTATTTTTTATAAATTGTAGGCAGTTTAAAATAATATTTATTTTCTTATATTATTTGTTACACTTATATTTGTAAATTAAGTAATATCATGTGTACTTAAACATGATAAGATACTATGTAGGTAATATTTGCCATTAGAAACCATAATGAATAGTGTTAAGTTCAGGTATCCCTTAACTAGGGTTAATGTAGGATCATAAACTGGCCAATCTCCTACCTAACTGTAGTAGATTTTCATATACCTACCTACCTAATTGGCACACATGTGAAAAAACTAGAAATCATGAGCATAATTAATTTGTAAACCTACCTAGGTACCTTAAGTACTTCCCTTTTACAGAAAACGAATCGTCCTCTTTCAGCCACTGCAAGCCAGATCGCATCGGTGGCCGTCTCTCGCCGTTTGGTCCTACACTGTCGCCCGCGCCGCCCGCCGTTTATCCGGATCATAAACACCGCGTTCTATAAATCAGTGTAACGTACACAACTGTCACACATGGACGATTAATTACCGTTCATTGTCTATGGAAATGCCCACGCTCTTGAGTCGTGGACGAAGGTATGATACTGCAGATGAATGGCTGGCTTGTTCTAACGGCATTGACATAATATACATACAATATTACTGCGTACAAAAATTACCAGGCCAACCGCACGATCAAATGGCACCAGCGCTTTGGCCCTAAAAATGACAGTTTATGGCCAACGGGCAACGCGACTCAGTCGACATTGTATGAGTTTTGACAGATGTGGCTACTTTTGCTTGTTCCATGAACGTTTGTTTAAAATGTTCTAATGGCGTATCCTTCCTTTTGAAATGAAATGATTGTCTAACGGTCTTGCGCATATCAACAGTTGCAATGTGTTGATAATAATTATGAAATCAAAATAGATTTTTCAAGAAATGGTTAAATGAGTAGTTAGGGTGTTCCATATGTACAGACGCCAGCACATCAAGCCATACCTAACTGTCAAATTTTCCCAATTAAATATGAATCTTATGGTTTTGTAATTAAGTTGAAAATCTATCAAAGAAATTTGACAGATTGTAGTAGCTTGATGTGCTGGCCTCTGTACATACCATTTACAAGTATACCTACCATTTACATGTAAGGTAGTAGATCAACATCAAGTAATTATAAAAGTTTGAATCAGCGTTGTTTTATGAACTTACCTAAGGAACTTACGAGTCGTACGTACGATCGAGTCGAGTCGAGTTGATCATAGTAGGTATAATTAAACATATATATATGCGGGTTCGATTCCCGCCCAGGGTAAACATTTGTGTGATGAGCACTTGTGTTTGCCTTGTGTCTGGGTGTTGTTTATCTATATATGTATGTATTTACAAAAAATGTATTTGTGTCAATATCAGCTGTCTGGCACCCATAGTACAGGGTCTCCCTAGTTTGGGGTCAGATGGCCATGTGTGAAAATGTCCCCACATATTATGTAAACTAAAACTGATAATTTTATTTAATAAAAGTCTCATAATCTTTCAATCTAGACATCCTGCCATAGCTCCATTAATATACTCATCTATGCAGGCGTAACTCCTGCCAATCTTGTTCATATCGTTCATTTCATACATCCAGACTAGATCCCGCTACATTTCCAGTTCTAGTATCTTATCTTATTTGCCAGCAGTTCTTAATTCATAATTACGTTTATAATAAAGCTGAGTGTACAAGGGGCAGGTGAGACGTCGATCAGGGCGACAAGCTGACGTACAGTTTAATTGCAATTTATGTGCTTAAAGGAGTCCTGTGATACCTCCTACCAGGCTTCGAGTAAAGTAGTGTAAATGTGTAAGCTTTGATTAATAAAATCCTCAAGAATGATAAATGAGACTTTATGGAGAAACTTGATAATTGTGATGGATTTATTTAAATATGTAAGTATTTGTACTTACTTGTAATTATAATTGTATTATTTAGTGTACTTAATAGATTACGGGTATCATTTAAGCTATCGCCAATTTAATTAGTTTTGTGTTTCTTAAATAATAGGGTTTGCCCGCAAAATAGTAGATTGGTCACCAAAATGTAGTCACCAAACAATATAAAATCAATTCCACAGTAAATCACCTAAAATAATGGAGATATAGGGTCTAGTACCAAATAAATGTAAAATAGTAAATTTTATGATCACCAACATTTAACCAAAGTATTGTAGAAAAATATGAGTTTGACTGTAAAAAGCGATTTGGTTCTGGCACACGGCGGCCGCTGCCGCGTCACGCTCGCTCCGCTCGGTCGCATCGTGCGTAGGGGGTCACAGTTCTAACCTAACCTAACCATGTAGAATCCGCCCCAGGGGGGACTTAAGGGTCCTAAGATTTATTTGGTGACAGATCTACCATTCTGAGCACAAAGCTATTATTTAAGTAATAAAACTATTATTATAAGAACGAAGTTTATATTCATTTAATGCACTAGAATTTTATTGGTAATCCATCTCTTATTTTACACATATATTAACATTAATTTGATAATTCGTACCTGGGAACACTTTTTGTCTATCTGAGAAAGAAAATATTTCGTAGCGATAGATTTATTTATTAGGTGATGCAACTTGATGACAAATATACATTTTGGTGACAAGAAATATAGTCCCCATAGATTACTCTGGCTCACACACTATTCATTGTTTGTTGGATTAGGAGTGGTCGTCTACTGTATTATTAATTGTAATTATGTGAACACTAAGTGTCAGTACATCATTTGCTGTCATTTCTTAACTTGTAATGCTTTATAAATACTATAATATATGATTTTTATATAAGGTACATCGTATTCACGTAACAGAATATATTATAATTCTTGTAAATGCAAATTGTAAACAATATTCTTTTTAAAAGAGTATGTATGGAGTTTCTTGCCCATTCTTCTCCATACGAAACTACCATTTGGAATGGGCAACTAGATTCAAATTTTACAATATGACGTTCAAAAGTGCCTTTAATGGTCTAATTGAAATTAATGATTTGACTTTGACTTTGACTTTGGAGATAATAGGGTAACGATTATCCAATAAACAAAATAAATTTCTTTCTTTCTATTCTGACTTTTCTTTTCTTTTATGCTGCCATTTTGAATGTTTTACCGTTTTTCCAAAACCATTGTAATCTAAGCAAACTTTTTAGCTAAAAATAATTTATTTCTTAAATAATAGGTGGCGGTTTAAAATGATTCGTTAAATAAAGACAATTTTCAGAAAAAAGACCTAAGAAACATCTGCATAATATATCAAAAGTTAAATGATAAAGCTAATTTGACGTGGAATTCTTTGTAGCCGTTCAATCACCTTATTCTGTTCTGAATCGATTCTTTACAATATATTTATGTTATTAAGAGGAGCCCTAACGTCTAATAACAATCGATTTTCTACCTGCACGACTTTGCCCTGTCAGTGGTCGCATCTTCTCACCCCATGCCAGTGAAGATTTACTAAAACACCCACTACACTTTTAACCTAACCTTTGTTAAGATAAAGTCCAAATTCGGTTCACCCAAATAATACCATTTGTATAAAAATAACCAGTCATTGAAATCATCGAAGGGTCTGCTTTTAGACACAGGTGCTTGTTTGATAAAAAAGGCAAAAAATCTTTTGAAAAAGAGGTCCCAATCCCGGCAATTAATGGATTACGTATAAAATAAGACGCGTAAATGGAACCATAAAGATTGTAACGTCTTTCGCACCAGGGGTGGACAACTTTGTGTGTTACCTACTTATTATGTTTTATTTCTAAGGTTTGGTCGAAGAAAAAAGTTTATATTTTGTTGTTGAGCTCAGATAATTCCTTGCCGATTTTGTTAATTATAACATGCATTTATTTGTCTTTGATCAAACTTTATTCTCATGCTTTTATCCTTATTTCCATCAAAGACATTGTAAGAATTTTTAAAAATAACTGAGTAATCTTAGCAGGACCATAAAAATGAAGTTTGTCGAAAGCGTTCGGTAGCACGCGAAATTCAAATATTCTTACGTTTTTTTACAATTTTCAGCTCAGTTGTATGGCAATAAAAAAATATTCACGGGACTAACAAATATGCATTTACAGAATTATAATAATTAAAATCATCAACATAACTCTCAAAGTTAGAAAAGAAAATCTCGTAAATGTGCATTTTTAATGAAAATATGACTTTTGCGAGTTTTTCTAAATAATATAAGAAAATTTGAATTTCACGGGCTGCCATGGCGCACCTCCACATTTCGCATAAATGAATACGGCTATCTTTCCAACATAAACTTGCCAATGCGCGTCATCGTAAACTTGCGATATTAAAGAAAACACGGTGTTATTCTTCAAAGGATCAGGTAAATATCCGCGTTATTAAATGGAATTGTGAACATCGTAAGTGGGTTTAAATCATGTCATTTATTGGTTATCCCTGACTTTAAGATGCATAAGCGCAGGCCGTGAACTAATGAACGTAGGGACTTGCCTGAGGGAGTATATCTATAGAATTTAAAGAAGGGTAATATGTTATATATAGGCTTGTTTGATATTTATGGTAAATATGATTGGAGTTTACATAGATTGTGTGGTTAGATTCTAGTATTATTATTTTGTGAACGGATGTCTGACTAAAGATTACAGGGTCTTGCTTGGTAAGTTTATAGATTTATTTGAGAGAAGTACTGGCTGAATAGTATATAAATGGAACAAGTGACTTTGAGCACATTGGAAAGTAGTGTGTACTTTATTTTCTTTGTCGCTGTGGCGTAGAGTTTATACTCCAAATATTAGGGATTTAATGCGGAGGTTAATTAGGTAGGAAACATATTTTTCTACCTAGTCATCCGTTGTTTTAAATATACCATTCAATATGAATCGTACTAACACTAGCTATAAGCTGTGTGTAATAACTATCAAAATATGGAAACACTGTTGTCCGAAATAAATGTTTTTTTTTAATGAAAAATTATATAGGTACTTACGCGACAAATGTGAAAATTAGTGAGGATGTAGGTATGTTTGCTACTCTTTCACGCTTTAACGGCTGAACGGAATTCGCTGAAATTTGGCGCACATATAGATACCATTGATCTAGTTTAATACAGAGGATGGCTTTGATTTAATTTTGAAGTCTACTCAGACAAGTTGCTGCCAGAAGTTAGTGCTTTATAACTTTAGCATGAACACAGACTCGATATTAATAATAATAATAAATGTTTATTTCGGAATCACTTCCATATTTATTAGTATCAATGTAGACTTATAAACTAGTGTTAGTAACATTTATTGTAAGCTGCGTGAGGCACGCCGACCATGGGGAATGCCTAGGTACTTGACTGCGTGCAGTCATATCCATCGCCCCAATTATCTATGGCCCCAAGATCGGAGAGTCCCACCTATCAGCCAACGTTCTAAGAACGGTGTTGGAGCTGGCGCGAACACGGCGTAACAGAGATGCACATTTCTTGCGCATGATGGCCGAAAAACGAAAAAATATCAACGTTCGCTTCGGCAAACATGCCGGACGCGCTACAAAAACGTGGCAGCCCCATCAACACCCGGAACGTATTGTTATATTGTATGCGCAGGCCACTATAATTATGCCCTTTGCGTAAAGCTCACCCGACACCCACTAAAGTGATTGATATTGTAAAGATAATGGTTATAAAATACTAAAAGCTGTAAGCAGGAAGGTTCAATGACTGCCATCGATAATGCAGTTAAAGTGCAAGTTCTGGTCCGCACCAATCATAGTTTGTTTGTTATCGAAACATTGAGCCAATTTCACCAAACTTTTATAGATAGTATTAATCTGTTATCCTTGGAATACAATTAATGTTTGACAGTTTTTGTAAGCATGTAAGAACTGTCAGAAATGTTAAATTTATTTGCAGGTTAGAACTTATGGCGTTGGCCATTGTTTAAGTATTGTTTCCGCTAATTGGACAGTTGAATTACAAAAGTTAGATGAAATTTGCCCTAAGAAGAAGATTCGCTATACTTAAGTACTATCTACAACCTCCAGCATTTTACTATTAAAAGCGGTGTATTTCTATAAGAGTTTGGACAAGCACTAAGTCATTATATACACGATAAGTTGGCAGTCGCTACACATCGTTCTCGTGGGTAGTCTCACAATTTATAGCCAGTGAGAGGTATAGACCGTCTCCATTCATTTATCAAATGCTGCGCTTCTGTACTAGGTGAGATGAAGGGGCGGTCACATAGTATGGAATAGTCTGTCCCATGACGACAGGTAATATAAGGTTTTCGTTTTAAATTAACCTGTTTGTGTAGTATCAAAATTTTATTTATAAAATTTCCCACCATACCAGACAACCATTATTAGAACCTACCGCTACACAGTTACAAACTAATAATTTTGATCATGTAGTACTTATTGCTACTACAAACACCATATCTATGTCACAGTAGGACCATAACTTATTTCAAACAGAGCTCTCACTGTGAACCCACCCAGAGTACAACAAAATATATCTATGTCTTCTGCTATACGGTTGAGGAGTGCGCGCGTTAACGGCGCCTCATTCACCAGCTTAGTGTAATAATTAATCATAACCCAACAAAAAACATAAAAAGGAATCTGTGACATTGTAGTATTTACAGAGATACCAACTTATCTGGAAAAGAGCAGTTTTTAAAACTAATATGTAAGTACACATAAGTACTTTTGTTGGAACTTTTAATTTTGTTGACAAATAACATCACTATTTATTTCAGTTAGTTGGACTGTAGGTAGGAGCGAGCCGATTTTGGATATTGATTCCATACAGAAATAAATAAAGAAGTGTGATTTTGGCCGGCATTCATATTTCGGATAGTTTTTATTTATTCGCTGTTCGTTTTATCTGCAGCGCACTTGTACTCAGCAGAGGACGAACTCATCAAAAAGAGCAGAGTAAGCGGTATTTTCTTTACAAGAGGTTTAGTAACCTCTTAGAGGTATACCTGTGTAGGTACTCACAGAGCTTTGTAAAGGTAAGTCTAACATACTCTATGGACGATCCCTCATAGTATAAGTTACTGGCAGCAAAGATAGCTTTCTATCTTCAAGCGAAGCAAGGATTTATGTCGCTTATCAAGCGCTCGCGCATCGCTTTAATTTGTTTCGTCTAATTGATCCGCACTTTTGTTTATCCGTATCTAGCGATACTTTCTTGGCGTTAATCATGGCCAGTGTTATTCAGACTGCTATGTAAAGAGTAATGAATGTGAAACGTGCTGATATAAAGTAATAGATAGGTAGTCTGTTGCTCAATATACGATACGAGACGTAAATCGTCCAAGATCCTAAAGCTGCCAGATTCACGTCGTTTTAACATGGCTAAAATATTAAATGAAATCTAATCTATCTATATTGAATATGATAACTATATCTTGTTAAACCAAAAACCTGCCATCAAATCTGAATATAAGTGAGTGTAATGTATTTTCTACGCATGATACCTGAAGGAGGGTCCAGCATGAAACCAGCATATTATACATACCTCTATCCATTCACGACATTTTAGCCATGCTATATATAAGATCTGGGATCACAGAGTTCTTTTTTTTAAATCACTAATAATTACCCCATCATAAAAAAACATAATAAACCTTTGTTCGACCAAAACGAAAAACGCGAAAAATAATCGGTTGATTTGCGATTTTTCATATTGCGTCGAGTTATGTGAACGTAAATGTATAGATAAGTAGATTTTCTTTTGTGTTTGGTTCCTGTAGAGCGTATACATATAATTAAACGAAACGTGAGTATTGTTACACATTATAGATTGAGAAAAACGGATTAACTCACTGTGTTGCCGGGTTCGTTTGACTAGTTTCGATGGCATACGGCCACCGAAACCGACCGACCGGTGTCCGCAGGAACGCGTCGGGCGGTGTGTCATCTTGTGGAACTCCTTGAGAAAGGTGGCCGTATGCCATCGAAACTAGTCGGACGAACCCGACAACACAGTGAGTTAATCCGTTGTTCTCAATCTATAATACACTTATAATACCGATATTTTAAAGAATTCGGTAAGAAATAGCGGGAAGTTAGATTTAGATATTCTACAAACATAAATTCCTAAAATCAGCGAATAAGAGTGCTGTAAATAAGTAAATGTATGTTTATCTCAGACGTCATTAACATCCCATGAAGGAAAACATCGTTGAAACTCGGACTTATAACAATCCACCTTGAGCAAGCGGTGGTGATCTATTCTCGTGCTTTCCCTGTATGAGAAGAGGCTTTTGCCTTGCAATAGGATATTAATAGGCTGGTATTCATCATCATCTGCCTAGCCTTTTAATAATAATATACACGTATAATACGACGACACGGTTGGCGCAGTGGCTGAGCGATCGACTGCTGCGCAGCGTGTTGCGGGTTCGATTCCCGCCAAGGGTAAACATTCGTATGATGAGCACTTGCGTTTGCCTTGTGTCTGGGTGTTGTTTATCTATATATGTATGTATTTAAAAATGTATTTGTGTATGTATATCAGCTGTCTGACACCCATAGTACAGGGTCTTCCTAGTTTGGGGTCAGATGGCCGTGTGTGAAATGTCCCCACATATTATTATAATATTATTATTAGTCTTTGATTATATAATGTCTAGATGGAGCGTCGCCCTACAATCATAACAAAGAAAACGAGTCAACAATTTCAAGTATGTGTGCGTGCAGGCGTCGTTTTACACTGTGCATCTACGTCTCTGTGTGCGTAAATAATGATTATATAAGCAATTATGTAAATAATTATACATAAATTAATATTATTATACATATATTAATCATTATACATATATTAATCATTTATTATTATTATTACGCATTTGGGCTTTGATTATATAAGCACTTGTCAGCCAATAGTTGGCTGACACTTTTTGACACGTTTGCGTGCACTTGGCGCTCCATCTAGACATTATATATAATCAAAGTTATTAACATATATACAGGACAAGGTCAACGTCAGCTATAACTAGCTGACCCGACAGACGGTGTCCTGTTAATTGATTTTTCAATTTTACTTACCGTATAAACCTTCCCTGGACTTCCACAAATATTTCAAGACCAAAATTAGCCAAATCGGTCCAGCCGTTATCGAGTTTTAGCGAGACTAACGAACAACGATTCATTTTTATGTTATAGATATGTCACAGTCATACTCTTAAAGTCAAAGTCAAAGCATTTATTTCAATTAAATCATTTACAGGCACTTTTGAATTAAGGAGTCGGTCAGTTAGTCAGAGAGTTGAAGCTAGTTGCTCGTTCCAAAACGTAGGTAGGTCTCTATGGAGAAGAACGAGCAAGAAACTCCACAGACACTCTTTTAATAAATCAAGTTTTTTACAAAGTCTGGTTACATGATTCTTGTTGCTTCTAAATGTGAAAACTATGAAGGCAATCTAACAATACAAAACACAAAAAAGAAGTAAGATAAAGTCTATGGCAGATAAGAGCTGACCAATCTCTACTGACAGCGCCCGTTCACGAACATGACGCGTGAATCAGCAGTCAGCACCATTCAGCTCAACCATTTTGAAGGGAGCCGAATGATCCAACACACGCGCCACCATCAGCGAGACATTTGAGCGAGCATGACAATACTCCCAACCGCCATGTTAATTTTTCTCAAACATATAGGTATTAATATACTTAGTAAATGTGGTAAATGGCTCCATGGTATTCACATTTACAAAATTTAAATAATGCTGCTAAATTATACAAAATTAAGGTTTCCAATGTATATTATTGTATCTTAACCAGTCAAAATTACTTTTGACTACAAAAATCAGTAACAATTACTTTTGAACGGTGTCAATTTATCAGTAATACTTACTTAGAAACCCATTAGGTTGGTAGGTTTTTTTGTGCCCCATTTAAAACTTTTGTTTTGTAGTGATTCTTATAACAAGGGCGTTCCGTATTTTTGTTTTTGTAGCTCAAACGCATTTTATCTTAATAAGGGTTTTGACTGGAGTCAGTAAAAAGTAGTTTTGACTGGTTAAGACTTTTGACTGTAACAGATATAATCAGCGAATAAAAGCATCTTTTAATGATATGCGCTGTAACCCTCCGTCTTAATTATAAGAATCTTAATGTGCGGTTTAGCTCACGATTAGCTTGCGGTCTCAGACTTACTCGGAATACGTTATATTTTATTATCAAAACAGCTGCAATTTGCATTTGCATAATGTTTTTTTGAGAAATTCCGTTCTACGTTACAGGACACAGGCCAACAGGGTCCATATTGGTCAACTCCTTGTTATATCACCTATTTAATACATATGGAATGCAATAAAGAATTTGAATTTGGAAAATTTAGGTTGCATAAGCTGTAATAGTTATTTGTTATACAAGAGTGCAAAGTTGCTTTTTAACCGCGTGTTCAATTTTGATGACCGAGCAAGCGAAGGATTCTAAAATTGAATCACGAGCGCAGCGAGTGATTCAAAATTAGAATCCTGAGCGTTAGCGAGGGAATCAAAAGAGCACGAGGTGAAAAATCTTTGCACTCGAGTGCAACACGTAACTTTTCATTCCACCTCAGCGAGGAAATGACTAAATGCAAAAAAAAAACGTTTACAAAGTCTGAGTTTTTAACAAATTAAAAAAAAGTTGTATGATATATTCGGCACCATAGAGGTAGCAGTAAATAGGTTTAATGTTTTTTTTAAATTCACAAACTTAGTGCACACGATGTTCTAAATTCAATTTACTTTATCCTCTAGAGAATAAAAACGGCTTTTCCACTCAGATATTGAAGATAAATTTACTTTATCCTCTAGAGAATAAAAACGGCTTTTCCACTCAGATATTGAAGATTAAAAATACTCTTTCCGAGATGGTGGGATGAAAAAAATATTATGGAAATGTCGACGTACGCTGTAGGAATACATTATGATAAGACTAGATTTTGCCCACGACTTCGTCTACGTGACTGGTCATTATAGCGGATACAGAAGAAGTCTGGGATTAAAAAGTAGTCTATATCCTGTCTTGGGGTCCATTGCAGTTTTACTCTGTACTAAATTTCATCCAAATCGGTTCCGCTGTTTAGCTGTGAAAGCATAATATAACTACAAACAAATTGATATTCGTATTATTTACAATATTAGTATTGGTATAGATAAGTGACTGCTACTCTTTTTAGAACTTTTCATGACCTATCATTACAGGTATATTAATAACTAGATGCTGTCCGCGATTTCGTTCCCGGTGTTAATTTGCGAGAGCCATTAGACCTCCTTAATGCGGTCCTGTCGCAAAATCCGTTCTTAGCGGACTTCTACTAACTATAAACTACCTCCCTGTCAAATTTCATCTTTATACGTCAAGCGGTTTTCGATATGTCGTGATGAGTGAGTGAGTGACCTTTCGCTTTTATATATTTCATAATAATAAGATTAAGGCAGATAGAAGATAAGTACATGAATAGTTCCATCAGTGTTGATAAAGCATTTCTTATTCATAACAAATGTGGAATCGCAACTTAACGATTACTCCGCCTTCATATAATAGGCAGACGTATGGTTACCCTAGCGTAGGCAAAGTGACGACCTTTTGACCCTGTACATGTTAACCCCACATATTTCTTCACCCTGTCAAAAGTGTAAACAAACATAAAAAAGGTGTTTCTCGGATAATTATATAGAGAAACATCTCAGTGTGTAATTACACACTTAGCTCCGCGGATAATCTGTAAGGCTTTAAGCAGACGCAGCGATTATGCGTCCTTACAAGAAATCGCATGAATAATATGTATGGGGCTATGTGTCGGGAAGTTTTATGAACAACACAGTAAGTCTTCTTTGTTCTTTAAGAATTTTAATGTGTTTAACTTTCGCAGAATTTCTTTATCTTTTGCCGGCCGCACATGGTTTAAGGCCTAACGCTTTGTGGGGTGGCAAAGTTACTACTCATTACACTTGGACTTTCTACTTTCAAAGTTCTTTTTAGGTCGTATTTTATTTATAAGGTTTCCATTAAGACTTGGTGACGTATTTAGAGCTACTTACTTACAATTTATTTTGTTCTACATTTTTTTTATTACGATAACTTAACTTTCTTTTATTTTTAACGTAGATGCGAAGGAAAAGAACAAAGTACAACACGATCCATACCCATACTAATATAATAAATACGAAAGTGAGTTTGTTTTGGTTGTAAATGCTTTCACAGCTAAACTACTAAACCAATTTTGAAGAAATTTGGTACAGACTAGTCTTGAACCCCAAGAAACGATATAGGCTTATTTTTAACCGACTTCAAAAAGAAGGAGGTTCTCAATTCGATTGGTATTTTTTTTTAATGTACATTAAGCTGAGATTTACGTGATTCTTCTTTAGTTTGATGCGGAATAGTTGCCGTTTGGTCCCATAAAAATTTAACATAGTTTGGCCCAGTAGTTTTCATTTTACGAACATATTTTTTTTTGACCACACACACATAACTTTTTTATTAAAGTCCGATTTCGATGATTCTTTTTTTAATTGATAGTTGGTTCCCATATAAATTTCGAGAAAATATTCCACCCCTAAGGGTAGAAAATTAAGGGATGACTGATTTTTTTTGGTGTCACCATTTCGTAATTACAAATTAATTACGAAACGGTGACACTAAAAAAATTCAGTCATCCTCCATCTCCTCCATATGATAAGAAGTAGGCACAAAAAGCGAAAAAGAAAGAATTTTACAAAAAAGAAAACCGCCTTCAAAAAGTAAAAAATAACTTCGCAAGTCGGTGGCAATACAAAACAACAAGCAAAACTAAAAAAAAAGAAAGCTATTTTTTACTTTTTGAAGGCGGTTGTCTTTTTTGTTAAAAAGTTTTTGATTCGCGACTTCATCTGCATCCGTGATAACTGGCAATCACGCAGACAAAACTAGTTTTATTATAAACTTTAATTTATTCATAATTAGAAAAGCACCAATCCTAATTAGTCTTATACCCGACTAAAGGTCGTGGTGTCCGTACAAAGCCTAATTGCAAAGGTATGCGACGTCGACTGACCTATAGACCCTGCAGCTTAATCAGGTTTGTAATGAACGTAGTTTCTAATTACATAAAATATCCTTCTAGTTGTATAAACAGTAATTATAGTTATTAATAGAATCGTCTACAATGTGTGACATGTAAATTATATTGTAGTTAAATAAACTTTGTTGTGTGAGAAAAGGAGCTTTATTATTTTATTTGTTTTGAAATTTCTTGTTTAGCAAGGAATGTATGCAAGTAGCATGTAACATTAATAACGATATAGGTTTTTGTACTAGATTTTAGGTTAAAGGTTTTCTTTTTTATGAAGTGTGTAAATATTGTATACTTACATACTTCACTACATCTAAATAAATTTCTATTTAAATTACCATCCATCTATGTTAATTTTCTTTTTTTAATTTGCAATGTTAGTGAGTACCGTAAATATGAATGAATATGATATCATCCCACATATTTTAGCACAATCTTCACTTATGACCGCAAACCTACTGTCTGATTTGTTTATGCATTAGGTAGTAATCTTAAGCGTGTGTACAGTCACTAAAAGAGATAAGTATCCATGTCGTCGGCAATAGTTGAAGTTTACTTGGAAACCAATGGATGTTTTCGAATGATATTTAATTAAAGCATTGAGTTGTTTATTCTCTATTAACTTTATTTTATTCAAAAACCAGTTTCTAAGTAAATTTTAACTATTTCCGACGACATAGATACTTATCTCTTTTGGTGACTGTACATTTACAGCTAAAATAGATTAAGTTATTATGAGGCATGTCACTGCCATTTTAAAGCCAAAAATAAAAATTACATAGTTTAACTCAAATAAAGCATCTGCCATACTGCAAATCAATCTAGCAGCAATTTAGGAACATTCACATTCTAGTTTCAGTCTCCATCTGTCAAAAATATCTCTAATGTCACTTCAGTTTGACAGTTTTTTGACATTGATTGACGCTGAGATTCAGATTTGTTTATTAGCCTTCTGCAAAAAAGGTTGCATTGACAGATTGTAAGGAGTTAAAATATCTAGTTTATGGTACTGGCCAGGTTCTTGATCTACGCCCCGTCACAGATGACGGGTACAATTTGGTGTGTAAGTGCGCTCTCAAGAGTACGACAGACAAACATACTGGAGTGTTAAGCCAACAAGATTGACTCAGGACTGGCTTTTCCGGTGAACACTGTTTATCCATCTACGATTGCTGGAATGTATTTTCACGCCTGGTTTTGAAGGAAAGGGTGACAGACGTGACAGTTATGTACAGCGAAGAATATCTTCGGTGTTAGCAATTTATTGGGTGAACAAGAAAAGTTTTACCATAATAATAATAATAATAATATGAGGGGACATTTTCACACACGGCCATCTGACCCCAAACTAGGAAGACCCTGTACTATGGGTGTCAGACAGCTGATATACATACACAAATACTTTTTTTTTGTAAATACATACATATATAGATAAACAACACCCAGACACAAGGCAAACACAAGTGCTCATCACACAAATATTTACCCTGGGCGGGAATCGAACCCGCAACACGCTGCGCAGCAGTCGATCGCTCAGCCACTGCGCCAACCGTGTCGTCATGTACATTTTACTTACGTACAGTATGATTCAAACTTAATGGCGGCTCTGAACACGAGGCGAGTGGCTGCGCAGTAACAATTTAACGTGATAGTGGGGGTGAGGGACGGGGTACTGCGCAGCCAACCGCTCACTTCATAGCCGCCATTAAGTTTGAACCAAACTGTACGTAAAATAATTATCATTTACCATACAGTGTTTTTAAGTTGGTTGGAGTATAAATTGAATGGTCTTATTAAGGTCTAGTTAATATAAAACACGAGTAGTACAGATACAGCTATTTATAGCTTGGGCTCTGCTCGATTCTAGGGTTCCGTATCCGAAGGGAGCCCAATTAGACCCTATTACTAAGCCTTCGCAGTCTGTCCGTCTGTCTGTTAGCGGGCTGCATTTTTGAAATCGTAATACACCTGAAATTTTCAGAGTGTGTGGTCGCAATAACAACAAAATAAAATAATTTATAATTAGTAATTTAGTATTATATCATTTTTCGTAGCACATACGTCAACCTACCCGAAACTGTCACATTTTCCCAATCCATCTTGAACCTTATTCTTTAACCATAAAGTTGAAAATCGATTAAAGAAATGTGACAGATTGTAGTACCTTGATGTGCTGGCGTCTGTACCTACTTTGTAGTCTAATTGGTTTTTGATTTGGTTTTTCAAACTCACTTGAAGTGGTTTCTGAAAAACTTATCTATCATGTTGAGTCGTAAACTATATGGACGCTATTATAACTTTACATAGGGAGTTTAAAAGTACCGTCTATTTGTTAATGTGAAGCATTTTACGACCTTCAAAGAGAAAATTACGGAAATCGCTGCAAATTTTATTAGTATTTTTATGCGACGCGGGTGTGTCAGGTATGTATTTAAAATTGTTACAATGTTTCAAGAAGTACCTGTTTCTACTTATTTTTTTTGACTATAAACTTATCAGCATCGATTGCAACTTTTATGGTCACGATACTTGTCGCTTACAGGTTAGGAATAAATCAGATTTTACACCTATGGTAATAATATGCATTTTTTTTAATACTAAAAAGGTTTACTGCAACTTTCGCTGTAAAGTTTACTTCACTCAAAAAATACTTCAATATCTATGATTCGTCTTCTAAAACACAAAGAAAATAAATTGCTTGGTTACTGATTACAGACAAACTATAGATAATAATTCAATATTAAATACTGATTATTAAGTTAGGAAGAAACATAACTTTGACGGGAATTCTATGTCGTATAATAAAATAGCTAATTAGTTGATGTCCGGTACTTTTTTAAATGATTTACTTATGGGTAAAAAACATGGAGTTGCAACAGTTAATTAATATAGCTGCCATTTTTTTTATTTGTAACACTTTGTGCACTTTGTAGCATGTACATCGGCTTTACGTGTTTGTATAATTTATGTATGTATACAAAATACTGTAAAACATTTAAAAGTATGTATGGAGTTTATTGCTTATATTTCTTAGGGGTTATTAGATCTTTTCTTGGTTTTTACTTTGAGTTTCTGGCCGTACAGCCAACTTCATAAAAAAACACTGAGTTGTTCAAAAATAATTGACATACCCTAAAAATAACACTCCATTACGCGGTCGTTCATGGCACGTCAAGTTAGAAAAAAACTTGGCTATATAGAGCTTTGTTTCTGTCAATCGAACCTGTATGATGTATGCTTCGTAAGAAAGATGTGCCATATCAACGCCCGAGTATTGTACTTTATTTACATAATAAATTGACCGTTCAATAAGTTAAGTAAAAAAATGACTTATGTAGTGTTTGATAACAACTCGAAAAACCGGTGAGTGCGCAGACGCAGCGAACGCGTTGATGTCTTTTGTATGCAGTCACGCATTCTATAAAATAACACTATTATTTGTTTATTGGAATTCATTAAATATTGATGTTACTGTAAATTAAAAATAGCCATCACAGTACTCGTACATTGTTAGAAAAATAAAAGCTTGTAAAAATAGTTTATTTTTAGAAAATATTATTGGAAGTAGAAATTGTCAGACTGCGTGTACGCATCGCGCTCGTTGATGTCTTTTGTATGCAAGTGCACATTCTACAAATACAAACTACGTGAATTAATTCTAATCTGGATTAAAATGAAGACTACCTATAAATGGGAGAACCTTATTCATATTGGTATTTCTCCAGTCAACTGCGGATCCAGATCCTGGTCTGGAGTCTGGAGTAGTCACCATGAGAGAAAATACCACGTGATCACCTTCTTAGATATGATAAAATATGAAATATCGTTAGCTTATGGCATCATCTGCCCAGTCTTTTTCCAACTATTTGGGTCGGCTTCCAGTATAACCGGGTGCAGCTGAATACCAGTACCTATTTTACATGGAGCAACTGCTATAGACCTACACAACTAAGTACTGGGTAACACGATATCCCTTAGTAAGACTGATTGTCAGACTTTCTGGCTTCTGACTACCCATAACGACTGTCAAAGATCTATAAACAACAGCCGGTCAACCAACGGTCTCACGAGTTTCCTGAGACACGGAGGCATCTCTCACGCATGGCCTCTCTCGGTCACCCATCCGCGGATCGACTGCGTGAAGCATAGCCATGATCGATCGATACGTATGGCTTTTTGCGTTACCACGAGTCCCTCATCGTCCACGACCCCCATAGAGCCCCTAACGTTAACTTACTTCAAAGTATTATAATTCAGTGATGTTAGTTTCAAAGTGCCTATATAATTAATGTGTGCCTATATATTGCAAATATTGCAAATGATGTCTGTTCACACGGTCGGCGTCAAGTCTTCGTGTCTCGTGTCGTCCTCAATATTGGTTGCAACATTTGTTATATATCGTTAAGAGCATATTGAGAGGACACGATAAAGTCGATGTTATTTATTTCTCTGCCAATATATTTATAACTCCTTTGTTATTATTGCGGTACTCCTCTTTTGTACCTATACCTCCTATGTAAAGCTTTTGAGTATGTAACCCTAGCCATTACCAGCAATCCGTGATAAAGTTATTAGCAGTTGTGTTAGGAAGCTCAAATAATACTTGTCTAAATATAAATGTCTAAGCATAATAATAAGCATTCTATCTGACGGAAGATGCAGTATGCACCGTCGCACTGCCATTTATTAGAGCCAGAATCAACTTTGGAGACTACCAGCAAAGCGTTACGGCTTGATGTTACAACCATAAATATCAGAGTTACAACTGTCCCGCAACTAAATTCAGAAAAGAACAGCGGAGTGGAGGAGAGATAAGAAATTCATATTTTCCCCAACACAAAAGAACTAGGCTGATTGGCACAAAAGTACATATACAACAAGGGAAAGCCTAGTTGCCAAGCACCACGGATTAAAATTAATATTACTTAATTGGCAGAAGTTAGTAGACAATAAACCAAACAATCTTACACGCATAACCGATGATGCGTTAGCGCGTCCTAAACGTACTCGACATTTTTCCAAAACTGCAGAACTTATAGAAAGTATCAAAAACAGAGTTCAACGTGTTTTCAATTAGAAAAGTTTGCACATAACGTTGATGTATGGCGGAGGGAGCGTGTATCAAATTGGCGCGCCGGCTCGCGGGTCAGTGACCAGATAATCTACACGTCTAGCAACCTACCAATAATAACTATTTTCCTTCCTACATTCAAGCGTTCAACTAATGTTTTTAACCTTGAGTTTTTGTTCTTTACATAAAAACTTTGAGTCAATATCGATTCATTGCTCAACTGTCAGAAGACGTCTATTATTCAATTAAGAAACGAAAATATTGAAATGCACATTCGATGAATGAAGAAGTTTTTGGAATTGGTTTTACTCGCTCTTGTAAAACCTGTTATCAATCAATATTTTTCTGCACTATCATCCAATTGTCTTGATGCTTGGCAAAAGCCTTCAGAACAAACTTTGATCACTGCTTTTGTTCTCTGTTAATTGCAAATCCCGTCCACTACTCCACGAACAAAAGAATACATTAGTTTAAATCATCTTTGCTCCTAGCTCTCCTCAATAGAGGTCACTGTCGAGATATTGAATGGAAAACATCCTTAGCAATCCTATAGATGAAACAGGTCATCAAAGTATTCATAGACATGAAGAGGCGAGCTATCTATCTCACAGTATGTGGCTCGAAGCAAACGATCCTATTGCTCGAAGATACTGCTCGAGATATTGCTAAGCTTGTTCCTGAGGTGTGAAGATGAATAGACGCAATTGTAAGTAACAATATAGTTGATAACAACGTTATAGTAATGAGTCTTGTATTATGTAGTTACTGGTTGTGCGATTCCAAACGGTAAACAACATTAATGCATAAATAAAGTCATAAAAACTACGTGTAATAAAGGTTGAGAATCGAAGAATGAGATATGCTTAATGGGGTCCAACACATTTTTAAACGAAGTAACGAGAAGAATTAAAGAATACACAAAAGAAGATAGTTCGCCTCACCCCGGACACTCAACTTTTACGGACATTTAACTGATTGACTAATATGTAACTCTATTTAACTACAGGCTGACTTAATTTGATTTGTTGTACTTCAGAAACAGCATACTTTTTATCATCTTTCCCATTGTAAAGTTGTTTATAATGAATAGTTTCACCCCTGACAGGTTGCTAATGAATTAAAAGGTACCTAAAGTACGATTAAAATTATACAAACCTTGCTTAATACTGCCCTACCAACCATAAGTGCCCTATCTGCATTAAGCGTCAATTCGAGAAAAACGCGCCAAAAGTTTTTTTTTTAATTATCCTTGTCACCAATTTAATATTATACTTTTAATGACTTCGTTGATTATACAGGATAGATATATTGATGAACTATGCATTGGCTTGTTTATTTTTACATTATTCTAATAATTTATATTAATTACTAACAAAAAAAGTGTTATGTCAAGGATCTTTTTAAATGTGATTATAGAGAACCTAAGCATTAGAACCTTAAGTGTAGCACATGCGGTAGTAATGCTTAGGAACTGTACATAATGTGATTATTATTAGTATACAATAAAGTCGTTTATTAGCAATGTATTACATATTACTGTAATAACTTCACACATAAGGTAGTTATATGTTGGTGAACCCTTTTAGGTACAGTAAGGTACTAATACACAAAAGTAAAATAAGTACTGAGCATATTTTATATTATTAGTGGATCTTTTAAAAATAAAACACTTGCATTATTTCTTTAAAATAATATAATGAATTTGTGACAAATTGGCACAACAAGTAGGCAGTAATAAACAGCTTTATAAAATATTTTTTCTTTGTTCTAACTTAACTAATATCTAGTAAATTAACTTATTAAGGCATTTTTTGAGATCACAATATGTCTGGGTAAAAATTGAGTAAAAACGAAACTTACATAATTATAGTTGAGATCACGAATTATTAAGTTCAGTCTTTGGAAAATATTTTCTAATTACACAATAAAAAAATAGAAAAATAGAGTTTAAAAAAAAACAAATTAAATTAAACTAATCAGCATAAAATTTAGTCATTTCCGCTAACGGTAGACACTGGTAAATTACGCCAACAGTTTCTCCTGTTTTCCGGCATGAGTGGGACTAGTTTAGTAATGATTTCTGTTTTGCGTTCCATAGTTATACCTCTTTCTTGTATTTTGGGTACTACTTCCGGGAAATGTTGCGTTTTCATTATTTTTGTTTGAAGAAAATCTAATGTTACATAATCGTTATTACAATTATGGCTAGTTTTATATTTCAGGGAGTAGCATCCCCTCTCTACCTTGACAGCCGCCATATCTTTCAAATAAACCCGAGGTTCTTTCTTTCGCAATTTATGCTGAGACGACCAATCTTGATAGCAATGAAAATCTGAAACTTCCATGACCTTTACGTAATTTTTTTTGGAATTTGATACTCGGACACACTCAACAAAATCAGGAAAATCGTAGACTTTGTTCATTTTTTTTAAAGATTGTTCGACTTGATGGTGGCATGAATCCGCAGACATAAATGTGTGACCACTGTCAAGGTACTTTAAGGTTATAGACTTTGCTGCTATCATAGTGCTGTTAACTATGTCAACCAAAAAAGAGAAAAGACACCAGTTTTTATTTTGGGCGGCGCAGTTGTCTAGCCAAAGGACGATATGCTCTGCATCTCTTTTATAATTTAAAAAAAGCTCGAAACGTTGACATTATGTCTTCTTGATTTCTCCCGGAGATTGTCTCATTCCACACACTTTTTGCAAATCAACAGAATAATAAATATGGTCTTTGTCAGTAGCTGCCAATTTAGCATCATTTTTATACGATTTTTGAGTTTCTTTATAGCGTTCTTTGTGAATAATAAACCTTTTAAAAACAATCGCACGAAGTACGCCTGGGGTGCAGTTTCGATTCCTGCTTTTCTGTTTTTAGAAATTCCTTTGTATTCATTAATTGTGAAACGTCAATTTTATTATTTGAATAATAAAAATATGTGACGATCGAACAATCGCCCCTTAAAAGAACACACTATAACTTATTGCTTATTTCACTTTCTCACGGCTCAATCGCACTATGCGGGTAGCCGTAATGCGGCTAGCCGTCCAGCTGATCGCATGCAAAATTATATACGTAATATTTGTTTCTATCCGTATCCTGTGGTCAGCCGGACAGCTAGCCGCATTGCGGCTACCCGCGTAGTGCGTTTGAGCCGTAAGCCCCGCTCTACAACCTGTGAATTTTGTCAGCTAATCTTGTAACAATGTCAGACTAGCCACGCGGTTAAAAGGGCCGTTCCAACAACCCATTGCATGCATAGCGCATTTTTACAACAGACCGATTAACTAACTTTTAGCCAGCATAAAAGTGTATAATAAGTAAGAAAACACGCGTTAATATGTCTTAGTAGTTACTAACGAGAATTGTTAGTTCGCGCCAAAAACGGTGACACCTTACTGTGAGATGCACGGACGTAGCCACTCCCGGTGAACAAATGTACGCGACTAACCAACGATCAACTCAAACTCACTCACTGAGCGGCCCCCCTCCCCGCGATACCCTCTGCGCTCCGTAAGTACGATCACTAAATGTATAGATACCTAATCATTACCACCGTAACTGTAACACTTGGAATCCATTTGCTTAGGAACAACGTAATAACACACCAATATGCACTAAACATAAATACAGTATGTGTTAGAAACAGACATATAATAACTTAATATTTGTTATAAATTGACAATAAACCTAGGAATAACTACCGTATGTGCTGTTTTTTATTGTTATGGTTAGGATGAGGTACTAAAATAATATATATTGTACTAATCATTACTACCGTAACTACCACTTAGGGTTATTATGCGTAGTATTTTAATCGAAAATAAATTTACAGTACTAAGGATAACTACGGCTTAAGCTCTTACAATTATTATTACTATTGTGATGATTATTTAAAGTGTCCACTAAATATAAATACGTTAATAACCCTTACGGCGCTTATGGTTAGAAATCATTAATAAATGATACAGTTGCCTTAGTTATTCTTATTATTATCTCTGTATCCATTTGTAATTTTTTTTTTTTTATAAATTATTCATGTAGATCTCGGCGTGCCGATTCCGAATATGCCATTATCTCGTTTTCGACAAAAATTGCAGTTAAGGTGGTTATAGTTAGTAGGGCAGAATAGTCGTTGGTAGAAGCACTCGAACTGAATCGCATTAGTTTCAGCACTTAACTGGCTTTGTCTTTACTCTAAATTCCTGTTCAGCTAACACTGGAATGCTATTTCCGTACAAGCTTAACTAAATACTGGACTTAGTTGGTTACAAACAGGTTTGGCTAAACTCATTTGTTTCATAATGAATGATTATTACCGAGGCTGGTTTTAAGGTGTTTTTTTTTTGTTAAATTAGGGTTGATGTTGTAGTGCTATTTTGTAACAATATTCCTCGGCAAACTCTAGGTGAAATGAGCTGTCATCCATCACGATGCTAGGGATTGACAAAGCATCACAATCATAATCGATATTTATTAAATTTTCTGATAATCATAAAGCATGAAAAAATATTATTTTGCTTTTTAAAATTAAAAAACCCTAAGTAGTTCTGTTTAGACGCTTAATTCATAGCTTTAATATTGACACAAACATTAAAATATAATGGTAGATAAAATTAGCAAAAAAATAGTCACATATTAAAAATATTAATGATTTTAACAAAACCGAAAATAATTTACTTTTGCACTTAGTAAAGCAAATAAGTGAAGACTGATATGCAATAGCGACATATCATAGGCGATTCTAAAAATAACACTATCTTATCACGGCCATTTATTTAAGAGGATAGACATGCCCCCAGTTTCTCTATTCAAAAATGTGTATGTGTTAAATTATCAAGCCCGTGAGCTGTAGTGATTGGTTGACTGAATTATTAACAGCCAATCACAGCTGCTTATTTCGTTCACTTTGATTTTCGATACAGAAAATAGATATGTAAAATAATATGCCTGACATAAAATATTATTGCCATCCATATTTCATGATAATAGTGAGAATACATAGAATTTATGTAAAATTGATGTTGATAAGTTTACAGATTATATTTATTGTCAAGTGGGAGTTTATGGTACAGTTTACATAATGCACAAAATTGAGACAGAAATTTTACGACGCATGGGGAAACGCATTACTTCTCATGCGTCTGGGAAGTGTCTGGCTGAAGACAGAACCTTCGAGTTTTTGCTATCGACAGGTACATTATCCCGGCCAGAATTCGCTTTCTTCAACTGGCGGGAAATAGCGAGTTAGTATCTCAATTTAATGTCTCCTTAAAATAAAAAGAGAGAGTATGGTACGCCTAACGACTGAAACCAATTACCTACCTTCACTGAAATGTAGATCACTACTGCTGGAAGACCATATGTTTCTATATATGTTTGATCGGTGTCTCACATTCATCAATAACGGTTATCTATGTGACGGAAACAATAGATAGGGGTGGCCCTCCCGTGCGTTTCGTTACAACCAACATCATCATAAACAACGTGATTTTTATAAATAACTTCTGTATGTTTAAAATACGCGCTTAGTCGTGGAGTTGCGGACACCGGCCCGTCATACTACTACTACTACATGTTTAAAGTATTAAATTACTGGATTTAGTTATAGTTTACATAAATTATAAAACTCTGCGAGTAACTCGAACAGTATACAAGATTTGACTACATTTTGCTAAACAAAGCGGTAAGGCTAGAGAGTAGGAATT
Source organism: Charanyca ferruginea (assembly GCA_947361185.1). NCBI lineage: Eukaryota > Metazoa > Arthropoda > Insecta > Lepidoptera > Noctuidae > Charanyca > Charanyca ferruginea. The sequence goes on along the minus strand of OX376058.1, from coordinate 27,607,993 downwards.
AAACGTACCTAATTGACAATTTAAAACTCAAGATTTTTTTTTTGTAATTATTTCGTTGAGTAAATAACTTGCTATTGATTTATTTAAATGGAATCTATAGGTAAATTCATTACGAGTTAATTTGCTCATATGATCGATACGGTTTTTATTGTTTGTTATTGGTTCTATGTTATAGGACCTCAAAAGCAATTTCCTTGTGGGATAACTCTAGTACTATTTCAAAATCAGTACTTTAACTTGAGAAAGACAGGTTTCAAGAGATTATAAATAAAGTTTATTTTAAAAGCAAACCATTTATTCCTAGAATTCGACGGATCTACAAGTCTGTAACCATTAGTTACCACCCTATCAAACAAATAATTGTCAACACGTCATTGGGACACATACTTTGGCTTTTTCATACAAATAGTTAACCGTAGTAAGCCACAGACCCTCTCATCGATAGATATCGTGTGCCGGTAAGATTTCTTACTCTCTAACAAATAATTGGGTCACTATAACCACAGACAGATAGGTTTTTCTATTAGGTACCAGTATGTCAAAATTGGAAATAGAATAGGTTTGGCCGTTAGATGTCATTCTTAATAATAGGTGGTGGAAAAAGGAAGAAATGGAAAATGTTTTGTCCAGAAGTGGAAATAACTTGACTGCAGATACAAGCCGACGTCTCTGCTAATATTAACTACTCTTAATCGTATTCCTAATTCCAAACCATTGGCACCAACATTTCACATAACACTTTATTTGCCTCGAATTAATCCTTTCCGTGGTTTCGCTGCCGTGGATAAAAAAACGACACCGATCGGCGGAGAAATACCACGATAAGTTTAGAGTTGGGAAACAAAATAACTTGTGATATTCAACCTTGTGGACAGTAACTTAAGGTGTGCATAAATGTTTGGTGTGTGGTGGATGTATGTGTGCGTATTGTAACATGTAACGACGGCGGGGGAAGAGGGGAGGTGGCGTGAGGCACAGGAATGCGGTCTTCTGAGATACCCTATAGGCTATACACTATTGATAGATGTATATTTTATATAGGTGCTGGGGAGTCGGAAAACTTTGGACTGGATTATGGAAGTTAAATACGCCGCAGACATTGGATGCTGGAGAGTAAATTGATTATTAACATGCTTGTTATCGTACACAGCGTGAAGTTTTGATAGCGTTTTTCCTTGTTGATACTTTGTTTTGAGTTTCTTGAGTTTCGGTAGACAGAACCTTTTAAATTAAATTTAGTAACACAAGTCAAGATTATCTGGATTTGTGTTAGTTGTTGTATAAAACCAAAACCAACCAAACCAACCAAAACCAAAAGACCAAAACCAACCACCAACACCAAAACCAAAATACCAAAACCAAAATACCAAAACCAAAAGACCAAAAGACCAAAAGGCTAATTCGCTTCAACTCTGCTTTGAGAAAGCAGTTTTTTTAGTCCCTAAAATCAATTAACTTACTGATCCTAAGTCTCCACTCTGTCTGTATCATCAAATCTAGACTTGAATTCAGAAAATAATTCTATTAGATCTTAACAAGCGTCACTCCTAAACTCACACTCTCCCATCCTTTTCATACACAGACGAACAAACAGACAAAAAGCTCAATATTTGCCCAAGTCCTAAGTGTACGTACGCAAACTGTCCACCCAAGTAGTAAAAGAAAGCCCGCGGCAACCACTGGGTGGTTTTTTGGCTGGCCGGCCCATTTCGAGGGGTCAGTGAACCCGCATGAAACAATTGCCCACCATAATTTAGTGTTGAGAATATTTTTAATGATGCTTTCGCGTTCGGGAGTTAATGTGTTGTACTTGTATCGCGAAAAAAGATGAAACAATAAGTTTCATCATTTTTGGATAGGTTTCTGCAGTGTTGGGAACGAAGACGAAACTGGACCAAAAAGTTGTACCAAGAGTGTACAACTTTTTGGCCCAGTTTCGTCTATAGTTGTAATATTTGTAAATATTATGTGAACCCTATGTTTGTAATACGTACGTACTACTTTAATATTGTAATACTTTGTACATACATAATATAATACAGTAGTATTTATGTAAAACTGAGCTATTTCTGAAATTGAGAACTTTGTGATGGGCACTCGTCTATTTAATGTTGTCTAGATCAATGTAAGGTTCACGGTATTCACGTGTATTTATTTAATTTCTGTACCTACCCCTACCTATACAAATATTGTAGAACATTTATTTTGAAAAAGGGTGTCTATGGAGTATCTTGCCATTCTCTTCTCCATATAAAATTTCGAGGACTGAGCAACTAGATTGTGAAATCCGATCCAGCCTGTCCCTTTGCTGTCCTCTCCCAGCGACGCCCTAAGCCGAGGCTCGTACCCCACAGGGGGTGCCCTTAGCGTGTAGTCGCTTAGTTTGTAAGCTTTTTTGCCCAGGCTGGAGGCCCTAAAAATAATAATTTTTAAGGCACCACAGGAAAGTCCGGTTAAGCAGCCGACAACCTCCTAGGTTGACCTGCGAGATGCAAAACCGAAAAAAAAAAAAAAAAAACAATTAGATTGTTTTTTTATGATTTGCTCTAGCGCCTTTTAATGGTCTAATTGACTTTGATATGATAAAAGAAAATTATTAAAAGTCTTTTACCGCATATTCAAAGAATCTTAAAATGCAACATTTTAAAATGAAATAATAGTAACGGTTATATAAAAACCCCAAAAAAAAATAAAGAGAAAAAAAACGATCAATACATAGAGTGATTAAACAGGATGGTTTATAGGTATAGTTTGATTTACATTGCACCCGTGCGAAGTCGCGGGTCGCTAGTAGGTTAAATTAAAAAAAAATAATAAATAATTGCTATAATAATTTTTAATCTGTTTTTTGAATCACTCCTTATGCACACATAAATGATGCTGTTCGAAAAAAAGAGAAAAAACCAGCTTAAGTTATGCATGACGTCACAGGCCGAGTCTGCGTCGTGACTGCACGGCGGGAGGCGCAGGCGCAGCTATCGCGTCTCGCATTCACGAAATATCTAGCATTCGCTTAACTAACCACGAACTAGACTTCAAGCTTAAGAAGACTAATTTGATACTCCTAATAAGGACCTGAGAGGTTTGATAATTTGAATTTATTACATCTAATTTTTTTAATTACATTTGGCTATAAAGCCTCAGTTGCTTACTAGGTACTGTAAAGTTTGCATGCATATATGGCATGCTGCAGCTGGTCGAAACCATTTAACTAAATGGTTCGTATAAACACTCTGGATTTGTTATAGAAACTATTTCGAATTTAGAAACGTTGGTCTTATTTTTATATCAAGGCATCGTTTAGCCTGACGCTGTTCGAGCCCGACGTGCTATTAGTTCATTATTTTTCTCTTTCTCTCGTTATTCCTTTCTTAATTTAAAAGAACTTCCAACTCCTAGAACACCGTAACTCACCAGGGTACCTACATATTACGTTCCGGTACCGTCAGAGCTCCGCATGTTCAGGGCCTCAAGTCTGCTATTACAATAGTGTCAGAATGGTCTATCATTGATTTTATAATTGTTGATTTTGACAAGTTTGGTAATCTACTAGTATAATGGCGTCATTATGGCTTTCCAATGGTCGACCACTGACACGCCATTGAAAGAAATGATATAGAACGGTAATCTCGTACAAAATGTCAACTGAATGACTGACTTAGGCGGTAATCTACAAACATTTTGACAGTACCTTTGATCAGTGACCTACCATTAGAACGTCATTGTGCAGTCAATGATCGACCATTATGAATTTAGCAGATTACCTACGAACTTTTAGCAAAATGACAATGGGATCGTGTTGGAATGACGAAATTATAAAAATAGCAGACTTGGCCCCCTGTACTCTTACAGTATCATGATCGTCATCATCATATCAGCCGTAGGATGTCCACTGCTGGACATATACCTCCTACCACTACTGCTAGTTTAATAGTATTTTATTTTTCAAAACGATTCCTCAATCACTACGAACACGTGATTGTTTTTTTTTTTATTAATTAAAGTTATTATTAAACTTTTTTATAAAAAGGGGGTCAGTGAAAGCATGAAAGTTGACAGGACGGAATGGAAGAAGAAAACATATTGCGCCGACCCCAAGTAACATGGGCAGGAAGATGATTAAGCTTTTTATAAATCCCGAATTCGTGGACGACTGCAAAAGCTCTTAATTCGAATTTATTTCACAAAATCATCATCATCATGATCATCATCAGCCGAAAGACGTCCACTGTTGAACAAAGGCCTCCCTCATGGAACGCCACAACAAGCGGCCGCTTGCATTCACTGGTTACCCACGACCTTGACAATGTCGCCGGTCCATCTGGTGGGCGGCCTACCAACTCTGCCTTCCGGTTCGTGGTCGCCACTCGAGAGCCTTTCTTTCCCATCGGTTATCCGTTCTTCGAGCGATGTGGCCTGCCCAATGTCGCTTCAACTTGCAATTCTGAGAGCTATGTCGGTGACCTTATTTCTTTGGCGAATTACCTCGCTTCATGATTCCATCGCGCAAAGAAACTCCGACCATAGGTCTCTCCATGGCTCTCTGCGTGAGTCTGAGCTTCTCTAGGAGGCCAGCAGTTAAAGACCACGTTTACCCCACGAAGATACCCTATTCAATTCCAAAGGATGCTCAATATTTTTTTAAATCAGACTAATAGTTGATTGTTTTTTTGAAAAATTATACGTTTGTGTAGGTTTATGGCTAAAAACTTGAAGTTTTCCTTGTATGTACATAAATATGATTTCTTGACTCAAAATTCACTCTCATCAGAACACGATTTTTACGAGTTTTATTATTAGTGTTATTAAAATACCTAAATGTTAAGTTGCTCTAAACCTGATTCCTTGAGTTCTAAGACCTAAGCTCGATGACTAACACCGAAGTAGGTTTAGGTATTCAATTGTTTATTTGATTAAACGACTCTTGAGAAATGATGTCACGGTAGGTGAGACAAAAGTAGGTACCTACTACGATTCTGACTGCGATGGTGGTTTTAGATCAAAACGTTATTTAATCCATTCTTCCATACTTTAACATTATAAATGCGAAAGTAACTCTGTCTCTTACGCTTTCACCATGAAACGGCAGAACCGATACTGATGGAATTTGGTATGAAGATACTTCAAATCCTGGGGAAGGACATACGTTACTTTTTAATCCACGACTTTATCACCATCCGCGATAACCGACATTCTCGCGGACGAAGTCGCGAGCTAAGCAGGGATGCTCGATCTGAATCGATCTTTCAGAAGATCGATTCATAGCCATACGATCTACCGATTTTTTTAATTGATTCAATGAGATGCGATTTTCGCCCAGATCGAATCGTAATAAAAAATCGTGTCAACCAAAACCTAAACGTCAACCGAAACCTAAGTACCGTACGAACTACAACAAAGTAAGGCTACATATTGAATGAGATTAGTTTCCAGTTACATCAATCAAATATTAAAAGCGGTAATGTATAAAATATGAAGGTAGGTGAGGTCCCCTGAAGCCTGTTTTTTCTAGCTGAAAATATTTTGACAGTTAGGCGTAATAGGCTAAAGCCAGAGCGTCTGTCTAAATTTAAATTTGGAATCTGTAAAGTAAAACATATTTTATATTTTTCAAAAATAGTAATTTGGAGATAATCACTGAATAACTTATTACGGCTTTCTGTGAAAGGGATTTGATGTTCACATTGATGCTCACAAAGTGTACCACGGTCACGTCCGTGGTACACTTTGTATTAGTTATAGTTTACCATACGATCTGTCGACATCGAATGAGATCGGTTCAATGCATTACGATTAAAATCGCGAATCGGTTCACGAGGTAACGATCCAAAAAATCGATTCAAAGCAAAAAATCGGGCACCCCTAGAGCCAAGTCTAGTAATGAATAATTATTTAATTAGTAGCTTTTGTCCGCGACATATATTTATGGTCAGGAGCACAGTTACTACACCCCCGAATAAATTCCGTAGAATATCACCCAAGAAGACACAAACATCTAACTCTTCATCACACACATTTGTCAGTTTGTCTAAAATTTTCACACTGCTTGTTTGCGTATGTCTACATCCACGATATTTCTACACTGTGTCTTTGGCCCTGTCACTGGAATATCAACCTTTTTTGAGCGAAGTAGAGTTTGAAGTACTTTTAAGACAGTGTTTTGTGTGAGTTTTACGTGGTGTCAGTATCGTTTAGTGGATACTAAGGTTGGTTGTCTATATTATTCTTCTTATTATACTCTGTTCACAATAAGATTAGACATTTACTCAAACCTTTTTTACAGTCCGTTCAACCGATTTTGACTTATATTGCGTTGGTAGCATGACAAATGGCACCTGCAGTAAACAGTTGTTATTGTAACCACTTTTTTGCCTGTAATGTCATCCTTAAGCCTACGGAATAGAAGTTACAATCGGTTGAAGGGACTGTAAAAAAGGCTTGTGTTTATGTCTAATCTTATTGTGAACAGGGTATAGACTGAACGTAATTATGTCGTTGGTTAAGCTATTACATTTTATTTTACAAAATTATAAAGCGTATATGTTATCTACCTTGCATTCTAAAGTAGTGACTAAATGTTAGTGATTAAAATTGTTATGTAAGTTAAGAAAAAAATCCGGTTTTCGTCATGTTCCCTCCGCTCACAGCACCAGCAAGTTAGCTAAAACAATGTTATCCCCATCACTAGTTGACTTTGAGATGCATGATCGATACCGTGAACGCCTGGAAAGTGGCCCGGATACAGATCAGCCCGTGAACCGTGTGGCTCAAGGCTATTCTGACAAATGAAATTAGACAAAAAGTGACATTATATATAGCTTTCTAGCAGAAAAATAATGCCGTACAATAAGGTCAACGTAACTTGGCGCGTCTGAAGTTAGCTGTTTGGCTGCGCAATGGAACTTTTAGGAACGAAATTGTCTACTGCGCAGCTAATCGGCTAACTTCAGACGCGCCAAGTTACGTTGACCGTACTGTAACTGGCTTTGATTTTCCACAATAGCTGCATTTGCGAGTATTTACATCACGGATATAAACTTCCAAGTTAAATTTTTTTGGATATTAGAGTCTCGTTTCCAAAAATGCTTCCTACTGATTCTTTAGACTTATGTATCTTGCGTATATGTACCAAGTTGAATTTTGATCGGTTCATTGATTTCATTGAAACTTTGTTGGATATCGTACGGTGTAAACGCTTTGAGGTAGCGGTTCTAAAGCCTAGACCACACAACACACGTCAGCCTCTGACTCCTGTTTAAGGTGTAAACTCCGTGACAATGGATTAACGTAAACGTTCCTAGTCACAAAGTCGTGTGACCACAAAACAAACGAGTAACAACTCGACAGAAACGTGAACGCCCGACGACGCCAAAACAGCATGTGTGTTTAAGACCGAAATTAAATAGAATTCAAGTGTGAACACGATCCACTCTCGTTATTCGTGCTCGAATTATACGGATTATTTTGATTAGGGTTGCCAAACCAGAGTTGGTGAGTAAACTACAGTATCTTCATTACCTGCCCGACTGCCTATCTGACCTCTACAACCCAGTGACTGGGTGACATGATATCCTTTGGTACCCAGGATACAACTGTTAAAGATTTACGAATGACATCAGGGACCAACGGCTTTACGTGCGTTTTGAGGGACGGAGATGCAAACTACAATACCTTGATGGACTAAATATTAAGAAATAAGCTGAATACTAATGTTCGGTCAGGCCTTTTTTTTTTGCGGTTCTTACTTTTTACTTTTTCCGTGGCTCGGAAAGCACGTAAAGCCGTAGGTCCTACGCCTAATCGCCTGTCGTGTTGGATTGCCGTCCTATCGCACTATGACAGTGACGAAAGAGGGAGTGCACCTGCGTTTGCGCACACACTTGTGCACTATAATACCTGCGTACTTGGCTAGTTTCAATTGAGATTCGATCGGAAAAATATTAGTCCAAATTTTGAATCGGGATTACCTCATGAGCCTAATGGTTGAGTTGTTACTGAGTTATTTGATATTCTTAGTAGTTAAAGAAAGCCCTGCATTGGGTATATCAATCACAAACACCAATCCATCATAAGACATATTTGACGGAAATTTGACCTAGAAATAGTACACATCTGCTCTACTTGTACTGCTGTAGAAGTAGGACATAATCAACCGTTTAATCGACATCCTCTAATAGCCGATTCGTCAACCCTGTCTCGAAGTTACGCGCTATCATGAGCACACTCGCGGTATAAATGTTCGCGTCTCACCGAGATACCGCAGATCTGCACACTACTATAAATTATTCCGTGTAAGTGTAGATAGACCTTAAATCGTTGCAGTAAATCTCAATGTCGGTCTTATATGGTGTTTCTTCGGAGTGCAAATTGGGTACTTTCTAGAGCCTAGGGTTATGTGAAGGCCTTAAATGAGGGTACCGAGTCTGGTGGGGTTTTATTATGATAACGAAAATATTTGGGTCTCTTGCGGTCTTGCGCTATGTACAATCGAATAAACTATTTGGTATACACTGTATACACGCAATCTCAAATCCAAAATTCTCATTTTTCAACTACTTAAACTGCTAATATCAATTTTAATGAACTACTTACTAGCTTCTTCCCGCGACTTCGTTGGCGTGGAAGTAAAGGTATAAAGCATAAAGCGTATGGCACTTGGCAGTAATATATCAATCTGTCAGTGAAAGAATTTTTGAAATCGGATGGTCAGTTTTGTATTTTACCTCCTGCATTCAAAGTTACAAATTTACCTCATTATAATATTAGTATAAACTATAATAATTATATAATAATAATTTACTACTCAGTACAATCACAAAATCGGACCAAGATAGTTTGCAGGTTGGTTGCTTGTGTACACACGGCTACACATTAAGCTATACATTTCCAGTATAAACTGACCTCGCATTGTTCGAAAATCCTATACAATGCGAGATCAGCATTAACTGGTAATGTATACATTAGTATTTCCACTTAATGCTTGATGTGTAGCCGTGTGTACTAAATAATTTGTTCCACTGTACAAACTAATCTAGGTACTACTCGAAGGCCTAGTCTTGGCAAACCGACAGATATAATTTACGGTCGGAGCTAGAAATTTAGAATGTGTCCCCAGATACTACGTCTAGATTTTAGCTTAATAGGTAGGTATTTTCAGTTGCCTCACTGTAAAACCTTTCATGACTGGACTCTGACGCAATAGGCACTTTTGAGGAAAGTATAAGCACGGCCATTTTAAAAATAAATTCACGATATTTCAGTACTGTTTACCTATAATTCCAAGTCCATTCATCTCTTATTAGCATCGCATTCAACCCTCCACGGTCCAAGGTTTCCTTCATCACTTAATAACACTTTAGGTGGCATCAGCGCCGTGGGCAAACTGACCTGCGTCATGCCGGTTAATTGATGACTCAGGACTTCGGGAACCATCGGTAACCGAACGACTATCATTGGCATACGCAGATCGAAGTACGGGTTATCAATCTATATAATAAAAATGAATCGTTGTTCGTTAGTCTCACTAAAACTCGAGAACGGCTGGACCGATTTGGCTAATTTTGGTATTGATTTGTGCAAGACCAGGGAAGGTTTATAGGGTCAGAAAATTAAAAAAAAACAATTGACAGGACAAAGTCTGCGGGGTCAGCTAGTTTAAAATATGTATAAGTTAAAATCAATTGCCTTATTTATGAAAGATACACATTCGCGCTTGAGAATGGCTCGACCGACTTGGCTGATATTTTTTGTGTTCTTTATTGTCAGGACAATGTATTTTCTTTTTAATCGACTTCAATAAGGAGAAGGTTATCAATTCGGATGTTTGTATTTTTTTTTTGTATGTTCGGGCATATCTCAGTCATATATAGACGGATATGCAAAATTCTTTTTTTGTTCGAAAGGGGTTTATTCCGAAATGGTACCATATAAATTTTATCGAAATTGATTCAGCGCTTTTTGAAAAAAATAACAAAATCCAAAAAAAATAATAATACAAAGATGACGTTTTAGTTTCTTCAATCTTTGGAAGAATTTCAATCTCTGATTTAACTGTGTCACCGTTTCTTAATGGATTTGGATGTTAGGGCGATACTAAAAAGCGGAAAATAAAAGCTTTTTTCAAAAATAAAAAACCGCCGAACAAAGCCACCACAACCGACAACTTCCGAAAATAAAGTAATGTGTGTTCTGTGCTAAAATTATTTATCACTTTTTAGTTTTTGAAGGTGGTTTTTTTATTTGAAAAAAGTTTTTTTATTAATGGGGGCAACATTAATAAAAAAACTTTTTTCAAATAAAAAAACCACCTTCAAAAACTAAAAAGTGATAAATAATTTACAATATTATAATAATTTAAACACTAGGAATTTCTCCTGTGTCGTGGGTGTGTTTACAAACATATAAACTCACATACACAATCAGCCAGACCCGGAACAACTATCTGTAGGCCATACAAATATATGTTCCGTGCGGGAATCGAATACATATATATATGCATCCACACTCTTCCTATCCATCCATCCACATAAATACCCATATCTCTTTTGGTCACATGAGTTACATCACTTCTCTTCACATGCCCATACCGATACAAACGATTCCCTTTCAACTTTTTGGTCACTGGCGCCTTTTTCAAACTTTTTGGTCACTGGCGCCATTTTCAAACTTTTTGGTCACTGGCGCCATTTTCAAACTTCCTGTAATATATCCGGGCCCAACGGTTTGTAAACTTTATTTACACATCACTATCTAAGCATTGCCTTTAGATAAACTATCAAATTCGTACTAATATAAATCTTTAGAAGGATCCTTCACAGTTCAAATTTATGATCCCTGACAGAGGACCTCTGTGACAAACGAGATACGCTAGTGAAGGGCAAGTCTACTAATTAGTCATTGGTCCAGGTCATAAGTGGCAGTAAGGTCATTCAATATACGATGTATGCATATTCAAAGTACACTGGCAATTTAGCTTTATGTAAAGCATATTTAATGCCTTATCTGGAATCCATAATGTCGTTCTAAAGTATTGCAAGTCATCATTTGCTTGGGCTTTTCAGCCAACTATGTTGGGGTCGGCTTCCAGTCTAACCGGGTACAGCTGAAAACCAGTGTTTTATATGGAGTGATTTCCTGTCTGACCTCCACAACCCAGTTACTGGGTAACGTGTTACCCTAAACCCTTTCTGGCTTCTGACCACCTAGTAGTAGTAGTAGTATGACGGGCTGGTGTCCGCAACTCCACGTCGAAGCGCGTATTTTGCGTACAGGTGGGAAGTAAATCATTCGATCCACCCCAGCTCCTCAAGAAAGACCAGCAGCGCCTTGACGTCGCTGGCGATCTCCCGCAGGTTACCTGGGTTACCGAAGTAATGACAGCCGGTACTAACGGCATTTTTAATTTTTTACTTGAGAGACCGGTGATTTTCTTCGTTTTGCTAGAACAAAGCACAAAAGGTCAATCAGAAACAGACAACAGTTCTTTTGTTTTTTTCTTAACGAACAAGCGTCTAAAAATTTTTTTCCCGTTAGTTAGATTCTCACACTGCATTAAAAATAGTTGACATTTTTAAAACGCAAGTATAGAAGGGTTAATACAAATTGAGCACGCCATTACATCATTACGCGCAGTTCGAACAAACGAGTGCCCACTTATGCCATAAGTCGGTTTGTTTCAATTAGTGCTGACCCTTATAGTTGTGAGTTTTGAACATGGAGTATGAACAAATGGAGTGCCTTGCTTTATAGTTTTTTCAGTCTTATTATCAACTACTGCCGAGCCAAAAATGTTGAAGGTAAATCCTCCACTAGCGTCGGTCACACGGTGTCCCCCACGGTGTCCAACGTATTACCGGCGACAGCAGCTGACATATGAAAATGACACAATGTCCAAATCACATAATCTCAAGGTAATATTAATGTCACAATCATAACTAAATAATCTCAAGATTATACTATAACAGAATCACATTATTATTACATTTAGTCCGTACTGTCCCACGGCTGGGCAAAGACCTCCATCTATTTCTACCATCAATCTCGACTTCGGGCAACGTCTTGCCAATCCTTAAGAAAGCCGTCCACGTCTTACCGCAATCTCCTTTGCGGTCTACCGTCAAAATCATATAATCTCAAAATTACTTTATGTCAAAATCACATAATCCCACAAACAGAATCCCAAGATTACATGATGTCGAAATGTGTGTATGTTTTTAATATGTGTATTTATATCATTCAAACATTTTTATTCAATCATATGTATCATCTTCTAAGTTATAGGAATCACAACTATGGGCCAACTACGGAATCATAGTATTATGACACTAGTGGGATTTATATACACGACTAAGAGCCGGTCCCTCCATATCGCGGGTAGCACTCCATTCATTACTTAGTTACTATATGCTGTGCATTTATATTTGGTATTCGAGTTGTTAATAACATGATTTACTGGTAAGTTATTTGTTAAGTTGTTAAATGTGTATGTTGTTATATTGACTTTAACATTGTGTCCGATTCATAACAACTAAAGTTTAGCTTTACCTCCTTTCCTTCGAAATCGAACTGAAGTGTCGGTGTTTAAAATTCACTGCCTATTTCTTCAGGGGATACCAGGCTGTGTCAAAGGGTAGTAAATCTCCCTTTCGGACTTGGTTTCTTAATCTTTTTGTAGTCATGGACCACTTTCACAATAGGGTATTTTGCTCTATACGAGAAAAATTCTATAAATATGTTATTGAGACAGTTTAGGCATAAAGCAGTAAGTTATAGTTCATAAAATAACAAAACAAATTTTTAAAATCAATTCTAAGTTTTCAGTATTTTTAATCTGTTATAAAACACCGTGAAATAGTAGCGGCCATGTTATTACGTCGTACGGCTGTGTAAACAAAAAATTGTCAACTGTCAGTCAACCGATTGGCGTAATATAGGCTTTGTACTTTTATTATTTTCGTAACCAACGTAATTTTTTCATTATTACACCTATTACAAAATATGCTTTTAATTATTTTTAAATGATAGACAATTATCATATTTAATATGAGCTCATTTGATACAAAACGAACTGACGTCATTTACGCTGAGCAATATGGCGTCCAGTAAGAGGCGTTTTCGTCAAACTACGCGCGAAATTTGAAAATTTAAAATTTTGATGCATTTTTATGGCATAAAAATTTTGTGTTTTTTTTTGGTGGCATATTAGCACTACAGAATTTCATTGAGACACTCTTCAAAAATGAGTGTAATACCCTATTACAATTCCACGGATCCCTGTCTAAGAATATTTTAGGAAAAGAAAACTCGAAATAACGCTTTTATTTCGAGTTTGTGGCTTGGCTGAGAAATGCAGAGTTTACTACACAGTTTCCTAATAAAAATGCTGTGAGTTAACTGACCTACTGCTAAGTTACCTACCTACGGTTAAGTTTTTAGGGGTCCCTAGCATATGTATCAGGGGTCCCCGACCCATATGCTAGAGATGTTGTCTTACAAACTACCAAACTCAGGAAACTGAGAAATTTGTAATGGGAAAATCCAATATCACTTTACCCGACCTGAGAATTGAACCAAGGGACTAATGGACTACACTTATTAAGCTTAATTCAGTTTATTATGGGGATGTGTACGGCTGCGTTACAAAACACTATCTTTTCTATAGACAAAAGCTGAATGAAGCTGAACAAGTGTAGTTAGTCCCTAAGGACCCCACGCTCTGAAGTTGCGCTTAAAACCACCAACTTGTCAGTCAGCTCTTTTATAGCGTTGGTATATCTAGATCCACTTTAAAGATTCGTCTTCTCCATCGAGATAACGGTTGTCTATCAAGACTTCAAGACAAAGCCCTCATTAAATTTAGCGCATTTATAAGTAATCGATTTAATTGATACAACGCTACAATGTATCGATAATCGTAATCGAACCTTATTTAGTAAGGAACAACTGTGACTCGTAACCGATGAATAATATTGATTAAATTAACTAGACGTTGGATGTACTTTCTGTATATTTGTAACGAGTTTTGATAAGTAGGTTACGTAGGAAATATATGGTCCCACTGCAGGGCTAATGCGTCTTGTAATAATGGGAATGAATGAATGAATGCTTTATTTGCTAGAATATAGGTACAGACGCCAGCAGGTCAACCTACCCGAAACTGTCACATTTTCCCAACCAATTTTGAACCTTATTCTTTAACCGTAAGGTTGAAAATCTATTAAAGAAATGTGACAGATTGTAGTAGCTTGATGTGCTGGCGTCTGTACATTGTATAATGGTAAAATTGATATAAGGATTCACTATATTCGACTTTCCAGTTGTGGAATTTTTTAAGTGAAGTACAAGGACCAACAGTTATCGGTTCAGATTAACAATAAAAGTAGTCGCCTTCATTACTTTTAAAAAGAGAGATAAAGAGAGAGAAAGATATTGTAAATTTTTGAATAATTATGTAACAATTTACATAATTATTCAAAAATTTACAATATCAATTAATATAGCTACAAGTTAATACGCAAATTCAGAAAAAAATATAAATCTAAGTTATTATGTCAAATAAAGTAATATAATGTCAAAAAGATTTCAAATGATTAAAGTCATCAATTGAATAAAAAGATTTCAAATGATTAAAGTCATCAATTGAATAAAAAGGGAAGGCACAAGCATCGATTACCACGATTGCTCAAGCTGGATCCAGACTTACATTTATGAAGTACAGGTTTTCTCAGGATCTTGGAGCTCTTAAGGCTGCCCAACTTAAATGAGACTGGGAAGGACATGTCTGCCGCATGCCGGACAAACTGTGGGCTCAGCTGACACAGATCTGGAGCCCTGAGACACTAAGGATGCGTCGCGGCAGGCCACGAAGGAGATGGCGGGACGAACTGGACGGATTCCTCTAAAACTGGTGGGAAGAAGCCCAGAATCGGGAAAGATGGAAGGCATGGAGGGGGGACTTTGCCCAGGAGTGGGACAGAACAGGCTAACAATAAAAAAAAGAATAGTCAAATTTTCCAGTTAATTAAGATTTATTCGGATTCTCAGGGTTAAAATAATGTGATTGTTTAGAGGTCGTGGCGTTATTAGTTGATTGGTACTATCCAATTGTAAGGAAAGTTAAGTACCTGTAAAATAGTAGTTAGTATACATCAAGAAGCTGGATAAAGTCTTTGTTTAAGTTTAGTTTAGTTTAATTTGAATTAGTGTTCATAAGTCAGATATGCAAACAATACACACCCTCTCACACACACACACGTGCACTACACCCATATAACGGGTGATTTTTTAAGAGGTATAGGATTTGATTTTCAAAAAAAACACAAAAAATTTGATGAAATCTTTATTGGAATCGATAGAGCGATCAATATAATTTAATGTTTGAAGATGATTTCATGCAAATGCTGGCCGCGGCTCCGGTTTAGATGGCCCATTCGCAAGGCCCAATTTCGGCACACTCTCTCCAACATATCAGCCGGTATATCACGAAAAAATGCTTCAATATTGGCTTCCAGTGCGTCAATCGTTGCTGGTTTATCCCTGTAGACATGAGCCTTAACATGGCCCCAGAGGCACTCACACACACCATTCATTTCAAATTTATTTCTATCTTGATTTTTTGTAAAATAGTATAAGCTAGTTTAATTTCTGATACTACGAGGAGTGGCGCCGTATGCTGAAATACAGGTCCTAACCTAGTTCGGCAGCGGATGCTATTATATATATTTGAATCATTGTTATCTACTAGCTAATAATTACGACAAACCTTGTAATATTTTTGCTGGAAATAAATATTATTATTATTATTCACATTCATTTATTTTATGTACACATTAAATTAAAAATATTCATATAAAAATAAAAACATTTAAAAATATAAAAAAAAGTACCTCACCGGTATCGGGAACAGGGTCCAAGCTACCGACGGGCAGGGCTCCAGAGAGAGAAACCTCCTGACTATGCGGGCCGTGTCCAGAAGTACTGCCTTCTGAATCAAGCCCTTGATCCAGCCGTCTAACGAGAGCCTCCTTAGATGTTGGTCGAGGCTCTTGGCAGTTAAGCCATTGGCTGTAACAATTATCGGCACAATGATCGCTGAGTCCACATTCCACATGTCGACAACGTCATGGGCCAAGTCAAGATACTTTATCTGCTTGTCTTTCTCGGCCTTCATGAGGTTAATCTCGTTATGAGGAACAGCTATGTCAATAATCATTGCGCGCCTCTCCAATCGATCCACCACCACTATATCAAGCTTATTGGCTACAATAGTCCTGTCAGTGATGATGGATCGATCCCAGTATAATGTGACATTGCCATTTTCAAGAACTGGATCGGGCACATACCTGTAGTATGAAACTTCAGATTCCACGAGGTTGTAATTCAGAGCAAGTTGCTGATGGATAATCCTGGCCACAAGGTTGTGCCTGTGCAAGTACTCTTCGTTAGCAAGACGAGAACATCCAGAGATAATATGACGGATTGATTCACCCGGCCGGTGACATGCCCGACAAATGTCAACCGTGCCGTCCTTCACAATAAATCTCCGGTAATTATTCGTCAAAATAACTTCGTCCGTAATTGCACACACAAAACCTTCGGTTTCTACAAATAGATCACCGAATCGGAGCCAGGATACGGACGCTAAGAAATCCACACATTATTATTATTTGAAAATAAAGAATATACGTCGCGTACCATAAATGCAGAGTCTCTAAACTCAGAATTAAAAATTTAAGAAGCTGCTTTCAGTACTTAATTGCATTTTCCGTCTCTCATTACGCGTAATTTTCTTTCCATTATTTTCTTAATTGCTTACTACAGAAATTTTACTTTTTTATATTTAGACGACTCTTTCATTTCCTGAGTAACATTCTTGGCACATAGACACGAACCTACTTCTTTGTAACTTAGACGCATACTGTGTCAGAAAACACAAACATAATTCTATATATCTTTCATACGCACAATACAAAGTAAATGAGCCTTTATTACAAAGAAATAAAGCTTACAATAACACTATTATGTATAATGAAGCAGACGGATTTCTCGCTGACACGGTCGATGATAAATTAATGTATGATAAATGAATTTATAGTCCTACAGACAAAGAATGGGCAATTCATTATGTCTGGAAAGCAGGTCGATATTGTTACGAAGTAATATTGTTTATTTTTTTATTATTGAATAGAACAATATAAAATGTCTTGATGGACCAGCATGTTTGTGCAAGGTTGTGGGGTTTGCAACCGGACATGAGCAAGCAACGAGCAAGTGACTTTTCAATTTCATATGAGGAGCTCGTGGCTAAGTTAAAACCGTACAGATTGATCGGTCAAAGGTTAAGCTATGCAAGCCGCGGGTGGTCTGTGGATGGGTGACCATCCCTCTCATATCGAGTTCCCTCTGTGCCTCGGAAAGCACCTGAAGCCGTTGGTCCCGGCTGTCATTTGAAGATTTTTAGCATTCGTTAATAGTACCTAGTCAGAAGCCAAAAAGTCTGACAACCAGTCTTATCAAGGGGTACCGTGTTACCCAATAACTGGGTTGTGGAGGTCGCTCCTTGTAAAACACTGGTATTCAGCTGCATCTGGTTAGACTGGAAGCCGACCACAATATACTTAGTTGGGAAAAGACTAGGCAGATGATGATGTATAACGTTTATCTTGAACATTAATGACATCGGTGAAGAAAAATATCATGAGGAAACCTGGACTTATAATTAATACTAGCTTTTCAACAATGGCTGGTATAAATAATAGCAATATGAACCGTATACTATTCAAAGATATGCGTATATATAGATATTCAATGAGATCTGTACAACAATACCCAGCGTTTGGCAGCGTCGACTGCTCGCTGCGATCTAGTCCTCAGACAGAATAGAAACTTAACGATGTCAGTGGTAACTACGTGTTAGGGCTGCCTCAAATGGTATGTGGAGATAAAAAAATAACTCATCAGCAAGTCAAAGTCAAAGCATTTATTTCAATTAAACCATTTACAGGCACTTTTGAATTGTCAAGGAGTCGGTCAGTTATTCAGAAAGTTGAAGCTAGTTGCTCGTTAATAGTCGTTTTTCCCGCGACACCGTCCGCGTGAATGACGGTTATCGCGGATGCAGACGAAGTCGCGGATGAAAAAATAGCATATTATGTCCTTTCTTCCTTCCATCAAAATCGATTTAGCTGCTTCTTCGTGAAAACGTCACAGGCAGCATTCGCATCCTACTATCCTAATCCTAATCCTAATAATTTTTTTATTTATTTATTTATTTATTTATTTTGCCATGTTACATCTATCCTTACAGGTTTATACCTAATGCGATAGTGCACTTCTTATAATATTATAAATGCGAAAGTTTGTGAAGATGTTTGGATGTTTGTTACTCAATCACGCGTAAACCGTTCAACAGATTTGCATGAAAATTAAATATAATAATAATATAATAATAATATGTGGGAACATTTTCACACACGGCCATCTGACCCCAAACTAGGGAGACCCTGTACTATGGGTGTCAGACACCTGATATACTACACAAATATTTTTTTTTTGTAAATACATGCATATATAGATAAACAACACCCAGACACAAGGAAAACACAAGTGCTCATCACGCAAATGTTTACCCTGGGCGGGAATCGAACCCGCAACACGCTGCGCAGCAGTCGATCGCTCAGCCACTGCGCCAACCGTGTCGTCAATTTTGGCAATTTTTTCAAATTGGCATATAGATAGACCATTTCCTGGATTAACATGTAGGATACTTTTTACCCCGGTAATATGTTCCCTTGGGATAATCGCTCTCTTTACGCGGGCGAAGCCGCGGGCAGAAGCTAGTTTATAATATTAGTATGGAAGCATGGACGTAAAGAATTTAAGAATACTCGCTCTTTTCCCATACCTGTTATACAAGTGTCCTTATTAGTCGTTACGTTGGAATAAGTCTCGATTAAACCCGAACTTATTAGGTACTAACTAACGAATAAATTCTGATTTCTACTGAACAATGGCTGGCATAAATAATAGCAATATGAACCGTATACTATTCAAAGATATCCCTATAAATAGATATTCAATGAGACCCGTACAACAATACCCAGCGTTTGGCAGCGTCGACTGCTCGCTGCGATCTAGTCCTCGAACAGAATAGAAACTTAACGATGTCAGTGGTAAGTGCGTGTTAGGGCTGCCTCAAGTGTTATGTGGACATAAGTCTTTATTTCTGAGTCAGGACATCATCTACCTCATCTGCCTAGCCTTTTCAAAACTATGTTTGTGTCAAAGTCAAAGTCAAAGCATTTATTTCAATTAAACCATTTACAGGCACTTTTGAATTGTCAAGGAGTCGGTCAGTTAGTCAGAAAGTTGAAGCTAGTTGCTCGTTCCAAAACGTAGGTAGGTCTCTATGGAGAAGAACGAGCAAGAAACTCCACGGACACTCTTTTAAATCAGGTTTTTACAAAATACTGCTTACATTATTCTTGTTGCTTCTATATGTGAAAACAATGAAGGTAATCTAGAAATACAAAATATAAAAAATAATCAAGATAAAAATCATAGCAGTTAAGAGTTGCCCAATCTCTACTGACAGCGCCCGTTCACGAACATGACGCAACGAGCATTACGCAAGCAACGAGGATTACATAGTAAAGTATTGCGGACCCACCATACCTATGGTCATACCCCTGATGGTATGGTGGGTCTAAAACTCTACCACTCACCCAACCTAACCCAAATGATTCACCAACAATAGAGGGGATCTAGCGCTCGGCGGCACCGCTCGCTTCGCTCGTTCGCCTTCGCGCTTAAGGCGCTAACAAGCGACTTTTGTAGATTTAATACTGACAATCACGTCAAAATGTGTAGTATAAATGATTTGAAAAAAATATATGTTAAACTAGAACATTCTGTTAATAATTTAATATATGAATATGTTTGATTAAGTTCATATTAAATAGTTTAATTAAATCGTGAAGTTGTGTCTGACGCGGATAAAACTTTGATAATCACACAAAATCTACACGACTATTTAAACAAAACTTTTACTATCTTACAGGCAATTTTATTATGTATCTTTTAGTGTACGCCTTTTTTTTAAGTTAACGAATCTTTTATTTAATTTTTTCGACTAAAGTTTGAGAGTTTTGGACGCAGCGCATACGATTCTCTGGTCGCTCAAGGTCGCCGGCGTATATCGTCGCCTTAATGGTCACAGTTCTAACCTAACCCAAACGATTTGACTCAATTTAATAATAATTCAGCAGCATTTCTGGTCAAGAGAGGATTACTTAGGGTATTGGCTCTATCTCCTGAACTAGGCGAGGCCTGTATCTCAGATAATAGCACTCAGTTGTCAATTTCGTTATTCTATAACCTAAGAACATTGTGTGGTACTGTTTTAATTTTTATTAATAAAAAAAATAATAAGTAGTGAACGAAAGTGAATGTTTCACAAGGAGCAACTGCCTATCCGACCTCCACAACCCAGTCACTGGGTACACCTTGGTAACACTGGTTGTCAGACGTTCATGCTTCTGACTACCTATAACGACTGTCAAAGATCTACGAATGACAGCCGGGACCAACGGCTTTACGTGTTTTCCGAGGCACGAAGGGGTATCGGCAAGAAATGAATGGTCACCCATCCAAGGACAGACCGCGGCAAGCGTAGTTTCTAACCACGACTGATCAATCCGTACGGCTTTTAATTAGGCACGTGACCCTCATCTTTATTTCTGAGCAGGTACCCCCTGTTTTATTTGGTTTCTGGGGGATGCCTTCAAAATTCACACGATACTTAGGAGACTGGGGAGTAGGGAATACCATAATCCCGTTCTGTTTCCTACTGGCCCCCTGTGCAACGCCTGGTAGGGCACATCCTTGGGGAGACTGTAAAGAGGTCTCCCCTGGGCCTTGCTGTGCACGATGTCTGTAGGCGGATTGAGTCTGTGGTACCCAACCTACACGAGTACACTCGGCCCTGGGCATCAGTTAGCCCCACTACCTAATCGATAGACGTATCGACGATCGTATAGAAGAATGTATTGGTTTTTACCGTTAAATTAAGGTCAAAACAATCTTGCCAGCCTAGCAAATATTTGTTCCGTGCGTGAAACACGAAGTGTAGTAGTCAATCATATATGTATGTATTTACAAAAAAAAAAATGTATTTGTGTATGTATATCAGCTGTCTGACACCCATAGTACAGGGTCTACCTAGTTTGGGGTCAGATGGCCGTGTGTGAAAATGTCCCCACATATTATATTATATTATATTATATTATATTATATTATATTATATTATATTATATTATATTATATTATATTATATTATATTATATTATATTATATTATATTATTATATAACTAATGCGCCCACCTTGTCGTAAATCGTTTCAAATTATATCATTTTATTTTTTTTTTTTGTATTTTCATACAGTGTATGCAGCGTTACAGACAAGAGATCAATTTTTGAAATACGCCCCTATTTTAAAAATTGATCTCTTATAGGGAACAATGCTACTAGCTTTTAGGATCGTTGCATTTTAATTTCAGTCTCAATTTGTCAACAACCTTTATAATTTACCAGCATTTTTAGACATTGATTGTCGCTGAAATGAGCTTGCTTCTAGATTTTGATCGTTTTAATTAGTAGAGTTGGCCTTCTGGCCCAATCGATGATGACGGTGGCGTTTAAAACAAAAGAGTCTTTACAACCCTATGGAACAATGGCAGTCGAACGCAACGGGCAGTATTGAGCAGTGAATAGACTCGATATAGTATCGAGAGCGGCCACACTCGGCCGCCATTGTAACTTGTTTCAATTAGATGTCTTGTATCAATTTAGATTGTTGATTAGATTAGATGTAGGGACCTTATTTGTAGTTAGCTGAAATGGGACGTATAGGTAGGTCATAATGGTGATTGCATTAACGTGTATTTCTAATTATATTATGTAGTTCTTAAAACCTGAGCCTACTAGCGGCACGACACGGCTGCGGATATTTATTTAGCGCAGCATAATACACCTTTTAGTAGTGCTGTTATAGTTGAAATTACAATGATAATCGTTGTAGCTACAAAATAAAATGCCGTGTCCGATGTCATGTCAGTATGTGTTAGAAATGTCAGAAAAAATGCTTTACCGTGCCGTGCCGCCCGTCGGCGCAGGCCCTTATAGATTTTTGTGAAATGCGCTGATTGGTTGTAAAAGAGGAGAAAAAGAAGAAATAAGGCGGAGGAATATCAACTGAAAAATAACTTTATCAAAAGTTCAACTTAACAACTTTACGCGGCGGGCTTATAAAGTCCCGGTGTGTTCAGTACAATGACGCGCTAAGGGTCAGAAGCCTGGGAACAGAGCAGTGTTGGGAAAGCCCCGGTTCTGCAGTGCTTCCACAATGTTTGTGGATGCTTCCATTTATTTTTATTTCTTCTTCATCATAAAGAAAGATCTGCATCGATGATAAGCAGGGTCCATGGTAGTGCCAACACTGTCCTCAGAACGTTAGCTTGTAAACAGTATTTTTACTGTGTACTGGGCAACTGTGCACTGTAGAAATGACTGTGTTTAATCAGTAATCCTAGATCATATCTAAGACATTAATGTCTCTTCAGAAAGTTTTATGGCAACATAAAATAATAATCAAAGTTTACTCATGAATACTGGCCACTGCATACACACACAGTAGTACTGTACATAAACAGACAGTAGGTAAAATCTATGTAATGAAAACCACACGAGCTCTTAATCGCTGAATGAACGCCAAAATCACGTCCGGCGCGTACTGTATGTAGACCGCAAATATGAATTCGTAGCATCATTACGCAGGTTATATTGGCCGGTGAGGTAGGTAGAGGTCTAACTACTTACAACCTATCAATGTAGTTACCTACTGTAGAGGTTGCATGCATATGGCAGGCTGGTCGAAACCATGGTCTAAATGTTTCGTCTAAATACTCTGAATTCGTTCTAGAAGCTTTTCGTATTGAGAAGCATTAGTCTTAATTTGATATCAAGGCAATGTTTAGCCTTGCGCCGTCAGAGGCCGACGTGTATTTGAGAATACAATTATTAAAGCAGTTTCCCTCTTTGATTTAGTAGTCTCTCCGACCTCCTCTACGCCTCCTCTACCTTCGATCCGGTACCGTAAGCGCTCAGCACGGTCTGAATGCTTACACTACGCCCACACTCACACCCCCCCACTGTAGGTCTACTAGTTTTATGGAATAAAAAGCTAAGTAGACTTGTACGTTAAAATTTAATAGCTCTCAAGAATGCGATGAGTATAAAAACAAAGATATAAAAAACACTAACCTAGACGCACTAAGTAGTGGCAGAGATTTCCAGGCTCCACAGCCTGGCCGGGAAACAGGATCGGCCGAAGATAAGACTGCTGCGGTCGGCTCCTAGCTATGGGACGGAAGTCCCCAGGGGATCCTAAAAGTAGGACCCGCCCTGGGAGCAGCAGGCACGCGACAGGACTCAGGACTGTTACCGACTTTTGGTTGTGGACCGGTAGACTTTTAAGTAATTCAGCGTGTTACTTAATGTACAGCGAGATCTACACTGACCCATTTGACA
Organism: Charanyca ferruginea; assembly: GCA_947361185.1. Taxonomy (NCBI): domain Eukaryota; kingdom Metazoa; phylum Arthropoda; class Insecta; order Lepidoptera; family Noctuidae; genus Charanyca; species Charanyca ferruginea. Next base: position 27,584,409 of record OX376058.1, on the reverse strand, counting down.
GGTTTCTTTCGAGTCGGCTCTTCCGAAATTCATTTATTTTTCCAAGTATGAATTTTATTTCTGGAACGCCCGTATCGTCATATAGCGGGGTATTATAGTACCGGCCAGACTCAATTATTGTAGTCTGCCAGTTATTTTTATTCGGTTAGTGCGTAAAGGATTTTTAAGAACACCAGATACATTAGCGGGTGTCCAGCTGTTTAGTATAAAATACAGCAATACACACATATATGCGACTACCAATACATCAGTTTTAAGTTACACATGCCAAAAACTAATTAAAAAGAATTACTGACAATTGTCAAGGTTGACAACTGTCATTAGAGAACTTGTCACAACAAACATTATTTATTTTCCAGATTTATAAAAAGAAACTATAATATATTTAATTAGCAGACACACAGTCGTTATGCTCGATGGAAAATAGGTAAGTAGGGGGGGGGGGTAGCTTATATGCTAAATAATAAAAGATTCCATGAATCATAAGAAAACAAATATTACAAAATAGAAACATCAATTGAGAAAAATGATCGCATGCATAAAAAAATGTAAATATAGCATATGTAAATATATACTACACCACACACCCACACCCATCACCCCCCGGCCACCCCCACCACCCACACGCACACCCTCCACCCCCCCACGCCTCCCCCACCACACACACACCCCACCACACACACCCCACCCCACACCCCACACACCCACACCCCCACACTCCCAACCCCCCGCCTTCCCCACCACCCACACGCACACCCTCCACCCCCCACGCCTCAATCATCATCTCTTTCTGGGCCGTCCTCGGCGACGCCACCCATCTTCAGGCACCCATTGCGTTTAGACTTTCGCTCAGCGGTCACTGCAAGTTTATGGGTGGGAAAAGAAAACTTTAACTGTCTTGAAAGCGGGTTTCTAATTTTCTACTGGGTAGTAGAGTTTGATACAAATTAATAAAGACACAGCTTCGATCTATACACATTAGTTTAAATAATGACCACCCAAAATTGCTCCCATAGCAACTACTTTTATCAATTATATCATTGTTACATTAAAAAGCGTATTATTTATTATAGATCTATCTATACACATTACTTTAATAATACGCTTTTAGAAGCAAACCCAACGGGGTATAAATGGTGGTATTTAAGCCATTAATGTGTAGAATTTGAATTTTTGTTCCAACGAAAACTGGAAACTTTTGTCTTTTTTGAATCATTAATTGGCAGTTCCTCGAGGTAAGTACAAAGTCATGTCGATTGGCGTGCTGCCCTACTAAATGTAAGTGGGCGTCATTGTTCATTTGTCTTCTTGTTATATTCAATATATACATTGAAGTTCAGGTATTGTTTAGGCAATTGTTGGCTAAAGTTGATGTATTAAGCAAGAATCGACGTTATTTTGTTTTTCTATTACATTAGCTTCTGACTGGCAGGAGCTCGTGGCTAAGTTAAAGCCGTACAGATCGATCGGTCAAAGGTTAAGCTACGCTAACCGCAGTCTGTCTGTGGATGGGTGACCATCCCTTTCATACCATGTTCCCTCCGTGCCTCGGAAAGCACGTAAAGCCGTTGGTCCCGGCTGTCATTTGTAGATCTTTGGCAGTCGTTATGGGTAGTCAGAAACCAGAAAGTCTGACAACCAGTCTTACCAAGGGGTTTTGTGTTACTCAGTAACTGGGTTGTGGAGGTCAGATAGGCAGTCGCTCCATGTAAAACACTGGTATTCAGCTGCATTCGGTTAGACTGGAAGCCGACACCAATGTACTTGGAAAAAGCAGGCAGATGATGATGATTAGTTTCTGACCGCGACTTCGTCTGCGATGACTTTCGAATTTAGGAAAATTACCCCACTGGAACACACAAACGGTATTAAAATTATCTTATTTTTATCATAGATCAATATACGAGTATCTATATGTATGTCTCATTTCAGCTACACATTCATCCATCCTCCTCAAACTTTACTTTCCCGGCAGCGCGTTCTATACAAAAGTTTCGTTATATTTTGGTTAATATGTAATTAAGATCGATGAAATATGCGTAAAATGATAGGGCGACAGTACGTCAGTTCGATGTACGTGAGTGCGACAGCACATCATTTCGACGAAATATATAGACTTGTGGCTAATCAGTTTTCTGTTAAATAACTTAGTTTAAGATTGATATGTAACGAAAATCTCGTGCCAGATTTAAAAGGCATTATTATTTTGAAATCATCATTGAGTTCTTCTTGACCTTAATGACTAAAATATGAGTAAACTATTTTGTATTAAATGCGCTGTCGGTTAAGCCCTGTTAATGCAAAATGCATCATTTAATTCATTTGCAGTTGCCAGACTCCTATGTAATGATAACTGCCTAGAGATTAATTTAACATTTAAGGCGCTAACAAGCGACTTTTGCAGATTTTAAACTCACAATCACGTCAAAATGTGTAGTGTTTTGATTTGAAAAAAAATATATGTTAATATATAATAATATACATACACATACACACACATACACACATTCTCTTAATCATTCAGTATGTGAATATTTTTGATTAAGTTCATATATATTAAATAGTTTAATTAAATCGTGAAGTTGTGTCTGACGCGGACAAAACATTGATAATCACACAAAATCTACCAAGAATATTTAAACGAAACTTCATCATCTTCATCTTACAGACAATTTTATTATCTATCTATCTTTTTTTTTAAGTTTTAGAAGACTGAATTTTGAGAGTTTTGGACGCAGCGCATACGATTCTCTGGCCGCTCAAGGTCACCGGCGTATATCGTCGCCTTAACAGACTTCTATCTGTAATTTTCTCTCAATTTCGACTGAAATTACGTAAGTACATCGCCTCAAGTGGTTTCACAGAGAGAGTTCTTAAACAATTTGGTAATTAATATTTAAATTCAAAGGAATGTTTGTAAAAGCTTTTCTTCTTCTCTCAAATCGATACAACGAACAATTTTGATATCATGAGAACAGCTAGACATCTTGATCAATATGGGCCCTATCAGAATATTAGCGCTGTGACGTTTTTTTTAAATGTTACAGCACCATGCTGAGATAGAAGCCTTTTGGCCTCGTACAGGACCAATTTCGTTTCTTTTTTTTATTTTATTTTCTCTCTATGTTTACTTTTTTATTAGTTATAATTACAATTTAACCATGCTATTTTTGTGTGTTTTGTCCTAGCGGGCTAATCAATGTTTTTTCTTTCTTTTTTTCTTTCATTGAGAGATACTCAAAAACAAAGAACACGACGAAAGAAAACATTTAGTCGAATAGTTCCTTGGGTGTAAACTTTTCACGAAGCCGGAAATTACTTGTTCTTTACATCATACATATATGTTTATGTTCTGGGCCTTTCTTGGGAACCTGTTGGTTACGGGGAGATTAAAGGTCCATAACTTTTTTTTTTTTTTAAGAAAGCAAGATTTCTATGTTATATCTAAACTTTAAATACCCTCACAACACATGTACTGCTACATGCACCTTTAAGCACAAAGTTTTGCTTGCGTTACCAATATAAAGAGTGACTGAAGCGGAATGTTGGGCCGTGCAGAAGATGGATGAAAAAAGCGTTTTACAAAAAAGACAACCGCCTTTAAAAAGTGAAAAAAAATTCAGTTTTTGAAGGCGGTTGTCTTTTTTGTAAAAAGCTTTTTATTTTCCGCTTTTTAGTACCTCCTTCTCATCCAAATCTATTAAGACGAGATTGAAAGTTAACTACTATAAAGATTGATGAAACTAGAACGTCGTCCATGTAAAATTTATGGGTATTTGTTGATTTTTCAAAAAGAGCTAAATCAATTTCGATAAAATTTACATAGGACCACCCCTCAAGCATAACCTATCCATAAAAAGAAGAATTTTCAAAATCGGTTTACGTTTGCCGGAGAAATCGCGTAGCAAATCGCGCACATACTTAATGCAAATTTAAGACTTATACGGTTTTCTCATGGATGCCATTGTCAGAACTGGACCAAATTAAAATGGGACCACACGGGAAGCACTAACTTTCAAATAAAAGAAGAATCATCAAAATCGGTTCACCCAGTCCCAAGAAATCAGGTAACAAACATAAAAAAAAAAAAAAAAAAAAAAAATACAGACGAATTGATAACCTCCTCCTTTTTTGAAGTCGGTTGAAAAATACAGACGAATTGATAATCCTCCCTTTTTGAAGTCGGTTGAAAAGATTGCATGTAGTGGAGTGAGAATGTTGAGATGGATGTGTGGAGTGACCTAAGGTGTGAAATAAATGTATTACAGAAAGTTTGAAAGTGGCGCCAGTGATAGAAAAGTTGAAAGGGAATCGTTTGTTTTGGTATGGGCATGTATAGAGAAGGGATGAAACGCATGTGACCAAAAGGGTTATGAATATTAATGTGGTTGAATACAGAGTTCTAAATGAATCCGACATTTTCAATTATAATTTAAAAAAGCAGCTTGGTATGTAAAATCGTTTTATGCACCTATTTAAAGTGTAGTAGACTGATTTGCTTAATCTTTAGTGGGTACCCCGACAAGCCAGATTGAGTAAAACTGCACAAAACCACCTTTTGTGCAGTTGTGCGGTCCCGATGTCAATCCCGATGTAATTGACTATGTTAGTGCACAAAAGCTAATGAAGCGTGCTAATGACGATGTCTATCCCCTTCAAGCAAAGTGTACGGCAGACAGCAAATTGTTGCTTAAAGATGATCATAAAATGATCATTTTAAATTATGGACCGCCATTAACATTACTCTGTAAGTGAATTGATTTGCGAAAGACGTATTACATAGATAATTCTCATCAGGAAATGAAAATGATGATTGAATCGCCAATTGATGTTCAATCTCGACGTTAGATCACTCAATTATTGAAATGATTCTCTTGTGAAATGCTGCGAGAATGCCATCGTGGGCTATTGGTATTTAGATCTTTTAGGGTGGGTTGTTTCAAACAGTCGGTTAATACGTCGTACGGTTAAAAAGTTACTATGACGTGCGATGTTTAACGTACGTTAAATGTAACAGGTTGTTTCATGACATAAAAATCCGTCAGTTAAAGTTATTCAAAAAGAGATTCCATAATATTTTGATGTTTGAAGTAGCTGTTTGACAACTCAAAATTACGATGACTGGTCGGTTATGGTAATAGTAACTTTTTGACGTATGATTTTGTGAAACAACCCATTTTTTTTATTTGACGATAAGTAAGTAGCCGACACAAGGTATTGTTACTCTTGAGTTGTTGAATTACATGAGTAAGCCACCTAAAATAGAAATACTATTGTTTAGATAGCGGAACGCAAGACTTATGTCTAGATAATTTTGCCGTTTTATAATGGTGTCAACTGTCAATGATATTCACACTATTCACACTAGTTATCATTCTCAACTGATAATTTTGCGGCCGCCATTATATTAATTTTGGATAACTTGTTTACTCGATGCATTTTGGCGGTATAGCGATTTACTCTTGGATACACTGTTATTTCGGATTTGAAATTTGGTCCACTCTCATTTTATTTCCAGGATAAAGCCAATCGTCCATCGCCAGATTAAACTAAGTTAGTTTACTTTAGCTCGCATATTAGAGCCAGTTTTTTAACATGTGCGTCCACCGTTAAAACCAGCTAAGCTAGCTAAAATAGCCCAAGTAAATCAAAGTATAGTTGTGTAGGCCGATCCGAAGCTACGGGAACTAAGCCAAGCCCCTCTTACCCCCTTACGTTACCCCTCTGGCGCCTTTCGCTAATGATGTTTTGTAGTGTGTGATCATGCGCAGGCAGTGAAATACGTATTTGCAGCCTGGAGGTATTTATTAAATAGGTACCTTCATAACCTCCATGCTGTAAAAGAAAAAAAAATGCGTTTATAATAGTCTTTTTTTTTGCTTTTTCTTTGACGAATGTAATCCATCTCTTAGCTCTCATCATATATAGCTCTTCTCTTGTTCATCCATCACGTCTGCTCATTATTGTGATTTAGGCTGGCAGTCCTATACTGTAGAAATCTCCCTCGGTGACTCCACCGAGGGAGATTTGTTTGTCACTCGAACCTGAGATGAGCTGTTAGTCGCTATCATCGTGCACACCAGCCCACCTCAAATTCACTTCACTTCAATTCACCGAGAGTTATTGTTTTTTGTAGCCGATTTGAAATCAAAACTTGGCGAATAGACTGAATTTGTCAACCGGCAAAGACACGTGACACCTTCTCTAAAAGAGAAGATTTGGGAACTTGAATAAAGCTGATGTAACGAGAAAATTCGTTTTTTGTTCATTAGTCATTACTATCTCTTATAGAACAATCTCATAATTCGATTAACTCTTTGGATTTTTAAGTCATACCTATTTATTGAGAAGGAAATACGGAAAAGATGGAAAATCAAAGATAAAATATTGAAAAGAATTATTTATTTATACTTCATGCACAAACGTACAAAGGCGGACTTAATGCCTTAGGCATTCTCTACCACTCAACCAAGGGTGGTGAAGAGATAACATAATTACATACTATTGATTATTTATCATCGTACTATTTTCGTATTTTGTGTTTATTAAAATAATAATGTTAATGTAACAGTGTTAATCTAGTTTTGTTGCTAACCGTCGGTACCGATCTCTTATGTGTTTGCGGCAACAACCCTTTCTCCTTGTAATAATTACCTATGTTCATAAATCAGTAATTTTATAAGTGTTTGAGTATCGTGGGATACTCGTTAATTAATCGTAGTGTGTAACCGAAGTTGACTTTAACTGCTCGCATTAAACCCTTAACGGCTTTTTCGTCGAAATCAAAATTGAACTCAAAATTTCTGTTCCCGATGGAGTGGCATTCATTCAGAATATAAATGCACGACTTCGGTTCAGACACCCACACGTTTTTGTTTTTATTTTGACAAGAATACTTTATGATGGGATTATTATAGCTTTGATAACACATTATGAATTTGTAAATAGCTGTTTAAAACATGTGGTGCTTTTTTTAATTTGCTAATTTTAGGTACTTTATTCTTTGGGGCACAATCCATTATTGTCTATCTAATATAATGATAGTCATTATATTAAATTGTTTGGCAGAATACCGGTTAACGGTATTCTGCCAAACAATTTATACAAGATATTTTAGATTGAACCTAACAATGTCTAACACAGGCAGAGTGGATGAACGAATTTATTTGAACATATAGGTAGGTAGTTATTTTTTTCTTAAATGTGCAAAAGATTGCATAGTAATTAACCAGAGAAAAGAAAATACGAAATCAGATTACTTGCAATTTAAAATGATAAAGGAATCGCAAAACCGTCATGATTATGAAAATATTATAATGTATGCCTCTTCTTTTACCAAAAAAAAATCCACACCCTGAAGCAAATAGTTCTATTCTCAAAACTCGACCGACCTAATAATACCCAACGAACAACTAATAATATCAAATTCTCAAATCACTCGATAAGCATCTCCGAACAAAAAGTATCGGTATATTATAATAAGAGAGGAAAAGGCCGGGCGTCGCGTACGCACGCGTGGGGCTATAGCCACCGGCGCGTCTCGGCGCGGGATTCGGTTGGACCGGTTGATCGGGTTCTAACCGGAGCCAGTTTTTTCGCAACACAATTTATTCTTCCTGGCTCCCAACTCCCAACCCTGTTCTCTCACGACATCGGTATATCTGTAGGTAGGTTGGTTGATTTTTGGTTGTTTAAATGGCGGGAACCTTGGGTCTGATATTAGTGTGGTTTGAGATGGTAGGTTGTGAGTTTCTGTTGTAGTTGTAGCTGGAAGTATTAGCTTGTTATCTTATTGCTTTAGATTAATCTTAGAGCTTAGACAAAATTGCTGTATTCAAGAACTAAAAACAAGTGCGTTTTTTTACTTCTTGAATTTTGTAAATTATTCGCTACTCTTGAGGTTTTTACAACAGCTTCGGGATAAGTAACATTAGAACTGATTAGAAAAGTAGTTCAAATAAATAAAAAAGGAAAAACGTAGCTGGTATGAATACAGGCTGGAAGGGATATCTGCGCACAATCAAACGTCGTAGACTAAAAAAAATTGCCCTTCCATTCGTTTTGAACTTGTATTCTATATTTGAGCTGTTCTTTTTTTAATAAGCGACTAATAAATATCCTCTCTTTTCAGATTAGAATTAGGTACTTATGTCCTAGTATTTATTTTTAATGGTATAAATGACAATGCCAGATCCTGCCCCACCCATGTACAGAAAAAGTAACACATGTACAGAAAAAGTAAATTAATGAAAATAATTGTAATGAATAATGAATATAGAACCTTTCTATACTAAATTGTTTTTTTTAGAACTTGCGGATTACGAAATACCTACCCACAAAATACAAACTCATTTTACCTAAAATACAATTTAACCTATAATCAATGTCATTATTGTTTTTATATTTAAACGGAAACCGCAAGTTCTACAGTCACTAAGACTAATGTGTAGATATCAGCAATAAATAAACAGTAAGATGGCTACATATTGCACATGACTTTTATTGAGTGGGGCAAAGTTCTATAGAGTTTCTGGCATTGTCCTTACTCATTGCTTTCGTACTCGTTGATGTCCATTGCACCATGTAGGTATAGAGTAACTATCCATGTTCCATAAGCAAGTAGGTACTTGTGTGCTTGCTTATTCGCTGCTGGATGAATACTGTTAAATTCTCTAGAACGAGATATAACAGTAGTTTGATAAATGCTAACAACGAGTAGTCTTTTCCCGGATAAGGAAAACCTTATTAGCGCTATGCATTACAATTTTGAATACCATGTTTTGTTGCCTTTCCAATATTTGATGAAAACCATAAATACGTACATACATACATTCGCTGGCTTGGGTACTTAAAATTAATACACCCAAACAGAATACTCCTGTTTATGAAAATCCATCTCAAAATCAACGGGCAAAAAGATGATTTTTCAAAAGGTTTGAATCTTATTAATTTAGTAATTACTGGTTGTTGCCAGTAACGTCGATCCCGGTGTTCTATTTTCCCTTATTTTTGGGTTAGGATACTTTCAAGGCGTACGTAGAACAACCCACTAAATCATTATGATCTGATCAATGGTTTAGGAACGCATAGAGGACAAACATACCAACATTCATTTTTATTTATATAAATAGATTTATTTACTTCAAGTAAGTAGGGCTTACCGGTTTCTAACGACCCTATAGCCGCTATTGAGAACAATCACAGATATAGTCTATCTATATCAGTGTGTACAATAAATATCTACCAATACATACAGTAAGTACATGTAGAGTAAAAAATCAGCAACACGCTCAACTCCGAATCTTGCGCAGAGCGTTGACTCCGCAGATGAACCATTTAGACGTGCTTGTGTACTGTGTATACTCGAAGTCTTGAACGAGTTTCTTGTACGTTTCCATTGACATACGATACGGTTTTCGTTAAATGGGATGATATTTTGATAAGCTCTAAAGAAAGAAAGAAAGAAAAGAACATGTGCACACAAAAATAATAATAAAATGGTTATTCAATTAAAAAAAACCGGACAAGTGCGAGTCGGACTCGCCCATCGAGGGTTCCGTACATATTTGTAGGTACATATCCATACTTCTATATTAATCCATACCTACTATCTATATTTAATCTACTTAATATTATAAATGCGTTTTTTGCGCTATATAGAGGGTTGATTTTTTTACAGCATCAAGGGACCATAGACTTGAGTATATGGTTTTAATTTCAACTCGGTACCTCCACGCGTTCCCGAGATAAAGGGTCTTGACAGATAGACAGACGGACAACAAAGTGATCCTATACGGGTTCCGTTTTTTTCTTTTGAGGTACGGAACCCTAAAAACAGAAATAAATAAAAACATTATAACATAAATCTGCTGGATAAATCTCTTTCTTACTGCGTCAAGTCTGCTGCACCATTCTCAAGCCACAGCAACTCCTACAGGCCAGAATCAATAATGGCGACCGCCAGAAAAGTAAACAGTACGATTCAAACTTAATGGCGGCTCTGAACACTAGGCGAGTGGCTGCGCAGTAACGCAGTACCAAAAAAGCGCAGCCAACCGCTTACTTCACAGCCGCCATTAAGTTTGGATCGAACTGCACCGAGGCACCGAAGTACGCTCAACGAGTCCCGGAGAAACAATTTAACTGTTTTGCATCCCGCAACGAAATTAATCAGAAAAGAACAGCGGAGGAGTAAGAAAAATCACTTTTTTTCAAATCGCTCCATATCAATCAGGAGACAGAACAGAACTAGATCAGATACGTGTTGTCTTGCTTGACATTATATTTAGTATGAAACTTTGCATTATGATTTTTTATTTTTTAATGATATTTTTTTCCTTAAACGATATTATTTTGTGTGCCTTTCGGCGAGACATGGTATGGACCATTTTTTTAAATGCATCTTATTGTCACAAAATGAATAAATGAAATAATAAAATATTCCTTCCGGTTTTTATATTTGCTTGTTAATATATCATCAGGAATTCAGGAGCTGTGGAAATAGTTTTAAATGATGATGTTCACTTTGTTACCGTCATTCAATTTCGCAGTTATTTTTTCTTGAAATACCAGAACGGTCAAAATCATTAAAATCCTTCACATTCTGTCACATTTCATTTAGTTACAAATTCATTAAACACTGACAAAAACGACTCACGATGGTTAAAAAAAAATGCAAAAAAAATAGTAAAATAACTGTCCGTCCAATAAACGAGCAAACGGACAAGCGCGCGCGCATACCCACACATACGCAACGCCTATAGCCACGCCCTACATGCGCAAGCGCTTGGTCACGAACACGAAGCCCGAGATTATACGAAGATTGTCTTCTCGTCTAGTCTGGTTATGTACTAACCGAGTACATAATATGAAGTACCTATTGTCTGAGGCGATGACTCGCAGATATACCAAGTATATGATTTATAAAAGAAAAAAGGTATTGGAAGGCGTTTGTAGGTATATAATGATTCCGAGAACAAAGTTAGGTATTCGGTTTTATGAGTCAATATGGGAGTAAAACTGAGACTAACGATCCTCTCGAATTTTATGGCGATGTTGTTTTTTAAGTTATTGGAAAATTACATTGTTGCTTAGATTTTCTTTACGAAAATAAAATGCACCTACTGACTGACTAAATAATGTCCTCGAAGACTTGGGAACATAATATCGTCTTATAGTTTAACATTTTTTTTTTGTTTGTGTACTAATACTAGCTTACATACCAAATTTCAGCTATTTAGGACTTTAGGAAGTACCCCATAATTTTGATGAAGATCAGTGAATGAGTCAGTGACGAATCGGGCTTATTTTAGATATCAATAAAATCTTAAGTATAAGTAAATGAAACTTTATATATTTAATAAGTCTACTATTGTCATCATATCCCGAGAATTTTGTTTATCTGGCATAATCCAAACCCAAGTTATGAGGGTTCAAAAAAACGACGAAGCGCTTCGAGTAAAGGTAGGCAGTACCCTTGCGCTTCGCTTGGCTCGTCTTGGCGGGGGCACTGCCGTGCCCCCATATTCGCTCAGCTAATAGGTACCGTGCATTTGATATTCCTTGCGTTTTTGTAAAATCAAAGCGTAGGTAATGGGTTAAGATAAATTTAAAATTTTGATAATGTGTGTTTAGTGGTATTTGTAAAGAACTCAACAAATTGCGACTTTGAACATTAATAAGAGAGATAGAAGATAATAAGAACGACTGAATTCTCAGTTATGTCTCAGAAAAAACAATAATCCTAGCAATTGGTACAGAATTTTCCGAATTGAATATGGACATTATTGTTTTGTAATAAAGTTTAAAACCAATCAAAGAAAGACAGATTGTTGTAGCTTGTTGGGGCTCTGTACAAATCATCAGGGCCTCAAGTCTGCTATTACAATAGTGTCAGAATGGTCTATCATTGATTTTCATAATGACGCCATTATATTAGTAGATTACCAAACTTGTCAAAATCAACAATTTATGAAATCAATGATAGACCATTCTGACACTATTGTAATAGCAGACTTGAGGCCCTACTGTTATGTATATCCAGTACGACATCCATTCCAACATCCTTATCTCCACGAGTATTTACTGCTGGTCTCTATAGACATACAAATTGCCAATCATCTGGATCACCTATTAAATTCTCAACATGGCTAACTAAGTTTGATTGGTTACAAAAACCCGTCTTTATTTCCGGTGGAACGAACAAATACGAGTATTTTAACTTGAAGACTGTTGTAAAGCGGGTCGCACACAGTTGAGTAACTCAACTGTGTCTTTATTTTCCATAGTAACTCAAACTCAACTGTCGAGTTACTATGGAAAATAAAAACACATTTATATGCGATCTGTTCTGATGGCTCATGGCTAATTAAAAACCTTATAGAATGATGGGTTATGGTTAAGCTACGCTTGCCGCGGTCAGCCTGTGGATGGGTGCGTCTTCCATCTGCTGTCATTCGTAGATTCGTAGGTTACGGATATATTCTATATCCTTTCTTGCGGTTTAAAATAAAGTCAGCACCAAATAAACATCCGACGTGGTCGCGGCAGACCGAGAAGGAGATGACGGGACGCTATGGATGGCTTCCTCAGGATTAGCGGGATGAGGTATAACATCGGGAGAAATATAAAAATGGGGGAGGCCTTTGCCTAAGAGTGGGCCAAATAACGAATATTTTATTAAAGGCTCTCATTCCTAAACATACCAGAATTTACGGCCTTATAATCAAATTCTAATTTTTTATTGCGAACTAAGTATACAGAATTTTGAAGATGTTAACAATAGGTCTGTTTATAGAACTTAGTTGGCTGTTAAGGCATTGCAATTTAAATGATTAAAAAAAAGAAATACAGTTATTTTACATTATACATTAAGTTTAAGTTTACATTACTTCAAATCATGTTACTCAATTATCATTATTCATATATTTTATTATTCTTATAATTTATGTCACACTAGCGGGCCTGGCAGACGTTGTCCTTCAACCCGACTATATCGCCACCCACAGGGTCCAATTGTGAATCTAAACCATTCTCGAATCCACTGGAACACACACAAACAAATTCAGCAAAATCGATCCAGCCGTTTAGGAGGAGTTCACTTTCATACACACGCACAGAAGATTTTTATATATAAGATTACCAATAATAAGCATCATAATCATTTCAATATTATTTTAATTTTTTTTTCAAAGAATCAACAAGGAATCGAATGTTAATTTACAAGATTAAAGTCTTTGCATATTCGCATTCATCAGATAATGTATACATCCACCGTGTGTTATACGCTTAACAAACGTAAGACGTGTATACGTACGAATGTGTGGCAGTATACGCTAGTACGGCGTATGTGTAATAGCATGTATGTGTCACGTCATTCAGACGCGGTGTCCCGTGTAATTGAAATTAATTGACAGTGTACGTGTACCTTTTTTAGGTTTTACATGCGAATACACTCAGGTTTGTCCTTTTAGACTTGTCAGCTGAAAAATAATGTGTATTTTCGTTGGTCAAAGACAAAGTCAAAGTCAAATTATTTATTTTCATTAGACCATTTTTTGATACCCTATAGGCCAATGAGCTCCCTGCTCTCTTTTCTTAAAAATGTACCTACTAAATATTTTTATTTTATTTCTAAGTTTTGTTTATATTTTATTCGCTTAAGTTGTAAACAAGTAAAACGAATTTAATATAGGTAGTTGCCGATTCAAAAAGTAGTTTCGACCATATCGGCAAGAAATGAGCAATAAAATTCCATACTAAACCCTTTGTTAAAATATATATTTTATTACAATATTTTTTATTCCTGAATTAAGTATATTATTACACACTCGAATACGATGTACGTTTAATAAAACTACTATACTAGATTAGGTACAAAGTATTACAAATTAAGAAAATGCAGCTAAATTATGTTCATAGTCAATACGGTCTAAACAGTCCAAATTAACATTTCTCCTAGTTTCTCTATACATTATTTTGGACTCAGAACTTACTCATAGACTTTAGTGTCCCGAACTATAAAGCATCTGCATCAAGAGCCCATGTAAAGTGACAGATAGTAATGAATAATCGTTTTTAACAATATAAGTGATTTATACCTACATGAAACCTGAAGAAGGACTCTGCATTGAAATTACTAAGTTTGCATAAACGCGTAACGGACATATACCTCTAGGTATCTGTCCTCAAAACTTTAGCCATTTTAAAATGGCTAATAATTACCTTAACCAGCCAGTAACTATACATACCTACCTCTAATGTTGTAAAGTTTGTCTAGTTTTTACGAGAAAAGTAGTAAAATAAATAACCTTCTTATGGATGAATTCATTCGAAGTTACTACTGAAGATGTAAGCTGATATTTACTTTACTAAAACAGTAAACTATTACGCATAACTCGCGAAAGTTGCTGGTAGGAATGGTCTATATTTTTGTAGTTGTATTTTTAGGAAACAAATATGGCGTATTTCGATAAAAAAATAAAGTTTTTAAATCAAAGCGAGTGGATTATGTATATTGTTTATAACTAATAAAGATCAAAACGTTGATATCAAATTGAAAGAGTGTCATCATCGTTATCAGCATATTGCCGTCCACTGTTGAACGTAGGCCTCCCCCAGAGATCGCCTACCAACCCGGTCTAAAGTGTGTAATAGATGCGAGAACTTTTGGTTTACTTAGTGTTTGTTTACTAAATTAGACAACTAAGTAAACATAGACTATACTCACAATAACTATAAGGAAAACGGTTACCAAGAAATATACAGAATTTACCGAGAGCTTTCGACACATTTAGTCATTAAGGCATGTAACATTAATGAAGATTGTTTATTATAACAATTTAGCAATTATGAAAGTGCTAATCGCTGAAACTGATGAAGTGATTGTGATAATGAAATTATTTATGGTTAATTTTGTGTAAGAACATATTTTAACATAATAGGTACGGGTATCGTCTGTTACCTCGTTTTCGAAGCCATTTTAATACGTGAAGAGTACTCAGTTGAAGATGCAGTCTATATTATCATTTATTTATTATTTTCTACAATAGTTTATTGACATAATATTCATCTTAATAATATAAATAAGACAAATTTAGTTATCTTATAACTGACCTGGTGGACCTGTTATTATAGGAAAAAGAGAAACTGTAAATAAATCAGGTTTTACAGCCGTCCGTACAATGATGCACATTGTCGTCAGGCGGCCATATTATTTAGAAGTTATCTACAATTGTTTTGTGTTATTAGTTTTATAATGGTTTTTTTCTCTGTCGTGCATGATTCAATAAAATGTTGGTGTTTCAGGAAGTTATATCTAGCGATTAAAATTATAGGAGCGTGTTCCTAATTTGCTTCGTACTCTACCCTCTTTTAGCACATTTTAGTATTTTTTTTAACGAAATTACTGAATAAGTAGGTAATGCTGCTAGCCTTTTGGGCACTTGTCCCATTGAGAGCGATGCGGACGAGTTTTTTGATGCCCTGTGAGCATTGTACATATTATATGTTTCTATTTATTTTTAAGCTTTGTATATATTATATTTAATTATTGTTCACAAAATGAATAAATGTTCTTTATTATAAGTAGGTACTTAGAGAGTTTTTGATTATTTTCTCCTTTACATTTTATACGAAACTGGCAGAATTGTTGTTGATTCAGTTGGATGGAATGAAAGGATGCTTTTGCCGAGCTGTGTTTAAAAAACCTTGTAAATGCAAGGGTTTATGAGTGTATGAATGAATGAATGAATGAATGTTTTTATTTGCCAGAAACACGGTTACATATGGTGATATCATTTAAAATATTTAGTTCAGCAAGTTTCGCCGACACAGCGGCATGCAAATATAATATAATAATAATTAACATAACAAATCAATTACGAAAGGACATACTACAATCAAAATCACATAACATACATATAAATAAATCAGTGTCTATACTTTGACGCAAGGTTATATGTATAAAATTTACATGAATTTTTGTGAAAGAACTCATTAATGGAATAAAAAGATTCGTACAACAACCACCTTCTTAATTCAGCACAAAATGTTTAAAGGGTAGTTGAGTAATAGCTTTTGGCAGGGCATTATAATATATTAGTGGAGCTATGTAAACACAACTTCGCCGATAAAGTTCTAACTTAGGCACAGGCATTTCAAAGTCCATGTGCGTAGCTTTTCTTTTATTTATGAATATCATTATAGAAAATCGACCAACATTTTCTGCTAAAAAATTAATAATAAATAAAAAGTTGATCATACTTAAAGCCATAATAGCACTAAATAAAGAACAACACTTAAACTTAAGTAGCAAAACCAAATTCCTTAAAATAACCCGACCAGTTTTCTATCGACCCTCATAAGTATCGCGGGAAGGTAAGCAGGTGTATCTAAGTTAGTTTTTGTTCCGTGCTGATAATTACGGTGTAATTGTTGTACTATATTGATGTTCAACGGGGCATTAGGCCAGTGGTGAAGAACCCGTTTTCCATTTGGTACGTGAGCTGGGTACTTGGGTACCCTGTGAATGTAAGTAAGTAGAGAGTGTCTATAGATGAGAATAGATAGGTTTAATTATTTATTTCAATTAAATCATTTACAGGTAGTTTTCAGTTGTCAAGGACTCAGTTAGTCAGAAATTTAAAGCTAGTTGCTCGTTCTAAATCATAGGTCTCTATGGAAAAGAAACTCCACTGACACTTTTTGTCAAGTTTTTACAAAATCCTGGTTATATTATTATTGTTGCTTCTATAAGTGAAAATAATAGTATTAGATGTCCTCCTTATGGTAATAATAATAGGAATGACATCAGCCAAGAGCCTCGATAAAACCGTGGATAAAACACTTTAGGAGGTTATCGTTACGTAATTGACAAACATTTATTATAAAAACCTGGTCAAATGCGAATCGGACTCGCGCACGAAGGGTTCCGTACCATTATTTACAACATTAGACAGCGAGCAAAAAACAGCAAAAAATCACGTTTGTTGTATGGGGGCCCCCCTTAAATATTTATTTTATTTTGTTTTTAGTATTTGTTGTTATAACGGTTATAATATAACATTTCAACTGTCTAGCTATCGCGGTTCTTAAGATACAGCCTGGTGACAGACAGACGGACGGACAGACAGCGAAGTCTCAGTAATAGGGTCCCGTTTTTACCCTTTTGGGTACGGAACCCTAAAAAGTAAGTATGGAGTTTCTTTCCTATTCTACTTCATATGAAACTGTCTTGAATCAATTCTTTTATGTAAATGCCATTTAAATGTGCCTTTTAACAGTGTGATTGAATTAAATAATTTTTAATTTATAAAACAGCAAAAGTAGATGATCAAAATCAGAAATTCAATACTAATTTACTAACACTAATTGATATAATTTATTACTAGTTTATTTATTAAAAGTATGTGTTTGTCACACACATACTTTTGAATCACTTCAATGCCACACAGTTCTGACGCGAACTCCGTTCATTAGTATTGAATTTCTGATTTTGACACGGCTCTTCCTTGGCCCCTGTCCCCGATACCAGTGGTATACTCTTATTATGTATTTTTTAAAGAAATATTAAAACATGCAAACCTGGTATTGTATATTTATTAAATAAAGAATAGAATAATAGTACACCTCCTTACAAATGAGTTTGACCAGTTTTTTTTTTAAAACGTACTATTTCTTGTTTCAATTCAATATATTTAAAGGATAAAGTTTCGTGAACAAATCGTCATCTCTCTGTGCAACAACTTTCCGGAAAGCCATTCCATGTTTTAAGAAGGAACTCATTTGAAATAAAGTAGATCTTGCAATTGCATCATGTTTTTGATAGTAAAATAAAAGTTATATATAGCAGTTAAGGCGATGATATACGCTGGCGACCTTGAGCGACCAGAGAATCATATGCGCTCCGCCAAAACTCTCAAAGTTTAGTCGAAAAAATTAAATAAAAGATAGTATTCTTTAACTTAAAAAAGGCGTAAAATAAAAGATAAATTATAAAATTGTCAGTAAGATAGTAAAAGTTTCGTTTAAATAATCTTGGTAGAATTCACGATTTAATTAAACTATTTAATATGAACTTAATCAAAAATATTCAAATACTAAATGATTAAGAGAATGTTCTAGTTTAACATAACATATATTTTTTTCAAATCACTTACACTACACATTTTGACGTGATTGTCAGTTTAAAATCTGCAAAAGTCGCTTGTTAGCGCCTTAAGGATAACGTATCTACCTAACAGCGAAAGAATTTTCAAAATCGGACCAGTTTTCGGTTCGGTTTCGGTTCCAGGTTCCGGAGATTAACGTGTTCAAGCAAACAAAAAGCTTCATCTATACAAATAAATAAAATTGAAGTGTCTGTTTGTAATGTCCAAATAACAGCTTTATACTAAATGCATATGAAAGTAAGTATGGTATATATCCCAATAAAACAATTTTTAAATTTTTTGTCTGTCTGTCTGTTTGTTCCGGCTAATCTCTGAAACAGCTGAGTCGATTTTGATGGGACTTTCACTGGCAGATAGCTGATGTTATAAGGACTAACTTAGGCTACTTTTATTTTAGAAAAAAATAGGGTTCCGTACAAAAAAATTAAAACCCCGCAAATCCATGCAAAAATAATTAAACCCCTACTGACGACCGACAATTACGCGGACGAAGTCGCGGGCATCAGCTAGTCTTTAAATAATATTAAGTAAAGACTGCTAAGTACTAGTTTATGCCTTGAATGTCTGTTTCTGCGGGGTTTTAAGTTTCTTGCGCGTAGGTAACCCTAATTTATTTTTACAATAAAACTTGTAAAAAAACCTATGTTACTCCCAATAAGCACAAAATATAAAGGTTACAGAAGGACCGCTTCCGCCGTTCTTAAAAATAATTACCTAACCTTGCCAGACTCACTAGGGCTGCTACTGTTTTGACTCTGTAGGTTTTATTTGTGACAATATGAAATTTTATTAACACTGGTTTTATGCTATTTTTTATAACAAAATTTCGTCATGAAATGTCAATGTCCCTCATTTAAACAACACGTGACAGTTGAGACTGAAGTCTCCTTGAAACTGCTTGAGAATGCCTGTAAACGTAACGTAATCAATGTGTGGGTGTGAAAAATGGCGGTTTGTTCTGAGTGGTCTCTCTGCTCGGGCGCGACGCAGCCTTACGTATTTTGTGCTATAAGATCAACTATCTACCAGTGGAAGTCGTTTCGGATATTACCCGGAACAAGAAGGCAGACAAAAATTTTCAAAATTGTTTTTTGGTATATGTAGGTACCGTATAAACATTTTATTTATTTAAGAAACATTTTTTTTATGCATTTAGTAAAAGGCGATTATTTTGACATAAATAAAACACAAAATAACATAACAAAACCAAAATACGCAATTAAATACTTTAAGTAATGTTAATTGTTACTATAGAATTAGTCATGTACAGACGCCAGCACATCAAGCTACTACAATCTGTCACATTTCTTTAATCGATTTTCAACTTTATAATATACATAGTATTATTTTTAACAAATACTATATTTACTTTTTATAAGCATGCAATCATTTATCACAATTGATGTTTTATTTTAATAATACTTGTTTTTATACTTTATATGTACTTACAGTCTTTATGCTCGTCTTGTTACGTCTTTTTCTTTACAATGTGTGTTTCAGATCATAGTTCCTTTTAGTTTGACTTACATTATATTCCTTAAAGCTAATTTATAAATCTGTAAAATAAATAATGTTTTTGCTATGACATGTTTGTCAATGACAGTTGTCAATCTTGACAATTGACAGTAATACTTCTAATAAGTTTACGGCTTAAATAACGTAAAACCTCCAAATTGTTGTCGAATATATGTGTGTATGGCTGTATTTTATGCTAAACAGCTGGAGACCCCCTAATGTATCTGGTGTTCTTTTAAAATCTTAAAAGCACTAATCAAATAAAATAACTGGCAGTCAACAATAATTGAGTCTGGCCGGTACTATAATACTCCGCTATATAAGACCAATACGGGCGTTCTAGAAATAGAATTCATACTTGGATTATTATGAATTTCGGAAGAGTGGACAGAAAAGAAACTTGTCAAATGGGTCAGTCTAGATATCGCTTTCGATTAAGTAACACGCTGATTACTTATACGCTACTAACTACAAGTCTACCGGTCCACAATCAAAAGTCGGTAACGGTCCTGAGTCGTGCCGTCGTGCTGTCGCGTGCTGCTGCTCCCAGGGCGGGTCTTACTGCTAAGATCCGCGCCGTCCCAAAGCTAGGAGCCGATTGCGGCAGTCTTATCTTCGGCCGATCCTGTTTGCCGGCCAGGCTGTGGAACCAGTAGCCTGGAAATCTCTGCCTATTCGTAGTGCGTCTAGGTTAGTGCTTCATTCTTAATTATATGTTTTTGATACTCATCACATTAAAATCTTTCTTGTGAGAGCTATTCAATTCTATCGTACAATTCTACATAGCTTTTTATGTCATAAACTACTAGAATTGTTACAATGGTTAAACAATAAGGTTCAAGATTGATTGGGAAAATGTGTTCGGGTAGGTTGACCTGCTGGCGTCTGTACCAAATACTAACCGAAGCTAAGTACTATTTTATCTGCAAAATTTACACTAACCATTTAATGATAAAAATAAATAATTCCTCCTAGTTATAAAACCCTAGGAATCCGTTCTTGGAACTGACTCGGTTATTTCACAGCACATTAGGTGTAGACACGGCTGGCAACAACATTAGATGGAAGGTAATTTATTAGCTATATCAATGGATTTAATTTACATGTTTAAATATTAAACTGCCTAAGCCTTTTCTTAACGACGTTAGGTTCGGGTTCCAGTCTAGCCGGATGCAGTTGAATGCCAGTGTTTTACATGGTGCGACTGCCTATATGACCTTCTTAACCAAGTTACTGGTCATCACGATACTGTTACGCTTCACGTTGAAACGGCTGAACCGATTTTGATGAAATTAGGTATAAAAAATCCCATATCCCCCATATCTTCCCGTGGGTGTTGTAAGTGGGTGTAAAGCGACTAACGGACTCACCAGAGAATGGGCAGCTGCGTTCACCATACAACCAACCATACTGCGATCGCCAACCCGCCTGCCTAGCGTGGCGACCATGGCAAAACCCCCCATTTCTTGGGGGAGGAATATGTCCAGCAGTGGACTACTTTCGGCTGAAATGATGATGATGATGATGGTATAAAAATATCTTGTACCCTGGGAAGGACATAAGGAACTTTTTTTCTGCATCCGCTATAACGAAAGCTAGTTTCATACATTTGTAAGTAAAATACAACTTACCAAGTCTGCTATTTTTATAATTTCATCATTCCAACACGATCCCATTGTCATTTTGCGTAATCTGCTAAATTCATAATGCTCGATCATTGGTCGGTCGAATTAAAAGCAATGACTGCACAATGACGTTCTAATGGTAGGTCACTGATCAAAGGAACTGTAAAAATTTTAACAGATTACCGCCTAAGTCTGTCCATTCAGTTGTCATTTTGTACGAGATTACCATTCTATATCTTTTCTTTCAATGGCGTGTCATTGGAAAGTCATAATGAAGCCATTAAATTAGTAGATTACCAAACTTATCAAAATCAACAATTATGAAATCAATGATAGACCATTCTGACACTATTGTAATAGCAGACTTGAGGCCATGCTCGCGCAACGGCAGTATTAAAAAAAAAATAGAATATCTTGAAGTATTTTTTTTTTGTTCCACTCAATGTAGAAACAATCGTCACTGATTTCTCTTTAATTTTATGGGAATACTTATCGAACGTATACATAGAAAGTAGCACGTATCTAAATTCTACAGACAAATTACAAAAAAGCGCCAACACCCAACGACTAACGTATTATCTGAACGTGAGATCAAATGTGACCTTTTGAACTTTAGTGGCGGACTCATACTTGTACTACGAGAACCTATAATTACGACGTGAAGGGTTAACAGGGATGTTACTAATAAGCCAGTCTATAGAATACTTAGGTATAGTCAGCTAGAGAGACGGGAATGCTGACAGATAAATAAAAACCGGACAAGTGCGAGTCGGACTCGCCCACCGAGGGTTCCGGTCATATTTGTAGGTACATATCCATACTTCTATACTAATCCATACTTCTGCTATCCATACATTAATCTACTTAATATTATAAATGCGTTTTTTGCGACATAAACGGTCGTATCTTTTTTTCACGTTAACATAGAGCGTTGATTTTTTTACAGCATCAAGGGACCGTAGACTTAAATATGGGAACACCAAAATATTCCGAAATATTTTATTCCGAATTTCGATATTTTTTGAAATCGGTATTTTGAGAATAGTAATTATAAACGTTCGGAATTTTGACATTTTAGTATTATAAAAATAGGATGAATAAAAGCTGCCATATTAGGAATTTTGAACCATTCGGAATTATGAAAATCGGTATTTTAAAATTCGTATTTCTGACTTTCGGAATAAAGTTTTTTGTATTTATGTAGTGTACCCCTTAAATATATGGTTTTAATTTCAACTCGATACGTCCTCGCGTTCTCGAGATAAAGGGTCTTGACAGACAGACAGACAGACAGACGGACAACAAAGTGATTCTATAAGGGTTCCGTTTTTTCCTTTTGAGGTACGGAACTCCAAAAAACACAACTTCTTCGATTGCAGAAGTGTTTAATTAAACCTACGAAAAAAAAATTGTCTGTGTTGGCCAGCATTCTTATTTAAGGTCTATGTACGAGTACAGTCCGTGTGGTGTCGGACGTTAAGAGTCCGTGTGGTGTCAGACGTAAAGAATAGCACCATCTCTTATCTTCCCGTGGGTGTCATAAGAGGCGACTAAGGGACTCACCAGAGAATGGGCAGCAGCGCGGCGTTTTCTGTACCATACTGCGATCGCCAATCCGCCTGCCAAGCGTGGCGATTATGGCAAAACCCCCCCTTGGGGAGGCCGTGGACGTCTTTGGGCTGAAATGATGATGATGATGATGTACGAGTACATAGGCCTAGTTGTGTTGACTGTACTTATAAATATATAAAATAAAAAAAATATATATATAAAAATGGAAAATATGTTTTTCTTACTCCTCCGCTGTTCTTCTCTGATTAATTTCGTTGCGGGATCCAAGGCAGTTGAATCGTTTCTCTGGGACTCGTCGAGCTTCATTGCTCTGGCGCTTTTCTGGTGGTCGCCACTGTTGATTCTGGCTTACAGGAGTTACAGTGGTTAGGGAATAGTGTGGCGGGCTTGTCCCATAAAAAAAATATATATAAAAAAGTCATGTGTGTTCTGTGCTAAAGTTATTTTTCACTTTTTAGTTTTTGAAGGCGGTTGTTTTTTTTGTAAAAAGCTTTTTATTTTCTGCTTTTTAGTACCTCCTTCTCATCCAAATCTATTAATTGGAGATTGAAAGTTAACTACTACAAAGATAGATGAAACTAAAACGTCGTCTATGTAAAATTTTTGGGTATTTGTTGATTTTTCAGAAAGTGCTGATACAATTTCGATAAAATTTATATGGGACCACCCCTAAAGCATACCCTATCCATAAAAAAAAGATTTTTTAAAATCGGTTTACGTTTGCCGGGGAAATCGCGTAACAAATCGCGCACAAACTTAATGCAAATTTAAGACTTATACGGTTTTCTCATGGATGCCATTGTCAGAACTGGACCAAATTAAAATGGGACCACACGGAAAGCACTAGCTTTCAAATAAAAAAAGAATCATCAAAATCGGTTTACCAAGTCCAAAGAAATCAGGTACAAACATTAAAAAAAATACAGACGAATTGATAACCTCCTCCTTTTTTGAAGTCGGTTGAAAACCATTTAATTCAGGCAAGACCCATATTGCATAAGATAAAATAACAAAACTATACTGCCACAGATAAGACTAGTTTTTAATTGTTGTTTTTTCTGTGAACCGCTCTATTGTTTTGGGGTCAACCTGTGAGATAGGGTGTGAATATCAAATCCATACTAATATTATAAATGTGAAAGTAACTCTGTCTGTTACGCTTTCACGATGAAACCGCTGAACCGATTTTGATGAAATTTGGCATGAAGATAGCTTGAACCCCGGGGAAGGACATAGGCTACTTTTTATGTGCAAGTTCGACTGCATTCGCTATAACCGACATCCACGCGGGCGAAGTCGCGGGCAAAAGCTAGTAAATAAATAAATAAGAATAAATCGAAACCTCAATGTCAAAATTTAAATTAAAAGTTCACAAGAATTTGAATAAAAATAAAATATCAAAGCAAGGATATTTTAGCCTAATATTCTGATTGAAGAATAAATTGATAAGAAAATCTCAGATTTCATAAAATTATGGTAGTGGGCGAAAATTGTGTGACGTCATTTATACAGACGTACTGATTTACCTTATTTTGTGTCCGTATTTAAATGCTTTGCTAATGAAGTAGTGATTTATAAGACAGAATTAGTAAATAGATCAATTAAAACGAAGTGAAAATGCAAAATAAATGGATTCTAGTTTGGTTAATTTACAAATGTAATTTATTTGCTAATACGTCGCAATCCTTTGAGTATTTTAGCTAAAAGCATGTGATTTTAATCGTTGACTTGATTTATTGTTTCATTTGAACTGCTAATTGGATTCTGAACTTGTAGTTGTTTCGCCATTATCGCTTTGTCTTGGCTCTGTATAATTACTTAGCTGATCTTTTCGATCTAGCATTTTTGCAGCTGTAAGTACACGAATTTGCTCTAAAAGTAAAAAAAATCTTTGTGGTCTTTTGATCCAATATTTCATCTCATAGAAAAATTTTAGTCACCATTAGGTTGATGCTATTAATAAAATAGACATTCAGCCAATTATTTTATTTTACATTCAGAGAAGATTGCCATCTGGTCCTTTGATCCCCACTATGTAATGTTATTCATGAACAGGTGAATGCTTATGTCGGCCTATTCACTTCATGTTAATCAATAATTTACTCCTTAGTCACGCGTGTCAACGTGTAAGAAACCATACCTGTGATATGGTTTAAAAATAATGATAGTTTAATGCACTCGACCAAATAAGTCTTTTAATGACTTGCCCGCAACATTAAAACACTCATTTGGCCGAGTTAAGATACAACTTTTCTGACTAACTGACCGACTCCTTGACTATTCAAAAATGTCTGTAAATAGCATTGAACTAATAATAACTCAGTGTTAATAGTTTAATGGAAATAAACGCTTTGCCTTCGCCTATGCAAAGCGGAGTTAAAAGTTTCTAAATTGCAAAACCATTTCAACGTAGAAATAGCATCATGATTCTGATGAACTCCTCTCTCTACACACACGAGAATTCAAACGAGCCGCATAGTTCCGTAACTGTGGCCAGATTGATTCGTTATCACATCCACCGCCGAGCCATACGTTGTATGGGACAGGAACGCGATGTTCCGACCACATTAATTGACAGCTGAATCGGTACGGACCTCGAATTAATCGGACTTCGTTTTGAATTATTTATAGGATGCATTGCACGAGTGGCCGGCGGGGGCGACGAGGGGAACGGGCGGAGGGCGCGGCAACAGGTCCGCATTGTGTCGGGATGCAGGGGATGAGGACCACGCTAGGGTTGTCGCGAAAGAGTTATTTCACTTACGAGTTATTTCAAAAGTAAATGGTCACTTGTTACTTCGTTTGCGAGATTGATTGTACAAGTAAACGTAATGATGGTTTGCCGGACTTAGCCATTGATTGCTAAGGAATGAGGTTTATGATTCAGCTACAAGTAGGCTATGGTTTCAATTGCGAATCTCCATTACAGAAAATGCCGTTTCCACGAAGTTGTAACAGTTAATGGATAACTTTAGAAGGTTACAACAAATGGACTTGGTAGTTTCCCATCAATAAATTATACGAATATTTATGCTAGCGTGAATTTAGGTTACGGACGCAGAAGTCGCGGCTTAAGTAGCGCATGTCCTTTCTTTGGGTTCAAGCATGGCGAAAGCGTAACAGACAGACATAATTACTTTTGCATTTATATTATTAGTATGGATACTACAAGGGCTTAATAAACTTTAGGTCCGGGTTCAGAAGTATCGTTCATGATGTCAAACCAACAGTTATGGCCGAGCTCAATTATACCGAGTCATTAACATTCTGCACAGTAATTATTCATTTAAGCAGAACTGCTAACGAACACAGAGCGATTAGTTTAATTGATGCTAGTGTTCAAATTATTTCCAATTTTGCTGGATGGTCTACTTTGGGGTATGTTTGGAGCTTCATTTAGTCTCTCCTCTCTGTTCAAATTTGCAGCTGCTGCTGCGCGTGCTGATTCGATTTTTTATTTCACGTGTGGCGCCATGTTTTCTATACTAATATGTAGTGTAGTTCTGTTCTGTCTCCTGCTTGATTTGAAGGGAAGCGGAAAATATGGTTTTTTTACTCCTCCGCTGTTATTTTTTGATAAATTTCGTTGCGGGATCCAAGACAGTTGTAATGTTTCTCCGGGACTCGTCGAGCTTCAGTGTCTCGACGCCTTTTTGGTGGTCGCCACTGTTGATTCTGGATTTCAGGAGTTGCAGTGGTTTGGGAATAGAGTGGCGGGCTCAGATTATCAAACAAAAGGCAGATGGACCGCGCGGAACACTGAGAGTGAAGCCAAAAAAGCAAATACAAATTCAAAAGCGACCCATTATAGGGATAATTTGAGGCAGTCTAGATTTTAATGGGTTCCGACTGATCAAATCGCTATTGGCGTGGTTTTCATTTCAATGTTGCGTGTTGCGGGTTCGATTCCCGCCCAGGGTAAACATTTGTGTGATGAGCACTTGTGTTTGCCTTGTGTCTGGGGTGTTGTTTATCTATATATGTATGTATTTACAAAAAAAAAACAAAAAAGTATTTGTGTATGTATATCAGCTGTCTGACACCCATAGTACAGGGTCTCCCTAGTTTGGGGTCAGATGGGCGTGTGTGAAAATGTCCCCACATATTATTATTATTATTATTAATGGTATAGTTATTCAACATTACTAAACATAAGTCTAGACTACAGAACTTGTTTATATTTCTTTTCAGTTTTTATATAAAGTTCACTCTTTACGCAGTCGAGTTTTTTATTTTTCTAATTTATTTTTTACCAAATATTATCAAAATCGGTTCATTTGCTTCATCGTGAAAGTGTAACAGACAGAGTAACTTTCGCATTTATGGAAGTATGGATGGATTAGTATTGATTTCTCTTCCAGGCGGACGAAGTCACGAGCAGAAGCTTGTGTTCAATAAAGTAGAAGTTAACGGTAGTGTATAGGATTTAAACTACACTCGGCGTCACAAAAATCGCACCTCTTTAAGAATTCCCTTCAAAGTCATTTTAACCCTATTAATCAATGGTATACTTATGACTATAAGGTATAATTGGAAAGGTAATTTATTTAAATTTCAGAATAAATCAATGGATTTGGTTTTTTGTTTACCAGGGAATAAAAAAAAGCAAGCTAATGCAAATGATTAAAAAGTTAAATTTTATTTTATCAGCAAAAATTACAACAAAGTCCTTAAAACTAACTTAAAACCTAGTGTTATCCCCCCTAGCCCTGATGACTGCTTCCATGCGTTCTCTCATGGACCTTATTAATGTGACAACAGTCTCTTGTGGAATGTTGTCCCATTCTGCAACGACGGCATCTTGAAGGTCTTGGAGAGTGGTAGGGGCAGGATTTCGTGCCCGTACTCGCCGTTTCAGTTCATCCCAAAGGTGCTCAATAGGGTTCAGGTCTGGACTTCGCGCCGGCCAGTGCATAACAGGGATGCCAACTTCTTGCAGGTAGTCTCTTACAATTAAAGCGGTGTGACAACGGGCGTTATCGTGCATTAACGTGAACCCACTGCCAACAAAACCCGCATAAGGGACAACCTGCTCCTCTAAGATCTCTGTTATGTACCGAGCAGCAGTCAGCGACCCTTGCCCGCGAGCACTTCCAGTCCGAGAAACACACACAAGGTTCGTTTTACCGTCGATTGACATGCCGCCCCAGAACATGCACGAGCCACCCCCGTATTCCACTGTCTCTTGAATACAGGCTTGTGCGAATCGTTCCCCTTGCCTCCTATACACTCTTCGACGCCTGTCGTTGCAGAAAAGACACACCCTCGTCTCATCCGAGAAGAGCACAGCCCTCCATTGGTCTATTGTCCAATCCACATGGCCACGGGCAAATTGCAACCGGTCTCTCCTATGCTGTGCAGTCAATTTGGGCCCTGTAGCAGCCCTATGAGCTGCAATTTTCTTCTCCCGCATTCTTCTTCTAATCGTGGAGACGCTTACAGAAGTTCTGCGAGCTGATCGCAGTTGTTGTTGCAGCTCAACAGCATTGGAGAACCGATTACGTAAAGACGTCGAAACAATGAAGCGATCGTCTCTTTCGGATGTGCACCGTTGTCTTCCAGATCCACGTCTTCGGATATAGCCACCAGTCTCTTGGAAACGTTGGAACACTCGTCGAACGGCAAAACGACTCAAGTTCAGTTGCCGAGCAACATCACATTGCCGCATCCCTGATTGCAGTAGTGCAATGACTTGAGCGGCTTCATCTGCAGTGGTATCCATCTTCTGGGGTATTTTTCTTGCTGTAGCTGTTCACGTGTGTTCACTTCAAAGGTTGAATAGCGAATGACCCACATTTAACCCGGGTCGCCCGTTTTATACCCTTGTAGGGAGGTGCAATTAGTGGCCGTTGTAATGCGTATTTTGACAACATTTTTTTTAACGTTACGTGCTAATGAGATCTGTTGTGTTTAGGAATTCTAACTGTTGTTAATTTAAAGGTCGTTAAACATACTTTTTATTGATACCAATATTAATTGGGTTTAATGTATTCGTTACTGGCGGGACATGTTTTAAACTTATTTTCGAAAAGGTGCGATTTTTGTGACGCCGAGTGTATATGACGGATGATACGTTTAAAAGGGGGTGGTCTAAATTTTTACTAAAATGAGGCTATGATTGCGGCTTCAGTTTATTATTTATTTATTTATACTTCATGCACAAAGGTACAAAGGCGGACTTAATGCCTAAGGCATTCTCTACTAGTCAACCAAGGGTGATGAAGCGATGACATGGCAGGTGCATATGAAAAAAAAATATATTAAAAATGTTAAAAACAGATAAACTTCAGTCAGTCAGTTCGTCAGTCTTCAGTCTTCAGTTCTACTTCTTTTTACATTTTTTCATAAATTTTGTGCCAATATTTTATTGCCAATTACTATGCAAATCTGCAGTTGTGAGACAAAATATTATTGAAAAAGTCAAGAAAAAGTTATTGATCTCATTTTCAATGTAAAGTAAGTATATGCCACCCCTACGCATCGAGTGCGGGGGTGCTAGGTGCGCGGGCGGCGCGGCTGGAATGCGCGCTCTTGTTCGTTTTGGGGAGCGTCTGCGCAGGTAGGCGCGCGCCTCTCCTCCGCCGCGCAGCCCCCGTTGCTATGCGGCATACTCGACTGACGAGCCTTCTAGAATTGGGTTCTGGAAAGGGTTAAGTTAGCATTCAAATGAATGTTTGAAGAATATTGAGGAAATGTGCACAAATGGAAATATTTGCTTTCATATAATGGCCATAAAGTGTCAAAGGACCAAACAAAGTTGTATTTATTTTATCTAAAGTTTGGTCTTTTAAACGAATTAGTACACCCAATATTGTTTGTTAGTAATATAAATATTGCAAAAAGCAAAACTACTTATAAAGCACTCATACTAATAAAACGAATTAATTCGTATTATTATGCGGTTTGTTATTTTATTTACCTTCCTTCCTCTGATATGGTGCTCTGGTTGGTGCTGAATGTGCTGATGCGTCTGTAAAGCCTAATATGACATATTATTCTTGAGATACCTACTGTTTATGTTGTTGTTAATAATATTCATTAGGTAGCTATTAAGTTAACTAACCCTAATAATGGCCTTATAATGGTCTAATTGAAATAAATGATTTGACTTTTGACTTTTTATACTTGTCAAAAATTTCTATACTAAAATAACCTACGTATAATAACTCAATTAATTAAAATTGCAACATAATTAGGTGCTGAATATATTCGGTACCTTATTATTATATTGTTATCTAAATATTATCGTAAATTTTATATAATTATCGACAAACTTTTTAAAACTCCACAAAATACCTGCGTCTCCCACGTGATCACTGGTCAGTCGGGTATACACCGGCGGAGCCCTTCAATATTTTTTTCTCCTTTTCTCGTCCGGAGGTCATTCGAGTAGTAAAAGTATTGAGTCAAAATAAAACCGCTCCGACCACTCATGGGAGCTGAATCCAGGTCATAAATGAGGTGCGCCCACGAAAACTGCACGTTTTCATAATTAATTGATATTCATACAATTTAATATAACACATTAGAAAGCAAAATCATATTAGCGCAGTAGCCTACTAGTTAAAACACCCGTCCGGTCAGAGGATCCTCCCTTTTCAATGGAGTCTATGGAACTTTCCACCCTGTTCTTCATAGCAATACAAAAGCCACTGTGTGTCACGTTACCTAAGTTGTTCCATTCATCGTAACCTGGCAGTCAGGGCGAGATTCACGTAGTACATTACAGAAAATGAACTATATATTCTTATGATTAATGAACCCTTAAGATTTCAAATCTGTGATGTGCTGGATAGGTTTATAGTTGCTGTTAGGTTAATATACTGTACGATAAATAGTTTTTCCTAGAGATATTTGAATGAGTCTGTCAATGCTTGGGCGATCGTACCAACCCTAAAGAGCAGAATTAAAAATATGTAGCGACTAATATTTATCCTTTAATTAGGATGAAAGATCAAACGTATTTCTAAGGGCTTAGTACAGAACAGTTATTTAAATTAGTTAAATTGTTATTTTGTATTCATTGCTATTTGTGTTATTTATTTGTAAGGGTCTTCGCCCACGTCAGACAATCGGTGACCGATATATTGTCGGAGAGAAATGGAACATATTATGAACTCCAATATACCAAAGTCAAAAAAGTCGGTCTCACGAAACTATGAAATAATCGACCGATCCGATAATCGGTCCTACAACAAGTCTGACGTGGGCGGGTAGCCTAGTAGCCTGTTCTGTCCCACTCCTGGGCAAAGGCATAGGCATTCTTGATATAATCAATTCTTGTTATAATCTATATTATCCTGACGAAAATAATATCAAGAATATGTTTTGTAATGATAAATAGTCTTCAAACGTATTTGTAGTGGGTGTGTAAGAAGATTATGTGTTTGTCATACTAACATGGCGGGTGGGATTAAAACGCAGACTGGGTTTAAAAGTGGTACGTGTTGTATTTTGGAAGTCACAGTCAGATTAGTTGCAGTATGTGGGTTTACAGCTCATATGCGAATGAATACGAGCAAATATTTCGACAAGTATTGTAAGAAAACAAGCCAAATATCCAGCAAAGAAACCGGCCCCAAAGCAAAAGTCGAAAATAAAGATTTTAATTAAACTTTCCTGATTAGATAATTTGGGAAACATGGCAGGCAATTTACTTCGTATTAAAATAAACATTAATAAAATATTATAATTAGTATGACTAACAGATACGGCTAGCAATTAAAGCAGTGTTACAGCTCCTTAATTTATGTAAAGCGTTTGCTATCGCAGAAAGTCAAGTTGTGGTCATGTATACAAAAGGTTTGCGGTTTGCTCGAAGACCACCACAATCAATACCGCTTGTTGTTTCTCGTCTATTGTCTTGTATTTTATATGATAATCAGTGGTTAAGTTAATGTTTTGTGGTTGATGGGCGAGGAGATAATGATAATATGTGGTTGGTATGTAGGTCGTTTTAGAGCTGATGAAATTGTAGGCTTACTGTTAAGACAGCTATTGATAGTGCATTTAATATTGAATATGTTAAAATTTTTTTTTAGTTGTTGTTTATTTCTTTATTGATGTGTTAACCATTTAAAAGAATTAAAGATGTACAAAGCTTAAAAAAATATATAATAATATATACTTTTTATGTACAATGGAGGGCTCACAGGGTACCAAAAACTCGTCCGCATCGCTCTCAATGGGACAAGTGCCCAAAAGGCTAGCAGCATTACCACGTTGAATGGCAATGCTAATGCTTTAGCCCAAGATTAGCAATATGTTAACATGAGTTATAAACTAACATAGTTTAAAAATAATAATAACATGTGCATACATAATATTAAAAGGGAAAATAGCTCATCAAACAATTCATCTGCATTGCTGTCAATGGGACAAGTGCCCAAAAGGCAGGTAGATTCTTTGACCCAAAATTGGCCATCGTACTAGTCACGTGAATATGACGAACCGCTTGGTGATGTCACAAAAAATCAAGTGAATATAAAGTTCTTTTTCCATTAATAATGCACGCGGTCAATGTGACCACACTGTAGTCAAAGCCTAATAAGTATTTCTACACTACGATATAGTTCAAGACTTGCAACCACATATGTTCGTATAACTCAACACTTCTCATTTCTATAAATTTCACAGCCTTAGTCAGCTAACTCCATACAAAATACCAATAATAATACTTTTGTGGTCGAGACGCATTTCAACTGTGGTCACGCAATAAAAATTGTTTCCAAGTCCACAATACCAGTGGTTTTTATCAGAAGTGGGCCGAATGAATGAGTGAAATCCGATTACAGGTTGTTAAGAACTTTTAACCTAACCAAAAGTTTATACAACTGTATATATTATACGTACGTTTATTAAGGATTATGCTCATTTGTATTTAAATAACTTGTGTTTGGGAGCTATTATGGTAACATAACCTGTTTCTAACCGTTGGAGTGTACTATAAAATGTTGATTGTAGCGAAAATTTGAATGTATTAGCTATATAGTTCTTTGAAATGTTTGAGCTCGTGACTTCGGTATAAAGATATTAAAATGTAATTGGTTTCAATATCTATACTTCTATGCTATATAATATTATAAAGAGGTAACATTTTGTTGTTTTTCGGGTTCCGTACCTCAAAAAGAAAAAACGGAACCCTTATTTATTTATTTCGGGTAACTTCACAGCGTACAATTAAAATAGCAATATGTACATTACAGAAAATTACGCCAATCACGAAGTACACAAATAATTAATTTAGATATCTGTTAAGAGCGTGATTACAACTACTGTGAGTCTTATAGGATTTGTCCGTCTGTCTGTCTGTCTGTCAAGACCCTTTAACTCAAGAACGCGTGGAGGTATCGAGTTGAAATTAAAACTCAAGTCTACGGTTCTTTGATGCTGTAAAAAAATCAACCCTCTATGTTAACGAGAAAAAAAAACGGCCGTTTATGTCGCAAAAAACGCATAAATTATAATATTAAGTAGATTAAAGTACGGATAGTAGGTATGGATTAGTAATAGAAGTATGGATATATACAGACGCCAGCACATCAAGCTACTACAGTCTGTCACACTTCTTTTATCGATTTTCAACTTTATGGTTAAAGAATAAGGTTCAAGATTGATTGGGAAAATGTGACAGTTTCGGGTAGGTTGACCTGCTACAAATATGTACGGAACCCTCGGTGGTCGAGTCCGACTCGCACTTGTCTGGTTTTTTTAATTTGTGAGAGGTTATAATTTCTGGAAGCCGTGTGGTGCCGGCTGTGATCAGCACCACTCACCCTATTTCTGGCCATGACAGAAGGCGACAGAGGGATATTGACCAGAGGATGGGCAGTACTATAACACCTACTGCGACCGTCAACATGCATCGGCCAAGCATGGTGATTACGGCTGAACCCCCGCTTGGGGAAGACCTATGCTCTGCAGTGGGCGCCTCAGAGTTGACATGATGATGAAGAATTTTTTAAAGTATTAGTAACATTACAAAAAGCTATGTTGCCTGCTATGCGAACGAACTCGCGTGCATTGTAATATAAATAAAATGGTATAAAATCAAAGTGTTCCAGTGTACTGATGTCTAAATGGTTGTCGGTTTGCCAACGACCACACGACTAGTTTAAACAAAGCACGCGTTGACAATGGGCGGGAACATGGCTAGGGTTAAGAGAATTCCTGCACGTTGGAATGGACCATCTTTGAAATACTTTAAACGTTTAGTGCTAGTACTAAGTGCGAACTTAAAACTACCACAATGAAAGGAATCTCGTAAAACATTACACAACAGAGTTGCCACAAATGTACAATATAGTTATGTACTAAAATGTATATTATCACGTTCCTTACAAAGAGCATCGTTAAAAGAGAAGTTCATCCATTTGAAATTGAAATTTGTACTGTAATACCACACTGTGGTCCTTCGAGGCGGCTTTTTTTAAATAAAATGTTACGAATTAATTGAAGAGACTTTATTCGTGTGCCTCGTTCTGTAGTCCTGTTTATTTTTCCTCTGAATTGATTCCTTGGATCTGTTACTTGTTTAAATATATTTCGACTTCGGCTTTATGTTTGTAATAAGATTACACGCCGCAAACTGGGAGTGTTTGAAGTGGAATTACACTGAGAAGCAAGTTTTGAGCTGAAAGTATAACAGTTTCGACTTAGTAAATAGGATTTGATAAAAACAGATGTAGTTTCTGTTGAGTAAAGACTTTTAACAAACTTAAGGATTCAAGAAAATGAGTTTAAGGATTCTGATTTAGAAGATAGAAGGCGAAAACAAAAGTAAAGTACTATTTTACAAAATTTACTTCTAATCTCACGCAAAAGAAATTTCAAAAGCACATTCACCTGTATTTTAAAATAGGTAAGAATAGTATTGACTGTACCTACTACCTTTTCGGCTAACATCATTGCAAACAATCATACAAATCTATCAATTGAATATAAATATGGATGAATGAAGATGGAGAGGCTAAAGGAAAGATGGATGTATTGTGTGTTGAATTAATGATTTGTGACTCCAGAAACGGGAGTCAATGATAGCATGACGATGGACAGAATGGAATGGAAGAAGAAAACGTATTGCGCCTCAAGCAATTTGGAACAAGGGCAGGAATATTTTTTTTTTTTTTATTTATTTATTTCCAAAATACTTAGTCTATATTACAGATGGTATTATTGCCATACAACGGAAACCTCTCAGGGTTTATCTGTGCTGGCGAGCCGTTCATTTGATTTTTACAATTGATGGTTTAAATAATATAATGATTACACATGACAATTATACAGTAAACTTTTGTGTAAAGAAACGTTTCGATTTGTACTTATAACTTTTCGAACTTGTTTTGTATAAACTTTGTAGGTCTTCTGGAAGTTTATCAAAAAAGTAAGGCACTAAATATTCTGCAACCCTCATCCCGTACACATTGTTGGTTTTTGGTAGAACGTATTTATTTTTGGGTGTAGTAGGTCTCAAAAAGTCAGGTCTTGTTTTTTCGGTCAGCAGCTCGGGCCTAATGACCTCAGCAAGGGTAAAAAATTTAACTTTATTGAACACATTCATAACATTACAGTATTGGAATAGATCGTCGTCGCTGTTTTTGAATTTATTTTTTATATATTTAGGTGTTATGACTTTTAATATTCTTAATTGTAACCTATAAATATGAATATGATGTTGATGATGATGGTAATTATTTAATTTATTATTTATTCATTTATTTTTGTAATTTTTGGAAAACTTACAGCTGATCATGCACAATAGTTCGGTTGTAAATAACATTTTTTCACATTTTAATTTTAGCTTAGGCAAGCGTGCTCCACCTTAAGCCGCATCATCACTTAAGATCAGGTGAGTTGGGGCCAAACGCAAGCCTATATCAATATAAAAGAAAATTTATGAAGGCACGGGGTTACAGGTATAAAAATAAACAAAGATATAACTAAATACGTAGTAGACAGAATAAACTTGACTATTGAAACAGTTGACTATTTTAGGTTCTCAATAAAATTATTGCAAAAAGATGAATGATGAATGATTGTGTGATGGTGTAAATAAAGCCTAATATGATCTGCCTGGTTTTAGTGTGTGCTGAGTGTGACATCCTATGATCCATCTTCAGCCATTAAGAATGGCAGGAGCAGCCGGGAGTCATCACCTGCCTTTTCCCAACAACGCTGGGGTCGGCTTCCAGTCTAGCCGGATGCAGCTGAATACCAGTGTTTTACATGGAGCGACTGCCCATCTGACCTCCACAACCCAGTTACTAGGTAACACGATACCCCTTGGTAAGACTGGTTGTCAGATATTCTGGTTTCTGACTACCCATAATGGCTGCCAACGACCTACGAATGACAGCCAGGACCAACGGCTTTACAGCCAGGAGTTTGGTATAATAGTTTATGCCCACGACTTTTTCTTCGTGAATGACAGTAATCGCGGATGCAGACGAATTATATCCTTTTTTCAAGGGTTTGGGTTCAAGTTTAGTCTGTACCAAATTTCATTAACATTGGTTCAGTAGTTTAAAGCGTAACAAACCAATAAACAAACACACTTTCGCATTTATAAAAGCTCTACTCGTAGCTTCTGTCCGTGATTTCGTTTGCGTGGACTTCAGAAATAAGCCAAGTCCTAAGTTATTAACGGTGACACAAAAATGGGATAGAAGTTTTCCTATACATTCATTCCTTTCATTTATTCATAAAATCGTGTTGAATATACGTACACAGATACCAATTCATGATACCAATCTGTAAATTGGTACCATGAATTGGTATCTGTGTACGTATTTTTATATTGGTATCATGAATTGGTATCTGGGTAAGTGAGCTCATGTTAATCAAGATCAATATCTATGCATGTGCCAAATATTAGCTAATTGCATTCAGCCGTTTAGGCTTGAAAGAGTAACTAACATCCATACATCCTCATAAAATTTCACATTTATAATATTACTAGCTCTTGCCCGCGACTTCGTCCGCGTGGATGTCGGTTATCGTGGATGCAGACAAAGTCGCGAATCAAAAAGTAGCAAATGTCCTTCCTCAAGGTTTCACCTATATTCATACCAAATTTCATTGAAATAGGTGCAGTCATCTCGTCCTGAACAAGTAACAGACAGAGTTACTTTCGCATTTCCGCGTGAATGTTGGTTATCGCGAATGCAGGCGAAGTCGCGGATAAAAAATTAGCATATGTCCTTCCCCAGGGTTTAAGCTATCTTCATACCAAATTTCATCAAAATCGGTTAGCTGTTTTATCGTGAAAAGGTAACAGACAGAGTTACTTTCGCATTTATAATATTAAAGTATGGAAAGTATGGATACGGATATAAGTAGTAAATATAGTAATATAGTATGGACAGTAGGATGGATGGATTAGGTACTGGCAATAGGAACACCCCCTTCCACTTGAAATTTAAATGTACAGTACGCAAAAGAGATAAGTATCCATGTCGTCGGGAATAGTTGAAGATTTCTTAGAAACCAATGGGGGCTTTCAAATGAAATTTTATTAAATCGTTGAACTGTTTATTCTCTATAAATTGTATTTTATTTTATTCATAAAAACCTATCGGTTTCTAAATAAACTTCAACTGTTTCCGGCGACATGGATACTTATCTCCTTTGGTGACCGTACAAGTTTGTACTATCTCTGCCTACCAAGGTGTGAATCTTGCTTGCATTCCGAAGAGTCCAAGGAGTTTCTTGCTCGTTCTTCTTAAAAACCTACGTTTTGGAAAGAGAAAACTAGCTTACATTTTCTGAATAACTTCAGACTCTTTGATAATATTCTAAAGTGTCTGGAAATGATTTTCTAAAAATAAGTCTATCGGCGTGAAAGTGTGAGTAGAAACATAAATCGGCCGGAACCAGTCGTGTGTGTAACGAGTCTAGGGTCACGTGCGCGACACGCACGTGCTGTGACAAATGTGGCGTGTTATGAACTGTCTATGTAGGTAGTAGCCCTGTTATTTGAAAATAGAGTTTATGTCTTTGGTCTTTAGGTATTTTTCCTTCGAATTGATGAGAAAGAAAATAAAGGCTGATGTTTTATTCTAGTCCGTTCCTAATTTTTCCTTTTTTTTTTAGTAATGCTGCGGTTTCTGATCGATCTTCCAGCTAGGTAGAGAAATCTTGCTAGCTAGATGACCTGTTGCTACTGTAAGTTGTTGACTAACAAGTATATAATACATCGACATTTTCTCCATGAGCAAGCATTTTCAACAGGGAACTGGAATTCCATTGTTCATTGAATTTTTTTTTGTTTTGATTATTGAATCATAATAATAAATACGTAAGTTACAGGACGTTCCTAGAAAATAGAAAGCTAAATGGCGGATTTTCAATAAGAACTGCGTTTTTTATAATAGTCAGTGATGTCCCATTACTGGGTAAAGACCTCCCCCAATTCTTTTCTTGTGCCGCCTCGAACCAGGTCTCGTAGTGCCGTCTTAGACCCTCTGGGCAAAGGTCTCCACTCAATGGGTGCCTGAAACGGGCGGCGAGATAAAAAATTAAATCAATCAATCAACAGCCTGGTGTCTGTGATAGCCGGCAGGATGGACAGCCCATTAATGTGGCACTGGATGACGACACATCGAGCGTCATCCAGTTACGTGGATTGAGTTGTTTGCTCTGTTGTAATTTGGTATTTTTAGATTTAATTAATTGTAATGTTTTATTTTAATTTATTTTATTTTAATTGCAATTGTGTTTGGTTTTATTTATTATTTATTTTAATTCAATATTTTTATTTTATTCTAATTTTTAAACTCACTCAGTTTTAAGTATTAATCTAATTTGTACATAAATTGTAATTTTCATTTATTAAGCATGTGTGTATTATATCTTGTAACTATGGGCCCTGGTCTGAAAATAAATTGTTATTATTATTATTAATTCAATTTAAAAAGCAAAAAGCGTGACGTAAAAAGATTGTCCAAAAAAATGAGAAAAACGAACCAGTACTGGCCACAAATCATCGGTTTAGCAAAACGTAGGTACGTCACATAATAAATATTAATACTAAAACTGCGTACAGTGAGTAGTAGTGTTAGTAGCTGGCACAGTCAGGAACATTAATCTTGCTTTACTTTTGAAAGCGTACTGAGAATTCGCTAACCTACTTAACAATATATTTTTCACTTTTTATGTCAGTATTTGACATGTATTATATTACCAATTACGAACACTAAATGGGGTTACACTTTTTTGTAATTTTCAAGTTAACTTGTCGGACAAACTTTAAGTAACAGAAAGAACTATGTCTGCTGAAGCGCTTAAAAGCGTTTACGACACAGTCTGTAAGTATTTCATAAATATAAAAAGTCAAGTCTAATTATCTTGTAAATTAATAAACCGATTTTAAATAACCTTGATACGAATATGCAGGATCCGTAAGTCAAAAAAAAAATTGGTCATTTTTGAAAAGGAGTTTTAAAAGTAATGTAAAAGCGAATTTTTGTCAACACTCAAATTACCAAGAACGTTTAAACTTCCAGAGCATTTTCTTGGAGAATCGCCATATAAAAGCTTTTGCCCGCGACTTCGTTCGTGTGATAATCGGTTTCCTTGAATGCAGACGAAGTTGCGGATTATGAAGTGGCCAATGTACTTTCTTGGTGTTTAAGGCGCTTTCCTGACCAAATAACCTTGACCATACATTTCCTCTTGGCCGCAGAATCGAAAATCGCACAATTTTTGGGTTTTTTGTTAATAAAACGTGAATTATAAAGATTTTTAAGTTACTTATCTATTAATGTAATCCTCGAATTAATAGCACCTCAACTTTAGCAACAGATACATGTTTTCAATTATTTTAGTATTTTTTTTACAGGGAAATTTAGGTGTATATAGGGTACAAAAAAAAATAAGAACGTGGAATGTGATGATAGGATATTGAACATTAATAATATGCTTTTAGATGTAGTTTGTTTATCTAAATTAATGATTTAATAGCCCCTGAATAAGTCGAGGTAGCGCCTTAAGCTTATTCTGCACCAAATTTCATCAAAATGGTTCCAATAGTTTAGCCGAGAGAGCGAAACAAACAAACAATGAAACTCACTTTATAGTTTTACTATGTATGTATGGAATATTACTGTAAAACTGACTCAGTCAATTTCAAGCAGTGACGTATACAGGGCAATAATGAAATGCAAGGCTTCGTTCCAAAATTTCCTGCCCAATATTTGACAGCCCAAATGGCGCGGTGGCTGAGTGTTTACTTTTCATCCTCAGGATCGCCAGTTGGATTCCCACACCAGGACAAATGTTTGTCACATCTACTAATATTTGTTTTGGACCTGATTGTCAGTGTGCTTAACAAAGGGTATCCTGCGTGTACGCATGTAGTGATCTAGTGATCAGGGTAAGCGTTGTGGTTATTTTTTTTCCCTCAGATACGGATACCATATTTAGTACGTTCTGAGTTAGGCCGGTTTTTTCGAAAAACCGGTTTCATATCGACCGATACAAAAAAACTTTTATCTTCTTTCTTCATGTCGGTATGAACTATGACAGTAGATTATGCCGTTGTCAAAAATAGTAGACGGTGAGCAAGGTAATCAAAAAGTTGGGTAGCTTGAGCAAAAGCAGTTTTCAGTTTCGACACTCTTGAAAAATTGTGACTTATTTTTTTATTGTGATTTTATAAATTAAAAATGGAATCAAATAAATGAACCTTTCGAATGTCTTATGTTACACAGTCCGACATAAGCAGCGGAGGTTTGACCTTCAACACTTTCGCCCGACAGCCGTTGAGTTAAAGACTACCGCCTTCAAAATCTAAAAAGTGATAAATAACTTTAGATCAGTACACAAATTACTTTAGATTTGGAAGTCGGTGGCAATTAGAGAACAAACAGAACAAAGCCTTTTTAGATTTTAAAAGCTTTATATTTATCACTTTTTAGCACCTTCTTATCATCCAAATCCATTAAGATCAGGCAACACAGTTAAACCAGAGGTCCTCCAAAGATTTAAGAAACCAAAACGTCGTCTATGTAGATTTTTTTGGGATTTTGTAGATTTTTCAAAAAGTGCGTAATCGATTTCGATAAAATTGATATGGGACCATCCCTGAGGCATATCCATAAGAAAAAGAATTTTCAAAATCGATTCAATTTGCCGGAGAAATCGCGTAACAAATATACAAAAAAAAAAACAAATCGAATTGAGAACCTCCTTCTTTTTTGAAGTCGGTCATTAAATACGTAATTATAAATAGTAGTATAGTGTGTATAGTAGTAAGAAAACCTGGACTTGTGATACATATAAGTCTGAAACCGCCAATCCGCCTTGAGCGCACGTGTCGTGCCTTCTCTGTATGAGAAGAGGCCTTTGCCCAGCAGTGGGACAATTATAGGCTGGTATTATTATTAATATAACTAGTGTCTACCCATGAGGTAGTCTGTGAAGACTTCAGAAATAAGCCAAAGTCCAAAAATATGCCACGGGAATATAAAAACAATCAAACTTTAAACTGTAACCTGTAACTGTGTAAACTGTATTTAACTAGATTTAAAAAAAAAACAAACCAACCACCACCACCAACCAACCAAAATCACCAACCAACACTACCAACCAACACCATCCAACACTACCAACCAACACCAACCAACACTACCAACCAACATCAACCAACACTACCAACAAACACTACCAACCAACCCCAACCAACACTACCAATCAACATCAACCAACACTACCAACAAACTCTACCAACCAACACCAACCAAAACTACCAACCAACACTACCAATCACTACCAACCACCAACCAACGATCACCAACCAACACTACCAACCAACACCAACCAACACTATCAACCACCAACTTAAATATCTATAAGTGTACCAAATTTCAGTCAATTAGTTTCAGCCGTTTATGTGTAAAAGAGTAACCTACATCCATGCATCCATTCCCTGTAATAGTAGTTAATAGGATTAAATTAAATAACAATTATCATTCACTACAATTGGGTTGTTGACACCATTAACCAATAATTCCAAAATACAACTTATCTTATAATAAATACACTTTATTTTAGCACGGAAAACCCGATTAATTTTCAATTTACTGTAAAATTCGATTTTAAGTTGCTTTGAAATCCATTAATGGTTAGTCAATTGAGTTGGTAAATAAGTGACGTCACAGACCGCTATTGTCATACAGAATCTATGGAGGAATCTCGTTTTGACAGCTCATAAAAAGTATGTCAATTGATTGGTGGTGTCAAGTACCCTATTTCCATGATCATCGTTCATCATTTTTTTTTTGTACTGTATTAGTAAGAACTAAATTCTTAATAATTAATTACGATCTAGCCTAAAAGACTAATAAGCAA
This sequence comes from Charanyca ferruginea, assembly GCA_947361185.1. Lineage (NCBI taxonomy): Eukaryota > Metazoa > Arthropoda > Insecta > Lepidoptera > Noctuidae > Charanyca > Charanyca ferruginea. The sequence goes on along the minus strand of OX376058.1, from coordinate 27,542,180 downwards.
TTTATCTCTGACTTAATATGTTACGTGACAAACTAAAACTAAAAATAGTGTCCATATGGAATTTTTTACAAGTCCGTAGCACTTTCTTAGAGTCTGATATAATATATAGAAACACTATGTTCATGTGTTATATGTATAGCACAACATTGTTACTATTATTCATTCACTTTGTACACTACACTAATTCAAAAGGTTTAGTTCTTTTTAGCCTACGCACTAAGTCTGTGTTGTTCATCATAGACGAATGAAAGAATGTAGAAGACCTAAATAAATAACAGAGCAGTGTTTACATTTTCGTTGTAATTAACTTTATTGTTTCATTACGTCCATCGTTACTCAAGAGCTCTTTAAATCTGTCTATATGAATGAAATGAATGTTTGTATGTTTATTTATTTACTTATTTATTTAACACGTTTATAGCATTATAAGCAAACAGTTAGAAACCAAAATGCTTAAATACTAACTAGCTTCTGCCCGCGGCTTCGCCCGCGTAAAAAGAACGATTATCCCAAGGGAACATATTACCGAAATAAAAAGTATTCTATTTGTTAATCCAGGAAATGTTCTATCTATGTGCCAATTTTCATGCAAATCTGTTCAACGGTTTGCGCGTGATTGAGCAACAAACATCCAAATATCTTCATAAACTTTTACATTTATAATATTATAATTATATATTATATTATTATATTAGGATTAGTAGGATAGGATAGGATAAGATAATTAGTCATCATCTGCTTAGCCTTTTCCTAAGTACCTATGTTGGGCTCAGCTTCCAGTCAAACCAGATGCAGTTGAATACCAGTGTTTTACATGGAGTGACTGTTTGTGTGACCTCAACAACCCAGTTACTGGGTAACACAATCCCCTTACTAAGACTGGTTGTTAGATTTCTGGCTTCTGACTACTGATGACTGTCTTACATTAGTAATAATAATGTCGTAAGTTTTAAACTACTTAAAATAGTCACAAGAATTGTTAAAAACATCTGCTATGCGTGCCTAAATCAATGAAACTTTGGCGGGTGGTTCTGCGTACGCCCGAGAAAGTATCTGGATCAAAAAAAGGAAAAGAAAAAAATAAAATAAACGCCGCGAACGAAGTCGCGGGCAGTACCTATACAGGAGATTAATAAAAGTGAACAGCGCACTTGATATTTATTTATCGTTTTTGCGAGGCTATCAGAGACCCTCGTTTAATTAAAAACACTAATTATTTGTTCACGTGACTCAGGCTTTCGTTCAGTGAGCAAGAGGATTATTAAATAAGAATTGCGTTACAAAACTCGAGAAAAGATAAATTAATCTTTTGGTTTTGGCAATATAAAAATAAAATATTGAGACATGTAACAAATATTAATATGAAAACATGCAGTTTATTTATTTAATACCATAATTAAAAATAATAAAGGTAGGATCAGACCGGTTGTCGGAGTGGCGACGTGAGCAACGCCATGCCAACAGCCGACACAATTCGCCGCATTAGATGTTTCACATAAAAATTGCAATAATAATATCGGGCATCGTCTGCTTAATTTTTTCTCTTATTTATTTACTAGCGTTTGCCCGCGACTTCGTCCGCATGACTGTCGATTATCGCGAATGCAGACGAAGTCGCGTATTAAAAAGTAACTTAGAAAGAAAGAAAAAAAGAAAAATTGTTTGTTTGAAACCTCGTACAGGTAAACCGAAACATATGGGTTAAACAAACAATACAACATAAAAATAAAGACTTATAAAACCTGTACGAGACCAAAAAGGCTCCTGTCTCAGCACAATGCTACGACATGAAATGTCGCAGCGCTGGTATTATGACAGGGCCTTGCAGAGATGCCACGGGCGACCACAGTCACGACTAAAAGGTAAATAAATAAAAAAAAATATATAATAATAAATATCTAACAAAAATAAGCAAGATAACATTCTGTAAAGAATATGTAAACCCAACTTATCTATCAATTATATGTATAAAGTTATTAAATACAATAAACAAATAAAAGTACACAATAAATAAATAAAAGTGATAATGATAACATCTTGCATTATTTCATGTGGCAACTATCGGCCAACGCCAGCGTTACCACAATGTTTGTCTTGTCTATGCCGCTGGCGTTGTGACAGTGACAAACAAAGGGACGCCGACGCCGCCTCAAATTGACAACAAAACAACTAAAACTATAAAAAGTGTAATAAGTAAAGTAGTAGTTTAAGTTCATGGATAATCATTATGTACCCTAATCTTTTATGTATGGTGTGGATCAAGACAGGGAATTTGGTCAGTGGGTCGTCTTGGTCAAGAGTTTCAAGAGTTATTTAATGCGGAGTTATGGACAACTTCCTTTTTTACTTGATCTGAGGCGGACAACACGGAATAACATAAAACATGAATAATGTGATTTATATAATTAAAAGGAATAAAAGAAAAAGACACTCGCTACCGTGTTTCACTGAGGTCACCAGAGACTTATGTCCTTCCCCTGGGTTGAAGCTATTTTCATACCAAATTTCAGCAAAGTCGGTTCAGCCATTTCATTGTGAAAGAGTAACAGGCAGAGTTTTACTTTCGCATTTATAATACTAGTATGGATTTTATTTTAACCGACTTCAAAAAAAAGGTTCTCAGTTCGACCCGTATGTTTGTATGTATGTATGTTTGAATCTATGTATGTATACATGTATGTGTGTATGTATGGTTGTCCGCGATTATCTCCCTTTTGGCTGAACCGATTTTGATGCGATTTTCAGAAAAGTGTTTGTTACATTCTGGAGACAGTTTTAGTATACAAAAAATAGAAATTTATTCAGCGTTTTTCGAAAAAAATAACAAAAACTGAGAAGACGTTTTCGTTTCTTCCATCTTTCCATCTTTGGAGGACTTTCAATCTCTGTTTTAACTGTGTTGCCGTTCTTTAATAGATTTGGGTGATAAGGAGGCACGAAAAAGTGGAAAATAAAATCATTTTTTAAAAAAGAGAACCGCCTTTAAAAAAAAACTAAAAAGTGATAAATAACTTTAGAAGAGAACACACATGCATTTAGTTTCGGAAGTCGGTGGCAATACAAAACAACAAACAGAACAAAGCCACCGACTTCCGAAACTAAAGTCATGTCCTTACTATGTTGGGATGGTTTCTGAGCCCTTTTTCTTCAAATCTTTCTAGAAACTAATTCTACTAATTAAAAACGTTCTTAATCTAGTCGCACTCTATCGCGGTAACAAACAATGTATAAAATGTAGGCAATTACTAACATTTTTGACAGATTAAGACTAAGAACCCCAGGTTCCTTACACTAAAAAGATTTAATCTCAACATAAAATAATAAACGGATGTTTAAATAATATAAACCCTATTTCCAAGTAATTCATTTTACTCTTATTTGAAAAAAGCAGGCTTTAACTAAGTACAAGATACTTAAACACGCAACTGGTGTAAATACTGCATTCAGTTCCTATTACAACAGCTATAAATAATAATATTGTAACAGAAACATGAAGTCTTAATAACTTAATGATACAATAATACGTTAAGTAATGAAAAGGAACATTTAGAGTTGCACACAAGGGCGGCACGGCACGTAATGGTTTTTTACGAAATGTAATACATCTTAAAGTCGATACATTATAGTTGAAAGTTCAATGATAATCGTTGTCGCTACAAAATCAAATCGATATCATATCAGTATTTGAAATTTCAACTGCAATGTCATGATATTAAGATATATTACGTTTTGTCATACAAAACAAGATTCCTTGCCGTGCCATCCCATCAGTCTGCGCAGGCGCATAAGTTCGATATCGTTACGTTTGTAATGAGTGTATTTTTTCCTCTATCACGTTCAAAAGACATCAACGCGTCAACAACCAGAAAAAAAAATAAACCTTTTGTATCTAGCCTTTTTACAGTCTAACCGGATAAAGCTAAATATCAGTATTTAAAGATAAACTTAGGTTGTCAACAATAAAATTGAAGCTTTTTAAGAAGAATATATACTGCATGGCTATTATTGTATATAATCATTTGCCAAACACGCTCCAAGATTTACCACTTCTACTATTTAAAAAAATGCTATTGAAACTCTTAATGCAAAAAAGATATAACACGGTTAGGGAATACTTAGAGGACAGTTCAATCATACTTAGTGAACATTTTTAGGACATTTTATAATTTATTAAAACACTAGCTTTTGCCCGCGACTTCGTCCGCGTATATGTCGGTTATCGCGGACGCAGACGAAGTCGAAGTCGAATAAAACGTAGCCTATGTCCTTTATTGGGGTTCACACTTACCCTGTACCAAATTTCACACAAATCGGTTCAGTAGTTTAGGCGTGAAGAAAAGACAGACAGACAGACAGACAGAGTTACTTTCGCATTTATAATATTAGTTAGGATTAGGATAGTTAGGAAGTTAGGATTGACATAAGACAAAAAATTGTATCGTATTGACGTTTGCACGCCGTGTATGGCAGGATATGCTGCAACTACCTAAATGAAACATCTATTGTACCGTATTCTAACAAATAAAGATTTTGATTTCATTTCATTTCATTTGTTTTATAAGTAATAATTTTATTTTTAATAAAGCTATTTAAAAGTTTTGTATATATATTTAATAGTTATGTTTTAGATGGTCGGGTATGCGATATGAACTATATCGCATACCCGCGATATAAACTCATCTCGTTACCTCTCTATGCGATACATAGAGAGGTAACGAGATGAGTTTACGAGTTGGACATGCAAACCAGTCAACAAGATTCGGAATGGCGCCTTCTAACTGAAAAAATGACGTAAAACAAATCGCGGAAGTACTGAAGTCGATTCCAAAAAATACGTCTAAAAGTTTTTATTTTTGGGTTATTCAATACTTTGAAGGCGATACAATAAATTAATACACATTTTATTTTTTATTGAATAATTTCCGGTACTTTCTTGACACAGTAGTATAGACAACACTCTACACTCCAATGACTAGAAAAAAAGTGATTTATGAAGATTGACGTTAAAAATATGTATGAATGGAAGAAAGTTAGAAGACCAATGACCCAGCATTGAGATCAGGAAGATATTGAAGTACAAATAAGATTTAAAATGTCACGCTTCTCCCATGCCTCGAATGTCACAGTCTTTATTTATAATGTCAATAAAAAGATAAAACTGTCTTTAAGATTGTGGCGGGAGTCAAAATTAAAGTTACTTAGGTAGCAGAATGCTATATCTAATATGTTTTTTAAGGTCAAGAAGCGATAGATGAACTTTGTTTTAGATTACTCATTTGGCATTTCAATTTGTTTTTATTCTAATCTTATAACCAGTTATGTATCGAAGATATGTTGTATCGTATCCTGGATCTTGTCTAATCCTTTGCAACTATGAGGAAATGCCATTCACTTAATAAAAAAATAGTTTTTGATTCCGGAATATAGACCGTGAACCTCGTGGCTAAGTACCTAACAAGCCGTACGAATCGACATGATGGTTATGCTACACTCGCCGCGGTCGGGCCGTAGATGGGTGACCATCCATTTCATGCCGAGATCCTCCGTGTCTCGGAAAGCACGTTAAACCGTTGGTCCCGGCTGTCATTCGTAGATCTTTGACAATCGTTCGGTGCCAATTCTGTTGTGCACGAACTAAACTAATTTGAAGCTATTTATGTCTCTTTTTCTCTAATAAAACAAGAAAGAGACATATTTTAATTACAGCTGTCAACTTAAGTTGACTTAAAACGTTCATATAATTATAGTTGTAATTTCAGAACATATTGATTAAAAACACGGCGAGGTTCAAAGCAAAGACTAATTTGACATCTCTAACTTAGTTCTAATCTGTCGCCGTCCTTTTCTTCAGCTGGCTGGTAGTAAGAGATGCCAAATACCTAATTTTAGTTTAGTTTGTGATCAAGGGAATCGGCACCAAAGACTAGCTAAATCTGACAGACAGCCAGCCAAAGGATATCGTGTTACTGGGTTGTGGAGGTCAGATAGGCAGTCGCGCCATGTAAAATACTGGTATTCAGGTGGATCCGGTTAGACACTCTATTTATCTGTTCCGTGGGTTAGACAGTAAACCCTTTTTCATGTATCATGTATAAAAGGTAACTTACTAACGTTTGAATGTGTATGTTTCACAGGATTATGAAGTTATAAGGCCATGAAAAGTATCTGTCAATTCATGTTAACATTATAAATGCGAAAGTAAGTTTGTTTGTTTTATTTTTTACGCTTTCTCGGCTATTAAACTGATATTGATGAAGATACAGACTAAGCTTATACCCCAGGAAAGGATATAGGCTACATTATGACGACATTTTTTTTTCGACGACACGGTTGGCGCAGTGGCTGAGCGATCGACTGCTGCGCAGCGTGTTGCGGGTTCGATTCCCGCCCAGGGTAAACATTTGTGTGATGAGCAGTTGTGTTTGCCTTTTTTTTTTTTTTTTTTTTCTTTTTTTTTTTTTTTTTTTAAAACGTTGCCCCACACTAGGAATTACTCCTGTGTCGTGGGTGCGTTTACAAACATATAAACTCACATACACAAACAGCCAGACCCGGAACAACTGTCTATAGGCCATACAAATATTTGTTCCCTGCGGGAATCGAACCCGCGACACGCAGCGCAGCAGTCGATCGCTCAACCACTGCGCCAACCGTGTCGCCTTGTGCTGGGTGTTGTTTATCTATATATGTATGTATGTATTAAAAAAAAAATGTCTTTGTGTATGTATATCAGCTGTCTGACACCCATAGTACAGGGTCTCCCTATTTTGGGGTCAGATGGCCGTGTGTGAAATGTCCCCACATATTATTATTATTATTTTTTTTTTTTTTTTTTTTTTTTTTTTATCTATTGATAGGCATACTTTTGACCACTATCTCACCTGATGGGAAGCGATGATGCGGTCTAAGATGGAGCACGCTTGCCTAGAAGTAACCTATTCACTCTTGCCTTAAAGACTCCCAGGTTGTAGCTATCAGGAAACACAGACTCAGGCAGGGAATTCCACTCCTTAGCAGTACGCACAATGAATGTATTCCCAAAACGTTTCGTGCGTGTGGGTGGGATGTCCACCGTGTGCCGGTGGCGCATCGCCGTACGTCTTGTGGTCCGATGATGGAACGGGCTCGGCGGAATTAAATTATGCAATTCCGTCGCACACTCCCCAAAATGCAACCGATAGAAAACCGACAGGCCAGCAACTCGGCGTCGATGCTCAAGACTTTGGAGCTTTGACTCGACGAGCCTATCATTGCCAATGATCCTCTTGGCTCGTTTCTCAATTGACTCTAGGGCATCAAGCTGGTATCTGGCAGATCCGTCCCAAAGATGAGAGCAGTACTCCATACACGATCGAACTTGCGCTTGATAAAGTTTAAGCAGCTGTTCCGGCGTGAAGTACCGTCTCACCTTTGCTAGGATCCCCAGCTTTTTGGCAGCCACTTGAGCCTTTGCCTCTATGAAAGGGCCAAAATTGAGGGTTGATGTTAACGTAACACCAAGAAGCTCAAGTCGGTCGGTTATCGGCACGGTTACACCTCGGAAAGATGGAGCTGGGTGGAATTGGCTCCTTTTAGCGGAAAAGAGACACGCTTGGGTCTTAGCAGCATTGAACTTGACCAGATTGGCGTCGCCCCATTCAGAGACAGCCTGTAAGGACAAGTTCAAGCGCTCAACCATCGCCTCCCGGAGAGACCGGATCTGCGACCCACCAGCTCGTGCGTCGGAAACGTATCTCTCAGCGACAGTGCTGTCGTCTGCATACCCAAAGGTACCGGGTTTTAGCAGATCATTAATATGCAGCAGGAACAATGTTGCTGAGAGCACCGACCCCTGAGGAACCCCGGCATTAATATCCAGCAGTCCGGACGAGCAGCCATCTATGACCACTCGAATAGACCGATCCCCCAGGAAATCTGCAATCCAATCACACAATCCAGCGGGCAGACCGAAGGAAGGAAGCTTATTAATAAGGCTATCGTGCCAGACCCTGTCGAAGGCCTTTGAGATGTCAAGGGAGACTGCTAGTGCCTCTCCATGCTTCTCGATGGCCTCACTCCAGATGTGAATGGCATACGCTAGTAGATCCCCAGTTGATCGATTTCGGCGATTTTTTCGATTTTAATCCGCGACTTCGTCTGCATCTGCGATTCACGCGGACGAAGTCGCGGGCAAAAGCTGTGTAACAAACAAAGGCTTTTTAACCGATTTAAAAAAAAGGAGGTTCTCAGTTCGACCCGTATGTTTGTATGTATGTATGTTTGTCCGCGATTATCTCCCGTTTGGCTGAACTGATTTTTATGCGGTTTTCAGAAAAGTGTTTGTTACATTCTGGAGAAGGTTTAAGTATACGACAAACAGAAATTTAATCCGGTGCTTTTTGAAAAAAACAACAAAAACCGAGAAGACGTTTTCGTTTCTTCCATCTTTCCATCTTTGGAAGACTTTCAATGTCTGTTTTAACTGTCTTGCCTTTCCTCAATGGATTTGGGTGATAAGGAGGCATTAAAAAGTGGAAAATAAAAAGTTTTTTGAAAAAAGAGAACCGCCTTCAAAAAAAAAGCTAAAAAGTGATAAATAACTTTAGCACAGAACACACATGACTTTAGTTTCGGAAGTCGGTGGCAATACAAAACAATAAACAGAACAAAGTCACCGACTTCCGAAACAAAAGTCATGTGTGATTTTCAACTTTATTACAAAAGGATAAGGTTCATATTCAATTAGGAATGTGACAGTTTGGTGTGCTGGCGTACAGACCAATGCAGGGTACAGAAGCCTGTACCCTGCATTGGTCTGTTCTTATACAGAGAAGGCACGTAAGATGAATAGTAAAATACTATTATTCCTATACAAGATTAGAACACTAACCTCACCTCTCCTAAAATTAAAATACCATAAATCGTATAAGTATGATTATTTAAAAGTACCCAGACGTTCCCCAAGGCGAAACAATTCACTACCCACATAAAACCACTTCAAACGATTTATATACCTTTCAATAAATAATATAAAATTACGTCCCCTTAAAATCGTATAAATTGGTTAAATTCCTCGAAGTGTACAAACTGGCGCAGGCGCAGTAAATATAGTGCTCGTGAAATATGATTGGTCGGTCGTAAAGCATTGAGCTGAAATTATAATTAACTGCCCAAACGACCGGACAGACAGTGCGTATTTTATGTATAGTCAGACAATGCGTATAGTATCTACTACGAAGTTTTCATGAAACAAATAAAAAGTTCCGTGTATTTCACCTACTATGCTATTCTTTAACGTTACCATTCGTGGTTGTGCTCGACGCCAAACTCGACATCGTGTCAGCCATGAAATCGACGATTTGTTCTTGCTTAGCGAATATCGTTTCTTTAAGAAACGAACTGTCAAAAGTGTCAAATTATTAAGCCCGTCACAGACGTAGCTATAATATATATTGATATACGTCAAACGTAGCTATAATATATATTAATATACGTCAGACGTAGCTAAAATCAAGGCATATTACGATCAGCTATAATATATATTTATACTACGTCACCAAAATATGTGGACAGATATAGAAAGGCATATTAATATAAATTTCAAAAATGTGAAACAAACAACGATCGCAGACGTAATAAGGGCGAAAATATATTATTATATTATAGCTACCGTGTGTGGTGTGGTGGCTAGCTATAATATATATTATAACTACGTATGTGACGGACTTTATACTTATCAGGGGAGACAGGCGGGCAATGAATTCCACAGTCTGGAAGCTCACTCGCATGTTGACTTGAAAATAATATTAAGAGTGTAATAGCCGTCACCATAAAATTCGCTTTTTTGATAACTTATTATTATATGAAACATAAGCAGAAAAACATTTATAAACTTGAACTCAAGCTTTTTTCCAAGATCCACCTATCTTCAGTGAAATAATAACAATCAGTTAAATTAGTTCAGTGGTATTTGAGCGTAAACTGAAAGGCAGACGGATGATGTACGGCACTGTTCAGTACTATAGTAGCATGGTTTGTATGTGTGTGTGTGAACGTCGGTTCGCGAAAAGGTAACCTTGGTACAAAAATATGTGTACGTTGGGTCGCCGCGGGCGCGGCGGGACCCGGTTTCAGAGTTCGGTAAGTATTTTCTTGAGTTGGTTGGTTTTCTTTTCATTTTGAGTGTTGGTTTAGGATTAAGTGGTGTAAGAGTGGTTACAAGTTGAATCTGGTTCGATACCAAAAACAAGTATAGCTCTGAGATTTAAAGTATGTATTTAAAAGTTCACCAAACTGCAATAAAAGTTGTGTCCAATTTACCATTTAGAATAACGTTACATTCTATTTTTGAGCTTACGATGACGGATATATTGCGCGAAATAGTGATTTAAGGGATAGGTATTTTAGGGGTAGGTTTTAGGGGATTAGTCATGAGCCTCAAACATTGAAGAATATGACATAAATAGGAGAAGGGATTTCTCAAGTAAGATCCTATCAGCATGTATTTAATTAAAATTTTGGCATTCAAATCTTAATCTCAATCTGACAAAAAGGTTACTAATTACATTCATTTTTGTCAAGATTTTAATGTCTAGAATTGGCCTTCATTATTTATGATATACCTAATTTATTTATTTATTATTTATTTATTTGCAGGCATACACCCATGGTTTATACAATATTCGAGACAAGTTATATAATTATAATTATTATTTTATATTGGCTAGCTGGAATATTGACAGCTATATACAAAGAAAAGATTAGCTTCATTTATGGCTCTCAATATTCCATTGTCAGATTCATGCACATGGATTATGAAGGAGGCCCTCGCTTTTCTTAAAACTGCATAAAAATCGTCTACTCTGTTCTCCACGAACATGCCCGACGCACTAAACCTCCATGGATAAATCACTGGTAGAAATAATAAAAGATATTAACATATTCTTATCGTTTAGTAATGATGAGTGAATCCGTTCTTTGAAACATACGGAACTTTCTCGTATACACTACCTTTTCTTGACATAATTCCTTGTACATTTTTTGTTACGCTTTTTTGCGGGCCGTTGGAGCTGATGCTGTTACTGATAGATCTATCTCTTGCCGCGTGATTGTTTGGCTTCAACCGTTTTTATGGCGTTAAGGAATCTGCCAATAATGAGCGAGAAAATGTCAACCGCGGCGGGGGGTAGATACGGTTATCTAGATATAGATAAAAGGTACGGAGATTTTGTTTTAAGGGCAATTGATTAAACAGTTACTAGGGCAGCCATTTTGATGTGGGCGAAAGGACCAAATTTAAGTTTAAGACTATGTAACTCAATACTGTTATTGTTTGGACCAAGCACGATTGGTAATTTTGCGAGTCAATTATTAACAAACTGCAATCTTTAAAATTCGAATTCGATTCTAAGGGAAGAGCAGAGTTTCTCAGTCAATAAACTCAAACTCAAACTCAAACTCAAAATCATTTATTTCAATTAAACCATTTACAGGTACTTTTGAATTGTCAGAGTCAGTCAGTCACAAAGTTGAAGCTAGTTGCTCGTTCCAAACAGTAGGTTTCTATGGAGAAGAACGAGCAAGAAACTCCATGAACACTCTTTTAAAATCAGTTAAATTTTACAAATTTAGGTTACATCATTCATGTTTAATCTGAGGGTACAATGTGAGAACAATGTAACACGTCTTGCATGTTAAAAGAGGTCTAGAGAAAAATATAGTTATAATAACAATTCAAACCAAAATTTAAAATAACCGAGGCAGCTAAGAGATGACCAATCCCAACCGACGGCGTCCGTTCACGAACATGACGCATGGATCGGCACCATTTAGCTCAACCATTTTGAAGGGAACCGAATGATCCAACACATGCGCCACCGGCTATACAAATACAGGAGCTATTTTTTACTGCGTATCCGTAAGTTTATGCTCCAACCAATTTGTACTACAGTTGATATATTCCAGCAGCAACTACGACGTAGTGGATCCGCTGCATCAGTTTTTGTGGCTCGTTAACGAGCTATGGAGATGAATGGTGGCGCACAGTGGCGCTAGCCGCTCCACCGACTGGTTTCTTAAACCACACTCATGTTGATGTGGAAAAGATTAATAAGGGAACGGGTTTATATCATTTACATTCGTCTACGATAGTGTAATAAAGAGAAAGTGTAGGCTTGCTTGACGTTCATATCTTTGAAATGATGCATCTTATAGGTATCTTTGAAATCTTTTCGAAATAAATACGCTTCGACCATTTCGGAAAAAATATTATTCGATGAACTTAAAATTTATTTTTTCTTCACTTATAGATAACATAATATTATATTCATTTTTTATAAAAATATGTATAAAGATTTGCACAATAATTACTAGTACCTGAAGACCATTAAGAGATCAAAGGACCACGGAGGACGAAACAAGTGTATCTACGGAAAATGATTCATACGATTCGAAATAACATAATGAAAGCTGCCTAAAGCATTTGACCGCTGACTAAGAATATTGACTAAGAATTACACCTACAGGAAAATACCTCGAGTCTAGGCATCATAGGTACCTGAGGTTTAAGTGGGTTTGTCCATTAGTATAAAATATGAAATCATCATTATCATTAACGTAAGTGTGGCTATTTTAAGGTGGCTGCATCTTGTGTTCTTCTGGTATGTACTGTATCAGACAGGAAAGCATTTTAATTTTTAATGACTACTCAACCAATTTTATGCTTAAGCCATGAAAAGGTCAAACAGACAGACTTACAGAAAGACTTTTACCGTCCAAAATGAAACATTGAAAAGCTAATATTTGTATCGAAGGACCAAAAAAAAGATTCTACGAAAATGACGCATATAACCGCATTTCGTATAATTGACCTTTGAGAGATTGGGATCAACCGCGAGTAAGCGGCCAACATATTGGATATAATACCGTTATCTGAACTGAAGTCAAGAGGAAGTACCCGAAGTAGTAGGGATACAGAATGATGAATAGGTGCGTGGGGCGAATTGGTGATTGTCATTTTTTATCATCATCAAGTCAGCTTGATAACATCTACACTATTATGTTCCGTATACTCTGAACCCATGGACCGAGCCAATAAACATTCTTTGTTATTGTCTCTAAAAAATACTCGAAGAAAATTTTATTTTAAATTTTAGAGATACCTTTTCACCCACGCGTCGTCTACCGTAGACAAAAACGTACTGTTAAAAGCTTGGGCTTCCTAAGATTAGTGCACACAGTACACAGTACACAGCTAATAAAGGCATTAGCATCATTCACTATAAAATACACAGATTGCTTTATTCTACCTGTTTAAATTTAAATTAAAATTTCTTACAAGTTTTCAAATGTGACACTTGAGGTATTATATATGAAATAAATGATTATTTTTTTTACTACAACAAATAGAGATATGTATGTGCATACTTTATCAATCACAGCATCAGTAAAAACTATGCTATCGATGAGCAATGACATTAATCTCGAGATCTCAGCAGACATATTGAAAACAGAACCGTTACCTGAGCCAGAACTTGTGAGTAATTTGCGACGCTTTAGGGTGGTCCTCGCTATGATGTATTAGTCAAACTGATACAAATTATACACGGTTTGGAACCGGTTGTTCCAGCCGAATAACTGTATACTCTTGGTAGTACACGTGTCTCAAAACGTGTACGTATTTGAGAAGATGGGGACGCACTCTTATCGGTAAACTTTTCTATAGGATTCGATTTTATATTCACGAAGATGAATGTGTGAATGATATGATAGTATTGTAGGTGTTTTGAATTCCCCGGATTGTTTAGGAACTATTTTCTACCGAAACGCTGATATAAAAATAATTCAGATATTAGCATATTAGGGGAAGATTGAAATTGCGCCAGTGACAGAAAAGTTAAAAGGGAATCGTTCGGCTAGATATCGGCATGTAAAGAGGAGGAATGAGATGCATTTGAACAAAAGAGTTATGCATATAATTGTGGATGGATGGAGAGGAAGAGGAAGGCGGCAGAAAAGATGAGTGGATTGTGTGTAGAATGATATGAAGAAGAAGAGAGTTAGTGATATCTTGACGGTTGACAGAACGGAATTAAAGAAGAAAACGTGTTGCGCCGACACTAAGTATTTGGGACAAGGGCAGGACGATGATGATGAAGTATAGTTGCTGATGATCAATATCATCATCACCATATCAGCCTGTTGCCGTCCACTGCTGAACGTAGGCCTCCCCCAGAGATCACCAACCAACCCGGTCATCAATATAACAATAATAATTCGATCTCAAGTAAAAACCGCTAAAGAGCGCGTATTCGATTTTCGACGAAAACTTCATGTTTTCGCGTTTTGCCCAGAGCAATATCCAAATGATGTGAGCAGATTATTTAAAGACAAATTACGGTTTTAGAAAGATTAAGTCTTGCTTTAGGGAACTACCGAGTAAAAATATAATTTTTAATTATGGATTTTTAAAGCGAAGACAGTCCTTTCATAGCGTTTTACGAAAATAGACGTCAGAGTTAACTCTCAGGACAAATACATCCATTACAGTATGCGAAAATATTATGTTTTATGCATTTATCCAACAGGATATACAGTCTAAAAGTACATAACAGAGCCAACATTACGAAAATATTACAATTAGATATTAAAAAACAGTATTAAAAAAGTACAGAATCGGTTCACTTCAACAATTTTTTTTTCACCAGTATTTGAATTAAAACATAACTGATATATTTATTTTATGAAAATAAAGGTTATGCTCAATATTCACAATTTTTTTCAGTTCTCTCTCTTTTGCGAACTCATTTATTTTAGATAATTATTTTCAAAAGCACTGTAAAACCTTGCGCGCTGTCGTTTGCCGATCAATTTGAATGATTCGTGCTTATTTCGTGCGTATTCTTTCTCTGATACACACAAACATGCCATTGTATTATACTAGTGTGTGTCAATGCTGCTACGCCGTTCTAGCAATCGTTTAGATTTTGAGTTGAGCTAAATCGAATACACGCCCTTAACTGGAGAGGACTTGACAGATGGATCTCCATGAGGTCTCTCATGGAGGTCCATCTGCCAAGTCCTTCTATTTTAGGATTATGTCATAGGAACTTTAGACTACATAAATATGGTTGGATATGATTAAACCACACACACCACTAGTAGCATCCTGGGAGTCAGATTGACGGACCACGTTCACGTTTCCACGCTTCAAGACACAAATCGCTGCCGTCACTCAAAAGCAGCGAAGCTTAAGTGGGACTGGGCCAGCCACGTCTGCGGTATGTTAAACGGATCATGGGCTAAAAGAACCAATGTGGCTTCCGGAAAATATCCAGCGACATCGTGGTAGACCCAGGCGAATATGACGGTATGAGCTTGAAGCATATAGAAAGGATTAGTCTACAGCTCTACTCTCTACTAATAAAATAAATAATAAAGAAACAGTTATACCAATAACTAAAAATGGAAGAAATAAGCAAGGCAGATAAATAAATTCTAATTATTTCATCAAAATTCATAGACTTGTTTACCATCAATGAACATTCTATCAATTTGGAATGTAAAGCGTGTCTGCACAAGTATTCAATTTATTCCAATTTAAGGCTAATTTTATTAACGGCCATTTTAAATTGAACCACCTGGTCTGCCCGAAGGCGGTGCTACAGTAATTGCTACCGATTTTATTCTGTGCGAACTTTAAGAATCAATTAAGGGGCTTGGTATTAAAGCCAATAGGATATCGATGTGTTTACAGTAATAAAGTCTTGTAATGCCGGCCGCGAATAGCACCACCCCAAATCTACCCGTAGGTGTCGTGAAAGGCGTCAGAGGATGGGCAGCAGTGTCCTTCTGAGTACCATTATTATGATTACGATTACGGCTGAAACCCCCTAGGGGGAGACCTATGCCTAGCTGTAGGCGGGAAAAGGTTGACATGGTAGTGGTAGTGGTACAGTAACTTAGTAGGAGCGTAAATTGTATATTTATGATTTTACCTAATATTGGAGATGCTGAAGAAAGGGATGTAATCGTCTTTTATCGGTCACGTGCTAACGCAAGGAAAACATATCTTGCTACTATGAAATATTATAGCATTCTATCAGTGAAAGAATGTTTGTAATCGGACCAGAACTTTTGGAGATTAGGTACCTCTTACAAACCAACCAACAATTTTAGCTCTTGAAATATTAGATTGGCAAAGTACGCAAGAGATATTTTAGCGCACAAGTGTTTGCTCAAACACAGGTGCACTTCCCTCTTCCCTCACTCTCATAGTCCGGTGGGACGGTAATTCGACACGACCGGGGAGAGATCAGGCGCAGGTCCAACTGCTTTACGTGCTTTCCAAGGCACAGGGGTGTCATAGGAATCTCTTAGGGAACTATTTTAAAAATATTAATACAATAGATAGATAGATAGATACAACATTTATTTTGTGCACACAAAAGACACACTATAACACAAAAAATACAAATCAAATGAGGATTACAACAAAGTGAGGTGTGTGTCTCAGGGTGCTCAGTGCCTTGCATGAAAATATTATGTACGTAAGAAAAAACCTACATATTTTTAGTAAAGTAAGTGATAGACGTAATATAGTTATATAACTACTAGCTGACCCGACAGACGTTGTCCTGTCCCGATCTACCAAACATTTGGATGGGGGATGAAAAGGGGGGGAAAAAGGGGGATGAAAAATAGATGTTGGCCGATTCTCAGACCTACCCAATATGTACACAAAATTTCATCAGAATCGGTCAAGCCGTTTCGGAGGAGTACGGGAACGAAAACTGTGACACGAGAATTTTATATATTAGAAGATTAACTGTAAATGCAAAATATTGTACACAGTTTTTTTTAAAAGAGTAAGTACCTATGGAGTTTCTTGCCCATTCTCCTCCATACGAAACTACCTTTTGGAAGGGACAACTAGAATCAACTTTTTTTTATGACGTTCAAAAGTGCCTTTTATTGGTCTACCTAATTGAAATAAATGATTGACTTTGACTTTGAAATACCTCGAACTTCCAAACTCCATTTATCACCACAATTTCACCACTACTCCACTGCTCCATTAGTATGACAGCAAGACATATTTTCTTAAAGTTGCTTATCATTTGTCTAGATTATCCCAGTACAGGGCAATATGGAAATATTCTAGATTGAAAATACTGTATACACTTAAGAATAAATCACTTAGGCCAAGTAACTTAATCACAGGTGTTAACTGCCAGTTAATAGCCAATAACTGTCAAAATTATCGCATTATTTTTGACATATTGATCATTTGTATGTATATTTTTGGTAGCGATGATGGTATATTTGGTTTTATAAAAAAAATCTTGTGAATGGTATGCAGAAGCTATCTGTTTAAATGTAGAGTATAAAAAAATGCCTAGTTTGAAATGAAAATTCCGTCTGAATTCCGATCATGGAATAGTATGCTATTAGTAGAAGAAGAATGCATTATCCATACTTATACTTCATACTTAATATTATAAATGCGAAAGTAACTCTGTCTGTTACGCTTTTACGATGAAACGGCTGAACCAATATTGATGAAATTTGGTCTGAAAATAGATTAGACCCTGGGAAACGACATAGGCTACTTTTTAATACGCGACTTCGTCTGCATCCACGATAACCGGCATTCACGCGGACGAAGTCGCGGGTTAAAGCTAGTGATTCCATGTATTGAAAAGTTCTTAACCTTTTGATCGTCACGTCAAAAAGCAAAAATGTGCCCTCGGCGTTAAGCTAAGTAACATACTCTATAAAATTACGTATAGAAGTCTGTCATGTAGTCGTGACCGTGACGTGCTGGACACATTTTTATTTTTTTTAATTTTTTTGTCTGTTGATAGGCATACGTTTGACCACTATCTCACCTGATGGAAAGCGATGATGCGCTCTAAGATGGAGCACGCTTGCCTAGAAGTAACCTATTCACTCTTGACTTAAAGACTCCCAGGTTGTAGCTATCAGGAAACACAGACTCAGGCAGGGAATTCCACTCCTTCCACATTTTGGTTTGTCATCTATACATGACAGTGGCTGTCAAAAGGTTAACACCGGCAACACTTCAATAGACCACTTCAAGCGCGGTCATGGTCCTGGGTGCAGTCAGATACTGCATCTGCCTACGTTGATGTGGACCCATCGATATAAACGTTACTGCGGTATTTGCACGCGCTCGAAAGTTGTCCGCTCTGGTGTGGCCGGTGTTGTAAGTAGTCATCCAAAGCGTTGTGCGTTGTAGTTTTTCTAGCATCTACCCTAACGTCAGTTGTTCCTGGTGGTCCAAGATTCTAAAGTCGCCAGACTATCGTCACGTTAGGATAGCTGAAGTTTTAAGAATAGAAAGAGTAATATGTTGTTTAAGTTATAATGTAACCAGGATTTTGTAAAAGCTTGATTGAAAAGAGTGTCCGTGGAGTTTCTTGCTCGTTCTTCTCCATAGAGACCTACCCTACGTTTTGGAACGAGCAACTAGCTTCAACTTTCTGACTAACTAACTGACTCTTTGACTATTCAAAAGTGCCTGCAAATGGTTTAATTGAAATAAATGCTTTGACTGTGACTTTGAAGTATGCGTATTTTCTAGCTTCCTTTGTCAGGTATCAGCCCCCCTAGCTAGCCAAGTTGCAAACATTTCGTATCGATTCACTTTCTACAATAATTAACGCTTCGTCGTAATCCATTTTTGATTGTCGATCACGTGACTTATCGTTGAGATGACGCCATTTCCATACATTTGATTAGTTGTCTATTAGCGTTATCGATTGTAGATTGTCATTTTGGGTAATTTGGCTAAGGGTCCAGGTGTAGAAATATGTGCGTTAACATAAAAAATTGTACTTCTGTGATTCAGAAGCTCATGTTTCTTTTAACAATTTCGATAATTTCCGCATCTTATCCCTTGAAACAAACCATAAATTAAACGTGAAAAGCAATAAATACACACAAATAGGTAATTTAATTATAAAAACAATTGAAAGCAGCTTCGAATTTAGAACAATGGCATTCAATGCTCGGAGCTACTAATAGTAATAATCATAAATAATGTTAATGCATTCATAAAGTACCTTCTGAAGACACATTACGTTAAGCGAATTTACTACAACTTGACTCTTGGGCCTAAGATATTGTGATAGGTGCATATTTGAACCTAAGTATAGCTGAAGTTAGTGTATGTCTTATTCGAGCCATAAACAAAGGTTTATCTTAATTTTATGTGCATTAAACGTTCTAAGCTTACGTTTAAGCTGCATGCAGGTTCAATTATGATTGTTCGTGTTGGTGGGGATATAAGTTAACATTCTAAAGGATGATTTCCACCAAATGCCTCGAATCGCATCGGATCGGAACGAATTTTACAATCTTTCAACGATATTAAATCGTGCACACAATATTTAAAGTCTATATTACCAAGACCGTATCGTAGCCGAAAGTATGCTGTCGGATCCTTTCGGCTGTCAACACGGTAGGAACGAAACTATTTGACTAGGCCAGACTAGAGGCAGAAACAGAATATGTTCACAAGCGACGCGACGGTACGGATATCCTGCCGGATGCGATCGACTATCGCCGCATCCAATCATATCCTTTCCGATCCAATGCGATGCGAGCCGTTTGGAAGAAATTATCCTTAAGCTGGCTGGTCTAAACAATACATAATAACCAGCCCCTTAATGTCCCACTACAGGGTAAAGGCTTCTTCTCATAAAGAGATGGCATTATCATAAGCACCACGCTTAAAGCTCCAGGCGGATTTGTGATTGCAGACTAGTGTTAAGTTAGGTTTCCTCACGATGTTTTCAATATAAACATAATTAAAAAGTCACATTGCAACCTCATGCATAAGAGAGCTTAACCATTGGGCTATCATGACATATTTTTCCAACCGATCTTTTCTGTAAAAATCTTCTTCTTGAACTTGAGGTGATTCCACATTTTAGGGATTGGCAACTCACCCACAGGCTAGCTTCACCTAGATCTGCAAAAGGAGATTTCTACAGAATTGCACCGAAGGTTGTGTGTCCCTGCAGACTAAAGAGCTTTTTACCAAATTTCATGATTTTGGATATAGAAAATGGGTATGCTTTAAACGCCAACTGATGATGTTAGTCGTTAATAATTTAAAGATATAATACATTGCCTTTGATTTGAGATGAAAAAAAGGTGTATTCTTTTTAACACATTCTAAAAATGTAACCGCTGAATAGATTTCGGGAGATATCTATATTTTATTTTCTACTAGTTTTTGCCAGTGACTTCGTCCGCGTAAATGTTGGTTATAGCCATAGATATCGTGGTTGTAGCGAATACAGAGGAAGTAGAAAATTAAATAGTCCCTTAAAAAAATGTTAAATGATTTAAAGTGCTGGGGTTTTAAGCTTAGTCTGTACCAAATTTCATCAAAACCGGTCTGTAGTTTAGCCGTATAAGCGTAACAAACAAACAAACTCGGTTTTGCATTTATAATATTAGAATGGATATCGGTTCAACGACCTTTACACATAATTGGTCCTTAAACTTTTTAATAACACTTTTAGTGTTTTTCAATAAAACATCTAAAGTAGTTTCTACAAAAAGGAGTAAATAAATACACAGTATTGATTGATTAACTAGTACCTACTGCGTTTTTATTGTAGATCATAAAAAATAAAGCTAAGTGTGTCTAGACGTTACAAACTATAAAAGTGATCGGTGCCAGTGGCGAGAATGTGCTCCGTTAGAGAATAACATTTTATTTGTACTGCGAACAAAATGTTATCGAAATTTCTAATAGGGTATGGTCGAGGAGATTTGTCGTAGGTAGGTACTTGAAAGTTAGGGCCCCGAAATCAACTAGAATACAAAAATCCAAGGAACGTTTTGGAACCGTATGTAGCTTGGGCAGATGACAAACAACTTGTTAGTAAATAATGACTCCATGATAAATATTGGTATTTTCTAAAATACAAAATGTTTGCTGAAGTGTTGCGTCCTTTGCAGACTTTTTTTGGGGTGGCATTACAATACCGAGTAGGCGTATTTTAAAATATGTCGTATCCGGTCAATAGTATGAACGTGAAACGAATCGCAAGCCGCCATTATCGAGAACACGTGATCAACCACTACTTTTGGCGCGCTTCTACAAAGTCGTGATGTTTTAAGCCCACAGCGAGGAAGACATTCAGAATCGAGTGTCTGATCGCGTCGGAGCTAATACGTCCCGAAACTGTACTTTTGTTGTTGAAGTGAAGTGAACTATGTGTATTTTGTATGTTGGTTATGGTTTTAATAAACGCCGTATATTGTACCCTATACCCAGTGTGTTTGCATTGCATGAAACCCAACTTCTGCCCACATGATGACTGAATCTAATGGACTAAATCCTGACTGATGCGACAATAATATTTTAATATATTTTAATCAGGAGACTGACATTTTGCAAGAATAAGTTTATAGACTGAAATTCAGGAACGCCAGATCCACGTCAGTTTACAATTGTTGAAATTTTGAGGATAGATAAAAGAATATGTCGTAAAAAAGTATGCGTGCTTGATATCTTTAATGCAGGGTCCTTTTTCACGGTGAAAATTCTACTAACTTTTAAGAACGATTGCATTTAAATATCAGTTTCAATTTGTCAATTTTTGGCAACATTTTGACATTTTTAATTAGTAAATTTTCTAATCTTTTTTGGCTTATGTTCAAGTATAAAGCCCGTCACAGACGTGTCTATAATATATATTTAGTATAATTCATAGCAAGCCATATTACGATATATTTTCTATAGTAATCTTTGAATGACCACAGACGTAGCTATAATATATATCTTTATTACATCACCAAAATATGTGGACAGATATAGCGAGGCATATTAATAATTATATATTTCAAAAATGTGAAACAAACACCGATCGCAGACGTAATAAAGGCGAAAATATATTATTATATCATAGCTACCGTGTGTGGTGACTAGCTATAATATACAGGATGTTTGGTAGATCGATGCAAAGCCGTAAAGCGGAGCTAGTATAGACTATTTACAACCATTTGAACCGAACTTGTCTTAGCCGAAGTGTGACTATTTTTTTTTAGCTAAATTTAGTTAGAGACCGAGGCGAACATTTTGAACACGAATAATAAATGATTTCAATCACAATTTTCTTTTAAATAATTCGCCTAAAAAAAATAATTTTCTCCCTCAATTTGGTTTGTAGGTCATAATTTCAATAATTGGTGAGCTATCCGCGTAGTTGATACCTCGAAAGAAAGAACAATAACCAGACCTGTTTTTAAAAATGTTTGAACAAAAAAAGCACCACCCGTGATTTTTTTTAATGCCATCTAAAAACAGATTTCTGAAATCATTAAAAATGTCGTTGACTTTAAATGTCTGTAAAAAAATTGTCTTATTACACAGATCCCCTAATTATGTTTTATTAGATTGTTTACGCGTTATGTTAACCAAATAAAATAAAAAATAAATGACATATCTTTCAAATTGGCCATTATTTGGAACTATCTGCAATAAATAGGGTTTTGTCACCAAACATCATAAAAATTTTGCTAAAAAAAATCTGTCACACTTCGGCTAAGACAAGTTCGGTTCAAATGGTTGTAAATAGTCTATACTAGCTCTGCTTTACGGCTTTGCATCGATCTACCAAACATCCTGTACATTATAGCTACGTATGTGACGGGCTTAACATCTGATATTCATATATGTTTTACAGGATACTGTTAAAATCAAACATGCCATAAACATACATTATCGCCGCGCGCCATAACTTCAGCCATACTAGGATGTAGCCAATACTAATATATTATACCATGCTGGCGATGATACCTTTCTGGCGACCCTGGGGTTTTTTTTAAAATAATTATTACAAAACTATTAACTACCCTCCTGGCTAAGTAAAATTCGAACAGATCGATCGTACATATAATGGTTAGATACGCTTGCTGCGGTCGGTCTGAGGATTGGTATCCATCTTGGTACTACTGAGACACCTCTGTGTCTTGGAAAGCACGAAAAGCCGTTGGTCCCTTTGGTTGGTTGTCATTTGTAGGGGTATCGAGTTACTGGGTTGTGAAGATCAGACAGGCAGTCGCACCATGTAAAAAACTGGTATTCAGGTTAGACTGGAATCTGACCCCAACATAGTTACGAAAAGGCTAAGCAGATAACATAGTATCCCTCTCCTGGATCACCTTTTACCGTTTATCTAGTTACGGGAAATATATAAACTATAACAGGTTAATTCCCCCATCCCCATTCCATCACCGGACGATACGGCGAAGCGTCACCGCTATACGGTTGAAGTTCCACGGTCTCGAACCAAGACTGCCAACTGCCAGACTGTGGAATTCACTGCCCGCCTCTCTGTTCCCCGATACATATAATCTGGGTATCTTCAAGGCACGAGTGAACCGGTTTATCCTAGGCAAGCGTGCTCCACCTTAGGCCGCATCATCACTTAAGATCAGGTGAGTTGCGACCAAACGCAAGTCTATAACAATATAAAAAAAAAAACAAAATTGTTAGAAAATAATAAGAAAACCAACTCGCTGATTTCAAAGCCCCATTGTTAAAATAGCCTTTGTATCGGCCCTCGAATGTTTATAAAGTAAGATTTAAATACAACAAGAACGAATTGCCATTGTTCAGAAGATAAGCCGTTACGGAGGCGGGCTAACTGTCCGAGAGATAAGACTGAGATTCAGATTATGTGCTGGGCAACTATTGTGGGATCGCTCGACAATTGATACGGAACATGGAACATTGAACATAAGGAAAGTTGCGTATTTAGGGCACGTGATAAGACAGGAAAGATACGCCCAATTATAACAATAATAATATTATTTGCTTAAAACACGAAATAAAAAGGTGTTACAATACAAAATGAGATCACACATGTCTGCTTTTAATTAAAGCATGCAAAATTAGTGTTCTAAAAATTCTTTAAGGGCGCGTATTCGATTTAGCGCAACTCAAAATCTAAATGATTGCTAGAATGGCGTAGCAGCATTGACACACACTAGTACAACACAATGGTCGGTTTGTGTGCATCAGAAAAAGAAATACGCACGAAATAAGCACGAATCATTGAAATTTATCGGCAAACGCCAACGTGCGATTTTTTACAGGGCTTCTTAAAATAATTGTCTAAAATAAATGAGTTCGTATAACGGACTAAAAATATTTTGTATATTAAGCATAACCATTGTTTTCATAAAATAATTATGTTATGTTTTCATTCAAATACTGGTGAAAAAAAGTGAACCGATTTTGTACTATTTCGACATGGTTTTTTAATACATAATAGTAATATTTTCGTAATTTTGGCTCTATGTCTGACTTTAAGACTGTATATCCTGTTGAAAAAACGCATAAAACATAATATTTTGGGGTATTGTAATGGTTGTATTCGTCCTGAAAGTTAACTCTGACGTCTAGTTTCGTAAAACGCTATGAAAGGATTGTCTTCGCTTTTAAAAACCATAATTTAAAATTATACTTTTACTCTGTAGCTGTCTAAATCAAGACTGAATCTTTCTTAAAACTGTAATTGTCTTTAAATAA
This sequence comes from Charanyca ferruginea, assembly GCA_947361185.1. NCBI lineage: Eukaryota > Metazoa > Arthropoda > Insecta > Lepidoptera > Noctuidae > Charanyca > Charanyca ferruginea. The sequence continues at coordinate 27,517,624 of OX376058.1, read as the reverse complement.
TCTGCTCACATCATTACGATATTGCTCTGGGCAAAACGCAAAAACATGAAGTTTTCGTCACGAATCGAATACACGCTCTTAATGCTATAGAAATTATTTTAATTCAACCAGTTTAATAATTTAATTTAAATTATTCTACAATTCAATACTTTCAATGTCTTTGGTAAGTTATTAAATATACGTACACACATAGCTACACAGTTTTTTTATATTTAGCACACCTAGGCAGCTCGTCTAGTACAAGTGTTCAGTATTGGTCACGGCGACTTCGTGAACATACCTTTTCTACTGTTTTAAACACTTCTTTGTGTTTCTTTACAAACATGCACACCTCATATAATATACAGGGAAATTGAAAAAATACCCAAAGCCTCTTAATCTGGACTTCGTATCATCACCCTGAATAACATTTGTTCTACGACTTTGACCTCAACTAAATAACGTAGCCAAAAACAATTTGTTTTTGTTTATTTGATATCTGTAAAATTTACGTATACTGCGCGCGCGTGCACCCATATGATAACGAATATGATGTAGGTACTCGGTAGACCAATGTATAGGCACAAGCGTGAGGTCCTAGGGTCAACGACCTTGAACATCTGGGCGGAATTCGTACCTATACTGGAGCAAACGCCGTTTGATCTAGCCGCGCAGTCCACCGGCCGAGTCAGAAAAAATAATATGCAAAATTTTAAGTGTTTATACTTTTTGTATGGAAAAAAAAATGTTTCGAATTTTGAAAAGTTGTAGAATAAATGTTGTTCAGGGTGATGATACGAAGTCAGGATTAAGTGGTTTTGGGTATTTTTTCAATTACCCTTTATAATGACGGTAACGGTAGCAAATCAAGCTTCCAAGTATTACAACTTATCATGATGGGCAAAGTACCTAGAAAGCGATGCGTCGTCGGTCGCAGGAGGGTGTCTTAGCTAAGGAACCTATGGGAGTGGACTGGTATCTTGAGTGCCGCGGAACTATTCCACCTAAAGTATGTAGAGCTGACTGCCAACCTTCGTAGTTCGGAGAGGCCCCAGAAGAAGAAGAATGGAACATCAACTACCTCGATGGCAATTAATAGTCTCTTTGATCCAGTGGTCGCAAGAGCGGGCAGCTAAATACAGGGTTTAAGGTTCGGGCTCCTACGTTCGTTAAAGTTTTTCTTGGTTTATCATCAGGTAGTTTTCAAGTAGCAGCCAGTAGTTTGGATTTGTGTCCGGTTGATGGCAATAATCTTAAACAGTCCAGTCCAGTCTTCCAGGCTAACCGGTTGCAGCTGAATACCGTGTTTTACATGGAGCGACTGCCTGACCTCTACAGACCAGTAACTGGGTAACATGATACCCCTGGGTAAGATTGGTTGTGAGCCTTTCAGGCTTCTGACTACCCATATCGACTGTCAAAGATCTAAATGACAGCCGGGACCAATGCCAGCAAACGATAACGTTGTATGTAGTCTCAGATTATGAAACAAAAAGCCGATAGACCGCGCGGAACACTGACACTAAAGCCAAAAAAGCAAATACACACACTAAATCGAATACCCACTACGCGCTTCGTGCTGTACTGACACGATTCAGTATAGCATGAAACGCCACATCGTTAAACAAAACAAATACAAATTCAAAAGCAAATACAATCACGAGATTATAGGTATTCACTTTTGAATTTGTATTTGCTTTTTTGGCTTCACTTTAGTGTACCGCACGGTCTATCTGCCTTTTGTTTCATAATCTGAGTATGTAGTGTTCAATATTCTACGATGGTACGAAACTTTTCGTGTGCGGGTCTTGATAATTTGCTAGTTTTATTTCTCCTTAAAAAAAGTTTTTTCAAAAAATAGAAAACCGCCTTCAAAAACTGGCTTTGAGTTTGTTGTTTTGTATTGCCACCGACTTCCGAAAGTAAAGTAATGTGTGTTCTGTGCTAAAGTTATTTATTACTATTTAGTTTTTGAAGGCGGTTTTCTATTTTTTGAAAAAACTTTTTATTTTTCGCTTTTTAGTGTTGCCTTAACATCCAAATCCATTTAAGAAACGGCGACACACTTAAAAGCGATTGTAAATCCTCCAAAGATTGAAGAAACTAAAACGTCGTCTAAGTAATTTTTTTGGGAATTTGTTGATTTTCTCAAAAAGGGCTAGATCAATTTTGATAAAATTTATATGGGACCATTTCGGAATGAACCCCTTTCGTACACAAAAAAAAATTTGCAAATCCGTCTATATATGACAGAGTTATGCCCGAACATACATAAAAAAAATATATATATAAACATTCGAATTGATAACCTCCTCCTTTTTGAAGTCGGTTAAAAAAACTGTTGGTGCATCATATCTTAAGCTGCAATGCTTTGTTTTACAATTACTTTTTTATTATAAAAGTATTACTTAAAAATGATAAAATTCGTTTTTTATTAAATTCTACCACATTAATAAAAATTTATGAATACCTTATAGCTATATAAGATAAGTCTTAATTATGTTCGCGTCATAAATCATTTAGTTTAATGCCTCACAGTGCAATAATTAAAGTTCTAAGTTTTATGTCATTATTAGAATCCAACGTATATTTTTAATTACAAGTTAGAGAGATGGGGATTTAATTTGTTACGTGTTTATTAACATAATTAAAGTAAAGTGGGGATTAAAAAACGTGTGACACGCTCTTTAATATTTTAATACGATAAATTATAATGCTGTTTCATTATTATTTTTGTTTTTTTTTGACGAAGATTTTATTGATTATTGACAGAAGTACTGTGAGGGGAATTTATTGTGTTTAAATCTGTCTTTGAGCTTTTCTTTTCTTTCTTATATTAATAATTAAATAAAGAATAAATATGTAAGGATTCTAATTAAGTAAGAATATAATGTGTAAAGGGTAATCTAATGCCTGTTCATTGTATTGATGCTGCTCTGAAAAACTTTAGGTTACAAAATGTTTCAAATAGATCAGTGCTCAAAAGCAGTAGGGAATTGTTTTATCCTAACTGAGACAATTATTATCTGTCATACTAGTTTTATTACTAACTGATATGTTTAAAGACAGTATTTATGACGAGGACACCTAATCCTTACAATAACTATTTTACTATCCTGTTACTCGATACGATTTCGAACACTGACATAAATAAAGCAGTTTTATGTACGTTAGTTATAGCTGCGTTAACAATATACCTTACGTACTAAGATTATAAGTCGAATATGCTACAAAGGTATCCACTAAGATCATAATCTGGATCAAAATTGGTTACTGAATAACGACCCTATATTAGGAATTAGTGTAGAACAGAAACCGATACCAAAAATTGGTTGTGACAGTTAGGCCGAATGCCGAAATATTACGGAACTGGAACTAAATATAGTCATGGATAGTGTTGAGTTGCGATGAACTGTTCCTATATTACAAGGGTTTATAATACTAATGAAAATATTAAGTGTTCAAGAAAGGGAAACCTTCGTCGCAATCATTCCATAAGTATGAAAGCCGAAACCAGAAATTGAGTGGAACACTAGTAAGTGTGTCGTAAATCGGCAGTCCGCATTTACTAGCACGTTTATTGGTTATCGAACATAAAGTTTTTAAAGAAATCTCTCTTTTAATGTTTTCTCTTTGTGTGGTTTGAAATACTGATATTGACGGGTATAAGGAACTTAATCTTTCGTATGGTTCGTCTAGTCTTTTATGTGAGGAATACCTATTGCTACTTTTATGATTTTTAGAGAAAATAACAGTTAGGATTTTATTGTTTCTTCCGCAATCCGCTCATTTTACGGGGCTGGTAACTGAATTATATTACGTTAGCAAGACGAAGGCTTTGACGCATTAAAATGCAAACAGCGTCATATAAATTGTTCACCATATAGTTTAAAGGCAGTCGCATCAGATCGTATATTGTGAGCTTCTGATGTCCGACACAGTGGGAACGAGTACTTATTTGTTGATGTCAATGAAATGAAAATAGTGTATAGTTTTCAAGATTTCATCTACATAGAGATGAAGTGGCCATGCCGAAAGCCGAAACCGTGATTATTTTCTTACAAAAAACTTTTTTGATAAAAGAGAACCGCCTTTATAAACTAAAAAGTGATAAATAACTTTAGCACAGAACACACATGACTTTAGTTTCGGAAGTCGGTGGCTTTATTCTGTTTGTTGTTTTGTATTTCCACCGACTTCCGAAACTAAAGTCATGTGTGTCCTGTGCTAAAGTTATTTATCACTTTTTAGTTTCTCAAGACGGTTCTCTTCTTTCAAGAAAGTTTTTATTTTCCACTTTTTAGTATCTCCGTATCACCCAAATCCATTAAGAAACGGCAACAGAGTTAAAACAGATATTGAAAGTCCTCCAAAGATGGAAAGACGGAAGAAGCAAAAACGTCTTCTCGGTATTTGTTGTTTTTTTTTTCAAAAAGCGCTTAATAAATTTTTGTTTGTTGTATACTAAAACCTTCTCCAGAATGTAACAAACACTATTGTGAAAACCGCATCAAAGTTGGTTCAGCCAAACGTGAGATAATCGCGGACAAACATACATACGTACAAACATACGGGTCGAACTGAGAACCTCCTTTTTTTTAAGTCGGTTAAAAATCGTAAAGGAAGTGTAACCAAATTCAGTTGTCCTTATCTAGGTCTTTTGTAGAAATACATAATATAATTATCATACGTTTGAGAATAATAATGTCGTTTCATGTTATTTCAAGTCTTTAGTTCACAAAGCGCCATGTTTCTCGGATGTGAGTTAGGCTTGACAGATGAATGCTCTATAATAAATAACAAGGCTTTGATATTTTACGCTTTTGTGAACACTCATGGTAGGATGTTTGCCTTTTGATGTATCTAGTTATCACACGCTGCCGCGCTGTCTGTTTTGTGACGTTTTGTTGTTTGATCAAAAGGTACAGTATGGGCTTCGCAGTGTGAATTTTCGTAGTTTCGTTCAACGAAAGCCATGTCAGCTTTGTTATTCTGTAAGAACTCACTCCAGTTCTCACGTCTGATTCCGCGGTGAAAACTGTTTTAGGTATACTGTAATTCGATAAAAACTACTCTAGCGCCACTGAGTACCAACTTAGGTGAAGCGAACTATTATTACGTTACTATTTTAGCGAATACCAAATACTTTTTACTTCAGGTAAGTGAAATCGGAAATGAGATAGGATTCGAATTCGCGGGTGAATTCGTACAGAATCGCACTGCTGTTCCTTTTTCTAGATAACTTTCTCTACACTGCAGAATAACAATAGTTTTTTAGGCAACCACCAATATTGATGTCACAAACATAACCCCGGAAACTTACGCAAAATTAATCTAACAAACTGTCAAGCGCTCGTACGCTCCTATGACTGGTGGACTGAACTATCAACAGCCAATTACATCAGCAGCCTACGCCTGTTTGACAATCTTTTCACATTAGTTTTTAGTTTCGAGAAACCGGAGATTAATGTAGGTAATCAAAAAAGTTGTCACCCAACCCAACCTGCGGATACCAACTAATGGAAACGATAATTGTCTTTACACCTATTTGACTCTGTCTTAAGGTGAACGCACACTTATCTGAGCCGAATGCGTCGAACGAATCGAAGTCAAGGAGGCCTCGCACACATATATCAGCACCAAAAACATCGACCGCGCCGAAGACTTAATTTCTATTTCCTTTACGCCTGTCGCACTTTTATTACATGTGAATTGTGTTGGATCTTGACGAGGTTTTTATTGTTGTAATGCTCAAGTTAAAGTAACACTCTTTAGACTGTGGGCTCGCTATTTGCAAAGATCCTTCACACTACGCATCCAGTATAACAATGCGTTCAGGGCGTTGTTGAGGCTGCCGCGCTGGTGCAGTGCGTCGGGCATGTTTGCGCACGCACACGTGGACGGCTTCCACGCCGTGCTTCGTAAGCGATGCGCCGCGGTGCTCTGCAGGTTGTGCGGCAGCACCAACAGCATCCTGGCTGTAATAGCAGACAGGCTAGATACTGTGAATGTTCTGCATTGGGTTAATATCCACGTTATTATATAAGGTATTTCTTTTAAAACACGCATGGATTTTATATGACCTGAATTAAAACATTTTTTATTTATTTTTTCTATTTATTGTCAGTGCTTTATTAATGGAAGATGAAGAAAGTGAAATACGTCAAAGGGAAACAAAAATGTGGGTTCATAACATTAACCAGAACCGAATCTGATGACGTCATCAGAATTCGCCTAGAATTTCAGCGGTTCTTCCAGATTCGGACGATTCGACGCGAGCAAGTGTGCGAGGTTTCATAAGATTTCATATACAGAATACTAAAATTAGTTTCGTTCGATGCGTTCGAAGCATTCGGCTCGGATAAGTCAGCGTTCACCTTTAACACATAATACCTTCACATTTTATACTTGGCTCCGTCTTAAATATACTACTAGAAGCGCTGAGCGAGAAAAATGACCTGAAATCTAATATTTCTACATTTTCAATAAACGTCAGACGACGGTTTTACTAGCGATATAGTTGACGTAGTCAGGCACTATACTTAGTAAAACTTTATGTACCTATTCCTTGTTGGTAAGTATTGTTAACAACATAAAAGGCTTCTGTGCAAAGCCCTCTTGTATTTTGGGTAAGTAGAGACCAGGGCTGAATAAGTATAGGGACATACTGGGTGTGTGCAAGGAATGCTTGAGGGTGAGGTATGTATTTATGTATTTTTATTACTTGTTGAGCCTAGCACTTTAGTTGTTATGACGAATACGTTCGGCTACAGATGATCAAACTTTTGTGTACATCCAACTGTTTCTTAAAGCATTTATTTTGTATGACTATACTCTTGTTTAAGAAATAAAGATTACTATATTATAAAACATTTGGTACGGCCAGCACATCAAGCCATACCAAGCTGTCAAATTTTCTCAATTGAATATGAACCTTAGTCTTTTAAAATAAAGTTGACAATCTATCAAAGAAATTTGACAGATTGTTGCAGCTTGATGTTCTGGCCTCTGTACGTCAGGGGGGTTATTTTAGTAACTTTAAATATCGTTCGCAAAGTAGTGAAAATTTGACAAAAATGCCTCTATTTTACCTCTTTTGACATTTTTTTTAAATTAGTAGGCATATTGTACTTCCGGTGCACCGTAGGTTAACTGCCGACGCCGCGACGGTGCACCTGAAGAGCAATTCCCATTACCATCTAACTGATGGGTAAAAATTATAGTTAATAAAAGACGACACGGTTGGCGCAGTGGCTGAGCGATCGACTGCTGCGCAGCGTGTTGCGGGTTCGATTCCCGCCCAGGGTAAACGTTTGTGTGATGAGCACTTGTGTTTGCCTTGTGTCTGGGTGTTGTTTATCTATATATGTATGTATTTACAAAAAAAAAAGATGTATTTGTGTATGTATATCAGCTGTCTGACACCCATAGTACAGAGTCTCCCTAGTTTGGGGTCAGATGGCCGTGTGTGAAAATGTCCCCACATATTATAGTTAATGCGGTTTTCGCCAACATGCATCGGCCAAGCATGACGATTCCGGCTGAAACCCCCCCCCCCCCCTCCCCCCCGGCAAAGATCATTAATTAATATCATTGTAGCTACCACATTATTGGTACAATATCAATCTGAGGTCAGCATCCAGTCATCATTCCACCGAATTCATTTGTGGTATCATCAATCTGTTTGGGGTCATTGATTTGCTAGCAAAAAGCTAAGTTGGCAAGAAAATAAAAATACATTTGGAAGAGTTATAAAGATTCAATTCAGTCTATTGTATTCTATTGTGTTGTTCAATAAATGTATTGATGATTGATATAGAAAATGATGATTATAATAGGCAATATTTCAATTTAATGACGTAGTTAGGTACTTTCTTCTTTAAACAAAGACCCCATTTATTGTTATAACATTTTTTTCGCAAACCGTCTACTGGTAGTAAATTGTCTTTTTCTCATAATGTCGCTTTCTCAGAATGTCACTTTCGCAGAATGACTCGTTCGCATAATGTCGCGTTAGTAACTTAAAATAAAATTTTGCGCGATTTGAAAAAAAATGATTGAAAATGATTAAATTGAAAAACTTGTAAACATTTAATAAGAAATTGGAAAAACAACCTTTTTTTAACCTGGCTAAATTTTATTCTAAGTTACTAACGTAACATTATGCGAAAGAGACATTCTGCGAAAAAGACATTCGGTGAAAGAGAAAAAACATGAATTTAAAAATAAAAGTATAAGAAATAGTACCCCACCGGTATCGGGACCAGGTTCCAAGCTACCAGCGGTCAGGGTTTCAGAGAGAGAAACCTCCTGTCAAGACGGGCCGTGTCCAGAAGAACTAACTTCTGAATCAAGCCTTTGATCCGGCCGCTTAGCAAGAGCCTCCTTAGATACTGGTCAAGGCTCTTGACAATTAAGGCATTGGCTGTAACAACTATCGGCACAATGATCGCTGAGTTCACATCCCACATGTCGACAACCACGCGTGCCAAGTAAAACCATTGCCCCACACTAGCAATTTCTCTTGTGTCGCGGGTGCGTTTACAAACATAAACTCGGTTGTACGTTCTTTCATAGCTAATAGTTTTATAGAATTTCGTTTCAAATATTTTTTTTCTAATAATATCGTTTTTATAGAATAATCAATATGCAGAATACTTACTTTCAAGATTTTTAAATCATTGATTTTTGTTTCACATAAAGTTTATTGTTAGAATTATCATATCATAGAATACCAAATCAAATATTCTTTATCCTTATATTTTTTATTTAATATAAAATGTATTCCCAAGAATGGGACTCTCAGTTTTAACCAAACTTACTGCGCGTGCGTGCAAGCAACCATGCAGCATGCAAGCAAGCACGCAGCGTACAAGCAAGTATGCAGCATGCAAGCAAGCATTCAACGTGCAAGCAAGCATGCAGCGTGCAAGCAAGCATGTAGCGTTCAAGCAAGCATGCAGCGTGCAAGCAAGCATGCAGCGCGCAAGCAAGCATGCATCATGCAAGCGAGTATGCAACATGCAGCAGGCATAGTGTCTGTCACGGCTCCGGCGTTGCGGGGTTCCGGCGGTCCCACGCTTGTTTATCGTCGCAGATGGTATTCACGCTCACCACCGCAGCTTCGGCTTACTGGCCGGCTACGCCGGCCAGCCTCAGCCGCGACGGCGGGCGTTAAAACCACCTGCGCCTCAGCTCGCGGGGCGCCTCGCCCCTCCACGCCTACGCAGATTTAAATTACACTCTAGGGGTAGGGCAAACAAGACTACGTGGAGTCGGTTTCGCAGCGATTCGTTTCTGTCATTAACTTTGGTAGCACAACATATTGACTTTTTAAGACAACATTTTTGTTTTTGTCTATTTATATGTATACATTTTCGTTGAAATAAATTCCATGGAAAAATACAACAAACAAACAATATTCGTTAAAAAAGAATTCTACTTTTTGATAAGTTTGTTAAACAAAAAAATGTGATTAAAAATTCATTGATTTGTGTTTCTGTGAAATATTTTTCATTGAAGTAAATAGTCTTTGAAACAATAATAGTGGAAATAAAAATATACGAGAACCAAATATTATGTTAAACATTTTCTGGGAAACGAAATTCTATGAAATTTCTGTCTGCGAAACAAGGGGACACCCATAAACTCACATACACAAACAGCCAGACCCGGAACAGCTATCTGTAGGCCATACAAATATTTGTTTCGTGCGGGAATCGAATCTGCGAAACGCAGCGCTACAGTTAATCGCTTAACAACTGCGCCCACCATGTACCCAATTACCTACCTTCACTGAAAGGTAGATCACTACTGATAGAAGACAATTTGTTTCTTTCTATGCTTGGAAAACGTCTCACAATCATCAATAACGGTTATCTATGTGACGGAAATAAAAGATAGGGATGGCCCTTCCGTGCGTTTCATTACAATCAACATCACCATAAATAACATGATTTTTATTAAAACTTCTGTATGTTTAAACTAATTAATGACTGGATTTAGTTATAGTTTACATAAACAAAGTGTCTAGTCGTCCGTTTAGCGGACGAATAAAATTAACTAGTCGTCCGATTAGAAGACGAATAAAACTATTAAAACATACTAATGAACTATTCAAATACAACACACCTATATCCATGTTAGCAGACGATTAATTAATTTTATTCATCTGATAATCGGACGACTGATTATTTTATTCGTCCTCTAAACGGACGACTGACTAATTTTATTCATCCGGTTAGCGGACAACTACATAAATTTTAAAACTCTGGGAGTAAGTTGAACATTATACAAGATTTGACTGCATTTTGCTAAACAAAATAATTAAGTTGGAGAGTAGGAATTAAAAGTACCTAATTGACAGTTTAAAACTAAAGAAACATTTTTTTTGTAATTATTTCGTTGAGTAAACAACTTACTGTTGATTTATTTAAATGGAATCTACTTATAAATTAAGTAAATTCATTACAAGTTAATTTGCTCATATGATCGATACGGTTTATATTGTGTAAATATGTACACGAATATAATGTCTAATTATATTAAAAAAGCTTATGTCGAACTGTGTAACTTAAGACACGCGAGAGGTTAAAGAAGAAAACCTCTAACTATAAAACGAATACAATGGCATCAATTTTTTTTCCATATCGCCGTCATCTGGAAATGTGTCCGAGCATTGCCAAGTTGGATGGTAATGCTTAACCTAAGCTCTGACCAAGTTGAAAACCAGCTCTAGAATCACAAAATACTTAACAACCTTTTGTTAAGTTATTTATTAGCAACCGCTGAACCGATTTTGATGAAATTTGGTATGAAAATAGCTTGAACCCTTGGGACGCGGACGGGCAGAAGCTAATAATATAATATACTAAAGTCTGTTTTTTAATCTCAGAGACTAAATTGACACATTCAAATGTCAAATTTATAAATAATGTTGCCAGCTTATTTGTGCAGTGCTGTACCTACGATACCGGTTTCTTGAATCGTAACTTTTTATCTTTATTAGACGTTTCGCTTTAACTATGTAATTATGTAATTAAAAATATATGTTTTTCATTATAAACTTTGTATTATTTCGTTTTAAATAAGAACCTACACATTATTTTAGGATAACTTATTATAAAAAACGATACTTGATTTTATTAACGTTAATTTAAGATAGTGGCACATCACTATTTAAGAACTGCAAAAAACTGGCAACCCACGTAATGTCAGTTTAGTCTCTGAGATTAAAAAACAGACTTTAGCTGACCCGACAGATGTTGTCCTGTCCCTATCTACCTACTTACCTGCCTATTTACCTACTCTACACCTACCCTATAAAAGTTATTATTTTTTTTTCTCTCCGTAAAAACCATCCTCGTACTTCAAGGAATATTATAAAAAAAGAATTATCCAATTTGGTTCAGCCGTTCGCAAGTTATGCGCTTTCCAACACATTTAGCGATTCATTTTGCATCTTTTGTATGGGAATATAGAAAATTGTTTTTTTTTTGTCAGGCAATTTTTTAAATTTTTTTCTCCACACGTCACATTTAGCGATTCATTTTTATATATAAGATGAGGACATCACATACACGGCCATCTGACCCCAAACTAGGCAGACCCTGTACTATAGGTGTCAGACAAAATTACCAATAAAAACGAAAAATAAGGTTGTAAGCAAAATTATGCGTTTTATCAAGCAACATTGTGCTGCATATAACATTGGGACACACACACACACACACACAGCCGTTTGATTCAACTCACAGGTCATACCATATAAAGTTCATTCACCTCCCGAATTCGCGGTAAAGGTCTTATCACATCGCTGGGAATAACAATAACGATAAAATAAATGGAGACTACAATGTTGCCGTGAAATATTCTCTGCTTTATGAGTTCTTAATACTTCTTGAGTTTTCTAGGGAATAACTTCAAGACCTAAGTCCAGGTTAGTTTAAACCAAGAAGCTTATAGATAAAAGTGGAGGCAACACTCTAAATACCTAAGTGAAGCCAACTGTAGGCAGACGCTCTCTTTCTGAATGCATACATAAGATAAAGAAAACACATATCACTGTCTCGTTCTTATGTATGCATTAAGAAAGACAGCATCAGCCCACAGTTGGTTTCAAGCTTTTGTTCTAAGTGTTGGCTCCATTTATACCTATATCTTCATGGTTTAGACTAACTGTTGCCAGTTTGTTTCCTTCACCGATGGTCAGTAATGTCCAAGATAAAGAATCATTTCGGAATCCATACATTCATTTGTATGAAAAAAAAAAACATTTAGAGGGTTTAAAATATTTTCCGATGTGGAAAATACATTACCAGGAGATTGATATCTATACTCACAATATTTTTAAACCCCCGCATAATTAAAATATTTACAGTTTTTCGTTTCATCTCGTTGCCCAATTTGTATTTATAAAAAAAAAGAAAGTGACAAGTGGCACTGAAGAGATATTAAAGATAACACAGTAAAAAACACCAAACTTACATCAAGAAATATATATATATATATAAACATTACACACCACATACATTACACACTAACGCTCACCTACTCACATCCACACATGTTTCACACAATCATACATGTCCTTCACTATCGCCACAGACACGTTTCCACACATACATTCGAGCAGTATTATGTATTCTTTTATAATTTTATTGTAGAATTTTTCGTAAAAATTTTCCTTCATTTATTTTACTTGTATCTTTGTCAGTCTGTGTTACGTTAATTTATTTGTTATTCTGTACTCGTAATGTAACGGAACAAAATTCAAAACTAGATCTCACGACACAGGGAATCCTAGTGTGGGGTCTAGAGAACTAAAACTGTAAACACTTGGAAGACAATAAATTATTACTGTTATTATTATTATTAATAGATCTATCAAACTGACAAACAAGTGATGTGAATCGTTGTTTATAATGGGGGAGTTGAAATTAATCATTATTTGTCAAATTTGAATTTCAACTTCTCCAAACATCTATAGTTTTTTGGTACAAATCCTGCCATGATCCTTTCATCATCTGCATAGCCTTTTCCCAAGCATGTTGGGGTCGGTCTTCCAGTCTAACCGGATGCAGCTGAATACCAGTGTTTTACATGGAGCGACTGCCTATCGTAAATCCACAACCCAGTTACTGGGTAACACGATACCCCATGGTAAGACTGGTTGTCAGACTTTCTGGCTTCTGACTACCCTTAACGACTGCCAAAGATCTACGAATGACAGCCGGGACCAACAGCTTTACGTGCTTTCGAGACATGGAGGGAACTCGGTATGAAATGGATGGTCACCCATCCAAAGACCGACCGCGGAAAGCGTAGCTTAACCTTTGACCGATCGATCTGTACGACTTTTACTTAGTCACGAGCTCCTCACGATGTCCGAGGTAAACTTAGAAAGTGAAAATGTCACATTGGTATTTGATCGACCTACAAGTATAGTAACTACTAATCAATTCAATTCAATCTTCAATTTTGTGAATGTGAATAATGAAGCTATTTATAATAGTACATTATGGTACAAGTGTGTAATGTTGGTGATTACCGTTGAGGCGCCATTGAGACCCGAGCCGTTAGGTGAGGGTCTTAAGAGAGCCGAGGACGGTAATCATCAATACACACGTGTATCATACGACGTTTTTCAACACACTTGTGAAGAAAATAATACTAAAAAAATATTTTCAACAGTGAAAACAAGTTGTGAAAAGTTTTTCGCAATGGCGGGAAAAATTAATCAGTTTTCTTATGCGCGCGCATCAAATAATGGCGTAGACTAAAAGAATGAGGTTTCTTTTTTTGTCTTTTCGCGGATAGCGTTCAGCCACGTACAAAATGGGGAATTCAGAGTTTTCTTTTTTACAGAGAAAACCAAAGTTATATTTGAGTGAAAGTTTTATTTATTAAAAACGTACAAGTTGAAATTATCTAAATACGAAGTTGCATGAAATGAGCAAGCAATAGTACATTAATTTATTTGTACTATTGAACACGATCTTTTTTGAATCGAAACTTTTTTAAGAACAAAGCAACTAAACCATTAAAATAAAATAAAAAAAACCCTATAACTCACTTGTGAATAATAGCAATGAAAAAGTCACAGTTTGATTACAGGTATCATTATGTGCCTAATTGCGGTGAAATTAGAGCCATTTTATGAGCAAGTGTGTTGAAAAGTAAATTATATGTATGTGTTTGACATAAATTTACATGGCGGTTGAGAGCATTGTCATGCTCACTCAAATATCTCGCTGATGGTGGCGCGTGTGTTGGATCATGAGGCTCCCTTCAAAATGGTTGAGCTGAATGGTGCTGATCCACGCGTCATGTTCGTGAACGGGCGCTATCAGTAGAGATTGGTCAACTCTTAACTGCCTTGGCTTTTATCTATTTATCTTTATTCTTTTTTTTAATGCATTGTATTGGTAGACCTGCATTGTTTTCACATATAGAAGCAACGTGAATAATGTAATTAGTATTTTGTAAAATCATGATTTAAAAGAGTGTCCGTGGAGTTTCTTGCTCGTTCTTCTCCATAGAGACCTACGCTACGTTTTGGAACGAGCAACTAGCTTCATTTTTCTGACTAACTGACTCTTTGACAATTCAAAAGTGCCTGTAATGGTTGAATTGAAATAAATGCTTTGAACCAAATTTGACTTTGAATCAAATTTGACTTTGAATCAAACACGTAAACCTAAATGAAGTACATATGTTACAGTCAAAACTTTTAACCAGTCAAAACTACTTTTGACTGGGTTCAGTAAAAACCCTTATTAAGACAAAACGCGTTTGCGTTACAAAATCAAAAATACGGAACGCCTTAGTTCTAAGAATCAGTACAAAACCAAAGTTTTAAAAAATTCACAAAAAATACCTACCAACCTAATAGGTTTGACTGATTTTTGTAGTCAAAAGTAGTTTTGACTGTGACACATACACAGAGTTGTTGATTTAAAACACAATATTAAGTAATCGCATTAAAACTAATTGTGGTAAGTTTGATTCAACAATAGATACATAGTTACCTAATATACATACATAATGAATGGGGGAAATGTGTTTTATTGATCTAACATCATTGTTATACTTAATTGCTCTGACGCATTACAACACAACTAATTATAATTAGCAGTATTAGCATGGATTTGTATACAAGATTGCGAAGAAATAATTAAGAATTTGCCGAGTTTGTGAAGGTATTTGGAAAATTATGAAGTCAAATGTGGTCTTTGGTATAAGTCGGCCTTTATGATCATCATCATCACATCAGCCTATTACCGTCCACTGCTGAACGTAGACCTCCCCCAGTCGGCTTTACTGCTAACTATTGTTGGATTTAATTCAGTAATTGACCGACGTTCACATGCCCGAATGATGGTTCGCCCGAAGAACGTTCGCCCGAAAGAACGATTACTCAAAAAATGTTTGCCCGAATTATCTTTGCACCGAAAACTTTCCCGAACTAATGTTTCCTTGAAGAATTTTCGCTTGAGAGAAGATTGCTCGTAAACGTTTGCCCGAATGACCACTTGGCCGATCAACGTTCATCAGTAACGACTGCTTGGTAAAGACTTGAGTGAAGTTTAAAACGATAGTTCTATGTTTAATTAATGTTTATAATTTATATAATAATAATAAGAATAATAATAATCTTTATTTCATAAAAACAGTACTTAGATTTTGTTACAGTTTAGTGCTATGTTAAAAACAGGAGTACAACAAAAAGTTTTAGCATCTGCAGCCGAACTAGGAGGAACCTGTATTTCGGCTAACAGCGCCAATCCCCTCGAGTTACCTTAAATTAGAGTTCTTAAATGCTAGCATTTTACAATACAAGGAATAATAATAGTTCTAAGTTAATAATAATATAATATGTGGACACATTTCACACACAGTTCTATTTATGGTATGTATGTATGAATGTATATATGTGTATATGTGTACCTCTCTTTGTGTTATGTGATGTAGTGAATGAGTGCGTGTGTGAGGGAGTGTGTGTGTAATTATGTTGTTTTGAGTGAACACATGAATTTGTGAGATACACGGAATACAGAAAACATGCATATAAAATATATGTATATTTGTCTATGTATAATGATTTTTTAGTAACATTAAACACAATTTACTGGTTACGTAGGTATTTTTAGAACTACAACAATTAATTAAGATGCCATGAATCAAACGAAATATAATAGTAAAAAATAAAACGGTTAGGTAGGTGCACTGATACTGGTTCACTTGACATGCGCGTGCGCCGAGTGGGTCGCCCACGCGCTAGCTACGACATGCTGGGTCACATTCAGGGCTGACAATGACTATTTTTTTCATATTTTTATGAAGTTGGGTAAACATAATGTTGTTGTAGGAATTAATGTTATAAATCCTGCAAATTGAAATTAAATATCAAATCCGCGTGTGTCGGTTACCACAGGTGCAGATGGAGTTGCAGACAAATAAGAAGCCCATATCCTTTCTTGAGGTTCAAGCTTCATCATCATCAGCCGGAAGACGTCCACTGTTGAAAAAAGGCCTCCCCCATAGAACGCCACAGCGTTCACCTGCCGCTTGCATCCACCGGTTACCCGCGACCTTAACGATGTCGTCGGTCCATATGGTTGGAGGCCTATCAGCGCTGGTTCTAGCTGAATCTGTATCAAATTTCAATAAAATCGGGTCAATAGTTTAGTTGTGTTTATACCATTAGTATGGATTTTTGATGATCTATCCTAAATATACGGATACATTCGGATACATTCTGTGCATTACTTAGACTCTTTGTCAACCCTAACATCATGTCATAGTACATTTATCTAGCCTAGTTACATAGCTATTGTCACATCCGGGATAAAACCCCGTATACCTGGAATTTTAGATTATAAAAAAGTCTTGCGGTCATTTCATTCTGGGGATCTTTAGTAGTACCTAGTAGTTTCCATTTTATTATATCAATGAATAAATGTAATGAGAATTTATTATTATTTTATGGTATTAGCAACATTTACTACGGCATATTTCATACAAACTTTTAAGTCCAAAATCTTGAAACGTATACGAAAGATATTAAAATCTAAAGAATTAGACGACTCAATTTTCTTATAGAAAAATGTATACCTTTGTACTCTAAATCTTTTCCAAAAAATAATAGTACAAATCTTCTGTATCTTATGTACACTTATATTTCAAATTAAGTTATCTGAAGTGGTTTAATAAGTTCCCAGTATTTGGACTCGAAAGTTTGTGTCTTGGCGGGTATTCATTTTTGAAATGGAATGTTGGCCATATGTTCTGGCCATACAGGGTGGGTATTTGGAATAGCACATTATGCCACTTTAAGCACCATAGCTACAGGAATTTAGTCCCTTTTACCCAAACTAGAGTTGCCTAGCTAAAATAATCAAGGTCTTTCCCACCAGGATTTAACAAAACGGATTTTGCTACAGATCACGTTTGCATGCGGTTTCAAGAATCGTGACAATTATGACCAGCATTTCTTCACAAATGTTTTGCAAACCGCAATAGGTAGTTACGTTGGTAGTTAAATACCACAATTATTTACCGTTCAATACCAGAACTGTTAATGAGCAATCAATAATGAATTGACATTCTCAGAACTAACAACAGTTATACTTTTATTGGCACTTGGGGAATATTCATTGCTGCATAAATTCTCAAGTCGCATACCAAAGAATTAAGTAAACCATCAATAGATACCGCACCGTTACCAACATTATTGTTGGATCAAAGTTTGGAGCCAACATGGGTATATGATTTATAATAACTAATCTAATTTTAGTGAGGTTGAGGTCAATGCCTCTAAGTTGGTCAAATTATGACGATCATTTGTTGTAGATACACCTTATGATTAAGAGGACTTTAAGGGTAATCCCGTTAAAGTTAAAAGAAGTTAAATTAGTCATCAAAATCAAATTAAATTCTTCCGGATATTCAAAACAATTTGTGGTTCGATTTTCTTGAGAATCGATGAGTCTAAAGACCTTCATTTCAGCATTTTGCCGTCTCTTTGCGTAATGACCTAGGTATTGGGTTTGAGTCACAAATCTAACAGATGTCGAACATCGAGACTCGTTGTTTAGTGATGCGTTAAAAAAGGTTTATGAATAGTTATGCGTGGACAAACATAAAAAAAAATATACATGTCTAACTGATAACCATCTTTTTTGAAGTCCAGTTGAAAAATAAGTTTTCGTATTTTATATCAGGCATATTGGAAAAAAGAAATCAAATATCTAAAACACTAATCATCATCATCATCATCAGCCTGAGGATGCCCACTGTTGAACAAATGCCTCCCCCATAAATGGGGGGCGTTGCCATAATCCCCACGCTTGGCAGGCATCTTGGGGATCGCAGTGAGGTTGTTAAGTACACGGAAGCCGCTGCTGCCCGACATCCGGATTTTCCCTTTGCCGCCTTCGACGACACCCTCGGGATGAAATGCGGGGGTGCTATTCTAGCCCAGACACCCCACGGGCACACTAATAAGCAACATTAATTAACTTGGAGGGGCTCGTGGCTAACTAAAAATCGTACGTATCGACCGGTCATGGTTTGCCGTGATTGGTCCACGGATGGGTGACCATCCACTTCATATCGAGACCTCTCCGTGCCTTGGAAAGCACGTAAAGCCGTTGGTCCCGGCTGTCATTCGTAGATCTTTGACAATAGTTATAGGTAGTCAGAAGCCCGAAAGTTGTCCAAAACATAACAATGTACTTAAAAGCGAAACCTGATACAATGGTGCCGACTCCCTTGTTCACAAACTAAACTAAATTTAAGTTCAGTGCATCTTTTTCTTTGCATTCCATTAAGAAGAGGACAGAAGATAATTTTTATTACAGTCCTGTCAAATTAATCAGCGCCTGTCACTTCTCCATGCAAGTTTAGACGTGATTAAAAACTTGCCTACTAAAATTACGTCAATTTACGTCAAGCGCTGTTTAATTTAACAGGACTACACTAAAATTTATCTTCTGCCCTTTTCTTAATGAAATAGAAAGAAAAAGATGCACTGAACTTAAATTTAGTTTAGTTTGTGAACAAGCGAATCGGCACCAATATCACAAATTTTATTGTCTATGGGTGTCCCGCCAAGCGATCAGGTTGGCGGTTAAAGACCATTTATACGTCACGATTGTAAAGCGTTTTCAAGCAAAAAGCATGCGTAAGAGTGGACATTTAGTTGTTTGTTGTTTCGTCTACTGTAGGGTCAGTTAGGACTTGAATGTGTCTCCTAAAGGCTGACTATAAAACTTACCAAGGGGCAGTCTCCCAGTAACCCAGTAACTGGGTTGTGGAGGTCAGACAGGCAGTCACTTTATGTACAGACGCCAGCACATCAAGCTACTACAATCTGTCATATTTCTTTAATAGATTTTCAACTTTATGGTTAAAAAATAAGGTTCAAGATTGGTTGGGAAAATGTGACAGTTTCGGGTAGGTTGACCTGCTGGCGTCTGTACAACATTAGTATTCAGCTGCTACCAGGGGTGTGATTCTGTAAGACCTCATTCTAAACTTCGAATCTAAATCCGCTGTGAGTTTCTTGATTGGCATTCTAAAAACTCGGTTGATAATTAGAATTTACACCCTTGCGAGCGTGACAGGAAGATTCTGACAGATAAAGTATGAGATGACGTAAGAAGTGGCATTCTGTAAGGTAATTTCCCCGTAACTTCGCACTCGAACCCGATTCAAATATGTCAAGGTCATTTTGAACCTTATGCGAAGTGAGAGTGAATAACGATGTGATTTTTTTATTTATATCTCTTTTACAATAATTCATAGTTGACGGATCAGTCAGGATTTAGTCCGTTAGATTCAGTCGTCATGTGGGCAGAATATGGGTTTCGTGCAATGAAAACACACTGGGTATAGGGTACAATACACGGCATTTATTAAAACCATAGTTTAGCACTAACTTAAAATAAACATTTTCAAAGGTGGTCACTGGTCTACACTTTAACACAACGAATCGTAACTCTCGTAGCTCTGTTGCGATCAGACACTGGATTCTGAATGTCTTCCTCGCTGTCGGCTAAAACATCACGACTCTGTAGAAGCGCGCTAAAATGGTGGTGGTTGATTACGTGTTCTCAATAATGGCGCGCTTGCGATCCGTTTCACCATAGACTATATTTATTGTCTTTGCGTTTCACGTTCATACTATTGACCGGATACGACATAGTTAACTATAAAATAACATCCGCCAAACTGCAGAGCAATTGCAGATGCGAGTTGTTGTTTGAATTTTACAGATTCGACCTACAGATAGACTGGAAGCCGACTCCAACATAGTTTGGAAAAGGCTAGATGATGAAGACATTAATTACTTTAGATTAGTATATGAACATGGTATAATTTATGGTGGAAATCATTTACTTAAGAATAAAATCAGAATCAGAATCAGTCTTTTTATTTGTAAAACATAGGTATTACAAAGCTGTTAGGTTAATATAATTGGCGCTATGCTTTGCCGTGAAGGCGTACAAATATAGGATAAGATGTATATATAAAAAAAAACTAATACTAAACTAAACTAGTAATCCTTTAAAACTTAATCAAACAAACAATATAACAAAACTAAAACTAGACTAAAACAATATTAAAGGTTATCATTTATAAAATCTTGAACACTATAATAACATTTTTCAATTAGTAGCGAGGCGAGAGCTTTCTTAAATTTTGATAGGGGCATATTTAAAAAAATATATTTTGAGGAAACATTTTAAAAGAGATCACTGACGGTTTTAAAATAGGGTACTTGAAATGTATACTACCGGCTGCTGTTCCACTCTACGTCGTCAACGCGTGGGCTACTCCACACACAGTTGTCCAAAATAGAACAATGTATTTAAAAGCGAAACTTGATACAAAATCACGAATTTTATTGTCTATGGGTGACCCGCGAAGCGATCATGTTTGGCTGTTAAAGACCATTTACAAGTCACGACTGTAAAGCGTTTTCAAGCAAAAAACATGCGTTAGAGTGTACATTTAGTTGTAAGTTGTTTCGTCTACTGTTGGGTCAGTTAGGACTTGAATGTGTCTTCTAAAGGCCCTATTTCACTAGGACACCATGGTGGCGCAACCAGTCGCCGCCATCAACAAAATGTATGCAGTTTACGCGCAACAAAACGGACAACCAGTAGGTCGATTCTGTAAAATTCAAACAACAACTAGCATCTCACATCGCTATTCACTCTCACTTCGTATAAGGTTCAAAATAACCTTCATATTATGTGACACTTTGAATCAGGTTCGAGTGCGAAGTGAGCGTCGAAGTGACGGGGAAATTACCTTACAGAATGCCACTTCTTACGTCATCTCATACTTTATCCGTCAAAATCTCCCTGTCAATTTAGTTCAACTCGCTGCCACACTCGTAAGGGTGGCGCCAGTGTAAATTGGAATTATCAATCGAGTTTTTAGAATGCCCATCAAGAAACTCACAGCGGATTCAGATTCGAAGTTGAGAATGTGGTCTCACTGAATCACACCCCAGGTGAGATACCATGGTGTCCCAGAGAAATATAGCCCATATAGTGGCAAACATTTTGATGGTGGCCGGCGACTGGTTGCGCCACTATGGTGCCCCGCGACTGGTTGCGCCACTATGGTGTCCCGCGATTGGTTGCGCCACTATGGTGTCCCTTGGTGTGAAATAGGGCCCTAAGGTTTATTTTGGTGACGCTTATCTATGCTGTAGTAGCTTGTGTGGTTTTGGTGAATACATTGTTCGGTAATTCTGATTACTAATACAGATTTTGCTCATTATGATACTTAAACAGCAGTTCATACATTAATGCGGAATTCCATATATCCTAATCGATTTTATCGAGAACATCTAGTATTTGATAGATCACGTAATTTATCTATTTTCCTAGTACTGTAAAAAAAGATGGCTAGAATATCGTGCTATATAAACGAGCCGTCATACGTCAGCTAAGCTCCGCCGCCTACGTAGGCCGGTAATAGTTAGACAATAGTATCGAACCGGATCCGGGCCGGTTCTCCGTCGATACCCAT
Organism: Charanyca ferruginea; assembly: GCA_947361185.1. NCBI lineage: Eukaryota > Metazoa > Arthropoda > Insecta > Lepidoptera > Noctuidae > Charanyca > Charanyca ferruginea. The sequence continues at coordinate 27,495,595 of OX376058.1, read as the reverse complement.
TAGCATAACGAAGAAGCCGACAGCCGGCAAGCTCCCCACAGATTTCAATGTTCTCTTGATTATAACGAGGTATTGCGATATTGAACTTGAGTGATGGATCTGAACGCCAATGCTACTAATTATGTAAAACGTTCAAGATGTAGTTCGAATCTCATCTTGGCGACAATGAATGACAAAATATTGTCAAAAATTTAGGTAAATAAAGGCGTTTTTGACAGATTGACACAGATTTCAACGCGAACTTTCTTGAAAGTTAGTAAAATTGTCCCCCTGAAATCTTTAGGATATAAACACTTTGCAACAACACCTGAAAAAAGAAGTATTATGAAAATAGTTTATTACCACAATAACTGATTTTGTTTGGTACTGGCAACTAGCTTCAAGTTAACTGCATGACTACTTGCTATATTGTAGTGGATAAAACAAAACGAAAATGTGTTAATAAATACGACATTTTCGTCAATATTAAGGTGGTGGTGGAATGTTGAACTCCACTCTAAATTAATAACACAATTTAATATTTATTGTATAAGACCCATGGGCCATTATTATTTACTTAAGTAGGCTTAGGCGCATGAACTTTGACCTCAGAGGCTACCGTACTTCGTCTTTGTGAGCCACCCACGCGCTTAGCATAGAAACATTAGAATCTACTGGAAATTCGTCTTAACTTATAAGATTTATTTCTTACATTAGCGATTTTAAGACAGAAATGGGTCAGCTTAATTATGTACTTGGCATGAGAAAATGGTATAGAAGCAGATATGGTGAGCAGGTTGTGATGTTACTACTATTCGTTAGAGAAAAACCTCGTAAAGAAATTGGTACGTTCTAGAACCATATTATTTAACAATATGTGACATCCACCAATTCGCATTTGGATGTTAATGTTTTAGCATCATTGGTTTCAAGTGATTTAATCTTAAGAGCGCCCATCCCGTCATATTTCCCATACAAACGCTCGTACGCGATTACGGCGTTATAACAATTTTTTTCCAAATATTTTTAACACACGGGTATCTTGTGGTTTAAATCTAGGTTTGTATGAAGCAAAAAGTAAACTTTTTTGAGAAACAAATTCAGTAAACACGCCTGAAAATCAGTTTTTTTGCACAATTTTGTCTGAACTTTGGCCGTTCATAATGCACTCATACATTGAAAAAGTAAAAAAAAACAGTTTCATAGAAACCTTGCACATGTAATGGAGATTCTAATTTACAAACATTTTAACCAAAAACTTGTAAGGCTTTTTTAAAAACACGTATGTCCTGGAACAAGTTTTGTGAAATTTCCGTGCGCCAGTTTTCCTGTGATGTTATCGCGTTCTCACTCAATCGTTTGTTTTCGAGCTTTACGTTGGTTGAAACAAAAAAAAATTCAATCACGCTCGCGTTGGAGTTCGTTCGATGGGGAAGGGCGCTCTTAATACGCAATAAGTGCTGTGCACGCCTATAAATGCCAAGTTCTCTGTAATCTAATTAGTCTCATTCGTTCCGACAGTAGCGTCGCCTTCGACAACGATGAAAAGGCTGAATGTCTAGCCGACAGCCTAGAGTCTCAATGCACCCCCAGCTCTCAACCAGTAGACGAAGCTCACCTTTCTGAGGTCGACGCCGAAGTCGAACGTAGAGTCTCTCTCCCACCCGTTGAAGACCCTGATTATCCTCTGCCTCCTGTCACTCCAGACGAAGTGCACGATATTATCAAGAGGCTCAAACCCCGGAAAGCCCCCGGCTCTGACGGTATCACCAATAAGGTGTTCAAACTCCTCCCCGCCCATCTCATAATGCTAATGACCGCCATCTTCAATGGCGCTCTAAGCAACAACATTTTTCCTCAGGCATGGAAAGAGGCCACCGTTATCGGCATTCCGAAACCAGGCAAACCCAAGTCTGATCCCACCAGTTACCGTCCCATTAGTCTACTCAATGTTCTAGGCAAAATCTACGAGAGGCTTATTTATAAGCGACTCAAAGACTTTGCCGAAGCAAAGAGTCTCATTCCCGACGAGCAGTTTGGCTTTCGAACCGAACACAGCTGCGTCCAACAAGTCCACCGCATCGTCGAGCACATAAGCGCTGGTTTTCAGCGTGGCTTGATGACGGGTGCACTCTTCTTTGACATAGCGAAAGCATTCGACAAAGTCTGGCACAACGGCTTACTATACAAGCTTTACCAACTCGGAGTGCCAGATCGTCTCGTGCTCATCTTGCGTGACTTTTTGTCGAATCGCACCTTTCGCTATCGCATCGAGGGTGCGCTCTCTTCACCCCACCCGATACGCGCTGGCGTCCCTCAGGGCTCCGTAGTATCCCCCCTCATTTTCACGCTGTTCACCAGCGACATCCCCAAAGATAAAAAGGCTCAGTTGGCTCTATTCGCTGACGACACGGCCATCTATTACTCGGGTCGTAACCCAGACTGCATAGCTCGTACCCTCCAATCCGCGGCAAAAGCCTTAGGCGCTTATTTCCGGAAATGGAGAATCGAGGTAAACCCCATCAAGAGTCAGGCAGTACTCTTTTCCAAACCGCGTTCGTCCCCCTCTCTGCCCAGTCCGATAACCATGTTCGGTAAGCCTATCCCTTGGGAGAAGCAAGCCAAATACCTAGGTGTGATTCTGGACCACCATCTTACTTTCGGAGAGCACATAAAGACGGTGCGTTCGCGCGCCGCTTTCGCTCTCGGTAGGCTCTACTTCATGTTGAATGCACGCAGCAAATTGTCACTCAAGTGCAAATTGCGCATTTACACGGCGTGCATTCGTCCCATCATGACGTACGCCTGTGCTGTATTCGCACACGCGAAACCATACCGTCTCCATAGGATGCAGACCCTCCAAAACCGTTTCTTGCGAAGAATCACAGGAGCCCCTTTTTACCTTCGCAACGAGAACCTCCATCTCGATCTAAAAATACCTACCATCCAGCAGTTCATGAAACGCTCCGCCAAGCGCTTCTTCGACACTGCTGAGAAGCACTCTAACCCGTTAATCGTATCGGCCGCCCGGTACACTCCCTCCCGTATTAGTAAGACTCGACGACCGAGACATACTCTGACCGACCCTGACGATGCTATTACTCTCCTCCAGGAGAGCAATAAGGCCACCAGTACAGTTAAGAAACACAGACACAGACCGCCGTCATTCCGTCCTCGCCGCCGAGGCCCGCCGCGACGACCCCGTACGTCCCCTCCCCGACCCTTGCTCGTGCCAGCCCGCGCCGCTGAGCCTGTAGTTTTAAATTCGTCCCTAAATAATGGAAATCCGATCCAGCCTGTCCCTTTGCTGTCCTCTCCCAGCGACGCCCTAAGCCGAGGCTCGTACCCCACAGGGGGTGCCCTTAGCGTGTAGTCGCTTAGTTTGTAAGCTTTTATGCCCTGGCTGGAGGCCCTAAAAAATAATAATTTTTAAGGCACCACAGGAAAGTCCGGTTAAGCAGCCGACAACCTCCTAGGTTGACCTGCGAGATGCCAATCCGAAAAAAAAAAAAAAAAAAAAAAAAAAAAATCTAATTAGTTCGAATTAGCTGTTGTCAGAGTATTAGTAAATAAGTGGTTGGAGATCCTTAATTAAAAGGGGGATGCACCAGGATAGCCCGCAAAATTCAAATATTTTTACGTTTTTTGCAATATTCAGTCCAGTTGTACGGTAATAAAAAAGTATTGCGGAAGTAATAAATATGCATTTACAGAATCATTAACATAGCTCTCCAAGTTAGCATAATCCGTAAATTTGCCAATTTAATGAAAATATGACGTTTACGAGTAATGTCAACGTGAAAAGTTATTGTTGATGACTTTATTTAATAATTCTGTTATATTTTGTCATCATTCTGTAAATGCATATGCATTTAATCAATGTTTTCTTGATTGTAACGAGGTTTTGCGATATTGAACTTGAGGGATGGATCAGTTGAGCTATTCTGTTACGATATCTCCATCGGTGAACACCTAGGTGAAGTGAGCTGTCATCCGTCCGACTGCTTTGACAATCCCTAGCAGTACCTAGAGATATTGTAACAGAATAGACATACTGTACGCCAATGTAACTAATTATGTAAAACGATCAAAACGTAGTCGGACAGTCAATGTCAAAATCTTGTCAAAAATGTATGTAAATGTCGGCGTATTTGACAAATTGATACTGAGATTTGAATGCTAACATTCATAAAAGTTAGTAAAAGTGTTCCCCTGAAGTCATCAGATATCATTTGACCGCCACAGTCATGAATACATACCAAAATGGCGGTACAGAATTGACAGAATTGTGACTATCACATTTTTTTTTATTATCATTCAGAGACATAGCCAGATACTGGGCTGAAAATGCAACTGGACTACCCTGGCACTTTCGCGTTAAATAATAAAAAAAAAATGACTTTGAGTGACTTTTAATAGAGTACCAATATTATCGTTCCATTTTAGAATTGTGTTTCACGTAGCATGCAAAACAGAATGATCAGCGTACGACCTAAGGGCCTGACTGACAATCCAACAAACTGTCACTGGCAGACAGCGACAAACGACAGCCTAGTTCAGTCAGTCGTGTGCACCGTGTAGTAAATTGATCGTGTGCGCCTTTCCTAACTTGGATAAGTTATTCCTATGTATATATGAGAACGTAACGCTCCCAACTAGTTTCAACTGAGGCTGCAATTTTACTAAGTTTGAGATTTGTATTGAAATAAGGTATGGTTTTTATGTTTAGCTGTATGTAAGGCTATCGTTTGGAACCAATTTTTGATGGGGCAAAATGGCTACTGGGTCTACCCAAGGACAAGAAAAAGGACATATTTTTAATATTTTTTTTATAACGTTATCCCACACTAGGAATTTCCAAAATCCATAGTTAAAATTAGAAATGTGAAAGTAACTCTGTCTGTTACGCTTTCACGATGAAACGGCTGAACCGATTATGATAAAATTTGGCATGAAGATAGATTGGACCCTGGGGAAGGTTATAGGCTACTTTTCCGCGGCTTCGTCTGCATGCACGATATTCAACATTTACGCGAACGAAGTCGCGTGCAATAGCTATATTATAAATGCGAAAGTAAGTTTGTTTGTTTGTTATTCTTTCACTTTACACTTAAACTACTGAACCGATTTTGATGAAATTTGATAAAGACTAAATTTGAACCATAAGTGTAGATATAGGCACAAAGTATGTAAGGCTGCGTTGCGCCCTATATTTTGTGATATGTAGCCTATTTGAATACGTGACTTTGCCTGCATCCGGGACAACTGACATTCACGCGGGTTAAGTCGGGGCAAAAGCTATATAGACTCAAATACGCAAACAACCTGAGATGTAACAATTAACTGTAGGCTGTACAACTATATGTTTAACATATATGTTCCGTATGTTCAACTATAAGTTCCGTGCCTGAATGGAGCCCGCGACGGACCGAGCTGGAGCCAGTCCCTCAGTCACTGCGCCAAAGGAGGCGTAAAAAAAAACATTTTAAAAATCATATGAAAATATGTAGGCGTGTGATTTTGTAAAAACCGGTTAAAATAATAAGTATGTAGATTAACATAAACTAGTTCAGTTTCCTGTTTTTCTCTACTACAACTGTTGGTTGTAAATAATGTACTTTTTTAAGTAACCGACAAAAAATGCTCTCTATCCATTTCACTATTTTAAAGATAAATGATAATGATGATAGATCGCTTAGTTACAGTAATAATTAGACAAACACTTATAATTTATAATCTCAACAGTACTGTCATAATTTTGACGAATATAGCTGAAGTTAATTAGAAATACAAACAAAACCGAAAAACGTATGAGTGCTGAGATACTGCAAATAATATTTTTTAAGACTACAATGAATAGCAAAATTAGACAATGCGTTAATTAACATACCTACATTACATGCCCTAATGAAACAGGCTACAGATAGCTTTAATTCTCATCATCATCATCATCATTTCAGCCGAAAGACGTCCACTGCTGGACACAGGCCTCCCCCAAAATGGGGGGTTTTGCCATAATCGCCACGCTTGGCAGACGGGTTGGCGATCGCAGTATGGTTGTTACAAACGCACAGAGAACGCTGCTGCCCATTCTCTGGTGAGTCCCTTAGTCGCCTCTTACGACACCATTACCACCATTACCAAAATTCTCATCATTATCATCATATCAGCTTATTGCCGTTCACTGTTGAAATTATACCCTCCCCCAGAGATCGCCAACTAACTCGGTCCTGGGCAGCCCGCATCCATCCGCTGCCGTCTTCTTCAAATCGTCGGTCCATTGTGCCGCAGGACGTCCCAACACTACGCTTGCCCAAACGCGGTCTCCACTCTGGAGTAGTAGGTTTGAGTCTAGGTTTATGTCTGTCATTTAATACTTTTGATCACGGCGGCCAATTTAAATGGAGCTACTAGCCGAGTACGCAGAAGACTGCAGAAGTATGGACACAAATACAGGTGCACTCCCTCTTCCCTCACTCTCATAGTCCGGTGGGCGGCAATCCGACACGACCGGAGAGATATGTGACCCAGGACCAATGGCTTTACGTGCTTTTCGAGACAAGAGGGCGTCATACTACAAACTTTCGCACTCTGGACACAACATCACTTTCTGCCTTCCGCATGCAGCTACCACCGGCTACCTTCTTCAGGTCATCGGTCCATTGGGCTCCGCCTACCTATTCGTGGTCTCCACTCCAGGACAAGTCTGCTCCATCGCCCATCAGTCCTGCGACAGACGTGACCAGTCCACTGCCACTTCAGCTTGCTGATTCTGCGAGCGATATCGTGACTTTCAGTTCTCTACCGGATTTCTTCGTTGCGAATTCTCCGAAAATCTGGGTTGCTACTAAGAAGTTTCTAATGGAGCAACATTTTGCGACCACGACGCCAACGGGGCAGTTGAAGTGGTAGTGGAAAACTTTGTTTGTTTGTCTCTGGAAGTGCTGGTTCAATTACAAAATATCCCCCACTGAAAGAAAGCTGCACTATTGCCGAGTGTCATAATCACAGATATAGATAGACCCTAGATAACGCAAGTATCACGATATGTATGAAAACCAAGAGTGTCATTTTTTGACTACCTATTATGACGTCACAATGTTTTGTTTTTCTTAAATTTGGTATTACCAGGTATTACTGAGGGTAACAGATTAAAAATAATTGCTTTTAAATTAATTACGCATAATATTAATCACAAAATGACTTACCGATAGAAGGAAACGTTTACTTAATTTTTTTACTTACGAGATTTACGTAAGCTAGGAACGAAACTAGGCACGCGAAGTAGTTAATCTTGCGTTATCTAAGTCTATCATCTGTGGTCATAATCCTATGACACTGGTCAATAGTGCAGCTTTCTGTCAGTGAAACATATCCATATTTTATAGTATACTAGCTGACCCGACAGACGTTGTCCTGTCCTTATCAACCTACTTACCTGCCTATTTACCTACCCTACACCTACCCTACACCTACCCTACACCTACCCTACACCTACCCTACACCTACCCTACACCTACCGTACACCTACCCTACACCTACCGTACACCTACCCTACACCTACCGTACACCTACCCTACACCTACCCTACGTCTACCCTACGCCTACCCTATGCCTACCCTACGCCTACCCTACGCCTACCCTACGCCTACCCTACGCCTACCCTACGCCTACCCTACGCCTACCCTACGCCTACCCTACGCCTACCCTACAAAAGTTTTTTTTTTTTTTTTCTCTCCGTAAGAACCATCTTCGTACTTCAAGGAATATTATAAAAATAGAATTATCCAATTTGGTCAAGCGGTTCGCAAGTTATGCGCTTACCAACACATTTAGCGATTCATTTTTATATATAAGAAGAAGATAAGATTTGGCTTTGACAAAGTCACGGACAAAAGCTAGTGTAACCTAAAACATAACTCCGGTTTGTGATAAAAGGGTTAGTCAGAAGTATACTATATATACTGCTCACATTTCGCTAGATCTATAAAGTAACATTTAATAAAGAGAGATAGAATAGGAGGTCTTAGTTTTGCAAGTTAGAAATAGCCCATTTCGAATCCCAAGACTAAAATACCAATTCTCAAAGATTCCCACTAGACCTCTATTTACAGACATAACATACTATCATTCCTATAATACATTATTGAATTAATCTAAGTGCTTTAACTGAAGTTCATTACAATGATAAAATAGAAAATGCACGAAGAGCGCTAGACTAGAAATATTAATGTAGTCAGCTTTCTAGATTTACGTCAATTAGAAAGGTACACCTACATAAAGATTGGAGTACACTGCCGCTGTGGTGTTTAGATTCGCCGCTTAATGTGTTTAGGGTAGTTGTACACGATTCGTACTCGGCCGTTGTAACTTTAAATTTAATTCAGACCTGATGTTGTGTTTTTGAATGCAGATGCAAAACAACATTTATTATTGAACTAGATTTTCATTGCATCTTCAACCGCGTGATTTTTTCTACGGATCCCTAATTTTTTTGATACTGAAATATAGCCTATAGTACTCAGGGATAACGTAGCTCCCTATTGACGAAACAATTTTCAGGTTCAAACCAGTAGTTTTGAAGATTAGCGCGAACACATACCAACTCAACTTTATAATATGTAGAGATAGTTTGAAAAAATAAATAAAACGTTATCTGCTTACAGAATGGTTAATTCATACTTCCATACTTAATATTATAAAAGCGAAAGTAACTCTGTCTGCCTGCCACGTTTTAACTACGAAACGGCTGCACTGATTTTGATTAATTTTGGTATGAAGATAGCTTGATCCCTGGGGAAGCACATAGGCTCCACGACTTTGTCTGCATCCGCAACCACCGCTGCATTAACGCTACACTCTGTCCACTGGTTTAATCGTTTTTTGACAGCTGCAGCTAGTGAACAATATTAATGTTTTTTGTAAAAACTGATACGCATACCTGTATTATAATGATGACCTCTTCTTAGTCATAAATAAGATAATCCAATAAGATTAGGCAGTTTATATATTTATTTTATAACACATTTTAATGTTAACTTAAGGTAATCGGGAATAATTACATTATAAGGCAGCTGTCAAAAAACCAATAACTCAATGGACAAGGTATAGTATTCGATAGCTTAGAATAGCAGATTACAAAACATTATTTCAATTCATTGAAATAAACTGAAATCATAATCAAGGCAATAAAATGTTTCGTAGGTTGTCATTTCTCATTTTAATGTCATGTCAAGCAAGTATGCAAATAAAACTACGTAAAATGTTTCTATGCTAGGGGAATTCCCAAGATTCCATCATAGTGTACTCCTGCGCTGTGTACCCCACCTCTTAGGCATCCTAGTGACTCACGGTCTATGCCGCCTACACACTAGGTTGTGGCGCTATTGTATTCAGAACTTGAATCGTTGCTATTTCGTGAAAGCGTTGAATGCAAACTTATTTATAAACGCCGTAAAATCGCCATATTTTATAAAAGATAGTGCTTATTGTTAAGAATGGCGAGAGCTTGAAGCCCTCCCGGAGATAAATAGACGCCATAGTTCCTTGGCCCAGCGGGGGATTGTATGTGCCAAGTGTATGCGTGTGTTCAGCCAGTAATCTTGGACGTTGTCGAACTTTTTGTTGTTTGTAGAACAAGGGGCGCTTGATTGTAAGACTGTGGCTCTTATTGTTCTTTTTTTAAATAGGTGCAGAATGGATATGTAGATGAGAATTTTATTTGTTTCTGTGTGATCTAAATTAGAATAAAACTGGCTTTGAATGGAGGGGCTATTGATGTATTTGTAATTATCTGATTGTATCGAGTGGACACTGTATATTTAATGGTACAAGCCCGCCACAGTATTCTCAAGCCGTTGGAACTTCTGTTAGCCAGGATCAAGAGCGGCGATCACCAGAAAAGTCTCGAGAAACAATTCAACTGTCTTGGATCCTACAACTCAATTAACCAGAAAAGAACAACGGAGGAAAATGGAAAAAATTAAGTGGACACAATAGTTAGTAATAGAAGCTCGTGGCTAAGTTAAAGCCGTACAGATCGATCGGTCAAAGGTTAAGCTACGCTAGCCGCGGTCGGTCTGTGGATGGGTGACCATCCCTTTCATACCGAGTTTCCTCCGTGCCTCGGAAAGCACGTAAAGCCGTTGGTGATTTGTAGATCTTTGGCAGTCGTTATGGGTAGTCAAAAGCCAGAAATTCTGACAACCAGTCTTACCAAAGGGACATGTATTATGTTATGTTAGTAACTGGGTTGTGGGGGTCTGATAGGCAGTCGCTCTATGTAAGACACTGGTATTCAGCTGCATCCGGTTAGGTTGGAAGCCGACCCCAATATAGTTCGGAAAAGGCTAGGCAGATAATGATGACAATAGTTAGTAATACCTACGTGAAAATGTGATACAAAAATCGTTTTTACTTTAATTGGGATATTTCCAACTCCCGACCACCAGTTACCTATACTGCCACCACTAGTGACCACTGGGACAATAAGTAGTCATCCTACTGTCCACCACACTGGTATCCAATGAAACAAATTTCCTAGTTTTCTTTATTTGTTGATAAAAAACTTTACAATAGCAGTCTTCAACTGTATCTAGTTAGTCTAGAAGTTGCCCAAGACACTTGTAAAAGTCTAGCCTGCACATACACTTCAGTTTTTGAAACTACGACACAATTTGGAGGCAAGTGGAGACACTCGGGACCCCAATTTCATTCAAGGTGACGCCTCAAAAAGTTTGTATAAAAATGTGATTCTCAAGTCTTGAGTTTGAATGCAGGTAACTATAAGAATAGAGGAAGACAAAAGGAGAGAATTGACAACATTTCAAAATTGACACGACCTTAAAACAAAAATACCATTTCTTTGTTTTCGTATCCTGAGTCTAAATATATATTCTTTATATTTTTTTTTTCTTCATTTCTGAGAAAAATAAGTAAAATTAAAAAACATGTGGTGACGTCACATAAACGGTGGAATGAGGTAGTTTACCTTTGCATAAGTATTTCAATGGTTTATATGAAAACATTAACGTCAAATAAGACACACGTCAATGTCACATATATAATAATAATAATAATAATAATATTTTTTTTACTAATATTTAAAAATGTAATTTAATATGTTAAGAAATTGAATAAACGATAATAATAATAATATGTGGGGACATTTTCACACACGGCCATCTGACCCCAAACTAGGGAGACCCTGTACTATGAGTGTCAGACAGCTGATATACATACACAAATACTTTTTTTTTTTTTTGTAAAGTGAAGAATATATGAAGTGTAATAATAATGATACTAGTTTTTTGACGGGTCACAGTAAAGCAAAGGATAAACCGCTATTCCACCGTAAGTATGACGTCATTTGGCGCTTACGTCTTTTTAGAATACACCTGATTTCAAAGTTAAAATTATGAATGAAAAGTACATCATTTCAAAAAACGGAATATGCGGGTGCCCTCGTTTTGAATTTACTTTTATATAACGTAATAATACAAGTAGGTTAAAAATATGAAATGTTGTCAATTGTGAATTGTGTTAAAAATGATAGACTGGCAATTGTTTTTCCATTGCAATTGCAGGGCAAAAAGTCTCTTCTAAAACAAAGAAGTCACAAGCATTGATCCCCCGGTGGGGTGTCCGGGCTAAAATTGCACCTCCTCATTTCTTCCCGAGGGTGTCGTAGAAGGCGACTAAGGGAAAAATCCGTAAGTTAGGCAGCAGCGGCTTCCGTGTACTTAACAGCTTCACTGCGATCCCCAAGACGCCTGCCGGGCGTGGGGATTACGGCAACCCCCCCTTTTATGCGGGTGGCCAAAGTGATCCTATAAGGATAGAACCACAGATATATATAGACCTAGATAACGCAAGAGCAACTACTTCGCATGCCTAGTTTCGTGCTTAGCTTGGTACAAAAATCGTAAGTAAAAAAAATAAAGTAAATGTCTTCATTCCATCGGTAAATCATTTTGTGATTAATATGAATAATAATAAAGCCTTTATTTTTCTTGTTATACAGGTTTTTCATTTTAACATTTGTACATCTTACATACTAACAGATCCCTTTCGGGTATAGGTCTCCTCCAAACTCTTCCATTTTTCTCTGCCCTTGGCAATATTTATCCATAATAATATGATTAACATTATGCGTTATTAATTAAAAAAAACATTATTTTTAATCTAATACTCTCAGTAATACCTATAGTAATACCAAATTTAAGAAAAACAAAACATTGTGATCTCATAATAGGTAGTCAAAAAATGGCACGCTTGGTTTTCATACAGACCGTGATACTTGCGTTATCTAGGGTCTATATATATCTGTGGATAGAACAGTGGACGTCTATCGGCTGATAATGATGATGATGATGAAGCATTGAGCACTACGCTTGCACAACGCGGATTTTGTAATACCGCCAGTTTTAGTCGTGGCTTAAATATTTCTGTATTAAATAAATAAATAAAATTCATTTATTTCAGGCAACAAACCCATACGACAAAAATTCATAAAATTGAATTGAAAATGAATAAAAATTGAATAAAAATAAAATTTAAATTTAATTAAAATTACATTACCTATTGTTAAAAATATTAATTAAAAATAAATATTGTTGGCAGTTAGTATTTCATTACTGAATGAAAATATAATTCAATGACAAAGTAGATAGATATTTCCTGCCCGGAATGAGGTAAAACGGGCAACATAATAACTTATTTGCAAACAGTCACAATTTGTTAGACAAGTTACGACTTAAGTTTGACTTAAGCAATTTTACTCTTGCGCACGTACCAAGTTAATAAATGCAGCCATTTTAATACTTGAAACACGATTATCTGACTAATAAATAAACGATTCAATTAGTCTAATCCGTCCGTAATTTTACTATTATATTTTAATGATCGGTCATGATTAAGCTACGCTTGTCGCGGTTAGGCCGTGGATGGGTGACCATCCATTTCATAGCGAGACCCCTCTGTCACCCCGGAAAGTGAAATGAGCGAGTGAATTAAGTGAAGTGAGCGGAATAAGTGTTTAAATTAGTTGCTATTTATTGTGTATTCTCAATTCTAATGTTTTACTTTTTGTTTAATTTTTAATTCTGTGATTCATGATATGATTGTATTTTATTTCTATTAATTTTTTAAATCTGAATTTATATTTAATTATTATTTTTTTATTATTCTGTTTTTGATCTCATAATGATAATTTATAATTGTTATTGTTGACTCTCTGCACGTGTTGGTGTTAACTTTGAGTGCAGAGAGTAATTGAAATAATAAATAAAAAAATAAATAATAAATAAAGCAGCCGTTGGTCCCGGCTGTCATTCGTAGATCTTTGGCAGTCCTTATGGGAAGTCAGAAGCGAGAAACTCCGACAATCAGTTCTACCAAGCGGTATCGTGCTACCCAGTAACTGAGTTGTGGAGGTCAGAGAGGCAGCTCCATGTGGAACACTGGTATTCAGCTGCATCCGGTTAGACTGGAAGCCGATCCCGGAATAGTTGGGAAAAGGGTAGGCAGATGATGATAAAGCTTCTTCTCGTGACTTCATCCGCGTAGATAGAATTAAGGCTGCTCTCTCGAAAAAAGCTTGAAAGAAGCATGCAGGTGAAGCAACTTTTCGTCGGCATTTACAGAAAAATTACATCTGAAAAAAATTGTTAGTAATCTACATGATATGATATGTAATTTGTTTTAGCCACAATTTTTCTATCGGTATCACATAATAAGAAAAAAAAATGTCAAATCACCTCCACATCATTGAGATGAAACCATTTTACTTCTAAATTTCTTATCAATAGAGTATAAAAAAATATCTACTGCTTTGCAATACAAAGGAAAATGATTTGGTTTTGTTACTTTTTACAAATATGTATTATTTTTATCACAATAAATTAAAAATGCGTCCGATTAAAGACTGTGTCTACATCACCCTCGCACTCGTCCACAAATTCAGTACGGGCCAAATGCTCAAGTTATGGGCATGTATACAAGCCTTAAATCAAATTATCAACACAAAAATGCTGCCAAATTACATTCGAATTCGTTCAGCCCCTCAAGCGTTAAAGAGTGACATACATGCATGCACCCATCCATCATTAAAGTTTAACGTTTATAATAGTGTTCTATGATAATATGTTTTATGGTATACATGACTTCCACACGGACGAAACTTCAGGCAGAAGTTCATCATGTCAACCTTTAGAAGCCCAGGGGGGGTTAAGCCGTAATCGTCATGCTTGGCCGATGCATGACGGCGATCGCACTAGGTGAGGTACTAAGAAAAACGTTGCTGCCCATCCTCTGGTCTATATCCCCATGTCGCCTTCTACCCCTCTCTCGCCTTCTACGACACCCACGGGTAGAAATGAGGTGATCAAGCAGAAGGTAGTGGACTAAATGGTGAACCAACTAAACTGAACTAAAGTCAACATTGCTCGTAGAATCAGCAAGCTGAAGTGGCAGTGGGCGGTCATGTGTGTCGCAGGACCGACGGCCGATGGAGGACTAGTCTTGGAGTGAAGACCACGAATCGGCACACATAGGTTGGGACGCCCTCCAGCCCGATGGACCTATGACCTGAAGAAGGTAGCCGTTGGTGGCTGAATACGGAATGCAGAGGAGGAGGACGAAAAATGGCGCGCCATGGAGGAAGTTTATGTCCAATACTAGACCTCTAGTAAGCTAAAGTGATGATGAGTGATGATCAACCAACGACTATTCAGACTTAACATTTATTTTCTTTTTTTTTTTAGCCTGTATTTTCTGCTGGGCAGGCACTGCAGGACAAAGGCCTCTCTACTCTCCTTCCACTTCTCTCTGTCAAGGACTATTTGGGACCAGTCTTTGTCAAAAGAGTCTAGATCATCCCGCCATCTCCGCCTGGGCTTGCCACGATGTCGCTTGCCATGTAAAAAGACCCATTGGGTCACGCGTTTGGCCCAATGATCGTCTGACATGAGGTAGATGTGTCCAGCCCAATTCCACTTCAGCGTGACAGCTTTCCTAATGACATCAGCTATTTTTGTAATGGAACGGATGGTAGTATTCCTAACCCGGGGCTTTGAAGTTTTATGCCCTGAATACTAGACTTAACATTAGTCTCAGAAATTTTTATAACGTTATGACGATTACTTTTGTTAAATGACATTATTAACCAATTGAATAATATTTACTTACATAATATAAACTCTTAATTTGGTACGAGACGGGTAATTTGATATAACAATTTATGTTCCGCTACAGTTGCGTTTAGAATTCATTGTTACGCACACTGGCACATACATATGCAGGTGTAATTTAACGCACACGTTTGTGCAATAAGGATGGGGACACATGATTAACGATTTAAAAAAAAAAAATGTTTTTTTGGAATTGTCGACATAAAAACATTATAAGTATACAGACGACATTATAAGTAGCTAGGTATGGTAGGGATTTTGCGAATCTCTAATATTATAGCACTCAGGGAAAACGTAGCTTCCTATTAGCGATAGAATTTTCACAGTCGGACCAGTAGTTTCGGAGATTCAACAAACAACACAATAAAAAAAATGTGAGCCGTCACGGGACGCCTGGCAGATGTGAAACATCGACATTATTTTGTAAAAGTAATATGCAGAAAAGAACAGATTGTGATAGGAACTAAATATGTCATAATGATGAAATAAAATATAACGATTTTTTTCCAGATAACGATGACTATTTATTGAATAAACATTTACTTTCATTAAATACAAAAAAATACGAATTTATTTCAAATCGTGACTACTTAATTCGTTTAATCAGTGACTTCGGTAATCGCACAGTCGATTGCGCATGGCGACGGGTCGCCACATCGTACACACTACTGCATATAGACTGTATATATATATATACCATCATATAGAGTGGCGACGCGTCGCCACGGCATGCGTCGCCACGCCAGAAATCGGTTTTACGTGCGGCTATAGATGTTTCACATCAAATAAACAGTAAAAGTCCTGACTGACTGACTGACTGACTGACTCAAGGACCTCAAGGGGACTCATCAACGCCCATAACCATGTCCATGTCCATGTGTGTCCATGTTATGGGCGTTGATGAGTCCCCTTGAGGTCCCTTGAACCTAGAAAGCTGAAATTTTGCACAGAGGTTCCCTTTATAATGTAGACAAGGACGGATTTTTGAAATTCAACCCCTAAGGGAGTTAAATAAGGGATGAAAGTTTATATGAGAAATAGTAATTTTTGTAGTTTAAACCATGACAATTGGTGTACGTTTATCATTCTGGTTAAAAATTAAAAACCACGTGTTTCAGTGTTTTTGGGAAATCATCCCGGAAGAGGGTAAAATAGGGGATGAAAAATTTGTATAGGGAACCCGTAAATTTTAAAGCTAACCCATATAATTTGGTTTACCGTGGGATGTTTTCCGACATTCACGCGGACGAAGCCGCGGGCGAAAGCTAGTGTTAGTATAGATGAGAAATTGTATTCCTCGTGCGTTTTCCTGTAGCTCAAGCAAGATGGTAGAAAACTCGGAAAAACAAAAAGAGATCGAGCAAATGCCTTAAAAATACAAGAGCACATCAACAGCTACGTTGGTTCTCGTGGTTTTGTTGGCAATCAATAACTTAATTATTGATTACGAACAAAACCATGAGAGATAGTGTCCAAGATAAACCACTTGTTTCTCGCTAGGACATACTTCATCACTTCAGCTTACTTTTGGTCCACTCTTGGACATAAGCCTCGCTCCATGATGCGCCGTTTTTCCCGGTCCTCTGCCTTCCGCATCCAGCCACCACCGGCTACCTACTTCAGGGCCTCAAGTCTGCTATTACAATAGTGTCAGCATTCAATCATAGACCATTGTCTATCATTGATTTCATAATTGTTGATTTTGACAAGTTTGGTAATTTACTAGTATAATGGCGTCATTATGACTTTCCAATAGTCAACCACTGACACGCCATTGAAAGAAATTTTAAAGAATGGTAATCTCGTACAAAATGACAACTGAATAAAACTGAAACTTAGGCGGTAATCTGCTAAAATTTTGACAGTTCCTTCGATTAGTAACCTACCATTAAAACGTCATTGTGTAGTCAATGATCGACATTATGAATTTAGCAGATCACGAACTTTTAGCAAAATGACAATGGGATCGTGTTGGAATGACGAAATTATAAAAATAGCAGACTTGGCCCCCTGGTCATCGGTCCATCGGGCTGGAGGGCATCCCACGCTGAGTCTACCGATTCGTGGTCTCTACGGTGATGGTGGAGAAAATACTTATGAAATGAAAATATCACATTGGCTTGTCCAGTATTAATCACGATACCTAATGCATGAGAGTCGTCTTAATAATTGGGTTATCATAACATTAACATGACGACCGTAGTTAGTTAGTCGGTTAGTCTGTATGGTGTCGGACGTAAAGAATAGCATCATCCCATATCTTCTCGTGGGTGTCGTAAGAGGTGACTAAGGGACTCACCAGAGAATGGACAGCAGCGTTCTCTGTGCCTTTGTAACAACCATACTGCGATCGCCAACCCGCCTGCCAAGCGTGGCGATTATGGCAAAACCCCCCCTTTTGGGGGAGGCCTATGTCCAGCAGTGGACGTTATTCGGCTGAAATGATGAACGTGACGACAAGGTTGGCGCAGTGGCTGAGCAATTGGCTGCTGTGCTGCGTGTCGCGGGTTCGATTCCCACACGGCACAAATATTTGTATAGCCTGCTGGTAGTTGTTTCGGGTCTGGTTGTTTGTGTATGTAATTTTATATGTCTGTAAACATACCCACGATACAAGAGAAATTCCTGGTGGCCACACCAGGAATTTCTCTTCCGGTATGGCCACCAGGAATTTCTCTTTCTTCCAGAAAGGTTCCGTACATATTGTAGGCACATATCCATACTTCTATACTAATCCATACCTACTATCCATACTTAATTTATTATAAATGCGTTTTTGCGACATAAACGGCCGTATCTTTTTTCACGTTAACATAGTGGGTTGAAATTTTTACAGCATCAAGGGACCGTGAACTTGAGTATATGGTTTTAATTTCAACTCGATACCTCCACGCGTTCCCGAGATAAAGGGTCTTGACAACAGATAGACAAACAGACAGACGGACAACAAAGTGATCCTATAAGGGTTCCGTTTTTCCCTTTCGAGGTACGGAACCCAAAAAAAAATAAAAAAATTTAAGACCGTCATTTACCAAGGGTTTCAAGAAAAAAAAACACTTTCCACAAAAACAATTTGTTGAAACAACTCGCTAGTGTGGACATATCCTTATGCGCAAGCGCTCATTACAGACGTACGGAGTATCCCACGAGTTGAACAGCAATTTGTTCTCAAATTTCTGTGCGCATTGTTTTAGGATATTGCTTCTTTTGTTTTTGTTAATAACAATTACGTGCGTTGTTAACGTGTTTTTACTAACGACTTTTATTAGTGCAATACTTATTAAAATAAATCAAACTGCAAGTTATGAATGGACTTATAAATAACTAACACTTTGCCCGCTTTTCTTAAGAAAACCTAATCACTGTCACGTTTAAAATTGTATCTTATATATAAAAATCTTCTGTGCGTGTGTATGAAAGTGAAGTCCTCCTAAACGGCTGTACCGATTTTGATGAAATTTTTTGTGTGTATTTCGGTGGATTTGAGAATGGTTTAGATTCACAATTGGACCCGGTAGGTGGCGCTGCAGTCGAGTTGTAAGACTTTTTTAATTTAAGGGCAGGACAACGTCTGCCAGGCCCGCTAGTCCTACTTATAATATTATAAATGTGAAAGTTTGTGTTTGGATGTTTGTTACTCAATCACGCGTAAACCGCTGAACAGATTTGCATGAAAATTGGCATATAGATAGAGCATTTGCTGGATTAACACATAGGATACTTTTTATCCCCGTAAAGTGTTCCCTTGGGATAATCGTTCTTTTTACGCGGGCGAAGCCGCGGGTAGAAGCTAGTAATAAATAAAATACCAAGTAACATAAAGTCCCTCCTATTTTTTAATTTTAAGCGTATTCTCACAAAATTGTTAATTGATAAATGATTTTATAGTGTAGGTAATCGAATTCCTAGATTATAAGTTGTAAGTCGTGAACTGTAGCATAATGATTGTCACATTGTTAATAATGAATTGTTATCAATTTAATAGTAGATTATGCACTAAGGGGATAAAGTAGTGTCTTATGTAGCGGGCGCCGTATTGTATCCCGAGCAAAACGAAGTATTCCAGCGTTAACTCCCGAGCGTAGCGAGGGAGTTTAGAGTTAACTCCCGAGTAAAGCGAAGGAATTGAGACAAAAATCCTGAGTGCAGTGTGGGATTCAAGGTCGCCCAAGACGAAGGCACCTTTATCCCCGAGGAGCATACTCTACTTTTCACAACATCTGCGAGACAATTAAAAGAAATAGTATACATTCATTTGTATAAAAAAAAAAATTGAGATTTTAAAATATTTTCTAATATGAAGAATACATTACCAGGAGTAAATTGATATATTCTTACCATATTTTAAACCCCCACACAATGAAAATAACACTTTTTCGTTTCTGCTCGATGTCCAATTTACGTCTATAAATAAAAGAAAGTGACAAGCCACGTTAACGGATCTATGAAATTGGCAGACAAGTGATGTGACAAGTGTGTGGAAAAATTCTTTATGGAAACATTTGGAAACATTCTTTATGACATTATTTCCCATAAAACGATGCAATTTCAGTGTAAGAACTGTGAAACAGCGACTTTCAGTGTCACTGTTACTGTCAATCACAGTTTCGTTCTGAAATAATGAGCTTTTCGTTAAACTATTAACTTTTTTTTAGGAAGAAAGGTTCTCGAATGGCGACCATGAACAGGAAGACGTAGTTTTGGTAGCCCTCCCACCAGATGGACCGACGACGTCGTCAAGGTCGCGAGTAACCGGTGGATGCAAGCCAAGGTTGCCGCTAGTTGTGGCGTTCTATGGGGGACGCTTATGTTCAACAGTGGACGTCTTTCAGTTGATGATGATGATGTGATGATGGTTTTGAGTTTTAGTTTGACATCTGAATAGTGGTATGATGTGGTATAATGGGTTGGTTCCGCAACTCCACGTCTCAGCGCGTACCTACCTACCTGTTATGCGTACAGGTGGAAAATAAATCATTCATTTTACACCAGCTCCCCGAGAAAGGAAAGCAGCGCCTTGACCTGGGTTGTTGAAGTACTTGTTCCTGTATAAAGCGACATCAAGGCAGTTCAGAAGCACATGGCTGATGTCTTGTCTGCCCACATGCAGGCTCTGCACAGTAGGCAGAATGTCTCCTGATTAAAATGTTCAAATTGTATTCGTAATCTAGATAAAAATGTGGGTACATTATTGATATTGATTGTGTGTCATGACTCATGAGGTAATGAAGAAACCTCCAATTTACCCAAATTGGAGGTTTTTCTTAGCAAAATGAAACTTGCCCTTATCAGTAAATCACAGTTCAAATTTTAAGTGTAATAACAAAGCCTCCATTCTTAACAAGTTGCTATTTCTGTAGAATTTCATACCTATTTTTTTTTTTCAACTTCATTCATATCCCCCCTTCTTTTGTTTTACTCTACCAACCAACCGTACCATTGGAATGTTTTTCTCACGTGCGAAGAACCCTAAAATGTTTCACCAAATCTTCTGCTCACCACCCAAAGCAGAACAAACGTAGCGCGTCGAGTTTGTTACGCCATACGCGCCTCCCGTGACGAACAGAACCGACCTTCTCAAGTTACTATCTAACTTAAAAATAATACGTAAAAATCATCTCTGTTTTTGTACGAGTAAAGGTGATAATGCTGTGCACAGACGGGGATAGTTCAGGGATCTGTGTTACTGACTGTACTCAAGCGTGGACGTTGCGTAATAATAATTAAGATTTCGGTGGTTAGGTATTAATTTAATGTACCTACCTTAAGATTGCTTAGAATAAATATCACGGTTTTTTTTTGTCATTCTACAAGTAGTGTCTACATGTAAAATAACTATTTCAGGTACCTATTTTGTTTATTTCAAGAGTGTCGAGATGTTTATAAGCGTTACAAAAATATTGTAAAAAATATTTAAAAAATACAAAAGCATAATCAAAATGGAAGTAGGCAAATGATATGTTGGTATGGAAAATTTAAATTAGTGTAATAAAAATAAAAAGTTCTATGTCAAATGTCTATTGATTTTGAATGTGCAATAAAATAGTTGTAAATATGAGAAAACCAACATCTCTTCAACCAATCGAATCAACACCAAGCTAATAAATATTGGAAATTATTTAATTTAAAGTCTGTACGGGCCTGTTGGTCTAGTGGTCACTGACCCTGACTGCTAAGCCGGAGGTCGTGGGTTCGATTCCCACCCAGGACAAGCTTTGTGTGATGAGCATGATTGTTTGTTCTGTGTCTGGGTGTTTATCTATAATATGTATGTATTTATAAATTATATAAGTATGTATATCATTTGTCTGGTTACCATAACACAAGCTCTGCTTAGTTTGGGACCAGATGACCGTGTGTGAGTTGTCCCAAGATATTTATTTATTTTATTTATTTAAAGTTGTTTTGCAAAAATATAAAAATCGAATAAAATTTTTCTCGCTTCCATTCTTTCAATCTGCATAAAATATTGTTAGCCTAACGCATTGTGAACAAGTGTTTACAAGCATTAAATCAATTAAATAGGCAAACACAATGAATTCAAACACAATCGTTCCTAGAAAATAGTTAAATATTCCTTTTGTTATGTCTCAAATATCTGTTAATAGGTATTTTTAGAAGCCCACTGCTTTATGAGTTATTGCGAACCAGTTTGGTCGTGTGGCCTTCGGGCTTAGACGAAATGTTTCGTAGCCCGGTTACTCGAGACATGACGTGGATACCTTGTCAACTACATGGTAAGATAGTAGAAGGTTCATGGCGTAAAATACGAGTAATCTGGCTGCAAGATTTGAAAGGAACCGAGCGAGAGATCCCGTTTAATTTGTTTGGAATGCATTCAACACAATTCCATCTTTTAGTTTATAGGTACCAGATATTAATTTATCTTAGCTTAGGTGTCAGTTGTAACACTTAATTAAAACTCTTAACTACCTATCGGCCTAATTGTATTGTAAACTGTACTTGTTTTCTGTTGTAAACTTGAAGGTGCAAATAAACAATATTTTATTTTTATTTATTTTTTATCTTTTGGAAATTATCAGTAGGCATTACTCGTATAAGCATTATCTGTTATGGGCGACACTAAAGATATACCGTACTAACTACTATACCTACCGCTTTTAGAAGTAAATATACTTGCATAGTGTCCGTGAAGTTTCTTGCTCTTTCTTCTCTATAGGGATAGCTGCGTTTTGGAACGGGAGCTTCAACTTTTTTAACAAAATTAGCCGACTCCTGGACCATTAAAAAGTGCCTGGAACTCAGAAATCTAATCGAAATTAATGCTTTGACTTTGATTTTGACTTACACGTCACTTTTTGCAGCGCAGCAAGTATTCTATGTGGTGTAAGATATAAGTGAATACATTCTATCGTCGCAAAGGCAAATCAGCGTCGTTGCAATTTACGTTTGAATTGAATAAATCATGTCATTTTGGGCTAAAGAACATACAATACCGATGGTATAATTGCCGGCACGTAAATTGGCCACAGATTTTGTAGTGGGGGAAGTTCACGCACGCACAATTTCATACATTTTTACGTGCGCGAACTTCCCCCACTACAAAATCTGTGGCCGACGTACGTGCCGCTAACTATACTTTGACGTACCATGCTGCACTAGGCGTACAGAATGAACCTTCTGTAACTCTCTGTTTCATTGTGGTCCGATTACGTTGATCACATGTTTCAAGCGAAGTTGATTAGCAACATGCTCACCAAACGTGATTATGATTATAGTAGTACCCCAAAGTGCTATATTTTGGAAATCTAAAAGGCTAACTGCCAGCTTTGTTAATAGAAATCTTAGACTTGAATTAGTTTAAAAGAAATCGTAGTGGGAATGTCGGATTATCTTATGATTAGAAGAGACCATTAGCAAATAATACCAAGACAGGACTTCTTTAAAAAATAACTTGTATTTAGGCCTGAAAATACGATTAATTTTCAATTTACTGTTAAATTTGATTTTTAATTGCTTTGAAATCAATAAATAGTCAATTGAGTTAGCAAATATATACGAGTGACGCCATAAGTATAAATTGCCATTCAAAATCTACGGAGGATCGCGTTTTCAGAGCTCAAAAAAAGTAAATGGTGTCATCCAATATCCAATATTCCAATATCGTTGATCATCAATAAAATTGAGCCCATGGCTGAACGCTGACCCCCAAGATACAGGTCCAGGCCTAGTTTGGGGGTTAGGATCAGATTCGTGGAAATACATTCTTGTGTAAACTAATTACGACTGGACTGGAACATGTATTTTTAGTGTCAAATAAAAGTTTTTATTATTTATTTATTATCCATTCAATTTCAAAATCTACTCGCAATGTCATCAATGTCAAAAATGTAGGCAGAGACATTTTTGACAGATTGAGACTAAAATCAAAACGCAAACCTTCTTAAAAGTTAGTAGCCTCCTACACTGTGTTTTGTTTGGTGAACATGCAAATCCTATCGTGTTTTGTTAGAAACAAGGTTTTTAAATACTGGCTTTCTTGTGTATGCTGTTATCATCATCAGCAGCCGGAAGACGTCCACTGTTGGACAAAATCCCCCCCTTTCCCCTTGAGGGAGCCCAAGGGGAAAGGGGGGGATTTGCCATAATCCCCACGATTGGCTTTCGCTTGGGGATCGCAGAGAGGTTGTTAAGTACACGGAAACCGCTGCTGCTAGACTTCTAGATTTTTCCTTAGTCACCGCTACTCTAGCATGGCCGGACATGCCATGGGCTATGCTGTTATACCTAAGCATATTTATAGCGGTCGCTACACCACATAATTTCGTTAATCTTTTTGGATGCGGGTATAGTTCTTATATAGCGTCGCTACATTGAACTTGATTGAATATAGCCAAAAGAAACATAAGACTCGCAGGTACTTCGTCGAATTCAACAGCTGGCAATCATTCTTTACGACAACCTTCCAAAAGAGTTACCTTAACCAGACGAGCCGTCTCTTCTGTATCAAAGACCTCTTCTTTTTTCAAAAGGCATAGTTTCATTAGTTTTTTTTTGCAGAAAACACGAGAACATTTTGTTGAAAATCGGCGTCTTTGTGTAACGGCCGCGGTGGCCTTCGCCGTCCGTGACTGGTCGACGTCAAACTGCATCGGGTCAACGATACTATGGAACAGTGGAACGAAACTAGACATAGACCGAGACCGGGTGACGTCACCTACCTGGTATTCAGCTTGAGGAAGTTCGGTGGGAACCTTTGGTAATTATAAGTGTTGTTAGGTATTAGATTATGTGAGACTGGTTACAGTGGTCACAAAGCGTGAGGTTTCCGTTCGATGCTCATAGCGCGCGGTGTATTTAGTATTTAGGTGTGTTGAGAAATTCTTAAAAGCAGCCTGTGGTTTGTCTTGATGTATAAGGCTTTTCACGAAGGACATAATAACACACATATTATTATTATTTTTCTGTGTGGTATCTTACTTTTAAACATGTTGGTTGGCCTGTAATTGATGACTATATAAACCCGAGACTGATTATTTGTTGTACCTAATGTGAAGAGAAGCTATGAACAAATCTTAAATGTCGATGAACGTGCAAATAATTCAGTATTCTTTCAGGTACCTAATCATCGTATTAGGTACAGCTTTGCTCCATAATTATAGCCATTTATTAATAATGAATATCAGGTTACGAGTTAATAAATGTTATCCACGATATATTTGATAGTAATCTATTTGTTAGCTAACTCTTTGAATATTGGCTGAAATATACCAATTTTGCAGCTGCAGTTTGTACTTTCATTTAGCGCATACCTATTTCAATGACAAAAACTCCAATATCTTCCTATAAACTTCACACAGAGCACTAAAAGGCGACTGTTTCGAATCAGTACGTGCGACAATTCGTTCACTTATCGGCACTTGACCTCTTTTGTTGTAGAATTCAGCACGAAATGCGATTTGCGCCGCTCCAAAGACCGAAATTTGAGCCCGCAGTCAAAATATACGCGTCATTCGAAAGACCAGTAGAAGTTGGTCCTTTGAGCCATACTTTGGCGGTACTTTTGTAGATTTTATAAAGGTGGAAGGTCATTTGTTTTTGGTCATTTGCTACTGTATTGTAGAGTAATAATTGAATGTTAGGTGTTCTTATGATAAGATTAGTTTTGTTTTGGTACCCGTTCATTGAGTGCCAAGTGTACTATAAGTGTACTATAGGTTATCTATTTCTTACAAAAATATGGCTTCTAAGTAAGTAATAAATATTGCATAATTTAGAATAAATCTCTGATACATGTTGCCTAATCAATACCGTTATAGTAATGGAGGTAATTAGCGTGTCTGTCTCATAAAGCTTCGATGTAGTCGTCGTTTTAGCTTATGAAATAGATTATATAAGAAAAGTTAAACCTAATACTACTTTAAAAAAAATACTTAAGCACTTTATTATAAAAACTCATTTTCCCTACAATAGTGACGAGCCACATCCAGTTACCGCTGATCTGTGTTATACGGAAACTTGTTTACGTACTTTGACAGCTGAGTCCATAGTATCGAACCAAAACTTGTTCATTATTTTATGACCTACCCTCAAAATATTACAATCGACGCCCAGTTTTTTGTAATACGTCCAACATTTAGTTTGTTATTGTGATATGTATAGTTTTAAATATTCTCATGTAAGTGAATTGTAATTCTTGTAAGAATAAATGATCTCAAACCCCATAAGTAGTTTAGTATGGACAGAGGGGTCTTAAATAAGCCTATTTGAACTTGAAGGCTTCAAATGTGGAACAGACGATGCATCCGCCTTACAACCCGCATCCTGTCCCCTGCAACTTCTTTTTGTTTTCAAAAATTAAAGACAAACTTAGAGGCATACGTTTTACGAGCCTTAAATCGGCGGTACATGCGTTCCATGAAGCCATTGAAGAGGTCCCTAAGGAAGCCTGGTTCAACTGCTTTGTACAGTGGTTTTAGCGAATGCAAAAATGCAATAATTGCGAGGGAATATACTTTGAAAGACAATAAACGTATCGTATGTCTTATTTATCAGAATTCAGAAACTTTCAGCATGCTCTAAGTATAAATAAATTATAATACTCGTAAACACTCAAAAACATAGTTTTTTTTTAATAATAATAATTTAATAATATGTGGGGACAATTCACACACGGCCATCTGAGCCCAAACTAGGGAGACCCTGTATTATGGGTGTCAGACAGCTGATATACATACACAAATACATTTTAAATACATACATATATAGATAAACAACACCCAGACACAAGGCAAACACAAGCTCATCACACAAATGTTTACCCTCGGCGGGAACCGAACCGGCAACACGCTGCGCAGCAGTCGATCGCTCAGCCACTGCGCCAACCGTGTCGTCGACCATGTTTTACACAAACGCTGACAAATCACACATGAAACACTTACTTACCTACGTGTGTAGTGTGTATGCAAAGTTCCACACGACACATTACTGCATACAAAGTTTCCTTAGCCCCATCCTAAGTAGAATTCAACGTAAGTGTGAAAGAATTTATCGCATTTCTGTATAAGCCTATACAGACTTCAATAATTCCCTTTACCGGAACGACACTTAAGGCTGGAATCGTACCAATTAGCACTTAAAGACTTATGGTCCTTTCGACCGTATTTAGCGACTGCTGCTTGTTCACTGTCCCTGAAGGCATGTCCAAGATATCTATTGGTTATTTCATTGCTTGATTTAATGTTTTATAGTGACATTACACTTAACTACATTATTGGTTACGTGTATCGCTTACCTATTTAAATTAAATAAAAAGTTTTTTCAAAAAAAGAAAACCGCCTTCGACGAAAAACTTTTTATTTTTCGCTTTTTAGTGTTGCCAATCCATTAAGAAACGGCAACACACTTAAAGAAGATTGTAAGTCCTCCAGTGATAGAAGAAACTAAAACGTCGTCTAAGTAAGTTTTTTTGGGAATTTGTTGCTTTTCTCAAAAAGGGCTGTACCAATTTTGATAAAATTCATATGGGACCTTTACGGAATAACCCCCTTTCGAACAAAAAAGAATTTTGCAAATCCGTCTACACACGACAGAGTTATGCCCGAAAATACATAAAAAAATAAATATAGACATTCGAATTGATAACCTCCTCCTTTTTGAAGTCGGTTAAAAAGGCGTAAAATAAGCAGTCTTTGCTGGTACTATTGTGGAATTTGAATCAGATATTTGTTTGCTGCACCCAGACATGAATGCGTTTGTTAGTCGTATGATGTCATAAGGCCAGAATTAAAGATTTATTTATTTGAATAAAAACACGAATGCGCTCAATCATCAATACATATATACAATATACAAGTAAATAAAGTTAAAGTGTCTCTTTGTAATGTCAAACTAACAAGATGTTACTAAATGCATTTATTATGAATGTGTACACGGTATTAATACAAAAAACAAATTAATATTTAATATATAGGGTGACTGGTAATTAGTGTACGATACTTAAACACGTGATTGTGTTCATGATAACAAACAACTTTCCCGAAGAAAAAATGTTTTTTGTACTGGTTCACTTTAGGTCACAGGCGTGCGCGCGCGTGAATTTCATACGGCTGTTGTCTTATTGTGACAAACCACTTTCCCGAAGAAAAAATGTTTTTTGTACTGGTTCACTTTAGGTCACAGGCGTGCGCGCGCGTGAATTTCATACGGCTGTTGTCTTATTGTGATAAAAGTGAACCAGTACAAAAAACATTTTTTCTTCGGGAAAGTTGTTGGTTATCATGAACACAATCACGTGTTTAAGTATCGTACACTAATTACCAGTCAACCTATATATTAAAAAAAATTGTCTATCAGTCTATTTGTTTCGAAACGGCTGATTTGATTTTGATTTTTTCCGATTTCTAATATAATAAGAAATAAATAGGCTACTTTTATATCAGAAATTGGATTTGGGTTTCGTTTAAAAATAATTCCTCGCAGTTAACCCTTTATTCACGCGGACATATTCGCGGGCATAAGCTAGTATCTGTACTTAAGCATCTATATCTGATCTGGGTGTATCTGTTCTTGTAGTTTCTGTCGCTAGTAATATAATAAACCTTCGGAAACATAAAGTTATTGCCCCTGCCTTACGTATTTTATTGATTATAGTAAAACAAAACGAAAATTAGATAGTAGGTACTGAAAAGATATAATACGGCGTTGATCCAGTAACCTGGCCGATCCAGCGTCACTGGATTCCAACTCTTGATCCATGTAAATTAGCCATAAAAGAAGATGAAGAGTCAATCCAAAGTTCCATATTATATACTTTTATACTATACTAGCGACCCGACCCAGCTTCGCATGGACCTATAGCCTTCCTCGATGAATGGACTATCCAAACAAAAATATTTTTTCAATTCGAACCATTAGATCCTGAGATTAGCGCGTTCAACCAAACAAACGAACAAACAAACTCTTCAGCTTTATAATATTAAGTATAGATACTATCCATACTTAATTATTAATATTATAAAAGAGGACTATTATAAAGTGTTCTCTGTCTACGTTTTCACGATGAAACAGCTGAACCAATTTTGTTGAAATTTGGTATGAAAATAGCTTGAATTCTGAGGAAGGACATAGGCTACTTTTTAATACGCGGTTTCGTCTATATCCGCGATAACCGGAACATTCACGTGGACGAAGTCGCGGGCAAAAGCCAGTACAACATCTTTGCCTTTCCCATCACTGACAAGAAAATCTAACAAGTTAAAGTTAACCTACTATCACTGAAAATCTACACTCAATAAATTGACTTGACGACACGGTTGGCGCAGTGGCTGAGCGATCGACTGCTGCGCAGCGTGTTGCGTGTTCGATTCCCGCCCAGGGTAAATATTTGTGCAATGAGCACTTGTGTTTGTCTTGTGTCTGGGTGTTGTTTATCTATATATGTATGTATTTAAAATATATCTGTATATGTATATCAGCTGTCTAGTTTGGGGTCAGATGGCCGTGTGTGAAATGTCCCCACATATTATTATTATTATTAATTATTAATGTTCGGCAGTAACCCGGTCTCGCGTGTTCAGCTACCATAACTAAAGTAAACCAGTTTTAGCTAACTATACATTCATTAGAAAACAAGCTGTAAGGTGTGGCTACTGCCTAGATCTCAGGCTGAAAGTTTAGCACAAAGTTTATAGGAGAAAGGTGGAATTAGTGTTCATTCATAACTGTAATGGCGTTTGGGTTCTATTTTGTGGTGCTTGAGAATATCTAATTATTGTTTAGAATAAGTACCATTAATAATAACAATAAGTTTATTTGTCATCATATAGTAGACACATTCATGAATAATGTAAATTCAGACATATATCTATACAATAAAAAACCGGACAAGTGCGAGTCGGACTCGCCCACTGAGGGTTCCGTACATATTTGTAGGTACATATCCATACTTCTATATTAATCCATACCTACTATCCATACTTTAATCTACTTAATATTAATATAAATGCGTTTTTGCGACATAAACGGCCGTATCTTTTTTTTACGTTAACATAGATAGTTGATTTTTTTACAGCATCAAGGGACCGTAGACTTGAGTATATGGTTTTAATTTCAACTCGATACCTCCACGCGTTCCCGAGATAAAGGGTCTTGACAGACAGACAGACAGACTGACGGACAACAAAGTGACCCTATAAGGGTTACGTTTTTTCCTTTTGAGGTACGGAACCCTAAAAATGAATAGTTGTTCGTTAGTCTCGCTAAAACTCGAGAACGACTGGACCGATTTCGCAAATTTGATAGCTGCAAAAGTTAAAAACTGTGGCGCAGCTACCAACGCCCGACTCCAATTGAGAGGGTAAGCTGTTCCAGGCTAATACATAACAATAGTATTATAAACAAAAATAAGTAAATCAAGAGAAAAAAACAAAATATTAATTAAAAAAAAAGAGGAGAGAGAGTTGAGTTGAGTGTAGGTGAAGGTGGGTGAGTAAGTGAGGTGCAAGTAAGGAGGGTGAGTGTCGAAGTGCGGGTGTAGAAGTGGGAGTATAGGTGTACCTATATAGGGTGACTGGTAATTAGTGTACGACACTTAAACACGTGATTGTGTTCATGATAACAAACAACTTTCCCGAAGAAAAAATGTTTTTTGTACTGGTTCACTTTAGGTCACAGGCGTGCGCGCGCGTGAATTTCATACGGCTTTTGTGTTATTGTGATAAAAGTGAACCAGTACAAAAATCATTTTTTCTTCGGGAAAGTTGTTTGTTATCATGAACACAATCACGTGTTTAAGTATCGTACACTAATTACCAGTCACCCTATATATGTAGTGAATGGTGAGTGGTTATGGAGATGTTATACTTCCGTGTTAATGGAGACGTTATATTTATAACAAGCCTAGGTTTTCTCTCGACATTTTCGATTTCTGATGTTATATTTATTACAAGCCTAGGTTTTCTCTCGACATTTTCCTTCACCGATGTCCGAGATGATCATGAAATGATTTGTGTGGGTTTTGATAATTAAAGACCAGTATGTCTATTCTGTTACAATCTCCCTCGGTGAACACCTAGGTGAAGTGAGCTGTCATCCGTCCCGATGCTAGGGATTGACAAAGCAGATGAACGGATGACAGATCACTAGCTTCACCTAGATGTTCTCCGAGGGAGATTGTAACAGAATAGACATACCATGGTCTTTACTAAGCACGTGATAATGTCACAGATTAACTAATAGTTCCTTTGGATAATGTCCCGAGCTAAGAAGATAAATGTAGTATCATAAGCGTGAACATGAATTTACCCAGATTATACTTATCTGTTCTCTGATAAGTATAATCTGGGTATCTTCAAGGCACGAATGAACCGGTTCATCCTAGGCAAGCGTGTTCCAACTTAGGGCGCATCATCACTTAAGATCAGGTCTGCTATTTTTATAATTTCGTCACTCCAACACGATTCCATTGTCATTTTGCTAAAAGTTCGTAATCTGCTAAATCCATAATGGTCGATCATTGGTCGGTCAATAGTCTCGTAATAGAATTGTGTTATAATGACATTGTCAACAAATTTGAACATTTATTCATGCCAGATATCATATATATATCTTTTTACATATTATTTATAAGTGTTTTAAGCAATCTGAAGTAGTTCGTAAACTAAGTCAGTCATTAATTTGTCATTATGTACGAGATTACCATTCTATATCATTTCTTTCAATGGAGTGTCATTGGTTGACCATTGGAAAGTCATAATGACGCCATTATGCCATTATATTAGTAGATTACCAAACTTGTCAAAATCAACAATTATGACATCAATTATAGACCAATCTGACACTTGACTATTGTAATAGCAGACTTGAGGCCCAGGTGAATTGCAGTCAAACGCAAGCCTATTTGAATATAAAAAAAGTCTAAAGTGTCTCATTACAAGTTTGAACTACCTATTGATTGTTAAACTTAGTACATTGGACAACTAAGTTTTTTGACAACACGGTTGGCACAGTAACTAAGCGATAGGCTGCTGTGCTGCTTGTCGCTGGTTCGATTCCCGGACGGAACAAATATTGGTATACCCTATGGGTAGTTGTTCCGGGTCTGGCTGTGTGTGTATATTTTTTGTAAACGCATCCAGCGCATCCATACAGGAGAATTCGTAGTGTGGGGCAACGTTACAAACAAGAATACTTACACTTAGACTAGATTTTAAAATAATAGAGTTAAATATTCAAAATCTATACCTAAAATTGCTTCGAAAAATTGAAAAAATGTTGACTAGGGTTGGTTCTCAATTTAGTTCAATAACCCTAATTGTGGAATCAACTAGACTTCTGAACACATTGATACACACATGCATTGCAAGTCGTGACGTCACGAACTAAGCTTCCATCAGATACAGCTGATAGGAGCTCCAAGGTTTAGTAGCTTCAAACCTCACTTCATTATAACTAAAATACATTTGATTTACTCCGATTGCCTATAAGTTAGAATTATTATTTGATTCGTAAGTTCAGTTTAAATTAAAGAACCTGCTTTCCTTGATTCTATTCCATAACTAAATGTTTATACATATTAAAAAATACGATGACATAAATGTAGATTGATGGCGAGGGACAGGAAGACCATTGAAAAGACGGCGTGAAGAAAAATTTTAAAGATCGAAGGGATCAGTGATAACAAGAATTTTGACCAGGACGCAATAGAAAAGAAAACGGGTTACGCCAGCCCCAATCAACATGGAATAGGATAAGAAGATGATGAGGAGGGAGGGTAGAGAGGGTATCATTTCTGCTAGTTAAAAATACAGAATTATCGCTATCAATGCAAAACAAAATCAAAATTCCTTCAGTAGTTACGCTTACAAGCACGTTTTCAACGTAATATTTCCTCAACAAAATTAGCGCGAATACCAAACTACTGCACTAAGATAAGACAAAGCAAGTAATTTGCCTAAACAGACAACTAATTAAGGATACATATCTGTATACCATTTCAATAACGATGTTGTTTCTTCAATAATATGCACGCACCTCGAGAAATGTCGCGGAGAAATCGGAGCCACGCCTTGCAGATAAGCCTGTCGTTGCGACGTTGAATTTGCATGCAACGCAAAGATTATGTAGCAGAAAGGACAGATTTTTGTATGACGACAAGGTAGAGTTAACTTCATCTGTGTCCTTTTGCTTTTACTTCCTTTATGCTGAAGACCTGTATATAGTGGAACAATAATAGGCTGGTATTTTTTTTACTGTTTAAGTTAAGTTTAAAGTTTTGATAGCTAAGCCAAAAAGCTTTTTAAAGCCGCTTTGAGTTTGTCAAAAACTTAACGTTCTCCCAATGTCTTAAACCAATTTTAGGAATCAGAACCACTTGTAACTATTCTGTCAGATTTATTTTTACTTACATTTAAGATAACATCCTTTCTCGATTATATAAAATTTAATTTACCTTATTTAAATATAGATAAAGCTTAAAAATAAATGAAAAATATATTATGTACATACAGGGTTCACAGAGCATCAAAAAACTCGTCCGCATCGCTCTCAATGGGACAAGTGCCCAAGAGGCTAGCAGCATTACCACGTTGAATTGCAATGCTAATTCTTTGGCCCAAGAAAACGTCAGCCCTCTGGTCACGTGAAGAGTCGACCAGCCGCTTAACAATGCCCATAAAAACAAGGTGAGAATATTCTTTTGGTAAATCCCAATCATTCGAAAACACCACAAAACCATTACTGGTTCCATGTTCCGTCTACGAAGCTATTTACTCTATGGCATCACGTTCTTCAGAGCTGCATAATGAGTTGCATCGGCACCGCGAATCACGTGCTCCACCATTAAAGGCGACGCCAGACAAGCTTCGACCATTATACAACACATATTGTAAGTGACCATTTTGTTTTAATATCCAGTTTCACGATTTGGAAATGTTGAGAGAATTTCTCGGAATTTATTTCGTTTATTTCGAATTTTCGAATGTCTACTTATTGGGAGTGGTATGTGGTACGCACGAGTAGGTACAAGGTTTTATTGGAAGACTAGTGTATGCCCGCGACTTCATCTGCATGAATTTTCGTACGGACACTTTTTTTGATAATAAAATATAGCCATGTTACCCGATGATATTGCAGCTTTCTATAGGTGAAATATTTTTTGGAACGAAATTCCCTAACGCAGAATCGTTTCAGCCGTTTCATCGTAAAAGTGTAACAGACAGAGTTACTGTCGCATTTATAATATTACGTATGGATTTTAGATGCTAAAAACATTTACTGATTATTTTAATACCTCTATTCATTGTAGAAATTCTGTCTCGGTTGGGTGGGGTGTCTTTTTGTATTTCAGCAGAGAAGTGTGTTGAAAGTTTCGAGAACCTAAATGGTTTTGTCAGGACCAGACACCATTGTGATGAGATAAGAAAATTAAATTGGTCTAATCATGCAATACAAATTCAGTAAAAAGGTTACTTTGTTATTTTTTTCACTAACACTTGGCGCCACCTAAATGTTGTGTCTAAAACCACTGTTCACTACACGACACGACTG
Organism: Charanyca ferruginea; assembly: GCA_947361185.1. Classification (NCBI taxonomy): domain Eukaryota; kingdom Metazoa; phylum Arthropoda; class Insecta; order Lepidoptera; family Noctuidae; genus Charanyca; species Charanyca ferruginea. Next base: position 27,461,420 of record OX376058.1, on the reverse strand, counting down.
GTTGACGTCGCGGTTGGCGCAGTGGCTGGCTGTGCTGCGCAATACTCAGGTTCGATTCCCGAACGGAACAAATATTTATGTGGCCTACAGGTATTTGTTCTAGGTCTGGTATGTAAGTTTATATTTTTGTAAACGTATTATAGGAAAATAACTAGAGCCTACGTTCTTTAAAAATAACCGGACAAGTGCGTGTCGGACTTGCCCACCGAGGGTTCCGTACATATTTGCAGGTACAGTCAACAGCAAAAGTAGATGATCAAAATCAGAAATTCAATACTAATGAACGGAGTTCGCGTCACAACTGTTTGGCGTCGAAGTGATTCAAAAGTATGTGTGTGACAATCACATACTTTTAATAAATAAACTAGTAATCAATTATATTAATTAGTCTTAGTAAATTAGTATTGAATTTCTGATTTTGATCATCTACTTTTGCTGTTGACTGTACATATCCATACTTCTATACTAATCCATACCTAATACTATCCATACTTTAATTTACTTCAGATTATAAATGCGTTTTTTTGCGACATAAACAGTCGTATCTTTTTTTCACGTTAACTTAGAAGTTTGATTTTTCATTTTATACAGCATCAAGGGACCGTAGACTTGAATATATGGTTTTAATTTCAACTCGATACCTCCACGCATTCCCCAGATAAAGGGTCTTGACGGACAGACAGACAGACGGACAACAAAGTGATCCTATAAGGGTTCCGATTTTTCCTTTTGAGGTACGGAACCCTAAAAAAGAACTTAAGAGGCAAATAATTATCTAAGATACCTACTCAGTTTACAATTCTCATTATCAGAATAGAATAGAATATTATTTATTTCTGAGTATATGGTAGGTACATTGAGATCTTAAAATTAATATATTTAGCTTCACATATAGTACCGTTGCCGGTGTAGAAATATAAAATTGAATTTAACAAAAAAAAAGTTAAATACATACAATTTTAAATGAAATATCAATATGATTGTAATTATTAATAAAATATGTGTACCTAATTAATACAACGAATACAGTCAATATGCATACACAATTTTCATTTGTTTAATATTACTAAATGCATTAAAAAAAATGTCAAATTTTTTGTTATGTAATAACATCAAATAGAGAGTCATTACCATATTTTAAATATCCTAATATGGTATCTAGATTAATACACCCACTACAAATAACGGAAGTGGACTGATTTAAGGAATTGACCACTATATGATATCAGCCCACACTACTGCTTATATGGTATAGTAGTTACAAATTTTTGTCAAGAAAAAATGGCGGCCCATTTACGTCCGTACATAATTTAGAATCATTTACAATTTGTAACAGTTTGTAAAGTAAACAACTCAGATTATGAAACAAAAGGCAGATAGACCGTGCGGTACACTGAGAGTGAAGTCAAAAAAGCAAATACAAATTCAAAAGCGAATACCTACTATCTCGTGATTGTATTCGCTTTTGAATTTGTATTTGTTTATTTTCACTATGCGGCGTTTCGTGCTATACTGACTACTGTTAATACAGCACGAAGCGCGTTGTAGGTATTCGTTTTTTAATTTGTATTTGCTTTTTTGGTTTTACTCTCAGTGTTCCGCGCAGTCTATCTGTCTTTTGTTGTATAATCTGAGGTAAACAACTTATATTTTTAAAAATCGTCTGCGTACTTGTTTGTAAAATCATAATACAGGGGGATGATTTATTTCTTAGACCAACCAACCAACGACCAACTAGAGCTTATTTGCAACGACCTTATAATTTGGGCTCAAAACTGAGTTGATTTTAAGTTATAGCACTTTTAGCGGTGAATGCTCATGCGAATCCCGCACCCCCGGCAAAAGGCAGAGGTTTTAGCCGGTAAGAGTCGTATGCTCGTCATGCTCTGTCACCCCCACGATGGAGAAAGTCCATGAGGATGTCCACTGCTTACTAAATTAGAGATTTCAAAAACTGCAAAGTGTTAGAGATCGGTAAGGTATTCAACTGAGGATACAGTCCAGGGGTGTGATTCCGTAAAACCTCATTGTAAACTTCGAATTTGAATTCGCTGTGAGTTTCTTGATTGGCATTCTAAAAACTCGGTTGATAATTCGAATTTACACTAGCGCCACCCTTACGAGCGTGTCAGCGGGTTGAACTAAATTGGCAGGAAGATTTTGACAGATAAAGTATGAGATGACGTAAGAAGTGGCATTCTGTAAGGTATTTTCCCCGTCACTTCGACGCTCACTTCGCACTCGAACCCGATTCAAGGTCACTTTGAACCTTATGCGAAAAAATAGCGATGTGAGATGCTAGTTGTTGTTTGAATTTTACAGAATCGATCTACTATTCGGAATTTTTAAATTAGCTCTAGTTTATTCATGTTCAGGGAATAATATATCGAATTATCAATCAGCCTGTATAAGACACGCATTTATGTTGTAAGTTTCTATATCTTTTTCTTTTCCGCGACTACGGATTTTCTTATCTTTTTCAATTTAGCACTTCTCCGGACTCCAGTGGAGGTGCGCTCTTCAAAACCAAGATTATCATCTTTTCTCCCTCTCACGACTTGAAAAAATATTTTATAATTTTGATAGAATGTTGAACAAGTTTATTATGACTTCTAGTAGTAACGACTAATTTGAACACCTAAAGTTATATTTTGATGGTATTCATGGTTGTAAACCAGCGAGCTATTGGCCGCGACTTTGTCGTGCATCGATTTTCTTACAGAACATATATTTTTTAAGAAACGGACCTACAGTTCTTGAGATTAGCGCGATCATTTAAAATTATTTTTTTTCAATCAATTGATAGGCATACGTTTGACCACTATCTCACCTGATGGGAAGCGATGACGCAGTCTAAGATGGAGCACGCGTGCCTAGAAGTAACCTATTCACTCTTGACTTAAAGACTCCCAGGTTGTAGCTATCAGGAAACACAGTCTCAGGCAGGGAATTCCACTCCTTAGCAGTACGCACAATGAATGTGTTCCCAAAACGTCCCAAATAATAGGTAAAATTACAAATGGAGTAGAAAATAAGATTAATTGATTAGTTGCGAAGGTACAGCTTGTTCCACCACGTGTAATTAAAAGTATTAACTAATAGTTTAGGTGATAGGTTAAATTTTCTCATTATAATAACTAACTTTCGAATATCGCGAGCAACAGGAAACAATATATTCGGAGACAGCTTTCGAGAGTAAATTATATCGATGTTACGTTCATATCTAAAGATTATGAAATCAATGAGTTTATAAAGTGACATTCTACTTTAGTTTTATTCTTACCTGTAGGTACTATTACCTCATAAATGTAGATATTTTAGGCTAGTATTGGACGTGATGGTTGTGTTAATATCTATGCTAAAGGCTGGCTTAAATAATATTTTACATAATGTCAATCGTATTTGTTTTTGATAGTGTTAAAAATAAGTTTAAAAAAACAACGTGGATATGATTGTCAATAAGATAATCAATACTAAGGTCGTGGAGAACCCATAATTATTTAGAGCATTTATTATTATTTTAAAACCATAACCAATGGCTAATCCGGTTATTCACACTCAAATATGCCAGTTCGATTACCAAGTTCTGTTATTCTGACATTATTTTCTCAGAACTTGGCCTTCCGAACATATTTATTTAAAAAGTGAACGATTGTTTATTCTAATTCAAAATTCAGGAACTAATATCGTTCTTTTTTTAAAAAATTCAAAAATAGAACTTTTTTAACACCAAACTTCTCAGTCATTACATCGAGTACCTACCGTTCTAAGCCGAGGGCACATGTTACCAAGTCATGATTAAAATCTGGACACATAAAGTATTTAACACACAGGTCCTCGTTATCTCCGCCGAGCTAGTAGGTAAGTGGTGATACGAACTGGACGGGGATATTGCCACATAGTATGTAAGTGTAAGCAGCGCTGACTGGTTGTTACCTCATTGGTTTACAACTTTACATTAATGACTCATTGACTCATGTGTCAGCTCAGCTTATAAACCTGTTCGAATTATTGCAGTTTGATCGCTTATTTTTAGAGAACCTATATTTTCTGAAATAAAGAATTGAAACGTATTATTTTCTAGATATATAAATAAAACATCAACATGGTACACCTATATACCTTAGATTTACCTAATCATCCTTGTCAAAAAATCATTACTTGTTTAATTATTTTCTAATCGAAACATACAAATCGTGGTTGGTATCCTGTCGGTATAAACCGACCTAAGATTAACAAGCCTTTAAATCTTGATAAGCAACACACGAGTAAATGCCGGTACTTAAAATTCAATTTAGTAAAATATATAAAGGTAGATTTAAGAACTTGACATTTAATTACGTGTGAAAATGTAATGTTTTCTCTTTGATTATATAATGTCTAGATGGAGCGTCGCCCTACAATCATAACAAAGAAAACGAGTCAACAATTTCAAGTATGTGTGCGTGCAGGCGTCGTTTTACACTGTGCATCTACGTCTCTGTGTGCGTAAATAATGATTATATAAGCAATTATGTATATAATTATACATAAATTAATATTATTATACATATATTTATCATTTATTATTATTATTACGCATTTGGGCTTTGATTATATAAGCACTTGTCAGCCAATAGTTGGCTGACACTTTTTGACACGTTTGCGTGCACTTGACGCTCCATCTAGACATTATATATAATCAAAGTGTTTTCTATTTAAAACTTTTTAATTTTCGGTTGTTAGTGTTGCCTTAACATCCAAATCCATATAGAAACGGCGACACACTTAAAAGAGATTGTAAGTCCTCCAAAGATAGAAGAAACTAAAACGTCCTCTCTAAGTATCTTTTTTGGGAATTTGTTGATTTTTTCGAAAAGGGCGGAATTAATTTTGATAAAATTTATATGGGACCATTTCGGAATAACCCCCTTTCGAACAAAAGAAGAATTTTGCAAATCCGTCTATATATGACAGAGTTATGCCCGAACATATGTAAAAAAAAATATATATATACATTCGAATTGATAACTTATTATATTTGTGATTGAATATTACAAATGTAACAGCTATACAAATGTTCATGTGGTAAACTACCGTAAAATATAACTTTAGGTGTTCAAATTAGTCGTTACTGCTACTCGTAGTAGCCATAATAATCTTGAAGCATGGCAATTACGATGATGACCATTGGCCAGGAATAACACAGGTGAAGAAGCTCTGTTATCTCTAGTGAAACAAACTAGTGCCAGTTTTGTGCAACGACGCCGAAAAGCCGTTCGGTTCCCAAATAACTCCAGCACATGACCACTGCTCGCTGCCGTCATCCCAGGGCTGTTTACGCATGCCTAGAGGATTCACAACCAGTCTTTGCAGCCAGCAAAAAAAAAAAAACACTGAGTCTTCTAATTTCAAATAGTTTGTTTCTTTGTCCTGAATCATCAATTACCTTATTTCCATAAATAGTCTTGTAAGTACAAACATTTTCCTCCACTGTCAAATAAAAGGAAATCTTCTGACGAAATAAGGAAAACCCAAGTTGTTTAGATAACTGTTTTACGTCAAGTTATGGAGCGTTCACATCCGATTAAGTGTAGTGTGGGTAGATGATAAATTTATGAGTTAGTCTTGAGGTCAGGTACGTGTACCTTTTTGGACGTGAACTATTTACTTATCATAAAACATTTCCAGTGTTTAGGATGATTTTCAATTACAAAAATGTTTACTTTCGTTGAGTTAGGATTGTATCAAGTGGATAAGGAAATTGACATCGTTGGCGCCTCAGATTATGTAACAAAAGGCAGATAGACCGCGCGGAACACTGAGAGTGAAGACAAAAAAGTAAATACAAATTCAAAGGCGGATACCTACAATCTCGTGATTGTATTCGCTTTTGAATTTCTATTTGTATTTTTATTTGTTTTTTTAATGATGCGACGTTTCAAGCTACTCGTATACTGACTCGAGTCAGCAAGCACAACACGAAGCGCGTTGTAGGTAGGTATTCCCTTTTGAATTTGTATTTGCTTTTTTGGCTTCAATCTTAGTGTTCCGGGCGGTATATCTGCCTTTTGTTTGTTATTCAATTTCAAAAGTTGTTATTCACTAATTTGAGTTTAATAATTTCCTAGTAACTAGACGGAAAAACCAGTAATTTTGGACGTCTTCCAAGCTTTAAAGTTTATCTTTAATTGCTATTAGTTACCTTACTCGGACCTCACATTACCTATTATCCTTGGAACAAAAGCCCACGACTCCAGTCAGTCACCATTAGAATCACGGCCCGTCACAGTTGATACCTACTCCGCCTAAATCCATCCAAAACTCAAAACAAACACAACATGTTCACATACATTGTATGCTACATAGCTCAACATACCTCCACAAACGCGCCATCTTGAAAACCAGTTCTAAAAAGAACGTTAGCTGCAACGAAATTCAAATTCAAATCGTACGTTATTCGCACTTGCCGAAACGCATGACCTTCTCACAAATGCTGTGATACTGACGGGGTTAATGAACTTTGTTGATGCAGATGCGTTGCCGTTCACATGTAGCGTTACAACCTCCCACGTGAGAGGGGTTAAGGGATGAGAGGAGGCGGGAGCGGGAGAGAAAAGCTGCAGGGTTTTCCGAATTTCTTTTTTTCTTCTGTTTAGCCTGGCGTTTGATTCTTGTAGATTAGTTGTTTAGAGTAGCTTAAAAAATAATCCTTATTTCAGATCATAGTCCATAACTTGTTAGTGGTTAGCATCAGATTTTGCTTATATGCTATGTTAGTGTTGTTAGTACCTAAATTGAAAGAAAAAGAAAGAAAGAAAAATTGTTCATTTGTAACCTCGTACACACAAACATAAAAAGGGTTATATAAAACAATAAAACATAAAAAAGCCTTATGAAACCTGTACGAGACCAAAAAGGCTCCTGTCTCTGCACAATGCTTCGACATGAAATGTCGCAGCGCTGGTACTCTGACAGGGCACAGAAATGCTACGGGCGGCCCCAGTCATGACTAAAAGGTAAATAAATAAAAAGTTATAATAATATCTAAAATTAATTTAATTTCATTCTATTCTTATTTTTACCCAGTGCCTCTGGATGGGACTTGGCCTGCGAGCAATCATTTTCAAGATGCCGTTACGAGTATACGTAAGCGTTTCAGTAACGAAGCCGCTTTCTTACGCATGAGGACATGAAAGCCATCCGTGCATGCTGCAGCAAATTCAATTCAATTCAATTCAATTCATTTATTCAATAACGATCTTTACATCGTGTCTGAATTACTATAACTAAATAATATTATAAGAACCATCATGCATGCAATCCATTTTTGAATAATTACAATGATCGAAATAAAAATTAAAATCAGAACAATACAAAATAACAAAAAAGAAATATTTAAAAATTTATGTCAAGTCAATTCATTCAATACAATAAAATTTCCATGTCTATTTATTTTTATTTAATTGTATTTATTATTTATTTATTTATTATTAAGGGTTTGCCAACAGCTTCTGTATACATTACATCTTAGGTATAATTTTTAGAAGTAACGGACTTATACAATCGCCAATTACAGGCCAACCAGCATGTTAAAAATTTAGACAACACTAATAAAAATAATAATATTTCAGAAACTAAAACTATTCTAGAACTTAACTTAAATAGTAACTGAAAACTTAAAAAACAAAAAAGCTATTCTAGAACTTAACTAAAGTTGTAACATAAATCAAAAAAGTACTTAACTAAAACTTTGTAAAAAAGAAACGTGCATAAAAATGGATGGATTTGTAGACATCAAAAACATATTTGCAAAAAAAAAAAGTATTCAGAGAAACAGGTAAATCAAAAGTTATAGCAAATTGTTATGTTGTAATTTTCGGGACTCCAATATTTTGGTTTTAAAAACTTTGATCGTATCATGGCATATATCAATTTCTGGTACAGAATTTGTGAATGAGTTCATCTCTCTGCTAAGTTTACCCCAATATTGGTCCTGGATGCATGAGTGTGAAATAAGCTAGTTATAGGATATCTAGGTATTCTAAAAGGAACTTTTAACCCGACTCGCTCAATCAGTCTATCGCAGTCTAATATATTATTAAATAGTTTGAAGAGGAACATCAGATCTTGTATCAGTCGACGGTCGCGCAGAGAATTCATGTTAAAGCAGTGAACGCGTTGTTCATAAGGACACCGAGGTGATATTTTACCGGATGTATACGCTAGATGTTTCGTAAAGATCCTCTGAATGTTTTCGACTCTTTGTGAGTGTACTGCATAGTGCGGGTTCCATACAACACTGGCAAATTCTAAGTGACTCCTAACTAATGCATTATATAAAACGATTTTAGTTCTTACGAGCTTAAAGCCTTTAGTGCTTCTCTTAAGGAATCCAAGTAACCGTGCAGATTTAGTGACAATTCTATTAATATGACTATGGAAATTTATTTTGTCGTCCATGATGACACCGAGATCTCGTACCTCATTGACAGTTTCTAATATTTCTCCTTTTATATTATATAAGAACATACTGGATTGCTTTTTCCTTGTGAACCGTATGTGGCAACATTTTTGAACATTGAGCGTCATGTGGTTTAGGCTGCACCATCGCTCAATACTTTCTAAATCCTCTTGGATTAGCTTAACATCTGTATTTGAGTTGATATTTCTATAAATTTTAAGATCGTCGGCAAACATTAAGTATTTACAGTGATGGATTTGTTTTGTAATGTCGTTGATGAAAAGCGAAAATAGAACTGGGGCAAGGTGAGAACCTTGAGCAACTCCCGAGTCGGCGTAATATGGGTAAGATTCATAACCATTAACGACAAGAATTTGCGATCTACGGGACAGATAGGATGCGAGCCAGTTTAACAGTGAACCATGTATACCATTGTATTCTAACTTCAACAGTAGGAGAGAATGGTTAACTTTATCAAACGCACTGCTAAAGTCCGTATACACGGCATCTACTTCTAACCGTTTGTCAAGAGCTAAGGTTACGTCACATACAAACTCGACAAGATTCGTTTCGACACTGCGACCCGTTTTGAAACCATGTTGACATGGAGAGATAGTTTTATCAATATGTTGTGTAATGATAGGGCAGATAAGGGACTCAAAGATTTTGGGGAAGCACGATAAGATTGAGATGGGGCGGTAATTTTTAACATTGGCAGGATCTCCTTTTTTATAAACCGGGACAATTCTTGCGCTTTTCCATACCTCAGGGAAGATTCCCTCTTCAAGAGAAGAATTGAATATAATCTGTAATGGCAAGGAGAGTACATGACTGCAGCGTTTAATGAACAAGGGAGGTATAGAATCAGGGCCAGGACCTTTTGATTCGTCTATATGTTTGAGTTTATTTAAAATTTGTTTTTCCGTGAATTTAACAGAGCTCAAAATATTGTCTATACCCGAGAATCCACTGAAAGTATTATTAATAGTAGCAGGGTTTCGACTAAAAACGGATACAAATTGATCAGCGAAGAAATTAGCAATTTCAGGACCACTGCTAGCCACTCTGTCGTTCATAAACATTTCGGCAGGTATGCTAGATTCGCCACGACGCTTGTCCTTTATAAATCGCCAGAATGCTTTTGGGTTTTTAGGTATATCATTTTCAATTTTTCGTTTATAATCGTTGTAATAGTTATCAATTAATTTATGGCAGCGACTACGGAGTAATTCAAAGGTGAGCCTGTCTCGGGGAATATTATTTTTGCGGTATTTTTGTCTAAATTTTTCTTTTTCAGATAGAGCCCTAATAAGTGAGTTAGCATACCAAGAGGGAAATTGTGTTTTTCTCTTAGTATGTTTCGGAACAAAATTATCGACTGCGCTTTGTAGTATTCTATAAAAATTATCGACCCTTTCGTTGACATCAACACATTTATAAAATACATCATACCAATTAATGTTTTTAAGATAATTTAAAATTTGTTCATAGTCTGCTCTGAAAATGTTATGGCCGGAAATTGTATGTCAAGTATAAAATATTATGTCACTTTCTACGTTTGTAATGATTTATAATTCATCAATAGAATATAGACACTTATTTAACAAGAACCGTTTAAGCTTATTCTGAAACCCACTTGTATATACTAGACTTTTTATGTCTGTCGGCAGTTTATTGAACATTTTTAATGACTTGTGGTAGGCGCTATGCTTTGCAACATTCAGGTGAGGTACTTGCTTCATCTGGAGATCTTTCCTTCTTGTACTCTCCCTTTTTTGTCTTTCATCTTCAGTCTCATATTCAAAGATATATTTTGATAAGTGACTAAGTAGGACCAAAATGTACAAACTTGGGACGGGCAAACATTCCAGACGCAATGCAACGCCGCGGCAACTGCAATATCATCCTAAAAGCGTTGTCAGTTGTACTGTACATGCAGGACGTTGTAGGCTCGGCTCGTATATGATACCCAAAGGCCGCTCGAGTAGAAAGACTGACAGAACGCCTTATACGCTGACCTTACTGCAATTCGTCGTTAAGACTTATTGGATTACTGTTTATAGCTTGCGTTGGAAATCCTCGTCTGTTAGAAACACCAGCTGACGTAGATTATTTAGAGCAAACTGTGTTTAATACCATGCAGTTTGTCTTCTCCTAAAGTGATTGAACGAATTCTGTTAAAAAAATCTGCCTAGTCTTTTCCCAACTGTGTTAGCTTCCAGTCTAACCGGATGCAGCTGAGTACCAGTGCTTTAGATAGAGCGACTGCCTGTCGGACTTCTACAATCCAGTTACTGGGTAACACGAAACCCCTTGGTTGTCAGTCTTTCGGGCTTCTGACTACCCATAAGAACTGTCAAAGGTCTGCGAATGACAAACGTGACCAATAGCTTTCCTCCCCTACTGGCTTTTAAATTGGTATGTATTACTTTTAGTGTTTGCAACAAAATTTTGAATATTTTTATTTTTGACACACTTTTGTGTACTTTCGTCTATGAAGATATTCAAAGCAATGAAGATTACAATATTATTACAGTTATCAGTTATTTATCACTTTTCATCGTAACTAGCTTTTACGTGAATGTATTAACTCTAAGGCTTATGGCGTCGCTGGGGGAGGAAAGCAAAGGAATAGCCTGGATCGGATTTCCATTATTTAGGGACGGATTTAGGGACGGGCAAGGGTCGGGGTCGGGGGGTCGTACGGGGTCGTCGCGGCGTGCTTCCAATGCTTTTCGAGGCACGGAGGGATCTCCGATGGTCACCTATCCATGGACCTACCTCGGCCAGTGTAGCTTAATTGACCGATCGATCCGTACGGTTTTACTTAGCTACCAGCTCCTAGTTATTTGTTATTTTCATGTACTCCTATCCCGCTGGATCTTAAAGTTTGGACCAGGCGTCTAAATCCGCCTACACGAGTGGCTCTCGAACTAAATCCGAGGTGATTTGAGAAGTTTTTGTTGTATTTAAATTGGGTGCGGCGTATGTGCTCGCTCGCCAATACGTGAGTCTTATTCAATGATGATTTCTTTTTGTTCGGCCGTAAGTGTGTATTTTTTTTAATACGATTAGAAAAAGGACGGTTAGCAGTCAGTGTTGGCATGGTTGTCCTTTGTCTGAGTGAAGCTTAACTTTATATGAGTGTAGCTTAGGAAAAACACTTTGATCTGTAGTCAAAATATTACTGTGGCTGAAACTTTTGTCAATGAATCCTTTGTAGTCCAATTAAAACCCCCGCAGACTCTGGACTTTTTATCGGCTGTTATTTTGGTCGGGTTGGACTCTTAGGGTGCACACTCGGCCTACAAACAGTCAAGTTGGAGGTGAGTGAGTTCAGATTGAGGGCAATCGTGTAGTCCATCAAACTTTTTTATCGGCCGATACCAAATGGTCATAATGTGCGCACTTGCATACATCTTCATACTGATTAAGATATCGACCAAACTATCGACGGATAGAAACTCTGTGTTCTGAGAGGGCTCCAAAATATACCGATCAAGAGTGGAGGTGATTTTACTGTTCGTCATTTAAATCTGTCTTTACAAAAATCATTTCAAGCATCAGGATTTTATCGAGCTTGAGGAGGGTTGTCAGCTCACCAGTAACACTTTTCTGTTAAATTTCCCTCGGTTTTGTGAACTTGAGGTGACATTTGACAGTTCATCTCACGCTGGTTTTACTTAAATTAATCGCGGAAGATGTTTACAGAATAACATTATGGATGCTAAGGATGGCTGTTCACTTCACTTGATGCTAGGATGGCAGCTTATCTCATGCTCACGGCGGAAAATTTTGACACAATATGACTGCTGTTCTGATTGTATGAAAATGACCATTACACTACACAGGTACTAGTCATTTTAAAGTTTTACAGCGCCATTACTTACGTACGTGTAGTGGCGATTAAAATCTTAGTGCCCCATCCCGATATATGACGTCATAAAATGTTGTAAAGGGATAGTGGTGATTAATCTAGATCCTGTATATTTATCTTAAAGGCCAATTCTACTAATTAAGAACTTAGGAAATGTTATTTGTAATCTCATCTCAGCGAACATTCAATGTCAAAATATTTTCAAAAATGCAAGTAAATGGAGGCATTTTTGCCAGATTTAAACTGGGATTTGAATGTCAAGGCCCCCTGATTACTTGAATCCTAGTAAGTTTTAATACTATTTTGTAAATTTTTTGACATTATTTTTTTACCTTTTTAATTACGAAAATTGGTTTTCTATTATTTAGAGGAATTATTTTTTTTGGTATTATTTGGAGGGCTTTGGACCTAGTTAGTGGCTGGTTTTAGTAACAAGCCGCAAATGACATTTTCAGATATACCTACTATTTATACCTGTAAATAGGTATTTGAATTATTAGCTTAGGTTTGATATTTAAGAGGTGTATATAATTATAAGATTAAACGAACTTACCTTAAGTGAAGTTCTATCTTAATTATACAAAGTAACTGTCAGAGATAATTATTACGAACAGAACGGAGATGTGTTCGACGCATGTCACATTTTTAAAGCTTGCAAACAAAAAACCATCTATATGGCAACCCTATTTAATCTACATGTCATTACGTTTAAAGTTAGGTTTTATGAACAACCCCTTTTACTGGGATTATACTTAGTATGTAGGTAAGTATAAGTGGGAGGGTTTTTAGGGACTATTATCTCTGACAGTTACTTCGTATAATTAAGATAGAACTTCACTTAAGGTAAGTTCGTTTAATCTTATAATTATACTCCGTAACTGTCAGAGATAATTATTACGAATGATGTTCAAAGTAGGGTTGTGAATAAACATTGTTAAATAAAAAATAATATATTTAGACAATTTTCATAGACTTCTTTTATAAGAATAACAAAATCAACCTTATCTAATAATTTGTTATAGTATTGCATATTGCACTACTAAACTGCGTTGGATCTTGGATAACGGGCCTGTTGTAATGTCTGGCAAACATGGCCGAATTTTGAGACCACCCTGCAGCCTTCCTTATGGCATCTATGCTAACTCCAGATCTGTTTGCAGCAGACGTTGATGCATGTCTGGTACTATGGGCAGAGAAGATGGTGATATCTATTCCAGCTTCCTCCAACATTAGCTTGATCCACCGGCTTATAGTCTGAATTGATGCATTCTTGTGTGATTTCTTGAAAGTAAGAATTAATTTATCAATATTACTTCTAATAGAATCAGTCTTATTTATATAAGATCTTATGGTGCTGACAGGGCAGATTTCTTTTACAAGAGGGTAGGTTTTCAAGTGAAATTTTGGTTGTGCACTACCTCTCTTGGAGGTTTTAATTATATCAGGAATATATATCTCTACACTGTCATCAGTAAATTTCATATTTGAGATTGCTATCATTGACAGTGTCTGTACTCGGTGACCAGTTGTCAAAGCGAGTATGGTAACTAATTTCTTGGTTAGTTTTTCTAAGGGTATGTCTTCATTTGGGTAGTACCTGGCTAAATGAGTTAGCACCAAACCTGGATCCCATGTTACATTATACTTTGGCATTGGTGGTCTTGAACGAAATATTCCCTTTGTAAATCTTTTTATTCTGTCATCCAATCCGACTTTAGGTCCCATCAGCAGGGAAAGTGCTGAGCGAGCAGTATTAATGCTACCATATGATGCCCCATTTTCATAGTATACAGATAAGAATCTAAGTACATATGGTATAGACGCTTGGTGTGCGTCTATATTGTGCTCTCTACAAAATTTCCACCATAACTTAAGTGGTGTGTCATACTGTTTTATAGTGTTGGATGAAAGAGAATTCAGCATAATGGCTAGGGCTGATTGTGGTGTGCCACGTCTTATGAAGCCCTGGCTGACAGCAGCCCTGCAGCCAGGGTAAGCTGGCGATGCAGTGGATGATGTTCTCTGAAAGGAGACGACAATAGGTTCTTGTTAGGTTCAAATATGATTAATTGCCCTAAGGACAATGTTTTAATTAGAGGATACCATGGTTGTGATGGCCAGTAAGGGAAAACCACAATTCCAGTGGCATTATCTCTTTGTATTTTGTATAAGCATTTCAATATCAATGAAAAAGGTGGAAAGGCATAGAAAAATAAATTATTCCAGTTAAGAGTGAAGGCGTCAATGGCAAATGCTTCTGGGTCACATTTCCAAGAGACAAATTTACTACACTTTTTATTTGTCCTTGAGGCAAATAGATCTATATCCGGGATGCCAAAGTGTTTTGTTATTTCAATGAAGGCTTTAGGGGAAAGTTCCCACTCAATATTGATTTTCCTTGACTTTCTATCGGCTTCAAAATTATCCTTTGTGTTTATATAGGAAGCAAAAATCCAAATATGTCTATTTTCACACCATTTCCAAATATCCCTTGTGATATCATTTAGGTGGGGAAACTGCACTCCCCCCATTTTGTTTATATATGCGATTGCAGTGGTATTCTCTATCCTCAATAAGATTTCGCAATCAGACAGATCTCTTGTAAAATACTTTAGACCTAAAAGGGCAGCTTTTAATTCCAAATAATTAATATGATATTTCTGTTCTGCATGTGACCATGACCCAGAAGCTGTCTTGTGATTGCATACAGCTCCCCAGCCTGTAGTAGAGGCATCACTATGTATTTCTAGAAGGAATTTATATTGCTTTATTGGATTATTTCTATGTATATTCTTTTGCCACCATCCTAATTCTGTTTTGATTTCATGAGAAATAGACATGAATGCTTCATAATTTTCATTTGATTTTAACAAGGCTAAGTATTTCTGTCTTTCTAATATTTTAGTATATAGCCAACCATATGGAATGCCAGGGCAAATTGAATTCAGTTTCCCTAAGAGTTGGCAAAATTTTCTTATTTTACAAGAACTATTTTCTTTAAATGATGTAATTTCTTCTAGTATGGATGCTTGTTTTTGATTTGGAATTGACAAGGATAGATTTGATGAATTTAAAATAAAACCTAAATACTTGCAGGTTTGGTTAGGTGTAATAACACTCTTTTCAAAATTTATAACAAAACCTAAACTTTGTAAGAGTCTACATGCAACATCAATATTATCTTTACACTTAGTTTCTGAATTGTTAAAATATAAACTATCATCTAGGTAGCAGGTTAATAGAATGCCTTGGCTCCTCAGAAAAGTACTCACTGGTTTGAGAAGTTTTGTAAAAACAAAAGGGGCCGTACACAAGCCATATGGTAGGGCATTAAATTGGTATAATGTATCATCATATTTGAACCTAAGAAACCTTTTGCTGTTCTCTGATATTGGAACAGAAAAGTAAGCTTCTTTCAAGTCTATTGAAGCCATATAACAATCCTTAGACATCAACTTACAGGCTGTCCTGATATCTTCCAATTTAAAGTGTTCTGTGTCAATGTATTGATTTAATTTCTTTAAATTCAGAATAAATCTGTATGACCCATTGGGTTTAGGTACTAAAAATATGGGGGACGTAAATTGGTCAGCACAATAAGAGCATTCAGATATTGCTCCTAGATTTAAAAGCTTTTTAGTCTGCCTGCATGTACCTGCATATTTCCTAACGGTACTGTCTGGATTTCGGTGGAGGGTGTTTCCGTTCCGTATGGCGTCTGGCATTTGTCATGCGAGGCTGTCTCTTGTATGCCATCTGTTGCTGCCCACCGCGAGCTTGTTGATGTGGCTGACGATTCTGCGGTGGGCCCCTCCAGTTTAAATGTTTCCTTGAAGTTTGTTTCTGCTTTTTCGTACTATCCGAAATCGTTGCACTTGTTCTTTGGATCGATTGAGCTGCCTTAATTTTCTCTGCACAATCAACACCGAATAAAAACGTATCGACTTTTGAATTTTTGACGGCCTCCTGTATTAACTTACTGGCTCCTGATAAGCCAAAAAATTTTCTTGAGCAGGAATCTTGATAGTGCATTTCTGCTGCAATCTTGGCAGCATCATTTATTTCGTCTATTAGCAATTTACTGCTAATATTTCCTTTTAGAATGCTGGTTAATGAACGGCCTAGACAGGTCATTAGTTTCCCGGTCATGTTCTGCCGGGCGATAATTCTTTTATCCCTCTTGACTGAGGGTTCAGAGAGTGTGGCCATTATCTCCGGGTTCATGGTTGGAGCAACTGCACATGGAAAATTAGATGGAGTAGTATATTTACATAGGATGTTTTCTTTGGCCTCTCTTCCCAGTCCCTCCGACATCATTCTTGTCCATCGGAGGGCCAACTCTGGCCTTATTGGGTCGCCAAACTCCTTTACCTCTGCTCCCTCCTTCCCAAGGGCTAGCAGGAACTCCTCCGGGAGTTGGTCATCTTCTGGAATAGGATTTATAAATTTATTTATAAAGTTAAGGAAAAACAGCTATCCGCTCTGTGATAGTGTTTCAAAAATATAATGAAATGACATAACCAGTGTCTTGTTTTACTCAGATGCATCGTCTATCCGCAATGTGATAGCGCTAGATGTTTGATAACTTTGATACATAGTGCCTGTCTATCCTCAAGGTGATAGCGCTACCTCTTTTGTTATGAAATATAATAAGTAGTGCTTGTCTATCCGCCAGGTGATAGCGCTAGCTCGTTTGTAAAATTAAAACATAACTGTCTATCCGCCAGGTGATAGCGCTAGTTAATTTGTAAAATTAAAACATAACTGTCTATCCGCAAGTGATAGCTCTGGATGTCATTAGTGGTAAGTCCACATGTACTTATAATTAGTTAGGTACGACCCAAGCGTTTGAAGATTCTATACAGTATATAGGTTGAGGTCCTACTATTTAGGATAGTTTATTCACTACACACCTGTAGGGATGTTTTCATCTACTTCAGGTTCCTCGATCTGCGTCGGCGAGCAAGTCCGAGGTGGAGTATCTTCCTGAGACTTTGGGCTACTTGGAGGCAGTTTCATAAGTTTCTTTTCTAGTTTTCGGATCTTCTTCTTAAGATATTCTTCGTCTTTGCATTTTCTTTTTCCCATTTTGACGGTTGATGACAAAGTAAAAATCACAAGAAAGAAACCCGAAGAAAGAATCCGTTAGTCCGTTACCGTTGGCGGTTGGAAGAAAATTTATTTTGTAATCGATCATAGACTAGACATAGGTCAATAAATAAGGATGTCAAGTCAATTTAAAGAAACCCGGAAAAACGTAATTTCCACAGAAAAAATAATCGACTGATACACATTGAGCAATATTCAATCTGTACTAGTAACTATGTTTCCTAACCGGAACTCCGGAAGTAGTTAAGCACTAGTAAAATTACGTAAATTGTTAGATAACACATAACCTAACCACCATAAAACATGAATTTTCTACAAGGAATTGCCATCAGTTATTGAAGAATTATTGAATTTGATTCAAACATACCTGTAAATCGGAATCCAATGAGGATTCCATGAAATGTTTACAATAACAAACCTTGACCTTGACTTGGAAACTTTCATTTAATGTAATAAAACACTGTGCACTGCGTGTAATATTTAAAAACACTATAGGACACCATAATAATTCAGTAAAATATGGTTTTAAACTAAATATAGCGTTATTAACCGAGATTTTAGACATTTTCAACGAGGAACAAGCGACCGCGTCGCGCACATAAATCCGTAATGACATGTAGATTAAATAGGGTTGCCATATAGATGGTTTTTTGTTTGCAAGCTTTATAAATGTGACATGCGTCGAACACATCTCCGTTCTGTTCGTAATAATTATCTCTGACAGTTACGGAGTATAATCGAACCGCTTATCAGTGGATAGGTAAGACTGACCAGTATTAATGAAATATGGTATGGGACATAATAACCGTTAATTTTAGAAGCAGGTGGAGGCTTGATTGTTATCAAAGATTACAAAAAGTTCTATATTCGCTGCTGCAGATATTACTGCAACAAAACTATATACACGATGGGAGAGACTTTAGACTTAGATCTAGAATCATTTATTCATGCCAATAACTACAAAATCTTCAGACTAGACCAGGACGATAATCCATACCTCAAAAAATATACCTACTTAAACTTAATTTTCAACCTTAAAAATAAGAATAATCATTAAAATTAACGCAATGTACCTTTTGCGCTCCTGATACAAATTTCGGCAGGCTATCAAACACATCTTTGATAGTATATTGTTTATAATACGTGCAGCCCTTGACAAAGGGGCAAGCTGGGGTAAATTCGTCCTAGCCTATGGCATATTTAACAAAGTGGGGAGGTGGCTCGCCCCTGCATACCTATCCATCCAGGACACGCAGCCGCAGCACCTCAAGCACATCTGGGCTCGCAGACAAAATCCCTTTTCTGTTAGCGTTAACGCCAACTGAGCAAAAGCAAATTGTAGGCAGTTGACATATTTGCATCACGTGACATCTGGTAAGCAAACGTCAACTTCATACAATTTGATTTTTCCGTTGGCGTTAACGCTAACAGAAAGGGATTTTGTCTGGCCCTTGGTGGTGCACCATTTGCTGAAACCATGGTAAAAGTTCCACCGTATATTTGAGCATATTTAGGGACATTGTTATTTTACACTAGTATTATCGAGATATACGTACGGTAGTCCATCTGCTTAATATAAATATGGAACGCTTCTTGGCAATCGGATAAAAACGACTTAAAATTTGATCTTATATTGAACTCCCAAAAAGGTTTTAGGCTTATCTCTAACCAAAAACAACACGATACTTTTAGATAAGTGAAACAAAATATTGCCAAGACAAACCTTCAATCCGTTGAAACAAGGCAAGTTCTATAGCGAAAAAAGCCATTTTGTTGTCTCTAGCGGGCAAAACCAGCCACGAGCAGTACACTGACTAGCCTGCGGGAATACAACCCGAGATTGGATTCAGATCGAGCAAACATTACAAACAACGGTTCTTTATATTTCCTCCACTGTCCGATACAATCTCGACTTTGAGGACATTTTGCAGAAAGAACCTTTTTTATCTTTTCGAATACAATCGAGACATTGAATCGAGAGGTGAAATTTTCGCATTCTTTGCTGGCTGGTTGTAAAATCATGATGACGTCATGATGCAGCGAAATTTTATATAAATTCGAATTTCAAACCGATGCCATTTCGAATACGATTATTCTACGTTGTTTCTTGGAAATCATTTGAAATATTTTTGTATGGTTTAATAAATTCAATTTCCGCTACGTTTCTTGTTTGTTTGTGAATATTTTTAAAATCTAAGGGCTCTTACACACGAGCATGTTGCCAACGGCCGAGGTAATTGCAGCCGTTGACACGTGTCAGCGGCAGCCGTTGCCGCGTGGACGGCAACCTTCGACATGCTAACTTCAAACGATGACGACGACGGCGGCCGCTGACGTGTGTCGACATCTGCAGTTACCTCTGCCGCCGTTGGCAACATGCCGCTCGTGTGTAAGAGCCCTAAGCTTTGCAGTGAGTTAGCAGCAAGCTAGAAGCTTTGTAGTAGTAGATGAGTTCGTGACTAAGCAAAAGTTGTATGGATTTATCAGTCATGGTTAAACTACGCTTACCGCGGTCGGTCTATGGATCATGACCATCATCATGGTGACCATATATTTTATATTAAGTGTCCTCGGTGCCTCGGAAAGCAAGTAAAAGCCGTTGGTCCCGGCTGTCATTCGTAGATCTTTGACAGTTACCCAGTAACTGGGTTGTAGAGGTTAGTCAGTCAGTTGCTCCATATAACACACTGGTATTCAGTTTCATCAGGTCAGACTGGAAGGCCTAACATAGTTAGGAAAAGGGCGAAGCAGATGATAATGATCTTTGCAGTAAAGCAAGTCCTGTTATAAGAATGAAGCGATGAACTCGTATAAGTAGTAAGTAGATCCATTGAGACACAACTATGAGATATTTTCCGCTCCAAATAAGCACTTTATGACAGCTTACATAAGTCAGTGTTACAAAAGAGTGTTTCTCATACAATGGGACGAGCGACGTCGCGGGATGTCGTACGTAGCTTAGTCTGTGTTGACATGTCTTTATTGTTTCTGTAGGTAAAGGTCAGGGAGCGATTCTCATACTGCTGACCTTTTGTTGGTCCACACTTTCTAAGCACATGTAGGTGTGAAGCGGTCATGATGTCTTCACTTGCAGAGTTAGATAGGTGAAATGTTTGGTTTGTACAATGGGCTTGTGATGGTTAAGGTTCCAATTTCCTTATCAGAATACGGATTTCCGGACTGTTTCCAAGAATCTTTAACCTAATAATTCGGTTACTCTTTGTCAAGGAAATCAATCTTAGATACTTACCGCATATTCACAATTAGCCTAGATATTTTTGCTGTAGGTACTGTATAGGTAATGTACAAAACTACAAACAGATAGAAATGCTTCATAGGATATCAACTAGTGTGTACCTGTCCTATTTACCAGGGTCTCAAGTCTGCAATTACAATAGTGTCAGAATGGTCTATCATTGATATCATAATTGTTGATTTTGACAAGTTTTTTAATCTACTAATATAATGGCGTCATTATGACTTTCCAATGGTCAACCACTGACACTCCATTGAAAGAAATGTAAAAGAATGGTAATCTCGTACATAATGACAAATGAATGACTGACTTAGTTTACGAACTTCTTACTACCTACTTCAGATTGCTTATAACACTTATAAAAAATATGTAAAAATATATATAAGTAAATGAAATCTGGCATGAATATATGCTCAAATTTAGTAGTAGTTTTTCGGAAATCATTTTTACTAACGGGTTTCATAATAATGGCAATACGACAATGTCATTATAACACAATTCTATTACGAGACCATTGACCGACCAATGATCAACGATTATGAATTAAGCAGGTTACGAACTTTTAGCCAAATGACAATGGGATCGTATTGGAATGACGAAATTATAAAAATAGCAGACTTGGCCCCCTGATAAAAAGTAAAGTCCTGATTTCTGTTATTATAGCCGGCTAGATGGACAGCCCAATAATGTGGCACTGGATGACGACACATCGAGCGTCATCAAGTTACGTAGATTGAGAAGATGTGTGCAACTATGTTTTAATTTTGAATTTTGAATTTAATTTATTTTGATGTTTTCATTTAATTGCAATTTTGTGCTTTGATTTTAATTTAATATTTTCGATAAAAATAAAATTAGCTTTAAACTTTAAGTATAAGGTAACTTATTTTAATTATGATTTTAATTCTGATTTTAATGCTAATTTTGATTTTAATTGTAATTGTTTTTGATGAGTCTAATATTTAACTACAATAATTATTTTTATTATAATTCTGTTTTCTTTGTATGCAATGTTGTATTTAAAGTTTTAATTAAGTAGGTACTAAGCATGTTTCGGTATGAAAACACTACTATGGACCCTGGTCTGAAAATAAAATTTTATTATTATTATTGTTATTATTAAATATTAACCTTATAAAAATAACTATTTAAGGCTTTCGTAAGTAAGGTGTCTCTCATCCATATTACAACCTCCTCATCATGTTTTGAACAGGAAAACGCTATAAAGTTATTACGTCATAGTTCGGTGTTCGACATTCAAATCTCCAAACGGCACAAAATCCAATCTACCTTCACAATCACGAGAAAGTTCAAAACAAATACGTAGGCCAGTCGTGCCAATAGGATCGGATAGATCATGAGTCATGTGTCACGGCGGAGTCACGGAGTTAGCCGAGTCGTCACGAACGCGACCCGACTCCCCCGCCCTCTATTGTCTGCATAGAAAGTCGGAATCAAACGTACGATAGTGGTGTAACACTGTTTCTGATGAAGTATTGTTAGGTTCGTATGAATCAGTGCTGTTTCATTGCGATTTGTTGATTTTCCATGTTAACCTCGTTTTTCGTTTTATAATGTGTCGTTGAATAGCACCATCCCATATCTTCCCGTGGGTGTCGTAAGAGGCGAATAAGGCACTTACCAGAGAATGGGCAGCAGCGTTATCTGTGCCTTTGTAAAAACCATACTGCGATCGCCAATCCGCCTGCCAAGCGTGGCGATTATGGCAAAACCCCCGTTTGGGGAGACCTATGTCCAACAGTGGACGTTTTTAGGGAAGTTTAGGGCATTTCCTAATTGGAGGAATGTTGTTTCCTACCCCTTTTTTTATTGACATGAGTAACGAGTATCGTTATTATTATACACAAATATATTTTAATTACTTTTTCGACATTTTAGAAACATTGGAAACCTTAGTTTTGTATAATTTTAGCAGCATTATTTCAATTTTGTAAATGTGAGTACCATGGAGCTATATTTTAAGTAAATTATTATTATGTGTTTGACATAAATGAGCATGGCGGTTGAGAGAATTGTCATGCTCACTCAAATGTCTCGCTGGTGGTGGCGCGTGTGTTGGATCATTCAGCTCCCTCTAAAATGGTTGAGCTAAATGGTGCTGATTCACGCGTCATGTTCGCGAACGGGCGCTGTCAGTAGAGATTGGTCAACTCTTAACTGCCATGGCTTTTATCTTGATTATTTTTTATATTTTGTATTTCTAGATTACCTTCATTGTTTTCACATATAGAAGCAACAAGAATAATGTAAGCAGTATTTTGTAAAAACCTGATTTTAAAATAGTGTCCGTGGAGTTTCTTGCTCGTTCTTCTCCATAGAGACCTACCTACGTTTTGGAACGAGCAACTAGCTTCAACTTTCTGACTAACTGACCGACTCCTTGACTCGAATTCAAAAGTGCCTGTAAATGGTTTAATTGAAATAAATGCTTTGACTTTGACTTTAGGCTGAAATGATGATGATGATGATGATGATGAATGTGTCCTTCTTTAACCTGTTGCTACACTGGTTTCTTCTGGTTTGAACCGGTCTTACGTCTTACTGCTGCCATTCAATAAATTTGGTGGATTTGTATGTTTTTCAACAAGACAGTTTCTTTCCATTTCATTAGTTTTGACCATCACACTTTGTTCCCTTTTTTATTGTCCTACCGACAATTTTGGCCATGGACCAAAATATGGCTTTGATTTACCTATGCCAGAATGAGACAAATATATTCACCTCATTTTTGTGCTGGTGTGTCATGATAATGATGGCGCGTTTGCGCTCTTCCTCCAATGGCATCCTGAATGTGTTTTCGGACCGGTGGGACTTTCCCCTCTTACGAAGGTAGATAAGAGTCCAGACATACTGATCTGGTTGTTTATTATTGTTAATACTAACAATAGGCTAAGTAATACTACCACTAACATTATATGGTTGTTTTTTAATCTGAAATAAAATATTTGAATTTGAAAATGACTGTTATGAGTTGACAAAAATCGAGGATATAATAGAAGTACAAGTTACATCTCCTTTCCATAAAGATTAGGACACAAAAGACATGGATGACAAAACCGATATCTTACCCACATCAACACTGAAAGTACCATCCAACAGTAAATCGCTTACAGACCTCACCCTGCACCCCAAAGTTATGACAAAGACATAATACAACCACAAACTCAAATTTTCCTCCGGTAAGAATTTTATACAAAATGGACGAACGCCCAGGGCGATACGTTACGTCATGGCTTTGAAATATGCGCCGGTTTTGAGCCACAACGAATATGAAAAATATGTTTGCGAAGAAAACACGAAAACAAAATGTATCAATGCTTAGGTACCTAGCCCCGGGTAATTGTATTAGTTATTGTGATTGAGTTTTTCATATCCCTGTTGTGGGTGAAGAGCGTGGATCCGGTAAGCGATCGTGTTCTTGTGAATGATTTGATTATTGACGGTTTTCAAATATTTTATTGGTATTGCAATTATTTTTGATTGTCTTTTGTTATGTCGCTATGTTGTACATTTACATTTAGAACAACGCGTTTGTACCACTGCACTTCTTAATAATTTCCTGTGGCAATGACTGGTAGACCAAATCTTACAGATAACCCGCTACACGTGAATCTTTGCCCCGTTATGGCTATATCCGTACTGTAGAATTCCAGCTTTAGATATATTTATGTCCCAAACTTGTTCTAACTAAAAGTCTAAATAAAACAATTTTTCTTTTGATTCTTTAAACATAAGACTAAGTACCTACTTTGCGTATACCTACCTGTCAAGTTTGATTGAAATCACTTCATTAATTTACTAGGTTTTGGAGTCGACACGATTGTATGAGAGACCAACAATTTATACATAGAAGAGAAACTAAAGTAAACGGGTTTCTAAGTGTGCTCCAGTACCTTATTAAGTGGCATAAGTACCTAGTACAACTAAGAGATAGAAACGATAAGAACAATATAATTTCGCACTTCATAGAACCACAGCAGTAAGTTCTATTGGCGCAGCTGCTACGAATATCCGAGATACAATAGCTTCATAAATAGCAATAAGATAATCATTGAGATATGATATCGTAAATGGTGAACAGTAGTGTGCTATTAGTTTAACTTTATCTTAAACTATACTTAGTACGAGTATCTTTGAATTTATCGCGTATGTTGAGGAAATCTTCTAAGATCAGCACGATTATGAAGTTGTGAATTTGGAAATTGCAAGGAATAATTCTCACTAATATTATAAATGTGAAAGTGAGTTTTTTTGTTTGTTTGTTACTCTTTGGCGGCTTGAACTTTACTAGAGCTTGAACTTGAGCTTTACTAGTTTCGAGTTTTCTAGCTGGCTGCTATTAGGTGAAGTTCATTACATAAGACCGATATACCAAACGAGGTCAAAGAGTTCATCATTTGAGAATCATGTGGTTACTCTCAGATGATATTTTGAAGATTCTTTTTTCCACACAGATTTAAGTCGACCTGTCTAGATAGTGCATGCATGTGTCAGTCATCAGAATCTAGACTCAAAGGAGTTCAACGACCCGGCAAACATCACTAAATAATGGACATTTGGGTAGGCCGTACAAGTACTCAAACTGCCAGACTGACAGAAATCTTCGGTAGATGACACCACCATTCAATTTATTGACATACTTTTTATCAGCTGTCAAAACGGGATCCTCCCATAGATTTTGTATAGCAATTTATACTTATGACGTCACTTGTAGGTGGTAATTTGCCAAGTCAATTGACTACCTAACTATTTATAGTTTTCAAAGCAACTAAAAACAATTTTTGTTGCTTTGTTGTTGTTACAGCCAATGGCTTAATTGCCAAGAGCCTCAACCAACATCTAAGGAGGCTCACGTTAGGCAGCTGGTTCAAGGGCTTGATTCAGAAGGCAGTACTTCTGGACACGGCCCGTATTGTCAGGAGGTTTCTCTCTCTGGAGCCCTGACCGCCGGTAGCTTGGACCCTGTTCCCGATACCGGTGGGCTACTATTTTTTTGTTTTTTTAAATGGTTTTATTTTTGTAGTAATATTTAAAAATGCAACTTATATGTACCTATATACAATGAATAAATGAGAATAATAATAAATCATTTATTTCGGGTATCAAAGACCCATAACATATATAATATACCTTACAGACTATCATACACACTTAAAAAAAATGGTGTTACGTACCTAATTTATTCAGGAGGTGAGAACCTCCTGAATAAATTAAATATAAATATTATTATTAGAGTAAATTTCCATTGACGACACGGTTGGTGCATGGCTGAAGCGATTGGTTGCTGTGCTGCGTGTCTCGGGTTCGGTTCCTAAACGAAACAAATTTTTGTATGGCCTACAGGTAGTTGTTCCGGGTCTGGCTGTTTGTGTATGTGAGTTTATATGTTTCTAAACGCACTCACGATACAGGAGTAATTGCTAGGAATCTTTACATCTTTAGAAAAATAAAAGCTTTTATTTTTCTTTCTCAATAAATTATCTGGAATGGAATAATGGTTTCAATTAAACAAAGTAATGTTGCGGAAAAATAATATATAAAAAGTGAGATGGTTTAGTAAACCTAAGAGTGCTAAGGGAAGAATATCTACAGAGACCTTAATTTATAAATAATTTAATTTGAGTTTTCTTTGATTAAATTATAATTCTATCAAAGAAATCGAGTTCACTTTAGCAGCTTCATAACTTTAGATTTATCCAAGCTATAAATATAAAAAATATGAAGACATAATAAATGGTCAATATGAAACTTGTTTGTCCACATGTTGTAGGTACGATAAACAGGTGAAATTTTTTTCTGTTATACCTTTTATTGTACCGTGGAAACCGTGTCTGTAATTATGATCAATAAATATAAGAGTCAATACTTCAGTATCAATTGAAAAGATCTAATAGATATTGTGAGAAGTCTATTTGTATGTATTACAAATGTTGCAGAGAAAATGTCTGTCAGTTTTGCAAATTATCTGGAGATTAGTTTAGGATATTACAGTGTATACCTACACTTCGTTTTATCTAGAAAACTTGTCTTGCTCGTGGTCAGATAAGTTTTTTTTATAGTATATTCGTCAAGTTTTTACAAAACTGTAATACATTAATTTTGTCAGACAACTCACAAAATTCTTTGTTTACAGCTGCAACACACATTTTTGGTCACTTTGTCTTTGGTTTGACATGATAATACCCATATTTATTTAATTTTTATTTGTTACATTTCTTGTTTTTCTTTTTGTGTGTTTATTACAGCTTATGTTAAGTTGTACATGTTTCTTGTAATAAAATGAAATAAACAATTAAGTGTTGATTTTCTTTTAACTAAACGTAAAATGCATTTTATTACTTTTTAATTCACTTCTTGATAGTTTTCACACTGCATTACACATCTTGTGATTCCATCTCTCAAGATTCGAATCGTTGAATACATCTCATAGATGCATGGATCCATAAATTAAAGAAACTGGTTGTCGAGTCTTAAGCTAACGCCCATCCTCGGTTGCTAGGTGCGTAAGAGCACCTATATATAAAAACAAACTTAGAACGCATGAACCGGTTACAAGTTTTTTTAAAAAAAAAACGTAAGTATTTTTACTATTATGCTTGACATAAAACAGACAACGGTTTTAGGGGATTTTCCATTCATTTGTTTATTAAATAAAAGATGTAAAGATTCGCTATATTTAAACTGTTTCTGACGTGTTGGTCCAGTGGTTAGGGCGCCTGCCTCATGTATTAGGTTGTGGGTTCGTAACTGGGCACGGGAAAGTACCAATATGACATTATACAATTGTAATCTATTTACTTCGGACATTATAGACATCACTGAAGGAAAACATCGCGAGGAAAGCTGGACTTTATGGACAATCGCCTTAAGTGAACTAGTAAAAAATTTAAAATAAGAAAAAAAAAAATTAAAAGAAAACACAGGCCTGCCTGCTAAGATCCCTGCAATACTTGCGTAGCAGGGGCTCACGTTTCCGGCATTGCCCAGACTGTTTCAATTCAGGGACAGTCTGAGCGTTCATGAGGATTTCTCACTCCTCCCTCAAAAAAAAAGTCCGCCATGAACATCGATCACCACACTTACTGTGTGTTCATGGCTTATCTCTATGAGGAGGACTATACTAGACTGGTTTTATTATTATTTTAAAATTGTTTAGTTTTTTTTTTTGTAAAACACGTATTGTAATAGATACAACATTTTTTTTACGCCGAACAATACTTTTTTGTTTTCAACCGACTTCAAAAAGAAGCAGGTTCTCAATTCGTCTGCATGTTGTTTTTTTTTTGTATATTTGTTACACGATTTCTCCGGCAAATGTAAAGCGATTTTGAAAATTGATTCAGCACTTTTTGAAAAAATCGACAGAAAGCAAAAAAATATATACATGGATGACGTTTTAAATTCAATACTCAATACTCAATTATTTATTACATTCCACAATGTATTTTCTTAGGTGGTAAGTTGGTAAACATTTGTTGGAAACATCGTGGACCCTGTCGGGCACAGCAAAACATATATTTAAAGGACTACTAATTTATACATGCAACCTTAATCTAAATATAATTTAAGGTAACATTTTATTAATTATTAATTACATCGATAATTTTATTAATTATTAATTTAATCAAACATTTTATTATTCATTAAAATTATTCTGTCAGTTCTATGGATTTGTCAATTAAATATTAATTTACGCTATAATCACATTTATTTATTAGTATTTTTTTTTATTTTTTAGCAATCTTTTTCTCATTTCTGAGTATCTCGGGTAGTTTATTGTACATTTTTATTGACATTACCAGTGGAGTAGAGGAGTGCATTTTTAATCGGGATGTCGGTATGTTTGTCGGAGTGTGTATCTTGTTTGTATGTCTTCTCGTTTGATCTGTGTGCGAATTTACAGATTTCTAGTAATTAGTGATTTCTAGTTTATATAGAAGGAAGAGTTAGAATATTTAATGTTATGAAATGGGGTTTGCAGCTATCCGTTTGTTTTAAATGAACTAAAATACGAAGTAACTTTTTTGAATTGTGAACAGAGCCGGTGCGTCTGTGCTATTCCCCCACATTATTACACCGTAGTTAAGCCATGCATGGGCATAGGCATAGTAGGTAACCAAAGCAGTTTGCAAGTTTGTGGTCTTTTTTATTTCTCGAAGAGCGTACACAAATTTGGAAAGTTTCTCGAACCTTGTACTTTCAATCTCTGTTTTGACTGTGTTTCCCGTTTCTTAATGAATTTGGATGATAAGGACGTACTAAAAAGCGAAAAATAAAAAGCTTTTCAACAAAAAAGACAACCGCCTTCAAAATCTAAAAAGGGACAAATAACTTTTAGCACAGAACGCTTCCGAAACTAAAAGTCATCTGTGTTCTGTGCTAAAAGTTATTTGTCCCTTTTTTGTTTGGCGGTTGTCTTTTTTGTTTAAAAACTTTTTTTAGACAGATCAACGAGAGCGCAGTAATATAAATTAAAATATTAATAAATTTCAAATCAACGGACTAGAAAATAAATTTTAAGAAACGCGTACGTTATTTTGTGTATGATATTATTTGAGTAAGAGGACTCGAATAGTGGATTGCATTATTACAAAATTCGTAAAACAGAATACCTTATTCACTTCAATAAGTGTAAATTAACTAGCTACGAGAGTGAAGCGAATAGTCAGATCCTTAGGTTTGTTGTTCCGGGGTGGAATGTCCTCATGGATGCCCTCCGCCCTTAGCAAGGGGTATGTAAGACTCTTGCGGACAAGAATCACCTCAGTGACCCCTCACCCGAAACCCGAAAATCCGAAATCCGGGGGCTGCGGGAATGTACGAGCCTTCTGCAGAGTTGCAGAAGATAACCCTGAGCCCGGACGGAGCTCGAACGCGGACCACAGCGAGGGCTCCCTACTAGGCTCGAACAGGGCGGAGGTGAACGCCGCAAAACGGGCGCAGCGGAAGGCGGCTGCGGAGGACGAGGTCACCGAGATGACCCGACAGGCCCGAAAGCAGCGAGCAGCTCGGTTAACTGCCGGTGGGAGTGTTTCGGCGGTGGCGACCAGTCAAGGGTTTTTTTCAAATCAAATCGAATCAAATCATTTCTTTATTTGCCAACATGGGTAAGGGGTACAGATGTTAAATACATGTTTTGATAATGTTCTCCATGCTCTGCCGTCACATGGGCATGCAAAATGTTACACATAAATTACAATCATAATGTATCATGCTGAAGTAATCAATCACATTTTTAAATTGGAAAATTATTTGAACCATTTTATTATTTATTTATTTATTATCTATGTCAAGGAGTATCTAATAATCTAATAGGTCAATAATTAAATAAATGTCAATGTAAATAGTCAAACGTCATTCAATGTCATAAAATGAATAAATGTTATTAAATATTAATTGTACCAATAATTACTAATTGTATTGTGTGTTGTTGTAGTTTCAAAATGTGATCAACATTATTTTTTTGGTTTGACTGGTGCATAAAAATTTCATCCGACCGAATTTCGGTCACGGTGGCCAATTTCAATGGAGCCTAGCAAAGTTCGCAGGAAATATTAAAGCGCACAGATGCATTCGCAAACACTCCCTCTTCCCTTCACTCGTAGTCCGATGGAGCGGCAATCGGACACGACCGAGTAGAGGTTAGAGGACCAACGGCTTTACTTGCTTTCTGAGGCAGGGATCTTACATCGCCAACTTCTAAACTCCGGGCTGAGAAATTCCTAATGGAAAAACCCAATATCACTTTGCCTAACCTGGGAATGAATGAGAGACCATAGATATCGATTTCTACATTTATACAAATATTTTTTTACATAAAGATAACCGCCTTCAAAATGTAAAAAGTAAAAAATAACTTCAATTTCAGATGTCGGTAAATACAGTGCAACGGCAATACAAAACAACAAACAGAAAATAAGCTTAAAAAGCAGCCCAACTTGCGCAATTAGGGTTTTTTTTTTACTAAGTTTTTGAAGGCGGTTGTATTTTTTGTTAAAAAGGCGTTTTCGATAAGCGATATCTGGACTATACGGAAAGACTTTTTGCAAAAAAGGTTTTTTTTTGCTTTTTAGTAACTACCTACTTCTTACTGTGCAAATTAATTAAAAAACGGTACCTACACCACACAAATTAAGTCGTCTCTTTATTTTCAACTCATAAAGGTAAAATTATAATAAATATTTTCATGAAGTTTACAATGAAACACTATACTGTAAAAAGTTATGCTTGGTCAAACATAAAAAAGTGATGAGTCGAGAACCTCCATCCTTTTTTGAAGTCGGCTAAAAAGAACATTACTACCTACTAAAGAAAACTGACGTACAATAACCACCAAACATCTTCAACAAAAAAACCGCTTAATATACTTAACCAGAACACATCTATTATATGTTTCGAACTACAGTTCAACGACCTCAAATAGAAGTTTAAATACAACCTGTTTATAAAAGCATGGTCTTGTAAATCAATCGGCTTTCCGGCCCCTCTGCTCGTCAACTATGTTTCGACCATGATGGATTGACGTTCGTGATAAAAAACTTGAAGTAGGACGGAGGTTTGGTACTGTTGTCGTATTTGGTGTATCTATTGGTTACCGTACTTGGCTAATGTATTGGTGATTTTATATTGATAATGGCGTATCTCATGCTTGAGGCAGCGGACAAGCACCAACGTGATTTTCTAAATTCAAAAGTACAGATGGTCTAGTTTAACTTAGACATCACTGATATCGATGAAGGTCAGGAGGGTCATCGTGAGGAACCCTGGACTTATATGGGACAGGCTCTTCAAGACATAGCAACTCTTTTGTATGCTGTCATTTAGTTTTTACTCGCTAACCCGACAGACGTTGTCCTGTCCCTATCTACCCTACGTTTTCATTAAACGAAATGTGAGTATTACACAACACAGTGACACAGTGAGTTAACACAGTGAGTTAATCCGTTGTTCTCAATCTATAATGTCTACGTTACAGCACAATGCTGAGATAGGGGCCTTTTGGCATCGTACAGGACCGATTCGTTTTTTATTTTGTAATAATTTTAAACCTTGTTGTTATTTGTGTGTTTCGTCCTGTGCGGGCTAATAAATGCTTTTTCTTTCTTTCTTTCTTTACCCTATCTACCTACCTACCCTACCCTACCTATCTACCTACCCTACCCTACCTACCTTCCTGCCTATCTACTCTACCCTACGATACCTACCTCCCCTACACTACCTACCTAGCTACCCTACACTACCTATCTACCTACCTGCCTACCTGTTCTACTCTACCTACCACCTAACCTACCTACCTTTCGACCCTACCCTACTCTACCTAACTACCTATCCTACCCTACCAACCTACCTACCCCACCTACCTAAAAAACCTTCTGACAATAACGAAAATAATAAAAAAGAATTATCTAATTTGGTCCAGCCGTTCGCAAGTTATCATGCGCTTACATACATTTTAGCGATTCATTTTTGTATATATAGATTCTTACGTTCTTTTTTACTCTTTTGTTTTATTCTACACTAGCTTTTGCCCGCGACTTCGTCCGCGTGAATGTCGGTTATCGTAGAAGCAGGCCAAGTCGCAGATTAAAAAATAGCCTATGTCGTTTCCTAGGGTTTAAGCTATTTTCACACCAAATTTCATCAAAATCGGTTCAGCCATTTCATCGTAAAAGCGTAACAAACAGAGTTACTTTCGCATTTATAATATTAGTGAGGAAGTAAGGATTGGTCCATTATTGGTCGTTTTTCACCTTTCCTACACACCATCGAAATATTTAATTTATTTTGTCCTACAGTGGGATAGTAATAGGCTGGTATTATTATAATGGTTTAGTTTTTTATTAGGTTCTAGCTGATCTGACAGACGTTGTCCTGTCAATTGTTTTTTCAATTTTATTACCCTTTAAACTTTCCCTGTACTTCCATAAATATTTCAAGAACAAAATTAACCAAATCGGTCTAGCCGTTCTCGAGTTTTAGCGAGATTCACGAACAATTAATTTTTATTATAAAGAAGATATAGATTGTTAGATTTTACAATAAAAATCTCCACCAACATACTTATAATACTGCACACAACAATCAAATTCGCCCGGTGCTCGATGACACCTCAAACTTTTGCCGATTGTCACTGTCATTTGGTCACTGTCAATTGACAGCTCACTCAGTCAGTGATGTTCTGCCCTGCTTGAAGATGCTTGCCCAGATTCAATATGTAGTTGACATTATTCCGTGTATAAATTTAAATAAGTAGTAAGTTGGGGAAGCAACACTCGTGTACAGACAACAGCAAAAGTAGATGATCAAAATCAGAAATTCAATACCAATGAACGGAGTTCACGTCAGAATTGTGTGGCGTCGAAGTGATTCAAAAGTATGTGTGTGACAATCACACAGTTTTAATAAATAAACTAGTAATAAATTATATAAATTAATGTTAGTAAATTAGTATTGAATTTCTGATTTTGATCATCTACTTTTGCTGTTGACTGTACCACCACCTATAACTTGCACCAGCTTACAACTGTAACATTTGATGATCCTTGTTGAAAATATTTACGATTCACTGTCCAAATTATTACTTTGATAATCACAAACACAGATATAGATAGATAGACCCCTAGGTCTATCTATCTATATCTGTGTTTTGGTTTTTGCGCTACCTATAGCGCAAGAGCAACTACTTCGCGTGCCTATTTTCGTGCCTAACTTACGATAAAATATCATAAGTAAAAAAATAAAGTAAACATTTCCATCCATCGGTAAGTCATTTTGTGATTAATATTATGCGTAACTAATTTTAAAAACAATTATTTTTAATCTAATACGCTCAGTAATACCTGGTAATACCAAATTTAGGAAATACAAAATATTCGTATTACATTGTGACGTCCAAAAAATGGCACGCTTGGTTTTCATACAGATCGTGATACTTGAGTTATCCAGGTCTATCTATATCTGTGTTTGTGATTATTAAAGTAATAATTTGCATTAAAATCACAAACGTAACTACATTTTGCCAAAGAAATCTTTTCTATGTACAGAGGCCAGCACATCAAGCTACTACAATCTGTCAAATTTCTTTGATAGATTTTCAACTTTATTACAAAAGCATTAGGTTCATATTTAATTGGGAAAATTTGACAGTTAGGTATGGCTTGATGTGCTGGCGTCTGTACTTAGTCATCTTCTTCGGAATATAATTAACTAATTATAATTCAAAGGTGCAAAATTTCCCAGCAAGACCCAATAAAAATGGCCCTTACTTAACACACTCATGAGAATTCACAAGAACTAACTGTTTTGCATGCGGTGTCAATTACAACAGCAAATAAATAATCCTTGGCCACAGAGTACGTTGTAAACAGAGTGAGCATTTTAAATAATTCCGATGAGGAATCGAAATTAGTGCCGTAGTAGTAGCAGTTATTAACTTGAGATAATTCTATATTTTGGGCCAGCCACTTTCCAATAATTGGAAAGTTCGATTTAGAATAGATATGTTACTTCATCTCATATTCAATCTTGCGCACTGTATTAATAATATCGGCGATTCACATTTAATGGAATACAGTAATAAAAATACAGATGATTTTATTTAGATATCGAATTCTAAAAAATATCACACCACTAGCAAAGCGAAGAATCAAACTAGGGAAAATTTCATTAACATTGTATTGCGCATACCTCAGCGTGAATATTTGAACTAAACACTAATTTCTCGAGCAAAAATGATGACAAATCAAGCACTTAGGTAAGTTGTTTATGATATTGTTGACTGAAGTATCAACCACCATTCACAGCAGCCTAGGCGCGTTTGCGTTGATTTTTGAGGAACGGGGGTAAGTCTCTGTTGCATTATCTATTCTATGGCCTACGCATTATTTCATATACATAGGTAAAATGGATGTTGTTGGCGCGAAAACTCGTGTAAGTACCAAGAATTTTCCTCGTCCGTGACGGAGTTCTATAAATAACTATGATTTTTATCGCACAACGTACTTACGTAGAATACGATGCGTTATGGTAATTTATGCTTAGGTTCAAACAACTCAGCAATGTTTGAATGACAATATAGTCTATGGGCATAGCTCAGATTATGAAACAAAAAGCTGATAGACCGCACAGAACACTGCAAGTGAAGCCAAAAAAGCAAATACAAAAGCGAATAGCTACCATCTCGTGTTTGTATTCGCTTTTGAATTTGTATTGGTATTTGTTTTTTTAGCGATGCTTCGCTTCGTGCTGTACTGACTCGTGTCAGTACAGAGCGAAGCTAATTGTAATTCGTTTTTGAATTTGTAATTGCTTTTTTGGCTTCACTCTCAGTGTTCCGCGCTGTCTATCTGCCTTTTTTTATATTCTAAGCCAGCGCCGTACGGATAGATCGGTCTTGGTTAAGCTACGCTTGCCGCGGTTAGGCCGTGGGTGGGTGGCCATCCATTAAAAACTGGGTTGTAGGGGTCGGTGAGGCAGTCGCTCTATGTAAAATACGGATATTCAGATGTATCCGGTTAGATTGTATTAGATAAATCAGAAGTAAGTAAAACATCTTGCAGGTTATCATTAATATCGTACATTTATTATTATTTATGATTTATTTTACACATAATACTCAGTATTCTAGAATCTGAAATGTCCTGCATACGTAGGGTTGCCATATTTGCCAAGCCTCGTGTCGAGACGCAAAAAGAAAAATATATACTTACAGGTTGTATGGCAGATCGATGCAAAGCCGTAATGCGGAGCTAGTATAGACTATTTATAATAGTAATAATAATAATAATAATAATCTTTATTTCAGACATACGTCCATACAGTTTTACAACAGATAGCGTTAGTAAAGTTGTTAGTTGTACACACAAAAATAAAAAGATGTTAGTAATTTGTTAGTAAACAAACACGGAAACACAACAATAATAATTTTATTACTATTTCCTATTTCTGTGCAGGTGTACACCTGCCCAGTACACAACAAATGGACTGTCTATTTTAGCTGCTAACGTTCTGAGGACAGTGTTGGTGCTACCACGGACCCTGCTCATCATCGATGCAGTTCTTTTCCTAATAATGGAGAAGAAATCATCGTTAATAACCATTTGAACCGAACTTGTCTTAGACGAAGTGTGTCAATTTTTTTTTCTAGCAAAATTTTAATGATTTTTGATGACAAGACCCAAAATATTGCAGTTAGTTGCAAATGATGGCCAGTTTGAAAGATAAATCATTTATTTTTTGCAGAAATAGGAGATAAATTTCACTAATAGGCTTTAAAAAAAATCTTAAATTATTTTGGGTGGTCGGGAAAAACGACGACGGAAAATCGGGACGTAATAGTGCTTTGTCGAGACGTCGGGACCTAGGCCCCAATGACGGCGACAGTTCCGATATATCGGGACGAATGGCAACCCTATGCATACGTGCTACACAAGTTCCTCAAGTAATTGTTACACAATAGAATCCAACACTTAGAACAAAATCACGGCCACAGTTTAAAACCAAGTATGATATATAAAGAATGAGTGTGTGATGTGAGTATTTCTAGAAACACCAAAATCCTACACGCCGTGTTTCCATGAAGAATGCATTAATTTCCGTCATTAGTAAGTTTACACAATGCTGCGAAAAACGAAGCAGGCTTTCTGCTTCGTTTTTCAATTTATAGCTAGCAGATATTGAGAGTAACTATGTATAGTGTAATTTTGTTGTCTATGTCTTCCGCGTGTTTGAAAATGGGCTGAAAGTCCCGAAGTCCCAAAGTCGCCAGAACTTAGTTCTCATTTGTTATTTTTCATATCAAGATGACATCATCAATGCCCTGTAAAAACCAGTTGACTCACTTGAATGTAAGTAAGTTAGGTACAGATACAAGCACATCGAGTGATACCAAACTGTCAAATTTTTCTAATTGAGTATGAACCTTGTACTTTTATAATAAAGCTAAAAATCTATCAAATAAATTTGACAGATTGTTGTAGCTTGACGTGTTGGCCTCTGTACCTTTTACACCTGATACCTGGAAAAGGACCAGCACTGAAACTGGCAAGTTTGAGTACCTTCTCAATTAAATATTTCTCTTTCTAACCTCACTATTACAGCCGTCATTAAATTTCTGGAATTTTGGACCAAAATAATTAAAACACTTGTATTGTATGTGTATAGTCTACTTTTTCAATAATTGTAAATAATAATCTGTAAACACTATGTATCTATGTATACAACTTGGCTGTCGTTCTGTTTCTTGTAATACTTTGTACATACTTCAATATAGTGTTTTTTATGCAAGGTCCATCGTATTCACGTTTAGTTATATAATTATAAACTGTAAATGCAAAATATTGTACACATTTTTGTTAGAAGAGTAAGTATGGAGTTTCTTGCCCATTCTTCTCCATACGAAACTACCTTTTGGAAGGGGCAACTAGAATCAACTTTTTTTTTATGACGTTCAAAAGTGCCTTTTAATGGTCTAATTGAAATAAATGATTTGACTTTACTTTGACTTATACCCCAGCCGCTTGGCTGAGACCGTTCCTGAGGTAGCTGTGCGGTGCGGGAGGGGTGTAGTGACGTAATGAGAGTGCTCAGTGCTCACAGATACGTCAACTTGTGACAACTGTCACCCCTTCCGCACCACTCAGTTCAGCTTCTTTTTTTCTCGGATTGGCATCTCGCAGGTCAACCTAGGAGGTTGTCGGCTGCTTAACCGGACTTGCCTTAAAAAATATTATTTTTAGGGCCTCCAGCCAGGGCAAAATAACTTACAAACTAAGCGACTACAGGCTAAGGGCACCCCCTGTGGGGTACGAGCCTCGGCTTAGGGCGTCGCTGGGAGAGGACAGCAAGGGGACAGGCTGGATCGGATTTCCATTATTTAGGGACTGAATTTAAAACTACAGGCTCAGCGGCGCGGGCTGGCACGAGCAAGGGTCGGGGAGGGACTCGGTTCAGCGGTCGGGGTATAGTCCTTATAGTCCTCCTATGAGTGCACCTATCTGGCGCAGAACAGGGTGAAACAGGTTGAGCGAAAAGTATACCTACCCGTCAGCTAAACAAGGTTCAAATTCATTTTTATGTCCAAATAGAAAAACATTTTTGTTTAAAAAATAGTGCTTCTTTTTTTTAAAAAGGAACCCCACTGGAATATACCACACAGCACATGTAAATTGTTTTATCTCAATTATGGTCATCTTTGACAGTATAATGCCCTGAGCAAGCGTACCCGAATCAGTTAGCGTACGGACATGAATAAGCACCTCTAATGTTATGGGAAACATAAGTACGATAGCATTGTGTAAACTTACTAATGATGGAAATTAATGCATTCTTCATGGAAACACGGCGTGTAGGATTTTGGTGTTTCTAGAAATACTCACGCTGTATAAAGTACTCGGTGGATGAGACATTATGAAATAAACGTTGAGATTTTTCATTGGATATCAATTAGGTTTTACAATTTCATTACAAATAAATGAAGTTGAAGTGTCTGTTTGTAATTTCAAAATAACAGCTTTTTATTAAAAGTATATGAAAGTATACACAATACATATATCAAAAAATATTTATTGACAGACAGCTGCTGATAATAGAAGGAGTAACTAAGGCTACTTTTATTTTAAAAATAAATCGGTTCCGCGCAAAAGTTAGTTTTAAATAAAGTATACCAGCCTACCGTTGCCCCACGGCAGGACACGAGGCTTCGGCTATAATCGGCAAGTTTCGTGATAATTCGTGAGCCGCGGGCAGACGGTGTGGCTAATCAGGAATCGTGGGTGCTTGACCGAATAAGTCTATTAGGTATATACTGATAGGTGCTTGAGATTCGGTGGAAAATATTTGTACTTGGATGTACTTGTATAAGCGGATTTTTATGTAGACGAGCTAATAGTAGGCAAGATAATAATACTGGGCAAAGCTACTTTTTATTTTTTTAAAGTTAGTTTTCTGATTTTGTTCCGTCACTAGAGTGAGATAGATGGATTGTGTGAAAAATTGTATGAAACAAAAGGCGGTCAAGCAAAGCGAGGAATCAAACTAAGGAAAATTTCATAAACATTCTATTGCGCATACCTCAGCGTGAATATTTGAACTAAACACTAATTTCTCGAGCAAAAATTATGACAAATCAAGCACTTAGGTAAGTTGTTTGTGATATTGTTGACTGAAGTATCAACCCCCACAGCAGCCTAGGCCCGTTTGCGTTGATTTTTGAGGAACCGGGGGTAAGTGTCTGTTGCATTATCTATTCTATGGCCTACGCATTATTTCATATACATAGGTAAAATGGATGTTGTTGGCGCGAAAACTCATGTAAGTACCAAGAATTTTCCTCGTCCGTGACGGAGTTCTATAAATAACTATGATTTTTATCGCACAACGTACTTACGTAGAGTACGATGCGTTATGGTAATTTATGCTTAGGTTCAAACAACTCAGCAATGTTTGAATGACATTAAAGTCTACGGGCATAGCTATGAAACAAAAAGCTGATAGACCGCGCAGAACACTGAGAGTGAAGCCAAAGAAGCAAATACAAAAGCGAATAGCTACAATCTCGTGTTTGTATTCGCTTTTGAATTTGTATTGGTATTTGTTTTTTTAGCGATGCTTCGCTTCGTGTTGTACTGACTCGTGTCAGTACAGAGCGAAGCTAATTGTAATTCGTTTTTGAATTTGTAATTGCTTTTTTGGCTTCACTCTCAGTGTTCCGCGCTGTCTATCTGCCTTTTTTATATTCTAAGCCAGCGCCGTACGGATCGATCGGTCTTGGTTAAGCTACGCTTGCCGCGGTTAGGCCGTGGGTGGGTGGCCATCCATTACCGAGACCCCTCCGTGCCCCGAAAAACAGCTGATCCCGGCTGTCATTCGTAGATCTTTGACTGTCGTAGAAGCCAGAAATGACAACCAGTCTTACCAAGGGGTATTTAGTTACCCAAAAACTGGGTTGCAGTCGCTCCATATAAAATACGGGTATTCAGATGTATCCGGTTAGATTGTATTAGATAAATCAGAAGTAAGTAAAACATCTTGCAGTTTAACATTAATATCGTACATTTATTATTATTTATGATTTATTTTACACATAATACTCAGTATTCTAGAATCTGAAATGTCCTGCATACGTGCTACATAAGTTCTACAAGTAATAGAACACACAATAGAATCCAACACTTAGAACAAAATGACGGCCACAGTTTAAAACCAAGTATAATATTTAAAGAATAGTTATGCTATAATGCTCTTGGCATTAATCACCACTCTTGCCAGTGGCTTGCCTAGGGGGCAAGCCCGACAGATTTTTTACGATCAAGAAAAACACAGCAAGTTGCTTAGGGTATTGATTAGCTCATCTTATTAATGCAAGCCCGGCTTTTCGGCTTGTATGAAGATCCCGCC
Organism: Charanyca ferruginea; assembly: GCA_947361185.1. Lineage (NCBI taxonomy): Eukaryota > Metazoa > Arthropoda > Insecta > Lepidoptera > Noctuidae > Charanyca > Charanyca ferruginea. The sequence goes on along the minus strand of OX376058.1, from coordinate 27,421,319 downwards.
ACTGACTCATAGAACAAAATGACGGCCACAGTTTAAAACCAAGTATGATATTTAAAATTAAATCAGTCTGATTTACAGTAGGTCCTTCGCTTGATACTGTACTAGTTCGTTCGGTACCGTGCTCAAATGCCAGCCCACTCCGATGTTCTCAACCTCTTCCGAGTGTTGATTCAACGGTCAAAAATACAAACGAACGTTGTCACGTGACAGGCAAAGGAAACCTAGACAATCAGCCAATATGATTTTAACAAAATTAAGAATCTGGTAAACTGAATGTAATTTTATTGAAAATGTGAATAGTTAAATCATCTTATTTCTCTAACAATTGGAAGCCGACACCAGTAGTTGGAAAAGGCTAATTTAATTTAAAAGGCTAAGTTAATTCTCGTAACTAAATCTCAAACTCATTTCAGCGACAATCAATGTTAAAAAATGTAGGTAAATTATATGCATTATTGACAGATTGAGACCGAGATTAGAAGTGTTGCCTCCTTAGTTAAAGAGGGACGAGTTCTTTTTTTAAACGTAGCCCCACACTAGGTATTTCTCCCGGCAAAACTACGTTTCGGTCAGCTAGTAATAATTAATAAAAGTCTGAAATCGCCAATCCGCCTTGAGCAAGAGTGGTGATTAATGCTTGCCTAGGGGTCAAGACTAGGGCAAGCCCAACAGATTTTTTACGATCAAGAAAAACACAGCAAGTTGCTGAGGTATTGGTTAGCTCATCTTGTTAATGCAAGCCCGGCTTTTCGACTTGTATGAAGATCCCGCCACTGACTCTTACTTTTGCCAAGAGCATTAATCACCACTCTTGTCTACCTTCTTTGTATGAGAAGAGGTCTTTGTCCTGCCGTGGGGCAACGGTAGGCTGGTATTATTTTATTTAAAACTAACTTTTGCGCGGAACCGATTTATTTTTAAATAAAAGTAGCCTTAGTTACTCCTTCTATTATCAGTAGCTGTCTGTCAATAAATATTTTTTGATATATGTATTGTGTATACTTTCATATACTTTTAATAAAAAGCTGTTATTTTGAAATTACAAACAGACACTTCAACTTCATTTATTTGTAATGAAATTGTAAAACCTAATTGATATCCAATGAAAAATCTCAACGTTTATTTCATAATGTCTCATCCACCGAGTACTTTATACAGCGTGAGTATTTCTAGAAACACCAAAATCCTACACGCCGCGTTTCCATGAAGAATGCATTAATTTCCATCATTAGTAAGTTTACACAATGCTATCGTACTTGTGTTTCCCATAACATTAGAGGTGCTTATTCATGTCCGTACGCTAACTGATTCGGGTACGCTTGCTCAGGGCATTATACTGTCAAAGATGACCATAATTGAGATAAAACAATTTACATGTGCTGTGTGGTATATTCCTTTTTAAAAAAAGGAAGCACTATTTTTTAAACAAAAATGTTTTTCTATTTGGACATAAAAATGAATTTGAACCTTGTTTAGCTGACGGGTAGGTATACTTTTCGCTCAACCTGTTTCACCCTGTTCTGCGCCAGATAGGTGCACTCATAGGGGGACTATAAGGACTATACCCCGACCGCTGAACCGAGTCCCTCCCCGACCCTTGCTCGTGCCAGCCCGCGCCGCTGAGCCTGTAGTTTTAAATTCAGTCCCTTAATAATGGAAATCCGATCTAGCCTGTCCCCTTGCTGTCCTCTCCCAGCGACACCCTAAGCCGAGGCTCGTACCCCACAGGGGGTGCCCTTAGCGTGTAGTCGCTTAGTTTGTAAGTTATTTTGCCCTGGCTGGAGGCCCTAAAAATAATATTTTTTAAGGCACCACAGGAAAGTCCGGTTAAGCAGCCGACAACTTCCTTGGTTGACCTGCGAGATGCCAATCCGAAAAAAAAAAGCTGAACTGAGTGGTGCGGAAGGGGTGACAGTTGTCACAAGTTGACGTATCTGTGAGCACTCTCATTACATCACTACACCCCTCCCGCACCGCACAGCTACCTCAGGAACGGTCTCAGCCAAGCGGCTGGGGTATAAGTCAAAGTAAAGTCAAATCATTTATTTCAATTAGACCATTAAAAGGCACTTTTGAACGTCATAAAAAAAAAGTTGATTCTAGTTGCCCCTTCCAAAAGGTAGTTTCGTATGGAGAAGAATGGGCAAGAAACTCCATACATACTCTTCTAACAAAAATGTGTACAATATTTTGCATTTACAGTTTATAATTATATAACTAAACGTGAATACGATGGACCTTGCTTAAAAAACACTATATTGAAGTATGTACAAAGCATTACAAGAAACAGAACGACAGCCAAGTTGTATACATAGATACATAGTGTTTACAGATTATTATTTACAATTATTGAAAAAGTAGACTATACACATACAATACAAGTGTTTTAATTATTTTGGTCCAAAATCCCAGAAATTTAATCACGGCTGTAATAGTGAGGTTAGAAAGAGAAATATTTAATTGAGAAGGTACCTAAACTTGCCAGTTTCAGTGCTGGTCCTTTTCCAGGTATGAGGTGTAAAAGGTACAGAGGCCAACACGTCAAGGTACAACAATCTGTCAAATTTATTTGATAGATTTTTAGCTTTATTATAAAAGTACAAGGTTCATACTCAATTGGGAAAATTTGACAGTTTGGTATGACTTGATGTGCTTGTATCTGTACCTAACTTACATTCAAGTGAGTCAACTGGTTTTTACAGGGCATTGATGATGTCATCTTGATATGAAAAATAATAAATGAATAAATAATCTTCGGGACTTTCAGCCCATTTTCAAACACGCGGAAGACATAGACAACAAAATTACACTATACATAGTTGGTTACTCTCAATATCTGCTGGCTATAAATTGAAAAACGAAGCAGGCTTTAGACACGAGGCTTCGGCTATAATCGGCAAGTTTCGTGATAATTCGTGAGCCGCGGGCAGACGGTGTGGCTAATCAGGAATCGTGGGTGCTTGACCGAATAAGTCTATTAGGTATATACTATAATAATAATAATAAAATCATTTATTCTCTCTTCACAAAAGTGGTCTTACATTAAAGGCTTACAACTATATAACTATTTCCACCTTTGTGAGAGACTGGTGCCTGAAGTAGGTTTTGAGAGTAAAACCTGTGTTACAGGTCACCAGGACGCTCACCTCGGCCAGATTGTTTACATAGAAATAGAAATGCCCAGTAGGTACAAGAGATAAACAGTAAAGGTACAATATACAAAATAAATGGTACTGAAATTAAAATATTTGAAAAATGTATTAATAATATTGCAGAACTAGCCAAGAGTAGTATGGTATGGGTACGTATGGTGAGTGTATGTGTATGTGTAAGAGGTGGAAGCGTGTGCAAATTGAGTGAGTGAGTGAGCGTGAGTGATTGAGTGTCAGTGAGGGTTGATATGTGACTGGTGAGTTTTCAGTTTTGTGTGCGTGTGTTGCGAGTCATGGATGGGGAACAGCTATGAAGGGGGATTAGGGATTAGGTGTTATTTGGGAACTGACAATAAGTCCTCGGTTTCTTGGTAGTCAAGGGATTTTAGGTATTTTTTTAGGATTTTATTGCAACTAGATTTGGTTTTAGGATAGAGATTTAGAGTTTTATTAAGTTTGTTGTATAGGAATTGTCCGAGGAAACAGAAGAATTTGTGGGATAGAGATAATCGTAACCGAAGGGTAGGACAAATTCTATCTCTGCGGCGTCTACCAACGAGTAGATTTGGATCATACTGTAGCTGGGAGTGTTTTTTAAGAACCGTGCGCAATATAAATGTTTGTCTGACCGTTGGAACGGCCCAATCTTTAAAAAGCTCAACGGTTGGGTAATGGTAGGGCAGGCCGGCACTTACCTTAAGAATAGCACGCTGAGCTCGTTCAAGTGGTAGAAGATGCGTTTTCGCTGCGCCACCCCATGTTGTAATACAGTATTCAATTTGCGAGTGGCACAATGCATAGTAGACTATCATAATGGTACTTCGGTCAGCAACATGCTTGAGGTTTTTGAAGACATAAATTAATTTTCGTAACCTGGTTACTAGAAGATCTATGTGTCTTTTGAAGGTGAGATGTTGATCAATGATTATACCAAGATATTTGATGTGGTCCGTTCTTTCGAGGGAGGGGCATGAGCAATCTGAAGGTGAGTTTGGAGAAACACATGAGTGGGATGTGATGGTGAAAGAGGGTGGTGGCAGGAGATTACTTCTGTGTGCGAAAGTTATGTATTTCGTTTTAGAAACATTAAGCGTCAAGACGTTATCTTGAAGCCAGTTACAAATAATGTTTAAACCCAATTGTGCAGCACCAAAAGCCTCTTCCCAGCTATCTCCAGTAAAAAACAAAGCGGTGTCGTCTGCAAATGTAATTATCTTACCGTTATGCAGTAAGAGTTGGCAGAGGTCATTGATATAGACAAGAAACAGGGTGGGACCAATAATGCTTCCCTGTGGTACGCCAAAATTAACAGGTAGCTTGTCACTTAGTCTATTATTTACCTTCACTTGCTGAATTCTGCCTGTCAGGTAGTCCTCCATCAATTTAAGTGGGATTCCTCTTATGCCAAGACGGTACAGCTTGTTTAAAAGGTGCGGAATTGACACTGTATCAAATGCCTTTGCAAGGTCGAGGAACACCGTAATGCATTTTCGACCTTCATCCAAATTGGCTGTATATACCTTAATATATACTGATAGGTGCTTGAGATTCGGTGGAAAATATTTGTACTTGGGTGTACTTGTATAAGCGGATTTTTATGTAGACGAGCTAATAGTAGGCAAGATAATAATACTGGGCAAAGATACTTTTTATTTTTTTAAAGTTAGTTTTCTGATTTTGTTCCGTCACTAGAGTGAGATAGATGGATTGTGTGAAAAATTGTATGAAACAAAAGGCGGTCAATGATGGCATGACAGTTAGGACGAAATGGAAGAAGAAAACATGTTGTGCAGACCCCAAGTAACATGGGACAAGGGCAGGTAAATGATAACTTGAGTGAGATTCAAATTTTACCACGAACTTTTTTTTCTTTCTTTTTTTATCAGAATTAAATCTCTTTACGAGCGGTGTATGCTTATGCGAATTCCGTACTCCCGGCCATAGGCAGAGATAGAATACCTTTTAGCTGGTAAGTGCCCCTACATCACCCCCATGATGGAGGAAGTCCACGAATGTTTACACCGCGCACAAAAAACAAAAACGGAATTACCTAAATGTCTTTAAACCTGATATAATTCTGACCAATGTTCCAAGTTTAAATTCAAACACATCCACTCGAAAGAAACAATAACGTTTTTCCTTTTAATTCTTCGATTAGGAACAAAAACTGGTATAACCCTTAAAAGGCACACATTGTGGTGACATTCTACCGTTTATCTTAGCGGCTCCTACCTGGCTAAGGAATTTACATCGATTACAAATACCTACCGTTTGTATGGACGTGTGAGCTTGCTAGTACTAACAAGTACTTGCGAGTGCTGTGAAGAATCGTGAACACTGGCTGGGTTATTATTAGACAGTTGCTATTCTGGAAACGAGTTGATTAGTTGTAACGTGCAGTAATTAAGTGGACGGCCATTTAAGGGTTAAGTTGATTGGGTAATGTCGTAAACGGTGATTGAATTATCGTGACATGATTATAGAGAAAGATACGTTGCTGTCAGCGTTCTCTTTAAGTGTTGCCACCAACGTTGCTTTTGCTGTTAGGACTACTTTAGAAAGAAAATCGATTTGTCAAGGATAAGCTACGCTTGCCACGGTCGGAATGTGGATGGGTGACCATCCATTTGATACCGAGTTCCCTACGTCCCTTGGGAAAAGGTAAGGCAGATGATGATTTAAATAATGTCAAAACTTTAGGGGGGAACTCATAGGGAATCAAAAATCTAGTCCGCATCGTTGTCGGAAAGTGTGGCGAAAAGGTTAGCAGTATTGCTACGTTGAAGAGCAATGCTGATACTTTGACCAAAGAGTAGACCAGCTCTCTGGACATGTGAAGAGTCCACTAACTGCTTAACAATGTCCCGAAAAATACTTATGTTCAGTCCCGAGAAAATCATCCCCCAAACCCACTTTTCCAAATTGTCCACCATGATTTCTCCAAAAACGATAAAGATAATAGATTTATCAATCGATACTTTCCAGTATCGAATAATCTAGTCAAACGGTGTTGTCTGTACATCCATTACCCATTGCTGGAAGCTTCATGTCAGCCTATTTGGTATGGTAGTAGATATCCTTTCGTAGATATCGAAGGATTATTCCTGAAGTGTTGATCAACTGATTGAGCGAATCGGCGATGCAATGCAGTGAGTAGATGTGTATTTAAAATCGTAAATCGGGTTCTAGTGGCTACAACTTACGAATTGTAGGTATTGATTTCTCTCACTGATTGCAACAAATGACGGTGGAATAGCCGTTATTTTTACAGAGGAAGATGTAATTCTTGGGATCAAGTCTTTTAGCTGCACTTTCGAATTGAACATTTAACTTATCTTTAACAAAGAATTCTTAACAGTTAAGCACTCAAAACTGCTAGAACCTTCAGTCCTATAGTCATTCCTACACGAATCTATCCAAATACGCACGATTTACTTCGATTAGCATCGGATACTTATAGAAACACTTGAAATCCACGGAAATTAGAAATATTCTATTCCACGTTCGTACTCCTTTCGCCTTAATTGCATTGGCGCCACATGGTAATTAAACGTGAATTTTCATACCGACATCCGTCAAGCAGACCTAGATACGATAGTCCAACTATTTTAAGACACAATTCTTTCGAAACTGGTTCCTCTGTACAAATGAGTATTTTTAAACCTCAAAATAAACCACCGCACGTTTCTCGGTGAATGGCAAGTATGCAAGTAATTTCATACCAACAGAGAAATAGTAAACTCGACGTAAAATTCAGCCGCTAACCTTGAACGGAGGTGCCAACTAGCGCGAACTTGTTGCAATGGTAATCATAACTCTGGTGGTTTAGAAAACCGGTTATTTCAGTGCCGTGAGACCGCCTGAAGAGGTTGGACGTAATTTATACAAAATTAGTGCATGAAATTGTGTTCGGAGCGCGTTCGCGAAATAACCGCGTCCAAAACCGGTTTCGCGTTCGAAGAAAGCCGCCATTGTGGGGCGGCCATTACGAAAATTCGGCCATGTTTGTTGCGCGGCGCAAAAACGCGGCAAAAGTGAACGATCTGTCTAGTCGCGGTTAGAGACGTCGTGTCGGATTCAAAATTCAAATTCGAACAGATGATTCGGGATAGTTCGTCTGAGTTCGTCTGTCGGCGTGAATAAGTTGTGGTTACATACATGTCAGAGTCAGAGGCGTTGGCGATGGGTTAGACTGGTGACACAGTGGATAGGAATAGCGAAACGCTGTAGCTTATACAATTTAAATTGATATATTTTTATACCAATGACAGACCACCCCAGTTAAATCCCAGGATATTGAAATGTAACGAACTACTTTGTACGTAAAAGGTGGGGATACCTTAATCCGCAGGTAAGCCCTAACTCAATGGTATATAACGTATCACACTTGGGTAACTTATACGAAATCCGATCCAGCCTGTCCCTTTGCTGTCCTCTCCCAGCGACGCCCTAAGCCCAGGCTCGTACCCCACAGGGGGTGCCCTTAGCGTGTAGTCGCTTAGTTTGTAAGCTTTTTGCCCTGGCTGGAGGCCCTAAAAATAATAATTTTTAAGGCACCACAGGAAAGTCCGGTTAAGCAGCCGACAACCTCCTAGGTTGACCTGCGAGATGCCAATCCGAAAAAAAAAAAAAAAGTAACTTATACCTAGATGTAACAGGCTTCAACTAGGAATGGCTACGGCGTTCTGAAGTTCCTCCTAAAGTGTGTAATAAACCAAACGGATTGAAGTTGCAGCCGTTGGGCAGTTGTTTTTTTTTATATTGTCTTGCATTCAGTAGTTATAGACTCTGCAGTAATGGCAATAAGAAAAAAGTTATGTTATGTTTTCGATGACCTCAGTTTTTTTGTCAAAAATTCATCTAAATTAGTCAAAACAAAGCTCACGTCTTTGTTATAATGTTACTCGCACCGCGACCGCCTGTGTCGTGTGTCGGGGTCATCGTGGGCTGACGTCATCAGGCTTGCTGGACCAATGGTGGCGCGGGGGCGCGCGGGGTGCGCGGGACGCAGCTCAGCGCTCGCGGCCAGTCGCGGCCCTCCGCCGCCCAGTGCGAGCCGCACGCGCATCAGTGAACCTCATACCTCTTGAGTACCGCATACCATACGCCGCACGGTCGCTCCCATCTTGAAGCGATCGGGTAGGGAGAAAACCGAGGTTTTACAAAAGACCTTCACAGGGAGCGTAGCCTATTGAAGCGTGCGGTATCAACACACCTTTTTAGACACTTTTTCACGCGATCTGACAAGGCTTGAAAGGTACTTTTCGTTTTACCGCCAGGTTTGAGATCGTGCGGTTTTTGGGAGCTCCGGATTCACGGATCAACATTCGGATCCCGGGTGAGTTTTCTTTTTCGGTTACTTTGTTAGAGTAATATCCGCGACCGGTTTTGTAACTACTCTTAAATTGGTCGGCGAGCGCGAATTCCTCGTTGGCCGCCGCTTAATCTTTAATCTGACTACCGCCTATTTTGTAATTAGTACAAGTAATTTCCTGTATACTTTAATGAACTAATTATGAGTTCATGCAATGTATTAAGATGATTGAGATACGAATTTTTATGTTTCCTGGTTTTTGATATTCTTGGGAAATATTTTTTACCAGTCGTGTTCGTGCAACTTTTTTAACTTTTCTTTGATACGATTTTTATGTAGACGTCAGTAGGTGGTGAAATAACGTATGAACCGCCATTTTGGAGAAAATAATGTTAAGATACTCTTTATTTCTTAAAAAGTGGGTTATGATATCCTCTCTTAAAATCACATCTTAAAGCGAAGAACCGTGTTCTATTCAAATCTAATTCTAAGACGTAGGTACAAATCTAAGTTGTACAACATATGTGGGTTTTTTGTGAGGCATTTACATCCGGGTTCGTTGTCTGCGCCGCCCACCGCAGGCCTTGACCGCTGCGAACCCAACGCGACTCGGGCACGACTTGGCCACGACACGGGTACGAGACGGCACGACTTATGTTCGGCGGTTAGATACGTCGAACTAAGTGTTTAAAATTATTCTTCGCCAGTTAAAACAGTTTTAAAAGTAGTTGGTAGGTAGGTAAGAGATTACTTGTTAACTTTGTCAAATAGAAAATGGCGGAAGTTACATGATAAAAAAGAATTATTTGTCTGGGAAAATACTCTAGTAGGTAGGAGGTAGGTACGACGAGCCTATTTAGTTAGTTACGCCTTTTGAATAAGTTTCGAAGGCAAATTTACGTTCCTTTCGACTCCCACGCTTCAACCTAAAGAAGTAACATCTGCATATTTGATTAAAAACCGTTTAAGCTCAAAGACACATTACCCGGCAGCGATAATTACATAAAATTAATAATATCTCATAATTTACGATTAAAAATTGTAAAATACCTAATCTCTTGGACGTGAATAAATAAATTTAAACTATTCAAATATGAATAACGATGACGTAGCAACGCGTTGATGTCTTTTATACCGGGCGGGGCGGAGCAGCTAGTTTAGCATGCAAATTATAATACAGACTTAATAATACCAAACTTATGTTTTTAAAGAATATTAATGAAAAGGAAATTGTTTAGTAGAGATAATAATATAATAAAATTATTGACAGCTGACAAATATTTTAACTTAACGAAATTATTAATGGGTACCATTATTCATGAATAATAATAAGCAGTATATTAATGGTAAGGATGTAATAAAATGCGTGGCCTAGTTGCAAAAGGTTTTTGGCGTGGAGCCAACAGGAATAGCGAGCGAAGTCTGTCAGTGTAGACGTATGGCACATTTTCTCGTAGTTTTATCTTTGGAGTTAAGTACTTGTTACTACATAGTTGAGTAATAAGTTATTCATACTCTTGTACTTAAAAACTTAGACATTAGAGTGTCTGCTAGGATTTTTAAGAGCAAAATTTAACTTAGATAACTTGATGTACCGCCAAAATAAAACATGCCAAGTCAAAATGTTGAAAACTTCAAAAGAAATATGTTGTAACATAACATTTTAACGAAATTATCCTAAAATATATTTTCATTACTCTGTAGCGATCAGAAATTGTAATAGCAATCAATATTTTTAACAAGAGCTAATGAAATACTGAAAGTCGTGTCTGCCTCTCGGCTGAAAATTGTAATATCTCTCTTTGAGTTTTCAGCTTTGAACTCACCTTTGATATTATATTTTCAGAAATATATTAAATTTTCACGAAAATGCTAATAAAATTCTAAGTATACGGGACAAAACAAAGCTTTTGTTATAGTATTTTTTGAGTTTGCCAGATTGATTTCAGCTTTATTCACTTATTTTAACAGTCATTTTTGGTCGGTGAATTTTATAACTAAGTACCTACGTTATGCTGCCTATTACTTGTATTTAGTTTATTTTTTTGTTGTTTCTTACTCCTGCCTTTTGCTTTAGTTTGATATCATAAATTCGCTCGTATTTTTTGGACAAAAGCCAGGCGTTTCATTCAATTTCCATACATATTTAGCTAGAAAACAAAAACTTCGACAAACCATCTTACGAAATAACATATAACGGTATTTCTTATATATATACCTACCTAATGTAAAACTGATGATGTCGGACCGTGTCGACATCGCACTTCACTTATAAATATATTGCATTTTACCTTGCAACACGTTTATTAAGGCAAGTTTCCACTTATGTACTTACTGACGCCGAAATGGGGACAGATTTGTAACTAATTGTCTGTAATTGGCTAAGAGATTTTGCTCTTGCGTAAGTGTGGTGTGTCTCTTATGATTTTCGGATGTTTTCTTTTATGGAATATTGCGTTTGACAAAAATACCGTTTCGAAACTACAGCATATAATCGTAAATAACGAAGATTGCTGAAATACAACGTATTGAGTTGTGCTAAGAAATTATTTTTCAAATTTAACCTCTAAGGGATCCAATGTTGGGCTGAAAACTAGCGAAAGAAGTTACAGATATTAGCCGTACTATTGTGTAAGAGTCTCACATGCGGGGAGTATTATAATTGAAGTGAGTTTTAGGTGACTTGTAATCCCAACTATAGCTACAGATCGACAGCTCGATTGTTGTTTTACAGAATAGCACTACAACTAGAAGATTTTTTTAGTAAGTTGGATGACTTAATTTTCCTAAATGTTGCGTGTTCTATCTTTGTATTCCACACACGATAATACTCATAGTTTAATTGTATAGCAACTCAATATTACGTCATCTTTTACTTAACACCAATGAAAAAGCTCATGCTACTCAAATTCTAATAACCATTAGAGTTTTTTACAGCTACATTTCATAACGAAGTTAGAAGGATAACTCAGTGCAATACTCTTCACCATAACAACCTCATCTCAACGAATTAACACACTAAAATCGATTAGCACTTAATTAACTCGTTTCATCAATGGATGCGTTGAAAAGTTTTTATTTTCTTGAAGAAAATTCTTCGCGTACTCATTGTTCTAACTAATAATATTCCTGGGGCGGTCGACGCTCGCTGTGATAGAATTCAAATACCTATTTACATAGTCAGCGACCGTGAATGTATGTAAGTATCATTCACAAGTGACTAGCGTGTGAATCCGCTTGGCTGAGAATGCGGGGGAAAAATTTCAAGCAATCATGAGTTTGTTTGTGGCCAGGATTTTTGATAAAGTAATGAAAATTTTTTCTTTATGCCCTTTGTAGTAAGAATTTTCGGAAAGTACGATTGGAAACTATACAGCATTCAATTGATTACTGGCCAGAATTAAGTTAAATAATATTTTGTGAAAGTAGGTGCAATATTCTTTATATTTGTGACATTCTAAATTTGAAGTTTAAAAATAATTAATAATTTTGGTTGTAATCGTAAAGGTTAAGCATTTAGAAATATTCAGCGTCATACAGAAAGTCGGTTACACGCTTTTCTTGCTTGGCTTTAACTTGGTTATTAAAACATCTATACTTAAACAATTTCTAACATATTAATATATACCCACCGGTATATACCTAACTGTATTTTGATAGTCGAAAACGTAGTCGCTCCGTTGAATTTCATGTTAATATTATTAGTTTTTTATGGATGCCGTGTCTGTAAAAGATGAAGTCTAAGTCTTAATGTCGTTGTAAAGTAGTGCCGCGCATGTATTCACAGTAAGTTCACACCGAAGTTTAATGACCGCAATGTATTTAACATTTTAGTTTTAGTGTTTTTCACGTGTATTATGTACCGGAAAGTGGGTTTTACGTCCTTTGAAAGTTCAAGACCTCGTTCAAGAGACGTTTTTTGGTGTTTTGCTATAGAACTGAAGAATTAGTTGTGTATTTTATTTTAAACATAAAATCCATCGTTAGTTTAGGTTTGAGACTGACCATGTGTCTCTTATTACCTTAGAGAAAGCCAGTATATAGCTATGATGTTTCTGAATTTCACAACATAATGTAGAACGAATTGATATGTAGGTACTTTCTAAGTTTATTTTGGACATTACTGAGATTGGTGAAGGGAAACAACGTGGGGAAACTTGGATTTATAATTAATATAAGTCTGAAATCACCAAGTGGTGATCAATGTTCGTGCCTTCTCTGTACGAGAAGAGGCCTTTGCCCTGTAGAGCAGGGTTTCTTAAAGTTGGGTCCACGGACTCCTTAGGGGTCCGTTTATTATTAGGGATCCGCAGTAGGGCAACTCATAATGTATATTTATTAAGAAATTCACACAAACAGCATTTTTTGGCCAAGCCAGGAACACGAAATAAGGCTTGTTTTCTTTTCCTAAAATATTATTTGACAGGGGTCCGTGACTACAAAAAGTTTAAGAAACTCTGCTGTAGAGGGAGGGTCAATAGTAGGCTGGTATTATTATTATTATTTAGAACGATGACTAGAAATTTAGTGCAGTGTGTAAAATGTTTGTAAGTGCCACTTTCAGTCTATGAAACAGAATGATTAAAATATCATAATTACGTAAAAAATTCTAAGTATTTGTCTAAAATTAACAAAATCCCGGGAAATATCGTGTACCGTTGCAAATTCTTTATTTGCTTTAAGCATGGTATTTATAGGTCTTACAATTAAAACAGGAGTACAAACATGTTGAGCTATTGGAACTATAGTCATGCAAAATCGAGTCATAACTTATTTTTAAATTTATTGTCAAAGGGAGTAGAAGTTATGGGTATTCAGCCATTCCAATAATTTGTTTTTAAATAGACTATTAAGAGATAGAGTATTATTTAAGTTTTTAAGTTCTCTAGGTATTTTATTATAAAATTCTTACACAATGACAGTCGTCTTAAATGATATTGACATACAGCTTCGAGTCAGACTGAAATCCAACTCCGGCGCAGTTAGGAAAAGGCTCAGATGTCAGCGATGATGACTAACCATTAGTTTCGCAACGTCGCAGTGTGACAGTGTCGTTAACCGAGTTTCGCAAGTTAATAGCGGCTCGATTCCTCTCTAATGTCTGGCATTCATCTCGATGTTTTGTGTGCGTTAACTTTTCCTTTGTTTGACGGAAAAGGCCGAATTGTTCCGAATGGAGTCGAACGGTATTTGAGTTTGTTCGTCTATATAATTTTAAATGCGAAATAGCGCACAATCATTAATCACGGTATCTTGAAACTACTTGACTTATGAAGTTGTTTGGAAGTTTATGAAGAGGAGACGTCAGCTAGGAACGGATTTGACTTTCAATATGAGCGGACGAAAACGCGGGCAAAAGCTAATCCGATTTATACTTAAATCATAGTAAATCCTGAAAAAAAAAATTAAGTCTTATTGCACTATGATTATTATTTCTTATTAATTTTATGAAGAAGAAAAAGAACATGGCTGGATTGTGTGAAGAATGATATGATTGAAAAGGGAGTCAGTGAAAGCATGACGTTGGACAGGGCGGAATGGAAGAAGAAAACATGTTGCGCCGACCACAAGTAACATGGGACAAGGGAGGAAGATGATGATTCTTTATTGTGACGAAGCTGCACTAGGGCTTTGAAATCAGCTGCTTATTCAACAAACTCTATGCAGAATACCTGAAAGTCAATTTTACTAATAAAAATCGTTCAAAATTCAGTCGCAATCTCATCTCACTGACGATCTGCTCAAAACGTAGCTAAATAGCAGTTATATTTATTTTAGTACTAGCTTTTACCCGCGACTGCGTCCGCGTGAATGTCGGTTAATAGTGGATGCAGACAATGCCGCGAATTAAAAAGCCCTTCCCCAGGGTTTAAGCTATGTGCATACCAAATTTCATCAAAATCGGTTAAGCCGTTTCATCGTGAAAGCGTAACAGACAGAGTTACTTTCTCATTTATTATATTAGTATGGATATGAATTTTTAGCACAATAGTTAATATAACTAGTAAATAACATTACTAAGGCCCATTACACGTTTTTACAGATGAAGGCAGAGATTTGAATGCAAACATTCTTTAAAGTTAGTAGAAATACCTAAATGTACAACATACAATTTAAAACCAAAAACGCTTACTAAGAGGAAACAGCCTTCACAAACAAGTGAACATCTTACTTTATAGTGCATTACCTGAAGTTTCTTGACTCGTATCTATTATAACTAAATTACCTCCTATTCATCCGACGCGGTACAATCGCCGAACACTCAGACAACGGTTCATACATCATTATATTTCCTATTGTTTCTACAATATTTACTTCGCGCCAGTTAAGCCTTTCTGTCTCGCTGTACATAACAGTATTTTCGTTTGTGCCTCAGACATTAGTCATTTGGGACACGGAGTAAGATAGAATGGAAGGCGCAGCTTTTTGTGACTCTCTATTAATTATTGTAGGCACTTGGATAGTTTGGTACATCAAGTGTTCACTCGAAATCTCCATTTACTTCGTTAGACCATCTTGTGATGATAAGGTTAATAGTCTGAAGTGAATAATGACAATGGTAACTTTATTTTATATGACCCGTGTACAGACGCCGCCGCCGTTAGGGCCCCCAATTATATCGAATTTCATTTATTCCAATCAATAAGTCAGTGCAGCAGTGGTTACAGGATAATATTAAGCGTGAACCTGGACAGTCTTAAACCAACAGCCTCAGCATACGCACGGTCGTAAAACAACACACCCTATTTCTATTCGAATAAAGTTTATTTTGGACAAAGTAACGTAAATATTTGGGCTAATATTCCAAATGAAGTGACGACATTACACGTGTGTCTGCCATATTTGTTTTAACGCTAATATGCGTAAGTTTGTTACCCCCAGTGATACTTCTGTATATTCTTATTTCAACGTTTTACATTTACATAGTCAGTGACCGTGAATTTCTCGTGTGAAAAGACTCAAGCGTCGGAGCGTGCAGTGTTCTTCTATAGTTGATGTCCAAATTAAATTAGAACGTTCTTTGGCTGTTTTTTGAGGAGATCGTGTGTACGATAACTTTTGTGATGTAAATCTGTATTTATTTGTGTGAATACAGTGTTATTTTGAATGGTGTGTAATACCGTGTGGGTATTGGGTAATTGAAAACATTCTGTATTGGCGTATTTGTACAAATAATTGCGTTAATTTGTTAATACAAAATAAACTCTATAGTTATTGCAATGAAGCTGATTTTGTATTATCTAAATAAGAACAATACGCCAAGTGAAGTGCCACAATAAAACAAATGAACCGCGTTCGAAATCATTTAAAAATAATGTTTCCACATAAGGTTTTCTCCAGTATCATTTATTGGATTTACAAGCATTAAATTCTGTGAAGATCTTCTTAAGCTTAAGAAAATGTGCCCCCTACTCGTTATTTATTTATCAAAAAGCAATCGCATCAAAAAATGCCTTTATTTAACGACTGCCACACAACATTATTCGCTAAACTTCTACGAAAAACATATTTGCATGTAATTTTATCCAAATTTATCCTGTCAGTGTCACATCGTGTTCCTCATAGCCATATTGAGCTCATTGTCAGTACAGTCACGAACGCGGCGCGGACAACGCTCAGTATAGACATATCTACTTCATAGTAAGTATTACTTGTTGCTGAGTGCGTGCCTGGTTAGGTTATAACAGTTAAAAAAACTGTTTTGAAAAAAGGGAACCGCCTTCAAAAAAAGTACTAAAAAGTGATAAATAACTTTACCACAGAACACACATGACTTTAGTTTCGGAAGTCGGTGGCAATACAAAACCACGAACAGAACAAAGCCAGCGTTTATTTTTTTGAAGGCGGTTCTCTTTTTTCAAAAAAGTTTTTATTTTCCAGTGTTAGTGCCTCCTTATCACCCAAATCCATTAAGGAACGGCAACACAGTTAAAACAAAGATTGAAAGTCCTCTAAAGATGGAAAGATTCTCGGTTTTTGTTCTTTTTTTTCAAAAAGCGCTGAATAAATTTCTGTTTGTTGTATATTAAAACCTTCTCCAGAAAGTAACAAACACTTTCTGAAAACCGCATCAAAATCGGTTCAGCCAAACGGGAGATATTCGCGGATAAACATACATACATACAAACATGCGGGTCGAACTGAGAACTTCCTTTTTTTTGAAGTCGGTTAAAAAATGGGGGAGGGGCGGTTTTGATTTCTGTCGTAGTTTGGGAAATGACTTTGAAAAGACTGAAGCTCCATTTACACGGTGTAAATTTGTTGCCTGTTGAATGCAATAACAACGCTCAGTATAGACATATCTACTTCATAGTAAGCATTACTTGTTACCGAGTGCGTGTCTGGTTTTGTTGTAACTGGTAGAAAAAATGGGGGTCTTTGGATTTTCATTATAGTTTGGGAAGTGACTGGGAAAAGACTTAAGTCCCATTTACATGGAGCAAATTTAGTTGCCGTTTGAATGCAATAAATTGAAGCAATCAATGAAAGTTGCACCGTCTGTGCAGTGATTAGATGATACAAGTAATTGATTGCTTTAATTTCAACACGAAACTTGCACCATGTAAATGGGACTTTTTCCAGATACATGAGATACTAGTTTTTGCCCGCGACTTCGTCCGCGTGAATGTCGGTTATCGTGAATGCAGACGAAGTCGCGATTTAAAAAGTAGCCTATGTTCTTCCCCGTGGTTTAAGCTATATTCATACCAAATTTCATAAAAATCAGTTCAGCCGTTTCATCGTGAAAGCGTAACTGACAGAGTTACTTTCGCATTTATAATATTAGTATGGATAGTATATATATAGATAGTATATAGTATGGATTACAGCTTTGAGCTTTGTCTCTGCAATGGCCATGCAAGGCTTTTAGTATAACAGATGCCTAGAGGTGGCGGCGACCTTATATCAGGCAGGTCTATCGGCATGTAATCCAGCCAACGACTTCTTAAAAAAAATTGTCGGCGAAAAATATATGTTAGTTAAATCCATCTTAAAGTGACACAAAGAAATGAGTACCAGATAATCACGTTTAGAAGTGCTTCCCAGAAAATCACTAACCTCTCGAAAAGTTAATTTACTTGTTCCAAGAAGGTCCTGTGTAGTACATACAATTTTTTATTCTTCTCAAGATTTTGAAGTGCCCAGAAAATTTAACAAAGAGAAACATTGAAAATCGCCCCCATCCCTTGAGAAGTTTGAGTGAGATAAATAATATTGTTTTGCATAGAACAATAGTCGGCTTTACGAGTACCTGCAGGCTATTCTGTATAAAATAATGTAATTGTGTGTAATTTCGGTGAAGTGAGCTTAAAATCCCGATAAAACCTCACCTCTTAGCTCACTTATTTTATAGAATAGGAGTTTTGTACTTCTTATATTTTAACATTTATTTTGTGCGAAAAAGTGAGTGCAAAATTTTCTGTGAAAAAAGTGAAGATCGTTAAAAATGTGTACTTTTACCCAAAGAGAAAAAAACGATGTATTTTTTTTTAATCTTATACCTTACCCACCTGTTACGTAACTCCAACTAATGTTTTTTACAAAGAATTGTACATAGTCCAACTAAATTTGACATTTAGTAAATCGATTCAAAGTACTCGAGAGAATTGATTCAATAAATTTAAAGGCGACTAATGACTTTCTCTATTTACCTTGGGTAACGATGCGTGATCCGCCGATTAAGGAAACTATTGTTTTTGATTCGAGTGGGTGGATCGATTGCGATAAACGTGGGAACAGTAATCGATTCACCGAAATTAGCTTCCCGATTTGTTATTTGCATTTAGATTTTTTTATTTTTTGCAAACTTTAGATTCGTCACTTTGTGGAAATCTGCTTAAAGTTTTAAATAAACGGTAATAGGGACAGAGGCAATTTCTAAGAGAGACTTCCAGTATTTGCCATCTGCTAGATTGATCTTAATTGGCAAAACAAGCCATCATCTCTCCGTCAAACTTATTCCACGTGTTACCTTATTCTCCAGCAATAACAGGGCAATACAAAATATTAAAATAAATCACCGATAAATATTCAAGTTACTCCAAAAAATGGGATAAATGACGTGTGATTCAAATAAACCCAATTATTGTTTTTGTTGGCATTTTCTAGTGCTACGACGAGAATTCTGTCATCTGCAAAAACATATCCAAAACTTTTTGAGTTTTTCTGATCACAGAAAATTGTGGAAAAACGTTATGAAACTTAATCAGGGCTCTTTGTAATATATTTCTTTTCAAATATTTTAAAACAAATTAAAAAGCGTTCCAGTGAGAAGTCATACAAAAGGGTTGAGGAAATCAAAACTTTTTCAAAGTTCCATTGCTGTCCAGAATTTTAATAGCTTCTTTTATTTACCCCTCTCTTTTACGAGTTTGCATAGTGACACTTAACCCAGTTTTCTGTTCCAAACTAATTTTCTCTCGCAATAAGAGTTCAAAGAATACCAACTTCTGACTGAATCACTCAATTTATCCATCCAAGGTAAACGACATTAAACAAAACTCGTTAATTTTAGGTAAATAACCCGAAATAATGATCGAGTTACAGTACAAAACCAACAAATCGTAACAAATCCCAAAAGTCGGTTTCGACCAATTAATTCGGAGACCGGACCGGATCGCAGGTACCTTTTATCTTTCCCTTCGAGCAGGTAAGTGTCGGTCACCTGTCGTTAAGGAGCTCTTCACATTGTTGTCGTTGCCCCTGCGTCGCCTGAGCAGACGTGCGGCGCGGGGGACGAGGTAGGTTTTTATATATTGGTCAGTCTTGTGCAGCCACCTGTGCGGTATACACGGTTCTCTTATTGTGCAGTGGACGTTGTGTCATTGTCTACCACCACCTGTCCTTTGGAGGTAAAATTTTTCTTGTATCTGTTGAATGTGTGAGATTCGGAGTTATTGTAAGGAGTTTTTGTGTTATTGAAGGTTTTATGATGATGAATGTTGTGAAGATGTGTTTTGTGTCTCTTTTGTATGATCCTTTATGATAGGTGCAGTTGTATGGCCGGCTCATACTTGAAAGGAAGCGTCTAATTTGTTCAGTGATTGGTTGTGAGGTACTCGTTTTGTGTCTGTTCTGTTGTAATTTTGATGCTCTTTGATCCATCTGTCACATGTACAGGCTCGCATGGTAAATATACAATATCGAATCCCTGACATTTCTTTTTTCCTGGACACTATTCAATCTCAGTGAGTTGATTCGTCTAACGCTATTCTGATAGTATCTAAAACAACCATCGCATTTCGAAAGTGTATAATTTCTAAACTCACACTCGCCACTTTCTAAGGAAAATCCACACCAAAATTAACAAAAATCTCCAGTCAAACAACACGAACGACTAGTATTTTTCCACGCTGTGGTTTACGCAAGTCACGCCATTCTGATAGCGACGCCTTCTATCCTGCATCTGGTATCTTGATGTTGTGTTTACGGCCTTATTTGGCACCGTCCACCTGTTCTTGTTTTAGTTATTACACTGACACACCTGGGTATCGTAATGTGAAGTCTTGTGCTTTTGTAGGGTTTCTTTTTTGTGCATAGTTTGTAGTTGAATTAAAGTTGTAGGTAGTATGTTCAATTGTACCGTGTGGTGACCGGTCGCGAATAGGACCACCCTATTTCTACCTGTGGCTGTCGTAGAAGGCGACAAAGGGATATTGACCAAAGGATGGGCAGCAGCGTTTTTCTGAGAACAATAACACCTACCGCGATCGCCAACATGCATCGGCCAAGGATGGCATTACGGCTGAACACCCCCTTGAGGAAGACCTATGCCCTGCAGTGAACGTCTAAAGGTTGATATGGTGGTGAATGTTTAATTGTTTGCCTAAAGATTGTGTTGTTTCATTAGCATCTGTCTTTAAAAGTGGTGTTAAGCGTTTGCTGTCTATTTTATTTTAAAGGGGAGACCCCAATGGTCTCCTCCACTTAACTTCACTTAAAGTCGTTTCTGGGAGAGTGGTCATTGACTAATTGTCATCATATTAATTAAGTACACCTATTTATTTGCATTCAAAACTAGAGCAAAGGACTTTTCCACCATATGTTTTGGATCATGTTAGGTATTCGACAAAAAAATAAAATACAAGTCTGGTGTTTTGAAAAGTACCCGCGACCCTAACGTTGGGGTGTTAAAGTAAAAGAAACTTTAAGCATGCAATTAAAAACTTAAGACGGTAAGAAACAAAGTCGAAATTCAAAGAAAATAAAAAATCTTTCACTGCATTGAAAGTGAGTCGTAAAAAGAATTACTTAAACATTCAAAGCGATTAAAAACTTGCCACAGCGGCTGATCACAGAAGGAAAAAAGCGCAGACGCATTACTATTATGATAATGTTGAATTTGTAATTACTTGTAATTGTGTGCGCCAATGCGGTGCAGGTAATGGTGCTAATAATAAGTAGTGAATGAATGAATCGATTATGGAATGATGAATGGAAGAGTGAGGCTTAAATGCAAGCGAAACGTATGCAAAGGTTCTATTTCAAAAGCGTGCAATCAGAAAACCAATTCAAATTGCAAATGAAACATGAGGTTCTGTATGAAACTTAAATCTTCTATGGTGCAAATACTATTATCATCAATCAAAAAGTCATAATAAACCCCATTCATGAGACTAAATAACATCATCCCATAATCGCAAAATATTATACGTTCAAGACCAAAATAGCCTGGAATAGCCGAAGGCATTTCACGAAGGCGGCCGGTTATGGCGGCCGACGAAAGACTAGATAGAAAGCCCTTAGGATGGTTATTATAAGACGGAAGTGCTATATCTTTATCTCCAGTAACAGGTATTATTGCGGCCCCAGGGTTGATTTTCCTTTTTGTTTTAGCTTTTATGTTGGTGCTTTTATGGTCTTTTTTTGCTTTCGTTGGTTTATTATTGTATGCGAGTTCTGTTCGTGTTATTTTATTTGAATTTGATCGTGAATGTTGTATTTTTTTATTTGTAGTAAGAGTAGGTTTGGCCCCTTTTTTTTCTTACTGCCACACTCAGAGACGTTACTTAATAATAATGAATTGTTAACTTTAATTGACCAACATAACTTTGCACATGTCAACAACAAGATTTTTGACCGACAGCGTTCCAAATTATGTTGGTCAATTAAAGTTAATTATTCATTATTGTTAGGTGACGTCTTTGAGTGTGGCAGTTACTAATTTATTCTAAAAATAACGTTTGATATTTCAAAGTTATGTTCAGCTATCATTTCGCAGAAAGGGTCTTTGTTAAACATTTTCAATTTGCTTCCAAAAATAACGTTATCATTCAAATTATATCTGTTTTCTCCGAGACAGTTCTGAAATAGACACAATTCCCAAACCATCGCTGTCAGACATTCAAAGCACAAAACTTCCTTTCATAGAAAAATGTAGATAACAAATAATATTCAAGACGGTCTCATTGTGTTGGACTACAGGTATTAAAATAATGAACCTGTGTGGCGTACCGGGAACTACAATATTTACAATAACAAAGTTACAAAATGTAATTTTATTTATTTCATTTTGACAACTACGTATCGTTCGATGAAATGAAAGTTAAAATCATTTGTGCAAAAAATTATGATTTTAGTAGGGGAAGAAATTACATTTTAGACGTAGAAGAATTGAGTAACTAGAGTTAGGAAGTTTCAAAGTGCAATACATTTTGAAATGTTGAATCAAAGTTTGCATATATAAGTCATTGACTTGGACCCATCGTATATTATATTTGACATTACAAACAATGCGTCACACAACACGTACGTGCTTCAAATTTTTAAATTTCGAATTCCCCTTCAGTGTGAACCTCAGCTAACACTAATCAATGCAAACGGCCGTTTTCTATTATAATGTTACCATATTATTATAAATTCACCCGAGTACGTTTACTACGAATTTTACAATCGGGAATACAAAATGTGAGTGGGTGCGTTTTCAAAATTTAAAATTTTTACGTGAGTTTTTTTACAATTTATTTTATGCAAGTGTGCACTTGGTAGACACCTTTCTAATGCTTATAGGTAATAAATAAGCTTGTAAGTTGTTACTCCTTTTTGTAAGAGAAAGGACAGAACCCAGTTTCAATCAAAAATCTATTGAATTTGATTAAATCTGTTCTTAAACGCGATTATATCTAATTGATTATTGTGATTTTAATGAACTAATCTAAGTACAATTAACATGTCTAAGATTTGACAGCAGATCGGAGATTTGACCGGGTTTTTAAAACCGGTGCTTTCGTGTCATTAATTGTGGTGCTAAAAAAAACCTGATTGATGTAGACAGACATAAAAAATACCTAAGTATGAATACCTAACTTGGTAGCAAAGAGGTTTTATGTGTATGTGGGACAGGACAATCAATCATAGTCCGCATTCTGTCACAACTTTTTAGAACTTTTGTATTTAGTGAACGTTATAAATATTAATTTAGCCTCGACTGAGCGAAGTTTCTATTTTTTGGATAGGAATGAGTCGTCGCCGTTTGTCTTTTGTTTTTAAGAAAATGTTTGTCTCCTGTATGTGCAGGGGTCATGAACATTTTATAACTTTCGCAATGGTTGATGGTCCTTTAATACAAATAAAGCAATAGCGTTGCGTCTTGTATAATAATCTTTTTATACCATAGATAATATTATCGTTTTTGCTATGCGACATACCAAATTATGTTTGTGATTGAAATATTTTTAAATTGTACGTTTTTTGTTACACTGAAAAACTGATCATAGTATGAATTATTTCAGGCGTTACGAAATGAATTTGTGTAAAAAGTTATAGGTAACTGCAATGAATTGACAGAAAACATTTTAAAGAGATATACTTTTTGTAAGATACGGTAAAATGAATTTGTTAGGTAAATTACCTATGGACAACACTGCAAATTCACTATTAGATATTTGGTATTCGAATTTCAAAAGTAGATAGTCGTAATTTTACGTCAAGCTTCGGTTAGCAATCAAATACAATTTAATAAAACATACATATACACTAGTCACATTCGTGATCATGTACAATAATATAGCAACAAATAATATTCAACTCAGAAGCGATTTCCTTTTAAAGTATTGACTGAAAATTGTAAATATTCCCGCGTCATAAAGTTTCGTCTCTTGTTTTCTTTCATGAACTGTCACGTTTACCCAGGCTGAAGATGAGATGCGTTGTATGGTTTTGAGAATTTAAAAAACTACCTACTAGTTAATAAAATATATATAAAACTTATAATAAATTATGGCAACCACAATTGAATTGAAAGTCGCTCTGTTGTTCTTTCATTATAATAAGTTTTAAGATCACTTCAGCACCCATTAAACATTGTAATTATTGCTTCTAATATCAAATGACTTTTTGGATAATCACTTAGTTTTTATTTTACTATGAATCGATGTGAAAGCTTTTAAACTCTGCCAAAGTGAATCACAATCGATCGACTCAAAGGTACAAAGTACTTGATTCAATCAAGTCAATCGTGTAATAGTTGAACTCAAAGCTAACCGCGACTGCAAGGGAGTCCATCCATCTCGCGGTAACCTGATTTATTTCGAATGCTCCCGATCAAAGAAAGAACGAACGAATTTAATTCAGTTCGTTTATTCGGTCTCGTTTGATCTCTCGTGAACGATATAAGGGAAGTGTTTTTGTTGTAATCAACTTTTGATAGGAAAATAATTGTGTTCGATTTTATTGGTTCTTAAGTGGCTGTATTGGATACTGTTAAAATGTTCCATCTAAATGAAAAAAAGAGAGGTTATGGAACTTTAAATTGACAATTGATTGGTGTCTTCACTAACATGCCTATCAATACACGGTGGTTTACTGTGTACAGCAAAATGATTTCTAAAACACAGTACCGAAGGACCATTTTTTATTTATTGATCCTTTCAATCTTCATCCGGACTTATAGCGTCAAAAATTTTAAACGTTTGAGATTTCATTTCATCGGCGAATCTCTAGATAAATTCAAAGAGTTCTTCGTTCAGTTTTAGTGCAGATCAGTCTGCAAACATAGACATGGCAGCCACAACCGGTCTGCCAGCTTCGCGGATTGAATAAGCCATTACTAAAGTTTCTACAGCAATTACTATTGCCCTTAAATGGCCTGGTCTGGTCGGCCGCATAAAATTTATATTGCACAGATGCTCGGCCCGAATCGGACAGTTATTTCTTTAGTGAAAACCGTCTTATGCGTCGCGTTTTTTGATATTCTTAACTAGGCATGAAAGGCTTTAAAAATTTTACTGTCTTGATTGAAATTTTACATGTCTCTAAATAAATACTAAGCAGGAAAATATGTTATTTTCCTGCTTAGTATTTTGCTAGTTGCAAAATTACTTGCATACATTTTGAAACATAATTTTGCAATTTAAAATTCGAATGAACACGTATCTCTCAGTCACAACATACACAGGCAGAGGTCGATGGCTTGCAGCCAGCGCGTATCTAAGCACTATAACCTACTTTCTCAACTAACTCTGAAAGCTGGTTAATAGACACACACATTAAAAAAATATTAAATTCTAGAACTTCACGAGTCGATAGTAGGTAGAAGTCCATTCCACAAATATGAGGAGCATTGGTATTGCAAGTCACGTGCACACGGGCGGATTGTCGTCGCCATGACTCGGTCGTGACCGTTCTTCTATCTTGATGTGGCGGACTATGTCGCTCGTTTCCCTGAACTTAACAGAATTTTGACCGTCGTCGTAAAAATACCCTTAAGAAGCCGTACGGAATTTTGTGTGCTGAATGGAACATTACTATGGTGCTTTTTATTTTTCGGTGACCTGTTAATTAATCTCTAGCATTAGTTGGGATGACAGCTCACTTAAAGTTCACTTCACCTTAATTTACGGAGGGAGATTTTTAAGGAATAGGTCCGCTGTACTCACTATCACAGTTAAAAATGACGAAACCAAGACGTCACTTTTCCACAAATTTTCTTGCAATAAGTATCTTTACTTCATAGAACACGCGCCAGTCACTTGTTTCGCAACGCCAGCCATAACCTAGTATATGCTAATAGCTTTAGTCATAAAATAATGATGACAAAGACCTTAAGTAGCAGAGATCCGCGCCACTAAAGACCATGGATACAAAGGCTAGATCTAATCTATGAGGAAATTTTATATTCTAGCTAAACTATCTATTTAGCGGTGATGAAACTAGATTTACTTTGTAGCATTTAAGGACTTTAAAGTAGGTACGTAATAAAAATAATATGCTCTATGTGGTTTAAACGTGGTGGAAGAGTTTAGAGTTGGTAAAAAAGTATTGGTTATGTTGTGAATTGGTACCTACAAATAAAAGTGGATTAATAAAAGTGCTTATGCAAGCTGTATATTAATTTACTGTGCATCTTTCAGGGGCTGAAAGTGCTCAAGTAAACGAACAACTTTATACTAATTAGTAATTTTATATTGAATGTAAAAAATATCCACATAACACAATCGCACCACATTTAGATTTTAAATTCAACCTAGGTGGTCTCCAAAGAAACAATGATAAAAAACACATGAGGTAATGCCCCAAAAACGCGCAATTAATAGATACTAAAACTAGCCTAAACAAGTCCAATATGAGTCAAATAAGTTCTAAACACGTTTCCCATCACGTCTTGGCAAGGCAATTCTGAAGAGGAACGACAAAAACGCGTTTATACACGAGAAACCCATATGAATGCTAATGTCTGTCTGCCTATACCGAATTCAAATCATGTGTTTTTAACACAATTCACGCGTACCGAAGGACGGTATGCGTAACGGCCAATCACAGGCGTGGCCGTTAGAGTTCGAATTTGAAATAAAAGAAAATAATACCGGCCATCTTTACACCTTTTGATTTTCGAACGATTAAATTTATAGGTAGCTACCTACCTATACATCTGAATAGATGTACATATGTTTGTCCTTTACAAAGGACATCTGGTCCTATATTATTCATAGCAATATTATAAATTCTTAAGTGAGTTTGTCGATTTACGATTTTAATGAATTTGGAACAGACAGAGATATGTATAGTATGCATTTCAATTCGCAACCTCGTCTGCTTCCGCGATAACCGATATTCACGTGGTCGAAATCACGGTATATGGTAGTAATACGTACTGATGTAGTACAGTTTTATTCAGACAGTTCTAGGGAATTATTGTGCACACAGTTAGATCGTATCGACTGCACTTAGATTTTTGGGTGTCTTATGAACCATCTCCTTTGATACTGACTTTTGTCCACCTGGCTTGTTCTACGCCGGACACTGAGCGTCTCCAGCTGAGATTTCTCACCCGTTCCGGGTGAGATTTCTCTGGAGCTGTGTGTACCTATTGTAGTCCATAAAATAGTGTTTGGGTACTATTGTCGTTAAAAGTGTAATTTTAATTATTTCTTTTTAGGAATACAGTTCCCATACCCAATAGCAAATATGACGATTGTTTAATACAGTTCTGTTTACATACTCAAATAACATTAGAACAAAACTTCGAAATCTTCTTGTTCCGCATACATTATTCATATTAATCCGTCTGAAGCAACACAGCTTAGGGAAAACCAAGCAATGGACAACGAAACCTTTATTACCTCGTCTCGTAAAACATAGTATGCAGATGTATTTAGTACGGAATTTACAATAAACAGAGACAAGGTCGTCAATGGCCGTTGGCTCGTCAGAATGACCTTCTGAGAGGCGACGGTTCCTTGGCGTGACTTCGTGCCTCAAGACTTTTACCTTTTTCGTCGCATTATGTCATTTGTCACGTGGTCACGATTTAGTACCGACGTCGCTACAAAAAGTCTTGTCATATTGTTTGGTCATGAAGTAGGTAGTAAGGAGTTAACAGATTATGGTAGATTCTATTACTGCCCATACAATAATATATAAAAATCGCCAAATACGTAAAGATAGACCTAAATCCTACTACACCTATACTTTTAAACCTTTAGGCAAATTTTTGTGTATTAGTTGTGACCGGGTTTTCAAAACAAAATTTGGTCTTTCGAGTCGTAGTAGGAGACGCTACGAAATAGTTTTCAAGGGTCACCGTAATGGAAATCGATAAAAATAACTACATAATATAATACAATTTCTGGGTTAGCCAAAATTCGTATTTGTCAGTCATAAATATTATGTCGCAAAGTTGTTCAAGATAATGTTATCTGTCCCCAATAACGCTGATTAAAAAGTTTAATCAAACTAAGACAATCTGTCGTTCAAAATCTCAAGTAAAAATCCTAAAAATCTTACAACAATAACATTGTTCGATACAAATGTAAAGGAAGAAAAATTCACCAATGACAAGCAAAATTCTGGGCCATTCTCTTTAGTTCTCTGAGAACCAATTTAAGATGACCTCTTTTGTACTATAAACTCTTCTTTTCTCACGTTCTTTTTATATGCATATTGGAGATCAAGGTAGAGTGGTTTCGTTAGTGTCATTCTGTTAGTATATTAGCCTTTCTAAACAATTCCGTGAAGCATACATAGAGACGTACTTTACACAACTCGATTGCTCTAGTGTGCTGGTCGGTAGGCCGAAGTTTTTTTTTGTTAACTTTTTTGTAGTCATGGTCGGACGATATGCGGTTTGACAGTTAATAGAAGTATCTAATGGTAGTACCTGCTGTCAGGTGCGTTGGCTTCCTTTTTTGTTTGCCGTAGCTCATTTCAAAGGTTTGTATTTATTGCTTATGTCGGAAAAAATACGCTCCAGGTAGTGGTCTTTTGGGTAAAAATATCGAGTCTCCATAAGCCATTAATAGTTCTCGTTTTAGACGTGGTGGACAATACCGGACAAGTAAATATTTACTACGTTACAAAATTCAAAAAATTGGTTGTCTGTAAAGTCGGTTTACGGACGATAGTTTTACGTGATAACATCATAAAGAAACATAATGGCTAACATATATAACATAAGCAAATAATGGGTTCCGTCGAGGTGGGCGGAGCTTATTGCTTTGGCCGATCGTGCCTCTCTATCGCTTGTTCCGCTCTCTCGCTTGCACGCTCAGGCTCAGGCGGAACGTGACACTTTTTCGTGCGAGCAGCCGGTGCTCATTGATTTATAAGACGTTATCACGTCAAAATGTCATAAATTTTATCAACAACGGTTATTTAAATAAAACTGTTAAGAATTAGAATAAAAATTGTGAAAACGGTCGTATAATTGTGAAAAAAGGGGCGTATAAAAATTGCCGAAGGAAATACTCCGAGCGATAATATTAATAAAAAAACAAGTTCCAGCCTCATTAGAACATCCGTCTTGGCGGCTTTATAAAAATAATAGGAGTAATTCGATAGATACTTATGCGTCGACATTTCATTTTATGATATTTGGGTACCTAATCCCATGTTAATAAGGTCCGGTGGAAAACGTTTACTACTTTCAACCGTCATGATATCAATGGATCCCTTCCCGTTCATTTATCATTCTTCACATAATTAATCTTTTCTTTGGCTCTTCCTCTCTATCCACATTTATATTCACAACTCAAAAACCACGTCGAAAAGAATTTTCATTAAAATTATTGGAGTAATCGACTTCTGGTAGCTTCAAGCTGCTCCAATTTTCAAGTAAAATAAATAAACCTGAATTATTAACATTGTAATGTAAACAGAGGGTCTCGTTTTAATTTCGAGATTCTAAAAAACCAAGTACGAAGGTATCTTCAAAGCGATTTTTTGTTTCAAAGCATCCTCAGAGGCCAAAGTTTTTTCCCATTCGTAAATTGGACTTTCAGTTTGTACAGCATTCTTTTTTTGAAACACGTTGTCTAATAAAACACTGATGTTTCTGTATTCTGTTTGGCGTTTGTTTTTTTTTTGCCCGGCCATGGCGGCCGAGCAGCCTAACTTTTAAAATCAGTAAATATTGTTATAATTTTATAGGCCATTCCGCACATATTGTTCGAAAAAATAGACCAAGACTTATGAGAGAATTAATATGTACAGTCACCAAAAGAGATAAGTGTCCGTGTCGTCGGGAATAGTTTAGTTTAGTTTAGATGCTTTCAAATAAAATTAAATAAAATTATTGTCCTGTTTATTCTCTATTAATTGTATTTTATTTCATCCATAAACATCCATCGCTTTCTAAGTTAACGTCAACTATTCCGGACGACATGGATACTTATCTCTTTTGGTGACTGTACTATTGACCTAAATTACCGAATGAATATTATATTATTAATATGTATTACTATTTGACTATTTTCTCTTAATTTTTATAAGAAATGAAAAAAAAAATTAACAATATTATTTCTCATTTATTTTAAAGGCAGTAAGTTGTCTTATTTTTTCTTACTCAGAGCCCTTTTCTCGCATGAGATATTTGTACGACTTTTGGCATAGCATGGAGTCCTAATTATTTAACTTAAGAACTGTATAATTTTTTTTGTACGTACCTACCCATGTCTTAACAAATAATAAATGATTTGATTTAAATTTTATTTTAGGCCAGACTTTTTAAACTCTTGTTAGAACAATTAAAAGAATGACGTTAACGTGACTTTTATATCAATTTCAGGTGTTCGAAAGATGCGGTCATCGAGACAACACATCAGGGCATAATCATCGTTGCTGTCTTCAGTGTTGCTGCTTTATTCATGTCAAACTACACTACTCGTCTGGATAGAATATTAGAAGAAGAAAAAGAAGAATATTAGAAGAATCAAAACAGAAGAAAGTAGATAGGTTAATTATCTTTGGTTATCTAGCTGTATGAGTATTGCTGACATCATAAAGCTAGGTTACCGGAGTTAAGTGCCATCTACGACAACGATACGATTCCGACACTTGAAGAAAACGACATGAAGCATTGAAGAACTTTGGTCTTTTGACGCTGACATTTTTGGTCCTTTGAACTTTTTATTTAGTACATTCCAGTCTCTATGTCTTGAATACAGCATTTTTCATAAAGTTTTGAATATCGTATGCAAAAATCTCTGCATGAAAATGCTAAAATATACCTGGGTTGATGGGTTCACTGGACTTTGAAATTGTTATTTTATTATTACAATTGTTACGGCAGCTACGCTGGTACTGGCATTACTACGAATGAGTTGAGTTTGGAGTAGTATATTTTGTATAATTTTCAATCTGACATGCGAATTATGTGAATGAATTGAAATGTAAAGTAATTAATTACATTGTTCCAACACAAACACACAACACAAAAACAAAAAACAAAAACACGCAACGCAAATATTATTCCAAACATTATTACAACATTATTCCAACCCCTATACAGATAGTGCAATCCACGAAGACGCGCCCCACTATAGCTCCTAACCGTTTATAGTATATGTGTGCAAGCTTCCGTCAATGTTTGAGTGTTATCGGTACACACTAATTACCAATGAGTGCACGCGCACACTACAATGAATAGACTAATCAGCACGCGTAGCATGACCACGCTATGTCTACGGAAGAATAGACATACTGACAGGAAGAATAGACAAACTCTACTGATTTGTCTATTCTTGCTGTCAGTATGTCTGGACAGAGCGTCACGAAAATCCGAAAACCCCCAAACCAAAAATTGGTGGGGCGCGTCTTCATGGATTGCACTATCTATACAACATGTTTGCAATCACATTTGCAATTAACTGGTTGATTTGATTGTATATTATGTAATGTGGGTCCAAACTGAACTATTTTTTTTTATTGAGTACTAGCTTTTGCCCGCGACTTCGTCCGCGTGAATGTCGGTTATCGCATATGCAGACGAAATCGTGGATTTAAAATTAGCCTATGTCCTTCCCCAGGGTTCAAGCTATTTTCATACCAAATTTTATCAAAATCGGTTTAGCCGTTTTATCGTGAAAGCGTAACAGATAGAGTTACTACAAAAAAGAAATCCATACTTTAATGTTATAAATCCGATATTTATAATATTAAAGTATGTATTTCTGGTTTGTTAATCTTTGAAAATTATTTTTCCTTTTCATTGGTGTGTTGGATCATTCAGCTCCCTCCAAAATGGTTGAGCTGAATGGTGCTGATTCACGCGTCATGTTCGTGAACGGGCGCTGTCAGTAGAGATTGGTCAACTCTTAACTGCCATGGTTTTTATCTTGATTATTTTTTATATTCTGTAGTATTTCTAGATTACCTTCATTGCTTTAACATATAGAAGCAACAAGAATAATGCAAGCAGTATTTTGTAAAAACCTGATTTTAAACGAGTGTCCGTGGAGTTTCTTGCTCGTTCTTCTCCATAGAGACCTACCTACGTTTTGGAATGAGCAACTAGCTTTATCTTTCTGACTAACTGACCGACTCCTTGACAATTCAAAAGTGCCTGTAAATGGTTTAATTGAAATAAATGCTTTGACTTTGACTTTGAATGTTACCAGTATGGTCGTGTGTGGTTTCACATGTGTAAGAATGCGATTTATTATAATTTTCTCGTGATTCTGTCCAAGTGAGTTTTCTCACAGTCCCCATATTTTTTAGGAAATAATATTTATAATCTATAGCACTCAGAGATAACGTAGCTATTAGCAAAAGTAGTAGAAAAAAAACCGCATAAGTGCGAGTCGGACTCGCCCACCGAGGGTTCCGTACATATTTGTCCATACTTTAATCTACTTAATATTGTTAATGCGTTTTTTTTGACAAACGGCCGTATCTTCTTTTCACGTTAACATAGAGGGTTGATTTTTTTTACAGCATCAAGGGACCGTAGACTTGAGTATATGGTTTTTCAACTCGATACCTCTACACGTTCCCGAGATAAAGGGTCTTGACAGACAGACAGACAGACGGACAACAAATCAAAAGTAATCCTATAAGGGTTCAGTTTTTTCCTTTTGAGGTAATTTTTTTTGAGGACTTTGACTTTGACTTTGGAACCCTAAAAAAACAAACTCTTTAGCATTATAATATTCATATATAGGTCTCCGGCTAGCGACACGCTACGGCTTCGCATGGGTGCAATGTAGATCAAACTATACGCATAAACCTTCCTCTGATATCACTGATGACGAAAACGTTCATCTGGATTGATGAAAATCACATTCAAATCCGTTGCGTTAGTTCAAAAGATCTAAGTACAAAGGGACAGGTGGTGGTTATGATGATTATTTTGATGTTTATTATCATTATATTTTATATACTTCATGTATCTCGGGACACAGAGGTCCCGGGCCTTTGATAGGCGTACGAGGAGCCGAAGCCAACTCGCAGAGGCCCCTTAGGTAGCTTTATATGAAATAAGACACCACACATTATTATTATTATTAATCCTTTATTTCAGGCAACTAAGGCCCATAAAACACAATACATACATAAGCATAAAAACAATAATTATAAACTAATACATATTTTAAAACAATAAACTTAAAAACTACTGCACACGAAGAGACGGCGTCGTGTTACGCTGCGAGGTGTCACGTAGCCTACCGCGGAATCGCCGATACAGCACACCTTTCGGCCAAAACTCTTCCTTGAGGAAGGTCACCAAATGGCCAATTGTAAATGGGAATAAATATAATGACCACCAAAAAATACTTACGGTTCTTAAGCTCCCTTACCAAAAGAATATACTAAATACCAAATGTAGTAAATGATCACCAAATCTTAGTGTGCAAAATAACCAAAATCTTTTTGACCCTTATGTCCCCCCTGGGGCGGATCAGACATGGTTAGGTTAGGTTAGAACTGTGACCCTCTACGCACGAGGCGTGCGAGCGGAGCAAGCGTGCCGCGGCAGCGGCCGCCGAGTGCCAGAACTAAATCGCTTTTTACAGTCAAACTCATACATTTCTACAATACTTTAGTAAACACAATTTTGGTGATCATTTACTAATTTTGGTTTTATTTTATTTACTACTTTTGGTGATCATTTACTAGATCTGGAGATTCGTTAAACATAAGCCAAAGTCCAATCTAAAACTTAGTTTAGTTTATTTTAATTCTAATATTAGCATCAAAAAGAATATCTTCAAAATCAATTCGTTGAGGCCGATCGAATATAAAAATGTATTCACTCGATTAGAAAGACACAGCCCAACTTATAATACCTACCCTTGAAAATTCTTCGACACCTTTAATCTCCAAGATAAAAAAAGCTCAGGTTTAAATAATGTAAGTATTTCTGTAAAAAAGGTCAAATCCAAGGTAATTTAGCGGATCAGGTATCTAAGATCTCTTTAGAGAACCCTCTAATAACTTAATTAAGGCCCAAGTTCACTTTAAACCTCCTCTTTTTAATGATAATCTAGGATTAATTAAAACTTAGTGTTTCTACACACGACCCTAGCGAGCCCCGAAAAAAAAAACAGAAGAGTGTTAAAAGTTCGTGTCTGACTGACATTGTAGCTTCTTAACAGCGAAACCATTTTTTAAACGACTTCAAAGAAGTATTTCAGTTCGATACATAATTTTTTGACCACGCATAAAGTTTTACTATATAGTCCGATTTCGATAATTCTTTTAATAATGGAAAATTAAAGTTGATCCCATATAAATTTCATAAAAGTACCTATAAGGGTGGAAAATTAAGGGATAACTTTGTTTGGTTCTACCGTTTCTTCATTTGGATGATAAGAAGTAGTAGGTACTAAAAATCGAAAAAAAAAAATTGTTTCCATTCCATCCCATTTTTATTATGATAAATTAAAACTTATAGGTACTTCCTATTAGCGAAAGAATTACAGAATCGGATCAGCAGTTTCTGAGAATAACTCCAACATAAACGCAATATGTAGTGATTGTGTTAGATATAACTCCCAAGTTTTTGGCTCTAGTGGGACTTACCTTGGAGAAGTAAGTATTAGTTTTCAAACAAAATTCTTCATAACACTTCAGAGACATTTGTTATTGGAAATCTAACTTTGATACAATATGGATACAAATTGTAATTAAAATAATATTAGATACTTTGGTGAAAGACCAATACTGTTCCCCTAAATTTCTTTGATAAGTTTTCAAAGTGACGTTTCAGTGTTTAAGCCTTGAGGGTTCGTTTGGCTATGTGGCCTGAAATTCACCAGGACAATAGAATACATAATCACATGTATTTAATTAAGTTATAAGTACCTATACCTACCTTTGTTCACTTAAGATACTAAGGATTTAATAGTTACTTAGCGCGTTTTTCTAGACAGTAATAAACGTTTATTAAATGAATTTATTTTGTTCAGCACTAACTATATAAATAACAATAATGTTATTATAATTACTATATAAAGTAAATGAAATCTGATAGTTTGTATGTTAGATTTAAGATATGTTTAAAGATAAGTTTTAAGTTAGTTATTTTCCTGTATATCGTGAGATAACCTGGACTTATTATTAATATAACTCTGAAATCGCCAATCCGCCTTGAGAAATCGTGGTTATTGCTCTCTATATGAAAATAGACCTTTGCCCTGCAGTGGGACATTTATAGGCTGGTATTGTCATGTTCGTCGAATATCTCAAATACGAGGCTTAGGCCATCCGTTTTCATATTATAAATGCGAAAATGAGTTTGTTTATGGGTGAATTACTGAACCGATTTTGATGAAATTTGAAAAAGACTAAGCGCAAAGCCCGATAAAGGCTACTTTTTAATCCACAACTTTGTCTGTATCCGCGATAACCGACATTCACGCGGACAAAGTTAATAAAAATCCGGACAATGCCATAAAAGTATTTTAAATAGAATTCAACGTACTTGCCTGATACTCCATCTTGGTGTAATAATAATAATAATTCCTTTATTGCAGGCTACACAGGACCACAGATAAATACCATAGATAAAAACAAAATAGTCTAAAAAAATAATGGCTGATAAGTTTCACAATTCAAAATTCTATGCAGTTCTAAACAGTTCAAAATTCTAAACAGTTCACAAAAATACACAAAATGCTTATCACGCGCAGGTGTTTTGGCGGGATTTCGCGATATGAGGAGCTTGCAGCTGTCGGTATCAACAGAATTTTTTTGTTTGTCAAATAATAAATGACATAAGATTTTTGCAAAATATCAAAGAGGCTAATTTAAAAATATAAATATTATAACCTCAATCAATCAAAGTTACCCGCTATTCTTGAAGCCTCGGTCTTACGCCAAAAATAGAAACTTTTTTTCAAGTTTGAACTTCAAATTGTCATTACTTTATTTTTAAACCAGAGATAAAAGACCCTGAAGGTAATAAAGGACAGTGTTATTTTACTTAATAACCCTTTATAAGAAGTATCTAATGAAGTCGTGGGTAGCGACAATCTGGGTAAAATATCTTAATTTTTTTTTTAATATTGTAGAAAAACGGGAATATAAAAGACTTAGATTTTATACCAAGTTCAAAAATGTAATACGTTTTTTTTTTAAGAATTTTAAGCTTTGGAACAAAGAGTTTTATTTAGAATAAATTTAAAATCTTGGTAAAAACAAAACATGAACGCACTTGTCTTATAACTTGGTAACAAAAAAAAAAACAGTTATTATATTTTTTTTTCGATATCACAGCCGGAATATTGCCTATTTAGGTAGGTATGATATAAACATGTTTTTTAACACTTGAAACCACAAGGACGTACACCTCTTATTAGGCAGAAATGCTTATATTAAACTATGTATACTCTGTGGCAAGCATAAATTTGTTTTTGACAGTACAGGATTAATGGTAAAAGTCACAAATGCATTAAGCAAATTATGTTTTTATTCGTCCTACAGCCTTATTACCATAGATGCTTTAGTTTTTTTTAACGAAATAGATGATAAACAACTCCTAGATTTATTTTATTCTCTTGTTATGAGAACATTAGCGTAATCATTGTCACTAATTCATATTTTATGTATAAGGGGAAGTTTTGTTTGTTCGCAGATACGAAAACAGTTAATCTACATAAATTTTGAAGCAAAACATTCTGTACCTTCATGAAGAAAATACACCAGACATTTTGTTATCAACTTATTGAATTTTAAAGATTTAGTTTTTTTTTATCTTTTCTTTTTGTATGTATAATTTAGGCGAGTGGTATGCAGGTATAAAGAAAAATAATTATATTACCAACTCATATACATTATTTTACGCCCAGATTTAAATGAATAAAAATCTTTTTACTAAAAATAGAACGGCCTTCAAAAACTAAAAAGTGATGAATAACTTTAGCACATTACACACAAGACTTTAGAATCGGAAGTCGATGGCTGTTTTCTGTTTTGTTGTTTTGTATTGCCATTGACTCTTTTTTTTTAAGTCGGTTAAAAAGGAATCCCATGGCTTATTGTTCCGCTGCAGGGAAAAGCGGCCTCTTAGGTAATTTCAGACTTAACATTAATTATATGTCCATATTTCCTCAAGCTTTTCTTGTCCTGTGTCCGTGATGTCCAAGATGTATATTTAGGAAATAGGTATATATTAATTGAAAAAGTCACACTCGTACTTGCCCGGTTAAGAATCAAACTATTTTATGCATAAACATACTTTTTTTATATAATATGTGGGGACATTTTCACACACGGCCATCTGACCCCAAACTAGGGAGACCCTGTACTATGGGTGTCAGACAGCTGATATACATACACAAATACATTTTTTTTTGTAAATACATACATATATAGATAAACAACACCCAGACACAAAGCAAACACAAGTGCTCATCACACCAATGTTTACCCTGGGCGGGAATCGAACCCGCAACACGCTGCGCAGCAGTCGATCGCTCAGCCACTGCGCCAACCGTGTCGTCAAACTTGTACATCTGTGAAAACTAACGACACAATAGATTTCGTCGGTCTCGCTACCTTGCTAGCAGGCAAATCATTTACTGCATGACCAATATAAAAAAAAAATTGTCTACGTAACAAACCTTTTTTTATTAATTTGCCGTTTCTGTCCCACTACTAGGTAAAGGCCTATTCGCTCTATTTCTACCCATGCTGAGCCTGATCCCGTCAATTCCTGAGGAAGCCATCCAAAGCGTTCTGGCATCTTCTCTTCGGTCTACCGTGACCCCGCTTAACAGTGTCAGGGTTTCTGTCTTGCGATATGCGGGCCCACTGCCCGCCCAGTCCCATTTCAGTTTTACAGCTTTTTGACCTACGTCGACAATTCGCGCTCTGGACCGAAGCGTGGTGTTTTTGTGGTCTGTAAGTTTTACATAAAAGTATGCTGCGCTCGCAAAACTCTCTACGCCTTAACCGCTAGACCATAAAGACCAGATTTAAAATAAAATAAAGGACAATGCCAGAAACTCTATAGAACTTTGCCCCACTCAATAAAAGTCATGTGCAATATGCACATGTTATATCTTACTGTTTATTTATTGCTGATAACTAAACATTCGTCTTAGTGACTGTAGAACTTGCGATTTCCGTTTAAATCTAAAAACAATAATGACATTGATTATAGGTTAAATTGTATTTTAGGTAAAATGAGTTTGTATTTTGTGGGTAGGTATTTCGTAATCCGCAAGTTCTAAAGAAAAACAATTTAGTATAGAAAGGTTCTATATTCATTACAATTATTTTCATGAATTTCTCTCTCAATTATTTTCTGTACACGGGTGGGGCAGGATCTGGCATTGTCATTTAGTTATTTGAGGTGTAATATTTATGTTCGACTCCCTTTCTTTATATATTTGTAGAAAGTCATAAAGATAGCTTTATAGTATGTGTGTAACTCTATAGTCAGAACATTTTGCGTCCGCATACGAGAGAACTTATCTTGGCGCAAATGTCCGCGGCATCCCGACTCCCAAGGTATTTTATGTTCGCAAATAAACAACTACCGTATTTTCTCATTAGATACCATATTTTATGTTTAATTTAATTTGTTGTACGTTGTTCATGTAATTTATGTTTGATAGTATCAGGATTTTCATTTTTCAAAGACTACTTTAGCGTTTATTTGGCACGGTGCCAATGGTGATAATGGTAGATAGACAATAGATAACGTAGGTAGTACAAACTTAGATGACATCGGTAGTTTTCTCTTGTGTAACAATACAAATAATTCATGAATATAGGCTGATGAAGAGTGTAGACAAATTAATTTGTATTAGTATGTTGAGGTACGCTGTGTATTATTCAGTAAATTTTTGGGGACGTAGAAAGGTAATTTTTGTTACGAACACCAAAATGTTTAATAAAGTATTCTTAAAACAATATATTAGATATATGTTAAAGCTGGGTCTGAGATCACTCGAAGATTGCTATCGAAAATATATCGTAATATGCCTTGCTATGAATTCTATTAATACATGTTGACAAGAATAAAAAAAAGAAACAAAGTATTAAAGCAAAAAAACCTAACACAATAAATAAACCATCATAGAATTCGTCCACATCGCCGTCAACTGGAAATGTAGGTACCCAAGAGACTGGCGGCATTGCCACGTTGGATGGCAATGCTTAATCTCTGACCAAGGTAAAAACCAGCTCTTGGATCACGGAAAGTGTTAACCAATCTTTTGGATATTTCCTTAAAAAGAAAATGTGCACTCAGACCTCACGACCCGAGGGTTTCAAACCCAAACGGCTCGAAAATAACGTTTACACCAAGGTTACTATACTATCGCCGTTCGAGGTCTTCTGCAGCCACAGCAGCAGCACCAGCACAGCACGCTGAACTAGGAAGATGGGATGGCGCAAGAGTATCGACGCACGTAGCGTCCCACACTAAAGGCCTACCCAACTTCCAAGGAAATAGAGACATGCCGTCCGGTCTCTTGCCATCGTCGCGTGCCAAAACATTGGGTTCTTAGAACTGTTTCTTTGTTTTCCGAGTGAAAACACAGTAGAGTTATGTACTTACATAAACAAAAGAAAAATGCACAGCCAAGATGGTAGGTACTAACAGAGTATCTTTACAACTTTCCTTTCGAGATCAAGTTTCTCCCATCTTGTAGCTTACGGACTAACAAACATTGTAAATGTATTTCTTAGAACTTACATTTTCGCTTTATTATTATCTCGGCGTTTATGTAAGTTTTACTCAAGCAGAACGCTTGCTCGGCTCCTCTAGTTTTATTTTTTTAATACGGGTAGTGCGGCTAGTTGATATCCCAAGAGATGTGAGAGTAAATATTATTATTTCACCGTGTTATTACTGGCTAGAAATTAAATATAAATGCGTACAGTCAGAGCCTAAATATGTATACAGATTGCAAAGTTCAAAAGCAATTTTATCGTGAAATATCTATTTCAACTTATAGATAAAAACTATTTTACTGTAGTTTAGGATCAAAACTACCCTATTCGCAACCCCATAACATTTCCAATCAGTAGTTTAGGAGAAAACCAGTTTAGAATGAGAGCAAAAGTTGACATGTTTTTGCTTGTGATTGTACCCATAAGTAGGTAGGTACTGTAAAGTTTATGGGTGATAAGCTTTAGAGTCTGTACTGTAACACCTCTGTTACCCTAGTAGCGTGTACGAACTATCGTGAGTCTAAGCTACGTTCAATGAAAGATATGATCGACTTGTAGAAGATTATATTAATCAGATTAGCGAGAGGAACTTTAGATAGACCGCAGCTCTGAGCTTAGCTGGGTATAACTCTGACATCACATGTCATAGTATAAAAACTATCCTTCTTCATTATTCAAATATATTTCCAGAAGGTTCTAACCATAGACTAAATAGTTATGGCTTCATTACATAAAGCCTCTCTGCTGGGCAAGTCTCTACAGTACTTACCAGTATACCGACGCGGTGCGCTTTGGTGTGTGAGGAGTTGAATGAAATGACCTTTATTCAACTAAAAACGGCAGCACTCCACGAGTGCCAGGCAAACAATCCCATTGATATAAAAATAAGCATAATGCTTCTAATTTCAAAATACTTCCAGAATAAATTCAGATCGTTTGGAAGAAATATTTTATGTAATATTTCTGGTTGCCATTTGCATACAACCTTTACAGTATTGTTTATTTTAAATAATCATGTCGAGATCCATACGTTCATTAGTATGAAAAAATAACATTTAGAGGGTTTAAAATATTTTCCAATGTGGAGAATACATTACTAGGAGTAAATTGATATACATACCATATTTTATATTTTTATACCTCCGTATCATCCACGAAAGACGTCCACTGCTGGACATAGGCCTCCCCCAAGGGGAGATTTTGCCATAATTGCCACGCTTGGCAGGCGGGTTGGCGATTGCAGTATGGTTGTTACAAATGCACAGAGAACGCTGCTGCCCATTCTCTGATACGTCCCTTAGTCGCCTCTTATGACACCCACGGGAAGATATGGGATGGTGCTATTCTTTACGTCCGACACCATGCGGACAAACCCCATATAATTAAAATATTTCAAAATTAAAATAACACTTTTTCGTTTCATCTCGTTGCCCCATTTTGTGTGAATAAAAAAAAGAAAGTGACATTAAGGGATCTATTAAATTGGCAGACAAGTAATGTGACAAGTGTGTGGAAAAAAAATAATCATTATTTCTGACATTATTTGCCATAAACGATGCCATTTCAGTGTAAACTAAAAACTGCGGAACGACGGCTGTCAGTCTCACTGCTACCTGTCAACTGACGTTTCGTTCTGAAATAATGAGCTTTTCGTTAAACTGTTCACTTTTAACATCCATTTTTATTACGTGCCTCAAATGTCGTCCCAAACAAATTTCAAGAAATTTTTTTTTGGTGTCACTATTTCGTAATTAGTTTGTATGATAAGAAGTGGGCACTAAAAAGTGAAAAAAAGACAACCGCCTTCAAAAAGTAAAAAATAACTTTCAATTCGCAAGTTGGTGACAATACAAAACAACAAGCAAACCAAAGCCGCCGCCGACTTGCGAATTGAAAGTTATTTTTTACTTTTTGAAGGCGGTTGTCTTTTAACCGACTTCAAAAAGGAGGAGGTTATCAATTCGAATGTTTAAATTTTTTTTATGTATGTTCGGGCATAACTCTGTCATATATAGACGGATTTGCAAAATTCTTTTTTTTTCGAAAGGGGTTTATTCCGAAATGGTCCCATATAAATTTTATCAAAATTGATATAGCCCTTTTTGAGAAAATCAACAAATTCCCAAATAAATTACTTAGACGACGTTTTACTTTCTTCAATCTTTGGAGGGCTTACAATCTCTTTTAAGTGTGTCGCCGTTTCTTAATGGATTTGGATGTTAGGGTAACACTAAAAATCGAAAAAGAAAAAGTAAAAAAAAAAAGAAAGCCGCCTTTCTAAAACTAAAAAGTGATAAATAACTTTAGCACAGAACACACATTACTTTACTTTCGGAAGTCGGTAGCAATACAAAACACTTTTTGAAAAACTTTTTATTTGTTAAAAACTTTTTTCTACTCTCGAAAGGATTATGGCAGGATTTGAACAACAAAATAAAGATGTTTAGTGAAGTTGAAATTCAAATTTTTGTACTCTTGGGTACCTAAAGAGTATCTTCAGGCAATTACAATATTTTTAAAACCCCGTAATAAAAATGGATGTTAAAAGTGAAAAGTTTAACGAAAAGCTCATTATTTCAGAACGAAACGTCAGTTGACAGGTAGCAGTGAGACTGACAGCCGTCGTTCCGCAGTTTTTAGTTTACACTGAAATGGCATCGTTTATGGCAAATAATGTCAGAAATAATGATTATTTTTTTCCACACACTTGTCACATTACTTGTCTGCCAATTTAATAGATCCGTTAATGTCACTTTCTTTTTTTTATTCACACAAAATGGGGCAACGAGATGAAACGAAAAAGTGTTATTTTAATTTCGAAATATTTTAATTATATGGGGGTTGTCCGCATGGTGTCGGACGTAAAGAATAGCACCATCCCATATCTTCCCGTGGGTGTCATAAGAGGCGACTAAGGGACGTATCAGAGAATGGGCAGCAGCGTTCTCTGTGCATTTGTAACAACCATACTGCAATCGCCAACCCGCCTGTCAAGCGTGGCAATTATGGCAAAATCTCCCCTTGGGGGAGGCCTATGTCCAGCAGTGGACGTCTTTCGTGGATGATACGGGGGTATAAAAATATTACATATGGTATGTATATCAATTTACTCCTAGTAATGTATTCTCCACATTGGAAAATATTTTAAACCCTCTAAATGTTATTTTTTCATACTAATGAATGTGTGAATCTCGCCATGATTCTTTAAAATAAACAGTACTGTAGAGGTTATATGCAAAAGGCAACCAGTATGTTTATTCTATTACAATCTCGCTCGGTGAACACCTAGGTGAAGTGAGCTGTGTTACTTAGACGACGTTTTACTTTCTTCAATCTTTGGAGGACTTACAATCTCTTTTAAGTGTGTCGCCGTTTTTTAATGGATTTGGATGTTAGGGTAACACTAAAAATCGAACAATAAAAAGTTTTTTCAAAAAAAAGCTAACCGCCTTCAATAACTAAAAAGTGATAAATAACCTTAGCACATAACACACATTACTTTCGGAAGTCGGTGGCGGTGACTTTGTGTTTGTTGTTTTGTATTGCCACCGACTTCCGAAAGTAATGTGTGTTCTGTGCTAAGGTTATTTATCACTTTTTAGTTTTTGAAGGCGGTTTTCTTTTTTTGAAATAACTTTTTATTTGTTCGCTTTGTGTGCAGTGTTGCCTTAACATCCAAATCCATTAAAAAACGGCGACACACTTAAAAGAGATTGTAAGTCCTCCAAAGATTGAAGAAACTAAAACGTCGCCTAAGTAGTTTTTTGGGAATTTGTTGATTTTCTCAAAAAGGGCTGACTGACTATCAATTTTGGTAAAAATTTTACTCCGAAATGGTCCCACCATTTCGGAGTAAACCCTTTTCGAACAAAAAAACAATTTTGCAAATACGTCTATATATGTCAGAGTTATGTCCGAACATACATAAAAAAAAACTATCGAATTGAGAACCTCCTTTTTGAAGTCGGTTAAAAATGTAACGTTTTTAATTTTTAAGATGGTTCTACCATGGTTTTATTATTATATTTGTAATATTACATTTCCTTTCCAATCCCTCACGGTATAAGTATAGAACTATCTAGGGGCAAGCTAAACATTTACTACTTTATGTAATTTTTGTTCGGATATTGACTGCAGCTGTGGCCCATTCTTCGAGCGCAGAATTTGCTTCTTTACGTTGAAGTAAAGTCAAATATGTGGTGGCATTTGAGCTTTTTCGTGGTTATTGGTTAATTTAAGGCAATAATGGTAAAGTGTTTGTGACTATTCGATGCTTGTATAAGTGTATCCTGATGCCTTAATACAAGTACTCCATTTGAAATCCCACACTCAGCATAATTCATTGCTTTTCAGTAATCTTACTAGCTACTGAATATTTCCTTTAAGAGTATAAGCAACCTAACTGAGTTCAGCAACTTCCTCGTAAAAACACCAACACGTACCAAACACATCCGAGTTAGTTCACATGCTCACCGGTGGATATTTATAGAGGGCGCTGGGGTGCGTTGAGGTGAAATATTGCAGTTCTCTCATTACGTTGAAAACTGTAGCCGAGCTGGAAAATATTTTTCACGATATTAATGTGGAGCTAGTTATTTGTTTTTCTAGCTTTTTAGTTTCATAATTTCCTTTATTTATTACTAGCTTTTGCCTGCGACTTCGTCCGCGTGAATGTCGATTATCGCGAATGCAGACAAAATTGGGGATAAATATGTGTAAGTGGTGGCTTTAAGCTATCTTCAAACTTCATCAAAATCGATTCAGCCGTTTCATCGTGAAAGCGTAACAGACAGAGTTACTTTCGCATTTATAATCTGCCATGTGGTGCCGGTCGCGAATAGCATCACCCCATTTCTACCCGTGGGTGTCGTAGAAGGCGGCAAAGGGATATTGACTAGAGGGCAGCAGCGTCTTTCTGAGTAGCATAACACCTACTGCGATCGCCAACATGCATCGGCCAAGCATGGCGATTACGGCTGAACCCCCCTGAGGGGAGACCTATGCCCAGCAGTGGGCATCTAAAGGTTGACATGACAAAAAACGAACACACATTACTTTAGTTTCAGAAGTCGGTAGCGGTGGCTTTGTTATGTTTGTTATTTTTTATTGCCACCGACTTTTAGTTTAGTTAGTTTTTGAAGTCGGTTTTCTTTTTTTTTGGAAAAACTTTTTATTTTCCGCTTTTTAGTATTGCCTAATATCCAAATCCATTAAGAAACGACACACATAAAACAGTGATTGTAAGTCCTCCATAGATTGAAGAAACTAAAACATCTATGTAATTTTTGATTTTCTCAAA
The DNA here is from genome assembly GCA_947361185.1 of Charanyca ferruginea. Taxonomy (NCBI): domain Eukaryota; kingdom Metazoa; phylum Arthropoda; class Insecta; order Lepidoptera; family Noctuidae; genus Charanyca; species Charanyca ferruginea. Next base: position 27,376,714 of record OX376058.1, on the reverse strand, counting down.
AAGAGCGGAATCAATTTTGTTAGAATTTATATGGGACCATTTCGCAATAAACCCCTTTCGATCAAAAAAAGAATTTTGAAAATCCGTCTATATGCGACAGAGTTATGCCCGAACATATATAAAAAAATCCCTTTTTTGAAGTTGGTTTAAAATAAAAAGAAGGAATGTTTGTTTGTTTGGCAACATCATTTATTTATTTATACTTCATGCACAAAGGTACAAAGGCGGACTTAATGCCTTAGGCATTCTCTACCAGCATCATTATCATCTTCATTTCAGTCGAAAGACGGCCACTGCTGGACATAACCATCCCCCAAGAGTCGCCGTATTGACCGGTCCCGTGCGACTGGCATCAAGCGGATCCCCGAAACCTTCACCAGGTCATCGGTCCACCTAGTGGGAGGCCTTCCAAAGCAACGTCTTCCGGTTCGCGGTCGCCACTCCAGAACTTTTCGGCCCCATCGGCCATCCGTTCTGCGAACAATGTGCCCTGCCCACTGCCACTTAAGTTTGGCAATTCTTCGTGCTCCGTCGGTAACCTTGGTTCTCTTGCGGATGTGCTCATTTCTGATTTTATCACGCATGGAACTCCAGTGTTTGGCAGCAGCTAGACTATTTACAAACTTGAGCACTAAGATGTGCCAGGTAATGCCAGTAATCTCCAAAAAAAACCTTCATTTCTTATAACGTACTAACTCCTATAATTGAACATAAATTAAGGTTTACTTTGACGTAAATACTTCGTAACGACAAGCTACGTCTTGGAGAGCTGTAAAAGCAGTACCTACAAAGTTGATTTGATACAGGATGGCTTTTCATTTACTCGCCATTTTTCAGTGATGAAAGTATTACTATGGGAGTAAACTTGCTACGAGTATAATATGAAGAATACATTTATGACTAATGAGTATAATAATATTTTTAGGATGCTGTTGCGAAGGCCTCGTTTTTGTAGTGCGTCAGAGATGTTTGTGCAGAATCGAACCGATGGTTTTCATGAGGTGATTCGCAAAAAAACCGCATCTCTACTAAGCAGAGTACGAGAAACTAGCAACAGCATCCTCAAAATAATAAGGGAGGACGTTACGTCATTACGTCTCCAATTGTGAAAAGGATGGTGAGGACGGTGATTAATTAGTTATAACTTTATAAATCACCAATATTCGTGTCATTTTACTAACAATAGTTGTAAGTCATAATATAAGTACTAACACTTTGGATCTTGGTCATCTGAAATAAAAGTATTATTATTATTATTATTATTATGACGCATGTTCTACACACTTTGCTGATGTTTAGAACATGCGTACTTTAATTTTTAGAGAAAAGAAGAATTTGTAGATAATTGAAATGTTCACGGTTAGTAACAAGTTAAAACTAGTTATTTTCTTTTAGGGTTCCGTACTCAAAGGGTAAAAACAGAACCCTATTACTAAGACTTCACTGTCTGTTCTTCTGTCTGTCACCAGGCTGTATTTCAAGAACCGTGATAGATAGACAGTTGAAATTTTCTCAGATCCTGTATTTCTGTTGCCACTATAACAAAAAATTCAGAATAAAATAAAAACTAAAAACAGAATAAAATAAATATTTATGGGGGCGGGCTCCCATACATTAAACGTGATATTTTGCCGTCTTTTTGCTCGATATTAAAAAAAAAGGTTCTAATGTTGTATAGATAATGGAACGGAACCCTGCGTGCGCGAGTCCGATTCGCACTTACCCAGTTGGTTCACTCTAGAAATTTTTGCTGAATCGTGGGTGCATTTACAAACATATAAACCTCACATACCCAAACAGTCAGACCCGCAACAAGTATCTGTAGGTCATACAAATATTTGACTTTGACTTTGACCCATGCAGTAGTTCGATTCTGTAAAATTCAAACAACAACTCGCATCTCACATCGCTACTCACTCTCACTTCGCATAAGGTTCAAAATGACCTTGATATATTTGCCACTTTGAATCGGGTTCGAGTGCGAAGTGACGGAAAAATTACTTTACAGAAAGCCACTTCTTACGTCATCTCATACTTTATCTGTCAAAATCTCCTTGTCAATTTAGTTCAACTCGCTGACACGCTCGCAAGGGTGGCGCTAGTGTAAATTCGAATTATCAACCGAGTTTTTAAAATGCCAATCAAGAAACTCACAGCGGATTCAGATTCGAAGTTTAGGATGAGGTCTTACAGAATTACACCCCAGGAATCGAACCCGCGACACGCAGCGTACCAGCCAATCACTCATCCATTGCGCTATCCGTGTCGATTCATGAAGGGCACAATCGTTCTCACAGCATGCAAACAAAAACTCCTACAGTGCCATATCAGCGTCACAGTAGCATAAAAAGAAATTTAATAGAAAGCGAACAGTTCGTAATTCACACGTTCTATTCGTTATCGGGAGGATTCGAACGATCGATATTCTATAAATAGATTTTCTTTTTTATATGACTATAGTGTGTGAAGTTATTGAAATGCCAGTTTTGTATAGCTACAATAAAAGTAGTCGTAACATTCCTTGTGAATGGGCATAGGAAAATTATTTCTAAATATTATTACGTACCGTATTTTGATCACAGCACCTGTTGTAATAAGAAAAATAAGTTTATTGGCACAAAAAACCTTCTAATGCAAAACATTCATATAAGTCCGCCTTTGTACCTTTGTGCATGAAGTATAAATAACTTGATAAATAAGTACATTGAATTTTGGGAAAAGGCTGCACTGCTGTAGGCACCTTTGTGTACAAAAGAAATCTTTGTTTTTTTTATATATGTGTGTTAATAAACCTATAATGACCTAATATATTAAATCTTTTCAACCTTGGTGATGGAAAAACTCCTTACAGCAACAGACGTAAGCAGGAGTTAGGCGTATTTTTAAATCCCGATGAAAACAGAGGGGTGTTACAAGTATAACGTGTGTATGTCTGTGGCAGCGTAACTCCTAAACAGCTGAACCAATTTTGATATATGTAGTTTTATTTTTGTTTTTATGAGACTTGATCGAGAGTGTTCTAAGTGGTATCTAGGGTTCAGCTGTTAGAAGATTATCAGCTTTTCTAATTGATTGTGAGCATCTTCCAAAGATATGGTCTAGTTTTGTTTGTGTAAGGGGTTTAGAGAATTTTAAATTTTTATTATGTAATCTATTATATGAAACACATGTTTTTCACAATAAAAAAAAAAAACAATACAAAAAATACAACAAATAAAAAAAAGGAAATGCAACAATGCAATGCAGTGCAATATTAGTATGGAGCATTGTCTCTATGTAAAATTCATTCATTTCTATTATACATTTTATTATGATATTCGTAGCACTTTCGTAGCAGTGTTCTACGCGCTACGCGCTCGTAGTCGTTGTCCTGTAGCTTTATGAAGTGCAACACACATTGATTCATTAAGGGGCTATTAAACGACTTTTACAGATTTTAAACTGACAATCACGTCAAAATGTGCAGTGTAAATTATTTGAAAAAGATATATGTTAAACTAGAACATTCTCTTAATCATTTAGTAAGTGAATATTTTTAATTATATTCATATTATATAGTTTAATTAACACGTGAAGTTGTGTCTGACGCGGACAAAACATTGACAATCACACAAAAGCTACCAGGTATAATTAAACGAAACTTACACCATCTTACAGATAATTTTATTATATATCTTTTAGTATACGCCTTTTTTGGAATTTTGAAAGAATCTGCTTGCCTGGTACTCTGGAATATTCGCACACCTCTGGCCACGTTCATCCTTTTTGCGCTGCCCTCGTAGACATCTTGGATCAACGCTGCGGTCGCTTTGCGCTGCTCGGCCTCGATCATGCTCATGGGTTGCCAGTTTCTTCCTGTGGATGTTCGCCTGGAGTATCTTGTGTGGTTTATTTAATTTTTTCGACTAAACTTTGAGAGTTTTGGACGCAGAACTGATGCAGAACGGACGCAGTCTACGTCCAAAACTCTGTAAATTTAGTTGAAAAAAATAAATAAATGCAGTATTCTTTGATTGTCAGTTTAAAATCTGTAAAAGTCGTTTAATAGCCCCGTAATTGGTAGAATTAATTAATCAATGTGTGTTGCACTTCATATTATGTGTAATGTGAATTGCGTCGTAAGTTTGACTAATCCATGTTTTAATATTCTAAGTTATTGTGATTAAAAAGAATTTTCTTTCCAAGATTTAAAACGCTATAAATACAAATTAGTTCTTTACATAAAATATAAAGAACCTTGCTTTCTTAATGATAGCGATAAATATTCACAAAACAAATTGTTAAAAGGCAAGTAAAAAAATGAGCTGGCGAGTTGCAAGCATTCTAACTAATAGGGTAATGTCTGCAAGTTATTAGCAGCTGTCCAGTTTTCTGCAAGCTATTTCACTTGCCGGCAAACAAATCTCAAAGCAGCTTCTTATTAATGTTTCTTGTTACCGCGTGTATTTATAACTTTTCGCAATCACAGCTGAGCACTATTTTGCTTGCAAAGATATTAGTTAAACATTGTATAAATGTACAAAGTAAAGTGTTTCACGGGGTTATTATTCCGGAGGGGTTCGTAGCTAAGTTAAAACCGTACGAATCAATCGGTTTCGGTCTGTGGATGGGCGTTAGTAAATCTTTGTCAGTCGTTATAAGTAGTCAGAAGCCAGAAAGTCTGACAACCAGTCTTACCAAAGGGTATCTAGTAACTGAGTTGTGGAGGTCTGATAGGCTTTCGTTCCATGTAAAACACTGGTATTCAGCTGCATGCGGTTATACTGGAAGCCGACCCCAACGTGGTTGGGAAAAGACTAAGCAGATAATGACTAAACCTTTTGTCACTTGTGTGCACAACAGATTTTTTAACGCAGTTAAAATTGGTTTGTCCAGTTAATGTGAGTACAACTACCCTTTTCCAGATTAACTGCCGCACTCAGAGACGTCACGTGATAATAACGAATCATTAATTTTAATTGACCAACATAACTTGGAACGCTGTCAGTCAATAATACTGTGGTCGACATGTGCCAAGTTTTGTTGGTCAATTAAAGTTATTAAGTGACGTCTCTGAGTGTGGCAGTAAGAGTACCTAAACCAAAAACCAATCTAGACTAGCATTATAAAGGTACAATTGTATGATGTTTTTTTTTTTTGTTTTTAAAAGGTAATCTATATCTAACTCTGCAAGGCCGTCTTTTTTTTTAAGGGATTCATGTACATACAATGACGATGACAATCCTATCGTACCTTATCCTAAAGCTTCCTAATCTTGTTATAAACTTCTAACATTCAACCTTAATTCAATTTAGCTGCATCCGAATTCGGTTCAACTAGAATGCTATGAAACGCACCAACATCTATTTAGTTCAGGTTAAATTGTCTAACCATTTCGTCTCTTTTATCTGCATTACGGACACATTCCATTAATAGGTGATGCACGTTGTCAGTCTTGGTAAAAGGTTAAGTTTTTAGATGTTTTTTTTTTGTTTATAAGAGGTAATCTCTGCAGGTCCTGGTCTGATTACAAGTGCGAGTCGGACTCGCCCACCGAGGGTTCCGAACATATTTGTAGGTACATATCCATACTTCTATAGAAATCCATATCTACTATCCATACTTTAATCTACTTAATATTATAAATGCGTTTTTTGCGACATTAACGGCCGTATCTTTTTTTCATGTTAACCTAAAGGGTTGATTTTTTACAGCATCAAGGGACCGTAGACTGGAGTATATGGTTTTAATTTCAACTCGATACCTCTACGCATTCCCGAGATAAAGGGTCTTGACAGACAGACAGACAGACAGACGGACAACAAAGTGATCCTATAAGGGTTCCGCTTTTTCCTTTTGAGGTACGGAACCCTAAAAATCATTCGCTGATAAAATCCTACTCTATTGCAGAGTGTCATAGTATATGTTTTATAGTAAACTTTACTTCTAAAAGCAAACTTCGGCAGAAGTTACATAGTTTTGTTTATTCTAGAGTCGTAAATAGTTTAAACGAATTCATTATTCATAAGTGAAATCGAATAGAGATGTCCATTTTCTTTCAGGATCGCATTGCAGTGAGCATCGAGTTGCATGTCGCATGAGCATTAGCTGTCGTCGCGAAATTTTATTACTGACATGTGTATGGAATAGAGATGTTGTGTGTAGTATACACGTGCCAGGGTTGAGTGGGTAATCCAGTCACATAATATCTAGACTACTTGATATGTTAAGTTAATTTTTTATGCAGATTTGCTTCTGCGTAATGCTCTGAATTCCTCAAAACGACACAATGGATTATTATATAGTTTTCGCTGTATAACAAAGCATTTTTTTTTATGTACCAGTCTTCAGGGCACTTTTGCCATTGAGAGCGATGCGGACGAGTTTTTCTAGGAACCGGAGTCCGGCGCCAAGAAATTCTGAGCATAGCTCTCTCCATGGCTCGCAACGTGACCCTGAGCTTCTCTAGGAGGCCTGCAATTAAGGACCACGTTCCTGTGCCATATGTCGTCACTGGCAACACACACTAGTTATAAAACCGTCGTCTTTAGACACTGTGGAATTTTGGACGAAAAGATATCTCGTAGTTTCCCGAACGTGGCCCATCCGAGTAGGATTCTTCGGGCGACCTCTTTAATGAAGTTGGACCTACCTAGTTGGACAGTTTGTCCAAGGTAAACATAGTGTTCCACAACTTCGAAAGTATCGTTCACAACAACTACTGCTACTGGTGGAACTTGGACATTCGACATTATTTTCGTCTTGTCGATATTCATTTTAAGACCTACCTGTTGAGAAACGTTACTGAGGTCGCTGAGCGTGGTGTTAATGTCCTCTCCCCTTTTATAAATAGGTAATAGTTTTATCATTATTTCTACGTTTTTAAATGTTGTATGTATAATAATACATTAATATTTAAATTGGATTTAAGACACAATTTTTGATGTTTTCACATTAGAGATACCCGTGTGCAGCAAGGCCGGACCACTATTTGATAACTATAAACTAAGGACTTCAAACGATTTGCTATTCTATTCATCTATCTAATCAAAGGCCGGCCTATTTTTTGGGTCAAAGTCCTGAGAAAAGCCTGTTGGGCAGGTATCTTATTGACAGCGATATAGACGAGTTTTGTGATGCACCATGACCTTTTTTATGAATTGTGCATAATAGCATTACATATAAGTTTTGGATAGTGTTATATTCTGGTTTAAAGTTGTATATAATTCCAACAATACTATTTACTGAATAATACGATACACACTTAACTACAAAAAAAATTAAGTAATGTAAAAAAAATCCGAAAGCTTTATCATAATTAAGTATTATTTGACAATAATACTGCATTTTGTAATACATTTTCTACAAGAGTTGAAACATTTCCCTCGTAGGTTTTCTAGGAGAAAACCGACGCGACATCCTATTTTCAATTTAGCAGCGCCGCAAACCAGAAAACATTACCGAGGCGACCGCATCCTCCGCGCAATTCAATTTAGAAAGGATTTGTCTATTATACCTACGTTGAGTAAAATCTTCAATGTAAATATTTATTTAGGAGCTCCTTTATGTATCTTTAAATACTTCCTGAAATAGGTATTCTAACTTTTAGAAATGGAAAAAGCTTTTTTACAATAAAGACAACCGCCTTTAAAATCTACAAAGTGATATAATATATCACTTCCTTTTTGTAAAAAACCTTTTTGTTTTTCGCTTTTTAGTACCTCCTTACCATCCAAATCTATTAAGAAACTGCAACACAGTCAAAACAAAGATTGAAAGTACAAGGTTGGCCAACTTAAAACATCATCTAAGTATTTACAAGCCCACTTTACCCAAATTAACTGAGGGAGATTTTTAGGATGAAATGAAGGAAGAAAAATGTTTATTGACACAGACCATGTACACAAAAACAAAAATAAATAAACAAGTAAAAAAAACAATTAAATAAAAAAGCTTTTTTTCAAAAAAGACAAACGCATGTGCACAGAACACATATGACTTTAGATTTAAAGAAAAAAAGATTAAAAAAAAAAAAGATTGAAGAAACTAAAACGTCGTCTATGTAGTTTTTTTTGGGATTTTGTTGATTTTTCAAAGTGCTGAATCAATTTCGATAAAAATTTTATGGGACCACCCCTGTCCTATCCATAAAAAAAAGAATTTTCAAAATCGATTCACATTTGCCGGAGAAATCGCGAAACAAATATACAACAAAAGAAAAAAATCATACCTACAGTCGAATTGAGAACCTGCTTCTTTTTTTAAATCGGTTGTAATCATTATAGCGTGCCCCACGACTGCGCCAAACAGGCCTAATTCAGCATAAATGGCAGACCACTTGTGCCTGACGCTGGTTTTTAACTAGACCTTGCTTGCTTTTTACAAAATATCACTGCGGTTAAAAGTGTCTATCCAGAGGTGGTGGACTAGACCCAAAGTCAAATTTAAACATTTGAAATGAATAAAATAAAAATAATAAAATATTGGCCATTCCTTTGGCACAGAGGTAAGACAGCTCTAGTAATGCTTGAGTGCTACATTTAAAAAAATCCTTTGTGGAGTGTTGGGGCCTACAAAGGAGTCGTTTAATATTCAAGAAGGATACCTACTTAAAAAAAATTGTAAATATCTTTCTAAGATATTGCTTCTTTTTAAGTTTTTTATTTGATTAGGTTAAGTAATGTTAAACTAAGTAGCGTAAATAACGTAAAGAAACCTTCGAAGCATGTTTGATTGAGTCATTCGTTTTTTGAATCTCATTAACTGTGATATTGGTATACACTACGTCTTGCCATAAATATTGTCACGAAGAAAAAATTTTTTGTTTAATTGCAAATAATATTTATTACTTTTACAGTGTGTTAGTTTAATACATAAATATAGAACCATTTAAAATATAAAAGCTTATTCGAAGTGGTCTCCATTGGCTGCAATACAGTCCTTTAAACGTTGACGCCAGTTATCAATAGAATCACGCACTCTTTCCATGGGAAAATTCTTCACTGCCAATCGTATGGATTGTTTTAGGGACTCCAAATTATCATGGCGCAAGCCGTACTCTCTAAAACTGATCTCCCGAGATAAAATTCTTTGCTTTCGGACAGGATTTCTTCGAATTCTTTCCCTTACTGCTTTGACCACCTTTTTCGTACGAACACTACGTGGACGGCCAGATCTTTTTCTGTCACAAACAGAGGAGGTCTCATTGTACCTATTGATAGCCCGGTACACAAACATTTGACTAATACCAAGCGTATGGAGAGTTTTAAAAATTGCATTTGGCTCCATACCAACTTTGTGTAATGCAATCACAGCGATTCGGTTCTCTTTCTTACCCCACTCCATTTTAATATAGCAAAATATTACATAAATAAAAAAAAAAAAAAAAAATAGTTTATTTCTCACCATGAAAAATTACACTATATTGTACAATGTATTGGCGCCAAAATTAGAAAATTCAATGAACAATCGTATAAAAATGACAGATTCCAAATTCAAATGTAATATCTTTCTTATTTTTAATTGTAACAGTATTTATGGTCAGACTAAGTATAGCTTAACCGCTTAACTGAGACCATTTCTTTTTTTTTTGGTTCGGTGTGGAAAATCCTCAATGGATGTTCTCCGCCCTAAGGCGGGCGGAGGGGTCTGTCAGACTCTCACTAAAAACCAAAAAAACCACCCCGTTGTTCCATCACACACGTAAGTCGGGGGTCGCGGGAACTGGAGATATTTCCGCAACCCCCGACTGAACTGAGACCATTCCTGAGGTAACTGCGTGGTGCGGGAGGACAGTTGTCACAAATTGATGTATTTGAATCATTTTCTTGACTTTTTTTTATTGTTTTTAGTCTTATGTAAATGCCTATCGTTGCTTATACCTATCTTTGGTCCTGGAACATTTATGGGTTCGCAGAACAACTCATCAAATTTCATTACAATTGAATGAATGATTAGGAACTAATAGAGTGCAGACATATAAAAAACATATTTTTTTATTTATATTCTATTTTCTAGATAATAATATAAATTATACTTACAATAAAAAATGCATACCTACTCAATTTTAGATATTAAATATTCTCCCCTAAATCTGAGTAAGTAAGGTAGTCTTCTGAACGCAATTTCTAGATATAAGTTAATACTTACAATAAAAAATGCGTAAAGAGTTGGTCACAAAATTGTAGACATTAAATATTTTTCCCTGAATCTTAAAAGGTAAGGCAGTCTTCTGAACGTCTTAAAAATTATCGCCCCGAAACGGTTGGGGGGACGAAGATCGTCCCTTCACACAAATTGGGCAATTTGGAGATCAAATGTTGGTAACTTCATAAGTGTTGCAAAACTTTTATCTGTTAACACTTGAGCTGACCGGATAATTATGAACTTCGTGCGTTGTCGGCAATCTTCGGAGTTCGCATCAATGGTACTAGTTCAAAGATTGTTAAGTTGTTATTTCCAAAGCTATTAAGTAGGGGTCGAGAGGGGTGATTTTATAGTAGATTCTGTACTGAAAACTTTAATGGTATGTAGACGTAATCCCCAAGAAACGAATTATCCTTTTTTATATTTTTCGTGCACACATTATTAGGTGTTGCTACTATTTGATACACATTTAAGTATGTTCACTATTACTACTTATTATAAATTGAAGTTAAGTTGGTGTTCATTTGGGCCAACCTCGGGAACTACCGGGCCTGTAGACAAAATCCCTTTTCTGTTAGCGTTAACCGCCAACGGAAAATGAAATTGTATGGAGTTGACGTTTGCTTACGCGATGTCACGTGATGCAAATATGTCAACCGCATACAATTTGATTTTTCCGTTGGCGTTAACGATAACAGAAAAGGGATTAATTTTGTCTACAGGCCCTGGTCCGATTCTGTACTTTCCCTCCTTTTCTTTTCCCGTTAATAGGAAGCTACGTTACATCTGAGTGCTATAGCCTGTATTTTATCATCAATCCCCCCGTACCCCCCCCCCCCCCAACCTATAAGAAAATTCGATTAATTCGCGGGCAAAGTAATTAAAATTCATGACCCTGTACTGTACAGAGACCAGCACATCAAGCTATAACAATCTGTCAACTTTGTTTGATAGATTTTCATCTTTATTGCAAAAGCATAAGGTTGATATTCAAATGCGAAAATTTGACAGTTTGGTATGGCATGATGTGCGGCGTCTGTACATGATATTCAAACATTAAATCAACAAAATGTGGAACGTCAAACGTGAAACGTGTTCGGGCATTGTTAGAACGTTTGAAGTTTCAGCTTCAGGCATGCCAATCACTGATCACCTGCAGGCGTTTACTCGACCGTTCAGTTTAGTTTAACATTCTCTCGACTGAAAGAATCATGGCAGGATTTGTACAAAAAAAATATAGAGAAGTTGAAATCCAAATTTTTATACTCTTGGGTACCTAAAGAAGACACTTCAGGCATTTACAATATTTTTAAAACCGCGCAAAAAAAAAATGTTAAAGGTGAATAGTTTAACGAAAAGCTCATTATTTCAGAACGAAACGACGTTTTGCAGGTCTTACACTGAAATTGCATTATTTTATGGGAAATAATGTCACATAATGATTAATCAATGTACTTTGTCAACTCCGCCATTGTAAACAGCGATTCATGTCATCGGTCTGTCAGTTCGATAGATCCGGTAATGTCACTTATCACTTCATTTTTTTTATAAATACAAAAAGGGTGACAATATGAAATATGGTAAGTATATCAATCTACTCCTGGTAATGTAGGTATTCTCTACAATTGAAAATATTTTAAACCCTCTAAATGATTTTTTTTTTTCATACTAATAAATGAATGGATCTCGCCATGATTCTTTCGGTCACAGCGGCCATCTTGATAAAGACTGGTCAAGAAGGTAAGGAGATACATTAGTGCTCAAGTTTATGAGCAAACTTAGGTGCACGCCCTAGTCACTGACTCTCATACTCCGATGGGACGGCAATCCGACGATCGGGGAGTGATTAGCGAACCGTCATTCAGTGCCCTGAGGGTCCAATATAACAATGCCTACAGGTTACTGATGGCTTTTACGCCATTATACGGAAGAGAGCAGCATCGCTGATGTGAAGGGTGAGGGGCAGTACCAACAGCTATCTGAGCGTAGTTGCGGAGTACATCCATAGTCCTATCTGGAGGCATTTGAAAAAGAAGCACATATTGTAGGCTTTTGTGAAAGTTACTAACATATTGGCTTTAAGTCATCTCGATGTACTACTAACACTCTATGATTCAATAGATTGTAAGGGCTTATGTTTAACGAACCTCCAGATCTACAAAATGGTCACCAATAATAGTAAATAAAATAAAACCAAAAATAGTAAATGGTCACCAAAATGGTGTTTCCTAAAGTATTGTAGAAATATACCTATGAGTTTGACTGTAAAAAGCGATTTGATTCTGGCGTAGGGAGTCACAGTTCTAACCTAACCTAACCATGTCGGATCCGCCCCAGGGGGGTCAAAAAGATTTTGGTTATTTTGCACACTAAGATTTGGTGACCATTTAGTACATTTGGTATAATTTAGTATATTTTTTTGGTAAGAGAGCTTAAGATTATAAAAAACAATTATAGTTATAATTAACAATTAAATTAAGTATTAATTCAGCTGCATTTACCGCATTGGTTAGCTGTAATGGGAGATGTAAGTAGGTATGTTGATAAATAAATAAAGATCCTAAAGTATTTTTTGGTGATCATTATATTTATATCCGAATGTACATCGAGAACAACAAAACAAACAACATTTACTTAACAAATACAAAAACACAAAAATCAAAACACACATTTAATTAAAACAAAACAAAAAATAAACACACATATACAATATATTTATTTCAGACTTTTCATCGAAAAGTCTGAAATAAATATTTTGAATTAAATTGATAAGGCCATCGGCTTCACCACCAATTTCCAAGCTCTGGGATCCTGAAAATCTAGTGGATTATCTCAATAACACTTTGCCCGACCTGGGAATCAAATTTAGAACCAGTTACGCTTGCGACCACGAGACTAATGAGATACTTTCGTTACTCGCAGTCACTTTAGTTTATCGCTCAGTATGCACCAGTTTGCATAGATATTTAGGTAAAGTTGACTTACTTAAAACCACTGAAGTTTACATTTATAGTTCACGGTTGAGAGCAAACCGTCTATTCTTTGCCCAATGCATTTACGTATAAAAGTAGAAGAAAGTATTTTGATTTAAGAACGGTGTTGAAATTATAGTAGATTGTTATACAAAGAGCTAAAATGACCCATATAAGAGAAGAGAAATAGTAGATTGTTATACAAGGAGCTAAAATGACCCATTATATACGAGGTAGTTTTAGGGAGGGGGAGGGAGTAAATAGAAACCGTGTTTTAATGGGTTTTAGCGCCGTGTGTTACACTATACTTTTCACTACGATTGCGAGAAAATAAAACAATCCAATACAATATGAAATATGTAGTTTATTTTATTAAAAATTAAATGTACAATTTGTACAATTCTGGATATTTAACGAGATGTTTTTTCCCGGTAACTTAATTTCAGTTCTCTGTGAAGATGAATGTTGAGTTGTTTGTGAGGTAAACGTGGGAGATACACGTAGTTCCAGGTTGGAGGGTCCCTCGTTCGGATGTTCTGAATAGAGAATCAGCTCAGTTAACTCATCTCTTGATGTCGATGGTCGTGGGCTAGTTGGGAGAATATTGATGCGTTCTGTGATACGCTGGGTGATATCGAATGTGTTTTGATTGGAGTTCTCGATGTAGCCTACCGCCACTTGATCGGATCTCCATCCACCGTGGCGTTTTAACGTTGTTATATTTGCACCAGAATCCGCCAAGAGAGTGGCGGATGTTCTTCGGAAACAGTGGCCAGTGTACTGTTCCGGATTAGGCAAATTTAGATAAGTGGCGATCTCTTTTGGCATGTTGCTTAATTTATTTTTGCTTATAACTTGCCTTGTCCATTTTCCGTTTTGATAGTTGAGAAAAAATCTCGGCGTGCCCACTCCACTTGGCCGTAAGTCTTGGTAGGCTTCGACAATGTTTAGAAATTCTCCACTTATAACGAATTTCCTCTCCTTATTTGTCTTTGTATTGGGCAGATTTATGGCTTGAAGATGGGTATCAGTTTCGACATCTTCCACTATTATGTTAGCGAGTTCTATCCCTCTGCAGGCACCGCTGATCCCAAAAATTAAAGCAACCTGTAAAAACAAAAATAAGTGTGTTAGAACTGTATTTTGGTTGGTACAGGACCTCTAACTAGCAATTTAGTTTGATGAAAATAATAGAAAACAAATGCAACTATAACCTACCTTTCTTGCTAAGTATTTTTCATTTGGTGCCTTAACTTTGGATTTCTTGGCCTTGTAGCCGGTGGATAATTTCTTAAGAAAAGCCGTCAAATTTACATATTTCTTTATATTTACATTATGTCTTATCTGTATGGTTGTTCGTAACATTGAATATGTGCTCCAAAGCGTTGAACTTTGATATTTTTTGGAAAGTTCATCGAAATACGTGAGAAAAACTCCTTCCGTAAGAGAATCCACTCGTTTTTCTGTCCTCCACTTCATAAACTTTTCGTAAGTATTTAAATAAATGCTTTGTGACCTTGACGGCAACAGATTGAAAATTATTTCTTTTCCTTTCTCTTCTATTTGTAAATTAGGGTCTCCATTCTCACTAGATGATGACATTTTCACTTTTGTAAAATTAATTACGGTCACTACCAATTCAATTTGCAATTAGAGAAAAACTATAAAGATTTCGCGCCAATGTCTTTTTTTGTTTCTTCTGTAGCCGCAACACATTGCATGCATTCTACCAGAGATCGCCGATTTTAGTTCCATTTTCAAAATTAAAATGAGGTTCTTTTTTTATGAAACAGTAATAAGTCGAGTCTTTATTCATGATTATTCTACATACGACTAAAGACTTTTTCGTTTTTGTAGGCTCATTGTCATATTTGACATACAAAAATGAAAAAAAAAACTTTTTCCCCTAGAGGATGAAATGCTACTTTATCCCCGCTCTGATAAGCTACAATGACGGCCTTTTCGAGCAAGAGAAGTGAAAAATTAAATAAGTAAATAATTGACTGGTCTGAAAATTAAAAAAAATGCCGTCGCGGTATGCCTGGCAGATGAAACATCAAAACGACTTTATATTAAAGATTAATATGCATAAAAAGACGGCTAATTGAAGAATTCAGGTCTTTTTTCAGAAAATACTATTCTTTATTTAAAACATAAATATAAATGTTATACCAAATTCAGAAGTTTGATCAAGCCGCGGCTACCACCGCATTAGAGGTTTCATATGCAAAAATCACAATGTTTGTAAATGAAATGAAAAATTGATTCACGTACTAAAAAAGGGTAGCTTTAGGATTAGTGCAAGTTAATTATAATAACATAGCTTTAAGTAAATACTGTAAATAATCCATTATGAGCCTATCATCATCATCATCATGTCAACCTTTAGACGCCCACTGCTGGGCATAGGCCTCCCCCAAGGGGGGGTTCAGCCGTAATCGCCATGCTTGGCCGATGCATGATGGCGGTTGTTGTTGTTGTTGGTCGTTGAGCTTATGGCTTGAAATAAAGATTTATTATTATTCCATATATTATTCCTATATACTTTTTAATATACTTTTAAAATTAATATTATACTTTTTAAATTTTTAATTTAATTTTTATTTTAATTTTTTTAAACGTAATTTAGTTTGGTTTTGTGTAAGGGCCTTAGAAGGCGAGCTACTTTTAGCATCGGCGATCGACGATTATGCGACAGTATCGAAGTAATAATTAGGTCTTAAAATTGTATGCAAATGGATAGGGAACCGCTTTTTGGCCCTTCATCATCATCATGCCAACCTTTAGAAGCCACCTGCTGGGCATAGGTCTCCCCCAGGGGGGTCCAGCCGTAATCGCCATGCTTGGCCGATGCATGATCGCGACGGCAGGTCTTTGGCCCTTAGAGTTTTTAAAAATAATTTTCAAGTGTTTAGTTTTCATTTCGTTAGTTAATTAATATTCCTCATTCCCTTTCAATATAGTAAGCATTATTCTACTAGTCAAGCCCTTTCATTTAATATCCTGAGGGAGTTGTGAAAAAAAAAATGTTATTCGCCATTTTGTGGTGCCGGTCATCTTGGATTTGAAATTTATGATAGTGTAAAGTATTCTACTAGTAAAGCCCTTTCATTTGATACCCATAATGAAGGAGTTGTGAAAAAATATGTGATTAGCCATTTTGTAGCGGCGGCCATCTTGGACCGATTTACATCAAACATAGCAAAGAACACTCCCGACTAATTCACCTTTAAAACAAAAAAAAAACAAAATCAAAATCGGTTCATCCGTTCGGGAGCTACGATGCCACAGACAGACACACACACACACACACACACCCACTTACACACACACACACACAGACACGTCAAACTTATAACACCCCGTCGTTTTTACGTCGGGGGTTAAAAAGAGAACACCTTTCTAGTATCTATCAACAAAGCCTAGCATAGCTTTTTACTATTTTTTACATGGGTATTCAATTAGTACGAGTACAGTGCTGATACGTTATCTTGATTCCGTTCGGCGGCGGGGGCGTCTGACTCAAGTACTCTCGATATAGCTAGGAGGGGGCGCCTGTGGTAAATTGTACTGCAACGTGATGGTCAGCGCCTGACAGTTCGTTCATAATAATAATAAATTTCTTTATAGACAACATACAATCCAGTGTGTTAGTAAGTTTCTTAAATATAATGTTAGTAAGTAAGTATAATTATTATCTGTACATTTAAGCCAATTAACTTTTTTTTTTTTCATGTGCAAATGTTTTATTTAATAGGTATACACGAAAAAATAAAAAAGGAAAACCTATAACTATTAAAACAAAAAAAAAAAGCTAAGACAATAAGGCATCAAAAGATTCCCCCACATCGTCGTCAACTGGGAATGTGCCCAAGAGACTGGCGGCATTGCCACGTTGGATGGCAATGCTTAACCTCTGTCCGAGGTAAAAACCAGCCCTTGGATCACGGGAAGTCAACCAACCTTTTGGAAATTTCTTTAAAAAGTAGATGAGCACTCGGACCCCACGACCCGAGGGTTTCAACCCCAAACGGCTCGAAAATAAAGTGAGTTCGCTTTATGTGGATGATGCACAAGGAAAAGTTTTCGATTCTATGTAGCGGTGGTGGCACCTGATTCAAGTACTCTCCAAAAAAATGTATTTGTGTATGTATATCAGCTGTCTGACTCCCATAGTACAGGGTCTCCCTAGGTTGGGGTCAGATGGCCGTGTATGAAAATGTCCCCACATATTATTATTATTATTATATAGCCTGGACCGCGCCTGTAGTAAATTGTACTGCAATGCGATGTGGTTAGCGCCTGTAGGTTTTTTCATAGCAAAGTTTAATATTAATATCAGGAACCTCGAGGCTAAGTGAAAGCCAAACGGATCAACCGGTCGTGATAGTTAAGCTATGCTTGCCGCGATCAGTCTGTGAATGGGTGACCATCCATTTCATACCGAGTTCCCTCCGTGCCTCGGAAAGCACGTAAAGCCGTTGGTCCCGGCTGTCATTCGTAGATCACAGTCGTTATAGGTAGTTAGAAGGTAGAATATCTGACAACCAGTCTTACTTTAGGAAGGAAAAAGCTTTTTCCCAATTATGTAACTATATATGTAATAGGAGGAGGAATTGCTACAACTATACTCCATTTACAATAGCATTAGAAAAAAGAGGCTCAAAGAAGCAGGAATACAAAACATTTTATTTCAAAGATAAGTTAAAACAATTTTAATTAAACTTATTTTAATATAATTTTGATAAATAGATCTAAGATAGTACTAAATATGGACGTATAATAATATAAACAGAATAAAAGTATTTTAAAGATTAAGTAACATTTTAAATTAAAAGAAAATCTCAATTTTTAAATAGGCAGTGCAATATGTGGTAAGCTCAAAATTTATAAATGATGTAAGTCTAGCTCTTGGTAAAATAGACCATTACGATGCGGTATTGTAGGTAATTTGAAGTTAATATATTTGCATTAAACGAGATGAAAACTCATTCCTAGGTCTTACTATTAACTCTTAGTATTGTACATACATACTCAATCACTTTACCATCTCAAGTAATTGGCTCTCTAATGATAAATCAAGTGGTTACTTATTGCAAACAAATAAAAGGTTTATTCAGAATTGGTGACAAATATGATTTATAGGCGTTTCTAAAAATATGAAAGAAAAGGGAGCCAGAGACAACATAGCATCGACATAGGCAGGATGTCTTCCTGCCTAAAATTATTTTATCACACAATATAAAATATGTGCAGCAGTATATTTCCCCCAATATCATTCCCTACCAATAGAACACAATACCTCTGGTTTAATTAGGTACCACACTGCCACACAAAGGCAAGCGCCTGCGGCCTTTTGCAATGCAACGTGACACTCGCCGACGTAATGAGCGCTCGGCATTCTATTGATTCGCTTACACTGTAGTTGGCAGGCACTACATAGACTACGATAATCGGTAAAGGTGAAACGTTTCTTGCAATCAGGTTGTTTGATGTGTTTAGACTATTATAAATTGTAGGAGCTAATGATTGTAGGCACCGTACATTAGCACTTCGTTAATGTTAGAGATACACAGAAAGAACCACAAGTTGAGTTTAAAGTTATATTTAAAACGTAGAAGGTTAAAATGGTTAAAGTTAAAATGGTAGCGATTCTTTCTCTTGACCAGTAGTTAGGTTCAGCTATTGTTTGACTCGATGTGCACTGTGTAAAACGTTATAATTATAGCATAATATGACACACGGCATCAAAGTAGGTTAGTACGTTCGCAAAGTAAATGTACGGTTGATGAGACCGTACATAAAAAATCATTAAAAACCTCAGCACAATTCTGTAAGAATGCATACTTCCATATACTTATACTCATAAACTATATACTTGTTAATATTATAAATGCGAAAGTAACTGTCTGATACGCTTTCACGATGAAACGGCAGTACCAATTTTTATGAAAGGTATGAAAATAGCTTCTACCCTGGGGAAAGACATAGACTAGGTACTTTTTAATCCGCGACTTCATCTGCATCCACGATAGCCGACATTCACGCGGACGAAGTTGCCGGCACAAGTTAGTGTTTCTATCATTTCAATCATTTGCAATGCAATCATTTCTTTTAGAACCTAAAATAGTCAACGGTTTCAATAGTCAAGTTTATTCTGTCTACTACCTATATACCTGTATATGTATCTTTGTATACTTTTTATATCTGTGAAAACTTGTAATTGGCCTTCATAATGTTATTTACAATCGAACTATTGTGTAAATTTTCCTAAAATTACAAAAATAAATAAATAAATTATACTCGTAATAATGCACATATTCATTGCTGCTGTGTCAAACTTTTTTTTTACCTGAGCTGCAAATTGTAAGAAACTTAAGAACTTTTTAAGAATTCGTAATGAAGTCATTCGCCAGAGAACTAAAGTCGCCGACATTGCGCGTCGAATCAGCACGTTGAAGTGGAAGTGGGTCGGCCACGTCTGCAGACGGACTGACGGTAGATGGAGCATACACACTTTAGAGTGGAGATCGCGTTTGGGCAAGCGTAGTGTGGGACGCCCTGCGACACGATTTGAAGAAGGTGGCTGGCAGCGGATGGGTGCGAGCTGCTCAAGACCGGGTTGGTTGGCGATCTCTGGGGGAGGCCTACGGTCAGCAGTGGATGGGCAGTAGGCTGATAGAATAGAATAGAATAGAATATCATTTAATTCTGAGTATATGGTAGGTATATTGAGATCTTAAAATTAATATATTTAGCTTCACATATACTACCGTTGCCGGTGTAGAAATATAAAATTGAATTTAACAAAAAAAAATTAAATACATACAATTTTACATGAAATGTCAATATGATTGTAATTATTAATAAAATATGTGTTAATACCAATGATATAATACACTTAGATGCGTTATCCGCGCTCCATAATGGTAATATTAAAGCAAGGCAATTGCCGGGGTATCACTTAGTCACGTACCACCCAGTGTCGCGGCTATACGTCAGTATCGCTCGTAATTCACACATAACTGACTTAACAAAATTTGTATGTTTATCTTTTTCTAACAGGTGTACGCTGTATGCTTATGTCCTTTTCTTTGCACTGTATAATTGTATGTGCCTACTGGTATGTAGATATAAAATTTTGCGCCGTTTTAAAGTGCACTAATGTTCGTGAATGACGCGTCTATTTATAATACGTCATTGGTTAATACCACGAATACAGTCAATATGCATACACGATTTTCATTTGTTTAATATTTATGCAGCATTCAAATAAAATGACAATTTTTTTGTTATGTAATATAATGATAAGAACTTTTTAAAATCGCGGGTGCATCCCTTTAACGCTCTGCTGAATTCAGGCACCTACGTAGATAATTATCCCAACAGCGATGAATAACGTTTTTATGAACCACGCCAACGGCTCGGCTCTTGTCTACCGCGACCGCTAAAATAATTAACTTATTACAAAATAATTTGCCGCCGTCTAACCAAATTGCCAGATTATGAGAGAGCGCGTTCTTATAAATTATTGTTCCCTTTATAAGGAAAATTATGTTTCGCCACATTTTCATGCAGGTTTGTGAAAAGCTTTGATTATTTTGTTTTGTCTTATAAAAGGTGAGTTTTAACGGTGGTCGTTTTATTATGAGGATTCATTGTTAAGGAAATTGTTAATTATGGGGGAGTTTTCTTGAAAGGCTTTTTTTTTACAGTAAAAACTTTTGACGGCCACGTCATATAAGCAGAAACGTGCCCTCGGCGTCAAGCTAAGTTAGATACCTACTCTATTGAATTAGAGTAAAAGCCGGATAGATGCCCCACTTTTCAAAAAAGCTCTGTTATTAAAAAATATGTAATTAATATGAATAATGCAACGTGTACATCAAAAACCAGAAACCAGTGCGAAACCAGTGCGGAACCGCGCTGGCAGGACCCAATATGCTGCGTCCGGCAACACCTACGACGCAGCTCTATGTATCCCGGCTGCATTACACCTCGAAGGTTAAGGAGATCGTGGAGTATGTTCGAGCCAAGACCACCTGGACCTTAAGGGTCGAGAAGTTGGAGTCGCGCCACAATACGAATTTCAAGTCATTTGTGGTGCGAGTCCCGACGCATTACCTTGAGACCTTCCTCAAGGAAGAGTTTTGGCCGAAGGGAGTCGTGTATCGGCGATTCCGCGGAAGGCTACGCGACACCACGCAGCGCAACACGACGCCGTCTCTTCGTGTACAATAGTTTATTTTTGTGGGTTTTATTATAAATATGTATGATAGTCTGTAAGGTATATATGTTATGGGTCTTTTGTTACCCGAAATAAATGATATTATTATTATTATTAAAAACATAGGTTTTTCGTCTTTTATAATAGCCTATTTTTGTAAACATAATTAATAATGGTTTTGAGTAAATCTTGTTTTATTTGACCTCTCAAAAAAGGAATAGTTGCCAACTCTAGCGGATAGTAGTGTGTGTGTGAGTAATTTAAACTCATGCAAATTAACAAAAAATAACTGAAATTATCCACTTCACATGACAAACAATTATCTTTCATATTTTCTGTTACTAGCGCATCTTTCAAACTATCGTCACAGTATAAGTATTAGTACTACCGTACAGTAGCGACACGCTCCGCCCCCCTCCGAAACACTCAAAGTCAAAGTCAAAGTCAAATCATTTATTTCAATTAGACCATTAAAAAGGCACTTTTGAACGTCATAATAAAAAAATATAAAGTTGATTCTAGTTGCCCATTCCAAAAGGTAGCTTCGTATGGAGAAGAATGGGCAAGAAACTCCATACTCACTCTTTTAAAAAAAAATGTGTAACTACAATATTTTGCATTTACAGTTTTCAGTTATATAACTATACGTGAATACGATGGACCTTGCATAAAAACACTATATTGAAGTATGTACAAAGTATTACAAGATAAAGAATGACAGCTAAGTTGTATACATAGGTACATAGTGTTCACATATTATTATTTACAATTATTGTAAAAGTAGACCACCACTCCATACATTTCAACAAACTATGAACCTATGAACCAGTGTGTGACCCAAAGCAAGAATTAAATATAATGTATATACTAAGTATAAATTAATTAGTTTTAATTAGCAATCCGTTTGATTTTGTCTAGACTGTAGATTGTCCTATGGAGCCCGGACCAGCATGTTTCCAAGCATTCTTATCATGGATATAATCCTCTAAACTGTAATATGCTTGTTTACAGAGTGTACTTTTAATATATGTTTTAAATTTTCTTTCATTTAGTTGCAATATATCACTAGGAATTTTGTTATAACACTTAACACAGAACCCCATAAAAGATTTATGAACTTTAGACAATCTAAAATATGGTTGAGCTATTTTGTCTTTGTTTCTAGTATTAATATTATGTCTATCACTAACCTTATTAAATAAATGTAGGTTTTTTCTTACGTACATAATATTTTCATAGATAAATTGGCAAGGCACTGTCATTATATTAATATTTTTAAATAGTTCCCTAAGAGAATCGCGGCGACGTAGATTATAAATGGCTCTAACAGCTCTTTTTTGTAAGATAAAAATGGATTCAATGTCGGCAGCCCGACCCCACAGTAAAATACCATACGACATAATGCTGTGAAAGTAGCTAAAGTAGACCATACGCGCAGTTTCTACATCTGTCAACTGTCCTATCTTTCTAACAGCATAAGCCGCGGAGCTTAGTCGCCCCGCAATAGATGTTATGTGAGGTCCCCATTGCAACTTCTCGTCTAGCGTGATTCCCAGGAAAACCGTTTGACTATTAAATTCCAGTTTCTCTCCATTTAGAATGATGTCACAATTGCTATTCCTAACATTTGGTAAAATGAATCGAATACATTTGGTTTTTTTTTCATTAAGTACCAAATTGTTTACCGTAAACCAATTTTGAACCTGAAGAATAGCGTCATTTACGTCGTCAAGATGTTGTGACCGTCTGTCTACTTTAAAAATCAATGAAGTGTCATCGGCAAATAACACCATCTTCGGTTGGTTTTGAAGTAATTGGGGTAAATCATTTATATAGACTAAGAATAGAAATGGACCTAATATTGAGCCTTGAGGAACGCCCATAGTCATTTTTGACCCCAATGAGTTCACACCGTTAACCTGAACTTTTGCCTGTCTATCCCTCAGGTATGACCTTAGTAAATCAAGAGATACTCCACTAATCCCGTAGTGCTCCAGTTTCAGCAATAGTGTCTCGTGGTCAACGCAATCGAACGCCTTTGAGAGGTCGCAAAAGATTCCAATGGCATCTTGCGATTCCTCCCAAGCGCTAAAAATGTTCTTTATTAGGGTGACACCGGCGTCAGTTGTACAACGCCCTTTGGTGAAACCGTATTGTTGTTCATGAAAGATGGAATTTTTATTAAAGTGATGTAACATTTGATTGAGCATTAACTTTTCAAACACCTTACTGAGAACTGGTAGAATCGACACAGGCCTATAATTGTTGGGGTCTTTACTATCACCGGATTTGAACAATGGTACTACTTTACTGTGTTTCATCAGATCCGGAAAGACTCCTTGGTTTACACTGGTGTTAAAAATGAGAGCTAAATAGGGCGCAATTGTTTCGATAATAGATTTACAGACTTTTACAGACATTCCCCAAAGATCTTCTGTTGATTTAATTTTAAGATCTTTAAAGGCTTTTATAACAGCCTGGGGGTTTGTATGTTGAAACCTAAACTCCAAAGGGCATTTCTTAACATTTTTCCTAAGTAAGGCAGCAGAGAGAGCGGGAGAGGAATTTAAGGCTTCAGTGGTTCTAATGGGAATGTTGCCAAAAAAGGTTTCAAATTCTTGAGCTACTTCTATATCTGAATTTATGGGACCATGTGCAGTCTCTAAATTAAATTCAGTACTACGCTGCTTTTTCCTACCTGTTTCATTATTTATTATTTGCCAAGTAGTTTTTATTTTGTCATCAGCTAATTTAATTTTATTTTTAATATAGAGAGATTTGGCTATTTTGCAGACACTTTTAAAAAGTTTCGAATATTTCGCAACATACTGATGAAAGCTTGTATTAATTATATGTTGCTTTAGGCCATAAAGCTCAAATAGTTTTTCCCTGCTTTTACGAATACCTGGAGTCGCCCAGTCGCTAAATAAGAACTTAGTGCAAATACTTTTATTCCTTAGTGGAAAAGCTTCATTAAATTGCATGTTTAATAGTGAAAAAAACTCGGCGTAGAACTCATTTGGGTCACCTATATTATCAAAGCACTGAACACTCAATTTACTTTCCAATGAATTATCAAATTTCTCTAAGTTTTTACATGTGATTGGCCTAAACCTTATTTGAATTTTTTGTAAAGGTATGTAGGCGCAAAACGTTATTGTCTGTCCACTATGATCAGATGGCAGTTTATTTATAATTTCTTTATGAAAGTAATCACAATTACAAAATATATTATCAATACAGGTGGCAGAAGAAGCTGTCACTCGAGTGGGTTCCATGAAAACATTGGACAAATTAAATGACCTAAAAAGACTCAATAATCTGATACTATTGGAGTTGTTTTCTAACAAATTAATATTAAAGTCACCACATATAATGATAGATTTACTACTAGTACTAATTTTTTTTAACACATCTTCCATTACCGAATCAAATATAGATAAATTCTGGTAATTTGGAGGTCTGTATACGCATACTATAACATGCTTATCCAGCTCAACACAGGACAATTCAATAATGTGTTCAACTGATAATCTAACAATGTCTTTTCGTGCTTTACATTTAATAGAATTTTTAATTAAAATTAATGACCCGCCGTGTACCATATGTTTCCGGCTGAAATGGCTAATTACACAATAATTTTCATAATTAATAGACATCACTTGATTATCTTTTAACCAATGTTCTGTTAAACATATAATATCATATTTGGTTATTTCTAAAAACATTTCTATTTCAAGTAATTTGGAAGAGCAACCTTGAATATTTTGATTAAATAACTTTAACGTATGTTGCTTTCCTTTATTTGTTAGGTTGCCAGAAGATACCTTTTTATTATTCAGTAATAATAAATGATTATTTGAAGGGGTAACTTCTGTTGTCGTACCAACTAGTTTAAACAGTTAACCGGAGTGCCCTCCACAACCACAAGTGAAGAGTTCAAACTGTCTGTATGTATCCCAACAGGAAGAGAATACTCTAACTGACTGGTAGCGGCCTCCAAGGATGTTGGTGTTGTAGGTGGACCCTCCTTCGTACAATATGAGGATTCACAAAGATCAATCACTATGTTGTTAGTGTGACTAGACAACATAGATTCGTCACTTATACTACAGTTCGTTATATTATTAGCTATAACATTGTTAATATTATATGCTATCAACATAGCAATTAAATGTCTACATTCTCCAGACAGAGATAAAGTTCCCTGAGTTAACTTAAAACCACTAACAAAGTTATTAGTGTCAAAATAAAATAATTTGTCACTATGACATGTCAACATATGAATAGTACTATTCAATTTGTAAATATGATTGTTCTCTTCATCTGACAAATTGTCAGAATAAGGAAATGCACACAGCATTAGCCTTCCTATGTTTAACTTTAATAAGGCTTCCACACCATCCACTATGTCCTTTTTGTTAATACCAATACTATTGCCGAAAAGTAGGACCATTGTAGAGTAATGGTCTAGGTTTGTGTTTTTAATTCTCTTAATAATTTGTTTAAAACTTATGTTATGGTAACTATGATTAGTAAAACTATGGCTAAGGTAATTGTGTAGTATTTTCCCAAAGCCTGAACCTAACTCATCGGAAAATAAAATAATTTTATTACTTTTCTGTGTATTAACGCAGGTGTTTGCTGGAAGAGCCAACACCGGTGAAGGCAAGTCAAGCTGAGGCTGAGGAGATGCTGGTTGGTTGGCACTGCTGCATGAAAGATTATTAGTCAAAGACTCATACCTCTCAGCATTGTACTTCACCAAATCCAGTAGTTCCCCAGCCTCAAACAAGCGTTCACTTAGCTGTTGTTGTGACAACTCATACTTTTCAAAAATATCCTTTAACAAGTACTCCTTATAAAGCAAATCATTATGGAGTAGTTGAATATCTGTGTCATATTTTTCCCTATATTTATCTAATTCCATAGTACAATTATTTAGGTTTTTTGAAAGGGTGACACGTTGCTTTCTAAGGGAAAGATTAAATTTTAGAAGATTTTGTTTTTTAATAGATCTTTGTGACCGTTTAATAAATTTCTTAATTTTAATGTATTTTTTAAGTTTGTTGTGGCTCATTACAACAGGACATAATGGCAAGGTATCGTCACCAGTCAAATCTATTGTTACCCCTGGTTCACACACTGATTTTGACCTACTGCCTACCAACTCCTTAAACAAGTTATTGGTCTTTGCAACCTGTTCGCTGACTTTTACTATCTCTGAGTGAGATAGGGCCTTATGGGCATCACACAATTCCTGTTCAAGCTCTGAAATTCTGTTTAAAGCCAGTTCATGGATGTCACTGCACTCTTGAAATGATGACACCTTACTGAGTAGTTGAGTATGTTGGTCAGTTAAGTCCATATGTTGAATATGCAGCTCGGCCAGCTTATTTTTGAGAAAGGTGTTCTTGTCGACTATGTTCTTCACCTCCACCTGGCTGTCATCTCTTTCCTGGAGCAGCTGTTTACATAAGGCTTTGGAAGCCCCGAGGTCCTTTAATGTTGCTCTAAGTTTTGCTTCCATCTCCTTTATTGTAGCACTGCGGGTCATCATTTTGTTCAAAATATCAGCCACCTGGAATATGTGTAATTGTGCAGCTCAATAATAGTGCAAGAGATGTTCTTTTATTTATAGTAAAAGAAGGTAGGTAGTAGGGAAAATAAATGAAATGAAAATTAAGTGAGGAGTTGCTAACAGATATATAATACAAAAAGATAAGGTTAAGTACAAATAGAAGGGAATGTTAAACATAAGTAAAATAACATGAATAGTAAAGAACAGGTACACTACTTTAGTAACACTATTTTAAACTTAACAAGTATACAAGTTTAAGGCACATTACAAGTTTGGAAGTTCTATCCAAAGTAAATATTTATAATAACACAGAAATAAAAAAATATATAAAAAAGGCTATTTTGTGTAGTAAATTATGAAGTGTTTACTGTCTGGGCGAATGTTTCGTCGTCGATTTTGCTTCCACAACTTGTCAAGCAAAAGGAGACATAAACCGAGCCAGTGTGTGATGGACGTAGCTCAGAGCCCTGAGCAGTATTTCGTGATGTTCAGTGGTATGTAAATACAACTTAGATAAAACAAAATACTCCCCGGGTTCGATGATATTTCAAATCCTTCACCCGTTAGTGGTGACTTGACAGCCGGTTTTTGTTATGTCTATTTTGCAAAGTTCTCGCGACCAAAACACTGCATAAACACTTTTAAGTCAAACTTATTACTTAGTTCTAGTTACATTACACTAATTTATCGCGAATTAAGGACTTTTAAACATTTTACAAATTATTTTAACGAAGAGGTCGTTTTTTTGACGACCGGCTACCAGTGTGGCCAGCAAAAGAAAAAACTGTTCACTGTTCCTCACCTCTTCTCGCGTGGAACGTGCTCTCGGAACTGTTTTTAATTCGAACGGCACACACACGCACATATTTGTATAGTCTGTTATTTTGGTAGTAGTGTAGGCAATTGCCTACACACGACTACATTGCCGACGAGTGTCGTGGGTGTGCTATCGTGTTGACCAATTTATTTATACCACAGGTCATCAACATCATCTGCCTGGCCTTTTCACAACTATATTGGGGTCGGCTTCTTGTCTAACCGGATGCAGCTGAATACCAGAGTTTTACATGGAGCGACTGCCTATCAGACCTCCAAAACCCAGTTACTGGGTAACACGATACCCCTCGGTAAGACTGGTTGTCAGACTTTTTGGCTTCTGACTACCCATAACGACTGCCAAATATCTACAAATGAAAACCGGGACCAACGGCTTTACGTGCTTTCCGAGGCACGGAGGGAACACGGTATGAAAGGGATGGTCACCCATCCACAGACCGACCGCGGCTAGTGTAGCTTAACTTTTGACAGATCGATCTTTACGGCTTTAACTTAGCCACGAGCTCTTTACCATAGGCATAACCACAGGCATTTATAATAATATAATACAACTTTAATTCGGACAACAAAGATCCATAGAATGTTAGTAACATAGAAAAACTTATCACCTAGTGTTAGTAAACATCAACCTCCGCACAAACTGCTGTACAATCGGAGAGCCGAAGCTCTCTGCAACAGTTTTCAGGATGCTGTTTTGACTGTCCCTCACTCTCCTCAGTAGCGACGCGGTTTTCTTGCGTATAATCGCATAGAAACCGTCTGTACGGGTTTGCGCGAACATTTCCGACGCGCTACAGTAACGAGGCAGTCTCAACAACATCCTGAAAGCATACCACAGCTAATTTGTTTAAGAAAAAAAAAACAACTTTTTAGGAAGCCCATAAGATTGAACTAATATAAATTAACTAGGCTAGCTGCAGGGCCTTTAATATTCTAAAAATCATATAGACAGGATAGCTCATTTGCAATCTTGATGTCAAGCAACAAACAAACTGTGCTATATAGTACCTAGAACTGTAGTGCGGCGTGGAGTGCGTGGACGCCGGCTATTTGCAGTGTCCTCATGTCGCCTCTAAGACGTTTAGCAAAAAATTATAATACTCTTTTTTCTGAATTAGATTTATTTTCTTTGTCAGCTAACAAAATTCGCATTGATCTACTTAAAATTATCGAGAAAACAGTTGATTAACCATATCTTCATATTATTATTTATACATATTAGTATTACAGTAAGAATTAGTATTTTGTATGATTAATTAGTAATATTGTACTCGTGCTCTTCCAAATTTTTATTCGAATATGTAACATGTGGATAACGTAGTTAGATAAACCTAGCTATTGTTAACCATGTACAGTGTGTAAATGTTTGTTTTCCTTAATAAATAAAATAAAAATAAAAAGTAAGCACCCAAAAAACCTTTTTAAGTGTAGGCGTATTAAGAAAATACTTACGACATTTAGATAGTAGGTAACATAAGTTAGTTTAAGTTGTGTTGTAATGGTAGACGGATCGGTTAGTTTGTCGTGAACTTTGAGAGCCTTAAGAGTGTGTGGACTTTGGTAATTGTTTGAAAGCTTTAATAAATAATTAATGTGTGTACAAAACTAAGAAAACCACAAAACATGTTATTCCTCCATCACAAAAGCAACTCGTAAGTTGCTTTTGTGATGGAGGAATAACATGTTTTGTTGTTTTCTTAGTTTTGTTAATTTATTACAGACTAACGACCCGACCCAGCTTCGCCTATAGCCTTCCTCGATAAATGGACTATCCAACACAAAAATAATTATTCAATTCGAACCAGTAGATCCTGAGATTAGCGCGTTCAACCAAACAAACAAACAAACAAACTCTTCAGCTTTATAATATTATATAAGTATAGATTTATAAGAAGATAGATTTTGCCCACTACTTCGCCTGCGTGATCTATTAACCCATTGAATGCCGACTACGGATAGATACGTAGGACTTCACTAGGAGTTTCAATAGAATGTACAGTAACTGGCCCCACCAATTGAATATTTTAATATAGGACGGCATCTTAAATAACACAATCTTTCATAAAAGAGTAACTTTATTGACTGTAAGTAAAAAAAAACTCAAAAATTGAAAAGCTCTTTGGATATTTTTAGACATAATAGTAATCTTTTTTTTGGCATGTAGAACCTAAATTTTAGTTCTGAAAAGCAAACAACGACTTAACATTTGCTAATTACTGTCGTAAACACTGATATAAAATCAAAAACTAAAATTTACATAAAAATTATCCAAACAAAACGAAATCAGTCTTACATTTTAGTAACTCAGAAATATTTTTATCTATACTCTATACTAATATTATAAAGAGGAAAACTTTGTTTGATTGTAATGAATAGGCTCAAAAACTACTCGACCGATTTTAAAAATTCTTTCACCATTCGAAAGCTACATTATCCACGAGTAACATAGGCTATATTTTATTTTGGAAAAAATAGGGTTCCGTAAGATATTTGGGTTTTTTAGTCACAAGGTGTAAAAAATCAACTAGAACTGTTACTTATTTTGCGTTCGCTGCCTAAACTATAAAAGATAGAACCATAAAATGTTCTAATTAATTGTTGATCTTATAAATATCTACAAAAAAGTCCGCGACACACTATTTCTATCTATGTCGAGTGAGGCACAACAACCATTTTTTTATTTAAAAATCTTGATTTTTTTTGGACTACATTTAAACGCGTTTATTTTAGTCATGCTATTAATCCTTATCAAAATAAATTTCATCACTAAGTACAGTTTATGTAGATAATATTTGGTCGTTGAATGATTAAAATTGAACGTTTGGTTTTGAAGTTATGGCGAAATTAAAATATTACGATTTCTGCTGCACGGCGCGTTGCGAAGTGGGCGTCACCAAGGCGGGGGTGCGCGTGCGGGAGGGGAGTTTAGATCTATGAGTAAGGTACCCGCGCGGCTCAGTAGTCAGTCGTAATGAATAAACTCAAAAACTACCGGTCCGATTTCAAGCCTTCTGTACTCGTAAGTACGTACATCTTGGGACTCTAATACCTAAAAAAAAACTATAAAATCAGGCTACATAAATCTAGGATCTGTGTGATGATATAATAATAATATAATAATAATAATATGTGGGGACATTTTCACACACGGCCATCTGACCCCAAACTAGGGAGACCCTGTACTATGGGTGTCAGACAGCTGATATACATACACAAATACATACAACACAACACAATACACACAACTCAACACAACAACACAACACATACAATATACATACAACAAAAACAAAAAAAAAAATATATATATATAATAATAATAATAACAATGGGATGTGAATACAGCAGTCATTGTGCCGATAGTCGTTACGGCCAATGGACTCATTTCCAAGAGCCTCGACCAACACCTAAGGAGGCTCTCGTTAGGCAGCTGGATCAAGGGCTTGATACAGAAAGCGGTACTCCTGGACACGGCGCGTATAGTCAGGAGATTCCTCTCTCAGGAGCCCTGACCACCGGTAGCTTGGACCCTGTTCCCGATACCGGTGGGCTACTATTTTTTATATTTTTAAATGTTTTTATATTTTTTTTTACTAATATTTAAAAATATAATACAGTAAATAAAATAAATAAATGAGAATAATAATAATAAAATATATTGTATACATACAATATTTTGAAGCATTCGAGAATGCATAAGGCCAGCTTTTATGGGCACACAGGGCAATAGTAACTGCTTTTTTTGCGTTTTTTGTTTAGTGCAAACTCTACATGGTTTTTTTATCTGGAGAAGCCCGAGACATCGGATTGGCTGGTTGGATTGATTGTAATGACATAGACGTTCATGAAGTAGAAGTTTCTGTATCAATATTTGACAATCCAAACAAATGTGTACCAAATGTTACACGATATTTTAGTTTCTTTTTTCGGGTAAGTACCAAGCATGCCGAATCTACGTACTTATACGTATACGTATAATTTATCCGTTTACTGGCACCCAGGGTACTTTTGTTTTCGCTGATGCCATATACGTATATATCCGTACATAGACAAATGTAGTGTCGGTAGTCCGTGTGGTGTCGGACGTAAAGAATAGCACCATCCCATATCTTCCCGTGGGTGTCGTAAGAGGCGACTAAGGGACTTACCAGAAAATGGGCAGCAGCGTTCTCTGTGCCTTTGTAACAACCATACTGCGATCGCCAATCCGCCTGCCAAGCGTGGCGATTATGGCAAAACCCCCTTTGGGGAGGCCTATGTCCAGCAGTGGACATCTTTAGGCTGAAATGATGATGATGATGATGAGACAAATGTATGGTGGCAACCGACTTTGGCCGTGTAGCCTGAGATAATGTAACTTCCTATTAGCGAGAAATAATATCAGAATTAGTCCATTAGTTCCGGAGATTGGCGCGTCAAAACAGACTCTTCAGCTTTATAATAATAATAATAAGTATAGATAAATCTGTAGTATTAGTGTGATTGATCGAATATGGTTAAGCTACTGTTGCCACTGCTGGTCTGTGCATAGGTGACCAGCCATTACAAATTTAAAAAAAATCGTTTATTGTCTTTTACAAGTTTTTAACCGACTTCAAAAAAGAGGAGGTTAATTCGTATGTTTATATATGTATGTTCGGCCATAACTCTGTCATATGTAGACGGATTTGCAAAATTCTTTTTTTTCTTTTTGTACGAAAGAGGTTTATTCCGAAATGATCCCATATAAATTTTACCAAAATTTAAACAACCCTTTTTGAGAAAATCAACAATTCCCAAATAACTTACTTGGACGACGTTTTAGTTTATTCAATCTTTGGCGGACTTACAATCTCTTTTAAGTGTGTCACCATTTCTTAATGGATTTGGATATTAAGGCAACACTAAAAAGCGAAAAATAAAAACCTTTTCAAAAAAAATAAAAACCGCCACTAAAAAGTGATAAATAACTTTAGCACAGAACACACATTTACTTTAACTTTTATTTGAAAAAAAATTTTTGTACGACAAGGATAGTGTTTGATGCATTTGTCTTCTAAGCAATAAACGCTTGTATTAGGTCACATCGCTCTTTCGTAACAAAAAAAAAATTGGTTGTCTGTAAAGTCGGTTTACTGACGATAGTTGAACGTGGCAACGCGAAAGAATCATTACCTTTATCGCTGTAATTATCGTTACTATAAACAATTGACACCACATTCACTTTTCACTGCACTTGATACTCGATCAAAACATGTAAATGTACTATAGTATAGCAGCTGTCCACGCAGACGCTCACTCGCTCACTCAAGTAGGAGAGAGACGGATGTCGAACGCTGCCGAACGCAAAGGCCGATTGTGCTTCTTTGTCGCTCATTCCGCGCTCTCGCTTGCACTTCAAGCCTTACATGGAACGCCTCAGAGCGAGGTAACGCCGCATGAGTCATGTTTTTTCGTGCGTGCAGCCGGCTCTATCGAATTATAAGACGTTGTCACGTCAAAATGCAAATTATATATAGTCATCTATGTACATGGGCAAAACTAGAACGACATTTTCTTACCTAGAAACCATCGTGCTTCGGAAAGCACGTAAAGCCTGGCTGAAGGTCCCGGCTGTCATCTGTACAACTTTGAGTATGAATGTACAACTGTCATTACCGGTACTCAAAAACCAGAAAGTCTGACAACCAGTCTCATCAAGGGGTATCGTTTTACCCAGTAACTGGGATGTGCAGATTAAATAAGCAGTAGCTCCATGTAAAACACTGGTATTCAGCTGCATAGTTGGGAAAAGGCTAGGGCGTTTGTTTATCATTTTGAAATTACGTTAATGACTATGGAGATATAGAAAGGGAGAGAAGAGCGATGGCGGTCCGCTGTAACATGTTGGCGCGCAGATTTGCCAGGTGTAGTTTAGAGGTAAAGATCACTCTGTTTAAGGCATTCTGCCAAACTCTCTACACCTGCAATCTGTGGGTCAACTACACGCAGCGGGCCATCAACGCTCTTCGAATACAATATAATAACGCGTTCAGGGTGCTGGTTCACGGCGCCGCATCGCTTCGCTAATGCTTCGCACGCGTGAGAGCGCCAACAAAGTAATAATAATAATAATAATAATATTTATTTATTTATATAAAAACAGATTGTAGTACATGTAACAGTTTTCACAAAGTGGGTAGCATTAAATCTCTGACAATCAAGTGGGTGACGTGCTGTTCTCCTTGCTAGGCTATGAAATAGCCTGTATTAAGGAGTAACAGTGCCGATCCCCTCTAATTGTATTAAGTAGTTATCTACTACAATTTCCTTTTTACAAGTTTTAAGTTTTCAAGGTAAATGTTTACAAGTTTAAAAACTGATATAAGTGCGTGAGTGAATTTGTGTGTGTGTGTGTGTGTGTACGTGTGTGGGTGTGTACGTGTGTAGGTGTGAACGTGTGTGTGTGTGTGTACGCTGTGTGAGCGTGTAAGGGTCTGTGTGTGTGTATGTGCGTGATCGTACGGCTTTGTAAGCGTGCGTATGTAAGGAGATTGGATTAGTGTGGGTCTATATTTTGGGTGAGTGAAAGTCAAAGTCAAAGTCAAAGTCAAAGCATTTATTTCAATTAAACCATTTGCAGGCACTTTTGAATAGTCAAAGAGTCAGTTAGTTAGTCAGAAAGTTGAAGCTAGTTGCTCGTTCCAAAACGTAGGGTAGGTCTCTATGGAGAAGAACGAGCAAGAAACTCCACGGACACTCTTTTCAATCAAGCTTTTACAAAATCCAGGCTACATTATTCTTGTTGCTTCTATATGTGAAAACAATGTAAGTGAAGAGAAATCCAAAACATTCTAATTAAAAATAAATTAATATAAAAGCCATGGCAGTTAAGAGATGACCAATCTCAACTGACAGCGCCCGTTCACGAACATGACGCGCGGATCAGCACCACTTAGCTCAACCATTTTGAAGGGAACCGAATGATCTAACCCACACGCCACCATCAGTGAGACATTTGAGCGAGCATGACAATGCTCTCAACTGCCATGCTCATTTATGTCAAACACATTGAATAAATAAATGGCTCCATAGTTCTCACATTTACATAATAATTGAAATAGTGCTATTAATTTACACAAAGTCAAAATGTCCAATGTATGTAAGTATTTCATTCGACAGATAAAATATAATAAGTAAATAATAATAACGGTACACGTTATTCATGTCAATAATAAGGGGTGAGCAACATACACCATCCTGAGCGTGCTCAGCCACAAGCTGGCCAGCCCCCTCCTGGTGCACTGGGTTCAAGCACAAGTGCGTATGCCCGGGGCACCAGTGACAGGCAAATACTTAAATTAGTTTTTTTAATGTAACTTACATAGTTTTAAGTCATTGTACTAACAATATTATGGACAGAAATCATGTCTGAAATAAATTTTTTATTTTTTATTTTTTTATATTCTATCTACAAAATTTCAACGAGTTTAACATATTGTCTTTATAACCACAATATGTCTACGTTTGAATAGAGCGTGCTGTCTGTCCAGTCCCCTTAATTCATGAAAAGGAATAAATTTTGTCTGTAAGTAGTCACTAACTGCCATCTAAACTACTTGAGCTGGCTCTTAATAGTGCCTGTCACTAAAAATACCTGTCCCGGTGGAGTGCACTCCACGTCGACTAGACGAGAGCTCGACGCTAGTAAATTAAGTTCTGAGGCGCTCCGTACACTGATCAAGCATATTATTAGAAGATGTGAGTGCTTAGGTTGCTGTTTTATTTTTGTTTTATAATACGCAGCCTGGCTTAATTCATTGCTCGTCTTTGAGGGGATGAAAGTATTCATAAATTCGAGTTAGAAGTAGTAATAATAATAATAAAGGACGTGGTCCAAAATGTATGGCCCATTCCTAAAATCGAAACGTAATCGATACGGTCAAACTCTATGGCCCAATCAGCACAATAATTCCCTAGAACTATCTAAATAAACGTACCCAAGTTACAATATCCAAACCCGTGGGGTATCGGAGCTATGGACTGTTAAAGAATGCAAAAACAACATCGTCTACCCAGCCTTTTCCCAATATACTATGTTGATTTATTCCCTTGACGTCGAGTCGCACCACGTCGAGTCGCCGCCACGTCGAGTCGCCGCTACGTCGAATCGCCACTACGTCGAGTCGCCGCCATGTCGAGTCGCCGCCACGTCTACTTCTTCTTTTGATATTTCCTTAAGCTTTTTATTCAAACAAATTGCCTAGTGCCACCACGTCCAATGTGACGAAAGGTACAGTCAACGCAATAAATTATTCAAATCATTAAAATCATTATACAGTCTACATAATATTTTTATTTATTTAGACTGTTATAATTGAATAATTTATTTCGTTGACTGTAACTTTCGTCACATTCGACGTGGCGACACCAGGCAGGTTTTTTTTAATTAAAAGTCTAAGGAAATGTATGATGTAGCGGCGACTCGACGTGGCGGCGACTCGACGTGGAATGCAATCAATGATTGAGTACGGTTTTTACTTAGTAAAGCGGATGAAGAAGCGGGCAAATATTTTCTCTCTCTCTGCTATTCTAATTCACTTCACTTTGCATTTCTCTTCAGTTCAATTTAAATTAAAAACTATTTCTAAGCAATTATGCTCACAAACGGGGAGATTAAAAATCTCTTTGTTCTAAAACATTATGCGACAATCTTGCCTTTAGTTAGTTCTTCCGGGTTTATTCAAGGAAAGTGGGTGGAAAAGCTTTTAAACTTTAACACATTTACGTCCGTGTTAGAAAATTGCTAAGTACCTATAGGTCTCATATTTTAGAGGAAACTAGACGTATTAAGGTGGCTGGCAAATGTAGTGTCTTTCTATCGGTATATCAATATTTATCACAAGCTTCTGCTTTCGATTTGAAAACATAACACTCAACAATATACACGCTAAAATTGTTGTGTGTGGTTATTTTCCCAAAGCGAAATGATTTTACCTTGGTAGTACACTCGATTAATAAAAAAATTTAAGTAAATTATTATTTGCAGATTTAGAATTGTGAGAAACTAGCGACCCCGAACCAATAGTGATACACCGCGAACGGCCGACTGCGCGAGGTCCTATGATACGAACCTGTAAACGAAACACAATACTTAACTAAAAGTTATTCCAATATTCCTTTCATACTTTTACGGATTTAAGACCGTTATAAGAGGAGTTATTGCAAATCTCTTTAATTATTTTAAAAATAAAAATCATTTTATCGTTAGTACAGTCAACAGCAAAAGTAGATGATCAAAATCAGAAATTCAATACGAATTTACTAACACTAATTTATACAATTTATTACTAATTTATTTATTAAAAGTATGTGATTGTCACACACATACTTTAGAATCACTTCGACGCCACACAGTTCTGACGCGAACTCTGTTCATTAGTATTGAATTTCTTTCTCTTTTCTATTTTGATCATCTACTTTTGCTGTTGACTGTACTACTGAGGGCAATCTTTCTGCCGCAAGAAATGGACCATTTAGATTTCAATTTGTATAAAGAAGCTTTCTATCAAAAAAAAAAAGTATTCGAACTTCCAGAGATTACCTGTGACAAACGAAAACATCAAAATTGCCACGTAAGATAGCGCGCGCGCTTATCACTCTGACCAAGGTAAAAACTAGCTCTTGAACAACCTTTTGGACACGTCTTTAAAAAGTGAAGTGAAGTGAAAATGAGCCCTCGAACCCCACGACCCGAGAGTTTCAACCCCAATACTTTAGCCGTTTGAGGTTTTTATATATTTGTTAAGAATGTTGTGGCCTTATTTGACCTAGTTTAAGAGACAGGGTTTTTAAATTGTAGTACAGATTTAGCAACAAATGTCATTTAACATTAGTTCCTCCTGTAATTGATGAATGCGTATTTAGTATTATTATTATTTTAAAACTTCAAAACATTCACATAAACATTTTTTTTTTTTTAAATAACGATCCAACTTATGAAATGTTATACATACAAAACATCAAAATATTACAAAAGAGAAGATAAAACAATAGAAGCTTTTGGCTACGCCGTAGCGCGTAGCACTCGTAGCAAAATAGTTACTCCGCCGCGACAGTGTAATCACTGCCACGGCAGTGAGCGACCAGGATTCGAACCTGGGTTACTACGGCCACAACGTAGGGTCCTAACCACTAGACGATCACGGCTACCGGAGCTGGTGACTGTAGTATCGAAATATAAGACTCGATTAAACTGGAATACTTTCACTTAGAGTTTGCGCAAGAGTCGAATTGTAATAACTCGCGTATACAAAGACCAGTTTTTGTGAACATTTGCTGTCCACTGATTATTTACTCATAGTTTTGATTGATTGCTTGGTAACGAATAAAGCGATGTACTTCATCTATTTGGGATACTCACAACACCCACATTATATTGCGATAGCATAGGCACAGTATAAGTATTAGTACTATCGTACAGTAGCGACACGCTCCGGTACCCCTCACCGAAACACTGTTCCTCACGTCTACCCGCGTCGCATTGGCTCTGGCAACGTCTTCTAGTTCAAGGGCTGACTCGTGACGAGTAGAAACGTGTATTCGCTCATTTGTGAAAAAGAAAATTGAAATATCATTCCCTCATCAACCGTCATTCCCTTCTAAATGCAATGAGGAAATGACCTTGAGGGAATGACGAATTTTAACTAAAGCTACATACTTCTTGGTATGTACCTACTTACCTGTTTGGAAGTTCGAATTTCAAACCTTGAAAGAATCGAGTACCTACATGAGAGAGAGAGAAACACCTGAGTTCGCTCTCGCTCACTCTCGCGCGCACGCGGTGGTAGTGACAGCCCCAGCGATATTAACGCACACACACGCACGTATCTGTATAGTCTGCTGCTGTAGTAGTTTAGGCAATTGTATCGTTTCGTCACCCGCGACACTTCGTACAAACGAAACAACACACACACACACAACAACACACAACAACAACAACTACTACTACTACTACTGATACTTAACTATGCCTATTTAAGTATCAGTTGTTTAAAAAACATTAGGGAAAATTTGTAATATGAAGAACGGTGACCCCAAAATATTATACCAAATCTTAAGATTGAAATTACTAGGCCATGGTAGGCAACTAATAGTGTCGGAAGATTAACTTTTTTTGATAGATTATGTAACATATCTGCCGCTGTACTTAATCGCTTGCATATATCTTCTGCTTGAGGCTTCCAAGTGAACTGGCTGTCAATTAAGATTCCTAAAAATTTTGTGCTATATACTTTTCCTATAGTTTGACCGTTATAGTTTAAATCCATATCTCCCACCGATATTCGTTGGTAAAAATGCATGATTTTAGTTTTTTGAAGATAAATTATTGTTTTCAAGCCATTTTATTAAACTATTACCCGTTAAATTACTCAAATAATGAAATAAACAATATAAGAATAATAAACAACCTGGGGTAAGCACAATAGCCATAACGGTGACCATAATGCGAATTTTCTATTAAATGTCTTTGTTTGCTATCATTAATATAACCAAAAAATTGCCCCGCCGCGACAGTGTAATCACTGCCGTGACCAGGATTCGAACCTGGGTTACTACGGCCACAACGTAGGGTCCTAACCACTAGACGATCACGGCTACCGGAGCTGGTGACTGTAGTACCGAATCTTGTTATCATTTCAATTTAAAATAAAATACTTTCACTGAAAATTCGTTACAGTTTGCGCAAGAGATTACGTAGTTCTTACGTACGCTTACTGCATGTTAGTAAAGAAACCAATTTATTTTTTACTAGCACTTTGCCTGCGACTTCGCCCGCGTGACTTCTCTTAAGCGCCTCTAAGTTTTTAATAATGCAATATAGTTTATTTTATAGTTTATTGCCGTGTGGTGCTGGCCGCGAATAGCAATACCCCACTTCTACCCATGGGTGTCGTAGAAGGCGACAGAGGTATATTGACCAGAGGATGGGGGGCAGCAGCGTCCTTCTGAGTACCATAACATCTACTGCGATCGCCAACATGCATCGGCCAAGCATTGCGATTACGTCTGAACCCCCCCTTAGGGGAGACCTGTGCCCAGCAGTGGGCATCTAAAGGTTGACATGATGATGATGATGAGTTTATTTTACCTTGAGTAAAGTAGTTTCACCAATAGGAAGCTTCATTATCCCTGGATAATGAAGCTTCCTATTGGTGAAATAAGTATTAAAATCGGTTAATTATTGTTTGAGTTTATTTGTTACAAATCTTACGACGCATGACCGCATAACCTGCTTGCTCATCAGCTCATGTAAGAACCTAATTCCTAATTGAATAAATCAAGTAATCAAAACACACAATGAATACTTCAACGAGCAAGAGCATTCTCCAATACAAAACTATATTGTACAATATACAATGATATAATACACTTAGATGCGTTACCCGCGCTCAATAATGGCAATATTAAAGCAAGGCAATTGCCGGGGTTTCACTTAGTCACGTACCACCCAGTGTCGCGGCTATACGTCAGTATCGCTCGTATTCACACATAACTGACGTAACAAAATTTGTATGTTTATCTTTTTCTAACAGGTGTACACTGTATGCTTATGTCCTTTTCTTTGCACTGTATAATTGTATGTGCCTACTGGTATGTAGATATAAAATTTTGCGCCGTTTTAAAGTGCACTAATGTTCGTGTATGACGCGTCTATTTAATAATTGTAATTGTGGGTACATCGACAGAACTTTGCCAGAACACCCGTCAAGATCAATTTATCTTATCTGCTCGACGTCTGTATGTCACTGCAGGGATTCAGCAGAATATCAGCGTCAGGTACATTTGCCTGACACATGCTGAGCTGAACTCTCATTTGGTCCAACCTTGAGATGCACACCGCACTTTGTTTAACCCTTATTTGATTTGTTTTGTTTTTTTTTTGTGTTGTGATATGTCTTTTGACTGCACTACATAAATGATTTATCTATCTATCTAATTACTGCATTATTGCAGTACAAACACAACACACACGTCAGAACTCGCCAAAATCTTTTCCCATACATTTCGGTAAAGGTGTGTACAATTTATATAACATAACATGTTAAAAAACGTAGTAATTTAACAGACAATCATAGCGAGATCCATACATTCATTTGTATGAAAAAAATAATAATTTAGAAGGTTTCAAATATTTTCCAATGTGAAGAATACATTACCAGGAGTAGATTGATATACTTACCATATTTTTAAACCCCCGCATAATTAAAATATTACGAAATGAAAATAACACTTTTTCGTTTCATCTCGATGCCCATTTTGTGTTTATAAAAAAAAAAAAAAGTGACAATTAGTGACGTTAACGGATCTATCAAATTGGCAGACAAGTGATGTGAAAAGTGTGTGGAAAAAAAAAACATTATTTATGACATTATTTCCCATAAAACGATGCAATTTCAGTGTCACGATACTGTTACTGTCAGTCACCGTTTCGTTCTGAAATAAATGAGCTTTCCGTGAAACTATTCACTTTTTTTGGCGGGCTTTTAAAAATATTTTAAATGCCTGAAGGTAATCTTTAGGTACCCAAGAGTTTCAACTTCTCTGAAAACATCTTTATTTTTTTTTGTACAAATCCTGCCATGATTATTTCAGTTATGTGGTGGCTGAATGTTATACAACGTGTTATTTAACATGATGTTAATATTTACAACAATGTTATACCTATAACTTATGCAATATTGAACAGCACTGCAGAAAGACAAACGACAAAGTCATAATTAAGTAAAACATTGTTATAATGCATTGTATATCTTAATGTGTACAGTATTGTTATAAATATGTTGTAATGTTGAAAATCAATGTAACACAATGTAGACGTGTTATAAAACACATGTTACACAATATGTTACTTAATCTGTACGCACCTTTACAGAGTGAAACTTCAAATTAAAATTCAAATTAGTTTATTTGCAAAAATGTAGGTCATCATCATGTTAACCTTTAGACGCCCACTGCTGGGCATAGGTCTTCCCTAAGGGGGGGGGGGGGTTCAGCCGTAACCGCCATACTTGGCCGATGCATGTTGGCGATCGCAGTAAGTGTCATGGTACTCGGAAGGACGCTGCTGCCTATCCTCTGGTCAATATCCCTCTGTCGCCTTCTACAACACTCACGGGTAGAAATGGGGTGGTGCTATTCGCGGCCGACACCACACGGCTAAAATGTAGGTACAAATGAAGAATTTAACAGACACACTCACTTCTTCACTTCTCCTTCTCCCTCTTCCTTCCTCTTCCACACTCACTTCTACATTTCGTCTTTATCGCTCATTTTCATGGGGTGCAGTAAAAGTATCTTTCGAAGTAATATAAAGTACGTTTAGCGTACCCCATTAAACCTGGCTGACTTCTCCTCATGTTTATGGTACGAGCTAAACCTACCCGTTATATTTATATTTACACTAGTTTTTGCCCATGATTTCGTCCATTTGAATGTGTTTTTAAATTACAAACTATAACTTTCCTAAATAATTCCTCTATATATAGCTTTGAAAAAGCATTAGGGCGGATACAAATATGATCATTTGCCCATTTGAATGACGCGAGCGCCGTATCAAGACTGTGTATTATGGTCGCGTATCATCAACCATCCAGATAGGCGATTATGTTACGAGTCGGCCATATGATCATATTATTATGTGGATCCGTCTTTACGCGTTCCAAAACACATATCATTAACGTGGCTCAAACGGCTGCCCAGCTTAAATGGAACTGGGCTGGACATGTTTGCCGCATGCCGAACGACCTATGGGCTCGAAAATCAAAAAATTGGTGCTCTGAAATGACGCGACCGGGCCGCGGTAGACCACAAAAGAGATGGCGAATGACTTGGATAGGTTCTTTAAGAATTGGCAAGATATAGTGAAAAGTCGAAACCAATGGAAGGAATCGATGAAGGCTTTTGCCCTGCAGTGGAACAGTACGGACTAAATATAATAATCCGCCCTTAGAACTTCTAAGAGCGGAGGACTCTAATTTAAAATATGTAATAATACTAGCCTGTCGTATCCGGTCAATAGTACGAACGTGGAACGAATCAGAAGCCCGCCATTAGCAACAACATGTGATCTACCACCACCATTTTGGCGCGCTTCTACAGAGTCGTGATGTTTTCAGCTCACAGCGAGCAGGACATTCGGAATTCAGTGTCTGATCGCATCGGAGCTAAGACGTCCCGGAACTGTACTCGATTCGTTGTGTTTAAGTGTTACTGTGTCTATTTTAATTTGAGTCCGAATTTATTTAAATTGAGTTTGTGATAAATTGTGGTTTTAATAA
Organism: Charanyca ferruginea; assembly: GCA_947361185.1. Taxonomy (NCBI): domain Eukaryota; kingdom Metazoa; phylum Arthropoda; class Insecta; order Lepidoptera; family Noctuidae; genus Charanyca; species Charanyca ferruginea. Next base: position 27,333,673 of record OX376058.1, on the reverse strand, counting down.
ACAACGTGAATGTACCCTATACTCAGTGTGTTTCCATTGCACGAAACCCAACTTCTGCCCACATGATGACCGAATCCAACGGAATAAATCCTGACGATCCGACAAGCCTATATATAATAATCGCACTTCAAGGCATGTGCCTTTTCTCATACAATGAAGGCATAAACTTTGATCACCACGATTGCTCAAAGTGGATTGGCGATTTTAGACTTATTTAAATGATAAGTCCTGGTTTCCTCACGATATTTTCCTTCACTCATGTCTGTGACGTCCAAGATAAACTTAGAAAGTACCTACATATGTCAAAGTCAAAGTCAAATCATTTGGGGTTGGCGCAGTAGTTGTGCGATTGACTGCTGCGTTGCGTGTTGCGGGTTCGATTCCCGCCCAGGGTAAATATTTGTGTGATGAGCACTTGTGTTTCCCTTGTGTCTGGGTGTTGTTTATCTATATATGTATGTATTTAAACGTATTTGTGTATGTATATCAGCTGTATGACACGCATGATCCCTAGTTTGGGGTCATGAGTAAAATGTCCCCACATATTATTATTATTATTATTTATTTCAATTAGACCATTAAAAGGCACTTTTGAATGTCATATAAAAAAGTTAATTTTAGTTGCCCCTTCCAAAAGGTAGTGTCGTATGGAGAAGAATGGGCGAAAAACTTCATACTGCCTCTTTTAAAAATAAATGTGTACAATATTTTGCATTTATAGTTTATAGTTATATAACTATACGAGAATACGATGGACCTTGCAAAAAAACACTATATTGAAGTATGTACGAAGTATTACAAGTTATAGAAGAAAGAAAATAAAAAGAAGATATGAAATTGAAAAAGTCACATAGGTGCTTACTCGTGTCCGGTTTTAAACCCACAACCTCGTGTTTGAGAGGCGGGCGCCTTAACCAGTAATATGTAGTTAAAGTAATAATGATAATAAATGATACAATATGAAACAAGTCACATGGTCCTTTTATTCGGAATTATCCATTTGGATGAAAACACGTCTAAGAAGAATATAATAAAGGATAAAAAAAATCGTGTACAATAGCTACAAAAGAAAACGTGTCCCTTTCGTATTGGGACTCAGCAGCCGTACGACCCATATATTGGTTTAGTACAGTCAACAAAACAGTTAACCTAAAAACAAGAAAAACAACTGACTACTGCGCTGTTGATTTCTTTTTTCGTGGTTTTTTAAACATGTTTTTGTGAGATGTGCTGTTGAAATTTATTATTAATGTTTGCAAACGTTCGGAGATTTGATTTGATTTTAATTCAAAGTAATTTTTGATCAAATGTTGTGCCTGAAATTACACATATTGTTCTTACCTAAACTTTGTTTTAAGTTGTTATAAATATTGTGTCTGTTGTGTTTGTTATTTACAAAATTTATTTATTTACCTAAGTTATACCTTACGTATATTTTTTTAAATGTTGGATCACCATACGTTTTTATGGTGTAGTACGATTTCGATTTTTTTTTATGTATAGTGTATACAACATTTCTCCCATATAAATTTCATGAAAATATTCCACCTCTAAGCGTGTTAAGGGATGACTTAATTTGTTTGGTGGTCCATTTCTGCATTAATTTTAATGTTTTAAATTAGGCACTAAAAGCGAAAATAAAACATTTTGTTACAAACAAAGACAACTACCCTCAAAAACTAGATAGTAAAAAATAACTTTAATTAAAATATCGGTGGTAATACTACTATTTGCGAAAATGAAAATATTTTTTACTACTTCGTATTTGAAGGCGGTTGTCTGTTTAGTAAAAAAGTTTTGTAAAGCTTTTTGATTTAGCACAGTTCTAATATTCGCATGCCAAATTGTGGCGAAATGTATACCTCTGCCCTAACAATTAAGTACAGAGGCAAGCTACAACAATCTGTCAAATTCCTTTGATAGATTTTCAACTTTATTGCAAAAGAATAAGGCGCATATTCAATTGGGAAAATTTGACAGTTTGGAATAGCATGATGTGCTGCCGTCTGTACCATCTTTTGTATTTGACTATGTTCAAAGTCACAGCAAAAAGGTTTCGCGTCACATGTATATTTATGACTAGCGACCCGACCCGGCTTCGCCTGGGCCTGTAACCTTCCTCGATAAATGGACAGTCCAACACAAAAAGATTTTTTCAATTCGAACGAGTAGATCCTGAGATTAGCGCGTTCAACCAAACAAACAAACAAACTCTTCAGCTATATAATATTAGTATAGATTAGTATACATGGCAGTACTTACACTGGCGTACCAGACAAGAGTCTTTACTATGAAAAAGCAACTTGCAACTAACTAGTTGCAAGTCAACTGTCTGTTTGTTTAGGCATCTCTTTTGTTGACAGTACAAAGAAATTGAATAGGTTACAAGGTCGAATATTTAAATTGATGGCATCGATAAGACCGGCCAATATTTGATCAAGTGATTGGTAAGGTTACAAACATTGTGATTTAAGCTCCGTCGCGCTTCTATGTAACTAAAGATATATGGGTCATGTTTACAAAGGTTTGGGTTAGGTTGGTCGCAAACATAATAATAAATGGAAATGTAAATTAACTTGAAGGTGAAATGGCTTCCAATTCCTCTATTGGTTTAATTTTCAGGTAGGGTCCAACTCTTCTATTTTCAAAAACTAACCATAAACTAAGTTTAACTCATCTCATTAAACCTTCATTGACGACTAGAAACACGCTACTACAAAAAAAAAAACAATTTCTGAGGACATGGTGTTTTTCGAATTTGGAATTTCTATATCAATTTTAAGTCAACTGACTTTGTAGTTTTCATTTGCTAAGGTCAATATTCAATAGCTAATTACGTTCCATAATGTTTATCAAAAGAGAAATATAAAATAAAGTGGATAATTACGGACCCTGTCAGGCAAAGCTAATTATGAGAAAGGAAGAGGGCTAATTAGTAATTAATTAGCGATAGATACACTGTCCTTTTTCAACCGACTTCAAAAAAGGAGGAGGTTATCAATTCGTCTGTATTTTTTTTTTTTTTTTTTTATGTTTGTTACCTGATTTCTCGGGACTGGGTAAACCGATTTTGATAATTCTTTTTTTATTTGGAAGCTAGTGCTTCCCGTGTGGTCCCATTTTAATTTGGTCCAGTTCTGACCATGGCATCCATGAGAAAACCGTATAAGTCTTAAATTTGCATTAAGTATGTGCGCGATTTGTTACGCGATTTCTCAGGCAAACGTAAACCGATTTTGATAATTCTTTTTTTATAGATAGGGTATGCTTCAGGGGTGGTCCCATATAAATTTTATCGAAATTGATTCAGCACTTTTTGAAAAATCAACAAATACCCAAAAATTTTACATAGACGACGTTTTAGTTTCATCAATCTTTGTAGTAGTTAACTTTCAATCTCTTCTTAATAGATTTGAATGAGAAGGAGGTACTTAAAAGCGGAAAATAAAAAGCTTTTTACAAAAAAGACAACCGCCTTCAAAAAGTGAAAAATAACTTTAGCACAGAACACACATTGACTTTAGTTTCGGAAGTCGGTGGCAATACAAAACCACAAACAGAACAAAGCCACTGAATTTCGAAACTAAAGTCAATGTGTGTTCTATGCTAAAGTTATTTTTCACTTTTTGAAGGCGGTTGTCTTTTTTTATATTTTTGTACGACCGTATTAATAGTAGATTGTTATACAAGGAGCTAAAATGACCCATTTTAAACGAGGTAGTTTTACTCCCGAGCTTTAGCGAGGGAGTAAATAGAAACCGAGTTTTAATGGGTTTTAGCGCCGTGTGTTACACTATACTTTTCACTACGATTGCGAGAAATTAATAACGGTCACTACCAATTCAATTTGCAATTAGTGAAAAATTATACAGATTTCGCGCCAATGTCTTTTTTTTTATTCTTCTGTAGCCGCAACACATTGCATGCATTCTACCAGAGATCGCCGATTTTAGTTACATTTTCAAAATTAAAATGAGGTTCTTTTTTTATGAAACAGTAATAAGTCGAGTCTTTATTCATGATTATTCTACTTATGACTAAAGACTTTTTCGTTTTTGTAGGCTCATTGTCATATTTGACACAACAATAAAAAAAAAAAAACTTTTTCCCCTAGAGGATGAAATGCTATTTTATCCCCGCTCTGGTATGCTACAATGACGGCCTTTTTGAGCAAGAGAAGTGAAAATATCATTAATTTGCAATCCACATTATAAGCTAGAAGGATTTTTTATTTAGTAAATTTCTAGAGTCGTATAATATTGCCAGATTCCCTTGTATAATCCCGAAGGATTGGGCCCTAATTGGAACGGGTATAAATCTCTCGGAAACCCAACATGCATATTCATAAATTAAATTACAAAAGAATTGCTCCACCGCGACAGTGTATCACTGCCGTGACCAGGATTCGAACCTGGGTTACTACGGCCACAACGTAGGGTCCTAACCACTAGACGATCACGGCTATCGGAGCTGGTGACTGTGGTACCGAATTTGTCGGCCGCTTTGCTCAAAACTCGTTGGAATGAGACCACTTTCACTATTGATTGGGTTCGTTACAACATCTGTTGAGAAATGTCCATTCAAGCATTGTTGGGTTTGATTGTAGTGGCAATCAATCAATGGATAAGTTGCCGCTGACCAACTAGAGGTCATGAACTCAAGCCTATAATATATCAGAAGGCCAATTCTTGTAAATGTTTATAATCTTATTGCTGTCACATCTCAGTGACAATCGATGTTAAAATCTTGTCAAAAATTTAGGAAAAATAAAGACATTTTTGACAGACTGATACTAAATCCGACCTTTCATTAAAGTTACTAGAATTACCCCTCTGGTCATAAACCAAAACTCAACACTCCTACATTCACATTCAACCAAAACCTTTCTCCACATGACTCACTCAAAAAACCCTGTTTTAAAATAGCCCATACCTTACATCAAGTACCACCCTAGCCATTAGGGATCTACCATAAAATCTCCACGAACACTCCCCGTGGATCCTCACGAACTGTTAGTGCATTTTAACGATGCCACGGTTTATAGCTGCAAATAACTGCGTTTGTGACCACTGGGGCGAAAGGTATATGGTTTAAAGAGAGTAATTAGCCGACAGCATTAAAACGTACGGGTGCTTTTATGTTGGCAGTAAAAATCGGTAGTTTCTGTAAATTAAATGGCATTGACTACCGATGGGTACTAGGTTCTGCTTTATAGAATGTTCTGTGAACTTTTTTTTAAACTGTGAATAAGAGAATGGAAGAAAGTCGCGATAAAAGATTACAAGGGACTGCCTTACTTTCTTTATTATATTTTCCACCTTGGTCATGCATCTTATTTCTTCTGCTCTTCAGCCCATGCAGTCAGGGCCTCAAGTCTGCTATTACAATAGTGTCAGAATGGTCTGTCATTGATTTTCATAATGACGCCATTATCTTAGTAGATTACCAAACTTGTCAAAATCAACAATTATGAAATCAATTATAGACCATTCTGACACTATTGTAATAGCAGACTTGAGGCCCTGGACCCATGACGCGGCCTCGACACGGCCACTGACGCGCGCACTTAGCACTCTCAACTATTCTTTTGTACGCTGAGTGAATTCTCAAGAAATGCATTGTTTATAATAAGTTACAGGTGTAATTAAGAAACTATTATTTTATATAGGCGCATTTATCGCATTGGAAAAAAAAAACCTGTAATGATAGATGTAAGATGGAGAAAAATAAATAAATAATAAATAAATGACAAGAGATATTAAGACAAAATGGCCAAAAGTCATAATTATGACCAAATGACATTAGAAATGTGGGAGAGGCTATCTGGTTAAGGCAAGCCTAAGAAAGAAAAGAATGGAAACAGCTGGAAGAGGCATAAGTGTCACAATACACGCTGATCACGTCGAAGTCACGGGCAAAATGCTAGTAATTAATATAAGTCGGAAATCGCCAATCCACTTTGAGTAGGCGTGGTGATCTATGTTCTTAGCTCTATAAGAAAAGGCCCTGCAGTGAAACAGTAACAGGCTGGTATTAATTATTTATAACAAATTCCCCCAAAAATTACAAAAAGATATGCTCCGCCGCGACAGTGCAATCACTGCCGTGACCAGGATTCGAACCTGGGTTACTACGGCCACAACGTAGGGTCCTAACCACTAGACGATCACGGCTACCGGAGCTGGTGAGTGTGGTACCGAATTATAACGTTGCGTTTAAAAACTGGAGCACTTTCTCTCTCAATTTGTCACGGCATGCGCAAGAGATGCAAAAAACACGTTTGCGCAATAACTGTTCAGTTAGGTACTTGAAAAGATAAAATGATTGAATCTAAGCCTGATTTAATTATTACGCATGTATTTGAATAAATAATGTACTACGCATCTTACAAGAGTAAGTACGGAGTTTCTCATTCTTATCTATTCGAAATGACCTTTTGGAAGGGGCAACCACATTCAATTATTTTTCTTGTAATTGACGTTTACCTACTTTAGGCACGCAAGTCTTAGAAATATAATCGACATGGTACTAATATTCTAAGCAATTACATTTTTAGATATCTATACAGGGAAATTGAAAAAATACCCAAAACCTCTTAATCTTGAGTTCGTATCAGGAAACTGAACAATATTTGTTCTACGACTGTTCAAAATTCGAAACATTTTTTATTCATACATATAATATACATATATTTTTTTTATTCATATATACATTGTATAAAGACGCTCTATATTTTGCATATATTTTTTGCTTGCACTTGATAACCAACAAAGTTGAGCAAATCAGCTGTCCCTGTACATTAGCCTACCTACTGCCTACATCAATTATTCGCTTTCGGGTGCGCGCGCGCGTAGTATACGTAAATTTTACAGGGGATGATACGATGTCAAGATTCAGAGGTTTTCGGTATTTTTCCAATTTCCCTGTATAATAAAAATCAAATGCTGTTCTTAAGTCTCTCTAAAACTAGAGAACGGCTGAACTGATTTTACAAATTTTGGTTTTGAAATATTTATAGAAATCAAGGGAAACGGTGATAAAATTTTAAAACATCATGAAATTAAAAAAGGGTAGGTATAGGGACAGGGCAACATCTATCGGGTCAGCTAGTTTTGAATAAAAATATTACATTATAAAAAGAGGTAATAGTTTAATTGAAATAAATGGTATGCCTATGACTATGAAAGATTATTTTTTGAAAATTAGGTAATAACGAGAACAATCACTATCTGCCTAGTCTTTGTCCAACGATGTTGAACGACAATCAATGTCCAATGGAAAGTATTGTTTGTAACATTGTATGGGTGATCTAATACTAAATAACACAAGTCTCTGTAGGTACTGAACTCTATTCAGTTTTTCCTTATTATGTAATTTAGAACCAAACACTATGCATATAAGTATCTAAATTGCTTGTGCGATGTTCGGGGTTCGGGATCTTTATCTTCTAAAGTAAAATTATATTCTGACGTCATAAAACAAAATGCTGAGATTGCTATGAACTTCTTTGTGCTGTTATGATATCAGGGACGGATGGACGGACACGTCAATCGGATTTCCTATAAAAATAGAGGACGTACGAAAGGTGTTTGTACAGACGGCAGCTCATAAAGCCGTACCAAACTGACCATTTTTCCCAATTGAATATGAACCTTAAAATTTTGTGATAAAGTTGAAAATCTATCAAAGAACTTTGACAGATTGCTGTAGCTTGCTGTGCTGTCCTTCGGTACAGTCAACAGCAAAAGTAGATGATCAAAATCAGAAATTCAATACTAATTTACTAACACTAATTTATATCATTTATTACTAGTTTATTTATTAAAAGTATGTGATTGTCACACACATACTTTTGAATCACTTCGACGCCACACAGTTCTGACGCGAACTCCGTTCATTAGTGTTGTATTTCTGATTTTGATCATCTACTTTTGCTGTTGACTGTACCTTTTTACTGCGACACATTCTTCTGCCATACTTCCAAGTTCAAACAATATTGCCCCCCTCCTTCCCCTTCCGCTTAACCCGTAGCTGCCACGTATACCTGATGCTAGTGGAGGTTTGACCCTCAACATTTTTGACCCGGCAGTGAATGTCTTAATTCCGATACTCATAAATTTTTACAGAGATCCTTTCCGCACCTTTTTTCAACCATTACTTTTTCTTAGAAATTTTGTAGTCTTTTATAAAAATCCCTCACGTCTTGAACTAAGTATGTACTTAACACTGTTATCTGAACTACTTTTGCTGCTATATACTGAAAGACTTTCAATTACCTGCAAAATTTGAGAACGGAACACTTGTGCTAGATACTAAAGTTCACGAAGGCATGGACCACAATATTTGCTCAATTTTGAAACTAGAGCCATTGGAATAGGAATGAAAATGATGTAGGTATGGTACACGTGAAGTTTTGGTACTTATTGGCATACTTGTTCCCTACGTGGAAGCCACGTAGACTCAGTATTTTCTTGAGAATGCTTGTTTAGTCAGATCATGAAGTGTGGCAATAAGTATATACACGCGGTGTTTCATGTGCGTATTATGACAATGTTGATAATTATGTCGTATTGATTGGAGAAAAGCTTTTTACAAAAAAGACAACCGCCTTCAAAAAGTGAAAAATAACTTTAGCACAGAACACACATTGACTTTAGTTTCGAAATTCAGTGGCTTTGTTCTGTTTGTTGTTTTGTATTGCCACCGACTTCCGAAACTAAAGTCAATGTGTGTTCTGTGCTAAAGTTATTTTTCACTTTTTGAAGGCGGAAGTTCGAAGTACCTAAAAAAAAGTTAAACTTGAGAACACGGACTAGAAAATAAAGAAGGACTCTGCGCCACGCATATCGAAATTGAAGCACCGTCTGCACCGTACCGATCTATCGTGCTGGATTTGACGGATGCCATATTTATAAAAAAAAAATCCCATTCATTTATTAGAATAAGGCGATATAAGAAGTCCACTTAATTGAAATTACAAACATATACTAGTTAAAACTCAAAATTAAGTATTTATTTTGTACTAACTTTTGCCCGCGACTCCGTCCGCGGGAATGTTAATTATTGCGGATCCAGACAAAGTCGCGGATTAAAAACCAGATTTCAAGCTAACTTCATACCAAATTTCATCAAAATCGATCCAGCCGTTCATCGTGAAAGCGTAAAGGACAGAGTTACTTTCGTATTTATAATATTAGTACAGAGTATGAATGGATGGATGACTAGAAAACGCTGCTGTAATAGTACATTATGGTACAAGTGTGTAATGTTGGTGATTACCGCTGAGGCGCCATTGAGACCCGAGCCGTTAGGTGAGGGTCTTAAGAGAGCCGAGGACGGTAATCATCGATACACACGTGTATCATACGACGTTTTTCAACACACTTGTGAAGAAAATAATACAAAAAAAACATTTTCAACAGTGAAAACGAGTTGTGAATTTTTTTTCGCAGTGGCGGGAAAAATTAATCTGTTTTTCTATGCGTGCGCATCAAACAATGGCGATCGGCCATAGACTAAAAGAATGAGGTTTCTTTTTTTTTGTCTTTTCGCGGATAGCGTTCTAGCCACCTATAAAATGGGGAATTCAAAGTTTTCTTTATTACAGAGAAAACCAAAGTGAAAGTTTTATTTATTAAAAACGTATAATTGAAATTATGTATTTAAATACGAAGTTGCATGAAATGAGCAAGCAATAGGTACATTAATTTACTTGTACTATTGAACACGATCTTTTTTGTATCGAAACTTTTTTAAGAACAATGAAAAGGTCACAGTTTGATTACTGGTGTCATTATGTGCCTAATTGCGGTGAAATTAGAGCCATTTTATGAGCAAGTGTGTTGAAAAATACGTAATTCAATTGATTGTCTTGAATTACATAGGGAATATAGGGAGGGGGGGGGGGGGGTATTAAAGTTAACTTACCTAAAACACACAAGGTGTAAAGATTTTACCTATAGTAATAAGAAAATAAACGTTCTGTAGAAAATTAAACTTAAATATTTATTCAAATGATTTATATAGGTATCTGGCATCAACAAAATTGAAATCCAGGATGGCGATGTTAATTAACAGGCTTAATAGACACATTGATGATCGTAGTTTGTAGTTACTAGCCTTGGGAATAGTATGTACTAAGTATGCTTATATACTTTAAATCTTTGCAACTAGCAGATGGAAGGATGTTACTATCTTCTTTTGTCACAATCCATTACGTCTAACGTTGAGACATGCTCTCAGGGGGCCAAGTCTGCTATTTTTATAATTTCGTCATTCCAACACGATCTCATTGTCATTTTGCCAAAAGTTCGTAATCTGCTAAATTCATAATGATCGATCATTAGTCGGTCGAATTAAAAGCAATGACTGCACAATGACGTTCTAATGGTAAGTCACTGATGAAAGGAACTGTCAAATTTTTTGCAGATTACCGCATAACAGTCATTCATTTGTCATTTTGTATGAGATTACCATTCTATATTATTTCTTTCAATGGCGTGTCAGTGGCTGACCAATGGAAAGTCATAATGACGCCATTATATTAGTAGATTACCAAACTTGTCAAAATCAACAATTTATTATGAAATCAATGATAGACCATTCTGACACTATTGTAATAGCAGACTTGAGGCCCAGGCGTGTTGTCGGTTCATAATGGCCAACATTGGAATTCCTTGGCGTTGTTTAACTTTGTACTCTTACTACAATGTACGTAAAATATTAGTGTTACCACAGACAGTATTAAAGAGAACGAAGGGTAATTTGTTCCGGTGAGCATAATATGGAATACAAGTTTGCGTCGCCTGTAGATACTTTTATTTTCGTTTTATGTTGTTTTCTCTTTTATGTAAGTACAGTCACCAAAGGAGACAATTAACTAGGGTCGTCGGGCATAGTTGAAGTTTACTTAGAAACTGATGAATGTTTTCGAATTAAATTAAATTTAATATTATGAACTGTTTATTTTTTATTTTACTCAAAAACATCCTCTGGTTTCTAAGTAAACTTCAACCATATGAGAAGACTCTGGTTACTAAACTTTTTCGGGGAATGTGCAGACAGGCTCATCCACTGCTTATCCCCCAGGCATTAAATTTCCTTGGATAGGGGGTAAGCAGTTGATGACGCTGTCTGTAAATTAAATCAGAGTCAAAGTTATTATTTCAATTTAACACATTTACACTTTTGAATCGTCCGAATACATTTATGTAATTAACTACATAATTACATTTCTATCTATTCTAAACCCTGGAACCTGATCAATAATCTCTTTTGGTGACTTTACTTAATTATACTTTTCTGAATTGTCAAGGAAGTACATATAATTCTTTATATTCAGAAAACAAGCATATTCCAATAATAACAAATTACAATTTTAGTAAAATTCACCAAGTTACAGTGACGTGAGCATGACAAATTGAGGTCAGATACCGCATCACGTAGGATTAGCAACCGCAATGTACACGGGATGCGGACGTCCTATCAGCCGAGAAATTGCTCCAACCTGCAGGCTGGGCTATACTTATGTAAATATATTGTGTGGGCAGAGGAGATATGAATGAAAAGGGAATTTGTGCAGCGAGAAGTAAAGTGCAGTTCGCATTAAAGAGGATAGTGAATGTAACAGCTTTTTAGCAGTTGGTATTCACCTGTGTTTCTCCTGCAAATGTGAATCGATTTTGAAAATTATTTTTCTTATGGATAGGGTATGCCTCAGGGCTGGTCCCTTATAAATTTTATTGAAATTCATTGAAAACTTTTTGAAAAATCAATTAAACCCCAAAAAAATCTACATATACGACGTTTTAATAGTTTCTTCAATCTTTGGAGTACCTCTGTTTTAACTGTGTTGCCAGTTCTTAAAGTATTTGGATGATAAGAAGGTACTAAAGAATTATAAATAAAAAGCTTTTTTACAAAAAAGACAACCGCCTTCAAAATCTAAAAAAGTGATATATAACTTGAGCACATTACACACATGACTTTAGATTTGGAAGTCGGTGGCAATTTAAGACAACAAACAGAACAAAGCCACCGACTTCCAAATCTAAAGTCGTGTGTATTGTGCTCAAGTTATATATCACTTTTTAGATTTTGAAGACGGTTATCTTTATTGTAAAAAAGCTTTTGCTAACGATTTAAGTATCTATTTATGTATTTGTGTATGTATATCAGCTGTCTGACAACCATAGTAAAGGTTCTGCCTAGTTTGCGGTTAGAAAGGCGTGTATGAAATGTTCCTACACAATATTATTATTCATTGAAAATAACAAAAAGTTTATAATTTATCTTTGTGTTTTCCTTTTCTCCTTTACATTTTCCTGTCCTTAATTGAGGAGCTCGTGACTAGTAAATGCCGTTCGGATAGATCGACAAAGGTTCGGTCCGTGGATGGGTAACACATTTCATACCGAGTTCCCTCCATGCCTCGGAAAGCATGTAAAGCCGTTGGTCCCGGCTGTCACTCGTAGATCTTTTTCAGTCGTGGGTATGGGTAGTCAGAAGCCAGAGATTTTGACTACCAGTCTTATCAAAGAGTACTTATCGTGTTTCCCAGTAACTTGGTTGTAGAGGTCAGATAAGCAGTCGCTTTATGCGATAACAGACATTTATAGACACTTACCTACTTCATTTTTGATTGACACTGACAATGACATGTATTTATAATGAGAATGACTTGTGTGTATTGTATTGTTTTTAAGAAAATTTTAATTTTATTAGTAATTCAGGGATAATTTTGTGATTTGTTTTATTTTTAATTTAATTGATACTTTATTTTTATTCTAATTCTGTGAACTTTTTAATTAATACGACTTTTGACATTGTATTTCATATAATTTGGTATAATTTGGGGTGTAGTTGTTGTAGTTGTAGTAGTTGTAGTTGTATTTAGGTATAATTTGGGGTGATAGGCAAACGGATCAGATTGATAATTATCATACCATAAGCCACTCGACATTACGAAATATTGATTTTCCTTCAGAGTTAGAACAATGTTGGGATTCTTTGTGTTGTAATAGTGATCATTTTATAATTCTTGATGATAAAATGTATAACGATGTCATAAATATTTTAACTGACGCTGCTAAGCAGTCATAAAACTACAGAAAATGCCCAAGAAAGAAAGGTTATATAACAGGCTGGAACAAGCACGTCGCTAGCGCACATGGGGAGGCCAGGCTTAAAGAATCATGGCGAGATTCATACATTAATTTGTATGAAAAAAAAAAAAAGTAATTTAGAGGGTTTAAAATATTTTCCAATATAAAGAACACATTACCAGGAGCAGATTGATATACTTAGCATATTTGTAAAACCCTGCATAATTAAAATATTACGAAATGAAAATAACACTTTTTCGTTTCATCTCAATGCCCATAAGTGACAAGCGATGTCAAAGGATCTATAAACTTGATAAACAAGTGATGTGACAAGTGTGTGGAAAAAAATAATCAATATTTGTGATATTATTTCCCATAAAACGATGCAATTTCAATTTATGAACTGCGAAACGGCGAATGTCAGTGTCACTGTTACTGTCAGTCACCGTTTCGTTCTGAAATAATGAGCTTTTCGTTACGAACTTATTAACTTTTTTTGCGGGGTTTTAAAAATATTGTAAATTCCTGAAGATATTCTTTAGGTACCCAAGAATATAAAAATTAGAATTTCAACTTCTCTAAACATCTCAATTTTTTTTTGTACAAATCCCATGATTCTTTAAGATGGGACTTTGGCGGGAAAGCCTAGGAGCGGTATTGTCTTCAACGAAATGTTAGCATCACGTAAAACTTTCAAGGCTACATTAAAGTGGTGTCAAGACAGATAAGAACAATTCAAAATGGACTTACTTGTGTCCATAACTGATCCAAGAATATTAAATCGTTTTGGAAAAATACCAACAAATTAAATGCGAGGCCTGGCCTACCTATGAACGTTGAAGGCGTCCATGAGCATAAAAATATTGCCAATTTGTTCCGACAATACCTATTATACTGTGCAGTCGACTCTGAGTTCGTCATCGCCTAGCCTTAGCACGGAGGCAGTTGTGACTGAGCGTAGTGTACATTTTTCAGCAAGAAATATCTCTTATATAATTAAACACATGCAAAGAGGCAAATCGGCAGGTCACGACGGTCTGAGTATAGAACATTTTAGATATGCTGGGGTTCATTTACCAAGAGTTCTTAGTATGCTTTTTAATTTGTTTCTGTGTCACTCTTATTTACCTGAGTCAATTAGGCGTACAATTGTGGTACCTATTATTAAAAATAAGACTGGCGACATATCTGATAAGGCCAACTATCGACGCATCTCACTTGCAACAATAACAGCAAAGGTACTTGACAGTATGTTAAATAGTAATCTCATACAGCACGTCGCGTCGCCTTGCAAGATGCACAATTTAAAGCCGGTCTGTCGACAGAGAGCGCCATATTGTGCCTGAAACATACTGTCAGGTACTACACAGAGAGGTGGACACCGGTGTACGCGTGCTTCCTGGACCTATCAAAAGCTTTTGAACTTGTAAATTATGATTTGCTATGGGATAAGCTGGGACGCGCGGGTATACCGGCGGAATGTACGGTCACCAAAAGAGATAAGTATCCATGTCGTCGAGAATAGTTGAAGTTTACTTGGAAACCGATGGGTGTATAAGGATAAAATAAAATACATTTACTAGAGAATAAACAGTTCAATGATTTAATTAAGTTTCATTTGCAAGCCTACAGTGGTTTCCAAGTAAATTTCACTTATTCCCGACGACATGGATACTTATCTCTTTTGGTGACTGTACCTCTCTCCTTAAGTACTCAAATCAGAGAAATCAGGTGAGATGGGCCGGTACCTTGTCGGACGAATATACATTGGAATGTGGTGTGAGACAAGGGGGATTAAGCTCGCCCTTATTGTTTAATCTTTATATAAATGAGCTGATTGAGCAGCTCAGTAGCACTCATGTTGGCTGCTTCATAGATGATAAATGTGTAAACAATATAAGTTACGCGGACGACATGGTGCTGCTGAGCCCCTCAATCAGTGGCTTGAGGAAACTGTTGTCTCATTGTGAAGCATATGCATTCTCGCATGGCCTAGTGTACAACTCAAAAAAGAGTGAAGTACTTGTTTTCAAGGCGGGTAAGTACCACCCAGCCTATGTTCCACCTGTGGTCCTTAACGGAGTAACCTTGTAGGTCGTTGACCGGTTTAAGTACCTGGGTCACATAGTTACTAGTGACCTAAAGGATGATGAAGATATTGAGAGCGAGCGCAGGGCTTTGGCGGTAAGAGGCAATATAAGGCTCGCAGGTTTGCACGTTGCACGAGTGAAGTGAAAATTACACTTTTTAAGGCTTTCTGCCAGTCATTTTACTCGAGCGGCCTGTGAGTGAAGCATACGCAGCGAACCTACATAGCCCTGCGAACCCAGTACAATAATGCTTTTAGAATGCTGTTGGGACTGCCGTGGCGCTGCAGTGCGTCGGGTATGTTGCCGGAGTCGCATACTGACGGCTTTCAAGCAATTATGCGCAAAAAATCGGCACAGCATCCTTAAAGTGATTGCTGCACGAGTCGACTGCCCTTACCAGAATCACTGGATAAGAGTAGCTTTAGGATTAGTGTAAGTTAGTTTTATTCTACTAACATAGTTAGTACATTTAGTTTAAGTAAATACTGTAACTAACCCATTATGAGCCTATGGCTTGAAATAAAGATTTATTATTATTATTATTACATTTCGTTTTGTCGTGGCAGTATTGTGTTTTTATTTTTATGTTATCTAATATGGGTCTTGCCTGAACTAAATGATTTTTGGAACGAAGTTCCTTATCGCGCGTTGTGAAAGGGGGCTAGACGGAAAAAATTCTTACGAAAAGTTGTCACGACATGCTATAATAAGCTAAATTGAATCGTTGGAACTGTCAAATAGAGTTCATTATTAGTTGAATGGCGGCTTTTCTATGAAAATATTGGAGCGAATTAAAACCTTATTTTTGCTATTTTTATTACTTCACAAACGCAGACAATTCGAACAGAAAAATTGAATCGTTGGAACTGTCAAATAGAGTTCATTATTAGTTGAATGGCGGCTTTTCTATGAAAATATTGGAGCGAATTAAAACCTTATTTTTACACATTAACCGTGAAATTCGGTTGCACATAGCTCCTATTGTCCGGTCGGGCACCAGCCTATACGTTTCTCAGAATAATTTTATCATACCTAGTTTGGTAAAATTTCAATTTTTAACCGTTTACGTTTACAAAATAAAGTCCGAATTCGCTTTTCGTAGAATATGTTTATGTATTTAAAGGCGGCGCGGCGAACTCTTTGAACTAGGTACCTACGGCGATATGTTTAGTACCTAAGTTTATTCGCTCAAAAATATTATTATAACTTCAAAAAAATAAAATTTTATTACAATTCCTTCACTAATTAATCGAAAGGAACTTCGTTCCATCCGGGTGTCCCTTGACACCTCTCAAGTTTTTTTTTTAATGTAAAGTCCTATTACTGAGTAATAAGGTGCCACTTGGCAAGACTGATTTTCAGGCTTACTGGATCCATAACCACTCCCAACGATCTACGATTGACATGCGGGAACAATGGATGTACATGCTTTACACGGTACGAAGGGATCTCAGCATGTAATGGATGGTCACCCATCCACATACTGACCGCGGCAAGCGTAGCTTAACCATGACTGCTCGATCCGTATTTCTTTTATTTAGCCACGCGTAAAAAATCCAAAACAAAAGTTAATTAAAAAGGGATTTCCTTTTTCTCTCTGAACTGAAATTACAGTTCTCGTATTTTTATTGTCACAAAGATATCACGTTGACAAAAGGTCAACTTAATCAATGAAGCGAATATTTAATTGTAGGTAAAGGTTTTAATTGGAACTGTTTACATTTCAAGCAATCATTTATTAAATGTGATGTTCTGTCAAGGAAAATTCTCGTAATTTACAATATGACCGCCATAGTCACGTATAAAAGACAAATCAAAATGTTCCCAGAACGCCACGGTCACGACTACGAGTACATGACAGACTCCTAGACGTAATTCTGTAGAGTAGCTTGGCACTGAAGGCACGTTTTTGCTTTTCTGACGAGGCGGTCAAAAGGTTAACACGTTCATAATCTGTCATAAAAATGTGCAACCATTCATTTTGTAAACAAACAAAGCATCTAAAAACTTTGCATATACTATGTAAATTTTAAGAACTACCTACAAAGTTAAAAAAAGAACTAGTCAATAATGTTACGTCTACCCTATAAATTTAACTTACTTTGCTTTGTTATTAATTAATTAATATTCAATACTTAAATGCCACAAGCCTAATGTAGAACCCATACCGCGACCGCGGAAAACTGTTCCACCGTAATACAGTTTATACTAGTACGGGGGACAGAGTGACTCAGTTCCGTATAAACTAACAACCAATTATTATGTACTATATAAAATTAGACTTAACTTAGTTTATATTCTTTGATATAACTGTAATAGAAATATAATGCTATGCAAGGTTGTTTCTTTTATTTTTTTATCCAGTCACGACCGCATTTCAACCAGAATCTACGAGTATGTCAAAATCTTGTCAAAAATTTTAGGTTTGCAGAATAATAACTATGCAAGGTTGTTTCTTTTTTTTTTTATCCAGTCGCGACCGCATTTCAACCAGAATCCTACGAGTAAGTCAAAAACTTGTCAAAAATTTTAGGTTTGCAGAATAATAACTATGCAAGGTTGTTTCTTTTTTTTTTTATCCATTCGCGACCGCATTTCAACCAGAATCTACGAGTATGTCAAAATCTTGTCAAAAATTTTAGGTTTGCAGAACAATTACTATGCAAAGTTGTTTCTTTTTTTTATCCAGTCTCGACCGCATTTCAACAAGAATCTACGAGTATGTCAAAATCTTGTCAAAAATTTTAGGTTTGCAGAATAATAACATCCTTATTTATTGTCGCTGTGTAAAGTTATGAAAAGATTTAATAAATAAAAAGATCGGTCAGGTGTGAGTTGTACTAGCACAGGAAGGATTTGTCCTACCGTACAATATTTAACACTACATACTAATAAACACGTTTCTTGTATGGAGACTCCCCTTAATTTTTAATCAAATTTAATTTTTTATTAGGTATTTGTTGGTACCTGCTGAGAAACAGCAGGTCATGGCCTGTCGGGGGAGCGGTGAATGCTTATGTGAATCCCGCACCCCCGGTCATAGGCAGAGGTGGAACACCGCGGTGGTTTTAGCCGGTAAGAGTCCGGCATACCCCTCCATCACCCCCACGACGGAGAAAGTACATGAGGATTTCCACCCCTCAAAAAAAAAGAAAAGAAATGTATTATTTGTTGGTAAGGGTCGGTACATATTGATCGACGGCCTTTCGCTCTTTGCCGATTGAAAAGGAGCACACTAGTACGCATTATGCTGATCCACCGCTTACGGAGGTATTCGCATCCGTACGCAGCTGTACGGACGCGTTCGCATTCGAACGCAGCCGTAAGGTGCCTTACAGCTCCGTATGCAGACGAATCGACACAAACCTCATGGAAACATCTCATACTGTTGTTGTGGACGATGGACAATTCAATTGTCGAAGCCGTCATTTTTTCTTGTATTTTGCAAGTACTCAATCAAAGTAAAACGAAAGAAGCAGCCCAAAATTAATCGAAGACGTTATTGTATCCATTCATTGTGGAGAAACAGTGTTTGCAGGATACTTTGCGACGCAGTTTCCGAGGTTGATAAAAAATCCCGTTAAATTCTTTGATTATTATGGAATGACCTTCAGTCGCCACCGTCAGCCGTCGATCGTCACCGTCAGCCGTCAATCGCCACCGTCAGCCGTCGATCGCCGTCAATGCCCGCCGACGAACGATCGCGTTTTGTGTCAGTCCGCCGCCAGAGCGCGTTCGTCGCGTCGATGCGAAAGCATGCGTACAACGTTCCATACTTTGCTCTCTTTTTGTATGGACAAATCGTCGAACGCCATCGATCAATGTGTCCCGCCCGACCCTAAATGGTCACACACACTCTGTTAAAAGTTAAAGTATCTTCTTATTACAGTTCAAAAGATATAATCCTGTGATAGACAATCGACAATCGTGACGGACCGAGTTACCGACCAACAGATGGACAGGTGGACAGACGATCATACGGACATACGGACAGACGGACAGACGGACTGACGTACTGACGGACTGACGAACTGACGGACTGACGGACTGACGGACTGACGGACTGACGGACTGACGGACTGACGGACTGACGGACTGGCGGACTGACGGACTGACGGACTGGCGGTCTGACGAACTGACGGACTGACGGACTGACGGACTGACGGACTGACGGACTGACGGACTAACGGACTGACGGACTGGCGGACTGGCGGACTGACGGACTGACGGACTGACGGACTGACGGACTGACGGACTGACGGACTGACGGACTGACGAACTGACGGCGGCGCGACGATCAAGTGGACAGACGGAAAGACGGACAGATGGGTAGATGGACAGACGGACAGACGGACCGACAGCGGAGTCTTAGTAATACGATCTATCTTGGCACCCTTTATGTACACCATAGATATCCGAGTGTACACAAATTCTTTCTTTACGACTTAAGTTTACACAGTCATTATTAGCTACATTATTATCTGTTCAGCTGTTACAGTACAATTAATGACGAACATCCCAAACTTTCACATTTATGTGTAAAGACTATGCTCATTAACACAATTTGTGTTTGAGTAAGAGAAGGGTCAGGGCACATTATCCTCGAGCCGTCGAAATAAAGTTCGGTACTTTTGTGATACTTATTTTCTTGTACGGTTCATAAATCACACGTTTAGTGAAAACTATTGTGTCTGACACTCAAGTTTGCGTACTTAGGGTGACATAATAAACGAACTTAGGGCAATGGAGAATTCGTCAATCTATTTGATAACTAACGTGTATTTGTTCGTAAGTCATACGTATTGTCACCCTCGTTTCATGCAATATGAATGAAATATTTTACCTATTCATCTCCATACGAAAAACTACCTTTTGGAAGGGGACAATAGATTCAATTTTCCATGTAAATGACGAAAGTGAAGAAGAATGATAAAAGTGCCTTTTAATGGTGTAATAGAAATAAATAATTTGAATTTGATTTTGAAACAAATGGCAAGCGCTTGTTTACTTTGAATCAGATACCATTGAGCTTAGTTTTGACAGAATGAACACAATTTCTTAGTAATTTGTTTAGTTAAGTCAAACTAATTCAATATAGTAAACTCAAAGCATTTATTTAAATTGAACCATTTAGGCACTTTTGAACGTCATTTACCTACCTATAATAGTCAAAACAAAGTAACGATCATGAGCATGACGTGTTTATTTTCACATCCGAGTGCATTAAATTATTTTAAACTCGCTTCCAATTAAGAATGTTCCTTAAGTGGCTGTGGAGCAGAATAGGACCAGCATTAACACCCTAGCATTTTTATCATTGATACTGTCTTCAAACTTATAATAATGTATGGCACATTACTATTTAGCAAAAACATTTCAATGTTTCAACCAAAACTTTCACTTAGAAATACATTTAAAAGTAATCAGTGTCTATTAAAGATCAAAAATCTTTACAATTATTACGTTGAATGATCAGAAAATATGTAATAGACGTGTGTTGGTTCATTTTGCCACAACTAAACACGAGCCAAGTTAGCGCAAGTTGTGTTGTAATGTAAGACGGATCGCTTCATAAACATCATAAACAGCCCAAAGACGTCCACTGCTGGACATAGGCCTCCCCAAGGGGTTTTGCCATAATCGCCACGCTTGGCAGGCGGATTGGCGATCGCAGTATGGTTGTTACAAAGGCACAGAGAACGCTGCTGCCCATTCTGTGGTTCTGTGCTGTGTGGACGGATCGCTTAGTTTGTTATGAACTTTGAGAGCCATAAGAGTGGGTGGACTTCGGTAATTATTGGAAACCTTTAATAAATAATTAATTGTGTGTACTGGTTACGAGTTGCTTTAGTGAAGGAAGAATAACACGTTTTGTTGTCACACCCTTCAAAATGTCGGATTGATTTGAAACTTTGCACACATATCAAGGACCGATGACAATGCAATAATATTGCACCCCACGCTTTTTTTACAATAAAATTAATTTTTTTTTTACTAAATAAATGTTTACTTCACAGTTAGGTATTAAAAATCCTTAACCACCATCAACTGGTGGATTCTATATAACAAACTATTCTTATTTCAAAATTATTTTCTACCTTTTAGTTTGGATTGTAACTAAAGCGTGTTTTTCTAGTTATTTTAAACTATTATTTATTTCTCAGATATCTAACACTGTTTGACATAAAATCAATCCAAAGCATAAGTTAATATTGAACTGTTATTTCTACAGTAATGTCACACATGTAGGATATTCAATTAGTTCGCCGTAATTAGTTTAATTATAAGAGAGATTGTAAGGTTTGCTTGCTAGAACTAAGATTAATTAGCGGAAATTGCAAATTAATATACAGCACGAATTGCAATTTATTAATTAAATTGTTATATCGTATACCTCCTTTCTTTCCTTTTTTTTATCTATACTTATATTTAGATATATATAGGTGCACCTATATTTATCAGTAATATATTAATCAGTTAGGAAAGTATATACAATATACGGTACTTATACAAAAAAATAACTATTTTTAATATTTTTGTCCGTCTGTCTGTCTGCTTGTTCTGTCTAATCTTTCAAACGACTGGACCGATTTTGATGGGAATTATCTCATGGCAAATAGCTGATGTGATAACTAAGGCTTCTTTTATTTTAGAAAAAAATAAGGGTTTGCGCAATAAAAAATAAACAATTGTAACCCCGCTGATAACAAATAATCACGCAAACGAAGTCGCGGGCATCAGCTAGTTATTAATATTATTTTGTTACGTTAAAAGTAAACGTGATAACGTCTTATAAATCGCTGAACACCGGCTGCAAGCACGAAAAAGTGTCATGTTCCGCCTGAGCCTCAGCGTGCAAGCGAGATCGCGGTACAAGCGATAGAGAGACACGATCGGCCCAAGCGTCTACCATAAGCTCCGCCCACCTCGACGGAAGCCATTATTTGCATATGTTATTTATGTTAGCCAGTATGTTTCTTTATGACGTTATCACGTAAAACTATCGTCCGTAAACCGACTTTACAGATAACCAATTTTTCTTGTTTATCATATACTGTTTTTACACCTGATAAATAGGTACTTATATAATAGATTTGTACACCTGATAAATAAGTACTTAGGTACAGTCGAACAAGCTATTTGGTATACAGGCAAAAATATTCATCTTTCTACTACACACACAATATTTTATTTTATTTCATTTTTTTAACTCGAGTACGTAGGTATCCCTCGTAGCTACCTACATGCTCAATATAAAGCAAATAAATTAAATATTGTTATTGTAGTAGAAAGATGAATATTTTTGCCTGTATACCAAATAGCTTGTTCGACTGTACATAAATAGTTTCCAAAGAGACAATACATTCTTTGTGAGTATAAATTGTAAAGGCGTCGAAGTGTATATTTGTTATCGCTATCATAAATAAAACGTTCCAACTAATGGTATAAAGGATTCTTTATTTCCTTTTCTTTGTCGTGAAAAGCTATTGAAGTTTTTCCTAGCGCAGACTTTTCTTTTTTATGTAAATAAAAAAATATGCTACCGGCCTTTTTAGGGTCCTTACTCAAAGGTTATAGGTAGATACTTGAATGAATGTATTACAGTGTGCATTACCTTGGTTGCTATAACAACAAGTATAAATAACTATTCAACCAGGTTTCGCTGTATATATAATTATGTACTCTTTGGTTTCAGGCTGTAGATT
Organism: Charanyca ferruginea; assembly: GCA_947361185.1. NCBI lineage: Eukaryota > Metazoa > Arthropoda > Insecta > Lepidoptera > Noctuidae > Charanyca > Charanyca ferruginea. The sequence continues at coordinate 27,310,774 of OX376058.1, read as the reverse complement.
TGGGTAGGTAGTGCGCGCGAGCGTGAGCTAGTGATAGAAAAAAGTTAGCACTTTTCGTTTAACGTCGCTCTGGCTTACTCGCTCGCTGAATAGCTCAGTCGCTCAGTAGCTCTCGACCAGCAGACGTACGTAGTCACCGACCAAAACGATAATTCCATAGTAATTTGCGTGTATAAGAGCTAAAGAACCGTAACAGAGTTCACTTCCAAAGAGTTATTGACTCTTGAGCGAGCCGAACCGTCTCATGCGACGCGTGTGCGGCGCGAATGTGCTAACAGTCGGCGTCCGAGCGCTGAGCTATTGAGCTAGAACAGTGATATAGCTCTTTTGAGTAAAAGAGCTACTCGCTCTGTTTCTTTTCAGTGAGTTATTTCGCCCATGTCTATCAGGCTGGCTAAAGTAGATTCGTCTTTCATGGTGTATGCCATGAGGGTTCATAGATTTATTGATTTGCATTTGTAACTATTTTTGGAAATGCTATAGATGTAGAGCTACATTATCTTTGCATTGTATAAACTCATACTATTACTATTATATAGCACTATGTACTTTAAAGCTACCATTTACGAGATAATGTCTTTCGTTAACTTGAATATGTCCTGGCGGTTGAGAGTTTGTCATGCTCACTTGAATGTCTCGCTGATGGTGGATCATTTGGTTCGTTTCAAAATGGTTGAACTAAATGGTGCAGATCCGTGCGTCTGAGTTTGAGTTTAAAATATTGGTCGGCAAGATTGGCGCAGTGGCTAAGTGATTCGTTTAACTGGTTAAGTGTAAAAGAGGAACAAACATCCATGAAGGCGACAAGAATGACTAAGGGCGGGTTGTTTCAAACAGTCAGTTAATGTTACATACGGACGGTTAAAAAGTTACTATGACGTGCGATGTTTAACGTACGTTAAATGTATCGGGTTGTTTCATGACATAAAAATCCGTCAGTTAAAGTTATTCAAAAAGAGATTCTAATATTTTGACGTTTGAAGTAGCTGTTTGACAACACAAAATTACGAGGACTGGTCGGTTATGGTAATAGTAACTTTTTGACATATGATTTTGTGAAACAACCCATTTTTTTGATTTGACGATAGTTGGCGCCATTTTTGACTATTACCGGTCAGTAATGGTTAGTTGAAGCAACCCGCCCTTAGTGACAGTTCATCATGACGTAACATTATTCTTATTCTTTCTTCTTTTTTTAAACGTTGCCCCAAACTAGGAATTTCTCCTGAATCATGGGTGCATTTACAAACAATTAAGAGGACTGTGAGGTGCTGATACGCGGCGTGAGTAGGTATTTCCAAAATTGCTATATGTATTATACAGCTCGCTCTACCTCCCTCCGGGTGAACAATACAAATACAATATGGCCCTGCTCCCCGACCCGTATCGTGCAATAGAGAGAGTTGCAAGTTTAGGAGGCACATTTCTTTTTTGAAATACAGTTTTGGGCGATACCGTTTTTCCTCCCCTAAACTTTCACGAAATGAGACAATTTTGGTCTCATTAAATTTAGTACCTACACCTTAATCTAGGTCTGTAAGTTTTGTTTTCAACCGACTTCAAAAAGAAGGAGGTTCTCAATTCGTCTGTGTGTTGTTTCTTTTCTTTTTTTTTTGTCTATTTGTTACGCGATTTCTCCGGCAAATGTAAAGCGATTTTGAAAATTCTTTTTTTGATAGATAGGGTATACCTCAAGGGTGGTCTCAAATAAATTTTATCGAAATTGATTCAGCACTTTTTGAAAAAATCTACAGAAAGCAAAAAAATATACATGGATGATGTTGTAATGTTCTCCAACCTTATACTTTCAATCTCTGTTTTGACTGTGTTGCCGTTTTTAATGGATTTGGATGATAAGGAAGAACTAAAAAGCCAAAAATAAAAAGCTTGTTGCAAAAAAGATAACCGCCGAAACTAAAGTTATGTGTGTTACGTGCTAAGTTGTTTATCACTTTTTAGATTTTGAAGGAGATTATCTTTTTTGTAAAAAAGCTTTTTTAAGTACAAATTCAGTACAGTTTAATTTAAAAAAATAAAAAAACTCTCAAGGAAGTTTTTAAGTAAATAATGTAGATATTTAAATTATAATTATTTCTATGGTACGCAATATTTATATAAACAAAACGTTCAGACCTAGTTTTTCATTATAATATATCTAAAACATTTCCAAAAAATTATGAAAATTGGACTAAGTTTACGGGATGTGAACCGTTATCGCTTTTTGTATGAAAATTTACAGCCCTCACAGTCGCCCTCGCCCTAAATTCACAGTCCTCTTAAAATCACATACACTAACAGCCGGACCCGCAACAACTTTCAATAGGCCATATAAATATTTGTTCCGTGCGGGAATCCGCGACAGGCAGTGCCGCAGCCGATCGCTCAACCACTACACCTACCATGTCGCTACACCACAGAAAGCTAAATAACAAGGCAATTATTTAAATTTATGTGCGCTACACACTCACATGCCGCTATCGCGGGCCACATTTCCGCACCCCTCACAATATACACACATATTTTATGGCATCATAGAAAAGAGCGATATACTACTTAGCATTATCGCACATTGACATCAAACGTCAATGATCGGTCATTCGCTCATCGAAGGTCGTAACAGTCTAGTAAAGTGCTTTGTAAGCGTCTTGTGAGACGAATTTAAAAGGATAATGTGAGGATAATCAGGTTTTAACATGCGTCTGATTTAGAAAGATCCGATTTTATTGAATTTATTGTAATGTAAAGGCAAATTTTATCTTCTTGTAGTATTGATAACAAAATTTTCTTTGAGAGATTTATCAATAGGTTTGATAAGGTCACTGTTGGTGCTAGACTGTAAAGTTATTGATTTAATGTTCATCAAATCCATGATTTCTAAACAGTCCCTTTTCACCAATTTGTAAATAACTATGTGCTAAAAAAACAGCCATTAGAATTTTCCTGTAAATCTTGCTCATTGTAGCATTATGACCAATATTAACAGCTGGTCGCAGCCTGTTACAGCTTATTTAATGTTGTGTTGCTAAAAATGTTAAATAGTGCTTAGTCAATGCATTTGTTTCAATTAATAAACCATTTACGTGCATTTTAAAATGATCAAGGGGTTGGTTAGTTAATAATCAATCAATAATATATAGGGCATAGGCAAGTACTTGGTCGGGCCAGCGGAAAACAACTGTAGAAATAATATAATAATAATATTTCACACATGGTCATCTGACCCCAAACTAGGAAGACTCTGTCCCCTGTGACCCTGTGTGTGCAGCTGATATACATACACAAATATATTTTAAATACATACATAATTATATTGATAAACAACACCCAGACACAAGGCAAACACCAGTGCTCATCACACAAATATTTACCCTGGGCGGGAATCGAACCCGCAACACGCTGCGCAGCAGTCGATCGTTCAGCCACTGTGCCAACCGTGTCGTCATATACGCAAATAAGTCTACGAGAGGAGGCTACGTTGTAGCTTTGTAGACGATTTAAATTAAGTGACTTTTGTGTAGCACCAAAAGTAAAAAATATATTGCTATCTCTTTCCTACAGAAAATAAGAAGGTAACGGAAGCTTAGGGATGTCGTATCTGTTTACATATAAAAGTTAAGGCTGTTTTTGAGTGTCACATTTCGAGATATCGTAGGTTGTACAAAACTGTTTTGGCGTTTCAATTCAACTTCATCAAAAGTTTCAGGCAACGTTAATTAAAATAAAGCTCCAATTTTTCCTCAGTTTGTTTTATTTTTTAATTAAAAAGATAAGCAAAAGTTTTGTTTAGTTTATAAGTCTGTAGAAGTGAACCCATGTTAGAAAAAAATATGTTTTATGGTTACCACACACGTTATATACTTGCGCAAGTTAATTAATGTATTTAAACTTTAAACAAAAGATACAAAAACGCTTTTTTGCCAGTCAACCAAAGGTGGTAAAGAGATAATATGGTAAGTTTAGACTTGTACAGCTCAGGTGTTGTGCTCACAAATGCCTCAGCTGGTTTAGTTCTTTATCTAAGAATTAGCATGACTAACTAAACTTTGAAAATAATTATATTTAAAAAAGAATTAACCTATTACAAGTCTCTCCGGCCGTTCTATTTAACCGTTCTATTTTTTTTTATATTATGCTTTCACCCTTCTCAGGTTATAATCAAATACTATTTCCTCCTATACATTACTCTATAATATATCTCCGTTCTTATTGGGGTACGCGGCTGGTTTTGGTCTAAGAACACGAAGGAACGAGCTCTTTTGGAGGTTGCATCTCGCATGGTGCCTTAGAAATGAATTTAAGGCTTCCAGCCAGGATAACAAATAAAGCGACCACACGCTATGGGCACCCCCTGTGGGGCTTCAGCTTAGGGTGTCGCTGGGAGGGGGCAGCAAAGGGACAGGCTGGATCGAATTCTGAACATTCAAATTATTATACAACTGTCACGTAACATGCAGCACAATATATGGAATGTGACGTAAGATGGAGGATTCTATTTTTGAATAATATTATGAACACAGAGCACAAAGCTGCACGGGCCTCTCGTTTCTTTTATTTTCTTTTATATTTTACAGAATAATGCAACACATTTGGCAGCCCCGTCGGTTCTCTTGTCACACACCATTTAACTACACAGCCCGTCTTGCTTGACAAGTTTAGCAATGCACCGAAGAAAATGCTAAGTACAAACTTTGTTAGGAATATTTTTACATAAACTCGTAAAGTATGGGAATAATATGGAGTAAAGTTTTTTTTAGGGTAACATTTTAACAAGTAAATAAATAACTAGCTTCTGCACACGACTTCGTCCGCCTGGAACTCAAGTATACTATTAAACATAACTTACATAACTTGGCAATACTGTAGCTGTATTTCAGTCAAAGATTTTTTGCATTCAGACTAGTACCTACTTCTAGATAATGGTGCCAATGAGGGCTATCGCTATGAATTCGCCGCTAGAGGCGCTAGTGTAGCGTGAAGTCTACGAAACGTCAAATGTCATTTGTTTGTGGGTGGGTTACGCGGGTTTATGTCTAATTAGACATTAGAGTAACGTTGTGAATATTTTGCAATACCTGAGATTTATTATGGGAAATACGAGTACGTGTCATTGAATGTCAGTGCTTTGAGACACTTTTATCTTTCGGAAATTTCAGTCTTCCTTTTTTCCGAATAAAACGGGACTGCGAAACATTACGGCATGTTCAATATTTTTACGGTACGATTTTAAGGTATTAAATATACACGTTTTCGCGATATGTTTTCACGCTCGTAATAACAAACTTTGGGACCTTACTCGACAATGGCGCCAACTAGTGAGCATAAAGAAGGTAGCCCTTATTCTGTTATGCACGACCTGAACTTATTTTAAGCTATTTATATCTCTTTCTCTCGAATAAAACAAGAAACAGACAGATATTAATAAGAACTGTCAATTTAAGTAATTTATTTCTTTCCACAAATTACAGCTTAAAGTTTACTTAGTCTGCAGCATTTAGACTAAGTAAACTTTAAGCTGTATTTTGTACAATTTTATACTTAATTTGAGGAAGACTGGTGCCTAAAAGGTCACCAGGCCCCCTTAACAATTGATATATTTCAAGTATTGTACTGGAGACGTTTTATTAAAGGTCATAATATTAGTGATTCATTCATTATTATTTCATTTATTTGAATTCCAATTTCCAAACTTTAAATAAGAATATTACCTACTAATGTGAGTTTTATTTATGAGGCATGCAAGAATGTGTGAGAGTGTAGGTTGTGTGAATAGGTAAGGAAAAGTGTCAGTGTGTGTATGAGGTTATGTGTATTATATTATTTTGGGAACACTAACTTAAAGTTATATAATATAATATATATATATAAGTTGATCTAAATTGATCATATCGGTCCCGTTTGTACCCTTTGGGTACGGACCCTAAACAGTCCAAGAACAAACGACTACGTGACTCTTCAAGTAATCTACATTTTACATAAACGCAGACTTTTTAAACAAATCGTAAAAATAAAACCAGAGCAAAGGGTTAGTACATAGTGCTAGTACCAAACCAAGCATAAATGTTTATGGATATTATAGCTCTTAGGCCTGACGCAGTTTAAGTTATATGGCCTGGAAAATAGGAACTTTATACATTATAAATAGACACGCCTCTTTATAGTGGACATTTAAAAAAAAGCCTTGAATTTTAAAGCTTTCTTCAAAAAATCGTGGTGCAATTTGATTGTTTCTAATTGTGGCTTATGGTGAATATACTCGTTACTAATTTCTGATTCCTACTTTCGTATTTAATTTTTAATTTAGAAAAAACGAACGAACAAACACGAGGGCTCGAAATAATATTTCCCTAAATATTACAACATCTATCTGCCTAGCCTTTTCCCAATTATAATGGGGTCGGCTGGGTAACTCGACACTCCATAGACTAGTTGCCACACTTTCTGACTCTACGGCTGTCAAACCGTTAGTCTCGGCTGTCAGCCGTAGAGTCAGAAAGTGTGACAACTAGTCTAAGGAGTGTCGAGTTACCCAGTAACTGGGTTGTGGAGGTCAGATAAGCAGTCGCTCTATGTCAAACACTTGTATAGTAGTGCTTTACGTGGCACGAAAATATTACAAAAATGAAATCTCAATATTATAACATGGCGTCTATACAAGCTCTTTAATTTTCCGAGTAAAAATATTTTCGCATCGACGTGAAATCATTTTCAAATTGAATTCAGAACATCAGAATCATGGTTATATATTATTATGTGTGGTAATAATTCGAGTTTTAAAAGCTCAATTATCATAGCATCTTAATTTAAGGCTACTCTCTCGAAAAAAGCTTGAAAGAAGCATGCAGATGATGCCGCAATTTTTCTATCGGTATCATATAACAAGAAAAAAAAATGCTAGGTATATCACCTCCAAATCATTGAAACCATTTTACTTCTTAATTTCTTATCAATAAAAAAATATCTACTGCTTTGCAATACAAAGGAAAATGATTTGGTTTTCTTACTTTTTACAAATACGTGTTATTTTTATTACAATAAATAAAAAATGCGTCCGATTAAAGACTGCGTCTACATCACCCCCGCACTCGTCCACAAATTCAGTACGGGTCAAATGCTCAAGGTTATTGGCATGTACACAAGTCTTAATCAAGTAATCAGCCTGACGGATTTAAATTGAAGATATTGTAGAGGACTGCTGACGCATGTACTTTGTGGTTCATTCGTTAACCAGCGCGCAGCTAGCCTCAGTTATCTCCTAATCGCCTAATCGGATCGTTGTACTTACAGACGCGTGAATTTCAGATATTCTAAGTGTACCTAGTTTGGAACAATTAAAAGACTTTAGTGGTTTCCAACGTTTTAATTATCTCTCGACACTCTTTCCTTTCAAGGGATGATACATAACAATTACCTAATACAATTATGTAGGTACATAAATCATATCGTCTTTAGACAATACTTCACCTAATCTATATTTAATGTATCTTGATTTAATTATGTATAAGTACTGAGCACGCAAATCTCAAGTTTGAAGATTAAATCACAATATAGGGGTACACAGAAGGTCCCCTTTATAGTTATTTGGTAAATAAATTCGCAAACAAACAAAAGTATCGCCTGAAGTGACGTTAATGTAAAAGTATTCGACTCGAACAGATTTTTGAATTGAATACACGACTATCCTATAGAATTTTGGTTTGATTTTATACGACAGAACAATTTTATAAGAATCACCCACTGATATGAATTATGCATTTAACCTCCCAACTGTCCAATAATCCATACAAATCCATACTTAATATTATAAATGCGAAAGTAACTCTGTCTGTTACGCTTTCACGATGAAACTGCTGAACCGATTTTGATGAAATTTGGTATGAATATATCTTCAACCCCGGGGAAGGACATAGGCTACTTTTTAACCAGGGACTTCGTCTGCATCCACGATAACCGACATTCACGAGGACGAAGTCGCGGGCAAAAGCTAGTAATGTGTAATATGTAATAATAATAATATTATTATGGGAACATCACACAAACGGCCACCTAACCCAAAACTAGGCAGATCCTGAACAATGGGTGTCACACAGCTGATTTATATACACAAATATACAAATAGATACGTAGTTAAACAACAACCAGATACAAGTTCTGTATAACTATTTTGTCTTCTTAAGAGCGCCCATCTCGTTATATTTTCCATACAAACGCTCGTACGCGATTACGGCGTTGTAACAAATTATTTTCTAAATATTTTTAACACACCGTTATCTTAAAATAGCTTGAACCCCAGCTATTTTCATCATCAAAATCGGTTTAGCCGTTTTATCGTGGAAGCGTAACAGATAGAGTTACATTCTCATTTATAATATTAAAGTATGGAAGTATGGATATGGTAGGTACCTACAAATTTGTACGGAGCTCTCGGTGAGCGAGTCCGACTCGCACTGGTCAGGTTTTTTTTTAATGTCTTGCTGGTGTTGCTCTTTACCTACATTGTTTTAACATATTGAAACAATAAGAATAATATATCCAGGATTTCGTAAAAACTTGATTTAAAAGAGTGTCCGTGAAGTTTCATGCTCGTTCTTCTCCATAGAGACCTGACTACGTTTTGGAACGAGTAACTAGCTTCAACTTTCTGACTAACTAACCGACTCTTGCTGCCGATGCTTCAAAAGTAAATGCTTTGACTTTGACTATGAATAATGTGGATCAAAGTGAGACTTCTCTTCTGTTTGTCTTTTGTAATCAAACTGATTAAATCGTTTAGAGTTTCGATGCGATGAGATAAGGTTCCCTTGATAAAGTTAAACGAATTCTTATGCGCCATTTACTTGTTAATTGGAGTCGTGTGTTAGTTTGATGGAACTAATCTCCTAAATAGTTAGATCGTTTTCGAGCGTGTTTAATTTATCGGGCAATGTTTTGTTTTATTAGTTTATTGCCCTGTATTAAACTCTCAAAACAAAACATCAATCTTGTTTCGAGGGTAAGCACCTACACAATTAAGCTTAGCTTAGTTTATCCTGGCAGTCTAGGTGTACTCATGTTTATTTTTTGTTTGAGACAAGAACGCCGAGCAATTTCCACACTGCAACAGCTGAAAGCCAAAATCAATAGTGGCGACCACCAGAAAAGTGCCGAAGCAAGCAATAAAGAGCTCGACGAGTCTTGGAGAAACGTTACAACTGTGTTGGGTTCCGCAAAAAATGGTAAGGAAATGATAATGGAAATGGTGTTTTCTAAATAATAATAATAATAATAACATTTATTTCGGACAATGTCCATATCTGGCCCCTTATTCACAATCATTCGATTCGATTCCGTACCGAATCGAAAGTCAAAAGATATCGAAGATGTCCTTCAAACGCAATTCACAAATCCGAAACCGTATAATTTTGACAGTTCAAATACGATACAAAGACTGAAGTCGGATATTAGATTGTCGAATACGGTTCCTTACCGACACGGAAACGTATCGAATGATTGTGAATAAGGGGCCTGGTTAGTAACACAAAGTACTTAAAACCTATGTTAGTATAAAACGAAATGTATTTATGTATAAGTAGCTACAGTAACTTATGCGGCATAACATGCAGGGTCAGCTCAACACTGTCTTACTAGAACCCGCATGAAAGCCTGCATCAATTGAGAGTCGAAATTGTCTGCGACTACGTTCAGGATGCTATTAGTGCTGCCCCGCACTCTGTGCAGTAAGGAAGCGGTTCTCTTGCGTATGATGGTACAAGAAAAAAAAAAACAAAGTTCTAAAATTAAATAGTTCAGTGAACATTTGAATCTATTCCCTTCTTTGGTCTCGTTATTTCCGCTCGCCTGAATAACTTTGAAGTGAAATAAAAAAGTTCACTGGCCAATCAGGTTAATAGGTTAATAACACCCATTATTACACAAGCAAGATTCTGAAAACCATTCATGTAGTGTAGAATAACTGTTGGTCAAGAGAACTTGAAGTGATTAGCCATTCCACCTCGGTCAATTTAGGTGAAAGAATGATATTACAAGGAAAAATGTGTAGACAGGATATTAGCGCTCCGCGAGTAGTACGTTGAACTATGCTAATTAGCACACTTGAACTCACGAGTCGCGTCGGGGCCAACGAAAGCCCCCGAAAACCTTTTATTTTTTACAGATTAAACCATTTACATGCACTTTTGGATTGTCAAGGAGTCGGTCAGTTAGTCAGAGAGTTGAAGCTAGTTGCTCGTTCCAAAACGTAAAGAGACCATCTCTATGAAGAAGAACGCGCAAGAAACTCCACGGACACTCTTTTAAATCCAGTTTTTACAAAATATAGGTTACATTATACTTGTTGTTTCTATAAGTATATGAAAACAATGCAGGTAAAGAACAAAACAAAATATAAAAATAAGAATAATAAAATAATAAATAAAAGTTTATTTTGGAATAACAACATAAGACTAAAGTAAAACATGTGAAACGATGATAGCCGCAAAAGTATAAACTGTAGCGCAGCTAGCAACGCCCTTCTCCAGATACAGAATGGAATGATGTTCCATGCAAAATTGTTGATTTAGTTAAAATGTATCAAACAAAAAATTTAATAAAGTAAAATAAATAAAAATAAACAATACGGGACATATGAAATTGGGATGTATTTTGACGTTGAGTTAAAGTGGTGAGTGTAGGGTGAATGGATGTGTGGTTGAGTGTAAATGAGGTGTGCGAGGGGTGTTTGTGGTATGTGTGTTGTGTGTAAATAAAAGAATTAAGATAAAAGCCATGGCAGTTAAGAGTTGATCAATCTCTACTGGCAGCGCCCGTTCACGAACATGACACGTGGATCAGCACCATTCAACTCAACTTGTGTTAACTTATCTACTTTATACATTTACTTGCAATATCATTGAAGTGTTGTAAACCTGACGTCAGTTTTTAATCCTCTAGGGATCCTAACTTCATTTCAACTAAATTCATCGAAAAAAGTTTTTACAGAATCGATCGTCTGATCGGTTAACTAATCGACTGCGATCAATAATGTCATATTATACTACATTTAAAGTTAAATGTATGACAAATCATACTTTAAAAACTGCCATTAGTAAATTCCAAATCTACCAAGCGGAATCAAAACGATTATGTTGCACTTTGTAGGAAAATAATTACCAAATCGTGCCCTTGGTTTTAAACTCACTGTCATTTTCATTTTCTGCCCAAAATTTACCTAAAATGGAGTAAAAGAACAGACTATATAAATCTTGAGTGGAACAAACGGAATGTGCATTAAGCCTTTTGATGTGCCGGGCACAGTAATAGGTAATCTTTTACCCGCAATTGATTCTAACGATGTGCTCAGACTATAAGCTAACATACCACTTCACATTTACGTCTTCCTTTTTCCTTATTGGAGGCTTACTTCTAAATTATACCATAAAACATGACTTATGGCCGTATGTATTCATCAGAAAAACATTTTATGCATTCTAGCCAGTACTTCTAAAAACTACTTCTTAAAAACAAATAAACCTCTTTGTAATAATAGTTTACATAGATGAACAAATTATGTGTTCAAAAAACGAATGTGTGATGAGTGAGAAAAAAAATTCAAGGTTCTAATTTTAAATAGTTCAGTGAACATTTGAATCTATTCCCTTCTTTGGTTCTCGTTATTTCGGCTCGCCTGATTGAATAGCTTTGATATGAAATATAATGAGTTCACTGGCCCATTTAGGTTTATTGTACCTATGAAACAAACAAAGTCTGACAATCATTCATGTATCTAATAAAACCAAAATCTATAATCCTTCACTGCAAGGTAATAGCAGGTATATACGAAAATACATAAGATTAAAAAAGTTGAAAATAAATCTTGTATATAAAAACAATCTGTTGATAGAAAACAAAATGCAATACAAACGGCAAACTTTTAGTTCAGTACCAACAATTCAACGTATGCTCAATATTGAAGGCGTAACTAAACTAATGACTCTAACGAGTGTTCAAACTAAAATAGTCAATTGATTTCACGCTTCGGCGTAACAGAAAAAAGTGCACTGAAATAGTTACAAATTCGCAACATAAAGCGTCCTTTCATAGGAATATTGATATGTATTCCAGAACGAACCGGCGGAGCTTTCAGTTGGACTTTCAGTGACTCAGTGTAAGCGCGAAACCCGCGCAGAATACACGCCGCGCCGCCCTCTTGCAGCGCGGCAAAACGTCAACAAAAAACACCTCGTACTTATTATAACAACAAACCGACTTTATAAAAAACCTTTTTCAAAAATATTCTGACAGTTCTATTTGACATTTTCTTATGCAATGGTGATTTTGAATTTCGAATTTTCCTTAAAGTAGTGAGTCATAAACTTTTAGCTTGAGATGTGACCGCTTTGCAAATTGTACTTTTTAATTTTACTCGATTCATTCAATGTGGTTTAGAAACAGTGCAATTTCATAATTTTTTATTAATTGATAAATAAATAAGTGTGATGGAAGAGTGATTTCGGGGAAGAAGCGGATTAAAACAGCTGACCAACACTAATTCTAAATTTGTTTTGCTTGGTAAGTAAATTTTGAATTATTTCAAGAGTCAGTAATTTTCGGAAGTCGAGTTTTCTGTTATCTTATCGTTGTCAGTTGGATCAAGTACTTACTTGATGGTTATAAAGATAAATTAATGCATCGATTTTACAGTTTTTGTAATGATAGTGCGTCGAAAGATAAATTTACTTTTCAGTTTTTCCGCATCAATTTTATGACTATATGTGCCTACTTTGTGTTTGCAAGATACCCAGATATTTTCACAACATCATCTAATAAGTACCATTGTTCTAAACTTAACACTCGTTTACATTTTCTTCGTTAACATCAACAAACACGGTTTACGAAACAAACGCTCCATATTTAAACATTCGACTATTTTGAGACAAACGTTTAATTTTCATGGCAGTAACGGTTATTAGTGAAGACGGTAAGCGGTTTAGTTGTATTAATTTAGTGGGGTTGGGTTATTTAGGAGATCCAAAATACCTAAATCGCATCACCATTACCACATTTAATTAAATTCGGAGTATCCTAAGTGTTTTGGGATACAATTGAGTTTATTGGAGCATTAGGGATAATGTTCATAAACATTTGCTGAAAGGAGGTTTTGATAATGACGTTGATGCTAGATGGTATTGTATTAAAATACTGGCTGGTAATAGGGCTGTCGATTGAATGGTTGACAACGTTTTTAGACACTCATACTAAGAGGTAATAATATTTTTGAAATAGTTTTTACTATTTTACAGAATTTCATTGTGATATGAACTAAAGGTCAAACGTTTGCATTATTTTTTCACATAATTGAATAATAATCGAAAACACGATATAGTACTTATTATTTATTTCCAACTAGCTCCTGCCCGCGGCTTCGCACGCATAATAAAGAACGATTATCCCAAGGGAACACATTATCGGGATAAAAAGTATCCTATGTGTTAATCCAGGAAATGGTATACCTGTGTGCTAATTTTCATCTAAATCTGTTCAACGGTTTACGTGTGATTGAGTAACAAACATCCAAACATCTTCACAAACTTTCACATTTATAATATTAGTAGGATGACCCAAAATTGTTATATCACTACCTTATTAGACATAATTTTAAATATATTTTTTTTTTTTTTTTTTTCTGTAAATAGGCAGGTAAGTAGGTAGATCGGGACAGGACAACGTCTGTCGGGTCAGCTAGTATAAGATATAATTTTATGTGTTTGAATGGTGTTTATTTCTAATGATCTCTGCGTATTTTTGAATATCAAAATAATAACAATAACACATCGGACTGCTAAACTTCATTACTATTCTCCTCGTAGAAATGCGTCCACTACAGCTGAAATTAATGAGTACAATTTGTATTCATGTCGTGTCAACCCTACAATTCCTTCTCATTTACTTTTACTATTGTTATAATTTAGGTTATATAGGTACAAGTAAGTTTTACTCTGTGTATTTTTCCTTATCTACATGGACAAACTTTTATTATAGATTAAGTACAGACGCCAGCACATCAACCCATACCAAACTGTCAAATTTTCCCAATTGAATATGAACCTTATGCTTTTGTAATAAAGTTGAAAATCTATCAAAAAAATTTGACAGTTTGTTGCAGCTTACTGTGCTGAACTGTGTACATGACTCTTAAAAACATTTTTCGCGAAAAACAGTCCTGTTCCATACATTTTGACGGAGTAGAGGTTTCACTTTTGTATGAAAAAGCTGATTTTTATAAAATAACTGCCGAAAAAATTCATCTCTGGGTCTAGAATCATGAATTGTATCCATAACTAGCTTATGCCCGCGACTTCGTTCTCGTGGAAGTCGTAAATGGGTGACCAAATCACGGAATTTGAACGGAACCCTCGGTGGGCGAGTCTGACTCGCACGTCCGGCTTTTTGAATAAATTCGAATTGAGTTTTCAAACATGTGTCAATATTAAAAGTAATTTAAATCAAAAGCACTAAAGAATATTGATATCAATTTCGATGCAAATCACTCCCAAAATAACTTTCTACCCCTTTTTAACCCCATTAGTCAATGAGTTTCAATAAAATAAAAAATACGTCTTCCATCAATTCTGTTAAAGAATGTTTAAGTATGCAAAATTTGAAATATATTGGAGCAAGGAATCACGTTGTCCCATACAAACTTTGCCCCCGGTTTTCACCCCCTTAGGGGTAGAATTTCGGGAAATCCTTCCTTATCGGATGCCTACGTCATACAAAGAACACACCCTCCAAGTTTCAGGTCTCTACTCAGGTTTAGGCTGCGCGTTGATCCGTCAGTCAGTCAGGACAAAGAATTTTATATATATAAATAAATAATAAATAATAGAATAGATAAAATCTGTGTATCATAATAAAGTCTCCTGAAACCTGTAAACTCAATGACGAGTTTTGCCATTAATCACATACTCTAAGTTTATCTATTCATTAACATATACAAACGGTCTTTGTAACGAATAAATACCGTGTAAATGATTGTTCGTGGGGTGTCCGGGCCAAAAATCCGGAAGTCGGCAGCAGCGGCTTCCGCGTACTTAACAACCTCACTGCGATCCCCAAGACGTCTGCCAAGCGTGGGAAGGGGGGGGGGGGCATTTCTCCAACAGTGGACGTCTTGCGGCTGATGATGATGATGAAATTATATCAAACATTTACCTATACAAGATGATTTTTTATGCACGCTCCAAATTTCTCAGGGTGATAGTACCCATGAAATTGAATAACTTTCTCCAAAAAACATGGGTCGAAATATTAAAAAAAAAATCGGACTTCCCATACAAAATCGATCAGCTGACTATTGATTTTATATGGGAAGTCCGATTTTTTTTTTAATATTTCGACCCATGTTTTTTGGAGAAAGTTATTCAATTTCATGGGTACTATCACCCTGAGAAATTTGGAGCGTGCATAAAAAATCATCTTGTATAGTACCTCACTATTTAAAATCATTTACAAAATTGTTATCTCAGTGCTCAAAATTTGTTTATTAATAAGAAAAATTAAGGAGAAAATACTTTTTCGTTTGAAACTTCCATTCCCGTGGTGTGAGTTTGAGTTGAACTGTCATCCCTACCGATGCTAGAGGGATCGACAGCTTACGTTAAGCTCATTTCCCCTAAATTCACCGAAGTAGATCTTTACAGAATAGACTAGATAATGTTGGTAAAACTGTCGATATTAGCACCATTGTTGTGAAGAAAAAAAACTTTTGTATTGATAAACAAACAAACAAACAGTCAGTGGACTACCTTTACCCGACCTCCCCCTCTTTTTATTTCGAAGAGGGGTTAGGTGTTAAAGGCACTGACTGTATGTGATAAATTGTAAAAATATTTTTTAAAGTCAGATATTTATTTGCGGCAACCAATAGTTACACAAAAGTTCTTAATTAATAAATAATCATTAGTATTTAAACTTAATGATGTATTTGTAGTTCACGAGACAACGCTATATATGTTACGTATCATAAGATTATTTTCAGTAACTTTGTTTTTTTTTTCATACAATAATGATTACATTTTGAATGTAACACAGGTATTTATCTAGTTCAGGAGTCATGGTTACAATATCATTGTATCATATAATTTTATGCCAATAAAAATATTATTATTTTATAAAAGCAATTGATCAAAACCTTTGAAGTTTATTAGATCACAAGTGGTTTGGAGAACCTCTTAAAAAATATCTACTAAAAAATGTCGCCCAAGTTCCTTAAGATTGAGTAGGGTTATTAAGAATATTGTCAAGAGATGGTATCGAAGTATCGAGCCAGCTGGTGCTTTGTATATTAGAAGGATAAAAAGATTTTCTTTTAAATCGATTATTACTCTTAAAAAATATGAGACGAATTTTAACAATAATTTAATTATCTCCTGAACCGACGTATAACTTGACTTTAATTGTATTTTTTTTTCTTACGTAATTTAATAGTAGCATGGTTCATCAAAGTCAAAGTCAAAGCATTTATTTCAATTAAACCATTTACAGGCACTTTTGAAATGTCAAGGAGTCGGTTAGTTAGTCAGAGAGTTGAAGCTAGTTGCTCGTTCCAAAACGTAGGTAGGTCTCTATGGAGAAGAACGAGCAAGAAACTCCACGGACACTCTTTTAATTAAGTTTTTACAAAGTCTGGTTACATGATTCTTGTTGCTTCTATATGTGAAAACTATGAAGGTAATCAAACAATACAAAACACAAAAAATAAGCAAGATAAAGTGGCATCTAATCCATGGCATCTAAGAGCTGACCAATCTCTACTGACAGCGCCCGTTCACGAACATCACGATCATAATACATAGATGTAAAAGAGAAATGTTTGTACACCATAATTATATAATGGTAGAATGTAAATGGGTTGTAATAATACTTTAAGATCATACTTTGTACACCTACATTCTGGCAAATAAAATTTGAATTTGAACTTTGAATTTGAATATTTATTTTTTCAACCAGCTTTTGTGCGGCTGTGGTAAAGGTTGGTTACCAGCGAGATTTTAATTTACGGATTCCTCATTATTTTTCTAAAATAAAAGAAGCATATGTTACTCCCAGCAGTGAACGCCTTGTCAAAATTGGTAAAGCCGTTTTAAAGATTAGCTGGAACAAACAGACAAAAATGTAAAAAATGTTTCTTGATAAGTTCCATACAAACATTAAATGCATTTAGTAAAATTCTGTTATTTTGATATTACAAACAGACACTTCAATTTTATTTCATCATCACTATCATATGAACCTATTGTCATCCACGTATTTTATTTAATTGTACGTATGTTCATATAATTATACTTAGATGATAATTATATTTTTGAAAAAGATATTATTTAACACATATTATCTCCCACAGAATAAAAAAGAAACTACTTTTAAACAAATCAAGAGTACAAACCTAATCAAAGACTACAGATTTATTTTTAAAACAGACTTGCAATTACAGAATCCAAAAAGGTTCAAAGTAAATATAATAAAGAGGTCCAAGCATCGTTAAACTGAAGGACTCAATTAAAAGGATTAAAATCCCTTCGAGTCGTTATTTTTGCTCGAGTTATGGCAACACTGGTGACGTATCAAACTGGTAACCCTCACCCTTAACAGAATGGTGTATAAATATTTGTCCTGTTTGCCGCGTGTCTACTGACGTCATGATTGTATCTTACTGGTTCTGCGTGAAAAGGTTATTTATACAACTTATTTTGTTTTTAGGTTATCATGGGTTAGTATGGGTCTGGTTAAGCTATAATAATAATAATCGTTTATTGCAGGCAAAATACTCATATACAAAAAATAAATAAGTAAAATACAAATTAAAAAAAAAACACACAGGTATGTAAAGGTACCCATAGTCTTATAACTAACATCAATAGCCTTAAATAGCCTAATGTCATTTTTGTTCTCATTCTGGTGAACAGAAATCCAGTATGTAAAAATAGGCGCAGATAAATTGCGCTCTCACCATCATTTCAGCCGTGAGACGTCCAATGCTGGACATAGGCCTCCCCCAAAAGAGGAGGTTTTGCCATAATCGCCACGCTTGGCGATCGCAGTATGGTTGTTAAAGAGGCACAGAGAACGCTGCTGCCCATTCTCTGGTGAGTCCCTTAGTCGCCTCTTACGACACCCACGGGAAGATATGGGATGGACATATATAATTGCGCGCAACCGCCCTTAAAATTCCGTTACTGGAACGTCATAAACGTTGCCAAAAAGATGCGACTCTTGACCTAATGATTGCGTAAAAATCCGGGACCCTCGCTTCGGCAAACATGCTCGAAGCACAACAGTATCTCGATAGCTTCATAAGAGTTTTGTATTGCTTCCCGCGGTCGGCCCGTGGCTGGATGACCATTTATTTCCAGACCATCATGCGCAGGGTACGCGGCGGCCCAAACAGCATCTTCAGCACAATAGCGGAAAGGTGGGACAGTCCCATACTGGGGCATTGGATACGCCAACATGCCACCGTGGCGTATACTTAATAATAGTTTTGTTTCATTTTTCTGGTAGATGTAAGTGCTAACACTAGTTTCTAAGTTATGTGTATAAGTTATCAAATGGACCAAATGGACTTTCGTCCGAAATAAAATAATTATTATTATATTATTTCAAACCGAGACCCCTTCGTGCCGTACGTCCCGGCTGTTATTCGTGTATCTTAGACAGTCTTAATGGGGAAGCCAGAATGTCTGTCTGACCGTCTGACTGTAAGGCAGTCGACTGCCTACCTCCACAACCAGTCTGGGTTGTGGAGGTAGGCAGTCGCTCCATGTAAAACTCTGGTATTTAGCTACTATGCGGTGACACTGGAGGCTGACGTCAACATACTTGAAAAAAAAGGTAGATAATGATTTTGTATGAAGGAAAATAAAACTTACTGGTCGTGTGTTTTAGAAAATTAAAGTTCTTAAATGAATTATTAACTACAGTGAACATTCTATTAGCCGTTATTATTTAAAAGCCTACTTTCTGAGCTTGTAAAAAATCTTCTGAATAGTAAATATACTTTTGTGAATGGTTGACAAAAAAAAAACTCATTTCGTTTAAGTTATAAAAAAATATTATTATATGAACTGAGATGAAGTTTGATAAGAAATTTCAATTAAATTGGCTTTAAGTTACTAGGAAAGCTTAGACCTTTTTATTTTGATTTCGAACTTAATTAAAATAAAACTTCAAAATGAGATTTTGATAACAAAAATGTGTGTAATTACTATCATTAGTCTACCTTTAGATCAGATACATTAATTACATTTATTACAAAGTGATACAAGATATATCTATCACTTATTTTTAACAAAATCATAATTACACTCCTCTTACTCAGTCTGAATCCACGTCACGAATTCAAAACAACTTCCTTCGTAACTGCCACCCACAGTTCTGTTTACCCCTCAGGCGATAAAAGGTTTACTAAGTAAATCCGTTAACTCACTCACAATAGATAAACTTAGTTGTGTACCTATTCATAGCTCTGTAAGACATTTATTTGGACCATAATAGTCTGTTATATAGACGGATTGCCTACTAAAATATTTTGATATTCCATCAAGCGAAAATGAGCCTAATGCTCAATGAATCTTGTAAATTACTTTTGCTTTTGTATTTTCAGATTTGTTTGTTTTACTTGTAAAAGTCGCGTTTTTTTTCTTTGTTAGTCAGATTCTGAATGTGTCAAAAGTTGTCGAGTTTGGGATGGATTATTATTAATTGTGATAGATAGCAAACACAAGAGCTTTATTGGAGTTTTTACTGACATAAAATCCATATATCTATACCTACCAATAAATATTAAAAAGTTTGTAAGTTTGGATGGAGAAGGTAATCTTCGAAACTACTCATCCGATTTCAAAAATGCTTTCATTAGTAAGAAACTATGTCGTCTCATCTTATGCCAAGCCTTTTTCCAACATGTTGGGGTCGGCTTTCAGCCTAACCAGATACAGCTGAATACCAGTGTTTTACTAGGAGTGACAACCGGTCCGATCTTTACAACCCAGTTACTGATTAACACGATACTCCTTGGGAAGACTGGTTGTCGGTCTTTCTGGCTTCTAACTTCTTCTTCATATGATTTTCAAATATCTACGAATGACTGCTTCCAACGGCTTTACGTGCTTATCGAGGCAGGAAGGGTCTCGGTATTGGATGGTGGTGTTGCTGGCAAGCTTTTAGCCACGAGCTGTTCAAAAAATACATAAATCAAAAATCTTCTTTCCTCCAATAATCATCTTCTACGATGTCCTTCTCACCGCTCTTTGGTTTTCTTAAATCTTCTTTTCGTGTCCAGGCGGTTTTGCTTTGGAATGCGCTTCCTCAGAATATTAGGATGGCCACCAGTCGGTTCACATTCAAAGTGAAAGTTCGCGAACACTGTCAAGTTGGCAGACTTGTCACACAATTAATTTGTTGTATTACTCTATGTATTTTAGCTCTCTATGGTGTATATTTTGTTTGTATGTATGTATATGTATTTATTATTTCCTTATAGTAAAATTTAAGTATCTTTGCACCTACCATGTTTTGTCTCTGCATCACCCCAAGGTAGAATGGTAGAAAATGTCAAAGTCATTAAGTCCGTCTTTGTACAATGTTTTTTTTTACATTTTGTGCAGTGCAAGTTGAATAAAAAAATCATTAAAGTTCCTAAATATCTTACAACTGAAATTAAATGATGAGTATTTCTTAGTTAGGCGTCTTACTAAAGATTTTCTAACGTAGCGTAGGCGTTCCAGTTATACGTCACAATTGGTTATGACGCAGACGCCGTGAAGATGGTGTGTGGGAGCTAGTTACGTCTTACTAGATTTCGTAGCGTTTATTTATTTATTAGATTTCCTGCACTGCTTCACACGGTAGGATTTTTTGATGCTTGTCATCACAGTTTGTGTTTGAAACTTAGTTGAGTAAACATGTTTACCTTTATCCAAGCTTAAGAGGAAACACAAGGGCCGTTTTTCCATACAAACTTAGTCCACTGTTTTCTCCCTGGATAATGCCAGTAGATCAATTATTATTTTTTTAAATATCCATGGCTATTATTGGCATGTCCCTATGTTTTCCTTTTTCTCATAAATTTATTATTAAAAGAGATATGAATATTCAAAAACCTAAAAAATTGGCATGTTTTTCCGCTGTGTTCAAACATTCAGAAAACAAATTTGACTTGATTATATAAAAAATAGAAAACATAGGAACACGGCAAAAGCCTTTCTTTATTTTTTAATGAAAAAAGCAGTTAAATCGGTTAAGTTTTGGAGAAGAAATCAGGGGACTACGAATCATTGATTTTGTGTACTTTTAATAGGTATTTTCGGTCAAAGCTGCAGTTGTCTCTATCGCGCTCTGCGGTTCGTGTTCGGGCATCGCGCGACAGCAATAGATTTTACAAATACCTAATTTTCAATTCTCTAGCCCGTGGTATTTCCTCTTAAGCCCTTTTGGGTAAGTCTTTTCGTTACAAATTCACGACGTATCGTTTGCAGTTTTATTGTATACTAGCTTCTTCCTATGGCTTCATCTGCCTGTAACTAAAATAGACCATTCAAACATATCCTCTGACACTCGGGAATAGTGTAGCTTTATATAAGTGAAAGTTGTTTTGTAATCAGACCAGAGTTTTAACAAATTACCTTTTACAAACAAAGTATCTTGACTTGGCCCGCGAGGTTGTCGACATGTGGGATGTGGACTCAGCGATCATTGTGCCGATAGTTGTTACAGCCAATGGCTTAATTGCCAAGAGCCACGACCAACATCTAAGGAGGCTCTCGTTAGGCGGCTGGATCAAGGACTTGATTCAGAAGGCAGTACTTCTGGACACGGCCCGCATTGTCAGGAGGTTTCTCTCTCTGGAGCCCTGAACGCCGGTAGCTTGCACCCTGTTCCCGATACCGGTGGGCTACTATTTTTTATATTTTTAAATGTTTTTATTTTTTATTAATATTTAAAAATGTATTTTATAGGTAAATGTAATTAATAAATGGTGATAATAATAATAATTCATTTATTTCCAGGCTGCATATTTTACAATTTATAAACTTTTGTTAGTAGAAAAGACTTAAGACAATACCTCTCAATATAATATTAATACTAAATAATCATTATCATTGACTGTGTTGGGGTAAGCTTCCAGTCTAACCGGATGCAGCTGAATACCAGCGTTTTACCTATCTGACCTCTACAACCCAGTCACTGGATAACACGATACCCTTTGGTAAGACTGGTTGTCAGACTACTTGGCTTCTGATTACCCATAACGACTGCCAAAGATCTACGAATGACAGCCGGGATCAGGAGGTACGGAGAGGCACGGAGGGAACTCAGTATGAAATAGATGGTCAGGTGACCATCTTTTTCATACTGAGTTATTAGTTTGTTAAGGCGATTCCCTGACCAAATAACCTTAACCATACATTTTCTCTTTGCCGCAGAATCGAAATTCACACAATTTTTGGGGTTTTTTTGATAAAAAAAGAGAAACGATCTTTTGAAATAAAATAAAACGTGAATTATAAAGATTTTTAAGTTACCTATCTATTATTAGTGTAATCCTCAAATTAATAGCACGTCAACTTTAGCAAAAGATACATGTTTTCAATTATTTTAGTCATTTTTTTACAGGGAGATTTAGGTGTCTATAGGGTGCATAAAAAAAAATAAGAACGTGGAATGTGATGATAGGATATTGAACATTAATAATATATAATACTTTTAGATGTAGTTTGTTTCTCTTAATTAATTAGTTAATAGCCCCAGAATAACGAAGAAAAACGCACTTCTGGTCCGGGTAGCGCCTTAAGCGACGCTTACTGTGGTCGGTCTGTTAATAGGTATTCACATACCGACCACGATAAGCGTCGCTTAATCAAAATAGGTACTAAATATTATACTAACAATAAAAAGCTGAAGAGTGAAAAAAAAAACAAATAAAGTAATAATTTGTTTGTTTTTTTTTTGTTTAAACGCACTAATCTTTGCAACTGATTGTTCAATTCTTTCGCTTATATACGTGACTCCTATATAATTAATCCATACTTCCATACTTAATAATTATAAATGCGAAATTAACTCTGTCTGTTACGATTTCACGACGAAACGGCTTAACCGATTTTCGTGAAATTTGGTGTGAATATATTATGAAACCCGGGGAACGACAGGCAACTTTTTAATAATAATAATAACTTTATTATCAGGCAACTGTAGTCCATAGATAAAATACACAAAATAATCTTAAACAATAACAAACTAATACATATTAAAACCTTATCAACTATAATTAAATATATCCTATTTCACACGTAAAGTTGGCGTCGTGTGTCGCGCGGTGTCAGCAGGTAACCGGCCTCGGAAGCGCCGGAACATGATACCTTTCGGCCAAAATTCCTCCTTCGTGAAGGTCGACAGATGTTCAGTTGGTACTCTCACTCGCTGGTCCCGTTGGTCGTCTGCATCCGCGATAAGCGACATCCACGCGAACGAAGTCACGGGTAAAAGTAAAAGTAGGTTATAATCACGAAGTGAGTATACTTAATTCGTGATTATAATTTAATATAAAAAAATAGGAATACGTAAGAGAATCCACGTTAAGTCGCAGGAAAAGCTAGTATGTATTAGTTAAAATTCAAATTAGGTTTACACACAAAACTGTTCTTTAACTGTTCTTTTTGCTGGAACGTCGGCAACAGCATTTTCATATTTGAGTACGAACCCTGTAGACTTTAGTAGTGAAACAAAACGCACACCACTCAAATTCCCACTTACTTTAAGCCTCATGTTTTGTACACAAACGTAAAATGATTCTCCTATGAATTTAAAATGGTTTCATACCTGTGTTTGTTTTTCATTTACTTACATATAAACATATAATTCGCTTTGTGTTTTTCAAGGTTCGTTTCGATGTTTTTGTGTATAAGAGTTAAATACTTTGTTCATGTCTGGTAAGTGCTTTTGAGTTTGTTATAGTAGGTACTGTAAAGCTTAAGTCCAGTCCACATTATGATCATTTTGCCCGATCGTATTGGATTTAATTTTGTTTTAATACTCGACTGTATGCTGAATGAGTGTTTGCCTGTTTAGTTTTTCATATTTTCTTCTTCTGTGTGTGACAGCCGTGACAGTGTAAGTCGTTTTGTTTCACCAAATATTATATTATTCAGTGTAAGAAATCTTGTTTATTATCCTAATAACAATAGAGCCGATAGCTGTATCCGTATCACCGTATCATTCTTCCTACTGTATCAAACTGCGTATCTAGTTATGGACACCTTTATTTCACTTCGTATCGTACCTGTCGTATCCTCAAGAAAAAGTATAATAATAATAATAATAATATATGGGGACATTTTCACACACGGCCATCTGACCCCAAACTAGGGAGACCCTGTACTATGGGTGTCAGACAGCTGATATACATACACAAATACATTTTTTTTTTTTTTTGTAAATACATACATATATAGATAAACAACACCCAGACACAAGGCAAACACAAGTGCTCATCACACAAATGTTTACCCTGGGCGGGAATCGAACCCGCAACACGCTGCGCAGCAGTCGATCGCTCAGCCACTGCGCCAACCGTGTCGTCAAACCGGCAAACCGTACCGTATCGTAACCGTATCGGCAAACCGTACCGTATCTTCTTCTTCAATGATCGGACAAAAACCGATTCGAAATGGAATGAACCGTATCTATTATCAGTGCGGTGTATCAAGACTGCGTATCATGATCGTGTATCATCACCCATTCAGATAGGCGATCACAATATGCGTCGGCGATACGGACACGGTAATCGGATCGGGCAAATCTATACTAATATTATAAAGCTGAAGAGTTTGTTTGTTTGGTTGAACGCGCTATTCTCAGGATCTACTGGTTCGAATTGAAAAAATCTTTTTGTGTTAATAGTCCATTTATCGAGGAAGGCTATAGGCCCATGCGAAGCCGGGTCGGGTCGCTAGTGATCATAATATGTGGATCTGCCATTATGGAACAGTAAGCTCTTACGGTATCAGTCGTATACCTCTCTATGCGTTATAGTGTGTGAGGAGTTGGAGGGCTTCTATAAATTAGAGACGGAAACCGAATAAAATGACCTGTATTCAACTAAAAACGTCAGCACTCCATTAGTGCTAGGCAAACAATCATCTTGATATAAAACTAGCACATAGCCTGCGACTTCGCCCGTGTGATTTTTTTTTAAGGAGCCCTAAGTTTTTGATAATGCAATATAGCCTATAGCACTTAGAGATAACGTAGCTTCCCATTGGTGAAAGAATTTTTGAAATCGGATGAGTAGTTTCGGAGATTACCCCCTACATACAAACTAACAAACGAATTTTACTTCTTTATAATATTAGTATAGATTATGTAATTATTTTATTATTTATTAGGTAATTATTTTATTACTATCTTTTATTGTATTATTATTTTATTTGTAATTATTAATTTTATTGTTAATTATTTTCTTATTTAAAAACATACTTAAGTAGGTACCTAATTTAAAATTGATTTGATTTGAGATTGATATAGTAGCCAGATTGTCATAGTAAATTGTACAATGGCCCAAAAAAAGAACATTATACACAAGTGGTTTACATTTACGATAATGACCTTTTTCTTTTACGAAACGTTGGTAATAATACTTTTAAAAATCCTATTTTTAAGTAATTAGGCTCAGTAGGTAGGCCACTTTAATAGCGTCTAAGATAAAATGAATATTATGAAGAAATTCTGGAGAGAGACAGCTGTTTGCAGTTGAAAAGAAACACACTAAGGCTTACTTAACACGAAGTTAAATAACAAAATGTCGTTCATAATATGTGTAAGCAAGTAAAGAACTAAAGTTAAAAGATAATCTTGCCTGGTGCACGCGAGCCGACCAACTTACTTTTCTTACAAAAGTCTGAAACTAAGCGGTGCCGTGGGACAAAGCAAGTACGCTAAATCTGTTGACACAACGCAACATTATTAAAACCCTGTTGAGGAACATGATTCATTGGTTTGTCTCGTTTTTGTTCAGAAGTTGAACAAGACCCAGATGTTAGTATCTTATTTATTTATTTATTTATTAAAACTTTATGCACAAAATGTAAAAAACACTGTACATAGGCGGACTTAATGCCTTGGGCATTTTCTACCAGTCTACCTTAGGGTGATGCAGAGACAAAACATGGTAGGTGCAAAGGCGCAGAAATTTTTAAGAATAAAATTTAATAATAAATACATATATACTTACATACAAACAATATATATATATAAATATATAAAAGAGTAGAGGGAGATCTTGTTATAGTCCGAGATCCTTTGGTCGTCAGACCTACGTCATTTTAGCATGACTGATATTTGGAAACAGCTGTGCAATTTTGTAAGAAATCACCTGCGAATTCAAATCCTATCTCTTATCCTATTTCACTTACTTGCCATGAAAAGTATTTTTGAAAAGTGTGTGGAAAAAAAATATCATTATTTATGTCATAATTTCCCATAAAACGATGCAATTTTAGTGTAAGAACTGCGAAACGGCGACTGTCAGTGTCACTGTTACTGTCAGTCGCCGTTTCGTTCTGAAATAATGAGTTTTTCGTTGAACGATTCACTTTTTTTTGCGGGGTTTTAAAAATATTGTAAATGCCTGAAGATGCTCTTTAGGTACCCAAAAATATAGGAATTAGAATTTCAACTTCTCTAAACATCTTTATTTTTATTTTTTTTGTACAAATCCTGCCATGATTCTTTGTAAGTTTGTATGTAGGAGGAAATGTCTGAAATTACTAGTACGATTACAAAAAAAACTTTTATCGAGTATCATAGTTTATGTTTTATCTTATATTATTATTATTTTAAGTAGACGAAGCAGGGGACAAAAGATCATATTTAATTAAAGAACATAAAAATAAAGTTCACTGCATAAAACTCTTAAACCATTTTAAATTATCCCGTAAACAATTTAAAATTCGCTTTAAACCCATTTATTATAGCCGTTAATAACACCTTATCTTTGTTTATGTGCAATATTTAAACGTTTACCCAGACAAATTATGTATTTACTTTTAAAATTTAACAGAGCAGTAAAAATTTGGCAGAGAACAATCTCTTTACAAAAGCTTTAATCGTTTAAAACTTTACCGCATTAATCTTCTTAGTACTCCATAATGAAGTACGTACTTATCACTCGTGTTTAGAAATGTATGACACGGTTCTAAGTGTGTTCATGAGTATAAAGTAGTCTACTATCAGACTAGGCTCGTAGCGCCTACAAGCACATTTGCTACGAAATATCGTAGCAACAGCTACGACTGCGTAGATACGCTGCGCAGTTCATTATTAAGAGCGCCCAACCCGTCATATTTCCCATACAAACGCTCGTACGCGATTACGGCATTATAACAAATTATTTTACAAATATTTTTAACACACAGGTATCTTGTGGTGTAAATCTAGGTTTGTATGAAGCCAAAAATAAACTTTTTTGAGAAACAAATTCAGTAAACACGTCCGAAAATCAGTTTTTTTGGCACAATTTTATCTGAACTTTGGCCGTTCATAATGCACTACATCATACATTAAAAAAGTAAAAAAACTGCTTCATAGAAACCTTGCACATGTAATGGAGAGATATAAATTACAAACATTTTTACCCAAATCTTGTAAGGCTTTTTCAAAAACACGTATGTCCTGGAACAAGTATCGTGAAATTTTCGCGCGCCAATTTTCCTGTCATGTTATCGCGTTCTCACTCACTCATTTGTTTTCGAGCTTTGCGTTGGTTGAAACAAAAAAAAAACAATCACTCTCGCGCTCAAGTTTGTTCGATGGGGTTGGGCCCTCTTAAGTTCACGTGCTTGACCCATAATAGTAGAATAGAATGAAACCCGATCTAACTTGAAGTGCCAAGTGATATAGTGATCTATTACCTATATATTATTATTAATTGGTCACTAAAATATAATGTCAGACTATACCATTATTTATTCTGACATTTCACGATTATTACTGTCAACCCTTCCAATTGAACTAACAATGTTTGTTGTATTAAAATGAAATGGGTTTACGAAGGGTCGAACCATATTGGCTATATATTAAGTGGTTTATCTATTTTATCGTTATTCTCTAGCCATCTAAGAATTTTGCCATTTAATCAATTGTAGCTAGTATTTTAGATCCATTATTAAACGTATTAAGTTTCGAACCACTTTGTACAGTAAGTGTAACTTATACAACATAAAAATAACACAAAAAATAGGATCTGTCGCAGAAACAAACTATTCGCTATCAGCCTTTTAAATCGTTGCAGACTAGAGCAATTCATTTCTGGCACCGTCGTCGAAGAAAACAGTCTCAAATCTATGTCATTTCGCAACATGTCTCCTTTATTTCCTTGTCGCATCGTTTTAAAAGTTTTCCTGGAAACAAAGGTGTATTTTCATGTTTGAAAAATATATCTATGAAAACTATTTTTCTACGGAATGCGTTATACAGTAAGTTAAATAACAGAGGGTGTTTCCTAACACTCGTTAATATACATCATTAATAGATTTAAAAATATATGTCAGCATAAAGAAATAAGAATAAAAAAAACAAAAATGTAGGTATACAGAGTGTTTTTTATTCGTATTCGATTTTGTTTGACATTTAAAAAATAAAATCTTTTTTATATTTAATCGGAATATTTTATTTTTGTATCTATGTGCGATATAGTATTACCCATTACTATGGTAAAAGCGAACCTTTCGTTAATTAACATACTGTATTATAATGCATAGAATGAGGTCTTTCAATACTGTTGTAAAATTGAGTGGGTAAACGCCTTCATTATTATTAATTTCGTCGTTAGTTATAATGGAGGAAATTCATGGATACCTAATTCACTAATGGCTATAGAGCCGTGGTAATGGTTATGACAATGGTTAATAGAGGTAGGTTTAATTTGCGAATTATTTTTCTATGTGTGCATGTGTTCTTGTCAGCTGAATCCGTTCAGCCATTAAAGGCGGATTCGACCAAATGCCATGTTATACCCAGAGTAACTCACACAAGAATTATAATTGTAGGTACTCATTGGTCTTATTCA
The DNA here is from genome assembly GCA_947361185.1 of Charanyca ferruginea. Classification (NCBI taxonomy): domain Eukaryota; kingdom Metazoa; phylum Arthropoda; class Insecta; order Lepidoptera; family Noctuidae; genus Charanyca; species Charanyca ferruginea. The sequence continues at coordinate 27,281,676 of OX376058.1, read as the reverse complement.
CAGTTAATGTTATTTGAGAGTAAGACCGGTTAGTAAAAAAATACCAGAGTAACTACTCTGGTATTTTTTTACGTTTTTCCATCACAAATGTAGAGTAGTCAATACTAGGTATTGTATACACCGAAATGTTCCCTAAAACTAGAGTAATAAGTGATTTATAATACTACACTATAATACTACAGGATAACACTTACATAAGCTTTGTCGAATTCAACCTAAAGCGCGTATAAGATTAACAAACATGCATTCGCATTTATAATGTACTAGCGACCCGCCCCGGCTTCGCACGGGTGCAATGGTGATACTAAATATACTACAGAATGTATTTATATACAACGTTCACAGCTTTTTTGTCATTAGACAACACAAACATGTTTTATTTACAAGTTACTTTCGAAAGAGCGACATATAACTGGCCATGTGAAAAACACTCAACGCTCAAATCTAAGCGCCAGCCGCTCTACCTCCGCTTTTTAACACTGTGATATCTTCTAATATATTGATTTTAATTATAATTATGCTGTAAAGGGCAATTTTGATCTATATGAAATGCACAACGTATCGAAGTCATTTAATTTGGTAAGGAATAAAACTGTATTGTTTAAAATAGCTTGGTAAGTAACCCATATCTTATTTGTAATATGTAAAAGATACAAATAATAATAATAATAATAATAATAATAGTTATTTATTTGTACATACATTTAACACAAAGTAACATTGTATAAGCGAATAAAACAGTATAATTGTACAAACAGTGAACAATCGAAATGTAAATGAACAAGTTGACTCCTAAACTAAGTAAATACATACTTGTATCTCAGGAGCCATAGTTCCTCCTCTGAGATGATCAACAACAAATACTTACAGACAAATAATATAGCTTATACGGAAACGTGTAACAGTTTATTAGATAAAATTAGAAATAGATATTATACAACGATCGTTAACAAGATTTCGGTGTTGTCGTAAGACAGATTTTGCAACCAATCAAATAATTTAGTTTTAAGAGTGAATTTGTTTAATGTGTAAATACTGATCAGACGATGGATCTTATTGTAAATACGCGCACTTAAGATGACGAACTGACGACTTGCGAATGCGGTACGATACTGGGGGGGATCACATACCGGGTGACCTCGACGTCTAAGGACGATGTTTGGATCGAGTGGGAGCATGGAGTGACGGCGGAGAACTACACGCAAAATGAAGAGTTGACGTACAGTGAGGACTTTTGATTCAGAGTACAATAGGGCAGTTGGATAATCTCTACGCTTAAAGTGCATAACCTTAAGAATCGCCCTTTGTGCGCGTTCTATTTGAAGCAGAAGATTTTTATAAGTGCCTCCCCATACCGGAATACAGTACGTGATGATTGAAGTACACAGACTCTGGTAAACCAGGGACAAGGTTACAGGATCTGCTGCATGTCGCAATTGCTTAAACAAATAAATAAGCTTTCTCGTTCGTGAGCATAAAGCTTCAATATGGGTGCGCCAAGTAAGTTTTGCATCAATGTAAACCCCAAGGTATTTGATACTTGAGACTGAGGAAAGTACCAGACAGCAACAGGTGTCGTAACCTGAGCAAGAATGAGCTTTTACTTCACTGAGTTCAGCAGGAGGAAGGACTGAGTTGGGCAGTGAGAAACGTATTAACTTAGTCTTGTCGATGTTAAGAGTTAACAAGTTACCTGAAAGCCATTCCGTCACAAGGCGAAGAGAATATTCCGTTCTGTGTTTAGCGCTCTCCCAATCATCATCATACACAACAAGTGCCGTGTCGTCTGCATATGTATAAATTTCACAGTTTGGGATAGACATTTTGCACAAGTCATTTATGTATATCAGGAATAAGGTTGGTCCTAATATACTTCCCTGAGGGACGCCAAACCTGATACACTCATCGTCACTGATATGAGAATTAATTGTAATACATTGAATTCGTCCAGTTAAATAATCAGTGAACATTTTTAGAGCAAGTCCACGAATTCCAATGTTTTCCAGCTTAGAAAGCAGCATGGGGACTGAGACCGAATCAAATGCTTTGCATAAATCTAAGAAGACACCGTAGCATTTCAGTTTTTTGTCTAATTTAGCAACAACGCTATTTGTAAGACCCAGGACAGCATCCTCCGTCGAGATTCCCTGTCTAAAACCGTATTGATTATTGGCAATTATATTGTATTTAGATAGATATGCCACCAAAGAGTTGTTCAATATTCTTTCCAGGACTTTAGACAGTGAACTCAATACTGAAATTGGTCGATAGTTTGAAAATGGTTACTGTGGGTTGTCCTTAAGAGATAAACATATACCATCGCGGACTTTTTTATCGATCTTTTTAAGATATACAATTCCGTAGTACATTAATTTGATATATCTCGTAAGGTTTTCAGCGTTTGCAATGTAAGCGCACAAAAATATGTTTATTACGACCTCGCATTACTCTTGGAATTTCTCGGTTTTCTTCTACTATAATATGCTTGTATTACCTATAAACCTTCCTCTTGAATCACTCTATCTATAAAAAAAACCCGCATCAAAATCCGTTGCGTAGTTTTAAAGATTTAAGTTTACATAGGGACAGACGCGGCGGGGGACTTTGTTTTATAATATGTAGTGATACCTAGTGAAGTAGAAACAGTAACAGTATTTGTAACAGTAGTAGTGTGGGCAAGAAACGCGAACTTTGGGCTACCATCAAAGAAAAAAAGGTTTCGTATCTAGGGCACGTGATAAGACACGAAACATACGCCCTTCTACAACTTATCATGATGGGCAAAGTACCTGGAAAACGTGGTGTCCGGAAGTCTTTCATAAGGAACCTACGAGAGTGGACTGGTATCTCGGGCACCGTGGAACTATTTAAACTTGCGAAAGAAAATGGAAATGTATGCAGAGCTGACTGCCAACCTTCGTAGTTCGGAGAGGCACTAAAAGAAGAAGAGAACTGAAGTTTTGTTTTCGATATTTTCGTTTGCCCCACACTAGGAATTTTTCATGTACCGTGGGTGCATTTATCAAACATATGAGCTCACATACACAAACTGCCAGATCCGGAACAAATTCTTGTAGGCCATACACATGTTTGTCCCGTGCAGGAATCAAACCCGACACACAGCAGCCAATGCACCAACCGTATCGTCGAAGTAGAATGACGGAATTTAACAGAGAGTAAATATAGTATATGCTATACTTATCATTAATGATTATAATAATAATAATAATATGTGGGGACATTTTCACACACGGCCATCTGACCCCAAACTAGGGAGACCCTGTACTATGGGTGTCAGACAGCTGATATACATACACAAATACATTTTTTTTTGTAAATACATACATATATGTATAGATAAACAACACCCAGACACAAGGCAAACACAAGTGCTCATCACACAAATGTTTACCCTGGGCGGGAATCGAACCCGCAACATGCTGCACAGCAGTCGATCGCTCAGCCACTGCGCCAACCGTGTCGTCAAATTTGATCAGATTGATCATAGTTTTTAAGGTTCCGTACCTCAAAAGGAAAAAACGGAACCCTTATAGGATCACTTTATTGTCCGTCTGTCTGTCTGTCTGTCAAGACCCTTTATCTCGGAAACGCGTAGAGGTATCAAGTTGAAATTAAAACCATACACTCAAGTCTATGGTCCCTTGATGCTGTAAAAAAGTATATATTTATATATATATAGTTGGTATGGATTAGTACAGAAGTATGGATTAGTACAGAAGTATGGATATGTATTACAAAATATGTACGGAACCCTCGGTGGGTGAGTCCGATTCGCACTTGTTGGTTTTTTTTTCATTGGTTTTTAGCGATACGATCTAAATACGTTTCGTTTTTACAGAAAAGAAAGTTCTGACCGTTGACATCTAACATACAAGTCATAACATAATATTATAATGCCGGCACTTCACAAGGCGTATTTGTGCAAATATTCGCCTTACTTGGATAATACAAACTTCGACTTTATTTCACTAGAAATAGGGTACATTTTGTATTATCCAAATAAGGCGAATATTTGCACAAATACGCCATGAGGAAGTGCCGGCATTAAAAATTATATTTTATTTCAGTTAATTCTATAAAAACGAAACGTATTTAGATCGATTCGCTAAAAACCAATAAAAAAATGATTATCAATCATGAATTATAAGACAAGTGTAAGTATAGCATATACTATATATACTCTCTTGTCCTACTTGTCCAAATCTTTGGTATAATCATCTGACATTAAATCTTATTTATTTGATCCTGCCTTTAAATATCTAAATTCCGACTTTATACAATTATTATTATAACACAAGATTACAGTAAACCAACCAGTAAACCAAATTACAGCAGAAACCTAGCTAGTTCATGTGTGTGCACTCCGTTATATCTCGAGAAATATTTCCGTATTCGGTTTTCCGAAGAAAATCAACGTAATAATATTGAACATACAGAGCAATTTCATATTAAAGGCAAATCTTATTGCGGTTCGCCAAATATCAAGCAATTTGAATTGACGTGACATTATATTATGCTGGAGTGAGCTCTAATGTGGATTATATTTAAGGCGTTTTTCAATTGAATTGGCAATAATATAAGGAAAATTTCGAATTAAATCGGTGTTTCTTTGTGTATTTAGTTAATTTATTTTTGTATTCAGCACGTACTGTTTCATTGCTGGGTGAAGGCCTTTTCTTAATCTCTTTTAGAGACTCTTTTCTGCACCTTCTCGAACCAGTCCTCATGTCAAAATACAATCTGATAATAGACTACATTGCGGCTAATAATATTTGGTTTACTGAGGTTGTTACCAGACCAATCGATCGATCGTCGATGGACGGCATCGATCGATGGTAGAATGGATTAATCGACGTCGATCGATAGTTTCTACCAGACCAATCGATCGATCGCCGATCGACGGCATCGATCGATGGTAGATTTTATCAGCCGACGTCGATCGAGCTGCTTGATTATTATTACTGATGGATTATAGCTGGGGTTAATCGATCAACAATCGGGTAAGTGGAACGGTATCCATCGATCAGCCAAAGCTACCACACCAATCGATCAACGTCGATCTATGTCGACTGATGGCATCGATCGACGATCGATCGATTGGTGTGGTCCCTATTCATTCCATTATATCAAACTGATTTTACTTAGACTAAAGGTAGGTAGGTATTTAGTAACTTAAAAAAAATCTGTTTGGAAAAGGAATCAGTTTTGCCATAGAACAAAGATATAATTTAATCTTAATTTGCTTATTTAAACAGAGAAACTAATAATAATAATAAAGCCCATTTATTTCCAATCTACAATTATTTTATAACATGCATTTTAAATAATTAAGTATGCTAAATGTAAGTTTACAATTATATCTACATAATGAAATAACATGTAATGAATTAAATTAATAAATTAAAATGTATTTGCTTTAAACGCTGTCGTTGCCGTTTTCATCATAATTGATCGGAACCCCTTCTCGGGTATAGGCCTCCTCCAGCTTTTTCCAGACCTCTCTGTCCATTGCTTTCTTTATCCATTCGTTTCCTGCTATATTTTTTATATCTTTTATCTACCTTTTTCTGGGCCGCCCTCTTCTTCTTTTTCCCCGTTGGTCCTTGCCACGTGGTAGCCTCAAGTGTTCATCCTTTGTCTGTGCCTCTTGCTATATGTCCTGCCCACCGCCACTTCTGTTTAAGGGCATAGTCTAAAGCATCTATAACTTTCGTTTTTTGTCTTATTTGTTCACTTTTTACTTTTTGTATTTTTCTTATTTTTAGTACGCTCCTTTCCATTGCTTTCTGGCATGTTACTAGTTTCGTTTTAGTTTTAGTGTTATACGTCCACGTTTGGCATCCGTATGTAAGAGTAGGCAGAACACAGGTGTCTAAGACTATTTTCTTCATATGGAGGGGAAACTCTCCTTTCAAGATTTCCTTCAGGAAACTTTTTCCAACTCATGTTAATGCGGCGCTCGACCTCTTGTTCCTCATTTTTATCTTCGAATGATATTTGTTTACCTAAGTATATGTAGTCTTTCACATATTCAAGTGGCTTCCCATTTAGGTTTATAGCATTAGCGTGGCTGTTTGTCAGTACTTTCGTTTTGTTCTCGTTCATTCGTTCGCTTTCTTTATTTAAAGTGTTTATCATTTTTTCTAGCTCTTTCCTCGTTTCAGCGAATAGGACAATATCGTCCGCGAATCTGAGGTGAGTAAGTCGGTGTCGGTTGACTCTAATCCCTTCCGACTGCCTGTTGAGATTATCAAAGATATGTTGTAATACTATTATGAATAGCTTGGGTGAGAGGGGGTCTCCTTGTTTGACTCCTCTACAGATCGGTATCTCAGGCCCTCGTGTCTCTAGTTTGACCTGGCTTACGCTACCCTCGTAGATGTTTTTCAGTACCCTTATGTATTTTTCGTTTATGTGACATTTATTTAGTGCTTCCCAAATAGTATCATGAGAAATCGTGTCAAACGCTTTGGCGTAATAGACAAAAGCAACATATAATAGCCTGTTGAACTCCTTGTATTTCTCTATCACTTGTTGCATTACTTGTATGTGGTCCGTGTTGAGAATCCGGAACGAAACCCTGCTTGTTCTACCGGCTGGAACTTATCGATCTTCGCACTCAATCGGCTTTTTAGGGTTGATGTGAACAGTTTGTACACACTTGAAAGAAGACTAATGGGGCGGTAATATTAGCGATGTCTCGAGGGTCTCCTTTTTTGTAGAGAAGGATTATGTCGGATCTTTTCCACTGTTCCGGTACCTGACCTGTGTTGAGAACCTTGTTGAATAGGTGCGTTAGTGGGCAGGCTAGTAGGTCAGCGCCGGCTTTTAGGGCTTCATTTTGTATGCCGTCAGGACCAGGGCTTTTATCTGGTTTGAGTTTTTGGATGTGTTTGATAACTTCCATTTCGTCCACTGTTAGTAAATCTTCAATATCTTGGAACTAATACCAGCCGATTATTGTACAGACAGCGTCATTAACTGCTTATCCCCCACGCATTGAAATTTCTTCGGAAAGAGGGTTAGCAGTTGATGACGCTGTCTGTACCACCGCACGGCAAAAGTTCTCTTAACAAGAAGGCATCATCATCATCATCATATCAGCCTATTGCCGTTCACTGTTGAATGTAGGCCTCCCCCAGAGATCGCCAACCAAACCTGTCTTGGGCAGACCGCATCCATCCGCTGCCAGCCAGCTTTTTAAAATCGTCGGTCCATCGTGCTGCAGGGCGTCCCACACTACGCTTGCCCAAAGTCGGTCTCCACTCTAGAGCATGTCTGCTCCATGAGCTCCATCTACCGTCTGTCCATCTGCAGACGTGGCCGGCCCACTTCGATGCGCAACGTCGGTGACTTTAACAAGAAGGCATGACGGTTACTAAAGACGGATTGGCAATTTCTGACTCCACGTTTTGGAACGAGCTACTAGCTTCAACTTTCTAACTGAGACATTTCTTGAGAATTCAAAAGTACCTGTAAATGGATTAATTGAAATAAATGCTTTGACTTAGATTTTATGGCTATTATACACTGGAAAACTCCGTGTCATTTACTGGCGAAACTTCATGTTACAATGTTAAACACATAAAAAATAACTATTACATACAAATAGTCAGACAAACAATAATAATTCATACAGATTACAGTTTTCTGTGTTTTTTTATTTTTTATTATATATTTATTTAGAGGCTTTCACCTTACAAAGGTATGTCAGCCTCATCATACCCTAATCTAATTATCTTATTAAATACACTTATAATATTATTAATTTGTACATTATTGCGTAAGCGAAGGGGATAGTGATGCAGCAACCATTTCGTATACCAGTTTCGCTTCTCCCGCACTAGGTAAAGATAATATTATAATGAAAGCCCCAACATCATACGTATTGACTTTTAATTCCTGCATCACTAACTCTCTCTCTCTCTCCTGTTCTTTTCACATTCCATTAGCAAATGTTAAGTTTTCTGTGTTACGTAGTGAAACTATGCTAAAACCAATCGATCACTACAAAGGAGTGTGCCATGAAATCGAGTGACGTAATTGCATGCCTTTTTCGTGATCATCCAACGGTAAAATTGGCAGTAAACACTACTTTTCCGGTATTCTGGAAGCTGGAACTAGTTGATTTATAGGCAAACGAGGCACTCTTTGATGCGAGGGAAAAAGCTTTCCAAACAAATATAGTGTTGGAAAGTAAAGTAAAATTCTGTATCTTTGGTACATGAAAGCGTGTATTATAAATGCTTGGGTCGGGTTTTCTGTACACAATTAATTGAGCAGCATTTTAAAATAACAATGGAATAAGTTATGAAAAATATTGTATTTCTGTTTTCGTAATTTTGTAAATACGAAAACAGAAATAAAAAAAAAGAAACAAGAATAATAAAAAATAATACAAGAAAACCGAAAAAACAAATACAAGAACCAAATATGTGACTCACATCGTCTATTTCTTTATTTAAAAAAAGAACGTTACCCCACACTTGGAATTTCTCCTGTATCGTGGGTATGTTTACATAATATAAACCCTCACATACACGAATAGCCAGACCTGGAACAACTAATTCAAATATTTGTTCCGTGCGGGAATCGAACCCACGACACGCAGCGCAGCCTACAGCCAATCGCTCAGTCACTGCGCCAACCGTGTCGCCAAACTGACTGACTCATAGAGATGTAAGTAACCTCATTCTGCAACAGACAAAGTGGTCTAAAAAATTTAAACTGCCCAGTTCAGATCGTACTGACATAAAAAAAAAAAACATTTTTGTGTCTTTTCTTTTCTTAATAGTCCTCTCACTGCTGAGGATCATGACTCTCTATCATCCTGTCAACCATCTGTCTTTATCGGTTCCCCAAATATTCAGACATCTGTTCTGACCATCTTCTGGGACTCCAGCCTCTGAATCTGAACCCCTTCGACTGTACCATCATTTTCATTTAATTTAAAAGTATTAATACATGTCTACTAGTGTATTGACCAATTTCCTTTTCATCCCTTCTATTCGAAAAGTGTCGTTTTGTTCCTCTATAAGCGGGAGCAAAGTAGCTCTTATCTCCATTATACTTTTTAGCGGGCAGTAATGAGATTTGAATTTGGATTATGAATCGTTTATTGAAATCGAACGCAAATTGTATAAATTACTGGCTGTAAGTGTTGGACGTACGGTGTGGGGAGGCGCGGTAACTAAAAAAGAAAAACAAATCGTATCAAATATAAATATTTGTAATTGACCTATTTACATTCATTGTATTTTTCTTAATAAACTTATTCATTAATTACTTAAAAGTATCTCTTATTTATTTTCTCATAGAAGGAGATGAAAAGTAGAGTATATGACTCGAGAGCAAAAATATTTTTCCCTCAGGCGATGTACTTTGAACTCCTCACACCGCTCAAGATTCCTTCGCTCAAAAGCGCCCTCGCTGTAAAAATATTATTTTGCTCCCTTGTCATACAATCTACTATAGTCTCCTTTAAGATATAGGGACACCACTATTCTATCCGTAATCATTTTCCTGTACTATTACTTACCTCGTGTTCATAATCCTCTGTAGTCACGTTACCATTGTTCTAAATTATATCATCGAGAGCCTCCTAACACAAACGAGCAAGCCCTCACACGATCCAGTGTGTTGTTAATTAGTAAAACGATAATGTGCGCATCAGCAACCTTGATTAATGGCTATAATGTCAGTATATAATGATGAACAGTAGAACCACTTTTATTAGTGTTTTATCAATGTCTGGCTAAATTCAGAGAAATGACGAGCATTGATCACCAGGTCCCGGTTCACTCACGACTAGATTTTACCAGTGGGTTTGCACACGTTTTTAAAAAGTAGAATTATCATATGAGAACGTACTGCAGGAATAAAAAGTGGATAGATATAAATTAGGGCCAAATTCGGGTCATGCCAAATTTCTGCTGAGTCTATTTAGTGGTTAAGGCGTAATTGATTAACAAAGATGTTATTATGTATACTTACTTTTGAGATATATATATATACTTTTGAGCACATACTCCGCGCACTTATCTACAAGAAGATTAATGTGCTACTTTCGGAAGCACAGCACGGTTTTAGCCCAGGTCGTTCCGTAAACACAAACCTACTTATCCACACTGACTATGTATCTTGCAGTTTGGACGTCGGTAGCCAAGTCGATGCCCTCTATTTTGACTTTCAGAAGCGTTCGACAAAGTCGATAACGGTATACTCCTTTCAAAGTTAGGGGCCATGGGATTCTCATACAGTTATCTTAACTTTTTAACTTTTAACTAACACTCGCTCAGGCGTGAGTCAGGGATCCGTGTTGGGGCCGCTTTTATTTCTCATTATGAGCAATGACCTTGTCAGTAAAGTGAAGTTTGCTAAATGCGTGCTATATGCCGACGACCTAAAGCTAGTTGCTCAAATCAGAACTGACGAGGATTGCAAACTCCTGCAAAGGGATATCGACGCTATCTACGAGTGGAGCATCCCAAATTAGCTGTTTTTTAACACAAATAAGTGCTACGTCATGACATTCGGTCGAGGATGACGACTAATCCATTTTGACTACACCTTAGGTAGCGAAAAAATAGCTCGAGTTGCCAAAGTTAACCGTGGGTAAGTTCGACCGTGTGTGCGACCGTTCTGTCTGACTTTCAGAGATCACATCTCCATCCTTGTGAAAAAATCTTTCAGGCGCTTAGGATTTGTTTTGCGTAATGCTCATGAATGCGCATGTAATTAAGTTACTGTACACCACTCTAGTTCGCAGTACTGTACCGTGTTATTTAACTATAAAATAAATAAAAGTATACATTTTAGTATTCTAATACTAAAATTTATACTTTTACAAAATACAAAACAAACAAAACACAAAAACACACAAAACACTAATACACAATACACTACTATACAAATAATAATAAAAAACAATAATAAAAAATAATATACTAATATAAATTAATCATCAATCAATCAATCAATCATTCAAATTTCATCAATTAATTATCAATTAATCATTCTTACTAGAGTAAGTATTAGTATTTTGTATGATTAATTAATAATATTGTACTCGTGCTCTTCCAAATTTATATTCGAATATGTAACATGTGGATAACGTAGTTAGTTACACACTGATAAACCTAGATTGTAAGCTATTCTTAACCATGTATAGTGTGTAATTGTTTGGTTTCCTTAATTAATAAAATAAGAAAATAAAAATACAATCTCTATCATCATCTCTACATAGTATTCATTACAGGATTCGTTCGGGCTAATTTCTACCTACTGGTTCGATTCTGTAAATTATTTAATTAATAGGAAACTACATTACCCCTGACTGCTATAGACTAATCCATACTTCCATACTAATATTATAAATGCAAAAGTAACTCTGTCTGTTAGGCTTTTACGATGAAACGGCTGAACCGATTTTAATGAAAGGACAATGCCAGAAACTCTATAGAACTTTGCCCCACTCAATAAAAATCATGTACAAGCTTGCAATATGTAGCATCTTACTGCTTATTCATTGCTGATAACTAAACATTAGTCTTAATGACTGCAGAACTTGCCGTTTCTGTTTAAATCAAAAAACTGTATTTGCATTCCTTTTAGCATTGATTTGTAATCCGCAAGTAATAATAATAATGTTGTTCATTTGCCAACAAAAATGTTCTTCACATTTCCTTATAATCTACAATAGTCTACATTATCAATTAGGTTTTCAAAAAAAAAACAAATATAAGACACAAAGGAAGCATTTTGCTAATGAACTCCACACAACTCCACACTCGAGCCTGTCTCGTGGAAACAAACCAAGTTCGCAAGTTCTAAAGCAAAACAATTTATTATAATAAGATTCTTTGATCATTACAATTATTTTATTAAATTACATTTTCTGTAAATCGGTGGGGCAGGATCTGGCATTGTCATTTGGCATGAAGATAGCTTGAACCCTGGGGAAAGACAAAGGTTACTTTTTAATCCGCGATTTTGCCTGCATCCTCAATAACCGACATTCACGCGGACGAAGTCGCGGGCAAAAGCTAGTTTACTATAAATAAAAAAAGATTGGGAAAAGCGAATCCTAGTTCAGACAGTGCTAGGGTTACAATATTTGCACACACTGACAAAAAAAAAACAAATCAAATTGTTTAATGTGATTTTGACTGTCACATATTGTTTTTTTTTTAATAATTTGAACCCTTTAGATTCTTAGGTAATCTTTCGTAGTGAAACTTCTGTTCATAACTGTCCAGTTCTATCCATGCTGAATTCAGTATGCGTGAGTTAATCCTTAGTTACGCCCACGCGCTGATAACATCGTGATAATGAGTTATCATGTTTGCCAAAATGGATGTGAATAGTTAGGCCACATTGTGGTGTTATTTTGTTGTTGGAGGTTGATTATGGTTTCGAAAATATTAGAACTTATGAGGAACAAAAAAAATAATGTTTGCGAATATAATCATCATGTCAACCTTTAGACGCCCACTGCTGGGCATAGGTCTCCCCCAAGGAGGGTTCAGCCGTAATCGCCATGCTTGGCCGATGCATGTTGGCGATCGCAGTAGGTGTTATGGTACTCAGAAGGACGCTGCTGCCCATTCTCTGGTCAATATCCCTCTGTCGCCTTCTACGACACCCACGGGTAGAAATGGGGTGGTGCTATTCGAATGCGGTAGTGCTATTCGAACGGGGTGGTGCTATTCGAATGGGGTGGTGCTATTCGAATGGGGTGGTGCTATTCGAATGGGGTGGTGCTATGCGAAAATATTACTTTGCGATTTTATATCAAAACAGCATTTACTAGCTCGGGGTCGGGGGTTAAATCGAAGTTAAACAAGTAAAAGCCAGTTCCCAGAAAAATTGAGGAAATCCTAACGGTTTAACTGCATGAAAGGTAATAAAATTCTTTATATCACAGCCTTGTCAACACTGTGTTATAAGAAGTCGCAGACATTTAATATAGATTGTGATCGACATCTAACCTACTTTCGTCGCAAGTCGCGTCGCTTCACTCTTCGGAGGGTAGATGACAGAAAAGGATTGCAACTGTGAAGATGAAGTCTGTCTATTGCAATTTCTTATCCTCATTCAAGTTTGAAAATAGAACACGATTACATTCGAATTAAAATGAGCTGCTTTTGTTTTGAACATTCTGAATTAAGGAAGTTCTTAGCGCTCGAAGCTTGAAGTTCTTAGCGAAGTCTCAATTTGGGCTTACTGAGACTTCGCTATACCGATATTTATGAAATTTGGTATATTTTCATACCAGCGTAAAAGACAGAGTTACTTTCGCATTTATAATATTGTATGAATGAATTATAAAGATTCATAATTAGAATTTTTCTTTAATAAACTCTCGTCACAAACAAAAACCTCTCAGTTCACGGTTACTATGTTCTTCTAATAACATTGAAGTAACGGAATACCGAGTTTCGATTTTCTTGAATCATAGAAAAGAACACTCTCGATCTAATCACTTTTCTAACAAAAAAGAAAACTACATTGAAATCGGTAAATTTATACTTACTTCTACTTACCACGAAGTAAAATATACTTACTTCGCGCGCGCTACTATGCCACAGGTCTTCAAAACGAAGTTCGTGTTTTCTAGCCATCTAAGGGCTCACGACAGGAAAGAAACTTAATCAGGGTCGCTCGCTATCACGGGATACAGTGAAGAGGACTATATATACTAAGCCACAGCTGATAGACACATATTTGTACACATACATACGTCAAAAATGTTTAGAAAGTCGATGGTGTTGGGTCAGACCAAGTAATCGCCCTCACTGGTCTCTCTGTTACGACCGCCTTGAGAGAAGCACAGAACCGAATATAGTAGAAAAACGTCATTTTTAAAGACAGGGACATGACCTTGAGTAATGAAGAAGAGACACACTTCAAACTTACACCAATCTGTTTTCAGGAGGGCTGTCTAGCTGTCTGAGAATGTGGCTAGCTTTATGTGTCTTATTTTCAATTCTCTATAAATTTTAATTTGAATTAATCTACATTACATTTTATCTTAATTTTGTTTTGATTTAATTTGATTATTTTTATGTTTTAATTGTAATTTAAATTCTCGTGCTCTAATTTTAGTGCTTATTTTTTTTTACTTTTAAACTTAACATTAAATAAGATAATCTTTTCACCCATGCTGTTTTTATAATATGTACTTGCTTTTATTGCAACCTATAAATGGAAGAAGTCTCTGTCTTCTGAAATACAGGTACTCTAAGCAAAAGCAAGCTCTAAGCTAGCTCTGGAGACAGGGTCTCAAATATTCGTAACTGAATTAAGGCAATAAAAAAAAAAACAAAAATGATTATGTGCTTATTTATCAGCATTCGTACAGGTATAATTGAATTCCTTATGATCCGGAACATCTCCAATTTCATATACACGTATACCTAACATCACAGGAAATTAAACATGTCATAATGTTATTAACTCATGACATTCCTCTGTTTTCGTCAAAGGTTAAAAATGATACAAGTACTTAATAAAAATAAATACCAGCCTATAAATGTCCCACGGCTGGGCAAAAGCCTCTTCTCATACAGAGAAGGCACGAGCATTGATCACCACGTGCGCTCAAGGTGGATTGGCGATTTCAGACTTATATTAAGGCGGTTCCCTGACCAAATAACCTTGACCATACATTTCCTCTTTGCCGCAGAATCAAAATTCGCACAATTTTTGGGTTTTATTGTTATAAAAAAAGAGAAACGATCTTTAGAAATAAAATGAAACGTGAATTATACAGATTTTTAAGTTACCTATCTATTAGTGTAATCCTCAAATTAATATCACGTCAACTTTAGCAAAAGATGTTGTGTGATGATGTGTGTTTTCAATTATTTTAGTCATTTTTTTACAAAGAGATCTAAGTGTCCCCTCGTCTGTCAAGCGACCGTATTACGGTCGCGTATTTTGGTTGTCAGTGTCAGTCCAGTTTTCCGTATATCTTTGATTTTAGGGTGTCGGTACTGCTCTAACTTGCATAAAATGTAGAATGAAATGACAAGGATGGCATACTTAACGCTGGGACGTCACTACAATACGTCAAATATTTTAAATCAAGTTTCAAAATATGACGTATTTCCAGTCTGTCGGAAAACGCGGAACGGTGCCGTTGTCAGTTGTTTTGTAAATAGTGTTTGTGTTTGTGCATGTTTAAATATGGATTCCCACTAAGAAGAGTAAGTAATAAACAGTTTTTAATGCATAGATTGTGTATTTGGTAAAGATTTTAGTCACAAATAGTAATCTCAACAAACATCGTTAGCCGTTTTGTACGCCATGTTGGCGTGCAAATACACGCGCATGCGTGAAGGCGCGTGTATTTTCCCGCGTATTTACGACTAATAATTATTAAACTGTTATTACGTGTGTTATTAATCATAGTTTAGTTACTAATAATTGAATTATAACGTGTAAAGTGGGAAATTTGCAAAATTGAAATTTAAAAATTCAGAGGTCGAGGTCAAGGTCATTGACCTTCTATATTTTATTTTTGTTTCTTGATTTCTGGAATGTTTTTGTTTAGGCAGCATGCCTTTTATTATGTTTTCGATTAGTAAATCTATTCAAATTGTAGAATGTTCATGTATATTGGCTATTTTTTTTATTTATAGTTATTTATTAATTTTTCGCTCTGTTTTGAATCATACGCAACGTATGTGTATGATTCAAAACAGCGCGTCAATTAAAACAAAAATTAATAATAAAATAACTAAGCGACATTTCGAAAATAAAAAAACTACAAATTATAGTATGAATATGTAGGATCGTCCGGTGCGATCGAGGAGGAGTGCCGAGCGGTATAGTACATCGTCAGGACTATAGGCGTTCCCATTATCCTATTAGGGATAAACAAGACCTGTAAAAACAATTACACACTATTAGTACAGAAACACACAATACAAATGGTAATCAGTAACAGGAATAAAGTAAGTTAAAGGTACAGCAACAATACAGTTAATCGAACAGACCATTAAGGTCCCACAGTTCGTACAGTGGCCAAGCCACCCAATGATAAACGAACAAACCCTTAAGGTTTACAGTTCGTACAGCAGCCTAAGCCACCCAATGATAAACGAACAAACCCTTAAGGTTCATAGTTCGTACAGCAGCCTAAGCCACCCAATGATAAACGAACAAACCCTTAAGGTTCATAGTTCGTACAGTAGCATAAGCCACCCAATGATAAACGAACAAACCCTTAAGGTTCATAGTTCGTACAGTAGCATAAGCCACCCAAATACAAAGTGTATCGCTCGCTAGCAGCAAGCCTATACAGCTATGTGAATATACAGCAGCGCTGTACCAGGTAAACCGACAGTATTGTCGGGAGCAGGAACTCTTTACTGAGTCGAATCCGAGGATCGACTGCCATACTTACGGAGTGCACGCTCTTTTATAAGGCGATGCCCCCCACCTTGCAACCTCTCCATACAAGTCTATCCAATGCCGCACGGAAGTGCGTCACGCGTTTACTTGATACAAAACACTACAATGTACTAAATCTAATAAGATTTAATTATAAAGCAATTAATAACACACTAATAATTGTCATGAATAAACAATAGTGATTTCATAAAGTAATTCGTTTTAAATTCAAAGTAACATGTCAACAATTGTTTTGAATAAATCCATCGATAACAATTATCGAAATAAAGTAACCACAAATCAGTGTGCATACAGTGAGTACTCAATAAATCATGTTTCGAATTAATAGACAATAATTGATACTAAAATCACTTAAATTGATAATAAGAGAAACAAATCATAACAAATTTAGTTAACTACCCACAATATTAATTGAGATTAAAAACCATCTCCGACACGGCCAGAACTGACATTCTACACGTCCTCGTGTAGTTATAAAATTCTTGGTAAATATCGATCGGCCTTTCTGACAAAAAGCTTTAATTAGCAAAAGGTATGTTGCAAAGAAAAATCCTGAATTAGTCCTGAAGTAAAATCATTAGCAAAATTTGCATCATAACCAGTCAAAATAACCAAACTGTTACAGACAATACATAGCTCAATAAATCAGCCGAAATCACACCATGGGATTCGACAAATAACTTGAAGTTGAATAGACAACCCGCATAGGCGTCAACATAGACAACCCGCATAAGCGTCAAGTTCAACATTCAAATCCAGGAGTCAACATAGACATCCGAATAAAAGTAGAGACATAGTCTCCCAGCCGAATTCACACCATGGGAATCGACAAGTAGCTTGAAGTCGAATAGACAACCAACATAGGCGTCAAGTTCAACAAACAAACCCAGGAGTCAACATAGACATCCAAATAAAAGTAGAGACATAGTCTCCCAGCCGAATTCACACCATGGGAATCGACAAGTAGCTTGAAGTCGAATAGACCACCAACATAGGCGTCAAGTTCAACAAACAAACCCAGGAGTCAACATAGACATCCAAACAAAAGTAGAGACATAGTCTCCCAGCCGAATTCACACCATGGGAATCGACAAGTAGTTTGTAGCTGAATAGACAACCAACATAGGCGTCAAGTTCAACAAACAAACCCAGGAGTCAACATAGACATCCAAACAAGAGTCAACATAGACATCTTGTCAATTAAGCTATGGTATGTCAGCAGCAGATGATTATTATCAGTGTCAACATTGACATCGTTAAAATTGAATGGACATTCAGGCATTTTTCATACATGATCAAGACTAAATTTTACTGGCACTCAAAGACTTCAACCAATATCATGTTGGATTTGCAAGAAGTACGAAGTTTCCAACGAAGTCTCCAACTTTAACCTTCGGCACCCAGGGCTGCTTGTTTTCTTGCACGGGACCGATTTACTTCTATCTCCACACTGTCAACAGCTGAAACAATTGTTAAACTATTAAACAGTTGTATTATCAAAGGAATACTGCGTTGGTCAATAACATTAACTCTTGTAATGATAGCACTATTTTTTCGGTCATATTAACTGCAAAAAATGAAATTTAATATCTCACAGTATACTATGATTGACCCAGTATCACATGAAAGCTCTAAATCCTAGCAACCAACTATTTCTACTTCACTTAGAATTTGTTTGGTACATATTATCCCCTCAAAGTAAAAACAATCATTTCAATTAAACCATCTACAGGCACTGTTGTATTGTCCAAGAGTCAGTTAACCATAGTTCATCACAATTATTAACCGTACAAGAATACGTTTGTCGGTCCACTTTTCAGCAAATGTCTCAGCATTGTGAGAATATTCCCAATGATTTAAAAAATAACAATAAACCATAACCCTCAAAATTAACTGTTTTTTATTACTAAATCACGCCACGCGCTGTTACGGTCGTCTTGCATCTTCACACGTCCTTGGGTGAATAGTTTATCGCATCATCTGTAAACAATCAGAAAAGAGCTCAAGTAAACAGCTTACGAGTAACGTTCGGTCATTCTGATCAATTTAAATCAAACACTACAGACCTGATATCACAAAACAAGTTTAGTATCTTACCACACATGTAATTACCTTATTACCACACATGTAATTACCTTATTACCACACATGTAATTACCTTATTATCACACATGTAATTACCTTACCACACATGTAATTACCTTACCTCACAATACATGTCATTACCTTACCTCACAATACATGTCATTACCTTACCTCACAATACATGTCATTACCTTACCTCACAACACATGTCATTACCTTACCTCACAACACATGTCATTACCTTACCTCACAACACATGTCATTACCTTACCTCACAATACATGTCATTACCTTACCTCACAATACATGTCATTACCTTACCTCACAACACATGTCATTACCTTACCTCACAACACATGTCATTACCTTACCTCACAACACATGTCATTACCTTACCTCACAACACATGTCATTACCTTACCTCACAACACATGTCATTACCTTACCTCACAACACATGTCATTACCTTACCTCACAACACATGTCATTACCTTACCTCACAACACATGTCATTACCTTACCTCACAATACATGTCATTACCTTACCTCACAACACATGTCATTACCTTACCTCACAACACATGTCATTACCTTACCTCACAATACATGTCATTACCTTACCTCACAATACATGTCAACAATCAGGGGGTACACAGTTACTTTTCAGATAAACTATCCCTCAAACCTCAGAATCACGCTACCTATTTGTTTAGCTAAAAACCAACTATTTGACATAGTTGTATTATCACTGATTTATATTCAGATGGAATATCAGTATCAATTTTATTCGAAGTTTCAGGAATAGAGCATAGCTGTTACAATCTCAACTTTCGTAATGGTAACAATACTTTCGGTTATAATAACCCCAAAATCTAAATTTAATATCTCACGGCATAATATGATACTTTGATTTGAATAAGCATTCGGTATTACATGAAACTTCACTTTATATTGACCATACAAGTAAGTTTGCCACACATGTATCAGTAATGAGAGTACATTCAAACCCAGAGTCCTAACAAAATAGAAGCGTCTCACCAGATAGTTGTAGAACATCAGTGGTGGGTACATGACACTTATCTTATCACGGACTTCAATTTATCACGGATGATTAGTTTCTCGAAAACTGACTCACAGTATCTTCACTCGAACCTTCCGGCTGTTTTCCGGTTATTATTATTATAAACCTCATGTACTTCAGTAGTAAATGCTAGTAGATGAGCACGGGAAATGAAATTTGGAAACATGGGCCAGTACAGTACAAACAGCAATTTGTTTGACACTTAGGTAGGTTAATAAGGGTAGCGGTAACTGTTGAAGTATGTAAAATCAAATAATGAAATTAATGTGGGTAGGTGATTTATGAATGCCATTTAAACAGTCTTAGCTCAGCGCTAGGTAATCCCAAGAGAGGAAGCTGTCATAACAAAAGTGGCAAAGACATACGATAATTAGGGAAGCCATGCGGAATCATTAAGAGGCTATCCCACTTCTGATGTAGGATCGTCCGGTGCGATCGAGGAGGAGTGCCGAGCGGTATAGTACATCGTCAGGACTATAGGCGTTCCCATTATCCTATTAGGGATAAACAAGACCTGTAAAAACAATTACACACTATTAGTACAGAAACACACAATACAAATGGTAATCAGTAACAGGAATAAAGTAAGTTAAAGGTACAGCAACAATACAGTTAATCGAACAGACCATTAAGGTCCCACAGTTCGTACAGTGGCCAAGCCACCCAATGATAAACGAACAAACCCTTAAGGTTTACAGTTCGTACAGCAGCCTAAGCCACCCAATGATAAACGAACAAACCCTTAAGGTTCATAGTTCGTACAGCAGCCTAAGCCACCCAATGATAAACGAACAAACCCTTAAGGTTCATAGTTCGTACAGTAGCATAAGCCACCCAATGATAAACGAACAAACCCTTAAGGTTCATAGTTCGTACAGTAGCATAAGCCACCCAAATACAAAGTGTATCGCTCGCTAGCAGCAAGCCTATACAGCTATGTGAATATACAGCAGCGCTGTACCAGGTAAACCGACAGTATTGTCGGGAGCAGGAACTCTTTACTGAGTCGAATCCGAGGATCGACTGCCATACTTACGGAGTGCACGCTCTTTTATAAGGCGATGCCCCCCACCTTGCAACCTCTCCATACAAGTCTATCCAATGCCGCACGGAAGTGCGTCACGCGTTTACTTGATACAAAACACTACAATGTACTAAATCTAATAAGATTTAATTATAAAGCAATTAATAACACACTAATAATTGTCATGAATAAACAATAGTGATTTCATAAAGTAATTCGTTTTAAATTCAAAGTAACATGTCAACAATTGTTTTGAATAAATCCATCGATAACAATTATCGAAATAAAGTAACCACAAATCAGTGTGCATACAGTGAGTACTCAATAAATCATGTTTCGAATTAATAGACAATAATTGATACTAAAATCACTTAAATTGATAATAAGAGAAACAAATCATAACAAATTTAGTTAACTACCCACAATATTAATTGAGATTAAAAACCATCTCCGACAAATATTAAAGATACGCCTTTTTTTTAATTTTGAAAGAATACTACTTTTATTAAATTTTTTCAACTAAACTTTGAGAGTTTTGGACGCAGAACTGTTGCAGAACGGACGCAGTTTGCGTCCAAAACTCTCAAAATTTAGTCGAAAAAATTAAATAAAAGTAGTATTTTTTCAAAATTAAAAATAAGACGTATACTAAAAGATAGATAATAAAATTGTGTGTAAGATAGTGTAAGTTTCGTTTAATTATACCTGGTAGATTTTGTGTGATTGTCAATGATTTGTCCGCGTCAGACACAACTTCACGAGTTAATTAAACTATTTAATATAAACTTAATCAAAAATATTCACTTTCTATATGATTAAGAGAATGTTCTAGTTTAACATATATTTTTTTCAAATCATTTGCACTGCACATTTTGACGTGATTGTCAGTTTAAAATCTGTAAAAGTCGTTTAATAGGCCCTTAACATCCAAATTCATTAAGAAACGGTGACACAGTTAAGACAGAGATTGAAAGTCCTCCAAAGATTGAAGAAACTAAAACGTCAGCTATGTATTTTGCAGATTTTATCAAAAAGCGCTGAACCAATTTCGATAAAATTTACATAGAACCATTGCAGAATAAACCCTTTGCCTTTCGAACAAAAAAAGAATTTTGCAAATCCGTCTATAGTCATGCAAGAACATATCTACATAAAAAAAACATCCGAATTGATAACCTCCTTCCTTTTTGAAGTCGGTTAAAAATGATATTTTGCGAACTTTTTAATTTGTCATGCATTCATTTCTTTCTACGTAAATGATAATAATGATAACGACATAGGTGGCCTTATTAAGGCCGCCCTTAATGTACGGCCCTTGGAACACTCGATCAAATTTGTCTGTTTGCTTAGAAACACTACACTATTCACACTCAGGTATAAGAGGGTCTGTTAATTCATTACCTAAATATAATGGGAACCTATTATGAGTGGGTAGGTACTTACTTTTAGATTTAAGTACCAACATAAGTGTTGTCTAAGCCGGTTTATTAGAAACCTCAGGGTTTGCCAGTACGGTAAAATAAATATTCTCCCGAATGATTTAAAGTCACAAATATTCAGAACGATACTCCGAGAATACTAGAAGTGGCTTGTTAGTTTCAAGAAATACACTTAATATTCTGCCGACCAAAGAATCATGGCGAGATCAATACATTTATTTTTATGAAAAAAAAAAACATTTAGAGGTTTTAAAATATTTTCCAATGTGAAGAATACATTATCAGGAGTAGATTAATATACTTAGCATATTTTAAAACCCCCGTATAATTAAAATATTACGAAATGAAAATAACACTTTTTCGTTTCATCTCGATGCCCATTTTGTGTTTATAAAAAAAAGTAAGTGACAAGTGACGTTAACGGACCTATCAAATTGGCAGACTAGTGATGTGACAAGTGTGTGGAAAAAATTATCATTATTTGTAATATTATTTCCCATAAAACGATGCAATTTCAGTGTATGATCATCTGCGAGCAGCGACTGTCAGTGTCACTGTTTCTGCCGTTTCGTTCAGAAATAATGAGTTTTTTTTTTAACTATTCGCTTTATTTTTGCGGGGTTTTAACAATATTGTAAATGCCTGAAAATACTATTTAGGTACCCAAGAATATAAGAATTAGAATAACAACTTTTTTAAACATCTTTATTTTTTTTGTACAAATCCTGCTATGATTCTTTCGGTCTCAATGTCAATGAAGACTAAAATTAAATTTTGAATAGCGCAAAACGATGACATACGTATATAAATATTCGTATCCATTTGTAGTTTGTGATCTGCCTAGCCTTTTCCCAACTTTGTTTTGATCGGCTGTCAGTCTAAATGGATGCAGCTGGAAACGAGTGATTTACATGGAGCATAGACCGATCCGATCTCCACAATTTAGTTACTGGATAACACGATAGCCCTCAGTAAGACTGATTGTCAGACTTTCTGCCTTATGACTTCTTTTTTTTGGTTTTAAGGTTGGTCCCATAAAATTAGGAATCCATTAAAAAAAACTCACGGACGAAGTCTTAAACAGTCTTAAACATAATACTAAATACAAAACGATAGTCGTATTTCCAATTCAAAAATCGAATACTTTTAAATCAGCGCGCTCGTGCGAATAACCAAACGTAGAGAGAGCCTTTGGTCCTAAATCTGAAATCCTACGCTTTGCTTTAGATGGATTGGAATTCGCAATTTGTTATTACTACATAAAGTCAAACTCAAAACCATTTATTTCAAGTAAACCATTTACAGGCACTTTTGAATTGTCAAAGTCAAAAGTCAAAGCATTTATTTCAATTAAACCATTTACAGGCACTTTTGAATTGTCAAGGAGTCGATCAGTTAGTCAGATAGTTGAAGCTAGTTGCTCGTTCCAAAACGTAGGTAGGTCTCTATGGAGAAGAACGAGCAAGAAACTCCACGGACACTCTTTTAAATCAAGTTTTTACAAAGTTTGGTTACATTCTTGTTGCTTCTATATGTGAAAACGATGAAAGTAATCTAACAATACAAAACACAAAAAAGAAGTAAGATAAAGTGGCATCTAATCCATGGCAGATAAGAGCTGACCAATCTCCACTGACAGCGCCCGTTCACGAACATGACGCGTGAATCAGCACCATTTAGCTCAACCATTTTGAAGGGAGCCGAATGATCCAACACACGCGCCACCATCAGCGAGACATTTGAGCGAGCATGACAATACTCCCAACCGCCATGTTAATTTTTGTCAAACATAAAGGTATTAATATACATGGCTCCATGGTATTCACATTTACAAAATTGAAATAATGCTGCTAAATTATACAAAATTAAGGTTTCCAATGTATATTATTTTATCATATGAAGTGTGATAAGTTAATAATTTAAAAATATCTATATATAATAATAACGATACTCGTTACTCATGTCAATAGAAAAAGGGGTAGGAAACATCCTTTTCTTCCAATTTGGAAATTCCCTAAACTGGCTGTGGAGCAGGACCAGCATTCAGCCAAGCATCTTTATCATTGATGTAAAGTTGACAAAATAGCTCAACCATATTTTAGATTGTCTAAAGTCCATACATCTTTTATGGGGTACTGTGTTAAGTGCTACAACAAAATTCCTAGTGATATATTACAACTAAGTGATACAAAATTTAAATCATATATTAAAAGTACACTCTGTAAAAAAGCTTATTATAATCTAGAGGACTATATTCAAGATAAGAATGCTTGGAAACATGCTGGTCTAGCTCCATAGGACGATCGACAGTCTAGACAAAATCGAACCGATTGCTAATTTAAAATACCTAATTTCATACTTAGTATAAATATGTACATATATATATATTTGACTCTTTTTTTATACACTGCTCAGGCTCACATACTGATTCATTGTTTGTTAAAATATAAGGAGTGGTCGTCTACTGTTTCAACATTAATTGTAATATGTAATATGTGAACACTGTGTATCTATGTACATATAACTTAGTCTGTCATTCCTTAATCTGTGATACTTTGTACACACTTTCAAATACCTAGTGTTTTTATGCAAGGTACATCGTATTCACGTATAATTATATAATTCCTGTAAATGCAAATATTGTTAACATCGTTTTAAAAGAGTAAGTATGGAGTTTCTTGCCCATTCTTCTCCATACAAAACTACCTTTTGGAATGGGCACCTAGAATCAATTTTTTTTTTCTCATTTGACGTTCAAAAGTGCCTTATAATGGTCTAATTGAAATAAATGATTTGACTTTGACTTTGACTTTGACTTTGTAATCTTCTAACTTATAATATGCTTGTCTACATAGTGTGCGTTTAATACATGTTTTAAATTGTTTTTCATTCAATTGTAGAATATCAAGTGGTATTTTATTATAGCATTTTACACAGTACCCCATAAAAGAAGTATGTACTTTTGACAATCTGAAGCTTGGCTGATCTAATTTGTTCCTATTTCTAGTATAAACATTATGTCTGTCACCTATTTTATTAAAAAGATGAAGATTTTTTCGAACATGCATAATGTTTTCATATATATATTGAGAAGGTACCGTCATGATGTTAATCTGTTTAAACAATTCTCTTAGAGATTCGCGTTTGCGGAGATTATAGATTGCTCTGACAGCCCGCTTTTGCAGTATAAAAATAGAATCCATATCTGCAGCCCGAGCCCCTGTCAACGAGGCAGACCCAGAAAGATAAAGCTAGTTACACGTTCCAAACAGTATTAGTTTCTAAGGAGATGAACGAGCATGAACTTCCGTGAACACTCTTTTAAAATCAAGAATTATTCATTTTGAATCTACGGGCATTAAAACTGCATGAGAACGAATTATTAACTCATAATCTATATCTTATATATAAAAATCTTCTGTGCGTGTGTATGAAAGTGAACTCCTCCTAAACGGCTGGACTGATTTTGATGAAATTTTTTGTGTGTGTTCCAGTGGATTCGAGAGCTGTCGAATCCACTGCTGACTGCTGTCTGCAGTCGATTTCTAGGACTTCTTAGATGTATGTCACCCTGGTACTAGGAGCGTATAATAGTACCTGAACCTGGATTTCTGTAAGAATTATTGAAATGTTAGGTTGGTAGGGTAGATAGGTAGGTTGGTAGGTAGGTTAGGTATGTAAGAGTAGGGTAGATAAAGTAGGTATGTTAAGTAGGTGGGGTAGGGTAGGCTGGACCTGGATTTTTGTACCAATTTTCATGGCAGGACAGGAAACGGAGCAGGAGGACGTCTGCCGGGCCCGCTAGTAATATATAAAAGGCAAAAGTTATTGACTGATGTATCAACGCACAGGCCAAACCCTTAAGGCTAGAAAATTGAAATTTTGTACACGTAATCCTCATATGACGAAGGCATCCAGGAAGGATTTTTCAAAATTCAACCCCCTAGGGGGTGAAATAGCGGATAAAAGTTTGTATGAAACTTTTTAAATTCCTTGGATATATTTGCATTACCTACCTACCTAGGTAGGGTAGGGTAGGTAGGTAGTAAGGTAGATTGGTAGGGTAGGTAGGTAGGTAGGTAAATAGGGACAGGACAACGTCTGTAGGGTCAGCTAGTTATAAATAACCCTTGCCTTTTTCTTACCTCTCCGCTGTTCTTTTTTCGTTGCGGGATCCAAGACAGTTGGATCATTTCGTCGGGACTCGTCGACCTTCATTATCTCGGCGCTTTTATAGGAGTCGCCACTGTTGATTCTGGCTTTCAGGAGTTTCAGTGGTGTGGAAATAGCGAGGCTGGCTTATTCCAAAACAAACTCTTGCATAAAACCCTTCAAAAAGTGTGGTTCTCTAAGGCCCACTTTCGCCAAAAACGGAAACTTAAACTTTCTATACGAGCTTAAATTACATAATGGGCCCCCGTGTTAGCAACTAACTCGAAGTTAAAAGATAAACCTGGTCGTAACGAATGAGCCTAAAAGTAATAATCATACTACTATTAATAACGCGAAAATTTCTGAGGATAAATCGGTGGATTGAGGGATGTATGTAACTTTTTCACCCATAATTGGCTAATCTTTAACCCATTTTTGAGTTGCGGTGGCTCAGATTATGAAACAAAAGGCAAATAGACCGTGCGAAACACTGAGAGTGAAGCCACAAAACCAATACAAATTCAAAAACGAATACCTACAATTCGCTTCGCGCTGTACCGACACGAGTCAGTACAGCACGAAGCGAAGCATCGTTAAAAAAAAAGAAATACTAATACAAATAAAAATTTAAATGCGAATACAATCACGAGATGGAATTTAAAAACGAATACCTAATTCGTTTTTTAATTTGTATTTGCTTTGGTGGCTTCACTCGCAGTATTCCGAGCTGTCTATCTGCCTTTTGTTTCATAATCTGAGTCCCGTGGTATAATATACAAAATTACAAAGAATTGGTTGTTCCGAGTCTGGCTGTTTGTGTATCAAAGTTTAATATATCTTTGTAAGCGCAGCGATACAGATGAAAATCCTAGTTTGAAGCAACGTTTTTAAAACAAAAACAATTGACTTCTTTTTCTATCTACGCACGACGTCGTGGAAAGTGAAATAATAATCTTGTAATAACAAAATGCAAAGCATAAACATTTACTCGTGTAAAAATATTTATACAAATATAATACTTATCACAAGATTTCCCACTGACGTTGCTTTGATATTGAAACTCCGCGTGAAGGAACAATTATTTCGCCTTTAGCGTTGCACAGCGAATTACAGTATAACGTGATCAAAGAGAAGTGTTTAAACCAAGATAATGTAGGTACATACGTGTAATAATTCTGTCATTCGTGAAAAATTGCTTCGGACTCCTTCTGAGAACTTTGATCATAAATGTGACATGAAGACGACATATATTTTATTTGATGAAAATAACGATCATTATAACCTGAATGTGCTTAGGTAATTAGATAGGTTTTTATTCGATTTAATAAAATGAAAAAAAGTACGATAAAGATGAAGGTCTCAAAAAACCGGTCAAGTGTGAGTCGGATTCGAACACTAAGGGTTCCGTACCGCACACGTAAAACACGTTTCGTATATGGGGACCTCATTTAATTAATTCCTACCTATTACAGACGGACGGACAGGCAAACAACGTAGTCACAGTAATCATTCTGACCAAAAAATTACGAACTTGTAAGTTTTAAAACCGATGCCGAGTGACAGCCCTACAACATTTTATTATTGTTGGAGTAAATTATAATTTACGTGAAAAAAAAATACTCAAAGTAAACACAGCTCTTCAACTTAAGATAATAACATAAATAATACAAAAATGCCATCACTCGAGGGACTACAAAATGTTGCGCGCCCCGCCACAAGACATTACCTTCATAATTTAGTTGTCTATGTAACCAAATCTCTTCCATTACAGGGCATTTTATTTGAATTTAGTTTTCAGTATTAATGTGCGGTGTTAGTACTGTATTGTCTGGTCGAGTCTAAGTAATGACATACTCTGTGAGGTACTTTGCAATAAATAAAAGACTGGAATACTTTCAGCGGAATTGTAAAAGCTTGAAACAGCGCTTTAGAGCTGAATTTTAAAAGTTTGATTTCAATGTTTAGTAGAACGGTACGAGGAAATTTGCCGAAGAACTAAGGTCACCGACTTAGCTCTCAGAATATGCAAGTTGAAGTGGCAGGTCACATCGCTTGAAGAACGATAACATATGGGGAAGAAAGATTCTTGAGTGACCACGAACAAGAAGACGCAGCGTTGGTAGGCCTTCCACAGAATGGACCGACGACATCGACAGGGCGAGTAACCGGTGGATGCAAGCGACAGGATACGGTTCATTGTGGCGTTCTATGGGGAGGCCTTTGTTCAACAGTGGACGTCTTCCGGCATAAGATGATGATGCTTAATAGAATCTACCATCTTTTATTCCTGATAAGCAAACTTAATATTAAGTAGAAAAAGCAGGTATTTGAGTTTGTATACCCCTTTGTGTTATTAGGACTTTTTTGGCAACGCATCTGTATGGCGGCTGGTATTGTACATGCATTTGATATCAAGTGGGCTGACGGGCTTTAAATCCATTGTTATTAAAAAAGGCTTTTGCGTGTAAATAATACTAGCTCAAGCATTTGTCACCACGCTTGCTTAAGGCGGATTAGCGATTTCATAATGTCAGCCTTTGAACGCACACTTCATAATGTCAGCCGTAATCACCATGCTTGGCCGATGCATGTTAGCGATTGCAGTGGTTGTTATGGTATTCAGAAGGACGCTGCTGCCCATCCTCTGGTCAATATCCCTCTGTCGCCCTTTACGACACCTATGGATAGAAATAGTGTGGTGCTACTCGCACCACACGGCGATTAGCGATTTCTAACTCGTATAATAATTATAAGTCCTGGTTTCCGCACGATGTTTTCGTTCACCGATGTTAGTGATAGTCCTAGGTAAAATTAGAAAGTACATATGAATTGAAGAAGTCACTTTGAACTTGCCCGGTATCGAACCTACCTCATGCACGGGAAGCGGGCGTCTCACGGCCGGCCATCACGACTCTGCAACACTTTCTGCATGATTAAACATAGTACTTTACTTAGCTACGTTTTCGCACGTTGAATTTTGTATAGGAGCAGCCTTTAATCTAATTTTAGCGGTCAGGCTAATACACAAATAAATAAACCTTAATTTAATTACTAAACTACTTCAGATGTACTACGTGTTAGTTTGACCCTAGCGATAAAAAAACATACCTACCTATGTGGTTATGAAGTTTAGGTTTGACGCGACAAGTTCCAGGTCAATTCAATTCGGTCTTGTAAGAGTTCAGACCTTACGGTACCAGGATGTGTTCTTGTGTTCTGGTGAGTTATGGTGTAGGTACTAGGAGTTGGAGGTTCTTTTAAATTAAAGAGGGGAAACCGAGAAATCCATACTATATTTACTATATTTAATATTATAAATGCAAAAGTAACTCTGTCTGTTACGTTTTCACGTTGAAACGGCTGAACCGATTTTGATGAAATTTGTAATGACTATAGCTAACCCTGGGGCAGGACATAGGCTACTTTTTAAACCGCAACTTCGTCTGCATCCGCGATAATCGACATTCATGATTAAAAGGTAGCCTATGTCCTTTCCCAGGGTTTAAGCTACTAAATTTCATTAAAATCGGTTCAGCTGTCTCAACGTGAAAGCGTAACAGACAGAGTTACTTTCGCATTAATAATATTAGTATGGTAGTAGGGATGTTGTGAGGCCTTAGAACAAACACGGTAACGTTACGGTGTACGGGGTGTACGGGGTTAGTAAAACATCTCTTGATTTACTAAGGTCATACCTGAGGGATAGACGGTTAAAAGTACAGGTTAACGGCGTGAACTCATTGGGGTCTGAAATGACTATAAGGTTATACTATATATATATATAATATATACTAAGGTTCAATACTGGGTCCATTTCTATTCTTAGTTTAAATAAATGATTTACCCCAATTATGCCAAAATCAACCAAAGATGGTGTTATTTGCCGATGACACATCATTGATTTTTAAAATAGACAGACGGTCTGTAAATCAATCGGCTTTCCGGCCCCTCTGCTCGTCAACTATGTTTCGACCATGATGGATTGACGTTCGTGATAAAAAACTTGAAGTAGGACGGAGGTTTGGTACGGTTAGTCGTATTTGGTGTATCTACTGGTCACCGTACTTGGCTAATGTATTGGTGATTTTATATTGATAATGGCGTCTCTCATGCTTGAGGTAGCGGAGAAGCACCATCGTGATTTTTTTAATTCATATGTACAGACGGCAGCACATCATGCCATACCAAACTGTCAAATTTTCCCAATTGAATATTAACCTTACTCTTTTGCAACTAAGTCAAAGAAAATTTAAAACATAAATTAATAGTACACTCTGTAAACAAGCTTATTACAGTTTAGAGGATTATATCCATGACAAGAATGCTTAGAAACATGCTGGTCCGGGCTTCATAGGACAATTTACAGTCTAGACAAAATCGAACCGATTGCTAATTTAAAATACCTAAATTCATACTTAGGATATATATATATATTTGACTCTTTTTAGTACTTATACACTGCTCAGGCTCACATACTGATTCATTGTTTGTTAAATTATAAGGAGTGGTCGTCTACTGTTTCAACATTTGTAATATGTGAACACTATGTACACACGGCTACACATCAAGCTATACAATTCCAGTTAATGCTGATCTCGCATTGTAAAGGATTTCCGTACAATGCGAGGTCAGCTTATACTGGAAAATTATACCTTGATGTGTAGCCGTGTGTACATAACTTAGCTGGCATTCCTTAATCTGTGATACTTTGTACACACTTTAAAATAGTGTTTTTATGCAAGGTATATCGTATTCACGTATAATTTGTAATTATATAATTCCTGTAAATGCAAATATTGTTAAAATCGTTTTTAAAAGAGTTAGTATGGAGTTTCTTGCCCATTCTTCTCCATACAAAACTACCTTTTGGAATGGGCAATTAGAATAATGTTTTTTCTCATTTTGTCTTTCAAAAGTGCCTTGGTGCCTGGTCTAATTGAAATAAATGATTTGACTTTGACTTTGACTTTGTGTACGGGTACGGTGTTGTTTGTTTATATATGTATGTATTTAAAATGTATTTGTGTATGTATATCAGCTGTCTGACACCCATAGTACAGGGTCTCCCTAGTCTCAAATAGGGAGACCCTGTACTATGGGTGTCATGTCAGATGGCCGTGTGTGAATTGTCCCCACATATTATTATTATTTATTCGATGTGAATCAATTTTCGAATTGGCAATACATTTATCCTGTAGCATTAGGGTTTTATTTTGTACTACCTAGCTTCTGCCGGCGATTTCGTTCGAGTGAAAATCGGTTATCTGCGGGATTTTAATTATTTTGCACGGAACCCTAATTCTATTTTGAAAATTAATTATTACTTTGTTACTCCTTATAACAGCGGCCATCTACCTGTGAGAGTTTCGTCAAAATCGGAGCAGACGTTTTGGAGATAAGCCGGGGCAAACCGACACACTGACGGATGAACAAACAATATCAAAATACTGTTTTTGGTCCAAGTATCTTTTTAAACCTATAGAAAATGCTAATATTTTAATAATACAAATACCGTAAAACTTACAAACTAAACTCTACATATTCTATCATCATCATCATCAGCCTGAAGATGTCCACTGTTGAACAAAGGTCTCCCCCATAAATGGGGGGCGTTGCCATAATCCCCACGCTTGGCAGGCGTCTTGCGCAGTGAGGTGGTTAAGTACACGGAAGCCGCTGCTGCCCGACTTCCGGATTTTCCCTTAGTCGCTTTCGACGACTCCCTCGGGATGAAATGGGGAGGTGCTATTTTAGCCTGGACACCCCACGGGCATACATATACACACACATATTCTACATATAATACTCGGCAATAGTGTAGCTTCAATCCGTAAAAGTTCTAATTGGACCAGTAGGTACTTACTTGCAAAGACCACCTCGTAGAAACAAAAAAATAAACAAAATTTTACTCTTTAGTACACATTAAGTATTAACCCACTGATACGAATGAAACCATTTTGTAATACCATAATGTAAGTAATTATTTTATGCGAAAATAGGACCTATTTCCAGTCTATAAGTTGATCGAATTTATGTTAGGTACTTTATGTTTACTCCGCGCTTTGATCATCACTCTTGCTCGTGCCTTCTCTCGTATGAGAAGAGATCTTTGCTCAGCAGTAGGACAGTAATAGGCTGTTATTATTATTTCTTAAGGCTCCGTACTTTCAAAGGAAAATCTGATTGTCTGTCCGTCGGTTGGTAGGCTATAAAGCTGAAATTAAGGGCTACATTTCCCTGGAGCGGTGAAAAAATCAAACTTCTAAGTCAACGCAATCAAACGATACGGCCGTTTATGCCCGTATACACCGCATATTTTGACACTCACAAGGGAATCAAAACCTCTAGGGTACTTCTGGTTGACCTATATGCTCTATTTACAATAGCATTAGGCAGAAGTTAAAAAAGGTTCTTTTTAATACACACTTTGTAACAAAAGTAAATATACATGTGAAAGTTACGATAGACACCGAATTTATTATAATCTATTTTTACAGTAGTGGTCGCGCGTATTTGTGACCATTTTAATAATTTATCTTCTGAAATTATGTGGCTTTCATTTAGTTGTATATTTAATTACAATTTAAAATTACAGTGTCAATGCTAAAAACCTAACAGAAGCAGGGATGAACACTACCCGGAACGTTATTCGTTTCACTGTAATTTTACAGTATTTAAAATGTTACCTAATCTTTAAAAGATTTTTTATCTGTTTATAATTATTATTATACGTCTATTTTTAGTATTATCTTAGATCTATTTATCAAAATTATGTTAAAATAAGTTTAATTAAAATTGTTTTAATTTATCTTTGAAATAAAATGTTTTGCATTCCTGCTTCTAAGAGCTTATTCTTTTTTTTAATGCTATTATAAATGGAGTATAGAATTATGAAATTTGGCAAGAAGCAATGTCATGTAGCACAAGTAAAGGAGAAAATCCGTAAAAAAATATGGCGAGATCCATACATTCATTAGATTAAAAAAAAAACATTTTGAGGGTTTATAATATTTTTTAATGTGGAGAATACATTACCGGTAGTAGATTTATATGTTTACCAAATTCCCGCATAAATAAAATATTTCAAAATAAAAATAACACTTTTTCGTTCCATCTCGTTGCCCATTTTACGTTTATAAAAATAAAAGAAAGTGAAAAGTGACATTAATGGATCTACCAGAGTGATATGACAAGTGTGTGGAAAAAGTAATCATTATGTGATATTATTTCAGTTTCACTGTTACTGTCAGTCGCCGTTTCGCCGAAATAATTATTTTCGTTGAATAATTCACTTTTAACATCCATTTTTATTGCATATTTTTAAAAGTAATGTAAATGTCTGAAGATACTCTTAAGTACACAAGAGTAAAAGAAATAGAATTTTAACTTCTCTAAACATCTTTATTTTTTTGTACAAATCCTGCCATGATCCTTTGTAGTTTTGTACAGAACCCTCGGTGACTTGCACTTGATCGGTTTTTTTATTTATTTCTCCGCGCACAGGTGCCTTCTGTTATGCCGGCAGCCATGTTGAGTGTAACTTTAACTTTGTATTTTACGTTCAGACTTACGTAACCATAACGTAACTTGTTACGTTGAGTCCTGAAAGGTGATTTTGGGGGAATACCGATTTATTTTTATTTTGTGTAGAAAATATACGCACGTATTTTGAAAATGTAAGGTAAATTGTGTTTTAAAGTTTTGACAGGACATGTGTATTTTCTGCTTTTACATCTGCCTAGTCTTTTCCTAACTATATTAGGGTCGGCTTCCAGTCTAATCGGATGCAGCTGAATACCAGTGTTTTACATGGAGCGACAAGTTCTTTCAGTTACCGGTTAGCGCCAAATGTTGCCACTTTTTAATTTAATTATTAGTTAATTATTGTCTATTGTCTTTTTATTCATATATTTTTTTTTTTTTTTGTTTTTTTGTTTTTTTACATAATTATTATATAAATAGGTACTATTTAAATATTATTTGTGGGCGCCGTGC
Organism: Charanyca ferruginea; assembly: GCA_947361185.1. Classification (NCBI taxonomy): domain Eukaryota; kingdom Metazoa; phylum Arthropoda; class Insecta; order Lepidoptera; family Noctuidae; genus Charanyca; species Charanyca ferruginea. The sequence goes on along the minus strand of OX376058.1, from coordinate 27,247,460 downwards.
CGAATACAGCGTCTTTTTGTGTCCACAGACTGTGTAAATGAGTATTGATCTGTGCCTCGGAACAATAAATAAATTACGTGATAAATATTTTTCCGAGACAGCGACACGTAGGTAGGCTTACGCTGAAAACCAGCGCCTTGACTTCGCGCCTTTGTGCGCGGACCACGGCATTTATGCTGAGCGTCAGCCGTTTCGCGTGGCAGTGACGCATATTTTCTGTCTCGTACGTTTTTATAGTTTTTTATTTTATTTTAAGTACTTAGGTATTTGTTTTATACAATATAATTATGTATCCACTTGTTGTACTAGTTTTAGGTTTTGTTCACAGAGTAATATAATATACAGCATTTATTTTGTAATGTGCGTCACTATCTCGTGAATAAATGGTTTTTCTTTCTTTCTTTCTTCTTTCGATATGAAATGGATGGTCACCCATCCACAGACTGGCCGCTTAACCAAGACGACTTTTACTTAGCCATGAGCCCTTTCGATATAGAAAAGTAAGAAAGTAGTACAATATTATTTTTGTAAGCTGCTATATCAATAACGGTTAAGAGCGCCCATCCCGTCATATTTCCCATACAAACGCCCGTACGCGATTACGGCGTTATAACAAATTATTTTTCAAATATTTTTAATACTCAGGTATCTTGTGGTTTAAATCTAGTTTTGTATGAAGCCAAAAATAAACTTTTTCAAGCGACTTAAAAAAGAAGGAGGTTCTCAATTCGTCTGTATGTTTTTTTTTCAAATTCAAATTCAAATTCAAAATCTAATTCAAATTAATTTATTCGCAATAAGTGTTGGTACAATTTCGGTCTTAAAATAAATAATTATACAGGTCCATAACACTTAATCATAATGAATGTAAAATGCAAACATTTGGGTTCATACTTATTATTAATTAATTATAATTCCACAATTAAAATTAAGTGGCATTTTGCAATATTATTAGATACATTTTTTTATTAAATACTATTAATGTCCAGGGGTAAATGATTATGATTGTTATTTAATTTTTAATCTCTTATCAAATATGTCGTTTACTGAGTAGAAATTCTTTTCCCTTAACCATACTTTAAGACACCTTGCAAATTTATTCACGGGCAAGATTTTAATGCTGTCAGGTATAGCATTAAATATGCGACCACACATTGCATAGCTATTCTTACTATATAATGCTGTCCTTGGAATTATGGGCAAAACTATTCTATTTCTGTGCCTAATGCTTTTTGAGAACATTTCATGAGCTTTTTTAAATAGCTCCGGGTGCATTTTAACAAATTTTGCGCATTCAAAAATGTACAAACTTGGAAGGGTTAGTATCTTGAATTTTTTGAAAAAGGGTTTGCAAGATTCCCATGGTCGTATTCCGGCTATGGCGCGTATGCATTTTTTCTGTGCGATGAAAACTCTCTCACTTTCTGTTGAGTAGCCCCATGTAATGAGACCATATCTTAATACAGAATCAACGTACCCATAGTATGCGGCGAGTACTGTTTTTGACGCTGATGTTTTTGATAGTTCGTATAGAACGTAAACGAATTTATTTATTTCATTACATACTTTTATATATTTATTACGCGATTTCTCCTGCAAATGTAAAGCGATTTTGAAAATTCTTTTGTTGATGGATATGCCTCAAGCGTGGTCCCTTGAGGCATACCCTATCCATCAAAAAACGAATTTTCAAAATCTAGGGTATGCCTCAATGGTGGCCCCTTAAAATTTTTATCGAAATTGATTCAGCACTTTTTGAAAAAATCGACAGAAAGCAAAAAATATACATGGATGATCTTGTAATGTTCTCACCTTGTACTTTCAATCTCTGTTTTGACTGTGTTGCCATTTCTTAATGGATTTGGATGATACGGAAGTACTAAAAAGCGAAAAATAAAAAAACTATTTAACAAAAAAGACAACCGCCTTCAAAAACCAAAAAGTGAAAAATAACTTTAAAACAGAACACACTTGGCTTTAGTTTCGGAAGTCGGTGGCAATACAAAACAACAAATAGAACAGCCAAGCCACCGACTTCCGAAACTAAAGTCATGTGTGTTCTGTTTTAAAGTTCTGGAACAAGTCTTGTGAAATTTCCGCGCGCCAATTTTTCTGTGATGTTATCGCGTTCTCACTGACTTGTTTGTTTTCGAGCTTTGCGTTGGTTGAAAAAATAGTAGATTGTTATACAAGGAGCTAAAATGACCCATTATATACGAGGTAGTTTTACTTGTGAACTTTAGCGAGGGATTAAATAGAAACCGAGTTTAAATGGGTTTTAGCGCCGTGTGTTACACTATACTTTTCACTACGATTGCGAGAAATTAATTACGGTCACTACCAATTCAATTTGCATTTAGAGAAAAATTATAAAGATTTTGCCAATGTCTTTTTTTTTGTTTCTTCTGTAGCCGCAACACATTGCATGCATTCTACCAGAGATCGCCGATTTTAGTTCCATTATCAAAATTAAAATAAGGTTCTTTTTTTATGAAATAATAATAAGTCCAGTCTTTATTCATGATTATTCTACTTATGACTAAAGACTTTTTCATTTTTGTAGGCCCACTGTCATATTTGACACACAAAAATTAAAAAAAGAAACTTTTTCCCCTAGAGGATGAAATGCTATTTTATTCCCGCTCTGGTATGCTACAATGACGGCCTTTTTGAGCAAGAGAAGTGAAAAATATTTTTCAATCACGCTCGCATTGAAGTTCGTTCGATGGGGATGGGCGCTCTTAAAAGCTTCAAACCAATAAAGGCCTTTTTTATCTTGTCCTTCTATGATAGCTACACGTTGGCTTTCTTTTAAAGTCAAGAATTCTTTCAGTTAAATATGGAACAATGGAAAGGGTTTATGTCAAGACCCTACATCCGCTTTATGAGGAACAAGAATAGAGCTACCTACACTATTCGATTTTACGCGTGGCATGAATCTTCATTCTACTATTCTCGGCGTTATAATGGACGTCATAGAATCGATTTTGGATTTATCTCGTTTGCCTTATTCATGGGGTAAGACTTTATTAAAAAAGTGAGTATAAATACCTAAAAATATAAAATGTAATTAGTAATTAATTCGTTCGACTCTTCACGTGACCAAGTGGCTGACCTATTTTATTTTAAGTTCCTAGTTCGTGACTTACTCACACACGTATGGTATGTATGTGTGTACTGTAAGGACCGGGAGTCTACGTACTACAAATCAAATGTAGGAATAACTTTTAGAAGACTATATTATTATAATTAACGAGAGGTAACATTTACACGACCTTCGCTCTTAGTCGAGCGGTCGGTCTGTCTGACATAACATGTCATAGTATAAAAGCTATATTCTACATCATTCAAATATATTCTAAAGCATCCAGAAAGTTCTAACCATAGACTAAATAGTTATGGCTTCATTACATAAAGCCTCAAACTATTTAGTCTATGGTTAGAACTTTCTGGATGCTTTAGAATATATTTGAATGATGTAGAATATATTGATATGCACATATTTATTTCTAAAATCAATCAAGATTATGCCTAACACCGAAGCAACATCCATCAACATTTATCTCTAACACCAATGACCTGAAACAGATGCTTACAAATGACTTGAGGAACGTCCTTAGATTCGGCAGTAATTAATATTCCCTAATTTAGTGCGAGGAGCGAGAATACGGTTCGTTAGTTCGGTAATATGGGGTAAATGTGAGGGAATCAAGGATGTTGTTAACGTGAAACGGAATAGCGTAACGAGAGTCAAAAGGTTAGTTGAGATTAATTATTCCCTCTAGGTCGATGTACGTTGTATACAATACAATGTTAAGAGGTTCTGATTTTGCGTTTAGAGACGTACCTACAGATAGTTTTAAAACGATAAAGAAAAATAAGTTTAATAAAATGCTCAAAAGCTTCTGTTAGAAACCATTTAGTAGGTACTCATAATTTTTTGCCAAATGTTAAAGTTCTATATTGTTATCTCAGATATGAAACAAAAGGCAAATAGACCGCGCGGAACACTGACAGTGAAGCCAAAAAAGCACATACAAATTCAAAAGCGAATACCTACAACGCGCTGCGCTCACACGAGTCATTATAACTTGAAACGCTGCATCGTTAAAAAAAACAAATACAAATACATATTCAAAAGCGAATACAATTACAAAATTGTAGGCATTCGCTTTTGAATTTGTATTTGTTTTTTTGGCTTCACTCTCAGTGTTCCGTGCGGTCTATTTTCCTTTTGTTGTTTAAATTGTTATAATATCTATCTATGTAGGAGAATGCGACTGTCTGATCCCCCAGTCAAACCGTCTCTAAACGGTTTTGGGAGACAATTTTTCTTTATGTAAAACTTTTTAAAGTTTTTCTGATTAATAAATAAAATACTTTATTTTAAAACTAGCGACCAGCAGTGCTATTCTATTACAATCTCCCTCGGTGAACACCTAGGTGAAGTGAGCTGTCATCCGTCCCAAAGCAAGGGATTGACAAAGCAGATGGACGGATGACAGCTCACTTCACCTAGGTGTTCACCGAGGGAGATTGTAACAGAATAGACATACTGCGGTTATTATCGTCATATTTTAACCAATTTACACAAAACTAACAAATTATACACCAGACCCGGAACAACTACCATAGGCCATACAAATAATATATGTTGCGTGCGGGAATCGAACCCGCGACACACAGTACAGTAGCCAATCGCTCAGCCACTGCGCCAACCATGTCATCGATGATTATCGCTGAGAAGTTATTGCAACTTTAATTTTCAAAAAATGTAGGTAATTAAGTGGTATTTTTTATTATTTAGTCTGAGAGAATTCAAACGCTCAAATTACGGTAATTGCCCCTTTGACCTCTTTTAAAGTCAAGTAACACTAGTTTTACTAAATACCTGGAACAAGTAGGGAACTAGGTACAATAACGATTTTATAGAAGGGGCAGTGGACTACATTTTGAAAGGTGAAGGACCGATGTTATAGTGCAACCTAGGTTTATTGTTTTATGGAAACTATTTTATGGAATGAGCTTGTGAACTTTGCTAAGGCCTCTGTTGGCGATAGGGCTGGATTATCTAAACTAATATTTAATTTAAAGAATTTATTAAGCACAAGTTTACAGAATTAGTAAGCACAAAATAAATCTAAAAAAAACAAAGATTGGCGAATAAAGCAGAATTTGTGTTATGTGCAATGGAGTAGCCCTAGACCCCACACTAGGATACCCTGTGTCGTGGGGTCTAGTATCCTCGTAATTGGTGAGACATAAAGTGAACATAGTGGTTTACAGTTGGGTTCTGATTAGCTAACATAATAATATTAAGCAAAGGTGTCGCAACTTATGTAGTTGTTTGAATATATTTATATACATATTTCAATGTTGTAACCTCTGAAATTTTTGAACCGATTACAAAATTTCTTTTACTGATAGAAAGCGACTATCGCGCACTATTGTCGAGTTCCATAGGCTATGGTTTACGACATACTACAAATTATTATACTAATATAAATATTATACTAAAACATTTATCTTGAATCTATTAAAAAAACTCGCATCAAAATCCGTTGCGTAGTTTTAAAGATCTAAGCATACATAGGGCCCGACAGACGCGCCGGGGGACATTGTTTTATAATATTATGTAGTGACTTAACTTCTACTCGGTCGGAGTCATAGGTAAAAGCTAGTATACCTATAATTTTTAAACGTATCATGGCAAAAATTGTATTAGTTTAGGAAAATGTTCTGAAGTGTGGTTCTTTTCTTTTACCTTCTATGTATTTCAACTAGAACACAAATGGAAACAATTAATAGCACATAATTTCCAACCATTTTACTCGGCCAACACAACAATAGAGCTTCGTTAGTTGAGAGTTGTTTATTTCTATATTTCAGGAATATTTTCGGGAAACAAAAGAGTAACACCGAAAAGATCTGGGTATCTTTGCGCCATTAACTCCACTGTTATCGGATATATAAACTACTGAGCGAAACTTTCCTTTACCTGAAAATATAATGTAACGCTTTTATATTCGTCAAAAAGAAATATACGACCGTTCTATCAAATCCTTTGGCACATTTAGAAAGACTGCGGAAAAGGTCGAGTTATGACCGCAACCGGGACACCCACCCTTTTCCTAATATAATCCCCTCTTTATTCCTTTAGGGTGAGGAGCTCAAACTTTGCCTCACCTCAAAAATTATAAGTTTGTTTTACAGGTTTCGTAATCATTTTTGTGGTTTCGATTTTAATGATGAAATTCGGGTTGTTTGTAAAGCTGAAGTTATTTTTGGAATAACCACTTTGTTTATTACAGTAGTTTAAAAGTGAGTACTAATTTATTAATTTAATGAGAACATACAAACATTATGGCGCGGTCTCATTACCTATACAACTAGTGTCGTCTCATTAACTGTATAACTAGTGTCAAAACCATTTCAGTTTAACCATGTAGGTCACATCGCAGTTTTGCAGTTCTTGAACTACAAAATAGCTTCTGGCTACTAGTTAAAACCCGTAAATGGGATTGCTAGATGTCTAAAAAAAATATTTTAGTTCAATTTTATAATCTATGTCTATATAGGGTAACTGGTAATTAGTGTACGATACTTAAACACGTGATTGTGTTCATGATAACAAACAACTTTCCCAAAGGAAAAATGTTTTTTGTACTGGTTCACTTTAGGTCACAGGCGTGCGCACGCGTTAATTTCATACGGCTGTTGTGTTATTGTGATAAAAGTGAACCAGTACAAAAAACTTTTTCCTTCGGGAAAGTTGTTTGTTATCATGAACACAATCACGTGTTTAATTATCGTACACTAATTACCAGTCACCCTATGTATATAAAAGGCAAAAATGATTGACTGATGTATCAACGCACAGGCCAAACCCATAAGGCTAGAAAATTGAAATTTCGTACACGTATTCCTCAAATGACAGGCATCTACTAAGGAAGGATTTTTCAAAATTCAACCCCCAAGGGGGTGAAATAGGGGATAAAAGTTTGTATAACATTTTTATATTCCTTGGATATATGTATTTGCATTACCTACCTAGGTAGGTAGGTAGGTATAGGTAGGGTAGGGTAGGTAGGTAAGTAGAAAGGGACAGGACAACGTCTGTAGGGTCAGCTAGTTTTATATAAATTACAAACTTTTACCAAGGAATTCGTCCTGTTGGTTTTTATTACGGATCTTCATTTTTTTATAGCTTATAGCACTCAGAAATAACATAGCTCTCGATCAGCGAAAGAAAATGATGTAGTGACAATCTATAATATATTATACAAATTATGCAATTATACATTATATAAATAAATAAAATTTAAATGTTTGTTTTAATGTCAATATGACAGCTTTTTACTATAACTTTATCAAAGTATTTAAGATACGTATATAATTATAACAAAAAACAATATTCAAATTTTTTTGATGTCTGTCGGTCTGTCTGTCTGTCTGTTTGTTCCGACTAATCTCTGAAACGGGGACCTTCACTGGTCAGCTGATGTTATAAGGAGTAACTTAAGCTACTTTTATTTTGGAACCAAAATTAAGGTTCTGTGAAAACAAATTGAAACCCCGCTGATAACCGAATATCGCGCTAGGGTTGCCAACCATAATATATAATATAGTATCCTACTATATTAGAGGCCCGACTACTATATTTTTTTAAAAAAGATGTAGGTAGTAGGTGAAACTACTATATTTTAAAGGCATCAAACTCTTAGCAATAATATTCGTTTCAAAATGTGTAAGCGTAAAACAAAACGTCAATACCTATTTTTAACGATTCTGGAATGTCAAGTTAAAAGATGCGTTCAATAATTCACAAAATATTCTTCAAAAAATAAAGTACCTACCTAATTTTTGGAACCAACTATTTTTTTTTCATCTTTTCGTTATCTACTATATTTTTATGGGTAAAAATTTTAGAACCACTATATTTGACCGTCAAAGAGTTGGCAACCCTATGTCACGCGGACAAAGTCGCGGGCTTTAAAATTACAAGGTACTTGTTAATAAATTTTAATAACAAGTACCTTGGTATAACTATAAATGTTTATTCCACCGGTAAGAAAAATCAGTAAACATTTTATGAGTGCGCATTGCGTCAGTTTCTTAGCTTTATCCCTAGTGTTCTCTTAACCTACATTAGTAAATAGAGGTGCTTCCAGCGAAAGATTTCATCTAAGCAAGTAGCTACAACAACAAGTAACTAGTAGTAACTACAAGTTTTGTATTGTATTTTTAAGGTTCCTTACCTTAAAATAGCGGCCAAGTGCGAGTCGGACTCGCCCATGAAGGGTTCCGTAGCAGCAAGTAACATAATATAACTTTTTTAAATTTTTATATTTGAGTTCATTGAATGAAAGGTAAATTGCGGTTTACGATTTATAACGTATTAAAAAAAAGTACTTACTAGATCTCGTTCAAACAAATTTTCGGTGAAAGTTTACATGGTAATGTACATCATACATTTTTTTAATTTTATCATTCTCTTATTTTAGAAGTTACAGGGGGGGGGACACATATTGTACCACTTTGGAAGTGTCTCTCGCGCAAACTATTCAGTTTAGAAAAAAAAGAAATTAAAAACCTCAATACCATTTTTGAAGACCTATCCATTGATACCCCACTCGTATGGGTTTGATGAAGAAACATTTTTGAGTTTCATGTCTAAGTATGGGGAACCCCTAAAATTTATTGTTTTTTTTTTTTCTATTTTTGTGTGAAAATCTTAATGCGGTTCACAGATTACATCTACTTACCAAGTTACAACAGTATAGTTCTTATAGTTTCGGAAAAAAGTGGCTGTGACATACGGACGGACAGACAGACAGACATGACCAATCCATAAGGGTTCCGTTTTTTGCCATTAGGCTACGGAACCCTAAAAAGACAGAACGGAACCTTTGTTATTGAGTTGGTTAAATGACTACACACACACACAAGCGGAGAAATAGTAAACCTCGACACCAGTGTCGAGGTCTACCATTGGCACCCTGGGGTGCAGCCAATCTAATGAGGCTATGCCATACCTGGATACGAAGCTAACCAAGCGGCTTCTACACCTGGACAGAGAAAGCTTACGACTGGTAGTGGGGACCATCACCGGACACTGCTCACTGAACAAACACATTCATACGGTACCTTAGGTATCACTGACAGTTCTTTGTGCAGAGCGTGAATAAAGTAGAAGGAAACGGTGGCACATGTTCTCCTCGAGTGCACCGGCGTCATTTAGATCCGCAGGGAAACTCTTGGAGCACCAAGTTCCTTTGCGGATGTCCTGCGAAGACTGGGATTTTAAGGACTAAATGCGAAACCCTAACATGGAGCCCTTGGGATCACTTTTAGTTCGTCTGTCACAAATGGGTTATACTCAACGTAGAAATTAAAAATTTGGCACGTATATCGCCATAGTCACAGACAAGAAAAATCTTATTTTTTTTATTTCTCTAAAGAGTCCCACACGATATGGCGCAGCGCGGTTAATCCAGAGTTTCATACAAAACTAAAGTACCTAGTTACATAAAACGGGCCTTCTTACATGCTTGGTGTGTGGAGTTCCTTAAAGTTGGTACCGGTCGAACAGGGTGAGATTGATTAGTTTTGAAATAAAAACCTACATAGCTTTTACAATATTAGAATGAAAAATCTGAAAAAAATAAAATTAATGACGACTTTTTGAATGAAAACACAATTAACTTTGTTTACTTAAAATTGATTAATAATTTAGGAGAAAAAAATGATAACCTGTCCATTTTATTGATATTGAAAATGGGGCTGCTTTGATAACACCCACAATTTGCATTGCTGCTTTAAATTCACCCCGACGTAGAACGTATTTTTGACCAATATTCAGGGTTAACTTTGAACGTAATTTTTTCCACTTCCAACTATCTTTAGTGTGTTACACCATTTACAAAACATGGCGTAATGACTTGAATTCTTAAAGATTAAATAATCGGCTGTGTTTAATTTTACGGGTAAAAATTAGTAAAATATTAGATTTTAGGTAATTATCAAAGTTACCTCTTGTTATGAAAGTCACCCCGTTTGACGGTAACGCATATTTTTTTTATCTTACCTTCTTTTTTCATCAGTTTTCTTTTTTCTCAGTGTCTTTAAGTTATTCGCTAACGGCCAAATTTTCCCCTCACGAAACTACCTTTTGGAAGGGGTAATTAGATATAATTTAATAGGGTATTTTACTCTATATGAGAAAAAATCTATAAATATGATAATGAGACAGTTTAGGTATAAAGCAGTCGGAAAATGTAAGTTTTAGTTCATAAAATAACAAAACAAATTTTTAAATTCAATTTAAAGTTTTCAGTATTTTTAATCTGTTATAAAACACCGTAAAATAGTAGCGGCCATGTTATTACGCCATACGGCTGTGTAAACAAAAAATTGACAACTGTCAGTCAACCGATTGGCGTAATAAAGGCTTTGTACTTTTATTATTTTCGTAACCAACGTAATTTTTTCATTATTACACCTAATACAAAATATGCTTTTAATTATTTTTAAATGATATACAATTATCTTATTTAATATGAGCTCATTTGATACAAAACGAACTGACGTCATTTACGCTGAGCAATATGGCGTCCAGTAAGAGGCGTTTTCGTCAAACTACGCGCGAAATTTGAAAATTTATAATTTAGATGCATTTTTATGGCACTTATCGATTGAATAAAAATTTTGTGTTTTTTTTGGTGGCATATTAGCACTACAGAATTTGATTGAGACACTTTTCAAAAATGGGTGTAATACCCTATTTTTCTAGCAAATGACTTTTAAAAAAGCTTGTTATTGATCTAATTGAAATAAATTACCTTCAGCTTTGTAGCGACAGAAATACTAAAAAAAGCCTTTAAAGTTAAGTGTCATGTCCGTTCCAGTTATCGGATGTTGAACCATTTGCGAACCGATAAAACATTATGGCGAACTCTATCGAAGTCTTTTTGTTCATAAATTTCTTCAATAAACACTGCTCTGTGTATATTGGACTGCATTAGGGAAACTAGAACGCTGAAAAATAAGAAGATACGTACGTCGTGTTTATTCAATAAATTGAATTGCTAAGCTAGAGGAGAACGTGCACACTGATATTACTTTATTTTACAAACTTCTTTATCATATTAAAGTACGAAAGCACACATAACTATAATATGTACCTCACACGAACGTAGTAACTTGTCACTTTGATAGACTTTGAAATCAAAATTTTTTGTTTGACTAGCTCACCCGACCGACGTTGTTCTGTCTCTATCTACTTTACCGACCTATCTGGCTACCCTATATCTACCTACCTACCTACCTACCCTACTAACTTACTTACCAACCTAGCCAACTTATCTACCAACCTACCCTACCAACTTACCTATAAAGCTACCTACCTACCTGCCTTCAAACCTACCTACCTACCCTACCAACCTACCTACCTACTCTACCAACTTACTTACCAACCTAGCCAACTTATCTACCAACCTACCCTACCAACTTACCTATAAAGCTACCTACCTACCTGCCTTCAAACCTACCTACCTACCCTACCAACCTACCTACCTACTCTACCAACTTACTTACCAACCTAGCCAACTTATCTACCAACCTACCCTACCAACTTACCTATAAAGCTACCTACCTACCTGCCTTCAAACCTACCTACCTACCCTACCAACTTACTTACCAACCTACCCAACTTATCTACCAACCTACCCTACCAACTTACCTATAAAGCTACCTACCTATCTGCCTTCAAACCTACCTACCTACCCTACCAACCTACCTACCTACCCTACCAACTTACTTACCAACCTACCCAACTTATCTACCAACCTACCCTACCAACTTACTTATAAAGCTACCTACCTACCTGCCTTCAAACCTACCTACCTACCCTACCAACCTACCTACCTACACTACCAACCTACTTACCTATGAACCTACCCACCTACCTACCTAGGTACCTTACTAACCTACCACCCTTCCAACCTACCAACATTCATTTTTATTATATAGAATTATGCTCGGGCCGTAGGGCACACCATGGATAGTCAATTCCACTGCCAACCCTGAATGATCTATCGTCTATTCACAGCATGACACCCTACTGTGTTGTTCAATACACGATTGAAGATATAAATATACTATCTATTATTGAGTAAATAGGATCGTTATTATTTTTCCACGTGCCGTTTTCTTATTATCAAGCCAAGAGAAAATTCCAACACGTAACTAAAGATGAACACCTAGAGTACGTAGAGTTTGTTCTACTGAAAATGCAATTAAAGCCTGTTTATAAACCAAGATTTTTTTCTCATAAAATTCTATGGATTTCTATAACTTTTTCGCTTTATTTTTGTTCAATATAAACTTTACAAGAAATCTATACATCTAAACAAATAAATAGAAATGTATTGTCTGTTTGTAATGTTAAAATAATTGTTATGAAATGAATGAAAATGAAAAATGAATTTGAATGTGTACATTACTTACTAAAGACAATTATTAAAATCAAAATCATCAACATACCTCTGCAAGTTAGAATAATCCGTAAATATGCCTATTTAATGACAACATGACTCCACATTTTCATCTTGAAAAATAAAATATGAATATACTATACGAGGAAACTATTTCACCTATAAAACAGTCTGTAAAAGGTATCACAGTAAGGTGTAAAAATAACAAAGTAATAAAAGATACCAAATTGTTTCGTTGGGTTGTTATTTTTCCATTTTCTGCTGTCGGTTTTATCTCGGTAAAAATATAAAACACGGATACAGGGATGTACCTAACTACATGTTTTAAGGTGAATATATATACAGGTATACATAAATTACTTGATCTTAAAGTCTATTTGCAGTGCGCTGGTAAGAAATAAATTATCCGATTAAAATGATATTTAATTAATTAAAAACTTTTTCTCTTACTAATTTTTATGTTTACTTGCGCCAGACAGGTTTATCTTTTAACTTTAGGTTATTTAATTGGTTTGTATTGGTTGGGTGTCGTAGTAGGCGACCAAGGGAAAATCCGGAAGTCGGGCAGTAGCGACTTCCGTGTACTTAACAGCTTCACTGCGATACCCAAGACGCCTGCCTTTTATGGGGGCGGCCTTAATTCAACAGTGGACGTCTATCGAGTGATGATGATAATGATGATGAATTGGTAACACGGGTCGATTATGTGTTATTTTTGTAAGTTATCCTCGTGTTAACAACAAATTTAGGGTAAAGTTTTTGACACAAACAGGCCTTAGTAAAATCTTTATGTAACAAATGACACAGCTAGTTTCATCTTACTTAGGGCGGGTTGTTTCAAACAGTCAGTTAACGTTACATACGGACGGTAAAAAAGTTACTATGACGTGAGATGTTTAACGTACGTTAAATGTAACGGGTTGTTTAATCATGACATACAAATCCGTCAGTTAAAGTTACTCAAAAAGAGACTTTATAATATTTTGATGTTTGAAGTAGCTGTTTGACAACACAAAATTACGTTGACTGGTCGGTTATCGTAATACCTAACTTTTGACGTACAATTTTGTGAAACAACCCATTTTTTTTTATGTAAAAATTATGTGTAAAATTGTATATTTGTTGCTCAATCAAAAGATTTGGCACACGTTTAGTTATTTATCTAGCTTAACACATAGGATCATTTTTATCCCATTTTGTGTTCCCGCGAATTGAGGGGTTTGGTTGAATTCTGAAGTTTACACAGGCGAAGTCGCGGACTAAAACTAGTATACAATATTCTCTCAGAGTAATCAGAGATTTGACCAGAGTTCCAGTCACTGAGATCTACAAATAAAGCTTAACTATGCAGTACAATATTCCACGACCTCTGAAACTGTAACGTCGCTCAATATATGAGCGTGTCGCCTAATTGTGTTTCTTGGTGACGAGTTCTTAGCAAGTTTCTGAGCACAATGGCATAACTACTTTTCTTTTTCGTTCATATTGAGACGAAATGCAGAAATCAGGTCAAAGTATATAAGTTTTTGTAAATATTTCAGGATCGTTTTTAGTATCTGTTGAATATGGAAAATCATGTACAATTGCGTCGTTTTAGTATAACAATAGAAGTCACTGCCCTTTCCCTAATACCTCTTTGTAGGAATCTGCACAAAAACCTATTTACCGTATACCGTACCGTATACCGTACCGTATACCGTACCGTATACCGTACCGTAGTGACCTACTCTTTTATTAAATCAAAGTACAAAAACATTCTTTATGTTTTCTATTTGTAGATAATTTCTTATTAGCTATGACAACATCAGAAAACAAGACTCATAAAAGAAAATTATTTGACGATTGCGATAGAGATGAGTAGGTAGCTACGTCGTTCCTAACTTTTATTGTGCCGCCTTTGTAAAAATTCTTTCTCCTTCTTTATAGTGACCGCTTGTGAAATCTATCTACGTAAATAAACTTTATTTCGTTCTTCTTATTGAGTACTTCCAACTTTCTTTTCCCAACTTTTATACGTCAACGTTCTACAACCGTTTTTCATCGGTGAAACATGTTGACGGATACGATGCATCGATATTTAAGACGTTACCGATGTTGGTTTCCATCTTTTAAATTAAGAATGCTAGAAAATTTCGTGGGGTCAATGACCGCAATGACCATGGAAATACGCAGCAACAGTATGACTTAGATCTGTAAAAAAAAACACAGAAAACATGGACTAAATTGGCGTAATCGAAAGAAAAAGTATTGATTAACAATTTTTTTACATTCAAAGTCAAAGCATTTATTTCAATTAAACCATTTACAGGCACTTTTGAATTATCAAGGAGTCGGTCAGTCAGAGAGTTGAAGCTAGTTGCTTGTTCCAAAACGTAGGTAGGTGTCTATGGAGAAGAACGAGCAAGAAACTCCACGGACATTCTTTTAAATCAAGTTTTTACATAATATTGGTTACATTACTTAGTCCTTGTTGCTTCAGTTAAGAGTTGAAATCTCTACTGACAGTGCCCGTGCACGATCATGACGCGTGGATAAGAACCATTCAACCCAACCATTTTGAAGGGAGCCGAATGATCCAAATGATCCATTACAATATTTCTGTATAAAAATCCGGCGTTACTATACAATATATCACAGAACTTTACCCCCATAGATTGTAAATCACTAGAACATAGACAACCGGACTCGATTAGACTTTTACTATTCCTTAGAGACTAAATAGGAAGTTAGACCGTTCCTCTCCCGTACGAGTCGGACACTTATTATGCAACCGGGACATAACATTTACGGGTCACTATCCCAACACTATCATATGTAGTCCACCACTAGACATTTCAAACTCTGCATCCTTGTTAATAAGGTTGGTTTTCTCTTAGTGGGAAGTAGTTAAGTTCTTTGAAGACAATTTGTCCAGTCATATGTTTTGCTCTTGGGATGTTGCCATTTAGTACGCAATGCGTCTTTTCAAGAGCCAACACGTTGGGTTGAATGGCCCACTTTTAGTGATGAGTGTACACGTAATGGTCATGTGTACCTACTTATTTATTATTATCATGGGTCTCGGTTTTCGAGCAAGCGGATTTGAAACCTGTTAAGTAGGTAATAATGTGTTTTTTTATTTACCTCCTTTCAATTTTTTTCTTGAACTAGCTTTTGCCCGGGTCTTCTTATTTGGTATTTGAGACTAACATTTAGGAATAACGTAGGATTCTAATAGCGACAGACATTTTATAATCAGGCCAGTAGTTTTGAAGACAAGCGGGTACGAACAAAATAATAAACCAGCAAACAAACTAAACAGTATAGATAATATTAAAATACTATATCATCGACATACAAAATTACAACTTATTTATTTATTTATTTTACTATTTTTAAAAGGAGATAAGTATCCATGTCGCCGGAAACAGTTGAAGTTTACTTAGGAACCGATAGGTTTTTATGAATAAAATAAAATACAATTTATAGAGAATAAACAGTTCAATGATTTAATAAAATTTCATTTGAAAGCCCGCATTGGTTTCTAAGAAATCTTCAACTATTCCCGACGACATGGATACTTATCTCCTTTGCGTACTGTACACACAGTAGACAACACAGGAAAAGAACATTATAAAATATGAGTACATAGGTACTGCTTATTTCTTAAGAAAGGACAATGCCAGAAACTCTATAGAACTTTGCCCCACTCAATAAAAGTCATGTGCAATATGTAGCATCTTATGTTTATTTATTGCTGATAACTAAACATTAGTCTTAGTGACTGTAGAACTTGCGGTTTCCGTTTAAATCTAAAAACAATAATGACATTGATTATAGGTTAAATTGTATTTAAGGTAAAATGAATTTGTATTTTGTGGGTAGGTATTTCGTAATCCGCAAGTTCTAAAAAAAAACAATTCAGTATAGAAAGGTTCTATATTCATTACAATTATGTTCATTAATTTACTTTTTCTGTACATGGGTGCGGCAGGATCGGGCATTGTCATTTCTGCCAGCAGACCTGCAAAAGGAGAAATGAAAAAATAAACATAGACGTATAGTGTGTGAGAAAAGGAAGAGAATAAAGTATGTGTGTTGTTTTTGTAGTAGCTAAGGTCTTGTCTGTTAAAACAAATGAATGTGTTAGTCAATATAAATATTAAATAAATAAATGGTGAAAGAAAAGAATACCTGGAAAGACTAGGGGGAGGCCTTTGCCTAGCTGTGGGACACAACGGATTTGAGTTAAAAATGAGATTTTCTTACAATGTTGGAGAAAAATAGCGTGAGGTTTGGACTGACTGAAGTCATCAAAACGTAGAGATCAATGCTCTTGTCTTCTCTATATGAAGCCATTTACCCTGCTTTGGGACAATAATAGGTTAGTATTAAGACACATGGTCTATAATGGTGCACAATGGAATATTCATGGATCTTTGATAGCGTGTTTTTCCTATAAATTATGTTGATATAGCTGTACCGTTGCGTTCATTAGTCGCGTTTCATATTCGGTTCACGAACCGACTGCCGTATCTACGAATTCCCTCTTATGATTAATAGGGAAGAGGGGAAACCAAATTTATCAATGAGGTTCTATTTATAGGTTAGTTTTGATTGTCTTTACTAATTTATTTTATATATAAAAATCTTCTGTGCGTGTGTATGAAAGTGACGGCTAAACGGCTGAATCGATTTTGATGAATTTGTTAGTGTGTGTTCCAGTGGATTCGAGAATGGTTTAGATTTACAATTGGACCCGGTAGGTGGCGCTGCAGTCCAGTTGTAGGACTTTTTTGTTGCAGTACAACGTCTGCCAGGCCCGCTAGTGTACTTATTAATGTGGGGTGTAATAACTTTAAAAGATAACACCGTTTATAATGGATATTAGGTATTATTTATTTATATGTTCCCAAGCTTTTGCATGCCTGAATTTTGTTACGGATTCTAGTCTAGACTAGACGGCCATCTGACCCCAAACTAGGGAGACCCTGTACTATGGGTGTCAGACAGCTGATATACATACACAAATATATTTTAAATACATACATATATATAGATAAACAACACCCAGACACAAGTCAAACACAAGTGCTCATCACACAAATATTTACCCTGGGCGGGAATCGAACCCGCAACACGCTACGCAGCAGTCGATCGCTCAGCCACTGCGCCAACCGCGTCGTCTATAAATAATAAATTTATTACTTTTCTAATTTATTACTTTTTATGATATGTCCAAAAGTTTAGTCACCGGGCATGTTTTTATTATTAGTAAGTAATATCAATGACGCTAAAAGATAGGGATAGTTAACCAATATTTAAAAATGGTATACCTACTTACTATTTTGTTTATAGAATTAGTTTGTTTAAAATTACGACACGGTTGGCGTAGTGGCTGAGCGATCGACTGCTGCGCAGCGTGTTGCGGGTTCGATTCCCGCCCAGGGTAAATATTTGTGTGATGAGCACTTGTATTTGCCTTGTGTCTGGGTGTTGTTTATCTATATATGTATGTATTTAAAATATATTTGTGTATGTATATCAGCTGTCTGACACCCATAGTACAGGGTCTCCCTAGTTTGGGGTCAGATGGCCGTGTGTGAAATGTCCCTACATATTATTATTATTATTATTATTTATTATTAAAATAAAATTTATTACTTTTTTAGGATTTATTTGATAGTTGTATAGCAGATTATGCACCAAGGGGATAAAGTAGTGTCTTATGTAGCGGGCGCCGTATTAATCCCGAGCAAAACGAAGGGGTAACTCCCGAGCAAGGCGAGGGAGTTAAGACAAGAATCCTGAGTGCAGCGTGGGATTTAAGGTCGCCCAAGACGAAGGCACCTTTATCCCGGAGGAGCATACTCTACTTTTCACACCATCTACGAGACAATAAAAAGCAATACTACTAGAATCAAAGTATTTTAATTTGTGTGCTATTTTTGGAACGAAGTTCCTTATCGCGCGTTGTGAAAGGGGGCTAGACGGAAAAAATTCTTACGAAAAGTTGTCACGACATTTGACATTTCGTCATTCATTTGATTTAAGAGCCATCTATTAACGTTATTGGCGCAACTGTGCTCTTCGAGATCGAATTACGAACGGCCAATAGATGGCGCAGAAATAATTTATTGGTCTTTCTATCTAAATAACTACGCATTGTACTAACATGTTAGAAAATGTTAATCTTTAAAATTACTTACTTACAATGTAAGCAGCCATAATAACTTTTCATTCCTCGCTTTTTTTTGCCCTGGGTTAAAGCCACTTAAATTCACTTTAACGCATCACATTAATTAGTGAAGGAATTGTAATAAAATTGTAATATAATTCCTTCACTAATTAATCGAAAGGAACTTCGTTCCATCCGGGTGTCCCTTGACACCACTCAAGTTTTTCTTTTATTTATATTCTACTCGTGGTGGCCAGTTTGATTTTCGAACAATTTATTTTTTAGTGCAGATTTTAATGGTGGATGCATGGAATTAGTGCGATTTATACTTTATGTTCCAAATTCAAATCACATTAATGACCAGCAGGTCATAACGAAATTCAGTACAATATTATTGCCCTGCTAGACCTCAGGTTTTAAATGACTTACATTGTCGAGCAGGTGGTGTGAAAAAATATTTATATGAACGAGTGTTATCAGTGTTTTCATTTATGGTCGTATCGTCGTCTCCACATTGTGTAACTACTTAGGGATAACTTAGCTTCTTCTTCTAGCGAAAGGTCTTACAGAATTAGACCAGCAGTTCTAGATATTAGCCACAATGAACACAAAAACAATATAATTTTTATTGAAGATTAAATCCATAATTCAATAAATATAAAACTTATAAATAATATTATTAAACTCTCGTTAGGCGACTGGAATAAGAGCGTTTACGCCGTCCATGTGCTGTTTTTTTTTTATATTGTTATAGGCTTGCGTTTGACCGCAACTCACCTGATTTTAAGTGATGATGCGGCCTAAGATCAAAAACGGCGGCTCAAAAACTGTACTTAACCATCAACCACTTATTTTACAAATATGTTAATTACCAAAAACTTTTGGGAATTTCGTTGTCTCAATAGTTAGTAAAGAAAACATTTCGATTAATAGATTATTTGTACATTCTATCAAGATAACTTAACAGAGGTTATTTAAATTTCCCTTTAAGCGTCAGTATCGAAGCCTAAAATATATAAAACTGATAACAGACCTAATTAGCAAAAACATTTTACCAATTGCAAAGATCCTTAGGAAAATTGTTAATTAAAAAGATTTTATGATTTATGTATCTTACTATAGTACATTTAAATTCAAACGAAGTGAAATATTAAGAAATTAAAATGCTTTTTTCACCGATATAACTTACTTAATGTAATACTTTTTATTATATTAGCTTAATATAATAGAAACGCATATTCTGTAAAGCATTCACTTTAAAATTTCAACTAATATAGCTATTATTTTTCTATAAATATTTAAAACTACTACAAAATCGCTGCGCGCGATAATTCAAATTACCTAACCTTGATAGGCTTGATTTCGAAGCCAATGTTTTAAGAAACGTTCCGCATTGAAGAGGTCCTGCGGAGCTCTCACCAAGGCCTCAAGTCTGCTATTACAATAGTGTCAGAAAGGTCTATCAATGATTTCATAATTGTTGATTTTGACCAGTTTGGTAATCTACTAATATAATGGCGTCATTATGACTTTCCAATGGTCAACCATTGACACTCTATTGAAAGAAATAATATAGAATGGTAATCTCGTACATAATGACAAATTAATGACTGACTTAGTTCACAAACTTCTTACTACTTCAGATTGCTTATAACACTTATAAATAATATGTAAAAATATATATAAAATCTGGCATGAATAAATGTTCAAATTTGTTGAAAATGTCATTATAACACAATTCTATTACGAGACCATTGACCGACCAATGATCGACCATTATGGATTTAGCAGATTACGAACTTTTAGCAAAATGACAATGGGATCGTGTTGAATGACGAAATTATAAAAATAGCAGACTTGGCCCCCAGGTAGCTTGAACCCTGTTCTCAATATCGGTGTAATACTGTTTATAACAGGGATTTTAAAATGTTTTTATTGTTATACACATTTAAAACGTAATGTTGAATTTATAACAGGAGGGAGGGAGCTCATAGTGCTCCCAAAATCTCGTTCGAATCGAGGTCTATAGGACCAATGCTCACAAGGATGACTGTATTGCCACGATGTACGGTAATGCTTACAATCGTATTTTTAGTCAGCCGGTCCGGGGTAGTTGGTTAGGAGCGCGTATTCGATTCGTGACGAAAACTTCATGTTTTTGCGTTTTGCCTAGAGCAATATCGTAATTATGTGAGCAGATTATTTAAAGACAATTTACAGTTTTAGAAAGATTAAGTCTTGATTTACAGCTACAGAGTAAAAGTATAATTTTTAATTATGGTTTTTTAAAGCGAAGACAATTCTTTCATATCGTTTTACGAAAATAGACGTCAGAGTTAACTTTCAGGACGAATACAACCATTACAATATGCCAAAATATTTTATTTTATGCGTTTTTACTATAGAAAGCTACTTTATTCCTAAATACTATAGCCTTTATTTTATTAGGGATTATTTAAAACATACACGTAGGTACGAAGACTAACTAGAAGCAATAGCTATAATGATGGATGAAAACATTTACAAAAAAAAATATTTGAGATCCAGTTTTTTTTTATAGTTTGTCAAATAAAACGTAGAGCAGAGTCTACCTTATAACAAAACAATGAAATTCACTGTAGGATAAATGACTGCCTATCAAGGACCAAATATTTAAAATATCAAAATATGCAAAATACTCGAAAATTCTACGCCATTCTTATCTGATCGTTAGAAATAATTTAATGACGTTAAAAGACGGAAGTGTTTGATCAAGTTTTAAAGCGTATAATAAAGATTCATTATCTTGTGTAATTCAGCATTAATAATTTGGCGATTCCTTAACGATTGAGTGTTGGGTTTCTTTCTGTTAATCATCATGAAGTTTTCTTCAACTTAAGTATATGTTCAAACAAAGATTTACGAGTTTTCATATTTTAGGGTTTTCATATTTACGATCAATCGAGAACATATTTTTCTAATAATTTATACCATTTAAGTGGTAATAAAATCGTTTAACTTTTTCTTGAAATAAATTGAAAGCTGAGAGATACTGTGAGAACCGGGAGAGGTATTTAGGTACCATAAATGATACTCAAATATTTTTACATCAACCTCAGATTTTGAAACAAAAGGCAGATAAACTGTGCGGAACACTAAGAATGAAGCCAAAAAAGCAATTACAAATTCAAATGCGAATTCCTACAATCTCGTGATTGTATTCGGTTTTGAATTTGTATTTGTATTTTAATTTGTTTTTTTTTAACGATGCGGCGTTTCGTACTCTACTGACTCGTGTCAGTACCGCACGAAGCGCGTTGTGCGTATTCGCTTTTGAATTTGTATTTGCTTTTTTGGCTTCACTCTCAGTGTTTGGCGCGGTCTATCGGCCTTTTAATTCATAATCTGAGACGTCAACTATGACCAAATACTCAAACGTTGACTGTGATAGTACGAGACAACGGCTGGCATCTTATAATAAAGTAGCGTTTGAGTATTTGGCCACTAGAGTGTATATTAGATTCGAGATCAATATTTTATCTTATTATATTATAACCACAACCTGACAGCTCACACGTCAGACGTCAAGTTCCTCTTATTCTAGAAGAGAGTTTATCTCACAACCTAACCAATTCAAATAAGTTTGTATTACTTGTAGACAGTCTCTACAATATCTAAGAACTAGAATTACCTATCAACATAATATTAGACACAAGATAGATAGATTAAACATACCCGAATCGTCAACCACGTACGAAACTAATCCATCTTATACACTGACAAATACATAGTCCTTTAATACATACGAGTACCTACATGTACTTACTGTAGTCCCGAACATTAATTTTGTGTCTCGAAAATTGTCTCTCCCATTTTTCAAGACGTCAATTCCTGATTCCGCACGCGCGCTCTCTAAACTGATTTTTGGTTTTATCAGTGGTATCTTTTTATAATTACTTGACGGATAAACAAAATGCATAACATTACAGATAATAAATCTATATTTAAAAGTCTTGTGTCATAGTGTTTGTTCCAATATTATTTTTATTTATAGGGCAAAACAACGTTTTCTGGGTCAGCTAGTAAATATGTAAGTTTATTATATTTTGCACACTAAATATGTCAACAAGAAATTCATCATCGTAGAATAAGACGTAATTTGAAAAGCATAAAAAATTCAATTTCCTTTCACCTTAGCCTTTAGAGCAAGCGCTCGCTCATCCAGGTATTTAAAATGTTAATAAGATTTGCAGTTTTTTATCAAGACAACGATTACTCTTGGCTGAACTTTGACTAATTGAGGACATTGCTTGACAATAACAAATCGGCTGTGCGGTTGGAAAAAGTGAGGAGAAATGGCCTAGGTACATGTTCTATGTTCTAAATTCAATTGAAAGGGTAAAGTCCAACACATTCGCCAATTTTATGTATTTTCATCACACTTTTTACCCCGACTGCAAGGAGAGGGTTATGTTTTTATAAACATTTTTTTAATCGAGTTATTTTAATCTATTTAATAAACCAAATAAACAAAAACATAATGTTTAGGGTTTAAATATTCTTTTACAGATTAGAAACATGTTTTCCATAAGCCTAAATAGGTATTAGCCTAAATAGTTCATAAAATGATGAGTTTATTTAGTGGTAATTTTTGAATATCTCGAGGCAGGCCATTGAAGACACGAACAGCGATGGGGGAAGAACACGGGGGCCAAGTCTGCTATTTTTATTATTTCGTCATTCCAACACTATCTCATTGTCATTTTGCTAAAAGTTCGTAATCTGCTAAATTCATAATGGTCGATCATTGGTCGGTCGAATTAAAAGCAATGACTGCACAATGACGTCCTAATGGTAGGTCACTGATCAAAGGAACTGTCAAAGTTTTAGCAGATTACCTACCACCTAAGTCAGTCATTCATTTGTCATTTTGTACGAGATTACCATTCTATATTATTTCTTTCAATGGCGTGTCAGTGGTTGACCAATGGGAGGTCATAATGACGCGATTATATTAGTAGATTTTTTTTTTTTTTTTTTGGGACAAGCCCGCCACACTATTCCCTAACCACTGTAACTCCTGTAAGCCAGAATCAACAGTGGCGACCACCAGAAAAGCGCCAGAGCAATGAAGCTCGACGAGTCCCAGAGAAACGATTCAACTGTCTTGGATCCCGCAACGAAATTAATCAGAAGAGAACAGCGGAGGAGTAAGAAAATCATTTTTTCCACTTCCCTCCAAATCAAGCAGGAGACAGAACAGAACTAGGCCAATAGGCACAAAGGGACGTTTACAACTGGGAGAAACCCAGTTGCTAAGCACCACGGATTATAATTGACATAATTAATGGGTCCTAAAAAGTGAGCTGTTACATTAAATTTGATTCCAATAATAGGTATGGCAAAAACGCTTGAACGCACGGAAATTAGTTCTAGTTTCCACAAGGTCCGCATAATAAACTGCACCGGATGTAGCCTGTACACTATCCAACATAATATTGCGTTCTTTCTGCCAAAGAATACACTCCCATAAGATATGATGTGCAGATTGTTCGTATTCACAGTCAGATGTAGAACATTGACACAAAGGCGAAGCAACAAGCTTGAAAGAAAATAATTTACTTTTAAAGTTGCCATGTCCTGTTAGAAATTGGGCAACACAGTGGTCCACCTCCAGCCATGTCCTGGCCAGCCGCTCACGAACGGATGGAAAGAACTGATGAAGGTGACGGCCCTTGCTAGAATCATCCCACCTACACTGCCACGCGGATAAAAGTTCCTCCCAGACGTCAGTCTGTGGTTTAAATAATCTAGAGATCTTAGCGCGGTCACGTTGAGTTAAAAAGTTTGCGTCCATGGTCTCTCGCGCGGAATAGTACATTGCAGCACGTCGTTGCACCTCAAGATCGACTGGAAGCACGCCTGCTAGAACCGGAAGGGCTTCAGTACTAACGGTCCTATATGCTTTACATAAAAATATTAAAGCCAAACGTTGACTTTGAAGCAATTTACGTCGTACCGCCCCTATGGTGGCCCTATCAGCCCAAACAGGTGCCCCGTAGCACATACATCCCAAATAGGTAGCCCCATAAATAGTTTTTAAAGTTAAAAATGATAGACCCCAAGTGGCTTTAGATATACTCGTCAAGGCATAAAAGTTCTTTTTAGCTTTTTCACCAACTGTTTTTATGTGGTCAATAAATGAAAAGTTTTTCTCTAAGACCAGACCAAGGTAGCACACTGATTGTTTTCTTTTAACGGGAACGTTATTAAATTTAATACTGGGCCATGATTTAAGATTACCTTTTAAAATAAGTTGATAGGTTTTGTGAGGTGCAAAGGTTAGACGGTTTCGGTCGCCCCACTGAGATATTAAGCGAAGGCAAGTGTCAGCCAAATTCTCAAGCTCAGCCCGGGTACTTGCCTGAATAAGCAGAAGGCCATCGTCCGCGTAACCAGTTAATGAACAACCGCAAGGAAGTGGAATCGCAAGCAAATCATCAAAACCTACATTCCATAAATATGGACTGATAACTGAACCTTGAGGACATCCCATGGTTAGAGCCTTCGACATAGAATGATGTCCAAGTTTGAGCTTCGCGGAGCCGTTTAAAAAGTACGAGTAAACAAGAGTATAGATGTTTCTGTAACAACCACGGGTTTTCATCTTAAGTAGTAGCATAGGCCACCATGCGTTATCGAAAGCCCCTGAGATATCCAGAAAGATCCCAATGACGTATTTATATTCGGACGAATTAACAATTTTCCTAACAGATAGTGCCGCGTCGACGGTAGATTTCCCTTTGGTGAAACCGAATTGATTATTATGAAATTTTGGTCCATCCGGTAGCAAACGTGGAACGATAAGGCGCTCCAGGAGTTTTCCCAAAGATGGTAGAAGTGTTATGGGCCGGTACGACTTCGGGTCATCCGGGGGCTTGTCGCCACTCTTTGGGATAATCCGTATAAAGCCACGTCGCCATATACGAGGAAAAACACCTTCCGCAATGCACCGGTTATAAACAGTTAAGATCGCGTCACCCGCTGTTTTACACGCTTCTATAATCATTCTATTAGATATTTTATCTTCACCTGATGATTTGTTGACTGGTAGTCTCTTGACAACGTCTATGAACTCGTCGGTGGATGGTAGCTCTGACGCTGGTGATTCAGGTGGCACCGAAGCCCACGCTCTGATCTGTTGGTGGTATTCGTTGTCGTTCATAGGTGAATCATCGGGTATCAGAGTATTAAGTAGAACTTCCGTTGTTTCTTCGATACCGGTGGTATGTTTATTATTTACTTTAATGTTTTGGACATACGCAAGGTCGACTGATCTATTAGCCTTAAACTCGTGATATAAAGGAGACCACGGACCTTCTTTATCTAGTTTTACAACAATTTTACGCAGTAAATTACCCTTAGATTTTTCCACCGACGCTTTGTAGCGTGACTTGGCAACTCTAAACGTATTTAATGCAAAAGTCAGTATATTAGTAGATTAGCAAACTTGTCAAAATCAAGAATTATGAAATCAATGATTCATTCATTCATCATTCTGAAACTATTGTAATAACAGACTTGAGGCCCAGTTAGTTTGGATCGCGAGAATAAAAATATAGATTTCTTTCTTCATCACGAACAAGTTAGTACTTAGTAGCAAGCCAAGTTCCAAGTAAAAGAAAGGACGCAGCAGCGATGTGTAACACTACACAAACCATTTGGATCCCTTAATAACTTAAAATCTATTTACCAAACTTAATTATAGTCTTAACAAAAACATACAACAAATTAGATACAGTTTGCTCAGTATGTGTATAATCTGTGCGCAATCGCAACTAAATATAAACAAATCTCACTAATTAGTTAGTGTAACAAAGTTCGTAACTAAAATAAAGTAGTTAGCAATTTAATTGCCACACTCACAGACGTCACTTAATAATAATGAATCATTAACTTTAATTGACCAACATAACTTGGAATGCTGTCAGTCAAAAACATCGATATCTGTGGTCAAAAATATTGTTGTTGACATGTGCCAAGTTATGTTGGTCAATTAAAGTTAATTATTCATTATTATTAAGTGACGTCTCTGAGTGTGGCAATAAGAGAGGAAGCCAATTAATGACTTGTTTACTTTAAACAATGTTTGAGTAAGTATTGAGATTTAAATAGCGGATTGTTATTTAGTCCGAAATATTATTTATGCTGTTATTGCTGTATCCTCTGAATCATCGGTAGTACTGCAGCCCTGGATTAAAAAGATGTTCTAGGCCTAAATTGTGCTCAATCTTTAGTAAGTCGCGAGCGAAATGGCATGACAATGACAGAAAAATAGGAAACAAATACATTCTTCTCATTAAATTATGTTTACCTAAGTAGGTACCTACGTAATTATTAATATTTTCTATTGTAACTAAATGTATTTTTAGTCTTATTGAACAGTTTTTCATTCGTATCGCTCCATTTTTCTTCATGATAGCCAAGAGGTGACTTCCAAATTTGGCAAATATTGTTAGATGGGTCGCGGTCTATTTACGTAAGTACCTACATAATCACGATTAATAATTAATAATAATTCATTTTAATCTTTTGAACAATTTTAATTAATTATGTTCTTCAGAAATCATTTATTTGTGAAACATCTAATATCTATGTAATTAATTAACATTATCTCGTAAATGTGGCTGTGTTTAATTAAAATATAACGTTTACGAGTTATTAGTTAGCATATTTGTTATTCTCGCGTTATTTTTAGGGTTCCGTACCTCAAAAGGAAAAAACGGAACCCTTAAAGGATCACTTTGTTGTCCATCTCTCTGTCTGTCTGTCTGTCCGTATGTCTGTCTCGGGAACGCGTGGAGGTATCGAGTTGAAATTAAAATCATACTTATACTCAAATCTACAGTCCCTTGAAGCTGTAAAAAAATCAAACTTCTAAGTTAACGTGAAAAAAAGATACGACCGTTTATGCTGCAAAAAACGTACATTTCGACACTCTCAAGGGAATCCAAATTTATAGGGTACTTCCCGTTGTTGACCTAGAACAATAAAATTTCGCA
Source organism: Charanyca ferruginea (assembly GCA_947361185.1). Classification (NCBI taxonomy): domain Eukaryota; kingdom Metazoa; phylum Arthropoda; class Insecta; order Lepidoptera; family Noctuidae; genus Charanyca; species Charanyca ferruginea. The sequence goes on along the minus strand of OX376058.1, from coordinate 27,219,768 downwards.
AGTAATATCGTCTTTTACTAGGGAAAAGTCTGAGTCTTACATTTGTAATTAAATAATAAAAAAATATAGTCTTTATTTAAAGTACGTAATCAATCATCGAGGTATGCGCGATCTCAATTGTAAGGGTGACCAAATCACGGAATTGGAACGGAACCATCGGTGTGCGAGCCCGACTCGCACTTGTCCGGTTTTATTTTGATTACAATACGACCTGATACAGAGCTGCAAATTGCAAAAAAAACGTAAGAAATTTTGAATTTCGCGTTCCCTGGCGCGTCTCCCTTAACTATTATTAACTCTGAAACCGAAACACATACACATACACACATACCGAAACATAGTATAATTTCGACATTAAGTATATTGCCGATATTGAAATCTAAGACAGTTGTCACTAAGATCAAATACTTATTCAATATCATAGGTTCCTCCATACGAAAGATACAGAAATATTTTCTACATCCGATTGGATAGAAACGATAACAGAATTCAGAGCTATTTTTCGTTTTTCGTATTTGTTCATTTTAGGGTAGCATCACCCGTGTATGCCAGGAACACGACTATGCTCTCCAATGCCAGCGATTTACAGATAATATCGAGAAGAATTCACGGATCGTTACCTTCAAGTGTACGCTAGAAATAGGAACTTCGTTTTCCCAAGGGAATATACTTGTAGCAGTCGTAGCTGTCTGCTCGCAGAGTACCACAATAAACAGTAGGTATAGGATGTAGACATTTCAGTTTATTTTGCACTTTGAGATTATTTATTCTCACAAGAATTACAATTCACTTACATGAGAATATTTAAAACTACACAATATATATCACACTTGTATACCAAAATTTTGGACGTGATACAAACAAACTGAGCGTCGATTGTAATAGTTTAAGGGTAGGCTATAAAATATGAACAAGCGATAGTTCGATACTACGGACTCTGCTGTCAAAGTTATGTAAACAAGTTTCCGTATTTTGCGAAAAGTTTTTCTCATTAAGGCGACGATATACGACTTTTACAGATTTTAAACTGACAATCACGTCAAAATGTGCAGTGTAAATGATTTAAAAAAAATATATGTTAAACTAGAACATTCTCTTAATCATATAGAAAGTGAATATTTTTGATTAAGTTCATATTAAATAGTTTAATTAACTCGTGAAGTTGTGTCTAACGCGGACAAAACATTGACAATCACACAAAATCTACCAGGAATAATTATCCGAAACTTATACTACCTTACAGACAATTTTATTATCTATCTTTTAGTATACGCCTTTTTTTTAATTTTGAAAGAATACTACTTTTAATTAATTTTTTCGACTAAATTTTGAAAGTTTTGGACGCAGACTGCGTTCGTTCTGCATCAGTTTTGCGTCCAAAACTCTCAAAGTTTAGTCGAAAAAATTAAATAAAAGTAGTATTAGTAGTGGGCCATGATGCGGAGAGATATACTAATATTGTAAGGGTATAAATATAATGATCACCAAAAAATAATTTAGGATCTTAAGCTCCCTTACCAAAAAATATACTAAATTATAATATCAAATGTACTAAATGGTCACCAAATCTTAGTGTGCAAAATAACCAAAATATTTTTTTGACCCCCCTGGGGCGGATCCGACATAGTTAGGTTAGGTTAAAACTGTGACCCCCAACGCGAGCGGAGCGAGCGTGCCGCGGCAGCGGCCGCCGAGTGCCAGAATCAAATCGCTTTTTACAGTCAAACTCATACATTTCTACAATACTTTAGGAAACACCATTTTGGTGACCATTTACTATTTTTGGTTTTATTTTATTTACAATTATTGGTGATCATTTAGTAGATCTGGAGGTTCGTTAAACATAAGCCATTTAAAACTACACAATATATCACACTTGTATACAAAATTTTGGACGTATTACAAAAGGCTGAGCGTCGATTGTAATATTTTAAGGGTAGGTTATAAAATATGAACAAGTGTTACTTCGATACTACGGACTCAGCTGTCAAAGTCATGTAAACAAGTTTCCGTATAACAGCGGTTTTTGCGAACAGTTTTTTTCTTTTTAATTACCTTACGTATTTTATGTAAAATGCCGATATTTGGACACTGTTGCAAGATAGCGGAGAGATACTTACTAATATTGTAAAAGCAGAATTAACTTTGTTTGGTTGTTACGCTTTCACAGTTAAACTACTGAACTGTTTTTGATGTAATTCGCTACTGATTAAGCTTGAACCCCAAGAAAGGATAATAGCGAATAATATAGGCGATACTAAAAAGCGGAAAATAAAAAACTAAAAAAAAGACATCCGCATTCAAAAACTAAAAAAAAAGCGGCCAAGTGCGAGTCGGACTCGCCCATGAAGGGTTCCGTAGCAGCAAATAACATAATATAAAAGTTCTTGTAGTTCGTTGTAACTTTGATCGATGTTTTAATAGTAGTGTATTTTCTTTAAATTGCGGTTTACGATTTATGTCGTATTAAAAAAAAAGTACTTACTAGATCTCGTTCAAACCAATTTTCAGTGGAAGTTTTTATTAGTTTTATCATTCTCTTATTTTAGAAGTTACAGAATGTAACTTCAAGGCACATTTTACCACTTTGGAAGTGTCTCTCGCGCAAACTATTCAGTTTAGAAAAAAAATATACTAGAAACCTCAATGTCATTTTTGAATACCTATCCATAGATACCCCCCCACACGTATAGGTTTGATGAATTATTTTTTTTAATTTTCGGTTCTAAGTATGGGGAATCCCCAAAATTTATTGTTTTTTTTTCTATTTTTGCGTGAAAATCTTAATGCGGTTCACCGAATACATCTACTTACCAAGTTTCAACATTATAGTTCTTATAGTTTTGGAAATAAGTGGCTGTGACATACGGACGGACAGACAGACGACGAATCTGTAAGGGTCCCGTTTTTTGCCATTTGGCTACGGAACCCTAAAAAGTGATAAATAACTTTTAAAGTCATGTGTGTTCTGTGCTAGTAGTTATTTTATCACTTTTTAGTTCTTAAAGGCGCGCGGTTGTTTTTTTTTTAAAGGTTTTTTCTTTACCGCTGAACGGCTACCGTTTTACATCTATACTAATAATAATATAAAGCTGAAAAGTTTATTGTTTGAACGCGCTAATATATGGAAGTACTAGTCCAAATGTGAAAATTCTTTTTCGCCAGTGAGAAGCTACGTGCTGTAGGTATTTTTCTACTAAAATATTTTGAGATCCGTAAGAAAATTATGAATAACGAGGTCCCGGGCAAGTTCAGACAAGGGTTGAAGCTATCTCTATTTCCCGATACATATAATCTGGGTATCTTCAAGGCACGAGGGAACCGGTTTGTCCTAGGCTAGCGTGCTCCACCTTAGGCCGCATCATCACTTAAGATCAGAGGGCCTAGTTTGCTATTTTTATAATTTCGTCATTCCAACACGATCCCATTGTCATTTTGCGTCAAAAGTTCGTAATCTGCTAAATTCATAATGGTCGATCACTGGTCGGTCGATTTAAAAGAAATGACTGCACATTGACGTTCTAATGGTAGGTCACTGATCAAAGGAACTGTCAAAATTTTAGCAGATTACCGCCTCAGTCAGTCATTCAGTTGTCATTTTGTACGAGATTACCATTTTATATTATTTCTTTCAATGGTGTGTAAGTGGTTGACCATTGGAAAATCATAATGACGCCATTATATTAGGAGATTACCAAACATGTCAAAATCAACAATTTTGAAATCAATGATAGACCATTCTGACACTATTGTACAGACTTGAGGCCCAGGAGAGTTGCGGCAAAACGCGAGCCTATAACAATAGAAAACAAAATCCTCATACCAGATTTCATCAAAATCGGGCAGACAGGCAGACAGAATTCCTTTCGCATTTATAATATTTGCATGAATTGCCTGATACGGTAAATATCACTGTCGTTGACAAAAATCAATTTCCCGAGATCGCTAAGAAAATTAAAAAGAAATATTGTTTATGATAATATTTGCAATAAAGCATCGTATCTTCTTATAACATTCTGAAACATACGAAGGAATTTACGTGGGCGGGAACGAGTACTCAAACATTTTAACAGTCTACAATGAATCTATCTAGATTCAAAAAATCTATTTTAGAAATTTTATTGGGTATCCGATACACGATTTAGTTTTTACTTGCATGCTTTCAATCGTAACTATTATTGATACATTTAATGTTATCCAGTTTAACACTCACTTGAATCTATTTTATGACTTCTATTTTCAATTGAAATAGTTTGATCTTATACGTCTGTATTATGACTAACTACTTGAGTTTTTACGAGGCGTAATATTTATTTTTTAAGTTATACATTCATGTTAAATCATAACTAAAGTAAAGCTGCAATAAAAGTCATTGATCCGATTTGTAACAAAAAGTCCCGAAACTTACGATAGAGATCGCTTGAGTCGTCAATAAAACTGTCGCTAATACTGCTTTGCTCGACTTTCATAATACTAAATACCGCATCAAGGTCACACCTTAGGGCGAGGCCACAACACTGGGTTGCGACGTCGCATTGTAAATAACTACGACGCGTTGTGCGGCGTCGTAGTTTTTTGATGCACTGACACAATGTACAAATCTGCAATGCGACGACGTGCTATCTATCAGTTAGTGTCCACATTAAACGAACTGACGGTTAGCGTCTTGTCGTACGATGTCGTATGCGATGAAATTTTTGCGATGCGTCATCGCATTGTATTGCCCGCAGTGTTGTGGCCTCACCCTTACCACGATTATACAATCGTGATAGCGACACTGCTTTACTTTTTTTTGTATGGTTTTGAGATATTAGAATACATTGGTAGAAGGGCGTCAACGACTTCTATTGCAGCGTTATTTGGCGCCTACCTTAATTTTAAGCTTTACTAGGTAAAAAAAGTATCACCATTATATGGATTCTAATAACCCTACCCTCTAATATGAATTACTAGTTTCTGCTCGCGACTTCATTCGCGTGTATATCAAGTATATTTTAAAACAAACCCTATGGCATTCGGCAATAGCGTAGCTGTTTATCACTAAAAGAATTTTCACAACCAAACTTTACTTCTTTATAATATTTGTATACATAAATTACCCACGGAAGACGAGGATTTATAACCAGTGTGTGTTGCCAGTGATGACATATGGCACAGAAACGTGGTCCTTAACTGCTGGCCTCCTAGAGAAGCTCAGGGTCACACAGCGGGCCATGGAGAGAGCTATGCTCGGAGTTTCTTCGCGCGGTAGAATCCGGAACGAAGAAATTCGCCAAAGAACTATGGTCACCGACATAGCTCTCACAATATGCAAGTTGAAGAGGAAATGGGCAGCCCACATCGCTCGAAGAATCGATAACCGATGGGGAAGAAAGGTTCTCGAGTGGCGACCACGAACCGGAAGACGCAGCGTTGGTAGGCCTCCCGCCAGATGGACCGACGACATCGTCAAGGTCGCGGGTAACCGGTGGATGCAAGCGGCAGGTTGCCGCTCGTTGTGGCGTTCTATGGGGGAGGCCTATGTTCAACAGTGGACGTCTTTCTGCTTTTTTTTTTTATCTATTGATAGGCATACGTTTGACCACTATCTCACCTGATGGGAAGCGATGATGCGGTCTAAGATGGAGCACGCTTGCCTAGAAGTAACCTATTCACTCTTGCCTTAAAGACTCCCAGGTCCCAGGTCTGATGATGATGATAATGATGATGAAGTTACCCACATTTTATTCCAACCTTCTAACAACAAATGTGCATAAAAGTTAAACCTATAAACAGCCAAATAATCTCTCAGTTTCCCATAATCACACAATAACCAACACGTAATAACAATAGTAATAACATTTTATGACGTTTAAACGGTCGCGTTTGGTTCGGAATGACTTCTCGTATGTTTTCACGCGGATGTTGATATGAATAGGCGGATGACGGTGCCTGTAAAGCTGGTTGTTCAAGTAACGATTAATCGTTGCGATTTTTATTATGATTCATCATCTGCCTAGCCTTTTCCTAACTATGTAGGGGTGTGCTTCCAGGGCCTCAAGTCTGCTATTACAATAGTGTCAGAATGGTCTGTCATTGATTTCATAATAGGGTATTACACCAATTTTTGAAAAGTGTCTCAATGAAATTCTGTAGTGATAATATGCCACCAAAAAAAAAACACAAAATTTTTATTCAATCGATAAGTGCCATAAAAATGCATCTAAATTTTAAATTTTCAAATTTCGCGCGTGGTTCGACGAAAACGCCTCTCACTGGACGCCATATTGCTCAGCGTAAATGACGTCAGTTCGTTTTGTATCAAATGAGCTCATATTAAATATGATAATTGTATATCATTTAAAAATAATTAAAATCATATTTTGTAATAGGTGTAATAATGAAAAAATTACATTGGTTACGAAAATAATAAAAGTACAAAGCCTATATTACGCCAATCGGTTGACTGACAGTTGTCAATTTTTTGTTTACACAGCCGTACGGCGTAATAACATGGCCGCTACTATTTCACGGTGTTTTAAAACAGATTAAAAATACTGAAAACTTTAAATTGAATTTAAAAATTGGTTTTGTTATTTTATGTACTAAAACTTACATTTTCCGACTGCTCTATGCCTAAACTGTCTCAATAACATATTTATAGATTTTTTCTCGTATAGAGTAAAATACCCTATTGTTGATTTTGATAAGTTTGGTAATCTACTAATATAATGGCGTCATTATGACTTTCCAATGGTCAACCACTGACACGCCATTGAAAGAAATGATATACAATGGTAATCTCGTACATAATGTCAAATTAATGACTGACTTAGTTTACGAACTTCTTACTACTTCAGATTGCTTATAGCACATATAAATAATATGTAAAAATATATATAAATGAAATCTGGCATGAATAAATGTTCAAATTTGTTGACAATGTCATTATAACACAATTCTATTATGAGACCATTGACCGACCAATGATCGACCATTATGGATGTAGCAGATTACGAACTTTTAGCAAAATGACAATGGAATCGTGTTGGAATGACGAAATTATAAAAATAGCAGACTTAGCCCCCAGTCTAACCGGATGCAGCTGAACACCAGTGTTTTACATGCAGCGATTGCCTATCTGACCTCCATAACCAAATACCTGGGTACTTGACTTGGTAGACTGGTTGTTAGATTTTCTGGCAAAGATCTACAAATGACAACCGGGACCTACGGCTTTTACGTACTTTCCGAGGCACGGAGGGGTCTTGATATTTTTATTTTATTTTATTTTTATTTTATTTTATTAGGATCTCCAACAAAGAATACACCTTACATGCTATATAATAAAGGACAAGAACATAAATCTATGTGCTTCCTCAATTAAAGGAGACCACATCATGCAATACAACACAAACAGTTAAGCTAAATAGGTAATGGATAATTTAGAATTTAAATGGAATAAAAATAAAGGTTAAAAAGCGAAGATAGCATACTATAACAAATTATGCTTTCAGACAAATAAAATTAAAGCAAAAAAAAAAAAAATTGCTAGTCAGGCAGTCCAACACTTACATTACATTTAACTGTGTACGAATTAGTGACTTATATTTACCCAGATATGATATGAAATGGATGGTCACCCATCCACAGATTGACCGCGGTAAGCGTAGCTTAACCATCATGTCCGTTCGATTGGTACAGCTTTTAATTAGGCACGGGTTCTTCGATTTTTATTATAATTATGTAAACAATATTTTCCTTGGGACCACTCCCAAGCAAAATATTGTCGCTGTTGCAGCTGAGAGTGATTATCTTCTTATATATAAAAAAAAATGAATCGCTAAATGTGTTGGTAAGCGCATAACTTGCGAACCGCTTGACCAAATTGGATAATTCTTTTTTTATAATATTCCTTGAAGAACGAACATGGTTCTTACGGAGAGAAAAAAAAAAAAAAAACTCTTTTGTAGGGTAGGTATAGGGTAGGTGTAGGGTAGGTGTGGGGTAGGTGTGGGGTAGGGTAGGTGTAGGGTAGGTGTAGGGTAGGTAAGTAGGTAGATAAGGACAGGACAACGTCTGTCGGGTCAGCTAGTAAAAAATAAAAACAAAAAAATACTACGGACATGTTAGTACAGAATATTGAGTGTTTCAGAGATAAACTCAGGGAGGCAATTTAAGTGGCTCTGAGAAACGTTCGCATTGTAATCTTAATCTCAATCTATCAAAGACTCTATTTTACCTTAATTTTGGACAAGATTACTACATTTCGAATTACAAGAATTGGCCTTCCGTAATACAAGAGAATAGAACCGTGCTTTAAAACTTATAATACAACTAGCTATCTCGCGACGACCTCGCTCGCACATAATGATTTTTAATTTTATTTGGATCGGATTTTACTTCCAAATATCTCCGTTGGCGGTCACAAATCTATTCGATGATTAATGTCACGAACAGACAACCTAACTTTAGTCTTGTAATAATAGAACCTTTTAAGTATAAATTCAGTCTTACCATGAAGAGCGTCGAAAGTCGTCACTGCATCTATTTTTAATCTTCACAAGATGTACTCAACTATCAGAGATTTAATATCCGAATATACTACGTGATTTTTTATTCACGTTCCAAATTTCTCAGGGTGATAGTACCCATGAAATTGAATAACTTTCTCCAAAAAACATGGGTCGAAATATTAAAAAAAAAATCGGACTTCCCATACAAAATCGATCAGCTGACTATTGATTTTGTATGGGAAGTCCGATTTTTTTTAAATATTTCGACCCATGTTTTTTGGAGAAAGTAATTCAATTTCATGGGTACTATCACCCTGAGAAATTTGGAACGTGAATAAAAAATCACCAAGTATAGGGTGACTGGTAATTAGTGTACGATACTTAAACACGTGATTGTGTTCATGATAACAAACAACTTTCCCGAAGAAAAAATGGTTTTGTACTGGTTCACTTTTATCACAATAACACAACTGCCGTATGAAATTCACGCGCGCCTGTGACCTAAAGTGAACCGGTACAAAAAACATTTTTTCTTCGGGAAAGTTGTTTGTTATCATGAACACAATCACGTGTTTAAGTATCGTACACTAATTACCAGTCACCCTATATACATTTTTAGAAAAAACTTCGTGAAATAATAGTCACATACTGTTACTTTATTGTTTTGTCATGAAAACGTAATTTTATTAGAATAAGATATGCGTGAACTCAACTTCTTAATACTTATTGCTACTTTTCCAAATGACAAAATTCATCATCATCTGCCTAACCTTTTCGCAAGCATGTTAGCGTTGACTTCCAGTCTAACCGAATGCAGGTGAATACCAGTACCAGGTGAATACCTGTCTGACCTCCGTAACCCAGTTACTAGGTAACATTGGTAAGACTGGTTGTCAGACTTTTTGGCTTCAGACTACCCATAACGACTGTCAAAGATCTACGAATGATAGCCCGGACTAACAGCTTTACGTGCTTTCCGAAGCACGGAGGGGCTCGGTATGAATGACAAAAGTACGTTGGCCATATAGCAATTTAAATCTTTAAGTGCTACCTTTTTCTTTAACCTTTCCTGACATTGACCTACAAAAACAGCAGACTATAGGTCGGGATATCCAACGTCACACATCCATGACTCTTCATTTTATTTGTAAGCACTTTCTCGAAGTCAATTGTTATTTCTCGCATTTTGGAAATTTTATTTCGAATTCGCTTTTTCCTTTTCAAATATATAAGCTAAAAAAATCATTGTTATCTTTTCAAATACGACACACAATTCTAATGTTTGCGTTGAAAAACCTACGCTTTGTTTTTAAAACGGTATAATTTCTACCTCAATTCCTCTGGAATACAATGTTTAATCAGTGAGTTCAGTTCTACAAAAGAAACGGGAGTAAGCATATAAAATATTCCAATGTGACTACAGGCTATGTAAATGAAAGCTTGGAGAGTTGTTATAAAAAATTGAGAGACTAATGTATTCAGAGATCAAATAATCCTACGTTATCTGTGCCCCGTGGGACTGCTCGGGTCTAAGGGACCAGACACATTCGTACGAAGTGACTGATAGACAAAACGGCTCGTTTACTTGCTGAATTGCTACGTCACGTAGTGCATTGTCATGATGAAAGGTAACCATGGCTGAGAAAATCATTGCTACGACGTATTTTCCGTTTCGCCGACGTAGGTTCTACTACACGTACTTACGTGAAAGCAAAGGAAATTGAGATGTCCGTCTCAATTTCCACTGAGATCGTTTGAAATATTACGTAGGATTTTAGTATTTTCTGGACTCGTATTTCTTTTGGGTTTGTAGATTAATGTGCTCAAAAATATTTGAGAGCATTTTCTTGTTACCTCATATAACTACGTCGTTAATTCCGTGACGGATTGTATCGTACAAATGTAAAACAACCCTTATGGAGCCGCCTTAATCTACATATCCAGAATTTACATTTTCACTTGTTGTTTTTGTTTAGAATAAATAAACGACTAATCTACTGTGAATTCATATTTAAACTTATATAAAGCGTGGACTTTGTCGGCGAAAAAACCTCTTTTTTTATTTTTTTTGACAAATTGGCATAGCGACTAAAAGGCATATTAATAATTTGTAGAAAATCTATTTAGGGAATCGGCAGGTGTAATCGCAGTTAGAACAGATTGAATCCGAATAAGTGTAAATTGGTGGTTTACTAAATTGAATTCTAGTTAGTAGTCTCATTTAGAATTCAATTTAGTGTAGTGTGATCACCAGTTGTCTATTTAGGAAAAAAATTCAATCTTACGTTGAATAAGAGGGTCAAGTTCGTCATTAAGGTCAACATTTGGGACTTATCCATAATGTTGAATGAAACTTAAAATTCGAAGGTTAGTCCCTAGATCTGAGATGAACTAACGCGGTGTCTTACGTAGGCGATTAGCGATAGGCGAGCAGCGCGACGCGGCGCAAAATCAACAAACAGTCGAAACCTATTGAAGTGTCCTACGTTGTCAAATTAACGTTGGGTGCGGTGCGGCGTGGGGCGAAGCGAAGCGAACGCGATCAGTAGAGCTATTCTGTTACAATCTCCCTCTGTGAACACCTAGGTGAAGTGAGCTGTCATACGTCCGTCTGCTTTGTGATCACCGAGGGAGATTGTAACAGAATAGCTCTACAGTTGGCTTGACATTTTCGCGTGAAATTGGTGCGGTGCCGTGGTTTCTTTTTTGTAATAATTTGGGAAGTAGAAATTTTAATATGATTCTATACAATAACTTCCTATATTATGGGATAAAGGGAACAAAAATTATGTCAACCGGTTATTATCGTATCATGACATGTACAGAGCTCACTGAACGAAGGCGACAGGCGGGCGGTTCGCGCGCACATAGGACAGTGCCGCCGCTGCTTCGCATCGCTTCGCGTTGAATTCGCTTGTCACCGTATCGATTCGCTTCGCGATCGTATTCGCTTTGAACCGCCTACGTAAGATGCGCGTAAGGATCGGCACCAATGAAATTACTAGTAAAAATATGTAGATAGGTTATAAGTGCTCCGCGAGTGACACGTTTAACTTGAAACTATGCTAATTAACTCATTTAAGCTCAGAATCGAGTTAGCGTCAAGGGAATTCTGTTGTGTCCTGAATGTCAGAATACGTCCAAAACCACCGAAAATGATGTTTCCCAACAATATCGAATTTAGTGACGTTTCGCGTTTCCTATGTCACCTTATATAGTGTGACCTCAGATTATGAAACAAAAGGCAGATAGACCGTGCAGAACATTGAGAATGAAGCCGAAAAAGCAAATACAAATTCAAAAGCGAATACCTACAACGCGCTTCGTGCTGTACTTACTGATACGAGTCAGTATAGCACGAAACGCCGCCACATCGTTAAAAAAAACAAATAAAAATACAAATACAAATTGTAAAACGAATACAATTACCGGCCGATTATAGGTATTCACTTTTGAATTTGTATTTGCTTTTTTGGTTTCATCGTCAGTGTTCCGCGCGGTCTATCTGCCTTTTGTTTTATAATCTGAGAGTGTGACAATACAATATTACGTTATTTATGTTATGCGTTAGTGTGCAAGTTTTGAAATTGGAACCTTGTGTAGGTAACTTATCAACTCCTTTTTACTTGTGATATCATTGGCCGAGACCACGAAGTAAGTATATTCTTCGTGGCCGAGACACATAAAAGCGGTGCGCTAAAATAAATGCACGCATTTATTTTTGTAACGTGCAATGCGCCGCGCATTTCGGTTACGTTAGGAAAAATGGTGTCAGGAGGACCCCAGAGGCGGCACCAGTCGGGGACTGCGGAAGGATCGAACATTCCCGCGACCCTCGGCGTAAGTGTGGATGGGACACCGGGGTAAATTGTAGTCAGAAACAGTCTGACAGACCGGGCGGTTGACATCAATGAAAATTCTTTAACCCGGACGCAAAAAAAAAGCTTTTTTACAAAAAAGACAGCCGCCTTCAAAAACCAAAAAGTGAAAAATAACTTTAAAACAGAACACACATCACTTTAGTTTCGGAAGTCGGTGGCAATACAAAACAACAAATAGAACAGCCAAGCTACCGACTTCCGAAACTAAAGTGATGTGTTCTGTTTTAAAGTTATATTTCACTTTTTGGTTTTTGAAGGCGGTTGTCTTTTTTGTAAAAAAGCTTTTTTATTTTTCTTTTTTTAATACTTCCTTATCATACAAATCCATTAAGAAATGGCAACATAGTCAAAACAGAGATTGAAAGTACGAGGTGAGAACATTACAACATCATCCATTATAATTTTTTGCTTTCTGTCGATTTTTTTAAAAAGTGCTGAATCAATTTCGATAAAATTTATATGGTTCCATATAAATTTTATCGAAATTGATTCAGCACTTTTTCCTTTCTTTTCTTTTTCCCTTGAGGCATACCCTACCCATTAAAAAAATAATTTTCAAAATCGCTTTACATTTGCGGGAGAAATCGCGTAACAAATATACAAAAAAGAAAAAAAAACATACAGACGAATTGAGAACCTTATTCTTTTTGAAGTCGGTTGAAAAGAAGTAGGAAAAATGGACACAACACGCTGCGTGACACCGCATCGGGGAACGGTCTTACAAATAGGTATAATATGCATTATTATTTACGCATTAACCACGCTAGATGCTTCGGTAAGTGATTGCTTAATACTTGTTACGACTCTTGCGCATGCAATGTCGTTAACAGTTATACCTAAGTGAAAGTAATCTGGTTTGAACGCAATACAATGTTGAATTTCGGTACCACAGTCACCAGCTCCGGTAGCCGTGATCGTCTAGTGGTTAGGACCCTACGTTGTGGCCGTAGTAACCCAGGTTCGAATCCTGGTCACGGCAGTGATTACACTGTCGCGGCGGAGCATATCTTTTTTTTGCACATATGCACTATGTGCAAAAAAAAGATAAGGAAGGAAGTATTAATCAATCCAACAAAAATTAAAAACGGTTTCATATTTTAAGTTTAACATATTTTTTAATATTTTCATCATAAAATGTCTCTAATGAAAGATATAAAAACACTATCTTTTAATACTGTTTTGTATTGTCTATCACCCGACACTGAAGTTTACCGCTTTTCTTTTGTTTTTCTCGAGAATCATTTCAGAACAATGCTTGAAGAACAATGGAGAAAAATTTGAAGAAAATAGTTGCCGTTATGAGTGGTTCGTCTAAAATTTGACATAATCTATCAAGTATTATATTTTTTGGTGTTTTATGCCATAGTAAAAAATATCAAATAGTGCCCGTCACGACAATTTTCTTCGAAACTTTTGCTGGTATGCCTCAATCCACAGAGCGTATTTATGTGAATTTGAGTAGTCACCACTTTTTTTTTAATCTTCTTTGCTACGGGAAAAAATGCGGTCGGTTCTGTAAGAGTTCAAACCATACTGAAGTCTTACGGTACCGGATTAAGATGTGTACTTGTGTTCTTGTGAGTGATGGTGTACTAGGAATCGGAGATTATTTTGAATTAAAAAAGGATAATGGAGAGAATCTTCTGTATTGAATTTATAGTATGTTGGCCTCTGTCAGCGCCCGGCAAAACAATACCTTCATACAAAAATAAATCTAACGTTTTTAATTTCAAAATACTTTCTAGGACGAATCCAGAGACGAAACAAGTCAAAGGTTTTCGACCAGCTTACCATATGCATGCAACTGAGACTTCCTGATAAAAATTTAGTTTTTCCTAATTCTGCTGATATTAGTGATTTAGTTATTGTTATAGTACGGCTAAGGGATAAGTCCCTCCAAATCCGCGTAATACTGTAGAGCTTGTCCCAGACTGGTCACTCTCCCACCGTTTGTATGAAATGAATTCCCATGAAACTATTTTACCTTGGCCCGACAATTTACAGTACACAATATGTCTGTACATATTTTCAACGATTTCTCTGTAATCTAATCTTATGATACAATTTCATAGTATCCATCTCTTATCCACATACGATATAACCTTTCCGAAAATCCAAAGGTATCTTATCACATGACCCGTAAAATCTATTATTTAACCCTTCGTTAACCGGTCACTGAGCACCTACAACCTAACAGATACCTTTAGAGATACCTATAGATAGTCTTATAGGTACAGAGACCCGCACATCAAGGTACAACAATCTGTCAAATTTCTTTAATAGATTGTCAACTTTATTACAAAAATATAAGGTTCATATTCAATTGGAAAAATTTGACTGTTTGGTATTGCTGATTGTGTTGGCGTCTGTACATTTTCCATAGAGATGAAGACGGTAGCTTACGTCAAATGTAGACTTACCCATTCATAAGATAACCCTTCCGAGTCACAGCACACTTGTTGAGTTAGGTAGTAATTCATTTAACGACGATTATTTTGTTTGATTTGGTAGTTCTTGATGAGCTCATAAAGCTTAGTAGCTTTATGAGCTAGTGTACTAGCTAGTGCTAGTAACTTACCCAGGTCACCCCAAGTTTGTCAGATGTCAGTTTTACACTTTACGTATTTAAGAACAAAGGGTTTAGAACAAGTCTGCTGAGTAGGCGAAAGTAAAGTAAATTCGATTGTTTTTAGGCGATTAACACGACGCCGCGCACCGACGCGGCTCGAGATGAAGCGGATCTCACGTCGCATTGCATTGGCTTGTATGTAAACATGTGATGCCTAACACACGGTCACCGCCGGACCGTACGGACCAGCGGCGCTCAAATCGACCACAACTTCCGCCCTTCGCGGCGCGGCGGTAAGCGACGTCGTGTGAGAATCGCCTTAAGCCGCTTCCCCGACCAAAAGTGCGTTTTTCTTCGTTATCCAGGGGCTAACTCATTAATTAAGAGAAACAAACTACATCTAAAAGCATATTATTAATGTTCAATATCCTATCATCACATTCCACGTTCTTTTTTTTTGTAGGTATGTACCACAGGGGCTTTTATTAACTCATTAATTAAGAGAAACAAACTACATGTAAAAGCATATTATTAATGTTCAATATCCTATCATCACATTCCACGTTCTTTTTTTTTGTATGTACCCTATACACACCTAAATCACCCTGTAAAAAAATGACCAAAATAATTGAAAACATGCCAAAGTTGACGTGCTATTAATTTGAGGATTACACTAATAGATAGGTAACTTAAAAATCTTTATAATTTACTTTTTTTTTTATTTCAAAACATTGTTCTTTTTTTTATAACAAAAACACCCAAAAATTGTGCGAATTTCGATTCTGCGGCAAAGGGAAATGTATGGTCAAGGTTATTTGGTCAGTAAAGTTCAAAGGAATTCTTATAGTTTCGCCATTTCCACGGTTTAGCTTAGAAGATATAGGTACTTACTAGGAAGCTGTAATTTGGCAGTTTGGGAATTTGGCGGTGGTGGTACCGAAAGCTGAAAGTTTTTAGCTAAAGAATGGATTTAGCAACAGGACCGAATTAACGGGGTTTTGACTCTCAAACGGACGAAATCGCAGCCAAAAGGTAGTACACTATATCAGCAAGAATATTTTACGACTTTATACGAAGCAACGTTACATAATTCGTACAAATTAAACACTTGGAAGTTTGTTTTAGATTCGCCTCGCACACCGACTTGTGCATTAATTAAAATAAACTTTTTATGAGAGAAATCTTGTGTCAGAACCAAGTTACTGTTTACTAATAATTAGCCAACTTTAAGTTATGAACGTCATGAATAAAGCTGCTTGGAGTTTGAATCAAGTGTGCGGTTTTATGAAAAGCGCGAAGTTCTAATTTTGAAATAATTTAAGATTTTTCTTTTGTAGGGTAAACTTTCTTTGTTAGGAGAGCTTATCCTTAATTATACTAAAACTAATTTCTTCTGCATAAACTTCAGAATTAAGTCTTAAATTATCCCAAGGAAACACAAAAAAAGGCAAAGAATTATCCTAAGTTTTAAGCTAGATCAATATCTAAATGTGTTTCAAAATTTTATCTAATTCCATTCAGTTATTAAAGCGTGCAAGAGTCTTTCTATCCATCTATTCCTCCTCACAAACTTTAGCATAGTTTACTATATACACAGCATACTTTACTTACTTGATAAGAAAATCCTAGCCGATATATCATTGCAGTGCAAAGATTCTTAAAGAAAGGTTAGAAAAACTATTGATTACCACACTTGCTCAGTCCGTGTTTGTGATTAGCTATTGGTCCTTTCGTCCGCGAAGTAGAATGTAAAGGACCAACAATAAAATGGCGGGAAAAACGTAACGTAAATTTGATCATTGAAAATACACATTTCACGCAAAACATTTATTTAGTTTATTAGGCTTTATTAACTTCAATGGATACTGCTTTGTGCTGGTTGCATTTAATCAAAATACGTATTGTGAGTCGAAATCCCAATCAGAAATTCAACTAGATGCGAACACTTTTAGGTCTACAGAAGTCCTAATAGGTACCTTTTGTAAATACATGCCTACCAGCTCAGATTATCAATCAAAAGGCAGATAGACCGTGCGAAACACTGCAAGTGAAGCCACAAAAGCAAATACAAATTCAATAACGAATACCTACGATCTCGTGATTGTATTCACTTTTGAATTTTTATTTGTATTAGTATTTGTTTTTTTTAACAATGCTTCGCTTCGTGCTGTACTGACTCGTGTCAGTTTAGCGCGAAGCGAATTGTAGGTATTCGTTTTTGAATTGGTATTTGCTTTGGTGGCTTCACTCTCAGTGTTTCGCACAGTCTATCTGCCTTTTGTTTCATAATCTGAGCCTACCAGCATACGAAAGAAGAAAAAAAATATGTACGTAAGTTTGTTTAACATTGTTTACCGGACGTCTAGAGGGAACGAGCACGCTTTAACATTCGTTCCCTGATTGGCAAACAACAGTGATTAATTGAATCAAAAGTTTTCCAATCAATTGCTTTGGCATTTATTGTGTTGTTTTATTTTTATTGGACCGGGTTCCTTATGTTGTGGTAATTTATTTTAGATTGATGTGGAGTGCTATAATTATTATGTTCTAAATCTTTATCAGTGAATTTAGGTGGAGTGAGATTGAGGTGAGTTGGCATGTCATTGATACTATTAATTGATCATCATCATCATTAGCCAAAAGACGTCTACAGTTGAACATTATTTTATGCCTCCCCCATAGAACACCAGTGGTAACCTGCCGCTTGCATCAAAGAATCTACTTTTTGGCTTTTACAATATCATCATTATGACTTGTGCTAATCAGGTAATCTAAAGATGTACTAACAGCCTTCTTTTTCATCTACCACTACACTACACACTCACTTTTTAACACATTAATTACAAGTACCCACATAGCTCCATAGAATTATTGTAAATTTTAATGTATTAGCTTGCTTACTTCGTTTTTTTTTTTTTAAATGTATATATATATTTTTTGTCTCTACTGTGTGTCTGTTGGTTTGTTTTGTCAGACTATACTGCCGATGTACCTTTATCGTAGAATCAGAAACATGAACGCAACAGTGTTTTTGCTACCCTACTAGGGAGTGGCAACTGTTTTTCCTTAACACAGATTACTTTGTGATCAAGCTAGGAGAACAGGGCTTCACCCAACAATTTGTGTGTACAACATGTTCCTAGTTTTGTTTTTATTATGTCGCTACTTTCTAACCACTTTATGTACTACAAATAACCTTTTATTGTCAATAAATAAATATATTATATATTATCTCTGGGGTTGAGCAAGATCAGATCTACACTGAAATGGTTCTCAATTTATTCAGCATTCAGCAACACGGAACCCAAATAACAATTAACTCGAATAAAACTCAGTGAACCGTTACAACAGTCGCACTCGTAACGGTTCTGTCCAAATAAAATAAAAATGCACTTTTTTACTGTCGCAGAAACATTGTTATCAGATATTTTGTTATTGTAGTCACTAGCTCCGATAGCCGTGATCGTCTAGTGGTTAGGACCCTACGTTGTGGCCGTAGTAACCCAGGTTCGAATCCTGGTCACGGCAGTGATACATGAGCACATGTTTTATAAATTTTTCACATTTTACAATGACAATTATTGTTGATAGGAACATGTAAATAAAGTTAGTCATACTATTAAATAATCAATAGCAGCACGCGTAGCATGACCACGCTATATCTACGGAAGAATAGACATACTGACAGGAAGAATAGACAAACTGTACTGACTTGTCTATTCTTGCTGTCAGTATGTCTATTCTTCCGTAGACATAGGGTGGTCATGCTACGCGCGCAGGAAGACGCTTATCTACTATAGTTTGACTCGTGATTTGTTTAAATGTTTTTAGTTCACAACATTTTATTCAGTACAGCACTTTTCCCACGGTTTCCTCAGCGTCAATTTCTGTACGGATCCCAATTTTTTTGATAATAAAATAAAGTCTATAGCATTCAAGGATAACAGTGCTTCCTACTGGTGAAAGAATTTTAAAATTGGTTAAGTATTTTGCGAGTTTATCTATTACAAACAAACAACAAGAAAACCAATCTTTTTCTTTTAATAAATGCATTAAAATCGATAAAACCTACTTTGGAAGATACGGTACCTACTTACCTATATCAATCAATCAATCAAATCATTTATTTTAGACAAATATCCATAAAAACTAAACACGTCATGATACAATCACAAAGTCTTAAACTTAAAATAAAAGTTACAGAATTCATAAATAAAAAAAATTAATCAAAAACTCAAATAAAAAGGGAAATCATTAACATGATAATTGAATTAACACACATAAAAACATAAAAACCAGCAAAAAGGTCTGTTTTACCAAAAATGAGGAAATAAAACAAAACTTGCGCAAAAGCAAGTTTTATCGACGGTGAGAGTGGTTTCAATTCAATGCATTTCGTTTAAAGTGTTCGAAAAATTTGGCTTCACAGTCACCAGCTCCGGTAGCCGTGATCGTCTAGTGGTTAGGACCCTACGTTGTGGCCGTAGTAACCCAGGTTCGAATCCTGGTCACGGCAGTGATTACACTGTCGCGGCGGAGCTTTTTTTATTTTTTTGCACTATGTGCGTTGAAGGATATTAATGACCTTAATAAAATTCCTTAAAAAAATATTCGGGTACCTACTAATGGCGACACCTAACATGGTTTTGCCACAAAGTACGGAAGGCTGCGGCGCGCCCAAGCAGAGAGACCACTCAGAACAAACCGCCATTTTACTCACGCACACATTGAGATTACGTTTATAGACATTCTCAAGCAGTTTCAAGCAGAAATCAGTCTCGACTGTCACATGTTGTCCAAATGAATAAATGAGAGACATTGACATTTCAAGGCGAACAGGAAAATTTTGTTATAAAAAATGCAAAGAGTTCCAACCAGTGTCATTAAAATTTCATATTGTCACAAATAAAACCTACAGAGTCAATACAATAGCTGCGCAGCCCTAGTGAGTTTGGCAAGTTTAGGTAATTGTTTTTGAAAATGGCGGAAGCGGACTTTCTGTAACCTCTAAATTTTTTGGATTTGCCTACAAAGAGAAAGAAGAGGAGAAAGAAGTAAAAAATACCGATACTATTGATAGATAGCTCAACTAAAGTTCAATTCACCTATATTCTTTTAGGAAAACTTTTACGAAATAGACCGCGCAGAACTAGGTTTCTGGCTCAAAACTTAGTGTGTAGACTGTGTGGAGATATTTTTATTTCAGTTATCTTATTTTAGATACTTAAAGAACGTGTGAATATGTAGTTTTCTAATCTCAATGTTTGACATGTTTTGAAGAAGTGTGGTGTGTAATTCTTATAAGTTCCTCTATGTGTACCCAAGTTGTGGCCTCTACCTTGCAGGTTTATTTAGGCATCAACAATAATATATCTACTTATTGCCTCTTGTTTACAAGTTGTGGCCTCTACCTTGCAGGTTTATTCAGGCCTCAACAATAAAATAACTACTTATTGCCTCTTGTGTATCACTACAAAATTACATTTGCTTATAAATCCCTAATATTTTGACGCCAAAAAAAATACCACATAGCGCACAAATGAACAAATATATATAGAGTTAAAAAATGTGAAGCCAAAAATAAACTTTTTTGAGAAACAAATTCAGTAAACACGTTCGAAAATCAGCTTTTTTGCACAATTTTATCTGAAATTTGGTCGTTCATTATGCACTCATACATTGAAAGAGTAAAAAAAACAGCGTCATAGAAACCTTGCACATGTAACGGAGATTCTAAATTACAAACCTTTTTACCAAAAACTTGTAAGGCTTTTTCAAAAACACGTATGTCCTGGAACCAGTTTTGTGAAATTTCCGCGCGCCAATTTTACTGTGATGTTATCGCGTTCTGCGAGTCACTCGTTTTTTTTCGAGCTTTGCATTAGTTGCAACAAAAAATTTTTCAATCACGCTCGCTTCGTTCGATGGGGATGGGCGCTCTTAAGAGGAAACACAAGGGCCGTTTTTCCATACAAACTTAGTCCCCTGTTTCCTCTCTGGATTATGCCAGTAGATCAATTATTTTTTTTTTAAATATCCATGGCTACTATTGGCATGTCCCTATGTTTTCCTTTTTCTCATAAATTTATTATTAAAAGAGATATGAATATTCAAAAACCTAAAAAATTGGCATGATTTTCCGCTGTGTTCAAACATTCAGAAAACAAATTTGACTTGATTATATAAAAAATAGAAAACATAGGAACACGGCAAAAGCCTTTCTTTATTTTTTAATGAAAAAAGCAGTTAAATCGGTTAAGTTTTGGAGAAGAAATCAGGGGACTACGAATCATTGATTTTGTGTACTTTTAATAGGTATTTTCGGTCAAAGCTGCAGTTGTCTCTATCGCGCTCTGCGGTTCGTGTTCGGGCATCACGCGACAGCAATCGATTTTACAAATACCTAATTTTCAATTCTCTAGCCCGTGGTGTTTCCTCTTAACAAGGGGTATCGTGCTAACCAGTTACTGGGTTGTGAAGGTCAGAGAGGCAGTCGCTCCAAGTAAAACACTGGTAGTCAGCCGCATCTGGTTAGGCAGGAAACCGTCCCCGACATAGTTAGCAAAAGGCTAGGCAGTTGATGAACAAAATCGTGATAATAAATCTAAAAAAAGGTTAATTGAGTAGCGAAATTCATAGAACCTTTTACTTTGAAAAACGGCCCGTGTTTCTGGCTGTGAAACAAAAGGCTGCCGCTTTAGAGTTTCTCGTGTTTTGTTGTTTGTTGAAGTAGTCCTTTGTTTTTCGTGTACACTGAGTTAGTAGAAATTCTGTGTTACCTACGAGCGCGGACAGAACAACAAATATGCTCAGCACTTTCAAATAATTAAAACACAATGAACTGAAATTCTGTAAAAATATAGTTGACAATTTGCTTACAAGACTTATTATACTTTTACAGTAATACTTCAGGTAATAAGTAACTAAAATCATTTTAACGGGAACCGCAGTTATTCTATTTTAGTGTTGCAATTTTCCATGGATTTTCGGATATCAGAATAATAAGTAGTACCTTATAATTCAGTTAAAAAATAAAATAACCTTTATTTCGGACAAATAACATCCATGGTGCGTTAGTAAACAAAAATCTTACGACTATGTTAGTAAAGCTTAATATTATGACTTTGCGATAAGATCATTTTCTGATATTATGATCATTGTTTAGATAATATGTATTTAAAATCTATTTTTAAATTAATAATAATAATATGTGGGGACATTTCACACACGGCCATCTGACCCCAAACTAGGGAGACCCTGCACTATGGATGTCAGACAGCTGATATATATTCACAAATATGTTTTAAATACATACATATATAGATTAATTGAATAAAGGGCGTTCATTTCGAACTTTAGTATGATTGACCGAACACAGTGTAAATAAAATTCAGAAATACTGGAACAGATAATAAAAATCCCAAAAGATATGCTCCGCCGCGACAGTGTAATCACTGCCGTGACCAGGATTCGAACCTGGGTTACTACGGCCACAACGTAGGGTCCTAACCACTAGACGATCACGGCTACCGGAGCTGGTAACTGCAGTGCCAAAAATTCAGATCATTTTCATCGAAATGCAGCATTATTTTGCAATATTGTGTTCACAATTCAACTCTTGCGCAAACCGCAACAAATTGTAAGTGAAAGTACTCCAGTTTAAACGAGATAGTCTTATATTTCGGTACCACAGTCGTCAGCTCTGATAGCCGTGATCGTCTAGTGGTTAGGACCCTACGTTGTGGCCGTAGTAACCCAGGTTCGAATCCTGGTCACGGCAGTGATTACACTGTCTCGGCGGAGCAATTCTTTTATTGTTATTTATATTTTTTTACTAGCGAAACGCCCCGGCTTGGCATGGTTCATGGGTAAGACATAACTCTATTGGTTTACGCGGAGCACGTCACTAAATCTTCCAGTCGACATGTTTTTTTCCGACATCTTCAACAATTATTATCATATCTCAACAAATTAATACAAATCTATATCAAATTATACATTCGAAAGAATGTAAAAAAAATATTCAAGAGGAATTTTGAATATTTTTTTTTCAACCGACTTCAAAAGAAGGAGGTTCTCAATTGGACCACACGTTTTTTTTTATATTTGTTTCGCGATTTCTCGGGCAAATCTAAGCGATTTTGAAAATTATTTTTTCAATGGATAGGGTGTGCCTCAGGTATAGTCCCATATACATTTTATCAAAATTGAGCAAAAAAATATACGTAGATGTTTTGACTGTGTTGCCGTTTCCTAATGGATATGGAGGAGGAGGTACTAAAAAGCGAAAAATAAATAGCTTTTTTTTACAAAAAAAGACAAGCGCCTTCAAAAACTAAAAAGTGAAAAATAACTTTAGCACAGAACACACATTGACTTTAGTTTCGAAATTCAGTGGCTTTGATATGTTTGTTGTTTTATAAGTCATGTGATCAAAGGCGGTTGTCTTTTTTGTAAAAGAAGCTTTTTTTTAAAGAAAACGTTGCCCACTCTAGAAATGTCTCCTGTGTCGTGGATGCGTTTACAAACATTTAACCCGGAATAACTATCTAAGGCCATACAAATATTTATTCTGAACGAGAGACGAACTCGCGACACGCAGCGCGGCAGTAAATCCTCAACCACTGCGCCAATCGTGTTGTCAAAATCACTATCTATCTATTGATGAAAAACGCATTAAGAGCGTGTATTCGCGCCCAGAGCAATATCGTAATTATGTGAGCAGATTATTTAAAGACAATTAAAGTTTTAAGAAAGATTAAATCTAGATTTAGACAGCTACAGAGTAAAAGTAAATTTTTTTATTATAGTTTTTTAAAGCGAAGACAATCCTTTCATAGCTTTTTACTAAAATAGACGTCAGAGTTAACTTTCAGGACGAATACAACCATTACAGTACGCCAAAATATTATGTTTTATGCGTTTTTTCAACAGGATATACAGTCTTAAAGTCACACAGAGCCAAAATTACGAAAATATTACTATTATGTATTAAAAACCATGTTGAAAAAGTACAAAATCGGTTCACTTCGTCAATTTTTTTTCACCAGTATTTGAATAAAAGCATAATTGATATATTTATTTTATGAAAATAAAGGTTATGCATAATATACAAAATATTTTTTAGCCCGTTACACGAACTCATTTATTTTAGACAATTATTTTAAGAAGCCCTGTAAAACATCGCGCGCTGTCGTTCGCCGATCAATTTCAATGATTCGTGCTTATTTCGTGCGTATTTCTTTTTCTGGTACACATACACCGACCATTGTGTTGTACTAGTGTGTGTCAATGCTGCTACGTCATTCTAGCAATCATTTAGATTTTGAGTTGCGCTAAATCGATAACGCGCCCTTAAAATCCGTAGCGAAATTTAAAAGATCTAAGCATACAGAAGGACAGATAATAATAATAATAATAAAATAATAATAAAAATTCTTTATTTCCAATTTTACAATTTTACAATTTAAAATGAACACATCTGACTGTTACAATTGGAATGATGATGAATGAATGAATGAATTTGAATGAAGATGGCGGGAAGCGACTTTGTTTTATACTATTTACTAGCTTCTGCCCGCGGCTTCGCCCGCGTAAAAAGAACGATTATCCCAAGGGAACATATTACCGGGATAAAAAGTATCCTATGTGTTAATCCAGAAAATGGTCTACCTATCTGCCAATTTTCATGCAAATCCGTTCAACGGTTTACGCTTGATTGAGTAACAAACATCCAAACATCTTCACAAACTTTCACATTTATAATATTAGTAGGATTGCAATGATTGATATTGATATACACACATGTAAATACATATTAACAACACCTACGCCGTTTTGTTTCGATATGCCACAAAATATAAAGGGTATACAGTACAGAAGGACCGCTCCCGTCATCTTCAAAAATAATTATCTAAACTTGCCAGACTCACTAGGGCTGCTGCTGTATTGACTCTGTAGGTTTTATTTGTGACATATGAAATTTTATTGATACTGGTTGGTACTCTTTGCATTTTTTTTATAACATTTTTTTTCTGTTCGTCATGAAATGTCAATGTCTCTCATTTATTCATTTAGACAAAACGTGACAGTCGAGACTGATGTCTGCTTGAGATTGCCTATTTCATAATGTCAATGTGTGCGTGAGTGAATTGACGGTTTGTTCTGAGTGGTCTCTCTGCTCGGGCGCGCCGCAGCCTTACGTACTTTGTGGATATGCCTTAAAGCTTACGTTGATAAGCATCTAAAATAAATAAATAAATAATTAAAAAATAGATAAATAATTGGCACGGTTAGGGATCCTTCTAAGGCTAAGAACTCACGATGCTGTTTTCACCCGCGTCCGCCTGCGGTTGCGGGCCCACAGCTTCTGTAGAATGCAGTTAAACAGGGTGGAGATGGCAATAGCACATAAAATGATCATGGTAGGATTTGGTAATTTGGTGTAATTGTTTTTACTGAGCATTAATAATATTAAATTATGACGCCACAAGTTGCCGCTATTCTCACAAGTTAGAAAACCAATATTTCATGTGGTGTTTTATTTTGGTTACATTTATATGCTCTTTAGTATATCTGAACATTTTTTTATTTAATTTCGTTTTTAGGATGTATTTGATAGTTTCAAAATATTCTTATGAACTAGTATTACCAGTATTTTAATTTTTTGTCGCATCGTCGTCCCCAGCCTGTATATTTAAAAAACAAAAACACATTTCACGACGCGGTTTACGCCCGCGGTGTGCGCGGTTGTTCGCGGCAAATCAAATCAAATCAAAAATATTTATTTGCTCGAATATGGTACATAAGGTGTAACATAAATTTTATTTCAGCATATCCTGCCATAAAATGGCGTGCAAATGTATTAGCAATTAGCAATGTCAATTAATCTAACTTACTGTTAAAGAACAGATTCTATTGACTTGTCTTCTAAATAGTCCTTAATGGTATAATAACTTTTAAATACAAGTAGTTTGAAAAGCTTTTTTTTAAATAAAATCAGAGGTAAGTCTTGGAAACTATTAGGTAAATGATTGTAAATAATAATCGACATGCAGTATACATTTTTTTTTAATAATGTCAGTTCCTCCCTCCTCCTTCAGGCTCCCGCTGCGGGCGCGGGCGCTGGCGAAAACCGCGTCGTGAGTTCTTTGCTTATTTTATCCTTAATCAAATAAGATAAGACGAATAAAAGTGAGAAGGTTCTTTTTTTTCGAATTCTCCAGAAGCTCTTTCAGTTAATTAGGTGGTTACGATTGATTGATAACTCTATAATTAGATTAAGGCCAGCTGTGGTAGGCTGACCGTAATAAGATTATCTAAACAATACATTCAGACAATCTGATTAGGTTTATTCAGTAGCAAAGTAATTGTTGAGATCAGAATATAAATTATATCTTGGAGCACTGGAAAGGTCAATGTTTTAGTATGGGGGATGTTACCTTTTGGAATGGGCAACTAGAATCAACTTTATATTTTTTTATTATGACGTTCAAAAGTGCCTTTTTAATGGTCTAATTGAAATAAATGATTTGACTTTGACTTTGACTCAAATAATAGTTTTAGTTAAATTGACATCTTTGTAATAATAAGAATATTAATGCTTTATTAAAAATAAAGTAAGCACACATTTACATAAAAGCGCTGCCTCCTAAACTAGGTGTTAACCTGTATCTCAGGAAACAGTTAAATAGGTTACAGAGTTTTCAGGTTATTAATACTAAACAAAAAAAGTGAGTTTAAGATAAAGATTTAAATACTTAAAAGTAAAAATACTCGGTTAATTTAAGTAATTAAGTGCGAACGTGGTGATTTGTTAATTTTGGTTCAAGAAATCTAGTTCATATAGGGATATTGTGAAACCTATAAACGACGACACGGTTGGCGCAGTGGCTGAGCGATCGACTGCTGCGCAGCGTGTTGCGGGTTCGATTCCCGCCCAGGGTAAACATTTGTGTGATGAGCACTTGTCTTGCCTTGTGTCTGGGTGTTGTTTATCTATATATGTATGTATTTACAAAAAAAAAATGTATTTGTGTATGTATATCAGCTGTCTGACACCCATAGTACAGGGTCTCCCTAGTTTGGGGTCAGATGGCCGTGTGTGAAAATGTCCCCAAATATTATTATTATATTATTATTATTATGACGGCTTCACAGTACCAGTCGTATATCTACGTGCACTGGTGTGTAAAGAATCGGAGGGTTGTTATAATTCATCATCATCATCATCATCAGCCTGAAGACGTCCACTGTTGAACAAAGGCCTCCCCCATAAGGAGGGAGGGGGGGGGGTTGTCATAATCCGCTTGGCAGGCGTGTTGGGGATCGCAGTGTAGTTATTAAGCACACAGAAGCCGCTGCTGCCCGACTTCCGGATTTTCCCTTAGTCGCCTTCGACGACACCCTCGGGATGAAATGGGTGGGTGCTATTCTAGCCCGGACCCCCCCCCCCCCATGTTATAATTAAAAGAGTAAAACTACAGAAAAGATTTGTATTAAGAAGCAAAAGCCACAGCACTTCGGCCACGCCAAATAACTACCCACTAAAAAAAAATAGGCATAACGCTTCTATTTTTAAATTACTTCTAGAATAATTCAGAGTGTTTGGAAAAACCATTTAGTAAAACGTTTCCGACCAGGTTGCATTTCGTTTATAACGTTTATTTTATGTACTAGTTGTTTAAAAAAATAACTCTTATTCTAAAGTCCAATTTACATACATTACGCCTATATTAACGCCCGACATTATAATAAATTCGTGTTCCATATTCACGTATGAAAATCGACGGTTAATCCGGAAAGGCGACGTGTTAAATATTCAATTTATTCATAATCATAGGGGTTACAATGCCAGCTAGCGTTAAGTGAATCTTTGATAATAAATAGCTTTGGAATATCTAGGTCTTCATGTTTGAGATTGATAGTAAATAGGTCATCATTTTTGATGTTAAGTAAAACATTATGAACTCAACTCTCTTCTTAAAAGAATTTGTAATGCTTTTATCATAGAGTATAAGAACCAAACGTAATCATACATGCACCAAACATAAACATGAATGCACCAAACGTTATCATACATGCATCAAAAGCTATCATGCATGCACTGAATAATATGCCTGTAATATTTTCGAGTTTGAACTACCCACATGTAAATGCTACTTAGATGAATCTGTGAGTAATATCTCATCCATTTCTACATTTATAACCGGTTTCTAGAGTGAGAATCAACGACATGTCCCAATTTAACTCGTTATGAGAACTCAAAAGCCAGAAAGTGTGACAATCAGTCTTGCCATGAGGTATATTATTGTTTAATAACTGGGTTGTGAAGCAGATAGGCATTCGACCCCAACATAATTGGGAAAAGGCTAGGTAAAATAATTTTGATAAACACTGACAAATGATATTATATTTGACAAACATTTGACAAATAATTTTGTCGGTCTGTCGTATTTTCTCCACGAAACTATCAAACCGTTAGCGACGATTTTCGGCTAAGATGTGACCAAATAAACCCATAAACGTTTCAAACTACTTTCCATCCACTCAAATCAAAGTCTTCACCCAAGCGAAATAGCGGGCGTACCTAATAATACTCTACTAAATCCTAATGGCAGGTGGCGGGAAATCCTTATTTACTTATATATTTATCATATGAAGTGACTCGGCTAAGCTTTCCGCTTATGTGTGGAGCCGAAAGGTGTTGTGATCGGGCTTGAAAGGTTTTAGGAAAAGCGCGCTCAAATTGAGTAGCGCTTGAAAAGCTGAATTTTCTCAATTTGACTCGGATTATCTACGTGTGGGGATTTGAAAGATGGATTTTTGGAAATGTGTTTAAGGGATTTGTTTGTTTAAATTGTTTTGTTCAATGTTTGTTAGGTTAGAATTTACAAAAGGATCATCATCATTTCAGCCGAAAGACGTCCACTGCTGGACATAGGCCTCCCCCAAAGGGGGGGTTTTGCCATAATCGCCACGCTTGGCAGGTGGGTTGGCGATCGCAGTATGATTGTTACAAAGGCTCAGAGAACGCTGCTGCCCATTCTCTGGTGAGTCCCTTAGTCGCCTCTTACGACACCCACGGGAAGATATGGGATGGTGCTATTCCTTACGTCCGACACCATACGTGATTTTTTAAAATTGGTTTAGTTTTTTGACTGTACCTATAGGTACAGTCAAAAAACTAAACCAATTTTAAAAATTCTTTCACCACTAGGTAGCTGGGTTGGTCCTGAGTACTATTGGTTACTTTTAGTTATCAAAAAATTAGAGAAAGTTTATCATTTAAAAGATAGTATTTTATAAATATGTAGAAAGCAAAGGTTCTTTTCTATTTTAAAGAGCAAAGCTCATAATATTACAAAGTTGACTTTTAATTAGCAATTAAATTCATTATAATCTGTACCCGTACCAAAGGATTATTCCACTTTATAGCGAAAATAAATAAATTAACAGTCAGCAATAATCTGGCTTTATTACATCTAATAAGAACTTATTATGGCAAAAAGAAAATGTCACTTCTTGGTCTGACCTATATTGGCATAAACCGTTTTTCATTATGAAATGTACGTAGATGGTTATAAGCAATTTAGGTTTCCTTACGTACAAACATCATGAACAAAGCTCCATTACTCCCTAGAGCAATTTTATACTGTCTCATTATACTATAACACGGACTGGTGTAGAGAAGACAAACAAAAATATATTATAAAGCAATATCAAACATGTTTAATATGGTTCTTAGTACCAAAAGACCACACTCGGGAGAACTCTGCTGTCATACCAAGTACTTAATATTACCCGCATCTTGGCGACAGTTTAATTAATGTTTGTTTTACAAGTTTCACGAATGAGGTTGAGACGCATCTACTAAAGGACCACGAACGTTAAGGCTTTTAATTCTTGGTCTTTTGAGCATGGGATTAATAATTTTTAAGATTTAGGTACTTATTATCTACCTTACCTTATTTAATGTCCTGGTGAAATAAATAATACTGGTATATAATCTTAAATGAAATGCTACTAACATAGTCCTAAGTTTTATTTACCAACAAAACTTTCTATATACTTCTATTTACGTCAGTTACTTTGTATGGTACCTATCTCTTATCTACATACATAGGGCCATGGAAACCTGAAAATAAAAAGGGTTTCTTTACAACAGATAGTCATACCATGAAGTGTAGATGAACGTGTTAACACATCTGTAAAAACAGTCAGAATTTGATGAAAAGCGTATAAAATATGCTCCCATTTCATTACGGAACCATAATAAAGGATCTCGTAAAGAAAACATGGACAGAGAATATGTTTTTACTACATCAGAGAATGCTCACTGCCCGCGGCTCTACATATTGTGTAAGAAAATAATAATAAAAATATCATGTGGAATATTGGAAAAGCATTCTACACGTAAATGAATGCGTGAATATTTTTCAATGTTATGTTACGGTAATCTGGTAGATGTACCGGTATGAGAGCCGAGAACTTCTCTAAAATACTTATTCCAAGTATCATTACTAAACTTACCTAAACATAATTTTCTAATTTTCTTAACAAATTACGCTTTGATTTTACTTAAAAGTACTGAATATCAAACGATCGTTTTTTTCATGTCAGATCGTCAGGATTTACTCTGTCAGATTCGGTCATCATGTGGGTAGAAGTTGGGTTTCGTGCAATGCAAACACACTGGGTATAGGGAACTTACATACACGGCGTTTCTTAAAACCACAATTTAGCACAAACTCAATTTAAAATAAACTCAGGCTCAAATTAAAATAGACATAGTAACACTTAAACACAACAAATCGAGTACAGTTTCGGGACGACTTAGCTCCGATGAGATCAGACACTGGATTCTGAATGTCTTCCTCGCTGTGGGCTGAAAACATCACGACTCTGTAGAAGCGCACCAAAAGTAGTGGTAGATCACGTGTTCTCGATAATGACGGGTTTGATTCGTTCCACGTTCGTACTTTTGTCCGGATACGACATATATTTCTGTGTTAGAGGAGGTTGCGTATTTCAATCAAAGATGGCTGTTTTAATAACTATAGAATAGCACATCGGCAACTGCCGGCCCCCTAAACAATGCCATCATATAAAACTAAGAATAACGCTTCCACGAAACGCCTCTAAATACGAAAAGCTTCTAGAACGAATCCAGAGTGTTTAGACGAAACATTTATACCCTGTCCATTGGGTTGTTAGTATTTTGACAGCTGCCTTAGAACGTAATTAGGTATTACCGATTACCTTATAGGTTATAAAATAAATATATGAACTGCCTTATCTTGTTGGATTATCTTATTTATGACCTCTTACAGACATTATAATACAGTATGCGTATCAACATAAATATTGTTCACTATAGTTCCAGCTGTCAAAAAACGGTTACACCAGTGGACAGAGTGTAGTACGTGTAGTAAGTGTTTTCGGCCAGCATGCCAAATGCAGGCAACCTTTACAGTATCTATCAGGTAAGCGAATTAAGTTTGTTTAGTAAAAAAGTTTAGTAATGACACTTGGAATACATACCTATTCGTAAAAACTCAAAAAATAAATTGCTACTTTGACTTTCAATATTTCCAAAACCAGTGGATTTACATGTGTGTCGTTTTTAGAAAAAAATGTCCTAATTATTTGTACAGTAAGGTGGTACCGGTCACTAATTATCAGTCATCCTATATACCTAGTAACACATGTAAAAATTCAGCTGACCCATTACACGATATTAAAGTGAACATACACGTAGTACGGTTAATTTTTATTTTCGCACTAATTTCCGTCCTCTCGTCACTCGGCATTAGTGTTGTTTTCTATAAGTGAAAGAATTTTTGTAATCAGACGAGTAATAACAGATATTAATTACCTCTTACAAACAAACAAAGTTTACCTTTTTATATTATTAGTATACAAATGAGTTTGATTTCAAGCCACAACGTCAAATCCAACTCATTTGTTTATAAAGTAAATTGGACTTCGCATCTTTGAATGCATTAGACAAAAAAGCACTAGTTAAAAGGGTTTTTTTTAAATACCCATACTGTGAATTTCTCCTGTATACAAACATACATATTATTCACATACACTAACAGCCAGACCCGGAACAACTATCAGAAGGTCATACAAACAAATACATATTCGTCCCGTGCGGGAATCGAAATCGTGACACGCAGATAAATAGAGTTTACCTGTTCCGTGCGCAGCACAGTAGCCAAACATTCACTGCGCTAATCGTGCCGTCAAATTTAATAATTTTATAATCCAATTAAGCGTTCAATACTTTTATTTTTAAAAGACTTTTCTATTAATCACGGCTTAGCCAATAATCTCTCTTTTAATTGCATTACTGTCACCATACACATAACCTAACCTGGGTGTTGTTTATCTATATACGTATGTATTTAAATGTATTTGTGTATGTATATCAGCTGTCTGACACTCATAGTACAGGGTCTTGCTAGTTTGGGGTCAGGTGGTCGTGTGTGAAATGTCCCCACATATTATTATTAATTAATCCCGGTCTAAGATCCATCCATTCCATTAGGAACATCTGCAATGCAGCTCTAGTTTAATGTCTAAGCTATAGCAGATTTCAATATCGACTACTAGTATCTCTTATACAGCGATAAGCTACCGATAAACTAGTAAAGTTTTTCGATTAATCTGATAATAGTTTTTCAGAGCCTAATAAAACTAGACTACCTACTTAATGTCTGTGAGATTACTTAATGTCTGGCAGTAAGTGAGGTAGTATATTTCAAGGACGGGTAGTGTTTTGTTTATTTATATAACTACTTAGGTACACACTTAGTTTACAGCGTTTGCCTGTGACTTCGGTCGCGTGGAAGACAAAAGCCGATTTTAAGCCGCGCCAGCCTGCCAGGACAGTCCGTGAAATTCAAATTTTTTTTACGTTTTTTTGCCATTTGCAGCTCAGTGTCAGTACAAGTTGTTTTCAACAGACTTAAAAAAAGAAAGAGGTTCTCAATTCGACTGTAAGTTTTTTGGAACGAAGTTCCTTATCGCGCGTTGTGAAAGGGGGCTAGACGGAAAAAATTCTTACGAAAAGTTGTCACGACACTTTTTGCTATAGTTCACAAACGCAGACAATTCGAACAGAAAAATTGAATCGTTGGAACTGTCAAATAGAGTTCATTATTAGTTGAATGGCGGCTTTTCTATGAAAATATTGGAGCGAATTAAAACCTTATTTTTACACATTAACCGTGAAATTCGGTTGCACATAGCTCCAATTGTCCGGTCGGGCACCAGCCTATGCGTTTCTCAGAATAATTTTATCATACCTAGTTTGGTAAAATTTAAATTTTTAACCGTTTACGTTTACAAAATAAAGTCCGAATTCGCTTTTCGTAGAATATGTTTATGTATTTAAAGGCGGCGCGGCGAACTCTTTGAACTAGGTACCTACGGCGATATGTTTAGTAGGTACCTAAGTCTATTCGCTCAAATAGTGGCGGTACCTACCTCAATGACATCGGAATTATCATTGCGTGATAATTCCGATGATAACGACCTACGAGATAAGTCCACCTTTCACTGTGAGACTGTGTGGTTTGTGTAAACGAGTGTAAATTTTAAGTCGATAATTAAGCCATAGAATACGTAGGTTAGGTAGGTAGGTAGTTACTGTATACTTCTATGTTTTGTTTAGTAGGTACCTATTGAAAGTTTGGGTTTGGTAATCATGAGCTTTCTATCGGTCGCGGTCGTCAGTAGGTAACCACTGCACCTTATCGCTCTAGGTCACAGAGTACTTTTCTCTAGGTTTTACTAGCGACAATAATATTTTTTTTGATTTGATTAAAATGTTTTGGTTTAAATTAAGCCAGTGGGAGCTTAGGTGGGTACCTAGGTAGGTAGTGGTACTTACTTTTATCATTGGCGAATTATTTGTAGTTGTAAGTAGGTACTCTTTTGCTAGAAAAAGAAAGGCAGGCAGGCGTAGGTACCTATAGGTGCTCTATGTAACCTATTTAAATAAATTAGAGCTATTCACAAACACAGTTTTAATCAAAAAACTTGGCTTAATTAAAAAACTTACCTATTAGGTATAAAATTTACACTTCCCTGTATCGAAGCAACTGCTCAATATGGAGTCCATTTCGCTCGATACATAAACGGGCACGTTTAATTAAATTGTCTTTTAATTACATTATATTTGTTAATAATAAAAAAAATATTATTATAACTTAAAAAAAAAAAAAAAATATTACAATTCCTTCACTAATTAATCGAAAGGAACTTCGTTCCATCCGGGTGTCCCTTGACACCTCTCAAGTTTTTTTTCTGTGTTTGGATTTCTCCGGCAAATGTGAAAATCCTTTTCTTTATGGATAGGGGTGGCGTAGGTACTCAGGGGTGGTCGCATATAAATTTTATCGAAATTCCTCCGTTTCTTAATGGATTTGTACCTCCATAAGGTACTAGAAAGCGGATTTATTTTTAAAAAAAGACAACCGTCTTCAATAGTTATTCATCACTTTTTAGTTTTTGATGGCGGTTGTCTATTATGTTAAAAAATCTTACTACGTAATAAAAAAAAAATTCTCGGGTATCATAAATAGCCATTTGAATATTGATTAAAATTATCAACATAAGTCTCCAAGTTAGAAAAAAAAAATTATGAGAATAAGATGTTTAAGAAACATCATATTTTCATTAAATAGGCACATTTACGAGCTTTTCCAACTTGGAGAGTTATGTTGAAGATTTTAATTAATTATTATAATTCTATAATTGCATATTTGTTACCCCGCGATTTATTTTATTAGGTACCTACCGTATAACTAGATACTGGGCTGCAAGTTGCAAAAAAGTAAGAATATTTGAATTTCGCGGGCCACCCTGGGGCGCTTTTACCTTAACTACCAAAGGACAATGCCAGAAACTCTATAGAACTTTGCCCCACTCAATAAAAGTCATGTGCAATATGTAGCATCTTACTGTTTATTTATTGCTGATAACTAAACACTAGTCTTAGTGACTGTAGAACTTGCGGTTTACGTTTAAATCTAAAAACAATAATGACATTAATTATAGTTTAAATTGTATTTTAGGTAAAATGAGTTTGTATTTTGTGGGTAGGTATTTCGTAATCCGCAAGTTCTAAAGAAAAACAATTTAGTATAGAAAGGTTCTATATTCATTACAATTATTTTCATTAATTTACTTTTTCTGTACATGTGTTACTTTTTCTGTACATGGGTGGGGCAGGATCTGGCATTGTCATTTCAGCTTAATAGGACAATATATATATATATATCAGCCTATTGCCATCCACTGCTGAACGTAGGCCTCCCCCAGAGATCGCCAACCAACCCGGTCTTGGGCAACCCGCATCCATCCGCTGCCAGCCACCTTTTTTAAATCGTCGGTCCATCGTGCCGCAGGGCGTCCCACACTACGCTTGCCCAAACGCGGTCTCCACTCTAGAACGTGTCTGCTCCATCTACCGTCTGTCCGTCTGCAGACATGGCCGGCCCACTTCCACTTCAGCGTGCTAATTCGATGCGCAACGTCGGTGACTTTAGTTCTCTGGCGAATGACTTCATTGCGAATTCTATCCACCAGAGAAACTCCGAGCATCGCTCTCTCCATGGCACGCTGAGCAACCTTGAATTTGTGGACCAGGCCCACGGTGAGTGTCCACGTTTCGGCTCCGTAAGTCATCACGGGTAGAACGCACTGGTTAAAGACCCTGGTCTTAAGGGATTGTGGGATCGACGATTTAAAGATACCACGTAGCTTCCCGAATGGGAATAATAGGACAAGTAGTTTTCGAAACTTCGTGTTTAGTTAGTGAGTGAATGAATAAATGAGTTGTATTTTATATAGGTAGGTAATATGGATTACAAATGGAACGAATAATTACTAAATAATAACGTAAAGAAATGACACTCTGGATAGTGTATCTCTTCCCCTGCCAAGGAGAAGTAGGCTTAGCAGTACTTCTGGCGAAAAACTTAAACCCATTTATTTCAAAGAAACCATTTGAAGGTACTTTTTCAGCCAAAGAGTTCAAGCTAGTTGCTTGTTCTTCCATGGAGGAGAATGAGAAAGAGCAGAGAAGCTGCAAAAATATTACACAATAATGGAACCTAAAGGACAATGCCAGAAACTTTGTAGAACTTTGACACACTCAATAGGATTAATTTACAAGCATGTAATATGTAGTATCTTACTGCTTATTTATTGCTGATAACTAAACATTATTCCTAATGACTGTAGAATTTTTACTTTTTTTTTTTTTTTTTCGACTGTGGGTTTCATTTCCAATCTGAAAACTATAATGACATTGAGAAGTTAGGTGCAGTTTATAATAGTTATCATAAATTATTGGTGTGTTATTACTATGTACTATCCCTAGGATGACATTCTCTTGTTACAGAAACTGTTTTCATTAATTTACATTTTCTGTAAATGCTTGGGGCAGGAATTGGCATTGTCATTTACATCATTCATGTTGAATCTACGGGTACGATGTGTGAACCATGTAACAAGTCGTGCACATTAAAACAAATACGGTACACAGAATACAATGAGTAGCTTTTTCCCTTTCTGATTGGGTACTTGACACCACCAATCAATTGACATACTTTTTATGAGCTGTCAAAACGAGATTCCTCCATAGATTATATATGACAATAGCGGCCTGTGACGTCACTTATTTACCAACTCAATTGAC
The DNA here is from genome assembly GCA_947361185.1 of Charanyca ferruginea. NCBI lineage: Eukaryota > Metazoa > Arthropoda > Insecta > Lepidoptera > Noctuidae > Charanyca > Charanyca ferruginea. The sequence goes on along the minus strand of OX376058.1, from coordinate 27,183,108 downwards.
TAACTATTAATTGACTTCATAGCAACTTAAAATCAAACTTTACAGTGAATTGAAAATTAATCGGGTTTTCCGGGCTAAAATAAAGGTTATGATACCTAAGTTGTATTTTGGAATTATTGGTTAATGGTGTCAACAACCCAATTAGTCACAATCATGACTTCAAATCCTCAACAGCTTATAATATGTAGCTTACATCGTTCTAAATCAATCAGTACCCACTCAACCCACATTAACTACTTACAGTTATCAATCACGCAATCTCAATTTCGAATCAATTACGTTCCCAATCAAGTTCCAAATTGAGCATCTGCAATGCAATCTGAGCCGATAGCGTATCAGTTACCTGTGACTATCGTTAGGAAGTACCAAACGTTTAATTAATTTTCAGTCAGATAATCTGTAAGCGCAAATTGCAGCTGTGATTAATACTGTGAATTTATTAAAGGAGAATCCAATATCCATATGGGTCAACGCAAATGGAACAGCCATTTCAACGCAGTCGCATCGCAACGGCAACTTTAAGAGGAAACACAAGGGCCGTTTTTCCATACAAACTTAGTCCCCTGTTTCCTCCCTGAATAATGCCAGTAGATCAATATTTTTTTTTTTAAGATCCATGGCTACTATTGGCATGTCCCTATGTTTTCCTTTTTCTCATAAATTTATTATTAAAAGCGATATGAATATTCAAAAACCTAAAAAATTGGCATGATTTTCCGCTGTGTTCAAACATTCAGAAAACAAATTTGACTTGATTATATAAAAAATAGAAAACATAGGAACACGGCAAAAGCCTTTCTTTATTTTTTATTGAAAAAAGCAGTTAAATCGGTTAAGTTTTGGAGAAGAAATCAGGGGACTACGAATCATTGATTTTGTGTACTTTTAATAGGTATTTTCGGTCAAAGCTGCAGTTGTCTCTATCGCGCTCTGCGGTTCGTGTTCGGGCATCGCGCGACAGCAATAGATTTTACAAATACCTAATTTTCAATTCTCTAGCCTGTGGTATTTCCTCTTAAGGCGTTTGTGGTGCGCATACCAACATGCTACCTGCGTCAGGTGTTGGAAGAAAGCTTTTGACCACAGGATATGGTATTCCGCCGCTTTCGTGGACTAGTGCCACCGGAACGCTCGAAGATTTATTGCAACTAAGTGATACTAACATAGTTTTAAGTTTTATGTATTAACACAATTGTTATATTGTTATATGTATACTTAAGTTATGGTATTTTTCTATGGGTCTTTGTTACCTGAAAATAAATTGTTTTATTGTTAAAATTCCATAGAATAGTCTTCGCTTTAGACCAAGAACAAAAAAGGCCTCCTCCCTTTTTGAAATTCTCAATTTGACTGTTTTTTTTTTGTATTTTGAATGAAATAGACATATAGTTAGTTATAACAGAGGTGAACATTTTGTGTAAGATACAATTTTCAATTCTATCTGATACATAAGTTAAAAAAAAAATACCAAAAAAAGATGATTTTGTGAACTCATAAAAGGGAGTCGATAGTCGTAATATCATGACGGGTGGCAAGACCGAATGAAAAAAGAAGAAAACGTGTTACACCGCCGCGCCGACACCAAGTAACATGGGACGAGAACAAGAAGATGATTTTCCATAAATCATCTAAGTCCAGATTTTTCAATAGTCAAACAAGTTTTATCAGAAGAATAAATATGACTGTTTCACATAATGCTTACTAATATTATAAATGCGAAAGTTTGTTTGTTTGTTTGTTTGTTCCAGGGCTAAACTACTGTACCGATCTTGCAGGGTTTTTTTTTATAATATATTATTATAGGCTTGCGTTTGACCGCAACTCACCTGATCTTAAGTGATGATGCGGCCTAAAGTGGAGCACGCTTGCCTAGGATAAACCGGTTCACTCGTAAGACTAATCTTAAATTCCAATAAAAGACATAGGCTATTTTATAATCCACGATTTCGTCCGCATCCGCGATTACCAATATTTACGCGAAGTTCTCCTTACAAAAGCAGTCATACCACCATATTTATTCCTCCGATAAGAGATAAAAGTATAACGATAGGAAAATTGGCTCTAAGTAATGATAATAATAATAATATAATATAATATGTGGGGACATTTTTCACACACGGCCATCTGACCCCAAACTAGGGAGACCCTGTACTATGGGTGTCAGACAGCTGATATACATACACAAATACATTTTTTTTTTGTAAATACGTACATATATAGATAAACAACACCCAGACACAAAGCAAACACAAGTGCTCATCACACAAATGTTTACCCTGGGCGGGAATCGAACCCGCAACACGCTGCGCAGCAGTCGATCGCTCAGCCACTGCGCCAACCGTTTCGTCAAACCGTGTCCGTGTTGTAGTCAAACTTTGTTGCACTGTATCAAAATGTAACAACGTAATAACTCGCTCGGATATCTACGGTTATATTATAACCCATTTGTGTTCGCTGTCATAAAAACAAAAAACAATAAACCATCGAACTAATGCGATTGAAAGATAAAACACAGAATATTCAATACATGAAGGGAGATACCATCAGCAGTAGAGCTATCATGTTACAATCTCCCTCGGTGAACACCTAGGTGAAGTGAGGTGTCATTCGTCCCCTAGGTGAAGTGAGCTGTCATCCGTCCCGAAGCTAGGGATTGACAAAGCAGACGGACGAATGACACCTCACTTCACCTAGGTGTTCACCGAGGGAGATTTTAACAGAATAGACATACAGGACTATTCTGTATAAAACTTCCTAGGTGAATTGAGGTGAAGAGAGCTTAAGGTTTTAAAAATAGATTGATTTTTTCGAATTTCTTATTAGTTGTACCTATTATAAATAAATTGAAAAACTTGTATACATTTAATAAGAACTTGGAAAAAGAAGAACTTTTTTTTAAACCTGGCTAAATTTCATTCTAAGTTACTAACGCGACCTTTTTGCGAAAGAGACATTCTGCGAAAGAGGCATTGTGAGAAAGCGACCTTTAGAGAAGGAGTCATTCTGCGAAAGTGACATTCTGCGAAAGCGACATTATGAGAACGATCCCTTATGTCAATTTGTATGGAATAATTGTATTTTCTATTGTTGCCACAAGACTGCGCTGTTCTAGTTTCAATACAAACCGGAGTTTACGTTAATGCGACCCAGTTCAAATAAAAACTCTGTAGACATTTTGCGAAAGAGACCTTTTGGTACTAAGCCAGTCACAATCTCGTATTGTTAGGAAAGAAAAATACTTATGAATGACTACAAAATAGGACACACGTCGCGTGAAGTATTGGTCGCATTACATCGCGTCGGTACGTGTCACGTTTACGTTTATTGGCAATACTTTAAAAACATACCAAACTATAAAAAACAGATAACAGTATTATAATAACAAAAGGGCCTCCACTCAGTATGATCAGATACAAAATGCGCCACCTGACGCTGATTTTCGAGTGCTATCATCATCATCATCATTATCAGCCTGAAGATGTCCACTATTGAACGAAGGCCTCCCCCATAAAGGGGGAGGGGGAGGCACAAGTGCCATACGCTATAATATTAAACACAGGGTTTAGTTAAGTGTGCGTCAGTCTTAATAAATTAAAAGAGTAAATTATAATAGTGAGGTACTTATTTATACTTTATACTTTATCTACTAATCATACTTCATACTTAATATTATAAATGCGAAAGTAACTCTGTCTGTTACACTTTCACGGTGAAACAGTTAATAATAATAATAATAATAATATGTGGGGACATTTTCACACACGGCCATCTGACCCCAAACTAGGGTGTGACCCTGTACTATGGGTGTCAGACAGCTGATATACATAAACAAATACATTTTTTTTTGTAAATACATACATATATAGATAAACAACACCCAGACACAAGGCAAACACAAGTGCTCATCACACAAATGTTTACCCTGGGCGGGAATCGAACCCGCAACACACTGCGCAGCAGTCGATCGCTCAGCCACTGCGCCAATCGTGTCGTCAGTTGAAACAATTTTGATGACATTTGGCATAAAAATAGCTTGAACCCTGGGGAAGAACATAGGTATTATTGGGCTTTTTATTCCACAACTTTGTCTGCATCCACGGACGAAGTCGCTGGCAAAAGCTAGTATAAAATAAAATAAACGTTGTGACTTGAACTAAAATAAATAAAAACCCAATAATAGCGTTGCATTACTGCTTACGTCTTTAGGTACGCAAGCGAAGTCGCAGGCATCGGTTAGTAAGATTCCGTTGTATTATTAATTCACGACTATTTAGATAACAAATCCATTAGTACATAAACAATTCATTGAATATCAAATGTCAGTAAAGGTTAAGTTTAAAAAACACGTCTTTCGTATTCAGAAAAAGAAATGTAAATGTGTGTGTGTGTGTGTGTGTGTGTGTGTGTGTGTAATTATTACTGACTCATAATACTCACCGACCGATAACCGACGGGAAAGAAAGGTTCTCGAGTGGCGACCACGAACCGGAAGACGTAGCGTTGGTAGGCCTCCTACCAGATGGACCGACGACATCGTTAAGGCCGCGGGTAACCGGTGGATGCAAGCGGCAGGTTGTCGCGAGTTGTGACGTTCTATGGGGGAGGCCTATGTTCAACAGTGGACGTCTTTCGGCTGATGATGATGATGATGAATGCTTAATACTCAATTATTTACTGTCAACGTCAAATCATTTAAAAGACATTGCACGACGAGTCTAGCGATATTGTGAGACCCGTTCCTTGTTGCCGCGTCGCTTCAGTTGATTGACAAAAGTCACAGAGTGGTCATAGTCCCAGAGTAGGTATAGACGTCTGTGTGACGAGTTAATGATTTAAAATAATAGTTCTTCCTACCGAATATTGGTCACGGTGGCCAATATCAGTGTAGATTAGACAAATAAGCAGGAGATACAGTACGGCCGATGTATCTTGACGGTCCTGAAGCTAGCCGATTAGCTGCGCAGTAGACAATTTCGTTTCTAAAAGATCCATTGCGCAGCTAATCGGCTAGCTTCAGGACCGTCAAGATACGTCGGCCGTACTGTACCTATTATAGTGCACAAGCGTGCGCGCTGACTCAGATGCACTCCCTCTTGCCTCACTCTCATAGTTCGATGGGGCGGCAATCCGACATGACGGGAGAGATTAAACACAGGACCAACTGTTTTACGTACTTTTCGAGACACGGGGGTGTCACACCGCCAACTTCCAAAATCGGAGCTGCTACTGAAAAATTCCTAATAGGAAAACCCGATAACATTTGTGCGACTTGGTAATCGAACCCAGTAGCCCACGCTTAGCAGTCGCGCATAAGACCACGAGATCATCAAGGCAGTTCAAAAAAAGAATCCTTACATTATAAAACAAAGTCTCCGAAATGTCTGTACGCGCATAACTTCCGAATGACTGCACCACATTGGATAATTCGTAATTTTTTGTTGCATTTGGTATTGCCAAGACAAGATTTGCGTAAAAAATTTTTTTGGAAATTCTAAAATGGCACCCGTGCAAAGCTAGGGCGGGCCCCTAGACGTGTTAAATAAGCAGCAGCAAACAACACTACTTCTTCAAGCGACATGTATGAATCGACGAAATTAATATGGACGAAAAACGTCGCAAAACGTCTGTCAAGATGTCTGGCGACATCAGTTGATATCCCCCAATCTCGCCTGACTTTGCTCGACATCTCTAACGACACGTGTCCTGGGACATTACTTCCCCAGTGAATACGAGACTTTATGCTGTTATTTCAAGAAATAAGAGAAGTTTTTGGTTTGATATTGGTGCCAATTCTGTTGTGCAACTCAATTAATTTTAAGATATTTATATCTCTTTCTCTCCAATAAAACAAGGAAGATACATATATTCATAAGAGCTGTCAACTTAAGTTGATCTTAAATGTTCATACAATTATTATAGTTGTCATTTCATGCAGAACGTATTGATTAAAAACACTGCAAAGTTCAAGGGAAAAACTAATTTGACATCTCTAACTTAGTCCTTGTCTGTCGCCGTCCTTTTCTTCAGCTGCCTGGTAGTAAGAGACGCCAAATGCCTAATTTTATTTAGTTTGTGAACAAGGGAATCGGCACCACTGTCTATTGTGTAATGCTGGCACTTCACATGGCGTATTTGTGCAAACATTTGCCTTATTTGAATAATACAAAATGCACTTGATTCCAATAAGCATAGGGTATTTTGTATTATCCAAATAAGGCGAATATTTGCACAAATACGCAATGTGAAGTGCCAGCATTACACAATAGACAGTATCAAACAAAAAAAACTTCCCTTATTTTATGTCATTTACGTCATGTCACCAACTCATATTATCCGTCGGTAGATCCATTCGTAAAAAAAGACGTCAGTACTTATTAGTTACTCGCGTCACATCGTAACTTTTACCGATGACAAGAGGTCGCGTTACTTACGACTAGTGTTGCCAGGCGCCCGGATGAAGCCGGACACAGTCAGACTTTTTGGTGGCTTATCAGGCCAAATTATACTATTATATTATTATTATCGATATAATGAAAATTTGTGTGACTAAAATAGTATAACAATGGTATTGGAAATCTGTTAATTGGTTCTATGTAAAATTGTGTTGATTTTTATAAGAATAATGTTTGTTGAAAATCATGTAGGTACTTAATGGTAATAACGATTAATATATGTATAATTTTCTATCTGTTTAACTTTAAATTATTTTAGATTGTGTGTAGTGCTCAAAATTTGAATACAGTGTTAAAATTGCTTAATAAATAAATAAATAGTAATAATAAATAATAATAATTAGACGGTGGCCTTCTCTTAGGCCAACGTAATTTATTGATTTAGTGCGAAAAATACGTATTGAATTGATTCCGGATAATCTAACCACTACGAGTACTTTCTCCAACATGGAGATAGTATGATGTTTCATACAAATGTTAGATAATAGAAGATTATTTGATTTTTGAGAATTTGAAGACAAATTTTTCCTGTCCTATTTGGAGATAATGTTAAACTTCCAAATAATATTAATGCAACAGTTTTTTAGGCTTTAAATTCTTCTGATTATTACACATATAGTTTCCGCCAATTAGTATGTGTGCAGTTACAGTTATATAGGGTTAGGCGACCTGGGTCCGGCTTTTCGGTTTTAAGACCTGGTAACCCTACCTACGACCGATCGTTTTGCGCCATCTTCCGTTTGATTTCCTTTCCCTAATATGATATTGGGTTAATCAATTTGTCCTCGAATACACGCTGGGTTTTCGTATATTTTGTATTTATTTATTAGTTGATTGATATCAAGGACGGAATAGTTATTTACTTCGTGGTTATTGCCATATTTTCATATACTAAAATGTTGAAGTGGTTTGTATTGAAACTAAATGAGAGAAATTTTAAAACATATATTAAAAGTACACTCTGTAAACAATCATATTACAGTTTAGAGAATTATATTCATGATAAGAATGCTTGGAAGCATGCTGGTCCGGGCTCCGTAGGACAATCTACAGTCTAGACAAAATCAAACTGATTGCTAATTAAAACTACTTAATTTATACTTAGTTTATACATTATATTTAATTCTTGCTTTGGTTCACACACTGGTTCGTAGTTTGTTGAAATGTATGGAGTGGTTGTTTACTTTTACAATAATTGTAAATAATAATATGTGAACACTATGTGGAACTATATAATTTATAGAACTTAGCTGTCATTCTTTATCTTGTAATACTTTGTACATACTTCAATATAGTGTTTTTATGCAAGGTCCATCGTATTCACGTATAGTTATATTTATAACTGTAAATGCAAAATATTGTACACATTTATTTTTAAAAGAGTAAGTATGGAGTTTCTTGCCCATTCTTCTCCATACGAAACTACCTTTTGGAATGGGCAACTAGAATCAACTTTATATTTTTTTAGTATGACTTTCAAAAGTGCCTTTTTAGTGGTCTAATTGAAATAAATGATTTGACTTTGACTTTGACTTTGTAAGATCTCTGTAAATACTGGTTCGATTAATATTTTTTTTTCTCTGATGGAAAGTAATACTATTGGTGAGTGCTATATAGGCTATGTTTTATTCGTAGACTTCCACGCGGACGAAGTCATGAACCAAAGTTAGTTTTTTATAACTTTGTTGTACAGCAACGTTCAAGACATGAAAACCAAGAATTATCTTTAACCCGACCGCTAAACTGAGAGCGTTCCTGAGGTATCTGTGTTGTGCAGGAGGGGTGCGATGACGTGATGCGAGAGCTCACTGATACGTCAACTTGTGACAACTGTTACCCCTCCCGCACCACGCAGCTTCCTCATGAAGGGTCTCAGTTAAGAGGTCGGGCTATAGTTTATAAGCGTATCTGCGACGATATTTTAGTTGATAAAGCTCGGGGAAGGGGGGTTACAATTGTACTACCTACCGTCTTATTCTCGTAAACTCTTCTCGAAATATTATAAAGACAAATCGAATACCTATTAGGTGATAATAGAAAAACAAAGTGATTTTCTGAGTCTCCAATTTAACACAACGCTGACATCGTAATACGTTATTTCACTAAGCTTATCCATCACCTATCTGAAGTGACATGAATATTAAAGCGAGTACACAGGGCCGTATTCTTAATTCTATTGAGAACGAGAAAATATTATTTTCGTAATAATAAAAATAATATATCAGCACGAAGCTGGTAATTTAAATTGCTGTTACAGGCGACTGAACCATTTTCTTTTTTAATTCCATCTTGGAAAGATTTCTACTGACTGGTTTTTATCTTCAGTAGTTATTTCTAATGAAAGTAGATCTAACTACTTACTATTGATAAATTGAGTAAATAAATATATCAGTTATTTGTATAATTAGTCATTCATAGAATTGTACATTTCAAGAATTGGTCATTTACAAACTCTGTAGTCATTTCGCGAATTAATAATTACCTACTCTACTAAACCATGCTAATGGGATACATAACTTTTCTGAGATTCAGAAACAAAACTAATTAATACTTAAGTTTTGATGTTTCTACGTCAGTGGATTTCAGGCTGATTTCGACAGTTAATCTAAATCTATTTTTTAAACCTACTTCAAAAAAGGAGGAGGTTATCATCAATTCGTCTGTATTTTTTTTTTCTTTTTTTTTATGTTTGTTACCTGATTTCTTTGGACTGGCTGAACCGATTTTGATGATTTTTATTTTATTTGAAAGCTAGTGCTTCCCGTGTGGTCCCGTTTATTTGGTCCAGTTCTGACAATGACATCCATGAGAAAACCGTATAAGTCTTAAATTTGCATTAAGTATGTGCGCGATTTGTTACGCGATTTCTCCGGCAAACGTAAACCGATTTTGAAAATTCTTTTCTTTATGGATAGGGTATACTTCAGGGGTGGTCCTATATAAAATTTATCGAAATTGATTCAGCACTTTTTGTAAAATCAACAAATACCCAAAAATTTTACATAGACAACGTTTTAGTTTCATTAATCTTTGTAGTAGTTAACTTTCAATCTCTTCTTAATAGATTTGGATGAGAAGGAAATACTGAAAAGCGGAAAATAAAAAGCTTTTTACAAAAAAGACAACCGCCTTCAAAAACTAAAAAGTGAAAAATAACTTTAGCACAGAACACACATTGACTTTAGTTTCGGAAGTCGCTGGCAATACAAAACAACAAACAGAACAAAGTCACTGAATTTCGAAACTTAAGTCAATGTGTGTTCTGTGCTAAAGTTATTTTTCACTTTTTAGTTTTTGAAGGCGGTTGTCTTTTTTGTAAAAAGCTTTTTTTTCTAATAGGCTTACATTTGAAAGTTGAAAGGGAATCGTTTGTGTTGGTCCATACCAACACAAACGATTGCGACGACGACATGCCCATGCATGTGAAGAGAATAAATGAAACGCAAGTGACCAAAATAAATTAATATAAGTGTGAATGGAGAGGGAGAGGAAGGCCAAAGAAAAGATGGATAGATTTTGTAAAGAATGATATGAATGAAAAAAAATATTTTTAAAAACAAGCACAACACAACATTTTTTAAAAGATATAATATATATTTGTATGAGACACTTAAATTTATTTTTACTTTTTAGTTCGTGTTATTCTTATAAGAGCTAGTTTTTCAAAATATTTTTTATTTTCATTTAATTTTTTACTTTTTGGTCCTTAAACACTTTCATTTGATATCCGTATAGGGGTTGAGAAAAATATGTAATTCGCATCTTGAAACAGGTGGCCATATTGTTTTTTTTACAATATTGAGTATCGGACATTGTATTCTCACCAGAACTAAATGTGTATGCAAAATTTCAGCTCAATTGAATACCAATAAATGGGCGAAAAATGATTTGCCAATTTTGAAACGACAACTTACATACATACGAACATTAAAATAATTAGTGCAAGTTAAATAAAAGCTTGTAACAAGGGAGTTACTGAAAGCATAACGGTTGACAGAACGGAATGAAGAAGAAAACATGTTGCGCCAACCCCAAGTAACATGGGATAAGGTCAGGAAGATGATGATGATTATGATGAGGCTTGCATTTGGCCGCAACTCACCTGATCTTAAGTGATGACGTGATGTAAAGTAGAGCACGCTTTGCTAGAATGAACCGGTTCACTCGTGGTTTGAAGATATCTGGATTATACTTATCAGAGAACAAGGGAGGCGGACAGTGAATTCCATAGTCTAGCAGTTCGCACAGTAAATCTGGAAGCAAAGTGCTTAGTTTGAGAACGTGGAACTTACCATATAGCGATGGCGCTGTCTCTGCTCGTCCGATGATGGAATGGGATGATTTCAGTCCATGTATTAGTCATGCTTGCAATCAAGCTCTCTGTTTGTAGTAAATCAAGAACAGTCAAGGCACACTCATTCACAACCACGCATATATATACATACTCCCACTGAGGCTAAGAACTCACGATGCGGTTTTCGCCCGCGCCCGCATCCGCAGCGGGCGTAAACCGCGTCGTGAAATGTGCTTTTGTTTTTTTTCATATATATCTGCATTCTACAGAAGCTGGGGGCCCGCAACCGCAGCCGGACGCGGGTGAAAACCGCATCGTGAGTTCTTAGCCTCAACCGTACTCTCACTCATAACACACACCCAATATCTATTAATTACACCTCTAGTATTGTCATTCATTCACTCACCGCGAGAGGAAGACCTGCAGTGCTATCCAATTACAATCATCCTCGGTGAACACCTAGGTGAAGTGAGCTGTCATCCGTCCCGATGCTAGGGGTTGACAAAGCCGATGGACGGATGACAGCTCACTTCACCTAGATGTTCACCGAGGGAGATTGTAACAGAATAGACATACAGGAGTCCGTTTTGTTTGGTTGAACGCGTCAGAATCTACTGGTTCGAATTGAAAAAATATTTTTGTGTTGGACAGTCCATTTACCGAGGAAGGCTATAGGCCCATGCGAAGCTGGGTCGGGTCGCTAATATTTAAATAAAATCTGTAGGTACTGTGTTTGGATTAGTGTGGAAAATATGTGATTTTTTACTTTTAAGTACTTTATTTTTTACTTAGCTCTGAACTCCTCCTAAACGAGTAACTTGCACCAACATGAATATATTGTGATGTATTTTTGCCTATCAGAAGTACTTCTGCGATGAAGACCAGGGGTGGCCCTGTGCTTTATCAAAGAAGTACTTGTGTGTTAATTCCTGCATCGTCACGACATCCGATGTTTATCTAATAGTGAGAACGTGCCGAGAGCTCGCCCGGTGAGCGGTGTCGATGTGGAGAGGTGTGAAGCCTTAGTAATTAGGAAAATTAGTATTTATTATGCTAAAATTACGCTTAAAGTAAATATATAAATTATTGCTAGTCTTGTTGATTTTGTAAAGAAGGGAATTAGAATAAGTGTTTCGTTTAGGTACCTATTTAATGGTTTTAATAATGTTTTGGGTTGGCATGAAACACCATTCGGTTAATTCGTTGTCAACAAAAAGGATCTGTTACACCACGGCATAGAAAATTAACTAAGCATTCAGGGTTGGATCATTCGGATCCCTTAAAAATAGTGTTCTATATTGCTCTTCGCCTGCATGATTAGAATAATGTAACCAGTAGTTCTAAAAACTTGATTTAAAAAAGAGTGTGCATGGAGTTTCTTCATGGAGAACTACCTACGTTTTGAAGCTTCAACTTTCTGACTAACTAACTGACTACTTGACAATTCAATATTCCCTGTAAACGGTTTAATTGAAATAAATGCCTTGACTTTGACTTTGATTCGCCTTAATTGCACTAAAATCGGACTGCAACAGCCATAGGACTTGGAACACAAGATGTAAATACGAGGCGCCATCATTGCGCATCGCACAACGGCATCGACCAGATTAGAAAAACACTTTCACTGATGGAAAATTACACTACCAACGAGTAGTATATAATACATAAATATATACTATGATCTAGTATATATATTTTATGCTAGTCTTAAATAATTTTGGTTTCCCATAAATTATCCGTTTGTTACTTCCCTAATTGACGGAGTTCAAGTAGTCGATAGGAACTGTCTCATCCTTCAAATAAACTCATAACTTTGAAAACCACTTTGACAGAAGCCATCACGAAGTAGGTACCTAATTTCATATTTTTTTCCGACAAAAATAATATTTTCATAAACCTATTCAAGTCTGAAATGAAAAATACAGTTAATTAAAACTTTACTCCTTATCAAGAATGACATCAAGACAAGGGTGTATTCCGAAAATTACGACCGAACGACTATTTGTCTTACAGTCGATCGCGACCGGTGTAATAACGCCACCGAGTTACGTGTCGTGTTTAAATAAAGTACGTTTATTGCCAGCCATGAATTCTCACCGATTAGGATCTTTAAACTTGCTGAAACTTAAGTGGTTTTCGTTCGCATTGTTTGCAGTTTAAACCACGTTGGTAACAATATTTTTATTTTCACTTGAAAGCTCTTAAAAATTAACAGACTTACTTAAAAGATCTTCAACAAAACAATCCTTCTAAATTATTTAAATAGCAGATACTAAAATCATTAAAAAAAAAACAAAAAGCCAAGGCTTAAGGCAAAACGAATACTGTTAATGAATAATAGTAGTTAAATAAATTTTTATGTTAACGAAAACTCACCTTAAAGGTCGCTTGTATCCTTAGGGCATTATTAAGAAACTTCTAGACACAAAAGTTGTAGACGTTTGAACCTTGTAGTCCGACTACATTGTCCGAGTTTTAAACTAAGAATTATCTATACTAATATTATAAAGCTGAAGAGTTTGTTTGTTTGTTTGGTTGAACGCGCTAATCTCAGGATCTACTAGTTCGAATTGAAAAAATGTTTTTGTGTTGGATAGTCCATTTACCGAGGAAGGCTATAGGCCCATGCGAAGCCGGGTCGGGTCGCTAGCCTCACATAGAGGGACTAAAACTTAAAAAAACCGGTCAAGTGCGAGTTAAACTCGCGTGCAGAGGGTTCCGTACAATGCCAAAGTTACAATTGATAGAATTCATATAGATTTTCCTGTAATCTACAAGCAATGAGCTTTATTTATTTTTTTTCAAAATTTTAGACTCCGTAGTTACAGAGATCGGGGGGGGGGGGGGAGGGAACGGTCAATTTTCTTCTTTCATGAATAAAATCCATACTTTTGATTGTACAATAATAACAAAAATATATTTGAGATCCTTATAACATAACGAACTCTTTAATTTGATACATGACACAGTAAGGTTTTTTTTAATTTCCTAATTTGTCCCCCGAAAAATTAAACATATTTAAATAAAAAAATATTACCTTTGCACATCTGTCTTTAGGTCATAGGATTACACCATCCTACCAAACTTCACCTGTTTTGGTCCTGTAGATTTGGAGCAAATTGGCTGTGACAGACGGACGGACAGACAGACGCACAAGTGATCCTGTAAGGGTTCCGTTTTTTTTTGTACGGAACCCTAATAAGAACTTTGCCCCACACTACAAATTCCTCCAGTATCTTGGATGCGTCTATAAACATACAAACGCACACACAAAAATAACAGTTCTTGAATTATAGTCTGGTGTACGTGGTTAAAGACGTCTTATTATGTACTAGCGACCCGCCCCGGCTTCGCACGGGTGCAATGGTGATACTAAATATACTACAGAATGTCTTTATATACAACGTTCACAGCTTTTTTGTCATTAGACAACACAAACATGTTTTCTTAAGAAGTTACTCTTGAAAGAGCGACATATAAATTGGCCATCTGAAAAAACACTCAACGCTCAAATCTAAGCGCCAGCCGGTCTACCCCCGCCTTTTAACACTGTGATATCTTCTAATATATTGATTTTAATGATATGCTGTAAAGGACAATTTTGATCTAAATGAAATGCACAACGCATCTAAGACATTTAATTTGGTAAGGAATAAAACTGTATTGTTTAAAATAGCTTGGTATAGGTAATAGTTACCCATATCTTATTTGTAATATGTAAAAGATAAAAATGGCTACTGTGGATTATCCTTAAGAGCTAAACATGTACCATCGCGGACGTTTTTTATCGATCTTTTTAAGATATACAATTCCGTAGTACATTAATTTGATATATCTCGTAAGGTTTAGCCAGCGTTTGCAATGTAAGCGCACAAAAATATGTTTATTACGACCTCACATTACTCTTGGAATTTCTTGGTTTTCTTCTACTATAATATGCATGTATTATACCTATAAACCTTCCTCTTGAATCACTCTATCTATTAAAATAAATTATTTTATTTAAAAAAAAGCGTGGGGTGCTTTTTAAGATATTATCAAAATGATAATCACTCTACTCATATCTGTCAATAAAATATTTTTAACTATTGACACCACGCACCCCACGCCTTTTTTAAAATAAAATAATTTATTAAAATTTATTTTCTATTTTTTAGTTTGGTTTTCTATAAAAAGCGTGTTTTTAGTTTTTTTAAACTATTATTTATTTTTTACTTTTTAGTTTGGTTATATCTATGTCTATGAATATTATGTACATTTATTCTACCAGGGGCGCTTGTCCAGTACCTTCCTAGTATATAATAGCTGTTTTTTCGGCAACTAATTTAGAACGACTTATGTTTTTTTTTTTATATAATTTTATCAAATTAGTGTATTGTCATCGGTCCTCGATAAATCTACAAAGTTTGAATGAAATCTGGCCGTTTAAAGTGGGTCAAAATCGCGCCCAAAGAAGTCGGTTACAAACAAACATACAAACATACAGTTGAAGGTAAAAGCTGGTAAAAACCTCAAAATCCGTTGCGCAGTTTTAAAGATCTAAACATACATAGGGACAGACGCGGCGGGGGACTTTGTTTTATAATATGTTGTAGTGATAAACTAGCGTCATTATCTGCCTACCCCTTTCCCAACTAAGCATGTTAGACTCTGCTTCTAGTCTAACCAGATGCAGCTGAATACCAGTGTTTTACATGGAGCGACTGCCTATCAGACCCCCACCAGTTACTGGGTAACACGATACACCTTGGTGAGACTGGTTGTCAGACTTTCTGACTTCTTACTATTTATTTATACTTCATGCACAAAGGTACAAAGACGGACTTAATGCCTTAGGCATTCTCTACCAGTCAACCAAGGGTGGTGAAGAGATAACATGGCAGGTGCTTAGTTAAAAAAAACAACATACGTAAACTGAATGTTAAAAAAAAAAAAAACTATTATTAATTATACAAAAAAGAAAAGACGTTTATGAGATGACTCTGCCTACTTATGTAGAAAGTAAATCCGCAATTTCCGTTTAAATGCATACCAACTGGTGGCCGTCCTAATATCGAGGGGAAGCTCGTTCCAAAGAAGAATGGACTGCATATGAAAGGACGAGTGGACAAACTCAGATGTATGAGCGGGGCACAGCAATAGAAGATTATTATAAGACCGCAATTCTTAACGTGTGAAAAATATAAATATTGAAAGTGGGATATTAGATAAGAAGGAGGGATCGGAGAGTTCAGTAGGGAGTAAAGCGTTGTCAACGCACGCAAACTTCTTCTCTGACGAATGGGCAATAATTTAAGCTCAGACCTGTAGCTTGACAAATAGTCATATTTCATATTTCCTTAAGTTAAAAATAAATCGTATTCTACACTATCCTATTCTTATACCTTATCTTATTTAAATGTAGCAGCTTTAAGGAAGAAGACCTTTTTACGAAACAAATCGGTAAATATACCTACTTAAGAAGTTGTGACATTTATTCTTACTCTTGTTGACTTCTAATAAAATCTCTTTAATTAAAGTCTAATACTTAACTTTATTCTTAACAGTAGTTCTTTTATTAATGAATTCTGTCCTAAATTGGATCGGAACTGTCAAAGTACCGATGGATGTACCTACAGTTTGATCGTGTTGTGTTGTTATGTGTGTGTGTGTGTGTACAAATAGTAAAGCAACAATTTTATTTCTTTTGTACTTTATTTTTAACTTGATTTAAGGGTCACTAGAGCATACTTAAACAACTTGGTAACACGATGTTAAATTATAAAAGTATTATAGTTGTAGGTTAAATTTATGATGCTAAACGGCCTAAGCGATTCTTCGAGACGGGTGGGTCTCTGGATGAACCTGGATAAGACCTAAATCATGTGGTCATGTCTTCCCGAGACCCGTAAACCTGGTTAAGACCAAAATCATGTGGTCATGTCTCCCCGAGACCCGTAGTCGTAAATGGCGCTATTCTCGAGGTTGTGCAAGAATACATATATCTTGACCAAAATATACAACTAGGGTGGCACAACTTCGAGAAGGAGGCGAACAGAAGGATACGCTTGGCTGGGCGGCATTCGGGAAGCAGCTACGTCATATGTTTAAATCGTCGATCCCACAATAGGGTATTTTACTCTATACGAGAAAAAATCTATAAATATGTTATTGAGACAGTTTAAGCATAAAGCAGTCGGAAAATGTAAGTTTTACTTCATAAAATAACAAAACAATTTTTTAAATTCAATTCAAAGTTTTCAGTATTTTTAATCTGTTATAAAACACCGTGAAATAGTAGCGGCCATGTTATTACGCCGTACGGCTGTGTAAATAAAAAATTGTCAACTGTCAGTCAACCGATTGCCGTAATAAAGGCTTTGTACTTTTTAATAATAATAATAATAATAATATGTGGGGACATTTTTCACACACGGCCATCTGACCCCAAACTAGGGAGACCCTGTACTATGGGTGTCAGACAGCTGATATACATACACATATACATTTTTTTTTTTTGTAAATACATACATATATAGATAAACAACACCCAGACACAACGCAAACACAAGTGCTCATCACACGAATGTTTACCCTGGGCGGGAATCGAACCCGCAACACGCTGCGCAGCAGTCGATCGCTCAGCCACTGCGCCAACCGTGTTTTATTATTTTCGTAACCAACGTAATTTTTTCATTATTACACCTAAACCAAAATATGCTTTTAATTATTTTTAAATGATGTACAATTATCATATTTAATATGAGCTCATTTGATACACAACGAATTGACGTCATTTACGCTGAGCAATATGGCGTCCAATAAGAGGCGTTTTCGTCAAAGTACGCGCGAAATTTGAAAATTTAAAATTTTGATGCACTTTTATAGCACTTATCGATTGAATAAAATTTTTTGTTTTTTTTAGTGGCATATTAGCACTACAGAATTTCATTGAGACACTTTTCAAAAATGGGTGTAATACCCTATTCCGTAAGACCAGGATGTTTAATGTGCGTGTGCCAGTGCGTCCTACTCGTAATGACTTACGGAGCTGAAACGTGGACACTCACCGTGGGCCTGGTCCACAAATTCTAGGTTGCTCAGCGTGCTATGGAGAGAGCGATGCTCGGGGTTTCTCCGATGAATAGAATTCGTAATGAAGTCATACACCAGAGAACACTGTGCAAAAATCACTTTAAAGTAGACACTACAGAAACCAAATTAAATTAGGTTAATTATTGTAAGCCACAAATTGTAGATACATGTAGCTATTGTTAAAAATGTAATGCATCTGATTTTCTTTTATTATTGGAATTGTAAATGCAAGAATGAATTTAAAATGAATAGAATAGCTAATATTTTGGTTTTTAATTGATTTGTCTTTTAGAAAACGTCGTTCAATTGCCAGTAGCCTCTGCTACCTTAATAAGGATATTGCTTACTGGTGTTGTATACTCGTATGTGTTATATGTGTCAAGCCACAAGAACTAACCACAATACCAATGACGTCACTCATTTCGTGAGGTGAAAACAGTTATAGACGAGAGAGGGTCGGATCTATTCATTCGTTCCCTGAATGAACGATACACTTCTGAGTAAAGCACGTAACAATTGATGCTAGAAATAGGGCGGTCTGTAATCAAAGTCGCGGACAATAGCCCGAGGTAGCGATAGAACGAAGGAGCGAGAAAAAATACGTATTTTAATGGTTGTGTCTCTTTCTTTATTAATTTCTGACATCTAGTAAGTAGTACAAGACTTGCTTTTGTCTGCAAATTTTCTTAAGGGCGCGTATTCGATTTAGTGCAACTCAAAATCAAAACGATTGCCAGAACTGCGTAGCAACATTGACACACACTAGTACAATACAACAGTCTGTTTGTGTGCATCAGAACAAAAATACGCACGAAATAAGCAAGAATCATAGAAATTGATCGGCAAACCGCAGCGCGTGATGTTTTACAGTGCTTTTTAAAATTGTCTAAATTAAATGAGTTCGTATAACGGACTAAAAAATATTCTGTGTATTAAACATAACCTTTATTTTCATAAAATAAATATATCAGTTATGTTTTTATTCAAATACTGGTGAAACAAAATTGTTAAAGTGAACCGATTTTGTACTTTTTCAACATTGTTTTTTAATACATAATAGTAATATTTTCGTAATTTTGGCTCTATAATACACTTTAAGACTGTTGGAAAAACGCATAAAACGTTATATTTTGGCATACTGTAATGGTTGTATGCGTCCTGAAAGTTAACTCTGACGTCTATTTTCGTAAAACGCTATGAAAGGATTGTCTTCGCTTTAAAAAACCATAATTAAAAATAATACTTATACTCTGTAGCTCCCTAAATCAAGACTTAATATTTCTAAAACTGTCATTGTCTTTAAACAATCTGCTCACATCATTACGATATTGCTCTGGGCAAAACGCGAAAACATGAAGTTTTCGTCACGAATTGAATACACGCTCTTAAGAATCCCTAAATTTTTTATTAGTAAAATATAGCTATAAATAAATATAACACTCACTATAATAAATATAGCACTCACTATAATAAATATAGCACTCATGGATAATTTAGCTTCCGATTAGCGAAAGGATTTTCATAATCGTACCAGCCCCCCTAATCAAGTTACAAACGTTTCGTATCCTATCTCTTTCTATAATAATTAACGCTCGTTGTAATCCGTTTTTGATTTTCGATCACATGACTTATCGTTGAGATGACGTCATTCCCATTAGCGTTATCGATTGTAGATTGTCAATTTGGGTATTATGGCTAGGGGGGCAGTGGTACTAGGGAGTAACGTCGTTCAAACTAAAATTGAGTCGTCTAGACACTTGGCAGATGTAAAACATCGAAACTATGTCTTATAAAAAATACATGCATGAAAAAACGGTTTAATATAAGAAAAAAATAAGGCATTTTTTAAGATTAAAAAATAAGTATAAAGGATGATGACCAAATGTGTATTAGGCCCGTCCCCCCTCCAACAGATATTTTGTATGTTAAGTTCGTAAGGATCTATAAAAAGACTAACAAACAGTTTTAACTTCAAAATCCATGGGGTTTAGAAATAAAATAAAATTTAAAACCATTAATACCTTAAATAAAAACCAAAATATAATAATATAATACTAATATAATATAAGATATTTATAAAGATAGTTTAAAACGAATGTTTGCCAACTATTAACACAAAGAAAATTTACCAAAAGCGGTGGAAAATTTCTGTCACTGTTAGTGTAGAGCATTATGTACGGGACGAGATCTACATAAATTCTGGACTCACTAATTAGATCGATACTCGGAGAATACTAGAAGTGACTCGTTAGTTTAAATATACATACACTAAATAAACACATACAATTCATCAAAACAGATTGACAATTACGTTCATTGTACTGCATCGCATTCACAAACCACTGTGTACGTGTTTACATTTCAATTCGGAACTAGAAACAATATGGCTTCATTTGAACGAAATCACGTGTCGCTTTATGTACCTACCATCACTATGTTAATGTCATGAGCTTTTCAAACATAGAACATGTATTTTCAGGCAAGCGTTGAGGTCCAGTAGGCACAGCGAATTCTATTTGCTTTTCATGCTGGCACTTCACATGGCATATTCTGTCTAAATATTCGCTTTATTTGGATAATAAAAATGGAGTTTATTTCAATAATCATAGGGTATATTTTGTATTATACAAATAAGGCGAATATTTGCGGCATCAAATATGTTTTTTTTCACAATCTTGAAAAAAAAACATGAAAAAAAACTTGGCACCGTCGTTTTTTTTCTACATTTGGTTTTTTTTCAGAAAAAAAATGAAAATGGAATAAAACACTAAATTTGATTGTTTTGTTTTTATATATATAACGAACTCTCACTGTCTCAAGCTTTCTGCACTTCTGCAGTCTGACGACATAAACCAAACGAGGATTAGGGAAATCCCTGTCCGTAAATGGTAAACTTCAGTGGGTGTTGCTAATTAAGACATTTATGTACTATTTAACAAAAACAAATGGTATTTTCTTATTAAACAAAAAATAATAATATCAACTCATACGATAACCGCGATCGGAAGTCTGCAGCAACCTGAAAAGGCTGCTCGGCTTCTGGGAGGAACTAGGATGGCTGGAATAAAAGAAGAGACAGATTTCACGTACAATGGCCCAATCGAGTGGCTAAGTGCGGAAAAGGCCCCGACAAACTAACTAACTAACTATACGATAACCGCCTTACCATATTTTTATTTTCGTACTCTTGAAAAAAAACGTAGGTACTCCAGAAAAAAACTGTTTTTTTTCATGTTTTTTTTAAACGTTTTTTTTTTTCATCTCAGAAAAAAAACTGTTTTTTTACAACTTTTGCCGGAACACGTCCACTGTTGAACAAAGGCCTCCCCCATAAAACCAGCGGCAACCTACCGCTTTCATACAAATCTAAATTTTTTTGATAATCAAATATAGCCTATAGCACCCAGAGATAATGTAGTTTCTTATTTATCAAAGAATTTTCAGTATTGGACCAGTAGTTTCTGACATTGGCCCGAACAAACAAACTCAGCGTTACTGAGATATTATAAATGCAAAAGTAACTCTCTTAAGTTTTCACGATGAAACGGCAGATTTTGATGAAATGAATATAGCTTGAACCCCGGGAAAGGACATATGCTACTTTTTATTAAGCTACTTCGTCTGCATCAGCGATAACCGACATTTCCGCGAACGAAGTCGCGAGGAAAAGCTAGTGTATTTATAATATGTAGTGTTGATGAAGCATAATAAGTAGGTATAACCCATTAATTTTTCAAACTAAATCAATAAGTGTGTTAACAGTTTTTAAAATTAAAATATCTTCAATTCCGAGCACTCGTGGCCCTACCGTGAAGATGTTGTGATTTCTGAGTTGTGATTAAATAATCTTGAGAGTCTGTCTCTTTTTAAATTTGTTGATTGTATAACTGTTGCCTATTCCTAAGAAGCTGTTTACCCTTTATTACCCTCTAGGGGTTTCTTGAAAAATATTTACCTCGTCTATATTCTTTTCATGATTCAGAATGGACTCAGGGGATTTTTCAGGAAAACTACTGAGGATGGTGGTTACAAAGTGTGATCTGCAGCACAGATTAACTAATAGTTCCTTTGGAATAGATAGTTCACTCCATAGAAAAAGATAGATACCTAACGCTTTAACTGCCTACAAAATATTACAGCCGTTCGTGCGCGCTAAAATGTATCTTACGCACACGTTTGAGAGTATCTACTACGTTGTCTGACGTGGTGTCGGGCGATCACCTGCGTCAAATTACGCAACGCTAGGGCTGTCTATGTTATGAAATGATTACACAAAAGAATAGGTGAATAAGGTTATTGTGTGTATATTTTGAAAAATAATAAGTAAGTAAAATATCTAACCAAATCAATAGGTACCTACTTATAATTACGTACTATTATAAAACTTTCTTCTTAACATTACACAAAGAACTCTCTAGTTCTTTGTGTAATGTTAAGAAGAAAGTACAAAATAAATACAAAATAACTAGGTACCTTTCCTCCTCCTTAGATAATGTAAAAAAGGATAAACTTTTGTTGGTTGTTTTATTTCGATAGCCGTATTACACTGCAATTTGCACGACTACCCATTATTAAGGCTGCGGTCGCAGTATCGTACGGAACTATTAATTAAACTGTATCGGAAAAAAATATCTGTGGTATACGTACACTTAGCGAGCGCGTGGCATCCCGACTGGATTTTGGACGTTCGAACGAAAGCGAGCCGTAGGTACTTAAGCGCGTGACCTTAAACGAGTGACAATACTGTTAGATATCTTTACTGTGTCTGCAGTGCTATTCCGTAACAATCTCCCTCGGTGAACAACTATACTCTATTTACAATAGCATTAGACAGAAGTTAAACAAGGTTCTTTTTAATGCACGCTTTGTAACAAAAGTACAATAAACAATGTTAAAGTTACGATAGACACCGAATTTATTATAATCTATTTTTACAGGAGCTGTCGCACGTATTTGTAACCATTTTAATAATTTATCTTCTCAAATTATGTGGTTTTCATTTAGTTGTATATTTAATTCTAATTTAAAAGTACAGTGTCAATGGTTAAAACCTAACAGAAGCAGGGATGAACAATACCCGGAACGTTATTCGTTTCACTGTAATTCTACCTAATTTATAATTTTACCTTATCTTTTATAGACTTTTATTCTGTTTATATTATTATACGTACATATTTAGTACTATCTTAGATCTATTTAGGTATCAAAATTATATTAAAATAAGTTTAATTTAAATTGTTAAAAGTTATCTTTGAAATAAAAAGTTTTGCATTCCTGCTTCTATGAGCCTCTTTTTTCTAATGCTATTATAAATGGAGTAAAGGTGAAATAAGCTGTCATCCGTCTCGATGCTAGAGATTGATAAAGCAGACGGACGGATGACAGCTCACTTCACCTAGGTGTTCTTTGAGGGAGATCGTAACAGAATAGACATACAGATGACCTAAAAAGAATACCCAAGATATTGGCTAACAGATAGCAGGAATAAAAAGCCGATAAAATACTTTCGTTAGTCTAAAAGCTTAATTTTTAGTCCTAAGACAAACTGATAAAGTTTATATTTATTTGAACATTATGTCCTTATCTTCAGGAACTTTTCTGTCAAGGATTTAGTGCGAATTGCCTTCAAAAATACTGGCACTTTATATTTTAAATGTTTTTGGTTGTTTCAAAATAATACCATTAACTTTCAAGATAAACTGTTCAAATCTCTGTTGCAGTAACTTGGAGTCTTACGAAGCAAGTTTTAAGGTTAAGATTTCCTTGTGGTTTATTTTTAAATCGGGGCTGTAGGTAACTAAGTAGACGCAGTTTCTCACAGTACATGGTACAGGGGTGGACCAAAATTGCCTTCGAAAGTGATTTACAACTTAACAAACTGAAAAAGGATGAGCGTTTCAAAGAACCTTATCACGTTGGAGAAAGGTTTAATTTCAAAGGTTTATAAGTAATATTTCTCGAAGTTTGCTTTAATTAACTGACCACAAATAAACAGGAAAAAAATATTGTTTTGAGTTTTGTGAAAATGGAAAGCCTTTGGATTACGGTATTTGACTACTTAACAAGAAACAGATTAACATTTATTTTTAAAAGATTTAAAAGTACTCTTTTAAAAATACGGTCTACCAGAAATGTTGTAGGGTATATGAAGTATAGAAATGATAACATTAGGAATTTGGTTAAATCACGGGAGATTATACAGTAACAACTAGGTAAGTTTACTAAGTATTTGGTACCTAAAGTCTTTAACAAAATAGATTTATTAAAAAAAAAAATTGCTTAAGACCAAATTATAAAAAAACATTATATAGGGTTGCAAACATAGCTAAATATATGATTTTTAAACCATAACAATATTATAATATGTAAGTAATAGGCACACCTATACATAAGGTGGTTCATTGTTACCTATGTAAAAGAGTGCCTCTCGCCATCAAACCTAAAAATTTGGTGATTTGGCTTATGTTTAACGAACCTCCAGATATAGTAAATGACCTCAAAAAATAGTAAATGATCACCAACATTTAACCCCATTTTAATGCTTAACGAACCTCCAGACATAGTAAATGACCTCCAAAAATAGTAAATGATCACCTACATTTAACGTTTGTTGTTTTGTATTGCCACCGACTTCCGAAACTAAAGTCAGTGTGTGTTCGGTGCTAAAGTTATTTTTCACTTTTTAGTTTTTGAAGGCGGTTGTCTTTTTTGTAAAAAGCTTTTTACAGACCTTCTTCTGACAATAACTAACACAATAAAAAATATCCAATTGGGTCCAGCCGTTCGAAAGATATGCGCTTACATACATTTCGGCGATTCATTTTTATGTATACCTATAAATTATACACCTTCAACTTTCTCATGAATGTTTAGAAAAGTTGAAAGACTGACAGTAATAGTGGTACTGACAGCCGCACAATTTTTTTCCACACACTTGTCACATCACTGGTCGGCCAATTTGATAGATCCGTTAATGTCACTTGTCACTTTCTTTTTTATATAAACACAAAATGGGCCACGAAATAAAATGAAAAAGTGTTATTTCAATTTCGAAATAATTTAATAGAGGAGAAGGTGGTAATGTGGCCCCCTACTTTGTTTTTGAGGCCTTATGTAAAAAATACGAGACTTAGAAATGTAATAAATATGTTATATCGTTCCTTATTTATTTGCCTATACATGCCTTACTATGAAGTAAATGAAACTGCTATAGAATAATTGAAAACTTATGTATTCTAAAAAAAGACAAATTTGGGAACATGACATTGAGTGAGGGTTATACGGCACCCTGGGGGCCATATTAAATGTATTGATTAAGTAAAACCTAAATCGCAGATATATTATTCGCCTTCAGGACCTGCACAGGCTGTATGAGCCCATAAATAGCAACTCTAGCTCTGAATCCACTCGTCCCCACGTCTGTCGCTAGAGTAACTGGTGTCACAGAATATGCAGATCGTATCTGAGCTTGCAGGTAGGCTATTCGGATAGACATTGTCGTCATATTCACAGTACGTTTCTACGACCGCGTCACTATTTGAGCTACTGCTAGATGTAATGACTGCCACGACCACATCCGCGTCTACGTCCCCGAGTCTCGGCTAAACTCAAAGATTCGATTAGTTGGTTTTTGTAAGGTGATACTGTGTCCACTTTTGCTGTTATAGCTTTTCTTCCACGATTAGAAGCCCTAGTCTTGGCATTGTTGATTGGCTGAATGTGTTCTGGCAGAACCAAACCAGCCTGAGACTGGGGCACCTTTTATAGCCTTGCCCTCACTGCTTCAATTGTCTTTTTCATTTGGTAAGGATGCCATGTATTCCTTTTCTTTGAAGATGGAGATACACACTTTGTCGAGGCACCCGAAAGCGGAAAATAAAAAATAAGGACGTGATATAACGGTCATACATTTTATATGGCCCCCGGGACCATAATATAAATAATGTGAGGGGGCCAAATTGCGAAAACGCAAGAATTTATAAACAAACCATAACACAAAATATTCTATCAAATGTTTTTTATAATTACCTTCAAAATCCTAAGAATAACGTTTATCAAACACAATGTACAAATCACAAAGCTAAAACTCATTTATTTCCAGTAAAATTGAATGAAATGCAAAGCGGTAATAAAAGTTTGTCACTTGCGTGTTTCATTGGTTCGCAGAAAAAAAAAACGTAACGGCCCTTTAACGGTTTATTGGGTTAAAATCAACAATGTCACACGACCTACGCGTTGCACTAAAAAAATTCTATGTGGCGTGTTTCTAAACTTTAAATATCGATGGGGGTCAATATACCTGCAGGGACCACATTACCACCTTTTCCTCTAATGCGGGGGTTTAAAAATATGGTAAGTATATCTACCCCTGGTAATGTATTCTCTACATTGGAAAATATTTTAAACCCTTTAGATGTTTTTTCAACCGACTTCAAAAAAGGAGGAGGTTATCAATTCGTCTGTTTTTTTTTTTCTTTTTTTTTATGTTTGTTACCTGATTTCTATGGACTGGGTTAATCGATTTTGATGATTCTTTTTTTATTTGAAAGCTAGTGCATCCCGTGTGGTCCCATTTTAATTTGGTCCAGTTCTGACAATGGCATCCATGAGAAAACCGTATAAGTCTTAAATTTGCATTAAGTATGTGCGCGATTTGTTACGCGATTTCTCCGGCAAACGTAAACCGATTTTAAAAATTCTTTTTTTTTATGGATAGGGTATGCTTCAGGGGTGGTCCTATATAAATTTTATCAAAATTGATTCATAACTTTTTGAAAAATCAACTAATACCCAAAAATTTTACATAGACGACGTTTAGTTTCATCAATCTTTGTAGTAGTTAACTTTCAAGTTTCAATCTCTTCTTAATAGATTTAGATGAGAAGGAGGTACTAAAAAGCGGAAAATAAAAAGCTTTTTACAAAAAAGACAACCGCCTTCAAAAACTAAAAAGTGAAAAATTACCTTGAGCACAGAACATTGACTTTAGTTTCGGAAGTCGGTGGCAATACAAAACAACAAACAGGACAAAGCCACTGAATTTCGAAACTAAAGTCAATGTGTGTTCTGTGCTAAAGTTATTTTTCACTTTTTAGTTTTCGAAGGCGGTTGTCTTTTTTTGTAAAAAGCTTTTTTTTCATACATTTGAATGTATGGATCTCGCCATGATTCTTTTCGAAGTTTTCTTTCATACAAACCTTGTCCTAGCAATACCTAACAAAAAGAAACAATTTGGTGACTGCACCAAATTGTTTCTTCAGAAGTTATACGCGAACAGACATTTCGGCGACTTTGTTTTATACTTTGTAAGGAAGGATATAGGTATAGTGACAGTGAAATGAACATCGAAAGCATATAATACTAATACATACTAATAATATTAGGTTCTTGTACTCGCCAGAAGAACATTCATTTATTAGCACTAGAGTTCATAAAAGTGTTCGGCGCTAGCGATAAGGATGGATCGTCCGCTACGTAGGGTTGTCAAGAAAATAAATTAATACTTACATAATGGAAGTAAGTAAATAATTATGTTATATCTTTAATGCTTGTATCATTCTAAACATATTATGTAAGTGATCTCTTTTTAATTGCTGTTGTATTCTTCTAAAATAAGGATTAGTGCCATTTGAATTTACTAAAGTTTGCTCCGTTGTCTCCCTAGACAACGGAGGATCCTCCGATGATATATTATTTATCAACCGTGCGGCCCTCCGCACGGTTGATAAATAATATATCATCGGAGGATATATTTCATAGCCTGCCGAAATTTGTATCAGGAGCGCAAAAGTGCATTGAAAATGGGATGCAAATATGACTGACGGACTGACTATTGTTATTGTGAATTATTTTTATTTTATTACTTGTTATTGTATGAGGGATATATGGGCACCTACCCTACACCTACCGTAGGGTAATTTTTTTTTTTTTTTTTTTTTCTTTGCTATAAACCTCACGGAGCCCGAGACCTTTCCAACGAATGCAAAACCTTGGAAATCGGTTCGTGCGTTCTGGAGTTATATCGTCAGGAAGGAAAACCCGACTTATTTTTATATAATAGATAAATAAATAATTTTTGTAGTTTTATTTTTGGATGTTTCTGATTTGGGAAAAGTGAGGTATATGATAGAGATAGTGTGTAGTGTAATTCTATTACTAATACATTAACTTTTCCTATATTTGTTTGTCTTGTTTTTAGAAAAGACATTGCTCGACATTATTTGTTTCACCGAACACTGGCTGAAGGATTATGAAATGTTAATTAATTATGATAATTATACTATTGGCAGTTGTTTCAACCGGATAACTATGCTGCGTGGTGGTTCACTAATCTTAATAAAAAATTATATCAAATTTTAGTCTAGTAGTAAAGACATAGTTGAACTATTGGTGTAACATATGTACTATTGAACTGTCCTGTGTTGAGCTAGATAGGCATGTCATAGTGTGCGTTTACAGACCCGAAATTATCAAAACTATTCATTTTTTTAGTCAATAATGGAAGATGTTTTGACTAAACTTACAAATAGTAATAAAACACTTATCATTTGTGTGACTTTAACGTTAATATTTTAGAAAATAATTTAAATAGCAGTAAATTATTAAGTCTTTTTAAATCATTTAATTTGTCTAAATGTGTTTTTAGAACCAACACGGGTAACTGCGACTACTGCTACATGTATTGATAATATTTTTTGTTACTGCGACTATTTAGATAAGGCTATAGTAAATTATCTCCCTTCTGATCACAGCGGACTTATATTTTTCTTACGCCGAGACGAATATAAATAGTAGCTTTTATATCTTCGCGCCTTTAAATCTGTTTCATAAACGTCTATTAAAGGGATAATATTTTCTACTTATACTTCTATTCTGAATTAATAAAGCGGAAGAGTTTGTTTGTTTGATTCGCTAATCTTCGCAACTACTCTAGTCTAGTCTTTTCCCAAGCATGTTGTAGTCGATTCCCAGTCTAACCAGATGCAGCTGAATACCAGTATTTTACATCAAGGCACTGCCTGTCTGACCTCCAGAACCAAGTAACTGGGTAACACGATACCCCTTGGCAAGACTGGTCAGACTTTATGGCTTCTGAGTACCCCTAACGATTGTCAAAGATCTACAAATGACAGCCGGGACCAACGGCTTTACGTGCTTTCCGAGGCACGGAAGAGTCTTGATAAGAAATGGATAGTCAAAAATCAACTGATCGACTGCGTCAAGCGTAGCTTCATGATCGATCGATTCGTACGGCAGCAAAATATAGTATTTTTTTTTTAAGATACAAAAATATAGTACTTTTGGGCAATGCAGGGAAAAAAGTACAGTTTTATTTTTAAATAATTAATAGATGCTCAATTTCTTTTTTCTTTATATTTTACATACATGACGGAAAAATCTCTTTCCGTGAAAGCGGAATGGATTTGCAGGAATGGAGCACAAAATATAAAGGGTACAGAAGGACCGCTCCCGCCATCTTCAAAAATGATTACCTAACCTTGCCAGACTCACTAGGGCTGCTACTGTATTGACTCTGTAGGTTTTATTTGTGACAATATGAAATTTTATAGACACTGGTTGGAACTCTTTACAAAATTTTCCTGTTCGTCATGAAATGTCAATGTCTCTTATTTATTCATTTTAACAACACGTGACAGTCGATACTGAAGTCAGATTGAAACTGCTTGAGAATGCCTATAAACGTAATGTCAATGTGTGCGTGCGAGAAATGGCGGTTTGTTCTGAGTGGTCTCTCTGCTCGGGCGCGCCGCAGCCTTCCGTACTTTGTGAATGGAGAGAAGAAAACAAATGATTTTAAATATAATTTGTCAGTACCTGTACTTTGAAAAATTCTTATTTTCCATTTTTCAGCAGTGTTGTTAGATAGAAACACCTCTTCTTTGCTTATTTTGCGTGTTGTTGCTGCGAATGTGTTTCGTTCTGCAATTCCCAGTGCTGTGCTGCGGGTGCGTTCCAGACCAGTCACAGTTAACGTAAGAAAGCACGACAGTTAAATTACGGATAAAAATATAGTATTTTTCGTACTATATTATTTTTCTATGATATTATAGTACAATATTTTTCTATAATTACAAGATGGGAAGACGATATTAAAGCAATAGCTGGTCCAAACTGGAGACAAGTAGCTGAAGACAGAGCCAAATGGGCATCACTGGAGGAGGCCTTCACCCATTCTAGGGTTCCGGTAGACTAAATAAAAAAAAATAAGCAACTAAAAATACTGTGATACAATACATAGGATACACATATTTTTTTTATTAAATAAGAGAAAAATGTATTACATAGAATAAACGAAGTAAATAAAACTAACACATACATAGATCTTAAGAAATGTAAATCTACTGGAAATAAAAAGGCTTTTTATTTTTTATTTAATTGACTAAAATATAGTACGATACTATATATTATAGTACGGGTGGCAACCCTACTTGTCACACACAATAACTCATAACATTAATCACACATACACTAATTGAGACAGTCCCAGAATTTTATAGAAGTACTTGTGCCGAAGCTGCCAGTGTTGTGGAGTGTTATAAATATCACGCGGGCGAAGACGCAGGGAAAAGCTAGTGTACCCATAAAAATAACAATAACACACCTCTTTCACAACAATAGTTATAAAATGCAGGTGAAGTCTGAACATCTGGCAACCATGTGTAAGCTCTTCACATTTCCTAATATTTTTCAGACGTTTATAGAGTATGTTGTTAAAATGAACTGTTGATTTACGTCTATTTTATTTGAATACTAGTTTTTTTTCCTCTGATAACATTGCGATCTTTATTATTTGATGGTTTCCGGCTGTTCACAAAATTATACAAAACTTTTGTATGTGTGTGAATCAAGTGTGGATCGACTTGCTGACACACACACCTTTATTTACATAATATTATCTGGATAATACAAAATGTATCTTACTGATATTGAAATAAAGTCCATTTTGTATTATCCAAATAAGGTAAATATTTGCACAAATACGCCATGTGAAGTGCCAGTGTTAGGCTGCTTTATACAATAGGGGGTTGTTTAATGATACAGGATGATTATATTATCTATTTTCAAATAAAAACTATATAAGTAGGTACTTAGGTACAAAAATCATAATTTTTTAAGAATGAGTAGGTAGGTAACACTTTTACCCAAAACTCCTACAACATTTATTTACTAATAATCCACTTCTGAACGGTGCTGAACAATGTATATTTATAAATAATTTTCATTTTGTATTTTATCTCCAAAACTTTTGCGTTGGAATTAGCTATAATTTATACTGAATAGCAGAAAGTCTCTTTAATAAGATTAAAATTTAATAGCTTTCGCAAAGTTTCAGTACACCTGAAATAAATTGGTTTTTACTTTGAACTTCACCCTCGCAATAGTTTGCTTAGCTAAGCGAGTAATGAACGAGGTAGGTGAAACTTTCCTTTCCATTCTAACTTTACTATCATGCAATTTATGAATCTAAATATACGACTACAAACTTTCGTTTAGAAATTCGTAAACAACAGACAGAAACAGCAATTTCGTAAAGCGTTCGGTTCTAAAAAGTATATTTATGAATAATAAATAACAAAAAAGCTACATAAAGTAAGTGCTTAACTTATAAATAAAACTTTGATCCTCTAGTAGATAGTAAGTTGAAAACTCGGATTTGTTTAAAAGATTAGATACTGAAGAATAAGGGACTAAAACTTTGTTACCAGAAACTATTTCCCAAAAGAACTCTAGAAATCACCGAATACCTACTCATCAAAATAATGCCAGTTGAACTACAATATTCGAGCACAAAAATACAATATCACGAAACGTCACTCTCAAACAAAAAAACAGCCAATCAAACTTACACTGTTTTGATGCTGTGAGTGACAGTTCAATCAAACCACTTTGATGTTAGTCCAATAGCAAAACTGTTTCTTTGTAGGTAGTTCTACAACAAAAATATCGTACTTCGGAGCATTGCGCTTTTTTATAAAGGCTAATATTGTTAATGACAATTTGTCCTGTTGAAAAAGTATCTGCATTCTAAATTCAAATTTTGACTTTTCTTTCGTTTTTGAGAACCCACTGTAGATTGTTTTAGTATAATGAGGGCTTACGGTTTCTTACACAATATATCTAATTAATTTTTAATATCATAATAAGCTTAGCATTTATTATCCTCATTCCTTTCATCCGCACAAAGGACCAGACATTTAAAGCGTCAACGTTCGTGGTCCTTAGTATACGCCTCACAACCTCATTTGTGAGACGTGTAAAACAAACATTAATTAAACCTCCGTTGATGCGAATCATATAACTCCGGAATATTCGGGATGACAGCCGAGATCTTCCAAGCGTGGTCTTGTAGGTCGCGGGTGATAAATTGTGTTCCTAGCCGCCTTAGAGACGGGGACTTTGTATATTACAGGTGTTATTAATCTTGTTCTTTATCCATGGGCTTTTCGCATCTTTTGTCGACTTGCTTAGCTCTTCGTGTATCTATTATCATATGACCTTTTAATATTTTTGTCGTACAGCTACCAAAATAATTAGAACCCATTTATTCTAACAATAAGCTAACTCTTGGAAGTTCTACTGTAACGTGGGTAACGTCGGTAGAAAATGGCTTCACAAGCATACTATACCCGTGCCACATTTCCGAAATTCTCTACGTACGTATATAGAATTTCGGGAGTAGTAATAATAACTACATACCACTAGGTACTGCTCTGGTTTAAAAAAAGAACGGGTGTTAGTGCCATTAGGATTGATTGATGTGTAAGCATGTGAGCTCGTATCAGTACCAGTCTTACGCACACATGAACAACAAGTCTTACAGTGACGTCATCTGACGCTTACGCCTTACGCATCGTCATATTGCGAGCGTCAGCTCGTGTCAGCTAGCCGCTGCTGTGTACCGAGCGTGATGCTAACATATCAAAAACTCGTTCAACAATAGGAAGCTACATTACTCCAGGGGGGCAAACCTGCTATTTTTATAATTTCATCATTCCAACACGATCCCATTGTCATTTTGCTAAAAGTTCGTAATCTGCTAAATTCATAATGGTCGATCATTGGTCGGTCGAATTAAAAGCAATGGCTGCACAATGACGTTCTACTGGTAGGCTACTGATCAAAGGAACTGTCAAAATTTTAGCAGATTACCGCCTAAGTCAGTCATTCAATTGTCATTTTGTACGAGATTACCATTCTATATTATTTCTTTCAATGGCGTGTCAGTGGTTGACCAATGGGAGGTCATAATGACGCGATTATATTAGTAGATTAGCAAACTTGTCAAAATCAAGAATTATGAAATCAATGATAGACCATTCTGACAATATTGTAATAGCAGACTTGAGGCCCTGAGAGATATAAGTAGGCTATATTTTATCATAAATAAAAAAATAGGAAATCTTTTACAAAATTCATGTGAACGAAAAAAGCTAACATTAATAATATAAACAGGAAAGGTAATCTACAGAATATCGATATTCTATTCCCCCGTGCTAGGAGTCCGTCGAGCAAACGAAATTGTGTGAGAAGTAGCATAATGTAACAGATTTGAATAGGTCACGCTCCAATAGATTCCCTGTATTGGCTCTGGAGTTGAAAGGTGCCAGAGAAAGTTTACACGTGTCTTTTAAAAGCAAAATGCGATGTGAATAGGTAAATGTATTTGTACTGTAAACACGAAGCAATGGCATTATTTGTAAAGTAACTATTTGGAAAGCTTCAAGGTAAAATGAACCTAGGCGTCTTCTATCAATGTTTGGTCCGTCATAGACCTCTTCTATCTCTATTGATAAGGCGATGTCCAGACTTCGATTGACAGATCGTGAATTATCTAAACCAATATAATGTATAAAGAGAAAAGATATCATTTTTTGTATATTTCTTTGTATTGGATTAACTCGAAAAATACTTAACCATTAGGAAGTTACATATAATTTAAATTATAATAAATCTTTGAGTGCTATCCATACTTTATTAATATATCAATTTATTATTTATTCATATTATATCAGCGAGATCGGATCAGCGAGAGATTAATATTAATTAATTCATGAATATTATTTAATGTATACTATCTAATATATAAAATTCTCGTGTCACAGTTTTCGTTCCCGTACTCCTCCGAAACGGCTTGACCGATTCTGATGAAATTTTTTGTGCATATTGGGTAGGTCTGAGAATCGGCCAACATCTATTTTTCATCCCCATTTTTCCACCCCTTTTCATCCCCCAGGTAGATCGGGACAGGACAACGTCTGTCGGGTCAGCTAGTTTTACTATATAATATCAAAAATGCGAAAAAAACTCTGCCTATTACGCTTTCACGATGAAACGGCTGAACCGATTTTGATGAAATTTGGTATGAAAATGGCTTGAACCCTGGGGAAGGACATAGGCTACTTTTTAATAACCGACATCTATGCGGACGAAGTCGCGGACAAAAGCTAGTAGGCTATATTTTATTATCAAACAATTAGGAGTTCGTGGCAAAATTCGAAAAACGAAGTCGCGCGTGCTAGTTATTACTAAAATTATAAATATCACAGTATGGCGAGACTGAATTTAAGCGACCCTAAGAACCTTCCAGGGTCGAGGCAGCGCAAGACAAAAATAACTGGAAAGACTCGGGGGAGGCCTTTGCCCAGCAGTGGGACACAACGGGCTCTAAAAAAAAAAAAAACAAAAAAGAACCTTCCAGTCATCATCAGCCTAATCTTTTCCCAACAATGTAAAAGTCGGTTTCTAGTCTAGTCTTTAATACATGGAGCGACTGTTTATCCTCCACAACCCAGTAACTGGTAAGACTGGTTGTCAGACTTTCTAGCGTCTGACTACCTATAACAACTGTAAAAGAACTACGAATGACAGCCGGGACCAACAGCTTTACGGATATTTCGAGGCGCGGAGGGGTCACCCATCCACGGACCGACAGTGGCAAGCGTATCTTTTTTTTATTGAGCGAGAAAATGCCTTAGGCGTCAAACAGACAAGCAGCACTTTGCTGCCAACAGAGCCAACTTCAGCTGTCGACAGAAGCAACTGCTACTGTCGACAAAAGCAACTGCTGCAGTATTCGACACGCCGACTGCTGCCCACCATGTTGACGACTGTCGACATGGTGACGACAGCTGCAGTTGCCTCTGTCGACAGCTGAAGTTGGGCTCTGTCGACAGCAAAGTGCTGCTCGTCTGTACGAAGCCTAACGCATTCCACGCCGCCCGGGGAGACGACGCGGAATGTGGGGCTTGCACCCACTAAAAACTCCGCCTGTACACCTTTTTTCGTCTTGTTGGGTGGGCCGCGAGAACTGCTACGCATAATATTCGCGACCCACCCAGCGTGGTCCACTTCAGAGTTGAAAGTTGAAAATCTATCTAAGAAATTCGACAGATTATTGTAGCTTGATGCGCGGGCCTCTGTACAAAGGCGGACTTAATACTTTAGAGAGGTCCCACACGATGCGTTAAAATGGACGGCGGCGCCCCAACGCACATGGATAGGAAGGAGACGAGGTGGGGAAGGGAGCTGCGTTGAAACGATGGAGCTCACAGCAGTATTTGGAGACTACGCAGGGTAGCCGCAACGCCCGTGTGGCATCACCCTTACGCATTCTCAACCAGGCAACCAAGAGATATAATTTCAGGACACAAACATAACATGGATAAATACACCGAGTGTGCTCCACACTGCTGAGCCTAAACAATAATAATGGAATAAAATGTGGTAACGGATTAATATCCGAACTTGTAATGATGAATAATCCAAAAATGGATCCTTGCCTATTAATAACATGTAAAGCCGGTTTCCCCATACCGCCTGTGAAATGACCCAAATATGAATAAGTTTTCGCATCTATTCACCAGATTTTCCGATCAGCAACCACTTTTTGTCCCGTGACAAAGGCCCTGATTATTAAGGTGCGTACAGATTAAGTAACATGTTGTATAACTTGTGTTTTATAACACGTCTACATTATGTAACATTGTTTTTCAACATTACAACATATAACAATACTGTACACTTTGCAATGTAATATGAGTTAGTCGTTTGTCGTTCACTATTGCCTAAGTTATACATATAACATTGTTGTAAATATTAATAACATGTTAAATAACACTTTTTATTACATTCAGCCCCCACATTACAGAAACATGTTACATTAAAACGTTTTATAACATGTTAAGTTACATAATATTATTATGTACGCACCTTTATGTATTCAAGTTCGAATTCAATTCGGTTCCGACGAGCGATATTTTGAATTTATCGATCTCGAATTCGGTACTCGGTCTGGAATTGAGACAATCGTCGACATATTTAATTTAGCTGTCATTGCTCAATTTCATGTCTAAACTAATAGGTAATATAAAGAGGAAAGATTTGCTTGTTTATGTGTTACGATTTAACTCAAAAACTACTGGTTCGATTCCTAAAATTCCTTCACCAATCGAAAGCTACATTGTCCCTGAGTAACATACACTATGTATATTGCATTATTAAAAAATTAGGGCTCACGCATTAAAAAAAGGGTTACCAGTTATAAACGTAATGTAAAAAAATATTTCAAGAGTACCTAAGTTTGGAGATTTTTTGCCCATTCTCCCCATACTGTAAACTGCCTTTTAGAACAGGCAACTAGATTCAATACCTTTTCTTGAAAATGAGGTTCAAAAGTGTCTTTTATAGAACTTATTTAAATAGATGATTCTTCCGTATGGTGTCGGACGTAAAGAATCTTCCCGAGGACGGGCAGCAGCGTTCTCTGTGCCTTTGTAACAACCATTCCGCGATCGCCAACCCGCCTGGCACAAGGATTAGCAGTGGATGTCTTTCGGCTGAAATGACGATGATGATGATGATTATAAATGATTTGCCATTGACTTAGACTCCTTTGAAATAGGTAACATCCAATGCAACAGAAATCAAAATTCAAAACAGAATTTACCCTAAAATAGCTAAGTATTCCTGTACTATTACTAATTACGCAGTATTTGGTAGCATACTAACGTGAGGCGTGTGTAATGTAAATACAAAGAGAATTGGCCATTATTCAAATGTTTGGCGAGCAATGGCCGGCAACCGTGTACACAGAGGCGCTCACACGTGTTACTATATTGTTTGAATAAACATTTAATAATCTAATACTATTCATGTCGTGCCAGACGCGAATAGCACCACCTATTCTGTCGTATTATACAGATGTCACATTTTTCATTTTTGTTATGATTACAAAGCTCACGATCTGTTTTGTTATCTGCTGCTTCTTCTATAGTCTCTTCCTGATTTATATATTTTATTGTCTCACTTTCAGCATTATTTCCCTCTAACGTCTTAATAATTGGTTACAAGCCTTCCTCGTTCTCTATACTTTCGATTGTCTCAGTTGGAAATGAGATAGGCCCACTTTTACGTCACCACCAAACAGCCTGGTAAAACGACCTTTAAATTCCGTGATGATAGGCTCTATTTTTCATAAGTTGAACAAATCTAAGTCCTTCTGACCTCTTTTACACAAGTACACAATTTCATTAAGTAGACAATTTCATTTCAGTACATACTTAATGTAATTCAACAGAATTATATATCTCGTTTCGGACTGACATGTCTTGTCTATGGTAAAATGTCTAGTCTACGGGGGTAATAAGGTTTAAAATATTTTACAATGTGGAGAAATACATTACCAGGAGTAGATTGATATACTTACCATATTTTTAAACTCCCGCAAAATTAAAATATTTCGAAATCGTTTTATTTTGTTACCCTTTTTGTATTTATAAAAAAATAAAGTGACAAGTGGCATTAACGGATCTATCAAACAGACAGACATGAAACGTGAATCGTTGTTTTCAATGGCGGAGTTGAAAAAGTACATTGATTAATAATTATTTTTGTAACATTATTTCCCATAAAATGATGCAATTTCAGTGTAAGACCTGCAAAACGGCGTTTCGTTCTGAAATAATGAGCTATTCGTTAAAGTATTCACTTTTAACATCCATTTTTATTGCGGGGTTTTAAAAATATTGTAAATGCCTGAAGTCACTCTTTATGTACACAAGAGTATAAAAATCTGAATTTCAACTTCTCTAAACAGCTTTATTTTTCTTTTTGTATAACTCCTGCCATGATGCTTTCGTAAACTACTTGACCTATTGAAACTGAAACTTTGTAAGCAGTTTATAAAACGTCATTCAAGACTTTCTCGCAGACTCGAGTACAAAAGCTAGTGAAAACGTGTAAGAAAGTTTTAAAAACACAAATGTATCTGAAACTTTGTTGCTGCTATAAACGAAATTTTAAGTAACATTTTCCGTTTCAAGTCACGAAACCATGTTACAACTTTTGTTACGGAACCATGTTACAAGTTGTAACAAAATTGTTAGTAGATACTGCAACATTGAGCAAAACTAAGTAGGTACATGGAGAAGTTTCTTTTCTGTCGTTTCTTTTAAAATTATGTTTGGTCTGCAACAATGCAACTAACTTAATGTCAGCAGCAACTAAAATTTCAACTATTTTACGTGTCGTAATGATTTGAAACCTTTGAACTTATTTCTTTTTATTTCAAATCGCCGATACCACAATAATAGGTTGGTATTATACAATTATACCTAACTAGCTGACTGACAGACGTTGTCCTGTTAATTGATATTTCAATTTTCCTACCGTTTAAACATTTCCTGGACTTACACGAATATTTCAAGACCAAAATTAGCCAAATCGGTCCAGCCGTTTTTGAGTTTTAGCGAGAATAACGAACAACGATTCATTTTTATTATATATAAGATAGATTTGGTAAATGTATCTCCGTTCAGACAGAAGCGGAGTCGGAAATGTCAGCTTGACATAATTGTAATGATCTGACATAATTATGTCAGAAAGAAAGAAAATTGACAAACTGACCGCTTGCTTTACTTAATTAATTTAAGATAGTTTGAAGTACAGCAAAACCATTATTTTATTATTTTAATTCTAGGTATACTTATTTACCTACGTTAATTATTATTATTGACGACCTGTATTCCACCCGACCCATCGCGTAGTGTTTCTGTAATTGAAATATTTAAATAATTTATGCATTAATAGATCTATAGATATAAAATAGATCTATGATAACATATATAGACTGTTTCAATTTCTTTTTTTTCTTATAATTATTTGTATGGCCTACAGATAGTTGTTCCGGGTCTGGCTGTTTGTGTATGTGATTTTATATGTTACCCACGATACAGGAGAAATTTCTAGTATGGGGCAATGTTTAAAAAAAAAGAAAGTAAGAAGAAAGAATTTATGCATTTGGTGCTCGACTGCGTATGAGCTAACATTTCCCAAACTGGTACACAAGTTAGTCGTGATCGAATATTGAATGGCCCCTGAAAAATAACATGACAATGACAAAAAATAAGAAAGAACCTCAACAACAACATCGTTCTCATTCTCATTGAAATATCAGTCTTTGTAATTTAGCGTTCATGTTGATTGTAAGTACTTACCTGAATGTTTTATTTTCTTATTTAAATATGTAGTTAAGTAAATACATATAATCAAACCTCTTTTTTTTTCAGAGGTAAGTTCCAAAAAATCATGACACGCTTTGTACAAAAAAAATGAAGATACTCTTGGGTACCTAAAGAGTATCTTCAGGCATTTACAATACTTTTAAAATCCAGCAAAAAAAGTGAATTGTTTAACGAAAAGCTCATTATTTCAGAACGAAACGGCGACTGACAGTAACAGTGTCACTGACAATCGCCGTTACGCAGATCTTACACTGAAATTGAATCACAAAATTAAAGGAAATAATATCAAATAATGTTTTTTTTTCACACACTTGTCACATCACTAGTCTGCCAATTTGATAGATCCGTTGACGTCGCTTGTCACTTTCTTTTTTTTATTAACACAAAATGGGCATCGAGAGGAAACGAAAAAGTGTTATTTTCATTTCGTATTTTAATTATGCGGGGTTTTAAAAATATGGCAAGTATATCAATCTACTCCTGGTAATGTATTCTTTATTACATTGGAAAATATTTTAAACGTTCAAATTTTTTTTTAATGTGTATGAACGTATGTATCTCGCCATGATTCTTTGAAAGTTTTGAAAGTGACCGGGATGGCTCAT
Organism: Charanyca ferruginea; assembly: GCA_947361185.1. NCBI lineage: Eukaryota > Metazoa > Arthropoda > Insecta > Lepidoptera > Noctuidae > Charanyca > Charanyca ferruginea. The sequence goes on along the minus strand of OX376058.1, from coordinate 27,143,141 downwards.
GGTCTAATCAACCTTTGGGGCCCTTGGATCTAAAATTTTAATTACTTACAGACATAAAGTATTCAATTAAATCAAGTTGAACTGCAGATTAGATAGTACATGGATTACTGGATAGTACTTACTCTCAGGTACCGATAGTAATAGGATAGAAGATAATTTGTTTCAGATACTAATGAATATTTATTAAGTCATGAATACCAAACTTTATAGACCTGTGGTGTGTTTGATCAGAAAGTATGTCTGTAGTCTCTTGTTTTTAGGGTTACGGATCTCAAAAGGAAAAATACGGAACCCTTATAGAATGTTTATGGACCTTGTTGTCCGTCTGTCTGTCCGTCCGTCTGTCTGTCAAGACCATATCTCTGGAACGCGTGGAGGTATCGAATTGAAATTGAAACTATATACTCAAGTTCATAGTCTCTTGAAGCTGTAAGTTCTGCTGCTTTGTAAGTTTACGTAAAAAAAAGATACGGCCGTTTAAGGCCCTACCCTGAGCAAATACCCTTGAGCATTCGTTCACTCTTCGCCGCGCAAGAGAGACAGTAGCGAATGCGCTCAGATTTTAGAATAAAATGTTTATAAAATCACATTTTGAGATTTTGAAAAAAAAACTTCTACCAAATTGTTCATTAATAAATTGCCTATCCATTAGTGTTAGTAAAAAAATCGAAATAATGGTTACTTGCCGAAGAGATACATGTTTTCAATAATTATTTCTCATTTCTGTGGTTTCGTTGTGAGGAGATTAGTTAAATACTATACTTCGTATAGAAAAATAAGATCTATTATTTTGGAGTCAAGATTATGTAGAGATTTAATGTATTTTTTATTTGTTGATACCTATTTCTTTTAGGTATAGAATATTTAGGTCCGAAAAACTGCACAAAAACAGCTAGCGCTGCGTTTTGCACAGCGACGCGCCTTACGCCGCAAAAAACGTATATTTCGATACTTTCAAGGGAATCAAAATTTATAGGTTACTTTCCGTTGACCTAGAGCTATGTTTGGCAAGTAACAATATATCATCTTATACTACAAGTATAGTGGAAAATCTGAAAACTATACCAGTCTGATCCGAACCCCCGGTTTGCAAGTCCGACTCGCACTTTTCCGGTTTTTTACTTTTTTTTTTATTCTGTCTAAAACAATCATTCTTATCGAATTGAAAACATTTGTATTGTTTCATGGAAACTGTATAAAAACTTATTATTCCACTGTAGGTAATTTCTCGGTAGATAGAGCAGACACGCTTTAGGCACTGTTCACACCAAACGTAACGCTCGTTGATAGTCAGCCGTCACAATCAGCAATCAGTCGGCGGCAGACTATAATTATTCATACATTTTCAATTTTGCGCCCACAGTCAGCGGCTTACATTACGTTTTGGTTACCGCTGTTCGGCAAGCGTAGTGTGGGACGCCCTGCGGCACGATTGACTGACGATTTGAAGAAGGTGCCTGGCAGTGGATGGATGCGTGCTGCCCAAGACCGGGTTGGTTGGCGATTTTTGGGGGCCGCCTACATTCGGCAATGGACGACAATAGGGTGATATGATGATAATGATTCCACGAAGGTTTTCACGGGAGGAAACGGGAGGTGGTGACATAGCAGTACCTACATCTAAGCCACGTTTCACATTTAGTTTTGTTTTCATCGACCAAGACCAAGACTTGTAAATTTGATTTTAGTCGTCGTGATGACCCAGTGGTCAAGGTATCCGACTCTGATACATGAAGTTGTGGGTTCAATGCGGGGCAAGTACCTACAAATAAAGCGGTGAGCGCAAGAGTGGCCTATCCCACCCACGCACAAAACATTTTGGGAACATATTCATTGTGCGTACTGCTATGGAGTGGAATTCCCTGCCTGAGTCTGTGTTTCCTGATAGCTACAACCTGGGAGTCTTTCAGTCAAGAGTGAATAGGTTACTTCTAAGCAAGCGTGCTCCATCTTAGACCGCATCATCGCTTCCCATCAGGTGAAATAGTGGTCAAACGTATGCCTATCAATTGATAAAAAAAAACATTTCTAAACACAAAGCATTTTAAATTGTGTCTAGATATGATAGGCCACTCTTGCTCTCACTGACTAAAATATGACTATCTTTTTCTACTGATTTGTTCTATCTAAATTTATCTTGAATATCGATGAAGGAGAATATCGTGAGGAAACCTTAAGAGTAACATAAGTTTGGAATCGCCAATCCGCCTTGAGTAAGGGTGTTGACCAATGCTCGTAGGAGGTAGGACACTAAAGGTCGGTATTATTCTTATTTTCGTCTTTATTACATACCGCCGCGCCGCCGCGGGGCTGTTTGTCCCGGCTGTCATTTGTAGATCTTTGGCAGTCGTTATGGGTATAGTCAGAAGCCAGAAAGTCTGACAACCAGTCTTACCAAGGGGTATCGTGTTACCCAGTAACTGGGTTGTGAAGGTCGGATAGGCAGTCGCTTCATGTAAAACACTGGTATTCAGCTGCATCCGGTTAGACTGGAAGTCGACCCCAACATGCTTGGGAAAAGGCTAGTCAGATAATGATCGTCTTTATTACATAATATTAAACATAGTCACTCCCGCCGTCTGCACGCTTAGATCTTTTCAACCTATATCTGTGTTTTCAACTATCACAACGGATTTTAAGGCGGTACCCTGAGCAAATAACCTTGAGCATTCGTTCCACAGATATAAGATAGATATATGTGAATCGTTCCCTCTTCGCCACGCAAGATATACTTAGGACAGTAGCGAATACGTTTAGATTTTAGAATTAAATCTTTATAAAATCACATTTCGGGATTTTGAAAAAAAAAAATCTACCAAAATGTTCATTAATAAATTGCTTCAGATTCAGATTCAGATTCCTTTATTTGCTCAAACATGAGTGTACATACAATATAAACGAAAAAATATGCATGCATGGTGTTATGGGTACATGGAGTTGTGCTAACATGTTTATAACATGCTTATTTATTAGTGTTAGTAAAAAATCTAATTAATAGTTTTTTGCCGAAAAGATGCATGTTTTCAATAATTATTTCTCATTTCTGTGGTTTCGTTATAAGGTATACTATACTTCGTAAACAAAAATCAGATCTACCATTTTGGAGTCAAGATTATGTAGAAATTTAATCTATTTTTTAATTGTTGATATTTCTTTTGGATATAGAGTATTTAGGTCCGAAAAACTAAACAAAAAATAGCTTTTTTACAAAAAAGACAACCGCCTTTAAAACCCAAAAGTTTTTTCAAAAAAAAGAAAACCGCCTTGAAAAACTAAAGGGATAAATAACTTTAGCACAGAACACACATAACTTTACTTTCGGAAGTCGGTGGCAGTGGCTTTGTGTTTGTTGTTTTGTATTGCCACCGACTTCCGAAAGTAAAGTAATGTGTGTTCTGTGCTAAAGTTATTTATCCCTTTTTAGTTTTTGAAGGCGGTATTCTTTTTTTAAAAAAAAAACTTTTTATTTTTCGCTTTTTAGTGTTGCCTTAGCATTAACACTTAAAAGAGATAGTAAGTCGTCCAAAGATTGAAGAAACTAAAACGTCGTCTAAGTAATTTTTCTGGGAATTTGTTGATTTTCTCAAAAAGGGCTGTATCAATTTCGGTAAAATTTGTATGGGACCATTTCGGAAAAAACCCCTTTGGAACAGAAAAAATAATTTTGCAAATTCGTCTATAGATGAAAGAGTTATGCCCGAACATACATAAAAAAAAAATATAAACAATCGAATTGATAACCTTCTTCTTTTTGAAGTCGGTTAAAAACGGCTAGCGCTGCGTTTTGCACAGGGACGCGCCTTAATGCAGTTTATTAGTGATTTAAAAAGAAGGTTTATACGTATAGTTTGATCTACATTGTACCCGTGCGAAGTCGGGAGGGTTGCTTTATTTAATTTCACAAAATTTACATGGAAGTTAGAAAATAAAAAGTTAATCTAATGTTTAACTCTATATCGTAAAACGTAGGTAGGCACAGTACGGTAGGTTCTATGTTCTATGTTAGGGGGGTTCGGTTTCCGCACTTAGTCCTTAAAATGGACCATTGTACGTGAGCCATGGCGGCCGATTACTCCAACCAGCCCACCTCCCTCCAGAAGCAGATCAATCTTCCCAGTCTTCTCAGTGCGTCCGCAAGGGATTTTGGCGTTCCAAGGGTCTCCCTGCGGATCTGGGTGACGCCAGTGCACTCAAGGAGCACATGCGCCACCGTTTCTTCCGCCTCCATGCAGGCCCTGCACAGAGGACTATCAGTGATACCTAGTGTGTGAAAGTGCTTATTCAATGAGCAGTGTCCGGTGATGGTCCCCGCCACCAGTCGCAGGCTGTCTCTGTCCAGGTGCAGAAGGCGCTTGGTCAGCTTTGTATCCAGGGATGGCATAGCCTCCTTGGACTGCCTGCACCCTGGTGTCGAGGTCCACCATTTCTCCGCTTGTGTTTGTGTGTAATCTCTTAACCAACTTCTCAACTGATTGAACGGAATGGGCACAATGGGTTCGGGTCCGAAGGCTTTTGTGCTGGAACCCCTTCTGGCAAGTTCGTCGGCCGCATCGTTACCTAGTGAACCACTGTGTCCTTTGATCCATTGTAGTGTCACTGTATTGCGGTTTGGTTCTGTAATGCGTTCCAGTGCATTATGACATTCTAGTATTAGTCTCGACGTGATCTGGTTTCTCTCTAAGGATTGAAGGACTGAGGCACTATCGGAGAGTATACGGATATGCGTATCCGTGACTTCCCTGGCCTCAATGGCGTGTGCTGCCTGGATGATGCCTACGCATTCTGCTTGGTAGACAGTGTTTAGTATTCCTAAGGGCCTAGATATTTTAATGTTTAGGTCTTCAGAGAAAACCCCGACTCCGGTGCCGAGGTCGGTTTTTGATCCATCTGTATAGATCCTTAGCTCATCTGGGCCTGAGTAGTCACACAGCTCCGCTGTAAGCTCTATGTTGTAGTGTTTCTGGAAACAGTGTATTTTCAGGGTTCTGTCGTTGGGTGATGCCATCATGGGCTGTCGTTTGATTGCTTCCTCTTTTATCCGTGTATGTTTGATTCGGGAGTCTTTGCTTAGGGTGCCGGATATATCGAGCCTGAAAGCCGCTAGGGTCGCTTCCTCTCTCACGACGAGATTTAGGGGTGGCAGTCCTAGCATCGCCTGTAAGGCGGCAGTGGGTGACGTTCTCATACTGCCGGTGATCGCCACGCAGGCTAATCTTTGTAGTTTCTCGAGTTCCTTCTGGGCTGTGCTCAGATTGGTCCTGGGCCACCAAACTAGGGAGCCGTATGTGACAATTGGTCTGATGACTGTGGTGTATAGCCAGTAGGTGATTTTGGGGCTTAAGCCCCAATTCCTGCCAAGCAGTCTTTTGCATTGCCATAGGGCTATGCTGGCTTTTGTGGTGATGTAGTCAGTGTGTCTTGCCCAGGTCAGCTGTTTATCCAAATATATGCCCAGGTATTTGGATTCAGCCGACAGGCTTAACGTAGTTCCAAAGAAGTGTGGTAACTGTAGAGTTGCCAGCTTCCTTTTCTTTGTGAAAAGGACGAGTTCGGTTTTAGTAGGGTTCACTGCTAATTTGTACTCCTTGCACCAGTCCTCTACTATCTTCAAGGCTTGGCGCATAAGGTTGCATAATGTGTTTTCATGTGTGCCGTTTATTATAATGGTTATATCATCAGCGTAACCCACTGTGAAATATCCCCTGTCATTTAGGCGCCTTATGAGGCTATCTACTACGAGATTCCATAAGAGTGGTGAGAGCACGCCTCCCTGCGGGCATCCCTTCGCCACAATGGCTCTTGTGGTATCATTCACCGTGACTTGTACGGCTCTTAGCCTGAGCATGTTGGTGATCCATCCTCGCAGGGTCGAGTCCACACCGTGTTCCTCGAGACCTGCGTTGATGCTGTGGAATATGGTTTTGTCAAAAGCGCCTTCTATATCAATAAAAGCCGCTAGTGAGGAACATTTGTGGTCTACCGCACATTCGATCTTGGAGATCACACTGTGCAGTGCTGATTCCGTTGATTTCCCTGTGGAGTAGGCGTGTTGCTGCTTGTGTAGTGGCAGCCTCCGGAGAGGTCCGTCCCGGATGTGTCGGTCGCAGAGTCTCTCAAGGGTTTTCAGTAGGAATGATGTCAGGCTTATTGGCCTGTACGCTTTGGGCTGTGTGTAGTCCTTTTTGCCTGGTTTAGGGATGAAAATAACTTTCACCTCTCGCCATGCAAGTGGTACGTAATTGTGTGCTAGGCAGGCACGATAGATTAAGACCAGCCACGATGTGAGGAGATCAACTCCCCATTGCAGTAGCGCTGGGAAGATTTCGTCTAGGCCTGCCGATTTATAGGGTTTGAAGGTTTTAATTGCCCACCTTATTCGGTCTTCTGTTACTATGGTACTGGCTCTATGCCAGTCCTGGTTGTTTGGTGTGTGTGTTGGCTCACTTGTCCATGTCCTGTCCTCGGAGAGGCTGCAGTCCGGAAAGTGAGTTTCTAGTAGAACTTTACTTGTTTCAAGTCCTGTTTTCGTGTATGTGTTATCTGGGTTTTTCAGCGACCCGAGGGTGCGGTTTTGGTCGGTGGCTAGGATTTTTCTCACCCGTGCGGCCTCGTTGTGTGATTCAATATTCTCGCAGAATTTTCTCCAGGCTGCTCTGCTGGCAGCTCTGATTTGTTTTTTGAATGTGTATTGGGTTTCTTTGTATAGCTCCCAGTCTTCGCGTAGTCTGGAATTTTTGGCTTTGTTGAATTGTTTGCGTACCTCTAGCCTGAGCTTGCCTAGTTCCGCATTCCACCAAGAGTTTCCCTTACCCTTGGCGTTCGGGTCTTTTAGTTTGCAGCAGGTGTGGTAGGCTTCAATAATATATTCTGAGAGCTTTGTTACGGTGTCCTCAAGTTGTTTGGGATTCTTTATGCTTAAAGGTGTTTGGTCCCTGGCTAGTAAGGAGGCCAGGAGTCGTTTGTAGCCAGGTACATTGGTTCGGCGCGGGTTGCGCCTTGGTTCGGGTTTTTTTGTGTTAGCTAATAGTGAGAAACGAATCCTTCTGTGATCGGAACAGGAGGGTTCATTGGATACATGCCAGTTTGAGATAAGATTTGCCGCGCTTTCTGAGGCAAGGGTTAAATCAATAATTGTTTGTCCGCGGGCTGTGACCCAAGTGGGTTCTGAGCCATGGTTTATAATATTAAGGTTAGTTGAGAAAAGATACGTGCATAATACCTCGCCCCTGGAGTTGGCTTTGTTGCAGCCCCAAAGTGGGTGATGAGCGTTTGAGTCCGTGCAAATGACCAGGCTCAGGTTGGCATCTTCGCAGTGCTTCACCAGGTCGGTCATCTCTTTAGGTGGGCAGTCTTCGTGTTCGCCTGGCATGTATACCGACGCTAAGACTATGTCGGGTGTTTCGTTATCAGTGTTGAGCCTGACGGCTGTTAGATCTCTGGAACAGAATTGCGTGAGTGTTGTGGTAGGTACATCTCTGGGTATATTATAGGCACAGGTTCGTGGCTTGCCTGTGCTCTGTGTGTCAAGAATTAGCTTACCTCCGATGTTACTGAGGCCGCATATTCTGTTGTTTCTGATCCACGGCTCTTGGATCAGTGCGATGGTTCGGGGTTGTACCTCCAGCGCCCTGCGCAAGCAAGCCGTGGCAGTCTGGCTATGCTGGAGGTTTGTTTGGATGATTTTGAAGGAACTGGACGTGGTCGACAACGGCAATGGGGTGAAGTTAGGAGGAGTCCGATCCATCGGAAAGTTCCCCCCCGTCCTCCAACCCATGCCGGCCGTCGCCGGGCGACGAGGCGAGCAGTTGCTCCGTCCACCCAGGTGATGTGGGTGGCGCACTCACTGCCTTCGTGTCAGCCATCGCCGCTCTGGCCATCTCGTCCTCCAGTTCCTCCATTGTCACCTCGTGTTTCGTCGGTGTTTCTGTCGTCAGTGCCGTGCTTGGGGTCGCAGTCTGGGTTGAGGGTTGGGTGTTGGGGTAGAAGCGGACGTATATTGAACCAAGTAGGTACGATACACGTCGCTCCCGCCCCAAGACCTTTACGACTTCGTCCGGTGGGATACCCAGGGTCAGGTATGTCCCGTGGTTATCACCACCGACCGATGTCGCCCTGTAGAGAGTCCATCTACCAATGTCGTACCACGTGTTCTGACGGCTCAGAACACTCTGGAGCCGCGCTATGTCTCCGTTGTACCTGGGTACGAAGAGCGCAGCGCGGACTCGGGTCGGCACCTCGGACTGCTTCATGACTGTCAGAGTGGCGTCCGTGTTGGGCAGTCTTATTTTGGGCACGTTCTGGGTTAGCCAGGTCAGGGCATTTTCGTCCTCGCACCACATCTGGACGGTGCCATCCGCTATCCGTGGGTAGCCACGGAAGGCCGGGAGTGGTTTTGAGGGGTCAGCGTCCATGACGAGGTCTTCGAGGCTGAGCTTTATGTGCTCAACCTCGTCGGTGTTCATGTCTCGGGTTGGAGGCGAGAGGCAAATCGCTACGGCGAGCCGCGCAGGAATGTCCTGAGTGGCCCGTGCGTAGGTTCTTTGTCCCCCTTGAGCGGTCTGGACCTTTACACGCTTGGCATCTCCCTGGAGCGTGCTCGGTGAAGCCGTGTCATCCGGTCGTTCCCTCTTTGCCGCACCCTGGCCACTTGGTCCGGGTTGCGGTTCTGAGGGGCACGACGGGATGTGCTGTGCCGCGGGCGCCTTGTGCAAAAATCCAGATCGCTTGCCTCGTTTTTTTGTGTATTGGTGTTGGTGTTGTGTTGTGTCAGTACGGTTCCGGTTACTGTCCCCGCATGGCCCTGGCATGGACAGTGACGTTTCGCGCTGGGTTTCCCCTTCGCGTACTGGTCCCTGCCCATGTGTTTCCGCGTCCGGTCGCTTTTCGCGCTGGGTGTCCCCTTCGCGTACTTGCGGCTGGTCGCGTACTCCCTTACAGTCAACCGTTTTTGCATCGCGCTGGCTATTGCCTTCGCGGATTTTGCGTAAACGGTTGCTGAGATTCTTCTCTCTGCTCCGGATTTTTCCGCGCTTTCCTTTGAGCAAGCGTACTTCGTCCACAGAGGTGAAGTCAGAGCCGCCGGATCCAGCTTCCTTTCCCGTCCCGTGTTCTGTGTTGATGTCCCTAAGCCTCGCTTCGATCTTCTCGCGCTGTAATGCCAGCGCGCGGAGTTCGCCTTCGAGGCTAGAGAGTCGTGCCTTGTCAGTGTCGTTGTCAGGGTTGTTGGTGATACTATTCCTGACGATGCTCTGTTGCCAGGCCGTCGTGGAAAGTGTAGTATGCTTCAGGGTAGTAGGCGCAGGAGTCGCAGCCGTTATTGTGTCAGTAGGCGCGGTAATCGCAGCCGTAGTTGTGCCAGGTGGCGCGTGAGACGCAGCCAGTATAGTGGGCGCTAAAGCAGCCTGCCGCGCGGAAGGCGCGGCATCTAGAAGCAGATTTGGGCCCCCCCCCAGATTACGAAGGGGGCAGACCGACGAATCGGTGTGGGATTCCCCGGCATTGCCGGGACCCACCTGGGGAAAATTTTCCTTCTTCTGCGACATGGTTGGGTTTTGTGGTGGGCTTTTTTGGAAGTGAGGTTACCCCTCCTCATGGACCGAAGGGAAAAATGGGGAAAGGGATGGAGGGAATTGGGTTAATTGAAAGGTTGAGTGGGCAAAGGCGCCAACCAGCAAGATAACCTCCGAGCGAGCGATGGGCGTCCGAGAAGCAGCAAACAGACAAAGCGGATCAAGCGAACCTAGCAGGTGAAGCTCGCAATCCCAGGGCATGATTATACCAAGTGATTGCGAGCCCCGACTGCAAATTCGCTCGACCATCCGCTGCCCCTAAACGACCACCACCCACCCAGAGCCACTCACTAGCCGACACCTCCACCAACTCAACCCCTCAATTGGATATAGGATCACAGGAGAGGGGGATTGGGTTACCCTAGGCCTGGGATTTGGCGTTCAGGAACTTCTCTTGTCCGGGGCCATACTAGGCACACCGGAGGTGTGATCGACCCCGTCAGTCCGGGGGTCGGTCCCACATCCGGTGCTAGGCTATCCGCAACCCGCCATCCCGCTCGGTTGCATGAGAAGAAGTGCCCGGCGGTCCAAGTCTATCCCACACGGTGGGTACATGTCCCACCCTGTTGAACAGGCCCCGACCGCCCCGAGAGTACGGTAGATACCCTGTTTCAATTTACTTTTGTCTCGCAACAGAATTGACTGCCATTGATTGTAATTTACTTAAGAGCGCGTATTCGATTCGTGACGAAAACTTCATGTTTTTGCGTTTTGCCCAGAGCAATATCGTAATTATGTGAGCAGATTATTTAAAGACAATTTACAGTTTTAGAAAGATTAAGTCTTGATTTAGACTACAGAGTGAAAGTATAACTTTTAATTATTGTTTTTTAAAGCGAAGACAATTCTTTCATATCGTTTTACGAAAATAGACGTCTGAGTTAACTTTCAGGACCAATAGTATTTGAATAAAAACATAACTGATATATTTATTTTAGGAAAGTAAATGTTATGCTTAATAATATACAGAATATTTTTCAGTCCGTTATACGAGCTCATTTATTTTAGACAATTATTTTAAAAAGCACTGTAAAACATCGCGCGCTGTCGTTTGCCGATCAATTTCAATGATTCGTGCTTATTGCGTGCATTTTTTTTTCTGATGCACACAAACAGACCTTTGTATTGTACTAGTGTGTGTCAATGCTGCTACGCCGTTCTAGCAATCGTTTAGATTTTGAGTTGCGCTAAATCGAATACTTATTTTGCCCTTAAACTCTTATTTTGTACATATTTTATCAAATTAATTAAGTACCTAGTAGAAATTTAATCATATTTTTCTCATCTATCTTATTAATTTAACACAAAGAATAACTTATTAATAATTCAAATATTAATTCATATTTCACAAAGTTTATTCTAATAATGTCAAGTCTATTGGTTTTAACTGAAGCGTACTGGGACATCAATCAAAAGTTTTCCATTTAACTTTATCGCTAATTTAGGAAAACTTTCCTCGTAGAACAAATACAAAGATTTTAGCGATGAACGATTTTCTTTATACATAGTTTGACGTCATCATTAAATTCTGTTTTCGAACAGGCTATTCCATTTTCAATTCAATTTGAAGGAAAGTTGGGTATCAATATGTATAATTATTATGTCATTGTTGGTTATTAAATACTTTTTGGATTGTAGTTTGATTAAATACTTTTTGGATTAGAGTTTTTCACTTGGATTTTGAATTTCGAATCTTATTTATGGTTGCCAACCGTGGCTACTTTAGTTTCGTTGCTATTATTGCCAGTATTTTTATGATTAGTTCAGAGCGTTTTAAGTTTTTACATTGATAATTAAAAAGTTTTATGTGCATAACACAATCATGCTAGGTACTTCATAATATTTTTACAAAGAACTCATCATCATTTCATCATCATTTCAGCCCAAAGACGTACACTGCTGGACATAGGCCTCCCCCAAGGGGGGATTTTATCATAATCGCCACGCTTGGCAGGCGGATTGGCGATCGCAGTATGGTTGTTACAAAGACACAGAGAACGCTGCTGCCTATTCTCTGGAAAGTCCCTTAGTCGCCTCTTACGACACCCACGGGAAGATATATATTAGGTTTAGGTTTAAATACTTTATTCTCAAAAAAGACAAAAGAGTCACTTACATGAGAATATAAGGTAACATTGTTATACATTTTCTAAGTAACGGTCACCGATACATTAAAAAAAAAAAAAAAAAAAAAACAATACAATAATAACAATAATTAATCGTTGGATTACACTTTCAACGGTTTTATTACTAATAAAACTAGTCGGTTGGTAACATTTTTTTTTTTTTTTTTTAGTGGCGGTTTTAAATCGCGACTATCACAGTACATAATGGAAACATTATGTACTGTGATAGTCGTGATTTAAAACCGCTGAAAGAGCTTACACTTTTTATATATGATGGTAAATTATTATAACATTGCGCTCCGTCATATGTGATATCCCTTTTCGCATAATTTGTACGTGTCTTTGGTATGACAAGTAAGCTAGGTCGTCGAAGACTGATATATAAAGAACTCATATACCCAACATATTCCAAGAAAAGCACAAGAGTTCTTAGTTTTACGACTTTCGTGACGTCACTAATAGGGTGGCTAAACGGCCGCGGGTATGATAGGACATGTCTGGTTTTAAAGCCCCTAAGTTATCAATTTATAGGATGTAAGGCACTGTTTTGCCAATAAGGAATTCTTAGAAGAATAAAAACCTTTTTTAAGCAGAAAAACGATTCTCATTATGTCAAACACTTAGCAATATAATTAGAATTTGATTAAGTATGAACTTTCTGTTTCATTACACTTAAGAAATCACAATAAGGTTTGAAAACAATGAAAGTGTTTTATAAACTAGACAAAACCGTACGACACGAACTTTTTGGTAAACCTCTTTTTACTTCTTCTTTTTATTTTTAACGTCTGCCCTTGAAGGAGTGGAATCTTTTTGGTGACTTTAATGTGTAAAGAATCATGGCGAGATTCATACATTCATTGGTATGAAAAAAAAAAATTTGAGTGTTTAAGATATTTTCTAATGTGAAAAATACATTACCAGGAGTAGATTGATATACTCAGTATATTTTTAAACCCCCCGCATAATTAAAATAACACGAAATTAAAATAACACTTTTTCGTTTCATTTTGATACCCATTTTGTGTTTATAAAAAAAAAGAAAGTGACAAGCGACGTTAACGGATCTATAAAATTGGCAGACAAGTGATGTGACAAGTGTGTGGAAAGATAATAATAATTTGTGATATTATTTCCCATAAAACGATGCAATTTCAGTGTAAGAACTGCGAAACGGCGGCTGTCAGTGTCATTGTTACTGTCAGGCGCCGTTGCGTTCTGAAATAATGAGGTTTTCGTTAAACTATTAACTTTTTTTGCCAGGTTTTAAAAATATTGTAAACTTCTCTAAACATCTTAATTTTTTTTTGTACAAATCCTGCCAGGATTCTTTATGGTAACCCTACAATATGACTGCGGGTTGATGTCACTTCGGACAGTTTTGATTCGCATGACATCACTGACCGAGACTTCTTGGAAACCTTTTTTATGTTCTTAAAAGTGCAGAATATTGTCTCTTCATAAATAGGTCTTAAGAGCGCCCATCCCGTCATATTTCCCATACAAACGCTCGTACGCGATTGCGGCGTTGCAAAAAATTATTTTCGAAATATTTTTAACACACAGGTATCTTGTGGTTTAATAAAGCCAAAAATTAACTTTTTTAAGAAACAAATTCAGTACTATCTTTACATAGTATGAAACAAAGTCGGTTCCCGGAGCCTGTCCCTCTGTACCTAACGCTTATATCTTTAATACTAGGTACAGTCAACAGCAAAAGTAGATGATCAAAATCAGAAATTCAATACTAATGAACGGAGTTTGCGGCAGAACTGTGTGGCATCGAACTGATTCAAAAGTATGTGTGTGACAATCACATACTGATCATCTACTTTTGCTGTTGACTGTACCCATTGAATTGTAATGCGTTTACAACAATAGATAGAGTGATTCAAGAGGCAGGTTTATATTTATACGTATAGTTTGGAATCGTTTTGTGTGACATCACATTAGTATCTACATTACACTACGAAGCCGAGGCGGGTCGTTAGTAAATTACTTATACAGAGAAAAAGATTTAAATTTTTTGGGTTCCGTACCCAAAGGGTAAAAACGGAACCCTATCACTAAGACTTCGCTGTCTGTCCGTCCGTCTGTCTGTCACCAGGCTGTATCTCAAGAACCGCGATAGCTAGACAGTTGAAATTTTCACAAATGATGTATTTCTCTTACCGCTGTAACAACAAATATTAAAAACAAATTAAAATAAATGTTTAAGGGGGGCTCCTATACAACAAACGCGATGGTTTTGCCCTTTTTTGCTCGATGTCTAATGCTGTATAGATAATGGTACGGAACCCTTCGTGCGCGAGTCCGACTCGCACTTGGCCAGTTTTTTTTATTTGTTTATAATAGATAAACTCAAAAATATGTAACCGATTTGAATCTAAACTAACAAAATGAAGCGAAAAATTAGATGTTTTGTATGTTTTTGTAATGGATAAATTAAAAACACTTAACTGTTTTTTTTTTTCTTGAAAATTCACACTAACTGAAAGCTACGTTATCCGGTGATAATAGGCTATATCATACTATAAAAAAAAAAAAAAATCCGTAAGAAAATGTATGCAGACGAAGTCGCGGAAAAATACTAGTTGTCAAGACAAATAACCTACCTAGTTAACAATGACATGTTTATTTCTGAAGCTAAAGCTGAAGCTACTGTGTCATATTTACGCCCCAATCCTGTTTTTACGCTACATCTGCTTCAAGATTTTCTTTACGTGTTACCCCTACAAAAATCACGATCGAGGGAGGGTTGCCACATTTTATAGCTGACACCATAACATAAGACTTCTTTGTAAATCCCTGTTTCAACGAAAGTGCGGATATTGGCAGTACTTGCCATGTATTATGGAAATTTTGATATAAACATAAATATTTTGCATGACGGCACCAATTTTGTGTATGTTGCAAAAATGATTTGGCTTGGTAGAATATTTTTTTTTATCTTATTTTACGATTTTTACAAGGAGCCTTCTGATGGGTTACAATTCACGTTCCGATGAAATACTGCCTTTTACAAACAAACAGGTAAAAGACAAAATATTCGCCAGCGAAATTAGTGTCAATCTATACCTACTTAGTAGTAGTAGTAGTAGTATGACGGGCCGGTGTCCGCAACTCCACGACCAAGCGCGTATTTTGCGTACAGGTGGGAAGTGGGTTATTCGATCCACCCGAGCTCCCCAAGAAAGGCCAGCAGCGCCTGGACGTCGCTGGCGATCTCCCGCAGGTTACCTGGGTTTCCGAAGTACTTTGCCCTGTATGAAGCGACCTCAGGGCAGTTCAGAAGCACATGGGCTGCTGTCTCGTCCGCCCCCATGCAGGCTCTGCACAAAGGGCTGTCTGTGACTCCTATGACAAAAAGATGTTTATTGAAAGACCCATGACCAGTTATGGCGGCTGTGACCGTGCGCAGCTGTTGCTTGGACAGTCAGAGGGCTTGCCTCGTGAAGCGGCCCTCAATTGCAGGAAGAGCCTCCTTGGCTTGCCTGCACTCGCCATGTTCGGTCCACAGTCTTTGGTGTAGATCCTTGGTACGTTTTCTTACCATGGTGCGTAGGTGACCGAAGGGGAGAGGCACTATGGGTTCCGGACCCACCGCGCTCATGCTCGATCCCCTTCTGGCAAGCTCGTCCGCAGCATCGTTACCGCGCGAACCGTTGTGTCCTTTTATCCATTGAATGGTTGTATCATTAAGAATACCCACCTCGTTCAGTCTCTGATGGCATTCGTGTATCAGCCCGGAGTTGACCGTGTAGCTGTTTAGAGCTTGTAGTACAGCCATGCTATCCGACAGTATGCGAATTGGTTGTCCTACTGCCTGTCCTGCCTGTTTAGTATAGCTGAGGCCGCCAAGCAGATGCCCATGCACTCGGCCTGGAACACCGTGTTGTAAGCACCCAGCGGCATTGCTATATGTATGTTGAGGTCTTACGAGAAAACGCCGGCCCCCGTGCCGGTACCTGTTTTAGATCCATCTGTGAAGATCCGCAGCTCTGTCGGGCGAAGGCCCTCACACCGCCGATCCTCATGCAGTTGGATTTTGTATTTTTTGTCAAATAAGAATTGTTTAGGAATTCTGTCGTTAATAGCTTTAGTTATAGGAAACTCCTTACTAAGTTCCTCTAGTAACGCAGAGTGTCTAGTGCTAGTCTTGCTCCAGAGATTTAGTGTTTTCAAGCATAATGCAGCCGTTGTCGCCTCTTGTTGGATGAATAAGTGAAGCGGCGGGAGCCCTAACATCGCCTCCAGTGCTGCCGTCGGAGTGGTCCTCATGCAGCCCGTGGTCGCCATGCAGGCTAGTCTTTGCATACGCTGGAGTTTGTTTGCGGCTGTGATTAGCTTGGTCCTCGGCCACCACACTACCGACCCATAAGCAATCATGGGGCGGATTACCGCGCTATACAGCCATAGTATTATTTTAGGGGATAGGCCCCACTTCTTACCTATCATTTTCCTACATTGCCAAAAGGTGATGCAGGCCCTGTTTAATTTGTTGTCTAGGTGGTTACTCCAGTTTAACTTACTGTCTAAGATGACCCCGAGGTATTTTACTTCGTTGGCCAGCTGGAGCTCGGTATTGAATAGTTTTGGTAGGCGATAGGGTCCTAGTGCACGTTTGTGGGTAAACATGACTAGTTCGGTTTTATTGGGATTGACGGATAAATCAAATTCCCCGCACCATCGCTCCACGATGCGTAGCGCCCGCTGTGTGAGGTTGCAGATGGTCCCAGTCACCTTCCCTGACACAAGGATGGCGAGGTCGTCTGCATAGCCTATAGTGTAGTAGCGTTCGGCATTGAGTTTCTTGATTAGAATGTTGATTACCAGGTTCCACAGGAGAGGGGATAACACCCCTCCTTGGGGGCAGCCTCTGGCAATCATGGCTACTTGCTGCTCTTCCTCAAGCCGAACTACCCGTTTACTTTGCATATTAGTAATCCAGTCAATTAGTACCTGTTCTACGCCGTGTTTGGATAGGGCGGCGCTAATGCTGGAGAAGCTAGTTTTGTCGAAGGCCCCTTCGATGTCTATAAATGTGCCCAAGCAAGAACCCTTTTGGTGGATGTCCTCCTCAATCCTACTGACCACCATATGTAGGGCAGATTCTGTTGACTTACCTGAGCTGTAAGCGTGTTGATTACCGTGTAAGGGTAAGTTTCTTAAAGGCCCGTCCCTCAGCTCCCTTTCGCATAGTCTTTCCAAGGTCTTCAGCAAGAACAAGGTCAGACTGATTGGTCGGTGGGATTTGGCGTTTGTGTAGTCACTCTTACCTGGTTTAGGGATGAATATGACCTTCACTTCCCTCCATCCTATAGGAACATATCTGAAGGCCAGACACGCTCTCATTAAAGGCAGCAGTCTATCGGTGACCAATGCACCACCCCACTGAAGTAGGGCGGGAAAAACTCCGTCTGGACCGGCTGCCTTGAAGGGATGGAAGGACTGAATGGCCCATTGGAGCTTCTCCAAGGTGATCATCCTGTGTGCGTAGATCCAGTCATTACCTGATGGTATGTAGGTCGCATCAGACCAGTCTACCGTCTGTGTGAAGACACATCCGGGAAAGTGAGTTTCTATAAGAACCCGTCTCGCTTCGTCTGGCGATGTTGTGAGTGTGTTGTCGGGTTTGCGGAGAGTGGCTACCCCAGGTACCCCAACCTTACATACACCGCTCCCAATCCGATTGAGAGGCGGCGTCCTGCCCTCATCAAGGCTGGGATTTGGTCCTCGGGAATGCTGACCACAACAAACCATGCCGCGGCCTGTATATCCGCGAAGTGCAGGGCCCATTTCTTCATGTCTAGCCACGGGTTCTGGTAGGAGAGGGCCCGTCCGATGTTAGTGGGCTCTCCGAAGATCCCCTGCTCGTCTGGAATGACGACCCCGCAGCGTGCTCTCTTCTGCAGCTCCGACTGGCTCTTAACGACTAGCGTGGTGCTAGTTGGGAGAGCCAAGCCGGAGACTGTGCGTTTCAGCCAGGCGAGTGTGTGTTCGTTCCCGCACCAGAGTTTTAGGACTCCCTCCGTGAACAGCGGCTTCGCATTGAAAGCCGGCCCAGGCGAATCCTGTATGGGGGAGCAGGCCTCGCTTATGATCTGCCTCTGGATGGCAGCGAGAACCTGGTCTGACGTCTCCTTGCTGATCACCCCCGTTCGATCGCTGGTGATCGCGACGTCCAGGGGAGTGCTGGCAGCTTGGGCGTAGCTTTTGTTGGCGGCCCGCTTGGATTGATCAAGCCGCGGCCGCTTATGCTCCCCACGACGTGAAATAGTCTCGTTGAGAGCTCGCTTGGCCGCGGCCTGATCCTTCCAGCCGGGTCGCTGTGTATCCTCCATTGCTGGGGTTGAGCTTGCTTCGCTTGCTGGTGGTTGGCTGGGCCCTGGCTGACTGGTGTCCTCCATAGCCTGCTTACCAGCTGCGAAACTCACTTGCTTAGATGAAGAAGCCTTGCCCGCCTTGATCGCTGAAAATCTAGCCTGGCGACGCTCCTTCTTCGTTTGTTTATCCCTCCTTTTGTTCAGCCCAGATTGAGCTGGTGGACCAGAAGGGTCTGTGCGAGGGCGTCGGGTGAATTGAGTGCGTTTGCCCTTGCCCTTGCGTTCCTGCACCTGCCAAGCGCTTTCGAAGGCGTCGACAGTGCTTGTCGTCCCCGGTTGTTCGGCGGTTGTGAGGAGGAGGGTGTGTTGGTGTAACCTCGGTGGCCGAATGACTCGGTGTCGAGGCTTGTGTGTTGTGGCTAGGGCTAGCACCGGTTTTACCCGGCGACAAAACCTTCGCCTGTTTAGATAGGCCGGTACTGGTCCCAATCAGCGCCGTTGCCCTTTGTTTTTTGTAGGACTTAGTTTTGGTCTTAGCCGCGGTTTTCACCACGGCCGGACCAACACCCGCGCTAGCGCCAGTAGCTTTCGCTACCGGAACGCCAGGGGCGACAGGGCTGCTAGAAGCACCCTGTTGAGGAGTTTTGTCGGCTTTCACCGACTCCACTCCTGAAGGTGGTTTTATACTTGGCCGGAAATTGTCCATAGTATGTTCGAAGTATAAATTCGTCTCTCTGGCTCCCACCCTCCATGGAGCCCGCAACTGGGAACGTCGCACTTAAAAGAAGTTTGACGTTAGGATTCCCAGAGAGATATAGGAGCGCAAGGCTGGCTTACAGTGCGACATCGGGTGCTTGATCGGGTTGGCGTCATAGGGCGAATTGGCCAACCCCAGACGAACTGATCAACCCTCACTTACACCGTCAGCATAACCTTAACCCACCGCTGCAGCCGTCCGAGGACGACCGCAGCGGACCTCACGCACCTCGCCTGTGGCCCTCTGACGGGACACAATGGCCATTTCCCTACCCCTGGCCAGGGGGTAAGGCCACCGTTTTGCCTGAAATCCAGACCAAAAGGGGGCGTGTTGCCTCACGGACACATAACCACCAGCGCCGATCGGCTCAACCCCCCAGGACTCCTTCATCCCTGCATACGGCGCTCAACTGCGCAGGTCCTAGCGCAGGTGACTAATTGCCCCTACTCGCCAACACTCTTGGGGCGAGCTCGCGGCCACCCAGTCACAAGGGGCCGCGATTATTGGGCTATATATAAGACAATATTATAAAATAAACCTTACACAGATATATATTATACAATATATAATTTATACAAAAGCGCTCGGTGTTTTCTGTTTGAGCCTATTTTCCTAATGAACTAGACCCAGTAACAGGGCTGGCAACCTCGAGAAGGCTAGTCCGCCGAACTTGCCTTGGGGATCTTTGCGACCAACTTGTCACTCTCCCCCAAGACCAACGCCCCCCTATCGCCTCTGAAGGAGGTGATAGGGTAGGCCTGCATCTATGCTAACATGTTAAGCATGCCGTACGGGAACCGCTAAAGCATAGACCCAGACCCGCCCCCTACTATACCTACTTACTTACACACCTGTTCAGTAGTAGAGAGCTCTTAGTAAAAGAAATCATTCGGGGAAGTACTATCGTTACACATATTTCCATAGCAATCAGTGTTGGGGAGTTGCGGTTTTATTGACTAAGTTTTTTATTTAATTATTTCAATTGATTATGCAAGTATTATGGGCACTTACGTGTTTGAACACAACACAATATCGTTGAACACAAAAAAAAACGTGTAATTTTCTAACCAATAAATGAATTAATCTGTTTATCTACTCGAGGACCCTACTACTCTACAGTAAGAAAGGACAGCTAATTTAAAAATACTGATTGAATTGATTGTAGGCAAAACTACAAAAATCAACTTACTTGGTAGGTAGTATGTAAGCACACAACACTACCGTATCGATTCTAAGTATTCCTACAAATTCCAATCTCCTCTGTAACCACAGTTCAATGCGCTGGTATTTGTTTAGCACTCGATGCTCATTTGTCTTCCGTGGCACACTCATTTACCTACCTCGGGACTGATAAATATTTTGCTTTACCTTATTAAGCGTTCGTAAGGGTTATTTATTAACCACCTCGGCACTTTATAGATTGAGCGAGATTGGCGTTACACCTTCCCACTTGGGTCCTTAAACGGTTCAGGGACTTCCAGATGGACCACGGAAGGTTAGACCATGCGGGTAGATGCTCGCTTGGTGATAGATATTGAGTGATGAAGAGTCCCACTGACTAACAGTTTGGCTTCAGTCTTATAATCGGATGATATAGGCAAACAATGATCCACCTGATGTCACCGATGTCTTTTTTTATGAGACAAGCCCGCCACACTATTTACAAAGCCACAGCAACTCCTATAAGCCAGAATCAACAGAGGCGACCACCAGAAAACGCGCGGCGAGTCGAAGAAACATTAATCAGAAAAGAACAGCGAAGGAGTAAGAAAAACATATTTTTCATTTTCCTCATTATCAAGCAGGAGACAGAACAGGACTAGGCCAATAGGCACAATGGGACGTTTACAACTGGGAGAAGCACCGTTGCCAAGCACCACAAATTATAATTTACATAATAGGGAATATGTATGATTTTATTTTATTTCTTAAATTAATTATTTACATCTTTACAACACAGATAAACATATGAACAGGCTTGAAAATCGTCAAATTATTTTACAAAGTGAAGTTTAGAAAAAATCACATTTCGTTTCGACCAATGGTGACGCGTTTTGTAAGTTAGAATTTCCCTCCCTTGTTTTTCACTTTTAATATAATCTTTTCGGGGTTTAAATAATAACTAAATAAAAAAATACCTTTTAAGTATAATATAAAGACAATAAAGAATGTAGAAAAAAATATTCGAGACTAATTTACATTATATGCATATTCCTTAACCGTTGACATGTTGAAGAGCGAGATAGCGAATCGCCACATAATGCATTAACCGCACCAGCCAACTACGTCATCGCCGCCGGGGCCAGATGTTTATAAACAAAGCTGATTTACGACATCGGTTCTTGAATGGTGCTTACACTTGAATGTTTTTTTTAATGGGAATGAACTGGGCTTTAAGATGATGTACGTTTCGTTCGACTGGTTAATGATAGGTCTTAATAAGTGAGCTGTTACATTTAATTCTTATAGTATGGCAAAATCGCTTGAACGCACGGAAAGTAGTTCTGCAGATGTCACCGCTGTCATCTTCAATACCACCACGCGTAGCATGACCACGCTATGTCTACGGAAGAATAGACATACTGACAGGAAGAATAGACAAACTGTAGTGACTTGTCTATTCTTGCTGTCAGTATATCTATTCTTCCGTAGAAATAGCGTGGTCATGCTACGCGTGCAGAGCCCTTGTAGATACGTTGAAATTAGTTCTGCAGATGTCACCGCTGTCATCTTCAATACCAGAGCCCATGTAGATACGTTACATTCCAGAAACAAAGATGAAATGTCTCATGCGCCTGTATCCGTACCCTCCAAAACGGAACACAGCAACGCTACTTTGTATCAAAAAATGTCTTCTGGTAATAATCAAAGTCAAAGTCAAAGTTTTTATTTCAATTAAACCATTTACTGGCACTTTTGAATTGTCAAGGATTCGGTCAGTTAGTCAGAGAGTTGAAGCTAGTTGCTCGTTCCAAAACATAGGTCTCTATGGAGAAGAACGAGCAAGAAACTCCACGGACACTCTTTTAAATCAAGTTTTTTACAAAGTCTGGTTACATCATTCTTGTTGCTTCTATATGTGAAAACTATGAAGGTAATCTAGCAATCTAAAACATAAAAATAGAAGCAAGATAAAGTCCATGGCAGATAAGTGCTGACCAATCTCTGCTGACAGCGCCCGTACTTACCTGCAGATATTACTCATCTCTTTGACACAAACAATTTTATACCTGTTTAGTAGTACAGTAAGTAGTTGAGAAGATTTTAATTTGTCTTAATCGAATGACTAGTAGAAAAAAAAGTGGAAAATTGTTTATTCGCAAGAGACTGCACACAAACAAAAAGATTTTTACCTATGCCAAACAATAACACGTTTTGTTCGACAAATTATAGATTCCACAGGTTTTAAAAATATTATAACTAAGTTATTATTTTTTTACCGAAAAGTTAAATATTTGAGATGTAAGTAATATTAGTTTTATTCAATTTTGGTTGGTTAATGTTAGTTACATTCAACATTTTCCCCAACGGTATTAGGTTAAGACTGGCTGGCTCGTGTATAAAGTTAATACACGAACCACTGATCGCTTACTGACTATACAAGAAATTTCGAAAATTATTTACCCTATGAAGCTGAAACGTTGCAATTACCTATTTTATAAGCTTAGACATTAACGCGACGAAGTCGTGTGTGTCGCCGGCATTAGTTAGTTCTAAATAAGCTAAAAAAAAACTAAAACAAAGATATTTGGATCAGCCGCAAGCATGTTTACTATCTTTTTTCAACCGACTTCAAAAAGAAGGAGGTTCTCAATTCGTCTGTATTTATTTTTTTGTACATTTGTTACGCGATTTCTCCGGCAAATGTAAAGCGATTTTGAAAATCCTTTTTTTGATGGATAGGGTATGTCTCAAGGGTGGTCCCATATAAATTTTATCGAAATTGATTCAGCACTTTTTGAAAAAATCGACAGAAACCAAAAAAATATACTTGGATGATGTTGTAATGTTCTCACCTTGTACTTTCAATCTCTGTGTTGACTGTGTTGCCATTTCTTAATGGATTTATAATAATAATAATAATAATAATTTATTTATTAAATAAAACGTTTACAAAATATTGTACAATAGTCAGCAGAAGAAATATTTCCCATACAAATATATAGACTAAAAATAAAACTAAAACTAAAATATTTATGTTACTGATGCAAGATATTATGGATCGGAATTACAATGTTAGGTAGCGACCCGCCCGAACTAGGTTAAATCAAACCTGTGTTTCAGGCCATCACTTTACAATTGAATTAATTGGCCCAGTGAAGTTTGCAGTTAAACTAAGATAAACAAATAATCTGATAACAATTACGAGAAAAAGCAATTTTAATTACTATCTAAAACTAAATCTATGTAAGTAAACAAAAGTAAATACTTACGAGGGAATAAATTATTTGAAATTATTATTATGCCAAAACTTTTAAAAGTAAGTAAATAAATGTATGTCTGTGTCTTTATTCTAATATTATTTTTCTACATTTTTTATTACTTCCGCTATAGTGGCCTTGTAATTAGTTGACGCTATTTTTGCTGTATGAAATCGCTGATAGCAAGTCGATAATTCGATATGTTTACGGAAAAGAATAATGGAGTCAATAGTGACACCTAGATATTTTAAATAGTCAGCTTTTGCTAAAGTGGGGCAAAAATGTCAGCGTAAGTGATGCAATTATGTGCATAAACGTTTAAATTAGTAAGTGTTATGTTTGTATGTCTCATGTAAGTAAATATGGATGGAGTTTTTGATTTTCAATGATATGGTGTATGATACTACGTGGAGTGATAGAGAGCTGGTAAAAGTCCATCGCCCCTATATTAGGTTTTTAACGGTTGGCGCCCTTAAGCGCTTTCATAGTCTATTGAGTTTATATAATTAAGCTCTGCATATTTACGCGCCGGGCAACTTTCATCACCAGTTGGATGGTTACATTTCCTCTTGAAACGTTTGCACGTCGCACATTGAGTGGGAGAAGATCTGTTGCTGCATTCCTTGAAGGAGTGTCCAGTCTCACCACAGTGATTGCAAGTCGGACTTGTTTCCCGGCAAAACTTGGCTGCATGTCCGAACTGCTGGCAATTGAAGCACCTGGTGACTATTGTGAAATCTCTCACAGGGCATGATGTCCAATTTATAAAAAGTCGGCCTTGATTTATGACTATTTTCCTTATGCTAGCAGGTAGTTCCAGGATATAATTGCAGGTAGGAAGGTCTTTCTTACCCGATTTGTGACTCAATTTGATGCTCTCAAGGAAATATTCACGAGTTATATTCTTGTCTGATAGGTTCTGCTCGTAAATACATTCAAATACCTCCTTCTCGGTAAGGGCAACGGGAACACCAATGACAGCGACCCTTGGGCGGCGTTTAGAAGGTTCTTCTATTGTAAGGCCCGATGAAACTAGTTTTTCCGAATTCTTCAGTTTATCTATGTCGCCTTTGTTCTCAGTGATAATCAGAACGCCCCCATTTTTCACTTTTCTTAGGCCACGGGCATGGAGCTTAAGTTGCTCGGGGGATATTATCTTTTGAACAAGTGACTTGGTGTCGTCACTTGTTTGGGTTTTATCGCTGGGATAGATGGCGACTGAGCTCAAATTGGCAGGACGGACAAAGTTATCGGCACCTTTCTTCACCATACTAGCATAAGAATTATTGTTTGGTGAATTCAGCTTAGTTTCTACAACCTCTTTGAACTGCTGGAGAGAGTTCACAACGTTCTGGTGTTCCTGTAGGTGCTGGATTGTGGTATGGGCTTGAATTGTCTTCTGCTTTAATGATTGATATAAAACGGCCATCTGAGAAGTTCCACTTGAGACCTTCCGGCAAAGATTGGTCACACGAAGCTTCTGGTCAGAGTTCATTTTTCCCTCACCAACAATAGTGCAAACTTCGTTCACAATGGCATCTATAGATAATAACCATTTCTGGATCTCCGGTGTACTGATAACTTCAGACGGCAATTCATTGACCTCGGGTGCTGGTGGTATTGGGTAGCTCGGGGGTAACGGTGCAGTAGGCGTTGGTGGGGGACTACGCCGTAGTAATTGGCTACGACCAAACGGGCTCGATCCTGGGTTAGACATATTACCCGAAACACTTAATTTATTGATTGTTTGAAGTATTTAGTTCATCTTGTAAAAACAAACTTGAAAAAACTAAGTACTAGTCACACACGACACACTTTACTTTTATGCTGACGGCGCAAATAATTATTTTATTTTGTTGTAATTGTTTATTTCATCATACGGAATGAATACAAAAAACACGTCCGCTTAGTCTCGCACCTCGACAAGCGACTCGATTTGGATGATAAGTACGTAAGTAAGTACCAAAAAGTGAAAAATAACTATAAAACAGAACACACACATGACTAGTTTCGGAAGTCGGTGGCAATACAATAGTAGATTGTTATACAAGGAGCTAAAATGACCCATTATATACGAGGTAGTTTTACTCCCGAGCTTTAGCGAGGGAGTAAAAAGAAACCGAGTTTTAATGGGTTTTAGCGCCGTGTGTCACACTATACTTTTCACTACGATTGCGAGAAATTAATTAGGGTCACTACCAATTCAATTTGCAATTAGAGAAAAATTATAAAGATTTCGCGCCAATGTCTTTTTTTTTTGTTTCTTCTGTAGCCGCAACACATTGCATGCATTCTACCAGAGATCGCCGATTTTAGTTCCATTTTCAAAATTAAAATGAGGTTCTTTTTTATGAAACAGTAATAAGTCGAGTCTTTATTCATGATTATTCTACTTATGACTAAAGACTTTTTCGTTTTTGTAGGCTCATTGTCATATTTGACACACAAAAAATTAAAATAAAAACTTTTTCCCCTAGAGAATGAAATGCTATTTTTATCCCCGCTCTGGTATGCTACAATGACGGCCTTTTTGAGCAAGAGAAGTGAAAAACAATAAATAGAACAGCCAAGCCACCGACTTCCGAAACTAAAGTGTGTGTTCTATTATATAGTTATTTTTCACTTTTTGGTTTTTGAAGGCGGTTGTCTTTCTTTTCATTCCAATTATTGTTTTCAAAATATCTTTTCAGCAGATTAAGGAAAACTCTTTACTAATGTAAAAAGATCGTGTTTGATCAGCCTTTGTTAATAAGTAAGTACAAAGGCCAGTACATCAAGCTACAATAATCTGTCAAATTTCTTTGATAGATTTCAACTTTATTAAAAAACACTATAAGGTTCATATTCAATTGGGAAAAGTTGACGGTTTGCTATGGTTTCATGTGCTGGCGTCTGTACATACCCAAATCATCATTTCCTTGATTGTTAATCTACAAATTCATTAATATCTAACTAATTAGCAATACACTCATTGAAACATTAACAAACAACTCCAATTAACTTCGTCTCTTCGTTGTTGTTCATTTAATTTACTTTTAATTTGTTCATAATTATTCGCAAATAAATTCGTTCTAACGTTAATAAAGTTGTAATTTATTAAAGGCGTATAAATTCAAATTAATGCTGAGAAACATTTTGTCAATTATCTTTGTTATAAGGGTGCCGTTTTTGAAAGGTCCTAAAATAAAACTTGTGTCCAGCAGTGCTATTCTGTTACAATCTCCCTCGGTGAACACCTAGGTGAAGTGAGCTGTCATCTGTCGCGAAGCTAGGGTTTGACAAAGCAGACGGATGGATGACAGCTCAATTCACCTAGGTGTTCACCGAGGGAGATTGCAACAGAATAGACATACTGTAGACCTAAATTCAGAACACTACAAAAACAAAATAATTTGAGCTATATGGATGTACAGACAGCGTCATCAACTCCTAACCCCCTGCGCGTTGAAATTTCTTCGCATAGGGGGTTAGCAGTTGATGACGCTGTCTGTACCTACATTGTTCGCCGAGTTTCGCACTAATTTTTCCATTCTCCAAGAGCTTGACATCAAACACCGTTTATCTGTTCTGGTCCAAACACTCATCCTGAAATACTTCGGACATGTCTCAAGACAGAATTATTTGTCCATTGAGCATCTAGTCGTACAAGGTGGAAGGCACCAGATCACGAAGAAGATCCTCCATGCGATGGACCGACCAAATTAAATCCGCAGTGGTCGATCTATTGCATGAGTGCTCCAGAAACACCAAATGTCGCGACAAATGGCGAGAAATCGTGAGGCGCATAACATCAGTCTCTACAATAGCTCATGATGACCACGACCGCTCTGATAAGAGGATCACGAAGAAGAAGAGACATTGTTTGCACAGCTTATATATAAGGAGCGTCTGTTTATATCTATATGGTCTGTATGAAACGAAATTCATAGAGGAAACTTCGAAAGGATAATCCGTCAAGTTGGACCTTTCATTACCTACATGTTAAGGGGCTATTAAAGTTAAAGGTATGTATATATATAGTGTTATGCTTATGTATAGTATAGTACTTAAATTATATTATTATTAACCTCTATCTTATATGTCTAGTGTTGGTATAGGTTGGTTAATAATAAGTAAATAAAAAACATTCCGCAAACGTTACAAAAATTGTAGTTAACATGAAGCTTGGAATTTCACATGCTTTTTTTGTTTGCTAAAACTGCACACGATTTTCATTTATTTTTCAACACATGTCAAACCAATTTCCTCTTGATTGTTATTTCAATAAATAAACCTGATTACAATCACCGAATACCTTTAAATCCGTGTAATATTTAAATCGAGAGCTGAATAAAGTTTCGCGCGTGCTGTAATTAAAACAAGATGGAAATTTCTGATACAAAACAATTTATCGATTCTATTTTAGAATAATTAAATTTCGAACCGACCGGTCCGATTGTAATCCGTTTTCTACGTCATATGTAAATACACAAAAATAAATCATACATTTGAGGCGTTTGATTATAATGCTGGCACTTCACACGGCGTTTTTGTACAAATATTCGCCTTATTTGGATAATACAAAATGGACTTTATTTTAATTAGCATAGGGTGAATTTTTATTTGTACAAATACGCCATGTGAAGTGCCCAAAACGATCAATAGTTGTTTGTTCTACTTGAGGGGCTCATGGCTAAGGAAAGCTGTACATATCGATCGGTCACGGTTAAGCTATACTTGCCGCGGTCGGTCCGTAGATGGGTGAACATCCATTTCATACTCTAACCCCTCTGTACAGGCCTTGGAGCACGTAAAGTTTAACAGTCGTTATGGGTCAGAAACCAGAAACTCTGACCAACAGTCTTAGGCTGCGTTTCCACCAGAGATGAGCGAGGATGCGTATAGCGCGAGGGATGTGTGTCATCATTTCAGCCGAAAGACGTCTACTGCTGGACACAGGCCTCCCCCAAGTGTCGCCACATTGACCGGTCCCATGCGACTTGCATCCAGCGGATCCCCGCAACCTTTACCAGGTCATCGGTCCACCTAGTGGGAGGCCTTCCAACGCAAAGTCTTCCGGTTCGCGGTCGCCACTCCAGAACTTTTCGGCCCCATCGACCATCCGTTCTGCGAGCAATGTGCCCTGCCCACTGCCACTTAAGTTTGGCAATTCTTCGGGCTACGTCGGTAACTTGATGAGGGATGAGGGATATGTGTAATAATGACCAATGCTTCATTGTCATAACTTGTACACACAGCTCTAGAGAAATCTCACCCTCTCCGGCTGAGATTTCTCACCCGCTCGGGGTGAGGTTTCTCTGGAGCTGTGTAATAATAAAAATAATAATCTTTATTTAACCAAAAACATACAGAGTTTGAAATACAGTTTGATATTGTTTTGAACATATTTTTATAGTTTATGTTGCAAATTCTGTGCAAGAATAATAGGTACTCTACCTCTTAAGCTAGGTAAACCTGTATTTTAAGAGGTAGTCTACGGTCTTTAATACAATGATCAACAAAAACTTACCTCAAGTGGACTGTGTCATTCTACTAGGTATGTTATACAAAGAGTAAAATTGTGTGTATAAGTGTGTTGAGTGTGTGTGTGGTGTGTGTGTGAGTGTGTAGATGTGTGAGTGTAGATGTGTGTGTGTTGGTAGGATAGGTGTCAACGTGTGGGTGTGTGGGTGTATTAGACAAGATAGGTAAGTAAAGACTCCGTATAAGAGTAATCTTTAAGCAGCAGCCACTCTGTTACTTTAGATTTTAGTGCGTGTGAGTATAGATTTATAATATTGAGGTGTTTTTATAAATATGGGTACTTAGTATACTAATGTGTACTAAGCTAACGCTGTTATTGGCTAATTTCACACACATCCTTTGCTACACTCCTCGCACGTCTTTGGTGGAAACGCAACCTCACCAAGGTAGGGGTATCGTGTTACCTAGTTACAGGGTTGTGAAGGTCAGACCAACATATAAAATATTGGTATTCAGCAGCGTCCAGTAAGTTTGGAGGCTAGCTCTAGTGTGGCGCGCGCGGAACACGGCGCGCCGCCTACACGGGCCTGCATCTGGTCGGGTGGTGGAGGCTAACCCTAACATGATAAGAATGCTTGGAAACATGCTGGTCCGGGCTCCGTAGGACAATCTACAGTCTAGACAAAATCAAACTGATTGCTAATTAAAACTACTTAATTTATACTTAGTATATACATTATATTTAATTCTTGCTTTGGTTCACACACTAGTTCATAGTTTGTTGAAATGTATGGAGTGGTTGTCTACTTTACAATAATTGTAAATAATAATATGTGAACACTATGTATCTAATTATACAACTTAGCTGTCATTCTTTATCTTGTAATACTTTGTACTTACATACTTCAATATAGTGTTTTTATGCAAGGTCCATCGTATTCACGTATAGTTATATAACTGTAAACTGTAAATGCAAAATATTGTACACATTTATTTTTAAAAGGGGTACCTAGGTATGGAGTTTCTTAACCCATTCTTCTCCATACGAAACTACCTTTTGGAATGGGCAACTAGAATCAATTTTTTTTTTTTTTTATATATATTACGTTCAAAAGTGCCTTTTAATGGTCTAATTGAAATAAATGATTTGACTTTGACTTTGCCATATTTGGGAAAACCTAGACAGGTGATGGTGGTTTGTTTTACTACAGATGCTCAAAATTAAATATTTAATTTAGTATAGGTAAGAACTTAATCCATAGTCTGAAGGAATATTATAGTATCGCAACCATTAAACTTCCCAACAATATTAATTTACCTCGAGCACAAACTTAATACGTACATAATTATTTGTTTACGTAATTACGACAGCAATTACGCGGTACACTGACGTCGGCAGGGAAAGTGCTCCATTTTGTATAACCCGACGAAATTAAGATGCAAAGAGATTGTTACAAAAATACCTTTTTATGTAAACATTCTAATTTTATAGTGCAATATCAGAGCAGCAAAGTAATCGCTATATTGAAAAGTGTTTTCATCAGCTCTGGTAGCCGTGATCGTCTAGTGGTTAGGACCCTACGTTGTGGCCGTAGTAACCCAGGTTCGACTCCTGGTCACGGCAGTGATTACACTGTCGCGGCGGAGTGTTTCTTTTGGGGTTTTTATGACCTGTGTTTACACTGTGTTCATATTAAAGTTCGAATTGAACGCCTTTTATTCAATTAAGAACATAATTATTTCAAATATCTGAACAAATAGGTGTTATTCTCATATCCGAAAATTCATGGAAAATTGTAACACTAAATTAGAATAACTGAAAAAGCTCCCTATAAAATGATTTAAGTTACTAGCTATGTATACTTATTACCTGAAGTATTATTTTAAAAGTATAAGTCTTGTAAGCAATTGTCAACTGTATTTCTATGGCATTTCAGTTCATTGTCATTTAAGCAATTAACACTGCTCCAGCATATTTATTGTTTTGGCTGTAGGTAACACAGAATTTCTACTAACTCAGTGTGAACGAAAAACAAAGAACAACTTCAACAAACAAGAGGACACGACAAACTCTGAAGCGACAGTCTTTTGTTTCACAGCCAGACACGCTGGGCGATCTTCAGTGTAAATGTTTTTGAATTTCGCTATTCAATGTAGTATTTTTTTTAGATTTATTATCACGATTTTGTTTATCAACTGCCTATCCTTTTCTCAACTATATTGATCACTTTAATATAAAGTGATAGAGACAGCACGAGACTTAACAGCATCTTATAGTTAAGTAGCGTTTGAGTATTTGGTCATTAGTAAAGTATTAAGGCGCTCCTTCACTGGAAGCATTCACCAGAAGGCCTCGTGTGAGTTTTTATTCCTACTCGACCGCGTTAACGTAAACTCCAATTTGTATCGAAATTAGAACAGCGCCATCTAGTGGCAACAATAGGAAACACAATCATTCCATACAAATTGACATAAGGCGGGTTGTTTCAAACAGTCGGTTAACGTTACATACGGACGGTTAAAAGGTTACTATGACGTGCGATGTTTCACGTACGTTAAATGTAACAGGTTGTTTCATGATATAAAAATCCGTCAGGTAAAGTTAATCAAAAAGAGATTCCATAATATTTTGATGTTTGAAGTAGCTGTTTGACAACACAAAATTACGATGACTGGTCGTTTTAGGTAATAGTAACTTTTTGACGTATGATTTTGTGAAACAACCCATTTTTTTGATTTGACGATAGATAACGCCATTTTTTACTATTACCGGTCAGTAATGGTTAGTTGAAGCAACCCGCCCTTATTAGGTATAATATGTAAACGTATAAAATTAATAACTAATAACGAATATGTTAAAAAACTCATATTAGACTCAGTAATGTAACAGATTCAGGCGCGGAACTAGCCCTGACCCCAAAAAAGTTTGTGCTCACTACATACTTTTTTGAGGACACCTTTTTCAACCAACTTCAAAAAAAGAAGGAGGTTCTAAATTCGACACGTATATTTTTTTATGTTTGATCACGCATTTTTTTTTCAGTGAAGTCCGATTTCGATGATTCTTTTTTTAATTGATAATGTGCTCAAAGTTGGTCCCATATAAATTTCATGAAAATATTCCAGGGTAGAAAATAAAGGGATGACTGAAATTTTGGGTTGGATCTAGAACACGGAAACACGACTTGGGGGATAAAAGTGATGAAATTGGTGGGGGTTGGGTCCCGATTATAACACTACTACTTTCATTAAAGGAAACCTCGTAGTTTTCGAGAAATTAATAAAATAAGTTACTAACCTCAAATCACATCATACCACGTACAAAGCGAAAACGGAACGTTGAAATGGGCGATTGACAACCTTTGTCAAAATATATTGTTTCTGATGTAAAATATCGAGTAAAATTGATTAATCAGAACTTAAAAAAAATTACATTTGTGTCTTGTGTCACTTTCGAGTTGCGTGAATGTGC
Organism: Charanyca ferruginea; assembly: GCA_947361185.1. Taxonomy (NCBI): domain Eukaryota; kingdom Metazoa; phylum Arthropoda; class Insecta; order Lepidoptera; family Noctuidae; genus Charanyca; species Charanyca ferruginea. Next base: position 27,111,007 of record OX376058.1, on the reverse strand, counting down.
TTTTTGTGTTTTGGGGTATTGTTGTGGCTTCCTTCGACGACCTTTGCTTCTCCCCTGGACTTGATATGTTTGCCTTCACGAGTGACCTACGCTTGTGCACCGATTTTCTGCCTAATCGACTCGTTTTTGCGCGTAATATCCCGGACTTCGATTTTCTACCTACAATATTATACCTTCGTTACCACCCATCGACGACCCATCGTCGAGTCGTTCGGAGGCCGAACCACTAGTTCTGCAAGACCGAGCAAAGTAAGCTCGGGACTTAAGGCACCCCGACTCGTACAGGTTAGGTTAGAAGGGGCGTAGACCCCGACATCCCCTTCGTGGTTATTTTTCCTTAACCCTTGAGCCCCGCGAAGCGGGGCTCCCTTCCTATGCCTTTTAGGCAACTTTAGTGTTTTGAGGTCAGGTTACAAAAATCGTTTATTTCAAACACAGTGCGGTTTCCTTTCATGGGAGTGGTACTGGCGGGGGTAGGGCGACGATCAATTTTATTTAGATGTTTACTTAACACAACGGCTGTCGGGCAAAAAAATGTTCCTTCACTGCTTATGAACCTATGCGGTATCATCGACACTCGAGAGGTATAACACATTCAAGCTATCGTTTCTTTTTCCGTACCACCGTACATCATCACCTGCCTAGCGTTTACCCAACTATGTTGGGGTCGGCTTCCAGTCTAACCGGATGCAGCTGAATACCAGTGTTTTACATAGAGCGACTGCCTATCCGACCTGCACAACCCAGTCACTGGGTAACACGATACACCTTGGTAAGACTGGTTGTCAGACTTTCTGGCTCCTGACTACCCATAACGACTGTCAAAGATCTACGAATGACAGCCGGGACCAACGGCTTAACGTGCTTTCCGAGGCACGGTGGGATCTTGGTATGAAATAGATGGTCACCCATCCACGGAGCGGCCGCGGCAAGCGTAGCTTAACCATATTGACCGGGCTATGCGTACAGTTTTTACTTTTTTCTTTCCTATTAAATAGGCTTGCGTTTGACCGCAATTCACCTGATCTTAAATGATAATGCGTCCTAAGTTGGAACACGCTTGCCTAGGATGAACCGGTTCACTCGTACCTTGAATATACCCAGATTATACTTATCAGGGAACAGAGAGGCGAGCAGGGAATTCCACAGTCTTGCAGTTCGCACAATAAATGTGGTGTCAAAGCGCTTGGTTCGAGACCGTGGAACTTCAACAATATAGCGGTGACGCTTCGCCGTATCTCTGCTCGTCCGGTGATGGAATGGGGATGGGGGAATTAAATTGTGCAATTCCAAAGCACACTCTCGAAATGTACCCGATAAAAGACCGAAAGACTAGCAACGGTGCGACGATGTTCAAGGCTCTGGAGCTTAGCCCTAACCAGGGAGTCGTTGTTAATAAGCCTCTTGGCACGTCTATCAATGACTTCCAATGCCTCCAGTTGGTATTTTGCTGATCCATCCCAAAGGTGTGAACAGTACTCCATGCACGATCGAACTTGTGCTTGGTATAAGTTGAGCAGCAGCGGTAGTAGTGTAGGTAATTAAATCGTTTCGTTTGTATTAGTGTCGCAGTTGTGGTAATAGGGTCCCATTGGGCACTATTCTATTACGGGACCCTAAAAAACATGAAACGACTGTATCTACCACATTTTTAGGGTTCCGTACCTCAAAAGGAAAAAACGGAACCCTTATAGGATCACTTTGTTGTCCGTCGGTCTGTCTGTCTGTCTGTCAAGAATTTTTATCTTAGGAACGCGTGGAGATATCGAGTTGAAATTAAAAACCATATACTCAAGTCTACGGTCCCTTGATGCTGTAAAAAAATCAACGCTCTACGTTAACGTGAAAAAAAGATACTGCCGTTTATGTCGCAAAAAACGCATTTATAATATTAAGTAGATTAAAGTATGGATAGATTAGTATAGAAGTATGGATATGTACCTACTAACATGTACGGAATCCTCGCTGGGTGAGTCCGACTCGCACTTGTCCGGTTTTTTGTAACGTAGAGTCGCGACTTGAATATAAAACGTTCCCCTGACATTGCTCTATTGGTACAAAAAACACTTTTAGGCAGGCAACTGACAGTTCTTGTGCAGGGTGAATAATAATGATGAGGAAACGTATTTTGAGTACCTATATTTTGGTGATTTATTTATTTAGGTTAGCCAACAATATTGTTTACACTAAGGTCACTGACATAGCTCTCAAAATTTTGCTAGTTGAAGTGGCAATGGGCAGGACACATCGCTCGAAGAACCGATAACCGATGGGGAAGAAAGGTTTTCAAGTGTCGACCACGAACCGGAAGACGCAGCGTTGGTAGGCCTCCCACCAGGGGTGTGATTCTGTAAGACTTCATTCTAAACTTCGAATCTGAATCCGCTGTGAGTTTCTTGATTGGCATTCTAAAAACTCGGTTGATAATTCGAATATACACTAGCGCCACCCTTGCGAGCGTGTCAGCGAGTTGAAGTAAATTGACAGGGAGATTTTGACAGATAAAGTATGAGATGACAAGAGGGTAAGAAGTGGCATTCTGTAAGGTACTTAAATTTCCCCGTCACTTCGACGCTCACTTCGCACTCGAACCCGATTCAAAGTGTCAAATATATCAAGATCATTTTCAACCTTATGCGAAGTGAGAGTGAATAGTCATGTGAGATGCGAGTTGTTGTTTGAATTTTACAGAATCGACCTACAGATGGACCGACGACATCGTTAAGGTCGCGGGTAACCAGTGGATGCAAGGGGCAGGTTGCCACTAGTTGTGGCGTTCTATGGGGGAGGCCTTTGTTTAGCAGTGGACGTCTTCCGGCTGGTGATGATGATGATGATTGTTTACACAATAACTACAGTAATCATATTTTCTTAACAGTGCATCTTTATATGAAATGTATGTTTGTATGTGTGTGTGTAAGTGTAAAAAAAATGTTTATAATAATAATAATTTTGATTGCCATCAAAATTACAAATATTTGAGACCCTGTCTCCAGACCTAGGTTAGAGTTATTTCAACAACTCAAATAACTTACGCTAGTACATTGAAGAGTATCCTTTTAAGCAAGTAGTTTGCTTGTGTTAGGATGCCCTGCCCTTCTCGAGTTATTTAAGTAACTAGTTATTTGGCTTAACTAATTAAGTATGCTTACAAGCTTACAGGAAACAAAAAAAAAACAAAACAAAAATAAAATGCTACATGTGAGAGGATGACATGCGCGCTGCTGTGTGCGTGCGTGTGTGTGGATGTTATAGTGTGTTTGTGTGGTGGTGTGTATGTGTAAGTGTGTCTGTCCGTATTATGGTGACAGTGAGAGTGTGTGAATTTGCACTTACAATAGGGTGTTTAACTCTATACGAGAAAAAATCTATAAATATGTTATTGAGACAGTTTAGGCAGAGCAGTCGGAAAATTTAAGTTTTAGTTCATAAAATAACAAAACAATTTTTTTAATTCAATTAAAAGTTTTCAGTATTTTTAATCTGTTATAAAACACCATGAAATAATAGCGGCCAAGTTATTACGCCGTCGCCGTACGGCTGTGTAAACAAAAAATTGACAACTATCAGTCAACCGATTGGCGTAATATAGGCTTTGTACTTTTATTATTGTCGTAACCAACGTAATTTTTTCATTATTACACCTGTTACAAAATATGCTTTTATTTATTTTTAAATTATATACAATTATCATATTTAATTTGAGCGCATTTGATACAAAACGAACTGACGTCATTTACGCTGATCAATATGGCGTCCAGTAAGAGGCGTTTTAGTCAACTACGCGCGAAATTTGTAAATTTAAAATTTAGATGCATTTGAATGGCACTTGTCGATTGAATAAAAATTTTGTGTTTTTTTTAGTTGGCATATTAGCACTACAGAATTTCATTGAGACACTTTTCAAAAATGGGTGTAATACCCTATTACAAATAAGGACCTATTATTGTTCTTCTACGGGGAAACATTGGTATTCAGCTGCATCCGATTAAACTAGAAGCCGACCTCAACATACTTGGGAAGAGGCTCATCATCATCATCATCATGTCAAGCTAAGCGGGAGCCCTAATTAGGGCTCCCGCACATGGGTCACCGGCCACAACCACAAAACGCCGCCACTGGCATATTTCCTGTAATTTTCATACATTTTATATGGACTCGCCGCACACGGTTGGCGCCGGTGGCCGCCACACGCTGCAAATCGTCGCTGCTCGCTTCTTGTGGCCCGCACCGGCCACTAAACGCCGCCACACGCCACTCGCGCGATTTCTAACCCTTTTCTCCCTAAATCTTCTTCCACAGGGTTCATTATATGGGTTAAAAAGTAGCAACCACCGACCGCAGGTGTCGACCATCGGCCACAAGTGGCTGTCGCGCGCTTCAGCTACTTTTGTGGCCGTTTCTTGCCTCTTGTGGCGGCGTTTGTGGTTGTCGCGTGTGGCCCGTGTACTGCGACCCTTAGACGCCCACTGCTGGGCATAGGTCTCCCTCAAGGGGAGTTCAGCCGTAATCGCCATGCTTGGCCGATGCATGTTGGCGATCGCAGTAGGTGTTATGGTACTCAGAAGGACGCTGCTGCTCATCCTCTGGTCAATATCCCTCTGTCGCCTTCTACGACACCCACGGATAAAATGGGGTGGTGCTATTCGTGGGTGGCACCACACGGCTAAGGGCTAAGGGAAGAGGCTAGGCTGATGATAATATAAAGCCGTTGGTCCTGCGTCTCTCCCAGGTCTCGTCGAATTACCGTCCTATCGACTATGAGAGTGAGGGAAGAGGAAGTGCACCTATCTTTACGCACACATGAGTGCACTGTAATATTTCCTGCGTACAGTACTGCACACGAGGCGAGTGGCTGCGCAGTAACAATTTCACGGGACAGCAGGGTTGAGGGTCGGGGTACTGCGCAGCCAACAGCGCACTTCACAGCCGCCATTAAGTTTGAATTGAACTATACTTGGCTACTCTGCATTGAGACTACAACTGAAATTCGTTATTAAGCACAGTAAACACAAAACGATAGAATTTAATTAGTTTCAATAAAAAACAATTGCAAATAACTTACTGTTCGTTTATTCTAGCTAGACGAGCTATTCAATTGTAATAACGGACAAAGGGATGGTTTATTATTCCTTTTATAGGCCACTAATGTAGGGTGGGTTCTATAGTGATGTCACTTTTTATGAGACACTAACCATTTGTTTTGATATAAATGGTAGATAACCTTAGATCACAAAACAGATATCTAGTTAATTATCTAGGTGGGACTGTGAGGACCGGGATAGGTTGTTTACTAATGATACACGATTATACTTAAAATTACTTGGTGTCATATTGTATATTAGCAGTTGTTCTATCTTAATTTATTTTATTTCTTGACCTGACAGTCCACACGTCGGACGTCAACTTTTTCTTATTCTAGAAGAGTGTTCATCTCATAACCAGTACCAATTCAAAGGAGGTTGTATTACTTGAAACGAGTCTGAGTCTCAACAGTGCCTAATTACTAGCTAGAAGGTGATTATTTTACTTTTCAACCGACTTCAAAAAAGGAGGAGGTTATCAATTCGTCTGTATTTTTTTTTTCTTTTTTTTTTATGTTTGTTACCTGATTTCTTGGGACTGGGTGGACCGATTTTGATGATTCTTTCTTTATTTGAAAGCTAGTGATTCCCGTGTGGTCCCATTTTTATTTGGTCCAGTTCTGACAATGGCATCCATGAGAAAACCGTATAAGTCTTCAATTTGCATTAAGTATGTGCGCGATTTCTTACGCGATTTCTCCGGCAAACGTAAACCGATTTTGAAAATTCTTTTTTTATGGATAGGGTATGCTTCAGGGGTGGTCCCATATAAATTTGATGGAAATTGAATCAGCACTTTTTGAAAAATCAACAAATACCCAAAAAATTTACATAGACGACGTTTTAGTTTCATCAATCTTTGTAGTAGTTAACTTTCAATGTCTTCTTAATAGATTTGGATGAGAAGGAGGTACTAAAAAGCGGAAAATAAAAAGCTTTTTACAAAAAAGCCAACCGCCTTCAAAAAGTGAAAAATAACTTTAGCACAGAACACACATTGGCTTTGCCTATCTATGTAGGTACTAATATTCTGAAAGATTTCATTTGTTTGTTTTTTTGTTTAAACGCGGAACTACTATTAGTAGGCCTAGCCAAGTTACAATCGTTTCGTATCGTTTCTCTTTCTACAATAATTTACGCCTCGTCGTAATCCATTTTTGATTTTCGATCACGTGACTTGAGATGACGCCATTCCCATAAATCTGATTAGTTTTCTATTAACGTTATCGATTGTAGATTGTCAATTTGGCTAATTTGATGACGGCCGGGCGGCCCCTAGTCCGATTCTAAAAAATCCTTCGCTAATAAGAAGCTACATTACAGGCTATATTAAATTATAAAAATAAATACGAATTCGTAAGAAAAAGTCACGTGGACGAAGTGGAGAACCAGCTAAATATAGATTAATCATCATCATTTTAGCCGAAAGACGTCCACTGCTGAACACAGGCCACCCCCAAGAAATGGGGGGTTTTGCCATAATCGCCACGCTTGGCAGGCGATATATAGATATGTATGAACAAAGGCAAACTTCTTACATATTGAGAACATTTGTATTGATATTCAAAAAAGAGTATTTAAGTATATATCTATGTACAATGCGACCACCGTCTTCTTCTTCATTTTAGTTTAAATCGAAGAAAAATATAGATTTGCTTATAATATATTAGCCATCGTGGTGATAGGATTAACCAATCGGTGAAGTCCCAAGGCCCAAGGCCCAAGGTGCGCCAAACGTAACAAAAGTTTGAAAGCGCTAGGGAAGGCTCCTTACATACACCACAACAATAACAACCACCGTAACTTACTCGTACGATTTTCATAAAATAATAATTTATAAACATAGATTTTCATGAGCCATTATTCTGTTGTTACAGATCTCAAAGATGCTGCGTGATGTACAGTAACACAAGCGACACGGAGCGTGATGCGGCGGAGGAGACGACGCTCGCGGCGCTTGTAGCGCTCTACATACTCGTGTCGGTCATAGGTATTATTGGTAAGTGTATGTTACAAGTGCCTACAGTACCTAAAAACAAAGGTTAATATCCAGTGTCCATATGGCACAGAAACATTCTCCTAACTGCTGGCCACCTAGAGAAGCTCAGAGTTAGGCGATTCTCACACTGCCCCGCATGATGCAGCGTAGCGCGTGGATGCGTGTTCTTCCGTTGCTTGTAAGTATCTCCGTTTGTATGGAAAACACGCACAGTCTGCATGTAGGCGCGTGATCTGCAACACCGCGCGTGAATGCGTTTTCTGTGTGTTGTACTACGCGTGTTTCAATACAAAACGAGATAATTTCAAGCAACGTAAGAACACGCACTCCCGCACCCCGCTGCGTGATGCGGGGCAGTGTGCCAATCGCCTTTCCCAGCGAGCCATGTGAGGAGCTCTGCTCGGAGTTTCTTTGCGCGTAAAGTTGTATTGAAAATGCCATATCAAATGTGTGGACCCACTTATTCTGTAAATCCGGAACTAGGAAATTCGCCAAAGAACTAGGTCAACATAGTTCTCAGAGTACGCAAGTTGATGTGGTAATGGGCAGGCCACAACGCTCAAAGAACCGATAACCGATGAAAAGGTTTTCGAGTGGCGTCACTTGAGAACTTTTCATACCCACACGGGCACACGAACAGGTAGACGCAGCGTTGGTAGACCTTCCACCAGATGGACCGATGACATCGTCAAGGTCGCGGGTAAACGGTGGATAAAAGCGGCAGATTGCCGCTAGTTGTGGCGTTCAATGGGGCAGGCCTGATATGTAGATAGTCCTCTTCACCGCATCCGCTGACAGCGACCCTGACTAAGTTTCTTCCCTGTCGTGAGCCCTTAGATGGCTAGAAAAACCAAACTTTGTTTTGAAGACCCGGTCACAACCGTGCACAGAAGAGCTGGTTAAATTCATTATAGGTGTAAGTATATGAGAGCTTTGGGTGATTTTTACGTAGCTGTTGACGCTTCCTGTCAAAAACGAAGGTTTATAACCAGTGCGTGTTGCCAGTGATGACTTATGGCACAGAAACGTGGTCCTCAGCTGCTGGCCTAGAGAAGCTCAGAGCCACGCAGCGAGTAATATAGAGAGGTATGCTCGGAGTTTCTTTGCGCGACAAAATCCGGAACGAGAAAATTCGCTGAAGAATTAAGGTCATCAACATAGCTCTCAGAATATGTAAGTTGATGTGGTAATGGGCAGGCCACAATGCTCAAAGAACCGATATCCGATGGCAAGGTTCACGAGTGGCGACACTTGAGAACTTTTCATACCCACACGGACACACGAACAGGTAGACGCAGCGTTGGTAGACCTTCCACCAGATGGACCGACGACATCGTCAAGGTCGCGGGGAACCGGTGGATGCAAGCGGCAGGTTGCCGCTCGCTGTGGCGTTCTATGGGGAGGCTTTTGTTCAAAAGTGGACGTCTTCTGGCTGATGATGTATGTTACAAGCAACACGGGTTATTCAACCGAAACGCTGTATGGGTGAAGACACCATCAATCATGTGACATACTTTTTCTGAGCTATCTAAATGCGACTTATTTGGCCACTCAATTGACTAACATTTTATTGACTGGGCCCACTAATTATTTATTACATTATTAACTCAACGACTGTCGGGCGAAAGTGTTGAAGGTCAAACCTCCGCTGCTTATGTCGGACTGTGTAACATAAGACATTCGAATACACACACATACGTACAACAACGTACGTACGTATTACAATACTTACACTATTAATAATAAAAAAGGAAAACCTAAAACTATTAAGCCCGTCACAGACGTACCTAGCTATAATATATATTAATATAATTCATAGCCAGGCATATTACGATATATTTCAGACGCAGCTATAATATATATTTTTACTACGTCACCAAAATATGTGGACAGATATAGCAAAGCATATTAATATATATGTAGGATCGTCAGTGGGCGATCGAGGAGGAGCCCCGAGTGGTATAGTACATCGTCAGGAGTATGGGCGTTCCCATTATCCCAATATCGATAAACAAGACCTGTAAAAACAATTACACACTATTAGTAAAGAAAACACAATGCAAATGGTAATCAGTAACAAGAATAAAGTAAGTTCAAGGTACAGCAACAATACAGTTAATCGAACAGACCATTAAGGTCCCACAGTTCGTACAGTGGCGAAGCCACCCAATGATAAACGAACAAACCCTTAAGGTTTATAGTTCGTACAGCAGCCTAAGCCACCCAATGATAAACGAACAAACCCTTAAGGTTCATAGTTCGTACAGTAGCATAAGCCACCCAAATACAAAGTGTATCGCTCGCTAGCAGCAAGCCTATACAGCTATGTGAATATACAGCAGCGCTGTACCAGGTAAACCGACAGAATTGTCGGGAGCAGGAACTCTTTACTGAGTCGAATCCGAGGATCGACGACTGCCATACTTACGGAGTGCACGCTCTTTTATAAGGCGATGCCCCCACCTTTGTAACCTCTCCATACAAGTCTGCCCATGCGCACGGAAGTGCGTCACGCGTTTACTTGATACAAAACACTAAAATGTGCTGAATCTAATAAGATCTGTAATCAAATAACACAATGATAATTGTCAATAACAATAGTGATTTCATAAAGTAATTCGTTTTACATTTAAAGTAATGTGTCAACAATTGTTTTGAATAAAACCATCGATAATAATTATCGAAATAAAGTAACCACAAATCAGTGTGCACACACAATTAATCATGTTTCGAATTAATAGACAATAATTGATAGTAAAATCACATAAATTAACAATAAGAAACACAAATCATAACAAATTTAGTTAACACCCACAATGTGATTAATAAACGGTCTCCGACATATATATATCAAAAATGTGAAACAAACAACTATCGCAGACGTAATAAGGGCGAAAATATATTTTTATATTATAGCTACCGTGTGTGGTGTGGTGGCTAGCTATAATATATATTATAGCTACGTATGTGACGGGCTTTAAACTAAAAACAAAAAAGCCGACTGCGTCAAAAAATATTAACTTTAAATTTTCCTTCTTTCTCAACTTGTTTCTACGCAGTTTATTTATTAAATGAGTTTGAAACTTGTTAATATTGTATACATAATTATAAGTTATAAGTACTTACATTACAACACGATCAATATGTACGAGACGGTTTTTTGTAGAGTTTATTCTATAACAAATCTTGTATACATGCATTACTTTCATCCCCCAAGTTTGGTAGTAACACGGAACAGATGATATGTGTCTGTTCCGTGGGTAGTAAATTATGTATTAAAGTAATAGTAGATATTCTTAGAAAGTCACTACATTATTATTAGATTTATGCGAGAGAAAAAATAAAGATACATTACAATACATTTTCTCGAGATAATTATGCGTATATAAACGTATAAATCAGCGGTTTTATTTCACGCGTTTTCAATATTGGCAAAACAAAACTTGTTATTTATTTTGTTAGTAATTAATATAATCCTGAGAGGATATTAGTGTTTTAAAAATAACCCTGTAAACGAATAAGTAAATTTTTAATTATGAGTGAAATTGCCCCTGGGGACAACTAAGGGTAATATAATAATAATAATAATATAATATGTGGGGACATTTTTCACACACGGCCATCTGACCCCAAACTAGGGAGACCCTGTACTATGAGTGTCAGACAGCTGATATACATACACAAATACATTTTTTTTTTGTAAATACATACATATATAGATAAACAACACCCAGACACAAGGCAAACACAAGTGCTCATCACACAAATGTTAAAACAAGGCCACAAAATACAAAAACCCATAAATAAAGCAGTTTTCACCATATTTTACGTGTCTAATGTTTAACTTCAACATACTTTGTAAAGTAAATTCATATTAAATTTCTCACGGGAGTAAAAACGTCAGGCTTGCGCTCATGAATTTTGACAAAGAAGATACTCCATGAAATTGCAAATCCTTTCATAAACTTCGTATTAGATAACATTATGGCTTCATCATCATCATCATCATTTCAGCCGAAAGACGTCCACTGCTGGACATAGGCCTCCCCCAAGTGGCGCCACATTGAACGGTCCCGTGCGACACATTATGGCTTAATAATATTATATTCTACGAGAGATCTTGTGTGCTAATTCACATAACTAAAGAAGTGCTGTTAAGAAAATAACGCTTTTCGTATTTTCTACCGCTGTCTGACACGCTCGCGTCAAGTTCACGTCACGCTAGCGCAATAACTGCATTCTACGGTTACACGTCTTTGGTGCGTGCTTCAGAACGCAAAATGATCGGTATTCTGCTATTCGTTTGACGTCTCAAAATTACAGTTAAAAAGCACTAAAATCTGAACTGGGGAATTATTTTAATATTACAATAATGCCATATTCATTGAAATGTTATTGATTCTGTTCAATTATTTAGTGAGTATATTTTTTTCTCTCATATGGCTACATCATAAGTAAGTTTTTTTGAGTTTGGTTGTCGTGCAGTTGACGTGCAGTACACGCGCAGCTTCGAGCGGTTCAAAGATAACAAGAATACAGTTTAACACTCAAACTTGAACTTAACTGCAACTGCGCTACAATTTCATCGGCGCGTCATAAAATTACGTGAATTAGCCCTCAGGTCGCAATCTTGAGTTGAAAATTCACATAGACAAAATAAAGAAAATAGTCGATAATTCAACTAAAGGTTTTTACTTGATTTTATTATTATATTATAATGATCGTGACGAAGTAAAAGCACGGTTTGATCGGTAACTATGGTTAAGTTAGGCTTGCTGCGGTCGGTCTGTGAAATGAAATGGATGGTCTCCGTGCCTCGGAAAGCACGTAAAGGACAATGCCAGAAACTCTATAGAACTTTGCCCCACTCAATAAAAGTCGTGTGCAATATGTAGCATCTTACTGTTTATTTATTGCTGATAACTAAACATTAGTCTTAGTGACTGTAGAACTTGCGGTTTCCGTTTAAATCTAAAAACAATAATGACATTGATTATAGGTTAAATTGTACTTTAGGTAAAATGAGTTTGTATTTTGTGGGTAGGTATTTCGTAATCCGCAAGTTCTAAAGAAAAACAATTTACTTTAGAAAGGTTCTATATTCATTACAATTATTTTCATTAATTTACTGTTCTGTACATGGGTGGGGCAGGATCTGGCATTGTCATTTGTTGGTCCCGGCTATCATTCGTAGATCTTTAACAATCGTTATGGGTACTCAGAAGCCAGAAAGTCTGACAGTCAGACAACCCAGTAAGGGTTGCGGAGGTCAGATGGGCAGTCGATCCATGTAAATCGCTGATATTCAGCTGCATCCAGTTAGACTGGAAGCCGACCCCAGCGTAGTTGGGAAAAGATGATGATGAAACTAATTCTAGTTTTAGTATTATTTATTTATTTATTTATTTATTATGACTATAATTTATTTATTCAAAATATCATAACGTAGGCTATGTGGGTCGATCCTAACGATACCTACTTTAAAATTTTGATGATATTTTGAAAAATAAAATAAATAATATTTATCATACACACTTTAAATTGTGCATATTAAATGTTTTCTGACACGGCTGACGAAATACGTGCAATCAGCTGTGCCTGTACATTAGCCTATCTACTACCTTCATCATATTCGCTATCATATGGGTGCGCGCGCGCGTAGTTTACGTAAATTTTACAGACTTCAAATAAACGAAAACAAATTGTTTTTGGCTACGTTATTTACTTGAGGTCAAAGTCGTCGAACAAATGTTATTCAGTGTGATGGTACTGTTATAGTTTCCCAATGCTAAGGAAAACCCTTAATAATCAATAATAATCGATTACATAGACTTCCTTGAAAATGTCTTATCATCATTTTTGGCCAGACTGCCTCGCCGCTCCCGCAACTCGTCAGTCGAGTCCCATCCGCCGAACCTTTACCATATCCGTTTATCGTTGTGTCTGCCAGTTTGACTTAGTGTTAACCAAAAAGTCCCAAAATTGTAACAAGGTCAAACTCCGAATTAAAACTAGATCTTTTCGTGAATCAAAGTGTTTTTTTTTTAAAACCTTGTTTACGTGGGCTCGCGTAACATTGGTGGCAGCTTAAGGGATTTAAAAAAATCCTCGGATCGCCTCATTTCTGAGAAAAAAAAAAAAAATAGAAAAACCATACTCACTTGTGTTGTGATTGTGTGTGACAGTGAAAAGTGCTAAATTTAATCTTACCTCTGTATCCTGTCGCTGTATCCTGTCGCTGTATCCTGTCTCTGAGCCTTTCTGCTCAGTGCCGCTGTATCCCGCTGGTCTTATTAGGCCCTCACGTGCCGTGCTGGTGTAACCCCAAATATCTATCACTTACCTTTAGTGATCTCGCCTGGCTACGAAATGATTCGTATTGCCTTCGCCGTCGCAGTGTTCCTGTAAGTACATTCATCCTACATCGAAACAATTTGTGTTGTGAAAATAGTGTTGGTGATTTAAACTACATAATTTCATCGTATAGTTCCAATTTAATTCGAGTTTCAAAGTAGACTTAGTAACATTTAATTAATCAATTGTCCCTATGTATTATTTTATCGCTCAGTTCTGAGAACAGTGCAACATCCTTTTCTTATCGCAGCTTCGTACCTCGCGCGTTATCTTTGTTTAGACTAAACTTTCATGCCTAAAGACGAGCCTAATACCATGTCGAAAGAAACAAAAGAAATCGACATGAACTTTATAAGCAAATTCATTAACAAATTCGACGGTAATCGCGAAAAACTTAATGCGTTTTTAAATAATTGTAGAAATGCAATAAGTCTTGCGTCACTATCTCAACAAGACACAATATTAAAATATATTTTAAGCCAACTTGAAGGCCGTGCCGGAAGTGCGTGCTCTATTAGAGAATTCGAAAACTGGCAACAATTAGAAGAATTTCTTAAAAACCAATTTGGCGAGAAAAAACATTACGCTGCACTACTCTCAGATCTCCAAGATTGCTGTCAAAGTAATAGCGAAACAGTCAACCAGTTCGCACTACGCGTAGAGACATGCCTAGCCAAACTATTGACTGAAATCAACATTTCTATACCCACGAAAAAGAAAGGTGAACTGACTGGCCGTGTCGCTGCAATGCAAGATTTAGCATTGCACACATTTATCAGTGGCTTAAATTCTCGATTATCAACTGTAGTCAGATGTCGTGACCCTGAAACCTTAAATGAAGCCATTGGCTTTGCCGTGTCTGAAGAAAAAATATTACAGACTACCTCTAAGCGTAATCCATCAGCAATCAATAACAATTCGTCCAATCAAGGGCGTTGGTCTCAGCGTCGATTCCAGCAAATCCGAAACCCTACACAGCAAGGTGTTTCGAATGAGCCCCATAATCATAAACCATCTACTTCAGGTCCGGTGTGTCGTTATTGCAAAAACGTGGGCCACACTATTGAGGAATGTAGAAAACGGGAATTTAACAATAACCGCTTTAGAGATCAAAATAATCAAGGACTACCTAGGCGTCAAAACAATCAAGTTCAAGTTCACGCGGTAAATAGTAACGAAGGCGATTACCACGTGGAAGAAACTCAATATAAACCAAATGATGATTTAAACGAATAAAGGGCTCACGCTCACCCAAACCTCAAATTCCAAAACATTTCTATATCAAAGACACCAATGCTATGTCCACTGTATCCTCTGCATCCGCTGTATCCTCTGCATCCACTGTACCCTCTAAATCCGCTGTATCCTCTGTATCCCCTAACAATAGGAACTCGCGAATAAACCGCAACACTGTATCCTCTGTATCCTCTGAATCCGCTGTATCCTCTGTATCCCCTGACAATAGGGACTTGCAAATAAACCGCAACACAATTCCCTCTGTAGCCACTGCATCCGCTGAAAGTAAAATAAACCATTCTGCGCATGTCAAATCCACTTTAGACTCAATCGTTCCTCGTTCAATCCCTGAAACAAAAATTTATGAGATTAATATTAATCCATTTAAAAGACGTTTACCTCACATCCTTGTCCATACCCAAGTATCAAACACTTCCATATCTCTCCTCGTAGACTCTGGTGCAACTGTAAGCCTTTTAAAACAATCTTCCATACAAACGCCAGTCGATATCACAACAGAAGTAATTCTCTTGAAAGGCATTGACCCTATTGATGAAGCTTCACCAACAGTAGGACATTTCCCGCTTAACCTAAAAATAGATGATAAAAATAGTATCACACATAGATTCCATATAATACCCCGAATACACTTACCTTATGATGGTGTTATTAGCACAGATATGCTAATCAATTTTGGCTGCACCATTGACTACACGAAATAAAATTGCGTTTCAATGTACCTACTTATTTAATCCCTCCTAGGACTGAAACCATCATAGAGTGCTCCGTCTCCAACCCTGAAGTGAAAGAAGGACTTGTACTAGACCAATGTTTTCATGAAGACTTACTGATTGCCAATTGCCTAGTAGCAGTTAAAGAAAACAAAAGAATTAATTTATCAATAATCAATACTTCTGAAAGTTCTATAACCCTAAAGTCAAATTTAGATATCACACTTATTCCCTTAAGTTCATTAACCGAACCTTTCGAGTCAGTAAACGCTCACACAGCTTGTCATTTTGAAAACAATAACTCTTACCTCCGATCACAAGAAGTATTAAACCTCCTTAGAATCACTCACCTCAATTCTGAGGAAGCAAATGCCCTTCACGATATTTGCTCCGAATACTCGGACATATTCCATATCCCTGGTGACAAACTTTCCCATACAAATGCACTTAAACATAATATAACGACGAGCGCTCAAAACCCTATAAACGTGAAATCTTATCGGTTCCCAGAGGTACACAAGCAAGAAGTCAATAAACAAATTGACCAGATGCTTGATCAAGGGATTATAAAACATTCAGAGTCTCCATGGTCTTCACCAATATGGATTGTCCCAAAAAAAATCGATGCATCCGGACAACAAAAGTGGCGTATAGTTATCGATTACCGAAAACTAAACGACATCACTATTGGAGATAGCTACCCTATACCGCAAATATCCGAGATTTTAGATCAGCTGGGTCAGAGTAAATATTTTTCGACCCTTGACCTTGCATCAGGTTTCCACCAAATCTTAATTAATGAAGAGGACGCTCCTAAAACAGCGTTTAGTGTACCACAAGGACATTACCAGTTCACAAGGATGCCATTTGGCTTAAAGAACGCGCCAGCTACTTTCCAACGGTTAATGAACACCGCTCTTACGGGCCTCTAAGGTATACGGTGTTTTGTATACCTAGATGACATAGTTATATATTCACTTGATTTAAATTCTGACATTGATAACCTCTCGTTAGTATTTCAAAGGCTTCGAAATTATAATCTAAAACTCCAACCTGACAAGTGCGAGTTTCTCCGACGTGAAGTCGCATACCTTGGCCATCAGATAACCAAAGATGGTGTAAAACCGAACCCTGAAAAGATAAAAGCAGTAACCAAGTTTCCTGTTCCTAAATCCCCAAAGGACATCAAGTCCTTCCTCGGACTTGTATCCTACTATCGCCGTTTCATTTCCAACTTCTCCAAGATTGCTAAACCTTTAACTCAACTTTTGAAGAAGGATGTCCCCTTCATATGGGAAAATCATCAACAAGTCGCGTTTGACGAACTCAAACACAAACTTACCTCTGCTCCTATCCTTATTTATCCAGATTTTTCTGCGCCATTTATTCTAACATGTGACGCCTCTAACTATGCTATCGGTGCCGTACTCAGCCAAGGTCCACTTGGTAAAGATAGGCCAATAGCCTTTGCCTCTCGGACCCTCAATAAGAGCGAATCTAACTATAATACCACTGAAAAAGAACTCCTCGCTATTTTGTACGGTTGCAAAACCTTTCGTCCATATCTCTATGGACGAAAATTCCTGATCATCACTGATCATAGGCCACTAAAATGGTTGTTTAATCATAAAGATCCTAGTAGCAAATTACAGAGATGGCGCCTAAAACTAATGGAATACGAGTACGAAATTGGTTATCAGAAAGGAAAACTTAATGCCGCTGCCGACGCCTTGTCCCGATATCCTGTAAACCCAATTCAACCATCAGACTGTCATCCCGTTCCATCCACATCTAACCAAAATGCAGATAATCCCACACCTCAATTCAGCCCTCTAACTCTTGAGGATCTGGATATCCAATTACCTCCT
Source organism: Charanyca ferruginea (assembly GCA_947361185.1). Lineage (NCBI taxonomy): Eukaryota > Metazoa > Arthropoda > Insecta > Lepidoptera > Noctuidae > Charanyca > Charanyca ferruginea. Next base: position 27,093,735 of record OX376058.1, on the reverse strand, counting down.
GGTTCCCTAGATTTTGATGACAAACTACCATCTGTAGACCTGTTAGACAATGATGATTCACCACCAGGAACCAGCGATCCTATCACACCAACTACACTTAACAATTCTCCGAACCTCACAACGAACCCTTCGAGTGACGATAAGTATAGTAAATTCCTGAAAATAATAAATAGCAAAGATTTTAATAGCAACGCTGAAGTCATAGAACACAACGAGAACATCCTGAAAACGAACTGCAAAATCATGGTTATACCTACTTCCATCGATCTTGATGAGTCCAACCCTCACGTTGAAGAAATCTTGACTAACCTCGACGATTCAAAAGAACTTCTAGAGAAAGAAAGAACTCTTTACTCCTTTATCTCATTCAATTACAAAGGAAAGACAATATATTTCCTATTCACTAAAGTATATCACTTTGATAACAACTCCTACGAGGACATTTATAAAAGTATACAAAATCTTCGATCTGATATAATACATAATTCTACTGATAGCGACCTACATTTAGCTTTAGCCATTACTGACTTTCAAAATCCTTTTGACAAACATATCTGGGTTAAAATATACAACATGTTCTGTTACATCTTTAATAATACTCAAGTATCAGTTCATATTTATCACAATACTATAATTTTCCCTACACCCTCGGAAATACCTAGAATACTCCGCGAAAACCATGATATTCCTATTGCCGGACATTTAGGATCTACGCGAATGTTTAATCGAGTAAAAGAAAGGTATTTCTGGAAAAATATGCGAACAGATATCGAAACATACGTAAGAAATTGCTCCCAATGCCAAAGTAACAAAGCCCTAAGACAGATGAATAAATCACCAATGCAAATAACTACCACTTCTACTAAACCATTTGAACGGCTCAGCCTTGACCTCGTAGGTCCCCTTCCAGAAGCTGGTCTGACTAAGCTCAAATTCATTGTTACACTACAAGACGACCTTACTAAATGTTCCCTCGCTTATCCTATCGCTAGTGCGACTGCGGAAGAAACATGTGAATGTCTAGTGCACTTCATTTCTGTTTTCGGTATCCCGAAGTCTATCTTAACTGATCAAGGCACAAACTTCACCGCAGAGCTATTTAAAAAGACCTGCGACTTTCTGAAAATTAAACAAATCTGGTCTTCCCCATACCATCCTCAAACTCAAGGTGCACTTGAACGCAGTCACTCCACACTTAAAGAATACCTTAAATCTTATGTCAATGAAAATCATTCTGATTGGCATAGATATGTCTATACTGCTATGTTGGCGTACAACACATCTACTTCCACTACTAACTTTACGCCGTATGAGCTCCTCTTCGGCCAGAAACCTTTTATTCCGGACTCTGTCTACGAATTGCAATCAGACCTTACATATCCAGAATATCTTAAATCCCGTCTAAAGCTTTCACGTGAAAAAGCCATCGAAACATACTAAGATCCAAGGAAAGATCTAAACAGTATTACGACGCCCGCTCGCGACCCGCTCAATATAAAGTCGGAGACTACGTATATCTCAAAAATCATGTACGTTTACGTAAAGCGCTTTCGCCAATTTGGAAAGGACCGTATAAGGTCGTAAAAATCAACGGTAGAAACACCTTGACCTTACTCGTAAACAGACGTCATGTGACACATCACTACGACGAAGTCAAACTAGCTCCTAGATCTGAAACGTAACCCTAGTTGTATACTTAATACAAATTTTAATTCTATTCTATTACAGTAACTCAACGCTGGGTCAGGAATTCATTACGCCCTTGACGAACAGTCCTGGCATCTACTTCGACCCCTTAGGTTCTTTAAGCTTAATTGATAGTCACCTTAGTATAGTTATTCCTTATGATGTATCATTTATTAATCCGCATATTCTAAACCTCCGCCTTATTCTCAACAAATCCAAACAAATATGTGACAACGGTAAAGTTTTTGATTATTTAGAATGTAGTAATCTCTTTGAACCATTGAATACCCGCTATAATGATATAGCTCATGACAACGAAGCCATTTTTCACCTTACATCTCGCCAGTCGGGAAGATCTGCCCTTCTAGGATTCGTAGGCACAGTATCAAAAAAAATATTTGGCACAATGGATGAAGACGATGCCATTAGATACGATAATGCCATTAAAGAAGTAGAAACAGACCAGAAGAAACTAGCCCTTCTGATGAAGGAAAATATATTAGTCACTACTTCCTTGCTTAGATCTTTCAATGAAACTCTGCATATAATAAAACTAAATGAAAAACATCTGAAAGATGCAATTAATGAATTATCTCAAGATGTCCTAAATCTGACTTATGTTTCAAAAGAATTAGGTATTAGGTCTCGCATGCTGGAATTAACTTCCATGATAGAAAATAGTCTCCTAGCCTTGTCCTTCAAAGTTGAAGACATAATTAACTCTATTATGTTCAGTAAATCTAATGTCCTATACCCTACCATCCTAACACCTAAAGAACTTTACACTGAATTGGTAGACAATTACAGATTCTTACCCGAATCTAAACAACTTCCAGTATCTTTAAGCCTTGATAACATGCATACTATTTTAAATATATCAGAAATATCTAGTTACTTCAATAAAGAAAAAGTAGTGTTTACAGTGCAAATCCCTCTCATTAACCCTATGCACTTAAATGTATATTATAACTTACCTTCGCTGGTTCCTCATGATAAAAATAATCCAAGGTCATATTCGACCATCATTCCCTCCTCCAAATATATTGGTATAAGCAGAGATAGGTCAATGTACTGTAAGTTAGATGATCTAGATTATTGTAAGATAATTAATAATGACCATTACCTTTGTGAAGCGTCAATCTTATACTCCTCTTCCGCGACACCTTCCTGTGAAACAGAAATTATTACAAAAGTACTCACCTCAATTCCTCCGATTTGTGAAACCAAATTTATTCACGGTCACGTCAGCATCTGGCAGCCACTGCGCTACAGTAGATGGTTATATGTAATGTCAGAAAAAACTAAAATAAGTATTGAATGTAATTACTCCCAATCCACTGAAATAGAATTCAGTGGAAATGGTGTATTGTACTTACCTCCTAAATGTGTTGCCTACTGCAAGGACACTCGTTTAACCTCGCATGAAAATCATAAAATTCAGCTGAGAACTGTTGTTTCCAATTTTAATATTTTAAATGATTCATGTTGTAATATTATAGCTTATAATAATATTGTATCAAACTTACCTATAGTTAATCTTAAGAATGTTAACTTAGACTCCTTAGCTTATGATAATCCTGAAATCCTGAAAGGCCTTAACAATGTAATTGAAAAACCGCATATTGTTTTATATCAAAAATATTATTAAAGCATCACGATTGTAATTATGATTTCTATCATGTGTTTTATTATCTACAAGGTGTATAAAACTGGCATACACAAGAAAATAATGAAATTTAAAGAACATAAAACTCCTGAAAATAATTATCCTGAATTAAATGACATTGAACTACCAGATATCAACACGAGACCCTCTCTTCGAATCGGCTGACTCATATTTTATTAGACATAAACTTCACTTTTAAAGGTGTAGTTTACTCCAAATCGGGGGGCTGTTATAGTTTCCCAATGCTAAGGAAAACCCTTAATAATCAATAATAATCGATTACATAGACTTCCTTGAAAATGTCTTATCATCATTTTTGGCCAGACTGCCTCGCCGCTCCCGCAGCTCGTCAGTCGAGTCCCATCCGCCGAACCTCTACCATATCCGTTTATCGTTGTGTCTGCCAGTTTGACTTAGTGTTAACCAAAAAGTCCCAAAATTGTAACAAGGTCAAACTCCGAATTAAAACTAGATCTTTTGTGAATCAAAGTGTTTTTTTTAAAACCTTGTTTACGTGGGCTCGCGTAACAGTACGAAGCCCAGATTAAGAGGTTTTGGGTATTTTTTCAATTTCCCTGTATAACTTACTATCATAATTTAGCAAACAATTCAACAACATTCAAATTCTGAATTTCAACAAATTAAAGAAGTCTTGATACAGTAGTTCTCACGGAATAATCAATCCGTGGTAGTTCTAGTAGACAGTTCCAGTATTCCTCAACAGTCGTCGCTGTACACTGGCGCCCGATTTCTGCAATTTTTCGCCGTTTGTTTGGGGCATGTAGCATGCATTTGTATTTTATTTTATTTTCTGTAGAAGTAGCTATCGAATTTCAGAATACTTCGCTCCATTGGAATTTATTACATTGAATTTCATCATTTCATTAATTGAAATAAAGTCATAAATAGCTGACAACCATAAAGTAAAACATAAAACCTTTTCCCTCCAAAGAAAACCTGTTCTGCATAAAAGAAGAAATTAGTAAATGATCACCAAGAACACCCCATCCCCTTAACGTAATACCATAATGATAATTAATATTGTAATGATCTTGAAGAAGGTAGTCGGTGGCTGAATGTGGAATACGTAGAACGTATAACGGATACGTAGTTTATCTTTTATCGTTTTTATCTTTAACCGCGCGCGTAAAATGGGGCGCCATGGAGAAGGTAGCTCATGTCCAACAGTGTTTTCTGAATCAACTTCATTCATCATCATCAGAAGTTGATTCAGAAAACTGAGTGATAAGTTTAGAAAAAAACTATCAAACAATAGTTTTTATTTTTTATATTGAAATAGGCTTGCGTTTGGCCACAACGTGGCCGCAACTCACCTGAGGGCTAATTCACGTAATTTTACGACGCGCCAATGAAGTTGTAGAGCAGTTGCGGTTAAGTTCAAGTTTAAGTGATAAACGGTATTCTTGTAATCTTTGAACTGCGCGTAAGCTGCGCGTGAACTGCACGTCAACTATACGACAGCCAAACTCAACCAAACTTACTTATGGTGTAGCCACATGAGAGAAAAATTATGACTCACTAAATAATCGATTACATTTCAATGAATATGACGTTATTATAAGATTTTAGTGCTTTTTAACTGTCATTTTGAGACGTCAAACGAATAGTAGAATACCGATCATGTTGCGTTCCGAAGCACGCACCAAAGACGCGCAACAGTAGAATGCCGTTATTGCGCTCACGTGACGCGAACTTTACGCGAGCGTGTCTAACAGCGGTAGAGAATACGAAAAGCGTTGTTTTGATCGAAACTTAACTGCAACTGCACTGCAACAGCACTTCTTTAGTTACGTGAATTAGCTCACTGATCTCGACGGTCGACGGAACCCCGCAACTCTAATGTTTTGGTTTTATTTTTCAACAGGCAATGTGAGCTTAATGGCTGCGCTTGCGTCGGGCGGTGCGTCTCGACTGCGGACTCCACAGATGCTGAGCGCATGCGCAGCTGACTTCCTAGTCTGTGCGGCTAGCGCGCCCTTAGCTGCCACTCGAGCAGCGAGGGTAGATGAGCTGCCGTGTCAGGTTACTTACTATTTTGAGGTAATTATAGCTTTATTTAGAAAATATTATTTTATATCTACACGTGCAAGTTTACTAATATATACAGAGTTCTTTAATATAAACCTTGTGTATTAAAAAGCTTTTTTACAAAAATGACAACCGCCTTCAAAATTTAAAAAGTGTTAAATAACTTTAGCACATAACACACATGACTTTAGTTTCGGAAGTCAGTGGCTTTGTTCTGTTTGATGTTTTGTATTGACACCGACTTCCTAACTTCCGAACTAAAGTCACATATTGTGCTAAAGTTATTTATCACTTTTTAGATTTTGAAGACGGTTGCCTTTTTTGTAAAAAAGCTTTTTATTTTTCGCTTTTTAGTACTTGGAGAACATTACAACATCATCCATGTATATTTTTTGGCTTCCTGTCGATTTTTTCAAAAAGTGCTAAATCAATTTCAATAAAATTTATATGGGACCGCCCTTGAGGCATACCCTATCCATCAAAAACCCAATTTTCAAAATCGCTTTACATTTGCCGGAGAAATCGCGTAACAAATACACAAAAACATAAAAAAAACATACAGACATTCTAATAAATAATATAATATCATTGCATACAGACGAATTGAGAACCACCTTCTTTTTGAAGTCGGTTGAAAAGACTGACTCTTATGATACAGGAAATGCTAGTACAAGAGCCAAGGCTACACGGATGATCGTGTCTTGAAGTGTCATTAAAAAATATAATTACCTTTTTTTTTGTTAGTATATTCTGTCCCACTCCTGGACAAAAAGGCCATCTTCCATGCCTTCCATCTTTCCCGATCCTGGGCCTCATCACACCAGTTTTGGAGGAATCCGGCCAATTCGTCCCGCCATCTCCTTCGTAGCCTGCCGCGACCCCGTCTTACTGTCTCAGGGCTCCAGTTCTGATTACCTATTATTTATTTTTTTATTTATTCTTAATGTACAAAGCTCAGATTATGAAACAAAAGGCAGATAGACCGTGCGAAACACTGCAAGTGAAGCCACAAAAGCAAATACAAATTCAATAACGAATACCTACAATCTCGTGATTGTATTCACTTTTGAATTTTTATTTGTATAAGTATTTGTTTTTTTTAACAATGCATCGCTTCGTGCTGTACTGACTCGTGTCAGTACAGCGCGAAGCGAATTGTAGGTAGGTATTCGTTTTTGAATTTGTATTTGCTTTTGTAGCTTCACTTGCAGTGTTCCGCATGGTCTATCTGCCTTTTGTTTGATAATCTGAGGCACAAAAATACAACGGCAGACTTAACACCTTAGGCATTCTCTACCAGTTAACCAAGGGTGGTCAAGAGATAACATGACAGGTGCATTAATGATAATAATACCAGCCTATTACTGTCCCACTGCAGGAGCTTTGCCTCTTCTCCCAAAGGGTCTACCCTAGCGCATCCCTCACATATATTTAAAGCCATACTCAGACAGTACGTCACTAACAATACTAAACTATTAACGTAACTGTACACGCTGAAATTTTGAGTGGTTATTTTTCCGATTTTGTCTTGGTAGTACAATCTATTAATAAAAAAATAAAAATAATTTATTAAAAAACAGCAGATTTAAAATTGTGGAAAACTAGCGACCCCGAACCAATAGTGATAGAGCGCGAACGGCTGACTGCGCAAGGTCCTGTGTTTACGAAACACAATACTTACCTTAAAGCTATTCCAATATTCCCTTCACACTTTTACGGGTTTAGGATCGTTCTAAGAGGAGTTGATGCATATTTTTTATCTGTTTTTTTTTTAGTTTTACTCTATGAATCGATAGTACTACTAAGGGCAAATCGTTCTGCCGCGGGAAGTGTACCATTTACATTTCAGCTTGTATAAGCTAGTTTTGGCCTTAACAGTCAGAAAATACGTTAAACCTTTGACGTCCAAAATGTGCTGATTCACAGTCTTCCGTTTGTCCACAGTCATTCCCAGTGGCAGCCAGCACACTATCGCTCGTCGCGATAGCGGCAGACCGGTGCGGTGCGGTGCGTCGCGGCGGTACGTCGCTGTGTGCGCGGCCGCACTTAGCTGTCGTTGCGGTGTGGATCATGGCGCTGCTTCTTAGTAAGTCACTAAAGACGGTGGAAAATCTTTGACCATGGATTTAGAACAACAGCATTGAACTTCTTTGGCGGTTACTAAAAAATCTGCTGTTTATTTGTTTGGCCAAACACTGTCTCTTAAGAGCGCCCAACCCGTCATATATCCCATACAAACGCTCGTACGCGATTACGGCGTTATAACAAATTATTTTACAAATATTTTTAACACACAGGTATTTTGTGGTTTAAATCTAGGTTTGTATGAAGCCAAATTATAAACTTTTTTGAGAAACAAATTCAGTAAACACGTTCGAACATTAGCTTTTTTGCACAATTTTATCTGAACTTTGGCCGGTCATAATGCACTCATACATTGAAAAACTAAAAAAACGACTTCATAGGAACCTTGCACATGTAATGGAGGTTCTAAACATTTTTATCAAAAACTTGTAAGGCTTTTTCAAAAACACGTATGTCCTGGAACAAGTTTTGTGAAATTTACGCGCGCCAATTTTCCTGTGATGTTATCGCGTTCTCACTCACTCGTTTGTTTTCGAGCTTTGCGTAGGTTGAAACAATAAAAAATTCAATCACGCTTGCGTTGAAGTTCGTTCGATGGGGATGGGCGCTCTTAAGACACAGCAGTGCAATTCTATAAGAATTCACCCGCGAATTCGAATAATATCTCGTTTCCGGTTTCACTAACGAATGAAGTAAAAAGGGTATTCGCTAAAATAGTAACGTAATAACAGTTCGCTTCACTTAAGTTGCCACTCAGTGGCGCTAGCGTAGTTTTTATCGAGTTACAGAATACCTAATACAGTTTTTACCGCGGAATCAGAAGTGAGAACTGGAGTAAGTTCTTACAGAATAACATTGCAGGTCTCCTAGTTTAAGAGACAGAGTTTATAATTTGATTATGAAAATTTTCTTGTCACCAAATATTTTTTATGTGTGTACCTAGGTACAAACTGATAAAAGCATTTTAGTTACAGTCCGTGCCACGAAAGATGAGACTTGACACGGACTTGATTTGACTTGCGCGTACTCGATTTAAAAAGGCATGCCTTTAAAGTCAAATCAAGTCCGTGGCAAGTCTCATCTTTCGTGGCACGCATTATACTCTACCACTATCATGTTTATTCTATGTCTATGTATTACTTTTTGGATAAATAGACTATCATTATTTATGATTATTATGTCATGATTTTGTATAAACAACAAATTAAAATTTGACGAAAAGCTCATTTGTTATTGAAATAAAATTAAGACTTATTGCAACTGGCTGTTCATATAAAACTGCAACATCTACATGGTCGAAATGTATACTTAAGCAATTTTTTTTTTAAATATACAGAAAGTTGTAATTCTGGAGTATCTAGAATCATGAATGGAATCTATGGTCAAAGTTTTCGTTACGATCTTCCTTCGTATTTACACACACACTACTACACAACACACATACCACGCCACTTTACTTTTTTGGTAGTAATATCCGAAAACTATCTAAAGCCTGCGTGCGCCAGGGTTATCTTTTAACTCTAAGTTAGTTGCTAACAGAAGACCATTAACTGTTCGATATTTTGTAATTCAACCTCGTGTTAGCCACTTTTTTAAACTTTTAGAGACACTAAAGATATTGTAGGGCGTGAGGTGTGTGTGAAAGCTTCAAAAAAATCTTTGCCCTTCAATAGAAATGAGTGAGTTTACAAACACAAACCGCGACACCCACACATTCAACAACACATAGGCAACCATTTCCAAGTTAAATTTTTGGCGTAAGTAGGTCTACATAAAGTAAAAGAGAGAATCAAAATATTACTCCGTGTTATTGCCACCTGGTTCACTATCCAAAAGACTGGAGGCTCTTGCAACGTTGCAGCCACCCAATACGTGAACCAAACCTTCGCTCATCAGAAAACATTTCCTCGAGAAAAACTATAAATCGTAACACAGACATAAAAAAAAAACAAATTGAAGGTCAGTAAATAAATGACAGCATCCAAAACGGCTTCCTTAAATCAACGAAAGGGGCTATTGTAATCCCGTAGTAAATATTTTTATTACATTGTTTTACTACCTTTATTTAAAATTCATGAATACATGGGTCCTAAATAGAACCCTTTTATGTCTTTATCCGTTTCTTGTTCATTAATCAAATGTATCATCCCTTTTTACTTTAAAGGTTTGTCTTGGAAGTCTTGAAATCTGATGTATTCTATTGTCCGAGTTTCGAAATATAAAGGGACGTTAGACGGTCTAAATAAAACTCATGTCTCTCTTCAAATGTCGTTGCTTTTAATCATTGTAATGCCCTAAATTCTTATTGACTACTAACTTTTATAACATAAAAACAGCTTTTTAACAAAAAGAAAAGCCAAAAAAAGCTAAAAAGCTTTTTATTTATCACTTTTTAGTACCTTGTTATCATCCAAATCCATTAAGAACAGGCAACACAGTTAAAACAGAGGCACTTCAAAGATTGAAGAAACTAAAACGTTGCCTATGTAGATTTTTTTTGGGAATTTTTCAAAAAGTACTGATTCAATTTCGATAAAATTTATATGGGACCACACCTGATGCATACCGAATCCATAAAAAAAAAAATTCCAAAATCGATTCACATGTGCCGGAGAAATCGCGTAACAATTAATATACAAAAAAAAACAACATACAGTCGAATTGAGAACCTCCTTTTTTTTTAAGTCGTTTGAAAATAATACCAGCTTATTATTGGTATATTATTGTTTCACTTTAGTGCAAAGGTCTCTTTTCATACAAACAAGACACGAGCATTTGATCACCACTTTTCCTCAAGGCGGATTGGCGAGAATTACATCACAATCACTACATATAATAAATCAAAGTCCCCCGCCGCATCTGAACAACTTTTCATGGGGTTTTCACCAATAGACAGTGAAGATTAGGTGTATATTTATAATTTATTAAGGTTTTGTGTAAACTGATTGAAATATGATGAAAATACCCGAGCGAAGTCTGCCCCGGCTTTGCTTATCGCAGAAACTAGTTACTTATAAGTTCAGATTCATAGCAAAGTAAATTTTCTCTCTTCCCAGGTGCAGCAGTATTCACAACGACGTGCGTGTCATGTCCGCCTCTAGCCGCGGCGCATGCGCTCCTAACCTACTGCTTCCCCGTCATGGCCGTCGCCAAATGCCACTGGGCAGTACGGGTGAAGCTCACAGCATTGTCACTAACAGCGAGGGCAGCACACGGCGAGCTACCTCTCCCTGTACCCCTAATGAGGAGACCCACACACGTCATCATCGTCGCCGGCGTAGGACCAAGAGAACGACGTGACGCCGTAGACGTAGGTGACGTCAGATCCAAGAAGAAGCTGCAACCGAGCCTCCTAGGACCACAACCTCAGACTTCGACGCTTCGCTCTCGAAGACGGCTCGGCAACGTCCTCATGGGTATCGCGGCGATATTCGCCGTGTGCTGGTGTCCACATGCTGCTATAGTGATAGCCAGCGCGTTTGGATTGCACGTGCCGTTTCTGCTGGCTCACTTTGCGCTGTTGCTTGGGTACGCGCATTCTGCGCTGAATGCTGTGGCGTACTGGGTGCTGAATCGGCACGCGTTGACGTCAGCGTGCGCGGCGTGGCGGTTGCCTCAGCTGCGTGTTCGGGAAGAGCGGCCGTCGTCAACCAATGAGGCCGCATTAGGAGCTTTCCACCCCCGCCTCGCGCGCCCCGCTCCCTCCCCGCGCCCTCCCCCCTCAAGCTTCCTCTATTGATGTCCGTCTATCTTCTAAGCTCTGTCAATCTGTGATTCCTGTTTCTCAGTGCCTCGTATAGTCTACAGGCGCCCCGCTCCGGGGAGCCGCTCGTTTCGTCGTTATAAACGTGGTTGTTTGAGATTTTATGGAGAATAATATCCGTGAAGCAATAAAGTGTATGAAACACTTATAGACGTTTTATTGTAGACGTAAACGATTGTTGACGTGTCGTATCCTTGGGCGAAATGGCTGTGATTTATCCTTGGTACAGATCCCTTGTTTATGTGCCGTGCAAGTTCTTAAAAAGCGATAAAATGTTTTAGGTGATTAGAAACTTTGAAATGTTCTAAGACATATTTGGTAGGTATGCGTCGTATATCTTACAGTAGTGAACAGAATTAGCTGAAATTTGGCACACAAATAGACTGCCTATTTCTGAGACAAGGGTACGGCGGGCGCGGCTCCACCCAAACAGCAGACCCTGCCAGCGTATGCCGCGTCGTGTCCTCCGGGCAGTCGACGCAGTGGTGACACCAGACGCCCGGTGTCACCCCTGTTTATGCGACACTGGTACAACCCGAAGCAACCATGCCCCGAGAGCACCTGCGTCACCCGAAACGACAGGGAGCCGTGCCTCTAAGAAAGCGTCGAGCTCTACAGCAACTACATTGCTCTACAGGATCTGCCTCAACTTTTCCCAGCTATGTTGGAGCCGGCAGTTTAACCAGATGCAGCTCAATACCAGTGTTTTACATGAAACGACTGTCTGTCTGACCTCCACAACCCAGATACTGGGTTACACGATACCAGTTGGTAAGACCGGTTGTCAGACTTTCTGGCTTCTTCGAATGACAGCTAGAACCTACCTCCTGTCCGCAGGAACGCGACGGGCGGTGTGTCATCCTGTGGAACTCCTTGAAAAAGTTGGCCGTATGCCATCGAAACTAGTCGGACGAACCCGACAACACAGTGAGTTAATCCGTTGTTCTCAATCTATAATGAGAACCTACCTTATCCACAGACCGACCGCGACAAACATAGCCTAACTTAATCCGTACTGCTTTCATTTAACCACGAGCTCTTCCACATTGTTCTACAAAAACGTACAAATTACCATAAATGTCACGTTTTAAGGACAATTCAACTACTTAAAAGGCTTCTATACTCACATTACAAAGTTTGGCTTCGTGTCCCACAACTTCGCCGCAGGGACATATACTGAACTTGGATGTCGCGCAAAAGGGACCAATGTCAACCGGTTTGTGGGATGACGCTTGAAACTGTAAACAGGCAGTTTAATTTCGGTTGGATGGTTACAAAGGGTTGCTGTTTAGTGGTTGGCCAACCCGCATGCAACACAATAATGTACTTAAACTAAATAGTGGTGCCGATTCCCTTGTTTACACACTAAACTAATATTTGACAATTAGCATCTCTTACTACCAGGCAACAGCTGAACAAAAAAAAAAGATTATTTTTTACTACATAGAAATCTACGGTTAGTTTTGCTATGCACTAGTCCCGCTATGCTTGACTAAAAAAATACCTACTAAAAAATTTCGTGCTCGATTCTACTTAAACAATGGAAGGTACAGCTGGAAAGAAAAGTGTTTGAATTCAAGTTTTAACGAAGTCTGTAGACTTCGATACAAATCCTATCTATCTCTAATCTCTCTAATCTAAATAAAATTACTCAAAAAAGTCAAAGTTGTTTGTTCCGCACGGTTGGACGAATCGGGATAGAATTTATTACACAGGTAGTTGAAATCCTGAAGGAATATATTATTAGTCGCGGATCATTGTTATGGTTACCCTGAAAAAACCATTTTGTCATATGCATCTTAAAACAAGCGAAAAACTTGAACTTAATGATGAATATCTGTAGTAGTAGTGAAAGTAAAATAAGAAAATCTAGTATGTAAATATATTATTTTATCATAAATAATATATTTACATACTAGATTTTCTTATTTTACTTTTCAAATGGTTAAACCAAATATTAAACTGTAACAGCATTCTCCATACTGCCCGCGATTGTGATTTCGTGCATAGTGAAACTTTTTAGTAGGTATTTTTCGAGTCAACCATAGCGGGACTAGTGCATAGCGAAACTAACCGGAAACCTAGATTAAACGACAAATGTGTTCGAAATATCTGGAGATACATTTGTTATAACGCCTTAAGCGTGTATGGGATGGGAATAAAGACGGGTTAATCGCTTCTTATTTTCTTCTACCTTTTCTATAACAAAAATGAATCGTTGATCGTTAGTCTCGCTAAAACTCGAGAATGGCTTGACCGATTTGGCAAATTTTGGTCTTGAAATATTTTTGGAAGTCCACGGAAGGTTTATACGGTAAAAAAAAATAAAAAATCGATTGACAGGACAACGTCTGTCGGGTCAGCTAGTTAAAGATATTTAACGAATAGAATGCATCAAAAAACCTTGTCTGGAAATGTATTATTTTTTTTCCCGCATCAATTTAAAACTGTATATAGATTGGGTACTAGATCGTAGATAGAAAAGAAGAAAAAATAAGCTATTGAATCTTTTTACACGGACAAATTGAAACGGTCACTCTTTGAACTGAATTGGATTGAATTCTCACAGCGAAGCAATCCATTGCATTTGAATTTCGAAAAACAATCGTGTTGCATCCTTTATAAACTTATTTTTAGAGAATTGAAAAATCCTTTAAGATTTATTGCAGTTAACTATGTATCTCCGTGCTTCAGAAAACACGAAGGTAAAGCTGTAGGTCCCGGCTGTCATGAAGGCAGAAATTTTGACAACCAGTCTTACCAAGGGGTATCGTGTTACCCAGGAACCGGATTGTGGTGGTCAGATAGACAGTCGCTCCATGTAAAAAACTAGCAGTTATTTAGCTGCATCCGGTTAGATTGGAAAGGTAGTTGAGAAAACGGAAAAGTTAGGCAGATAATGACTTAACTATGGCATCAGATTTTATAATTAAGTAAGTGTATTAGAGCTGATGAAAAGTTACTCCAGCAAGTAGGTTAAGGGTAGGTCCATTTTTGTGGGTTAAGCCCGCTACGACTTCTGAAAGTCAGAATCAACAGAGGACTCACCAGAAAAGCACCGAGGCAAGTTAGTATTTTCTTTAGTGTCCGCAATTATAATAAAATGTATTTTTGTGACTGTATGGTTCGGTTCCCACAGACAAACCGTAAAAACGGTTTTGTGGGGCATAGTTATAAGTTAAGATTTTTGTAAACTTTGTTTATAATAAATAAATAATAAATAATAATAATATAGATACCATTAGTAACTAGTCAGGTGACACAAAACTAGTGCCCTGAAACAGTAAGATGAGGGCGGGACGAACTCGACGGATTCCTCCGAAACTGGTGGGATGAAGCACAGGATCGGGAAAGATGGAAGGCATGGATGGAGGCCTTTGCACAAGAGTGGGACAGAATAGGCCAACAAAAAAAAATTGACAGACTAATTTAATATAGTATAGTAGACAACGGCAAACGGCAGACATTTTGGTGTGGGTTAGTTTATCATGTGAACCTTTGGACACCCACTACTGGGCATAGGTCAAGGGGGGGGGGGCTCAGCCATAATCGCCATGCTTGGGCGATAGAGTAGGAGTAGGAGTTACAGACAGCTCACTGTGCAGAGCCTGCATGGGGACAGACGAGACAGCAGCCCATGTGCTTCTGAACTGCCCTGAGGTCACTTCATACAGGGCAAAGTACTTCGGTAACCCAGGTAACCTACGGGAGATCGCCAGCGACGTCAAGGCGCTGCTGGCCTTTCTTGGGGAGCTCGGGTGGATCGAATGATTTACTTCCCACCTGTACGCAAAATACGCGCTGAGACGTGGAGTTGCGGACACCAGCCCGTCATACTACTACTATTACTACTCGCAGTAAGTGTTATGGTAGGAAGCTGCTGCCCATCCTCTAGTCAATATCCCTCTGTCGCCTTCTACGACACCCACGGGAAGGGGTGGTGTAGGCAAAGTTCCGGAGATTAGTGAGTTCAAACAAAAAACAAACCTTTCAGCTTCATATTGCAAGTAGGTACTGTGAGAACTCAAACCTGCTGAGCCCTTATTGTACCGGATTGATATACCTATATATTTACTGTGTTAGAGGAGGTTAGAGGGTTTACTCAATTAAAGAGAGATCATAGTGTTTTAAAGACTTTTTATAGAATAGCACATCGGCCTCTGACGGCGCTTGGCCAAACAATGCCTAACGTTAAAATAAGACTAACGTTCTAATAACGAAAAGCTTCTGGAATGAATCCAGAGTGTTTAGACGAAACATTTAGTCAACGGTTTCGACCAGCATGCCATATGCATGCAACCTATACAGTACAAAAAGATAAATCTCCAAGTATACATACTCTTTACGCGAAGACGCGTTTAGAACACAATGTTCGCTATCCCAACAACTGAAATGTTTACCATAAAACTTAATTTTGATATAACGAAGCTTACCCTTAAGATAGGCACATAACAGTACCGTTACATCCTCATTAAAGAAAAACGTTTTCGTGGAATATACTCCATACGTAAGTACCAAAATAAGAAGGCCTCTAATGTGTAACATGTTCTATATGAACGACGGTTCTAATTACAGTGGAGCTATTTACAATAATCTTCCGAAACTTAGACAGCTTTTGTGTAGTACATTGGAGGACGAAATCCGGGGTCATTTGAATGGTTATTATGAAAATGTTTAGTAAAATTTCGTCATGGAGTACTAAAAACGCTTGTTTTAATAAGAGGTATTAAAATTAATTTATTTTTATCGCAGTACTATTTACGGTCGCTAGAAATTGGTAAGTATAATATTAAAAAAACTGAAAATAATTGAGATTAAAGATGAATTAAAGTGTCAAGATTATTATCAGTCAAAACTGGTCAAGACACAGATAATATGCTGAAATGTGTTACTGATTAAATCATTACACTGATAGAATAATCGTTTGTTCATTTGCTGTTTTGTTTCTGTATTCGCAGATGGTACCATTCAATTCATTCATTCATCCAGACTGCTTAAATACACTCCAATGTTCAATGTTTCAATTTCGAACTCCATCAAATTAATTACGAAATGGACGTCAACTGTGTCCAACATTGGTACACAAACATTGCTATAAAAGCAATAGGAGCTTGCAAACATGAGAAATGGTAGGTACACAAACTCACGGTATATTTCCCTAGTTCGAAAATAACTCGATATACGACGTGAAGTTAACAAACATCATCAACCAAGCATTGTGTGACGTCATATCACCAAAAAAATTCTGCCATGAATATCGAACGACATGGAATGAAACTTTTTTCTAAATTCAAATAAAACATTACTCCTTTTTGTGTATTTTCTGGTTTCTGGTTAGTTTCTGGTTTTTATGGCTAGTTATTTGGTGAAGGTTGGTAGTTGAACAAGCTCTCAAAAGTTATACTGATTATTATTGTTTTATTTATTTTTAATAAAATGAAATTTATAAGTGAAGTAACAAAACTAGTGTAACGCGGTGCTGGGAAGTTACTTTAGACAGACATTAAATAAATTAATGTTGTATTTGTCATTACGTGGTATCCCAACAATTTCATGTTAGGTCAGAAAAACGTACAAGTTTATCTTCACCATCGTAAGTAATAATAATAATAATAATAATAATAACCTTTTATTTAGGATAACGAAGATCCAATTTGTTAGTAGTACAATAACTTATAACTAATGTTAGTAACACATACGTATGTACATACAACCTATTCGCCCCCTGCCTGACCCACGAATCGAGGTATCAATACTCATGTGAGCATTAATACATCGATTTATGTACAGACAGTCAAGCCTACTGGCTATCATACCTAAAACGCTGTTGCGACTAGCCCGCACTCTGCTCAGCATTGACGCGCACCGCTTGCGCAGAGTAGCGTAGAAGCAATCGATGCGCGCCTCCGCAAACATACGCGATGCACTACAGTGGCGGGGCAGCCGCAACATCGTTCTAAGCGCATTATTGTATTGTACCCGCAGGGCACTGTACGCTTTCTGAGTATAGACTGCCCACAGGCTGCAGGTATAAAAAGATGCACAGAAGGCTCTGAAGAGAGTAATTTTTACCTCCCTTGTACACCGAGCAAACCTGCGAGCAATCATGTTCGCTCTCACGGACAGTGCCCTACGTTCACGTTCAATATCCATGTCGTCCTTAAGGTCCTCGGTAATTTGATGACCCAGGTATCTGAACTGACGTACCCGAGTCAACTCTTCTCCATTCAGCTTTATAGGGGGCACGCTAGAGGGACACTTAGTACCAGCCTTAAAGACGACATACTCAGATTTGCTAACATTATACATTAAGCCGTGCCCAGCTGCATAAGTTTCACAAATGTTCAACATTTTCCTAATGCCACAAACCGAGGCGCTCAGCAAAACCATGTCGTCCGCATAGCTAAGATTATTAACACATACATCATCTATGCGACAACCGACACGCTGGCTGCTGAGCTCCTCGATAAGGGCATTTATATACAAATTAAAAAGACGGGGAGAGCTCAAGCCACCCTGCCTCACGCCGCATTCCAATTTATATGGATCTGAGAGGGTGCCCGCCCACCGCACGCTATTACTTTGATTGCTGTACCAGTACTTCAAGATATTCACAAGTTCAGATGGTAGCCCTACTTCCTGTAACTTTCTCCACAGAATATCATAACAGACTAAGTCAAAAGCTTTGCTCAAATCAAGGAAACAGGCATAAACAGGCGTGTCCCTTTGGGTATAGTACCTGACAGCATGCTTCATGCACAATATTGCACTTTCCGTCGACAGCTGCGGCCTAAAACCAAATTGATTATCATGCAGAACTATAGATTCAGCCAATTGCGCATCCAGCACGCTGTCAAACACTTTAGCCACCACAGTCGCTAAAGAAATTGGCCTATAATTATTTTTATCGGAGATGTCTCCAGTTTTATTTTTAACCACAGGCACTACAATAGTTTTCATTAACTGTTCCGGCAAGTAACAGTGATTAATACATAAAGAATAAAACATAGCAAGTACTCGTGCAATGTGTGGTCCAGCATGTTGCAGATGCTCAATACTAAGACCATCATGGCCAGGAGACTTTCCTCTTCTCATTTGTCGAATAGCTTGAGCTACGACTTTCGCTGATATCTTTAGGTTTAACCCCTCACCTTGGGACCCAGCATTGAGCATCGACACTGACGGACCAAGCGGTGACCTAACAAAGAAGTGCTCCTCAAACACTCTAACTATCTCCTTCGGATCTGAATGACCTTCAATACTCACGGGAAGGCCAGGCTTACAGTTCAATTTTCCGGTGTTCTTCCAAAAACCAGAGAAATTCTTATCTGTACACAGTGTTGCTAACCTATCCATTTTAATTTGTTCTTTATGATCTTGACACCACTTTAAGCGTGATTTAAAAATCTTTCTACTTTCGCACATCGCATTATATATTAAGCCTGTTTTCGGCTTGCCATGATCAACCCAATCCCGGAACATTAGCTTGGCCGTCCCGTGAGCTTCACTCACATGAGTGTTCCACCCCATTACACACTTACCTCTATGTTGCCTATTTCCTTGATATGTAGCTTTTGCAGATTTGCGGAGGGCGGACACTATATTACAATACATGTCATCTAGCAAATATTTATGACTCTGATTACAACATATTTTGTCGCCACACTTAATAAAATCATGAGGAAAATCAATTATTCTCAATTGCTCATGACAATATTCCCTATAATCCTGTATTTGATTCAAGTTCCTTTCGCCCCACCTTACTTCGCAATTTACATCATATTTATTTGCATCGCAAAAGGTAGATATAGAATTAATGGCGTCATATTTACATTCCAGGTGTAAAGGAAAGTGATCAGACCACAGCGTATCATAGTTTATACAAACATCAACGACAGAACTCAACGCGGACTTTGTGACTAAGCAATGGTCTAACCAACTTGACGTCCCATGAGCGTCACTTATAAAAGTATAGGAGCCTGAATCCACACCCAACTTGTCCACATCTACACAAACCAACTCATGCTCAGCACAAAAATGAGTCAATTCGCCGAAAAATAGTCCACCTGGGTGGGAGTTAAAATCACCTAGAACAAACACAGATTCAACACCCTCAATGTCTACTATAGCACTCACCAGTCCCAGGCATTCCGTAAAATCCACAATATTTTCAGCCCTTTCTGTAGGCATGTAAACACTCATCACTATTATGGATAATGTAATGGCATGGCGGCTGAAAACAGTTTCCGTGAGAAGAGTTAGGAATGAGAAACCACACAGCAAGCCTTGCTTCAATCAATGTATTTTTAAATTTCTGGAACTTTAATGTTTATCAATAAAAATAACAATAGGAGCTATATTTAACTATACTAGATTTTATATTTGGTTTGTATGTATGTATAGTATTTATTATTTTATTATGGTAAGTAAATAAGTTTCGTTACGCCTACCATGTTTTGTCTCAGCATCATCCTAAGGTAGACTGGTAGAAAATGCCTAAGGCATTAAGTCCGCCTTTGTCCAGTGTTTCTTTTATGTGATAAAGTTTAATAAATATATGAAGAATATGAGGATTTCAAATCCTAATGAATAAATATTTAATTTGAACTACAAACATATTAAAATAATAAAATTATTTACAATACTACATGTGTCGACACCCTTGCGCCATCTCATCTTCCTAGCACAACGTGTTGTGCTGGGGCGGCTGCTGCAGGTGCCGAAAACCTCAAACGGCGCAAACATAATAACCTTCTTGGAAGCTATATATTTGAGCCGTTTGGGGTGGAAACTCTAGGGCCATGGGGTCCGAGTGCCCATATTGTTTTTCGTGACATCGCCAAGCGGCTGGTCGACTCCTCACGTGACCCGAAGGCTGGTCTATTCTTGGGTCAAAGAATCAGCATTGCCATACAACGTGGCAATGCTGCCAGCCTGTTGGGCACGTGTCCCGTTGACAGCGATGTGGACGAGTTTTTTGATGCCCTTTGAGCTCCCTGCCTTTTTCCTAGAATAAATATATTAAATTTATATGAAGTAGATACTAATTTGAACACATGCATAAGTCAACCCTAAAACCCCGCTGCTCATAAATAACAATATAGAAACCTCATTATCATCTGACTAGCCTTTTCCCAACTATCTTGGGGTCAGCATCCAGTCTAACCGAATGCAGCTTAATACCAGAGTTTTACATGGAGCGACTGCCTATCTGACCTCGTCCTCTCTCCTGAGGAGCTCGTGGCTAAGTTAAAGCCGTACAGATCGATCGGGCCAAGGTTAAGCTACGCTAACCGCGGTCTGTCTGTGGATGGGTGACCATCCCTTTCATACCGAGTTCCCTCCTAGCCTCGGAAAGCACGTAAAGCCGTTGGTCCCGGCTGTCATTTGTAGATCTTTGGTAGTCGTTATGGGTAGTCAGAAGTCAGAAAGTCTGACAACCAGTCTTACCAAGGTATCGTGTTACCCAGTAATTGGGTTGTGGAGACCTGATAGGCAGTTGCTCCATATAAAACACTGGTTTTCAGCTGCATCCGGTTAGACTGGAAGCTGACCCCATATAGTTGAAAATGGCTAGGCAGATGATGATGATGATGACTGAACAAACAAACGAATAATTATTCATACTTCTCAAACGTCGCCATTACACCATTAGATTATAAGAAAACAAGTCACTAAAATCAAACAGCTCCGTATCCGTGACATAATTCCAACAATAAAAAAAATACAACAGAAATTTGCTAAAATATGACTCGCACATTCTGTATCCAATTAATTGAAGTCTCCAATGCATTCAATTTAATTGTATTCCTGATAACGTGACGGCTGCAAACGAACCTTCATTAAGGCTATTATTAATTTAATTAAGGAATTCATCACGCATGTGTTACACGTAATGGCGGTACTTAATAGCTTATTGAATCAAAATGGCTAGGACTAGAGATGTATACATATTATGTGTATTATTAGCTTTTGCCTTACAGATCTCCATTTTTCTTATACAATGGAATCCTTTATAATCTCAAAATGCTATAAATCTATAATCTCACTCAGGAGTAAAATTGCTCTCTGTTAGCATTTAGAGTCAAAATACAGGTCGTCTTAACAAAAAAAAAAATACATATAAAAATTATACTCTTACATATAAAAATCTTCTGTGCGTGTGTATGAAAGTGAACTCCTCCTAAACGGGTGGACCGATTTTGATGTTTTTTTTGTGTGTGTTTCAGTGGATTCGAGAATGGTTTAGATTCACAATTGGATCCGGTAGGTGGCGTTGTAGTCTGGTTCTAGGATTTTCTTATTTTCAGACAGGACAACGTCTGCCGGGCTCGCTAGTATTATATATGTATATATGTTGCTCGTGTACTCATTTGTTTCTAGTAGGCTCGATACACGCACACATACGCACACGCATTTCGTTACGTGACGATTTCTTATTCGCACTAAGCCGCGTTAAGGAACTTCGTTTCAAAAACAATTAAACTCTTTAACTTTATATTATTACTAGCAACCCGCCCCGGTTTCGCACGGGTGCAATGTAGATCAAACTATTCGTATAAATCATGTTCTTGAATCACTCTATTGATGAAAACAGCATTCAAATCCGTTGAACAGTCATCCTCGTAGATTTGGCGCCGTCTGGGATTTCAGTCCATCATAATAGTGTACTTTTGTAGGTAGAAACGAACCTGAATTTTCCCACAAAGTCAAAGCATTTATTTCAATTAAACCATTTACAGGCACTTTTGAATTGTCAAGGTGTCGGTCAGTTAGTCAGAAAGTTGAAGCCAGTTGCTCGTTCCAAAACGTAGGTAGGTCTCTATGGAGAAGAACGAGCAAGAAACTCCACGGACACTCTTTTAAAATCAAGTTTTTACAACATACTGCGTACATTATTCTTGATGCTTCTATATGTAAAAACAATGAAGGTAAGTAATCTAGCAATACAAAATATAAAAAATAATCAAGATAAAAACCATGGCAGTTAAGAGTTGACCAATCTCTACTGACAGTGCCCGTTCACGAACATGACGCGTGAATCAGCACCATTCAGCTCAACCATTTTGGAGGGAGCTGAATGATCCAACACACGCGCAACCATCAGCGAGACATTTGAGTGAGCATGAGAATTCTCTCAACCGCCATGCTCATTTATGTCAACTTAATATATGGCTCCATGGTACTCACATTTACAAAATTAAAATAATGCTGCTAAATTATTTAAAGCTAAGGTTTTCAATGTCTCTAAAATGTCGAAAAAGTAATTAATATATGTGTGTGTATAATAATAACGATACTCGTTACTCACGTCAATAAAAAAGGGGTAGGAAACAACATTCCTCCAATTAGGAAGTTCCCGAAACTGCCTGTGGAGCAGGACCAGCATTTAGCCAAGCATTTTTATCATTGATGTAATCTTCTAATTTATAATATACTTGTCTACATAGTGTGCGTTTAATACAGGTAAAATTGGGCCACTACATGATAAAGGCCTTTTCACTTCCATTTCTATTGCGAGTCTTTGTCAAAGGAGTCCATTCCATTCCGTCATCTCTGCCTGGGTTTGAAGCGATGTTGCTTGCCATGTAGAGGGACCCATTTGGTCGTGTGTCTGGCCCAATGGTCGTCTGAGATGCAACACATGTGTCTAATTCCAAAAGCACAACATACAAAAACAAAAACAGTATGTCTATTCTGTTACGATCTCCCTCTGTGCTGTGAACACCTAGGTGCAGTGAGCTGTCATCTGTCCCAATGCTAGGGATTTACAAAGTACTACAATCGGATGACAGCTCCCTTCACCTAGGTGTTCACCGAGAGAGATTGTAACAGAATAGCACTGCAGATCGACCATGCTACACCACGTTTTCGTAGAATTTAACGTACGTTCTACAAAAAAAACATTTATGTAGAATCGTAGAACTCAGTCTACGCCGCGCCGTAGCGATGTAGACCTATTTACTACACGTGCGATTGTAGCACATATGGCTGACGTAGCATATTATCATATATATTTGCTACGAAGTCACGTGTAGATGGCGCAGGAGGTAAATTATTTAGGGTAATAAAAATAATATGTTGCGTATCGGATATGTATGGTTGCGTATCGGATACTGTAAAGGAAGTCAGAATAATGTGGTCATTGTTAAAAAAATATATAACATACCTACTTACTTATCGATACTTACTTACGCATGTATCACATAACTGGATGTGTAATTACTGAATTCTGGTCAATATTAGGGTACCGTACCTGAAATGGGAAAATCGAACATTTTTGTGCGTCTGTCACAAGGGTACATACAAATATCTAAGAAACCAATCCAGTCCTAAGACTTATCATCTTCCTGCATGCCCTTGTCCCATGGTAGTTAAATAAAGGAAAACAATCTTGAGACGTCTTTTTTTATAATGTGCTTGTTAAAATTCTGTTATTTCTTGCAAACATAGGTAAGAAAGTTGTGAATTTATAATATACAAGCAAAACATACAACATGTTTGAGAATTGTAACATGCATATATCAATAAAAGACATATAAACCTTTCTAGGGTAAGTAATATTTTGGCAATTTAAAAACTCTACATTTACGCCACTGTTAGCCAGAATATATCCAATGTCAATGTAAAACCTCACATATACACCGCTACCTTTAGCCCGAACATCACAAAGGCACACATACATAATGCTAAATACCGCCATAAGGGATAAGTCACTGACCCGCGTCCTTGGACAATCGAAATCGTTCAATAAGTTCGCAAATGACGCGGCAATGCTTACCGTATGACCTACTTCTGAACAAAGACATTCATTCAAAAGATTTGGGGAGATACTGTTGATCATCGATAAATTCTCACTTTGCGATTTGGGAGATGCAATTATCGCAGAAGTTTCTTAACAAATTAGGTGAGAAACCTGTATGTAAATAACGTTGTATCAATTTAAACGCTTTGCCAAAACATATCAAATAAATACCGGTTATTTAATCGGCGTGTCTAGCGTATTCTTCGAAACGTTACCAAACAACAACAACAAGCAACTCAACAAAAACAACGCAACAACGCAACGCGCAACGCGTTGTATGTATGCAACGACGTTACATACAATTCAATTAGTAAATTGTCCATATTACAAAATATTATGAATACAAATGCAACTACCGTTTTATCTTTTATGACATAAAAAAATCTTACCAATAAATGTCTAAATTATCTGTAATTAAATAAAAAATCATCAATCAGGGATTTTAAACCTAGATTCCTGGGAAATAACATAAGATTTTTAACACATACAGAACAAATTCTCAAAATTCAATTTCCAACTTAAGTTCGTCTTCAAAAATGTAATCGGGTCACCTTAGTAATCCCCTTCAGTTTGTGCTCAAGTGTTGAAATAACCGCTAATCTGACTCACGTGGGAGGGGTTTAGCTTTACCTGACCCTATTCTCAATTGATTTACTGGGTCAAGACCTCGATACACTACGGAAATCAAAGTATTTGTGGGATCTAAGACGGGCATTAAGTACGAGGAGAACGGACAATGAAAAATGTTGACTACTAAAAGTGTATTTTAATGCTCTAATTGAAATAAATTATTTGATTTTAACATTGATGATTTTGCCCTCAAATAGACAGGGAAAGAAAAATATAGAATACTAGCTTTTGCCCGCGACTTCGTCCGCGTGAATGTCGGTTATCGCGGATGCAGACGAAGTCGCTGATTAAAAAGTAGCCTATGACCTTCCCCATGGTCCAATCTATTTTCGTACCAAATTTCATCAAGATCGGTTCAGCCGTTTCATCGTGAAAGCGTAACAGACAGAGTTACTTTCACATTTATAATATTAAAGTATGTACTGTAGAGACTGGCTGGTTTAGTCTGTCCAACCTTATTTGATTAGATTATACCTGAAACAAACTTTGTTCTAATTTTGAAATAAGGTCTTGGCAGTCCGCCACTAACGCGCCAGAAAGACGATTTGGAATAAAATATAATACAAAAAATTCAATTTGACGAATAAATAATAATATGAAGTACAATACGGTCAACGTAACTTGGCGCGTCTGAAGTTAGCTGTTTGGCTGCGCAATGGAACTTTTATGCGCAGCTAATCGGCTAACTTCAGACGCGCCAAGTTACTTTGACCGTATTGTACCTACCTAATAACGCAAAATGTGTATCAAGTGTGCTTCGCAATTGCCAAATTAATTCCCCCATCTCTATTCCATAATCAAAGCAGAGATACGTCGAAGCGTCACCGCTATACGGTTGAAGTTCCACGGTCTCGAACTAAGCGCTTTACTTCCACATTTATTGTGCGTATACTGCCAAACTGTGGAATTCACTGCCCGCCTCTCTGTTCCCCGATAAATATATTCTGAGTATCTTCAAAGCACGAGTGAACCGGTTCATCCTAGGCAAGTGAGCACTTAAGATCAGATCATAAGCGGCCAAACTCAAGCCTTTGAGATTAAAAAAAGACAAGTAGATTGAACCTCATGGTATATATTTATTATAGTACTTTAAAGGTTCCATGCATTTAGGTAGCACAGCAGGCTTTTAACCATGTAGAATCGACGGAACACTCTGGAAGCTTCTAGAGATAAAAGAGACATTCGAATAGATTAGAACATAGTAGTTTATATATAATAATAATAATAATAATAATAATAATAAGAATTAAAAATACAATAACAACAGAGTACAAGAAAAGACTTAACGCCATCTGTAAAACCCAACTCTCGAGTAAACATCTCATTAAAGCCATAAATACTTTCGCTATCCCTGTACTGACGTATTCATTCGGAGTTATAAAATGGACTAAAACAGACACTGAACAATTAGAACGAACTACACGCACTACACTCACGAAACATAACCACCTACACCCTAAATCTGCCATAGAAAGACTCACCATCAAACGGCAACATGGAGGCAGAGGCCTAATAGATATCCAGCACCTATGGCGAAAACAAGTTAGTCGGCTAAAAACATTCTTCCACACAAAATCTCGCACTAGCGATATACATAAAGCCATAGTCACAAACGATCTCAACTACACACCACTTAACCTACACGAGCAGACAGATACACCAAACAACACCAATGACGACCGACAGAATCAAAAAATTGAAGATTGGAAGAAGAAAGTACTTCACGGACGACATCCTCATGACCTAGAGCAACCCCACATAAACACAGTAGCATCAAATAAGTGGCTCAAAATAGGTATTTTATTCCCCGAAACTGAAGGATTTATTATAGCCATCCAAGACCAGATCATTAACACAAGGAACTACAGAAAATATATAATCAAAGATCCTACAGTAACCAATGATAAATGCCGGAAATGTCACATTCAACCGGAAACGATACAACACATTACAGGCGCATGCACTACACTTACACAGACAGACTACACTCACAGACACAATCAGGTAGCCAACATCGTTCATCAAAAACTGGCACTCAAACACGCACTCATACAAAACACCAACACACCTTACTACAATTATACTCCACAAACAATCTTAGAAAATACCACACATAAACTCTACTTCGACCGCGCTATACTAACCGACAGAACCATCCATTATAATAGACCGGATATAACCCTACAGGATAAAATAAATAAAGTTACTTACCTGATAGACATTGCAGTCCCCAACACACACAACATACAGAAAACAATCACTGAAAAAATAAGTAAATACACAGAGCTGAAGGAGGAAGTTACTAGAATCTGGCGGCAAGAAAAAGTATACGTAGTCCCAATAGTCCTTTCCACCACAGGCGTTATTCCAAATCACCTTCTCCATAGCCTGAAATTATTAGATCTTAAAGAAACCCTCTATGTAACCCTACAAAAAGCTGCAATATTAAACACTTGCAGAATAGTCAGAAAGTTCATGCAGATAGAAGAACACGAAATAAATCCTCATCACAATACACCATCATGAACACACAATCTACACACCACACGCTACATTTTCTTGGCTTTGGCCCGTAAATGTAGCTAATACCAGCCTCGAGCTGAGAAGAACAAACAACACACCTAAATAATAATAATAATAATAATAATAATAATATGTGGGGACATTTTCACACACGGCCATCTGACCCCAAACTAGGGAGACCCTGTACTATGGGTGTCAGACAGCTGATATACATACACAAATACATTTTTTTTTGTAAATACATACATATATAGATAAACAACACCCAGACACAAGGCAAACACAAGTGCTCATCACACAAATGTTTACCCTGGGCGGGAATCGAACCCGGAACACGCTGCGCAGCAGTCGATCGCTCAGCCACTGCGCCAACCGTGTCGTCAAAGACAAAGATAAATGACAAAGACTGACGGCTCGGGTTCCGTCAGAGATAGACGTAGTATTGTTAGTTTGTCGGATTATAGTGAATAATCGAAATATACCACCTTTCAATTCTAGTATTTAGTTCCTGTACACAAAAAATCTTTTATAGTATCTACCTACTAACATTTTGATACAAGTGTACATTTTCAATCTAAGCTCACTGAACATGCTTGTGTTTAATAATTTTGTAATATAGACTTTCATTAATGATACCTCAAGCATTTCACGACCCGTAAACACTGATTACCTTGTTCAATGAACCGCAACGATTGTGAAAGTATTCCAGTCTCAGTGCAAAGTGAGCGCTCATTTCGCGCTGTTAGTCACCAGCTCCGATAGCCGTGATCGTCTAGTGGTTAGGACCCTACGTTGTGGCCGTAGTAACCCAGGTTCGAATCCTGGTCACGGCAGTGTTTACACTGTCGCGGCGGAGCGTTTTTTGTTTTTTAATATAAAATTTTACTGACAAAGGCGAAATGGAGATTGTTTGTAACGCTTGGCTATACTACTGACCTAGATTTGATTTGATTGATTGATTTGATTGAAATTTGTTACAGGTTAAGAATAGCAAATTTCATAAAAAAAAAAGAAAATTAGAAAATAAAAAACCTCGACAAATAAAAAATATTTTAAAACCTATTTTACAGATGGTTGCAACAACAAACAACAACTAATTTTTGACTGATAGAGTTCCAATTTATGTTGGTCGATTAAAGTTAATGGTTCATTATTATTAAGTGACGTCTCTGAGTGCGGCAGAAAGACCTGCCATGTGTGTGAGCAACTAAATACTAAATCTTGATCGATAGCGCACATAATCTTACCTTAAAAAGATTGAACGTTATTTTATTTGATGTATGCATGCATGCTATACATATAATAATTTTAAAATAAATAAGTAGTTTGAAATTTAAATTAAAATTTTTAATTTATCAAATCTAGGACAGTAGTTTCATAATATTCGGCTAAACGACGGTAAACCACGACAAAGGATATAGGCTTCTTTTTAATCCACAACTTCTCCTGCTGCGATGGCCGACATTCATGCGGACAAAACCACGAGTAGGTTAGGTACAATTTGTTCCGAATTATCCTGTAAACTGTTTATATGGGTGCACTGTAAGGGTTCAGAGTTCAGACCGTGCTGAACGCTTACGGTACCGGATCGACTACATATATATTATAGCAGAAGAGGTCGAAGGGAAGTCAGAGAGGGACACTATTTGATAACTGTTTTATAGAATGGCACGTCGGCTACTGACGGCCCTAGGCTAAACAATATGCCTTCATAAGTATAAAAATAAAATGAACGTTCTAGACATGAAAATCTTCTAGAACGAATCCAGCGCGAATGGGCAGCAGCGTTCTCTGTGCCTTTGTAACAACTATACTGCGATCGCCAACCCGCCTGCCAAGCGTGGCGATTATGGCAAAACCCCCCCTTTTGGGGGAGGCCTATGTCCAGCAGTGGACGTCTTTCGGCTGAAAATGATGATGATAATGAGACGAAACATTTAGAAAATATATTCGACCAACATGTTACCTTTTTTACAGTTCTGTGTGGTAGGGATGATTTAATTTAAAATTTCACTGCACTCCTCCAAATTCTCCAACAAACAATAAGTGTATACTAAAGCAGCAGTGGCAGGGAGTGCCATTTTAAGTTAAAACCTCTCTATTTTCCGACTTTAGACACTTAGTAATCAAAAGAAGTGTTTCTAATAAACGTATTTATGTTTACCTTCATCTGCAGGTTGTAAAAGAAAACTATAAAGAACATGATTATCATCTCAATCTGAGACTATAGAGCAAGTACATGGACCTCCTTCGTCCTTAGTTTATCAGTGGGCCTAATTTATTTCATTTATTTAATGATCACAAAACAGAATACACACTCGAAACTGCATTCCTAAATATGTATACACAGCTCACTAAGTTTCGAGACTGCATTCCTAAATATGTATACACAGCACACTAAGTTTCGAAACTGCATTCCTAAATTTGCATACACAGCACACTAAGTTTCGAGACAGCATTCCTAAATATGTATACACAGCACACTAAGTTTCGAGACTGCATTTCAAAATATGTATACACTGCTCACTACGTTTCGAGACTACATTCCTAAATATGTATACACAGCACACTAAGTTTCGAGACTGCATTCCTAAATGACAATGCCAGATCCTGCCCCACCTATTTACACAAAATGTAAATTAATAAAATAATTGTAATGATCAAAGAATCTTTATTTTTTTTTTCTTTATAACTTGTGAACTTGCGTTATTGGCTTGTTTCCACGAGACAGGCTCGAGTGTGGAGTTCATTAGCAAAATGCTTCCTTTGTGTCTTATACCTATTTGTTTTTATTTTTTTAGAACCTAATTGATAATAAGACTATAAGGAAATGTATAGAACTTTTTTTGATGGCAAATAAACAACATTATTATTTTTATTACTTGCGGATTACAAATGAATGCTAAAAGGAATTCAAATACAGTTGTTTGATTTAAACAGAAACGGCAAGTTCTGCAGTCATTAGGACTAATGTTTAGTTATCAGCAATTAATAAGCAGTAAAAGTCATATTGCAAGCTTGTAAATGACTTTTATTGAGTGGGACAAAGTTCTATAGAGTTTCTGGCATTGTCCTTTGTATACACAGCACACTAAGTTTCGAGACTGCATTCCTAAATATGTATACACATACACTCATCATCAGCCTAGTCCCAACTACTTATGTTGGGGTCAGTTTCCAGTCCAACTGGGTGCAGTTACTACCAGTGATTTACATGGAGCGACTGCTTGTCTGACCTCCGCAACCCAGTTATTGGGTTACACGAGATTCCTTAGGCTTACCAAGACTGGTTATCAGACTTTTCGGCTTCTGATTACCAATAACGACCGTCAAAGATCTACGAATACCAGCCGGGACCAACGGCTTTACGTGCTTTCCGAGACACGTAGGGGTCTCAGTATAAATTGAATAGTCACCCACAGACCGGTCGCAGCAAGCGCTTTTAGGCAGCTATGAGCCCCAAATACAAATATACATTATTTATGTACAGTCACTAAAAGAGATACGTAACTAGGGTCGTCGGATATAGGTGAAGTTTATTTGGAAACCGATGGATGACTTTGAGTAAAATAAATAGAAAATAAACAGTTACTTACTTAATTAATTAAATTTTTAACATTCATCGGTTTTGTAAACTTCAACTTTTCTTCTTTATAAAGTTGCCCCGCACTAGTATTTTCTCCTGTATGCGTTTACAAACATACAGGAGAAATTCACATACACAAACAGCCAGACCCGAAACAACTCTCTGAGGCCATACAAATATTTGTTCCGTGCGGGAATCGAACCCGTAACACGCAGCGCAGCAGTCAATCGCTCAACCACTGCGCCGTTGTATCCGACGACCTACTTACTCATCTGTGAAACAGTTTCAGTTACGTAACATTTTTACATTTCACAAAACGCTGGTATTTTGAATACAACAATATTTTTTTCAAGTACATACTTAATTATGTCTACAAACAACATTCGTTAATAATAAAGATCTCAAAACATCCATCTCTAAATGAGACGTCAAAGCATTTTCTTTACATCATTTAAATTCTAATATAATTATTTTCTACATAGAAATAAAGATAAAAGATAATATGTCGCTCCATTTTCATTTCTTTAGAGAAATGTTTAATAACACAGCGTCGTTTTACTGTAAAAGTAAGACAATTTAAATATAATTTACATGTAAAATGTAGGAGTTTTGAACTTTGTTCTGAAGTTAAAATGTATGTAAATCGTGTATTAAAAGATACTGGCGTATCGAGTAGGTAGAATTTGTAATGGTTTGAAAATTGAAGATAGAAGATACGAGTAGATACTTGGGTGCGGTGACAGAAAATTCAATGCATTTTGAGAAGATAGAATACAGATCAAGGACTAGATACTATAGTATTTCGGTCTAATCCGATAACTATATTCACTTTTTATAAGCATGAAATCATTCATCGCACGTTATGTTTACATTTTATAATATTTGTTTTTGTAGATTCTTGGAATCTTATGAATAGAATGTGTATGATGTACTTACGTTTTTTATGCTGTTCCTGTCGGCATCCATTGCATTATATTCCTGTATAATTGGATCAAATTAATATTTACAAACCTGAAAAATAAACAATGTTTTGCTTTGACTTGTTTGATCTTGTAAGCATGTTTGTTTGTGTTATATATTAAACGGCTGAACACCCGCTGATTTATCGCGTGTTCCTTTAGATCTAATTCGCACTAACATTATATAAAAAAATTATTGGCAATCCACAATTATTAAGTCTGGCCGGTATTATAATACCTCGCTTTGGAAAACCAATGACCGTTCTAGAAAGAGTATTCATAATTGGATTTTTTACGAATTTCGGAAGAGCGGTCAGAAAACAAAATCTGTCAAAGAGGGAGTCTAGATCTCGCTGTCGCTTGGGTAACACGCTGTTTACCCATACGTTACGTTACTAAGTCTACCAGTCTACTTACTGCAAGTCTACCAGTCTACAACCGAGAGTCGGTTAAGCGGGTTAAGTCGAGCTGTCGCGTGCCTCCTGCTGCCCAGGGCGGGTCCTACTGACCGCCTGGGGGACCTCCGTCCCAGAGCCGACCGCGCCAGTCTTCTCTTCGGCCGATGCAGTTTGCCGGCCAGGCTGTGGATCATAATCCTCCCTGGAAATCTCTGCCTAATGCGTTTAGTCAGTCCTCATTTTAATACTTACCTACTTGTTTTTGATACTCATCACATTTTAATCTTTCGTGTGAGAGCTATTAAATTCAATTCGTACAGTTCTACATAGCCTTTTATTCCGTAGACTATCTAGAACCGTTACAATACCTACTATTCAGGCTGGCTTAAAAATCTTGTAAAATAAATAGTGGATGAACTAGTATTCATTTATACACTGACAGTGTACACTGTAACATTTTTAATCATCTTACAATGGCAGCCAACTTCATGT
The DNA here is from genome assembly GCA_947361185.1 of Charanyca ferruginea. Taxonomy (NCBI): domain Eukaryota; kingdom Metazoa; phylum Arthropoda; class Insecta; order Lepidoptera; family Noctuidae; genus Charanyca; species Charanyca ferruginea. The sequence goes on along the minus strand of OX376058.1, from coordinate 27,061,093 downwards.
ATCCAATGACTTCTAATCATTCATAAAAAAATATGTTTATTTATGAACATTTAAATTTAAATAATGTCATCAACTGCCTAACCTTTCCCCAACTACATTGGGGTCGGCTTCCAGTCTAACCGGATGCAGCTGAATACCAGTGTTTTACATGGAGCGACTGCCTATCGAACCTCCACAACCCAGTTACTGGGTAACACGATACCCCTTGGTAAGACTAGTTGTCAGACTTTCTGGCTTCTGACTACCTTTAACAGCTGCCAAAGATCTACAAATGACAGCCGGGACCAACAGCTTTACGTGCTTTCCGAGGCACGGGGAAAACTTGGTATGAAATTATGATCACCCATCCACAGGCTGACCGCGGCAAGCGTAGCTTAACCTTTGACCGATCGATCTGTACCACTTTCACTTAGCCACGAGCTCCGCGAGCGAACAATTGAATAATTTAAAATATGAAAATATTCTTCAATAATAATAACGTGTGAAACACTGTTACGAGCGCGAGTCGAGGCTTGCGTTCCAAGGGCAGCATGGAATAGAGCGGTGATATCTTTATCAGAGTTCATTGAAATGTGTTTCTTACTATTGCAAACTTGTTCTCAATACGTAGCAGTTTGTAAGTATTTAAAAGCCACCTAAGTAATTCCAATCTTCCTTCGTACTTTTACAGGCTTACGACTGACAGGAACATTTTTCAAATTAATATTTATGTATTTTATGTCGGATACACTGAGTGGACTACCTTTGTAAGACGAGTTAAATGCCATGGTGTATGAACAACGTAAATCACGGGACTTGAAAAAAAACAGCTGCTTCTCTAAAAAATCGCTTTTCAGAATTTAAAGTTGCTCCCGTATTAAAAGTTGCTATTTCATAACGCACTGTGACATTACGTATAATCATTCAATAAGAGCTTACTGAAGAAATTAAATTCAAAATCTTATATAGGGAGCTCATTTTTATTCGTAAGCATCAAGTTTAACTTTATATTGAAAAAGATGCAGTCAAAAACACGAATTAATCGTTGATTCATATTCAAATATGATAAAAATATGTCAAATGGGACTTCTTAGATTGTCAGGAATATAATGAACAAAACAATTCAACTTTTTTGCAGCAATATTTATTTACATTAATTACACCCATTTTTGCAATTGCAAAAAAATATAATTATAAAAATACGTCATGTATTGAGGAGTCTTTCCAGTGCAGGTGGGAGTTAAGTGTGAACTGGTCCCGATGTATTGTCAATTTATAATAATAATAATTGTTTATTTAATAAAAAGACACATACAAAGTAAAATATCTTAGAATTTAAAATAGAACATAGGCTCATTTGCCTGAACTAGGTTGACCCTGTGTTTCAAGCTAGGAAGTGCTTCTATGTATTTGTAATAAATTAACACTAAATTACATTCAAAAACTTAAATTTAAGTAAAGCATACTACGAGCAAGTTTTCTGCCTGTTCGTAAGAAATAGTTTTTAAATATTGTAAAAATATTTTTTTACAGTAAAAGTAATTCAACTTATAAATACTTAGTTCTCTATTTAATCTATTGTACAGATATGGACCTAGGAATGAAAAAAACCTTTCTGCAAAGACATGTTTTGAATTTGAATTGCATAATAAATCGTTCCGTCTCGTGTTAGTATCATGATCAGCATTGTAGGTAAGCAAGGTGTGCTGTTTTAATACTAGATGCATAATGAAAACCTGACGCACAGTCAACACGTTGCAGGATTTATATAATAGATGTGTGGGAAAGAAAAAGGAGTGGAAATTGGCTACTTTGAAAATCGCTCTCTGGGCCCGTTCCAGAGGAAGTAAATTCGATTTTAGTGCTCCACCCCTAAATTTATGACAATGAAGCAGTATTATGGGTCATTATCACACACATCCCTCGCTACGCATTTTCGCACATCTCTGGTGGAAACGCAGCCTTTCTCGCTACACGATTATAAAATTTACGTTTGCACAATTAATTGCACCTATCATGTTATCTCGTGTCACCATCTCTAGTTAACTAGTAGAGAATGCTTAAGGTATTAAGTCCGCCTTTGTATAAGTTTAAATATGTCAATAAATACATAATCATATCTCAATTTCCCCCAAAAACTCATAATCAGGTAAACGTATATGATTTAGCCACATGCGACAAACATAACACGGTTCCACAATCACAACACACATAACAAGTTCATTATTTATGTATGTACACTGTAACCCAGTTCTCCTAAACGTTATAATATTCGCGGGAAGGCGAATCAATGTACCTAATGTACCTACATTTACTTAGGTCTGTTGTAGAAGTTTGCTTAAATATGACCGGAGGAAAATAATTACATTTTATTATTTAGGCTTTTATTCCGTTTATTGTTTTAGAAACTGAGTTAAGATGAGCTCGTGGCTAAGTTAAAGCCGTACAGATCGATCGGTCAAAGGTTAAGCTACGCTTGCCGCGGTCGGTCTGTGGATGGGTGACCATCCATTTCATACCAAGCTCCCTCCGTGCCTCGGAAAGCACGCTACGCCGTTGGTCTCGGCTGACATTTGTAGATCTTTGGCAGTCATTATAGGTAGAAGCCAGAAAATCTGACAACCAGTCTTACCAAGGGGTGTCGTGTTACCCAGTTACTGGGTTGTAAAGATCAGGCAGTCGCTCCATGTAAAGCACTGGTATTTAAGTGTATCTGGTTAGACTGGAAGCCTTTTCCCAACTACATGTATTGGGGTCAATAATTATTGTTGGGAAAAGGCTTGGCAGGTGATGATTGTTTTAAAAAGTGTCGTGACATAAGCTTTTCCCATGTTTCCAGTATACCTATAATTTGAAACTTCTCAGAGACAACATTATTTTATATTCGGTCATCATCATCATCATCTGCCTCGTCTTTTCTAAGCATCCAGTCTAACCGGATGCAGCTGAATACCAGTGTTTTATATGGAGTAACCTCCATAACTCAGTTACTGAATTTGACGATACTTTTGTAAAGACTTGTTGTCAAACTTTCTGGCTTCTGGCTGCCCATAACGACTGTCCAGATCTAACGATAGATCCTTGTATGACAGCCGGGACCAACGGGGTTACGTGCTTTCCGAGCTACGCCTCTCGGTATGAATTGAATGATCACCCATCCATCCGTAGATGATTAAAAAAGTTGTCCCTGTGGTGTCGGACGTAAAGAATAGCACCATATCTTCCCGTGGGTGTCGTAAGAGGCGACTAAGGGACTTACCAGAGAATGGGCAGCAGCGTTCTCTGTGCCTTTGTAACAAACATACTGCGATCGTCAATCCGCCTGCCAAGCGTGGCGATTATGGCAAGACCCCCCTTGGGGAGGCCTATGTCCAGCAGTGGACGTCTTTAAGCTGAAATGATGAATGAATGACCATGTAGGTGTAGCAGTTTTGTTTAGAATACCAGAGTTTTTATTTTACAAGTTTTTGTCACTTAGCCCCCTTCCACCCTGTATTTAGTCTTTCTTTGAGCCTCCAACCAAATCATCATCATCATGTGAACTTTTAGACGCCCACTGCTGGGTATCGGTCTCCCACAACGGGGATGTTCAGCCGTAATCGCCATGCTTGACCGATGCATGTTAGCGATCGCAGTAGGTGTTATGGTGCTCAGAAGGACGCTGCTGCCCATCCTCTGGTCAGTGTTCCTTTGTCGCCTTTTACGACACCCACGGGTAGAAATAGAGAGGTACTATTTGCGACCGGCACCACACGGCTAACCAACCAAATACGTACTTGTTAAAGAAAAGTTATTGTAGTACAATCTCGTTCTTTAGCCAGCAAATCAGCGCAGATCCTAATACCAAATCCTAATATCAAAACCTAGACGTTGTCAGCAGTTAAATAAATAAAAACTGACCAAGTGCGAGTCGTACTCGCGCACGAAGGGTTCCGTACCAATATCTATACAATGTTAGACATCGAGCAAAAAAACGGCAATAAATCACGTTTGTTGTATTATTCAGTTTTTAGTTAGTATTTGTTATTATAGCGGCAACAGAAATACATCATTTGTGAAAATATTTCACACAGAAATCAAGACATAGGTACAAAATGGTCAAGGTAAGCCGTGGTTGCATGCCTGTATCCCATAAGAGTGCGATGAACCTGAATTATAATGGCATGCAACCACGGCTTACCTTGACCATTTTGTACCTATGTCTTGATTTCTGTCACGGTTGAACCGTGATAGCTAGACAGTTGAAATGACAGTGTCATTTCACTATAATAACCAGGCTAACCAGGCTGTATATCATGACATACAGCCTGGTGACAGACAGCCAGACAGACAGACGGACAGTGGAGTCTTAGTAATAGGGTCCCGTTTTTACCCTTTGGGTACATCAGACTGGCATACTGGCTGGCACAAATTAAATGATCATGTTTATTTAAAAAAAAACCTAATGAAACAAACAAAACACAGCACAAATTCTATTTTTGCTTCTCTAATTATTTAGAAGCTGTTTGAAAAACAGAAAGTCTAAACCCTCAGGCTGACTGAGGCATCGTTTGTTCCTACTCATTGCTTTTGTTTTATTCATAATTACACGCTACGATAGAATCGCCACGGGCAGTAGATTGCCCTACATTGTTTATAACCCAACGAAGAAGATACATGTGATTTACCTACATAACATAGACTATTTAGCAGGCAATCAGTCATCATCCTTTAGTTTAAAACCTCGATCAGAACTTTTAGTTGTATCTCAATTTTAAGAGGAAACACCACGGGCTAGAGAATTGAAAATTAGGTATTTGTAAAATCTATTGCTGTCGCGCGATGCCCGAACACGAACCGCAGAGCGCGATAGAGAAAACTGCAGCTTTGACCGAAAATACCTATTAAAAGTACACAAAATCAATGATTCGTAGTCCCCTGATTTCTTCTCCAAAACTGAACCGATTTAACTGCTTTTTTCATTAAAAATAAAGAAAGGCTTTTGCCGTGTTCCTATGTTTTCTATTTTTTATATAATCAAGTCAAATTTGTTTTCTGAATGTTTGAACACAGCGGAAAATCATGCCAATTTTTTAGGTTTTTGAATATTCATATCTCTTTTAATAATAAATTTATGAGAAAAAGGAAAACATAGGGACATGCCAATAGTAGCCATAGATATTTAAAAAAAGTAATAATTGATCTACTGGCAGGAAGGAATTTCCAGGGAGGAAACAGGGGACTAAGTTTGTATGGAAAAACGGCCCTTGTGTTTCCTCTTAAGTGTAATTCAATGAAAACAAGATCTTCTCATTAAGGCGACGACATACGCCGGCGACCTTAAGCGACCAGAGAATCGTATGCGCTGCGTCCAAAACTCTCAAAGTTTAGTCGAAAAAATTAAATAAAAGATAGTATTCTTTAACTTAAAAAAAGCGTATATTTAAAGATAGATAAAAAAATTATCTGTAAGATAGTGTAAGTTTAGTTTAATTATACCAGGTAGATTTTGTGTGATTGTCAATGTTTTGTCCGCGTCAGACACAACTTCACGAGTTAATTAAACTATTTAATATGAATATAATCAAAAATATTCACATACTAAATCATTAAAAGAATGTTCTAGTTTAACATATATTTTTTTCAAATCATTTACAATACACATTTTGACGTGATTATCAGTTTAAAATCTGTAAAAGTCGTTAATAACCTCTTAAATCAGCGATTAAACTGACAATATTGTGACGAGAAAGTGAATGGCATTATAAAGTCGAATGTGTTTGATATCTTGTCGGATTATCGTGGGCAAGCTATGCCCTACATTGATTGTATATGTTATGGCTAATAAGGTAGACTGGGTACGGTTGTGCCAGGGTACGGTTGTGACAATCGTCATATTAGTGAAACTATAAGGAATACCGGGAAGGGTACAAGGGGAGAGAGGAGCGGCATGCTCGTCTAAACGTGTGTCACAGTATTGCGTCAGTCTTCGCGCGACATATCCTTAGCAGAAAGCTACATTACTTTTAAACAGTTAAAAGTAAGTATTTTTATTTGATTTCTTTTGATAACAGTTGTTATAATTCTACAGATAGAGTAATGAGTGTTTTTTTCGTTATAAGTGATATATTAGTAGTTATATAACAGTGATTACTTTGTACATGGATTATTTTGTACTGTCCTGACAATTCGCTTTTTGAAAAAGTGTGCGTTGGGTACGGTTGTGACATATTTTCTGGGTACGGTTGTGACACAAATGAAATTTGTTTTTCTCTTTTAGATGCCTAGAAAACACTTGAGAAAGACCGAAAGAGGCCAGTGTAACACAAGTAAATAATTTTGAAGATAATTATAAAAAAATAAACGCGGGACTACTTTACGGAGCGCTGCGGAAATGCACGAAGTTAATCACATGTCCTTGTTTCGATACATTCGTAAACGCGATGAAGCCAGCGTGGGCCACCATGAAGACAGCGTCAGCATGGGATAGATCGCTCATAATAAAGTCTTCACTGAGGAGCAAGAACATCAACTGTTATACGTTATAAGTGAATAGATAGTAATATGAAGACCGTTAAAATAACTATAGTGTTAATTTTTTCCGAAGTATATTATATTGCATTACGTTAGGAATTAATTGCAAAAAAGTGATTTTAGACCATATAGGTGTATTTTTGAACCTGTCACTACCGACCCCAAGCAGTGTCACAACCGCCCCTAGGCTGTGGTCGGTTGTGCCACTTTTTCCTTTCCTTCTAATTGTCTCGTATGAGTTAATCCATTGTGCTTGTGGGCCAAATTTTAGTATTTATACGTAGACAAATGTATACTTTACTATAAAAAACACCTTTCTTCGTGCTAACTGGCATACTAACAAAATTATAGGCGATCAAATGAAAATTGTCACAACCGTACCCAGTCTACCCTACCCGAAATGCGGCTACACCTAGTTTTAGCCGGCTGGGTGCAGCCGGCCACTTGTGGTCAAACTTAGATGTATCCTACTTATCTTCGGTTGGAACTAGGTTTAGCCTTCATCATAGCGGCTAGAACTAGGTGCAGCCGCACATAGACGTCAGGGGCACCCCGAGGTTCGGTTTGATTGGTGAGGTTCTTTTAAATTCTGCAGACAGAAATAGGAGCCCTGCACAGCGGGACAGAGGGACTCCTACGAATTATCGTCGACCGTCGTCTTCTGCTCCATGGTTTGGTGGCCCAAACCCCAAACTCGCTGGCTACGCCTAAGTTTAACCAACTGCTACACCTAGTTCTAGCTAGTTAAAACTAGGTTTAGCTTCACTTCGAGTTTTAGCCGTAACATTTATATTCATATAATAATAATAATGTTTATTAGTCAAAAGGTAATACAAACATAATAGGATTTTTTACCAAAAAAATCTAATTAGTCCGTCAGTTAGATTATCGAAAAATATTGGATACGTATTTTTTGTTTTATCAAATCAATAAAAACTGACGGAGATAAAACACATCAAAGATCATGAGTGAGGCATTGTGACGTCACTTCGCCAGTAAAAGTGTACTGACATAGTGATGTCACACGAGTTTTCGACGCACTGTATCGTCTTCATTTGTTGTTTACATGAAAAAAGAAAAAACAAGTGTCAAATATTTTTTGGAAATCTATCTGACGGACTTATTAGATTTTTTTGGTAAAATATGCTATTATGACATAGTCAGTGAGCCACAAACTAAGCGCAGGATGGCTTATGTTTAACGAACCTCCAGATGTAGTAAATGATCACCAAATCTCAGTGTTATAAAACGATTTGGTTCTGGGGTAGGGGGTCACAGTTCTACCCTAACCTAACCATGTCGGATCCGCCCCAGGGGGGACTTAAGGGTCAAAAAGATTTAGATTATACATTTGCATTAATCTGCACACTAAGATTTTATTATCATTTACTACATTTGGTATTAGTATATTTTTTTGGTAAGGGAGCTTAAGATCCTAAAGTATTTTTTCGGTGGTAATTATATTCATTCCCTTTTAGGATTTCCAACAAAAGATATACACGAAACATAACATACTGATAATACTCACCAAAGTTTTTCATAGGGTGTACTCCTTCAATTACAGAAGACCACAGCATGCACAATAAAATAAACAAATAAGGGCGGGTAGCTTCAACTATTCATTACTGACCGGTAATAGTAAAAAATGGCGCTAACTATCGTCATTAAAAAAAAATGGTTGTTTCACAAAATCGTACGTCAAAAAGTAACTATTACCATAACCGACCAGTCAACGAAATTTTGTGTTGTCACAACAGCTGCTTCAAACATCAAAATAATAAGGAATCTCATTAAACGAAACGTGAGTATTGTTGTTGTTGTTTGTTGTGTTGTTGTTGTTGTTGTTGTTTTTTGTTTGTTCTTAATCTATAATGAATAAGGAATCTCTTTTTGAATAACTTTAACTGACGGAATTTTATGTCATGAAACAATCCGTTACATTTAACGTACGTTAAACATCTCACGTCATAGTAACTTTTTAACCGTCCGTATGTAACGTTAACCGACTGTTTGAAACAACCCGCCCTTAGTGAGCTAACAAAATAAATACTTAATAACTAGCGGGCCCGGCAGACGTTGTCCTGCAATCCGACTACAACGCCACCTACTGGGTGCAATTGTGAATCTAAACCATTCTCAAATCCACTGTAACACACACAGAAATTTTCATTTAAATCGGGAACGCCGTTTATGAGGAGTTCAGTTTCATACACACGCACAGAAGATGTTTATACAGGGTGGACCAAAAGTCCGGTAACATTTCAAATGGTTATAAAAAAAAAAAGAGTTACGAGAGAAAATATGTTTATTTATTATAAAAGTACAAAAATCAAGGTTTTATTTTTTTTAAATAACGTCGTCTAAATGTGTCCCTTGTTTAGTTTGGCACTCCTGTAACCTAGAGCGGAAATTTTCCATCACCGCCCGACAAGTGTTTGGAGAAATGTTAGATTTGTCACCAATGGACTTTTTCCTTTTGGGATACCTCAAAGGTAAAGTTTTTAATAACAACCCTCAGTCCATTGAAGAATTAAAAGAAAATATACGCGAGGAAATTCAGAACATTTCTCTAAACACTTGTCGGGCGGTGATGGAAAATTTCCGCTCTAGGTTACAGGAGTGCCAGACTAAACAAGGGACACATTTGGACTTTAAAAAAATAAAACCCTGATTTTTGTACTTTTATAATAAATAAACATATTTTCTCTCATAACTCTTTTTTTTTTATAACCATTTGAAATGTTACCGGACTTTTGGTCCACCCTGTATATAAGATAGAATTAATTTTGACAGTGGAATTTAAAAACACAACCAACGAAATGTCAAATACGACTTAATTTTTTCTCATCACAACTTTTTGATAATTAATCTTAATTACCTTGTATGTAGAAATAATGCCACTGAATTTATAAGTAGTGTTAAGACCAACTCAGATGGCCACGATCGTCTAGTGGTTAGGACTCTACGTTGTGGCCGTAGTAATCCAAGTTTGAATCCTGTACACGGCAGTGATTACAAATTATGCAATGACTGAGCGATTCGTAAATGCGTTGCGTGTTGTGAGTTCGATTCCAGTACGTAACGAATATTTGTACGTTTACTGGTGGTTATTGATTCATTATTATTTAACAGGTCGTTGTTTTGAATCTGGTTGTTTGTGTATGTGAATTTATACATGTATGTAAACGCACCCACAAAACAGGATAAATTCCTATTGTCGGGGGGGCAACCATTATTGGAAAAAACAAACTAAGCAGTCAGGGGACACTTGGCAGATGTGAAACGTCGGAACTATTTTGTATGGATGGTTTATTAAAGAATTCGGATTTAAAAAACATTAATATTTATTTAAAAAATACAAAAATACTTATAATAGAAATATTAAAAACGGGTCAGACAGACTGTTGGCCTAGCGACACCGACGCACGTCGTCACGCCTTAAATCCTTTTTCATTGTATACCAAAAACAAAATTAATTAAAAGAACATCTTTTACGTAACAAAGACTAAAGCATTCAATCAGTGTTCCTTAAGATTTAATTTAAAACAATAGATTTACCTCAATCAGAACTTCTAGTGCATCTCAATTAAAAGTTTAAACGAATGAAAACAAGATCCTTTAATTAGAACAGTGATTATACTTCTCGAGGCTTGTAACAGCTGTTCCAAATCACTGTTCCGATTTTGTAACTAGTTCTAACTAGTTTCTTAATTGGCTTTGAGAAGGATTTTGTTACGTGAGCCGAATTTTAAGAGGTGTCAAATTAAGTGTTTAGAAGCCATAAGAATTTGCTAGCCAATGGAAAATCCATAGGAACGGGAATTGTGAAACACTGAGATTTTAAGGTGAGTTAGAAAAACTACTTTAGGGTCACATTTTTTTTCATGGAGGTCGTTTTCGCTCTTCTCCGATGCGTCTCCTACGGGAGGGAAGAGAGGATACGGCTTATCGCTTGTCGACCATCGATTAAACAACGGCTGCCCAGCCGTCGTTTAGACGCACCACCACGATGAGTTCACGGCGCAGCCCTGCCCAAGCTGGGCACTATCCAACGTATGCTGCCCCGTGTCCTCCGGGCAAGCAGCACAGTGGTGACACACCGATGTCTGCCCCGACCTATACGACACAAGTACTTCCCAAACTGCCACCAGACTACAGGGTCACATGCCTGGGATGACAACGTATCTGCAAGGCCTCTGGTATCGCAGTCTATATTTGGCAAATGACAAATGGAGCACAAAGGTCCTGGAGTGGCAGACGCAGTGTCGGTAGGCCCCTCACAAGGTGGACCGACGACCTGGCCCGAGTTGCGGGAAGCCGCTGGATAAATGCGGCGCGGGATCGACACATATCTTTGGGGGAGATCTGAACTCAGCAATGGGTGACCAGTTAACATCAGGTCAATCCAATGACAAAAAGGTGAAGTAATCTTGAGATCACCAGTCAATCTCATATCAATTCAATAACTAATAGCAGGATAACAGCTTCCATCAAACAGAACTCATCTAAATTGAAGGGACATTTTTTTTAAAAGAGTAGATACCAGTATTACTGCCTACAATTTATTTTATATCGCTCATCATCGTCATGGCAACCTTGAGACACCCACTGCTGGGCATAGGTCTCCTCAAGGGGGGGGGTTCAACCCTTAATCGGCCGATGCATGTTGGCGATCGCAGTAGGTGTTATGGTACTCAGAAGGACGCTGCTGCCCATCCTCTGCTCAATATCCTTCTGTCGTCTTCTACGACACCCACGGGTAGAGCTAGAGCGGTGCTATTCGCGGCCAGCAGACCTGATGGAAGATGTTTACTCACATCCATTGAAAAGAGCTGATAGTTCTTCAAGCGAATGAACAGATTTTCTTGAATCATAGCTAAGAACACACTCGATCATGTCACCTTTCAAACAAAATCAAAATCGGTTCTGCCGTTTCGGAGCTACGATGTCACAGACAGATACACATATTATACAGATATATATACATTAAACTTAAACACAACTCTGGTCTCTTTAGAAGTTACAAATCACTTCGAAAGAAAAACTTTTAAAACCATAATTTGACTGTTCCGTAAAACAAAACACGTTCTAGAGCTGAGAAAATATCGAAACAAAAACACAACACGTAGTTCGACAATTGAATAAATGTCACTGTAAATATTCTATTATAGTGATTACTTTGCAAAATACTTAGTATTCGGAACCAGTTACTGTTCCCCGACTGAATTGGAACGGTAACAAAAAGGATGATAGCACTACAACTTGGTCAACGTAGTCGTAGCCGTTTTCAACCCTCAGATTATGAAACAAAATAAATAAATAAATGATACATTCTTTATTTTCTCTTCCACAAATAAAAATTACAAAACACAACATAATATATAGACACCAAATTCCAACTAATAATAAAAGGAACTCAACTTACAAAGGACAACATTGAGAATTTGAGCAAGGTGTTACAAAGGTGAGAATATTTTATTCGTGGGAGACTGGTGCCTAAACTAAGCCGAAGCCTGTATTTCAGGACACCAGGTGCCCCCACCAAGAAGCTAATAATTATTACTTATGAAGATACAAAAAAAAAAAAACAAAATAATAAACTGGGTACGTGACAAAGTTACAATCAGATTCAGTTTGGAAAGAAAGTGGAAGAGTGTAAGAGTGTGTGAAAAAAAAGGCAGATAGACCGTGCCGAATCGAATTCCCACAACGCGCTTCGTGCTATACTGACACGAGTCAGTATATCATGAAACGCCACATCGTTAAACAAAACAAATAAAAAAACAAATACAAATTCAAAAGCAAATAGAATCACGAGATTGTAGACACAAATGTCATTTCTTTTTTTTACGTTCCATTTTATCAATTTTGCACGATATTTTACACCACAAAAAATATAATTTTGACAGATTTGGTTGTCAATCGCCCATTTTAACGTTTCGTTTTCGCTTTTTCCGTGGTATGATGTGATTTGAGGTTAGTAACTTATTTTATTAATTTCTCGAAAACTATGCGGTTTCCTTTAATGAAAGTAGTAGTGTTATAATCGGGACCCAACCCCTACCAACTTCATCACTTTTTATCCCCCAACTCGTGTTTCCGTGTTCTAGATCCAGCCCTTTGAATTTGTATTTGCTTTTTTGGCTTCACTCTCAGTGTTCCGCTGTCCGGTCTAATTTAAATAAATTATTATTGTTCTGTGCCTCGGAACTATAAGTAGAGGATGTTTTATTACACCTACACTTCGCAATAGGCAATCTTCAAAAGACGCCTTATCTTTGGGTAGGTATGTACAAGACCGGTGGTCACCTGCACATAGAGAGGATCCTGCTTCTTCTTAAAAGACCACACCATAACTCTCTCTGTGCATCGCCTGTTAGGAAACACTTGCTCGACCTAGGAAATAAACCTAGGACCCTACGCCCAGGCTGGCTATTGTGACCACAAAACCAAGGACGCAAGGCATTCATCACTTTAAAGTTCCATGACTTATGGTCATCATAGTTTGCAGTACTTGAGTCATCATCAGCCGTAACACGTCCACTTTCTGTGATCTTGGGGATCACAGTGAAGTTGTTAAGTACAATAGCTCGTACACCCCATGGGGGCCACGGATAAGTGCAGTAAGTATCATTTTGAAATTAGAATAAGTTCCATTTCGAAGCGTGTGCGCCCATTGGAGTGAGGATAACTTTAGAGATTACACTTCTGTTCTGTAGGTACGGCCTCTCCGAAACCGGGTGATTTATCTGTTTTCCAATAATCAGGTTATTTTATATCACATAGATCATAGTAATTCTAAAGCTAATTGTGAATCAAAGAACATAATTAAGATGCCATTCAAAAATCAGAACAACAGCAATGTGAAACAAAAGAAGACGCAATGACCAACCAATCTAGCTCAAAACTTAATGAATGACCCACATCGGACACATTTCAGCATCCATTAACGTCTTCACATAATTGCGTATTCACCAAACTAGTCACAAGTCCTTTAATGGACTATAAAGTGCGGTCAACAAGCTACTAGGTTTCTACTGGAAGTCAAACAGGACGTCCCACATTATTCGGGACGCTTGGTCACTTATTACTCCCGAAGTGCCGACTACCCGACTTACAAGTTTGGAAAATAAACAGACTAACTGCTTCTAACCGGTTTACTCTGGATATTGTTCCTACATTTGGAACTACGGGATCTTTGTCTGATTAATTTGTAAGTTTCAGCGGTTTTGAGTGGTGGCCAAGTTTTGAAGAATGTTGGCTATTATAATGCTGGTAGGTAAATAAGTAAACGAACTGTTAAGATTGTTTATAAATAATACGTTAACTATGATGAAATATTTTAAAGATTTTTCTCTGCGTAGTAAATTAAATACAATATATAATAAAGTAAAATATGATTATTGCATCATTTCCGAGAATTAACAAACGATAAAATGTCACGAAACAAAATGAACAGAAGGCCTAATATGAGCGCGCAGTATTAACGTTTTACGATTTTTTGATCAGAAATACTCGTTTACATAACACTTATTTACAATATACCTATTGTAGTTTTTAATTTATTACTTGAATTTTTTGGCTTTAATCAAATCAATTGTGCAAATTGCAATACTTAAATTAAACCAAAATGACAGTCGTATTTCCAATTTCAAAATCGATTCGAATCTCAAAACTTTTACGTTAGCAAGCTCATGGTAGACCCCACATAAATGAATAACTTGGGTCGCCGTTTAACCTACTTACGGTAGGTTAAACGCAAAATCACAAAACATAACCTAGCACAATCGATCTCGGCTCGACACGGTGGCCCCCTATTTCAAGTGCATCACAAAATGCACTCGTTAAAGAGGATGCGCCCCACATATAGCCCGCGAAATTCAAATTTCCTAACGTTTTTTTTCTGGACGTTTTCTCGACATCGAGGTAGACCTAGGCGAAGATGGCGGGATGAGCTTGACGCTTACGGGAGGGATTGGTCCACACTAGCTCTGGACAGAGAGGGTTGGAAAGAAGAAAGGGAGGCCTTTGCCCTGCAGTGGGACAATATAGGCTGAAAATAATAAATAATAACGTTTTTTTTGCAATTTGCAGCTCATTATCAAGTTGTATGGAAATAAAAAATATGACGTGTAAGGATTATGTTAACTTGGAAAGTAATGTTGAATATGATTTTAATTAAGTTTTAAAATTCTGTAAATTGCATATTTATTACTACCGCGAATAAGATTTTTATTACTATACAACTTAGAATACAAAACAAAAGGCAGATAGACCGCGCGGAACACTGAGAGTGAAGCCAAAAAAGCAAATACAAATCGAAAGCGAATAACTACAACGCGCTGCATGCTGTTACTACTGACACGAGTCAGTAAAGCACGAAAAGCCGCCTCGTTAAAAAAAAACAAATAAAAATAGAAATAGAAATTTAAAAGCGAATACAATCACTAGATTGTAGGTATTCGCTTTTGAATTTGTATATGCTTTTTTGGCTTCACTATCAGTGTTCCGCGCAGTCTATCTGCCTTTTGTTTCATAATCGGAGCTATACAACAAGATACTGGCACAAAGTACGTAAGGCTGCGTCGCTACCCTCTATATTTTGTGATATTGGGCTGAAACTTGCAAAAAAACGTAAGTATATTTGAATTTCGAAGGCTACCCTGGTGGGTTCACCTTAACCAGACATTTTTTATTCAGCTAGCCTGACTTTACAGTGATACCTATTAAACTGGGAATCATTGGACAAAAATGGCATTTACGTGACGATAACGGTTAATGGTTAATGAATCAAACTTTGAGTCATCTTATATTAGTGTGTGGTGCAAACGTAAAACTACGTACTTTTATAACAAATAAGACATTTGGTATAAAACTAACATTTTGCCCGCTACAGTTCTTCGAATAGTCTTACGGATCTCTAATTTTTTGATAATAAAATATAGCCCATAACACTCAGGGATAAAGTAGCTTTCCATGGATGAAAGAATTTTAAAATCTATTAAGGCGCTAACAAGCGTCTTTTGCAGATTTTAAACTGACCATCACGTCAAAATGTGTAGTGAAAAGAAGAAGAAACTGTATTCTTTTAGTTTTTCTATTACAAACAATCATACAAAAATTCAAAATTTATTTCTCTTGATAATACTAGTTTTTTTTTTCAAAAGCTTTCGATAGGTAGGGGGCTTACTGTGTGTGTGTGTGTTCTTTAAAATGTTTTCTTTATTTTTCTTATTATGCTCAGTTAAACTAATTTATGTCACTCGGTATCTCATACAAACTTCCTAAATCCGAAATCTTAGAAATCAATGAAGCGATTTTTACTAACTTAATTTCAAAGATTTTGGAACTTGCAAGTTTGTATATGACTATCTATCTATTCAGCGTAAACATTCAAAAGGCAGTTTATTAATGAACAAATTAATGCCCAATTAATTGTCGAAGGACATAGGTACCATTCAGAACTAGTCAGTTATATTAATATTAAATTTATATACAAACATTCACCAAGTTATTGCTACTGCGTAATATACCTTCCACATTGCCGAAGCGAGATTTGCACCGGTTCCCGTCGTGGCAGGTTTATGAAAACGTCGACAAGTTGAAGTCAAAATATGCGGGATATTGCGGGTTTGCTGGTATGTAAGTACTTGTCTAGAGCAGGGCTGTGACAGTTGAAATGCAATAAGCGACAAGTAGGTAGGTACTTCAAAAGCGAAGACAGAAATAAAACTTTTTGAGAGCAGAAAAATATCTCGAACTATGACGTCACCAAGAAAACTTTATGAGGAAACCTGACTAGTAGTAAATATAAATCTGAAATCGTCAATCCGGCTTGAGGAAACGTGGTGATCAATGCTTTAAGCACGTGCCATCTCTTTATGGGAGGAGGTAGGTCTTTACCCTATAGTGGGATCATAATAGGCTGATAATAATATTTTCAACACACTTGCTCATAAAATGGCCCTAATTTCACGGCAATTAGGCACATAATGACACCTGTAATCAAACTGTGACTTTTTCATTGCTATTATTCACAAGTGAGTTATAGGGTTTTTTTTTATTTTATTGGTTGAGTTGCTTTGTTCTTAAAAAAGTTTCGATACAAAAAAGATCGTGTTCAATAGTACAAATAAATTAATGTACCTATTGCTTGCTCATTTCATGCAACTTCGTATTTAAATAGATAATTTCACTTATATGTTTTTAATAAACAAAACTTTCACTTTTGTTTTCTCTGTAATAAAGAAAACTTTAAATTCCCCATTTTATACGTGGATAGAACACTATCCGCGAAAAGACAAAAAACCTCATTCTTTTAGTCTATGGCCGATCGCCATTGTTTGATGCGCGCGCATAGGAAAACTGATCATTTTTTCCCGCCATTGCGAAAAAAAAAAATCACAACTCGTTTTCACTGTTGAAAATGATTTTTTAGTATTATTTTCTTCACAAGTGTGTTGAAAAACGTCGTATGATACACGTGTGTATTGATGATTACCGTCCTCGGCTCTCTTAAGACCCTCACCTAACGGCTCGGGTCTTAATGGCGCCTCAGCGGTAATCACCAACATTACACACTTGTACCATAATGTACTATTATAACACATTTGCTCGTAAAGTGTCTCTTATTACACCCATTTAAATATCGTAATGTATGTCATTACGTACTTGTGCGTTATTGTAATGTAAAACGCACGAGTTTCGTAAAACGTACAGTTTATCAAGATGCTCCGTCTAAATCGAACGGTACTTTTTTAAATCTTAGCAAAGAGTTTTTATGTCAGAAAAGTGGTCAACATTTTATGAATAAAATTAACTTTGAGAGATAAAATATAAAAAAATAAACATTTAATTCTTTAATTTAATTAATGTTGACAATAAATTACAACCATTTATCTGTAACAAAAACCAAAAAATATGAATTTACTTTATTAGTAATACTGGCTGTTTTTGTGCCTTTGCCTTAAAAAAAAAGCAATGATGCGCGCGCATCGCTAATTTGTAAACAAGTAAAAATTATAACGCGCGCTTTTTCTTTTCGCTGTATTGTTTTTATTTGAATTATTTCCTCGCAAATATGTTATAATATTTGAATCATTTTCTCGCAAATATGTTATAAAACGTCGTATGACATACGTGCGCTTTGATAATTACAGCCTCTGCTCGGCTCGGCTGTAATTTTCAACCTACCGCACTTATATCATAATGTAGGTACCTACTATTATTATTTAGTCAGCCAATAAAGTATGGAGGTTAGATTTAAACTATATTGCGTTCTTATCCGCAGCTAATTTGCCTGTTTACAATTGTTTAACATTATATCGTAGCTAGGCCATCATGTAACAATGCATCACAGTAAAATTGTAAATTTTTACACAAGAGTTTAGACCTCTGACTCCCAAGCTAAGATTAAACTTGTGTTATGGAAGTCAGGGTTCTCAGTAATGACGTGTAATCAAGTATTGACATTAAATTACATAATGTGGTTCAAAATTAACGGTCACTCGCTGTAGATGTACATAAAGTTAAGACAATTGCGAGCAACTACTCGTACGTGTAGGTACGTACGTATGCTTCGACGGTGATTTTTGTTCCCTATGAAACCCTACGCGTATATCTGCCGAACCTTTGGAATGAAACAAAAAAAAAAGACAACCGCCTTCAAAAAGTGAAAAATAACTTTAGCACAGAACACACATTGACTTTAGTTTCGAAATTCAGTGGCTTTGTTCTGTTTGTTGTTTTGTGTTGCCACCGACTTCCGCAACTAAAGTCAATGTGTGTTCTGTGCTAAAGTTATTTTTCACTTTTTAGTTTTTGAAGGCGGTTGTCTTTTTTGTAAAAAGCTTTTTATTTTCCGCTTTTTAGTACCTCCTTCTCATCCAAATCTATTAAGAAGAGATTGAAAGTTAACTACTACAAAGATTGATGAAACTAAAACGTCGTCTATGTAAATTTTTTTCAAAAAGTGATCTTTCAAAAAGTGCTGAATCAATTTTGATAAAATTTATATGGAACCACCCGTAAAGCATACCCTATCCATAAAAAAAAGAATTTTCAAAATCGGTTTACGTTTGCTGGAGAAATCGCGTAACAAATCGCGCACATACTTAATGCAAATTTAAGACTTATACGGTTTTGTCATGGATGCCATTGTCAGAACTGGACCAAATTAAAATGAGACCACACGGGAAGCACTAGCTTTCAAATAAAAAAAGAATCATCAAAATCGGTTCACCCAGTTCCAAGAAATCAGGTAACAAACATAAAAAAAAAAATACAGACGAATTGTACCGAACTTTTGTGAGTACTCGCCCGCTTTAGTAGTTGGCCAACTGGCGTAGTAGCTAGCAACCGATCTTACGCACCGCCACTTATGAATATTAGTAATAACAAAGGCGTCACAGGTACTTGTCAGTCCTGAAACTCTACTCTTTACAGCATGCGGACCAAGTTGGGATACTTCATCATCATTATTTAAAAATTCCACTGATGGAGAGGCGTATCCTAAGTGCCGCATCGACCAGTCCTGTACTCCTCGCATCCCGCGACTGTTACCAAGTGGGAAGTTCTAATAACTTTTAGGAACGTCGACATCATAAATTCAGTGTGAATCTGGTAAAACCTACCTCTAATTTACATACATTGTATGACATTGGTTGTCGTTAAGATAATATTGCAACTGCACGTTTTTAGTTACCTTCGAGAATTGACTTTCAGGCCCAAGCAAGGTCGCTTCATCCTACAAATTGGACCACAAATATTCGTTTCCCACTAATTTGAAATTTAATACAAGTAATATAATTCGCTATACTGCTTGTATATAAACAATCGCAGCACGCACAAAGTGTAATATAAATAAATAAATACAGTTAATAGATAACCTCTTATCAGTACAATGTGGAAGGTCGTGGTTATAGCACTGTTATCAGCACTAAGTCATATCTATTCGCGTGAGTACATAATAATTCGTAATGTTTAAATTACTCATTATTAATATCTGTACTTCCTAGGGCACAGAGAATGTCGGAGTCTTAACCAAACATCGTGTTTTCTAATTTACAAAATAGATATTCTAATACCTATTAACTGAAATGGTGGAATGATTATGTACAGTAACGTGCAAAAGTTGCATTATATGTATTTACAGCTTCTTATAATAATAACAGGTACAAATAATGATTCCACAAGTTGTGTTTTATAATATTAAGAACATTTTTTTTATAAGCAATAAGAACTTTATAACAACTAACTTACCTAGTGCCCAGGTTCTCTTTTGGAATTGTACATAATATTTATTTTTATTTTTAAGATTTGTATAAATTCTCAGTCTATTACAAGTACCTACTTACTATTTGACATTTCAAAAACTATCTATTAAAAACAATTGGTGATCAACATTATGGTGAATATTTCAATTCAATCTATGAAGTTCTGACGTCGCAATATTTTCTTTTTATAAATAACGATGCCCCATACCAGGAATTTCTCCTGTCATCCAACATTTAAAAATACAAATATAACGAATATTTGTATTTCCATGAGGAAATCGAAGCCGCGCCACGCAACACAGCATTCAATCGCTCAACCACTGCGCTAACCTTGCCATTGGCAAGTCCAATGTTACGCTTGATTCTTACAATTATATTTTCATATCATTATATTCCTTCAATTGCATCAGTCACTGATATTCGCCAAGGTCTTACAAGCTCATACCCTCACATTATACTTCGGCTTTTAATTATATTCAGTAACTTGACAGTTCAAAGAATAATAATACTACCATACCATACCATACAACTGCCCACACGAAAATTTTAGAATTATAATCGTTAAAAGTAATATATAACAAGTTTTGCAACCCGGAATCGAATCCGGGAACAATACCAAGAGTTTGTTACTAACTGAGTTATCAAGGTCATGAAATAGACTATGATAATGAGTACAAAATGTTAATTCTGCATGTCGATGTCGAGCTTCAGTATGTCGCACTAGCGTGCATTCGAACTATGGTGAGTCGCAGTACAGTTTTGTCGCACTAGCGTCAATCGCACATCCATTTGTCTAGGTCACCATACTAAAACGAATATTGTTCGGGTAGTGAACGATTTTGCGTAAAGAACGAACGATAAAAATGCTTACTTAAGTTTTTAATTGCACTATATTATAAAAATAATTTAATTAAAGTAATTTCCTTTCTTTTTCTTCTAAATTAGAAACAAAATAAAAAATTTGCTTTTTTTTACTTTTGTCATTTGAATAGTGTAAAGAAATAGGTGTGTGTGATATGTGTGTGTGTATAGATTTTTAATAGTGTACCTACATCGTGTTTTTAAAACAAAAAATAAAAAGTTTGCATATAAGTACATTATTTAAGTAGTAAGTAATTAATTTAGATATGTATCTACCTTTTTATGACAATTAGCTCTAGCGACTCTCTAGCAACCCTTCAACTGTCAAGTTACTAAATAGAATTATAAGTCGAATTATAGAGACAAAAAAAGTTATTTAAAAAAAAAAGAAAACCGCCTTCAAAAACTAAAAAGTGATAAATAACTTTAGCACAGAACACACATTACTTTACTTTCGGAAGTCGGTGGTGGCGGCTTTGAGTTTGTTGTTTTGTATTGCCACCGACTTCCGAAAGTAAAGTAATGTGTGTTCTGTGCTAAAGTTATTTATCACTTTTTAGTTTTTGAAGGCGGTTTTCTTATTTTTCGCTTTTTAGTGTTGCCTTAACATCCAAATCCATTAAGAAACGGCGGCACACTTAAAAGAGATTGTAAATCCCCAAAGATTGAAGAAACTAAAACGTCGTCTAAGTATTTTTTTTCGGAATTTGTTGATGTTCTCAAAAAGGGCTAGATCAATTTTGCTAAAATTTATATGGGACCATTTCGAAATAAACCCCTTTCGAACAAAAAAAGAATTTTGCAAATCCGTTTATATATGACAGAGTTATGACAGTGTAATAAAGGATTAATAATAATATGCCCGAACATACTTAAAAAAAAATACAAACATTCGAATTGATAACGTCCTCCTTTTTGAAGTCGGTTAAAAATACATCATCATTGACCCATAAACTCCGATAAACTTAAAAGAAAATGTATCATAATCCATATAATTTATCCGCTATAACATGAATCCCATTACTTCACGCTAGCCTGAATATTATACTGATCAAAATCCCATCTCCCCGTAGTAACAGGCTTGGAAACAGCTGAGTCATTCAACCTCCATCCTCCCTCGCCCTCTCTGAAGGCTAAACCTTGAACTTGCCACGTCACGATGACTCACAACTATTTATCAACATCTGCGGTAGTTAGAAAACGTATGGACGGTTTCAGGGTTCCTTGGGAGAAATAGTAATTCTATGAATAAATCAACCATTAAAAAATCGGTATCCCAGTGGCTTTTGAAGTTATCATACGATGAAACTGAAAATATATTGTCTATTTTGAAGTAGTGATGCAATTGTTATCTGTTAGAACATATTAGTCTTCCATGTAAATAAAGGCTTGGACTGAATTTGTGGAATCTACTAGATAATCTTAGTTGATTTTCTACACACCTAGGCTTCTTACACACATACACTCACCCTTTTCACTTTACACACCCAGAGGACAGAAACCAATTTAATTTTTTTGCTTAGTTTCATATGCATATTTATTTATTTATTTATTTATTTATTTATTTATTTATTTATTTATTTATTTATTTATTCATTTATTTATTTATTTATTTATTTATTTATTTATTTATTTTATTTATTTATTTATTTATTTATTTATTTAATTATTTATTTATTTATTTATTTATTTATTTATTTATTTAATGCACAATGTACACAACATAGTTTTTACACGCTAAGCTTAGAACTAGTGAGTACATGACCCTGTTAGGGCGCAGCATTTTTGTTTTAACTGTTTATTTTGCGTGAATCTCACATGGTTATTCCTTATCCGAGGGCTTGAGGCGCTGCTTGCTGATGTACAGGCTATAAACCTAGTTCGGCAGCAGATGCTAATAATGTGACACAATTATTGTTTTAGGGCTACCATGTAATATGTCTGTAGAATTTAAGCAAATTGTGTAAACCTGTTCTCATTTCTGGTCTAATAAATATTATTATTATTATTACTAACTGGGAAATAGACACCTTGATCATCATCTGCCTAGCTTTTTCTTAATTATGTTGGGGTTGGCTTCCAGTCTTACCGAATGTAGCTGAATACCAGTGTTTTACATGAAGCAATTATTTGTTCTTTTTTAACCGCCTTCAAAAAGAAGGAGGTTCTCAATTCATTGGTATTTTTTTATGTATGCACACTGGTAAAGGTTGCGGGGATCCGCTGGATGCGAGTCGCACTGGACCGGTCAATGTACACTTGGGGTAGGCCTATTTCCAGCAGTGGACGTCTTTCGGCTGAAATGATGATGATGATGATGTACACCGATTACGCTGAGATTTATGATCCGATTTACGTGATTCTTCTTTAGTTTGATGCGGAATAGTTGTCATTTGGTTCCATAAAAATTTAACATAGTTTGGCCCAGTAGTTTTCGTTTTATGAACATTTTGTATTTTTTTTTATGTTTGACCACACATATCTTTTTTTAGTATAGTCCGATTTCGATGATTGTTTTTTTAATTGCGTATACATTAAATTTGGTCCCATACATATTTCAAGAAAATATTCCACCCCTAAAGTATTATATCATCTGTGCCTAAGGGTAGAAAATTAAGGGATGACTGAATTGTTTTGGTGTCACTGCTTCGTAATTAATTTGTATGATAAGACACTAAAAAGCGAAAAATGAAAAGTTTTTAACAAAACAGACAACCGCCTTCAAAAAGTAAAACATAACTTTCAATTCGCAAGTCGGAAGCAATACAAAACAACAAGCAAAAGCAAAGGGAATTGAAAGTTAATTTTTACTTTTTAAAGGCGGTTGTCTTTTTTGTTAAAAACTTTTTTTAATTAAAAATACAAAGCTTTTCTGAAAAAACACTTTATTTTAGCTTTTAATTTATTTTAGCCTTTAATTTACTCTAAAGTTAGATTTTTAATTGCTCTGAAATCAATAAATACTTACTGAATTGAGTTGGCTAATAATATAGAAGTATATCATAGTAGGATAGGACTAGGTGGACCGATGACCTGGTAAAGGTTGCGGGGATCCGCTGGATGCGAGTCGCACGGGACCGGTCAATGTGGCGCCACTTGGGGAGGCCTATGTCCAGCAGTGGACGTCTATCGGCTGAAATGATGATATCATAGTAAGTGCGTAGTACAGTGCGTAGTAGTAAATAAGTGATGTCTCATTTTGCTCTTCCATACACAATCTATGGACACACCACATCACGTTTTGACAGATCATAAAATTTATATCAATTGATAGGTGGTAGATACCATCAATCAATTGACATCATTTTCTTTCGTTACACTGTCTTTTATTAAAACGTCCATAGGCATTCTTAAATCTGTAAAAAGTTAAATATTTCAAACCAATGATAAATTTTTAGATACCTAGATAGATAGATAAAACATTTATTTGGTGCACACAAAAGACATCACACAAACATAAAATACAAATCAAATAAGGATAACAAAACTATTGTTTACCCGATTTCAGCAAAATAAAGAATTTTACAGTTACAAAAACTCGGTGCTTTTACAGTGGGCTGTTACAAAGGCTGGTTAGGCTTTCCGTAAAATACGATTTTTCTTTAGATTGTTCTAAAGAAAACACGTATTTTACGGAAAAACTACATCAAACGATTTGGTGGTTTTACTCGACCTTGCCAGAGTCGAGCTTACTTGTGCCCAAATTAGCTCATTATAAGTATGAAAAATGTACATTTTTATTTCCGAATGTTTTTTTATGAGTCGCTCGGAACCCGCTTTAAGCCCGAGGCTTCCGGTTTTACTTTGAAAAAAAATATGAAAAGGTACAAGAATTTCATTCAGCCCTATATGAGAATTTAATGATAACAATTTTATACGTTCATGGTAAAAATAATACCAATTTCTGTATAAAGCAGGCAATTGAATTTTGATTTTAATTGCCAATTTAAAAAAAGAGGCCCATATCTCTTTTTGCTGATTTGTTTACTTTTTTTTACTGGGAATTCCTTTTTAATCTAGGTCAGCCCAATTACGTTAGCTGCAATCGGAGGAATAAAAAAAAAACAAAACAAATTAAGGGTTAACCCTTAATTTGACGCCGTACAGTATACTTCCCATTGCATTGAAAAAAATCTACATACTAAATAGTCCTTAATTTGACGCCGTACAGTATACTTCCCATTGCATTGAAAAAAATCTACATACTAAATAGTTCGTATATCTAGACGTCTAGGTGCTATAATTGCACCCTAAACTATCCAACTACATTGTTAAAAATCAGCACCGCGAGGACATTGACGTGACGCGAGCAGTCGCCAGTGAAATGAGGCGGAGGAAGAAGTCGCAGTACGGGCTTTCAGTAAGTTACATTTTATTCATTATTTTATGGCTTATTTCCTAGTCATTTCAATGAAAACTGAAGATAACATACCCGGAAAGCTACTCACAATATTTTGATTGTCTTACTAAATTTTATTTAGTTTTTACGACGCCTACAACTTGTATGTCCAGTATACTTCAACAGTATACTATCCGTCGTCAAATTACTAGTAAAGTAACTGCCAAACACTATGTCCAGTATTCTTCCCCTTTCCGTATAATTAGAAAATAAACTTTTGCTATTTCCAGCTATAATATTTTTAGGGATCCGCAAATAAAATGTTTTACACCTCACTACTTTTTGATTTTCAGAGCTTCAAGTCGAGAGGACATCGCTTGGTAGCATTGGAACCACCTGAAAATGCTTCTGAAATCTTAACCTATGAAATTGCCTTCATATTGAGAGTTAAAATCTTTTTTATGTAAATATTTTTTATTCCTATCGATCAAAATATGCACCCATGCTATTGATGCATCTCTGCCAGCACAGTGGTAATTTTTCAATGCCCTTCTTGAAGAAGTCAGGTGTACGTAGGCAATAAACTCTTCAAAGGCATTTTGTGCTACTTCTCGGGTATTACATTTTTTCCCTGCCAAGAAGTTGTTTATATTTTGGAAAAAGTAGAAGTCTGTCAGCGCATAGTCTGGTGAGTACGGTGGATGATGCAAAACTTCCTAATCCTAGCTCTTGTAGCTTAGAGACCGTCTGTTGTGCCGTATGAGGCTGTGTAGGAGCAGCGAGGTCGAACGATTAACCAAGGCTGGCCGGAGATTTGCGAGTTTCTCCATCATTGTGTCCAGTTCCTCACAATACCCATATGCAGTAATGCTGGTGTCATTTAGTTAGAAACTGATGATTTATACCGGCACTAGACCACCAAACAGTGACGATGACTTTTTTAGGGGTAAGTTTTCGTTTGGGACATTACCTAGGCGTTGAACTGTGGTCTAACCGACATGATGACCGGTTACGATTATCACAAAGAGTCCATATTTCATTGCAAATGACAATGCGGTGCAAAATCCCTTCGTTTCTGTGTCTGTTAAGCAACACAAGGTATACCTCAACGCGTTCGTCGCTGGCGAAGGTTCGATTCCAAGTCTTCTTACCTTGCCAAATTGACGCAAATGGACAAATATTGTTTTGATTGATAAGTAACAATATTGTTTCGAATTCATAGGCAAAGATATATTATTTTTAAGAACTGGAAGGCTAATTGTTTTTGAATAAATTGAAAGTTGATTTTTATAAAAAAATATTTTATTTAATTATTATGTTCTTCGTACTTACCTATACGTTTTTGGGAGTTCCTACTAGTGTAGTAAGTAAGCGTAAATGAATGTAACTGTGACTAATTTTCTAAAATAGTATGACTATTTTCCTACAGAACCACTTGTTTCTTTTACTCGTTCTCTTTGACAATGGGAAGTATACTGCACATGGTTTGAGTGCATCAGTTTCTTACGAACTTGATAATGTCCAGTATAATGGACGTAGGTTTTTCAGGAAACTGAAATAGGTAGATTTTTTCAGATATTTTTTCTAGTGTCTCCTACAAACTAAGAACCAACATCTGTAAAGATTTTACATATTTTTTCTTTTTTTTAATCCGTCAAATTAAGGGTTAACTTAATTTATTTTAAAATAAAAGAATTACAGTAATTATCTCCTAAATTAGCCTAAATGCCTATTCGAAGTATGAATATGGAATGTCAAAACTACGAAATCCGTGCGTCACAAAATGCTTTCTCAACTCGCGGTGTTTCCATCGTTCATTTAATTGTAGCGTATAGTTTTATAATAAAAGTATTGAGTGCTGAGTTGGCGATTTCCCATATGCAGCTGCGCGTAACAGCCTGTATAATACAACAAGCCCGCCACACTGTTCCCAAACCACTGTAACTCCTGTAAGCCAGAATTTTCAGATTTCAGATTGAATTAATCAGAAAAGAACAGCGGAGCAGCATAATACAACAATAACATTATTACTTAAGTGGCAGTGGGCAGGGCACATTGCTCGCAGAACGGATGACCGATGGGGCCAAAAAGTTCTGGAGTGGCGACCGCGAACCGGAAGACGTTGCGTTGGAAGGCCTCCCACTAGGTGGACCGATGACCTGGTAAAGGTTGCGGGGATCCGCTGGATGCGACTCGCACGGAACCGGTCAATGTTGCGACACTTGGGGGAGGCCTATGTCCAGCAGTGGACGTTTTTCGGCTGAAATGATGTTGATGAACATTATTAAAATAAGTATAAGTATTATTATTACATAATCGGGTAAAAGACACCATTAAACAAAAATTCCAAGACACAACTGCTCAAAAAAAATTCTTTATTTTAGACCTCAAAACCCGATTCTTTTTTATTTAATCAAATGTATTGTACATTATGTAACCTTGGTGTGAAAATTATTTTCGAGCCGTTTGGGGTTGAAAACCTCGGGTCGTGGGGTCTAAGTGCTCATCTTCTTTTTAAGGTTGGTTGGCACTTCCCGTGATCCAAGAGCTGGTTTTTACCTTGGTCAGAGATTAAGCATTGCCATCCAACGTGGCAGTGTCGCCAGTCTTTTGGGTACATTTCCAGATGACGGCGATGTGGACGAGTTTTTGATGCCCTATTGTGTTAGTTTTTTAGTTTAATAGGTACTTTAGGTACCTATTCCTTTTTAAATATTGTATGTACATGCTTAAAAACATTAAAAGGTAAATATACTGTAATATTTAATTTTAAGTTGTTTCGAAAACTATATGTACCTATAGTTAGTCATGAGGGCTACCGTTTTTATGCTCACCAGTTGGCGCCACTGTCGAGTAAAGTCCCAAAGTTTGTTATTACGAGCGTGAAAATATATCGCAACAAAGCTGAAATCATATTGGGTTTTGCAGTCCCGTTTTATACAGAAAAAAGGGGAATTAAATTTCCGAAAGATAAACAATTTCAAAGCACTGACTCTTTGACCCGTAACTCATATTTTTGACATTTTTGATTTATGGAATTGATTTTAATTTGTTAATGTTTTTAATTCAATTTTATTCTTATTGTTGGTAGCGAATTGAATTAAATTGTAATTTATTGAAATAATAATTTAACATTTCACACACGGCCATCTGACCCCAAACTAAGACATGTTAACGTTAATTAATTGATGTAGGTACTAACATAGGTAATAAGCACGACTAACAATTAATGTGGACTGTAACTGTCTGAATAAATAAATAAATATATATATATATTAGCCATAATTAATTTCAGGTATTGCAAAATATTCACAACATTATTCTAATTAGCATTTGACATTTCGGAGACCTCACGCTAGGTACACTAGCGCTTTTAGCGGCGAATTCATACGCGATAGCCCTCATTGATTTGACAAATAAGTGACGCGACAGCAGTCCTCGTGTTTTAACAGATCATAAATAGTATGTCAATTGATTTGTGGTGTCTAATAAATAGATAGAAAATAAATGTCAATCTAGAAAACAGTGTTCACATAACGATAAACTGAAAATATAAATAGATTTTGCCAAGATTGAGGTGTTTTCCACAAGGAAGTATCTTCACAAACAAATTAATATTAATGTGTTGGGTAGCAGTACCTAGTATCTAATAAATTGCCATACTGAACACTAACAAACGGTAATAAATACCTTAAATTTACGGCCGTAGTTTTGTTACGTTATTTCAGAAACTAGACAATTACACAGTCGTGTAACTAAATTATTCATTTGGTTCTGTCATTCATTATCGAATTTCCATGGAGTAAATTATAACTTGTTGTCACAGAATAGATAATGTAATTATTAGTTATGAGATGTGTTTATAATGTTATACTAGCGACCCGGCCCGGCTTCGCATGGGCCTATAGCCTTCCTCAATAAATGGACTATCCAACACAAAAAGATTTTTTCAATTCGAACCAGTAGATCCTGAGATTAGCACGTTCAACCAAACAAACAAACAAACTCTTCAGCTTTATTATATTAGTATAGATTATATCTTTTGATAGACGCATTAATTAATAGTTACATTAAGTTTAAATTAACGTGTCAGTTTTTAGTAAATGCTTGATAAGTTTTGGACGCGAATAAATTCCCTCAATGATGACTGACTTTTGCCCGCGACTTCGTCCACTTGGAAGTTAAATATAATCCATATTAGTCCATACTATAGTATGTTATGGTATAGCTTGAACCTGGGGAAACACTTCCTACTACCTACTTTTTAATACGTGACTTCGTCTGCATCTGCGACAACCGACATTAAACGCGGACGAAGTCGCGGATAAAATTTTGTAAAACATAAATATACATCCTACTATGGTATTGAAACCTACAAACTTTACCTCTTTATAGGTAAATACCAGTGTAGATATTAGTTTAGATTCCAAATTGAAGTTCGGGTTCAAATTGTAAACCACTAACGTCCACTCATATTAATTTTAACATTCAGGTAGGTAGGTACTATACAGGTCCCAAAATATTATTCCCGTGTTGCTACAATGTAAATTAAATGTCATATGGTATCACGGACTAGAAAAATAAAGGACTCCGCGCCACGCTTTTCGAAAGTGAAGCACCCCAAGTAAGCCGGACCGCTTGTACAAACATTCCTCATGCACACATTTACATCATAGTCACGGACTAGAAAAAAATAAGGATTTCGCACCACGCATATCGAAAGTACCGACTGTACCGATCTATGTGTGCATCGGTCCCGGCTTACTTTAGGTGCTTCACTTTCGTAAAAGTAAAATAATTTCTCTGTATTAAAATCTCTTAAAATATTAACACACTAACGATATGATCATCCTGCCGAAATTATAAACAATTTTATCTTAAAACCAAGATGCTGTATGCAGAAACTTACAACCTCCTTACATTAATCTTTATATTTCTACTGCAGTTGACTACAGACTATGTCAAGAAACGCCGAAGGAGAAGCATTGTCTAATAGAGTACAGCGTGCGATATCGATGGCCGCATCAGCTCAGGTAAGGGAGCGTTGTATCGTATTAGCTTAAGACTTAAGAGGATAGTACGATGCCGTACGCAGCGCGAGTAGGTATTTCCAAAAACGCTATCTGTTTCATACCGCGCGCTCTGCCTCCCTCCGGGTGAACAATACGAATACAATATGGCCCTGCCCCCCGACAAGTATCGTACGATAGAGAGAGTTGTAAATCTAAAGGCAATTACCCATATTTCCTTTGAAATATGGTTTTGGGCGATAAAGTCCCCCCCAAATCTTAACAAAATGAGACATAGCCTCATTAGATTCAGTACACCTTACGCTAAGTCTGTACGTTTTGTTTATTACGTAATTCAGTATAGTTTAATTTAAAAAATAAATCGCTCGAAGAAGTTTTTATGTCATAAATGTAGATATTTAGATGATAATTACTTCTATCGTGTGCAATATTTCTTTAAAATGACGTACAGACCTAGTTTTTCATTATATCTACAACATTTCCAAAAAATATGAAAATTGGACTAAGTTTACGAGAGGTAACACAATATCGCATTTTGTAAAAAAAATTACAGCCTCATTCACTTCAGCCAAAAGACGTCCACTGCTGGACATAGGTCTCCCCCAAAAGGGGGGGGTTGCCATAATCGCCACGCTTGGCAGGTGGGTTAGCGATCGCAGTATGGTTGTTACAAAGGCACAGAGAATGCTGCTGCCCATTCTCTGGTGAGTCCCTTAGTCACCTCTTACGACACCCACGGGAAGATGGGATGGTGCCATTCTTTACGTCTGACACCATACGGACTTACAGTCTCATAATCCTCTTAATTACTAGTCTTAGAATTTAAACAGCTAAACAAAGCTTCAGTAAGATTTTGAAATCGTAATTGGTCCAAAATGTTCAATCACCCAGTGGTTAAGGCGTCCTCTCCGCCTCTCATGCATGAGTGTGTGATACCGGTTCGATACCGGTCAAGTACCTGTGTGACGTCTTCAATTCATAACATGTACTTTCTAAGTTTATTTAATGCTGACACTTCACATGGCGTATTTGTACAAATATTCGCCATTTAGATAATACAAAATGTAACCTATCTTATATATAAAAATCTTCTGTGCGTGTGTATGAAAGTGAACTCCTCCTAAACGGCTGGACCGATTTGGCTGAATTTGTTTGTGTGTGTACCAGTGGATTCGAGAATGGTTTAGATTCACAGTTGTACCCGGTAGGTGGCGCTGCAGACAAGTTGTAGGACTTTTTTATTTTAAGGGCTGGACAACGTCTGCCAGGCCCGCTAGTTTACATATAAATAAAGTCCATTTCGTATTTTCCAAATAAGACGAATATTTGCACAAATACGCCATCTTAAGTGCCAGCATTAGACATCACTAACATCGATGAAGGAAAACATTGTAAAGAAAAAATATAAAGTTTAAAAACTAAAACCCGACCACAACAAAAAGTGATCTAAAAAGTACAAAACAAGAAAATATTTCACACAGAAATCAAGACATAGGTACAAAATGGTCAAGGTAAGCCGTGGTTGCATGCCATTATATTCATGTTCATCGCACTCATATGGGATACAGGCATTGTTGTGGTCGGGTTTTAGTTTTTAAACTTTATATTTTTATTTAAACCATTTTGGAGTCACAGCTAAGTATTATATATTTAATAGGTACTAGTGAACCCCTTTCCAATGATACTAAACACGGTATGCGTATCTTACTTTATTTGGTAATCTTTCCTTTTTTTACAATAATTTGTGACAAATTACCACTAAATATTATATAAATTTGAAATGTACTAGTGAACCCCTTTCCAATGATACCAAACACGGTATGCTTGTCTTAATTTTTTTTTTTAATATTGGTTTTTTTGTCCGCCAGAGGGCGCCACATTGGATTCGGTGATACGTCATATAGCCTATAACCAGCGGACGATCAAGACGCTTCTAACGATACCTCATTTGTTCAGTTCTGATAAGTAGTTTAGGAGCTATGAGCGTACAGATGAACATACATACATACATACATACATACATACATAGCCTGTCAAACTCATAACCCTCCTTTGGCTTTGCCGTAGTCGGGTAAAAACTGAACTTATCCATACTAATACTTTACTTACTATTTATCAATACTTCCTTACTTTATTATCATAAATGCGAAAGTAACTCTGTCTGTTACGCTTTCACGACGAAACGTCTGAACCGATTTTGATGAAATTTGGTATGAGTATAGCTTGAACCCTGGGAAAGAACATAGGCTACTTTTTATCCCGCGACTTTGCCTGCAACCACTATAACCGACATTCACGCGAACGAAGTCGCGGGCAAAAACTAGTAATATTATAAATGCGAAAGTAACTCTGTCTGTTACGCTTTCACGATGAAACGGCTGAACCGATTTTGATAAAATTTGGTATCAAACTAGCTTAAACCCTTGGGACGGACATAGTCTACTTTTTAATCCGCGATTTCATCTGCATCCGCGACATTAACGCGGACAAAAGCAAGTAATTAATATATGTCTGAAATCGACAATCTGCCTTGGGAAGTGTAGTGATCAATGCTCCTACCTTCTGTGTATGACTTCTCATATACAGAAG
Source organism: Charanyca ferruginea (assembly GCA_947361185.1). Classification (NCBI taxonomy): domain Eukaryota; kingdom Metazoa; phylum Arthropoda; class Insecta; order Lepidoptera; family Noctuidae; genus Charanyca; species Charanyca ferruginea. The sequence goes on along the minus strand of OX376058.1, from coordinate 27,028,508 downwards.
GTACGAGCATTGACCTTTGCCCAGCAGTGGGACAGTAATAGGCTGGTATTACATATACCTAAGTACCATTAGTACACGTGGAAACTAGAACTAATTTCCGTGCGTTCAAGCGATTTTGCCATACCTATTATTGAAATCAAATTTAATGTAACAGCTCACTTTTTAGGGCCCATTAATTATGTCAATTATGATCCGTGGTGCTTAGCAACTGGGTTTCTCCCAGTTATAAACGTCCCTTTGTGCCTATTGGCCTAGTTCTGTTGTGTCTCCTGCTTGATTTGGAGGGAAGTGGAAAATATGTTTTTCTTACTCCTCCGCTGTTCTTTTCTGATTAATTTCGTTGCGGGATCCAAGACAGTTGAAACGTTTCTCTGGGACTCGTCGAGCTTCATTGCTCTGACGCTTTTCTGGTGGTCGCCACTGTTGATTCTGGCTTACAGGAGTTACAGTGGTTAGGGAATAGTGTGGCGGGCTTGTCACAAATAAAAAAAAATACATAAGTTCCAGGGGTAAAGTTTGTGCCATGTCAAACTGCCATGTCAATTTGGGGTATTTTTAGTACCAAGCAACTTGGCTGTGTTTTAGTTTGAACAGGTACTAGCCACACTCTCTCGTTTATAAGCAGCAACACCAATTTTCATAAAACCCCGTTGACATGAGAACTCGGTGCATTAGAACAAAACTAAATAATACCATATTCGTAAACAGTGTTCTGCTTCACATTTCAGTGTCTTGTAAACGAAAATGCTTTAGTGTAGTCGTATATTCAGTTCTAAAACATCTCGAATAGAATACTTTTTACATTAGAGCGTTCATACTAGGTCTTCAGGGGAGCAATTATGGTAACTACTACTTACTAGCACATTGAGTTTGGAGAGTTATGTTCATGACATTTTTAATTAATTTAATTCTGTAAATGCATATTTGTTACTCCCGCGATATTTTTTTTATCACAATACAACCTGATGCACAGTAAAGATATGTTTACTGTGCCTGATGCTAAACTGCGAATTGCAAAAAAATGTAGGTATGACATTTTCAATTCCACTGGCTGCCCTGTCGCATCCCCTTTATACTGGTACTTCACATGGCAAACTTACCCTATAGTTATTGAAATAAAGTCGATTTTGTATCGGCGAATATTTGTACAAATACCTACGCCATGTGAAGTGCCAGTATTAAACTCGATTGAACCAAACATGTCTTCTCCTTCTTTAAGAGTTTCAATACCTTTCAGGTACGTATACAACTGGCACACTAAGACCTGCTTCGAGATAAGATGGTCAGCCCACTGCAACGAGGTTCCATCACCAGCTGTCACCAATAACTTCTTGACGGCGACTGACTGTCTCAATGAATGTGGAGGATGGGCGTAGGAAAATATAAATATGATGTGTTATTAAGAAGTGGTGTTTTATTATAATGTCTTTTTTTTTTATTCAGTTTCAGACAACAATACAATCCATTTTGTTATTTAAAAAAAACCTTATGCCTAATGTTAGTATTTTAAATCAAAACACAAATCAACCGGCAATAATAATATAATAATATAAAAATATGTGGGGACATTTTCACACACGGCCATCTGACCCCAAACTAGGGAGACCCTGTACTATGGGTGTCAGACAGCTGATATACATACACAAATACATTTTTTTTTTGTAAATACATACATAATATAGATAAACAACACCCAGACTCAAGGCGAACACAAGTGCTTATCACACAAATGTTTACCCTGGGCGGGAATCGAACCCGCAACACGCTGCGCAGCAGTCGATCGCTCAGCCACTGCGCCAACCGTGTCGTCAATAATAAAACAATACTGTATATGATCCCAAGTGAAGAAGAAAAGCCGCTGTGAAGTGTCCGAAGCAGGTTGCACAGAGAACGACCACGCAGGAGATCAGGTACTTAGTTGACCATCCTCTCTACAAAATGCCTCAGAACAGGAGAGTAAGGACTCTCCGCCACTGATTTCAGGATAATATTGTTACTGACCTACGTTCGATGCATCAGTGAAGCCACTTTCTTACGTATGACAGCGTGGAAACCGTCAGTCCGTTCATCGTTATATCAATCCTAAATGATTCATGATGTCTGATATAAACGTCTAAACAGCTGCACTGACAACTCGCTCTGTACAAAAAATAATCTAATCGTATTTTGGTCACTATCTTATTAAAATCGATGAAACTTTTAGATAGGATAGGGACACCTTGAACCTAAGCACATTACTAGATTTCACAAGTAAAACGCCATTCAAAATCTCTTACGAGAATCTATATAATACATGAAAAAGACAAGTGTCTGTTCGTAATGACAAGATCAGCGTTTTTACTAAATGCTGAATGTTTACTCCTTAGAATCTTAGATTATTGAATAGGTCTCCGCGCGCTCCGACTGGATACCGCACTACCTAAAAATAAAATAGCTCCGTGAAGCTCCGATTTTACAGGGCATGGCAGGATTACTGGCAGGTAGTTGATGTTTTATATACTACTTTTATTTCAGAAAAATAATTAGGTCTTCGCGCATAAAAAAATTAAATCCCTGCAGATAATCTACAATCACGCGAAAGAAGTCGCGGGTATTAGCTAGTTAAAATAAATAACAGACAGGTATTAGTACGCTTATTATACCTACATTCACATAGCAATGTAATTTGACAAATAAATTATTGTACTTATTGACATTTGGACGCCATATTTGGCAGAATATGCTGAAACCATATGTCTGAATAATAACATCTATAATCATTGTACCATAAATTAGCAAATAAATCAAAACAATATTTACACGAAAAATAAAAAGTCAAACCTATAATTAATAACTAAAAAAACTTACAATAAGGCATCAAAAATTCCTCCACATCGCTGTCACTGGGAATGTGCCCAAGACACCCACGGCATTGCCACGTTGGACGGCAACGCTTAACCTGACCGGGATAAAAACCAGCTCTTCGATCACGGGAAGTGTGTGAACCTTTTGGAAATTTCCATAAAAAGTAGATGAGCAATCGGACCTCAAGACCCGAGGGTTGCAACCCCAAATAAATAATAATAATAATAATTTATTTATTAAAATAACGTTTACAAATGTGTACATTTAGTCAACAAAAAGAAAAATTCCCATACAAATATAATGCATTAAAATAAAGTAAAACTAAAATATTTATATAACTGTTGCAAGTAATGATGGTTCGGAAACAACAATATTAGGTAGCGAACCGCCCGATTTAGGTTAATTCAAACCTGTGTTTCAGGCCATCACTTTGTACATAATGTAATTGGGCAGTGAAGTTTAAAGTATAACTAATATATAATAATCAAGTAACAAATTATGAGAAAAAGCATAGTACATTATTATCTAAAAGTAAACCTATATAAATCTTATGTAAAAAATGAAATGATCTCAATCTCTGATCTCTCTCTTTCTGTATGAAATGATTTTAATTTGATTGGATATTCAAAATTTCAATCGGTACTACCAACTTATTGATCAAAATGACCACACTGCTTAGTAAGGAGCACCCTGTCAATCCAATTATCTTCAGCTGAAAAACATGCCTCGAAATAAAGTCAGTACTCGTAGGCCAAGCTACTTCAGTTCTTACCCTTCATTATTACTGCGAAACTTCCATCCAAAATCCACAACTATAATTTCAAGAAAATAATCACTAATTCGAACTGTATTCTAATTTGCTTACAAAATCTAGAACAAACCTCATAATTGGCGAAACAAAACACGAGCAAACTCCAATAAGTAGGGCAAAGTTTACAATGATTCGTATGAATATAAAATAGAACGATCAGCATGGATGGGAGACGAGGTCGGGGCGCGGCGACTAATAGGCGGCTCGCCTAACTTTTGCTATATTTAGCACAGAGTAACGTAGGTACAGAGGCTACATTGATACAAGTTTGTAGAATCAAACCTAGAATAGAATTAATCGTGGAATGTTTTTTTTTTCAAATGAATTGTGCTATTTTTTTTAATACATTTTAAACAATTGTTTTTAAAAGTAAGTATATAGAGTTTTATGCCCATTCTTCCCCAATCGCGACTACGTTTTGTAAGGGGCAACTAGATTTAAATATTCTTACACATACCTATAACGTTCAACGCATAATCATGCAAAGTGCCTTTGCATGGTCTAATTGAAATAAATAATTACACTTTGACCTTGACCTTGACTTTGGCTAAAAAAACTGATACGTTTTTAAGCAAGGTCTAGAACGGTCTGTGGATTTTATACTAAATTACCGGATACGGCATATAATATTATATGTCGTATCCGGTCAATAGTATGAACGTGTGTGTAATATAACACATTTATACATATACACATATATATGTATAATATTGTAAATATCGATGTCTGTATACCTGAGAGTTTTTGAATTTGTTTGTTAAAAACCTCGCTATTGGCGTCGATTCCCTTATTCACAAAATAAACTAAAATAAGACAATTGGCATCTCTTACTGCCAGGTAGCTGGAGAAAAAGACGGCGACAGATAAAAACTAAGTTAGAGAAGTCAAATTAGTTTTTCCCTTGAACTTTGCAGTGTTTTTAATCAATACGTTCTGAAATTACAACTGTAATTGTATGAACATTTTAGATAAACTTAAATTGACAGCTCTTATTAGTATGTCTATTTCACGGATTATGGTCTCTTTCTTGTTTTATTGGAGAGAGAGAGAGATACAAATAGCTTAAAATTAATTTAGTTCGTGCACAACAGAATTGGCACCATTGTGTTATTTAGCTAAAATATAAGGATAAGGCGGAAAAATTCTGCCATCTAAATTGTTGGACAGTACTAAAATCACATGGGGCGCAGCCGCGAGTGACGGTTAGTACTAACATAATAGGTAATTATTAAACATTATCAGTTTCTATAATCAGTCAGAAATATCGCAATAGTATTTTGCCCTTGATATAAATGGCGACAGACTCATCATGTAAAATCTTTTATGATCAGCTTTAGATGTCTAGTCGGGTGACAGACGGTCGATGTGACCGTTTTTTTTATGATGGTTTCTTGAACTTATTCAAGACATCCAGGCTGGGGAAACAACAGAATACATACCTATAAAGAACGTCTTTTTACAAGAACCAAAATACTGTCTATCAATTAGATTTTTTAATATTATCAATTAGAGTTTACTAGCTTTTGCCAGCGACTTCGTCCGCGTGACTGTCGGTTATCGCGAAAGCAGGCAAAGTTGGGGATTAAAAAGTAGCCTATGTCTTTCTCCGGGGTTCAAGCTATCTTGATATCAAATTTCATCAAAATCGGTTTAGCAATTTCGTCGTGAACGAGTAACAGACAGACAGAGTTACATTCGCATTTATATTGCTAAGTATGGATATCACAGCAAAAATGTACTAATCGAAATGGTCAAATATAATTTAAGGTTGATTAAAATAGTTCTGTTTACCCTTCCAGCATTGCGCAATGCGCATGTTTACATTCAGCTCACCAACCTGACAAATAAATCAAATTAATAATACCAACTACAGACACACACACTAAGTTTACGCATGTCCTAACGACCCTGTCCTTGACATAAAGCCTCTGTGTCCCCCTACTCTACGCTCGTCACACCCTAATCCCAATCGTGGCTTACAGCCAGTGTTTTGTCGCTGTCGCGGCAACAGGCAGCTTTTACCGGCCTTTTACCGGATTTTTACCGATATTTTTTACCGCGAGTGGAATTTTCTTCGGTATGGGGAACAAAGTTGTGACATTCACGGAACAACAGCTAGAGGATTATCAGGTAAACGGTTTGTTTGTGGTCAGTTTGATTTGAGTTTTGCAGTTTCTGAAGTTCCTTTTTCAAACTTTTTGGCGCGAAGTTGTGACGTTTGTTATTTTTTTGTTTTTGTGCTCTCATTGATTGTTTGGTTTGTGCTTTCAAATTCAAAGTTTACGTATTCATCTTTTAATCATGTAATAATAAATTATAGTTCATTTATTTTTAGTAATAAATATTTTTTTATACAGGACTGTACATTTTTTACGAGGAAAGAAATACTTAGGTAAGGTATATATTGTAGTGTAAAGAGTGCTAGCGTTGTGGAATTTTCATTCTTTAAAATCCAAAAATGTTGCTGGCTTACTTTTAACCTTTCTAAATACCCGAAAGTAGTGTTATTTGTACCCGAAGTGAACGAATGTAATCATTTGACCGGGTTATTGTAGGTTATTTAGACACAACACTGTAATTTGGTCATCAAACATTCATATGTAAATCGGTCATAGGTATTTCCTCGTCCTAAATCTTCAAAAAGCACAGTCAACTAGAAATGTGTTTTTAAAATATATACCACATAAAAATAAGAACTTGTTTAGACGTTTAAAGATTATAATTGAAAGATCCTGTTTCTTTCAATTATAATCTTTATTACTGTGTTCCGGTTTAAAAATGAGCCATTGTAATTACAGGCACATTTTCACGGGTGATGCCCTATCGCCCCAAGTTCCAAGTTCCCCAAAAGGATTTTTCATACATTAATTCCCAACCACCCCAAAATGTAAAATTATTTAATTTGTAAAGTTCATCATCATTATTTCAGCCTAAAGACGTCCACTGCTGGACATAGGCCTCCCCAAGGGAGGGTTTTGCCATAATCGCCACGCTTGGCAGGCGGATTGGCGATCGCAGTATGGTAGTGACAAAGGCACAGAGAACGCTGCTGCCCATTCTCTGGTAAGTCCCTTAGTCGCCTCTTACGACACCCACGGGAAGATATGGGATGGTGCTATTCTTTACGTCCGACACCACACGGGTAAAGTTCACACTTGACCATTTCTTATACCGTATCCAAAAGTGTTACAATGAAATAAAATCAGTGCCTAGTTAATCTTATTTTGGAAGAATTTTATCTATGTATTTTGTACTATGTTGTTTGAGATTGTTTCGAGATATATCCATGGGGTGAGTTATTAATGTGCGTATGTTGTTCTGGGGAAAAATGTAGTGTAAGGAAATAGGAAGAGTTTAGGTTATTCATTTTGTAACATGCATAATAAGCAACGTCGCTATTCAAATTGCCTGAGAGATAAAATACAGGAATCCCGGACGCGGAATTGAAATAAGTTTTGATAATTTTGACGTTTTGACCCCATTGATTCTCTGAACTAATAACAAATAACAATACGTACGTAAGCATTAATTCGCCGACTGTACCATTCTAGATTTCGGTCAAGACAGAGTCTTACAAATTTATTTAATAATATAAGTTTTGGGGAACTTGGACCTTGGGAAGATAGGGCATCACCCATTTTCACAATTACAGAGACATTTCAACTTTGTTTATGGGAGGGCAACGCATCGCCAAGGTCTCAGGACAGCGGTCACCACTCGAGGTTTCCAGCAACTGGGACTGCAATTAACTAGGACTACGGTCCCAGATGCCGGATCCATTTAATTTTAATATTTTTCGTCCGCCAACTAGGACCACGCCTAAATGAATAAGACAAATCTATCATATCCCGAGAATTTTGTTTATCTGGCATAATCCAAACCCAAGTTATGCGGGTTCAAAAAACGGCGAAGCACTTCGAGAAAAGGTAGGCAGTGCCCTTGCGCTTCGCTTGGCTCGCCTTGGCGGGGGCACTGCCGTGCCCCCAGATTGTTCAAGCCAAAAACAGTACAGTCAAACGACAAAAAATATGTAAAATAAAAACAAAATATTAAAAAAAACACCCTTTGATTACCTTTATATCTTTAATAATTGTTATTTTAAATATTTTGTCATTTGAATGTACTGTTTTTGGCTTGAACAATAGTATTTTGTTATTCATTTATGCGTGGTCCCAGTCGCCGGAAGAAAAATATTAAAATTAAATGGATCCGGCCACTGGGACCTTACTCCCAGTTAATTGTAGTCCCAGTCGCTAGAAGCCTCACCACTCAAGATCAGGCCCCTTATTCACAACCATTCGATACGTTCCCGTGTCGGTAAGGAACCGTATTCGGCAATGTCATTTCCGACTTCAGTCTTCGTATGTTCGTTGAACTGTCAAAATTATTCGGTTTCGGATTTGTGAATTGCTTTTGAAGGGCATCTTCGATATCTTTTGACTTTCGATTCGGTACGGAATCGAATCGAATGATTGTGAATAAGGGGCCAGGTGGTCCGTAGGGTTCTTTGCCATCATATCACATGAAATAAAAATGTGGTTAGTCCCCCGCGAACCAGTCAGGACGATCAGGACCGAAGATCGAAGCGAATGGAGATATCGCAAAAATCTTACGTAACGTTACATTTTCTCTCGAATCATATCTACCGCAAGCCGTGTTAGGAACTTTGTGTCAAAAAAATATATTTAAGAGGGATGCGCCAGGGCAGCCCACGAAACTAATAGTAGTAGTTGTATAACTACTATCAATTAGACGCAAAATCTATCCGATAAAAGAAAATACAATGTTACACACATCGTTAGTGCTTTTCTGAAGAAAAAAAATACCATTTAGCTACTTTATGTTCGGTGATACACAATGTAGATAGCACACTATTCATTGTTTGTTGCAATAGAAGAAGTAGTCTTCTACTGTATTATTAATTGTAAATATGTGAACACTATGTGTCTATGTACAGTAGTGGTATGAAAAGGTTCGTCAGTTTTCAAATTCATTCATTTAACGTTCCGCGAGCACTTGTTACCATTTCAAACTGAGTCACAGAAATGACTGTTTCACAGAAAATTATTTTTAACTGTTTGTCAATAAGGTTTAGAATTACTTAGATCAAAATTGTTTGACTTTTTATCTTCTTTATGAAAATTATTAAGAAATATAATACCTTTTGATTGGTTTAATATTTATGGTAAGCGTAGTGCTTATGTCCTCTTTGTTTCTGTTAAATAAAACTATTACTAATCTCAGTGTCTGTCATTGTCAACATTGTAATTTTCTTTTTCACGTTTCGTATGTTATAAATGTAGAAGAAAAAGCAGCAATTATTGCCGAACATGAAGCTGGCTATGTAACCAGGGATAATGCAAGAATTTGGATCAGGGGACATGGTGAACTCTTAAATCATCGTCACAACTATTTTGGTGCTGTCCTATCCTTAATGCGTCATAATAAGTCTACATGGGACGGCAATATATAGAAAACGGCTTTGCGTTACACAATTATTTCGCTCAAGTCTGTAAAGTTTGTCCTAGAGTAGGTAATAAGAAATGCATTACACTCAATGGGTTCTGGACGAATCTCTGTCAATATAGGGGGTGAATCTCAGCGGAAGGAGTGGGCGAGCTCGTTCTTCTTCCTTCAAGGGCAATGCAACCCAGTTTTATCGGTTCTGGAAGACAGAATGCTACCAAGTGTCGTACCGAATATCCAGCTGATGATTTACCTCAGGTCAGCTACGTTTAGAACAATGCTCGTAGGCACATTGCTCCTATTGTGAATGAATGGTTTAATCAAAATGGTGCATGATGAATGTGCATGATGGTGATGGGAAAATAGAAACGAAAGAACAAGAAAGCTGTAGAAGACCACTGCCAAATCATTTGGGAAGATAATAAAAGAGACGGACTGCTTTCGCCTTATGGATTCCATGAGAAGTAGGTTACAGTGTGATTGATGCTTATGGTGGTTGTATATGAATTAGGTTAGTCGGTAAACAATAACGTATTTAAATAAAAAATATTTATAAAAAATAGTCGATTTGGGTAGTTATCATTTGTTTAAAATTAACAGGATGGAGTTGGTAAAACAGTAAGCGAAATATTTATTCGATAGTAACCGTTGCAAAACGAAACATTTATTATAATGTTGGCAGTACTGTTTCTTCACTTGGGCAAGCAAACATCGACTTTAAGGTGACGAACCTTTTCATACTGCGACTGTACATAACTTAGCTGTCATTTCTTAACTTTTGTAAATGCATATATTGTAAACATTTCTTTTTTTTAAAGAATATGTATGGAGTTTCTTGCCCATTCTTCTCCATACGAAACTACCGGGTCCATATTGGCTCACCTAAAGTTCTTTACCCGAAATTGTACTTCCTAAGGATTTGTAATCCGAATGATCCTCCTCCTCCTCGAGTCGTAAGCTCACTGCTGAGCATCGTGATGCTCCCGCCCACCAGACTCTCCACGACAGAGCTGCTTCCACTTTCCTCGATCCATGGCGTGGTTTAGAGCATCTGTGATCGTTGTGTTTAGGTTTTTGCTTATTTGGTCGGACCGTCTAGTTGGGCTGCGTCCCCTAGGTCGTTTTCCTTCTAACTTCCCCGTGACAATAAGTTTCTCCAGATTGTCGGAGGGCTTTCGGGCTATGTGGCCGAAGTATTGCAGCACTTTCCTAAGGCAGATGCTCGAGAGCCTTTGCGTTATCTTGAGCTCGTTCAGGATCGAGCTGTTCGTCTTATGGGCTGTCCACGGTATGCGTAACATTCGCTTCCAGCACCACATTTCAAACGCATCGATACGTCGTCGGTCTGCTATTTTGACGGTCCATGACTCTGCTCCATACAAGAAGATGGGAAAGACCAAGGTTCGAACGATGTAGGTTCTTCTGAGAATGTTTCGATCTTTCCACACCTTTTCGAGTTGCGTCATAGCCGATTATGCCATTCCAATGCGTCGCCTGATTTCTCCTCCTGTTCCACCTTTATTTGATATACTCAATCCCAAGTACACAACATCCTCGACCACGTACTGAGAGAGCAGGTGAACATCCTGCAGTACGCTAGATCTATCAACGACCATTATCTTGGTTTTGGCTTGATTTATGTTAAGGCCCATTTCGCGACTGACCGAGTCAAGGCGGTTTAGTAGCTCAACCAATTCCGATCCGGTCTTAGCCAGTAAGGTGGTGTCATCGGCATAGCGTAAATTTGAGATTTTAAGACCGCCTACTGTGAGACCCCCTCCCCAACCCGAATGATCACTATTCCTAAAATTTTTCATCCTAAAGTTTTCATTCATACTATTTCTAGTGCTACCGGCGATGTCCATAACACTCATGTTTCCGAAAATTGTAATTAATTATATCATTAATGTAAATAGATCTAAACTCCTACTGTTTTTTATCATAACGCTTCTATCCCTAAACATAATTACCATAATATTTTCACTCATACTCAGAAAAAAACATTTACCAAGTGTAATAAAAAATAAATGTGGGTAGAAGATGATATTTATAGTTTTAATTTGAGCAACCATGCAGCTTGCAAACAAACGTGCAGCGTGCAAGCAAGCATGCAGCGTGCAAACAAGCATGCATCATGCAAGCAAGCATGCAACATGCAAGCGAGCATGCAACATGCAGCAGGCATGATTTCTGTCACGGCTCCGGCGTTGCGGGGCTCCGACGGTCCCACGCGAGCTTATCGCCGCAGATGGTATTCACGCTCACCACCGTAGCTTCGGCTTGCTGGCCGGCTTGTCCGGCCAGCCTCAGCCGCGGCGACGGGCGGTAAAACTACCTGCTCCTCAGCTCGCGGGCCGCCTCACCCCTCCGCGCCTACGCGGATTTAAATTACACTCTAGGTGTAGGGCAGACAAGACTACGTGGAGTCGGTTTCGCAGCGATTCGTTTCTGTCATTAACTTTTGTAGCACAACATAAAGACAATATTTTAGTTATTGTCTATTTATATATATTTTCGTTGAAATAAATTCCATGGAAAAATACACTGAACAAACAATATTCGTTAAAAAATTATTCTACTGTTTGATAAGTTTGTAAAACAAAAAAATGTGAATAAAAATTCATTGAATTGTGTTTCTGTGAAATATGTTTCATTGAAGTAAATAGTCTTTGAAACAATAATAATCGAAACAAAATTACAAGAACCAAATATTATACCAAACATTTTCTGGGAAACGAAATTCTGTGAAATTTCTGTCTGCGAAACAAGGGGACACCGTTATACATGTTATGTGAAAATAAAGTTACGCAAAATTAATGTATATAATACTGATTATTATGAATAAAAAGAAATCTAAACAAAAAAGATATGACTTTGAATAATAGTGTAAAAGATGGTTATGTTGAGAAAATATAGGAAAACAAATAAAAGTAAAATAGATGTTTATTGCTACTGACATTATGAAGTTGAATGCTTCGGAATTATGAACATTAGAGACAGAGTAGTTAGGAATTGTGATTGTTATGATGAAAAATGTTAGGAAGAACATTTTCGGATTTCCAATTATCGGAGTTGGAAATTTAGGTGAACTTTGGCGCACCCGAAACTAGCATTTGGAATGGGCAACTAGATTCAAATTTTATAATATGACGTTCAAAAGTGCCTTTTAATGGTCTAATTGAAATAAATGCTTTGACTTTGATTAGTACTCATTTATTTAGTTAATGGCAGCACAAACTCGTCAATGTCGCCCATAATTATATAGGTGCCTATTTATAGGTACATTTGCAGTAGGTAATCAATATAAATCAGTAGGTAATAATTTATACGAAGAACACGACGAAGATATTGATCTATTTCACACATCTGTGCCTAGTCTGAAAAGAATGTTAAACTGTACTTCGTCGTAATATAATAGTCGGCTTATTATCTGTCACAAATATTTACCTAAATTCCTAGTTTTAAATTTTATTTCCTTTTTCTTTTCACTGTTTTTACTTTTTCTTTTTCCACTAAGGTTTTTTAAATCGTGGTTTATGCGCAAAATGTAGTGCATGCAGTGCTCTTCTATAAGTGACGGGGCACTTAGACTTAAGTTTGAATGTACCTTTTTACATGTTATAGTGTACTCATTGTTGAAGAGCCAAATAAAATAAATAAATAAATATGTCACTGTAAACAGGTAAGTTCCTGCTGCTGAAAAAAAACTGCATTAAAAAATACGTTGCGTAGTTTAAAGATCTATGCAAACAGACAGCGGAAGCGACTTTTTCTTATACTAACATACCTATTTATAAGTTCTGAATAAATTCATTATTTATTTTAATTGAATAGAATTTATTTTACAATTACTAAATAATGTTCTGACAATTTTTTGCCAAACTAATTTTTACAATTAAAGGGATCAAATCTATTTATTTAAAACATTTGCATAAACAGAACCACTTTTTCTTCTAAAAATCTTTAAGCAAACTTCCTATAAAAGTATAGAAACTTTTTTCTATAGTTTTAAACTCCAAGAAAAAAAATCAATATCGTTTATTTTCAATTAAGTTGGAAAGCCTTCAATGCCCAATAAATAGGTACGAATGGTATCAAAGTAGAGGTTAAGTAGACAAAAATAGCTAAGAGGCTTACGACGGTGACGCACTGCGATGCCGATACTCCATGAAACCCGTGGCTAACGTCACGTGCCTAATTAATAGGTAGCTTTTATATGGTAGGAACACAACGTTATAGAGAGGAGGTAATTAGATTCGTTGTTTTTAAGTACATGATGGAACATAAGTGACTCAAACTTTTAGCATGGGTTCAGTAAACGACACGGTTGTCGCAGTAGTTGCTGCGGTGCGTGTCGCGGTCGCGGGTTCGATTCCCGCACGGAACAAATATTTGAATGGCTTACAGATAATGCGTCCGTATGGTGTCAGACGTAAAAATTAGCACCATCCCATATCTTTCCGTGGGTGTCGTAAGAGGCGACTAAGGGACTAACCAGAGAATGGGCAGCAGCGTTCTCTGTGCCTTTGTAACAAACATACTGCGATCGCCAACCCGCCTGCCAAGCGTGGCGATTATGGCAAAACCCCCCCTTTGGGGGAGGCCTATGTCCAGCAGTGGACGTCTTTCAGCTGAAATGATGATGATGATTACAGATAATTGTTCCTGCTCTGGCTGTTTGTGTATGTGAGTTTATATGTTTTTTAAAGCACCGAACATACAGGAAAAATTCTTAGTGTGGGGCAAAGTTAACACTTTAAGCGCCATGGGGGACACCGTGTGTCCGACGCTAGTGGAGGTTTTACCTTTAACGTTTTTGACCCGGCAGTTAACGTATTAAAAAAGAAATGATTTTAAAAGACCCAATTTGTGGTTTAAATATCGGTCACTAATTACCAGAAGAAGTCGTATAAGGCGACAAAGGAATATTGACCAGAGGATGGGCAGAAGCGGCCTTCTGAGTACCATACCACACCTATTGCGATCGCCATCATGCATTGGCCAAGCATGGCAATTACAGCCTTTGGGGAAGACCTATGTTCAGCAGGGGGCGTCTAAAACCTGATATGATATGTACAATTCCAAGAAAAAGGGAGGACGAGACAAGACGAGTTTTTTGATACCCTATGAGCTCTCTCATACGGTATTAAAAAACTCGTCTACATCGCTGTCAACGGGACACGTGCCCAACAGGCTGGGCAGCATTTAGAAGAATAGAATAGAATAGAATATTATTTATTTCTGAGTACGAATATATGGTAGGTACATTGAGATCTTAAAATTAATATATTTAGCTTCACATATACTACCGTTGCCGGTGTAGAAATATAAAATTGAATTTAACAAAAAACAAAAAATTAAATACGTACAATTTTAAATGAAATGTCAATGTGATTGTTATTATTAATAGACATTAATATTAATTAATATAATTTAATATCTATATGTACTTATCTATACTAATATTATAAACCTGAAGAGTTGGTTTGTTTGTTTGTCTGGTTGAACGCGCTAATCTCAGGATCTACTGGTTCGAATTGAAAAAATATTTTTATATATTTTTACCGGCGACCACTTAACATCAGATGAGTTGTAGGATTATTCACCAGCCGAAGGTAAAAAAGAATGGAAGCGAGAATAAATAAAACGCTGTTTTTAAAATATGAATCCGCTTTGTAAAAACAAAACATTTGAGTGCAGTCTAGGCTTAACGTTGTTAGCCACACTAACGCAGTACATAAGCCCGCTTAGTACTTCAGTGGCGTTGTGATTTTAGTTGTATGTTTTTTTTCCTCTTGTTTACATCGTTAGATATCCTTCAACAATAGAATTACGAATAAAAAGGTGTCTATAGGTATGTTACCTACAGAAGAGTTGAATTTCAAAAATGACACATGCTCAAGAGAAAAAAACCTAAAATGTAATGTCACACTATGCTAGGTGACACAGGAAACGTCAGATTTCAAGATTGACAGGAAACGTCATTTTCGGTTGTTTAATTGTTTTGGAGCGCATTCTGACACTCGGGACACAATACTTTCTGGGCTTAAATGAGCTAATTAGCATAGTTTCAACGTGCCACTCGCGCTTAAACCCCTATATAAACACCTATTACCTTTTTACTTGTTATTTGATTGACTTTCAGTACATTATTATGGTTTCAGAACCTGAATAGCAAACAATTACTCAGGAATGTTGACAAAAAGATAAACAATTGTGCCAATTCTGTTGTGCACAAGCTAAACTTATTTTAAACTATTAATTATATCTCTTTCTCTCCAATAAAACCAGAAAGAGACAGATATTAAAAAATACGAGTTGCTTTAGACCACACGACTGAAGTAAAACTTCTTTAGCTCCATCTATATGTATGTATGTATCCGTTTGCAACTGGCTATGAGAGAAAGAGAGAAAGAAAATGTGTGCTCGCACCTCTGTCTCTTGCCCCTACAGTAATATTTTTATTTTATTTTAATTATTAGGGACAAAAAACAGTTACACGTTACAATATTAACATTAAATTAAGCATAATAGTTAAAAAAAACGCATAACCCACACCATTGTCCACGGGATAACATACAATTTAAAGAAATAAGGAAACGGACGTATACAGAGAGGGCGAGAAAGAAAACAAAAATAAACCCGAAAGGCCACACCAGCCTGGATAGCGCTCGCCGTCCAAAGTAGGTCTGTTGTCACCAATCGGATCACCACATGACATTAACCTCAGCAAGAAGCAGTCATCGTTAAAGACGACTAGCACTAGCAAATAATTCAATAGCCATTTTTCTAAATTTGCTCTGGTTGTGTGCGAAAATATCCAAATCTATAAAATGAGAATTGTATGTTTCTAATAATCGACGGAGAGGTGCTCTCTGCCCAGCATTATTTCTACACTTCTCTGTGTAGAACAAGCGGGGTACATATACGAAACGTAACTCTCTCTCTTTCTATCTTCACTAACTTATATCTCTCTCTCAACTTCCGTTCGCATCGCGATCACACTTTTCCTAACGCTTTCGTCACGCATTCACCAGCTTGCTCCCTAAGTCAAGCGTGCGTAAAGAAGTTTTACAGTCAATTTAGTATGATCTCAAATATTCATACAATTATATTTGTCATATCAGAACGTATTGATTAAAAACACGGCGAAGTTCAAGGACAAACTAATTTGACATCTCTAATCTCTAATTTAGTTCCTATCCGTCGCTGTCCTTTTCTCCAGCTACCTGGCAGTAAGAGATGCCAATTGTCTTATTTTAGTTTATTTTGTGAACAAGGGAATCGGCGCCAATAGCGTGGTTCTTAACAAACAAAGAATCATGGCAGGATTTGTACAAAAACAATTAGGATGTTTAGAGAAGTTGAAATTCTAATTCTTATATTCTTGGGTACCTAAAGAGTATCTTCAGGCTTTTACAATATTTTTAAAACCCCGCAAAAAAAAAAGTTAATAATTTAACGAAAAGTTCATTATTTCAGAACGAAACGTCGACTGACAGTAACACTGTCAGCCGCCGTTTCGCAGTTTTGACATTGAAATTGCATCGCCTTATGGGAAATAATATCACAAATAATGATTATTATTTTCCACACACTTGTCACATCACTCGTCTGCCAATTTTATAGATCCTTTAACATCGCTGTCACTTTCTTTTTTTATAAACACAAAATGGGTATCGAAATGAAAAAAAAAGTGTTATTTTCATTTCGTAATATTTTAATTATGCGGGGGTTTTAAAATATCAATCTACCCCTGGTAATGTATTCTTCACATTGGAAAATATTTTAAACCCTCAAAATTACTTTTTTTTCATACAAATGAATCTATGAATCTCGCCATGATTCTTTAAAAGCTCACAGGCATATAGACATCGACATTTACAATATTATAAATAGGTTTCTACTTCGCCAACGGTGGAAATGTTATTCTTGTCAGCCAGTAAAAACAAAATGCGATCACGTACCCGTTTGCTAGTAGTGAAGCTATATTTTATTAGAACATGTGGTAGTGATAATGACGTTCAGGAATGAAAACGATCGATATAATAATATGGTGACAATTAAGGTGACTGTGTACTTTTGATGTACTTCATACAAAAATAGTCTGGTTATATTTTAATCGATAAATGTAAATAGGAAAAGATCATTTATGTGTAGGCTTTTGGTCAGTCAGTTTGCCGTGAAATAACTTATTTCTAAATGATAATGCGCGAACACTTGCATAGGAAGTTGGCAGACTCGGCCCACAACTAATTTGTTGAATTTCTCTATCTATGTATTTTTAGCTCTCTCTGCTTTGTATATTTTGTTTGTATGTATGTGTTTATTATTTTATTCTTGTACAATTTCTGTATCTTTTCGTCTACCATGTTTTGTTTCAGCATCACCCTAAGGTAGACTGGTAGAAAATGCCCAAGGCTTGTGTAGGGTGTGTTAACTCAACATTAAAGTTTGTCAATGCAAATGTTAAGTGTAATATGCAGAAAATGTCAATTAAATGCAAGGATTGTCAGTGAATGCTCAACGGGTAAGAATCTAAATAAAAATGCAACTTGTCCGACCCAAACCACGTCTAATTGAACACTAATTAAATGATGTATAAAAATGCATCATCTAGCTTCCGCCACATGTCAATGCATTCCCAAATGTAGGTCGCGATCAAAGTGCAAATACGCGAGCCTACTAACTTATTGTATTAAAAGTTATATAATTATTGAAGTTATACTTCTTTAGGCGCGTTATGAAAAAATGATGAGAGTGAAATTTTACGATGCGCGCGCACAGCGTCACACAAAATTCTCACGGGAGTAATTGTAAACAACGCCATCTCTGACGTACATGCTGAACTACTTACTGCCTTCGTTGCTATTTTGTGACTCGAAGAAGTATAACTTCTCACGCGCGTACATAAGTACACACTGAATTTTTTTAAAACCATGTACGTACACCGTACAGCTTGTACAGTGCTTTTTCACAGTTAATTTTGTTCCGAAATTTCGAATTACGTACTTACTTTCTACAGAATTTTAACTTCTATCAGTATACTTCCATCTGTCTAACCTTTTCCCAACTATGTTAAAATCGGCTTCCAGTCTAACCGAATGCAGCATAATACCAGTGCTTTGTATGGAGCGACTGCCCACCTGCCCTTCACAACCCTGTTACTAGTTAACACGATACACCTTGGTAAGACTGGTTGTCAGACTTTTGACTCTCTCTTCTTTTGACTTTTGTCTTTGATTGCCAAAGATTTACGAATGACAGCCGGGACCAACGGCTTTTGGTACGTGGTTCCGATGTACGGAGGAATTTCGGCATGAAATGGTGAAAAGAATGGTAACCTTCATCTACGGATCGACCGCGGCAAGCATTGTTTAACGATGTCTGATCGATCCTACTTACTTATTGACCAAAAAAAACACAACCAACCAAACAAAAAGCCTTCAAAAAGTAAAAAATAACTTTCAATTCGCAAGTCGGTGGCTTTAGTTTTGCTTGTTGTTTTGTATTGCCACCGACTTGCGATATGAAAGTTATTTTTTACTTTTTGAAGGCGGTTGTCTTTTTTGTTAAAATCTTTTTTTTTCGCTTTTTAGTGCCTGCTTCTTATCATACAAATTAATTACGAAACGGTGACACCAAAAAAAACAGTTATCCCTTAATTTTCTACCCTTAAAGGTGGTATATTTTCTTGAAATTTATATGGTGCCAAATTTGAGGTATACACTATCAATTAAAAAAGAATCATCGAAATCGGACTACACTGAAAAAAGATATGCGTGGTCAAACATAAAAAAAAAATAATCATAATATGAAAAGTACTGGGTCAAACTATGTTAAATTTACAGGACCAAATGGTAACTATTCCGCATCAAACTAAAGAAGAATCACGTAAATCGGATCATAAATCTCAGCGTAATCGGTGTACATACATTAAAAAAAATACCAATCGAATTGAGAACCTTCTCCTTTTTAAAGTCGGTTAAAAACAAACTAGACTATATTTAGTACCCTATCGAACTACTAACCAAATTCCCAATACATAACATACGTCCAATACTTGTCGGCACATCGAATTTTGTGCCAACACAAATCTGCCCTAATGCGGATAAGGCTAATAACATAAAGCCTATTAGGCCTTTAGCTTCTACGTCATCCACAAAACATATGGTGAAAAATATCAGAACACATTTAGCTACACACTTATCGGATTTAATAAACACTTAATGTGACTTATCACGTAACAAAAACCACATAACTACTAGTTTGCACGGACGTTTTAAGCGAAAATAGCCTTTAAAATTACAGCTTTCCGCAGTTTTCCGTATTATTATGACTCATTTCTAGGCTGACCTTGTTTGTATGTACATTTCAGCGTTTCAAGACTTTGTTTGGCTGCTTGCAATGTCAATAACCTTGCTGTGTTTAGGTGTCAAAGTTCAGACACGAGTTAGAATTAAATGTCCCTTTTGTGCTGAAATGTCTACGTGTGATTCATCCTTGCATACAATTACTGTTAGGAGTGTCAAGTCATAGGGTAAAAGTTCCAAAATGTTGAATGAAACAAATACTTTTTGTATTGCGAATGGAAATGGCAAAATGACAACCAAATTATCTATTCCATCCATTCATTCCATTTTCCATTTGTTAGGGATGTAAGAAAAGGTATGCCTTTGACCTTCTCTAATTTTAATAGTTGTTCGGTCTAGACTCACCTTAATTAGTACACCGTACAATAGCGACACGCTCCGCCCCCCTCCAAAACACTGTTCCTCCCCACCTCTTCTCGCGTGGAACGTGCTCTCGGAACTGCTTTTAGTTCGAGCGGCGCGTCGACACGCACACACGCACGTATCTGTACAGTCTGTTATTTTAGTAGTAGTGTAGGCAATTATATCGTTTCGTTTATATGGAGTGTCGTGGTCAGTTAAACATGTATTAATCTAAGTAACTTGTTATAGCGTTATATTATAGTACAGGTACACATATAGCTCACTGTATGTACCTTTTTACACGTATACTTACCTTTTATTTTGTAAGACGAAGGAAACTAGTCTCCACGACACAGGGAATCCTAGTGTGGAGACTAGGGTTATTTTAATTTAGACTGGGTAATTGTGTTTTTGACAAAAATATTGTAAAGTAGTTTACATCCGCGTGAATGTCGGTTATCGCCAATCGCCGATACAGACAATGTCGCGAATTTAACAGTAATAATAATAATAATATAAGCTGGCAACCCTTAGTGTCATCATACGTCGTCTCCTTACTTCCTTAATTTATTTTTACAATTTCAATAGTTGTTTGATATTTCCTATTAATTTCGCTACACAATTTAATATTACATCCAAATAATCAACCTTTTTTAAAAATTATTTATGATACGTACAGTTTTAAACAGATTTAACCAAAAGTGACATAAGTCATTGAAAAACCACAAAAACTGAAAATAATTTCGATAATAATATAAACAGTGAACGGAAATATAATAATGTACTACTTACGCACCAAGAAAATAATTTAAAATGAAGAATAATACATAACGTAATAATGGATCAGAATTAGAAAACGACGATGACAACATGCTTTTAAGATCAGCAGCACGCCGAGCACGCCCACCATCTCCGGACCCGTCGCTCAGCTCCGCCTCGCCGCCGCCGGAACCCAGCCCCATCGTGAGGGCTGTGACACCGGCCTCGGCAGTTGCGTCGAGCTCGAGCGACGAGTATTTCTCTCCGCCGACGACGCCACCACCTGTGCGTCGGCGGGGACCACGCCGGCCGCCGGACAGCTTGGGACTTCGAGACCCACCGGTCTCTGATAGGGTCCCCGCTACCGGTGGAAGTGTGCAGCGCATGAGATGGACACAGTCTATTAATGAAAGTGTCATGCGCTCATACTATGGGGCTACAGAGGGGGGAAGTAACTTGACTGCGTACCGTGGTCGGATGCTCTCTCTGTTTCAGGTGCTTGAGCCAGCTGTCAACGTGTCGGCACAGCGACTGTCGGATCAGGTGCGAGTCATCCAGCGTAACCATATGCTGGATGACGTTGTACTTGATCGACTACGCCTAGAATCACGGAGTAGCCATGACACGTCTGCTTTGCCACTGGTTGCGGTCGCGGTACATTCGCAAGATTTACCCAGTGCTTCACCGCGACCTGACGACGGTGGTGAAGAGAATGATGGCGAGGCTATATCCGTGAGTACCCAGTGCAATATTCAATTGAGGAGTGCTTTGGAGGATGCGTTCCGGGAGTATCGCTCCATACCGCCTGAATTAAAACCGCGACTACCTCGTTTGCCTATGCACAAGAAAAATAGGGCGCTGGTGTGTGCTTTAGATTCGCAGCTGTCAAATTATTTTGACAGCAGCAAAGACCTCGCTGATACCCACTCGATCTTGTACTGCGCGGCTGTAGCAGCATGTCGTGTAGCTCATGTCAAATTTCCCAACAGTGACGGAGCTGCACGACCAAAACCAGCTGTACCAGCATGGCAGTACAGGATTGAGCGTCGTATTAGTGAGGCTAGAGCACTCATCGGCAAGCTTATCTGCTTCAGGGAGGGCAACACGCGCCCTAGAGTGATGCGCTTTTTGAGGCGGGTATTCTCGGGGAGTGATATCAATCCTCGAGATTATTTGTCCTGCATCACAGAGCGTATCGACTTCCTGAAGCAGAAGATCTGTGCATGGGCAAACCGTATTCGACGGTACAAGCGACGAGTGGAGCGGTACACTCAGAATCGCATATTCCAGAGTGATGAGAGGTGGGTGTATAGGACTTGGGAGCGACCGGACCAAGGCGTGACTGATGCGCACCAGCCGGATGATGCTGCCATGTGTTCGTTTTGGCGCAGCATCTGGTCGGTGCCTGTTAGTCACACTGAGGGCGACTGGACTCGGGAGGTTGAGCGAAAGTTTGATCTAATACCAGAAATGGGGGCATTAACCATCAGCCCCCAAGACGTAGCCCGTGCAGTTCGTCCGTTACCTAATTGGAAATCTCCAGGACCGGACGGGCTGCACAATTTCTGGATAAAATGGTTACAGAGATCGCACGTTCGCTTGGCGTCCCAGTTCCAGTCAGCCTTAGAGTCAGGATCGTTGCCCCAATTCCTAACAACTGGAATCACCCACCTGCTCCATAAATCAGGTAGCACTACGGAACCCAAAAATTATAGGCCGATCACTTGTTTACCAACGGTCTATAAAGTTCTTACATCCATTTTGAGAGCTAAAATTAACGAACATATTGACAAAAATTCTATCATGTCTGCCTCTCAAAATGGATGTAGGAACGGGTCTCGTGGTACTAAGGAGCTCCTCCTCATTGATATGGCCATTAACCAGCAGGTTCGTCGTTCCCGGAAGGATCTGTCGACATGTTGGATAGACTATAAGAAGGCCTATGATTCTGTGCCACATACATGGCTCATGAGGGTGTTAGAGTTGTATAAAGTTGATACAACTCTGCGCACCTTCCTGATGTCATGTATGGGGCAATGGAAGACAGTCCTTCGCTATCCAGGATATCGGCAGATCCGGGAGAATAGCGAACCGATAAGGATCGAGCGAGGTATATTTCAGGGCGATAGTCTGAGTCCACTGTGGTTTTGTTTAGCTTTGAACCCTCTAAGCACGTTGCTGGAGGGTTCAGGTCTGGGCTATCGGTTGAGAAGAGGAGGTCAGGTTATATCTCACCTCCTTTACATGGATGATCTGAAACTCTTTGCCCCCAACAATTTGCGACTGATGGAGCTACTGAAAGTAACAGAAACGTTCAGTAGCGCCATCTGGATGGAATTTGGTGTGGACAAATGTGCAGTCATGCATGTGAAACGAGGGGAGATTGTGGAATCCGTGGGAACCCAACTCTCGGATTCCATACACCTTAGACCCCTCTCCTCAGCCGAAACCTACAAATACTTGGGTATGTCGGAAGCGTTAGGCATCAATGCTACCGACATGAAACAATCGTTGAGGGAGCACTTCTTTGGCCGCCTGAATAAAGTTTTGAATAGTCTTTTATCAGGCGGAAACAAAGTGCGCGCCTTCAACGGATGGGTCATGCCGGTTTTGATGTACTCTTTCGGCATACTCAAGTGGACTCAGACGGAACTTGACGCCCTGGATAGGAGGGTCCGTACATTGCTGACCGCAAATCGGATGCTTCTCCCACGGTCATCGGTAATGAGACTGTATATCCCACGGAAGTGCGGAGGACGAGGCTTTCTTAATGCTAAGTCCCTGCACAACCGTGAGGTATGCAGTCTCAGGGAGTACTTCCTTAAAGCCGACGTGGGTATGCACCGAGATGTGGTCTCAGTGGACAAGGGTCTCACCTCGCTCTCCTTAGCGAACGAGAACTGGCGCAAACCTGTAGTACTAGATACTAATGACCGCAAGAAGGTATGGCAGAGCAAGGAGCTTCACGGGCGCTTCTACCGGGCCCTACATGGACCTGATGTAGACTTCTTGGCGTCCGTATCCTGGCTGCGATTCGGTGACCTCTTTGGGGAAACCGAAGGTTTTGTCTGTGCGATTATGGACGAAGTTATGATGACGAACAACTACCGGAGGTATATTGTGAAGGACGGCACGGTTGACATTTGTCGGGCATGCCACCGACCGGGAGAATCAATCCGACACATTATCTCTGGGTGCTCTCGTCTGGCTAACGGAGACTACTTGCATAGACACAACCTTGTAGCTAGGATTATCCACCAGCAACTTGCTCTAAAATACAGGCTTGTGGAATCGGAAGTACCGTACTACAGGTATGTGCTCGACCCAGTTCTCGAAAATGGCAACATCACATTGTATTGGGATCGATCTATCATCACTGACTGGACTATTGTTGCCAATAAGCCTGACATAGTGGTGATAGATCGATTAGAGCGTCGCGCAATGATTGTTGATATAGCGGTTCCGCATGACGAGAACCTCGTGAAAACCGAGAAAGATAAACAAATTAAGTATCTTGACTTGGCTCGCGAGGTTGTCGACATGTGGGATGTGAATACAGCAGTCATTGTGCCGATAGTCGTTACGGCCAATGGACTCATTTCCAAGAGCCTCGACCAACACCTAAGGAGGCTCTCGTTGGGCAGCTGGATCAAGGGCTTGATACAGAAAGCGGTACTCCTGGACACGGCGCGTATAGTCAGGAGATTCCTCTCTCAGGAGCCCTGACCACCGGTAGCTTGGACCCTGTTCCCGATACCGGCGGGCTACTATTTTTTTTATATTTTTAAATGTTTTTATTTATTTTTTACTAATATTTAAAAATGTAATTTAATATGATATGAAAATGAATAAACGAGAATAATAATATAATAATATGTGGGGACATTTCACACACGGCCATCTGACCCCAAACTAGGGAGACCCTGTACTATGGGTGTCAGACAGCTGATATACATACACGAATACATTTTAAATACATACATATATAGATATATGTATGTATATAGTATATTCCCTATATCCTCTCTTGGCTTTCAACTTTAGTCTGTACAAAATTTCATCAATTTTTTTGTCTAATTTACAGTTTAGCTGTGACCGAGTAAGAAACATATTCATTTCCGTATTTAATGATAGTATGTCGCGTCGATAATAAATTACAAAACAAGTAGGGCCCTGAGTCCTAAGCTAGGAATAAAGCATATTATGTTTTATATTATGTGTAAAAAGATATTAAAAATGCAAAAGATAAAAGGTTAAGATTGATAAAACAGTACTAAATTGTAATTCAAATGAAACCAATTTTAGTACAAACTAGTTTTAATCAATACGCATATTTCAAAACACAATAACATGTCAACATTGTTAACTATTTTCGGACACTAAACACCCTGATTGATCGATACGAGTAGATAATACCATCACGTACTCATACTAAAAACATAATTAAGTAAACTCTAATTACAAGCTGTAATTACTACTCCAAAATTACTCTTGTCCTTTTGTCCTTCACAAAAGGCAAGGGCAGTCTATTTTCGAAACTTTCTGAAATATTTATTGTCCAATATATGGCGTGGAAAAATGCCAAGCTGTGGAGGAAAAGTAGATTAAAAAATGATACTTCGTGATTTTTGTTGCTTTTGTTCAAAGATTTTTAAAACCTCTGTGATGACTATCTGCAACTGACATTTCCAACATTGGGTTATCAAAGTCCTTATTTTTATTCGATATGATATCTCGCAGGTCTACCTAGGATGTCGTTGTATGAGGTTTCTCTTGTAAAAGATTGTCATGTACCTAGTTGTGACCGTAATGTGCTGGGTACATTTTGGTATGTCATCAATACATGACCGTGGCGATCAAAAGGTCAAAAACCGAACCAAAGGATCAAAAAACCGGACAAATGCGAGTCACACTCGCTCACCGAGGGTTCCGTACAAATTTGTAGGGACATATCCATACTAATATTATAAATGAGAAAGTAACTCTGTCTGTTACGCTTCCACGATGAAACAGCTGAACCGATTTTGATGAAATTTGGTATGAATATAGCTGAAACCCTGGGAAAGCACACGGGCAGCACTTTTTAATCCGGGACTTTGTCTGCATCCGCGATAACCGACATTCACACGGAACAAATCGCGGTCAAAAGCTCGTTATAAATAAATAATATATTTTTTATGATTGTAATTACAAATGTATAGTTTTCAGACCTTTCCCTGTATTTATAGTATAAGACGATATTACATACTTGCCAAATTTCTTCTAGATCAACGGAAAGTACCCTATAAATTTTGATTCCCTTGAGAGTGTCGAAATGTACGTTTTTGCGACATAAACGGCCGTATCTTTTTTTCACGTTAACTTAGAAGTTTGATTTTTTTCACAGCTTCAATACGGTGGGACCGCGTAATGGTTTTAATTTCAACACGATACCTCTACGCGTTCCCGAGATAAAGGGTCTTGACAGACAGACGGACAACACAGTGATCCTTTAAGGGTTCCGTTTTTCTTTTTGAGGTACGCAACCCTAAAAATAACCGAATTGACTTTCTTTCTTTTTAAACCTGCTTCAAAGTTTCCATACCCAATATTGCATGAAAAATGAGATTTGTAATTTTGTACCTACCACCCCAAGCCGTTTTATATTTTCTCGGTACATTTCATTTTGTACAATAGGGCTACGAAAAGAGATAAATGAGGACATTTCTCATTTCGGAGAGTTGACATAAAAACCGCTGTTCTGCCTACAAATTAAAGAGGACGGCGAAAAAAATTTGGTTATAAATGCGACATCATTATGGACAAAGATAAAGTTGGAATTTTAATTTAAAATTTTTGGAAAAGAACACGATTTGTAATAATGTAAATATAAAGTTGTAACCTAAAGATTTCTTAACTTATTTATTTATTTACATAAAGGTTCGCCTACAGCACATAATTATATACACATACACAAAATACATTCTAGGGTTACATTCTAATATATGTATATATGCCATTTACAGGCAAACACAATATTGACCAAAGAGACGCCAGATTTCCGCTTAATTGCTAACTTAAGTTTCGGATTACAATTCATTTAAAATAATTAATAATAGAGAAAAACAAAAAATAAAATAAAATACTTTCTAAGTTTATCTTCAACATCACTGACCTCAGTAAAGGAAAAAAATTGTGAGGAAACCTGGGGGCCAAGTCTGCTATTTTTATAATTTCGTCATTCCAACATGATCCCATTGTCATTTTGCTAAAAGTTTGAAATCTGCTAAATTCATAATAGTCGATCATTGGTCGGTCGAATTAAAAGCAATGGCTGCACAATGACGTTCTAATGGTAGGTCACTGATCAAAGGAACTGTCAAAATTTTAGCAGATTACCGCCTTTCAGTTATTAGGTTGTCATTTTGTACGAGATTACCATTTCTTTCAACGGCGTGTCAGTGGTTGACCATTGGAAAGTCATAATGACGCCATTGAAATCAATGATAGACCATTCTGACACTAATAGCAAACTTGAGGCCCTAATGAATATAAGTCTGAAATCTGCCATGAGCGCACGTGGTGATCAATGCTCGTGGCTTCTCTTTATGAGAATAGGCCTTTGCCCAGCAGTGGGACAGTGATAGGCTGGTATTATTTATAGAGAAACTATATTTTTTTTAAACGGGTAGTCGGATTTCTGTCGACTTGGATACGGCGCGCAATCAAAGTCAAAGCATTTATTTCAATTAAACCATTTACAGGCACTTTTGAATTGTCAAAGAGTAGTTGGTCAGAAAGTTGAAGCTAGTTGCTCGTTCCAAAACGTAGGGTAGGTCTCTATGGAGAGGAAGATATTGGGTGAGGTTATCAGCCTGAGCGATTTCAAGCAATGTGAGAAGGGCCCTCAGTTTGGATCCTTAACCACCGTAAATTTGGGTTACTAGGTCGCGATGGAGCACTTCATTTTTACGTATTTAATACAACTGAACAAAACATTTCTATCCAAAGTTGTGATTTTACTTATATGCATTTTGTAACACAAATAAGGAAAGTATAATTCCACTCGCAGCGATCATATCTTTAATAATCTACTTTGTTTATGCGGGGTCGCCACACCACCCCATAAGAGATCACGCAGTTAAAAAATGCGCCAGCGATCAAGGGTTAAAACATTTGTGTCTTAATATCTATTTTTAATATGTCAATTATTTATTTACATTTCCAGAGTATTCAAGCGCTTCAGGGAAGTGAATCCTGCCTTAGTGCCCAAGAGAATGACAGAGAACCAGCCACACACAATAGTAGTGCCTTTGGAGGAGATAGAAAAGTTACCAGAACTAAAAGTAAGAAGACTTTTCTAGGCTTTTCGCCATTTTTTAACTAGATGATTTTTATCAGGGTGTTAGGGTGAACACCGTTATCCTAGAATCCAGTAAACCATACATACATAGATATAGGTACTGTAGCACCTGAGCTACACTTGTACCAAGTACGAATTACCGAGGAATCTACACTATGTTAAATGAAACGTATCAGCGACTTTTAGGAGACTATATTAATATAATTAGCGAGAGGTAAGATTTACATGACCTTCAGCTCTTCGTAGAGCTGTCGGACTGCCTGACATCACTTGTCATAATATAAAAACTACCTTCTACGATTTGAATTACTTCGAGAAGCTTGCATCGATAGACGTGCCAAGAGGCTCATAAACAACGACTCCCTGGTTAGGGCTAAGCTCCAGAGCCTTGAACATCGCCGCACCGTTGCTAGCCTTTCGGTCTTTTATCGGGTACATTTCGGAGAGTGTGCTTTGGAATTGCACAATTTAATTCCCCCATCCCCGTTCAATCATCGGACGAGCAGAGATACGGCGAAGCGTCACCGCTATATGGTTGAAGTTCCACGGTCTCGAACCAAGCGCTTTGACTCCACATTTATTGTGCGAACTGCCAGACTGTGGAATGCCCTGCCCGCCTCTCTGTTCCCTGATAAGTATAATCTGGGTATCTTTAAGGCACGAGTGAACCGGTTCATCTTAGGCAAGCGTGTTCCAACTTAGGCCGCATTATCACTTACGATCAGGTGAATTGCGGTCAAACGCAAGCCTATTTAATAGTAAAAAAAAAAAAAAAAAAAAAGCTTGCCGAATGTTCTAATCATAGAGTTTATAATCTAATGGCATAATCGCCGCAGTACCTACAACATACATAGATATTAATAGTGATAGTGTCATATATGTCGCAGGGAAATGTGGATATCAGGGATTTCATGAAATCCCTAGGGATATCACGAATTTCCGGTAGATGTCGAATATTCTTTTTTATTACGTCTTCTTAATAAAAGTACTAGTGATATGACAAAATAATAATTTATCGTCAGTGATATTTCGTTTCACAAAATTGTAAATTGTTAATCAAAATCAGTTCGCTGAATCATTGCTTGATTCTTCTCAAATATAATGTAATTACTGTACAAAAAACGTAGTTATATACGAGTGCACAATTATTATACAAATTCACACTTATTGTATGTTACTTCCTCTATATTTTACATTAATACGAATTGAACAATTCAATACGAATTCAACATTGTTTTTCGTATTTATTTTAGAACCGTTGCTATAAACATCCTACACCATGTTAAACGTAAATCGCTAAGAATGAAGCTGCGAAGCATAATTGAAGATCAAACGAACTTACCAAGTGAAGTTCGATCCCAATTATGCGAGCAGCTTCATTCGACGCGATTTACCAACTCCCACCCTACTTATATGTTAAGTATTAGTTCAATAATTAACCCCATCCCGATATTGTTGTAACGATTCCAAAATAAATATTTTTAACCTTTAAACAAAATGAGGATTAATGTTGGAACGGTCCGCTCCGACAGCAGTGTGAAGTGGAAGGGTGAAATGTCAATAAAAAAAAAAACATAAACTTTAAACCATCGTGCAACGCCTACGGTAGATGGCGCTACTACACCATGTTAAACGTAAATCGCGTCGAATGAAGCTGCTCGCATAATTGGGATCGAACTTCACTTGGTAAGTTCGTTTGATCTTCAATTAATTTCCCCATTCCCAATCCATCACCGAACGAGCAGGGATACGGCGAAGCGTCACCGCTATACGGTTGAACTTCCACGGTCTCTAACCAAGCGCTTTGCTCGAACTGCCAGACTGTGGAATTCACTACCCGCCTCTCTATTCCCCGATACATATAATCTGGGTATCTTCAAGGCACGAGTGAACCTAGGCAAGCGTGCTCCACCTTAGGCCGCATCACCGCTTAAGATCAGGTGAGTTGCGGCCAAACGCAAGCCTATATAACAATATAAAAAAAAAGCTGGGATGACGGCTGACCTCAAACATTTACATTTCCGAATAGAGTTGTCAGATTTTCGTTGGGTTTCTGACTCCTATAACGAATATTATAAATAGAGACAGTAGAGAACCTAGAAAGGAAAGGTCGGTTACTCATCTTAAAACCTAACGTGATAAGCAGTTTAAAGTCTCACATTTTTTGGACAATTTGCACGGCTTTTCTTTGAACAAGAGCTGAAGCCGTTTTGTTATGTAAAAGCTATTTAACAGTACACAGTACCCAGAATACGTGGGTTGAAACAATCCAATTGAAGTGTGGGTGTTTCGGGAAGCGGTGCTATATCCACATCTAATCTTAGTAATTTAATTAGAAAGATAGTATCAATTTCAGCTAACGCTAACGCGAATAAAGTGCTTTACATAAATGAGTAAGGTACAGGCGCCAATGAAGGCCCGCTTAATTTCAAAACCTCGTAAAATCTTGCAGATAAGTAAAGTAAAGAAAAAAGATAATGGAAGTTGTAATATATTTATTTGAGAAACAAGATATCTAAAAAAGTAGTACAGTTTTTGGCATTTTAACACAAATGTAAACACTTTTTAGAAACTTGTTATTGGGCTATCTTGGGAAGTTGGTCGCTGAAGATGGCCCGAAAAATATTAATGAAAGTATATGCATTATAAACTCTTAAACACTTTTAACAAAAAACATCGAAATAAAAACACATACTTCCCATAACATTATTCATAAAAGGTAAAAAAATCAACCAAAAATTTAAATGTGGGCTATCTTAAATCTATCAAAATGAAAATCAACTATAAAATAAAAACAAACCACTAAATAAAATAAAATTGAACTTCGAGATCAATATTGAAAGTAACTTATCAAAAATAAAAATAAATCAGATTTTTTTTCTAAAATTTATTTTTTTGATGTCATTCATTAAGGGAATTATACTATGGGCCATGATAGGAAATTACACCCGGGTTGAGTATAATCTCGTAAAAATAAAAAAAAAGGAAATAAAATAATAACACTCACCTGTAATTCGCTTATAAATAGATTCAATATGAATTTTCACATTATAGAGCAAAGAGATTTGTTTTAAATTCGTTAATTTTCAAAAGGATTTAGATAATGCAGGTAATAAAAAGTGTATCGTCTTGACATGAACAAGCAAACTGCCATCAGTTTCCAAAATGGCGACGCGCCGGTAATGAAACACACTTGCACTATTGTCTATAGTACCAATAGCATACACCCACGAAATTTCAAATGTTTCGAATAATCATAACTGTATTTTTTTAAATGTGGGCTATCCTAGGAGCCGGGCCATCTTCGGCGACACTACCTTATTACGAACATAATAATCTATAAAAAGGTATGAAGCCTAAGGTTATACGGTTATCTCCTGGTTTTGGAGATATTAAATAAATCAATATTCTTTATTTAACAGACAAAAATTGATCTAATGACTATTCAAAACAAGACTCCTTTTTGCGCAGTCATCTGAGAGGTTGTTCACTCTGGTTTGTGCAAACATTCGTCGCAACAGCGCCCTGAGAGCATTATTGAACCTATTGAATACGCAACACATTTGCGGTTTCGAGCACTCGAGTACAGAAGTGTGCAGTATGCTTTAAATGGTGTGGATTTTGACCGCATCTGTACATCGAGGAACCTACGGGCCAAGATTTGCCCGCACCAGCAATGCCCTGAGCTCTCGTCCAACATGAACATCCTCATCTTCCGTAAGATTATCAGCAATGTAGTGTCCTAGGTATTTGAACTACCGAACGTATCCAACTAATCTGACAACCAGTCTTACCAAGGGGTATCGTGTTACCCAGCAACTGGGTTGTGGAGGTCAGATAGGCAGTCGCTTCATTTAAAACACTGGTATTCAACTGCAACGGGTTATGCTGGAAGCCGGCCCCAACATGGTTGGGAAAAGGCTTGGCAGATGATGTTATTTAGATTGACCCCTTTCGTAGTTCGGAGAGGCACTAGAAAAAGAGGAGAGAGTTTGACGGGCGGTATGCGTAGTTTTTACACCCCATATAGATAGAAAGATAAAGCAATTTTATTATTTGGCGCACACAAAAGAGATAGCACAACACAAAAAATCAAATCAATTAAGGATTAGACAAAGTGCGGTGTGCGTGTCAAGGTTGCAGTCAGGCAAATATACTTGACACATGTTGTATATATTACTAGTATCTGGGCGACCGAGATCGGCTCGGTATTTTTTTTTTCAACCGACTTCAAAAAAGGAGGAGGTTATCAATTCGTCTGTATTTTTTTTTCTTTTTTTTTATGTTTGTTACCTGATTTCTTTGGACTGGGTGAACCGATTTTGATGATTCTTTTTATTTGAAAGCTAGTGCTTCCCGTGTGGTCCCATTTTAATTTGGTCCAGTTCTGACAATGGCATCCATGAGAAAACCGTATAAGTCTTAAATTTGCATTAAGTATGTGCGCGATGCCGTTTGCCGGAGAAATCGCGTAACAAACGCGATTTCTCCGGCAAACGTAAACCGATTTCAAAAATTCTTTTTCATTATGGATAGGGTATGCTTCAGGGGTGGTCCCGTATAAATTTTATCGAAAATGATTCAGTACTTTTTGAGAAATCAACAAATACCCAATATTTTTACTTAAACGACGTTTTAGTTTCATCAATCTTTGTAGTAGTTAACTTTCAATCTCTTCTTAATAGATTTGGATGAGAAAGAGGTACTAAAAAGCGGAAAATAAAAAGCTTTTTACAAAAAAGACAACCGCCTTCAAAACCTAAAAACTTTAGCACAGAACACACATTGACTTTAGTTTCGGAAGTCGGTGGCAATACAAAACAACAAACAGAACAAGCTGTAAGCTTTTTTTCGTGTTTTTTATATGATACCTAGCTATAGTGTATTCACGGAGACGAGTTAGTATAGCGCCTTCTGTAACACACATTATCATACAAATGACAAAGACAAAAAAAAAACTTTTTGAAGTTATTGAAGTTATACTTCTTTAGGCGCGTTATGAAAAAATGATGAGAGTGAAATTTTACGATGCGCGCGCACAGCGTCACACAAAATTCTCACGGGAGTAATTGTAAACAACGCCATCTCTGACGTACATGCTGAACTACTTACTGCCTTCGTTGCTATTTTGTGACTCGAAGAAGTATAACTTCTCACGCGCGTAC
The DNA here is from genome assembly GCA_947361185.1 of Charanyca ferruginea. NCBI lineage: Eukaryota > Metazoa > Arthropoda > Insecta > Lepidoptera > Noctuidae > Charanyca > Charanyca ferruginea. The sequence goes on along the minus strand of OX376058.1, from coordinate 26,995,406 downwards.
ATATGTACACACTGAATTTTTTTAGGGTCAGTGGGCGTTAACAATTCCAATGTTTTATAGATCGATTTATCGCCCCCGGAACCCCCTGCATGGTAAATTTCATAAAACTCTTTGGAGCATTTTCCGAGATTCAGATTATATATAATATTATATATATTATGTATACAAGGTGTAACGTCAAATACGCAAAACCTGAAAATGGTTTGATTAGAATAACGAGCAGAATCAATTGAACCACTTTTTAATATAGGTCACATTTTTCAAAAAATCTTCATTATACATGTTGCCCAGTCTATTTATTAATAAGTCAAGCCATCACGTGCGCAAACCTGCCAAAATGGGTAAACAAACAAAAATGGTTGTCGTCCAATTTAAATTTTCTCATACTCGTGATAATAATAGTTCTTATTTCAATGCAAATACGAGTCTTGGTAAAACTAAAACAGCACATAAAACCTTTTAATTTTTTTTAATGATTTTTTTTTCTTTCAGAATTTGGTTAATTGAATTAAAAATCATTTGGGGTGTCTGAGGTTTTGCGTGTTTAACGTTACTCCTTGTATATACAACTATTGCTCGTTTAAAGATATTAGATTTTAACGATTTTTTTAAAGGGTGGTTCAATACGTATTAGTTTTCTTTTAAGCTTCTTCATTCAAAATATCTACTTAAAAAGATGTAAGTCGTTAGTTAGATGTCTTTTAAACAAAGAAAAACTACTTTCTAATCTTAATTCCTATAGCATTAAAAGCTTAAGTAAGAAAGTACTACCCATAAAAATTACCAGAAACACAGATCTATCGACAAATTAGTGTGAATTTATAACCTTTTTTCTACCACGAACTGAAATGAAAAGTTTTAACATTTATTACGCAATCATTTTTCTTTTCAGCAAGTGTAACTTGGTAACTCTATCCAAGGCTACCATAACTTTATAACGATGGTTATCTAAGAAAAGTAAAATTTACGCACGTACTGTTAAAAAAGAATTATATAAAATAAAAAGAATTGAAAAAAAACTTTTTCATAATCCTGTCGAAATCAGACAAATGTCTTTAGATTTGTAAAAGTTTTGAGCTAATCCGATAATAAATTGATTGATAGCTATAATTTATTATATCAGATTTGATTGATTTTCTTTTAATTTTCATCCATCTTAAGGCGAAAGCACTAAGGCAGCTGGCGAAATTCTTACATTTAGTTTCAACGTGATTAATTCAACGCTAATGGAGACTAGAGACTAATCCAAATCTACTCAGGATTATTCTTAGGTAACTGGAATTGTGCTTGTAAAAAGAAATACCAGCCTATTAATGTCCCACTGTAGGGCAAAAGGCCTCTTTTCATACTGAAAAGGCAAGGTGGAATGGCGTTTTGAGACTAGGGCGCCTTCAAATTAGTCGCGCGCCAATAGCGCGACAGCAGCGCGATAGCAGCGCTGCTTTGTAAATCCATACAAATAAAGTCGCGCGACTGCAGCGGGACTGATAGCGTCGTAGTCGCGCTGCAGTCGCGCACAACTTCCGAATGACTGCACCAAATTGGATAATTCTTTTTTATGGTTCCGTGCAAAAAAAAACGGAACCCATAAAGGATCACTCGTGTGTCTGTCTGTCTGTCCGTCCGTTGACACAGCCAATTTGCACCGAATCTACTGGACCAAATCAGGTGAAATTTGGTAGGATGGTGTAATCCTATGACCCAAATACAGATGTACAAAGTGATATTTTTTTTTAAGGGTAATTTTCGACGGACAAATCAGGTAATTTAAAAAAACAAATTGCAAATCTTACTGTGTCATATATCAAATGAAAGGGCTTTTTATTGATCTCAAATATATTTTTGTTATTATTGTAAAATAAACAGTTTTGACTTTATTCATGAAAGAAGACGAAAATTAACCATTCCCCTTCCCCGCTGATCTCCGAAACTACTGAGCATAAAATTTTGAAAAAAAAAAAACTTTATTGCGTAAATGGTGCTGTAGTACAATACAGTAAAGAGTTATAATAAACAAATAATCAACTAAGTAGTCGCTAGTACACTACACTAAACGGTTGAGGTACTGTCCTCTTAAATGAAATAAAGCTGAAATTGCAGGCGTTGCAAAATGCGCCGCCGCCGTCACTGACTCGACGCCGGTCGAGGTCGTGACTTGTGTAGGTACGTCGACCCCTAAACGTGCCTACGCTGATATCACCGCCACGCACAAACCTGTGTCGCAGACCAGAAAGGGGGATATGAAGAGCTCTTGTGAACCTGCCGACAAGGGTTCGAAACAGCAAGGCCCAACGGGTCCGTGTGACAAGGATGGCTTCGTGATGGTGGAGAAGAAGAAGAAGAAGCCTCCTAGTCGAAACCAGTGCGGAACCGCGCTGGCAGGACCCAATATGCTGCGTCCGGCAACACCTACAACGCAGCTCTATGTGTCCCGGCTGCATCACACCACGAAGGTTGAGGAGATCGTGGAGTATGTTCGAGCCAAGACCACCTGGACCTTAAGGGTCGAGAAGTTGGAGTCGCGCCACAATACGAATTTCAAGTCATTTGTGGTGCGAGTCCCGACGCATTACCTTGAGACCTTCCTCAAGGAAGAGTTTTGGCCGAAGGGTGTCGTGTATCGGCGATTCCGAGGAAGGCTACGCGACACCACGCAGCGCAACACGACGCCGTCTCTTCGTGTACAATAGTTTAGAAATATTTTTGTGGGTTTAATTATAAATATGTATGATAGTCTGTAAGGTATATATGTTATGGGTCCTTTGTTACCCGAAATAAATGATATTATTATTATTAAATAGGCTACATAATAACCTGTAGTAAAGAGAAACAGTGCCGTATCCCTCTGGGGTGGAGAATAAACTAGTGTTACATGTTATTAATTACAAGAACAGAAAAGTACATACATTCAAAGTCAAAGTCAAAGCATTTATTTCAATTAAACCATTTACAGGCACTTTTGAATTGTCAAGGAGTCTGTCAGTTAGTCAGAGAGTTGAAGCTAGTTGCTCGTTCCAAAACGTAGGTAGGTCTCTATGGAAAAGAACGAGCAAGAAACTCCACGGACACTCTTTTAAATCAAGTTTTTTACGATCTGGTTACATGATTCTTGTTGCTTCTATATGTGAAAACTATGAAGGTAATCTAACAATACAAAACACAAAAAAGAAGCAAGATAAAGTCCATGGCAGATAAGAGCTGACCAATCTCTACTGACAGCGCCCGTTCACGAACAAGTGCTACACAGATTATGAAATCCGGATGATGATAATGTGTGAAATGTTGTGTGGTGAATTTATGTAATAGATGTGAGGGAAATACAAAACACACTTTATTGTTTGTGGATTACAGGAAAACCTATAAGAATTCTATCAATTATTGGCATTGTAATTTGTACGGAAGTTCGTTGCGAGTTCAAGTCGCACTTGACCGGTTTTTGATGTGTTAGGTATTGCTAGGACAAGATTGGAAAAAATATTGCACTCGTGCGGAGCTGGGGCGGGTCGCTAGTTAATTATAAGTCCAGGTGGTCCAAGTGTTTTCGGGTTTTTCTGTTAAGAATTTCTCAGTAACTGCCCGGAGTTTGGAAGTTAACGGTGTAACACCCCCGTGCCTCGGAAAGCACGTAAAGCCGTTGGTCCTGCGCCTGATCTCTCTCCGGTCGTGTGGGATTGCCGTCCCACCGGACTATGAGAGTGAGGGAAGAGGGAGTGCACCTGTCTTTGCGCACACACTTGTGCACTATAATATCTTCTGCGTAAGATTGGTCGCTATGACCGAAATTCGGTCGAAAGATAGTTACTTCTATAGGCACAAAGTAGCCGAGCAGAGAGACCACTCACAAACCGCCATTTTTCGCACGCACACATTGACATTACGATTAGGTATAGGCATTCTCAAGCAGTTTCAAGCAGACTTCAGTCTCAACCGTCACGTTTTGTCTAAATCAATAAATAAGAGACATTGACATCTGTATTTAATAATACTCTTTGATTGACATTTCATGACGAACAGGAGAAATTTGTTATAAAAAAATTGCAAAGAGTTCCAGCCAGTGTGCATCAAATTTCATATTGTTACAAATAAAACCTACAAAGTCAATACAGTAGCAGCCCTAGTGATTCTGGCAAGTTTAGGTAATTATTTTTGAAGATGGCGGGAGCGGTCCTTTTGTAACCTCTATATTTTGTGCTTTAAGTACAGATTTCCTCACAATGTTTTTCTTTACCGATGTCTGTGTTGTCCAAAATAAACTAAAAAAGTAAACATTTGAATTGAAAAGGTCACATCACCCGGGATCAAAAACAACCTAATGCATAAAGGCCTTAACCACTGGACCATCAAGACAACAAAAATATAAATAAAACTTTTGTTTCTGTTTCAGGAGAATCCATTCAAACGTCGAATATGTCAAGTGTTTTCACACGACGGCTCCGGGAACCTCACATTCGAAGACTTTCTTGACATGATGTCCGTCTTCAGCGAAGCAGCACCCAGAGATATAAAGGCTTGGTAAATCTATATAATAAAAATGAATCGTTCATTAGTCTCGTTAAAACTCGATACGGCTGGACCGATTTGGCTTATTTTGGTCTTGAAATATTCGTGGAAGTCCAGGGAAGGTTTAAACGGTGAGAAAAATGAAAAATCAATGGACAGGACAACGTCTGTCGGGTCAGCTATACCCTGTTCACAATAAGATTAGACATAAACACAAACCTTTTTTACTGTCCCTTCAATCGATTTTGACTTCTATTCCGTAGGCTTAAGGATGACATTAGAAGCAAAAAAAGTGGTTACAATACAACTGTTTACTGCAGTTGCCATTTGTCATGCTACCAACGCAATAGAAGTCAAAATCGGTTTGGTCAAAAAGGTTTGAGTAAATGTCTAATCTTATTGTGAACAGGGTATAGCTACTTAATAAAAATAATTAAATCATCTCTAAAAATAAAGAGAAAAAAAACTTATACCTCCACGCGTGTTTAAGAAAAAGGGTCTTGTATTGACAGACAGACAGGCGGACCACGTAGTGATCACATTTGGGTTGATTTTTTCTTTACATGTAAAAGCGTCGGTTTCACAATCCCCCCACCCCCTTTTTAAGTCCGTTAAAAATCAATATTTTAATATTTTTTTTAATAAGATTGAATGTCACGTCAGTTCAACTGCATCCAGTTAAAGGACAATGCCAGAAACTCTATAGAACTTTGCCCCACTCAATAAAAGTCATGTGCAATATGTAGCATCTTACTGTTTATTTAATGCTGATAACTAAACATTATTCTTAGTGACTGTAGAACTTGCGGTTTCCGTTTAAACCTAAAAACAATAATGACATTGATTATAGGTTAAATTGTATTTTAGGTAAAAAGAGTTTGTATTTTGTGGGTAGGTATTTCGTAATCCGCAAGTTCTAAAGAAAAACAATTTAGTATAGAAAGGTTCTATATTCATTACAATTATTTTCATTAATTTACTTTTCTGAACATGGGTTACTTTTTCTGTACATGGGTGGGGCAGGATCTGGCATTGTCATTTGATGGCGACCGCAACATTATGTGGATAAGATACAAAGAAAGAAAGATAGATAAAAATAGAAAGAAGAAAAGTAAGTAAAGATGGAAAATCTAGATTTAAACGTTTTGCCTAAATAATAACTAGACCTTGGGTGATACAAATAAATTGCATGTGTCTAAAAAAACAAACGCTCATGTATTTTTGTTTAGAAAAATATTTATGTCAACAATATGAGACAGGGGTGGGGCAGACTAGGGTGGGGCAAATGGAGCTATGGCCCCATTTGTCCTGGCTGCGCCCAGAGTTAACTGTACTTAAAATATTTAGAACATAAAATAAACACTATTTTTAACCGATTTCAAAAAGGAGGAGGTTCTCAATTCGAATGGTATTTTTTAAATGTATTTACACCGATTACGCCGAGATTTATGATTTGATTTACGTGATTCTTCTTTAGTTTGATGCGAAATAGTTGCCATTTGGTCCCATAAAAATGTAACATAGTTTAACCCAGTAGTTTTCATTTTATGAACATTTTTTAATTTTTTTTTTATGTTTGACCACGCATATCTTTTTAGTGTAGTCTGATTTCGATTATTCTTTTTTTAATTGATAATGTATATCTCAAATTTGATCCCATATATATTTTATGAAAATATTCCACCCCTAAAGGTAGAAAATTAAGGGATGACTGTTTTTTTTTTGGCGTCACCGTTTCGTAATTAATTTGTGTGATAAGAAATAGGCACTAAAAAGAGAAAAAAAAACTTTTTAACAAAAAAGACAAATGCCTTCAAAAAGTAAAAAATTACTTTAAATTCAGAAGTCGGTGGCAATACAAAACAACAAGCAAAACCAAAGCCGCCGACTTGCAAATTGAAAGTTATTTTTTAGTTATAGAAGGTGTATGTTAAAAAGTTTTTTTTTTGCGTAACGTTTTGAACAATTATTGCCCGTAAAATACTGTCAAATACCTTTTATGTATATTTCAACTTCAAAGTCTTTAAAGTTTGCTTTTGTGATTAAATCTACCTAAAGTCCTACGATCAAACAAGACTGACCATTTTATTTTTTTAATTCCCCACATAGGAGCTAGTTACTTCATAAAAGCAAAAGTTTATTTATAAATTCATAAAGTTTGTTTTCTTTAGTATAACTTTTCAAGGTTGAAACTTCAAAACTAAAACTTAACTAACCATGAAACTTTTACTTTTACATTGTTCACAATATATTCTTGTCCAATTTTCAAAGATTTTACATAGAAGAAATCTACATTTTACTTATTAATAATACCTCACGCGAACCAAACATTAGTGTCGAGAGAAGTTTGAAGATAATTTTCTCCGCAATGAACGTGATTACCTATAAATATTTCGTTTCACATAACAGACACGATTCAAGTTCAAGCGTTCAGGTTATTCATAAAATTAAGTTATCTCCTGCGTGTAAAAAATCCATTACTTCTTAATTAAATACTGTTTTCACGATTCACGAATGTTATTTAGATACTTACCTACTTAGTAGGTACCTAAAACAAAATCTCACCTGCGTTTACTAGAATTTTCCTTTTCATTTTCGATATTTAAAAGATACGGCGCTCGCAGGTATGTGGAACAAGTCAAAGAAAGTAATTAATACGAAAATCATTGACTCGAAAGATTTCTTTATCTAAAACGTAATTTCCTCATAATGCTTATGTATACCTAACTACAAAGTAATCATGCCTATAAGTTTCCACTACTTACTACCTGGGGGCCAAGTCTGCTATTTTTCTAATTTCGTCATTCCAACACGATCCCATTGTCATTTTGCTAAAAGTTCGTAATCTGCTAAATTCATAATGGTCGATCATTAGTCGGTCGAATTTAAAGCAATGACTGCACAATGACGTTCTAATGGTAAGTCACTGTTGAAAGTAACTGTCAAAATTTTAGCAGATTACCGCCTAAATCAGGCATTCTGTGGTCATTTTGTACGAGATTACCATTCTATATCATTTCTTTCAATGGCGTGTCAGTGGTTGACCAATGGAAAGTCATAATGACGCCATTATACTAGTAGATTACCAAACTTTTCAAAATCAACAATTATGAAATCAATGATAGACTATTCTGACACTATTGTAATAGCAGACTTGAGGCCCAAGTTTTTCATAAAATTAAGTTATCTCCTGCGTGTAAAAAATCCATTACTACTTAATTAAATACAGTTTTCACGATTCACGAATGTTATTTAGGTACTTACCTACTTAGCTAGTACCTACGTACCTAAAAAAAATCTCACCTACTTTTGCTTGAGTTTTCTTTTTCATTTTCGAAATTTAAAAGATACTAAAACTAGTAAAAGAAAGTAATTAATACGAAAATCATTGACTCAAAAGATTTCTATAACTAAAACGTAATTTCCACATAAGGCAAAGCTCCAAAGCCTTGAACACCGCCGCACTGTTGCCAGCCGGTGCTTTGGAATTGCACAACTTAATTCCCCCATCCCCATTCCATCACCGGACGAGCAGGGATACGGCGAAGCGTCACCGCTATACGGTTGAAGTTCCACGGTCTCGAACCAAGCGCTTTGCTTCCACATTTATTGTGCGAACTGCCAGACTGTGGAATTCACTGCCCGCCTCTCTATTCCCCGATACATATAATCTGGGTATCTTCAAGGCACGAGTGAACCGGTTTATCCTAGGCAAGCGTGCTCCACCTTAGGCCGGATCTTCACTTAAGATCAGGTGAGTTGCGGTCAAACGCAAGCCTATAACAATACAAAAACATATGCCTATGTTTACCTAACTACAAAGTAATCATGCCTATAAGTTTCCACTACTTACTACCTGTTTATTTACCCACCATAATAGCTTTGCCGCCAGGTATAAGTGCCTTAATCCAAATATTTTTATAGCCTGCCTTTATTTATTTACCTACTTATTATTTATTTATACTTCATTCACAAAAGAACAAAGACAAACTTTATCCATTAACCTATTGACCGCCTCGGAAAAAAAAGTGGCCAAGTGCGAGTCGGACTCGCGCACGAAGGGTTCCGTACATCGGATCGTCAGGATTTAGTCCGTTAGATACAGTCATCCAACGTCCAGTCCAGTCGTCCAACTTACCGCAGTGTCTCAAGACGAAAGTCTTTGACCAGTGTGTGTTGCCACTGATTACATACGGGACCGAAACGTGGTCGCTCACAATGGGCCTCATCAGAAGGCTTAAAGTCACCCAAAGGGCAATGGAGAGGGCTATGCTCGGAGTTTCCTTGCGTGATAAAATCAGAAATGAGGATATCCGCAAGAGAACCAAGGTTACTGACGTAGCCCGAAGAATTGCCAAACTTAAGTGGCAGTGGGCAGGGCACATTGCTCGCAAAACAGATGGCCGATGGGGCCGAAAAGTTCTAGAGTGGCGACCGCGAACCGGAAGACGTTGCGTTGGAAGGCCTCCCACTAGGTGGACCGATGACCTGGTAAAGGTTGCGGGGATCCGCTGGATGCGAGTCGCACGGGACCGGTCAATGTGGCGCCACTTGGGGGAGGCCTATGTCCAGCAGTGGACGTCTTTCGGCTGAAATGATGATACAGTCACCATATGGGCAGAAGTTGGGTTTCGTGCAATGCAAACACACTGGGTATAGGGTACAATACACGGCGTTTATTAAAACAACAATTTAACACAAACTCAATTTAAATAAACTCACATACAAAATACACATAGTTCACTTCACTTCAACAACGAATCGAAAGTACAGTTTCGGGACGTATTAGCTCCGATGCGATCATACACTGGATTCTGAATGTCTTCCTCGCTGTGGGCTGAAAACATCACGACTCTGTAGAAGCGCACCAAAAGTATCGGTAGATCACGTGTTCTCGACAATGGCGCGCTTGCGATCCGTTTCACGTTCATACTATTGACCGGATACGACACAACATTAGACATCGAGCAAAAAAACGGCAAGAAAATAACGTTTGTTGTATGGGACCCCCCTCAAATATTTATTTTATTCTGTATTTGTTGTTAAAGCGGCAACAGAAATACATCATCTGTAAAAATGTCAACTGTCTAGTTATCACGGTTCATGACATACAGCCTGGTGATAGACAGCCAGACAGACAGACAGACGGACAGTAGAGTCTAAGAAATAGGGTCCCGTTTTTACCCTTTGGGTACGGAACCCTAAAAACGTGAACTCGGCGCCAACCTACGAATTACTACTCTTTTTTAGTGCCACGAAGTAAGTACATATAATAGGTTAGGCTGTGTTTTAGTTCCTTCACTGTTTTAAAGTACTGCACACTAGTACTGCAGCACTATTTTATTATAAGGAGTAGGTAATAGTTCTCAGTGTAAAAGCCTGCTCCTGTCCATGTTTCATCAGTCGTGTCACTCAGCTGTTCCGGCTCACAGGCTACCAGTCTGAGTATGCCATAAAATATAAATATATTCAAATCATCATCATCTGCCTAGCCTGTTCCCAAGTATGTTGGGGTCGGCTTCCAGCCTAAATGGATGCAGTTGAATACCAGTGTTCTACATGGAGCGGCTGCCTATCGGACCTCCACAACCCAGTTACTGGGTAACACGATACCCCTTGGTAACACTGGTTGTCAGACTTTCTGGTTTCTGACTACCCATAACGACTGCCAAAGTCCTACTAATGACAGCCGGGACCAACGGCTTTACGTGCTTTCCGAGGCGCGGAGGGAACTTGACCACAGACCGCTGTGGATGGGTGACCATCCCTTTCATACCAAGTTCCCTCCGCGCCTGATGCGTGCGTGATGCGGATGCGGGTCGGTACCGCATCACTGTCAATGAGACAAAAGCCTATTTCATCATCATGTTACCCTTTAGACGCCCACAGCTGGGCATAGGTTTCCCCCAAGGGGGTGTTTAGCCGTGATCACCATGCGTGGCTGATGCATGTTGGCGATCGCAGTAGGTGTTATGGTACTCAGAAGGACGCTGCTGCCCATCCTCTGGTCAATATCCCTCTGTCGGCTTCTACGACACCCACGGGTAGAAATAAGGTGGGTGCTATTCACGGGCGGCACCACACGGCTTTTATCATTACGGATCTATACTAATATTATAAAGAGGAAAGATTTGTATTTTTGTATGTAACGAATAAACTCAAAAACTACTGATGCGATTTCAAAAATTCTTTCACCAATCGAAAGCTACATTATCGCTGAGTAACATAGGCTATACTTATTACAAATTCACACGGACTAAGTCGCGGGGAAAGTGCTAGTCTTAAATAATCTCCTCTCTCTTCCTCAGGTACGCATTCCGCATCTACGATTTAGATGACGACATGTACATCGGCCGAGATGACCTCCTGGAAGCGACCAGACTTCTCACGAAAGGGGAGCTCCATCCCCAAGAGAGGGAGGAAATCGTAGCCAGCGTGCTGGATGAAGCGGATGTGGATGGGGATGGGAGGCTATCCTTCATGGACTTTGAACATGTGGTGGTGCGAGCGCCCGACTTTCTATCCACCTTCCATATCAGAGTTTGATTCTAATAAATATATTCAGAAATTGTGAAGTTTTTCTTATGAATAATTTATCGTGTTTCGGTTATCTTTTCGTTCTGAATAAATTTTGAAGTGTTAAGCTTGTTATGGAGTTAGAGATAAATTCTCATAATAATAATATTGTTTTGCAGCTTTATTGGAAGAGCAAAATACTAAATGATGTAAAATATTTATTTATTTTAATTTATTTAAGTACCCTTATGCACAGATGATATAATACTAACGTAGGTACCTTGAGCATTCTCTACCAGTCGGTGGACTGGTGCAAAAACGAAAAACACGAATATACATGGTGCGACTTCCTATCTGACCTCCAGAAACCAGTTAAGTACTGGGTAACTAGCGTTGCCAGACGTCCCGTATTTCCCGGGACGTCCCGTATTCCAGGCATAATTTTAAACGTCCCGCCGGGACAGACTCTGTCCCGTATTTCAATATATATCGATTACCCCGCGTCGTGAATTTCTAAATATTAAAAAACGCCTGGAAATTGCAACGTTTTTTGATGACAAAAGCATGAGTTGTATTGAAAAGTGGAAGAAAATAATGGAAAGATTTTCCGAAATTCCTAACATTTTCCTAGTTCCAACTGCTTTGTTGAGAGGATTTTTTCGCAGATGGTATTAAATTGGACTGATGTGCGCAACGAACGTAGGTACTCCGGATTTATTAAAAAGCGAATTGATGACCGTTTTCAACTATGATTATAGCTGCATTGAATTTTACAAATATGTAAAAAAACCTTACTACGATCTTCTTTAAAATATACCTACTATTAACTAGCAATAAAAACCACGTAAAATACATATTTTTCATGTTGTCCAGGGGAAAAATTTAAAATCCCGTATTTTTTTGCCAAAATGAGCAAATCTGCATATGTCCCTTACAGGATCAAAACAAATCTGACAACCCTAAGGGTAACACGATACCCCTTAATAACACTGGTTGTCAGACTTTCTGGCTTCGGACTACATAGAACGACTGTCAAAGATCTACGAATGACAGCCGGGACCAACGGCTTTCCGTGCTTTCCGAGACACGGAGGGGTCTCCGTATGAAATGGATAGATGGTCACCCATCAACGGACCGACCGCGGCAAGCATAGCTTAACCATGGCCAATCAATCGACATGGCATTTACTTAGCCAGGAGCCCATAAGCATACACAATTATGAAAAAATGAAAACAATGTGCAGAAAGTGAGACACTTTTAGCATCATTACTTTTACCTATCATCATATGACACAGTCCTGTAGGCACGGTCACCAAAAGAGATAAGTATCCATGTCGCCGGGAATAGTTGAAGTTTACTTAGAACTGTTGGGTGTTTATGAATAAAATAAAATACAATTGATAGAGAATAAACAGTTCAATGATTAAATTCAACTTCTTCAGATCTAGGTCGCCATTGTCTCGATATTAATTTAGTATTTAGTTTTATGTTAGGTGTTAGTGTTATCGTAATCTGAAGCCTTCTAAGTGTTAAATTTAATGTCTGGTAAAAACTGGGGGTTTGATATTAATACTAGGAGGTGTTCCATTGATGTCTCAAGGAATTTAGAGTTCCAAGGATGGATACTGAACTCGGGGTCATTTGAAATTTCGAGAAGTTAATGCAAGAACAATCCTTCAGTGATTACTTAACATTCTGCCTAAGCACCCTAATTGCTAAGTTTCTTTCAAAAAAAATATATGACTACATAGTTAAATTTCATTTGAAAGCCTCCATTGGTTTCTAAGTAAACTTCAATTATTCCCGGCGACATGGATACTTATCTGTTTTGGTGACTGTACATGACTGTGTTTTTGTGAATTACGTTTACAAGATATGTAATTTCGCAACACAATTTTCACTCCGGGAGCAGGTGGAAATTTTTGTAAATGGAAGTGAGAGTACAATTTTGCAAATGGAATTGCGTAGGTACACCTATGTGCTACCTGACTTTTTAATAAGTATAATGGACGCTAAATGCCAATCGATGTGAAAAATAGTAGATTGTTATACAAGGAGCTAAAATTACCCATTATAGTAAATAGAAACCGAGTTTTAATGGGTTTTAGCGCCGTGTGTTACACTATACTTTTCACTACGATTGCGAGAAAATAAAACAATCCAATATGTACAATATGAAATATGTAGTTTATTTTATTAAAAATTAAATGAATAATTTTTACCTTCTGTAGCCGCAACACATTGCATGCATTCTACCAGAGATCGCCGATTTTAGTTCCATTTTCAAAATTAAAATGAGGTTATTTTTTTATGAAACAGCAATAAGTCGAGTCTTTATTCATGATTATTCTACTTATGACTAAAGACTTTTTCGTTTTTGTAGGCTCATTGTCATATTTGACACACAAAAATTAAAAAAAAAAACTTTTTTCCCCTAGAGGATGAAATGCTATTATCCCCGCTCTGGTATGCTACTATACAACAAAGGCGACCTTTTTGAGCAAGAGAAGTGAAAAAGATTCAACGTACCTTACCTAATGATATTTAAATCGTTAAAAAAATTTAAGCTCCATATGTTTTGACAGCAGGCAAGAAGTAATAACAACGCGTTGGGCTTTCATTCTATACAAACGTATTCGTCTATTTTATTTTTCTACTATAGCCAATAATAGCCTTACCGGTAACTGGGACCATTCCTGAAGTAGCTGAGCTGTGCGGGAAGCGTGTGGTAAAGTGATTCGAGATCGAGTGCTCACTGATACATCAACTTGTGACAACTGTCACCCCTCATACCATAATATAGTGATTTTTATACAAGGTACCTACATCGTATTCACATAACATAATCATTCTTGTAAATGAAAATATTGTAAACACCCTTTTTTTAAAAGAGTATGTATGGAGTTTCTTGCCCATTCTTCTCCATACGAAACTACCATCTGAAATGGGCAACTAGATTCAAATTTTAGAATATGACGTTCAAAAGTGCTTTATAATGATCTAATTGAAATAAATAATAATAATAATATTATAATATGTGGGGACATTTCACACACGGCCATCTGCCCCCAAACTAGGGAGACCCTGTACTATGGGTGTCAGACAGCTGATATACATACACAAATATATTTTAAATACATACATATCTAGATAAACAACACCCAGACACAAGGCAAACACAAGTGCTCATCACACAAATATTTACCGTGGGCGGGAACCGAACCTGCGACACGCTGCACAGCAGTCAACGGCTCAACCACTGCGCCAATCGTGTCGTCAAATGATTTTACTTTGACTTTGACCCTCCTGCACCGCGCAGCTACCTCAGGAACGGACTCAGTTATAAGCGGTCAGATTATAGCTCTTTCCGTACTCCCTGACCCTTGCTCGTGCCAGCCAGCGCCGCTGAGCCTGTAGTTTCCCTAAATAATGGAAATCCGATCCAGCCTGTCCCCTTACTGTCCTCTCCCAGCGACGCCCTAAGCCGAGGCTCGTACCCCACAGGGGGTGCCCTTAGCGTGTAGTCGCTTAGTTTGTAAGTTATTTTGCCCTGGCTGGAGGCCCTAAAAATAATATTTTTTAAGACACCACAGGAAAGTCCGGTTAAGCAGTCGACAAGCTCCTAGGTTGACCTGCGAGATGCCATTCCGTTCTATGAAGGATTCCGTAGCAGCAAGTAACATAATATAAAAGTTTTTTATTTTTATATTTGAGTTGATTGCATGAAAGGTACTTAAATTGCGGTTTACGATTTATAACGTATTAAAAAAAAACTACTTTCTAGATCTCGTTCAAACCAATTTTCGGTGGAAGTTCGTTTTATCATTCTTTTATTTTAGAAGTTACAGGGGGGGGGGGGCATATTTTACCACTTTGGAAGTGTCTCTCGCGCAAACTATTCAGTTTAGAAAAAAATGGTAATAGAAACCTCAATATCATTTTTGAAGACCAATCCATAGATACCCCAAAAGTATGGGTTTGATGTAAAAAAAAATTGAGTTTCAGTTCTAAGTATGAGGAACCCCATAAATTTATTGTTCTTTTTCTATTTTTGTGTGAAAATCTTAATGAGGTTCACAGAATATATCTACTTACCAAGTTTCAACAGTATAGTTCTTATAGTTTCGGAAAAAAGTGGCTGTGACATACGGACGGACAGACAGACAGACATGACGAGTCTATAAGGGTTCCGTTGTTTGCCATTTGGCTACGGAACCCTAAAAAGTAACCTACCTAACATTGTTGATTCCGATCCATCATAACTTGCACCAGTAACATAAATAACTAGCCACCCGACCCGGCTTCGCATGGGCCTATAGCCTTCCTCGTTAAATGGACTATCCAATTCAATTCGGTCCGGTAGATCCTGAGATTAGCGCGTTCAACCAAACAAACAAACAAACACTTCAGCTTTATAATATTAAGTACTTATAGATAGTTTAAGGACTGAGCTTTAGGGTCTGTAGGTGACGTTTGTTGACTCTTGGAGATATCAGAAGGTTGAAGAAAATACTCGGAAGTAATATCGAAGCAGTGTAGAAGTAATATATTTATTTTTATAATAGCGCGTCTTTTATAATATTTACAATAGTTTGCTTAACCAATAAAAAACTGTACATTAAAAACAAGAAACTTACAAAAAACTTACTTACACATACTTTCGCATTTATAATGAGACTGTTTGAGATGAGGAGTAATAATAATATGTGGGGACATTTTTCACACACGGCCATCTGACCCCAAACTAGGGAGACCCTGTACTGTGGGTGTCAGACAGCTGATATACATACACAAATACATTTTTTTTTGTAAATACATACATATATAGATAAACTACACCCAGACACAAGGCAAACACAAGTGCTCATCACACAAATGTTTACCCTGGGCGGGAATCGAACCCGCAACACGCTGCGCACGCAGTCAATCGCTCAGCCACTGCGCCAACCGTGTTGTCAAGTAAAATGACAACTATGAATGTCAAACCACCTAAGTGAGGTTGAGTCGAGTCGAGGAAATCATGAGTTTCTAACTTAGAATAAAATTGATCTTAGACGACACAGTTGGCGCAGTGATTGAGCCATTGACTGCTGCGCTGCGGTGTCGCGGATTCGGTCCCGCACGGAACATATATTTGTATGGCCTACAGATAGTTGTTCCGGGTCTGGCTGTTTGTGTATGTGAGTTTATATGTTTGTAAACACACCCACGACACAGAAGACATTCCTAGTGTGGGGCAACGTTAAAAAAATGTACATAATAGGGGCTGAAAGTAGTTTAATAGAATTAATTTTTGTTATGACCGGGTACTCTCTTTCCTACAATCCCCTTTTCCCTACAAAAATGTGGGTAATATGAATTTAATAACATTCTGAATTATACCTATAACGCTTTATTTGATCTTTCGAAGCATTCTTTGATCGTAAGTATCAAATTAAAAAGGTTTATGTCTAAAACAGTTTGCATAGGACGATCCTTTTTTATTTTATCCTACAAATATAATAAATCTTTTATCCTATATTATTCCGTCTATGTAACGTTCACCTACTAGAAGTACAAAGTAAAGAAAATCCTAAACTATTATAATTTTATTATGTTATTCATTTCGACAATAAGCACTAATTTACATAATTATGTGGATTTCATGGATTTCCAATTCATGAAATATGCGAATCACTAAAATAAACAAAAAACAATTTCATTTGTCTAATAGCTGACATAAGTTACTGATGTTTGATTGGCTAACTTAATTACTTAGGGTGGGTTGCTTCAACTAACCATTACTGACCGGTAATAGTCAAAAATGGCGCTAACTATCGTCAAATTAAAAAAATGAGTTGTTTCACGAAATCATACGTCAAAAAGTTTCTATTACCATAACCGACCAGTCAACGTAATCTTGTGTTGTCAAACAGCTACTTCAAACGTCAAAATAATAAGGAATCTCTTTTTGAATAACTTTAACTGACGGATGTTTATGTCATGAAACAACCCGTTACATTTAACGTACGTTAAACATCATCAGTCATAGTAACTTTTTAACCGTCCGCGTCCGTCCGTATGTAACGTTAACCGACTGTTTGAAACAACCCGCCCTTAGTAAGCGAAAAATAGAACGAAAGATAAGAACCACAAAAAACGAATACAATCACGAGATTGTAGGTATATTCGCTTTTGATTTGTATTTGCTTTGGTGGCTTCTCTCTCAGTGTTTCGCGCGTTCATTATTTTTCATTTTAATAAGAATGGATACATTCGTTATTCGAGAAAGCATTTCGATCCCCAACGCAGTTTGGAACTACATACCATTAATGTTGCTACCTACAACATTATATTACATTTTAGGAAAAATAAACTTCATCAGCGAGGTCTAATGAATGTATCTGTATTTTAATAAAAATAAACCAAGAAACAAAAACAGCAATTAACACAAAAATATATGCTCCGCCGCGACAGTGTAATCACTGCCGTGACCAGGATTCGAACCTGGGTTACTACGGCCACAACGTAGGGTCCTAACCACTAGACGATCACGGCTACCGGAGCTAGTGAACGAGGTACTGAAATACGATACCGCTTTGTATACGCTTTCACTCTCACCTCAGAAGCCCAAATTGTCGCTCTCTTTCCCTCTTACACAATTTACACAAATACCTACCGAATAAAAACGATAAAAAAAGGCGTCAGCGTAAAATACATCGTGTAATCGGTTTTTGTCAAACAAACTTATCATTGGTAGGAATTCTTATCAAAATGCTTAAATTGTTATTTTTCCTTCAAATTGACGTTGATTATAATTACACAACAATTTTAGCATTGGATTGCATTGACGTCATGGTATAAAAATAAAATGTAATTTTAGTTTTTTTTTTGTTGTGTTGTGTTTTGCTATTGTGCCTAGTCGAGCATAATATTGGCCTTTTCAACCGACTAAAAAAAAATAGAGGTTCTCATTTCGATACGTTTTTTTTTCCCATGCATATCTTTTTTCAGTGCGATACGATTTTGATGATTTTTTAATTGATCATCATCACCATCAGTTTCCACCCATAAGGGTAGAAAATTAAGTCATTGCTAAATTGTTTCGGAGTCACCGTTTTGTGATTAATTTGTATGATAAGGCCACTAAAAAGCGAACCTTATTACAAAAAATACAACCGAATTTAATGTTTTTTTTTACTTTTTGTTCATCTTTATATCATTTCTTATTATATGTAATCAAACAAATCTGTAATCTTCTACTGAATTATTAATTAGTACCTATATAGATAGGTAGGTACTCAGGTAATCAAAGTTTTCAAAGCATGAGGATGGAACTCAATAATTTAAACAGCAGTTAGATTCTGTAAGAATTCACCCTCGAATTCTAATTCTATCTTTTTTCACTTCGTAACTCACCTGAAGTGAAATCTAATAATAGTTACGTAAAAGTAACGCAGTGGCGCTTGCGTAGTTTTCATCTAGTTACAGAATACCCAATACCTATAGTCTTCACCGTTCTTACAGAATAGCATTGCCTGAACTGTTTTTGTATTGTGTTACGCACAGTCGGCAGTCTATCTAATAATGGCATGCAATGTTAGGTTATGTTTTATAAAGTTAAATCAAAATTACCGACCCCTGTTCTAAAGTGTCACAAACTTCCACGATAGAAATAGGCACGAAATCAATAAATATAGAGCTTTGAATCGTTCGTTCATTTCCCAAAGCGACATCTAAACAAATATTACAAAGAGGAAAGATTTGTTTGTTTGTACGATTTATCGCAAAAACTACTGGTCCGATTATAAAAATTCTTTCACCAATCGAAAGCTACATTATCCCTAAGTAACATAGGCTACGTTTATAAATTGAAAAAATTAGGGATCCTTGAGAAAATTTACGCGGACAAAATCGCGGGCAAAGTGTTAGTTGTTCCATAAACCACGGGCTATAGAATTCTCTTTCTATCGTACGTAGAAACACCAACACACCTGCCGGAAACCTGTCTAAAAAGAGCAACAAAGAGCTACGAACTTCATATTAAAAAGGTAAATTGCTTCCATACCTCATCAGGTCCGGCGTCAATCACATATTGACGACAGCACCCGATTGGCTATTAGTGGCAGATAATAAGGCCGTGCCACTGACAGACATTCAGATTGGAACATAAGCCTATTATCGTGATTGGCTTGGCTTTGTATGATACTGTAATTAAGTAAGTACTTTAGGTGAAAATCTTTATGGATTTCTCTTTCGTAATGGAAATTTGGCATAGGCCTTTATCTCATACGCACATACATTTAAGCCCCCTAATACCATTAGAACGGCTTTGGGATTAGGATCTCCGATGGAACAAATTAGTGAAAGGAATCAAGGAAAAAGGACAACAGAAAGACGGCTTAGGATCTTCACTTGGCAGCAAACTTGCGTAAAGATACGTGGTTTTAATGGATGGTCAGTTTTGGACGTTCATATAGCACTGGACACTTATACTGACTGTGAACCGATCTAGCCTGTCCCTTGCTGCCCTCGCTCAGCGACGCCACAGGAGGTGCCTTTAGCGTGTAGTCGCTTAGTTTGTAAGATTTTTTTGCCCTGACTGGAGGCTCTAAAAATTATATTTTTAAGACACCACAGGAAAGTCCAGTTAAGCAGCTGACAACCTCCTAGGTTGAGCTGCGAGATGCCATTCCGAAAAAAAAACTTACTGACTTCTCCTTAAGTAAATTAACCTTAGATTATGAAACAAAAGGCAGATAGACCGTGCGGCACACTGCGAGTGAAGCCAAAAAAGCAAATACGAATTCAAAAGCGAATACCTTCAATCTCGTGATTGTATTTGCTTTTGAATTTGTACTTATTTGTTTAGTTAAACGATGTGGCGTTTCGTGCTATAGGTACTGACTCGTGTCAGTACAGCATGAAGCGCGTAGTGGGTATTCGATTTTGAATTTGTATTTGCTTTTTTGGCTTCACTGTCAGTGTTCCACACGGTCTATCTGCCTTTTGTTTCATAATCTGAGATATTAAAACAGTGTAAATACCGGATTATTAATTAACAATACATTAAGCTTAATTGATTTATTTGTCTGCTAACGTAACAAATATTTGAAGAACAAATTCCATAACTAAGTTGCTCTTTGAATCAAATATTGAAATTCTTGTTCGAAAAGTTTTTAGATGCCTGAATAATATACGAGTACTAAAGGAAATCCATAGAGCCGCCAAAATAGGTAATGAATATTGGTGGCACCTGTACGTTAATTTAACTTTTTCAATAATGTTTTGTTTTACCTACGTTGGGTTCGAATGTTTTATGAAAGTGGATGATGCAAAAAGAAGAATCATATTATTGTGTTTGTTTTAATGTGTATTATTTTAATTTATATTGAACTTAATTTAATTGTATCGCTTGATTTGATGTAGGTAAGTCTAATGTGTACCTATGTGTAATTTATTTTATATAATATAATGTTTTCTGAAATAAATGAATTAATAAGAATTATTATGTATCATTAGCACATGTCGTTCTATAACTTCTGCCTATTGCCATTGAAAAGTTGTACCTACTTAGTTGTAGCACAGTTGTATAAGAAAATCGAAGAATTATCAGCAACTGTTTTTTTTTTGTTAGGTTAGCCTACCTTTTATTGACCCTAATCTCTCTACAAAGAATCATGGCGGGATCTATACATTCATTTGTATGAATGAGGGCTTCAAATAATTTTCCAATGTGGAGTAGAGAATACAGGACTAAATTGCCATGCTTACATACTTACCACATTTTTAAACCCTTCAAAGGATCATGGCAGGACTTGTACAAAAAAAATAAAGATGTATAGAGAAGTTGAAATTCTAATTCTTATATAACTAGGTACTCTTGGGTACAAGAGTATCTTCAGGCAATTGCCATATTTTTAAATCCCCGCAATAAAAATGAATGGAAGGTGAATAGTTTAACGAAAAGCTCATTATTTCAGAACGAAACGGCGACTGACAGTAACAGTGACACTGACTGCGCCAATTCGCAGTTCTTACTCTGCAACTGCATCGTTTTTATGGGAAATAAAGTCACAATATTATTGATTCTTTTTTTCATACACTTGTCACATCACTTGTCTGCCAATTTGATAGAACCGATAATGTCACTTGTCACTTTTTTTTACACGAAATGGGCAAAAAACATTTCGAAATGAAAATAACACTTTTTTGTTTCATTTCCTTGCCCATTTTATGTTTAGGTACAAAAAAAAAGTGTGTGGAAAAATTCTATCGACGTTATTCTGTGAATTTTGTGCTCACTGCAATTATGGTGGAGTCTTTTTATGTCTCCACTACTGCGTTATAAGGTATTGTGCAACCTTTCTTGTTTATCGGATCTCTTTTCACAAAATAGTTACCTATCCTATTGGCGTCACTAAGTAGATTTTTACAAGAACTACAGTGTCACGTTTAGACAAGAAACCTTGGTTAAGTAGTTGGATACTGTTTTAAAGAAATTTCCCATATCCAACAATGTACTGGTTACGTACTACAGGACCTAGCTACGAAAGTTTTAATCGTTAACAATTGGTAAGTAGGTAAGTAACCAACCTAAAGAATCTATAGGTACTAATATTATAAAGCTGAAGAGTTTGTTTGTTTGTTTGTTTGGTTGAACGCGCTAATCTCAGGATCTACTGGTTCGAATTGAAAAAATCTTTTTGTGTTGGATAGTCCATTTATCGAGGAAGGCTATAGGCCCATGCGAAGCCGGGCCGGGTAGCTAGTCAAGAATGAAGATTTTGTAAAATATTTTCGGACACCAACGACTTTACATCGTTTCATTGACGTATAAATACCTACTATGGGCCTATGTACCCCACTTTTTTAAACGCGCCCGTCGACGCGTGTTATGGCTGCTCTCTCGAAAAAAGCTTGAAAGAAGCATGCAGATGAAGCAACTTTTCGTCGGCATTTACAGATAAAATACATGTAAAAAAATTGTTAGTAATCTACAAGATATGATACGTAATTTGGTTTAGCCACAATTTTTCTATCGGCATCACACAATAAGAAAAAAAAAAGTCAAATCATCTCCAAATCATTGAGATGAAACCATTTTACTCCTTAATTTCTTATCAAAAGAGTATAAAAAAATATCTACTGCTTTGCAATATAAAGGAAAATGATTTGGTTTTGTTACTTTTTACAAATATGTATTATTTTTATTACAATAAATTAAAAAATCGTCCGATTAATGACTGCGTCTACATCATCCCCGCACTCGTCCACAAATTCAGTACGAACCAAATGCTCAAGGTTATTGGCATGTATACAAGCCTTAATTTATTGAAATAATAAACATATACCTGCTTAATAATAATTATAACAGCAGTGGGACAATAATAGGCTGGTATTATTATTATTAAGTAGGTATATCTTTATTATTTAAAAAAATTAACGAAGCTCATTCCTCAAACGCGCGTCGACGGCGCGTTTAAAAAACGTGGTGTGCATAGGCCCTTAATTAAATAAAAACTTTGTTTTTCATTATAAAAAATAAATATTATTAACAAAACTTATGAATAATAATAAAAAAAAAACACAAACTTGATAAATTATGTTTTACCCCTTAGGTGATTAAAAAATTGAGTGCTTGACCCGTCTAGATACTTAGGAACCTCCATTGTAAAAAAAATAATTTACGTATCTACACATACATTACATTTACATTTCAGAGCAATAGAACCAAAATATTATTGAAGTAAAACTTCTTTACGCACGCTTGACTTGGGGAGTAAACTGGTGAATGCGTGACGAGAGCGTTAGGAAACGTGTGATCGGGCAAGGCGAACGGAAATTGAGAGGGAGATATAAGTTAGTGAAGATAGAAAGAGAGAGAGAGTTGCGTTTCGTATATTACTGAAGGGGCAAGAGAGAGAGGTGCGAGCATACATTTTCTTTCTGTCTTTCTTTCATAGCCAGTTGCAAACGGATACATACATACTTAAAGATGGAGCGAAAGAAGTTTTACTTCAGTCGTGTGGTCTAAAGCACACTCGTATTTTTTTTATTTTCAGTAGGTAGGATATCTCCAGTTCCTCAAAACACGGGCTGGTGGAAAACAGCTGTCAGTCTTCAGAGAAATAAGTGGTACGCGCAAAGAAAAATATATGTAACAATAATTATTACAATATTCCATGTTCAAAAGAGTTGAGTGATTTTTTCACCCTTCATCTCGGTGTTGTTACCTACATGACGCGAGCCAAGATAAGATGTATCTAATACAGAAGAATACAGCAAACAAGGAAGTCACCAAGGGGGGGGGGGGGGGGTAGGCAGGGACAGTTACCCCCCCCCCCCCCCTAGAGATACTAAAAGCTTCATGTGCCTTTGACTGTATTTAAAATTCATACTTTTCCTTTCCACCGTATATCAACTTGCCCTCCCTGGGCCATCAGCTGACGAGTTCTGACGACGCTCTTGACAGCAAACGTGTTTCAGTACTCTGTAGGTGGGTACAGGGCCGTCTTTAACCTATTGGGGGCCCTGGGCACAATAGGATAATGGGGCCCCTATGACCTAAATTCTTAACAGAGCGCTATTTAGTTAGTATATACAAAGAAAGTAGATAAATAAAGTCCTAGATTTATTTTTATTTATCTACAATGACAATAAATCGACACTAATATTTAAAAAGAAAAGATTTGTATTTATTACCCTTCTAGATTTGAGATGGGCAAAATCTTTAACCACTTCTTTACTTACATGAACATTAGCTACAAACTGGTTAATTTCTCTTGAAGCATTGCACTTCTTCATTCTTTTTTATTATTTTTAATATGGAGAAGGAAGGCTCCCCACTGCAGTTACCATCATGCTTAAAAATATACTCAATACGATTTCTACATTTGGAAATGTCTTCAATTTTGTTTCTTTTAAAATATGATATATTTACAATAGACTATTCTTTCTTCCTTCATTTTCACTATTAACAATTTTCAAGCATTCTGTTAAATGCATACATAAAATTTCCAACTCTTTCTCATATTAACGTCTTTATAACAGATTTCAGGTAATTCTTTGCAAGTTTGTCTCATCAAAATGTAGCAATAGTCTTCAAGCAAAAAAATAAACCGGAGCGTTGTCTAATGTTCTTATGGGAAGAAAGGTTTCTACTTTGAATTTCTCTCTTCCGTTCAGTCGAAATGTCAACTGAACGGAAAAGAAAGAGTTTCTACGACTTGTCTTGTTCTTTGAGATAGGTCCTCGTAGTCAGATTCTGGGTTTTTATTCCTTGGCGGACGATTCGATAATCAAATTTATCCCTGAGGTAAATAAATAAATCATCAAGTGAAGTAAACAAATTTGTTACAACGTCTAGTGTTATTGTTTCTTTCTGAACATAATTATCTACTTGTTTGTGTGTTCTTTGCAATATAGGTAGAGTTCCAAATTTTCTATAAATATTAGAATACATTCAAAGTTTCCCATTTTTCAGAACAGATTAAGAGCGTCGTCTCTAGTTGTATCGTCTTTAGCCATGAACATCAGAGTTATAATTTGTTTATGACCTTAATCCAAGGCGCTTACTGCATCAGCTCGGGCTGACCATTGGGTTTTTGAAATACTATTGACAACTTTTTTTTAACCTAAATGCTAGGCTGTAAATGCCATGTGGTATGGCAATGCTAATTCTTTGACCCAAGAATAGACCAGCCTTCGGATTACATGAAGAGTCGATCAGCCGCTTGGCGATGTCCCGAAAAACAAGATGGGCACTCGGACCACATGGCCGCCACATGGTCTCCACCCCAAACAGGTCAAATATATAGCTTCCAAGGTTATTATATTTGCGCAGTTTGTGGTTTTCGGCACCTGCAGCAGCCGCCCCAGTACAACACGTCGTGCTAAGAAGATGAGATGGCGCAAGGATGTCGACACAAGTTGCGTCCCACTCCAAAGGCCTACCCAAGTTCCAAGGCATTATGGTTATCCCATCTGGTTTCTTCCCATCGTCGCGTGCTAAACCATTGGGTTCTAAAATAGCAGACATCCCGGTGATGGCAAGAGCATCACGGAGGATTTCATTAATGCTGGCGTGCCGTGCCATTCGGCCTGCGCTCCTACTGCAGGATAGGCCATGATGTTCGAGGCAGTCGACAGCTTCACCACACTGACAGCGATGCGGAGCCCCGCATGGAGCGCCCAGACGCAGGCATGTAGCGAGACGGAAGGTAGTATCACTCAGCATGGTACCGATGTTGGGTGACGGAAGTGCCTGAAGCCGGAGGCCCGGTTCCCACTCACCCACAGTCAGTACGCGGGCACGCTCACCAGAATTGGTGGACGTATTGATTAGATTATTCCGTATCAACCTTCAGGGCGGCTCATGCCACTGTCTCTGGGAAGACGGGTTCACGGGCCGATCTGTATCTGAGCAAGCCACTTTCCAGGCGTTCACCGCATCAGTCAAGCACGGCACTTCAAAGACAACCAGTGATGGGGATAATTTTTAATGGGTAAACTTTTCGGTGCGGTGGACAGAGGACAGGAACGCCGGTAATCTAACAGTAGAATTTTTGCGGACGCTGAGACCACCAAAACGAATGGATAGTGTGGTTTGTAGCGCTCGGTCATCCAAGGCCACATTCAAAATTGATGTTAAAGTATTTTTATTCATTTGATCAATTAGCTCCAAGAGGTGTGGCTGCTACATATGAGGTAGTACATACAATTTGCGCCAAAACAACAACATCTAATGAGGGTAAAAGTCGAATGTAGATTAATTTTGGAAAGTCTATCCGAAATATACATAATTATATATTCTTTTTTGTTAGCCTCTTCTGTCCCACTCCTGGGCAAAGGCCTCCCTCTATGCCTTCCATCTTTCCCGATCCTGAGCCTCGTCACACCAGTTTTGGAGGAATCCGTCCAGTTCGTTAAATAAATATAAATATCATTAGTGTTTAATTTTTTCTTCATTAAAAAGTGAAAAACTATCTTCCAAAATAGAAGAACCCAAAAGATGTGAAGAACTTTTGCCTGAAATTTTGATGTCTAGGGCATTAAATTTCTCTAAGGTCGATGTCTGTCAGTAATGTCTGCAAGGTATAATTCACATTTAGAAGGGTTTACTTCATTCATTTTTTTTTAGGACCTGTTATTCCATTTCGTCAATATATTTATTACAGATATTTGCTGCTAAATAAGAAAATAAGAAATGTTTTCCAGAATTCCCCAATCTTTTTAAGTGATCTGTAACTCCACACATCCTAAATAATTTCCAATTTGAAAGTTCCGAGGATTTCATTGTCACCGCGAAACGGAAAAATTTACTACTAATTTACAACAACTACAATCCGTCTAAGGACATTTCTTCAGGAATCCACTTCTTTTTGATGTTGAGAAGTCTTTATCTAATCTACCAACCGCTTTACTGTGTGCCAGACAAGTCATCATAGTTTTACTTGGCTATTTTGATGTGTTAAAATTATGTGATTAGTGTGCTTCCAATCATTACATCCACTCATAGAGCATGGATTTACTTTAGAGGGGTTTTTACAGAGTTTTTTTTTAATTATAATATTATGAAAAACTAGTTCTCTGAATTTTTTTATTCAAAGCGATGTGGTTAGTGGTTATAGTGCACCATTAAATTGTATTTTTATTTTTACCGTTTGATTTTTTCAAAATATACATTTTTTAAATTATTATAATATCGGTTATCGTTTGGTGATCTGGCAATTGGGGGCCCCATCGACCGCGGGGCCCTGGGCACGTGCCCATCGTGCCCAGTGGGAAAGAGGGGCCTGGGTGGGTATATTTTTAATTGCAGCAAGGTCGACACTCGGCAATGGCTTATTTACTAGTCAACAAAGAAAAGACTGCGTAAAATTAACAGAAAAATGCTTTGCATACACCAAAGACCGCACTCCAAGGATAATAACCGTAATACCTACGTCTGAAATAATCACAATACATGCGAATGCTGGTTTCAATCAAATTAATTATTTGATTGCAGTTTATTATTTATTCTTGTCGTGCTCATGATTCAAAATTATCGCCTTATTCACCAACCTTCTTGCTGTACGTCCCGCCAGGATCATACATCAAAAGTACCGTTAAAAAAACAATTAATAATAATTATTGATGCACAGCAAGCTTATTAACGGTCGTTTTGCATCGTGCATCGTGCATGACCTTAGCGGGATGTACAGCAAGAAGGATGGTGAATAAGGCGCATTAGACAGGCGTATCTGGTAGGTACCTATTTCATTTTAAATGCACAGTCTGGAAATAAAGTTTGAGATGAACATGACATTCTTAATCAGTCAGACAAATATTTCAGTATATCCAGTAGAGTTTAGCATAAAATCTCATCAGACTTATTGTGCTCTATGCTTTGGTTTTTTTCGCTCTAAGTAAAAAGTAGGTAATATAGTATAGTTCGAACGGTACAGCAGAGTTTACACGAAGCCAGTAATGCTGGCGCCAGTCTGCAGACAAGCCAGCGTTGGCCTGGCCCTTGTTTAGACGCGGCCAATCATTCACGGATTTTTTCTTATGGTGTGCACACGTTTGGAAAAAATAATGAACATTGACATCGTTGACATCTCGCGGACAATGCTAGAACCATTCACGTAAAGTGTTGACCAAATAAAGCTAAAGTCATACTGATCACACTCACTTTCACTAAACTTTTATTGCTTTAGTGGATTTTGCTAATAAAATATAGTGTTTCTAAATAAATATAATATATTTAAAAATCTAATATCTATGTAATCTCTTTTTATTTATTTGTAAGTGTTGTTTTTATGAAAACCGGTATTTTCCAGATTTTTGACAAAGTAACTTGAAACGCATCCGTTTCTATATTGCACGTGTTATCTTTGGTTAAAAAAAGTCTACATAGTCTATGCTTTAAAAATTGAAGTACCTTCGCTTTTGTAGTCGCGTTTTTAGCATTATCATGGCTAAAATGCTGTTGTAATTCGTTAATTCTGAAGACGTGCCTGGATAATCGTCGTGAACACTTAGTGTGAAAAGACAATTAGATATTTTGTACGATTATATGATTACTTGCTTTCATTTGACAAATTGCGCTAGACCGCATATTTAAAATGGCAGCCCTACCACGTAGAATAATCAAAGAGACACAGCGATTGATGCAAGAGCCGGTGCCGGGAATCAGCGCGGTGCCAAGCGAAACAAATGCTCGTTATTTTCACGTAATCGTCACTGGCCCAGAAGACTCGCCGTTCGAAGGAGGACTATTTAAATTAGAGTTATTTCTGCCAGAGGACTATCCTATGTCAGCGCCTAAGGTTAGGTTTATAACGAAAATATATCATCCGAACATAGATCGGCTGGGTCGTATATGCTTGGACATATTGAAGGACAAGTGGAGTCCCGCGCTGCAGATACGCACGGTGCTGCTGTCGATACAGGCGCTACTGTCAGCGCCGAACCCCGACGACCCGCTGGCCAACGACGTGGCCGAGCTGTGGAAGGTGAACGAGAGCGAGGCGATCCGGAACGCGAAGGAGTGGACGCGGAGATACGCCATGGACAACTGAACAGTGCCGCCCAGCACTCACACACCAGTGCCTCCCCGACGCGCGCCACACGAGGACGGAACTAACATATATCATGATTTTAAGAGTGCAAGTTATGTTATACACCCTAGACCAAGTAACTTGTGAAGAGACAATTGTGGATAAATTTTATTATAGGTGAGCGGCGCTGCGGGCGCTCATCGCTCAGGTTATCCTCCTGCATTTCGTAGCCTCGCCCTTATTGTCTCGGAGCGGTCCGACAGTCCCACAGGTCATTGTTTACCCGTTCACATGTAGCTTCGTTACAATATTAGGTATGCATATTTTTTTACTATCATAATAGCTAATAAAACAAAACCTGGAGACTTAAATGTATATATTTCATGGTTACAAATTTGGTTAATTTTATACAATGGATAGTGTTTACTGTCACAAAGTTGAATATCTTTGTAAGAGTCTTACGAACACCATCTCTTGAGTTCAAAATGTTATGCTTAATAAATGATTATATCAGTTAACTGATCACTAGTGATACTGGAAGTTTAATTTAATTCTTTTTTCTACATAGCAAAAGTGAATGCATTATAGATGTTTTAATTTCACTTAATAAGCAACAACAGCATGATTTCACTAAGAATCTTTTGTGTACTATTTACATCTTGTATAAAAATTATCATTAAATTGTATTTATGTAAATTTAATTTGGCTTTGTGAGAAAACTTCAAAATACATAATATACAAAAGCTAAACCAATATTTTATTTGCAATTATTTCTTTGATCTATTGCTCAATGGTATTACGTCACCAACATAATTATAAACAATATTTTTTCCTTAACATTTAAGTATATGAAATATGGCACAATTGTTTCATTTTTCTTTAAAAACTATACTTACATTTTGAATAGATCTGCCTAACGTGAAAACAAACACATTTAGTGTTCACAATAATTAATAACCTTATGACAACATTGTGATTCTTTACTTTCATTTTTATTAAAACTGCTTCACACTAGGAATTTATCTTATGTCACGGATGCATATACAAAACAAACAGCCAGACCCAGAAAGCTATCTGTAGGCCATACAAATAATTGTTCCGAGTGGGAATTGAACCTGCAACACTCAGCGCAGTAATCAATCACTCAAGCACTGCTCCAACCATGTCATGTTCGAGTTGCATTTCTTAAGGCAAAACTGTTAGACATACAAATCTCATATAAGTACATAGACATACATTTAAAACTTAACCCAATGTCATCATACATGGGATCAACATCTTATTTCAAGACTCCCCGATTCCCTGAATCTACTATCTTCATACTAAAAGGACCTATCAAGCTAAAAATATAGAAGTTATCTAAACATATATGAAAAAGTAGACTAGAATTATTGCAAAAACACTGATAGCATTAGAAAAACAATCCTTTGTTTATTTTTGTCATTTGATATGTCTTATCTTCTATTTATCTGAATGTTGTTTATTCTTTTGCAACAGAACACCTGACAGTAAGTTCATACTGTATGCTGCAGTTCCTCTTTGTCCTGCAGACAAAGCTTTTGTGAGACTGATAATCAAACGAATTTGTTTTGTAATTAGCAGGAAAAAATTGCTTTGTTAAATTGTACCTATGGACAACCATCTGTACATCATAGTCCCTCTAGGCCAGTGGATCATAACCAGTGGTATGTGGACCCCTGGTAGTCGCTGGAAGCACCGGTGCCGAATTCTACTACCGGTAGTAGAATTCGACGTCATCATATTATTATATTTATTAAATAACAGTGCGTCAACGACGCGCCTCAGGGGCCAAAAGAAGAACGCATTTATGAATACGCATTTTCCTAATTTATGTAATACTCTTGGTTTCAATAGTTTTATAATATTCTACAACTATGCCTGCGACTCTGTCCACGTGAATTTTCTCAAGCTTCCCTAATTTTTTAAATTGATAAATATAGTAGGCTATATTTATTAATTTAAAAAAATAGGGATGTTACTTGGGGATAATTTAGCATTCTAATGGTGAAAGAATTTTTGAAATGTATGGACCTGTAGTTTTTGAGTTTATTTGTTACAAACATACAAAAATACAAATCTTTCCTCTTTTATAATATTAGTGTAGATTTATTTTATTTATAGAACAACCTTAGCATCAATTAATTAATATTACCGCCAAGCAGTTGGTTGTCCATGACAAGACAAAAATAAATAAAATTGTCCCTCAACAGGCTGTTGGTTGCCTATGTCAAGGATTGATTTAATACCACCTCAATGCAATGAAAAACTGGAACTTTTCAAAACATAAATTAATGAAATTTGAAATTTACCTGCCAATATTACTTTGGTCTACAAAAAGAACAAGTGGAACTTGTTTTCCATGTCCTTGTCTTGGATAATGATAGCTTCGAATAAGAGTCAAATCATTAGGTTGGGACCAACTAGTCGGCCACTAGTATACGTAGGTACAGATGGTTGATAATGAACTAAGTAGGTGACATACATACCTCCTACCTACCAACTTTCTGGCCTACACGTAATTTCAAATTCGTCTCTATTTCACTGCCAGGGAAAAGCCTCCCCTATATTCTTCCAGACAGATACACTTTTCCTGCGTCACTTCGAACCAACTCTTCCGTGCAATGGTACGGGGTCAGGTCATCTGGCGCTCACCACGTCCTTGTCAGCCGCGAGGCCCGTCTTGCTGTGGCGGTGCCGTCCATCTTTAACCAGCTATTGTGTTGAGGCTCTTACTCAATACCAACCATGCATCCTCCATCCGGCATTTAGAAATGTAGGTAAGTAATTTCCCGGAATGCCATAAGTAATTATGTAGTTAGCCATAAATATATGTATTATTTACCTACCTACCAATAAAATTATTTAAAGGCTTTACACTTTACAATTTGTAGAAAATCTATTTAGGAACCAAAGTTGTTAGCACACTACACTAAATTGAATTCTAAACCAAACCACTTAGAATTAAATTTAGTAAACCACCGATTTACACTAAATCGGATCCAATCTGTTCTAACTGCGATTACTCCTTCCGATTTCCTAAATAGATTTTGATTTCCTACAAATTGTACCTAGTGTACCTAGCCTTTTAGCGTGGGTCTGAGTAAGTACTTACAACGGTTGTCCTCAAATTACCAAACAAACAGTACCACTTACCTAGGTACCTACTTTCTGATTTTCACTTAATACAGACATACAGCACTCAAGAACTCTAAGAGTTAACGAAGAACAAGCAGCCACAGCACATTTGATGAAATAGGACATGGTATTTAGGATAGTTGATAAGTGAAGTCACGAATTGATCAGTCGTGGTTAAGCTACGCTCGCCGCGGTTGACCCGTGGATGGGTGATTATCCATTCCATATCGAGCCATGCCTCGTGCCTCGAAAAGCGCGTAAAGCCGTTGGTCCCTGCCTTTTATAGATCTTTGACAGTCGTTATAGGGTAGTCCGAAGCCAGAAAATATAACAACCAGCCTTACCAAGGGGTTAAGTGTTAGACGTGTTACCTACCCAAATAACTGGGTTGGACAGGCCTGGCCAGACAGGCAGTCGGTCCATGTAAAACTGGTATTCAGCAGCATCCGGTTAGACTGGAAGACGACCCCAACATAATTGGGAAAACGCACGGCAGATGATGAATTAGGATTTTTGACTTGCATTTTAGCTATCAATCTTACATAGAATATTTAGGAGACCTGTGTAACTACATTATAGGTAAGTAATCAATGAGATAGGTAAATCAAAATATCTGTAGGTAATCTCTATATCGTGTCTTATCCGTACAATCTAATTAGCTGACCAACGCAATTAGGCACAGCACTCGGCAGTGCCCTAACATTAGTTCTTGTTGGATTCGATAGATGACGCTTAATCACGCTTTAGTACGAGTGCGAACCTACCGCACAGTCCACAGCTCCATTTGCTACCAAACCGTACCGATTCGTCGATTATTTACCTTTTCTATACATTAGATATGTAGACACTTTAATTTAACTAAATGGAAGTTAAGTGCGCGTAAATAAAGTTTACGGCCGATTAAATATAATTTGGTGCGGCTATCTCACTTTAGTACCTACCTACCGTACACATCATGGTTAGTGCGACTTTAGTCTAGTAAAGAACAACTAAGACTAGTGCTAATCTAAGACTAATCATTTTTAGTGTGGACTAAATAGCATTTAGTGTATAGCATGACTGAATTCTAAGTGCGGCTAAGCAAAGGGTTAGTTCGACTGAACCAAGTTTAGCCTAATCAATTTAAATATTCATCCTTTTTGAAGTAAAACTTCTTTACGCACGCTTGACTTGGGGAGTAAGCTGGTGAATGCGTGACGAAAGCGTAAAGAAAAGTGTGATCGGGCGAGGCAAACGGAATAGTAGATATAAGTTAGTGAAGATAGAAAGAGTTACGTTTCGTATATTACTGTAGGGGCAAGAGAGAGGTGCGAGCACACATTTTCTTTCTCTCTTTCTGTCATAGCCAGTTGCAATCGGATACATCTATACTAATATTGTATAGCTGAAGTTTGTTTCTTTGGTTGAACGCGTTAATCTCAGGATCTACTGGTTCGAATTGTAAAATTATTTTTGTGTTGGATAGTCCATTTACCGAGGAAGGCCCATGCGAAGCCGGGTCGGGTGGCTAGTACCTACATACATATAGATGGAGCTAAAGAAGTTTTACTTCAGTTGTGTGGTCTTAAAGCACTCATATTTTTTTTTTTATTATAGGTACAATCTTAGTCATAATACAGTGTTGCAGTATTTCATTTTTCTTTTTTAGGCTCGAATTATATCGGGCCTCTAAGCCGCGGAATTACAAGCAACATAGCAAGCGGCATATAATTTAGGTTAGTTGTTGGCCATATAGCTGCCTATCGCCTGTGCACGCGATGCGTTGCGGCGCCCTGACAGTCAACAGGCTACAGTCAACAGTAATAGTCGATAGTCGACATAATACCTTTGCAAACACAACATAGACCTTCAATATCAACATTCCATGCGGGTAACAAAAATAAAACAACCAGGTCAGTTTGTTCAGTTTATTCTTAACTTTAATGCAGACTAGAATAATACTCTTAGAAATGAGAACAACAATAGTTATTTCACATGTTACAGTGTACCTACCATATACCAGCTTTCACAATAAAAGGCTATTTATTATCTGTGTTTCTCAATGTAAATAAATCTTATTCACAACAGCTAGCAATACAAAATTACATCAGACTGTATACTTATTATATTTACGTTTAGTTCAAAAGGGGCGTGGCCAGTGTTCGAGGGTTGCAAGGAGTAAAAAAATTGAAACTTTTTGGGTATATTTTGAGCGATGTAGGTAGTAATAAATAACGGATGATTGCCTGAATGCTAACATTTCAAAATATGCGCTGACATTGGCTGGGTAATGTCGATGTAGTCCGGTTTTCCGCAAAGTCATCCGTGCTTTGAAGACACTGGCCATAAGAGCAAAGGAACCAAAAACGTGAAACGAGAAGACATATTGAGAGGACATTGGATTCAGGGATATATGTACGTAATCAGAAGCGGTTTATTTAAGTGTTTATATCTAAAGTGTTTACAATTAGAACTGTTAAATTATATATATTTTTATACATAAATAAATATTGTTTACTCGTTCTCAGAGCGCTAAGCTTAGCTAAGAACACAAGACATACATATATGTAGGTTACATAGCTATAGCGACACTATAAAATTTACAAAATATGATATATCTTTTGAGATGCTACACGAAATAATGCTTTTTTTATTACTATATCCACTAATCAATTCTTTTTTTTTTCAATTTGATCACTGTGGGTCTAGGATACTGCTCTGTGGCTCGGATGTTAGGATGCGTTTACTATGATAGATGCAAAGTATCTAAAACCAGAGCCACAGCGCAGTTGTTTCATTCGACCCACTTATCTAAGCTATACAGGTTGATACTGAACTGAATGAGATGATTTGGACTGTGGTGCTGCACGTTCATTTATAAAAACAAATAAGTTTAAAACACATTGAAACTTAACGATCGTAACTATGTTAGAATATACAAATAACAAAATATATGATAATGGAATGGCTAGATTGCTGACAAACATGAATGGCGACACAGAAATAAATATTTAAAATTACCTTTATGAATGTTTCCTCGCATATTTCATTCAAACCCCTAATTAATTTTCTCACACACTGTAATAACTTAGAACACAGAGAATTTTAGAAATACCATACAAAATATTTATTAATATTATCAGTAGGTATGTGAAGAAACAATCAAAAAGTACCCAAATTGAAGCTTATGAGACTTAAAGAAAACCACATAAATCAACCTCTATAAAACTATAGTTAAACTTACAATAAAATCATTTCATATCAATAATTTTGATACTAGGCGATAGTATAATAAATTAACAAAAAATATGGCAAAAACCTTGATTTGTTCTTTGACTAAACCGACGCAAAACAATACGAAATATGTTGTCTGAATTAATTTTGTTTTTTAATTAATAATCTAAGCAGATATGAGTGGGTTCTGATATTCAATTTATAAATATATTATTAAGTGAAGTATGTATACACATTGTCATGACAATTAAAGATAACACTATGTACTTACTATTACGGGTTTTGAAAATGTACTTTAAGTTCTATAATCTAAAACGCTCATAAACATTGCAGTAAAGTGGGTGAGATTTATCGAGCGTTACCATATTTTTTATGAATAATAGATTGTTTCGTTATATTAAATACATGGTGTTCAGTAATAGAGAGATAATACAACTTATATTCTATCTTATTAGCCACGAAAGCATTGTAAGCATTTGAAACTCATCACATAATGTTTTTTGAGTATTTTTATCAGCTAAGCTTGAGTTGGGGCCCTATCCTCGCTTTATGAAATCATTTTCTTATACTTTTTTTGTTTTTTATTAACTCTAAAGTTGTACCTAGTTGCAGAGTTTGTTTAAATAATAAATATGTAGTTAAAATAAATTACATAGCTAGCTTAGTAAACCAAGGTTTTTCTTAGTGAAATATTCACAGAAAATAGAGTTTTGCTCACCCAATTTTCTGAGTGTGGCGATCAAACTCACTTAAAAGCCAAAATATAAAATTGATTTGAATAATAACTCTATGCTTTATTACATAAAGTTTACAATCTGACAAATGGTGAAACAACTCTTGTAAAAAAAATACTAGAATTTGAAGATAACTATTAGTTTTTCTAAATATCTGACAAATCATCGTATATTGAGGGCCACGTTACATTCTTTCAGATCCTCCTAGTGAGGTTTGATTTTCATATCTCTCTGTACACGGATTATATCGATCAATCGCGATCAAATCAAGATTACCTACCTACAGTAATTTCAAGAGTGGTTATTCATTGAAGAGTAGTTATGTACTGAAGATTGGTGTTACACATTCTTAGAGCTGGTTACAAGTATCAACTAACATTGTTTGTGGGGAGATATATGTAACATAGGACATCTACGGGGTTTTGTTTAAAATGTAAATTAAGTAGGATATTTTTCAATGAATAGCCAATATTTTTACAATGACTCGTACGAACCAACATTAAAATTATCACAAGTAAGACGTTTTGGAGTTTTATGAAGTATAAATTCCAGTTCGCACATAATTATGGGCAGTATCAGAAATACATATTGGCTAATAATTGAAAAACATCCATCAACGATAAATGTCAATGCACCTATTTACACAAAATACGTAATATGTACAAACCGAACTTCCTGACCGCTTTGAAATTAGCGCAACAATACGTTTGCGCAGGGCAAACTGCGCATACCGTTGCACAAATACGCGTACTGTTGCGCAAATGCGCACACTGTTGCGCAAATGAGCATACTGTTGCGCAAATGAGCATACTGTTGCGCGTAAATGCGCATACCGTTGCGTAAATGCGCACATTGTTGCGCAAATGCGCACACTGTTGCGCAAATGTGCACATCGTTGCGCAACTGCGCATAAAAGCAGTCAAGAAGTTTGTCGCTGATAATATTGTAACAAACAGCTTATATACGTCATGACGCGAGGCTAGGGCCGTGGTTGCGGTGCTGGGTGGGCGTATATCGTAATATCGTAGTAAGCAGGCACTTGAGACGCGGCGAGACGCGCGTTAGATGAACACCGGGTTCTCCTGACCGGTTAGCAGCCTGAACATTGACGTCGGCATTGTTTTCATCAGGATCTGGAGATTTGAGACGGCAAATTAGTAACTTTTTTCTTTTACCGTTTGTGTCCTAACAAAATTAGTACACTAAATGCGGTAGTTGCAATGCTTGTATACAGATAGAATGCACAAGCATTGTTATATAGTTTTACACATTATTTTAATGTGTCAGTGAAAAGTGTGTACTACACACATAATATTGCCACTGTTTCCACCACAAACTAGTTCGATCGATAACAAGGTATGAAAAAATACGCAAGCTAGGCTACTAGATATTCATTAATCAGTTTCTTATTCGCGGTGATCGCAACATTTCCTCCGCTAATTTCAACTGCATGGACCATAATATCCAGGTTTATGTTTCTAAGCATTTATTGACTGAATCTACACTAAAATTATAAAGGAAAAGAGTTTGTTTGTAACGTACAAATTTAAATGTGTCAAATCTCTGAAACGACTGGTCCGATTCGGAAAACACTTTCACTAATAGAAGGCTACGTTATCCCAGAGTTACTACATGCCACATAAATTTCAATAACGCCCTCTTTCAGTCCCCCTAAATGGGTCCAGGGGCGATAGAGCTCGGGGACGTCCGTCGTCCACACATCAGGAACCAGGGTGGCGGGCGTGGCGCGCAAAGTGATCCAGAGATCTTAGACCACGCGGGGGGGGGGGGGGGGGGGGTCGAACACCTCACTCCCCCCCCGACACCAGTCAGGGGTTGCGGAAGGACCGCACGATCCCGCGACCCCTGGCGTAAGTGTGAGATGGAACACCGTGGTAGTTTTAACCGGTAAGAGTCCCGACACACACCCCATCTACTCTAGACGTTCATGAGGGTGTTTCTACGAAAAATAAAAAGAAATTGGTTGTCTGTAAAGTCGGTTTACGGACGATAGTTTTACATGATAACGTCATAAAGAAACATAATGGCTAAAATGTATATATAACATAAGCAAATAATGGCTTCCGTAGAGGTGGGCGGAGCTTATTGCTTGAGCCGATCGTGCCTCTCTATCGCTTGTTCTGCACTCTCGCTGCGTGCAGTCGGTGTTCACCGATTTATAAGACGTTATCACGTCAAGAAGAAAGGCTACATAAATTAGACGAAGTCCCGGGCAAAAGAAAAGAATATCTTACCTCTCCGACGCTGGTGGCGAGCAGGTTGACGATCCTCTCGTGCGGCACGGCCACGACGCTCTGCGAGTTGATCTCGATGATGCGGTGTCCCACGCGCACGCCGCCGCGCTCGGCGATGCCGCCGCGCAGCAGGCTGCAGATCTGCAGCGGGACCAATATGTCATACAATTAACCTTATTATGAGAATATTTCACATTATTTACACTTAACTATCAATAATTCAATATACAAGGTGTAACGTCAAATACGCAAAAACTGAAAATAGTTTGATTAGAATAACGAGCAGAATCAATTGAACCACTTTTTAATATAGGTCACATTTTTCAAAAAATCTTCATTATACATGTTGCCCTGTCTATTTATTAATAAGTCAAGCCATCACGTGCGCAAACCTGCCAAAATAGGCAAACAAACACAAATGGTTGTCGTCCAATTGAAATGTCCTATGTTATTACGCCGGACGGCTGTGTAAACAAAAAATTGTCAACTGTCAGTCAACCGATTGGCGTATTTAAGCTTAGTACTTTTATTATTTTCGTAACCAACGTATTTTTTTAATTATTACACCTATTACAAAATATGCTTTTAATTATTTTTTAATTATATACAATTTTCATATTTAATATGAGCGCATTTGATACAAAACGAACTGACGTCATTTCTGCTGAGCAATATGGCTGGCGTCCAGTAAGAGGCTTTTTCGTCAAAGTACGCGCGAAATTTGAAAATTTAAAATTTACATGCATTTTTATGGCACTTATAGATTGAATAAAAATTTTGTGTTTTTTTTTGGTGGCACAGAATTTTATTGAGACACTTTTCAAAAATGGGTGTAATACCCTATTGTCTAAAATATTTAAAGGAGCGCCTAATTTTAAATCAGATGGTTCCTATCTAAGCCTACTATAATGTAACTAAATATAGTGATTTATTTTAAAAGCTTAGCAATTTTATTACTTCTGCCTTTTTTCCTTGTTGGCGACTATTGAAGGGTTTAGGGATGAGATGCGATCTATAACTCTGAGAAAATAAAGGTTCTCGTTGACCTACAGTAACTTTACTGTTTTTGTGTGAAAAAATATTTTATAATACTGTTCATTTAAGTGAAAAAGAAGTCATATATATGTAATGGGCCCGTGTTAACTACTAAATCGAAGTTTAAAGATGACCCTTGCCGGTGTGAGTGGGTTACTTTCATCATCAGTTGGAAGATGTCCACTGTTGGTCAAAGGCCTCCCTCGAGCAGGCATAGTCGACCCTACGCTTGGCAGGCATCTTGGCGATCCGCTGCTGTACGACTTCCGGATTTTGCCTTAGTCTTGGCTCGGACACCCCACGGGTTTTCACACTTTTTACTACACTTTTTATCATAGAGATATATTTTCAACAACATTAACAATTACAATAACTAAGTACTCCACACTAATATTATAAACGCGACAGTAACTGTCTGTCCGCGTGTTTGTTACCTCGTCACAGAAAAACAAAACTATTGAATCGATCATAATTAAATTTAAGAGGTAGCTTGGGATCTAGGTAAACAAAAAATAGGGTATTTTGTCCGTCAGATAGATTTCCAAAAAATATTGGACACGTGTTTTTTATTTTTTCACGTAAACAAAAAATGAAGACTATGTCAGTACACTTTTACTGGCCAAGTGACGTGATGACGTCACAAACCCCCACTCATGTTTTTATTGATTTGATAAAACAAAAAATTCGTATCCAATATTCTTCCATAATCAAACTGACGGACTACTTCGATTTTTTTGGTAAAATACCCTATTGTGGGCAAAAGCTAGTTATTCATAATAAGAAGTGTAGGTATACTCACCACTCCATTCTGCACGCTAAAGCCCAGCTGATACTTGGTGTCTGGTCGCTTGATCTTCACCTCGACGACGGGCGCGCAGGGGACCACGGTGAGCTTCACCACCGTCTGGTTCTTAGAGTTCTTGATGTACGTCTGGCAGGTCGACAGCGGTAAGCCGACTAGGCTGACGCCGTTTATTGCGATTATTTGGTCACCTGCGTCAAAAACATGGATATTAAGAGCGCCCATCCCCATCGAGCGAACTACGATGCGAGCGTGATTGCAAAATTTTTTGTTTCAACCAACGCAAAGTTCGAAAACGAACGAGTGAATGAAAACGCGATAACATCGCAGGAAAATTGGTGCGCGGAGATTTCACAAAATGTGTTCCAGGAAATACGTGTTTTTGAAAAAGCCTTACAAGTTTTTGGTAATAATGTTTGTAATTTAGAATCTCCATTACAAGTGCAAGGTTTCTATGAAGCTGTTTTTTTTACTTTTTCAATGTATGAGTGCATTATGAACGGCCAAAGTCCAGATAAAAACTGTACAAAAAAGCTGATTTTCAGACGTGGTTACTGAATTTGTTTCTCAAAAAAGTTTATTTTTGGCTTCACACAAACCTAGATTTAAGCCACAAGATACCTGTGTGTTAAAAATATTTGGAGAATAATTTGTTGTAACGCCGTAATCACGTACGGACGTTTGTATGGGAAATATGACGGGATGGGCGCTCTTAAGGGCTTGTACACAAAACTGCGATGCGGCGTCGCATCGCAGAAATTTGCTGAGTAAAAGTATGTTAAGATGGGCTACGAGCTCTCTCTCTCTCTCTCTCTGTTAGATGTGTGCGATGCGACGTTGCATCGCTGTTTTGTGTACAAGCCCTAAGGGGCATGCGCTAGGGCAGCCCGAAAAATTCGAATGTTAGGTTTTTTTTTGCAATTTGTAACTCAAGTAGTATTGTAATAAAAAAGATATTCGAGGGAGTAACAAATATTCATTTACAGAATTATAATAATTAAAATCATCAACATTACTCTTGTACGAGCATCGCCACATGATTTAATTGTTTTACTTTTTTGCTTACTAAACTGTACTCAACTTTAGCTGAATAGGCAATGGCGCACTTCACGCGCAACCTTGAGCTTACTTAGGACAATGAACTACACACTGTCACGCAGTCACTATACACTGCTGGACAAACTTAATGGTGGTACTTGGGTGGCTACAGGGTGATGTGAATCGATGGAAAAGTTTCGTAGCCAATAGAGTAACACAGATCATTCCGTACCACTTTTTCCGTACAAGTTACAAAAGCTCGTAAACGTCATATTTTTAACCGACTTCAAAAAGGAGGAGGTTATCAATTCAAATGTTTGTATTTTTTTTTATGTATGTTCGGGCATAACTCTGTCATATATAGACGGATTTGCAAAATTCTTTTTTTGTTCGAAAGGGGGTTATTCCGAAATGGTCCCATATAAATTTTACCAAAATTGATTTAGTCCTTTTTGAGAAAATCAACAAATTCCGAAAAAAAATACTTAGACGACGTTTTAGTTTCTTCAATCTTTGGGGATTTACAATCTCTTTTAAGTGTGCCGCCGTTTCTTAATGGATTTGGATGTTAAGGCAACACTAAAAAGCGAAAAAAAAGGTAAAAAAAAAAGAAAACCGCCTTCAAAAACTAAAAAGTGATAAATAACTTTAGCACAGAACACACATTACTTTACTTTCGGAAGTCGGTGGCAATACAAAACAACAAACTCAAAGCCGCCGCCACTGACTTCCGAAAAAAAAGTAATGTGTGTTCTGTGCTAAAGATATTTATCACTTTTTAGTTTTTGAAGCCGGTTTTTTTTTTTGAAAAAACTTTTCATTGCATAGGCACGTGAATTCTAAAGAGGAATTATTTAGGACATTTATTAATGATTATCAGTGGTACTCGTGCGAAGTCGTGGCGGGTCGCTAGTTTACATAATAAAAATAATTTGTTACTCGTTAGTCTCGCTAAAACTCGAGAACGGTTGAACCGATTTCGTTAATTTTTGTCTTCAAAGTCCAGGGAAGGTTTAAATGGTAAAAAATATCTATTGACAGGGCAACGTCTGTCGGGTCAGCCAGTTTCAAATAAAAAAAGCCTACTTTTCACGTTACCTATATTAAGTTGTCCACACCGCGCGGCGGCCCCCGCGGGCGCGAGGTTGGCGATGACGACGGTGGGCAGCATGGAGCCCCAGCCCGACTCCACCACCACCACGCCCAGGATCTCGCCCTTCGACTTCGGCACCACCACCTGCGAACATGCAAACGACTATTAGATATGACTGGAGGAAATGTGAATAAGGGCACAGGTATAATTATGATAATGTGGTGTGGTGGATTGGTTTCATAAGGAGTGAAATAAATAAAAACAGTTTTAAAAATAAATTAAAAACATATTATTTCGGACGATCATTGGGCCAAACGCGTGACCCAATGGGTCCCTTTACATGGCAAGCGTCATCGCGGCAGGCCCAGGCGGAGGTGGCGGGATGATCTAGACTCTTTTGACAAAGACTGGTCTGAAATAGCCCTTGACAGAGAGAAGTGGAAGGAGAGTAGAGAGGCCTTTGCCCTGCAGTGGGAAAACACAGGCTGAATAATAATATCTAATAATAAATATTATTTGGAAATTTGTTAAAGTGCCCTATACATGTAACAAGAATATAATAATATGATACCTATACCTATAAGACTCACCAGACCTCAGTCAAACCATTTCAACGGTTTTGTGGGGCTTACTTTATACGCTGTGTAACTTTGAACATATAACAAATAAAAAAATAAAATGAATAATAATAATAATATTATGCATTATGAAGATATGATACGACACCACAGGAA
The DNA here is from genome assembly GCA_947361185.1 of Charanyca ferruginea. Taxonomy (NCBI): domain Eukaryota; kingdom Metazoa; phylum Arthropoda; class Insecta; order Lepidoptera; family Noctuidae; genus Charanyca; species Charanyca ferruginea. Next base: position 26,952,808 of record OX376058.1, on the reverse strand, counting down.
CTCTGGCAGCATCGGCTTACAGTCGCGAGCAAAAACATGTAAACAGTTGGTCTCATTCTAACCTGATTTTCTCCTAAACTATTGATTGAAATGTTATGGGGTTACGAAAAAAAAAGGGTATTTTGATCCCAAACTAATATAAAATAGGTTTTTATCTCTATGCTAAAATAGTTATTTCACGAGAAAATTGCTTATGAATTTCGCAATCTGTATACATATTTATGTTCGTGACTGTACTTAAGAGGTCAATTTCCCATCGGTCCAACAACAACGCGAGCGTGATTGAAAAATTTTTTGTGTCACCCAACGCAATTTTCGAAAACTAACGAGTGAGTGAGAACGCGATAACATCGTATGAAAATTGCACGCGGAGATTTCACAAAGTTTGTTCCAGGAAATACGTGTTTTTGAACTTTTGGAAGAAATGTATGTTATTTTAGAATCTCCATTACATGTGCAAGGTTTCTATGAAGCTGTTTTTTTTACTTTTTCAATGTTTCAAACATTGTGCAAAAAAGCTGATTTTCGGACGTGTTTACTAAATGTGTTTCTCATAAAAGTTATTGTTTCGTTACCTAGATATTACCCACAAAATACCCGTGTGTTAAAAATATTTGGAGGAAAATTTGTTATAGCGCCGTAATCACGTACGAGCGTATGTATGGGAACTATGACGGGACTGGCGCCTTTAACAACGTCACTGCGAAGTACGAACCCCAAGACGCCTGCCAAGCGTAGGGATTATGGCAATCCAATCTCCCCCCCCCCCCTCTTATGGGGCAGGCCTTTATTAAACAGTGGACGTCTTCCGGCTGATGACGACGACGCTACTGCTATACTAAGCGCTGGAGAAAACTACCAGGCTTGATTGGTTCAGCCTGATGGCCATGCAGTTCTTTTTTCGCATAACACTGCACGGCAATGTTTCTCTTGTAGCCATTAAAATATGCAGTGAGCATACAGAAAGCCACTATGCTTGCTCATTCATCACAATTCATATGCAGAACCTGTGTTGGCTGAGGCAGAAACCGGCGCGAGAATACTTTCCCATCGCCTATTTATCACCGAGTGATGTGCAGAGTCGGCTATTTTTGGTATTCGAGTATTTTGGTACTCGTTGAAAAAGGAATCGAATCAGGATTCGAGTCACGGAACTCGGATAGGTACTCGAGTACCAGCATGAGAATTCGAGTACTTTGGTAGACTCGAGTACTTTTTTATTTGTTCTCGAAAGCTTGCTTTCGGTTCATAAGTATTATATGACGATAGGACAGCATTCATTTTCATTTTGCTTACCGGTTTTTTCTATGGACACTGTATATATCAATGGATGTATCTTTTTCAAATGTTTCAATAAATTTGTAGTGTTCCCAAAGTCCACAAACGTTTTTTTGCATTCTTTACACTCCACTTTTTTATCTTCTAGAATTGTGAAAAAGTTCCACACTTCCGATTTCTTTTTCGGTGCCATCTTACACACACAATTATTCACAAGTCCCGGAAAGAAAACGATGCAGCACAATTCAATAACAAATCAATAACTAATAAACTAAGTAGAAATATGAAAACAATCTAATAACTTTCTGATACCGGCCAGCTGTTAAGAAACGTATTTACATTAAACAGGTTCATACTTGATTGCTGTGAACGTTGAGTCACGCGCGACACTCGTGACTAGCTTCACTCAGTAAGCTACGCGAATCGTAAGCATGCAAAGTTCGACTTTATGCGTGGAGAGGTACAAGATTGCGATTAAAATACGCGACTTGGTATTCGAATACTGTAAGTACTCGAGTCCTGTATCCGAGTACTGTGGATTTGAATCCTATATTTTGAGTACTCGAGTATGTGAGTACTTACTAGGTACTCGAGTCAGTATTCGAGTCAGCCTGACTTGGCACATCTCTAGGTATCAGGACAGGCTGTCGTTCTTGTTTATGGTTATCCCGTAATCGTTTGCTACTATGTCATTATACGATTAAGTCATTATACGATTTAGTCATAATGCGCAGTAGAGAATATGAGATGTGGATTATTTACTACATAGGTTTTTTGCGTAGTAGGTATTGACAGCCGGACTCAGGACAACACGTAGGGTCACCACTGTTGGAGAATACTGCTAGAAGCTGATAGTACGGATGTTCTATGTCTATGCTTCGTACGGACAGTGTCACCAACGGGTTACCCCCTTTTCAAATAAATTTTAATGTGTGAGGGGTATATTGATGACGCTGTCTGTACCGTTAGCTCGCTGGAATATGACATTGGTGCCTTTACGAATAAGTTCGTTCATTTATTATTATGTAGGCTATCTAAGAGGACAGTACCTCAACCATTTATTGTAATGTACTATGGATTATTTGTTTACGTACCTGTTTATCGTATTATTTAACCTATTAAACGCCATTGACAATTTAAGTTTCAAAACGGTCGCGTGGCTGAGGCGCCACCGGCAACTAAACTTGTAAATTTTTTGCTATTTTTAATCAATAAACTCGTATTTGTTTTTTATGCGACTGGTACTAACTGTTAGTGGCATACTGAAAAGGCGCTGGCTTAGTAAAGGTTAACCAAGTTTAAGGGTTGAAATGAAATGCCCTCCAGGTATTTAGAAAAAAAAATCTACATAAATATATACCTCTTTCTGCAATTCTTTTTTAGCGAACATTTGTAGCTCGTCTCCAAATATCTCCTGACTATTCAGGACTTCTTGATAGTCCATTTCCTTCACAAAACTGTGGTCCTCTATCCCATTGGCCTTCAGGAACTCCATGTATGCGACCTGGAACGCTTGTCCTATAGACTGGGCTATGAATTGTGCCTGAAACAAAGTGCATCATGAATATTATTTATTTCTTAAGTTTTGAAAAAAGATTGGGGACAAAATTTTGTTTAAAACTATTCAAATACAAACAAGATTATTTTGTAAACAATATTCAGTCAAATTAGAAAAGATAATTAATACATAATGAAGATAAAAGGGCAATTTTTTGGTGATTACAGTTTAAAATCATCAACTTGTCTAGTCAATCGTGGTGATAATAACTAGGATTATTATTCTTTTCTTTGAGTCTTATAATTACAAATGACCGTCTTCTAACGAATAAGTTCGTAATTGTATGAAGACATTGAGGCAGTAAATAGTGTTATCAATGTTTATTTAATTTCGTCGAGACTCGCGTATCGTTTGAGGTTAGATTTAGTTCACTTTACACATTACTTTGTTGGTATGTTTTATCTTATTTATCGTGGTGTAAGGTCCAATGTGACTGAGCGTTTCGTGTGGCCGAAAATATATCTTCTACATGAGACCAAACCAAAATCGATGCAATTCAAATCTATTACAGATCTGTTAAATAAATATCGATTTAATAAAAAAATACATACCATATTTTTAGATTTTATTTAATTCTGTTAAATACACTTGTCACAAGAACTTAAACTTGTATCTAGACTAAACGTTTAGATACGAGTTTAAGATCTTGCTTATTAGCTACGGTCGAAGCATTGCTTCATTATGCACTTGGAATAGGTAAGTATGCACTTATTATGGAGATTTTCTGGTTATCGGTAAACAAGTTTTTTTGACCTATGCAACAAGATGTGAGATTTTGTGCATTTTGAACTTTGACCTGGTGGTTTCGAAATCCTTCGTTATTACAGGCTAACAATACCTAAACTATGTCGAAGAAACTTCATTTTTATTTTTCTTAAAGATCTTATAATCTTGTTAGACAATTATAATAATCAACAATTTAACTCTACAAGTTGAAATAATGTACCTTTTTAAACAATTTAACTCTACAAGTTGAAATAACCTTAATAATGTACCTTTTAATGAAAAAATAACCTTTACGAATTATTCTAACTTAGAGAGTTATGGATGATATTAATTAATATAATTGTCTAAAAACTTATTCGTTACCTACTGTCGCGTCAGTTTTTTATTACCATGCAACAAGTTACTGAGCTGATAATTGCAAAAAAACGTAAAAATATTTTAATTTTGCGTTGATAATGTTTTTTCAAGATTTTAAATATCTAAACATTCTACACTCACCTCTTCACTCTCAAAAACATGACAGTATATCTATTCTGTTACAATCTCCCTCGGTGAACACCTTGGTCAAGTGACCCGTCCCGATGTTAGGGATTGACAAAGCAGACGGACGGATGACAGCTCACTTCGCCTAGATAATCACTGAGGGAGATTGTAACAGAATAGCACTGCTGATCATTTTAAATATCTACACTCACCTCTTCACTCTCAAAAACATGACAGATCATTTTCGGTGTGCGGTTCAGTTTTGGCTGGTCGGAGTCATTCTCGTGAGGCACAAATCTTCTCCTGGCCATTAACACCACCAAGTCTCCGATATCAGCGATATAAGATATAGTCCTTAGCGCATGGTCCATCATTATCTCCTTCAGTTCCGTGTTTAAAACCATTATTTTTTCCGTAGATATAAAGAGGTCGACTTCTGTACTTGGCTGATTTTCACCTTCGGGTGCCTAGAAATTAAAAAGTGTTCTATGATATAGGAATATACGGGCCGGCTTGATCTCCAGAATGTAGTTAAGCTTCTGAACGTTTAACAGGCGAATGGACCTACATGGTGGATGGTGCAGATTATACATGACACAGACTACAATTAAATATTGCTATCTTTTACTATCAGGGTCAATAAGAAAAAAACGAAAGATACTTAGGACTGTCAAACTTCACATAAAATAAACTTCAGCAATTTATAAACCTTATTCAAAGGTGACTATCGGTGAATTGCACAAAAACAACATTAGTGTAACGAAGACTTGAAATTGACGCTGACAGCGTCACTTTGTTCTTTTTGATACAAAATGTAAGGGATGGCATGAATTTAAAGTCTCTGTTTTCGTGACACTTAACGTAAGCCTGTGAAGTTTTAGTTCAAATTTATTTATTTGAGAGCGCTTATATATTTGTATCTCCCTCTTATTCTACCTGTGAGACAAAGACAGCAATGATTTTAGTGCAGTTCAGTTATGCTATAAAATCAGCAACCATGACACTAAAGCAAGCTAACACAATGATAGTATGATTTCTGATCCTACACAACTGCAGCTAGGAACTTTGATCAACTTTCTAAGATTGTAGCTCAAGCTTGACTTAATTTTGAATACACAAACATGTATGTAGGTATATGGTCAGAAAGTGCTTGTCACTTAGTAGACATAGAATGGGTAGTACGTCGAAATGACGTGATTTTATGAAGGAATATTTTGTACGGGCAGTAAGAACGTCCAAATGACGTCATTATTTATGTGATGTTTGTAATGGATGGATGCATCGCTGTCGCATTTTATTTTAATAAGCAGTGGCGCATTATTTGACGAGGGCACAAGCTTGGGACAATCGAAAACAATTTTCTTCCAAATTAGAAGCACCTACTCTCAGAAAAGGAGAACGAAAAATGTAAGAAAATTTGGATGAAAAACGCGTGGAATACAGTACCGGTTCCTTTTTAAAGTAGTTAAAAAGAAAATTGTTTTTTCCAAAGACCTGATTGTCTTGTAAAAAGTAAAAACGATGAAACAGTTACAAAATGGAAGACACGACAAGTGCTCTTAATACGCCACTGCTTCAGAGATAGTAATATTTAATTTAGAATTTAGACACTTACCAAAGCCTGATTACCCAAGACAGCGAAAAGGGAAATATACGATTATGTTAGTATAATGAAATGGCAACACTTAAATATAGGTAACAATGTTTTATTGGAATCTGATGTTCAATATAAGTATTCATAAAAAAAACAAATATAATTATTATAAGCTTTGTAAGATAATGAATATGAAAAACCCCAATAAAACATTACAACAATACACATAACTAACCGAAATGATTTTATTCGATAGCAACACTGACATTTGGTGTTGCCAGCATTAATGTTTCATTCAAGTTCAGAGATAAATAAGTAATCATTTCTTTAGATTTGAAACGAACACAATAACCCTACGGTTTACTATCCATGCCATTATAAGTATTTCGATGCCTTTATAACATTCCTATGAACGTTGATTTTTATTGAATTTTTCAATGTGAAAGAACTCATGTTGTGAAAATATAGATTGCCTGATTGCTTTTAACGTTGCGTGGATATGGAGCTAGCATATTTTGATACGATCGATCGATATTACCGATAAGTGGAGTTAGGATTAGCGCCAATAGAGCGGAAATTTGCTAGAGAATTTTTCAGTTATTAATTGATAATTTCTTTCGACCGTATTTCGGTCACGGTGGCTTAATGGAGCATAGCTAAGTATGCAGGAGATATTATAGTGCACAACTGTCTGTGCAAACACAAGTGCAATCCCTCTTCCCCTCCTCGCATAGTCTGATGGGACAGCAATCCGACACGACCGAGGAGAGATCCAACAGAAGAGCTCTTGGTCCATACGTGCTCTCCGAAGCACGGGGGTGTTATACCGCGCCAACTTTTAATCCCCGGACTGCTGCGAGATATTTCTAATGGAAAATCCAATTGGCCCGACCTGGGCATCAAGTCCAGGAACCTACGCTCATCAGTCGCGCTTGCGACCACTATACAGTCAAATGATAAAGAACTAATAATAAACATCTCAAATAGTGCATTTATTATTTTGCACACAATTATGCAAATGACAATTCTATTTATATTGCATTTTAGATGATTATCAATTAATAAATGAAAACCCTTCCGAGTATATACCTGCTATGGCCGTTATGCAGCTAAATTTGGCTTAGTCGCTAAATTTATCTCAATAAACAAAATAAAATTTAGCCAGGTTTAAAAAGAACGGTGTTTGTGCCAATTTCTTATTTTATGTTTACAAGTTTTTCAATTTATTCATTTTTCTAAGTTACTAGCGCGACATTTTGCGAAAGAGACATTCTGCGAAAGCGACATTTTACGACCAGTAGACATTTTGCGAGAGACATTTAGCGACTAAACCTTAAATTTATGTTAATAAGGCCTTAAAACACTTCAATAACATCCAAAAAACTCAATAAAAACCAACATCACACGACTTAGCATAACAGCTATCTCCATAAAGAGCCTAAACAAAATATGTCAGCCAAACCACCTTTATCTTAGTGACGGCTTCCTCTACCATGTTCTTTTTGGGTCGCTTCTTGCGCCGTCTCGAGTCCTCGTCCACCTCGACCGAGCCCAGGAACGACAGGCGGAACACGGCAGCCGGAGCCGCGTACACGCCGGAGTACGGCCCGTCGCAGCCCCACTGTGACACGAGCCATACCGGCTAACCTCCTCGGACGCTCTCACGCATTGTGGTGTATTCGATTTGTTTTGTTTTATTTATCCCCTTAACTCTTAGAGCAGGGTTTCTTAAAGTGGGGTAGCATGTGTACCAGGGGTCCGCAGTAAATCAGTTAACTCACAACATTTTATTAGGAAATTGTGTAGTAAACTCTGCATTTATCGGCCAAGCCACTAACTCGAAATAAAGCTTGTTTTTTTATCCTAAAATATTCTTTAACAGGGGTCCGTGGAATTGTTTAAACTGTGAAAGTGGTCCGTACTACAAAAAGTTTAAGAAACCCTGTCTTAGAGGCATGTTGTCATTGTTTAACTATTGTGTCTGCTAATTTGACAGTTGTGCTTTTAATGAAGTGAAAACTTCTTTAGCCGCGTTTAGCGGTTTTCTGGTATGGGGCAAAAGTTATGGGTACGCGTCACCGACGTGTTTTGGTTTCGTTACGAAAATATCAATCTTATTGGTAACGAAATACAATTTGAAATTGAATGCATTTATTATAGTGACATCTAGCGGTGGGTAACGGTACTTGCTCCGTAAACTGTTACTAGATGAGTACGAAAAGTAATAGCAAAAAAGAAAAGAAATTACAAAGTAGTTTTCGCTTCTGTCAGCAGTTTCCCCATAACTGCCCATTTTTAATTATTTTTTAGTGTGTTGTTTGCCAGTTTGTCAATCATTCTATCTATATTAATATTGATAAGAGGTAACGTTTGTTTGTGAGGGTATCTCTGCAAGTTCTGATACCACTACAAAAAAATCTTCTACTGATAGAAAGTTACATTATTTCCGAGTGCCTATGGCTATGGTATAATTGTCTTCTACGCGATTTTTTTTAAATTCGAATTGATATCAATTATTTTTTTGTAATTATTCTGTTTTTGATATCATTATGATAATTTATAATTGTAATTGTTGACTCTCTGCACGTGTTGGTGTTAACTGTGAGTGCAGAGAGTAATTGAACTAATAAATAAATAAATAAATATAATTTCATAGATGTCTGGCCTATCGATTGTATTTGATTCTATAAACAAGCAGTTTCAGGTGTTAAAATTAGACTAAGAATGAGGTACCTATTTAGTTTTCCTTATACAAAAACATGCTATTTTAGGCGTTTCATTGGCGATAACTGGCGTTATTTTAATTGATAGGCGTATCCTGTTTTTAATTGATGCTTTGAACAACTATTGGATTATTTATCTGTACCGGATACATTGATTGACGGAGTGTTATTGAAGTGGTACAGTTTACATATTTATAACTAGCTTTTGCCCGCGACTTCGTCCGCGTGGATGTCGGTTATCGCGGATGCAGGCGAAGTCGCGGATTAAAAAGTAGCCTATGTCCTTCCCCAGGGTTCCAGCTATTTTCATACTCAATTTCATCAAAATCTGTTTAGCCGTTTCATCGTGAAAGCGTATCTCGCAAAATTCGCATTTATATTATTATATTAGTATGGAGTATGGATTATGTTTTATACTGTTTGTAGATATGTTAAGTTAGTAGCATTTTTAAATAATGGTTCAAAACTTAAGCAAGTACAAATCAGTTCAGCTAAACAAAAAGATTTGACAACGATTTCTAAAAGATTTATCGCCTAAATGCTTCAATGTAAATGTTTTTGCAATTTATAAGTTTCTAAGCACGAACCCTTTGTTTGGCTTGCTTTCCAAACGCATTCTTCCACAAAACGAATAGCAAATGATGAAAAAGTTTGCGCCAAAGCAAGCAAAACAATTCGAATACAAACACACAATGATTTAGGTGAGAAGCGAGCGATCCACCGTCGTTAGTATGAAAGCAGACCTAACGAATCAACCTGAACATTAAAATAGGGAATATCGTGTGCGTAGCGCTAAGCCTTCCGCGATGTTGTGCCTCATGTCGGTCAGACCACCTCAGCCGGTGTGAATCGGGTATGTAACATGCTATATTGTGCATATTATGAAATAGTGCATGGAAAAAAAATAGCTTCCGTACCAGTTAGGGCGGGTTGTTTCAAAACAGTCGGTTAACGTTACATACGGACGGTAAAGAAGTGCGATGTTTAACGTACGTTAAATGTAACGGGTTGTTTCATGAAATAAAAATCCGTCAGTTAAAGTTATTCAAAAAGAGATTCCATAATATTTTGATATTTGAAGTAGCTTTTGACAACACAAAATTACGATGACTGGTTGGTTATGGTAATAGTAACTTTTTGACGTATGATTTTGTGAAACAACCCATTTTTTTGATTTGACGATAGTTAGCGCCATTTTGGACTATTACCGGTCAGTAATGGTTAGTTGAAGCAACCCGTCCTTAGTGACGTACTTTCTGTGTCAGTCTGTTATCGAATCATGTTTACGTATTAAATTCGATGTGATTTTTTCCGGTCAACGTAAACACGATTCGGTGTAGAGCGAAAGTACGGTCGTAACTCGTAAATAGTCTGAAATCGGAACATGCTAAGGTAAAAGACTAGCACAGCACAATGTGATCGCATACTCGGAGCTTACCTTACGGTGCCCTGCAAGGACTCAAATGATACAAAGCATTAGCGTCAAGCGGAACAGAAAGCGACAGATAAACAAACATTTTCAGAGGAGGCTAGCCGGCCAATACGGGATCCGACAATCTTCTTGGGTCGGGTCGAGGGGTGAGGATCACACTGAAAAAAATACTCTAGTGCCAAGTCAATAAGAGCTCAAACGGTTTGGCGGACAGGTCGTGGATGGCTCAAAACGGTTCAAAATTAAACATACACAGGGCAAAGTCCCGTTAACGTTCTAGTATCTAAATATTGTTTTGATCGTTTATATAAAGGGTATGAAGGATATCCCACTAGCATTCTCAATACACTAATCCTAATGAGCATGAAATTACATATTTACAAGATGACCGTGAAAGATTAGAACATAGGAGGGTTGCGTGCAAATAGTTGGAAGAATTTGCGTGCCAGTATCGCTTCACGCGTTTGAATAGGGATGTGAAAGAGCGTAGCTTGTATCGATATAGTATATAGCTCGACTAGTGGTGTCGGAAGTCGATAAAATTGTGTTGTATTTTGTTTTTCATCGAGCTAAAGTTATAAAACGGGTAAGCGACTTTTAAAATAATAGAAAAACCTTATTTATTTGGATATAAAATTCAAGGTTGATTATAGTATGAGAATTTACCACGAGGACAAGATTTGAATATAGTGTCAAATTATCATACTAATAAAATAGTTATTCTTGTTCATTAATAAATGGCATTCAATCAGTCGCGCCGTTGTATAACCGTCGCCATAGCTTGCCAATCTCAAGAAGAGTGCTACAGTTAGAGTGGGACAGCAAGTGACAAGTAATTTCATGCTCTCGCTCAATAAACATCTACATATTATAAGATACAAACATTTTACATTAATACCGATTCACACGGGCAAACGGTAAGTTGCTCAACTGTGTCTTTATGAGAATGCATGGTTTAAACACGGAAGTTAGCAACCCTGACTTTTCTGTTAGTTGTAACCCTAAGGTAGGTAAAAAATATGAAGAACAGACGCTAGCATATCAAGCCCTATCAAACTGTCTAATTTTCCCAATTGAATTTGAACCTTATTCTTTTCGAATAAAGTTGAAAATCTTTCAAAGAAATTTGACAGGTTGTTGTAACTTGATATACCGGCCTGTTTATTACATTAATTAAAATAAGGGTTATGTTTGATTAGTCTTATTAATAAACGGTATATTGACTGAATTCTTTTTTGGTATAGATTTTCTCGAATTCACTAAATTACTCACTTAATTACTGAATAATGAAAATGGGTAAAAACTTCAAACATTATGGACACCAAAATGGATTAATTTAAAATGGTTATCAGGGTCAAAGAAAAGTTAAAAAAAAAATTTGATAAAATACATTTCCAGGTGTATACAATACCTTAATCCTGGACACAGCTTCTTCAGCTTGCAGCATCCTGGTGGCCTTGGTGGGTTGACCCTCGCATGCTAGCTGCGTGGAGCCGAGGTAGCGAGCGCGGAACAGTACTCCTTCTATGAGCACTGAACGGGTTACGTCTGCGGAATTAAACACGTTACTGGATTTAACTAATATTTCTGTCAAATTAATCACGATTTTAAATAAACAAAAATGAAATTATTTGTTGTGATGTATGTATAGGATACTAGCTTTTGCCCGCGACTTCGTCCACGAGAATGTCAGTTATCGCGGGTGCAGACAAAGTCGCAGATTCAACACCTAGTCCTAGAAGAAGTATGCTAGGGCGTCCTCCATTAATTTTTTTTTTGTTCTATACTATGATAATTAATGTAAATGATGTTACCGTTTTAATTAACCATAAAAAATAATAATAGTAGCCTATGTCCTTTCTTGGGGTTTAAGCATTTTCATACCAAATTTCATCAAAATCGGTTCAGCCGTTTTGTCGTAAAAATCTTACAGACAGAGTAACTATCGCATTTATAATATTCGTATGGATGTATTATTTCCTCAAAAACTTTTTATAGTGCTACTAGATAGGTAGGTATATATTTGGGAGTATTTGATTTTTATCTAAACTAATATTATGACTGTAAGACATATAATCTCTGAAGAAAAAAATCTTTCACTTATAGAAAGCAAGTGTCATAAGCTTTTATGATATACTAGCGACCCGACCCGGCTTCGCATGGGCCTATAGCCTTCCTCGATAAATGGACTATCCAACACAAAAAAAAAACAATTCGAACCAGTAGATCCTGAGATTAGCGCGTTCAACCAAACAAACAAAGAAACTCTTCAGCTTTATAATATTAGTATAGATTTGGCATCTATGCAGACGAAATCGCGGGCAAAAGCTAGTAGTCTCTATCAAGTAAGGTGTGTTACGATGCCACCAATCTGTCCAGGGTAATCAAAACATTGCTAGCAGTGATTTGCACTAGTGATTTCACATAGTGATTCCTTCGCAAATTAATTTCAATAAAGAGGTAACTTGACTGGATCAGTCTTTAAAATCATCTTCATTATTATTGTGTGCGCAAGCAACTTTGAACTTAAGCGAATAACACTACTTGGCGCAGTGGTTGAGCCAAGTAGTGTTATGCGATAGCGTTAGATCGACTGCTGCGCAGCGTGTTGCGGGTTCGATTCCCACCCAGGGTAAATATTCGTGTGATGAGCACTTGTGTTTGCCTTGTGTTTGGGTGTTGTTTATCTATATATGTATGTATTTAAAATGTATTTGTGTATGTATATCAGCTGTCTGACACCCATAGTACAGGGTCTCCCTAGTTTGGGGTCAGGTGGCCATGTGTGAAATGTCCCCACATATTATTAATTTTTATTTATTTTTGGTAGCAAAAGTGATATTTCTAAAAAGTAATATTTTTCGTCACCCTCTATCAACTCACCATGGACAAAATCCAAAAGCAGCATAAAAGATGAAATCGATTTAGTTCACTTTATTCGAATGATATATTTTATTTAAATCAGTATTAATAAAACTTACCTTCTTTATTTTTGCTCTTCTTCTTCCCATCTTTGTCCTGTAACAGCAAGAAAAGATTTGTTTTCAAAAATAGTTCCTTTATCCTTTCCGATAGAGTAACTTTTGGGATAAACAAGTGTCGAAATAGATTTGGATATGGGTGTAGGAATCCTGCCCTACAATAAAATCATATCGTGCAGATGTCATCACGAAGTAGAGGTATGCTCCTAATTTAAAAATGAGTAAGTAATATGCATTCTATGTATAATAAACTATTGGCTTTGCTGTAAACCACTCTAGGGCCTGTGGCATAGCCATTGTTTGATAATGGTTGCGCGACTGTCTTATAGAACTAATAAAGAGGCGATCAGACAGAAGCAGCGGCGGTTACTTATCAGATACAAGTGTAAAAAAAAGACAACCGCTTTCAAAAAGTGAAAAATAACTTTAGCACAGAACACACATTGACTTTAGTTTCGAAATTCAGTGGCTTTGTTCTGTTTGTTGTTTTGTATTGCCACCGACTTCCGAAACTAAAGTCAATGTGTGTTCTGTGCTAAAGTTATTTTTCACTTTTTGAAGGCAGTTGTCTTTTTTGTAAAAAGCTTTTTATTTTCCGCTTTTTAGTACCTCCTTCTCATCCAAATCTACTAAGAAGAGAGAAAAGAAAGTTAACTACTACAAAGATTGATGAAACTAAAACGTCGTCTATGTAAAATTTTTGGGTATTTGCTGATTTTTCAAAAAGTGCTGAATCAATTTCGATAAAATTTATATGGTGGTCCCATATAAATTTTATCGAAATTGATTCAGCCCCTGAAGCATACCCTATAAGAATTTTCAAAATCGGTTTACGTTTGCCGGAGAAATCGCGTGACAAATCGCGCACATACTTAATGCAAATTTAAGACTTATACGGTTTTCTCATGGATGCCATTGTCAGAACTGGACTAAATTAAAATGGGACCACACGGGAAGCACTAACTTTCAAATAAACTTTCAAATAAAAAAAGAATCATCAAAATCGGTTCACCCAGTCCCAAGAAATCAGGTAACAAACATAAAAAAAAAATAAAAAAAAAAATAAAAAAAAAAAATACAGACGAATTGATAACCTCCTCCTTTTTTGAAGTCGGTTGAAAAAACAAGTGTTCCATACAAAAATGGAACACCTACACGGTCAAAATGTATGAAGCACAGGTTTTTAATAACCGACGAAAATGTTATCTCTTGAGGGCTTAGTCACGTACTGATTATTATTATTTTTATTATGGGAGGAGCCCGCCACACTTTACCCAAACTGCCTCTGTCACTGTCCTACTGCCTAACCAAACGCCTGAAAGTCAGAATAATCCACCGCGACCGCCAGAATAGAGGCAGTGAAGCTCAAAAAATCTCAGAAAAACGAGTCTTGGATCTCTTACCAAAATTATAAATCTTGGTATTGAATCCATGTTAAAAATTCCGCAGTTATATAGTACAATTTTGTCACTGACAACTGACCGCAACCGTCCGTTATCGCCTCTATCAAAAGGATTTTTTTTTCCGAATGGCATCTCGCATTTCAGCCTAGGCAGATCTCTGCTGCACAACCGGACTCTTCTGTGGTCCCTGAGAATTTAAGGCCTCCAAGCAGGGCAAAAATCTTATAAACTAAGCGACTACACGCTAAGAGCACCCCCTGTCGGGCCTATGCTTAGAGCGGCGCTCGGGGAGGACAGCAAAAGGACAGGCTGGATTCTAGCCACGTTAAACATTTAGATATACGGCAGTGTGACAGGCATCATAAAACAATAAATGGCAACGTCAGTGGCGAGTGTTTTATAATTATTATTATTGTTTACGGTTTCACCTTGCTTTGTACGAAATTCGCGCGAACTTGCGATGTTGGCGTAATTGTGTTCAGGACGACACCTAATACCTCTTCGCATAGCTTTAGAGCTTTGTAAGTCCGAAACTAGTTGCGCAAACGCAATGAAATATAAAGTCTTTGAAACCTAGTTTTAGACAACGCTTAAGGTCCGATTCCACATTTACGATCTTTATTATTTATATTTTTAAACCCCCGACGGGAAAAACCAGGGGGTGTTATAGTTAATTATTATAGTTTGACGTGTGTAAGTATCTGTGTGCAAATCTGTGTCTGTGTGTGGCTTCGTAGCACCCAAACGACTGAATCGATGTGAATGTTAATTATTTATTTATTTGAAAGGTGATAAGACCGTGTGTTCTTAGCTATGTTTCAAAAAAATCTGCTGAGCCGTTTGAAGATTAAGTAGCAGCTCTTTTCTAGTTTCTTTATCATTATCAATTTCAATGATACTTATTAGAAGACCAGAGTAACTTTGAACCGAGAAGTTTTTGTATGCGTCGGGGAACTTTTAAATTTAAAATTTTGTTTACCGTTAAACATACTTATGGCCCTATCTCATTAAAATATCATGGTGACGGCCACCGGTCGCGCCACTAATAAAATGTATACAGTTTACATGTCCGTTGGTCGTGCAACCAAGCGGCCACAAGCTGGCTTAGCCAAATTAGACAAATTGACAATCTACAATCGATAACGCTAATAGAAAACTCATCAAATGTATGGGAATGACGTCATCTCAACGATAAGTCACGTGATCGAAAATCAAAAATGGATTACGACGAGGCGTTCATTATTGTAGAAAACGATACGAAACGTTTGTAACTTGGCTAGGCCTACAGATGAGATACTCTCTAAAGAGTTGCATACATTTTGCTGGTGGCGGCGACTGGTTACGCCGCCATGGTGTCCCGGTGAAATATAGCCCTTAGTCAGCTAATTATAAAGAACAGATACAAAGTTGACGTTGATAGTTGAATGTTGTAAGTGGTGCAGTAACCTTTCCGTTGTGCAGCGCCTCGTCGTCGCGGCTGTCAGGCGGCTCGAGCGCGTGCGCCTCGCGCGCCGCCCCCACGCTGCCGCCCGGCATCACCGTGCGCGACTTCGGCTTGCGCCAGCCCTATGACAAGCGTTTATACGGTCACGTTGACAAGTTTAAAAAAAAAACACGGGTTGATAAAATTTTATTTTGGTATAATCGAATTAAGTAAAAGTTGGTTTTGATTACTAAAAAATATGTTTCGTTTGTGAAATTAGACAGTATCTGGATAATTTTTACTTTGGATTTAAGAGCACGTATTCGATTCGTGACGAAAACTTCATGTTTTTGCGTTTTGCCCAGAGCAATATCGTAATTATGTGAGCAGATTATTTAAAGATAATTTACAGTTTTAGAAAGATTAAGTCTTGATTTAGACAGCTACAGAGTAAAAGTATAATTTTTAATTATGGTTTTTTAAAGCGAAGACAATTCTTTCATATCGTTTTACGAAAACAGTCGTCAGAGTTAACTTTCAGGACGAATACAACCATTACAATATGCCAAAATATTTTGTTTTATGCGTTTTTCCAACAGTATATACAGTCATAAAGACAGCTACAAAGCTAAAATTACGAAAATATTACTATTATGTATTAAAAAACAATGTTGAAAAAGTAGAAAATCGGTTCACTTTGACAAATTTTCCCCACCAGTATTTGAATAAAATCATAACTGATATATTTATTTTATGAAAGTAACTGTTATGCAGAATATTTTTCAGTCCGTTATACGAGCTCATTTATTTTAGACAATTATTTTAAAAAGCACTGTAAAACATCGGCCGCTGTCGTTTGCCGATCAATTTCAATGATTCGTGCTTATTTCGTGCATATTTTTTTTCTGATGCACTCAAACAGACCATTGTATTGTACTAGTGTGTGTAAATGCTGCTACGCCGTTCTAGAAATCGTTTAGATTTTGAGTTGCGCTAAATCGAATACGCGCCCTTAAGTTAAGAGTTAAAGTTCCTACATGTTTTGATAAATTACGTACCTTAGCGATATCTGGTTAATAAACTGACTAAACTAATTTTGGTTAATAACACCGGGTAAACGTACGTTTACTTACTTCTAAAATCACTATCGCTAACCTACAAATAATGACCAAGAAGCAGTTATCATCACCCATGGTGATTGAAGAGTCAATTAGACCATTAAGAAGCACTTTTGAACGTCATTTACAAAAAAATAATTGGATTTAATTGCCCATTCCAAAATATAGTATCGTGTGGAAAAGAATCGGCGAAAAGCTTCATACCATCCATCATCTGCCTTTTCCCAAGTAATTGGGGTCGGCTTCCACTCTAACCGGATACAGCTGAATACCAGTATTTTACATGGAGCGACTGCCTCTACCTCCACAACCCAATTACTGGGTAACACGAAGAAGCTTCATACCAAATAGGAAAAAAACAATAATTTGTGCAGGTAGGTACCTACATCTATTCTAATATTATATTTGAAAGTTGGTTTGTAGAATGTAATCTTTGAAACTACACATCCGATTTTAAAATTCTTTCACAAATAGAAAGCTGTACTATTACTGAGTGTCATTGGATATGTTTTATGGTATACTGGCAGTGGCGTAGCTACCGGAGGGCTAGACCGGGCAGTGCCTCGGGGCCCCCAAGCTGAGGGGGCCCCTCAGACTCTGACTTACAAACTATAAATTGAACAAGCGAAAATTTCTCCCACATTCGGAATATAAATAAACCAGATTCCAGGAACGCGACTTTAATAATGGTAACTTATTTGAAAAATACAGGGGAATTCCTGTACTTGTAACATCTTTATTTGAAACTTGCGGGGAACTCCCCTGTATTCTTATAATACTGGACGCGGAAATTGTCGAGAACAAAAGTTAGTTAATTATATTATTACACAGTATATCATTATTATTATTATTATTCAGCCTGTGTTTTCCCACTGCAGGGCAAAGGCCTCTCTACTCTCCTTCCACTTCTCTCTGTCAAGGGCTATTTCAGGCCAGTCTTTGTCAAAAGAGTCTAGATCATCCCGCCATCAGTATATCATTACTTCAATATTATTTATTTAAATTGAAAGAGAATCGTTTGTATTGGTATGGGTATCTGAAAAGCAGGGATGAAGCGCATGTGATCAAAAAAGTTATGAATATGAATGTAGATGGATGGAGAGGGAGAGGCAGGCCAAACAAAAAATGGATGGATTGTGTGAACAATGAAATGAATAAAAAGGGAGTAAGTGAATGACCGTTGACAGGTTGGAATGGAAGAAGAAACCATGTTACACCAACCACAAGTAATATGGGATAAAGGCAGGAAGATGATAATGGTATAATTATTTCAGTGGATATACATACAAGACGACAACATCGTTAAGATCGCGGGTAACCGGTGGATGCAAGCGGCAGGTTACCGCTTGTTGTGGCGTTCTATGGGGGAGGCCTTTGTTCAACAGTGGACGTCTTTCGGCTAATGATGATGACATATAATTGCCTTCGAAACAAAAACATACAAACTCTTTCATAATCTTCTACAACTCTATAATTTATATCTAACATTCCAACCTCCTTCATCCCTTCATAACCCCGTTGATCGTTACTAAACAGTTACATTACACATGACTCTCAAACAAAAGACATTCTATTACCTCATTATTGTCCATACAAATCAGTTCAGTACCTACTACGTTACTAAGAACTCATCAACCTAAATACTTGTCTTACAAAGTACGTAGTCAGGTCAGGCGATTTGACCCGAGCCCCGAGATGCGCTTGCGACGCGTGAATATTACACAAGTTATGAGTTTTTAAGTGAGGTTCTTAATTTTTAGATAAGGTTTATGGTGTGGTCAGTAATGGGGATAGCAATTAAAAGGTAATTCTATTTAACGTTTTTAGAAAAGAGCGTAGTTCTATTTGGAGAGGAAAATATAAAAACTTTTGAGAAGGCGGTAGTCTTTTTTGTAAAAAAGTTATTTTTCGCTTTTTGGTGCCTTACTAGACCTACTTTTCATCCAAATTAATTAAGAAACGGTAACACCAAACAAATTAATTGATCCCTAAAAATTTAAATGTTTACCATTAGAGGTGGAATATTTTCATGAAATGTATATGGGACAATCTTTGAGATACCTATACACTATCCATTAAAAAAAAACATCGTAATCGGACTACTCTTTAAATGGTTATGAGTGGTCAAACATAAAAAAAATATACGGATCGAATTGAGAACTTCCACCGAATAAGTCGGATAAGAATACTAGATTACTCCCGCGACTCTTTTCACATAGAAGTCAAAGACCCCTTCTTCGACCCTGTCGCAAAATCCGACCTTCGTTGACGTCTTTTACTCATACAAGTAAATACTAGACAAATGTCAGCTTCATAGACCAAGCTAGTTTTCGAGATAAGTGAATGAATGAGTAATCTTTCGCTTTTAGACATACTTTGACTGTGTGAATAATAATATTGTACTAGCACTAGGCTAAGTTTATTGTAACTAACACCTATGGATATAATTATTGAATCCGAAATATATGTGAGTATTTGATTTCATATGTTTTATTTTCAATTAAAAAATATTACTTGCGTCAGCAGAGCACTAATAGGGCTAAGGTACCTACTTATAGGTACTATTCAGATATAGATGGAATCATTTGTTAAAAAGTTTACCTTTTAATTCGTTTTGCTTTAAAAACATTATTATTCAATATCGTGCGCTTATCAGTCCTAAGCGTAAAGGGAAAGTGTAGATAATTGTTACAACAGCAGATATTACGTAAAGAACTGCCAATGCTGAAGAACTTAACGAAATGTTATTAAAAAATCTTTTGATATGTTTTATCATTTGCAAACAAAATAAAGTTTGGATCATTGTCCTTTATGTGTGAAAAACAACGGAAATTTATGAGTTCATTTACATTGAAATCAATTTCCGAATGTATAAAAGATCTTTGCTTGAGAACGTTGTGTTCGTTATCATCGTCAGGACCAGAAAAAATTGTCAGAAAAGTCAGATATTGTGCCCGTACGAAGCCGGGGTGGGCCGCTAGTAAAATTTAAAAACAGAATCAGCCTATAATGTTAAATGCAGGACTAAAGCTTCCTTATGTAAAATAAATTTGGTGAATATCATATGATCTTATTAGTTTTAAGATATGGCATATGCCTGTTAAAAATGCTATAAATAATGTGAATTTTCATTCATAACTTATTCATACAAAATCCAACCTTTTCGTTATTTGCATCCTCAACACCTGATTCATTGGTCACTTCCTTTATCTCCTCGTTTGACTCAACGCCAACATCGTTTGACTCACTATTATTAAGCGTTTTAATATGTACTTCCTTTTCACTCGGGTCCTCATTTACTACGACTACTTCACTAGTTTCTAGTTCTACATTATCACTAAGTTCAGTATTTACATTTTCTTGAGCACTAGATACTAGTTCATTGTCTTTATTTTCTTTTAAATGTTCTTTATTAACACTAGACAGAATTACATCGTCGCTGTCTTCTTTTAAATGTTTTTCTATAACACTAGATTCAACGTCTTCGTCTATATTTTCATTTAAATGTACTTCAATAACACTAGACACGTTTTCTATAGATTCTAATTCGTCTAAACATTTATCATTTAAATTCACTTCTTCATTTAACGGTTCCGCTTCACTACAGATTATTTTATTCACATTAGTCACTCCATTTTCATTATTTTTACTATCTATCACTGTAATTTCACCTTTAGTTTCCTTTAAACAAGGTCGCCTTTCATCCTCGCTCATTTTATGAGACGGCTATGTTCCGCGTCGTCATTTGTTTAACTGAATGTTCAATACGTTGTTATCAGCGCAGTTGGTCGTTTCCCATGCGATAAAGATACGGCGAAGCAACTCTTGCGTTTTGTTCGCGTTGTACTCTGACACATAGTCAGTCTGACACTGGCTTGCCACCGTGTTATGCTAAGTAAACAGATGTAAGGACAAAGAGTATCAAGATTGACAGACCGACACGTTTGAATGATTCTGTATACGTGGATGAATTTTCTTGATACTTATTTAGTGCAAAGATAAGTATTAAGAGTCATTGGAATGGGCGTCGCTTGTGTATTCGGCCGTGATAAAAGTTTATTGATCGATAAGGACAAGTGTAGATAAGCGTTATTTAATAATTATTTATAGTGTACTTAACTGATAGATAAGTAGTATTTTGTTACTGTACTAACCTAAATTACGAAATGTAAGTACAGTACGCAAAAGAGATAGGTAAGTATCCATGTCGTCGGGAATAGTTGAAGATTTCTTAGAAACCATATATATTTTATTCATAAAAACCTATCGGTTTCTAAGTAAACTTCAACTGTTTCCGGCGACATGGATACTTATCTCCTTTGGTGACCGCACATGCTTACATGTGTTATTTAGAAAGGTTTTTTTTCTATGAAAATTCTACCATAGCTATACATTTTCAATTCGACTACCTAACAAAATTACGAACGTCTAATTATTCATCTAATCCTCTCAGAGAATCAAGCGACATAGGCACAATACCAATCCCCCTTAACTCTCATCTCATCTTAGTCCAAGATAATAGTCGGACAAGGTCAGTGCGCGCGCGCCGCTGACTCGACGCTTGTGTTTATACTCACAGCTGACGATTGCGTCATACTCATTAATGTAGGCGGTATTCTTGGCTTACCTACCTAATTAATAACAGGTTGGGTACTTGGTGCATGTTGCATATGTATTTGGATAAAAATAACTTGTTTGTTTGTTTGGTAAATCTCTTTTTGATACCTCAAAATGGTTATTTTTATTTTTAACTAGCCTTTGCCTTTACTCGTCCGCATAAATGTCGGTTATCACGATGCAGACAAAGTCGCGGATTAAGTCTTATATTCTTTCTTGGGGTTCAAGCTTAGTCTGTACCAAATTTCGTTAAAATCGGTTCAGTATTTTAGCCGTTAAACCGTAACCGTATTTCCGCAATTTTTATCCCCTTAACTCCTGGGGGCCAAGTCTGCTATTTTTATAATTTCGTCATTCCAACACGATCTCATTGTCATTTTGCTAAAAATTCGTAATCTGCTAAATTCATAATGGTCGATCATTGGCCGGTCGAATTAAAAGCAATGACTGCACAATGACGTTCTAATGGTAGGTCACTGATCAAAGGAACTGTCAAAATTTTAGCATATTACCGCCTAAGTCAGTCATTCAGTTGCCATTTTGTACGAGATTACCATTCTATATCATTTCTTTCACTGGCGTGTCACTGTCAGTGGTTGACCATTGAAAAGTCATAATGACGCCATTATATTAGTAGATTACAAAATCAACAATTATGAAATCAATGATAGACCATTCTGACACTATTGTAATAGCAGACTTGAGGCCCTGGACTAATGTTGTCATTGTTTAAGTATTGTATCTGTTAATTGGACAGTTGAGATCTAATATTAGTAATTTAGTATACTATTATTAGTAAGTATCGGAATAGGAGATAATCTCCGAAACTGCTCATCCATTTCAAATAGTCTTTCACTGATAGAAAGCTAATATACTATTGGCGAATGTAACAGGCTATGTTTTATGGTATACTAGACTTACCCGCGGGCGGAGTCGCGGGCAGAAGCTAGTCTTTGAATGAAGTTAGTGATTATTTACTGAGTCAGTACAAGGTACAGTGGTTTCCATCGTTTGCAATATTAAAAAAAAACCAACCGAATTGAGAACCTCCTCTTTTTTGAAGTCGGTTATTAAGTAAAAATAACCTACCTGTAGAAAGGAATATTGCTATCAACATAAATGTTAATAAATTATGTTTTGTTCTTTTACATTAAAAGACACGCTATTTTTGAACAATATTGTTGTTATTTTATTTAGTTTGGTTGTTATTTTATTTAGTTTGGTTGTTATTTTATTTAGTTTGGTTGTTATTTTATTTAGTTTGATTTTTATTTTATTTAGTTAGGCTTTTATTACATTTTAAGGTTTATTTTAAACACTTTTTCAGTCATCATTATCATCTACCTAGCCTAGCCCTTTCCCATTACCATGGTGGGGTCGGCTTCAAGTCTAACCGAATCCAGCTGAATACCAGTGTTTTACATGGAGCGACTGTCTATCTGACCTCCACATTTCAATTACTGGGTAACACGATACCCTTTGGTAAGACTGGTTGTCAGACTTTCTGGCTTCTGACTACCCATAACGACTGCCAAAAATCTACAAATGACAGCCGGGACCAACGGCTTTACGTGCTTTCCGAGGCACGGAGGGAACTCGGTATGAAAGGGATGGTCCCCCATCCACAGACCGACCGCGGCTAGCGTAGCTTAACCTTTGACCGATCGATCTGTACGGCTTTAACTTAGCCACGAGCTCCTCCCAATAAAACGTAGAAAAATAAAGGATATAAATATTATTTGTCACGTAATTTTTGGCAGTCGTTATGGGTAGTCAGAAGCCAGAAAGTCTGACCACCAGTCTTACCAAGGGGTATCGTGTTAACAGTAACTGGTTTGTGGAGGTCCGATAGGCAGTCGCTTCATGTAAAACACTGGTATTCAGCTGCATCCAGTTAGACTGGAAGCTGACCCCAGCGTAGTTGGGAAAAGGCTAGGCAGATGATGATTTTTCTACGTTTTATTTAAACATTTCTTCACTATAACTTTACAACATAAATGAATTAGGTCGCGGTGAATTTATATTCGTTCGGTCTAATGTCCGAAACTACGATGGTCCGATTCTGTTAATTCTATCGCTAACAGGAAGCTACGACGCCCCTGAGTAGGTACTATAGGCTAATTTTATTGTAAAAAAATAAATAAAAAAATAAAACAACCTGACCCGGAACAGCTATCTGTAGGCCATATAAATATTTGTTCCGTACGGGAATCGAATCCCGGGAAATACAGCGTAGCGGCCAATCGCTCAACCACTGCGCCAACCGTGTCGTCATTTGGCCTTTAGAACAAAATGTTGCACTAACTTTTGCTGCTTTACATAAAAACGGCAACCGAAAAGGTCTGCGATTCATTTATGGAGTAGGACAAACCTTATTTGGTGTAAATGGATTGGTCACGGCCACATTTATTTATTTATTTATTTATTTACACTTCATGCACAAAGGTACAAAGGCGGACTTAATGCCTTAGGCATTCTCTACCAGTCAACCCAGGGTGGTGAAGAGATAACACGGCAGGTGCATATAAAAAAATATAACAAAATAGGTAAAGTACATAAACAAAACTATATAACTAATCACATCTACCATACCACCACCACCACTATCTACCATCTATCATCTTTCTTACATTTTAAGATCATACTTTTAGGAATCCTGCGCCTGCGCATATGGTGTTGTTTATGATTATGGCTATGTCATGTCAAGGGCGTTTCTACAGCTGTACGTCCGCGTAACTGCTACTATATGTACTTGTAAGTTTATTCTTCGATTAAATATTCTCAATCTTTTAAGGGAATCGCCACTGACGCGTGCACTGCGCACTCTCAACCTCATAGCTGGTGACTCGGACCTATTCTGTTGTTCTCTGAGTGAATTCACAAGGAATGCATTTGTAATTAGTTATCAGAATACGTAATGTTATGTTATACACAGTCATGTTTAAATTAGTTAGGTAACACTTAGATGAGTACGCTATCGCATTAGGCTAAGCTCCTGTAATAGTTGTAAGATGGATAAATAAATAAATAAAAAAAAAAAAAATAATAATTTATTTTTCGAATTTTTCAACGTTCTTTCATTGGGTCTTTCTACCTACTGGCGAATCTTTCCACGCCGTGAGAGTAGATATAATTTAAAAAATGTGTATTCTAGTATCTTATTTGGGTAGATGATATCACCAATCAATTGACATACTTTTTATGAGATGTCAAATGGCGATTCCCCCGTAGGATGTGTATGATAATTTGTACCTATGACGTCACTTATTTACCAAGTAAAATGACTGACTTTTTATAGATTTCAACTAAAATCTAATTTTACATTTAAATGAAAATAAATCGATTATTAGGGCAAAAATAGAGTGTTATTTAAGAGAAGTTGGGTCTTGGAATTATAAGTTAATGGTATCTACCCAATCATAAAGACACATTTTGTTCCCGACGCTACGGCGACTTTGTTTTACGATACTAACATACTGGCCATTATTGTAGAGTCATCACTGTTCCAAAGAATCATGACAGGATTAGTACAAAAAAAAATAAAGATGTTTAGAGAAGTTGAAATTCTAATTCTTATATTCTTGGTTACCTAAAAAGTATCTCCAGGAATTTCAAATATTTTTAAACCCCGCAAAAAAAGTGAATAGTTTAACGAAAAGCTTATTATTTCAGAATGAAACGGCGACTGACAGTAACAATGACACTGACAGCCACCGTTTCGCAGTTCTTACTCTGAAATTGCATCGCTATTGGAAATAATATCACAATAGTGATTATTTTTTTCCATACACTTGTCACATCACTTGTCTGCCAATTTGATTAACGTCGCTTGTCACTTTCTTTTTATTATGAACACAAAAAGGGCATCGAGATGAAACGAAAAACTGTTATTTTCATTTCGTAATATTTTAATTATGCGGGTGTTTAAAAATATGGTAAGTATATCAATTTACTATTGGTAATGTATTCTGCAGCTTGGAAAATATTTTAAACCCTCAAAAAAAATTTTTTTTTTCGTACAAAGGAATGTATGGATCTAGTCATGATTCTTTGAATTCATACCATCTAAGAACCTTAATACAGAAAAAAAGCAAGTTGGTTGTATTACGACGCCTTCAAGGTCTCAAGGTATTTAACAACATTAAATGAACTATAAATAAAGTAGTCTTAAAATAATAAAACCCTAACATAAACAAAAACTCGCTAAAAACAAACTATGCCACCAATGCCACATCTAGTAAAAATCTTTATACATCCATGTAGTGCTTGGTTAAAACTGAGGGGCTGTCTCCACGAGCGAGAGAATCGTGGCGATATTAGCGTCGTGCCACGTATTTACACTCTTTAAGAACGTGTCTACACACGGTGATGTTATCGCGGCAATGCGACGAGTGGCTGAGTGCGAGCGAAATGTCATCGTATCGCCGTCTATTAAGACCCAGATTACCCAACGATAGAAGCGCGGAATCGTCGCGATTCTCTCGCTCGTGGAGACGGTCCCTTATCTGTTTACCCACATTTTTTCTCTACTATTTTGTTTTGTAATTTAAACGTACCTCTGTGCGTTCTAATTATTTCGTTCTAGTGTTTCTCAGTAAGTGAATTATGTGTAATTCTTTATGAGAAATAAAGTTGTTCTTAAACCTTAACATTAAATTATTCGCAACCTGTCATATTTTTGACTGACTGCGTTACAAGTTATGTTGGTCAATTAGTTAATGATTCATTATTATTAAAGGCCGTCTCTGAGTGCGGCAGTTAGTTGACTTAATAATAAGGGATGTAAGTACTCACTTTATCATCGAAGAATCCTTGATCGTCCGTTCTCTGCTGGCCAAGTAGTCTGTCAGTCTCAAGATCTGTGTCCGCTTCATCTGAAATAGAAAATATGGTCTAGCTCTTGGTATGACTATGAGAAAACACGACCATTATTTGAAGGAACTTTTTAACCGACTTTAGAAAAGATAGGGTCATGTGTTCATATTGTCACGTTGGTCGGTACAATCGAAAACGCCACGCTCGCGCCATCTATTATCGAGTAGCAGAACTACAGGTATTCTGGAATATTCGAGACCCTTCCACATTTTTTTTTTCACACTTAACCAGTGTCGTGTTGCAACATTCTAGGCCATTCTCGTATGTGCTAGAATGTTCTGGAACTACATAGAAATATAAGTAGCGGGCAGCCAGCGGTGGCGAGTTAGTCGAGTTTTGAATGCGAAACTGCGAACCACTATGAACGAACGAAGTGAACGTCGCTCAAGTGATTCTTATAAGTTTCTGATTACTGTATTTGTGACTATTTAATTATAGTGTTAGTGTTTTGGTAAAGATTGTACTTAACAATATAAAGTAGAATTCATGAAAATATTTAGGATGGAAGTAGTTTTTTTAAAGAAATTAGTATTTATTTGTATTTTCGATGGGTTGCTAAAACTAAACTGAAGTGTTAAGTAATTCTTTTTTTTTATTTATTTATATTTATCATCATAATCATTTATTTATTTATTTGGTAAAATAGGTTCGCTTAAATACTTATCTTAGGTTAGGTAACTAGGGCGCTATGTTATGCTCATTACAAATATGCAATGAAAAAAAGACATGTAAACAAAAAAGTGTGTCTTACCTTCATCGCCACTCGCAGGTTTAATTTCTACTGATTCAGTGCTTTGCGCAGACGATGGCCTTTTACTGTTGACAAGTAAGTAACTATTTATATATTTTCAAAAGTAACTTTAAATAATAGTTAAATACAACAAAATGTTCTTGGAACCATTTCTTTTATTATTTTCGGTCCGTAGTATCAGATTTTTCATGTTTTTATCATTCTCGTGTATTTTTTTTTCTAGTAAAGGAGGGTTTCTTCGTAACTAAGTTTCAATAAAAATCCAACCTTAAATCTCATTATAATTCACTTAATGGTTTTGAATTTGTACTTTATATAATAGTGAATGTCCTCAAGGATTCCTAAATTTTTAAATTGATTAATGCCTATATTATTCAGGGATAATGCAGCATTCTAATGGCGAAATAATTTTTGAAATCTGATTAGTAGGTTTTGAGCAGTTTGTCACAGTTAAAACTCTTAACCCGTCAAAACGTCTTTTGACTACAAAAATAAGTCAAAATAACTTTTGAACGGTACACATAGGTTGGTAGGTTTTTTTTGTGACCCTTTCAAAACTTTCGTTTTGTAGTGATTCTTATAAATCTAGGGCGTTCCGTATTTTTGATATTATAACGCGCGTTTTAGGGGTTTTGACTGAACCCCGTACAAAATAATTTGACTGGTTAAGAGTTTTGACTGTAACATAGGTACCACCACAAAGTGCTTTATTACCATACTGTTTCTAGCCCCTGCACAGTTACTCACCGTGGATACACATCGTCGTGATGCGTATGATGATGATGTGGCGTGTGCTGTACGTGTGGCGTGTGCGGCGCGTGTGGGGCGTGCGGCAGTGTCGCGTGCGACGCGTGCACGGCGGCCGGGGAGGCGGGGCGGTGCGGGGCCGGCGCGGGGGGAGGGGGCGCCGACTCACTGCACACTGGGGGGACAGAACACTCTAACCACAGATATAGATAGACCTAGATAACGCAAGAGCAACTACTTCGCGTGCCTATTTTCGTGCCTAACTTACGATAAAAAATCGTAAGTAAAAAAATTAAGTAAACGTTTCCTTCCATCGGTAAGTCATTTTGTGATTAATATTATGCGTAATTAATCTAAAAAACAATTATTTTTAATCTAATACGCTCAGTAATATACCTGGGAATACCAAATTTAGGAAAAACAAAATATTCGTATTACATTGTGACGTCCAAAAAATGGCACGCTTGGTTTTCATACAGATCGTGATACTTGCGTTATCTAGGTCTATCTATATCTGAGACTCTAACACTATGCTAGCACTTCACATGGCGTATTTGTGCAAATATTCGTGCTTTATTTGGATAATACAAAATGTACCCTATAAATATTGAAATAAAGTATATTTTGTATTATCCAAGTAAGGCAAATATTTGCTCAAATACCGTACGGCCGACGTATCTTGACGGTCCTGAAGTTAGCTGTTTAGCTGCGCAATGGATCTTTTAGGAACGAAATTGTCTACTGCGCAGCTAATCGGCTACCTTCAGGACCACCAAGATACGTCGGCCGTACTGTACATACAACAACAACA
Source organism: Charanyca ferruginea (assembly GCA_947361185.1). Classification (NCBI taxonomy): domain Eukaryota; kingdom Metazoa; phylum Arthropoda; class Insecta; order Lepidoptera; family Noctuidae; genus Charanyca; species Charanyca ferruginea. The sequence goes on along the minus strand of OX376058.1, from coordinate 26,924,288 downwards.
TCAACAAAATCATTTGTCCATACTTCCATAATATTATAAATGTGAAAATAACTCTGTCTGTTACACTTTCACGACGAAACGGCAGAACCGATTTCAATGAAATTTGGTACAAAGATAGCTTGAGCCCTGGGGAAGGACATATACTTTTTAATCCACGACTTCATCTGCATCCGCGATAACCGACATTAGCGCGGACTAAGTCGTGCGGAAAAGCTAGTTTCAGATAAACCATTTACAGGTACTTTTGAATTGTCAGAGTCATGGCCAAATACTCAAACGCTACTCATTTTTAAAATGCCGTTAAATCTACTGCTGTCTCTATCACTTCATGTCAAAGTTAAGGTGACAGTACGAGACTAAACGGCATCTTAAAATTCAGTAGCGTTTGAGTATTTGGGCCAATGTCAGTCAGAAACTTGAAGCTAGTTGCTCGTTCCAAACAGTATGTTTCTATGGATAAATGAATTATAAACAAGTTGTTAGTAAAATTATTACGAGATAAAAGAAAGTACATTACATAACATCGCTTATAATTCTGCTAAATAACAAAATGGTTGAACGTTTCCTCCAAATCATTACACGGACGATAATAACATTTAACAAACTCTAACAACTCCTAACTGATACAGACTGAACACACAATATTCACGTTTTCCTTATTAGAGTTCAGTATTTTTAATTAAATCCTTGTTGGCTAATGGATGTTAACCAAAACGAAAGAGGAAAACAATATTTCAGTTAATTGTCTATATCGACCATAAACAAAAGTGCTCACCTAGAGGATCCAGTGAATGTAGGTCAGCGTCAGATAATACATGAGCGTCTGTGCTTGTTCCGTTTTCCACTATTTCCTTTATCACTACTGAATGTGTCTGAAAAAAAGAAGTACTTTTTTACTGAACAACAAACCGAACTTTTAAACTTACTTTTTTCAAATAAAACTTCTGAACGTTTTTTTTTAATTGAGCAGAAGACGCCATTTACCATTGAATCCAAGTCAGAACTTATCAAATCCCTTCATCTGTGCAAAAGCCTCAAGGAGTAAGGCGTCAATTGTTTTACTATGCTGTCTGCTAATTAGTCAGTTGAGCTGCTAAGAAAACCCTTGATTTGATCACTGAAAACCCCATTCATATTCAATTTACTGTAAAATTAGATTTTAACTTGCTTTGAAATTAATAATTAGTTTGTCATAGGGAAGATGACACTATCAATCAATTGACATACTTTTTATGAGTTGTCAAAACGAGATTCCTCCATACATTTTGTTTAGCATTAGTAAAATGTGACGTCACTTTTTTGCGAACTCAATTGACCAACCATTTATTCATTTAAAAGCAACTAAAATCGAATTTTACAGTTACTTGAAAGTTAATTGGGTTTTTAGGCTTAGTATGAGGTATGTTCTTTGAGAAATTGTGTTTTAGGCTTAGTATGGGGTATGATCTTTGAGAAATTGTGTTTTGGAATTATTTGTTAATGGTATCATCTACCCAATGGAGTTGGCAAATGACTACCTCTACAAGTGACGTCATAAGTATACATTGCCTTACAAAATCTAAGAAGAAATCGCGATTTGACAGCTCATAAAAAACTGTGTCAATTGATTGGTGTCATCTATCCAACTAGATTAAAACAAAAAATAGATTTAGAATTATTATAATTAAACCTATTTACAGAATATTTTATCAAAAACAAATTCAATCAAATGGCCTTTCGAGAACTGGAGAAATGGAGATACATGATACGGGTATATACCTCTACGGGTATCTCTACATAGTATAAAACAAATTCGCTTCCCGTCGACATTCCCTCTGTACTGAACTATATTAACTTCGCAACGTATTTTACTGCGATTGTCATAAATATATATACAGTGATTCAAGAGGAAGGTTTAAACGTATAGTTTGAACGTTAGTTATAACCAATATATATCTAAGACTCGACTTCTCAAACAAATCACTATATTTCCTCTCTGAAAACCCGATTAATTTTAAATAAATTAGATAAGTAGCTTTGAAATAAATAAATAAATGGTCAGTCAATTAAGTATGCAAATTAGTGACGTCACAGTATCCTTTTGCCATAATAAGTATGTCAATTGATTGGTAATGTCTTCCACCCGTATTCGAGGACTTCAGAAGCGAGGGCTATTAAATAATGCAGGTACTGAACACACCTGTATCATCTGATTATTGTTGTCCGTGTCGGACGCGTGTCCGGACGACAGCCCGTCCTCCACGACCGGGAGGTGCGTTACTACCACACGGTTTGTGTCCATCACCACTGCTGCAACAAAAATGTTCAGTTCAAACGGAGTGATCGTATAAAGTGTTAAAATATTGCCGAGTGAGCAGATAAAGTCCAGCCCAGCCCTCTATGTTGAGTAGATAACCGCCACCTCTGTACATCTGCAATATCGGAGGTATTACAGATACCTTGCCACCCCAGAAACAAAGCTGACCAGTTGGAACCACGAATAAGGAGATCTGTATTTAATTTTTGTTGCTAAAATGCCTTTTTTTTGTAAACAGGAGTTAAACCTTTTGCTTCTGATATAATAGTTCTGCCAATAAACGTTTATTCAATTCTATTCTTTCTTGAGGCTCAATACTTTCACTGCTCAACAGTTGGACGTGTACATATTCCATTCAAAAAGAAAAGTTTTTTTAGTTCAAGAGTATTAGGTAATAATTATAATGATTGCTGAAATTGTATTGTAATTTTAAATTGTTATTTATTATCACACTAAATGTTTTTAATATATTATTTATGCTCTTTGCATGTGGTGGACGCAGCTATGGAAAGTAATTGAAATAATAAAATAAAGGCTGTTATGAGGACTGCCGACAGAAGCTAAAACTCCAAGCAACTCCAAGTCTCAGCGCGTATTGTGCGTACAGGTGGAAAGTAAATCATTCGATCCACCCCAGCGCTTCAATAAAAGCTAGTAGCGCCTTGACATTGCTGACGATCTTCCGTAGGTAATAGATAGTGCAATCTACGAAGACGCGCCCCTCCAATTTTTGGTTTATGGGGTTTTCGGATTTTCGTGACGCTCTGTTCTGATTAGTCTATTCATTGTAGTGTTCGCGTGCACTCATAGGTAATTAGTGTGTACCGATAACACTCAAACATTGACGGAAGCTTGCACACATATACTATAAACGGTTAGGAGGTATAGTGGGGCGCGTCTTCGTGGATTGCACTATCTGTACCTGGGTTGCCAAAGTACTTTGGAGTCTCCTTTGCGATGATGCGTAAGAGATCTGCATCGGTACTACGGTGCGTGCGTGAAAGCGACAACGTTTCTCCTGTATGTCTGTACAATCGGATGACAGCTCACTTCACCTAGGTGTCCACCGAGGGAGATTGTAACAGAATAGCACTGCACAAAACTCCTCCGATACGGCTTGACCGTTTCTAATGAAGTTTAGTATACCTTTAAACGAGCAATTCTTGTATCTGAATCTCGGAAACGGCTACAACGATATTCATAAAATTTAGTATGCGGGGGGTTTCGGGGGTGATAAATCGATCTAGCTATACCCTGTTCACAATAAGAATAGACATAAACACAAACCTTTTTTACAGTCCCTTCAACCGATTTTGACTTCTATTCCGTAGGCTTAACAATGACATTAGAGGCAAAAAAGTGGTTACAATAACAACTGTTTACTGCAGTTGCCATTATTTGTCATGCTACCAACGCAATATGAGTCAAAATCGGTTGAACGGACTGTAAAAAAAGGTTTTTGTAAATGTCTAATCTTATTGTGAACAGATAGGTTTCATTAAAAAAATATGATTTACAAAAAAAAAACCAAGTTAGGCTATTTTTTTTTAATATGACATAACAACGTTTGCCTAGTCAGCTAGTAAATAAATAAAATGATCTAATATTTCTCTAATAGCTCGAGGTTTGCCAGCGAGCGATGGAGCGCAGCATCCTGGGAGTAAGATTAACGGACCACGTTAGGAATGCGGAGCTGCGCTCCAGGACACGGATCGCCGACGTCACTCAAAAAGCAGCCAAGCTTAAGTGGGACTGGGCCGGCCACATCGTCCGCATGTCGAACATATCATGGGCTAAAGCAACCACAATGTGGGTCCCAGAAAACGTCCAGCGACATCGAGGTAGACCTAGGCGAAGATGGCGGGATGAGCTTGACGCTTACAGGAGGTCCATACTAGCTCTGGACAGAGAGGGTTGGAAAGAAGAAAGGGAGGCCTTTGCCCTGCAGTGGGACAATATAGGCTGAAAATAAAATAATAATAAAATAAATATTTACCTTTCATCTCAGACAGTTCGTTCTCCATGAGCATGAGCGACAGCTCGCGGTCCTCGCTCTCGCTGCCGCTGGAGTCCGTGGACAGCGCGAAGGGCACGTCGCGGGGGGCGGGGGAGCCCGAGCCGCTCCACGCCGCGCCCACGCTCAGCTCGCGCACGTTGGGGCTCGTGTACGTGCCCGGCTGGTGGGTAGACCGCACCTGGACGAAGGATTTATGGTTCAAAAGCTTGCTACCGAAGGTAGTTACCCGTTGTCCTAGGTGAACGACAAACGCGATAATGCGACGCGACGCGTAAATGTCAAGTAGTCGTTGTATGTACAATACGGTCAACGTAACTTGGCGCGTCTGAAGTTAGCTGTTTGGCTGCGCAATGGAACTTTTAGGAACGAAATTGTCTACTGCGCAGCTAATCGGCTAACTTCAGACGCGCCAAGTTACGTTGACCGTACTGTACTTGTAGCCTACGTAGTCGCCATAATTAATGTGCGGCCCAACGCGACAAGTGCGAATTTGTTTTTTGCGCGACGAAACGCGACACAATAGTTTATTCATAATTAAATATTTACTATTATAAGTACCAGTGTTTTCTCTACCTTAAAATAAAGTCAATAACAACCTCTCCTCAATAGAAATTGGTTTTTGGAAATTGGATATTGATAGTTAAATAATAGGTTTAACAACTGCAATAATATAATTGAAAGTGCTTGGTAATAAGTCACAATACTCTTTAACTAAACGTGGATTTAGTTTCGAGTATAAATATGAAACTTTCGAAACTTATTTCTTTCTAAATAAGTAGGTACAATGACTACTTTCTGTTTTTATAGTTCTAAGGTGTATTTTATTTTAAGTATGTAATGCCAATAAACGCATTTTCTTTCTTTCTTTCTTACCTACAGCGTAGGACACACGTCGCGTGAAGTATTGGTCGCACGCGTCGCATCGTGTCGCGTTTGGTCACTCACCTAGGACAACGCCTTAGACACAAGTGAGCTTGTAGACCTTGGTTGACTGGTAGAGAATGCCAAAGGCGTTGTCCTAGGTGAGCGACAGGATGCGACACGTACCGACGCGACACGATGCGACCAATAGGTATTTACGCGACGTGTGTCCTACTTTGTAGTTAGAAAGAAAGAAATTTGGAGAGTTTCACCATTTATATCCGAAAATAAGAAATAAACCACGTTTGTTTAAAGAGTATTGTGGCTTATTACCAAGCACTTTCAATTATATTGTTGCAGCTATTATATTTAACTTTCAACAACCAATTTTCAAAAATCTATTTCTATTGAGAAGAGGTTGTTATTGACTTTACTTTAAAATAATAAAAAACACTGGTACTTATAACAGTAAATATATAATTATTAATAAACTAATGCGTCGCGTCTCGTCGCGCAGAAAACAAATCCGCACTTGCCGCATTTTGTCGCCCATTGATTAAGGCGACAACGTATGCCACAAATACATACAACGATTATTAAATAGTGAAATACAAACGCGGTAATGCGACGCGACGCGAAAATATCAAATTTTGATATTTTCGCGTCGCGTCACATTACCGCGTTTGTATTTCACTTAGGACAACGGGTAAGGCACTAAGTCCGCCTTTGCACCTTTGTGATTGAAGTACGGTCACCAAAGGAGATAAGTTTGTATCCATGTCGCCGGAAACAGTTGAAGTTTACTTAGAAACCGATAGGTTTTTATGAATAAAATAAAATACAATTTATAGAGAATAAACAGTTCAATGATTTAATAAAATTTCATTTGAAAGCCCCCATTGGTTTCTAAGAAATCTTCCAACTATTCCCGACGACATGGATACTTATCTCTTTTGCGTACTGTACATATAGTAATAAATAAATAAGTGGCCTATAATTTCGTATAAGAACACCAAACCAAGAAAGCCAAACAGCTTTTCGGTGTTAGTTTAGTCGGACTTTTGGGTAAAAAAGTCGGACACCCTAAATGGATTTTATGTCTTAGCCCGAAAATGTATTTAGCTTTTGATCCTTTGTCATTAAATCGTGTTAACTCACCGAGATAACAACAAAAATGAGTAAATTAATCAGTCTTTTTTGTTATGTAATTCTAAACAAAACTAACGCATAAAATGTAAAAAATCAAAAAAACCCGACAGGCCACACTCCGTCAAATTTTGTCGGACACGCATCCAAAAGGCCTAATTATATCCGGTTTTATCCGGACGCCTGCCAGCCCTAATTTCATATGAATACAAATCGTCATAGCTCCGACACGGCAACGGTTCGAACGGCATCGCCTTTGAAAATCCCACCGTTAGCTTCCAACACGTTACCCGGGAGCCGTCAATATTTTTGTCTTGTGATTATAAAAATGATCTTAAGACAATTTACAGCACTAACTTGATGGCATATTATTTGGTGTATATGAGCCGTGCTATTCTAATGAACTTTAAAACTGCATAGTTGGCATACTGCAGCTTGGATCAGCATTTTGCGATTTGGTTTCTGTCGTTCATGTTACACTAGTACTTGCCCGCGACTTCGTCCGCGTGTTTTTGATAAGATAACGTAGAGTTAGGCCCGGCGCCCATTGTCATCATCGGCATGCATTGTTTTTTTAGGCGACGTATAAAAATATAACTTCGAGGTATGGATATAAAGTTAAAATTTCAATGCTAACCGTCGTAAATACAAAAACAATAATGCGGTATGCTTAGGCATGTATTGAAATTTCAACTATATTTCCAAACCTTTAAGTTATATTTTTATTCGTCGCCTAAAAATACCGATGCATGCCGATGCCGAGAATGGGTGCCGGGCCACGTCTTTGAGATAACGTAGCTTCCGGAGATTAGCCCGAACAAATACAAATTAAACTTTAATTTACAATATGTAGTGATTCAACAAAGTACCTATATGAAAGTATTCAAGTATCGTCGTAAATTGTATTATCAATCTAGTTACTAGTAGATTGGCCCTCCCGGTTATTACCTGAAGCCCTAAGAAGTTGGTGTGGTTGTGCGCTTGGTGCGGCGAGTCCAGCGTGTCCGGCACGTGCGGCCAGTCGGACTCGCTGCCGCCCTCCAGCCCGTTCTCCGACGGACATTCTTGAGGTTGACGTCGTAATTCGTAGTCTAGTTCCTGGAAACAGATAAAATAACATATTCAAACTCAAATCATTTATTTTAAATAAACCATTTACAGGCACTTTAGAATAGGGTACTACACCCATTTTTGAAAAATGCCTCAATTAAATTCTATAGTATTAATAAGCAACAAAAAGAAAACACAACTTTTTTTTTTTTTTCAATTGATATGTGCCATAAAAATGCATCTAAAACGCCTCGTAGTGGACGCCATATTGCTCTGCAGAAATGACGTCAGTTCGCTGGTTAACAAATGCGCTGATATTATATATGTCGGAGATGGTTTTTAATCTCAATTAATATTGTGGGTAGTTAACTAAATTTGTTATGATTTGTTTCTCTTATTATCAATTTAAGTGATTTTAGTATCAATTATTGTCTATTAATTCGAAACATGATTTATTGAGTACTCACTGTATGCACACTGATTTGTGGTTACTTTATTTCGATAATTGTTGTCGATGGATTTATTCAAAACAATTGTTGACATGTTACTTTGAATGTAAAACGAATTACTTTATGAAATCACTATTGTTTATTCATGACAATTATTAGTGTGTTATTGATTGCTTTATAATTAAATCTTATTAGATTTAGTACATTCTAGTGTTTTGTATCAAGTAAACGCGTGACGCACTTCCGTGCGGCATTGGATAGACTTGTATGGAGAGGTTGCAAGGTGGGGGGCATCGCCTTATAAAAGAGCGTGCACTCCGTAAGTATGGCAGTCGATCCTCGGATTCGACTCAGTAAAGAGTTCCTGCTCCCGACAATTCTGTCGGTTTACCTGGTACAGCGCTGCTGTATATTCACATAGCTGTATAGGCTTGCTGCTAGCGAGCGATACACTTTGTATTTGGGTGGCTTATGCTACTGTACGAACTATTAACCTTAAGGGTTTGTTCGTTTATCATTGGGTGGCTTAGGCTGCTGTACGAACTATAAACCTTAAGGGTTTGTTCGTTTATCATTGGGTGGCTTCGCCACTGTACGAACTGTGGGACCTTAATGGTCTGTTCGATTAACTGTATTGTTGCTGTACCTTGAACTTACTTTATTCTTGTTACTGATTACCATTTGCATTGTGTTTTCTTTACTAATAATGTGTAATTGTTTTTACAGGTCTTGTTTATCGATAATGGAATAATGGGAACGCCCATACTCCTGAAGATGTACTATACCGCTCGGCGCTCCTCCTCGATCGCTCAGTGACGATCCTACATCAGAAGTGGGATAGCCTCTTAATGCTTCCGCATGGCTTCCCTAGTTATCGTATGTCTTTTCCACTCTTGTCATGACAGCTTCCTCTCTTGGGATTACTTAGCGCTGAGCAAAGGCTGTTTTAATGGCATTCATAAATCACCTACCCACATTAGTTTCATTGTTTGATTTTACATACTCCAACAGTTACCACTACCCTTATTAACCTACCTAAGTGTCAAACAAATTGTTGTTTGTACTGTACTGGCCCATGTTTCCAAATTTCATTTCCCGTGCTCATCTACAAGCATTTACTACCGAAGTACATGACGTTTAAACTTCAACAGGAACTGTCTTGTCCCATCTTAAGAGAAAGTCTTATTTTCCTCAGACCTACACGATTCTTCTCAAACCTCTTAGTTTTAAACCAGGTACAATAGTATGTCACTTTAGTGACTATCAGAGAACAGCCGGGAGGTTCGAGTAAAGATACTATGAGTCAGTTTTCGAGCAACTAATCATCCGTGACAAGTTGAAGTCCGTTAAAAGATAAGTGTGATGTACCCACCACTGATGTTTTACAACTATCTGGTGAGACCCTTCCATTTTGTTATGACTCTTGGTTTCAATGTACTTTCATTACTGATACATGTGTGGCAAATTTAGTTGTATGGTCAATATAAAGTGAAGTTTCGTTTAATACCGAATGCTTATTCAAATCATAGTATCATATTATGCCGTGAGATATTAAATTTAGATTTTGGGGTTATTATAACCGAAAGTATTGTTACCATTACGAAAGTTGAGATTGTAACAGCTATGCTCTATTCCTGAAGCTCCGAATAAAATTGATACTGATATTCCATCTGAATATAAATCAGTGATAATACAACTATGTCAAATAGTTGGTTTTTAGCTAAACAAATAGGTAGCATGATTCTGAGGTTTGAGGGATAGTTTATCTGAAAAGTAACTGTGTACCCCCTAATTGTTGACATGTGTTGTGAGGTAAGGTAATGACATGTGTTGTGAGGTAAGGTAATGACATGTGTTGTGAGGTAAGGTAATGACATGTGTTGTGAGGTAAGGTAATGACATGTGTTGTGAGGTAAGGTAATGACATGTGTTGTGAGGTAAGGTAATGACATGTGTTGTGAGGTAAGGTAATGACATGTGTTGTGAGGTAAGGTAATGACATGTGTTGTGAGGTAAGGTAATGACATGTGTTGTGAGGTAAGGTAATGACATGTGTTGTGAGGTAAGGTAATGACATGTGTTGTGAGGTAAGGTAATGACATGTGTTGTGAGGTAAGGTAATGACATGTGTTGTGAGGTAAGGTAATGACATGTGTTGTGAGGTAAGGTAATGACATGTGTTGTGAGGTAAGGTAATTACATGTGTTGTGAGGTAAGGTAATTACATGTGTTGTGAGGTAAGGTAATTACATGTGTTGTGAGGTAAGGTAATTACTTGTGTGGTAAGGTAATTACATGTGTGGTAAGGTAATTACATGTGTGGTAAGGTAATTACATGTGTGGTAAGGTAATTACATGTGTGGTAAGGTAATTACATGTGTGGTAAGGTAATTACATGTGTGGTAATAAGGTAATTACATGTGTGGTAATAAGGTAATTACATGTGTGGTAATAAGGTAATTACATGTGTGGTAAGATACTAAACTTGTTTTGTGATATCAGGTCTGTAGTGTTTGATTTAAATTGATCAGAATGACCGAACGTTACTCGTAAGCTGTTTACTTGAGCTCTTTTCTGATTGTTTACAGATGATGTGATAAACTATTCACCCAGGAACGTGTAAAGATTCAGGACTGCCGTAACGCTGTTGATGTGGAGAAAGAAATTAAATTCTGTCCCGTAAAAGAGAACAAGCAGTACTGGTTATTGGTAAAAGTGCCGAAAGTTTAAAATTGCTTACTTTATTATGGGATACTTTATCATTGGATATGATACTTTATCATTGGATATGATACTTTATCATTGGACATGATACTTTATCATTGGATACTTTGTTATTGGATACTTTGGTTGTAGATCCAAAATGATATTTGTTAAAATCTTTGAGTAACAATGAGTGAAAAATGCCTGAATGTCCATTCAATTTTAATGATGTCAATGTTGACACTGATAATGATTCATCTGCTGCTGTCATACTATAGCTGAATTGACAGGATGTCTATGTTGACGCTCATGCGGGTTGTCTATATTGACGCTCATGCGGGTTGTCTATGTTGACGCCTATGCGGGTTGTCTATGTTGACTCCTGGATTTTAATGTTGAACTTGACGCTTATGCGGGTTGTCTATGTTGACGCCTATGCGGGTTGTCTATTCAACTTCAAGTTACTTGTCGAATCCCATGGTGTGATTTCGGCTGATTTGTTGAGCTATGTATTGTCTGTAACAGTATGGTTATTTTGACTGGTTATGATGCAAATTTTGCTAACGATATTGCTTCAGGACTAATTCAGGATTTTTCTTTACAACATACCTTTTGCTAATTAAAGCTTATTGTCAGAAAGGCCGATCGATATTTACCAAGAACTTTATAACTACACGAGGACGTGTAGAATGTCAGTTCTGGCCGTGTCGGAGATGGTTTTTAATCTCAATTAATATTGTGGGTAGTTAACTAAATTTGTTATGATTTGTTTCTCTTATTATCAATTTAAGTGATTTTAGTATCAATTATTGTCTATTAATTCGAAACATGATTTATTGAGTACTCACTGTATGCACACTGATTTGTGGTTACTTTATTTCGATAATTGTTATCGATGGATTTATTCAAAACAATTGTTGACATGTTACTTTGAATGTAAAACGAATTACTTTATGAAATCACTATTGTTTATTCATGACAATTATTAGTGTGTTATTGATTGCTTTATAATTAAATCTTATTAGATTTAGTACATTCTAGTGTTTTGTATCAAGTAAACGCGTGACGCACTTCCGTGCGGCATTGGATAGACTTGTATGGAGAGGTTGCAAGGTGGGGGGCATCGCCTTATAAAAGAGCGTGCACTTCGTAAGTATGGCAGTCGATCCTCGGATTCGACTCAGTAAAGAGTTCCTGCTCCCGACAATTCTGTCGGTTTACCTGGTACAGCGCTGCTGTATATTCACATAGCTGTATAGGCTTGCTGCTAGCGAGCGATACACTTTGTATTTGGGTGGCTTATGCTACTGTACGAACTATGAACCTTAAGGGTTTGTTCGTTTATCATTGGGTGGCTTAGGCTGCTGTACGAACTATAAACCTTAAGGGTTTGTTCGTTTATCATTGGGTGGCTTCGCCACTGTACGAACTGTGGGACCTTAATGGTCTGTTCGATTAACTGTATTGTTGCTGTACCTTGAACTTACTTTATTCTTGTTACTGATTACCATTTGCATTGTGTTTTCTTTACTAATAATGTGTAATTGTTTTTACAGGTCTTGTTTATCGATAATGGAATAATGGGAACGCCCATACTCCTGACGATGTACTATACCGCTCGGCGCTCCTCCTCGATCGCTCAGTGACGATCCTACATATATAATAATTGAATATACTTACCTAATTAAAATGATATTTTGTAATAGGCGTAATAATTAAAAAAATACGTTGGTTACGAAAATAATAAAAGTACAAAGCCTATATACGCCAATCGGTTGACTGACAGTTATAATTTTTTTGTTTACACAGCCGTACGGCGTAATAGCATGGCGGCTATTATTTCATGGTGTTATAAAACAGACAAAAAAAACTGAAAACTTTGAATTGAATTTAAAATTTTTTTTCTTAATTTATGAACTAAAACCATCATTTTCCTAATGCTTTTTGCCTGAACTGTCTCAATAATATATTTATAGATTTTTTCTCATATAGAGTAAAATACCCTATTGTCAAGGAGTCAGTCAAAAACTTGCAGCTATTTGCTCGTTCCAAACAGTAGGCTTCTATGGAGAAGAACGAGCAGGAAACTCTTTGAGCACTCTTTTAAAATCAATAGAATATTACAAATTTAGATTACATCATTAATGTTTACACAAATGTGAGAAAAATTTAACAAGTTGTGCACGTTAAAAAAGGTCTAGCGACAATCATAATTAAACAATTCAAAATAAATTTAAAATAACCGAGGCAGCTAAGGCTAAGAGATGATGCGCCCGTTCACGTACATGACACACGGATCGGCACCATTTAGCTCAACCATTTTGAAGGGGACCGAATGATCCATAAGTTATTTTAAAGATACACGATGAAAGGCACATCGAAACGAATATTTTTATCACATCGCCACAAGACAGTGTAGACAGTAAACCATAGACATGCGGGGATGCAAAGCGATGTGTGTGATAATGACCAATGATAACGCTTCATTGTCATAACTTGTACTAAGCTAGCACTATAATTGGTTAGTTTCACACGCTACACATCCTCGCACGTCTTGGGTGGAAACGCAGCCTAACTGTATTTTTTTCGGCGGGTTCCGTTAAATAATGGTGGTAGACTATTTGTCAACTGTCTTGTGGCGTTAATACAAAATTGATTTAATTCCAATAACGCTAGGGTATATTTTGTCCTAGTCGTTTTTTCGCTGTGATGGTCCCCCGGCGAAAAAACATAACAAAAATCTTAAAAAACTGTTTTAAAATTCTGGAAAATACCCCAGAAACATGCAAGAAAAATCCTTCGTACCTGAAAGTTGACAATCTCATCATTCGCGATAAGATTGTTGATCTGCGGCTGCCCCGCGTTCGTGGGACATCTGAAGAACTCTTCTAGAACCTTCCTTGTTTCCGAGAACTCGTAGAGGTAGTCGAAGGCGGCTGATCCTGATGGCGGGCTGATGTCCAGGTTTTCTGTGACTACCCTCTGGAACATAGAGAAAATAGGTCGAAGGTTACCTTCTTGTTAGTGTGCTGTGTGTGTATAGGTACTGTGTAAAGAGGAAATAGGCTATTTCTTCCTGTGGTGTCTATAGAATGAGGTCTAGAATATTTATGGGAGACAACAAAGTAAGATTATTGTAATCAACACGAACATTTGTCCATGTTTACTGGGTTGGGCACTTGAGAGGTTGTCATGTACTTGTAAGTAGGTTTATTAGGTATTATTTGTCGTAATGTTGTCTATCAAAAAACAAAAAAACTTTTTGCGCTAATTGGTTATCAGATAGTCATTAAGTCCGCCTTTGTACCTTTGTGCATGAAGTATAAATAAATAGAGTCAATATGATATTATTCCATTTGAAAAAATAAGCGCTAATATATTTTAAGACGTTCTTTTGACGCTTAGACGTCAACGCAAGGCAAAGAGAGACACTGAACTGAGAGACATGGACATAAGTGAGGTTTTATAAATAGGTAGGTGATATTACTTCATCTTGACAATGATGTGGGTACAGTCCAGATAGTGACATCCACGACGAGAATTTTATAACAACAGAAATATGGAAAGGGGCGCTTATTCTTAATTTTATTTCGTTCTCGATTAGGTACTATGATTTCTATAATACCGTCAAACGGGATAAATAGGGTGCAGGGGTGAATCGGGACGAAACTTTAAAGGGGATTTTAACGTTGAAATAATTTAGATTGTTGGCAAAAAATTACTCTAATGAATGACTCAATAATATATATTTTTCCTAGTGTCCTTGTTGGCAACAAGCTATATTATTTCAATGTTAAAAACCGCTTTAAAGTTTTGTCCCGACTCATTCACTGTGACATGTCACTATTCACCCCGTTAGGTATATCGTTGTTGGGACTGCAATTCCGCGTAATTAACATTTTTAAATACCGCAAAAGTACACTTTCGCTGATTTAACATAAGGTCGAAATTTGCGGTATTTAAAAATGTTAGTTACGCGGCATTGCAGTCCCAACGACGATATCGTATCTATCCGCGTTTGGAATCCCGCTACACTACTCCCAAACCACTGCAACTTCTGAAAGCCAGAATCAACAGTGGCGATCACTAGAAAAGCGTCGAGACAATGAAGCTCGACGAGTCCCGGAGAAACTTTACAACTGTCTTGGATCCCACAACGAAATTTGTGCGTTTGGGCAAGGTATGGATCGCCTGGCAGCACGATGTACCGACAATTTGAAGAAGGTGGCTGGTAGCGGGTCGATGTGGGCTGCCCAAGACCGGGTTAGTTGGCGATCTATGAGGAAGGCCTACGTTCAGCAGTAGACGAGAATAGGCTGATATGATAGTGATATCTATACCTCAACTTTTAATTCTATTCAGTAACTTGACAGTTGAAGGGATACCAGAAATTGACAAAAAAGGTAGTGAGGTGGTGTAAGAAGGAACAAAATTGAATGAACCTAAATAATGTACTTTGCAAACAACAATTCCATTTAGTAACTTGATAGTTGAAGGGATATCAGAAATTGACAAAAAAAAAAAGGTAGTGAGGTGGTGTAAGAATGTACGAAATTGAAATGAACTTAAATAATGTACTTTGCAAACATTTTATTTGAAATTTAATAACTTTTCTTAACACCACGATATACACTAATAAAAATCTATACACACACATCACCCATCTTCCTATATCTTTACACTATTTAAATGACAAAAGTAAAGTAAAAATATGATTTTTATTTTGTTTCTATTAGAAGAAAAAGAAAGGAAATTACTTTTATTAACAATTATTAATTGTTCTTATATTCCACATCTTACATAAGAACATTCAAAGTTTTATTTAAATTAAACCAATTTTATCATTCATTCTTTACGCAAAATCATTCACTATCCCAACACTAAAAGTTTTAGTATGGTATCATTATTATTCTTTAAACTGTCAAGTACGAACTGAATAGAATTAAAAGTCGAAGTTTATGTTAATTTCGTAAACAATTTCCTGATATGAGCTAGACATAAAATAACTGACCTGAGGAAACCCAGGCCTCGGCGATCGAGTAGGCTTCTGCGTGCCCACTCCATACCTCCTCGGCGAGCCCTCGTACTCCGCTATGGGCAGCTCCCCGATGACCCTGGTGACCCTGGACTTGTCCTCGTCTCCCGAGAGCCACACGCCCGACGGACTTGCATCACTCAACCTCACATCATCCCGCGACGGACTCGACTCACTTCCATCACTCACTTCACTTTTACAGTTCAATACATCACTATTATCACTGTTTTTAATATTGTCTAAAGTTCTTTTAACACTGATATCGATCTCATCGTCACTAGCGTCTGGTTCCGTCCTCAAACCTAGAGACACAGAATTCAATATCACTGAAAATAAAAGAGAGAGAAAACAATATTGTATGAATAATAATGGTTATTGGATAGGATGGTTTTGGTTTTAATGTTGTTGTAAACTTTTGATAATCACTTACTAAATATCTAAGGCGAAGGAGATGAGTTTTAGGTCAAGTGTTCCCAAAAATCTTTGATTTTTTTCGTCTAAATGTGTATTTTGTTTACACAGTTACACATTATCTACGAACCGCAAATATGTTAATTTCTTATCCTTTATTTTGCATTTAATAATGTAATCAAGGAGGTGGAAATAATTTTGAAACCACACACATTTAAAGATAACACAAAACCAAATGACAGTTGACAAAAGTTTACAACAGAAAGTAAAGTTATTATTAAAATTAACAGATGCTATTGAAGCAAAAGCGAAGACAACAAAAGTAAAAGGAAATGTGACGTAAAATAAATACAAAAGAAAATATGTAAACATTAGTAATTAATACCCGAATCATTGTGAACATTTGAGCTGAATTTTGAAAGCAATTTACATTAAATACGAGGCGCAATATTTAAAGCCAATTTATAGCCCGTATTTATATTTACAGACGGGTGAAGGTAAACGCAGGCTTTGCTTGACATTTTCATTAAAATTAACATCTCCATGTTATTTTACCAGTACAGAGGGCCTAGTGTGAGTTTTCATTCGAACTCGACCGCGTTAACGTGAACGATCGCTTATGTCAATTTGTATGGAATGATTGTGTATCCTATTGTTGCCACTAGACAGCGCTGTTCCAGTTTCAATACAAATTGGAGTTTACGTTAACGCGATCGAGTTCGAATAAAAACTCACACTAGGCCCTCTGTAAATCAATGAATAAGGGCAGTAGCCTAAATGTTGATGATCATTTACAGACAAATCCTTTCACAGGGAGATTTAAACAGTAAACAGTAGACCAAGCAAGAGTGTGCTTACGAATAAAAAATCGACTTGAATCGAATACTTTTATTTTCGATTCGAGTCAATTTTCTAATCGGAAATACGAACACCTATAGTATTTTAGTTTATTGTTATATGAAAAGTACAATAAGCATATTGTGGTTGTGACATTTGTAAACGCACCTAACGGTACAGGAGAAATTAGCCCTAGTGAGGGTGCAACGTTTTTAGCAAAAAAGTAAAAAAGTATAGTACAATTGATTTTACTAAAATATTCAAACTAAATTATAATTATGTAACCGTCATTTCAAATTAAAAAATGGAACGAATTCACGTTTCGTTTAGTCCACGTTCTAAATACTCAGAAAATACCGAAAAAAGCTTGCGTTAGCTTACAACAAAAGAAAAACAATTACCTTTCCAATCATCACTGTCATCGAACACGACCACTTCTCCGTCAGCCACCACAGCTATAGGACTACTCTTAGTGCTGACATCTGTAGTCTTATGAGGGTCCAATATAGGAGAGCTGTTCTTAGGAATACCCATCGCGCTCTGCTCTAGTATGACATCACGGTCACCGTTCGTGTACGTCGGCGAGGTGTGTCGGGATATCATTTTCTTAGGCTCATTGTTTATTCTGTGTAGGGATATCTGGAATAGAAAATATATGTGTTTTATGAGTAACTTACAGTTCACCATCGAAACTAGTCGGACGAACCCGACAACACAGTGAGTTAATCCGTTGTTCTCAATCTATAATGTGTAACTTACAGTTATCGGGAAAATGAACAGAAAAGACAAGTGACATAGAGTTAGGAGCCCAATGCGTTTGACTAACTAGATCCGCACCACACTCAACATAAATATTGCTGAAGCGGTTCACGTTGCTGAAAGTCGGAGCAGATGGCGCAACATCGTCCGTGGAAAGAGTTAGTTCCCTAATGGGTTACGACCCCCAGCGGCCCCAGCATTGAGGAAACGAAGCAAGAAGGAGGATGAATAATCTATACCCTGTTCACAATAAGATTAATAAACACAAACCTTTTTTACAGTCCCTTCAACCGATTTTGACTTCTATTCCGTAGGCTTAAGGATGACATTAGACGCAAAAAAGTGGTTACAATAACAACTGTTTACTGCAGTTGCCATTTGTCATGCTACCAACGCAATATGAGTCAAAATCGGTTGAACGGACTGTAAAAAAGGTTTTTGTAAATGTCTAATCTTATAGTGAACAGGGTATAGATGTTTGTCATATAACGCGTGTAAAACGAAACTTAACGAAGCCGGCAGTTACATACGTTGAAGGTCCAACCTCCGCTGCTTATACACCTATGCGGTATCATCGACACTCGAGAGGAGCGAATTAAGATGGTCAGGAATATGTGACCGTCACATACAAAGTGAGTCGGTTTACCGATTTTTCAGACAAAGGTACATAATTTTTAACCAATTTTCCTTTGCTCCTCTTCCATAGAAGTCACAACATGCTTGTTGCTTGTACTTTAAACTTTGGCATAACATCACTTAAACACTGGGGCCTGGAGTTCCGTAACCCAGGGTTTCCTTAGTACGGACTTCAGTCTCTCGCAAAGGTGTTTTAGCCTGCATTTATTGTTTAGTCCTATGGTATTAATAATAAGAAAACCTTTGGGGAGGGAAATATTTTTATAATACATTTGTTACATCGCAAAATATAGGTAATTTAATACATTAAATTACTTAGATAATATAGATAATAATATATTAGATATATTTAATATAGATTAAGTACTTAGATACTTGTAGTCACTAGCAACTCTCTATATTTGTGGAATAAACATTTTGCTAAAGACCGAGGTAATTATTACACGCTGCGGTCGCCGATCAGGGAAATTTCACAACATAACATGTGGAGGTCCTAACACTGTCTTTTACTTATCTAATTAGCAGTGAAAGTTAAGATGGAATGATAGCGCTGAATCTGCATACATTCTTGGTAAAGGCTCTTGCAGAGTTTTCACTCATTACGATTTCTAAATGCTAATACAGTACATTTGGTTAATTACGCATCAAATTGAACCTACCATAAGCATATTATATGCTAATTGCAACGGCGATAGCATGTCAGGAATCATTCTTAAGAGCGCGTATTCGATTTAGCGCAACTCAAAATCTAAACGAGTAATAGAACGGCGTAGCAGCATTGACACACACTAGTACAATACAATGATCTGTTTGTGTGCATCAGAAAAAAAAATATGCACGAAATAAGCACAAATCATTGAAATTGATCGGCAAACGACAGCGCGCGATGTTTTACAGTGCTTTTTAAAATAATTGTCTAAAATAAATGAGCTCGTATAACGGACTGAAAAATATTATGTATATTAAGCATAACATTTACTTTAATTAAATAAATATATCAGTTATGTTTTTATTCAAATACTGGTGAAAAAAAATTGTCAAAGTGAACCGATTTTCTACTTTTTCAACATCGTTTTTTAATACATAATAGTAATATTTTCGTAATTTTGGCTCTGTAGCTGTCTTTATGACTGTATATACTGTTGGGAAAACGCATAAAACAAAATATTTTGGCATAATTAATGTAATGGTTGTATTCGTCCTGAAAGTTAACTCTGTCGTCTATTTTCGTAAAACGTTATGAAAGAATTGTCTTCGCTTCAAAAAACCATAATTAAAAATTATACTTTTACTCTGTAGCTGCCTAAATCAAGACTTAATCTTTTCGAAATCTGTAATTGTCTTTAAATAATCTGCTCACATCATTACGATATTGATCTGGGCAAAACGCAAAAACATGAAGTTTTCGTCACGAATCGAATACACGCTCTTAAGATTATGTTTTCACTGCACTTGTGTTTCAAAATACTGGGTTTTTCACAACACATTGACTAAAATCATTTCAATCTAGAGAAAAACACTGTTCTCCTAATTAAGGTAATTTGGCATTAGATATGAACGATCCCTGCAGAATATTTTTATCCGATTGTTAGTTGCAATTCCATGTCAGTCCTCTAGATAAATAAAATAATCATGATAGTATTATTGCCAGAGATGTGATAACAAGAACGATAAAACTATTAGGTACCTAGTCATATAAATCAAATCAAGTTTTGATGAGTGTACTTACCCCCCACTATTCAAACAAATACACCCTCTTTTCCCGGCATTACCACATGGGTGGGTGGGTCAGTAATGTCAACATACACTGATTTTGTCATAAGCCTATAATTTGTTTTAAGAGCCAGTTTACAATGACGGAATGGACGGCAGTGAATTTTTGGAGGTTTGGGCTGAGATCAGACGATGAGGTAGACGAATGTATGAATGAATCCAGGAGTGGCACATGACAAAATTCAAGAATTTGAGAAGTCGCTCAAACTGACTGCACTTTATGGATTATTTTATGTTCCAAAAAGTGCGTAAAAGAAAGAGCTAATATTATGTGCTTACACAAGACAATGGCCCACATTCTACAGTGCCCAAAGTGCCTCTACACATGCACGTTAAAGGACAATAAAAACGCCACTAATGCTGCAATAAATGTAGCTACCTACAGTTACTGGGCCCAAGTAGTCTAACAAAAAAAGGAAAACCATCGATTCGAAAAGAAGAAGATGCGCTTACACTTGTCTACGAAAGTTTGTTTGTGCGGTTTCTTAAATTGTTGAATTATTTTGTCTGGTGCCACTTACGAATTCAGCCAACAATATGGTTAAGAAAGTAATAATACTATATTATGGGTTCTTGCTATCTTCATTGGTGGGCCCTTTTTAGGTATCAGGTTTAACAGTTCTATAGTACCTGTACGTTTGTTTGTATATATGTGTGTTGATTCATGTTTATTTCATTATGGTCTGACGTCTTTGCGATTTTGAACCATATGAAACATTAACTTGCATAAGTTTCCTTACGGTTTCTGGGATAGATACTATACTCCAAATGGTTGTCGTTGGTAGGACATCGATTGAATACGAATCTTCCTTCCTTCCTAATCGCCAGTGTATTATTTGCTCGACACCCCTTCACAAGTCGCCGTCGTTCCGGCGCCGACGAGCCGGCGACAGAGTCGTGTGAAAGGGCAATTTGTAGGTACCTACTTATTTCTTTAAAACCTCAACCACAGCGGGTTCAATAGCGGTGCGGACAAATGACGTCATTCAACGCGGTACACCCATCATGACGGCCGCTTTTGGCGGATGGTTAAAGCATTAGGTACGTACAAGTTGTTTATTTTTAATATAAATGACAGCTTTAAATTCTCAGACTGTTATTCGACAAAATTCAAGCTTTTTTTTCCCACTGCAGCGCAAAGGCCTCTCTACTCTCCTTCCACTTCTCTCTGTCAAGTGCTATTTCAGACCAGTCTTTGTCAAAAGAGTCTAGATCATTCCGCCATCTCCGCCTGAGCCTGCCGCGATGTCGCCTGCCATGTAAACGGACCCAATGGGCTACGCGTTTAGCCCAAAAAATACAAGTAAATAAAAATAATCCAACAGATTGGCCTATGTCCAGCTAACAGTGGACTATTCCTAAACGCCTGTGATGGAAAACTCAACCATAAATAACGAAAGTTACTGGTAGTCTGGCACACTTTTCATAAATTTTATCGAAATTGATTCGGCACTTTGGGGTCATCCATAAAGTACGTCACACTAATTTCCTGATTTTTTGACCCCTCCCTCGTCCTTGTCACAGTTTGTCACATACATTTGTGAAACCCCCTCCCCCTCCCTAGTGTGACGTAACATATTTTACAATTTTCCATCTAGAAATTAGACATCTAGACGACACGGTTGGCGCAGTGGTTAAGCGATCGACTGCAGCGCTGCGTGTCGCGGGTTGGATTCCCGCACGGAATAAATATTTGTATGACCTACAGATAGTTGTTCCGGGTCTGGCTGTTTGTGTATGTGAGTTTATATGTTTGTAAACGCACCCACGACACAGGAGAAATTCCTAGTGTGGGGCAACGTTTTTTAAAAAAGAAAAGAAGAAGAAATTATTAAATTAAAACAGTGATTCCGAAATTAGTATTAATGTCAGAATAGAATCAGGAACAGGAACATTCGAAGTGTCAAAAACTTTTTCATCCAACCATATAGCATCATCGTCATCATCCAAATTAAGAATTTCTCTGGCACGTCTAGCAGCAATTAACGTTTTTTGAGGACGAATCTTTGCGAAATGTGACGTAACAAAACTTAGGACCCCTCCCACCCCTTGTCACACAATGTCACACTTCGTCAACCCCCTCCCCGCTCCTTCACGTGTGACGTACTTTATCGATGGTCCCTTTTAAAAAAAAAACCGTTAAAAAGAAAAAAAATATAGTTTCTCCAAACTTGTACTTTCAATCTTTGTTTTGACTATGTTGCCGTTTCTTAATGGATTTGGATGTTATGGTACTAAAAAGCAAAAAAATAAAAAGATTTTATACAAAAAAGACAACCGCCTTCAAAACGTTACCGATTTCCGAAACTAAACTCATGTGTGTGTTGCGTACTATAATTATTTATCACTTTTTATTTTTTGAAGGCGGTAAGTAGTCTTTTTTGTGTAAAAGCTTTTCTCAAAATAAATTTTAACAAATATAAAAACCCCGTACCTCATTACTAAGGTTATCGGTAGCGTAGTCCACGGTGTCTTTGGTGAGAGACCGCACTTTGTTCCTCAGGTTGTGTTTATGTGTATTGTTGTGTCTCAGTTTGCGAACCGCTTTCGTCCGGCTCTGCGAGTACAGCTCCCGACCTCCAGCGATTTCTATGATCCTGGTAATAGAACACGAAAATATATAAGAAGAAAGAAAAGTGGCGCTGACGCACATAATGAATTCGTAAAAGGAAACAAAATCAAAGAAATTGGAAAAACGGATTAGGATAAGCCTTAGAACTGAGGGCAGTGGATGGTTTTAGCTTTGTGGGAATTAAAAAGCAAAAGTTTGGTTCTCCTATCACAAATCTACTTTATGACCTCTGGCGCCATACTTTGTTCGGAAAAGTCTATTTGCAGAAGGAGTTTGCAAGTTTTGAAAGATGAAACCGTTAGCAAGTATTTTTTTTTCAACATTCTAATAGGCTTGCGTTTAACCGCAACTCACCTGATGTGATGAGTGATGATGTGATGAGGGATGATGCGGTTTAAGGTGGAACACGCTTGCCTATGATAAACCGGTTCAATCGTGCCTTGAAGATACCCAGATTATACTTATCAGGAAATAGGGAGGCGGGCAGAGAATTCCACAGTCTGGCAGTTCGCACAATAAAAGAGGAATCAAAGCGCTTAGATGAAGACCGTGGAACTTCAACCATATAGCGATGACGCTTCGCAGTATCTTAGCTCATCCGATGATGCAATGGGGATGGGGGAATTAAATATAAATAACACTCTCTGAAATAAAATGTCAATAAGCCTCTTGGCAAGTCACAAGCAAAAAAAGAGGAATAAAAGCAATTGGATAATGATAATAATAAATATGGCGGTGTGATAATCACCTGGAGTCTCTTAGTTTGTAGGTGCCACCCTTGGAGTTGAGTATGACTAGCTGGCTCTCGTTGCCATGCTCCTCGTCAGACGAGGCGTTGTTGACGTTGTTGGCGTCGCGATCGCGACCCTCCAGGTTGGAGGTCAACCTGAAATAATTGACGAATTCTTTTAATATCTAAGCCGTGCTTTTGAAGTTATTCCATTTAAAAAACGTAAGTTTTCTACAATAGAAAAACGTGCGGTTGGAAAAGGATCCAAAACAAATGAAACAATGGAAGAAGAAGGAGGGGCAGCAGTGTCTATTTGTATACTAGAATCAGCTTAATTTGACGGAAAAGAAACAATAAAAGTAGATGAATACTCTAATAAAGCTTCTTAATACCCTTAGCTGTCCAGTTATAAAGGGTTATAAAACAACCCTTTGAGTTTTATCTTTAGAAACTTTTTAAAGCACTTGTAAAACGTTAAATAAAGAGCTAATTACGGTGCAGAATCAACATCGCAAAGCCTTCGCCCCTTTAGATCGAGTTTGTAGATTTTAATGTGTTTGCACACGTAAGATGTCGGCAATCACAGACTGTTTGTACACGTAAAACGTGATAATTACCACTAAATGAATATCTGTATTTAACTGAGTTGTAAAGGGGTGGCTGATAGTTTTCGTGTCCATAATAATTGCATTTAGGCCGGCGTCGACTGGCTGAATATAACTTAATTCTTCATAATTGATTTGGATCTTGCGAAAAGGAGTTTTGTTTGCCAAATTCTCATACCGTCTAGGACCGTTGAAATTATTAGAGGGCTTCAGTATGGCTTAAGACTAATTAAAATGTTTTAAAAGAGAACTCCGGAGCAAAAATTAAGTCCTACTCATAAGCCGCTAGTCACAAAGACCACAGTACGCAGTACTTTAGCAAAATTCAAAAGAGATCATTAATAACACAATGAATTGAGAAGCCTCCAATGAAAGTCCACTGCACTTCTCAATTCCGTGTCCAACTATACCTACCTGAATCCTCCAGAAGCCACACCCTACCATGTTATACACCTTAGTTTACCTGTCGTGTGCGTGCTGCATGTTCTTGGGGCGGCACTTGGGGAAGAGCCGCGTGATCCGCTCTCCGACGTCCGAGCCGGGCGTGGAATCGCCCGCGCCGTCCGCTCGGAGCGGGGCCACGTTCATGTCGCCAGCGCCGCCGGCGTCACACCGCCACCGCCTCTACCGGCAAGAGGTGCCGCTACGTTAGTTAATAGAACCACGTCTTTTGGTATTTTAGCAGGGAAATTTTTAACGACCTGGAGAAATCATGTCAGGACTGCGCTGTTTGCATCCAGTCGGCTGACGGTAGGAAGGCTATAAAAATATGTGGACCAAATTCAGGGCTGTATAATGCGTATTCGGGGCATACATTTAGATACTGTCTTGATGTGGCTTGAAGTTTAATGCAAGAAAGGAATTTGAAGATCTAGCCGAGTCAAAATAAATGGTTAAGACGGAAAATCAATTTTCTTCGAGTAATATTTTGCATTGCAGCAGGAAGATATTAGTGTAAATACATAAGGTACTAGTCAGTGAAACGCACGTTATGCCTTTATAGATAGCTAAAATGGCGGTGAAAGTTAACTAACCCCATTATTTAGCAAATGGTGGTGAAGCTAGCCTTTAATGTGTGCTGTATTTTTAGCTCTCTCTACTTTTTTATATTTTGTTTGTATGTATGATGTGTTTATTAGGATATTTTATTCTTGTAAACTTTCTTTTCCTTTACACCTACCACATTTTGTCTCTGCATCACCCTAAGGTAAACTGGTGGAAAATGCCCAAGGCATTAAGTCCGCCTTTGTACAATGATTTTTTAAATTTTGTACATAAAGTTTTAATAAATAAATAATGTGAATTCTAACAATCCAGACCACTTTGATGTGAAATGTGAATTAAATCATTTTAGTTTTCAGGACTGGAAATTGTTGTACTAATTAGAAGGAGAGGCAGCAAATTACATTTATTTGATTTAACTAGTTTTGAACTAAATACGAATTGCGAATCACATTTGCAACTGTTCGTTTATAACTTTTGGTGCCCTCGACTGACCTCTGCACTATTTTAGAACCGATGCGGTGAATCACGTGTCATATGACTCATATGCAGGGGGAAGGTTTAGGGGTTGGCTGATACTGAAAAAAGTTATTTCGCAGTGCGGCTCTGGCCTTATTATTATAGTTTAGAAAGCCAACCAAATTTAAAGAATGTCTGTTGTGGACACCTGCCTACCCAAAAAAACAAGCGTGATGTTATGATTAAGCCTCGTATTCACTTGGGGACAAGTCTGGCAACGTTGCGCGACTTGTTCCTTCCTTAATAAAGGTCGCGAGACAAGATGACGACATTAGTCGACATACCCAACGTCGCCTGACTTCTCCAGCGACACGTGTCGCAAGACATTACCCTAGTGAATACGAAACTTAAGCATCTAATCGATCTACAAACCTAAACGAGAGCGGTCGATATGTTGCTCCTCCGCGCCCTCAATATGGCCTTCGTAACTTACATTGTGAAGTATGTACCAAATTCTTTTAATGCAACAGTAGTATTATTTTCTGGTCTCGTGCCAACCCTCACTACTGTACCCCAATGTTATTTGACCGTTAGCAGTATCTATGTAAATCAAATGCGGATTGCCTCTCCAATATCTTCGAGAACTGTAGCCTCTTTGCAGTCAAGTTTATTGGTTGTAAATTTCGAGGCAGTAGGCATTACTAAGGTGTAACACGGACGAGGATATATAGAGCAATGTTGAGGATATTGAGAGTAACGGAAAATATTTATGATGTACGGAATTCTAGAATGCATGCTCCGTTTCGTGGTAACATCTAGGTAATATACGATGTATTAGTTCAGAGTAACAAAATGTGTGTTCCAATTTTCCAAATAATAAATAGAATTCCATGGAAATTGTATAACCTGCATTCGAATTACAAAAACAACACAACTTCCCATTAGTTCGCCAGATGGATTATCAACTAAGTACAAAACGTATTACATTGTTTTTTCTACAGCATCGTTCCTGAAAAACAACCGGCGATCACAGTTAAAAACAAGCAAACATCGACCTGAAGTGGAAACGCAACTCTCCATTCCGTCTGTAAACACCAAACACAGTTACCATTACCATAAAAAAACTACTTAAAACTGCAGTCATAAATATTGTAGATTAGCTTCATTCAGCAATAACAAAACGACTCGAGCGCATTTAGCGTAGCAGTTCATGTTAATTGCTTGTAGAAACGTTTGGGGTTTATCACTAGTGTTCGACCAAGGCACCGCCACTGGGGTATTGGGGGCACGGGCCAATGACGTGTTTCGCATGGCACGGACTGTAACCGCTGCCAAACTACCCGATCGATAGAACATTAGTGGTGTGCCCCCTGAAACTGCGTGTGCTAGCGTTGAGCGGAGCGTATCCAAAATACAATTTGATAACAAGGTAGCTTTGGGGAAGGTCAAATTTTAAACAGCTGTCTTGTTGACTAAAAATAGATTAACATAAGAAATATATTCCTTAAGTTCATAAATAAACTTGGTTCTGAGGTTTTTCTCTTTCAGAACTTCGACCAACAATTGTTGTATTATATTTGTTGCGGTTGTAAATGTATTACTAACGAAGATTTCCGGATCAATCAATTCTATGTCCCGACACAGGTATTACTTACTTAAAGGGAGGCTCCAATCAAGTTGTTTTTGTAAATTATATTGTTGGAGAAATAAATGATTTTTGATTTGATTATTATTTTTTGATGTGAACTGTAAAATGTAATATAACCGAAAAGCATGAGAAAATGCCCGCATAAAAGACAAATGTCCTTTCGAAAATCAAATATAATTCAAATCGCTGTTTTCGTAAACACACCCAATTTATAAAAACAATTCTTTGGCACAGATGCTTGATATCTTCAGCAAACATTCCTACAGAACATTTTCTGCAGCGGCGGCGTATAATTCAGCTTTGCTAGTTTTATGGAATACATTTTGCCATATGAACGTAACGAGATCTCGCGTCTTTTATGGCCCCAGTAGGGTTGCCAGATCAAAGATCAGAGGGCGGACAGAGCGGTTAATTTGGTTGGACGTTTTTTCGCTACATTACGTGTGAATGGCACATTACTAGGCAGACCACCTTTTACATAAGGATACCGTCGTTAAATGTATAGAGTGTGCGTCGTTTAATTTACCTACAACACAATAGGTAACATATTATAGACATTTACAATAAAATTGTTCCGAAGTTCGGCAAAAAAATAAACAAATAATTCAGACAGGTTGAAGTGGGTTCTACGGGGTAAAAACCCAAAAAGTTAATTTAAAACCAGATGTTTAATATAGCAACCCTACTCCCAATAAGGCTCGGTCCCCGGCGACGTGTTTCCTAAGGGTGGGTTTATACAAACTGTTTTTATTGCGGCGGACGATACATGAGCTGTCGCTGCAGATCCTTTTTTGTTGCTCTAACATGATGTAGGGAAATCGGCTTACGTCGCCAGCAGCTGTATGTTGAAAACACAAAGGCTAGTTTGAACATGTTATGCTTTGAATGCAAGTGCGGTAATCGCGGTTATTTATTCACCAAGGAGACGGAAACATTTGGAAGGGAGGAACAACGTTGAAATAAGGCAAACTTGGTCACCGGTGGATGATTACATCTTAAAATGGAATCCCAAATTTTGTGACTTTAGGTTTCTGGCTAATATTAACATTAATGAAAACTAAACTCAATCCTTTGGAAGATGGCGAAACCAATATTTCTTTTTAACTAATTGACGAAAATTAAATGCAAATAATAACCTAAATGTTTCCGAAGAAACATTAAAACCGTAGAAGTTACTTTTGGTATTCACGGAAATGCTGTCAACCTAGTTTTCCTAGTTTGTAGAAATTGAATCCGCAGTGGAATAATATAAAAGTTGATTTGCAGGAATATTATCCGTAGCAGAAATGCAAAGGAAATAAGAGTATTTATTTATTGAATGAAGCTTGCAAACATGAATGTTATTTTAAAAGGAATTGGATATTTTATTTATCAAACATAACTAGTGAAGTTGTAGTATTTACCGAGTTGAAATCTGAACAAACTTCCTTCAATCCAATCAAGTTTACTTTGTCCCGTATATCTCTGAGCTGCAATTTATAATAATTCAATATGTACCTTCGTATGGAACTTGTTTGTTATTATGAAGATTATACACTATTTCTTTTCAATTCAAGCTACACGTCCCGTAGGTCCTATGTCCCTACATAAAATTATGTTTTATTCTTCAATCGTTGGTGATCGTGTATCATTCCATTCCCAAAATCGTAAGTATGTTTATGTTAGGGTGAATGATTTATTTAGCCCCGTTGGATGTTCAAAATAAAGGTTGTTTCTTGTTATTAATTATATTAATGTACAGTCACAACTTACTTATTATTTAATATGCCTGAAAGGAAATCTTTCCTTTCAAAGCAAATGGAATCAACGTAATTTAGACTCGGAGAATTCGAACCCTTTTAAATTTAACCAGAGTCTCCATTTGAAATTAAAACTTAAATTGCCGTGGGGAAGATATCATTTTGTTTAATATCTTTTATTTGGTGAGAGGGAGAGTGGCCCGGTGGGCAGAGTGACGTGCCTTTTGGCCAGACGTCAGTACAGTTCGCCAATTAGTAAGTCTCTCACGGGATTCGCCTTATATTAAATGAATTTCGCAAAGAATGGGACACTCGAGTTCAGGCGGTAATTAAAATCCCATTTATAGAATAGGCGCGAGGGCGACATTCAAGTGCTCATTCATCTGTCGCAGAAACAAAAATTGAATAATTATAATAGGAGTCACCAGAGTCAGGCCAAGTTCTGGAGAAGATGAAAATTAAAGGCGACGTTTTGGTATGCAATATCTTGTTAGAAATGTTGAGCATTGTTTTACAAATAATGAGGGGCTTCACATATCAAGTAGATTGATCTATTCTTCACTTTCTAGTTTTACCGAGTACTTCCTTCAACGAATTTCGAGGGTGTTTACTCCGAAGTAAGAGCCAAAGAATAAATGTTACAGCAAGAGATGGGTCAACACGTGTCGAGAGAAATACCGCTTCGGACCGCAACAACACCTTCCTGTAATACAGGATAATTTCTATTTAAAATGACGTATTCTTGTTAACATAAATTCGGAGCAACATCGCTTTTATTTTTCATAGCTTCTACGTTTACCAGACAGATACTTTTAGTAAAAGTTACAATTTCAAAACTAGAAAGTTTTTTATAAAGCCTTCAACTAGTATTGAAATTAGAAAATAATATGTCTTAGACATTTTTTCTATGTATTTTAAGGGAGGTTTTTTGTTAAGCGAACAGAAACATAAGACGTCCTTGAATAGGTAATACAAAAGGAGATGGGTCAATAGGCACGTGTCGAAAAAGACGTAATCCCCTAATAGCACGTCTATTCGTTACCGGGAATTGTCTCGGTTTTTTTTTTACCACGCCTTATTAGAACGTAAATGCTGATCGCTAATTAAATAATGGAATCTGCTTTTGTCGTAGAATATTGAGTTGGATAATTAGCAGCAATTTCAACCTTATCGATGATTATTTTATGAGCAGTAGTAAACTTAGTTTTCGCAAAAGCGGATCGATGGGTCATAGTTAAGCTACGCTTGCCCCAGTGGGTCAGTAGATGGGTGACCATTCATTTCATACCGAGACCCCTCCTAAAGCCGTTGGTCCCGGTTGTCATTCGTAGATCATTGACAGTGTTATGGGAGTCCAGTAACCAGAAAGTTTGACAACCAGTCCCACCGCGGGGTATCGTGTTACCCAGTTACTAGGTTGTAGAGGTCAGATAGGCAGTCGCTTCATGTAAAACACTGGTATTCAGCTGAATCTGGTCAGACTGGAAGCCGACCCCAACCACATAGTTGGGATAAGGGTTAGGCAGGGGATGATGACCTCTCATTGGAATTTTAGGTGTAGGTATTCTACTAATAATAATCCTAGTAGTACCTATTGGTATTTCTTTACATTTTTTACTTGCCATGACGCATCACACCTACACAAGACATAACCCATTGATTTTAAAAGGGACAGTCAAGTACAGCTATTGCGTCCACAATGCCGTAGTTGTTACCCCGTATACGGGCCAGCAGGGAGAGCGCCCAACCCGTACACTCGTACGCGATTACGGTGATATAACAAATTATTTTCCAAATATTTTTAACACACAGGTATCTTGTGTTAAACTGTAACAAGTTTAGTGAAATTTCCGCGCGCCAATTTTCCTGTGATGTTATCGCGTTGTCACTCATTCGTTTGTTTTCGAGCTTTGCGTTGGTTGAAACAAAAATTAGTCATCACGCTCGCGTTTAAGTTTGTACGATGAGGATGGGCGCTCTTAATATTATAACTAATAAGAAAAGTGAAGTTGTTTGTTGCTCAATCACGTATCTATGGTATGTATAGACATCTGAACGGATACGGATGGACATTGTAGGCAATGCAATTAGAGGTGGTCCTCAATATAGGTATAGGTACCTACAGGAATAGGGTATTTTACTGTATACGAGAAAAAATCTATAAATATGTTATTGAGACAGTTTAGGCATAAAGCAGTCGGAAAATGTAAGTTTTAGTTCCTTTAATAACAAAACAATTTTTTAAATTCAATTCAAAGTTTTCAGTATTTTTAATCTGTTATAAAACACCGTGAAATAGTAGCGGCCATGATATTACGCCGTACGGCTGTGTAAACAAAAAATTGTCAAAGTTGACACGGCACCGCGGCACCACGGCGTACGGCATCTCATCACATACCATAGATACGTGATTGAGCAACAAACAACTTCGCTTTTCTTTTTAGTTATAATATTAAGAGCGCCCATCCTCATCGTACAAACTTCAACGCGAGCGTGATGACTAATTTTTGTTTCAACCAACGCAAAGCTCGAAAACAAACGAATGAGTGAAATCGGTTGACTGACAGTTCTTTCAGTCAACAAAAAGATTGGCGTAATATAGGCTTTGTACTTTTATTATTTTCGTAACCAACGTAATTTTTTCATTATTACACCTATTACAAAATATGCTTTTAATTATTTTTAAATGATATACAATTATCATATTTAATATGAGCTCATTTGATACAAAACGAACTGACGTCATTTACGCTGAGCAATATGGCGTCCAGTAAGAGGCGTTTTCGCCAAACAATGCGCGAAATTTGAAAATTTAAAATCTGGATGAATTTTTATGGCACTTATCGATTTAATAAAAATTTTGTGTTTTTTTTTGGTGGCATATTGGCACTACAGCATTTCATTGAGACACTTTTCAAAAATGGGTGTAATACCCTATTCTTTTTATCCAGGCCTCAGCAAACTAGACCTTCATAAAACAACACAATATGTAAAGAGTTTACAGAACTTCAAAAACTAAAAAGATTATGTGACCCGTTGGCAATTTATTGACAAATACGTTCCGAGGTCGTGCTCATGAGTTCGGAGAGTCGACATTTAAAGTCGTAAAGTAAAGGTCAACGTTACGAAAGAGTCAGGTCGATAGACCCTTTGTGTTCTCAACTACCCTCGCTTGGTTTATGGGAAAAAGGTTGTATAGACTACGGGAAAGTGTTTTGTAAGCTTGGCTTAGCTAAAAAATCCATTGTAGTCAGTCACAGTTTATCTACTCTAGTTTTTTCTTTTTTCCATATCCCCCGCTTATGTACGCTTGCTGTTCTTCGACGTGTAGTAACAATATACATAAAGCAGCGCTGAAAACCTTGTTATGGATATATCAGTATCTAACGAGTAATTTCAGAGTTTTCCTGAGAAAATTGCGAAGGAAATAGGTATGCGATTAAGTTATGTAAAATGAAACGTGTTCCGATTTAATTTTTAAACGATTTTTGAAACAGCTTTTGCTGCGCGTTAGAATTAATGAGAGTTTTATGTTTTCGCGTGATACGTAAGCTATAAGCAAGACAAATATTTTTCTAAAATCCTGCGAGATGTTTTGCTCAGCTGTGGTGAAGTCTAAAAGGAGGGTACCTTATGGTCTTCAAACATGGTAGGTAGTTATTTTGCTATACGTTAGCTAAAACTAATTAAGTAGGTAAATATAAAAAAGCCTTTACAAAATTAATAAAGCTATAGGATGAATGACATTGCAAACTGCCAAAGAACTCAGTAGACCGCATAAAGCGTGTAGATAAAGGCAAGAGTACACTGCCAACCCTTTCCTAACAACTTTGTTGCGCACTTTTCTTGATGTTTCTCAGTTTGAACAAGGGTTGGTAGGTACCCTCCTAAGGGAACGTTCACGAAATTATAATTACTTTCGAAACATGAGTTAGAATTTTAAGCAAGACATCGAGTTTTTGAGGCGATACTTGTTCTTCGGTTTTGTAAAATCGTTTTTCTAATTTAATAATTTTGTGAAGAGACGATGAAAAATTATGAAGAATATTTACAGTTACAAAATTGTACTAAGTATTTGAACCGCTATTTTGGTGTAATAAAAAATAAACAACCCATCTGAACTACTATTACAAAGAGGTAAACTTTGTAAGTTTGGATGTATGAGGTAATCTCCGAAACTGCTCACCCGATTCCAATGCTGTAATTGAATTTAAGATGGAGATGATAGATATAAAGCTGGAACACCAAACTATATCCCAAGGTTTTGTTACCAAAATCAAATCAGATGACAAAACCATAAAATATTGCAGTTTTTTTGGAACTAATTGCCAATTTGAAGGATAAATCATGTATTTATTGTCATGACACAGATGCCTTAATCATGTTTTAATAAATTGTTTACACAATATAAACTTATAAAAAAAGAATTGATTTATTTTGCGTTTTACATAAAAAATCATAAAATTTTGCTAAATAAATTGTCACACATTGTCTAAGACAAGTTCGGTTCAAATTGTTACAAATAGTCTATACTAGATTCGCTTTACGGCTTTGCATCCATCTTCCAAACACTCTGTATATTATGGTATATTTAACTTTCACGTGGACGAAATCGCAGGCAGAAGCTAGTTTTAAATATTTATGTGATTTTGTAGTCTATACAAAGTCAAAATCAAATCATTTATTTCAATTACACCATTATAAGGCACTTTTGAATGTCAAATGAGGAAAAAATTGATTTTAGTCGCCCATTCCGAAAGGTAGTTTTGTATGAAGAAGAATGGGAAAGAAACTCCATTAATACATAAGAACTACATAAGTATTGACTATTTTATATAATTTCACATACCTACTAACCATACCTCCATACTGCCCCATAGTTAATTTTAATAACCTATGCATGCAGTGCACATTAAAAATATACTGTGTTGGTAAATAAATACCCTCATATTACCTACTCGTTCACGTTCTTCATCAAATGTTTCGTGATTATAATTAACCATGAGAATGCTAATGTTTTGCCTCATTAGTAGTAAAAGGTTTTATACCTACATTCTTTATAGAAATGCAAGAGTTTCGACTAGCTAAATTGAGTCAATAAAATAAAAAGTTGTTAAAAAGTTGTTAAAAAGGAGTTTTTTTAGTTTGCTATGTAGAAAGTAATAAAACCCGACAAATATCTCATGAAATAGGAGTTCACTAATCCCGTTTGCTACGGGTTTTATTAAATTAAAACGAGTAAAACAATATAAATTCTCCAGGTCGACGTTAATCAGAGCTTAGCTAAAATAAATTTAATTAATACATAAATTCATTAGGAGGTGCTCGCAATTGCGTTATGGACCGTACTTAAAAAAAATAAATGAAATAGACTCTTCTGCCCGAAAAGAGAAGAAGGAAAGATCAAATGAAACATGAAACAAATTCTTACCTCTCCTCATAGTTGTATCCTTCTTAAACCTGAAACAAAATATTTAATATTAATATATTAACAAAAACATTTCACAAACAAACAACGAGTTGAATAAATAATTTGCTTTTCGGCTGCCATGTTGGAAGTCCTGTCAAACTTTTGCGAGTTTTCAGGCCACGATACCAAGTTCGCTCATAAACATATGAACACGGAAAAATTGATGAAAACTAGGTTCGTATCTCAGGAAATAATTTCTTTAACATAATAATATTCTTGTGTAATAAAAAGCAGACAATATTTATACGAAAAAATATTTTGGCAGGTTTCTATGGGTCACTGAGATATCTATTTGATTATACCAGATAAATAAAATAAGTATAGTTTGGTTGTATTTCTAGCGTATTTATACCTTTCCACTTCGTCGTATAAAAACAGAAATTAGCTTACATAATATAAACTTCTTTATCACATGTAAATACGGAATGAATAAGAATACATTATTTATTTATGAATAAAAGTTTGCCCCAATTTTCTTTTAACGCATGCCCATGTAGCTTAAAGCAAGAGCTGCGCTTTAAATTGAGATGCAAATCCAGCGTCTAGTGGCGTAGACGATATTGTAAGCGCTGTGAAGTGAGTGGTGAGAGGGAAATTCAGCGCTTTGTGCCTCAAGTTTGCGTTACGAGAACTTCAGTGCGACACTTCCCTTATAGAAATTCAGTTTTGGTATATCTGGGTTAAGTTTGTGAAGGCATTTAGCAAGTATATTAAGCTGAAAACATTCCTTTAAGCTGCCAAGATAGTTGGTAACTTTGGACACTGTGACGAAATGATAAGACGAACTCTGTAACAATTTATGGCCTACGTACCACCATAGATATTAAATACCTTTAGTTATAAGTTTTGCAATAACTTGCCAGTTTCATTAGTAGTGAGTAAGTACAGTGTGCGGTAAAAATCGATAATGTTATTACAAAGAGATTTGTCGCTGGAAATGTTATTTCAGTTACCAAACTTGGTAAATTTTTTTTTTTTTTTTATTCTGTATAATATACATCAACACACACACACACACACATCGCACACATCACCATCACCATCATCTCACATTATATAGAATCAACGAGATTAAAAGAACTGTATGATATCCGTGTGTATGAACATCTCTATGCATAACGTAGCCTAGTCATAAATTGGTAAATATATGTAATATATAAATATAGGCTATCTAGGTTTGTGGTTACGCCGCCGCCTACACAATAACCCAAAAAACATTTTCCAAAAACGTTTCCCGTTTTTGAAGGCGGTTGTCTTTTTTGGAAAAAGTTTCTATTTTCCACTTTTTAGTGCCTCCTTTGGGTGATAACCCAAATCCATTAAGAAACGGCAATACAGTCAAAACAGAGATTGAAAGTCCTCAAACAAAATATTTTTGTTTGTGAAGCTTTTGTTGATTTTTTCGAAAAGTGCTGAATCAATTTATATTTGTTTTATACTAAAACCTTCTCCAGAATGTAACAAACACTTTTCTGAAAACCGCATCAAAATCGGTCCAGCCAAACTGGAGATAATCGCGGACAAACATACGGGTCGAACTGAGAACCTCCTTTTTTTTAAGTCGGTTAAAAATACGTATTTTACATTCATCGTATCATTTTGAAATTAAGTTATTGACGGAAAACTGAGTAACTACGAGATAGACGATTGGTTGACACTTCCCGTGATTCGAAAGCTGGTTTTTAGCTTGGTCAGAGCTGAAGCATTGCCAACTAACGTGGCAATGCCGCCAGTCTCCTGGGCACATTTCCACAATGGCGGAAACGGCATTGTGAAGTTTTTTTTTGATGATTATTGTATTACTTTAATAGTTATAAGTTTTCTATTTTATAGAACACTAGCTTTTGCCCGCGACTTCGTCCGCGTGAATGTCGGTTACCGCGGATGCAGCCGAAGTCGCAGATTAAAAGTAGCCTATGTCCTTCCCCAGGGTTCAAGCTATCATCATACCAAATTTCATCAAAATCGGTTCAGCCGTTTCGTCGTGAAACCGTAACAGACAGAGTTACTTTCGCATTTAAAATATTAAGTATGGATTATTAATAAGTTACAAGTATATCAGCTTCAGGTATATTTTTGCCTGACACATATTGCTGAACTGGACTCCCATTTGGTGCAACCTTGAGACGCACACCGCACTTTATTTAATCCTTATTTGATTTGATTTTTTTTGTATTGTGATATGTTTTTTGGGTGCACTGAATAAATGTTTTATCTATTTATCTACAAATAAACATTAAAAAAACTACAAGCCTAGACGTTAGTGCACTAATTGACGATACATTTTTTATTAGTTTGCTCCACATTAGGAATTTCTGCTGATTCGTGGGTGCGTTTACAAACATATATATTCACATACACTGAATACCCAAACCCAGAACAACTACCACTACTTATAACCAACAATATGACTAGACTAAGTCGAGAAAATCCTATGAGATTACCCAGAAGTAGGTATTTCTATTAAATTCGCCGTAACGGCTTTTATATTAAAGTGTAATTGACGGAAACGATTGAAAGTAATTTGAGTTCGCAATTCCCAAAATCGGGAATTGGTTAAGTGCTGCGAACCAAAAGCAAATTGATTTATTTGGAATTTAAATGTAGATTTATCAATCCAACGACACGATATCGGTGAGTATAAGTACTGTAGCGACTAGGCTACACTTTGTAACGTACTTGTTACAGTACCGGGTCTAAGCTACATTAAATGAAAAGTATTAATAACTTTCAGAAGAGTGTATTGTAATCTTTGATTATATATAATGTCTAGATGGAGCGTCAAGTGCACGCAAACGTGTCAAAAAGTGTCAGCCAACTATTGGCTGACAAGTGCTTAAATAATCAAAGCCCAAATGCGTAATAATAATAATAAATGATTAATATATGTATAATAATATTAATTTATGTATAATTATATACGTAATTGCTTATATAATCATTATTTACGCACACAGAGACGTAGATGCACAGTGTAAAACGACGCCTGCACGCACACATACTTGAAATTGTTGACTCGTTTTCTTTGTTATGATTGTAGGGCGACGCTCCATCTAGACATTATATAATCAAAGATTGTAATATATTATATCTGCGAGAGGTGATTTACATGACCGGTCTCAGAGATGAGCCCTCGGTCTGACAGGCTTGTCAGAATATAAAAACTATCTTCTACGATTTTATTACTTCTCGAAGCATCCAGAATGTTTAACCATAGACATATTATCTAATGGCTACAGTACCTACGTACAATCACGAGCATAAATATGTTTACAGATTACAAAATTCAAAAGCAATTTTATTGTGAAATATCAATTTCAACCTTTGATTATATAATGTCTAGATAGAGCGTCGCCCTACAATCATAACAAAGAAAACGAGTCAACAATTTTAAGTATGTGTGCGTGCAGGCGTCGTTTTACACTGTGCATCTACGTCTCTGTGTGCGTAAATAATGATTATATACGCAATTATGTATATAATTATACATAAATTATATATATGAATCATTTATTATTATTATTACGCATTTGGGCTTTGATTATATAAGCACTTGTCAGCCAATAGTTGGCTGACACTTTTTGACACGTTTGCGTGCACTTGACGCTCCATCTAGTCATTATATAATAATCAAAGAATTTCAACATATAGATAAAACCTATTATATAGTAGTTTGGGATCAAAAATAAAAAATCCCGATAAAATTTCAATCAATTCAATAGTTTAGGAGAAAATCAGTTCAGAATGAGATCAACAGTTTACATGTTTTTGCTCGTGACTGGACACCCTCATCAACTGCTTACCCTCTATCCGAAGAAATTTTAATGCGTGGGGGGTAAGCAGTTGATGACGTTGTCTGTAGGTACATTTATCTAGACGTTCTTTACTTTTCTATCTAGTTAAATTTTATTGTTCTATTTACCATATAGAATCACTTTGAAGTGTTTTTGCGGCGTGCAGTTGAGTAGCCTGTCCGCTGGGTACTCGACTACCCGCATCGTCGAACGCAGCCTTGTTTTCAGCATATTTAAAAATGCAGGGTAGGGTAACTCTATAGTGGGTTAATATCTACCCTTTAGCGTTTGTAAGTGTAACGCTCTTTAAAGTTAGAAGCGACACTTTGAAATTATTCTTTGTTATTATCTATGTTTACACCTCAGATTATGAAACAAAAGCCAGATAGACCGCGCGGAACACTGAGAGTGAAGCCAAAAAAGCAAATTCAAATTCAAAAGCGAATACCGACAATCTCGTGATTGTATTCGTTTATGAATTTGTATTTATGTTTTTATTTGTTATTTTTAACGATGCGGCGTTTCGTGCTAAACTGAGTCGTGTCAGTACAGCACAAAGCACGTTGTAGGTATTCGCTTTTGCATTTGTATTTGCTTTTTCACTCTCAGTGTTCCGCGCGGTCTATCTGTCTTTTGCTTCTGGCATGTACTTTGATTTAACTACGATCATTATATGAAGATATCTGTGGTGCTATATTTAATCAAAAATATAGTGTTTACACTTTTTCTGAAAATATCCGTGAAGGAGTTTGTCTTTTGTTTCATAATCTGAGGTTTACACTAAACGAGTAGGTAATCTGTTATCTTCTACTACTGTTAAAATTCAGTAGTTTTAATCATACTACTATTTTATTTAAATGCGAAAGTTTGTGAGGATGTACGGATGTTTGTTACTCTTTCATGTCCTAACCGGCTAAACAGAATTGGCCGAAATTTGGGGCACGTATAGATATTGATATAGCTTAACGCAGGATAATTTTTGTCCCGTTTTTGTGTTCCTGTGGGACAAATTTAGGATTTTAGCTTAATTTTGAAGTCTATGCAGAGGAACTCGCGGGCAGAAGCTAGTACACTACATCATCATCTCCCTGCCCTTAGCCCATATATGATACTTGGCGTCGGTCGGCGCGACAAATTTTTTTTCTCCATCCCATTCTGTCAACCATCATGATTTCACTGACTCCCTTCTATTTCATATCATGCATCACACAATCCATCCATCTTTTAATCGGCCTTCCTCTTCTTCTCCGCTCAATTATTTGGGTCTCTAAAGTGCAGTGAAGTGTCGGCCGGCACTAGTGGGACAATAAACCAAGTGCTACAAGGAAAACACCGGAACACGTGTCTGAACCTTCAACACGAGGGCTCCAGAACTTCCAAGTAAGTCCCTTGTTCCCTCCTTTAAAACCAGTGGCCACATTTACTACCCGCAAGCTAAAACCCCGTAAAAAAACGGTCCTACGAGCAAACCCGCAAACCCAATTACTCCACCATAACCAACATGCGTTTCATTCCTCCTCTTCACAAGTCAAGCTAGTAGACGACATATTAGAAAATTATTGAAACAAATATATTCTACTTCAAAAATGATTTATTCAGTGGCTACTGTGAATATCCCCATAGACATCCCATATCAAACGTTTCGGGAGTGATTACGACCAAGCGGCCATCACCATACCCACACAGGGCGCTCCCCACCTACCTAGCTACGTTCTAATTGCATACCCGAAATTCGAAGCCTCCCTAAACAGCTTTATTAAAACGTAATAATATTCAATAATCTTATAACAGCTTTATTAATATTCTACAAGCGACTAATAATATAATTACATTGGAGTTTCGATTTAAATCGGTCAATAGACCAAAAGCAATTTAGTTTGATGAGGTGTTCAACGCCAGGCTTGCGGTTGTTGATTTGCAAAGATGGCGGGGACCTATGTACACAATGGTTGAGGTGATGGACTTTATATTAAACGTGTAAGATGCGGTAGAATATTGATTACTTGGGATAACCGTCTGTGTTGCGATCGACATGGCACGTTTAATTTTAATTAAGATTGTTGTGGAGTTGCGTCCTCGTCAGGAAAGTAGGTTTGTTTACTGATTTACCTACCTCTAGATCGAATTTTCGTTACAGTGGCCGATCTCAATAGGGACCCGGGGTAGCCTGTACGTAGGACAATTATACTGTTGAAGTGTATGTGCACTCTCTCTTCCTTCAATCTCATATTCCGGTGGGACGGCAATCCGACACGACTGGAGAGAGATCAGGCGCAGGACCAACGACTTTTCGTGTTTTATTAGTAGCCACCCGGAGGTTGGAAACTGGTACTTAACTTCACCCAAACTGAGAATCGTACCCAGAACCCAAAAATACCAGTCATAACTACTTATGGATCACACCGAGAATTAACATATAAGCTTACTGTATCCAAGTTAATAAAGCTTAGGACTTATTCGAAAAGGATTAAATAAAGACTTAAGCAAATAATAATATGGTTGGCGTAACATTAAAACAACTGTTTTGAAAACAATACGAGAAAAGTAATCTTAATGAGCTTTAACATGGCTTTCGAATTACTGGTACAAAAGTAAGCGGTCAGCGATTAGTTTTACTTACTTAGTTTTAAAATTTGTTGCGACAAAAAAAGTGACAATAGTGTGACAGTGTGGTTTTAACAGGAACATGAATGTTATACTGGCAATTTGGAAATTCTGCATACTTAAGTGGGTTAAGCGGCGGGGTGGTGAGTGGCTTAAGTCGATAAATATAAATGATTAAGGTCGTATTTCCACAGGCAAGAGAACTTCCGAGAGAAATGTCTGACAGGCTACCCATAATAGGCAGGTACAGTTCCATTCAAACTTAATGGCGGCTGTGAAGTGCGCTGTTGTCTGCGCAGTGAGTGCCCTGCCCTTCACCGCCGCTGACACGCTAAATTGTTACTGCGCAGCCACTTGACTCGTATTCACACTTAACTATCTTACAACTTACAAGTACAGAGATACCAACTGATGTGTGAAATGGCAGTTTTTGGAACGAATGCTTTGTACAAGACATACAATCGTCTTTTGTTTGTATTTTTAAGTTCGCTGTCGAATAGCGCCACTACTCATTTTATAAAAAAAAAAACTTATTAGGCTTGTAAAGACGGCGTTATCGATGATATTACAACTTTTGAAATATTTTTTTCATTGTTTTGCTATTATAGTTACATAATTGTCTAATTAACCCTCGAATTGCAAAAGGCGGCTAAGTTGTAAATATCTACTATCGTAAAAATACCAATTTAGGCATTACACTTGATATGGAAATAAAAAAATAGTTTGAAATGAAAAAATCCGCTGGCAACAGTCGCTACGTAGTTTACTTAGAAATTGCTACGGGATAGGCACACCGACATTTACCGCAGAAGTTTTGTCGCAGGTGGAAATGCGGCGTAAAACTCTGACCATGCCATAATTTAATTTCCGGCTTCAGGGTGAAGTGCGGTTGGCTTGGCTCAGGGCTGGTTCTGAAATTTTAATATTGGAGTAGGACTCGCCATGTCTACCTGGCAAAGGACCAAATTCGTTAGCTTCCAGTGAAAATATACGACTCGAGGAAAACTTTCGTTTACTATAAACGTTGCCCGCGACTTCGTCCGCGTGAATAATCTCAAGGA
Source organism: Charanyca ferruginea (assembly GCA_947361185.1). Lineage (NCBI taxonomy): Eukaryota > Metazoa > Arthropoda > Insecta > Lepidoptera > Noctuidae > Charanyca > Charanyca ferruginea. The sequence continues at coordinate 26,882,631 of OX376058.1, read as the reverse complement.
TCCCTATTTTTTTGATAATGCAATATAGCCAATAGCACTCAGGGATAACGTAGCTTCCTATAGGTAAAAGAATTTTTGAAATTGGATGAGTAGTTTCGGACATTACCCCCTACATACAAACTTGCAAATTAATTTTACCTCTTTATTATATTAGTATATAATATTAGTATATTATGCAATCAAAATAATAATAATAAAAAAAACCACTTCTGCCCATTAGGTACATGTCATGTTACATTTATGTTCGCGATGGTTTGGCACTGTGGTGTAGCCACTGTGGTTTGCCTTGGTAAACACGCTGCCGCTATTGTAAACACTGTTCAATTTTAAAACTATCTATTTTGTTATTGAGTCGCATAATTGTAAGTAAAATATCTTGTTAAATTACATAAGTATAGTATTTAAATGTAAGCCACGCTTAATGGCACATAATGTAAACATTTTATTCATGTATTCTCTGTAAGTGAATTTGTAATTCTTTTGAGATAATAAATATCTTTAACCGTAAACGCTCGAAACTTGTGCCAAACGCTATTTTAATTCCCGGCAATAGTGCGGCGGTGTTCGGTCGGCCTTTCTGTTGGTTGAGCCTGAGAAATTTTAATATTTGCGACTACCCGCTTTTCAGATTAGGCTCTGTTAGTGGTGGCGGTTACTCGGACACTTAGTTCGTTGTTTTACACTTGTAGGCAAATTACGGCAAAGCTTTTACAAGAGAATGAGATGTTTTAATTTCTATTTTTACGTTGCAAGTTAATTGGCAATTAATTAAACATCAATTTTGCAAAAGACGTTTTGTGATTTTAATCTAAGTGCAAACTGAACTTTAATTAAACAAATGGTAGAAATATTTGAAACTCATTACTGAAATGTTACCGGCATAACTTTAAACCATTTTCTTATTAAGTAAATAATTGAAAATGTTAAGACCAAAGCCTTAAAATGTTTGAGACTAGTAAAGACTTACGAATTGAATTTTCACCGAAGGGCAATGAATATATTCGAGTTTAATTGTTTCACGGGTATACCAGCATTACTACTATAGATGGACGTAAATACAAATCGATCCAACCCATAAATATGCACAAGGTCACAAGTCACAGCAAAGAGCTCGTATTACATTTGGTCCTAGATATTACACAAATACACAATATGAGCGTTTTAGTAAATAAAAAAAAAACAATGTGATATCGATTATTTTAGAAGGATTAAAACTTGCTTGCACCTTGCAATATGAGACGTACCTTGGTGTTCTTAATAATTTATTAGGACCGTTTGTTTTGAAGGACCAAATTATAGGTACAAACTGAAATATTTGTAATGTTGGTTTTCAAAAAAGTTTTAACAGTTTTAATAAGTACATATTTTCCAACCGAAGCCTTTGTCTCGAATCATGGTTCAAATCAAAGTATCCGAGGGATTGCGTAGCGTCGTGACCATCTGTTATGATAAATTATATAATGTTGCGGGGGGTAAACATGGATATGGTTACATTGGCGTGCGGTCGATCTTATGTCAAGACTGTTTACCGGGACATCGGTTTTATTGTAACAGCTTATTTTAGTTCAAGTTTTATCCTTAAGGTGCTTGCTATAAAATATTTTATTGTAGATTTAAAGACAGGTTCACGAATATTTTTCCTTCACGATTTGAAACCGTTTCTATCTTTTTTGGAAAACTTAAACTAAACATTAACTTTTTCCACATCCCACACACTAGGAAAAGCATTATGGGTAGGTTCATAGAATCATTCGTCTGATCAGCCGCTACATTTACAAAGCGAAATGTAGTTCCCATGAGGATTGCGATATAGCATTCAAAAGATATTGGCTCCATTATGAGGAATACATTACTCGTATGTAGTTGGAACAATATTCCGCATTTCGAACAGAATTCTGGCAATGTTCCGAAAAGCGCAAATATTCCATACCTTTGTCATAAAATGCAAGCGTGTAAACACTGCGTTGCATGCCAGGAAATACATCGCGTGACCGCGGATATTGTGCGGTTGGTCCTGCGGCCGGCTTCTTGGTACAATATAGTACACAAGGACCAATGTTCGACACGATATTACACGTATTGCCACACCATTGCCCGTGTGGCTTCGGCTAGTACATTGCCTGTTAGTGGTTTGGTTCGACGGAAATTACGTGGAAATGCATAATTTTCACCCTTGTGTGTGTAATATGTGGGCCGTTGCTACGAGGGATGGTTTTGCGGTCATCACCCTGATTGTCCGTCGTGGTAGGTGACTCATGTCCCCCCACTGGTCTGGTCGGTTTGTGTGACGTGTAGAAGTGAATTACTATTTAAGTCATGTTAAGAACGATATTTTGTCGAAAGGCATAGGTCTAAAGCACCATTTCTATCGAAAGGACCACCATGAAATTACTCCGGTTAGTTTTGCGAAGCCATGGCTAAATGCCTGCTTGATGCTCTAACTGTCATGAATCAGATTGGTATACTCAGTGATTTTCAATAGCACATCGCTTTCAATTATTTCTTCAAACTATCCTATTGTATTATAAATAAAGAGTATGCCGAACAAATATCTATCAATGGCGGCGAATTGTAGTATAACCTACGTCGCCTGAACACTGGAAGGCGTCTAGACGAGACCTAATGAAATACCTACACAGTACGCACAGCGATCAATACAAGATTACAGAGCTTTGTAAATTATACTAGCGGTGCGTGTTAGATTGTTTTATTCATTTATTTTTTTTCTATTTATATTGAAATAAAACCCTGTCTGTGTCACATTATCGATTTAAGTAATTAAACAAATTTTGGGTTGCAGCAAGTTTTCATTACGCTTCGTGTAAGCTGCGTTGCTAATCTTGCTGTCCTGTCAATCTTTTTGCTGTCCTCATCATGCGGTTACATATGGTGTAGCTCAATCTTACCTACATCTTATGTCATTACGTTTACAAATGGGTTTAACATTACTACACTGCACAACAGGGTTATGATCTCATGCGGCGCCAATTGGGTGAATAACAACTAACAGTCCCAAATAATGCTTTTAGACGAGTAATTTACGTCATACGCCTTGGTAGGTGTATAGGTAGGTTAGTATATATAATTTTTGTCGCATATTATTGAAAGCATGCGTGCGCCCAAGGTCTTGATCGTGGCCCACGAATCAGGCAGGAACCGCCGCCATTCGTGACACGCAATCCTACGCTTACAATATCAACGCTTGTTCAAAGAAATGTGGACTACGGCCTTTTGATTTAGTTAATGACTTGTTTTTAAGAATGTTTGGTTTATGTATGAAAGTACGTTTTTTTTGTGTATTTTATTAAGTACTTTATTTTATTTTAATAGTAAAGTGAAAGGTGAATGATTAAATAAATCATAAAAGACCACGTTTCTATGAAACCGCCGAACTCGAAGGACCAATCTACTTGTTTCAGTAGCAAGAGGTTAACCGTTTGGCAACACTAATGGCACATTCATATTAATGCTCTCACAGCTACTATCAACATCAAAAATCGTTTGCTTTTGAAAATCGAATTACCTTCTGCGCGCAAACTCAACTAAAACGTAATCCATACAGCGACAGTTGATTGGCTCGCGCAAAAAGCTTAACAAAAACGAAAAAGTATTCAACCAGTAAAAAGACCACACACACACACAAGACACCTCCAACAAAAACAAACAGCTGTCGGTTTTCTCCCCCTGTGTGCAGTTGTCCTGTGTATACAAGTCCTAATAAGGGCTTCGCTAAAAGCACTTATCTGGTTTAAACCCTTTAAATGAAGCAATAAATGCGAGAGAATCGCTGTGAGGCACACACGCTCACTGTTTATTTACGGGGAAAACATTTGCGTGTTTGTGTTGCTTCAGAGGTGTTGGCAATTGTTTTAGCAATCGGGATGTGAGAGTACTGAATTAATTCATAAATGGTATAAATATGAATGCGAAATTAGGTGAGGATCTTCATGTGTCTCTATTAACTAGGCCGTATGCAAAATAGGTTAAGATAATAAAATCTTAATTACAGTATTGTTAGTTTAGTCCGTGCCCGGGAGCTTTGGGGCCTACATCGATCTTTTGACTTAGAAGGTCAACAACCGCATTGAACTGCACTGCCCCCGATCTCATTAACCTGCGATTTGCGACCCGGTATTTTCGGTACCTAGAAAACTCGAAATTCGTTATAAAAATACGTAAATAACTCGACGTGGCGCTTGACGACCCTCATGGAAACGTTCGTCATCCCCAAATCTGTCACGTACACAGTTGGGAACAATTTAAATTTTGCCAGCCAGAGATCGTGAACAATTTTTGAACAAGTTTAATGAACATCGTATAATGATATTTGGTTCAATTAGCGACGATGGCACGTTATAGGTGTTAATAATTGTACCAAATTCGAGGAGTTTATTGGTAGATAAACACCCTAGATTGGATAGGACGGTTTACTGCAGTTTACATACAATACCCGTCTTCTGTTTGTTCTAAGATTGTGGAATTTATCTTGGGGCTATTAATTGCTGATTATTATTGTATATCACATTCAGGAGGATATAAGGTTTAGTTTCAGTATCAGGGGAATTTCTTAATCAGTGGGACAGTTACAGACCTTTTAATTTCTTAATTATTTCCTACCTCAGACACAACTTAATGAGAACGACAAATTGATCCGTATAATTAAGGTAACAAAGGATAAGTGTACGAAAAGTCTTAAGTTACTTAATCAATGTAATATAATTATAGTTTTGGTAAACAATACGCCAAAACGCTTTAGTTAACTCTGTTATAGAAACCCACGGTTATTTTATTTTATTCGGTGATAAATTCTGCCAAATTAATTGGGCCATCGCTACAAAACCGGAAATCTACCGGAAAACAGAGAAAATGGCGGTGCCGCGGCGGAAGGAACATACCGAACACTACACCTGTTACCGACTTAATTCTTTCAAGTGTACAATGACTTCTTTTACTACGTGTTTTGCTTTGTAAACTGGGTCTTTTGCCTCCTAATGGAGATTACTTACGATACATTATAAGGTCCGTTTGTTTGTTTTGTGGGACTTTCTTTTTCAGTTTGAAAATAGACTGCGCACCCAGGTAGGCTGCTGCAAACATAACCTAGCAAAATGGGGGATAAAAGATCCCACCGATACCCAGTGTGAGTGCGGTGATCCTGACCAGACAATGGCCCACTTACTACAGTGCCCAAAGTGCCCCTACACCTGCACCTTAGAGGACATTAAAAACGCCACTAATGCTGCGATAAATGTGGCTACCTACAGTTACTGGGCCCAAGTAGTCTAACAAAAAAATAGGAAAACCATCGATTCGAATAGAAGAAGTTTGAAAATTCCTGGCAGATGGCTCCAATGACAATATTTTTGTAATGTTTTGTTTTTTTTTTTTAGTCTATTTACTACTATTTTTTACACTTTCTATATCTAACTTTTGTAACGTCATTGGATAGCAAGCCACTCGATTGCACACATATCGAGTGGTCACCGCTGCCTTTTTTTTATGAGATATTCCCACCACACTGCTCTCGAACCAGAACTCCTGTAAGCCAGAATCAACAGTGGCGACCACCAGAAAAGCGCCAAAGCAATGAAGCCCAACGAGTCCTGAGGAACGATTTAACTGTCCTGGATCCCGCAACGAAAAAAATAGCGGAGTATACATATTTTCCACTTCCCTCCATATCAAACAGGGGACAGAACTAGGCCAAATTGGCACAACGATGACGTTTACAACTGGTGGAACTGTGGTCACCGGTGCCTACAAACATCTGTATTCTGTAATACCAGAGGGCCTTGAAGATGCGTAACCATCCCAGAAACAAATCTTAATTTTTCATTTGTATTTTTTTTAACTTATTTAATACTAGCTTTTGCCCGTGACTTCGTTCGCGTGAATGTTGGTAATCGTGGATGCTGACGAAGTCACGGATAAAAAAGTAGCCTATGTCCTTCTCCGGGGCACAGAATACTTAATAGTATCTGGGGTTTAACCTAGCTTCATGCCAAATTTCATCAAGATCGGTTCAGCCGTTTCATCGGGAAAGCGTAACAGACAGTTACTTTCGCATTTATAATATTAGCATGGATTAATGTTAAGTAATTGTTATTTTATTTTATTTATTATTAGCCTTGTATATTTTGTTTTTTAAATCTTATGGTCTTCCGACCTAATTTGTACACCAGCCATGGTCAAACATGTTGTGCCAAAGAATTTGTAACACCTATAATAAATGTTGTATATAAATCTACACATGTTTTTGCAAATAAATGAATCTTTATTTTTATCTTCATGTGCCCTGGTATTACACCGACAAAGACTCTTTAAATCGAAACCCAGCAACTCTACTTTGAGGCAGAAATAGGTATGGTGGTACTTCCTCTCCTTCACAAAGAGCTCTACTAATGTGTCTACCTACCATACAACCAAAGACTATAAAACCTTCTAAAGACTAAAACCAAAGACTAGAAAACTATAAAACCTCTTTGCATATAACCTTTTGACCGCCATATAAAAAAAAAAAAACAAAAACGTGCCGACGGCGGCGGCGCCAAGTTATGAATTATTACTCTATGGAAGGACGTTTCTAAACGTAATACGGTCACGACTACATGACAATGTAGTCATGTCATGTCACATTGTCATGAAAAGCTTAAAGGTGCGTACAGATTAAGTAACATGTTGTGTAACTTGTGTTTTATAACACGTCCACATTATGTGACATTGTTATTCAACATTGCAACATATAACAATACTGTAGGTACACATAAGAATTACAATGCAATGTTACAATGTTGTATGACTTCGTCGTTTGTCGTTCTGCAGTGCTGTTCAATATTGCATAAGTTGTTTGTTGTTTATTTACATTTTTAACTAACTGTTTTATAACACGTTTTATAAAATTCAGCCTCCACATTATAACATGTTATGATAAAAAGATAATATGTACGCACCTTAAGGAATCTATTTTATTACGTAAAGTCACATTACTTTTTAACCCTAGCTAACATCTATCACGTTAACATAAAAAAAAACTATGTACCTACTGTATAAAAATACAGACTGAATTACATATTCTAGTCTCGTTGGCAGTGAGCATCTCGAATTGAATAGGAATGAGAGAGAGGTAAAGCAGTAGCAACATATCTCTTTGAGGATGCAGCGAGTGTTGGTTTTAAAGATTGTGCTGTGAATGACATGCAGACTGCGTCAGGCGCATAAGCCTGCAACTGACTCTGCAAGATAAGCAGCTCATACGGTATTTCTCTTTAATTTTGGCGATGAGGGATTTAAAGCTAACACTGTGAGCAGTCTGCTAGCTATACACTCCATATATTAATAGTTTATTGGCACAAAGAAACATACATTAGTATTTTTTACAAGCTTTTATTTAACTTGTACCGTTCGTATGTAAGTTGTTGCTTCAAAATTTGCAAACCATTTTTCGACCATTTCTAGGATATCCAATTGAGCTGAAATTTTGCAAGCACCTTTAGTTCTGGTGACAATACAATGTCCGCCGCTCCCAGATGGCGGATTACATATTTTTCCTCAACCCCCTTAATATGGATATGAAATGAAAGGGTTTGAAGAGTAGAAAACGATAAAGTTAGTAAGACTAAAAAAATAAAACATTTTTAAAAACAAGCTTTGAGTGCCTCAAGAAAAGCTTGAGGCACTCATGCATGCTGCCCGTTATACATGTGTACTACACAATATCAATGCCTCAAGCTTTTCTTTTTTTCTTTTACTTCGTGTTATTTTTAATATTTTTAGGTTAAAAGCTTGTTTTTAAACATGTTTTTTTTATTTTCCTTTTTTTTATGGGACATACACGCCGCACTATTCCCAACCACTGCAACTTCTGAAAGCCAGAATCAACAGTGGCGACCACTAGAAAAGCGTCGAGACAAAGCTCGACGAGTCCCAGAGAAACATTACAATAATTGTCTTGGATCAAGACATTAGTAAGATCGATACATTAGAATACACCGCGCACACCGCGGGCGTAAACCGCGTCGTGAAATTTGCTTTTGTTTTTTACATATTCTTATATTAGCCACCCGACCCGGCTTCGCATGGGCCTAAAGCCTTCCTCGATAAATGGACTATCCAACAAAAAAGATTTTTTCGTTTAATTCGAACCAGTAGATCCTGAGACGCGTTCAACCAAACAAACAAACAAACAAACAAACTCTTCAGTTTTATAATATTAGTATAGATCTGCATTCTACAGAAGCTGCGAGCCCGCAACCGCAGCCGGACGCGGAAGAAAAACGCATGATGAGTTCTTGCCTTACTTGCATTAATTTGAACTTGATTACGCTTCAAGTTATTTAAAACTTTTCTAAGATAGAAATGTTGAGTGCAAATAAATAGTTGCTTTCAATGTTATTTAATACTTATAAAGTACCTAAATTTTGAAAATAAACAGAGGAATATGACGTTGAGATGGTATTTTTAAAGTATCCGGTTTAAAAGGAACCTTATATAGCTTGTTCTCATTATATATTCAGAAATACGTACGAAAATCTAAAGCAGATGGAAAAATGTTATTTTTCCATCTGCTTTAGATTTTCGCAAAAGAAAACACCACAGTAATTACCAGAAAACTAATTAAAATTTTGATTATTACAGTACGCTGGTCGTGAGTATAAAATAAGGACTCTTTACTTATTCCAGAGGAATCAAATTATCATAATTAACTTTCATACCTTCGGCAAATATTATTTTTTTGTTAACGTACCAAAAAAAGTTCGAGGGAAAATCTAGGTTTAAATGAGTGATTCCCGGTTTACATCATATGGGATTTTGGAAAAATAAAGGATGAGATATTCTTTTACTAGATGATAAATATGCTTAATAGTGTATTTTACTCTATATATGAAAAAAACTACAAGTATATTATTGAGACAGTTTAGGCAAAAAGCAGTCGGAAAATGTTAGTTTTAGTTCTTAAAATAACAAAATAAATGTTAAAATTAAATTCAATGTTTTTAGTTTTTTTAAATCTGCCTTATAACATCTTGAAATAGTAGCCGCCATATTATTACGTCGTACGGCTGTGTAAACAAAAAACTGTTAACTGTCAGTCAATCAATTGGCGCGTATAGGCTTTGTACTTTTATTATTTTCGTGACCAACGTATTTTTTTAACAAAATATCAAAATATGATTATAATATTATTTTTAATTTTTATATAATAATCATACAAAATATCAGCGCAATTGACTACACAGCCAACTGTCGTCATTTCCACAGAGCAATATGGCTTCCACTACGAGGCGTTTTCGTCAAACAGGAACTATTAGTTAATCTGTGGTCAAACTACGCGCGAAATTTGAAAATGTAAAATTTTGATGCGTATTTATGGCACTTATCGGTTGAATCCCATATCTTCCAGTGGGTGTCCCCCCCCCCATTGGGGAGGCCTATGTCCAGCAGTGGACGTCTTTCGGCTGAAATGATGATGATCGGTTGAATAAAAAAATTTTGACTTTTGGTGGCTTATTAGTACTACAGAATTTAATTGAGACACTTTCCAAAAATGGGTGTCATACCCTATTGTGCTGTGCCTGTGCAACTCAAAAGAGGTTGTTTTTGTATGTTTGTAAACGACCCCACGACACAGGAAAAGTACAGACGCCAGCACATCAAGATATTCCCAGTCAAATTTTCCCAATTGAACATGAACCTTATTCTTTTGTAATAAAGTATGAGAAACTATCAAAGAAATTTGACAGATTAGGGTAGCTTGATATGCTGGCCTATGTACTTAAAGAGAAGAGGCTTTGTTTTTTTAATTCTTATACACTTCTAGCAGTCTGCAAAGTGGCCTTTCACCAAGGACATTTTGCAGGGAAAGAAAAAGAAAATCCTGCTAAATGGCAATGTAGACTTTGGGTTCAAACACAAAACGACTTAATAGTAGTAGCAGCGAAGTAATCTTTTCTTTTATGGAAGACCAACCAGACAAGACCAACTGCAGTAAATACCTACCTACAATCACACCAAAACTACACAAACATAACAACCCCAATTCTACGGAATTTTAATTTGAAAACTAGCAAAGGAACCTAATGTTTGAGAGTATAATGATAATGCAGTGGAGCAAACAGTGGTCGGGCAAGCTTGTTGGCTCGGGGCAAACATTTTAGCTGCCCGCGGTATGAAGTCGTTATTAACTGTAGCGTGCCCTGATTATATTGTGTATTGTGTTTCGTTTTAAAAGGTAAATTCGAGGGATAGTTTTTTACTAATATTTCAAGAACTTGGCCGTTGCCTTTTGAACGAGGACACGAAATGGAGAAGTTAGGTTTTAAATAAAAACATAAGTATGGGCTCAGATTATGAAATAAAAGGCACATAGACCGCGTGGATCACTGAGAGTGAAGCCAAAAAAGCAAATACAAATTCAAAAACTAATATCTACAACGCGCTTCGTTCTGTACTGACACGGGTTAGTATAGCACGAACCGCAGTATCGTTAAAAAAACAAATAAAAAAACAAATTCAAAAGCAAATACGTTCACGTGATTGTAGGTACCTATTCGTTTTTGAATTTGTATTTGCTTTTTTGGCTTCAGTCTCAGTGTTCCGCGCGGTCTATCTGCCTTTTGTTTCATAATCTGAGAGTATACCCTATACTCTACTACTCTAAAAGGGAATAAATTTTAGATAATAAAAAATTGCTACTTGTCGATCGACTGTCTGACACCCACGACACTCAACTCAAGTGTCTGACACTCGCGACACCCTGAGTGTCAGACCCAGCCACCATCACATAATATTCGTGCCAAGGGTAACAGATGCTCATTCACAACTACCTTTATTATAGCACATTTATTATTGACAAGATAACGGTTCCACCTTCCATAACGAAGTACCTACATAGCAACAAGAAAGTTCTCCTAACACATAAATATTCTAGTCAGTAACATTACTGTGATGTTCTAGGACAAAAGGCAAGTTTTTATCCCAAACTAAAACTTACTGTTGAACAAAAACTTCAATTATGTAAACGGTACGCTAAAGGTGACATCTCGGGTTTGCACTTTGCTTATGAATAAATAGTTCTGTTTATTTGCTTATGTAGTTGTCTAGTGCAGCTATAGGTGCTAAAAGCAAGTGGAATATTTGCATGTTTCATTTACGCTATAAGTTTGTTGTAAGACATCTTTGATCATCATGCATTAATTGACTACTAAATTCATCATTACTGTACGAAAAGATTTTCAAAACTCCATGGTTAGTAGATCAATCATAGCCATCAGGAATTCAACCCCTATAACAACGGTTCAAAATACGAATACATTAGAAATAACTCGATCAGTTCATATAAACGTATAAAAGCAATAGCATGCTTAAGAGCTTTCGACTCGCTTGGGAATAAAAGCGAAAATATTAGAAAGCAGTAATCCATCATTACTTCCATTTCTTTTAAAGACCAAAGGTAGTGTTATACGTAAAGAGAAAAGTCGACAAGGCATCACGGAGTATGGAATAAGTGTTCAATTATGCAGAAGGTCCGTTAAGAGAAGACGGGGTGCACGTCTCCGCTACGTTTGCGCATTCACTTATGAATAAATCCACCATTTTGTTGATGCTCACAGCCCTGTAAGATGTACGACTGTGCCTCGATTGTCACTACGTAAGAAGAACATAGTGCCTACATATTTTGTTGAGTGCACGTTGTTTCCCAGTTCCTAGTTCACAGAAGTGTTAACATTTTAGGGTTGTAGTGTTTTTGGTCTTGATCTAGTTCGAAGTGGAACGATAAAGTATCGGTTATCGAAAGCGGTGGTACCATTTCAGTTAAGTTCTTAGAGTTTATTGTGACTATTCCAGTTTCCTACTATCCTACTATTAAATTATCACGAAAGTTTGCAAAGATGGATGAGTAAATGGATGTTTGTTACTCTTTAGCAGAAATTTAGCACACATGTAGATATTGAACTAGTTTAACACATAGGATGCTTATGTTTTTATCCCGTTCTTCTGTTCCCATGGGATGATATATCAACCTTGACGCGGAGGAAGTCGCAGGAGGAATCTAGTCATACATATGTCATTTCATGAAAATAATATATCTTTTTCTACGAAATATTAAATCATGATAAACTCAAGTGACATGTTTAAGGACACACGTTCCTTCTGAGACAAGATAAATTGACATTTGATGGAGCGTTTATACCAACTTGTTTTTATTTTGAATCCGGATAAGTCTAATCTAACATCAAATGAAAATCTTAATTTCCTCTCATGGATTAGACTCTCATGTTCGTTAAACGGTAAATTACGTACCATGTGTTGATGAAAAGTTTAGGTACAATTAAAAAGAAAAATGCTAAAAGCCGGAGATCTGCGAGAATTAATTTGATAAACATGTCAGTTTATTAAACGAGTCGCATCATGCTGTGAGTTCATATAAGGCTGTCAAGAACGATGGCTAAGTAAAATTGTTCGGTTTTATAACTGCTGACAATACATAATTACAGCACATCAAGCCATACTGAACTGTCAAATTTTCCCAATTGAATATGAACCTTACGCTTCTGTTATTAAGTTAAAAATCTATCAAAGAAATTTGACAGATTGTTGTAGCTTGATATGTTAGCTTCTGTACCTACTTCGTGAACTGACATGATGGTCCATTTACATCGTATCACTAAAAATCTTTAGAAAAATCTTGTTACACATTATTCGTTTCGTGATACGATGTAAATGGACCATCCATTTACATCGTATCACTAAAAATCTTTAGAAAAATCTTGTTACACATTATTCGTTTCGCTTTGTTTGTTACTCTTTATCTGTTACCAGACATATAAGAGAATCAAATTGTCTTTTTGAACGTCACTCTCTTTATTAATAAAATGTGAAAGTTTTCCTTTTGTCACTTGTACAGAATTTTTCTCTTTGATATGTGTGTAATGATTTCGTCTCATGGGAATTGGATGGGAACAAGTGAATAAGGGTTTCTTTTAAAAAGGGGGCAAACATGTACAATCACATGAACATTTTAAATGTAGAACGGCTGTTACAAAGGACACGATAAAATAAATATTGCTACAATTCAAATTCGCTGTAATTTTCCCTCCTATAAAAGTTGCCAAATATAAAAAAATATGGTTAGGGTATTATGCAAATATAGAAGAACATATTGTACGCGAACAGATTTACCTCAATTTAGGACCAGCTAAACGAGGACCCCGAATTAATTTGCTTAAAATGGCCTAATTTACCCGAAAACACGTGACTGTGAAACAAGAGTTAGTACTAAACATTTTATGATGTAGTAATATAGTCTCATATGGAGCCTGGTTTCGTAGCCGAAGCTCGAAGTCTACTTTGGTTCCAAGTTCGAGGTTATGTGATCAAATTTTACGTTACATAATAAAGTATGAATTTCGGGATAACGAGAAGAGATTTAAACCCTCACAAGTTCAATCATAAGTGAATATTTGAGCAGGCAACATGTAAGCACCTTATTTAAGCTGTATAATTTAAAATTCAGCCTTGTTAAAATTCAATAAGAATTCATATACATTCGCAATTATAAACGATACCTTTGAAATAACGACACAAAAAATGGTGAAGGTCGGTAGATACTTATCTACTTCAAAACTCTTCTGAAACGAATTTAAACATTGTAATTTATTCTTAATAGAATATCCCTTTCAATTTCCCTTTTCCATTAAACCGGCCCTCAATTTAAATCCTTCCCTAAAAATTCCATGTTTAAGGTAGGTTCGGGTGTTATCCCGTATTTCGGTTGCCCAGATAGTTAGCAGACGAACTTGCCCACATGGTTAATTAGTGAAGCTGCCCGTAGGTAATACAATATAAACATTCCCCGACCATCAACGGTATAACATCCCAAGGTAAAAGCCAAAATAGCTGAAAATTTACAACTAATTTAGAAATTTGAGGCATAAGGACCGAAATCGGGTTTCGTAGTTATAGGTAGGTACAGATTTTAACTACTGGAATTATGTTTCATAAATAATACATAAAATTACAGTTCGTTGTTCGTGTGTTTTATGGTTCTAAGGTACAAAATTATTTTTGGAGAATACAAAATAAAAATACAAGTGCAATTAATATAGTCAGGAATCGTAGGTTTCACACTCAAAACATGCAAAGAAACATATTGTGCACTAGTCTATGATAAGTATATAACAGTGCCCGCGAGAAAAAGAAGTTCATAATACAAGTTGGAAAACTCAAACAAAGAAAATATAACTTTACTTCAGGGAGCTAATTTTGGTAGCCTCTTTCCACCTTACTAATAAACACGGAGTAAAGTTATGCAAATCTAAAACCTCGCAAAATGTTAAACCCGAGGTAATACTGCTATAACAACTCGGGGTTTATTAATAGGAGACTAATAATGAGATTAAACGCACAAATAAAATAGTAGGTAATAAAAAACAAACCACAAAATGTCTCAAAGAAAACAAAACAGATTGGATTGATACAGTAACAAAGAAACTGTTAGTTATCTTTATCCTTAGACGATCAAAGGACAAATCCCTATTCCTTTAATACAGTCAATCGTCGAGGACTGCAGAGAGATTAAAATGGCCGCCGACGTGAACGCTTTTTTCTTCGATAAAGATTACCAATTCGATAAACCGGTGCCGCATTCAAAACGAGGTGATGTTATTAAAGAAATGATGGAAAGGGTGTTCAAGGACTTTAATGGTGTTTTACTTGGTATAGAATTTAAAAAAAAAAAACTTTATGGGTTGCGAATTTGTAACATGCTTCATATTATGCTATTTTGCCTTTAGGTGGATACCCAATCGTTCCTAAATAGAACCAAAAGCAACCATTATAAAGATGTAATAAATACGTCAAAAGAAATAAAAAAATATCCGCCATCAAATAAAGCTATTTGGCAGTGAGACGGCGTAACTTGCTACTTTAGTGGTCGACTCGCGTCCGCAACCCCAAGAGTTTTAAACTTTACAGAATGCCACGTTTTACACTAGAGGATTTACTAGCGCCCCAGCAAAGTGTGTAACTGAACGGTTTTGTGTGACAAATTGTAAAAGGAAGTTGCTAACTTAAATTGAACAACTCGAGATCTTTCTTGGTCGTTTGACAAGTTAATTACGATGCAGAGGCAAAAGTTATGCATTGGTGGATGGAGATAGGACAAAAGGACTACCATTTAAACTTGCTACTTGTATCATATCCTCGTCTTTGAAGTTCCTTTGCTCCTTATATAGAGCCATCCAATTACAATCTCCTTTCAAATGCATTACTTCAAAACTTGTGCAAAAAGAAACTAAAAAGAGTTCTCGCGTTGTTCATTAAAGGTCGTTTACATTGGCGCTACACTCGACAAACTTTCGAGTTTCCAGCACGTAACGGCTGCAGATGTACCTAATTGTCGAACAAATTGCCGGTGGCACGTCTACATCGCCTTGTTTTATTGCCTTGAGACTAGATTCATGCAAACAGTGCGAAGATTCGTGTAGCGCCATAAATGTTTGACGTGAGGAGTGACATGTAAAAGTAAATTCAAATTGTATCAATCTAAGTGATTTTTTCACAAAGCGTTTCAAAATGCCTTACAAGCATTTCACCTTTTTCGTGGGAATTGAATTGAGGCAGTGACAGGCAACCCACAACGAGAATTTTCTACATCAGACCACATTTCACCTATCAAGATAATAAATGTTATTTCCGCATAAATGGTGTTCTCTGTCAATCTTAATAAGACGATATATTATCGTAAGACCACAAAAAAAGAAAAGATAAATACAGAAACATATTACGGGCAACGTTAATTCTAGTCATAGAACGGACACCGCTGTAGTATTTGATTGATGTGGCATTTATTGCGAAGGTTTCAATGAATTGTCGTTTCTGTGCCAGCAAAAAAAATCAATAAACTCGAAACACAAAAGCGAGAGCACAAAAAAGTCTTTACGATCAAATCCAATAAATCATGAACATGTTTGCGAAATTAAAACAAGTTGGAGATTTAATCATAATACCGGGCGGGTTCGTAGCCCGGCAGGTCCTTGGCCCGGCAGAGGGCACTCCAGCCTGCACTTTAAACACTCCTGTATTTATCTGCCGCCTTATTACGGGATGCCAGAGCTAAGAGGCGTTAGAATGTACTCGTAATAAAAGTTTTAATAACATTTCTTACGAATACGTGACTTTCAAACAAATGGCTTTCAAGTTTTAAGGATTGTTGTGTGAATTATGTTTAAATAATGTTAAACATTGTTTGAAAGTGTATTGCTAAGAGATAAAGTGTTTTGAATTGTCTCAGCATTCATGGGTATTTAATGTGATGGTACACTCCAACTGAGTGTAAGACATAAATACAAACATACAATATTGGAAGCAGGAAAGACAACAAATGAGCACATAAATATAATTCAATCTTCTCAGGTGGCAATCCCATTGCGTAAGTGGTGTACAGTTTAGGTAACGGTACACTATACTTGTCTGAAGGTTTAATATTGTAGTGTTAGGTCGATGTGAGATAGAAAACTCTGCGTGAATTACACTAAAAAGTTTATTGATACATTGGTCACAGTGAGGTTTGGTAATTTTGACATTCGTTTATTCCGTTTGATCGTTAAAGTGCGCAGTGATTTAAGTTCAAATTATTAAGACTGAAAGCATTGACCGATTTGTTTAATCACTTAACCGTAGATGCACTAGAACTAAATAACTTTGTATCATTTAGCTATATCTGATATATAACCAAAAAGACACAATCTGATTCTAAATTTACCACATCACATTAACAATCATGTCCTGATTATCCCTAAAGTGGCAAGCGCCGAAATTGAACTCCAAATCTCAGAAGGTAACATTTAAGCCACCTTCATCATCCTGATATTACCTGTTACGTAATTTCGGCATTAAACCCTGGATAATTGGAGTGAAATTATTTGCCAACCGAGATATTAATTTAAATAGAACGACGTTAGACAGAATGTTTCAAATCCAGGCTTAACTTGAATAGAATGTCATGGACGTAAATCAATATAGAGTTAGTTGGGCGTGCGGATCGCTCGAGTTTGAGCTGAGCGCTTAATCTCCTCATATATTCACATGATCATGATATTTAGGCGTCCTGTTCCTGACATTTTAATTGGATCTTCAGGGAAAGTTTGTTCCGCATTTATTTATGAAAAAACAAATTGAGAGAATGGTAAAAAAATATCTTGCTTTCGTTTCTCGGTCCTTTTATACGCAATACCCATTCTTCACCAAGTTTTTCCTTTACCATTATTCTTTCCTACCTAGTATTGTACAGCTCCCATTACTAAGGCGAGAAAAAAATGCAACAAAGAAATTAAGTACATTAACAGTGACGTTTATTACATAAATTACCTTAATAAAGTTACATTAGGCACACTGGCACGATCGCTTAATTTCAAGGGTGATGGAGACCGTCCGGTTCATTCGAATAAATGACCAAAATGTTCTAATGTTACGTAAACACGTGGATCGATCTGGGGTGACAAATCGTCTTGAATTACATTGGCTAATAGAGATTGATTGTTTTGTCCATCGATGTCTATTGACTGGTCATTGTCTGGGACCGCTTCTTCTGTTATTTAGTCTCTTGAGCAGCGGGGGTGTCGCT
Organism: Charanyca ferruginea; assembly: GCA_947361185.1. Taxonomy (NCBI): domain Eukaryota; kingdom Metazoa; phylum Arthropoda; class Insecta; order Lepidoptera; family Noctuidae; genus Charanyca; species Charanyca ferruginea. The sequence continues at coordinate 26,865,008 of OX376058.1, read as the reverse complement.
AATTGGAAATTAGTGAGTCATTTTTTCTTTGTGTGTCCTGTTTCTTTGCTATTTCTTTATTAGTGTATATCACATAGTGAGTCAAAAGGGCAATAGGTATTATTAGATTTTCGATGACCTTTTTATAAAACACACAATATTTTCGCAGTGTGTCTTTAATAGATTCAATAAATTGAACGAAAATAATTGGTTTTGCAAACCTACATTATAAGTTCAAACCTAGAAGCAATTAGTTCTTTTTTTATGACACACGACGCAATAATGAAACCCAGAAGCTCAATAAATAATTAAATTAATGATAATGAAACACGAAACTTAATGTCACGTTCATAAAGGCTGGTATGCATCAGCGGCGCAGAAATGTCAATTAAAATTGTTTTATTATGTCGACGACTGTAATGAGTGGGTGAAAATAAGCCGATGGGACGGACGACATAAAGAGTATATGGATGATGAAGGCGGACGTTCAGTCATGTGAATTCTTTTGAGTGAAGTATGCAGGAACGCAATAGAACGAAATAATCGGTTGATAAAAAGAGGGAAGCAAAAGGTAATTCAATTGGAAGATTGGAAGCACTGGGAATGAAAGAAGACATTTTGATATTGTTGATTTAGAAGATCATTCCACAAATATGATAACGGTTAAATACATTATTGTTGACTCTGGCAGAGACAAGTCTTTATGAGCTCAGTTACGTCATGTCTGTAGTTTTTGAAGCAAATATTCCAACATAGGCATGTTTAACTTGAAACAAAGGGAGGTCGCCCTTTGTGCTACCCCATTACAACTACACAGGATAGTGTTCTGTTGGCATCTGGTGTACGTGATTAATGTTTGTATTTCTGTCTGCTTGCTGCGTCAGGTGCCATCTGTTGTGTCCGCTAGGCCCGTAAAACATAAATAGAACTTTGTGCTAGTCTAGATTTAAAACTTTCAAAAGCGTCGAAATTGCCAATGATTTGCTTGAAAGCATCGTTACTACAAAGTACCTAACTATGTCAAGTTAATGCATCTGAAGCATTTATTCCATTCAGGTCTTCAAAAACCTTTTTATGATATTAAAATGTCAAGATGTTATAGAGATCTGTCAACCTAACTACTAAAATATATTTATCAAGCTTTTTATGATGATTTTTCTGAACGTCAATGGCCCCAAAATGGAACATTGAGGGACAACTAAATATATTTTTATAATTTATTATATTCGGAAAATTCGTATTCAAGCGAACCCATGGAAAAATAATCTACGACGACGTACTTTGTTATGAATAACTACATGTTACTGGAAAAGGAGTAAAATAAAATCAATAGATTTCGTAGAAACTTAGGGTTCACTTGAATACATATTTAACAACAGCTTATTAGAGCAAGGTTTATAACATTTTCTTTATATTTTCAGCATGCTATAACAATTTGGCAACAACGATATTGGACATGTAAAAAGTTTAATAATAAAGCAGTTGTTTGTGATAATGTAAATAAATATATTACATATATTCATTCATAATATATATTACATATATTCATAAATAATATTTCGCTACTACCTGCACAATGAATTTTCTTTATTTCACTAATTGTGACACCTGTGCTTTCTTTCTATGCTTATACTAGGCATGCCTTTTAAGTTCTGTCGTTTCCGTATTTCCCGGCAATTTTGAATTTGGAACTGTTCTATATTCGAATGTGTTTAAATTTTGAATCTCAAAACAGTTGAAAGTATTAGGATTAATGCTATTATTTAATCACAGCGTCGATTGGAATCTGTCAGGTTACGTACGAAAATGAATCTTTCCAAGGAAAAGGTTCGTGCAATAATTTTCTACAACTTCAGAAGAGGCCTGACACGGCTTCAGTGTTTTGAAGAGCTAACATCTGTGTTCAGTGATGAAGCCCCATGTCTGCGGACTGTCGAACGCTGGTATGTAGAATTCCAGCGTGGACATACTAGTGTTAGTGACAAATCTCGCGAAGGACGCCCAAAATCCGCCTTCACTGAAGATAACATCATTGTTGTGAGACAACTAATTCTCGAAGATCGTCAAGTGAAGAAGATCTTGCATGAAGCGCTTGGTGTGAGAAAGCTAGTTTGCCGTTGGATACCGCATCTGCTTTCCGACAATCACAAGGCGGCCCGCGTCAGATGGTGTAAGAAAACTTTGCAAAGGTTCAACCGAGGAGAGTCAAATCACGTCTACGACATCATCAGTGGTCACGAATCTTGGATCTATGCCTACGATCCTGATTCCAAACAACAATCTACAATCTGGATATTTCAAGACGAGCCAAAGCCGACTAAAGTTGTTCGTTCTCGAAGCACTTCAAAGAAGATGGTGGCCACGTTCGTTGGAAAAACCAGCCATGTTGCGACTATTGCACTTGAATATCGTAGAACGGTTAACGCAGAGTGGTAGACCACAGTTTGTTTACCACAAGTCATCGCCGAACTTCGAAAATCTAACTCAAAGCGATGCATCATCCTGCACCACGACAACGCAAGCTCACACAGCGCTCGTCAAACGATTGAGTATTTGATGCAGGAAAAAGTAGAAAGTCTTGACCATCCTCCGTACAGTCCTGACCTAAGCCATAACGATTTCTTTACATTTCCTAAAATTAAGAAAAGTCTTGTTGGTCAAAGGTTCCAGTCCGGTGAAGAAGCAGTCGACGCTTTCAAGTCAGCCATTTTGAACACCCCCACTTTAGTGGAATAAATGTTATAATAACTGGTTTGACCGAATGGAAAAGTGTATTAAACTACGTGGTGAATACTTTGAAAAACAATAAAAAGTAGGTACTATAACCATAAGGTTCTAGTGGTGTGTTTTTCTTCAAACAACAAAACTTAAAAGGCATGCCTCGTATTATGACCGTATACAATAAAAAGCTATTCCATATACTTCTCTCTTTTCTGTTTGTAATCCACTATTAAAAGCATCAAGTTCTACAAATTATCGCTTAGCACGTTAAAGGCCTGTCTAATGCACCACCAGACCACAGTGTGATGCATCGTCCACGCACATACAAAACGTGATGAAGTTTGCACGCAGTTAGCACATAATGGCTGCGGATAACAGACTATAGTAATTTATAGTTTAGGGCCTAAATTGAGGGAACAATAGTCTTATAGCCGACGTATTATTTATCGGCGTGTGGAAGAACAATAATGGGTCCTCTTGTGTCATGGTGCGAGACGAAATACAGTGGCGTTTGTATGCTTTGAACAGTAAATTTTCCGATAAAATATGCATTATGTCTGGTTTTCTTCAAAAATACTTTTTTTTCAATCATCATTTCAAAGATGCTTGGTAAATTATGTTTTGTCGTCTCAAAACATAAAATAATTTATTCCACCAATTCAATTACAGAGTTGCGCAGTCAACATCTGCAATTTGAATATTTACGATCAATAACCCATTGTTTAGTGGGCTATCAAATAAAATTTTATTGTGCAAGGTCTCAAAATGATATAGGTATGTCTATATTAGGTACCTAGTGGCTTAAAGTATGGAAAGACTGAGACCGCAATAAATTGGAGTTTTGGAGCCCACTAGACATTAATATTACGATCTTACTGGTTTATGACATTTGGAATAGTTTCTGGCGATCCTGCAGTTTTGTGACCACTCGATGGACTGAATAGTTCGTAAACGGTATTACTTATAGTTTTTATTTATAGGTATCTGTGTACTTTCAAAATTATCAGAGGTACATAGATCGAAACTGAAGATATTCAAAGTTAAGACTACTGACTACTGGTACATAATACGATAATGGTTTGTTTGTTATGGAAAACTCTTCACAAAATAAAGTGTAAATTGATTGTAGATAATCCTAATTTGAATTTTCATCGCAATTTTCCTTCCAACACACCCAACAAAGGATAAAAAGTAATTTTCAAGTATAAAATAATACAACATGGCGTAAATTTTAGGATTACATCACCGCGTACTACCGAGGCCGCGTCAATGGGACACGCCATGAATGTTGATAAGAGGGCGCTATTCGAAATACTCGTAAAACCCGTATAAATATTCCGCTTATAAGGCCGGGAGACGTGCAAACCCATGAACTTACGTTTACTTTAGGTAACTTACCCCCTTTAATGTAAAGTAAAGAAACGTTACGTTTTCCATCGCACATGTTAAATATACAAATGTGTTCCTGCTGAAAAATGTTAGTTTTTCAAGATAAATAACGCGGAAAAACAACCCTTATGGTTCGTTTTCGGATGTTGATTTATGAGTGTACGTAAATAACCTCGCACCGCAGCAAAGGGTTCCCCAGAAATGTATTTAAAACAATGACGTAAAACACTCTGACACCAAAGCTTTAATTTTAGATGGATATTGAATTATTCATGCACTTGTTCACCACTGAGATTGTTGTCAGACCAATTATAAAATAGAGTTCATACCGAAATTGGCCCGAGGGGGAAAACAATTTCAGTTGCATCGAGCTATTTTCACAAGCGGTAATCTAGATTCCAGACGACAAGAAAACTAATAATCTTCTCAAGTTATCTTTTTCAAACAAATATTGATCCTATATCCTGAACGAAACTGTCTCCGATCCCATAGCGGTAATAAAGGTGTACACGTACACTTTTTTTCTCATTTCTTCGTGAACTTTCTAGAAAATTACTAAGGTGAATTGATTTACGCTCAAAGTTGGACAGTTAGTAAATGAAGAAACGTCTCGAGGGGATGCAAAGGGGAGGATAGAACTACTTGAAATTTTCTAAATTTTCTTTCGATACAGTTTTGTCCCAAATTTATTTTTGAAAGTTTACAGTGGCATTTGAAATTATACGGGAAAAATGTGAAATGTGGAAGTTTTGTGGGGTTTTGGGTAGTAAAGATTACAAATCCCTATATACGCCCTGGGGAAGGCTGGTCGTAAAAGGCGACGATCCCTTGCATAGGGTTGATGGCAGCTATGTATAGTTTTAGCTATCGGGCTCGTATTGAATATTCGGGAGAAAAACTCATTCACCGAATAGCTTGTGTTTGTTTATTGACGACGCATTGCCAAATCCATGTATTATCTTAGATGGTAAGTATTGATACTAATATATTCCTTTGTTTTTGTTACGTTATCACGGTTAAACTATTAAAGGCTACACTAATTATTAATCCGCGACTTCATCTGCATCCGCGATTACCGATATTCACGCGGACGAAGTCACGGGCAAAAGCTAGTATCCAATAAGGATGCAAGGTCGTTTTTATACCAAACTAGCAACCCGCCCCGGTTTTGCACGGGTGTTCGCAGATGTAGATTATAGTATATACTATACTACTTACATGTAATGACGTCATTCATCATCCTTTTTTATTGTTTTCTTTGTGTTTGTTACAGCTTGTTTTAAAAAATACTTTTCGTTTTCATAGAATTAGCTGACATACAAGTCATAACAAAATAATCAATATTGTATTTCAGCTAATTCTATGAAAACGAAAAGTATTTTTTAAAACTAGTTGTAACAAACACTAAGAAAACAATCAAAAAGGATGATGGATGACATGGATTACATGTAAGTAGTATAGTATATACTATAAGATCAAACTATACGTACAGAGGCCAGTACATCAAGCTACTACAATCTGTCAAATTTCTTTGATAGATTTTCAACTTTATGACGAAAGCATAAGGTTCATATTCAATTGGGAAAATTTGACAGTTAGGTATGGCTTGATGTGCTGGCGTCTGTACAAACATTCCTCTTGAATGACTATCTATTGATCAAAACCGCATCAAAATCCGTTGCGTAGCTTTAAAGATCTAAGCGAAGACGGCGGAAAGCGACTTTGTTTTATACTATACAAGGCAAACACAAGTGCTCAACATTTGTGTGTTGAGCACTTGTGTTTGCCTTGTGTCTGGGTGTTGTTTATCTATATATGTATGTATTTACAAAAAAAAAATGTATTTGTGTATGTAGGTAAGTATATCAGCTGTCTGACACCCAGAGTACAGGGTCTACCTAGTTTGGGGTCAGATGGCCGTGTGTGCAAATGTCCCCACATATGATTATATTATTATTATTATTATTATACATACATCGAGTACGTAACCTATTAGAGGCGCAATGATACAGAGCCAGCACATCAAACTACAACCAGCTGTCAAATTTCATCATGTTCAACTTTATTCCAAAAGCATAAGGTTCATATTCAATTGGAAAAATTTGACAGTTTGGTGTGGCTTGATCTGCTGGCGTCTGTACATAAGTACTACGTGACTAGAAATAAATGTCTCTTATTCGAAACAAATATGTAAGTACGTTCGATTTCATTTATCCTTAGACTCGACATCTCCGCTGTAATACAATAAATTCCTCCCCTCTTTGACATAAGGTTTTCGCATTAAAATCCCCTAACATTAACGTCCAACGACATCTCGTTTACTTGTCGTTACCGCACATGGCACAAATGTGATGTACTCTAAACATACGAACTTCACGAGCGAAAAAACTTTCAAGGAAACTTGTTGGAAACAGAGGACTACATAATGGTTATATTTAAAGCTAGAAATGTGACATCGAGAAAAGGTTACGAAACTTGGGATTACGTAGCCATTTTTGTTTATACAGCATGGTTCTTTGACATAGGTAAATAGTGAATAACATAAGTTTAAACTTATTTGAAACCATAAAGAGATATCAAAAACTTTTTTGAAAAAAGAGAACCGGCTTCATAAAAGAAAAAAACTAAAACGTGATAAATAACTTTAGCACAGAACACACATGACTTTAGTTTCGGAAGTCAGTGGCTTTGTTCTGTATTGCCACCGAACTATATAGGGTGACTGGTAATTAGTGTACGATACTTAAACACGTGATTGTGTTCATGATAACAAACAATATTCCCGAAGAAAAAAATGGTTTTTGAACTGGTTTACTTTAGGTCACAGGCGTGCGCGCGCGTGCATTTCATACGGCTGTTGTGTTATTGTGATAAAAGTGAACCAGTACAAAAAACATGTTTTCTTCGGGAAAGTTGTTTGTTATCATGAACACAATCACGTGTTTAAGTATCGTACACTAATTACCAGTCATCCTATATATACGCTATACAGAACAACAAACAGAACAAAGCCACTGACTTCCGAAACTAAAGTCATGTGTGTTCTGTGCTAAAGTTATTTATCACGTTTTAGTTTTTTTTTTTAAGGCGGTGCTCTTTTTTCAAAAAAGTTTTTATTTTCCACTTTTTAGTGCCTCCTTATCACCCAAATCTATTAAGGAACGGCAACACAGTTAAAACAGTGATTGAAAGTCCTCCAAAGATGGAAAGATGGAAGAAACGAAAATGTCTTCTTGGTATTTGTTGTTTTTTTCAAAAAGCGCTGAATCAGAATGTAACAAACACTTTTCTGAAAACCGCATCAAAATCGGTTCAGCAAAACGGGAGAGAATCGCGTACAAACATACATACAAACATACGGGTCGAACTGAGAACCTCCTTTTTTTAAGTCGGTTGAAAAGTGTTCTGAGGAACCACGTTATCGATTTATGTATGCGAAGAAAACTGTATTTTAATTTTGAAAAAGCTTACACGGTAGGTAGCTCGGAATCGCACGGCCATTTCCATTCAAATGTCGCAAGACATTGATGAAGATCTTAGAATGTCGTTTTTCTCAACTCTAGTCATCGATGTAGTTACTTAAGAGCGCGTATTCGATTCGTGACGAAAACTTCATGTTTTTGCGTTTTGCCCAGAGCAATATCGTAATTATGTGAGGAGATTATTTAAAGACAATTTACAGTTTTAGAAAGATTAAGTCTTGATTTAGACAGCTACAGAGTAAAAGTATAATTTTTAATTATGGTTTTTTAAAGCGAAGAGTATTCTTTCATAGCGTTTTACGAAAATAGACGTCAGAGTTAACTTTCAGGACGAATACAACCATTACAATATGCCAAAATATTTTGTTTTATGCGTTTTTCCAACAGTATATACAGTCATAAAGACAGCTACAGAGCCAAAATTACGAAAATATTACTAATATGTATTAAAAAACAATGTTGAAAAAGTAGAAAATCGGTTCACTTTGACAATTTTTTTTCACCAGTATTTGAATAAAAACATAACTGATATATTTATTTTATGAAAGTAAATGTTATGCTTAATATACAGAATATGCTTAATATTCAGTCCGTTATACGAGCTCATTTATTTTAGACAATTATTTTAAAAAGCACTGTAAAACATCGCGCGCTGTCGTTTACCGATCAATTTCAATGATTCGTGCTTATTTCGTGCATATTTCTTTTTCTGATGCACACAAACAGACCATTGTATTGTACTAGTGTGTGTCAATGCTGCTACGCCGTTCTAGCAATCGTTTAGATTTTGAGTTGCGCTAAATCGAATACGTGCCCTTAAAACAATGAGTGTATGAATCACCCTGTATAAAACAAAAAAAAAAACTTTGTTGGCAGACGGCGGCAGTCTAAAAGCAATTTATATAAGGAATATAGTCGGATTTTAGTTTTAAATCCGACTGATCTTTTCCTCGGGTTGGCGACCATTATTTACTTAAGATTTATTTTAAAGGTTTTGCGGAAAAGGTCACTTAAGTTTGGGAGAAGTAAAATAAAGAGGGGTTTGCGTAAAATCTTTTTCTTTTATCATGAACTATTGAAGTGATTGAAATATAATAGTTTTGTTTTACAATATATTTTGCACCGTACAAAATTATGATAAATGACAGTTTCGGGAACACGAGATATTAAGAAAAAAAACTTTTTACAAACAGAACTTGTAAGGCCTCTTTCTGTCATGTTGGGGTCAAGTAATTTTAGATCTGGTAAGTATTCTTCAATGTTTTTTTTTTTTTTTTTGATGCCTGTATTGTTCCACAGCAGGGCAGGGAGGCCTTTGCCCTCCCCATCCCTTTCTCCTTTCCAACCCTCTTTGTCCAGAGCTAAAGTGGACCAATTCCTTCTTCAACCGTCAAGCTCATCCCACCATCTTCGCCTAGGTCTATCACGATGCCTTAATGTCTTACTGCTACACTCAGAGACATCACTGAATAATAATAAATCATTAACTTTAATTGATCAACATAACTTGGCACATGTCAACAATTTTTGACTGACAGCGTTCCAAGTTATGTTGGTCAATTAAAGTTAATGCTTAATTATTATTAATTAACTCTGAGTGTGGCAGATAGTATTAAAATAAAGCCCGTATAAAAACCCTTCTACTCTAGTATTAGTTTTAGGTCAGTAAATACTTACATTGACGTCACACGTCTCGTTGATGAGCCCTAAAAACGACCTTTAAGAAAGTAAAACTTGAAGTCTTATAAAACTTGTATTAATAACGTCAAGGCTATAAAACAAAAACATTTCTTACAGAAAATATCATAATTTCAGAACTAATTTACATAAAGTACGTTGTTTGAACCACTTGGGGACCGAACTTAGGTCCGGCCGCTTTATCACTTTTTTGTTTCAACATTGTGCATTAAGATTAAAAAGAAATGTTTCTCTGTTTGAACTGATTTCAAAAGAATTTCCGGAAAGTTTTGCGGTATTAAGTCTCTTTAAAGTACAGCCCTATAGAGAGTATGAAAATTCCATAAAAATGCTGCCACTTTTGGAGTGATAGCCAGAGGGCTAAGAATCCATGTTCCCGAGGGTATTAAGAACGGCTACTCGGGCGAATTATGGATACATGTAAGGTGATGCGAATATGGCTTCCGTAAAAGCGAATTTATAAGCACTGCGGTCAACGGGGTCGCACTGTAAGTACCTATTCATTTTTAAACATTCGAAGGAGACAAACAAAAACCAGCAGGTATCGTCGTCATCCTTCCGTGTACAAAAGATACAATACAAAACTTTGTAGTCAAAAAAGACTCATTATTAATGCAATACGTTGAGTTGCCAAGTCTAAATAAAGTGCAGTGAAAACTGAACATTATTTTGTTTAAATTCTTGATAAAACCAAGCTTGTGTTGCTAGCGTTCTAATCGGGTCGCAGCCAACCACTCGATATCTGAAGGGAGTCGTCGTCTTATCTACTGTCCCAATTTCCAGATCGACACTGCGGTAAGACCGTAGCTAAAGGGGATATTCGAAAGCACTCTCCAAATTAGCCTACATCAATAAACGTAACCGAAATGAGAGCAAATGAATACCACAACCAATTTGCACGCAAAAATAAGGAGCTGATACTTAGAGTTCCCTTCATTTACAGTCAGAATCGATACTTTGCCTGAGGAGGGATAGTATTATAGCAGTTTCCTTGTTAAAAAATGTTGTTTACTCTCCCTCGAAGGCGAACAGTAAATGGACGTATCGGATAAGTCCCGAATTAGATTATTATCAAGCAACGCAAGATCGACGGGTGAACGGTAAGTTCATTTTGGAGTTGCTCGGCGAGAAACGCGACATTTACGTTCTACATATTGATGGTTTGAGAGATGCTAACAGAAAATAACACTGAAATTTTAAGATGTTTCTACACAAATAAGTTTATAGCAAAGTATATTTCAATATGTAGTGAAATACACATCATGCTCGCAAAGTTTAATAATTTAGAATGTTGGCCAAGTTCAGATACGAAATACTAATTTTAGTACAAAAAATGGTTGAATAACTCGTCAGCCTAAAGCCAGTATTAAACCTTATATCTACCTAATGCAATGTAATTAACAAAACGAACACGTGATTTAAATGCCAAAACACTGGCTGAACGGACCATAAGCCGTCGTTCGTAAATGAACAGTGAAAGCAGTCTAAAACCGCAAATCTCGTTGATCTCTGCCCATCGGAAACTCTCCCTTTGTAATCCCCACCCCTCCCACACTCATTATTTATTATTTTTTATCTGACATCCGACGCTGCCCTCCTCGAAAATGGTGCGAAAACGTCGCCATTTTCGTTCAAAATGATATTGCGAAATAGAACTGTTATCTTAGGAATATTTTTGCTCATATTTGTAATATCAAGGAGGTTAACGTGGCAAATGCAATGTTTGGGGCTGTTTTGGACTTGCACTTAGATGATAACATCGCAAATGATAAAGTAAATAAGGGCCCTAATATTACAGTGATTGTTGGTAGTATTAAATATTTCATTATGTGAAGCCGTGTAAAAGATAGAGCATGTATAGTGTTAATCACGCTTCATCATGCGTGGTGATATCCCCCAGGATTGTTCATTGTACCAGGCTATGAAACATGTCTATGTTTAATAGTGGACGTGAGCGTGCTCATATAGACATAATTACGGACCGAACTACTGTGGCCACCAGACTTTACCTATTATTATTATTTTCAGTAACAAAAAAAATCGAACATGTGCGAGTCGGACTCGCCCACCGAGGGTTCCGTTCAAATTTCGTGGTTAGGTCTCCCATACAATTATGACCGCGCATACCTCGATGATTGATTAAGTACTTTATATAAAGACTATATTTTTTATGAATTAATTACAAATGTATAGTTTCAGACTTTTACCTGTACTTGTAGTATAAGACGATATTACTTGCCAAATTTCGTAGTTCTAGGTCAACGGGAGGTAGGTATACATTTTGATTCCCTTGAGTGTCGAAACAAACGTTTTTGCAGTATAAACAACCGTATCTTTTTTCACGTTAACTTAGAAGTTCGATTTTTTCGCAGATTCAAGGGACTGTACATTTGACTACATTGTTTTAATTTCAACTCGATACCTTTACGCGTTCCTGAGATAAAGGATCTTGACAGACAGACGAACAAACAGACGGACAACAAAGTGATCCTATAAGAGTTCCGTTTTTTTCTTTTAAGGTACGGTACCCGAAAAACCAGCAGTTACGCTATTTCGCCAAAAGTTGCCGACATCGGCGACAAAGACATATCGCATTTTCTATTACAGCATAGAAATCCCTTAACATTACTGTTGAGACTGGAAAACACGTTCCTTATACAGGGTGGCGTAAATTATGGGGGATGGGGAAGCCTCCCAATGACGTGTTGCTTATAACCTCGCGTTTAACGTATATAAGATGTGTCAGCAAATCGTGTTTTTCTGCTACAATTTTATCAGTAGGTACTGGAGAATTCATTTGGAGGCTTATTACAAGGCTTGAGCTTTTCTTTTTTTCTTTCTCGACTTTTTATTAATTTGATTTTGAAATTGAATCTACAAGTAAGAAGTGTGCGCACATTTTGTTTGTAATGGCAGATGGCAGCAGGTCTTTGGTAAATGGTGTTGTTTTTTTAAATATTATTACTTGATGAAAACACAATGACCTACTTTCACACCACCCTCTCACCTTCCGCCAATATTTACAGAAATTAATTTAAATATTTATATTTTACGTCCAGCGGTGGACGTAATTGATTGATTAATTTAAATATTTTTCACTTCTCTTGCTCAAAAAGGCCGTCATTGTAGCATACCAGAGCGGGGATAAAATAGTATTTCATCCTCTAGGGGAAAAAGTATTTTTTTTTAATTTGTGTGTGTGAAATATGACAATGAGCCCACAAAAACGAAAAAGTCTTTAGTCATAAGTAGAATAATCATGAATAAAGACTCGACTTATTACTGTTTCATAAAAAAGAACCTCATTTTAATTATGAAAATGAAACTAAAATCGGCTATCTCTGGTAGAATGCATGCAATGTGCTGCGGCTACAGAAGAAACAAAAACAAGACATTGGCGCCGAAATCTTTATAATTTTTCTCTAATTGCAAATTGAATTGTTAGTGACCGTAATTAATTTCTCGCAATCGTAGTGAAAAGTATAGTGTAATGTAACACACGGCGCTAAAACCCATTAAAACTCGGTTTCTATTTACTCCCTCGCTAAAGCTCGGGAGTAAAACTACCTCGTATATAATGGGTCATTTTAGCTCCTTGTATAACAATCTACTATTCCTCCATATATGAAATTAAAACTAGCATAAAGTTTTACATTTTGAGATAAGTAAGAATTTACAGCTGTTTTAGAACATCATAGCCCATATTGGAATATTTTTCCATTTTAGACAAAGATAGGCGATGCGATGCTGCATGTCAATTTCGTTCATTATATTTTTTCATACCTATCAATTTTTATTGTGGCTTACGCCTTTAGTACACCGACGCGTTCGTATGCGGAAGCGAAACACTGCGTAACGAAATATCTGCGGAATGTTAGTACACTGCAGTTTTTTCGCAAAGAAATGTCATTGTAATTTTCCCGTCTTTTCTTGAACTTCCCTCTATGCCCTCTTTTTTGTATGCATTTTTATAATCTGCGTGACCAACTGCATATAATTGGGGATATCATTTCTAATTGTATTCAAAAATATTTCAATATTTTTGGCTTCCATGGTGCGAAATTCTGTCCTCACCGACAGAACACGTGCGGACGCCTTGCGATGCGAAACACCACTAGCGAAACGTCTGCGTCTGTGTAACGACGATTTTCGCAGTTCCTTGCGAAACAATACCGACAAGGACGCAACTATTTCATGTAGCTAGTGCTAGAGTGAGACATAGCGTATGCGAAATTCTGCCATACTACTGACAGTTCGTTCGGTTCGTTGTTTCTGTACTAAATGCGTTAATGTTCCAATTACAGATAGATTGAATTAAGCGTTTAGCCTTTGATTTTTTTTTATATACTCGGTTGAAGTTTTTTTTTTTTTATATGGATAACAGAAGTACATAAAAGTTACTATCCTTAACAGTCTACGGAACACCAGGATTATAGTTTTATTCTTTATTGTTATTGCTGTAAAGTCAGACTACAAACGCGGGCGTTTGAGGGTAGTTTGTGCTACGTAAGGTACTTTAGTACTATTTCTGTCGTCTATTGTTTTTGTGTAGGCGCTGGCCAGATATAACTTTTAAACCCACTGATACCTATTCATTCATTTGATATTGACCTATATACCTCAAGGAATAAAGGAAAATACTTAACATCGCATTTCTATTATCCGAAATACGCCATAAAACCTCCGTTCCCAATTGGGAATTTCCAAATCATCGGTAACATCTCCCTTCTATTCCAAACACAGGTTGCGAACAGCTATAATTGAGACGAATATTTACCGTTCCGTTGTCGTATTGCGTAAATTGGTATTGCTTACCTGAAACAAAAACGACATAATAATTAATCAGGGAAGTTGGTAGTATTACCATTTTAATGAAATCGTTTTGTGTACCGAGCCTGAGTTGTAATACGATTGGATGTAATTGATATGTATTGCAGGGACGAGGTGTATTGAGAAGGGAAGGAGAAGTGAATAATGTTCGAGTTCCCCTGTCACCTGCACGCGGTGGGTCCTGCCAACCAATGAACGAGAATGATGAGTGAAAGTTGGCAGAATAACCACAACTTAATCGCTTATCTAACTTTGATATCTTTGGAAACCGACTCTGTTTGCCGAAGCACTACCTGATTGGAGAGATTATGTCCACTAAGGAAATTCTACTGGATAAATTATTTTATGTTCGCTACTTCGTCTACGCTAATTTACTTACTAATCCCTATTAATAGTATTATAGCTTATAGCAATCAGGGATAGCGTAGAAAGAAAGAAAGAAAAAGCTAGCGGAAGAAACGAAATTGGTCCTGTACGATGCCAAAATACCCCTATCTCAGCATGGTGCTGCAGCTTCTTATTACGTAAATTTCATATTCAGATAAGTCAGTTGTTTTGAGATAAGCGCGTAAAAACAACAAAACGGACAAGTATAGATGATATCAAACAATAGGTAGATACCTACATTTAATCTTGCTCACTCAACGTTTTTGAAGACAGGAATCAATTAACAATTCTAACACTGACCAACACTAAATCTATACTAATATTATAAAGCTGAAGAGTTTTTTTTTTTGTTTAGTTGAACGCGCTAATCTCAGGATCTACTGGTTCGAATTGAAAAGTATTTTTTGTGTTGGATAGTCCATTTATCGAGGAAGGCCATAGGCCATGCGAAGCCGAGTCGGGTCGCTAGTTATATTATAAACTAGCTGACCCGACAAACGTTGTCCTGCCTGTCCCTATATACCTACTTACTTACCCTACACCTACCTTACACCTACCCTACCTAACCTACGGAGGAAATTAATACGTCTTCAATGTATTGTTTTTTTTTGGTTTTGATTATTCATTGTCCAGCGCAAACACAACAAAAAAAAAATTTGCAAAATTGGTCCAGCCGTTCACGCGTGATGCCGTGACCAATGGAAATAGGGATTAATTTTAATATATACAGGATGAAATTGAATTCATTAGCAAATTTTTAAGAAGTGACTCAGACCACGAAAGTGAACTACTTTCATTATGGAGCCAACTCAAACAGCGCGAAAAAAAAACAGCTGTTCCATACATTTTGGCCGAGTACCTATTACACTTCTGTATGGAACAGCTGTTATTTTTTTCGCGCTGTTTGACTTGGCTCCGTAATGAAAGTTGTTTAGGTTAGTGGTCTGAGTCACTCCTTAAAATTTTGCTAATTAATTCAATATCATCCTGTATAGATGGAAGATAATCCAATCATCAAGCCACGATCAACAAGCCAGCCCTCTGCCCTAGCAATACCTAGTGATGTAGATGACTCACGTATTTAATATAAAATGCAAAGCATAACAGGTTTCTGTGAGTAAAGTCGTAAGTGCAACGAACGAACTCGATTACCATAATTACGGGGTCGGTTAACGGGTGGTCCGATCGCGTGTTATCAAATACAGTTTTCCGAAGTCTTTAAACTTTAATGTGCTTTGTTTTTCGCATTTTCTATAAGACCGAAATTTTTAAACCTAAATGCTTCAAATGTTTATAAATGAGATTTATTTTACTTGACTGCTCTTTTTTAACTGACTTTGAAAAAAGACGAGGTTCTGTCAATTCGACTGTTTTTTTATATACTTATGTACGTCTATTTCTTCGCCACCAAAAGAACCGATTCTTTTTTGGTCGATAGTATATGTCCCCAAGTTAATCCATATTATGTACTAGCGACCCAGCCCAGCTTCGCATGGGCCTATAGCCTTCCTCGATAAATGGACTATCCAACACAAAAATACTTTTCCAATTCGAACCAGTAGATCCTGAGATTAGCGCGTTCAACCAAACAAACAAACAAACTCTTCAGCTTTATAATATTAGTATAGAAGTATAGATTATTATATTCACTGTTGATCCAAGTTTATCGTCATCAACATCAATTTTATCGGTTCAGTCATTAAGTTTTAAAGGAAAGAATCTTACACGTTTACTTGGATGACATTTTTTCCAGTTAATTACGTATTTTTGCTTTCCCGTGGCTTTTCAATGGTGAACCACCTTTAAAAGTTCATTTGGCTGCATAACTACGAACATTTATACTATCACGAAATAAAACTGAATACTTATTCAATTCAACGTGTCCAACCGTTAATACAACACACCCATACGAAATTGATTAAACAAAAACACTAAAGCTTTAATTGATTTTGTCGCAACAAAAACACGTGGTCCAGTTAAAGGAATTCCGTCCATTAGCGAAACGCCGAGTCACCAGCACTAATAGGGCGGAAGTCGGCACACGTTTATGCGGATAAGGGCACAATCGAAATAGTTTGTACACAGCCCCGCATTGTAAGACTGGAAGTCAACGACCGTACTAACGATCGTAGTGTTACACGCAGTGTGATACACACGAGCTTAGCAGTTGGAGGATTTCTTTTTTGGACAAGCCTGCCACACTATTCCAAAACTATTCTCAACCACTGCAACTCTTGTAACCTAGAATCAACAGTGGTAACCACCAGAAAGGCGCTGAGGCAATGAAGCTCTTCGAGTCTCGGAGAAACGATTCGACTGTCTCGGATCCCGCAACTAAATTAATCAGAAACGAACAGCAGAACAGGTAAGACAAAAGGCAGTTGGAGGATGTGTTTCAAAACGATAAATGGCCAAAAGCAAAAGAGCTGTCGACACCTAATGGTTCAATCATTAATAAGCTATCAGAAAATAATCGATACGAAAATCGGGAAGTTATACATTATTACAAGGTTGTGCTCTCTGTAGGACTAATTTTAAAATATTTATTATTTTACAAAAACAAAAAACATATTTAAAGATCAAAATCTTTCCTTACACAAACACTTGTTGGCCATCAATAACAAGTTGGCCAACTTGTCGCCTTAACAAATGGCCGCTATGTATCATCAGACCAGCGGCCGTCCTGACGCAATAATAAAGTATGGACTACCGCTGGCGCCCAGCAGGGACATTAGTTGTCGTGAGATATATATCGGTTGACCGTATGTCATAATAGAGAGATAAATAGAACGGTGCAGGAAGTGAAATGAGCAATTTACCTACATAGAGTGAATTTATGTATGTGTTTAACTATTGTTTGTACACTTCTTTGCTAATGCTTAGACAAGACATTAACAGTTTCAGTATTTGAATTTAGACAAGTCCCGTTTTATTTTCTAAAGCCAATTAGATAGGAAACTATTTATCAATTTTTAGGGAGCTAACTATATGTAATTTAAACATTGCCATCCTGACGTAATAATAAAATACGGATTACCACTGGCGCCTAATTGGGACATTAGTTGTCGTGAGATATTATTTACATCGGTTGACCTTATATTATAATAGGAGATAAATCGAACGATGCAATGAGTAATACGGGCAATTTTTTTACAGTAAATTTATGATCGGGATTAGCTATTCTTTGTAGAGTTCTTTGTTTAAACCGCATAGCCAAGATTTATGTAATCCTACAGTAGGTATATACATTTAGGACTAAGACAAATACGGTTTTTAGAAGCAATTTAGAATCTGTTTAAATATGAAGTATCACTGGCGCCCAACAGGGACATTAGGTGTCGTAAGATATTATTTACATCGGTCGACTCGACTACATAATAGAGGTATAAATCGAACGATGCACAGTAAGTAATTTGAGATATTTATTTACAGAGAATTTATGAAGAGCTATTGTTTGTAGAGTTATTTTTAAAAATCGCTTAGACAAGATATAATTTAATGTTCATTTAGAATCAAGACAAAATGGGTTTTATTTTTTGAATCATTTGAGATTATCATTATAGAATCATTTTATCATCTAAACATGACGTCCTGAAATAATAATACGAAATAGAGTACCACTGGCGCCCAGCAGGGACATAAGTTGTCGTGAGATATTATTTACATCGGTCGGCCCTAAAACATAATAGAGATAAATCGAATGATACAGGAAGTATTATGATCTATTAATAACAGTGTATATTAATAACAGTGGATTAATGAATGTGATTAGCGTATATATGTAAACTTTTTTTACTTAGGGATGTTTTGTGAAAATATTTTTGGTATAAAAATCTACGACACAAACTCGATCCTCTCTCACTTCACGATTTTCAGAAAAAATCATAACTGTAGCCAGTTCAAACTGTACCATATTAAACAGTAAGCAGGAGTTCCGTAGTTTAATTTTAAACGAACACCCCAAAATAGAGTCGGATCCTAACACACGTTGCAACAATGACATGGCGATACAGTTCAAACCAGATTACTAGGTACAGAGAGCAAGCTTGGAATTCAGAAGCTAGCATATTTGGTAGCACTGTACATAGTGTATGTCTGTGTGTTGTGCAGCAGCTGTTTCCATGTATGCCTTATCCGTACGCGGAGCGTTTCATTAAGCATACCATGTCGTATTAAGTCTTACTTGCATTTTGCATAATCAAGTAAGTTACATTCGTTTCTATGAAATTCTTGCTTTAAAGTGCTACATTAGGCCAAGTATGTCCTGGAGAAAGTGTTAATTTATGTAAGACTACTACAAGATAATTTTAGCCAAAATGTAGAAAGATTTTAGTAATAAAACTTTTAAGTATTGGATTACGTCAAGGGCTGTCTGTAAAATAAAATGATCCTGTAATATCTAGCTACATTTATTAAGTAAGTACCTACTCATACTAATGTTATAGGATTCTCTTAAAACCTTTTACTTTCAATAAATATTCATTCAATTTATTTTTGAAAATCAAAGTAGGTAAATCTGTACTTATCTAAATTAAATAGAAAACCCTACACAAGAATGTATAGGTACTTACGCTAAGAAATCTGTTGTCGTTCGGAATTGGAATCGTACACAATAGGGATTTAGGATCGTTCGTTGCCCTTAAACTCCTAAAACTGTCAAAGGTGAAGAAGAAGGTGCGTAAGGTGTACTGTACCGTACCGTATACGTTAAGAGGTAAGTACCTATAGGTATTGACAGAGGTCGGAAGGCAGCAGTTTAAAAGCCGACCCTACCATTTCTGGCTGGTTTTCGAAAAAACTGAACTATTAAACCTCATTTTATTAACGCACCTTTCATAAAACAAAACCATTAACTTCAATTAGTGATCACATTACACACAGTTAGGCACAAACAGTCCATTTTAATTGCTCGTAATATTTTGAAAGGGTAACTGCGTGCATTCAATCATCCTCAATTAAAAATCAGTTGCAAAGGAAAAACTAACAATACGAAACAAAAGGCAATTTTCGTATATTGCGCCGGTTTGAATTAAAATGGGAATTTTCAACTGCTAAAGCCATATTTCGCTCGAACATATTACGGGCAACGAATGGCTGGAGGCAAGAGGGCCGAGTCCGGCGAAGCTATTTAAAAATAATAGTAATGAACGTTACATTTCTTCGCACTCTTTTACCCGACGGAGTTAATAGAATTTCCAGTCAAGTACTTAAAAGCAAGAGTAGGACCGGTTGTGTTTCTAACATGGGATCTTTTTGTGGAAGATATGGTGGTTTTACTATTTATTGAGATTTCAGTTATATACAATATTTACACAAATAAAAAAAACTTTTTACATTAAAAAAGCTAATATATATAATACGTAAGGCATCAAAAAAATCCTCCAAATCGCCGTCATCTGGAAATATGCCCAAGAGACTGGCGGCATTGCCACGATGAATGGTTGTTTAAGTTTTGCTAACGTACCCTATACTATTATAACAATATTAATATTTTATTCAAATTTTCAAGGCATAATTAGTACATTTACATACTAACATTATGAAGAGTTATTTTGTCAGGTAATGTCTGGAAGTTCTGCTTCGATTACTAAAATTCTTTCACTGATAGAAAGCTACACTATTGTTGACTATCATAGAATATGCTTTATGGTACATTAGACTTCCACACATACGGAGTCTCGGGCAGAAGCTAAAATAAAATAAGGTTGACGTCACTTATTTTTCCACAAAAGTAAAGCGCTACAAAAAAAGGCACTTTTGAATGTCATACGAGAATATGATTCTAGCTGCCCCTTCCAAAAGGTAGTTTCGAATGGCAAGAAACTCTATACTTACTCTTTAAAAAAAGTGTTCACAATATTTTACATTTACAGGAATTATAAAATTATACCCGAATACGATGTACTTTGCATAATAAACACTTGTTGTAAG
This sequence comes from Charanyca ferruginea, assembly GCA_947361185.1. Taxonomy (NCBI): domain Eukaryota; kingdom Metazoa; phylum Arthropoda; class Insecta; order Lepidoptera; family Noctuidae; genus Charanyca; species Charanyca ferruginea. Next base: position 26,844,591 of record OX376058.1, on the reverse strand, counting down.
TATGTACAAAGTATTTTAAGTTAAGGAATTACAGCTAAGTTATGTACATATAGTACATAGATATCCCTCTATAACATTTGGACTACCAGATTTTATTTTCTCCCATAAACGTTCAGCTGCCAAGAGCAGAACCAGAACTATTTCACGAATCACAATGTTCAATCGTCGCTTTGTTTCGTGAACCGAACGAAAGAACGGAAACCGTAATATGATAAACAACACGCAACCAGCTTTAAACGATACCAGAAACTGTTTTATGTACACCTTAACATTACTTTTGTTTTAATTGCGTTAGGCAACTCATGTTTATACCACAACTTAGTACTAATAGTTCTTTGTATATCGTCTCGCACGTTGTTAAATAAGGATTCTTCATATTGATCAAGTTACATCACTACATACATTGTGTGGACTCAGGTTCAGCAGCTGGGCTCCAACTGCTCCAAGGCTGTTGCTATGCCGTACACAATACCGACCTCAAGGTCAGTGTCTCAAGATGTTCCAGTTTCGTACTCATATTATGTGTGGAGAGCTGGAATTTAAAAACTGCACTTTTTAAGGTTCCGTACTTAAAGGGTAAAAACGGGACCCTATTACTAAGACTCCACTGTCCGTCTGGCTGTCTGTCACCAGGCTATATCTCATTATAAGAACCGTGATAATTAGACAGTTGAAATTTTCACAGATGATGTATTTCGGTTGCTGCTACGAGTATAACAATAAATACTAAAAACAGAATAAAATACATATTTAAGGGGGCTCCCATTCAACAATTTTTTTTTGTTCGATATTAAAAATGGTTATACTATAGTGTCTAATGTTGTTTAGAAAATGGTACGGAAGGAACCCTTTGTGCGCGAGTCCGACTCGCACTTGGCCAGTTTTTTTAATCTCCGGAACGCTGTCGACACCTTGGAGAAATGAAGAAATAAGCAGAACTATTGCACAGTATAAAGATATGAACAGTACGGAAACTACGTACAAACGCTCGAAACGGCTCACTCACACAGACGCGCGCATCTACGATACTCCTAAGCGATAGTCGCGGTGCTCTCAGTCACGGCCTCACGGGTTCCGTGTTTGACTGAGTAGTCGCGTAAAACATTTATTACTTGCGCTACGGACCGTTCATCTTTTTAAAAATGCCTCGAGCGTATTGTGTATTGTGGCTGATTGAACTCGGCTTTTTCAAAACCGGAGCTTTCGTTTTTTAAATTTCCTGCTGATTTTGAAAAGTAAGAATGATTTATTGTTGAATATGCTTAAATATGTACACAGCCGCCATCTTTGTTTTACAAATAAGTTCATATGAAATTCGTGAATTTATTTGTACAACAAAGATGGCGGCTTTTTTATTTGTTCATGTTTATTTTTTTCGTCATGGGTGTCGTTATAGTTTTCGTGGGTGCCAAAACCGTAAGGACAAAATGTAAATCCAAGACGGCGGCTGTAATTTTTTTAATTTATTTGTCATGGGTGTTATTTTTATAGTTTTCGAGGGTGCTAAAGCCAATAGTGAGGTCAAAATGTAAATCCAAGATGGCGACTTCAAAAATTTTCAAATTTTTAGTCATGGGTATCGTTTTCATAGTTTTCGTGGGTGCCAAAACCGATAGTGAGGTCAAAATCTGAATCAAAGATGGCGGCTGCCATTTTTTTTATTTTTTTTTGTCGTGGGTGACATTTTCGTAGTTTTTGAGGGTGCTAAAGCCTAACGCGTGGTTAAAATGTAAATCCAAGATGGAGGCTGCGAATTTTTTTAAATTTATTTGTCATTGGTGTCATTTTCGTAGTTTTCGAGGGTGCTAAAGCCAATAGTGAGATCAAAATGTAAATCCAAGAAGCCGCCATCTTGGATTCAGATTTTGACCTCACTATCGGTTTTGGCATCCACGAAAACTATGAAAACGATAACCATGACTAAAAATTTGAAAATTTTTGAAGACGTCATCTTGGATTTACATTTTAACCTCACTATTGGTTTTAGCACCCTCGAAAACTACGAAAATGACACCCATGATAAATAAATTAAAAAAAATGACAGCCGCCATCTTGACATTTATACCGGATGGAGGGAAAGATAACCAGCCAAATAAAAACCGCTAAACGTGACACATCAATTTTACAGACATTAAGAGTGACAACCCTAACGCTCCAATGGAGCGTAGGTAATTATTTCATCACATAGGCCTAGTTTCCATACTCTTCATATCTTTATACTGTGGCTATTGTATCATTTTAAGTGCCGTCGGCGTAGCAGCTACGCCCAAAAAAACTCATTGTGGAATCTTGCTACGCCGTAGCATGTTACGCAGTTTTTGTTTTAAAAGCATAGTCTTAATAGATTTTGTAAACCGATAAGATCGTATTAACTGCACTTGCTCTGAGGTGGACAAACACCGTCATATTTCCTTCCTCCTAATAGGGTTTCGCCCGGGGAAATAAGCTTTGTGTTATCTTTTCTCCTTTATGTCTTATGTAAACATCTTTTGCAAGGAAAACGAAAACTATTGCACAAGTGTACAGTTTCAAGATACGAAGACTCGAAAACTAAACTTTAAGTAATCCCAACAAAAAAAAAGATAAAGGAGAATTCTAGTTCTGCAAAAATACGTAGCTATCAAAGCACCGGCAAACGACCAAGACTATTCTGTCGCGGTAGATATAGCAGTCAAAGCCTTGAAACCCGTCGCTCACAAAGCGATCATGAAAAGGGTTTCGCCATACCCATATAGGTCATCAAACACAAAATCACAACAGTACATAGACACATAAATATGCAATATACTCAGACCCAGTTGGTAATTGATTTATTACATCCCCCTTTGTGTATAGACACAGGGCACGTCGACGAAATTAAGTCTGTTATGTGTAGAAATAAACGTACTAGATACGACATTGAACGACCTTGATCCAAACATTACAGAGTTATTTTTGTTAATGTTACCTACATAAATCAATTCGATTTAGGTTTGGCTGATATAGTAGCAGTAAATACGTGCTTGACAAAAAACTTGGGTAATTTCGGTTATCGACTTTTGTTTTGGGCGAAAATCAATTATTTATTTAACTTTATGCACATAAAAAAACACTGTGCAAAGGCGGACTTAATGCCTTAGGCATTTTCTACCAGTCTACCTTAGGGTGTTGCTGAGACAAAACATGGTAGGCGTAACGAAACTTATTTACAATAATAAAATAATATATACTTACTAGCTGACCCGACAGACGTTGTCCTGTCCCGATCTACCTACTTACCTGCCTATTTACCTACACCTACCCTACACTACACCTACCCTACACCTACACTACCCTAACCCTTAACATTTAGGGGGATGAAAAATAGATGTTGGCCGATTCTCAGACCTACCCAATATGTACACAAAATTTCATCAGAATCGGTCAAGCCGTTTCGGAGGAGTACGGGAACGAACATTGTGACACGAGAATTTTATGTATAAGATATGCTTATAGTATAAAAATAACAATAAATTAAGTGTCTGATGGTAACGTCAAAATAACATTTTTTTTACTAAATGTATATCAATGTTTCATCATCATCATTTCAGCCGAAAGACGTCCACTGCTGGAGATAGGCCTCCCCAAGGGGGGTTTTGCCATAATCGCCACGCTTGGCAGGCGGATTGGCGATCGCAGTATGGTTGTTACAAAGGCACAGAGAACGCTGCTGCCCTTTCTCTGGTAAGCCCCTTAGTCGCCTCTTACGACACCCACGGGAAGATATGGGATGGTGCTATTCTTTACGTCCGACACCACACGGACGTAAAGATTGGATTAAAAAGTAGCGTATGTCCTTCCGCAGGGTTCAAGCTATTTTTATACAAAATTTCATTGAAATCGGTGCAGCCGTTTGATCGTGAAAGCGTAACAGACAGTTACTTTCGCACAATATTAGTATGGAAGTATGGATTAGCGACCTGCCCCGGCTTCGCACAGATGCAATGTTGATACTAATGTGGTATCAAATAAAACTATATCAAACTATACGTATAAACCTTCTTCTTGAATTACTCTATCTATTGCTGAAAACTGCATTAAAATCGATTGCGTAATTTAAAAGATCTAAGCGTGCAAACGACGGGTTCGACTTTGTTTTTTACTAAGTATTTGGTTCTTTTATTTTAATTTTATATACAATATTTACACGTACAACAAAAAAAGAAAAACCTATAACTATTAAACAAAAAAAAACTAAGTAATATAATAAAGGCATCAAAAAATCCTCCACAATGCCATCATCTGGGAATGTGCCCAACAGACTGGCTGCATTGCCACGTTGGATGGCAATACTTAACCTCTGCCCAAAGTAAAAACCAGCTCTTGGATCACGGGAAGTGTCAACTAGCCTTTTGGAAATTTTCTGAAAAAGGATATGAGCACTTGGACCCCGCGACCCGAAGGTTTCAACCCCAAACGGCTCGAAAATAAAGTAATAGAATAGAATAGAATTCTTCTTTATTTGAGTAACCAAGACTCAACAATATTGTTAGTAAAACTTATGACTATGTTAGTATGTTAGTAAGAACAGACACAAAAATTAACAACAATAATTCTTGTAAATTTTTTTCAGTAACCAATTATTGGTCACTGCTACGACGTCCCATGAGAGACGGCACAACAGTGACCCATGTACACACAGTTCAGGCGACTCGCAACCATGCTTAAAACACTGTTGGAGCTGCCCCACACCCTGCGCACCAGGGAAGCGCACCTTTTACGCATCGTTGCGTAAAAACAATCCACATGCGCATCTGCGGACATCCCTGATGCACTACAGTAACGTGGCAGCCCCACCAGCACCTTAAACGGGTTGTTATACTGAACGCGGCGAGCGTTGTACGATCTTTGCGTATATTTAGCGTTATCACCAAGGATACTATACTTACTAGCTTTTACTTCTACTATGTAAAGAAAAGATAATCGAACAAACTTGTATCCACAATAAAATGTCTCATCTAGTGAACAGTTCATTATGTTTACGTCACAATAAAGGTCGCTCCACCCCACATATCCCATTCATGATCTCAACAGATTACTTCCCCGTGTGGGGGTGGATTATTTGAACTAATTATCGAATTGTCTCCGGCACGCATGATTCATCCCCCTTGCAATTTTATACCAATTCGTTCAGGGGAAGGAAACGTTTGGGGAATAAGATGAGTCATCGCTTTAGTGTTTTTCGATAGTTGGGTCGGAACTTTTCCGGGCTTCCATCAATATCCAATGAGATTTAAATGGGGTTTTCCGGATTTCCTAGGGTGATTCTTTAGTATGGCATTTCTACAACAAAAAAAAACCGGACAAATGCGAGTCGGACTAGCCCACTGAGGGTTCGTACATATTTATACGTACATATCCATACTTCTATACTAATCCATACTTTAATCTGCTTAATATTATAATTGCGTTTTTTGCGACCATAAACGGCCGTATCTTTTTTTCACGTTAACATAGAGGGTTTAAGTTTTTTTACAGCATCAAGGGACCGTAGACATGAGTACCTATATGGTTTTAATTTCAACTCGATATCTTCACGCGTTCCCGAGATAAAGGGTTTTGACAGACAGACAGACCACAAAGTGATCCTATAAGGGTTCCGATTTTCCTTTTGAGGTACGGAACCCTAAAAAGGTCGCTTTGTAATTGAAAACCTACTCTATGAAAGTAATAACTATGGAAAGCTGCAAATAAAAACTAAGCATGTTTATTTCTCTCATTTTAATATCCGTGTTTTATAAATATGTCATCTGCCTAGCCTTTTCCCAACTACGCTGGGGTCGGCTTCCAGTCTAACCGGATACAGCTGAATACCAGTGTTTTACATAGAGCGACTGCCTATCTGCCCTCCACAACCCAGTTACAGGAAACACGATACCCCTCGGCAAAATCAGTCGTCAATTTTTTGACCTATAATGATTGTCCAAGATCTACGAAGGACAGCCGGGACCAACAGCTTTGTGGCACGGAGAGGTGTCGGTATGAAATAAATGGTCACCCATCCACGGACCGACCGCGACAAGCATAGCTTAACGATCATGTCCGATCGATACGGCTTTCACTTAGTTAGCCACGAGCGATGTATTAATAATATGTACAAAGAAATAATTACTCAGCCTAATAAACTTAAAACACGTAATAACTGAGTAATTATCCCGCCCAGAGTTAACCTTCGCATAGTGACGCCGTCGCTAAATATCACAGGTGAAATAAAACCGTTACAAAGTTTCTCGGCCGGTTAAAAATATCGCCGCAATAACTTTTCATCGTTTCACCGCGGACGTCAACGCTCGAGCACTGCAGTGTTTTGTGAGCTGTCGTTTCATCTTTCTTTAAGAAATTCTATATTCTTTGAGACTCTTTCTTTGCAAAAATATTTTCGCAAAACTATGTTTTACATAAGTTACTGTACGACGAAAGACATTACGCAAAATAGCTTAAATGAAATATAAGGCAAGTCTGAAAAGAAAAGGCCTTTTTACGTAATCCTGGACGCAGTTCCGAATGAATGTACAAACGTACATATATCCCAGTGAACTTGAAACCCTACTTAGTTACAGAACATTTAAATTCTCTTGAATATGTAATCCGTTCTAATCCTAAACATTGTACGCAGTATTCCTTACCATTTGCTTGAATATTTTAGCAATTACTAGTACTTTTGTCGCTTATATAACATTTTATTATTACAAACACAAAGCTAAAGCAACAAAGACATATCCATAAGACGTCACGACTTGTCATCGTATACATATCGATTATTAATAAAAAATGTATACAAGTATAAAAGACAAAGAAGTTATTTTTAACACTCAAAGAAGTAAAATTAGTAGAGATAGAATAAATAAACTTTTAAAGACCAAAAAGCATTCAGATAAACCAACTCAAACAAAAAAATGACTATAAACAAAGGACAACCACTTGTATCTAATAAAGTATCAACTTACATCACAAACGAGCAGCGACAGTGAAATTCCGTGTTTATCAGACAATCACAAGTAGCCAAACAGCTAAAGCCAGCCAACACAATACGTAAATCATTGCACTATGTCAATATGTTGTTATCACTGCTACTTATCACGCTGTTAATAACACGCAATATTTCATATACGTTATCGGGAACGCAACGAAACGTCACTGCAGGTGCGGAGTTAAGCTACACGCTACGCTAGTGCTACGGCTCTACGCGCGTAGCTCGGTGCTACGGGCAGCGATGACGACGCCTGAAGACGAACTGCGTCGGGTGGCGCGCCGATGTCTCGCGCATGCGCGTCACCCTGCGTAGGGGATGGATTCGCATAGTCGTATTATTCTCGTTTTCCGATAGGTAAGTTATAATATTCGTAAAAGAAAATAGTGTGCGGAAAAATGTAACGCTGTTTTCGAGAACTGTGGGGCGAGACTGGTTCAGTATCTGAATATCTAGTGCTAAATCTCGTGTAGATCTTAAGTTTTTTACTTTATAATTTACTGAATAATTGAAACAGTTAAAAACAAAACCTAAAGTTTTTACCAAGATAGGATATTATAAAAGTACATTAATGGTTTTGGATTAATCTGCCTCAATTTTGTTCCCCAACTTTGGTATTGTGAACTTTATTCAAAAGTTTTAGAATTTACTTGGCCCATATTAATAACGCTCTCGTCAACGTTGCCATGCATGACGTCACTTAAGTCTCTGTCATTTTGACGTCAACTTCCAGACATGTGGTAATTAAGTTGATGCTTAATTTAATAAATCAAATTAAGGTAGTTACAAGGTCAAGGGTATTTCAAAGATATATCTTGAACATGAAAACCGTCTTTACACACAACATTCAATAACCGACGATACTATCACAATTCGTTAAATCTACACAAATAAATAAAATTGTGGTGTCTGTATGTAATGTCAGAATAGCAGCTTTTTACTGAATGCATATGGAAGTATATACGGTAGTTATACCAAAAAAATCTTTTTTTTTTTCTATATGTTCCGGCTAATCTCTGAAACGGCTAGACCGATTTAGACAGGACTTTGGTTGACAGATAGCTGATGTTACAAGGAGAAATTTAGGCTACTTTTATTATCGAAAAAAAAAAACGGTTTTGGACAAAAATGATTAAAACCTGACCAACAATCACGCTTTACTGAATGCATATGGAAGTATATACGGTAGTTTTACCAAAAAAATATATATTTTTTTTCTATTTGTTCCGTCCAATCTCTGAAACGGCTAGACCGATTTAGACAGGACTTTGGTTGACAGATAGCTGATGTTACAAGGAGAAACGTAGGCTACTTTTATTATCGAAAAAAAAAAACGGTTTTGGACAAAAATGATTAAAACCTGACCAACAATCACACGGACGAATTCGCGGGCATTAGCTAGTAATAAATAACGTTCTAATAATACTCATAGTGTACAATCCCAAGCATAAACATATGTATACAGATTGCAAAATTGAAAAGCAATTTTCTTGATCTCGATTTCAACTTAAAGAAAAAATCTATTTTATAGTACTTTGTGATCAAAAATACTATGTTTGTAACACCATAAAATTTCAATCTACACTTTAGGAGAATAGTATATTGTTATACAAGGAGCTAAAATGACCCATTATATACGAGGTAGTTTTACTCCCGAGCTTTAAATAGAAACCGAGTTTTAATGGGTTTTAGCGCCGTGTGTTACACTATACTTTTCACTACGATTGCGAGAAAATAAAACAATCCAATACAATATGAAATGTTTTTTTGTTTCTTCTGTAGCCGCAACACATTGCATGCATTCTACCAGAGATCGCCGATTTTAGTTCCATTTCCAAAATTAAAATGAGGTTCTTTTTTTATGAAACAGTAATATGTCGAGTATTTATTCATGATTATTCTACTTATGACTAAAGACTTTTTCGTTTTTGTAGGCTCATTGTCATATTTGACACACAAAAATAATAAAAAAAAAACTTTTTCCCCTAGAGGATGAAATGCTATTTTATCCCCGCTCTGGTATGCCACAATGACGGCCTTTTTGAGCAAGAGAAGTGAAAAATCTATTTCGACTGTAGTCAACTGTGTACATGTTATCGCTCGTGACTGTATGTACTCGGTATGTGTACATCAACCAGTTTGTCAATACGGACTGAATGTTTATAGTAAAAATATTGTAATATCGTGAGTCAACACGACGGGACACCCCTTTGTCACCGATCGTGTATGTACTCTCTCTACGGGTCAGACATGTTTACCTAACCTTATAAGTCGTATTCAATTTTAAGTCGATTGGAATGAGATAGACAAAATTGGAGCAAAGACCTGGTGAAGTCCATTATTGAAGTCTTGTTTGGGTGTCGTAGGAATTACTTGATAGAGGCCCGTAAGTTATTGTTATTTTTTATACAAGTATATTTTATGAGAAATATTTATTATTATATTATTTTCAGCCTGGATTTTCCCACTGCTGGGCAAAGGCCTCTCCACTCTCCTTCCAACTCTCTCTGTTAAGGGCTAATTGGGGCCAGTCTATGAGAAATACATAGTTTAATATAAATGGGTGACGATCTGACCATATTTGTGGGTAAACGTGGGCAGAGATTGCAAAAGATCGGGAAGTTTGGAAGGAGAAAGGCCTTTGCCCAGCAGTGGGACTCAAATCATCTGCCTAGTTTTTCCCGACTATGTTGGGGTCAGCTTCCAGTCTAACAGGATACCAGTGGCCAGGCCAGTGGTCTGTGGAGGTTACCAGTGTTTTACATAGAGCAATTGCCTATCGGAGCTCCACAGCCCAGTTACTGGGGAACACGATAACCCTTTGTATAAGACTGGTTGTCAGACTTTCTGGCTTCTGACTACCCATAACGACTGCCAAAGATCTACGAATGACAGCCGGGACCAACGGCTTTACGTGCTTTATGGGGCAGGCAACACAAAAATAGGCTATTCAAAAAATAAAAGAACTATGTATGTATCGTCTAGGAACAGTAGGTATGTAAGATATTATAGTACTCATGAATAAATGAAATACATATGACACTCGGCAATAGTAGCTCTCTATCAGTCAAAGAAAGATTTTGGTAATCGGACCAGCACTTTGAGAGATTATCTGTTACAAACAACAACAAAAAAAGCGGCCAAGTGCTAGTCGGACTCGCCCATGAAGGGTTCCGTAGCAGCAAGTAAGGTAAATTGCTGTTTACGATTTATGACGTATTAAAAAAAAACTACTAACTAGATCTCGTTCAAACCAATTTTCGGTGGAAGTTTACATGGTAATGTACATCACATATTTTTTTTAGTTTTATCATTCTCTTATTTTAGAAATTACAGGTGGGGGGGACACTCATATTATCACTTTGGAAGTGTCTCTCGAGCAAACTATGCAGTTTAGAAAAAAAAAAAATTAGAAACCTCAATATCATTTTTGAAGACCTATTCATAGATACCCTCGTACCCTCTCTACACGTACGAGTTTGATGAAAAAAAAAAATTGAGTTTCAGTTCTAAGTATGGGGAACCCCCAAAATTTATTGTTTTTTTCTATTTTTGTGTAAAAATCTTAATGCGGTTCACAGAATACATCTACTTACCAAGTTTCAACAGTATAGTTCTTATAGTTTCGGAAAAAAGTGGCTGTGACATACGGACGGACAGACAGACAGACATGACGAATCTATAAGGGTTCCGTTTTTTGGCAACGGAACCCTAAAAAAACAATCAACTTTACATTTTTATAATAATAGTACCCTAGTAGTAGTAGTAGTGGCTGTTTGTGTATGTGAGTTTATATGTTTGTAAACGCACCCACGACCACGACACAGCAGTAATTCCTAGTGTGGGGCAACGTTTTTTTTAAAAAGAGAGAGAAGAAAGAGTACCTTATAGTCTAATGAGATCGCAAATCATGTAATGTAAATGCATACTACATACTACTACATAAAGTTTAATTGTTACAGTACCCAAAAAAATGTTTTAGTGAATAACGTAATACGTTGGAGTGCCATAATTAAATAAATAAATACTAAGATCGTTTCCACAAAACCCACAGTTAAAACCGTAACTTTACAGATAGTTGTACCAATTTAAAAATAAACGATAGCTGTGGAGCTCGCAAATTGTGCCACAGAACGTAGTTACATGGGTGACATGAACTACACACATATATTCCCGCGTTTACACGGAATTTCGTGCGACAGTTTAAACGTTTTTGGCGCAGGTAACAATGTGTAGCAGAATCCTAAACTAGACGAATGTGTGGCCATAAAAAAGTTGCTATGCAACAGCGATTTTAGTAAAAAAAAAACTACGAATAGTATGACGTGTGATACTGTGATCAATAACTATAATATTTCGTTTGTTTCAAAAACGCCTGTATCGTTAAAAAATATTTTATGCATGCGTGTTCGAAACACATGAATGTTTTGATATTTTTGCCGTTTTCAGTTGTAGCATATATTTTTTTAATGTTACTTTAGTTACTAATGTATAACGTAAAACGGACATGCGAATATAATGCAACTGAATACCACGTACCGATTTGACTTTTTCTATTTCATGTGTTCATTTCTTAGTTTATCATGGCTTTGGCACTGAGATCGGTGAAGAAAAACATCGTGATCGGTGAAGAAATATAGAACACCCAGGTGAGGTGCGGCCAAACACAAGCCTATTGGAATATAAGCTTTTAAGTCATTAAATATTAATGTTCATTAAGTTTATTCGTGGAACACTCAATACAACTCCAATACTTTAATCATAGGTTGTTTTGTTTCCCATTATACAATTATAATAGCACTGCATTGTTAGAAAGGTAAAGGTGAGTAGACAATACCCTCTCCAAGGGCAGACAGATTCACACACAGCCACACATCTGCTCGACTTTAGACTATCACAAACTTTCCAGACGGACTGGGGACCATTGATATATTTTAACTGGTTTCACGTAACGATGTTTAAACATAGGTATAATATGATGGAAATAGAACTTCACTTTTATATCTCGAACATCCTACTTCCTCTCCTTTCTAATACAACATACTACTCTAAAGATTGTGACCTCAGATTAAACGACTGAACAGAATTAGTTGAAAATGTTTTTATTGTGTTCTCGTGGGAATAATCCCAATATAATATATGTATATAAAAATGAATCCCTATTTTGCTTGGTCACGGCATCACGCGTGAACGGCTGGACCAATTTCGCTAATTCTTTTTTTGTCGTGTTTGTTATTGTAAGGAGAGGAATCATATGCAAGAAAAAATAAAACTTGCGCGTAAAATTAAAAATATCAACAAAAACCAAAAAATAATAATACATAGATGACGTATTAGTTTCCTCAATTTTTAGAGGATCGGCACCATTAGTGTAGGTAGGGTAGGTAAGTAGCTACATAGAGACAGGACAATGTCTGTCGGGTCAGCTAGTTGATATATAAAAATCAACTTTGGCGTGGACGAAGTCACGGATAAAAGCTAGTATCTGTTAAAGAAATATAGAAATCGACTCGAAGCTTCTAAACGTTTTATTTACTGGTCCTTTGAGCCGCACGCTTTGTCTCCTTGACATTTCTAGATCGTAATACAGCTTTTAATTTTCAAATGTCCTTTGTCTGTTGGATTATTCCAGCTGTTCTTCCATAATAATGAAGTGCAGCAGTAGGTCGCAACAGTCTTTTGAAATGTTTCATTTTAAAAGAAAAAACGCGGTCTCCGTTATGCTCCACTAAAGCTTAATGAATATGGCTCTTTACTAAATTAAATTTTAAATGCATTGCTGCTGCTTTTCAATTTCGTTTTTAATTGCTCGATTGGTGTCAAATATTGGATTTATGTTGTAGACATAATAATACCTACACAAGGTTATGTATGTATAAGATTATTAATTTATGTAAGGTTTACTAATTTATATTATACGGAGCTCTTTCTGAGAAGTAAAGATTTTGATTTTACGGCGTATGATCTGGCACTCCAGCACGCGTAGCATATGATCACTCTACAGAAGAATAGACATACTGACAGGAGGAATAGACAAGTCAGTACAGTTTGTCTATTCTTCCTGTCAGAATGTCTATTCTTCCGTAGACATAGCGTGGTCACACTACGCGTGCAGGTACTAAGATGCGTGTTTACTGAATTTCAGTTGTTTAACAGTTTTGACGTAAAACGTATCAAACAGTAAGACTTTTTATTGAAAATACATATTGTAAATGAACGTCCCAATATTAAGGTGCGATTTCATTTCTTGTATAATTTACGGCGGATGAAAACTAATGTTTGGCGTAATTATAATGCGTTGAAAAACCGCAGACGAAAGCTAGTTGATAAAATCCGTTTTGGTGAAGATAATGACAATGAGTTATGGTCGGCCGCCGGCTGCCGGTGTTGTAGCGTTGTACGGTTTATTTCACATTTTTATCTCCGTTTTAGTAGCCTCATTATTTCTAGGTTTAAAATTGTTGTAGAATAAATGTTTCAATCATCAATCATATTTGTAATTAATTATTATTATCATATTGCACTTGATAAGATGCATGCGGCACCGCGATAAACTTCATTTAGCTTCACGTGCGCACCCAGACGATCACGCAACGACTAATCTACACCCGGTACAGAAACTTTTGTAATAACCTGCTTCATAAATTAAAAACCAATTACCACAGCAACCTAATTGACAATAGCCGTGCTGATACAAAAAGGCTCTGGAAGACATTAAAAACTATATACAGCAACAACAACAAGACACCAAATAATTTTAATAAATTGGTCACCAATAATAACCCACTAGAATCACTTAACAAATGTAACACTTTCTTTACTACTTTGGGGGAAAAAATGTCCGACTCTATTCTGTCTAGACTCTCCGAAACTCAAGCCTCTCCGAAACTCAAGCCTCTCTTGCCGATAAATATACTCCATTTACAACGTTTCCACATACATTTTTCTTTCATTCCACAGATGAAACTGAAATAGAGAGCCTTATTACCCAGCTTAACAATGACAGTGCTCCTGGACCCGATAAAATCAACGTCAGACTAATAAAAAAAATAAAAACAGCTATTATAAAACCCCTAAATTTTATATCCAACCTTAGTTTAGAATCTGGAATATTTCCAGAGCGATGGAAAGTTGCCGCTGTCAGTCCAATTTACAAAAGTGGCGCAACAGACATCCCTGATAACTACCGACCTATCGCCCTTTTACCAATTCTATCTAAGCTGCTCGAAAAAATTGTTAACAAACGTCTCACAACTTTTTTTGAGAAACACAATATTATTTCCAATAGGCAGTTTGGTTTCAGAGGGGGCAGGTCAACCGAAGATGCAGCTAGGCTTTTAACAAACACAGTGACGTCTACCATCCAAAAAGGCGAACATGCTATGTGCGTGTTTTTAGACCTAGCCAAAGCATTCGACACTATTTCGATAGATCTTCTTATAAGGAAGTTGGAAGCAGCAGGCATACGTGGTACTCCCCTTGACTGGTTCAAAAGCTATTTGTGCAATCGCATGCAATTTGTTAAACTCGGAGACCTCACTAGCAGTCCACTTTCTATCAATTTCGGAATTCCGCAAGGAAGCGTACTTGGCCCGACGCTTTTCTTACTATATATCAATGATATCCTAAATACTCCCCTTAACAATGCTGAAATTATAGCCTACGCAGATGATACAGCAATCATCTTACGTGGTAAAACCTGGGACCAGGTGTACAGGATCGCCGAGGTTGGACTATTCACAATAGCCAAAGTTCTAGACAGGAATTTACTAACCTTGAACGTTAAAAAGACTAAGATCATAACTTTTCATAAAACCAAGACATCAAGACCCCCCCAACATCTTACTCTCAAACTTCATACTTGCTCCCATAACTCCAACCTTCAAACAGTGGACTGTTCGTGCCCTGTGATTGATCGTGCGCACTCCGTTAACTATCTAGGAATCACTTTGGATGAGAACTTAACCTACAAGCCACATATACATGCACTATCCGGCAGAGTCAGGAAAATTATCTATATAATGAAAAAGCTTCGCGACTGCACACCCGCTCCTGTACTGCGTACTGTTTACCTTGCCCTCTGTCAGTCAGTCCTCCAATATGGAATCTCTGTTTGGGGCGGTGCCGGTAAAACCGGATATATTGAAGTCGAAAGAGCACAAAGATCCGTCATTAAAGTTATGCTCAAGAAACCGTTTCTGTATCCAACAGACAAGCTGTACAAGGACTTCCCCGTCCTCCGTGTCAGGCAGCTATACATACATAGCGCAATACTTCATACACACAAAAAATTTAAATCCCGGCCTGACTACGAAGAGGTAATAACAAAACGCACAATTAGGGTACCCACTCCTCAAGCGAATTCTCTTATGGCAAGACGCTCTTCAGACTATTTATTTCCACGCATTTATAACGAAGCTATTAATAATTGCAAAATAATAGACCTCAAATACTCCCAATGTAAAAATATTATTAAAAAATGGTTGCTTTCTTTATCCTATGACGAAACAGAAAGGATCATATATAAATAAATTAACACAATGTTATGCAAGACAACACAGCACTCCTAAAATCAAACACACACACGCGCACACACGTATTCATACACACACACTCACACACACACACACACACACACACACACACACACACACACACACACACACACACACACACACACACACACACACACACACACACACATTTAAAGATAGATTTTTTAATATTCTATTTTCCTTTTCTTTATTTTATGTAAGAATTTAAACTACTTTCGTTTTTTTATTTTATTGCATTTTATTTTGTTTTAGTCATTCATAAATTATCAACTTCACTTCTAAAACTACTATGTTAATATTCAATGAGTACCACTATTATGGATTCAATAAAATGTACAACTCTGACCCCCAAGATACAGACAAACGTCTAGTTTGGGGATCACCGTTAAATCTACGTAATGTACTTGATTATTAATAAATAATTTTGAATTTTGAATTTTGATATTGTTATTCAACCTTGTTATTATTTGTATGTTTTCTCCTGTGCGGGCCAATAAATGTTTTTTCTTTTTCTTTTTTTCTTTCTTTAATTAATTTTATTTTTTTTTACTTGTAGTTTAATGTACAGTGCCTATCTATGTAGCAGAACAATAAATAAGATTATGTAAAAAAAACGTAGGTAGAGTTGCTAAACTGCACATGCAGAAAATTAAATAAAAGTGTCAGTTGAACCACATGCATTTATCAAATGAAAGAAAGAAAGAAAGAAAATCCATTTATTCACACGGAAGTGACGCACTTACATAACAAGCTTAAAACTAAACATATAATAAAAAAAAAATAAGAAAATAAACAAAAATACAAATATATCCCTAGTCGGAACTACGCGTCACCACCGCGCGAAACGGCCAACGCTCAGCATAAATGCCTTGGCCCGCGCAGCAAGGCACGAACCACGGCGCTGGTTTTCAGCGTTGGCCGGTATGACATTGTCTGGGAACTATAAATATATATCATCTAGTATGCGTAACATATGTTCTACTACTACAAAATATCTAAAACCGGTACAACGGAACTCCCACATCGGAGCAAAAACCCGTCTCAAAACCAGAACAAACGATAAAAACTCACGGCGTAACATAATCGTTAATAAGTAAGGATATTTTACGGTTCGCCAGGTTTCACACAGTTTTCAGGGTTTCGTACCCATGGGGTCTAAGCCGGACCCCTCTTGTGCCTTGTGGCAGCTTTGTTATTCCGTCCAATAAAATATTTTCATTAACCAACAAAACGCGAGCCGATACAACTTTACGAAATAAAAACAAATGAAACTGTCCACTGAAAATATAGATAAAAATGTAAATGGAAACTTAGGTATAACGTGTTGTTTTCACGAAACCTTCGGTACGCAAGTCTGAAGTAGGTCTACTTATATTAGCCGCGGAAAGAAGATTACCTTTGGGATTGATGTTTAAAGGAATACTTAATTTTCAACTGAATCCTTGGTTGGAAAGCAATTTTCTGATAGCTTTTACCTCACTTTTTCTTAAACGAAAGCAACTAATATCCTTAAAAAAGTTCACTTTCTTCCGACTAGATATAGATATTGGCAACAAATTGGAGGCCAAAATTTTTCTGGTCTTTGTTCTCAACTTTACGGCAACGTCTGTGAATGTGTACTGTAGACATAAAGTATCGACTAAGCGAATAATCGAGTCTTTCGCCGGAATCGATACAATAATTCTAGTCACGAATAGGTACGCTCTTGAAAGTTCCGCTTTATGTACCATAACGGTTTTTCAACATTTAAAATCGAATAGAATTCGGATGAATGTAATGAAATGCTAATTTCGATTTAATTCGACTTGATTTCAGTTCAATCAACAGTTCAAATGTTAACGTAATTACTGAATTCGTTATTAGTTCATATGAAACCAAATAAATAGGAAGCCATTTATACTGAAATTTGATCAATTTCCTAAATTGTGCGTTTGTGTAGGTAATTAAAACACATCAACTGAAATGTACCTAAGTTATATTATGTATACAGATTTAATGTACCTACTTTGCCTTTAGTATCCACAGCAGCTCAATCGAAATCAATTAAGTCAACCTCGCTCGCAAGGTCACAGTAAATTAAAATTGCCATAGGTATTATTCAGCAAGGAAATAGATACCAATAATTACTCGAGACGTGAAAGCCGGATTCATTCTTAACTTCCTTATAATATTGTAATATCCTAGTTATTTTATCTAATACTTTTATATGAATGCATGATCATGTCAACCTTTAGACGCGCACTGACGGGCATAGGTCACCCCCAAGGGTTCAGCCGTAATCGCCATGCTTGGTCGATTCATGTTGGCGATTGCAGTAGGTGTTATGGTACTCAAAAGGACGCTGCAGTCATCCTCTGGTCAATATCCCTCCGTCACCTTCTACGACACCCATGGGTAGAAATGGGGTGGTGTTATTCGCGGCCAGCACCACGCGACTAAATGCATACGTATATTTTATTTTAACTCAACGGTATCGGCGTTGAGGGCTGATATGCCAGTGGTTCTATGCCTGGTTTAGCCCCAAATTCTAACACTTTTACGCACATAAATAAATTAGATTGAGCATTAGTAACAATGTATTTATGTGTAAACTAATAATAATAATAATATGTGGGGACATTTTCACACACGGCCATCTGACCCCAAACTAGGGAGACCCTGTACTATGGGTGTCAGACAGCTGATATACATACACAAATACATTTTTTTTTTGTAAATACATACATATATAGATAAACAAAACCCAGACACAAGGAAAACACAAGTGCTGATCACACAAATGTTTACCCTGGGCGGGAATCGAACCCGCGACACGCTGCGCAGCAGTCGGTCGCTCAGCCACTGCGCCAACCGTGTCGTAATATACTAAACAATTCAAAATAAACATTATTATTATTCACATTTAGATATATTATGTTCCCAGATGGAGACATATTTCTATTTTTTTTTAAACATATTATCTACCATTTATTCACCGTCCTCGTTACCGCACTTTAAAGTGAGCAAGCGTAAGATAAAACATATCCTTTCATCTTCCTGAATCGTATTAGGTGAGCATTTGAGCAAGCGAAGCGCTAAAAACTATCGCCTTAGTTTGCTCAAGCGAGTCGCGGGCGTCGGACGATGAAATTACACGGACTGGCTTGGCTGAAAATCCTATAAATCTAGAACTGTTTACAATATTATGAGATCTTGCTGCAGTTAGGACTGTAAGCGGATTTTGTGTGGCTTAGAAAATAATTCCTTGGTGAAATTGTTAGGTTGGTAATAGCAATTTGTTGAATGAATGAGGTGGACAAATGGCAAATAGAACAAAGTCTTTGTTGTGTGAGTGTATAGGTAATATGTTTGTAAATGCACCCACGGTAAACGTGGAGTAAAGTTACACCAGCATTACCGTCGGTTTAACCCTGCATTTTTCGAGATATGAACTTGCTGTAACTTTAATCTGGGTTTATTTAAGGGTGTTTTAACCACACTAGGAAATTATTCCTGCATCGAAAATGCATTAAAAAAAAACAACAAAGAACACATCATACGTAAACCGATAAAATAAAATTAATAGCACTATTTCAATTATTACGTAAATGTGAGAACTATGGAGAGAGAGAATTATTAGAGAGAGATTTATTTATTCAATGTGTTTGACATAAACGAGCATGGCAGTTGAGAGCATTGTCATGCTCGCTCAAATGTCTCGCTGGTGGTGGCGTGTGGGTTAGATCATTCGGTTCCCTTCAAAATGGTTGAGCTAAGTGGTGCTGATCCGCGCGTCATGTTCGTGAACGGGCGCTGTCAGTTGTCAGAGATTGGTCATCTCTTAACTGCCATGGCTTTTATATTAATTTATTTTTAATTAGAATGTTTTGGATTTCTCTTTACTTACATTGTTTTCACATATAGAAGCAAGAAGAATAATGTAATCAGGATTTTGTAACAGCTTGATTGAAAAGAGTGTCCGTGGAGTTTCTTGCTCGTTCTTCTCCATAGAGACCTACCCTACGTCTTGGAACGAGCAACTAGCTTCAACTTTCTGACTAACTAACTGACTCTTTGACTATTCAAAAGTGCCTGCAAATGGTTTAATTGAAATAAATGTTTTGACTTTGACTTAAAGAAATTCTAATCCTAACCTTGTGTCCAGTTCAATCAATCCAGTTAATGGTGAAACTTCAGAGACAATAGGTGAAAACTGTGTCCTTTCGTCCTTTCACTACAGAACTAGGTACTACAAATAATAATTATGACGCGTCTGCGTTCGTCGTTAAACTTTTTAACGACGATCGCGAACAAAATTGCATTGTATCTTCGGTGTTTATTCCCTAATTTGTTATTCATAACAGACTACGAAACGACGACGATACTGGCAAAACTTGGCCGAGGCGTAGTTGCGACTTGTGCAACTTGCCTGTTTAGATACAAACTCTCCCAGAATAAGCAGTTCGCAGTTTATGCTGTGTATGACTGTCTTAATTTATTGTATTTGTTACTAAATAAACGGTCTAAAATAAGTTTATGGGTGTGCCTGTCGTTGAAAATACCTCAAGGTAGTTTATTTTTGCAGTACATGCTGTGCATTCAGAAAGAGAGCGTCTGCCCACAGTTGGTTTCACTTATTTGTTCAGAGAGTTGCCTCCACTTTTACCTACAAGCTTCTTGGGCAGTGGTAGGTATTTCTTGAGTCAAGCATAGCGGGACTAGTGCATAGCGAATCTTTATGGTAGGTATTTCTTGAGTCAAGCATAGCGGGACAACTTGGAATATGTCTTGGACTCCTTGGGTCAACTTGGAAAGCTACAGCTCCTTTGAAATTACCATAGTGGTCATTGCTCACTGTTACAGCACTGCTCCGAAAGGACCATGGCTCGGCCGGAATCGCCTTAAAAAATCTGACCGTTGGCTGCAAACCCATTACCCTCGAGCCGCCAACTTTTTATCTTGTCATTATTAACATTATCTTAAAGCATACGGTTTAAAATACTAACTTGAATGGCATATTATTTGCTGTATCGGAGCCGTGCTTTTATAATAAGCGCTACAATAGTGCTAGTGTTTATATTTCTATTGAATAGCTTCGGATTGGATGCAATAATATACATATACTCACAACTATAATGAATTTTATTTTGTTTGAATTAGTAACTAATTTGCGATACCTTTGCTTAAAATTATTATCTGTTACCTTAGAACCCAACTATGAATCACTATGAGCAATTACATGTGTCATCAACTACGAGAATACTAGACCACAACACCAGGGTAGGCAGTATGTTGTCCAAGGCTCCTCCATTGCACACTAATTTGTCTCCATTGCACAACCCAATCCTGGTGTTTTTTTGATTTATTTTGTACTTATTATGACTGTAAACTTGTTCTTGATAAATTATTTAATCTTTAATAAATAAAAACTTTAAACTACTTATATGCAACAGTCCTTATCCTTTCTAACCAATTCAAATGTATACAAGTTAGATACGTTCAAATAACCCTTTTCCCCTTCGCTCCTCGTTTTTCCTATACATTGCAGATATCCCAGACACCACTTATCCGTTGGAAATCTACACAACAGTGAACGCGGAATCGATGTCAGGCGCCAACCGGCCGCCGTCGACCGCGGCCTGCTGCGATAGCGATGTTATCACTTCATTTGCATTTAGAAAATGTGCAACACAACGATAGTACTCCCTCGATTTATTTAACGATTCCTCTTGGATTTAGATCTTCAAAGGAATCTATGTATCTTAAAAGCATTAAACATAAACAGCTTTGAGGAAATCGATTAAATAAGCGTCGGGGTGCACGCCGTCGTTGACCGCAACTCCAGTGGTATTAGGGTGACACTCCACTTAAGCGGGGAGGAGCGAAGCAGAGAAAAATTAACCATTATACGGGTCTGCTCCGATCAACAGTCATAAGGGGACCCTATTGGTTCTTCATTCTGCTTGTCTTCATCAAGTTCCACCCTCTAAACTAGCTAAGGCCTGTTTACTAAGTAATTGATTTATAGACGTAGTGGTAAATATCATAATCTTGCGTATCGCACCTACTCCTCTTTCTCTTGTCCCAGGACCATTGCACCGAGTAGGTATTTACCAAAGTAAACATTAAGGCAGGGGTCGATGGCTACGAGGCGAAGGGCCGTCAACCGTTGAGAACTCTATTGCACTGGCACCGATGCTATCCGAAGCAATATTTATATTATAATTGGAATACTGTTTTATTTGATCGTAAATATTTGAAATTTTATTTTGTATGTTATGTTTACAATATTTCTATATCGAGTTGAGAATTTTATACGACTCTTACTACGAAATGTACTTAGGTTGATTTATCTAAGAACATATTTTCAAGGTTCATAATTTTCAAAGTAGGTACTAAAATATACAATGCAAATAAGTATGAATTTTCTAATACATTTATTCCAAAATGAAAATAAATTCACCTTGTATGAACATTTGTTTTCTTTAACACTAAGAAATGGCGGCTAAATTACTGCAAAAATACTAGTTAATAAACTATTTTGCCCGTAATCTTACTTTGACATATTGCTAGTAATGTTTGGCTTTTCTATTGTGTCGTGAGAAGACACAATAATAATAAAGGCAGCTTTGTGAGATAAACACTTCTTTAGGACTATAAGTAGTGTCCCATCTCTGAGTAAAGATAGCTCAATTTTCCTAGTATCCTTATTCTTGGCATAGTTATTATTGTGATACGCTCCAATAATGTTATATGGGAAATCTGTCTGGATCTTAAATTGAGTTCATAATATGCAAATATTGTGATGACTTGTAAGATAGGCATTCAACGTTCAACGATTCTATTGCGTTCGACGTTTGACAGGCCACTCAATTGGATTAAAGAAAGAAATCGTAGGTAGTTGTTCGTTGACACGAATAGATAAAGAAAATTCGGCAGTCTAACCATATAACCCTTTCAACAAATCTGGTCTTTGTCCAGTTATATAATTTGAAATTAAACTTTATCATTGGTTGATCAAAATAACAGCAACTAATCATTTTCGTTGACATGGGATTTTACAATAGATTAAAATGAATAGGATTTCAGTACCCAGCTGTTTTACTGCCGAAAACTTCCCGAGTTTAAATCAGTACTCCAAATAATGTAAATTTTACTCTAAATTTATGTCCATTTAACCAATATACTACCAATATACAACCAATATCCAACTTATAAATAACTTAATAGCCAAATATCGGCACTTGGAGTTGCACCACTTATTACAATCTAGTTGGATTCGAGAAAGATGGCAGCATAAAGCCTGCTGTGTTTTATAGTTAAAACTATTTAAGCTAAGCTATAGTTCACTCACATCAATTCGTATCTAATAACACCCTTCTAAATACTTTTTCTGGTGCGTCCACTATTTAATATCAACATGTTGTTTCCCTACATGACGCTGACGTCCATTATGTAGTCTAGGCTCAACATAGACTAGTATTATCTAGCTGCGAGCTTCTGACATGACCTAATAACAAAGTATTACAGGCGACAGAGAATGAACAACATGTTTCATGAAAATATAGCTATTCAGGGTGAGAAAATAGTGTGGTTGGTAATTGACGTAAGAATTTTTTCAAGTTAAGGTATTGCGATGTAATAACCGGTCATTACGGGTTGTGGCACTTAGAACACTTTTCTATTGGTATTCTTGACAGAAATGGGGCATGTTATATTTTTAACCCCCGACGTAAAAACGACGGGGTGTTATAAGTTTGACGTGTCTGTGTGTGTGTGTGTGTGTGTGTGTGTGTGTGTGTGTGTGTGTGTGTGTGTGTGTGTGTGTGTGTGTGTGTGTGTGTGTGTCTGTGGCATCGTAGCTCCCGAACGGACGAACCGATTTTGATTTTGTTTTTTTTGTTTGAAAGGTGAATTAGTCGGGAGTGTTCTTAGCTATGTTTGATGAAAATCGGTTCAAGATGGCCGCCGCTACAAAGTGGCAAATTACATATTTTTTCACAACTCCTTCAATATGGGTATCAAATGAAAGGGCTTTACTAGTAGAATACTTTGCACTTTGCACACACATCATAAATTTCAAATCCAAGATGACCAGCACCACAAAACGGCGAATTACATTCTTTTTCACAACTCCCTCAGGGTATCAAATGAAAGGGCTTGACTAGTATATTGAAAGGGAATGAGGAATATTAATTTACTAACGAAATTAAAACTAAACACTTGAAAATTATTTTTATAAACTCTTAGGGCCAAAGACCTGCCATCGCCAACATGCATCGGCCAAGCATGGCGATTACGGCTGGACCCACCTGGGGGAGACCTATAACCAGCAGGTGCCTTCTAAAGGTTAGCATGATGATGATGAAGGTCCAAAAAGCGGTTCCCTATCCATTTGCATACAATTTTAAGACCTAATATTACTTCGATACAGTCGCGTAATCGTCGATCGCCGATGATAAAATTAACTCGTCGTAACCAAACTAAATTACTTACGTTTAAAAAATTTAAAATAAAAATTAAATTAAAAATTTAAAAAACCCCCAACGCAAAACATAAAAGCGATTATTTAAAAAGTAAAAAATAATATCTTTTGTTGAGCCATCAAATGTTTGTTCGTTGAAATGGCGCGACATTATAATGTCGCGGCGGGGTACCGCTAAGTTAGCAATAACTAAATAGTTAAAATAGCAAACTCATTGTAACTAGATGCCAGTTAAAATAGCAAACTCAAAAAAAAAAAATTGTTCGTATAAAATGTAGCCTATGTCACCCGGACCCTAGAAACGAATCGATTGACACCTCATTCATTAAAGTTGGATATGTAGTTTAGGCGCTACGATGGAACAAACGCAAATACAAGCAGACATAAACACGGCTGCTAAAATCATAACCCCTGCCAGCTTTAGTTTTGCTGTAGTCGGGTAAAAAGCGATCACAAAACATGTCTCAGATTCCTACTAGATTCCCTCATCAAAAAATCTCAACATCGACAGCCCTAGATCCAATTACTTCTCATTAGACACTCTGTCACACCATACATGTAGCTGGAGCGACGACGTTCGCCTGCTCTCTAATTACGCCGTGTTCGCAGCCTAACCGCGCTACAGAGTGTATTAATCCTGCGATAATTGATGAGGTTTTTATAACGGTGTCATAAGAGGCCTTTGAATGTTGTGCAGCTGCTGTTGAGATGAGGGTTTTGTTTCAATTCAGTTTCAGACTTCGTATGCAATTTAATTGCATGACGGACAGTTCTTCAGGTGAAAATGACGCTTTAGTAGTTCACATCTTTAGATGTGAACTACTAGACTAAAGCGTCATTTTAACAAGTGTGACTTAGACCCGTCTCGGTGGGTGGATCTAGCCGCCCAAAGACTTGAATGGAGAACTTTGGTTAAAGCCAAAGTTCTTGATTATGAATTTCGGCGGTGCCTTGAGCTTGATGCGCGACCGATTGAAAGCCCGACCACCTGCGGCAATTAATTATAATTATATAGATGGTGAGCTCACATGCCCGTAATGTGCGAGGGTTTTCACAAAGAAGATTGGTTATATAAGCCACATGCGAGCTCACGAACGTCAGCTATAGCGGAGCTGAAGCAATTGCCCTGGCCAAAATCGGTCGGATCGCATCATCATCATCATCAATTGCAACAGAGAAGAATCGGTCAACAATCTGCATTAGATGAAAAAAAAATATTGCTGAGGAAGAAGAAGAATGGTAATGGTTTAAAGGCCAACATGCAAACAAAAGAACAGGTATGCAATACCAGAGGTAGGTACAGCAATATCTTTTAAACTGATAAATATCACACCTAAAAGTTTTGATACTTAAAGTTCTTCTTGTAAACTCGTTAATGGGGACTTCAATGAACAAGAAGTATCAAGTATCAAGACAGTGATTGAAATTGCTAGTCATTATCTAGAGCCAATCTACGATACTGTAATGAACTCACTGATACTGTATTTTAAATTCACGGAGAAACTTTAAATTATCTCAGATAAAATGAACTGGGAATTTTGCACTAGAATAAACTCGAATATTTCAGTTTCAAGAAGAATGTTTGTTAACTAAACACTGCTATAAAAATACAGTAAATTATATAACGTGCTTTTTCATAATAAAACTGTAATCAACCGTAATTCTCACATCAAAATACGATGAAAAAGAGAAGGTAAAAAAATTATGACGTATGTTCTATAAATCGTCTAATAATTAGAAGTTATGATGCTATAAATAAATAATTATTGCCATTTACCCGTGAAAATCAACCATATCAACTGCCGAACCCGGGACACTCATTAAAACATAAATTAACAATCCTGTAGGGAACAATATGGCGACAATCAAAACATTTGACAATCAAGTTGGTTTTATTTATATAATAAGTTGGTTTTTTTATATTTTAGCAGCACGTAGCGGGGATGTCAACCTTCGGCTTTAAGTTTAAGCGGCTGCAGCTGAATACCAGTGTTTTACGTTGAGCGATTCCCTGTCTGACCTCCACTACCCAGTTACTGGGTAACACGATACCCCTTGGTAAGATTGGTTGTCAGACTTTCTGACTACCCATTTTTTTTTAATAGCCCTTTGAGTCCCAATGCTGGGCAGAGGGGTAACGACTGATAACGTACCTTGTGGATGTGTAGTTTAAGTATTTTAATAATTTGAAATGGTAGCAGTAAACTATGTAAGCGACACTAACTGTCTATACCTGATTCATAAACATTTCACATTAATAATCGTTTCGTAAATAGCGTCCGTCCTTGTCATTTTGATGTCAATGGAGTGAAAGGGCAATACACTACAGATCCATTCATGGTATTAATCGAAGTGGCACGGCACAAACCCATGCTTTTGACACACATTCCTAGAAGTCCGCCCACTCCAATAGCAAATGACCTAACAAAAATAGACTTTACGTCTAAGCTCTAGGGTTGTGAAGTTCAATTGAGATCGGAGGGATTCGGTCGTTATCGTACGTAGTTCGCCCCCTTAAGGGTGCACATAAAGCGGCAACCCACTTCATTAAGTGTTCGACGACCGGGGCGATTAACTTAGGAGATTTACTTTTATATGAACGTGAAGCCACACGCGTAACGGTGGTAGCCTTATGAAATTGTTTCGGCATGTGTTAAAATGAATTGTTACGACGGCACTAAAGTGTTTTAGTAACATTTTTTAGGCTGTTTTTACTGAAATAAAGCGGTTAATGTTGTAGATACAAAAAATGATAAGTTGTAAAAATCGTGATATATTTTCTACTTGTGTTCTCATTGTGAAGTGAATAGGTCTATAAAATTCTGTTGTGTAAAGATGGTATCAAACAATTGTATAATACAGTCGCTCATAAACTTGAAGAAACTACTTACATAATATTTGCTTATACGAGGAATTTTATCTTCACGCCCATCGTCACAATTGTGCATACTTAATATCTATGTTGTGACGGATTCATAATTTACATATGAGAGACTAATTTTATTTTCCATGGCACAATGTAACAAGTTGTAAAACTGTTATGTAATTAACTCTACATAATTATGTTTTGTTTATCACTTTTGTGCTTGGTACAATGCAAAAAGTAGCTACACTTAGAGGACAAACAAATCGGCAAACTCAACTTCGTGCTACATCTAAATTCAGTTTATTACAGTCCACCGCTGAAAAAGGTTCTCTAACAGTACAAACGCTACGAAGATTAACGATTTAATATTAAAACAACAAAACCATGGATCTCAATTTTACTTACACCGCACCGGTTACAAGCAAATACAAATACACCAATAAACATTTTAACGATAAGATATGTAGATGGTAAAATATTCATAGGACGTGCTTAAAGATTTAAGACCGGCTTAAAAGAGGCACGCAGGGGAGTACCGTCAACCTCACATTTGAACTACGAAAACCGCCCTTACAGCTGCCAAATAAAGGCCAAATCGTTGCCATGGTCGTGTTGAAGACTGTACAGCTACGACTCCTTGCAAGGTCAAAGAACCAGACAGTGGGGGAAATGTCTGGTAGAAGTAACTAACGCTAAACGTATTTAGTAAACAAGAGTGAAGTGCGAAACGTGTGTATGTATGACTGCGTGAAGTCGTGTGCGATCGAAATATTCTGGAGTACCTACAAAGAATCATGTATCTATTATACAGGAATCGTGTCGTATTTGTGAAGCAAGAGAACTTAAATAAAATAAGATAAAGAATATAAAAGCTATTGAAGTAATTAAAATAAAATAATGAGAATTATAAACGAAGGAATACTAAAGTCAAAGTCAAGTTACAATTTTTATTTCAACTTGAAAAGGCACTTTTAAACGTCATTTACAAGGAAAAAGTGTTGAGTTGTCACTTGCAAAAGGTATTTGTATTTTCTAAAAGAGTACTTTTTTGTAAATAAATGTTATACTATATCTTTTTTAGCTATCCACTACCCAGGAAACTAAACAGAGGAGTCAGGACGGTTTTCCTATCAACTAAACATCACCAAGGATAGCCAACAGGTCGATGGTCGATCGCGGCTGTTAAGCCAATCGATCGCAGACGTAATGCTCACACCTCACACTAAAACATAAAAGTTGATACTAAGAATCTACAATTTCGTAGTGTTCCCTCTTAATAAAATAAAAAATACTAAGTACTTGTGTACTATTTCATTGACTTAGTAAAATTTTCATGTACTGTACCTATAATTGTTACATGTGAAACACGATTTGATGTTAATTTTATGAAGTAATATTGATTATGTAATTGGTCGATCGCACTGATTGAAGTCAGTAAACAGTAGATCTTTTGGCTACCCCTACTATCACAAAGTATGTAAGTCTGCGTCGCGCCCGAGCAAAGAGACCGCTTAGAAAAAACTGCCATTTTTACCACGCACACATTGATATTACGTTTATAGACATTCTCAAGCAGTTTCAAGCAGACTTCAGACTCGACTCTCACGTGTTGTCCAAATGAATAAATGAGAGACATTGACATTTCACGACGAACAAGAATATTTTGTTATAAAAAATTGCAAAAAGTTCCAACCAGTGTCAATAAAATTTCATATTGTCACAAATAAAACCTACAGAGTCAATACAGCAGCAGCCTTAGTGACTCTGGAAAGTATAGGTAATTATTTTTGAAGATGGCGGGAGCGGTCCTTCTGTACCCTCTATATTTTGTGCTACTAAACACCAAGTAAAGTCGATTTTCTCATGACAATACATGCTTAACAATTTTCCAAATTTCGTTTATCTGTATCCAAACGGTTTACTAACTGCGAACCACCGAGACCTGTATTAACTACCGCAGTTTTAATTTCCCAACGGGAGCGACCACGAGTGTTTCTTCCAAGTCTCAACGCTGAAACTTGCGACATTCATACGCTATATTTAAATTGCAATAACAAACTTTTGTTTTGTCTCGAGAGGTCCACACGGTTTATTGTAAGACCGGAGGAATACCTAACATAAAACTATTTCAATTTAATATTTTAAAATTAATTTTAAAATTACTTTAACTTTGTTTGAAAATTCTCTTTGTTGTCTGTTCTGGAACATTTCGTGGAACATTTTAATTTTAAATTCATTTCGTTTGATAGTTCGTCAGTGGGAAATGTTGAATTGACAATTTGCAGCGGCCTTTCATAATATTAAAGGGGCAGGTCGGCCCGAGGAAATAGGTCAGGTGGGCATAATGTAGTACGATATGCAGCCATGGGTTCTCAAACTTATTATATCATGTCAAGTTTTCGTATCTTCGAGTTTAGTCACGTTTTGAACATACATCTAGTGAGTATACATATTTATCATAAGTTATTGGTCAATCCTTTTTAATAACTCGTATTTAGGGACTACCCTAGTTATATATTTGCGTGTTATGCTTTCTGCTTTTGTAAATAATTTATTATGCTGTAACATCAATGTTCACACGTAAAAGTAAAGAACTCTCTCGAGCATTGCACAAAAACTAAACGATATATCAACAACACTGAACGTTGCAGTGCGATAAATCAAAACAGCAAAAAAGAACTTCCTTGCAATTCTTAATCATGGCGTGTCCAGGGATCACAAATCACGTTTCGCTGACACAAAGGCATAGACTGTGAACATAATATCCATTATGGAAACTATTTTAGTGAGCCGTATTGTGTCTCCGTATCTAAAAATGTGTTTATACGGGCCACTCCATAGCTCAATGCGGGACAAAAAATATCAATCAAATTAGATTGCTTTACGACCATTTGCAATAATTGCCCTTTTTTTCGTACAAGCATAGCTCTGAAGCTTGCTATTGAACAGGTGGCTGTCATGTCGTGATTTCCCGGGGGATGACGCCCACGCACAGATCGTGTGAAACAAAACGCTTACTGCGCGTGTTTGAGCATAAACGTGTAACATGTAATGCGGCACAGAAGTAATTGAAATGATCACAATATTAGGCTTACATGTAATACGGCACAGAAGTAATTGAAATGATCACAATATTAGGCTTACATGTAATGCGGCACAGAAGTAATTGAAATGATCACAATATTAGGCTTACATGTAATGCGGCACAGAAGTAATTGAAATGATCACAATAGGGTATTACACCCATTTTTGAAAAGTGTCTCAATGAAATTCTGTAGTGCTAATATGCCACCAAAAAAAAACACAAAATTTTTATTCAATCGATAAGTGCCATAAAAATGCATCTAAATTTTAAATATTCAAATTTCGCGCGTTGTTTGACGAAAACGCCTCTTACTGGACGCCATATTGCTCAGCGTAAATGACGTCAGTTCGTTTTGTATCAAATGAGCTCATATTAAATATGATAATTGTATATCATTTAAAAATAATTAAAAGCATATTTTGTGAAAGGTGTAATAATGAAAAAATCACGTTGGTTACGAAAATAATAAAAGTACAAAGCCTATATTACGCCAATCGGTTCACTGACAGTTGTCAATTTTTTGTTTACACAGCCGTATGGCGTAATAACATGGACGCTACTATTTCACGGTGTTTTATAACAGATTAAAAATACTGAAAACTTTAAATTGAATTTAAAAATTTGTTTTGTTATTTTATGAACTAAAACTTACATTTTCCGACTTCTTTATGCCTAAACTGTCTCAATAACATATTTATAGATTTTTTCTCGTATAGAGTAAAATACCCTATATTAGGCTTACATGTAATACGGCACAGAAGTAATTGAAATTATCACAATATTAGGCTTACATGTAATGCGGCACAGAAGTAATTGAAATGATCACAATATTAGGCTTACATGTAATACGGCACAGAAGTAATTGAAATGATCACAATATTAGGCTTACATGTAATGCGGCACAAAAGTAATTGAAATGATCACAATATTAGGCTTACATGTAATACGGCACAGAAGTAATTGAAATGATCACAATATTAGGCTTATTCACCTAAGGGTCATTAAGAGTAGTATTTGATGTATGTGATGTGAGTGTGAGAATCAACAATATTGTATGAAACTAAGAAAAAAGTGAACATTTACCTACATCAAAGCTAAATATCAAAGATATTCCTCGTTTACCAGTTTCGCGTATAAAATGTATGATGATAACGCTCGAGTGGCCAATTTGATACGACAAAAGCTGCGAAACGCCCTTTGTGTACGCGTTTTAGAAACGATAAGATATAGATACGAGTCAATACTATGCAATCAAGGTACTTCACGCCGTGCTTTACGGGTTTTATCAAACCTGGAAACCGACATAACCGAACACGTGTGCATACTTGGTACAAATTTATGCTAGCTTTATAATAGACTGCTTACTATATTATGCGCTTGTATTATCTTACTGCAACGATGACCAAAAGAAAAGGCTAATTTAAAAATGATGGTCTTCAAATGATACTATGAACATAATACCTATTCCTTTTCGTCAAGAACTTCACGAGCTTTCAAGGAATGAAGTCTCCTGCAGGCTTAGTCAAATTAGCCAAATTGACAATCTACAATCGATAACGCTCATAGAAAACTAATCAAATGTATGGGAATGACGTCATCTCAACGACAAGTCACGTGATCGAAAAACAAAAATGGATTACGACGAGGCGTTCATTATTGTAGAAAGAGATACGAAACGTTTGTAACTTGGCTAGGCCTACTGAGCAGAAAGGAACGTCGTATCTGCTTGTTTATTGTGAACTAGCTGTGTCCAAGGTTTCGATCTCGATGACGATTAAATTACAGTCTTTCAAGAGAACTGCACTACAAACTTTAGTAATTTTTAAAGAACAATTTAATCCTACTATCCTACTAATATTATAAATGCGAAAGTTTGTGAAGATATTTGGATGTTTGTTACTCAATCACGCGTAAACCGTTGAACAGATTTGCATGAAAATTGGCACATAGATAGACCATTTCCTGGATTAACATATAGGATACTTTTTATCCCGGTAATATGTTGCCTTGAGATAATCGCTCTTTTTACGCAGGCGAAGCCGTGGGCAGTTCTAAAAACTTTCGATTTTGAAATAATATTCCAGAAACAGATTCAATAGAAAATAACAGCAAATCAATTGCATAATTTGAAAACAAGCTCTTTTATTCTAAGTTACAAAACAACAAAACCTAGTTACTATAGAATAGACACCCAATTGAAATCTGAAACTCCAACGGAATTCAATTTAATCGAATTTTGATCTCAAGAAACGTTGCAATCGAAATCTGTGGTCCTTGTTTAAAGCGAAGGAGACGACTAATGGAATTATCCGTGTGATCGCTTACAGGGAAATCATTTAATTTCTCCCTCTAAGCTCCCACAGATGCTGCAAATGAAACTGAGACGTGAATTGATAACCACATTTTGTTATCTATGTCCGATATCGATTGCCTCGCGTTGTTTGGTAATTTGTTGGTTAACGAAATATGGGGCAACCTTTATATTTGAGCCACAAAGGCTGGATTTTTCATTGTTCACAAAACACGATTTATCAACTGATTTGTGATCAAGCGGCGACTGAATTATTATCATATCAGAAGTAAAATATTTAATTTCATTTTCATCGAATTGATTTTCATTTGTAATACTCGTAATCATAACTTTGTATCGGTCGCAAATGTTTACTTTTATAAGACTTGCGAGATCGGTATATTTATTGTGGAGTTAAAGAATCAATAGGTTAATGGTATTTGGGTGACATTTACAAAGGCTTTTGTCCAAACTAGTGTGTTGGTTTACTGGCGTCGCCGTCGTTTTGAATGGAAACCGAAAAGCTTTCCTACACTTGATTACCTACGTGTGACTCGCACACCTTTCGTATTCAAATTGTACAATAACATTGTTCTCACAGTTCACAGATTAGTTTTGTATCGTAGCTGTAGTAAAAGGGTCATAATTCACAATTTTATTTATTTAGGCCTGGTTTTTGAAACAGATTTATTTCAGAACCTTACAGTGGAACCTATAAAGTTGACCGTAAGAGGAATATATTTTAAATTCTTAATGCATGGTTATTATTGTGTATTTGTCAAATACTCTTTAGGACTTGCTATTTCCACTATTCAAAAACATATTCTTCTTCGATTTCGGTTTAAAGAATTTATTCTCATAAGAACAATACATATAGGTTCACTTACAATGAGATAAAGTAATTGTTTATATCTAAATAAATACATTTTGCCTCCGATGCGTGTTGGAGAAGTTATACAAAACAAATGTGTATATATATATATAGGAAGTATGTAAATTGCTACCATTTAATTTGCGGTATGACTACATTTCATAAACGTAATTTCTCAGTTTTAGTTTAAATTTGTTAACATTATCACAATCTTTTACGTCATTTGGTAGGTCGTTAAACAGCTGTACCTACTCCTTCGAATAATATAGTTTTTTTACCGTAGTTTGTGCGAGCTTGTCTTCGTTGTAATTTATTTTTATTTCTTAGGTTGTGTGATATTGGTGCCGATTCCCTTGTTCACAAACTAAACTAAATTTAAGTTCAGTGCATCTTTTTCTTTCTATTTCATTAAGAAAAGGGCAGAAGATAAATTTTAGTGTAGTCCTGTCAAATTAAACAGCGCTTGACGTAAATTGACGTAATTTTAGTAGGCAAGTTTTTAATCACGTCTAAACTTGTATGGAGAAGTGACAGGCGCTGATTAATTTGACAGGACTGAAATAAAAATTATCTTCTGTCCTCTTCTTAATGGAATGCAAAGAAAAAGATGCACTGAACTTAAATTTAGTTTAGTTTGTGAACAAGGGAATCAGCACCATTGTTTTTTTTGTGTAGTTCTAGCGATTTTTTTTATTAGAATGCAGGTACCGTATGTGTATAATTGTTTGAGATTTAATAATTTGGTTTTTTCATGTATTGTTTTAGTTGGAGTAAGGTATTGATAGTGGAATAATGTTTTCATAATTTCTTTTCTTGGATAAATCAATCGTATTTAGTGAAAATGTTTGTTTGTAAATCATCAATAACTTCCTGCCCTTGTCACATGTTACTTGGGGTCGGCGGAACATGTTTTCTTCTTCCATTCCGTCCAGTCAACGGTCATGCTTTCACCGACTCCCTTTCATTCATTCTTTACACAATCAATCCATCTTTTCTTTGGCCTTCCTTTCCCTCTCCATCCATCCACACTTATATTCTTTACTCTTTTGGTCACGCGGGTTTCAACCTTGCCTTTCGTGTAAAAAAAAATGTATCTTATTGACATATGCACGCCATGTATGGCAGGATATGCAGAAACTCCTCCTGAATGTAAGTAACATCTACTTATTGCACCATATATTATGACTAGCTTTTGCCCGCGACTTCGCCAGCGTAAATATCGGTTACAGCAGATGCAGTCGAGGTCAAGAATTAAAAAGTAGCCTATGTCCTTTCCAAGGATTCAAGCTATCTTCAAACCAAATTTTATCAAAATCGGTTCAGTCGTTTCATCGTGAAAGCGTAACAAACAGAGTTACTTTCAACTTTCACATTTATAATATTAGCATGGGGGTTTAGTCACCATCTGCCTAGCCTTTTCCCAACTATATGGGGGTCGGCTTCCAGTCTAACCGGATGCCAGTGTTTTACATAGAGCGACTGCCTATCGGACTTCCACAACCCAGTTACTGGGTAACACGATACCCCTTGGTAAGACTGGTTGTCAGACTTTCTGGCTTCTGACTACCCATAACGACTGCCAAAGATCTACAAATGACAGCCGGGACCAACAGCTTTACGTGCTTTCCGAGGCACGGAGGGAACTCGATATGAAAGGGATGGTCATCCGTCCACAGACCGCCCGCGGCTAGCGTAGCTTAACCTGTGACCGATCGATCTGTACGGCTTTAACTTAGCCACGAGCCCCTCCGGATATATGGATATTTGGATGGATTAGTATGGATTAGCAAATAAACGTTTTGATTTGATTTGACCTGTTTACTGCGGATGTTATTGGACATTCTTGCGGCAGTGTACATTATGATTTCAAAGGGCAACAATATCCAAAACTATTCTGTATTCTTTTTTTAATATTTATTCGTAGTAATTAATTCTATGACAAGCCTTAGCCTTAATCACGCACCGATAATTAACACGAACTGTTATATTGGTTTTTATAACGGCTCTCCTTTCTTATCCGCCAACATCAACACCGAAACAACCTAACTTTCATAATTGATGGTTCGTCCGAGCACAAACTTTACCTGACTTAGTTTGCCCGGCTTTAAACTGTCGAACTGATTTCATTTCCTAGTTTTCACTTAATTACCGTAGGTTCTGGTATGAACCCTTTGACACTGATGTATTTATAGGCTATATTAAATTTTCTAGTAGTAAGGCAAGGCGCGTTGGCATGCCCCTCACGCAACACTTCGGTGGCCCAGCTCCCGCCAAGATGGCGGCAGACGGACGCCATATTTATTTATGAATTGAATTCTCTACGGACGATCGCGATCCAATCTAAAAAGCGTTGAGTGTGTGGAATTTTTGCAACGTCAGAAAACAAAATGGCAGAAATTCATACGTGTACTTTGGTAATATTGAATCGTTTATACGTTTGCCGCAACTCACGATACTTTATTACAGGGTAAGGAAATTAGGGTAAAACTCAAATAATTCTTAGTCTTGAAAAGTTACAGTTCACTGCGTCTTTGTAGGTACTTTGTACAGTTCTAAGTAAACGAAGCCGGTTATTAACTGAGTCGTGAACTTATAAAATAGGTAGGAATCATTTTCATTAATTTTCCACCCATGAGGAAACTTGGCTCGTATTTGTCCTGCGGAATTAATTATTTGAATAGGGTCATGTGCAAAATTGTAAGCGTACACTTTGTGTATACAATGCACATACCGCATTGTACCTACACAGTAAATTTTAATCGCAAAAGTAAAACATGAACAGTAGGAATCATATTGAGTGAATGAATCCTGAAAAAATTCTAAATTAAATCTTTTTTTAGATCACAACAATGTGTTCAATTATTTGCAACAAAAAAGCTTAATTAATTAACATCATGGGGACAATATTTTCGAAATAAAAAGGCGGAATATTTTCAAGTCGCACCTTATTAAATTCCGTATTAGGGCGATGCAATAAATTAGCGGCGGCCGAGCGTCCCGCCACTCGACGCCCGCCTAATGAAAATATATCGAGAGACATCTTTTGAAAAAAAAATCTCGAGGTAATTTTATATTGGCATATTATGATGAAATTCTTTTAATAAAATACCCTTTTAACGGTTGAGGGCTAATTAAAATGCTGAGAATTGTGGTCTCTTGGAAAAAAACAATTAGGTACGAAAATATTTATTTAGTGTCATTTGTTTTAATATTTTTAAGTGATTATGATTACCATCTTATACATAAAAATCTTCTGTGCGTGTGTATGAAAGTGAAGCGCTCCTAAACGAAATTTTTTGTGTGTGTTCCAGTGGATTCGAGAATTGTTTAGATTAACAATTGAACCCGGTAGGTGGAGCTGCTGTCGGGTTCTAGGACTCTTTTATTTTCAGGGCAGGACAACGTCCGCCGAATTGAATCACGAGCAAAACGAAGGATTCTAGCGCTAACTCCCGAGCAAAGCGAGGGAGTTAAGACAAGAATCCTGAGTGCAGCGTGGGATTTAAGGTCGCCCAAGACGAAGACACCTTTATCCCCGAGGAGCATACTCTAGTTTTCACACCATCTACGAGACAATAAAAAGCAATAGTACTAAAATCAAACCGACTTCAAAAAGGAGGAGGTTCTCAATTCGGTTGTTTTTTTTTTTATGTATGTTCATTTATTACTCTTGAGATTTATGATCCGATTTACGTGATTCTTCTTTAGTTTGATGCGAAATAGTTGCCATTTGGTCCCATAAAAAATTAACATTGTTTGGCCCAGTAGTTTTAATTTTATGATCATTTTTTTTATTTTTTTAATATTTATTTTTATGTTGACCACGCATAACTTTTTTCAGTGTGGTCCGAT
Organism: Charanyca ferruginea; assembly: GCA_947361185.1. NCBI lineage: Eukaryota > Metazoa > Arthropoda > Insecta > Lepidoptera > Noctuidae > Charanyca > Charanyca ferruginea. The sequence continues at coordinate 26,807,620 of OX376058.1, read as the reverse complement.
TTCAATGATTCTTTTTTAAATTGATAGTGTATACTTCAAATTTAGTCCCATATGAATTTCAAAAAAATATTCTACCCCTAAGGGTTGAAAATTAAGGGATGACAGATTAATAGAATATAAATAAAAAAAAAATTAACAAAAAAGACAACCGCCTTCAAAAAGTAAAAAATAACTTTCAAATCGCAAGTCGCTGGCAATACAAAACAACACGCAAAACCAAAGCCGGCGACTTGCGAATCAAAGTCAAAGTCAAAGCATTTATTTCAATTAAACCATTTACAGGCACTTTTGAATTGTCAAGAAGAATTGAAAGTTATTTTTTACTTTTTGAAGGCGGTTGTCTTTTTTGTTAATTTTTTTTTTATTTATATTCTCCTCTTAGTAGCCAGTTCGATTTTCGAACAATTTATTTTTTAGTGCAGCTCTTAATGGTGAATGCCTCAGATTATGAAACAAAAGGCAGATAGACCGCGCGGAACACTAAGAGTGTATTTGCTTTTTTGGCTCCACTCTCAGTGTTCCACGCGGTCTATCTGCCTTTTGTTTCATAATCTGAGATGCATGGAATTAGTAAGTACTACCTACCTGTCGTAAATGTTCGTATGTGATTTCTACTTTATGTTCCAAATTCACAATATTATTGCCATTTCATTATTCATTACAATATTATTGCCCTGCTAGACCTCAGGTCTTAAATGACTTACTTTAGGTTAGAAAGAAAGAAAGAAAGAAAAAGCATTTATTAGCCCGCACAGGACGAAACACACAAATAACAACAAGGTTTAAAATTATTACAAAATAAAAAACGAATCGGTCCTGTACGATGCCAAAAGGCCCCTATCTCAGCATTGTGCTGTAACATTTAAAAATGTCACAGCGCTGATATTCTGATAGGGCCCAAAGTGATGCCACGGTCAGATACGGATATAATAAAAAATAAATAGTGTAAATGAATAAACAAATATAAATACATATGTAAAAAAGTAAATTAGAGAAAACAGTAAATAAAAAATAATAATTATTATTATATCTACACCCAACGTTACTATACCCTTCGTCAATCTGCGCGATGGGATGGCCGATAACTTTCATTTTCATTCACTGGCAAAGTGGCAAGTGGCAACACTGACGAACAGAGACGGACGCGGGCGCAGACATATTTGTTTATTGTTATGGAACGTAGCATTAATTATTATAACATCAATTATCAAAGCGAATTCAAAATCATAATCCATACTCTTTGCGTAATACCAGATAGCGTGCAGTGATTGTGAAACAAACTTGTATTATAGTGGGGCTCTAAACCCAGTTAAAACAAGAAACAAACATTACCTATCAGCGGTATAGTACCTACGTGAGTTACAGATGGAAAGAACCAAAAAAGTGACTTTAAAATAACGGCAAAACAATGCATCTCGGTGTCGAGGTGACGGGAATTCACTACCAGACGCAAGAAAACTAAGTATCGTCTTGTTAATATCTACTAAAAAATTAAAATAAGCACGGCCAGACGCTCCGACCACCCCTGCAAACTGCGTGCAGAACATTAGTGAGTTGATTCCGACAATTTTTTTTGCTGTTGGAGTAAGTAACATTTGAATTTACTTCTAAACGCACCAATTGTTTTTAGAGCACGAAGAGGTGGAGGGAGGTCATTCCAGCAGCGACTGGCAGCGAATTTGAAACTACCACGGAAAGCAGCAGTTTTGTGAGAGGAGGCCAACATCAGGTAAGAAGATGCTCTGGTTTTTATTTGGTTAACATCACGCGACCAATACAGTTTTTTATAAAGATAATCTGGTTTTTTTGTGAGAATAGTGCCAAAAAGTAGGGTAGCCAGGTGAAGCTTTCTCCGCGCTGACATTCTCATCAAATTACCCTTATTTAAAAATGGAGTGATGTGGGCTCTGGGTGGCACATTGTAACAGAACCTTGCACACGCATTCTGTACCCGCTGGATTAGCTTCTGACTTCTACCGAGAATGCACGCCCCGTACACAGTGTCAGCGTAGTTCAGCTTGGATAATATAAGTGATTCACATAGCATGACTCGCATATCTACACTTATGTACGGACGGACACGATATAAAAGCTTGAGTCGGTAGAAGCAGTTGCGCACAGCTTCCAGAATGTGTGTTTCAAAGTTAAGTTGACCATCAAAAACTACCCCAAGGTTACGAGCTTCCAGAACCCTCTCAATACCACAACCATCAATCCTGAGGTCCAGGTTGCAAGTCAGCATTTTGTTAAGAAAAACCCTGGATCCCATCACAATATATTTGGACTTAGTTGGATTCAGAACCAGGGAGTTTCTTCTGGACCAATCAGAGATTCTTTCCAGATCCTCATTGATATATTTCACTGTTTCAGCAGCATCCTGAGCGCAGAAGGAGAGGTACATTTGTAGATCATCAGCATACAAGTGGAACTTAGTGTTGATCAAACATTTGACAATGTCAGCACTGTACAAGATGAAGAGGAGTGGGCCAAGAATCGATCCCTGCGGTACTCCCCTGTACACATGCTTTGGACTAGAGGACATGATATCTCCATTGTCACTAGATACCTGAACGAATTGTGATCGATTAGTAAGGTAACTCTCAAACCATTTTACTGTTTCAACATTACAACCATAATAAGACAGCTTGGCAAGAAGAAGAGAAGTATTGATTGAATCAAAAGCACGTGAAAAATCCAGAAGGACAAGGAGTGTTCCCATTCCTCGGTCCCGGGCCTCCAGAATGTTCCCAACCACATCCAGTAGAGCAGTTGTTGTGCTGTGGCCCCTGCGAAATCCAGATTGTGCAAGTGGTAAAATCCCATGATGCTCCAAATATAATGTTAGCTGGTTGGAGACAACCCTTTCCAAAATTTTGGACAGACAAGGGAGCAGGCTGATTGGGCGGAGATCCCTTACACTGGTGGGGTTAGAAACCTTCGGGATTGGTCTAACGATTGCTATTTTCCACAGATCAGGGAAGGAAGAGGTTACGATGGATCTGTTGATGATTGCTGTTATGACTGTAAGAGTACGAGGGAGTGTCAACATCAGCATCTCCAGAGAGATCCGGTCAGAGCCCTGCGCGTTGGATCTGAGACCACGCAGGATTCGCAGCACAGCTTCCTCCTGAACAGGCTCAAGCCGGAAATTACTGTCACTGTGCTGATGCTGTTCAAAATATGTTAAATCTGCAGCAGCAACGTCCCCGCTGCCAGGAACATCCAGGAAGTGCTGATTAATAGTATCTGGATTGTTACAGAAGTGGGGCAGACTGTGCTCTGATTTTTTTGTGTTGATAATTATTGTAGACTTGATATGACTCCATAACTTCTTAGGCTGTGTAATATTATTGTTGATATAAGTTTTAAAGTATGCGCACTTCTCAGTCTCAATTGCTGTTCTTACCACGTATTTTAACTCTATGTAAGATTTTTTATGGTTATCTGATTTTGTAACTTTAGACTTTACATGGCACTTGTCACGCCGCTTCATCATTTCCTTTACAGTGAAGGTTATCCAAGGAGGTGACTTTTCTTTAATTAAGACTTTTTTGATGGGTGCATGCAAATCAAATAGAGCCATAACGTATTGATTAAACATTTCAACCATTGAGTTCACATCTTGGAGACTTTCAATATATTCCCAGTCAATTTTGTTTAGGTCATTATTAAAAAGTTCAGGGAGGATATCTTTAAGTGGCCTATAGGTAATCCAATGCGGGATAAGCTTCTCTACTTTAAAATTTAATTCAATGCTTATAATTGCGTGCTGACCGAGTTCAGGTATGTGTGAAACTGAGTGCCCACACACACGGGCGTCAGTGCACGCAACATCAATTAGAGTTTCACTATGGTCTGTAAAATGAGTTGGTTCGGTAACAATTTGTCTGAGCTTGCAACAATGTAAAAAATTATTCAGAAGCTTAGTTTTGTTGTCAGAGGGGTTTAAAACATTAATATTGAAGTCACCCACTAGGAGAACCTTATCCACGTTGGCAAAAGAGGAAAGAGAGTCTGTGATCGCATCCAGAAAAACATTCACATCAAGCCACGGCGGTCTGTATGCAGTGCCAATGATAACTGAATGCGAGTTAACATTAAGTTTAAGCCACATCTGCTCGACCTGCGACGACGGTGGGTGGGCGGCGGCGCGCGCGCGCACTCCGCGGCGCAGGTAGAAGCCCACGCCGCCCCCCCGCCCGCCGCGCACGCCGGCCGGGCGCGGCACGTGTCGCAGCCGGTAACCCGGGACTGTCGGCGCACGGCCTTCCTCTCCTTGCCTGAGCCAAGTCTCATTTATTGCCATGATATCCACCTCGAGAGTTTCCATAGCTACAAGAAATTCGTCATGGCGTGATCCCAGCGACCCCGCGTTAAAAAAACCAACTTTAAGATTTTTAGTCTTGTTCATTTGTACCTAGATATGTATAGAGTATCCATTTAACATAATGTAAGATGTAAATCGTGTATAGTATGAAGCACAGAGCGAAAATTGTATAAAAATATTGTGAATATATTATAATTAAGGAATGTAGTAAATAACGTTGTTTGTGATTATGTAAAAAAATGTAAATGTAAAATAATGTACATAAAAAAGTTAGCACTGTAACGGTATAAATGATAAGCCGCGGAATAATATTATATAAATAATGTAAATAATATATAGAGAATGATCGGGCAGCCGGACCCCAGAATAGAACCATAGTATACTGAGACAGGAAGCGAGTTGACCTTGCACAGAACAAGCACAAAAATAGGTATAAAGTAATATGTAGAAAATAATGTTTACACTTGATAAAAAGGTAGCCTACATGATATACAGTAGCGACAAAAATGTTACACATGATTTTCAGGAGACACCTCACGACCAAAAACCCGGGAAAAGTCCTCCTCCGAGCGGATGCAATACGTGGGCTTGCCTTCACCCTGCTTAGCCAGAATGCGGCCGAATTTTGTCCACGAATACTTCCATCCGAGACGGCCGGCAGCTTCGCGCACACGGTAGAACAACTGCCTGTTTGTCTTGGTGAGCCTCTCGTTCACGTAGAAGCGACGCGAAGGTGCAGGGAGGCCGAGGTCCGCGGTGGTGGCGCCGCGGCGCACGCGCGCGCTCTTCAGCAGATCGTCGCGCAGCCCGCGCCGCGTCAGCCGCACCACGATGCGACGAGCTCGCGCCGGCGCAGCCCCTGCTCCTGCCGCGCCGGCTCCACCGGCCGGACGAGCCGAACTCGCCGTCTGCGGCTCACGGTCATACCTAAGGCCTATCCGTTGCGCGAACACTATGTCCCGCTCGTCGAGACCTACACCGAGCCGGTTAGGTTTGCATGACATAATATAATTTGATATTGTCGAGCAGATGGTGTGAAAAATACCTATTTACAGATAGATACTCTTTGGTAAAACTGGTTGTCAGACTTTCTTGCTTGTAACTATCGTTAAAGAATATAAGATTAATTATATTTTTCCAGACTATCCAGATTAAAAAAAAATGAAGCATTGTATATTTTTGTTTTCTTATCTACTCGAGCTATTTTTAAACACTTTTATTACTTAGCTCATTAAACTTGCAAGTCATAATAAAGTAGGTACCTCTGAGGATAGATATTGGAATATGCAAATAGTTTAACTAAAGCATGTATGCAATTGCAATTGGGTGTCTATGAATGTGTATAGTGTGTGCAATATGAGAAGCCGTTCATCAAGGTGTATAGCCCGTATGCTATTATCCTTAATGACGTAGCGATTGCTCGGTGATAAGGCTATTGGATGAAACGCAATCATTACTAACTCCGAGCTTGCAGATGTATTCACACCACATTCACACTAAGTGCTTCCAATTACATCGGATGAGATATATTGCGGTTATCTTGTTGTTGTGATTAGATATGCTATCCTACCCACACATTTCATGCTACTATTTTAAACACACAAGTTTGTGAGGATGGATGGATGTATGATGATGTTACCTCTTTCACGATGACTGAACGGAATTAGCAAACACAAAGGATCAATTTTTATCCCGTTTTTGCCGTGGGATAATTGACTTTGGCTAAATTCTGGAGTCTTCGCAGACCCCGTCGCGGGTAGAAGGCAATAATTTCATAATACCTACATTATCTACCTACACTCTAGGTACAATAAACACAACTAAGGACAGGCTGCATTAAGGCGCTACCCCGACCAAAAGTACGTTTTTCTTCGTTATTCAGGGGCTATTAACTCATTAATTAAGAGAAACAAACTACATCTAAAAGCATATTATTAATGTTTAATATCCTATCATCACATTCCACGTTCTTATTACTTATGTACCCTATATAAACCTAAATCTCCCTGTAAAAAAATTACTAAAATAATAGGGTATTTTACCAAAAAAATCTAATTAGTCCGTCAGTTAGATTATGGAAAAATATTGGATACGTATTTTTTGTTTTATTAAATCAATAAAAACTTACGAAGATAAAACGCATCAAAGATCATGAGTGGGGGTTTATGACGTCACTTCGTCAGTAAAAGTGTATTGACATAGTGATGTCACACAAGTTTTCGATGCACTGTATCGTCTTCATTTTTTGTATACGTGAAAAAAGAAAAAACACGTCCAATATTTTTTGGAAATCTATCTGACGGACTAATTAGATTTTTTTTTGTAAAATACCCTATTGAAAACATGTATCTTTTGCTAAAGTTGACGTGCTAGTAATTTGAGGATTACATTAATACATAGGTAACTTAAAAAAAATTATACTTCACGTTCTATTTTATTTCAAACGATCGTTTTTCTTTTTTTATAACAAAAAAACTTAAAAATTATGCGATTTTCGATTCTGCGGCAAAGAGGAAATTTATGGTCAAGATTATTTGGTCAAGGAAGCGCCTTAACTCTCAGGTAAAAAAAAGACGTGCTTTGATTAAACATTATTCCTAAACAATAATAGTGCTGGCTAGGCTGGGCTGGCTATTACTGTCCCACTGCAGGGCAAATGCCTCTTCTCATACAGAGAAGCCACGAGCATTGATCACCACGTGCGCCGATAAGGCCGATTGGCGATTTCATAATTAGGTATATCTATACAGGATGTCCGGTAATTAATGTGAAAAAAAAAATCTATCATAAGTAGTACATAAGATTATGTATTAAAAAAAAAATTGCCTTATTTTACTTTATTGCACTACGACTAGAAAAGATTTTTTTTTTCGTAAATTTTCTTTTCCCATTTTTTTCGGAATGGCCATAAGTTCTACTATAAGCCATTTCAAGGTTATCATAGGACATAGGATACTTTTTTTTTTGTAGGTGTAGGTTTGGTGTAGGGTAGGTGCAGGGTAGGTGTAGGGTAGGTAAATAGGCAGGTAAGTAGGTAGATAGGGACAGGACAACGTCTGTCGGGTTAGCTAGTTAATTATAAGTCCAGGTTTCACGATGTTTTTCTTTATTTTTGCTTGCGACCGCGATCCACCATACCTACATCATTGTTACCATTTCTTAGTATTTACACGCCACCTACCTATTGGATATCATTACTCTATCGTTCGATATCTATCAATAAACATAAATTATGGAGTGCACAAAAAAAAAAAGAACGATGCACCAGTAAGTAATATTGATTGGTACAACACTCGACTAATCCATTAGGTACACACGGCTACACATTAAGCTATTATTTCCAGTTAATGCTGATCTCGCATTGTATAGGATTTCCGTACAATGCGAGGTCAGCTTATACTGGAAATGTATAGCTTGATATGTAGCCGTGTGTACCACATGCCATCATAGATGGGGAGATATGTTTTGAAATACACACGCGTTTGTAACCCTCGCTTAAAGTTAAATATCCATACACCATACTTCTTCTTTTACATAGAATAAAATAAAGTCGGCCCCGCTATCTGTACGCTGATATATATTTTTTTTATGTAGTTAATAAAATATGAAAACAGAGAGTAGGGCGTATCGAGAGCGACAGTGTAACGGTCTTTGTTATTTACTCTTTGTATATAGTTATTATGTAGTAAATAGTGTTTAAATTAGTACTAGTGAACTTTTTATACTTGTGAAAACTATTTGACTATTGTGAATAAATCATCTCTGTGTTTTGTGAAGACTGTGTTGTTTCATTTAAAGATCCACCTCCAGTGATAGGGTGTACTCTGTACATCGAATTCTAAACTCGCCAATCTTTACGTTTGATGGCGAGAACTATACGCAACGGAATTGAATGCAGTTTTCAGCAATAGATAGTGATTCAAGATAAAGGTCAGTTTTTGGTAGTAATCTACATTGCACCAGTGCGAAGTCGGGGCGCGTTGCTAGTTAATGATAAAGCTGAAAAGGTTGACTGTTTTCTTTTGTATGAACGCGCTTCTTATCTTTCCCTAATAAAAAAAAAAAAAAAAAAAAAAAAATATGATATATAAAAATAATAATGATAAATAGAGATCAGTAAGAACAATCACGTGGACGAAGTCACGAGTAACATTATGAGAAAATCTGATAACTAGTCGTTCATCATCAGTACCACATAGTGAACGACATCCAGGATGTCAACGAAAACAAATAACCAAAACATAGCACCATCGATCTTGGGTGCTAACTGCTAAGTGACAAAAATCTACCTTCTCTTCTTTTCTTAAAGAAACGTTGGTTCATACTAGCAATTTCTCCCTTTTTTAACCGACTTAAAAAAAAAAGAGGTTCTCAGTTCGACCCGTATGTTTGTATGTATGTATGTTTGTCCACGATTATATCCCGTTTTACTGAACCGATTTTGATGCGGTTTTCAGAAAAATGTTTGTTACATTCTGGAGAAGGTTTTAGTATACAACAAACAGAAATTTATTTCGCTTTCAATCTGTGTTTTAACTGTGTTGCCGATCATTAATGGATTTGGGTGTTAAGGAGGCACTAAAAAGTGGAAAATAAAAACATTTTTGAAAAAAGAGAACCGCCTTCAAAAAAAGCTAAAAAATGTGATAAATAACTTTAGCACAGAACACACATGACTTTTTTTTTAAAGGCTTTTTATTTTAATTTCCTAATTGGTTCTCCGAAAATGACACTTATTTTAAAGAAATATTTATCTTTTTGCACATCTGTGTTGCTAGTTGGGTCAAAGGATTACACCATCCTACCAATTTCACCTGATTTGGTCCAGTAGATTCAAAGCAAATTGGCTGTGACAGACCGACGCGACGGACAGACAGACAGACGCACGAGTGATCCTATAATTTGTACGGAACCATAAAAAAGATAATATTTCGTATCTAAAGCCTAGAAATCTTCCACTCACATAGAAGAGTTCAGTACACCGGCGAAGAAGCTCCAATGACGTGGAAAACACATTTTGATCGAAACTTTTCGAGCCTTAAATGATTTTTCTGGTTCAAGAGTCGCTTGAAGAGCGAACACGTTTCGGATTCGTATAGCGGAATGATGATAAGAAAGGATTGTTATGTTTCCATAGTAAGCAATAAAGTGTTTTAGTTATTTGGTGCTTAACGCGGCGGAGGCAGCATTATTGGTAGTATGTACTGAAGGAGCTAAGTGTTCTTCTTGGATCGTTTAGGTACTATTTCCTAGTGAAATAACACGCTATTAGAAGGCAGAATAACCGCCTATCGGTTCTGTGGACTTACTATCCAGTACCATGGAGCCATTTATTAAGTAAATTATGATGTGCATGCATCATGAGCATGGCGGTTGAGAGCATTGTCATGCTGACTTAAATGTCTCGCTAATGATGGCGCGTGCATTCATTTCCCTTCAAAATGGTTGAGCTGATCCACACATCATGTTCGTGAACGGGCGCTGTCAGTAGAGATTGGGCAACTCTTAACTGCCATGACTTTTTCCTTGATTCTTTTTTTCATGTTTTGTATTGCTAGATTACCCTCATTCTTATTTTAGATAACCTTCATTCTCATCACATTAAGAAGCAAGAAGAATAATGTAACCAGAATTTTGTAAAAACTTGATTTAAAAGAGTGTCCGTGGAGTTTATTATCCTTCTTCTCCATAGAGACTTACCTACGTTTTGGAACGAGCAAATATTCAACTTTTGGACTAACTAACCGACACCTAGACAATTCAAAAGTGCCTGTTAATGGTTTAATTGAAATCCTAATCCAATCAAAATAAATAAATAAATCCTAAACCTAGTTAGGGCATTGACTTCTTTACGCATACTTTATGAATGTCAAGTGTAGCTGATCTAATTTAAATACTTTAGTGCTTGCACGGTCTAGCAAAGTTCCTAGAAACCTGTTGGTATAATGTTAAAATCTATTCTGACATAACGGGATGACACTAAGGGCGGGTTGCTTCAACTAACCATTAGTGACCGGTAATAGTCAAAAATGGCGCTAACTATCGTCAAATCAAAAAAATGGGTTGTTTCACAAAATCATACGTCAAAAAGTTACTATTACCATAACCGACCAGTCATCGTAATTTTGTGTTGTCAAACAGCTACTTTCAAACATCAAAATACTATGGAATCTATTTTTGAATAACTTTAACTGACGGATGTTTATGTCATGAAACAACCCGTTATATTTAACGTACGTTAAACATCATCAGTCATAGTAACTTTTTAACCGTCCGTATGTAACGTTAACCGACTGTGTGAAACAACCCGCCCTTATTGGTTTTCGTTGAGAGTTCATCAGATTTGAATATGTTGAAACTATGCTCACAAAAATGTTATTGGCTACACATCTATTTATCCAGTTTCTTCTCCATAAAACAAAAACTGGTGTTCGTTGAAAACAGAGTGACTGTTGAATTCACTACGAAGAAAATAATAGTCTGTCATTACTATCTCGACTGAGATTCCAACTTTCAATCTGTGATTCAGTGAGTGGAAAAGAAAAAATGTTTTTATACGTTTTTTGTTCCGTTACATCAAATCTCAAGTAGGACTGTATGGGTACTTAATTGTATGAATAACTGCCTCTACACGCTTTGTCGGCGTAGAAGTGAAGTAGGTATGTCATAAAATAGCCTACGACACTTGGCAATAATGTCGCTTTCTATCAGCAAAACCATTTTTATAATCGAACCAGTTCTTTCTTTGATTACTTCTTACGAACACACTTTAAAAATAATCATCATCATCTGCCTACCCTTTTCCCCAACTATATTGAGGTCGGCTTCCAGTCCAACCAGATGCAGCTGAATACCGGTGTTAAACATGGAGCGACTGCCTATCGGACCTCCACAGCCCAGCTACTGGGTAACACGATACCCTTTAGGGTGTTACCAGACCAATCGATCGATCGTCGATCGACGGCATCGATCGATGGTAGAATGGATTAGTCGACGTCGATCGAGCTACTTGATTGTTATTAGTGATGGATTATAGCCGGAGTTAATCGATCAACGTCGACCGATGCCATCGACCGGTAATCGATCGACTAGTTATTCGAACGGTATACGTCGATCAACCAAAGCTACCACACCAATCGATCAACGTCGATCGATGTCGACCAATGGCATCGATCGATCGGTGTGGTAACACCCTTAGTAAGACTGGTTGTCAGACTTTCTGGCTTCTGACTACCCATAACGATTGCCAAAGGTCTACAAATGATAGCCGGGACCAACGGCGTTACGTGGTTTCCGAGGCACGGAGGGAACACGGTATGAAAGGGATGGTCACCCATTTACAGACCGACCGCGACTAGCGTAGCTTAACCTTTGACCGATCGATCTGTACGGCGTTAACTTAGCCATGACCTCCTCCCACTTCATCATGTCAACCTTTAAACGCCCACTGCTGTGCATAGGTCTCCCCCAAGAACTAAGAAGGGGTTCAGCCGTAATCGCCATACTTGGCCGATGCATGTTGACGATCGCAGTAGGTGTTATAGTACTCAGAAGGACGCTGCTGCCCATCCTCTGGTCAATATCCCTCTGTCGCTTTCTACGACACCCACGGGTGGATATGGGGTGGTGCAATTCGCGGCCGGCACCACACGGCTCCTCCCACTTAAACACACCTTAATACTAATACTTCCAAATAATAAGTAAAGGCTTCTTCTCATTCTGATAAGGCACTAGCATTGATCACTAGGCGGATTGGTAAATTCTGACTATATTTACCTACTACTAGTCCAGGTTTCCTCACAAAGTTCTCCTGAAGACGTCATAGCTCGAGATATTTTCCAACGGTTTCCTTAAGATGTTTTCACCGATAGCAGTGATGTCCAAGATAAAGTAAGAAAGTTCATATGTAATTGAAAACGTCACATTGTTACTTGTTCGTGCCTTAACCCACGAAGTAGAAAAAAAAACCAGTGGAAGTGCGCAGCAATCCCACGTGTGTCATAATTATGCGGAAAATATGTAAAATAACATTCATACAAAATGAAGACAACAACTAACGAAAGTTGTTTTTATTATACATATTCTTCCGCATAACTGTGGCACGCGCGGGATTGTTGCGAGGGCATTTCCACTGGATTTTAGGGTTCCGTACCGAAAGGGTAAAAACGGGACCCTATTACTAAGACTTCGCTGTCTGTCCGTCCGTCTGTCTGTCGCCAGGCTGTATCTTAAAAATCGCGATAACTATAACAGTTGAAATTTTCACAGATGATTTATTTCTGTTGCCGCTAAAACAACAAATACTAAAAACAGAATAAAATAAATATTTAAAGGGGGCTCCCATACAACAAACGTGATTTTTTGCCGTGTTTTTGCTCGATGTCTAATGTTGTATAGATAATGGTACGGAACCCTTCGTGCGCGAGTCCGACTCGCACTTGGCCAGTTTTCTATTCCGTGCCTTAACCACAAGGCCATCACGACATCACACTACCTCTTTATAATAGAAGTAAAATATCCACCAACAAAATACAAGGTATCATGTGTGTAGTACAGGACATATTTATCCACGATTTAATTTCAGCCTCCCCGATAAACCGATTTGAAGTACGTGGCGTAAGAGAAAAGGGCCATAATCTCCACACACAACAGACTGATTGGATTTAGTTAAAAGGATTCATGATTATTCATGTAGCATCTATTTCTACCAGGAACGTATTTGCACGTAGTTCAAATCAAGACTTAGTAATAGCAGTAAGGCCTGGACTCCAGCAAAACGGAGACGTGCAGAGATAAGAGGAAATGCTTATGAGCTAGAGTGTATTGTATCCACCGAACCTGTGCGGAAATGTGTACTGGCTACTCCCAACGACTGTCCATTACGGAGTCAAAAAGCATCATTTCAGTGACAATAACTTTTGGAGCGAAACACTAAAGAACAATGCAAACGAAACACAAAAGAGTAACCATACGCACAACATGGATTGAATAATTGTATCGTCAGTTAGCTGCCTGGATAATCTGTTACCTTTCTTGTTGACTAATCTATACCTATATAAAAATGAATCCCTATTTCCCTTGGTCACGGCATTAGGCGTGAACGGCTGGACCAATTTCGCTAATTCTTTTTTTGTTGTGTTTGTAAGGAGAAGAATCATTATACAAGAAAAAAACGCGGACAATTGCGAGTCGGACTCGCCCACCGAGGGTTCCGTACATATTTGTAGGTACATATCCATACTTCTTTACTAATCCATAGCTACTATCCATACTTTAATCTACTTAATATTATAAATGCGTTTTTTGCGACATAAACGGCCGTATCTATATTTCACGTTAACATAGAGGGTTGACTTTTTTACAGCATCAAGGGACCGTAGACTTGAGTATACTATAGGGTTTTAATTTCAACTCGATACTTCCACATACACAGACAGATGGACAACAAAGTGATCCTATAAGGGTTCCGTTTTTTCCTTTTGAGGTACGGGACCATAAAAACGTTGCGCGGATTATTAAAAAATAGATGACATATTAGTTTCCTCAATTTTGGAGGATTGGAGCAAATAACGTAGCTAGGGTAGAGTAGGTAGGGAAGTAGTTAGATAGGGACAGGACAACGTCTGTCGGGTCAGCTAGTGCTCATATAAAAATAGTGTAACAAATATTTAATGATTCAACAAAAAATACCGAGCCAAGTATTCTTTCCCACATTACGAAATTGTCGGGAAATAGCACGAAGCAACAAAATTCGAGTTTCAAACTGTCGACGCGACGTCAACGATTGGCTTCGTTTGCCGACGTCAGGCGTCAGGCTCGCAGACTCCGTCCGATTGTAATGAAGCACTGTGTCCTCTGAGTTTGGTTTGTACGACTTAGTTTGCTGCATAGGGCTGGAGAGACAGGTGTGTCTGTGAAAAGACTGAGAAAATGACGGAAACTCAATCGTAATATTTACGTGACAGCCTTGAAAGTACTTATTCTAAACACGAATATTAAACCTGCAAATTACTCCATTGAAAATATGACGACAATAAATAATACATGCCATATAAACGGTACTTTAAGAGGCATGAATCATCAAGTCGCTTAACATAAAAATCCAATACATCTAGATTACTTGAAAAGATTAACGACAGACGTTTGGCTAGAAATGCTTGCACGCCACTGTATCTCCAATAGGCCGAATATTAGTTTAATTTAGCGTGTGATAATATGCAAATTACTTTCCATTAATTATACACGAACCGGCTGGTTGTATTGGACTATTGGATTGTTGGCTGTACGGAATGCTCGAAGTAAAGCTGTGATTGTGCATTATAATTATATGAACTTTGAAGGAAAACTGATTCAGGTAATAAATAAGGAAATGATTCCAATGGTGAAATGAAGAACACTACAAATGAGTGCAAAAACTAAGGTGATCTTTGCGTATATTCTCGTTGGAAGACCTGCATAAAAAAACAGAGGTTCTAGAATCCAAATAGACAACAAACTACTACAAAAGATAAAGCACAGATTCACCGATGTAACAGAAGACTGATTTCCGAAACCCATCGCCTAAAACAGAATTCTAAATCATGATCAGTCCACGAAGGCAGTACAACTACGCATCATCAATCACACAATTATGCAATAAACGGGGGTACATAGCTCACAGAAAATCGTTCCAAATGACGCGCGTGGCGTTTGATGGGCGGCGACTAATAAAGTTACGAATTGAATACAAATGTACCAGCGCGGTGTCAACCTAGCGCGTTGTTTGGGAGTACGTGACTTATTAGTAATAGGCGCCTTAATGATAATACAATACAGGATTTATGGTATGGATTATTTTTGAATTTTGATGAGCATAGAATAGAAATGAATCCAACTTGAGGAAAAGTTATCATAAGCAGCTAAACGAATTGGCACTGGATAATACAGATCGAAATTGCCAGACCGAAAAGAATGACGTACCTACACCGTTTTGAAACCATTAAGGAAAATTAATAATAATAATCTTTATTACGATACACACCAGATTCAATATACATAAAAGCAAGTGTCCAAGGTAACATGGAGTCTACATAAATCTACACAAATCATGTAACCCTGTCTCCTATAAACTAGGTAATCCTGTATCTTAGGAGACAGCAATTACATTGACAATTATTGACCAGCTTCAAAAAAGGATCCTATATTTTTTACGGGAGAGAGGAACCGAACACAAAATAGTAATTTGTACCAATCTTTACTTACTTAGTACAAAAATCATTGAACAAATTGGCTCTCGTTCTCTGTTCTCCAATGTGTAGATTCATGAAAATGGGAAATACACAAAATACTAGATCTCCACAAGATCGCGAACAAAACGAGCTCTCCAATTTGTGAACACATATTTTTCTACAATCTTTTGTTTCTACATTACTACAGATATAAACTAGATTCTTTAATGTTTTTCCTTTCAGTGCTAAATGTCAAGAGACTGGATATTGATGGTGCATTGACAGTCAACATTTTTTCATCATTACCTACCTTGCCTTAGTACCTACTTCAAATCAAAGCATCCACCATCTTTTTCTTTCAACGGTAGGATTATTTGTAACCAAATATTATACAGCTAATTTTGAAATAGCAGCTTATAGTGTAAATAATATTTGTCGAAATGTAAATTATGGTTGATTGTATCTAATTAAAATGTAGCCTGTAAGATTTTCCGCGGCCAACATGGAAACTAATTACAACTAAGAAGGATTTGTCCAGAACTTAAACTAAAGAAACTTACGGTGTTCCACCACCTCGCCACGATAAGTTCTGGTTCTCTGGCAGATTATTTTTTAATAATTCTATTCTGTTTTTTATTTTACCTTGATGACAGTGCTTTTCTGGACAGTATGAAACGGGGCCTTCTCCACATCAGTTTCTGGTTATATGGCATATAATTTTACACATATTTGATTAGTGACAGGATCTTAGACTTCTGATTATTTCATCATAAATTACGAATGGTTACTTATATTGTCATATACGTCATCACTACCAAACCTAACTTAATGTCATCCGCATTATGCCACTAGAGTAAGCAACACGTACCGACACGACACGACATAACAATCAAGGCCACTTAGTGACATGAGTTAGTGGCACTGCTTCGCACAGACGTACTTTACATACAAATTGTACTGACATTGTTTAGAAGATAGATTAAATTACATGTCTAATACATAGATGTTTGGGAATTTGCTTACAGTTAATTTATGGAGAGGCGACGCACTGATGATTCAGATAGTCATACGACGTAATAAAGTTGATTAATAAATAGGAAGTTGAAGGAACCTAACAAAACTGTGCCAGAAACAAATTTGCATTAGCATCGCTACGAAATTCAGTTCAAACAAGTCCTTAATCAAATTGTATTACAAACGAAGCTCTTATTTAAACTTAACATACTTATGTGCACGAGTTTAGCATAACCTCGTGTCGCCGTCGCCTCGCCAACGCCCCACTTCACAGCCACTTGAGTAGCTGCGACGCCTGCGACCTATTTGGTGGCTCAGCATCCATTGCGACCTAAATTCCCGCACTGATATCTGTCAGTCCCAGCCAGAGACGCATCTGCAGCGGGCAAGTCGATTTGTACGTTACACTCCATTTGGCACTGTCTGCTAGTACTATATCTGAAATTGCCCTGCGAAAGGCATTTGTGAATATTTTTGTGTTGTTCATCTTATTTTTTGTTCTAAACTTAGTTACAAACTCATAATTCAGCTCAGGCACTTTCGCGCAACAATTTAGCGGATGTTGAAAATTGTTGTTAGAAATTGGACATCTAAAATGTTGTGGAAAATTTATGTTTATTTGCGTCCAAACCACTCAAGTTAGAGCAAGGCATTTCAGAGGTTGTCTGAAGTTATTTTAAACGTTAGTTGTGTGCACAACATTCTTGACATTTGAATTTTGTGCTCAAAGATTTGGTCAAAAGCGAAGGCTACTTTGGTATAGCAAGATTCTGTTCCAAATACTTCGTACAATATCGGAACCATACTGTACATAATAATTTCAGTACCTGGGCATAACTTTAATGGCCGCTTAACTCGGGAAAAACTATATCTCCAATGAATAAAAATACATGCATTCCAAAAATCTCTATTCCCAATGCCTATCACGCCCTTAATCTCCCTTAACGCATAAAAGTATCAAATAACTATTATACAACCATATGACAAATTATTTCAATTTGAGATTTCATTTAAGTATAATGCCAAATATATAATTCACCATTTATAATTCAGAAATCAAAGAAAACACTTAAGCTCGTTCAAAATTTACTTTAAACGACGTAATTGTTGATTTACACAACGGAGAAGTATGAACTTAAACATTATTAATGTCCCAAAATTTCTTGTTTGAGTTAGAAATAGGTCCCGCTGTAATTAAATAATAAGGAAATTGTAGTTAAGCCTCTTAAGAAAATGTAGGTTAAAGTGAGTCATTGTAAAAGAAATTACTAAATCAAAAATAAGGAGGTTATTCTATAATTGGACATACAAAATATTGATTCCATGAATTTATAAAATCAACATCGATAAATAAAGTTTCCAATTATTTGGATACTTTAATCCGACCTTAATTTCTTGCATGAAAAGCTGAGCAGAAAATTTATTATGCTTAGGGCGAGTATACCGTCACGGCACTTTTTGAATTTACTCGCATTAAACCGATAAGTTCAATCAATACAAGAAAGAAGTTCATATTATGGTCCTAATTTCAGCAATAAAATTAAAACAATCCCAAGATCAGCAAAAAAAGTTGCAAGGAAACAAGCAAATGATCATAAAACATCGTAGGTAAAAGTTACCGATCCAAACCAAAGAACAGTTTGCAGCAACTTCTTCCGACCATACAAAGTTTACCTACCAACTTAATTAACCAATTCGTCTCTCTACAAGCAAGACATGTAAAAGTTGGTGAACTTTGATTAACACGACCATTACGTAGTCGTCTGCAGTTTAGCCGTCAGCTCGAAAGTACGGGAGTATTGGCCGCGAGGATTTATGGTCTCAATACAATTTATCGACTAAGATGGGGCGCTAGGGACGAACTGGAATGTCTCGACGTGACGGCGGACGAAGCAATAAAAGTGGTGCATCCTATATGGACGATGGTGCTGTTTCTTCGTTGATGTCTTTTTCTTGGTTTTCCATATTTTCACAACAGAAATATGGAAAGTATAGCTGACTAGTATGCCTGGATTGACGGCCGCCATGGATCATGTATAATGGTCCACTTTTGAGGACTTACTGCCATACTCAGAGACGTCACTTAATAATAATGAATCATTAAGTTTATTTGACCTACATAACTTGGCACATGTTAACCACTCATATTTTTGACTGACAGCGTTCCAATTTATGTTGGTCGATTAAACTTAATTATTCATTATTACTAAGTGACGTCTCTGAGTGTGGCAGTAAGTGCAGAAACTAAACTCCCATAACATAGAACGTAAATGAAAAGTATGACAATAAGAACGGAATCCATAAAAATAATAACCCAAACCTTTCGAACTTGAATTCAACGTAGAAAAAGAAATAGGAAATTGGTAAAACTCGATTGCCAAAATCTGCCAAATCGTGTCTTGGATGCTACACAAAGGTCACGAGATGAATGTTTCACATGTGATCTTAGCAGCAGCATCAAAAATACAAGTCTGATTTTATTCAGCAAGCAGGCGAAGCTGCTTCAGTTTATTTAAACTTGCAAATGTTACTTTTGCACTCTCATCTAAACCTACGGCAGGTACAGTAGAGTAATTAGACTGCCGACTACATACGAGCTTTCGTAGAAACTTCTACGGGTACTTCCCGTCTGTGATAGGCTCTCATTAAAATGTACACATCGGAAGTGGTTCCGCTCATCTACTTCTAATTTCCTTTGCGTAGATTGAATTTCTTCATGCTCATCAGGATTATTATTACGCAGTTACAATAAGGATGTATATGTTTGAAAAGCGACAAAGCAAAATGTCAAGGTCAAATAGGACTTCACAAGCTGATCATGCGAAATCAATAAAAGCATTGACTTGTCTAATTTAAAGTAAGAGACTCAAGAACAGACAAGTAAGCTATCTTTTACGAGAATAAAAATCAAAATTCTCCAGCCAAACGTTTTAAAATACGGCGAGGGTGTAGACGGTCAGTTTTTATCTGTTATTAATGCGACAAGTTGCGAAGTGACCAGGGAGGGATTAAACTTAAATCAAATCTTTGTGGTGCCACTCCTGAGACCACTTGACGGCGAAGGGTTCCGAATAAGTAGCTGTTTGTTAGATATAATGGTTTCTAAAAAATCTAAAGGACTGTTTAATGCGATACCATTACAAATGTAGCCGACATTATTTGTGAAAAGAAATAAGATATACGAGTACGTATCGATTGAATACTCTAAAATATTGTATTGAATCGTCATATTACAGTTATAACTTAAATTGGGAGTACAGTCAACAGCAGAAGTAGATCTTCAAAATCAGAAATTCAATACTAATGAACGGCGTTCGCGTCAGAACTGAGCGGCGTCGAAGTGATTCAAAAGAATGTGTGTGACAATCACATACTTTTAATAACCAAACTAGTAATAAATTATATAAATTAGTGTTAGTAAATTAGTATTGAATTTCTGATTTTCATCATCTACTTTTGCTGTTGACTGTACCTAACAGATTATGTAGAGTTCTATTATAAGTGTCTCCAGTTGAAGTAGTCATAAAACTGGCCATTGCAATTAAGTTTTCAGTTAGATTTAGACCATTGAACAACCCTATAGAGATCATCAACAATAGCCCACTCGGAATCCTCTTACAGCTACAGATTCCAACTTATCGTCGACTCCTCCGTTTGGATTGGGATGCAGTTTCTCAGTGTAAATATCTTATTCACTGACGTTAGCGTGCCTGTTCCACTGCTACTGCAAAGGCGAGGATCAAAGCAAACAATGTTAAAGATTTCCTTGTCCTAGAATGTTCTGATTAAATAGTACTAACTAGAGAGCTAGGTAAATCCAAGGATGAACTGCTTAGAGAACATATTGATTTATTTTTTGTAGTACGCTTCTTCACTAGAAATAGCAAATTGCATCACGGTGAAGTTGATGACATAAAAGCTAGAAATATGGCGCACACAAACGCAACTGGTTCATATATTACGCCATCAAGAGCTTATTCCTACACGGACACAAACGCTGCTCTATTTGAAACCGGATTGCCGGACAATGCCACTCTGCGGTTATATTCCGACGCGACCGATAAAATGTCCGCCTAAATCCCTACGAAATGCATAGTTACTAGTGCAAATCAAATTGCGGAATCTGAAATTGGACGGATATTTTTTTACAGAACTGTCAGCGGCAGCCATCACTTGGTGTCTGGTTGCTGGCGCCAAACCGGTTAACCGAATTACAACAACGCTTTTGTGGTTTCATCCAGGTTTGCATGACAAATAAAGGTGTGTGTGTGTGTGTACGTATTATGTTTCGAGTGGGTCGGTGTAGAATTTTAAACAGGAGAGCCAAAAGGGATCAACAACGAGCGTACCGTGATATTTTGTTTTGTTTTTGATTACTTCAGGCGCGAGACCCTAATTAGAGTTACACTTTTTTCATTTCAATCCATCTCTTTTGATAAAGGTATATCAGTTGCTGTTTTATTTGCACAGAGTTTTTGAAATAACTTTTTATAAAGGGCCTTGAACCTTGCTTTATGAAAAGGAGTATTTAACTACTCTGCGACTTTTGGGATTTGGGGTACCTTTGGGAAAAATACCAGTTTAATACTATTTTAACTGCACGGTAAAAATCTCTCACGAAGACACGAGCATTGATAACAACGGTTGCTCAAGACAGATCAGCGATGGAATAATAACGAATGATAACATTAAAAAAAAAGCGGCCAAGTGCGAGTCAGACACGCCCATGAAGGGTTCCGTAACAGCTTGCTGCTACGAACTACAAGAACTTTAATATTATGTTTGATTGTTTGAACTTTGATCGATGTTTTATAATTGAGTTGATTGAATGAAAGGTAAATTGCGGTTTACGATTTATGACGTATTAAAAAAAAACTACTAACTAGATCTCGTTCAAACCAAATTTCGGTGGAAGTTTACATAGTAATGTACATTACATTTTTTTTTTAGTTTTATCATTCTCTTATTTTAGAAGTTACAGGGGGGGGGGGGGGGGCATTTTACCACTTTGGAAGTGTCTCTCGCGCAATCTATTCAGTTTAGATATGATATTAGAAACCTCAATATCATTTTTGAAGACCTATACATAAATACCCCACACGTAAGGGGTTGTTGAAAAAAATTTTTTGACTTTCAGTAAGGGGAAACCCCCAAAATTTATTGTATTTTTTCTATTTTTATGTGAAAATCTTAATGCGGTTCACAGAATACATCTACTTACCAAGTTTCAACAGTATAGTTCTTATAGTTTCGGAAATAAGGGGCTGTGACATACGGACGGACAGACAGACGGACATGACAAATTCATAAGGATTTTGTTTTTTGCCATTTGGCTACGGAACCCTAACAAGGAAAACTTTGTAACTACACAAAAGTACCATTTAATACCTGCGCAAACAAAACCCTTAAAATACAAATACGGTTTTTATTTTTGTATGCAGCCCTTTATGGACTATTCAAAACCCTGGATACGTGGTCGAACGCCATTCTACCGGGAAATAATTAAAGCCCGGTGGCTACATCCGTCTTCCCCGGGGCAGTTTGGACACATCGGTGTTCAAGCTAGTACTTTCCTAGATTTTAGATGGAAGGCAGAACCTAATAATAAATAGCACAATATTTTTAAATAAAGAATATGAGAAAACCCTATGTGTAATCCATACTAATATTATAAATGTGAAAGTAATTCTGTCTGTTACGCTTTCACGATTAAACGGCTGAACCGATTTTGATGAAATTTGGTATGAATATAGCTAAAGATCCGGGGAAGGACATAGGCTACTTTTTAATCCACGACTTTGTCTGCATCCGCGATAACCGACATTAGCGCGGACGAAGTCGCGGGCAAAAGCTAGTAGAATATAAACAAAGAAAAAATATTTTTTTAAACCATCTTTATCTACTTAGCATTACAAAGACTAACTTACTAACATAGTTTTAAGTCATTTCGATGTACAGAGGCCAGCATATCAAGCTGCAACAATCCGTCAATTTTTTTAAATAGATTTTTAACTTTATTCCAAAACAATAAGGTTCATATTCAATTGGGAAAATTTTACAGTTTGGTATGGCTTGATGTGCTGGCGTCTGTATTACTAACACTATATGTACCAAAAGTCTGAAATAAATGTTTTGAATTTGATAAAGAGGCAAAGTTTGCTTTTTGTTTGTAAGAGGTGATCTACAGTACTAGTCTGATTCCTGAAATTCTTTCACTGAAAGCTATACTATTACAGAGTGTCATGGGATATGTTTTAAGGCAGTTCCCAAACTGTGCGTCGCGACACTCTTCACAGGCGCTAAATTGAGGCGGCGTGCCACGGTACCACGCAGGTGTAGGGTTGCCAACCCTACTATATAATATAATATCCTACTATATTAGAGGCCCGGCTACTATATTTTTGAAAAAAAAGATATACACTCGGCGTCACAAAAATCGCACCTTTTCGAAAATAAGTTTAAAACATGTCCCGCCAGTAACGAATACATTAAACCCAATTAATATTGGTATCAATTAAAAGTATGTTTAACGACCTTTAAATTAACAACAGTTAGAATTCCTAAACACAACAGATCTCATTAGCACGTAACGTTAAAAAAAATGTTGTCAAAATACGCATTACAACGGCCACGAATTGCACCTCCCTACAAGGGTATAAAACGGGCGACCCGGGTTAAATGTGGGTCATTCGCTATTCAACCTTTGAAGTGAACACACGTGAACAGCTACAGCAAGAAAAATACCCCAGAAGATGGATACCACTGCAGATGAAGCCGCTCAAGTCATTGCACTACTGCAATCAGGGATGCGGCAATGTGATGTTGCTCGGCAACTGAACTTGAGTCGTTTTGCCGTTCGACGAGTGTTCCAACGTTTCCAAGAGACTGGTGGCTATATCCGAAGACGTGGATCTGGAAGACAACGGTGCACATCCGAAAGAGACGATCGCTTCATTGTTTCGACGTCTTTACGTAATCGGTTCTCCAATGCTGTTGAGCTGCAACAACAACTGCGATCAGCTCGCAGAACTTCTGTAAGCGTCTCCACGATTAGAAGAAGAATGCGGGAGAAGAAAATTGCAGCTCATAGGGCTGCTACAGGGCCCAAATTGACTGCACAGCATAGGAGAGACCGGTTGCAATTTGCCCGTGACCATGTGGATTGGACAATAGACCAATGGAGGGGTGTGCTCTTCTCGGATGAGACGAGGGTGTGTCTTTTCTGCAACGACAGGCGTCGAAGAGTGTATAGGAGGCAAGGGGAACGATTCGCACAAGCCTGTATTCAAGAGACAGTGGAATACGGGGGTGGCTCGTGCATGTTCTGGGGCGGCATGTCAATCGACGGTAAAACGAACCTTGTGTGTGTTCCTCGGACTGGAAGTGCTCGCGGGCAAGGGTCGCTGACTGCTGCTCGGTACATAACAGAGATCTTAGAGGAGCAGGTTGTCCCTTATGCGGGTTTTGTTGGCAGTGGGTTCACGTTAATGCACGATAACGCCCGTTGTCACACCGCTTTAATTGTAAGAGACTACCTGCAAGAAGTTGGCATCCCTGTTATGTGCTGGCCGGCGCGAAGTCCAGACCTGAACCCTATTGAGCACCTTTGGGATGAACTGAAACGGCGAGTACGGGCACGAAATCCTGCCCCTACCACTCTCCAAGACCTTCAAGATGCCGTCGTTGCAGAATGGGACAACATTCCACAAGAGACTGTTGTCACATTAATAAGGTCCATGAGAGAACGCATGGAAGCAGTCATCAGGGCTAGGGGGGGTAACACTAGGTTTTAAGTTAGTTTTAAGGACTTTGTTGTAAGTTTTGCTGATAAAATAAAATTTAACTTTTTAATCATTTGCATTAGCTTGCTTTTTTTTATTCCCTGGTAAACAAAAAACCAAATCCATTGATTTATTCTGAAATTTAAATAAATTGCCTTTCCAATTATACCTTATAGTCATATGTATACCATTGATTAATAGGGTTAAAATGACTTTGAAGGGAATTCTTAAAGAGGTGCGATTTTTGTGACGCCGAGTGTAGTAGGCGAAACTACTATATTTTAAAGGCATCAAACTCTTAGCAATAATATTCGTTTCAAAACGTGTAAGCGTAAAACAAAAAGTCAATACCTATTTTTAACGATTCTGGAATGTCAAGTTGACAGATGCGTTCAATAATTCACAAAATATTCTTCAAATAAATAAAGTACCTACCTAATTTTTGCAACCTACTATTTTTTTTACATCTTTTCGTTATCTTCTATATTTTTATGGGTAAAAATAATAGAACTACTATATACTATATTTGACTGTCAAAGAGTTGGCAACCCTACACGCAGGTCACCGGCACGCAATTTCCTTCCTCATTGATAAATCATTGTACATTTTTATAATAATTTTTATATTTTAAATTGATAATAGTTAATATTTCAAAACAAAAAGTAATCTTAATGTCTGCTAGAGTTACACTCGAAGTTCTTCTTTTAGAAGGGCGTCGTAACAAAATTACAACTCACAGGGAGTCGCAGTGTAGGTATAAAAGATTGGCAATCCCTGTTTTTAACCGACTTCAAAAAGGAGGAGGTTATTAATTCGAATATTTATATATATATATATATATATTTTTATGTAGTATGTTCGGGCATAACTCTGTCATTTAAAGACGGATTTGCAAAATACTTTTTTTATTTGAAAGAGGTTTATTCCGAAATGGTCCCATATAAATTTTATCAAAATTGATACAGCCCTTTTTGAGAAAATCAACAAATTCCCAAAAAAATTACTTAGACGACGTTTTAGTTTCTTCAATCTTTGGAGGACTTACAATCTCTTTAAGCGTGTTGCCGTTTCTTAATGGATTTAGATGTTAAGGCAACAGTAAAAAACAAAAAATAAAAAGTTTTTTCAACTTTTTTAAGGCTTATAAGTCGTGGGCAGATGCTAGTATATTGTTAGTTATTGAACAAATATAAAACAAAAACACAACCAATCGAAGATAAGCCTGCGTATAAATCTACCGTCGCGCGTCGAGAACAAAAGTTTCACAGCTTTATCTCCCTACAGTATAGTATTTCTAAAACCTGTAGAAATCTGTATGTCCTACTAAAATAAGGACGTGTAGAAACACTAGTCCCATGGCGAGGATAAAATGTATTGTCGATAGGAACTGACTGGAACAGCGTATCGGCGTATCGTAAAAGGATTACTAAGACATGTATCTTTATTTGGGACAGTGAAACAAAGGCGATTGACTTAGGAGAGATCGAGCTATACGGCCTGAAAAAATGTATTGCCAATGTTTAATTGCAAGGTTTATTGAAAAAGGTTCGACTGTAAAGGAAGTTTCAATTTACTTAACGGATAGCAGCGATCATGAATTTCTGAAATGAAATAGAAATGTTTCCTCCTTCGATCAAGTCGGATGGATTCAAAGGAGTTGTGTTTAACGAAAGAGACGTACAGACAGCGTCGTAAACCCCCCCCATGCATTAAAATTTCTTCGAAGCAATACAAATCATGTTACTTAGAAAAAAATTGTCATTCCGAATAGTTATTCAGAACCATTAACAAAATAATGCATATTATACTACCTATTGTTCATTATAATGACTTCCAAATTACAAGCTAACCTTGAATATTAATTGCAATCGACGCATTACCTTTCAACATGACAATAAATAACATTCTTACATCTGAAAAATACCGATGTAAACCTAAATGAATATGTATGCCGTTTGAGACTCCTCAGGTAATTACAATTTATCATGTCGGCCGGATGGAAGCCTGGCGTAGAATTTGCACGGGTACCAAAAGTTGACGACGAGTTTACCGTGTGTTACTGAGACGACCGTGTGAGCTGATTTAGTGGTTGTGGTGCAAGTGAGGAACCACGAGCGATGATTCTTTAGTACCTACGGCTGTTAGGCAGCAATAACTATACGTACTCGTAGCAGTCAGAAAAAGGCAGGGCAGGGGTATGCTAGCTATTTACCTACCTACAACTTAAATGTACTATCGCGGACCTTTTCCGCCTGCTCAGTTAAAAAAATATTCCCTTGGCGCCTGCGAAGTCAACGGGGCGGGGTAGAGAGCGCTTCCATCTTTTGAGTGCAAGCAAAAATGAACTTAGTGGTGGTCAGGCGGGTGTGTCCACGATAGTACCTACTACTCCACCTATAATTCAAGTACAGACAGCGTCACAACTGGGTACCCCTTACACATTAAAATTCCTTCGAAAAGGGCGTAACCAGTTGACGACGCGGTCCGGACCATTGACTACCAACAGTCATGTTATCACTTACTCTATTTTCTTTCATACGATTTGGTATTGTATAAAAGAAAATGGAGTCAGTGATATCATGACGGTTCACAGGATGGAATGGAACAAGAAGACGTGTTGCGCCAACCCCGATTAACATGGGACAAGGGCAGGAAGATGAAGACCTAGGTAAGTATCGCATTTCGGTTTTTTTATATTTAACCCACGAAGAATAAAGATCAATTTTATATGACGCAATTTTACATACCTACCTACTAGCTCCTGCCCGCGACTTCGTTCCCGGTGTTCTTTAGTCTATTTTTTAGGCAATCGCGGGGGTACGCAGAAAAATCCGCCAAAATGTTATAAATAATAATAATAATAATACGTGGGGACATTTTCACACACGGCCATCTGACCCCAAACTAGGGAGATCCTGTACTATGGGTGTCAGACAGCTGATATACATACACAAGGCAAACACAAGTGCTCATCACACAAATGTTTACCCTGGGCGGGAATCGAACCCGCAACACGCTGCGCAGCAGTCGATCGCTCAGCCACTGCGCCAACCGTGTCGTCACAATCGGATCAATGGTTAAGGAACGGATAGAGGACAAACCAACAAACATTCATTATTATTTATGTAGATATTCATCGTCGTGGAAAAAGTAATATCAGAGCAACGTTACACAATACCTAAGAGTAAAACAAATCCGAGACTCGTTATAGTTATACCACCCAGGCATTTTAAAACAACGTTTATGTAGAAGAAGTAAACTGACAGCACTAATCGAATGTCTAGCAGTACAAACAATTTGATTACAAAGATAGTAAAATACCTGGGTAGAAAATAAATGAAAACAATGGCGCTATTATATTGAATCATAAATCACCCGGAGACCGTCGTCATACAGAGCCGGTAGCAGTTTTGAATTTACAAACGAACAAACCTGGAAAGGAGAATATCTGTCATGTTACGAATGTGGTACGACAAGCGTGTGAGTTGGCGATTTATTTTATGGAGATGGGTGAAGCTATAAGCGGTAGAAGAAAGAAGGATCTGGTATTGTAAAAAGGTTCAAATTTCTCATTAACCATACTTAGGTACATTTCTGTATCCCATGAAAGAGTTACTAAATAGTCATCATCATTATCAGACTGAAGACGTCCACTATTGAACAAAGGCCTCCCCCATAAATGGGGGGCGTTGCCATAATCCCCACGCTTGGCAGGCGTCTTGGGGATCGCAGTGAGGTTGTTAGTACACGGAAGCCGCTGCTACGATGTACTGAAGATATACAAGATGGCCCAAGACCCCTTGCTTTACGAATACTGACAGCCGGTAATTATATGTCCAAGTTAGAGACTGCAGCATGAAACTAAATCATGTTTGTAAAAATACTAACCAAGCTCGCAATAGTCGCAATACGAAGCCTAAAACTAGTTTTGATCAAAGTTGGGATTCAAAATAGAAAAACTATGGGATACGAAGAACCTTATTTCGGAAAATATCCATACAACTATACCAAACGACAGACCCAACAGTTTCCAAACTCATACAACCCTTCACCCACAACTTGGACCATAAACTAAGGCTGGCGACGCATACTTATGAATTTAATAACACTCCAGGAACAAATTACGTCAGGAACGAGTCAACTATAAGCAATGGCAAGTAGGGAACTTTATTAAGTGTGTCGTACCGCTGTCTTCTAATCTGATTACGCAGTATTTTCATGTCATACGACGCACTAGAACTTTAATTTGAAGGTATATCGTCAAAGGGATGGTTTTCATGCGAAAGTTTGTTGGCAATGTCAACGTACGTTACACTCGTGTTTGCTTGTGGTGAGAAACTAATTTTGTAACTAAACATACATTGGTGTAATATTTGATTACGTAGGTAGGTTCCACGGAATTTAATCTCGAATATAGTGTTTGAATGTCATATGACTCAAGAAACGCGCAGGTTCCATTTTAAAATTGTGTAAATCTTGCTCGTCCACTTTCTCTAGAAATAAATATTATTTCTCCCAAAAACATCAATTTTCAAATTTCTATTAGGCAGCTGTTGGGGGCCCATTATACTTACTTTTTATAACTGAACTACAACAGGAGCTAAAAGAAACAATTAATTTTGTGCTTTATGCTAAGTTACACTAAGTTGAAGTTATAAAAGATATCGTTAGATATAAAAAGTAAGTAAGTAAGTTCCCGTGAGAAAAGTTAGAAAGAAGTTCTGACAGATATGGCAACTAATGAGTTACATATAAGAATGTGTGAACAGTCAACATACATTTGTACAGTCAACAGCAAAAGTAGATGATCAAAATAAGAAATTCAATACTAATGAACGGAGTTCGCGTCAGAACTGTGTGGAGTCGAAGTGACTCAAAAGTACGTGTGTGACAATCACATACTTTTAATAAATAAACTAGTAATAAATTATATAAATTAGTGTTAGTAAATTAGTATTGAATTTCTGATTTTGATCATCTACTTTTGCTGTTGACTGTACCGTCGCATATTTCTTAGAAGAATATTATGGAGATGTATAAAAGTCTACCTATCAGAAATAAAATTCCAAGAGAATATTAAGAAAGTATCAATTTGATCAAAATCAGAACATAAATTTTGTCATAGTTAAGAATAGCAGATACTTAGTTAAATATACCTAATTAATAACAGTTTTGACGCTAAGTTAGGTTAAAACATAGTACTTATTTTGGCAAACCGCTGGAAGATTAAATAACTTCACAAATAACGGTAAAACACTGTAAGTACAAGTTTTGAGACTAGCAACTTTGCACTTGCCGTGTTTTCATAATGCTGTGCCAATGCGCCAAACATTTCTGGGTAGTAACACCTAATACTTTAATGCACCATGTTTAAGTAAATATAGAATTACGTAAGAACCAAAGTGGGATAATAAGTAATCAATAAAATTAATTTGCTAAAACAGAAATAACGTAGGAAGTGAGTGATGTATAGTGTAGGTGTTTGACACTTCGTTTACAACCCAAAATTCCATTAAATATTTAAATTAGGGCGCCTACGCAACAAAATAAGTCAATTATCAACTTATAAAAGGATATAAACTACAAACGACATTTATAAAGTAGCCTTTAATTTAATTATATCAGAGGATTGTCGAAAGTCTCTTCAGAACAAACAATAGCTTCGTTAAATTCAAAGTTAGGGCTTGGAAGCTTAACTGAAACAATGCGTGTGCGAAAAATAGTAACAGTCCTGGTTATCTGCAGCTACCAGATGTGGGAATCCGATTTTGTATCACGCTGGATCAGGCTTGGTGCAGCGACCGACGAATAAAGAGCGTCTGTTACGGTTTTTCGTGAAACTAAACTGGATTAACACTGCGATAAAAGTTGCAGGGAACTGTGTAGTGTTAATTCAGACATATTTATGATACACATACTATTCCTCTGACCGAATTTGCATTCCCTCTTCCCTCACTCTCATAGTCCAATGGAACAGCAATACGAGACGAACTGTCAGCGCGGGCCCAACAGCTTGACGTATTTTGCGAGGCACAGGGGTGCCTCACCGAGGTTTCCGGCACTAGGACTACGGTCCCAGACGCCGGATCCATTTAATTTTAATATTTTTCTTCCGGCGACTAGGACCACGCCTAAATGAATAAAAAAAAAACTATTGTTCAAATCCAAAACAGTACAGTCAAACGAAAAAATATGTAAAATAAAAAACAAAATATTTATAAAACACCCTTTGCTTACCTTTATATCTTTAATTATTATTTTAAATATTTTTTCGTTTGACTGTACTGTTTTTGGCTTGAACAATAGATTTTTGTTATTCATTTACGGCTGAAACCAATTACCTACCTTCACTGAAATGTAGATCACTACTGCTGGAAGACCATATGTTTCTATCTATGTTTGATCGGTATCTCACATTCATCAATAACGGTTATCTATGTGACGGAAACAATAGATAGGGGTGGCCCTCCCGTGCGTTTCGTTACAACCAACATCATCATAAACAACGTGATTTTTATAAAAAAAAACTTCTGTATGTTTAAAGTATTAAATTACTGGATCTAATTATAGTTTACATAAAATATAAAACTCTGCGAGTAACTCGAACATTATACAAGATTTGACTACATTTTGTTACCATTAGTTACCACCCTATCAAACAAATAATTGTCAACACGTCATTGGGACACATACTTTGGCTTTTTCATACAAATAGTTAACGGTAGTAAGCTACAGACCCTCTCATCGATAGATATTGTGTGCCGGTAAGATTTCTTACTCTCTTACAAATAATTGGGACACTATAACCACAGACAGATAGGTTTTTCTATTACCAGTATGTCAAAATTGGAGATAGAATAGGTTTGGCCGTTAAGCGTGATCCCAGTCGCCGGAAGAAAAATATGTAAAAAAAATGGATCCGGCAACTGGGACTGTAGTCCGAGTTAATTGCAGTCCCAGTCGCCGGAAGCCTCCCTCACCACCAACTTCACTCCGGACTTGCACAAAAACTTAATAACACGCTTGCGACCACGAGATCAGCGGGCCGGTTCAACCTATATTATGGATGATGATGTAGGTACTGGCGAACGAAGATTTTGGTCAGTAATTAAAAGTTCTACAAACGCCTGATTTAGTAAAAGAACCACAAGAATGTA
Source organism: Charanyca ferruginea (assembly GCA_947361185.1). Classification (NCBI taxonomy): domain Eukaryota; kingdom Metazoa; phylum Arthropoda; class Insecta; order Lepidoptera; family Noctuidae; genus Charanyca; species Charanyca ferruginea. Next base: position 26,776,134 of record OX376058.1, on the reverse strand, counting down.
AATAGGCAAGATAAAAAGGCTCCACAAACACACCTCTCAAAATTCTCCAATTAATATGGTAAAAAAGTCTTTGTCATCGACGCATGTCGAATTACACAAAGTGAGTTTTTCGAAAGAATAACCCAAGCTTTATATGACAAATTGTCAAACGATGGGGACCCTTCATTTGAAATTGGAGTCCTTTAGTCTGGACCACGTGAGCCTTTACTATTTCAAAGGCTACTTTGAAACGAAAAACCTTTACAGATAGACATAAAGTTTCAATTTAGAGCTTTTCGATTTTAGTGAGCCCGAATTCATTACTAGCCAAAACGTGTGTTGTTTCATGCAAACAAAACAATAAAAATAGTGACCCAAATTCAAAATGACCCTGGGGTTGCAATAGGTACCAAAATTAACAGCTTCCATCAGTTGGCGTGTGACTAATGTGTTCAGCCAAAACCAATCGATAAATTAACGCAACCATCTTTCTACGATGATAGAAATGCACAAAGTACGACTAGAGGACCTGCCACTAATAAATTTGTATCTACAACACGCGTACCCTCATAGGTACAAAAGCAAGACCTGAGCAGGCGCAAAATAAACCTTATTCCACTTGATTTTGGACTGGTTTTTGATCATAGGTTTTGGTAGCTGATACCTTGGATGCGTGAAACGGACGTAACATTACCTAAATGAAGTTGGGTCGTTGGCTGGGTATTGCATACAATGTATTGCAACATGCTATTGGATGGATTAAAAATTAATATAATACATTTTGCTACTAAGCTGATTAAAAATACGTGATTAAAGAGCACAAAATTCTCTGTAAGAATGTTTCGGAAGCTAGCTAAACAAAAAAGCTGTTTTACCTTGTGAACTTTTCATTTAACTCACTGGAAGTGTTGACACTTTCTTTGATGTACACTTTCAAATTGTTCATTAAAAACTGTACACTGTTCTGATCATTGAAACTGAAATGTTTTAACACCCGTGCGATTTCCGAAACGTCGTTATTTCCACACAAAAACACGTATTTGTTCATACGAATGACTAACCGCAATATAAATTCACCCCTGCATCAATCACTAAGAACGATCCATAAAATGTTGGTAACAACCTACAACAGTAAACAAAGCCAGGAGCGCACAATCACAACGTTTGAACAGCGGTTAACTGTGCTTAACCAGCCGTGCACTATACCTACACTCAGTGCTGCAATATCGATATGCGAACTCGCTAACCAGTTTATCGTCAAGAATCGATTGAATTCCTTCGCACACTTGACAGATTCGAATGTCTTGCGATTGTGAGTGGCAGCAGCAAAAAAACATGTCTGGATCGTTGCAAAATTGCGTTTCGATTTGGACAGATCGGATATCGCTACAGTTGTAAAACGAGAAGTTTAACTTTATTTTTCAAGAGATTTTTATTCCTGATTTCTTATATGCAGGTAACACAACTTGTGTTTCGTAAGCAACAAGTGCAGTAGTAATTTAGAAAAGCAATAAGAACTACACTTGCAAAAGTGTTGGTATAATATTTAGTATAAGTCCGTTATTATAACGGAAATCGTGAACAGAACTATGTCATTATTATTCTTGCGTTTAATTGAACCAATTACATAATTAATAGTAATTAAAACAGTAACCAATACCTGCGTAACAGGATAATTTATAGCGAGACTTTAAAGGTGGCCTTCGAGAACCTATACTTTATAGTTCATGGAGGTAATTATATGCAATATTTAATTATGAAAATCTCGTTGTTACATAAAAATACTTTTTCGGATTATGGAAACCAAAACTGTAAGAAGAAAATGAATAGAATTTTATGAAAAATGGCAATATTCACTTCAAATTTTATTACGTTAAATACTTTCATGAATATTTCAAAAAAATTGGAAATTGCAATGAAAATTCGAAGCACCTGGGAAAGAGAAAACTCAAAAAAACGACTACGGTCTGCATATGCAGTACGACGGAAACTTTTTACAATCTCGCTTCATGTAGCCATAAAATAAAAAAGTTATTCAAATTAAAAACGAAAAAGAGAGAAAACAACGAAATAAAAAGTTTACTGAGCAGCGGTTAAAACGAAAATAAAAGTACTTAACAAAACGATGGTTTGGGACACAGAGCAGGGCCGCAATAATTCCAGCGAGTCCTTATTGCGAAACGTAACGTTAACTTGATAGCAGATAATGCAAATTGGACTTTGATAACTAAGAAATACGCCTCGGATTGCAATTAAAACAATTGTAAATTGGTTGAGGAGCAAAAAGCGGGGGACGTAAATGGAGGGGGCCCTCGAAATAAATGACGAAAGACGGCCGTGGACAGCGCTTCGCGTCCAAACTGAATTACTTTACACAATTAGCTTTTGGAAATGTTTCTTTCAAAAATAAAGCAGTAGAAACGAATATTTATGATTTTAACATCGCTTTAAATCCTACAGTTTTTCTAAATGCACTTCGAGAAGACTGCTTGTGCAAATTCAACACCACGTTAATTAATACATACCTACCTCCTGCTATAAAATCTGAACAATGGCAAAGTAATAAACGAAAAAAAAAATGAATGTAAATGGAATAAAATGTAAGAACAAAAAGGCTTCAAAGGAGCGAAAATTAGATTCGAAAGCTATACACCGCGAGCGTTCGTTGTCGCAGACAAAATGAAGTTTGATCCTGTTTTTATTATGACTCGAGATGAGGGGAATCAGATGAAGACGGATTAGATCTTCAAATATTGCTTGTTTAAAATGATTATACTTGTTAAGTATACGAGCGTGTCCAAGCGTCAAAATATACAATAGATGCAGATATTTAATACAGCATTATTATGAAAATATCAAGCAGACGAATGATAAAATAATACTGAAGTTACGTATTTAATTAAACAAAACAAATGTATCTTCGTTTAAAATTCGATTATTGCTCAAATGGAGTTTGCAATAAGATAAATGAATCGAGTTAACTGCGATAACTTTCAAAATTCAGCTTGTTTTGTTTCAATTGTTTCGCGAGTTTCATACAAATCGATAATTTCTTAGATGGAAAAACCAAAGAGAAAACAGATACTTTGCGTAACTTTTTAAAGTAAAATATTATTTATCATATTTAAATACAATAAGTATTCTGTTTAATAGCAGACATGTACGCAGACAATTTAAATATTCCTGTTAACATGGTTATCAAATCTATATTTTTTAAATTGCATATGTACCGCTGAACCAACTGAATTTTTTGATGATGTAGAATTATTTTGAAAGTTATTACTAGTTAGACAAATTTGGTAGAACTATTGAAACTAATTTGTCGACCTTTATAAATCGAATGCATAGTATATGCCTATATAGCATATAATTTAACCCAATCTTAAATCGTTTAAATGCCACTTCAATTTTCGCTTATTTCATTCTTGGAATCTATAAAACTACCACAATTCTTTAAAACACTGAACATGAAAAATAGATCTACAGAAATTCACTTAAAAGGTACTCTGTTTCAGATTTTTCTTCGAAGATATCATTGAAGCGTCGACATTTCACGTCTTCCAGTCCATTAGTGGCACCTCGGGTCTATCAAGTAGCTAGGATCCGTGATAAATGAATTTTGCATAGCAATGGCTTCTCGTTCCTTGAAAGTGCAGCTGCTATAGTATTGAATTACATTTTTCATGAACAAATTGGACGTCAATCGTGCAATTTTCATGTAGCATAGCGAACTGAAGTGTACAATCAGGAACTTGAGTGGCGTATAGATTTTATTGATTTTACTGTGATGAGCTACATATAATATGCTTAAAGTAGTTCGAATTTTTGTGATGTGTATTTAATTTCATTTAGTTTTGGGCACAGAACTAAATAGGAGCTAATTCAATGTACAGCCAGCAATTTGCCTGAAATATGTGCAATAAAACATTAAACGTAATCAACTACTTTCTTCACAAATCATCGCAACAAAATAAACCAAACGATCACTTTACTTAGCACTAAAGCTCTTGTTGTAAATACTGTTTATCCGTTAATTACACTTTCTGCACAGCAGCCACAAAATCCACTCACTCCAGCATCCTCGAAGTTTATATACAAGTTCTCATCAGACTCTTTAACATCCGCCGTGTAAAACTCTTTCAAAGCATTGAGGTAGTTAACCGGCACTTCATAAAGTGTTACAATTTTTCCGCGTTAAAACCTGAAAACTACGGAAGAGATGTTCGGGGAAAAAAATTGTTGAAAAAACAACCTCTCTAACCAAGGTTTTTATTTAGACGGAATATTTTGTAATGGGTATTTTTTTAAACCTAGTCAGAGAAGTTATTTTCGCTAGCCATTTTAAAGTAAATTGGGTTTTAGATGTAATGTCTTCGCGTACCTGTCGTGCTGGCTTCTTTATGCTCTGGAAAATATGTTCTGGAAAATTGTAGAGCGTTTTGCTTTTTGTTTCGGAGAATTTTATCTATTTGCTGCAAGCACAATGGTGGCAGAACAAGTCTTTAGCTTGCAACTTATTAAATATATGTTTTATAAATTCGGTATTTATTTATTTCGGTAATATCGGACTACATAAATCCGAGGCTGTTTATTGACAAACGAAATCCGAATACATATTGAGAAATAGCCAGCATTAAAAAAAAAATTAAGTTATTTAATTAAAAGCCGAATCATATTTAATTTTGACGATGTTTGTTTTTCTGCTTTGTCTAGTTTGTGTCTAAGGAAAATACGAAAATGTAAGAAATAAAATAGAATCTTCCAAGATTTAGTTCAAACGAATATGAGAATAAGAAAAAATACCTCACTGGCTTTATGGTAGTGAAAAATCTCGGTCAAATTGTTCACCTACATTTATATTTACCGACATTTCATTTCTAATAAAGGCGTCTCCAGAAACTTTGTTCCATTCATTTCGGATAATTATTATCTTACTATTTATTATTATCTACTTAATTAATTATTTAATACCTATAAGTACTTGAATTTAGTTGCAATGTTTTCTACTCTCAGAGAATAAGCAGGAACCTTTGTAATTAGAAAACCAGTACATACCTAGGATTATTTTTAACACAATCATTAAATAAAATCAAACACCTAAATAAACAAGCATTTCCTATGAATATTAATTAATTAGTACTTCGTAAAAAGTCAAGTTAAATTTCACTATCTCGTGCGATAGTACAGTTCATCATTAGTAATACTTGAATTACGAAAACCGCCCTTACTGCTACGAATTTAAGGCAGTGCTAAAATCAAATTGCTACCATGGACGCGCGGTAAACTACGTGTGTATAATCGAAATGCGTGGGGGTGTATATACAGGAGGGTGTCGTTAGTCAGCTGTCGGGGGTGACTCACACTCACCCCAGTAAGGTTTTATTTGTTTTTATACGACGCACAGCTAAATCTTTAGCCATTCGTATGGGCGTTATGTTAGGAAATGAAGGAATTCGAATTGTATTGGAAACATAAACGTAAAAGAAACGAGTGTTTCCGTCACTCTGTACCTCTGTTATCTTTTGTTCTTGTATGGCGATACTTTAAAGAATATTCAGAATTGAACCAGAAGCACATTTTTTAATTAGCGCAAAATAAAGCGAAATTTTCCTTCGTAAGTACCTACTCATGCGGAATTTACTTCTACATATAATTTTCCTAGTTATAATTGATTGCATGAGGTATGTAGATAGCAACGTTATAGAATGACATTTTGAAATAGGTTTTGTTTCGTTTCAAGCCAATATAAAGTTATTAGATAAGGTAGTAGGCCTACGTTGAACCAAAACGTGTAGGACATTTTTATTTCAAGATTATTTTCCACTGTTAAAATTCTAGGTCTAGTTACAAACGCCACTAATGCTGCGATAATTGTGGCTACCTACTGGGTCCAAGTAGTCCAGCATAAAGGAAAACCATCGATTTCAAAAGAAGAATAAGTTCTAGGTAAGAATCTTACCATAAGATCAAAACAAAAAGAAAATGCAGTCAGAGAAATGGTCTGTAATAAATACAACATGGACGTAAAAGTAAGCGCATTAACCATAAATCACAGTGGCCGAACGAAAAGAAGCAACGACGTAGAGAAGTTTACCTCACGTGAGACAAAAGAATCGTGACAATCGCTTTCAAGAATAGGCTGATAAATGGCAAAGCCAGATATACTTAACTATAGACAGAACAATGGGGAAGGAAGGATCTATCGAAAGCAATTTCGCCCCAAAAATAGCACTAAGTTGGAGTGCTCTTAAAAGGTGTCTTTAAAATTGCTAAGACGTGGCTGTTATAATGAACGGAATGGTCCCTTTTCTTGGGAGGGGGCGAATTTGGCAGACACTCCTTTTTTGCGACGCAAAGGGCAAGTGGCGAGTGAGTTTAATCTTAACTTCATTAGGGCACGACACGAATTCATTGGGGAATTCGCTGAGAATTATTTATCCCAAAAATGTAATAAAATTCTCATTTCAGCATTGTCTTGGTTTGTTTAGCGTTCGCAAACAAATTGGAATCGGGAAGATTACGATGGTTCCTGTAGCTAAGGTTTTTATTCGTTTTTGAATACTTTTCAAGAACTTTCCCTGCTCTTCCATTTGATTTGTCATTATAACGGAAGCCTGGACTTTGCATGTAGTTCTACTAACTTATCACATTTGTGTGTTTAAAATCTTTAACAAATACTCTTGTACCTTTCACTCCAAATTAAGGGCTACCCAGTCAAGCCGCCATTGTGCCCGGCCGCAACTTGTTCCAATAATTTTAAAGACTGAGATAAGGCTGCCGACACGCACGCCACATAATTACGCCGATTTAAGTCCCCCCTGGCCCCTACCTGACCTAAAAATTGCCGTTCTATAGACGATTTCACCGTCTTTGTACTAATAATTCCTTCTCCGGTTTTGAATTCAATGGGATAATTTTGACGACAATTTAATAGGTCAGAGTAAAACGATAATAATTATATGGTGGGTGTCCTGAAAACATGTTATCATATCACATGACTTTAACGCTGTTATTCACAGGGTAATAAATGCAAAACCTACAGTTAAAAAACTTTTTCCTCAAAAATAACTACATGACTCTAAGGACCAAATAAAATTATTAAGAACCAGATTATGAGAAAAATACTTTGAACCCAAAACGTAGCTATCATGAAACAAAGTATTTCAAGCCTAATAAACACGGCCTAGTAATTATCCCCTGGAATTGGAAAGACCCAAAAACCTGACCAGACCTAAAAGAGCTCATTACAAAGAAAAGGAGATAATGTAAGACAGTGCTGAAACACTCGTTACGTGGAATGCCCTGGGGAAGTATTTTTTGCCGTGAAGGTACGACTTTAAGCTAATAGCCCCCGCCTGACAAATGGAATTAGTCACACGATCCTGTGGAACACAACGCCTGGCTACAAGAAAGGAATGAATTTAAATAAAATAAAGATAGAAGACAGAATAATACAGGAATCCTAAAATCATCTTTCTTTTGTTTTATAAAAACGTTGTACGTTGTAGGAATTGCTCCTGAATCGTGGGTATGTTTACAAACTTACCAAATCACATACACAAACAACCAAACCAGGAACAATTAACTGGAACTATTATGATGTAGGTACATAATGATAGAAATATTCGTTTATTCTGTGCATGTATGCATATCCCCATTATTCCAGATGGAGGAAATACTCGTATTTTTATCTACACTTCTATAAGCATACAGTTTCTCCTATATTTCCAGTCAAACATTTAACTCAAAAACAAATAACAGAATATTTTAAATTGGACTTGATATTTGCATCACCTGTGAATAGTAAATACAAACAAACACGTGAAAACAATAGACATCGTTTCGTTCTTTTTCCAGTTTTTGTATAATATATTCTGTTCTCTCTACTTTTATTTCATTCAAAATAATAGCGTTGTGCTGCATGGTTAAAATGCACACTTTGGTTCGACAGCGGCTAATAGTCGGGTTGTTTGTAGTAATTACCAGAATATTGTTGGCATGCAGTTTTATGTAAGGACTTTTATACACGCGATTATTATGATCGATATTTACTTTCAGATCTTTTGGTTTTTCGAAGCCGTTTTTATTTATCAGCGATACAGTAAATACAAGTTTTAATTTAATTGTATATGTTTAAAATCTATTTTGTTTTGAACACCTTTTAGTAATGGTGGCCATACACCATCCTTCCTATGGTCCAATCGGCATGACGGTAAAAATTGAATCAGTTAGAACTGACCGAGTGGGGGAGTGAATTGGCATGGCAGTTATACTTGATCTTAAATTTTAACACAATCTAATTTCGATTCTTTTGGCTTGATCATGGCGATTGGATCATGTCGATTGGACCGTGTATGGCGGTCGGCGATCGTCAGTTCAATCAGGTCAAGATTTTTGTCGGAGATAGACTTCGTCGTCGTCATAACAGTGTCTTGTTTCTCAATTAGAGGAGTAACTAACGTTAGAAGTTTTATGTTAGTCTCTTCATTCATTACTTAATAATTACAATAATCTTTTGGCGTAATCTTCAATTATTTAAATAAAGTATAAGTAAACTGTTTTCTTTTCATTAACCACTGTTTGCACCACTCTGCTCGATCTTTTCTTTTTTTTTTGTTTTATTTGCACGAGTAAAATGCCCAAAACGGCTAAAACATCGTCGTCTGTCACCGGTGACGCCATGGCTTCAACAGAACGTCGCTGCCGACTGGACAATTTAAACTGATCTGACTGGAAGTTTAAATCTGCAGATTAGATCAAGCCTGCAGTGTCATGCTGATTGGACGATAGGAAGGATGGTGTATGGCCACCATAATATTTCTGCGCTTATTTGATAATGTTTACATTTAATGAGCACGAAGCTGTAATAAAGATAACTGTAATACCATAAAAATCCAGTGATTCATTTGTTGCGATCAATAATCTATGCTCGAGGCTATCTATGATAAAGGGACACTCGACAGAAGATACACGTAGTAAAATATTAATAACTATGAAAAAGCAGTAAATAAGCACTTACATCCATACAATGAAGAATTTAACTTGGCGAAGCGAAGCAGGTAATCTGAAAAAGAAAGGAAGCGTTTACACATAAAGCCAAGCGGAGAAGATATCAAAAGGCACTTTAATAAAAGCATAAAAGTGGCTTTCATAAATATATCATATCATTTTATGATGTAAAGCACGTTTAAGGTAGTATTTTAGACTTGCAATATTATGCTTTCATGATTGCAATGTTTTGGCCATGACCTTGTACAAGATAGCATAAGCTCGTTTCTTCTGCGACGCAAAAATATGCACGACAGTGTAAGCAACTGATTCAGTTTTTTGAATATCAAAAACAAAGGCAACAGACAATACACAGCGTTACATAATCGACAGGCAGACACAGAAGCAAATAATTGTTAGCCTTCCTTCTAAAACGCAGTTTTTTCTTTCAAAATTACTGGTAGGTACCTACGTACCTAAAGGAAACGCAAAAATATCAACGGCTCAACGACTACATTTGCTTCATATCAGCTGAAAGCAGTAAAAAGTTCCGTTTACCAATACCATTCATATCATTTATTTAATAAAATTCAAAAAGAAGAGCACTTGAAACGGTATCTCGGGGACGACAAACCTAAAGCGCCGGATGTTTCTCGCTTCGCAATTAAGATAGCTTTACATTCACTTTAGATTTTGGCCGCGTTACCAAATGGATAATATGGGCCCATACTGGTCTATACAAAGGGAATTGTGTCTGCGATTGTTTTGTTTTTAGAATACCTAAATCGTGTCTTTATTTTTACAAGGCTTTGCAATTCTGTAACTGGAATCGCAGACTAGTCTAAGATTTATTTTAAAGATTTTGATCCCTATTATTCATTTCTCCATTAAACCCACTTCATATAAGTTTCAAAATCAAGTACCTATTACTCGTTACATACAAAGGAAAAACTGCGTGAAGCGAGAATTTGTCAAATCAAGTCGTTATTACTTGAATCTCAAACTTCTAGTAAATCACGCAAAAATAAATAGCATTTAAATAAATAGCGCAAAATGTGTGTTAAGGCCGATTGGAAAGTTTTTAGTGATATAAAGAGAATTTTCCGTGAAGACAATACTTAATAATGTCTTTTCTTTAAGAGCGTGTTTTCGATTCGTGACGAAAACTTCATGTTTTCGCGTTTTGCTCAGAGCAATATCGTAATGATGTGAGCAGATTATTTAAAACCAATTACAGTTTTAGAAAGATTAAGTCTTGCTTTAGGGAACTACAGAGTAAAGTATAATTTTTAATTATGGTTTTTTAAAGCAAAGACAATCCTTTCATAGCGCTTTATGAAAATAGACGTCAGAGTCAACAGAGGTAACGAATACAACCATTACAGTATGCCAAAACATTATGTTTTATGCGTTTTTCCAACAGAATTTAGTCTCAAAGTACATAACAGAGCCAAAATTAGGAGGACAATTATTTTAAAAAGCACTGTAAAACCTCACGCGCTTTCGTTTGCCGATCAATTTCAATTATTCGTGCTTATTTCGTGAGTATTCTTTTTCTGATGCACACAAACAAACCATTGTATTGTACTAGTGTGTGTCAATGCTGCTACGCCGTTCTAGCAATCGTTTAGATTTTGAGTTGCGCTAAATCGAAGTTCTTATATGGATAGGTATAGGACGTGAAGTGATGGTACCAGCTTATAACATTCTCAGGTTTAAAAGACACCTGTAACGGATCCTGTTCTGTCAAAAAATCATGGCAAAATGAAGTAGGTATACGAGATGCGGACGTGAACTCTTTAGGATAGGTACAGATCGTGGAAGAACGCAATAAAAACTATTACATAAACATAAGTACCTTTCACATACGTGGGTACTTCGATGTTGGAACATCAAAACTTTGGTACTAAAGTTTCGTTTTATCTTTATTCCACAGGCAGAGGGCCGTTTTTACATTCCCAACGAGCGTGTTTCAATTGCCTTTCACAGTCTGTGAGCACTTTTTGTTTTTGGACTTTCAGCGCGGACTCATTGGGCGATTGACGTTTTCACGACTTCATATCGGTAATCGATACGCACAAAGTTGAGCGAATGCAATGAAACCAAAAGATACAAATCCGATATAATTTAGGGGAATGCGAAAAAAATGGATATTGCACATTTGGACGAAACGCTCCGAAAAAATTAAAATGTTTTCATTTTTATATAGCTTTTGTAGCTTACAGTCTAGTGACAAGGCTAGTATCTCTTAAGGTGCGTACAGATTAAGTTACATGTTGTATAACTTGTGTTTTACACGTCCACATGATGTTACATTGTTTTTCAACATTACAACATATAACAATACTGTACACATTAGAAATACAATGTTATATGACTTTGTCGTTTGTAGTCCTGCAGTGCTGTTCACTATTGCATAAGTTATCTATCATTGTTGTAAATATTAATAACATGTTAAATAACATTCAGCCTCCACATTACTGAAACATGTTACATTACAACGTTTTATCACATGTTATGTTAGGTATATAATATATTATATTATGTGCCTACGCACCTTTAGAGAAGCGTTGTTTAAGATGGCACGTGCACGAATAAAGGCCAAATGTTTTATACTTATTCCAAAACAGAAAAAAAATGTTTGTAGTTTTGATTTGAGAGCTCCCGACTTGGTCAACCTTTGAGTTTGTCTCCATGAGCAATGTGAATTTGGTTTGCTATTAACACATTATTAGATATCCTTCGTGTCCTAACTAATCCTATCGGTCATGAACATATTTGTCAAAAAATAGGACTATATCCAGAAAACAAGGCAACAGAACGCTATGCCCAAAATAGAAGTTGTCCACAAAAATAAAACAAAGACCCTTTGAACCAAAATCACAGAGTTGAAACAATGTTATTGCCAAAAACATTGCAAAAAATGGACATGAGATATACTGTTCGTGAATCCAGTCCCTGACCCACTTCTATTTTAGATATGCGAACTAAAACGAGCAAAAACGACACACCTAGCTGCCAACACAATATTTTAAAGGCAGTATTTTTCAGTGTGATTTGTAACTCCCAAGAGGAATTTGTTCCATTGAAAACGTGGGATGATTTATAATTTAAAGTCAAAGTCAAAGTCAAATCATTTATTTCAATTAGACCATTATAGGCACTTTTGAACGTCATATTGTAAAATTTGAATCTAGTTGCCCATTCCAAATGGTACTTTCGTATGGAGAAGAGTGGGCAAGAAACTCCATACATACTCTTTTAAAAAGAATATTGTTTACAATTTGCATTTACAAGAGTTATAATATATTCTGTTACGTGAATACGATGTACCTTATATAAAAATCATATATTATAGTATGTACAAAGCATTACAAGTTAAGAAATGACAGCAAATGATGTACAGACACATAGTGTTCACATAATTACAATTAATAATACAGTAGACGACCACTCCTAATCTAACAAACAATGAATAGTGTGTGAGCCAGAGTAATCTATTAAGTACACTAAATAATACAATTATAAGTACAAATACATATTTAAATATATAAAGTATAGTTTTAATTAGCAATCAGTATGATTTTGTCTAGACTGTAGATTGTCCTATGGAGCCGGACCAGCATGTTCCCAAGCATTCTTATCTTGGATATAATCCTCTAACTTATAATATGCTTATTTGCAAAGTCTACCTTTAATGTATCTTTTAAATTTTGTTTAAAATGCGAAGCTGAGCTGTACCTATTATATTCGTCTCTCCTTTATTTCAAAACAATGTAAAACCAACATCATTGCAGCTGCTGTCATTACCGCAGCCTAGACTATTGTCATGAAGGCTCTTGTCTAGCTAGCCAAAGTAACCATATGCATTTGTTGATTTGTGCTTTGAATAAGCTTTCGTTTAACAGATACCTACCTACCTTAACTATTTTTTATTCTGAATAGTAATATTATCAAGAAGCTTGTAAGTTTGAATGTAGCAGGTTAACTCCGAAACTAATTATAGATACTTTATAAAGAACTACAAATTGACTGCAGGTAAAAGAATACGAACCTAATAAGTATGGTCTAGTGATTTGCGGTCAAACGTAGGTCTATTACAAAATATAAAAAAAACATAACAGGTAAATTAACATTGTCAAGTCGAGACAAACTGTTTCAGTTTGTCAAGACATTGCATTTGTGTATTAAATTCAAAAAGTACAGGACAACACAAAACCACCGTTAAAATATTAACATATTTATTACTATTAAGTATAAATATATTTATTGAAATAGTTTAGCCAAAAGCAGTAAGAAAATGTAAGCTTTAAGTCATTGACTGCCGAGCCAAAAATGTTAAAGGTAAAACCTCCACTAGCGTCGGACACACGGTGTCCCCCATGGCGTAAAAACAAAAAAAAAAAACAAAAAACAACAAACAAAAATAACAAAATATATTTTTTTATTCAATTCAAAAATTTTAGTTTTTTTTAAATCTGTTTTATAACACCATGAAATAGTAGCCGCCATGTTATTAATAATAATAATATAATATTATCAGCGCAGTTGTTACACAGCGAACTGACGTCATTTCCGCAGAGCAATATGGCGTCCACTACGAGGCGTTCTCGTCCAACTACGCGCGAAATTTTAAAATTTAAAATTTAGATGCATTTTTACGGCACTTATCGATTGAATAAAAACGAAAAATTGTGTTGTCCATCAAAAAAAAGTGTTTTTTTTTTGGCATAATACCACTACAGAATTTAATTGAGACACTTTTCTAAACTGAAAAGTGTTCAACACTTTTCAAAACTTTTTTTCCAGTTTTTATCAAATTATACACAGAAAAGGAATTTTTAGCACATTATCCTAGCTCCTGAATACTTTGTTAATTTAAATCAATCATAGGTATTAAAACCCATTATTAAATAACAAAATAGTACGTTTACACCTTTTGAAATAAAATACTTTTACAACGCGGCGGCTCTGAGCGCGAGATAATTGCTTTAAAATGTTCAGTCAAAACTTTTAGGTGACAGCAACGACATTACCCGACTATTTCGGAGTGCTTTACCACAGCGTTTAAATCATTTAATATGTATATTGAACTGGGAACTCCCCTTATTTGGCTACCATATAATTGTACCCTTACAAGAAAATAGCATTTTACTGTTTAAAAGTCTGTCAAAGGCCACCCTATAATTTTCGACATTAGCCCGAACCTGCTGATGGACAGGGTCAGTTGTCCTATTTAAATGTTTCATACCCAGTTTCTGAATTGATTTAACTAGACTATATCAATTCTATAGTGCTATTGGTTCGATATTGCGTTTTTGAGCACCCAGTTAAGGTAGACAATAACTCAAATAGATAACTATGTCGAATGAATTGCTATCGAAAGTTTATCCGAAGACCTCAGAAACCGGGCATTAGTTATTGATTTTGCTTTCGCTCGAACATTGTTTTTAATACGAGATCGAGGTAATAGAAACACACTGCAATCGTGACGAAGACTACATACAACAGCGCACAATCTGAAAAAGTATTTCAGTAAACTATCTCCATTTAAACGTTCACAGGTGCTGGATACAGGGACATGCATTTATGTAATGCAACACATCCCATTAAGAACAAGTGAATAACTCTATTCGTGCATTCGTAATTCTTTTAAAAGCCTTTTATACCTCGGTAATCTCTCATATCTTCACCGTATGAATAAATTCTGTTTTAAACCGTTTTATAATAGCAGTACTTGCATTGGATCATAAAGAGTGAGCGAGGTAAAGCTCCCGTAAACCCTCACACACTACTTATGCCATGGAAATGCAATGTGTAAATGTGGGCTAACTTTTATTACTCGTAACTGATTATGAACCACTTTCAGCAAAGTTTATTACGTTTTTGGCAGGTATGCCGCGTAATTTCGAATTCCTTGGATCATATTTGCGTGTCTGCGGCTGAAATAGAGCCTTTACCGAAAGGAACTTTAGCGTTTGTACCTAAACTATAACATTTTTTAGATTTTTTTACCAAGTTACTAGGCAATACCGGAAACCAATTTTCATTTATATATTTTTTATAATATTCTGCATTACGAGACTAACGCATGTTACGCTGAAAGCCAGTAAACCGTTCAACTAACTTAATATCAATGCACCAGTTAATACCGGTTATAAGCCGCATTCAGGTAAGCTCCAACATCGAGTTTCAAACAGCTCGATGTCTGTTAGTAGGTACTGTATACACGGTGGTTTCCGTTTAAATTACCTACCGCAATATGCATTAGCGCTTTCCAATAAGTGTGGGTAGTTAAACTTAGCTCTATGTTTAAGATGTACTTTCGTGAATGATCTTTTTATAGGTTTTGTTTTAGATACGCTGGTTTTATTAGCGTTGTTGGTGTGTAGGTACCCACACACAACAACAAAAAATAATGTTAAAAAAATAATCGATGAATGTTGTTCCCGCCGTGTGTGTGAACTACAGTGATTGTATCATAGTGGTACATTATTATCTACATTTTCTGTTACAGTAATAGGTACGTTATTAAACTAGCAACTTTCAGTAACAAAGATACTTCGTGCTTATTATATTTTGTGAATAGGTAGTTAACAACAATTTTGAAATGTGAGTGAGAACTTCACTGTTTGCCACATTTAAACACACAAATAAGATGGTGCAACAAAGTGCAAATTGGCGCTTTCTTTGCGAGTGGTAAGTATTGTCTTACAAACAGCGCAATAAACTGTCGCTATAATACAAATAACTAAGATATGAAATGCACTGAATGATATTAAATAGCAAGCGAGCAAAGAGCAATTTATTTAGAATCACTTTTATAAGATATGTCTATTCTGTTACAATCTCGCTCGGTTAACACCTAGGTGAAGTGATTGTGTCAAGCTTTGTCAATCCCTAGCATCGGGACGGATGACAGCTCACTTCACCTAGGTGTCACCCGAGGGAGATTGTAACAGAATAGACATACAGGTCACTGCTAAATAAATATATCAGGGTTATAGGTATTACGTAAGGTAGTTGAACTCCCGTTCCTTAGATCATTTACGTAGGATAACAATGGTAGAAGTAGGGTGAAAATTGTGATACCTCTATCATAATCAGTTGAATTGAATATTCTTCAGTAAAATAAAATTGGTTTGACGTACCTTTAACTTTTTGAGGATTATGACAGACATGGTCTATGAGTTATGATAAACATCCAAATTACCAATTTAGATAGGATTTACATCCTCCAAAAACATGGGAATAGGGCTAAAATCACTAAAGTAATGGGCAATTATCTACCGCTCCATAATAATTGCAATTTGTATCGTCGCCGAGCCAAATTGCTTTAAATCCCGTTATTGCAGGTCATAACGATAAAAGTAAATTACCATCTTGAATTTGCTACTTTTAAAAACGGGAATATTTCTACTCTGACTTTTATAGAGGAAAAATAAATGTTGTGGGCGAGGAAAATTATGAGGTTATGTAGAAATAAGGTTGCCTTTTCAAAGATGTTTTCTCGTTTTATAAATTAGAAAATCCAATTAGGTGTAATTATGTACATGGGTCAGTATTGCCATAAATAAACTTGTCTTATTTCTGGCAATACTGACCTATGTAGGTACCTACATAATTATACTTAATTGGATTTTCTGCCGAATTTCGTCTCGTTGGCAACAGCAGGATATACTGTAGGTATACTTTATTGATTAGATTGTTTGACTTCCAGAGCCGGACGTTTATATTCAACGGACTTCAAAAAAAGAAGGAGGTTCTCAATTCATCACGCATTCTTTTTTTTTAATGTTTGACCACGCAGAACTGTTTTAGTGCAGTCAGATTTCAATGATTATTTTTCTAATTATTATTGATAGTGTATACCTCATAGTTGGTCCCATATAATTTTCATAAAAATATTCTACCCTAAAGGGTAGAAAATTAAGGGATGACTGAAAATTTTTGGTGTCACCGTTTCGTAGGTAATCAATTTGTATGATAAAAAGTTTAGTAAAAAAGTTTTTTTATTATATTTAAACACCAACAACAAGGCATTTCAGTGAAATTAAATTAACTTATTGATCGTACTTATCAGTATAGGTACCCATAGGAATGATGGGTACATTTGCATTGACGTTGCTTAAATTTTTATTTCCCATGAAATCAGTCGTAGAAGTTGCAGCCCAACTTGCTCGTAGTCGTACTTAGTACTTACTGTTAGCTCCGCGACTCCATATATTTTGCTAGTCCACAAACTTGTTAACTAAGCAGGAACAGTTTCAGTAAACAATGTGCTCTTTAATTTCTAGTAAAGTTGGAAAGTGAAGGTAATACGTTAGTTGCTACGAAGTTCACCGTGAAATATTGTACAAACTTCGCGTTGAGCGAATCAAGTTTTGTTTTGGATGAGTTGTGTATAAATAGTTTTGACTGAGCCGATGGCGGACTAGAGGCGATGAGTGAGGTTTAGGTACTCGTACTTGCCTAAATATTGTAAGTGGCGGAAAATCGATAGTCATGGATTAGTTTTCAATTTGAATTTATTATGAAGAAGGTAACATGCCTCATAGGTACGGAAAATTGTGGAGAGAGCAGAGTTGAGAATTGCATTTTATCGTATTTAGACGTCAGTCATAAGTCTGGTACTGGAAACATAATTATACGTAAATAGCTGTAATGTTCAACAGGTACCCACCAATATTTTTAAATTCTTAATTCCGTTCAATCCTTCGCACCTTCCAAGTTTGCTTAAGAGAATATCCTTTTAAGCTCTATTACACGTTCCATCATTCACGAGCTCTAATGAGGAGGTATCAAACTAAGATGTTTGATACGAGTAGGTACGTCCTCATTAGAGCATCGATTCCCAAACTGATAATGAAAAGCGTTCCTGTACCAAAACGTATCAAGTTCCTTGCAATTTACCAAATTAACAATTCCCTATATGAGGCGGAACGTGTAATAACAATAACAATAAAGTACCTAAGGACGGCTCTTAGATAGAAGGGATATAAACATGATAAACCCAGGGACGATGTTTAATAATGACATACGTGCCAAGAATGGGATTTCAAAGCCATTGGATTTTGAGGACGTGTCAATTCACAAACTTATAACAAGGTCCTCTACTTAGGTAAATTACTCATAAAATACAAATATCTTCGAAGACCACTTGGAGGAAAGACCACCACATTTGAATAACAATGTAAAAGGGAGCTATAAACCATAAAAGAAGATTGCAATTTTTTTTTCAGCGTGGTTTTCGTTGTCACCTATTCTTTGATCAAAGTAAAAACGAACCATCACACGTTATACTTTAAGAAATACCTAGGTACATAATAATATGTTATTGTAATGAATTTAGACATTAAATGATTTATTTAAAAAATTTACACTTTTTTTATTATTTATTTTACATTTTACATCTATTTTTTAAGCATTCGTTTTATAACAATTAACATGATAAATTAGTTTGACGTAATCAAGTAAATTGAGTAATTGTGGGTTGGCTCTTTTTAACTAAAGCTCAACTTTGACACACCCATGACACTCCATAGAAATGAAACTGTACAATTGCCTACACTACTACCAAAATAACAGACTGTACAAATACGTGCGTGTGTGTGCGTGTCTACGCACCGCTGAACTAAAAGTCCAGTAACAGTCGTTCGACGCGGAAAGAGGTGAGGAACAGATTCGGAGGGAGGCGGAGCGTGTCGCTACTGTACTGTACCGACGGTAGTAGGTACTAATGAAAAAAATGCCTAAATAATGTAGATAATGAAATAAAGTCGATTTTGTATTATCTAAATAAGGCGAACATTTGCACAAATACGCCATGTGAAGTGCCAGCATTACTTGGCAAATTGCGCCGGACAAGTCGCAGTCGATACCATCGCGCTCCTGGCAAATAGACCATGATTCTCCTTTGTAACCTGTCTGAACGAATCACCTATCTGTGTATCTATGTTTAAATCTGACGCTGAATTTATTAGAATGGTATTACGCCTAGAAGTTTTATGGATTTTAATATTAAATTAACGACTAGATTTATTTAACCGTAGGTAACAACTTGTTTCATTTTATGAGATACCAATGAGATGATTAAGTTATGAATACGTATTATTTACAATACGACAACGAATAATGATGTAGCATTTATTATACAACAAATTCAATACTTATTTCAAAATTTGAATCAAATTTCGTCAGTATTACAAATACAATATGGCGAGCGTCATCAATCAACCGAATGTTTCGTTACATTCAAAAATTACTCGCGAGCGATTGAATCGCTTATTCGATTCAAATACTTCGCAGTTTATCGAATAAACTGAGAGTAATCCTACGAAGTCGCGACACAATAGAGACGGGGAGGCATTCAATGTATTCAGTAAATCTTCGTACAGCGTGCGGTGTCAGATGCAAAGCGCTCTATGCAGAACTGAATCGATGTTTAGCAAATGCTGTACTCGATTATTGAAATGGGAATCGAAGATTAATACCACTACGATTGTTGGGTTCTGTGAAAGCTGTTTGCAATGGACGGTCAACCGGTTTTCGAATAGAATAGCGGTCAGATAGGTGTTGTTGTGTTCAGACATAATACACAGCAGGCAATTTACCATTTCAAAGTTTATTTTGGAAATTCGAAATGAAAACTGTTTCGTTGAAATAACATGATTATTTTTAACCAAAAAAAAAGACTGAACTGGACGCTTAATTAAAATGTATTGATTTCCGATACGGAAGTGTTGACTATTCAAGTATACGTTTTTTACCTGTATATTTATGTAATTAGGTTTGAACCTACGTTTATCTATACATATTAGATTCAAAGCTAACATAGTGGGTGTACTGTACTTACCTACCTAACTCACTTACGAACGACAGGGTTTTGCACTCAAGAAAGAATGATTAATACGGGGTAGGCGGTCGAAATGAAAGGAATAACCCACTCGAGCCTTGCAAAGGGGAAAAATGTTATTTGTTTAAACGCCCATATATCATAGTCCTCAAATCCTTAGGTTCTGTCCTTGACTACAAACTATATATTGAGTAAAGTTCACTAAGTTTAAGACTATTTGCATTTATGAACATAATCGAATATTGCAAATGTTATTGATATTCGTACAGGGGGCCAAGTCTGCTATTTTTGTAATTTCGTCATTCCAACACGATCCCATTGTCATTTTGCTAAAAGTTCGTAATCTGCTAAATTCATAATGGTCGATCATTGGTCGGTCGAATTAAAAGCAATGACTGCATAATGACGTTCTAATGGTAGGTCACTGATCAAAGGAACTATCAAAATTTTAGCAGT
Source organism: Charanyca ferruginea (assembly GCA_947361185.1). Classification (NCBI taxonomy): domain Eukaryota; kingdom Metazoa; phylum Arthropoda; class Insecta; order Lepidoptera; family Noctuidae; genus Charanyca; species Charanyca ferruginea. The sequence continues at coordinate 26,755,856 of OX376058.1, read as the reverse complement.
TTACCGCTTTAGTCAATCATTTTTCATTTTGTACCGTGTCAGTGGTTGACCATTGGAAAGTCATAATGACGCCATTATATTAGTAGATTACCAAACTTGTCAAAATCAACAATTATGAAATCAATTATAGACCATTCTGACACTATTGTAATAGCAGACTTGAGGCCCAGAAAGTATGATTGACTTTACTCGCGAAGTGTCATTTAAAAACAAATAGAATGTACTCAAATTATTGAAAAATATTACACTTACAGTCACCTTGTCAAAGTTATTTTAGTAGTCAGATGTGAAATTCTACCAACATTTCTAAATATGTTGCATGTGAAAAATTAGAGAATGAAGATAACTTAGGTAGGTACCTATCCAATAAATACTTGGGTAAGAACATATTTAATATATCTCCATATAATTTTTATTTTTAGAATATTGCAGCTGTCGTCGAACAATCCTAAATTCAGAATCACGTGACGTTACATGTTAATATTATATTAGAACATTGAGGTTGTCTAGAGGTTGCGAAGCACAACACAGTTGATAACTCTACCCAATAAAATTTAATAGGTATTTCACGTATCATGGACGCTAAACTCAAGAAATATCAGGCACAACTAAATGATTACCTAAACGTTAATTAACTTTTAAAAATTTCTAAGCGAATGTAATGTTCGTTGTTGATCTGAAACTACCAGGCATATAACCCCACAAATTCGAGTTAAGACGTTATAGATTTAAGCTCCAAGTCAAAAGGGAATTATCAAGTCAGCGCACTGCATGTTAGCTGAACAAAGCTAGGTCCTGATTGCGCCCGATGCAATAGCCAGAATTGAAGCCGACCCGGATGCGTAGTCATATCAAGATGTTGAAACACGGTTAGAAGAAGCACTAAACTGTGAGACAGAGATAAACTTCTCATACCAAATAAGGTTTTTCACAAAAATTATGGCTATAAGAAACCAATCTTTGATAGTTAGATCCTCTACTACTAAACAGGTTCGGACAAAACGTCATAAAACTACTAACATTTAGGCTTGTTTCACACGTACAGACACCCTCATCAACTGCTTCCCTCCTATCCGAAGAAATTTTAATGCGTGGGGGGTAAGTTATTGATGACGCTGTCTGTACCACAACAACACCACATCGCAGCGTCAAAAATTGGTTACGTGTGAATAGTGACGCTGCGGCTTACCGACAAAGTGGTCAGTGTGAATTAAACTATTATTTTTAGTCGGTCGCCCTTTCTCGTAGTTCCTGGGAGGGACCACGGAGCTTTTTTTCTTCGTGGTCCCTATAATACTGGAAAGTTACGTGGTCCCTTCTCGTATTCCCTGGAAGGGACCCCGGAGGTTTTTTCTTCGTAAATAAAAAAAAACTAAATAAATCTTGCGAAGCTCCCCGCCTTGGCCTTGGCTTTTTGCTTACCAAAATGGATAACCAAAATCTTTTTGACCCTTAAAACCCCTGGGGCGGATCCGACATGGTTAGGTTAGAACCCCCTACGCCAGAATCAAATCGCTTTTTACAGTCAAACTCATACATTTCTACAATACTTTAGGAAACACAATTTGGTGCGCATTGATCCATTCTGGCAGGCATTTCGATGACTGCATTTTAAATATCTAAGTACAATTTAATTTGGCAGTATATATAGGGCGACTGGTAATTAGTGTACGATACTTAAGCACGTGATTGTGTTCATGATAACAAACAACTTTCCCGAAGAAAAAATGATTTTTTGTACTGGTTCACTTTTATCACAATAACACAACAGCCGTATGAAATTCATGCGCGCGCACACATGTGGCCTAAAGTGAACAAGTAAAAAAAAAAAAAATTTCTTCGGGAAAGTTGTTTGTTATCATGAACACAATCACGTGTTTAAGTATCGTACACTAATTACCAGTCACCCTATATTTCTTGAAGGAACCACGGGCAAATAAATACTCGTGGTCCCTTTCAGAACTTAAGGGACCGGGACCACGGGCAAAAATTGTGCCCGACTGTATGTTCTTGTTGTGCTTGTGGTACGTCTGAATAGACCCTTGAAAAGACAACACGTTATTAGTTTATAACTAACGTTTCGAAACATGTTACATAGAGATAGAATATAACTTAGTTGTTCTTATTCGAAGTTTCACAGATGCCTAACATAAATTTTCCGCTTCTAAAGTCTACCCGCATCCGGCAAGTATTAAACAGTTAGCTCAAGGAAACCCCTAGAGTACTGTATATTTCACGCTAAAGATAATACAGAAATCGTCTATTGTCACATGACGGGGGAAACAAAACTGTTAACTTACGCCTCCATTTACTAAAGTAGGTATCTTGGAAAATAGGTGCTTATGTCGCCTGTCAGATACAGTCCCGTATACTTATCTAATACATTGTTAAGAGAAGTACTTATCTTGTGTGAATTAAGCTTTCTGGGGAACATACTGCGCCACCTTCATACTGAGAACCAGGGAGCGTTTCATTGTTAAGGGACATACAATTTACAAAGTAGCATATTAAATGCGTAGCTTAAATCACATTAATTTTGTACAGCAATCTCATGAATGAGTTCCAAGATTACGTTTTCAGACCTTTTGTATAGGTATAAACTTAATTTTCAAGAACGTATACTATGTTTACTTCTCTAAAACACAACTTACGAACTTACAGATGTTACAATTTTCAATATCTTCATCCTACATCACTTCAAACTGTCTCCATGAGGTTGTTTAACCAAAATGAATAACAGTACGTACACAATTAAGGTACAGTGCTAGTCTAGAATAGGAACCCCTTCATCACGAGCTTGTCATCAAAGTTCAAATTACACCTTATCGTATTCGCAATACGACTATACAACCGTTAATGACACAGACGCCTGTATATGTATATCCTTCCAGTCCCAGTGAAACAATGTTCTAGCCATTGCCATTCAGTAGGAAGCTAGGTATGTACTTACATGAGATACGTGATCACATCCCTATGAATATAAACTAGTACGCAAAACGTTCAGTATTCGGGTCGTGTACACGTTAATAAACAAGACATTTGTTTGATACGGTACACATGCAAATAGGGATGGATTCTGTATAATATTTCTTATCTTGGTATCTTAGGACCGAATTTTAATTCATATTGTACGGATTATGATAATTCAAAATCTGTTGTTTCATTCATTATTTAAAAAGGTTGTGTATTTAATTTTTTGAACTATACAATACAAAGTGGATTCAATCAGAACAGTGGATTGTTCACTGCTAATGCTGTCTTCAATAAAATCCAACATCAATTCGAAAGTTCTTCAACAGACCGGGGCCGCGGGGTCTCAATCCTGTAAAAGCGTTTGTGGGTCGAGGCGTCGGTCGAAAATGATTAAAAAACCTTAACAATTCATTGAAGGTTGTTTCGGCAAATCTCTTTCAAACCAACCACTGCCACCCAAGTCCTTTTCAAAAGTGCAGTTCAAAAGTAAATTCATCACAAAGTAAAAGAAAAGGTGTGAAAAAGAAAATGAGGCACGTTGGAAATCGATTACCCATAAGCACCGAGTTTCTTTTTTTTTAATGAAATTTAATAGGAAGTTTGCATGGAACAAGCTTGTTGACGATCAAGCTTTCAATACGCCTTTCCCAGAGCCGCGAGGATTTGTGCTGCGAGCATTATACTTTTTTTATTATACAAAGAGTAGGTACCTAAGCTTTTCATTTCTTTTGTCTTTTTCAACGAGGTTTATAATGGTTTTATGGTATGGAAAATTGCAATTTCAAGAAGATAAGCGTAAAATATTGTCCCTTCACTTAGGTTGGGACCACGGTAATCCTTCCACCCTTTCAGGCAGTTTGTTTTGAACAAATAACGCCTTAATAAACGTTCAAACAAAACGTTATGAATTACCCTTTTGTGACGTTATTTAAGACCGTAGACTGTTTCTTGGCGAATGCTTTTTTAAGGGTTGTTGGTTATATGTACGGACGGAATAGAAAAATCAAGTGGAAGTGCCCACGCAACTATCCCGCGTGTGTCACAATTGTACGGAAAATATATAAAATAATAACATCCTTCGCCAGTTGTAATACTCTTGTTGTTGTACTCGCCAGCGCACAGATAAGCCCTGAGAGGGTTGCGTCAGTTGCGTGTATGGCAAAAACCATTGTAAATATAAAAAAAAAAAGTGTTTTGGAAATAAAAAGTTAATAAATTAATAATAATAAGTCTTAACTTTGAACAACAAATAAGCTTTTCGTCAATGTTGAATATGTTGTTCATTCAAAATTAACCTATTGACCGCCACAGTCATGTAAAGATGACAAACCAACATCTGCCCAGCACGCCACGGTCACTACTACATGACAGACATGACAGACCGGAGCTTGGCGCCGAGGGCACGTTTTTGCTTTTTTTTTACCTGGCGGTCAAAAGGTTAAGACTTATTACAACTGACGAAGGTCGTTATTATTTTTCCGCTTAATTGTGACACACGCAGCATAACTATACGTGGGCACTTCCACTTTTATTCCGTGGTTAAATGCGTTATATACCTTAGATTAAGCTATGTTAATTTGATTATCACATCTGAAATTTTACAATCTAAGGAGTTAAATGATGATCAGCACCTACGTCATAAAAACAATAAAATTTATAATAGAGCTAGCAAATCACTGCCATTAGGTATAATTTACCTGTACCTACTGCATTAATTGTTTACAAAAATAGTTTTATAATGCTATCGTCAATGTTAGCTTCTTTATTTCACGATAAATACAAAGCAAACTATTTGCCTTTTACACATAACAATGGTGCCAATTCTGTTGTGCACGAACTAAATTATTTTAAGCTATTTATATCTCTTTCTCTCCAATAAAACAAGAAAGAGACATATATTATTCAGAGCTGTCAATTTAAGTTGATCTAAAATGTTCCTTCAATTATATTTGTCGTTTCAGAACGTATTGATTAAAAACACTGCGAAGTTCAAGGGAAAACTAATTTGACATCTCTAACTTAGTCCGTGTCTGTCGCCGTCCTTTTCTTCAGCTGCCTGGTAGTAAGAGATGCAAAATGCCTGATTTTAATTTAGTTTGTGAACAAGGGAATCGGCACCAATATCCACCACCAATACCATTTTTTTTTTTTTAATAATGGGACATGCCCGCCACTCTATTCCCTAACCACTGTAACTCCTGTAAGCCTGAATCAACAGTGGCGACCACCAGAAAAGCACCAGAGCAATGAAGCTCGCCGAGTCCCAGAGAAACGAGCGGAGGAGTATGAAAAACATATTTTCCACTTCCCTCCAAATCAAGCAGGAGACAGAACAGAACTAGGCCAATAGGCACAAAGGGACGTTTACAACTGTCAACCTTTAGGCTTTACGCCCACTGCTAGGCATCGGTCTCCCCCAAGGGGGTTTCAGCCGTAATCGCCATGTTTAACCGATGCATGTTGGCGATTGCAGTTGGTGTTATGTCACTCAGAAGGCCGCTGCTGCCCATCCTCTGGTCAATATCCCTATGTCGTTGTCGCCTCGACACACACGGGTAAAAATGGGGCGGTTCTATTCGCGGCTAGCGTCACACAGGTAACTACAACATTATCACTAAGATTTATTAAGGTTTTTAGCCATTTTTTTCTAATGCAGAATGGAGAAATTAGTTTGACTTCTGATTATAATTCAAACCAGCACAAACTACGTACCTACTTATTTATCACTTAGCAATGGCAACCCTAATTGGAGGGTGTCATAATAATTTTGTGTAACTTTTAGGCCTGGGTTTATTTAGACGTTATTTGTCATATTCGCGAGGGGCGTCACCTGCTTTCATGTTTCTAAACATTTACTTTGTATTAGTACTTATTTAGAGTAGTCGAGCATGTTAGTCCAAATTATCTTTCCCGAGTAAGTACTAAAACTAATACGAAGAACAGTGCGAGAAACTGTTTATTAAAATTGTAAGCAAGTATATTATTTTGTTTTGTTATGTTTTTAATTATGAGGTCTGATAGCAAAGCACCTAGAATTTTACGTGTATGTAAAAAAAATGGCGGATAAACGATACAAGTTGGAAAGAAGTTGCAAACGCCGAACGTGAACAATGTGCAACAATGCACCAGCTTGTGTTGAAATACTTGTAGTTTAGGGGTTAAACAGTTTGTTTGGAGTAGCCAAAACTAGCGAAAGATCTATTTATTTTTTTCGTTTATGATTTTAACAATGTACTCGCAAGATATTTTCGGAGTCTAATGTTGAATCGAAGTCCTTTCCGTTATCAAGTTGCAAAATCCAATACTTACAGACAAAAATATTATTTTTCAAAAGATTCTCTATAGAAATCTGTTCCCAATTTGCAGTATCTCGCAGATTGCGACTTTTGAAGCTCATCAATGGATTTTTTCCTGGTCTCTGTATTACCTATCGTTGGGTTTGAATAGATCGCAGTCTATAATAGAAGATAATCCAAAACTTGCTGTACACATTCCAAAATGCTGTAATTTTGGGATAACAAAAAACATGTAAATAAAAGAAAAAGGTGAGCAAAATGATATTTCAATAATTGAATGATATTTATGCCATAATTTTGGGTCCATGTTGCAGAAAAACGTTTTATTTAAGTACATCATTAAACACGCTTCATCTATACAACCCACTTATCGTACGCAAGACTGCGAACAACGTTGATAATTTATGCGATGAGTTCCGTTCAGAAGCTGTTGTCCGGAAAACATAAAAGCTTTTAACATCATTACAACGTGGCCCGAGTAATTTCTGCTGCGGTTCAAACGACATTACAATGAATTCTGATACTACATAAGAAATATTACGACTGTAAGCGCAAGATGGAATGATAATATCCAGCCATTAATAAGAGTCTTAAAGAAATATAAAATATCTACAACGTTTATGTTTTGATACAAACAAACGCGACTTAACATTTTGCCTTCTCTCATTGGGAAACTAATTAAAATCCCAATTTACTTAGTCTACGACTAAAACTTGTTTTCAGCAAACACAACTAGGGCAGTACGCTGAAATAAATCTCCAATAAAAATAGCCTTTATACAATGACGGTCGAAAACTTCCATTTAATTTAGCAGAGAACTTAAAAGCGGCTTTCACTTAGCACGCGTCAAGAGCTTCAGAACTATTAATCTTGGGGATGTTTCCCAAAACAATTTATTACTGTGGCACGTTAACCGTGGGGCCTGCAAATTGGGACGTGGAGATTAGGTGGGTCAGAAACTCAGAATATTCTAAACAAACGATCGAATGGCATTATGTAGAGTAGGCACGTAAAGAGGTTCGTATTGTTCTAAGGGTACTAACAAAGGCTTGTATGATGGACAGGTTAGGCGCAGATATGTGAGGAACTCTTCGCTTATGGAGCCCTCGATGTTCGGCAAGTCACGTGCCCGTAATTAAAGTTGCGTAATAAAACTTTTAGGCTCCGTTTTCGACGGTCATGGTATAGTTTGCGGTTGGCTGTACACTTCATTAGGCGTAGGTCTATGACGTCAATGGTTTTGGATTCTCCACAGCCTTGTGTGCCTGTCAATGACAGGCCCCATTATTAATTCATGCTAAACGATACTGAATTACTGACGATAGCCTTGTTATCAAACATTTGTTACCTTAGAACTGTTAAAGAACTAAGTATTCTCTTTGTTCGGTAATTTTCTTACCAAGAACATTAACAGCATGTCTCTACCGAAAATTCTAAAATTAACGGACTAATAAATTGTGAAAACCTTGGATTAAATTCACAGTACGCCGCGGGAGATGAAGAATTCTGGTAATATTGTGAGCTAACTTAATTAATTTATGAGTGAAGATTACAAGGGGCTGTGGCGTGATATTGTGAAATATTTATTTTTCTTAATGCCCAAAACATGTAGGTACCAACTACAATTTTCTTTTTTAGAATTCTCGACCTTGAAGCGCTGGTCGCTCGAGGCTTTCCGTAATCGAACTTGCCAGAGCCTGTTACATATAAAAGCTTTCGGATTTCACTCAAACGGACATAAAGGTACGAATCGTGGAAATAAACCGCTGCGGAAAAGATGGAATAATCTTTACAGAGGCAGTATGCTTGACAATTTTGGACATAATGACGATTCAAACTGTTATTTCGCCTTAATATTGAATTTGGAAGTAGTATTACCGATATGGAAAACCGTAACAAGCAGGTATTAATATCAAGTTACGATATTAAATTTGGGAATGTAGTTTATAGCCGATATTAAATACTTTAATTTTCTTCCTCCAGTATTTAGTAACAAATCGAACACTTCTGGAAAAATAAATGCGTTGAGTGGGTTTGGTTACGGATAGTGCTAATTTATATTAGATGTAATTAGATTGTGACTCACTGGTGATGTCGAACTACTTTAATTTTAAGCAACATTAGTATTGTTCTCAAGTAAGTGACATGTTATGTTTTTATTGAAAATACATTTCTTTAAACCTAAACCTAATTTTCTTCAATCAATTTGTACACACACGTTAGCCTTCAGCCCCTTTACAACAATCATACGGAATTATAACAGAATCAAATTATTTTGTCACGAAATAAAATGCCAACATAAGTCGCTCCAGACGGTTGAAAATTAATCAAAGGAACAATCTTCCGGCTCATGGCGTCAGAATTAGGAACACTTTGTATCTATTACAAAAGAAAACTTCAAAGGGGAACTGAGGAACAATGGAGGAATTTTTATAAACAAAATTGCTAGTTTATTAACTCAATGGCCACAATCTATTGAGTATAAAGTCGAGAAACAAAATGGCACCTTAAATTGTCTTCTTAGTATTCTTTTGTGGACTTTTTAGTTTCGTTTACTACTGAATTGTAAGTTTTAAGTTTTAAGCACCTTTACTTGAAATTCTACGGGATTCATTTGGAGACGTGAATCTTCTTTTCTTACACTAGCTTAGTAGAAGTTGGAGTAAGCTGCTGCATTTTTTGCAGTAAAAACATTGTTTTTTTTAAGTTGCCTGGATACCTACGTACGTTACTTATACTCTGACTAGAATGTTTACACTTGTATAGCCGCTAAGTCCTGTAAGTGGAATACATGAATATCGAAATACAAAAGACATTAATCTTGAAAATATTGATTTACATCATCACTTTGTACGAGAGCAAAACATTTTTCCTTTATTCTTGACCTTGTCGCTTAAAAAAACGCATTTGCCTGTTATATCCTATAGCCTAAGTAAGTAGAACTCTCTAGGTTTCAAATTGTGATCAAGGTATTAATGAAAACAAACAATGAAAAAATAAGACATGTCAGCAGGGCTATTCTGTTACAATCTCCCTCGGTGAACAACTAGGTGAAGTGAGCTGTCATCCTATTGTAGTGCTTTGTAAAACCGTAGCATCGGGACTGATGACAGCTCACTTCACCTAGGTGTTCACCGAGGGAGATTGTAACAGAATAGACATACTGGTGCATGTCTTTTTCTTCTCTAACTCTTTATGCTCAGCGTGACAACCGCAAAAATCAAAGACTTCATACACCTACGCACTCAAGTGTTTGTTGCCGTTTGTAATTCAATTTTCAGGGAATATTGTTACAGTAGGATTATGCTATTATACGTAAGATGTAAAGTAAATTCAGCGCCCACGCCACCAACTAATAGTGTCCACGTTTATTTACTTGCCTGATGAGTGAGCCACAGACTAAGCCGAGGTTTTAATTACAGCAGCACGGTGCGTTCCACAGATAAAACAATGTCGCCTCGTGATCCAGGTCAACCGCTGCTCCAATGTACTGCTCTATATTTTACGCTCGGATAATAAATTAAAACTTTTTCATTGAGTAGTATTATAGTATACCTACACTATCTATATATAGGTACCTAGTCTTGCCATAAATATTGTCACAAAGAATTTTTTTTTTATTGCAAATAATATTTATTACTTTTACAGTGTATTAGTTTAATACATAAATATAAAACAATTTAAAATATAAAAAGCTTATTCGAAGTGGTCTCCATTGGCTGCAAAACAGTCCTTTAAACGTTGAGGCCAGTTATCAATAGAAGCACGCACTCTTTCCATGGGAAAATTCATCAATGCCAATCGTATGATTGTTTTAGGGACTCCAAATTATCATGGCGTTTAGAGCAAGCCGTACTCTCTAAAACTGACCATAAATCATAATCCAGCGAATTAAGATCGGGACTAGACGACGGCAAGTCTTCAGCTCTGATGAAGTCCGAAACGTTCACTTCCAACCAAGCCTGCGTGGACCGAGCTTTATGACCCGGCGCCGAGTCTTGATGGAAGAACCATACTTGATTATTGAACATGGTGTTGTTAAGGGGCTTAACTACCTTCTCAAGAATGGTATCTTGATACACTTGTGCCGATGTTTTGATACCTTTTTCACAAAAATATGGCTCAGTCACTCCTTCATAGCTAACACCCACCAAACCATTACTGAAGTCGGATAATGCCCACGTTGCACTCTGTCGAATAATTGGGAAGCTTCCTTAGAGCTTTGAGTATAAATACGGTCATTTTGTTTGTTAAAATGTTGCTGAATTGTAAAGATTTTCTCATCCGTAAACAATTTTTTTCTGTGACCTCCCTTTGCGTACCGCTTCAGTAGTTGTTTCGATTTTACCACCCTATTCTTTGTTAAATTATCAGTTAAAATGACCAGTGCGTCTCTTATAGGCTGCAAGCCCTAAGTCATCTTTTAAAATACGCGACATGGTTCTGGGTGCTATCTTCATCACCCGAGGTAAAATATTTTGCTTTCGGACAGGATTTCTTCGAATTCTTTCCCTTACTGCTTTGACCACCTTTTTCGTACGAACACTACGTGGACGGCCAGATCTTTTTCTGTCACAAACAGAGGAGGTCTCATTGTACCTATTAATATCCCGGTACACAAACATTTGATGACTAATACCAAGCGTATGGATAGTTTTAAAAATTGCATTTGGCTCCATACCAACTTTGTGTAATGCAATCACAGCGATTCGGTTTTCTTTCGCACCCCACTCCATTTTAATATCGCAAAATATTGTACAATGTATTGGCGCCAAAATTAGAAAACTCAATTAACAATCGTATAAAAATGACAGATTCCAAATTCAAATGTAATATCTTTCTTATTTTTAATTGTAACAGTATTTATGGCCAGACGAAGTATAAAAGAAAGCCGTTAGTTACACTATTTATAACTCCAGAACGGCTGAACCGCTTTGGATGAAAAGTGGTGGGGAGGTAGCTTAGAACTAAGAGAAGGACATAGGATATTTTTTCTTTACTTTTTAAGTAGTTGTAGGATAGGTGAAGGGTAGGTGTAGGGTAGGTGTAGGGCAGGTGTAGGGTAGGTGTAGGGCAGGTGTAGGGTAGGTAAATAGGTAGGTAATAGGTGGATAGGGACAGGACAACGTCTGTCGGGTCAGCTAGTTATCATAATATAAGTGAAGTTTCGAACGTTTTCGGAGACTTGTCAGTTATTACAGAAATAGGAACTTGTTACGGTAAAACTGACATCAGTTTATTTATTTGTGATTCCATCACTGCCTACCTATTACAATCATGCAACACTTATTTTATAGGTAGTGATATTGTCCGTTCTATTTTTGAGATTAAATCCAACCCCGCTATACCTATATGATCGAGAATTACCTTTATCGTAAACACAAATTATACAACAAGCATTTTCTGACTAACATGCTCCAACTCTATCAGCGCTCAGAACTAGACTAGGCAAATGACTGAGTAGGTATTAACAATTTGCCACTGCCTGTACGTACTGCAGTACAGACAAGTGATAAATGAAACGAAGGATTTTTAATTACGCTGCCTTTTTTATTAAGCCACTCAAAAGCGTTGATGAAAGCAAAAAAAAAACTTAATGGAAGTTAGTGCAGTAACAAATGATCTAATCTTATTTAATTAAAAAAACAATATGCAAACAAATCTACTTAACCAAACTTTGAAGCTTTAATTTCACAATTTACACAAATGAAACATTCAACAAAGAACATACATTTTGATGTTGCCATTTTCATAACGAAAGTTTCGAAACTTTAAATCTGGAATTTTAGTTTCATATTTTATGTAGGTAATTGGACATTATTACTCGTAGAAAGTGTATTTTATTTAATAATTGTTTACAAAAGATGATAATTAAAACAAATAAAGGGTTGCTTCTAGCCTCGTCGGGAAGAAACTCAATAAATACATAGAACGAAGCGTGAAATCTTGTAAAAGGTGGATTTACAGTAAAGAAAGCAAGCGTCCAATAAGAGCTGGCGCAGAATAATGGCTTATTCAAATTTTACTGTGGAAAAACCGCAGTTTGGAAAACGATCGCGTGGGGAAAACACCTGCGCGCACTGGACTTTTTTTTAACTTAATGTTGTGTCGTACGGGTGTTGTCAGTTCCCTGGATACATAAAAAATTAGGTATCTACATAGGTTATGTATTCATCATCATCATCATGTCAAACTTTAGACGCCCACTGCTGGGCATAGATCTTCCCCAAAGGGGGGTTCAGCCGTAATTGCCATGCTTGGCCGATGCATGTTGGCGATCGCAGTAGGTGTTATGGTGCTCAGAAGGACGCGCCCATCCTTTGGTTAATATCCCTCTGTCGCCTTCTACGACACCCACGGGTAGAAATGTGGTGCTTTTCGCAGCAAGGTTATGTATTAAGTATTTTAAATATTAAGTTATTATGTATATCACCAATACGCACAGTAATCTACGCACAAAATCGTAAACCAATTATCGAATTATTCTCACGTAACGCACTCAGACCCAAGCGGTCATTTAATCAATTGATTTAATTAAAAACATAAACATAGCTCACTTAAGATCCAATTTAAACCGGGACATAATGTATATTGGGCGCAATAAAGTAACACACGGCAGCAAAAAGGCCGGGATTGGGGCGGGATGTGGGACCGTGTGGCTGTGTAGGCACATCCCGCACATCCTAGCAAATTACACTGATACGCCGTGAAAAGAATTTTAATGACATTCGAGGTGGCGAGGCTTTATGCGCGAGGTGACTTTGATACAGCGGCCTTGAGGTCCGCGGTGAAATGTTCCGCACGTGTGCCTCGAGAAAGTAGGGTAGGTAATCTACCTTCTACATCTCAGTAATGCAATAAGTGTATCGAACGTCAAAGCTATTCAGTGGGATGGTGATGGTAAATGGATGAGAAGTTTTGCAAAATGTGCGTGAGTACCTACTTATAATGTTGTTGTTGTTAATAAGTCGCTCAACGCCTGAATGACTTTTGTAGTAATTATCTTAGGGTGATGCCCTATCTCCCCAAGTTCCAAGTTCCCCAAAACTTATATGAATTATTATTAAATAAATTTGTACGACTCTGTCTTGCCCGAAATCTAGAATGGTACAGTCGGCGAATTAATGCTTACGTACGTATTGTTATTACTTTAGAGAATCAATGGGGTAAAAACATAATATGTATTTTCATTGCAATTACGCTTTACTCATTAAATATTATTAACATTATGCAATACTAATAAGTGATAGATAACAAACGAAGTTGTCCTGTACTGCAATAACAAATAGGTATGCGCTCATCAATAGTGATGTTAATAAGTGCGAATGAGCGGGAAATTATTAATATTGTTTTTGCACTAGTGCGATTGAAGAATGAAAATAACTCAAACTCAACTCAACTGAAACAAATCAAAAGTATCAAAACTTACTTCACTTCCGCGTCCTGCATTCCTGTTTATTATCTCTCAGGCAATTTGCATAGCGATATGCATAGCGACGTCTTATTAGGTATGCATGTTGCAAAATGAATAACTCTTCCTATTTCCTTACACTATATTTTTCCCTAGCACACCCTGGATATATCTCGAAACAATCTCAAAAATTATAGTACAAATTATGCATAGGGAAAATTCTTCCAGAATAAGATTAATTGTAACTAGGTACTAGCTGGTAGGTCTAGGTATTTTTAGGGTTCCGTAGCCAAATGGCAAAAAACGGAACCTTTATAGATTCGTCATGTCTGTCTGTCTGTACGTCTGTATGTCACAGCCATATATTTCCGAAACTATAAGAACTATACTGTTGAAACTTGGTAAGTAGATGTATTCTGTGAACCGCATTAAGATTTTCACACAAAAATAAAAAAAAACAATAAATTTTGGGGGTCCCCGTATTTAGAACTGAAACTCAAAAAAAATTTGTTCGTCACACCCATACGTTATCAATGGATAGGTCTTCAAAAAGGATATTGAGGTTTCTAATATATTTTTTTTCTAAACTGAATAGTTTGCGCGAGAAACACTTCCAAAGTGGTAAAATGAGTGTGTGTGTGTGTGTGTGTGTCCCCTGTAACTTCTAAAATAAGAGAATGATAAAACTAAAAAAATATATATGATGTACATTACCATGTAAACATCCACCGAAAATTGGTTTAAACGAGATCTAGTTAGTAGTTTTTTTTAATACGTCGTAAATCGTAAACCGCAATTTACCTTACTTGCTGCTACGGAACTCTTCATGGGCGAGTCCGACTCGCACTTGGCCACTTTTATTTTATTATAACATTTTTGGAGACGTCAGTACAAGAAATGGTCAAGTGTGAACTTTACAAATAAATTCATTTTACATTTTGGGGACGTTGGGAATAAATGTATGGAAAATACTTTTGGGGAACTTGGGGCGATAGGGCATCACCCTTATCTTAATGGATTGATGGCGATCAGTGACTCGAATGGAATGTTATTAAATATATTCGTAAAATTTATAGAGGATTAAAATTAATTTTAATATTAAGAATTCTGCAATATGCAATATGTTTTGATGGTTTTATTATAAAAACCGACACATCAGAGATTTTTACAAAATCACATTAATAAATAAATCATGTATTAAAATGGCTCCCTAAAAAATACATCAAGTTACCTGTCTGCAATGCCTATTTATTTACATAATACTAGCGAGCAACCCGCCACGGCTTCGCAAGGGTAGCATAGCATAGCCAATAGCCATCTACATAGCTCTCAGTCGCCATGATTTCTTCCGCCACTTTCAACAATGATCATCATATTTCAGCCAATTTACACAAAACCTCAACAAATTATACAACTAAACCTTCCTCATGAAACACTCTGTCTATTAGTGAACCGCATGAAAATCCGTTCAGTAGTTACTGAGTTTATCGCTACAAACGGACATACGAAGCGGGAGACTTTGTTGTGATGATGTAAAAAACCAAAAATCTATCGCGATTTTAATGAAGAATGAATGAAAAATGTAACTGGTACCTAGCATGGCATTACAATGTCTTGGAAGATTGTCTTTTGTAAAAAAAATTAAAACGTTGAAGTACTTAGGTATTCAAACATGTTTCTTTCATACTTATCGCGTTTAAAATTAGTCCTCTCAAGTGACTGATCAATCGAATTCGAATAATGCCGAATTCCTACATAATTGAGTCGATTATTCATTTTTTCGATAAATAAGATCAAATCCACGGATAGAGACGAAATTAACAATAAATTACGCGCTCCTAATGCTTTGTGTCATTAGGGAGTAATTAATCAAAAAAAGTCGAAATGAATGCGGCAAAAAATTACGACATTCAGGAGAATCAATTTTTTTATGTCTAATAGATTTTGGATTTATTGATTGTAGGAATACTTCAGTTGAGTTGTTAACAATAGTTAACTTACAACAAGGTACAACAAATGAATGCGGCAAAAAATTACGACATTCAGAAGGAGAATCATTTTTTTTAACGCCTCATAGGTTTTGGATTTATTGATTGTAAGAATACTTCTGAAGTATTCTTACTAGTCTAGCAAGAACGCACTTAGGTAGGTAAGTAAGTAAACATAATTCGTTTGAGTCGATTTTTTAATGGAAATAGTTTAAAACTTGAAACTATTTCCATAAAAAAAACGACTTAGGTACTTATGTAATATTTATTTAATTTGTAGATTTTATTCATAAAGATGATGATACGATTGTTGTATATACCAAAATGCTATGGACTCATACCAATAAAAAACTTTTTAAGCTATTGCATAGCTTTTATCGCTTTGAGCGCGGCGACCGAATCAAGAAATTCCGTAACGAAAAAACCTGACACCCCCCACTCCGCCTACCATGTAGCTCGGCCTAGCGTTGGGGTCTAAGTAGGGTAGGGTACGGTTAGGGGGGTTGGGGGGTTGGGAGGGTGGGGGGGGGGGGTAGAGGGGTTTGTAATTTAATTTAAACGAGTGAATAATGACTTTGCCTTTGACTTTGATTCTTTTGACTTCTTTTGACATTTGACTTCTTTGGACATTTAACTTCGACTTTGACTATGACTTTGACTTGGATTTCCCTAACTCCTGCGCAGTGCATGTGTGTTACTCGAGCGCGGCAGAATAACATATGGGGGGCAGCCTTGCGACTTGTGAAGTGCTACCACCATACCTGAGCCTTTTATGTAGCGTCGAATGTCTAGGACAGCCGATCAGATTAGTAAAAAGCTTAGCTGTGCTTAGCTTGCTATACATATACCTATATATGCTATGCTATGCAATAGTTTACCGCGGCAGTCCCCGAGTGCCACAGTGCTTTTTTATTGGTCTGAGGCTATGGGATAGTTAGTTGTTTTTCGATCTAAATATCATACATGGAAATGTAAGTACCTCCGAGAACCTACTCACTATGTACATACAATTAGAAACATAAAATAATCAGAGTGAAATAATATTGAATGAGTAAAATATAATAAGACCTACTAAACTAAAATAATCATTGTAATGACCTACTAAACTAAAATAATCATTGTAACTGTTACAATGATTATTTTAGTTTAGTAGGTCTTATTATATTTTACTCATTCAATATTATTTCACTCTGATTATTTTCATTTTATTTTATTTCCAGTCACTATTTAAGGTCGTAGCACACATATCAAATCAGAAACGGATCGTAATCGTATCGACTCTAGCCGTTTAGTATTCTTTGTATGAAACTCCTTACTGCAAAGCACACTAATTGGAATCGTAACGTAAACGACTCGCCTGGGGACAAGCTCACGAATCGCGGTGCGGCGCGTGGTTAACAAGCGGTCCCCGCGCCTACGGCTCGTCGTCCACGCGCTTACGCCACTACGTCGCGGAGCCACCGCGCTTGTGTCTCTTCGTCCACCCTTGCCCGTCTCACCCCTCCCGCGACCTGCCTGCAGCACAATATTGTTGCCACACGTGCTGTCATTCACAAGGCAACTTCCAGTCTTGTGACGCTCGTGTTTGATCTGGTGATCTGGTGCCAGCCAGGCCAACCAGCGGTCGGCGCGCCGTAAGCGCGGCGTCGCCTAGCCGTAGCCGGGTCGACGTATCGGAGCTGCTGATACGTTTTGGTTACGTTGCTTACGTTATGTTGACACCTGTTTGATGGCGAGGCGAAAGGCGATACGGTGACGATCCCTTTCCGATTTGATATGTGTGCTACAACCTTTATACTGAATATAATAAAATTAAAAACAGAGTTTCTATTAGATTGGCCAGAGAAAGCCTCACAAAGGGAAGAGTGAAAGGCTATGGGAGAAATCTTTGCCCAACAGTGGGACATTGCGGATAAAAAAAAAATAAAAGCAGATAATATGACTTCTTTTTTTAAGTAAATCTAAAACAAAATATTAAAACGAGATTTGATTTTTTGTATGATTTGAGTTTGTATTGTTTGTAAAACTCTAAAAATAGGTACTTAACAGATTTTAAAAATTATTTCACCAATAGGAAGCTACCACTATCCCTGAGTTGTATATGCTATATTTTACTATTGGTAAGGCATTAAGTCCACTTTTGTACCTTTGTACATGAAGTATAAATAAATAAATAAATTATGGATTCAAGAAATTCCTGCAGTGAAGTCGCGGACAAAGTGCTAGTTAGCAATATAATGAAGGAAACAGAACACTGTTTAAATTAGTGTCTCACTGTGGTTCAGTGTAATGAGACAATAAAATTGTTTAATGTCTTTGAAAGTATTAAAATAATACAATAGGTACTACATTGCATGTTCAAAGTGACACAGTGTATGACTAAATGAACAAACAAAATATTAAAATTAATTTGCATACCATTGTCAGATTTTTTTAATAATAGGTACTGTTATTTGAAGGTCATAAAATGAAACTTAAATTCTTGCTTGTCATGTTGCAATGTTTAATAAAACAATAGTAGAAAGATATGATAGAGGATAGGAGTGGCATTGGGGTGGAGGATAGGTGGATAGGATTGGTTAGGTACTTATTACTTTCAAATTTTGAATTTCGACTGTAGGTGAAGACATAGGTAATTGTATAATTATTATTAATTATGACTTAGGTACTACCAACCCTTTTCATGGCCTTTTCAAAGGCCTTGTCTTTTTTGGACCGGGTCAAATAACAGTATACTTGGTAATGTCAAAACTGAAAGTTGTACATTGAATCCCATTAAAATGCATATTGGTATTTTAGTTGACTTTGGATATAAGTCACAACAAACATATTTAAAGTATTTAGATAATTAATACAAATGTTTCAGATTGCCAAGTCGACCCCTGATCCCCAATATATTTACCTATTAGGAATATGTTTAGGTAGGCAATTAATTATTTATTTCCAAGATAATGCTGGTAAGTTGTAATAATTACCTACCTACAAATAGAATCTCACTGTAAGCTTATAAATAGTAATTGTTACTGGGAAAATATAAAAAAGTAAATATTATCTTTTCAGCCCCTAAGACGAGACCCATTGACCAATTTTTGTCTTGTTTGTGTCTATAGCTTAGTGACAGATTGCCTCAATAATTTAAATAAAAAAGAATAGGCAATAGTGGGTATACTATTCATTTAAACAAATATTTTATAAGTACCTACCTACTTAAATTTTTATTTTTCTACCTTCTTTCTTCTGGACTAAAAAGCAATGAAATTATAAGTTTGTATGGCTGGAGTTCAAGCTTTACGATTAGTCTTTCTTTAATCCTATTTGAATATTTACAGGTTCAAGTATATCTTACGTAGGTCACAATAATAATAGCCTTTTAGAAAGTTGTCCCTCAACCGCAAACAATAAATGAGCCGTTACGTGTTATTGGTTTTATATTATAGATAATACATAAAGCTAGTAAAATATTACCGAATCGTGACCGATTTAACCAATAAAACATAAGTTTTCTAATATCGATCGGCTGTTGGTGTCAGTCTCCGATAGAATTCAAGCACCGTTGAACTTACCTAACGATGTGTCGCCACACCGGACACTGCGTTTTATTTCGTTTAGTAGTCCTCAATTTCAATCAAGAGTTCCACTTTAAAACAACTGCACTACACACGATTTAAAACTGCCGATTTTTTTTGTTTTTATCAAACGCAAATCACGGGAAACTAGTTGCGAAAACGAAAAAATGTCTAAGATGGCGCCACAATGCAAATATTCTCTTTGACATTACATACTTTGTGTTGCCATTGTCGTAACAAAAAATTGTTGGTAGTTTTATTTTGGTAGTTTTATTTTATCATCAACCATCTTTAGACGCCCATTACTGGGCATAGGTCTTCCCCGAGGGGGGATTTAGCCGTAATCGCCATGCTTGGCAGATGCATGTTGGCGATCGCAGTACTCAGAAGGATGCAGCTGCCCATCCTCTGGTCAATATCCCTTTGTCGCTTTTTACGACACCCGCTGGTAGAAACGGGGTGGTTCGCGATCGGCACCACGCGGCGTTAGTTTTATTTATACACAAAGTTAATAATGAATTATAGAAAAATAAGAGCAGTTTTAAAAAATATCAATTTATTAAAAAATATCTAACATGTTTTATTCTTTGGCTTTTCAAAATTTCAAATTAGATAAACTATTTACTGAATAATTATGTACTTACGTGCTCAATCTATCTATACAGATAAAATTAAAATGACTGTTTGTAATGTTAAAATAACAGCTTTTTACTGAATGTATTTAAATGTTTACACAGTACTAATGATAAAAAATCTCTTTTTAACATTTTTATGTGTCTGTCTGTTTGTTCCCGCCATCTCAGAAACAGCTCGCCCAATTTCGATGGGACTTTAGCTAGGAGTAACATAGGCTACGTATAAATAGAATTTCATGCAAAAAAAAAACCCCACAGATAACCGAGATTCACGCTGTCGAAGTCGCAGGCAACAAGCTAGTACAAAATATTTTAAGAATAATAATACCTTACTTGCGCATCAGGATAATTACTTGTAGGTAACTAACTTTTTCATTTTATACACCTGTAGGTAGTTTACACAATATAGGTATGTTTGTACAAAATAAATGATTATAACTAGGTACTTTACTTCTTCGAGATGGGGATTTTAGAAAAGGTTCTAGGTTCTAATGCATTTCTATACATTCTATTGCTAACTACTTAACAGGATATAAGGTTTTTCATAATTTATTAATTGAGCAAATAGATTTTATCATGGTCATGCCACTGGAACAAAATTCAATCTTAAAAAGAAAAAAATGCTATTTTGAACATTGTTTACGTAAAAAACGCAAAAATAATAATTAAGAGTTAATTAATTTTCAACTCATCAAATAATATTCTAATAATATGCCAATACGTTTCTAATCAGTACTTACTCCTACAGATAATCAAATCATGCTGTTTTAAAATAATGACCTTAATGTTGCATATATATACTAATTTATCAGTGAAATGGCAGTTTGTGAAACTAATACTTTATCGGTTCATCCGTTCGGAAGCTACGATGCCACAGACAGACACACACCCACTCACACACACACACACACACACACACACACACACACACACACACACACACACACACACACACACACACACACACACAGACACGTTAAACTTATAACACCCCGTCGTTTGTGTTTGAGACTTGTTTTGTTTGAACTTTTAAGTTTGCCACTCATTTTACACTATAACTTAAGGACTGTAAATAGACAAATTTAGTACCTACAATATATTTCAACGTTTATTATGTAAAGTCTTTTGCAAACTAGGAATACAGTACAAGAGACTAGCAAATATAGTCAAATTAGCTAGCAGCAGTATAGATTTCCTAAAAAAATAAAAACTTTTAGAAGTAGGCACTTACATCTCTAATGCAATGGTTGCGCTCTATAGAACTTATTGAAAAGAAATATTCTATGCTACAATCAATGCATTATCACTGTGACAACAAGCCACATTTGTAGATAAAAAAATGAATTATGAAATGCGTCATGCAAAGTCCACTCCAGTATCTAGTAGATCCCTGATAAGCACAGTAGCCTTTCGGGGCAAGATACGTAAGATGTGACCGAGGTACAGTAAATGCTTTGGCACCGATGCTTCGAAGTAGTTTCGGCGAACGCTTTCGAGGATAGATGTGGCTGCTTTCTTCGGAGTTATTGTACCGAAGTAACTTGGTATTCTGAAAACATAATATTTAGAAAATATTATTAATGTTTACCAAAGGGTTTGCTTCTGTTGAAGATACCACAGGATTTGAAATATGTTACATAAACAATAATAATAACAGCTATGGTAAACATGGACAAGTCATCATAGATAAAGTAGGAGCTTGTATTTTAAATAAATGAGCCATAAAATTCACCCAAAACACCAAAAATAAATGATTGATTAAGAAGTATTATGCATAAGCACTTAATCGTTTTAATTCTGAATAATTTTCTGATATCATTATCACTAACCTTAATCTTATATCCGCACTTTCATCGTTAACAATAAAGGGATAGATATGCGTGAGTGTCACATGGACTCCATCAATCTTGTTAACCCTCAGGTCTTCTGTAAGAGATTCTGCAAGGCCCTGGACAGCGAACTGAGCTACACTTAGCGGCATTTGGTCCTTGATGTAGCTCAGTCCAGCCACAGATGTTAAAGCTACAATGTGGCCATGGTTCTTAGCCTTCATGTCAGGCAGGAAGTGGTCAATAAGCTAAAAGTTATCAGAAATAACAATTTATTATTGGCTAGCTAACTAGTTTAAATTAAGAAGTAAGTTTAAGTAAGAAGTGGTCAATAAGCTAAAAAATATAAAAAAAAAGAATTTATTATTAGCTAGCTAACTAGTTTAAATTAAGAAGTAAGAAGTGGTCAATAAGCTAAAATAAATCAGAAGAAAGAATCTATTATTAGCTAGCTAACCAGTTAAAATTTTGTAGGTACTGAACACATGGGTTTAATCTTGTTGACCATGCCCTCTTGACCTTTTGATTGCAAGAATTTCAACTAATGTTTTCTTGAGTTAGTTAGCCAACCATTAAACAATATTTTTTTATAGTAGTCAGGTAATTATGGATGTTATGAAACATTTTACTCTAATAATTGGTCTCACCTGCTTTAACTTCAGATTTGTTGTAAAAGCTTACCCAGAAATATGAGGTCAGCGTAACATCAAGAGTATCGTGAATATCTCGAGGGGGCTGAGTCAGTAAGGATCTTGGGCTAGGTATTCCACAGCAGTAGAACAGCATACTGACAA
This sequence comes from Charanyca ferruginea, assembly GCA_947361185.1. Classification (NCBI taxonomy): domain Eukaryota; kingdom Metazoa; phylum Arthropoda; class Insecta; order Lepidoptera; family Noctuidae; genus Charanyca; species Charanyca ferruginea. The sequence continues at coordinate 26,733,364 of OX376058.1, read as the reverse complement.
AACCTAAATCTTTCTTCAGCTGAGAAGCTAAAGCCTGCACATTTTGCCTCTTCGTAATATCACATGTGTAGCTTATAGCAGAACCACCTCTTCTTTTAATGTGCTCAACAGTATCCTCATTTGAAGAGCTGTTTTTGTCCACACAGAGAACAATGGCTCCCAAGTTAGCTAGTTGAATAGATAGTTCACGTCCTACACCTCGGCCAGCACCAATTATCTGAAAATATGAATTAACAATAATTTATTAAATGAATTATATTTTTTGTTATAAGATTTTAATTATTATAATTTTTTGAGGTTGAGTGTTCACAAACAGACATGATCAAGTACCAATTTCGCTTTTTCAATTTCGCATGTACATTATAAGTTTATCTTGGACATCACTGAAACTGGTGAAGGAAAACATTGTTATGAAACCCAGATTTATAATTAATATATGGCCGAAATCATCAATCCTCCTTGAGCAAGCGTAGAGATCAATGCTCATGCCTTCTTTGGTTGAGAAAAGACCTTTGTGGAACAACAAGTAATAGGCGGTCAGTGGGTCGTCTTAGGGGGCGGCTGGTAAAATTATTAAATTCACTTACCAGAGCGGTTTCTAGTCTGACTGATTTCAATGGTGGTGGTCTAAAGAGTTCATAAACTGTTTGAAGAACTGCACAGATGGCGTTAAACACCACCCATCCAATATCAACCATTAGAATGCACAAAGAATATACTCTCAACAACATTCTGATTGGAAAGAAAATATTCAAGAGAATTCCCAAGATGTTGTCAGAGATCTTGTTTTCCTGAAAAGTTCAAATTATGCATTATGATTTGGTGTTTTGTTCATAGTGTAAGATTTATTTGATGATCACTTACAATCTGAGCAGGTAGGTAAAAAATAAACACGAGTAAAAATGACTGATACCTGCAATTTGTTTATTATTTGATAATTTACAACACAGTAATCACTAGGCACGTACCTTTTCATTGAAAAAGTCATCGGAACTCATATCAGAAGCATATAGTATAGTAAATTTAGTTAAAAATATTGTTTCCGTAGTAGAAAAGTGGTGATAGACACTGCTGCTGTATGTTTATCGTACATAAAAACACATGAAATATAAATGAAACTATCACAATTTTGATTTGTCAAACAGGATGCGTAGTGATTACGAGTAAAAGTTAATTGATAGATAATATTGACAGGTAATAGATAAAATTAAGAAATAATTTAAAGTGATCCACGAAATGTTTGACACTTTGACGACAATTGATTGACAATTGACAATTGATGACAATTGACTTGAGAAGTTGAGACTTGACACCACCTTTGACAGCTTGTGTTGTGAGCTTGCTAATTCCACACCCACATATCTTTACTGTGCCCACAGCATGCTTGCTTGACAACAACGTATGATTGATAAGAAGATGACAGTAGAACTATCATTGTCACAGGCATGAAGATTTTTCACAACACGCCTTTTAGCTAAAACAAAAATATTTCAAAGACTTGAGGCATCACTGTCTATTTATGATTGAATTTTCTTATTTATCAATTTATTTCAAATGTAAGCATTTCCATTTAGTAGAAATTCGAAGTAACCTTGCAACATTGTCTTCGTTTAGAAATAGACACAATCCATGTGAATGGAATTAACACAATGAATGAATTTGTCACAAATATATATATTATACAAATATAAAATAAATTATGTACTTTAAATTTTCCTTGAATAAATTTTAGAAAATACAGCACAGATGACAGTATTCGCGAAAACTAACAGAGTTAACGTTCAGAAATATTTCTGACTGTATTTTACTATGTCTGTCTGTCTGATAATGTCAAAGTCGTCAATATCAATAATTGTCAAACTATTTTTGTGTTTGTGTTCAATTGTGTTACTGTGTTTGACTCCATGAGCTTCTTGGTTGACTCGTAGTACTCTTGGCTCGTAGTAGACTTAGTGTTGCCAACTTAGTGGTTTTACCACTAGAACTGGTGGTTTGGGACCCCCTGCTGGTACCTACAATTTGTATCTGCTGGCTAGTGGATTTTTTAGTGGGCAAAGGACAATGCTAGAAACTCTATAGAACTTAACTCTATAGAACTTTGCCCACTCAATAAAAGTCATGTGCAATATGTAGCATCTTACTGTTTATTTATTGCTGATAACTAAACATTGGTCTTAGTGACTGTAGAACTCGCGGTTTCCGTTTAAATCTAAAAACAATAATGACATCGATTATGGGTTAAATTGTATTTTAGGTAAAATGAGTTTGTATTTTGAGGGTAGGTATTTCGTAATCCGCAAGTTCTAAAGAAAAACAATTTAGTATAGAAAGGTTCTATATTCATTACAATTATTTTCATTAATTTTATTTTTCTGTACATGGGTTACTTTTTCTGTACATGGGTGGGGCAGGATCGGGCATTGTCATTTTAGGTTGATAGTTATCAAAAACAAAGAAAAATTTTACTAAATTAAAAAACAAATAGTTTTGGTACGAAGTGTGATAGCTTTCAAATATTCTCTGAGGCAAACTTGGTTTCAAGCAGTCGCAAATTTTGCAATTTCTTTGTTAATTCTGCCTCATTCTAAAGCGGATATAGAACGGGCTTTCAGTGCTATGAACCTAGTGAAATCTAAATCTAGAAATCGCATGAAATTACCACTAATGTCATCAACGTTAAGTATCCACCCATGATTGACACTAATAGGAAAATGATGTAGTAGCTATACCTACTACTTTTCCTATAATTTTTTTAAAGCTGATTCATGCTTTAAGACAATTATACCAATAAAACTTATAAGCCTGCTGCGACTGAAAACGATGGCGATACGTCATCTTCTGAATAATACATGTCATGCTACACGAGACTTATTATTCAGAAGATGACTTTTAAGTCATTCATAATTTTGTACTAAACTTTGTTACAAAATAAATAATATTTTCTTCGATCGTTGAATATTGACTCAATTTTCCTTTATTGTTCATAAAAAAATAGTTTTTCATACAAATTCATAATTTAGTGGGATTTCCTAGTGGTTTCTTATTATACGTTAAAAAATTTGGTGGTTTTCTGGTGGTTTTAGGATCTCCATCTAGTGGGTGAGTAAAAAGTTTGCACTTTGCTGGCAACACTGGTAGTAGTTGTCATTGTCACTTGTCACTTGTTTGTTGTCTTGTGGAATAATAGGTATTAAAGGTTGTCAAACGAAACAAAGTATAAAAATAAATCTGTAATTAAAATTTGCTTTGAGGTTTTCCTTGTTAACGATCAAACAAAGCATGAGGTCGACTTTTTTATTTTCAGATATATATGTAATGCAAAGTTAACTCCCCGCAATAGAAAACTCGATCATGGCTTTTGTATACCAAGGAGACCCTGAACTAGAATCTAAGTCAAGAAAAGGTTTGTTGAATTCAATTTATTACTTGTGTCGACACCCTTGCGCTATCTCATCTTCGTAGCACAACGTGTTGGGCTGGGGCGGCTGCTGCAGGTGCCGAAAACCTCAAACTACGCAAATATAATAGCCTTCTTGGAAGCTATATATTTGAGCTGTTTGGGTGGAAACTCTAGGGCCATAGGGTCCGAGTGCCCATATTGTTTTTCGTGACATCGCCAAGCGGCTGGTCGACTCTTCACGTGACCCGAAGGCTGGTCTATTCTTGGGTCAAAGAATCTGCATTGCCATACAGCGTGGCAATGCTGCCACCCTGATCACCTGTTCTGTTGACTAAGACGACCCACTGACCAGTTTTTTGATGCCCCCTGAGCTCCCCTGCCTTTTTCTTGGAATTGTAGGTACTTAATATTATTATTTTGATTTTAGAGATTTGATTAGGTACTTATTTGTTACTTATTTTTATTATCGTAATTTTTCTTGTTTTTTTAGTGTATTTATTATTTCAGCTGCGGAGCGCATATCTGAGAATATGCACATAGTAGCGAACGAACCCTCATTAGCTCTGTATAGGCTCCAGGAGCACGTAAGGAAAGCATTACCGCCTATGGTTGAAAGGCGGGTTGAGGTGACCAAACTACAACACGAATTACAAGGAAGGTGCTATGATGTGGAGTATGCTCTCAGGTAAAATGCTGTATTCTACTGTAGTACTTGCACATTTAGTCAATGTATCAATAAATTTTCTATTGGAACCATCATTCATTCGTTCGTTTAATACAAAAAAATATATAAAATAAAATGATCAGGAATGATGATTATGTTCATAAAAATGAAGACAGTGTTTGTCAGCTGGGGTATTACCAGCTTGCTGCCGGGGAGCACAATTTTTTAACATATTAAGAGATCAATTGTTCAATTAGCAGACACAGTAGTTAAACAATGGCAACATAACTCCAGAAGTCATGTCACCAGTCAAGGAAATAAAAATAACTGTAGTTGTGTGGTCGTGAAGCGACTATGGTGTGTCGGGTTCCTCCGGGATGTGAAATGACACAAGTATATTGCACTCACGGTTATAGTTTATTGTTCACAAACAGTACAGTTAGAAGGTGAAGGAGAAGTATTGATAGCACAGAGATGCACAAGCGTTAGCGTACAAGCAGCTTAGTATTTTAGCTTAATGGTATACGTAATTAGGCTCATTCACATGGCATAAAGAAACAAGCGCTCCGCATCGCAGAGGATTCTGGACCGTTCGATGCGGCTACGGCGGCGCGCGCGCTGGCGAGGGCCCTCGCCCCGCGGCCGCGCGCTCGTCCCTCGGCCGCCCGAAACAATAGAACCGGTCGCTGTGACACGCCCGTCGATGTCTAATACTAATTACATTAGTGCTGTCCGTTTGTTTGTTGAAGTGGATTTACTTTACATATTTTTATTATTTAATTTGTACAGGTTTATTATAAATATAATTTACATTAAAAATATATGAACATAATTAAGGTGGTGAGTGCCACATCACCCCCCTCCAGAGACCGTCAAGGGCGGTAATAATCTGGAAAGTGAACTTTTCTACCTGATTTCGTCCTTCTGACATTAGCGTCATCAGTTTTGGAAGTAGAATTGGTGACTGGTAGTGTGGCTACGTTTGAGTCGTTGTTATAGGTGTCCGTGTGTGTGTTGTTTTTGATGATGGTGTGTGTGTCCTGCAGTATGTAGGCTGGTTTGATCCTGTCTATCGATACCGTGACTGTCTTACCATTAAGGAGGAGTTTGAATACCTTGTCTCCCCGTTCTAGGACTGTGTAAGGTCCTTTGTATGACGGTTTGAATGAACCGGAAGTGGCGTCATCTCTAAGGAATACGTGTGATGACGTTGCGAGGTCTTTAAAAACAAATATGGCTCTCTTGTTGCATTGTCGCGATGCTGGAGATGGTTGTAAATTTCTGGCGAACATGCTGTAATAAAATAATTAAAAGGGGTCTAGATTTATTTAACTAACTAACAAACTATGGGTGTGATTCTAAAGTTGAGAAGTTAGGGAGCTCAAAATTAAACAAAAATAACTAAAAGGAATAAGATTCGGGCGCCAGAGCTCACTAGGTAATTTAAAACAAAGGGAATCCGGGATAGCTAAAGGTAAAGGACAGGACTTCTAATCTAGGTCGGAGATTTCTGAAATTAAGCTGCAAATTCTTTAACAATAGCTCATTTATTTCTATCGCAGGCAGTATGGCGAACACAATATTAGAAAGCCCCTTTCTTTTTGAAGGGCAAGTTGTTTTATAACTATTAAGTTCTATAATTAAATTTTATGTTTAAGTTGTCAGTATTGCACGTTTTTAAGTGGAAACTACGAGAAAGAATTTAAGTTAACATACCACAGGCTTCGAGAAAAACTTATTTAAATTAAACCTGATTGGAGACACGAGGTGAAGCGCATCAGCTCATCCATGATGAAGTTAAATTTTAAGATGAAAAAAATCCAAAATATAAGTAAGAACGCCTTTGGGGCGATCTTAACGAAAACTAAAACAATGCCAATCACTCGTGCTATGGGCACACTCAATACGCGATGGCGATATAGGAGGATTTCCCAAAATATTACTGTTGCACGGCTGCTGACATCACTACCAAGTGGTTCCAAGCAGGGGTCCACCTTAAAATATTCCAATCTAATGATTGGCACGGAATAGAATTTTATTCGTGCATCATCTTGGTGACTTCGGTCGGAAAGTGAAGGCTATATATCCCAAACCGGAAACGTCAAAATAATCTGACAGCCGGGGAAATAAGGTCCAACTGTCAAACTGATGGTCTATGGTTTTATCGATTACTCTACTAAATCCTAGCCAATCTATCAAATATCTAAAGTGTGTTCATGGCATTATCGAAAACTTCCAAAAAATGACGAGAGAGGTCGACACTATGTAGCGAGTAGAAAATACTCGTTACATTACATCCCTCCCCGAAAAATAAAAGAAAGGAACTTTCTTTTATTAGAAAAAAACAACGAAAATCGAAGTGAACAAAAAATTCAGTAACAGAAAACTATCATAGTGCAAATAGGCGTCATGGCCACTGACTAAAACTTCGGTACTACAACCGATCAACAAAGCCAAACAACAAACAAATCCAAATTCAGTTAAACCCGAGGGCCGCTGACTAAAACTCTAACAAGACTAAACACTAAACAAATCTAAATTCAGTTAAGCACGAGAGCCGCTGACTAAATCTTGAACAAAACTACTAAACATTAAACACTAACGTTGAGTACAGTTAAGCGCTATGGCTACTGACTAACTTTACACTAATTTACTAAACTATCCTACACCTCTTAAGTTCAGTTAAGCACTATCGCCACTGACTAGCTTCAGCCAACCTACAGTTCAGCTTTGAGTACAGTTAGGCACCATAGCCTCTGTCTATCTCAGCAACAACCAATTAAAAATAACAATACCTAAACAAAAATTCTAGATAGAGTTGAAGGACTCTACCTAAAAGTATAGATTCCGATCAATAAAGTCAGACAGAGTTGAAGGGCTCTATCTAAAAATATGGATTCCCAACAAAAGGTTAGATAGAGTTGAAGGGCTCTATCTAAAAAGGTTGGATAGAGTTGAAGGGCTCTATCCAAAAGTATTGATTTCCAACAAAAAGGTTAGATAGAGTTGAAGGGCTCTATCTAAAAAGGTTGGATAGAGTTGAAGGGCTCTATCCAAAAATATTGTCACAGCAATAACCTGTAACAAACAAAAACCATATTGTGATCGGCGCTACACCACCGAACTTCCGAGCACAATAGTAAAAAGGTATGACGAAAGTCAAAATTCCACCTTGTGACTGGCACAACAATGACCAACACAAGGGCAAAAGGGCAAATGTAAGCTGTGATTGGCTCTACTCTACCAACCTTCCAAGCACAGACAAACAAACAAAATATATTGGATTACCGAAGGGGAAAATCACAATACCTAAAGGCGAAAGCCAAGATGAAATCGAGGTCAAAAATTACACCAAGATCCAAAAACAAAGTACATTCTATAACAAAAGTTTCAGAATGACCGCAAAAACAAGGTAGGACGTTCTATAACAAAAGTTACAGAATGACCTCAAAAGCAAAATCCGGTATGAACGCGTTACTAACTAAGTCAAATCCAAGTCTAGTATCGAAGAAATATCTTGACAAAAAACAACACTGTCAACAAACAGTAAAAAAATAGAATTAAAATCAATAACTATTTAAAACTATGAGAGAAATAGAATGATTCTAATCTACAAAAAAGAAAGATTACAAAAAACTTGAAATGAAATTTAAGTTTTAAAATCTTTTTAGGTAATAAAGTGTAAGGTTGTATAGGATCTCTCTTTTTCAAAAAAATGTAAACAAGTAAAGCATTACCTTTAAAAAAGAAAGAAAGAAAAGATATAAGATCCCATACAAGCTCAACAAACAAACAAAACAAACAAGATAAGATCCTTTGATGTGTAAAATGTATAGTGAAAAGAGTAGGTATTTCTAAATTAACCAAAATGACCTAAGTTTATTTTAATAAGAATTGACTTGGAATCTAATAAATTGTGTTGAAGTTACCTAGCATAATAATAGTTTCAGATGGTCATAACCTTTCATTCATCATTCTAACAAAGACCAACCTTCACACAAAAATACTCAATACCAAAACCAAATCTATGAATTCCCCAAAATTTTAAAATTTAATTATATCCTTAACATGATAACGACCCACGGAACCCTTATTTAAATCTTTCAAAACATAAACGTTATCAGAAACTTTTTCAGTTATTTCACACTTTAAAAACTTAGGTGCAAGCTTAGCCGAAAAATAAGCAGGTGCATGAGATTGAACAAAACTTCTTCTCCACACAACATCACCCACATCAAAAGAAATGACTTTCCGACCCTTATTATAATAAGCGGCATTTCGCTTATACCCCTTTAACAAATAAGTTTGAACTTTAACAAAAATATCACTAAGTGAATTAAGAGAAACTGCATAAGAGTTTCTATTTGAAACCTCTAGTTGAGATAAATTATCAACAGAGTTACTAAAATGATGTAAGGAAGCATCTAAAACAAGTTCCCTACCAAACATAAGAAAATTAGGTGTAAATTCTGTAGCAAGATTTACACTATTATTTAAAGCTAATTGAACATTGGGCAAAAAACTTGACCAAGTCCTATGATCATCTTTAACAAAACACGATATGCAAGTTTCGACTGTTTTATTATATCTCTCAACAGGATTATTTTGAGGTGTATACAATGTGTTATAAAATATTTTAGTTATATTAAAACCTTTCAAGAATTCTACAAAATGTTTTGAAGTAAATTGAGTTCCATTGTCACAAACTACTATTTTTGGACAACCAAATTTAAGAAATATTTCTTTCTCAAAATGTTTACAAATTACTCTAGTAGTTGCATTAATCATTGGAAAGAACCAGCAATATTTAGTAAAAACATCTACAACTGAAAGTATGTATTTATGACCAGAATATGTTTTAGGTAAAATACCTATTATATCTACTGAAAGCATAAGCATGGGGCGATCAACCTTTTTAGGATTAATCATCGTACCAAAAGGAGGAGAAGTAGTATGTTTGTAAGCTTTACAAGTATCACAAGACAAAATGTATTGGTGAACATCATTAAACATACCTTTCCAAAAATAATGTTGTTTTAATTTCTTTAAAGTTTTATGAATACCTAAATGACCTGAATTTACATCATCATGATTTGACCTAATAGTATCTAAGATATTCTCTTTAGGAATAACTATCTTCCAGTCTAAAAGACTATGAGGGTTAAATTTATTTTTACAATATTTATACAAAGTGTTATTCTCGACTCTAAAATTCTTATACTTTCTAGGAGATTTCTGGCATTGAATAAATATTTTTCTATACCAAGGATCAATAATATCATCATCAGGGGAGACTAAATTATCCTGAGTGGTTATAGCTGTGACTTCTATACGAGATAAAGCATCTGGAACTAAATGTAATGAACCTTTTTTATGAATAATATCAAAAGTAAATTGAGAAATTCTAGCAGCCCAACGAGCTAAGCGTCCACTAGGATTATTGAGACCTAGGAGCCATTTCAAACAAGCGTGGTCAGTAATAACAGTAAACTTCATTCCTTCAATATAAGGTCTAAAATGTTCTATGGAATCTAGAATAGCTAATAATTCACGTTCTGTGGTACTATAATTTCTTTCACATTTATTAAGTGATCTAGAATAAAAAGCAATGGGATGTTGATCACCATTATCATCTTCTTGACTCAAAACACTACCTATGCCCACAGAGCTGGCATCACAATGCAAAAAGAAAGGTTTTTCAAAATTAGGACATTGCAAAACAGGAGAAGTTATTAAAGAATGTTTTAATTCTTGAAATGCATTTTCAGCTTCGTCATTCCAAGTAAGTGACTTTTTAGAATTTTTACTACCTGCTGTCAATTTAGTTAAAGGAGAAGCAATATCAGCAAATTTACAAATGAATCTACGATAATAAGAACATAAACCAAGGAAACTGCGAAGTTGTTTTACCGTTTCTGGGCGTGGGAAATTTTCTATTGTCTCTAATTTAGAAGGATCAGTATGTAAACCATTACTGTCAACAATGAAACCAAGATAGCGAAGTCTGTCCTTGCAAAAATTACACTTTTTTAAATTTACAGTTAAACCTGCCTCTTTTAATATACTATGAATTTTATGCAACTGTGCTATATGGCTATTAAAATCAGAATTAATACAAATTAAGTCATCTAAATAACAGAATACAGAATTATCATACTCTGGACCAAAAAGTTTATCTACTAGTCTCTGCAACTCAGCTGGTGCATTTGTGAGACCAAATGGCATGCGAACAAATTCGTACAGACCTTTTCCAGGTACTACAAAAGCAGTTTTTTCGCGGGAGGATTTTTCAAGTGCAATTTGCAAAAATGCTTTAGAAAGATCTATAGTACTAATATATCTAGCACCTCTAAGGTTATCTAATATTCTAGAAGTATAAGGAAGGGGATAAGAATCTTTAATAGTAACAGAATTTAAACGTCTTGAATCTAAACACAATCTAGTACCTCCATCTTTCTTTTCTACCGCCAATACGGGTGAACACCAAGGCGACTTAGAGGGTTGAATAATACCTTCTCCTAATAAAACTTCTACTTCATCAAAAAGTTCCTTTTGTTTAGCAGGACTCAGAGGCCAATATCTCTGTTTAAAAGGTTCACTAGTAACGTTAATTTTATGTTCAACCAAATGAGTAAGACCTAAACCTCTTTTCTCATAAGAAATATCTTCAAACAAAGCAATAATATTATCTAATTTTTGTTTCTCAGAAGGAGAAAGTTCAGAAATAGAGGTAATTGAACAAACTTGTTTATTATTTTCTGGAACAAGTATAATGTTCTTCCACAATTCTTCAGCTAAATGAAATTTAATCCAAAAGTCAAAACCTAAAATAATTAATGGATCAAAAGAAGGAATAATTAAAAACTCTACGGATTTAGTTATATTATCACAAGTTACTGGCAAATCCATGGCACCAATAATTCTCCGGGCGGAGCCATCCGCAGTGCAAGCAGCGCCACTAATAGGTCTAATTTTATAACCCAACTGTAAAAATCGTTCATGTGTATTTGAGCCTAAAATGCATTTATCGGAACCACTGTCCAACAAACCTGAAAAAATTTGATTACCAACAAAAAAAGTTAAAAATGGTCTAGCATCATTCTGTTTTGTAAATAGAATAGGAGCCGAACGATAAATATTAAAAAAGGTTTTTAAATAATCTAACCAGTTGGAAAATTCTTTGTCACGGGCAACATCATCAGGCTTGTGACCTCTAACAATTTTTTCACACATCGAGACGCTCGAAGTTTTATCAAAAACGTGGGCTCGATGCTGCCTAATCAGTTTTTTGACTCTTGCGAGTTTTTAGTATCCAAATTACAAACGTCACAAGTCTTAGAAGTGACCCCAGCTTTATGACACTTAAAACAAACAACACCTGGAATAGACTTGCAATTTTTATATAAATGTCCAGGTTTTTTGCATTTTAAACAAACTAAATCATTAGAAACGGCATTAGATTTAACAGAAGGTTTAAGGGATTCTTTAAAAGGTTTTCTATTGACAACAACTTCTAAATCTTTTGCAAGTTCTAGAAATTGTTCGATTGAATCTATTTGTCTTCGAAACAAAAAGGGTGTGTAAATTGGTAACATATTTTGTTGTATCACGTTAACTAAAGTGTAGTCAAATAAAGGTACTGAAAGACGACTAGCCATATCATAAATTTCCGTAATGAAATCAGGAAGCGACTCAGACTGTTTCTGTTTCCTTGTGCGGAGCTCATTTTCTAAAAAGTGATCAAAATTAGGTGTATCAAAGCGTTTCAAAAGCGCAAGCTTAAGCTCATGCCAGGAAGAAATACGAATTCGAACAGATCTAAACCATTTCAGTGCAGTACCATCAAGCAAATCTGTAAAAGAACCAACCAGCAAATTTTCGTTGTAATTCCTATAAAGAAAATATTCTTCAACTTGTGTAATAAAATCGCGAACACAAGTTCTACCATCATAAATTATTTTGCTCTTTTTCAAATCAGGCAGTTTAGTAAGAGGAGGAAAGTTTTTACGAATGTTTTCGTTAACAAGCGCATTCAAGGAATTGAACGAAGGCAAAGCTCGAGCTGTAAAATCCGAAGACGAATGTGCGATTCCAGATTCAAAAGGATTGCCAACATCGGTGGCATTAACCATCTCGTGACCTTTCTCAACAACATTAGCATCAGCAGCAGTACAAGCTTCGACCTCAACCGAATCCTGAGGCGGTGGAAACTGAACTCCCTTGTCCTCCATGACTAACGAGTAACAAGGCAAATAGCAATGAAAAGCAAGGACTAAACTTTAAAGGATTTCAAAATAAATCAAAGTTTGAAAAATAAAATTAAAGTTTTGAGGTTAAGTATCAAAATCAATGTGGTATTTCCATGAAAAATTGCTAAGTTATTTAACGTTAAAAAGTGCAATAATAACTCACAAAACGGCTTAAAATTAAATAAACTAGGTGCACAATAATGTACTTAATGTTTAAATTTAATTATTAACATAAAAAGTTAACTTAGATATGAATTATATCACTGTATGAGATTTAACAATAACACGGTCTACACTTAACAATTGTTGGTTTTGCTAAGGAAAAAACATGTTAAAACACAAGAAAATAAACAAATTATCCAATGTAAAACTAAAACATTGTTTGCAAAATACAATACCAAACTAAGTTACAACTTATGAGTCTAATTATTCAAAGTTTATAAACTAGATCAATTACAATGTAAAAACAATATGAAATACAATATGAAAACTAAATATTGTAAACAATAGACTCATTAGTTAAAATATAAATGAATTTAGTGTGCAATACTGACTGTACTCACCGTACAAACCTGCTTCAAGTCCCTGTTCTAGTGCGACAATTGTAATAAAATAATTAAAAGGGGTCTAGATTTATTTAACTAACTAACAAACTATGGGTGTGATTCTAAAGTTGAGAAGTTAGGGAGCTCAAAATTAAACAAAAATAACTAAAAGGAATAAGATTCGGGCGCCAGAGCTCACTAGGTAATTTAAAACAAAGGGAATCCGGGATAGCTAAAGGTAAAGGACAGGACTTCTAATCTAGGTCGGAGATTTCTGAAATTAAGCTGCAAATTCTTTAACAATAGCTCATTTATTTCTATCGCAGGCAGTATGGCGAACACAATATTAGAAAGCCCCTTTCTTTTTGAAGGGCAAGTTGTTTTTATAACTATTAAGTTCTATAATTAAATTTTATGTTTAAGTTGTCAGTATTGCACGTTTTTAAGTGGAAACTACGAGAAAGAATTTAAGTTAACATACCACAGGCTTCGAGAAAAACTTATTTAAATTAAACCTGATTGGAGACACGAGGTGAAGCGCATCAGCTCATCCATGATGAAGTTAAATTTTAAGATGAAAAAAATCCAAAATATAAATAAGAAAGCCTTTGGGGCGATCTTAACGAAAACTAAAACAATGCCAATCACTCGTGCTATGGGCACACTCAATACGCGATGGCGATATAGGAGGATTTCCCAAAATATTACTGTTGCACGGCTGCTGACATCACTACCAAGTGGTTCCAAGCAGGGGTCCACCTTAAAATATTCCAATCTAATGATTGGCACGGAATAGAATTTTATTCGTGCATCATCTTGGTGACTTCGGTCGGAAAGTGAAGGCTATATATCCCAAACCGGAAACGTCAAAATAATCTGACAGCCGGGGAAATAAGGTCCAACTGTCAAACTGATGGTCTATGGTTTTATCGATTACTCTACTAAATCCTAGCCAATCTATCAAATATCTAAAGTGTGTTCATGGCATTATCGAAAACTTCCAAAAAATGACGAGAGAGGTCGACACTATGTAGCGAGTAGAAAATACTCGTTACAATGCGTAGACGTGAGGTGTAGTCGGTCACATCCGTAACATCATGACTCTCAGGCTCGAAAAAATCTCCGGGCAGTCGCAGGGTTTCGCCATAAACAAGTTCAGCAGTGGTTCCTTCGATATCTTCTTTGAAGGCGCTTCTTATGCCTAATAGGACCAGAGGAAGAGATTCTACCCAATTCTCATTTCCATGACAGGTGATGGATGTCTTTAATTGTCTGTGGAAGCGTTCTATCAATCCATTGCAAGCTGGATGGTATGCTGTTGTTCTTCTATGTTCGAAACCGGCTATTTCTGACAATCGCTTGAATAAGGCAGACTCGAATTGCCTGCCACGATCCGTGACGATTTGTGTTGGACAGCCAAAGCGTGAAATCCACCCATAAAGAAGAGCTCTTGCCACTGTTTCTGCCGAAATGTCTTTGATGGGTATTGCCTCAGGCCAACGCGTAAAGCGGTCGATGGCGGTGAGGCAGTACTGATAACCTTGTGACAGCGGCAGTGGTCCGATCAGATCGATATGGATGTGCATGAAGCGAGACCGTGGCAGCTTGAAGTTGCTGAGCGGTGCGGATACGTGACGAGTGATTTTCGAACGTTGGCAAGCTATGCAGCTTCGTGCCCACTCCCTGCAGTCTTTTCTCATTTCTGGCCATACATAGCGTTCCGCTACCAATTTTGCACTGGCGTTCGCTCCTGGGTGACTCAGCGAGTGTAAACTGTCGAATACTTGACGGCGAAATTCTTCTGTTACATATGGTCTCGGTGTCTTGCTACTCTCATCGCAGTACAGTTCAGAACGCAATCCCGGCAGTATTACCTTTTTGAGGCACAATGAAGTACTGCCGTTCAACAGCTGCTTAAGCTCAGGGTCGGTGCTTTGTGATTTGGCTAACTCGTTCAAGTTGACAGGCTGGACGATTTCTTCAACTCGTGACAAAGTGTCAGCTACCACATTGTCTTTGCCTGAGATGTGCCTGATGTCTGTTGTAAACTGCGAAATGTAATCCAGGTGCCTGAACTGTCTTGGTGAGCAATTTTCCTTACGCGAGTGAAAAGCGTAACAGAGGGGTTTGTGATCTGTATAAATCACAAACTCTCTAGCCTCAACCATATGCCTAAAGTACTTAATCGCCTCGTAAATCGCGAGCAGTTCGCGGTCGTACGGGGAGTACTTCTGCTGTGCTGAGTTGAGTTTACGGGAAAAGAATGCCAACGGTTCCCAGGTGTCATTCTTCAGCTGCTGTAGTACTGCCCCCATAGCTGTGTCTGATGCGTCTGTCACCAAAGCCAGCTTAGCTCCAGCTTCTGGATATGCTAACATTGTGGCTTCTGCTAGGGCTCTCTTGCAAGCCTCAAACGCGGCCTCTTCGACGGGTGAAAAAGTCCCAAGCCCTTCACAGAACCTTCCAGTAACGCGTTCAAAGGTGCTTGATGTTGCGCGGCCTCGGGAATGAAACGTCTGTAAAAGTTAATCATTCCCAAGAATCTCCTTAGTTCTTTCACCGTCCTTGGAGTTGGGAAGTTGCTGATGGCTTCGACCTTTGCAGGTAGTGGTTTTGTGCCTTCTCCACTAATGCTATAGCCTAGGAACTGGATCTGTTTCACTCCGAACGTACACTTTGCAGGATTAATCACCATCCCATATTCCTGCAATCTGGTGAACAGCTGACGTAGGTGGTTTTCATGGTCTTTTTGGTCTTTTGAGTAGACCAGAAAATCATCTAAGTACCCGTAACAGAAGTCCAGGCCCCGCAACATCTCATCGACAAAACGCTGAAATGTTTGTCCGGCGTTGCGGAGACCGAACGTCATATACGGGAATTCAAAAAGACCAAGTGGTGTGGTTATTGCGGTCTTTGGGATATCCTCTGGGTTTACAGGGATTTGATTATATGCCTTTACTAGGTCTATTGAAGAGTAGACCTAGCAGCCAGCGAGGTTGTGAGAGAAGTCATGAATGTGACGGATGGGATATCTGTCCGGTATTGTACGCGCGTTCAACATTCTGTAGTCGCCACATGGACGCCAACCATTATCTTTCTTTGGTGCAAGATGTAAGGGTGAAGCCCATGGTGAGTCGGAGGGTCTGGCTGTGCCGTTCATCAGCATAGATTCAAACTCCTTAGCGATTTTTAATTTATCGGGTGCCAACCGTCGCGGTGTACATGATACAGGCGGACCCGGGGTGGTGCGTATGTGATGTACGGTGTTATGTGTAGGTTTGTGATTTATACCAGATGGTCGAGTAATGTTGGGATATTCCCGTAGTATATCGTGGTATGATGTGTCACCAATTCTTACCTTCACTGATGAAACCATGTCAGAGGGGCAGGCGAGTGAAGCAGGGGTCGCAAGGGATGTGTCACCGTCCATGAGACGCTGATTTCTTACATCTACTATTAGGTTGTAATAGGAGAGAAAGTCAACTCCTATAATTGCTTTCGTGACATCTGCAACAATAAATTTCCAAGTAAAGTCGCGTCTTAAACCTATATTTAACTTAACATGAACATAACCGTACGTATTAATAACACTGCCGTTAGCCGCACACAATTCGTAACTTGTTTTATTACGACGTTCTTTGATTGCTGACCTGGGGAAGACGCAGACATCGCTACCTGTGTCGACGAGATATTGCCTCTTCGTGATTTGGTCTGTCACAAATAAGCGACCAGAACTGCGGCAGTCGTCGGTCGCTGTTACTGACTGCCTGACCCTTTTCCCGAATAGTCACACGGTTTCACACACTTGTTTGACTTGTCGCCGAATTTATGATGGTACCAACAGGTCGGGAACTTCCTGTAGTTGGAGTTTGAACGCCTGGATGGAGAGCGTCCCCGACTTCTGCTGCTCGGTCTATGTCGTGGCCGCGACAGTCTTTCTACTTGCGTTGTTAGCGCCTGTACCTGTTTGGTCAGCTCGGAGATTTGGCCAGCCATCTGGTCGACACTACTGCCAGGTGAAGGGACCAATGACGTTGATGCGACTTGCGTTGAGGGTATGACGTCATGGATACGATCCGCCAGCTCTGCTACCTCCTCCAGGGTTACTTTGGATTGCGACGCGATTATAGATTGCGTGCCACTAGGTAAACGGCTGGTCCATATCGTTCGTAAAAAGTCCTCTGGCATATTTGGTCCTGCTAGGTGTTGCAGGTGACGCAAGAATGCCGACGGCTTGCGGTCACCGAGCTCCTCGTGAGTAAGTAGCTGTTGTACCTTTTTCTCTCTTGATGCCGACAACCTCTTCACTAGCGCTATTTTTAAACGCTCGTATTTGTTGGGAGCAGCGGGGGCCGTGATGATGTCCTCGACCTCTGACGCGTATATAGGGTCCAGGCCGCCGATAGCGTGGTGGAACTTGGTGGAGTCACTGGTAATATTGGCCAACGCAAATTGGCTTTCTAGTTGGCAGAACCAGAGCGCCGGCTTTTCCGGGTAAAATGGTGGTACCCTCACACCGACTCGAAAAACGTCACAAGACTGGTCGCTGCCCGTGCCTCTCTCGTCTTGCTTTCCCTGACTCATCGTGTGTTCTTCCGGGGTCACCAATGTAGTTGTGTGGTCGTGAAGCGACTATAGTGTGTCGGGTTCCTCCGGGATGTGAAATGACACAAGTATATTGCACTCACGGTTATAGTTTATTGTTCACAAACAGTACAGTTAGAAGGTGAAGGAGAAGTATTGATAGCACAGAGATGCACAAGCGTTAGCGTACAAGCAGCTTAGTATTTTAGCTTAATGGTATACGTAATTAGGCTCATTCGCATGGCATAAAGAAACAAGCGCTCCGCGTCGCAGAGGATTCTGGACCGTTCGATGCGGCTACGGCGGCGCGCGCGCTGGCGAGGGCCCTCGCCCCGCGGCCGCGCGCTCGTCCCTCGGCCGCCCGAAACAATAGAACCGGTCGCTGTGACACGCCCGTCGATGTCTAATACTAATTACATTAGTGCTGTCCGTTTGTTTGTTGAAGTGGATTTACTTTACATATTTTTATTATTTAATTTGTACAGGTTTATTATAAATATAATTTACATTAAAAATATATGAACATAATTAAGGTGGTGAGTGCCACAATAACCCTTCCTAATATACCTACTACAGTAAATATTTAATTTTGTATGTTAAAATAAAAAATATGAATAGATGTGAAAATATGTGTTGTGTGATTGTTATCACTATCTTAGTTACCTACTAGCTTTGATTTAAACTAAACTTATTCTAATGTTATTTTATTTCTCTGTTCCAGTGCAGTTAAATCAATGGATGGTGCTGCAACCAGTTTCAAGAATATCCAAGAAATGTTAAAGCAGTCAATATTTTTAAAACAACAGCTTAAATATGAGGAAGCTAGGAGAAATAAAAAAGATTCCAATTCTGTTTACAAACGTCTCTCTGCTCACATTGTTCTTGACCTACCAGACCTGTCCGAGTTCTCTATGGTTAGGGAGACTACTAACAGGATTGAGAACATGATGGCTCAGGCTAGAGGCTCCTCTGCTGAGCTGCATAGGTCCCACACAACTTTGCACTAAACAACAACCATCACGCGTAGCATGACCACGCTATGTCTACGGAAGAATAGACATACTGACAGGAAGAATAGACAAACTGTACTGACTTGTCTATTCTTGCTGTCAGTATGTCTATTGTTCCGTAGACATAAAGTGGTCATGCTACGCGTGCATGTTATATATATGTGCTGATCTCATAATAGTATGTGCTTGCTATATCATGTAGTACAATTTGCTTAGCAAAGCCAGCCTAATCCTAAATAATGCAACCACAGCATTCTTTTGTTTTTAACATCACCACACTGACAATTTTTTTTATATTGATGTGGCAATCTTATGCCCATTACACATTTCCATAGCAGCACACAATGTTCCTAATTTTTAAATTACACAAGTTGTTTTCTGTGGTTTCTTTCTAAGTTTCTAAGATTATTAGTCAGTTGAATGAAAGATCTGGAACAAGCTGGATTAACTTGGTTTAAAAGAAAGTAATTAACTTACTTTTTACTATCTAGTCAATTTAAAATTAAATGAAAATTAAAAAAAGGTACTTTATGTAAATGTAAGCTAAGGTCATGCTTTACTAACATCTTTTATTCCACCATCATTAGTTGCATGGTGCAAGTAAATATTCAAGCAAAAGGAGTTGTTTCAAAATGTATGGCGCCTGGGCCCAGTCCTTGTACACCATACTTAATTATAGGGAAACACATTTTAAATAGTTCTCAACTGTCCAATTCATTTAAAATAGCTTTGTGAGCAGGTAAAACACAAGAAATTGCACTTGAAATTGCAACACACAACAAAAAGCAGTCATGGCGGTAAGCTGTCATTTTGATTGATTAATGACGTTTGACATTTATAATTCTGATTTTCTGCGTCGATTTGTGGATAGCCAGGTAAACAGATGGGAAAGAAACGGTGTTAAATTAAAAAAAAACGAAAGGAAGGTTATAAAGTACTCTAGAAACTAGAAACAAAACGAGTCGTAAGTGACTGAAGTGAGACTGTTGTGACACTGACAGCTGACAGTTCTCTTTCTTTGATCAATGGTCTATCTATGGTTTATAGAGTAGAAATAGAGTAGAAATCTGAGTGACGCCATGTTGAAAACCCATAAAAATTATTGTTAAATTATCAATTTACTACCACAACAGTATACATTTAAACGAATTATCTGTATCTTTCCCGGATTCTACGGATTTTTCTCTTAATTTTGAAGTGGTGTACATAGACTGGGCCCAGTATGAAACATGTCCTTTCATTTGTTTTAGCTTCAGCTAAAAACACAATGCAAGAAAATAATGTAATAACATTATTTTCTTGCATTGTGTTTTTAAACTTTGGTCACAATTTGGATATCTATAGTCACAATGCTTAATTTGTTATAACATTAGATTAATAACATTAGATTAATAACGTTATAATGCTATCGTTATTTATGCAATGAGCATCGTTATTTCACGATATATACACAGTAAAACTATTTGCATATATTATTACTATTTGTATACTATTTGCCTTTTACATTTAAAAGGCAGTTAGGTATTTCCAAATATATGACCTAATAAGTAGGTATATGTAATGTGGGGTGTAAGGTATATAATGTGTGTAAGTAGGGTATGGCCATTATTTCGCTAACAAGTGGAGTGCAAATATCATTGGTTGGAAACTGTTTATTGGGTATTTATTAAATGTTAGTTGATTAGAAAATAAATGTGACGTCATTATTATATATTAGGTATATAGTGAATATTTCAGCAGGAAAATTTCTTAAAAATATAAAGCTATAAATAAATACTTGCTTATCTTTCTGGCAATGGTGATTGTCTATTTTTCAATAAATGTGCTAATTGCAAAACCATTTGAAAGAATAGGTATTACCAATAAATAAGGCCTTATCCTTAGTTAAAATGAAAAAATATTTCATATTTATTTATTCACAATTTTGAAGAACTGTGGTTGGTTATTCAATGACAAGACAAGGCAAGGTATATCATGCCTTCTTGTGATGGCGAATAAAAACCTATAAATAAAACTAGCCACTAAATTCCAAAATAGTACTAATGTACACTAAATGTATTCAAATTAGGTTGTCAAAATACTCAATTTTATCTAAATTGAAAACTAAAATATACAGTACACGCACATTCAAGAGCCCTTGAAGATCTGATGGAGGATTCAAGGCTGTCCACGCAATGTTCTCTTATTCTATTCGCCACCTCTGGATAGACAATCCCCATCAGATTAACCAAATCATTTAACTACTCTATCCAAAGGTGGTGAAACAGACACATGCTGGTGGAGGCTTTCATTGCTTGGTGTGAGTGTGTATATTCTATCAAATTCTGTGCTACACTGCTACTGCTAACATTGTATATTATACACATATGCTTATCCGTATTTATTACTAACCTTTAACTTGTAACACTAACTTTTGTCACAATAAATGATTATGAAGTGCTTGCTTTTTGTTGCATATCCATTAAGTACACAATTATCATGAAGACTAACAAACATCGCATTTCATTCCATTTTTCAATACCTAGCTGCACGGTTCAAATTGATAATAATTGTTATAATGCAGTGGCAAGTTTCATGGTTTCAGACATATAATGTAAACATAATGTAGGTAGGTACTAAATGTTACTAAATTTCCTTCCTGATCAGAAGGTCTAAGTAGCTAAAAGTCCAACAGTGCGAAACGTCTAATGAGCAGGCCAGTAAGTCCAATTAGCAAAATGCCCATAAAGGTTGCCGATTTTTCAGTGTGGTTAGCAACTAGTTTCGTGTAAAATATAAAACTTTCACCAGAAATGACTCTGAGGACAGAATACTTAATAGTACTACGCTCTGAGTAGAAAGTACCTACCTATGTAGTCGGTTGATTAATATGTTGGTGTAATTGGTGGTCCCTTAACCCAATCAGATATAGATAGGAATTAAAAAAAAATGTTTAACCGAAAAAATTACGTTCTAACAAGAAATTAAAAATTGCTACTTCCGTCTGCCGATGCCGCGCTGTTCCTAAGTCGTAGAGACGTAATCTAATAGATACTTAGTTAATTATAATAATATCTAATAAAACAACATGGAGAATATAAGCAATTTTTATTGAGCCATCTCAACATCAAAAACGAAACTTGCTTAGAAGTAAAGACACTTAATTATTTGCTAACTTAAAACAACAAAATTAATATTATTAGGTAAGAAACTAAAATAAAAGTAAATGGATTCAAGCGCGGACTGGCGAATGAGAGGTAGTAGTTCGATTCTCACCCGCCGTTTACTCACATTCAAACTTAGTCAGGAGATTAAAAGAAAAACTTAAGAAATGAGCACTAAAGAAGCATATAACAAAGTTAAAGAATAATTAAAACAATATTCTCATTAGTAACCCCTAGCACGAACATAATCTAGGTGCACATTTCTCGATTGCCCACCCACAGTCATCTGCACATCAATTCTACGAAATTAGTCCTTATTGCTACGAGCAGACAGTGCAATTGAGTATACATTCAGGTCATTTACTGTGACCAGGTAAAACTACTGTTGTTGCATGTCCAAGTCGAAAAAAACAACTTTGATAAAAATTCCCCAAAACAACGAAACTTTTTTAAAATATGCCGTACGGATCGATCGGTCAAGGTTAAGCTACGCTTGTACCCTCCATGCCTCAGAAAGCACGTAGGTAAAGGTGTTGGTCTCAGCTGTCTTTCGTAGATCTTTGGCAGCGTTACGAGTAGTCAGAAGACAAAGTCTGACAACCAGTCTTATCAAGGGTGTCGTGTTGCGCAGTAACTGGGTTGTGGAGGTCAGATAGGCAGAAACTCCATGTAAAATACTGTTATTCAGCTGCATCCGGTTCGACTGTAAGCCGACCCCAAGATAGTTGGGAAAAGGCTAGGCAGATGATGATTATCTATCTATGAAATATGACAGACCATGGCAGCTCTTTCAGTTTGGTGATACCAAACTTCCCTTCTAACGGTATCAGTTTACTCAAGGCCTCAGGATCAGGCATGATCTCTGGTTTGATTGACATTATCTTTTTCAACCACTTCCACGAAAACGTTATTGGAGCAGGTGTAAATTGCGCCTCTTTTTTCATAATAGAGTCATAAATGTAGTCTATTGGCTTCGCGGTGACAATGTAAGAGTATACTTCCTCATTATGGGCTTTAAGGGCTTCCATTTTCTCGAATAATGTCGCCCATGTCAAGTCTGTGTCTTTTACTTGGACGTTCACTAACACCTGCAAATTAAAAATGCCTTATTTTTGAGAATAGACAATTTTACACTGTCTGTTTGGCTGTACCTGGCTAACAAATAACGTGCAGGAGTAGGCTACACCCAAATGTTCGAGACACTGGCCGTAAACAAGTTGTGAGGCGCATAACGTCGTTGATAGCCCAATTCCGTGTAACTAACAATTTTTAAATACCGCGAATGTACACTTTGGCTGATTTTACATTAGGTCTAAATTCGCGGTATTTAACAATTGGAATATCAACGACGATAACCTAGTGTAGCGACGCAGACCTTGTTCGTTCGCACAGATAGCACTGTTTTGCAGCCTTTGTAGCGATTAGTTATTAACAGTCTTCCGATTTTTTGAAGCTCGTCAGAAGTAGAAATGAAGTCATTGTAGCTGTAAGACCTCTGAACTATATAAGTCATTCGATCCTGACAATAGCGACTCAAGTAAGTAGATGCAACGTTGAATGTTATAAGCAAACCTCCACCATTTGACCATTGACGACACGGTTGGCGCAGTGGCTGAGCGATCGACTGCTGCGCAGCGTGTTGCGGGTTCGATTCCCGCACAGGGTAAACATTTGTGTGATGAGCACTTGTGTTTGCCTTGTGTCTGGGTGTTGTTTATCTATATACCTATGTATGTATTTACAAAAAAAAAAAATGTATTTGTGTATGTATATCAGCTGTCTGACACCCATAGTACAGGGTCTCCCTAGTTTGGGGTCAGATGGCCGTGTGTGAAAATGTCCCCACATATTATTATTATTATTATTATTTAATCACTACCTACATGTTATAAAACAAAGTCAAAGGGATTTTCATGCTGTTTTTCACCAACAGACAGTGATTCACTGATTCATGAAGA
Source organism: Charanyca ferruginea (assembly GCA_947361185.1). Classification (NCBI taxonomy): domain Eukaryota; kingdom Metazoa; phylum Arthropoda; class Insecta; order Lepidoptera; family Noctuidae; genus Charanyca; species Charanyca ferruginea. The sequence continues at coordinate 26,709,811 of OX376058.1, read as the reverse complement.
AGGTTTGGGTGTATAATGTGTCAAGAGTTTGTGTAAATTGACGACTGAAAAGATTTTTTTCATTATAGATGAGAACACTCGATTAAGCCACCTTTCAAGCAAGAAAAAACGAAGTCAAAATTGGTTTAGCTGTTTGGCCGCTACGCTGCCATTGACTGACACATATCTGTATACAGATACCTACAACCTTACCATCCTAAAGACTCTGATAACTGGAACACCTGGGTGGATAAAAGGTTTTAATTCCCGTGCCTGTAATTATAATAGTAATAATATATGGGGACAATTCACATACGGCTTCTGACCCCAAACTAGGGAGACCCTGTACTATGGGTGTCAGACAGCTGATATATTATACATATACAAATACATTTTAAGTACATACATATATAGATAACATCCAGACACAAAGCAAACACCAGTGCTCATCACACAAAATGTGTTTACCCTGGGCGGGATTCGAAAACCGCGAGACACTGCGCAGCAGTCAATCGCTCAACCACTGCGCCAACCGTGTCGTCAAATCACACCTAAGTACACCAATACACACCTCAAATTTATAATGAAAACAGAGGTGCTGTTTTCGTCAGGGGTTGAAAATAGGTAGATAGTCAGTCAGCAATGTCACTTACTTCTGTAGTATCGTTGACGACAAAGCTTGTGAAGTATTTTCCGAACATTGAGTTGATGTCCACCTCATTCTTCAGGTGTACCACGACGGTGTACCCCTTCTCACCGTACCGTTCTACCAGGTTGTCCACAGTGTCCACGTCGAAAAAAGTACCACCTCGCATGAAGGCTAGGCGATCAGTTAATGGCATGTGACTTTCTATACTGTGAGAGTGAATAAGATATTATACGTTAGGTATTGTTGCCTGAATTTTATAATATTATAGGCTATTCTATCTATGTAGTGCTTGCATACCTTATCTATGGAGATGGAAAGATCAAAGGAATTCTTTTAACATGATAGGTAGATGCTTAGATATCGACGTTCAGCAGTCAACGTCGTTTGGCAGCTATCTATATGATTGCCGGCGATCAATAGGTAAGGCGCTGACGTCTTTCAATCAATTTGTAAGGGCCAAAGCACACCATGGTACTTTTAGCATCGGCGATCTGCGATTTTGCTGCTGTATCTATGTTGCGTCGTGCTTTGACGACTCTCTGCGTTCTATCGCTGTATTAAAATCGCGCGTTTTAGAGATTCCATAGTGCATCGCGATTTCGCGACTTCCTGAGTTCGAACGCGGTATCGGAATCGCGTGTTTTAGCGACTGCTCCGCGGGTTGGCTGTAGTGTTGCCAATCGATAGCCGACTACCGTTAAGTACCTAAGTAGCAGTGCAGTTTCATTAGAATCCATAGTAAGGGTGTAGCTTTGTTTACTGAGTAAGTGCGTGACTTCGAGTCGTTTTCCGCAGATGCCAAATCGATGCGACCGGTATCCGAATGTGTAGTGTAGCGTTCAGCTACTGTGTTGAGCTTCCGAAAAGCGACTCAATGGCTGCGTTTGGCGTTTTTAAGTATGTGGTGTGAAATGTTTGGTCGTCGCTGCATTTAACTTCTAAAAAGCGGCTAAATCGCCAATCGCCGATGCTAAAACTAGCTACTCTGCGTTGGCCCTAAGGTAAAGGACAATGCCAGAAACTCTACAGAACTTTGCCCCACTTAATAAAAACCATGTACAAGCATGCAATATATAGCATCTTACTGCTTATTTATTGCTGATAACTAAACATTAGTCCTAGTGGCTGTAGAACTTGCGGTTTCTGTTTAAATCTAAAAACAATAATGATATTGAATAGAGGTTTGGGTTAGGTGCAGTTTATAATGTTATAATAAATTATTGGTGAGTTATCTTATTACTATGTGCTGCTATTACAGAAACTTTACATAACATCCTGTGTAAAGTCCGGTTACAATGTATACACCACAACATCGTACAACAAATCATACGCAAAGATCAGAATCAGAATCTGTGGTAAGCAGCACAAAGTCAGCGAGTAAGCGAGAATCGAGATTCGTAGTCAGAAACAAAAGTCATCGGTAGGGAAAACAATAAAAAGCACATTAAAAAAAAAGTAGGTAAGGCGCGAGCGCAAACAACAGGAATACAGGGACCACAGACTACTTAGAGATACTACGTATAGGTACAGGGACCGAATGAATGACATTGACAATTTGACATACACGCGTTAATAACATTCCGTTACACATAATTCATGAACCGAAATTATGATTATAATGCAACTTATTTGATTTTTATAATTTTTTGCATAGTACTCAAAGCAATTTAAACATATTATTGTAAGTATCTTTAAATTATATTTTAGGTAAAATGAGTTTGTATATTGTGGGTAGGTACCTATTTCGTAATCCGCAAGTTCTAAAGAAAAACAATTTAATACTAAAAAGGTTATTATATTCAATAACTACAATATTCTTTTTATTAATTTACTTTTTCTGTACATGGGTGGGGCAGGATCTGGCATTGTCATTTTCTAAGCTAATGACCACATAAGTATATGACGGGGTCTTCGTATTGCCTAAAAGCAATACGACGACCAACATCAAGGACAAACACGAATCAAACCTGCTAGAGCAGATGACGATAGCGTGTCCCCGCCGCGCGAGAGATTTTAATATTGAGTACATGGCTCGCGTCACGGAGAACTTTTGGAAGACGGTGTGATTGTCCAGCACGATGACAGGGGGCGCTCCGATCACTGTCGCCGCGAAGTTCACACGCAATTGAAAGACGAAGGGAAGGTCGTTGATGGTCAAATCCTTTTTGGAGGTCAGTTCTATAATCAGATCAATAAGACATTTTTAACTATGGGTAAGTAGGTATAACTATATTAATAACTAGCTTTTGCCCGCGACTTCGTCCGCGTGAATGTCGGTATCGTGGATGCAGACGAAGTCGCGGATTAAAAAGTAGCCTATGTCCTTCCCCATAGTTTAAGCTATTTTCATACCAAATTTCATCAAAATCGGTTCAGCCGTGTCATCGTAAAAGCGTAATAGACAGAGTTACTTTCGTATTTATAATAATTAGTATGGAAGTAAGGATAGTAAGGTATTTTATCATTAACCGAAACGTGAGTATTATTACACATAGAACCCCTAGTCGGACGAACCCGGCAACACAGTGAGTTAATCCGTTTTTCTCAATCTATAATAATAAGGTAATCTATTAGGCACTTATGTATGTATAAAATGTTTTTGATATGCATTCGTTTGGAACAAACATCCTTCTGTCGTGCCTCAGTTTGCCAACATATCATTTGCAGTTGTTTGTATATAGGTACTAATTTCGATCGCTCTAATTTCGTCGCTATATCCGGAAGTCGTTACAGGCAAAAGTAGAGAACACAGCTGTTGCTATTCCAAATATCACTTTGTAACTGAACCATAAATATAACTCCTGATCACGCGTACCTACCTACCTAGCTAATATCTACAAAATAAACAAAATGTAAAGGTCACCGCAGTTGCTGACCATCAGCATGAGTGTAAACAAAAGATAAGAAAGCTTTTTGTCTTTGGTGGCAGGCAGCAATATCTGCATGGGATTTCTTGGAATTTGTTACAAATGATTCATTAAAAACAGTCGCTATACCCGAACTCAGCGTTACATCCAAAGTCGCTATAGCTACATGAATTTAGTACTAAAGTATGCCTTACATTCAAGGGTCTTAGATTTAACGTCGCTGTAGCGAAATGGTCGCTACAACCAAGGTCGTAATAACTGAAATCCACTGTATTTTTTAAATTTCTAAATACTTACACGATTATTATTATTTTAAAACTGAATACCAATTCCCAAAATATATAAATTTAATCAAAGTCATAGCAATTATTTCAATTAAAAAAATTACAGGCACTTTTTAATTGTCAAGGTGTCAGTCAGTTAGTCAGAAAGTTGAAGCTAGTTGCTCGTTCCAAAACGTAGGGTAGGTCTCTATGGAGAACAACGAGCAAGAAACTCCACGGATACTCTTTTAAAATCCAGTTTTTACAAAATACTGCTTATATTATTCTTGTTGCTTCTATATGTAAAAACAATGAAGGTAATCTAGCAATACAAAATATAAGAAATAATCAAGATAAAAACCATGGCAGTTAAGAGTTGACCAATCTCTACTGACAGCGCCCGTTCACGAACATGACGCGTGAATCGGCACCATTCAGCTCAACCATTTTGGAGGGAGCTGAATGATTCAACACACGTGCCACCATCAGCGAGACATTTGAGTGAGCATGATAATAAAATACCTATTTAAGTAGCACTTTGCCTACGACTTTGTCCACGTGAACTTTCTTACGGATCACGATTACGGATTATTTTTTGATAATAAAATCCCATCAAAAACCTTTTCATGTAAAATGTTGCCAAGACGCGAGCCAATGGCTCGTACTGTCAAAAAGATATGAGATCTCTACCTATATTCTCTACTTTACTACCCCTAACTTCACAAACTCGACTCCTTAGTCAAAATATGTATATAGCTCGACCGTTTCGCTACCGTTACATCAGCGTAAGGAGAAAAATGTATTCACTTTTGTGGTAAACAATAGTTCTTGTCGTAACGAAACGGCCAAGCCACATACATATTTTGACTACACTCCTACCTAGCACCAGCACTGTAGAGTGGTGGTTTTTCATCTGAAATATTTCTCGGGCTAAGTATACCTACTCTTAGGTATACCCAACAGGTTCCGGACTCTTGTGTATCATAGGTACACTGCTACACCATTGCCGAATGACTGAGGATTCCCAGATGGGCGGAAGGCCCAGACATAGGTAGGTACAATACGGTCAACGTAACTTGGCGCGTCTGAAGTTAGCTGTTTGGCTGCGCAATGGAACTTTTAGGAACGAAATTGTCTACTGCGCAGCTAATCGGCTAACTTCAGACGCGCCAAGTTACGTTGACCGTACTGTAAGTACCTAATCATAGGTAATGTATGTGAGTATGAACAAGCTTAAGTTCTTACGAAATCCATTCAAGCTATTTTCTGTGCTGTCTGAGTCGGACAGCACAGAATTCACAATACTTTAACGATGATAATGCTAACATTATCATCGTTAAAGTATTGTTAGGGAACTACGTTACCCCTGAGTACTTAGGCTGTAGTAGTAGTAGTAGTATGACAGGCTGGTGTCTGCAACTCCACGTCTCAGTGCGTATTTTGCGTACAGGTGGGAGGTAAACCATTCGATCCACCCGAGCTCCTCAAGAAAGGCTAGCAGCGCATTGACGTCGCTGGCGATCAGCCGTAGGTTACCTGGGTTACTAAGAAAGTACATTGCCCTGTATGAACGACCTCAGGGCAGTTCAGAAGCACATGGGATGCCCACCGCGCTTGTACTCGACCCCCTTCTAGCGAGCTCGTCTACAGCATCGTTACCACGCGAACCGCTGTGTCCTTTAATCCATTGAATGGTTGCATCATTGAGAATACCCACCTCGTTCAGTTTTTGGTGACATTCGTGTATCAGCCCGGAGTTGACCGAGTGTGTGTTGTCCTACTGCCTGCCTGTTTAGTATAGCTGAGGCTGCCAAGCAGATGTCCATGCACTCGGCGTGGAACACTGGGTTGTAAGCATCCAGTACTTAGGGTGTTATGTAGGTATCTGGGAGCACGATAGTGCCCCCGCCAAGACGAGCCAAGTAAAGCGCAAGGGCACTACCACCTACCTTTTCTCGAAGCGCTTCGTCGTTTTTTTGAACCCTCATAACTTGGGTTTGGATTATGCCAGATAAACAAAATTCTCGGGATTCGGAGATGTAGACCTAACTACATAGCAGTAGTAAACTCACCAAGCGCCGCAATAAGATTGGTGACTTCCTCATGAATGTAGCTTTGCGGTACTCCGCGTAACGCTGCGGTGAGGCCCAGCACCTGCGAAATGTTCATCCAAGGCGGCACCAGTTTTTTGTCACAACTGAACGACACTTGCTGACTGTACTGCAATGCAAGTATATAATTACGTTAGTTTTAAACTACTAAAACTGAATCAAGCAGTTAGATGACTTGTTTTAATCGATTTGGAATCGATAAATTATTGCCTCGGGCCTAGTTCCACCAACCTCACCACCAATTTCAGTTTGGAGGATGGAGTCACTCGCGTCCGCAGGAGATACCTACCTTCAACAACCCTGCACGTGTCCTCCGGGTGGTGCTAAACGAGTTGACAACGCCGAGCATCGGGCGGCGGATCAGATATCCCGACCCTGACTAGGGCAACCCAGTCAGGAGAGGTTACGGGGACCTTGAGGGACCAAAAAACCTCTAAACATCCTGGCGTAGAAGGCAAGGGGAAACCACTACGACGAATTCTCCCTTGAGAATGTCCCGACCTCATAATGACTAGTACGATACATGGATTTGCGAGGTCGGATGATCCGATTGACACCCGGCGCTCGATGATATCCGGGTCATCGAGTGTGAAGTTGGCTACCGAAGGCTCCGTCAGGGTGCGGTATCAGGCCCAGGCGGCAGCAAATACTTCTGATACCCAACAACAGAGATTTGCAACCCGCCTTCTACATCGTATTGCACACTGGAACGTGAGAGGCCTCCTAGATAATGGGAAACTGAGCATTGTGGAAAGGGAAATGGAACGACATCATGTGGCTATTCTGGGAGTTTCTGAGACGCATTTGAGAAATTCTAGTCACTACCAAACAACAGAAGGGAACACAATATTTTGCTCTGGAAATGAAGAGCAAAGCAGAAATGGTGTGGCAGTCATAATTCCCAAGAAATATAACAACTGTGTTCTTGGATACAAGCCAATAAATGACCGGATCATGACGATCAAAATAGATTGCAAGCCTGTTGTGCTCAATATCATCCAAGTATATGCCCCAACTGCTCAATCCTCGGAAAGTGACATAGACAGCTTTTATGAAGTCCTAGAAGACACTATTAAAGGACTTCCCCGCCGCGAGATGTTGTTGGTCCAGGGAGACTGGAATGCTAAGATCGGTGACACTACAGGCGATGATCACATCAGAAATGTAGGCAAATACGGCATTGGAGTGCGGACTGAAAGGGGTGAGATTTTTAGAATTCTGTATTGGAAACAGACTTACAGTCAGTAACACCTGTTTCAAAAACCACCCTCGCCGTCTGTACACATGGAAATCACCAGGAGATCGTTTTCGCAACCAAATAGATTTCATCACTATTGACCAACGGTGGCGGTCGAGCGTCATAAATTCTAAAGCGTTTCCTGGCGCAGACTGTAACAAAGTCAAAGTCAAAGTCAAAGCATTTATTTCAATTAAACCATTTACAGGCACTTTTGAATTGTCAAGGAGTCGGTCAGTTAGACAGAAAGTTGAAGCTAGTTGCTCGTTCCAAAACGTAGGTAGGTCTCTATGGAGAAGAACGAGCAAGAAACTCCACGGACACTCTTTTAAACTCAGGTTTTTACAAAATACTGCTTACATTATTCTTGTTGCTTCTATATGTGAAAACAATGAAGGTAATCTAGAAATACAAAATATAAAAAATAATCAAGATAAAAACCATGGCAGTTAAGAGTTGACCAATCTCTACTGACAGCGCCCGTTCACGAACATGACGCGTGAATCAGCACCATTCAGCTCAACCATTTTAGAGGGAGCCGAATGACCCAACACACGCGCCACCACCAGCGAGACATTTGAGTGAGCATGACAATTCTCTCAACCGCCATGCTACATGCTACAATGCAACACAGACCATCAACTTGTTGTCGCAGAGATAAGAATCCGCTTCAAATCGCATAGGAAAACCCATACTAAGGCTCAAGAAAGTGGAATCAGAGTTATTTGCAGATACCACGGAAAGAGCATTTCTAGAATCCTCGCACTTTCAGAAAGACAGCATAGAACACCGCTGGCAAAGTTTTAAATTGGAAATGGTGAAAGCTGTCGAAAGCATCGCTAAACAACGGAAGCCACAACAAAAAAAGAAGAAGTGGATAAGTGAGGAAACGTGGGAAGTTATTGAGCGCAGAAAACAACTTAATGCGTGCAGCCTAGTATCCGATGCCAACAAAGAAACGTACGGAAGCCTCAGCGTTGAGATACAGAGACTATACAGACGAGACAAAAACCACCACCAAACATTTAAGTGAGATCTGCGCTGAAGTAGAAAAACACGCGCAAAAGTACCAGACTGCAGATCTGTTCAAAAAAGTGAAACAGATAACGAAACAGTTTAAGACCCAGTCCTGGATGGTTGAACACAAAAATGGTGCGCTAGTCTATGAGATCAAAAAAGTTGCAGAACGGTGGAAAGAGTACTGTGGAAACTTATATAGCTCAGATAAAACAGCAACAGCAAGTACTCTAGGTGACCTGGACTTTAGAGATATAGAGCTCGAACCAGATATACTGCAATCTGAAGTGATCAATGCAATCCGCCATCTAAAATGTGACAAGGCTCCTGGCACAGATCTTTGCACAGCCGAATCCTTAAAGGCGTTGGGTGATAGAGGAATACAAAGATTGACGGATTTGTGCAACTGTATTTGGAGATCTATGACTTGGCCAATAGATTGGACCCATTCTTCCTGCCTTTACACAAAAAAGGATCGACGAAAAAATGTGAGAACTACAGAACGATTGCTCTAATCTCACACACAAGCAAAGTTCTACTGCACGTTATTAACACCAGACTGCGGCATTTTCTGGATTGGCAAATACCACAAGTACAAGCTGGTTTTGTCAGGAGAAAAGGGACGCGAGAGCAAATCCTCAATGTCAGACTCATTGTCGAAAAATGTTACGAATTCAATACTCCAGGTGTTTTGTGTTTCGTCGACTATCAAAAAGCCTTCGACTGTGTAAACTGGCAACATCTTTGGCATATACTAGCAGAAATGGGGGTACCTCTGCACCTCATCGCGCTTATTAAAAATCTTTACGATACAGGTTATGGCACGGTCAAGGTCAACCACCAAATTTCTTTGATAGATTTTCAACTTTATTACAAAATCATATGGTTCATATTTAATTGGGAAAATTTGACAGTTAGGTATGGCTTGATGTGCTGGCGTCTGTACTTAGACAAAACAATTGACCAAAAAATCGCTCCGTCTTAATAAGTTCAGAAAGTTGTTCACGGACATATAATATGTACTTAGTGTAACTACCTAAAAATTATAATCATCATCATCATCAGCCGAAAAACGTCCACTGTTGAACATAGGCCTCCCCATAGAACGCCACAACGAGCGGCAACCTGCCACTTGCATGCACCAGTTACCTGCGGCTTTGACGATTTCGCCAGTCCATCTGGTGTGAGGCCTACCAACGCTGCGACTTCCGGTTCGTGGTTGCCACTCGAGAACCTTTCTACTCTATCGGTTATTGGTTCTTCGAGCGATTTATTATAATACTAGCTGACCCGACAGACGTTGTCCTGTCCCTATCTACACTACCAAACTACCTGCCTACCTACCCTACACTACCTACCTACATACCCTACACCTACCCTACACATACCCTACAACTACCCTACACCTCTTATTTTCTGGTCTCCTGGTACAGAGGCCAGCACATCAAGCTACTACAATCTGTCAAATTTATTTGATAGATTACCAACTTTAATACAAAAGAATAAGGTTCATATTCAATTGGGAAAATTTGACAGTTTGGTATGGGTTGATGTGCTGGCGTCTGTACATTGGACCACTTATTTACTTATTTACCAGAAGAGCAGATTGCCCGCGACTTCTTCCGCTTGTATTTTCCCAAGGACCCCTAATTTTTTAATAATGCAATATAGCCTATGTTACTCAGGGACGATGTAGCTTTCGATTGGTGAAAGAATTTTTGAAATCGGACCAGTGGTTTTTGAGTTTATTCGTTACATACAAAAATACAAATTTTTCGTCTTTATATTATTGGTATAGATATATGCTTACGTTGTGCGGTTGCGATATGAGTTTGTACTTGGACATGGAGCACACATCGCCGCTGCTTGGGATCTTGTACCCCGCCAGGATCTCGCACAGCAATCTACGTTCTTGCTTGTGACCCGATACTGACAGCACCTCGCCCTTGTCCACGTATAAGTACACTTTGTGGACCATGTACACATCCCCTTGTCTCTTCGTTACGCCTGTAGCTAGGAGGTACTCGCTAGACGTGTCACCTACTCTGTCATCTACAAGTGTTAGTCTGTGTTAGTGATCCTAAGTGCCAAGTGCAAAGTTATTTTTAGTTGCGTATGATGATGTAAGATTTTAATGATCATTCATGAAACAAACAACCTCATTGCGTTACAAAGTTAATGTCAATGCCTTTTTTGATAATTAAAAAATATAGAATCTATTAATTGCGTTACTTATGTCGCCGACCAGACGAACTTTTCAAACATAATTAGGAAGCAATGGATTATTAATTTCTGTCATAAGTAATCCTTCGGATTTGGAAAATTGGTTAAAAGTTTACATTGCTCGAAATGCCATATTTAGTATTGTCATAACATTATGACGATTGGAAATACGACAATTTGAGTTTTTTAGTCACGTGCATAAACTTACTATAAAGGTTCGCATTGCTTCTTTGTCGCGGGTCATGAAGCTCCGCATTGTTGTCGAGAACATTACTCTTTCCCCCCTCACATTGGAATGATTGCTCACTCAAAGTCTCTGTGTCTCCACTGGCAACCTTGAGAATGATAGTACTCCACAGTCGGTGGAATATTCTGTACTCTATAAGTAGTAGTAAAATCGTGAAGAAAGTTGCAGTCGTGAACATTGCTGTAAATTCCACTAGCACTCCTGGATATTTGTTGAAATAACCTTTTCTCGAGAAACAATCTTGCAAAACACCGCATTTATCTGGAATGTCGTTAGTCATGGGTAGAATGACTTTAGGTAGGTACTTTATCACTTTCTTTATTCAAATTAAAGAAAGTAGGTACTTTCTTTAATTTGAATTAAGAGAGTGATAAATAAAAATATTGATAGAAAGCGAGCCCAACCAAAGAAGAAGAACAAAGGGAGATTGTTTAAGGGTTGATTTGAACGAAAAGGGGGGAAATGCTATGGGCATAGACGGCTAACGCCTCGTACAGACGAGCAGCACTTTGCTGTCGACAGGGCCAACTTCAGCTGTCGACAGAGGCAACTGCAGCTGCCGCCATTGGTCGGCGTTTGCCGTCGACACGTGGACAGCAAACGCCGACCAATGGCGACAGCTTAGTATGAGCGTCGACAGCTGTCAACAGTGTGTGTGTCTGTAGGCAGCAGTCGGCGTGTCGAATACTGCAGCAGTTGCTTTTGTCGACAGTAGCAGTTGCTTCTGTCGACAGCTGAAGTTGGCTCTGTTGACAGCAAAGTGCTGCTCGTCTGTTTGACGCTTTAGGCCTAAAACGCACTAGCAGCTGGCGATGATGGGGCGTGCCGTTGCGGCAGGCCGCACTTCAATTTTGATATAAAACCGCATGATATCAACGCACTGACATGCGCCCTGCCGTCAACCGCTCCGGTTGTCGTGGAGCTGTGTCAGGCCGCACCGGTTGAATGTAGCGGCGCGCCGCATACGCTCAACGTACAATACGGTCAACGTATCTTGGCGCATCTGAAGTTAGCTGTTTGGCTGCGCAATGGAACTTTTAGGAACGAAATTGTCTACTGCGCAGTTAATCGGCTAACTTCAGACGCGCCAAGATACGTTGACCGTACTGTACTAGGCGCGGTTAGAGCGAAGACACATTGCTCCGTTGCACGGCTTGCGTCGTCGGAGCATTGACGCTCCGTCATTTTACATATAAATTTTAAAACATGCCACGCTTATCCGTTGCTTTGCGTTGTCGAACGTATTACGTCGACGCCAAGACGAAGCGGGGGGAGGTGATGCGGAGCGGCAACGTAGTTAATTTTGTTCTGGCAGAGAAAAAACACGTGCGCGACGCAAGACAACGGAGAAGTGTGGCATGCAGTGCGTCCAAATGTTGCGCTGCGACCTGCGACGTCGCAACGCAACGCAACGGAGCAGTGTGGCTTTACTCTTAGCCGCAGCGCTTCCCGTCCTAGTCAGTCGCTACACACTGTCAGGGCGCGCGTGTCAAGGATTTAGATACAGAAAAGTTCAGTGATTTTATTGATATCCTAGTGTACCTAAACAATGTTTTAAAATAAAAATATTAACCTTTTGACCGCTACAGTCATGTATAGATGACAAACCAAAATGTGTCCAGCACGCCACGGTCATGACTACATGACAGACGAATTACTAGATACACTATGGAATTACGTATAGAAACGTAATTCCATAGAGTAGTAATACGTAGCTTGGCGCCGAGGGCACGTTTTCAGTTTTTTGATGTGGGGGTCAATAGGTTAAACTGTGCTGTCATGTCGTGTCTTTTGCGACGACATTTTCCACGATAAATAAATAATTGTAGCAACTTCTTCGAAGTCAATCATGTCCAATATTTCTAGAAGAACAGCACGACGACGAAATGCTGCGGAAAGCAACAGAACAGAGACGATACGGCAAGCAGCATTACGACCGTTAGTGCGTTTTAGGCCTAACACAGAGGAGTTAGTATATAGGAGAAAAACATGTAGCCTCGAACCCTAACAACACAGGAAGTAGAAATTTTGATTTGACAAGGATACTGTTCCATTGGTTGACTTACCGCAACATTTATGAAATCTGTTCATTAAACAAAGCTGCTTCTCCTTGTAGAAATTGCATTCATTGTTGTAAAGGAATATCTGTTTTATCTTCACGTAAGCGTACGCAATATTAAACTGAGGGGACAGGGTCATAAAGCTCATGATGTAACTGAGAGCATCGCCGTAGAATAACTTTGCTAATATTGTGGTTTCACCTAAAGGAAAAAGGCATAAAGGTTTGGAATGAAAATAAGCTCAAGTTATATGTTGTAAAAAAGCATAGACATTTGCTTCAAGTCGATTTTTAAATTGAAAATTTACTTTTAATTTACAGGATTTTAACATGAATTAAATATTTAAACAAAATAAATATGAAGGATTCTAATTTCGATCGGATTTACGGTCCTAAGCGCAAGAAGACCAAAGCCGTTAAGCTCTATACTCTCAATTGAGGGTTTCCCGGGATTCAGGCTGTGGTGAGGGTTCAGTATCCCTTACGTCAGAGTATGCTCCTGAACATTGAGAACTTGTCCAAACATAGTGTATGTAATTTTTTTTCGTCTCTAATGGGACACTGAAGCCTCGAAGCCTGGAAAACCTGAAGAAAGAAGAACACTAAAAAAATAATGACTTACTAAACACAAGGTTAAAGATGACAAAAGTCATAGTGTTGATGCCCATCCATGGCCCCAAACTGAAGACGTACGCTTGCGGTATACAGCCGATCCCGTACACCAATAACATAATCGGGACTATCACTGTAACATGAAGCGTAGATAAGTCACATAATTATGAGCCATCATCATTCCAATCACGTCGTCAACTTTGTGATTCAAACTGATTTTTGAAGAAAATCGCGACGAATCCAAAAAATAATCAGCCAGGTGCTACTTAGTCGGATACGATGGGTTCCGTACCACCGTAATATATAAAATAACCCAAGACAAATGCTTCGAAAAAAAAAATGTTTCATTAGGTAGTTTCTGAGATAAGAGGTATAGTTGTATGGTGTTAAGTTAAACATAACCCTTAAATTAATATCTTTTATAACTAGAGTTAACATATAAAATACTTACAAAAATCAACCATCACGAATTCAGACGTAGCTGATTTGGAGAACATGAAGAAGATCATGATGAAGCTCATGATGGCCACAAGCAACCAGTACAGAAGGAGGTCGCAGAAGTACAACGTGAACCAGTACCGAAGAGGGGAGAAGTTCATTGCGTTTTTCTGGAAATTTCCCGGAAATGTTGAAAGGAAGAGTAAGTAGTTTCAACTGTCTTTCAACTCACATAGGTGGGTTGGTTTTAACTGAATGTCATGTAGAATTGTAGATATGCGTGTACATTGTTTCTGTGTGCATAACGTAAAGACGGTTCTGCCAACATGGAGTGTACCCAAACTTACGCACTTAAAAACAATGCATTACACGTGTCAGAGCCACACATAAATAATTCCCACCGCCTTCGGTGTTAAAAATATGGTTTAACACTTAACACCAAAGGTGGCATTCTATAGATCAAGGAAATGCAGCGTGATTTCCAGCAACGAAATCATCATCATTTAGTAGTTTTGTGAAAGGTGAAAAAGGGTCCACAGGTCTGCCAAGAACAATAGATGGTCAGGTAAATGTAAAATGAATTTAATGTTAACCTGACCCACTGAACCTGTTTTATGTAAAATGTCTGCTATTTAAAAACTAAGTCAATGAAATAAAAAAATCACCTGAAAATGTCTTATAAGGCCATATTCCATTGAGGGTATAAACGTCATGTGCCAAATGCTCAGTATTAATAGTAATTCTATAAACAGAGGCGGATTCTGTTCGAGTGTGTCTGACGTCGACTGTAATAAATATTAATTTATTAGTAAATTTGCTTGGTATATGGAAGCTAAAAGACAAGGATCTTTAGTAACGGATGATAGGAATGAGTCTAGGGGATATTGTTGTGTAATAGTACCACAGAGAGATCCAAAGTGAGAGGGTCGTCGTCGATCTTAATGGAAGCGTCCATTGACCCAGTGTAATGACGCAGCAGCGCCATGTAGACGCGTGCCAGGGACCGCGCTTGGGCGCTGTGGTCGAAGTGAATCGGACTGTATAGGGCTCCTACCTGTAATCGTAAAACAAGAGCATGCTCACGCCATGATAATGTTGTGGTCAGGTTAAAAAACAGAAACAAACAAAAACGACCATCTTCAAAAAGGTAATCGCCTTCAAAATCTAAAAAGTGATAAATAACTTTAGCACAGTAATAACACATGACTTCAGATTTGGAAGTCAGTGGCTTTGTTCCGTTTGTTGTCTTTAATTGCCACCGACTTCCAAATCTGTGCTAAAGTTATTTACAACTTTTTAGATTTTGAAGGCTATTTTGTCTTTTTTGTAAAAAAGCTTTATATTTATCACTTTTTAGTACCTTCTTGTCATCCAAATCCATTAAGAACCGGCAACACAATTAAAACAGAGGTACTCCAAAGATTGAAGAAACTATTCGTTCGTCGTCTATGTAGATTATTTTGGGATTTAAGTAATTGATTTTTCGCGTAACAAATATACAAAAAAAAAATAACATACAGTCGATTTGAGAACCTCGTTCTTTTTGAAGTCAGTTGAAAAGGAACAGCTTTGTACTATTTACCTCAACTAATTCTTTTTCGTTAGTATATACGTCCATGCCATACGCATACTGGTACACGTATTCTTGTGGCGAATCAATGGCACGAAGGACCAGATATTCTGTCAGATCCTGCAGCGAAACACGTTAAAATTGACCTATTAATTAATAATTGTATACTGCAATTAATTGCTGCCACATTCAATTAAAGTTAAACCAAATACGATGGGCCGCAAAAATAACAGGTCAATAGAAAATCTGCGATACGTATCTTCTAAAGTTATGTACATACATGGTAGGCTAGGCTAGGCTTGTATAAATATTATGTTATAAGCAGATTATTAAAGCTTATTATAACTTATAAACCAGGTTTCATTTAAAGAGTCCCGACTTCCGAAACTAAAGTCATATTATGTGTTCTGTGTTAAAGTTATTTATCACCTTTTAGTTTTTGAGATCTTTCTTGTAAAAAAAGGTTTTTATTTATATAACTTACCTCTGTATGTGAAAGAGCTGTATACTCCATATTTTCTATCTCTCTTTGTGTTGCTTTAGTGTCCGATAGTACGTAACTGTAAAGAAAATAGGTTTGATAAAAAACTACGCTATATGAATAGTTTTAAGACGATTTTAAGACACATATAAATACGATTGGAAAGCAATGGTAATTTTAATCTGCCTAGCGTTATCCCACTCTATTTATATGTTCCGTGATCCCAAGGGTCCGATTCCAGTCTAATTGGGTGCAACTGAAAACTAGTATTTTAAATGAAGCGATTGCCTATTTGGGCCTTCACAACCCAGTTATTGGATGACACGATACCCCGTGGTAGGACTGGTTGTCAAACCTTAGGGCTCCTGAGCCCTGACTACCCGCAACGACTGCTAAATATCTATGTATGACCGCCGAGACCACACAACACGCAGCACATTGCAGGTACTGTGCACGAATAAATACACTGCATAATGCATCTGGCTCGCAGTATTATTATTTACTTTTTTATTTAATGTGTGACAACTGTTAGTTCCTTGTACACAATAGGTGACGATATAAACCTTATTAATCACACACTCTTTACTACAATTTGCTACACTTTTCCTATTATTAATTTATCAAAATAAACTTAAAGCTGGTTTACATCTGTATATCACATACTAAGGTTCAGTTGAAATTAATTAAGGTGTTAAAAATGTATGAGATACATTAAAAACCACTTTGATTTTAATTTAAAAAAATCAAGCGTCAGGCACAAGTGGTCTGGTATTTAGGCTGAATTAGGCCTGTTTGGCGCAGTTGTGGGGCGCACATAATGTTTTTTATATAATATTTCTATTTTTTTATTGAATAACCTTTTTTATTATTTTTGTGTGCACATGGTCTCAACCCCCTCTTGGGGGAGACCTATGCCCAGCAGTGGGCGTCTAAAGGATGACAAGATGATGATGATCATCAACATCATCATAGACAATCAATCAACAGACAACAATAGACATTCACATCATCATCATTCATTAATTCATTCATTTTGTCTGTGTCAATAGACATTTTTTCTTTCTTTTACCAGCTTTCAAACTCCGAGCTATTACTGTGAAATCCCATAGCATTCATCAAATCAAAATTTGCCCAGACTTGGAAATTGGATCCAGGAGCCCACGTTTATCAGTCGTGCTGGCGACCACGACATTAACGCGGCGAAGCGGAGATTGGAAAGCAATTGCAATGTAAAAAAAAAACAAAACTTTTCTGAATGAACTAACCCATTGGCAATAGAACGACCGGCTTTGGAATCGTCGCAACGCAAAACCAAAATAGTTTTCATCTTCATAATTTCTACTGTCAATGTCTGAAATTAAAATATTTTCTTTTAATGAAAAATGGCCATCAAATTAAATCAAAATCATTTAAGTATGTAAAATATGGTACAATAGATGTTATTACAAGAAGAGAAAGACTGTGGTGTACGCGTGTTTCCTCGATTTATACAAGGCTTTTGACGTCGTTATCCCGTGGAGGCAGCTGGAGAGGACGGGCTAATCGTGGGAACTTATCAGTTTGCCCCGGTACTGGTACTCGTGACTACGAGCAAAAACATGTAAACAGTTGGTCTCATTCTAAACTGATTTTCCCCTAAACTATTGATTGAAATGTTATAGGATTACGAATAGAGTATATGTTTTTGATCCCAAACTACTATAAAATAGGTACTAATCTATGAGTTGAAATAGTTATTACACGAGAAAATTGCTTGTAAATTTTGCAATTTGTATACATATTTATGCTCGTGACTGTGAAGGCACCAGGGCAATAGTGTTCAGTGGGCGGATGCGATGTCGGACCCGTACACTAATGAGTGTGGAGTAAGGCAGGGCGGTCTGACCTCGCCCACATTATTCAACATCTATATGCACGAGCTGATGGTCTCGCTCAGCAGTCAGCATGTCGGATGCTATATAGACGGAGTTTGTGTCAACAATATGAGTTATTTGGGGCTGTGGGCGGAGGAGACTACTCAGTACGTGTATGGAATACGCGCGTGGATATGGGTTAAAATATAATGGGAAGAAAAGCCAATGCATGATTTTTCAGGACATCGGTGTGTCGAGCCCTCTGAAGATTCCGAATGTTATTCTCTATGGATTTAAATTGGTCAACTCGGTCTATCGGTTAGAGGGCATCTACTCACCGAGAACCTTAAATACTGCGGCCGGGAGCGGAGGGTGCTGTCGGTGCGAACCAACATGATAGCCCGCAGGTTTTCGCGTTGTACTACTGGTGTGAAGGTCACGATTTTTAGAGCGTATTGCACATCTCTATAAACGTGCAGCCTGTGGGTTGACTATACTGAAAGGGCATACAGTGCCCTTCGTGTCCAGTATAACAACGCGTTCTGGGCGGTGTTCGGGCTGCCCCGTTTCTGTAGCGCATCAGGGATATTCGCGATGGATAACACGCACTGATTGTTTCCACGCTTCTTTGCGGAAGCGGTGTGCGTCCCTGGTGCGCCAGGTGCGGGCCAGCCCCAATGCTATCCTGGCAATGATTGCCAACTGGCTAAACTGCCCTTTTATCCGGCATTGCTGTGACAGGCATGTTGCTGTTCCAATGCCGGTTTGAAATTTATAATTAATGTGTGTATTTTATCTACATATATGACCAATGATGTAAATGAATGCATAAATTGTATGAATTATGAGTCTTGTTACTTGAGTCTTGGTCTTGTCTTGTTGATTTGTTACTCATCAAACCACCAATGGTTTGGTAGTGGATAGAGGTTAGGTTGGTCAAAGATTCGTTTTATCAAGGTAAGCAAACTTAAACATTATAGTGACAAATTAAGCATGCTCTGTCGCGCTTTTCGCATAGTTACAGTCAACAGCAAAAGTAGATGATCAACATCAGAAATTCAATTCTAATGAACGGAGTTCGCGTCAGAACTGTGTAGCGTCGAAGTGATTCAAAAGTATGTGTGTGACAATCACATACTTTTGAATATGTCTTTACATAATGTCAGACTTTCTAACTTCTGACTATCAAAGATCTACAAATGACAGCTGGGACCAACGGCTTTACGTGCTTTCCGAGGCACGGAGGGAACGCGGTATAAAAGAGATGGTCTCCCATCCACATACCGACCGCGGCTTGCGTAGCTTAACCTTTGACCGAACGATCTGTACGGTTTTAACTGAGCCACGAGCTTTTTTTTATATTCATAATATTGATAATTCAATAGGGGCTGGAGTACTACCTCATATATTCACGGGCCCCTGGGCTGCAACCCAAAAAGCCCTTTTATAGATCCGCCCCTGACTCTTACGGGCCATGCATGCCATGGCCCATGGGATGTCGAAGAATTTGTTAAATCGAGGAATTCGTTATATTAGACCATGTCCATTGGGTTATTCGTTTTTTGACAGCTGCCTTAGAACGTAACTATTCCCTTACTTGCCTTAGAAAGCAACGAGTCTTGTTTCTTCCTTGCTTCAAAAAAAACGATAATCGATACTAAATATACCAACAAAATAAAAGTGTAAACAATCAAAACGTTACGTAGCGTAGGTGCAATGACGTGCAATCACTAGTTGTCAAAACCACCAACTGTCGAGAAACGGTTAAAACAGTGGACAGAATATAAGGGTCGTTATATTCAGGTTTAACTATAGTAACTATGCAAGATTAATCTATATATATAAAACGCAAAAGTGATTGACTGATGTATCAACCCACAGGCCAAACCCATAGGCTAGAAAATTAAAATTTCGTACACGTATTCCTCATATGACGAAGGCATCCACTAACCCCCAAGAGAAAAAAGATTTTATGAAACTTTTTATATTCCTTGAATATATTTGCATTACCAACCTACCTAGGTAGGGTAGGGTAGGTAGGTAGGTAGATAGGGACAGGACAACGTCTGTAGAGTCAGCTAGTTCAATATAAATTAAGACTTACTTCACTTCTTGTTATTTTTATGGTAGGGTCTAAATTTAGCACGGACGGCATCGACATTCCTAAGGATATGCCTGCCATCACCGCTGACAGAAACTGCAAAAATCAATAACAGCATAATATTAATAATTCGTGTTGCTGAACCTAAAAATATTTCACAAGATTTTGAGCTGTCTCTACTAGGAAAATTTAGTAAGAATCTAACGATAACTGATAATTTATTAGCAAAATTTAAAAAGGATTAGAGAAATTGAGTTGATTCTCCAAAAACTATTGTACACCAAAATTAGTACTGTTATAGGATCGATCAAATAAATAGCAAATTGATATAACCAACTAACCGTGACAGTAAGTCCTATATTATTACGCATGTGGTACTTAACGAACTTCGAAAAGATCCATCCAAAATGTATATCGCGGTAATGAGTCCGCCGTGTCCATTTAACCGGCTCTAAAATTATTATTTAAGAAAGAAAACCAATAGAAAGGAAAAATCATTAATAATGTAAAAAACAATATTTGAAAAAAGAAAATCCAGACATCAATCAAACTCAAACTCAAAATCATTTATTTCAAATAAACCATTTACAGGTACTTTTGAATTGTCAGAGTCAGTCAGTCAGTCAGTCAGAAAGTTGTATACTACTATCTATCTGTATACTAATTACCTACCGGCAAACTTCTTTAAGGCCTGTTTAGAGTTTTGTACCCTAACTTCATCATGCACATACCCACGACCTCTGTAATCCACTATTGCACTGAAAATATAAAACATCATCATTATCAGCCATCCTCACATATGGTTCACAAACATGGTCTTTGACAAATCAACAGAGGTCCACCCTTTCGGTTCGCCAGAGAGCTATGGAACAGAGTATTCTGGGTATAAAACTACAAGACCGGGTTAGGAATACCACCATCCGTTCCATTACAAAAATAACTGACGTCTCTCGGAAAGCTGTAATGCTGAAATGGAATTGGGCTGGACACATCTGCCGCATGTCAGACGATCATTGGGCCAAACGTACGTATTGGGTTCCTCTACATGGCAAGCGACATCGCGGCAGGCCCAGGCGGAGATGGCGGGATGATCTAGACTCCTTCGAAAAAGACTGGTCCCAAATAGCCCTTAATAGAGAGAGTTGGAAGGAGAGTGGAGAGGCCTTTGCCCTGCAGTGGGACACTAGGCCTCCCATATAGAACACCACAAAGGGTGGCAACCTGCCGCTTGCGTTCACCGGTTATCTGCGACAGTGTCGTCGGTCCATCGGGTGTGAGGCCTACCAATGCTGCATCTTCCGGTTCGTGGTCACTTGAGAACAAGAGAGAACCCACTTGAGACATATTTTCGTCTAAAATTCCACAGTCCCTAAATACGAAGGTTTTTAGAGGTGTGAAGAACAGAGTAAAAAATTTCTCAACCTCCGTTGAAAAGGGAGGATCCTCCGACGTGTTATATCTGCTGGGCTATTGTCCGATGTTTCTAGTAGGGATTTTTGTACCTATATATTCTAATGTTACGGAAAACTCTGCTTGCGCGATCTAGGAAACGTTGGTTAGTAGTACGTAGCATGTGCAATAGATGTCGCTACAGGTTTATAACCAGTGTGTGTTGCCAGTAATGACTTATGGCACAGAGACGTGGTCCTTCACTGCTGGCCTCCGAGAGAAGCTCAGAGTCACGCAGCGAGCCATGAAGGGAGCTATGCTCGGAGTTTCTTCGTGAATGTGTGGCCAATGGCAATGGGCAGGCCACATCGCTCGAAGAACCGATAACCGATAGGGAAATATGAAACAATCTTTTATTAATACTTATTTTACAGACATCCAAGACGAATTGCAATCAGTCAAAATTGTCTGCACCAAAGAATCATGGCGAGATTTGTACAAAAAAAAATAAGATGTTTAGAGAAGTTGAAATTCTAATTCTTTTATTCTTGGATACCTAAAGAGTATCTTCAGGCATTTACAATATTTTTAAAACCCCGCAAAAAAAGTTAATAGTTTAACAAAGAGCTCATTATTTTAGAACGAAACGGCGACTGACAGTAACAGTGACACTGACAGCCGCCGTTTCACAGGTCTTACATTGAAATTGCATCATTTTATGGGAAATAATATCACAAAATAATGATTATTTTTTTCCACACACTTGTCACATCACTTGTCTGCCAATTTTATAGATCCGTTAACATCGCTTGTCACTTTCTTTTTTTTTATAAACTCAAAATGGGCATCGAGATAAAACGAAAAAGTGTTATTTTCATTTCGTAATATTTTAATTATGCGGGGGTTTAAAAATATGCTAAGTATATCAATCTACTACTGGTAATGTATTCTTCACATTGAAAAATATTTTAAACCCTCTAAATTACTTTTTTTTTTCATACAAATGAATGTATGAATCTCGCCATGATTCTTTAAAATAATAATAATAATTCGATCGTACCGCTTGCACACTTCCTGAGTATCGGGCACGCTGATATTAAACGATTTCAGCCTGTACCTATCGGAGTTGTCAGTTAGATCCTTCACAAGTTCTGCCACACGCGCAGAAGGATTGACCGGTAGACGCAAGATGATCATATAGGTGTAGTGAGCTCTAACTTTGGCCAAAGCGCGTGCACAGCGATCTAGAAGTTCCTTTTTTTCTTTGTACTTTTCATCACTCTTCATAGACAAAAGGAGTCGATATTCGCGACCTTTGGAGATTGAGTAGTAAGATATTTGTAGACCAAAAGCATATTTATGAACATAAAAACAATCACAACTGGTCACAACAGTTGACAAACATGCCGACAAAAAATGATTAAAGTGGTGTTCAAATTGAGTTTACTTACCAAACTTAAAGAACATATATGCTGGCGTTCCTCCATAGATGAGTATCTGTCTGTCGAACACAAACACCCGGTCTGCGTATTGAAGTTTCTTACTCGAGAAAGAATACAACACTATAGTCTTATACTTTTTGTATTCCTGAAAATAGCAAGCTATCTAATTTTTATCCTTTCAATAAAAATGTATGCGGTTTCGAAAGAAATTCTTCGACCTAAGATACAACCACGGACTAGAAAAAAAAGAAGGACTCCGCGCCACGCATATCGAAAGTGAAGCACCCTAAGTAAGCCGGACCGTTTGTACAAACATGACTCACGCACACATTTACATCATAGTCACGCATGGCAAGAAAAAAGTTCGTAACACTGAATATACATTGGAGACATCACATGGTCCCATAAGCTCTAACCTAGAAGTAGCTCATGAATTTGTAAATTTCTTTACTCAAACTCAAATCATTTATTTCAAATAAACCATTTACAGGCACTTTTGAATTGTTAAGGAGTCAGTCAGTCAAAAACTTGCAGCTAGTTGCTCGTTCCAAACAGTAGGTTTCTATGGAGAAGAACGAGCAAGAAAGAAGAAACTCCATGAACACTCTTTTTAAAGGTATTTAAAAAGAAATTTACAAATCTACTGCTACCTGCATCGATAATATTTTTTGCGATTGTGACTATTTGGATAAAGCTATTGTTAATTATCTGCCATCGGATCATAGCGGCCAAACGGTAACTTTTATATTTAAAATGCCTATGACAAAAGTGCAAATACAATTTAGACCATTAACAACTGGTAAATTAAATAGATTCAATAGTTCCCTAAATGATAAGTTAGGTACTCTGAACCATTATAATAACAAAGCAAATAAATTTTATGATGATTTCTTTTCTGTGGTACAGACTGAATTCAATAATTCTTACGAAAAAAAGGTAAAACATATTAGCCCTAAGTTTATATTTAGTGACTGGGCAACTAGGGGGATTAGAAAAAGTAGGGAAAGATTGTTTGAGCTGTATGGCCTTAAGAGCGCCCTTCCCCATCGAACACTAGATTAAAATTTTACATTATGACGTTCAAAAGTGCCTTTTAATGGTCTAATTCAAATAAATGATTTAACTTTGATTTTGACTTTGAACGAACTCCAACGCGAGCGTGATTGAAAATTTTTTTGTTTCAACCAACGCAAAGCTCGAAAACAAACGAGTAAGTGAGAACGCGATAACATCACAGGAAAATTGGCGCACGGAAATTTCACAAAACTTGTTCCAGGACATACGTGTATTTAAAAAAGCCTTACAAGTTTTTGGTTAAAATGTTTGTAAATTAGAATTTCCATTACATGTGCAAGGTTTCTATGAAGCTGTTTTTTTACTTTTTCAATGTATGAGTGCATTATGAATGGTCAAAGTCCTGACGAAATTGTGGGAAAAAAAACTGATTTTCGGGCGTGTTTACTGAATTTGTTTCTCAAAAAAGTTTACTTTTGGCTTCATACAAACCTAGATTTAAACCACAAGATACCCGTGTGTTAAAAATATTTGGAAAATAATTTTGTTATAACGCCGCAATCGCGTACGAGCATTTGTATGGGATATATGACGGGATGGGCGCTCTTAAGCCTTATATTAACACAGATACTTTCAACAAGTATGTTACTACTTATTCTAAAACTTTTAGAAATACTTGCAAGGTAGCTAAATTCCTATACATTAGCAATTAGATCAATTCGGCAGACGATAAAATAAAAACAATTTGGAAAGTTATAAATAACGAGACTAACAAGAAAAGAGTTCGTAACACTCCAGGTCCTTTCCTCTTTTTAGTTTATATTAATGATCTTCCCCGTTTATTTAAAAACTAACCCCAAATGGTGTTATTTGCCGATGACACTTCTTTAATTTTTAAGATAAATAGACGGACTAATAATCTCGACAATGTAAATAACGCCTTACTTCAGGGCCAAAATTGGTTCACAGCTAATAACTTAGTATTAAATGGAAAAAACTAAATGCATCAGATTTGCTTTACCAAATGTCAAAAGTAGTGATTGCGAAATAGTATTGAATAAAGAGAAACTGGAATTCGTTGATGAAACTGTTTTTCTGGGAATCACGCTCGACTCAAGATTACAATGGGGTCCTCATTTAACATCTCTCGCAGGACGGTTAAGTTCGGCAGCATATGCTGTCAGAAAGATCCGGCACTTTACTGATGTGGATACCGCGAGACTGGTCTATTTTAGTTACTTTCATAGTATTATGTCTTACGGTAATTTACTTTTGGGGCGAGCTGCAAACATAGAGTCTATTTTTATTCTGCAGAAAAGAGCAATCAGAGCCATTTACAATCTACGTATGCGCGATTCTCTAAGGGAACGGTTTAAGGAAATTAACATAATGACGGTACCTTGTCAATACATATATGAAAACATTATGTACGCAAGAAAAAATCTGCATCTTTTTGGTAAAAGAAGTGAAAGACATAACTATAGTACTAGAAATAGGGACCAACTAATTCAACCAGGATTCAGGCTGGCTAAAGTAGATTCGTCTTTCATGGGGTTCTGTCAAAAGTGTTACAATAAAATACCTCCCCACATTGTTCAACTTAATGAGACAAAATTTAAGTCCTATGTTAAACGCACACTATGCAGCCGAGCATACTATAAATTGGATGATTACATCACTGATAAAAATGCTTGGCTGGATGCTGGTCTAGCTCCACAGACCAGCATCTGGTCATCGGTCATCGGTCATCGGTCATCGGTTCATAGATTTATTAATTAGCATTGGTGACTATTTTTGGAGCTGCTGAAGATCTAAAACTACATTATGTTTGCATTGTATAAACTCAAACTATTAGTATTATATAATTTTGCATAGCACATACATGTGAGCACTATGTACTTTAAAGCTACCATTTACGAGATATGTCTTTCGTTGACTTGAATATGCCCTGGCGGTTGAGAGTTTGTCATGTTCACTTGAATGTCTCGCTGATGGTGGCGCATGTGTTGGATCATTTGGTTCCCTTCAAAATGGTGGAGCTAAATGGTGCCGATCCGTGCGTCATGTTTGTGAACGGATGCCGTCAGTTGAGACTGGTCATCTCCTAGCTACCTCGGTTATTTTAAGTTTATTTTCAATTGCCTAATTTCATTGTCACTTTTAACGTCTCTTGTAACATTATTCTCACATTGTACCCCTAGATTCAACATGAATGAAGTAACCTAAATTTGTAATATTCTATTGATGTTAAAAGAGTGTTCATGGAGTTTCTTGCTCGTTCTTCTCCATAGAAACCTACTGTTTGGAACGAGCAATTAGCTGCAACTTTTTGACTGACTGACTCCTTGACAATTCAAAAGTGCCTGTAAATGGTTTATTTGAAATAAATGATTTGAGTTGAGTTGAGTCGAGTTGCATATCGAAAGTACCGACCGTACCGATTTACGTGTGCGTCTGTCGGTGTATTTTAGGTGCTTTACTTTCGATATGCGTGGCGTGGAGTCCTACTTTTTTTCTAGTCCGTGGATACAACAATAAATTAATCATAAACATTGTATTTACCATTATTTTGTCTTCAATAACATCTTTGTACACGTCAAGCTTATTGATTACCGGTACAACTATGACCTGAAAGTTTAATTTTCATTTTTAATTTACACAAACACAAAATCATTAAAAGAGACTACTTTTGTCTCGTTCAACTAATAAAATTTTAGTCGTTTTAAAAACTTAATGTACCCGACATAAAATACCTTACAACGTAATAAAAATAATCAGTATGTCTATTCTGTTACAATCTCCCTCGGTGAATACCTAGGTGAAGTGAGCTGTCATATGTCCCAATGCTAGGGATTGACAAAGCAGACGGACGGATGACAGCTCACTTCACCTAGGTGTTCACCGAGGGAGATTGTAACAGAATAGACATACTGATAAATGTTTCTGACGGTTCTAAGTCCGTAACAATATATGAAGGAAGAATTAGACATAGTGGCTATAAACACATACAAACTGCTACATACTCAGAACATTAAGATTGCAATAGTAAGGAACACATTTTTGCGCTAAGGTGAATGAACTCTGATACCATATATCTTGGAACATAAGGCTTGGACTGCGCTTGTAACAGGGTCTTCAAAGGATATGTCTCATAATGGACCCAATCTATGTACACCACTTCAAAAAAAAAGAGAAAAATCCGTACAACCCGGGAAAAATATAGATAACTAACTTTTGCCCGCGACTTCGTCCGCGTGAATGTCGGTTATAGTGGATGCAGACGAAGTCGCGGATTAAAAAGTAACCTATGTCCTTCCCCAGAGTTCAAGCCATTCTCATACCAAATTCCATCAAAATCGGTCCAGTCGTTTCATCGTGAAAGCGTAACAGACAGAGTTACTTTCGCATTTATGATATTAGTATGGATTCATTTAAATGTATACTGTTGTGATAGTAAATTGATATTTAACAATAATTTTTATGGATTTTCGACATGGCGTCACTCAGATTTAGCTACTCTATAAACCATAGATCGACCATTGATCATAGAAAGAGAACTGCCAGCTGTTAGTGTCACTTCAGTCACTTTCGCCTCGTTTTGTTTCTAGTTTCTGGAGTACCTACTTTATAACAACCTCCCTTTCGTTTTTTCAATTTAACACCGTTTTTCTCCAATCTGTTTACCTGGCTATCCACAAATCGACGCAGAAAATCAGAATTATAAATGTCAAACGTCATTAATCAATCAAAATGACAGCTTACCGCCATGACTGTTTTTTGTTGTGAGTTGCAATTTCAAGTGCAATTTTTTGTGTTTTACATGCTCACAAAGCTATTTTAAAGTAATCGGACAGTTGAGAACTATTTAAAATGTGTTTCCTATTAAGTATGGTGTACAAGGACTGGGACCAGACAGGCTCCATACATTTTGAAACAACTCCTTTCGTTACGCGTCGTTATTATTGAATAATATTTTCATATTTTTTTATTACTCAAGTAATAATACACAAGCCCTATGAAGTCCCTGACTCCTGAGCTAGGTTCAAAGACCTGTGTTACAGGAGTCAGTGTCCTCTCCTCTCTCTCTGAAAAATAAAAGCAGTTACAACAAAAAGAAAAGATGGAATTTGTTTATATGTGGAGTGTTAGTGTGTAGTGTGGATGTAGAAATATGTATTGTGTTTTTCGATAATTTATGTGTGGACGTGAGTATGATGTACATTTATTACATTACATTCTTAATATGGAGTGTATTCAGGGTAGCAGTTTTTCAGTTCGGTCATAGTCTAAACCTAGTAGCCAATGCTTTAGTAAAATTTTAGTATCACGATGTGATAGTGGGTGAAAGTTTAGTATTCTATTTGTTATATTATATAAGTATATAGACATGAAGTATTGTTGTCGCCTAGCAGATGCTGTATGGCATTTTATTGTTGGACAGAAGTCTCTGATAGTTCGCTTTTTGAAATAATCTGAAGACTTCTAGATATATTTAGATTTAGAAAATTTAGAGTTGTTTATAAACGTCAGATGGTTTGTTTGGCCTGACTCTGTCCCAGGCACATATATTATTCCATTACAGAGCATCTTTAAAGTCAAGTTCTCTTTTATTGCTAGTAGTTACCTCACCCGGTCCTCACAGTACCTACCGACAAAAACCCATCGGTTTGTGAATGTGAATACCTATATGCCGCGAGTTTCACTGAATCCCGTCAGCATGTAAATGTGGTCAATGCTGTTCTTGTTTTTTTCTCCCATTGTTACTCACCCTGGGCTCCAGAAGCATAGCTATGGCCCAGCACAGTTGTGCTTTGTAGTACATGTTCAGGTTCCTCACTCGCTCGTGCCGCACCGATTCGAGGTCACATTCCTTCAGCAAACGCTTGGTTCTAATGAGAGTGTACTCATGGTTTTCATTCTTCTTTTGGTGCCACAGGCAAATCTAGTGAAAAAATAAAGTATGGTATAATATTTTGAATAGTTAGATTGTCATCGAAACACTTATTTTTAAAATTAATCTTAGTATTGGACGCAATGAATGAATGAATTAATTCATGATTTAATCATTTCAAATTCCATAACGCTAGGTTAATTCCTTAACGCCCCACAAAACTGCTTACGCAGTTTAACTTCCTGCGAGATCCTTGAATCTCTCTTAAAGTAAACTTATTATCTGGTACATCTATAACCTATATGTACTTATTAAAGAATCATGGCAGGATTTGTACAAAAATAATTGAGATGTTTAGAGAAGTTGAAATTCTAATTCTTCTATTCTTAGGTACCCAAAGAGTATATCTTCAGGCATTTACAATATTTTTAAAACCCCGCAAAAAAAAAAAGTTAATAGTTTAAAGAAAAGCTCATTATTTCAGAACGAAACGGCGACTGGCAGTAACAGTGACACTGACAGGCGCTGTTTCGCAGTTCTTACATTGAAATTGCATTGTTTTAATGGGAAATAATATCACAAATAATGATTATTGTTTTCCATACACTTGTCACATACCTTATTTGCCAATTTTATTGATTCTTTAACATCGGTGGTCACTTTCTTTTTTTTATAAACACAAAATGGGCATCGAGATGAATCAAAAAAGTATTATTTTAATTTCGTAATATTTTCACTATGCGGGGATTTAAAAATATGCTCAGTATATCAATCTACTCCTGGTAATGTATTCTTCACATCGAAAAATATTTTAAACCCTCTAAATTACTTTTTTTTTCATACAAATCAATGTATGAATCTCGCCATGATTCTTTCAGTAGATAGTAAGAAATTATTATTTTTAGGCATTAGGTCAGTACATTATATTGTTTTATTGGGGATGCGCCTGGGCAGCCCGTGAAATTCAAGTTGTCTCACGTTTTTTGCAATTTCCATCTCAGTATTAGGTTGTATTGAAATAAATTATTCGCGGGAGTAACAAATATACATTTACAGAATATCTATTTAAAATCATCGACATAACTCTCCAAGTTGGAAAACCTCATGAACGTCATATTTTCATTAAATAGGTACCTACATTAACGAGCTTTTCTAACGTGGTCCATAGTTGTTCCTTCTATGTAGAAGGAAAATTTTTAATTGATACTATGAAAATAATAATTGAGGTCAAGCTCAATGCTAATAACGTCTGAAAACGGGGCCACAGAGGACGATGGTAACTGATGAAGGCGTCACAAGGGAAGTTAGAAATATATTTGATATTTGATCTATATTTCATAATTTGACTCTTTTCAGTACTTATACACTGCTCAGGCTCACATACTGATTCATTGTTTGTTAAAATATAAGGAGTGGTTGTCTACTGTTTCTGTTGTGTGTGTTTTCTGTCTGTGGTTTTCTGTTTCTGTTTCTGTGTCTATGTACATAACTTAGCTGTCACACACTTTAAAATAGTGTTTATATGCAAGGTACATTGTATTCACGTATAATTTATAATTATATAATTCCTGTAAATGCAAATATTGTTAACATCGTTTTTAAAAGAGTAAGTATGGAGTTTCTTGCCCATTCTTCTCCATTCAAAACTACCTTTTGGAATGGGCAACTAGAATAATTTTTTTTTCCTCATTTTACGTTCAAAAGTGCCTTATAATGGTCTAATTGAAATAAATGATTTGACTTTGACTATTATCTAATTGAGTATCACCACGTGTAGAGGCGCGTATTAACGTATTAATTTGAATACCTACTGCAGTATTTGGGGTACATTGTTCCACAGACAAACCGTAAAAACGGTTTTGTGGGGCATGTAAGGTGAATTTCAACAAGTGATTTTTATGTGTCATTTCGGTGGGATTATTTTATAACAATGCTATCTAGATACATTTAGTAACAAAAAAAAGTTTAACCTTATTTGTACCGTGTATGTGCGTGAGTGGACATCAAATATCATCAAAACTTACTTAAATATTTAAGGTTGAATTTTTTGGAGTCCACTAAAATGAAAAGTGTCCACCGAAATGATAAAAATGACCACCGAAATGATAATTACGCCACTGAAATGCTTAGACTGAGCACCGGAATGAAACTAGCCCGCCGAAATGATACAGCTAACAACATCGTCTGCGTACTTATGAGGGTTCCTTACTTTGTCTCGAACGAATCTAGTTATGTATCTACATTCTTTGTAAATATTCTTGTTTGTTATTTTATAATACTAATTGACTACAGTAGTATTCAATATCTATGAATAAATTAGTAGTAGTAACTACTAATTTACTTCATTTTCAAAAGACTGAACAAAGCGCGATTAGAAAGCTAGAAGTTTCTTAGCGTTATGACGACTTTATTTGTAATGCCATTTGGTAAACATGACATCTAACTATTATCTTAGAAAAATGTTAGGTACCTATAATTTAGTTAAATTGTTAACGAGACGAGAATGGTGTTCTTATGTGGTAAATATAAGTAAAACTTCAAAATTTTATCGTTGAGCCGAAATAATGTGTATCTAGAAGTATACTTATTATACATTTACTAACTAGATATTTTATTCAGAAATACCAACACATCAAATACACCCGAAATATCGAACCAACACTCTAGGTAAAAGTATATCACAAAACTGATTTTTTTTAATATTTGACACAAGGATCTCTAAAACTTATGGATTTATGATTTCGGAAATACATATCATTTCCGTGGACAGTTATCGGTATTACAGTCCACCGAATCCACTGAAATGATAACACTGAGATGATAAAAAGAGGTTAGTTTTACATTTAACTCCGAATTAAAATCATTATCAAAATGTCAACACTACTCAAACGAAACAGTACTTACAGCGAATTTGAAACACAATATTGAAATAAATGAAATGAATCTAGCACGAGTTATAATGGCCACCGAAATGAAACCATTTTTGTCCCCTTACCACTGGAATGATAAACTTATTTTTGGTGGGAATCCACAATGACGTTGTGACCGATGCGTGTGCTCCAACGAGCTGAGGCGGACTGATACGAAGTTAGGAAAGGCAAGGGGGGCGCAACAACGCAATGTTGACGGAGCTATTCTACTAAAACTTACTGTCCACTAAAATGATAACTATTTTCAGGACAAAAGTTGACTGTTTGTCAAATGTATAAGAATGACGATAATCAAACAATTTTAGTTTTTGTTGATACACCATATTATAATTGAATAATACTAAAGTCGATTTAAATCCAGATTATAAATGTAATTGCATGGGAAGATATTTTATGAGCGGAATTGGGTTCAGGACAGGTCTGCGATGATAAAATGACACTTTGTTATTTTTATTTTATGTAATAGAGGCCATTACTCAATCATTTTTTTTTGCCAAAGGAGAGAAGTACCTACTTTACCAAGAAAAAAATTACAAAATCATAAATCAGCACATTGCACTACCGTTCTCAGGATTGCCGTGTATTTTGTTTGCTTGGGCAATTCACCCGTAAACTGTTTATCTACACTAACATTAGAAAGAGGAAAGATTTGATTGTTTTTTTGTTTGTTTGTTTAGCTCCGAAACTCCTTCACCAATTTGAAAAATTATTTTACTGTTGGGAAGCTATATTAAATTTTCAAAAAAGTTAGGGATCCATACTAAAACTCCAATATTGTAACCCAAGGTGTGAAAAATTTACCAAAACACTTTCTTACATCGCGTGCGCTGCGAAAACTATTGATTATAGAACAAAATAATGTAGGTACGACGTCATTGCAGAACATATAATTATCTACAAAAAATATCCCGACAGCATATGTCTAACTATTATACTAGTTACGTCACAGTGTTTTTTTCATTTAAAAAAATATATATAAATGCCACCGCTATAAAAGCTCTTTTATTTATACTTTGGAATTAATCCTAATCAAAATAAATGATTTTTGAATTATTCAATTTGGACGTTCCATTCGAAAGATAGAAGTTTAAAAATGTAAGTTATTTGAAAAAAACTGCTCATTCAACTTTTAAACTTCCGCTATCCGTAAATCTTGAGCAACAATCAATATGTTCTATCCGCAAAAATGGGCCTCTTGGTAAACTATTGCAAGACGCCTCATTGATTATGTGGGATGAATGAGCCATAGAGCACATATAGATGCCGTGGGCAAAACCTTAAAAGATCTTAGAAATTCCTCTGCTCTCATGGGCGGGATTACTTTTGTATTTGCTGGAGATTTCCGACAGACTCTTCCTGTCATTAACAGAGGTACGCGAGCAGATATCATCAAAGCATGCTTAAAATCGTCGCCCTTATGGACTTCGATTGAAAATATAAAATTACGGACGAATATGAGAGCTCATCTTAATGGAATCACCGACGGTGATTTTCCACAGCAACTGCTTAAACTTGGGGAAGGAATTTTTCCCACTCAAAATTTAAGCAGTAATTGTAACATCCTTCTGGATGAGACTCTAGGCCAAATAGTCCATAGTTTAGAAATTTTAATAGATGCAGTATACCCTGACATCGAGAATTTGCACGAAAAGGACTTTCATTGGTTGTGTTCTAGGGCAATAGTGTCACCCAGGAGTGATAGTGTCAACGAAATAAACAATCTAATTATTCAAAAAGCTCCCGGACAAATAAAAAAATACAAATTGATAGACACCGTGACCAATATCGAAGACGCAGTCCATTATCTCCAGGAGTTTTTAAATTTATTAAACCCTTCTAAGTCTAGAAGGGGGCCACCACATGAATTGACTTTAAAAATTGGAATTCCAATTATGCTTTTGAGGAATTTAGGCTCTCCAAGCATGTGCAATGGGACGAGGCTGCTTATTAAATACTGGTTGCTTACTTAATTGAAGGACAATTTAATTGTAGCAACCATTATCACCGGCCCAGCAGCTGGTCAACTAGGTCATATACCGAGGATTCCGATGATCACAAGTGATCTGCCAATCCCATTTAAACGGCTTCAATTTCCGGTGAAAACATCTTTCGCCCTAACTATCAACAATTCCCAAGGCCAAACTTTCGAATTAGTAGGGATTGACCGACGAAAAGCATGTTCTACTCATGACCAACTGTATGTTGGCCTATCGCGGGTCGGAGGTTCTGAAAATCAATTTGCTGCCACAAAATAAATTAACATCAAATATCGTTTACAGGGAAGCTCTAACTCAATAAATTGATTTTCAGGAGCAGAGAAAGTAAAGTATATAGTAAAGGCCTTTTTACAAAAAAATAAAAAATAATAATAATGAAAAAATTCAAAAAAATAATAATTTCATTTTGGAATTTTCTTCATTTTACTCTTTTTAATGACCCCACGCAAAAACGAGAAAGTATGTATGGGAGTGTGAGTGTGTGTTAAAAAAATTAAAACTTTTGAAATGTTTGTTTAATACCACGGGTATTAAACAAACATTTCGAAAGTTTTAATTTTTTCGAAGCCGGGGCGGGCTGCTAGTAATAAATAAATAAATAAATAATAATGAAAAAAAAACGTGCAGTGGCACACAGGCTTAAAATAAAGAAATTATTAATTAACTACTTATTGTCACAATATTGGGTAAATATTTGTGTGATGAGCACTTGTGTTTGCCTTGTGTCTGGGTGTTGTTTATCTATATATGTATGTATTTAAAAATATATTTGTGTATGTATATCAGCTGTCTGACACCCATGATACAGGGTCTCCCGTAGTTTGGGTCAGATGGCCGTGTGTAAAATGTCCCCACATATTATTATTATTATTGGTAAGCTAACAAAAAGAAAAACCATCGATTCGAATATAAGAAGAGAAGGTAAGCTGACTGATGAACTGACCGTGCTGAATAATGTAAAGTGCTCCTCCACAGAGAGGTCTTCGATCAGGGTATCTGAGTGATGACAATAGCCCATCATTTGAGGAGTCGTCATCACCCTCGTGCCGGGCTTAATTTTTTCGCCTAGCACAGTAACGCTTCCATTGTCTGCCGGCGTTAAACCTGAATAGAATTTCCTCAGTTAATTGAAATTATTATTTTGGCGGGACGTCTTTGCCCAGTAGTGAAATACGCTGAGATAGAACGATTATTTTGGTAATTCATATTTGACTACAAAAATAAGTTAAATGAAAAATAAATAGAGAAATTGTGTGTTTACTAATATTAATGTTGGTAACAAGTTACTTACAAATTTTATAAAACTTGCCATCGATACAGATCCAGGGAAGAAAACACAATATATCTACAGGAGCAGTCTTTGGTAATGACGCGTTTTGAAGTACACAATATAACATCATGTTTTACCACAAAGGGTTAGGTAGAAGGTGTACTTAGTACTTAAATAAATCTACATTACGTCAATTATGCTTAAATGTCATGTTTTTAATACGACGAGCCTATGGTCATGTCGTCAACGGGGTACACATTTAGGAAGCACAATATACATATATATTCATAGTCTGTCGAGATGATAAACTTTACGCATTTTTAAAGCCGCTTACGACTTAAAACATTTTTCTGTTTTGTCAATGTCTAGAGACGATTCCAAAAAAATAATCCCGTAAGGGATCCATACTAATCCATACTAATATTATAAATGTGAAAGTAACTCTGTCTGTTACGCTTTCACGATGAAACGGCTGAACCGATTTTGATGAAATTTGGTATGTTAATAGCTTGAACCTTGGTAAAGGACAGAGGCTACTTTTTAATCAGCAACTTAATCTGCATCCACGATAATTCACATTCACGCGGACAAAGTCGCGGGCAAAAGCTAGTAGGAAATAAATCAGCTTTCCTGATTTTCCTCACGCTTAGGTACTTACATATTGCGTTGTGGTGGATTATAAATAATTCTTTAAACAAACAGCGTACACCACAAATGGGAAAATCGGTGGTAGCGCATAATCGTTTTAACAGCAGGGATAGAAAGGCTGAGTAGATATGAAAATCCGTCCAAAATAAACTTCGATCCAGGTACTAAGCTAATTGCACTCGGTTTAAGCCAGCCATACACGGACTGCTTTAAGCTGTATCGACTGCTTCAAGCTGCGACTGCATAGTGAACTATAGTCTACTACG
The DNA here is from genome assembly GCA_947361185.1 of Charanyca ferruginea. NCBI lineage: Eukaryota > Metazoa > Arthropoda > Insecta > Lepidoptera > Noctuidae > Charanyca > Charanyca ferruginea. Next base: position 26,674,257 of record OX376058.1, on the reverse strand, counting down.
TACACATGTACACGGAACCGCTCGAGCAGTCGTGACTGGTTCAGGCGATCAGGAGCGCGGTGAAATTTCACCGTGCAGTCAAGTACATTATATACTCTGACTGCTCGAGCTGTCGACCACTCTCGAGCAGTCTCTCCGCCCGCGTTCTTCATTTCACGTCACGCTCGCCTCCCACTCGCACGCTTTTTGTTTTGCTTGTTCAGCAGTTCTCAATGGCAGCTTCAAGCGGTTGACTATGACTGTTCGAGCGGTCCGTACTGTATGTTGATCAATGCCTAACTGCTCGAGCAGTCCGTATATGGCCGGCCTTAGGTTCTCATTGACAAGTGATAAGTATAATCTGGGTATCTTCAAGGCACGAGTGTACCGGTTCATCCTAGGCAAGCGTGTTCCAACTTAGGCCGCATCATCATGAATTGCGGTCAAACGCAAGCCTATTTGGTAATTAAAGAAAAAAAAGTATTACCGGTAAGCAAGTCATCGATTGTGTTGATCATCTCTTCTTGTATGCTTTCCGCGTACAGTATGTTGAACTCGCAGCGGTATATGTCAAACGTGATGTCGTTAAGCACAGAGACACCCATGATGGACTAAAAAAACATTAAGTAAATTAAGAGTAATTAAGAGTAATCAGCGCGCGTGTGGAATAGTAGTTAACTAAAGCCCGACCGCTTAACTGAGACCTGTCTTGAGGTAGCTGCGCGGTGCGGGAGGGGTATGGTGACGTGTCACGAGAGCTCACTGATACGTCAACTTGTGACAACTGTCACCCCTCCCGCACCGCGCAGCTACCTCAGGAACGGTCTCAGCTAAGCAAATAGGTACAGGTGTTATGTCGAAGCTTTCTCTCCTGCAATCCATACTAATAATATGAATGCGAAAGTAACACGGTGATTAATACCATCGTCATAAAAAAGAGATACCTTGGTGTCAGAATGGCTTACTGAAGATTCGGACACAATTTATTTGGACACAGTGTCCGAAACACGAAGTGATTATACTTACCCCTACTTCGTGGTTCGAAACGATATTTTTATGACTGACGATTCGGAAACCAATAGAAGTTTTTTATCTGACTGTACAAAAAAGGTTTTTTATTGGTATCCGAAGCATTCAGTAAGCCGTCTGAATACATAGGAACCTACTCTAGGTCTACTCTATAACTGGCGTCTTCGTCTGGGATTACACGTGGACAACGCATAGCGCATTGAAATTAGTATCTGTTCACTATAATTACACTATTGCACCATCCATGTATGTACACTACTGATTATTAATGGTTTCTTACTGAATAAACATTATCCAAATCCATATTATTATGGCAACAATTACAAAAAAAGTAAGAATGCGATGATTTCTTCACAGTTTGAGTATGGAATTCAAAGAAAACAAAAATGAATGAATGAGTAGAAAATGATAAGTTTTTACTCAGGAATTGCCTTGCCTTGCTAACATCTCGGAAACTGATAGCCTTTGCCACAAACTCATCAACTTTCTGCAGTCTTTCAAAACCCCTGAAAGTGGGGCCCGTGATCTTTCGTAGTTGTTTGGGATCCTGAGAATATTACAAGACTTGAAAATATTACAAAAAGAATATGAATGGTATGTGTGTATTTTTATCTTAAGAGCGCCTATCCCGTCATATTTCCCATACAAACGCTCGTACGTGATTACGGCATTATAACAAACATTCTCCAAATATTTTTAACGCACAGGTATCTTGTGGTTTGAGTCTAGGTTTGTATGAAGCCAAAAATAAACTTTTTTTAGAAACAAATTCAGTAACCACGTCTGAAAATCAGCTTTTTGCACAGTTTTTATCTGAATGTGTGCCGTTCATAATGCACACATACATTGAAAAAGTAAAGAAAACACCGTCGTAGAAACCTTGCACATGTAGTGGACATTCTAAATTACAAATATTATTAACAAAAACTTGTAGGGTTTTACAACAACACGAATTTCCTAGAACAAGTTTTGTGAAATCTCCGCGCGCCAATTTTCCTGCGATGTTATCGCGTTCTCACTCACTCGTTTGTTTTTGAAGTATGCGTGGGTTGAAACAAAAAAAAATTCAATCACGCTCGCGTCGAAGTTCGCTCGATGGGGATGGGCGAGTCAAACAAAGTCTCTGTCTGTACGCTTAGAACCTTAGATCTTTTAAACCACGCAACGGATTTTAATGCAGTTTTCATCAATAGATAGAGTGATTCAAGGGGAAGGTTTATACGTATTGTTAGGCGGGTCGCTAGTTTCTTATAATATAGATTTGACTGATATGCAGCCCCATTTATGAGAAACAAGAGCAAATGATAAAATATTTGCTGAAATTGTTGTAAACAATAACCTTGACTTCCTTGAGTAGTGCGGTGTTCCAGGACACCGGTCCCCCGATGGCCCGTTTATTGGTTCGCTGCAGCAACATGAGACCGTAGAAGCAAAGCATATTCATGAGGGCCCACGACAGCACAATGTACACTAAGGAGCTGGTGTCGGCTTGTGCTTCTGCATCTGGTAAATAAATTGCGCGTTAGAACGAGGAAATTCACCAAAGAATTAATAATAATAATAATATGTGGGGACATTTCACACATGGCTATCTGACCCCAAACTAGGGAGACCCTGTACTATGGGTGTCAGACAGCTGATAAACATACACAAATACATTTTGAATAGGTACATACATAATAAATATAGATAAACAACACCCAGACTGCGCCAACTATGCCGTCAAAAAAATTAAGGTCACAGCTCACAGAATATGCAAGTTGAAGTGGCAATAGGCAGGCCACTTCGCTCGAAGAACTGATAACTGATGGAGAAGGAAGGTTCTCGAGTGGCGACCACGAACCGGAAGACGCAGCGTTGGTAGGCCTCCTACCAGATGGTCCGACGACATCGTCAAGGTCGCGGGTAATCGGTGGATGCAAGCGGCACGTTGCCGTATGTTGTGGCGTTCCATTGGGGAGGCCTATGTTCAACAGTGGACATCTTTCGGCTGATGATGATGATGAGATTAAATCGTATAATTATATGAACTTGGAATCTGTTATAAGTGTCAGTTGAGGTAGATTCTCAAGAACAGCATCATCGACTCAACCTTTCGCAGTTCAGTGTGTGCTACTGCCAAGTTACCCCGCAAGAGCTGGTTCATCGCATCACTCTACTAGTGTAAATAGTTACGTACTATGTAGATGAGTTTCATCCTATACAGGGTGGCCCAGAAAGAAATGCACTTTTGAAAATTCAAGGAAAAAAAAAAAAAAATTTTATAGAACTTTATTTACTTATTACAATTTAAAGAAAATTAAATGAAATTTATTTTTAAATTTACTTTTTAAAAATTACATCATCTAAGTGATATCCTTGACGGTTACAGCATTCTTCCAATCTGTCATCAAATTCTTGGAAAACTCGTTAGAGTTATCCTCTAAATGGATTCCATTTCTTGCCGAATGTTCAGCTTCAGTTGCTGCAGAGTTGTTGGATTATTAGAGTAAACTCTGCTCTTAAGGTAACCCCATAAAAAGAAGTCTGCTGGAGTGAGATCGGGGCTTCTTGGTGGCCAGGAGATGACCCCTGCGTGAAATTAATTTTTGTGGGAAATGTCTCTTACCACCTCGATGCTCTCATGACACATAGTCCCATCTTGCTGGAACCAAATGCTCCTGTTATAGCCTCGCGATTCTTGCAGCTTTGGAATCAAAAAACTTCTCAGCGTGGCAGTATAGCGCTCTGAATTGACGGTCACCGCTTCGCGCGTACTGATTCTCGAGCTCGCTAAATGTTTTCGTCGGTCCGTGATACTCTTTGGCGACCGCGAGGCCGCATTTTTTGCGAGGATCCTGACCTTTCGAATCTTTCAATCCATTGCTTAATTAAATTAGTGCTTCGGCACTCACTGATGCGCCGCAATTCCAATTCAGTACGGTAAAGCCGTCGAACAGTCACATTCTCGTCGAACAGTGGCATTCTCATAAAATGCGCGAACACAAAACGCGCGCTGCTCTCCCGTGTAGCGACTCATGGTGACTAAAATTACAAAGCCCGCGCTACGCACTGCTACCACTCCCGCGCCCCGCCATTTTGTCGTTTAGAAATGCGCACGAAATCAAAAGTGCATTTCTCTCTGGGCCAACCTGTATTAAAAACAATACACAGGGAAACTTGCATCTCAAAAATCTATACATATTTACTCTGTTTCAACACTTAGCACAAAACTTACGTGCAGTTTCCAGTAAGGCGAACCTATGAAAAGCGTGCCGTAGTCCCATTGGTGGAAGTATTAGGTGCCAGAAGAACGTCAGAACGGGCGTGAGGTCGTACTTATGATGGACAAGCAGCTCAGATACATAACTCTGAAGGAGAGTGAACAGAACGATCCAAATGCCAGCTATTGAAGCTGGAATTATTAAGATGTTAGTCGTAGTATTTTAAGGCTTAATTACATTATAAATAAACTTGAAAGTTAGAGAGACTTTTACTTATAGTACATAATATGTATTGCCAATGATACCTTTATTAAAAAACATGGCCATAATATAGGCAATCATGATCATAACTGACACGTAGGCAAGCACTAGCAATAGAGCTTCAACCAGATGGATCCATCGGAAGATTAGGATGAGGGTGACAGAAGCTTGGACACAGATTGGCAAGCAGGTCATGTATCCGTACACCACCCAGCTGACGTACATTGAGGGGTACTCCACGTTACGTAAGCGAAGGGCACGCTGAAAAAAAAACATTACCACTTCACTAAGGCTTTTTTCCTCAAAAGAGCAGGTGGAAGGCCGGGCCAATATCAGTGGGAAGCGATTACGCGTCGTGATCCGGGGGGCTACCGACCCATGGTAGTAGGAGGAACTGTTTTAGTTGGTAAAAGTCCGACATAAGAATCCGGTCTCCTCTGCCGCAGGATGCAAAATCAAAGTCAAAGTCAAAGTGTTTATTGCGAACTAAGCGTACAATATTGGTGTTATATATATGTTAAGTTATTACTTATGACTTAGTAGCCTTCTACAAGCATTGCAATATTATGCCCTGAGGATTGTCCCACGAAAAAAAAGTACAGGTGTTCAGGGTAAGGTGGAGGTGGTAAGGTCTGGCGAAATTAGGGTGGGGATAAGGGTAGGCGGCCAGGTATCACTTTGCTTGTTACAGAGTGCATGGTTGTAAAAATAGTCATTTGCGAATTGGATCGATATGTATATTTTAATAATACTGAATTCCAACATGCATCATTTGGACACAGTGTAGCATGTCTTCTCCCATACATCGCTATTAGGCGTAATTTCCAAAGTCGCCACATTTCTAGCTATATTTATTTATTTATTTATGAAGTATGGAAGACTAACAGCTAAACAAAACAGAATAAAAATGGCAAACGAAACAGACAGCCAATTACAAGTCTTCATTTATAAAAAACAGACTGGCAAAGATGGTGTGAACAACACAGTACTGCCCACACAAAAAAAAATAAACAGGATAATATCAAAGCTTAAACTTAAACATACTATACTACTACACACTACTACACTACTACTCTACTATAATTAGGGCCGATTTTTCGATCCTCAGTTAAGTCGTCGAATAGTTACCTAGCGTATAAAATTATCTGGCTGTTTAACAGGCCAATAAGTATTTTTAATTTTTCAATCGTGTATTAACTAGAGAATAGCTATCAGTGGTCTATGCTAGCCAACTTCACATTGTCTATGTGCAAGCGAGATGCACAGATACAGTATTCAATAAGTTAGACAAGAATAGCAAAAAAGGGTATTTGTCATTTTTTGTCATTGTCTGCAATACTAAACAATACATCTATTCATTTGTGTCGCTTGCTTGCATAAAGTGTAAACCGTGTTATTATTTCTCGCTAAAATATTGGATTTGTGGTAAAGAAATAAATACATTACAGAAACGTGAGCGTGCCATAAACTTCACTAGTTCGATAGTACGATTATTGGCGGAATTAGTGACCAAATATCGGTCAGTAATAGAAAATAAAAAAATATTCATCTTTCTGTTTCGTGTTTAATTTTATCCTCAATTCATTAAAATTAATGAAAAAAAGATGTATTTTTTCTAGCGAAATTTCCAAAATTCATTGTCGTCCATGTGTTAAAATTATCAAATCTCTCTCGTAAACGTCAGTTTTTTCTCTAAGGGGGTTTAAATAATAAGGTAAGGATTTCACGTTCTGCCTCGATTGCTAAGTCGTCAATCGTTTCAAACACAACCATCATAACAAATTACCGTAGGCCGTGTCGTTTACCCAAAAAGCACAAAAAGAAAGTGTTAAAACGTCATACTTATCGAGGCGATAAACCCTTAACTGGCCCTTGAAGTAGCAGGGTAACTTTATTCCTCCGTTAGAGGCTTTATTCGACAGTTAAGTACTATCTGACCATTGAAAAACTTAAAATATTGCCATTCATCGAATAAAGTCTATCTGGTTGTTTATCTGAGGATTGAAAAATCGGCCCTTATAATAATACCACCATATTATTGACCCACGGCACGATAAAGTCCTCGTCACATGCTGAGAAGACCTGAGCATGGATCAGCACGATTGATCAGATCAGATAACTTGATGAGACATATTTTTTATCAAATGCAATTTATAAACAAACATGCCTATGATAACTTGCCTATCGAAAAGTTTTCATAGCTATTTTTAATTGAATTAATTTTAATCAATTTTCTTTCATCACCTTCACTCTTTTCATAACCGAATGACTTTCATCTCAACTGATAGTTGTAGCCATGCACAGAATTAAGTAGGCAAGCTTACCTAGGCATATTCTGTGTGTTAAAAATTATCAGTTGAGAGGAAATTCATTCGGTTATGAAAAGAGTGAAGGTGATAAAAGAAAATTGATTAAAATTTATTCAATTAAAAATAACTATGTAAACTTTTCCATGGGCAAGTTATTATAGGCATGTGCGTAATCCATACTTAATATTATAATTGCGAAAGTAGGTAACTCTGTCTGTTACGCTTTCACGATGAAACGGCTGAACCGATTTTGATGAAATTTGGCATGAAGATAGCTTTAACCCAGGGCAAGGACATAGGCTCCTATTTTTTTCGCGACTTCGTCTGCATCCGCGATAACCGACATTCACGCGAAGTCGCGGGCAAAAGCTAGTAAATTATATTTTATAAAAAATGTGTCTCATCAAGTTATCTTATGGGTGAAGGTCTTCCTCGGCACCTAAAGGCCCATACTTAAAAAAATAAAACAAAAAAACAGCAAACCTTAAACTTACTGGTGGTTTCAGTGACAACCAGTATTTGGGCTTCCAGCACAGGGGGCAAGAGAGCTAGCGTGAAGCACAGAAGTATCCCTGACAACGCCCTTCTTACTTCATGCTCTTTCATTAGCGGAGATACTGGAATTGCGTATAGAGTTACCTGAATCGGAGAAAGAAACAATATTTCAGGCTCGTGTACTGTTATGAAATAGATAATTTTAATGTTATGGGAAAATATTACCTTATTATTAATTGTTTGCAGCTAAAACAGAGCATGTCAAAAACAAGTAATAATATATTGACGTTGTTTCTAAAACCTATGTTTTGTTCACATTTTCGACAAGTTCCTTCACAGTTTATTTTTAATGTAACTTAATGTAAACAACAAAGGAAAACAGTGGTAGCAACATGTAAATTACGTGTTTTATACATATTATACCATTTACGTGTTTAAAAACTTGTATTTACATTTAAACAATTAAAATCCTTGCTAGGGGAATAGAGTCTCTCTTTTTCGACCCTCATTGAAATTGTCAAGCATCCTATTGTGCCGGTTAAAATATTCCTAGTTTATCTGTAGGGTTTGGGTAAGAATTTTCAAAGTTTTCTATATGATTATTTGTTTTGGTGTTCTCCAATGATTGCGCCGCGCATTTAAACGAAAAAAAAAGAAACAAAATGCGATATTGCATCATAAGTTGCATCAGATTTTTGTAATGCTGTTTTCTCATGCCTTGGGCGAATTATTGTCACAATTGTACAAATGACTTGTAGATAATGCCAGTATCAAAATAAAATTGGTTATACCTATTAGGGTTGTATTCGTTTACTGTATTTTAAATTGTATTTACTGTACAGTGACTGAGAATTTAACTCATTCCCTTACAGCCGAAATAGCTCAGTTGGGAGAGCGTTAGACTGAAGATCTAGAGGTCCCCGGTTCGATCCCGGGTTTCGGCAGAAATCAACTTTTAGTTTGCAGTTTTTTTCTTATTATTTTCATATTCTCACTTCTCAGACAGAAGGGGGAAAAATCTGAAACTACTTTAGTTTGTTTAATCGTCAATTGAAATTTGAAACAAATGGCATTTGAAACAATTGAACTAATGTATTTTGATTTAACCATTTAGTAAAAAAAATCTCTTTATTTTTGTTTACAGATTGTAGATAAGGATGAATTTGGTAGAATTTGGTATATAAAGAAGAATTTGGTAACGTTTTACCGATACAACACGATTGTCCCTTGATGCGTTTGTTTCTTAACGAGAAAGTTTATTGTGTAACCTCTTATTGTCCATGTGTTTTGATTGCAGAGTTTCTTCAGTACGTAAAGTACATCATTGTATAAAGCGGTTCATTGAGCCCATGCTTATTTTAAACGATTCACTGCAGAGGCTTTCTAATCGCAATCATACAAATGGACAGCAAGCAAATTTTACCATTTATTTATTTCACCTTTACTCCATCTTGTTAGAGGTCCAATAACCTTAGCAGTGTACAAGTATATGCAAACATCCGATGCAAAAATCAAAAACCCATTGCTAGACATGTGTAATTAGGTGCATTATTAAAATTCAGCTCGTGTAGTAGATTCTAAATGTTTGTTTGCAGACTATCGGTCGATCACGGATAGATAACATAAACGTGATGGAGCGCACTATTGTGATCATCAAAAATGTATCTGATTATTATCTTCTTATGCATGCTAAGGCGATGAGCTGGAATCTAAGTAGCTGTACAGGGCGCTTGGTGAAGCGAAGACCTTGAGACCTTGAGTTTGACCATGAGTGCGCTAATGTGAAATTATTCGATTTTGGGTCGATTTTCGAATTCAAAATACGACTGTTCTGTAGCATTTTGGTTTAATTTAATACAAACAACACAATTATTATCTCCTATAGACACAAAAAAGCCTTCAAACCATAAGGTTTGAAGGCTTTTTTGTGTCTCTCTCTTTGTACCTACGATAAAACGAAAATTTTAATCAAAAAAAATACACACACACATCTCCTCCCTCACTCTCATACCCTAATACTACTACATGCTACATTTGTTATAGATATTCTACATTTGTTACACATATTCGCGTTGATACTTTTTGCGGCAGATTTTTTTCACTTTTGCAACTACATATCATCGTTTTTATTATGAAACTGTTTTATGTTCCAAGAATATAATAATACCAGCCTATAATTGCAGTAAAAATACCTCTTCTCAGACACGAATAAGGCACAAGCATTGATCACCATGCTTGCTTAAGGCTGATTGGCGATTTCTGACTTTTATTGAAACTCCATGTTGACTCACGATGATTTCTTTAACCGATGTCAGTAATGTCCAAGATAAACAGAAAGTAGATACATAATTATGATCTCAGATTATAAAACAAAAGGCAGATAGACCGCGCGGAACACTAAAAGTGAAGCCACCAAAGCAAATACAAATTCAAAAGCGAATACCTACAATCTTGTGATTGTATTTGCTTTTTAATTTCTATTTGTATTTGTTATTTTTAACGATGCAGCGTTCGTGCTGTACTGACTCGTGTTTGAATTTGTATTTGCTCTCTTGGCTTCACTCTCAGTGTTCCGGGCGGTCTATCTGCCTTTTGTTTCATAATCTGAGCATATGATATTGAAAAAGTTAGTTGGCACTTGGTCGTGCCTGGTTGACCTCGTACATAGCCTTTACTAAACCACTGGGCCATCACGACAACTTCCAAGAATGAGCTTTTATTTGTTCATTGAAATAAATATTAACTATGTCCGAAATGGGTGTTTCCAATTTAAAAAGAGATGGAGTTTAGGTTTATATTTACTCTGTGAGTTCAAGCTAGAGACCCTTAGTTACCAAACAAGCCCATGTAGGTACCTAACGTAATACTACGGGTTTCAGTATAGAATTAATGCCCTTGAATCCTGTGAGGATACATACAAAAGTCAACAACTAAGATTATTAAGTTTTTCTCACCTCATAATTGGGTGTGGTTTGACTGGAGACATCGATGATGGCCTGGCTTACAGCTAGCTGTACGGCCAGGAAGCCAGAATGGAAATGGTTGGAATACTTCCCTTTAGACTTCTGCCCGAGCATGGTCATGTAGCGAGCTTGCTCAGTGCTACGTATGCTTAACGCCCAAATGTTACCTTCCTGAAAAATTATTTCGAGTCAGAATTACTACTGCTTTAGGACCCTTTTCCTGTCATGCATATTTACGCCCGCCCGCGGATTTGATCCGCGTGCAGGCTGCCCGCATCCTATCATTTACATTTACATGTTTTTCCTATCATGCGGGCAGCACGCGCGCGGAACGCTGATTGGCTGCAGGCGCGCAGCTCGCGTGCGTTCTAATTCTAATTAGATGCGGGCGGCGTTCTTCTGCCTTCAGTGTTGTTTTTACTGTGACGCGGGTCGCACGCATGGTCACAGTACGCACGAGTTGAATCACTGGCGACACGCACGACACTGCAGCGGCAAACGAAATCTTTGTCCTGCGTGTGGCCAGGAGCGTGCTATCACCCGCATGCGGACCAGAAATGATGAAAATGCGGTTTCGCGCGGGCGAAAATACGCATGACAGGAAAACGCCCATAGATGGAAGGTACTGCAGTAATATAATCGTTTAATTTTTATTACTGGCAGATGCAAGCCCAAATTTTACGGGGATGACTAGCCTAGGGCAAATAGGCAGCGGAAACAATGTAGGCAGACAGCTGTCTTTTGCTTTTAAATTGAACATATTAGACAGACAAGGGTATTTCGTTAGTCAGGTATAAATTCTATGTAATAGTTCACTGAAAATAAGTCCTATCCTAGCCAAAGTAGCTCCAGTTACGAGAACATTGAAATATCTGAAAGTCCCTAATAAATCCCGGGTTTGGCAGCATAATTATCTTTCTTGGATCATTCGCCATATGTTTAGGTAATGGTCAAAGTATTAAGTAAATAACGATGACTTTAATACGGAATCAGATAACTTAAATTGCATTAAAAACTAACCTTCGGTTTCCAAATCACCCAAACGACCGGAATCGTAAGACTAGATACACCTATGGATAGGTTGTATAACATTTCATTCAGGTCATACTCAGTCTCTGCGTTGAGCATATTATTACCTGGAACAACAAAGGACGCAATCACATGCACAAATATCAATCTACCTAATTCAAATTCAAAACATTTAATTCAGACTTTAGGTCCATATGGTGTTCGTAATACATCGAAATAACTTAAGACTATGTTAGTATTTTACACACAAGCCTATACTACATGCAACCTTATCCAATGCCTCCAAATAGGACTATGGATGTACTCCGCAATTACACTCAGGTAGCTGTTGGGACTGCCCCTCACCCTTCGCATCAGCGTTGCTGCTCTCTTCCGTATAATGGCGTGAAAGCCGTCCACCTGAGCATCGAAGCATCGCTGACGCACTGCAGTAGCGAGGCAATCCCATCAGCAACCTGAATGCATTGTTATATTGCAGTAAAATTGTTGGTGTTGTCGAGCTTAACGGTCACAATTTAACCAGAAATTTACCAGACCTCTTTTTTTTATTATCTTTACGAGGCTACGGTATCACTGCGAACAGGGCTGATCTATTGTGATCACCGCTTGTTTTGATAAAAGATCGCCACCAAACCCTGCAGCTGTGGTGAACTGCAGGATCTGCTTTGGGGCAATCTCCATTATTTCATCCGTGCTTAAAAGGTGTTTGCCCAGATGATTGTTGCGCTTATGAATAAGTGCTTCGCTTTCCCCCAGAAGATGAAGTGGCGTTTCATCAGCCTCCTTACAGCGACTGCAGGTTTGCGAATTCACTAGACTTATTAACGTATTTATTTTGTAAATTAGTTCATAAGATCTAACGGCGTAACTGTTTGTTTGTCCCAAATAAATAAAGAAAATAAAACCAACTTAGTAATCAGCTCAGTGATCAGTACTAGGAGGCAGAAACAAGGTTTTCTTCGTGTGGAAATCCACCATGAGCTGGAAGCCTGGTATTCGCTTGACGCACAATATGCACCCCCGACTGGTATTGGATACAAATAAAGGCAGGACAGGCCGCACATGATGAAGGGAGGTCCTTAATCATGTGCGGCCTGTCCTGTGACCGCACATCCCACTTAGAGTAAAGCCACACTGCTCCGTGGCGTTGCGTTGCGATGCGCACGTGATTTTTTTCTGCCAGCATATAATTAACTACGTTGCCGCTCCGCATCACCTCCCCCGCTTCGTCTTGGCGACGAAGCAATACGTTCGACAACGCAACGCAACGGAGTAGTGTGGCATGTTTTAAAATTTATATGTAAAATGCCGGAACGTCAGTGTGGCTTCGCTCTAAAGAGGCGCGCACGGAACAACACGCGCCACCGTCACGGCCCTATATTTAGTCGAGCGATGAACTGCCCCATGTTAGCCGCCTCCAGGTTATGGTGACCGGAGTTCTTTGGGTACCCTTCGGCACTCGGCTGCCCTTATGCTACGAGCGGAGTGAGACGTTTGCTCTCTCTCCCTCACCTCTGCACTACACTTTAGCAGGAACTTGTATAACTTCACTTACCAATTCCCAAAAGTTCAGCAGCCTTATCCATAACCGTGGCATAAGGAGCAATATTTGGCGCAAACCCCAATATGCTGTCCTTCGGTAGTGAAGCCAGGACGTCTGGGGTCTCCAAGGGAGCTTTCGGCTCATCCTGTAGAGGAGTTAGGAATACTGGCTTTGCTATGAAGATAGAACTTAAGAATAGTAGCAGTGCAAACGCTGATTCTACTAGTAGTAGGCCCCATCTACGTCTGAAAGAATATAAAATCATTTTAAATAAACGTCTGTATGAAGATAGTTTAGTTTCAATAAAGGTTTAAAATGTTTAATTATTAAATATAGGGTAAAAGCAGGCCACACTTTTTTAATTTTATTTATATCTCTCAGTACAAATACCATAATACCAAAACGGATGGGTACTTTCGTTTATTATCTTAAAATTTATGAAAGTAAAAATGTAAAAAAAATAGTAAAATTTTGGCAGACATCTATCCCACATAAGGAATAGTTGTCTAATCACATAATATGCAACACGGCGGTCAACCTAGCGCTGTAGAGTCTCTCGATAGAAAAATAAATAAAATACAATCGAGGAAACTATACCTCTGAGGCAACTATCCTAGTTTTACCCTACAGTCCCAAAAGGGATTATTAGATTTGGCAACTAATATTTATGTTCCGGACACCTTTGTGAAAGAGAAAACAAACCTAATTTATTATTTATTACTATTATCATTTTTAAGGTTTCCTACGCCGCCGTATGCCTCTGCCCGCTCTTAAATTACTGCTGCTGCAGTGCTCATGTAATGTGTCAAACAGTACAAAAACAGCGTTTTTTAAGCCCTCATTGTTAGTGCTCAATGGTAACTTAAAATAACCTACCGTCTCTGTAAATAACATTTCCAAATGAGAATGCCTGTATGTATTAGAAACCGGATTCGTATGGATTTTTTCGGTCCTTTTTTTTCCTTTACTTGTGATATATAAGGTAAATGCATATCGTTAAATTAAATATTCTAATTTATAGTTCGTTTAATTAATTTACAGTAACTGTCACAGGACTGTTGTTATGACCACTGTTATGACATTTAGGTATCATGGATTGTCTATGGAATAAATCTTGGAGGTTTGTTTCAAGAAGGTAACATTTCTGTTCCTAATTAATAAAATGAAGTGTCTGTTTGTAATGTCAAAATAACAGTTTTTTACCCATAGAAATATATCTTACTAGTACATATATATCGATGTTTTTACCCCACATTTACACTAAGCCCCTGCCACTGCTCCTGCCGCTGCTGGAAATACTTCTGTGCGAGTACCGAAGCGAGTGAGTGTTCACACTCTGCCTTCATACTTTTTATTGAACGACTCGCAACAATGGATGACATCGAGGTTGTTGCGGCGACAGCATCATGTCTGCTCAGTATATATATATACAATATTATGTGTTTTAAGACAAATCAAAAGACACCGTCGTCAAAGATGGTGGATGAAGGAAATTCATCGCAATAGAACGACGTAAAGGGACTTAGGGATTCATTTTTATTATTCATTTTTTCCCTTGGTCACGGCATCTGCATCACGCGTGAACGGCTGGACCAATTTCGCTAATTCTTTTTTTGTTGTGTTTATTATTGTTAGGAGAAGAAGAATATGAAAGAAAAAACTAAGGGTATGTAGGGTAGGTGGGGTATGTAGGGTATGTAGGGTAGGTAGGATATGTAGGGTAGGTAGGGTATAGTTAGGGTAGGTAGGGTAGGTAGATAGGCAGGTAAGTAGGTAGATAGGGACAGAACAACGTCTGTCAGGTCAGCTAGTCCATACTATATTACTATATCCATACTTTATCCTTCCTTCCTTCCTAATATTATAAATGTGAAAGTAACTCTGTCTGTAACGCTTTCACGATGAAAGGGCTGAACCGATTTTGGTCAGTGGGTAGTCTTAGGGGCGGAGTGTAGGAGTTGGAGTATACGCTTAGGGGCACTACAAGCAGCCAAGAAAACGAAAAAAAAAATTTTTAGTTATATATATTTTTAAATTTTTGGAGTCAAATTTTCGGAGTTTTTTTTTTTTTTTAATTCGACCATTTTTTTTGCGGCATCTGATTAAGCATATCCATAGAAACCATTTAGGATCTGAGAAGTATGGCCCTACGACGCACCGTTTCCGAGTTATGGGCCTTTAACTTTTTTTTAATTTTATATAAAACGATTTATATCTCTAAAATGGTAGCTCGGATGAGATTGTTTTCGGGAAAGAAATTGTTGCTCTACTCAAAAGCCATGCGATCATGAAAAAAAATTAGCAAAAACTTCGAAAAAAAAAAAAAACATCAAAAATTTTTTAAGTGTCGGTCGTCGTTTCAGCTAGAGTATTCTTAGGGGCAAAGGACTTAGTCAAATTTTCGGAGATTATTTTTTTTATTGAATTCGACCTTTTTTTTTGCAGCAGCTGATTAAGCTTAGCCATAGAAACCATTTAGGAACTGAGAAGCATGGCCCTACGACGTACCGTTTCCGAGTTATGGGCGTTTCCAAGATATTATTAAAAAAGTAAATGGCTCGTAACTCGGAAACGGTACGTCGTAGGGCCATGCTTCTCAGTTCCTAAAAGGTTTCTAAGTCCTTTGCCCCTAAGAATACTCTAGCTGAAACGACGACCGACACTTAGAAAATTTTTGATGTTTTTTTTTTTTTCGAAATTTTTTGCTAATTTTTTTTCATGATCGCATGGCTTTTTCCCGAAAACAATCTCATCCGAGCTACCATTTTAGAGATATAAATCGTTTTATATAAAATAAAAAAAAAGTTAAAGGCCCATAACTCGGAAACGGTGCGTCGTAGGGCCATGCTTCTCGGTTCCTAAATGGTTTCTATGGCCAAGCTTAATATCTGATTAAGCTGCAAAAAAAACTGAAAGTTTCGGAGAAAAAAAAAAAAAAAAAAACACGAAAATTTTTCTGTCCTTGCTCCATAGCGCCCCTAAGGCTACACTCCAACCCCGATTTTGATGAAATTTGGCATAAAGATAGCTTGAACCCCGGGGAAGGACATAGGCTACTTTTTATCCGGGACTTCGACTGCATTCGCTATAACCGACATTCACGGGGTGAAGTCACGGGCAGAAGTACCTACACACTACACACGTACACGACACTAGTATTTATATAAAACAAAAACTCTTTGGAATTAACTCATTTTAATAATTATTATTTTTAAAGTAGGTATTAACGACAATTTATTAAAGGAAACAACCTAACACAATACAAAATACTTTGTTTCGTGTTCAGCGGTAAGGGAGCGAGATCGAGAATGCTGAATGTAAACACTCACTCGAGCTCGCGCTGTCCATCCTTTGACTTCCGCGCGAAAAACCAACAATCGAGGGAGCGCCGGGCAATGGCAGTGGGATGAGCAGTGACAGCGCGAATGACCTGGGGGGCAGTGACGGATTAAGACTACTTGATGCCCTAAGCAATCTACACCTGTGGGCCCCCCTATCCGTATGTCAACTAGAATCGGTCTTTAAACTTAGACCGCCTAAAAACATTAGTTTCAGTTTGCGTTACCCCAGCAAAATAATGTCGAAAATAGTAATTTAAATGTTACAGGCAATTAGTTGTCCAGCTTCTGTAATTGTTGCGCACATTTTTAAATTAGTTGCACATATAGATTTTGAGTTATTCCACAAAAACATTTCCTGCTGGGGTAACGTTACCGCAGCCAGACATTTTCTTTTATAATGGGAATATTGAAATAAATATTAGCCATATAATTAGTAGCCTAGACGAGGTAAATGTTGCAACTTATTTTGTATTTGTCTTTCTTTCGACTGCGATGTTATTCAAGATTTTGCTGGAGTAACGTTTGTGGTTTTGCTGGATCTCTGAAATGGATAAGCAGATTCTTATCAACTTTTTTACATGACTTCTTAAGAATTAGTTTGAATTAGTTGGGTAATAAAAAAATAAAAATGTTAAAAAAATGTCAAATGTTATTTAATTAAATATAAAGACACTTCAATAGGTCCTAACACTTTGAATAAGAGCTCGAAAGACTTATTTTATATACCCAACTAATTCAAACTAATTCTTAAGAAGTCATGTAAAAAAGTTGATAAGAATCTGCTAATCCGTTTCAGAGATCCAGCAAAACCACAAACGTTACTCCAGCAAAATCTTGAATAACATCGCAGTCGAAGGAAGGACAAATACAAAATAAGTTGCAACATTTACCTCGTCTAGGCTACTAATTATATGGCTAATATTTATTTCAATATTCCCATTATTAAAGAAAATGTCTGGCTGCGGTAACGTTACCCCAGCAGGAAATGTTTTTGTGGAATAACTCAAAATCTATATGTGCAACAAATTTAAAAATGTGCGCAACAATTACAGAATCTGGACAACTAATTGCCTGTAACATTTAAATTACTATTTTCGACATTATTTTGCTGGGGTAACGCACACTTAGTTTCATGTAAAATAAGATTATGAGGTGTAACGTACCTTAGAAGGGGACTAGGTGCGACAACAATAAAAACCAAAGCATAATTTATTTATTTATTGAAATGCGCCTTGCGGCTTTTCCGGGCATTGAATTCACGCAATATAGTATTAACGTCTAACGTTTTTAACATATCGGACTCTATGTAGACTATGTATAATATCGATAAATTATCGAGCCTTTCTTGTATCTTCTTTGTCCTTTTTTAATATTTTTAATTTTGAAAAAGAACGTTCCGCTGAGCAATTTGTAATCATAAGCGATAAAAATATACGCAGGGCTGTTTCCGCATTAGGGAAAGCTGATTCAATTTTATCATCAAGTATCATTTTATACAATTGTGCGTGTGTTTGATGTAAACTTGTGCGAGCTGAATCACTGGGTCTGGAACTTATTTTGCTGGTCCATGTGCGCCAAATCCGGTGTAGAATCTACTGAAAGACTATAATATCTAGAATATTTTATCTGCGATATAATTTTACCATGCACTTCTTGGGCCATTATCATAATCAACTCTTCGTTCGACTTTTGACTTTGAACATTATCAAAACAAAACAAAATAAAACTTTACGTACCTAAGCGAACACAATATTATGAACAGAACTTGAATTAATTGTCGACAAACACACTCACACTAATTTGTGCTGAAACTATTGACTTACTTATTAATTATCAAATTAATTGTAGGTACTTATTACGCATGCATAGAAGCCGGCCGGCACAATTACTCATTTGATTGACACAGATTTGCGGGGGCACCAGGCGGGCGGCCCGCGGGGTAGGGGTGGTTTGTGATTGGCTGATCGCAATTCCGGTGCATTCGAATTGCCGAATGCACTAGCCTAGTCCTGGAATTTTTTTTTGGTGTGATTTTTGGTGACGTGTGAGTGAGACGTGATGTCCTAAGGACGGATTTTTTTGTGCTTCTTCTGGTGCCCCCCCAGACGTGATGCCCTAGGCAATTGCTTAATTTGATTAAGGGTTAATCCGTCACTGCTGGGGGGCCAAGTCTTCTATTTTTATAATTTCGTAATTCCAACACGATCCCAATGTCATTTAGCTTGTAATCTGCAATAGTTTGTAATCTGCTAAATTCGATCATTGGTCGGTCGAATTAAAAAGAATGACTGCACAATGACGTTCTAATGATATGTCACTGATCAAAGGAAAAATTTTAGCAGATTACCGCCTAAGTCAGTCATTCAGTTGTCATTTTGTATAATGGCGTGCAAGTGGTTGACCATTGGAAAGTCATAATGACGCCATTATATTAGTAGATTACCAAACTTGTAAAAATCAACAATTTTGAAATCAATGATAGACCATTCTGACACTATTGTAATAGCAGACTTGGGGCCCTGTTTACATTCTCGCGCTGCCCACTTCCCTGCCCAACAGGGCAGTGAGGAGTGTAAATGTGGCTTTACCTTTTTACTAAATGCATTGTATGTTTACACGGTACTTATTTAGAAACACTATGTTTTCTAATTGTTGTCCGCCTGTCTGCCAGTTGGTTCAGGCTAATCTCTAAAATGGCTAGTCCGAGTTGACGGGACTTTCAATGGCAGATATATAGCTGACGTTTTATGAAGTAACATAGACGAGGGAACGAGAATTACGGTTCTGCGCATAAAAAAAACCTCACGGAAAACTAATATTCACGAAGACGACGACGTCGCGGGCGATGTGCTAGGATCTATAAAGTGGAAGTGGCTACGAAAGGAGGTTGTCTTATTACTTTTTAGAAATTATTTTTGTTGTTTTTGGGAATGAAGAATAGCATGCATTCGTTGATTCTTTCATAAATATAGTACAAACATACATTTACGCAATATGTATAATATTTACATAATTCAGGTAACTCCCCTTGGCTTCGGATATTTAAATAAAATAGAATTTAAACTCTGTGAACCAAGCTACAGTGTTCAAACTTCTTATTCTGTAGTGCGTTAAAAAATTCAGTACCTATATCTTCTAACACAATAGCAATAAGGTTGAGATTGTTTATTATTTTTTCGGGGATGACGAAAAAGGCTTCTAATGAGTTAAATCAATGATTTGTTTTTCTCACTTAAGTTCAAATTCTGCGATTTAGTATTGAAATATAAAGTGATGTATAATGTGTTTTTATTCAGTGGTGTTATATCACAGGCCCAATATGGCACGTCTTAGTATATTTTGTATTTTACTTATTTTAGCTATTGCTTACTTGGAAAGAACTGACGCAGGTAAAACTAAACTGTATTATATTTTAACTGATTCATAAGTAACATATTTCCGAGTTGGTCCTTAATTATTAATGTGTTTGACATAAATCAACATGGCGGTTGCAAGCATTGTCATGCAGCTGTCACTCAAATGTCTCGCTGATGGTGGCGTGTGGGTTAGATCATTCGGTTCCCTTCAAAATGGTGATCCGCGCGTCATGTTCGTGAACGGGCGCTGTCTGTTGAGATTGATCATCTCTTGATTGCCATGGCTTTTATATTAATTTATTTTTAATTAGTGAATGTTTTGAATTTCTCTTCACTTACATTTTCTTCACATGTAGAAGCAACAAGAATAATGTAACCAGGACAACAACCTGAAAACTTGATTAAAAATAGTGTCCGTGGAGTTTCTTGCTCATTCTTGTCCAAAGCGAGCAACTAGCTTCAACTTTCTGATAAATTTTAATTTAGTCTTTGACAATTCAAAACTGCCTGTAAATTATTTAATTGAAATAAATGACTTTGACTTCCCATAGTGATAGTTGTTCCCG
Source organism: Charanyca ferruginea (assembly GCA_947361185.1). Lineage (NCBI taxonomy): Eukaryota > Metazoa > Arthropoda > Insecta > Lepidoptera > Noctuidae > Charanyca > Charanyca ferruginea. The sequence goes on along the minus strand of OX376058.1, from coordinate 26,654,183 downwards.
GTGTTTTGTTTGGAGGGTCCAAACGCGGTGAAATGATTAGCTGAAGACCTGAATGCTTATTGGGAACTGCTCATGTCTAAGCCTTTACGATTCAATAGATTTATTATCATCATCATCATCAACATTCCAGCCGAAAGACGTCCACTGCTGGACATAGGCCTCCCCCAAGTAATGGGGGGTTTTGCCATAATCGCCACGCTTGGCAGGCGGGTTGGCGATCGCAGTATGGTTGTTACAAAGGCACAGAGAACGCTGTTGCCCATTCTCTGGTGAGTCCCTTAGTCACCTCTTACGACACCCACGGGAAGATATGGGATGGTACTATTCTGTACGTCCGACACAATACCGACAACGCACCATACGGATTTATTATATTCGACCGGATGTTTCGAACTCATCACGTGCCCTCTGTACCCTTTGTACTGCCTTCGTATCTCGTACTGCCGCTGTTCAATTGTTTTATACTTGTTTTTTGTTTCCAGTCTCTCGCATAGCTCGTTCACCTCAATATCGAAGACCGTATCCTCCACCGCCCCCGCCCCCTAGAGGCTTTGGCTTCGGTAATGGTCCCTCCGGAAGATTTGACCGAGGACCTGGACGGTTCGACCGGGGCCCTAGCCATCACGGTCATGGCCATAACGATCGTGACAAGTACAATATACCCCCTGGTGGCTCCATCAGTATATCGAAGACCATTAGTATAAGTTCTGGAGGTAATGCCCAGTCAAGTTCTGGTTCGAGTGCCGGCTCTGGTGGGTCAAGTGCTGGCTCCAATGCGGAGTCCAGTGCTAGTGGCAAGTAAAGTGTTTGGTTCTAGTGATTAGAGTATAATTTTGGACTATTTTGATTAAATAATTTTGTTAGATATTCTTTGTTTTGTTTTATCTCATTTTTCTTTTTTTACCCTTGCTAAGGACTTGCCCTATGTAAGTATTGGAATGACTTGTAGTCAGGTCGAATGACTGCTACTAATAGTCTGCTATCCAAGGTGTGATGATGTCAATGTGTTGCAATGATTGGCTAATGATTAGGTTTATAGCAAAGGCAGTGGAACGCATGAAATAACTCACGATTGACAACTAAGTCATCATCATCAATCTTAAACAAAAGTACTTAAGCACAAGCACATACCTATGCTAATAATTGTGTATACTTAAACAATTCCATCAGGATTCGATGACTAATGAACTTGTATAGTTAACATTAAGAACAAACATAAGTATATCTAGCGACTACATCTAACCGCAGAGGTGCAAAGATGTTTTATCAACCAGTATAACATGATTCGTTAATTAGAACTATTGATTATTGATCGATAGCATTTTTTTTCTGTAGTATGTGACTATCTAGACTTATACCTGTGCATACGAAGAGTTACAAATTTTCTCAAAGATAACTGCATGTTGACTTAGCTGAAAGTTCTAGTTTATTTGTCTTGTAGGTCTATCCACACATATCAGGGCCTATAGACAAAAACCCTTTTCTGTTAGCGTTAACGCCAACGGAAAATGAAATTGTATGGAGTTGATGTTTGCTTACGCGATGTCACGTGATGCGAATATGTCAACTGCATACAATTTGATTTTTCCGTTGGCGTTAACGCTAACAGAAAAGGGATTTTGTCTACAGGTGCAGGGCCGTGCCCGGAACGTGACAGGACCGTGGCCGTGCTAAGACCGTGGCCGTGCTAAGACCGTGCATCCGGGTCCCGTCAGGGCTGCGTTAGACTTTTTGTTCACACACGTCAGGGATGTGACCGCACCGTGGACAGGCCGCGACCTTCCATCTGTACCCCTCGATCACCATTTTGTTATATACCTAGTCTTGCCATAAATATTGTCACGAAGAAAAAAATATATTTTTTTATTGCAAATAATATTTATTACTTTTACAGTGTGTAAGTTTAATACATGAATATAAAACAATTTAAAATATAAAAAGCTGCCTTTAAACGTTGAGGTCAGTTATCAATAGAAGCACGCACTCTTTCCATGGGAAAATTCTTCACTGCCAATCGTATCCATGGATTGATTTAGGGACTTCAAATTATCATGGCGTTTAGAGCAAGCTGTACTCTCTAAAACTGACCATAAATCATAATCCAGCGGATTAAGATCGGGACTAGACGACGGCCAGTCTTCAGGTCTGATGAAGTCCGAAACGTTCACTTCCAACCAAGACTGCGTGGACCGAGCTTAATGACCCGGCGCCGAGTCTTGTTGGAAGGACCATACTTGGTTATTGAACATGGTGATGTTAAGGGGCTTAACTACCTTCTCAAGAATGGTATCTTGATACACTTGTGCCGATGTTTTGATACCTTTTTTACAAAAATATGGCTCAGTCACTCCTTCATAGCTAACACCCCACCAAACCATCACTGAAGTCGGATAATGCCCACGTTGCACTCTGTCGACTAATTGGGAAGCTTCCTTAGAGCTTTGAGCATAAATACGGTCATTTTGTTTGTTAAAATGTTGCTCAATTGTAAAGATTTTCTCTGAGATTTTTTTTTCTGTGACCTCCCTTTGCGTACCGTTTCAGTAGTTGTTTCGATTTTACCACCCTATTCTATTTTAAATTATCAGTTAAAAAATGACCAGTGCGTCTCTTATAGGCTGCAAGTCCTAAGTTATCTTTAAAAATATGCGACATGGTTCTGGGTGCTATCTTCATCTCCCGAGATAAAATCTTTTGCTTTCGGACAGGATTGCTTCGAATTCTTTCCCTTACTGCTTTGACCACCTTTTTCGTACGAACACTACGTGGACGGCCAGTCTTTTTCTGTCACAAACAGAGGAGGTCTCATTGTACCTATTAATAGCCCGGTACACAAACATTTGACTAATACCAAGCGTATGGAGAGTTTTAAAAATTGCATTTGGCTCTATACCAACTTTGTGTAATGCAATCACAGTGATTCGGTTCTCTTTCTCACCCCACTCCATTTTAATATCGCAAAATATTGTACAATGTATGTGCGCCAAAATTAGAAAACTCAATGAACAATCGTATAAAAATTACAGATTCCAAATTCAAATGTAATATCTTACTTATTTTTAATTGTAACAGTATTTATGGCCAGCCTGAGTATATACAATATACGCAACGTGCCTGGAAAATAACGTCAGTGCCCGGGCCGACGACGTGACGTGTACGGGTACGTCACGACGTCGGCCCGGGCACTGAAGCTCCGTCGCCGGCCCGGACACGGACGTGTGTGAATGAGTTCATATAAAATGTTCACAATGATATTTCTTTAAGCACGGTCCGTCCACGTCCCGGGCACGGCCCTGATATGTATGGCTAGAGCTTTAGTATTTCATTGATAGCTAGCTTGATCATAGTCTAATAATTTGTGTGAAATCTACGAGAATCTACTTGCTTTGTAGTTTGGCAGATTTGTGACATTGTAAATATTTATTTGCTATTGTTGAGTTATTATGAACTAAACTCATTCAAGAGCCTTCTAAAAACCTTCTTATATGGGCGAATATCGAGGGTTGCAACTGCTTTGCAGCAAAGGTAAAGGTTCGTACCTGATTGCGAACAGCCTCGTGCATGAGTCACAATGGTACCAGCTCGTGCAAGTACCATTGTGACTTTTTCAATGTCACATGTTCTTTCTAATTTTATTTTATACTAGCCTAGCAGACGTTGTCCTGCCCTTAAAATAAAAAGTCCTACAACTCGACTGCAGCGTCACCTACCGGGTCCAATTGTAAATCTAAACCATTTTCGAATCCACTAGGACACACGCAAAAAAGTTCGTGAAAATCGGTACAGCCGTTTAGGAGGGGTTCACTTTCATACACACGCACAGAAGATTTTTAAATAATTACTAGCGGGCCTGGCAGACGTTGTCCTACAACCCGACTATAGCGCCACCTGCCGGGTCCAATTGTGAATCTAAACCATTCTCGTATGTGTAACACACACTAAGAAATTCATCAAAATCGTTCCAGCCGTTTAGGAGGAGTTCACTTTCATACACACGCACAGAAGATTTTTATATAAAAGATAAGATAAGATATAGAATATAAGCGCTGTGACGTTTTTAAATGTTACAGCACCATGCTGAGATAGGGGCCTTTTGGCAAAGTACAGGACCGACTTCGTTCCTTATTTTTTTTTTATTTTTTTTATTTTACAATAATAATTCAACCTTGTTATTATTTGTGTGTTTTGTCCTGTGCGGGCCAATAAATGCTTTTTCTTTCTTCTTTCTTTCTATCTTGGACATCACTGGCATCGGTGAAGGAAAACATCGTGAGGAAACCTGGTAGCCTGGAGTAACCGTGGTGATCAATGCTCGAAACTTCTATTATATGTGAAGAGGCCTTTGACCTGTAGTGGGACTGGAGTGAGAGGCTCGTATATCCCGTCCCGATCTACCTACTTACCTGCCTATTTACCTACACCTACCCTACACCTACCCCTACCCTACACCCTACCCTACACCTACCCTACACCTACCCTACACCTACCCTACACCTACCCTACACCTACCCTACACCTACCTACACCTACCCTACACCTACCCTACACCTACCCTACACCTACCCTACACCTACCCTACCCTACACCTACCCTACACCTACCCTACACCTACCCTACACCTACCCTACACCTACCCTACACCTACCCTACACCTACCCTACACCTACCCTACACCTACCCTACACCTACCCTACACCTACCCTACACCTACCCTACACCTACCCTACACCTACCTCTACACCTACCCTACACCTACCCTACACCTACCCTACACCTACCCTACACCTACCCTACACCTACCCTACCACCTACCCCTACACCTACCCTACACCTACCCTACACCTACCCTACACCTACCCTACACCTACCCTACACCTACCCTACACCTACCCTACACCTACCCTACACCTACCCTACACCTACCCTACACCTACCCTACACCTACCCTACACCTACCCTACACCTACCCTACACCTACCCTACACCTACCCTACACCTACCCTACACCTACCCTACACCTACCCTACACCTACCCTACACCTACCCTACACCTACCCTACACCTACCCTACACCTACCCTACACCTACCCTACACCTACCCTACACCTACCCTACACCTACCCTACACCTACCCTACACCTACCCTACACCTACCCTACACCTACCCTACACCTACCCTACACCTACCCTACACCTACCCTACACCTACCCTACACCTACCCTACACCTACCCTACACCTACCCTACACCTACCCTACACCTACCCTACACCTACCCTACACCTACCCTACACCTACCCTACACCTACCCTACACCTACCCTACACCTACCCTACACCTACCCTACACCTACCCTACACCTACCCTACACCTACCCTACACCTACCCTACACCTACCCTACACCTACCCTACACCTACCCTACACCTACCCTACACCTACCCTACACCTACCCTACACCTACCCTACACCTACCCTACACCTACCCTACACCTACCCTACACCTACCCTACACCTACCCTACACCTACCCTACACCTACCCTACACCTACCCTACACCTACCCTACACCTACCCTACACCTACCCTACACCTACCCTACACCTACCCTACACCTACCCTACACCTACCCTACACCTACCCTACACCTACCCTACACCTACCCTACACCTACCCTACACCTACCCTACACCTACCCTACACCTACCCTACACCTACCCTACACCTACCCTACACCTACCCTACACCTACCCTACACCTACCCTACACCTACCCTACACCTACCCTACACCTACCCTACACCTACCCTACACCTACCCTACACCTACCCTACACCTACCCTACACCTACCCTACACCTACCCTACACCTACCCTACACCTACCCTACACCTACCCTACACCTACCCTACACCTACCCTACACCTACCCTACACCTACCCTACACCTACCCTACACCTACCCTACACCTACCCTACACCTACCCTACACCTACCCTACACCTACCCTACACCTACCCTACACCTACCCTACACCTACCCTACACCTACCCTACACCTACCCTACACCTACCCTACACCTACCCTACACCTACCCTACACCTACCCTACACCTACCCTACACCTACCCTACACCTACCCTACACCTACCCTACACCTACCCTACACCTACCCTACACCTACCCTACACCTACCCTACACCTACCCTACACCTACCCTACACCTACCCTACACCTACCCTACACCTACCCTACACCTACCCTACACCTACCCTACACCTACCCTACACCTACCCTACACCTACCCTACACCTACCCTACACCTACCCTACACCTACCCTACACCTACCCTACACCTACCCTACACCTACCCTACACCTACCCTACACCTACCCTACACCTACCCTACACCTACCCTACACCTACCCTACACCTACCCTACACCTACCCTACACCTACCCTACACCTACCCTACACCTACCCTACACCTACCCTACACCTACCCTACACCTACCCTACACCTACCCTACACCTACCCTACACCTACCCTACACCTACCCTACACCTACCCTACACCTACCCTACACCTACCCTACACCTACCCTACACCTACCCTACACCTACCCTACACCTACCCTACACCTACCCTACACCTACCCTACACCTACCCTACACCTACCCTACACCTACCCTACACCTACCCTACACCTACCCTACACCTACCCTACACCTACCCTACACCTACCCTACACCTACCCTACACCTACCCTACACCTACCCTACACCTACCCTACACCTACCCTACACCTACCCTACACCTACCCTACACCTACCCTACACCTACCCTACACCTACCCTACACCTACCCTACACCTACCCTACACCTACCCTACACCTACCCTACACCTACCCTACACCTACCCTACACCTACCCTACACCTACCCTACACCTACCCTACACCTACCCTACACCAGGGGCGTGCACAGAGTTTTTAGACAGGGTAGGCAGAAAAAAATAGGTAGGTATGCAGGTTCGACAGATATAGTTAAAGTTTACTTAGAAACCGATGGATGTTTTTGAATAAAATAAAATAAAATTAATAGAGAATAAACATTTCAATGATTTAATTAAACATTCGAAAACATCCATCGGTTTCTAAGTCAACTTCAACCATTTCCGTCTTTCCGATGACCTGCATACCTATCTCTTTTGATGACTGTACCTAAGTGATTTGCCACCTCAAATGATTCCTAGATTGACTGAATTTATAGACATCAATTAGTTTTTTTGCTGCCGTAGAAAAAATATGAATAGGACTGTATCGATGTAATGCCTCGTTTCAGGCGATTATATTATTTGAAAATAGTAGGAAAGGTAAACAGAACAACCGCTGTATAGGTACTCAAGCGTCAGGCCCGCGTCACAGAGTAGGTAGGTATGTACCTCCTCCTAAAGCATCATACGAACAGATGTGTTCAATTTTTTTTAATCGATTTTATGATAGAAACTCAAAACAGGGTTAAAAATAATATGCGTAGAAGAAAAACGTTTTGCAATCTACTAAACAAGGAACAATTAGGTACTTACCTAATGTGTTTTTTTACCAATAAAATAATCTCAAGTTCACAACTTACTAGAAGTAGGTATTACAAGCACCTACCCTTTTCCCTTTCATGTGATGATGAGGTGATTATCTATCATAATATTGAGTACCGAAACCTAAACAAAATGTAGGCATTTTATTCGGGTTCGGTTCTACAACAAAATCTCGCGAGTCTTCTACCTACTTTAATTGATGTAATAAAACAGAACTGTACCAACCTCTTACGACCTAATCGCATGGTTTGTTTGTATTGATTGAAATCTAGCGGCTATCCTCGATCAGTGTTTTTTCACCGTAGCCGAGAGAAAGTTTTGAAAAGGAATCATTTTTTAAGTATTGTCTGTACCTACATAACTACACAACAAACTTTCACAGTGAAGTTATTCCATTTTACACACTAGTAACAACGTTGAAATAATATAAAAATGCATTCACAAAACCATGAAACAAACCAAAACAAAAAAAATGGCGACTCAGAATAATTCACGTATATTTTTGTACCTACACAATTGTCGTATTCCGTCGTGTAAACTCGTGTAGTAAAATCTAAAATGTTAAAAAGACAATGTCTTCAGTTCGCGTTGTGTGCGTGAGTTGTGACATTGTGTGTCATGTACGAATAGAAAATGCACACGCGTGCTACGAGCCTGTCACGAGGCACACATCCAAACAAAATATAATAATCTAGGCACAAATATTTTGTGTCTCTCCCGTAGGATCCTAGCGGCGCTAGTGCAGCGCGAAGCGGTCGAAATGCGCGGACTAAGGCGCGAACGTATCGATGAGACTTCGTGTTACCACCGTTACGCGACAGATGGAGCTGATTTAAGATTTTTTTATTAATTGAGAGTAATTAAAATATTAGAGATATCAAAATAAATTAAAACAAGATAATACATATTTATCTGAGTTGTAGGGTAGGCAATGTCTATGTGACTGTATGAACCGCACGCCACTGCCCTACACCTACCCTACACCTACCCTACACCTACCCTACACCTACCCTACACCTACCCTACACCTACCCTACACCTACCCTACACCTACCCTACACCTACCCTACACCTACCCTACACCTACCCTACACCTACCCTACACCTACCCTACACCTACCCTACACCTACCCTACACCTACCCTACACCTACCCTACACCTACCCTACACCTACCCTACACCTACCCTACACCTACCCTACACCTACCCTACACCTACCCTACACCTACCCTACACCTACCCTACACCTACCCTACACCTACCCTACACCTACCCTACACCTACCCTACACCTACCCTACACCTACCCTACACCTACCCTACACCTACCCTACACCTACCCTACACCTACCCTACACCTACCCTACACCTACCCTACACCTACCCTACACCTACCCTACACCTACCCTACACCTACCCTACACCTACCCTACACCTACCCTACACCTACCCTACACCTACCCTACACCTACCCTACACCTACCCTACACCTACCCTACACCTACCCTACACCTACCCTACACCTACCCTACACCTACCCTACACCTACCCTACACCTACCCTACACCTACCCTACACCTACCCTACACCTACCCTACACCTACCCTACACCTACCCTACACCTACCCTACACCTACCCTACACCTACCCTACACCTACCCTACACCTACCCTACACCTACCCTACACCTACCCTACACCTACCCTACACCTACCCTACACCTACCCTACACCTACCCTACACCTACCCTACACCTACCCTACACCTACCCTACACCTACCCTACACCTACCCTACACCTACCCTACACCTACCCTACACCTACCCTACACCTACCCTACACCTACCCTACACCTACCCTACACCTACCCTACACCTACCCTACACCTACCCTACACCTACCCTACACCTACCCTACACCTACCCTACACCTACCCTACACCTACCCTACACCTACCCTACACCTACCCTACACCTACCCTACACCTACCCTACACCTACCCTACACCTACCCTACACCTACCCTACACCTACCCTACACCTACCCTACACCTACCCTACACCTACCCTACACCTACCCTACACCTACCCTACACCTACCCTACACCTACCCTACACCTACCCTACACCTACCCTACACCTACCCTACACCTACCCTACACCTACCCTACACCTACCCTACACCTACCCTACACCTACCCTACACCTACCCTACACCTACCCTACACCTACCCTACACCTACCCTACACCTACCCTACACCTACCCTACACCTACCCTACACCTACCCTACACCTACCCTACACCTACCCTACACCTACCCTACACCTACCCTACACCTACCCTACACCTACCCTACACCTACCCTACACCTACCCTACACCTACCCTACACCTACCCTACACCTACCCTACACCTACCCTACACCTACCCTACACCTACCCTACACCTACCCTACACCTACCCTACACCTACCCTACACCTACCCTACACCTACCCTACACCTACCCTACACCTACCCTACACCTACCCTACACCTACCCTACACCTACCCTACACCTACCCTACACCTACCCTACACCTACCCTACACCTACCCTACACCTACCCTACACCTACCCTACACCTACCCTACACCTACCCTACACCTACCCTACACCTACCCTACACCTACCCTACACCTACCCTACACCTACCCTACACCTACCCTACCCTAACCCTTAACATTTGGATGGGGGATGAAAAAGGGGTGAAAAAAGGGGATGAAAAATAGATGTTGGCCTATTCTCAGACCTACCCAATATGCACAAAAAATTTCATCAGAATCGGTCAAGCCGTTTCGGAGGAGTACGAAGTCGAAAACTGTGACACGAGAATTTTATATATTAGATTATTAAAAGTAAATGAAGATATTATTTATCAAGAAGAGATAGATATATTACACTGGCCATATGAAATCCCTATTTAGAAAATAATTACCACATTTATGTATAGAGTGTTAAAATTCTCACTTACGTTTATGTGCGTGGTTCGATGTTTGGATATGTTTATGTGCGTGGTTCGATGTTTGGATATAAACTGTCGTATCGTTATGTTTGTATCAGTAGTGTTATTTAGATCCAATATGGCGCGTCTTATAGTTTGTGTATTTGCTGTTTTAGTTATAGTTAATCTAGAAAGCTGTGATGCAGGTATTTTTAAATATATATTTTAATATAAATAATAAAATCTAAGAACAAAATTAGTATGTTGGTATCTACGCTTTCATCATTAGTTTGGTTCGTTTCTGCGAATACATTAAGATCTACATTTTTGTTTTGTACTAGGTAAATGAATAACTTTGAAGCTATGTCATTATTTTATTCGCCCGCTTGATAGTCAGTTATTAGCGGGGATTTTTTTTTTGTGCGGGTTTGTATATTTTTTTCTAAAATAAAAGAAGCCTATGTTACTTCTTATAACATCAGCTATCTGCATTAAAATCAGTACATCTGTTTCAGAGCTTAGTCGGAACAATCCGACAGAGTGCCAGACAGACAAACATTAAAAAAAAATGAACGTTTCGAAATAAGATGGTGCATTTACACACATCATAGACACACTTCAATGTTATGTATAAGTAGTATAAATGTATCATGATCAAAATGCACCAGATCAAATATATTAATTTATAAGTAAACAAAAATTTTATTTTCCACATTTCAGCGTCCCGGGTAGTAAGATCTCCTCAACTTGGCGTCTTCGGCGTCGGGGGAGTTATTGGCGGAATTGGCGGAGTTGGCGGAATTGGCGGCTACGGCTATGGCGGAGGTGGCTACTTTGGGCACCGTCATCACAGACATGGCTTTGGCGGAGGGTATGACGGAGGCTACGGTGGAGGCTACGGTGGGGGCTACGGCGGCGGCTACGGTGGCGGCTACGGTGGCGGCTACGGCGGCGGCTACGGTGGAGGCTACGGTGGACCCGGCTACGGCGGTCCCGGCTACGGTTACGGTGGCCAAAATCCGGGATTAAGTTTTTCGAAGAGCACGTCTATCAGTTTCGGTGCTGGGGGCGCGGCTCAATCAAGTGCGAGCTCAAATGCGGGTGGTTTTGGTAAATAAGACTCATCAATGACTGACGGAAATCTAACTTGTAAAATAAATTATTATTCAATAAGTACTGATTTTGTTTTTTATTATTATTTTAATATGGCTTATGTTTAACGAACCTCCTGATGTAGTAAATGATCACCAAAATTGTGTTACCTAAAGTATTGTAAAAATAAAAGAGATTTGGTTCTGGCACTCGGCGGCTGCTGCCGCGGCACGCTCGCTCCGCTTGCTCGCCTCGTGCGTAGGGGGTCACAGTTCTAACCTTAAGGGTCAAAAAGATTTTGGTTATTTTGCACACTAAGATTTGGTGTAGCTATGCAGCTACAGCGTCAGTGTTATGTTACTATGTGCATAGTAACATAAAATTCATCATTATTAAAATTAAAGATCTAATTTTTTTACTGTTTAGGGTTAAAAAGTAGATTCTAAATATGATTATAGAAACCTATCAGTTCCCGTGTTTACGATTAACAAAGTATCGAAGATGCAATAAATCGGGTGCAAGTGTGTCCCTCAAACTTTCGGGCACTGCACCACCGCCGTCGACAGAATTTCTACGGAAATGCCAAAAGTCGAAGAAACCGTCAATATAATTATCTAGCTTCTGCCTGCAAGGAAGTTAAGTATACCAAAAAACTTATTCGATGGCACTCAGTAATACGACGTTTTTGGATCGGCAGACAATGTACAGAGGCCAGCACATCAAGCTACTACAATCTGTCAAATTTCTTTGATAGATTTTCAACTTTATTACAAAAGCCTAAGGTTCATATTTAATTGGGAAAATTTTACAGTTAGGTATGGGTGATGTGCTGGCGTCTGTACAATAGACAATAGTTTGTGTTCATTCTTAATAGACAATGTAGTAAATAATGTTTGTAATCTTTCATTTCTTCTTTTAATAATTTTCTTTTCTTTTTCTTTTAAACGTTGCCTCATACTAGGAATGTCTCCTGTGTCGTGGATGCGTTTACAAACATATAAACTCACATACACAAACATCCAGACCCGGAACAACTATCTGTAAGCCATACAAATATTTGCTCCGTGCGGGAATCGAACCCGCGACACGCAGCGTAGCAGTCGATCGCTTAACCACTGCGCCGAACGTGTCGTGAATCGATCCAATACTTCTAGAGAATGGCTCTTACAGACAAACAAGCAAAAAACGAGAAAACTTTACCTTTTTATAAACTATAGTTAGATAGAATAGTGACTGACTGACTGAAGTCTACAAACCATGATGTTTCAATAAATAATGATATATATTCGAACATCATGGTACTGTTTGTAATAAGTTCCAAAATGTAGCTAAGGATAAATTATGCTGTATAATAAGTGCACTATCGCATTAGGTTATAACACTGTAATGATAGATGTAAAGAAACTAAACAAACAAATTAAAAAAAAATACCCATAGGAATTTCCTAAATACGTACTAAGAAATCTGTTTACAAAAAAACCATAAGAGGTGCTAAAATTATCACGTACGTTTAAATTCCGTGGTTCAATGAATCCATTTAATATAAAAATGGGTGTATTGTTCTTAAATTATTTCAGTACTCGACCAACGCTCGAACACATTCAATATGGCTCGTCTTCTAGTTTGTTTGTTTGCTCTTGTCTTAGTTAATTGCTTAGGCGTCAACGCAGGTAATTATATTTTGCTGTATTATACTTCACCTTACTCATAAACTTTCTTTACAATTAAGAGCGCCCAACCCCATCGAGCGAACTTCGACGCGAGCGTTATTGATTTTTTTTTTTATTTCAACCAACGCAAAGCTCGAAAACCAACGAGTGAGTGAGAACGCGATAACATCACAGGAAAATTGGCGGGTGGAAATTTCATGAAACTTGTTCCAGGACATACGTGTTTTTGAAAAAGCCTTACAAGATTTGGGTAGAAATGTTTGTAATTTAGAATCTCCATTACATGTGCAAGGTTTCTATGACGCTGTTTTTTTTACTTTTTTAATGTATGAGTGCATTATGAACGGCCAAAGTTCAGATAAAATTGTGCCAAAAAAACTAATTTTCGGACGTGTTTACTGAATTGGTTTCTCAAAAAAGTTTATTTTTGCCTTCATACAAACCTAGATTTTAACCACAAGATACCTGTGTGTTAAAAATATTTGGAAAATAATTTGTTATAACGCCGTAATCGCGTACGAGCGTTTGTATGGGAAATATGACGGGTTGGGCGCTCTTAAGGCATGCTTAAACGTCCGAAATGTATGGCTAAGCAGACGTTAACTTTAAGCAACGTTTATAAAAAAAGCAGCGCACGTTTATTGTTCCCGTGGGGTGTCTGGGCTAGAATAGCACACATCTATTTCATCCCGAGGGTGTCGTAGAAGGCGACTAAGGGAAAATCCGGAAGTCGGGCAGCAGCGGCTTCCAAGCAACTCCACAGCAATCCTCAAGACGCCAAGCGTGGAGATTATGGCAACCCCCCTCCCCCCACTTATGGGGGAGGTCTTTGTTCAACAGTGGACGTCTTCCGGCTGATGATGATGATATTACACCATCCTGATCTTGGGCAGCCAGCATCCATTCACTGCTAACCACCTTTTTCAAATCGTCCACCCGGTGGGCGTCTCACGCTACGCTAGCCCAAACGCGGTCTCCACTTTAAAACGTGTCTGCTCCATCTACCATCTGTCCATCTGCAGACATGGCCAGCCCACTTCCACTTCACGTGCAGCACATTGCGGTGACTTTAGTTCTTTTCCGAATGACTTCACTGCGAATTCTATCTACCAGAGATACTCCAAGCCTCGCTCTCTTCATGGCATGCTGAACAACCTTAAACTAGTGAAAAGCGGCATATAGCAGCTAAATAAGTTTCGTGTCCCTCTGCTTACCTATTTTTGTAATTTAATTACCTACCTGTCATGAGATAGTTACTGGGTAGGTATCGGATATAATTCGATAGATATAATTATATCTTTTTCTCCATATTTATAAAACATCGTTATCGCTTTACTTTCAGCTTCGCGGGAAGTAAGATCGCCACATTTAGGTGGCCTTGGAATTGGCATAGGAGCTGGGATTGGTGTCGGCGGGTTCGGCGGCGGGCAAGGTTATGGACGACCTGGCTTTGGGGGCCCCGGCTACGGAGGCCAGGGGTACGGAGGTTCAGGTTACGGAGGCCGCGGCCATGGAGGACGAGGTTATGGTCACGGTGGATACCCTGGTGCTGGAGGACCAGGTTATAACAACGGCGGTTTCCCTGGATCTTTTAGTGCTTCCAAGAGTTCGTCTATCAGTTTCGGATCCGGTGGAGGGTCTCAAGCTCAATCAAGCTCTGGAGCTAATGGGTTTGGCAAATAAGACTGATTGTAGAAACGGGTTTGAACTATGTTGTGATTTAAATAAATGATTATTGTTATGTTAAAAGTGTTGTTTGTTATTGAAGACTTATAATTAAAATGTAAAATCCCCACAAGTGGTACTTTTCTCCATAAGCCTTTTTTACAAAAAAAATAACTAGAAGCTGACTGCCACACTCAGAGACGTCACTTAATAATAATGAATCATTCACTTTAATTGACCAACATAACTTGGCACATGTCAACAGCAATATTTTTGACTGACAGCGTTCGAAGTTATGTTGGTTAATAAATGTTAATGATTTATTGTTAATAAGTGACGTGTCTGAGTGTGGCAGTAAGACATTACAGATGACATGATGATACCATGACATAGTCCCAACCAAGAGACAATAACAATTTA
This sequence comes from Charanyca ferruginea, assembly GCA_947361185.1. NCBI lineage: Eukaryota > Metazoa > Arthropoda > Insecta > Lepidoptera > Noctuidae > Charanyca > Charanyca ferruginea. Next base: position 26,638,764 of record OX376058.1, on the reverse strand, counting down.
TGAAAAATAGCACAGCCTAAGGCCTAAAGCTGATTTGGTAGACAAGCCAACGTTAGTCTAAAAATGCCCGCTTAATATCGAATTACTTTGCAATAGGAAGCCAGTTTTCCTCTCATCTGCTTTCTATTAAATGTCCATGATTCGAAAAAAACCCAACAACACTAATATCTAGTGTAAACAATTAGAAGTCTCTACAGGTATTGCCCCGGATCAAATGCTGTTGATATTATCTTAAACTATTAAGATAATCAGTTGACATGACAAGTGCTAAAATTGCCACTTTGGTATGTTTGTATAATGTATGGTCGTGCGATGTTGCAAATCAATATAAATGGGTGTAGTGTTACTGTGGTATCAGTACAGTAGTGAGACCCTCGTGTTATCCAACATGGCTCGTCTTATACTTTGTGTTCTAGCTGTTCTAGTCGTAGTTAATTTCCTTAGTGTTGATGCAGGTAAATATAATTTAATCTATTTAATTTTGAAAACGGCGGCAGGCCCAGGCGGAGATGGCGGGATGATCTAGACTCCTTCGAAAAAGACTGGCCCCAATTAGCCCTTAACAGAGAGAGTTGGAAGGAGAGTGGAGAGGCCTTTGCCCAGCAGTGGGAAAATCCAGGCTGAAATTAAAAAAAAAAATTTGAAAACGAATCTCTGTGGCTTTTAAAAAAAAATCTTATTAGGAACACAGAAATTCTTTTTTTTGGTTTGACTTTTTTTTTCACCGAACCTGAGATTGTTTAGAGCCTCTGGTAAAACCTTCCTTTTTTAAGATGATTGGTAGGCGATACTGGAAACTTTTGGGAAATCTGACTCATTAGATTTGTCAAAGTGGCTCTCTTTGAAATGATGATGCCATCCAAAAGTTTTCCTATTAGATGAAGAAAAGTTGCTTCATATCATTGAAGTTGGGTGGTGATCTCATTCTGATCTGTGCCATATTCTGATATTAACTATTTATGTATTTAGTTCACTATTAATTGAAATCACTCTATACTATACGTATTATAACAATATAATAACTTCAAACAATACAACAGCAAGGGGTTTATTTAAAATCATGAAGCGACTGCCTGTTTACGCCGTCACCATTGTCATTGGCAGCCTATTTCCACACACTGCTATGTTTTACACTTAATCTTTTCTGTGCCATGTATTCCTGCAACCTTATGTGAATCTAAAACTATTTTCAGCACCGTACAGACCCGGCCCACCGATCGCGCTCTCCCACCACAATCCCGCTCCAAAGCGTCCTGTAAATATCAGTGTGTCCAAGAGCAAGTCCATCAGTATCAACTCTGGTGGCAGAGGTGGCTCCAAATCTCAAGCTCAGTCAAGCGCCAGCTCACTAGCTGGTGGTCGTGGATAATAAGACATGTAATAGTTGTTAAATAAAGAAAATGTAAAATAATAATTAAATAAACAGTTCTTTTTTGTATTGAGTTGTTTAAATTTTGTATTGTTTCCAAAGGAAATTAGGCACTCTGGTGATCCCGATCTAGCCTTGTTAGTTTACCAGAGCCTTTGCCAGTCGATTATATCTTATTGCATCCCGGTTTGGGGCGGAACCTACAAAACCTCCCTACTTAAACTTGAAAGTGCTCAAAGGGCGATCTTGAAAGTCATGCACTTTAAGCGCAGGGACTTTTCGACCAAACAACTTTATTTAGAAGCCAAAGTTTTGACTGTTCGACAGCTTTATGTGCTCCGTGCAGTGTTGCGGAAATATTCTACGCTACATTTAGATTATGCTAAGCTGAAAAGACGCAAAGGCACTCCTGTGTGTGATATAGTCCAATGCCGTTCTAAATATTGCCAGCCGACAATTGGCGGCAACTAGCTCTCGATTGTATATTAGAATACATAAACATAGGCCTATTTACTCTCTGACTAAACATGAAGTTAAAATCAAACTAACAAATTGGTTGCAGAAGTTGACGTATGAAGAAACCGAAAATCTTAAAGCAATTATTGTATCATAGTATAACTGAATACTGTATTTAATTTAAGGTTTTTTTGTTTAATTTACGCTGTTGTTTAAATAAGTACTTGCATGACGCTTAATTTGTATGCCATTATATCTGGAGGAACTTTGACTCCTAAAACACAGGCTTTTAGCCAAGTTTAGGAATAATTAGTTTACCCTTTAATGTGACCCTACTGTACAATCTTTTTTTAAATCCTTGTGTACTTATGAATGTTTTTTTTTTCTGTGTACAAATAAACATTTATTTTTATTATTATTATAAAGACATTGTAAGAGTTGAAACCAAGCACACACTTTGCTTGGTTTCAACTCAATATTTCGATGAGAGCCATGCATTAAAACGTGGTTGCAATACGCCAAGTTAGGGACAAGCAACAGTGTTACCCATGGAACATACTTAAAATTTGTTACGTTGTGGTTACGTTGTTAATAATTTTATAACAAACTATGTGTTGTGGGGTTACCAATACCAAACATTATACCTCCCTCCTTCAAGCAACATGTAACTGTGATGGTAACAATGGTTTTGGCCAAATTGATAATGCTTAATATTCCGCAAAGTGGCGGACCGTAACATCAGCCAGACGCTTTAAAGTTCCGACTTTAAAAGCGACCATTTAGCAAGTACTCATGCGCTCTTAACTAAAGATACTTATATTCGTTTACGAATTATCATAATTAAGATAATATTACGTAGGTCTGTCAACACTGGTTTCTTGAAGTAGTAAAGAAACAAAAAAAAAATGGTTGGATTGGGTTACATTTCTGCTGTTTTTAATAAGCAAACCAACCCATTGACCACCATGTTTCATTTTACTTTAGGTTGTCCTGGCTTTTACCTAACCTAAACCAACCACACGCGGTACCTGAACCTAAATCCATCTTCAAGAGTACGTGTGTAATATAAAATAAAATAAAACAACATCGTAGTTAATACAAGAATCCTTTATTTAGCACATCATTCTTTAAAACCTTCCTCCCCTTAGCTCGTCTTCAGTAGTGGACTCAACCTTCTACTACTGAAGACGAGCTAAGGGGTTGAATAATTAACTAATTTGAAAGCCTCGAAGTAGGTTTATGATATTTGACACTCAACATGAGGATATTACTGATTTTTTGTTAGAATTCAACTACAGAATGGGGTAAAAAATTGTGAATACAGGATAGATTCCATAGAACCAGGATAGATTTCTTTTTCTTGAAAAACGTTGCCCTACACGAGGAATTTCTCCTGTGTTGGTGCTTTTACAAACATACAAATCCACATACACAAACAGCCAGAGTCGAAACAACTATCTGTACACCATACAAATAATGTTACGTGCGAGAATTAAACCGGCGACACGCAGCGCGGCTCAATGATGTAGATTTTAAGTTATTATAAGCTGGGGTGTGATTCTGTAAGACCTCATTCTAAACTTCGAATCTGAATCCGCAGTGAGTTGCTTGATTGGCATTCTAAAAACTCGGTTGATAATTCGAATTTACACTACCGCCACCCTTGCGAGCGTGTCAGCGAGTTGAACTAAATTGACAGGGAGATTATGACAGATAAAGTATGAGATGACGTAACAAGTGGCATTCTGTAAGGTAATTTCCCCATCACTTCGACGCTCACTTCGTACTCGAACCCGATTCAAAGTGTCAAATACATCAAGGTCATTTTGAACGTTATGCGAAGTGAGAGTGAATAGCGATGTGAGATGCGACTTGTTATTTGAATTTTACAGAATCGACCTACTGGTATCATCTACCTACCTACCTAGAGGATCATTCTAAGTACGAAATAATAGACGAATCTTTTGGTTTAGCCTATTTAAATTGCTAAACCAGTAGCAGTACCAATACATGATATCAACTATCTTGGCAGGTCTATTCGTAACACCAACGTCGCAGAACTTGGTGGTGGCAGACCGTGAATCGTCGGGAGAGTGAACGCGTGAGATGCATTTGCCTCTTTTTGTGGGGAGGCATGCAAAGGAGGCAGCTTAAAAGGAGAGGGAGGGAACCTCTCACTCCGCCGTATGAGAAGGGCAACCGATCCGTGCTCAATAATCTCCGGCCACCTATAGGAGAGGCCTGGGTGCGGCGTACCTGGGTCAGTCGATACAGGAAATGGTTGGAGTTACGACGGCGTGCATTGTTCCGTTTGCGTCTCTCTATTGGAATTTGCGACTACACATGGTGAAGAAGCTGATGGTGGTCCAATACCAATCGGGAGTGTGGATCATGTGTCAAGCGAATACCGGGCTCTGGACTCATGGCAGCAGGCGAAACCGAGGGGTTTCAGTCGGAAAGAGACAGACATAACCTTCCATTCTCTCCAGATGACTTGAGGATTTCCCCACGATAAAAAAAAGGTCTATTCGTAACACTTACTATAGAGTTCTATACCTACTGTGACAACTGAGGCTACATAATGTATAATCACGGACGTTTAAAAGTATAATTAACAATGCACTATGTCAAAATAATTAATACTGAAGGTAATTCATGATCGTGAACGGGCGCTGTCAGTAGAGATTGGTCAACTCTTAACTGCCATGGTTTTTATCTTGATTATTTTTTATGTTTTGTATTTCTAGATTACCTTCATTGTTTTCACATATAGAAGCAACAAGAATAATGTAAGCAGTATTTTGGTAAATACCTGATTTCAATAGAGTGTCCGTGGAGTTTCTTGCTCGTTCTTCTCCATAGAGACCTACCTACGTTTTGGAACGAGCAACTAGCTTCAACTTTCTGACTAACTGACCGACTCCTTGACAATTCAAAAGTGCCTGTAAATGGTTTAATTGAAATAAATGCTTTGACTTTGACTTTCACTTTGATTATTTTATGAAGCTATCTTTTAAAGACATGTTATTTTTATGCAACCACCGACCAGGTTAGGTAATAAGATTTTAACATGTTCGGATATGAAGTAGGAAGCATGCATAAGTAAGGTAGCACATGTTTAATATTAAGTAATAACTTATTACAGGTATCCCACATAGTCTGTAAGGGCCCTATTTCACTAGGACCATTAGGACCACTAGAACCACATGGAACCAGGTTCGTCGTTCAACCTGGTCGCCACCACTAACAAAATGTATGAATTTTTGCTGGTAGTTTGCGCAACCAAGCGGACACCAGGTGATATACTCTCTATAGAGTTGCATACACTTTGTTGGTGGCGGCGACTGGTTGCTTCGCCATGGTGTCCTAGTGAAATAGGATCCTAAGAGTGTCCGAGGCGATACTTTAATGTACGTCCGACCCACGAAGCAAATAAAAAGCACCTTCTTGGTAGTAATCTCCGCTTCCACCTTACTGGCTCTCAAATATTACTAGATCATTAGCAGTTATTCTATCTAATAGCCAGTTCCAGTACATCATAGGGAAAAACTTGACAAATATAATGGAACTAGCATTTGCCCACGACTTCGTTCGTGTGATTTTTCTTACGGATACCTATTATGACGTGATAACCCACGAAAAAGTGTCACGTTCCACCTGAGCTTGAGCGTGCAAGCGAGAACGCGGAACAAGCGATAGAGAAGCACGATCGGCCCAAGCAATAAGCTCCGCCCACCTCGACAGAAGCCATTATTTGCTTATGTTATATATGTTAGTCATTATGTTTCTTTATGACGTTATCACGCAAAACTATCGTCCGTAAGCCGACTTTACAGACAATCAATTTTTTTAACCAACTTTAAAAAGGAGGTTCTTAGTTCGATCGGTTTTTTTTTTATGTATGTACACCGATTACGCTGAGATTTATGATCCGTTTTAAGTGATTCTTCTTTAGTTTGATGCGGAATAGTTGCGATTTGGCCCCATAAAAATTTAACATAGTTTGGCCTAGTAGTTTTTATTTTATGAACATTTTTTTTAATTTATTTTGTTTATGTTTGACCACGCATAACTTTTTTCAGTGTAGTCCGATTTTGATGATTATGTTTTTAAAATCGATAGCATAATACCACAAATTTGAACCCATAAAGAAAAATTTTCTCCCCCAAGGGTAGAAAATTAAGGGATGACTGAATATTTATGGTGTCACCGTTTTGTAATTAATTTGTATGATAAGAAGTAGGCACTAAAAACCGAAAAAAAAGTTTTAAACAAAAAAGACAACCGCCTTCAAACCGCCTCAAACCCAAAACCCACTTGCGAATTGAAAGTTATTTATTACTTTTTGAAGGCGGTTGTCTTTTTTAATCAAATAAAACAGTGATAATGTAACTTCCAATTGGGGAAAGAAAATTTCAGATTCGGACCTGTAGTTCCGCAAGTAAGCGCGATCAAACAAACAAACTCTTCAGCTTTATTATATTATAGTATTAGTAGATTGTAAGTACAGAGGCCAGCTATGTTATTCTGTAAGAACTCACTTCAGATCTCACTTCTGATTCCGCGGTGAAAACTGTTTTAGGTAGTCTGTAACTCGATGAAAACTACGCTAGCGCTACTAAGTGCTGGCATAGGTGAAGCGAACTATTATTTCGTTACTATTTAATCGAAAACCAAATACTTTTCACTTCTAGTAAGTGAAATCGGAAATGAGATAGGATTCGAATTCGCGAGTGAATTCTTACAGAATTGCACTGCAGCTCATCAAGCTACAACAATCTGTCAAATTTCTTTGATAGATTTTCAACTTTGTATCAAAGGAATAAGTTTCATATTCAATTGGGAAAAAAATCAGTTTGGTATGACTTAATGTGGTGTCTGTGCTTCATTTTAGTATTACTAAACTTTTGAGGATAGATATAGGAATATATCGTTCAGAAATAATGCGAACTTGCTAGCTTCAAGACTGGGTCTGTTTCAGGTATCAGGTATAAGTTGTAAAGTTACCTTATCAACTTACACTTTAACTATTGAAGTCGGATCTTTTAAGCATCTGGCTGACACGAAAGTCATGGCCCACGGAAAGTGTCTGGCATTAACAAATAATGGTTTTAACAATATCCTATAAAGATATACATAAGCTACTGTCTTACTTAAACCAATACTGTGCTTAAACGTAAGTGAGTAAGGTACCTTTTTCACGTGATGCCTGCAAACTAATCCAGCATTGAAGTTACCAGTACGCAAAATGTCTTGTGGAAGGTTCCGTACGACATTTTTCTCTATAGTATGTCGCAGCCATGTGGCTAAATAAGCCAGTTAACTGGATGCCTAGGCCTAGTTAATTGATCTAGGAACTATTAGTGTATAAAACTTAAGACAAAAATGTACAAAAATGTTTTACTTTATATTTTATATTTTTAAAGTATTTGCTTGACAGCCAATATCAGTTGTGACTATTGTATCTGGAGGAACATTGGCTTTAGGAGCCAATGTTCCTCACAGGCTTTCGGCCTAGTTCAGTTCGCCATTTAATTTGTCTTTATGTATAACATTTCATTTTGTAACTGTGTACTTGTATATTTAAATGTGAATGTACTAATAAACATTATATTATTATTTATTTATTATTATTATTATCTAGAATCTTACAACTTGGCGAATTTAAAGTCAGCTGTTTGAAGATGATTGACCAAGACTCAGGCAATGATTCAAATTTAGTTCAGTTTCTTTTCCAATGCAGCGCTAGTAATCACTGACTAACAGATAAACACATTTGTTTTTTCTACTTTGTTTTATTTATATAAAAACATACTATCTTATGTAGGTAATCCTCTTAGGGCAGATTCGACATGGTCAGGTTAGGTTAGAAGGCTTAGGCGGGAACGAAGCGAAGATCCCTTCTTAGCCTTCTAACCTAACCTAACTAACACGGATCAGCCCTAGAAGGATAGTATATTTAAAATAAAACAATAACCAAACATCACAAATTAATCAACACCCAATTTAACAAAATTTGGCTTGACTACTTAAATAAAAATGCAAATATGAACTAAAACACACCCACGCTATTAAACAGAGAAAGGGAAAAGGAAAAGAATTGAAAAACACGGTACGCCAATTACCACAGCTATGAAATTATATTTTTCCAAATATTTATAGTTCTTACATTGCACGAAAGCGTGTGAATTTATACACCTACAAACACCTTGCTACTTGTAATATCATTGTCTACAAGTCATATGACGTGCGATCGTGAACTGCATGGAGTATACCAAGAAATCGCTACCTTCGTAACGAAACATTAAAAATATAATCAAAATAAACCAATATTTAAAGATCATGACATAATATTGTGTTAAAATCTAAATTTCGCTGATTTTGTCAAGTACTTTGGTGCAAAAATTGTGTGCAATACAAATATTATTACTACAGTGTGAATTGTCTCACTGTTACCTTATGTGATATTTGTGTTATCAATTTGTGTTAACAATTATAAGAAGATACTATTCTTGGAAGACGGGGCTTATCACGTCCTCTAGTTTCACCTATAAATGTTAGTAGACAGATAGATTTACCTCAGAACCAGACTGATCTTCGGCAAGATGGGGAAAATTGTTGTTTTGTTTTTGGCTCTGTCTGTCTTTACAGCTCAATGTGCTATAATAAAAAATGAAGGTACCTATTACTTTTAATTTGTTTAGTCATAAAATTTGCCAAATAGAATTGTTTCAATATATAATTAAATAGAATTGTGCTTTTAATTTTTAATTTACATAGTGAAATAAATTCGTAAATGGACTCAGATTTTCTGCTTAACATTATCTCTAAATTTGTGTTCAAATTATAAAGAATATTTTATTATGCTCTGGCAGTCAGATTCCTATATAAAACGATTCTAACTAACTTTTTTTCTTCAGATGTCCACAGGCGTGTAGAGCGTTCACCATGCAGCACATGTGGCGGTCCATCTGGACCTCCACCGCCATTTGGACCTCCACCCGCAACTCGAGGATCAAGATACTACCACGCAGCTCATTGGACTGGACTAGCTGACGATGGCCTCCAAAGTGGAGTATTCTCTGGAGCAGCAGCAGCTACTGGTGGTGCGAACGAGGCCGCAGGAGAAGCATTCTCTCTAGCTTCTAGCGGAGCAACCGCAGATAGTAGTTCAGGATTTAAAGGCCTGTCAACCGATTCTAACGGTGGAAAATCATCTCAATTCGCCGCCGGCGCAGGTCTTGGCATAAGATCCTCGGGCGGTTATGGTCCTAGTGGATCAGCTGGAGGCTCTGCTTCTCACTCTTTAAGTAAATCTGGCTCTCAATCATTTAATGCCGGTTCTCACTTCTCTGCTGGCTCCAATGCTCAAGGATCCGGTGTATTTGATGGACAATCATCCGATGATTCTGACTCTCAGGTTTCTAGTGGGTTTGGCGGCCAATTTTCTCCAGGTTTAAATCCCAAACCTTCTGGAGGTTATGGCGGTCATTCTTCTAAATCTCACGAAGGTGGCTATGCAGGGGGATACGATGGCCGATCTAGTGGTGTCAGTCAATCTTCTTCAGGCTCAAAAGGTCAATCTTCGGGAGGCTATGGTGGTCAGTCTTCAGGAGGCTATGGTAGTCATTCTGCAGGAGGCTATGGTGGTCACTCTTCTGAAGCTCACGGAGGTCACTTTTCTGGTGGAAATGGAGGTCACTCATCTTTAACTTATGGCAGTCAAACTTCAGGCGGTTACGGTGCAGATGGCTCTAAGGGCTATGGGGACCAGTCATCTGGTGGCTACGACAGTCAGACTTCTGGTGCCTCCAGTGGCCAGTCTTCTGGCGGCTATGGTGATCAGTCTTCTGCAGGCTATGGCGGTCAGTCGTCAGGCGCTTATGGTGGCGAATCTGGTGTCGGAAGTGGTAGCCAGTCAACACATGGCGAGAAAAAAAACAATTATAAGGAGTCTCACCACTCGTACCATAGTGGTGGTAAAAATCAGGCAGGCTTCGGTTCACAGTCTGGAGGACGAGGTTTTAGCAACGGTGAACAGCAATTGGGAGGCAGTGCTGGATCCAATAGTAATGGAGCAGGTCCGTTTGGGACCAGTCAAGCTGATGAAGGAAAATTCCAAAACGGAGGCTCATTCGAAAATGGACAACAGTCAGGTGGTGCTTTTGGCGCTTCCAGTGGTAGTGAAGCAAGCTCTAACACAGCCGGTAGTGGGCAAAGCTCTAGCTTAGGTGGTAGTGGAGGTGGCTACGGATCAGGTGGAGCTGGTGGATATGGTTCCAGCGGTCCTGGTGGATACGGTTCAAGTGGCTACGGAGGTTATTCTGGATCCCGAGGTTCTTCTCAATCGGCTCTTAATGGCGCTCTTGAACTAGCTAACCAGGGCTTGCAGACAGCTGGGCAACAGCCAGCCGGATGCAGTACTTGCGGAAAAAGCAACTATGCTTTAAGTAATGCTAAGAGCAGAAATGGGAATGCTATCGCTCTTTCTGTAAGCGGCTAAATTCCATGACGAGGTACAGACACCGTCATCAATTGTTAACCCCCTATCCGAAGAAATTTTAATGCGTGGGGGGTAAGCAGTTGATGACGCTGTCTGTACCTACAATTTTAGAGGTTGCACTAATGATTTTAATAGCGATCTTGGAGATTGTACCTAATAATACTGAATTAATGTAATATTGTTATTATACTAGGTGATTTTTTATTCACGTTCCAAATTTCTCAGGGTGATAGTACCCATGAAATTGAATAACTTTCTCCAAAAAACATGGGTCGAAATATTAACAAAAAAAATCGGACTTCCCATACAAAATCGATCAGCTGACTATTGATTTTGTATGGGAAGTCCGATTTTTTTTTTAATATTTCGACCCATGTTTTTTGGAGAAAGTTATTCAATTTCATGGGTACCCTGAGAAATTTGGAACGTGAATAAAAAATCACCTAGTATATAAGATGTTATTTTTCTGTTGACTATTTAATGTAATTGTAGTTTACTTTGTGTATTTTAAATGACATGGCTACCTGCTAATAAATATTTATGGTATCGATCGAACATTGTGTGTTTACTTTATATTAAAAGACCCATTCATAGAGATATGCTGTAGTTTCTACATTCTATAGGAAACAGTGATTTGATTGCTTAATTATTTACATACTCATTTAGCGTACTATGTTAGAAATAATCAACATAAAAAAAATCAAGACACTCGTCAGATTTATTTATTTCCAATACCGGCAAAATATAGATAGTTTATTAAACAGAAAATTCTGGATCATACCTGGAAGATATGATCCAAAATTTTCTGGGGATCATATAATATAATAATAATAATAATATGTGGGGACATTTTCACACACGGCCATCTGACCCCAAACTAGGGAGACCCTGTACTATGGGTGTCAGACAGCTGATATACATACACAAATTAGATAAACAACACCCAGACACAAAGTAAACACAAGTGCTCATCACACCAATGTTTACCCTGGGCGGGAATCGAACCCGCAACACGCTGCGCAGCAGTCGATCGCTCAGCCACTGCGCCAACCGTGTCGTCGTAAAAAATCATGGAGATACTGAAAGTCAAAATCCGAACTTTTCTCACTTTTTTTTTAAGGAAAGCAGTTTTTTGTTTTTGTAACCCTGTACCCTTTACTCCTATGTACTGTTACATGTAGGTACTGTAACACTTAGGCTACACTTGTACCTTGTACCGTGTACGAATTACTGTAGAACTAAGCTACGTTAAATGAAAGGTACGAATAACTTGTAGAAGATTGTATTATTCAGATTAACGAGAGGAAAACTTTAGGTAGCCCGCAGCTTAGAGCTGAGCCGGACTCACTCTGACATCACATGTCATAGTATAAAAGCTATATTCTACATAATTCAAATATATTTCCAGCAGGTTCTAACCATAAACTAAATAGTTATGGCTTCATTACATAAAGCCTTTCTGCTGGGCAAGTCTCTACATCAGCTACGCCCCCTTCATGAATAAAAGGGACTAGTAGCTTTTATTCATGTTCTGAACGTTCTGGAAACCAATACTAGTTTACGAAGTAATTGACTAACTAACCTAACAACTACCTAATCCTATCGGAAGGTCCCTACTCTAAAGAGGGAAATTATAATGAGGACGTCTCTGTAGAGATGGTTTAATCCATGACGCATGGGGTAATCAACTAAAAGAATTAACGAACAACAAATACGCTCATGCCATCATGTCCAAACCCCACTCTACCAAAACCCTCTCGAAAAGGTTAGAGTGCATCCCGCTAAACAAAATGATATGGTCAAATCCATATCTTCCATTCTTGGTGACCTATATTTCTTCCTATACGAGGTTTACAATTAAATGAGAAAAGACTAAACTTGAAACAAACTTTGTTCACTTAATAAACCATGCGTGTCATCGACAGCTTACGCAGAGATTATACTCTGTTAGCGTAATTGGCTACGTCAGGGAACGAGGCCTGTAGGAGTCCTACGCTAACTACATCAAACAATCTACTAAGTAAAAAAAAGAATAAGATACACGTTTTTGTACTTCAAGAAATGTGGGCACCATTCACCCATCAGTCTTCAGCTCGTAGTAAATATGAAAATACAAAAAAGCACGCATTATTATCATGTCGAAATATTTCTAATCACATACATAACAATACACCTAGCATCAACTGTCCATCCTGACAGACCTAAATAACCATGGCAACTATGCTGTATAACATCCAATAATTAATAAAATGACACCCTTAGATTCAACATGAATGATGTAACCTAAATTTGTAAAATTTAACTGATTTTTTTAAAAGAGTGTTCATGGAGTTTCTTGCTCGTTCTTCTCCATAGAAACCTACTGTTTAGAACGAGCAACTAGCTTCAACTTTTTGACTGACTGACTCTGACAATTCAAAAGTACCTGTAAATGGTTTAATTGAAATAAATGATTTTGAGTTTGAGTTTGAGTTTGACAAATAATACACTACCTAGAAATATTATTGACAAAAAGTTTATATTTAATTATATTTGTCGTAACCTACATATGTCAAGAATTATTATAAACAAGAAGTTTCAATTCAATCGAATCCGTAAAAACTATTATGATACAAAACTGTTTAGAGCTAGGCATAAAAATTAAAATAAAATCATCTTTCAAAAATTGACAATAATAAAATTTACCTAAAGGAGAGTTCATACTATCGAATATTTTCTTCAACAAAGCTAGTCGTAATAAAATATTTTTAACCGACTTCGACGGAAAGAGGTTCTCAGTTCGACCCATAAATTTATTAATATATTTTATTTTTATTTCACTATTCTTTGAACCTAATAAGGATTTCAATTTACTCCGTGTTATATATTTATTTATTACAGCGGGTTGCGGAACCATATTATATAACTTCACATCACGCGTGACCTTACTATTCGCTTTATCAAAACTTTGGCTGTCCGAACCACCATTATACACAATATCTCGCGAGGACTCGACAACAATATTCTCTGGTAACACAATTTGGTTAACCGGAGCACCATCATAATCCATTCGCGACAACTCGACGAAAACATTTTCTTCCACCTCAACGAATGCCTCAACATTCGTCTTGCATTCTACCATCACCAAGTTCTCTTCCTGAACGTCAGTGACAACACTATCTTGTACCTGCTGGTACAAAACATTAACTACTTCTTCTTCTTTCGGCACCTCGACATCAGGTTGCTCTGAAAGATTTCTACTTAATAAAATAATCGGACCGGACTGACCCGATTCATCCTTCTCTTCCTCGTGTTCTAGAGGGGACGAGACCAACTCCTGTGCCTCATTTTCATCTAGGCTATTCTCTGGACAGCTAGACACAGCAACCACATCTTTTTCAACACTGCCTGCTTGGCAGGCAGTGTTCTTTTTTCATTTCTTTTTCATTTCTCTGGGAAAATGAACCATTAATATCCACAGACTTAACTTCTTTCGCCGATTCCACTACTGGAATTACGGCTTGCTGCTGTAAGAGTTGCCGCTTCCTTCTAGCGGGCCAATCATTAGCGAATTCTTCCCTTAACTTATCGCAAGCCTCCTCGAAAGACATGCCATACTTGAAGAAAAGTCGGTAGTAGGCGTTTGCAGTACTCTTCACAAAACAACCCAGAATTACTGGATAACCGGCTTCCTCCCATTCCTTGCGCTGTGCAACCACTTTAAACTGTTCGAGGAAATCATCGAACTCCAAACCCTGAATACCATAATAATAGGGCATATCTTCCCCAGGGAAATAATCACGATCATGACGATACATCGTGGTTTATAATAACACTTAATAAATTGATACAGATACTTCTCTGTTCTTCTTTTAGGCGATGCAAGAAAAATCGCTCGTCTGCAGTGCCCTTAATGGCATCCAACGCTTATGCGTAAAATTCTTCGCTGCTATACCAGCGTAATCATCAATCTGGCCCTATTAATAGGCCTTCCAGCTACTCCTGCTGGAATATTAAATGCTCTGGGGGCGAGCACTCGCTTTGCGCATCTGAAAAAATACTTCTAACCGGCGCCTCTCGCCAATTTGTAACACTTAGGCTACACTTGTACCTTGTACCGTGTACGAATTACTGTAGAACTAAGCTACGTTAAATGAAAGGTACGAATAACTTGTAGAAGATTGTATTATTCAGATTAACGAGAGGAAAACTTTAGGTAGCCCGCAGCTTAGAGCTGAGCCGGACTCACTCTGACATCACATGTCATAGTATAAAAGCTATATTCTACATAATTCAAATATATTTCCAGCAGGTTCTAACCATAAACTAAATAGTTATGGCTTCATTACATAAAGCCTTTCTGCTGGGCAAGTCTCTACAGTACATACCAGTAAGCACAATGTAGTGCGCGTTGCATTCAGGTTTATTAACGTGACGACACGGTTGGTGCAGTGGTTGAGCGATCAACTGCTGCGCTGTGTATCGTGGGTTCGATTCTCGCACGGAACAAATATTTGTATAGCCTACAGATAGTTGTTCCGTGTCTGGCTGTTTGTGTATGTGAGTTTATATGTTTGTAAACGAACCCACCACAGAGGAGTAATTACTAGTGTGGGGCAACGTTTAACAAAAAAACAAAACAGAAACAGTGACTTTTCACACCAAATCTCTCAATTTTAGCTCAATGCTATTGTAATGTGTCTTTTATACACCCCGTATAAAGGTCTCTAGCAAGGGTCAACATATCAATCATTCCCTGCCTTGAAGTTTCAACTGCTATCTCTCTCTATTAGGTATTTTCTATAATCTATTTACTTTTTTCTATTCTTCAATATAGTACTTTTGTATTGTATTTGTTTACAATTTATGAATAAGTACTTTCTGTGGGTCTGGATAATAAAATTTTTTAGTTTAAACTATAAAGTAAGGTCATTAATACATAATTAGGTTTGTATAATAATTTAATTTTAAAACCGACCAAGTGCAAGTACAATATGTCAAATGTTTTTATTCAATCTATTTTCAATTGATAGAATTCTTATAGGTTTTCCTGTAATCTACAAGCAATGAACTACATTTTGTATATATTTTTTTAAATTTTAGGTTCAGTTTTTCGGAGATCAGGGGGGGAATGGTCAGTTTTCGTTTTCTTTAATTTTTTCTTTCTTAATAAAATCAAAACTATTTATTTTACAATAATAACAAATATATGGGTATATGAGATCCTCATAACGAGCCCTTTCATTTGATATGTGACACAGTAAGGGTTGCAAAACTTTTTTTTAATTTCCTAATTTGTCCCCCGAAAATGACGCTTATTTTAAAAAAATATTTATTTACTTTGCACATCTGTGTTTGGGTCATAGGATTACACCACCCTACCAAATTTCACTTGATTTGGTCCAGTAGATTAGGAGCAAATTGGCTGTGACAGACGGACGGACAGACAGACACACGAGTGATCCTATAAAGGCTCCGTTTTTTTTGCACGGAACCATAAAAATTATCATTATTATTGAATATTATAGATTATTATACTATACAAAACATACAATGATGATGTCCTATGACCCCCAACCCCCGTTTAATAAATAGTACATTTTTTTTTAATAGTATCTTATTTTTGGTTTTAATACATATTCTAGATTGCATTTGCACTAAGCCCACTATCGATCCAGTCCCCTCTAAACCGAACATATTTTACGGAAGAATGGAGAAAAAATTCTGTCTACAGGCTTTGACATCAAAAACCCTTTAACCCTTAATCAAATATTGGGAAATTATTTCCCACTTGACGCCACCGTAAACTTTTTGTTTTATTTCTTTACTGGTAACTCCAGTTAGTACCAACCTCAGGAATAAAATAATCCTACAGATTTTTTAAATCTAATCTAATGGCAACATTTTGTACGAAGCCGCGAACTGTCATCGTATGTCAATTTCAAAAACACAGTTTGAAATATTTTGCGAAAAGACCGGTTCTGGTGGGAGTTTTGAAAGTTTTTGAAGAAAAAAAATCTGGTAAGTGCATAAACACAATATTCTTGTAAACTAGACATGTTTTCTGATTGCCTTTTTCGATTTTTGCCTTCGTAGCATTGATATTTGTTGGATTTTCTTAGGTTTAACAAAGTGGGAAATAATTTCCCATTGTTTGTTCCTGCATTGAAAAAATACAAATTTCTATATATACAATAAATAATTTGTCTGTTGCACTATATAAGTAGCTAAATAGGTATAGGTACTTGTAGTCTTACCTAACTAACACAAAGTTGTCAGCGAATAAGTCAGCTAAGGAGCTTTCTCGAGATTGATCACTTGATTTTTATATTTTTATGGCTAACTGAGTCACTTACAATTTTTAGGAACTTTTGTAACTATTTTTGCTGCTGAGACTACCTACTTACCGACTTTCCATTACTTACTTTCAGCTATTTAAATATGGACGCTAGACAGAAACGTAAAGTGCTACCCAAGAAAAAATTAGAAGAAGTGGTACAAAATTTAGACGACTTGTCTGATTTATCAGGTTCAGATTCTGAAGACGACTCATGCTATGTCAACAGCATTCATTCTCCTTCCGATAGTTATCTCAATCAGCCTGACGATAACCTAATTGAACAACGTCTTGAATATATCTTTGGCTGTGAATTGGATGAAGATAAACAAGAGACGCCTACTATACAAGCCCAACAGATTTCAACGGATGCCTTATTAACAGTCTTGGGAGAATCATCTCATATCACAAACTCACAAAAAATAGACAATCCTTTGCCAACTGACTTAGATACTGCAAACGACGAATGTAATGAACAACCTCAAGACATTCACGCATTTAATGAAGCTCAGCAAGATTTAGATGTCATTGACGTTCCCATGGAAGAGTTTTTGGCAGATGATGAACAAGAGTCTGATGGAAGATGTCTGGAATTTAATGAAGTTCAGCAAAATTTAAATGTCATTGAAGTTCCCATGGAAGAGTTTTTGGCAGATGATGAACAAGAGTCTGATGGAAGATGTCTAGAATTTAACGAAGTTCAGCAAGATTTAGGTGTCATTGACGTTCCCATGGAAGAGTTTTTGGCAGATGATGAACAAGAGTCTGAATCTAACAACGAAGTACGCAGAGATCGTTCTCAGCCAAGAGCATGGGAGACAAAATCCAAAACCCATGATATTCCCGTTTTTGAAAAACGTTTTAAACCCAACGCTAATGACACGCACAAAACATCACCACTTAGTGTTTTCGAACGGTTTTTTCCTGATGAACTGATTGTTATAATTGTGGAACAAACAAATAGATACGCCCAACAGAAAAGTAGCAACAACTGGAAACCAGTAACGCAACAAGATATTAAGGCGTATCTAGGAGTTTTAATCCTTATGGGCTTAAATCCTCTTCCAGACATGGAACTGTACTGGTCCTCAGATCCTTTTTATTATAACAAGGAAATTGCCCAGGTTTTCCCAATTGTAAGATTTAAAAAAATTACAGAAAACCTCCACTTAAATGATAATGAAACGGAACCACCAAGAGGCTCTTCTGAATACGACAAATTATATAAACTGAGACCCCTCCTCACAAAACTGAACAAGGTTTATCAGAAAGAAGCATTTAATTCTGAAATACAATCGATTGATGAATGTATGGTGAAATTTAAAGGTAGAAGTTCGCTAAAGCAATATATGCCAAAAAAACCAATCAAGAGAGGATTTAAAGTCTGGGCAAGGTGCGACGCAAAAACTGGGTACTTGTACCAATTCGAAGTCTATACAGGAAAAGGAGACAGCACCGAAAATGAAGGATTAGGCTACAATGTTGTCATGAAACTCTGCAGTAGTGTACCAAAAAATACTTTAGTTGCCTTCGATAACTTCTTTACGAGTTGTAATCTTATGGAAGATCTTTATGACAAAAAGATTTATGCAGTAGGGACAGTCAGATGCAATAGAAAAGATCTACCTGATATAATAAAG
Organism: Charanyca ferruginea; assembly: GCA_947361185.1. Lineage (NCBI taxonomy): Eukaryota > Metazoa > Arthropoda > Insecta > Lepidoptera > Noctuidae > Charanyca > Charanyca ferruginea. Next base: position 26,620,480 of record OX376058.1, on the reverse strand, counting down.
AAAAAGCAACCAAAACCATTACGATTGGAAAAACATCAGTTTGCAGCTGTTACTGCAGAGCCAATCACAGCCATTAAATGGTTTGATACAAAAGAAGTTGCTGTACTCACGACAGCCCATCAGCCACTAGATATAATGCTTGTAAAGAGGACCCAAAAGGACGGCTCTAGAGCAGACATTCTTTGCCCGAAAGCAATTGCTTCCTATACACTTAGCATGGGCGGAGTAGATCTATTCGACCATTTTAGATCGTCGTATCCTATAAGCCGCAAATCAAGAAAATACTGGATGAGACTTTTCTTTTTTTTATTCGATGCATCAATTATAAATGCATACATAACCTACAACTACACACATGTTGCGACGCTGCACGGACACCGAGAATTTAGGTTACGCCTTGCACGTGGCCTAATAGATAATTACACAACACGGAAAGGTCAAGCACAAACAGGAGTACTTTTTAAAAAAAATAAGAAAGGGGGTAGGTTTGGCGTACCAGACGAAATTCGTTTGTTGAATGTGGGCATACACTTGCCAGAAGAGACTACTACATACAAAAGATGTCGTTTTTGTAGTACGAAACAGAGAGAACAGAGGACAAAAATACAATGTTCCACCTGTGAAATAGCTCTGTGTGCTAAGAACTGCTTCAAAACCTTTCACACTGTTCCACCTCAATAATATTATTTTCCTTAGTAAGTAAGTTTCAATTTATATTAAAACATTATTCTTAACGTTGATGTTTCATTTTATTTTATTATAATTAGATAAAAAAAAAAAACAAGCAAAGCAGGAGCAACTAACATGTATAGAATTTGTAGTAAAAATGTATTAAAAGTTGAGAGCTGTTCCGGATAATGGGAAATAATTTCCCACTTAATTATATTTTGCTTTGAAATACCGGATAATGGGAAATAATTTCCCACCGCGAACCCCCCATTTCCCCCCTCTTTATAGAAAAAGGAGTCTTTTTTTCGGAATCTCCATAACCCACTTACCTAAAAACCGTGAACAGTTTCCAATTTTCTCAAAAAAAAATTTTTGTTTGATTAAGGGTTAACTAAATCGTAGTAAGTACGACCTATAACAAATCATACCTAAGTTTAAACTAACTCATCATCATCTGCCTAGCCTTTTCCTAACTATGATGCAGCCGTACTAATACCAGTGTTTTACATAGAGCGACTACCTATCAGAGCGCCACAACCTAGTTACTGGTTAAGGCTGTTCAAGCCGGTCAATCTTCCATACAAACGGCGACAGGTGTTTACTACTCTATTTATGGGGTACACTACATAAATACGAAAAACTTTATTCCGAAAGTCAGAAATACGAATTTCAAAATACCGATTTTCATAATTCCGAATAGTTCAAAATTCCTAATATGGCAACTCCGATTTATCATTCATCCTATTTTTATAATACTAAAATTTCAAAATTCCGAACGTTTATAATTACTATTCTCAAAATACCGAGTTTCAAAAGATCGAATAACAAAAAGTCCGACATAATGAAAATTCCGAACATTAAAAATACGAATTCCGATTATTAAAATTCCGATTATCTTTATCGTTATCGTGCAATCGTTTATCGTGCAAGCAAGCATGCAGCATGCAAGCAAGCATGCACCATGCAAGCGAGCATGCAAGCGAACATGCAACATGCAGCAGGCATGGTTTCTGTCACGGCTACGGCGTTGCGGGGCTCCGGCGGTACCACGCGAGCTTATCGTCGCAGATGGTATTCACGCTCACCACCGCTAAAACCACCTGCTCCTCAGCTCGCTGGCCGCCTCGCCCCTCCGCGCCTACGCGAATTTAAATTACACTCTAGGGGTAGGGCAGACAAGACTACGTGGAGTCGATTTCACAGCAATTCGTTTCTGTCATTAACTTTTGTAGCACAACATATTGACTTTTTAAGATTATTTTTGTTACTGTCTTTCTTTTTATACCTATATATTTTTGTTGAAATAAATTCCATAGTAAAATACACCGAATAAACAATATTTGTTAAAAAGTAATTCTACTGTTTGATAAGTTTGTTAAACAAAAAAAATTGATTAAAAGTTCTTTGAATTGTGTTTCTGTGAAATATGTTTCATTCAAGTAAATAGTCTTTGAAACAATAATAGTCGAAATAAAAATACAAGAACCAAATATTATATGAAACATTTTCTGGGAAACGAAATTCTATGAAATTTCTGTCTGCGAAACAAGGGGACACCATTTTGAATATATATGCGTAGCTGAATTGAATCAGAATCCTAATTTTAACAGTTTATTCGAAATATTGAAATTCGGAATTTCGTTTTTCGGACCGAGAACTCATCGAGCATTTGATTCTTCGAACATATGAAAATCGGAAAACAATCAAATCGGATTTACGACATTCGGTAAAATAACTTTCGTGATTTTAAATAATAGAGATTATAATTTTTAGGTATTATGAAATTCGGACTTTTGAAAATCGGAATATCGAATTTCGGAATAAAATATTTCGGAATATTTGGGTGTTCCCCTATTTATGGTTGTATTTTAGGAAATCAGGATCATAGTAATTCGTTTTGTTATTACCTACGCCTGTACGAAGCCAGAATTCCATAAAAAAAGTTGGTTTGAAAGTTAGGACCCTCTAAACATTTGAGTATTTAAGCAAATTTTAGCGCAACTTTAAGCTGAAATAAAGTATATAAATAATACGAATAATTCAACACCTTTTTTGGTAGAGACCTAGTTAAGTTATTGAAAAATTCGAATAACATTATTTTTACAGTATTTATCTTAGCATTATTAAATAATCACACTAGGCCCATAGCGATGTTCACGTAAATTTCCGCGCGCCAATTTTCCTGTGATGTTATCGCGTTCTCACTCACTCGTTTGTTTTCGAGCTTTGCGTTGGTTGAAACATAAAAAAATTCAACCACGCTCGCGTCGAAGTTCGCTCGATGGGGTTGGGCGCTTTTAAGGCGCTTCCCTGACCAAATAACCTTGACCATACATTTCCTCTTTGCCGCTGAATTGAAATTCACACTATTTTTGGGTTTTTTGTATTACATAAAAGGAGAAATGATCTTTTGAAATAAAATAAAACGTGAACTATAAAGATTTTTAAGTTACCTATCCATTAGTGTAATCCTAAAATGAATATAGCACGTCAACTTTAGCAAAAGATACATGTTTTCAATTATTTTAGTAATTTTTTTACAGGGAGATTTAGGTGAATATAAGGTACACAAAAAAAAAAAATAAGAACGGGGAATGTGATGATAGGATATTGAACATTTATAATATGCTTTTAGATGTAGTTTGTTTCTCTTAATTAATGAGTTAATAGCCCCTGAATAATGAAGAAAAACGCCCTTTTGGTCGGGGTAGCGCCTTAACACGATACTCCTTGGTAAGATTGGTTGTCAGACTTTCTGGCTCCTGACTACCCATAACGACGGTCAAAGATCTACGAATGACAGCCGGGACCAACGGCTTTACGTGCTTTCTGAGGCACGGAAGAAACACGGTGTGAAATGGATGGTCACCCAACCATGTACCGATCGCGGCAAGCTTAACCATGACCTATCGATACCTACGACTTATACGTAGCCACGAGCACTTCTAACTAACTACTGGTAAATAACTATTTAAGGCCTACGCAGACCCGGACGGCATGGCAAGGGATTTAAATTTTTACTAATGGACATTGACACGTATCAGTATAGAAATACGACATAAATTGCTATGCTTTAAAATGATGCCGTGGCATCGAAAGTGATTTCATTGCACTGCGTTGAAAGACGCGCCACGGGCTCCCGCGGCGGGATGCCGTGGCGTACTGCGGTAGGTACCGGCATGCCAAGGACTCCGGGCACTCCGGCGCTCGTTGTGACATACCGTGGGGTGAGGCGGGGGTAGAGAAGCGGGGAATGCACACAATTTGCGCACTAAAAGTATCGGGCAGCAGGAGCTGCCGAGGCGTGCTTTATCGCGACACGCCCTGGCATGACGTGGTAAGGCGCTGGAATGCCGCGGTATCTAAGCGGCTAGTGTGCGCTGACTGATGGCAAAATCCCTTGCCATGCCGTCCCGGTCTGCGTAGGCCTTAGCTTTTGTGAAAAGTATTCTAGGATATCGTACAGTCGAGCAAGCTATTTGGTTTACAGGCCATGGCTTTTATATTTTTATCTTGATTCTTTTTTTTAATGCATTGTATTGGTCTTTACCTGCATTGTTTTCACATATAGAAGCAACGTGAATAATGTAATCAGTATTTTGTAAAAACTTGTTTTAAAAGAGTGTCCGTGGAGTTTCTTGCTCGTTCTTCTCCATAGTACCTACCCTACGTTTTGGAACGAACAACTACCTTCATTTTTCTGACTAACTGACTCTTTGACAATTCAAAAGTGCCTATAAATGGTTTAATTGAAATAAATGCTTTGACTTTGACTTTGAGGAAAAAATAGTCATCTTTCTACTACACTCACAATATTCTATTTTATTTCCTTTTCTTTTTATCTCGGGCGCGTATATATCCCTGATCCTACGTACCCAAGATAAAAAAATAAAATCAAATATTGTGAGTGTAGTAGAAAGATGAATATTTTTGCCTGTAAACCAAATAGCTTGTTCGACCGTACAAAATTGTAAAAACCGGTCAAGTGCGACTAGGACTCGCACACGCAGAGTTCCGTACCACCATACAATATATTTTTCATCCCACCATCTCGGAAAGAGTATTTTTAATCTTCAATATCTGAGTGGAAAAGCCGTTTTTATTCTCTAGAGGATAAAGTAAATTTATCTTCAATATCTGAGTGGAAAAGCCGTTTTTATTCTCTAGAGGATAAAGTAAATTGAATTTAGAACATCGTGTGCACTAAGTTTGTGAATTAAAAAAAAACATTAAACCTATTTACTGCTACCTCTATGGTGCCGAATATATCATACAACTTTTTTTTAATTTGTTAAAAACTCAGACTTTGTAAACGTTTTTTTTTTGCATTTAGTCATTTCCTCGCTGAGGTGGAATGAAAAGTTACGTGTTGCACTCGAGTGCAAAGATTTTTCACCTCGTGCTCTTTTGATTCCCTCGCTAACGCTCAGGATTCTAATTTTGAATCACTCGCTTCGCTCGTGATTCAATTTTAGAATCCTTCGCTTGCTCGGTCATCAAAATTGAACACGCGGTTAAAAAGCAACTTTGCACTCTTGTATAACAAATAACTATTAACACTACATACAAAAAACTATGAAAGCACGGAAAACAAATCGGACTGAAAGACATGCTTAAGTTTGCTGTTCTAAAAGTACTCCCTCATTCATCCAAATACATCATCATCATCATCATCATGTCAACCTTTAGTCGCCCACTGCTGGGCATAGGTCTCCCACAAGGTGTTCAGCCATAATCGCCATGCTTGGCCGATGCATGTTGGCGATCGCAGTAGGTGTTATGGTAGTCAGAAGGACGCTGCTGCCCATCCTGTGGTCAATATCCCTCTGTCGCTTTCTACGACACCCACGGGTAGAAATGGGGTGGCGCTATTCGCGGCCGGCACCACACGGTATTCGGTATCATCCAAATACGTCACGTTTGTAATAACAAAAAATATTTTGTTTCCTATGATATAACAACATTATAAAGTTTGAATGACCGTATCTATTGAATGCGTTAACGTAGAAGCTCGATTTTTACAGCTTCAAGGGACCACAGACATTATTATTTGATTGTAAATTAGATTTTGATTAGAATTGAGAAAAAGTATCTTGTTAGACCGACAGACAGACAGCAGATAACAAAGTGATCCTAAAAGGGTCTCTTTTTCCATTTGAGGTACGGAATCCTAAAAATGAACGCGAGCGTAGCCGCGTCCCAGATCTTTGATGACCAAAGCATTTTTATGTGTATAATCTGATATTTTTGAAATTAGATTATGGAGAAGGCAAAGCAGAATCTGATGATGTTGGTAATAAATTATTCCACCATTATGAAAATTTGCCTCGCCTTTTTCCGACTAAGTTGGCTTCCAGTCTAACCGGATGCAGCTGGTCTGAATACCAGTATTTTATATGGAGAGACTGCTCTGTATGTATCTGTCCTCCACAACTCCAATTACTGGGTAACACGATACTCCTTAGTAAGACTGACTATCAGACTTTGGCTACTGTTTATAAAAAAAACCGGACAAGAGCGAATCGGACTCGCCCACTGAGGGTTCGGTTCAAATTCCGTGATCTAGTCATTTTATACAATTATGACCGCGCATGCCTCGATGATTGATTTCGTACTTTAAATAAAGATTATATTTTTTAAGATTTCAATAAATACAAATGTATAGTTTTCAGACTTTTTCCTGTACTTGTAGTATAAGACGCAGTAGGTACCCTATAAATTTTGATTTCCTTGAGAGTGTCGAAATATACGTTTTTGGCGGCATAAGCTGTCGTATCTTTTTTTCACGTTAACTTAAAAGTTTCATTTCACAGTTTCGAGGGACTGTAGACTTGAGCATGTGGTTTTAATTTCAACTCGATACCTCCACGCGTTCCCGAGATAAAGGGTCTTGACAGACAGACAGACAGACCACAAAGTGATCCTATAAGGGTTCCGTTTTTTTCCTATTGAGGTACGGAACCCTAAAAATAAGTAAAACTGCACCAGGATATCCTGAAACCTGCCCAAAGACGAGCAATTGCACAATAAACATAGAAGCCGCGAAAATGATCCAAATCAAAGTTACATCATTGAAACCACACATGAATGGAAACGTACAAGCAGGGGTTTGGATAATATACTTAGGTTGGAAACAAACTATCACACGATACGATCGGAAAACTGAACGTACCGCCTGTCGCAAATCCATGGTGACAATTCGATTTGAATGGACGGTTCCTTTTGAAGGTGCAAGAAGATTCAATTATTTTTTCTTGTAAATGACGAGGTGTCTTTAATGGACTAGTTGAAATAAATAATTTGACTTGGACTTTGATAACACCTTTAAGGCGACGATATACGCCGGCGACCTTGAGCGAGCAGAGAATCGTATGCGTTGCGTCCAAAACTCTCAAAGTTTAGCTGAAAAAATTAAATAGAGAGATAGTATTCTTTAAGTTAACAAAAAAAAAAGTATACTAATAGATAGATAATAAAATTGTCTGTAAGATAGTGAAACTTTGTTTAAATAAACCTGGTAGATTTTGTGTGATTATCAGTGTTTTGTCCGAGTCAGACACAAATTTACGTGTTAATTAAACTATTTAATGTGAACTTAATCAAAAATATTCACATACTAAGGGCGGGTTGTTTCAAACAGTCGGTTAACGTTATATACGGACGGTTAAAAAGTTACTATGTTTAACGTACGTTAAATGTAACGGGTTGTTTCATGACATAAAAATCCGCCAGTAAAAGTTATTCAAAAAGAGTTTCCATAATATTTTGATGTTTGAAGTAGCTGTTTGAACACACAATTACGATGACTGGTCGGTTATGGTAATAGTAACTTTTTGACGTATGATTTTGTGAAACAACCCATTTTTTTGATTTGACGATAGTTAGCGCCATTTTCGACTATTACCGGTCAGTAATGGTTAGTTGAAGCAACCCGCCCTAAATGATTAAAATAATGTTCTAGTTTAACATATACTTATTTTTTCAAATCATTTACACTACATATTATTATATTGACGTGATTGTCAGTAAATCTGTAAAAGTCGCTTGTTAGCGCCTTAAGGGTAAGGGATAATTTTTTGCACGAGAGTCAAGTTCAAAACAAACAGCGTTATGAAATACGGTACCTACATGCACAAATACAAGATTTTGCGAATCTGTACTTGTGAACGGGTTACTATTTTAATGCAATCGTGTTGTATATCCGGAAACTTGTGTATTAACTATACTTACAGCAGGTACAGAGTCCAGCATATCAAACTACAACAATCTATCAAATTTCTTTGATAGATTGACAACTTTATCGCAAAAGCATAAGGTTCATATTCAATTGGGAAAATTTGACAGTTTAATGGCTTGGCTTGATTTGCTAGCTGTCTGTACTATCATACACCGGAGAGGTTCAAGTTACTAAGATTGAAACACAATTACCGTTAATACTTTGTATATTTAATGAATTATATTGCTAAAACGTCTGATCAACCCTGAGGAAGACCGTCAAGTCTTTATTTCTAAATATGAACAAATTTTATGTTATAGGTGTATACAAATAAGATTGAATATGGCCAACCAGGGCGAGTTCCTACAGCACCAACAACAAAAATGTTCAATACAAACTGACAAGTTGTCATGAAAGTGTGTAACCATCCTAAGTCAAACACGCTACTAGGATTCACCGAAACCACATAACTTTTCACACAAACCATCTAAGTTGTCACAAACAATTTAAGTTAACTTGTGAAAATGAGTATTCGTGGTATTTCTTGGAGCATTTATTTAATATTGATCTACCGAGCATATAAAGATGTAATATTTGAAAAATTAGTTCATAACAAATCGACGAAATGTGGCGAATAGGTGTATTGATAATAGCTACTGCTTTGATTGAATTCGCAACTGCTGGTGTAAAACGTAAGTTAAAACTCAACTCAAATAGCCTTATTACAGGTAATGGCCATATTATTCAGTTAATTAAGTAGTCAATCCTGCTAATTTGCGCTTCAAAGTTAGTTGATATAAGGATATAAACGAAATCATTCCACTAAAGTTGGTAAAACTAAATCTGACGAATTTCTCAGCCAAATGCTGCAGAATTTGGGTTATTATTCGTAATGTCTTTCGTAAATGTGTTGACTCCCATCTAAACTTTTAGTAGCACACAGAGGGTTCCGGAACAGAAAACGATATTTAACACTACCTAAATTATTTTATTTAATAGTTTAGTAAAAAGCAACACATTTCTTGTTTCGATCCCCTTTAATTTGTCATTTATTTTATTTTTATTATTTGTTGCATTAGCGGCCGGAAAAATTTTCAAAAGATTCCTGTGACAGACGGACAGGCAGCGAAATAGGATTCCGGTTACCCGCAAAATTCCACCATCCAAACCAAACCACCAAACCATCTGCATTACAGTAGTTCTAATAGGGTTAAAACCGAAAAGTTGTCACACTTTTTGAAATTGCTTCATAACTCTTAGTGCAAAAAGCAAAATATCTTATTTGTAAAACGGGGGGTCCTTTGGTTTATTATCATCAAATTTGTTAGAGTAAAAAACTTATCTTTGATACTTCCGACAGTGTATTGCTAATTTCTGCGGACTTCTAATTTTTGGGATATCTTATGGGTTAGTTAGTTGCCTAGTCCATATAAATTAAATTTAGCATAGTTGTACCTATCCTGGTTTTACCCTATCAACATTTTCACCATTACAGCTACGGATGGGGAGCTAATCCAACGACTAAAGCGTTCACCTAACAGCTGTGACAACTACGAGGACTACCCACCACGTGGCCCAAGATACTGGCCTCCTCCGCCACCACCACACTCCCCACCATACTGGCCACCACCACCTGGCCCTCCATATTGGTCACACCGTCATCACCGCCATCGATTTGAAGACTTCTCCGATGCCGCACCTAGAGGAGAAGACTTAACTGATACTCCATCCAGGGGTGAGGAACCTTGTTCTACGTGTGCAGGTGGAAAAGGTATTTCGTCTGCACTTAGCAATGCTAAGAGCGAGAATGGTGACGCTATTGCTGTAGCTATTGCTAAGGCCAGTCCTAAAACGTGAGGCGAGTCTAGGGCTAATGGTTAGGTTTTAGATTTGCTAGTCTGTTTAGTTCGTAAACAATAATGTTTCTTTTTTATAATTATGTATGTAAAAATGTTGTATGTTAGTCCTGATAACAACAGCTATGTGCCAGTGAATATCGGACCAGATGTTTCGGAGAATATTAGATTAGACAAACAAACAGACAGAAAGACAAAAATGTTAAAATTATCTTTTTGTTATGATTGCCGTTTAAACATTAAAATGTATTTAGTAAAAAGCTGTTATTTAGACATTAGAAGCAGACCTATCTGATATTTTGTTAGAAAATTATTCCATGTTTTGATCAAGAAGCTTGTAATAAAACTAGAGAGAAGCCTGAAGAGAAAATTAAATTTTTAAATGCGTTTTTTTTACTATGCACCTACCTTGTTATCAGTAGCTTGCCTAGGGGTTAAAGTTAGGGCAAGCCCGACAGATTTATAAAAAAACCGATAAATTTTCAATACCTATTTAGAGGTATTTTCTTTTTTTGTTTCTTTTTTTTATTGTCTCACGTTATTAATAGCAAGCCAGGCTTTTCGGCTTTGATGGAAGGCACGCCATTGCTTGTTATCTCCTCACCACCCGTGGTCTGGTAGAGAATGCCTAGGCAATTAAGGCATTAAGTTCGCCTTTGTACCTTTCTGCATGAAGTACCTATAAATAAATAAAATGAAGAGACTAGTGACACCCATTTCGGAGGCCTTTTTTAGCAAGTGTTACTCGTTTACATGTTTTCTCCAATCTTATTAGAAACTTCTTGGTTTTGATAAACAAAATAAATATATGGAAAGCACTTTGTTACCTTGAATGTTTGAATTTATAGGAATGAATAAAAAAGCTTTCTACAATATACCTGAATTCGTTATAAACTGTATATTTTAATAATAAATGTTACTGTTATAAATATTGTAAGATTTTATATTGTTATTAGAATTAAATATTGAAAAATTATGTGCGTCTGATCTTTGTATTTGGAAATACAACTCACCAGACCGCTCCATAAGCCAATATAGCACTTAATTATGTAAATAAAAATGACCTGAATGTTGACCTGGTGACAATCTACATTAAACAGAAGCAATGAAATGCAAATTTTAATTTATTTACATGTTCTGTAAGGAGAAAGTAGTAAGTGTTGAATATCAAAGCGCTGGTTCCGTACGATTTTTTTTAATCATCTTATTAATACGTATAGGTATTGATCAGCAGATTTTTATCAAAGCTTGTATGCATAACTCGATAAAATGTCACCAAAAAGATGATATTTTTATTCTAAATAATAATTATTTATTTATTAAAATAATGTTTAATAATGTGCTTCAAGCTGCCCGTGTATGGCCGGCCTAATATAAACGTGATTGGCGATGCAGCTCTCACTTAGGCCCGTGTAACCTCAACTAGTTACTAACACGGACTGAGAGTTAACTAACTCTGAGTTATATTTTTTGTTCCAGTGGGCTTTATTGTTTTGCCTAAAAAGTCAATGTCAATGTCAATCGTCATGTTATCACTGAATCCCTTTTCTTTAATTTAATCCATACTAATAAATTTGAAAGTGATTTTGTTTGTTTGTTTCGCTTCACGACTAAACTACAAAACCAATTTTGATGAGATTTGAAATAGGCCAAGAAAGTATATCTAGGCTACTTTTTTTATCAGCGACTCCGACTGCATTTGCGATAACCGACATTCACGCGGGAAAAAGCTAGTTAATTAAGTCTCTCGTGAACTTTTTAACACCACAAGAGATATGAGGGCCTCGTAGCTAAGTAAAAACCATACGGATCTGACATGGTTAAGCTACGCTTGCCACGATCGGATCAAGGATGGTTCCCCCCCCCACCTCCGTGCCTTGGAAAGTACTTAAGCCGTTGGTCTTGCGCTTGATCCCTCTACCGATCCAGATGACGCTATTACCCTCCTTCAGGAAAGAAATAGGGCCACTAGCACATTAGTTAAACACAGACACAGAATACCGTCATTCCGACCTCGCCGCCGAGGTCCCTCGCGATGACCCCGTAACGCCCCCCCCAACCCTTGCTAGCGCCAGCCCGCGTCGCTGAGCCCTTAGCTTTAAAATAGCCCCTAATTAATGGAGACCCGATCCAGCCTGTCCCTATGCTGCCCTCTCTCAGTGGCGACCTAAGCCGAGGCTCGTACCCCCTTAGCGTAGCCACTTAGTTTATAAGTTTTTGCCCTGGCTGGAGGCCCTAAAAGTCACTTTTAAGGCACCACAGGATTGTCCGGTTAAGCAGTAACCAACCCTCAGGTTGAACTGCGAGATGCCATACAGAAATAAAAAAAAAAGCTTGATCCCTCTCCTAGAATAGAGAAGAGAGAATGCACCTGTGTTTGCGAAAACACTTACTATAATATCTCCTGCGCACTTAACTAGTGTACATTGAGATTGGCCAAAGTAAACGAAAATCGGTTGGGAGATTGTTTCAAATTGTAGAAAACAGTTAAGCTAGCCTCTACAGTACCAATCTACTTACTTATGGCGCTTCCCCGACCAAATAACCTTGACCATACATTTCCTCTTTGCCGCAGAATCGAAATTAGCACAATTTTTGTTTTTTTTTTGTTATAAAAAAGAGAAACGATCTTTTGAAATAAAATAAAAAGAGAATTATAAAGATTTTTAAGTTACCTATCTATTAGTGTAATCCTCAAATAATTAGCACGTCAACTTTAGCAAAAGATACATGTTTTCAATTATTTTATTCATTTTTGTACAGGGAGATTTAGGTACCTATACCTATATATAGGGTACATAAAAAAATTTGGAATGTGATGATAGATATTGAACATTAATAATATGTTTTTAGATGTAGTTTTTCTCTTAATTAATGAGTTAATAGCCCCTGAATAACGCACTTTTGGTCGGGGTAGCGCCTTAAGTAAGTTGTACAACTTGACACGACTATTAAACCCATTGTTAGGTTACCGACAGCAACCAACCACCGTTTTTATGACACTTTCTACTCAACAATATTGAACTTAGGACCTGTGAACAATAAAATAAAATGTGAACAAAAGTCTCGACACTGTGTGGTTTTAGAGGTCCGTTAGATTCTGATAACTTCAACATAATATTACACATCAGTTTCACAGGAAACACTAAGTGGGTACCAAATTATTCACCGTTGTAATTTATTAGTTCTATTATGTTTTTTTTTTCAATCTTGTGACAACTGCATTCTATTCTTATGACATGTTCGTAAGTCAGCACTCGCCCACTATCGTAATAAAATGTTAAATACTTAAGTGGATCATCTAGATTTGTTATTATGACAATTTGATTCATGCCTACGACTTTATAGTATCATTTAGCAGATATCTACGTAGAGTTATAGGAAGAGCTACCAATTCTAATGGATTGGGTTTCATTCAAACTTTTGTCACAATATTAGTTAATCATTAATGCAGCATTTCGCAAACTATGGTCTATTACCCACACGTAGGCCGCAGTATAGTCGTGTGGTGCCGGTCGAAAATAGCACCACCCCATTTCTACCCGTGGGTGTCGTAGAAGGCGACAGAGGAGCAGGACCAGAGGATGGGCAGCATTGTGCTTCTGAGTACAATATCCCCGACTGCGATCGCTAACATGCATCGGCCAAGCATGGCGATTACGGCTGAACCCCTCCTTGGGGGAGACCTATGCCCAGCAGAGGACGTCTAAACGTTGACATGATGAAAATGATGATGAGCCCGCAGTGAATATTAAGTGGATCCTGAAAAATTAAATGACAATGATTAAAATAGAAAACTAAAGCTCTATCCACACATATCAGGGCCGTGCCCAGAACGTGACAGGGCCGTGGCCGTTCTAAGACCGTGCATCCGATTCCCGTCAGGGAGTTTTTGTTCACACACTTCACGGATGTGACCGGACTGTGGACAGGCCGCAACCTTCTATCTGTGCCCCTCAGTCACCATTTTGTTTTATACAAAACGCTAAATCGTTCAAAACGCTATATACCGCTTCTATTAAGAACTCGTCAGTAATTAATTATTTTAAATATCGCCAACGTGCTACGAAAATATCGGCAACGGGCCGGGACACATAAACGACGTCGTGTCGTACCACGATACGGCAACGTTTCACGTGGGAATCTACGACGAGCATCGTAAAAAACTACGTCGCGACATCGTAACGTGCCACGATACACGGCACGACGCCGTCGATACAATGCAGGGTGAATTGTCGCTGTTAATTTCGAGAAATGGACCGCACTAGACGCGTCCTGCTACTGCTGTTGTTAAGAAGACGGATAAAGAAAAGACAGAAACTCAGAAGATACTGGATCCACCCATTTCTTCTTTGAATTTTGAATAACAACTGTGGCACTGACACAGGAACGCATCGTGAGTTTCTACGACGCGACGTCGTGGCAATTTACGATGTCGCGACGTAGTTTTTTACTATGCTCGTCGTAGATTCCCACGACGCGACGTCGCATCGTGAAACGACGCCGCATCGTGGTACGATACGACGTCGTATCGTGTTTATGTGTCTCGGCCCTACCGTGCACGTCACGACGACGACGTCGGCCCGGGCACTGAAGCTCCGTCGCCTGCCCGGACACGGACGTGTTTGAACGAGTTCATATAAAACGCACCGATATTTTTTTGAGCACGTAAAGTGGCACGTTCCGTCCCCGTCCCAGCCACGGCCCTGAATGTGTGGATAGACCTTTATATTTCCTTCTCATTAAAATAATATAGTATAGTACTCCTATATTATTTCCATCCATCTTCCTGCCCTCGCCCCATGTTACTTGGGGTCGGCGTAACACATATACTTCTTCCATTCGTTCCTGTCTACCGTCATGACATTACTGACTCCCTTTTCTTTAAAATCATTCATCACACATTCCATCCATCTTTTCTGTAGCCTTCTTCTTCACTCATCCTTAATATTCACAGCTCTTTTGTAAACATGCGTTTCTCTCTCCTCTTCACATGCCCATTTATTTATTTATTTCAGGTAAAAGATAAAGACAAACGATTACTTGCCTTTTTATTGTATCTGAATGTTATTTTTTTAAATAGTCTTTCATTCATATAGTAATCCCCCCTTTTTTCATGACAGCCAGGAGATTTTTGTTAGATAGGTCGCGGTCTAGCTTTGGGATCGATTGCGTTATTGTTTTAGCACGGTTGGCGCCTTGAATCAACAGTCTTGATTGGCTGCTTTTCTGTGTCTCGTGTTCGAATCCCCTACGGAACATTTTTATTATCTTTTTTTATTATTACTGTATGCCAATAGAAAGTTTTTCCGGATCTGATTGTTTGTGGGTTCATCCAAGATACAGCTATAATGGCTAGTGGAGCAACATTAAAATACTTTTATCTACTCGATCTTATAATATTCTCTTTAGATTAAAGCAACTTTTTCCCGTATTCTCTACCTTTTGAGGTTTACTTGACTGGCCTTATCTCACGACAATATCTTCAAGGCAAGAGTCGCCCGAGGGCCTACTTTAAGCACACGTACAGACAGCGTCATCAACTGCTGACCCCCTATCCGAAGAAATTTTAATGTGTTGGGGGTAAGCAGTTAATGACGCTGTCTGTACATTGACGACACGGTTGGCGCAGTGGCTGAGCGATCGACTGCTGCGCAGCGTGTTGCGGGTTCGATTCCCGCCCAGGGTAAACATTTGTGTGATGAGCATTTGTGTTTGCCTTGTGTCTGGGTGTTGTTTATCTATATGTCGGAGACAGTTTATTAATCACATTGTGGGTGTTAACTAAATTTGTTATGATTTATGTTTCTTATTGTTAATTTATGTGATTTTACTATCAATTATTGTCTATTAATTCGAAACATGATTTATTGTGTGTGCACACTGATTTGTGGTTACTTTATTTCGATAATTATTATCGATGGTTTTATTCAAAACAATTGTTGACACATTACTTTGAATGTAAAACGAATTACTTTATGAAATCACTATTGTTTATTCATGACAATTATCATTGTGTTATTTGATTACAGATCTTATTAGATTCAGCACATTTTAGTGTTTTGTATCAAGTAAACGCGTGACGCACTTCCGTGCGCATGGACAGACTTGTATGGAGAGGTTACAAGGTGGGGGCATCGCCTTATAAAAGAGCGTGCACTCCGTAAGTATGGCAGTCGATCCTCGGATTTGACTCAGTAAAGAGTTCCTGCTCCCGACAATACTGTCGGTTTACCTGGTACAGCGCTGCTGTATATTCACATAGCTGTATAGGCTTGCTGCTAGCGAGCGATACACTTTGTATTTGGGTGGCTTATGCTACTGTACGAACTATGAACCTTAAGGGTTTGTTCGTATATCATTGGGTGGCTTAGGCTGCTGTACGAACTATGAACCTTAAGGGTTTGTTCGTTTATCATTGGGTGGCTTAGGCTGCTGTACGAACTATAAACCTTAAGGGTTTGTTCGTTTATCATTGGGTGGCTTCGCCACTGTACGAACTGTGGGACCTTAATGGTCTGTTCGATTAACTGTATTGTTGCTGTACCTTGAACTTACTTTATTCTTGTTACTGATTACCATTTGCATTGTGTTTTCTTTAGTAATAGTGTGTAATTGTTTTCACAGGTCTTGTTTATCGATAATGGGATAATGGGAACGCCCATACTCCTGACGATGTACTATACCACTCGGCGCTCCTCCTCGATCGCACCTGACGATCCGACATCAGAGGTGGGATTGCCTCTTAATGCTTCCGCATGGCTTCCCTAGTTATCGTATGTTTTTTTCACTCTTGTTATGACAGCTTCCTCTCTTGGGATTACCTAGCGCTGGGCTAAGGCTGTTTTAATGGCATTCATAAATCACCTACCCACATTAATTTCATTCTTTGATTTTACATACTCCAACAGTTACCGCTACCCTTATTTACCTACCTAAGTGTGAAACAAATTGCTGTTTATACTGTACTGGCCCATGTTTCCAAATTTTATTTTCCGTGCTCATCTACTAGCATTCACTACCGAAGTACATGACGTTTAAACTTCAACAAGAACTGAGTGTCTTGTCCCATCTTAAGAGAAAGTCTCATTTTCCTCTGACCTACACAATTCTTCTCAACCCTCTTAGGTTCAAACCAGGTACAATAGTATGTCACTTTAGTGACTACCGGAGAACAGCCGGGAGGTTCGAGTGAAGATACTGTGAGTCAGTTTTCGAGCAACTAATCATCCATGATAAGTTGAAGTCCGTGATAAGATAAGTGTGATGTACCCACCACTGATGTGATGTTCTACAACTATCTGGTGAGACGCTTCCATTTTGTTATGACTCTGGGTTTGAATGTACCTACTTTCATTACTGATAGCTGTGTAGCAAACTTACTTGTATGGTCAATATAAAGTGAAGTTTCATGTAATACTGAATGCTTATTCAAATCATAGTATCATAATTATTATGCCATGAGAGATTAAATTATCTGAAAAGTAACTGTGTACCCCCTGATTGTTGACATGTGTTCTGTGGTAAGGTAATGACATGTGTTCTGTGGTAAGGTAATTACATGTGTTCTGTGGTAAGGTAATTACATGTGTTCTGTGGTAAGGTAATTACATGTGTTCTGTGGTAAGGTAATGACATGTGTTGTGAGGTAAGGTAATGACATGTGTTGTGAGGTAAGGTAATGACATGTGTTGTGAGGTAAGGTAATGACATGTGTTGTGAGGTAAGGTAATTACATGTGTTGTGAGGTAAGGTAATTACATGTGTTGTGAGGTAAGGTAATTACATGTGTTGTGAGGTAAGGTAATTACATGTGTTGTGAGGTAAGGTAATTACATGTGTTGTGAGGTAAGGTAATTACATGTGTGGTAAGATACTAAACTTGTTTTGTGTTATCAGGTCTGTAGTGTTTGATTTAAAGTGATCAGAATGACCGAACGTTAAGCTGTTTACTTGAGCTCTTTTCTGATTGTTTACAGATGATGTGATAAACTATTCACCCAAGGACGTGTGAAGATGCAGGGTGACCGTAACGGCGCGTGGCTTGATTTACTGTTGACAGTGTGGAGATAGAAGTAAATCGGTCCCGTACAAGAAAACAAGCAGCCCTGGGTGCCGAAAGTTTAAAGTTGGATATTTTATTATTGGCTACTTTTTTGGATGGCTACTTTATTTTGTTGGCTACTTTATTTTGTTGGCTAATTTATTTTGTTGGCTAATTTATTTTGTTGGCTAATTTATTTTGTTGGCTACTTTATTTTGTTGGGTACTTCATTGTTGAAGACTTTGGTTGTAGATCCAAAATGATATTTATTAAAATCTTTGAGTAACAATGTACGAAAAATCCCTGAATGTCCATCAGTAACTGTTAATGATGTCAATGTTGACAATGATGATGATGATGATTCATCTGCTGCTGACATACTATAGCTGAATTGAGATGTCTATGTTGACTATTGTTTGGATGTCTATGTTGACTCCTATAATTTGAATGTTGATCTT
Source organism: Charanyca ferruginea (assembly GCA_947361185.1). Classification (NCBI taxonomy): domain Eukaryota; kingdom Metazoa; phylum Arthropoda; class Insecta; order Lepidoptera; family Noctuidae; genus Charanyca; species Charanyca ferruginea. The sequence goes on along the minus strand of OX376058.1, from coordinate 26,602,237 downwards.
GACGCTTATGCGGGTTGTCTATGTTGACGCCTATGCGGGTTGTCTATTCGACTTCAAGTTACTTGTCGAATCCCATGGTGTGATTTCGGCTGATTTGTTGAGCTATGTATTGTCTGTAACAGTATGGTTATTTTTACTGGTTATGATGCAAATTTTGCTAATGATTTTACTTCAGGACTAATTCAGGATTTTTCTTTGCAACATACCTTTTGCTAATTAAAGCTTTTTGTCAGAAAGGCCGATCGATATTTACCAAGAACTTTATAACTACACGAGGACGTGTAGAATGTCAGTCTGGCCGTGTCGGAGACAGTTTATTAATCACATTGTGGGTGTTAACTAAATTTGTTATGATTTATGTTTCTTATTGTTAATTTATGTGATTTTACTATCAATTATTGTCTATTAATTCGAAACATGATTTATTGTGTGTGCACACTGATTTGTGGTTACTTTATTTCGATAATTATTATCGATGGTTTTATTCAAAACAATTGTTGACACATTACTTTGAATGTAAAACGGATTACTTTATGAAATCACTATTGTTTATTCATGACAATTATCATTGTGTTATTTGATTACAGATCTTATTAGATTCAGCACATTTTAGTGTTTTGTATCAAGTAAACGCGTGACGCACTTCCGTGCGCATGGACAGACTTGTATGGAGAGGTTACAAGGTGGGGGCATCGCCTTATAAAAGAGCGTGCACTCCGTAAGTATGGCAGTCGATCCTCGGATTTGACTCAGTAAAGAGTTCCTGCTCCCGACAATACTGTCGGTTTACCTGGTACAGCGCTGCTGTATATTCACATAGCTGTATAGGCTTGCTGCTAGCGAGCGATACACTTTGTATTTGGGTGGCTTATGCTACTGTACGAACTATGAACCTTAAGGGTTTGTTCGTTTATCATTGGGTGGCTTAGGCTGCTGTACGAACTATGAACCTTAAGGGTTTGTTCGTTTATCATTGGGTGGCTTAGGCTGCTGTACGAACTATAAACCTTAAGGGTTTGTTCGTTTATCATTGGGTGGCTTCGCCACTGTACGAACTGTGGGACCTTAATGGTCTGTTCGATTAACTGTATTGTTGCTGTACCGTGAACTTACTTTATTCTTGTTACTGATTACCATTTGCATTGTGTTTTCTTTACTAATAGTGTGTAATTGTTTTTACAGGTCTTGTTTATCGATAATGGGATAATGGGAACGCCCATACTCCTGACGATGTACTATACCACTCGGCGCTCCTCCTCGATCGCCCACTGACGATCCCACATATATATGTATGTATTTACAAAAAAAAAAATGTATTTGTGTATGTATATCAGCTGTCTGACACCCATAGTACAGGGTCTCCCTAGTTTGGGTCAGATGGCCGTGTGTGAAAATGTCCCCACATATTATTATTATATTATTATTATACATTCGATAATAATGCTATAATGCTTATTCACATAGAAAAGTTACTAATTTTTTAAAATTCCCTGATTTTTGCATTAGGTACAGGGTTGTTTTACTTTTAGTCGTCAATTCGCACACTCATACTAGGCCCTCAGGTTGTCATTTTGTAAACTGTGCATATCTTCATGGCCAAAAATGACGACATTCTCACATCGTTTGCAAAAGTCACCCTTGCTCACTAGTTTAAGCTAGGTCTTGCGTAAAACATTGTGGTTGGTAAGTAGGTACAGGGCCATATTTTTGGGTTATACCCAAAACCAAATCAATTAAAGGTGTATCACTAAATAAACATAAGTAAACCTTGGTAGCAATGCGAGTAGAAACTTTTATTGCAACAGTTTTATTACTCACCTGTCCGAGGAGTAAGTTCAAGTTCAATATATTCAAGGCCAACAGCTCAAAATTGTGTATGTTGTATTTTCAATGTTTTTCTGTTTTTACCGACGGCAGAAGTTTATATATTCGGGGCGTATTTTATTGCAGTCGTGATTCCTGTGATTTTAAATAGAGGAAAGTGGGAAAGAAATGACTACCTATCCGTAATAATGAAACATATAGGTACCCCACAGCTCCGCCGATTTCTTTGAATTAACGATATTAAATAGCAACTTGTCATCCAAATCCTTAATAAAAATATGCAAAATCTCGTTATAAATCATAATAATACATATATTTAAGTTGTCCGGTGACAAACAGTTATTAAATTTATTATCTTCAATATTTTGCGATATTTCATAAAATAATGTTAACATTTATCTATCTTTATTTTGTGTAGTTGACGCAAGATTCCACGTAGTTAGTGTTTAATGCCACAAAACCGCACGGCGAAGACACCATACCTGTCTCGCGATATAGGTACTTACATGGTGTCTTCGCCGTGCTGTTGGCGGCGCCGCTTGGGGCATCGACGCTGCTTGGGAAGCACTAGCAAATCTTCGTTCAACAGGTATAAATTGTGATGAAAGACTAGCAGCATCCAATCCCCGCAACATTGTTGGAATTGCTGAGCAATTTTTTTAGGATCAGCTCGTCGCACTGCTTCCAAACAGATGCAGTGACGACCACCAGAAAAGTACTGAGCCAATGAAGCTCGACGAGTCCCGGAGAAACGTTACAACTGTCTTGGATCCCGCAACGATATTCCCGGATGCCCGGGTCAAACAATGTTTTTTTAACATCCAGGTTTGACCAGTGGTCACTATATGGACCCGGTTAGAGGCAGTAGGTTCGTCTTCCCCATGACATTTACAAATAAGCGCCAAAAATGGATGTATAGACACCAGCACATCATGCCATACCAAACTGTCAAATTTTCCCACTATAATATGAACCTAATACGTTTGCAATAAAGTTGAAAATCTATCAAAGAAATTTCACAGATTGTTGTAGCTTGATGTGCTGGCCTCTGTACATTCTGTCAAGAAATTACCGGGAATGAATCATTTAAAAAGCTCATTTAAAGAGATCGTCTAAATTCTTTTTGACGCTAAGTTGGCAGAACTGTTGTCTTTACTGACGCGGAGTTCAATCATCACTGGTCATTCTGTTTTTTCACAGTGCGCCATTTTGTGAGTTCATGTCAACAGTGTTTTGCGATTTTTACTATAGTTCAAAATATCGAAAAAATATGTCTTAATATATGTCTTAAATGTTGCATTGCAAATAGAGTTTCGTATGCAGAAGCACTGAAAATGTTACATAAGGCTTTCAGTGAATCGACTTTATCAAAAACACGTGCGTATGAGTGGTATAATGCATTTAAATGTGGTCGAGATGTGGTGTAAGATTTGCCTCGTTCTGGTCGGCCATCAACGTCTTTCACTGAACTAACATCGCTATAATAAAGGGAATGATGGGGTTCCCTCTATTAGGCAGAATCTTGATGCTCCGAAATTTATTTGGCATAACACACGGCAGAAATTTCTTTAAACGATTATTTTTAAGGCATAATTTTTTTTAAATATAATTATTGTTTGGCAGAATGTTTATATGTCCGAATTTACAATAGCATACTTTTCAGATGGCAGAATATTATTTGGCACAATTTCCAAGCCGAAGTGTGCGGTGGTGAGCATAAAACACATCTGCGACGATAAGCTCACGTGGGACCGCCGGAGCCGTGACAGAAACCATGCCTGCTGCATGTTGCATGCTGCATGCTTGCTACAATGCACAATTACAATTCTTGTTTGTATGCTTGTTGGCATGCTGCATGCTTGCTTGCATGCTGCATGCTTGATTGCATGTTTGAATGCTTCTTACAGGGAAATAAAAACCACATACCTAAATGTTCACGATCAATTATTTGATTCAGTGATAGATAATACATGCATATAATGAATTTATACAAATAATTAATTAATTATTACGGTAAAAATACAAAATGATTCTAATTATGAATTTTCTGCAATGTGAAATAGAGTTTTTCAATTATTATAGAGGATAGGAAATGTATGCCGAAAGATGATTCAAACTGTAAGCTTTTTGAGGTTCTACTTTTCGATTATTATGCATATGAAATATATGACTAAATTTAAAGATGATTCTGACTTACAAAATTACGAATTTTGAATGTATGATAAATGAATGTCTGCCAAACGAAGTTTATGTTATCCGCTGTTATGCAAAACAATATTATGACATAAAAAGTTCTGCTATAAAAGGTAGACCCGGAATGGTGACTGAAAATCGTCGTTTTAGTCTAGTCTCAAGAATCAATTCGTACCGTCTTAAACGATTGTTTTGGCATGAAATGCGTTTCCGCTCGACTAGTAGTACCGAAAGATTTGAATCGTCTGCAAAATCTCAATCGCGTAAACGTTGCTGAAGGCGTTAGAAAGAGTCAATTCCGACCCCATATTCATAAAGCGCATTATTACTGGTGACGAGACATGGGTTTACGAGTTTGACATGCAGACCAATCAACAAGAATCGGAATGGCGTCTTCTAACTGAAAAAAAATGACGTAAAAGAAAATTCGCGGCAACTACTGAATGTATGAAACATTTTCTCAAAAAAAAAACCTAATTTCTGACCACCTGCCTGAAAATACCGTTCTTTAATTCGAGATTTTAAATAAAGAAATCAACATTAACTTAATGATGCTGTGTGGCCTACAGCTAAAAACTTAAAAACTGATTTACAATGGCAATTCGGCCTAATTATGCTATCCCAATAAAAAAATCGTAGACGCCCATAATCGTGATGGATATTATAGAAAGGCTCATATTTCATCTTAACGCAGTCAAAACAATTAAGATTACATCCATTTTGGCAGCTCGTATAATTTAAAAAATAACTTATGTATTTAGTAAATTAGTTTTTGCCATAATATAGTCGTAAAAATAAATGTTTTATGTATATTAGAAGCTTGTAATACCAGCTTTGGTTAAATGAAAGTACGTGGTTACTTTTGCACAAGACTTACTATTTTCTTATGATTTCTCGGTGGCTTTTTATAAGAGTAGGTAATTGGCGGAACTTGTAAATGATTAGTTACTCATTACATAGCTATAGGTACATGTGATTGTATTGATACATTTAAAAATACCCTATATGTTTGTACCTTAACCGGGACAATCGTGGCTGGGTAAATTACCTAAATGAGAGCTGGATGATAGAAGCCTACTAATGACTAATGAAAACTAGTATACAGGGTAATTGAAAAAATACCCAAAACCACTTAATCCTGACTTTGTATCATCACCTTGAACAACATTTGTTTTACGACTTTTCTAAATTCGAAACCTTTTTTTTCCATACACAAAATATAAACACACTTTAAATTTTGCATATATCTCTTCATAATCGACAAAGTTGAGCAAATAAGCTGTGCCTGTACATTAGCCTACCTACTACCTACATCATATTCGCTATCATTATGGTTGCGCGCGCGCGTAATATACGTAAATACAGACTTTAAATAAACGAAAACAAATTGTTTTTGGCTACGTTATTTATTGAGGTCGTAGAACAAATGTTATTCAGGGTGATGATACGAAGTCCAGCTTGGGTATTTTTTCAATTTCCCTGTATAGACACGATCCAGATCCCATCCCTCAAACTCGGCGTAAAAATACACACTCAACAATATGATAAAAAAATATGAATATTTTGATAAAAAAGAGTTTTTCTATAGAAAACCTACAAACTTCATCTAGAAAAAAAATTCTAGCCACCCGTAAGAGCGATAACTCTGAGAGTTGGTATATAATATTAAGTACCTCTTCTTTTTTTATTTTACCCGACTACGGCAAAGCCAAAGGAGGGTTATGATTTTGACAGGCTATGTATGTATGTATGTATGTATGTATGTATGTATGTATGTATGTATGTATGTATGTATGTTCATCTGTTCGCTCATAGCTCCTAAACCACTTATCAGAACTAAACAAGTGAGGTATCGTTAGAAGCGTCTTGATTGTCCGCTGGTTATAGGCTATATGACGTATCACCGAATCCAATGTGGCGCCCTCTGGCGGACAAAAAAACCAAGATTTAAAAAAAAATGAAGACAAGCATACCGTGTTTGGTATCATTGGAAAGGGGTTCACTAGTACCATTCAAATATATAATATTTAGTTGTGACTTGTCACAAATTATTTAAAAAAAGGAAAGATTACCAAATAAATTAAGATACGCATACCGTGTTTAGTATCATTAGAAAGGGGTTCACTAGTACATTTTAAATATATAATACTTAGCTGTGACTCCAAAATGGTTTAAATAAAAAAATTAGGTTTAGAAACTAAAACCCGACTACAACAAAAAGTGATATTACACACACAGAAATCAAGACATAGGTACAAAATGTCAAGGTAAGCCGTGGTTGCATGCCATTATAATTCATGTTCATCGCACTCTTATGGGATACAGGCATGCAACCACGGCTTACCTTAACCATTTTGTACCTATGTCTTGATTTCTGTGTGAAATATTTTCTTGTTTCGTACTTTTCAGATCACTTTTTGTTGTAGTCGGGTTTTAGTTTTTAAACTTAATTTTTTTTACTCTGTAATCTGAGAATTCTGATATACAAATCATTATTACTGGGCTTTAAAAATATTATGTACGTAAGAAAAAACCTACATTTATTTAATAAGGTGAGTGATAGACATAATATTAATACTAGAAACAAAGACAAAATAGCTCAACCATATTTTAGATTGTCTAAAGTTCATAAATCTTTTATGGGGTTCTGTGTTAAGTGGTATAACAAAATTCCTAGTGATATATTGCAACTAAATGAAAGAAAATTTAAAACACATATTAAAAGTACACTCTGTAAACAAGCATATTACAGTTTAGAGGATTATATCCATGATAAGAATGCTTGGAAACATGCTGGTCCGGGCTCCATAGGACAATCTACAGTCTAGACAAAATAAAACGGATTGCTAATTAAAACTACTTAATTTATACTTAGTATATACATTATATTTAATTCTTGCTTTGGGTCACACACTGGTTCATAGGTTCATAGTTTGTTGAAATGTGTGGAGTGGTTGTCTACTTTTACAATAATTGTAAATAATAATATGTGAACACTATGTATCTATCTATTTAAACAACTTAGCTGTCATTCTTTATCTTGTAATACTTTGTACATACTTCAATATAGTGTTTTTATGCAAGGTCCATCGTATTCACGTATAGTTATATAACTGTAAACTGTAAATGCAAAATATTGTACACATTTTTTTTAAAAGAGTAAGTATGGAGTTTCTTGCCCATTCTTCTCCATACGAAACTACCTTTTGGAATGGGCAACTAGAATCAACTTTATATTATGACGTTCAAAAATGCCTTTTTAATGGTCTAATTGAAATAAATGATTTGACTTTTTTTTCTCTTTTAGTAGGTGAAGACCATCATCGGAGATATTTTTCTATCACAAAATACTGCGAAAAATGCCCAACAAAACAGCACAGCAACTGTCTTAATGTTAAGGTACACCGTTTATCAAGATTTAGACTAAAAACATCAAAAAAATTTAACCACATTTTTCTCGAATTCACAAAAAAAACTACACTAATAAGGAGGAAGCGCTAAATAGTTGTAAAAACCTGTCCATACAAAACGAATACTGTTCTAAGATAGTAAAATAACTAATTTTTGAGATAAGCATAAATTATCGCCTTATAAATATTGGGACATCCAATGTATATCTAGTAGGTAATTAGTTGAGAAATGGTAACAACCGGGTATTAGGTTGAAAATATTTTTATTGATTGTCGTTTTACAAATTATGGATAAACAAAACACTAAAATTATGTTTATATTATTTTAATGAAACCCAAAAATTTAGCTTTTATAAAACAGTTAGCAAAATGCATCTGATGCATATGTTTAATTTAAATTCCATACTCAATATCTTTATTGCTTTCCCATAAATATATGCTTATGTGATAGGTGTTTATAGTAATGATCATTATGGACCCTCGCTCAGTAATAGTGTAGAATAGTGGAAGCACTGTGGAAATAGGGCATTACACCCATTTTTGATGTGTCTCAATAAAATTCTGTAGTGCTAATATGCCACCAAAAAAAAACACAAAATTTTTATTCAATCGATCAGTGCCATAAAAATGCATCTAAATTTTAATTTTCAAATTTCGCGCGTAGTTTGACGAAAACGCCTCTTACTGGACGCCATATTGCTCAGCGTAAATGACGTCAGTTCGTTTTGTATCAAATGAGCTCATATTAAATATGATAATTGTATACTTATCATTTAAAAATAATTAAAAGCATATTATTTTGCAATAGGTGTAATAATGAAAAAATTACGTTGGTTACGAAAATAATAAAAGTACAAAGCCTATATTACGCCAATCGGTTGACTGACAGTTGACAATGTTTTGTTTACACAGCCGTATGGCGTAATATCATGGCCGCTACTATTTCACGGTGTTTTATAACAGATTAAAAATACTAAAAACTTTGAATTGAATTTAAAAAATTGTTTTGTTATTTTATGAACTAAAACTTACATTTTCCTACTTCTTTATGCCTAAACTGTCTCAATAACATATTTATAGATTTTTTCTCGTACAGAGTAAAATACCCTATTGTTAAATTGATGCCAAGCACCATTTACAATATTACAATTAACATTACTTTCAGCGTAATAACAGTGTTTTACTTGAAGCGACTGCGTGTCTGACCTCCACAACCCAGTTTCTGGGCAACACGACCCCCCATTGGTAAGACTGGTTGTCAGGTTTTCTGGTGACTGACTACCCATAACGACAACCGAGACCAACGCACGGCTTACACCCAATAACCCAACCAAAACGACCCAATATACCTTTTTATACCTATGTTTCACAAATAAACTTTTGACTTTGACTTTGAAAACCAACCCAACTCCTACCAAGATGGATAGTTTCAAAACCATTCTTTAAACCCAAAATCAAAATAACTCCTAAAAATATCAATATAGATTTTTATTTTGTTGTTCTTACGATGACTTAAGAAAAATAGCCCTTAAAGCCCTTAAAAGGTTTGTTTAAGTAATAAAATAATTAATGAAATGCAAATAATATTATGTAAATAGACTATTAAGACATTTTGTCAAGGCAGAAAGGACTTCGATTCCGAGTAGAATCTTATCATCTCTTGGAGGTCAGTTATGCGCCCACGCAGAACCTCGCGATCATTTTTATGGGCAAAATATACGATTATGCGAAATCTTTAATGAACTAGGAAACGTTTTATTTTATGCTTCCGTTTTATAGCCATCAAGTATAACGTTCCATTATATTTGGATATAAAATAAGAACTCGATTATGAAAGCAAGAAAAGGCAATAATTTAAATATCTGTCACTTCGTTCATTATAACGTTGACAGTTTTAATGATTAATGAGCAATCGGTAAAAGGTGCCACAGGCGACAAATGATTTATTTCAAACAGACCCCAAGACCACTCTTCTAAAAAATGCTATGTTATCTCAAATTAGATCGTTGTAGATGTACGATAAAACACCATTTGTCAAATAAATTAAATTGTTGAACAAACACATCCATTTATTTTAGAGATTAATTCGAATTTCTGCGAGAAAAGTGTCACTTAATTAATTATTTATATGTAAATATGTTAATTACATTATATTTAATCGTACGACTGTTTTAGTTTAAAATTAATAGGTATCCGAGAACGAATCATTATGATATATTTTCGCTCATGTGAGTCACTTTCCGCCGAAGAAGTAATGCAAGTTGAAGTGGCAATGGGACGGCCACATCGCTCGAAGAACCGATAACCGATGGGGAAGAAAGGTTCTCGAGCGGCGACCACGAACCGGAAATCGCAGCGTTGGTAGGCCTCCCACCAGATGGACCGACGACATCGTTATGCCGCGGGTAACCAGTGGATGCAAGCGGCAGGTTTCTGCTCGTTGTGGTGTTCTATGGGGGGGTCTTTGTTCAACAGTGGACGTCTTCCAGCTGATGATGAGTCACTTTAATTATAGCTTCATCCTCATCATCATCATGTCAACCATTAGACGCCCACTGCGGGGCATAGGTGTACCTAGCCGTAATTGCCATGCTTGGCAGATGCATGTTGGCGATTGCAGTAGGTGTTATTTTACTCAGAAAGACGCTGCTGCCCACTACTGGTCAATATCCCTCTGTCGCATTCGATGACACCCACGAGATATTGGGTGGTGCTATTTGCGGTCGACATTACACGACTATTATAGCTTACGTAAGATTAAAAAAAGCGCGCGACTCGTGGGTAAGTAAAAATAATATAGATCGATCAGTAATTGTTAAGCTAAACTTGTCCGTGAACGGGTGAAACTCAAACTAAAAATAATTTATTTCAAATTATAAACCATTTACAGTTTTTTTTGAATTGTCAGAGTCAGTCAGTCAGAAAGTTGAAGCTAGTTGACTATCTATTTCATACCGAGACCCTTCCGCACCTCAGAAAGCAAGTAAAGCCGTTGATCCCGGTTGCCATTCGTAAATCTTTGAATGTCTTTGTGGGTAGTCAAAAGCCAGAAAAACTGACAACCAATAGGTATCGTGTAACCCAGTACTTGGGTTGTGGAGGTCAGACCGGAAATCGCTCCATGTAAATCACTGGTATTCAGCTGCATCCAGTTACACTGGAAGCTGACCATGTCGGGAAATGGCCAGGCAGATGTAGAATTAAAAGTATGTTTTAAAGCATCAATGGGAAATTTAAACTTGAGGGTGAAAATACGGGTACACTACATTAATACGAAAAACTCTATTCCGAAAGTCAGAAATACGAATTTCAAAATACCGATTTTCATAATTCCGAATGGTTCCAAATTCCTAATATAACAACTCCGATTTATCATCATCATCATCTGCCTAGCCTTTTCCCAACTATATTGGGGTCGGCTCAGTCTAACCGGATGCAGCTGAATACCAGTATTTTACATGGAGCGACTGCCTATCGGACCTCCACATCCCAGTTACTAGGTAACACGATACCCCTTGGTAAGACTGGTTGTCAGAATTACTGGCTTCTGACTACCCGTAACGACTGCCAAAGATCTACGAATGACAGTCGGGACCAACGACTTTACGTGCTTTCCGAGGCACGGAGGAAACTCGGTATGAAAGGGATGGTCACCCATCCACAGACCGACCGCGGTTAGCGTAGCTTAACCTTTGACCGATCGATCTGTACGGCTTTAACTTAGCCACGAGCTCCTCCGATTTATCATTCATCCTATTTTTATAATTCCAAAATTTCAAAATTCCGAACGTTTATAATTACTATTCTCAAAATCGACACACTCAAGTCCGACATAATGAAAATTTGTAGTAATTAATTAAAAGTCCGAATTCTAACCTACCCTGTATATTGATGAAAGTGATTCATCAATAATAGGCACGCTGCACTTATTCTAAAACTTTTAGAAATACTTGCAAGGTAGCGAAAGCGCTATACATTAGTAACAAGATCAAATCGGCAGACGATAAAATAAAGACAGTTTGGAAAGTTATAAATAACGAAACTAGCAAGAAAAAAGTTCGTAACGCGGAATATACATTGGAGACATCACATGGTCCCGTAAGCTCTAACATAGAAGTAGCTCGTGAATTTGTAAATTTCTTTACTAGCATACCAATCAAAACCACGGAAGCTTTGAATTCCTCACCTGACGACTCAATTGCGTTATTAAAAGCGAACGTTCCAGGCTGCCCGGTAGAATTTCAATTTAAACATATTGACCCCATGACCGTTTTAAAAGCTTTTCGGCAAATCAAAATAAAATTTACTGAAGATCTGTGGGGTATGTCTATTAAAGTTTGTACATCTATAATAGAAACAATAGCACCTTATTTGGCTTTAATATTTAATATGTGCGTAGACCAAGGTGTTTTCCCAGATTTAATGAAATTTAGTAAGGTCATACCTCTTTTCAAATCCGGGGATAGTAAAGATACTAACAATTATAGACCCGTGTCCGTGTTGCCGGCTTTCAGCAAGGTTTTTGAAAAGATTATGCTTAATCAGATGCTTGCTCATTTTAACACAAATGGCATATTACACGATCAACAGTATGGTTTCACCAAAGGGCGTTGTACGACTGACGCCGGTGTCACTTTATTAAAACACATATTTACTGCGTGGGAAGAGGCACAAGATGCCATAGGAATCTTTTGTGACCTCTCTAAGGCATTTGATTGCGTAAATCACGAGACATTAATTCTGAAACTTGAGCATTACGGACTAGGTAAACTTGCGCTTAGTTTAGTGAAATCTTATTTAAATGATAGACAGCAGCAAGTTCAAATAAACGGGGTGAATTCACATGGTTTAAAAGTACAAATGGGAGTTCCACAAGGCTCAATTTTAGGTCCATTCCTCTTTTTAGTTTATATTAATGATCTTCCCCGGTTATTCAAAAACCAACCACAAATGGTGTTATTTGCCGATGACACGTCATTAATTTTTAAAATAAATAGACGGGCTCAAAATCTTGACATCGTAAATAACGCCTTACTGGAGGTACAAAAGTGGTTCACGGCTAACAATTTAGTATTAAATGGAAAAAAAACTAAGTGCATCAGATTTGCTTTGCCAAATGTCAAAAATAGTGAGTGTGACATAGTATTGAATAAAGAGAAACTGGAATTCGTCGATAAAACCGTTTTTCTGGGATTGACGCTCGACTCAAGGCTACAATGGGGTCCTCATTTAACATCTCTCGCAGGACGGCTAAGTTCGGCAGCATATGCTGTCAGAAAGATCCGGCAATTTACTGATGTGGATACCGCGAGACTGGTCTATTTTAGTTACTTTCATAGTATTATGTCTTACGGTATTTTATTGTGGGGAAGAGCTGCAGACATCGATTCTATTTTTATTCTGCAGAAGAGAGCCATCAGAGCCATTTACAATCTGCGTATGCGCGATTCTCTAAGGGAACTGTTTAAGGAAATTAACATAATGACGGTGACTTGTCAATACATCTATGAAAACATCATGTACGCTAGAAAAAATCTGCATCTTTTTGATAAAAGAGGTGACAGACATAATTATAATACTAGAAATAGGGACCAACTAGTTCAACCAGGTTTCAGACTGGCTAAAGTAGATTCGTCTTTCATGGGGTACTGTTTAAAGTGTTACAATAAAATACCTCCCCACATTGTTCAACTAAATGAGACAAAATTTAAGTCTTGTATTAAACGCACACTATGCAGCCGAGCATATTATAAGTTGAGTGATTACATCACTGATAAAAATGCTTGGCTGGATGCTGGTCTAGCTCCACAGCCATAAGGGTTCATAGATTAATTGATTAGCATTTGTAACAATTTTTGGAGCTGCTGAAGATGTAGATCTATATTATCTTTGCATTGTATAAACTCAATGTGTTAGTATTATATAATTTTTCGTAGCACATACATGTGAGCACTATGTTCTTTAAAGCTACCATTTACGAGGTATACCTCTCATTGACTTGAATATGCCCTGGCGGTTGGGAGAGTCATGCTCACTTGAATGTCTCGCTGCCGGTGGCGCATGTGTTGGATCATTCGGTTCCCTTCAAAATGGTTGAGCTAAATGGTGCCGATCCATGCGTCATGTTCGTGAACGGACGCCGTTGGTTGGGACTGGTCATCTCTTAGCTGCCTCGGTTATTTTAAATTTAGGTTTGAATTGTTATTATAACTATATTTTTCTCTAGACCTCTTTTAACATGCAAGACGTGTTACATTGTTCTCACATTGTACCCTTAGATTCAACATGAATGATGTAACCTAAATTTGTAAAATTTAACTGATTTTAAAAGAGTGTTCATGGAGTTTCTTGCTCGTTCTTCTCCATAGAAACCTACTGTTTGGAACGAGCAACTAGCTTCAACTTTGTGACTGACTGACTCTGACAATTCAAAAGTACCTGTAAATGGTTTAATTGAAATAAATGATTTTGAGTTTGAGTTTTGAGTTTGAGTTTGAGTTTGCTGCATGCCTGCAAGCAGACATACAGCATGCAAGCAGGGATGCAGCATGCAAGCAGGCTTGCAGCATGCAAGCAGGCATGCAGCATGCAAGCAAGCATGCAGCATGCAAGCAGACATGCAACATGCAGCAAGCATTGTTTCTGTCACGGCTCCGGCGCTGCGAGTTTGGGCGGCCCCACGCGAGCTTAACGTCGCAGATGGCTTTAACGTTCACCACCGCAGCTTCGGCTTGCTGGCCGGCTTCTCAGCTCGCGGGCTGTCCCACCCCTCCGCGCCTACGCGGGATTTAAATACACTCTAGGGTAGGGCAGACAAGACTGCGTGTAGTCGGTTTTGCAGCGATTCTTTCTTTCAGCGTTTTACCTTTTGGAATGGGCACCTAGAATCATTTTTTTTTTCTCATTTGACGTTCAAAAGTGCCTTATAATGGTCTAATTGAAATAAATGATTTGACTTTGACTTTGTCACTATTTGTAAATCGGCGAAATATAGTTCGGTAAAATAATACTTATGACACATCTAAAAAAACAAAACACATCGCACACAAAAATACACATCACACCTAAATATATGTCAAATAATGCATATATAGCAAACAAGACGACAACGAGACGCAATAGTTTTAGATAAAATTAAATTCGAACAAATAAAAATCGGAAAAGTGATTCAGAATCCTAATTTTAGTAGTTTGTTCGGAGTATTGAAAATCAGAATGTCGTTTTTCAGACCGAGGACCCTTCGAGCATTTGATTCTTCGAACATATGAAAATTGGAAAACTAACAAATCGCATTTACGACTCTCGGTAAAATATATTTCGTGATTTTTAATAATAGACATTATAATTCTTAGGTATTATGAAATTCGGACTTTTGAAAATCGGAATATCGAAATTAGGAATAAAATATTTCGAAATATTTGGGTGTTCCCTGAAAATACAACACCTACGGAGTGGCAAGGGACAGATTTAAACACAACGTCATGAAAAAAAAAAACATTTTTATAAACCGTACGAAGCATCACAATGGCTGACTCTTCAAGTAGGTAAGTCATTTCTAAAAACCGCCAAAAGCTATTAACAACCCTGTAAATAAAAAAGTTGAACAGTAGGTAAGTACCTCACACTATCTGCGGTTCTACCGCAAAACCTGATGGTCCAAATTGACAGCCAGCAAAAACATCTGATAGAACTGGTCAAAGTTCATCCCATTTAACTGTTCTGACCGCCATAGCGATTTTTGGGGCCATACCACATGACGAACGTGTCAGACAAGGCTATAAACTTAAAACTATGTTTGCGCAATCAGTTTAATCAGAGGGTAATAAAACCGCTTTGTAAAAAGTACGTCCGTACCGCGAATTGCGCCGTTATATTCCAGTAGAACTTTTGTGATGGCCTACTTTCTGTCATACCTATTTTATTTTTCCTGTTTCCAAAGGAAGTTACTTAGTAAGTACCTATAGCTAAACTTAAAGGAATCTAGTTTGTCTGGAGCACTGTTACGAGTATAACAAATTGAAAATAAGATGAAATTGAAAATTGTACGCTACTTAAAGTTGTCAATGAGTACACTAAGTAGTAAGGATTAAGTTATTGAGATAGACAGAACTAGAAAATCGTTTAAAGGTAAAGTTTGTTTGTTTTTTTATTAATGTTTTTTACTCGGGCGCTCAAATAAACAATGACGTAAGCTGTGTCCCCGAGATAAGAAAGAGAATCGGGATGGCAAAAGATCTTATGCCCCAAGTAAACAACATCTGGAAGAAAAGAGGAATTGGTATCATAACTAAGAGCAGATTGGTACGAGCTCTGGCTTTCCATGTCTTCTGTATGTAGTAGAAACGTGGTCAATCTTGTCCCGAGAAAGGCAAGGATCGATGCATTCGAGATTGGTGTTGGAGACGTATTCTGAAAATACCTTGGACGGCGAAACGCACCAATGCATCGATCTTGACCCATCTTCAAATAAAAACTTCTTGTCCACCTTATGCCAACAACGTATTCTTTCGTACTTCGACCACACAATGTTCAGTGGCGACAAAAATTTTGAAAAAGTTATTGTGGTTGGGAATACCGGAGGCAAAAGATCGCGCGGTTGTTTATCAACAAGGTGGACTGACCAAATTAAAGACTCGTCATCCAAATTCTACACGGTTGTAAGAGACGCGCTGGACTCTAATGGTCATTACGATCCTCAGACATGAGGGACCGACTAGAGAGAGAAAGTTTGTAAAAGGTAATCCCTGAAGCATGCAAGCAATGCCAAGCATGGCGATTACGGCTTAACCCCCTTTGAGGGAGACCATGCCCAGCAGTGGGCGTCTTAAGGTTGATGAAGAGAGAGAGAGAGAGAATCCTTAAAAGTCTTGGTCCGTCTTTCACTGATAGAAAGCTACTCTTTTGCTGAGTAGGATATGGTTTATGGTATCCTTGACTTCCACGTGGCCGAACCGCGGCCAGAAGCTAGTACGGTAATAAACAAGTTGACCTTCTGACCACCACAGTTATGACAAACCAACAAACCCAGCTACCTACTCAGCTTGCTTGCTAAATGACAGACTTTTATACGAAATGCGTAGCTTGGTGCCGAAAAGGCACGTTTTTTTATTTTTTGACGTGGTAGTCAAAAAGTTAAACAAAAGTTAAAATATTAACTAAAGCTAGTTTATAGTGTTGTTAGTTAGTGACTCCCAAACTAAACCGCTAGTCTGTATCTTGGCGCTATAATAAGAAAATAAATCTCTAGCAGGAAAACCACTTAAAACAAAATCGGAAAACAGAATGAAAACGTAGGTAAATAATTAATAAGTATAATGTCAGAATGGTAAATGATACAAAAGCTAATTTACAAAATCCCATTTGTTTTCTGAATTTTATTTTTAACTAATTTGATAATATTTTTGACACGGTATCATCATTTCAGCCGAAAGACGTCCACTGCTGGACATAGGCTCCCCCAAAGGGGGGGTTTTGCCATAACTGCTTGGCAGGCGGGTTGGTGATCGCAGTATGGTTGTTACAAAGGCGCACAGAGAACGCTGCTGCCCATTCTCTGGTGAGTCCCTTAGTCGCCTCTTACGACACCCACGGGAAGATGTGGGATGAATGATGAAGGTCGGTCCTGGCTATCATTTATAGATATTTGGCAGTCGTTATGAGAAGTCAGAAGCCAGGAAGTTTGAAAACTTGTTTTACAGTGGTAAAAAAAGTTTTCAGACTGTTGATTTCTCAACTCAAGTTTTCTGACTGGAGGCTTATATGATGTCTATAAATTCCGGTTAGACAAAAGGCTGTCGAGATAATCTTGCCTAGGTTTATCGTGTAGTCACTATCCATTAATACAATTTGATACTTTATTTATTTAATGAATGCCCAATTCAAGCCAATTAATTTTTCTATAGATAATAATAATTATGTAAAATTTGCACGCTGAAATTAATGGCTGAATAAGAGATTAACATACTATTTTATAAGGACATTCTGTACCTTATTTTCGAAAATAAATGAATTTGATTTGATACATGATCCATTCAGGAAAAAGACTTTCTTTAATTTATTTACTTAGGTCTAGGTTACAGATATATAATACAATAATAAGTTTAGTAATAATAATATCATTCCGGGGCAGTGGTCCAACTGCTCTGTCCAACTAGTTGGAGCATGGGTCTTTACAAGGGGCAGTTGTCCAACTTTAAAAATAGTTGGACCACAGCACCTTTTGAGAGTTCCGTGGTACAATTAATTTAAAAAATAACTTGCCAAGTCTAAAAACCTCAACTGCATCTTTATGTGTGTATGGTACCTACTAGTACCTATGAACACTACACAAAAAATAAATCATAGATGTAGTTATAAAGAAAAATGCTTTTACTTACTGTATTCAACTGAAAAAGTAGCTTTGTATAACAAGTAATAGTTAGCAAATGTAGACTGTAAGGGAAGAGGGTTCAGGTAATAAACTACACTGATGACTGGGAATTTACAAAAAATAAGGTTGAGTAGCTAAATTTAAAGGCTTTAGGTTAAGTAAGAAGATAAACCGGATCTCTGTAATTACAACACTTGACGAGAACAAGTTCATTAACTGTTACTTAACAATCAAGATCAAGGTTATTCTTTGTACATTTGGTTATCACTAAGACACGTAATACATTCACCATTTATGTTTTAAAGGTGACGTAAGAGGTACCTTCTGGTTTATTTTTTCTGTATAAATATTACCTATAGCCACCATCATCATTGGGGTCTTCTAGGAAACCCCTATTAGGTAATGAAAAATTGCCTGTTTCTGAAAGTAGACAACATTTCCTATCATCATTTGAATATATTACAATAAACATCTTCCGGTCTACAAATATAGTATTGTTTATAATTTTAACTGCGACTGCCACACTTCCGTGGGATTTTTTCCAAATAAAACCTCTATGTCTCGACTTGCCGAGGCGTGGGGCATGACCTCCAGGCCGACCTATAAAGCTGCTCTCGCAAAAAAATAAAACACATTTTAACGGAACACACTATTAACAATAAAACATGGCTAATATTCGTGTATTGTTTTTTGCCATCGCACTTGCGGGATGCAGCCCGACCCTAGCCGAAGGTGGTAATTTTTTATCGATACTCTATAATCTGTTTGCGGTGTCACGATCGATAGATAAAACTTGCAGTTTCAAAATCGATACCGTTAGGTAATTGCCGGTAATTGTCTTTTGTGTAGTAGGTAATTGGGTGGTCTACTTCGATGACATTGTAGGTTAAGGTAGGATGGGTTATACAGCAAAATTGTTCTTGTTTCTTTAAAAAAATAACAAAATTAAGAAACATTTTACTATTAACTGTCGTATTTCCAGCAAAATTAGTTTGTAAATTGCTAATTTAGATCAAAGATAAACTGTTGTTATTTACTTTTAATGCCTTTTATAATTTAATTATTTTTGCCATATCCGCTGACCAGATTTTGACAAGTTTCGAAAGTCATAAAGGAAACTTCTTCAACTGTTACTGGCACACTTTTAGTTAGTGGGAGGTTCAATTCACCCATAAATAAAGGCGTGAGTCCTACATACGTTTCGTACTCGTATAATTGGATAATTTCTAAAACTGGATAGCGATCGGATGTGCAAAATTGCCCACACCTTTTAAAATGTTACTCTCCCAAAAATTATGAGAGTTTGTCATGTGTGATACTAACTTAGAAAAAAATAATTAACGTAATTTGAAACAATTTTCATATTTCCAGAAGGTGAGAATATTCAGTCTGGCAGCTTAGTCAGAGAATCGCGCACATTGCACAAGAAGAAATTATGTAAAAAATATGGCATCTGCGAAGGTTACGGCAGTCACGGAGGATACGGCGGGCATGGTGGCTACCAAGGATACCAAGGTCATCAAGGATATCAAGGATACCAACCACCAGTAAATATTGCCATCAGTCAGTCTCAGTCTTCTGCGAATCAGGGAGGCGGTGGTCACGGCGCTGGATACTTCCCAAATAACTACCAGTACAACGGTGGTTACCCTAATCACGGTTACCAAGGTTATAACCACGGTTACTCGAACCAAGGGTACAACCATAGATATAGCGGCTACGAAGGCCATGGTGGTTACAACAGGCCAGGTTTTGGCAACGGTATTGGAGCCTACAACAATCAGTTCAATGGGAACTATTACTCAGGTGCCCCAAATGGAGGTCATGGAGGATATGGTTTCCAAGGCCCCTTTGGGTATCGGGATGAGCATGATGGTGTAGGAGGTGATTTTAACGACGGCCATGACGACTACGGTTATGGTCGATCGAGTGCAAGTGCAACGGCTGTTGCTGGGAGTAAGACAGAGTAGACATGTTATGAAGAGTTATTTTAGGTTAATTTAGAGTCGAAAGGGTCTTTGTTAACTTTGTTTTTGTTTGTTCTTTATGTACTTTCAGTTGTATTCAATAATAAGTTGACATTTTTATGTCTAAAATCAGGTTATGTAAATAAGCTAATGATAATTATGTATGTAGGTATACCTTAAAAAGAGGAAAACTGTGATAAGCTTTTGTTACTAATTAAGATAGAAATAAATGTGTTGGTTCCGCAATAAAAATAAAAGACGCTATGGTGCTATTTCTTAAATATGTTATCAGAAATATTGAAAACGTTTTCGATCCAATAAATAATGTTTTGATACCTAAAGTTTTTCTTTATTTTGATTAAATTTTTTGTGAACAATTTTGACGAGGACATTATGATAATCAAGATGAGATCTAACTCCATATAAAGGTTTATAATGGATAAATGGTCCACATCCTCTATAAAATTAGGAATTTTTATGTTACAGTATAATTTTGAGATCATTTGCCTGATATCTAAGGTCTATGACCTATGAGATTGAGATGACCATTCCTCACATAGATGCAGATTCTAAATTAATGATTTGTGGGCCATCATTAAATCTGTCATTGACATCATGTTGCAAGAAATGTTAAACGTATAATAGAATTTTATTGTACAATTTTGTTGCTTTCATGGTGGTCGCAATACTGACATACAAATATTATGGGTATACTAAAGGGGTCCCATTACTGCGACTTCATCTATATAGGCAGTGCTAAGTTAGATCAATATGCATGTGTATGCCAAATTTCAGTTGATTCCGTTTAACCGATAAATCTCTTAAGAGTAACAAACATTATCCTTCGATTCTCATAAGTAGTAGGGTTACCCAATAACATTACCAGTACGAGATTTAGAAGTAGGTTAAACTTCTATATTGCATATTTTACGTAGGAAGGGCTATTTCAAGTCTAATCAGACTGACTGAAAAGAATAATCAGACTGGTTCGCCAAACGGATGTAAAACATACATTAATGAACGCTACATACGAGTAACTATGAAGTACTTCCCGCTGGAAAATGATTTAAAGAATTTTTGACTAAAGTGTCTCATTTATTTGAATCAGTTTCATCAAATGAAATACTTGATTAACATATGAGATCATTTCTTATTGATTTCTTTATTAATTAAAGCAAACGATGACATTTATGTGTTTGAAACAAACATTTTGGTCCACACGACTGAAAAGATAATTAAAAATGATATAATGCTTTCCGTCGTCCTCTAAGAATTAGAAAAGTATTTTAATTAAGAATTCTTGTATTAGTTTTTCTAAATGATCTGACTCGATTTTATTACAGCCAATTAATCAGTTGTGTTATCAATTTAAAGATGATACTCTAACAATTTATGGTATCGGATCACCTGTACCCATCAAAAATGTTTACCGTAACTCGTTAGATAAATTTTGTTTATGAGTGTCAATGGCTTTGGGTGTAGTGGTGACCCAGTCTGGTTTGAGTGGGGGGATCTAGTATATAAGCTGAGGGGAATGTTTCACAACCATCCACAACCACCAGAGGAAAGGTCTAGGCATCCTTGAAAAAGAAAATTAAGATGGCAGCCAAAATCTTTGTCCTTGCTACCGTTCTTGCTGCTTGCAATGCAGGGCCCATCTGGTACAATGGTAAGTTGCATACTAGTGATTGAATATTAACGTCCATACTTAAAAAAAAATAATTGATCGTTATTACTGACAATGTCAATCGGCCGCCTGAACTTTTCAACACAACATTTTTATCATGAATCAAAAGATTCAGTAGGACAAATATGATTTATGAATTTTTTTCCGCGGCGTTGTTATCTAGTAAAAATGATCTTGAAAAAAAATTTTTTCAATGTTTAAACGACTTCATGTTTGTTTCATATTCATTTTTAACTGTTTCAGAAATCCCTGGAGTGATCATGAGGATCGGCCGTTCTCCCAGCATCTCCTACGGGTTCGGCAGTGGCTTCAGCAGCAACATTGGTGGTATCTCCCACTCATCCGGCATTGGAGCCGCCTTCCAGTCCGGTGAAGGTGAAGCAGTGGGCTATGGCAGTGGATCTGACGGTGGCTCTTACGCCCGTGGTGTAGGAATCGCTAACAGCGGTAACAGTCACCCAGTGTACACTTACCGAGCAGTTCCCAGCCCGTCCTACGAGTCTGCGGTCGCTTCTTCCCAGAACTACGGCAACTACGGCAACGCAGTGTCTTCTGCTCAGTCCCAGGGCAATAACGGATTCCAATCCGCCGTCTCAGCCGCTCAGAGCGGTGGCCCCGCCCGTTTCAACAGCGCTGTCTCTTCAGCTCAGAACGTTCAGGGATACGGATCTGCTCTATCCTCGGCTAACGGTGGTTATGGATCCGCACTCTCCTCTGCTCGTAACTCTGGCTTTGGATCATCTGTTTCCTCTGCTCAGACCTCGGGTCTCGGTTACGGTTCAGCCGTATCTGCTGCACATAACGTTGGAGGATACGGCGCCAGCATTGCTCAGGTTGACCAGCACGGTCCACGTGGACTCCAGAACAGCGGCGCCACTAGCATCAACGGTCCAGGCTTCCAGGCTGCCCACTCTCACGCCGTCAACACTGGATACTACTGAAGTGTTTGCCAGGATACTAAAAAGATGTTGAGACGACAATATTCAAACTTGTCTCAATATCTTTGATAATTTTTTACTAAGTTATTAAGGAAAAAAAAATCAATAAAGACCTAGATTTAAAAATTGTGTTTATTGTTTAGAAGTATCCTTACACTATTCACTGGCTCTATTGTCAAATGATATACGCGGTTGCGTTACTTATACATACATATAGCGACAGTATGACTTAAAAGTTTCTATAATCGGCTTCATTGTCAAAAGTTTTTATGTTTTTGGGCTTTTTATCAAAAGGCATAGTTTTGTCACTACTCCCAAAAGTTTCAGATTTTTTGGATATGTCATCAAAATTATCAGTGCTTTTTCCTCTGTTATCAAAGGTAACTCCGTTAACACTTCCATACACATGTCCATTATCACTAATAGCAGTTGCACTGTTTACTTGACCATTTCCAGGAAAATTCGGATTATAGAAACTTTCAATATTTCTGACCCAGTCTTTGACACCAAAGTCGTTAAAGCCGAAGCCTTCGGGAGCTATAGGGAATGTAAAGATTGGAAAAAATGGTCCAGTCGATGCTGATGCGAAACTTCTTCCCGCTCCTGCTACAGCTTTCCCAGGAACTGCAATGCCGTAGTTTGAATGTAATGCACCTTGAGGTTGTGGCAGGTTATTGAAGGGATTATGTTGATCTTCATCATTTAATTGCGTGAACCCGGATCTCGTCGCAAATTGTTGAGTAAAATATTTCTCCACATTTGGATCGGACGATGATATCGCCACTATGGCTTCCCCATTAGGTGTTGATTCTGAAATAATTGCAATAGTATTTATTAACAAAGAGGTTCACTAGTTGAAACTAAACAGTGCTTCATATTTTGAATAATGCAAAATAGCGTCGTTTAATTATACACCAAACAAAATATTTATTTGTTGATTTAAATAAATATTAAAGGTAATTAATTTCAAGACTTTGGACGTTGAGTTGAATTTCGCCTGCTAATATTTTCAGAATCGAGTATAATTATGTCATAATTTTAAAAACTAACTGTTTTGAATTTTATTTGTTGTCAGAATACGACTCATACAATAGTTGAACTTTTTTAAATTTAATATTTAGGCACTTTAAACCATGTTACAGATATTCAGTCAACTAAATACAAAAAACAAGTCACACTTTTATTTCTCAATAAAGACTTCTTGACTTACCTTTAAACACAAGAGGAACCGCTTCCACCAACGTCTTTACAGCGAAAACTGATACTAAAGCCTTTATAACAAACATTACGTCCCTACAATAAAACTCCGTACTCATAAGTTAGGCTCTATAAAGGAATAGGTGCTGAGATCACAATGAACGGTTTATATAGGATGCTATGGGTCGAACCAATGGTTTATTACATCCATTGTAAGGTGAATGAACTATCTTACTGTCTCAAACGTGATTTAGAAATGTTTGGAGATTAATATCTTCAGATGGTCTTAAATCATGCTTGCTTATAGACAATGTAGATATAGCAAATAGCGATACAAGTTCAATGGCATATTCTGTTGCAAGGTGGGCGTAGCAATTCTGGTCGGATGACCTAACGGCCGATGCATTTCAGACTTCTCTATTGTCCAAAGTATGCTATGGTTTGATTTCAAAGATTAGGATATAAAGCGTTGTAACTAATGCTGGTTTGTTACAAAAATATTCTACTTTAATAGATGCGATATTGACATGTTTTCGGAATCTCGATAAGACTGACCTCCGAAACCTTTAACAGAACACAACCGACACTGCTTCTGGTAAACCAACAAGTTACGTTACCATTAAATACATGGTTATTAAACCTACGATATTAAAATAGGTGGGGAAATAATGATATTATGTAGACAAAAAATATCTAAACGCCAGATCTTACTGTGACAAAGAGTGGTCTGTATATCTGCAATCTATCCCTCGGGACCAGTACATGTTACATACATTTCTGATTTTTTATTCTACATAGAAAATATTTAATTTATTTAACACCTAGAACAGTTAAGGTGCTGCTAAGCAAAAGCATGAATGGGTGTGTCAGGCTTTTAGGCAAATGAAGAAAAAGTATTCAAGTATACTTAAATCAGCTTTTTAAGTGCTCAAGTTTTTTTAATCGTGACATTATCGTGCGATACTAGGACAGGCTGATCCTGCGTTAGTCATATTCAGGTGTGACTCGAGACAGGTCGTCAATCTAAGATGGGTTGGTCTGAAAGAAGTCTATAGATCGATATTCCTTGTTTGTCACTATTTCATCAAGATTTTACTCCATTTCATAAGGCATTTAATATGCGTCTCAATTGATGTCAACCAAACCATTCAGTACCATAATAGACTCTCCCTTTGATCTCGTGATCGTAAGCAGAACTGCTGAGCGTGGGTTTCAGAGTGCGATTCCTAGGTCAGGCAAGGTGTTATTAGGCTACTACTGAAAATTCTATGGAAAAGCCTTTCTTGGTAGCAGTCCAGGGTGTAAACGATGATGGTGTGGTTTAAATCCGTATGGTGTCGGACGTAAAGAATGGCACCATCCCATATCTTCCCGTGGGTGTCGTAAGAGGCGACTAAGGGACTCACCAGAGAATAGGCAGCAGCGTTCTCTGTGCCTTTGTAATAATCATACCTACTGCGATCGCTAACCCGCCTGCCAAGCGTGGCGATTATGGCAAACCCCACCCCCCACCTATTAAACACCCTCTGCTTTCTGACGTTACACTGATTTGGCGTCAAGCTGTTTAGTACGTAACGTCGAAATAAGATCATCATTTTACATTTATGGTTTTCAAAATGTAGGTTCAGCCGCATGTTACTTACGTTGTCAAAATCATTCATGTGTATCATCATATTCATTAGCCTTTGTCGTAGTTTCTTTATAAACGACTTCAAAAAAATAAGGTTCTCAGTACGACCCGTTTGTTTGCCCGCGATTATCTCCCGTTTGGTTGAACCGATTTTGATGCGATTTTTATAAGCGGTGTTTGTTACATTCTGGAGAAGGTTTTAGAATATAACAAATTCAGCGCTTTTTGAAGAAAACAACAAAAACCGAGAAGACGTTTTCGTTTCTTTCTTTGGAGGACTTCCAATCTATGTTTGCCGTTCCTTAATGGATTTGGGTGATAAGATTAAGGTACTAAAAAGTGGAAAATAAAAACTTTTTTCAAAAAACTTTTTTCTACGATACTTTTTTATGATAGGTAGGCAGTGACGCACTATTTCCGACACGGACATTTTATTTTTATTTTTTTTAGTATCCACTTGTTTATGTTTTAGATTTTGTAACTATGTAGGTACCTAATATGTGCGTCGCTTTTCGCGAGAATAAAAGGATTTTCTTTCTTTCTTTTTTTTCTATTCAGTAGTCACCTTCTTGCTATCTGTAGTCATCGTTCCTTTTCCAATTAATTTTATAGTTTTGACAAAATAGGAGAGCAACAATAGCTTTTTAAAATTATTTTCAGAAAGGATACAACAGCCTACATGGATTGGTTTATCAAGCTTCAGACAGGGGACTTGATAAATCTTCCCTATAATAGATGTTTTGATTGATTTTTGTTTTCTTGTTAATACTTAAACTTCGTGGTCAATACTAACAACATAGCTTTTAAAGTTTTTGTAATACTAACATGCTATGGGTCTACGATGCCTGAGAATAAAAGGTTTTTTAAATTACTTTTTTTAAATAATTGAACACTTTCAATAAATAAAATAAGCAATGCTCCATAACGTCGCCTTAGAGTGAAAACCTCGGGAATGCATTTTTGCCCAAATTTATTTTATTGCGTTTCTAGGAAGAAAACCTCGCTACGCACATCCTGATCTGACTCATTTGTTCATTCGATACTCATAGCGCCATCTATGACAGTAAATGAGAACCTCGTAATACTCTCATCTGTCAGTTTGGCGTGAATACCTTGCAACGAACGTGTCGTTCCTCATTCGAAAATTGATCGAACCATTCTGGATATAAAAGTGGGTTGAATCTCGATATTAATTAATAATAAAACTTAAAAGACGCCGTGCAAAAATTTTAACAGTACGCAGTTTTTCTTCCTCCTGAAAAGTTACCTCTTTTACACTTACGAGGTTTTCACTCTAAGGCGTCGATAATCACAAATACGCACGGCGTTGAGCAAGCGTGGAGATCACTGTTATTCTTATTTCGTAGCGGCAATTCAAGGTACTACGTAGAGGGAAAGTTGTAAGTATACTCGCAGATGTCAATGTGTGTAACATTATGTACATAGTTCGTACAGGATAGTATAGATGTCGTTAGCTGCTATTATAAGAAAGAAAATATAAAATTATAAATAAAAATTTCTAGCACTGGACCAGTAGGTACCTACAACTAATCTATACTTCTATACTTAATATTATAAAGTTGAAGAGTTTGTTTGTTTGGTTGAACGCGCTAATCTCAGGATCGACTGGTTCGAATTGAAAAAATATTTTTGTGTTGGATAGTCCATTTATCGAGGACTGCTATAGGCCTATGCGAAGCCGGGTCGGGTCGCTAGTTAAATAATAATTAATCTATTCAAAATAATTTAAAAGTCATTAACCTTCTGTTATGCGTTTAGAAACATATGTATAGGTAGCACCTATTTTTAGAAGATTCGTTATTAAGGTCTGTATATTTGAGATGAATATTACACATGAATAACTTATGTAAACAATATGTAATAAATAATTATTGACTTATATTATAAACGTAAAATTCCTCTTTGGTAATCATCCAATCAATCAGATATGATAATGTCATCAGGCGTAAACAAGTTTAATCATAATATTGATTATAATTTATGAGCTATACGAATGCTAAATGCTATACCTACTAAGTTTGATAGACTTCAGTATCTATCGTGTTATTATAGTTACTTACGTAGGTTTGTTGCCTACTTAAGATTTACTTAAAGAAAATCTGTCATACCTAAATTTTCCTTGTTTCAATCAAAATTAGAGATGTTAAATAATTACATATTAGACTCAGCAGGTAATTGAAGCTATAAATTAATAAAAATAGAAACAAAACTATGTTGATGACTAACAGTACGAAGGGAACACTATGTTGGCAGCGAGCCTCTCAAGTATCGTGGAACAAATAATGGGCACTATAGGACATAATATTCAAAAGCAGATTGCCCATTTAAATTAAAACTAAGGTATTAAACCATACCTAACGTATGCTTGCCAAACTTGGAAGTTAGGTAATAATAATTTCATGCCAACGAGGAATAGAGCGCAGTAAATATAAAATAAAAATAACTTTTATTTCGGGCAAGTTACTGAAATTTGAGAGTTTTGGACGCAGAACTGATGCAGAACGGACGCAGTCTGCGTCCAAAACTCTCAAAGTTCAGTCGAAAAAATTAAATAAAAGTAGTATTAAAAAAAATATATATTAAATTGAAATGAATTAAATTGGAATTGAAATTGAATTGAAAAATTGTCTGTAAGATGGTGTAAGTTTTGTTTAATTATACCTGGTAGATTTTGTGTGATTGTTAATGTTTTGTCCGCGTCAGACACAACTTCACGTGTTAATAAAACTATATAATATGAATATAATTAAAAATATTCACTTACTAAACGATTAAGAGAATGTTCTAGTTTAATATATATTTTTTTCAAATCATTTACACTGCACATTTTGACGTGATTGTCAGTTTAAAATCTGTAAAAGTCGTTAAATAGCCCCTTAAGTAATAATATTATCTATTACTTTGCAACAAGGTTATTCTGAGAGATACATCACTTAATAATGCTATTCATTATCGAAGAGTCGCGTCTCCCAGCTATGATTTTCAGGATGGACCTGGGGATCGCCCGCACTCTGCAGAGCAATGAGGCAGATTACTGTCTAATGATGGCATAGAAGCCATCAACGTGACTCGGCGCAAACATTGCAGATGCACTGCAGAAACGGGGCAAATCCAACCGAACAGCATTGTGAAACCTTATATTGCACTCTTAGGGCGCTGGGTATAATTAGTCCACAGGGTGCACGTGTAGAACACTTGGCAGTAAGCTTTAAAGAGTTACTTTAACTTGTTCACTACACCGTGCAAACCTGCGTGTCAACATGTTACATCGGACCGCCCGCGCCCTACGCTCGCGCTCAAAATCCACCTGGTTATCATTGCCGTCAGTTCGTAATGCGTAAAAATTGAATGGACCCGTTTTAGTTCGGTACCGTTCAGGGTTATTGTGGACATATTCTGGGCATTTGCCACCGTCAGCGTTGAAGACCAGGAACTCGATTTTTGCGACATTGTACTTACACCATGCGCCTGAGCATAAGACTCACAACACGTAAGTAGTTCTCTGAGCGCCCTGACGGTTAGGCTCAGCAGTACCATATCATTAGCGTAACTGATATTATTGACGCTGACGTCATCAATGTGACATCTGATTTTATGATGAATATTAAAAAAATACAAAACATAAGACACAAAAATTGGACACATCAATAAAAGGGATGGATTAGTATGTACACCGCTCAATCATTAAAATGGAAGTAAACCAAAAGGATTGCATGGGGGCACATGGACTGGTCCACAAGGCAAAAGAAGCAGTGGTAGACCTGTAGTTGGGAAAATGAGCTCAAAAAACAGCCGACCCCAACTGGATTTAAGTAGCCCAATCTAGAGAGGACTGGCAATCTTTGGAGGACGCCTTTAACTGCAGAGGGGTCCTTTCACATATCTAAATACTACAATATTATATTCAACATGTAGAATCTAAATTAACAACTAAACCTAATTTCTAACAAAACATGATAATACTAACATAGTTTTTTTTTTGTGGTGTGGAATAAAACATAAGGTCTAATTTTGTAATTTAAATTAAACAAAAATAATGTTTTAGTATATGTGTATTTACAAATATTTTTATTATCTAGCGGGCTTTTGGCCCAATAAATAATGAGTTGATTATTTAGCTAATGGTGTTTGTTAACCATGAGCTGATAACTGTACCGCCCACCTCATACATAGTGATGATATTAACAAATGAGTCTGCCATATTCTATAATGGATTAATAAGTAGACAAATGTTCTCAAAAAGATTTAGATAAACCGTTAACAGCGCAATTTAAATAAACCACTAACAAAATAACCATACATTATATTCAAATGGTGTAAATTTAGATTCATTCGATAGTAAGTTATCCGCTAAAGTAATTACTTTACGCCTAACTATCTACATGGTATTTTGGAGGCAATTTTAATAAATCAGTATGGGTTTCTTTTTGACTAGGACGACCGTTTAAAAGTAATTAATGGAGAAACTATAGGCGGTTCGTAATAGGTAGTAGTAGTTCTATAATTGGTGGTTATAATTTCACGCCAATTTATGAAGGAAAAGGCATAGATACCACCACATTTATCAAACAATCGACATACTAGGATAATTGGATAAAATATGTTCAACGAAGGTCAGAAGATTTCTGTCAGAAAGAAAACAGTAGCACAACAAGACGAAAAACTTGGCTCTATCTGATTAAATATATCATATGACGGATTAAAAATATAGCAACGGTGACTCATACTTTTATATTTAGAGCTAACCGTGGTATATATTCAACGATTAATACTGCACGCATCTCAAAAGCGCTCATAAAGACAGGTTGTATAGATGTCTCCGTAGTAATAGCCATTTTATTTTAAAACGTCAACGGTATTCTGAATCACAGTCAAACCAAAAACGACAATGAAGATTAAAGAAAGCGGCCACAATGCTGTTTATTTAAATATAGATGCTAAGCCTTTTAAGGTTATAGAGAAAAATGAAGTGTAGGAGGCATATCTAAAATCAAATGACAATATCCTCGATAAAGATAGCCTTAAGTAAAGACTAGACTTTATTCATGTCAAATATCGTAAAATAATTTATAATTGTTCGCCACCCATAACCTAGGGCACTTAATAAGCAATTTTAATTAAACGAGTGGGCAAAACGATCTCTTGATCAATCAATCAAAATGTCCGTTATATTGAAGAGCTATTACATATTAGCTTTTTACGGTACTCATATTACGATTTATGAACTAGTCAGACATGATAAGTAAAGTAAATTGAATATATCAAATAATAATGCAGTGTTAGAAATAATCTTTTAACATACTATCATCTTCACTTACACAAAAACGCTGTAATGATTGTAACAGCTGTTTTCTACAACCACTACATTTTTTTTCGTTTTAGAATGAACAATCATAGTACTGTTACCTCAGATCATGGCGGTAAAGATGAAAAAAGTAAAATAATTGCTTCACACAATTGCTCACCACCTTCAACGTATGATTGCTACGTTCAAAAACTATAAATGGATAATCAAAACTACGTTTGTAAAATAATAGTAGAGAAATTATCTTTAAAAACAGATCTGTCGTAGCGTCTATATTAAGAACCGTTTCTTATGCTATAAAGTCGAAAACTTGTAATTTTACGATGAGGATATAAAGTGAGAGATCGATGTTTGTCATGCATTTCTGTTTGGTCTGCAACATGAATAAGATTGGAACTGTGTTCGTTGTTTATATATTAGCAGTGACAGTAACGGGAGCAGGTAACTATTGATACATCCTTTTGTTTAATAGAAATTAATAAAACATCGATAAAATCTGGTCAATATAACTTTATTGGCGACTTTTTTAACATAATTAATTGTAACCTTTGAACGGAAACAGATTTGAATAATTTTGTGAAGAATTTAAGTCCTTCTTTAAATGTAGTCTAGAATCTGATATTATATTCACTGTAACATTTTTGTTTCTCTTTCTAGCGGAACTTAAATCGAATAGTCAATCCAGCAGCAAATCAGATCAAATAAACAAGACAAAAGGATCAACCACAACCACCAAAGCGCCTACAGCGCACCATGTTTCTGCACACGCTTCCTTCAACAATGGAATGGGTGTTGCCAGCATCGCTGGTGTAGACTCCAGGTATGGCAGATTGTCTTCCATGACCGGAGTGAAGTTCTACCCACCGCTAGACTCCTCCATGATCAAGACGGATAGCAAAGGAAACTTCATCT
The DNA here is from genome assembly GCA_947361185.1 of Charanyca ferruginea. NCBI lineage: Eukaryota > Metazoa > Arthropoda > Insecta > Lepidoptera > Noctuidae > Charanyca > Charanyca ferruginea. The sequence goes on along the minus strand of OX376058.1, from coordinate 26,570,784 downwards.
TCAAATCTGCTGATGGAAAAATGCCGATGCCCATCACGATTACAAAACAAGGGGATGGTGTATCAGGAACCATTAAGATTATGCCGGGATCAGTGTCAGTGTCTTCTTCAGCTAACTCGGGATCTGCTTCAGCATCTGCAGGCCCTAAGATCCCAGATTTCAATCCCTGGTCAAATTTATTCATGAAGCCGATGATGAACGATTTATACTTCCCGGATCCGTTCCCTGCGTTCCCTAGTTTATCGAACTCTGCGTATCATACAAGGATGTCAAAGCCTACGTACCATAGGATACCTGAGCCATCATTCCAGAGGATATCGCATCCGTCGTATTCGAGGATACAGCAGCCTTCATTTACTCCAAGGATGCCAGATCCCTGGAAGGACATGTTCAAATTCACGATGCCGCAACATGATGTCATGATGAATCCTGGATGGTACTATTCGAGCTTTAACCCCTATTTTAATTTATGGTAATGCGTTTGGAATAAATGAATTAAAATCCCCGACGTTTTTTATTTCTGTATCGATAGTATTTAAAAAGAGATTTTGTGCTGCCAACTGTCTTGATAGTTAATTACTATAGGATTTGTAGATACGGTCAATATAAAGAAGCAGTATCCTCTGAATTACATACATTAAGGAACTACTTTGAAGAAGCAATGACAAATTCTTTAGCCCAGCACGTGATACAGCAAATAACTGAATGCTCATCCTACTTGCTTTACTTACCTACCTTTCCCACTATTCCATGCCTAAAAGGTTGAACAGGATCATTTTCATCCCGTTTGTTTATTCCCGTGGGATCATTTAGAACCTATGCTTGATTCTGAAGTCTACGCAGATGAAGCTACCCCAATCTGTCAAATTTCTTTGATAGTTTTTCAACTTTATTACAAATCAATAAGGTTCATATTCAATTAGGAAAATTGGCAGTTTAGTATATAGTTTGATGTGCGTCGCGGCTGTACTACCTACACCTATAATAACAGGCAAATGATGAAGACAATGTAAGGTATAGTATACTGCTTGTAGGTGGTGATTTATTTACCAAGAATCATACTAAAGGATCAACAATCAAGGAGATTAGGTCTTGATGTCATCTCCAGATTCGTTTACCTCAGACGAAAAGCTCTTGATAATCCAAATAAGGCAATCTAGATGTTACAACGCTTCCAGGTATTTTGACAAATACAGATGAAGTCACGTCTAAAAATACAAAACAATAAATCTTGTTTGATCTAGATTATGGGTCCATTGCTCTCGCGATACATCTGCAGAAATGATACAAAATAAAATAGGACCCTAATTTATTTTGTATCATTTCTGCTTTCTTTTATATTGTAAGCTATTCAGTTACGGGTCTATTGACTCAGCTATGTTATTTTGTAAGAACTCACTCCAGTCCTCACTTCTGATTCCGTGGTGAAAACTGTTTTAGGTAGTCTGTAACTATTATTTCGTTACTATTTAAGCGAATAATAAATACTTTTCACTTCAAGTAAGTGAAATCAGAAATGAGATAAGATTCGAATTCGCGAGTGATTTCTTACAGAATTGCACTGCTGTACTCGTTATTGACTTCTACGTATTTACGTTGATGGATATTAAACTCATTTACATAATAAGGTAAAAGTACCACTTGTTGAACATGTAACTTTTCAATCAGATCCTTCATTGTGAATCACTGCTGAAAGGCATAAAACTGCTTACCTTCTATAACTATATTTATTATCTACTATTATATGCGTGAAAGTCTGTGAGGATGGATATTTTTAATTTTTGACGCTTTTAAACGGCATTTAGGATTTTGGCATTTTCTGAACTTTATGCAGACAAAGTCTCGGACAGATGCTAATGTATATATACAAATATACATACATCCATACAAACACAAAATACATACATGTATAAATACATAGACAAATTCTCGGACAGATGCTAATGTATATAAGTGAGTGATAAGTTATATAAGTGGAAACTTGTAATTGGCTTTTCTCTACGTATTACTCTTACCTACTAGTCGAATGTACTAGCTGTAAGTAAATAAAATAAAATAAAATATATACACAAATATAGGTACATACATCCATACAAACACAAAATACATACATGTACATTAAATACATACAATTAAATAAAATTGAAGTACGTCTGTTTGTAATGTCAAAATTACTGATTTTTACTAAATGCACATGAAAGTATAATTAGTATTTGTAATACGGTACTTATATAAAAAAACAAATTTTAACATTTTTGTCTGTCTGTCTATTTATCTGTCGGTCTGCCCGTCTGTTTGTTCCAGCTAATCTCTGAAACGGCTGGACCAATTTTGACGGAACTGTCACCGGCAGATAGCTGATGTTATAAGGAGGGAACTTAGGCTATTTTAATTTTAGAAAAAACGTAGTGTTCCGCTAAAAAAACCCACTGACAACCGCATATCACGCGTACGAAGTCGCGGGCACAAGGTAGTAAAAAATAAATCATTAAGCTCTTAGGTTCATAATTTTACTTTCTTGATGCCCACTTGATAATGTACTACTAGGCCTTTATTTTAAGGTTTTGGTGTCATTTGGAGATTGACCTTGAGCTGATTGAACTGTCGAATTGTTAAGGCTGTTCCAAATCGATTAGAGTAGATTCCTATGGAGAAAAACACTGAGCGGTAATTGATCACCTCATCGTGAAACCAAAGTTCATTAATACCTATTTGATTAATGTGGCAGAAGTTTTATTAGAAATCCATAAAATATATGATCATTTAACGACCACTAAATAAGGATTTAGAAAAACTGGCTTTTGAATAGTATGTTCTTTAATTTATAATACCTAATGATAAATTAGAGAAGAAATACAAGAGTTCGACAGTTAACACTCTAGTGATATTCGCGGGGTCAGGAGTTCAAAATATTGATGATGTATGAGTGTTGGTGGTGGTTTGTTTGGCGTGGTATTTAAGTTCAACATTGACGCGGTTGGAGGTCCAAAAAGTAAACAGTCTCTCAGAAAAGCCTGGTTGCTATATAGTGGTGGTCATGCCGTATGGTGTCGGACGTAATGAATAGCACCATCCCATATCTTCCCGTGGGTGTCATAAGATGCGACTAAGGGACTCACCAGAGAATGGGCAGCAGCGTTCTCTGTGCCTTTGTAACCGCCATATTGCGATCGCCAACCCGCCTGCAAAGCGTGGCGATTAGGCAAAACCCCTCCTTTTGGGGGAGGCCTATGTACAGCAGTGGACGTCTTTCGGCTGAAATGACGATATAGTGGTCGCAACTAAGACGAGTATGGGACAGATCCTAGAGTCAGCATAATGAATTTCTCTTTAGCAGTTCCGAGTTTAATACGTGGTTGATGACAGTAGCCACTTTTAAGATTAGTGTCAGTATAGGCTATTGGGTCATTGGGAAACTTTACCGTACTGTCATTCTAACAGTCAGTCAAGACGCACATAGCAGGACATAGGCCTCCTCCATACTTAAAAAGTGAAAAGTATCTCTGATGCTCGAATTTGCACCTAACAAGAAGTCGAGCAAGATTTAACAATCATTTATCCACATATTTATGTACAGTCCCCAAAAGAGATAAGTATTCTGGTCGTCGGAAATAGTTAAAATAAAAAAATAAATAAAATAAAAATAAAAATAGTTTATTTCTCACCAGCTAGCAACAAGGATTACAACATATTAAATTTATTCAACATCATTTGTGGTGGTAAAGGGAGGTTAACGTAGGGTTTTGACTCTATCTTCTGAACTAGGCGAGGCCTGTATCTCAGAAGATAGCATTCAGTTGACAATTTATAATTTATAACCTAAAAACATGGTGTGCTACTAATTTAATTGATTAATAACATAAAAAGAGAGAAATAAAAACACAACAAAACTGAAAAACAATAAAGTAATAATTATAACGTAAGTACTGAATAAAGTGTGTATGTGTATGTGTGTGTGTGTGGTGTGTGTGTGTGTGTGTGTGTGTGTGTGTGTGTGTGTGTGTGTTTTAATTTATAGGCATAAGTTTGACCACTATCTGACCTGATGAGAAGCGATGATGCGGTCTAAGATGGAGCACGCTTGCCTATAGAAGTAGCTTATTTACTCTTGACTTAAAGACTCCCAGTTTGTCGCTATCAGGAAACAGACTCAGGCAGGGAATTCCACTCCTTAGCAGTACGCACAATGAATGTGTTCCCAAAACGTTTTGTGCGTGTGGGTGGGATGTCCACCATGTACCGGTGGCGCATCGCCATACGTCTTGTGGTCCGATGCTGGAACGGGCTCGGTGGAATTAAATTATGCAATTCCGTCGCACACTCCCCAAAATGCAACCGATAGAAAACCGACAGGCCAGCAACTCGTCGTCGATGCTCAAGACTTTGGAGCTTTGACTCGACGAGCCTATCATTGCCAATAATCCTCTAAAAAATCCTCTGTTTATTTAAAAATATCCATCGGTTTCTAAGTAAACTTTAACTATATCTGACAAGCCTGGTTACTCTCTTTTGGTGACTCATATAAGTAAGTAAAACAAGTTCTTAATAAAACAGCTACTAGTTTAATGAAACTACTTTTAAGTACTTTAAAAAGTTGAGACCAAAATGTTTAAATGTGTGTCAGCAAGCGAGATTGGTCGCAAATGTGTCTGAGAACATTGTGCAATCACCGTTTGCGGTATATGGTGCGCATTTATTAGCATAAGAATAGCGAATAGCGGTGTTACCGGTTGCGCTTTGTGACAATATTCCGTTTTTAGATCGGACGAATTTAGGTCTAGGTAAATAATAGAGACCGCGCGAATATCGCTTGAAACGATTATACGAGGAAACCAAATATACGCGGGGCAAAAAACGTTTTGGTACTTACATATTATTTATCTTTCATGCACAAAGGTATAAATGTGGACTTAATAAATTTGGCATTCTCTACCAGTCAACCAAGTTTCGAAGGTACAATAGTAAGTATCTTTTAAATTTTAATTATTAAAGCCATTTTGACATGAGTTATAGGGATTAGCATAAGCAAAGAGAGGCCTTGGATAATGTTAATGCCCAAACAAGCACCTAATTAAAGCTTGTCTTATGAATTAAACGCTATTCTTTTTATAATGTCTCGACTCTTTGCCACTTGGAAATCGCGCCCCCACTCAACAGTGTTATGCAATTAAAATAGTGCTATTCTGCAAATAATAAACAATGCAATCAAACATAATTTTACCTTGTTTATCATAATCATTATCAGCCGCCCACTGTTGAACAAAGGCCTTCCCATAAAGGAGGTGTTGCCATAATCCCCACGCTTGGCAGGCATCTTGGGGATCGCAGTGAAGTTGTTAAGTATCTACAAAAGACGCTGCTATTCGAGTTCAGGCCTTCTGCGACACCCTCGAGATGAAACGGGTAGTGTCTTGTTAAAGTACATAGATACTTCAGACAGTATCTACCTGTACCACGAGGATAGAATTGCGTTGACATTACCTAATTATTACACGTCCTTTTTATTAATTGTACTGATGACATTATGACAGATTGTATAACTATGTCAAGCTGACAAGAGACCCCGCCTCTGTCTGATTGGCGCTTAAACCGAGTGTATCTAAATTCTCAAACACTTCTTAAGAGGAAATACCACGGGCTAGAGAATAGAAAATTAGGTATTTGTAAAATCTATTGCTGTCGCGCGATGCCCGAACACGAACCGCAGAGCGCGATAGAGACAACTGCAGCTTTGACCGAAAATACCAATTAAAAGTACACAAAATCAATGATTCGTAGTCCCCTGATTTCTTCTCCAAAACTTAACCGATTTAACTGCTTTTTTCTTTAAAAAATAAAGAAAGGCTTTTGCCATGTTCCTATGTTTTCTATTTCTTATATAATCAAGTCAAATTTGTTTTCTGAATGTTTGAACACAGCGGAAAATCATGCAAATTTTTTAGGTTTTTGAATATTCATATCTCTTTTAATAATAAATTTATGAGAAAAAGGAAAACATAGGGACATGCCAATAGTAGCCAAGGATATTTAAAAAAATAATAATTGATCTACTGGCATTATCCAGGGAGGAAACAGGGGACTAAGTTTGTATGGAAAAACGGCCCTTCTGTTTCCTCTTAACATTCAACTCAATCAATACTAAAATAATTATCCTAATCCTTAACACTGAGTTAATATTTTAAAGAGAAATACTGAGTCTAGTTTAAGTTCTTATAAATGTGTATTCAATTATTATCTATTCAATTATTACTTATAACGACAACAGCACATGGCAGGCGACATTACATCATTTCATATAGAACTTCTTATAGAGTTCTATTCCTTGTCTAATTTCAATTGAAAACAAATAGGTATAACATGGTGGTAAGGACAAAGAAACTATCACTTACATTTGTCATTTAAAAGTTTATTAGAAACATAGCTTACTCTTTCCACTGTACTAGAAAAAAACAAAAAGTAAACTTGTTGCAGAATAACGCACTCATACAGTGACACATTGAAGCGCCGCGCGCTCAGTATTCACCGCGCATGCGTCAAGATGCGAGCCCTTCTGCTGATGTCTCTGTTCACCATCGTCTACCTCGCTGCTGCAGCTCCAGCGAGGTCCAAACTACAGACCGGAGCCAACGGTGAGTACCTTAGAACTTATTCAAAATAGTTTCTAGCCTATCTGTCAATGTATATCTAACTATTAGTATGCATCGCACGTCCTGCGCCGATTGTAGTATAATGAACTAGGAATAAACTGTGTTTGTTTTTTTCGATATATTTTTGATTTTTAACTCGAGTGATCGAAGTTCTGATAAATAAAGTTTCGTTGTTAACTTTGTACGTAAGAGAGGGATTACGTAATTGTTTTGATTTAGGTGGAGACTGATTGTTTGCTTGGCGAAGCTTCAAGGTTTTTATGACAAACTAAGCGTACCTAACTTAAACTTAACGCAGATTGTAAAAATTGTATGTGCCGATATATTTCTAACCTACTTCAGAAAAAGGAGAAGGTTCTATATATTCGTCTACATGTATTTTCAAAATTCTTAACTCAACTGCCATTTGCAAGTTTAAATTGCGAACGAATTCAGTCGTTAAAATTTCGTTTAGGTATAGCTAACTCTGAGGGAATAGGACCAACCCTTGATGATCAGAGCAACATAGGTACCTAATATTTAAGCAGTTTTAGCATATTTAACTAAAAACATCACAATTTGAACGGTCTTCTTTGTATCTATTGTTACATTACAACGCGACGTCACATGTACACACGGCTACACATTAAGCTATACATTTCCAGTATAAGCTCCAGCTCCAGTAGACCTCGCATTGTATAGGATTTCCGTACCGTAGATCAGCATTAACTGGAAATGTACCTATAGCTTGATGTGTAGCCGTGTGTACAGAAATCACGGATATCGATCTAAGACAGAAATAAACTACGAATCACCGAATACATGTCTGTTCATAACGAGTTTGTGACACATCACAAACACACATCATGTTGCATGCATTTTTGTCATCATTATATAATAAAGTTGTTATTTAAGAATATATTTCTTAAATAACAGCTTTGCAGCATGTTAGGTATGTGTAATATTCTTCCTTAAAGTAGGACGGTGATATGCATACGACATCTACAGCAGTCGTCCACCGACCACCCAAGATGCACCGTCTACAATTATGAATACCTCTGTACATTTACCAAAATCATGTAAAATGTAAAATTTTATTTCCTACTTTAACTTCAGTACCTACCTACTTTTTGGAAGAAACAATTATCATTGGGAAAGCTCGCTTCTTAGCTTTTAGCTAGTTTAAGGCTGCCCGCCCACGTCAGACTTGTTGTAGGACCGATTATCGGATCGGTCGGTTATTTCATAGTTTCGTGAGACCGACTTTTTGTGGGACATCTGCGTTGGCACAGATTATATTTCAAACAAAAGGCAGATACCCCGTGCGGAACACTGCGAGTGAAGCCACAAAAGCAAATACAAATTCAATAACGAATACCTACAATCTCGTGATTGTATTCGCTTTTGAACTTTATTTGTATTAGGTAGTATTTGTTTTTTTAACAATGCTTCGCTTTGTGCTGTACTGACTCGTGTTAGTACAGTGCGAAGCGAATTGGAAGTATTCGTTTTTGAATTTGTATTTGTTTTTGTGGCTTCACTCACAGTGTTCCGCACGGTCTATCTGCCTTTTGTTTGATAATCTGAGTGCGTTGGTAGGTACATTGGAGTTCATATGTTCCATTTCTCTCTGACAAAACATGGGTCACCGATTGTCTGACGTGGGCGAAGAGCCTTAGTCATTGTAGCATGTGGTGATTTTTTATGTCAAAAGATGGATGTTGTGTGAAGAAATGTCACATTCGTCATTTTGCATGAACTTTCACACTTTCTGCAAGTGTTCCAAATTGCGACTTTTTGGAGTGTGATGTAGATTGAGTCATTCGTGTCCTATTCATTTGAGGGTATGGCAGAGATGTTTGGGTATAACACTTGTGGTGATTAAGACAACTATGGGTTATTATTATTTATTAGCTTTTGCCCGCGACTTCCTCCGCGTAAATTACGGTTATCGCAGATGCAGGCGAACTTGCGGATTAAAATGTATGTCCTTTCTCGGGGTTCAAGCTATCTTCATACCAAATTTCATCAAAATCGGTTCTGCTGTTTCATCTTGAAAGCGTAACAGACAGAGTTACTTTCGCATTTAACATATTAAGAGGAAATACCACGGGCTAGAGAATTGAAAATTAGGTATTTGTAAAATCTATTGCTGTCGCGCGATGCCCGAACACGAACCGCAGAGCGCGATAGAGACAACTGCAGTTTTGACCGAAAATACCAATGAAAAGTACACAAAATCAATGATTGGTAGTCCCCTGATTTCTTCTCCAAAACTTAACCGATTTAACTGCTTTTTTCTTTAAAAAATAAAGAAAGGCTTTTGCCATGTTCCTATGTTTTCTATTTCTTATATAATCAAGTCAAATTTGTTTTCTGAATGTTTGAACACAGCGGAAAATCATGCCAATTTTTTAGGTTTTTGAATATTCATATCTCTTTTAATAATAAATTTATGAGAAAAAGGAAAACATAGGGACATGCCAATAGTAGCCATGGATATTTAAAAAAAAAATAATTGATCTACTGGCATTATCCAGGGAGGAAACAGGGGACTAAGTTTGTATGGAAAAACGGCCCTTGTGATAAAAATAAGTAAAATTATAAGTACCTAATAGGTATGGAGTATGGATAAGGTATGGAATAAGTAAGGATAAGTGTGGATTTGGCAACAATTAACTACTTTTGTACTGACTTGGCACTCGTTCCAACCGTGGCGTGTGAATTTAATGACATTGACATAACGTTGCGATGTTTTTTTGATGGAAAGACTTTAAAAATACCGACCGGTTCCATGTATCTCTCTTTTTTGTCTAAGTAGTAGTTTTTGGCATTAAAACTACATATTTATTATTTATTTATACTTCATGCACAAAGGCACAAAGGCGGACTTAATGCCTTAGGCATTCTCTACCAGTCAACCAAGGGTGGTGAAGAGATAACATGGCAGGTGCATTACAAAAAGTAATATTAAGTAGTATTATTAGTAACATTGCTATAAAGCTGTAACCGCCCAGGGTAACAGCTTGCTGATAATTTAAGAAAATGTTTGAAGAAAAGAATTTAAACATCATTTAATTTGGTATTTTTCAGAAACTGACGGCCAGTCTTTCGTAGAGGAAGTTGTCGTGGAATCTGTGCTACAAGTCCGCTCCCCATCCAGTCGCCAGGCCCGCACCAACTCACAGACAAGTCTGCAAGATGGCGCTCGCGTCGCCGAGGCTAAGATTTATCATTAGATTTAAATGAGAAATTTATTTGTTAACAACTTGCCACATAGGCATGAACCACATTAAATATTAATTTACAAATTGTTACCGGATCGATTCAAATTTAAATTGAGAATGATCGAGTTCGACAAAATTCGATCTTTAAATGGCGAAAATCTTGGGTTGCTTTATTGTACTAAGCCGTCAAAAAGTTGTGTATTGTATGTTTGTGTATGTTGTGGTTTTTGGGATATCCCTCAAAGTTGCAAATCATATTTAAATAATTCTTTATTTTTAGATATTTTTTAAAACAGTTAATTAACTGTGTATTGTTTTTATACTTGCTATCAATACAGACATGTTTTTTGTAACATAAAAGGTTGCAAATGCATTTTATCGTGTATAATCTTCCGAAGCGTGTGAAGAATTTTGTGAAAGTAAATTACAGTGAAAGTTGATTCAGACATAAGAACATGGATCACACGGTCTTTGTATTAAAAACTTGAGAGAACCTACTCGTATCTATGTATATACAGAGGAACTATGTACAGTTATTTCTTTGTACCTATATGTAATTATTTAAGTACTAATTAGTTCAAATAAAAAAAATAAAGTGTCCTTCTTCGAGCTAATAATTACCTAATAGATACCAAGGACGTAACGTATCTATATATTTTTTTTTATCGTTAAGTTTGCACTTACTTAGAAGATAAAGCTTCAAGATTTGTCTCCTTGTATTCTAGGGCTGAAATTGTTTTATTACATAAGAAGCTGACTGTATAAACATACCATTTTTACTCATTTGCCTTTTCTTAACTATATTTGGTTCGGCTTCCAGTCCAACCGGATGCTACTGTAACAGTGTTTCACATAGAGCTACTGGCCGTCTGACCTATACAGTTACTGGGTAACAAGATACCCCTTGGTAAGACTGGTTGTTCTGGCTTCTGATTACCCATAACGACTGTCAAAGATCTACGACGAACAGCCGGGACCAACGGCTTTATGTGTTTTCTGAGACACGGAGAGGGCTCGGAATGAAACGGTTGGTCACCCACGGACCGACTGTGACAAGCGTAGCTTAACCATTGACCTATCAATCATCATCATTTCAGCCTAAAGACGTCCACTGCTGGACATAGGCCTCCCCAAGGGGGGTGTTGCCATAATCGCCACGCTTGGCAGGCGGATTGGCGATCGCAGTATGGTTGTTACAAAGGAACAGAGAAAGCTGCTGCCCGTTCTCTGGTGACTCCCTTAGTCACCTCTTACGACACCCACGGGAAGATATGGGATGGTGCTATTCTTTACATCCGGACCACACGAACCAATCAATACGGCTTTTTCTTAACCATGAGCCTCTAAAAATACCGTTTTTTACTATAATCATAATAATATTACTATCCTATACTCCATTTACAATAGCATTAGAAAAAAGAGGCTCATAGAAGCCGGAATTCAAATCATTTGATTTCAAAGATAAGTTAAAACAATTTTAATTAAACTTATTTTAGTTTAATTTTGATAAATAGATCTAAGATTGTACAGACGCCAGCACATCAAGCCATACCAAACCGTAACTGTGTAACTGTCAAATTTTCCCAATTGAATATGAACCTTATGCTTTTGCAATCAAGTTGAAAATCAATCATAGAAATTTGGCAGATTGTAGTAGCTTGATGTGCTGGCCTCTGTACTAAATATGGACGCATAATAATAGAAACAGAATAAAAGTATTTTAAAGATTAGGTAACATTTTAAATTTGGTAGAATTTCAGTGAAACGAATAACGTTTCGGGTATTGTTCATCCCTGCTTCTGTTAGGTTTTTAGGATTGACACTGAAATTTTAAATTGGAATTAATTATGCAATTAAATGAAAGCCACATATTATTAGAAGACAAATTATTAAAATGGTTACAAATACACGCTACAGCTTCTGTAAAAATAGATTATAAAAAATTCGGTGTCTATCGAATTTTTTTATTACTTTTGTTACAAAGTGTGCATTAAAAAGAACCTTTTACTCGGCCCTGTCCTTGAAATAATTACCTACAAGCGCGCAGTACCTTAACGTGTGATAGGGTTGTGCCGCGTAGTGTTTTAATTTCTTCCTAGTGTGTGTTCTAGTTTTGTGACTATAAATTTGTAGTGTTTTATTTTCCTTTTTGTTTTGTGATTGTAAATATAGGTAGGTAACTATATAATATTTTTCATTGAATTTAAAAAAATGAGATAGATAAATGAAATGGGAAGTGTTCAATAAAAATGCATGTTATGTTTTTGATCAGAAGTTTAATAAAAAAACCACCCTTATTTTGAGACTGAAAGATATTTGCGCATAAGTCGCAGCCATTCAAGGCGTCTCAAAAAAAAATATTTCCCTTTATTCTGCAATCCTTACAAACTTCAACACCTACTTCTTACTTAACCAAAATGCAAAACACAGCTGACAAAACCTCTAACTACCGACTTCAAAATCTTACTTAAAAAGTAAATAATAATGTAAATCTTGTTGTTCCAGCACAAGCTGGAGCAACAATCTGTCAAATTTCTTTGATAGATTATAAATTTTAGTACAAAAGCGTAAGGTTCATATTCAATTGGGGAAATTTGTCAATTTTTAATGGCCTGATGTACTGGCGTCTGTACTAATCATTTACTCTCATAATGATTTTATAATGATATTTTGTTTAATTCAATAATCTATGTAAGTAGCTAGTACATAAGTAGGTAGATAGATAGCCTAGCCTAAGAAACTACCTAGATAGGTACTTATCAGTTCGTTTTAACGCGAGCGTACGTAGGTCGCTTTTGCACCCTATCCACTTATTTGTTTATATATGTACTTCCAGACTATAGGTACCTACTTACTAGACTATTAAAAAAATTATATACTTAGTATAGTACGTAACTTGTTTCTTTTTTTAAAAGGTAAGTATTTTGCTTTTTCTACCGAGTAAAGTAGGTAGGTTACCTATACTAAGTATATAATTTTTTTAATAGTCTAGTAAGTAGGTACCTATAGTCTGGAAGTCATTTTTATAGTCTATTAAGTTTCAGGAACTGGAAACAGGTCTTTCGGAGTTCCCAGGGAATTTAAAAAATGTTATCTCTGGGTGCGTTATTGACGAATTCAAGCAACCAAAAACAACACAATATATTCTGTCGGTATACTAATTTCCCTACTAACTTAAAAAGTGTAGGTACGACTCGCGTTCCGACCGTTTGTATGAAGATAGAATACTGTATAGATATCTTTACTGTGGTCGAAGTGACGGGGAAATTACATTACAGAATACCAACTCTTACGTCATCTTATACTTTATCTGTCAAAAACTCCCTGTCAATTTAGTTCAACTCGCTGACACGCTAGCAAGGGTGGCGCTAGTGTAAATTCGAATTAACAACAGTTTTTAGAATGCCAATCAAGAAACTCACATCGGATTCAGATTCGAAGTTTAGAATGAGGTCTTACAGAATCACACCCTAGCTCTTTTTGACTTCGATTTTACGGGGTCTCTCTTGATTTATCTGGAAGTAAAAGATTGTATTTTAGTTGGCGCTCTAAGGGATTTTTGGGGCCAATATTGGGACAACATATGACAAAGTTGCAAACCATTAGTGCTATTGTGTTAAAATCTCCCTGGTTGTATCTATTTAGGTTAAGTGCCCTCGAGGTGAGCTATGAATCCCTAGCATCGTTTGCATATCAGTATTTTGTAATTCGATGAAAACTACGCTAGCGCCACTAAGTGAGATTGTTGGTGAAGCGAACTATTTTAGAGAATACCAAATTCTTTTCACTTCAAGTAAACTAGTGACACCGGAAATGAAATAGAATACGAATTCGCGAGTGATTTCTTACATAATTGTACTGCAAATCGGCTGGTAGTTCAATTATGGAAGTTTTATCAACATGCCTAAACTTAAATACTGCTTTATTAGTATGATATTTGCATACTATTTATTTAGAATCACATCCGGCCTACGTACACGGAATATATATGTACTTCATTATCACCAGATGTACGCAGTAAACAACTGATTAATGCTTTAAAATATATGTTTTTAGCTGTAAATATACGGCGTACCTAATCTATAATTATATGGATTTTGAACGAAAACGTGCTGGGCGGTAAACTAAAACATAGTTTACCGCCCAGCACGTTTATTTGATTCATTTTATGATTCTTAAAGTTATGCACCAATTCAAGTAAACCAGATTGTGTATTTGGAGGTTGATAATGCAGCCACACCGTACTAATTTGTTTTCTGCATAAATGCGTCCTTGGACCGGAATTAACATCATTATATCAGTCAGTTCACTGCTGAACTTCCCCCAGAGATCGCCAACCAACGCAGTATTGGGCAGCTCGAACGCGGTTTCCATTCTAAAGAGTGGAACGGAATACGGAATCGAAAATGAATACGAATCTGATATTACTGGAATTATAGCTTAGAAAACTTGAGTAACAGTGGATGAATTAGTACCTACCTAACTCTGTAGTATTTTATAAAAGCATATTTGAATGAAATCTAAAAAAAATAATAGTATTCTGCTCACATAATCTCAATTCATGAATATAACGTTATAGAACTATTTAGTCCAAATTACCCCGTTTTACGATCATAGTAACACAAATTAGAGCATTTGGGAGTAGCGATGGCACTTGCAAATGGAGCAACTGGGACAGAATATTAAATTAAACAACACGTGCAGAAGATGGGTAACAGCATATCAAATTGTTAAATATGTCACGGAGGAACAAATATAAAGGTTGCACTTATAAATTGGATTTATTTGCATCCATTTTGACTATAATGCAGAACATCTGTCGTTTAATCCAGTATTTTATCAGATGCTTGCAATCCGCTGCTACTGGTGTTTTAAATGAAGTTACACGGGACATAACTTGTATAAGACAAAGGTGGAACCTACATGTCCGCATAAAATTACCTATATATTGTTAAACGTCATTCATTCTTCGCTCTTTTACCCCTCAAGAACCTCTTAACAGAAGACCCACTAGGTCACTACGTAGGTAGGTTCTGCTGAGGAAAGGATGAGGTTCCGCTGGGATTCTTGTTTTGCTCCACCACAAACCAGCCCTCGCAGTGCGCGTTTAGGTCATTTCGTCACCTCTTCTTAGGCGGTCTCGGGGAAATTACATTACAGAATACTAACTCTTACGTCATCTGTCAAAATCTCCCTGTCAATTTAGTTCAACTCGCTGACACGCTCGCAAGGGTGGCGCCAGTGTAAATTCGAATTAGCAATCGAGTTTTTAGAATGCCAATCAAGAAACTCACAGCGGATTCAGATTCGAACTTTAGAATGAGGTCTTACAGAATCACACCCCAGGCGCAGGACCAACGGCTTTACGTGCTTTCAGAGGCACGGGGGTGTTACACCGCCAACTTCCAAACTCCGGGCTGTTAAACTGAGAAATTCTTAATAGAAAAACCCAATAACACTTTGCCCGACCTGGGAATCGAACCCAGGACCCCACGCTCAGCAATCGCGCTTGCGACCACGAGACCAACGGGGCAGTCCTCTTTTATTTTATATATGAAGATATATATTTATGTACTTATATAGTTTAGGTACATATTTTTGTAAGTTGTTAACTAACCTGCCATGTTATCTCTTCACTACCCTTGGTTGACTGGTAGAGAATGCCTTGCCAAGGCATTAAGAGGAAATACCACGGGCTAGAGAATTGAAAATTAGGTATTTGTAAAATTTATTGCTGTCGCGCGATGCCCGAACACGAACCGCAGAGCGCGATAGAGACAACTGCAGCTTTGACCGAAAATACCTATTAAAAGTACACAAAATCAATGATTCGTAGTCCCCTGATTTCTTCTCCAAAACTTAACCGATTTAACTGCTTTTTTTCATTAAAAAATAAAGAAAGGCTTTTGCCGTGTTTAATGTTTTCTATTTTTTATATAATCAAGTCTTTGTTTTCTGAATGTTTGAACACAGCGGAAAATCATGCCAATTTTTTAGGTTTTTGAATATTCATATCTCTTTTAATAATAAATTTATGAGAAAAAGGAAAACATAGGGACATGACAATAGTAGCCATGGATATTTAAAAAAATAATAATTGATCTACTGGCATTATCCAGGGAGGAAACAGGGGACTAAGTTTGTATGGAAAAACGGCCCTTGTGTTTCCTCTTAAGTCCGCCTTTGTACACACAGCTCCAGAGAAATCTCACCCGGAGCGGGTGAGAAATCTCAGCCGGAGAGGGTGCGATTTACCTTTGTACATGAAGTGTAAATAAATAACCAATCATACTCCTCTCTAATGAAACAGAGTAAGTCAAATAAAAATCAGTGTTTGTAAACAGGATTCAGGTATCGTAAATTCAAATAGGTACTTTTATTCAAATTCCTATTTATTTGTAATCGTAACCGTATACAACATAAAATTGGCACCAACAAGCCTGTCTGAACTATAAACCTGTCCGTTGTTGTCACCTGCCTGTTCCAGGAACATGTTCACGGAAACAGCACGACCTCCCCTGCTGTAGCTACCGACTAATTTAATTGTTTCTGTAAACGTATTCTATTATAGTAAACAAAAGGTCTGGAATATATTAAACCCAGATTTTTAGCCTTCACTAATTGTAGGTACTAAACGACTCTAATTAGGTATTAGAATATCATGCATACACGCAAAGTCTTCCTGGCTTTCTATTCAAAATTGTGTTTACTATTTCAGTCTTCGTCTCTATAGTTATTTAATTTCGCCTTTTATCTTATATCCCTCACCATTCAAAACGAAATCGTCTTTTACCAAAACACCGTAATATTCTATTCTTTTCTATTTCAACTAGTAGAACGTGAACTAAAATAAGATCTAATTTTGAAACTTTGTTCGTCAGTAGAGATACTCTGTTACAATCGCCCTCGGTGAACACCTAGGTGAAGTGAGCTGTCATCCGTCTCGATGACAGGGATTAACAAAGCAGACGGACGAATGGCAGCTCACTTCACCTAGGTGTTCACCGAGGGAGATTGTAACAGAATAGATACACAGGTGTTTATTTTTTAATCTTAATTCGTATACGCAAGTACCAAATAAATAAGTAGCTACAAATACTACATTCAATACAAAGGTAGATGAACCGGCTCAACACAACACGAGATCTTCAAGAGAATCCATGATGGAATAAATTAATTAAAAAGGATATCGACTATGACTAAGACGTAACTTGTTGAGTTTTCTCCGTTCAGAATAGAAATAGTGTATTTAGAAGATGTATTGTTATTAGCCGCAGTAAGACGAAAAGGTGTTCAGCACTAATCGTATGCGCTAAGCGTGTGCGCGGACATCACATTGAGGTGCGCACGCGTCACGCATAATGTGCTGCGAGCTTGGAGCAAACATACGGAGTGTGGCTTTTATAGATTTTATAATAATAACTAGCGGGCCCGGCAGACGTTGTCTTGCCCTGAAAATCGGTAAGTACAAAAATCCTGGTCTAGCCTATCCTACCCCACCTACCTACCTACCCTACCCTACCAAACCGTACCTACCTGTCTATCTACTTACTTACCTACCTATCCTACCAAATCTCAACCTACCTACATACCTACCCTACCCCTACATACCTATCTACCCTACCAACCTGTCCTATCAACCTACCAATTAATTAAAATGTGCAGAATAACTACCCAGGCCTCCATCCTTAGATCTATGCTACCCTGGTACCTCTTCATTGCAAAGAGAGCTCACCTTGCCGTTCTTGAGTTAGCGCATAAGTTATGCGCTCCTAGTACCAGGGTGACATATATCTAAGAAGTCCTGAAACTCAACTGCAGCGCCATCTACCGGGTCCAATTGTGAATCTAAACCATTCTCGAATCCACTGGAACACACACAAAAAAATTCATCAAACACGCACAGAAGATTTTTATATATAAGATAATACATTTATTTCAGCTTTAGGACAATCCATAATATTAGTATACAACTTAAAACTATATTAGTAAAACACTAAAACAAACATACAAAAAAGAAAATTAATACACAAACTAATACACACGCGGCCTAGCACATGCTGGCACGTGTAGCCGCACCCAATGCCTAATGAAAGGGCTGTCCATCTTGTCAATTAATGAGCTGAGGATGCCGTTGGTGCACTCGCGCAACCTGCCCATTATAGACGCAGTACTTGTAGCGACATCTATCGCACAATAAACGAACTACAACTATGTACTACTGACGCTTCCTAGATCGCACAAGTAGAGTTCTCCGCTACATTAGCATATATACAAAATCCCAACTACAACCGTCGGGTAGTAGCCCACCAGACATAACACCCGTCTGGTCGGAGGATCCTCCCTTTTCAACGGAGGATGAGGAACTTTCCACTCTATTCCTCATACCTCTAAATACTCTTCCTCACAACAGCATAAAATTCTATATGGGCTTC
This sequence comes from Charanyca ferruginea, assembly GCA_947361185.1. NCBI lineage: Eukaryota > Metazoa > Arthropoda > Insecta > Lepidoptera > Noctuidae > Charanyca > Charanyca ferruginea. The sequence continues at coordinate 26,552,496 of OX376058.1, read as the reverse complement.
CGCAAACATCTGCGAGGCACTACAGAAGCGCGGAAGCCCCATCAACATCCTAAACCCATTATTATACTGAACGCGTAAGACGTTATAGACCCGCTGTGTATATTTCACCCGCTCTATTTTAGAAACATGTAAACATGCCACATTCCTGTCAATAATCAAGGTTTAGCTCATTTTCAGTTACAGAGTGTATCTTCTTCTTCTTTTCGAATCGATGGTTTTTCTTTTTGTTAGGTTACTTGGGCCCAGTGGGTAGCCACATTTATCGCAGCATTAGTGGCGTTTAATGTCCTCTAGGGTGCAGGTGTAGGGGGCACTTTGGGCACTGTAGTAAGTGGGCCATTGTCTGGTCAGGATCACTGCACTCACACGGGGTGTAGGTAGGTTTAACGAATTTATTACTCATAAAGAACAATACATAGTTCACTTAATAATGACCTTAAACAACTAATTGTGTAACATTCAGCGATCAAGCCATTCTAGTAAATATAATGTCTTAATCTGGTTTTAAACACTGCAAGTGATTTGGAATCCTTAACATTATTTGGTATTTTTGCCGTAGTTAGTTCTATTTCTTCGTAATTCAATTTGGTGGGATCTATTATCCCCCATTTTGCGAGGTTGTGTTTGCAGGTTCCTACCTGGGTACGTAGTCTATTCAGCGATTTCCATATATGCCACTGCAAATCACTTCCGAGTGGCAGGTGTTCCTTGGGTTGAATGAAGTTGGGTGGGGGGTGGATGGAGATTCTCCCACAACTTACGTCTCACCGTACGTCGGCGATCCTGGATGGCCTGTGTGTTGCAAGATAACTCTTCCGACTCTTAAGGCTACCCGGAGCTGTTGTGTAATTGTGGAGGGGATGTCGGGAATCGGGAGTGTAATAAACCAACGGTAATGAATTTGCAATAATGTGTGTAGAAACTTCAATGTATTTATTTTCTAGAATTACACCATAAGATCTCAGCAATAGAGATCGATTCTGCAGATCATAGTCACTATCGCTAGTTTCTGTATTGTTTCCAATCTTTGTAGAAAACCCCCAAAACAGAACACCATGTATTAACTCCTCAGTAAGTACAATACAATATTTGAATACAATCACCATTAGAACTGAGAGGATCACCGCGCGCCACCGTTACAGGCCGGACCGTCGCCGCCGCCGTCGCACGAGCACCATTCGCTAACACTTGGTATGGACGCCCGCCACCAAGCTAAGCTACGTTACTGCTTCCTAGAAATCAATATTTCGATTTACCGCCCAAATGATTTGTTGCTATGGCGATAATACGTTTAATTAAAGTTTTTGCATTTGAGAATTCCGATTCTTGGTAATATTGAATTTTGATTCGGAAAGCGGTAAAGTGCGGTCAGAAGTCGGTATCAGAATTTGTAATGAAGAGAAAAAATAATGCTTTTCGTAGTTTTTTATTTCATAATTATCTTCATTCTCGAGGAACTAAATGATGTCAATGATCGAACGACTATGAATTTTATTACCACATATATTGCTTGAACAAAGTTCAACTGCGTACAACCATTTGATTGCGTGCAACATTACTCACAGTATCATGTTTCTCTTCTCAGAATAAGATGCATTTCTCCAATATCAAGATACCGATTTTATAGGAACCAATATCAATGCATCTTTAGGCCATAATTCATTCATTTTTAGGGTTCCGTACCCAAAAAGGAAACGAAACCCTTATAGGATCACTTTGTTGTCCATCTGTCTGTCTGTCTATCCGTCTGTCTGTCAAGACGAGAACGCGTGAAGGTATCGAGTAGAAAAAAAACCATATATTCGTGTCTATAGTCGGCTCTTTAGTCAACTGATCCCGTTCCAAACTAATCCCGGGGGATGAATTGACAAATTCATTACTTTTATAATTTTTCTTTAGTCGGATGGACCCGCTTTCAATTTGCTGAAAACGAACTTGTTTAATTTCAAATGTTTGTACAGGTGTGTACAAAACTTTTAGGTTAATAAGGAAAAATTTAGGTACACAATGACTCTAATATAATTATTAAAAATCAGTCGTTTGGTCAATGGTTCATCATTTCATCACTTCAGCTTACTAGAGGTCCACTGTTGCATATAAGCCTCCTCCATGACGCGTCATTTTTCACAGTCCTTTAAGGTTGGGTTGTTTCAAACAGTCGGTTTACGTTACATACGGACGGTTAAAAAGTTACTATGACGTGCGATGTTTAACATACGTTAAATGTAACGGGTTGTTTCATGAAATAAAAATCCGTCAGTTAAAGTTATTCAAAAAGAGATTCCATAATATTTTGATGTTTGAAGTAGCTGTTTGACAACACAAAATTACGATGACTGGTCGGTTATGGTAATAGTAACTTTTTGACGTATGATTTTGTGAAACAACCCATTTTTTTGATTTGACGATAGTTAACGCCATTTTCGACTATTACCGGTCAGTAATGGTTAGTTGAAGCAACCCGCCATAATACTTATACTGTGCCTCTGACTTCCTTTATCCCTTGAAGCTCTGTCAAACTTGTAAGTTAACGTAAAAAAAAGAAACGGCCGTTTATGCCGCAAAAAAACGTATATTTTGACACTTTCAAGGGAATCAAAATTACTTTCCATTAAGTTAATCTAGAATAAAGACAGTCAGGCAGATATCTTATACTACAAGTACAGGGAAAACTCTGAGAAATAGATATATGTACCTATTTGTAATTAAATCATAAAAAATATAGTCTTTATTTATACTAGCTTTTGCCCGCGACTTCGTCCGCGTGAACGTCGGTTATCGCGGATGCAGAAAAAGGTAGCCTATGTCCTTCCCCAGGGTTCAAGCTACTTTCATAACAAATTTCATCAAAATCGGTTTAGCCGTTTCATCGTGAAAGCGTAACAGACAGAGTTACTTTCGCATTTATAATATTAATATAGTATGGATAATAACGTATGGAAGTATGGATAGTATATATTATAGTATGAATTAGTATGGAAGTATGAATAATTATGTCCCTTCAAAGTAAATTGGTAAGAACCCTCGGTGGGTGAGTCCGACTCGCACTTGTCTAGTTTATTAGAATAAGACTACATTAGCTTTTGCCCACGACTATGTCCGTATGAATGTCGGTTGTCGCGGATCCAGGTGAAGATGCAGATGAATAAGTAGACTATATCCTTTCTTGGGGCTTCAGCAGCTTAGTTTGTACCAAATTTCATCAAAATCGGTTCTACAGAACCGGCGTCGGTGGGAACCGGGTACAACCTCACTTTTGCATTTTAAGTATTCTTAAAGATTCCTGTCCTGATTTTTCTATAACGAGTTGGTAGCCATAAAATATATACGAGGAGTAACGGAATTAACGCAAGACCTCACACACCCCTATTAGAATATTAATTTATAAGACTAAAATAACATCTGTAATTTAATTTAGTTAAACCACACATAATTATTATTTTTAAAATAGGTATCCTGACTAAACGTCAAACGTTTGAACACACTACTTGATCTCTACACACACTAGTTTAGTCATAAGTTTAATTAATTATACTGAAACCTTTGTACTTGCTAACTTATCTTTTATAATTCATATTATCTGTCGAAAGAGACTGGATCCTGCGACACAGGGTATCCTAGTACGGGATCCAGTGTCATACCTAAGAATTGTTACACTTGTTTATGAATCAATAAAACTTTATTATTATTACTAATAGCACACCGCATACTCGTGTACCTACCAGATACCCAGCTGGCTAGCTGGCTGGTAGGCATCTCTCGTGCTCTCGTCAGTCCAGATGCCAGTTTCGTTTCCAGTTCTCCAACAACCATCTCCTGAACTCCAGACGTGGCGAAGGAGTCGTTCGGCGTTAGCTCCTGACAACGTCGTAGGTGGAACGTGTGTTCATCATTTGCGAGTAACAACAGTCGAACAATAGCGCTGCTTCTCTCGCGCTGCTCTGCTCTCTGGGTGTTCGTCAAAATAATTGAGTATGTTCGCTTGTAAGCGAGAAGTGCGTACATTCGCCCCTCTAGGTATCTATTGCCGTGTTTGGACGAAAGGTACCGAAGTCCCTCAGACGTTGAGTTGCACTTAACATGGTTCTGGCGCTCACTTTGGTACCATATCTTTCGTTGAATTCTTGACATGATAACTCGACATTATCGTCGCAACGAGCCAATGTCCTCACCATCTCCGTGAACTGGATATTGGTATACTGGAATGCCATTCTGCACGTATACAAATAAATGTGTGAAATAAAAGTAATATTGAAATATTAATGATGTCTTTTATTTCTTGTGAAAAGTCAGAATGACAGGAGGCAGTAACAACGCAAGCGTATGTTTAAAATGCTTGTCGTTGGTCGTTACCTTACTTTGAAGGAGGTAGCGTTCTAATTCAATTAATAACTAATCCTTTGGAAAAAGGTCTAAATTTCCTTAACCCAACTATTTTTTTTATTGTTATTTCAATGTATGTTTATGTGTGTGTAAAGAAAGCCACTCCGAACTACAAATTCGGTTCTGCATTTAAATAAAACGTATTACTTTGAAATAAGGATTAACCTTCCTGAAATTAACGTTTTTATTCAACGCCCACTGCACATGAGCTTTGAGGGAATTGCAAATTCGGTCGTGCATTTGAATAGGCTTTATTCCTTTGAAATAAGGCATAAATTTCCTTAAATTGATTTTTTATTACCTTGTGATAAAGAGGTGATCCTAATTTCAGTTAATTTAAAGATTTTTTCGTGAAAAATTCTAAGCAAATCAGCCGATTCTGAGCAAACTACTTTCAGGTCTTGCGCTAAATCTTTTACAAAGTGTATACTACAATTATAATATTATATTACAACATGCAAATGCTATTTAAAGAAAGGCCCCAACCCATTATTGCTGGGTACACTACATAAATACGAAAAACTTTATTCCGAAAGTCAGAAATTCGAATTTCAAAATACCGATTTTCATAATTCCGAATGGTTCAAAATTCCTAATATGGCAACTCCGATTTATCATTCATCCTATTTTTATAATACTAAAATTTCAAAATTCCGAACGTTTATAATTACTATTCTCAAAATACCGAGTTTTTAAAGATCGAATAACAAAAAGTCCGACATAATGAAAATTCGAAACATCAAAAATACGAATTCCGATTATCTTTATCGTTATCGTGCAATCGTTTATCGTGCAAGCAAGCATGTAGCATGCAAGCAAGCAAGCATCATGCAAGCAAGCATGCATCATGCAAGCGAGCATGCAACATGCAAGCGAGCATGCAACATGCAAGCGAGCATGCAACATGCAAGCGAACATGCAACATGCAGCAGGCATGGTTTTTGTCACGGCTACGGCGTTGCGAGGCTCCGGCGGTATATATTTTTGTTGAAATAAATTCCATGGAAAAATACACCGAATAAACAATATTCGTTAAAAAGTAATTCTACTGTTTGATAAGTTTGTTAAACAAAAAAATGTGATAAAAAATTCTTTGAATTGTGTTTCTGTGAAATATGTTTCATTCAAGTAAATAGTCTTTGAAACAATAATAGTCGAAAAAAAATACAAGAACCAAATATTATATGAAACATTTTCTGGGAAACGAAATTCTATGAAATTTCTGTCTGCGAAACAAGGGGACACCATTTTGAATATATATGCGTAGCTGAATTGAATCAGAATCCTAACTTTAACAGTTTATTCGAAGTATTGAAATTCGGAATTCCGTTTTTCGGACCAAGAACCCATCGAGCATTTGATTCTTCGAACATATGAAAATCGGAAAACAAACAAATCGGATTTACAATTCGGTAAAATAACTTTCGTGATTTTAAATAATAGAGATTATAATTTTTAGGTATTATGAAATTCGGACTTTTGAAAATCGGAATATCGAAATTCGGAATAAAATATTTCGGAATATTTGGGTGTTCCCATTATTGCTCCATATTTATGTCATCTATGAGGCTCGGGGAAGTGTGGCTTATAAACATTATGATGCTTCACTTGGATCGTTAAGACCAAGGCTGATTTCGGCTTCAAATTATATCAATAATGATTCACAGATGCATTGTTTTGATGCTTATGTATGTATGCCACCCAAGTTGAAGAATTTATTTATAAAAATTCTTCGAATTTAAATCGATTGTTTTGTTTGTTCACAAATTGAAAGGCTAATCTACATATATGCTGTCAAACTTGACTGATGGAATTGCATATACATACAAACGATGCTATACAGATGAGACGAGCTAATTTGTAATCAGCCAGCATAATTGGGCAAAATATTTTAAAGATTTAAAACTACAGAACCAATTAAAATGCACGTGTGTTTTATTACTATTATCTGCATAGTGAAGAAATACAATAAAATATTCATTTAATTGTTCGTTCCGTACCTATTGTCTAAGCGACAATTTATAGCTTAGGTGGACAAAGAGTACCTGAATATTTTACAGAAAAAATTCAGCAACGACCTCGCCAAGGATTTATATTCCACCTCTATTATTTGCAGCTGTTTTTTTACCGAATTTATAACAACTGTGAACAATAAAAATTCTTTAAACGCACAAAGCATTTTTAATCGAGATGTATCAATGAGGTCGTAAATTAAAAAATCATGTTACGTGATTTGACTATAGAGTGGGTTCCGTAGAGTTCCCCACAGTATTTGAATGACGCGAGAAGTATTAAATTGGCAGGAATAAGAGCAGAACCAATGTCAGTATGAGTAACCGAAGATTTAATCAGACGACAAGGCCAGGCCGGCGCTTGGTGCGTCATAAAGCCACAATGAGTGACATGGTCGTCATATCAACAAAATTTTAACGGAAATAAGTAAGTACAGCGGAAAAAAAAATTTAATTAATTATTTTCGGTTGTCATGAGTTTTTCAAGATTGTTTAATCAAAAGTAAGATTATTCAACATTTCCTTGCTTTGTACCCCTATTATCGAAACTCCTGCAAAATCCAAAGCAATGCCTAAATTCTTAAAGTCTACAAAATGGCACTAGTCAGATAGATACAGAAAGTGATTCAGTGGCTGGATTTTTAGGCCATTAAACAGTATCTATATTATTATGCTAAAAATAAAATCTATTGAAGATAAACTTGATTGAAACTTTAATCTGTTTTATAAACTTAATTGTTATCCTTAAGACGCTGACAACGGTTGAAGCGCGGTCTCTCTCAGACTGCATGCACTGTAAAGAAAAAAAAGCGAGATGACACAATGCGTCCGTTCGCAAGTGTTACATTATGTAGTTATACAGGGAAACCTATAATTGGCCATATCAACTGTTGTACGCTTACTTTGTAACATATTATGTATCGCTGTTGGTTACCTAAATAAATAAAATAAAATAAAAATAAAAAAATGCTTGTAATTCGTAATAACATGTTTCATTAAAGCAATTTTATTATAAATTATAAATTTGTCCGTGTGGTGTCGGATGTAAAGAATATCACCATCCCATATCTTCCCGTGGGTGTCGTAAGAGGCGACTAAGGGACTCACCAGAGAATGGGCAGCAGCGTTCTCTGTGCCTTTGTAACAACCATACTGCGATCGCCAACCCGCCTGCCAAGCGTGGCGATTATGTAGTGCTTTGTTAATCCCTGGCATCCGGACAGTATGTCTATTCTGTTACAATCTCCCTCGGTGAATACCTGGGTGAAGTCAGCTGTCATCCGTCCGTCTGCTTTGTCAATCCCTAGCATCGGGACGGATGACAGCTCACTTCACCTAGGTGTTCACCGAGGGAGATTGTAACAGAATAGATATACTGAAATAAAAGACGAACTTGTATTTGTACCCTAATATCACCCACATCCTTAAGTACTTTGTGCTAATATACTGCGTTTCTATTAATTCAGTTATCGTTATGAATACGTTACAGTACCGCGCCGTACCGTTACCGTTGTTTACCGTTTAATAAAAACTGTATTTTGGATACATACATTCACTCATAAATAAGTTCAAGAGTATAATCTTTACTCGGTTTAAAAAAAAAGAAACAGCTAGGTATTTTGTTTTGTGTAGGTTGCACTTTTGTATTGGAATACCAGATTTTGTTTCTACAAACTACACCACAAACTACTACAATCATGAACTGAATCAATTATTTATTATATATATATATATATATTATAATCAATAATTATCATTTTGAGATGGCGCCACCGCCAGTGTAAACAATAGTCTCCGTAATAAAAATTAAACAAAAATAGTAATTCCATCTAGAAGTGGCTACAATTGTGTGTAACGTGTGCGTAAACAAACAATAGTTACTACCAAACGTTGGTGTAAAGAACTGTGCCTTATTACATTAGAAAACTAACCACTGGAACATTTTGATTACGCTTCATAACAAGTTTAATTCTGGTGTTTCTCTGTTTATAACTTTAAAACGTATTCTTGGACTACTAACTGTGAATAAAGTGCATAGTGTCATAAAATAATCCATGTTTTGATGTGAAAATTACAACTTATTTAGATCCAAACTTTGAAACAGTTTGTTTTAAAATTTTGAATTTTGGCGTCTGTAAATTTAAACCCCTGTTACACGAAACTAAGTGTCAAAAAAAAATATAACAACGCCATCTAATGAAAAAATTATGTACCGCACTGACAACTCATTTTGACAAATAATTAAACCCTATTCCACGAAACCAAATACCAAAATTCGGCAAGCAGCGCCATCTAGTGACAAATATAATTTAAGCCTTAACTAGCACCTACTTATTGGGAACTACCGAGATTCAACAATCTTATATAAAATAATGATGAATTTCCTAGAAAACATAACTTTCCAGTATGGTACACGTTCCAAGACTGCTTCGCAAAACAATATGAGCCAAGTTTTAACTGAAACATTCGAAAATAATTCCAGTAGTTTAGCTGACATCAGCAAAGACTTGAACGATGACAGCTTTACTCATGATGACCTGGTAATTCAATTAAAATTACAGATAGAAAAACTTACTGTCGAATTGCATAATGCTCATGACGAAATAGAATTAATATCGGTAGAAAACAGCCGTCTTAAATTTATGAATGAGGACCTAAAGAAAAGTAACAGTACTCCCAGTAAAGAGGTATTAAATGTTAACCGAGTAACACAAACAGAAGACATTACAACAAATCACAAGTTAAACACAAAAAACAAAGAAACCCAAACTTTAAAAATACCTATTACACCAATAAAACAAAAGCAGAAACCAACATTCTCATCTAATAAACATGTAACCCTTGAAAAATATTCGGAGCGAGAAGAAATAATAAGTAAAATATGCATTATTAGTGAAGACAAAAACCATAGAATATACTCAATAGCGGATGATACGCTTGGAAACCCCGACATCTGTCACTACCGAATGCCTAACTGTGGAATAAATAATCTATTATATGACTTAGACAAGAAGTTAATAGAATTCACAAAGAATGATTTCTGTATAATACTAATTGGAGACACACATTTTAATACAACAAAAGATTACTTATCCCTAGTAACAAATACAAGAGAAATCCTTCAAAAAATTACTCATACGAATATCATAATTTGCACTCCAACATATAAACACTCATACTATGCAACAATGTTTAACTGCTGAGTGGAGCACTTCAATAATCTTCTATACACAGAAATAACTTCTCACCGATATGCCTATTACATTGACTCGAACAAGAACCTAACATGTGACTATAAAATGTTCGCAAAAGATACCGGTTTTATTAAATACTTGGGAATAAAGACTATCTTCAAGGATTTATCTAAGTTAATTATGAGTATAAAATCAACGCATACTCAAATTAACGATACAAAGAGCCCTCAACCTCAAGAAAGACTGTCACAGTTTTTTCTCTAATACATACATCAACATAATGCATCAAAACATTGCAGGCTTGCTAAATAAGTCTGATGAACTTACCGTTTGCTTAGGGGAACTATCAGAATCAGGAAAAGGAATAGATGTCGCATGTATTACCGAACATTTTATGATGGAGGGCTATGAAAATAATTTGTTTATCCCAAACTACACAATTGGTGCATGTTTTAGCAGACACAATTCAAAGAGAGGAGGAACATGTATACTGTTAAGAAATGACTGCCAATATAAAGAAGTTGTAGATATTTCGAAATTTTCTATAAGTGGTGTTTTTGAGTGTTGCGGAGTGGAATTAATCACATATAAAACGTTAGTTGTATGTATTTATAGAGTACCTAAGCAAAATAACATTTATGTATTTTTCGAACAGTTCGAAAAAATGTTAAAGTTTATTACAAAAAAACAGAAACAGAATGTCATAATTGCAGGAGATTTTAACATTGATTCCCTTAAACGGAATAATACATTATTGCAATTAGAATGTCTTCTCTTAAATTACAATCTAAAATTGGAATTAAATCAGCCCACAAGGCTTAAGAGTGGTACTTGTATAGACAATTTCGCCCATAATATTAGGTCGAAAATGTGTAAGTCAGAGATTATTGAATTTAGCATATCTGATCACACATCCCAAATTCTAAAATTACCAGTAGATAAAGTTAATGTAATAAATTATTGGCATATAAGACGTCGGGATTATAGTAATGAAAATATGCAGAAATTTAAAAGCCATCTACAAAGTATCGCCTTCACAGAAATATATAGTACTGACGATGCAAACAAAGCATTCAATTCCTTTATGGATACCTTTCAACTGCTTTATGATCTGTGTTTTCCCTATAGACAATTTAAAATCACGACTAAAAGAACACCTAAATGGTTATCAAACGGGATTAAAAAATGTAGCAAAAATAAAAGACAACTGCAGTGGAACTATAGATTAAAACCTAATGAATCAAATAAAAATAAATTTAAAACTTATAACAAAACTTATAAAAAAATCATCAAACTTACACAACGCACACAGAACAACTTTAACATTAAAACGTCAACGAACAAAACAAAAGCAGCTTGGGCCATTATAAACAAGGCTAAAAAGAATGTACCAAATAATGTGATCTCGTCAATTAACATTAAGGATAAAGTAATAAGTGATCCACAAGACATTAGTAATGCATTTAACGATTTTTTTATTGATAAAATTAAACCTGCTTCGATAACTGGCACTAGTGCCAATTTTCATTTAGATAAATCTAATAAATCTATGTTTATGGCTCCATGTTTACCTAACGACATACTAAACATCATAAGATCACTCAAATACACTTCTAGTGTTGGTCACGACGAAGTCTCTACAAAAGTATTACAATATGTTGCATATGCAATATGTGATCATTTAAGCCATTTATTAAACTTGTGTATTTCTACAGGAACTTTTCCCGACAATCTGAAAACTTCTGTCGTAAAGCCTCTCTTCAAAAAAGATAATAGGCAAGCCATGAACTGCTACAGACCAATAGCCCTACTATCTATATTTTCAAAAATATTTGAAAAATATATATATGACCAAATTTACATGTTCTTAGAAAAACAAAATATTTTAATTAACGAGCAAAAAGGCTTTCGTAAACATAAAACCATCAATATGGCCATTTTTGATTTCATCAAATTAATCATAACAAACGTAGATAGAAAAGTACCGGTATGCGCAGTGTATTGTGACATGACCCAAGCGTTTGACTATGTCAAACATGACATTTTACTGAATAAATTAGAGGCATACGGTATAAGAGGAAATATTCTTAAACTAATGAAAACTTATCTAATAAATAGAAAGCAATACACTGAGGTAACTAGAATAAATTTTGATAAAAAGAGAGAAGAAAAATTCAAATCCACCATCCGCACAGTTAGATACGGAGTACCTCAAGGAAGCGTCTTAGGACCTTTACTGTTTATAATATACATAAATGATTTACCAAAAGTAACCAAATGTCCCATGACGCTATTTGCCGATGACAGTACTGTAATTATTGAGTCCAAAAATAATAATACTTATGAACAAGATATAAATGACACCATCAAATCTTTAATCACTTGGATGAATAACAATAACTTAAAAATAAACTTAACAAAAACAAAAATAATGTACTTCAGCCAACGTATACAAACACCAAACATTGATATTAGCTACCTCGGTACCGCAATTAGCACAGTTGATAATACAAAATTTTTAGGTGTTATTATAGATAAAAATATGAATTGGAAGTCACACACTGAGCAACTCAACAAGAGAATCAGTTCTTCTGCCTATGCTCTATATAAACTTGCTTCAGTAGTCAACCACGAGACTCTCCTTACAGCATACCATGGCATCGTTGGCTCTCTTCTAAGATTTGGAATCATATTTTGGGGAAACTCTAATAACAAAGAATTAGTTTTCAAACAACAAAAAAGATGCATTAGAGCAATGTTTGGACTAGATACGATCGACAGCTGCAGACAATATTTCATTAAATATAAGATTTTAACTCTCCCGTCCTTATTTATCTATGAGGTAGCTGTTTTCGTAAAGACCAATCCCGGTCTGTTTCAGCGTCTATCAGATGTAGTTATGCGCAATCGTAGGGATAAGAATAAACTGTGTATCGTTAGAGCCAATACGACATTAATGCACCAAAGTGTCGTATGTCTGGCACCTATAATAATTAACAAAATACCAAAACTAATTAAACAATTAAACGGAAACAAATTTAAGCAACATTTGAAAAAATATTTAATTGCTAAATGTTACTATAGCCTTACAGACTTTCTGGATGATCATCCATAGTAATATAATGACATTTTGTTTTCTGTTGAAAGAAATTGTTGCTGGATTTGACTGAATTTATTTTTATGTCACTGGGTGTACCTATCATAAAATAGGATAATTATATTAATTTGCATTGTTTTGTTACAGATAGATTATTTTATATACTTACTAAGTTTGTTTGTCCAATGGTACATTTGTCATTTTGTACTTTACTTTTATTTATGATAGATAGATCTATTTAGTTTTCGTCTACTCGTGTACTTTTTACTTTGTACGCCATATTCTATGGCAAAACATGTAGGCCAAGTTATATCCCAACATCTTGCACTATAAACCTGTGTATACTCATGTTTTACAAATAAAATATCTTTTATCTTTTTTATCTTTATCTTATCCATTATTCCATTATAAAAGCTTGTATCACGATATCCCCAGTGTATACTTTTCCGGATGCCACAACCTCAAAAGATTTAAATAAAAAGCATGTTCGTCATAATATTTTGAGCATTTGGTTTTAGTCAGCGCCTTAATCCAAAGATATTCCTACATCAGCAATTATAAATAATGCATACAATAAACGTGTCCACGAGTCACTTGACAAGTACCTACGCAAGAGGATAAACATAACACATTCAACACTTGTAATGATCCACATGGCATCAACAAATCAAAATCGATCGTGAACTTAGGCACGTATTCCCTGCAAATGGGCATTATGGATACAAAGAACAGGAAAATTTTATGTCTGTCTGTACCTGCTTGACGTAGAGATGTGTCCGATATGCATTCAATAGCCACACTACAGACAGACAGCAAAGGGTGCGATATGACTCCGACGCGACGTCATCCGAGCTTTGCAATTCAAAGTTGATTGTCAGTACTTTGAGGTGATTTAATTTATTTTAAGCGACCGATTGTCCTAAGGGATTTTTTGTCTTGTGCCTAGCTGACTAGCATTTAGTATTTAATTATTGGTGAATTTATGTATGTTATATTTGAATAGGGGCACTTTTAGTTTTATGTAAATTTCTGATATAATATGTATTATTTCATACTAGCTGCTGCATGTGACTTTGGCCGCGTGGAAGTCGTATATCAATAAAATATCCATACTTAAGAGCGCCCATCCCCATCGGTCGAACTTGGAAGCGAGCGTGATTGAAAAATTTTTTGTTTCAACCAACGCAAAGTTCGAAAACAAACGAGTGAGTGAGAACGCCATAACATCGCAGGAAAATTGGCACGCGGAGATTTAAAAAAATTGTTTCCCTGGAAATACGTGTCTTTTAAAAAGTCTTGCAAGTTTTTGGTAGTATTGTTCGTAATTTAGAATCTCCATTACATGTGCAAGGTTTCTATGACGCTGTTTTTTAATTTTTCAATGTATGAGTGCATTATGAACGGCCAAAGTTCAGATAAAACTGAGCAAAAAAGCTTTGATTCTCAAAAAACAATATTTTTGGCTTCATACAAACCTATATTTAGATACCTGTGGGAAATATCTATACTAATATTATAAAGCTGAAGAGTTTGTTTGTTTGGTTGAACGCGCTAATCTCAGGATCTACTGGTTCGGATTGAAAAATTATTTTTGTGTTGGATAGTCCATTTACCGAGGAAGGCTATAGGCCCATGCGAAGCTGGGTCGGGTCGCTAGTTTGTTATAACGCCGTTTGTATGGGAAATCCTAACTAATATTATAAATGCGAAAGTAACTCTGTCTGTCTATCTGTCTGTCTTTTCTTCACGCCTAAACTACTGAACTGATTTGTGTGAAATTTGGTACAGGGTAAGTGTGAACCCCAACAAAGGACATAGGCTACTTTTTATTCGACTTCGACTTCGTCTGCGTCCGCGATAACCGACATATACGCGGACGAAGTCGCGGGCAAAAGCTAGTATGACATAAAAGCGAAAGTAACTCTGTCTGTCTCTGTCTGAATTAAATTTGATATGAAGATAGCTTATGGGAAAGGACATAGGCTACTTTTTAAACCGCGACTTCGTCTGCACCCGCGATAATCGACATTCACGCGGACGAAGTCGCGGGCATAAGCTAGTATGTAATAACACTCGGCAATGAAGTAGCTTTCTATTTGTGAATTTTTAAATCTGATAAATAGTTTTGGAGATTATCAACATAAACTTTACCTCTAGGTACCCATATAATATAAGTTTAGATTTGAATCGGTGACAAAGTCAATTTTTAGGTAGACGTAATGTCTGAGTCAATATGACGAATACTAAACATGATGGTAGGAAGATTAAAATTAGCCAAAAAAAAACCAGCATTTTTCTTCAAAATATCATTGCAGAGTAACGCATGAATGCTAATGAGGGTCGTGATAAGAATAATCACATAATGTACATGATGATGAATGTAAAATAAAGGATAGATTCAGCGCGAACTTCAACTCTGTGGCTAAAAGAATTGCCGACTATAGCTATAAATCCTGCTGACCCAGGACGCCCAGAAATAAATCTTACCACATGGTGATACAGTATCATCTTTATACTGCCGACAAAACGGCTACAATTTGGAATAACTCGGTCTAATTTTTTATGTCGTTTCTTCTACGTATTCTAAAAATCATTGTTGTAAAACATGTCAATAGTTAGGCTACAGCTAGGATTGGCGCAGTGGCTAAGCAATTGGCTGCTACAGAAGGGATTCCTAGTGTTTGTGCTATCCCACTAGTGCTTTCTTTAAAACAAAAACAGGCAATTGTAATCTTTACAAATTCACTATATAATTATTCATTAATGATGATCAAACTTGTGATCGAAGTCAAGGAAGAAATAAGTAAGGATACCAAACTATTGGGTTGCTATAAGCTAGCTTGCCATATTCATATCCGTATTTTATTTCTTTCGCATAATTGCTATTGCCATCATCCAAGAGACACAGGCAGGACTATTGACTGGCCCAGCTTCAAAAATATTAGGGTCACGATTTGTCTTTATTTCGACCTCAAAGAGTTATCCAAGTCACCGTCAAAGCTCCATCGATCCTTATCTAATGATGAATGACTGCTGAAGCTCCTGTCCTTTACCGAATCGGTCGGAATACGTAACGTTCCTTGCGACTATACTCATAACTTCTATATAATCAGCTACTAAATAATATGCTACTCTGAAGTCTTCAGCCGATTGAATTTTAACCATGTGAATTTGCATATTCATTGGCGCTGATTAAAAGACTTTTAATTTGATCTGCGTTTTGTTTACTATATTTAGCTTATTGGATCTTTTCGTTATTAAAAGCCCTTTCAACGGTTTCAATCTTTTAATAAAAAGAGAAAAGATAATAATGTGACTTCTATAAATTAATGAATATTGTCACGTTACATATTTCCAATACAATCTTTTCAACTACACTAGGAAGAAAGTTTAACTAGAATGCTAAAACGGAGCCACATCAGATGTAAATGTAGCGGTTTTAGGAGGTCCTTGCACTGTCTCTTTAGCAGTGATATCAGGCCATCTAGATGTGGTTGTATCGCGCCATCTGACAGGCGAAGCGCAGTCAGAATGTCTGCCGAGACCGCAAGTGCACTTCGCCGGATTCTTTGTAACGCAAATTACTATACAGATTTTTTGGAATACCAACGATGTGATTATAATATACGTATTTTTGGACGGATCAATATTCAAGTTTTTTGAGAATCTTTTGTATATTTGATCGATTACAGTTTTGTGCAGTTGTTTATTTAACAGCGTAATTAATCAGCCGTAAAATGCCAATCACGTCATCAGCTTATTACACACTCTTGGCGTTAAAATCCATGTTTAATATGACATTTTCCGGCAGATGTTACGATCGTACAGGTGCTCAAACATGACTTGAGTCTTGTAGAGCATGAATCAGGAGGCCAGGCTGAACATACTAATGTGAAGTACACGACGTTTCCGGCATAAATCCACCAGCATACATCTCCATACGTGCAAACAGGCAAATTTGACAGTTATGAACATTTTAACGGAATTTATGCCGTGGGCATAGATCCTATCAGGGCAGGGAGTGGACAAACGCACAGATAGTATCGCCGGCTTTGCTACTAGTATACTCAAATCTTTCACGTGGACGCAATACAAATATGTATGGATTTTAATATTATAAATTTCGGACATGTGCAAAGGCTTTAGCTTGTATTGGCATCGCGAATACGTAAAAATAATTCTTGGGAAATGATTGACGTTGCAGACTGATTACTTTTTAGGTTCTTTTTAGCATTCGTTGCATGAAATGCTAAAAGTGCCTAATCTTATCTATACTTCTATACTAATATTATAAAGCTGAAGAGTTTGTTTGTTTGGTTGAACGCGCTAATCTCAGGATCTACTGGTTCGAATTGAAAAATTCTTTTTGTGTTTGATAGTCCATTTATCGAGGAAGGCCCATGCGAAGCCAGGTCGGGTCGCTAGTCGCAGAATAAAAGGAATTCCTAACAATGCATAATGTAAAGGATATTTCTATATTCAGCAACAATCTGCATAAAGGGAACAGGCAAGCAGAAACTACAGACGCTATTGTACAATCCTACTCAGTTCGCTTCTTTCGCCCGCTTGCGCCAGACAGGGTTATCTTATTAACTCCGAGTTAGTTGCCAACATTGAAAACCCTTCATGCATGACACACATTGTATTTTAACCTTGCGATAGCAACTAATGCCAAGTTAAGTTTACCAAATGACGTATTCAAATTGTTGGATTTATATTGATACTCATAATTTTGTGAAAGGAAACTGAGGCAATTCATTTAATCTTGAAAACGTCCAACATTTCACTGACTTCATTTCTAATTAGGTACTCAGTAAATATCATCTGCCTAGCCTTTTCCCATATATTTTAGGGTTGACTTCCAGTCTAACTGAATACAGCTGAATACCACAGTGTTTTCATGGAGCGATTGCGACTGCTGATCTGACCTCCATAACCCAGTAACTGGATAATACGATACCCCTTGGTAAGCCTGGTTGTCAGACTTTCTGGCTGTCATGTGTAGATCTTTAACAGTCGTTATGGCATAACGACTGTTAAAGATCTACACATGACAGCCGGGACCAACGGCTTCACGTGCTTTCCGAGTCAAGGAGAGGTCTTAGTATGAAATGGATGGTCACCCATCCATAGACCGACCGCAGCAAGGATAGCTTAACCATGATCAATCGTTCCGTATGGTTTTTACTTGGCCACGAGCTCTTCACTCAGTAAATATAAAACTACAAAAGTCACTAAATATTATAACATTTACCTTCACTACATTACAATAGGTACAATTTTCCGCGATATTTACCATGTGTAATTTATACTGTTCAAAGATTCCAAGAAGTAGTTAAAAATCTAGTAAACACAGCTTTACTAACGTTATAAATCTCCATGAATGAACCTTTTTGTCATTCCACGTAGGGTCGGATTTATGCAGAGCGTTCTCAAACGCAACATAATGCGCGCACGCACCGAACAGTTCGATTTTTCCATATTTATAGCACTTTGTGTTTGCAGATTCACACGATGCTACTATAAGTGTTTATAAAGTTTATACTGTTCTTATACTGTTCTCAGTTCTGTAAACAAAATAGGATTTTTAACTGACGAATATTTGACGACACAGTTTGCGCAGTGGTTGAGCGATTGACTGCTGCGCAGCGTGTTGCTTGTTCGAATCCCGCCCAGGGTAAACATTTATGTGATGAGCACTTGTTTTTGCCTTGTGCTTGGTTGTTGTATGTATGTATGTATGTAGGTATTTAAAAATTTATTTGTGTATGTATATCAGCAGTCTGACACCCATAGTACAGGGTCTCCCTAGTTTGGGGTCAGATGGCCGTGTGTGAAATGTCCCCATATATTATTATTATTCAATTAAAACATGATATTAATGGTAAAACAAGAGACAGTACCTAAATAAAACTTAATGTATAAGTTAATATGATGCATACGTACTAATTCTAATAAATAAGCGATAGAGCACAATTGGAAACAAATCTGAGAACATGAAGAAAAAAAACAGAAGAAAATTCTATTTTCCAAATATACGAGTTTCAGCTTGAGTCACCAGATGTTGGTAAAGCTTAATGCAAAAAAAAAACACCAAAACATAAAGTTCAACGGTTCACCGTCCAGTCTCCAATAACGGTTAGAACTCTACCGAATATTGTAAAATGGTCGAAACCCGCACGGGTGCAAGCGGTCGCCGTGTCCTGCATCCCAATTAGTCCAGACAGAGTGGACTATATAACGCGAAGCCTGGCTCATGCCAACACACACTGAGAAGCAGTATAACGCATCGCACCCTTGGTCTACAAAGGGTATCAAATAGTGAACGAAAATCGAAAAATGAAGTTGATACTTTCGCTGGTGGTGTTGAGTTGCGTGCTGTTCGAAGCTAAAGGATATCCATACGCGTATTATTATCCCTCTTATGGGAATGTTGATTCTCGTAAGTACTTTTATATTTTTTTTCTTTCTAGCGTGATAAGATCTGCACTGATTGAAGATTGACTGATTGACGACACGGTTGGCGCAGTGGCTGAGCGATCGACTGCTGCGCAGCGTGTTGCGGGTTCGATTCCCGCCCAGGGTAAACATTTGTGTGATGAGCACTTGTGTTTGCCTTGTGTCTGGGTGTTGTTTATCTATATATGTATGTATTTACAAAAAAAAATGTATTTGTGTATTTATATCAGCTGTCTGACACCCATAGTACAGGGTCTCCCTAGTTAGGGGTCAGATGGCCGTGTGTGAAAATGTCCCCCCATATTATTATTATTATTATTCACATTCATTTATTTTATATACATATTAAATTACATTTTTAAATATTCATATAAAAACAAAAACATTTAAAAATATAAAAAAATAGTACCTCACCGGTATCGGGAACAGGGTCCAAGCTACCGGCGGTCAGGGCTCCAGAGAGAGAAACCTCCTAACAATGCGGGCCGTGTCCAGAAGTACTGCCTTCTGAATCAAGCCCTTGATCCAGCCGTCTAACGAGAGCCTCCTTAGATGTTGGTCGAGGCTCTTGGCAATTAAGCCATTGGCTGTAACAATTATCGGCACAATGATCGCTGAGTCAACATTCCACATGTCGACAACCTCATGGGCCAAGTCAAGATACTTTATCTGCTTGTCTTTCTCGGCCTTCATGAGGTTCTCGTCATGAGGAACAGCTATGTCAATAATCATTGCGCGCCTCTCCAATCGATCCACCACCACTATATCAGGCTTATTGGCTATTATTATTATTATTCACAATTTTCTACTAGTAGTAACTGGACTGGTTGAGTTCTTAGATAATTACAATCACAGAACAGATAAAAGAGATATTAAAATGGTCTTAAGCTGGAATAGTAAAATGAAAGAAATTTACAGCACTAATCACTTAATACTATGAAAACTAGGTACTATTGGAATGAAATCATTTGTAATTTTAAAAACAGTTTTAGGACATTTCAAAAGCTTTGATAAGCATTGCGTGAAAATAAATATATTTTTCTTTGGTCACAGTGTCGTACGGAGATGGAAATCGCGGCGGGATGGCGTTGAGTCGCTATTACAACCCGTACAACAACCAACGCGGCGGTGGAGGAGGAGGCATGGCAGCCTTCATGTTCCGCCAGCCCGAGGCCCAGGCGACCCCACATCAGTCCGGTCAGTATTACCTGCCCGATAGGCGCCGCCAAACTCAGCAAGAAGTCAACTACATTCCGCCCCAACAAAACGAAGTCTACTACCCTCAACAACCAGAAAACCCTGCTTTTGTCCCCACTGAGGTAACTGATCTCGCTGAACCAACAGAACATGCCGAAATTTTACCAACTACTGTAAAAGCTGTGGCCGTTCCTGAATTGATTGAGCCAGAAGTAGAGGAAATTCCAGAAGAGGAGCCAGTGCAGAAACCTAAAAAGGCCGTAAATAAGAAGAAGCAAGTCAAGAGGCCGATTGATGATGATGATGAAGATGAGTATGGTCCTAAGATGCCTGCTGCAGCTTTCTTCCCCATGTTCTTCGGATATGGTGGCAGAGGTGCCGGCCACGGTAGCCCCGGAGGCCCCACTGCTATCGCTAATGCCTACAGCACTGGCAAAGGTGGAGTAGCCACGAGCCACGCAACTGCCTACGGTGCCCCAAGAATAGAAGACAGAGTGTAAAATAAGTCACAAATTGTTAAAGCTAAGTTTAAATTATATATCTTCAAGTTGTTATATATTTTATATGTATAGGGTTAAAGCATATTTCATCATTCATACAAATAAAAAAATTGCCATTTAATGTTGTTATTTAATTAAACCAAAAAAAAAATATTAGGCTCTCTCAATGCAAGCGGCCAATGAAACTACCACCAGGACACCACACAAGACTTATGGTATATAGGTAATACTTTTATGTAAGCATAGTTCTCTTATCTATATTAGTTAAACCTTTCCTTCGACTATATAATAAAATTATCTCAGTTTAAGACTATGCTGAAATTGCAAAAGATTTAGAAGTTAGTAAATCAACAAAACATTATGAAATTAAGATTATTCCGAGAAACTGAGAGTCTGCTAGACTTTACGGTTATGTATCATTAATCAGATAATGTACTATTTGCCTTCATACTGTAGCAGTTCTAATAGTTTAAGAAATAAAAGGCTATGTAGAACTGTACGAATTGAATTTAATAGCTCTCACAAGAAAGATTAAAATGTGATGAGTATCAAAAACAAGTAACAAATATGAAACACTAACCTAGACGCACTATGTTCGGTTTAACACGATAACTATAATACTTAGATTGAACTGTTATAACAACAAGTATTTAATTAACTAGGTCCAAAATAATAGCACACGAACACGACAGAGGCTTAGAAAGTTATAATGTGACAAATAACATAAAGAACTGGCCATAAATAAAAATCAGTTATAAAAACCGATAAATACATGATGTGAAATAGAGGGAAAGGGTATACAAGCAGCGGTAACGTGTTTTAGTAGGAAAGTTATTACAAAAACCATAGCTACTCTTCGAACAGAAACCGATGTTGACGATGTTGACGATCCGAGCAAACTTTCTGTAAGTATTTTAACAGGCGTTAAAATAGTACTCATGAAAATTACTATGCTCCCAATATGACCTAAGTGATGGAAAATAAATAGGCAACAAGTTAGAACATACATGAGTTTCCAAGTTAATTAACAAATCATATAATTGGGTCTCTACAAAGTGGTCACCGAGGGATAAGAGGGATCTTCTTAACTCTTAGGAATCGAGTTCGTAGATAGCTTCACTATTTCTAACAGAGACATCCATTGCTCTTTTATATTTGAATGGGTTGTCATAATTAGGTACCAGAATTATTTCAGTGTCGGATTAAGCCGCCTGGGGACTGTGGGGATCCACGATAGGTTTCACCTTTCACCTTTGTGGCGCCATCTTGTGTTTAATCTTTGAACCGGTCATTCCAACTAGGTATGTTTAAGTCATGACTCAGTCCCACTCCGACCGCTTAATAGTGTAAAAAGTAAATGGAAACAATTTCTAATATAACACTAGATGGCATTGAATGAAACCTTTTCATTGCTTTATGCCTGTTTTATTTTTTTGAGATTTACTCTGAGCCTATACCAGAGAAAATCTTTTATTCCAATTGGTCTATTTTTAACCCCCGACGAAAAAACGACGGGGTGTTATAAGTTTCACGTGTCTGTGTGTGTGTGTGTGTGTGTGTGTATGTCTGTGGCATCGTAGCTCCCGAACGGATGAACCGATTTTGATTTTGTTTTTTTTGTTTGAAAGGTGAATTAGTCGGGAGTGTTCTTAGCAATGTTTGAGAATGAAAAATCGGTCCAAGATGGCCGCCGTTACAAAATTACTAATCACATATTTATTCACAACTCCCTCAATATGGGTATGAAATGAAAGGGCTTCACTAGTAGAATACTTAACACTATGATAAATTTCAAATCCAAGATGGAGATCCGGCACCGCAAAATGGCGAATCACATTTTTTTTGACAACTTCCTCAATATTGGTACCCCGCCGCGACATTATAGCGCCATTTCAACGAACAAACATTTGATGGCTCAACAAAAGGTATTATTTTTAACTTTTTAAATAATCGCTTTTTGTTATTCGTGAGGGTCTTTCCTAATACTCTATTTTTTTTTTTTCTGCTTTTAAATGATATCAGAGTTACTTTGTAGTAATAGCCGGTAATTTATGGACGCGCTTTCATGGTTAGAATTGTTTTATTTAAAGAAATGTAAAAATTAGATATAGAATAATATTTGCATAAAAACATGGTATAAAAGATGGTACTAAATAGCTATAGTATACATGTTTTTGCTTAACAGATAAAAGCGTGAATTTTTGTACATACGTAATTACCATTATTGTCAAATAATTCTGACGACGAACTATTTATAAAACAACCATTCCCATAATTTAAATTTAAATACCTAATTATGTGTCTAAAAGTTTTGCAGGTTTAAAACTAAAACCAGCCAAGCATGAATTGACGGTGACTTTTTGATATGGCTTTATGTAGGTACAATTAAACAAAGATATTAATTACGATGAATAAACCCCTTAAACACTTTTTATCAATGTATTACGAAAGGCGTCTGTATATCAAAAGCACGTTTTTAGGCTGATAAAATGACTGACCTAACTTAATTGTAGCGATTCATTCAGTGTTTTAGATTTTTTTCCAGCGAAACGAATGAGCACACAACGTTAATTGACCGTTGACTGATTTGAGATCCAATGAAGACTGACGTCAGACAAATTATGGCAATAAAAACATAAAAAACGTGAGAATTATAACTGAAGAATGGAAACTTTTATTAAATGAACGACAACATCCAGAGTATTTCTTAACACGTATAAAATACACAGCAAAAACAATTGTATTTTTACATTATGTATAACTAAATTCCAAGCACTTTGTAATATTTTTACTGTGATCTCTCTATGGGTCGAAGAGGGGTCCCGTATGCGGTAGCATCGCTTGCGGCTGCACCACCTCTTCCGGTGCTGTATGCGTTAGCAACAGCCATGGGACCAGATCCACCCCATCCGAAGAACATGGGGAAAGCAGCACCAGAAAGGAATTTATGGGCAGGGTAATCTTCTTCGTCATCATATTCTTCTTCTATAGGCTTTTTGACTTGATTCTTCTTCTTCTGCACGGATTTTTTAGTCTGTGGAACAGGCTCCTCTTGTGGTTCTTCGATTTCAGGCTCGATTAATTCAGGGACAATAGCTTTTACGGTAGTCGGAACTATTTGGGCTTGTTCCACGGGTATGATGAGTTCAGTGGCCTCAACGGGAACGTTGGGAATTCTCTCTGGTGCTTGAGGGTAATACACTTCATTTTCCTGTTGTGGAGTATCGTTAACTTCCAACAGAGCTTGGCGACGCCTGTCAGCTTGGTGGTATTGGATTGCTTGGTGATGTGTTAAAGGATGATTCCTTTGGTTAGTTTCCGGCTGCCACAGCGAGTAGGTAGTCAGTGGAGCTCTGACAGCCCGACGGTTGGCATAAGGGCTGTAGCGACTCAAGACCCTCCCACCTCGATTGGCATCGCCATAAGACCCTGTAAAAAAGTTTTTATAGCTTTAGTAACCATTATATGTACTAGGTAAGGAACGATAAAAACTGACTATTTTTTTTTAAGGATTAATATTTAAAATGTCACGATTGTATCAAAGTACAACAGCGATTTTATCTTTAAATCGTGATACTGTTATGACCATATCATTTTATAACAGGTGGCACCAGAAAATGAGGAGAATTTGCCTTTTCTATTTTTAGGACCCACCATCAACAAAAAAGCTACTTACAAGTGTCAACATCTCCTGAAGATGAGAAAACTGGGTGCGGGTATCCTCTTGCTTCGAACAGAGCACAGCTCAAGACTAATAACGAGACCACCAATTTCATTTTTATTTTAGTAGTTCACTTTTAAAATGTTACACGTTATACTGCCCATGAGCTTCTGTTGTTAACAGCCAGACTTCGCGTTTTATAGTTAATTCTATTCGAACTTATTGGGATGCAGGACACGGATTTCGGCTTGCACTGGTGTGTTTCTACAGGACACTAACATTCATTGGTAAATTATAAGCCATTTAGATCTTGTCGGTAGATGACTAGAATGATTGATGGCCAATGGTGTCAGAAGACAGTTACCAGTCGGGCAACGATCGTAAATATCCTATTCCTTCTGATTCCTGAACTGTATCCAATGACCATGATGTTGGGTTTGATATCGGCACACTATAGTTAGTACATAGGTACCCATTGCATCCCGAGGGTTTCGGAGAAGGCGACTAAAGGAAAATCTGGAAGGTGGACAGCAGCATACATTTACTTAACAACCTCACTGCGATCCCCAAAACTACTGCCAAGCGTGGGGAAGCAACCCCCGCCCCTTTATGGGAGAGGCCTTTGTTCAACAAGGACATCTTCCGGCTGATAATGATGATCATCATATCACCCTATTGCCGTCCACTGCTGAACGTAGGCCTCCCCCAGAGATCGCCAACCAACCCGGTCTTGGGCAACCCGCATTCATCCGCTGCCTGCCACCTTCTTCAAATCGTCGGTCCATCGTGTCGCAGTGCGTCCCACACTACGCTTGCCCAAATGCGGTTTCCACTCTAATGCGTGTCTGCTCCATCTACCGTCTGTCCGTCTGCAGACGTGGCCGGTCCACTTGCTTTTACCTAAGCATGCTGATTTAACGCAAAATGTCGGAAACTTTAATTCTCTGGCGAATGACTTCATTACGAATTCTATCCACCAGAGAAACCCCGAGCATTGCTCTCTCCATAGCACGCTGAGCAACCTTGAATTTGTGTGGAAAATAATAGCTGGTACATAACTAAATACACCCAGGTGTCTCATAAGCAATGAATCATATTCGCTTACTACCACTACTAACCTGACTACTTCATTTCGTCATGTCTATTGTCAACGTTTTCAACAAAACCCAAAACCATTGCACGTTTCACGAACATGGAACCAATCAAAACAAACAATGCACTTTTACGTGGGAAAGACCGCAGATATTTTAATGATACTGGCAGCACTACTATCGCAGATATATAATCAAGTATTACGTAGGTACACATATCATGGTTTTACACGTATTTATTTTTAATTAGTAAATATGGGGGAACCCGTTTATGACGCACTTCTATGCAATTAGTAGACAAAAAGTACTGGGTATTAGACAATCGAGCACGAAAAAAAGTTTTATTCAAATTGATTAATTCAAATTATATTATGGATTTATGCAAAAGTTGCTGACTAAGTAAACTACTTAGCATGAATTATTTAAAATCGTGATGGATCGTTAAACAATGGGGTTTTACCGATTATCTCAAGTTTTTTTTATTTCTAGTATTTCATAAGTACTTATGCGATTTCAATAAGTTTTTCTTCCAATATGATTATGAATCACAGAGTAAAACTTATACAAGCCACAAATTCAGACAAAAAGGCAGCACGAAGTTGGCCCAGTATATCAATTATTAACTTGAGACGTCATAGACTCAGCTCACTATCATTAATTTGTCCATTAACGTCTTTTTATTCACCTTATAGACAGGTTCAGTAATCATGCCATAATCATCACGTTTGGCTAACTTGAATATACTTAGTTCAAGTTAGATATGTTATACTCCTCAAGTCTTGTCTAGTTAATGATTTTATATCAGAAATAATTAACCTGCAAAATCCTATCACATCAATACCCAAATACGTTGAGGTCGGCTTCCAATACCTGGAATACGATTTGAAATTCATCAATAGCGTACATCGAGCTATTGTCATCTGACTTGGACCCTCCATAGTAATAATAATTAATTAATTTCAGGCTGCATTGGCCCATAGATGCATACCTTAACCTAAACTTACATATTTTATAATTTAAAGCTACTGTTAATATAGTAGCACTTCAATTTGCATTAAATTGCCAAAATTGCTTGTATTACTTTGTCTTTGCTTAAGGGGCTATTAAACGACTTTTACAGATTTTAAACTGACAATCACGTCAAAATGTGCAGTGTAAATGATTTGAAAAAAATATATGTTAAACTAGAACATTCTCTTAATCACTTAGTAAGTGAATATTTTTAATTATATTCATATAATATAGTTTAATTAATACGTGAAGTTGTGTCTCACGCGGACTAAACATTGACAATCACACAAAATCTACCTAGTATAACTAAACGAAACTTACACCATCTTACAGACAATTTTATTATCTATCTTTTAGAATACGCCTTTTTTTTAATTTTGAAAGAATACTACTTTTATTTAATCTTTTCGACTAAACTTTGAGAGTTTTGGACGCAAAACTGATGCAGAACGGACGCAATCTGCGTCCAAAACTTTCAAAATTTAGTCGAAACAATTAAATAAAAGTAGTATTCTTTCAAAATAAAAAAAAAGGCGTATACTAAAAGATAGATAATAAAATTGTCTGTAAGATAGTGTAAGTTTCGGATAATTATACCTGGTAGATTTTGTGTGATTGTCAATGTTTTGTCCGCGTCAGACACAACTTCACGAGTTAATTAAACTATTTAATATGAGCTTAATCAAAAATATTCTCTTTCTATATGATTAAGAGAATGTTCTAGTTTAACATATATTTTTTTCAAATCATTTACACTGCACGTTTTGACGTGATTGTCAGTTTAAAATCTGTAAAAGTCGTTTAATAGCCCCTTAATTGTTAGTTAGCCTTATTCCTTGGGAAAATGAATAGCCCTAGGTAAGACTAGGGGTGATCGTTGGACTGTTATTTAACCACAAGTCCTAAGAATTGCTCTGCTTTAACCCAAAAAAAATATTTCAATGAGTATAGAATCGTTTGTTCGTGTGTCCCTTATATTAGTCATAGCCGTTGGTTATGAAACCCTGATGCGTGCCGGTCTCGCGTGACGTGACCGGTTTCTATTTTTTATTCACAAGATATGCTCACAACAATCTTGACCTTGCTGTTACAGAGACTACTAGACGTGGTTGATATTATTACACACAAAGTAAGATCTAAGAAGGCCCAATCTCTGTAGGTTGGGCCTTCTTAGATCTTTTTTACATTGGGACAATTACTGGCCTGTGCCTGTAACGGTCCCAATGTAGGGCTAAAGAATAAATGAGCATCACGCTGACCAGCTATGTGATGATGATTATAATTAGTGTAATTAATTTATGCGACCAAATATCGGTTACTGGGATCATTTCAATAAGACTTGGCTAGTAGGCAGGAGATTATAGTGCACAACCCAAACACAGATCTGTGCACTCCTTTTTCCCTCGCAACATTTTAAGCATAGCAACTTATATCGTATTTCTATATCGATACGTTTGAATGTCCATTAGTAAAAATTTAAATACCTTGCCATGCCGTCCCGGTCTGCGTAGGCCTTAAGAACTTCATAGCTCTCTAGCAAACTGTGAGCGTAGACCTCTGCTAATTTGAAAAAGACCATATTTTAAGAACCATAATTATGTAAGGATAGGAAGAATACACACGTCGAGATGGAACTGAGTATTCTGGGCATAAAACTTCAAGATCGGGTTAGGAATACTATACCATCCGTTCCATCACAAAATAGCTGACGTCATTAGGAAAGCTGAACTGGAATAGATCTGCCGCATGTCAGACGATCATTGGGAGTATTATATAATTTTTCGTAGCACATACATGTGAGCACTATGTTCTTTAAAGCTACCATTTACGAGGTATACCTCTCATTGACTTGAATATGCCCTGGCGGTTGGGAGAGTCATGCTCACTTGAATGTCTCGCTGCCGGTGGCGCATGTGTTGGATCATTCGGTTCCCTTCAAAATGGTTGAGCTAAATGGTGCCGACCCATGCGTCATGTTCGTGAACGGACGCCGTCGGTTGGGACTGGTCATCTCTTAGCTGCCTCGGTTATTTTAAATTTTGGTTTGAATTGTTATTATAACTATATTTTTCTCTAGACCTCTTTTAACATGCAAGACGTGTTACATTGTTCTCACATTGTACCCTTAGATTCAACATGAATGATGTAACCTAAATTTGTAAAATTTAACTGATTTTAAAAGAGTGTTCATGGAGTTTCTTGCTCGTTCTTCTCCATAGAAACCTACTGTTTGGAACGAGCAACTAGCTTCAACTTTCTGACTGACTGACTCTGACAATTCAAAAGTACCTGTAAATGGTTTAATTGAAATAAATGATTTTGAGTTTGAGTTTGAGTTTGATTGGGTTCAGCACGTGACCCAATGGATTCCTTTATATGGCAAGCGACTTCGCGGCAGGCCCAGGTGGAGATGGCGAGTTGATCCAGACTCTTTTGACAAAGACGTCCCAAATAGCCATTGACAGAGAGAAGTGAAAGGAGAGTAGAGAGGCCTTCGCCCTGCAGTGCGAAAATACAGACCGCGAAATAATTAGAACTTCTACATCTCCATTCCTTTTTAATCCAACAACAGTCAATGTTTCTACATTGATCGAAACAAAAAGTAAATACTTAGTTATAATCATTTTTTTTATTAAAGCTTAGTTAATTCCTACAATCATGGAATGATTGCTCCGTTGTGATGGCAATCCACACGTGATATAGTATTCAAATCAGGAAACGATAATCCATTTTTTATACCTATGTATTGTTATTGTTTTCTAGCTGTCTAAATCAGTAGACTAATGACAGATTACACGGGAGTACATTCTTGTGTAATAAATCAACATTATTATATTGTCCAACTGACATTAATCATCAATCTTTTTTTACACAGCACAATTTGTTCTAAGTTCCTACTCATTTTGTAAATCGTGAAATAACACAAAAAGTACTTTTGTACACCTACGGGTCTCGATTTTTGAGTTTTGTTCCAAGCATGGAACAGTCCACTGTTCTCAGTCTCATCCAACCTCCTGCGTAAACGTCCATGTTTTAGCACCCGTATGTCATGATGGTTAAAACACACCGGTTATAGACATGATATTATTGGTGTTTGCCATCGACACGCTAGGAAGAAGATAGAGGAGGAACTTCAGACATTGCAGAACTTTGATCTTTTCTTCTGATTTCAGAATATCGTCCATTTTGCTAAATGCCCCCTACCCAATCTACAGTCTTCTCGATAAGTCCTTATATTGATGCTCTTTGTCAAAGGCCAAGCTAGATAAATATCTGTTGACTATCATTCTCCAACCTTTTATTTTTTTATAACCTACCTAATGTAAGACCATATCCTAGAAATCTCGGTTAAGTTCTAAATTGGAACCCGGATGCGGTTTGTATAAATATATTACATGTGTACAGTAATCGTGACTGCTAGGATATTCTTAACTTTATGTTACATAGAATATCACTCTATACTAAGAATGTAAAGAGGTCGTCAGATGATTAAGTATTAATAAAAAAGGAGGGATTAAACAATTATATTAACCACAGACATTACCGGTTTTATCCGCATATCATAAATGTTTGTTTTTAATTATATTTATTGTAATAAATAATGTTGCACAAGTATGTTTGTTTACGGTTTACCCGCACTAGACATTTGAGAAATATGTAAAATACCAAAATAAAAAAGCATAAGAGCTCTGCCTCACCAAGACGCCATGGCGACGTCGCCGGCTACATATTCAAGCAGTTAATATTGAAATGTGTGGTACCTAACTCACTTGGCGACGGTTTGGCGACGTCGCCAAGTTGGAAGCGTGGCCACGAGCTACAGCTCCCTACATGGCGTCTGAATACTCTGGCGGCCTGGCGACGTTGCCACTATAATGTACACG
Organism: Charanyca ferruginea; assembly: GCA_947361185.1. Classification (NCBI taxonomy): domain Eukaryota; kingdom Metazoa; phylum Arthropoda; class Insecta; order Lepidoptera; family Noctuidae; genus Charanyca; species Charanyca ferruginea. The sequence continues at coordinate 26,522,007 of OX376058.1, read as the reverse complement.
AGTAAACTGAACCTCGCTCACTCAGTCGCCAGTCAGCCGCCATTTTGGACGCTCGATTGGAATATAGTAGTTGATATTGTTGTAAATAATGAGTAATGTGTAATGTGCAATATGTAATAATATATAATAATAATGATAAATAATAATATTAAAAAAAATCAGAATATCTTCGTAAATCTCCATATACTTAGTTTAAAAAAATACCACTTTGGCAAAGTTCTATCTGATATAAAAGGATGAACCCATTGTTTCCTTCTTTCTTCTTTCCTTTTTCTATTTTTCTGCGACGTAGATCACAAAGAAGTGCGATTTCTTCTACATCCATTCCTGATGACGTAAACGAACTGACTGTCGACTTGTCGAGACGCCATGGCCACTCGACTTGGTGACCTTCGGATGCCAGAAGTAGCCAGGCCTGCGCCGCTGGCGACGTCGCCATGGCGTCTCAATGAGGCAGAGCTCTAAGGTCCAACACTATAATAACATGGCTTTATTTTTCGTTTGTTTTTCTGGGTACAAGATTAAATTTGTTTTTTATCACGCAGTATGAAAGTAAAGAAACGTAGAGACACTCCTAAAGATGTAACAATCAGTCACAATAATATTATGACTATACTGTCTTACATAACTCACATTGCGAATTGTGATTACCATGCATCCTCACGTATCGCAAGAAGAAATGCATAATATTTAGAAATGACACGGATGAAAGAAAAAATATTATGCTCTAAAAACGTAAGCTACTATAGTAACACACAACAGCAAAAAGTGAGAATTGTACCTACACATGTGCTGGTGTGTTCAAAGAAAGTGGGTTTGTGCTAGTGTAATAAAAAGTATGGGTATATTAGCTACAGGAAGAGACTTATTCTTGACCGGAAACAATAAGACTTTATATCGGTTGATTCTTATCGATTGTTTTCACAACCGTAAAATCTACGGTCAGCGAACAGTTGCCAATTTCTCTTTTTTGTAGCTATATTTTTTATACATTTCGTTTAAATTTTTTTCTATTTAAGGCTAAGGAACAACAACATTAAAATTCTTAAAAAAAATATTTTATTTCATGAAAAAAATACAGGTCTAAATCTCAACGTAGTCTTAATGCTTTCAGAATAGAAGAAAATTCGTAAATCTTCTGTTACTTTGTTCTCAACGAAGCTGCAGGATGCATTTAACGACTGTTTAATAGAAATATAGTATAGTACACAATAACAAGGCCAGTAATGTGTCTGTGGGTACTGGCGTCATCATGGGCGTAACTTTATTCACGAGAATAAAATAAACTTCTCGATAAGCATCAGGTTAGATAGGTGAGGGGTGAAAATGTCAAGATAAGACGCTTTGTCAGCGATAATTGTACATCTAAAAACAAACTTGACTACATGATGTTTCCACCTTTCAGAACTTATGGCCGGAATTGCTGGGATTTTATTTACAACAAAATAGCAAAACAAAATAGAACCAAAACATTGTCATTTTCTGCTAACCTTCATTTTCACATTATATGAAACGATTGATAGAAAAAATGGTTGACAGAAATAACAAAATGAAAAGCCTTTCTGAACTGTTACTCTGTCCGTACAAGTGAGTCAACAATGTAAGGGAAACGACACAATGAGAGCAAAATCAATCAGTTCGCTTGTGGACGCACTCATTCATACGGTGCATTAATAATTAGTACTTAATATATCATGATTCAAGGCACCGAGGTGATCTTATAACACTTTACAAGCATACGACCGCATAGTTCAAGGATACTCAAAGACGAAGATGCCGTGATATTCACTATCGCTTCTGACAAAATCTGCAGAACAAAAACATCGGTTTTACTACATTCATAACCTGTTGCGGGACGTATAAAGTATTATAAAAACCGATTGTTTTTCCCATACTTACGTATGTATGAGTTCCTATGAACTTTGAACACGCTCAAGCACTTATTATATAAAAGGATGCTAACTACTACACGTAGTCAGTTAACGAAGAAATCATGAAGACGATGCGTTCTTGCATCGTCCTCTGCCTCTTATTTGGCTTTATAAATGCAACATCAGGTAATAATTATTGTCATTTATGTTTTTGTATTGTTTTAGTACTGTACTTAATTAGAGTTTTTGCAGTCAAACTTTAATGAAATAAACAATAGAAAAAAAATTTTAAAAGTCATGAACAATGAAAGATCTTTATTATATTTTTTTCTAATGGCATGAATCTTAATTTTCAGTGTCACTCGGGCGCACCTATAAGACCGATGGCATCGACCTAGCCGGGGGTGGATTCGGATATAGCGATGGGGGTGGAGGCGGAGGCGGAGGTGGAGGTGGAGGCGGAGGTGGTGGAGGTTTCGGCTTTGGTGGAGACTCAAGCCTAGCCTTTGCCAGCGGCTTCGGAGGTATCCGCGAAGGAGTTGGTAGCATACTCAGCGACGTCCATTCTGGTCTCAGTGCCCTAGGAAGTGCTGGTGCTGGATTCAGAGGTAGCCTAGGAGCCGGAGGACATGAAAAATCAATTTATACGAAATCAGAAGATGGAAAATCTGGTGGATTTGCCTTTACTGGTACACTTGATGGCAGTAAAGGCGGATATGGAGGCGGCGGGGGGTACAGTGGAGGCAGTAATGGTGGCGGCGGCGGCTATGGAGGTGGCGCCGGATTTGGATATGGTGGAGGCGGCTTCGGTGCAAGCTCCGGAGGGCACAGAAGTTCCGGACAATTTGCTGGAAGTGAAAGTGGTGGATTAACCGGTGGACTGAACTATGGAGGTGGATTAGGCGGAGGCTCTACTCTGGGCGCTGGTAGTAGTAGTGCTAAAAGTTACGGCCACGGAGCGAGTGTTGGATCAGGATACGCCGCTGGTATCGGTGGCGGCAGTAGCGGTGGATATGGCGGCGGATTTGGCGGAGGTTTCGGTGGTGGTGGCGGCGGTAGCCTCGGTGGAGGGGCTGGAGGTGGCCACGGAGGCAGCTTAGATGGCGGACACAGTGGCAATTCTGGAGGGAGTGTTGGACTAAGTTTTATCGGTGGACTTGGCGGTAGTGACAGTAGTGGCGGTAGTACTGTGGGTAAAAGCCACGGCGGAAGTGACGGATTAGGACAAGGTGCTGCCATCGGTGGTGGAAGTGGAAGTGGATATGGCGGCGGATTTGGCGGAGGTTTCGGTGGTGGTGGTGGCGGCGGCGGTGGGTTTGGTGGTGGAGCTGGTGGAGGCCACGCAGGTAGCTCAAGTGTCGGACATGCTGTCAGCTCTAGTAAATCACATGGAGGTGGCACTGGTGGAGTAAATGGTGGACTAAGTTTTGGCAGTGGACTTGTCGGAAGTAGTAGTAGTAGCCACGGAGGTAGTGGCGCGGGATACGGAGGCAGTGGAATCATTAAGAGCTACGGTGGCAGTACTGGAGGCGGCTATGGAGGTGTTAGCGGTGGAGGCCTCGGAGGTGGTAGCGGAGGAGGCCTCGGTGGTGGTAGCGCCGTCGGCCTTGGTGGTGGTAGCGCCATCGGCCTCGGTGGTGGTAGCGCCGGCGGCTACGGCGGCTACGGCGGCGGCGGCGGCGGCGGCGGCGGCTACGGCGGTGGATTGAGTAGTACCAGTACCTCAGGTGGAGGAAGTGGCTCACTAGGCGGTAGTTTACTTATCGGAATTGGAAGCAGTAACTCAGGAGGTGGAAGCCTAGTAAGCAAAGGACACAGCAGTAGTCATGGAAGTGGCCATGGACGTGGCCTCGGAGGAGCTGGAAGTAGCAGCTTCGGTGGGAGCATTACCGGCGGCAGTCATGGTGGTTACGGAGGAAGTGTGAACTCTGGAGGAGGTGGAAGTGGCCTCTTGTTTAGTAAAGCCCGCGAAAGTAGTAGTGGAGGAGGACTTAGTAGTACTAGTGCCGGCAGCTACGTCGGTAGTCACGGAGGTGGCTCGGGCGGAGGAAGTGGCTCACTCGACGGCAACTTACTTATTGGAATTGGAAGCAGCACCTCAGGAGGTGTTGGCCTTGGAGGTAAAAGCCATGGAGGTGGTATCGGAGGAGGTAGTGGTGGCGGCTATGGTGGAGGCCTAGGCGGCGGCAGCAACGGTGGATACGTAGGAAGTGGGAGCTCCGCAGTTGGCAGTAGCACGAGTGGTCTCTCCTTTATTGGAGGCTTCGGAGGAACAGGCTCTGGAGGTGGACTCGGTGGAGGCTCCGGAGGTGGACTCGGTGGAGGCTCTGGAGGTGGACTCGGTGGAGGCTCTGGAGGTGGACTCAGTGGAGGCTATGGAGGTGGGCTTGGCGGAGGCAGCGGCGGCGGTGGAGGGAAAGGATTCGGCGGCGGTACTGGGGGTGGTCTCGGTGGCTTAGGCACTTTCCTGGGAGGGTTCGGAGCTGGATTTGGGGGTGCATCCGTCGGTGGAGGTGGTCTTGGTGAGGGAAGCGCCGGGGGTTATGGCGGGGGAGGCGGCGGGGGTTACGGCGGGGGAGGCGGCGGTGGAATTGGCGGGGGAGGCGGCGGTAGTTACGGGGGCTCTTCCACTGATAGCATCGGTCTCGGTGGGGGAGGCGCCGGGGGTTATGGTGGCATCTCCGGTGGTGGCATCGGTCTCGGTGGGGGAGGCGCTGGTGGTTATGGTGGCATCTCCGGTGGCAGCAGCGGTATCGGTGGGGGAGGCGGTGGTTATGGTGGCTCGTACGGTGGAGCTACAAGTAATAGTCACGCCTCCAGTTCAACAGGCGGTTACGGTGGCAATGTTGGTTACGGAGGCTACCGGGGTAATGGTGGTGCCGGCGGTAATGGGTACGGCCAGTCAGATGCCTACGCGTCTGCCAAAGCGTCAGCCTCAGCTAATGCTGGCACCGGTAGCTACGGCTAATCTCTGTAATGTCTCAGTTCCATGAACATAGTCAGGTTCTCACGGCCATATTGAATGTTATCAAAGTAATGTATAAATTTCTCGTAGTCATTAAACTTATTTATAGTTATTTTAATTCTTGTGTTTTATTAAAAACAGACAATTTTATATACACTACCCATGTTTTACATAAATAGACCTTCAAAAGCGAAATTGTAAAACACTACCACAAAAGCAACTTTTTAAATAAATAATTACAAATACAAAGTACCTAGATATCTTCAATTTTAGTTTCATATATGCTTTTGAGAAAACCATTTTTTAATTTCGCTAAATGAAATATAAACATATCCTTAACAAGTGATTTTATCACGAACGCATTAATTTTATATACCTAGTATATAATCAATACTTCTCATAAATGTAAAATACTCAATCTTTATAGATTCATATATTATTCATCACTACACATTATAAAACTAAGTCCCCCGACGCATCTGTTAGTCTATTCGCGATAAATTCAAAAATCACTGAATGGATATTCACACGGGTTTCACCAAAAGACAGAGTGATCTATGTGGATGGTTCAGATGTATACTTTGGAGAGGTTTTGTGTAAATTGGTTAAAATACGATGATAATACCCGAGCGAAGACTAGGTAGGTCGCTATAGTATTATATAAAACTAGCTGACTCAACAGACGTTGTCCTCCCTATCTATCTACCCTACCTACCTACCTACCTACCCTACTCTACCTATCTACCCTACCCAACCGACTTACTTATCCTACCTACAAACTCTTTAATACAAACCTTCAATAACAAACACAATAAAAAATTAATTAACCAATTTGGTCCAGCCGTAAGGGAAGTTATGCGCTTACATACATTTTGGCGATTCATTTTTATATATATAGATAGATAGTATGGACATCAAACTTAGACAATACTAAACAAATAGTCTCACAATTTTAGAGCATACCGAAAGTTAAATTTTGACAAATAGACTATTGAACTAATGAAAGGTCAAGAAAATGAGTCTACTATGTCTATTGTCCAGGGCCTCAAGTCTGCTATTACAATAGTGTCAGAATGGTCTATCATTGATTTCATAATTGTTGATTTTGACAAGTTTGGTAATCTATTAATATAATGGCGCCATCATGACTTTCCAATGGCCAACCACTGACACGCCATTGAAAGAAATGATATAGAATGATAATCCGTACAAAATGACGACTCAATGACTGAATTAGGCGGCAATCTGCAAAAAAATTGACAGTTTCTTTGATCAGTGACCTACCATTAGAACGTCATTGTGCAGTCATTGCTTTTAATTCGACTGACCAATGATCGACCATTATGAATTTAGCAGATTACGAACTTTTTGCAAAATGACAATGGCGATCCTATTGTCATTTTTGTTGGAATGGCGAAATTATAAAAATAGCAGACTTGGCCCCCTGGTGGGAGGCCTACCAACGTACAGAATGTTTATGTTGAGTGTTATTGTCATAAATATACATAGATGGGATCGTGTTTGAATGACGAAATTATAAAAATGGCAGACTTGACCCCGTAATACTGTAATACATTGTCCTGTTTAATATAATATGAACCTGGCAAGGCCGTACTGATAATTACAAAATTACGCTATCAAAGACTATAATTTTATAATAAAAGATTTTATGTTGATTAAAAGATGCATTTGACTTAGAGCTAATCACCGCTGGACAAGGACTTTTCAAAGGTCTACATCTAAGTCAGATACAAAGAAACATTGTACACAATAAATTATATTATACTTAATATTATTGGAATATCCATCCTTTCAGAAAATAACATCAGACCGCATTTGTTCTGCTGAATAATAATAATAATATGTGGGGACATTTTCACACACGGCCATCTGACCCCAAACTAGGGAGACCCTGTACTATGGGTGTCAGACAGCTGATATACATACACAAATACATTTTTTTTGTAAATACATACATATATACATATAAAGATAAACAACACCCAGACACAAGGCAAACACAAGTGCTCATCACACAAATGTTTACCCTGGGTGGGAATCGCACCCGCAACACGCTGCGCAGCAGTCGATCGCTCAGCCACTGCGCCAACCGTGTCATCATAATGTGTGTGTGAATGTAATATCAAAGCAAAAGCAAAGAAGGTGACAGGCGACAATGATCTAAATGTTTGCATACTACACGTTGGCTATATTGATCTTCTCATAAGTGTAATGTCGATTAGGCCACATTCGAATGTTGACTGTAAGTAATAATAATAAAGGTATTACGTGGCAGGTCTCATTGATTGATATATTATTATGGCAGGTTTTGAAATCCGCGAACTGCAGCATGACCGCGTAGCATGACCACGCAATGTCTTCGGAACAATAGACATACTGACAGGAAGAATGGACAAAATGTACTGACTTGTCTATTCTTGTTGTCAGTATGTCTATTCTTCCGTAGACATAGCGTGGTCATGCTACGTGTGCTGGTGTTGAAGAAATGAGTTCCTAAATCTACACATTATGTATGACGACGACGAAGTGAAACCCTACACACTAACTTCCAGTAGCATTTGCTTCATGAGGGTCATTCTAAAAACCTGCTACAACTGAATACTTAGTCAATTCAAATGATAGTTATTACAATCTAATTCCGTCTCATAAAAACCACTTCAATTTATTTTTATAATTCAATTTATAAAAACTTCCGCAAGACTTTGACCCTCTCATTCATAAGAAAAAGGTAGGTACCTCTTGAGTTGTGTTGCGTAATGTTGGTAATTGAGCACTTTGTCAGTAGGTAATATTATTTATCATAACATCTATGTAAATTGGTTTTTTTTTCAGATCATCATGAGTGTACAAGAGTGTAGAAGTGGTACAAAACTAGGTGACGTTAGAACATCGTTCATTATTTACGCTGTGATCACGTTTTTTCGGGTAGTTCAGGAGGTAATACCCAATAGAGGACCCATAAATTAATGAGGGGTAATGAAGACGATGTTTTTCTTAGACAGCTATGAACTAAGCATCACGTTTGAAGCGTCCTGAGCACGTGACGTTCCATCATCACGTGCCACTATACACTTAGGCAGCTCTTAGATTAATTATCAGGCGGCGATTGTCCACGCCACGCCGCATGTTATGCGCAATCTGAAATATCACGTCACACAGGCTTAGTAACCAAGTCCTAGCACTCAGTAGGAACAACCTGCAAAAAGCCACTACAGGACATTGCTGCTTAAACAAGCACATGTTCCACCTGGGGTTAAGTGATACGCAAACCTGCAGACGCTGTAATGAGGCTGATGAAACGCCACTTCACCTTCTGGGGGAATGCGGAGCACTAATGCACATGCGCAACAATCATCTGGGCAAATACCTGTTAAGCCCGGATGAATTAATGGAGATCGTCCCAAAGCAGATCCTGCAGTTCTGCACAGCTGCAGGGTTTGGTGGCGATCTCTAACCAACACAAGCGGCGATCACGATAGATCAGCTCTGGTCGCAGTGATACCACAGCCGCACAAAGATAGATAATAAAATAAAAAAAATCACGTCACAAAGTGACTACATAACCAGCCAGGGTGCAGTATCTAATGTGAAAGCCGGAAAATACTTGTTCCTATTTAAGGGGTGTAAAAAGGAATCTAAGAAAGCTGTAAACAACGTATAGTGTCCATCAAACTAACGAATATTGAGCAAAATTTATTGATCAGACCAGACTGTACAGTCAACAGCAAAAGTAGATGATCAAAATCAGAAATTCAATACTAAAGAACGGAGTTCGCGTCAGAACTGTGTGGCGTCGAAGTGATTTAAAAGTATGTGTTTGTGATATTGAATTTTTGATTTTGGTCATCTACTTTTGGTGTTGACTGTACCTAGTAGCGCGAAGAACATTGTGTTAACAGTTGCAGTGGCAGGGGTCGTAGGCATATTTAAAGTTTGATTATTTATAACATTCACAACTGTATTTCAGTAAAAAAAGTGGTAACCTTCGATAATAAAGAAATGTATTGAAATGGTGGGAAGACGATGTAAGGCCGTACACGACAAATCCCAACGTGATCACACTGATCACCGACAAAGATGCTTTATCAAATAATCAAATCATATTATGCGCGATTTTGTAGTATAACAATAAAAACTCCCCACATATATATTATATATTTGAAGAATATAGATATGACAGTGTGATCTACATATTTATTATGAAAAAAAAAAACTATTACTTACGTAAAAACCCCAACAGAGTCCAAACATTGGTTCGACATTGATCTTTAAATGAACATACATCTACGCAACTTGCCGAAAAAGATGTCAAAATTAGTAAAATAATAAAGTTAATAAACAGTGCTATTCTGTAAAAAAAAAACCGGCAAATTTAGTAGAAATAAGCTCTAATCTGATAAATCATTATTATCAAGTATTCTTACTATTACTCGTCCGTGTGGTGTCGGACGTAAAGAATAGCACCATCCCATATCTTCCCGTGGGTATCGTAAGAGGCGACTAAGGGACTTACCACAGAATGGGCAGCAGTGTTTTCTGTGCCTTTGTAACAACCATACTGCGATCGCCAATGAATCCGCCTGCCAAGCGTGGCGATTATGGCAAAACCCCCCCTTGGGGAGGCCTATGTCCAGCAGTGGACGTCTTTCGGCTGAAATGATGTTGATGATTCTTACTATGCGTCAAAAGACGATGTTAAAACCTTAACCACCCACAAAACCAATGTACAACATAATTTGGCGTAGACGACCACTGAGACAACGTTAAAAAGTCTCACATCAATTTCACCAGCAATCAGAATCTTCTGTTGAAACGTACTACCTTAGAAAAACTTTATAATCAATAATTAAGTTTTTACTTTTTTCCAGAAAAAAATAACAAAGGCCATTCTCCCAGAACTGCAAAAAAATATCAAGGAACACGTTGAATACTTAATTACATCGACATTTTTCCACAATTCTGTCACGAGTTCCTAGCAAAGCAATGGCAATAATTGTACGCATGACACAATGGCTGACGTAAATTAATTGAGCTATTATCGACTGCACCTGGAGTAATTATTATAGTTATTAATTGATTAACGAGTCTCTGCTATGTTTACTTTTGTATTTGCGTTACCTGTTACTATTTCATTATCACCTATTTATGTTTTATATTGTGATTGTACACGCTCTGGTTGATATGATAGGCTGTGCAACTCATGTTTAAGCAGTCATCATGAGCCACTTGTTCATTTAAATATGTTTAGAAATTCATTTAAGGCGCTAACAAGCCTATAGTTCAGATTTTAAACTGACAATCACGTCAAAATTTGTAGTGTAAATGATTTGAAAAAAATATATGTTAATCTAGAACCTACTCTTAATCATTTAGTATGTGAATATTTTTGATTAAGTTTAATTAACTAGTAAACTTTCACTATCTTACAGACAATTTTATTATCTATCTTTTAATATACGCCTTTTTTTTTAAGTTGAAGAATACTATATTTAATTTTTTCGACTAAACTTTGTGAGTTTTGGACGCAGCGCATACGATTCTCTGGTAACGACCAGAGAATCGTCGCCGGCGTATATCGTCGCCTTAAATAAAATTGCCTGCTTCTTTGGTGCAGGCGGTTTATGTAGGTAATGGTACCTTGAGGTCTATACAAATTGGCAATTGCTGGTGCCTTAAACCGTTAAACTGTTCTTCAAAAAAACTTTTTCATATTCTGAGAATATAAATATATGAAGTATAAATAGGATACGCTCTTTTTTGCTGTATTTTTATGGTATTGTGCGCAGTCGATACAGTGTAGACTTAGAATAACAATACTTTCAAAGAAGTAATCTGTACAAAGAAAATCAGGCGCTTCAGATTATGTTGTACATGTTTAGAGCAAAAATCGCTTAGTTCAATTGAAAGAAGGTCGATTAGCATTGAATAAAATGTTTATAGATTGACAATATTCTATGACTGAATTTTCAAATTTGTATTTTTTCACCATTTGAAATTTTGACTGGTCAGATCAAAACGCGCCTAAAAAAAAGACTTAAACGTACGCTGAACAATGTATTGCTTCAATATTATGTGCAGGCAGATTAAAATCCCAATCAGAAGCAGATTAAATATTTGTGTAAATATTTGTGAGCAGGACCTAAGAAATGCAAAGCTTTAGAGCTAGCACACCATGGATTTCAGATTGCCTCGGAGAGTATAATTTTTTTTTGTCTAGAATCATGTATCTGTCACAGTCAAAAACTCTTAACCAGTCAAAACTACTTTTGACTACAAACATCAGTCAAAACTACTTTTGAACGGTTTAAATTTATCCTTATTATTTAGAAACCCGTTACGTTGGCAGGTTTTTTTTGTGACCCTTTTAAAACTTTGGTTTTGTTGTGTTTCGTATAAATAAGGCGTTCCGTATTTTTAATCTTGTAACGCAAACGCGTTTTATCTTAATAAGGGTTTTGACTGAACCCAGTCAAAAGTAGTTTTGACTGAGTTTTGACTGTAACATATCTACTGAATCCATTAAACAAGTTTGTATCACGATGTTCCCTCCACCGTGCAATGTATACAAATCTATATGACTAGTTAAAATAATCCTCGTTAAATAATTCCAGTACCTGATAAAACCAAAATATCGCTGATCATGGACAGCACCATCGGGGTGTAGCACTGGCAGCAGGCCAAAGTAAGACAGCAGGAATTCTTGAAGGGAACAGAGGTGTACACCGTGTACATGTTGAAGTAGTAAAGAAATGTCAATATATAAGATAATGCCAATACTCCTCCTGTCTGACACCCATAGTACAGGGTCTCCCTAGTTTGGGGTCAGATGGCCGTGTGTGAAAATGTCCCCACATATTATTATTATTATTATTATTATTATTTTAGAATAGCAATTTCTTGTTATGATGTATTGTTGTATTTATTCATTTAAATATGAACATAGGTACCTACAGTGCGGAATAACATTCACTACAAGTACGTAGTACTATTACGTATTCTGTGCTACCAAAGGTGGTAAAAGATGACACAAAAACCTTTTTTACATAAAAGATCGCCTTCAAAAAGTAAAAAAATACTTTTATTTCACGTTTTTTGTATTTCTTTTTAATATTTAAAAAGATAATACAAAATGACGCGAAATTATATCTAGGTATATTGTTTTTAACAATACGCCTGTCAACCCTTAATTTTCTATTATTAGACATCATTATTTCTATGAAATTTATATGGGACCAATCCTGAGGCATACTCTATCCATATAAACAATACTATTCAAAAAAGGAGAGGTTAAAAATATAAACCTGTAAATCGATTAGGTACTAGATACGAACATTATTTGTGACATAAGTATTTCTTTAACTGTACAATCTCCGATTACCTCTTTCTGAGCTCCTACCTAGTACAAAACATTTCTAATATGATAATTTTGTTTTCAGGCGAAAAACGACCAGATTTCATCCTTCTAGAGAAAGTGAACTTTGGTGCTGTATTTGCTACCGACAAGAGCATATCAGCATTGGCGTCAAAAATCCGTTTGAGGGAATTCAATTCAAATAATGTAAGGAACAATGTTATATTCAAGGGTGATTGTTGAAGTGCAAATGAACGCGCTAAAAAAAGATATTTAACCCTGGCACCAGACATTGATCCCAACTCCCACCGTGGGTTTCCTTGCCACTCGTCCAACGTGTTTATCGAGTAACGTTGGACCAATAAAGTCTGCCTAACACTAGCTGTCCACAATGGCCCAATGATTAAACAATGATAGATAAGAAACTTCAGGACAATGAAAGGGTTACACATGTGTCTCGATTTTAACCATTGAAATCAATTTATAGTCATTATCTATTCTTGGGTCAAAGAATCAGCATTGCCATACAACGTGGCAATGCTGCCAGCCTGTTGGGCACGTGTCCCGTTGACAGCGATGTGGACGAGTTTTTTGATGCCTTTTGAGCTCCCCTGCCTTTTTCTTGGAATTGTACATAATATTATTAGATTTTTAAGATTTGTATATAACTAAAATTTATAGCCGGATGATATTTAACGAACGTATTTGTATCATCGTTCTAGAACCACGGGCTTTGCTTGATCTCAGTATAAAAGACAAGGCGTGTTTTACAGCTGCCATTTTATGGGTTATTAAGTTTAATAAAAAAGTTGCGTAGTTTTTTCGTAAAACCCTGCTTTTTTGCAGGCTTGTTTTGTTCATTTATATAAATGTTTGGCATGCTTGAGAATGTTTGTAAGTGGGCATAACGGTAGTTTTGACTAAAATGATACTTTGGCTGTTACGGAAGTTCTCAAGGGAAATATTTTCGGTCCTTCTTTAAAATGCGTCAGTGAGTGATGTAAATCGCACGCAGAACTGACGCAGAACGGACGCAGTCTGCGTCCAAAACTCTCAAAATGTAGTTGAAAAAATTAAACAAAAGTAGTATTCTTTATCTAAAAAAAAGGCATAAACTAAAAGATAGATAATAAAATTGTCTGTAAGATGATGTAAGTTTCGTTTAATTATACCAGGTAGATTTTGTGTGATTGTCAATGTTTTGTCCGCGTCAGATACAACTTCACGAGTTAATTAAACTATTTAATATGAATATAATTAAAAATATTCACTTACTAAATGATTAAGAGAATGTTTTAGTTTAACATATATTTTTTTCAAATCATTTACAATGCGCATTTTGACGTGATTGTCAGTTTAAAATCTGTAAAAGTCGTTAAATAGCCCTTTAAAGGAGAAAATTAAAAGTGATACTAGTCATATAAAAGAATAAACGTTATTTGGATTGGATTTTGTTGCCCTTTACATTAGGTAACATAAGTGTTTACTAAGTGTACTTTCGAGTGCAAAGTTAACTTATAACTACATTTTAAGTGTATTTCGGTGAATACACCCTCAATTCCGGAGTGAGACAGGGTGGTTTGACATCGCCAACAATATTTAATTTACATGTTAACGACTTGATAGAGGAGCTGAGCAGAGCCGGTGTCGGCTGTTCTATTGACAATGTCTCTGTAAATAATCTCAGTTACGCAGATGATATGGTTTTGCTCAGCCCCTCTGTCAAGGGGTTGCAAAAGCTACTGAACATCTGTGAAGTGTACGCTAGTAAGCATGCTCTCAAATAAAATGTTAAAAAAACGGAATTGATGGTATTTAGATATGATAACAGTCCATTACCTACGCCTGATATATCATTGTGTAACACCAAACTAAAAGTTGTTAAGAGTTTTAAATATCTCGGTCATATCGTAACGTATAAACTGCGGGACGATGAGGATTTAGAAAGACAGAGGAGAATGTTGGCAAGGAAAAGTAACATGCTTGCTCGGCGATTCGCTAAATGTACCAATCAAGTTAAAGTCACTCTGTTCAATGCGTACTGTCGGTCGCTTTACACTGGCCACCTTTGATACAAGCACACACAACGCGCTTACAACACCCTACGTGTGCAATACAACAACGCATTCAGGTGTATATTTGGGCTACCGTGGAGGTGTAGTGCGTCCAGCATGTTTGCAGAGAACAGAGTAGATGATTTCCATGCTGTATTACGAAAAGCGAGGGCCTCCTTTATGAGCCGTGTACACGATTCGGACAATGGAATACAGAGAGCCATATATGAAGCTAATTATTTCTTTATATATGGCTGTCAATATTCCTGCTAACAATATTTATTTTTTAAATTTTTTAAATAATTATTTATTTTTAATTAATATTTTTAACAATAATGTAATTTTAATTAAATTTTAATCTTATTTTAATTCAATTTGTATTCATATTTTAATATAAATTTTAAGTGTACTTCAATTCAATTTTATGTAATTTTAACGTATGGGTCTTGCCTGAAATAAATGAATTTTATTTATTTATTTATTTCTGTCAGGTCTAAAACATGATAGATTTTATTCACATCTAGTATTGCAACGGATCTAACAACCTGGTATGTTATAACAATTGAAGCAAAGTTATTACAAAACATTTTACATACTAATTACATTAGGGTTGAAATATTATACTTTGATAAGTATAAACGTATCCGTGACGAAGGCAAAACGTTGTTGTGTCTGTTGTTTTTTTTTTAATCTGAAAATTGTTTTAGTTTGTAGCATTAACCATGTACGTTGCTAAGGTTAGAATTTCAGGCGAAGTTTGCGTTAGCGTCGCCTCATACGATATTTATTTCATTAACTACTTTATTCCTCTTCTTAACCGTCTTTGAGAGAAATATTATCATTTATTTTAGTCTTTAGAAAGCACTGACACTAAATAAAACAAAAATGAACAATACAAATAGCAGTGGCTCACTGCGCAGTGCGACAACACAATGACATGTGAGATGGGACCGCATCGACATAAGAAGAAGAATATTAAGAATTAAGAATAAGTATTAAAGTATGGAAAAGTATAGATTAAAGTATGGATAGTAGGTATGGATTAGTATGGAAGTATGGATTGAACTGTAATTCTCTATTAATTGTATTTTACTTTATTCATAAACACCCATCGGTTTCTAAGTAAACTTCAACTATTTCCGGCGACATCGATACTTATCTCTTTTGGTGACCGTACACACAGTTCGGACGACTCCGACTGTTACAATTATTATGCTGAACTCAAAAAGCGTAGTACGATATTTGCGTACACGTAACAGACTGCAACATGTAGAAAGCAGTAGGTACAATAAGCGCAGAACGAGAATTTTACCAAAAGACACGTGCAAACCAGCGAGAAAGCATGATCGCTGTAACCAACACCGCTATACGTTCCTAAGTTCGGGAGTCAATAATTACCAAGATACTTAAACTTCTGGACTCCCTGCAATGGCGTGTCCTAATGTAGAACAAGTGGTACTTTATCAGCGGTTTTACCACTAGACTCAAAGACCTCTGACTTCTTGATTTTATATGTCAAGTACTTCAGCATACTCGTACATCTCACACTGGGTAACCAATTTACTCAGATCATAGATTGACGTGCTCATAACTACTATTATTGACACATACACCGTCTATGTAACATCCGACACTAGTTCTACTGAGCTCAGCAATCAGCTCATTCACATAAAGGTTAAAGAGCGCTGGTGAGGTCAAATCACCCTGTCTCACTCTATATACTCTAACAAGTATAAACTAGGCAACGCCCCAGCCCGTCTTTCAATGTTGATTAGTTTCCATATCGAAATTTTAAAATCTAATTATTTTATAGGGTATGGGTATGGGGGTGGGTAGGGGGGAAGAAGGGGGCGGGTAGAGTTGGTAGGGGTGTAGGGGTAGGGGGGTATATGTAGGGTAGGGTAGGGGGATGTAGGGTACGGGTAGTTGGGGTAGGGGGGTGGGGTATGTGTAGGGTAAGTGTAGGGTAGGGGGTGTAGCGTATGGGTATGGGGGGTCATCATCATCATCTCAGCCGAAAGACGTCCACTGCTGGACATAGGCCTCCCCAAGGGGGGGTTTTGCCATAATCGCCACGCTTGGCAGGCGGGTTGGCGATCGCAGTATAGTTGTTACAAAGGCACAGAGAACGCTGCTGCCCATTCTCTGTTAAGTCCCTTAGTCGCCTCTTACGACACCCACGGGAAGATATGGGACGGTGCTATTCTTTACGTCCGACACCACACGGACTGTGGTATGGGGGGTACGGTATGGGGGGTGGGTAGGGGGATATGGGGTAGGGTTGGTATTAGGGGTAGGGGGTATATGTAGGGTAGGGTAGGGGGGTGTAGTGTAGGGGTTTATGGGGTGGGGTATATGTAGGGTAGTGGGGTGTAGGGTATGAGTTTGGGGTGGTGGGTAGGGGGGGTCGGGGGAAGGGGTGTAGGTGTACCTATATATATTTATGATATATATATATAATATGTATAAAATGCTATGCAATAGCTTTACCGCGGCAGTCCCCGAGTGACACAGTGCTTTCTTTTTTTTTTTTAAGTGTTTGTAATGAAGTGTTTTCAGACGCACATAATCTAAATATTAATGAGAAAATTTTATTGATGTAGAATATGAATAATTTCGTGGAACCACCCTTGCATTTAAAACATTTAGGTATCTACTTACAACTTATCTTAATCTTTTCCACTCACGGAAGAAGAATTATTATTTAAAATATTTACGATATTTTTAACATTAATGCGAGAGATGTCCGAGAAGTTGTCCTAGAAGATTAAAAAAGGAATCGAAAACTGGTTTACATATTATACTTATTATCTTAAAATTGTCTGCATGTGTATTTATGAGTTTAATACCTTTTGCCTTTAATTTGCAAGAATTTTCTACAAGAGTTCTTTAAGTTGGTAACTTTATTAGATTTATAGGACAAGTACGAATAAAGTTAACAAGTAAAAAATGGACACAAAAATCGAGCATAATGGCGGATGGGGGCAGAAAATTGGCGCACAAATGCATTAAAATGGTTAAGTTAGAAAAGGGGAATAGTTGGAAATCAGTGCAAACGAACTTAATATACAGTACATCATAATTACACCTATCTGTTGTTCTTTTTACAAAACAAATAGGTTACCTTTGTCATTTGAACAGAACAGAACTATATGAATCGTCCTATAAGGGCGGGTTGCTTCTACTATAAGTACATTACTGACCGGTAATAGTAAAAAACAGCGCTAACTATCGTCAATTAAAAACAAACGGGTTGTTTCAAAAATCGTACGTCAAAAAGTTACTATAACCATAACCGACTAGTCAACGTTATTTTGTGTTGTCAAACAGCTGCTTCAGACATCAAAATATTATGGAATCTCTTTTTGAATAACCTTAACTGACTGATTTTTATATCATGAAACCCGTTACATTCAACGTACGTTAAACATCTCACGTCATAGTAACTTTTTAACCGTCCGTATGTAACGTTAACTGACTGTTTGAAACAACCCGCCTAAGTAAATTTTAAGTGTGAACAGGGAGCCAATGAATGACCAATGAGTGGGTCAGGTCAATAATAATATAAAAATATTTAATGAGAAAGTGCACCCGAATGACACAGCTGGTTTCTTGGTTTTATATTTAAACGTAGGCGTTTTTAATTGGGTACCAGTTGACAATATCGGTTGAGGAGACATAATGGCACATTTTACAGTGACTCTAGCT
Organism: Charanyca ferruginea; assembly: GCA_947361185.1. Classification (NCBI taxonomy): domain Eukaryota; kingdom Metazoa; phylum Arthropoda; class Insecta; order Lepidoptera; family Noctuidae; genus Charanyca; species Charanyca ferruginea. The sequence goes on along the minus strand of OX376058.1, from coordinate 26,504,037 downwards.
TTGTTGTTCCTTGCTTGTGTCTACGCAGCTCCAGGTAATTATATTTTTATTTATACTTTATAATCATATTTTCAAATAGGAGTGCTTTCCTTTAAGGCATTTAGGAATGTTGTTGACCAGAGGATGGGCAGCAGCGTCCTTCTGAGTACCTTAATACCTACTGCGATCGTCAACATGCATCGGCCAAGCATGGCGATTACGGCTAAACCTATTCCCAGCAGTGGGCGTCTAAAAGCTGACATGATGATGATGAATTTTAGAGTCTTAGACTACCACATTGAACTCTATCAGCGTAAACCGAGCATCAACAAAATTCAAAAAACCGAATTTCGAAGAAAATTATGTGCAAAATAATTGTATTCTGCTTACGTGCACATGATGATTTTTTGCAAATGATTGCATCCCGCCAGGACTGTCCCATACAGGCACACTGGGTGGGAATAGTTACGGGGAGATTTTAATTGTCTAATTTTACTTTATTATGTGCGGTCACCAAAAGAGATAAGTATTCATGTCGCCGGAAATAGTTGAAGTGTACTTAGAAACCGATGGGTGAATAAAATAAAATACAATTCGTAGGGAATAAACAGTTCAATGATTTAATAAAATTTCATTTAAAAGTCTCCATTGGTTTCTAAGAAATCTTCAACTATTCCCGACGACATGGATACTTATCTCTTTCAGTGTTTTTTTAAGGAAAATGATACTCAAACTCAAACTCAAACTCAAAATCATTTATTTCAATTAAACCATTTACAGGTACTTTTGAATTGTCAGAGTCAGTCAGTCAGAAAGTTGAAGCTAGTTGCTCGTTCCAAACAGTAGGTTTCTATGGAGAAGAACGAGCAAGAAACTCCATGAACACTCTTTTAAAATCAGTTAAATTTTACAAATTTAGGTTACATCATTCATGTTGAATCTAAGGGTACAATGTGAGAACAATGTAACACGTCTTGCATGTTAAAAGAGGTCTAAAGAAAAATATAGTTATAATAACAATTCAAACCAAAATTTAAAATAACCGAGGCACCTAAGAGATGACCAGTCCCAACCGACGGCGTCCGTTCACGAACAACGTTACTAACACTCATATTAGGGTTCTGTCCGAAATAAATGAGTTATTATTATTATATACGCAATTTTCAACTTTATTAGGCATTGTTAAATATAGCTCAACATACATATTGCAGTAAAATACCATATAGGAGCACTATTGAAGATAAACATGAAATAAAAAAATAAATATAAAACAGATTACAAAAATTATTTGTTTTTGTAATAATTTCCATATTTATTGATTGATCCATACATCTAACTTGACAAAACGGATAAGCTTACATTTTTCACATTTTCAGGATTGGTCATCATCATCATCATCATTTCAGCCAAAAGACGTCTACTGCTGGACATAGGCCTCCCCCAAGAAATGGGAGGATTTTGCCATAATCGCCACGCTTGGCAGGCGGATTGGCAATCGCAGTATGATTGTTACAAAGGCACAGAGAACGCTGCTGCCCATTCTCTGGGGAGTCCCTTAGTCGCCTCTTACGACACCCACGGGAAGATAAGGGATTGGTCCCACGGTAAAATTGTTCATAATGATGAGTGCAATGACCCCTTTTCAGGTTTCTGGTAAACAAAAAATAAGGTAGTATAGCTCATATCGATTCACATAATTTACATACCCTTTTTATTCACATTCCAGCACCAGAGCCAGCCAAGCCAAAATTCACTTTAGCAAAGGACAGCTCCTTAGGTCTTGGGGTCGCGGGAGAGAAGAGCAAGGCCCATGGTGTGGTTCAAGCTAACAAACAACTCGAAACACCGATTGAAGTACCCTCTCCGGGAAATACAGGTTGCCTAGTTTAATATTTTCTTCTGACTAATAATTATTATTTTCCCGACCAAAATCGGTTCTCAATCTCGATGAAAACTAGCCAAGTATGCACTATTAAGCCCGTCACAGACGTAGCTATAATATATATTTTTACTACGTCACCAAAATATGGGGACAGATATAGCAAGGCATATTAATATATATTTTAAAAATGTGAAACAAACAACGATCGCAGACGTAATAAGGACGAAAATGTATTATTATATTATAGCTACCGTGTGTGGTGTGGTGGCTAGCTATAATATATGTTATAGCTACGTATGTGACGGACTTTATGGTGCACAACAGGTTAACTCCCTTTTCCCTCGTTCTCATATTCCTATGGGAAGTCAATTCGACACGACCGGCGAGATCAGGCTCAGGACCAACGGCTTTACGTGCCTTCCGATTCACGGAGGTGTAACAATTTATACCTTCAAAACTCCGGGTTGTTACTAAGAAATTCTCAATAGAAAAATCCAATAAGTCTGCCAGATCTGGGATTGGAACTGAGGACCCGAGCTCAGCAGTCCCGACTGCGACCACGAGACTAACATGAACTCCATCTATAAAGTATTGTAAAAGGCGATTTAATTCATTTAAGAGAATGAGCAGCAGTGTCCTCTTGCTGCTCATAACAGGAAAGGTGTTTAAAAACCGCGAACGAAGTGTGTCCGTCAATGTATTAGCAAACTCCTATCGAACATTAAAGGTACTTAAGCTATTTAAGAAAAAAGAAAGAAACTATTCTAATTGGGACCTTTTATTCCCTAAATTCCTATTGTTTATAAATATTTTGTACCTCAATGTCCTCAACAGATTTTCATAATAAGTTATAACGGTTCTTAAATGATTGTGTCAAAATGTCATGCTTTCTGATTTTTCTAAATCATCCAATGAATTTATGAATACTTATTCCTTAATTGGTACTTAATAAATCTTGCACCGCAACTTTTTGCAATACAATATTTGCTGCCCATAATAATTGCATCTATCACCAGCTAAAACAGGATAAGATATATTGGAAGATACACATAAAGGGAGTTTTGAATGTTAAGTCAATTCTAATGACCATGTACTGTTAATTTCAGGAGACGACGTGCCTGATGTCACCGTCGTAGACAACGTCAACGCAGGTGGGGCCTTCGCCACTGGTGGAAGCATCGCTACTGGAGTCGTTAAGAACAATAAATTCACCGACGATCCAACAAAAGGTACTTTACCTTTCTTTGGCAAGAAATAAAAGGTGTACGTAAAGGTGCAAAAATGTCCGACGAGGCGACACTGATGCGAACTTCTCCTGATTTTTTTTAGTTTCTGCAATATACATGAAAAATACTGAAATTTTCTAGTTTTTGTGTTTTATTTTTATGATTGAATAGCAACCCGCCCCGGCTTCACAAGGGTAGCACTTATCCATAGGCACTTAATATTATAAATGCAAAAGTAACTCTGTCTGTTACGCTTTCACGATGAAACAGCTTAACTGATTTTGATGAAATTTGGTATGAATATAGCTTAAACCCTGGGGAAGGACATAGGCTACTTTTGAATCTGCAACTTCGTCTACATACGCGATAACCGACATTCACGCGTACGAAGTCGCGGGTAAAAGCTAGTAAATTATATTCTTATTAATTAATTACATCCATGCTAGATAATTCCTCTTTTAATTGGTGAAATCCGTACTTTATTTTTTGAAATTGGCCCGAATGAACACAAACTTAGCACGGCGGAGGTCTTTAATGTATAATATAGATATAGTGAAGTGATAGTGATAGGCTCTCCTTTTACTACTTTTTTACACCTGATAATAACCGATGATGTGACGATGGCGTACCAATATCCGTGTGGGGTAGGCTTGCCCATAAAACAACAATAGTACACCACTTCTAACTTGAAGGCTGGTTATAAAAAGTTATCATAGCTAGTACTTGTTAGTGATGTCGACGACAAAAAGACAATAATGGTTGCTATTGATATATTGATGCTGTTTGTCATTGTTCATCTGAATTATGCCCATTCTTGTGGCATCGCGTAGGTATCTCTGATGCATATTACTTTTAAATACCGGTTAACAGTTGCATTTATTATTCTTATAATTTAGGTAAAGATATATTTAGTTAAAAACAAACTTAAAATAACAGGAAAGATACAGTAATAAACATTTGAAATAAGAATTGTATATTTTTATTGTTAAACTAAAAACGTTTAAAAACTCGGCTATAAATATTTTAATTATAGATTTTTGTACGTATGGCACCTATTGAAAACAAGCATCGATTATAGGTACCAAAAAATAATCATGTGTACATGTATAAGTATGTGTAAAAATCACAAATGATTTATGAATTTTTACTGTAAACTGCCAATCCCCATTCTTTTAACATAAATTATTACATTTTACTCTTTATTAACATAGTTTTGATTATCAGCCTTAGAAATACGTTAAATATAAATTACTGAACTAAAAACCAAAAAATAACAAGTAAACAGTAGCATATTTCAATTGTTATTTTTGTCATTACGATAAAAGTTCCTCAAGTCTTGAACCTAACGGTTATGCACGCGCTGTTCTCTTAACATTCAGCGCTAAATTCAAACTTCAAATTTGTCTACAATCTCTCCAGGTATATTGTTAAAAATACAAATCATAATTTAAACGTAAACTGTGCATCAAATTAATAAAACCAGCTGAAAGCATTATTAAACATTTCAGATAAAAAGTTGAATCTTGATACAGGGTTCTCAACTGGTTTATTATAATTATCTTCGTAAGGATTGGTTGGTTTTTGTGTAGGATTTTGGGGTGTTATATCATAATTATTGGCACCATTCTGGTAATTCTGCCCATATTTGCTGCCTTCATTCTGCCCATTGACAAAACCTTCTTCCTTAAAATAGTGTCCTTGTCCGGTGTTGGAATAAATTTGTCCGTAATAACTATTCACCCCATGATGTACTCCTGGTCCAGCATCACCCTTTTTTTTATTTCCACCGTAACCAATGCTGAAGCTGCCAGCAGCGTAATTACCACCTGATATCACGGGGATGGCGATGCTGTTGTCGGGGCCCTTCGACCCCGTGGTAGGGTACCGCTGTCCTGGAAAGTATGGAGGATTGTTCAAGATAAATATAAACAAAAGATAGGGTTAAGGTAAAATGTAAACGAACAAAACAATATGAGGTAACCTGGATGAACCTGAAAATTCGCAAGGTTTAGTGAACAATGTTCATGCTTTCTATCTATGAGGCTCAGTTTATCAAACAAAAGGCAGATAGACCGTGTGGAATACTGCGAGTGAAGCCACAAAACCAAATACAATTTCAAAAACGAATACCTACAATTCGCTTCGCGCTGTACTGACACGAGCAGTAAAGTACGAAGCGAAGCATTGTTAAAAAAAACTAATACAAAATCAAAAGCGAATACAATCACGAGATTGTAGGTATTCGTTATTGAATTTGTATTTGCTTTTGTGGCCTTTTGTTTCATAATCTGAGGTATGAGGACAATAATAATAGACTGGTATTAATTTAATATTCGAATCCAGCTTCCAATCAAAATATAAATTAACGCTTCCATCCATTGCTGTACTAAACCACAAACGTTAACATAGAAAAAAAACTGTGGCGTCGGGGGACCCCCGTGAGGAACGAAGTTCCTCGCGTACAATACGGTCAACGTAACTTGGCGCGTCTGAAGTTAGCTGTTTGGCTGCGCAATGGAACTTTTAGGAACGAAATTGTCTACTGCGCAGCTAATCGGTTAACTTCAGACGCGCCAAGATACGTTGACCGTACTGTACGTGTCTGTACAAAAAAAAAAATGTAATATAAATTTCGTTACGTGCTGGTTTCTACTATTTCGCTCTACCCTTAAGCCGCGTTAGGGAACTTTGTACCAAAAACACAGGCCTGGAGAAACAACGTCATCATAATAAAATATCAACCTGGACAATGGACGTCTCCATTGTCTCATCGTCATCGTCTCACTGTTGAACCTGGAAATGACCGCTGGCGCAAGGACGAGCACTGATTCCATCGATTAAGATCAATCAAAAATCAAATCAATCATATATGAAACCAATGACATTGGATAATTAAATGTACTGGATTAACGGTTTAGATTTAGACGATTCTAGTCGCACTATAATAATAATAATAATAATATGTGGGGACATTTCACACACGGCAATCTAACCCCAAACTAGGGATACCCTGTACTATAGGTGTCAGACAGCTGATATACATACACAAATATATTTTAAATACATACATAGATAAACACCCAGACACAAGGCAAACACAAGTGCTTATCATACAAATATTTACCCTGGGCGGGAATCGAACCCGCAACACGCTGTGCAGCAGTCGATCGCTCAGCCACTGCGCCAACCGTGTCGTCTGAAGTAAAAAGGAGATCGCTGATGGATCTATCGGCTATCTGATCTGGATCTATCTAACTGGCTACTTAAATTGGACTACACAAAAACAGAAGAGCTGCTTGTCACAAAAAGGTAATGGGAATTACCTTTTGAAAAATTTTTGCAACCGCAAATCCCTCTAGACATGAACCAAACAAACTGTACCCGCTCACTCCTCTACCACACACACACATCCACACCTGCAATATAACACACCCACATACATACACACACCTACATACACACACATACATCCTCACCCACACTCTCCAAATGCATCTCAAACCTCACTACATCTCATCAAACCTCATACAAATTTTATTTCTTTTTAATTTTAAGTTTTCTTTTTTTATCTTTTCTTCTAACTGAGCACTTGAAACATAAAAATGTCAATTTTCGTTAAGCAATATTTATTGGTATAAAACAGATTGATGAAAACCTCTAGGGGGGAGTCCCTGGTGTCCTGAAATACAGGTCTCGGCTTAGTTCAGGCACCAGTCTCCCACAAATGAACATTGATAATTTGTTCCAATTTTCTTTTTCCTTTTTTAAGTTCTTGTTAATAAGTGTTATTTGTGGAAGAAAATAAACATTTTATTATTTATTTTATTATTTATCTACAGAATAATGTGAATCAGCTATAAGATCAAAACGACAAGAAAAACAAATTATGAATTTCAAACCACCAACTGGTGAAATCAAAAAAACACGGTTACACGCCTATTTCAGTATACCTATAATTTACGCAAATCGCCGTATTTTAATTATTAGGAAAACAGAAAAGCTAATAAGATATTTTCTATTTCTAAACCAATAATATAAATAAAGTTGAAGAGTTTGTTTGTTTCTTTTGAACACAGTAAGTATTTTATTATTATTTGAAATATTAGGAGCGGTTGCCTACATTTTCAATATCTGTAGGTTAATACTAATACCCTTTGATGATCTTACTGAAAAAAATATCTTTAAATATGACGTTTTTTGTGTGAACGCGCTAATCTCCAAAAGTACATGTCAGATTTTGAAAATTCTTTCGCTAATAGGAGAAAGCCTTTAGAAGGAAAACGACCTAGGGGACACAACTAGATGGTCCGACCAAATAGGCAAAAGCTTAAACACGACGATCACAGATGCTCTAAACCACGCCATGAATGCTGGTGGAAGCAACTCTGTCGTGGAGAAACTGGTGGACGAGAACATCACGAGCCTCAGCAGTGAGCTTACAACTCGAGAAGGAGAAATAGGAAGCTACGCCAATGGTGGAAGCATCGCCACTGGACTAGTTAAGAATACTAACTTGACACTGCTCCTTATCGTCAGCTTATACAATATGGAACTCACTTATATGCAATAAATGAAACCTTAAGTAGTAATAGTCCACAGAAGTATAGCAAAATTAAATATTCAATTTAAAACCGAAAATTAAAAAAGTTAAATTTTCAAACAAAATAAATATCAAAATAAATTCAGTTAAAGAAAACACTCTGTTTAAAGACAACGTACCTAGACCCCGGAGCGAATTTTACATTTAGGCAAGTAACTAGAATAGGTACTTATCAGAGTCGTGATAGTTTGTAGTTTTGCACTCTGTGGCAGCGTCGCTTTTGATTGTTAAGAGGATTCAAGTTCATTGAGTCATTGACCTAGTGATCCAATTCTACAGAGTGTTGAAATTTGTTCAAAATTAAAACCCTACTTTTTGACCTAATTACTGAACCGATTTCGTTCATTTTTTGTATATCGTCAGAAAAGGCGATTACAAGTATGTCGTATAATTTATTGCATATATGTGGTCCCCATTCTGTATAAATGTAAATGTACACTTGTAGCATGGCGTTGGCATATCTTTGATGCCTATCACAAGCAAACACCGTCTAGAATAGTTGCCTAACATTTCGATAAAGATACATATTCAGTTAATAACAATATTGTACTTAGAGTAAGAGAAAAGATAAACATTTGAAATAATTTTATAATTTTTATTGAAATTCTAGTGGTGGATTTTTTAAAAAGCTTATTATTTCTAACAAATGGTTTGAGATTTTTTACTGATAGCCGCTAATTCTTATTCTTTTAACATAAATAATAACACTTTAATCCAAATTCAAACAAAGTCTTGATTTTCACCCTTAGATTCATCCTGAAAATAGACACCATAGTTAGGACGCGAAATATAAAATTTAAAAATCTAAATATCATTAATAAGGGTTTTAATAACAAAGTTCTTGCTACAAATTTCGAACTTCTGCGTTTGCGCGCGCGTTGTTTTGTTTTTGCTTGGACATACATTTGGGGCTCCAGTACAAATTCAAAGCACAAAGTTTTCTACAGTCCATCTAGGCCATGATAGGCAATATTGTCAAAAATATCAATCATAATCAAAAAGTTAAATGTTCAACAGTTTAACAAAACCAATTATAAGTAAAAAGATTTCAGATAAAAAGTTAATTCTTGATGCAGAGTTCGTAACAAGAGTATTATTATTTGGTTTATTATAATTATCGCTGTAAGGATCAGTTGGATTTTGGGGTGTTATGTCATAATTATTAGCGTCATTCTGGTTATTCTGTCCATCGTATGTGCTGATATCATTCCGTCCATTGACAAAATCTCCTTCTTTAAAATTGTGTCCTTGTTCAGTGTTGGGATAAATTGGTCCGTTACCACTGTTCACTCCATGATGTCCTCCTGGTCCAGCATCACCCTTATTATTATGTCCGCCGTGACCAATGCTGAAGCTGCCGGCAGAGTAGTCACCACCTGATATCACTCCGATGTGGATGCTGTCGTCTGTTGGACGTGCCTTCACTCGGGAGCTAGAATACTGCTGTCCTGAAAAAATTAAACGATTGTTTTTCAAAAATCGAAAATATCATCTACTTGCCTAGCCTTTGCCCAAATATGTTGGAATTCGCTTATATCCTTAAAATGTTATCAGATCTCTACGTATAATGTCTTTTATATATTCGTAAGTTTATATCTTTTTAACTTTTTTAATATATTTTTTTTTCATATGCACCTGCCATGTTATCTCTTCACCACCCTTGGTTGACTGGTAGAGAATGCCTAAGGCATTAAGTCCGCCTTTGTACCTTTGTGCATGAAGTATAAATAAATAAATAAATCTCTACTTTTCTAGCCTTACTTCACGAACTCTACCTTAGTCAAAATATGTATGTGGCTAGGCCGTTTCGCTACATTTACATAGGCGTTAGGTGAAAAATGTATTCACTGTTCATTACTTACCTGTTAAACAATAGTAGTTCTTTTAGTAACTTAAGGGGCTATTAAACGACTTTTACATATTTTAAACTGACAATCACGTCAAAATGTGCAGTGTAAATGATTTGAAAAAATATATGTTAAACTAGAACATTCTCTTAATCATATAGAAAGTGTATAATTATCCGAAACTTACACTATCTTACAGACAATTTTATTATCTATCTTTTAGTATACGCCTTTTTTAAAATTTTTAAAGAATACTACTTTTATTTAATTTTTTCGACTAAATTTTGAAAGTTTTGGACGCAGACTGCGTCCGTTCTGCATCAGTTTTGCGTCCAAAACTCAAAGTTTAGTCGAAAAAATTAAATAAAAGTAGTATTCTTTCAAAATTAAAAAAAAGGCGTATACTAAAAGATAGATAATAAAATTGTCTGTAAGATGGTGTAAGTTTCGTTTAATTATACCTGGTAGATTTTGTATGATTGTCAATGTTTTGTCCGCGTCAGACACAACTTCACGTATTAATTAAACTATATAATGTGAATATAATTAAAAATATTCACTTACTAAGTGATTAAGAGAATGTTCTAGCGTAACATATTTTTTTTAAAATCATTTACACAGCACATTTTGACGTGATTGTCAGTTTAAAATCTGTAAAAGTCGTTTAATAGCCCCCTGCCTCATGCCCGAACATACATAAAACAAAAATATATATAAATATAAACATCCGAATTAATTAACCTCCTCCTTTTGAAGTCGATTAAAAACACAAAGGTATATTTAAATATGTATTATCTAAATATCGCATATGTTTATCTAAAGTATGTATTTACAAAAAAAAAATGTATTTGTGTATGTATATCAGCTGTCTGACACCCATAGTACAGGGCTCCCTAGTTTGGGGTCAGATGGCCGTGTGTGAAAATGACCCCACATATTATTATATTATTATTATTATTTGTTTTTCGCAAACTGACCTAGACGAATAACGTCAACTGTTTAAAATATCAGTTGGACAGTGCAGACACTCACTGTTGAACCTGGAAATGACCGCCAGCAAGGACGATAGTCTACGTTTATTTGTACATATTTTGGTAAACAATGACTCACAATCACTATATTTAGCAAGCACTTCCTCAATATACCCTTTACATTCCTTAATTATTTTGCGTCAAGTTATAAGCAGACAAAAATAAACTACCAGAAAGTTGCCTACAGCATTCCAGTTATTAAAATAAAATGACGCTGTATTGTAAACATTAAAGTAATAATGATTTCAATAAAGAAGCAGTTGAGAAAATGAACGATTTAGACAGAATCTGAGAAGTAGATCACCGATAGATTGCTAGAGTAAAATACACCAAAAAAAAAACTGCTGGAGATATGTGAAATTGGATCACTCGATTTTTTTTTCTTTTTAATAATGTAATTTTAATACTCATGGGTACTGTGAATCGGCTATAAACACAAAACAACAAAGAAAACAATGGTTAAATTTAAACCATGTATAAAGTACGAAAATCGTCGCTTCTAAGTAAAACAGAAAAACCAATTAAAAACCTAATGATATGTGTACTTTTAAACCCGACTGTTTAAAAAGTCGAATGCATGTATAAAATGTGACTGTGAATTTCCAAGACCACTACAATTACAATGCAATAACTACTAGTGAAGAGTTACCTACATAATTATACTGCATGTTACTGCATGCTACATATATACACCGTGTGTAGGATGTAGAGTAGGTAACTAGCAAGTGGTGACAGGTTAGTCACCTCCAAACACCATAGAAAGTTTCTACCGATGCAAGCAACGCCTATAAAAGTTGCAACAGTGAGTAACGGGAAAGCAGGGAAATTCCCAGTCCTCATTTCAAAGGTAGGTAATATTGTAATGTTTATACCTGAGACCACGCAGATAAAGAGAAATATGGTGAAACCGGCCACGGAACGCGACATTGCGAACAACACTGAGCGGGAGGGAGCTAGCACAGACGGTGCCTACCTGCTGCATTTTATTATAGGTACGTTCGAAGCGACCGTATCCACTGACCGCATAGAGGCGTACCGTGACTCAAAAACTATGAAAATCCCAACTTCGTTAGTCATGTATCCAATGCCTTTTGTTTAATTAATTGGTTTAGCATTTTGGCGCGGATTTGTTTGGACTTAGAAATCTGACTAGACTAAATAAGTGGTTTTCAGATCGGGTTAGTTAGGGACCGGAAAATATACAGAAAGAAAGAAAAACCATTTATTCACGAGATAGTGACGCACATACCATTATTATTATTATTAAAGGGAAACATGTTAAGATGGTTGATAACTTCAAATACCTTAGTCATATCGTAAACTCAAATCTGAAGGATGACGCGGATGTCGAACGACAGAAAAGAGCTCTATGGGTGACTTGGAAAATTTTCTTACTAATTCTCCAAGTCGGCCCCTGACGTGAAAGTTACTCTATTTAGGTCCTTTTGCCAGAATTTCTATACTTGTCAACTTTGGGCTGACTGACGCAAGAAGACGCACAATGACATACGAGTTGCTTATAATAACATCTTTCGGCAACTGATGGGATTGAAGCGCTTTTGCAGCGCTTCGAAAATGTATACGTATGCGAATCGACTCGTTTAATGCAATCCAGAGGAAGAGGATAGCATCCACAGATATAGATATACCTAGATAACGCAAGTATCACGATCTGTATAAAAATCAAGCGTGCCATTTTCAACCGACTTCAAAAAGAAGGAGGTTCTCAATTCGTCTGTGTTTTTTTTTTTTGTATATTTGTTACGCGATTTCTCCGGCAAATGTAAAGCGATTTTGAATATTCTTTTTTTAATGGATAGGGTATGCCTAAAGAGTGGTCCCATATAAATCTTATCGAAATTGATTCAGCACTTTTTGAAAAAATCGACAGAAAGCAAAAAAATATACATGGATGATGTTGTAATGTTCTCACCATAAACTTTCAATGTCGGTTTTGACTGTGTTGCCATTTCTTAATGGATTTGGATGATAAGGAAGTACTAAAAAGCGAAAATTAAAAAAGCTTTTTTACAAAAGAGACAACGGCCTTCAAAAACCAAAAAAGTGAAAAATAACTTTAAAACAGAACACACATGACTTTAGTTTCGGAAGTCGGTGGCTTGGCTGTTCTATTTGTTGTTTTGTATTGCCACCGACTTCCGAAACTAAAGTCATGTGTGTTCTGTTTTAAAGTTATTTTTCACTTTTTTGGTTTTTGAAGGCGGTTGTCTTTTTTGTAAAAAAGCTTTTTTTTTTGGACGTCTCAATGTAATACGAATGTTTTGGTTTTCCTAAATTTGGTATTCCCAGGTATTACTGAGAGTATTAGATTAAAAATAATTGTTTTTAAATTAATTACGCATAATATTAATCACAAAATGACTTACCGATGGAAGGAAACGTTTACTTTATATTTTTACTTACGATTTTTTATCGTAAGTTAGGCACGAAAATAGGCACGCGAAGTAGTTGCTCTTGCGTTATCTAGGTCTATCTATATCTGTGATAGCATCATTCATGTCCAGAGTTTATAAGTGTAAAAATACCATAAATTGTTAGCGGTCTGGCAGATAGGCTTATAACGACATTAACGTATGGGTTTTTGGGTTTGTTGGTATATGGTCCAGATCACCCAATGAAGCAGCCATCTATGTTCTGACTGCTTTTGTATAATTTTAATTAAATAATTACTGTATTTTTTTTACTAATTATCTCTGTATCTTTACGAAATTACTTTCAACTTCACATAACCAGCTTCTTTTCACTAACCTCTTTTACGGATTGATTTTGATAGTATTGTATAAAAAAAATAAAGGAATGTATTTTGGAACTGATAATACTGCTTCTCCATTAAAAAACTATAGGAGTGACCTTATGAAACTAAAATACTTTACAATCTTCAAACACTAGCATTTGATACAATGTATCAACCTCTTATTGTCAAATAAGGGAAACGAGTAACTACCACATACCTAACTAGAAATAATTACCTGATTCCAGAAGAACTTGGCTTGTCAACTCATGGTACCAAAAAATTCTTACTCACCTGTTTCAATATATTCTTCATCTGTACTATCACAAGCTGGATTGTATTTAAAAAAAACTAAGAGAACTTTAAAGTTGATCGAAAAGCTTTTTAAACTGAAGTAATAAAATACGGTGCGCCAAAGTTCACCTAAATTTTCAACTCCGATAATTGGAAACCCGAAAATGTTCTTCCTAACATTTTTCATCCTAACAATCACAATTGCTAACTACTCTGTCTCTAATGTTCATAATTCCGAAGCATTCAACTTCTTAATGTCAGTAGCAATAAACATCTATTATACTTTTATTTGTTTTCCTATATTTTCTCAACATAACCATCTTTTACACTATTATTCAAAGTCATATCTTTTTTGTTTAGATTTCTTTTTATTCATAATAATCAGTATTAATTATATGCATTAATTTTGCGTAACTTTATTTTCACATAACATGTATAACGGTGTCCCTTTGTTTCGCAGACAGAAATTTCATAGAATTTCGTTTCCCAGAAAATGTTTCATATAATATTTGGTTTTTGTAATTTTATTTCGACTATTATTGTTGCAAAGATTATTTATAGATTATTTATATTATTTACTTCAATGAAACATAAGTATTTCACAGAAAAACAATTCAATAAATTTTTATTCACATTTTTTTGTTTAACAAACTTATTAAACAGTATAATTATTTTCTAACGAACATTGTTTGTTCAGTGTGTTTTTCCATGGAATTTATTTCAACGAAAATATATATAGAAAAGTGAATATGTTGTGCTACAAAAGTCAATGACAGAAACGAATCGCTGCAAAACCGACTCCACGTAGTCTTGTCTGCCCTACGCCTAGAGTGTAATTTAAATCCGCGTAGGCGTGGAGGGGCGAGGCGGCCCGCGAGCTGAGGAGCAGGTGGTGAGCGTGAATACCATCTGCGACGATAAGCTCGCGTGGGACCGCCGGAGCCCCGCAACGCCGGAGCCGTGACAGAAATCATGCCTGCTTGCATGATACATGCTTGTTTGCACGCTGCATGCTTGCTTGCATGCTGCATGCTTGCTTGCACACTGCATGCTTGCTCAAATTAAAACTATAAATATCATCTTCTACCCACATAGATTTTTTAATACACTTGGTAAATGTTTCTTTCTGAGTATGAGTGAAAATATTATGGTAATTATGTTTAGGGATAGAAGCGTTATGATAAAAAACAGTAGGAGTTTAAATATATTTACATGAATGATATTATTAATTACAATTTTCGGAAACATGAGTGTTATGAACATCGCCGGTAGCACTACAAATAGTATGAATGAAAACTTTAGGATGAACAATTTTAGGAAGAGTGATCATTCGGATTACAAATCCTTAGGAAGTACAATTTCGGGTAAACAATTTTAGGTGAGCCAATATGGACCTAATAAACTAATATGGTTAAAAAATATAAAAGTAATACAATACTAACTTAGGATAGGTATTTGTATTCAGTGGGAAGGATCCTTAAAATGGGGTTAACTTGTCACGGATGTAAACCCGTCCGGGATTTCCAATAGGTATCGTTTCAGAGTCAATTACATTAAAGTATCACGACTTAGTGACGCTATTGCAAACTTACATCAACACTATTTCAAGCTTTAGGATATAATTCCCACTTACTAACTAATATAAAGATAATAACTAATCTATACTAATATTATTAAGCTGAAGAGTTAATTTGTTTGTTTGGTTGAACGCGCTAATCTCAGGATCTACTGGTTCGAATTGAAAAATTATTTTTGTGTTGGATAGTCCATTTACTGAGGAAGGCTACAGGCCCATGCGAAGCCGGGTCGGGTGGCTAGTTTAAAAATAATAGTGTAAAAACTAAAGAAGCGATAAACGATAAACTGTGGTTAGAAATTCCTGGGTGAATTCTAAGATGCCTGGTATTAGACAACAACTAATAAAGTTTGGGCAAGGCGATAATGGTGATATTTTTTATTGTCCATTTTTCTTATATCTAAAACTAAATGCAACCAATCCAACGATGAGATAGATAGACAATTTCAATGCCAAATTACTAGACTGTACAAGTAAAAAATAATTGATCCGGCGTCGAATCCCTTATAGCTATTATTCTAATCTAGAATTTAAATTTTAAAAAACCACCAGCTATCATGTAACCAATAGTGCTATTCTGGTACAACTCCCTCGGTGAACACCTAGGTGCAGTGAGATTTCATCCGTCAGGATGCTAGAGATAAAGCAAGCTAAAGCAGACGGACGGATGACATCTCACTTCACCTAAGTGTTCACCGAGGGAGATTGTAACAGAATAAGGTTACGATCACTATTTACATTTCTTACAACTTTTCCTTATGTTTTATGTTCGACTAAAATATCGTTTAACGAATTACACTTTTTACAGGATGTTTCATCATCATCATCATCAGCCGGAAGACGTCCACTGTTGAACAAAGGCGTCCCCCATAGACCGCCACTACGAGCGGAAACCTGCCGCTTGCATCCACCAGTTACCCGCGACCTTAACGATGTCGTCGGTCCATCTGGGCCTCAAGTCTTCTATTACAATAGTGTCAGAATGGTCTATCATTGATTTCATAATTGTTGATTTTGACAAGTTTGGTAATCTACTAATATATAATGGCGTCATTATGACTTTCCATTGGTCAACCACTGACACGCCATTGAAAGAAATGATATAGAATGATAAACTCGTAAAAATGACAAATTAATGACTGACTTACAGCCTATGATCAGTGATCTACCATTAGAACGTCATTGTGCAGTCATTGCTTTTAATTCGACCGACCAATGATCGACCATTATGAATTTAGCAGATTACGAACTTTTAGCAAAATGACAATGGCGATCCCATTGTCATTTTTGTTGGAATGGCGAAATTATAAAAATAGCAGACTTGGCCCCCTGGTGGGAGGCCTACCAACGTACAGAATGTTTATGTTAAGTGTTATTGTCATAAATATACATAGATATCCGAGTCATATACCATTTTACTGTTTGTAGCCCATTTGGTTCAAAAAGCTGAAACCACAAACCGTGCCCAAGCAATAATCGATAACATCAATCAATACGGTAAGTATTGATGTTCAATTACGTAGAAAGATTTTTTATAAATCAATTTTTGTCAGCAATTAGAATAATTACTGTTTTATTTAGTACAACTTTTGGGGAACTCTGTTATAGTAACAAAATCCCCAAGATTTTTGTTACATTTGAACCGCAATAATAAAAATTAGCGCCTACAATATTAGTTACTCTAAGATTTTATTTGTTAGCCGGTACTTAAATTATCGAACCGCTAAATAGTTTATCTTCATTTCTTTCCTCTCAAAACGTATGTTGAAAGATGCGTACGTAGGGATTTCATTCATTATTAAAATTTTATGAACATCAAAATCTATATCCCAGTGTAATCGTTGGCTAAAAATCATTCATGTTAGCAGTTACTTTTGTGCTGAACGGGTAAAACCCGGGTTGGAACAACGTAAGAGCATAAATGTAGTATTAAAACTTTATAAAAGCTGGTTCATCGTCGCGTGCGTGCGTAGTTGTGTGTTGCAAATGTAGCGATGGGGCGTCTCGTGGCTCTCGGTACTGTGCTAGCGTTCGTCTCTGTCTGCCACACGTCCGCCCGTAAGTTTACCTACTATATTTGTATACTTATCTACTTGTAGGTACATGTCATTGTACTCACTGCAGTTGTTGACTTATGGAGTGCATCGCAAAACAAGTTACCTTGAAGCGTTCAAATATATAAATAGTTTTTACGTTCTAAATGCAAGAATCATAACTGTACCTACCCACTTGTGTTACTGTTGTGCATGTTGAATGTGTGGTTATTTTTAGTGATGGATGTCGATTAAATTAAACTTAAGTTAACAGAATCATGCTCATAATAGATTCGTGGACCTTGTAGGTAAATAAAACTGCGCATTTAAATTTCCAAAGAAATCATTTTGTTGGATTAAACAATTTCCGTTTGCAGAAATATCCGGTACGGTGGTCGTCGATGATGGGCGAGTCGGCATAGGACTTATAACTGGCGGAAAGTTTGAACCCGGAAGCTTTAGTATTGGCGCTGTCGGCAGTAGACGTCCACCACAATTACCCCCATTCTTGAATAACGCTAACGGTCATGGTGAACAGCAAGGTAATTATCGACCACCTCATCGGGGTCACGAAGATGAAACAAACAATTCTGGAGGTAAACAATGTATTCCATCAGCAAAACTATTTATGATTGTGAATTTAATATTAATGATTTGTTATCATAACTTTATACACCAAAATCAATGAATGAAAAATAATGTTATGTAAGCTTGTTTTATCAAACTTGTGCTTAATCTTTATCTAGATGCACAATAAACATTATGATACTTTGATTTCATTTATTTAATTAAAGGTGGTATAAGAGGCAATGAGCATCTGAACCCAGCAATGCCACTAACAACATACACCTACTCAGGACAAGGAGGCAAAGGAGGTGAAGAAGGGGGTAGTGGGGGCGGTAAAATTATTATTGGTACAGTAGTCCTTCCTAATTATGACAATAACAAAGGAAACAATAATAATTATAGAAAACCTGTCGTTACTGGTGCTAGCGACTTAGAAGCTATAATAGGTAGCAACGGTGAACAAGATAGTATTCAGATTGGCGCCATCTCTGGCGGAAACTTCGAATATGGGGCTTGGAGTCTAAATAATAAAAAAAGACCTGCTGCTAGCGTACCCCAAAATACTGGATATCCTTATACAGGGAGTGAAGCACTTCATAATACGTATATACATGGTGCACATAACTATGGAGCTGGCAACGCCGGACACGGATATAACCAGGGCCAAATAAACTCTGGTTATAATTCGGGAAGTTATGAAAAGCCTTGGATTTGGGATTGATTGGTGTCCATATTGCCCATACAGAAAGTTATTATTGTTAAGGTTGATTTATGTAGGTAGCATATATGCGGTTTTAGAACCCGCTTGGATAATTAAGGGGCTATTTAACGACTTTTACAGATTTTAAACTGACAATCACGTCAAAATGTGCAGTGTAAATGATTTGAAAAAAATATATGTTAATCTAGAACATTCTCTTAATCACTTAGTAAGTGAATATTTTTTATTCTATTTATATTATATAGTTTAATTAACACGTGAAGTTGTGTCTGACGCGAACAAAACATTGACAATCACACAAAATCTACCAGGTATAATTATCCGAAACTTACACTATCTTACAGACAATTTTATTATCTATCTTTTAGTATACGCCTTTTTTTAATTTTGAAAGAATACTATTTTTATTTAATTTTTTCGATTAAACTTTGAGAGTTTTGGACGCAAAACTGATGCAGAACGGACGCAATCTGCGTTCAAAACTTTCAAAATTTAATCAAATAAATAAAAGTAGTATTCTTTCAAAATTAAAAAAAGGCGTATACTAAAAGATAGATAATAAGATTGTCTGTAAGATAGTGTAAGTTTCGGATAATTATACCTGGTAGATTTTGTGTGATTGTCAATGTTTTGTCCGCGTCAGACACAACTTCACGAGTTAATTAAACTATTTAATATGAACTTAATTAAAAATATTCACATTCTATATGATTAAGAGAATGTTCTAGTTTAACATATATTTTTTTTTCAAATCATTTACACTGCACATTTTGACGTGATTGTCAGTTTAAAATCTGTAAAAGTCGTTTAATAGCCCCTTAATCTAAATTTTATAAATTATTAAATTGGCAGCTGTTATTCTTATTTTTTGTATGTAAGAGATTTATTATTTGTTTAATAATTATTCAATGTATGATTGTTTATTATCATATAGGTACACTGAAATTTTAAATAAGTAGAATACCTAGAAACTCCAAGTTTCATGAAGTCGAAGACCAGAGTTGAACCCACAAAATTTGTCTATAGAGAAATTGTTTTTATTTTTGGTGTAAAATCCCTTCGTCCTTTTTCCACGTCATTCTATGAAGAGATCAGTCACCCTCATTGTCTATAGGCACTGTTCTCTTACTGTTCTGTTTCATTAAGGTTAAAGGCTTCTTAACTATAGGGAAAACGAAGTTGTCGAAAGTAATATTTTGTAATATTATGTAAATTTTATAATGATAATTCAATAAACAAGTCATTGTGTGACAGTCAATACATCCGATGCACATAATTCAAAGTTCTATAAGATAGAATTGAAGTTTAGTCACTCGAGAATTATGTAAATGTTATCTGTACTTACTAATATTGTTATCCTTCTAAAGTAACCCGGTGGTAGGAGCGGCTTTGGTTCTGTTTGTTGTTTTACAATTGCCACCGACTTCCAAAATTAAAGTTGAACTAATAGTATATTTGTACACCAATTTCAATATTAGGACATAGACCTTTATTATACCTGTATTCATGAATAAAGATTGATTGATAGATTAAACAATGGGCTTTTTACTTTTGCAACAACATTTGCACTAAGTGTTGAATTATGCCCATAGATTGCGGCCTCTTCCTTTGCACCGATATAGCAGCAGACACCGTTACTAAAATCACCGAAGGACGAATATTAAAATCGAAATACCTACTAAAATTGCCTGAATAGGCAACTCTTACATCTTATAAAAATGTAATATTTTTATACAAACGGAAACTTCGATGGCAGTTCTAAAACTGTTACCGCCGCGGCGCCGTCTAGCTTGGCGCGTACGCCACCCCTTACATTTATTGTATAATAACAATAGCATTTTGCTCATTGCATTGAATCCACGGCTCTACGCTCGGCAGTCATACTTCGAACCACTACATTAACGAGGCAGTCAGTCAACACACATTAACAATAAAATTTAATTATTCATTATAAAAACAACATAACATCTTTAGTGGCGACAAAAATCTTATGTTACACTGGTTTTTTTAACACACTGGAATATAACAAATGGTTCTTAAAATCACTTGAACGACTTCTATCCATGCTTAGTTTTGGAAGTAAAAACTGGTAAACTTCGCATTAATCGAGTTTTCAATTATAGGGATGAACAGAAAATTCAGACTATTATTATTACATCTGAAAATAAAAGCTATTTTCTTTTGGCTTTTTTCTTATCCGACTTCAAGTCAGTCAATTTTGGATGCACGTTAAGTTTAAGTGAGATAATGGTGCCGATTCCCTTGTTCACAAACTAAATTAAAATTAGGTATTTGGCATCTCTTACTATCAGGCAACTGAAGAAAAGGACAGCGACGGACAAGGACTAAGTTACAGATGTCAAATTAGTTTTTCTTTTGAACGTCGCAGTGTTTTTAATCAATACGTTCTGAAATGACAACTATAGGTAATTGTATGACGATTTTAGATCAACTTAAATTGACAGCTCTTTTTAATATATGTCTCTTTCTTGTTCTATTGGACAGAAAGAGATATAAATAGCCTAAAATTAATTAACTTCGTGCACAACAGAATTGGCATCAATATAAATTTTGTCCATGACCTGAACAGAAACTACGCAAATCCCATTCTAACCAAGTTTTGATATTTATTTCAGTTTCAACTAAGTGTGTTGGAGTTGTAAATTAGTACTTAATGGTTCTCATTACGCACCACCTGCGCCGCGGAGGAAATTGCTAAAAGGATAGATTTATTAAATAGGTTTTTGGCAGGTTATACTTTTCTCTTCTGGTAACCCATAGCTTAGACAGGTATATAGAAAGAAAGAAAGAAAGAAAGAAAAAGCATTTATTAGCCCGCAGCAGTATATACCTGGCTAAGGGCCAGGTAGCATCTTCAAGAATAAGTAAGAGCTTAATTAAAGAAAAATAAAACAACAGTTTATGTTTGAAAATTAGTATTGCTTGTTAAAAGAAGGCGGAGCAAAAGAGACATCATCAGACACTATAGGCACATTTAATGTTTGTATTTGGTGTGACCGGCATCTCCACCTGCGCCGGCGCTTCCTTGGCCGGTGGTATCGCCGCCGTGTCCGACACTGAAGCTGCCACCTCCAAACTGACCGCCACCCAAAGCCCCAACGGCGATACTGCCATGAGAAGCTTCCGCTGACCCTTTGACCTGGGGTTCTAGAAGAGTAACACAGCACTCAGTAACAGTAGCGTTATAGATGACATATCAAACTTATGTCGGTATAGATTTAATTTATGGTTAAATCGCACATCGCTAATTAAAGTACAAAAATTAATCATTGTTATTTTATTTATCCTCAATTTAATTAAATTAAATGTACCGTTGATGGTGTCACAATATTAATTGAAAATTAAAATAACTATAATTAGTGCCATTGACATTATTGCATATATATTATGGTAAACTTTGCGATATTTCTTTATTATACAATTTTTTACCGTGGTATTTCTAGGGTCGGCACGTTATTCAAAATATCGGGCACACGCTATTTAACTCAAATGGCCGACCAGTATTTAAGGCGCTACCCCGACCAAAAGTGCGTTTTTCTTCGTTATTCAAGGGCTATTAACTCATTAATTAAGAGAAACAAACAACATCTAAAAGCATATATTATATTATTAATGTTCAATATCCTATCATCACATTCCCCGTTCTTATATTTTTTTAATGTACCCTATATACACCTAAATCTCCCTGTAAAATAATGACTAAAATAATTGAAAACATGTATCTTTTGCTAAAGTTGACGTGCTATTAGTTTAGGATTACACTAATAGATAGGTAACTTAAAAATCTTTATATTTCACGTTTTATTTTATTTCAAAAGATCGTTTCTCTTTTTGTAAAACAAAAAAAACCCCAGAATTGAGCGAATTTCGATTCTTCGGCAAAGAGGAAATGTCAAGGTAATTTGGTCAGGGAAGCGCCTTAAAGTGCAACAAGCTGATTTAGTCTTGGCTAGGCTTTTTGGGGAATTAACAAAATTTCTACCAAAAGTAACAACGTTAGTAAATTTTAAAGAACTTCAAAAATAGGAGGACTGCACAAACAGCAAACGTATTGTGATTTGGTTATTGTACAGAAAATTAAAGAAAATCACCTGGTTAGTTAGAGTTACCTATCCATGGTCAACTGATTATGGATTTCGAAAATACCCCATCGAAGCCCTCATCGATGGACGTTATCTACGCAGACCTACAAATGCAGTGAAAGAGGTATCGTACGTAAGTATTTAAGGCACAAATAAATAGTTACCCACTGGTAACTCGCGAAAAGCGAGTTGCGAGAAAAGTGAGTTTTTTATACTATAATAACAGGTATTGTATATTAGGTTTAATTAAACTAGTGTATGAAACTGCACACTATTAGGTATTAAAATACTCATGCACTGGCACTATTAGAACTACTACACCACGCTTAATAACAGCAGTTATAAAACCACTAACCAGCCAGCCAGCTAGCCGGTTATCAGTTTCATAAAGTACTATTATTTATATTTATTATAAAGGATTTTACCCTAACGAATATTTAGCTAATGAAATGATATTTATTTTTTATATCATTAGGTTGAAACACAAAAGCTCTACCTTTAATTACTTTGTTTGCGAATACGAAACTTTAACAAATTAAGTTCAGCTGCAGTTTATGAAAACAACAACCTAATATTATACCTACAATACAATTTGATTATAATAATAATATAATATGTTTAAAGGTACCTTTTACTACGTATTATTATTATTATTATTTATATTTATTATAAAGGATTTTACCCTAACGAATATTTAGCTAATGAAATGATATTTCTTTTTTTATTTCATTAGGTTGAAACACAAAAGCTCTACCTTAAATTAATTTGTTTGCGAATACGAAACTTTAACAAATTAAGTTCAGCTGCAGTTTATGAAAACAACAACCTAATATTATACCTACAATTCAATTTGATTTTAATAATAATATAATATGTTTATAGGTACCTTTTACTACAGATGGTGTGGCAAAAACGCAAGCCACCACTCCCAGAACTAAGAAGACTGTCACTAGACGCGCCATTTCGCTTACTATCAAATTGTTCAGTACACTGAATACTGATCCTGACTTTGTGCACCTTTTATACCCGTAAATTATTCTTGTTGTAAACGCGATATATTTTTAAATGCTTCCACAAAGGCTAGCAACCTGTCTTTCCATATGAACCGGTCCAGGTGTGCTCACATGAAAATACCAGTGTGTCTTACAGTATGGTCATCATTTTTAGGGGTAATGATGTGTAGTAAATTTTTTTATTGCAAATTATATTTATTACTTTTACAGTGTGTTAGTTTAATACATAAATATAAAACAATTGAACATATTAAAAGCTTATTCGAAGTGGTCTCCATTGGCTGCAATACAGTTCTTTAAACGTTGAGGCCAGTTATCGATAGAAGCACGCACTCTTTCCATGGGAAAATTCTTCACTGCCAATCGTATCAATTGTTTTAAGGACTCCAAATTATCATGGTGTTTAGAGCAAGCCGTACTCTCTAAAACTGACCATAAATCATAATCCAGCGGAAGTCCGAAACGTTCACTTCCAACCAAGACTGCGTGGATCGAGCTTTATGACCCGGCGCCGAGTCTTGTTGGAAGGACCATACTTGGTTATTGAACATGGTGTTGTTAAGGGGCTTAACTACCTTCTCAAGAATGGTAACTTGATACACTTGTGCCGATATTTTGATACCTTTTTCACAAAAATATGGCTCAGTCACTCCTTCATAGCTAACACCCCACCAAACCATCACTGACGTCGGATAATGCCCACGTTGCACTCTGTCGACTAATTGGGAAGCTTCCTTAGAGCTTTGAGCATAAATACGGTCATTTTGTTTGTTAAAATGTTGCTCAATTGTAAAGATTATCTCATCCGTAAACAAAATTTTTCTGTGACCACCCTTTGCGTACCGCTTCAATAGTTGTTTCGATTTTACCACCCTATTCTTTTTTAAATTATCAGTTAAAAAATTACCAGTGCGTCTCTTATAGGCTGCAAGTCCTAAGTCATCTTTTAAAATACGCGACATGGTTCTGGGTGCTGGGTGGCAATCAAAATTATAATTAATAAATTAAAATTAAAATCATAGCATTAAATTATTATTATTATGAAATTATTATTATTATTAATCGTTATTATTATAATTGAAAAAAAAAAATATTACATTGAAGTTATTATTATGTAAAAATTTTTTTATGTTAAAATTTGTATCATGTAAAAAATAATGTGTTAAATTATTGTTATGTTGCCGTGCCCTAACCGGGTTTCATGTTGGAACTTACACTATTATAACAACTATGTACACACATGAATGCAATAAAGACATTTGATTTGATTTGATTTGATTTGATAAAATCTTTTGCTTTCGGACAGGATTTCTTTGAATTCTTTCCCTTACTGCTTTGACCACCTTTTTCGTACGAATACTACGTGGACGGCCAGATCTTTTTTTGTCACAAACAGAGGAGGTCTCATTGTACCTATTAATAGCCCGGTACACAAACATTTGACTAATACCAAGCGTATGGAGTGTTTTAAAAATTGTATTTGGCCGCATACCAACTTTGTGTAATGCAATTAATCACAGCGATTCGGTTCTCTTTTTCACCCCACTCCATTTTAATATCGCAAAATATTGTACAATGTATTGGCGCCAAAATTAGAGATCTCAATGAACAATCGTATAAAAATGACAGATTCCAAATTCAAATGGAATAGGTATCTTTCTTATTTTTAACTAGCTTCTGCCCGCAACTTCGTACGCGGATCCTGTTGCTTTTGCCAGCGACAACGGGGTCGGCGAAATCGAAGATCTGAAACTGTTACCGCCCTCACCGCGTGGAGGTACTCCCAGCTTATGTTATTTTATAAGATACAGTGAAATTAGTGGTAGCTTTGATTTTGTCATCAGATGTTTCTGATCTTCGATTTTTATAAGTCAACAGGAAATGCCCATCAGACCGAACAACTTTAGCTAAGACGTCATTCCTATATGTGTCATGGTGTAGCTGGGCTCTTGGAGTTCCACATCAGGTGTTCCAGATCTTCAAATTTATTCTCTCAGCAGAAAATGCTCATCACGTGGAACAATTTTTGCTGTGGTACCATTTTTGTATCTCTTATAGTTTAGCTGGTCTGTTGCGGTTCTGCATCTGGTGTTCAAGTTTCCAAGATAAATTATAGCCTATATGTTGGCCAGACTTAATACCTATACAACAAAAGAAAAATCATTCAAATCCGCCCAGTAGTTCCGAAGATTAGCGTGTACAAACAAACAGACAAACAGACAGAATTTTTTTTTTGGATTCGTGCTCTATTTCTGTCCTAAACCCCCCTCAATTATTTATTTTTTAATATATTCAATGTACAGAAACAGTTTTGTTACTGTTTTATTATATGTATATAGATTGTATCAGTATTTATGGCCAGACTAAGTATATGCTATGATATATACGAACCAATTCTTTTGTTAACTATGTATTACAAACATCTAAAAACCTATTTTAGTCTGAAAATTATGCCCAGTTTATACATTACCCTCAAAAAGAAAAGAAAGTGTTAAAAGTTTTATTTTTCTTAACCCAACCAAAAGATCGCCACAAAACTAGATCAATCATCATCATCTGCCTAGCTTTTTTCCCTACTAAGTATAATAGGGTCGGCTTTCAGTCTTACAGGATGCAACTGAATAACAGTGTTTTAAATGGAGAGACTGCCTGTTTGATCTCTACAACCCAGTTACTGCTACTTTACTGGGTAATATGATACCCATAGGTAAGTCTGGTTGACAGACTTTCTGGCTTCTGACACCCATAATAACTGTCGAACTACGAACCACAACCGACCGTGTTGACTGTGATCTACGAATTTCAGCTGGGTCCAACGGCTTTACGTGCTTTTCGAGACAAGAAGGGGTCTCGGTATGAAATGGATAGTCACGAATCCGCGGGCAAACCGGGGTAAGCAAAGCTTATTCCGATCAATCCGTTCGGATTTTACTTTGCTCCTCAAAAAAAGCTATATACAATATCGTGACTAACAAAGTTTTGCTCTTCTAATAAACTTTTATTTTTCTGTATTTTGGAGCTGACAAAGCTGCTTTTATATATAATATATTGTAATTATTGTATAATATATTGTAATATGTAAATTTTATTATGATAATTCAATAAACACGTCATTGTGTGACAGTCAATACATCCGATGCACATAATTCAAGGTTCTATAAAATAGAATTGAAGTTCAGTCACTCGAGAATCATGTAAATGTTATCTGTACTTACTAATATTGTTATCCTTCTAAAGTAACCCGGTGGTAGGAGTGGCTTTGGTTCTGTTTGTTGTTTTACAATTGCCACCGACTTCCGAAATTAAAGTTGAACTAATATATAAGGTGCTATAAAAATATCTGCCACGGCTTTAATGGGAGGTAGTATTGTGTTCAAAGATTACAATAGTGAAGAACTTTCGTACCCCAGAATAGTTAATTTAATTTGAGAAAATAAAGTAGTTTAATAAACATTGACTCTACTCTGCATAACGCGTTTCACAAATTACGCGCGATGTGTCGCTTCGTCAATGAAAACAACTGCTATCTCTTTCAATCTGTTCTGTGAATGAAAACTGAAATCAGCTGATTAGTTCGTCACTATCTAACCTACTAGGTACACAATAATACGCAGGGAAAAAAGTGTTTTAAAAGTGCAATTACTTACCAGCTACCGCATTCTTCCAAAAAACTGACGTAGGTAAATAAGATGATAAACTTCCCATCACACATAAAACAGGCTTTGGACTGACAAGTTAGTGTAAGAATCGCAATTTTTTTCTTATTATTTTTAAACAGTAGGTGCTTAGATTAATACTTAGGTATCAAATAACGATAAATTATAGTAACTTGGCGTGTTTAAAAGTTAATCATCTTATTTACAATAATTGCATCGTATTTACAGTTATTTACACACTCCCTACCTACTTATCTACAAAACTGTTGCACGAGTCCGCCTTCGCGTTGCACACAAATGTAGGCAAATGTAGTTCGGCAGAATATGGAGGCCTGCCTGCGTCAACCGGAGGCGGGTCAAAGCGGCCGTGTTCACGAAATCTGTACACGGCATCCAGAATGGTATGATGACTCACTCGCACACCAAACCTCTGCTGGTATAAGTTTACTGCATGCGCAGTTATGGAGTTACACTCGGTCACTCGCGGTAGCACAACACCATTTCAAGATATTCTTGATTGGAATACCGTCGTCTGGGAGGCATTTTTAAAGGAAGCGCGAGCGATTATCCCGTCGCTAACCGCTAATTAAAACTAACTTCCGAGCGGGCGGGGAGCGACCGGGCGACTGGCGAGCGGGCGGTCGGCTTGCGCGTGCTACGAACGGGGTAGTGCGGGTCAGGCAGGGTGGGGGCGCGCGGCTCTTTGACGACGCGAGCGACGTCCCGACGAGTGCCGATGCGCAGCGCTCGGCATCGTTTGATAAATGTTAAGAATGGCAACAGTGTATGAACGGCGCCGGCGTTTTGCGAAACGATTGAATTGTACCTATTCGGTGCGGTCTGGCAACAGCAAGTCTACGTGATGGTTTTATGCGAATAAATCAATTCAAATTTATACGTACAATTTTTTGTATGAAAAAAAATATGACAAATGATTAATAATTTATCTTTACTATTGTAATCTATAAACACAATACTGTCTCCCATTGCAGCCGTGGCAGATATTTTTATAGCACCTTATATATTTATACACCAATTTCAATATTAGGACATAGACCTTTATTATACCTGTATTCATGAATAAATATTGATTGATAGATTAAACAATGGGCTTTTTACTTTTGCAACAACATTTGCACTAAGTGTTGAATTATGCCCATAGCTTGCGGCCTCTTCCTTTGCACCGATGGCAGCAGACACCGTTACCAAAATCACCGAAGGACGAATATTAAAATCGAATTACTAAAATTGCCTGAATAGGCAACTCTTACATCTTATAAAAATTTAATATTTTTATACAAACGGAAACTTCGATGGCAATTCTAAAACTGTTACCGCCGCCGCCGCGGCGCCGTCTAGCTTGGCGCGTACGCCACCCCTTACATTTATTGTATAATAACAATAGCATTTTGCTCATTGCATTGAATCCACGGCTCTACGCTCGGCAGTCATACTTCGAACCACTACATTAACGAGGCAGTCAGTCAACACACATTAACAATAAAATTTAATTATTCATTATAAAAACAACATAACATCTTTAGTGGCGACAAAAATCTTATGTTACACTGGTTTTTTTAACACACTGGAAATGTAACAAATGGTTCTTAAAATCACTTGAACGACTTCTATCCATGCTTAGTTTTGGAAGTAAAAACTGGTAAACTTCGCATTAATCGAGTTTTCAATTATAGGGATGAACAGAAAATTCAGACTATTATTATTACATCTGAAAATAAAAGCTATTTTCTTTTGGCTTTTTTCTTATCCGACTTCAAGTCAGTCAATTTTGGATGCACGTTAAGTTTAAGTGAGATAATGGTGCCGATTCCCTTGTTCACAAACTAAATTAAAATTAGGTATTTGGCATCTCTTACTATCAGGCAACTGAAGAAAAGGACAGCGACAGACAAGGACTAAGTTACAGATGTCAAATTAGTTTTTCTTTTGAACTTCGCAGTGTTTTTAATCAATACGTTCTGAAATGACAACTATAGGTAATTGTATGACGATTTTAGATCAACTTAAATTGACAGCCCTTATTAATATATGTGTCTTTCTTGTTCTATTGGACAGAAAGAGATATAAATAGCTTAAAATTAATTAACTTCTTGCACAACAGAATTGGCATCAATATAATATTTGTCCATGACCTGAACAGAAACTACGCATATCCCATTCTAACCAAGTTTTGATATTTATTTCAGTTTCAACTAAGTGTGTTGGAGTTGTAAATTAGTACTTAATGGTTCTCATTACGCACCACCTGCGCCGCGGAGGAAATTGCTAAAAGGATAGATTTATTAAATAGGTTTTTGGCAGGTTATACTTTTCTCTTCTGGTAACCAATAGCTTAGACAGGTATATAGCAGTATATACCTGGCTAAGGGCCAGGTAGCATCTTCAAGAATAAGTAAGAGCTTAATTAAAGAAAAATAAAACAACAGTTTATGTTAGAAAATTAGTATTGCTTGTTAAAAGAAGGCGGAGCAAAAGAGACATCATCAGACACTATAGGCACATTTAATGTTTGTATTTGGTGTGACCGGCATCTCCACCTGCGCCGGCGCTTCCTTGGCCGGCGGTATCGCCGCCGTGTCCGACACTGAAGCTGCCACCTCCAAACTGACCGCCACCCACAGCCCCAACGGCGATACTGCCATGAGAACCTTCCGCTGACCCTTTGACCTGGGGTTCTAGAAGAGTAACACAGCACTCAGTAACAGTAGCGTTATAGATGACATATAAAACTTATGTCGGTATAGATTTAATGGTTAAATCGCACATCGCTAATTAAAGTACAAAAATTAAATCATTGTTATTTTATTTATCCTCAATTTAATTAAATTAAATGTACCGTTAATGGTGTCACAATATTAATTGAAAATTAAAATTACTATAATTAGTGCCATGGACAGTATTGCATATATAATTTGTTAAACTTTGCGATATTTCTTTATTATACAATTTTTTACCGTGGTATTTCTAGGGTCGGCACGTTATTCAAAATGTCGGGCACACGCTATTTAACTCAAATGGCCGACCAGTATTTAAGGCGCTACCCCGACCAAAAGTGCGTTTTTCTTCGTTATTCAGGGGCTATTAACTCATTAATTAAGAGAAACAAACAACATCTAAAAGTATATATTATATTATTAATGTTCAATATCCTATCATCACATTCCCCGTTCTTATATTTTTTTTAATGTACCCTATATACACCTAAATCTCCCTGTAAAATAATGACTAAAATAATTGAAAACATGTATCTTTTGCTAAAGTTGACGTGCTATTAGTTTAGGATTACACTAATAATAATAATAATAATAATAATAATAATTATATTTCACGTTTTATTTTATTTCAAAAGATCGTTTCTCTTTTTGTATAACAAAAAAAACCCCAAAAATTGAGCGAATTTCGATTCTTCGGCAAAGAGGAAATGTCAAGGTTATTTGGTCAGGGAAGCGCCTTAAAGTGCAACAAGCTGATTTAGTCTTGGCTAGGCTTTTTGGGGAATTAACAAAATTTCTACCAAAAGTAACAACGTTAGTAAATTTTAAAGAACTTCAAAAATAGGAGGACTGCACAAACAGCAAACGTATTGTGATTTGGTTATTGTACAGAAAATTAAAGAAAATCGCCTGGTTAGTTAGAGTTACCTATCCATGGTCAACTGATTATGGATTTCGAAAATACCCCATCGAAGCCCTCATCGATGGACGTTATCTACGCAGACCTACAAATGCAGTGAAAGAAGTATCGTACGTAAGTATTTAAGGCACAAATAAATAGTTACCCACTTTTAACTTTTCGACCTCATAGGTCAGTGGCCTATGAGGTCGAAAAGCGAGTTGCGAGAAAAGTGAGTTTTTTATACTATAATAACAGGTATTGTATATTAGGTTTAATTAAACTAGTGTATGAAACTGCACACTATTAGGTATTAAAATACTCATGTGGCACTGGCACTATTAGAACTACTACACCACGCTTAATAACAGCAGTTATAAAACCACTAACCAGCCAGCCAGCTAGCCGGTTATCAGTTTCATAAAGTACTATTATTTATATTTATTATAAAGGATTTTACCCTAACGAATATTTAGCTAATGAAATGATATTTCTTTTTTATATCATTAGGTTGAAACACAAAAGCTCTACCTTTAATTACTTTGTTTGCGAATACGAAACTTTAACAAATTAAGTTCAGCTGCAGTTTATGGAAACAACAACCTAATATTATACCTACAATACAATTTGATTTTAATAATAATATAATATGTTTAAAGGTACCTTTTACTACAGATGGTGTGGCAAAAACGCAAGCCACCACTCCCAGAACTAAGAAGACTGTCACTAGACGCGCCATTTCGCTTACTATCAAATTGTTCAGTACACTGAATACTGATCCTGACTTTGTGCAGCTTTTATACCCGTAAATTATTCTTGTTGTAAACGCGATATATTTTTAATTGCTTCCACAAAGGCTAGCAACCTGTCTTTCCATATGAACCGGTCCAGGTGTGCTCACATGAAAATACCAGTGTGTCTTACAGTATGGTCATCATTTTTAGGGGTAATGATGTGTAGTCATAAAAACTACTAAAAAATATCCTATGACCATTACCGTGTTATTAATTATGCAACTGAAACATTTTGTGTTTATAAAATGCGGAAACAATCGAATGAAAGTACTTTAAGTTCCGATAAATATAGACGTCAATGGTTGACGCAATACTATCCTATTAGCTTTTATATTACACGGAAAAGTATTATTAGTCTCAGTTTGTTCCGAAATGCTAAAAAAGGTGTTTCACAAAATTAGAACTAGAACTAAATATTATTTCCCAATTAGAACTAGTTATTATTACCCAATGATAATAATACTCATAAGTGAACCAATTTATGCTTTGATACACGTAGTCTTGCCATAAATATTCAAAGAAAAAAAAAATTTTTTTATTGCAAATTATATTTGTTACTTTTACAGTGTGTTAGTTAAATACATAAATATAAAACAATTCAAAATATAAAAGCTTATTCGAAGTGGTCTCTATTGGCTGCAATACAGTTCTTTAAACGTTGAGGCCAGTTATCGATAGAAGCACGCACTCTTTCCATGGGAAAATTCTTCACTGCCAATCGTATCAATTGTTTTAAGGACTCCAAATTATCATGGTGTTTAGAGCAAGCCGTACTCTCTAAAACTGACCATAAATCATAATCCAGCGGAAGTCCGAA
Organism: Charanyca ferruginea; assembly: GCA_947361185.1. NCBI lineage: Eukaryota > Metazoa > Arthropoda > Insecta > Lepidoptera > Noctuidae > Charanyca > Charanyca ferruginea. The sequence continues at coordinate 26,471,513 of OX376058.1, read as the reverse complement.
ACGTTCACTTCCAACCAAGACTGCGTGGATCGAGCTTTATGACCCGGCGCCGAGTCTTGTTGGAAGGACCATACTTGGTTATTGAACATGGTGTTGTTAAGGGGCTTAACTACCTTCTCAAGAATGGTATTTTGATACACTTGTGCCGATGTTTTGATACCTTTTTCACAAAAATATGGCTCAGTCACTCCTTCATAGCTAACACCCCACCAAACCATCACTGAAGTCGGATAATGCCCACGTTGCACTCTGTCGACTAATTAGGAAGCTTCCTTAGAGCTTAGAGCATAAATACGGTCATTTTGTTTGTTAAAATTTTGCTCAATTGTAAAGATTATCTCATCCGTAAACAAAATTTTTCTGTGACCTCCCTTTGCGTACCGCTTCAGTAGTTGTTTCGATTTTACCACCCTATTCTTTTTTAAATTATCAGTTAAAAAATGACCAGTGCGTCTCTTATAAGCTGCAAGTCCTAAGTCATCTTTTAAAATACGCGACATGGTTCTGGGTGTTGGGTGGCAATCAAAATTATAATTAATAAAATAAAATTAAAATCATAGCATTAAATTATTATATTATGAAATTATTATTATTATTAATCGTTATTATTATAATTGAAAAAAAATATATTACATTGAAGTTATTATTATGTAAAAATTTTTTTATGTTAAAATTAGTATCATGTAAAAAATAATGTGTTTAATTATTGTTATGTTGCCGTGCCCTAACCGGGTTTCATGTTGGAACTTACACTATTATAACAACTATGTACACACATGAATGCAATAAAGACATTTGATTTGATTTGATTTGATTTGATTTGATAAAATCTTTTACTTTCGGACAGGATTTCTTTGAATTCTTTCCCTTACTGTTTTGACCACCTTTTTCGTACGAATACTACGTGGACGGCCAGATCTTTTTCTGTCACAAACAGAGGAGGTCTCATTGTACCTATTAATAGCCTGGTACACAAACATTTGACTAATACCAAGCGTATGGAGTGTTTTAAAAGTTGCATTTGGCTCCATACCAACTTTGTGTAATGCAATCACAGCGATTCGGTTCTCTTTCTCACCCCACTCTATTTTAATATCGCAAAATATTGTACAATGTATTGGCGCCAAAATTAGAGATCTCAATGAACAATCGTATAAAAATGACAGATTCCAAATTCAAATGGAATAGGTATCTTTCTTATTTTTAACTAGCTTCTGCCCGCAACTTCGTACGCGGATCCTTTTGCTTTTGCCAGACAACGGGGTCGGCATCTGAAACTGTTACCGCCCTCACCGCGTGGAGGTACTCCCAGCTTATGTTATTTTATAAGATACAGTGAAATTAGTGATAGCTTTGATTTTGACATCAGATGTTTCTGATCTTCGATTTTTAGAAGTCAACAGGAAATGCCCATCAGACCGAACACCTTTTGCTAAGACGTCATTCCTATATGTGTCATGGTGTAGCTGGGCTCTTGGAGTTCCACATCAGGTGTTCCAGATCTTCAAATTTATTCTCTCAGCAGAAAATGCTCATCACGTGGAACAATTTTTGCTATGGTACCATTTTTGTATCTCTTATAGTTTAGCTGGTCTGTTGCGGTTCTACATCTGGTGTTAAAGTTTCCAAGATAAATTATAGCCTATATGTTGCCCAGACTTAATACCTATACAACAAAAGAAAAATCATTCAAATCCGCCCAGTAGTTCCGAAGATTAGCGTGTACAAACAAACAGACAAACAGACCAACAGACAGAATTTATTTTTTGGATTCGTGCTCTATTTCTGTTCCTAAATCCCCCCCCCCCCCAATTATTTATTTTTTAATATATTCAATGTACAGAAACAGTTTTGTTACTGTTTTATTATATGTATAGATATAGATAAGATACAGTGAAATTAGTGATAGCTTTGATTTTGACATCAGATGTTTCTGATCTTCGATTTTTAGAAGTCAACAGGAAATGCCCATCAGACCGAATACCTTTTGCTAAGACGTCATTCCTATATGTGTCATGGTGTAGCTGGGCTCTTGGAGTTCCACATCAGGTGTTCCAGATCTTCAAATTTATTCTCTCAGCAGAAAATGCTCATCACGTGGAACAATTTTTGCTGTGATACCATTTTTGTATCTCTTATAGTTTAGCAAGTCTGTTGCGGTTCTGCATCTGGTGTTTAAGTTTCCAAGATAAATTATAGCCTATATGTTGGCCAGACTTAATACCTATACAACAAAAGAAAAATCATTCAAATCCGCTTAGTAGTTCCGAAGATTAGCGTGTACAAACAAACAGACAAACAGACAGAATTTTTTTTTTGGATTCGTGCTCTATTTCTGTCCCTAAACCCCCCTCAATTATTTATTTTTTAATATATTCAATGTACAGAAACAGTTTTGTTACTGTTTTATTATATGTATATAGATTGTATCAATATTTATGGCCAGACTAAGTATATGCTATGATATATACGAACCAATTCTTTTGTTAACTATGTATTACAAACGTCTAAAAGCCTATTTTAGTCTGAAAATTATGCCCAGTTTATACATTACCCTCAAAAAGAAAAGAAAGTGTTAAAAGTTTTAATTTTCTTAACCCAACCAAAAGATCGCCACAAAACTAGATCAATCATCATCATCTGCCTAGCTTTTTTCCCAACTAAGTATAATAGGGTCGGCTTTCAGTCTTACAGGATGCAACTGAATAACAGTGTTTTAAATGGAGAGACTGCCTGTTTGATCTCTACAACCCAGTTACTGCTACTTTACTGGGTAATATGATACCCATAGGTAAGTCTGGTTGACAGACTTTCTGGCTTCTGACACCCATAATAACTGTCGAACTACGAACCACAACCGACCGTGTTGACTGTGATCTACGAATTTCAGCTGGGTCCAACGGCTTTACGTGCTTTTCGAGACAAGAAGGGGTCTCGGTATGAAATGGATAGTCACGAATCCGCGGGCAAACCGGGGTAAGCAAAGCTTATTCCGATCAATCCGTTCGGATTTTACTTTGCTCCTCAAAAAAAGCTATATACAATATCGTGACTAACAAAGTTTTGCTCTTCTAATAAACTTTTATTTTTCTGTATTTTGGAGCTGACAAAGCTGCTTTTATATATAATATATTGTAATTATTGTATAATATATTGTAATATGTAAATTTTATTATGATAATTCAATAAACACGTCATTGTGTGACAGTCAATTCATCCGATGCACATAATTCAAGGTTCTATAAGATAGAATTGAAGTTCAGTCACTCGAGAATCATGTAAATGTTATCTGTACTTACTAATATTGTTATCCTTCTAAAGTAACCCGGTGGTAGGAGTGGCTTTGGTTCTGTTTGTTGTTTTACAATTGCCACCGACTTCCGAAATTAAAGTTGAACTAATATATATTTATACACCAATTTCAATATTAGGACATAGACCTTTATTATACCTGTATTCATGAATAAAAATTGATTGATAGATTAAACAATGGGCTTTTTACTTTTGCAACAACATTTGCACTAAGTGTTGAATTATGCCCATAGCTTGCGGCCTCTTCCTTTGCACCGATGGCAGCAGACACCGTTACCAAAATCACCGAAGGACGAATATTAAAATCGAATTACTAAATTTGCCTGAATAGGCAACTCTTACATCTTATAAAAATGTAATATTTTTATACAAACGGAAACTTCGATGGCAGTTCTAAAACTGTTACCGCCGCGGCGCCGTCTAGCTTGGCGCGTACGCCACCCCTTACATTTATTGTATAATAACAATAGCAATTTGCTCATTGCATTGAATCCACGGCTCTACGCTCGGCAGTCATACTTCGAACCACTACATTAACGAGGCAGTCAGTCAACACACATTAACAATAAAATTTAATTATTCATTATAAAAACAACATAACATCTTTAGTGGCGACAAAAATCTTATGTTACACTGGTTTTTTTAACACACTGGAAATGTAACAAATGGTTCTTAAAATCACTTGAACGACTTCTATCCATGCTTAGTTTTGGAAGTAAAAACTGGTAAACTTCGCATTAATCGAGTTTTTAATTATAGGGATGAACAGAAAATTCAGACTATTATTATTACATCTGAAAATAAAAGCTATTTTCTTTTGGCTTTTTTCTTATCCGACTTCAAGTCAGTCAATTTTGGATGCACGTTAAGTTTAAGTGAGATAATGGTGCCGATTCCCTTGTTCACAAACTAAATTAAAATTAGGTATTTGGCATCTCTTACTATCAGGCAACTGAAGAAAAGGACAGCGACGGACAAGGACTAAGTTACAGATGTCAAATTAGTTTTTCTTTTGAACGTCGCAGTGTTTTAATTAATACGTTCTGAAATGACAACTATAGGTAATTGTATGACGATTTTAGATCAACTTAAATTGACAGCCCTTATTAATATATGTCTCTTTCTTGTTCTATTGGACAGAAAGAGATATAAATAGCTTAAAATTAATTAACTTCTTGCACAACAGAATTGGCATCAATATAACATTTGTCCATGACCTGAACAGAAACTACGCATATCCCATTCTAACCAAGTTTTGATATTTATTTCAGTTTCAACTAAGTGTGTTGGAGTTGTAAGTTAGTACTTAATGGTTCTCATTACGCACCACCTGCGCCGCGGAGGAAATTGCTAAAATGATAGATTTATTAAATAGGTTTTTGGCAGGTTATACTTTTCTCTTCTGGTAACCCATAGCTTAGACAGGTATATAGCAGTATATACCTGGCTAAGGGCCAGGTAGCATCTTCAAGAATAAGTAAGAGCTTAATTAAAGAAAAATAAAACAACAGTTTATGTTAGAAAATTAGTATTGCTTGTTAAAAGAAGGCGGAGCAAAAGAGACATCATCAGACACTATAGGCACATTTAATGTTTGTATTTGGTGTGACCGGCATCTCCACCTGCGCCGGCGCTTCCTTGGCCGGCGGTATCGCCGCCGTGTCCGACACTGAAGCTGCCACCTCCAAACTGACCGCCACCCACAGCCCCAACGGCAATACTGCCATGAGAACCTTCCGCTGACCCTTTGACCTGGGGTTCTAGAAGAGTAACACAGCACTCAGTAACAGTAGCGTTATAGATTACATATCAAACTTATGGCGGTATAGATTTAATTTATGGTTAAATCGCACATCGCTAATTAAAGTACAAAAATTAAATCATTGTTATTTTATTTATCCTCAATTTAATTAAATTAAATGTACCGTTAATGGTGTCACAATATTAATTGAAAATTAAAATAACTATAATTAGTGCCATTGACATTATTGCATATATATTATGGTAAACTTTGCGATATTTCTTTATTATACAATTTTTTACCGTGGTATTTCTAGGGTCGGCACGTTATTCAAAATATCGGACACACGCTATTTAACTCAAATGGCCGACCAGTATTTAAGGCGCTACCCCGACCAAAAGTGCATTTTTCTTTGTTATTCAGGGGCTATTAACTCATTAATTAAGAGAAACAAACAACATCTAAAAGCATATATTATATTATTAATGTTCAATATCCTATCATCACATTCCCCGTTCTTATATTTTTTTAATGTACCCTATATACCTACACCTAAATCTCCCTGTAAAATAATGACTAAAATAATTGAAAACATGTATCTTTTGCTAAAGTTGACGTGCTATTAGTTTAGGATTACACTTATAGATAGGTAACTTAAAAATCTTTATATTTTACTTCGGCACAGAGGAAATGTCAAGGTTATTTGGTCAGGGAAGCGCCTTAAAGTGCAACAAGCTGATTTAGTCTTGGCTAGGCTTTTTGGGGAATTAACAAAATTTCTACCAAAAGTAACAACGTTAGTAAATTTTAAAGAACTTCAAAAATAGGAGGACTGCACAAACAGCGAACGTATTGTGATTTGGTTATTGTACAGAAAATTAAAGAAAATCGCCTGGTTAGTTAGAGTTACCTATCCATGGTCAACTGATTATGGATTTCGAAAATACCCCATCGAAGCCCTCATCGATGGACGTTATCTACGCAGGCCTACAAATGCAGTGAAAGAGGTATCGTACGTAAGTATTTAAGGCACAAATAAATAGTTACCCACTGGTAACTTTTCGACCCCATAGGTCAGTGGCCTATGAGGTCGAAAAGCGAGTTGCGAGAAAAGTGAGTTTTTTATACTATAATAACAGGTATTGTATATTAGGTTTAAATAAACTAGTGTATGAAACTGCACACTATTAGGTATTAAAATACTCATGTGACACTGGCACTATAAGAACTACTACACCACGCTTAATAACAGCAGTTATAAAACCACTAACCAGCCAGCCAGCTAGCCGGTTATCAGTTTCATAAAGTACTATTATTTATATTTATTATAAAGGATTTTACCCTAATGAATATTTAGCTAATGAAATGATATTTCTTTTTTATATCATTAGGTTGAAACACAAAAGCTCTACCTTTAATTACTTTGTTTGCGAATACGAAACTTTAACAAATTAAGTTCAGCTGCAGTTTATGAAAACAACAACCTAATATTATACCTACAATACAATTTGATTTTAATAATAATATAATATGTTTAAAGGTACCTTTTACTACGTTTTATTATTATTATTATTTATATTTATTATAAAGGATTTTACACTAACGAATATTTAGCTAATGAAATGATATTTATTTTTTATTTCATTAGGTTGAAACACAAAAGCTCTACCTTAAATTAATTTGTTTGCGAATACGAAACTATAACAAATTAAGTTCAGCAGTTTATGAAAACAACAACCTATTATTATATCTACAATACAATTTGATTTTAATAATAATATAATATGTTTATAGGTACCTTTTACTACAGATGGTGTGGCAAAAACGCAAGCCACCACTCCCAGAACTAAGAAGACTGTCACTAGACGCGCCATTTCGCTTACTATCAAATTGTTCAGTACACTGAATACTGATCCTGACTTTGTGCAGCTTTTATACCCGTAAATTATTCTTGTTGTAAACGCGATATATTTTTAAATGCTTCCACAAAGGCTAGCAACCTGTCTTTCCATATGAACCGGTCCAGGTGTGCTCACACTGCTCACATGAAAATACCAGTGTGTCATACAGTCTGGTCGTCATTTTTAGGGGTAATGATGGATAGTAATAAAAACTACGAAAAAAAATATCCTATGACCATTACCGTGTTATTAATTATGTAACTGAAACATTTTGTGTTTATAAAATGCGGAAACAATCGAATAAAAATACTTTAAGTTCCGATAAATATAGACGTCAATGGTTGACGCAATACTATCCTATTAGCTTTCACATTTTACGGAAAAGTATTATTAGTCTCAGTTTGTTCCGAAATGTTTTAATACTAAAAAAGGTGTTTCACAAAATTAGAACTAGAACTAAATATTATTTCCCAATTAGAACTAGGTATTATTACCCAATGATAATAATACTCATTAGTGAACTACTTTATGCTATGATATACCTAGTCTTGCCATAAATATTGTCACGAAAACAAAAAAAAATATTTTATTGCAAATAATATTTATTACTTTTACAGTGTGTTAGTTTAATACATAAATATAAAACAATTTAAAATATAAAAGCTTATTCGAAGTGGTCTCCATTGGCTGCAATACAGTTTTTTAAACGTTGAGGCCAGTTATTAATGGAAGCACGCACTCTTTCCATTGGAAAATTCTTCACTGCCATTCGTATGGATTGTTTTAGGGACTCCAAATTATCATGGCGTTTAGAGCAAGCCGTACTCTGTAAAACTGACTATAAATCATAATCCAGCGGATTAAGATCGGGACTAGACGACGGCCAGTCTTCAGCTCTGATGAAGTCCGAAACGTTCACTTCCAACCAAGACTGCGTGGATCGAGCTTTATGACCCGGCGCCGAGTCTTGTTGGAAGGACCATACTTGGTTATTGAACATGGTGTTGTTAAGGGGCTTAACTACCTTCTCAAGAATGGTATCTTGATACACTTGTGCCGATGTTTTGATACCTTTTTCACAAAAATATGGCTCAGTCACTCCTTCATAGCTAACACCCCACCAAACCATCACTGAAGTCGGATAATGCCCACGATGCACTCTGTCGACTAATTAGGAAGCTTCCTTAGAGCTATGAGCATAAATATGGTCATTTTGTTTGTTAAAATGTTGCTCAGTTGTAAAGATTTTCTCATCCGTAAACAACATTTTTCTGTGACCTCCCTTTGTGTACCGCTTCAGTAGTTGTTTCGATTTTACCACCCTATTCTTTTTTAAATTATCAGTTAAAAAATGACCAGTGCGTCTCATATAGGCTGCAAGTCCTAAGTCATCTTTTAAAATACGCGACATGGTTCTGGGTGCTATCTTCATCTCCCGAGATAAAATCTTTTGCTTTCGGACAGGATTTCTTCGTATTCTTTCCCTTACTGCTTTGACCACCGTTTTCGTACGAACACTACGTGGACGGCCAGACCTTTTTCTGTCACAAACAGAGGAGGTCTCATTGTACCTATTAATAGCCCGGTACACAAACATTTGACTAATACCAAGCGTATGGAGACTTTTAAAAATTGCATTTGGCTCCATACCAGCTTTGTGTAATGCAATCACAGCGATTCGGTTCTCTTACTCACCCCACTCCATTTTAATATCTAATATATATAAATCTCCGGTCACGATGTTTGTCCGCGATGGACTCCTAAACTACTGAAGCGATTATAATGAAATTTGTACACCGTGTGCAGTTTGATCCAACTTGAAAGATAGGGTAGGTGTAGGGTAGGTGTAGGGTAGGTGTAGGGTAGGTGTAGGGTAGGTGTAGGGTAGGTGTAGGGTAGGTGTAGGGTAGGTGTAGGGCAGGTGTAGGGTAGGTGTAGGGTAGGTGTAGGGTAGGTGTAGGGTAGGTGTAGGGTAGGTGTAGGGTAGGTGTAGGGTAGGTGTAGGGTAGGTGTAGGGTAGGTGTAGGGTAGGTGTAGGGTAGGTGTAGGGTAGGTGTAGGGTAGGTGTAGGGTAGGTGTAGGGTAGGTGTAGGGTAGGTGTAGGGTAGGTGTAGGGTAGGTGTAGGGTAGGTGTAGGGTTGGTGTAGGGTTGGTGTAGGGTTGGTGTAGGGTAGGTGTAGGGCTGGTGTAGGGTAGGTGTAGGGTTGGTGTAGGGTAGGTGTAGGGTAGATGTAAGGTAGGTAAATAGGGACAGGACAACGTCTGTCGGGTCAGCTAGTTGTATTATATAATATTGTACAATGTATTGGCGCCTAAATTAGAGAACTCAATGAACAATCGTATAAAAATGACAGATTCCAAATTTAAATGTAATAGCTTTCTTATTTTTAATTGTAACAATATTTATGGCCGGACTAAGTATACGCTATGATATATACGAACCAATTCTTTTGTTAACTATGTATTACGAACGTCTAAAAGCATATTTTATTTTGAAAATTAAGCCCAGTTTATACAATATTACCCTTAAAAAAGAAAAGAAAGTGTTAAAAGTTTTATTTTTCTTAATCCAACCAAAACATCGCCACAAAGCTAGATCAATCATCATCATCTGCCTAGCTTTTTTCCCAACTAAGTACAGGGTGTCCGCAGGCAGATTTTAAAACAAAATGAAATAAAAATATACAGAAAAACAAAGTTATTTATTTATCATCTTATGGTAGGTTCACACGCGCGCGTTCAACTCTACATTCAACGTGCACATTCACATTCACGAGCGTGTAAACGGTACGCCCGAACCCGTGAACGCGCCTGTGAACGTGAATGCCGCGAATCGGGCAAGTGTCGGTTTTTTTGGCAAAGTTCAAAGGATGAATGTGCGGGCGCCCGGTGACTGTTTACACGCGCGCGGGCAGTCAGTCTCTCCCGCGCTTTCGCGACGAGTGGATCTTCATTCAACGTTGCTAAGAAAGTCGCTACGATCGGAGATTACAACATGGCGGAATGGTCAAACGAGACAGGATTTGAAAACAAAAAAGGAGACCCTAATGGGAAGATTTTGGCGCCATCTGAAGAAAAAACAAGAATCTATGCGATCTGGTGCAGGTAGGTACTTATGTTTACTTTACGTACAGTTGCACCTTTTCAAAAGAAAAAAAATAAAAATTAATTAGTTAATTATTTATTTTTATTTTACCTAGGCTTAGGCCAAGATTGGTTTGGTTTCAAATCCGAAGGTCCCAGGTTTGATTCCCGTATGTGGTACAACATTTTAGTGATTAATCATATTTTTCAGGGAGTGACGAGATATATGAACCCATTTGGTTTGCATACCAGATAATGGAGTCCTTTCTGCTGCCTGTTTATACCAGTAGGGCTACACTCAACACAGAAGAGGTAAATAAATTAGTTTCGTATGTTTTAATCATTATATTTAAATAAAGGTACTATTAGTATTAGTAACTTAGTAGGTACATATTAGTTTGATAAAAATAGTTAGTTTTTTTTTCCTGGCGGCACGGTACGCCGTAGGTCATGGGTTCGAGTCCCGCCTGTGTCATTTATTTTTCAGTTTTTTCTATTCTACATGCGTTAAAACAAAAAAGTTATACATTTATATAATTTTAACATAATATGTAGGTAGGTACATTGTTAGTGGATAGCCCTATAAAAATATGAAGAAAATTCGTCCCTGATTTCTCTAGCGTTCAGAGGTGATCTTCGTGCTATCATTGGCAAATCTCTTATAGCGTTATATCCACCTGCGTTTGTTCGCCACAATCCAGGCCTTGTCAGATTGCCGTTATCATCGTATTCATCAAACGTTCCTGGAGGAGTATATCTTGCTGCGGAACTTTTACTGTTTCTGAGAAAGTTGTGTAGCAGTACACATGTCACTGTCAATTGTGATACAATATCTGGATTCAGATCAATTGGTCGTCGAAATATTCTAAATACTGCACTTAAGATTCCGATAGTGTTTCCACCACAACTCGGGATCTGGACAGACATTTATTAAATATCCTTTTTTGTGAATCCTAATCATGATTGCCAGGGTATGGTTTCATTACATGTGTACTGAGTGCAAAAGCACCATCGCCTATGAAGACATATGGCACATCAATATTTGATCCGGGAAGAGGACATGGTGTGGGTAGATCTAATTCGTTTCTACAGATTTTTTTCCATAACAATGAATTGTTGAATACACCACCATCACTTATTCTTCCTTGGCTTCCTATGTCGGCAAATATAAATTTATAATTGCTATCCACTAGTGCCATTAGAACAATGCTAAAAGTCTTCTTATAGTTATAAAACTCGGTTCCACTGTGATAAGGGTTTTCCATTACGATATGCTTGCCGTCTATTGATCCGATACAGTGTGGTAATTTTCTTCTAAATCCTTTTTCGATATCTAACCAACCGTCCGCTGTTGTGGGCATCTGAAATAATAATAGCATATATTAGCATTAAATTAATTAAAATACCTTTTTTACAGAGACCATCAACGTCATCAGAATCACATGATTCACAAATACCAAAGGAACCTTTTGGAGATGAAACAACACCGGAACTACATGAAGCTATCGACAACGAAAGAACTGATAGCGAAGTGATGGAAACATTACAATCGCCAAGGACTCCAACCTCACAGATGCAGCCTACTCAAGCAAAAAATAGCCGTCGTCGCTCAGTACCTAATACAGCCGAGCAGCAAATGGCTACAGCATTCGGTCAATTGACTAATGTTTTAGGACAACGTCAATCACATACTGCAATTAAAGAAGATGATGACTGCGATCTCTACGCCAAGCTTTTGGCTACAAAACTGCGAGAACTGTCCAAAGACGAACGTAAATTAATAATGTATGAAATAGATGGCATATTTGTTAATAGAATTCAGTGCAGGCTACCTAGACGTGAAACACCATCTCCACTATATTCAAACCCATATTCTAGACCACCGTCAGTATCGACTTCATGCAGATCACAAGCGAAGCGAAGCCGACCTTCAATTTAAGCTCATATTCCGAACCAATTTCAAACATTCATGCATCAAATCAACCTGTTGAACTCTCACATCAACGCACATCTATTCAATGTGCAAACGACCTCTTAATGCAAACCCCATCCTTTCAATCTGCAAATGCACACTCAATTCAACCCCCATCTTTTCAGTATGCAAACACACACTTAATCCAGTCAGACATTTATTCAGTCCAATCTCCATAATTATGTTCAATCCGCAAACACGTACTCAATCCAACCTGCACACACTCAATCCGCAAACACGTACTCAATCCAACCTGCACACACAATCCGCAAACACATACTCAATCCAACCTGCACACACACAATCCACAAATACTTACTCAATCCAGACTAAACCTAACATTATACAAATTGCATTAGGAAATTCATTTGAAACATTTGGATCTAATGAAACAAGAGAACCATGAATGAACCTAATAATTAATTGTCATTGTTTTTGTTTGCCAAAAATTTTGTTGTCAGTGTCTGATTTTTGTCTTTGATATCTTTATTTTAGTTCAGTAATTTGTGTTTATTTTGTCAATAAAAAACCTTAAAAATATAACTACCTTTACTTCATCTTTTAGAACTTCATTAAGAGCTCTAGAGACTTCCCATATAATTCCTGATATAGATGCTTTGGAGACTTTAAACAGATAGTGTGGACTTCTGTAGCTATCACCAGATGCTAAAAATCTTAGCGTCATGATAAGACGAAATTTTGCTGGAATAGCTTCTCTGAAATCTGTGTCTTGCTTAGAAATTATCGGTGAAATTTTACTCAGCAAAATTTCAAAATCAGTAAAGGTCATTCGACAAAAATTATCGAACTCTCCAGACGGTTCATGCAAGAGCTCATCAAATTTTTCTTCTATGAACTCCCTGTAAACGAAAAACAAATTATGTATTTTAGGAGCCCTGGAAGTGTGAAGTACACAGGGTGTCCCACGGCGATGCTTCATCGAGGGGAAGTACCTTAAAATATTGAAATTATAGCAATTTACAATAAACAACTGCATTCACAGATTCTTTTTAATTCTACGCATTTTAATATTTTGTTAAAATTTTAAATTAATTTTTATTTTTTTAATTAAAATCTGTGAATGCAGTTTAAATTGTTTTAAAACATAAACTAAAATCATAAATGGGTAACTTTGTAAGCATTTTACACCACTGAATCACGATCGGAGAAAACACAGGTACTTACTTGGTACGATTTTTGTGAACTGTATCATCCACCACCTTCTTTGCAGTCTTTTTCTTTTTCTCCGTCGTTCATAATTTTGTTTCTTTTTACAATAAAAATAAGTTAAGCCAAAGGATATGGCAGCAACAACACCGAGATCCTCGCCAGGCAGCCCGCTGGGCTGCACGGCGCGCGTGTGACCGTAGCTTTACATAATAATAATGCGGATTTTAGGTTTTAAAAATCCACTCAAATGGCATTCTTCTAGCCGCAAACATTCTTGCAATCTTTCTTTCGTGTTGGCAAAAGCTAGCTTGCAAAGTTCTGAACTGATGGCCGCAATCTCGTGTCGGATATTTTCTGGGGCCTTTATTGGTGATGGTGAATTGCTGTAGACTCAAGATTTGAGGCATCCTCACAGGAAAAAGTCGCAAGGGGTTAGATCAGGTGATCTAGGAGGTTTGGCGGGGGCGCGGTGCATGCGCGAGCGAATCCCGTACCCCCGCCCATAGGTCAGTCGAGGAACACCGTGGTGGTTTTAGCCCGGCACCGGGGGGGTGCCGGACTCTTACCGGCTGTCCCCCGTTTTCCCCAGACGGGGGACAGTCCACAAGGATTTCCCCACGTTAAAAAAAAAATAAAGAAACGGTGATCTAGGAGGTCAGGCTATGTCGCCAAAGCGACTTATCAATTTTCCGGGAAAAGGTGGTCTAAGTTTAGAAAGAAAGAAAGAAAAATGCGTTTATTGGCATTACATACTTAAAATAAAATACACCTTAAAACTAAAAAAAACAGAAAACGGTGAATATAATGCCAAAAGGGCCTCAGCTCAGCATGATGTCAGATGACACCACGAAGTGCGCCACCTGACGCTGATTTTCAGCTGCAGCCCACGAGTGCCATACACTAGAATATTAAAACAATAGGAAAGGGAAGTATGTGTACGTTTTAATAATAATATAATAATAAATTTGTTAAAACTCATATAAAATTAAATAAACGTTGCCATTTGTACTAGAATAAATAAATACCACCAACGTGCGCTGCATTAAAATAATAAATCTTTAAAACAAAATCATTAAATTATAATCGGTTTGGTATAATTTATTAACAATGAAAAATTGATAAAATATGCAAAATAATGTAAAGATAATTAGGAATAAAAAAGAAATATATATATATACCTACATAATTATATATATTGAAAAATTTACTCAAACGGCAGATATGTCGGCTCGAACATTTTCAGCATCTTTTTGATGTTGTAAGAGAAATTCTTTTAATTTTAATTTAAAAGTCAAACTGCTTTTACTATACTTTATGGGAGGTGGGATATTATTCCAGCATTTAGTAGCTGCGTACCGAAAACTGCCTCTAAATGCCGCCGACTTGTGCCGGGGGATCGAAAGCTGTTGAGAACATTTTCTTCCCTCACCGATTCTGTGTCGTCTTGTCCACGACAGTCTTTCATATAAATAAGAAGGGGAGTGAGACGTAATAACACCAAAGAGTAGGCACGCCAGGTGGAGTTTACGTCTAGCTTTCATTTTTAAAATATTGTGCTCATTGAAGAACGGTGTAACATGTCCCCTAAAGGGAACTTTAAAACAGAAGCGTGCACAGGCGTTTTGCAAGTCTTTGGATCATCCTTACAGTTTTTGACAGTAGACGTTGACCATACACCGTGTCCGCATAATTCAACTTTGAAAAAACCAAAGACTCCACAAGCAATACCCGCAATTCTTCACTAAGATAGGGACGGGCTTTGTATAACAATTACGGATAGACTCAGACACGTGTTTGTGAAAACGAAGTTCCGTGTCCATTATAAGACCTAGATTACGTACTTCGTGGACCCGCTCTATAGGCTCTCCCATAACTGTCACGCAGCCGGCACAGGGCTTAATTTTAGCTAACTGGTTTTCGGTTCCAAAAAGCATATACTTAGTTTTGGTAGGGTTCAGTGCAAGCGCGTTGGCGTTGGACCATTGTACTATGTTTTCAAGATCTGTATTAAGATCTTTTAATGCTTGTTCATAGTCTTCTGGTTTAAATGATATATATTTCTACGTGTCATCGGCATAAATATGGTATTTGCATTTATTTATAATTTTAACTATATCGGCACAATACAAAATAAACAGTACTGGCCCAAGAATCGAGCCCTGTGGAACCCCTCTTCCCACTGAGCGATGTCTAGAAAAAACTGTTGAGCCATCCGCCCGACGTATTTCAACGAATTGCGTACGATCGCTAAGATAGCTATAAAACCATTTAATTGTGTCCTCGACAAATCCATAAAAAGCCATCTTTGACAATAATAGAGGAACGTTAATACAAACAAACGCGCGTGAAAAATCAAGCAACACTAAAAGAGTGCACATCCCGTTATCTTGAGTTGACAAGATGTTGTCTGTCACATCCAATAAAGCCGTCGCTGTACTACGGCCCTTCCTAAACCCTGATTGAACATCGGGGAGGATTTTATTCGTCTCCAGACATTTAACCAATTGCGCACATACTACTTTCTCTAAAACTTTAGAAAGTACCGGCAGTATACTTATAGGTCCAAGATCCTTCAAGTCCAGAGCGTTACGAGTCTTCGGCAATGGGTGTACTTTGGCAATTTTCCATAACCCAGGGAAAGATGAGGATGTTACCGATGTGTTTACTAAAGCAGTCACGGCGTCCAAAGTTACAGGTAGTGAAAGTAATATCATATTTATGGTGAAACCGTCGCAACCATCAGCATTCGATTTGATAGTAAGTAGCCAGTATGTTTCCGATTTCCTTGCGTGTTGTAGGTTTCAAACTAAACGTGGAACCATTGTTTCGCGCGGATTTAAAATATGCAAGCAATGAATCACTAATTACATCCTCACCTGGCACATTCAGAAAATGGTCACAAATTTTGTCAGGATCGTTAAAGTGCAGAGGTAATTCTTTGTGTTTTGATGGGAGCAGGGTAGACTTAAGGTTTTTCCAAAGCGCTCTGGAGTCATTTATTTGTTTAGTCATTGAGTCCCTGGAGGTGTGTGCCGTATCCCCATCCTGCTGAAAGTGGGTTCTGTTATTGTAGCTAGCATGACGGTGCAGCTCCGGTATAAAAAACTGTCTAACATCGCGCAGTATCGTTGAGCGTTAACGGTTTCGCCTCTGCCGTTAAAATAAGGTCCAATTATGCCATTTCCCGAAATGGCGCACCAAACTGTGGTCTTCGGGCTGTGGAGAGGCTTTTCATGAATTTCTTTTGGATTGGTCGCACTCCAATAACGCGGTGTGTGGTGGCTAAGTGGCTAACTATAATATATAATATAGCTACGTATGTGACTTCATGATAACTCAACAAACAAGTCATTGTGTTCTGACATTGGTAGCATATTTGTCAAATTTCTATACGACAGAATTGAAGTTCAGGCACTCAAACATTTTGTGAATATTATATTTACTTACTAATATTGTTATTCTCCAGAAATAACTTGGGTTGTTAAACTTGGAATAGAATTAAAACTAAATAAAATTGTTTTTTCAAAATTAATTAAATTTAAAGTTCAACTTTTGAAGTGTTTGTAATGTCCATATAGGTGACAGGCATCGATATATATGTACTACGCACTAGATAGAGCGCTTCAAATCATCACTTAGTTTCACTGAACTGATATTGTTGATACCTACGAGTACGTCATTCAGTATGACAATGGTGCCGATTCTCTTGCCACAAAATTCTCTAAACTAGACTAAAAATCACTAAAATTTAGTTTATTCCTGTCAAACGACGTTTCCTATTCTGAAATTGATTAAAGTGACACATCTAAACTATAATTTAGTTTGACAGCACTAACGTGGTTTAGTTATTCAATTTAGAGAAAATGGTAATTTAGCTATTCTGAATTTAACGTTTTCACCTAAAATTAGGATTGTCAAACCAAATTAAAACTATTTTTAGTCGCGATTAAAAAGGTGATAAAACTGTTTTGTCACATAGAGAAAATTCTATTAATCTAAATTTTATAAATTAGAAAATTGGCAGCTGTTATTCTTATTTTTTGTATCTAAGTGATTTATTATTTGCTTAATAATGATTCAATGTATGATTGTTTAAATCATATACACTGAAATTTATTATAAAGCTGAAGAGTTTGTTTGTTTGTTTGGTTGGTTGAACGCGCTAATCTCAGGATCTACTGGTTCGAATTGAAAAATTATTTTTGTGTTGGATAGTCCATTTATCGAGGAATGCTGCCCATGCGAAGCCTGGCTGGGTTGCTAGTTTTAAATAAATAGAATACCTAGAAACGACCTGTTTCATGAAGTCGAAGACCAGAGTTGAACCCATAAAACTTGTCTATAGAGAAATTATTTTTTTTTTGTTGTAAAATCCCTTCGTCCTTTTCCACGTCATTCTATGAAGAGATCAGTCACCCTCATTGTCTATAGGCACTGTTCTCTTACTATTCTGTTTCACTAAGGTTAAAAGCTTCTTAACTATAGGGAAAACGAAGTTGTCGAAACTAATATGACTGTTTTGCATTAAGACAAAACAGGTATTATATGTTGGAGAAAACACAGCAATGATATGAAGAAGCAGTTCCTATGATTCTTTGATAATTCGAGAATATCCACCCAAATCAGTGAGACCATCGAGCATACCTTCCTATTTCTGGCACCTGAGGGCGCTGTAAATACTTTACCGCCAATATAGCTGTCAAGTGTCATTGCAGTCTTCATCATCAGCAAGCTCCTTGTTTCATTGCTGTGTTTTCTCCAACATATAATACCTGTTTTGTCTTAATGCAAAACAGTCATATTATATGCCTTCGAAAACACAGCCATGATATGAAGACCTGTTTGATATCTGCTGGTGATCAGAAATAATAAAACACAAGAATGCAATGTGAATGCAAATTGTTAAATTTGAACCAAAATTGAAACCATTGTTTCTTCAATAAACTCTTTACTTCAAAGAAAAAGTTAATACATACATCAAATTTAACACAAATGTAACCACTACCAAGTTACCAACTTAACTTATTTCTGTATTTACTTGAGATCAAAATTGAGATCACACACATAACTAGGGATGTCTAATTAAACAGTTTTAAAGTTATCATATAGTAAACCCACTGCTGCATCCTTATTAGATCTATTTACCTCTTTACAATAATATTTTGAAAATGTTTTTACACACTTCCAATTACCCTTCTCCAATATTTCCTGTGCTGGTCTATTGTCAAGCCATCCCCGAGAAGCTACAGCTGATCTTATACTGCCTGGGGAGGCATCAATCTTAGCCAGTTTAAATACTGACCAGACCCAACCTGCTATCATTGTCTTAGATGCAGGCCTAACCACTCCTGTGACGGATATAAATAGAGACTTGACTTGCATACCCTGGCCGCGTCTGGCTTCTGCCATTGTAATCAACTCCTTTACATGTGTTACTGGGCAGATCTTAGGTTCCTGATGCCGTATAAGAAGCCAGCCTGATTGCCTGTGCGAGCCTGTGTCAGTCTTTGACCCAAATCTTGGCCAGAATGTCACCGTGTCCTCAGTTTCTGCAAATTCTTGTTCACCGAGATCCAAGAGTGTAAGGTCATGTAATCTTTGACCAGAAGCTAATAGAAGGATCAAGGCAGTCTGTCTGCTTTGTTCGCAAAGAGAATTCGAACAAGTAGAGGACTTCAGCCAGTCAAACAAAATGTTCACACCCCACACGGGGAGTTTAGTTAAATGTGGTTTAGAAAGAGAGACAGCTTTTAAAACTTGTTGAATGAAAAAGTTCTTTGACAGGTTCTCTGTAGTTGCTGCACAATATGTGGAAATAGCTGTCTTATGTAATAGAATTGTACTATATGCAAATTTATTTTGTAAATATAGATTGGCCAAAAATCAAGCTACATCCTTACCATCTGGACTTTTATCATCAACGCTATGTAACCTACACCAGTGCAACCACCTTTTTATAGGAGCACTATAAGTGTTCAAGGTAGATGGACGCCAGCTCTGTTTCAGTAATTGCTGCTCGTCTTTATTCCAATTACTTAATTGATCTTCCCACCCCCAACTTTCCAAGCCCGAAGCTGTAACTTGTCTACTTGAGGAGGGCTCAATCCCGTTGTCCAATCCACCAGAACTTCTCTCAGATTGTCTATCAGAAGAGGGAGGGACAGCGCGCGTGCCTGGAGATCTGGAAACCAGAAGCACTGGGTCCACTGTGGCGCTATCACATAGTATGTCCCTACTGCATTGTTTAGGTGTGACAGGACTCTGGGTATCATGCTCGGAGGAGGGAATACCCACGCTGTCTGAAACACCCATTCGCGACTGAAAGCGTCGCAGAAAAGCGCCGATCCATCGCTTGAGTCTAACGTGACATAACTTGGGACGACAGCTGTTTCTCTTGTTGCGAAGAGATCCACTTCGGGATAGCCCCACTGTTCGAATATTGCCTCCATGGCTGGTGGTAGCAGATGCCATTCGGGTAGTGACTTTCCCCTTGACAGGCAATCTGCGATTCCGTTTAAGTTACCTGGTAAGTGGAATGCTGTCTTCACTTGCTGTCTGAATTTGTATGTCAGTCCCAGAAGGTTTAATGAGCGAGTTCCGCCCTGATTTCTGATATATGCCACCAGAGTCCTGTTGTCGGACTGTACTAGGACATGGGCGTTCCGCAACAGTGCACCTTGGGACCTGATTACTGCGAATACAGCATACATCTCCTTCATGTTGCTGTGCCAGGCTCTTTGGTTTGCCGCCCATTTGCCCGAAAGGTACTGACTGTTTAGATTTGCTCCCCAGCCCGCATCCGCTGCGTCTGTGGTTAGGAAATGCGTTATTTCCCTCTTGTATAGGGGGGTTGGACTGCCTTCTATCGCATCCAACCACCACCGCAAGTCCTCTCGCACACTGGGGCACAGTGCTCTTCTCTGACCTCTCAGAGTAATGTTTTTCAGAAAGAGCTGTACCCTGCGACAGTGCAGCCGGCCCTGAGGGATCGCATGATTGGCAAAATTTAGTTTGCCTAGCAAACTCTGAAGCTCTCTTAATGAGCAGCTGTTTAGACTCAACATATTTGTGAGAGAGTTTTGTATACCCAGGACTTTCCGGGAGGGCAAGGCTATGTTCTGGATTTGAGTGTCCCATACCAACCCTAAGTATTCCAACTTTTGTGTGGGCGTGGTCACCGACTTTTGGTAATTTACATGCCAACCCAAACCTTCCAAGATGGTCAACGTTTCCGCAACTTGAGCCATGAGCTTGGATTTGTCCTGACAGGCTAGGAGATAGTCGTCTAGGTATACTAAGAGGCGTATACCCCGATCCCGAAGGACTTCGGACACCAAGTTTGAAACCGCTGCAAAGGTTCGCGGTGCCGAGGACAAGCCGAATGGCATTGCTGTTAGTTGAAGGACTTCTCCTTTGTAAACAACACGCAAAAACCTTTTGTGAATCTCCGCGACACTCAGATGGAAATAAGCCTGGTATGGTATTCTGTAAGAACTCACTCCAGTTCTCACTTCTAATTCCGCGGTGAAAACTGTTTTAGGTAGTCTGTAACTCGATGAAAACTACGCTAGCGCCACTAAGTGACAACATAAGAGAAACGAACTAATATTTCGTTACTATTTGAGCAAATACCAAATAGTTTTCACTTCAGGTAAGTAAAATCGGAAATGAGATTGGATTCGAATTCGTGAGTGAATTCTTACAGAATTGCACTGCTGGTGGAGATCGATCTTTGCTAGCCAGTCGGTGTGCTGAAGAAAGTCTACTACTTCTAACTGAGAAATTAGATAAGAATGTCTTGCTGCTACATATGTAATCAGAGCCCTGAGGTCGAAAATCGGGCGCAACCCCCCATCCGCTTTCTTTATTAAAAACATTTTTGAAAAGAAGCCGGGGTCCTGAGACACAGGTCTCTCTAAAATCTTGCTTTTTAACTCTTCGACCATATCCGTCATCTCCGTGGAAACTTTGGTAGATAGGCATTCTAAAAAATTTTTGGTTGGGTAATTCAGAGGAGGTTTCTTCCTGAAGGGCAAGCGGTAACCATCTATCAGTTTTAAAATGAACTGGTTTGCTCCTAGTTGGGCCCATCTTTCCGAGGCAAGTTTCAAGCATCCCCCTCTGAATTCCCGTTGTAAGTCAATTTTCTTTGGGCTTAGAATTTGAATAGTCTGGCTTGGTATGTTGTTGACGAAAGGGCCGGGTCTTTCGAGAAGAATGCTTAAATTTCTTATCAGACTTCTTAATTTGGTTTCTATTATAAGCTCTCTTATTTTGGAAAGAATGCCCCCTCCTCTCTCTGAGACTTTTTTCTCTTTTAAATACGTACGGGAGTATTTAACCAAACTTGAGACCCTCCGAGGGACTGTATTACAGGCTGCAAGGCCTCTCTACTGAATAAGTACTCAGAGCTAGGTGGGACATTTTTTAATGTATTTCGCAAGTTTTCATTAGCGATCTCTTTTAAAATACGATCACGCCTAACCTCTATACACTCTGAACGTTTGCCACATAAAATTTGCATGGTAGTTTCAGAGTTCTTATGACAAAAATAACAGATATTTTCTCAAATAAACTATTTGCGTTTAAGCCTTGTGGATTAGCACTAGCCCAGTCAACAATCGACTGTAAACCAGATCTTAACAATTGCCTCTGCTCTAAAACCTTATTGGATAAGCCAGCTAAAAGCAACTCGGTTGAAGCTAAATAGTCTTTATTTTTATTAAAATGACACAGTTCATCATTGATATGAAGACCTGTAAATCCTGGGGTTGCCAAACAGCCCTGCAGGATCTGCTTGTACCTAATGCCTTTCCATGCCTGCGAGTCAAACTGTTGCAATTTATTCAACTCTATAAACCTATCCTTATCACTGGCTGGGATAATCCCCTTATCATCAATATCAGTGTTTAAGGAACCCCACTTCAGAGACAGTGATTCGGGTTGAGTAGGCAATGTAATAAAAGGTTCTGAATTATCATAATTATTTTCAAACCCGCTGCTGTGCATTAGTACTAGTACTTGGCATTACATCGCCACTATTTCGTGGGTCTGTATTGTTATAATACACAGGATATTGACTTAAATAATTCGAGATGTATGACACTTGTGTCATAAGACTGTCTAAACGAGGATCAGATTTGTACTTACGATTTCGTGTCGAACCTCGAGAACGCTTATTGGGCAGAGGTGACGCCATACCCTCCTCAAACTCCGAGGATGAGGAGGAGCTGCTATCCGCTGCCCTGGAGTCCGATGATTGTTCTCCATCCGAAGCAACAACACCGGCTCGCTCGTTCTCTTTACTCACCGGTTCCATCTTGATAATAATACACTGCTGTGTCTCCAAACGCACTTTTATAAACAATGAAACTACTTTAAAACACTTTTATATCAATATAAAACTTTTAATAAAACTTTTATAAAAATTGATGCAATTTGATCGAATCACAAGAATGCAATGACACTTGACAGCTATATTGGTGGTAAAGTATTTACAGCGCCCTCAGGTGCCAGAAATAGGAAGGTATGCTCGATGGTCTCACTGATTTGGGTGGATATTCTCGAATTATCAAAGAATCATAGGAACTGCTTCTTCATATCATTGCTGTGTTTTCGAAGGCATATAATATATTGTAATATGTAAATTTTATAATGATAATTCAATAGACACGTCATTGTGTGACAGTTAATACATCCGATGCACATAATTCAAGGTTCTATAAGATAGAATTGAAGTTCAGTCACTCGAGAATCATGTAAATGTTATCTGTACTTACTAATATTGTTATCCTTCTAAAGTAACCCGGTGGTAGGAGTGGCTTTGGTTCTGTTTGTTGTTTTACAATTGCCACCGACTTCCGAAATTAAAGTTGAACTAATATATTTGTACACCAATTTCAATATTAGGACATAGACCTTTATTATACCTGTATTCATGAATAAAGATTGATTGATAGATTAGACATCTAACTTGTTGCATACGCCACCCCTAACATTTATTGTACAATACCAATAGCATTTTGCTAATTATCCGATTGATTAGGATTGAATCCACGGCTCTACGCTCGGCAGTCATACTTCGAACCTCAACGAGGCAGTCAGCCAACACACATTAACAATAAAATTTAATTATTCATTATAACAACAACATAGCATCTTTTGAAGCGACAAAAATCTTATGTTACACTGGTTTTTTTAACACACTGAAAATGTAACCAATGGTTCTTAAAGTAGTTCTTAAAATCATTTGAACGACTTCTATCCATGCTTAGTTTTGGAAGTAAAAACTGGTAAACTTCGCATTAATCGAGTTTTCAATTATAGAGATGAACAGAGAATCCAGACTATTATTATTATTACATCTGAAAATAAAAGCTAATTTTTTTGACTTTATTCTTAACAGACTTCAAGTCAGTAAATTTTTGGATGCACGTTAAGTTTAAGTGAGATATTGGTGCCGATTCCCTTGTTCACAAACTAAATTAAAATTAGGCATTTGGTATCTCTTACTATCAGGCAACTGAAGAAAAGGACAGCGACAGACAAGAACTAAGTTACAGATGTCAAATTAGTTTTTCTTTGATTTGATTTGATTTGATTTGATAAAATCTTTTGCTTTCGGACACGATTTCTTTGAATTCTTTCCCTTACTGCTTTGACCACCTTTTTCGTACGAATACTACGTGGACGGCCAGATCTTTTTCTGTCACAAACAGAGGAGGTCTTATTGTACCTATTAATAGCCCGGTACACAAACATTTGACTAATACCAAGCGTATGAGGAGTGTTTTAAAAATTGCATTTGGCTCCATACCAACTTTGTGTAATGCAATCACAGCGATTCGGTTCTCTTTCTCACCCCACTCCATTTTAATATCGCAAAATATTGTACAATGTATTGGCGCCAAAATTAGAGATCTCAATGAACAATCGTATAAAAATGACAGATTCCAAATTCAAATGGAATAGGTATCTTTCTTATTTTTAATTGTAACGGTATTTATGGCCAGACTAAGTATATGCTATGATATATACGAACCAATTCTTTTGTTAACTATGTATTACATAAACATCTAAAACCCTATTTTAGTCTGAAAATTATGCCCAGTTTATACATTACCATCAAAAAGAAAAGAAAGTGTTAAAAGTTTTATTTTTGTTAACCCAACCAAAAGATCGCCACAAAACTAGATCAATCATCATCATCTGCCTAGCTTTTTTCCCAACTAAGTATAATAGGGTCGGCTTTCAGTCTCACAGGATGCAACTGAGTAACAGTGTTTTAAATGGAGAGACTGCCTGTTTGATCTCTACAACCCAGTTACTGCTACTTTACTGGGTAATATGATACCCATAGGTAAGTCTGGTTGACAGACTTTCTGGCTTCTGACACCCGTAATAACTGTCGAACTACGAACCACAACCGACCGTGTTAACTGAGATCTACGAATTTCAGCTGGGTCCAACGGCTTTACGTGCTTTTCGAGACAAGAAGGGGTCTCGGTATGAAATGGATAGTCACGAATCCGCGGGCAAACCGGGGTAAGCAAAGCTTATTCGCGACCGATCAATTCGTTCGGATTTTAATTTGCTCCTCAAAAAAAGCTATATAGGTACAATATCGTGACTAACAAAGTTTTGCTCTTCTAATAAACTTTTATTTTGCTATATTTTGGAGCTGATAAAGCTGCTTTTACCACATAAGAACAAAGTGACAATCTTCAACATCTATATCTATTACACATAATAAAACAGTAAAAAAACTGTGTCTGTACATTGAATTTATTAAAAAAATAATTATTGAGGGGGGTTTAGAAACAGTAATAGAGCACGAATCCAAAAAAAAAATTCTGTCTGTTTGTCTGTTTGTCCGTTTGTCTGTTTGTTTGTACACGCTAATCTTCGGAACTGTTGGACGGATTTGAATGATTTTTCTTTTGTTGTATAGGTATTAAGTCTGGCCAACATATAGGCTACAATTTATCTTGGAAACTTGAATGGTACCATAGCAAAAATTGCTCCACGTGATGAGCATTATCTGAGCGAGCAAGATCTGGAACACCTGATGTGGAACTTCAAGAGCCCAGCTACACCATGACACATATAGGAATGACCTCTTAGCAAAAGCTGTTCAGTCTGATGGGCATTTCCTGTTGACTTATAAAAATCGAAGATCAGAAACATCTGATGTGAAAATCAAAGCTATCACTAATTTCACTGTATCTTATAAAATAACATAAGCTGGGAGTACCTCCACGCGGTGAAGGCGGTAACAGTTTAGGGCTGATTTTTGATGACGATGGTATATCATTGAAAATTTGACTCTACTGGCCAAAATTCCCATTAATTTTTTTATTTTATCGAATAAATATGCCTTCGGGCTAATGTTATTTTGGTGTTTAATTTCCTTTACATGGTAGCATACCCGGTAAAACAGGGGAGCAGTCACTTAGATTTTAATTGATCAGGTATCTCTTCACAATAAAACTATAACCATGCCTAGAAAGAGGTCAAATCTTTCCCAATGTTCCAAAGGAGCTAAAAGATTGAGGATCATAAGATCCCAAGAATCTACTGAAGAGCGTCAAGAGAGACTTGATGCTGTTCGAGAACATCAGGCTGCAAATCGCTCCGTGGAAACCTCAGCGTATTTACGCATCGTCTTCTAGGTCTCTAGAGACAAGTGGGGAACGTGATGCGCGACTGACCGCTGATCGTGAACGTCACGCATTGTCTCGCGAGTCGGAAACGTTTACCGATACAGAATCACGCTTGAGTTCTCAGCGTATTCGCACATCTACTAACAGGTCTTTTGAAACGAGTGATGAACGTGATGCACGACTAACTGCTGATCGAGATTATCATACATTGTCCCGAACACGCACACAACAAAATATCCATAATCAGTTAGAAAGTGAGAGAGAAAGAATTGCTGGAGTACGGCAGGAAGAGACAGAAGAAGAGCGCAACGAACGTTTGAATTCTGATCGACTTCGACATTCTCTGAACAGAATGTCGATATTATCTGAAGAATCGGATGTGTCTCAGATATAGCCGTAGGGCATGGCGACCTTTCTTGGGTTGATAAGGAACGGAGTGCATTTACGTATACTCCTAAGATTGACTGCGCCACATATTCCGCCATCGGAGGTTTATATGATTCAAAATTGTACTTTTTGAACGTCTCGAATCGTCTCGCGCATCCCGTTGGTTTCCCGTCCCCGGGCTCTTAGAATTCGACATCAGACGTTTCAGATCTTCGATTTTGCCGACCCCGTTGTCGCTGGCATAAGCAACAGGATCCGCGTACGAAGTCGCGGGCAGAAGCTAGTTCGTTAATAATACATAATATATCAACGATTGTAAGTATAAACCTCACCATAATGACAACTAAAATGCACGAGTTACTTAGTATTCGTGAAAAATAGCAATATTGCCTCTATTATCATGAATTTTATCGCTTATCACAATATTTTCACTGTGTTCTAATCACAAACCTGAGTAATTAGTAAATAATAAATCAAGAACAAATTACCTTATCAAGCCGAATTTTGTATAAGCCATGGCCAAAAATCGTTCCTGTGCCCGCGCCCCTTACGGCTTACTTATCGAAACTCAATTATATAAATCAGGTATACAGCACGTAACCAGATCTTTATTGTTGTGGGAACACAAGGTCAAAGTAGACAAAATTCCTCTAGAGGAGGTATATCTATACGGGCAGGAAAACCCCTGTGTATGAGCTCACGAACCAGCCGATCCACATACAGACAGAAGAGTTTCGGTGAAGTCAGACCTCCCTGCCAATACGTGACGTACGGATCGGATAGCGAGCCGGCCCACTTCACCATATTGCCAACTCACCCGGGAACGTTGTCTCCTCATGCAACTTCCTCCACAGAACACCATAGAACACCAGATCGAAGGCTTTTGATAGGTCAAGAAAAGATGCATACACAGTGGTTTTCCTGTCCGTATAGTATCTAACAGTGTGCTTGAGACAAAGAACGGCGTGTTCAGTTGACAGACCCGTCCTAAAGCCAAACTGAGTGTCGTGTAGCGCCCAGTTTGGCTTTAGGACGGGTCTAGATATACCTCCTCTAAAGGAATTTTGTCTACTTTGACCTTGTGTTCCCACAACAATAAAGATCTGGTTACATGCTGTATACCTGATTTATATAATTGAGTTTCGATAAGCAAGCCGTAAGGGGCGCGGGCACAGGAACGATTTTTGGCCATGGCTTATACAAAATTCGGCTTGATAAGGTAATTTGTTCTTGATTTATTATTTACTAATTACTCAGGTTTGTGATTAGAACACAGTGAAAATATTGTGATAAGCGATAAAATTCATGATAATAGAGGCAATATTGCTATTTTTCACGAATACTAAGTAACTCGTGCATTTTAGTTGTCATTATGGTGAGGTTTATACTTACAATCGTTGATATATTATGTATTGTTAACGAATGTTGAAGATTGTCACTTTGTTCTTATGTGGTAAGTGCAGCTTTATCAGCTCCAAAATACAGCAAAATAAAAGTTTATTAGAAGAGCAAAACTTTGTTAGTCACGATATTGTATATACCTTTTTTTGAGGAGCAAAGTAAAATCCGAACGGATTGATCGGTCGCGAATAAGCTTTGCTTACCCCGGTTTGCCCGCGGATTCGTGACTATCCATTTCATACCGAGACCCCTTCTTGTCTCGAAAAGCACGTAAAGCCGTTGGACCCAGCTGAAATTCGTAGATCACAGTCAACACGGTCGGTTGTGGTTCGTAGTTCGACAGTTATTACGGGTGTCAGAAGCCAGAAAGTCTGTCAACCAGACTTACCTATGGGTATCATATTACCCAGTAAAGTAGCAGTAACTGGGTTGTAGAGATCAAACAGGCAGTCTCTCCATTTAAAACACTGTTATTCAGTTGCATCCTGTGAGACTGAAAGCCGACCCTATTATACTTAGTTGGGAAAAAAGCTAGGCAGATGATGATGATTGATCTAGTTTTGTGGCGATCTTTTGGTTGAGTTAACAAAAATAAAACTTTTAACACTTTCTTTTCTTTTTGATGGTAATGTATAAACTGGGCATAATTTTCAGACTAAAATAGGCTTTTAGATGTTTATGTAATACATAGTTAACAAAAGAATTGGTTCGTATATATCATAGCATATACTTAGTCTGGCCATAAATACTGTTACAATCTATATCTATACATATAATAAAACAGTAACAAAACTGTTTCTGTACATTGAATATATTAAAAAATAAATAATTGAAGGGGGTTTAGGAACAGAAATAGAGCACGAATCCAAAAAAAAAATTCTGTCTGTTTGTCTGTTTGTTTGTACACGCTAATCTTCGGAACTACTGGGCGGATTTGAATGATTTTTCTTTTGTTGTATAGGTATTAAGTCTGGGCAACATATAGGCTATAATTTATCTTGGAAACTTGAACACCAGATGCAGAACCGCAACAGACCAGCTAAACTATAAGAGATACAAAAATGGTACCATAGCAAAAATTGTTCCACGTGAAGAGCATTTTCTGCTGAGAGAATAAATTTGATGATCTGGAACACCTGATGTGGAACTCCAAGAGCCCAGCTACACCATGACACATATAGGAATGACGTCTTAGCAAAAGGTGTTCGGTCTGATGGGCATTTCCTGTTGACTTCTAAAAATCGAAGATCAGAAACATCTGGTGTCAAAATCAAAGCTATCACTAATTTCACTGTATCTTATAAAATAACATAAGCTGGGAGTACCTCCACGCGGTGAGGGCGGTAACAGTTTCAATCTTCGATTTTGCCGACCCCGTTGTCGCTGGCAAAAGCAAAAGGATCCGCGTACGAAGTTGCGGGCAGAAGCTAGTTAAAAATAAGAAAGATACCTATTCCATTTGAATTTGGAATCTGTCATTTTTATACGATTGTTCATTGAGATCTCTAATTTTGGCGCCAATACATTGTACAATATTTTGCGATATTAAAATGGAGTGGGGTGAGAAAGAGAACCGAATCGCTGTGATTAATTGCATTACACAAAGTTGGTATGGAGCCAAATGCAATTTTTAAAACACTCCATACGCTTGGTATTAGTCAAATGTTTGTGTACCGGGCTATTAATAGGTACAATGAGACCTCCTCTGTTTGTGACAGAAAAAGATCTGGCCGTCCACGTAGTATTCGTACGAAAAAGGTGGTCAAAGCAGTAAGGGAAAGAATTCAAAGAAATCCTGTCCGAAAGCAAAAGATTTTATCAAATCAAATCAAATCAAATGTCTTTATTGCATTCATGTGTGTACATAGTTGTTATAATAGTGTAAGTTCCAACATGAAACCCGGTTAGGGCACGGCAACATAACAATAATTTAACACATTATTTTTTACATGATACTAATTTTAACTTAATAAAAAAGAACAATGGCGAAAACGTAGTTGACTTAAATTTGAGCGTCTAAAAGTGACTTACCTAAGAAAGAATTTACATTATTTTTCTACGATTTTTCAAAGTATCACATTAACCAGTTAGGGCCGGATAAAAAAATTATGTTAAATGAAAACTTATTTGACTTTTCATTAACGTTTAGTGTTGCCATTTTATATTTATTCTGCCAAGTGACAGTAAGTACTTAAAGCATTTAAAGTATTGTAATCAGTTTTAGTTTGTTATTACAATTAAACGGAGTAAGTAAATGTATACAGTTTATTTTCAAGTGTAGGTTTCTTGCAGGTATGTAAAAATACTGTGGTATAAAAATAAATCAATTAGTTTCGATTAATGACTAGCAAAAAGACTAGTAACCCAAATCTAAAAATAATTGCTTGGTAATTGACACAGAGTCATAGACAGATCTGTGCACAGAGTAAAAACGATATGATCGATGCAAGAAGCTTATAGAAAAAAGTGGAGGCAACACTCTAAATACCTAAGTGAAGCCAACTGTGGGCAGACGCTCTCTTTCTGAATGCATACATAAGATAAAGAAAACACATATCATTGTCTCGTTCTTATGTATGCATTCAGAAAGAGAGCATCAGCCCACTGTTGGTTTCAAGCTTTTGTTCTAAGTGTTGGCTCCATTTATACCTATATCTTCATGGATCGATGTATACATGTAGTAGATACCTATTGTATACATAAGGTAAGGCCAAAGAGTATTTATAACCACTGGGTTTACCAACGTTAAACAATATTTTTACAAGACATTTCATTCTGAATTAACTAGGTAAAGAAAATACTAATGCGATATTGCCTTTTTACTTCCTCAATTTGGAATATAAAAGTTACCACAGACATAACCTACAAAAGTTCATGACTGAATATCTATTATTCTCGGCCTTCTTGAACAAAAAATCTTGCACAAACTAATTCAGAAGGTGATGCTGAATTAAATATGATATTTTTCATTTAAAGACGTAGGAATTTAATCTCAACTAAAACAATGTATGGGTGGCTGCCATTGTTCTTTACATAATAATAACTTCAATGTAATATTTTTTTTTTCAATTATAATAATAACGATTAATAATAATAATAATTTCATAATAATAATAATTTAATGCTTTGATTTTAATTTTATTTTATTAATTATAATTTTGATTGCCACCCAGCACCCAGAACCATGTCGCGTATTTTAAAAGATGACTTAGGACTTGCAGCCTATAAGAGACGCACTGGTCATTTTTTAACTGATAATTTAAAAAAGAATAGGGTGGTAAAATCGAAACAACTACTGAAGCGGTACGCAAAGGGAGGTCACAGAAAAATTTTGTTTACGGATGAGATAATCTTTACAATTGAGCAACATTTTAACAAACAAAATGACCGGATTTATGCTCAAAGCTCTAAGGAAGATTCCCAATTAGTCGACAGAGTGCAACGTGGGCATTATCCGACTTCAGTGATGGTTTGGTGGGGTGTTAGCTATGAAGGAGTGACTGAGCCATATTTTTGTGAAAAAGGTATCAAAACATCGGCACAAGTGTATCAAGATACCATTCTTGAGAAGGTAGTTAAGCCCCTTAACAACACCATGTTCAATAACCAAGTATGGTCCTTCCAACAAGACTCGGCGCCGGGTCATAAAGCTCGATCCACGCAGTCTTGGTTGGAAGTGAACGTTTCGGACTTCCGCTGGATTATGATTTATGGTCAGTTTTAGAGAGTACGGCTTGCTCTAAACACCATGATAATTTGGAGTCCTTAAAACAATTGATACGATTGGCAGTGAAGAATTTTCCCATGGAAAGAGTGCGTGCTTCTATCGATAACTGGCCTCAACGTTTAGAGAACTGTATTGCAGCCAATGAAGACCACTTCGAATAAGCTTTTATATTTTAAATTGTTTTATATTTATGTATTAAACTAACACACTGTAAAAGTAATAAATATCATTTGCAATATTTTTTTTTTTTTTCCGTTGCAATATTTATGGCAAGACTACGTGTATCCTAGCATAAATTGGTTCACTTATGAGTATTATTATCATTGGGTAATAATACCTAGTTCTAATTGGGAAATAATATTTAGTTCTAGTTCTAATTTTGTGAAACACCTTTTTTAGTATTAAAACATTTCGGAACAAACTGAGACTAATAATACTTTTCCGTGTAATATAAAAGCTAATAGGATAGTATTGCGTCAACCATTGACGTCTATATTTATCGGAAATTAAAGTACTTTCATTCGATTGTTTCCGCATTTTATAAACACAAAATGTTTCAGTTGCATAATTAATAACACGGTAATGGTCATAGGATATTTTTAGTAGTTTTTATGACTACACATCATTACCCCTAAAAATGATGACCATACTGTAAGACACACTGGTATTTTCATGTGAGCACACCTGGACCGGTTCATATGGAAAGACAGGTTGCTAGCCTTTGTGGAAGCATTTAAAAATATATCGCGTTTACAACAAGAATAATTTACGGGTATAAAAGCTGCACAAAGTCAGGATCAGTATTCAGTGTACTGAACAATTTGATAGTAAGCGAAATGGCGCGTCTAGTGACAGTCTTCTTAGTTCTGGGAGTGGTGGCTTGCGTTTTTGCCACACCATCTGTAGTAAAAGGTACCTATAAACATATTATATTATTATTAAAATCAAATTGTATTGTAGGTATAATATTAGGTTGTTGTTTTCATAAACTGCAGCTGAACTTAATTTGTTAAAGTTTCGTATTCGCAAACAAATTAATTTAAGGTATAATTATATTATTATTATTATTTATTTATTTTTATTTAATTTATTTCCTTTGTGTTTCAACCTAATGAAATAAAAAAGAAATATCATTTCATTAGCTTAATATTCGTTAGGGTAAAATCCTTTATAATAAATATAAATAATAGTAGTTTATGAAACTGATAACCGGCTAGCTGGCTGGCTGGTTAGTGGTTTTATAACTGCTGTTATTAAGCGTGGTGTAGTAGTTCTAATAGTGCCACATGAGTGTTTTAATACCTAATAGTTTGCAGTTCTAATATACAATACCTGTTGTTATAGTATATAAAATATGACACATCCATAGATTATGATTATTTTGTTAGGAAAGATGTGTAAGGATTTATGTAGGTTTAATAAAACTTTATCATTTTATTAGAATTGTGCATAAAATGTCATTATGATTTTTGAATAATGAGAAGAAGGACAAAAATTGTATGACTTTGTTAATTCTAATGTAAATACTGGTTATCAAACGAGCTAACGACATGGCAGTCCAGAAAGTTATTACAGAGCAAGCCCTACGACAGCGGGCAGTCGCTTTATAATAAAAACCTTAAAGCAGAACCGCCTTCTAAAACTAGTAAGACAAAAGTAACTTTGGTTTCGGAAGTCGGTGGATTTGGTTCTGTTGGTTGCTTTGAATTAACATGGTTGTCTTTTAGTAAACGTTTATTTTTTATTATTTATGAATTTCAAAATTAAGAATATTCATTAATTGAAATCAATATGAACTACTTACCTACTTACCTGCATTCTAATATTTCATTCTATTTATTTGTAAATAGATATCAATATTACGTTTTTAAAACCGTTTAATTAGTCTAGTGTGTAGTCTGTGTTAAATCAATTATTGTTATCATTTATATATTCCTATAATGGTTAGTATGCTTTTCGACCTCATAGGCCACTGCCTATGAGGTCGAAAAGTTACCAAAGGGTAACTATTTATTTGTGCCTTAAATACTTACGTACGATACCTCTTTCACTGCATTTGTAGGTCTGCGTAGATAACGTCCATCGATGAGGGCTTCGATGGGGTATTTTCGAAATCCATAATCAGTTGACCATGGATAGGTAACTCTAACTAACCAGGCGATTTTCTTTAATTTTCTGTACAATAACCAAATCACAATACGTTTGCTGTTTGTGCAGTCCTCCTATTTTTGAAGTTCTTTAAAAATTACTAACATTGTTACTTTTCGTAGAAATTTTGTTAATTCCCCAAAAAGCCTAGCCAAGACTAAATCAGCTTGTTGCACTTTAAGGCGCTTCCCTGACCAAATAACCTTGACATTTCCTCTTTGCCGAAGAATCAAAATTCGCTCAATTTTTGGGGTTTTTTTTTGTTACACAAAAAGAGAAACGATCGTTTGAAATAAAATAAATCGTGAATTATAAAGATTTTTAAGTTACCTATCTATTAGTGTAATCCTAAACTAATAGCACGTCAACTTTAGCAAAAGATACACGTTTTCAATTATTTTAGTCATTATTTTACAGGGAGATTTAGGTGTATAAAGGGTACATTAAAAAAATATAAGAACGGGGAAAGTGATGATAGGATATTGAACATTAATAAAATAATATATGCTTTTAGATGTAGTTTGTTTCTCTTAATTAATGAGTTAATAGCCCCTGAATAACGAAGAAAAACGCACTTTTAGTCGGGGTAGCGCCTTAAATACTGGTCGGCCATTTGAGTTAAATAGCGTGTGCCCGATATTTTGAATAACGTGCCGACCCTAGAAATACCACGGTAAAAAATTGTATAATAAAGAAATATCGCAAAGTTTACCATAATATATAAATATGCAATAATGTCAATGGCACTAATTATAGTTATTTTAATTTTCAATTAATATTGTGACACCATTTACGGTACATTTAATTTAATTTAATTGAGGATAAATAAAATAACAATGACTTAATTTTTATACTTTAATTAGCGATGTGCGATTTAACCATAAATTAAATCTATACCGACATAAGTTTGATATGTCATCTATAACGCTACTGTTACTGAGTGCTGTGTTACTCTTCTAGAACCCCAGGTCAAAGGGTCAGCAGAAGCTTCTCACGGCAGTGTCGCCGTTGGGGCTGTGGGTGGTGGCACGTTTGGTGGTGGCAGCTTCAGTGTCGGACACGGCGGCGATACCTCCGGCCAAGGAAGCGCCGGCGCAGGTGGAGATGCCGGTCACACCAAATACAAAAGTTAAATGTGCCTATCTAGTGCCTAATGATGTCTCTTGGCTCCGCCTTCTTTTAACAAGCAATACTAATTTTCAAACTTAGACTGTTGTTTTATTTTTCTTGATTAAGAACTTACTTATTTTTGAAGATGATACCTGACTAAGTGTTACCGGAAGAGAAACTTTAAAAGAATAACCTGCCAAAAACCTATTTAATAAATCTATCCTTTTAGCAATTTCCTCCGCGGCGCAGGTGGTGCGTAATGAGAACCATTAAGTATTAATTTACAACTACAACACAAAAACTCACAGTTGAAACTGAAATTTATACCAAACTTGGTTAGAATGGGATATGCGTAGTTTCTGTTTAGGTCATGGACAAAATTTATATTGATGCCAATTCTGTTGTGCACGAACTTAATTAATATCTCTTTCTGTCCAATAGAACAAGAAAGAGACATATATTAATAAGGGCTGTCAATTTAAGTTGATCTAAAATCGTCATACAATTACCTATAGGTAGTAGTCATTTCAGAACGTATTGATTAAAAACACTGCGAAGTTCAAGGGAAAAACTAATTTGACATCTGTAACTTAGTTCTTGTCTGTCGCTGTTTCTTCAGTTGCCTGATAGTAAGAGATGCCAAATGCCTAATTTTAATTTAGTTTGTGAACAAGGGAATCGGCACCAATATCTCACTTAAACTTAACGTGCATCCAAAAATTTACTGACTTGAAGTCTGTTAAGAATAAAGTCAAAAAAATTTGCTTTTATTTTCAGATGTAATAATAATAATAGTCTGGATTCTCTGTTCATCTCTATAATTGAAAACTCGATTAATGCGAAGTTTACCAGTTTTTACTTCCAAAAGTAAGCATGGATAGAAGTCGTTCAAATGATTTTAAGAACTACTTTAAGAACCATTTGTTACATTTTCAGTGTGTTAAAAAAACCAGTGTAACATAAGATTTTTGTCGCTTCAAAAGATGCTATGTTGTTGTTATAATTAATAATTAAATTTTATTGTTAATGTGTGTTGGCTGACTGCCTCGTTGAGGTTCGAAGTATGACTGCCGAGCGTAGAGCCGTGGATTCAATCCTAATCAATCGGATAATTAGCAAAATGCTATTGGTATTGTACAATAAATGTTAGGGGTGGCGTATGCAACAAGTTAGATGACGTTGATACTATTAATAACTGGAACTACAATCTAAGTTTCCGTTTGTATTAGATATTACATTTTTATAAGATGTAAGAGTTGCCTATTCAAGCAATTTTGGTAATTCGATTTTAATATCCGTCCTTCAGTGATTTTGGTAACTGTGTCTGCTGCCATCGGTGCAAAGGAAGAGGCCGCAATCTATGGGCATAATTCAACACGTAGTGCAAATGTTGTTGCAAAAGTAAAAAGCCCTTTGTCTTATCTATCAATCAATCTTTATTCATGAATACAGGTATAATAAAGGTCTATGTCCTAATATTGAAATTGGTGTACAAATATATTAGTTCAACTTTAATTTCGGAAGTCGGTGGCAATTGTAAAACAACAAACAGAACCAAAGCCACTCCTACCACCGGGTTACTTTAGAAGGATAACAATATTAGTAAGTACAGATAACATTTACATGATTCTCGAGTGACTGAACTTCAATTCTATCTTATAGAACCTTGAATTATGTGCATCGGATGTATTGACTGTCACACAATGACGTGTTTATTGAATTATCATTATAAAATTTACATATTACAATATATTATATGCCTTCGAAAACACAGCAATGATATGAAGAAGCAGTTCCTATGATTCTTTGATAATTCGAGAATATCCACCCAAATCAGTGAGACCATCGAGCATACCTTCCTATTTCTGGCACCTGAGGGCGCTGTAAATACTTTACCACCAATATAGCTGTCAAGTGTCATTGCATTCTTGTGATTCGATCAAATTGCATCAATTTTTATAAAAGTTTTATTAAAAGTTTTATATTGATATAAAAGTGTTTTAAAGTAGTTACATTGTTTATAAAAGTGCGTTTGGAGACACAGCAGTGTATTATTATCAAGATGGAACCGGTGAGTAAAGAGAACGAGCGAGCCGGTGTTGTTGCTTCGGATGGAGAACAATCATCGGACTCCAGGGCAGCGGATAGCAGCTCCTCCTCATCCTCGGAGTTTGAGGAGGGTATGGCGTCACCTCTGCCCAATAAGCGTTCTCGAGGTTCGACACGAAATCGTAAGTACAAATCTGATCCTCGTTTAGACAGTCTTATGACACAAGTGTCATACATCTCGAATTATTTAAGTCAATATCCTGTGTATTATAACAATACAGACCCACGAAATAGTGGCGATGTAATGCTAAGTACTAGTACTAATGCACAGCAGCGGGTTGAAAATAATTATGATAGTTCAGAACCTTTAATTACATTGCCTACTCAACCCGAATCACTGTCTCTGAAGTGGGGTTCCTTAAACACTGATATTGATGATAAGGGGATTATCCCAGCCAGTGATAAGGATAGGTTTATAGAGTTGAATAAATTGCAACAGTTTGACTCGCAGGCATGGAAAGGCATTAGGTACAAGCAGATCCTGCAGGGCTGTTTGGCAACCCCAGGATTTACAGGTCTTCATATCAATGATGAACTGTGTCATTTTAATAAAAATAAAGACTATTTAGCTTCAACCGAGTTGCTTTTAGCTGGCTTATCCAATAAGGTTTTAGAGCAGAGGCAATTGTTAAGATCTGGTTTACAGTCGATTGTTGACTGGGCTAGTGCTAATCCACAAGGCTTAAACGCAAATAGTTTATTTGAGAAAATATCTGTTATTTTTGTCATAAGAACTCTGAAACTACCATGCAAATTATAAGTGGCAAACCTTCAGAGTGTATAGAGGTTAGGCGTGATCGTCTTTTAAAAGAGACCGCTAATGAAAACTTGCGAAATACATTAAAAAATGTCCCACCTAGCTCTGAGTACTTATTCAGTAGAGAGGCCTTGCAGCCTGTAATACAGTCCCTCGGAGGGTCTCAAGTTTGGTTAAATACTCCAACCAATTTAAAAGAGAAAAAAGTCTCAGAGATAGGAGGGCATTCTTTCCAAAATAAGAGAGCTTATAATAGAAACCAAATTAAGAAGTCTGATAAGAAATTTAAGCATTCTTCTCGAAAGACCCGGCCCTTTCGTCAACAACATACCAAGCCAGACTATTCAAATTCTAAGCCCAAAGAAAATTGACTTACAACGGGAATTCAGAGGGGGATGGTTGAAACTTGCCTCGGAAAGATGGGCCCAACTAGGAGCAAACCAGTTCATTTTAAAACTGATAGATGGTTACCGCTTGCCCTTCAGGAAGAAACCTCCTCTGAATTACCCAACCAAAAATTTTTTAGAATGCATATCTACCAAAGTTTCCACGGAGATGACGGAGATGGTCGAAGAGTTAAAAAGCAAGGGGATTCAAAGTCAAAGTCAAAGTCAAAGCATTTATTTCAATTAAACCATTTACAGGCACTTTTGAATTGTCAAGGAGTCGGTCAGTTAGACAGAAAGTTTTATTTTTATTTTATTTATTGAGGGATAATAAACAGCTACAATATAAGATATTACATGTTGCAACAAGATAAAATATGGAGTAGTAACAATATTGCAGCCCACTACATTATCCGCAAATATACAAATTAAATATGGTAATGAGTGCTACTAGATGAGCGTTAAAATTAATTAATAATAATAATATGAACATAACGCATTATAGAATAATAATTTAAAAAAAAAATACCAAATACAAAAATAATATCAATTTCAAAGATAATTAAGAATTCATATTAAACAATTAAAAGAGAATAATAACAATAGGCAAACAGTGGGAAACTAGAAAATACAGAAAATATAATTAGACTAACAATAATTAATTAGCCATGATTATCATTACATAAAATTTTCATAGCATTATACTTGAATTTAGATTTTGAGCACATAAATATATCAATATCTACAAAATCGTGATTATATGCATCAACCATACGACGAATAGGGCAGCGCTGGCCGGAATTAGTGCGACAGGTGTTAACAGCAAACAGAGTACCTACTCGAACACTACGCTTATTAACGGTGCGAGGGGCTGCATAACATAATTTGCTCGTGAGGTCAATTGAATCAAAGCCACTATGAACAATAGAATGCAATACAGTGACTTCCAAGAGTTTACGTCTGGATTCTAAGGTAACCAACTTGTACTTATGTAACAATTGAGAATATGACAAATATATCCTGTGACACCTATAATGCAAGGCACGCAGAAACTTGCGCTGGACTTTCTCGATCTCATCTTTGTATTTCTGGTATAACGGATTCCAGATTGGGACGGCGTATTCTAGCTGTGATCGTACAAGCGTCTTATATAGGTATAGATAAGTAGATGCTCGCTTGAACTCAGTAGATGACCTCATGACAAAACCATACATCTTGAATGCTTTGTTTACAATCTTTTCCACGTGTAGATTTAATATTAACTTATTGTCAAGTAATACACCCAGATCTCGCACAGTAGACACACTATCAAGCGCGGTATTATGCAATCTATATTTGAAATTTGTGACAGATTTTTTTTTTTGTAAAATTTATATAGTTACATTTGGAAAGGCTAAGATGCAGCTTATTGTCAAGACAGTATTTTGCGAACATATCTAGGTCTTCCTGGAGCTTAAGGCAATCCACCACAGTTTGTACAGTTGTATAAGCTTTGAGATCATCAGCGTATAAAAGAAATTTCGTATTCAAAAAGCACTTGTTTATATCATTTATATATATGATAAATAATAATGGTCCCAGGATTGAGCCTTGTGGAACGCCAGAGGTTATTAGCACCGAATCAGACTGATGGCCATTCACGACAACCTTTTGTGTTCTATTTTTAATGTAGGATGAGAACCAGCGAAGCAGATTTCCCCGTATACCATTAAATGCTATCTTACTCAATAGGATTTCATGATCGACCTTGTCAAAAGCTTTTTTAAAATCTGTATAAACTGCGTCAACTTGCAAGCGCTTATCAATGTTTTCAAAAAGATAATTGGAAAATATCAGTAGATTGGAGATAGTTGAAGCTAGTTGCTCGTTCCAAAACGTAGGTAGGTCTCTATGGAGAAGAACGAGCAAGAAACTCCACGGACACTCTTTTAAAATCAGGTTTTTACAAAATACTGCTTACATTATTCTTGTTGCTTCTATATGTGAAAACAATGAAGGTAATCTAGAAATACAAAATATAAAAAATAATCAAGATAAAAACCATGGCAGTTAAGAGTTGACCAATCTCTACTGACAGCGCCCGTTCACGAACATGACGCGCGAATCAGCACCATTCAGCTCAATCATTTTAGAGGGAGCTGAATGATCCAACACACGCGCCACCACCAGCGAGACATTTGAGTGAGCATGACAATTCTCTCAACCGCCATGCTCATTTATGTCAATCACATAATAATTTACTTAAAATATGGCTCCATGGTACTCACATTTACAAAATTGAAATAATGCTTGTTAAATTATACAAAACTAAGGTTTACAATGTTTCTAAAATGTCGAAAAAGTAATTAAAATATATTTGTGTATAATAATAACGATACTCGTTACTCATGTCAATAAAAAAAAAGGGGTAGGAAACAACATTCCTCTAATTAGGAAATTCCCTAAACTGCCTGTGGAGCAGGACCAGCATTTAGCCAAGCATTTGTATCATTGATGTAGTCTTCTAATTTATAATACGCTTGTCTACACAGTGTGCGTTTAATACATGTTTTAAATTGTCTTTCATTTAGTTGTAGAATATCAAGAGGTATTTTATTATAAAATTTTACACAGTACCCCATAAAAGAAGTATGAACTTTTGACAATCTGAAACTTGGCTGATCTCATTTGTTCCTATTTCTAGTATAAACACTATGTCTGTCACTTATTTTATTAAAAAGATGAAGGTTTTTTCGAACATGCATAATGTTTTCATAAATGTATTGACAAGGTACCGTCAAGATGTTAATCTGTTTAAACAATTCTCTTAGAGACTCGCGTCTGCTGAGATTATAGATGGCTCTGACAGCCCGCTTTTGCAGAATAAAAATAGAATCAATATCTGCAGCCCGCCCCCAAAGCAAGATACCGTAGGACATGATGCTATGAAAATAACTAAAATATACTAGCCTAGCGGTATCCGTCCGTCTGTCAAATGCCGGATTTTTCTGACAGCGTAAGCGGCCGAACTCAACCGCCCTGCAAGAGATGTTAAGTGAGGACCCCATTGCAGCTTTGAGTCAAGCGTAATCACTAGGAAAACAGTCTTTTCGACGAATTCAAGTATTTTTATTAGATTTTAGAGAGACCTGTGTCTCAGGACCCCGGCTTCTTTTCAAAAATGTTTTTAATAAAGAAAGCGGATGGGGTGTTTCGCCCGATTTTCGACCTCAGGGCTCTGAATACATATGTAGCAACAAGACATTTTTATCTAATTTCTCAGTTAGAAGTAGTAGACATTCTTCAGCCAAACGACTGGCTAGCAAAGATCGATCTCCACCAGGCTTATTTCCATCTGAGTGTCGCGGAGACTCACAGAAGGTTTTTTCGTGTTGTTTACAAAGGAGAAGTCCTTCAACTAACAGCAATGCCATTCGGCCTGTCCTCGGCACCGCGAACCTTTGCAGCGGTTTCAAACTTGGTGTCCGAAGTCCTTCGGGATCGGGGTATACGCCTCTTAGTATACCTAGACGACTATCTCCTAGCCTGTCAGGACAAATCCAAGCTCATGGTTCAAGTTGCGGAAACGTTGACCATCTTGGAAGGTTTGGGTTGGCATGTAAATTACCAAAAGTCGGTGACCACGCCCACACAAAAGTTGGAATACTTAGGGTTGGTATGGGACACTCAAATCCAGAACATAGCCTTGCCCTCCCGGAAAGTCCTGGGTATACAAAACTCTCTCACAAATATGTTGAGTCTAAACAGCTGCTTATT
This sequence comes from Charanyca ferruginea, assembly GCA_947361185.1. NCBI lineage: Eukaryota > Metazoa > Arthropoda > Insecta > Lepidoptera > Noctuidae > Charanyca > Charanyca ferruginea. The sequence continues at coordinate 26,429,890 of OX376058.1, read as the reverse complement.
AAGAGAGCTTCAGAGTTTGCTAGGCAAACTAAATTTTGCCAATCATGCGATCCCTCAGGGCCGGCTGCACTGTCGCAGGGCACAGCTCTTTCTGAAAAACATTACTCTGAGAGGTCAGAGAAGAGCACTGTGCCCCAGTGTGCGAGAGGACTTGCGGTGGTGGTTGGATGCGATAGAAGGCAGTCCAACCCCCCTATACAAGAGGGAAATAACGCATTTCCTAACCACAGACGCAGCGGATGCGGGCTGGGGAGCAAATCTAAACAGTCAGTACCTTTCGGGCAAATGGGCGGCAAACCAAAGAGCCTGGCACAGCAACATGAAGGAGATGTATGCTGTATTCGCAGTAATCAGGTCCCAAGGTGCACTGTTGCGGAACGCCCATGTCCTAGTACAGTCCGACAACAGGACTCTGGTGGCATATATCAGCGGAACTCGCTCATTAAACCTTCTGGGACTGACATACAAGTTGTTAAAGTTGACTTACCGATTCAACATAACAATGACAGCATTCCACTTACCAGGGAACTTAAACGGAATCGTAGATTGCCTGTCAAGGGGAAAGTCAGTACCCGAATGGCATCTGCTACCACCAGCCATGGAGGCAATATTCGAACAGTGGGGCTATCCCGAAGTGGATCTCTTCGCAACAAGAGAAACAGCTGTCGTCCCAAGTTATGTCACGTTAGACTCAAGAGATGGATCGACGCTTTTCTGCGACGCTTTCAGTCGCGAATGGGTGTTTCAGACAGCGTGGGTATTCCCTCCTCCGAGCATGATACCCAGAGTCCTGTCACACCTAAACAATGCAGTAGGGACATACTATGTGATAGCGCCACAGTGGACCCAGTGCTTCTGGTTTCCAGATCTCCAGGCACGCGCGCTGTCCCTCCCTCTTCTGATAGACAATCTGAGAGAAGTTCTGGTGGATTGGACAACGGGATTGAGCCCTCCTCAAGTAGACAAGTTACAGCTTCGGGCTTGGAAAGTTGGGGGTGGGAAGCAGTGCGTGCTAAGCCTTAGACGTTCGTAATACATAGTTAACAAAAGAATTGGTTCGTATATATCATAGCATATACTTAGTCTGGCCATAAATACTGTTACAATTAAAAATAAGTAAGATATTACATTTAAATTTGGAATCTGTCATTTTTATACGATTGTTCATTGAGTTCTCTAATTTTGGCGCCAATACATTGTACAATATTATATTATACAATATTAAAATGGAGTGGGGTGAGAAAGAGAACCGAATCGCTGTGATTGCATAATGCTAAATGATTGCTGCTAGATGATTGCCAAATGCAATTTTTAAAAGTCTCCATACGCTTGGTTTTAGTCAAATGTTTGTGTACCGGGCTATTAATAGGTACAATGAGACCTCCTCTGTTTGTGACAGAAAAAGGTCTGGCCGTCCACGTAGTGTTCGTACGAAAACGGTGGTCAAAGCAGTAAGGGAAAGAATTCGAAGAAATCCTGTCCGAAAGCAAAAGATTTTATCTTGGGAGATGAAGATAGCACCCAGAACCATGTCGCGTATTTTAAAAGATGACTTAGGACTTGCAGCCTATATGAGACGCACTGGTCATTTTTTAACTGATAATTTAAAAAAGAATAGGGTGGTAAAATCGAAACAACTACTGAAGCGGTACGCAAAGGGAGGTCACAGAAAAATGTTGTTTACGGATGAGAAAATCTTTACAATTGAGCAACATTTTAACAAACAAAATGACCGTATTTATGCTCAAAGCTCTAAGGAAGCTTCCTAATTAGTCGACAGAGTGCAACGTGGGCATTATCCGACTTCAGTGATGGTTTGGTGGGGTGTTAGCTATGAAGGAGTGACTGAGCCATATTTTTGTGAAAAAGGTATCAAAACATCGGCACAAGTGTATCAAGATACCATTCTTGAGAAAGTAGTTAAGCCCCTTAACAACACCATGTTCAATAACCAAGTATGGTCCTTCCAACAAGACTCGGCGCCGGGTCATAAAGCTCGATCCACGCAGTCTTGGTTGGAAGTGAACGTTTCGGACTTCATCAGAGTTGAAGACTGGCCGTCGTCTAGTCCCGATCTTAATCCGCTGGATTATGATTTATGGTCAGTTTTAGAGAGTACGGCTTGCTCTAAACGCCATGATAATTTGGAGTCCCTAAAACAATCCATACGAATGGCAGTGAAGAATTTTCCAATGGAAAGAGTGCGTGCTTCCATTAATAACTGGCCTCAACGTTTAAAAAACTGTATTGCAGCCAATGGAGACCACTTCGAATAAGCTTTTAATATTTTAAATTGTTTTATATTTATGTATTAAACTAACACACTGTAAAAGTAATAAATATTATTTGCAATAAAATATTTTTTTTTGTATTCGTGACAATATTTATGGCAAGACTAGGTATATCATAGCATAAAGTAGTTTACTAATGAGTATTATTATCATTGGGTAATAATACCTAGTTCTAATTGGGAAATAATATTTAGTTCTAGTTCTAATTTTGTGAAACACCTTTTTTAGTATTAAAACATTTCGGAACAAACTGAGACTAATAATACTTTTCCGTGCCATTGACGTCTATATTTATCGGAACTTAAAGTATTTTTATTCGATTGTTTCCGCATTTTATAAACACAAAATGTTTCAGTTACATAATTAATAACACGGTAATGGTCATAGGATATTTTTTTTCGTAGTTTTTATTACTACCCATCATTACCCCTAAAAATGACGACCAGACTGTATGACACACTGGTATTTTCATGTGAGCAGTGTGAGCACACCTGGACCGGTTCATATGGAAAGACAGGTTGCTAGCCTTTGTGGAAGCATTTAAAAATATATCGCGTTTACAACAAGAATAATTTACGGGTATAAAAGCTGCACAAAGTCAGGATCAGTATTCAGTGTACTGAACAATTTGATAGTAAGCGAAATGGCGCGTCTAGTGACAGTCTTCTTAGTTCTGGGAGTGGTGGCTTGCGTTTTTGCCACACCATCTGTAGTAAAAGGTACCTATAAACATATTATATTATTATTAAAATCAAATTGTATTGTAGATATAATATTAGGTTGTTGTTTTCATAAACTGCTGAACTTAATTTGTTATAGTTTCGTATTCGCAAACAAATTAATTTAAGGTAGAGCTTTTGTGTTTCAACCTAATGAAATAAAAAAGAAATATCATTTCATTAGCTAAATATTCGTTAGGGTTTAATCCTTTACAATAAATATAAATAATAATAATAATAATACGTAGTAAAAGGTACCTTTAAACATATTATATTATTATTAAAATCAAATTGTATTGTAGATATAATATTAGGTTGTTGTTTTCATAAACTGCTGAACTTAATTTGTTATAGTTTCGTATTCGCAAACAAATTAATTTAAGGTAGAGCTTTTGTGTTTCAACCTAATAAAATAAAAAATAAATATCATTTCATTAGCTAAATATTCGTTAGGGTAAAATCCTTTATAATAAATATAAATAATAATAATAATAATACGTCGTAAAAGGTACCTTTAAACATATTATATTATTATTAAAATCAAATTGTATTGTAGGTATAATATTAGGTTGTTGTTTTCATAAACTGCAGCTGAACTTAATTTGTTAAAGTTTCGTATTCGCAAACAAAGTAATTAAAGGTAGAGCTTTTGTGTTTCAACCGATATAAAAAAGAAATATCATTTCATTAGCTAAATATTCATTAGGGTAAAATCCTTTATAATAAATATAAATAATAGTACTTTATGAAACTGATAACCGGCTAGCTGGCTGGCTGGTTAGTGGTTTTATAACTGCTGTTATTAAGCGTGGTGTAGTAGTTCTAATAGTGCCAGTGCCACATGAGTATTTTAATACCTAATAGTGTGCAGTTTCATACACTAGTTTAATTAAACCTAATACACAATACCTGTTATTATAGTATAAAAAACTCACTCTTCTCGCAACTCGCTTTTCGACCTCATAGGCCACTGCCTATGAGGTCGAAAAGTTACCAGTAGGTTACTATTTATTTGTGCCTTAAATACTTACGTACGATACCTCTTTCACTGCATTTGTAGGTCTGCGTAGATAACGTCCATCGATGAGGACTTCGATGGGGTATTTTCGAAATCCATAATCAGTTGACCATGGATAGGTAACTCTAACTAACCAGGCGATTTTCTTTAATTTTCTGTACAATAACCAAATCACAATACGTTTGCTGTTTGTGCAGTCCTCCTATTTTTGAAGTTTTTTAAAAATTACTAACGTTGTTACTTTTCGTAGAAATTTTGTTAATTCCCCAAAAAGCCTAGCCAAGACTAAATCAGATTGTTGCACTTTAAGGCGCTTCCCTGACCAAATAACCTTGACATTTCCTCTTTGCCGAAGAATCGAAATTCGCTCAATTTTTGGGGTTTTTTTTGTTATACAAAAAGAGAAACGATCTTTTGAAATAAAATAAAACGTGAAATATAAAGATTTTTAAGTTACCTATCTATTAGAGTAATCCTAAACTATTAGCACGTCAACTTTAGCAAAAGATACATGTTTTCAATTATTTTAGTCATTATTTTACAGGGAGATTTAGGTGTATATAGGGTACATTAAAAAAATATAAGAACGGGGAATGTGATGATAGGATATTGAACATTAATAATATAATATATGCTTTTAGATGTAGTTTGTTTCTCTTAATTAATGAGTTAATAGCCCCTGAATAACGAAGAAAAACGCACTTTTGGTCGGGGTAGCGCCTTAAATACTGGTCGGCCATTTGAGTTAAATAGCGTGTGCCCGATATTTTGAATAACGTGCCGACCCTAGAAATACCACGGTAAAAAATTGTATAATAAAGAAATATCGCAAAGTTTACCATAATATATATGCAATAATGTCAATGGCACTAATTATAGTTATTTTAATTTTCAATTAATATTGTGACACCATTAACGGTACATTTAATTTAATTAAATTGAGGATAAATAAAATAACAATGATTAATTTTTGTACTTTAATTAGCGATGTGCGATTTACCCATAAATTAAATCTATACCGACATAAGTTTGATATGTCATATATAACGCTACTGTTACTGAGTGCTGTGTTACTCTTCTAGAACCCCAGGTCAAAGGGTCAGCGGAAGGTTCTCATGGCAGTATCGCCGTTGGGGCTGTGGGTGGCGGTCATTTTGGAGGTGGCAGCTTCAGTGTCGGACACGGCGGCGATACCGCCGGCCAAGGAAGCGGCGCAGGTGGAGATGCCGGTCACACCAAATACAAAAATTAAATGTGCCTATAGTGTCTGATGATGTCTCTTTTGCTCCGCCTTCTTTTAACAAGCAATACTAATTTTCTAACATAAACTGTTGTTTTATTTTTCTTTAATTAAGCTCTTACTTATTCTTGAAGATGCTACCTGGCCCTTAGCCAGGTATATACTGCTATATACCTGTCTAAGCTATGGGTTACCAGAAGAGAAAAGTATAACCTGCCAAAAACCTATTTAATAAATCTATCCTTTTAGCAATTTCCTCCGCGGCGCAGGTGGTGCGTAATGAGAACCATTAAGTACTAATTTACAACTCCAACACACTTAGTTGAAACTGAAATAAATATCAAAACTTGGTTAGAATGGGATATGCGTAGTTTCTGTTCAGGTCATGGACAAATTTTATATTGATGCCAATTCTGTTGTGCAAGAAGTTAATTAATTTTAAGCTATTTATATCTCTTTCTGTCCAATAGAACAAGAAAGAGACATATATTAATAAGGGCTGTCAATTTAAGTTGATCTAAAATCGTCATACAATTACCTATAGTTGTCATTTCAGAACGTATTGATTAAAAACACTGCGAAGTTCAAAAGAAAAACTAACTTGACATCTGTAACTTAGTCCTTGTCCGTCGCTGTCCTTTTCTTCAGTTGCCTGATAGTAAGAGATGCCAAATACCTAATTTTAATTTAGTTTGTGAACAAGGGAATCGGCACCATTATCTCACTTAAACTTAACGTGCATCCAAAATTGACTGACTTGAAGTCGGATAAGAAAAAAGCCAAAAGAAAATAGCTTTTATTTTCAGATGTAATAATAATAGTCTGAATTTTCTGTTCATCCCTATAATTGAAAACTCGATTAATGCGAAGTTTACCAGTTTTTACTTCCAAAACTAAGCATGGATAGAAGTCGTTCAAGTGATTTTAAGAACCATTTGTTAAATTTCCAGTGTGTTAAAAAAACCAGTGTAACATAAGATTTTTGTCGCCACTAAAGATGTTATGTTGTTTTTATAATGAATAATTAAATTTTATTGTTACTGTGTGTTGACTGACTGCCTCGTTAATGTAGTGGTTCGAAGTATGACTGCCGAGCGTAGAGCCGTGGATTCAATGCAATGAGCAAAATGCTATTGTTATTATACAATAAATGTAAGGGGTGGCGTACGCGCCAAGCTAGACGGCGCCGCGGCGGTAACAGTTTTAGAACTGCCATCGAAGTTTCCGTTTGTATAAAAATATTACATTTTTATAAGATGTAAGAGTTGCCTATTCAGGCAATTTTAGTAATTCGATTTTAATATTCGTCATTCGGTGATTTTGGTAACGGTGTCTGCTGCCATCGGTGCAAAGGAAGAGGCCGCAATCTATGGGCATAATTTAACACTTAGTGCAAATGTTGTTGCAAAAGTAAAAAGCCCATTGTTTAATCTATCAATCAATCTTTATTCATGAATACAGGTATAATAAAGGTCTATGTCCTAATATTGAAATTGGTGTACAAATATATATTAGTTCAACTTTAATTTCGGAAGTCGGTGGCAATTGTAAAACAACAAACAGAACCAAAGCCACTCCTACCACCGGGTTACTTTAGAAGGATAACAATATTATTATTATTATTAGTACAGATAACATTTACATGATTCTCGAGTGACTGAACTTCAATTCTATCTTATAGAACCTTGAATTATGTGCATCGGATGTATTGACTGTCACACAATGACGTGTTTATTGAATTATCATAATAAAATTTACGTATTACAATATATTATACAATAATTACAATATATTATATATAAAAGCAGCTTTGTCAGCTCCAAAATACAGAAAAATAAAAGTTTATTAGAAGAGCAAAACTTTGTTAGTCACGATATAGTATATAGCTTTTTTTGAGGAGCAAAGTAAAATCCGAACGGATTGATCGGAATAAGCTTTGCTTACCCCGGTTGGCCCGCGGATTCGTGACTATCCATTTCATACCGAGACCCCTTCTTGTCTGGAAAAGCACGTAAAGCCGTTGGACCCAGCTGAAATTCGTAGATCACAGTCAACACGGTCGGTTGTGGTTCGTAGTTCGACAGTTATTATGGGTGTCAGAAGCCAGAAAGTCTGTCAACCAAGAGTACTAGGTACATTAAATGTTTTCTTTAAAAAAAAAAATGCAGACTAGATAGTTAAATGAAGACAATACAAGATAAATTTGCATTAGTATTAATATTATTACAAGTATAAAAGAGTGTTATTGTTAGTAAAGTAGGACACTGTCATACTTGGAATGGTATTAATATTGTCGTATGAAAAAAGTTGATATAATACAGTTTGTGACATAAGGCCATAGTAAATCTTAGAAAATATCGATAAATCGTATCATAAATTATTTACCACCCTATTTTTGACGTCACACAAAATGGTCACTGTCAGTCTCTCGCCCAGTGTTGTCAATTAAGCATTTTTCCAAAACTACATTCAGCATTTGGCCACTTTTTGTGTTTAGTGTGCATACAGTGTGCACTCACTTCTCCCAGTGATGCACCTATCTCTTTAATACGTACAAACAGTCTTTCTCTGGAAAATAATTGTTGTTATTTTGAAATTGAGTCTTATTGCACCGGTTTCAGGGTCATAATGTACGCATTATGATCCTAAAAGCGGTGCTATAAGTCTGAATTTAGGAGTAAGTGTGACAAAACTATTTTATTGAAGTCTCCTAATGCGAAACAAATGAGAAGCCGCCATAGGACAAAAAATTAAACAGCATAGTAGTGAAATTTTTTTTAGCATCTTTTTTAGCAGTTTCTTAACGTCTATTTAGCGTATTATATTTTCAGGAGTTGGAAACACTGCCACCAAACATCGAATGCTTTTGTTTAATTGATAGATAAAGCTTTTTGTTTGAGGGGCAAAGTAAAATCCGAATGGATCGATCGGTAATGGATCAGCCTCGTTTACCGCGGTCAGTCCGCGGATGGGTGACCATCCATTTCATACCGAGACCTCTCCTTGTCTCGGAAAGCGCGTGAAGCCGTTAGTACCGGCTGTAATTCGTAGATCTTTGACAGTGGATATGGGTGTCAGATTGGCGGGATGAGGCACAACATCGAGAGAAATGGAGGGAATAGGGGTACGCCTTTGCCCAGGAGTGGAACAACAACGGCTAGCAAAAAAATAAAAAAAATAAATTGGTGTCAGATGCCAGAAAATCTGACAACCAGACTTACCTGTACCCTGTTCACAATAAGATTAGACATTTACAAAAACCTTTTTTACAGTCCGTTCAACCGATTTTGAGTCATATTGCGTTGGTAGCATAACAAATGGCAACTGTAGTAAACAGTTGTTATTGTAACCACGTTTTTGCCTCTAATGTCATCCTTAAGCCTACGGAATAGAAGTCAAAATCGGTTGAAGGGACTGTAAAAAAGGTTTGTCTTTATGTCTAATCTTATTGTGAACAGGGTATAGGGGTATCATATTACCCAGTAAAGTAGCAGTAACTGGGTTGTTTAGGGCAGATAGGCAGTCGCTCCATGTAAAACACTGTTATTCAGCTGCATCCTGTTAGACTGGAAGCGGACCCTAATATAGTTGGGAAAAGACTAGGCAGATAATAATGATTGATCTAGCTTTTTGGCGATGTTTCGTTTGGATTAAATAAAATAAAATTTTCATTTTGATGCTAATGTATTAAAATGCGCTTAATTTTCATAATAGAACATGCTTTTAGACGTTTGTAATACCTAGTTAACAATATAATATAGTTTGCATAATATCTAGATAGTATAAAGTGGTTCACTTATGAGTATTATCATTGGGAAATAATATTGTATAAAACACTTTTCTTTTTTTAGTTTTAAAACATTTCGGAACAAACTGAGTGATTGTAAATCACAAAATCTCTTGCAATATATATCATTTCAAGTTTATTGATTGAGCAAAGAAATTATGTTCAGTCTTAGGAGTTCCTGTGATTTCAATCAGAATATAGAAACGAAAAAAAATAAAAAGGAAAACATTTGATTTCTGTATCGTTAAACAAAAAATTACTAACAATATTTTTCGGTAAAATATAATTAAAGCTAGTAGAATGATATTGTGTAAGCCTGAAGTATTGACTTATCGGGACTTAGTATTTAATTCCATTGTTTCCGTATATTTATTAGCACAAAATATTTCGGTAACTTAGTTAATAACACGGTGGTTAGTTTTTATTTTCTTTTCGTAGTTTTTAATACTATCCCTTATCATTACGCCTAAAAAATGTCGACAAGACTGTTCGATACACTGGTATTTTCTTGTTTATTTTCATGTAAGTACTCCAGTGCCGGTTCATATGGAAAGACAGGTTGCTAGCCTTTGTGGAATCATTTAAAAATAAACCGCGTTTACAACAAGAATAATTTAAAAAGTATAAATGCTGTACAATGTCAGGAGCGGTATTCAGTGTACTGAATAATTCAATAGTGAGCGAAATGGCACGTCTAGTTACAGTCTTCTTAGTTCTAGCAGTGGTGGCTTGTGTTTTCGCCACACCATCTGTAGTAAAAGGTACCTATAAACATATTATATTAATATTGACGTCCTCAAAATATTATTTTAATCAAATTGTAATATATTTGTAGGATCGTCAGGTGCGATCGAGGAGGAGTGCCGAGCGGTATAGTACATCGTCAGGACTATAGGCGTTCCCATTATCCCATTATCGATAAACAAGACCTGTAAAAACAATTACACACTATTAGTACAGAAAACACAATACAAATGGTAATCAGTAACAGGAATAAAGTAAGTTAAAGGTACAGCAACAATACAGTTAATCGAACAGACCATTAAGGTCCCACAGTTCGTACAGTGGCCAAGCCACCCAATGATAAACGAACAAACCCTTAAGGTTTACAGTTCGTACAGCAGCCTAAGCCACCCAATGATAAACGAACACACCCTTAAGGTTCATAGTTCGTACAGCAGCCTAAGCCACCCAATGATAAACGAACAAACCCTTAAGGTTCATAGTTCGTACAGTAGCATAAGCCACCCAAATACAAAGTGTATCGCTCGCTAGCAGCAAGCCTATACAGCTATGTGAATATACAGCAGCGCTGTACCAGGTAAACCGACAGTATTGTCGGGAGCAGGAACTCTTTACTGAGTCGAATCCGAGGATCGACTGCCATACTTACGGAGTGCACGCTCTTTTATAAGGCGATGCCCCCCACCTTGCAACCTCTCCATACAAGTCTGCCCATGCGCACGGAAGCGCGTCACGCGTTTACTTGATACAAAACACTAAAATGTGCTGAATCTAATAAGATCTGTAATCAAATAACACAATGATAATTGTCATGAATAAACAATAGTGATTTCATAAAGTAATTCGTTTTACATTCAAAGTAATGTGTCAACAATTGTTGTGAATAAAACCATCGATAATAATTATCGAAATAAAGTAACCACAAATCAGTGTGCACACACAATTAATCATGTTTCGAATTAATAGACAATAATTGATAGTAAAATCACATAAATTAACAATAAGAAACAAATCATAACAAATTTAGTTAACACCCACAATGTGATTAATAAACTGTCTCCGACACGGCCAGACTGACATTCTACACGTCCTCGTGTAGTTATAAAGTTCTTGGTAAATATCGATCGGCCTTTCTGACAAAAAGCTTTAATTAGCAAAAGGTATGTTGCAAAGAAAAATCCTGAATTAGTCCTGAAGTAAAATCATTAGCAAAATTTGCATCATAACCAGTCAAAATAACCATACTGTTACAGACAATACATAGCTCAACAAATCAGCCGAAATCCCACCATGGGATTCGACAAGTAATTTGAAGTAGAATAGACAACTCGCATAGGCGTCAACATAGACAACCCGCATAAGCGTCAAGATCAACATTCAAATACAAACGATAGTCAACATAGACATCTCAATTCAGCTATAGTATGTCAGCAGCAGATGAATCATCATCATCATCATCATCATCATTGTCAACATTGACATCATTAACAGTTACTGATGGACATTCAGGGATCTTTCGTACATTGTTACTCAAAGATTTTAACAAAAACCATTTTGGATCTAGAACCAAAGTATCCAATAACAAAGTAACCATTAACAGAGTAACCACTAACAGATTAACCACTAACAGATTAACCACTAACAGATTAACCACTAACAGATTAACCACTAACAAAGTACCCAACAATATAAAGTATCGAACGTCAAACTTTCGGCACCTTTACCGATAACCAGTGCTGCTTCAGAACAGAATTTACTTTCATCTCCTCACTGTCAACAGCGTTACAGCCGTCCCGCATCTTCACACGTTCTTGGGTGAATAGTTTATCTCATCATCTGTAAACAATCAGAAAAGAGCTTAAGTAAACAGCTTAACGTTCGGTTATTCTGATCAAGTTAAATCAAACACTACAGACCTGATAACACAAAACAAGTTTAGTATGTTACCACACATGTAATTACCTCATTACCACACATGTAATTACCTCATTACCACACATGTAATTACCTCATTACCACACATGTAATTACCTCATTACCACACATGTAATTACCTCATTACCACACATGTAATTACCTCATTACCACACATGTAATTACCTCATTACCACACATGTAATTACCTCATTACCACACATGTAATTACCTCATTACCACACATGTAATTACCTCATTACCACACATGTAATTACCTCATTACCACACATGTAATTACCTTATTACCACACAACACATGTAATTACCTTACCACACAACACATGTAATTACCTTACCACACAACACATGTAATTACCTTACCACACAACACATGTAATTACCTTACCACACAACACATGTAATTACCTTACCACACAACACATGTCATTACCTTACCACACAACACATGTCATTACCTTACCTCACAATACATGTCATTACCTTACCTCACAACACATGTCATTACCTTACCTCACAACACATGTCATTACCTTATTACCTCACAACACATGTCATTACCTTATTACCTCACAACACATGTCATTACCTTATTACCTCACAACACATGTCATTACCTTATTACCTCACAACACATGTCATTACCTTATTACCTCACAACACATGTCATTACCTTATTACCTCACAACACATGTCATTACCTTATTACCTCACAACACATGTCATTACCTTATTACCTCACAACACATGTCATTACCTTATTACCTCACAACACATGTCATTACCTTATTACCTCACAACACATGTCATTACCTTATTACCTCATAACACATGTCATTACCTTACCTCACAACACATGTCAACAATCAGGGGTACACAGTTACTTTTCAGATAAACTATCACTCAAACCTCAGAATCATGCTACCTATTTGTTTAGCTAAAAACCAACTATTTGACACAGTTGTATTATCACTGATTTATATGCAGATGGAATATCAGTATCAATTTTATTCGGAGTTTCAGGAATAGAGCATAGCTGTTACAATCTCAACTTTCGTAATGGTAACAATACTTTCGGTTATAATAACCCCAAAATCTAAATTTAATATCTCACGGCATAATATGATACTTTGATTTGAATAAGCATTCGGTATTACATGAAACTTCACTATATATTGGCCATACAAGTAAGTTTGCCACACATGTATCAGTAATGAAAGTAGGTACATTCAAACCCAGAGTCATAACAAAATGGAAGCGTCTCACCAGATAGTTGTAGAACATCATTGGTAAGTACATCACAGACTTAACCCATCACGGATGGTTGTCTCGAAGTCTCGAAGGCTGACTCACAGTATCTTCACTCGGTTAGTCCCGCCACGCTCCAGTTAGATGTCAGGAAAGTGACCTGTCGACTGGCATAAGCGGTTAAAGATTATCCCTGTCATGGTTGACAATTATGAAGGTAAATAAGGGTAGCGGTAACTGTTGGAGTATGTAAAATCAAATAACTAAATGAATGTGGGTAGGTGATTTATGAATGCCATTAAAACTGCCTTAGCTCAGCGCTAGGTAATCCCGAGAGAGGAAGCTGTCATAACAAAAGAGGTAGAGACATACGATTAACTAGGGAAGCCATGCGGAAGCATTAAGAGGCTATCCCACTTCTGATGTAGGATCGTCCCTGAGCGATCGAGGAGGAGTGCCGAGCGGTATAGTACATCGTCAGGACTATAGGCGTTCCCATTATCCCATTATCGATAAACAAGACCTGTAAAAACAATTACACACTATTAGTACAGAAAACACAATACAAATGGTAATCAGTAACAGGAATAAAGTAAGTTAAAGGTACAGCAACAATACAGTTAATCGAACAGACCATTAAGGTCCCACAGTTCGTACAGTGGCCAAGCCACCCAATGATAAACGAACAAACCCTTAAGATTCATAGTTCGTACAGCAGCCTAAGCCACCCAATGATAAACGAACAAACCCTTAAGGTTCATAGTTCGTACAGTAGCATAAGCCACCCAATGATAAACGAACAAACCCTTAAGGTTCATAGTTCGTACAGTAGCATAAGCCACCCAATGATAAACGAACAAACCCTTAAGGTTCATAGTTCGTACAGTAGCATAAGCCACCCAAATACAAAGTGTATCGCTCGCTAGCAGCAAGCCTATACAGCTATGTGAATATACAGCAGCGCTGTACCAGGTAAACCGACAGTATTGTCGGGAGCAGGAACTCTTTACTGAGTCGAATCCGAGGATCGACTGCCATACTTACGGAGTGCACGCTCTTTTATAAGGCGATGCCCCCCACCTTGCAACCTCTCCATACAAGTCTGCCCATGCGCACGGAAGCGCGTCACGCGTTTACTTGATACAAAACACTAAAATGTGCTGAATCTAATAAGATCTGTAATCAAATAACACAATGATAATTGTCATGAATAAACAATAGTGATTTCATAAAGTAATTCGTTTTACATTCAAAGTAATGTGTCAACAATTGTTGTGAATAAAACCATCGATAATAATTATCGAAATAAAGTAACCACAAATCAGTGTGCACACACAATTAATCATGTTTCGAATTAATAGACAATAATTGATAGTAAAATCACATAAATTAACAATAAGAAACAAATCATAACAAATTTAGTTAACACCCACAATGTGATTAATAAACTGTCTCCGACATATTTATATATATTAAGTTGTTGTTTTAATCAACTGATGAACTTAATCTGTTAAAGTTTCGTATTCGCAAAAAAAATAATTTAAGGTAGAGCTTTGTGTTTGAACCTAAGAGTAATGACGTTTCATTAGAAACCCTTTTATAGAAAATCTTTTATACGTAAATATAAATAATATTAGTTTATGAAATTGATGCATAACAACCGGTTATTGAGATATGAGTGTGGTTTAGTATAGTTTATTTAAACTCAATATCAATAGGTACCTATTTTAAAAGTAAAATATGACTCTCATCCATAGATTATTATAGGTTAGGGAAGGTGTGTTAATTTGTGTATAATAAAACTTTTAATTTCATTAGAATTGTGCATAAAATGTCACGATGATGTTTGAATTATAATGAGAAAAAACTACTAACGTTGTTACTTTTCTCTCTTTAGAAATTTTGTTAGTTACCTACACAAAAAGCCTAGTCAAGGCTAGATAAACTTATTGCACTTTAAATACTGGTCGGCCATTTGAGTCAAACAACACGTGTGCCCGATATTTTTAATAACGTGCCGACCTTAGAAATACCTCGGTACTAAGATGTATTACCAAAAATTATCCCATATTTTACAAAATATTATTGTCAATGGCATTAATTAGTTATTTTATTTTAAATTAATAATAATTATCCTTACGAATTTTAAATCTCTAGCTGGGACTTCACATGGCGTACCTATTTGTACAGACGCCAGCACATCAAGCCATACCTAACTGTCAAATTTTCCCAATTAAATATGAACCTTATGCTTTTAAAATAAAGTTGAAAATCTATCAAAGAAATTTGACTGACTGTAGTAGCTTGATGTATTGGCCCCAGTACAAAATCAACAAAATCTTACCCGGTGGTTCAAACAAAATCTACAACATGACAATTTGACAATTACTTTAACTTTCACATCAGCTTAATTAGCAGTAACAGTTAGGGGTAAAAGAAAGAGTAATAGCAGCAGCTAAAATTGTGAAGAAACAAATTGAACCGTTACTTTGACTTTGTGACGTTACTTTGGCTGTTACTTTTGATAAGGAAACTGGACGTAAATCTCCTCCGGCATTAGTCTGATAATGTCATCTATAATGCTAACTGTAACTGAGTGGTGTGTTACTCTTCTAGATCCCGTAGTCAAAGGAACAGCGCAAGATCCTTATGGCGGTCTTGGCATAAGGGTTGTGCACGGAGGTTCGTTTGGTAGTGACAGCTTCGGTTACGGACACGGCGGCGATACCTCCGGCAAAGGAAGCGCCGGCGCAGGTGGAGATGCCGGTCAAACCAAATACTAATGAAATGTGCCTCTCTAATGTCTATTAACGTCTCTTTTGGTCCGCCTTCTTCTAAAAAGCAATACAAATTTTCAACATAAACTGTTGTTTTATTTTACCGTGATTAAGGACCTACACGCCTTTTTGAAGATGATTATCTTTTGGTAACCCTTGGCCTAAGGGTAACCAAAAGATAAATCTTTAAAAGTATAACCTACCTAAACAACAATTTAGTAAATTTATCCTTTTAACATTGTCCTCCTCGGTGGTGCGTAATGAGAACCATTAAGTACTAATTTAAGTCTCCAACATGACGTCTCCAACACTAAAACTCACAATTGAAACTAAAATAAGTAAGTACCAAAACTTGGTGAGAATGAGATGCGTATAGTTTCTGCTTAGGTCATGGACATTTTTTTTTTTTATATCAGTAAAACTGACTGACTTGAAGTCGGTTAAGAAAAAAGCCAAACAATTTGCTTATATTACTAGACTCTCTATTCATCTCTTTAATCGAAAACTCGACCACTCCGAAGTTGACCAATTTTTACTGCTTCTAAAACTAAGCAGGAATGGAAGTCGTTCAAACAAAAACGAATTTTGGTAATTCAGTATGTATTCGTCGTATTTTAGTGACGGTGTCAGCTGCCATCGGCGTCAAGGAAAAGCCCGTCACCTATAAAACGTCACATCATAAACACTTCAAAAAATCGACTTTAAATTGAATTAGTTTTGAAAAAGCAATTTTATTTAGCTTTGATTCTATTCCAAGTTTAACAACCCAAGTTATTTCTTAAGAATAACAATATTAGTAAGTAAAAATAATATTCACAAAATTTTTGAGTGCCTGAACTTCAATTCTTGCCTTATAGAAATTTGACAAACATGCTACCAATGTCAAAACACAATGACTTGTTTGTTGAGTTATCATGAAGCCCGTCACATACGTAGCTATAGCTACGTATGTGACGGGACCGTGTGTGGTATATTATAATATATATTATAGTTAGCCACCACACACGGTAGTTATAATACATATAATATATTTTCGCCCTTATTACGTCTGCGGTCGTTGTTTGTTTCACATTTTTGAAATATACATTAATATGCCTTGCTATATCTGTTCACATATTTTCGTGACGTAATAAAAATATATATTATAGCTGCGTCTGTGGTCACTCAAAGATTACTATAGAAAATATATCGTTATATGCCTTGCTTATGAATTATATTAATAAATGAAAAAATAAATGATACTAATAATATCTACTTTTTGTCTATTAGCAATTTCCTTTACTTACGGTTTGTCCAATATGTGGGCCTATTGCCTTTTAATAAATATTGTTTTTAGTTAATTTGTGTAATAAAACGTAAAACCTATAAGTAGAACGGAATGTTAGATGAGTGAATGAGAGGTTTTTGTGTGTGTTCCAGTAGATTCGAGAATGGTTTAGATTCACATTTCCACACAATTGGACCCGGCAGGTGGCGCTGCAGTCGAGTTGTAGGACTTTTTTGTTGCACGGGCAAGCCAGCTAGTAATTATGTAAGAGAAGCTGATGATTTGCTTAAAAACTATGAAATGTATTATTGTTTTTATTATACCTGAACTTTTAAATAAATACATTACCTGGAAACTCCCCGTTTCATGAAGTCGAAGACCAGAGTTGAACCCACAAAACTTGTATAGGTACATATGGAGTAATTGTTATTTTTTCTAGTAAAATCCCTTCGTCCTTATTTCACGTCATTCCATGAATAAGCTGTAATAGAACATTACGGTGTTACCTTTTTTTTTTTTTTTTCTTCCGAGGTTGAAAATCCTCATGGATGTCCTCCGCCCTTGGCCGGACGAAGGGGTCTGTCAGACTCTTACTGACTTAAAGCCACCCCGGTGTTCCATCTCACACCTACGTCGGGGGGTCGCGGGAACTGGAGATACTTTCGCAAGTCCAGCTCTACCTTAGGTAAAACCAAGTTGTCGAAACAAATATTTTGTAATGTGTAAACAATAAAGCCCGCCACAGACGTAGCTATAGTATATATTAATATAATTCATAGCAAGGCATATAACGATATATTTTGTATAGTAATCTTTGAGTGACCACAGACGCAGCTATAATATATATTTTTATTACGTCACGAAAATATGTGAACAGATATAGCAAGGCATATTAATGTATATTTCAAAAATGTAAAACAAACAACGACCGCAGACGTAATAAGGGCGAAAATATATTATATGTATTATAACTACCGTGTGTGGTGGCTAACTATAATATATATTATAATATACCACACACGGTCCCGTCACATACGTAGCTATAGCTACGTATGTGACGGGCTTCATGATAACTCAACAAACAAGTCATTGTGTTTTGACATTGGTAGCATATTTTTCAAATTTCTATAAGACAATTAAAGTTCAGGCACTAAAAAATTTTGAGAATATTATTTTTAATTACTAATATTGTTATTCATAAGAAATAACTTGGGTTGTTAAACTTGGAATAGAATCAAAGCTAAATAAAATTGCTTTTTCAAAACTAATTCAATTTAAAGTCGATTTTTTGAAGTGTCAATGATGTGACGTTTTATAGGTGACGGGCTTTTCCTTGACGCCGATGGCAGCTGACACCGTCACTAAAATACGACGAATACATACTGAATTACCAAAATTCGTTTTTGTTTGAACGACTTCCATTCCTGCTTAGTTTTAGAAGCAGTAAAAATTGGTCAACTTCGGAGTGGTCGAGTTTTCGATTAAAGAGATGAATAGAGAGTCTAGTAATATAAGCAAATTTTTTGGCTTTTTTCTTAACCGACTTCAAGTCAGTCAGTTTTACTGATATAAAAAAAAAATTGTCCATGTCCTAAACAGAAACTATACGCATCTCATTCTCACCAAGTTTTGGTACCTACTTATTTTAGTTTCAATTGTGAGTTTTAGTGTTGGAGACGTCATGTTGGAGACTTAAATTAGTACTTAATGGTTCTCATTACGCACCACCGAGGAGGACAATGTTAAAAGGATAAATTTACTAAATTGTTGTTTAGGTAGGTTATACTTTTAAAGATTTATCTTTTGGTAATCCTTAGGCCTAGGGTTACCAAAAGATAATCATCTTCAAAAAGGGGTGTAGGTCCTTAATCATGGTAAAATAAAACAACAGTTTATGTTGAAAGTTTGTATTGTTTTTTAGAAGAAGGCGGATCAACGTTACTAGGCATTAATAGACAATAGAGTGGCACATTTCATTAGTATTTGGTTTGACCGGCATCTCCACCAGCACCGGCGCTTCCTTTACCGGAGGTATCGCCGCCGTGTCCGACACTGAAGCTGCCACCACCAAACGAACCACCGTCCACAAGCCCTACGCCAATACTGCCATGAGAAGCCTGCGCTGTTCCTTTGATTACGGGATCTAGAAGAGTAACACACCACTCAGTTACAGTTAGCATCATAGATGACATTATCAGACTAATGCCGGAAGAGATTTACGTCCAGTTTCCTCACCAAAAGTTGCAGCCAAAGTAACGTCGCAAAGTCAAAGTAACGGTTCAATTTGTTTCTTCACAATTTTAGCTGCTGCTTTTACGGTTACTTTTGCCCCTAACTGTTACTGCTCATTAAGCTGATGTGAAAGTTAAAGTAATTGTCAATTTGTCATGTTGTAGATTTTGTTTGAACCATATGGTAAGATTTTGTTGAATTTTGTACAAATACGCCATGTGAAGTGCCAGCAAGAGATTTTATATTCGTAAAAAAAATAATTATTAATTAAAAATAAAATAACTAATTAATGCCATTGACAATAATATTTTGTAAAATATGGAATAATTTTTGATAATACATCTTAGTACCGAAGTATTTCTAAGGTCGGCACGTTATTAAAAATATCGGGCACACGTGTTGTTTGACTCAAATGGCCGACCAGTATTTAAAGTGCAATAAGCTTATTTCGTTTTAGCTAGGCTTTTTGGGTACGTAACTAACAAAATTTCTACAAAAAGTAACAACGTAAGTATTTTTTCCTCATTATTCAAACATCATCATGACATTTTATGCACAATTCTAATGAAATTAAAAAGTTTTATTATACACAAATCCACACACCTTCCGTAACAAAATCATCAAGTCATATTTTACTATTGCAATAGGTATTGTATATTGAGTTTAAATAAGCTAGTGTATGAAACTACACTCAACTAGATAATAAAATACTCGTATGTTAGTGTTTCAACTACTAAACCACACTCATATTTCAATAACCGGTTGTTATGCATCAGTTTCATAAACTAATATTATTTATATTTACGTATAAAAGATTTTCTTTAAAAAAAATAGTTTAAAAACTAAAACCCGACTACAACAAAAAGTGATCTAAAAAGTACGAAACAAGAAAATATTTCACACAGAAATCAAGACATAGGTACAAAATGGTCAAGGTAAGCCGTGGTTGCATGCCTGTATCCCATAAGAGTGCGATGAACATGAATTATAATGGCATGCAACCACGGCTTACCTTGACCATTTTGTACCTATGTCTTGATTTCTGTGTGAAATATTTTCTTGTTTCGTACTTTTTAGATCACTTTTTGTTGTAAAAAAAATAGTTTAAAAACTAAAACCCGACGTTTTAGTTTTTAAACTATTTTTTTTTTATTTAAACCATTTTGGAGTCACACCTTAGTATTATATATTTAAAAGGTATTAGTGAACCCCTTTCTAATGATACTAAACACGGTATGCGTATCTTCATTTATTTGGTAATCTTTCCTTTTTTTAAATAATTTGTGACAAGTCACAACTAAATATTATATAATTGAATAGTACTAGTGAACCCCTTTCCAATGATACCAAACACGGTATGCTTGTCTTCATTTTTTTTTTTAATCTTGGTTTTTTGGTCCGCTAGAGGGCGCCACATTGGATTCGGTGACACGTCATATAGCCTATAACCACACTCATATCTCAATAACCGGTTGTTATGCATCAATTTCATAAACTAATATTATTTATATTTACGTATAAAAGATTTTCTATAAAAGGGTTTCTAATGAAACGTCATTACTCTTAGGTTCAAACACAAAGCTCTACCTTAAATTATTTTTTTTGCGAATACGAAACTTTAACTGATTAAGTTCATCAGTTGATGAAAACAACAACTTAATATGTATAAATATATTACAATTTGATTAAAATAATATTTTGAGGACATCAATATTAATATAATATGTTTATAGGTACCTTTTACTACAGATGGTGTGGCGAAAACACAAGCCACCACTGCTAGAACTAAGAAGACTGTCACTAGACGTGCCATTTCGCTCACTATTGAATTATTCAGTACACTGAATACCGCTCCTGACTTTGTACAGCTTTTATACTTTTTAAATTATTCTTGTTGTAAACGCGGTTTATTTTTAAATGTTTCCACAAAGGCTAGCAACCTGTCTTTCCATATGAACCGGCCCTGGAGTACTTACATGAAAATAAACAAGAAAATACCAGTGTATCGAACAGTCTTGTCGACATTTTTAGGCGTAATGATAATGGATAGTATTAAAAACTACGAAAAGAAAATAAAAATTAACCACCGTGTTATTAACTAAGTTACCGAAATATTTTGTGCTAATAAATATACGGAAACAATCGAATTAAATACTAAGTCCCGATAAGTCAATACTTCAGGCTTACACAATATTATCCTCCTAGCTTTAATTATATTTTACCGAAAAATATTGTTAGTAATTTTTTGTTTAACGATAAAGAAATCATTTTGTTTTCTTTTTAATTTTTTTTCGT
Organism: Charanyca ferruginea; assembly: GCA_947361185.1. NCBI lineage: Eukaryota > Metazoa > Arthropoda > Insecta > Lepidoptera > Noctuidae > Charanyca > Charanyca ferruginea. The sequence goes on along the minus strand of OX376058.1, from coordinate 26,408,337 downwards.
TTCTATATTCTGATTGAAATCACAGGAACTCCTAAGACTTAACATAATTTCTTTGCTGAATCAATAAACTTGAAATGATTTTGTGATTTACAATCACTCAGTTTGTTCCGAAATGTTTTAAAACTAAAAAAAGAAAAGTGTTTTATAAAATATTATTTCCCAATGATAATACTCATAAGTGAACCACTTTATACTATAGATAGATATTATGCAAACTATATTATGAAATATATTAAATTGTTAACTAGGTACAACAAACGTCTAAAAGCATGTTCTATTCTGAAAATTAAGCGTATTTTAATACATTACCATCAAAATGAAAATTTTATTTTATTTAATCCAAACAAAACATCGCCAAAAAGCTAGATCAATCATTATTATCTGCCTAGTCTTTTCCCAACTATATTAGGGTCCGCTTCCAGTCTAACAAGATGCAGCTGAATAACAGTGTTTTACATGGAGCGACTGCCTATCTGACCTCCACAACCCAGTTACTGCTTTACTTTACTGGGTAATATGATACCCCTATACTCCATTTACAATAGCATTAGACAGAAGTTAAAAAAGGTTCTTTTTAATGCACTCTTTGCAACAAAGGTTCAATAAACATGTTAAAGTTACGATAGACACCGAATTTATTATAATCTATTTTTACAGTAGCTGTCGCGCGTATTTATAATCATTTCAATAATTTATCTTCTAAAATTATGTGGCTTTCATTTAGTGGTATATTTTAAACCCAATATAACATTTATAGCATATATTTATCATATGCTATATTGACATTTTCTTTCTGCATTAAATCATTTTTCTGGGAGCCGATCACTTTTTCGAATTATTTTTGTCCGAATTGCATTTTACCGAAAACTATTGACCGACGTCTTTTTTGCTATATGCATTATTTGACATATTTTTAGATCATCGAAGTATCATGTGTCATACGTATTATTTTACCGAACTATGTTTCTCCGATTTACAAAATAACTTCTTCCTATTGGCCGAAGTCTCTTTTGAACTATTTTCATTTGCCAAATGATTTATTTGCCATATTTTCACCCCGTCAAAACAACATTTCGGAATATTATTTGATCTCAAATATATAGCCGGTTACTTGGTAGCCTTTTCAACATTAAATTAAAATAGTGTCATAAAAAGTCAATACGTTACAAAATTTAGTGACAGAAACGAATCGCTGCAAAACTGACTTCACGCAGTCTTGTCTGCCCTACTGCTAGAGTGTAATTTAAGAACGCGTAGGCGCGGAGGGTTGGAGCGGCCCGCGAGCTGAGGAGCAGGCGTTAAAGTCATCTGCGACGATAAGCTCGCGTGGGGCCGCCCAGACCCCGCAGCGCTGGAGCCGTGACAGAAACAATGCTTGTGCATGTTGCATGACTGCTTGCATGTTTCATGCTTCTTTGCACGTTGCATGTTTGCTTGAATGCTGCATGCCTGCTTGCATGCTGTATGCCTACTTGCATGCTGCATACCTGCTTGCATGCTGCATGCCTGCTTGCATGCTGCATGCTCGAAGCAAGAATCTTTGTTTGCAAGCTTCTTACTGGGATGACTGGGGTTTTATTAAGTGCCATTACGTTAAATAATTAATGAAACAAAATAGTAGGAAACTAATCTAAAATAAGCTCTCTATAACGCCACTGTAATAAATACATTAGTTTTGAAAGCTCTTTCAAATATTGAATTTCAATCAAATTGTCTTTATTTTCAAAAGTTTTTGATTTTTCGTTTCTTTAACGACGTATTTTTTTTGCTGGTTGAGTACCGGTTATCATTGACTCAATATCAGACATATTTACTTCTAGGCGTTTGGTGAAATATGGTAAATAAAACAGTGGTATAACGACGACCACGACCTTTGTGCATGAAGTGTAATAAATAAATAAATAAATAAATGTTCGAACAAATGTTATTTCGGCTAAGTGTAACTTCGGTAAAAACTATTTCGACCAAATGAAACGTCGGAGCAACGAAAAAAAGCGAATTGATAATAAGTCAACTGATACAGTGGCAGACGTGACTTCGATGAAGTAAAAAAATACGAAACGAGAAAAGTTGAAAAGTTTTAGGTGAAATGAAATTCGGTCAAATATTTTTCGACCTTGTGATAGGTAACCCATTTTTCTCAATGTCTGTTTACATTTTATAATACTTGTTTTTATAGATTCATGGAATCTTTTATTACTTTATTTAAAATTTATAGGTACTTACATTATTGTCCATCGAGCATGAAGACTGTGTGTCTGCTAATTAAATACATATATTATAAATAAAAAAAAATAAAAATAAAAATATAAAAAATAATAATAAATCGGGGTGATATTAATTATAAATCTGGAAAATAAATAATGTTTTTGTTGTGACATGTTTGTCAAAGACAGTTGTGTGTAATTCTTTTAATTAGTTTTCGGCTTATATAACTTAAAACCTTCAAACTGATATTTTGTAGTCGAATATATGTGTGTATTGCTGTATTTTATACTAAACAGCTGGACACCCGCTAATGTATCTGGTATTCTTAAAAATCCTATACGCACTAATCGAATAAAAATAACTGGCAGACTACAGTAATTGAGTCTGGCCGGTACTATAATACCCCGCTATATAACGATAAGGGCGTTCCAGAAATAAAATTCATAATTGGAAAAAAATATGAATTTTGGAAGAGCCGACAGGAAAGAAACCTGTCAAATGAGTGAGTCTAGATCTCGCTGTCCACTAAGTAACACGCTGAAGTACTTAGAAGTCTACCGGTCCACAACCAAAAGTCGGTAACAGTCCTGAGTCGTGCCATCGAGCTGCCGCGTGCCTGCTGCTCCCAGGGCGGGTCTTACTGATAAGATTCCAAAGCTAGGAGGCGACCGCGGCAGTTTTATCTTCGGTCGATCCTGTTTCCCGGCCAGGCTGTGGAGCCTAGAAATCTCTGCCACTAACTTAGTGCGTCTAGGTTAGTGTTTTTTTATATCTCTGTTTTTATACTCATCGCATTCTTGTGAGAGCTATTAAATTTTTAACGTACCAGTCTACTTAGCCTTCTATTACATAAAGCAGTAGAACTGTTACACATTACAGTGTCAATGCTAAAAACCTAACAGAAGCAGGGATGTGCAACCCCGGAACGTTATTCGTTTCAGTGTAATTCTACAAAATTTAAAATGTTACCTAATCGTTAAAAGACCTTTATTCTGTTTATATTATTATACGTCCATATTTAGTACTATCTTAGATCTATTTATTACAATTACTACTAAAATAAGTTTAATTAAAATTGTTTTAACTTATTTTTGCCTCTTTTTTCTAATGCTATTATAAATGGAGTATAGGTAAGTCTGGATGTCAGATTTTCTGGCATCTGACACCAATTTAATTTTTTTATGTTTTTGCTAGCCGTTGTTGTCCCACTCCTGGGCAAAGGCCTCCCCCCATTCCCTCCATTTCTCTCGATGTTGTGCCTCATCCCGCCAATCTGACACCCATATCCACTGTCAAAGATCTACGAATTACAGCCGGTACTAACGGCTTCACGCGCTTTCCGAGACAAGGAGAGGTCTCGGTATGAAATGGATGGTCACCCATCCGCGGACTGACCGCGGTAAACGAGGCTGATCCATTACCGATCGATCCATTCTGATTTTACTTTGCCCCTCAAAAAAAAAGCTTTATCTATCAATTAAACAAAAGCATTCGATGTTTGATGGCAGTGTTTCCAAGTCCTGAAAATATATTACGCTATAACGACGTTGAGAAACTGCTAAAAAAGATGCTAAAAAAAATTTCACTACTATGCTGTTTAATTTTTTGTCCTACGGCGGCTTCTAATTTGTTTCGCATTAGGAGACTTCAATAAAATAGTTTTGTCACACTTAATCCTAAATTCAGACTTATAGCACCGCTTTTAGGATCATAATGCGTACATTATGACCCTGAAACCGGTGCAATAAGACTCAATTTCAAAATAACAACAATTATTTTCCAGAGAAAGACGCCGAGTACTGTTTGTACGTATTAAAGAGATAGGTGCATCACTGGGAGAAGTGAATGCACACTGTATGCACACTAAACACAAAAAGTGGCCAAATGCTGAATGTAGCTGTGGAAAAATGCTACATCTTTCCATAATAATGCTTAATTGACAACACTGGGCGAGAGACTGACAGTGACCATTTTGTGTGACGTCAAAAATAGGGTGGCAAATAATTTATGATACGATTTATCGATATTTTCTAAGATTTACTATGGCCTTATGTTACAATAGTTATTTGTTATACAAGAGTGCAAAGTTGCTTTTTAACCGCGTGTTCAATTTTGATGACCGAGCAAGCGAAGGATTCTAAAATTGAATCACGAGCGCAGCGAGTGATTCAAAATTAGAATCCTGAGCGTTAGCGAGGGAATCAAAAGAGCACGAGGTGAAAAATCTTTGCACTCGAGTGCAACACGTAACTTTTCATTCCACCTCAGCGAGGAAATGACTAAATGCAAAAAAAAAACGTTTACAAAGTCTGAGTTTTTAACAAATTAAAAAAAAGTTGTATGATATATTCGGCACCATAGAGGTAGCAGTAAATAGGTTTAATGTTTTTTTTTAATTCACAAACTTAGTGCACACGATGTTCTAAATTCAATTTACTTTATCCTCTAGAGAATAAAAACGGCTTTTCCACTCAGATATTGAAGATAAATTTACTTTATCCTCTAGAGAATAAAAACGGCTTTTCCACTCAGATATTGAAGATTAAAAATACTCTTTCCGAGATGGTGGGATGAAAACTGTATTATATCAACTTTTTTCATACGACAATATTAATACCACTCCAAGTATGATAGTGTCCTACTTTACTAACAATAACACTCTTTTATACTTGTAATAATATTAATACTAATGCAAATTTATCTTGTATTGTCTTCATTTAACTATCTAGTCTGCAATTTTTTTTTTTAAGAAAACATTTAATGTACCTAATACTGTAGTACTGATAAGTATTTTTTACCCGACTGCGGCGAACCCCAAAAGAAGAGTTATTTTTACAATAATTGTCGTAAATAATGGTTTACTTAGAAGAAAACCACATACTTTTCTAAACGATCATTAGAAAACTGAATAATGATCATGATAAAATATGTAAGTTTTGTTCACTTCTGCATTATTCTAACTACGACTACATACCTATTTAAAATCGAGTATGACCTCATGCATAAAGTGTAGATTTTTTAATTATACTTTTAGGGAATAATAACATATGGAATATTGTGGTTGAAATATTTTTATTGTAGCTTCTATTTGCACTTTATTCAAAATTAAAAATGTGATTCAGGTTAAAACATATGCAACAGTTCTTTAAAAATTAAATCCATCGATGACAACCGATTGGGCATCCCTAATCTTGTTCGACAGGACATGACGTTTGATGAAGATGGCGGCTATTAATGTTATTAGTCGCGTAAAATACTTTATAATGATCATTTTGACATTCATGTTACAAAAGTATTTGCAACTAATTTCATAAAATATACAATTAATTATCGTGTTTGAGCAATCTCTTTTATATAAAATTTTGTATATAATTGTAATGAAATGTATGTACGTACGTACAGTATCGGAAATAAAGCGTAGCGTTAGTTCAAAAGCTTAAACCACAAACGGTGCACAAGCAATTATGTCGATAACATCAGTATTTTTGACTTTCCATTGATACCTTTGATATAATATTACCTACCAGCCTTTGCGCGTGACTTCGTCCGCGTGAATGTCGGTTATCGCGGATGCCGATGAAGTCACGGATTAAAAAGTAGCCTATGTCCTCCCCCAGGGTTCTAGCTATTTTCATAACAAATTTCATCAAAATCGGTTCAGCCGTTTCATCGTAAAAGCGTAACAGAGTTACTTTCGCTTTTGTAATATTAGATAGTAATTAGATAATAATATTATGAAAGTATGGATTAAGTATTTTATTCCGCAATTGTCTTCAACTATTAGAATAATAACTAGCTATTTATTTCAGTAGGTATATTATGTTATTTTCACTTTTTTTTTTCATTAAATCGACTATAATGAAAGCCAAACATACAATAACATAAAAAAAAATAAGTTTAAAAACTAAAACCCGACTACAACAAAAAGTGATCTAAAAAGTAAGAAACAAGAAAATATTTCACACAGAAATCAAGACATAGGTACAAAATGGTCAAGGTAAGCCGTGGTTGCATGCCTGTATCCCATAAGAGTGCGATGAACATGAATTATAATGGCATGCAACCACGGCTTACCTTGACCATTTTGTACCTATGTCTTGATTTCTGCTGTGAAATATTTTCTTGTTTCGTACTTTTTAGATCACTTTTTGTTGTAGTCGGGTTTTAGTTTTTAAACTTATTTTTTTTATTTAAACCATTTTGAAGTCACAGCTAAGTATTATATATTTAAAAGGTACTAGTGAACCCCTTTCTAATGATACTAAACACGGTATGCGTATCTTAATTTATTTGGTAATCTTTCCTTTTTTTAAATAATTTGTGACAAGTCACAACTAAATATTATATATTTGAATAGTACTAGTGAACCCCTTTCCAATGATACCAAACACGGTATGCTTATCTTCATTTTTTTTTTAAATCTTGTTTTTTTTGTCCGCCAGAGGGCGCCACATTGGATTCGGTGACACGTCATATAGCCTATAACCAGCGGACAATCAAGACGCTTCTAACGATACCTCATTTGTTCAGTTCTGATAAGTGGTTTAGGAGCTATGAGCGAACAGATGAACATACATACATACATACATACATACATACATACATACATAGCCTGTCAAAATCATAACCCTCCTTTGGCTTTGCTTTAGTCGGGTAAAAAAAATGGGATAGAAACTCTTTGTTTTCTGTCATTGTAAGTATCTTTGCATCCATCTTTTAATTATTCTTCTGCCCATATTTGCTTTAAAGGAGGATGCCAGTTTTGCGACAAAACATACCACAAACGGTTGGTCCCTTTGATGTGTAAGAATTTTTGTTCAGACATTTATTTGACTGTTGAATATCTAGATTATGTGATGCGGGTGTTAAGTACCGACAACGTGAGTTGATTTATCGCGTCGATTTGATTTATCTATTTTATGAACATGAAACTATGTAACCCATTCATGTTGGTAATTATTTTTGTTCTGTAGGTCGATTCTGTAAAATACAAACAACAACTCGCATCTCACATCGCTATTCACTCTCACTTCGCATAAGGTTTAAAATGACCTTGATATATTTGACACTTTCAATCGGGTTCGAATGCGAAGTGAGCATCGAAGTGACGGGGAAATAACCGAACAGAATGCCACTTCTTACGTCATCTCATACTTCATCTGTCAAAATCTCCCTGTCAATTTAGTTCAACTCGCTGACACGCTCGCAAGGGCTAGTGTAAATTCGAATTATCAACCGAGTTTATAGAATGCCAATCAAGAAACTCACAGCGGATTCAGAATCGAAGTTTAGAATGAGGTCTTATAGAATCACACCCCAGCACAGGCAAAACCCAGGTCAACCGTTAGAAGAACAACGTTAGCGCATAAATTTTGTTAACTTTATAAAAGCTGGTTCATCCTTGCGTCGTGCGTAGTTGTGTGTTGCGAATGTTGACATGGGGCGTCTCGTGGCTCTCGGTACTGTGCTGGCGTTCGTCTCTGTCTGCCACACGTCCGCCAGTAAGTATATTTTTTTACTTATCTTTTTGTATGTACATGCCATTGCACTCAATGCAGTTATTTTCTTATAGAGTCCGCAATTTGCATAACAAGTTATCTTGAAGCGTGTATATAAATAAATAGTGTTTTCATTGTCGATCCAAGAATAGTTGTACCTACATTCGTCACTGTTAAAAATATGGTTATTTTTGTTGTGGATGGCGACTATATTACTTAAAATAAGCATGCTAAAAACAGGTTACATGCCCCTGTAAGCAAAAAGTAGTACGGCTGCCGCATAACCTTATTATTTTGTGCTATAAATCATCAAACGGTCGCATTTAAATCTCCAGATTTCGAAAATTATAGCACCTACGATATTACGGCACAATCGAAATTTAAATTTTCGATATTTGGAACGTTGACATTTTACTCCTAGGTATTTTAATCTTCGACTTTCAAATTATGTCTCCAAAGAAATACTGTTGTTCGATTTAAAAAAATTTCTTTCCAGAAGTAACCGGTTCGGTGGTCGTCGATGATGGGCGAGTCGGCATAGGACTTATAACTGGTGGAAGTTTTGGACCCGGAAGCTTTAGTATTGGCGCTGCCGGCAGTAGTCGTCCACCACAAATATCCGAGTTCATGAATAACGTTAACGGTGATAGAGAACACATTATAATACAAAAGCCAATACATCATAGAGATCAGCAAGATAGTAATCGTCCACCTCACTGGGGTCACGACTCTGTAACGATTAATTCTGGAGGTAAATATAGGTAGTATTTAATCAGCGAAACTATTTATAATTGTAACTTTCATTGACATGATGATTTGTTATAATTTAATTAACGATGACACACAAAATGAATTAAATAATAATGTTCATGAAATATATTACTGTAAGCTCATGTAAACCTTTGGTGAATCGATATCTATATAGTCAATAAATATAATTTTGTTTATTTAATTAAAGATGGTATAAAAGGCAATGAACAATTGAATCCAGCAAAGCCACTGACAACACACAACGATGAACAAGCAGGTATTCAGATCGGCGCCATCACTGGTGGACACTTCGAACAAGGGGCGTTGAGTCATAACAAAAAAAGACCCGGAGCTAGCATGCCCCAGAAGGGCAGCACTGTCAATCATGAATCTTCTGGATATCCTAATACTGGGAGTGGAGCACATCATACTATAGGCCATGGTGTGACAGGGGGGCATAACCATGGGCATATAAATTCTGGATATAACTCGGCAAGCAATAAAGATCCTTGGATTTGGGATTGATTTGTATTCATATTGCCAATACAGAGAATAAATATTGTTAAGGTTGACAATAAGCATACGGTTTCAGAACCCGTTGTATCATTAAGTCAGTATTATATTCATAAAACTGTTTAGTTATTCATTGTTTTTCTATTAATTCTTTTTTATTTTTCTTATTTTCTGTGTAAAAGATATGTATTTTTTTATTAATAAAATGATTTAATTAATGTTTGTTTGTATTTAATACACATTGAAGTTATAAATAAAATACCTAACAAAGCCGTTTCGATAAATAAAATTAAATATATCTGGATAAATTCTTTTATTTTAAGTAAAATCTCACCGTTCTAATGAAGAGTTCTAATGAAGAGAGAGAAGAGAATCTAATGAGGGCGTAACTTAGCTTTACCTAAGAAATAACAGAGTAATCGAAACTAAGTAATGTTTTAATATCTTAACACACATACAACACACATTATGAAGCAGTCACTACAACCGATGCACATGATTCAAAGTTCCTTAAGATAGAATGGCTTATTCACTATATACAAATTATAAAAATAAAAATAATAAAATTACTTACAATTCTAAGAAAAAGGCAGGGAGCTCAAAGGGCATCAAAAAACTCGTCCACATCGCTGTCAACGGGACACGTGCCCAACAGGCTGGCAGCATTGCCACGTTGTATGGCAATGCTGATTCTTTGACCCAAGAATAGACCAGCCTTCGGGTCACGTGAGGAGTCGACCAGCCGCTTGGCGATGTCACGAAAAAAATAGAATTGAAGTTCAAACGCTCGAGAAAAGTGTGAATATTAACTATACTACTAATATTGCTATCCTGCCGTATTATTCTGGGGTTTTAACTTTGCTAATAAATAAAATTAAAGCCAAATATTATTCGCTAATAAAAATTAAAAAATAATAATTAATTAATTATTTTTAAACCAATTCGAAGAGGTGGCGAGATGACCTAGACGCGTACTGTGAGGACTGGGTCGAGGCGGCGCAAGAAAAGATTACCTGGAAAGACTCGGGGGAGGTCTTTGTCTAGCAGTAGGACACAACGGGATATTTAAAAATAAACCACAATAATTGCAGGCAATTCTTGAAGCACCATAAAAAGGATTTTTTACTTATTTAACTACAATTGCACTAAGTCTGACCCTAGATGGAGTCACCAGAGGAACTGATATGTATACCGACTAACCAAAATGATAACACTTGTACTTATAAATGCATACATCTTTAATTATAAAAATGTATCTACACAAATGGTTCCAGTACTATCAACGTCATCTACCTTGGCGCAAAAGTCACCCCTCACAATTATCGTATAGTACGTGCCACGAAAGATGAGACTTGACACAGACGCAGTACTCGACAGTACTCGACTTAAAGGTCTCTTACCTTTAAATCGAGTAGGTACTGCGCAAGTCAAATCAAGTCTGTGCCAAGTCTCATCTTTCGTGGCGCGTACTATGCAATGACAATCGTAATATGCCAGTTCGCAGGATTCGCAGTCTCGGTCGGAGGCAGTATTGGTTCGGGAATAATATCCAGCTCAAAGTTTAAAAGAAAAAGTTTCGCCATTAAACGTTGTAACGTCAAAAAACGAAGACACAGGCATGAGTAAGACAACATTAATTTTCTCATGATTCTATTTTTTTATATTGATCTCGGAGCGCTTTGAGTGTATCTCAGTGACCTTTATTAATATCTGTATCTAGTTACAAAACTGCACAATGTTAAAACCAGGTAAAACCCATATTTTATGTTTCATACTATCGTATTTTCCCGTTACTTATAACCCGCTTATTCCAATGAATGTAGGTACTGTAAATCAAAGCACAATTTTCCTCTTTCTACATTAGTACTGGTTACTGAATCGATTTCATGTTTGCCGCCTAATTGTCCTCTTAAATAACGTCCTATGCGTCCTATGCGTTCTAATTTCTAAACACCAGTATGAAAATATAATTATATGTGAGCCTTTTATGTATTATTATTATTGTAATATATTGAAAGCCACAGTAACACGTTATTAATTTATATTATTTCGTAAGCAGATCATTTATTTATTTATGCCAACACAGCTTCGATGAGCCAATTACTTAGCATCATACAAATGACGTGTGACTACTACTTTTAAGAGCAATTTTTTTTTGCATATTCCAAGATTATTTTTGGTACTTATTTGCTTAAATTTTTTACAGATCCCACAAAACACAAAGGTTCTTTTCTATTCCTCGACATCGTCTGCATCCGTGATAACCGATATTCACACGGACGAAGTCGCGGGCGCTACCTAGTGTTTTATGTCCGGTATAAGCTGCCATTTTGAATTTTCTGTGCTTCCTTTTAGCTATGCCTTAGTCGGGTGATAACCACCAGAAGAAGCCAAGGCCGTTCGATGACATTTATAAAATAATCATCCTCCTGGTCGCATCCGTTCAATGCTCAACAACATGGAACCGGTCGACCAAGAGCTATTTATACACTTACACTTGCACCAATTGCTACGGATGACATGTCTGACTGGTGAACGTTTTGCAAGTTTCACTTAGTCACCATTTCTACGAAAATATTCGGAACTTACAATCTAGCAATCTACTGCGGCTAGCTCATTTTAATATCTACTGCATTTAGTAGACTTCTCCCAAGCTTTGTTAAAGTTAAAATCAGGACTATTTCAAGTTGGTAATAAAACGAATACAGGTCGAATCTATACTTATTTGTACACTGTTTTTTCAAAATACAATCGTAATAAACGTTTCTCATGTAAGCTTTTTACTCAACCTTTATGAATCACAATAATAAACAAGTTAACGTAATTTTTCATACAAGTTGTTATGGTCCATTTATGGCGAGATTATAAAGCATATTAAAAATGTTTACCTGGCGCTGCCAATGTATATGCAAAAAGCACACACACCAGCAAAAGAGCAACAGAACTAAAACGTCGTCTATGTAAAATTTTTGGGTATTTGTTGATTTTTCAAAAAGTGCTGAATTAATTTTCTATTATCCCGGTCAAGTCAGCTCCAAAAATATATTTATGCGAATTATATATTCATAATTCGCATAAAGCTGAAAATAAATTATCAAAAGTCCCCATCTTTGTGAGGTGCGCAAAAAAATATTCAAGGCCAAAAAAATAAGGCCAGGCCAGGTATAAAATGCAAAAAAAAAAACGAATTTTGACTTATTTTGTCAAATATCGTTTTTTTTTTGCATTTGGCTAAACGGTGGTTACTTAACTTAGGCCGGTGGCAGTGTTGTCGACGCCGGCAAAGGTGTTCGAGTCTGTCATTCAGCGCTGTATGCAAGAGCAAGTGCGCGGACAGTTAACGGATGCGCAGCACGGATTCCGGCCGGGTCGTAGCACCGCTACCAATCTCCTTAACTTCATGGGACGTGTGGTGCCGGCGATAGATGCTGGGGTGCAGGTGGACACAGCTTATTTTGACTTCAAAAAAGCTTTTGACACCGTCGACAACGACATCTTATTGTGGAAGCTAGCAGAGGTCGGATGTACTCCACATCTATTGCAGTTTTTCGCGAGTTACATGCTAAATAGACAGCAGTATGTAGACTGCAATGGATGTGAATCAGACTTATATTACACTTGGTCTGGTGTAAGTCAGGGCAGCAACGTGGGGCCTTTAGAATTCATAATAATGATAAACAACTTGCCGGATGTCGTAAGGCATGGCTGTTGTTTATTATTTGCAGATGACCTCAAGTTGCTGCTTGAGATTAGGTCAGAATCAGATTGCAGGCGCTTACAGGAAGACATAGATCGAATAGTACAATGGAGTCGTGAAAACAAACTGTACTTCAACGTATCCAAGTGCTCGTTGATGAGTTACACCCGTGCTCGTGCACCTCTGCTCTACGAGTACGTGATGGACGCGGCACCAATGCAACGTGTCACAGAGGTGCGAGACTTGGGCGTTTGCATGACTCCCGATCTATCATTCCGTGAGCATGTAACCAAGATCTGTAAGAAGGCGTACAGAAACTTAGGATTTGTTCTGAGACAGACACAAAGCTTCACAAACATTTCAACAGTGAGGGTCCTGTATGACGCGCTAGTCAGGAGTCATCTGGAACATAGTGTGGTCATATGGGCTCCACATGAAGCTAAGTACTGTGTAATGTTAGAGCGCGTTCAGAACAAATTCACGCGCCATTTGTACAGGAAGTTATATGGGGTCTATCCGTTCTACCCACTGATGTATCCCACTCTGTTTGTCCTGGGCATGGTGGGCTATAATCAACTGCATGTAAGACGGGAGTTTACGCTGGTCGCCTACTTGGTGAAGGTGCTTCGTGGAGTGGAGACTAACCCGGGAGTATTGCAGCGCTTGAGTCTGTGTGTGCCGGATCGCTACGTGTGGAGGCGGCGCCGCCCGCCACTGCTACTGGTACCTACAGCCAGGACAAACCTGCTCGCCAAGGCACCCCTTACCAGAGCTTTCCGTACGATCAACGACCTCCAAACTCAAATTGATGTGTTTACGTGTAGTCGGAGTGAATTCGCAAGGGTGTTGTTATTTATTTTATGCTACAAGCAAAATATTACTTAAATATATATGTATAGATTATTATAAAAGTAAAATATAAAATTAGAAATGGACTTAGTTCATGTAAGTAACTATTTACTTGGCATAGTGTAACATTATAACTACTACTATTATAGTAGTGGTTGTAATGTTATATTGTGCCAAGTTATAGTGTAATAATACGGTAATAATGTAATTGTTTTTGTTTATAGTATTTTTTTTAATTGTTGTTATTTTAAGTGTATAGTTTAATTAGTATTTATAAGGTCTTAACTGTCGCATTAGGGTAAACCCTGTAATGATAGTTTAAGTTGGTACAAATAAATAAATAAATAAATAAATAAAATTAAGTTTTATCATAAAAATAGGTGAGGCAAAATTGTTTATCATGTAATTATGTATAAAATATGTTCTTACATTTTTTCCTAGAGTCACCAGAAATTATAAGGATATAGCGATGCAAAAAGTTATGCTCTTCATAATGTGCACACGTTTCCGCGCCACCCGTGTGAGGTAGAGTACATAGCGCATTTTTTTAACGTGGTATCCCCGGTAGACCTATTCCGCGATCTATTGTAAGCTGCGTAAGTTATGAGTAATTTGGGAAAATTATTCGCCTGATTGATAATCATCTAATGGAACTTCAAGCATACTGTCTTCTTCTTGTTCTTAATGCTGGGTACAAGTAAATTGTTCCAAGAGCGATACACAGGTATCTCCTCGCTGATATTTTAAAAATCTTCGTCAAATGGCGATTCATGGCCTCGACGACTGATACATGCTAATGAACAAAATAATGCAACTTTTTTGCAGACGCATTTAGCATTAAGTAGTTGCAAAAAGTTGTATTGAGGAGATTTTAGAGGCAGGTGGGAGTAAAGTAGTCCAATATATTGTCAACTAGCTTTTGCCCGCGACTTCGTCCGCGTGAATGTCGGAAAAGTATCCTATGTCCTTGAAGCTCAAGCCAGGGCTCAAGCTACTTTCATACCAAATTTCATCAAAAACGGTTCAGCCGTTTTATCGTGAAAGCGTAACAGACAGAGTTACTTTGGCATTTATAATAATATAATAATAATAATAATAAAGTTAATAAGGAGGCTCTCGTTAGGCAGCTGGATCAAGGGCTTGATACAGAAAGCGGTACTCCTGGACACGGCGCGTATAGTCAGGAGATTCCTCTCTCAGGAGCCCTGACCACCGGTAGCTTGGACCCTGTTCCCGATACCGGTGGGCTACAATTTTTTATATTTTTAAATGTTTTATTTTTTTTTACTTATATTTAAAAATATATTATAATATGTAAAAAAATGAATAAATGTGAATAATAAAGTAATAAAGTATAAAGTATGGATTAACTCCAACCTCAGTCTTCTAGGTCTAATTTATTAATAAGATAAGCAAATATTATTTTTCAAATACGGGTACAAGAACAAGTAAGCAACAAATAAGCAACAGCCATAACAAACAAAAAAGTCACAACAAACAAACAAACACACACAACAAACACAAACACCCTTTACAAAGAATCATGGACGGACCTGTCCAAAAAAAAAAGGTGTTTAAAGAAGTTGAACTTCTAATTCTTATACTCTGGTACCCAAGAGTATAAGAATTAGAATTTCAACTTCTTTTAAAGACTTCAGGCATTTACAATATTTTTTATACCTTGCAAAAATAATGTGAATTGTTTAACGAAAAGCTCGTTATTTCAGAACGAAACGGCAACTGACAGTAACAGTGACACAGATAGTTGCCGTTTCGCAGTTCTTACACTGAAATTGCAACGTTTTATGGGATATAATGTCATAAATAATGATTATTTTTCTCCACACACTTGTTACATCACTTGTCTGCCAATGTCATAAATCCGTTTACGTCGCTTGTCACTTCCTTTTTTTAAACACAAAATGGGAATCGAGATCAAACGAAAAAGTGTTATTTTCATTTCCTAATATTTTAATTATGCGAGTGTTTAAAAATAAGGTAAGTATAATGTAGTCTTCACGTTTGAAAATATTTTAAACCCTCTAAATTATTATTTTTTTCATACAAATGAAAGTATAGTAGGTAGGATAGGTATATTGGTTCACGGGAAAAAATTACAAAAGGGTCATGTATTTACATATTATATATTTTCATACTTGTTTAGAAACATGCCCAGAGCTGAATAGTAGGTTATTTACAAGTACCATGGCGCCAAACGTTATATCTACTCAGTTGACGTTTCAAGTTTATTGATAAGAAAATTTTGGTTTTTTTAGGAGTTCCTTTGTTGTCAACCAATCAGATTTCAAAATGACACAAAAGCTAAACAAGAATTTAAAAATCAGCACGTTAATTGTTGACGTAATTTGCTGACGCTAGCAATTGGCGTATTGATTTTTAGGTACTTTCAGTATTTTATTTTATCGTTTTCGTATTTTTATTAGCACAAAATGTGTCGGTAACTTAGTTTGTAATTCGGTTATGTTCATTTATGTAATCTAGGTTAATTTTTACCCACTTTTCGGAGTTTTTATTACTAGCCATTGTCATTACGCCTAAAAGATATCGGCGAGTTTGTTCGATACACTGTTATTTTCATTGTTTATATTCATGTAAGTATTCGGTTCATATGGAATGACAGGGTGCTAGCCTTTGTGGAAGCATTTAAAAATATCGCGTTTACAACAAGAATAATTTACGGGTATAAAAGCTGCACAAAGTTAGGATCAGTATTCAGTGTACTGAACAATTCGATAGTAAGCGAAATGGCACGTCTTGTGAAAGTCTTCTTAGTTCTGGGAGTGGTGGCTTGTGTTTTGGCCACACCAGCTGTATTAAAAGGTACCTTTATGCATCTTATTTAATATATAAAAATATCGTGTCATAGTGTTTGTTATCGAACTCCTTCGATTTTAATGTTTTTTTTTTGTATATTTTTGGTAAGTCTGAGAATAATTTGTTTTTATGGTAAAACAACGTTTGCCGGCTCAGCTAGTACACACAGTAGTTAGTTTAGACAATATAAAAATCTTTACATAATATAAAACAAAGTCGTTCCCGCTGTCTATACGGTTAGATCTTTTAAACAACGCAACCGATTTTTATGCAATTTTCAACAATAGATAGAGTGATTCAAGAGGGGGGTTTATTGTTACGTATAATGATCTACATTCACGGAAATTTTAAAAATGTAATTTGCATTTTTTTAAATTCATTAACATAAAATACAATCCCACCAAAGACAATTTCATGTAAAATGTTGCCAAGACGACACCATATCCTTTGTAGAGCCAAGCTAACTCTACACGCTATAAGTCTACAAGCCCTAACTTTACAAACTCTAGAACTAAAACCTTAAATCGAGTACTTTAGGGTCGAGCTGTACTTTAATTTTAAAAAGTTATTTTCAAGTATTATATTGTTAGGGAAGGTGTGTTTTAGAAGAATCTGTCATAAAAATATTTATAATTTTAATAGAATACTTTACATAAAACAATTAATAAAAAGAGAAATATATTACGTACAACTTTGTGAAACCTCCTTTCACTGTGTGTGTGTACAGTTCATTGATGAAGAATGGCTTATTCTCGAAGTCCATGATCAGTTAGTTGACCACTGATAGCTAAATACTGAACTCTTGACTAAACAGTTATTTTCTTTGATTTTCAGTACAATAACGAAATCACAATACGTGTACTATTTGTTATTGGGAAGTTCCACTGAGTCCATTCTCTTTCAAATAAAAGAGTCATACAATTCAATTTAAAAAATAACGATCATATAACAGTAGCAAAGAAATTAAAAAAAACAGTTCGAATTCAGAACCTCCTCCTTTTTTAAAGACGGTCAAAAAATACCGCGGTTGTGACTTTTTATAGTAATTTTATTAATTCCCTAAAAAGCCTAGCCAAGACTATGTACGCTTGTTGCAGTATAAATACTGGTCGAGTTAAATAACGCGCGAGCCCGAATCAACAAAAAATATCTTAAATGTTACATAACATAAAACTATCGTAAATGTTACATAACACGAAAATATCTTAAATGTTACATAACATAAAACTATCGTAAATGTTACATAACACGAAAATATCGTAAAATTATGTCATTAACACTTATTATAAAATTGACTTGATTTCTAGAAATGTCAAAAAATGTACGTGACATTTATTTACGACGCCTCGGTTGGCGCAGTGGCTGAGCGATCGACTGCTGCGCAGCGTGTTGCGGGTTCGATTCCCGCCCAGGGTAAACATTTGTGTGATGAGCACTTGTGTTTGCCTTGTGTCTGGGTGTTGTTTATCTATATATGTATGTATTTACAAAAAAAAAATGTATTTGTGTATGTATATCAGCTGTCTGACACCCATAGTACAGGGTCTCCCTAGTTTGGGGTTAGATGGCCGTGTGTGAAAATGTCCCCACATATTATTATTATTCACATTTATTCATTTTATATACATATTCTATTACATTTTTAAATATTAGTAAACCAAAAATAAAAACATTTAAAAATATAAAAAATAGTAGCCCACCGGTATCGGGAATAGGGTCCAAGCTACCGGTGGTCAGGGCTCCTGAGAGAGAAATCTCCTAACAATACGCGCTGTGTCCAGGAGTACCGCTTTTTGAATCAAGCCCTTGATCCAGCTGCCCAACGAGAGCCTCCTCAGATGTTGGTCGAGGCTCTTGGAAATTAATCCATTGGCCGTAACGACTACCGGCACAATGATTGCTGTATTCACATCCCACATGTCGACAACCTCGCGAGCCAAGTCAAGATACTTTATTTGTTTCTCTTTCTCAGTTTTCACGAGGTTCTCGTCATGCGGAACCGCTATATCGACAATCATTGCGCGACGCTCTTATCGATCTATCACCACTATGTCAAGCTTATTGGCAACAATAGTCCTGTCAGTGATGATAGATCGATCCCAATACAACGTGATATTGCCATTTTCGAGAACTGGGTCGGGCACATACCTATAGTACGGTACGTCCGACTCCACAAGCCTGTATTTTAAAGCAAGTTGCTGGTGGATAATCCTAGCTACAAGGTTGTGTCTATGCAAATAATTTTCGTTCGCCAGACGAGAGCACCCAGAGATAATGTGACGGATTGATTCTCCCGGTCGGTGGCATGCCCGACAAATGTCAACCGTGCCGTCCTTCACAATATACCTCCGGTAGTTGTTCGTCATCATAACTTCGTACATAATCGCACAGATAAAACCTTCGGTTTCCCCAAAGAGGTCACCGAAACGCAGCCAGGATACGGACGCCAAGAAGTCTACATCAGGCCCATGTAGGGCCCGGTAGAAGCGCCCGTGAAGCTCCTTACTCTGCCATACCTCCCTGCGGTCATTAGTATCTAGTACTACAGGTTTGCGCCAGTTCTCGTTCGCTAAGGAGAGCGGGGTGAGGCCCTTGTCCGTTGAGACTACATCTCGGTGCATCCCCACGTCGGCTTTAAGGAAATACTCCCTGAGACTGCATACCTCACGGTAGTGCAGGGACTTAGCATTAAGAAAGCCTCGACCTCCGCACTTCCGCGGGATATACAATCTCATTACCGATGACCGTGGGTGATGCATCCGGTTTGCAGTCAGCAATGTACAGTCGGTGATAGCTATTATCTGACCCACTAAAAGTTAGACGAATTTTAACCTTATGCAGTTAGCAGTAGATAAGTGTTATTTGATACGTACGAACTAGAACGACTTGTTTAAGGTAGGCATATATTAAAGAATATAGTTATGCCAATTTAATCTTTAACACGTAACGATAAGGTAGATAATATAGTGACTACTGCTTTGTCACATGATGGAGTTGTTAATTTCAACAATTTTAATTAATTAAGTCTGTTTGGTCTAGTGGTTGAACCAATGGAAACAAGTGAGTATACTTGTTTGCGAGTTCGAAACTAACCTTTTACTTTTTGTAGTTTTTCAATATTCATTTATGTTTTTTGAATTGAAAATACTATTTTTATTAAATTAAGAAAATTACATTTAAATTAATAATATATAAATACAAATAACCACAAAAAATAAAAACAATAATGATAATGATAAAGATTTTATTCAAAATAAATAAAAAATAATTACTTACAACATTTTAAAAGAAATTACAATACTAAACTACTTTATGCTATGCGTGAATTTTCTGTTTAAGTTGCTAACGCGACAACAAAACAGTTTTTCGTTTTAATAGTGCCCATAAAATACCCATTTTTATTATTTTTTAAGTAGGTAAGCAGTTACATGCTTTACAGTGTTGAATGTAGTGAATCAACATGTTATATTATGTTTAGAAATATACCTATAATATTTCTATTTTATAACAATAACATCACCACATTAACTTACTGTCATAAATACCTACCTACTTATAAAATATTAGTGAAAACAGCACAAATATTTTGATGTATTACATACTTTTTAGATTTTTTTAAAGTATTTTTAGTTTTAAATATTATGATCGTTATAAGAACCTGCATCATTGTATGAAACACTTCCTTAGAAATTATGATAACAACAGATTATTTAACACACACACTGACGTAAGTATTGTTGACTGCAGGCGGTGATGCTGTCTTAATAGCGAAGTGGAGCACCATCTTTTTCTATAATTTGTTGCAAGCGGCTTCGCATACTGCACACCATGTTCCAGCAAGCATCACTTCCTCTCATGAGTTCCCACGTTGAAGTCACAAGTTGCGCCAAATTTTCTTTTATCCTGACTTCTGATGAATCTCAGTTTAAAATCATTTGACCCCACAAGTTTTCTATTGGATTCAGATCAGGACTTTTAGATGGCCAACTTATTGTTTTGACACCTTCTTGACTGGTTAGCCAATTTTGCACCACAGCATCTCTGCACGAAGTAAATATCCGTGTTTGGCTAAGCAACACGCACAGTCGGCAACATTACATCACGTAACATTTCCAAATGTTAGCGACTATTAAATCGGCCTCCAATTTCCACAAGTTCTTAGTCGTTGGTCCTGAAGGATCCTTTTGAACATTTCCTGTTTCTTTAAAACGCATTAACCACAATCTCACAGTATTTTCTGAAACAAAGAAATTAAACGGTGTCACTTTTCGTTTAAGTATATAAAAAAAATGTTTGTTTACGTCACGGCACAAGGAATAGCTAGATATATAAATACGTGGTTTAAAATTAGAAAAATACACTTACTGCTATATTAAGTCTCCTTGCAATCTCTCTGATGCCAATATTCTCCTCGTTCAAATAGATTATTTTGTGTTTTAAATAATCACTTAATTGAGACATGTTAATAAAGCTACAAAGATTATATTTAAAAATTTGAAAAAGGCGTGGGCTATTCGCAATTTAGAAAGGCAACATAGATAATGTTCGCGCGTAGTCATTGCAATTGTGCGTAGACTGGCTTTAGTTATAGTCACGGTATTTTTTTATTTTCCTACTCATATCCTTAGTAAGATTTGAATACCAGTTTTACAATGAATACGCATTTGTCTTTCAACTACCCACTTTTTACAAGTTAGGTTAAAATGACACAATACTGTGATAAACTTTAAGTCTTACCGCATAAAAATCAAAATTGCGTAACAAGTTATAAATATCCTAACGCTAACGTTTTAAAGATCAATTTTGCGTGTCTGTTTTATTATTGTATTTGTTTATCGAGTAGCGCTAGTCAGATGAACTCATACAAATTGAATAACCCTTATTGTTACAGGCAGAGGGTTTAAACTCGTTTGTTTTTAGGGTGGGTCAGGTAACAGCTATCACCCACTGTACGTACCCTCCTATCCAGAGCGTCAAGTTCAGTCTGAGTCCACTTGAGTATGCCGAAAGAGTACATCAAAACCGGATGTACTTATTATTACTATTATTATTTAAAAAAAAATATGATAAAAAATTAAATGAGAATGATTACATTTAATAGTTTAACTAGCAATGAGAAATATAACCATATAATTAAATCTGTTGCCACAAGTTTTAAAATGTTATCTGTAATGCTACTGTTACTAAGGGCTGTGTTACTCTTCTAGATCCCCAAGTCAAAGGGTCAGCGGAGGCAACTGCAGGCAGTGTCGGCGTAGGGGTTGTGGGTGGCGGTCAGTTTGGAGGTGGCAGCTTCAGTGTCGGACACGGCGGCGATACCGCCGGCCAAGGAACCGCCGGCGCAGGTGGAGATGCCGGTCACACCAAATACTAGTGAAATGTGCCTAATGTCTTTTTTCTCCACTTACATTTAACAAACAATGCTACATTCCAACAAAAACTGTTGTTTTATTTTTCCTTGATTATTCATTATTCAAGATGATTGATATGATACTAGGGTAAGGGTTACATGTAGAGAGAAACTTTATTTTACTTTAGTTATAGGGGAAAATAAACAGTTACAAATTACATATTTTAAGTATAAAATTACCTATTTGCAGAAGATGGTTAAATGTGTAACCAATGGCATTTCCACAGAATATAGATAAAAAAATATTTTAGTTAAAAACGTCATGTAGTGAATTTAATGATGCCTACCTGTAAATAATAACAAAACAAAAACAAAAAATGAAAAATTAACAATAAGTGAACTACAACAATTTACAAAAGACGTAAACAACAATGGAGATTATTTAGTGAGAGTTTCTACGATGTTTCCTTAAACTTTAAAACCAGAACCTGCCAAAAAAACCTATTTAACCACTAATTTTATGACTCCAATCCTTTCAAAACACACGATAGAATCTGAAAATAAGTATAATAAGTAAAAAAAAAATAAGAAAAAGAACACGCTTTAATTGCAATCTGAACTAAAAGGTAGAAAATAATTTTGAAATAAGAATAGTTTGTTAGTGTGTGTCAGAATGGCTGGTTGCCTGTGGCTTTGGTCTATGAGAGTTGATTAGAAAATTGCTACATAATTGCTTATATTTGCTACATTTAATAAATAATTGCTACATACTATATATATTTAGAAATAACATTTTTTTTTTGTACAGCCATCCTGACGTTTGGTTGGCTGGTCGCCTCCTAGTTTAAAGCCAAGCATGCAGAGTTTCCCGAAATGTATTGCGTCAATAATTGCTACATGTTTGCTTCATTTATCTAATTTAGTTGTATCTTCAAACATATGTTAAATAAAGGATGTAGCAATTATTTTAATTATCCCAAGGAAAAGTGCCTGATAAAACAATAAAGGCAAATAGTTGCAGTGTGTCTTCAGAACTGTACTGTTTTATCCGGCACTTTTCTTTGGGATAATTAAAATAATTAAAATAATAAGCCACAGGCAACCAGCCATTCTGACACACACGTTTGTTACCTATATAGAATCCACTAGTTGATGATGGTTAAGGAATTTTAATAATTATAAAGTAAAAAATAATTAAAATATAATTAATTTTATTGTAAAAAAGCGTGCGGTGCTTCTTTATCGTATTTTTGCAATAATTCGAACTTTATAAGAAGCAAAAACCTAGCTGGAATGTTGATATATCAAGCACCCCACGCTTATTTTACAATAAAATAAATGGTAAGTATTTTACTTATAATGTAAAAAATATTATTTTAATTTGGCCCAACCCGCATTTACTTTTCAACTTAGTTTCATAACAAGGAAGGTTGAGTATATTAAAAAAACATTTATAATTTTAAAAGCCTTTGAAAAGAATTAGAAATAACATGATTTAATTATTATTTAAAAAGAAAAATAATAAAGAAATCATTCTAAGTCATTGATATAAGAATAGTAGGTAACCTTGGTCTCCACCCAACATGTTTTAGAATTGAAATAACTTCAATAGTAAGACAGATACTTACTAATTATCAATGAACTCGATAAAATGTGATGCAAATGCAAAAGGCAGAACAAGAATAACTTTGCAGAGGTTTCTTAGCTAACTGATAACCTTTTAGTAGGTTGCTGTCATGAATGCATGCAACAGGGTCTCTAATACAATAATATTACAAAGCTTTTTAAAACTCCTTCATTTTAAAAACTTATTTTCGACCTCATATAGCCTGCCTCAGCTGCACCGGAACCGTGACAGAAGTCAATCAAATCTACTTGACAGCCTTCTTCCCTGCTCTCGCCTTTTACACACATTACCGACTGCGCAATCGATATTATATAAAATACCTAGGCAAAGTATAAAATAAATAATATTTCATATATTACCAACCCGTTTTAGGTATTCTATATATTGCCTGGGTATTGTATAGAATACCGGATTATACAAATTGCCGGTAACAGATACAGAGGATCGTATGCTTTTGTTTGCATATTAAAAACTGTAGCGTTACATTAATATTTTTAAAACATACCAGCATCATTTGGAGTTCTCGGTAACATTTTAGGAAGGTTATCAGTGATTTCAAAAACGTCTTTTATGCGAACAGTACCGTCTGTTCTCGGAAACTGTATTGACTAAACACATAATTTAAATGGACAATTTTAACAAGTAGAATAATATAAGAAATCAATCGTTGCTTCTGATGGTGATGCTCGATGTACTACACACTCGTCTACAGCATATGCTTCAATATGAGTCACACGGCTACACATTAAGCTATACATTTCCAGTATAAGCTGATATGAAAACTCTGTACAATGTGAGATCAGCTAATACCTACTGGAAATGTATAGCTTGATGTGTAGCCGTGTGACTCATATTGAAGCATATGCTGCAGACGAGCTAGTCTGTCTTCTTCGAGTCTCGATAGGTATTCAGCACCATATTGGCGCATTTGCTGAAAACGAGTTGCTAGCTGTCTTTTTCGTTTGTTAAGTTCAGTATTTTTTCATATAAAGTCACTGTTTATTAAACTTCATAATTTGAGAGTTTTGTTATTTTTAATTTTAATTTCTTATTTTAAAATATTGGATTGAATTTTTCAATTGAGTACAACGTAACATTTTATTTTTTCAAAATTTTCCAAGTATTTCAATTGGCAATTTAATTTCAAGATTTACTTAAGCTCATTTCCAACAATCCTAAATACGAGTAGAATATTGTTCTGTTATGGAGCACCAGTACCTACCTATCTTCCGGCTCCATCATCAGACCTTAAAAACGAATCATGGTCAAAGTGCATCTCATGACAGTTCTAACAAGCCCAAACACGAGTTGAATATTATTCCGTTACGGAGCATCAGTCCGTGCCTACGTTTCGGCTCCATCTCAGACCTTAAAAACTAATCATGGTCAAAGTGCATCTCATGACAGTTCTAACAAGCCCAAACACGAGTAGATGTTGTTCCGTTATGGAGTACCAGTGCCTATCTGCCAGCTCCATCATCAGACCTTAAAAACGAATCGTGGTTAAAGTACATCTCAAGATAGTTCTAGTAAGCCCAAACAGGAGTAGAATATGTTATTCTGTTATGTTGTAGCAGTACCTATCTGCCGGCTACATCATCAGATCTTAAAAACGAATCTTGGTCAAAGTACATACATCTTAAGATAGTTCTAACAAGCCCAAACATAAGTAGAGTATGTTGATCCGTTATGGAGTTCCAGTGCCTACCTTCCGGCTCCATCATCAGTTCAGTTCAATGGTACCTATTATTGCGTTGCCAAATCTTGGTAAAAATGAGATGAGTAATTTCTGTTCAGTTTATGGATATCATATAGAACTTTAAATTACGTTAAATCATGTCTTTATTTATTGAAACACTAAAAAAAAATCCCTGTCCTTTTTGCTTAAAATTAAAAAATGTATCCTTTTACAAGATTTTGGCTTCAACTCACCAGGTGTTTGGGGTTTGGTTGGCTTAAAAAATAGATTTTTCTTATTTATATTTGCGTGATCCGTCGCCGCAAGAAAAATATTAAAATTAAATGGTTCCGGCAACTGGGACCGAGTCCCAGTTAATCATTGATTTTTAAAATAGACAGACGGTCACAAGATCTAGACGACGTAAATGACGCTATTCTTCAGGTTCAAAATTGGTTTACGATAAACAATTTGGTACCTACTCAATGAAAAAAAAACCAAATGTATTCGATTCATTTTACCAAATGTTAGGAATAGCAAATGTGAACTGGAATTTAGTAGTCAAACGGTTTTCCTAGGAATCACGCTAGACGAGAAATTACAATGGGGACCTCATATAACATCTATTGCGGGGCGACTAAGCTCCGCGGCTTATGCTGTTAGAAAGATAAGACAGTTGACAGATGTAGAAACTGAGCGTTTGGTCTATTTTGGCTACTTTCACAGCATTATGTCGTATGGTATTTTACTGTGGGGTCGGGCTGCTGACATTGAATCCGTTTTTATTTTACAAAAAAGAGCTGTTAGAGCCATTTATAATCTACGTCGCCGCGAATCTCTTAGGGAACCATTTAAAAATATTAATATAATGACAGTGCCTTGCCAATTTATTTATGAAAATATTATGTATGTAAGAAAAAACTTACATATGTTTAATAAAGTAAGTGATAGACATGACTTTAATACTAGAAACAAGGACAAAATAGCTCAACCATATTTTAGATTGTCTAAGGTCCATACATCTTTTATGGGGTACTGTGTTAAGTGCTACAACAAAATTCCTAGTGATATACTACAGCTAAGGGAACAAAATTTAAATCATATATTAAAAGTACACTCTGTAAAAAAGCTTATTATTTTATTTAGAGGACTATATTGAAGATAAGAATGCTTGGAAACATGCTGGTCTAGCTCCATAGGACGATCGACAGTCTAGACAAAATCAAAGT
Organism: Charanyca ferruginea; assembly: GCA_947361185.1. Classification (NCBI taxonomy): domain Eukaryota; kingdom Metazoa; phylum Arthropoda; class Insecta; order Lepidoptera; family Noctuidae; genus Charanyca; species Charanyca ferruginea. Next base: position 26,382,103 of record OX376058.1, on the reverse strand, counting down.
CAAAGTCAAAGTCAAATCATTTATTTCAATTAGACCATTAAAAAGGCACTTTTGAACGTCATAATAAAAAAAATATAAAGTTGATTCTAGTTGCCCATTCCAAAAGGTAGCTTCGTATGGAGAAGAATGGGCAAGAAACACCATACTCACTCTTTTAAAAAAAATGTGTACAATATTTTGCATTTACAGTTTACAGTTATATAACTATACGTGAATACGATGGACCTTGCATAAAAACACTATATTGAAGTATGTACAAAGTATTACAAGATAAAGAATGACAGCTAAGTTGTATACATAGATACATAGTGTTCACATATTATTATTTACAATTATTGTAAAAGTAGACAACCACTCCATACATTTCAACAAACTATGAACCTATGAACCAGTGTGTGACCCAAAGCAAGAATTAAATATAATGTATATACTAAGTATAAATTAAGTAGTTTTAATTAGCAATCCATTTGATTTTGTCTAGACTGTAGATTGTCCTATGGAGCCCGGACCAGCATGTTTCCAAGCAATCTTATCATGGATATAATCCTATCCTATCCTATACAGAGTGTACTTTTGATATATGTTTTAAATTTTCTTTCATTTAGTTGCAATATATCACTAGGAATTTTGTTATAACACTTAACACAGAACCCCATAAAAGATTTATGAACTTTAGACAATCTAAAATATGGTTGAGCTATTTTGTCTTTGTTTCTAGTATTAATATTATGTCTATCCGCTAACCTTATTAAATAAATGTAGGTTTTTTCTTACGTACATAATATTTTCATAGATAAATTGGCAAGGCACTGTCATTATATTAATATTTTTAAATAGTTCCCTAAGAGAATCGCGGCGACGTAGATTATAAATGGCTCTAACAGCTCTTTTTTGTAAGATAAAAATGGATTCAATGTCGGCAGCCCGACCCCACAGTAAAATACCATACGACATAATGCTGTGAAAGTAGCTAAAGTAGACCCATACGCGCAGTTTCTACATCTGTCAACTGTCTTATCTTTCTAACAGCATAAGCCGCGGAGCTTAGTCGCCCCGCAATAGATGTTATGTGAGGATCGATCGAAACGAACCGATTGCTAATTTAAAATACCATTTCATACTTAGTATAAATATGTACATATATATATTTGACTCTTTTTATACACTGCTCAGGCTCACATACTGATTCATTGTTTGTCGTCTACTGTTTCAACATTTGTAATATTATGTGAACACTGTGTATCTATGTACATATAACTTAGTCTGTCATTCCTTAATCTGTGATACTTTGTACACACTTTCAAATACCTAGTGTTTTTATGCAACGTACATCGTATTCACGTATAATTATATAATTCCTGTAAATGCAAATATTGTAAACATCGTTTTTAAAAGAGTAAGTATGGAGTTTCTTGCCCATTCTTCTCCATACAAAACTACCTTTTGGAATGGGCACCTAGAATTTTTTTTTTTCTCATTTGACGTTCAAAAGTGCCTTATAATGGTCTAATTGAAATCAATGATTTGACTTTGACTTTGACTTTGAATGCGGACCCAGTCGCGGAAACCTTTTCTAAAATGAGATACTGTTTAAGCAAACTAAATTATTATTATTAGCTTAATTCTGTTTAGTATAAATGAATGTAGTCGATATTGACAACAAAAACAACCATTTTCCTAAACTGTAAAGAGTAAAACATATAGGTAGGTAATGATTCTTGCATCTGGAATGTCAACACTATTTATGTATTAAAACGCGCCAAGACAACTCGTTTTACGATGAACTCCACGGGAAAGCAACAACAATGACACACTTTAACAATAATGATATCTTTGGGGACGGTGAGTTTAGCATTGTTCACGTTGGTCCAAGCAGAGGCACAGGCAACGGCGGACACGGCGGCAATCATGGGCACCAACACTACGACGCGCGACAATCCGGGGTGAGACTACAAGGTTTCAATAAAAGTCAGGAGCATATTTTGGGCTTCTCGGATATTCAACTACACTTCTCAAAATCTCAAAATGTATTTCTTGACAGTTCAAGTTATTGTAACTTAATTTGATAGGATTTCAACGTGTCGCCAAGTTGTCAAAAATGAATAGGTACAAGTATTAAGCGTTACTAACATTTACTACTGTTTTTATAAAATTATTTGCCCATGTCGATGACTAAGTATACAAGGTTAATAAAAGGTGACGGTGAGAATTAACAGTAACACTTATTTCAGAAGGTTAAACTTCAGAACAGCAGATGGGAAGGTTTATCATCTATCTATACTTTTATCAACTATGTTGGGGTCCACATCCAGTCTAACCGGATGCAGCTGAAAAGGAAAACCAATGTTTTACATGGAGCTATGGGAAGTTTATTAGATTAAAACATCCAGTACATATTCAAACATATATTACATATATTTATTTCAATAGTATAGTGGTAGTGGTGGCAAGGTAGCTACATTATTCCGTAGACACTACACCAAAATAATCGCGATGAGAATTCGGTTTGGAATTTTGATACGATTAAAACCAAAGATGAGGTTATGGTTAAGCGTTGTTCAGTTATAGAAGTACTAGCTTCCGCCCGCGACTTCGTCTGCGTAGGCTTGAGACTAGTAGAACCAAAGTACTTAACTATCCCCCGGGAACACAAGAACGAGTTAAAAATAAACCATGGGTGGAGACCGATTAAAAACATTTTTAAATTCTAAAAAGGCATTTTGCTTTTATAATGTCTCTTACACCTGAAGAATTCTCACAATGCTGAAAATCGGCCGGAGTCAGCGTGATACGGCATGGACAGTGGGTACGTCGCTGTCAACTGTACAACGGTTCTCAGACGTGATGAGGAAACCGGCTCTTACCTACGCTGATCAGTAACAGCCAGGTGTGCCACAGCACCACGGAATAATAAAAACAAGAGGAAGTGCCCTTAGTCTTACTTAATACTGGATCCAGTGTCGCCAAACTCACACATTTGCAAATTAAAATGTACTTGCAATACACAGAAAACAATGATATAATTGGCTATAAATTATAAACGCAACTTTGGCGAAAAGCTTATTTTTTGTTGTTCGAAATTAAATCGTATTACAAGTGACGAACGTTGCTATTATTTTACATGACAAAATCACTAAAGAGATTTTTTCCATCTAACAATCCAATTCGAGCAATGTCCAACGAGTTCAGCTATTCGACGCTAGATAGCGCTGTTACCAAATTACTTAACATGACATCTATTGTTACTATAAATAGATGTCATTTTCGCATGCAACTGTTATCTATTTTGCTATTCAATGAGAGATGTGGTCAAGTTATCGATAATTTGTACAATGTAAGAAATATAATTACGTGTTTAAATTAATGTTTTTAATGTACTTACGTAATGGATCAAACATGATGATTAATTAATGATGTATTGACATATTTTTCTGCGATACCTTTCATTGAGTCCGTAATATGATTGTATGTAGGAAATTGATTGACATCTCAATGAAATGACGCATTATTTTAGACATGACAATATCTTTTTTTTAAATATGTGATAGTATTTTAAAAACATAATTGATATCTGAATTTTTGTATATGAAGATAAACTATATACATGTATATAGAATATTTATAGGCCTACGTCTAACCGCGAATGAATGACTATTCGCCAGAATATAGGTATAAGGTTTTAAAAACTCATTCTTTCAAACTCGTACTTTTATTTATTAAAAAAAAGTTAGGTACTTTAAAAACATACATGTTATTGTTTTGTCGACACGAACTATTTGCATTAATGTGTCCCATCCCTAAACGAGTAGCGTCGAAGTTTCTAGAACGTATGCCACGTAAAACGATTACAGTCAAGACAGCGAGCAAGCTAATTTAGACTTTAATGAATAGTCATAAGGTAGTTTTTAGTTCGCATCAAAGTAAAAATATGGTATTGTCAATAAAAATCGATTATATTGAAATATATGAAAGTTTTATACTTTTTGGTGATACGATATACCTCTTCAAGAAACATTCTTTGACCTGCTATCATTTTTGCATGTAAAAATTGCACAATAAGGCATGGTTGTATTTTTTTTCCTTACGTGCGATATTTTGCGATATGTCACGTCGCAGCAAGTAGTTGATCGCGACTGCCAATGACGACGAACCAATGTTGATCATTTCCACATAATTGTGCCACACGTTCGATGGCTGCGTGGCACTTCCACTTGTTTTTATTATTCCGTGCACAGCACGATAAGATCGACACTTGAACAACACAATGCTTTGAAACCTCTTTCTCACAGGAACTGCACTTACATATCAGTTCTGGAAGTGTCTAAGGCGGTGGATTCGTACTTTTAGAGGCCGGAATTTCTGCAGAGAATCGCAAAGAGCTAGTGATTATAGAAAATGGCACTATAATTAGCGACAGTTACGTGGAAGAAATCCTAAACAAATACATTGGTCCATTTATGGAAGGTTGCGTAACATCAGAGAGTGGACTGGGAACTTTTCCGCCTAGCTGGAAACAAAGAGAAATATGCGGAGCTGACTTCACTAGTTAGAGAGGCACTATTAGAAGAAGATTTATGGTTAATTTGAGAAACCTACTTTTAGTATTTTATTCGATTGTTTACGGTTTTGTATTAGCACAAAATGTTTCGGTCACTTTATTAATAATACGGTATGTTCATATACAAGAAGTAACGGAATTAACGCAATACCTCACACACCCCCATTAGAATATTAATTTATAAGTCTAAAATAATAATAATATGTGGGAACATTTCACACACGGCCATCTGACCCCAAACTAGGGAGACCCTGTACTATGGGCGCCAGACAACTGATATACATACACAAATACATTTTAAATACATACATATATAATAGATAAACAACACCCAGACACAAGGCAAACACAAGTGCTCATCACACAAATATTTACCCTGGGCGGGAATCGAACCCGCAACACGCTGCGCAGCAGTCGATCGCTCAACCACTGCGCCAACCTTGTCGTCAATAACATCTGTAATTTAATTTAGTTAAACCACACATAATTATTATTTTGAAAATAGTTATCCCGACTAAACGTCAAACGTTTGAACACACTACTCGATCTCTCCACACACTAATAGCGCACCGCACACTCGTGAACCGACTAGATACCCAGCTGGCTAGCTGGCTGGTAGGCATCTCTCGTGCTCTCGTCAGTCCAGATGATGTTTCGTAGCCAGTTCTCCAACTCTGCTAAACTCCAGACGTGGCAAGTAGTCGTTCGGGGTTACCTCCTGACAACGCCGTAGATGGAACGTGTGTTCACCATCTGCGCGTAACAATAGTCGAACAATAGCGCTGCTTCTCTCGTGCTGCTCTCTGGGTGTTCCTCAAAATAATTGAGCATGTTCGCTTGTAAGCTAGTAATAATGTCTTTTATTTCTTGTGAAAAGTCAGAATGACAGGAGGCAGTAACGACGCATGCGTATGTTTAAAATGCTTGTCGTTGGTCGTTACCTTACTTTGAAGGAGGTAGCGTTCTAATTATCAATAACTAATCCTTTGAAACAAGGTCTAAATTTCCTTAAACCAACTATTTTTTTTTATTGTTATTCCAAGGTATGTTTATGCAAGAAAGCCACTCCGACCTACAAATTCGGTTCTGCATTTAAATAAGTCGTATTACTTTGCAAAAAGGATTAACCTTCCTTAAATTAACGTTTTTATTCAACGCCCACTGCGCATTAGCTTTGAGGGAATTGCAAATTCGGTCGTACATTTGAATTTCCTTAAATTTATTACCTTGTGATGAACAGGTGATCCTAATTTCAGTTAATTAAAAGATTTTTACGTGACAAATTAACGTATTTAAATAATGACGGAAATCGATTCAGAAGCCGATTCTGAGCAAACTACTTTCAGGTCTTGCGCTTAATCTGTTACAATCATAATCATAATAATCATAATCATTTATTTATTTGCGAATATGGGTACAAAAGAAAGGTCTTATACAAATAACAGAGTCCATTAGCCATATTCTACCATAAGGCATGCAAATTTACAAATACACAGGTATTAATTATTAATATTATTATTAATTCTACGAAACTAGAATTGAACAATAAAATACATTATTTAAAAATTATAATGGAGTAACATTAAATAAGTTTATCCTGTAAATATTCAGTGACTGAGTAATATGATTTTTTTAATAACAATGTTTTTATATTGTTTTTAAATATATTTATATCACTTATCTCCAGAAGTGAATTTGGTAAATGGTTATATATGCGTGGAGCCATACATAATATACTTTTATTTAATAACACTGTTTTATTGCTTGGTAAACATATATTGAATTTGTGTCTTTTGCTATTTAACTTGTTAAAGTAGTTTGTATTTTTTCTAACGAACATTATAACCTCTAATATATATATACATGCTAATGTAAGAATATTTAATTCTAAAAATGATGGTCTGCAGCTGTCAGTTAGTTTTATGCTAGTTATGGCTCGTATACATTTCTTCTGGGCTTTAAATACCGCTTCTTTATTTGTAGAAGTACCCCAAAAAATAACACAATACTTTAGTATAGGTGCAACATAGCCGTTGTAGGCTGTAAGGACTGTAGAAGTGCTGACCGTTTGTTTTAAGTTTGAATAATGCATAAGAAAAGGTATTTAATTTAGTGCATAATGTATGGATATGTTCTTTAAAATTTAAATTGTAATCTATCTTTACACCCAGAAATTTCGTAACATCAACTTCTTGGATCTTATTATTTCGGTAATTAATGTTCATATTTGCTATTTTACTTACTCTACTTCTGAATGTCATGAAATTGGTTTTGTCGAGATTAATGTGTAGATTATTTGATGTTAACCAGTTTATAATGCTATCTAGAGTCATCTTTATCTCGGATTCCATATGTGATTTATTATCCCCTGTAAACAGTACTGTACTATCATCAGCAAATAGAACTGTGTTGTATTTTGTCGCTTTTAGAAGGTCATTATGTATATTATAAAAAGAAGCGGACCCAATACACTTCCTTGTGGAACGCCAGATGTAACCTGTCTACATGAGGATGAATAATTAATCATTTTTTTAACATTGGGACATATCCTGGATATTTGTGTTATTTGCGTTCTTTTACTTAGGTAAGATTTAATCAGGTCGTAAATGTTACCTCTGACACCATAAGCGTATAATTTATTTAAGAGTATTTTGTGATCCACATAATCGAAAGCCTTTGTGAGGTCCATAAACAGTGCACACGTTTGTTTACCTCTATCCATGTGAGTTATTATGTTGTGGAGAAAATTATATACTGCTATATTAATTGATTTATTTTTACGAAAGCCAATCTGGTTGTTACAAAGTAAATTATTTCTCTCAAAGTAACTATAAATACTGTCATGGATCACTTTCTCGAATATTTTCGATATTACTGGTACAAGCGCTATTGGGCGATAGCAGCTCATGTCATTTTTATTATTTTTTTTAAATAGAGGTTTTATTATAGTTAATTTTAACTTTTCTGGGAAGACTCCATTTGCTATACTTAAATTTATTATATGGCTAAGTATATATGATAACTTAATCGAAACGTGTTTTAAAACTTTTGTTGAAATATGGTCATATCCGGTACTATTTGTGTTCTTTAGGTCTCTAATTATTTTGTATATGTCTTCCGGTATAGTTGGACGCATAAATAACGACTTTGGTTCAAATGGGATTCGGCATCTTGATTGGTTTGGTGTGGAAGTTTCAGTTTTATCGGTGAAGAAATTATTAAAACAGTTTGCAATCTGTTCAGGATCACTTATTATATTACTATCTACAGTTATCTGTTGTATTTGGTCCTTTGGTATATTTAGTTTATTGGTATTTATAATCTTCCAAGTAGCTTGCGATTTATTTCGGGCAGTTTTAATGTAATTATCATTGCGAGACTTTTGTGTTAACTTAATGATCTGATTTAATCGTGAGGATAAGGTTAAGAATTTAGTTTTATTATTTTCTGAAGGGTTTTTCCTGTAGTCCCATAATAGTTGCCGTTTACGTTTACAGCACACTCGAAGACCTTTTGTAATCCATCGAGGGCGAGATCTTGTTGATATTTTTATCTGTATAATGGGGAAGCAAAGATTATAGAACAGAAGGAATAATTCATAGAACTCATCAAAAGCTTGGTTTGGATCTGTGTTGACAAAAACGTTATTGAAATGAAGAGAATTTATGCATTCTTTGAATTTATGAATGTTCTCTTTAGAGTAGTCTCTTTTTTCTATGTTCCATGATTTAATGAGGAAACTAGATTTAACTGGACATGTGAGTAACTGACCAGTGTGATCAGAAAGTGCAAATTCAATAACCTTTGCGGTACATCCCTTAATATTAAATATAATATTATCAATGCATGTTTTGCTTGATAACCGTGTTGGTTGGTTTATGCCTAATTTTAAGTTGTAACTGTGCAGAATTTGCATGAATTCAGTTGCATCGTAAGTCTTCTTAAGTAAATTTATATTAAAGTCGCCACAAATTATAACTTTTTTTTTACCATAACAAAATCGACGAAGAAGGGAGTTTAGGTTTCTAAAAAATATATTTATATCGTCTGTATTTGACCTTGGGGGTCTGTAGATGCATATGACATATATTTTATGGTCCAGTAACTCAATACCAGAACATTCGATGATATTTTCAAGTGAGTAATTACTGAAATCATTTATTGGTGCATAATGAAGCGATTTTTCTATTAAAATACAAGACCCACCGCGCCGGTTCTTCCTACAAAAAGAAGCAGCTAGTTTATAGTTACCGATATTTAGTATGCTTTTGTCCGCTTCTATCATGTTATGCTCAGTAACACATAGCACATTGATAGGGTTTTGTTCATTCTCAAGAGCTAACGTTAAAAGGTCTGACTTAGAGATAAGGCCATTTATATTTTGGTGAATAATGTTAATATGTTTAGGCACGAAAAAACTCTTTTGATGCTTGTGGGGTAGATGTATTATTTATATTCTGATTTTGTAATGTATGAAAAGGAGATCAAGTATCACTAGAAGACGGGCATTTATAGATCTGAGTTTCAGATTCAATGTAATGTCCATTAAATTTAGCATCTGTTAGTTTTTTAAAATAATAAGGAATAGTGCCGGGTTTCCAATGACTGATCTTATTGTAATTTTCTATATGCGTAGAATCTTCAGTTTTATAATTATTTTCATAAAATTTGTTCAAGTAATGTATATAATTTTTTAATTTATGAAATATTTTTTTGATCCCAATATGATTTACTTTACCTGTAAATTTAGAGAACATACCGTAAGTATAATTTAAATATTTATTAGTGTCAAACGTATACGTATATTCAAACTTCTTGTTACTTAAATATAGAAGTTGGTTGAACGCTTCTATTCTATTATTAAACAACATTACGTTACCATTCAGTTTAAAATTTGGAGAACATAAAATAACATTAGTATGTGTAATTTTTTCAAGCTTACATTTTATGTGATCTACCAGATACGACAAAGTCTCTTTCACCTAATAAAATGATACAATAATCTATCATAGTGTAATTTGCAAGTTTTAAATCGAGCCCTGATAGGAGTTCCGATATTCCCGCATTTGGCAGACAGTAATGGCAGATTTCATTATTTGGGAAAACATTTTCAGCAGTTTCTAGAATACTATTTACATTATTATTACTAAGTATACAAATTTTGGAGTATGTTTTATTCATATTACCTACAATTTTACGCTGACTACATTTTACTGAATCTTGCATGTCTTGAGAATCAGTAGCGCCCTCTGTTTCTGGGTAAAACACCTTTGATGATCTTGGAATATCACCCACCAATTTTTCATCCTTGGAACTTAGTAGTTTGATGCATAATTGTGTGCTAGGTGATGTTTTGTTAAATTCAGTCTTTTGATTAAGACTTTCTTGCGTGTTCAAAAAATCAAGCTTTGATCTAACTAGGCTTTTACGTTTCGATTTTGTAATGGGTTTCTTCTTGAGTGTGCTAGTAGAGACATGTTTTAGTTTCTTAACTGTTAATTTGTAGTAATTAATTTGTTTAGCTTGTGTACTATTTTCTAACAGCAACCTTTCTATTTCACTTTCGGCGATTTTTAAATTTTCTTTAAGTTTACTTATTATATTCTTCAATTCATCAACATCATTATTTGACCTTTGTATTTCAGGATAACTTCTGTTCATAACATTTGAAGACGTTGAAATAAATGATGTATAATCATCCTCATTTTCTGACAGTTCAGGTAGTGCTTCAAATGAGTTTTCAGTTGGAAAAGTAGCTTTACATGTTTTGTTTCTAAATGTGATATTATTTATAGGTGTGTTGCATATTGTTGTTGGACTACTTAATACATTATCATGCGTTTTATCCGTAGAACTAGTAGCCATTTTTATAATACATGTCCTGCAGCGCCATTTGTTCTTTGATTCTTTGTCCATTAGTTTATATGTTTGTGCTGGATAACCGTCGCAATCTGGTTCAAATCTGTAGTTACAAACCGAGCATAATGCCGTTCTTTTTATGTCAACGGAGTTTTTACATTTGTAACATACTACTAGGACAGACATCTTATGGCCGCGATTTGTAGTATAAAATCCTTGATAATACCCAATAAGTAGGTGTAAGTTAAGGTTTTTACGTTTAACGGAATATTATTTATCGCTAGATGGCGCTACTTGTCAAACTTTGGTGAAATCGTTTCGTGGAAAAGGGTTTAATTACTTGTCGAAATGAGTTGTCAGTGCAGTGTATCTATTTTTTCAACAGATGGCGTTGTTCAAAATTTTTTGCACTTTCGTTTCGTGTAACAAGGTCTTATGACTATGGACGCCGAAATTCAAAATTTTAAAAAGAAACAGTTTAAAGTTTGGATTCATATAAGTTACGATTTTCACATCAAAACATAGATTGTTTTATGACACTATTGCACTTTATTCAAAGTTAGTAGTCCTAGAGCACGTTTTAGACGAATAAACAGAGAAACAATAGGAATTTAACTTGCTATGAAGCGTAATCAAAATGTTCCATTAGTTAGTTTTCTAGTATAATAGGGTACAGTTCTTTACACAAACGTTTTGTAATAACTATTGTTTGTTTACACACACGTTACACACAATTTTAGCCACTTATAGATGGAATTACTATTATTGTTTATTTTTTATTACGGAGGCAATTGTTTACACTGGCGGTGGCGCCATCTGTGTATGCCATACAAAGTGTATGTATGTTATGTATGTGTGTTATGTGTGTGTATGTATGTATGTTGTGTATGTATGTTATATGCTTGTTTTATGCATTTTCGGCTTTTTTAATACTAGCCATTTTTATTATTTATGCCTAAAACATGTCGGCTAGACTGTTCGTATCACTGTTATTTTCATTGTTTATTTTCATTGGAGTACTTTTGGACCGGTTCATATGGAAAGACAGGTTGCTAGCCTTTGTGGAATCATTTAAACATATCGCGTTTACAACAAAAATAATGTATGGGTATAAAAGCTGCACAAAGTTGGGATAAGTATTCAGTCTACTGAACAATTTGATAGCAAGCGAAATGGCGCGTCTAGTGACAGTCTTCTTAGTTCTGGGAGTGGTGATTTGTGTTTTTGCCACACCGACTTTATTAAAAGGTACCTTTACATATCTATTACTATAATTTACGTCCACAGAATAATATTATAATCACACTGTATTGTATATTAAGTTGTTGTTCCTAAAAACTGCTAAACTTAATTTCTTTAAGACTTGCATTCGTAAGTAACTAAAATAATAAACAAATAAATAAAATCAAGTGGTTTTGACTTTCTAATAGTACCACGCGTGTGTTTTAATACCTAATTATGCTCAGTTTATTTTACTTTATCTAGACACAACATATAAATATAGCTATTTAAGTGTCATCATCCGTAGACCGTATCTACGGATTGCTATACCTAATATCTACCAACATACTTGTATTCCTGCCTGGGGCTCATCAGCAATCAGCTGTTGTGACGACGTGTCGCCTACCGCGAGTGCACTCTGGCTCTAGCAAACATAGGGCATACCACCTCAGATAATGTAGAAACATCGAATTGAGAACATCCTCAATTTTTTTAATCTCTCAGACATCACGTGCCTACCGTGGAAATACGTTGGTACTACTGTGTTACTACGGTGTTGTATTATTAACAAAAAATATAGCTTATTTAACAAAATATAACTAGTTGTCACTTAAAATAAGTAATCGATTAGATTTTTATAAATCTCAAATAATTTACAGCATAATATATTTTTTTGAAAATTTAGGATAAAGAAATAAATAAGAAGAATAAAAATAGATTTATTTCATAGTTTCATTGGCAATGCGAAATATAACCATAAAATTAAATCTAAACTGACATAAGTTTGACAATGTCACAGGTAAGTAGTACTACCGTTACTGAGTGCTGTTTCTCTTCCAGATGCTAAGACCTCAGGGTCAGCGACGTCATCAGTAGGCAGTGTCGCCGTAGGGGTTGTGGGTGGCGGTCAGTTTGGTGGTGGCAGCTTCAGTGTCGGACACGGCGGCGATACCGCCGGCCAAGGAAGCGCCGGCGCAGGTGGAGATGCCGGTCACATAAAATGCATGTGAAATGTGCCTACCTAGTGTCTAATAGCTTAATTGTATACACCTTCATTAAACAAGCAATTACCATCAACAAAAACTATTCTTTTATTTTTCCTCGTTGAAAGTAAGCATTTGATTGATATCCCAATGGCCAAGGGTTTCCTGCAGAGAAACGTTAAAACTAGAACCTGCCTATAAACCTCAAAATCTATCCTTTTTAGAAAACCTTTTCATCCTTGGTGATGTGTAATAATGAGACCATTAACTACTAATTTGCTATTCCAATCCTATTAAAACTCACGATTGAAACTGAAGTAGGTGCCAAATCTCGGTAAAAATAAGACGCATAATTTGTCTATCTGTTTTAGGTTATGGAAACAATCTACCCATCCTTCAAGTGGAACAAATAACTGTTCAGGAGTTCACTTAGCATCACCATCGTCTAGTTAAAGAAGCTTTAAAAAGCTCAAATAGTGACCAAGAAAGGTTTGGATTCTTAAGAGCAATTGAAGCAAATCAAAGCTCTGAATTCAACGTAAGATTAAATAAAAGCTTACACAAAGAAGGATTACTGAAATGGCCCTAGAAATGTTGGAAAAATCAGGTACATAATTTATTACTGTCAATGTTTGATATTAATGAATGTTGAGATGTACCGGTGTACGTTGGCAATCTCCAATATCCATAGTGTATACATACAAAAAACAAAGATACGGCTTGTTTGCTTGTATTGCTGCTGAGCGTGGGGACTTGCATTCGACGCCTCAATCAGACATACTTATTCCGCATTTCATGAGGATGTTTTCGAAGGTAGAGCTAGTAGGCAATTTTTATATCCAAATGTGCCGAGGGTCTGACCATTCCGTTAACAATATCATAATAGCCTATAATCTGGAATTCACAAAAAAGGACCTAAGAACTGTGTAGACAATTCCATACCCATTTCCAAACTTTTCGTGTTTGCCAAAATCATGGAAAAAATTGTACACGTACAACTTTCCCTTGCACTTAAATTTACTCATTAAACAATGAGGACTTGCGCCTATTATAGGACGACCTGTATGTCTATTCTGTTACAATCTCCCTCGGTGAACACCTAGGTGAAGTGATCTGTCATTCGTCCGTCTGTTTTGTCAATCCCTGGCATCGGGACGGATGACAGCTCACTTTATCTAGGTGTTCACCGAGGGAGATTGTAACAGAATAGCACTGCTGGGCCGGTTTCATAATTACTATGTGAGAAATTGGTTGGATTTAAATGTATCCACATGATATGTACTTTCGACTCGAAGCTGTTATTTGATGAACATGTTGATTATGTAAGCAACAACATTGGGTTTTGTTTTTAGGATCTCCTCTGATTTTAAGAATATAAAAACTATGAAAATTCTTCACTGTGTATTTGTTCGTAGTCACTAGGAATATGCTTCGCAAATTGGAATCCATATTTTAGTGTTTATATCAATCGCCTTAAATGTATACAAAAATGGTTTTTAAGGTACATTAAAAATCGGTCCAGTACCTACCTATCTCCCAAATTATACAAGTCGGTGCGGTGTAAGAAATTCCATAATATTCTTCCATATTATTCTTAATTGCAGATCTTGCCTTCCTATTTAGCATTTTTAATGGTTCTACTGATGTCCCTGAGCTAGTGGGCAGGATTGGACTTTGGGCGCCTGTGTGTCTTCAGAGACCACTACTCCTTCATGTACCTCCTAGCATAAGAACTGCCTGCAGCTTAACTCTTGGATTATAAGAGCTTATCGTTCCTTTAATGTGGTGTGTCGGGATGTTGACTGCGAACATGTTTAAGACTAGCATAAAGAAACTAAAAATAAATAGGTACGTGTAACTATTTCTTTAACACAACTGTAGTATAAGTTAATTGCATCCTGAACGCTTTTATAATTTTATATTCATCCTATTTACTGCGTTTTTTTTTCTCTTCGTTTCCGCATTCTGTCTACGCTAGGGTTGCCATCCGTCCCGGTACACCGGGACATGTCACCGGTTTGGAGCTTCTGTCCCGGTCGTCGTCCCGGTTGGTCTACAAAATGTCCCGGTATTTCAATTGCAACGTGTAATACACGTACAGCGCTGACCGGTAAGGCGGCGACGTGGTGCGAAAATATCAAAAATTCAAACTTAAAGTCTTTTGACGAAGAAATTGGAAATTATTACAAAACGGGTTTGGAATATTTACAACAGTGGAGTTATCCACTCACAGAATATGCTATATTGTCATAGATGAATCTTTCTACTCCACCGCAATGGCAGTATGTTGTAGAGAAAATAAACTATTCACAAAAAAAGGGAATAGTTATTGTCGACAGCGCATTTGAAGAAATAGCAAGTTCAATTACAAAATGACATGTTCAGAATTTCATATTTTTCAGTCACTTACTGCTAATGTCCCGGTCAGTACTTAGGCTGCTATGGCAACCCTAGTCTACGCGGATCTTTTATTATCTAGTAGGTACATGTTTATAAGTGGAAACTTGTTATTGGCCTTTATTTATATACTACTCAAAACAAAATAAGGGCCACAAGGTATTTTGTCTGTACCATGAAAATAATAAAACCAATATATATACTACTCAAAACAAAATAAGGGCCACAAGGTATTTTGTCTGTACCATGAAAATAATAAAACCAATATATATTTTTTGTCTCCATAACGGAAACTAATGTTGTTTTTACCATATAGACCAATAAATTTATTCAAATAATAATGATTAAAAAGTTTATTTGCTTTTGAAAGAAAAAACACATTTTAGGTTAAAAATAAAAACAACGTAAAGTTACTGAAAACAAATGAAAATACTCCATGCTCATCTTTTAGTAACGGGTATGCCCCCCTCGTTTAGCTACGCACTCCTGAAGCCTGGAGTGCATGCTCTCAATCAAATGCCTGACATTTTCCATTGGAATCTCTTCCCAGGTCCTTTTCACAGCGTTGATGAGTTGCTGTTGGTTGTGGATTTCCTGATCACCGTCTCTAACTCTTCGTTTTAACTGATCCCACATGTGCTCTATTGGATTTAAGTCCGGACTGTTCGCCGGCCACGGCAAGACTTGAATTTGAGAGTCTTCCAGTACAAACCGAGTCGCTTGAGCCGTGTCTGCACGAGCATTGTCTTGCATCAAGATGAATCCAGGACCCGCTCGCTGTGCAAATGCGATCACATGTGGTCTGACAACTTCCTCAATATACCGCTGAGCAGTAACAGTACCCTCATTTAAAATAGCGAGCTTAGTTTTGCCGTGTAAGCTTTTCCCGCCCCAAATCATTACATTTGGACCACCAAAACGATCGACTTCATGGATGCAGGCTTCTGAAAATCTCTCGCCGCTCCATACTCTAATACGCCGATCGTCGTTAAAAAATTTAACTTTGCATTCGTCTGAGAAGAGCACCATGCCCCATTAAATTACACCAAAATGAAAAAATACCTCGTGGCCCTTATTTTGTTTTGAGTAGTATATATTGGCGCCAATTCTGCTGTGCACAAGCTAAACTTATTTTAAGCTATTTATGTCTCTTTCTCTGCAATAAAATAAGAAAGAGACAAATATTAATTAGAGCTGTAATTTTAAGGCGCTTTCCTGACCAAATAACCTTGAAAATACATTTCCTCTTTGCGAAATTCGCACAATTTTAGGGTTTTTTCTCTTGAAAGAAAATAAAACGTGAATTATAAAGATTTTAAGTTACCCATCTATTAGTATAACCCTCAAATTAATAGCACGTCAACTTTAGCAAAAGATACATGTTTTCAATTATTTTAGTAATTATTTTACAGGGAGGTTTGGGTGTTTATAGGGTACATAAAAATAAAATAAGAACGTGAAATGTGATGATAGGATATTGAACATTAACAAAAAAATAGATACAGCACACATGACACGGACGCATACAATAAAATATGCGTAACACATGATCTGTGCTATACTTTGGCACACACGCTGGAAAGGGGCGGGCACTAGAAAGTATAGATACAAGCACTGAATGCACACACGCAACACTAGTCTAAAATAGGGAAGAGGGGTTGGTATAAATATTTCATCAAAAAAAATTTCGATGAAAGTCGAGTGAAGAAAAAGAGAAGTGTATTTTGGGCACATTTTGTATTATAATATCGCTATAACTATAGATACGCTACGAAAGACTAACCAAAGACCAAAATTGGTAAATTTTGGTACTTTGTCAAAAAAATTAAAAGTAATAATAGTACAGGGAATTCTAACTTGGGCTAAAGTAATCTTTTAATTTTCACCCGACTTCAAAAAAAGGAGGAGCTTCTCGCAGTTCAGGAAGTTCAGCGCACTTACTCTTCATTTTAATACCGACCGATTGACATTGGAATTTTGACGTGTTTCGTACTCTTGAGGTCGGCGCTAGCGCCAAATTATTATTTAATTACGTGTCCATTTTGGGGAACTAATTGGAATCAGGATCGGGTTTAAAAGCTACTCCTGAGTTTATTTTGACAGCTGTGTATTGCGCCAATATTGCGTTGAGATTGTTATTTTCCAATGACAAATAAGTGTAACTTTTTAGAAATTGTTTTGCGTTTTAGGCTGTTTTCAGTAAGTAATAAGAGTATAATATGGCACGATTAGCAGTAATAGTGTTAAGCATAATTCCCATAAAAAAAAACATTTAAAATAAAGACGATATGAGCCTCGGAGGATGGTCTTCATTCATTCATAGAATACGCAAAGCGGTTTCTTTGAATAAAGGCGAATTTAAAGCAAAGCATGGATTTGTATGAGAAAATATGTACAACCCACGAAGTAAGTATAATAGAGGAGATGCCCATAGCACTGGTGCACCGTGCCACGCACTGGTGCAATGACGTCACCAAAGTGGGCGTGGCTTCGGTCATTAGATCTATCGTCTTGTGCACCAGGGGGTCTAAAATGGCCACTTTGGGTGAAACATCTGTACGATGAATCATTTGACAGAACGTAGCAGAACATTAACAGCTTCTGCTAAAAGTCGTAAAATGGTCGATTTTTTAGATGAAATATTCATATCATCTGCGGGAACATATTTACATGTAAACCTTTATAGTTTATTTAAAAAAAACACGTTACCAAACAAACAATATTATTTATGCTTCGGCGGCATCGCGTGTATCGGCCAGAAGTAATGCATGCCGAAGATTCATACGTTTAGACAATAAAAAAATATCGCCATAAAAGCTGTGGTCATATTTAGTGGCTTCGATATTTTGCATGAACTATCGTGCAATAATCCAAGATGAGCGAAACTATTTTATGGACGACGACTTTCTTTACTTCTCGATTCATATATGTTTCATTGAAAATTCGTAAAATGACAATAAGGAGAATTGCTTAAATGTCAGTTATATGAAATTTTAGAAGTTACTCGGGAAGCAACATCTTTAATTCATTTTCGCATTTTACTTGATTGTTGTGAGTTATTCAGCGTGAAAATTGTAATCAATTGACTTAAAACATTGTAGTAACATACAGTAATGGCAGACTTGGGTTTGTACGAGATTTTTGTGTATATTTGGTAGCTCTGAGAATAGGTCGAAGGTTATTTTATTTTATTTATATGGTAAAACAAAGTTTGCCGAGTCAGCTAGTATAACAATATAAGTATTGCATGTTTGTTGACGTATTTTTTTTTCAGTACAATAAATTAGGAAAGCACTTCTAGTACAACTTGATGAGTCTTCCCTTCTAGATTTATTTAAGATCTTTGTGTGTCGTTGCTAGGTTACTGTTGTTTCTATACGTCATTTTCAATGTTCCCGCAGATGATATGAATATTTTCATGAATCATTTAAAAAAACGACCATTTTACGACTTTTAGGAGAAGCTGCTACGATCTGTCAAATGCTTCAAATTACAGATGTTTCAAAGTGATGTTAGCGCGCGTACAACCCGTCTTTTTATATGTTTTCGTTTGGTTTATATTTTCTTTCTGTATTGATATTATACCAACAAAAATGATAATAATTATTAAACATCACATTTCGTTCTTCTTTCGTTTGTGGAAAGTGAATGTACTTATTTCGAAAATGGTCACTATTCGGGGCCAATGTTACTGCTCGTATGCAGTCTGATACGCTCACTTGGTGCATATGTATAGCATTTGCTCCTACATAGCGTTGGTAGGATCCCGATGCGTAAAACGATAGTGCACTTAGGACCTAGAATTAACAAAAAGTAAGTAAGTAATGGAAGAAATCATCGATAGTATAATATTAAATCTGGCATTCTTAAGCTGCCACTGAGATGTTACTGCTGGTGAAAGGAATTTACAAGCAGCTATAGAATGCTTAGAAAAAAATGTATGAGTAATTACACTTGAAGCAGGTTTACATAATAATCATCATCTGCCTAGCCTATTCCCAATTACATTGGGGTCGGCTACATAATAATAATATATTACATATTTACTTACTTTGCAAACTGTCGTTAGACCACGCTTCCTGGGTAAATAAGGTTCTAACTCTTCTACGAGTTCAAGAGTCACAAACTCTTATTTAGCCTATAGAGTGCAACGAAATCTCGGTCCGGCATTTCGTTCGAAGCATAACTATATATTTCTCACTCCAGCCGTGATTCTTCTGTAGGAAAGAGCTTCCTCTAGACGAGCGTGCTCCAAAAATTGCTTGTAAAAACCCAAGTCTGCCATTACTGTCCTTATTCACACTGGATAACTCACAACAATCAAAGAAAATGCGAAAATGAACTAAAGCTAATACTTCCCGAGTAACTTTTAAAATTTCATATAATTGACATTTAAGCATTCCTCCATACTGGACCATTTTACGAATTTTCATAAAAACTGTCAGATCTAATATGAAACATATTATGAAACATATAGTGTGGCCATTTTGTGATTTATGAAATGAAACATGTTATGATCATATTATGAAACACCTTATATGGCCTTATTAGACTCCCAGACATTTCGGACAATTCAGTTTTAATATTTTTTTTAGTAATTACTCTATTTATAAAAATTAAAACATGAAATGTTATGTGCTTAATTGCTAAACCTACACCAATAAACGTTCTGACGCCACATAAGGCCTCTTATCGCACCGGTAGGCATTTTTTTGCGTAATTCATTAGCAAAGTTCTAGAAAAACCGTCATTGTCATAGATATTCTACTACTCGAAACAAGAGGGCGCCACCTTTTCGGTAAAAAAACTATGTGAAAATATAATTATTAATAGGTTTAAAACTATTATGTATGTTTGTAAATACATTTTAGATTATCTTGATCCATTTTTGTCGACTAAAAGTATCGTATTATTGTTTTAAATTAAAATTTTCCATTTCTGGTTCCGTATGCCATCTAGTGTGAGGTAGTGAAACAAAAAAACCAGGGTTATAACTTTGTAATTTAATTTTTCCTAAATCTTTTTAATGACCCTTATTAAAATAAAATGGAGGCCAAAAAGTTCCTTGATTTCCGGCGCAATTTCGTTTTATGAAAAAGACGTTTCGCTTTACATAATTCATTTTATATTACAACTAGCTTTTGCCCGCGACTTCGTCCGCGTGAATGTCGGTTTTAGTTATTGCGTACGAAGTCGCTGATTAAAAAGTAGCCTATGTCCTTTCCCAGGGTTTAAGCTATTTTTATTCCAAATTTCATCAAAATCGGTTCAGCCATTTTGTCGTGAAAGCGTAACAGACAGAGTTACTTTCACATTTATAATATTAGTATGGAAGTATGGATATACTCCGATATACTGATTGATCCACTACTGAATAGTGCACTCGCCAGTTGCACGTTCATATAACATGAAAGCATGGTGCATATCTAGCTTATAATATTAAATCAAAATTAAACGCCGAAGCGCCGCCGATAGCACTACTTACCTATAATTTACTTCGCCATGTTGCATTGTCAATTATCAAGATATACATTTTTGGGACAAAACTATGTTTAATTCTAAATCTCCGAATATAAATAAAAATCGTCGTAATCCATAATTATTTTGTCTAATGAGTGTTATGCTATTTTTCCCCTAAAAAATGGGAAAATCCCTAAAATTTTAACATTGCTGAATTGACAAGCAAAATAATGGCAGGGCTGTACTTAGAATTCAATAATTTAATATAAGTTCAATTTAATATTTATATGTACTTATGTAGCCAGTATATCGTGGCACCAATTAACTAGATTCGCTGTGTATTATACAGCACCTTAATTGCACACTCGGGACACACCATCCTTTTTATTTTCACAACCCATGTTTATAAGAAAAATCCTTGCAAGAAATAAAAAGGTACTAAGTTCGTCCCTGTGTTGCGAATACATATTGTCATAGAGACATCTAGCATGATATAGCTAAACCACGTAGATAATGACAGCTTTTAGCTTTTGCCATTCATCGCTAGGAAAAAAGGCGGGGTTTGACCTGAAGTGACGCACGCACGCCACGCATCTTTTTATGGGAAAATTCGATAACGCCATCTCCTCTGATGCACGAAGTAAGTATAAACTTACTTCGTGGTACAACCTAATACAATTATATAAAATACTAGTTTTTGCCCGCTACGTCCGTCGTCCGCGTGAATGTCGGTTATCGTGGGTGCAGACGAAGTCGCGGATTAAAAAGGAGCCTATGTCATTTCTTGGAGTTCAAGGTATCTTCGCAGAATTAGGAGATTTTATACCTAATTATTAGTGTCTATTTAGTTTTTATTAAGAATATGTTTCACTTGTTATTTTATTTATTATTTTCTAATAAAACTGAAGTGAACTATTTCAATTTGAGACCAAAATTTGCCTTTTTCCTATGAAAAAGGCAAATTGTAAAACTGTTTGTATCGTTATAATTACGTAACTTAAAAATGTGATTTTCAGTTCAAAAGTTTTGAAGTCGATAGGACAATCCGTTCGAAAGTTATAAGGAAAATTGTGAAATCATAAAATTGCGGCCCGTAACGTAGTATATTTTATTTAATTGTTTTTTTTTGTACAGACACGAACGTAATTACGGCGTACCCCGAACGCACAAGTTTTTTTTCTTTTTATGTTTGTCGACGCATAACTTTTTTCAGTGTAGTCCGATTTCGATGATTCTTCTCTTTTCTAATTGATAACGTATACGCGTATAGGGTAAACTACTAGTGATTGGACACTTAAGTGACTTTAAATAGTAATAATTATTTTGTGGGTTTGTTTTTGAAGCTAAACTTGTTAGGTACTAAAATTTTATTAGTAGATGTTTTATTCTATCATAGTTACCTTTGTGTAAAATGTAGTTTAATGATATATAGGAAATAAAAAATAAAATGAAAAAGATACTAAAACGTACAGTTATTGGACAGAAATTCTAATATTGGACACACAATACTAGTCAATGGACAGATATTCTGACACTGCTTTAAGAATAAAAAACATGTTTAAATAGCCGCCAATGGTTGAGCTATGTTAGTAAAAGGCTAAATGAGTAATTTTCAATCATATTTATTGCAACATTATTAAAAATATCTCAGTTATACTATCACTATTATCTTTGAGTAACAAAATTACTTACTTTAACTTGGCACAACACAGTTTAGTCTTAATAGGAATTATTTTATAAGTAAAACATAAACAAAACTTATTTACTTTTATAAAAACATAAACATCTTATAACACTTACACTTAATTACCTAGTTATTATTTTGGTACAACTTCGAATCAGTCTTAATGTGGAGATCTTTCAATGTAAACTAAAAATCTAAAGAAAGTTACTCTTACAAACAACAAAAGAACATAAAAAGAATTCTTGATAGGACATTCATATTTCAAAATTACTTTATCCCCTACTTCACAATTTATTATCCTTTTTCTGTTGCATGACCATATCATATAAAATCCCAACTTCTGAGTCTTCTGTATCGTTAGTATTCTGCATCAAATTTGTTAAATCATCTTCACTGTCCTTTTCGGAACTTATATCTTCTATTGTGTCATTATCATCTTCTTTGTAGCAATGATGACATACAAACATGTCTATTGCAATATCCTCTGGTACGTGTTTTTGATGCTTTGCTGGCACACATCTAATATAAAATATTGACGAACACATGTCACATACTATTCGATTAGTCGTCTTTGTTGACATTGTGCACACTTTACATGCATTTGTGGTTTGTGGTGTTTCTTTATTTACACATTTTTTTTCTGTTTTCGCCTTTGCCTTTTTTATTTTATTCTCTTCTCTTGTTTTCTTTCTTTCTTCCTTTGTTTTTATTTCTATTTCCTTCTTTTGTTTCTGTTCTTGGAACATCGCTCTATACTTAGCTGAGGTAATCGCAAATGGCATTTTAACTGTATTTTTTTTACCTTTCCTTTCTGGGGTTTTGGGTAGTGTCAAAAATCTTCCAAAAAGACTATTTGATATAACTTTAAAAGCAGGAGTTTTCTCGACATTCTCTGTGTTAGCATTTGCTTGTGATGCATTAAGTGAAGTAAACTGTAATTCATCTGTTCTAGGTTCATAAGATGTCAGTTCATGGTCAATATGTTCAAATGTATTTGAATGTGGTTCATTTCCTTGTGATGCATTAAGTGCAGTCTTGAATACTTGTTTTGCTGGAGTTACGTGTTGTGTCGTACCAAAACCAATATCCTCATTAAGAAACTGTAAATCGTCTAGTCTAGGATCGTACGATGGCGGTTCATGGTCCATTTGTTCAGTAGTATTTGAATGTGGTTCTAGAGAAACAATATTTTGTATATTATTGTCTGATGTGTTAATAAGATATGAATCTAAATCAGGAGAATTGTTAACATTAAATACAGAGTAAAGTTGGTATAAAATTTGGGAGTTTTGATCTGTGTCTAATCTGGGTTCGTTCATTGACTTTAATTCTGACATTTTCGATGGTCCAACTATTTCCGAAAACTTTGACAGTGTTATTACATTTTGAGAGTTTGTTTCAATTGGTCGAGACAAATTAGGTGGGACATTTTCATCCTGATTATTAGTGGTACCACCCAAGCATTTAGTGTAATCAATAGCATCTGGATCAAAAGGTACTAATCCACAAGTTTTAAATCCATTAATGAGAGTTTCGGGTTTTAATGGTTTTTCTAGAGCAATTTCTAGTACTTTTGCAAAATTAACTTTCGTAATAGGCTCTCCTTGATTTTCTAGGTACCACAAACGTGTTGCGTCTTTCCAGGCTGCTTTTACAGGCCTAAAATATTTTTAAATTTATTAGGACGGGGGTTTTCTGTCAAGAACTTATAGACACTTTGTTTTAAGTCTTCTATGTTTAATGGAAAACCCTTTCGCATCATTTCTTTGATCCAAAACACTAACAATTGTTCTTCTTCTACGGTTAAAATAGGTGCTGGACCAAAGGTTGTTTTATGGGTAGGATTTTTCAGTTTAAAATGTAACGTTGACTTGGGAATGCCATATTTTCGAGCAATTTCTCGAATTTTGCCACCTTCATTAATTTCTTTTAATGCTAAATTTAAAACAGAGACATCATAATCTCTTTTCTTTCCTTTAGGCATTTTTATTTCTCCATAAAATAACTCGAAACTGCAACAATGAATTATTGGACACTTCATTACAAGTCATTGGACACCTTGTCCAAATACTAGTAAGAATCGTCTAAACTGCCTAAAACTCAAAAAATGGTGCAATATGTTTTAACTGCATAATTTTAGAGTACAATTTTGCTAAAATAATAAAGGAACAAAAATTCAGTTATTGGACACGTGTCCAATAACTCAATTTTGAGATATTAATAACGGTAGTCATTGGACAAGCACAAATAACCTAAACATAACATCCAAATTGTTTAAAACTTATAAATTACTAAAAAGAATACTGTACCTTACCTATCTTCAATGAGGTAAACACCAAAGATTTGTTCTCCCAACACTGTGACTTACGAACGACGTCGGTTACTTTACAAATTTCTTAATTTTCTGCCAAATGTCACCGTATCGCGCCAATGTCAAATGCAACTAAATATTTTCGAATTATTACTGCCATCTATCCAAAATATCGTGAATCACTAAGGATGGTCATTGATTAAAGTACAGAAAAATCATCATAGATTGCGTTGAAGTTCAACAATATCCTTATTATTGACATATAATCACTGAACTGTCCAATAACTCGTAACGTCCAATCACTAGTAGTTTACCCTACCTCAAAGTTGATCCTATACAAATTTCATGAAAATATTACACCTCTACTTAAAATCTAAAACCTAACAATTATTATCGATATCCATATTTCAACGTTACACACCACTAATGCATAGCTTACTTTTGGCCAGTTTGACCCATAGATGAATATACTCTAATATAGATAGGTAACTTCGGCTTCGCTCGAGGTCGCGAAAGTGCTGCCATCTAGTGGTTGCTTCACGAACTTAAAACTACTGCACTACATTATCTATTTATAGGTTATAGTGCAGCCGTATAGCGCACAGTGTTATTATTGCCTCGAAAAACGGACATCCCCTTTTTATTAACTTACCCGATAGAACAGGTTATTTTAAAGGTAAGAGTAAAATACCCGTGTGACAATTTCGTCCCAATCTGGAGATATAATTTTTTTAATTTTTTTCTATGGTTTCCATAAAAGCCATAGAAATGGCAATAACTTAGGATCCAATTCGTTTTTGTTATATCGTTGATTGCAATTACTTGATGCTTTTAGTTAAGTAAATTATCAAGCAAACGCTTAATTTTTATCGCTAACCGGCGATGAGTAACATCGAATTTTACATATTTTCGATTTTATTTTATAATGGGCTTATTTCATGGTAATTGGATTCAATATCGACACAATATGTTGCTTTGGCACTAAGAAGTCCCTATTTAAAATATCATATCCAAATCTTACGGTTTCTAGAATTTACAGGATTCTAAAATTTTGGCGCTAGGGTCGGCACAAGTCGTATTTTTTAAAATGATTATTTTTTTATTGAAAAAAAAATAATAACAATAATAGGACCCTGTTACCGATCGATGCCAGTGGGCTACTATTTTTTTTCAATGATGTATAGAAATATTTAGAAATGTAAAATAATATGAGTAAAAATAAATAAAGGACATATAGTACATGGTTATCTGAAACAAGTTACAAAATCATTGATTTTCACATTGTTAATGATAAATCCGACTATTTTCATATTATTTTATAAGTAATTAAAAAGTAAATTAAATTAAAATGAATAAACGGAATTATAATGCCAGTAATCCTACAATTTTTTGGAAATTGTGTGTTTGCTCCAAAAGCGACCCCATTTTAGTGTCCAGGCAATTTCTGTCCATTCAAGGTTGCTTGGAAGATAGTTCAGCTTGTTGTATATTTTTGTGTTTTCCTGTAATATGTGTTTGATGTCTTGATGTAGATATTTGTTTGGATATATTTTGCAAGTTTACTAATATCATACTATGTTAAATACGTATGATGTACACAATAAACGAATAAATTTCGTGTATCCAATGAAGGGCAATTTGTGGTACGGGGAAGGGGTCCGCCCTCGTTAGGCTTAAGTAAAAACCCTGTACCTATACATATTGCCTAGAGGAACGGGGGTGAGGCACCATGGAGCCGCAAAAGACCCATGGCGCCACTTTGCCTCAACAGGACTTGACCCGACCTGTTGAGGGATGTCTGTCCGGGCTCCGACCGGCAGACTTATTGCGAGGAGGGCATGAGGGCGCCAACCCTCATGTTGGTCCACGAGTGGCAGTTTATGAAGCTGTGGATAACGCCACTGCCGGTGCTCATCAACCTCCGGGAGTATCCGCAAATAAACAAGGAGAATTCACCAGATTAGAAGCATTTAATTTATTGACGAAACTAGCCAAGAATGAAGGTAGTAAATTCCGCCCTATTGACGTAGATTTAACCAAAAGAACTGTTGCTATTTTAAGAGCTTTGAATATGCCACTTTCACATAAAGATAATAAACAAGTCAAACTTGTAATTTCTAATTTTACTTCCAAATGTGAAAACCTGTACAAAAAATCTAAATATTCCATGAAATTTTTCACCAAAAAGCACCATAAGTGGTTGAAGGAAAACTTTAAATTCGATTTTCCTAAAACTTTCGAATCAGAAATGGAACAGGTCGATCCAGATCCTAATAATATACCTGGATTTTTTTCTGAAGGTAGTTTACCTTCCGATTCTGACTCCAGTATTGAAACTTCTCAAAATAACATTACAATCTACATCTCAGAGGCTATTCGTGCACCCGAATCTATTCTGGAACAAAAACTAACTAACCCGAAGACTATTTCCGAACATGACTTTGTTTTTGAATCTGAGTTTGTTCCCAAAACTAAGCCCACTTCCGAACCTGAAACTATTCCAGAGCCTAACCTTCTTTCCGAATCTGAGCCTATTCCCGAACTTGAGTCTATTTGCAAACCTAACCCCAATCCCGAACTTGACCTTATTTCAATATCTGAGCCTATTACCGAACCTGGGTGTATTACAAAACCAGAAGATATTATAGAATCTGAACCTATACGTATATCGGAGCCTGGTCCCAGTTCAAAGTATAATACTCTGTGTGAAAGGCAAAAGCGCAGATTGCGAAGATCTCTTCAAGACTCCCTTGATATAGAGCCGCAACCAAAACTAGTCAAAGTTTTTTCAAGCATTGTAGAAGCAGGTGGGCATAAATTGCAAATTGCATCAAAAAACCTTGAATATGTGATTAACACTTGTCTAAAAACCCCAACTAAGTCGACCAAGATAGCCACTCAAATACGGAACCATAAGCCTCAGCCATATACCCCTGAAGAAGCTTTAGCAATTTATATTGACAGAAAATTTACAGTTGAAACATATCATTTTCTTCAACAAGATTTAAAATCAAGGGGGTACCCCGCGTTTCCACCATATAGGCAAGTCCATGTAGCAAAACAATTATGTTACCCAACACCTCCAGTACAAGTGTCTGAAAGAGAAGCTTTTGTAACGTTATATGGTCTACTTTGCCACACTTTTTCAAGGCTCGTTCTTTCATGTGAAGATAGTATTTCTTTACACTGTTCCCAAAAAAATACACAAACATTGAACTGTATTTTCGAAGGATCTTGGGGATTTGATGGGAGTACAGGTCAATCATTTTATAAACAAAGCTTCTCCGAAGATCGAGAAGACGAAAACAGTCTGTTTGCCACCACTTTTATTCCTTTACGAATAACTACAGATGCCGGTCATATTTTGTGGATGAATCCTACACCTCAGTCTTACAGATTTTGCCGCCCATTACATATCCAGTACCGTAAAGAGAGCAAAGATTTAATACTTGCCGAAAAAAAATGGGTAGAAGACCAAAAAAATGAAAAAGACAGTATTTGTGTAAAATCATCAAAAAACCTAACATTAACAGCAAAAATTCAACTTTACTTGACCATTATAGACGGTAAAGTGCTCAATATAATCACTAACACTTCATCGCAACTAAGATGCCCATTTTGTAAGGCGACTTCCTCTCAGTTTAATAAGTTAGACATTGTGCTTTCTCAAACCTCAGATGAATCGCTTATGAAGTACGGAATAAGTCCTTTGCACGCGTGGATACGGGTCTTAGAATTCTTGCTTCATCTAGGATACAAGATGCCAGTAAAAAAATGGAGGATACCTCACAATACCCCGGAGCATTTAATTGTGGAAGAAACTAAAAAAAAGGTGCAACAAGAAGTAAGAGAAAAAATGGGACTTCTGGTTGATGTGGTGCGGCCCAATGCAGGCACCACCAACGATGGTAATACTGCTCGCATAGCATTGTCTAACAAAAACCGTGGAACCTTTGCAGACATATTAAACATTCCTCAATGGCTACTTGATGATTTATTTACAATATTAGTAGTTTTATCTTGTGGGCTACCAGTTGATACCGAAAAATTTGGGGATTTTTGTATGTCACTGGCTGTTAAGTACGTCCAAAACTTTGAATGGTATCCTATGACGGTTACCTTGCACAAAATTTTAGTCCATGGTAAAGACATCATGCGAAACTCTGCAATGCCTGTGGGTTTACTCTCAGAACAAGCGGGAGAAGCAAGGAATAAGTTTTGGAGGTCAGACAGAGAGCATCATACTCGAAAATTTAATAGAATTTCCACCATGACAGATTTGTTTAACCGGGCACTACTAACATCAGATCCGTTGATTTCAAATGTCAGATTAAAGCAAAGGCAAGCAAAATTAAGACCATTACCACCCGCCGTTCTCCAATTGTTAAAACCATACGAAATACCAATGGAAGAGGTTCCGGTCCAAGATAGCGATAGCTTAAGTGATGAAGAAGACGTAATGCAAAATCTTATAGAAGGCTGGAATGACGATAGTACTGCATTTTTATCTACGGAAAATGATAATTAAAGTAAGTACTTTAAGCAAGTGAGGTCTGTAAATATTTAATACTAGCACTTTAAATAAAAAAAAGATATAAGAATATTATTTGTAAAATGTATGAGAGTGGGTGGGTGGGTGATGGGGATAAGTATTATTTTATGATAAAATAGAATCCAACATAAAATTTAAATCAACAAACAAAACATTCTTTTTTTGTGAAGTGATGACCCTAAAATCAGAATTATCAGAAAAAACTTTAGAAGTGAATAACTCCTAGATACAGCGAGATTTGGATGTGTTTTTTTTTCTAGTGATTAGTTGGGGTATAAATATGATTTGACATAAATATTGAATCCAACTAAGCAAAGATACAACCGTAAAAAATCAAAATCTAAAAACACAAAAAAAGCATATTTCTTTACATTTGTACTAGTTAGCACTCTTTTGAATTATTTTTGTAATATCTTTAACATCGTTTTATTACACATAATAAAGAAAAGGGAAAAATAATGCATATTTTTTTTGTAATTGATTAATTTAGAAAAGTGAAAAAAAAAACTAAAACTTTTTTTACTCGTGTTTGGTGGACAATGGGCACACGGGTATTTTACTCTTACCTTTAAAATAACCTGTTCTATCGGGTAAGTTAATAAAAAGGGGATGTCCGTTTTTCGAGGCAATAATAACACTGTGTAGCGTACCCAGCTTCTAGAGCTATTATTACTTTTTGCATTATTTTCGGGGGTATGTTCCCCTGAAAAGAATGCAATCTTGTAAACAATGCATGACATTTTTCATAGAGAGAAAAAAAAACAATATTTTATGTTATTAGATAGAAAAACTAACATAAAATATTGTTTTTTCGGGTTTTATGAGTTACAGAGTAATTATGAGCTACCACTTTTTTAACATCACTTTACACATCCCAAAACGTGTTTTATCCAGACATCAACTGGTTCGCGTCTTTACACCAATTGTTCAAAAAGAACAAAATCATGTTTTATTAATAAATTTCTATGCTGGTTACATTTAATAAAATTATAGTTGATAATTGATATTTATTGTTAATTCTAGTTCTAAATATGCATATATTATATTTAGTACATTTATATTTAGTCTTTATATTAGAATTTCTATCACAATCTTTTGTGAATAAAAATAATGAAAATGCTTCACGATTTGGGTAAGAAAGCCAAGTTTGTGTGCTATCATACTCTTTAATTTTAATATACATATTTATGATAGTCTTGCATTTCTTCAGATTCAAAATCATGTCTGCAGGTTTGACAATCCTTACAAAATATTTTGCTATGCTACTGCTGCACATTTTTCTTTGTTTTCGGGATTTGATAATAAAATTTTCTACATAGAATCTGCGTCCCTAACGCACAAGTGGTCCTCAGCTATTTCAAATTTGAAATTGCTTGTTTTGCTGGGGCTTTTCAGTTTTTTTTTTTGGAATTCAATAATTTATATTGTCTTCTTCCATTTTAAACTTCCAACTAGTTTCGTTCATAATGGCGCTGTGTTGCAGATTGCCAGCATAAATGATCTGTACAAAGTTTTTGAAAGATGTTAATTTTGTTCATATCGGTGCTAAGAGAAATAAAACGGTTATGTTGTTAAACTTATTGAGTAACAAGTGAAGTTTACGATTAGTGTTTTATGGCAATCTTCAAGTAAATCCGGAGGAACAAAGTTCACTCAACATACTCAACCGAGAAAACCACAAGTTTGTAAACAAGGGAATTAGCGCCTATGTGTTGCTTACTTGATGTACAGAGGCCAGCACATCATTTTGATTCCCTAGATAGTGTCGAAATATACGTTTTTTGCGGCATAAACGGCCGTATCGTTAATTACGTTAACATAGAAAGTTGATTTTTTACAGCTTTAAGGCACAAAATGTTTCGGTAACTTAGTTGATAATACTTAAATGTAATACGAATTTAATTATTGTACACTTTTCGGTGTTGTTATTAACATTATCATTACGCCTAAAAGATGTCGATTAAACTATTCGACACACTGGTGTTTTCATTGCATATTTTCATGTGAGTACTTCTGGACCGGTTAATATGGAAAGACAGGTTGCTAGCCTTTGTGGAATCATTTAAAATTATCGCGTTTACAACAAGAATAATTTGTCAGGATCAGTATTCAGTGTACTGAACAATTTGATATAGTAAGCGAAATGGCACGTCTTGTGACAGTCTTCTTAGTTCTGGGAGTGGTGGCTTGCGTTTTTGCCACAATGAATTTATTAAAAGGTGCCTTTATGCATCTTATTTACTATATTTTACGTACCTATAATATTATAGATTAAGAACAACGGATTAACTCACTGTGTTGTCGGGTTCGTCCGACCAGTTTCGATGGCATACGGCCACCTTTTTCAAGGAGTTCCACAGGATAACAACAACGAAAAAACAACAATAACAAATAATGTGTGTGTGTGTGTGTGTGTGTTAATGTGTAACAATACTCACGTTTCGTTTAATGAAAAAATACCTATAATATTATTATAACTAAACTGAATTGTACATTACGACGTCAAAATATGTAGTGTAAATGATTTGAAAAAAAAAATGTTAAACTAGAATATTTTATTATTCATTTAGTATGTGAATATTTTTGATTAAGTTCATATTAAATATTTTAATTAACTCGTGAAGTTGTGTCTGACGCGGACAAAACATTGATAATCACACAAAATCTACCAGGTTTATTTAAACAAAACTTTCACTATCTTACAAACAATTTTATTATCTTTTAGTTTACGTCTTTTTTTAAAGTAAAGAATACTGTCTTTTATTTATTTTTTTCGGCTAAACTGAGAGTTTTGAACGCAACGCATACGATTCTCTAGTCGCTCAAGGTCTCCGGCGTATATCGTCCCCTTAAGTTGTGGTTTTCAAAAAGAACTTAATTTCTACAATTTCCGTTAACCAATAACATTATTAAAATATCAATATAATAATAGTTAACGCAAACATATCATGAAAGAGCTTTTTTGTTTGAACCTAAGTAATGGCTGAGT
The DNA here is from genome assembly GCA_947361185.1 of Charanyca ferruginea. Classification (NCBI taxonomy): domain Eukaryota; kingdom Metazoa; phylum Arthropoda; class Insecta; order Lepidoptera; family Noctuidae; genus Charanyca; species Charanyca ferruginea. The sequence goes on along the minus strand of OX376058.1, from coordinate 26,350,089 downwards.
AATATAAGGAATTTTACAGTCTATATGTATGTTCGTCGTTGAAAAGTTCCATGGGATATTTTCTAAGTCCATGATCAGTTAACCACCGACGTGTAGGTACCTCTGAACTAAATCGCTATTTTCTTTAAACCTCAGTACGATAACTAAATCACAATACGTTTACGTGTACTTATTATTTGTTATTGGGGAGTTCCTAGTTTATCTATATAGGTATATAAAAGGCAAAGGTGACTGACTGATGTATCAACGCACAGCCTAAACCGCTGATCGTAGAGACCTGAAACTTGAAGGGTGTGTTCTTTGTATGACGTAGGCATCCACTAAGAAAGGATTTTCCGAAATTCTACCCCTAAGGGTGTGAAAAACGGGGGCAAAGTTTGTATGGGACAACGTGATTCCTTGGTCCAATCTACTTCAAATTTCACATAAACATTCTTTAACAGAATTGGTGGAAGATGGGTTTCGTATTTTATTGAAATTCACCACATAACGGAGTTAAAAATGGGTAGATAGTTATTTTGAGGGTGATTTGCATCGAAGTTGATATCAATACTCCTTAGTGCTTTTGATTTAAATACATTTTATTTTGACACATGTCATGTTTGAAAACTCAACTCAAAATAAATATGTATTATTACCATATTATTATCTTAGAATAATAACGCACATATTATATTACTCTGTGATTATTACATGATACTGCAGAAGAATTACATATATACATTAAATTAAACGATTATAAAAATAGTGTGGCGAAGAGAAACACTTTCAAAAATTTTCGAAAATTCCCAATCGTCAGAGACATTTGTTTGTTTTGTGGAATTGCAAACCCAGTACTTTTGTAGGAGAAATATAGGCATCATCTGTCCGAAGACTTCTTGCGAGTTTTGAGATCAACTACTAAAGGTGGCATTGAATACAATGAGAAACGTATTCTTAACAATTCTTACTTCTCTTCAAAACGTCGTCGTTTACATCGGCGTCATTCCTGTGGTCAAGTTTGGGTTACCGGCCCCGCAATCATTCGCACATTAAAATCGTGGAATACACTGCCGAAACCAATTACGATCCAGGTGCAATGAGTACTATCGTAAATAACCACGTCAGCGTGTTCAAACCAAGACATGATGGGTAGGGTCACAGTTCTGTTTAGTGGCGATTTCCGGCAGACGCTGCCTGTGGTGACGCGAGGAACTAGGGCTGACGAGGTAAATGCATCATTGAAACGATCAACGGTCACGAGTTTATAAATCCCGCTTGACCATCAATATACGTGCTCAGCTTGGAGGCAATTCACGTGTTCAAGAATTCTCCGATGTTCATTTAAAAGTTGGTGAAAGCTCTCTACCAAAGGAGAGAGGGCAGGTGGATCTAACAGAGACTCTTGGTATTGTAGTATCTACAATAGAACAACTGATTCATGTTTTGTACAGCGACATCAGTCAAATACCGCATCAACAGATTTTGGGTGTGTGAACAGGCTATTATAACACCCAAAATTGATCAAGCTGCAGCGATCAATAAAAGCATTTTGTTTCTCTCAAATTGAAGGGAGAGAAGTAGTATATATCTCAATGAACACTGTAGTCGAGCAAGATGACGCCACACGTTACGCCGTAGAATTTGGAATAGAATTCGCTTACGGCAAGTGGACTTCTAGCGCACATCATCCAGCTGAAAGTCGGTGTACCTATTATTTTGTGTAACAGAAATCGGCTCGAAGTCGTCTGTCTGCAGAGAAATATCATTGAAACTGAAATTGTAACAGGTTGTGGCGTTGGTGAGAGTGTTTATACCACGTATACCACTGATTCCCCACAATTACCCCTTCCAATTCAAGCGTGCTCAAATCCCTGTGAGCGTGTGCTTTGGCATGACTATAAACAAGTCTCAGGTCGGTCGGTGTTTGTCACACTGAAGGCTGCGGTTGTCGATCTCAGGACCAGCTGCTTTGCCTACGGCCAACTATACGTCGCTTGCTCTCGCGGAGTCTCGCGTCACCAGTCCTGACTTTCTGTACATTTTGACTAACGGCAAAACTACAAATATAGTTTACAGAGAGGTTTTATAAATATATAGCTAAGGTTCCTTAATGTGTTTTCTTCTTTTCAACATATTTGGGTTTGGAGTTTCAACATTTGTTGTGTACGTATGTGTAATAAAATAAAAGTATATTTGCATACAGTATAATAATATTATACTGTATGCAAATATTAAATCTATATATATAAAAGCGAAAGGTCATTCAGTCACTCATCACGAAATATCGAAAACCGCTTGACATATTAAGATGAAATTTGGCAGAGAGGTAGTACATAGTTAGTAGACGTCCGCTAAGAACGGATTTTGCTACAGGGCCGGATTAAGGAGGTCTAATGAGTCTCGCAAGTTTGTATGAAAGTTTTGATTAATTTTTGAACTATCGACCTGAAATTTAGCAAGTAGGAGACATTTGCTAAGAAATAATTTTGTGACAGCCTGAACTTGCTCTCGCAAGATTATATATATAAATCCTTGGCTTTTTGCATCTGTAAATTGGTAAAGAGATAGAATATAGTCAAGTTATGTCACGTAGAAACCGATTTTACGACAGGGCCAGTTTAAGGGAATATAACCTAACTCTGTGTTCAACAAACATTTATTGATGACTTATAATACAACAAATAGAAAATACAACTTAATGAAATTCAGACGAATCAAGGTCTTAATATTTTTTGTTATAACATTCGTAATAAATATTTCTTTGTTTTTTATTATTATTATTAATTATTATTAATCCTTTATTTCAGGCAACTAAGGCCCATAAAACACAATACATACATAAGGGGTACCCTGGGTACTACTGTGACGCTATTTTGTAGTTAAAAGTATCTTAAAATACGTGGAACCTGGTATTCACATATTACCATATTAATTACCAAATTCCAGACAATATTTTATACATCTTTGTTTATCCCACATTGACCATCGTTTTCTGTAAAACTATAGATTTAATTTTAGAATGCTCACATTTAAACAGTTTCGAGTAGACTTAAGAGTCGGAAAAATTTTCCCCGCAGCACACAGGCCATCCAGGACCGACCACGTACGGTCAGACGTAAGTTGTGGGAATATCACCCACCGCCACTGAACTTCTTTCAACCCAGGAACACTTGGCACTCGGAAGTGATTTGCAGTGGCCTAAATAGAAAGCAGTCAATAGAGTGTGCAGTCAATAGAGTGTGCAGTCAATAGAGTGTGCAGTCAATAGAGTGTGCTCCCAAAAAGGCCGCTGTAAACACAAACTAACAAAATGGGGGATTATAGTGTGAGTGCGGTGCTCCTGACCAGACAATGGCCCACTTACTACAGTGCCCAAAGTGACTCGTCACCTGCACCTTAGAGGATATTAAAAACGCCACTATTGCTGCGATTAATGCAGGTCCTACTGGGTCCAAGCAGTCTAACCACGGATATGAGTCTATCACAAAAAAAAAGAACACAAACTTCGATTCGAAACGAAGAAGACCACTGTATCATAATCACAAATGCCATCTCTTTAAATATTATAATGAATTGAAATAAACTGCAGCCTGAAAATTAAACCATAAATGTGGTGTATAGGTAGGTTGTAGGGTTTACGTAAATAACAAAATCTATTTTTTTTTAAATTGGTGCCTTAAAGTAGGCATTTTCTGTTGACTGAAATATAAAAATAGTTTCCGTTCAATATCATTAAACTTCATATCTTCATAACCACGCGGACGAAGTCGCGGGCAACAGCTAGTCTTTAATATGAGACCGTATGTATCCTTTCAAATAAAAGAATAATACAATTTAATTTCAACGATTCGGTGATGCGAGAAAGAAACATAGAACTATATTATATATATACTAATATACACATACACTTGTTATTATAAAGAGGAAAGATTTGTTTGTTTGTTCGGATTTAACTTAAAAGCTACTCGACCGATTTTAAAAATTCTTTCACCTTTAGAAAGCTATATTATCCCTGAGTAACATAGGCAATGTTTTAAAAAAATAGGGATCCTTGAGAAAATTCACGCGGACGAAGTCGCGGGCAAAGTGCTAGTATTAAATAAAGACGGGTCAAATTCAGAACGTCCTCCTTTTTCTAAAGATGATTAAAGAAATACCGAGTCAAGTAACTTGTAGTAATTTGGTTAGTTCCCTTTAATTAGCCTTGCCAATACTAGATAAGCGTGTTGTACTATAAAATAGTGGTAGAGTTAATTGACACGTAAGCACGATTCAATTAAATATATCGTATTATAAAATTGACAATGGCACAATAGATAATTGATTAGATTTTTATAAATGTCAAATCATTAACGGCACGTTTATTAATAAAGTTTAAGATAACATATAAAATAAGTAACAATGATTACATTATCGCGTTTAGTTAGCAATGAGAAATCGGTATAACCATAAATTAAATCTACATAATATTGACATAAGTTTGATAAGTCATGTCATAGTATGTAGTGCTACTGTAACAGAGTGCTGTGTTACTCTTCCAGATACCTCAGGGTCAGCGACAGCTTCAGGAGGCAGTGTCGGCGTTGGGAATGTGGGTGGTGGCACGTTTGGTGGAGGCAGCTTCAGTGTCGGGCACGGCGGCGATACCACCGGCAAAGGAAGCGCCGGCGCAGGTGGAGATGCCGGTCTCAAGAAAGGGTGAAATTACCCTATTTAGCCTACCTAGTAGGGCCTACCTAGTGCCTTTAAATCTTTTTTTTACTCTACCATCATTTAACAAGCAATACCAATTTTCAGCATAAACTGTTGTTTTATTTTTCCTTTATTAAAAGCACACATATTTATTATTCAAGGTGCTTGGTACTAGGCTATGGTTTACCTGTAAACAAACTTTAAAACTTTATAGATATGACGGCGTCCGGGACGACTGAGCGGTAGCACCGTCAACCTTGGGGTTCGGTGGTATCGGGTTCATTCTAGAATAACAATATTCAATACAGTACTAACTACCCTTACTTTATTAAATGTGGTCGTAAAATACAATTCAAATAAATAAACCGACAGTTTCGTTCCAGAAGAGTGTTCTGGTTGGTGTCTCGAGCACAAGTAAGCTCGGCACAGTCTCCACTCTCCAACACGACTCTGTCCACGTGCCGCCATTACAACAGACGTCACGGCGCTTACACCTTCCTTGCTACTTTTTTTTATTAGCCCGTTTTGTCCCACTGCTGGGCAAAGGCCTCCCCCGAGTCTTTACAGTTATTTTTTTCTTGCGCTGCCTCGACCCAGCCCTCGCAGGACGCGTCTAGGTCATCTCGCCACCTCTTCCTGGGCCAGCCTCGGCGACGCCGACCATCTTCAGGCACCCATTGTGTGGAGACCTTTGCCCAGCGGTCAATGTGCATGCGGCTTACGTGACCCGCCCAATCCTATTTGAGCCAATCCTTGCTACTACAATAGTCAAATGAGTTACTAATTCATTAAACAATATCGTTTTCCACGACAAATATATCAGCTTATTCCTGTCCACTGCTGAACGTAGAACGTACGCCGTTTTAATGGGAGAAGAAAGAATAAAATTTTTGAATAGGTTTATCCTTTTAAAATGCTGGTGGTGTGTAATGGGTACCATTGAGCACCAATTTACTACTTGAACACAAAAAATCACGATTGAAATCGAAATAAGTGCCAAAACTTGGTGAGAATGATATGTTCAGGTTTTATACAAAATGTATGCTATGGCACTTGAACTGAACGTGTATCCAAAACTTCAAGTGGGACAAATAACTGTTCGACGTTCAGCTGTAGTTCACACGAGAAGAGACTAACAAATAGTTTAAGAAAAGGTTGTTTGAAGGTCTGAACTTAGCATTAAATTAAATAAAAGTTTAGTAAAGTTCAGAATTTTCTGTCCTGTCCTATCCTACCTAGATTACTTGACCTAACTTTAGTTGAATCAGAAAAAAACTAAGAGTCGACACATCTTTTGCAGATATGCAATGTTTCTTGAACATGCATAACGATTAAAATATTATTTAGGTACTTTTTGGCATTTTAACTAATTTTATCTACACAACCACGAGATAAGCTCCTATAAGTATTAGAAATATACCACCAACGTTATAGACCGATTGAATTTCATCACGGATACGTCAATACTTATAAAATTACTATTATAACGGTCAAGGCAAACGTTGTTTTGTCATATGAATAAAAAAAAAATACCCAACGACTTATTCGCAGACCTACCCTGTTATTCTTACTTCTCCACGAAGTAAGAATATCAGGGTAGGTCTGCCTACCACATGTATACCTGTCCTATCATATGTATACCTACACAAAAAAATCATGAACATCGACCAAGCCGTTTCGGAGGTAATAAACACTATAACACGAGATTTTTATAAATATTAGATAATATTTCAAACCTAATAGGTATATTAATGTGAAAAGTAAGTAAATAACTTTGTTCAAAATGTTATTATAACCCAACAATATATCATATGTGTTAAGATAGGCTAGATCAATACCTATAAGTTTACTAAATTCCAGCTAATTCCGTTTAGCCGTTTGAGTGTGACAGAGTAACAAACATACAGTCATCCTCACAAACCTTCGCATTTATAATACACTCGAGAGCAATTATTTAGAGTCACATAAAGATACCTGCAAATCACGATAACTAAGAATGCTAGTTTCATTAAATAAATTGTGTTGACAATTAAATATTCCAAAAAGAAAGTAATAAACTTCTTAATTACAGTAAAGTAATATTGTCAAAAATTACGAAAAAAAAATAAACCTTTGTAAATGGAACTTCGAATTTTCGGTTTACGCTCTGTTCGCCCCGTGGATCTTGCCCCTAATTGCCTAAGTGTATCAACTCACCCCTTCGAAAATAAGATACCCTAAATCGCCCCCGATTGTGATAGTAAGTTAAAAGTACTGTCAGCGCTCTAAGTTTTTAAATATTTAAATGAATATCTTTTTCTTTAAGTAGTAAGTCGCTTAAGCACCTACTTTCAGTTGATTTCCGCTTTCCTGGTAGTTTAAGTACTAAGATTTGTTATCAATCAAATTTAAATTATAAAAATTGTGAAAATAAAATGTCAAAAACACAACAATGTAGATTATCCATAACTATTAAGCTGCCATAAGTACGCACTCAGTTTTTCTAAACTTATACGTAAAGCAAACCTGGCGTTATTCATAATCATAATGTATCCATTATTCTGTATAACTGTACCTTTTTTGGTTAAATTTTCAAAGAAATGCCGCATGGGGCGAATCGATACACTAAAAAAATATTGAAATGTCAATTTTCCACTCGCCCCTTCGTAAGGGGCGAATCACTACACCAAAATAATAAAAAACGGGGTTAGTGAAATATTTTTATCGAAATCAAGGGGCGAACGGAGCGTAAACCGAATTTTCTGCATCTGTTTCTATTCTGTCACATAAAAAGATAATGATGTACCTAAACAGCGTTTCTGATGTTCAATATTCATTATTGGAATTGGTTTAATGTCGCTTACACCTGAAGAATTCGCACAATGCTAGAAATCAGCCGAAGTCAGCGTGATACAGCAAGCAGGACAGTTAGTGCATGGCTGTCAACTGTACATCGAGCTCTCCGACGTGATTAGGAAACCTGCTCTAACCTACGCTGGCCAGGAATAGGCAGGACAAGGTGTGCCACAGCACGAGCCATCGACCAGCAATCGATCGATTGGTTAGTCGAACGGTATCCGTCGTACAGCCAAAGCTACCACACCAATCAATCAACGTCGATCGATGTCGATGGATGGAATCGATCGACGATCGATCGATTGGTGTTGTAACACCCTAAGATTTTAAAAGAAAAAAATTAAAAAGTAGTACTTAATATGTCAGACTACCAAGCTATTTCTTTATAACGTTATAGAGCTAGAGATATAGCTGCGTTCTCTGTGCCTTTGTAACAACCTTACTGCAATCGCCAACCCGCCTGCCAAGCGTGGCGATTATGGCAAAACCCCCCATTTCTTGGGGGAGGCCTATGTCCGGCCTATGCAGTGGACGTCTTTCGGCTGAAATGATGATGATAAGAGCTTCAAAGTCGAGAAAGCTTGTTACCGTACGTGTATGGGTAAAGTAAAATCATCGTTAAAAATCCTAATATACCAGTCAAATTACCTCCAAAAATAGGGGTAAGCTTACATTAATTGGCATAAAATTGAAAATTGGTACGAATGATTGGAACAAATAAATTGTCAAAAGTCCTCGTCGATCCGAGGTGTGCAAAAAAACAATTTCAAAGTCAGTCAAAAATCGTTTTTTTTTTTGCATTTTTCAGATAAACCGTTTTATTAAAAATAGGTGAGACAAAATTGTTCATCATGCAATTGTCTATAAAAATGTTCTTACATATTTTTTTCCTAAGAATTACCATTTCGGAGATATAGCTATACAAAAAGTAGAAAAAGTTGTGTGCTTATTACATAATGTACACGTTTCCGCGCTACCCGTGAGGTAGTGTACATGGCGCGTTTTTTTTAACGTGGTTTCCCCGGTAGGCATATTCCACGATATATTGTGGTACTGTTGAGTTAAAACTATTGTATCAAATAAAAAGAGAACTATTGTAAATGATATAAGCGGTGTAGGTTTTGAGTAATATAAATAGTATAATATAGTGAGTAATAAAAAGCAGCACTGCCACCATCTCCTTAATTTTATGGCACAGGTGGTGCCAGCAGTGGATGCTGGTGTGCAGGTTGACGCTGCTTATTTTGATTTCAAAAAAGCATTTGACACCGTCGATAATGACTTATTACTACGTAAGCTAGCAGAAATCGGATGCACACCACATCAATTGCAGTTCTTAGCCAGCTATATGCAAGACAGACAGCAGTATGTGGACTATAACGGCTGTGAATCCGATCCATATTACACTTGGTCCGGGGTAAGTCAAGGCAGCAACGAGGGGCCTCTGGAATTTATAATAATGATTAACAATCTACCAGAAGTCGTCGAAAATAGATCTTGTTTGTTATTTGCAGATGACCTCAAGTTGCTGTGTAAGGACGGAGTCGGATTGCAGACGTTTTCAGGATGACATTGAACGGATAGTGGAATGGAGTCATGAGAACAGGCTCTACTTGAACGTATCCAAGTGCTCGGTGATAAGTTTCACCCGCGCACGTGCACCTCTACTCTACGACTACGTAGTAGATGCAGTACCAATGCAACGAGTTACGCAGGTACGTGATTTAGGGGTTGTTCTCACTCCTGAACTGTCGTTTCGAGATCATATAACTAAGATCTGCAAAAATGCATTTAGAAACTTGGGCTTTGTTCTGAGGCAGACGCGAGACTTTACGAGCATCACAGCCATCAGAGTCTTGTATGATACATTAGACAGGAGTCATCTGGAATGTCATATGGGCTCCACATGAGGCTAAGTACTTAGTGATGTTGGAGAGAGTCCAGAACAAATTCACGCGCCACCTGTGCAGAAAACTTTATGGTGTATACCCATTTTACCCTTTGATGTACCCCACTCTATTCGTACTGGGTATGGTGGGGTACAATCAACTCTGAGTGCGACGGGAGTTTGCACTAGTGTCGTACGTGGTAAAACTGCTCTAAGGCATTGAGCACAACCCGTGGGTGTTACAGCGGTTGCACTTGTACGTGCCCGACCGCTGTGTGGAGGCGACGACCCCCGCAACTACTGGTCGTACCTTCAGCCAGGACCAATTTGCTGGCCAAAACCCCTCTGACTCGAGCAATTCGCACCATCAACTTTATTCATGTTGAAACGGATATATTCACATGTCACTGGAGTGAACTCGCAAAAGGACTATTGTTTTCGCTTTGCTACAAACAATGTTTGTTAGGATCTTAAATGTATTTTGTGTGTTTAATTTTAATTTTGAGTATGTGACTTGACTATCGCCTTAGGTTAAGAGCTGTAAGGATAGTTTTAAGGAATTTAAATAAATAAATAAATGAAAATAAATAAATTTGGGAAAATTATTCGTCTGATTGTTAAGCGTCTAATGGAACTTCGAGCATACTGTCTTCTTCTTCTTCTTCCTGCCGAGTACAAGTAAAATGTTCATAGTGATGAATCAGATATCTCCTCGCTGATATCGTAAAAATCCTCTTCTAATGGCCATTAAATATTGGAGATCGGAGATATATGGACAACAGTTGCTATCAGTTACTGATACATGGTAAAGAACAAAACAATCCAACTTTTTTGCAGCCGCATTTAGAATTGCACCAATTTTTGCAATTGCAAAAAAAAATATTGAGGAGTTTTTCCGGTGCAGGTAAAGTTTAAACTGGTTTCAACGAATTGTCCATAACCTTCCAACCCCAGTCTTCTGGGTCTAGTTTATTACCAAGCCACAATTGAACTTGTACACGAGCAATTGACTAGCAGACAGATGTTGCTCAAGGCCGTACGGTAATATAAAATAAGGGACTGGGTTATTTCGAGGTAATATTCTTAAAATTGTATAATATGTATGTATTTTCTACTAGAACTAATACTTTTACTTGTATAACGGCTCTGTCATGTTTATAAAGATAATTGACATACATTCTGTCAAGAAAGTACCGGGAATGAATCATTTAAAAAGCTCATTTAAAGGGATTATCTAAATTCTTTTTGATGCTAAGTTGGCACAACTGTCCTCTTTACTCACGCGAAGTTCGATCATCACTGGTCATTCTGTTTGTTCACTGTGCGCTATTTGGCGGTTCACGTCAATTTTGTTTTGCGATTTTTAATATAGTTAAAAATATGGAATAAATAATTCGTCTTAAATGTTGCATTGCAAATAGAATTTCGTGTGCAGAAGCACCGAAAATTTTACATAAGGCTTTCAGTGAATCGACTTTATCAAAAACACATGCGTATGAGTGGTATAATGCATTTAATTGTGGTCGAGATGTGGTGTAAGATTTGTCTCGTTTTGGTCGGCCATCAACGTCTTTCACTGAACTAACATCGCTATAATAATCTGATTTTTGACTCATTTGACCTTGAATATGTTTATTGCACACTTCGGATCGATGAGGACTTTTCACAATTTATTTGTGATGGTGTTCCCAACTGTCATACCAATTTTCAGCTTTATGCGAATTAATGTAACCTTGAATGTCTATTTTGACTGGGCTATAAAACCTTCTGGTCCTATAGACAAGTAATACTTAGAGAGAAGAAGAAGAAGAGAAGAAAAAGAGAAGTAATACTTAGTAACTTCCCTAATTTACTCAAACATCAAACCACCGCTGACACTGGAGGAGAAATTATAAACTTGTTTGCAACATACTTCCATTCAACATTTCAATATATTTCATTTCAGTTTAATATAAGTACTTACTTAAGTACTTATATTAAACTAGCTGATAGCGTGATAATCGGTTATCAGCGGAGTGTTTTTGAAATGTTGAATGGAAGTATGTTGCAAACAAGTTTATAATTTCTCCTCCAGTGTCAGCGGTGGTTTGATGTTTGAGTAAATTAGGGAAGTTACTAAGTATTACTTCTCTTTTTCTTCTCTTCTTCTTCTTCTCTCTAAGTATTACTTGTCTATAGGACCAGAAGGTTTTATAGCCCAGTCAAAAAAGACATTCAAGGTTACATTAATTCGCATAAAGCTGAAAATTGGTATGACAGTTGGGAACACCATCACAAATAAATTGTGAAAAGTCCTCAGTAATATTGTGTAATTCTTAATCGCATTCATATGGCATTCCAAGTTATGTCCTCCTTTTTTCCACAGAAAACGGGTCTGCGTATCACTGCGGCATTCTTGATATTTTTACGGTACCTACGGTTTCAAACTTATTCACGCCCGTTTTAGCAAACTTTGACAGAAATCATTAAAATCTTACTCAACATAGGCGCTATCTGGTGACCACAAATACGCTGGCCCTCATTATGTGTGTATGAGGAAAATTATAAATTCCTATATGATGACGATTACATACCTTTCGCCAGTGTTGTAAACACACAGGCAATCACTGCTAGAATTAGAACACTAATCGCGCCATATTGCTCACTATTGGCGAATATACACTGAATAAGGATTGTATGTTATTTCATCTTTTATATCCTTAGATTATTTTTGTACCGTTGAAAAAAGTAACACGTTAAGCAATACATCTTCAAATTATAAAAATATAATGTCAAATAACAATATTGTCCGGAGGGTTCAAACAATAAGCAGCACTTTGAAGGAAAAAGAGTAAAAACTATTAAATTTGCGACGATTTTTTTTTTGCCTTTGGAAATTAAAAATTCACTAACGTGTTGTATTGAATCAATTGACATACGGGTAAATTTACCGACAAATTAAAAAAAAAAAGTTAGGTTGGTTAGTAAATTTTCTAGTGTTAATGTTACTACAACAACTCTTTTAAGTAATAATAATAATATGTGGGGACATTTTCACACACGGCCATCTGACCCCAAACTAGGGAGACCCTGTACTATGGGTGTCAGACAGCTGATATACATACACAAATACATTTTTTTTTTGTATATACATACATATATAGATAAACAACACCCAGACACAAGGCAAACACAAGTGCTCATCACACAAATATTTACCCTGGGCGGGAATCGAACCCGCAACACGCTGCGCAGCAGTCGATCGCTCAGCCACTGCGCCAACCGTCTGTTCGGTGAAAAATTATTACAATAAACACTTCAATTGTAATTATTAGTAGTGCAACAGATTTGTTGAAGTGAAACAGGTACCAGTCTAATAGTGCAACAGATCAAACGACCTCTCAGATACCTGTCGGCACATTGGGTAAAAGTCAATTGTTTGCCACACTTTTTGAAATAACTTTATATGTCTCAGTTCAAAAAGCAAAATAACTTTTTGTAAAACGGGTGGGTAGGTAGGTACTTTGATTATTTTATTATCTTCAAATTATGAAAGTCCAAAACATTATCTTTGAAATTTCCAGAGTATTGGTGATTTTCGCGGACCTCTGAATTTTAGGACATCTATCCCATGTAGGGGATAGTTGCTATAAATTACGTTTAGGATAGATCATGCCGCACCGAAAAAGAGTACATTTGTTCCACATGTACTTTGATCACAACTTACCCTCCCATGCAATCACACAGAGACATGCAAAACGGTCAACTTAGTGGTAGTTGTAGTCTCTCGACAGGTAAATAAAATAACAAATAATTATACTGTTCATGCGCTCCTTTGTGGCACAGCCGAGTTGTTGAATTTTGAAAGAGACCTAGTTCCCTCCAACTCTTTGTTCGCAGTCATACGTTTTTTTTGCGCAGTAGAAATCCTCAGTCATACCTACAATCTCAACACATTGCTTTCTGCCCACTAGGTAGGTTTCAAGCTAGAGACGTCGAATACCATATCTTTCCAATTTCCAGAGTAACAACTCAAGAGACATACAGTCGAAAGCTTTCGACATGTCGAAAAAGTTAGCAGATCCGTGGATTCCTATTTCTACTTTATCAATTATATTTTTTACAAGATTAAAGCATGCCAGAGTGATTTCCTTTTTTGAAACCCGTATTGTTTTTTCTTAACAGTCTGGTGTTTTTAAATTTTTCTATCGATGATCGATATAGTTAAAAGTTTCTGTTCAGCAGTGCGATTCTGTAAAAAAATCACCCACGAATTCGAATCCTATCTCATTTCCGATTTCACTTACCTGAAGTGAAAAGTGTTTGGTATTCGCTAAAATAGTAACGTAATAATAGTTCGCTTCACCTAAGTTGGTACTCAGTGGCACTAGCGTAGTAGTTATCAAATTACAGAATACCTAAAACAGTTTTCACCGCGGAATCAGACGTGAGAACTGGAGTGAGTTCTTACAGAATAACAAAGCAGGAAACCATAGCCTAGTATCAATTACTAAAAAAATAAGTACGTGTGCTTAATCCAGAAAAAAATAAAACTACAGTTTATGCTAAAAATTGGTAACGCTTGTTAAATGATGGTAGAGCAAAACAAACATTTAGTCACTAGGTAAGACGGGTGTCTTACCTAGTGACTAAAAATGTTTGTTTGGTAGCGCCGGCAAAGGTGGAGATGCCGGTCAGAAGAAAGGGTTCCTGTGCCGGCGATATCGCCACCGTGCCCGACGAAGCTGCCTCCACCAAGCGTACCACAACTCACATTCCCAACGCCGACACTGCCTCCTGACGCCGTCGCTGACCCTGAGGTATCTGGAAGACTAACACAGCACTCGTTTACAGGAGCACAGTACATAAAACTTAATTTTATGGTTTTACGTCTCATTGTTAATTCAACTTGAAATGTTATTTCTATTTATATCTTAAATTTTATGAAATACTAGCACTTTGCCCGCAACTTCGTCCGAGTAGGTATCGAGTCTATTCATCTTACATCAAGCAAAACAAATGACAATAGCCTATTACAATTTATTCCACAAATCTTTGACCTATTCTTTTAGCTCAAAACTTTCTTCACTTTTTGCATGAAAAGTTTTTCTTAATCTACAATATATTTGCTCTATCTTCGTCAAGTTTATCGAAAGCCTTTTGTGACTTTTCATAGCGAACTTCATAGTCGTCAACATTTATAGCGTATGCCTTCAACGTAGACCTACATCTACACATAATGATAACAACGGTTCTTAAAAAATGAGGCCTAGTCGAAGTTCTGCTTCGCAGCTTCGCGGGGCTCCTTGTTTGGGTGGTTTAAAAAAAACTACGAAGCTACGAACTGCGCTCATAACTGACCTGTCCGAGTCGGGGTGCCTCAAGTTCCGAGCTCGCTACGCTCGCTCTTGCACAAATTTAAGTGATACCATTGACTGAACCTTGGGCATTAGGTAAATTTCTTTCGCAATTTGTAAAGATACTTATATTTTACTTTATTAGTCGGTCATTTTAACGTAAATATAATGAACTTAAGTATATTTAATGTTGACATTTTGAACTTAGGTATAAGGAATAAGGACATTTTTAATCATTCGATATTTTAATCACTCGGCATTTTAATCTTAGACAAAGCTTAACAATAGCATAACAATTTTCGATATTTCGATACAATAGATCTTTCAATTTTCGATGATTTGAACATTGTCATTTTACACGAAGGTATTTTAATTTTCGACGTTCAGACATGCTGACATGCACCCGTATGAAACTGCGCGTAACTAGGTATTTAAAACGCTCGTGTGATACTATTAGAAGTACTAACCCAAACTCGTGGTTCAATAACCCTCAGCTATGCATTAGAATTTGTTTGCGATACTGAAAATTTTAAAATTTAAGTTCATTGTTGTTTTCAAAACCACAACATAATTATACAATATAGTTTATTTATAATTATACTTTGGGGGCGTAAATTATAGTATAAAAGATGCATAAGGGGCCTTTTAATAAAGTCGATGTGGCAATAACACAAGCTACCACTCCCAGTACTAAAAAGACTGTCACTAGACGCGTCATTTTGCTTACTATCGAATTTTTCAGTACACTGAATACTGATCCCTACTTTGTGCAGTTTTTATACCCATAAATTATTCTTGTTGTAAACGAGATATTTATAAATGATTCCACAAAGACAAGTAATCTGTCTTTCCATATGAACCGGTCCAGAAGTTTTCTCATAAAAATAAACAATGAAAATACCAGTGTGTCGATTCGAACAGTTTAATCGACATCTTTTAGGCGTAATGTTAAATGGCTAGTAGTAACAACTCCGAAAAGTGTGCATTAATTAAACTATTACATTTATGTATTATCAACTAAGTTACCGAAACATATTGTGCTTATAAAAATACGGAAACAACACTCTCTCCCATATTAGTAAGACTTGACGACCGAGACATACTCTGACCGACCCTGACGATGCTGTAAGTCGCCTCCAGGAGAGCAATAAGGCCACCAGCACAGTGAACAAACACAAACACAGACCGCCGTCATTCCGCCCTCGCCGCCGAGGCCCCCGTACGTCCCCTCCCCGACCCTTGCTCGTGCCAGCCCACGCCGCTGAGCCTGTACCTTTAAATTCGTTCCTAAATAATGGAAATCCGATCCAGCCTGTCCTTTTGCTGTCCTCCCCCAGCGACGCCCTAAGCTGAGGCTCGTACCCCATAGGGGGTACCCTTAGGATGTAGTCGCTTAGTTTGTAAGTTCTTTAGCCCTGGTTGGAGGCCCTAAAAATAATATTTTTAAGGCACTACAGGAAAGTCCGGTCAAGCAGCCGACAACCTCCTAGGTTGACCTGCGAGATGACAATCCAAAAAAAAAATCACGACGATTGACTAGTGACGGGTGAGCACATAATTAAAGCCCGGTCGAATTAGCTTAACAAATAGGGGTAAGCTTATATTAATTCGCATAAAGCTGAAAATTGGTATGAATGTTGGGAACACTATTACAAATAAATTGTCAAAAGTCGATCCGAGGAGTGCAAAAAAAAATATTCAAAGTCAAATGAGTCAAAAATCTGTTTGTTGCATTTTTTAGATAAACGGTAAGTTTTTAAAAATAGATGAGACAAAATTGTTTATCATGCAATTACCTACAAAAATTGATCTTACACTGTTTTCCTTGAATCGCCATTTCGGCATATTTTAGAGATATAGCGATGCAAAAAGTTAAAAAGGTCGTGTTCTTCATAATATGCACACGTTTCCGCCCACCCGCGAGGTAGCGTACTTGGCGCATTTTTTTTAAACGTGGCTTCCCCGATAGGCCTATTCCGCGATCTATTGTGGTCCTGTTGAGTTAAAAATATTCTATCAAATAAAAAAGTAGAACTACTAGAAATGACGAAGGCCGTGTAAGTTATGAGTAATTTGGGAAAATTATTCGTCTGATTGATTATCATCTAATGGAATATCAAGGTATTTTAGGTTCAAGAAATTATCGATGAGGTTGAAAGATATCCAGCGATATAAAAATCAAAGTCCAACAAGTACAGCAATAAAACCGAAAAGAAAAGCGCTTGAGAAAAAATAAGCAATTTTATTGAAAATTTCTCAAACAATAGTCAAAGTGAAAAAAATAAATGAAGCATGTGTGTTGTTAACCCAACTACTTTATATTTTTGTTGTTTGTTTGGGAAGTAAATTCTGTTTCATTTTACACTATAGCTTTTTATTTTATAAAATTAAGTTTGTTAACTTATACAAAACAACGGCAACTTTTCATAAGACTCCTTTTTAGGGTTCCGTACCTCAAAAGGAAAAAACGGAACCCTTATAGGATCACTTTGTTGTCCGTCTGTCTGTCTGTCTATCTGTCTGTCTGTCTGTCAGTTTGTTTGTCAAGACCCTTTATCTCGGAGACGCGTGGAGGTATCGAGTTGAAATTAATACCATATACTCAAGTCGATGGTCCCTTAAAGCGTAACGTGAAAAAAAGATCCTACGGCCATTTATGCCGCAAAAAAACGTATATTTTGACACTATCAATAGATCAACGGGAAGTACCATTTACATTTTATTTTTAGGGCCTCCAGCCCGGGCAAAATAACTGGCTGGAGGCCCTAAAAATAATATTTTTTAGGGCACAACAGGAAAGTCTGGTTAAGCAGCCGACAATCTCCTAGGTTGACCCGCGAGATGTCATTCCGAAAAAAAAAGGAATCAAAATGTATAGCACTTCCCGTTGACCTAGAAGTATGAAATTTGACGATATTACTAGCCAAATTTCATAGTTCTAGGTCAACGGGAAGTACTATATACATTTTGATTTCCTTGATAGTGTCGAAATATACGTTTTTTTGCGGCGTAAACGGCCGTAGGATCTTTTTTTCACGATATCATAGAAGGTTTTACAGCTTTAAGGGACCGTCAACTTGAGTATATGGTAATAATTTCAACTCGATACTTCCACGCGACTCCGAGATAAAGGGTCTTGACAAACAGACGGACAGACAGACAGACAGACGGACAACGAAGTGATCCTATAAGGGTTCAGTTTTTCCTTTTGAGGTACAGAACCCTAAAAAGGAGTCTTATGAAAACGTTGCCGTTGTTTTGTATAAGTTAACAAACTTAATTTTATAAAATAAAAACCTACAGTGTAAAATGAAACAGAATTTACTTCCCAAACAAACAACAAAAATATGAAGTAGGTAGTTGGGTTAACAACACACATGCTTCATTTTTTTTTCACTTTGAGTATTGTTTGAGAAATTCTTAATAAAATTGCATATTTTTTCTCAAGCGCTTTTCTTTTCGGTTTTATTGCTGTACTTGTTGAAGTTTGATTTTTATATCGCTGGACATCTTTCAACCTCATCTATAATTTCTTGAACCTAAAATACTACTTGATATTCCATTAGATGATAATCAATCAGACGAATAATTTTCTCAAATTACTCATAACTTACACGGCCTTCATAATTTCCAGTAGCTCTATTTTTTTATTTGATAGAATATTTTTAACTCAACAGGACCACAATAGATCGCGGTATAGGCATACAAGGGGAAGCCACGTTTAAAAAAAATGCGCCAAGTACACTACCTCGCGGGTGGGCGGAAACGTGTGCATATTATGAAGAACACAACTTTTTCAACTTTTTGCATCGCTATATCTCCGAAATGTGCCGAAATGGTGATTCAGGGGAAAACAGTGTAAGATCAATTTTTATAGGTAATTGCATGATAAACAATTTTGTCTCATCCATTTTTAGCTAAAAAATGCAACAGACCGATTTTTGACTCATTTGACCTTGAATTTTTCGGATCGATCGGAACTTTTGACAATTTATTTGTAATAGTGTTCCAACATTCATACCAAATTTCAGCTTTATGCGAATTAATGTAAGCTTACCCTTATTTGTTGAGCTAATTTGACCGGGCTTTATTTACGTGCGCACACCCGTCACTAGTCAATCGTCGTGATTTTTTTTTTGGAAGTTCATCTCGCCGGTTACCTAGGAGGTTGTCGGCTGCTTAACCGGACTTTCCTGTGGTGCCTTAAAAATATTATTTTTAGAGCCTCCAACCAGGGAAAATAACTTACAAACTAAGCGACTACACGCTAAGAGCAACCTCTGTGGGGTACGAGCTTTAGCATAGGGCGTCGTTGGGGGAGGACAGCAAAGGGACAGGCTGGATGGGAATTCTATTATTTAGGGACGAATTTATAGCTACAGGTTCAGCGGCGCGGGCTGGCACCAGCAAGGGTCGGGGAGGGGAAGTACGCGGAGTCGTCGCGGTGGCCCTCGGCGCGGCGTGGATGGAATGACGGCGGTCTGTGTTTGTGTTTGTTCACTGTGCTAGTGGCGTTATTGCTCTCCTGGAGGCGAGTACAGCATAGTCAGGGTCGGTTAGAGTATGTCTCGGTCGTCGAGTCTTACTAACACGGGAGGGAGTGTTGTTTCCGTATTTTTATTAGCACAATATGTTTCGGTAACTGAGTTGATAATACATAAATATAATAGTTTAATTAATGAACCCTTTTCGGAGTTGTTATTACCAGCTATTTAACACTACGCCTAAAAGATGTCGATTAAACTGTTCGAATCGACACACTGGTATTTTCATTGTTTATTTTCATGAGAAAACTTATGGACCGGTTCATTTGGAAAGAAAGGTTGCTAGCCTTTGTGAAATCATTTGTAAATATCATATTTACAACAAGAATAATTTATGGGTATAAAAACTGTACAAAAATAGGGATCAGTATTCAGTGTGCTGAACAATCGATAGTAAAAGCAAAATGACGCGTCTAGTGACAGTCTCTTTAGTACTGGGAGTGGTAGCTTGTATTATTGCCACACCGACTTTATTAAAAGGCCCCTTTTGCATCTTTTATACTATAGTTTATGCCCCCAGAGCATTATTATAAATAAACTATATTGTATAATTATGTTGTGGTTTTCAAAACAACAATGAACTTAATTTTTAAAATTTTCAAATGCATAGCTGGGGGTTATTGAACCACGAGTTTAGGTTAATAGTTCTAATAGTATCACACGAGCGTTTTAAATACCTAGTTACGCGCAGTTTCATACGGGTGCATGTCAGCATGTCAGAACGTCGAAAATTAAAATACCTTCGGGTAAAATGACAATGTTCGAAACATCGAAAATTTAAAGATCTATTGTATCGAAATATCGAAAATTGTTATGCTATTGTTAAGCTTTGTCTAAGATTAAAATGCCGAGTGATTAAAACATCGAATAATTTAAAATGACCTTATTATACCTAAGTTCAAAATGTCAACATTGAATACACTTAAGTTCATTACATTTACGTTAAAATTATAGTTAAAATATAAGTGTCTTTACAAATTACGAAAGAAAATTACCTAATGCCCAAGGTTCACTCGAATTTGTGCAAGAGCGAGCGCAGCGAGCTCGGAACTTGAGGCACCCCGACTCGGACAGGTCAGTTAAAAGCGCAGTTCGTTGCTTCTAGTTTTTGTTTAATACACCCAAAATAAGGAGCCCCGCGAAGCCGCGAAGCGGGACTTCGACTAGGCCTCATTTTTAAGAACCGTTGTTATCATCATGCGTAAATGTAGGTCTACGTTGAAGGCATACGCTATAAAAGTTGACGACTATGAAGTTCGCGATGAAGAATCACAAAAAGCTTTCGATAAACTTGACAAAGATAGAGCAAATTGTAGATTAAAAAAAACTTTTCATGCAAAAAGTGAAGAAAATTCTTATTTAAAAGAATAGGTCAAACATTTGTGGAATAAATTTGTAATAGGCTATTGTCATTTGTTTTGCTTGATGTAAGATGAATAGACTCAATACTCGGACGAAGTTGCGGGCAAAGTGCTAGTATTTAATAAAATTTAAGATAAAAATAGAAATAAAATTTCAAGTTGAATTAACAATGAGACTTAAAACCATAAAATTAAGTTTTATTTCATTACATAAGTTTGATAATGTCATGTCATGTTATACTATATAGTGCTCCTGTAAACGAGTGCTGTGTTACTCTTCCAGATACCTCAGGGTCAGCGACGGCTTCAGGAGGCAGTGTCGGCGTTAGAAATGTGGGTGGTGGCACGTTTGGTGGAGGCAGTTTCAGTGTTGGGCACGGCGGCGGCGCCGGCGCAGGTGGAGATGCCGGGTCTCAAGAAAAGGTGAAATATACCTACCTAGTGCCTTTAAATGTTTGTTTTACTTTACCATCATTTAACAAGCAATACCAATTTTCAGCATAAACTGTTGTTTTATTTTTTCTTGATTAAGCACACTTACTTATTATTCAAGGTGCTTGATACTAGGCTGTGGTTCAGAAGAAAGGGTGAAATGTGCTCACCTAGTGACTAAAAATGTTTGTTTTGCTCTACCATCATTTAACGAGCGTTACCAATTTTTAGCATAAACTGTCGTTTTTTTTTTTGGATTAAGCACACCTACTTATTATTCTTAGAATTTGATGATTGGAAAATATCAGGACTCTTAAGAAAGAACAATACGGGTTTCAAAAAAGGAAATCACTCTGGCATGCTTTAATCTTGTAAAAAATATAATTGATAAAGTAGAAATAGGAAACCACGGATCTGCTAACTTTTTCGACATGTCGAAAGGTTGGATGTCTCTGTGTGATTGCATGGGAGGGCAAGTTGTGGTCAAAGTACATGTGGGACAAATGTACTCTTTTTCGGCGCGGCATGATCTATCCTAAACGTAATTTATATGAATTAGGCAACTTTCCCCTGCATGGGATATTATTATGTCCTAAAATTCAGAGGTACGCGAAAATCGCCAATACTCTGAAAATATCAACGATAATGTTTTGGACTTTCATAATTTTGAAGATAATAAATCGAAGTACCTACCACCCACCCGTTTAATAAAAAGTTATTTTGCTTATTGAACTGAGAAATATAAAGTTATTTTAAAACTTGTGGCAAACAATCGGCTTTTACCTAATGTGCCGCCAGATATCTGAGAGGTCGTTTGATCTGTTGCACTACTAGACGGGTACCTGGTTCACTTCAACAAATCTGTTGCACTACTAATAATTACAATTGAAGTGTCTATTGTTATAATTTTTCACCTAACAGAAATACTTAAAAGAGTTGTTATAGTAACATTAACACTAGAAATTTTACTACCCAACCTAACCTATTTTTTTTTAATTTATCGGTCAAGTTATCCATATATCAATTGATTCGATACAACACCTTAGTGAATTTTCAGATACAAAAGGCAAAAAAAATTTTTTTAGATATGTACCGATATTTTCGTAAGCTGTTATTTTGCCATTACACACAGACGTTTCAATTTTATTCATTTTTGTGTGTGTTTTTGTGTGTGTGTTTGTTTTTATGTACGTATGTACAGTTTTAAATGCAAAATCACTGAAGCTATAACAACAAAATCTTGAAAAATTTTCCATCACTTTGTTTCTGGCAATCATATTCTTCATCTTTATTATAAACTTGCATAGTTTATATTTATGTTCAAGGTTTTCAAACGACTCTTGCACTTAACAGGTTAATGTCACAGCTAATGATTTAACATTCCTAAAAATAACTTTCTGTTCCAGAACGCAAGAAGAAGACTTAACCAAAAAATATTCTTAATAAACAGAATAAATTAGCGAAGTGTCAATCATTGGGGGCAGTGCAACATTAGTACCTATAGTTTACCCTATATTTAAAATAAATGATTGTATTTTAAGCAGACTTTCAGCCTTTCAGTTTAGCTAAATCTAACACAATTTTTTTTGTTTTTAAATGCCCTTTTTTGTGTTTTTTCAACATTAGCGCCAACTATTAACCAATTTAGACAATTGTTTTTTTGTTCGATATCGGGCATCGTCCTATTTTTTATGAAGATCTGATGAAGACTTTCGAAGATAGAGCATAGAACATATTAATGATAGAAAATTTACGCGATTGCTTTTGCTTTGCTACAATTTGCTCCTTGATGTGTTATTAATATTAAGATAACAAAATTTTATATTTATGTCTTAAATCATGGCACCTTGGCGGGTAGGTACTTCCTACCCTGTTTCTAACAAACTTTTATTAATTAACACTATAAAAAGATTTTTTATAATATCCTTGATAATACAATTCATGACGTTAGTAATAATATAGTCCTGGAAGATTATTAGTGTTTTTTTACTTATGTGGGATAATTCCTTGCAAAAATATAGATACTTTGTGCTTGTCACACTATGATATGTTAAAAGTTAGGTGGATAGTAACGATAAAGTTCCTAAATATTGTCCGAACCCGTACTTCTGACATTTATCGCCTGATTCTTGCTCATAAAATTTTGACAGGCGTCAAATTGAAGGTAATATCTTGTATTTCCATGCGTTTATCTTAGTAATGCATTAAAACAATATAAGTATGTGTATAACTTGTTACGAAAACAAATTATTCACCGCGAAGACGATTGTTTTGGATAGGCGTAAGCGAAAGTGCGTGTTGCGTGTTCCGGTGAACCATGGCATCGGCAAGTCGTGTCCTTTCATTCTTCGTAGTGTTTCGGCGAAACGTGCTGTCGCTAAATAATGGTATAAACTAATACTTCCATACACTGACACAGCATTTCTTTTGTTCCTATTTCATCAACCCGAAAAAGAGGCAAAACAATAATAATGAAGATTTTAACTCCTATAATTATAATGCGAAAAACTTTGCATGAAGGTAAAATTTGAGGAAGCTGATAGAAAGGCAAGAAAGGCAATGAAACTTATAGACCCAAGGACAATTTATTTTGGTAACATACAGAAATACCACAGTAGGGGACGACGCTTGAGCGGTGCCCCATACGGCAAATACTTCGACCTTTTCAAAAAATATTTCTTACATTTAAAATTGGCAGCAACAACCAAGGGTTCAGAAGCATTCTGGATATCTTTGCAGCAACCAATTTTTTTTTTTAGACATATATGTGTATGGCTACTGTCGTAGGTACTATAGGTTAAGTTGATGTATCATCAAAGTAATATAAAACCTTGTGCCACTTCCACTTTCTAAACACATTGCTAGTTTTCACAAAGTTGAACCACGCGACGAAAGATACGCGACATAGTGCCTCAAATAAAAAAAATAGGAACATTTAATTAGTATTTTAATTAATTTTCATAATAATTGTAGTATTTCAGCAACTTACAATCTAAGTACCTACAGCACTACCTTAAATACTGCTCGCTATGTATTGCAACCACTCTTGTCGGGAAAATACGGCCAGTTTAGGAGTGCCGAAATCCTCAATCCTTCACTTCTAATATTAAAAACCATGGAGATTAAAAAAAACTGATATTTAAGGCTAGCAGCCCCACTGGCAACTTTAGTTTCATAACGATTTCTAAAATTTGTTATGTGTTTGATTAGGTAAGTGTATGTACATTTTAATAACGACTGTGATTAAATAGTTGATATCAATTGCATTATATTGAAACCTTACCTGCTCATTATACCTGAAACAGAAAATATTGAAACAGTACTGTTGATAAATAGATAGGGTAGTAGGCACCTACTAAGTACCTTCTATGGCAAACTTTCAATGACTCTGGGTTTGTTTAAGCTGCCTCAAGGCACTAACAAGGTATTCATTATCTAAGTCCTAAGTCAGTGCTGGAACCTGTTCAGGAATTGAGCACACCGTGACCCTGAAATGCAATCCTAGGTTTACCTTAAGCTTAGTGTACCTAAATTTACCAAAGTAGGTTTACACAGAACAGTACTGTGAATCTGGAAAACCTTAGGTATCCAGAGCGCCTACATTTCATAAACTACTGTTATGCTACTTGCATTTACTATGATATAGGCGCTCCTGAGTAAATAATATTCTCTAGCATTTACGTCTGCCGATACAAACCACACAATTTGTGCAAGCAGGTATTTCCATTGCAGAACATACATGATCAGGCGTTAAACGCGTTTTCGTTCTTTCCAGTATTACAATAAGTATCGCGCACCCTTCTATCTTGTGTACTTGTAAATACGAATCTTATTACCTTTACAATAAATACACTTTTTACGAGTTAAACATAAGTACTTACAGTGAAACCTTTTTGCATGGAAAAACACTTCGTAGGAAAAACCCAAACACAATATTGTGGTGTTATTCCATGCCGATTTTTTTAGTTTCCTTTTTCAAAAGCCGCATAAAATAATTAATTTTCTTAAATACTTAGTTACGTTACCAATATGGCTGTTTTGACTCAATTTAGCTGACACATAACTTTAAAATAGGGTTGGATCTAGAACACGGAAACACGAGTTGGGGGATAAGAAGTGATGAAGTTGGTAGGGGTTGGGTCCCGATTATAACACTACTACTTTCAATAAAGGAAACCGCCTAGTTTTCGAGAAATTAATAAAATAACTTAGTTACTAACCTTAAATCACATCATACCACGTAATAAGCGAAAACGGAACGTTAAAAAAGTTTTTTCAAAAAAAAAGAAAACGTAGGTTTTGAAGTCGGTTTTCTTTTTTTTGAAAAAGCTTTTTATTTTCCGCTTTTTAGTATTGCCATAACATCCAAATCCATTAAGAAACGGCAACACACTTAAAACAGAGATTGTAAGTCCTCCAAAGATTGAAGAAACTACAACATCTATGTATTTTTTTTTTGGGTATTTGTTGATTTTTTCAAAAAGAGCCGAATCAATTTTGATAACATTTATATGGGACCATTTCGGAATAAACCCCTTTCGAACAAAGAAAGAATTTTGCAAATCCGTTTATATATGACAGAGATATGCTCGAACATACATACAAAAAATATAAACATCCGAATTGACAACCTTTTTGAACTCGGTTAAAAATGGGCGATTGACAACCAAATCTGTCAAAATATTTTTTTTGTGGTGTAAAATATCGTGCATAAAGTATTTTACTCTATAAGAGAAAAAATCCTTAAATATATTATTGAAATAGTTTAGGCAAAAAGCAGTCAAAAAATGTTAATTTTAGTTCATAAAATAATGATGATTTTTAAAATTTAATTCAAAGTTTTCAGGTTTTTTTATCTGTTTTATAACACCATTAAATAGAAGCCGCCATGTTATAACGCCTTACGGCTGTGTAAACAAAAAATTGTCAACTGTCAGTCAACTTTATTGTCGTAACCAACGTATTTTTTTAATTATTACACCTATTAGGTACAAAATATTACTTTAAAATTATATTCAATTATCATAAACATAAAGCGCATTTGATACACCGCGAACTGACGTCATTTTCACTGAGCAATATGGCGTCCACTTCCAAGTAGTAAGAAATTGTTGAATAAATGTCATTAAATCCAAAAAAAAAATACATTTTATAAAGGCCATATTAATGTTAATAGGACTGCATTTGGGCACAAATTATAAGGAATGAAACCTTGTAGAGATTACATAGTTACCATATAATAAGCTGATTCCCCTTATACACGTCATGTAAAGGCATTCTATATTGCTGATTAACTATAAAAAGGCAAGATATCTGCTTTAATGTAACAAAATACCCTTATAACTGATAGCAAAATTCGGTTATAAGGGCAATGTTACTTGTAGTAGTAAAAGCAATACGAATATGAGAATTTCATGATTTTATTGACGTATAATTTGCCTCAATATGTTATTTATAAAATATAGTAATTGCCTACATTAGACAATGACGAAATCACTCTTTTTTCGTATGAAAATTTGTGTGGGAACGCAGTTTTGTGTCATTTATGGGTAAGTTTAAATGTCATATTTTTAATGCACGTCTTTAATTCTATCTTTTTATTATTTAAAAATTGACTTCATTTTTGTGAGCCCTTGTTACTTGCTACTATAAGATTTTTATAAATCATTTAACCGTCATTTACCCCTATTGTAGCATGCTAGTGCAAATATACTCATCCATATTGGAAGATTTTAGGGTTCAGCCTCCATTATTCTTTATAATAATATTTTGTGAAAATTACTTTATACTCTTTTTTTTTCTACAGGACCAAGACAGTAGGTACCTAATAAATATGGATGTAGACCGTTTCTCGCTAAATGACGATTTAACACGAATTATTTACTGAAGTGATTTGGCTTTGGCAAATCACACATTTTATCATAAGAGAAGAATGCTTTGGATGTCATCGTCACATTCGGACGTTCCCACTCCAGGACGCTCCCACCTCTGAGTGAACAAGACTTAATTAATATTAAAATTCATGGTTTTCCTTTTATTTCTGACACTATGTTATTTAGCAAAAAAGAATCCTTATGATAAAGCCTTTCGATCGGTATGATAAAGCTACAGGTGATTATTTTTCTCGTGTAACGGGTTGGATTCCCGGTTTAACCATGTAATTATTTAAATATCTATGAATGCAGTTTAAATTGTTTTTTAAATTCAAATAAAGCCTTCTTTCAGTAAAATGTTCCCTCTTCAATATTCAAGGTACATAGCATATCCGTGGGACGCCCTGTATAAACGTATGTAAGAGAAGGTAATAAGACAGATGTACCTTAAAAGCAAAACACACTTCGGACATGCTATTATAAGGACAGTTGTAAAACGAATGCTGTTATAAAACTTTTAAAAGAGCTATTCCCAAATCATTCGTTATAAAGCACTTTTGCTAGTTGGGCTACGAGGCGTTTTCGTCAAACTACGCACGAAATTTGAAAATGTAAAATTTAGATGCATTTTTATGGCACTTACCATTTGAATAAAAATTTTGTGTTTTTTTTTTGTGGCATATTAGCACTACAGATTTTAATTGAGCCACTTTAAAAAAAATTGTGTAATACCCTATTGATAAAATGGAACGTAAAGAAAGAAATGACATTTGTGTGTGTCAAACTTTTTGGACAGAAAAAAAAACTTAGGTATAGGTCGACATCAGGGGCACCTCGAGGTTCGGTTAGTGAAGGCCTACGCAGACCGGGACGGCATGGCAAGGGATTTAAATTTTTACTAATGGACATTCAAACGTATCGGTATGGAAATACGACATAAATTGCTATGCTTTAAAATGATGCCGTGGCATCGAAAGGGATTTCATTGCACGGCTTTGAAAGATGCGCCACGGGCTCCCGCGGCAGGATGCCGTGGCGAACTGCGGTAGGCAACGTCATGCCAAGGACTGCGGCGCTCGTCGTGATATACCGCGGGGTGAGACGGGGGTAGAGAAGCGGGGAATTCACACCATTTGCGCACTAAAAGTATCGGGCAGCAGGAGCTGCCGAGGCGTGCTTTGTCGTGCCGCGGCACGCCGTGATGCCGTGGCAAGGCGCTGGAATGCCGCAGTATCTAAGCGGCTAGTGTGCGCTGACTGACGGCCAAATCCTTTGCCATGCCGTCCCGGTCTGCGTAGGCCTTTAGGTTCCTTTAAACCCTGCAAACAGATATACGAGCCCCGCACTGTGCGGGGCTCCGTCGGCCTGATGGCGGCCGTCTTTGTGCCAGTTTTCGTACCCGTTGCGGACAGTCGACGCCTTTTAGCCAAGTTTACCTAGTGTTTGAGGTTAGGTTACAATTTTTTTTTCCTTTCATGGGAGTGATACCAGGGTGTCGAGAGGTCGCCCCCTACCCCATCCCACCATCCCCCACTCCCAATTCATGTTTCCAGATACTAGATTTTAACCATGTAAATGATATGGAACGGGATAAACACGAGAAAATCATAGGGAAAATAAAATAAAATTAGGTACCTACCTATTTTCCTACACACGCTACTGATGAATAAGTAAGTAACTTACCTACACCAAACCGCAACTGCGTTTCATGTTCATCAGCATTGCAACGCTGCGTTTTCAGTAGCTCGTTCCATGTTCATTATATTACACAACACACAAACACACACCCACAAACAAACACACACCATAGCTAAAAACTACGCATATTGGGAATAAGTAATTATGAAAAATATCAAAACTAATATATTTTTTCACTATACGAAACGTGAGTATTGTTACACATTATAGATTGAGAACAACGGATTAACTCACTGTGTTGTCGGGTTCGTCCGACTAGTTTTGATGGCATAGCTAGTTAGCTAGCATACAAAACTAATATAATTTATTTTTTAATTCTTCAACACAAAAACCATGAATAGTTTTGCAAAATCAAACACCACGCGCTAAGACGCCATATCTAATGTTCCATTTTTGAAATTTTATTTTCTTCTGTGCTTTTTTTTAGTTTCTATGCGTGTCTATAGAGTTTGAATGCACCATTAAACCTCTATCAAAATTATTTTACTTACATTTTATGCCAGTTTTGCATTACTTACTTATTTCCGTAAACTGACACACATTTTGCGCGACACATTTAATTATTTAAAAATTCTTGAAGCAGCACTTAGATTAAGAACATGAGTCATTGATGTGAAACATTTTATTATCTAACTATACCCTGTTCACAACAAGATTAGACATAAACACAAACCTTTTTTACAGTCCCTTCAACCGATTTTGACTTCTATTCCGTAGGCTTAAGGATGACATTAGAGGCAAAAAAGTGGTTACAATAACAACTGTTTACTGCAGTTGCCATTTGTCATGCTACCAACGCAATATGAGTCAAAATCGGTTAAACGGACTGTAAAAAAGGTTTTTGTAAATGTCTAATCTTATTGTGAACAGGGTATAGGTAAACAAATAAATAAGTACATAGCTATTTATTCTTCATAAACTCACAGTTGTTGTTTGGTTCAGGTACTAATTATCTAGTAAGTTTCGGCAACTGCATTTGACGCAATCAACAAGCGTATGGTTGCACAGCTGCATTTTGTTAGTCAGTTCATCCGGAAAAATACTACCACCATTTACAAGAGTTTAAAAGGTATGGGTGCTGCTGCTGCTATTACAAGCGCATGAGACCTTGTGCCAACACCCTTGCGCTTGTGATGTCAGTAACTGGAATTTGGTAGATTCTAAATTCGACGGTGATGACTACCATAGGGCCAAGCACAAACGCGCCGAGTAAACGTAATGTAAATTCGTTCGATTTTTAAATTGATAATGCCCGTTTTATACATACATAAGTTAGATAGGTACCTATATAATTATTTAGTTTGAAGACGTATGATACTTTATTGCGCTTGTCGTAAAACCAAAATGCTAATAGTTATGCTATGCGTAAAGCGACTCGAATCGAATAATATAACGTTAGCGCACTCGTGCTAGGTCTACTGTGGTGGACCACTATTTACCAGCATTTGATGTCAAATTTATAAAAAAAACCCGGGCGCCTCGCCCGCTCGCAGACGTGAAACAATGAAATTATTTTGTATAGAAAATATGTATGAAAGGATTAAAATTACGGCATAAGCAAAAACAAAATAGGTACCTATTCTGATTTTTTTTTAGAAAAAGAAATAATTTTAAGAATACATCGTAGTTAGCTATTACAATGCGGTCAACGTATCTTGGCGCGTCTGAAGTTAGCTGTTTGGCTGCGCAGTGAAACTTTAAGGAACGAAATTGTCTACGGCGCAGCTAATCGGCTAACTTCAGACACGCCAAGATACGTTGACCGTACTGTAATTTAATACCATAATTAAAAGCAGGTCAGACCGGCTGGTGACATGGTGGCTGCTGGCCGTCGCCACGCCAACTACCGGTCCAAATCCTGCATTAGATGTTTCACATCAAAAATGAAATCCGTAGAAGGTGAAAACTGCACGCTACCTTGTCACAGGTTAGGAGCCAATCAACACCTTACTTGTAGGTATTTAAATAAAATGGAACTAGCTTAGAGTGTAAATAATAGTTGCGAAGTTTATTACCGCGATGTAGGTACGTTGTCGTGAAAGCATGAAACCATAACCCATGTCGAATCCGCCGTAGAAGGATTACCTACCTACACAATCATCGCAGTTAAGAGGATTGTGAGGTGCCGATACGCGGCACGAGTAGGTATTTCTAAAAATGCTCTCTGTTTCATACCGCTCGCTCTGCCTCCCCCCGGGTGAACAATACAAATATAATATGGCCCTGCCCCCGACCCGTATCGTGCGATAGAGAGAGTTGCAAGTCTAGGAGGCAATTGCTTACATTTTCCTTTTGAAACATGGTTTTGGGTGATAACGTTTTCCCCCCCTTCACGAAATGAGACAATTTTCTGTCTCATTAAATTCAATACACCTTAATCTAGGTCTGTTTAGGTAATTAAAAAAAATAAAAACGAGATAAAAAAAATCCTGGACTACACATGTTTATTATACAGAATGTTTGATAGATCGATGCAAAGTCGTAAAGCGGAGCTAGTTTAGACCATTTTTAACTTTTCTTTGCCGAAGTGTGACTTTCTTTTTAGCAAATTTTTAATGATTTTTGATAACAAACCCAAAATATTGCAATTAGTTGCAAATATTGGCCAATTTGAAAGAGAAGTCACTTATTTTTTATGTTCTGGTTAAAATAATGTGTAAACAATCTAATACAACATAATGAAGGCATCTGTGTGACGAGACAATTTTTTTACAGATATTTAAAGTCAAAGACTTTTTTAAAGATTTAAGAATCAGTTTTTAAACGGCATGGAAAAAAATCACGGATGGTGCTTTCTTTGTTAATTTAATTTTTAAACACGCCTGGTTATTGTTTTTTTTTTAGAGGTGTGAACTACGCAGATTGCTCACAAATGATTGAAATTGGGACCTGTAAACCAAGTTAAGGAAGAATATTCAATTTTTTAGGCGAATTATATTTAAGAAAATTTTAATTAAAATTATTTATTATTCATTTTCAAAATTGTCGCCGCGGTCTCTAGCACAAACATGGGTCCGTCTTCTCACTTCTGTTGTTGTTATTTTTAACTTCATCTCCAGTTTCATAGTTTCAAACGCTGAATTAATTATCTCAGTCAAGTCTTCTTTTCTGTTTATTTCTACATTCGCATTAACTAGTTCCTTGGCCCGACCAAACACGTAAGGGTCTTTTCAGATGTACCACAACCACACCACTACAAAAAACATGTAGTCGGGCACAATTTTTTATAAAAATTAATAGTTTAGTGCATACTGACCACATTTTGTCGTTGAACGCAGCCGTGTTAGTGATATTGACTACACCACAACCACATCGCAATTATATCGTCTACGCTACACGGTCCCTGGAGCAGTGGTGATGTCCCAGTACATCCGGACATCGCTAAAGGAGGTAGGAGCCCGGAGGCGGGCGAAGAATAGGGAGCCCTGAAGTGGGCCACGCTGGATGGGTCGCGAATGTCAT
Source organism: Charanyca ferruginea (assembly GCA_947361185.1). Lineage (NCBI taxonomy): Eukaryota > Metazoa > Arthropoda > Insecta > Lepidoptera > Noctuidae > Charanyca > Charanyca ferruginea. The sequence goes on along the minus strand of OX376058.1, from coordinate 26,317,986 downwards.
GCGTAGCAGTTCTCGCGGCCCAACCACTAAGGCGAAAGTAGGTGCACAGGCGGAGTTTTAGTGGGTGCAAGCCCCACATAACCATGTCGTCTTCCCGGAAGGCGTGGTACGCGCTAAGCATTTTCTCCACTCAAAATAAAAAAAAGGTGTAAAACAAGCCTAAAAGTCAAGCGGAGTCAGATCGAGTGACCGGGCTGGCCAAGGGATCGGCCCGTCTCTGCCGGTCCAGCTGTTAGGGAAGCAATTTATTTAAGTGCTCCCGTACATTTAATGTCCAATGCGCAATCAGTTAAATAAGGTATACCTACCTATTCATTATTTTTTTTAATTTATTTGAATGGTTAATTTTTGAACGAGGAATATGCAGACATCATTTTTATGTATGGTAGAGACGGCAATGGATCGTTAACACGACGGATGTACCAAAAACGCTATCTCACTTGTAGAGTACTGAATGTGAGGGTAACACATTTCGTCGGCTTGCAGAAGATGGCATACATCGCGTGGAACCTGGAGTCAATCTAGGTGGACATGATACTAACATCGAAATATCTTGGCGGTATTTTAAGCTGATCCACATACCAGCACTAGAAAGTGTGAAAAATTATATAGCAATAATTGTTTGGAATTCCTACAAAATGATCTTCCCGAGCTTGTAGAGGAATCCGGCCCCGATAATCGCTAGAGACCGAGAAGTCATCTTTCAACATGCCCACCCGGTCACCCGATATGACTCCGCTTGACTTTTACGTGTGGAGTCGGGCCAAGGAACTAGTTTTTACGAATATATAAATAAACAGAAACGAAGAATTGATTGAGAGAATTAATTCAGCGTTTGAAACTGGAGATTCAGGGGAAGTTAAAATAAAATCTAAAAAAAATCTCACCACACAGATGCCTTAATTATGTTGTATTAGATTGTTTACACATTATTTTAATAAAATAAAATAAAAAATAAGTGACTTATCTTTCAAATTGGCCATTTCGGCTAAGACAAATTCGATGCAAATGGTTAAAAATAGTCTAAACTAGCTCCGCTTTACGGCTTTGCATCGATCCAGAGAGTACTTTGTAATATACATCGATCTACCAAACATCCTGGATATGTAGCAGTTTAAGAGTACTTTTAGGAATGTTCTACCATTTAAGTTACAAATCAAATCAAACCATTTATTTGCTGGAATATGGGTACATAAGGTGTTACAAACAACAGAAGTTAATTCCATATTCTACCTAAACAGGTGTGCAAATATCTAGTACATGTAAATGTCAAATATTATTCACCATTAATCATTAAATATCCATTACAAAATTTAATATTAATAGTTGTACATCTATATACTTATCACATTTTTTCACTTAAATAATCATTTACAATAAAATAGGCTTTATTAATTTATTAGATATGTGTGTGATTTATAATTAGTTATTATTATTATATTATTGTTTGTGTGTTAATTACAAAATGCCCAAAAGCACGCTAAAGTGTTTATATCTATCGTTGGTAGACTCCATCATAGGCTACGCTCTTGATTGCTATGGCTTAACTTTCAAGACAAAGAATAATAATAATAAATAATAATAAAAATGTTTATTTTCTTCCACAAATAACACTTATTAACTAGAACTTAAAAACGGAAAAAGAAAATTGTAACAAATTATCAATGTTCATTTGTGGGAGACTGGTGCCTGAACTAAGCCGAGACCTGTATTTTAGGACACCAGGGACTCCCCCCTAGAGGTTTTCATCAATCTGTTTTATACCAATAAATAATGCTTAACGAAAATTGCATTTTTATGTTTCAAGTGCTCAATATGTTAGAAGAAAAGATAAAAAGAAAAAACTTAAAATTAAAAAGAAATAAAATTTGTATGAGGTGTTGTGAGGTTTGAGATGCATTTGGGGAGTGTGGGTGACGATGTATGTGTGTGTATGTAGGTGTGTGTATGTATGTGGGTGTGTGTGTGTATTGCAGGTGTGGATGTGTATGTGTGGTAGAGGAGTGAGCGGGGGTACATATAAAAATATAGACAAACTAGAGTTATTTCAAATTAGGTTCTATAAATTATTATTATTTATTTATTTATTTTCAGCCTGTATTGTCCCACTGCAGGGCAAAGGCCTCCCTTTCTTCTTTCCAACCCTCCCTCTCTCTCCAGAGCTAGTATGGACCAATCCCTCCTGTAAGCATCAAGCTCATCTTGCCATCTTCGCTTAGGTCTACCTCGATGTCGTTGTGTACCTCGGTGTCGTTGGACGTTTTCCGGGACCCACATTGTGATTGCTTATGCCCATGATACGTTCGACATGCGGATATTATTAGTTAACATTTATTAGACAACAGTTCAAAATATGTAAAATTCTTCCAGCAGGTTTACAAACAACATAAATATTTACTACCTACCGTCGGTAAGTCACAGCCATAGCACGAGGTCAGTAACCGCGGGAAAGTATTACGTAGGGTCAGCAATTATTATGGGAACAATAATTAGTATTAGGTAAGTAATATTAATTAAAACTTTGATGTATTTTCACAAAATACCTAGTTATATATATATATATTAATTAATACCATATTATAACAAGAATAAGATGTTATGATTTACGGAATGCGCTAGTGGCGCCCTCCGCGCCGAGTTTCGCGTAATGTTCCCTATTGTTTGCCCGAGGTTATCAGACAGGAGCTCGTCAAAAATAAGTTTAAGAAGATGCTTAAAAAGCATCTCTTAGAAAATATTTAGTACACTTATGTCAAAAGTTAGTAACATAATATTATTATAAAGTATTAGTTTTAAGGTTATATAAATATATTGCTATAACATTATTTATATAGAAGAATGAGACTGTCTAATCCTCCAGTCAAACCGTCTAGACGGTTTTGAGAGATAATTATTTGTTTGTAAGTTTCTTAAGTTTCGATGATAATTAAATAAATAAATAAAAATGTACAGACATTGTTTTTCATTATATCTACAAAACTTTCAAAAATAATGAAAATTGGACTTAGTTTACGAGGGTAAAACGTTTTCGCTTTTTGTATGAAAAACAGCCTCATAATCCTCTTAAAAACTTTCGCAACAAAGAACTTCGCGAATGCTAAACTTTCGCGGTAATGTACATCGCAGTAATGAACTTCGCAACTATGATTTATGTCGATTAATAGCATAATAATGTAAGGTGTATTAAACTCGGTGTGTAATAATATTTTAGCGGTTTTTATAAGTATCTATGATAGTTGTAAGTAGATAAATGTATATGTTATGGGTCTTTGCATACCCGAAATATAAATTATTTATTTATTATTAATAAAAATAAGCTAGCTTGTACTTCACCTTAGTCCGAGTATAGCAAATGTGTGTAGGACTGTGGGCACACGTGTCGCACGTCGTCGTCGGATTGGTCACACAACACAAGCATACGCATAAACAAAATCCCACGATTTTGTTTATGCGTATGCTTGTGTTGTGTTCCTGAGTAATTGTGTTCCCATTTTAAATGCTTGCTTAGGTTCCAATGATGCACATTGGAACTTTATTGTATGGTCTACCTGTCCAAACATAAATGTTCTAATACTTATTATTAGTAGCGGCCCGTCTCAGTTTCGCACGGGTGTAATTTTTTTTCAATTTGCAAAGTTTAATACATACTTTTATAACACTAGAAATAGGGACCAACTAGTTCAACCAAGTTTTAGGCTGGCGAAAGTAAATGCTTCTTTCATGGGGTACTGTTTAAAATGTTACAATAAAATACCTCCCCACATTGTTCAACTAAATGAGACAAAATGTTGAGTCATACATAAAACGCACACTAGGTATGCAGCCGAGCATATTATACATTGGGGAAGTACATCACTGATAAAAATGCTTGGCTGGATGCTGGTCCTGCTCCACAGCCATAATAAGGGTTCATAGATTAATTGATTAGCATTTGTAACTATTCCTGGAGCTGCTAAAGATGTAGATCTACATTATCTTTGCACTGTATAAACTCAATGTGTTACGGTTCTTCCGTTTTATCGTGAAAGCGTAACAGAGTTATTTTCGCATAATATAATATTACTAGCTTTTGCCCGCGACTTCGTCCGCGTGAATGTCGGTTATCGCGGATGCAGACGAAGTCGCGGATTAAAAAGTAGCCTATGTCCTGCCCCGGGGTTCTAACTATATTCATACCAAATTTTATCAAAATCGATTCAGCCGTTTCATCGTGAAAGTATAACAGACAGAGTTACCTTTCATCATCACCATCATCATTTCAGCCGAAAGACGTCCACTGCTGGATATAGTTACCTTTACATTTATAATATTAGTATGGATAAAGTATAAAGTATTAAGTATGAATTGTAGCCCGCCGGTCAGAGGGCTCTTGAGAGGAATCTCCTAACCATACGCGCCGTGTCAAGCTCGGAATAGGTACCGCTGTTTGAACCAAGCCCTTGATCAGCTGCCCAAAGAGAACCTCCTAAGGTGAAGGTCGAGGACTCGAGGCTCTTGGCTCTTATTCCATTATTATTACTCGGTCAATACAGCTCTTTATTTTTGCTAATGGGTGAATGTCAAAATAAACATAAAAAAGCAAATTAACATTTTAAATACATTTCATACGACAAAGCCATGCGTCTATCCCATTAGGTAAATAAATAACATGAAATACATTATCATAAATAAATAACATAATTAGCTTATATCATCCAATGTGTTCATGTGACTGAAGGTCACAACAGGCCACAAGGACTCAGGACATTAACAGCTCAGCTTAGATGCAAAAGGAATGACATCATTAGTATCATACCTACGTTGTTTGTATAATCACAGACAGATCGTAAAGACAAAACATAAACCTGCCTTTACTGTCGCGAAGTCTGGTAAAACAGGGGTCTATTGTTGTCCAAGTACAGAGGCCAGCACTTCAAGCTACAACAATCTGTCAAATTTCTTTGATAGATTTTCAACTTTATTTCAAAACACGTAAGGTTCTTAGTCAATGAGAAAATTTTAGTTTGGTATGACTTGATGTGCTGGCGTCTGTACAAAATGTAATTAAGGCGACGATATACGCCGGCGACCTTGAGCGACCAGAGAATCGTATGCGTTGTGTCCAAAACTCAAAGTTTAGTCGAAAAAATTAAATAAAAGATAGTATTCGTTAACTGAAAAAAAAGGCGTTTAAAAGATAGATAATAAAATTGTCTGTAAGATGGTGTAAGTTTCGTTTAATTATACCTGGTAGATTTTGTGTGATTGTCAATGTTTTGTCCGCGTCAGACACAACTTCACGAGTTAATTAAACTATCCCATACTAAATGATTAAGAGAATGTTCTAGTTTAACATATATTTTTTTCAAATCATTTACACTACACATTTTGACGTGATTGTCAGTTTAAAATCTGTAAAAGACGTTAAATAGCTCCTTAAGTATTTAAAACCTTACCCACGTGATGTGCTCTAACAGGGTCAATGACCGCACTTTAGTTTTAACCTGTAAGGTGCGTACAGATGAAGTAGCATGTTGTATAATTTGGTTTACAACATTTCCACATTATGTAACATTGTTTTTCAACATTGCACCATATAACAATACTTACTGTATACAATGATATTATACACTGTACACATAAGAAATACAATGTTATATGCCTTATCGTTTGTCGTTCTGCAGTGCTGTTCACTATTGCATCACTACATAGGTACCTGTTATAAAACAAAGCCCGCCGCGTCTGTCTCTCCCTATATAGGGTGACTGGTAATTAGTGTACGATACTTAAACACGTGATTGTGTTCATGATAACAAACAACTTTCCCGAAGATTTTTTTTTTTGTACTGGTTCACTTTAGGTCACAGGAGTGCGCGCGCGTGTATTTCGTACGGCTGATGTGTTAGTGTGATAAAAGTGAACCAGTACAAAAAACATTTTTTCTTCGGGAAAGTTGTTTGTTATCATGAACACAATCACGTGTTTAAGTATCGTACACTAATTACCAGTCACCCTATATATGCTTACAACTATGCAACGGATTTTGGTGCGGGTTTTTGTAATAGATAGAGTGATTCAAGAGGAAGGTTTTAGTGCTATATAATTTGTCAAGCGGGCGAAGCCGCGGTTGTAAATATTAATAACATGTTAAATAACATCCAGCCTCCACATTACTGAAACATGTTACTTTACAACTTATTATAACATGTTATGTTTTATAATATGTACGCACCTTAAAATCATTTAAACACATTATTGGTTGTAAGCAAAGACATGTATTATGAATGAGTGAATGTTATTCTAGAATAAAGTAATGTGCTCCCGTATGTAGGTGTGAACGCAAACACAGGCGCACCCCCTTTCAGGACTTCCTTCATCGTGGGGGTGATGGAGGAGCATACCGGACCCTTACCGGCTAAAACCACCGTGGTGTTCCACCTCTGCCTATGGCCGGGGGTGTGGGATTCGCAGGTGCACTCCCTCCTCCCTCACTCTCGTAGTCCGATAGAACGGCAATACAATTCGACCAGGGAGAGATCAGACGCAGGACTAACGGCTTTACGTGCTGTCCGAGGCACGGGGGTGTCAGACCACCACCTGCCACACTCCGGGCCGCTACTCATTACCGCGTTTACATTCAGCCCATTGCGGCGGCAACGAGCAGGGACATGGGGAATAAACTGGGAAACGCGAGAATGTAAACAGGTAATTTCCATTGCCTTTGATGTTGCCGTTCGCATTGCCTGGCTATCCCCCATTTCTGCGGACATGTCTTGCGGACATCAAAGCGCGGCAATGCGAGCGGCAATGTGTGTTTACATGTAGCTCTCTCGCTCAGTCGGAAGCGAACGTGACTGACATGTTGCAATTCGTTTAATACGAGCTACCTTCATCATGCCATTGGAATGGAGTAACGAAAAAAATCCTGAAGTTTATGGAACTTTTTTGAAATGAACGAATTATATCTATGGGACCCATCGCAGAGCACAAACTGAAACAAAGTTCACGATGCTTGGAAGCGGATTAGTGTGAACTTTGAAAACGCTAATAAAGATGAGCTAAAATCAAAATCTTATTTTATCGTTCATGATTTATTACATAATTTATATCTAATTTTATAAGTCTTATAATAATAGTCTTATTTTCATCAACGTATTACGATCTCCTTTAGTTCATAAAATAACAAAACATATTTTAAAATTGTATAACACCGTGAAATAGTAGCGGCCATGTTACCTATTACGCCGAACGGCTGTGTAAACAAAAAATTGTCAACTGTCAGTCAACACTGACAGTTGACAATTTTGCGTTGATTGGCGTAATATAGGCTTTGTACTATTATTATTTTCGTAACCAACGTATTTTTTTCATTATTACACCTTTTACAAGATAAGCTTTAAATTATTTTTAAATGATACACAATTATCATACTTAATATGAGCTCATTTGATTCAAAACGAACTGTCGTCATTTACGCGGAGCAATATGGCGTCCAGTAAGAGGCGTTTTCGTCAAACTACGCGCGAAATTTGAAAATTTAAAATTTGGATGCATTTTTATGCCACTTATCGATTGAATAAAACTGTTTTTTTTTTGGTGGCATATTAGCACTACAGAATTTCATTGACACACTTTTCAAAAATGGGTGTAAAACCCTATTCTATTTTTTTTTTCATACGTTTAAATAATTAACTACACATATGAGGCAGAGCGCCGACGTCGACGCTCCGACAATTTCCACGATATCCATTGCACAGAATCGAATTGAAAATACATATGAAGCGGCAATGTAAACACTCATTTCCATTGACGTTGCCACAGCAATATTTGGGGAAATATGTACGGCAGGGCGAGCGGGAACGGAAATGACTGAATGTAAACGCGAAATTCTTAGTGGACAAACCAAACCCAATAATACTTTATGCCTGATATGAATAAATAATTCAATATCCTATTGTCACAAATACTTAGTTATCTAAATAAAAGCATAGGTACCCTACCAACCTAATGTATTCACTAAGTCACCTTAGTTTTATTTTATTTTTACTTAGGTATGGACTGAGATTCTGAATCGCCATACAGTTACGTCATTTTAGAATGACTAAAATTTTGATAATTTTTAAGTACTTGGATTACCTAAATCGGATTTCCATTGTTTTCAACGACCACGAAATGTATGGTACCTATTGTCCGTTAATTATAATGACGCGTCAAAGAACTTGAATCTATTGTTAACATTGCAAAGGTTTAAGCATGAGTGCACCACAACAACTTAAAATTAAGAACTAATTAATATTCATGACTAAATCAAACTTAATTACAACATTTTTTTGTGTTCTAGGGCAAACGTTCTGGATGCAGTTTCTATAAATCGTTCTTCTATGTCTTTGTTCAACGAGTTGAAACTTTTATAATACAAGTTGATTTTTTTATGGGAAGAAAAATATGCAAGTATTTTTCCTGACTAAATAAACAACATCTTACAAACAAGAAATGTATAATTTAAGTAGAGAGAACACGGCAAGAAACCTATTGAAGCCCGTTTCGAGACCGCTTCAAGGTCACCAAACGGGGTTCAATAGGTCTCCAGGTATTGTTGTCGCCAGAAAGAGACAACGTTCGCTGGCGCAAAAGAGAGGCTCGCAAACAGTGATTAATAAACTCTCTTTTGACAGTACTAGGTTCTGTAAAGGTTGAATACGTAAAAAAACCTAGTCGAAAAGAGTGAGCACTCTAACCTAATTCTAAAACTAAATTCAAGTTTTAAAAATGGAATGTTTGGCTTATTTTAATATTTCGGGAATCGTCTGCCAGCCGCCTACGGCTAGCACGTATTTATTTAAACACAAGTATGTACTCTTGTATTTAAATAAATATAAGTAGGTAGTGGGGTTTTCCCTCTTTTAATTCAAATCCCTCAGTCTCCTCACACACAAGCGCACACATACATAATAGAAACTGGTACCGTGAACACACCACAGTGTTCACAGTAGGTACATTATGAGGAAAAAAACTATCTCAGAGACAGATGACAACGGCACGGCGCGGCGTCACATTTGCTTGACAATTTCTATGTGAAGGTATAAGAATGAGGATAAACCAATGAGGAAATTATCGACAGCACGCTCCATTTAAACTTACATATATAATTTCAAAAATCGAACTAAAAACTTGTAATTGAAAATACGAGTATTAAGACCGTGTTTTGAAATAAGGTATTTGACCTTGACCAGTGCGAATTCCCGTCTATTGTAACTACGATAAATAGATACTTCCTGCATGACTTAGGCCTGAATAAAAACACTTGCAGAGTTTTAAATTACAAAGAAGAAGTAAACCCAGTGGTGTGCCTAGGGGTCAAAGCTTTAAAAACAAGCCCGGCAGGTTTTTTACGATTAAGAAGAAATAGAAAGAAAGAAAAAGAATTTATTCGCCCCCAGGACGAAAACACACACAAAAATAACATTAAACAAGAAAAAAAAGAAAATTAATATTGGTCCTGTACGAGGCCAAAAGGCTCCTCCTTCAATCTCAGCATCGTACTGTAACATTAAAAAAAACGTCACAGCGCTGATATTCTGATAGGGCCCAAAGTGATGCCACGGTCAGATATCGATAATAAAAAATAAATAAAAATAAAGTGAAATCATGAAATTAAGTTACTGATGAGCTCATGTTATGTTTATTAGTGCAAGCCCGGCTTTTCGGCTTGTTTGCAGGTTTCGCCATTGGTAATAACCTCTTATGGTGTTTTGTCTTATCCAGGCCAATTCTGTAAAATACTTCCTCGAAGAAATCAGATGAAGTGAGCTCTGAGGTAAGCTGTTATTCCACCTAATGCTAACACAACTCACTTCAAGTTCATCTAAATTCACCGAAGGAGGTTTTTACAATATGTATGTAATAGCTGGTAGCAACTGCAGCATTCGAGCCAATATAGGCGATGTCTTTTGTGGTCTACTGCCTGCTGTAAACAAAACTTAAAATCAGATTTAAAAAATACGGGTTGGACCTAAAAAACATTTTGAATGTTGTTATTCATTTTTCTATAAGAACTTATCTAGCTGTTTGGCACGAACTGACTTGGCCTAACTATTTTTTTTAATAAAGTCAAAGCATTAATTTGAATTAAACCATTTACAGGCACTTTTAAATTGCCAAGAAATCGGTCAGCTAGTCAGACAGTTGAAGCTAGTTGCTCGTTCCAAAACGTAGGTAGGTAGGTCTCTAAACAAACACTTTAATCAAATGTGCAATCAATTATTTTCAGAAGCCACTAAGTTTATCGTTGTAGGTATTACAATTATTAATAACTAGCGACCCGACCCGGCTTCGCATGGGCCTATAGTCTTCCTCGATAAATGGACTATCCAATATCCAACACAAAAATATTTTTTCAATTCGAACTAGTAGATCCTGAGATTAGCGCGTTCAACTAAACAAACAAACTCTTCAGCTTTATAATATTAGTATGGATAGTATAGATAACCAAAAGCCTATTTTAAATAAATAAAGATTAAAAAATTTAAACAATTAATAATATTTATTAATCGAACCACATAAAATCAATTGTGTTACTTGAATAGCGTATTATATGTTTACGAGTTTAACCTATTATGTACTAGGTAAAAAAAAGGTAGGTATAAATATATAATATAATAGGATAAAGTTTGAAGCACTTCGTGCAGAAAACAATCAAGCACAGGATGATTAATAAAAAACGTCTAGTTCCTTATTAATCATCCTCCCCACAAAATGGTGGAACTCAGGTTTCCCTACCACATTAACACAATCTTTTAAAATTTCCCAGCCTAACGTCGACAATATTTCACTAACATGTACCTAGGTACGTGCACTAAGTGTAGGTATTAACCACACCTTTTGTTTTACGTATTTTCCACCAGCTACCTACTTAAAATTCATCAGAGATCTTTATTTTTAAGACATAATTTCTGTAAAAAATATAGTCAAGTACTTAACAACTTTTCGACAGAAACGTGGAGAGCGTGCTAAGTATGACTGACTATCCCAAATATTTGCTTAAAATCGTTATGTAAGTTTTTGAGTTTAAAAATGTCAATATCATTGTAAATGCAAACTGTTACATTTGTTTACTTTTTTACACATTGTCGTGCGTAAACAGTCTAAAACTCTGAAGCGACTAATTAACTTGGAAATCGTACCATACACCAAAATGTTTTAACAAATAATATTAAGTAGGTACTAAAGCATTTCATTTTTCAGCCTACAAATAAATACAAAACAACGAAACTTAAGTAAATCAAATCAAGATCAACCATGCCGTGATGTAAGCATTATACATAATAAGTATAAGTATCTTGAGTAGTAATGTCGGGGACATTACAACTACCTTTTCCCTCAAAAACCTACAGTAACTTAATAGAAAAACCTTACGTACCTATTAATGACTTAATTACCTGAAACTTTCCAGTCACACAAGCGCCCAGTAACATCATCTGTAGCAGAGTGCGCCATGGGTACCTAAAGACCGCTCAAAAAGATTCCGCGGTCGATAAACAGATTCGTAAAATAACAATAACAAAACAACATATTTCCCAATCAATTCACAGCTAAGAATAGAAAAAAAAGAATATAGGTATCTACAAACAGATATTAGATAAGGCTAGTTGTCCAATATATGCTATAATTTATTCCATATTGCAAGTGTTGGTCAATACGTCTACGAGAATAATCGAAAATTTCGGCGAGCATATTGTTTCTATTCTATTTTTATATTATGGCAAGCAATGCCGATGTCGACAATTCTGCCAATGTCAAAGTGACAGGGAAGAGAGCATATTGTTTGCACTACATTATTTTGATCTCGTGACAGTTATCTAGAAAAATAATAAAAAACTAAATGATATAACATAATTACGAAAAGCTACCGGCCTGCATATACTTATATGTACAAAAAATGCCAAGCAAAAGGCCTAGCGTACTAATACGGTTAGTCCTTTGAAAAAAAAAATATAATAAAGCACTGGTTAAAATGTTGAAATGATCCTTTGATAGATAACTTTGTTAAGAAAAAACTTATGAACGACCGGAAAAGAAAGAGTGCGAGGTACGGGGACATGAATTTTGTAAGGATGCAGAAGTAAATCCTTCTTTATATTACACTGTAAGTCTCACGTTTAATGAATCAACTGCAACGCTTACAAGTAGACAGGCTAGGAGTCTTACGATAGACTCTTCGACTCTGTTCCTATTATCCTCTGTTCCTGATAACGTCAGTCGGTAAAACCGCAGCCCAACCATGGCATGACCACTGTCAATCTGAAATCAAACCCGTCTCCACAAACCAATCATTTAATTCCTGATAATTTGAACCGATTGAAAAAAAAGTAAAAGCCAAATCAAAAGTAAAAGTTGCAAAGTAAAAGTTGTCCAGATTGTGAAGTTTTCGAAATTGCAACGTCGACTTGTTGTCGCGATAAAACTCTCGAACACAAAGAGCAAGTTCTCAATTATGGTGAAACGTGCCATGATGTCTGAATACAAAAAAGTCGCGCGGCATTACGTTTTCAATTCGGAAAAAAAACAAAGTTCCTACTTACAGCCCATCTATAATATTGGGATTTAGGTCATGTCTCAGTAATTCGATAACGTGGGTCAAATAGTAGCTACGCTTAACGTAGAAAAGTATATATTTCACTATTTTTTTTTTCCTATCAGCTGTGAAAATTCAGCTCTCCTGCTTAAATAACACTACGCTACTAAAACTGCGAGAAGCTTTTATTAACTACGCATAAATCATGCCAATAATAAAGAAAGTAAGTGAAAATAACAGCAGTTAACATGTCCTCTTTATCACATGCTATACTCTAAGAGTGAAACAGCATGACAAGATCCTTTACTCGGCCGTCATTTTGAATTCGTTTCTTAATTACCGCAAATTATATTATCTATATCTTGTAGAGTATACCTGACCTTAACTGGTCATTACCAATTTACAATGTACTACCGAGTTTATTAGTATACATATAGGTACATAGCCCATGTGTATTGTGATCAACTGCTGTACCTACAAAAAAACTCCAGCCACTTAAACGTGTTAACAAATGAATTGAATATAAATGTAGTCATAATACGTGTTCGGGTTCCGCAAAATGAACAATAGATATTGAATCGACTTTTTTTCGGCATTTCGCGGAATCGACGGGTATATCCATCATCATTTTGAGAGTAAAAAACAGTCCATTATAGGATATCAAGGTATACGCCTCCATATATTTGCTTTTAAGCTTAATCCTCAACCAATCTTTGTCCATCCAAATCCAGCAATCTTGCGCAGACTTCGCTCTATTAAATCTGAGGGCATCCTCCTCGGTTTGCGGTTACGTCGCCTCCACTCAAGAACACGTCCGACCTAACAGCAATCGGTTCTACAGCTTATTATCACTGCCTCTCGTGTGCATAATTTGTGGATTATATTGAAAAGATTATTTTCCTGAGAAAAGAAATAAAATAAATCTTCTCTTTCTAAACGGAACCGAATCACCTTTTCGAAGGACGAACACAAATATCGGATTAATTATCTTTGAAACTTGAAAAGAACTTACAGCCGCAGCGCCACCTATCATCATCATTTTAGCAGAAAGACGTCCACTGCTGGAAATAGGTCTCCCCCAAATGTCGCCACATTGACCGGTCCCGAGCGACTCGCATCCAGCGGATCCCCGCAACCTTTACCAGGTCATCGGTCCACCTAGTGGGAGGCCTTCCAAAGCAAAGTCTTCCGGTTCGCGGTCGCCACTCCAGAACTTTTCGGCCCCATCGGCCAGCCGTTCTGCGAGCAATGTGCCCTGCCCACTACCACTTAAGTTTGGCAATTCTTCGGGCTACGTCAGTAACCTATGATCACCTGTAATACCAAGTTAGAAGGAAAGAAAGGAAAATTAAGAAGTTCCATGTGTCTGATGCAAGTCCCCAAATAAAAATACTACAATTATATATAATAATAATAATAATAATATGTGGGGACATTTTCACACACAGCCATCTGACCCCAAACAAGGAAGACCCTGTACTATGGGTGTCAGACAGCTGATATACATACACAATTACATTTTTTTTTGTAAATACATACATAATATAGATAAAATATAATATATAATAAATTCTGTTGCCAGAACAAAATATTTCAAAATAAATGTGTTCTTACCTCCTCACAAGAAACTTGATTTCATCCTTTTCCTTATATAACATTCTGACTGGTAACGAACTTTCCTTATTGACACATGACATATTTTTTCTGGCATAAAAAATCTATTATAATATAATTAAATCAAGCTAAAAATCTTGTTTTGAGCATGACTTTTACAAATTCTAATGAAAACTTGTATCACAACTTGTTTATGAGTGTAAGTAAACGAGGAATAAAAATGGAAATATCCAAATCCAAAACTACTTATTATAATAATAATTCAACTTCTGAAAACGCCACTGTAAGTGCTAAAAGTTCAGCTCAAATACAGAATGCTCAATCAACAGAAAATCTAAGTGACTTGACAGAAGGTATGTCAATAATATTGTCTATTTGATTTTGTAGCAAATAGGTTTTAGTCCACCGAACAAAAATAAGAGATAAAAACATACCGGTCCACACAACCATTACCAGCCAAAATCAATTTACAAGTTCAAGTTCACAAACAAAAGCTGTTGTTATGAATATGTTAGTAATAACCATCCGTAATAACAAGATAAGTACGTCAGTTAAAAAGGCTGCCATATCTCCATGAAAAACAATGAATCTATGAAAATTAATAATAATAATAATATAAAACATTTATTTTTCTCTACACAAATTATGTACTTAATGCTAACAATAGTACACGAACCAGGAGCTAACTTTGTGAGAGACTGGTGCCTGAAGTAGGTTTATATACAAACCTGTGAACACCAAAATTATGAACACTTCATTATTTTTATCGACCTCGATTCATAAAATTAGGATATTTTGATTCCGCGGAACCTTAATCATTATTACCAAAAAGAGCGTAAACGTAAAAGAGCAAATAAACATCTGTTCGTTCAAATCCATGACATAAGCGAGTGTATATATAAGCTTAGTCGCGGTAGTTCGCGGCACAAATCAACATGACACGTCTAGCAGTACTGACAGTAGCCTTAGGGCTCTTGGCCCTCACCTGCGCATCACCAGGTATTATTTTGTTGTTGTTATTCTAATTTAGTTTTAGTTTTTTAATAAGATTTATATCAATAGAACGTGGGCGACGTTCTTTTATATTCCATGGGACATTATATATTGTAAACAATAAACAAACTTTAAAAAAATTGTGTTGTTATCCAAAAATCAATTGAAATTAGATAGATCCAAATTAACTATTAAATTGGGTTTTAAAAATATTATGAAATGGACTTGGTGATGAGTACAGATATTCAGTTATATGACGAAGCTGGTCACATAACTTGACTTTATTTAATTTGCCGGTGATCTTATTTTACGACCTTGATAATGACCAATAATCTACGAGTCAGCAAATGGATAAAAGGACAATGCCAGAAACTCTATAGAACTTTGCCCCACTTAATAAAAGTCATGTGCAATATGTAGCATCTTACTGTTTATTTATTGCTGATAACTAAACATTAGTCTTAGTGACTGTAGAACTTGCGGTTTCCGTTTAAATCTAAAAACAATAATGACATTGTTTATAGGTTAAATTGTATTTAAGGTAAAATGATTTTGTATTTTGTGGGTAGGTATTTCGTAATCCGCAAGTTCTAAAGAAAAACAATTTACTATAGAAAGGTTCTATATTCATTACAATTATTTTCATTAATTTACTTTTCTGTACATGGGTGGGGCAGGATCTGGCATTGTCATTTAAGTTATTTTCCCTCTATCGATTTAAAAGTGACATCACATTTGTAAATCTTGCATATTTCAAATTTCCAGGTGGTTATGGTGGTGATGGCGGCGGTACTAACGGTGGCGGCGGAGGTGGACCCAACGGCGGAGGCGGAGGTGGACCCAACGGCGGAGGCGGAGGTGGACCCAACGGCGGAGGCGGAGGCGGACCCAACGGCGGTGGTGGAGGACCGAACGGCGGTGGTGGAGGCGGACCCAACGGCGGAGGCGGAGGCGGACCGAACGGTGGCGGCGGAGGCACCTCAGGCGGAGGCCATGGAGGCAACGGTGGATCCGGTACCGGAGGAGGTCAAGACGGCGCGCCCGGCGGCGGCTATGGCAGCTCCGGCGGAAAAGGCGGTCACGGGTATACACCAATTTATCTTCTACTAAGCATAATGTTGTTTCATTGTTCTGTTCATTCGGGGGTCTGATATGTTTAAACCAAAATACTCTCTACAAGCGTTGTATATCAGAAATCACGCTTCACGAGCCCCTTGATCAATGTTTATATATAAAAAGTGTGCTCTTGTATTCTTAGCTCCTAATACTAACAGTTCTAGATGCTTTTGGGAAACCATGTGTCCATACCTGAAAATTGAAAAAAAAATGTAATTCGAAAACATTACTCACATTGATTTGTTTTGTTTGTTTCAGATATTAAACCGTTACCTGAAGGTAGCGTAGAACGAAATTCAAAAGCTCTATGTGATAGAACAAATCGTTGTCGTTACGCGATACATGTTATGTATTAATTAAATCCAAATTAAATTTATCGTTTTTATAAAATATCTCAGCTTTTTAATCGATATATTACACTTGTTTTCCTCCTATAATAATATGATACACTTGGTAATTATAACAACTAACAGTCTTGGCCAAAAGACTGTAAATATGTCAATAATTATTATAAAGAAGTATAATTATTACCTACCTAATAAAGAAGTACTTATAAAGAAGTATAATTATACCTAACTACTATACCTACCTAATATTGTAATCTCCCACGCACTACTACGTAACTATACCTAACATCACAAATGAATAAGAATGCTTAATGCATACTTATTCTAATTCACGTATTATAGGTAGGAGTGTAACCACGGTTATTTTATTCAATTCAAATCGAAATCAACATGTCTAAAATGTGATAGATAGAAATATCTTTACCATTTGGTGTTGTATGCAAATTATAATAAATAAAATGTATACAAAATTCTATAAAGGATACCTACACCTATATTTTATATTAAACACACACACACTACTTAAAATAGTTATAAATAGTCAAGGAAATAGGTAGCAACAAATTAATTTAATGCTCTACAATAATATGCATTTCTGAAATTATTAGACTGACACGATTTTTATCGTAAAATTCACCAACTGAGTAAAAACTATGAGAATCAGTCATTTTTTCATAACCGACCCGATTTTTTTGTAAGGTTATATTATCCAACTAGGTAATGAATCATAATTATAATAAGTGGTGCCATGATATGTATATGCCACTGCGTCTGAATAGTTCTTTCCTTGGTACAGGTTTATTTAATAAATTTGATACTGTGTAGCTTTTCGTTTGCTAAAGTTGTTTATGGCTTCGAAAACAAGAAATTCATAATATTTTTTGTGGTATCATAAATTTAAATGGATAGATATTATAAAATATAAAATAAATGAGTGAATGTTTTACTTGCCGGAATACATGTGCAATTACTCGTCTAAGTATCTATAGCCAACAGTAATCAAATCATAAAAAAATTTATAAGTACAGTTTCATTATAATATTCCAAAACTTATAATATCAATTCAAAACTACTGTAATAGGTAATAGACAGAAGACAACATGCTTACAAAACTGATCCAATAACACACTGTATCATACTGCTAAACATCTGTGTATCATAACTTGCGGGTGAATCACAAAGTTCTCACGAACATGCTATTTATCAATTTGTATGCATACATAATTACACAATTACCTACTTCATATTGTGTTGTGTGGGATATACGTTAATAATAGTTTTGATTAGTACTACTTACAGTACCCACACGAGTTAGTTAGACTGAGGTTGGCGATGGGGAAGATAGAAACACGGTAAAGATACTGTGATAGAAATACCTCATATTACTTAGAATTCATTATTGTCTTGATAGCTTCTAAAAAAAGGCTTAACCACTATCATTCTTATTTTCGCCCCTCATTAAAATAAGTACTTAACAATAGATTTTATTTTTCTCTTTTTCTCTTTAAAACATTCTGAACACAAACTATACCTAATTTTCTACATTTGCACGAAAGAAACTTGCACCAATCCAGTTCCGCGAATCCAGTGCTGCGAAAGGACACTTGCGCGAATCCAGTTACGCAGCACTAATGCTATGTTTATGTTACAGTCAAAACTCTGAACCAGTCAAAACTACTTTTGACTGACTTCAGTCAAAACCTTTATCTATACTAATATTATAAAAAGGTAAATTTTGTTTGTATGTTTGTAAGTTTGTATGTAGGGGCTAATCTTTAAAACCCCTCAACCGATTTCAAAAAATCTTTCACCAATAGGAAGCTACGTTATCCCGGAATGCTATAGGTTATATTGCATTATCAATAAATTAGGGTTCCTTGAGAAAACATTCACGCGGATGAAGTCGCGGGCAATGTGCTAGTTTAAGATAAAAATGCGTTTGCGTTACAAAAACAAAAATACGGAACGCCCTTGTTATAATGCCGGTCATTCACATTCGCACGAACACACAAACTCACAAGTGTAGGACAACGTTTGCAAATGATTGTGCAAAGTTTTCGCTGCATTCGCGGTTTTCCAAGCTGTGTCGGTTTTTTAACGGACATCAAATCGCGCGAACTTCGATCCTTCGCGTAGTCTCCCACACGTTCGTGTGACCAGTTGTGCACACGATTGCGAAGATTACAGACGTTTCGCCATTTTCTAATTTTTTTGATGTCTATTGTGTAGCGTACACTAACTTCATTATATGATATAAGTAAATAAAACAGTCCAACCGCACTAATAATAGTTATTTGTTATACAAGAGTGCAAAGTTGCTTTTTAACCGCGTGTTCAATTTTGATGACCGAGCAAGCGAAGGATTCTAAAATTGAATCACGAGCGCAGCGAGTGATTCAAAATTAGAATCCTGAGCGTTAGCGAGGGAATCAAAAGAGCACGAGGTGAAAAATCTTTGCACTCGAGTGCAACACGTAACTTTTCATTCCACCTCAGCGAGGAAATGACTAAATGCAAAAAAAAAACGTTTACAAAGTCTGAGTTTTTAACAAATTAAAAAAAAGTTGTATGATATATTCGGCACCATAGAGGTAGCAGTAAATAGGTTTAATGTTTTTTTTTAATTCACAAACTTAGTGCACACGATGTTCTAAATTCAATTTACTTTATCCTCTAGAGAATAAAAACGGCTTTTCCACTCAGATATTGAAGATTAAAAATACTCTTTCCGAGATGGTGGGATGAAAAATCATTTTCATTGTCCATGATTCACAAAATCGCAAAAGGGTTCGCAAATTGAGTATGCGAACCCTTTGCTTATCCGCAAGTTTCCGAATGTATGTCTGACGGGCCTTCACAGGCGTGCAAACATTCGCACAATGAACGAATGTTTGCGCGCATGTGAGTGACCGGGGTTAGAATCATTACAAAACAAAAGTTTTAAAAGGGTCACAAAAAAAAAACCTACTAACCTAATTGGTTTCTAAGTATTAAGGGCCTGGGCAGACTAGCTACTTTTAGCATTCGCGATCGGCGATTATGCGTTGCGCCGATGCTGAATCGCGTTTTGGCGACTCTTTGCGTTCGGACGCTGGTCACCTGTAGTGTTGCTGACCGTTAGTCAACTATCGATAGCTTGCTGATTTGCAATGGTATTGATTACAAAAATGATAAATTTCAATATTAATAAAAACAAAAAAATCAACAATCAATCAATTCAATCAATTTTTTTTATCTTTATTCTTTTTTAACTGTAGCAGTAACATAGGTCGGTAAAAATATAAAAAAAAACTATAGTAGTCTAATTGAATGGCCTTCCTTTAATTACATCGCTGTTTATACATAAGGTAAACTGGGTATCCAGTCGTCATTAAACGTCGTCTTTTTTGTCATTAGTAAAACTGAAACGAATACATAGGTATTCTCTACTGAACATTGGTACTGGGTGAAAGGGGAGAGATAGGAGCGGCGTGCCCGTCTAAACGTGTATCAGAGCAGAGCGTTATCGTTAGCAGAGACCTACATTACTTCTAAACAGTTAGCTGATGTATTTTTATTTGATTACTTATAATAATTGTTGTTATATTTGTATAGATAGAGTAATGAGTGTCTTTCTTCGTTATAAATTATACATTAGAAGTTTAATAGCAGTGATTACTTTGAACATAGAGTATTATATATTGTCACAACGATTGATTTTTGTGCGTCGGGTACGATTGTGACATATTTTCAGGGTACGCTAGTGACATAAATAATATTACACCTTTCAACTGGCATAATCGCGCTCGGCCGCTGTGCTGCGTGTCGTGCTGGATTGACCTCGGTATATAACGTCTCATGATAACCAGTTCGGGTTCAGACCTGGACTATCAACAGAGAGACAGGGGGGCTTGAGCTCACCAACGCTCTTTAACCTATATGTTGACGGGTTGATTGGCAGGCTTAGCAGCATCAAGGTCGGCTGTCATATAGATGGAGTTTGCGCTAATAATATCAGCTACGCAGACGACATGGTGCTGCTGAGTGCGTCAGTCTGCGGCCTCAGAAAGCTAGTGGGGATTTGTGAGGAGTATGCTAACTCACGTGGTTTAATGTACAATTGTAAGAAAAGTGAAATCATGGTCTTTGGGGCAGGGGGTAGGTATCCTGCCTATGTACCACCACTTTACCTTAATAGCTTGCCATTACAGAGGGCATACCAATTTAAATATCTTGGCCACATACTTACCCCTGACCTCAGGGACGATGACGACATTGAGCGGGCGCGGAGGGCCTTATCGGTTAGAGCGAACATGCTAGCTCGCAGGTTCGCACGTTGTATAGTAAGCGTTAAAATTACCCTTTTCAGAGCGTACTGCACTACGTTTTACACGAGCAGCTTGTGGGCTAGATATACTCAAAGAGCATACAATGCCCTCCGCGTGCAATACAACAATGCGTTCAGGGTGCTGTTGAGGCTGCCCCGCTACTGCAGCGCATCAGGAATGTTCGCGGACCGGCATGTGCATTGTTTCTTTGCTACTATGCGTAAGCGTTGTGCGTCCCTGGTGCGTAGGGTGTGGGCCAGCAACAACAGTATCCTGTCCTTGATTTCGAGCAGGCTGGACTGTCCGTACGTAAATCGCTGCTGCGCCATTTCCCATGGAATGGTGCAGCCACGGTGAATCGTCGGAGAGTACTGCCGCTGTGTACCTAATTATGTGTATAGGTGTTGTTTTGTCCTGTAGATAATAATATCACAGTTACTAACATATAATAAGCTTCTTTTACTAACAAATGAGTCATGGTTACTCGATCAAATCGAGTTTAAATAAATAAATAAATTAATTGCATCTAACAAAATTACAGGCGATCAAATGAAAATTGTCACAATCGTACCCAGTCTACCCTACCTCCCTATTGCAAATTGGCAAACTATTGATAATCTACATTTTATTATTAATATAATATATATCGGCGCAACTACAAAAGTGCATCTGTTATAAGGATCGGAATCGTTGTGTTTAATGATTTAATTAGTTAATTAATTACCAACTGATTACTTGGAGTTAATTACGATGTAAAATTAACGTTAAACAACATGTAACTATTTCTCTTATTGTAATTCAAATATTTCAATACTTAACCTAAAACTTGAGTACACGTGCACGAGCCTTATAAATACGGCCGCAAGCCAGTGCTCAAGGCATTCAAGCTTTTATGACCCATAAATGAGTAATCATCATGACGACAACATTTGTGACGTCAGCTATGGTGACGTCACCCTTGTGAAGAACGCTACGGAGGTCCCTACTCCGTCATCAGAAGTGGGATAGGCTCCATTGCCTATCTAATCATGGTGTCGTGCGAAAAGCTTCATGAATCATGTCCATGACGTCACTGGATGCTACGGATCGCCACATCGGAGTGTTAACCAAGAAGTGGGTGACGCTATTACTCCAGGAATCGGCCGAGCAGTTAGACATGTTGAAAGGGGCGTTGCAACCCTCGAGAATGCTTTGAGGATGACCCCGCAAGGTTACCCATGACCAGCAGCGTTGTGCCCCACAATCTGGTGATCAGTTGACCGTATCGGCGAGAAACCAATCACATACTGAGAACGGCTTCAAATACAGCCAAACCACAACCTATAGGGTGAAGATGACCCAAAAGATAAGTAACTCAATTCAATAATTCCGAATAACCTTTAACGCTAACTTATCTACGAGAACCTCCGAGAACCATCGAGAACTGACACTTTAATTTGACTTTACTTTAAATTGATTTTGACTTATCTACGAGAACCTCCGAGAACTCTACGAGAACCTCCGAGAATTAACCCTGACACTTTGACTTGCTTTGATGTGACTTTAACTTAACTATGACTCATCTACGAGAACCTCCGAGAACTCTACGAGAACCTCCGAGAACCTACTAACCTTGTAAGCATTGATATGCTGAAACTTACAGATGTACTTCTCAAAGAAAGTTTTTCTATTCTTGCAGATATCACAACGAGAACCTTCGAGAATCTTACGAGTACCTCCGAGGACTCTACGAGAACCTCCGAGAACTATACGAGAACCTCCGAGAACCTACTAAAGTTGTAAGCATTGATGTGCTGAAACTTACAGATATACTACTCAAAGAAAGTTTTTCTATTCTTGCAGATATCACAACGAGAACTCTACGAGAACCTCCGAAACCTCTACGAGAACCTCCGATACCTCTACGAGAACCTCCAATACCTCTACGAGAACCTCCGATACCTCTACGAGAACCTCCGAGACCTCTACGAGAACCTCCGAGAACACTACGAGAACCTCCAAGAACCTCCGAGATCTCTACGAGAACCTGCGAGAACCCACTGTATCGCAACGAGAACCTTCGAGAATCCTACGAGAACCTCCGAGAACCCTACGAGAACCCTACGAGAACCTTCGAGAATCCTACGAGAATCTCCGAGAATCTCCGAGAATCTCCGAGAATCCTACGAGAATCTCCAGGAACCCAACGAGAATGTCCGAGAACCCTAAGAGAACCTCGGAGCATCCTACAAAAACTCAGAGGACCGAGAAGAGAGGACCGGACAACGAGAATCAAAGAAGGCTGGTGCAGAGCGCGCACCGCCTGTCAGTATGGCCGTATCGGCGCAACTACAAAAGTGCATCTGTTATAAGGATCGGAATCGTTGTGTTTAATGATTTAATTAGTTAATTAATTACCAACTGATTACTTGGAGTTAATTACGATGTAAAATTAACGTTAAACAACATGTAACTATTTCTCTTATTGTAATTCAAATATTTCAATACTTAACCTAAAACTTGAGTACACGTGCACGAGCCTTATAAATACGGCCGCAAGCCAGTGCTCAAGGCATTCAAGCTCGAGCCGCCGGACAGTGCGGACCTCTCTAGACGTGGTTATACTGCCCGTTGAATAAACAACGTTTGTAACAAGTCGTGAAGTTTTCATTTATGACCCATAAATGAGTAATCATCATGACGACAACATTTGTGACGTCAGCTATGGTGACGTCACCCTTGTAAAGAACGCTACGGAGGTCCCTACTCCGTCATATATAATAATAGTATTCGCAAAATTTACAGTGTCAGTTTACCGGCCTTCCTGTCCTCCGTCCACAGCACCGAAAAGTTAACCAAAAAAATTTTATCTCCATCACTGGTTGACTTTGAAGTGCCGTGCTTGACTGATGCGATGAACGCCTGGAAAGTGGCTTGCCCGGATACAGATCGGCCCTTGAACCCATCTTCCCAGAGACAGTGGGATGAGCCGCTCTGCAGGTTGGTACGGAATAATCTAATTCATACGTCCACCAATTCTGCTGAGCGTGCCCGCCTACTGGCTGTGGGTGAGTGGGAGTCGGGCCTCTGGCTTCAGGCACTTCCATCACCCAACATCGGTACTATGTTGTGTGATAATACCTTCCGACTCGCTACATGCCTGCGTCTGGGCGCTCCATGCGGGGCTCCACATCGCTGTCAGTGTGGTGTAGCAGTCGACTGCCTCGGACATCATGGCCTATCCTGCAGTAGGAGCGCAGGCCGAATGGCACGGCACGCCAGCATCAATGAAATCCTCCGTCGTGCTCTTGCCACCGCCGGGGTGCCTGCTATTTTAGAACCCAATGGGTTGGCACGTGACGATGGGAAGAGACCAGATGGGATGACCATAATGCCTTGGAAGTTGGGTAGGCCTTTGGTGTGGGACGCAACATGTGTCAACACCCTTGCGCCATCTCATCTTCCTAGCACAAAGTGTTGTGCTGGGGCGGCTGCTGCAGGTGCCGAAAACATCAAACGGCGCAAATATAATAACCTTCTTGGAAGCTATATATTTGAGCCGTTTGGGGTGGAAACTCTAGGGCCATGGGGTCCGAGTGCCCATATTGTTTTTCGTGACATCGCCAAGCGGCTGGTCGACTCCTCACATGACCCGAAGGCTGGTCTATTCTTGGGTCAAAGAATCAGCATTGCCATACAACGTGGCAATGCTGACAGCCTGTTGGGCACGTGTCCCGTTGACAGCGATGTGGACGAGTTTTTTGATGCCCTTTGAGCTCCCTGTCTTTTTCTTAGAATTGTACATAATATTATTAGATTTTTAAGATTTGTATAATAACTAAAATATAATTTTCTTGACGAAAAGTAAGTATACTTTGCTTGCATTGCATTTGCAGCAGACTCCATAATTGTGCGCTGTTTTAGTAGTTTCTGACAATAGCGAGGAAAATAATAGTGGAGAAGAAGGATAACGGAGTCAAAGGTTAGAATCTCCAGCTCAGAACATTAGGAAACGGTACTATGACCAAAACAATTTGAAAATATGGAAAACGAAAACGACTATGCAGAATGGCTTCAAGAAAGTGCCAAGGGCGATAACTACTGCATACGAGGCGATTCATTTCTAAAAACGAAGAGCCAAGTACAGGACATTTAAACTTTTCTATAAGGATATATAGTTAGTTAAATAGATAGATGTGTATCATTTCGTCTTGGACTAGCTTCCAGATATAACAAAGGCTCTTGAAATGAAGTGTTCAACATGACAAAATGTAAAAAAAATTCGTTCATCTCTTCGTATTAAGTATATGAAATAATTAATGCTCTCCAAAAGTAAAACGTGAACTGGTTATTGGATGTAACCAATACCGCCTTCGGAGCGATTGATATTTTCGATTTATCAGTAAAACAAGCAGCAGTGCAGCTTCATTAGAATCCATAGTAAAGGTATAGCTTCGTCAAAATCTAGTGCAACACTGACTTCGAGTCGTGTTGCGCAGATCATGCAGTGTTACCAGATTCAAAATATCAACTACTGTGCTGATACATTACAAAATGTGTTTTAGACCAAAATTACCATACATTCATTTAAAACAACCGTGCCATTACCGTGTAAAATGAAAGAAAAACGATTATGAATTTTTGTTGCTGTGCTAGGGCAGCCCGCGAAATTGTAATTTTCTTACGTTTCTTGCATTTTGCAGCTAAGTATAGGTTAGTTTATTTATTTATTTAATGCCTGAGGCATTCTTTACCTGTCAACCATGGTAAAAACATAACATGGCAGGTGCATAGTTATTAATATTAATATATATCCATATAAATATATGTCGGAGATGGTTTATTAATCACAATTGTGGGTGTTAACTAAATTTGTTATGATTTGTTTCTTATTGTTAATTTATGTGATTTTACTATCAATTATTGTCTATTATGTCGAAACATGATTTATTGTGTGTGCACACTGATTTGTGGTTACTTTATTTCGATAATTATTATCGATGGTTTTATTCAAAACAATTGTTGACACATTACTTTGAATGTAAAACGAATTACTTTATGAAATCACTATTGTTTATTCATGACAATTATCATTGTGTTATTTGATTACAGATCTTATTAGATTCAGCACATTTTAGTGTTTTGTATCAAGTAAACGCGTGACGCACTTCCGTGCGCATGGACAGACTTGTATGGAGAGGTTGCAAGGTGGGGGGCATCGCCTTATAAAAGAGCGTGCACTCCGTAAGTATGGCAGTCGATCCTCGGATTCGACTCAGTAAAGAGTTCCTGCTCCCGACAATACTGTCGGTTTACCTGGTACAGCGCTGCAGTATATTCACATAGCTATATAGGCTTGCTGCTAGCGAGCGATACACTTTGTATTTGGGTGGCTTATGCTACTGTACGAACTATAGACCTTAAGGGTTTGTTCGTTTATCATTGGGTGGCTTAGGCTGCTGTACGAACTGTAAACCTTAAGGGTTTGTTCGTTTATCATTGGGTGGCTTGGCCACTGTACGAACTGTGAGACCTTAATGGTCTGTTCGATTAACTGTATTGTTGCTGTACCTTTAACTTACTTTATTCTTGTTACTGATTACCATTTGTATTATGTTTTCTTTACTAATAGTGTGTAATTGTTTTTACAGGTCTTGTTTATCGATAATGGGATAATGGGAACGCCTATAGTCCTGACGATGTACTATACCGCTCGGCACTCGTCCTCGATCGCTCACTGACGATCCGACATCAGAAGTGGGATAGCCTCTTAATGCTTCCGCATGGCTTCCCTAGTTATCGTATGTCTCTACCTCTTTTGTTATGACAGCTTCCTCTCTCGGGATTACCTAGCGCTGAGCTAAGGCTGTTTTAATGGCATTCATAAATCACCTACCCACATTCATTTAGTTATTTGATTTTACATACTCCAACAGTTACCGCTACCCTTATTAACCTTTTATAGTTGTCAAACATAACAGGGATAATCTTTAACCGCTTATGCCAGTCGACATGTCACTTCGCTGACATCTAACTGAAATAGCCTAAGTGTCGAACAAATTGCTATTTGTACTGTACTGGCCCATGTTTCCAAATTTTATTTTCCGTGTTCATCTACTAGCATTTACTACCGGAAAACAGCCGGGAGGTTCGAGTGAAGATACTGTGAGTCTGCCTTTGAGCAACTAATCATCCGTGATAAGTTGAAGTCCGTGATAAGATAAGTCTGATGTACCCACCACTGATGTGATGTTCTTTCAACAACTATCTGGTGAGACGCTTCCATTTTGTTATGACTCTGGGTTTGAATGTACTTTCATTACTGATACATGTGTGGCAAACTTACTTGTATGGTCAATATAAAGTGAACTTTAATTTAATACCGAATGCTTATTCAAATCAAAGTATCATATTATGCCGTGAGATATTAAATTTAGATTTTGGGGTTATTATAACCGAAAGTATTGTTACCATTACGAAAGTTGAGATTGTAACAGCTATGCTCTATTCCTGAAACTCCGAATAAAATTGATACTGATATTCCATCTGAATATAAATCAGTGATAATACAACTATGTCAAATAGTTGGTTTTTAGCTAAACAAATAGGTAGCGTGATTCTGAGGTTTGAGGGATAGTTTATCTGAAAAGTAACTGTGTACCCCCTGATTGTTGTGAGGTAAGGTAATGACATGTGTTGTGAGGTAAGGTAATGACATGTGTTGTGAGGTAAGGTAATGACATGTGTTGTGAGGTAAGGTAATGACATGTGTTGTGAGGTAAGGTAATGACATGTGTTGTGAGGTAAGGTAATGACATGTGTTGTGAGGTAAGGTAATGACATGTGTTGTGAGGTAAGGTAATGACATGTGTTGTGAGGTAAGGTAATGACATGTGTTGTGAGGTAAGGTAATGACATGTGTTGTGAGGTAAAGTAATGACATGTGTTGTGAGGTAAGGTAATGACATGTGTTGTGAGGTAAGGTAATGACATGACATGTGTGGTAATAAGGTAATTACATGTGTGGTAATAAGGTAATTACATGTGTGGTAACATACTAAACTTGTTTTGTGTTATCAGGTCTGTAGTGTTTGTTTTAAATTGATCAGAATGACCGAACGTTAAGCTGTTTACTTGAGCTCTTTTCTGATTGTTTACAGATGATGTGATAAACTATTCACCTAAGGACGTGTGAAGATGCAGGGTGACCGTAACGGCGCGTGGCGTGATTTAGTAATGAAAATCAGTTAATTTTTAGGGTTATGGTTTATTGTTATTTTTTTAATCATTGGGAATATTCTCAAAATGCTGAGACATTTGCTGAAAAGTGTACTGGCAAACGTATTCTTGTACGGTTAATAATTGTGATGAACTATGGTTAACTGACTCTTGGACAATACAACAGTGCCTGTAGATGGTTTAATTGAAATGAATGCTGCGACTTTGATGGGATAATATGTACCGAACAAATTCTAAGTGAAGTAGAAATAGTTGGTTGCTAGGGTTTAGAGCTTTCATGTGATACTGGATCAATCATAGTATGCTGTGAGATTTTTAATTTCATTTTTTGCAATTAATATGACCGAAAAAATTGTGCTATCATTTCAAGAGTTAATGTTATTGACCAATGCTGTATTCCTTTGATAATACAACTGTTTAATAGTTTAACAATTGTTTCAGCTATTGACAGTGTGGAGATAGAAGTAAATCTGTCTCGTGCAAGAAAACAAGCAGCCCTGGGTGCCGAAGGTTAAAGTTGGAGACTTCGTTGGAAACTTCGTACTTCTTGCAGATCCAACATGATATTGGTTGAAGTCTTTGAGTGGCAGTAAAATTTAGGCTTGATCATGTATGAAAAATGCCTGAATGTCCATTCAATTTTAACGATGTCAATGTTGACACTGATAATAATCATCTGCTGCTGACATACCATAGCTTAATTGACAACATGTCTATGTTGACTCTTGTTTGGATGTCTATGTTGACTCCTGGGTTTGTTTGTTGAACTTAACGCCTATGTTGGTTGTCTATTCGACATCAAGCTACTTGTCGATTCCCATGGTGTGAATTCGGCTGGGAGACTATGTCTCTACTTTTGTTTGGATGTCTATGTTGACTCCTGGGTTTGTTTGTTGAACTTGACGCCTATGTTGGTTGTCTATTCGATATCAAGCTACTTGTCGATTCCCGTGGTGTGAATTCGGCTGGGAGACTATGTCTCTACTTTTATTTGGATGTCTATGTTGACTCCTGGGTTTGTTTGTTGAACTTGACGCCTATGTTGGTTGTCTATTCGACTTCAAGCTACTTGTCGATTCCCATGGTGTGAATTCGGCTGGGAGACTATGTCTCTACTTTTGTTTGGATGTCTATGTTGACTCCTGGATTTGAATTTTGAACTTGACGCTTATGCGGGTTGTCTATGTTGACGCCTATGCGGGTTGTCTATTCAACTTCAAGTTACTTGTCGAATCCCATGGTGTGATTTCGGCTGATTTGTTGAGCTATGTATTGTCTGTAACAGTATGGTTATTTTTACTGGTTATGATGCTAATTTTGCTAATGATATTACTTCAGGGCTAATTCAGGATTTTTCTTTACAATATACCTTTTGCTAATTAAAGCTTTTTGTCAGAAAGGCCGATCGATATTTACCAAGAACTTTATAGCTACACGAGGACGTGTAGAATGTCAGTCTGGCCGTGTCGGAGATGGGATATTAATCACAATTGTGGGTGTTAACTAAATTTGTTATGATTTGTTTCTTATTGTTAATTTATGTGATTTTACTATCAATTATTGTCTATTATGTCGAAACATGATTTATTGTGTGTGCACACTGATTTGTGGTTACTTTATTTCGATAATTATTATCGATGGTTTTATTCAAAACAATTGTTGACACATTACTTTGAATGTAAAACGAATTACTTTATGAAATCACTATTGTTTATTCATGACAATTATCATTGTGTTATTTGATTACAGATCTTATTAGATTCAGCACATTTTAGTGTTTTGTATCAAGTAAACGCGTGACGCACTTCCGTGCGCATGGACAGACTTGTATGGAGAGGTTGCAAGGTGGGGGGCATCGCCTTATAAAAGAGCGTGCACTCCGTAAGTATGGCAGTCGATCCTCGGATTCGACTCAGTAAAGAGTTCCTGCTCCCGACAATACTGTCGGTTTACCTGGTACAGCGCTGCTGTATATTCACATAGCTGTATAGGCTTGCTGCTAGCGAGCGATACACTTTGTATTTGGGTGGCTTATGCTACTGTACGAACTATAGACCTTAAGGGTTTGTTCGTTTATCATTGGGTGGCTTAGGCTGCTGTACGAACTGTAAACCTTAAGGGTTTGTTCGTTTATCATTGGGTGGCTTGGCCACTGTACGAACTGTGGGACCTTAATGGTCTGTTCGATTAACTGTATTGTTGCTGTACCTTTAACTTACTTTATTCTTGTTACTGATTACCATTTGTATTATGTTTTCTTTACTAATAGTGTGTAATAGTTTTTACAGGTCTTGTTTATCGATAATGGGATAATGGGAACGCCTATAGTCCTGACGATGTACTATACCGCTCGGCACTCGTCCTCGATCGCTCACTGACGATCCGACATATATATACTTAAGAAAAGGCGCGATGACACTGCTTGCTTATGTAGAACGTATATCCGCAATTACCGCTTAAATGCATACCGACTAGTGGCCGGCCTGATATCGAGAGGAAACTCGTGGCAGGTTGTATTGTAATAAAAATATTATTCGCGGAAGTAACAAATATGCATTCTCAGAATTATAATAATTAAAATTAGCAATCATCTCCAGGTTAGAAAAGCTGGTAAATGTGCCTATTTAATAAAAATATACCGTTTATGATTAAATCATGTCTATGTGGTTGCGAAATGATGCTATAATTGCTATTTGTACCACGTATATTTTAATGTTTTAGCTAAAAATAACGTGTTTCTACTGTTATTACCTGGTGTATCTGGTAACACTGCGGCCGGCAGATGCCAATCGCTGCGACTGGCATCCGCAGTGGGCGCGGTGTAGCGATGAGTTGCTGCGTCTAGCTTCCGAGAAGCGACTAAGTCGCCGCGTTTGGCGTTCGTAGTGTGCGCTATGGGATGCTTAGTCGCTGCGTTTAGCTTCTAAATGCGACTAAATCGCCGATCGCCGATGCTAAAAGTAGCGTGTGTGGTTTGGCCCTAAGGATTAATTGAAACGCTTAAAAAGTAGTTTTGACTTATTTTTGTAGTCAAAACTAGTTTTGACTGGTTAAGAGTTTTTACTGTCACATATAGATGAAATCTCATTTCTCGAATTTCGCGCAAATACAAGCACCATCATCAGCCGGAAGACGTCCCCTATTAAAGAAAGACCTCCCCCATAATGGGGGGGGTTTGCCATAATACCCCCGCTTGGCAGGCGTCCTGGGGATCGCAGTGAAGTTGTTGAGCACACGGAAGCCGCTGCTGCCCGACTTCCGGAATTTCCCTTAATCGCCTTCTACGACACCC
Source organism: Charanyca ferruginea (assembly GCA_947361185.1). Taxonomy (NCBI): domain Eukaryota; kingdom Metazoa; phylum Arthropoda; class Insecta; order Lepidoptera; family Noctuidae; genus Charanyca; species Charanyca ferruginea. The sequence goes on along the minus strand of OX376058.1, from coordinate 26,286,546 downwards.
TTGAGATGAAATGGTTGGGTGCTATTCTAGCCCGTACACCCCACCCAGACACAAGCATCACGCCTGTATTCACAGATGATATAGTAGTAAAGGTGAATACTGTGTATAATACGCCCGTTTATAACTTTCACAAAAAAAATGCATAAGAGGCAAGTGGACCACCACAAGCTTTCCCCTCCCGGAGGGATTGCAAAATGTACGTCATGAGTGTCGTTTCGCGTTTTCGCGCAAGTTTATCAGCATCCTCGAAAAGCATGGGGACGACACCCACAACGAATGGTATGTATAATTTCGCAATCACAATCTTGGATTTGGACTTAGACCTCATTTTAGGTATCAGCGCCCCCTAAAAGTTATGAAAAAGACACAAGCGTATTTCGTAAAATTTCGCAGTCGCTCCTCTGGAGGGAAAGCGTGTGACACCTTATAATTAAACTTTAACCAATTCTAGCTTTAATTATGAGCTTGTGCCTGAGACTTCGGAAGTTAGAAAAAAGGTATATTTAGTGAAGGTTCTTGAATTCTTGACACAGGAAGATATTATTTTGGAAAACAGTGTCTAGAAACACTAAAACTATTTAGAAACGCATAAGCATTAAACGCATTCAAAATATAATAAAGTAGATTTATGCGCATACGTGTGGGTTTATGTTTAATACTCAGTTAATTCGTTTGGTCCTGAGTGCCAAGTCTTAAAATAACCAACGCGTCACTACTGACGGTATTGTCGGAAGTGTTTTTTAACACGCTTTTATATTAATACTTGTACTGTGCTTTTATTAGCCTCGGTTGCATGTATCAGAACTTTTGACCTCGATTTTCATCCCCTTAAAAATGTTAGATTGATTTGAAACTTCGCACACTCATCAAGGATCCATGACAATGCAACAAGATGGTACCATTGAAGTGATCTGATGACGGAGCCAGGAGGTAGGCATTAGAAATCCATAACGGAACAACATATTCTATTCGTGTTTGGGCTTATTAGAATTATATTGAGATGCACTTTGAACATGATTAGTTTTGAAGGTCTGACGACGGAGCCGGAATATAGGCACTGGTACTCCATAACGGAACAACATATTCTACTCGCGTTTGGGTTTGTTAGAACTGTCTTGAGATGCACTTTGACCATGATCAGTTTTGAAGGTCTGATGATGGAGCCGGAGCATAGGCAATGGAACTCTATAACGGAAAAACATATTCTACTCGTGTTTGGGCTTGTTAGATGCATTGAGATGCAATTTGACAATGATTCCATCGATCATCGATTGGAAACAGCTCCACAAGCTATACGATGCAGCTTAAGTTCTGCAGGTCATTAGAGGTTTACGTGGAATGCACCCAATCCAATATATAGGTGAGAATTGTGCCGAGGGATGAATGGCAAGAAGGTGCCTAAATATGTCATGTCGCTAGCGTCAACCTCAGGGAACACTCACGTGTGTGTCCCCGTTGTATAAGAGTCTTACTCTTCTATCGGACTTCTGGGGGAGTTGAGATACTTGTCCAATACTCGTGGGGATCACAATGAAAACGAACACATAAAAAATAGAAAAACTATCAAAACTCTCACATAATGAAGTGGTTGAGATGAGGAATAAACAGCGACTTTATATGAAAAAATACAGAACTTTACCAACAAAAAAAGATTTTCAAAAAAAAGAAAACCGCCTTCAAAAACTAAACAGTGATATATAACTTTAGCACAGAACAGACATTACTTTACTTTCGGAAGTCGGTGGCAATACAAAACAACAAACACAAAGCCACCGCCACCGACTTCCGAAAGTAAAGTAATGTGTGTTCTGTGCTAAAGTTATTTATCACTTTTTTAGATTTTGAAGGTGGTTTTCTTTTTTTTGTTTTTTTTTTTTTTAATTATATTTTTTTATAAAAATCGTTACCCCTCTTTCTCCTGTACCGTGGCGTGGCGTTTACAAACATAAACTCACATACACAAACAACCAGATCCGGAACAAGTATCTGTTTGCCGGGTGTGTAATGGCATAATAACAGATAGTATAATATCACATGAAATAACGTTCACATGATATAATTTTGATATGCTATAAAAACAAATAACCTAATTTATTTCATGTGATCTAATGTTATATTTCATATAAACTTCTTTTGCTCTAATAACATTTAATATAAAGTTCATTTCACATAATTTTCAATTTGTATAATGCTCTTTTTATATGACGCTTAGTTGACCTAATTTTCATTTGTCCTAATAATGATATTAACTAAATTTCAGTCAAAGTTTTGTAATGAATAAGTAAATATCAGGAAACATACTGTTATAACCCGTTGTACGTTGTTTCATAGCTAATAGTTTTATAGAATTTCGTTTCACATAATTTTTTTCTTATAATTTCGTTTTATAAAATAATTAATACGCAGAATACTTTTTAAACACAGAAGATTTTTAAATAATTAATTTGTGTTTCACATAAAGATTGTTAGAATAATCATATCATAGAGTAACAAATCAAATCTTCTTTATCCTTATATTGTTTTTTAATATAAAATGTATTACCAAGAATGGAGGTCTCAGTTCTAACCAAACCTAATGCGCGTACGTGCAGGCAACCATGCAGCATGCAAGCAAGCATGCAGCATGCAAGTAAGCATGAAGCGTGCAAGCAAGCATGCAGCGTGCAAGCAAGCATGCATAATGCAAGCAAGCATGCATAATGCAAGCAAGCATGCATCATGCAAGCGAGCATGCAACATGCAGCAGGCAGGTTTTCTTTCACGGCTCCGGCGTTGCGGGGCTCCGGCGGACTCACGCGACCTTATCGTCGCAGATGGTATTCTCGCTCGCCGCCGCGGCTGAGGCTGGCCGGCAAAGCCGGCCAGTAAGCCGAAGCTGCTAAGCCGAAGCTGCTGTTTAAACCATCTGCTCCTCAGCTCGCGAGCCGCCTCGCCCCTCCGCGCCTACGCGGATTTAAATTACACTCTAAGGGCACCTAGAGTGTAATTTCAAAAAGTAAGTTTTATTTGACAATTTCAATAAGTTTTTCTGATTCATCATAACATAACAACTTAAACAGAGATTTTTTCTTTAAAATTGTGCTTATTTAGTTTATACAGTGACATCTGTCTATTAATTTCATTGTAAAGCCTGGAACTCATTGCATTGTATTGTCGCGATGCGAAAGCTGTTCTACATCGCACAGTGGGGCAAACAACTGCACCACTTCTTTTTTTCAAACCCTCATTTAGTGCGGCACACATACACAAACAACCAGACCCAGAACAACTGCTTGTAAGCCAAGCAATTTTTTTTTCGTGCGGGAATCGAACCTGCGACACGCAGCACAGCAATTGCGAATTCCGATTCCGATTGCGATTCGTTTCGCAGCGATTCGTTTCTGTCATTAACTTTTGTAACACAACATATTGACTTTGACGGCCGCTGCTGCGGCACGCTCGCTCCGCTTGCTCGCCTTTGTGCGTCAATGGTCACTGTTCTAACCTAACCTAACCCAAATTGTTCAATAACTAAATTATGCTAAACGTTACTTATAGATTTCGAATATTATAGTAACTGAATATTATACTATATGAATATTAGTTCAAATGTGCATTATAGAAAATGTTCATTATACAATATAAAATTAGGTAAAATGAAATTATATCATATGATCTTTAGAGCTTTTGTTATTATTTCAAACGTTACACACCCCTGTTTGCCACACAAATATTTGCCCCATGCGGAGATCGAACCCACGACACGCAGCGCATCCGCCAAACGTATCTTCGTGGTAGTGTGTTAGTATAAACACACAATGCAGGTGCCGATTCCCTTGCTCACAAACTAAACTAAAATTAGGCATTTGGCATCACTTACTACCAGGCAGCTAAAGAAAAGGCCGGCGACAGACAAGGACTAAATTAGAGATGTCAAATTAGTTTTCCCCTTGAATTTCGCAGTGTTTTTAATCAATACGTTCTGAAACGACAACTATAATTGTATGAACATTTTAGATCAACTTAAATGGACAGCTCTTATTAATATATGTCTCTTTTTTGTTTTATTGGAGAGAAAGAGATATAAATAGCTTAAAATTAATTTAGTTCGTGCACAACAGAATTGGCACCAATATCTTAGTATAACACACAATTATATTGTCTCAATTGATTAATCAACGACATTTGGTATTCTAGAAATTACTTTATGGTCATGGTCGTTTTATTGGTCGTGATGACCAAAGTTATTGTACCTACTGTGGAAATGTTTAAAGAATATTTGACAGTTGTGTCTATCATGTTTGAATAGTGTTTTGGCCAACAAACCGATATTGTGAAGCCATCGCATTCTCCATCGTCTTCTCCATAGAGACCTACGCTACGTTTTGGAACGAGCAACTAGCTTCATTTTTCTGACTAACTGACTCTTTGACAATTCAAAAGTGCCTGTAAATGGTTTGATTGAAATAAATGCTTTGACTTTGACTTTGACCATCAAACCGCCATTGTGAAGCCATCAAACAAGGAAACTAGTTTTCCCTATTGAATTGGTTTCATAATCATCTGCCTAGCCTTTTCCCAATTATGTTAGGCTTGGCATACAGTCTAACCGGATGCAGCTGAATACCAGTGTTTTATATAGAACGACTGCCTACCGCACCTCCACAACCCAGTGACTGGGTAACACGATACCCCTTGGTAAGACTGGTTGAAACGGTTGAAGTAATTTGTTTATTATTAAATTTAAAAAATAGGTCTATATAATATACTAGCTTTTGCCCGCGACTTCGTACGCGTGGATATCTATACTTAATATTATAAAGCTGAAGAGTTTGTTTGTTTGTTTGGTTGAACGCGCTAATCTCAGGATCTACTGGTCCGAATTGAAAAAATCTTTTTGTGTTGGATAGTCCATTTATCGAGGAAGGCTATTATATAGGCCCGTGCGAAGCCGGGTCGGGTAACTCGTCAGTTATATTATCGCGGATGCAGACGAAGTCGCAGATTAAAAAGAAGCCTATGTCCTTCCCCGGGGTTCAAGCTATATTCATACCAAATTAGATGAAAATCGGTTCAACCGCTTCGTCGTAAAATCGTAACAGGCAGTTAGTTTCGCATTTACAATAGTAACTATAGTAGGGATAGGGAAGTATCACAGAAATCTTAATAAGATTTCTGTGGGAAGTATGAATTATTTTCTGTGTGGAAACTGGGGGCCAAGTCTGCTATTTTTAAAATTTCGTCATTCCAACACGATCCCATTGTCATTTTGCTAAAAGTTCGTAATCTGCTAAATTAATAATGGTCGATCATTGGTCGGTCGAGTTAAAAGCAATGACTGCACAATGACGTTCTAATGGTAGGTCACTGATCAAAGGAACTGTAAAAATTTTAGCAGATTACATTCAGTTGTCATTTTGTACGAGATTACCATTCTATATCATTTCTTTCAATGGCATGTCAGTGGTTGTCCATTGGAAAGTCATAATGACGCCATTATATTAGTAGATTACCAAACTTGTAAAAAAAAAAACCAAACTAACCGTCCGTATGGTGTCGGACGTAAAGAATAGCACCATCCCATATCTTCCCGTGGGTGTCGTAAGAGGCGACTAAGGGACTTACCAGAGAATGGGCAGCAGCGTTCTCTGTGCCTTTGTAACAACCATACTGCGATCGCCAATCCGCCTGCCAGGCGTGGCGATTATGGCAAAACCCCCCCCTTGGGGAGGCCTATGTCCAGCAGTGGACGTCTTTCGGCTGAAATTACCAAACTTGTGAAAATCTACAATTATGAAATCAATGATACACCATTCTGATACTATTGTAATAGCAGACTTGAGGCCCTGGACGCATTTTTTCGCCACAATGGGATTAGCTAAGAGCGCCAAACGGCACGTTTGTTGTTTTTGCGCCAGAGCGACGCAAATCCGGGGCACTAATGAGGTTACAAGTCAGTGCCTTCCATAAACTTCCTGTGGCGGTGTTCGTCAAAAGGTTTCTGTTTGGTAAGAAGCAAGCAAAGAAACTAATTGACGAGATCGTCCCTTTTTTTACCGACTTCAAAAAGGAGGAGGTTATCAATTCGAATGTTTATATCTTTTTTTTTATGTATGTTCGGGCATAACTTTGTCATATACATAGACGGATTTGCAAAATTCTTTTTTTGTTCGCATGGGGTTTATTCCGAAATGGTCCCATATAAATTTTATCAAAATACATACAGCTCTTTTCGAGAAAATCAACAAATTTCCAAGTAAATTACTTAGACGACGTTTTAGTTTGTTCAATCTTTGGAGGACTTACAATCTCTTTTAAGTGTATCGCCGTTTCTTTATGGATTTGGATGTTAGGGCAACACTAAAAAGCTAAACAAAAAAGATTTTTCCTTCAAAAACTAAAAAGTGATAAATAACTTTAGCACAGAACACACATTACTTTACTTTCAGAAGTCGGTGACGGTGGCTTTATGTTTGTTGTTTTGTATTGCCACCGACTTGCGAAAGTTTTTCCAAAGACAGCGACGACAGAATGGCATCCGTCCTGAATTAATTGTTTGCATGTGAAGGTAACTTACTAGACACCCATAACTTATAACACTGATGGTGAATAATATATGTAAGTGAGAAAAACTGGCCAAGTGCAAGTCGGAGTCGTACACGAAGGGTTCTGTACCATTATCTATACAACGTTAGACATCGAGCAAAAACCGGCAAGAAATCACGTTTGTTGTATGGGAGCCCCCCTTAAATATTTATTTTATTCTGATTTTAGTATTCGCTGTTATAGCGGCAATAGAAATTCATCATCTCTGAAAATTTCAACTGTCTAGCTATCACGGTTCATGAGATAGATAGAGCCTGGTGACAGACAGACAGACGTACAGTGGAGTCTTAGTAATAGGATCCCGTTGTTACCCTTTGGGTGCGAAACCCTAAAAATGAGACTATCAGAATTATGATCAATTGCCGAGGTTTCTAGATACTTATTATGAAACTTACTGTGACAGAATATTTGCATTGCACTTCAGAACACCGACCATAAATCACTACAAATTCATCACGTGCATAATTTATTCTCCCAACAACAAATGGAACTTTTTCACTTACTTTTTTTGTAGAAACTTGTTGTTAGGTAATAAAATTAGCAAAAGAATATTTGAAGTTGGCCGCCACATAAAGTTTCTTGGCAGTTGTTTGTTTTTTTTTTTTTTGAAAGGCTAATATAGTCGTCAACAAAAAAAAATGCAATAAACACATGATGTTTAGGGCAGTAAACATTTTTATATCATTAAGAAAGCCCCTAATTTAAAGATTGAATTGATAAAATACAATTTTAAAAGTGGGACATTAAAGTCATAGGCTTTTTCCTACGGCATTGGCCGTCCTAATATCGAGGGCGCGTTCCAGAGCAGAATGAACTGGATTTGATAAGATGTAGGAACAAAATCAGAAGTATGAAAAGGTCAAAGATGGTCACATGGTAGATTTTTGTAAGCAACGCTGAAACTAATGTACTGCCACAGTCGTCCCACTACTGAGACGCCAGTGAAGTTTTTGCAGAATACCAAATTTGCAACAAGGGCAAAATAATCTCTGTAGTGTGTCGATGGCGTGTTGCTTAGCCAAAAGTTACAGAATTGAGCCCAGGATATTTCAACTCTTTCAAACCTTAATAATTAATACCAAAAAAAGCGCAGCAAAAAGTGAAGAGTATAATAAACATTTGTTCGCTTAAATCTATGACATAAGCAAGAGGTATATAAAGCTTAGTCGAGGTAGGTCGAGGCACAAATCAACATGTCTCGTCTAGCAGTACTGACAGTAGCCTTAGGGCTCTTGGCCCTCACTTGTGCATCACCAGGTAATACTTTGTTTTTTATTATTATTCTAATTTTGTTTAAGTTTTTTACAAATGTACGAATTTAAAAAGCTAGATTTCTACGAATCTGAACTTTTCCATTCGTTAATTAAAATATTATACTCCTTGAAAAATTGTGTTGCTATCCAAGATTCGATTGAAATTAAACCCAAATTAACCGCCACATTTCAAGCGGGTTTTAAAAATAATATGTAATAAGCCCGCGACTTCGTCCACGTGAATTCCGGCTATTGTGAATGCAGACGAAGTCGCGGATTAAAAAATCGAAACCTTTGTTCTTTCACAGGCTTCAAGCTATTAAAATATAAAGCCACTTGATTTTACGACCTTCATCTTGCCTAGCCTTTTCCTAACTATATCGGGGTCGGCTTCCCGTCTAATCGAATGCTGCTGAAAACCAGTGTTTTACCTACATGGAGCGACTGCCTATCGTACCTCCACAACCTAGTTACTGGGTAACACTATACCCCTTGGTAAGACTGGTTGTCAGACTTTCTGGCTTCTGACTACCCATAACGACTGCCAAAGATCTACAAATGACAGCCGGGACCAACGGCTTGACGTGCTTTCCGAGGCACGGAAGGAACTCGGTATAAAAGGGATGGTCACCCATCCACAGATCGACCGCGGCTAGCATAGTTTAACCTTTGATCTATCGATCTGTACGGCTTTCACTTAGTTTAGTCGACCTTGTTCAGCAAATTACCATTCTATAGTAATATATTTGGCTTCATCGATTTGAAACAGACACCACATTTGTATACTTGTATATTTCTAATTTCCAGGTGGTTATGGAGGAGACAGCGGCGGTGGCGGCGGCGGTGGTGGTGGACACAGCAGCGGAGGAGGCGGACCCCATGGTGGGGGTGGAGGAGGACAAATCGGTGGGGGCGGGGGACACCTCGGTGGGGGCGGAGGACACCTGGGTGGGGGCGGAGGACACCTCGGTGGGGGCGGAGGACAAGTCGGTGGGGGCGGAGGACACCTTGGTGGGGGCGGAGGACAACTCGGTGGGGGCGGAGGACATCTCGGTGGAGGCGGAGGACAACTCGGTGGGGGCGGAGGACACCACGGCGGCGGCGGCGGCTTAGGCGGAGGCCATGGAAGCAGCAGTGGACACGGTTATGGAGGAGGTGGTAGTCACGGTGGCAAGCCCTCCGGCGGTGGCGGCTACGGCGGTCACGGGTAAATACACTGCTTTGTTGCCTACTAATGTTGTTTTTGTGCCGTGTATTTGGAGGTCTGATATGTTTAGGCCAAAGTACTCTCTGCAAACGTTTGTATATCGGAAATCACGCTTCACGAACCCTTTGTTCAATGTTTAAATATAGATATGTAAATGTGCACCTCAGATTATGAAACAAAAGGCAGATAGACCGCGCGGAACATTGAGAGTGAAACCACCAAAGCAAATACAAATTCAAAAGCGAATACCTTCAATCGCGTTTCGTGCTGTAGGTACTGACACAAGCAAGTACAGCACGAAGCGTCACATCGTCAAAAAAAGACAAATACAATTCAAAAGCGAATACAATTCACTTCACTCTCAGTTTTCCGCGCGGTATATCTGCCTTTTGTTTCATAATGTGACTGAGGTGTGCACTTGAATTGTTAGAAACTGGTGTAAATAATTCCAGTTATAGATGCTTCTAGGAAAACATGACATCTTCGTCCACATTTGAAAATTAAGACATAACTCACTTCGACAACATTATTGACTGATTGACATTGATTATTTTGTTTGTTTCAGACATTAAACTGAACCTGTTACCTGAAGGTCCTGTGGAACAAAATTCAAAAGCTCAATGTGATAGAACCAATCGTTGATGTTTCGCCATATATATTGTGTATTAATTAAATCTAAATAAAATATATCGTTTTTATAAAGTATCTCAACTATGAATTTTAATCCATATTTTACTCTTATTTTCGTCTTATGTGACAAACCATATTATTATAACAACCAACGTAAATACGAGTACTAGTAAATTTGTTATTCTTTTTGAGCAACACGCTCAAAAAGAATAGCAAATTTGCTAGTACTCGTATTTACGGAAATAATTATTACAAACGAGAAGTACCACAAGGTACTCACGCTTAAAAGCCGAAGAGGACCTATTTATTTAAATGAAATTGTCATTGTGTCGTTTGTCCAAGGACATGACGATGCTAGGGCTAACGCCAGCAATAACCCAAGATTATACAAGTGGCGATCAAGTATCAGGAGGGGCGACCCCAAATAGGGAAGGCGCCAGGGGAATATTGATGTTTATTACCGGTTTCCTTTCGAAACTTCCAAACAATAGCTTTTCTTACCGCCACAAAAAAATGGCTCAGTCAGTAGTATGTACTTCGAATACACCATCAAATAAGCACATTATGAAAACGACCATACTTTAAGCCATAGTAATCGAATTCAGTAATTCCAACACCAGAATGAATTGCACCACACTAAGCCAACAGCCGCGGCGCTCCGTCAGAATCGTGAACGTTCCAGACAGCAACGAGTTCTAGAATATTAATAGCGGTACCTATATTTTTTGTTATTAATAAGTGTTAATAATTATATCGTCATCGCATGATGACCAATGTGCAAGCCTTACGCACGCAGATCCTGAGCCTTACACTGTCAATAACAGCTTGCTAAGTCATCACCCATTCGCGAATAAAAAAAATACTGGCAACATCACATTTTGCAGCTGCATGTCTAAGCGCAGACTTTCTAGTGAAATAACAGATAAATACGGGTTGTCGTAAGAACCACCATAATCATATATACGAGAAGATTACCGAATTTGATCATTCTTTAACAACATACTATTTGAAGAAATGAAAAGCCAACTTAACGAAAAGACATCTATCATCTCACGGTCAACGATATCCGTGGAACGGAAGGATTAAACTCAGTTGAACAGAATATGCAGGAGACTAACGTCGAGATCAATGAGATACCTGAGCACCGTACCCAGAACCTTCCAAATGTCATCCTTCAACTCGGAAACATAGTAGTGAAATAGCGAAGACATACAATACAACATGCTACCAGAGTCCCCAAGTTAAACAAAGGCAACGATCACCCTAGAACAGTAGTTGTAAAACTATGCAAACAACCTGTGTGCTGTGATCACCAAATTCAATAAAAATCATAAAGACGACAAACTACTCGATACCTCGAGCTAGGTGGTAAACGTGAAAGCGTTTGTCCACCGCCATCGTCACGGAGACCTTACTGGGAAACGAGATTATTCGAACCGAACGTGACGGACATGTGAAGTCGATCGTGTGTCCACTGTGGTCTACTGCCAAAAAATATGTTAGTTTGCTCCCGCTGATACTGGTGCTTTGAACTATCATATAGAAAAAACAAAAGCGCGGCAACCGGTGCGGTGCGACGACAGTGTATGGCCAAGATCAACCGTGTTTTGCATTGCCATCGGCTCGAGCTGAGTTCTAGCGGTAACGCCGAACTACTCGAAACTTCTGCGGCAGGGATGACGGTGCTCGGCTGACGTACGTGCGGTAATGTATATATTGCTACTTCAACGCTGTCATCTCATTCTCGGTGACGACCTAGTGATGGCTTCGGTGGATAAGCTCCCTGAACCTGTTTTTGTGTCTGAGCACTTAAGAGCGCCCATCCCGTCATATTTCCCATACAAACGCTCGTACGTGATTACGGCGTTATAACAAACTAGCGACCCGACCCGGCTTCGCACCTCCTCCTCGGTAAATGGACTATCTAACACAAAAATAATTTTTCAATTCGAACCATTAGATCCTGAGATTAGCGCGTTCAACCAAACAAACAAACTTCAGCTTTACAATATTAATAGTATAGATTATTCTCCAAATATTTTTAATACACGGGTATCTCGTGGTTTAAATCTAGGTTTGTATCCCTTTTAATATTCAGAAGCCAAATATTGGTTGTTTGTCATTGTTTAACTATTGTACTCGTATCTCCTAATTAGACAGTTGAGCTCGTGAAGCCAAAACTTAACTTTTGAGAATGAGAAACAAATTGAATAACCACGTCTGAAAATCAGATTTTTTGCACAGTTTTTATCTGAACTGTGGTCGTTCATAATGCACTCGTACATTGAAAAAGTAAAAAAAAAACAGCGTCATAGAAACGTTGCACATAATATAATGGAGATTCTTAATTACAAATATTATTACCAAAACTTGTAAGGCTTTATCAAAAACACGTATTTCCTGGACTTGTTCCAGGAAATACGTGTTTTACTTGTGCAATATCGTTTGTCTGGCTACGGGACGGTCCGATAATATGCCAACCAAACGAATACGAATAACGAATTTTGATAGTCTCGCTTTACTCAAGTAGGTAGTATATTTATAGTACTTTTTTAATTCTCTCAATATATATGGCCATTTACGAGGTACACGCACTGAGACTATCGAAATGTACATTAATATTCTACAATGCCGCCACTTTGTTTTAGCGCTAACTGAGACTTTTGTATATGTACCCGGAACCATACAAATATTTGTTCTGTGCGGGAATGAAACACGCGACACTCGGCGCAGTCACTGCACCAATCGTGTCGACTGAAGAGATAACTGATACATAATCTACAGTAGGAATTGTGATCTTTCACGAACTTCAAAAACTGATGAAGCGTTTTTAATACCCGTATCCAAACTAATCCCTTCACAACGAAGGAACACATGGAAAAGCGATTGTGGAGACTATATAGATTACGTTGGACGTTGTAACTAACAACAAACTCAAGAAAATTGCTTTAAGCGTAGTCTACCGTCAGCTAAGGTTGAAGTTCTTAACAAATTTCAAGACAGTGTGAACATATTGGCTGATTCCGTACACCATATTGTCATCACAATATGGTGTACGGAATCAGCCAATATGCCGACCATCGTCGGCGATTTTTCTCTTAGGCTTCATTAAAGACCAAAGATTGTAACTTGTGTACATGATTTCAAATATCGAAACAAGCTTGGGTACAGATAACAGAAGGTAATATTCGATTAGGTTTTGCTCTAACTGATTTTTTATATCGGGATTAAAACAATAAAACTCGATCACTCAATATTAAACCTATTTTTATATGTATGTATTTACAAAAAAAAATGTATTTGTGTATGTATATCAGCTGTCTGACACCCATAGTACAGGGTCTCCCTAGTTTGGGGTCAGATGGCCGTGTGTGAAAATGTCCCCACATATTATGATTATTATTATTATTATTATTTTTAACTTATTAAACCTGGGGTGTGATTCTGTAAGACCTCATTCTAAACTTCGAATCTGAATCCGCTGTGAGTTTCTTGATTGGCATTCTAAAAACTCGGTTGATAATTCGAATTTACACTAGCGCCGCCCTTGCGAACGTGTCAGCGAGTTGAACTAAATTGACAGGGGGATTTTGACAGATAAAGTATGAGATGCCGTAAGAAGTGGCATTCTGTAAGCTAATTTCCCCGTCACTTCGACGCTCACTTCTCACTCGAACCCGATTCAAAGTGTCAAATATATCAAGGTCATTTTGAACCTTATGCGAAGTGAGAGTGAACAGCGATGTGAGATGCGAGTTGTTGTTTGAATTTTACAGAAGACCCGACCCGGCTTCGCATGTGCCTATAGCCTTCCTCGGTAAATGGACTGTCCAACACAAAAAGGTTTTTTTGTGCCAAACCAAACAAACAAACAAACTTCAGCTTTATAATATTATAGTATAGATTGTCCCGAACACGCACACAACAAAATATTCATAATCAGTTAAAAAGTGAGAGAAAAAGAATTGCTGGAGTACGGCATGAACAGACAGAAGAAGAGCGCAACGAACGTTTGAATTCTGATTGAATTCGACATTCTCTGAACAGAATGTCGATATCATCTGAAGAATCGGATGTGTCTCAAGATATAGCCGTAGGTCATGGCGACCTTCCTTGGGTTGGTAAGGAACGGAGTTCATTTACGTATACTCCTATGATTGACTACGCCACATATTCCGCCATCGGAGGTATGATTCAAAATTGTACTTTTTGAACGTCTCGAATCATCTCGCGCATCCCGTTGTTTTCCCGTCCCCGGGCTCTTAGAATTCGACATCAGACGTTTCAGATCTTCGATTTTGCCAACCCCGTTGTCGCTGGCATAAGCAACAGGATCCGCGTACGAAGTCGCGGGCAGAAGCTAGTATAAAATAAACTGTAGAGCCATAATTATTTTAAATAAAGCGCGGCGAAAAATGAAGAGAAACAAACAACAACAAAAAACAACAATCATTTGTACGTTTAGAATTAGATCCGATAGTCGAGGCATTTCGTGGCACACCACTCCCTGTCCCTTTACATACGTCCCTAAACAATCTAGATTCAATCCAGCCTATCCCTATGTTGTCCTCCCCCAGGGACGCCCTAACCATCCATATCCTATAGGAGGTGCCCTTAGCATATAGCTATCAAGCTTTGGCTCTAGCTAGAGGCCTTAAATTCCCTTTAAGAGAGCCCTTCCCGGTCCGTCTATAGCCAACGTGAGCATGATTGTTTTTTTTTTTGTTTCATCCAACTCAATTTTCAAAGACAAACGAGTGAGTGAGAATGAGATAACACCGCTCAAAAATTCAGAGATTTCATAAAACTTGTTCCAGGAAATACGTGTTTTTGATAAATCTTTACAAGTTATTGATAGAAATGTTTGTAATTAAAAACGACTTTACTGAAAAACTTACTTCGTTTCTCATAAAAACTTTTTTTTTTTACATAGGAACCTAGACATAAACCACAAAATACCTGTGTGTTCGAAATGTCTAATATTAATAATAATAATAATATGTGGGGACATTTTCACACACGGCCATCTGATGATCTGACCCCAAACTAGGGAGACCCTGTACTATGGGTGTCAGACAGCTGATATACATACACAAATACATTTTTTTTTAAATACATACATATATAGATAAACAACACCCAGACACAAGGCAAACACAAGTGCTCATCACACAAATGTTTACCCCTGGGCGGGAATCGAACCCGCAACACGCTGCGCAGCAGTCGATCGCTCAGCCACTGCGCCAACCGTGTCTAGAAGAACATTAAAATTTGTTATAATAACGCCATCATCAAGTACGGGTACGTTTGTATGGGAAGTATGACGGGTTGACCGCCCTTAAGACACCACAGGAAATTCCGGTTAAGCAGCCGACAACCTTCTAGGTTGAAATGCGAAATGCCACACAAAAAAGAAGCAAAAAAAGTTCGCGGTACAGATGAACATGACTCGTCTAGCAAGTCTGAGCTCTTGGCTTCTCTGGGCTATCACTTGCGCGTCATCAGATCATTACTTTGTTGTTATTATTCCAGTTTTGTTTTCGTTTTTTAGGGTTCCGTACCTAAAGGGTAAAAACGGGACCCTATTACTAAGACTCCATTGTCCGTCTGTCTATCTGTCTGGCTCTCTATCATCAGGCTGTATCTCATGAACCATGATACCCGTAGCTAGACAGTTGAAATTTTCACAGATGATGTATTTCTGTTGCCGCTATAAAAACGGAATAAAATAAATATTTTATTGAATAAATATTTTATTGAATAAATATTTATTTATTCCCATACAACAAACGATTTTTTGCATTTTTTTTGCTCGATGTCTAATGTTATATAGATAATGGTACAGAACCCTGCGCGAGGCCGACTCGCACTTGGCCAGTTTTTTTTACATTTTTAATTTTAAAATAATATATTTAAACCAATGGAACAATAATAATAGAATGTTTTATCGAATGGAAAAGAGATGAGCGTCGCTCTTTTATTATTATTGTGAATACGTCATTATATTGTGAATACGTTACAAACAAACTTCTTAAAAAAATGTGTTGCTATCCAAGATCGAAATTAGTTTCCATGCGGGTTTTAAAACTAATATGAAACTAGCTTTTGCCCGTAACTTTATGCGCGTGTATGTCGGTTATCGCGAATGCCAACGAAGTCGCGGATAGAAGACTAGCCTGTCTTACCCCAGGGTTCATGCTATCTTGCCGGGGGAACGGTGAATACTTATGCGAATCCCGCATCCGGCCATAGGCAGGGGTGGAATACCACGGCGCTAACAAGCAAACAAACAAGACTTTTGCAGATTTTAAACTGACAATCACGTCAAAATGTGTAGTGTAAATGATTTGAAAAAAATATATGTTAAACTAGAACATTCTCTTAATCATTTAATACGTGAATATTTAAAAAAAATAGTTTAATTAAATCGTGAAGTTGTGTGTGACGCAGACAAATCATTGATAATCACACAAAATCTACCAGGAATATTTAAACGAACTTTTACTATCATACAGACAATTTTATTATCTATCTTTTAGTATACGCCTTTTTTTAAGTTAAAGAATACTATCTTTTATTAAATTTTTTCGACTAAACTTTGAGAGTTTTGGACGCAGCGCATCCGATTCTCTGGTCGCTCAAGATCGTCCTCGTATATCGTCGTCTTAAAAGAGTCCGCCCCCCCCCCCCCCCCCCACCTGCCCCTTTATCAACCTCACGGAGTCCTTGAGAATTTCCACGGTGCAAATAAAAAAAATTAAAGGGTTCAGACTATCTTCATATCAAATTTTTGGTTGTGACCGGACTTACTTTTACGAACTTAATAAAAACTCAATCAGCAAATGGATTATTTATTATTTATTTCTTTTAATTTTATTATTCATTTCATTATTTATTATTTATTTCTTTTCATTGATTTCAAAGTGGCACTTTTCTAAATCTTATCATTTATTTATACTTCATGCACAAAGATACAAAGGCTTAATGCCTTAGACATTCAGTTTCAGGTATTGTTATTCGATCTTTTTATCATACACTAGCGACTCGACCCGGCTTCGCATGGGCCTATAGCCTTCCTCGATAAATGGACTATCCAACACAGAAAGAATTTTTCAATTCGAACCAGTAGATCCTGAGATTAGCACGTTCAACCAAACAAACAAACAAACTCTTCAGCTTTATAGTATTAGTATAAGTATAGATTCTGATAAATCAAGGAATAATGAATAACAGATGTCCGCTCAAGTAAATAAATATAAATCAATTTAATATCGCTCTAGGTAGGTACCTGAGCTAAATAATTGCATTAACGAGATAGAACGCGGTAGTGGCGATTCACATGGCTTTAATGATGTCAATATGTTCTCAAGTCACAATCATGACCCTCGTGATTGGTGAACAAAGTACCTCGTTAATTTCGCAGATTATCTTAATATATAAATCTATTAGTCAACCAATATTGGTGAAGAGATAACATGGCAGGTGTATAGTAAGTGGATGGTGGTAATCTTATATAATATTTAATCAAATTTCTAGATGATTACGGAAGAAATGGTGGTGATGGCGTAATTTAATTTTAATTTTGTTTAATTTTATTTTATTGAAATGCTTTTATTATGTTAAGATTTAAGTTAATTTAATAAAAAAATAATCATTTTTACTTAATTGATTTTAGCATGATTGTTGTTTGGTTACAGTTTTGATATTTTTACTTGACATTATTCATTTTAGTAATATTTTAACTTTTATTATTTTAATCTTTATGTTTTTTTTTTTATTCAGTATCAATATATTATATTTGGTTGTAAACAACAATACAATACAACAATACATTTTTTTTTCGGAACAGACAAAGCGATAAGTACGCATATATCTATTTAGACATGCACAATGTCTAAATAGATTTAATCACGAGCTCTATCTGCTCCTACAATGCTAATTTACTTGTTTGTGTTCATATTGCAGGAAAATTAATAAACAAAAGCTGTAGTTATAATTTGTTGGTGTTGGTAATTTACAAGGCTATACTTTTTTGTTAAGATTAAGTAATTAATAAAGGCTTCAAACAAATAAAATTAAAACTGTTTATTTTCAGACAACTACAAAGTCCATAGAAGAATATTATAAGTATCACAAACAGTAAAACAAAACTCCACATTACAATCTAAAAGCTGTGGAAACTTAGGAACCCTCGGCAGTCATTTTTAATCTATGATTTTAATATCATTGTATAAAAATAATTGCCGATATCGATTATCGAGGTTAACCTCGGTTCATTAAAACAGGATATTTTAACTCGCCGGAACCATTATTATAAAAAGCACAGCAAAAAATGAAGAGTATAATAAACATTTGTACGTTCAGATCAATGACATAAGCAAGTATAGGTATATAAGCTAAGCCGCGGTAGTTCGCGGCACAGATCAACATGACTCGTCTAGCAGTCCTGACAATAGCCTTAGGGCTCTTGGCCCTCACTTGCGCATCACCAGGTATTTACTATTCTGTTACTTTTCTAGTTTTTTACAAATTTACAATTTTAAAATGAAACTTTATTCCAATGGAACATAAGCGACGTTCAAATCCATTTGTTAGAACATTATATTATTACTGTGAATACGTTAACAAACTCCTTAATGAGATTGTGTTGCTATCCAAGATTTGATTGTAATTCGATCCAAATTAACCGTCAACTTCCAAGTGGGTTATAAAATACTAGCACTTTTTCCCGCGACTTCGTCCGCGTGTTTTTTTTTTTCAAGGATTCATAATTTTTGATAATGCAATATAGCCTATGGCATTCAGGGATAACGTAGCTTCCTATTGGTGAAAGAATTTTCGAGATCCAATGAGTAGGTTCGGAGATTACCCCCTACATACAAACTAACAAACAAATGACAATGCCAGATCCTGCCCCACCCATGTACAGAAAATGTAATACATGTACAGAAAAAGTAAATTAATGAAAATAATTGTAATGAATATAGAACCTTTCTATACTAAATTGTTTTTCTTTAGAACTTGCGGATTACGAAATACCTACCCACAAAATACAAACTCATTTTACCTAAAATACAATTTAGCCTATAATCAATGTCATTATTGTTTTTAGATTTAAACGGAAACCGCTAGATCTACAGTCACTAAGACTAATGTGTAGTTATCAGCAATAAATAAACAGTAAGATGCTACATATTGCACATGACTTTTATTGAGTGGGGCAAAGTTCTATAGAGTTTCTGGCATTGTCCTTTACCTCTTTATAATATTAGTATAGATAGATTATGAAACGGATGTGATGATGAGTTATAGATTCAATATCCAGTTAAGACGTCTGGACCTAGTTGTCGAATTACTTGAAATTATTAAACTAGGCGGTGACTTTTATTTTCATCATCATCATTTTAGCCGAAAGACGTCAACTGCTGGACATAGGCCTCCCCCAAAATGGGGGGTTTTGCCATAATCGCCACGCTTGGCAGGCGGGTTGGCGATCGCAGCATGGTTGTTACAAAGACACAGAGAACGCTGCTGCCCATTCTCTGGGCCATTCATTACTTTTATTTTACGAGCTTGTAAAAACTACTATTGACCAGAGGATGGGCAGCAGCGTCCTTCTGAGTACCATAACATCATCGGCCAAGCATGGCAATTACGGCTGAGACCTATGCCCAGCAGTGGGCGTCTAAAGTGACATGGTGGGTGGTTGTAAAAACTAATCCATCATGCAAATGGGTAATTATTACCTACTTACCATTACCAAAGTGACACATTTCTAAATCTTGTACATTTCTAACTTCCAGGTTATGGTGGTGATGGCGGAAAGGGCGGCGGCGGCGGCGGCGGCGGTGGCGGTGGCGGCGGCGGCGGTAGCAGTGGTGGTGGCTACGGAGGCGGAAGCCATGGCGGTGGCGGAGGAGGACCTCACGGTGGCGGCGGAGGAGGACCTCACGGTGGTGGTGGAGGAGGACCTCACGGTGGCGGCGGCGGTGGAATCTACGGGGGCGGAGGCGGACATAACAGTGGCGGCGGAGGCGGACACCACGGTGGCGGCGGCGGACAGTACGGTGGTGGCGGCGGTGGTCAACACGGTGGCGGCGGCGGTGGTCAACACGGGGGCGGCGGCGGACATCACGGTGGCAGTGACGACCACTACGGTGGCGGCGGCGGTGGCGGTCAACACGGTGGCGGTGGCGGTCACCACGGTGGCGGCGGTGGCGGCTCTAACGAAGGTCACGGAAACAGCGGTGGACACGGTTACGGAGGAGGTGGCGGTCACGGCGGCAAGCCGTCCGGCGGCGGCGGCTACGGCGGTTACGGCGGTCATGGGTAAATATACTTTTATTTAATTTTTTTAACGTGGGGAAATCCTCATGGACTGTCCCCCATCCGAAGACGGGGAGGTGTGCCGGACTCTTACCGGCTAAAACCACCACGGTGTTCCTCGACTGACCTATGGGTGGGAGTACGGGATTCGCTCGCGCATGCACCGCGCCCCCGCCAGTCTATGACCCGCCAATGATGTAGGTCCGTCGACCTCGGCGGTCTAAACACCGCCAAATCCTGTAGTGTGTAGTCTCATAGTGTGTGTCTAGTGCGCGCGGAACTCGGCGCGCCGCCTACACGGGCCTGCATCTGGTCAGGTGGTGGACTGCCCCTAAATCGATCACCCGCAGGATGGCTTTAATATACTGCTTTATCTTCTACTAAGTATAATGTTGTTTCTTTGACCGATACATTTGGAGGCCAGAGGTCTAATTCACGTAATTTTATGACACGCCGATGAAGTTGTAGTGCAGTTGCAGTTAAGTTCAAGTTTGAGTGATAATCGGTATTCTTGTAATCTTTAAACTGCGCGTAAGCTACGTGTGAACTGCACGTCAGCTGTACGACAACCAAACTTTACCAAACTTACTTATGGTGTAGCCACATGAGAGAAAAATTATTACTCACTAAATAGTTGAATAGAATCTGAATATTACGTTATTATAATATTAAAATAATACCCCAGTACAGATTTTAGTGCTTTTTAACTGTCATTTCGAGACGTCAAACGAATAGTAGAATACCGATCATGTTGCGTTCCGAAGCACGCACCAAAGACGCGCAACAGTAGAATGCCGTTATTGCGCTCGCGTGACGCGAACTTGACGCGAGCGTGCCTGACAGCTGAAACTTAACTGAAACTGCACTGCAACAGCACTTCTTTAGTTACGTGAATTAGCCCACTGATATGTTTAGGCCCAAGTACTCTCTACAAATGTTTGTATTTCACAAATCACGCTTCAAGAACCCTTCGTTCAATGTTTGAATACAGATAATGTAGGTGTGCACTTTTATTGTTAGAAACTGATGTAAATACTTATACACCAGTTCTAGATGCTTCTAAGAAATCAGAAAATTTAAACATAATTTACTTCGACATTATTTAACAATGTCTTGTTTTGTTTGTTTCAGACATTAAACTGTTACCTGAAGGTCCTGTAGAAAAAATCCAAAAGCTCAATGTAATAAAACAAATCGTTGAGGTTTCGCCATACATATATATGTATTAATTAAATCTAAATAAAATTTATCGTTATTAAGTACAAAATATCTCAGCTTTTTAATCCATATAATGTATACTTGGAAGACCGTGACCGACCGGAAGACGTTGCGTTGGAAGGCCTCCCACTAGGTGGACCGATGACCTGGTAAAGGTTGCGGGGATCCGCTGGATGCGAGTCGCACGGGACCGGTCAATGTGGCGCCACTTGGGGGAGGCCTATGTCCAGCAGTGGACGTCTTTTGGCTGAAATGATGATGATGATGATGAATGTATACTTCCTTATAGGTACATAGTACTTTAAAACAAAGTCGCCGAAATGTCTGTACGCACTTAACTTCCTAAAAACTGCACCAAATTGGATAATTCATTTTTTGTTGTGTTGGGTATTGTCAGGACAAGGTATACATTTATACGTATGAAGAAAACTTCGGAAATTCGATAAAAAAATGCGGAACTGGGGTGGGCTGCTAGTAATTTTATAAAGATGTATTAGTTTGCATATTGTGTGTGTGGAGGGGTAAACTCCGGAACGATTCATCCGATTTTAAAAAAATCTTTCGGCAATATGAGGGTACGTTATTCCTGAGTGCTATCTATCTATCTATATAAATAAAAAGAAAAGTCCTGACTGACTGACTGACGGACTGACTGACTGACCCATCAACGCCCAGCCCAAACCCTAAGACCTAGAAAGCTGAAATTTTGCACAGAGGTTCCCTTTATAATGTAGACAAGGAATAAGGAAGGATTTTTTGCAATTCAACCCTTAAGGGAGTTAAATAGGGGATGAAAGTTTGTATGGAAAATCCATTAAAACTTTTTAAACCATGAAAATTGGTGTTTATCATTCTGGTTAAAAATAAAAACACAAACACGTGTTTTTATTTCTAACCAGAATGAAAAAATAAATGGGAAACCCGTTACTATTGAAAAACTTGAGAGGTGTCAAGGGACACCCGGATGGAACGAAGTTCCTTTCGATTAATTAGTGAAGGAATTGTAATAAAATTTTATTTTTTTTAAGTTATAATAATATTTTTTTTTTATTATTAACAAATATAATGTAATTAAAAGACAATTTAATTAAACGTGCCCGTTTATGTATCGAGCGAAATGGACTCCATATTGAGCAGTTGCTTCGATACAGGGAAGTGTAAATTTTATACCTAATAGGTAAGTTTTTTAATTAAGCCAAAGTTGATTAAAACTGTGTTTGTGAATAGTTCTAATTTATTTAAATAGGTTACCTATAGCACCTATAGGTACTACGCCTGCCTGCCTTTCTTTTTCTAGCAAAAGAGTACCTACTCACTTACCTACTTACAACTACAAATAATTCGCCAATGATAAAAGTAAGTAACACTACCTACCTAGGTACCCACCTAAGCTCCCACTGGCTTAATTTAAACCAAAACATTTTAATTAAATCAAAAAAAATATTATTGTCGCTAGTAAAACCTAGAGAAAAGTACTCTGTGACCTAGAGCGATAAGGTGCAGTGGTTACCTACTGACGACCGCGACCGATAGAAAGCTCATGATTATCAAACCCAAACTTTCAATAGGTACCTACTAAACAAAACATAGAAGTAGGTACAGTAACTACCTACCTACCTAACCTACGTATTCTATGGCTTAATTATCGACTTAAAATTTACACTCGTTTTCACAATCCACACAGTCTCACAGTGAAAGGTGGACTTATCTCGTAGGTCGTTATCATCGGAATTATCACGCAATGATAATTCCGATGTCATTGAGGTAGGTACCGCCACTATTTGAGCGAATAAACTTAGGTACTAAACATATCGCCGTAGGTACCTAGTTCAAAGAGTTCGCCGCGCCGCCTTTAAATACATAAACATATTCTACGAAAAGCGAATTCGGACTTTATTTTGTAAACGTAAACGGTTAAAAATTGAAATTTTACCAAACTAGGTATGATAAAATTATTCTGAGAAACGTATAGGCAGGTGCCCGACCGGACAATAGGAGCTATGTGCAACCGAATTTCACGGTTAATGTGTAAAAATAAGGTTTTAATTCGCTCCAATATTTTCATAGAAAAGCCGCGATTCAACTAATAATGAACTCTATTTGACAGTTCCAACAATTCAATTTTTCTGTTCGAATTGTCTGCGTTTGTGAAGTAATAAAAATAGCAAAAAAGTGTCGTGACAACTTTTCGTAAGAATTTTTTCCGTCTAGCCCCCTTTCACAACGCGCGATAAGGAACTTCGTTCCAATAGGGGATGAAAAATTTGTATAGACGCTTAAATAGAGGCGGATAGGTTGACCTATATCAGGAACATTACATGTATCAGCGTTTTTGAAAAATCACCCCAGAAGAGGGTAAAATAGGGGATGAAAAATTTCTATAGACGCTAAAATAGCGACGGAAACGTTGACCTACATCAGGAACAACTAGGGGCAGCTGAGGGCTGACAGTTATGTGCACTTGAGGGATGCTATAGGGAGGCAGGACGTTGATGATGAGCACCTGGGTCAGAAAGCGGTGCTCCCGTCATCTTTTAACGGGAGACCACGCTCTATGCACGAGCGTACACAAGACGCCATGACATACGTGCGCAAATACGGCCGTCCTGAACTCTTCATCACTTTCAGATGTACCTAATCTGATATACATGATTTCATGATATACATCTATGATCTCTTTCCATCGGGGATTACATGTGAATGTCATGATTTTGACCAGGTATTTTTACCTGGTCAAAAGTCACACGATCGCCACGACATTATTGCCATAAAGGTAAAAAAATTATGGCTCTTCTGACTAAAGGTACTCTGTGTAGGAGGATGCTTTCCTTTATATACTCAGTAGAATGACAAAAAATTGGCCAAGTGCGAGTCGTTCTCGCGCACGCAAGGATTCCGTACCATTATCTATACATAATTAGACATCGAGCAAAAAAACGGCGAAAAATCACGCTTGTTGTATGGGAGCCCCCCTTAAATATCTATTTATTCTGTTTTTAGTATTTGTTGTTATAGCGGCAACAGAAATACATAATTTTTGAAAATTTCAACTGTCTAGCTATCGCGGTTCTTGAGATACAGCCTGATGACAGACAGACGGACGGACAGACAGCGAAGTCTTAGTATTAGGGTCCCGTTTTTACCATTTGGGTACTGAACCCTTAAAACGAGGACTTCCTTACATCCACATCTTGCTGTGGCTAGAGCAGCGTATCAACTCAGATCTCCTGATTGGCTCAACCGATTTTGATGCGATTTTCAGAAAAGTGTTTGTTACATTCTGGGAAAGGTTTTAGTATGCAACAAATATAAATTTGTTCAGCGCTTTTTGAAAAAATGAACAACAAAAGCCAAAAAAATATACACAGAAGACGTTTTCGTTTCTTCCATCTTTGGAGGACTTTCAATCTCTGTTATAACTGTGTTGCCGTTTCTTAATGGATTTGGCGACGAGGCACTAAAAAGTAGAAAATAAAAACTTTATACAAAAAAGAGAACCGCCTTTAAAAACTAAAAAGTGATAAATAAGTTTAGCACAGAACACAATGACTTTAGTTAGTTTTTGAAGACGGTTTTGTATTCTTTTTTTTTTTAAGTTTTATGTTCATTTATTTTGTTTTATTTTATCTATTTTATAAACTTTCTAAGTACAAAATGAGTAAAAGCGCTTAACGTGGTTGTGTTAATTCTCCTGATTCATTTCGTTTTATGTGTAACTTCTTTACAATTTCTAAACTAAGAAAAAAGTTTGAAAATATTGTACGAGACTTATTTTGGTTTTACTTTCGGCCACCAAAATAAAGAATGGGCACCTCATCACTGTTGTATTGCAAAGGATCATGACAGTATTTATACAAAAAATAAATAAAGATGTTCAGAGAAGTTGAAATTCTAATTCTAATACTCTTGGGTACCTAAAGAGTATCTTACAATATTTTTAAAACCCCGCAATAAAAATGGAATGTAAAAGTGATCAATTTAACGAAAAGCTCATTATTTCATAACAAAACGGTGTCTGACAGTAACAGTGACACTGACAGCCGCCATTTTGCCAAATTGCTTCGTTTTATGAGAAATATGTCTCAAGAAATAATAATAATAATAATATGTGGGGACATTTTCACACACGGCCATCTGACCCCAAACTAGGGAGACCCTGTACTATGGGTGTCAGACAGCCGATATACATACACAAATACATTTTTTTTTTGTAAATACATACATTTAGATAAACATTTACTTTTTTAATCAGAAACATTTATTTGTGTAACATAGGTGGTGGTGGTGGTTTGGTGGTGGTATTTTTCCACACACTTGTCACATCACTTACCCAATTTAATAGATCCGTTAATGTCACTTGTCACTTTCTATTTTTTTATAAACACAAAAAAATGGGCAACGGGATGAAACGAAAAATTATGCGGGGGTTTAAAAATATGGTAAGTGTATCTTCTTCTGGTAATATATCCTCCACATTGGAAAATATTTCAAACCCTCTAAATGCTTTTTTTTTTTCATTCAAATTAATTTATGGATCTCGCCATGATTCTTTGAGTAACAGGATTCCCAGAACGATAATCATGTACGGTAAGCCTATCCCATGGGGAAAGTATGCCAAATACTTAGGTGTAACCCTCGACCAACGCCTTACTTTCGAAAAGCACATAAAACCGGTGCGTTCGTGCACCGCTTTCGCTCTCGGTAGGCTCTACTTCATGTTGAATGCATAAAGCACATTGTTACTTGCACAAATTGCGCATTTAACTACACAGCGTGCATTCGTCCCATCACGTCCTATGCCAGTGCCGTATTTGCCCACGCAAAGTAGTTCCGTTTCCATAGGTGCTGACCCTCCAAACCAGTTACTTGCGAAAAATTACTGGTGCCTTGTTCTACCTTCGCAATGAGAACCTCCATCTTGATCTCAAAATCCTGACCATCCAGCAGCATTTCAGTTCATGAGACGCACCTCCAAGCGCATTTTTAACTCTGCTGATAAGCACCCCAACACGTTGATCGTATCGGCCAGAAAGTGTACCGGGTGGTACACTTTCTCCCACATTACTAAGACTCGACGACCGAGACATACACTGACCGACCCTGACGACGCTATAACTCTCCTTCAGAAAAGCAAAAGGGCTCCGAGCTTGTAGAGAAAATACAAATACAGACCGCCATAACTCCGTCCTCGCTACCGAAGCGCGCTGCGAGTACCCCGTACGTCCCTAAATAATCGAAATCTGATCAAACATGTCCCTTTGCTGTCCTCCCCTAGTGACGTCCTATGCCCTCTTTGCTGTGCCAATGATCTGGCGCTTACCAGCAGTACCAGCCATGATATAGATTGTTACTTCTGGTACTTACAAATGCCACGGAAACCCCGTGGCTACTACTGATATCTAGCTACTGATATCTTATTACCTATTTGTTAATCGCATTTCGTTTTTCGGGTCTTTTTGCGTACCGCGCTGGGCTGCGCTGACGTCCGTCGCAGTTCGTTCAAAATGTTATTTAACATTAAAAATTGTTAAATGTATATTTATTGTTATTATTTTTATCATCATCATCATCATTTCAGCCGAACGACGTCCACTGCTGGACATAGGCCTCCCCCAAGTGGCGCCACATTGACCGGTCCCCATTATTTTTATAATTTACATTAAATAGGCTTTCAGACAGTATTTAAAAAAAAAAAATAGTTTAAAAAACATTAGAAAAACACGCTTTTATAAATGCACGTAAAAACCAAAAATAAATTATGGATCGTTCAAGTTGTCTCTATTTCTGGGCTGAAGTGTAAACTATGTGATTTTAATTATAATATTTGATTGTAAAAGCGTGGGGCGCTGCATTGCATGCATTTATTTCAAGCAGGCGAATGAGCCCGTATACTCTCCATGTCCGCCAGTGCGTCTGTATTTTGTTATAACCTTGAAACCTGATCGTGTTCAAAGTCCATTACGTGACCTTTTCACAAGTGCAAACACGACTATGATACGATATTCCATCGTGGTATGCCAGTTTCTGTCTTCCGGTTTCATCATGAGACCTTGAAACTGAATCGTGGTCAAAGTTCATTACAAGACCTTTGTAACAAGTCCAAACTTGGCTACAATACGATATTCCATCATGGAATGCCAGTGCCTATGTTACGGCTTCATCATCAGACCTTGAAACTTAATCGTGGTCAAAATTCATTAGAAGACACTTCTAACAAGTCCAAACACGGCTATGATACGATATTCCATCATGGAATGCCAGTGCCTATCTTCCGGCTTCATCATCAGACCTTGAAACCTAATCGAGGTCAAAGTTCATTATAAATATTTTTAACATTTATACATTTATTTCAAGCAGGCGAATGAGCGCATACTCTCCATCTCCGCCAGTGCGTCTGTATTTTGTTATAACCTTGAAACCTGATCGTGTTCAAAGTCCATTACGTGACCTTTCTCACAAGTACAAACACGACTATGATACGATATTCCATCATGGAATGCCAGTTCCTGTCTTTCGGCTTCATCATCAGACCTTGAAACTTAATCGTGGTCAAAGTTCATTACAAGACCTTTCTATTAAATCCAAACACGGCCATGATACGATATTCTATCATGGAATGCCAGTGCCTATCTTATGGCTTCATCATCAGACGTTTGAAACTTAATCGTGGTCAAAATTCAATACAAGACCTTTCTAACAAGTCCAAACACGGCTATGATACGATATTCCATCATGAAATGCCAGTGCCTATCTTCCGGCTCCATCATCAGACCTTGAAACATAATCGTGGTCAAAGTTCATTACAAGACCTTTCTAACAAGTCCAAACACGGCTATGATACGATATTCCATCAAGAAGTTCCAGTTCATATCTTCCGGCTCCATCATCAGATCAGTTCGACAGTACCATATTATTGTATTGTCACCAGAAGTACATACAGCTGCCAATTTTCATGACGCTACGATCCTTGGAAGATGGTTAAATTAGTAACCTTATATTCCATTACATAGTTACATACATACAGGTCGACCTAATAAAAGCTTGTTAAAAACCAAGCTTCATACAAAAATCTGAAAATATAAGGGTCTGATTGCATTAAGTTGCTACTAAAAGTTAATTATTTTAGGTATTGCGTCATATTTTGCTACGGAACCCTACAAAACTGGTATGACGAATGAACGGAGCACTATCGATTTACCTGAAAACGACACCAAACTTGATTCAAAAGTCCAAATAAATCCGCTATAATTATTTTTCTAAGCGCCGGGAGGTCCGACCTTTGACCCCCCCTCCCCCCTCCCGGTCGCGGAGTTCAGTCTGCCTACCGGGCTGTTTGGGCTTAGGTGGACGTGTATAACATCCGTACCAAGTGGCATTGCTGTACCTACTCAAAGGGGTATGCCCATCGGCCATACAAAAAAATGCCTGATATAAACAACAATGAAATACACGCCAAATTGTACTACATATCGTAGGAAATCTATTACAATTTCAAAAATTATCAAAATAGTGGGCAGAAGCTAGTTACAATTGTTTTTCTAAAATATAGGTTAAGCCAAGATTAACTATTAATATGCATTAATTAAACATCAAAATAGCATTTTAATGTTTTATTCATCATTAAAAACAATTAATATATCATCAAGAAACTATACAGGAGGATAGATATAATAAAACATAATTTAATTGTTGCTCATCAGTGCGTTCAATAGGCAAAAATACTAGGGAATCTCAATACTTACAGCTTGTGACGTTATGCCTGTCATTTTGCACCGATAAGACTTAACGCCTTATTCTTTCAATATCGAGCTAGTTAATTAACACAGTGTAGGTTTCTAACCACATTTAGAGCAGGTTCAGGTCCGTGTTCAAAAAACCTAGTCAGTCAAAAAACCTAATCTAAGTCCGAGTTAAAAAATGGGTATCATGTGCAGAAGTAAAATCAAAATCGTTAGAAATGGCCTAAGTCCTCGTAAAATAATTATCATAAAAGCAATTTGAACGTAATACAAGTCACAAACATAAAACCATGAAGTAAACAATCAAAACAATGAAATGCAGTAATGTCAAACTGTCAATTAGGCAAAGGAGTGATTCATACAGCCTACGATACGCTTTCTATTTTGAAAATAATTTGAATTAAATTAATATTGACAAGCACATATTATTTTAATTCGATTTACGGTGCTTATAGCTCGAATTATATTAAATTAATGATAAATATGCATTCATTCTATAAAATAGTTAGTGATAGATTATTTGAAGAGGCTGAATGACATTTACTCGTGCGCAATAAACACTGACATTTAATATAAAAATAAGAATGAATTAGACGGATATCAAGTTAAATATTGTAATAATTGTTATATTTTCACCCTACCTAAACAAACTTGAGAATTATTTCATTATACATATTTTATTCCAACTAAAATTATGGACTATTAGTAATTTCTGTACATTTCAGGCATTTTTCGGGCGTTCCCCTTTGTCACATCCCCATACAAACATTCCCAATAGAACCCGGACTATTACTTTGCGAACCAAAACTATTTTTTTTTGTATAATTATTACATACAAGCACTCTCACATTTAAAATCTGGAGAGTAATTAGGTACTTAGTTTATATTGTAACCTCACACGCACTACTAGTTACTAGGTAAAAACTATGTTCACATAATACAGTTTGAATCTTATTTTAATTGTCATGTAGAAGCAGAACCACGACTGTTAATTATAAAATAAAATAATAAATAAATGAATTAATTAATAGTTGAATGCATAAATGAATAATTGAATGAATGCTTAATTTACCGTAATACAGGTAGGTATGCAAGTTCATCGTATATGGTAACAGTGACGCAAGTTCTTAAGCCTATATTCGTTATTGTTTACACTGATTACAGAGTCATAAAACATTCATAAAACTAAATTACAGCACAACAATTACTTATAGGTAAACACCAATGCACAAAACAATAAATTCGTAAAATAAGCTAACTTACAGCTTATAAGGGCCAATATTCAATTATGTTTGGTGGCGGTGACGACACGGTTGGCGCAGTGGCTGAGCGATCGACTGCTGCGCAGCGTGTGGCGGGTTCGATTCCCGCACAGGGTAAATATTTGTGTGATGAGCACTTGTGTTTGCCTTGTGTCTGGGTGTTTATCTATATATGTATGTATTTAAAAATTACTTACAGTACACGAGTTAGATAGGCTGGCAATGAGGAAAACAGCAAGCATTAATATTTTCTTGATAGTTTCTTAAGGCGCTAACAAGCGACTTTTGCAGATTTTAATCACGTCAAAATGTGTAGTGTAAATGATTTGAAAAAAATAAATGTTAAACTAGAACATTCTCTTAATCATTTAGTATGTGAATATATTTTTGATTAAGTTCATATTAAAAAGTTTAATTAAATCGTGAAGTTGTGTCTGACGCAGACAAAACATTGATAATCACACAAAATCTACCAGGAATATTTAAACGAAACTTTTACTATCTTACAGATAATTTTATTATCTATCTTTTAGTATACGCCTTTTTTTAGTTAAATTATTAAGATTTATTTTTTTCGACTAAACTTTGAGAGTTTTGGACGCAGTGGATTCACTGGTCGCTCAAGGTCGCCGGCGTATATCGTCGCCTTAAAAATGTTTATCAAACACACTTTTCCTTATTTTAAAAAATACTGCGCGTGTCGGGCCACTCGCAGTGTGGGTTCCGTAGTTGCCCGTAACAAAATGCAGCTTTTCATTTGACACTAGCTTTTTACTTTGCCCGTGACTTCGCCCGCATGAATTAAGGACTACTATTTTTTTTTTCCAATTGATATTGAATATAGCCTTTGTTACTCAGGGATAATGTAGTATTCGATTCATGAAGGAATTTTTTAAATCGGACCTGCATTTTTTGAGTTAAATCATAATAAACAAACAAATCTTTCCTCTTTATAATACTAATCTAAAAAAAAACTATCAAGAAAATATTAATGTTAAGTTTTGATTAGATAGTTTAGACTACGAAAATATTCTCAAACAACTTGTGACGCTAGAGGTCATCACATTTGTGTATTGTATTGTGAATTTTGTTGGGTAATGACTCAGACTAAAACTAAAGGCAGATAGACCGCGCGGAATACTGAGAGTGAAGGCAAAAAAGCAAATACAAATTCAAAAGCGAATACCTATCCCTCCGTGCTGTACTGACACTAGTCAGTATAACACGAAACGCCGCATCGTTAAAAAAACAAATAAAAATACAA
The DNA here is from genome assembly GCA_947361185.1 of Charanyca ferruginea. Lineage (NCBI taxonomy): Eukaryota > Metazoa > Arthropoda > Insecta > Lepidoptera > Noctuidae > Charanyca > Charanyca ferruginea. The sequence goes on along the minus strand of OX376058.1, from coordinate 26,255,062 downwards.
ACTCAAAAGTGAATACAATCACGAGATTGTAGGTATTCGCTTTTGAATTTGTATTTGCTTTTTTGGCTTCACTCTCAGTGTTCCGCACGGTCTATCTGCCTTTTGTTTCATAATCTGAGCCTAATGCTGAAAATATGTGATGTTGTGGTTCTAACCTTACATACTCGTAATGTATGGTTTTAATACGAGGACTTTATAAGACGCCACGACAAACCACAACACATAAATGTGGTTTCGCCTTTAACATTGTTATTCATTTATGAATTATTATTGTTATTAGGATTTAATTTTTCCATAATTTTACATGATTTATAAACTTATGTTTACTACCTGTTTTACACACCTAACAACTTCATCTAAGTAATTTTCAATGGAATGTGTATAAAATTTTCTCTTCTTCAAGTGCATTTTATAAGCTGGTCAAATATTACTCGCTAAATTGTAAAACTTACTTAGTTGTTTTTTTTTATTTATTTATTTGCCAGAAACATGGTATATTTACATAGATGGTCATATTCATATAATAGCGCTGCATGTGTCACCATTTTAACGGTATGCAAATCAATTTAAAGAACATCTAATTTAAATTTAAATTTAGGTACAATTACATCACAATCATTTTAGAACTTAATATTATTTCAATTATAAAATTATATATTCATACTCATATATCACACACACTTAAATTTAAACACATTATACGTTATAGCACTTTTCTCAGTTATAGTAGTTAAGAGCGTGTATTCGATTCGTGACGAAAACTTCTTGTTTTCGCGTTTTGCCCAGAGCAATATCGTAATGAAATGAGCAGATTATTTCAAGACAATTACAGTTTTCGAAAAGATTAAGTCTTGATTTAGGCAGCTACAGAGTAAAAGTATAATTTTTAATTATGGTTTTTTGAAGCGAAGACAATTCTTTCATATCGTTTTACGAATATAAACGTCAGAGTTAACTTTCAGGACGAATACAACCATTACAATATGCCAAAATATTTTGTTTTATACGTTTTTCCAACAGTATATACAGTCATAAAGATAGCTACAGAGCCAAAATTACGAAAATATTACTATTATGTATTAAAAAACAATGTTGAAAAAGTAGAAAATCGGTTCACTTTGACAATTTTTTTTCACCAGTATTTGAATAAAAACATAACTGATTTATTTATTTTATGAAAGATAATGTTATGCTTAATATACAGAATATTTTTCAGTCCGTTATACGAGCTCATTTATTTTAGACAAGTATTTTAAAAAGCACTGTAAAACATCGCGCGCTGTCGTTTGCCGACCAATTACAATGATTCGTGCGTATTTCGTGCATATTTTTATTTCTGATGCACACAAACAGACCACTGTATTGTACTAGTGTGTTTCAATGCTGCTACGCCGTTCTAGCTATCGTTTAGATTTTGAGTTGCGCTAAATCGAATACGCGCCCTTAAATTCATTATATATACCTACTACTGCCGTAAATTTTTCACTTCCATAAACAACCGTTTAGCTGACTGTAACAAAAATTAGCACTTATTACAAATCCCAATATTTCGCACACGGAGCCTTGAATAGAAAAACGGTCTCTACACACTCAGTATTTTTTAAACTTGAAACCTTTGAAAGACCTATCTAACGATATCCCACACTATAGGATAGACAAGGACAAAAAATCATCTCGACATTACGTGTAGGGGAACATATACATACCATTTTGTCGGCTTGATTAATATGTATACCCATGCCAAATTTCAGTTTTCTAATACTAATAGTCTTAGAGCTAAGCCGCGGACGGACATGGCGAAACTATAAGGGTTCCTTCTTTACTACGGAACCCTAAAACACAAATAAAAGGCAGCACGGTTTTCCATTCCAAAGGACTTTTTCAAAATATGCGCTGCCACCGACGACGCCGTGGAAGTGGCTGAATTTTGGGCCAAACAAATTTAAAAGACTGTCGTGCCAGCGATACGAAGAAGACGAAAAAAATATGCGTCATGAGTGTCGTTACATTATTTTCGCACAAGTTCCTCAGCACCCTCGATAACTATGGAAACGACATCGACAACGAATATTATGTATCATTTCGCAGTCACCATCTTAGATTTGGTCCTCAATTTCGTCATCAGCGCCCCCAAAAACCATGAAAAAGGCAAAGAATATTTTGTAAAATTTCGTCGCCATCATGAATTTTGACACAACATAATCCTTGGCCCTCGGAACAAGGAGTGTGTCCCTTTATAATGAAACTTTAACCTAGTCATTATTAATAACTATCTTAATTAGGTTGCTACTTCGTTCGCGTGAAAGCTTCCAATATATTTAGTGCCTTGCGACATGGAATTAAATGTAGGAATCATGTTGGAAAACAGTATTCTTCCCGCACCGCAACGACCCCATTTCACGGATGCTGCACAAGCGGATTTGCCATTGTGGAAAACCATTGTGGAAGCCAAGTGGAATAACCATTTGCGCAATTGTTATTCGAGGAGCGTTCAAAGGCATTCGAGCGAATGTCTTTTGCGGAAATATTTTTCGCTCATGTATCCTGCTAGGTACCTTTTTAGTCTAAACCACAACGAAATTAATCTTAAACAAATTAATATGTAATTTAAAAAACGAAAACAAAAGGTTTTCAGCGAAATTCCATTAAAAAGCAAAACTAAAATATGAATATATGAATGATGAATATGATGAATATAACCAAAGATTTTTGACAAATTGTATAAAAAAGCTTTGTTGTTTAGTGGAATACCCAAGAGAGCGTGTTTCTTATGTACTTATTTATTTTTTAGTTTTGCTATAAAGCTATATGGTAGGTACTTGAATTTGGCAATTCCAAGATCTAATTGTAACAATTCGAACAAACTGAAAAACGACTAGAATACTTCGTTCACTTACCTATAATAATAATAATAATAATTCTTAGCGAACTAGAACTAGCGCAAACCTGTAGTACTCGATACTAATGACCGCAAGGAGGTATGGCAGAGCAAGGAGCTTCACGGGCGCTTCTACCGGGCCCTACATAGGCCTGATGTAGATTTCTTGGCGTCCGTATCCTGGCTGCGTTTTGGTGACCTGTTTGGGGAAACCGAAGGTTTTGTCTGTGCGATTATGGATGAAGTTATGATGACGAACAACTACCGGAGGTATATTGTGAAGGACGGCACGGTTGACATTTGTCGGGCATGCCACCGGCCGGGTGAATCAATCCGACACATTACCTCTGGGTGCTCTCGTCTAGCTAACGGAGACTACTTGCATAGACATAACCTTGTAGCTAGGATTATCCACCAGCAACTTGCTCTAAAGTACAGGCTTGTGGAGTCGGAAGTACCGTACTACAGGTATGTGCCCGACCCAGTTCTCGAAAATGGCAATATCACGTTGTATTGGGATCGATCTATCATCACTGACAGGACTATTGTTGCCAATAAGCCTGATATAGTGGTGATAGATCGATTAGAGCGTCGCGCAATGATTGTTGATATAGCGGTTCCGCATGACGAGAACCTCGTGAAAACCGAGAAAGATAAACAAATTAAGTATCTTGACTTAGCTCGCGAGGTTGTCGACATGTGGGATGTGAATACAGCAGTCATTGTGCCGATAGTCGTTACGGCCAATGGACTCATTTCCAAGAGCCTCGACCAACACCTAAGGAGGCTCTCGTTAGGCAGCTGGATCAAGGGGTTGATACAGAAAGCGGTACTCCTGGACACGGCGCGTATAGTCAGGATATTCCTCTCTCAGGAGCCCTGACCACCGGTAGCTTGGACCCTATTCCCGATACCGGTGGGCTACTATTTTTTATATTTTTAAATGTTTTTATGTTTTTTTTTTTTTACTAATATTTAAAAATATAATACAATATGTAAATAAAATAAATAAATGAGAATAATAATAATATGTGGGGACATTTTCACACACGGCCATCCGACCCCAAACTAGGGAGACCCTGTACTATGGGTGTCAGACAGCTGATATACATACACAAATACTTTTTTTTTTTTTTATATACACCTATGTAGTTCCAGTGCCTATTTTCCGGTTCCAGTTCTTGAAAATCCATCGTGGCTAAATTAAATCTCAAGACAATTGTAATAAGCACAAGCATGACCAGGATGCTCCGTTATGGAGTTCCAGAACCTACCTTATCTACCTTACCTATCTTGAAAATAGATGACGGCTAAAGTGTATCTCAACTCAATTTTAAGAAGCCCCAACACGACTAAGAATTGTCGTTTCGTTATGATGTTCCAATTTTATAGTACCATAGTGTTGTAATGTGAAATGTGAAATTTATTAACATATTTTTACAAAATTTCAAATCGATACGATAATTTAAAATTGGTTAATTTCGATTTACAAGATTTTCTTACATAGTTACAGGTAAAGCGCGTTATAATGCGTGTTAAAAGAAGACAACAACATAATAACCCACACAACTATTATTATCAGCCAAGTTAATCGCGCGAATGCAAGAGGTTGGTAATTAACTAAGTAGGTATGTAAGTACGTCATTTGATCGTACGTAAAATGGTTTCGAACAAAACTCCACGCTAAACTTAATCTAAAACCTATGAAAACTTAGAATTAACCGGCAATTATCGGCAATATTCGATAATAGCAACCTCGATTCACATATCAGGATAATCAAATGCAGGGGGGAACCTTAATAATTATTACAAAAAATTGCGCGGCAAAAAGTGTCGAGTACTTTGTATAATACATACATAATACACTTGTAAGTCCAAGTCTATGACATAAGCGAATGTATATAAGTGAAGTCGAGGAAGTTCTCGGCGCAGATCAACATGACTCGTGTTGCAGTACTAATAATTGCCTTAGGCCTCGTCGCTGTTACTTGCGCCTCACCAGGTATTACTTTGTTGTTATTATCCTAGCTTTTATTTTAAAGTTTCTTATGTCTACAATTTAAAAAGGCAGTTTTCTATTGGTGTGACTTAAGCGTCGATCTTCCCAATTATATTGTAGAATACGTAAATAAACTCAAAAAAATGTGTTGTGTTCCAGAATTTAAAAAAACTTAAAGTTAATATATTGAAATATATTTTAAAAACTTTGTGTTAATATGTTTATATGTGTCGCTCAAATACTCAGTTAAGACGTTTTAGGGCTATATTTCAATGGGACACCATGGTGGCGCAACCAGTCGCCGGCCACCAACAAAATGTATACCACTCTATAGGCTATATTTCACTGGGACACCATGGTGGCGCAACCAGTGGCATACATTTTGTTGGTGGCAGCGACGCCATGGTGTCCCGGTGAAATAGGTATAGCCCGTATTCTAAGCTCTTTTCAAAAACTAATTCATCGTTCAGCAAATTGATAATTTTGAACATTCCATAAAAAAAATATTTTTCGTCCATTGATTTTACAGATTTGTGAATTTTATATATTTGTTATTTCTAGGAGGCGGTGGCGGTGGGTTCTTCGGCGGTGGAGGTGGGCCCAACGGCGGCGGTGGAGGTGGGCCCAACGGCGGCGGTGGAGGTGGGCCCAACGGCGGCGGCGGGGGCGGAATCTACGGCGGCGGTGGTGGACCCTCCGGTGGCGGCGGAGGCGGTACCTACGGCGGCGGTGGTGGACCCCACGGCGGCGGCGGAGGTGGACCCTTCGGTGGCGGCGGCGGCGGCGGCTACTAGGTATTGTGTTGTTATTTCAATTTGTGCATTTGAATGTCTCAAAATGTTTAGGCCAAAGTAACGTTTGTATATCAGAAATTACGCTTCAGGAACCTATTGTTCAATATTTTAACATAGATAATGTACGTGTACACTTATATATTGTCAGCAACTGATGTAAATACTAACACCAACACTAGATGCTTTTGGGAAAACATGACACTTTCGTCCATTCCTGAAATTTTTAACATAATTTATTTCAACAGCATTATTAATAGTGATTGTTTTGTTTGTTTCAGATATTAAACTGTAACCTGGTCCTGTAGAACGAAAATCAAAAATTCAAAGTGATAAAACAAATTGTTGAAGTTTTGACAATGTTTGTAATGTATGTATGTATTATTGTATTAATCACATCCAAATAAAATTTCTTGTTTTTATAAAATATCTCAGCTTTTAAATCTATATATCACACTTATTTTCCTTATTTCATAATTATTATAATACCAGCCTATAATAATAATACCGGCCTATAATTATAATACCAGCCTATAATTATAATACCAGCCTATAATTGTCCCACTGCTGGGCAAAATCCTCTTCTCATACAGAGAAGGCACGAGCATTGATCACCACGTGCGCTCAAGGCGGATTGGCGATTTCAGACTTATATCAATTATAAGTCCAGGTTTCCTCACGATGTTTTCCTTCACCGATGTCAATGATGCCCAAGATAAACTTAGGAATCACATAAGAAATTGAAAAAATTGATTGTCTGTAAAGTCGGTTTCGGAAACATAATGGCTAACATATATAACATAAGCAAATAATGGGTTCCGTCGAGGTGGGCGGAGCTTATTACTTGGGCCGATCGTGCCTCTCTATCGCTTGTTCCGCGCTCTCGCTTGTACGCTCAAGCTCAGGCGGAAAGTGACACTTTTTCGTGCGTGCAACCGGTGTTCATCAATTTATACGACCTTATCACGTCAAAAGTTATATTCAGTTCCTGAATTAAATTTTAGGTAAAAACAAAAATGTCAAAGCATAAAACATTAAATTAAGATTTAATGGTGGCTAATGTTTTTCCTGTGGTTTTTTGAGGCGTAAAAGTGGAAATCAAGTATAGCCTATGGCGCTTGAAAATAGTTTAGCTGTTTTTTAGTACAAAGAGTGTGTTCTATGATAGCAATTATTACCAAGGAGAAGTACCACAACGTATACAAAAAGCTGGAGAGGACCCACCTATATTTTATCTCATCTCACACACTGCTAGGTAAAACTACTATTTTTTTATATAAAAATCTTCTGTGAGTGTGTATGAAAGTGAACTCCTCCTAAACGGATGGATCGATTTTGATGAATTTGTTAGTGTGTGTTCCAGTGGATTCGAGAATGGTTTAGATTCACAATTGGACCCGGCAGGTGGCGCTATAGTCGGAATGCAGGACAACGTCTGCCAGGCCCGCTAGTTTTTTTATAAAACTAGCTTTTGCCCGCGACTTCGTCCGCGTGAATGTCAGTTATCGTGGATGCAGAAGAAGTCGCTGATTAAAAAGTAGCCTATGTCCTTCCCCAGGGTTCACGCTATTTTCATACCAAATTTTATGACAATCGGTTCAGTCGTTTCATCGTGATGCGTGCGTGCGTAACAGAGTTACTTTCCCATTTATAATATTAAAAATATTAAAATATTAAAAGTTTTTTATTAATAATAATTAAATATAATATATACAAAGCTTAAAAATAAATATAAACACATAATATGTACAATGCTCACAGGGCATCAAAAAACTCGTCCCCATCTCTCTCAATGGGACAAGTGCCCAAAAGGCTAGCAGCATCACCACGTTGAATGGCAATGCTAATTCTTTGGCCCAAGAAAAGGCCAGCCCTTTGGTCACGTGAAGAGTCGACCAGCCGCTTTGCAATGTCCCTAAAAACAAGGTGAGCATTCGGGCCCCATGGCCCTAATGTTTCAACCCCAAACGGCTCAAACATATAACTTTCAAGAAGGTTGTTATATTTACGCCGTTTGAGGTTTTCCGCACCTTTAATTAATATTAAATAAATATGAATTAAAGTTAAATTAAAGTATCGAAGCATGGATAAGTATGGAAAGTATGGATAAGACAAAAAATACTTAATATAATAACAAAAGTGATCCAAAAGTATACTGCTGTATGTCCTTAACCTGCTGTGAACTCAACACAAAGCATCACAAAGTTCTCACGAATATCCAGTTTAACCGCTCCCTAACAGAAGGAAAAAAATACAACAAAGAAAAACAATATCTGATTTCCTTTACGTACAACATTCAAGTCCAATACAGAATTAATCAGGTACCTCGAGATAAATACTCCTATGTTTTCCTTATAATCTACATAATAGATAATATACCCACTATTATAACTGCTAATCTTATAAATGCGAAAGTAACTCTGTTTGTATGTTGCTTTACTGCTACTCACGATACCTATTTCACTGTATAATAATAATAATAATAATATGTGGGGACACTTTCACACACGGCCATCTGACCCCAAACTAGGGAGACCCTGTACTATGGGTGTCAGACAGCTGATATACATACACAAATACATTTTTTTTTTGTAAATACATACATATATAGATAAACAACACCCAGTATATGTACTACTAGCGACCCGACCCGGCTTCGCCTGGGCCTATAGCCTTCCTCGATAAATGGACTATCCAACACAAAAAGATTTTTTCAATTCGAACCAGTAAATCCTGAGATTAGCGCGTTCAACCAAACAAACAAACAAACTCTTCAGCTTTATAATATTAGTATAGATTCGTCGATGAAAAGTTCCATAGCATCTTCAAAGTTCATGATTAGTTCACCACGGATGGTTAAGTAAGGCTAGCAGTTATCTTCAGATGAACCAATAATATAATAAGAAAGAACGTCTCGTTGTCTGGTCTTGCAGTCATAATGCAGTAATTTTGTTTTTAAGAGCGTGTATTCGATTCGTGACGAAAACTTCATGTTTTCGCGTTTTGCTCAGAGCAATATCGTAATGATGTGAGCAGATTATTTAAAGACATTTACAGTTTTAGAAAGATTAAGTCTTGATTTAGGGAACTACAGAGTAAAAGTATAATTTTTAATTATGGTTTTTTAAAGCGAAGACAATCTTTTCTTAGCGTTTTACGCCAGTGTGTGTTTTTTTTTCACCAGTATTTGAATAAAAAGATAACTGTTATATTTATTTTATGAAAATAAAGGTTATGCTTAATATACAGAATATTTTTCAGTCCGTTATACGAACTCATTTATTTTAGACAATTATTTTAAAAAGTACTGTAAAACATCGTGCGCTGTCGTTTGCCGAACAATTTCAATGATTCGTACTTATTTCGTGCGTTTTTTTTTTCTGATGCACACAAACAGATCATTGTATTGTACGCACGGCTACACATCAAGCTATACATTGCCAGTTTAAGCTGACCTCTCAATGTATAGAAATTGTATACAAAGCGAGATCAGCTTATACTAGAAATGCATAGCTTGATGTGTAGCAGTGTATACTAGTGTGTGTCAATGCTGCTACGCCGTTCTAGCAGTCGTTTAGATTTTGAGTTACGCTAAATCGAATACACCTCTGAAGAACTACTCGGACAGAAAATAAGTCTTAAGGGCAAGACTTATTTTCTGTCCGAGTGTATCAGTTCTTCTACAAAACATAACCTAGTTCTAACCAAAGATAAGTAGGATACATCTAAGTTTAACCGCATATGGCCGGCTGCACCTAGTTGTAGCCGACTAAAACTAGGTGCAGACGCACTTCGGGTTTAAGCCGTAACACATACACAGTTACACAATTACCGAACATTACATTGTGTGGGATGCCTGTATGTAAATTAAGTTTTTATTTACTCTTAACGGTTTTTTGGTGTGTAAACCTCTTAGCGCTCGGTACACGGTACTAGCTGACGCTTCGAGCGTCAGACGCGTAAGGCGTAAGCGTCAGATGACGTCACCGTAAGACTTGTTGTTCATATGTGCGTGAGACTGGTACTGATACGAGCTCACATGTTTACACGTCAATTCTCGTGAGTATTGGCCACTATTTATCTTTTCCGTGGTATAGGCCACGGATACATTGGCACTCATTTGTTTTTGAAATAAAAGCATGTATTTTTTGCTTTTGTTTATTTTTACCTTCTGGTCTTTTTTCCTGGAATTTATTTATTGCTTTGTCGAAGTACTTGTCATACCTTCTGTTTTACTTGTGGAAGCAAAGCTCTTTGCTTCGAGAACGTGGAACTTCAACCGCACAATCTTCAGCCTCGCTGTCATGTGTAGTAAAAAGTACTCATGGCCAACCCATTTTAGACAATCAAGAAGTTTTAGTCCTTATTATCCCGGTTACATTATTGGATCAGCTCGATCAGACCTTAATATTGCATTATCACCGAACTTGCATACCTATGTATGTTTTTAGTTCAAAATGTTGAAACGGACATCTTACTCGTACATACAAACACTGCAGGTTAAATAAAAGCTTGTAATAACAAAATTAATAAAAAAATAAAAACATGAACGAATGATAACCGAGAGTTCCATCTAACTACTCCCAGCCAAGCGGTTCGAACTGTACCGAATAAATGTATATCCAACATGTTCTCTCTTACGCAATTTCTATTTCTATCCCTGTCTTAACCCGTCAAAAGCCGGTTGACTGGTCTCCATAAAGTAGCGGTGCAACATGATGTGACGTAATGAGGTGATCGAATGCAATGAATTTTTGTTCAACACGTTGTTTTTTGTTGAAAACCGCATCAAAATCGGTTCCGTCAAACGGGAGATAATCGCGGACAAACATACATACATACATATGACGGTCCATCGCGGTACAGGGCGTCCCACACTACGCTTGCCCAAACGCGGTCCCTACTCAAAAGCATGTCTACTCCATTTACCGTCTACAGATGTGGACTTTTCACTTCCACTTCATCGTGCTGATACGACGCGCAATGTCGCAACTCACCCGATCTTAAGTGGTGATGCGGCCTAAGGTGAAGCACCCTTGCCTAGGATAAACTGGTTCACTCGTGTCTTGAAGATACCCATAGAGGCGGGCAGTGAATTCCACAGATTTCCACAGATTCAGATTGTCAAAAGTTCATACTTCTTTTATGGGGGGGTACTGTGTAAAATTTTATAATAAAATACCTCTTGATATTCTACAACGAAATGAAAGACAATTTAAAACATGTATTAAACGCACACTGTAGACAAGCATATTATAAATTAGAAGACTACATCAATGACAAAAATGCTTGGCTAAATGCTGGTCCTAAACCATGGTCCTAAAACAACATTCCTCTAATTAGGAAATTCCCTAAACTGCCTGTGTATTTCCTAATTAGAGGAATGTTGTTTCCTACCCCTTTTTTTTATTGACATGAGTAACGAGTATCGTTATTATTATACACAAATATATTTTAATTACTTTTTCGACAGTTTAGAAACATTGGAAACCTTCGTTTTGTATAATTTAGCAGCATTATTTCAATTTTGTAAATGTGAGTACCATGGAGCCATATTTTAAGTAAATTATTATGTGATTGACATAAATGAGCATGGCGGTTGAGAGAATTGTCATGCTCACTCAAATGTCTCGCTGGTGGTGGCGCGTGTGTTAGATCATTCAGCTCCCTCTAAAATGGTTGAGCTGAATGGTGCTGATTCACGCGTCATGTTCGTGAACGGGCGCTGTCAGTAGAGATCGGTCAACTCTTAACTGCCATGGTTTTTATCTTGATTATTTTTTATATTTTGTATTTTTATATTACCTTCATTGTTTTCACATATAGAAGCAACAAGAATAATGTAAGCAGTATTTTGTAAAAACCTGATTTTAAAAGAGTGTCCGTGGAGTTTCTTGCTCGTTCTTCTCCATAGAGACCTACCTACGTTTTGGAACGAGCAACTAGCTTCAACTTTCTGACTAACTGACCGACTCCTTGACAATTCAAAAGTGCCTGTAAATGGTTTAATTGAAATAAATGCTTTGACTTTGACTTTGACAGTCTGGCAGTTTGCACAATAAATATGGAAGCAAAGTGCTTGGTTCGAGACCGTGGAACTACAACCGTATAGCGGTGACGCTTCGCCGTATCCCAGGGCCTCAAGTCTGCTATTACAATAGTGTCAGAATGGTCTATCATTGATTTTCATAATGGCGCCATTATATTAGTCGATTACCAAACTTGTCAAAATCAACAATTATGAAATCAATTATAGACCATTTTGACACTATTGTAATAGCAGACTTGAGGCCCTGGTCGTTCGATGACTTTTCCAAATGTACCCGATAAAAGACCGATGGCAACGGTGCGACGATGTTCAAGGTTCTGGAGCCTAATCTTAACCAGGGAGTCGTTGTCAATGAGCCGCTTGGCACGTCTTACAATAACTTCCAACGCCTGCAGCTGGTATTTGGCAGATCCATCACAAAGGTGAGAACAGTAATCCATGCACGATCGAACTTGTGCTTGGTATAGATTCAGCAACTGTTCCGACGTAAAGTACTTTCGCACTTTTACGAGGACTCTCAGCTTTTTGGCAGCTAGTTGGGTCTTTGACTCGATGTACGACCCATAGTAGAGATTCGACGTTAGAGTAACGCCAAAAAGTTCAAGATGGTCGGTGATCGGAACGGATACATTTCGGAAAATAGGGGCCAAAAGAAAGGTCTCTTCTTGGCAGAGAAAATACACGCCTGGGTCTTGGCTGCCTTGAGGGACAAGTTCAAACGCCCAACCATGGACTCTCTGTGAGTCTGGGTTTCAGCCGCACAGCGCAGGATATGTAACTCTCTGCAATCGTGCTGTCATCTGTCTACCCAAAGGTACCGGGTTTCAGCAGAACGTTGATATGCAGCAAATTATTAAAGGGTTGCAAAGAGCCCGAGCCCTGAGGGACCCCGGCATTTATAGCCATTTGATCAGACAAGCAGCCATCAATGACTACTCGTATTGAACAATCTCTCAGGAAATCCAATATCCATGCACAGAAGCCAGCGGGCAAACCAAATGATGGAAGCTTGCTAATTAGGCCATCATGCCCTATGCTCGAAAGTCCTTCGAAATGTCCAGGGTTTTCAGAACTATAGCAGAAATAACATCTGGTCCACTGGTCTTGTTCACATCAAGATTGCGTAACGCTTTTCGAACCTCCTTTTGGCAATTGCGAGTATTAGATATCGATGTCGTGCCGCCAGGCAAAGTCGGAGGAGTCGCGTCTCCTGCATCAAGATGCGAAGATTCTGCAAATAGAGGCAAATAGGTTTGCTTTGTCTCTTCTGCAGTGTGAGCCAGAGTACCATCAGGTTTCAGCAATAGAAGTTCGACTCGACCGATTTAGCTAGGGACCAAAAAGTTTTGCAACCCGCAGGGTACGAGGCAAGTTCCTTTCTTATTGGACTAATGTGGTCATGTTGAGCCCTTTGTAGAACCTTCTTGAGGGACTTGGCAGCTCTATTAAAGGTTGTCTTCCTCTGGCGTAAATACCTTGCTTTACAGTGACGAGTGTCAACCCAGGCTAGGTAAGCCTCATGCTTCTGTGCTTCCGCTCGTCTGCATTGTGAACTAAACCACGGGCGGGCTTTGTGGGACGGAGGTACAGAATATGGAATAAAAAACTTTATACCTTGACATAACACTTCCGCCACGGTATCCGCGAAGGTAGAGGGATCCCCAGAAGAAAAACAGACAGGCTATCAAGGGTAAGACGCGAAAAATCAGCGCATTTCATCCCTGTCTGCGAATTCAGATGTTGTCCCGGGCATTCCGGCTTGAGCCTTAAAATCGTGTTCCAGGGAGTACCCTGGATATGATAGGTACGCCGTGTCGATCGGACATCTGATTTGCGTCTTCGTCAAACACAAGAGCTTTTCGGTCCCAACTCCAATTTGGAAGTGGTCCGGAACGATATCTGAGTGCAACCCTCTAATATGGATGAGGTACACTTTCAGTGACAGGGTGCAGTCGCTGTACTAGACTCTTGTTTCTTTTGGACAACTTGAAGTGAATTGAGGTGAGAAAGGTGGAAGTAGAATGAGGCTTCACGCTGCTGACCAGCAGACACGTACAACTCGACGACATCAGTGGATAACTAATCTGGAGACTGCGGGGATGCCCGAGCCCCCCCCGGGGATGTCCATCAGGCCCGATCGTCCGGTTGCCAACCGGCACGATGGTGCAACCCGGGATTTTTCGCGAGTTGGCGGGGCATCCTCCCGAGAGTGGTTAGTTCCGATCGGGTCTCCTACAGACTATCTGCGGAAGGCCAGCGGTACACCGTGCCTTGGATCCCGCTACCCTCCTGGACTAGGTACCCGATGCATGTCAAATACGGTCTGACAGCGAGTGAAGCAGCTATTCCATTGAGCAGCTAGGGTGGCCTACTCAGACGGCGCGCGGTGTCACTGGACATCGCACCGAAAACCGGCAAGGCCGTTTAGCGGGGCGGCTTTATCTGGTGGATGGTCACTAGCCACGGCCAAAGCCTACCACCAGTATGTTGTCGCCTGATTTGCACCACCCAGGGACTACGTGTGGGGATTCGGAGTAAAGATGTACTCCTACGAACGAAGACGACTCAGTCCCCAAAAAATTCTATCATCTAGCGTAAAATCCCAATTCTATCCACCAGAGAAATCCCAATTAGTGGACCAGGCCCACGGTGAGTGTCCATGTTTCAGCTCTGTAAGTCATTACGAGTACAACGCACTGGGTAAAGACCCTGGTCTTCGTGTATATTTTGGCAAAGATATATGTATTCTTGCTCAACCTTGAGAGTAGCGCCATTTAGGACTACGGGTCGCGGAAAGACATGACCATGGTACATGATTTTGGGCTTATCCAGGATCATCCCGAGGCCCACCCGTCTTTGAAAATTGCTTAGGCTGTTTAGGATCACTTCTAGCTCCTGCAGAGACTCTGCCATGATAACAATGTCATCCGCAAATCATAGGTGCGAGATGTACAAACCGTTGATGTTTGTGCCTTGTCTTTTCCAATAAAGCGTCTTGAAAACGTCCCCCAACGCGTTTGTAAACAGTTTCGGAGAGATGACGTCTCCCTGTCTCACCGCTCGATGCAGTTGGATTTGTGCTTCGTTGTTGTACTTGGACGGTCATTGTTGCGGCCTTATGCAGACACCTCAGCATGTCGACGTACGGAGTTCAGCACAGTCCCGTTCTTGACGGTGTCGAAGGGTTTCTCGTAGTCCACATACGTAAAGCACAGGTTGTATTCCTCGGTCTTTTGGATAATTTGCCTGTAGGTGTGTATGTGGTCCACGGTGCTGTAACCTTTTCGAAACCCGACCTGCTCTGGTGGTTGGAAGTCATCGAACTTTTGTGCGAGACGATACGAGATAATTAATAATACGGTTTATTTTGGTTTTTTAGCAAAAAGGTTTTTCAGGCATTGGTCCCACCACCGATGATTAACGAGAAACGAGCTCTTGGTGAGCTAGAAACTTGAAACGTGTAGGCGTGAAGCAAGATACAAAGACGCGCGACGTCATGCGAGTGTGTAGTTACGATAGTTTGGTCGCTGGGCTATAAGCGAGTGTGAGAGAGCGACGCCGGGTTAATACTTGCGCCACTCGCCACCACCGCTGGTATGCGTATGTAACAAGCGAAACTTTCTCGGCGAGTGAGCGTCAAGTGAGCATCGTCGAGCGAGTATTTTTTTATAGCTCCTATCGCGGATGGAGTTCGGACTAGGTTCGGCAGCATATGCTGTCAGAAAGATCCGGCAATTTACTGATGTGGATACCGCGAGACTGGTCTATTTTAGTTGCCTGTTGGTCTAGTGGTCACTGACCCTGACTGCTAAGCCGGAGCTCGTGGGTTCGATTCCCACCCAGGACAAACTTTGTGTGATGAGCATGATTGTTTGTTCTGTGTCTGGGTGTTTATCTATAATATGTATGTATTTATAAATAATATAAGTATGTATATCAGTTGTCTGGTTACCATAACACAAGCTCTGCTTAGCTTGGGACCAGATGACCGTGTGTGAGTTGTCCCAAGATATTTATTTTTTTATTTTTATTTATTTTTCATAGTATTATGTCTTACCGTATTTTACTTTGGGGGCGAGCTGCAGACATCGATTCTATCTTTATTCTGCAGAAAAGAGCAATCAGAGCCATTTACAATCTACGTATGCGCGATTCTCTAAGGGAACTGTTTAAGGAAATTAACATAATGACGGTACCTTGTCAATACATTTATGAAAACATTATGTACGCTAGAAAAAATCTGCATCTTTTTGGTAAAAGAAGTGACAGACATAACTATAGTACTAGAAACAGGGACCAACTAGTTCAACCAGGTTTCAGACTGGCTAAAGTAGATTTGTCTTTCATGGGGTTCTGTCTAAAGTGTTACAATAAAATACCTCCCCACATTGTTCAACTTAATGAGACAAAATTTAAGTCCTATATTAAACGCACACTATGCCGCCGAGCATATTATAAATTGGATGATTACATCACTGATAAAAATGCTTGGCTGGATGCTAGTCTAGCTCCACAGCCATAAGGGTTCATAGATTTATTGATTAGCATTGGTGACTATTTTTTGGAGCTGCTGAAGATGTAGAACTACATTATCTTTGCATTGTATAAACTTAAGCTATTAGTATTATATAATTTTGCATAGCACATACATGTGAGCACTATGTACTTTAAAGCCACCATTTACGAGATGTCTTTCGTTGACTTGAATATGCCCTGGCGGTTGAGTGTTTGTCATGCTCACTTCAATGTCTCGCTGATGGTGGCGCATGTGTTGGATCATTTGGTTCCCTTCAAAATGGTTGAACTAAATGATGCCGATCCGTGCGTCATGTTCGTGAACGGGCGCCGTCAGTTGAGACTGGTCATCTCTTAGCTGCCTCGGTTATTTTAAATTTATTTTGAATTGTCTTATTTCATTGTCACTAGACCTCTTTTAACGTGCACAACTTGTTACATTGTTCTCACATTGTACCTCTAGATTCAACATGAATGATGTAACCTAAATTTGTAATATTCCATTGGTTTTAAAAGAGTGTTCATGAAGTTTCTTGCTCGTTCTTCTCCATAGAAACCTACTGTTTGGAACGAGCAACTAGCTGCAACTTTTTGACTGACTGACTCCTTGACAATTCAAAAGTGCCTGTAAATGGTTTATTTGAAATAAATGATTTGAATTTGAGTTAAGTTTGAGTTCCAGAACCTACCTTCCAGCTCCATCATCAGATCTTGAAAATAGATGATGGCTAAAGTGTATCTCAACACAATTTTAATAATCCCTAATACGACTAAGAATTATCGTTTCGTTATGATGTTCCAATTTTATAGTACCATAGTGTTGTAATAACGGGGGTTTTACATATTTTTACAAAATTTCAAATCGATACGATAATTGGAAATTGGTTAATTTCGATTTACAAGATTTTCTTACATAGTTACAGGTAAAGCTCGTTATAATGCGTGTTAAAAGAAGACAACAACATAATAACCCACACAGCCAAGTTCCTCGATTCACATATCAAGATAATCGAATGCAGGGGAACCTTAATAATTATTACAAAAAATTGCGCGGCAAAAAGTGTCGAGTACTTTTTATAATACATACATAATACATTTGTAAGTCCAAGTCCATGACATAAGCGAGTGTATATAAGTGAAGTCGAGGAAGTTCTCGGCACAGATCAACATGACTCGTGTTGCAGTACTAATCATTGCCTTAGGCCTCGTCGCTGTTACTTGCGCCTCAGGTATTACTTTGTTGTTATTATCCTAGCTTTTATTTTAAAGTTTCATATGACTACAATTTAAAAAGGCAGTTTTCTACTGGTGTAACTTAAGCGTCGATCTTCCCAATTATATTGTACAATACACGTAAATAAACTCAAAAAATGTGTTGTGTTCCAGAATTTTAAAAAAGTTTTTAAAATAATATGTTATTATGTTTATATGTGCCGCTCAAATACTCAGTTAAGACGTTTTAGGGCTATATTTCACTGGGACACCATGGTGGCACAACCAGTCGCCGGCCACCAACAAAATGTATGCCACTCTATGGGCTATATTTCACTGGGACACCATGGTGGCGCAACCAGTGGCATACATTTTGTTGGTGGCAGCGACGCCATGGTGTCCCGGTGAAATATAGCCCTTATTCTACGCTCTTTTCAAAAACTAAACTATCATTCAACAAATTGATAATTTTGAACATTCCATAAAAAATATTTTTCATCCATTGATTTCCAAGTGACAGATTTGTGAATTTTATATATTTGTTATTTCTAGGAGGCGGAGGCGGTGGCGGTGGGCCCTTCGGCGGTGGCGGTGGCGGACCCTACGGCGGTGGCGGCGGACCCTACGGCGGCGGTGGAGGTGGGCCTTACGGCGGCGGCGGTGGTGGGCCCAACGGCGGCGGCGGGGGCGGAATCTACGGCGGCGGTGGTGGACCCTTCGGTGGCGGCGGGGGCGGACCCTACGGCGGCGGTGGTGGAGGACCCCACGGAGGCGGCGGAGGTGGACTATTTGGTGGCGGCGGCGGCTACTAGGTACTGTGTTGTTATTTCAATTTGTGCATTTGGATGTTTAAAAATGTTTAGGCTAAAGTAAAGTTTGGATATCAGAAATTACGATTCACGAACCTTTTGTTCAATGTTTTGACATAGATAATGTACGTGTACACTTCTTGTTTGGGTAACAATGGGGTATTATATTTATTGTTTTTAAGTATGTACAATATTTACAAGAATAATAAAATAGAAAACCTAAAGTATTAAACTAAAAAAAAAACGAAAACCTATCACAATAAAGCATCATAAAATTCGTCCACATCGCCGTCAACTGGAAATGTACCCAAGACACTGGCAACATTGCCACGTTGGATGGCAATGCTTAATCTCTGACCAAGGTAAAAACCAGCTCTTGAGTCACATATATATTGTCAACAACTGATGTAAATACTTACACCAACACTAGATGCTTTTGGGAAAACATGACACTTTCGTCCATTCCTGAAAATTTTAACATAATTTATTTCAACAGCATTATTAATAGTGATTGTTTTGTTTGTTTCAGATATTAAACTGTAACCTGGTCCTGTAGAACGAAAATCAAAAATTGAAAGTGATAAACCAAATTGTTGAAGTTTTGACAATGTTTGTAATGTATGTATGTATTATTGTATTAATCAAATCCAAATAAAATTTCTTGTTTTTATAAAATATCTCAGCTTTTAAATCTATATATCACACTTATTTTCCTTATATGATAATAATTATAATACCAGCCTATAATAATAATACCGGCCTATAATTATAATACCAGCCTATAATTATAATACCAGCCTATAATTATAATACCAGCCTATAATTATAATACCAGCCTATAATTATAATACCAGGCTATAATTGTCCCACTGCTGGGCAAAATCCTCTTCTCATACAGAGAAGGTACGAGCATTGATCACCACGTGCGCTCAAGGCGGATTGGCGATTTCGGACTTATATTAATTATAAGTCTAGGTTTGCTCACGATGTTTTCCTTCACCAATGTCATTGATGTCCAAGATAAACTTAGAAATCACATAAGAAATTGAAAAAATTGGCTGTCTGTAAAGTCGGTTTCGGAAACATAATGGCTAACATATATAACATAAGCAAATAATGGGTTCCGTCGAGGTGGGCGGAGCTTATTACTTGGGCCGATCGTGCCTCTCTATCGCTTGTTCCGTGCTCTCGCTTGTACGCTCAAGCTCAGGCGGAAAGTGGCACTTTTTCGTGCGTGCAACCGGTGTTCATCGATTTATACGACCTTATCACGTCAAAAGTTATATTGGTACTTGGTTGCGAACCCACAGCCTCGTGCATGAGAGGCCTTAACCACTGAGCCATCACCTCCTGGCCGCCTATATTAGGCACTACATAATTATAACAACCAACAGCCTTGTCCAAAAGGGATATCTTGGGTTGGTAAACATGGCGTCATTATGAAAATGTTGTTTATATTAAAGGTTCGTTATTTAGACTGGCATTACACATCATTGACATTGGTTCGTAATTCTGTCTTTAACATGATCGTACCCTGGATATAGTAAATATGGTCTCTATACAGGATGAAATTGAATTCATTAGCAAAATTTTAAGGAGTGACTCAGACCACGAACCTGAACAACTTTCATTATGGAGCCAACTCAAACAGCGCAAAAAAAAAACAGCTGTGCTGTGCTGTGTGTGTGAGTGTGTGTGCTGTGTGTGTATATATATATTATATTTTTATTAATATATTTATATATTATATTTTTTTAAATAAAATGTTATTACAATTCCTTCACTAATTAATCGAAAGGAACTTCGTTCCGTCCGGGTGTCCCTTGACACCTCTAAGTTTTTTGTGTATATTTGGTAGGTTTGGTAGGTCGTAGGCTATTTTGTATATGTATTCAAATATATATTTAAATTTATATGGCTAGCTAGTATTATTATAAATTAAAGTTGACTTGTGTTCGTTCGGTCTAATCTCGGGAATTACTGGTACAATTCTGTAAATTCTTTGGCTATAAAAAGCTGCGCTATATTTTATTATCAAGCAATTAGGGACTCGCAAAAAAAATCGCATCTGCGAAGTCGTTTTTTTTTGTAACACTTAAGAATTTGATGAAATTTTGTTAGAATATAGCTTCAACCCCGGAGAAGGACATAGACTTTTTAATCTGGAAGACTGGGATTTCTCTGCACCGCGATAACCGACATTCACGCGGACGAAGTCACGGGCAAAAGCTAGTACTTAATATAATAACAAAAGTGATCTGAAAGCATGCTGCTGTATGTCCTGCTGTGAACTCAACACAAAGCATCAAAAAGTTCTCACGAATATCCAGTTTAACCGCTCCTTATCAGAAGGAAAAAAATACAACAAAGAAAAACAATATCTGATTTGCTTAATGTATGCCTTTACGTACAACATTCAAGTCCAATACAGAATTAAGCAGGTACCTCGAGATAAATACTCCTATGTTTTCCTTATAATCTACATAATAGATAAATACCTACTATTATAACTGCTAATCTTATAAATGCGAAAGTAACTCTGTTTGTGTGTGCGTTTCGACCGCGCGGCCACGGCGATATATCGAAAAAAAAACTTTTCCAAGATTATGTAAAATTTTGTAAAAGTTGATTCCCAAAACCATAAATTTGTCGAAGATATGGTTAAAAAGTTAAAAGGGTTTGAACGTGGCCGCGCCATTGAAACGCGGAGAACCGCGCGGCCACGGAGATCTTTAAAACTAAGCGTAGCAGAGACCTAAAATTCAGGTAAATAACAGATTGAATTTGTAAAAAAAATGTAAAAATACAGAAAAAAATCCTAGGTTTATATTTTAGGAGCTGCAAGACAAAAACCCCATGGCCGCGCCATTGAAACGGTGAATAACACTCTAGCGCCGATATCACGCTGAAAATGCATCGCAGACGTCTGAAATTCATTGTAAAATCTAGATTTGAATTTGTAGAAAATGTAAAAAATATACAAAAAATACCCAGGTTTAGATTTTAGGAGCTGTAAGACTAAAACCCCATGGCCGCGCCATTGAAACGGTGGAAAACACGTTATCGCTGATATCTCGCTGAAAAAGCATCGCAGAGGTCTGAAGTTTTTAGTAATATCTAGATTTGAATTTGTCGAAAATGTAAAAAATATACAAAAAATACCTAGGTTTATATTTCAGGAGCAGTAGTGCGGTATCGTATAAAAATAAGTTTTGATTATCTATCGAAGAAAGTAAGTATTAGTGAGTTTTTTTTTATAAACAACACCTATTAATATGTAGAACTACCGATAATATGCAAAACATATTTTTTATTCATAATACAAAGCCTTGCAATGTGTTTTGAATATTTCGATAGGGTGACCATGCCTTGTTATATACAGAAAACTTTCCACCTGTTGTAATAGAAATCATGTCCCAAGGATTCTAAATTGAATTAAAATGAAACGAAGAGATACAAAAACTTAATAATATATCCTTATTTCTTTAAAAATCACATAAATCACAGATTGTTTACTTACACTAAGATATAAACTTCTATTAAAATCACAAATCACAGATTGTTTACTTACACTATGATAAATATTTTTTTTTAATTAAGGGGATAATATTGTCAAAATCATGCAAAAAAAAATTACATTTCACACAAACCAAAACTAAATGAGGTAACCACCTCGTATAAAACGTCAATATTTTTGAGATTTCTAATAGATGATGATTAACATATAAAAAATCAGGGTAATATTATACTTTACTTTACATTGGGAATAAGCTCGCTAAGTGGGAATATGCAACCACTTTTTTTCTTGACCTTCGATTTCTTGGTGGAAAACTCAAAAATATTGACGTTTTATACGAGGTGGTTACCTCATTTTATAGTTTTGGTTTGTGTGAAATGTAATTTTTTTTGCATGATTTCGACAATTGTCCCCTTAATTAATAAAAAATATTTATCTTAGTGTAAGTAAACAATCTGTGATTTGTGATTTTAATAGAAGTTTATATCTTAGTGTAAGTAAACAATATGTGATTTATGTGATTTTTAAAGAAATAAAGATATATTATTATGTTTTTGTATCTCTTCGTTTCATTTTAATTCAATTTAGAATCCTTGGGACATGATTTCTATTGCCAGGTGGAAAGTTTTCTGTATACAACAAGGCATGGTCACCCTATCGAAATATTCAAAACACATTGCAAGGCTTTGTATTATGAATAAAAAATATGTTTTGCATATTATCGGTAGTTCTACATATTAATAGGTGTTGTTTATAAAAAAAAAACTCACTAATACTTACTTTCTTCGATAGATAATCAAAACTTATTTTTATACGATACCGCACTACTGCTCCTGAAATATAAACCTAGGTATTTTTTGTATATTTTTTACATTTTCGACAAATTCAAATCTAGGTATTACAAAAAACTTCAGACCCCTGCGATGCTTTTTCAGCGAGATATCAGCGATAACGTGTTTTCCACCGTTTCAATGGCGCGGCCATGGGGTTTTAGTCTTACAGCTCCTAAAATCTAAACCTAGGTATTTTTTGCATATTTTTTACATTTTCTACAAATTCAAATCTAGATTTTACAATGAATTTTAGACGTCTGCGATGCATTTTCAGCGTGATATCGGCGCTAGAGTGTTATTCACCGTTTCAATGGCGCGGCCATGGGGTTTTTGTCTTGCAGCTCCTAAAATATAAACCTAGGATTTTTTTCTGTATTTTTACATTTTTTTTACAAATTTAATCTGTTATTTACCTGAATTTTAGGTCTCTGCTACGCTTAGTTTTAAAGATCTCCGTGGCCGCGCGGTTCTCCGCGTTTCAATGGCGCGGCCACGTTCAAACCCTTATAACTTTTTAACCATATCTTCTACAAATTTATGGTTTTGGGAATCAACTTTTACAAAATTTTACATAATCTTGGAAAAGTCTTTTTTTCGAAATATCGCCGTGGCCGCTCGATCGAAACGCACACCTGTTTGTATGTTGCTTTATTGCTCACGATACCTATTTCACTGTATATGTACTATTCGTCGATGAAGAGTTCCATAGGATATCTTCGAAGTCCATGATTACTTGACCACGGATGGGTATTACAACTAGCAGTTATCTTCAGCTGAACTAATAATATAATAAGAAAGAACGTCTCATTGTCTTGTCTTGCAGTCATGATGCAGTCATTTAGTTTTTAAGACTTATTTTCTGTCCGATTGTATCAGTTCGTCTACAAAACATGACCTACTTCTAACCGAAGATAAGTAGGATACATAGGGGCTATTAACGACTTTTACAGATTTTAAACTGACAATCACGTCACAATGTGTAGTGTAAGTGATTTGAAAAAAATATATGTTAAACTAGAACATTCTCTTAATCATTTAGTTTGTGAATATTTTTGATTATATTCATATTAAATAGTTTAATTAACTCGTGAAGTTGTGTCTGACGCGGATAAAACATTGATAATCACATAAAATCTACCAGGAATATTTAAACGAAACTTTTACTATCTTACAGACAATTTTATTATCTATCTTTTAGTATACGCCTTTTTTTTAAGTTAAAGAATACTATCTATTATTTAATTTTTTCGACTAAACTTTGAGAGTTTTGGACGCAGCGCATACAATTCTTTGGTCGCTCAAGGTCGCCGGCGTATATCGTCGCCTTAACCGCATGTGGCCGGCTGCACCTATACCCTGTTCACAATAAGATTAGACATTTACTCAAACCTTTTTTACAGTCCGTTCAACCGATTTTGACTTCTATTGCCTTCTGATGCCTGTATGTAAATTAAGTTTTTATTTACTCTTAACGATTTTGGATGTGTAAACCTCTAGCGCTCGGTACACGGTACTAGCTGACGCTTCGAGCGTCAGACGTGTAAGGCGTAAGCGTCAGATAACGTCACCGTAAGACTTGTTGTTCATGTGTGCTTGAGACTGGTACTGATACGGGCTCACATGTTTACACGTCAATTCTCGTGAGTATTGGCCACGGATACCTACATTGGCACTCATTTGTTTTTTAAATAAAAGCTTGTATTTTTTGCTTTTGTTTATTTGTTTATTTTTACCTTCTGGTCTTTTTTCCTGGAATTTATTTATTGCTTTGTCGAAGTACTTGACATACCTTCTGTTTTACTTGTGGAAGCAAAGCTCTTTGGTTCGAGACCGTGGAACTTCAACCGCACAATCTTCAGACGCTCGTTATCATGTGTAGTAAAAAGTACTCATGGCCAACTCATTTAAGACAATCAAGGAGTTTTAGTCCTTATTATCCCGGTTACATTATTGGATCAGCTCGATCAGACCATAATATTGCATTATCACCGAACTTGCATACCTATGTATGTTTTTAGTTCAAAATGTTGAAACGGACATCTTACTCGTACATACAAACACTGCAGGTTAAATAAAAGCTTGTAATAACAAAATTAATAAAAAATTAAAAACACGAATGAATGCTAACCGAGAGTTCCATCTAACTACTCCCAACCAAGCGGTTCGAACTGTACCGAATAAATGTATATCCAACATGTTCTCTCTTACGCAATTTCTATTTCTATCCCTGTCTTAACCCGTCAAAAGCCGGTTTACTGGTCTCCATAAAGTAGCGGTGCAACATGAAGTGACGTAATGAGGTGATCGAATGCAATGAATTTTTGTTTACGATTTTGACGGAGTACCGCGTGCTTAGCGTGCTGCAATTCATTTGATTACCTATTGGAATTCTTGGATTCGATTGCTATGGCTTCAAAATTCAGTAACATTGCCTAGATGCTTAACATTGCCTACACTCTAAAAAGTTAAATTATTGCCGCCGAGAAATGTTAGGTATTTTGCCATATACATAGCCGATTTGCTTTTAGTAATATAGACAGCAAAAAACAGAACACACATGACTTTAGTTTCAAAAGTCGGTAGCAATACAAAACAACTAACAGAACATAGGCACCGACTTCCGAAACTAAAGTCATGTGTGTTTGTGCTAAAGTTATTTATCACATTAGTACATTTTTTTTGAAGACGGTTCTCTTTTTAGTAAAATGTATTTATTTTGCACTTTTTAGTGCTTCCATTCCATATCATTTGCACTAAATCCATTAAGAAACGGCAACACGGTTAAAACAGAGTTTTAAGTTCTCCAAAGATGGAAGAAACGAAAGCGTCTTCTATGTATATTTTTATGGCTTTTGTTGATTTTTTCAAAAAGTGCTGAATAAATTTCTAGTCGTTATACACTAAAACCATCCCCAGAATATAAAAAAAAAACACTTTTCTGAAAACCGCAACAAAATCGGTTCAGTCAAACGGGAAATAATCGCGGACAAACCAACATATGACGGTCCATTGCGCTACAGGGCGTCCCACACTACGCTTGCCCATACGCGGTCTCTACTCAAAAGCGTGTCTACTCCATTTACCGTCTGTCCGTCTACAGATGTGGACTTTTCACTTCCACGTCATCGTGCTGATTCGACGCGCAATGTTGTAACTCACCCGATCTGTGGTGATGCGGCCTAAGGTAAAGCACCCTTGCCTAGGATAAACTGGTTCACTCGTGTCTTGAAGATACCCATATTATTTATATTGGAGAATAGAGAGGCGGGCAGTGAATTTCACAGTCTGGCAGTTTGCACAATAAATATGGAAGCAAAGCGGTTGGTTCGAGACCGTGGAACTATAACCGTATAGCGGTGACGCTTCGCCGTATCTCTGCTCGTTCGATGACTCTTGCAAATGTACCCGATAAAAGACCGATGGCAACGGTGAGACGATGTTCAAGGTTCTGGAGCCTAATCCTAACCAGGGGGTCGTTGTCAATGAGCCGCTTGGCAAGTCTTACAATAACTTCCAACGCCTGCAGCTGGTATTTGGCAGATCCATCACAAAAGTGAAAACAGTAATCCATGCACGATCGAACTTGTGCTTGGTATTGTAACAATTCTGCTAATTTAAGAAATAAAAGGCTATGCAGAATTGTACGATTGAATTTAATAGCTCTCACGGAAAGATTAAAATGTGATGAGTATCAAAAACAGAAGTAGGAATTAAAATTAGCACTGACCTAAACGCACTACGTTCAGGCAGAGATTTCCAGGTTAAAGGGATCCACAGCCTGGCCGGCAAACGGGATCGGCCGAAGAGAAGACTGCCGCGATCGGCTCCTAGCTTTGCGGCCGGATCCTATCAGTAAGACCCGCCCTGGGAGCAGCAGCACGCGACAGGACGACGGTACAACTCAGGACCGTTACCGACTTTCGATTGTGGACCGGTAGTCTTGCAGTTAGTAGACTGGTAGACTTCAGTAAGTTGAGCATATGAGTAATCAGCGTGTTACTCAAGCGACAGCGAGATCTAGACTGACCCATTTAACAGGTTTCTTTTCTGACCGCTCTTCCGAAATTCATAAAAAATCCAAGTATGAATTAAATTGAGCTGTCAATGCTGACGTAAACATAGTCCGTTTATTATAAATCTTTAAAAAATAGAAATCTGTTATTAATCTAACTAATAAAGTTATTAAATTGTGTGTGTAGTGAATATAGACACCAGTAAATGCTCGCAGAGTGCTACATTGAGCCCATGAGAAATAAACTCTGAAAAACCATTTTAAAAAAATCTTTTGAGCTATTTCAACAAGCGTCCTTCTATCATTTATTTTACTATGTTTAACAATATTACATGGTATATAGAAATATAAACACAACCCTTGACCATCATTCAGTTTTACTGGGAAGTCGTGACCGTTCCCGACAGGGCCGAAGTGTAACATGAAATTGAATATTGGTCACTCAGACTAAGCTGATCAACCAAACGGTTTCCCTGCATCGGAACAAACCGCAAAGTTCTTCGGACACTTCAAAGTGCTCTTTGATGAGGAGATCGAAGGCATAATGTGTGTGGCTTGTCGGCTCGGGAAAGAAATGTTGGACGAGGCTGCCAAAATGTGTGATGTGGGAGTGACAACGAGTGAGATCGACGAATAGTTGCTGGGCTTGCGCTCTGCTTACTGTGGAGCGTACGCCCAGGCTCCCTGCGTGTCTGCACCACAGTTTAAGTTGATGTAAAGTGACGACTATTACTTTCCTGTGATTATTAAATTTTTATTTAGTTTTCTTTTATAGTGACTGTGTTTTAAGTTTATTCTATAGTCTATTTATTAACTTTTAAGTTTAATTAATCTATGTTTGTAGCCGGCTGTAGCGACGCCGTTATCAGTGCTAGTCAACCTGCCACATCGTTGGATGCCCTGGTAAGATGCCCCCATTGCTCACAGGCACGCTTTTTTAAAGGCGAACGGGGACTGAGGATACACTATGGCAGGATTCACAAATCTCATAGTGTACCTTTGTGCCTTGAAACCACTTCCCCAACTCCTTCTGAAATATCACTTTGGAAAATTTTGTCAAAATTAAAAAATTCTACCCCTGTTTTAAAGAGAGTTCCCCGAGGCGCAAGACGTTCTGTTGCTTTAAATTTGGCGCAATGTATTCGTCTTGCGACCCAGGAGAATTCACAAAGTGCCTGGGAGCAATTACTCACCTTCCCTTATAGGATTCTGCATGTCCAAAAAAATTTGGCTACCAAAAAGACATTAACCAACCAAATTAAAGATAATTGCATCAATTCGACTCTTATTTTAGACACAAAATTTCCTACATTGCATAACCACACATCAAAAGGTTTGTGTTCTCTTGTGGAATCAAAGTTAAGCGAGGGTGATATTAGGGGAGCTGCTAGGATTTTATTCAGCAGCGATGTGGTGGCGCCTTACTCTCCAGAAACTCTTTCAGCTCTGGAGAGTAAACACCCAGCGCCTGCTGATGGTCTCACCTTTCCCGACCCTCCCGACCCTCCCGACCTGGATTCGACTTTTTTTAATTTTTAGGTCCCGAGTTATTAGCAGCCGTGGGTTCCTTCCGGAGTGGTTCCGCTGGCGGCCTCGACGGCTTAACTCCACAGCATTTAAAGGACCTTTTGAGCTCGGCCGCCGGGGATGCTGGTGAGTCACTGTTAAAGGAGCTTGCGGCTCTGGTTAAACTTATGCTCTGCGGCGGTGTGAACGATGCCGTCGTCGATGTCTTGTATGGGGCAAATTTATGCGCCCTACGCAAGAAGGACGGCGGCATTCGTCCTATCGCCGTGGGGTGCACCTACAGGCGTATGGCAGCCAAAATTTGCTGTAAAATTTACAGTGACAAACTTACCAACAAGTTTCAGCCCCTGCAGCTTGGCTTTGGTTCCAGAGGGGGCTGCGAGGCTGCCGTACATGCCCTTTCCACTTTTTTAAAATCTAACAAAGGTGAGGTCATTCTTAAGGTTGACGTTAAGAACGCCTTCAACTCCGTCAATAGAGACACTTTGTTGGCCGAAGTCAAAAAAGAATTACCCGAAATTTATGGTTTTTTGTGGCAGTGTTACAGGCACCCTTCAAAATTACTTTATAAGGACAATGTTTTGGAATCTGCAGTCGGATGCCAACAAGGTGATCCTCTTGGGCCAGTTATTTTCAGTTTGGCAATTCATCCTATAATACAAAAACTAAATTCCAAATTTAACGTATGGTATTTGGACGACGGAACTCTAGGAGGTGATATAGACACTGTTTTGAAAGATTTTCAACTCCTGAAACAGCAATTTGAATCTATTGGCCTAGACCTGAATCCCTCCAAATGTGAAATTTTTCTTTGTGACAATACCGACAGACAAACGACTTTAGATAAATTTAATGCAGTAGCTCCACAGATCAAAATTTTAGAAAAAAGCTCACTGCACCTCCTGGGTTCCCCAATTTTGGAAGATAGTTTTGCACCTTTCGTTGACGAAAAAATCAGACGTTTTGACGATATTTCGGATAGACTCTCCAAAATTAATTTACATTCGGCATTTACCCTCATCAGATATTGTTGTTTTGGTCCAAATTTTATGTATTACCTTCGCTCTTCGCCTTTATGGCAGCAGCCACACCTTTTGGACAAAATTGATCTACTTATTAAAGATACACTAACTAAAATTCTTAATGTGGCCCTGGATGACCGAGCGTGGCTCCAAGCCACACTGCCTATTCGTTTTGGTGGTCTCGGGATCCGCAAAATTTCCAGTGTTAGTTTGCCGGCGTTCCTGTCCTCCGTCCACAGCACCGAAAAGTTAACCACAAAAATCTTATCCTCGTCACTGGTTGACTTTGAAGTGCCGTGCTTGACTGATGCGGTGAACGCCTGGAAAGTGGCTTGCCCAAGTACGGTTCGGCCCGTGAACCCATCTTCCCAGAGACAGTGGGATGAGCCGCTCTGCAAGTTGGTACGGAATAAACTTATTAATACGTCCACCAATCCTGCTGAGCGTGCCCGCTTGCTGGCTGTGGGTGAGTGGGAGTCGGGCCTCTGGCTTCAGGCACTGCCGTCACCTAACATAGGTACTATGCTTAGTGACTCTACATTCCGGCTCGCTACATGCCTACGTCTGGGCGCTCCTTGCGGGGCCCCGCATCGCTGTCAATGTGGTGAAGTTGTCGACTGCCTCGGTCACCATGGCCTTTCCTGCTGTAAAAGCGCAGGCCGGATAGCACGGCACGCCAGCATTAATGACATCATCCGTCGTGCTCTTGCCTCCGCCGGCGTGCCAGCTGTGTTAGAACCTAATGGCTTGGCACGTGACGATGGTAAGAGACCAGATGGAATGACCATAATGCCGTGGAAGTTGGGTAGACCTTTGGTGTGGGATGCAACTTGTGTCGACACCCTTGCGCCATCCCATCTTCCTAGCACGTCGTGTTGTGCTGGGGCGGCTGCTGCAGGTGCCGAAAACCTCAAACGGCGTAAATATAATAACCTTCTTGGAAGTTATATGTTTGAGCCGTTTGGGGTTGAAACACTAGGGCCATGGGGTCCGAGTGCTCACCTTGTTTTTAGGGATATTTCTAAGCGGCTGGTCGACTCTTCACGTGACCAGAGGGCTGGCCTTTTTTTGGGCCAAAGAATTAGCATTGCTATTCAACGTGGTAACGCTGCTAGCCTTCTGGGCACTTGTCCCATTGTGAGCGATGCGGACGAATTTTTTGATGCCCTGTGAGCCCTCCATTGTACATAATATAAATATATTTTTTAATTTATTTTTAAGCTTTGTACATATTTAATTCTTTTGAATGTAGTAAATAAATAATACTGGAAACTAGATAACGAAATACCTACTTAAAATAGAACGACTTGCTCAGTATGAATTCTATTTCTAGAACGCCCATATTGGTCTTCTGAAGCGGGGTATTATAGTACCGGCCAGACTCAATTATTGCAGACTAACAGTTATTTTTATTTATTAGTGCGAATAGGATTTAAAAGAACACCCGATACATCAGCGGGTGTCCAGCCGTTTAGTACAAAATACAGCCATACGCACTTACATAAACATCAGCTTGGAGGTTTTACGTTAGTTAGCCGTAAACTTATTATGAGTAATATTGACAATCGTCAAGATTGACGACTGTCATTGACAAACATGTCATAGCAAAACATTATTTATTTTCCAGATTTATAAAAGTATTTTATACATATTAATTAACACACACTCAGTGTAAAGAAAAGGACGCAGACAAGACGAGCATAAAGACTGTAAGTAAAAATATTCTATTTAGAAGAATCCAAGAACCTATATAGACAAATATTATAAAATGTAAACATCAGTTGTGATAAATGATTTCATGCTTATAAAAAGTAAATATAGTATCGTGTTAAACAGAATACTATAGTATTGGTTCAGCAACTGTTCCGACGTAAAGTACTATAGCAACTTTACGAGGACTCTCAGCTTTTTGGCAGCTAGTTGGGTCTTTGACTCGATGTACGACCCATAGTAGAGATTCGACGTTAGAGTAACGCCTAAAAGTTCAAGATGGTCGGTGATCGGAACGGATACATTTCGGAAAATAGGGGCCAAAGAAATGCCTTTTCTTGGCAGAGAAAAGACACGCCTGGGTCTTGGCTGCATTAAACTGTCCAGATTGGCATCGCCCCAACCGGAGACTGCCTTGAGGGACAAGTTCAAACGCTCAACCATGAACTCTCTGTGAGTCTGGGTTTCAACTGCACTGGCACGTGCGCCGGATATATAACTCTCTACAACCGTGCTGTCATCTGTCTACCCAAAGGTACCGGGTTTCAGCAGAATGTTGAAATGCAGCAAAAAAAGGGTTGCAAAGAATACCGAGCCCTGAGGGACCCCGGCATTTATAGCCATTTGATCAGACGAGCAGCCATCATGACTACTCGTATTGAACAATCTCTCAGGAAATCCAATATCCATGCACAGAAGCCAGCGGGCAAACCAAATGATGGAAGCTTGCTAATTAGGCCATCATGCTCTATGAAAGTCCTTCGAAATATCCAGGAAGACGGCAAGTGCCTTCCCATATTTCTCGATGGCTTTTCTCCAGATTGGCAGGCATGTGAGTGGCGTACACTATAAGATCCCCAGTGGAACGATTTCCGCAAAAACCGTATTGACGATGACTGAGGTGGTTATTAGTTTCAAGGTACGCCAGGAGCCTGTTGTTGAGGATACGTTCCATTGTCTTGCAGAGAATGGACGTGGCTGAGATAGGCCTGTAGTTTTTAGGATCGTCATGACTACCTTCTTTAAGCACGGGCTGCACATTGACGAGCTTCTATAACTACTCCACTAATCCAGTCTCGATAAAGGCGCATCAGTACAGGAGACAATACAGGTGCACAGGTTTTCAGAACTATAGCAGAAATACCATCTGGTCCGAACTTCCTTTTAGCAATTGCGAGTATTAGATATCGATGTCGTGCCGCCAGGCAAAGTCGGAGGAGTCGCGTCTCCTGCATCAAGATGCGAAGATTTTGCAAATAGAGACAAATAGGTTTGCTTTCTCTTCTGCAGTGTGAGCCAGAGTACCATCAGGTTTCAGCAATGGAGCTAGTGAGGGGCGATAGAAGTTCGACTCGACCGATTTAGCTAGGGACCAAAAAGTTTTGCAACCCGCAGGGTACGAGGCAAGTTTCTTTCCTATTGGACTGATGTAGTTATGTCAAGCCCTTTGTAGGACCTTCTTGCGGGACTTGGCAGCTCTATTAAAGGTTGTCTTCCTCTGGCGTAAATACCTTGCTTTACAGTGACGAGTGTCAACCTAGGCTAGGTAAGCCTCATGCTTCTGTGCTTCCGCTCATCTGCATTGGGAACTAAACCAAGGGCGAGCTTTGCCAGACAGCGGTACGGAATATGGAATAAAAAACTTTATACCTTGACGCAACACTTCCATCACGGTATCCGCGAAGGTAGAGGGATCCCCAGAAGAAAAACAGACAGGCTGTCAAGGGTAAAACGAGATAAATCAGCGCATTTCATCCCAGTCTGCGAATTCAGATGTTGTCCCGGGCATTCCGGTTCGAGCCTTAAAATCGTGTTCCAGGGAGTACCCCGGGTACGATAGGTACGCCGTGTCGATCGGACATCTGATTTGCGTCTTCGTCAAAAACAAGAACTTTTCGGTCCCAACTCCAAGATGGAAGTGGACTGGTACGATATTTGAGTGCAACCCTCTAATATTGGTGAGGTGCACTTTCAGTGACAGGGTGCAGTCGCGGTACCAGAGTCTTGCTTCTTTTGGACATCTTGAAGTGAATTGAGGTGAGAAAGGTGGAAGTAGAATGAGGCTTCACGCTACTGACCAGCAGACACGCACAACGCAACGACATCAGTGGATAACTAATCTGGAGACTGCAGGGACGCCCGAGCCCCCCCGGGGATGTCCATCAGGCCCAA
This sequence comes from Charanyca ferruginea, assembly GCA_947361185.1. Lineage (NCBI taxonomy): Eukaryota > Metazoa > Arthropoda > Insecta > Lepidoptera > Noctuidae > Charanyca > Charanyca ferruginea. The sequence continues at coordinate 26,222,016 of OX376058.1, read as the reverse complement.
TCATCCGGTCGCCAACCGGTACGATAGTGTAACCCGGGATTTTTCGCGAGTTGGCGGGGCATCCTCCCGAGAGTGGTTAGTTCCGATCGGGTCTCCTACAGACTATCTACGGAAGGCCAGCGGTACACCGTGCCTTGGATCCCGCTACCCTCCAGGACTAGGTACCCGATGCAGTTACAGTTATGCATGTCAAATACGGTCTAACAGCGAGAGAAGCAACTATTCCGTCGAGCAGCTAGGGTGGCCTACTCAGACGGTGCGCGGCGTCACTGGACATTGCACCGAAATACGGTAAAGCCGTTTGGCGGGGCGGCTTTATCCAGTGGGTGGTCACTAGCCACGGCCGAAGCCAAGCACCAGTATGTTGTCGCCTGATTTGCACCACCCAGGGACAGAAAGATGACGGAAAGATGTAATCCCACGAACGAGGGCGACTCAGTCCCCAAAAAATTCTATCATCTAGCATAAAATCCCAATTCTATCCACCAGAGAAACCCCGAGCTTCGCTCATAGCATGCTGAGCAACCTTGAATTTGCGGACCAGGCCCACGGTGAGTGTCCATGTTTCAGCTACGTAAGTCATTACGAGTACGACGCACTGGGTCAAAGACCCTGGTCTTAATGGATTATGGGATCGACAATTTAAAGATATGACGTAGAATCCCGAATGTCGCTCAGCCCAAGCGTATCCTTCTGTTTGCTTCCTTCTCGAAGTTATACCGCCCTAGTTGTATATTCTGGCAAAGATATAATTATGTATTCTTGCTCAATCTTGAGAGTAGCGCCATTTACGACTACGGGTCTCGGGAAGACATGACCATGGTACATCATTTTGGTCTTATACAGGGTTCAACCCGAGGCCCACCCGTCTTTAAAAATTGCTTAGCCTGTTTAGCATCACTTCTAGCTCCTGCAGAGACTCTGCCATGATAACAATGTCATCCGCAAATCATAGGTGCGAGATGTACAGACCGTTGGTGTTTATACCTTGTCTTTTCCAATAAACAGTCTTGAAAACGTCCCTCAACGCGTTTGTAAACAGTTTCGGAGAGACGACGTCTCCCTGTCTTACTGCTCTATGCAGTTGGATTGGTTTTGTGCTTTGTTGTTGTACTTGGACAGTCATTGTTGCGGCCTTATACAGACACCTCAGCATCTCGACGTACGGAGTTAAGCACAGTCCCGTTCTTGATGGTGTCGAAGGGTTTCTCGTAGTCCACATACGTAAAGCACAGATGCAGGTTGTATTCCTCGGTCTTTTGGATAATTTGCCTCTAGCTGTGTATGTGGTCCACGGTGCTGTAACCTTTTCGTTCGAAGCCATCGAACTTTTGTACGAGACGATACGATATACTTAATATTCAATTAATAATACGGTCTATTTTGGTTTTTTAGCAAAAAGGTTTTTAGGCACTGGTCCCACCAGCGCCTAACGAGAAACGAGCTCTTGGTGAGCTAGAAACTTGAAACGTGTAGGCGAGAAGCACGATAGAAAGACGCGCGACGTCATGCGAGTGTGTAGTTACGATAGTTTTGTCGTTGGGCTATAAGGGAGTGTGAGAGAGCGACGCCGGGTGATTATTTGCGCCACTCGCCACCACCGCTGGTATGCGTATGTAACAAGCAAAACATTCTCGGCGAGTGAGCGTCAAGTAAGCATCGTCGAACGAGTATTTTTTTATAGCTCCTGTCGCTGCGACAAACGATTGCATCTCTTCTATTGACACCGGATCTATTTCTGTTGTAAGTTGTGAGCGAGAAAAGATTCAATAACTAGTCGCTTTCTCGTGGGCAGTGGGACAGATGCCTTAGTCTAAACCTGAATGAAGATAAGAGGATAATAACAAATCAGCGCCCCCAGCTATTATTACCAGCCAATGTCAATCACAAGTTCAAGTTCACAAACATACGCTGCAATTGTGTAGGTGTTGGTAAATAACAAGATAAGTTTAGTCATCTTTACATACTCTAAAAGGTAGGTATAAAACAAAGTCGCTCTCGCTATCTGTAGGTACGCTTAAATCATTTAAAATCTTTAAAACTACGCATCAGATTTTAATGCGGTTTTCACCAAAACATAGAGTAATTAAAAGGGAGGTTTCAAAGTATAGTTTAATATTGTTTTATGTGATACCTGATTAGTATTTACATTGCAATTTGCACCCGTGCGAAGCCGAAACGAGTGGCTAGTTTAATAATAATTATAATCAAAACTACGCATGATAATCCAAAAGCTGTGACCTCTCACACACACTCATTTTTATTTCGCGATATTAACCTCGGTTCATTAAATCAGGATATTTTGACTCAGCGGAACCATAAAAATAAAAAAGAGCGCGACAAGAATGACGAGTGTAACAAAAATTTGTTCATTCAAGTTCAAGTTTAAGTAAGGAATGTATATAAGCTAAGTCGAGGGTGTTCGCGGCACAGATCAACATGACTCGCCTAGCAGTAGTGACAGTAGCCTTAGGGCTCTTGGCTGTAACTTGTGCCACACCAGGTTCGTTGTTGTTATTCCAGTTTTGTTTTAGTATTTTACACATTTACAATTTCAAAAAAAAATGTTTTTTACTAATGAATCTTAAAGTAAGTCAATAAACTAGAAATAAATGCGTTGCAATTCATGATTTTTTTGAAATTAGAAGCAAATTAGTCGTCAGCATCGAAGTGGTTTTTCGAAATATAATGCAAGTGATACGTTTAGATTTAATATTCAGTTAAGACGTCTGGTCCAGGATGTCATATTGCTTGATTCATATTCAATTTGACGGTGACCGGTTTTTCTTTATGAACTTTGTTAAAAACCAATTCATTATTCAGCAAAAGGTTTAATAATACCATTCTATAGAAATATGGATTATTTTCTCTCCTATCGATTTGAAAGTGTCACCATTTGTAAAGCTTGTTTACTTATAATTTCCAGGCGGTGGCGGCGGCGGTGGCGGTGGCGGTGGTGGCGGCGGCGGGGGCGGACCCTACGGCGGCGGTGGCGGTGGACCCTACGGCGGCGCCGGAGGCAATGGACAAGACGGTGGACCCAATTACGGAGGTGCTGGTGGTCACGGCGGAGGAGGACCCTTGGGAGGCGGCGGGGGCGGACCCTACGGCGGCGGCGGAGGCGGACCCTTCGGCGGCGGCGGCGGTGGAGGACCCCTCGGTGGAGGAGGTGGACCCTACGGCGGCCACGGAGGCAACGGACAAGACGGTGGACCCGGTTACGGAGGTGCTGGTGGTCACGGTGGTGGTAGTCCCAGCGGAGGCTACGGTGGTGTCGGCGGCTACGGCGGAGGGCCGGGTCAACCTGGCGGTCCCGGCGGCTACGGCGGAGGGCCGGGTCAACCTGGCGCTCCTGGCGGTTACGGGTAAATACACTGCTCTTTTACTATACTTACTATCCTTTATTATGTTCTGTGCATTTGGACGTCTGATGGCTTTAGGCCAAAGTGCTCACTAAACATTTGACTATTAGAAATCACGCTTCACAAACTCAATTTTTTAAATATAGATTATGTAGGTGTGCACACGTGTAGTTACAGCTGATGTAATCACTTCCACAGTTCTAAGTTCTTTCGGACAAAATTCACATTTTCATACTTGTAAATTAAAACATAATTTATTTTTACAACATTACTAAGATTGATTTGTTTTATTTTTTTCAGATACTAAACTGTTACCGAGGTCGCGTAGGACAAAATTCAAAAGCTCAATGTGATAAAACAAATCGTTGTCGTTTGGCCATACACACCTATGTATTAATTTAAAGAAAATAAAATGTATTGTTTTTATAAAACATCTCAGTTTTTTAATCCAGAGTATTATTATTTTCGTCTTTAAAGACATAAATAATAAGAAGTCAAAAGACTTACCCAAAAGGGTCATCTTGACTAATCATAATAATTAATCACGAAACATAATTTAATCGTTGTCAATGTTAAGAAAAGGTACCAGGAGGCAAACATCTGTGTCACTAAAAATGACAGCGATAACGACGACCTTTGTCTTAGCGACTTTATAGTTTTAACAAAAATGGTACAAATCAATACAAAAATACATGTTTTGTCAACTTCGAAATCAGATAAGAAAATTTAAGTGAGTACTATTTAACCTTTACTTATCCGATAAGTAAATAAACTCATTTTTATTAATTCCCCTCCCCTCCCCTCTTTAATTCTTCCCCCCTCTTTAATTGTATACAATAATAATTGTTTATTGGCACTTCAAGACACGATCTTCAGTGAAGCTCTAGCTCTTGTAGTAGGATTTCCTGTATCATTTATTTTTATCATAGGTTGGGAGCTCATGCATTTATAAAAACGAGTGTAATACACCCACGACATTCCATATAAACGAAACTATATAATTGCCTACACTACTACCAAAATAACAGACAGTACAGATACGTGCGTGTGTGTGCGTGTCTACGCGCCGCTCGAACTAAAAGCAGTTCCGAGAGCACGTTCCACGCGAGAAGAGGTGACGGACAGTGTTTCAGAGGGGGGCGGAGCGTGTCGCTACTGTACGGTAGTACTAAAACTTATACTGTGGTAATACACTGGCTCAGTTCAAATTTTATCAGTACTTATTGAACAATAATCCTGGATACCAAGCAATTTATCTTTGATAAAATATAATAAATCCAACTGTATGAGGATTAGCGATGTGAAGACCTACTCCCCACAGAGCTGCGAATCTTCACGGATGAATCCAAATCAGGTATCGGCACAGAAGACGGAGTCTTCACGAAAGATGTCAAGAAACAAAAGCTTCTTCAAGTAGCTATATGTGTGTTACCGATAGGGGTCTACAACACAGTGTTCCAGCCCGAAAGCATGGCCACCTTTCTGGCAGTTTTTACAATACTAAACAGGTAGGTAGTAGAACAACCAATTCGCATACTTTTGGATATGCTGTACAATTAGTTCTTATCAGTTACTCGGTCAACTCCGTGCTGATACACGAATATCAGTAAGAATTAAACAAGGTATGTATTATCAGTAACATATACCTATATATATAACCATTCAATGGATCAAAGGACACAGTGTTTCGCGTGGTTACGATGCACGAGATTGCTAGAAGGGGATTGAGTTCAAGAGCGGTGGGTCCAGAACACATAGTGCCACTCCCCATCAGACACCCGTACCATAGTAAGAAAACGCCCCAAGGATCTACACCAACGACTCGGGACCGAACATGGCGAGAGTATGCAGGCCAAGATGGCAATTCCTGTGATTGATGGTCGCTTCACGCAGTAGGCCCTCCGACTGTCCAAATAACAGCTGCGTATAGTCTCAGCCTCCATAAATGGCCATGGGTCTTTCAATGAACATCTCTTAAAAAGCATGGTAGGCAGGTATTGGTTGATTTCATTGGTTCTTCTTGTCATGTGCCCCCTCCCTAAACCCCGCCCATGCCTCCTATAGAATATAAAAACACACTTTTTTATATTCTAATAGGCTTGCGTTCTTATCTTAAATGATGATGTGACCTAAGGTGGAACACGCTTGCCTAGGATGAACCGGTTCATGCATTGAAGATGGGAGATTATACTTATCAGGGAACAGAGAAGCGGGCAGTGAATTCCACAGTCTGGCAGTTTGCGTAATAAATGTGGAATCAAACCGCTTGGTTCGAGACCGTGTAACTTCAACCAAATACGCTACGCTGTATTTCTGCTCGTCCGATGATGGAATGGGGATGGGAGAATTAAATTGTGTAATTCCAAAGCACACTCTCCGAAATGTACCCGATAAAAGACCGATAGGTTAGCAACTGTGCGGCGATGTTCAAGGCTCTGGAGCCTAGCCTTAACCTGGGCGTCGTTATCAATGAGCCTCTGGGTGCGTCTATCAATAACTTCCAACACCTCCAGTTGGTATTTATCTATCCATCCCAAAGGTCCTGTCATGGAACTTGTGCTTGGTAGGTATAAGTTGAGCAGCTATTCCGACGTGAAGAACATTCGCACCTTTGCGAGGACTCCCAGCTTTTTGGCAGCAAATCTTAACTTTGGGTCATTCACCCAAAGTTAAGATTTGACGTCAGAATAACGCCAAGAAGCTCAAGACAGTCAGTGATCGGGACGGATACATGTCGGAAAGTAGGGGCCAGATGGAAAGGCTTCTTGGCAGGGAAAAGACACGCCTTGGTCTTAGCTGCATTAAACCTGATCAGTTTGGCATCGCCCCAATCAGAGACTGCCTTGAGCGCTTGAACTTGTCCCAAGTTCAAGCGCTCAACCATGGACTCTCTGAAAGACTGAATTTCAGTCGCACTGGCACGTGAGCTGTATGTGTAACTGTCTACAACCGTGATGTTATCTGTGTACCCAAAGGTACCGGGTTTCAGCAGATCGTTGATATGCAGCAGAGTCTACTGAGCCCTGAGGGACCCCGGCATTTATAACCATTCCATCAGATGAGCAGCCATCGATAACTACCTACTCGAATTGACCGATTACTAAGGAAATCCGATAACAAAACCAGGGGGCAAGCCATATGATGAAAGCTTGCTAATTAGGACATCATGCCATACCCTAACAAAGGCCTTTGATATTTCCAGGGAGACGGCAAGTGCTTCCCCATATTTCTCGATAGTCTCACTCCAAATGTGAGTGGTGTACGCAAGAAGATCCCTAGTGGACCGATTTCGGCGAAAGCCGTATTGACGATCACTGACGAGGTCGTTAGCTTCAAGGTACGCCAGGAGCCTGTTCGTGAGGACTCATTTTATTGCCTTGCAGATAATGGATGTGACCGAGAAGGGCCTGTAGTTGGTAGATCACCTTTTTTGGGCACGGGCTGCACGTTGGAGACCTTCCATGACTTCGGCACGAGAGCCGAAAGAGGCGTGTCAGTACAGGAGACAATTCAGGTGCACAGGTCCTCAGAAATATAACTGGAATACCATCTGGTCCACTGGCCATGTTCACATCAGGATTGCGTAACGCTTTACGAACCTCCTTATGGGGAATTCGAGTATTAGACATTGATGTCGTGCTGCCAGGTAAAGTCAGGTAAGTCGCGTTTTCTGCATCAAGATGCGAAGATTCTGCAAATAGAGAAACAAATAGGTTTGCTTTCTCTTCTGCAGTGTGAGCCAGAGAACCATCAACAGAACAGCAACAGAAGTCCGACTCGACCGATTTAGCTAGGGACCAAAAAGTATTACTACCCGCAGGGTACGAGGTGAGTTATTTTTCTAATCGATTAATGTGGTCATGTCGAGCCCTCTGTAGAACCTTCTTGCAGGACTTGGCAGCTTTATTAAAAGCTGTTTTCTTCTGGCGTAAATCCCTTGCTTTACGGTGACGAGCGTCAACCCAGGCTAGGAACCCTAGCTAACAACCCAGGGACGAGCTTAACATTCCTAACCTAACCTGCCTGGTGAACTTAATACATAGCATTACAAAGTTCTCACGAACATCCCATGTATCACTTTATATGCATATTTATTCACAACATAATTATCTACTTTATAAATTGTATTGTTTGGGATGCCTATAAGTATATCATCATTTTCATTAGTACTTCTTACAGTAAACGAGTCAGGTAAGGACACGAATACTTGGAACCCAGTACAAAGAAAGAACCGCGCGCAGAAACAGCACAAAAATAAGAATAATATTATGATTCGACTAGCTTTTTGTCGCGACTTCGTCCGCATGAAAGTCAAGTTACCATAAAACATTCAGTTCATAATGTTTAGTTCTCGTCAATAATGAAGTTTTCTATCAGTAAAATATTTTTAGTAATCGCATCAGTCATCAGTCATTCCGTGTGGTGTCGGACGTAAAGAATAGCACCATCCCATATCTTCCCGCGGGTGTCGTAAGAGGCGACTAAGGGACTCACCAGAGAATGGAGAGCAGCGTTCTCTGTGCCTTTGTAACAACCATACTGCGATCGCCAACCAGCCTGCCAAACCCCCCTTTTGGAGTAGGCCTATGTCCAGCAGTGGGATGTCTTTCGGCTGAAATGATGATGATGAATTGCATCAGTAGGCAACTACTTCCAGAAATTACCTCTTAGATCTGAACAAACAAACAAAAGTACAAATAAAACACTAGTGAATTAAGTTTGCCATTACAGTCGGGTCAAGTGAAGGCGAGGCGAGAGATTTTTTTTTTCGTATCAATGAATTTATAGCAATGCTTTTTCCTCATAGATGTGTTGATAAACATTGTATGACGCGCGTTATGAGAGTATTTTAACATGACACTCTGGGCTCCAATACGCCTTCAACTCCGGCTGCAGTCCAGTCTCGACTGTTATGATAAACTTATAGCACACTAGTATCATAATAATAATATACTCATGACCTCTTAATCATATCAGTTTGTATAACAATTAAAGTAAATAATAATATAACCAACAAACCTGGCCAAAATAAGATAATACCAAAAATTGATTAAACTCTTAACAATGTAAGTGATACACGTCGTGTACGTATACGAAAACCATTAGCACTGATTAAGGTCTAACGGTAATCTACTAAAGTCAATCACTATAATCAACTGGATAATTACTAGAACTAATCAAATTCCTGTTTAAAGAAATCCTTATTTTATTTTAAACTAAAATTTCAAACTTATCATACCCCATCAGAGCCTATAATCGCATAAATCCATTCAATAAGCAAATGATAAGTTAATTGAAATGGATTACAAAACAGTTAAAGCAAAAACGTAAATTCTGGAACGGTTAAATTATATACGGTAATCAAAGTTAGATTAGATTGTTCAACCTTTTACTATAAGCAAAAAATATCATGGAAAATCGAAAAGTGAATGAGTATTTATAGGGCAGTCGGATAACAAGTGATTGTAGTCGATATAGAAGAGTGCGATAGTTCAACACGGGACAAATTCATCAATATCAGTTTACCAATAAAAAGAAAAGAAAAACACACAACACAAGATGAAGAATTTGAGTGTCATAGCGCTTATGCTAATAGTATTGGCAGTATGTGTTTACGCAGCGCCTGGCGGTAAGAACAATATAATTTATTCTTGACCAAGAGAGATAAATATATCTCTATTAGTATACAGTCTTTAGCGAACCTGATTTCTAGTATTCCTTACTTAATTGAGGAAAATAATTTAACGTTGCGTAATAATATAAGCGGCGATACATCCACACTAATATTATAGACGCGCTAGTAACTCTGTCTATTTGTTACCTCGTCAAGGCAAAATCACTGAGCCGATCGTAATGAAAGGACAATGCCAGAAACTCTATAGAACTTTGCCCCACTCAATAAAAGTCATGTGCAATATGTAGCATCTTACTGTTTATTTATTGCTGATAACTAAACATTAGACTAGTGACTGTAGAACTTGCGGTTTCCGTTTAAATCTAAAAACAATAATGACATTGATTATAGGTTAAATTATATTTTAGGTAAAATGAGTTGGTTTGTATTTTGTGGGTAGGTATTTCGTCATCCGCAAGTTCTAAAGAAAAAAAAGTTACTATAGAAAGGTTCTATATTCGATACAATTATTTTCATTAATTTACTTTTCTGTACATGGGTGGGGCAGGATCTGGCATTTTCATTTGTCAAACATGTAGCTTGGGATCTGGCTAAGTACATATACCTACCTACATTGTTGATAGACCTACACTTACTTCATAATCCACGACTTTGTAATTATGTCACACAACATGTCATGACATTCTTGCAGACGAAGCCGCAGGCAAAAGGTAGTCAATAATGATTGTATCACTGATAAACATTGTTACCTATTAACAACGGTTATCAGTGGTTATTGGTGCTTTGTAACCTTATGATGTAATAAAACCAGACGGATCATTAAAATTACATCGTTACAAACATAGTATAGCATAACATTATTCAAACAATCAAGGTCAAGACGTGAACCTGAATTTTATCATCAATTTTTTAGGAGGTAAGGGTGATGACGGTGGAAAAGGCGGCAAGGGTGGCGGCAAAGGCGGTGGCAAAGGTGGGGACAGTTCTGACAGCAGCAGTGACAGTAGCAGCGACAGTAGCAGCAGTGAGAGTAAAGAAGACGGCGGCAAGGGTAACAGAGGTGGCAAGGGTAATGGCGGTGGTAAGGGTAACGACGGTGGCAAGGGTAAAAGTGACGGCAAGGCTCAAGGCGGTGGCAAAGGAGATGGAAAATATGACGGCAAAGAATATGGAAAAGGATATGGATGGGGACGATAAATAGCAACTGCTTATGATGTTACTATAACTTGCGTTTAAGGAAAACTCGATTATTTATTAAAACTTAACTCTGGAGAACTTGTTGTTTAATGATATTTTTTATTATTGTAAGGGCTTGAACCTGCATCGCATATGTTGTTATGTTTAATTACCTAGTTGTTTGGGAGTGCACAATTTTTTATTTCGATAAACTGATAGACGTTTGAACTTTTGTGGTCGTTTCATTTTTTATTCTTAGTCACCTGCCTGTGTATTTTCTTAAATATTTTTCCTTATCAACACACATAGCCACTCTTGGTAGGTATACAGAAACAAACCAGTATTAGTAACTTGATCCAGTTCGATCTGCACAGTCACGATATAGTAATAGGTAGTTAGGTAATGTGCGAACCGTATGCGCATTACTGACTTGGCCTAATCATATGATCACGTTCTACTGGATTATGTAGTATAAATAATACATTCTGGTTTATGTTATAAGTGCTATTGCATTAGTTTGATTAATACTTAGCTATAACATAACAATATAAATAAAGATGTAATGTATTAAGATTAAGTATTTTAATTTCTTAGTCAGTCCTGTAAAACAACTTAAAACGTACCTACTAAGTACTTACCTACTTAATAATATCTGGAAAATAACTGGCCCCATGGTTCCAATATCTTCAAGAACTTAAGGGTCGAAATTAGGTTATTTTTGTATTTGACAATAAATCAAAGGGCATGTTTCATAATGGGCCCAGTCTATGTACACAACTTAAAAAAAAGAGAAAAATCCGTAGAATCCGAAAAAAAATCAGATAGGTAATTCATTTAAAAGTATACTGTTGTGATAGTAAATTGATAATTTAGCAATATTTTTTATGGATTTTCAACATGGCGTCACTCAGATTTAGATACCATAGTTCGACCATTGATCATAGAAAGAGAACTGTCAGTTGTTAGTGTCACACACAACAGTGTCACTTCAGTCACTTTCGCCTCTTTTTGTTTCTAGTTTCTGGAGTACTTTATAACAACCTCCCTTTCGTTTTTTTTAATTTAACACCGTTTCTTTCCCATCTTTCTTTACCTAGCTATAACAAAAAAAAACAAAACCGCAGAAAATCAGAATTATAAATGTCAAATGTCATTAATCAATCAAAATGACAGCTTACCGCCATGACTGTATTTTTGTAGTGTATTGCAATTTCAAATGCAATTTCTTGTATTTACCTGCTCACAAAGCTATTTTAAAGTAGTTGGACAGTTGAGAACTATTTAAAATGTATTTCCCTATTATTAAGTAAGGTGTACAAGGACTGGGCCCAGGCTCCATACATTTTGAAACAACTTTTTTGAATTTTTCATTATTTTGTAGGTATTTAAAGAAAAAGGTACCTGGATTTAAGCAAACTTCAAAAATCGATCAGAATCGATCTAGAAAGCTGATGAATATTTTTTTTTTAATATTCAGTCAATCTCTTTATCTTTTCAACCCGATACTTTATTTTGACTTAAATATCATTATCACTTTACCTTACTAAGGTAAGGTAAGGTAGGGTCCACAGTTGGACATAATCCTCCTTCATGACACGCCATTTTTCCCGGATCTCAGCCTTCTGATGGTTTATGTTATTCCTTATTTATTTTTGTTGTTTTGTTAGTACTTGGGCCCATTAGGTAGCTATGCTAATCTATCTTCCTATAGTGGCATTTTTAATTTCCTATAAAGTGTCAGTTCAGTCAACACGAACGGATCACTCTTGACAGAATCGCAATGCCAAAATAACTAGTAGGTAGGTAGGTGCCCTAATGATTTTAATATTTTCATGCAATAACATTCAGTAAGAGATAAACATGAAATTCATTAAAACTATACTTTTAAATTGATAACTGAGTTGTCCTCAAATCTTTCAAGGAGAGAACAAACGAATAACAAATCAATTCTGACTCCTACTGACTATTAAATAAGTACTAATTGACGCTAAACATTAGATAGACGCCGAAGAAATCTCAGAACTCAATAATAACACACTAGCGGCAGACGATAATTATTCCTAAGAAATAACACAGTAGTATACAAAAAAGGTTACATACATCAATAAGACGCCGTTATTTACACTACCTATTATTACAGTCATAAAAAATCATTATGTTGGTTTGACTCTGTAGGATTCGGCCTACAGAGCCGAACTTGAGTTTCTACAACTACTCCTAGAATAACAACATAGCAATAGATCAACCCAGTGAGCTATTCAATCTGTTACTAGTGAGTTGACAGCTCATCAAAAACACTATTAGGTTCCTTAATTCGACTTAATTCACAGAGGGACATTCTTATAAAGTAGAGTAGTAGATTTTATTTATGTAAACGAAAAAAAAAGAAATCGTTTGGCATGGGCATGGGCATGTGAAGAGAAGGGGAGAAATGCAAATGACCATAAGAGTTACAAATATTAATGTGGTTGGTTTGACTCTGTAGGATTCGGCCTACAGAGCCGAACTTGAGTTTCTACAACTACTCCTAGAATAACAACATAGCAATAGATCAACCCAGTGAGCTATTCAATCTGTTACTAGTGAGTTGACAGCTCATCAAAAACACTATTAGGTTCCTTAATTCGACTTAATTCACAGAGGGAGATTCTTATAAAGTAGAGTAGTCGATTTTATTTATGGAAACGAAAAAAAAAGGAATCGTTTGGCATGGGTATGGGCATGTGAAGAGAAGGGGAGAAATGCAAGTGACCATAAGAGTTACGAATATTAATGTGGATGAATGAAGAGGGAGAGGAAGGCAGAAGAAAACATGGATGGATTATGTGAACATATGAAAGAAAAGGGAGCCAGGGACCAAAGGGAAACAGGACGGATTGGAAGAAAAAAACATGTTGCGCCGACCCCAAGTAACATCGGATAGAGGCAGGAAGATAATGAAAATAAAAATACCGGGGCAAATTTTGCAAATGTTCACGGCATAAAATAAAAAGTAAGTAAATGACTTCGACTTCTTCCTTTTGATGAACTTGATAACCCCTTTTTTTCTATATTGACTTCGTATCTTCAGACATGCTCAATCCCTCATCAAAGTTTCGATCAAAGCCATATATCGCCAGTAGTTTTATTTTACGCTCAGTTGGTTCCGAAAGGTTCTTGGTTCTACCGAACGCTTTTATTATGATTTCGAGTGATGATTGTTTACGAAAAAAAAGTCTGAGAAAAAACCAAGCGAACGACCGAATAGGCAAGGTCACTGGTTCAAACCGGCTGGGCTGTAATGTGTTAAGTAATAACAATTATGACTGATGATGTAACTATATAAGTCACCAGTCGAATCAATCTGTTTGATCACGCTTTGTCCACAAATACAATAGGTATGATGGCGTTGAGTGGTAAATACTTAAATGTACGCCTGATGCATCAAAGACATTAAACTCCTTCTAGCTAAAACTAAAGTATGAAGCATTTATGGCCATATTAAAAAAGAAGCAGTGCTTCATGGAAAATGAGGTCAACAAATTTGAACTTCAACTAAACCAGAACCAATTATTTGTTCTTTGTTTTCATTGACAGTTAAATTTACCTTCAGTAGATTAACTTTGTTATAAAACTCATGTCACATATTGTCCCCAAAATACTTTACACATTTATAATTTGCCTGTCAGAATTCTGATCTTCCTGTGACATTCGTAAGGTCAATACAACTATGGTTAATCGGCTCCTGTCCCCAAAGTCAAGGGCGGCAAACAATTCGTCAAAAGTGAATTAAACCGTCGCAGTGCCTTTGTGCGGTCATCATGGCGTGTCACCGAAATCATGACGTTTTGACAGACCGTAACATCCGATGGGCATTGGCCATCCTCTGTGCATGAGGGACGTATAAATACTATGTATGGATGACAATTGGAACAGATTCATTTTAGATTTGTTTCACAATGGCGAAGGTAGCTTCAGTGTTCGTTGTAATGGTGCTGCTGGCTGTGCTTGTGGAAGGGAGAGGTGAGTCTATACAGCTAAATTTAGCACAGTGCCAACAATACTCCTAACTTAGAGACCTTTCTATCAGTTCCCAATAGTCATAACAGAAGAATATTATGCAGAAGCAACTAGTTCACGGTATTTCTTGCGTAATTCTCTGTATTTGAGTGTCGTTGAGTGTGTCAGATCAGACATTATCTAAGCACCCAACCTTTTCTTCTACAAATCCAAGATCAAGGTAGGTTGACTGGCCAATAACCACTCAACCTGAGTTGATGGAGCATGCACATTTTCTAATAGCTGGTATTCAAACGATGGAAGAACAAGAAGGTCTTTTATATATGATCGATAATTTTAGACTGGAGATTCGAATCTGTGAAACGAGTGAAACGTGGGTACAACACAAGTGGGTTCGGTAACGGCGACAAATACGGACGGAGTGATGAGCACAACGCCAGCATCAGCAAAGAGCGACTCGGATGCAGCGATGAGCAAGGAGGAGGCAGGTTAGTTACATGTTCTGGACGTACAGTGGTGGCTTTTCATCGGATCTCGAAGAAATCTTTTGAAGTAAGGGTCATCGATTAGTTTTAGACGACAATTAATATTGTCGCCTATGCACTGTAGGTGTTAGAACCCTTCTGCTTTCCTCAGGCAAAGGATAAATATCAGTGAGCTTATATTTTGCTATAATTGTGGAGGCCTAGAGTTGTTTGGAGAGGAACGTAGACAGAACAACAAAAGTAAATATGAGCAAAATTGGTGATCAATATTCGTTCCTTATTGCTGATATAACATTCATTATACATAAAAAAGCCGTTGCATAAATATCAACAGTAACCAAAGCATTAATAATTAATACTGCATTTAATTTCGTACTAAAATTTGCTGCCACTAATTAGTCAACAGCAATGATTAACTGATAGATATAACTAGTTAGCGGTTCTGTTTCATGCTCAATTTTGTTTTATCATCAAGGATTTTAATTGTGTGGTTTAAGGTAAAAGCGACTACTCATCATCTGCCTAGCCTTTTCCCAACTATATTGGGGTCGGCTTCCAGTCTAACCGGATTCAGCTGAATACCAGTGTTTTACATGGAGCGACTGCCTATCGGACCTCCACAACCCAGTTAATAGGTAACACGATACCCCTTGGTAAGACTGGTTGTCAGACTTTCTGGCTTCTGAAGCCAAAGATCTACAAATGACAGCCGGGACCAATAGCTTTACGTGCTTTCCGAGGCACGGAAGGAACTCGATATGAAAGGGATGGTCACCCATCCACAGACCGACCGCGACTAGCGCAGCTTAACCTGTGACTGATCGATCTGCACGGCTTTAACTTAGCCACGAACCCCTCATGGTAAAAGCGACTACTACCAACGAAAATCTATTTGAGCCTAGTAGAATACCAAATTTTGGGAGAAAAGAGCTTTCATAAGTCTTGGTATGCTATCGAGAAGTTTAGGGAGCTTCACATACAAAAAATTGTTAAGCACCCTCCGCAGAGGAACTGTACTATATGTTTATTTCAGTTACGGGACCGGTAGTCATGAACTATCGTACAACAACAGGGACAGCCGTCCAAGCGATCGACGTCACCGCTCCTTCAGCAAGGCTTCCGCCTCCGCCTCCGCGTCCGCTGTCGCTTTCAACCAAGACCACAAAACCAACCTTTGAAATTAAAACGCGTTTAATTTAGAATGTATGAAATGGAACGTTCAGGAAACCGAGGTTTTTGTTCTATGTTACTTTTTTACTAGTATCTTTTAGATCTTTGTTGTAAGGAAATTGGTTTGGTTCACAAAGACTTTTTATCTATTTTAGATTTAGTTCTATTTACATTAGATTGACATTGAATTTTAACTAATCGTAAATTGAGCATTACTCACTTTATAGATTAGTTTACTTTTTTAATAAACGGGTAAGAATTGAACTAATTATATTATTATTATTATTATCCTGATATTACACCTATCATAGAAATATAATTACACCTTAGACTTACACAATAGGGTATTACACCCATTTTTAAAGTGTCTCTCTGTAGTGCTCATATGCCACCAAAAAAATTACAAATTTTTTATTCATACGATAAGTGCCAAAAAACGCTTCGAAATTTTTAAATTTCCAAATTTCGCGCGTAGTTTGACGAAAACGCCTCGTGGTGGACGCCATATTGCTCTGTGGGAATGACGACAGTTTGCTGTGTAGTCAAATGCGCTGATATTTTGTACGATTATTGTATATAACTTAAAAATTATTATAATCATATTTTGTAATAAGTGTAATAATTAAAAAAAAGGTTAAGAAAATAATGAAATTACAAAGCCTATACGCGCCAATTGCTTGACTGACAGTTGACACTTTTGTTTACGCAGCCGTACGACGTAATAATACGGCGGCTACTATTTCAAGGTGTCCTATGACAGATTAAAAAAAACTGAAAACTTTGAATTGAATTATAAAATTTATTTTATAATTTATGAACTAAAACTTACATTTTCCGACTTCTTGTTGCCTAAACTATCTCAATAATATATTTTATAGATTTTTTCTCATATATAGAGTAAAATACTCAATTAAAAACTTATGTAAGTACCTACCGTATTTATTTATTCTAAATAGTCGTAATAGTCGTCTTTCGTGGCCAGGAAAGCCGACTATTCGGCCATATACTAGTCAGCGACTGGTCGACGAATAGTCGGCAAAAATAACGGTTTAGGCGGCTCATACTTTCTTCAAATTTCTAAGTTTAATTTTAACAGACTTCAAAAAAGGAAGAGGTTCTTAATTCGACACGTATATATGTATAATATTGTTTTTATATTTGACAACACATAACTTTCTACTGTGTAGTCCGATTTTGATGATTAATGGATACTGAATACCCCAAAGTTGGCCCCAAATAAATTCTATGAAAATATTCCTCTTCTAAGGGTGGAAAATTAAAGGATGACTCAATTTGTTTGGTGTTACTGTTTCTTAATCAATTTGGATGATAAAAAGTAGGCACTAACAAGCGGAAAGAAATCAGAAGTCGGTGGCAATACAAAACAACAAACAGAAAGAAAGCCGACGACTTGCGAAATTAAAGTTATTTATTACATTTTTATGGCAAAACGGGGGGTTTTGCCATATAAATGTTGGGGAGGCCTATGTCCAACAGTGGACGTCTTTCGGCTGAAATGATGATTACATTTTTAGTATTTGAAAGCGGTTGTCTTTTTAGAAAAAAAAGTTTTTAATTGCACCACATATGTAAACTGTACGAGAACAAAATGTTATTAAAAATGAATAAAAACCTGTTGCTAAAAGTCACGAGCGCGGCTGGCGCGACGGAAGCGAAAATGCGCGACGAAAAAAACTGAACATTTCCGGAGACATTGATCGGCTCGGCCCAATATTCATCTATGGGCTCGGACGAGTTGTCGGCATAATTGCACTAGTCGGCCAGTCGCCTAGTCGGCCAAACTCATAGTCAGCCCATCCCTAGTAACAAATAGAACCAAGGATACCAATACGGATGTATGAGTAATCAACAACAAATGAAAACCACTTTTTGTAAATAGTTATCTATAGGTACCATATTCGTGTGGTGTCGGACGTAAAGAATAGCACCATCCCATATCTTCCCGTGAGTGTCGTAAGAGGCGACTCAGGGATTTACCAGAGAATGGGCAGCAGCGTTCTCTGTGCCTTTGTAACAACCATATTGCGATCGCCAACCCGCCTGCCAAGCGTGGCGATTATGGCAGAACCCCCCCTTGGGGAGGCCTATGTCCAGCAGTGGACGTCTTTCGGCTGAAATGATGATGATGATGATCTATACCATATTAATAATTATTTACAAAGATCTAAAACTTTTCGTTAAAATATTAATCTATCCAACAACTTCGCTAATGAGCTGAAAGTATAAGAGCCTAAAAAGTTATAAGTTTTCAAGCATATCATATTTTCAAATAAATATACCCACTCCCATCGTCAATTTACCTATTTGCTAAAATGCCAAGACCCGTAAACAAAGAAGTTTAAAATTAAAAGAAAAAAACTCTAAAAACCCGTTTGTGACCGACGAAACTCAGTTTGAGATGCGGAGATGTGTAAAGTGTGCCGTAGTTTTATTATTGATTCTAGAATAAAGAATGGAAATCATTTAAATGGTTAATTGATGAGTCTCTGTTTTGTATTTATGTGTCTTACGTTAGAAAAAGCCCGGAAAAATAGCTCTTTCCAATGGTGTTCGGCTGAAAGTGTACGAGAATCAGCAATTTCTATTTCCGAAGGCTTAAGGCGTTATGAATTAAACTCGTCTAATTTGATAGTGTAATAATTTTATTTAACTATTAAACCATCGAATACCCCTCATAGGCACGTAGGTATTATTATATTGTGTGTTGTCATTTACTTAAACTTGATTTGAATCAATTATAATGTTGTTAGTAGGTAGAAAAGATAAAATATATACTTACTTAATAGGTAGATTACCGAAGAAGTGCAGAGGCGCTGGCTGGTTTTGCCATATTCAACATCATTCTATTTTTTTTTTAACCGACTTCAAAAAGGAGGAGGTTCTCAATTCGATTGCTATTTTTTTTTAATATGTCAGGATTGACAGGAGGTTTTCAGACCCATAAATATTGTGGAATACAAATTAAAAATAATAATAATGACGATTTATTTTAGTATTATAATGTATGTAGTGTACGTACAGTCACGAGCAAAAACATGTAAACAGTTGGTCACATTCTAAACTGATTTTCTCTTAAACTATTGATTGAAATGTTATGGGGTTACGAATAGGGTATTTTTGATCCCAAACTACTACAAATTAGGTTTAATCCATAAGTTGAAATATTTATTTCACGAGAAAATTGATTTTGAATTTTGCAATCTGTATACATATCTATTTATGCTCGTGACTGTACTAGTTAAGCTATGAAAATAAAAATATTTTTTTTACTCAAAAGCCTCGCGGCGCGTTGGTTTTATTTTCCCTCGGATGTATCAGCGTAAGTACCTACCTAATTATTATTAAAAACTGTACCACGCGTAGCAAGGTCAAGGCAGTTCTTGTTTTGGTTGCATAATATTATGTTGAACTCTATAAAACCCAGCGTAAACGTCAATAAAATGTCAACAACATAAAGCTGCATAATCGTCTTAAAAACGAATGACTATTTTGGTACGGTGTGATCATCACTCTACCTACTATGATTACAGACAAACTTCACAGAAACGCAGACTGACTTCTTCTATTATATTGAAATGACGTGCTCCACCACGGAACCCCACATTAAAGTGCCCATATAAATAGAAAATTGCCTAACCTTCGAATTTAAACCCCTTCTGGAATTCGCCTGTGTTTGAATAGAACTTTTCGGCCAGGATGCATTGGCCTACAACACTCCATACAAACGAAACGATTTAATTACCTACACTATTACCAAAATAACAGACTGTACAAATACGTGCGTGTGTGTGCGTGTCTACGCGCCGCGAGAACTAAAAGCAGTTTCGAGAGCACGTTCGACGAGGGAAGAGGTGAGGAACAGTGTTTCGGGGAGGGGGCGGGGCGTGACGCTACTGTACGGTAGTACAAATATTTATACTGTGACAGTTCACAGTATAAATATTTGTCGAGAGATTCTCTCACTTTGAAATATTTCTAGATTTCTATCAAGAAATCAGAGAATCTCTCGATTTAGATCGTCGAAAAAGCTAGGTTTACAGGCAAAAATATTCATCTTTCTACTACACAAACATTTTATTTATTTATTTTATCTTTAGTACGTAAGTAGTTACCAGGGATACTTACGTGCTCGAGATAAGAAAATGGAATAAAATTAAATATTGTGAGTGTAGTAGAAAGATGAATATTTTTGCCTGTAAACCAATTAGCTTGTTCGACTTACGTCAAATATCACGAAATAAAATCTGGTGTTCCATTTGACTGATTTTTGTAAGTAGACACAAGTGTATGGAACGACTGTTGAATGAGGTTGTGGAATCTTTTTAATAGGTAATGATTTGGAAAACCACGAGAGAAACAAAACAGGTAAAATCCTATTTTCATTGTGTAAAAGGTAATTCCATTTTTCCTGCTGTTTTTATTGTTTCATGCGAAATGAGTACGATTCTTCTTTTTTGTTTGTTTGTCTACGCAATTAAGTACATAAAATATAAAGTTTCCTGCCTTCCTAAGTCACTACATATCATAAATTAAAGTCCTCTCGCGCTGAGTTTATGTTTGTAAGGGCTAATCTCAGAAACTACTGAGGCAATTCTGAAAATTATTTTGCTGATAGAAAGCTCCGTTATCCCTGAGTGCTAAAGGCTATTTTCATTATCACTAATTTAGTGGTCCGTATGAATTTCACGCGGATGAATTCACAGGCAAAATCTAGACGTACTAAATTCGCATCGTGGCTTTTTAACACTGTTTTAATAATATTTTTCTAAATTACGAATTCTTTAAGTGGAAATACCTACTATTATTATAATAGGCAGGTGAAACATGTTATCATTATAACTTTTTCAAAAACTTAAATTCACAACTATATTTTTGATGCCGATTTCTAGTATAACAGGTTATTTTATTAAGTTCTCAGTTTTATTTTAAATCTTTTCCTCATACTTTATTTGTCTAACCGGTGGATAAGACAAATAAGGTACGAGGAAAAGTGTGGTAGTAGTATATTGGGTGTACAATCCTACATGTAACGAAATGCTAATTATCCTATACAGACATTAAAAACCAAACCCCGTTCAACTTTATCGCACGAAATAAACTCTATTTATCTTTCTACGTTCCGCGCTCATGAAATTTTAATTTCGAATACTATGGAATATTTCGCGTGGGTATTAAAAATATTTATGAAATAACAACAAAGAAACGAGTCTTTGTTTATATTTTTTTTATATTTTTCCTGTATGTATATTAAACACGATGCCTTTAGTGGGTCGGACGCGGTTTTTATTAAGTACCTACGCGCATTACCATACTGGAGTGGTTAATTTGGTTCGTAAATCATCTCGCTACATAAGATAGATAATTGCGGAGGAAGTTTCATCCAAAAAGCCTGGGTAATATTGAAAAAAATTAATTTGACAGATTAGGTAGGAACGGCGAGCTACTTTTTGTAAACAGATAAGAATAACGGAGTAGTAAACAACATTTGTTAAAATGCAAAAAAACGATGAAAACTTTATTTAATTATACACATAAATTACTATTTATTAACCATATTCTTTCTTATTTAAACTTATCACATTTATACTGTCTTAGACGAAGCTTACATATAAGTTATGGAACTGCGGAATACATAATCTGAAACACACAAAAAATACTTTATTTTGCAAAATTAAAATGGCCAGAGATTATTACTATTATTTATTTTATTAATGCTCAAGGCATTAAGTCCGCCTTTATACAGTGTTATTTCACATTATGTGCATAAAGTTTAATAAAATAAATTTTAATAAGTCTTCTTACAGTACCTATTTTGGGAGTGCATGAGAGTAGATATATAGCCCGATGGCTAAATTGAGACCGTTCCTGAGGTAGCTACGCGGTGCGGAGAGGGTGCTTACTGAAACGTCAACTTGTGACAACTGTCACCCCTCCCGCACCGCCACAGATTAACTAATAGTTCCTGTACCGCGCAGCTACTTCAGGAACGGTCTCAATTCTTCTCAGTCTAAAAAACACACAAAAAGATAAATGTAAAAGACACATAACGCAGCATACATTTACACTTCCCGTGATTGGAATCACTTTTTTGTTCCTTCCTTCTGGTTATGGTGATGTTGAAGGTCAAATTTCCGAAAACCAGTTTTAACTGGTATATAACAGAACTTTCAATACCTCTACGGTCCCTGTACTGTTGCATCCCCCCTTACTTACAATGTTACTGTGCTCTACCATAAACAGTGTTTATTCATATCAGAAATAAATATTGTTTCCCAGAAATTATTTTTGCTCACTGATACTTGGTTTTAATGGGCAGTACCTACGCGTAGTTAGCGATGCCGTGTGATGCCGGCCGCGAATAGCACCACCCCATTTCTAACCGTGGGTGTTGTAGAAGACGACAGAGGGATATTGACCAGAGGATGCGCAGCAGCGTCCTTCTGAGTACCATATCAACTACTGCGATCGCTAACATGCATCGGCCAAGCATGGCGATTACGGCTGAACTGCCCTTGGGAAAGACCTATGCCCAGCGGCGGACGTCTAAAGCTGACATGATGATGATGATGATGACGCGTTGTTAATAACTGTGTGATATGTCTCTTTACACCTCGTATAACCACATAGAATTACCTGATTCTTAATTAACACACGACTACATTTAGCCTACAACACCGCCCCCACTAACGGAGCTGGCACTAGCCGAGGACTTGGAGAAGGACTGAGAGATGGGGACTTGTGCTCCACCGTAGCCGTGGCCGTGTCCGCCCGCGATTCCGTGGCCGCCGTAGCCGCCGAAGCCACCGCCGTAGCCCCCATGGTCATAGCCATGTCTTCTTACTCGCTCCCCTAGACAAGATAAAAATAATTTAAATATGTAGATTCTCTTCTTTGTAAACTGAAAAAGAGAAAGATACACCAGTTCGACCACACAAGGGCACATACATACCCATACACAGCAAGAGAAGACAAGGCATAGCAAGGGCGTCGCTAAAGGGTGGCAGGAAGGGGCAGTCCCCCCCCCCGCCCTAGAGATTCTAAACCCTCCATGTGCTTTGGACTGTAGGTATGTAAGATTTATATTTTTCTTTAGACGCTCTTGCCACATTAAACCTCTGGCAACTGAGTTTCTGAGTTTCAAGAATGTTGTTGTGAATGAATGTTTATATGCATGGCGTGTCATATTGAAATCCTTTTCAATCTATCTGAAGTAATATTATGAAGAGGTAAAATTGTTTTGTAAGAAGAATCTGAAAGGGTTCGATTATAAAAATTCTTTCAGTGATAGAAAGTACAGTATTGACGAATGTTATGGTACCTTTACTTGGCTTAGGAAGCTAGTATAGTTATATAAATGTTGGTGCTTACCTGGAGCTGCCAAGCAGGAGACAATTAGCAGGACACACAACAGACACACTACCTTGACCATGTTGAAGCCTGCTGATCCCTTTTCGAAGTAATGACAGATCGCCGCCGGTACATCATTTTATACCGGGGCCAAGCTATTGTTCAAAACTGAAAATCATCCTTGTTTTGTGGCAAAAACGTTAAAATTTCTAGTCATACACTTTTTTGTTAATGGTGACAATGCTTAACTTTACGCATGAATAGAAAATTGTAATATTGCTATGTTTTCCTCCTGCTATTTGAGTTCGGTAAATATTTTTTGTGTCACAGAAACGTTGGAACTTGGAAATATTCCAGCAGAGCTGGCAAACGTTCAAGTGTCCATCTCATGGTTGCCTGGTGGAAATCCCAGATGCAGTAAAGTTGCTAGTAAGTTATGTTCACACATACGCGTGTTCTAGGTATACTCACTAAGTAAGTATTAAAACATTCGCTCAAACCTTAAAAATTGTAAATATACTTAGTACTTGCATACTTATTTGTGGAGGCACATACGAGGACATTTACGACCGCGGTTATTCAACCCACTACCTTGACCATTAGACCTGAACTGAATGCACTATACACCTAAATGTAGGTAAAGTGAAATAAACCTTGAATCGAAAATAAAACTAAATACCTAATAGCATTTTGGTTTTAAAGCGACAAGTGAATTTGTATCATCTACATTCAGCCAAATTACTTATTTCAATAGGACCATTAAAAGGCACTATTGAACGTCATTTATAAGAAAGAAGAATTTAATCTAGTTGCTCTTTCCAGAAGGTGGTTTTGTACGGAGAAGAATGGGCAGAAAACTATAACTGTGACTTCCTCTTTCAAAAAAGAATTTTACAACATTTTGCATGCCTACAGAAATTACATAATTACACGTGAAAACGATGTACTTTACATAAAAACCACTTTATTAGAATAGGTACATAGTATTTCAAATTAAGAAATGACAGCTAAATTATGTTCATATTTACATAATATAATCAACAACAAACAGAGAAATATTGTGTGAGTAAAATACTCAATTATTATTCTATTACGGAAAAAAAAGTGATGCAGGTTAAATTAGCAAACAGTTCAATTAGACTGTAGATTAATTGTCCTATGGAACAGGACCAGCATGTTTCCAAGCATCCATTTATTATTTATTGTTTATTTATTTGTTTTTGTATTTTTAGGAAAACTTACAGCTGATCATGCACAACATGATGATGCATCTTGGATATAATCCATTAATTTATATAGATGTGAATAAACTTGAGCGTTTGGGACATTATATCTAGCTTCCGCAAGATTCTTTAGTGGCTCCCTATCCAATATCGCAGGAACACTCGGATATTGTGTCTGCTATTAAATATCCTTTAAAATCCTAAAACGCCATTCTTAGGTACTCAGGGGACGCTTTTCATCTTCTCATCCTTTAGTTAGATGCTAAGTACTGTCAAGGCGCTGCTAACAATCCTATAAAATGTTCCTTTCCACTCTACTGACTTCTACATCTACTGTTTTATTGTGCATGCGGTTCATCTGTAGAATTCTCTCCCTTTTGACTTATGAGACTGCCACGAATAACATAACCTCTTACCAATAGTTGCTTTATGTATTACTTATATGTTTGGTTGACAAGTTGATAATTTAATGTATTTACTTAATTTTCTTTTCTTCTATTACACACGGTGTTCTTCTTCTAAGTATATGCACTCCTATCGAAGATACCTATGCATGCTGGAAGAGATTAATACAACGAATATCGAATTTGTAAGTATTTTCCTGTTCCTTCTTCTTGTATGCCCATGTGTGCGCATAATTAGTTTAATTTATTTAAATAAATACATACAAAACGAGCAAATTGCAGGTATTCCAATTCACAAATCTCTACCTGCGTATACGTTAGTGCGTTCGGACTTGGCTTACAAGGACAAGGTGACCTTGTTAGTAATGCCTTATAATCTAAATTATAAGGCATTACTAACAAGGTCACGATTTAAATCAACAACGTTATTTAAATCTACCACTTATAAGTGGCCCCAGAGACAGAAAAGTTGAAAGGGAATCGATTTTTAAACGAAACGATTTAATTACCTACATTACTACCAAGATAACAGACTAAAAGCAGTTTCAAGAGCACGTTTGACGCGGGTAGAGGTGAGGAGGGAGGCGTGGCGTGTCGGTACTGTACGGTAGTACTTATATTTAAACTGTGGTATGGGCCTGACAAGAGGCAGTCATGTGATCAAGAGAGTTATAAAATACAAATGTTGATGAATGAACAAGGGGAGGAAGGCCAACGAAAAAATGGGTGGACTGTATGAAGAATGATATAAAAGAGAAGGGAACCAGTGCTATCATGATGGTGGACCGGACGGAATGGAAGAAGAATATGTGTGGCGCCGACTCCAAGTAACATGGGACAAAGGCAGAAAGATGATGACTTAGCTTCGTATACCTAATACGTGGTTTTCGGGAAAACTTTTTGATCCTTGAATAAGTAATTAAATAGTTTAGCATCTATACTTAATTTGCCAGACAAATGTTGCAAATTAATTGCCCGAAAATCCCCTACAATTCCATTGTCCTAAAACAGTGTATTACGCCACAGTGGGTGAATCATGTTGATCAATTCGGCAGTGACGTGCACGTGATCGAAGCGCGTCTAACCGGATTACGTATGAACATAAAGTTGGCTTCTGACAATCCAACTTGCGTCCGATAACTAAAAATCGGTCAACTTGTCTAGTTGAGCTGGCATTCTTTTACCAATCCGCCAGGACCGATAACTGTAGGATACAAAAATATGATGGATATGATACGATGAAAATGGATGTTTAAATATCTACAAGTTTACCATATTAGAACCGGTGTGATAGGAGAGAGTTGAAACAAATGTACATCGGCGGTACCTTAACCAACGAGTGTCGCAGGATTTCGCCAGGGAATCCATTACCAATTTGATCTTTAGCTTCGCAATGATGGTGAAGGCCCATATTCAGTAGTATTTCAGCTCAAACTGTACTGATGACGATATAAGAAATTAGCAAGGATAGACACTTCGAACCGGAAAATATGTGGGTATGCTTCGAATTAACAATCACGTATTGATCCTACGAGATCCGATCGCGAAACAGTTTTCCGATCTTGTGGGTGCCATATTAGTCAGTCTGAAAGCTACTTAACATTACCACGGTCATGACGAACAAAAGCCGGTATAGGTATCATGTGGAACAAGAAACAAACCGGCTTTTTTTAATTGGTTCACTTTTGCACCATAATAAATAAATAGTAGACAAAAAATGATACGAGCTATCATTTTCTAAAACCTGCTGTAAGTTTAGTGAAACAGGCTATTATTTTTGTTTATATACCTACCTACCTTATGAATTAATTAATAAAAATACACTAATTAAGGTAATTTATTTAGTATTTAACATTACCTATTCATTTAATGGAATCTATTAAATACATTCTAGATCTACCCAAAAACAATTTTGGTTGCCTGTTTTTTTTAGTAAGTATTAGAATTTGTTAAGAAAAAACAATTTTGTTATCAAGTAAATCCTGGTAACTCACTTGATTATTATATTGCTGATCGCGCAAATACCTAAGTATATATCATGTTTGAAAAAATAAGAAAAACCTTACTTATGTACTTATAAATCATTAAAAAAGGTATTTGTTACATACCTATTTTGATTTCGATAATAAATCTGACAGAGCTGTGCTATGGGCGTTACCGAGTTTTGATATATCGTGGGGCAATGGTGTAGCTCCGAAACCGAACGAATACTTATTTATTTATTATTCACAAAATCCACAGCTCTATAACAATTCATCATAAAAAATAAACTGATCTTAGAGCCAATCTCGGATTTACAATTTAATTGCTATAATACACCCAGCAGAAATTACCGAATTACCGACCTATCTCTTTTGCTGATTGTACCAGAAAATTAATATTCTACCGACCGAATTTCAGTCACAGCAATAAATCTCAATGGAGACTAGCTAAGTACGAGACATACTGCATAAAGTGCGCAGACACAGATGCACTCCCTCATTCTCATAGTCTGATAGGACGGCAATCGGACACGACTGGAAACAGATGAGATGGGATCCGCTGAGGAACGCGGGTCAAGGCCTGTCGGGGGAGGAATGCTTATGCGAATCCCGCACCCCCGGCCATAGGCAGAGGTGGAACACCACGGTAATTTTAGCTGATAAGAGTCCGGCATGCCCCTCCTTCACCCCGACGATGGAGGATGTCTGAGTGTTTCCAACGCGCAACAGAAAAAAAAACGTGAAGGACCAATGACTTCACATCCTTTCCGAGGCACGGGGGTGTTTCACCACCAACTTCCAAAACCCCAAGAGGCTGCTACTGAGAAATTCCTAATAACACCATTTACCTGACCTGGAAAACGATCCCAGGAACCCGACCCAACAATTGCGCTTGCGACCACGAGACCATCAGAATGGTTCTCCTAGTGGAACGTTTAACCGGGTAAAAATAATGACAGCGTAAAAGAACCTGCTGCTAAGGCTGCGTTTTTACATCTCTGGTGGACTCTACGTCTACCTAAATCTGCTTACATGTGGCGTGGCTAGGGGTCAAAGTTAGGGCAAGCCCGACAGATGAGATAATGATTCAATAACTTCTTAGAGATATTTTATTTTTGTGCTTTCTATGATTTTTTTTTTTATATCGTCTCATCGCATTATTGATTGCAAGCCTGGCTTTTTGGCTTTAATGAAAGGCACGCCACTGCTGCTTACCTGTAGCCTTTACGAACATTTTGAGAGAAAACATTTTTCTGAACTTATATACTTAGGGCTGATTTTTCAATAGTCAGTTAACTTTTATCTGAGTAATAAAAATAGCGCTTTGACATATTTTCTATACATAAGCTGTCAAACCGCCATTTTTATTCCTCAGATAAAAGGGCTGATTTTTCAATAGTCAGTTAACTTTTATCTGAGGAATAAAAATAGCGTTTTGACATATTTTCTATACATAAGCTGTCAAACCGCCATTTTTATTCCTCAGATAAAACTTATCTGACCATTAAAAAATCAGCCCTTAGCGTTTGATGTGTCGAATACTAATTCATACATGTTATTACTACACATAGTACACATGTAGGTACTGTAAAGGTTGCATGCTTTGGCATGCTGGTCGAACCCATTAATTATATGGTTTCATCTAAACACTAATTAGATGAAACCAACTACTTCTAAAATGAACGCAGGGCGTTCATTTTAGAAGTAGTTCATATTTAGAAGTCTTATTTTTAGGAATATGTCAGGCAGGTTGTCTAGCTCTATTCTTTCTTGGTTGTCTAGGAGGTTGGTCTAGGAGTCTCCAGTTCCCGCGACCCCCGACGTAGGTGTGAGATGGAACACCGGGGTGGTTTTTAGTCAGTAAGAGTCTGACAGACCCCTCTGCCCGCCCCAGGGCGAAGGACATCCATGAGGATTTTCCACCCCGTACCAAAAAAATACTTTGTACATACCATAAATATGATTTTTATACAAGGTACATCGTATTCACACATATTGTAATTCTTGTGAATGCAAATAGTAAACATTTTTTTTTAAAGAGTATGTATAGAGTTTCTTGTCCATTCTTCTCCATACGAAACTACCATTTGGAATGGGCTAATAGATTCAACTAGATTCACATTTTACAATATATGACGTTCAAAAATGCCTTTAATGGTCTAATTGAAATAAATAATTTGACTTTGACTTTGACTAGCCGGCAGCGTTCACAGGTACACGTACCTATATATAGATAATTCTAATATAATACATAAACATCGAATTTAATGAGAAGTCCCTTTTTTATTGAAGTATCCCTCCAACCTCCTCTTAAGTTCCGGTACCGTATGAATTCAGCCAGCTATTGAGCTCTTACAGTATAGTGCGTGCCACGAAAGATGAGACTTGACACAGACTTGATTTGACTTGCGCAGTATAGTGCGTGCCACGAAAGATGAGACTTAACACAGACTTGATTTCACTTGCGCAGTACTCGATTTAAAGGTTAGAGACCTTTAAGTCGAGTACTGCGCAAGTCAAATCAAGTCTGTGTCAAGTCTCATCTTTCGTGGCACGAACTATAGGTACCTACCTACTTAGGTAAGTAGATTTTCTACTCTAATATTATAACATCTTCACGTGGAATGTATAAATTAGGTATACTGCAGCGGTCTATTGGTTACGTATTCGTAAATAGTTTCCTTATAGACTGCAATGCAGACTTCAAACAGGTTTATTATTTATCTTAATTTCAAATCTCGTATGTCCATTAATGTTGTAGTCAGGTGGGTAGCGTAAATATAAATGTATAAATTCATTTTAAGTGGATACCTAACCTACCTGTTGTTGTCAGTATTTGATAATTGGATTTATTGTGAGACTAAAGGATGATTTCCATAAAAGTACTCGTGGAACGGATTTTACAATCTTCAAACGATATTAAATCGTGTACTTACAAGTTATTAAAGTCTATATTACCAAGCCGATCCGAAACGCTGCGAGCCGTTTACAATCAACCTTTGAAGCGTGTTGGTGGTGGACCAGCTAGTTGTTTTTCTTGTCATGTAGAAGGGACGAGTACAAGATGAATGAGAAATATAATAATAATAATAATTCATTTAAAGCAGGAAAATAAAAAATAACGTCCGCGTTATCTGCTTACCGCCGATGAATCGCAAACAGTGGCACCTAGCAGCGGCTGAAGTGTGTCCCGGGAAGTGGCCGTAAATGAAAGAATCATGGCGAGATCTATACATTCATTTACGTGAAAAATAAAAATCATCATCATATTGTTTTATAACGGACTTCCTATGGCCACCTTTCAGTTCCATCATCAGACCCTGAGTACCATCTAGAGACAAAGTATTCTAAAACTATTTGTTGGTTACTTTTCAGTATTCTTATCATTAATTAACGGGAAAATGGGCAAAAAAAATGTATTAATGAGATGGGTAATTTTAAGAATTTTTGCACCTCGCTGTCTTTGAAGGCCGATTGTAAACAAAGTAGCCCTACTAAGTACTACTTTTTTTTAATGAATAAGTAAGCTAAAAGTTTGGCGCATTCTTAAACCCTACTTAGGAACCATAAGGTCACCTGTTTAGATTTTTAATTTCATGTTGAAAATTTCAGTCCAACTTTTTCATAACTTTCATCACAGTTACGACGCTGGTTATTTTATGCATAAAAGTACTACTCATGAAGATTCAGTTGCATAAAAAAATCTCGACAAAGTTATCTACTTTTATTTTAAAATAGTTTTTAGATTGGTCAGGTCAAAAGTTCTAAAAAATTCAGAAAAAAAAATCATAACTCGAAAACTATAAAAAGTCGCGGAACATACATGGGGGTGATTCGGATACCCCACGATACGAGGGCCCTAAATTTTATTTTTGGACGTCAATGATCCGTCCACCGTGGAGGGTGATTACGCTAGTTCGCCGACCACCGCTGGTTCTCAACCACTTGGCGTAATTCAGGTAAATATAGTCAAACCGAAGCGCGGCAAACGTTCATATTGTATGTAAACGTACCCTCATCCTCAATCCTGTCTCCTTCTCCCGTGTCATCGTTTGTCCACCTATGCTTGTTTGATGCCGCTCAGTGAGGTGATAAACTTATGGCAAAGAACACGGTCACCAAAATAAGGCAAAGGAATAGTGAACGGGAACATTTTTAAACGTGAGTAAAACATGTGATTTTTTATTATTGATCATGGATAATATGCTTTGTGTGTCAAAATATCTTTGTATTTACCTATTAACTAATAATTGATTGGAAATTACGAGTGTTTCATTAAAATAATGGGTGGTCGGTCAACTAACTGACAAAAATTACGCTTCCGTTAGCTTACGACCACCTGGTCGGGAACTAGCTATATTAGTCTAGTCTTTTTTCGAAGATTGTGCACTTATTGCGTGATATGACATGAAATACTTCGATTTTTTCTATTATTTACAGCATGGTTAATTTGCTCGTCAGTTTGCGACCGGCTAATTACATAAAATAATCGAAATTGTAAGCACTTAAAAATGATCAAATAATGATGGTCGACAACTGATCTGTTGTCGACCATTGATTTTACTCTGAACAAAATCTAACTCTAACTGTTTTTGGTGGTCCCAAATTGCCAAGTGCAATTTCGAAAAGTGTATGGAGAGAATTTTGTAACAAAAACGATGAAGATAAAGAAAATAAAATTTAAGAGAAAAGACGCAAACAAGAATTAAAAGCAGAGGTAAAAGAAAGAAAAGCTAAAAAGCGAAATAGCAAAATATCAAGAAGGAAGAAAACAGTAAGGAAAACCACAAAGAACAAGTAGTTAGTTTTAGAATGCAGCCAGTGTTCCAACGATTTAATTAGCGATGTTGAAGATGACTCAGAAAAGAACATTGGTTGCGATGAATGTGTCCGATGGTTTCATCTAAGATGTACAATTTTAAACAATATTTATTACCAAGCAGGTCAATTAGATTTTATCTGCCAGTTTTTAACCCCCGACGTAAAAACGACGGGGTGTTATATGTTTGACGTGTCTGTGTGTGTGTGTGTCTGTCGGCATCGTAGCTCCCGAACGGATGAACCGATTTTGTTTTTGTTTTTTTTATTTTGTAAATAATAAATAAATGTGATTGTTCAAAACATTTACAAATTATTTTATTTTCAACCTTAATTTGATAGTGCTTGAGTTGTTTTTACAGTGGCTTTCTAACGGTCGAGAACTAACGAAAAAAGTGGACGTAAACTCACTGTCGGTGTCCGAGAACTGACAAAATCGCACTTTTCAATAAATCTATTAATTATAAAATAATTCATTAAAAAAGTACAACAAATTATATCAGATCGTGTACTTTAAACATTTTTCTATCACCTAAAAGTGCAATATCAAAATATTAACACTTATTTTAATAACAACGTGTTTTTAAAGATTACAAGTCGACTAAGTAGTCGTGAACCGGCCTAATCACCCTATAAAGGGAAGATCATTTGAGTAGTTTGACCACGGGGAAGGATATGGATCCTTCGATCGAGATTCGACTATGGAGTCGAATTTCCTTATAGTCAAATCAGTTTGACAAAATAGTTTGACTACTAGGCAACGAGATAGAAGGAAGAACGACTCAGAACAATGATAAGAGTAACGACCTCCTTGGCGACTTTCCAGCGACAATAACGTGAACTGCGTTAATTATTTAAATTCTTAACATGTCAAGAAATCTGGGGGCACGGTAGTGCCCCCGCCAAGACGAGCCAAGCGAAGCGCAAGGGCACTGCCTACCTTTTCTCGAAGCGCTTCGTCGTTTTTTTGAACCCTCGTAACTTGGGTTCGGATTATGCCAGATATTCAAAATTCCCAGGATATGATGTCAATAGTACTTATAAAATATATAGTTTCAATTGCATAGCTCTTACACTTTAGAATTTATTGATATCTAAAAAAGCCCGATTTCGTCACTGACTCACTGATGATCATCAAAATTCTGGGGCACTTCAGGAAGTCCTAGAAAGCTGAAATTTGGTATGTAAGCTAGTATTAGTACACAAACAACAAAAACATTGTTAAACTAGAAAAAATTAAGAAAATAAAAAAATAGGTATTGTCTTAGGCAACTTTCAAAAAGAAGTGAAATTCCACCAAAAACATTTTCATGTAAAATGTTGCCAAGACGCGAAATAAATGGCTCGCACTATCAAAAAGTTATCAGATCTCGACCAATAATCTCTACTTTACTTGTCCTAACTTCACAAACTGTACACCTTAGTCAAAATATGTATGTGGCTTAGCCGTTTCGTTACTACAAGAACTATTGTTTAACAGTAAAGTAATGAACAGTGAATACATTTTTCACCTTACGCCCATGTAACGGTAGCGAAACAGCCTAGCCACATACTTACATATTTTGACTAGGTTGATAAGTTATGGCAAGTAAAGTAGAGATTATTGGTCGAGATCTGACAGAGCGAGCCATTTATTTCGCGTGTTGGCAACATTTTACATGAAAATGTTTTTGGTGGGATATGTGTATTTGGTACTACTTTATAACATACACATAAAGTTCAATTTACACTATAACTTTATTCATAATAAAGTATATAATAATAAAAGATAAACTTTAGATGTCCTGCGTCGAGTGATTCAAAGGCTTACCTACCTACTGATTAAAGTTAACTCTTGAAATGGGATAACCGCCCTCCATATGTGTCAAAACCTGGAAAGTATAAATTTATAGAAGGTCGTCAGTAGTGCTATTCTGTTGCAATCTCCCTCGGTGAACACCTAGGTGAAGTGAGCTGTCATCCGACCCGATGCTAGGGATTGACAATGCAGACAGACGGATGACAGCTCACTTCACCTAGGTGTTCACCGAGGGAGATGGTGATAGAATAGACCAAGAAGCTTATAGATAAAAGTGGAGGCAACACTCTAAATACCTAAGTAAAACCAACTGTGGGCAGACGCTCTCTTTCTGAATGCATACAAAAGAACGAGACAGTGACATGTGTTTTCTTTATCTTATGTATGCATTCAGAAAGAGAGCGTCTGCCCACAGTTGGCTTCACTTAGGTATTTAGAGTGTAGCCTCCACTTTTACCTATATGCTTCTTGGAATAGACATACAGGTAGGAATGACACAATAGTAGATTGTATGACAAGTGAGCAAATAATATTTTTACGGCGAGGGCGCTACTTTGAATCTAGAGCGAAGCGAAGGAGTCTAGAATAGAAGCCCGAGCATAGCGAGGGATTCTAAAATAGAATCCTGAGCATAGCGAGGGATTCAAAGTACACCGCCTGAGGGAAAAATATTTTTGCTCTCGAGTGAGAGAGAGAGATATACTCTACTTTCCATCTCCTTTTATAAGAAAATATTTCTCCCGGGATTTCGTAGGTATTAAGTTTTGTATTCTATTTTTATTGTTTCAGGAGTTAATGCACTATCACTTTCAGAACTCAACGTAGAACTATTTTTTTTGCAAAATGCAATAAAGTCCGTACCGATTACAAGAACAGGGAACTAAATCGCGCGCTCGTTTGTTTTTTAGTTACCGCACCTCCCCGCACCGTACAGCCAACACCTACTGCCAGTAATTTATACAATTTGCGTTCGATTTCAATGAACGATTCATGTTCCAAATTCAAATCTCATTACTGCCCGCCAAAAAGTCTAGTGGAGAAAAGAGCTACTTTGCTCCCGCTTATAGAGGAACAAAACGACACTTTTCGAATAGAAGGAATGAAAAATAAAATACTGTTAGGTTTATCTCAATATTTTTTATTTACAAATATTTAAAAAATATGTGATACGAAGTCACAATAACAAATCTACACTGTACTTATGTTATTATCAATTAAAGTTGTAAATGTATGTACTAGAAGTGTACCGAGCACGGACATATTAAAAAAAAACAATACAATCATGTTTACAAAAACTTCAATCTATGTACACTCACGTACAACAATTGTATCGACTATCTTCATGTGCGTTACAAGGCAGGTTTTGTTTAAAAGATTTATTTCTGTTCTGAAATCTCAATATTATACAGAATAGAAGACGTATACAACTATTACAAGGTCGAGGTTTTCAGTAAAATAACGATAAACACAAAGTATACAATAAATTTATCAAAATAGAATAGATGACGCCACCAGTCAATTGACATACTTTTTACTGTCAAAACTCGATTCCCCCTTGTGTACGGTCATTTGTACTTATGATGTCACTTCTAAGCGCCAGGGCCCGCGAAATTCAAATATTCTTACGTATTTTACAATTTGCAGCTCACTATCAGAGCCTGTAGATAAAATCTCTTTTCTGCTAACACCAATGGAAAAATCAAATTGTTTGCAGTTGCCATATTTGCATGACGTGACATATGATAAGCAAACGTCAACTCCATACAATTTGAATTTTCCGTTGGCGTTAACGCTGACAAAGGGATTTTGTCTAGAGGTCCTGGTTCATGGTTGTAAAAAAAAAAGACGTGGGAGTATCTAACAACTAACTATGCATTTACAAAATTATAATAATTCAAATCATCTACATAACTATTTTCATTAAATAGGATCGCATTCCCCTTAAAACTTAACATGCGTCTTATATAACACACTTACCTTGTTTACGAAAAAAAATCTCATTTTAAGACGTATTAAGTACGTTTCTTTCAGAACAAGTATTTATTGTAATCTTTAAAATGAGATTTTTTTTCGTAAACAAGGTAAGTGTGTTATATAAGACGCATGTTAAGTTTTAAACACGGTGGTAGATTAGTGACCGAAATGTTGGTAGGGCAAGGTGCCTAAACTAGGCTCTAGGTCTGTATTGCAGGACACCAGGATCACTGTCATTTTAATTTTACACATTTACTGTATTAACACGTGAATACGACGTACTTTCTTCAGACAAAATACGAAACACTACGCAGCGCTCCACAACAGGGATCATAGACGTGAAAAGGGTGCCCGGCTCAAATGGGATTAAAAAGCAACCAAAAATTTCACAGTAAACGGCAAATTAATCGGGTTATCTAGCTAAAATTGTTTTAATGGAGTCATCTATCCAATTTCGTTTCCACAAATCAGTAGTTCTCAGATATTTTAAAGTAATAGACGGTTACAGATTTTTACATCTAAAATCCAGAGGTATTATTCTCTAAAATAAAATCCAGAGGTATTATTCTCTAAAACTAAACGTAGACTAGTAAAATTGTGTTCACTATTACGAAGAGACATTACACTTTTAAACCTTAAACGTATTTATTAATATTACAGTAACAAACAACAAAAAAATTGCTAAAAGCTACCACTGAGAAGAAAAGTTTTAAAATATGTATAATAAAGTATACATACATAGATATGTACCTAAATATTTATACAAATGTAAACAGGATAGGTGATGTATATGAAATAAATTGTGAGATGAATACTAATCGAGCTACATTACCGTCTACAGCGATTATTCGCTTATTTTCCTCTTAAGACGCTACAGTTACAAAAAAAAAGCTCATATATCCTTACCCACTATTCCGGAACTAACAACATCAAATTTCAATTTATTTATAATTTTAGCTACGACATAGACAATTTAATTGCAAGATATAAAAATATATATCTATAAAGTATACTAATATAATGCATTCTACCTGTAAACATTTGAAAACTCAGTTTCAATTATACTTATCCGTACCTACTTCATGATTTTAAAAATATTTTTCTAATATTGTTTTTTATTTTGCTAAGAATGCATACATCGATTAATTTTACTATGTTGTACAGTAAAATAAGTAGCTTATAAGTTACAAAGATACGCATATAATAATATAATTCTTAGTGATAAATAATTATAAAAGACAACATTAAAAAGATTGCACGTAAGTAATGCACAAATTTCCATCATAAGGAACAAGTAATATAACAATTTTATTAGTAAATTCGTGAAATTGAAATTTTCTCACATTGGTATTTTATTGAAATGTGTATAAATGTTAAAACATATTATTAGCCGGTAGCACGAAATTCAACAATTCATTTTAAATAATTAATGGAATCATAATTATGTGACTTATTAATGAAAGGTAAGTTAATGAAAAATTGTTTAAAATATAAATAGAAAAAAAATTGCTAGCAATATTATTATCTCTCAAAATAGTAATTAAAGAGACATTTTAACAAAAAAGAACCGATTCCGTTCCTATTAGTACCGATTTCATTGCACTTGTTAGTAAAATAATTTCAAAATACGAAATTAAGTACCTTAGTAATTAAATTTAACACCAATATTTATAATGAACTATATTTTGTCACGGATTGTAGAATTAAAAAAACAGTATAATTTTTCATTGCACAACGCATAACAACGCTGAACATAGCAATTCAGAAAACTGACTTCTACTGCATTCGTTATAGAATTCATAATTGCATAATGGTGTTTATATAAAATATAGGACATTACAAATCTAGGTCGTATACTTGGAATTATTATATAAATACATAGATACACGACAAAACATCACAGTTCCCGTATATCAAGGTAAACAGTAACACCTTCATGAAACGCAACCTAACAACCGCTATTCTAAATTATTTTACTAAATAGTTTTACACGGTGCCCAGCCTTTTTATCAGATATCCTTAAATTCCCGCTATAGCTATGGTCTTTCGTCAAAATACGAACAATTGTATTCTTACAATATTTGTAAATAAAATTGCCGTTTCATCTAATCTTTATTAAGATCTTATTATATTTTCCAAATGCTAAAATAATAAGATCATAAATCCGATATAATGATACATTTTATAGTACCAATATTTTACTAAGCAACCAAAAAGGGTCACCTTGTGATAATAATCATTAATTATTTATCTTTATAATTGATTTGTGATTAAATATATATTTGTAAACAATGCCCTTACAAGAAAAATGTAAAGAGTTAAAAATGTATAATTATTTAAAATATAAATATCATTAAATAAAAAAAAGTTTTAATATAATTTATATCAACGACAGACCGCAGCATGAAGAAATATCGTAAAATAAAAGAAATTAATTACGATTACAAAAAATAACAGAAACATTATTCCATAATTTTAAAAACCTTACAATTAGACTAAGATAAATGTGATTACAATGTTTAATTCATTTAATATTATTTACAGGGATTTCAGTAATAATTTGTTACAAAAAAACTTTGACTAACACTAATATAAACGTCTAATCACTAGCCATTTAAATCGCAATTATCGAAATAATATATTATGCGTCGTTGAGGATGCACGTTGTGATAATAATTAATAGCATATTATTTATATAATTCCAAACCAGCCAATCAGAGTTCATAATTCGAATAAGGATTCTTTCTCTTTAGGATAGACGCGCATTGATGTCAAAGCCTGTGTTTACTAAATTCAATCTTTTATTATGGCCGCATCAGTGCGCGCCTAGCCTTACAATAATCTGATTGTTCGATTATTTTATCTAAATAACGTGAACATTGAATTAAACCTCCTTACCAAAGTTCTTCATATTTCTTTATTAATATAACAACGTGCCCCCCACGAATAAACTCAGTCCCATATGAAGATATTGTGATTTTTATGTGATGTGTTAATTACAGTGATGTGTTCCAATACGCGATCATTATTATAGGGTAAAAAAAATATGGGACAGAGACAACAAATGTAGGATAAGGGCCCTGTAGACCACGGACATTCTATCGGTTGATAGTTTGGTCGGTTTAATCAGTATGAAGATGTATGCAAGTGCGCACATTATAACGATTCGATATCGGCCGATAAAATAGATTGATGGGCGCCACGTTTGCTTTCAAACTGAACTCAGTCACCACCAACTTGAATGTTTATTGTCCCAGTGTGCACGCTAGTGCAACCCGACCTAGTTATAGGTCGATAGAAAGTCTGTGGTCTGCGGGAGCTCTCAAGATCTTCCCCCACTAACACAGAATTATCAATTATTATTAGCTATATAAAAAGTTTTGTGCGTTAGTGGGTTAAATTCTTCTTAGTAATAGAAGAAATAAATATATATTTATACTACGCTCGACACACTATATCGGCACTAAAAGTTTTATAGTTGTAGAATTTGGTATATCAAACACTTGCTCCCAAATCATTATCAATATTATTATTTATCATTTTATTATGTTCAAGTTTCTATTATGCCTAAACCCAGTTGCAGTTTCAGTTTTTTTTTATTATGTTTACAAAATTGAGCATATACTTATGCAGTAAAGTAACTAATGTATAAAATGCATAGATACAAAATAAAATGCACAATAAAACTATTTCATTGTTCAGTCACGTTGAAGTGTTGCCATACAAACCGTACAAGTTTTAACAAAACACTGGTATTTTACTAAAAAGGTAATATTAGCAAGGATCTAATAAATAACCAAAATATTGGCGTTTGTAAATTAATTGTATATACAAATATATCTAAATTTTGTCCGATTACAAAATAAGGCATGCACTGTTCACATTTTAGTTATATGGCTCATAATGGCGGCCTATTTACAGCCGATTTATAAACGAATGGCCTGTCATGCTTTTATGCGTCCTCTTGGCCTCAAACAGTCTCAACACGCAAGTAAATACACCCGTCAAATAAGTTTTGCAGTAATCAAGATATAAACTTGTACTTTTTAATGTATACAAGTCATAAGAGATATTTCTGTGATGTATTATTTATTCGCTCGAGACATCCTAACTTTACACGTAGATAATTACTCTGTTACAATAACTAGATACTCTTACACGCAAACTTCGCCTTTAATAGGGGAGTGTAAGATTCAAAATAGCCCAAAAGCTGTTCTAAGTAGACTGGATTTGCGTCGTTGCATTTTCGACTTTATCACTGGGTAGGGTAAGTTGATTTTTGTAACATGTTAACTCAAATATACCAAGAGCACGCTCACTATTTCAAAACCGCAACATTGAAGACTGAATCAGATCCGTGTCATTGTAACTTCGACCGCAACACTTACGTGTAAAGTTCACTTTGTCCCACATCTTGATCGTAACTCGCCCAAATTAACTTTGCAGCCGTGTCGTTGCATTTTGGGCCGTATTACTTGGACATAAGTCGAATCGTGGTCACTTACAGGTGCGACTCGTAGCTGGTGTGCGGTCAGAGCTGCGTGTCGTCGGGGTGCGGCGCGCGCAGGGCGAGGGGCGCGAGGGGCGCGGCGTCGGGCGCGGGGGGCGGGCACACGTCCGCGGGGTTCATGTCGATGCGGCCCGCCTTGCTCCACACCAGCAGGTCCATTATGAATGCTAGGAACATTAGACCTGCCGACAGACCTGGAACAAGTACAAGGATATGTTCCAGTCAAAACTCTTAAGGCTTGTATACATGCCAATAACCTTGAGCATTTGGCCCGTACTGAATTTGTGGACGAGTGCGGGGGTGATGTAGACGCAGTCTTTAATCGGACGCATTTTTAATTTATTGTAAAAAAAATAATACATATTTGTAAAAAGTAACAAAACCAAATCATTTTCCTTTGTATTGCAAAGCAGTAGATATTTTTTTTATACTCTATTGATAAGAAATTAAGGAGTAAAATGGTTTCATCTCAATGATTTGGAGGTGATTTGACAGTTTTTTTTTTTCTTATTATGTGATACCGATAGAAAAATTGTGGCTAAACCAAATTATGTATCATAACATGTAGATTACTAAAAAATTTTTGCACATGTAATTTCTCTGTAAATGCCGACGAAAAGTTGCTTCATCTGCATGCTTCTTTCAAGCTTTTTTCGAGAGAGCAGCCTTAAGAGCGCCCATCCCGTCATATTTCCCATACAAACGCTCGTACGTGATAACAAATTATTCTTTAAATATTTTTAACCCACAGGTATCTTGTGGTTTAAATCTAGGTTTGTATGAGGCCAAAAATAAACTTTTTTGACACACAAATTTAGTAACCACGTCTGAAAATCAACTTTTATGCACAGTTTTTATCTGAACTTTGGCCGTTCATAATGCACTCATACTATGAAAAAGTAAAAAAACAGCTTCATAGAAACCTTGCACAATGGAGATTCTAAATTACAAACAGTATTACTAACAACTTGTAAGGTTTTTTGCAAATTGTCCTATGGAACCGGACCAGCATGTTGCCAAGCATTCTTATCTTGGATATAATCCTCTAACTTATAATATGCCTGTTTACAAAGTCTACCTTTATTGTATCTTTTAAATTTTGTTTGATTTAGTTTTAATATATCACAAGGATTTTTGTTGCAACATTTAACAGAGTACCCAATAAAAAATATGTGTACTTTAGGTAGATAATCTAAGAAATTGTTGAGCTATTTTATCTTTATTTCTAGTATTAAAATTATGTTGATAACTTAATTTATTAAAAAGATGTAATTTTTTTCTTACATAAGTACATAATATTTTCATAAATGAATTGACAGGGCACTGTCATAATATTAATCTTATTAAACAGTTCTCTAAGAGATTCGCAGCGACGTAGATTATAAATGGCTTTGACAGCTCTCTTTTTTAAAATAAAAATGGATTCAATGGGATACGATGCGACCCCACAGAAAAATGCCATACGACATAATACTGTGAAAGTAGCTACGTACGTACGCGTTATACGTGATCCCCATTGTAACTTCTCGTCTAGAATGATTTCCAGGAAAACCGTGTGAATAATAATTTCCAGTTTTTCTCCATTCAATATAAGATCACATTTGCTACTTCTAACATTTGGTAAAGTAAATCTAATAATACATTTGTTTTTTTCATTTAGTACCAAATTATTTACCATGAACCAATTTTGAGAACGCCTATCTATTTTAAAAATTAATGATGTATCATCTGCAAATAACATCATCTTCGGTTGGTTTTGAAGTAATTGGGGTAAATAATTTATAAAAACTAAAAATAGAAATGGACCTAACATCGAGCCTTGAGGAACGCCCATAGTCATTTCAGACCTCAATGAGTTTACGCCGTGAACCAGAACTCTAACCAGTCTGTCCTTCAGATATGATCTAAGCAAATCAAGGGATGTTTTAGTAATCCCGTAGTGCTCCAGTTTCAGCAAAAGTGTCTCATGGTCAACGCAATCGAACGCCTTTGAGAGGTCGCAAAAAATTCCAATGGCATCTCGTGCTTCCTTCCAGGCGTTAAAAATTGTATATAATAGGTTGACACCGGCGTCAGTTGTCCTTTGATGAAACCGTACCTGATGTTCGTGAAAGATGGAATTTTCATTAAAGTGATTTGATTGAGCATTAACCTTTCAAACAACTTACTGAGAACAGGCAGAATCGACACAGGCCTATAATTGTTGGGTTCTTTACTATAACCGGATTTGTGCAATGGTACGACTTTACTGTGTTACATTAAATCCGGAAAGACTCCTTGGTCCACACTGGTGTTAAATATGAGAGCTAACTAGGGCGCAATAGTTTTAATAGTAAACCTAAAAACTTTTACAGACATTCCCCAAAGATCTTCTGTTGATTTAATTTTAAGTTCGTTAAAGGCTTTTATAACAGACTGGGGATTTGTATGTTGAAACTTAAACTTCAAAGAGCATTTCTTAACATTTTTCTTAAGTAAAGCAGCAGAGAGCGCGGGAGAGGAATTCACGGCCTTAGTAGTTTTAATAGGAATATTGGCAACATAAAATTTCAAATACCTAAGCTACTTCTTTCTTATTATATTTTAATAAGAATTAATAAGACATTGTGCAGTTTCTAAATGAAATTCATTATTATGTTGTTTTTTCCTACCTGTCTCATTATTTATTATTTGCCAAGTAGTTTTTATTTTATCATGAATATGATAGGCTTTTATTATTATTATACTAGCTGACCCGACAGACGTTGTCTTGTGCCTATCTACCTACTTACCTGCCCTACCCTAACTATCCTACCTACCCTACCTACCCTACATACCCTACCTACACTAAAAATTGAAGAAACTAATACGTCATCTGTTTTATTTTTTTGGTTTAGAAATAAATACGTCATCTATGTATATTTGGAACGAAGTTCCTTGACGCGGCTTACGGGTAGTGCGAATTAGTGGAAATCGTCACGTAACGAAGTGCGTGTGTGTATGTGTGCGTGTATCGAGCCTACTACAAACGCACACTGAACAACTATCCTGGGGGCCAAGTCTGCTATTTTTATAATTTCGTTATTCCAACACGATACCATTGTCATTTTGCTAAAAGTTCGTAATCTACTAAATTCATAATGGTGGATCAATGGTCGGTCGAATTAAAAGCAATGACTGCACAATGACATTCTAATGGTAGGTTTTGATCAAAGGAACTGTCAACATTTTAGCAGATTACCGCCAAAGTCAGTCATTCAGTTGTCATTTTGTACGAGATTACCATTCTATATCATTTCTTTCAATGGCGTGTCAGTGGTTGACCATTGGAAAGTCATAATGACGCCATTATATTATTAGATTACCAAACTTGTCAAAATCAACAATTATGAAATCAATGATAGACTATTCTGACACATTTTTCATATAAAAAAATAATAATAATATAAATATATTATATTATTTTTTTTTTTTGTTCAGACACGTACGTAAGGAACTTTGTTCCTAACGGGGGTCCCCGATGTTCCCTTTGTTCCTAACGGGGGTCCCCGCACGATTTCTTTTTTGTTTTTGTTAATATTTTGAATGTTCCGCGCAACTTTCTTAGTTTTTTCTTTCTTATTCTTCTTCTCTTTACAATAACAAACACAACAAAAAAAAAGAATTAGCGAAACTGGTCTAGCCGTTCACGCGTGATGTCGTGACCAAGGAAAAATTAAATTAAAAATTAAAAAAAAACCCCTAAAGTATATATAAAAATGTATATATATGTAAAAAGTCAAAAATAATACCTTTTGTTGAGCCATCAAATGTTTGTTCGTTGAAATGGCGCTATAATGTCGCGGCGGGGTACCGCTTTAGTAAGTCAGTCCCTTAATTTCATTCACTGTCTATTAATTTACCAGCATTTCCGACCAATTTGCTTCGATATTATCAAATTTTTGTTGCTAATCTAGTTGTTTATCTTGTTGCAAATCTAGTTACCATCAGTTCGCTATTTTAGCTATTTAGTTATTGTTTTAAACTTAGCGGTACCCCGCCGCGACATTATAGCGCCATTTCAACGAACAAACATTTGATAACTCAACAAAAGGTATTATTTTTGACTTTTTACATAATCGTTTTTGTGATTTGCGTTGGGGGTTTTTTTAAATTTTAAATTTTATTTTTATTTTTTTAAACATAATTTAGTTTGGTTTTGTATAAGAGTTTACAAAAATAATTAACAAGTTTTTAGTTTTCATTTCGTTACTCATTCCTCATTCCCTTGCAATATAGTATACATTATTCTACTAGTCAAGACCTTTCATTTGATACCCATATATTGAGGGAGTTGTAAAAATAATAATAATAATAATATGTGGGGACATTTTCACACACGGCCATCTGACCCCAAACTAGGGAGACCCTGTACTATGGGTGTCAGACAGCTGATATAAATACACAAATACATTTTTTTTTTTGTAAATACATACATATATAGATAAACAACACCCAGACACAAGGCAAACACAAATGCTAATCACACAAATGTTTACCCTGGGCGGGAATCGAACCCGCAACACGCTGCGCAGCAGTCGATCGCTCAGCCACTGCGCCAACCGTGTCGTCAAAAAAAATAGAATGTAATTCACCATTTTGTGGATG
Source organism: Charanyca ferruginea (assembly GCA_947361185.1). NCBI lineage: Eukaryota > Metazoa > Arthropoda > Insecta > Lepidoptera > Noctuidae > Charanyca > Charanyca ferruginea. The sequence goes on along the minus strand of OX376058.1, from coordinate 26,177,486 downwards.
TGGCCATCTTGGATTTAAAATTTGTCATAGTGTATAGTATTCTACTAGTCAAGCCCTTTCATTTGATACCCATATTGAGGGAGTTGTAAAAATATGTGATCCGCCATTTTTTGGCGGCGGCCATCTTGAACCAATTTTCATCAAACATAGTTAAGCTAATTCCGACTAATAGGGTATTACACCCATTTTTGAAAAGTGTCTCAATGAAATTCTGTAGTGCTAATATGCCACCAAAAAAAAACACATAATTTTTATTTAATCGGTCATAAAAATGCATTAAAATTTTAAATTTTCAAATTTCGCGCGTAGTTTGACGAAAACGCCTCTTACTGGACGCCATATTGCTCAGCATAAATGACGTCTGTTCGTTTTGTATCAAATGAGCTCATATTAAATATGATAATTGTATATCATTTAAAAATAATTAAAAACGGATTAAAAATACTGAAAACTTTGAATTGAACTTAAAAATTTGTTTTGTTATTTTATGAACTAAAACTTACATTTTCCGACTGCTTTATGTCTAAACTGTCTCAATAACATATTTATAGATTTTTTTCTCGTATAGAGTAAAATACCCTATTCACATTTCAAAAAAAAAACAAAATCGAAATCGGTTTATCCGTTCGGGAGCTACGATGCCACAGACACACACACACACACACACACACACACACACACACACCCACACACACACACACACACACACACACACACACACACAGATACGTCAAACTTATAACACCCCGTCGTTTTTGCGTCGGGGGTTAATAAAATACTGATTAAAACGAATCCAAATTCGATATATCTGCTACTAGGTACTAGTGTGCTGTATAATCTGGCTGCAGCATAAGACCAAGAATTATATAATCTTGCATAGTTTTACAGCAAACATGGGTGTTTCAAGGGGGTGGTCAGTGTGGTCACCTATAATAATATGTTTGAAAGCAAAGTAAACATTCGGTATGCGTCTAAGATCCCTACCGCAGCTAACAAAAGAGCTGATAACTTTAAAACTGCTGAACCGATTTTGATGAAACATTTGTCTAAGAACCATCGCTAGAGAATCAGCTTTCAAATAAAAAAAACCGCATTCAAATCGGTTCACCCGTTAAAGAGCTACAGTGCCACAGACAGACACACAGACACACAGACACGTCAAACTTATAACACCCCTCTTTTTCGTCGGGGGTTAAAAATAGGGATTCATTTTTTTACAAATATAGATTATTATTTATCTAGTCAACCCCCAAGCTATTGTTACGAGCTAGGGTTCGGGATAAATAATTGACTTGGACCAAACAAAACACAAATACTTTATTTAAAAAGTTACAAACTCAATAATCAATCACTTACAAAAATCACTCGGTAATCAGTAATCACTTAGATCGCAGTTTTCGCAATAGTCGCAGTTTTCAGTTTATCTTCCAAAAACTAACTCCCCGCGCCTCGCAGTCCGCTATTTATATATGGCTTAGGACATATATACGCGAACATTCTAGCAAACATGGGACTGATCGAGAACGTTACAACACGAAACTTAACTCTCTCGAACATTCAAGAACTGTAGATCTGCTATTCGATAACAGATGGTGCCGGCGTGTGACGTTGTTCTGCTAGTCGACAATAGACGTCGCTATCTAGCGTAGTTACGCTACTAAATAATAGGTGGCGCTAGCATAACGTTTTTGGTCGTACCGAACTACGTAAGGGTGTTACCAGACCAATCGATCAGTCGTCGATCGACGGCATCGATCGATGGTAGAATGGATTAGTCGACGTCGATCCATAGTTTCTACCAGGCCAATCGATCGATCGATGGCAGAATGGATTAGTCGACGTCGATCGAGGTTGATTAGCCGCGCCGCGCGCCGTCTGCTCCTCACTATGACTTGCTGCCCGCCCGCGCCCCGCGCGCGTTTGCGTCTCCGTAATAATAGTACGAGCAACATCGTACTGGCCAACAATAACGCGTCCTCTTGTGAATACAGTTCGAAAGAAACTGATGGAATATAGCCGAAGTTAATCGATCGACGTCGACCGGCAATCGATCGATTTGTTAGTCGACCGGTATCCGTCGATCAGCCAAAGCACACCCTAACACTATGAATAGCATCCAACAAGTGCTCACCCAGGTACAGCTGGCGGAAGCTGTCGTTGTCGTAGCTGGCGCAGGCGCCCAGCAGGCCGCACATGACGTCACGCGCGCGACACGCCGCGTCCACGGCGGCGCCGAACACGATGGGGCACGGCACGTTGCCGAACACGCCTATCGCGAACTGGATCACTCCCATCGCCATGGCTTTGTCTGTGGATGCCAAACAAAAAATTACCAATATGGCTTGCTTTGGAGACTTTGTGCAAGCCACGTCTGCAGACGGACAAACGGTAGATGGAGCAGACACGCTTTAGAGTGGAAACCGAATTTGGGCAAGCGTGAATAGGTTACTTCTAGGCTAGCGAGCTCCATCTTAGACCGCATCATCGCTTCCCATCAGGTAAGATAGTGGTCAAACGTATGCCTATCAATAGATAAAAAAAAGAGCGTAGTGTGGTACTCCTTACGGCACGATGGACCAACGATTTGAAGAAGGTGGCTGGCGATCTCTGGGGGAGGCCTACGTTCAGCAGTGGACGGCGATAGGCTGATATAATGATGTATGAATGAGTTGTACATGTCACCAATTATTTTAACAGTATTTTGTATATTAAGACACGGTTGGCGCAGTAGTTAAGCGATTTACTGCAGCGCTGTGTGTCGAGTTCGATTCCCGCACGGAACAAATATTTGTATCGTCTACAAATAGTTGTTCTGTGTCTGGCTGTTTGTGTGAGTTTAATAATATGTTTGTAAACGCACCCACGAGACAGAAGAAATTTCTAATGTGCGGCAACGTTCGGTTTAAACAAAATATCACTATTATTCGCCTCTACTTTCCTTTCGCTGAGCAAATAACTTCTATACATATGTAAATTCTAACGGTCATAAGAGCCACTTTGGTGACAAACCCGCTATCCTTTTCCCAACCACTGCAACTTCTGAAAGCCAGAATCAAAAATGGCGACCACCAGAAAGGCGCCGAGGCCAAGGAAGCTCTACAAGTCCCAGAAAAAACGTTACAACTGTCTTAGGCACTTAAGAAAGAGCACCAGACAGAAAGAAGAAAAGCAGTAGACAGAACAAAACTAGGCTAGGCTACAAAGGCGGACTTAATAAATGTCTTTTAGCTAATCTTTTCTTGAAGTATAAAGTATCGCCTATAGTTCCACTTGCTGATCGAAGCTATCACACAGGCACAGGCCTAAAAATCACACGACGGGTAAAGCTGTACATTTCCAGTTTAACATGTACAGTCAACAAAGGAGATAAGTATGCAGGTTCGTCAGATATAGTTAAAGTTTATTTAGAAACCGATGGATGTTTTTGAATTAAATTTAATTTAATTAATAGAGAATAAATATTTCAATGATTTAATTAAATTTCATTCGAAAAAAATAAAAATACCTAAACTTCAACCATTTCCGATGACCTGCATAACTATGTGTTTTGCTGACTGTACCTTGGGCAAGTAGTGTAAAAAAGGTATAATGTCCACCTACCTTGTTTATCAGTACACCGTATGATGAGCAGCACCGCCCCCACCTCCCCGCTGGCGTGCACGAACATGATGGCCGCGAACACAGCGATGAACGTGTATATCTGGTTGCACGGCCCGCCGCATTCTCCGCTCACCGCGAACCCGACGGTGCGGGACAGGATGTTGTCTGTCTGGTTGAAGAGCTCGTAGCGTTCAATGCTGTGGATATAAAAAAAAATTGGTTGTCTGTAAAGTCGGTTTACGGCGATAGTTTTACGTGATAACGTCATAAAGAAACATAATGGCTAACTTAAATAACATAAGCAAATGATGGCTTCCGTCTAGGTGGGCGGGGTTATTTACGTGGGCGGAGCTTATGGAACGTGACACTTTTTCGTGCGTGCAGCCGGTGTTCATAGATTTTTATAAGACGTTATCGGTTGGTTTGCTAACCTAAATTACGCTCACAATTTAGTTCCGAAATATGGAAACACAAATATATTTGAAAAATTGATCATAATGTCTACAGTTAAAGTTTAGTTTGTGCGTTTTGTTTATGAGTCATTCTAATATGAACTTAATTTACAAAATAGTAAAGTTGATATTTTGGTGTAAATGCTTTGACTAGACTTTAACAACACACCGACACGGTTGGCGCAGTGGTTGAGCGATTGACTGCTGCGCAGCGTGTTGCGGGTTCGAATCACGCCCAGGGTAAACATATTTTCAAATTGTTTTGCTTACTGCTAGTAATACTGAACATCTTTCTAGCCCTTCAAACAACATACGTACAATTTTTTTTTATATTTACGTTATGTACTAGTATACCATTAAATCCATATAATAAAAATGAATCGTTGTTCGTTAGTCTCACTAAAACTCGACAACGGCTGAACCGATTTGGCTAATTTTAGTCAAGAAATATTTGTGGAAGTCCAGGAAAGGTTTATACGTTAAGAAAATTGAAAAATCCATTGACAGGACAACGTCTGTCGGGTCAGCTATACCCTGTTCACAATAAGATTAGACATGAACACAAACCTTTTTACAGTCCCTTCAACCGATTTTGACTTCTATTCCGTAGGCTTAAGGATGACATTAGACGCAAAAAAGTGGTTACAATACCAACAGTTTACTGCAGTTGCTATTTGTCATGCTACCAACGCAATATAAGTCAAAATCGGTTGAACGGACTGAAAAAAAGGTTTTTGTAAATGTGTAATCTTATTGTGAACAAGGTATAGTTAATAAATAATTTCTTCGCAAGTTGCCTGCCAAATCTTCAATAGAAAACAACACTATTTCTAAACTCACGTGCTCATAGCCTTCTCACCGCGCTTCTCGCTTTCGATGCAGGAACAGTTGTAGTAGAGCCACGTGCTGTTGTCGAGTTGTTGACTGCTCAGACAGCCCGCCTGGCACGGAGATACGTATGTGAATGAGTCCTGGAAACATACAACACATTTTGTTTTAGAACTAATTTCTGTCCACAACTTTGTCCGTCTGGAAGTCAAGTTAAAGTATTAATATAGCTTTCTATCAGTCATATTTTTTTGTAATCTGATTACTTAGTGTGCTGACAAAAGACAGAAGGCATAACATAATTTTATAATCAATTACTCAGAATCAGAATCCACCAACGTAATACTATTTCCACACACATAACACTCTGTCCAGACACATAACACTCTGTCCAGACACACAACACTCTGTCCACCCACATAACACTCTGTCCATCCACATAACACTCTGTCCAGACACACAACACTCTGTCCACCCACATAACACTCTGTCCATCCACATAACACTCTGTCCACCTACATAACACTCTGTCCACCCACATAACACTCTGTCCACCCACATAACACTCTGTCCAGACACACAACACTCTGTCCACTCACATAACACTCTGTCCGTCCACATAACACTCTGTCCACTCACATAACACTCTGTCCATCCACATAACACTCTGTCCACCCACATAACACTCTGTCCACACACACAACTCTCTGTCCACCCACATAACACTCTGTCCACTCACATAACACTCTGTCCACACACACAACTCTCTGTCCACCCACATAACACTCTGTCCACTCACATAACACTCTGTCCACACACACAACTCTCTGTCCACCCACATAACACTCTGTCCACTCACATAACACTCTGTCCACACACACAACTCTCTGTCCACCCACATAACACTCTGTCACCCACATAACACTCTGTCCACACACACAACTCTCTGTCCACCCACATAACACTCTGTCCATCCACATAACACTCTGTCCATCCACATAACACTCTGTCCACACACAACTCTCTGTCCACCCACATTACACTCTGTCCACACACACAACTCTCTGTCCTCCCACATAACACTCTGTCCATCCACATAACACTCTGTCCATCCACATAACACTCTGTCCATCCACATAACACTCTGTCCACACACAACTCTCTGTCCACCCACATTACACTCTGTCCACACACACAACTCTCTGTCCTCCCACATAACACTCTGTCCATCCACATAACACTCTGTCCATCCACATAACACTCTGTCCACACACAACTCTCTGTCCACCCACATTACACTCTGTCCACACACACAACTCTCTGTCCTCCCACATAACACTCTGTCCATCCACATAGCACTCTGTCCATTCACATAACACTCTGTACACCCACATAATACTCTGTCCATCCACTTAACACTCTGTCACCCACATAACACTACTTTGTCTACACACATAACACTAACCTGTCCACAAACAGGGTTGAAAGGCACGTCAGCACAGTAGCAGCCGGCGCTACAGTCCAGACTGCTGTTAGCGATGCTGATCTCGCTGATCATGCGGTAGTTCTCCTCAGGACAACTCACGAACATCAGTACTACCATACCTGCAAGTGTACAATATTTTATTAGGCTCCATTTGTGAGGTGCCAAAGGAAATTGAGTACTAATGAATACCAGATTAATAATAATAATAATAATAGTCAGGAGATTCCTCTCTCAGGAGCCCTGACCACCGGTACCTTGGACCCTATTCCCGATACCGGTGGGCTACTATTTTTTATATTTTTAAATGTTTTTTAATTTATTTTTTTTACTAATATTTAAAAATATAAAACAATATGTACATACATTGAATAAATGAGAATAATAATAATAATAATATGTGGGGACATTTTCACAGATTGATAGTAATGATATGTTAAATTTGTATTTTTGCTAGTAACGGAGCAATTTCTGTTTTGTTGTTGTCTTAAGTTTGATTAATTTATTGCTAGCCTTTTAACGAAATTGTAAAATGTACAATTAACCCCAAAAATCGATTATATATACTAGTTATGTATATTTCGAGTCAAATTTGCATCCGTGACATCACTATTACATACATATTAAACGTATGCCTAACAAATGATAAAAAATAAAATATTTCAACATGTTAAAACAATTTTAATTGGAAGAATTTATCAACATTCGCACGTTTCATTAGTAAAAAGTAAACGGAATGTTTTAATAGATCCTTACCAGCACTGTAGATAAGGGCACTGGCAGCCGTCCAGGCGGCCACCTGCCTCGCAGTAGGCACCAGCTTCAGTATCACCACGCCGGACGTGATCGTGCCCAGACCCATCACTAAAATACCACCCAGACCTGGAACATGAACATACACGTTAAGTTTGTATACTTTAGAAAAAAAAAAAAACGTTGCCTCTCCCTAGGAAATTTATCCGGTATCGTGGGGGCGTTTAAAGACATAGTTAAGTTTTCAATACCTTAGTTAATTAAAACTTTGCCTCTCCCTACGAATTTTATCCTGTATCGCGGGGGCGTTTAAAGACATAGTTAAGTTTTCAATACCTTAGTTAATTAAAACTTTGCCTCTCCCTACGAATTTTATCCTGTATCGCGGGGGCGTTTAAAGACATAGTTAAGTTTTCAATACCTTAGTTAATTAAAACTTTGCCTCTCCCTACGAATTTTATCCTGTATCGCGGGGACGTTTAAAGACATAGTTAAGTTTTCAATACCTTAGTTAATTAAAACTTTGCCTCTCCCTACGAATTTTATCCTGTATCGCGGGGGCGTTTAAAGACATAGTTAAGTTTTCAATACCTTAGTTAATTAAAACTTTGCCTCTCCCTACGAATTTTATCCTGTATCGTGGGGGCGTTTAAAGACATAGTTAAGTTTTCAATACCTTAGTTAATTAAAACTTTGCCTCTCCCTACGAATTTTATCCTGTATCGCGGGGGCGTTTAAAGACATAGTTAAGTTTTCAATACCTTAGTTAATTAAAACTTTGCCTCTCCCTACGAATTTTATCCTGTATCGCGGGGGCGTTTAAAGACATAGTTAAGTTTTCAATACCTTAGTTAATTAAAACTTTGCCTCTCCCTACGAATTTTATCCTGTATCGTGGGGGCGTTTAAAGACATAGTTAAGTTTTCAATACCTTAGTTACCTAATTAAAACTTTGCCTCTCCCTACGAATTTTATCCTGTATCGTGGGGGCGTTTAAAAACATAGTTATGATTTTTAAACTTTAGTTAAAATAAAACATTGCCCCTCCCTAGGAATTTTATCCTATATTGTGGGCGCGTTTAAAACATAGTTAAGTTTTTAAACGCCCCCATGATACAGGATAAAATTCCTAGAGAGGGATTCCGAGAGAGGGGGGAATGTTTAAGAAAAAAGTTAAGCTTTTTAACTTTAGTTAAAAAAAAGGTTACCCCTTTCTATTAATTGTATCCTGTACCGTGGGGGCGTTTAAAAACATAGTTAAGATTTTTAAACTTTAGTTAAAATAAAACGTTGCCCCTCCCTAGGAATTTTATCCTATATTGTGGGCGCGTTCAAAACATAGTTAAGTTTTTAAACGCCCCCACGATACAGGATAAAATTCCTAGAGAGGGATTCCGAGAGAGGGGGGAATGTTTAAGAAAAAAGTTAAGCTTTTTAACTTTAGTTAAAAAAAAGGATACCCCTTTCTATTAATTGTATCCTGTACCGTGGGGGCGTTTAAAAACATAGTTAAGATTTTTAAACTTTAGTTAAAATAAAACGTTGCCCCTCCCTAGGAATTTTATCCTATATTGTGGGCGCGTTCAAAACATAGTTAAGTTTTGAAACGCCCCCACGATACAGGATAAAATTCCTAGAGAGGGATTCCGAGAGAGGGGGGAATGTTTAAGAAAAAAGTTAAGCTTTTTAACTTTAGTTAAAAAAAAACGTTACCCCTTTCTATGAATTGTAGCCTGTATCGTGGGGGCGTTTAAAAACATAGTTAAGTTTCTAAAACTTTAGACAAAAAACTTATTTGAAAAAAGAGAACCGCCTTCAAAAAACATCACGAAAGCGCTGAATAAATTTCTGTTTGTTGTATACTAAAACCTTCTCCAGAATGTAACAAACACTTTTCTGATAACCGCATCAAAATCGGTTCAGCCAAACGGGAGATAATCGCGGACAAACATACATACATAAAAACATACGGATAGAACTGATAACCTCCTTTTTTTTTGAAGTCAGTTAAACGCCCAACGATACAGGATTAAATTCCTAGGGTGGGCACCCTAGGATTTTAATCCTATATCGTTGGGGCTTTTAAAAACATATAAACACGTACAGCAAGAACAGGTACATCTACGTAGAGGCCATTTAAATATGTGTTCATGTGGGAAACAAACCCAAAAAATTCAGCATAGCGGCCAGTCGATAAGGTAACCGTACCATGGTTGCACATTTGTATAGACAGCTGCAATAAAATATATGTCAAAAGAGAAGGTAGGTAATCAAATAATACTGCCGTCGATACCATACATGCTTGGTTACTAGGAGATCTTGACTATTGTAATTCAATCAAGCAATAGCAACACGGAGTTGTAAGATTTACTCATCAAAAGCTTGATCTGGCATTTAGTAACAGGGTTCCAATTGCTAGAACATTTAATATGCTATTGTTAAAAATAAAATATATCACAAGGATGATAAAGAAATAAAATACAAAAGACTACCACTGCCCTTTCATATGAATTGTATAAATACCAATAATAATTACACAATAACAAAAAACAAAAATTTGACAATGCATTCAATATAAAGGACCCTGCTGTTGAAGTGACCCCTATGTCACTACAATGGCTTAATTTGAACTTATGTGTAAACTATAACGTGAACAGACATTAGAAAAAAACCGGAAACCTGTTACTTCCGCGTCCATTATTTTTTTATTTTTAAACCTTGGCTCGCAATAGAAGTTTCTTCTGTTGTGTGGGTGCGTTTACAAACATATAAACTGACATCCACAATCACCCACACCCGGAAAAACTATCTGTAGGCCATTGAAATAATCTGTTCCGTACCTCAACCCGGCTTTATTAAAAACTTACTGAAATTCTTGTAGTCATAAGAACTGTATCTACATCTCTATATAAACTTGTTCATTATTATCCAACACCCTAAATTAATGTTCGAGTCGAATTCATCTGATTACAATGTTCTGGCACCAGAGTGCAGCACTAGCATAATCCGTAAACAGTTTTTCGAAGAGTCGTTCAAAGCGTGAAATTCTGCTTATAGTTGAGATCAAAATTGGAAAGTGTATTATATTATACAATAATGCATCAGTGCTGTGTATTTCGATGTAGAAATGAAGGGAATTATTCATTTTCAAAAGAAGAAAATGTTCGAAAATTTTGGGAAGCAGCTAAAAATCACTCTAAAATATGTTCAGGTTAAGTATTCAGGTGAGTTAGACGTTGCCATAATATAGTTAAAAGTACAGTTATGTAAGTAAGATTTATTAAAAATTTTGATATATTTTCACTAAATGATGTTCCCTATTTAGACCAGCCTAACGAATACTGGCTTTCCACGCGGTGATTGACCTCTTGATATTATACCCTCAATATTGTCGTAGTTCGTAAGTTCGTAGAATCTGCAGATGATGGTCGACCACCAATACCAATAGAGTGTTCATGTTAGTACCTCACCCGAGACAAGGTTGGCGTCATGCGTCGGCAGCCGGAACTGTTTCTCCAGGTACTTGGGGAGGAAGCTGTACACCCCACTGATGGGCATCAGGTGAAGCACTGAGCTCGCCGTGCGCCACATCAAGATGTCGTTTGTGAGCTGCCTTTTGATGGTCGCGAAGAAATCTGGAAATAATATGCGTGCACTTTAGTATAATAGTGGAATTGTATGTGAAAATAGTGTATTAAGAAAGCCCACAGCGTACTAAGCGTTTGACAGGAGCACGCTGATAAGTCAGTCGCGCTAAAAAATCTGCTGACTGGCAAATCTTTTCACTACAGAGCAGACTGGTAAAAAATGCTTCCCATAGAATATCAATACTAAAATAAAATTTAACACTAAAAGGAAAAGAATGATGCACATGTGTGGAAGGATAATTGAATATGGAGTCCCAAGGGAAATGTATTGTCCATCGATACATTTTTGCATAGTTTGTGAAATAGCTGCCAAATAAAAGTTTGGAACATTAGATTAACAAGACATCATGAAATAAGTAAAGAAATCAAACAAGAAAGTTGATAACTCCGCAAAAGTGTGTAAAATTTAGGACCTAGTGTGTAGCTATCTTATCACAGTCTTTCACATAATATAAGGTTGATTAAAAAGCTGGTATTCGCTCTTAGTGACTACATACTAATGCCCTGCTATAATTTTAGTAGTTCATCTCAAAACTGGCAGCATCACAGACATCACAACATTCATCATCATCATCATCATCATTTCAGCCTAAAGACGTCCACTGCTGGACATAGGCCTCCCCAAAGGGGGATTTGCACTAATCGCCACGCTTGGCAGGCGGATTGGCGATCGTAGTATGGTTGTGACAAAGGCACAGAGAACGCTCGTCCGTGTGGTGTCGGACGTAAAGAATAGCACCATCCCATGTCTTCCCGTGGATGTCGTAAGAGGCGACCAAGGGACTTACCAAAGAATGGGCAGCAGCATTCTCACAACATTCATTTGTATACAAAACAAAACAAATTCTGTCGAAACTCTCGTACAAATATATTTACGGAAGAGATATCGCTAGATATAACATATTTGTCAAGCAGATAAGTCTAATTCCCGCCGCTTTTCAATGTTGTCACAGTTTTTATTATTGTTCTATTTGGAAACCGTCCAACTGATTTCAAACTAGTACTTGTAAACTAAAACCGGGTTACGATAGATGATAATTTTTATATAAGTAGCTGCCACACTCAGAGACGTCACTTAATAATAATTAATCATTAACTTTAATTGGCCAACATAACTTGGAACGCTGTCAGTCAAAAGTATTGTTGTTAACATGTGCCAAGTTATGTTGGTCAATCAAAGTTAATGATTCATTATTATTAAGTGACGTCTCTGAGTGTGGCAGTAAATTAAGTTTCAACAATGCAACTATTATAACAAGTTCGGGCGGAACCATGGTACTTAAATTTTCACGCAAAAACCCCGATATAGATAAAACATTAATCAAAAGAGATATGTATCGTGATAAGAGTTCGAGTGTGGTAAATATTTTGGACAAAATAAAAGCCACATTTGGGTTGGACAGGAAACAAACTAGACTTGAGAAGCAATAAAATTCTTGACAATTTTAATGAATAATGACAAATTCTAACACATAAAAAAGTCATTAAGAATTTCATAACATTGCCAACACTAGACTAAAAGAATAATAGATACGTATAATATGAATCATTGTCTGGAGACAATATTCTCTCTTACACGATGATAACATATCATTTGTTAGAAAATTATAAGAAGTTTGGTTTATAGGACGTAATTCATCACAGTCGTGCTTGTTAAATCAACCGTATTACTACAACATAAAAAGTAGGCCACACACGGAGACACAACAAACAGTTCTATCTTGTTTTTTTGAATTTAGTAAGACATATTATGTACTTACGTAAAAAGATAATTTAGAAAAAATCTTGTTCTAAACACTGTCAAAACATTTTTAATCGACTTTGAACAGTTCTATACCAGCCTGTAACATGAAATTATTGATAGAAGTTTTGAGCTGAGTAAGGGCGAGTTGCTTCAACTAACCATTACTGACCGGTAATAGTCAAAAATGGCGCTAACTATCGTCAAATCAAAAAAATGGGTTGTTTCACAAAATCATACGTCAAAAAGTTACTATTACCATAACCGACCAGTCATCGTAATTTTGTGATGTCAAACAGCTACTTCAAATATCAAAATATTATGGAATTTCTTTTTTAATAACTTTAACTGACGGATTTTTGTGTCATGAAACAACCCGTTACATTTAACGTACGTTAAACATCGCACGTCATAGTAACTTTTTAACCGCCCGTATGTAACGTTAACCGACTGTTTGAAACAACCCGCTCTTAGGGCCGGTTTTTTGATCCGTAGTTAACTCAACCAATAGTTAAAAATTGTTACTAATGGTTAAATTTCGGCAAAATGTGTTTTTTGAGCAATTGTTAGCTTAACCAATGGTCAAATAAATAACTATTAGTTAAAAAATTTAACCACTCAACATTGGAGGGTTTACAAGTTGAAGTAGATGTTTGACAACACAAAATTACGATGACTGGTCGGTTATGGTAATAGTAACTTTTTGAAGTATGATTTTGTGAAACCACCCATTTTTTTTATTTGACGATAGTTAGCGCCATTTTTGACTATTATCGGTCAGTAATGGTTAGTTGAAGCAACCCGCCCTTAGTAGTTTTCAAGTTCTGTAACCATTGATGAGATAAATGTTATCTTCTATCTTCTTTATTCTTCTATATAAATTAAAATCAATTGCCGCAAGTATAGAAACAAGACGATCACTTAAAAACAGCTCGACCGATTGTTGTGTTCCTGATTGTGGAACAAGATTTGAATGAAATATACATTTTAAGAAAACCTGAAAATCTCGATGGTACATTTGTATAAAAACCTCAATAAAAAAATGTGACGTTTAGTAAATTACACCCGCGCAAAGCCGCGACGGATCGCTAGTTGACAATAATTAGTTGTTACCTTTTAAAAAGGGTTCATTTTTATCCTTAATCTTCTTGGGTGGCAGCGGCATGGGTTCCTGTCTGATCTGTCGTGGGAAACAGAACATGAGGGTCGACAGGAGCACGATGAAACCAGCTATGAACACCATGCCTGTGGAACAATACAACATTGGTTATTAGTTAATGGATTTTGTTTTTGGCCTCGTACAGGACCAATTTTCGTTTTCTATTTTTTTCTTTTTAAATGTTATTTTTGTGTGTTTTTGTCCTGGGGGGCGAATAAATACTTTTTCTTCCTTTCTTTCTTTCTCTGTTCCTAAAGCACTGCTACTCCTGTAAGCCAGAATCAACAGTGGCGACCACCAAAAAAGCGCCAAGGCAATGAAGCTCGACGAGTCCCAGAGAAACGATTCAACTGTCTTGGATTCCGCAACGAAATTAATCAGAAAAGAACAGCGGAGGAGTAAGAAAAACATATTTTCCACTTCCCTCCAAATCAAGCAGGAGACCGAACAGAACTAGGCCAATAGGATTAAAGGGACGAAGTTTATAGTAAACTAGCTTTTGCCCGTGACTTCGGCCGCGTGAATGTCGGTTATAGTGGATGCAGACGAAGTCGCTGATTAAAAATGCCTATGTCCTTCCCCAAGGTGCAAGCCATTTTCATACCAAAGGACATGTTAGGTTTTTGTATGGAGGCTGGGCTTTAATTCGGAGCTGCTGTGAACAGGGAAGAGATTATATTTTTATGAAAGTACATAAATTAAGACGACTTTATGTATATTTTTTATTTTTTTTTAAATCACCCTTCCTAAATTATTATATTTTTAATTAATTGTAATTTAAAAAATAAATTGCAACCCACGGTAATTATTGATTTTGGCAACACTTTTCGGTTGAATGTCATTATTGTCATTATGAAAAGTGTAAACGTCAATTAAGTGTCAAATTCAATTATAATTGCGTACCTATGCGCTCCCTATTATTAATATACTCTGCGTATGCGTCTGTGGTTTGCGTTACAACGGAACGGACACAAGTGATTTGATTTTTTTTTGTTTTTGTTGTGTTATTTATGTTCAAGTTTCTTGTAATCTTTGTTATCTTTATTTGACCTGGCTTTTAATTTGGATTCTTTCCTGCACAGTATCTTGATAATATAATTATAAGGGATGATGTTGAAAATGAAGAGGTAGAATAAACACAGTCAAATATAAGTAAATGCATTACTTTTATTTCTCTACCTAATACACAAAAATGTTCACCTATTCTGACCTGCTGGAGCGACTATTTACAAAAGGTGAACAGGTCCAATCCAATTAAGTCTGTCTGTATCTGGACTGTTTGGTTTACTGGCCTGCCTTGGAGGAGACGTAAAACCATCAGTAATCATTTTGCAATTTATTGAATTCATGATGATAAAGTCATAAAGTCCCAAATTGTAGGAGAAATTAAGGATATTTGATACAAATAAGTTCATACACTGTTTTAAGCTTTCACGTTTTAAAACTAAACTTATATTGTCACACGGGATGTCTTCCGTGATACGCGATCATGGCGCTTGCCAGCGTCGAAATATCGGGAGCTCAAAACAATGAACAATCACGGAAGATATCCCCTATGTGACAACATAAGTTTATATAAATTCCTTACATATCCTTATCATAAACCATTACACACCTCAGATAATGATTTTACTAATATCAAGTAGAAATTACAAATATTAAACCTAAATATTCATAAGCAAACGGAAAAATAGCGATTCTAACAATGAGACAAGGGACCGACATGACATCTGACATGTGTGGTGTGACACTGACAACCTTACTGACACAACACAGTTAATGTTTTCATAGATTCCGGAATCAATGCCATGCATACAAATCATGGAGATAATTCGTCGGTTTTATAGCCATCTAATAATGTTTAAAAATATTTTAAATAACAATAAGGTGTTTAATGTACTTTAAAAAATGATATTTAACCCTTTTTTCTTTGTTTCAATGTACAAAAATAATATTACGATACAAAAAAAATCTGGATTTAAAATATTTATTTTTTCAATAATGGTGCTTTTAATTTTTTTTTGTTTTTGTTAAGCCATCTTGAATAATTTTCCCTATCAGAAAAACCACACATGATAGCTGTTCGAAAAAAAAAATATTTTAAGCCCATTTCATAACATGTCCTTTCGTCAACATCGGTTCAGCTGTTTCATCGTGAAAGCGTAACAGACAGAGTTACTTTTTATGTTTATGTTTATTTAATGTTATTTTTTGAATTTCGGACGGAATTAAACAGCTACAATGAAAGGTTTCAAAACAGTTTATGTTCGTAGTAAGTGACCTGATACAAAATAGTTTTCTATTACTAGGCCACTCAATGTCAAACCAATTAATAATTTCGCCGAATTTTCAATAAATAGAGATTGATGAGTTCTTGTGAAAATGTTCACATAAAAAAATTCACGGCTGGACAAAAACAAATATTACTTGTGGCACCATGTCACACTTAATTTGGATAGATGAGTGGGTCAAAGATCAAAATATTCAGTTACGTTGAACAGTATTTATAGCAATTTAGATATTTAATGTGGTAAGTATACAACTATACATGGGTTTACTGCATACGTGTGACTTAAAGGAAAGTGGGCGTATATGTACTAGGGATGCATCCGATTCCGATACCGACACCGATATATCGGGGATACTTCGGGTTTGCCGATATATCGGCATCGGCGATATTTTTATAGCCGATTCAACGACACTTAACAAATTTCGCGCTTTAAAAATGTAATGTAAACGCGCTCTCGTTCTCACGTCTATTTCGTTGCACAAAAATCTTATCAATGTTAATTTTAATATCAACCTGTCTGTATTTTTTATAATATTTTTAAAAAATTAACCTGACTTTTATTATTTTACCTTTACTTTTTTTTCAATAAGCGTATCGGTATCGGTATCGCCGATATTTTTATAAGAGTATAGGTATCGTATCGACAAAAAGGCGTATCGAGGCATCCCTAATATGTACCTAGCCTAGGGACATTCAACCGCATTTCAGGTACACATAAGATATCTAATAAGTTTATAACAATCTTCATAATGTGCTCTTGTATTATCACAGCCATCATAAATTGGTTAACAAATAATCGTAAAAGGCAAATATCCTGCGATCTAATGAATACCGTACATGTGGCTTTATTCTGGCAAATAAAACACGAAGGAAATCGAAATCCACGAAAAACATAGTGAGCAAACACAATTTCTTGCTAGTGTATATGGACGAGTCACTCATTGTTTAAAGAACATATCAACAGGATCGCGTTATGGAGAATTCTAATTATGACTATTATCGAGGTGAAGAGTGAGAAATGCTCTTTTCAATAGCACTAATCTGTTAGCAGTCGCCTGGAGATCACCTCAAATACGTGGAATATTTCACGCGCCGAGAGACGCCACCGTGCGAGACTGATTGCACGAGCTACGTAGTAGGTATCTACATATACAAAGTATGACACTCTCGTGTTTTTAAAAGCAGACAACTTTCTGGAACACGCTGTGTAAACTTGGAAAGATATCCAAACAATGACGCAGCAACAGGAGCTTGAAAGTTATTCCGCGGTTTTGAGATTACAACAGTTGAAATCTAACCAAAACAGACAATTGTTAGAGTTGTCAAAAGCAGCGATCGTTATAATAACTCATGAAACCTTGGATACGATCAAAAACAATTCCGATAGATTCAAACAGAAAACATTTGCGCGTTCACAAGGTCGCCCGGTCGACGTTCAGTCAAGGGCGTTCGCTAGACACTGTAGGTATGGACTATGGGTACATACGCCGAACAGCATTGTTTACCACGCTTAAAAGTACCACGTAATATAAGAGAGCCACAGCGTCTAATATTTTGATGAGAACATGAGTTTTACAGCGCGAGTCGGCAAGAGAAGACGAAGGTCAAGAGAACCGGTTTAAAAGTAAAAGTGAGCAAGGCGTCGTCGGTCGCGTGTCCACCCACTAAATCCTCATTACGGGCACCGACGACGGCATAATTGTCGGCAACAAGGCCCGCAGCCTTGGCCGTGACCGGCTGTGGATAGAACGCTTATTTTAGCTGTGGTGACGCGGCGTGATGTAAGTCGCGTTATATAACTAGTGGCGTGCGTCCGCGCCGCCGCCGCAGCGTGACGCCTGCGCACAAAAAAGCGAAAGCCGCGACTGGAAATTGCATCGCGCGCCATTCTATGACACCACATCACACTCCACGATGCACCGCGGTTTTATAACACATCTCGTAAATCTGACGCTTCCTAAAGCTGTCGATAGAACTGAAACTCGTGTAAAGACATTACAGTGAAGTATTAATTATGCAACCGAGGAATGTCTCGCTCACCCTTTCGTAGAAACAATTACAATGCAATCGAGCCGCTCTGGGAGTCAGCTGGGAGAAGTAATGAGCGGTGATTAACATCTTGCAACATACGATCTGTACTTAAGCTCATTATCCCTTGAGAAATGTTCTTATAATAACGTAAATCGTGGCAACTTCAGCTTAACTGACATTTTATAGACGCACGTATGCGTGGAGTGCGTATATTTGCGTGTCAAAATATATAATTTGTTTCCAGCTAATTATATATTCAGAAAAAAAAATTGAATAAATAGAATAAATTGAATTTACTTTTCATTGAGGGTTATTGTTAAATTATTTTTATAAGGCAGCTATCCTTTGTCTTTGTATATCATAATGATCCTTTTCTTTTTTTTTAATGTCTCTATAGAGGGCAAGGCGCCAAAAAAAAAATTATGCCGGCACTTTCACATGGCGTAATTGTCCAAATATTCGCCTTATTTGGATAATACAACATGGACTTTATTTCCATTTAAATAGGGTAAAAAAAAAGAAAGGAAGAAAAATTGTTTATTTGCAACCTCGTACAGGTAAACACTAACATAAAAAAGGGTTAAGTATATAAAAAAAAAGAAAAGGAAAAGTTGTGTTGTGCAAATAAGGCGAATATTTGGACAAACGCCATCTGAAGTGCCAGCATTAGACCCACATGACATATCGGCCGACTTAGGACAATTTGAACAATAGCAACCATTTAGAATTCCTAGAGAGAGTTGTGTCAATATGCGCAGGTTTTAATTCTTACCATAATTAAACTGAAACTGCAAAAAGACCAAAAAAATATTGTCACAGCAGCCAATTTAGAACTTCCAAACAATACGTTAATGATTGAAAACGTCCGTTAAAATAAACTTATTAAAATTCAAAACTTCATTCATGTAACGTTGGAACAATAAGGAAATACGCAGAAATCATTCAATGCGTATTCGCGAATTCAATACGTTGGCAGTCAGGACACGCTTGCAGCAGTTTTCTACCGCGACACGACGCGCTAATCACTTCCTAAAAGTGTTTACTGTTCAATTTTGAGCTTTAACTTAAAGAAGTTAAGGTGTGATGGATAATTTTATGTTGGTATGTAGAAGATTGTTTTGTTTACACGCATTCGGTTGGTGTGCAGGTCACGCACGTGCTTTCTTCGTGGATTTTGCGCGCAAATCTGCAAGTGCTTCGCTAACGGTAGATGACTGTTCCGCGTTGGAATGTCTGGTACTTCGATTTCGTCGTAGCCAGGTCATCGGTTTAGTTCTAACTAACATTAGGGATTATCCCACCTACGAACTGAAATGATTTCCAATGGAACATGTTTGAGAATTAAAAACAGAAAAACGCAGCTCCATTATTACCTAGATAGCTTTATCTATGTTAATAATTCTTGAGATTGCATTGAAATGTTATGCAGCTGAATATGCATAGCATGATCCACATTGGTGACAATGACAAATGATAACTTTTGAACTAAATTGATAAGGTTGCTGGCTCACAAGCGACGCAAGATTCAATTATGTATTTCGAAGCTTGGCGTGGCGGAAGCCACGTCAGAAAACTGTAGCAGCTCCAGTTACCGCCCACTTGTATCGATTTTCAACTGTTATGTGTTAACACGGTGGTAAAACGAGAAACGGCTTTTTATCATTTGCTATGACGACTGTTGTTTTATTCGATTTAAAATAATAATTTGAAAGTGCAAGAGGTAAAAATAATCCTTGCTTGACTGAACACTAATCTATTGTAGTATTTATCTAATAATATAGACCAATCCTAGCTGTAATTAGGAGTCAAAAAGAGTATTTTTTTACATGAACCCAAAACAATTAAACGGACATGCGTGTCTCAGTCGATACACAATAAAGTCATATTCGCACACTTTATAACTACATTTCTTTGAAAATATAAATATATAAACTGAATTTATTCACCTTTCTTACAAAACTACAAATATGGTAGGTGACATGCAGAAAACATCTGCATCTGCTATAATATTCTATTATACCCGATGGTATTCAGTGTACAACAATTAATGCATCTGTAGGGACGTGTGCTGCAAGCTAAGTGCGGCACTGGCCATGGCAGCAAGTTAATTATGAATGGATATTATGCGATCGATACAACCACCCGTTTGGCTCTGCTCACGAAAGTCTTAATAATACTAGGTAGAGGTATGAACTACACAGAGAAAGAATTATATGTAGTTAAACTTAAGTAATCTGTGCTGCATCATTTTTTTAAAGCCATCTTTTATCATCAAATTCGGACCCTATCTCAATGTTTTCTTGTAATTTTCTTCCATTCCTTTCTACTATCAGTCGCGTAACTTCCTTCTCTACAGCATCAGCAATATTCTTAGGAGTAGAAGATCTTCCACTGTGAGTATAACTTACTCAATACTCAATCATTTATTGCATTCCATATACTTAGTTCTTATTATGCCTACTTTTTAGACTAGATCTAGTACAAAAATTATTATTTATTTTCAGCCTGGATTTTCCCACTGCAGGTCAAAGGCCTCTTCACTCTCCTTCCAACTCTCTCTATTAGGGGTATTTGGGACCAGTCTTTGTCGAAGGAGACCAGTCGATTATCAAAATAATTTAATATTGTAACAATATTACTGTCTGGCGCATGCCATCTTGTTACTGAAAGAAAACAAAAGAATCCACTCACCCAGCCACCAAGCTCCAACCCACCTCGGGTCACTGGCATCGAAGTCAGGGGTCAGCAGGGGGTCTACATAGACCCTGGTGCACAGGGCCCCTAGGAGGAACCCAAGAGCTGGCCCGATCACCCTTATGCCGATGGTAATAGCTGTAGACAAAGAGAATAAAACAGGTCAAAATAATTTATCAACATGTAAGTACTGGAAACCGCAAATATCGCAAATGCATTATTCAATTATAATTCGGAATTATATATTAGACACATAAGTTCACCTTGAGCTATTTTGCTATATTATATCTTGCTATATTGTATCATACATTAAACTATGGTGTTTCAGTTCCTTAGATAGCTTGAACGTCGTAATGTAAACTACTTACAACCTATTATTAATTTAGTTAAGTTTCTCTTTAAGTGAACTGTAATTTGTTCTTTGAGAAATAAATGTCGTTAAACCGAATTCCAGACCAGTTTAAATGTTATTGAATTTTTCTGTCTCGAGTCTGAACCCTGAGTTTGAAACAGTCTCCGGTAAGAGAATAGGCTCGCTCCGATTACGTTAAACTAAAAATGATATAAAATTATTCGAGGGAAATAGGTAATGATTTGATAAATTCCATACAGGGTAAAACGATCAAGTATCCACATTTTACCATCATCAACGGTATTATCGTTTAAGGCCGGGTCAGACTGTTATAAACAGGCTTCCAACAGGTGTCACCTTGGTGGGAGGCTTGTGGAGCCCACGGTTGGTGTTTGCGGCCACACTGGTTTACAACAAGGCTCCTACCTCAGTGAGTTGTCGACTCTTTGTTTACAACGGCGGTATCCATACGCGGTTTACAACGCGCGTCCGTCCACAGAGGTTGTTGAAGAAGGTCAAACGATTTTTTGTTGCAAACAAATGTTTACACTGTTGTAAACCGCCGGTGGCAAAGAGAATATAGCTTTGGCCGGTGGAGACCGATGTGGAGGGCTTGTTTACAACAGTCTGGCCAGGGTTTTAACCTTTGCACAAACGTGCAAAGGTTAAAACCCAAACAAAACGTGCGCTCGGCGCTAAGCTACGAATTCATCTTTTAAACCTATTCCTATAATTGGTATCCGTTTTTGTTATCTAAAGTTAATATAGATGAAATATAAAGAAATAAGTTCCACTAATATAAATTAGGATGCGTCAAAGAACATAATTAGCAAAGAAAATATAAAAAAACAATGTTGTTTTATGAGCTTTATTTACGTATAAAAGTCTGTCACCGTGTGACCGTGGCGTGTTGAGCACGTTTTGGTTTGTCATACATGAATGTGGCGGTCAAAAGTTTAATAAATAGTGGCCAAACGCGAGCCAATCCAATTAAAAAAACAAAAAGTTGAAAGAGTTTCCACCCTATATTTCCCACCCGAAGACAAACGATTGAAATCACAGTGCAAAACAACCATAGAATAAAGACAAACCGCAACGATCAACGTCCGGCTGTGTAAGCTGTGTTTTACGTTACTTTATGGTGAAAGAGAATATAAACGTATAGACTGGAAAACAACCCCAACATGAAGCCCTGACGTACCTAGTTACTGAACGCTTGCTAAGGCTATAACTAGCAATTCCTGGTTGTTGATCGGTGGTGCCTGTCGCAGGTGGCCGGTGTTGTGGTAACAATATCCACGACAATTTTAATTTATGAATTGCTCATCATCATCTTTCTAGTCTTTTCTCAACTATGTTGGGGTCGGCTTCCAGTTTAACCTCATGCAGATGAGTACCAGTGTTTACATGGAGCGCCTGTCTGACCTCCACAACCCAATAAACTGGGTAACCAGGGTGACACGATACCCCTTGGTAAAACTAGTTGTCAGAGTTTCGGCCTTTCTGGCTTCCGTCTATCAAAGATCTACGACAGCCGGGAGCAACGGCTTTACGTGCTTTTCGAGGCACGGAGGGAACTCGATGTGAAATGGATGGTCACACATCCACAGACCAACCGCGGCAAGCGTAGCTTAATCATGAGACCGATCGATTCGTACGGCTTGTACTTAGCCACGTGCTCCTCAATTTTTGAATTGCTAATGAATTAAAATGTATAACAAATAGAGTTGAAAATGTGTGTTAAAGCTTGTATGTAACATGCCAATAACCTTGAGCATTTGGCCCGTACTGAATTTGTGCACGAGTGCGGGGGTGATGTAGACGCAGTGTTTAACCGGACGCATTTTTAATTTATTGTAATAAAAATAATACATATTTGTAAAAAGTAACAAAACCAAATCCTTTGTATAACAATCCTTTGTATAGCAAAGCAGTAGATATTTTTTTTATACTCCTTTGATAAGAAATTAAGGAGTAGAATGGTTTCATCTCAATGATTTGGAGGTGATTTGACATTATTTTTTCTTAATACGGGATACCGATAGAAAAATTGTGGCTAAACCAAATTACGTATCATATCAACAATTTTTTTCAGATGTAATTTCTCTGTAAATGCTGACGAAAAGTTGCTTCATCTGCATTCTTTTTTCAAGCATTTTTCGAGAGAGCAGCCTTAAGATACAATCCGGTGCGGCATCGACTATCTTGCAAATAGTTAAGCAATTTTTTCAGCGCTATTTCTATTAGTTTAACTTTATTATCAATGAATCAGTAACCACTGTTCCAGCAGCAGCACTGTTTCATAGCGAACTATTTAAATGTTTAAGATCTTTTTTATATATATACCTATGTTTAACAAACAACTATTCTAACAAACAACTATTCAAATAAACTATTCTATTCTATTCTATTCTAGCATCTTCTTTACTTAGTATAAAACAAAGTCGCTCCCGTTGTCTGTACGCTTAGATCTTTTAAACTGCGCAACGGATTTTAATGCATGCATGCATGTTTTCAGCAATAGATAGAGTGATTCAAGATCTATATTGCACCCGGCAAAACCGGACAGGACGCCAGTAATACATATATATCACCGCTCTGACTCTAATGACTGTAATAAGATGTTACTCTACACTTTTACAACCTTTCATTCGCCTTGTTCATTACTTTCTTTCAAAGAAATCATCATCATCATGATCTGCTTACTCCCGACACGAGTGCGTGCGCGTGTCAGTGACACCTATCAACTATTTATCCCCTAGACCTGGGGTTTCCTAACCATTCGTCGCCACGCAATAGGGTGTTGCGGCGTTATCAGAGGTATCCGTCGCACGACGGGCACGCGACAACGTTCTCATTGATTGTAATACAATCATTGTAATAATTATTAAGATTGGTTGGTGATCTCTGGGAGAGGACGGTACGGCATGCGACGTTCAGCAGTGGGCGGCAATAGGCTGATAATAAAACCATTTATTTTCAAGTAAAAAAGACCCATAAAAAAAGTTTTTTCATATAAAAGAAAACCGCCTTCAAAAACTAAAAAGTGATAAATAACTTTAGCACAGAACACACATTACTTTCAGAAGTCGGTGGCGGTGGCTTTGTGTTTGTTGTTTTGTATTGCCACCGACTTCCGAAAGTAATGTGTGTTCTGTGCTAAAGTTATTTATCACTTTTTAGTTTTTGAAGGCAGTTTCTTTTTTTAACCCCCGACGTAAAAACGACGGGGTGTTATAAGTTTGACGTGTCTGTGTGTGTGTGTGTGTGTGTCTGTCTGTGGCATCGTAGCTCCCGAACGGATGACCCGTTTTTGTTTTTTTTATTTGAAAGGTGAATTAGTCGGGAGTGTTCTTAGCTATGTTTGATGAAAATCGGTCCAAGATGGCCGCCGCTACAAAATAGCTAATAACATATTTTTTCACAACTCCATCAATATGGGTATCAAATGAAAGGGCTTCGCTAGTAGAATACTTTACACTATGATAAATTTCAAAGCCAAGATGACCGGCACCAGAAAATGGCGAATTACTTTTTTTTTTCACGACTCCCTCAATATGCATAACAAATGAAAGGGCTTGACTAGTAGAATAATGCATACTGTATTGAAAGGAAATGAGGAATATTAATTAACTAACGAAATGAAAACTAAAAACTTGAAAATTAATTTTATAAACTCTAAGGGCCAAAGCATCGGTTCCCTGCTGTTTAAACAGCCGGCTGTTTAAACATAGGGTAGACTGGGTACGATTGTGCCAGAGTACGGTTGTGCCAATTGGACGTAGTTACGCAAAAGGAATCCAATCCACACTTTTTCCAAAATTGAATTATATATACCAAACGCATTCTCAGGGTGATATCTTTAATATCAAAAAAGATCAATGTGACGAAATACAACTTTAGACGTATCTACAACTTCTCAAAACCAGACTAAATTACATTTAAAAACTTTCAAATAAAAATTAAATTAAAAAACCCCCAACGCAAAACATAAAAGCAATTATTTAAAAAGTAAAAAATAATATCTTTTGTTGAGCCATCAAATGCTTGTTCGTTGAAATGGCGCTATAATGTCGCGGCGGGGTACCTACCGCTAAGTCAGCAATAGCTAAATAGGTAAAATAGCGAACTCATGGATTTGCAATGAGATTTGACTTACGCGGTACCCCGCCGCGACATTATAGCGCCATTTCAACGAACAAACATTTGATGGCTCAACAAAAGATATTATTTTTTACTTTTTAAATAATTGCTTTTATGTTTTGCGTTGGGGGTTTTTTAAATTTTTAATTTAATTTTTATTAAAAAACTTTTTATTTTTCGCTTTTTAGTGTTACCTTAACATCCAAATCCATTAAGAAACGGCGACACACTTAAAAGCGATTGTAAGTCCTCCAAAGATTGAAGAAACTAAAACGTCTTCTAAGTAATTTTTTTTGGGAATTTGTTGATTTTCTCTAAAAGGGCTGTATCAATTTTGGTAAAATTTATATGGGACCATTTCGGAGTAAACCCCTTTCGAACAAAAAAGAATTTTGCAAATACGTCTATATATGACAGAGTTATGCCCGAACATACATAAAAAAAATACAACGTTAGTTTTTAATGTCTGCAAGAGCTACACACAAATATCTTAATTCAGAAGGGTGTCACAAAAAATATATAACCTGTAAAGGTAGGGGTAGAATAATAAAGATTGGGAAGCCATACACATTTCTCTAATTCTGCCAATTTGTCAAAATATGAGAGTGGTACTGCATTTTGAATAACCCTGCCGATGTCACAATTGATTGACACAAGATTGGTGGAGATACTCTCAAACAAACCATTTACAGGCACTTAAACATTATCAAGGGGTTAGTGATTCAAAAAGTTGCAAGGCAGTTGCTCTTTCCAAACAGTAGGTTCCAACGGAGAAAAACAAGCAAGAAACTCCATGGACATTCTTTTAAAATCAATAAAATATTTTTAATTTGGGGACTGATTCGAAATGACATATGAATTAGAGGCTGAATAGTCGATGGTGGCAGCGTTTTGGAACGGTTTCCACCAAAGCGGAGAAGGAAGGAGATGTCTCGTACAACCAATCTCCTTGCATTATTTTCACATCTGACCCGTTTAGCTTTTAACGCAACACAGTAAGTATCCTATTGTTTGTCTACGAGACATCTCTCCTCTTCGATTTGGTGGACTGGAGACCAGGCATGAAATCCAAAGACAATTCTCTATACTTTACTCACTTTACTTTCTTTCTATTTTTGACTTTTCTCTCTCTTTATTTTTTTTCTCTTTGATGAAACCTATGGGATGTGGCGTGTACCGATCCGCGCGTATTACTCTCACGTGGCCACGCAACCACGTGACTTTTTAGTCTGTGCACGTACACGAGCGTAGAATCGCGTATCGTGCGCCTCGCTCCCTACCTAGTTGAGACACGTTTTTCAAGTAGCTGTTGCGCAAACATGGAGGAAGAATTAATTGAAGCTGTTCGAAGAGAAAAATGTTTATATGACGTAACATAATATCCAGATTAAGATTTTTAGACAAGTCCGACAACAAGCAATGATTATTTTCCAGTAGAGCCGCAAACTGCTGAACCAGTAACTAGCTGTATGTACCTATTGCGCACTCTGCAGGGCCTTTTAATTAATGTTTCAGAAATTACTTATTATTAAATAAACCTACCTAAGGTAATTCATTATTTAGCGAATTATTCTTTAGTATTTATTTTCTGATTCTTTCATGACGACTACACCCTTGGTCTTCTAAATGTGAAGCAATTAACACCTACGTTCTTTTGAGGTCGCTATAGTTTTTGGTTCCGAAAAAGATTTAACCCCACGTATCGGGAACGTAGGCCTACGCGAGACACAATAGCTTTGTAATTGTGTCTGTAATTACGGCATTCAAAGGGGTTAAAAGGTGTTCTACAAAACCTTTCCTCCGTTACTTTTTATCTCTATTTATATGCCGCTGCTTAAATCGCATCACCAATCAATATCCAATATTCAATCAAAATTTTAAAATCTGTCATACCAAGAAAAAGTCAATGGTCATGCTTACGTTTTCAATATTAAAAAAACACATTAGTCATCAACATTTGATGAGAAAACCACTGAAAAGTTTTTAGTAGCATACAGCAAAGTAAAAGTACATAATACGGTTAAAGAAAATGAAACAAACAATGTAAATAATTACATGTCTTGCTCTTACGAATTATTAAATAACATTACACTAGCAGATTCTACTTCTACTTTATCACACACACGAAACGCATAAATTTTTCATTGCACGCATCACCGAAACCGATCTATTGCACGAAACTGCAGATACAATGTAAAATAGTAACACAGAGTTAATTGGAGGAAATATTATCATCGGGTCACTTAATGATGTAGTAAATATTAATGTGCATAATCGGTGAGGCGGAGATGGTCGTTATGCAAATTGAGATGGACTCTCGCACACAGTGGACCGCAGTCGTTTATCTCAATAGGGCTAGGGCTCTGGGGCTAATTGAGGGCCATTGAACTCGCCACAACAAATTATCGTATGAGGAATTGCCGCTGTCAACGATCGCTGATGCGAACAGCTACTTCATGTTAGAACGAAAGAAAAACGAACGCACTGCGAGCTCGGATGATTACTGACATTATTGTTCCGAGAAATGCTAATATTATTATAGCCCATTAAATTATATTATTATTACTGCACATATTATGAACAGTAAACAACTCATTTAAATACATAATGAGGCCGAAATAAGTTAGGGACACGCCGTAATCCGGAGACGAATCATCCGACGCGCCTGAACATGCGTAAGAACTGTCCATCGAAATTAAATTAAAACCAGTTATAATAAAATAACAAAGGACCGTTGCAGGGTGAATGACCGAAAAACAATCAGGTACTTAGGTCCCGAATGTAATCTTTCCCAGAAACCAACCGCATCGCTTGCCAAAAAACGGGCAGGCGTGTGTTCAGCTCGCGTGCGTCTCGTTCGGCACAAAGTAAAATATACGTTCCTATTATCATCATGCGCTTTTGTAATAAATAATGGCCTCGTCAGGATCGTTTTTCAAAACGGCCGCTGCCCGCGTCTCGGTACAAGTTTTTATTATGTCGCGGTACAGCCGTCCTTACCGGTTCCAATGCATCATTAACATCGTTCAAGTGCTGCTACCTCGAATTAACGCTCAGTGATTGTCAAAAAATGACGAATTACATCATTAAAATGAACCCGGTGGGCAAACGCGGTTAGGGTTCAACATTACTGAGTGTTTTTGACACGTATAGTTTTATCCATTTCAGTTTTGCATAAGGTTAAAAATAGACGACCGTTTCGCCCTATCTACTCTCACTATCTAAAATTCTACATATAATAATAGAGACAAACATAAATACACTAATATGAAAGGCAACAGTAACAGGGCTCGCACAGACGGCACAGATAACCTTGTGGAGCCCGCCTCTGTAAATAAGGTCATCTCCACTGACAGCTACAATCACCTCTGATATACGCCTCATAGATATAAAAAAACTTCTGAAACGTATTCAAGGAATTCATTTAGAAGATGAAAGAAATAATCATACCTCAGGAATCAAAATTCATGTCTAAATAACTGGGGCACCTGGGTGGATAAGATGACTGGCGAGCTCTATCTCTAGTATCAAAATCTGCTTATAGGAACATGATTTTATCGCCACTAAGTAATGCAAAATCTAAACGAATACTTCTACACCGATCTATTCTCAACAGAATTTCAATAATGTAAATATCAGTATTTCATTTATGCGTTACAACATTTATTACTACCTTGATTAGCATTGGACGTTGCAAAATTCACGAATGTTTTTGAATTGATCTGCAACTAAGAACGAAGTCCCATAAACATCACAGACAGTACCTACTACACAACAGATAATATTCGCTAGTCACGATATTTTTAATGGCCAAGAAATAGGAACAGAATTCCTAATCGGTGCAGAGTTCATTGCTCTTTCAAATGCAAAATCATTTTTAGAAGTATGACTAATTCTGTTGGGAAACACACTATAGCGACCACTGTGACGCTTCTAAGAAAACACCTGTACAAACAGATACAGGAAATAGTTTTGAAGCAATGAATAATTATCAAGCGAGTTGTGGTGTATAAAATACGAATACATACAATTTGACGTCATAAAAAGGTTTAATCAACTGCCGGTACGATAATAATAACACAACAGCCGATATAATCATAATTATCTAATCATAGAGACGTAATCTAATCTAGCGATGTTGCAAAAAAACTGACCTATGACAACTACAGCAACAAATGATTAGGTGAAGCGCAATTTGATAGCGTCGTCGCAAAAAAATTGCATAAGGTGCACATTGCAATATCGTGGTCACGTAATAACGAAGTAATTTTCTCGACCGTACAAGGCTTAATTAATCGCAATCAGATTGCGAACCGATAATACGATTAAAGAAACATCATTCCAAAATACGAGGCGCGAGTCTTTAGAGTAATTGCAAGCGTCTTCCATCCGGGATCAATTTAATACGAATTTTGTTAATGAAGTCTACTAATGTGTAAGGAAATTATAAGCATTCATCTTTGTTATAAAACATATTGTAGATTTGTACCTACATCAAGAACTTCAGGCGCTGTCATAATAGAAAACTATCGGTCAGCCGGTCTACCTAGCTATTCAAATATTTAATACAAATACGTTTATACGTTTAGGTATAGGTACAATGTATCGGTATTTCCAGCCAAATTCCTTAAACATCTTAGAAATAAAAAAAATAATCCAATTTTAGAAACAAACAGGGTTCAATTCATTAGCATCGAATGTGTATAAAACTGGCCCAAATAAACACAAGGCTTTGTCGTATTCTCAGAAAATATTATGAATCACAACATTTTGGAAATAAAAATCCTAAAAGCTGTTCAAGGAAAACTACAATAGGTACAGGGTTCTTACTGAATATATTAGAATCTAAAATTAAGTTACTTTTATTTATTTTTGTGGTTATAATTCTCTAATAAAATTAATAATGTTAAAAATAGACACCAGTCGAATTCCGAAGTAAAATTGTTTTCTTGACATATCATCAGAAGTAAAAATTAACTTTAAAAGTAGGAGATATTAATATTTTACAGCCGAAGAGACTCGAAATAGTGTGATTTATACGATAAAAATCTAAGGGTGATTTTTCTGACAAAGTAACAGTGGCAGAAATGTTGATAGACTAAAATCCGTAAAGAAGAACAGTAATATACCTAGCAGAAGTATACCTGGTAGTATCTGTATCTGTGTTCTAATATACCCCTGTAGATACAGTCGCAAAAAAAGACATACTAACAAAAATCTTTCCAAATATAAAGATAAAACCTCAAGAACACATCGAAGAATCGACTCGACTGTCGACCATTCCCGAACGATGATCGTGAGGGACGAAATTAGGGCAACGTCTCTTAGGAATGAGACACACGCACTGACACCAACGAGCTGAAATTGTCGCCGCGACGCGTCGGCACACTGACACACTTCGCTAACCACCTACTGAAATAGCAATTGCATACGTTTTACTGCACAACAGGGCTTCAGTGGAGAAGTACGGAGCAGCTATGAATTACAAGTGAGCCGAGTTTAAAACTGTATAGGTATCGATCGGGGAATCAATAGAAATTGTACTGAAAGTTGCTACTGAAGAGAGCAATGAACTCGGGGAAACTGAAAGAAAGACGAAGCTTGGCGCTACAATTGAACAGTATGGTATATCCCAGCCTATTATATCAACACTTCGATCAATATAAGGTAAATAATTAAATATTATTCAGCTCCGAAGCTATGAAAAAATACAATGAGGATCTTCGTGTAAAAAAACAGAGGACAAGGAAAACAGGTGTGAAATATTCTCCAAAACAAGCGATAGAAACCCAGTTCAATTAGATTATAAACATAGATAACAATAATTGGTATTGTGCAATAGTTACGTCCAAGGTCTTTTGAAAAACGTATAGACAACTATAATAAACCGTTTATTATGTATTTAGTTAAGAATGTTACTATTTAAAATGGGTCAATTGCCTAGGTTTTAATAACCCTTACTGGAAAAATATTTGGTCGTTTGAAGTAATTTGTACTGCATTCAGTAGTGGAGTATTTGGTTAAAGGCATTCTATGGTTAAAGGTAAAGTATCAACAAAAACGAACAAATCTAACTTGAACAACACGGTAATTCAAGTAAATATACGTAAGTAATGGTCAAAATGAAATCATTTATTCCAGAAAAAAAAAATATAGGCCAATAATTAACACGTTGGACAACCTAAATCATTTGCCTCGGGTCAAGTGACACATACAATATACCCAGTAATCACTCATAGAAGCCACCATGTCCTACTCAAAGTACACCTAAGGTCACGATCACACGTAATAATTGACCTAAATAATCCGCACTACACTAGTATCAATCAATGAATACCCGTATGTACTGTACCTTATTTAGGTCGACACAAGTTAACTGAATTGAATTTAATTGGTTAAATAAATTAGCGTAATGCGTTGCGTGCTATTAAATAATGTTTCCTTTATCGCGTACTAGCATTGTAGTGATTATGAAGATTTTGGATAATTAGTGAATTAATTAATTAGTTTAATTGAGACTAATGCTTTTGTTAATCGCTGCAATTGACGCAGTGAATGTCAGTATTATGCTGAATTATAAAGTAAATATAGCTGTATGCATCAATAAATACAAGTTTAACTATTATCGAAGTGTGATGTGAACAATCAAATTAGCCTGTAAATGTTAACCAACCGCAGAATAATCATAGGTTCTTAATAGTTTACCTAACCTGAGCAAAAGAGAATGTTGCTGCCTAACAAAAATCAATTAAAATAGAACGTAATTCTTGAACATAAGCTTTGTAATACCCCTAGGATGAATAGTAAAATTATATGGCGGTAAATAATTATTAAAATCAAGAATACCATATTGCCTTACTAAAATTACTAGAAGTTGCTTATTTTAACTTGTTTCTAAAAACTGTATATCAGCTAGAATATAGCTCTTTTTAGTGCCTTTAATCTTAGTTCATACTCGTATTTACAATAACTCAGTTCTTACGAAACACCTCTATTCATTTATTTAACCGTCTTAATATTTGCTTGTTTGTGCACAGTTATTTTCTTTTAATTAAAAATAATACTTTATTATTAATAGTAACAGGATTTAGTTTCAGATCTTTTTAGGGTTGCTCGAAATATGGACAATACCTATAGGTTCAGGAATATCAAAAATATAAAAAATACTTAAATCGAGAATAGAAATATTTATTTCAGATATTTATGATAGAAACAATTATTTAATACTAGCTTTTGCCCGCGACTTCTTCCGCGGATTATCGCGGATGCAGACGATGTCACGAATTAAAAGGAGCCTATTATGTCCTTCCGCCGGGTTCAAACTATTTTCAAATCAAATTTCATCAAAATTGTTTCATTGTGAAAGCGTAACAGACAGAGTTACTTTCGTCTTTATAGATTTAGATTAATATGGATATAGTATTGAAATTTATCTTTCCTATCTAATCTTTTACCAATAAAAAAATGTGTATTTTCGTTTTGAGGATATTGTCGTGCCCTACACACATATTATAAGACCTTTAATTGCCTTCACACAGAAAGCTGTAAAGATAAAAACCTAAAATGCGAGATACGAGCAGTGCAATCAAAAAGGATACATTGAATGAGTGTCAGATAATGACTGGCCCACATAAAACAAACACAGACTTATTCTGCGTTTATCTAATCATTGGCAAGTTCACTAGATGGAACATTAATCTAAATTATCAGGACATAGTCGCAACAAAAACACGAGTATGCTCTCATTTTGAGAACAGTGCTATTTGTATTTCAGAAATAGCCATATTGGACTACATTAAAGGGAAAGATATAGGTCGGGCAAAGCGTATCAAATAGGCTGGCTTGTTATGTTTTCTTTTTAACCGACTTCAAAAAGGAGGAGGCTATCAATTCGAATGTTCATATATATATTTTTTTTTGTATGTATTTCGGTTTTCGTTTTCGGATTCGGGCATAACTCTGTCATACAGAATGGGGACCACATATATGCAATAAATTATACGACATACTTGTTATCACCTTTTCTGACGATATACAAAAAATGAACGAAATCGGTCCAGTAATTAGGTCAAAAAGTAGAGTTTTAATTTTGAACAAATTTAAACACTCTGTAGAATTGGATCACTAGGTCAATGACTCAATGAACTTGAATCCTCTTAACACTGAAAAGCGACGTTGCCACGGAGTGCAAAACTAAAACTATCACGACTCTGTTATGTACCGATTCTAGTTACTTGCCTAATTGTAAAATTCGCTCCGGGGTCAAGGCACGTTGTCTGAAAACAGAGTGTTTACTTTAACTGAATTTATTTTCATATTTATTTTGTTTGAAAATTTAACTTTTTTAATTTTCGGTTTTTAATTTAATATTTAATTTTGCTATACTTCTGTGGACTACTACTACTTGAGGTTTCATTTATTGCATATAAGTGAGTTCCATATTGTATATAGACGGATTTGCAAAATTCTTTTTTTGTTCGAAAGGGGTTTATTCCGAAAAGGTCCCATATAAATTTTATCAAAATTGGTACAGCCCTTTTTGAGAAAATTAACAAATTACTAAAAAAACTTACTTAGACGACGTTTTAGTTTCTTCAATCACTGGAGGACTTACAATCTCTTTTAAGTGTGTTGCCGTTTCTTAATGGATTTGGATGTTAAGGCAACACTAAAAAGCGAAAAAAAAAAAGTAAAAAAAAAAAGGAAAACCGCCTTCAAAAACCAAAAAGTGATAAATAACTTTAGCACAGAACACACATTACTTTACTTTCGGAAGTCGGTGGCAATACAAAACAACAAACACGAAGCCACCGCCACCGACTTCCGAAAGTAAAGTAATGTGTGTTCTGTGCTAAAGTTATTTATCACTTTTTAGTTTTTGAAGGCGGTTTTCTTTTTTTTGTAAAAGCTTTTTTTATTAAACCAATTAACAAATATTCTTAAGATTTTAATGAAGCCTAGCTTATATTGGCATGAACGACACGTGGGTAAAAATTTAAAAGTACAACGAATGAGAATACTGTACGTAGAAGAACAAGACGGTAAAGGAAATAAAGTAGACTCTGATGATGCTCTTAATACAGAAGAGGATATAGCCTATTCGCCTGATAAAACAAGATGACACGCACGGGAAGAGACTAACATCGCAGCTGTTTTGCCGAGACCACACAACATGAAGTTCGTATTATGAAAAACATTTGAATGCACCAATTTGCCAGTATGAAAATAACTATTTTCATGTCGGCGATACTTGTTCAACAAAATCGTTACAATGCCAGTGGGAGGCTAGGGGCCCATTGTTAGCGGACAAAAGTCTTAACTAAAACAACTAAGCGAATAACTATAAACTTCCTTCCTTTTCTTAGAAAGTAAGTCAAAACAGTGTTAAGTAATTCCATATTATTGTAAGCTGACGTGATATTTTTAACATGTATACTCGGCACATTTTAATGCACACATGTCAGGCTACTCAAAATTAAATCAAACACGGGAAGCGTGACATAACAAATTTAAATAAGCATTATGCAATTAGGAAGGTAAAAATAACAAAATGAAATCATGGACATTATAAATAACCAGTTATTTACTAGTCAGACAACAAACATATTTTACTATTTGCCTTTGGAGCTAGATTTTTTATACTCAATGCAAATGAATGACTCTTTATCGTTAAACTTTTCCTGTCGAATTCAACAACCACCGTTTATCAGGGACCATAGACAGTAGAGGATCGTGTAGATATGTTCCAGTAGGGACGTTGTGAAAGCGTAAGACAAGATGTAGAAGACAGAATACAGACACTACTGTAGTTTCGTGCATGACTTACATGAGTACTGGCAATCCCTGTTAAACGCACAAAGCTCGCTGTAGGTAGAGCCTAATCCTTATGGTATGGTTGTGGTGCAGTGCATGGACGTTTTAGATACCCACACTGCAGACACAACAATACACGCGTTACACTATACCTCTGTACATACCTAACTGTTCGCGACACCCAAACACCATTGTTTGCTTTTTATGCATTTTATACAAACCTTAAGTTTGACTTCATCACATGATCGGGCGTAAAATCGAAACGAAATGTTCGACACGAATTGATTTATAGTGTTGCTTATATCATAAATCTAACAATGCAGCTTTATTTTCTTTCGATACTCTCAGCAAAGAACTGGTAAGAAAAACTAAACAGACATTCACCCTGCATGAACAATGTAGATTGAAAATGAATATGAATTTATTGCAAAATTATGTTTTGTACAAAATTGCAATTAATGAGAGTGCGGGATGCACTCAAGTCGATTGTTAATTACGCAACGCATCAGAGGGCGGCCGGCAGAGCACGTTGTAGGCGGGCCGTGGGCGGCGGCTATGATTTATACACTTTTATGTGCTCATTTTATTACCGGTACTCGCAAAACGTTAACAATCGACTATCTTCATCGATACACCGAATTTATTCAAGCGAACATCAAGCTTTTATTTCAGTGAACACGCCCCAGTGGTCACGCTCCTGCACTTGGTTGTTGACTTCAAAACTTTAACTATAGCTCATCCTGATAATAAACAAGAGCATATCAATCAAAATAAATATTCACTCACCCATATAAAGTGGTGACTGCTTGCTGCCGACGTTGTCGTCCACGTAGGGGATGCCCAGCGTGGCGATGCCGGTCTGTCCCACGCCCACCACGAGCAGGCAGATGAACAGCCACGGGATGACGACGGCCGTGATGGAGGAACGCGTCGTGGAGCTCTTGACGTGAGCGTCGTCACATAGGTCGGAGGAGTTCTGGAAGGTGAAGCAGACGGGCGCGGCGCCGGCGCGGTGCGCGTCTAGATGCACGTCCAGCAGCTGCGTGCCGTACAGCAGGTGCGGTAGCACGCAGCCGATCACGCCCACAGCCAGCACCAGCATCATGCAGGCGATCCAGCGCGGCCGGTGCCCCCGACCCGCCAAATACGTCAGGAACAGCGCCGTACATATCTGCCCGATCTCTGTCGCTGCTAGTAACGTTCCAGTTGTCTTTGACTCTACTTTGAACAGCTTTTCTACTGTAGTCGTCACACTAACGAAGTATGTGAGGAACATGCCCTGCAGCACCCAGCCCGACAGGAACACCAGCATAAAGACCCGCGTGGACGCGAACACGGAGCGCTCGCGCAGCGGCTCCGGGTGCGCCACTGTGTGCTTGCAGTCGAGGGATCCATTATTATTTCCTGTCGCTAGCCGTTCCTGTTCTTCTGGTGTGGCTTCGACTACTTTCATGTCGGCGTTCTCGGCCGCCGGGCCCGGGGGACCCGCCTCCCCACCCGCTGATGATACTGTAGCGACAACGTTCGCCCTGCGACAATACAAAAACAACCATTTACAAACAATATAATTATAAACATTATCTGACGAGAAACTTAAACATTACTCCTAGATGAACTCACGTCATGGTCGTCGCTTCTAAGCGGTTACCGTTGCTAATATTACACAACCCCTATGCTATCAAGTCTATGTGACCGGCCGAGCGAAAACAAAACGCACGCTAAACGCCACCGTCGGCGACGACGCTTCCGGCTAACGGGACCAAAACATACAGATTGATCAACGATCGCGAAAACATGGAGTGGGCACGATGCCGTGAGTCGTACGCATACTTGATTAGGGAGTCGTTCACCCGAGTACTGGCGAGGGATGGAGGAGGCTGCGTGCGCGCACCCAGCGCGGCGGAGAGCGACTGCTGCATGCACTTACTGGCGCAGCGCGCTGCACCCGCGAACCCGCCCCTCGGCTTCTCTCCACACGGGGTTTTTATTGGCCATCTATCCGTTTTTTGTGCGGCACGCATACACACGATGAAAGCCGTCTGCGCGCCGCCCTTCACTGAAGATTCCCTCTCGTCTCGACACTACGGAATGTCTTTGTCTTATTGCTCTCCTCTCCCATACGATTTACATTAACGTGAATTCAAACAAATTAAGCGTGGTGTTACTAAGTACCTACTTATCTCAAACTATTATCGCACGTATAATTAACAAGTACAAATGATTTAAAAAACTCTATAAAATCAATAGGTACCTACTGGCG
The DNA here is from genome assembly GCA_947361185.1 of Charanyca ferruginea. NCBI lineage: Eukaryota > Metazoa > Arthropoda > Insecta > Lepidoptera > Noctuidae > Charanyca > Charanyca ferruginea. The sequence goes on along the minus strand of OX376058.1, from coordinate 26,140,240 downwards.
TGGAGGCAAACGCTAGGTTCGCAATAAAATCAACCGTAGAATATTAATGTGATCGACTCATACGGTTAACTGGACTTGCGAAACTCACTGACGATGGGGGCCGATGACCACCGGCGACACCGACCACGACGCACTATTGCACTACACCGACCAGTTCCAGCAGGAAAACTATTTTACTGACACTACTAATTGCTAAGATATCAATTTAAAGTGATAATATTATTTTCATAGGTGCTGACTCAACCGGCCCAATTTTTTTTACGTCTGATGCCAAATGAAGTACACAGTAAACTGCATTCCAAGATAAGCCCACGAACTTGTGCAATGGTCGAGCTATCGACCAAGTACTATCGCTCCAGTGATAACGGGACACAGCAAATAGATATACTACTTGTGAAGCGGGTTACTGAATCACAAATATCATACAAAATGCTCTATTTATCTCTAATGCCATCACAGCTTGACCTATACAATAAAACGTTTTAATGTACACATATCTTATTTCTGAGAAGAATCGTCCTCCTTTGATATGCAGCCAAAAATGTATATTCACTTGTCCATGTCCACCACACCATTTAAAATATATTCTGACTGACATGACATTAAGAAATCAGCGTGCCATGTGGTAAAAGGTAAAACGAATGAGTCAAAATGTTTTGAACTGAAGAACATGTGGAAACAAAAATATTCCTACAAAATATGAATGAAATGAATTCGACTACTCATACGAAATCAATACCTTAGTAAAGTGAACTCAAGTGTCATAGGCAGCGTTGCGAGACGCCATCGATCGCCACGATCTAATTGGCGGCAATATTGTATGAAAGTCAACCCCGCACGCACATACAATCACATCGACGATACGAGGACGGCGACTGACGATTTATTTAATCTCCCATCGCGATTGAGTGGCAATGAATCATATGAATATGGCGAGCGCCGGACAATCTATTGACATAAATTGAATATAAACTATAGCATCAACGCAACACCTATAAAACTCTCATATTGAAATTAAAGACTCGTGTTGAAATCAGATAAACTGAGCGCGTGTTAGGATGGAGACAAAAAAGTTGCTCAACGCCGTGTCCTCACTTGTGATTCAGTAACACGACAAAACAAGGGCGTCGCCAGCCGGTGGCCTAGGGGGGGGCAAGTTGAAATATAGAAAACTAGCACTTTTCCCGCGACTTCGTCTGCGTAAATGTACTTCCCACAAACGTAATACCCGCTAGGCCGCTAATCCCCCTTTGAGGGGTAAGTAAAAAAAAATATTAACGTCAATTAAATGTTTTGCGTGAGGCTGATTATACAAAAAACGATAACGGTTTATCCCCGTAAACTTAGTCCAATTTTCTATTTTTTTTGAAAAAAATAGAAAAATAGAATATTTTATATGAAATTACTTTATTGAACATGTAAAATCCGTATAGACATGAGGAATGCTAATTCTCATGAAATGATGAATTTGGCAATGTTGTAGATATAATGAAACACTAGGTCTGTAAATTTTTATTTTAAAGAAATGTTACGCGCTATAGCAGTATTTATCGTCCAATTATCTACATTCTTGACTTAAAAACTTCGAGCATTTTATTTTTTAACCGACTTCAAAAAAAAAGGAGGTTATCAGTTCCACCCGTATGTTTGCATGTATGTATGTTTGTCCGCGATTATCTCTCGTTTCGCTAAACCGATTTTGATGCGGTTTTCAGAAAAGTGTTTGTTACATCTGGAGAAGGTTTAAGTATACAACAAATGGAAATTTATTCAGCGCTTTTTGAAAAAAGTCAACAAAAACCGAGAAGACGTTTTCGTTTCTTCCATCTTTCCATCTTTGGAGGACTTTTAATCTCTGTTTTAACTGTGTTGCCGTTCTTTATTGGATTTGAGTAATAACGAGGCACTAAACAGTGGAAAATAAAAACTTTTTTGAAAAAAAAAAACCGCCTTCGTATGTTCTGTGCTAAATTTATTTATCACTTTTTAGTTTTTTTTTGAAGGCTGTTCTCTTTTTTCAAAAAAGTTTTTTTGAAATTAATCTATCTATACTGATTTACTTAAAAAACAAACATACAGACCTAGATTAAGGTATACTGAATCGAATGAGACCAAAATTGTCTCATTTCGTGAAGGTTAAGGAGAGGAAAATCGTTATCGTCCAAAACCATATTTCAAAATGGAAATGTAGGTTTAATTGCCTTCTAGACTTGCAACTCTCTCTATCGCACGATACGAATCGGGGGGCAGGGAGAGGGACATATTGTATTTGTATTGTTTAGGCTGCCCGCCCACGTCAGACTTGTTGTAGGACCGATTATCGGATCGGTCGATTATTTTATAGTTTCGTGAGATCGACTTTTTATGGGACATCTGCGTTGGTATATTGGAGTTCATATGTTCCATTTCTCTCCGACAAAACATCGGTCACCAATTGTCTGACGTGGGTGAAGACCCTTACCCGGAGGGAAGCAAAGCTAGCGATATGAAACATAGAATTTTTGGAAATACCTACTACGACGCGTATCTGCACCTCACAGTTCTCTTAAAAAAGCTTTTTACAGAAAAGACAACCGCCTTCAAAAAGTGAAAAATAACTTTAGCACAGAACACACATTGACTTTAGTTTCGAAATTCAGTGGCTTTGTTCTGTTTGTTGTTTTGTATTGCCACCGACTTCCAAAACTAAAGTCAATGTGTGTTCTCTTCTGTGCTAAAATTATTTTTTACTTTTTGAAGGCGGTTGTCTTTTTTGTAAAAAGCTTTTTATTTTCCGCTTTTTAGTACCTCCTTCTCATCCAAATCTATTAGAAGAGATTGAAAGTTAACTACTACAAAGATTGATGAAACTAAAACGTCGTCTATGTAAAACTTTTGGGTATTTGTTGATTTTTCAAAAAGTGCTGAATCAATGTCGATAAAATTTATATGGAACCACCCCTGAAGCATACCCTATCCATAAAAAATAATAAATAATTTTCAAAATCGGTTTACGTTTGCCGGAGATATCGCGTAAAAAATCGCGCACTTACTTAATGCAAATTTAAGACTTATACGGTTTTCTCATGGATGCCATTGTCAGAACTGGACCAAATTAAAATGGGACCACACGGGAAGCACTAGCTTTCAAATAAAAAAGAATCATCAAAATCGGTTCACCCAGTCCCAAGAAATCAGGTACCTAACAAACATAAAAAAAACCCCTCCTCCTCCTTTTTTGAAGTCGGTGGAAAAATAAGATTATTCGTACGATTCTGCTTTGGTGTTGAATTTGCAAAATACTTCACCATTTTTGCAAATTTAAAAGGGCAGTTACATGTTTCAATTTGAAAAAAAAATCATCGGTTGTTAAAAATAACGGATTTCCTATATACGCATTCATACTTTTTTCACTGAAATTTCAAAAAAAGCTGATATAAGAGATTTTTTATTTTCAACCAAAAACCTCTATATCAAGTTTCATGTACAAAAATGACCGAGTTTCATACAAATTTCATTCAAAGTCAAAGTCAAATCATTTATTTCAATTAGGCCATTAGGCACTTTTGAACGTCATATTGTAAAATTTGAATCTAGTTGCCCATTTCAAATGGTAGTTTCGTATGGAGAAGAATGGGCAAGAAACTCCAAACATACTCTTAAAAAAAATAATGTTTACAATTATATTTGCATTTACAAGAATTATAATATGCATTTTCAATTATACACCCATAAGGGTTGTATCCCGAAATCCCGTCTTAACAGTGCTCGCCTCAATGTTAAAAAGAACGCATGTGCAAAATTTCACATTCCCAGTTCCAGTAGTTTCGACTGTGCGCTGATACATCAGTCAGTTTGTCAGTTTCTCCTTTTATTTTGGATGGGAAGAGTATGATTTTAAATACAGTTAAGAGCACACTCGAAGCTTTACACTGGTAGTGCGAGTATTTTATTAATTGTACAGTCTCAGCTCTTAATCAAAAACCTCCATCTTTTTTTTGAAGTCTGTTAAGAGCGCGTATTCGATTCGTGACGAAAACTACATGTTTTTGCGTTTTGCCCAGAGCAATATCGTAATTATGTGAGCAGATATTTTAAAGACAATTTACAGTTTTAGAAAGATTAAGTCTTGATTTACACAGCTACAGAGTAAAAGTATAATTTTTAATTATGGTTTTTTAAAACGAAGACAATTCTTTCATATCGTTTTACGAAAATAGACGTCAGAGTTAACTTTCAGGACGAATACAACCATTACAATATGCCAAAATATTTTGTTTTATGCGTTTTTCCAACAGTACATACAGTCATAAAGACAGTAACAGAGCCAAAATTACGAAAATATTGCTATTATGTACTAAAAAACAATGTTGAAAAGTAGAAAATCGGTTCACTTTGATAATTTTTTTCACCAGTATTTGAATATAAACATAACTGATATATTTATTTTATGAAAGTAAATGTTATGCTTAATATACAGAATATTTTTCAGTCCGTTATACGAGCTCATTTATTTTAGACAATTATTTTAAAAAGCACTGTAAAACATCGCGCGCTGTCGGTTGCCGATCAATTTCAATGATTCGTGCTTATTTTGTGCATATTTTTTTTTCTGATGCACACAAACAGACCATTGTATTGTACTAGTGTGTGTCAATGCTGCTACGCCGTTCTAGCAATCGTTTAGATTTTGAGTTACGCTAAATCGAATACGCGCCCTTAAAAAAAACATTTTCTTGGTTCTCTAGGGGGGGGGCAGCTGCCCCTACCTGCCCCCCCCTGGCGACGCCCTTGCGACAAAATGAACCACCAAAGAATATATTTGACGTCAACCCGCATCAAAATTCATATTCAACACAAAAAGATACAGTTCGCTGTGTCTTTTCGGGAAAAATAAAGTCACGGTCTCATACATACATTTTGAAATTCATACAAAACGAGATTGACATAAGATTAAAAAAAGTTAAAGAGCGTGCAAAAAAGGGAGGTATCATAAATATTTCATGATCATTATGAATAACAAATAAGAGGATGTGGTTGGAGAAACAATATATTTTAGAGGAAGGTCAAATATTATGTGAGAAGACAGGAACACGATGTGGGGTGCACACTAGTGGCATGGCGCAGGCGCATCGAAGACGTCTATGATCATTCTATAAGTGAGAGGACAACGTGCGCGGTCAAGGTAAGTGAGCAGATACCTGTTGTCGATGACACTGTGCAGTCGACATTAATCTCCATTTTAAACCCCGTTTAATAACGTAAGGTACAATTTACAATGACGGTAGCAGGCGTGAATGAGAAATACAGTGGTTACCAACGGAGAAACCTCATTATAAATCTGTGCAAGGACCTAGACCTAGTCTAGATAAATTATTGTGCCATTTAAACAGTTGCTGATGAACTGAATCTAGTAATTTAAACGTTGATAATAATTATGCTATGTTCAATGTCCATTGTCCAAGTATCTACGTTTGGGTTCTAAAGTCCCTAAGAAGGCTCTATCAATTTGTGGCCACATATGTCAGCTCGCAGACAAAGAACAAACATTCTTCCATTTAAAAATTAAATAGCTTTACTTGGAAAGCAGATGCACCAACAACTGGTCCTTCGTTGTGGTTTTCATTATATTAATTGCATCATTATATTTCACTTCCAACGTTTCAAATGATTAAAATAAAACTAAATTACTTACATTTCAATTATATTTGTTAAATTTTGCAGTAATTTCAATTTTACACATCAAAATAAAAGAATAAATGAAAGAGGAACAGTATACTACGAATTTCAATAAATGTCTTGTATCAATATAACTACAAACGACACTGCTAAGTTTACTATAATAACTATTCAAAATCCACAATTGTATTAATCAGAGAGAACCGGTCACAGAGGTACCGAAAGTAAATACATTGCTAAGGTGAGTACCTATTAATAGTAAAATTTGTTGGGCTCTTAATTCAATTAAACCGGATTCTGCCCACTGGCCATTAATTAACGAGATTCATGGCAGTACACTAAGCTAACCGGATAATTACGGAACAAAGTAAGCGATGAGGAATTACTGGCAAAATAAATAAACAAAACGTGCTGCCTCGGTACACAGGTTTTTTGAGAACAACCCGTAATTATAGCGCACGTAAGTCATCTCTTTATGGGAATTGTTTTTATTAAAAATATATTAGCATTCAAAATCCATATTCATTCAGTACGCTCCTTGTAGATTCCTAGGAGCAAGTTCCAGTTATTTTAATTGAGCAAAGTCCTTTAGGCCCATCCAATGATAGTTAATAACGCTTAACGTACTTGCGTGTCTACGACTAAGACTCTATTTGCAAATCAAATTCAACTTAATGCGCTTATTAATTTTCAACAGCAGCTGTTAAGTGTCTATGAGACAAGTGATTTATATGAAATGATAAGTGCACCGGCCGTAATTACTTGTAACCAATACCGAGATTTGCAACGTGATAACTACAAAGTTCAATGACACTAATATTTCCAACGAACACCCAACCAATGGTCACTCCAGACTTGATGATGATTTATAAATCAACGATGTCTATATTGATGCAAGAATGATTAATTTTGATATAAAATAACCAACAGAAGAACCGAAGCTTAACAATAAACTGGATACTGAGCTGATCTCAGAAATAAAACAACGCATACATCGAAATCGAAATCCGATAAAAATAAATGCTAAATAAACGAAAGTCTGATTAAGAGTAATAATTCAGTTGCGGAGACAGTCGTGTGAAGGAAATCTTTCGAGGAGGTGTGCCTGCATAAACCAGCCCCGGACACCGGACACCCTGGGGCGGAGAGCTGTCTCGAGATATACTGGCTAACTGACTTACTGCTCTCTACGCGCTCGACATAATGGACGCGACTGCCAACCTTTACCACTTCGTTTTTAATAAAACATTTACATACAATTGACAATGTTCATAATTATAAGCAGCAGTTCGAAATGGTAAGCCACATACAGATAGACTCATGGCATAAACGTGGTATCGTCGTTGGAGGTGTTGATATTGTGTAAATATGTCACGCATTACTAATAATTAGGGTGCCTGGAACTTGGAAGTATGGAAGTATTGATACGGTAACAACAAATATTTAGAATTGTGTAAAATACATTCAGTAGCAAGCTTACAAATCACAACAGACCCTTCACAAGCATCTGTACAACAAAAACATAATGGCCATTCGTGGAAAAAGATTAATATGTAACGATCAAGAACAAATCGGGATACGATGGAGAAAAACTTTCAACGATACACTTGACCGCTTACTTTAAAACTGACCATTTGCAATTATAAAATGTGTAAAATTGCATCGTACTTTGGACTGTAACATACAAAAAACAGCAGCGTTCTCTGTGCATTTGTAACAACCATACTGCGATCGCCAACCCGCCTGCCAAGCGTGGCGATTATGGCAAAACCCCCTCTTGGGGGAAGCCATTGTCCAGCAGTGGACGTCTTTCGGCTGAAATGATGATGATGGTACAAAAAATACTTGGTGTATTTTGTGAGCGACCTCCGACCAAAGATGGTGTTGTATGTGCGAGTGGATTGCGTAACACTGACATAACATAACCGTGCCTTGACATTGTTGATCTCATAGTTGGCGCTCGGTGCCAAAGCCAACGCAGGTAGCATGGCGGTCAGAGGCTCGCTAATCGACCGTAGAATATGAATAGCCTACACGAGGATAACATCTCAATAAACTATACACTTTAGTTAAGAGAAGCACTCCAACTGATCATTGCTATTCTGTTGAGATGTACCGTCTTTACAAAACTAGAGTACTAACAATCAGATTGCCAATAACTTTTAAAGTGGTGACAAATATGCGTACATAAATATACATATAATAATGATGTTCAAAGTTGAAATCATCTGCGTAACGCACTTTGTCGAGCAACTGCGTGCTCGATGCGAATGAGCGTATCAGGCAAGGTCGCTGCCAACGAATCACTAGTACCACCAATTTGACACTGCTCACCTCCACTTATTGAACAAAGTGGAACGTGTAAATGAAGAAACGAAACGCTACCCTGTAATCATTTAACAAGCATCAGCTGTGATGAAACAGATGTCACATTTGAAGGCAAAATCAATTCTGACATCGAGCAGATTATAGATGTGGCAAGGGTCTGCTCAAAGCAGGTTAAGGCACTCGGTGACAAAATCCATACTAAAGAAAAAAAAAAAGAAAGTAAGTGTGTTTGTTTGTGACGATTTCACGGCTAAACAACTAAGGGCGGGTTGCTTTAACTAACCATTACTGACCGGTAATAGTCAAAAATGGCGCTAACTATCGTCAAATAAAAAAAAATGGGTTGTTTCACAAAATCATACGTTAAAAGTTACTATTACCTTAACCGACCAGTCATCGTAATTTTGAGTTGTCAAACAGCTACTTCAAACATCAAAATATTATGAAATCTCTTTTTAAATAACTTTAACTGACGGATTTTTATGTCATGAAACAACCCGTTACATTTAACGTACGTCAAACATCGCACGTCATAGTAACTTTTTAACCATTCGTATGTAACGTTAACCGACTGTTTGAAACAATCCGCCCTAAATTGATTTTGATGAAATTTCCTACATGCTAGAATTGAACCCCGTGAAAGGGTCAATGATGCTATCTTTAATCCGAGAGTTCATTGACATCCGTGATAACCGACATTAACGCGGACGATGTCGCGGGCAAAAGCTAGTTAAATACCTATAAATATTGATAAGAGACCTTTTAAAATAGTAACTTAATGTTACTATTAAAGAAAATATTTATGTTTATAATCAATATAATTAAAATAAAAACCGACGTTTAACTCAAATGATGGCATTCTTATCTTAATATCCAATATTCAAAAACATCATTTCAACAGAGAAGTTAAGTACCTTGAATAACCTTTAACTTTTACAGTCGTAGCGTCACTGAAATATGCATTTTGCACATTTACGGTTCTTTTAACGTTGAGATTACAAACCATTATACTGTCAGCCAAGTCGGCAATGAACAGACGTGTTATGTCAAATTAAGATTATGAGATATTACATCTTACACTGAGAAGGTTCTTAGGAAGATGTAATATAAAGAACACTAGTGACGACGGGTATTTTAAGATGGTGACGCTACTTACAACAATAATTTTACTTTATTCATGCACTTATTGTAAACAAAAAGTATTATTAGTGTCGAAGTAAAAGGTCCGGTGAAAGTGATACAACAACACGAATGCATTGGGCGGGGTGATAAAACTGTCTTTGCAAAAGAAACGCCTCCGCATTGATGTGTAGGTAGTTGACGTCGATTTGCATACAACGCACTCTTGAATTCGCATCGTGAAATCTGAACATACTTACCACTTTTTAAAAGACAACTTTATATGAATATTTAATGAAGGTACTAGGTCACGCTCTTCTTAACTTGTAAATTATCTTCAGAGATAGCAATTGAAGAAAGTTGTGACAGTATATTATGATATCATCGAAATAATTTCGACGTAATTCTAGATTACGATATACCTATCCTCTTTTACTTTGCGATAAACGAAACATTTACTCTGTTCCAGCCACATGGCAGAGTAAGTTTCTATATTTTCCTTCCTTCGTCGTAAAAGTAGGTTAAACGATTAGAATCGAACATTGTTTTAATAGGCCACTGATATTGCAACATGAGGTTATTTATTTACTTCCAAATATTTGCACTCATTAAATATTGAGGGCACGCGTAATTAGGTCTAGTCACATCGGTAAACAATTTACGTATTATTTCCTCCGAAATATTGGCTTTAACAATAAATATATGTGGTGGAGCTCCCACGAGGAAAGGAAGTTGGAACCGTTTGATGAAAGTAAAGTGACCCCAATATATTAAAAAAGTCTCACAATGTGAAATATTTTCCCCGTCATGAAACAGTAAGAAGTTACCGAAGAACAAATTGAGTTGTTCGCAAAAAAAAACAAGAAAACATAATACAAGCATTTAAAAAAAAACAACATAAACAATCTCTTACCTACTGAAAACCCCGAACGTGAATGAACACTTGCAATCGCTAATAATATAACAAAAATATATAAATAGAAACATGACTACTCTATCGGCCTGCCTAGTATCGCGCTTAGTACATTCATTTGATATTCAACTCATCTGTTAAGGGAAAAGAGCGCAAGGATAAGACACACACATATAGAAATATACATGAACATAGAAACCAACTAACTACTTTTTAAGCTGAGAGTGCCAAGTCGCGACGTCTTGAGTATATAATCCCTATGGACACTCAAACATTACTACCAAACTCAAACAAAGATGGTGGTTTTACTTCTCGCCCACTAAACAACTTAGCAGAGACCACTTCCGACACGAACTGTACACATGACGGCAACTCAAACATGTTTGATAGATACATAGGAACTACAGACGTTTTAAACACGACCTTGAGCATACGTATACAGATAATGATAGGCTATTCTATACGTATGCGTGAAAATGACGGTGAATAAACCTTCATTACAAACGTGTTTAAGTAACTAGTTGAAACAATAACGAGCAGTTTTAAATAATAGAACAAAAATAAAGACATGCCAGAACGAGTCCATTCTTATATATTATTATTTTCAGCCTGTATTGATTGCCTAGGCCATGATGGCGGGATGAGCTTGACGCTTACAGGAGGGATTGGTCCACACTAGCTCCATTCTTATAAAAACATTAAAATAAAGTACAAGCTACAAGCTAGACATTGCAGTAACATAGTATAAATTATGTAGTTCTAACATAACTCTTTTTAGGCTTGGAAAAGGCTTGTAGTACCAAGTGCTAAATAAAACCAAGATCCTACTTTATTAACAACACCCAAGAGTTCAAAAAGCCTATTAAGCGATAGTTGTAAAGAAACAATAAAAATGTTAAAGATAAATATCGTAATATTTAGTCAGACACGCATCTTTACAAAGTTGTCTTCGGGCGTGCCAAGTTCACGAGTTTGACCCCCTACAAACACAAAATATGTAGTTACGTGATTATAATTAAACATAAAAATAGACATAGTTATGAAAATAATATTAAAACACTACTTTTGTAACTACATGATTTATATTAGACAATTGATTATAAATGTTGTTAGGTATGCAGAAGTATAGGAAATTGAGGTCTTGACCTAAACACACGCTGTATCAACAATACATTTTCATTTAAACACGCACTCTACAGACGTCATCTAATGGCTTCATAATGTACTTTGGCACAGCTGTTTATACGTAAAGAATCATGGCAGGATTTGTACAAAAAAAATGTTTAGAGAAGTTGAAATTCTAATTTTTATACTCTTGGGTACCTAAAGAGTATCTTCAGCCATTTAAAATATTTTTAAAACCCCGCAAAAAAAAAAAAGGATGTCAAAAGTAAAAACTTTTACGAAAATTCTGTCATTATTTGAGAACGAAACGGCAGCTGATGGCAGTAACATTGACACTGCCGTTTTATGGGAAATAATGTCACATAATATAATGATTAATCAATGTACTTTTTCAACTCCGGCATTATAAAACAACGATTCACATCACTTGTCTGCCTATTTGATAGATCCGTAAATGTCACTTGTCACTTTCTTTTTTTAATAAACACAAAATGAGCGACGATATAAATTGAAAAAATGTTGATTCATTTGTTTAATTTTGCGGGGTTTTAAAAATATGGTTGGTATATCAATCTACTCCTGGTAAATGTATTCTCCACATTGGTCAAAATTTTAAACCCTCTCTCTATTTTTTTAAATTATTTTAAACTCTCACTCAGATTATCAAACCAACCGTGTTATAGACTGTGCGGAACACTGCGAGTGAAGCAAACAAAAGCAAATACAAATTCAAAAACGAATACCTACGCTTCGCGCTGTACTAACACGAGTCAGTACAGCACGAAGCGAAGCATTGTAAAAAAACAAATACTAATACAAATAAAAATTCTAAAGCGAATACAATCTCGCCATGATTCTTTGAACAATAAACTTTTAGGACATCACACCACTTTTTAACCGACTTCAAACAGGAGGAGGTTCTCAATTCGGTTGTTTTTTTTTTATGTATGTACATCGATTACTCTGAGATTTATGATTCGATTTACGTGATTCTTCTTCAGTTTGATGCGGAATAGTTGCCATTTGGTCCCATACAAATTTAACATTGTTTGCCCCAGTAGTTCTCATTTTATGAACATTTTTTTAATTTTTTATATATTTATTTTTATGTTTGACCACGCATAATTTTTTACAGTGTAGTCCGATTTCGATGATTCTTTTTTAAATTGATAGTGTATTCCTCAAATTTGGTCCCATTTAAATTTCAAGAGAATATTCCACCCCTAATGGTTGAAAATTAAGGGATGACAGATTTTTTTTGGTGTCGCCGTTTCGTAATTTGTTTCTATGATGAGAAACAGGCACTAAAAAGTGAAAAAATATTTTTTAACAAAAAGACAACCGCCTTCAAAAAGTAAAAAATAACTTTCAATTCGCAAGTCGGTGGCAATACAAAGCAACAAGCAAAACCAAAGCCGCCGACTTGCGAATTGAAAGTTATTTTTTATGCTCCTTTGTTTATTTAAAACTAGCTTTTGCCCGCGACTTCGTCCGCGTGAATGTCGGTTATCGCAGATGCAGACGAAGTCACGGAACAAAAGATAGCCTATGTCCTTCCCCAGGTATATAATATATATAGCATAGTATATAGTATGGAAGTATGGATTACATTATATGCTAGTAAACAGAACATACATCTTACCCTACTCTCGTTATTCTTGAAGCGAGATAAAGTAGTAAATATATTACATCAGTAAACATTCGTAATATGGCGTTTGTAATCCCTACATGGTCAAGGATTACAATGTACATAGGCAGTCACTAGTAAGTACCTCAGAACTGGAAAGCATATTATGGCATAAATATTGATTACCTCTCCTGATTAGATTGATTCTACACGGATTGTGAATGATGTTGCAGTGTAAACTGCACACTTGACGTCACTGTTTTATAGTGATGCGTTTTAAAGGACCTCTGTAGCTATGCTGTAGTATAAAACATTAATAACCTGTTTATTTGTGATAGGTACTACCTTTATAACTTAAAAAAATCGTAACGTAATTAAAAACTGTCCATTTTATGAGCTATAAAATTCAACGTCAATTTTGGAACTGTTTTAAGAAAAAATATGGCTTTGTTTAGTATTTAAATATTTTTTCAGTAACTTGCACAATTTTATTTAAATACTACCCGACAGACGTTGTCCCGTTGTGTGTTGTAATCGATTTTTCAATTTTCTTATCGTATAAACCTTCCCTGGACTTTCACAAATATTTCAAGACCAAAATTAGCCAAATCGGTCCAGCCGTTCTCGAGTTTTAGCGAGACTAACGAACAACGATTAATTTTTATTATATCTATAGATAATAAATCCTCAAAATACTTAATGAAATGGAATTTCAACCTGTGGGTTGAAATTCAACCAGAGGGTTGAAATTCCAGGCTAGAAGCTGAAGGAGAAAATTCTATTTCAATTAGACAACAATGCACTTAAGTTCTACAATCTACGGAGTAGAGCGAATGTTCTCTTCGAACATACAAAAAGTGAACCGATAAAGTCAGGGTCCTATATTTGCGGGCAATACTAACAAGCTGTCAGTGTTGTGCAATGTTGCAATCTTTATATCCCTTGCATGCATTACATGAATTACGACTGAGACGCTTTCAATGTAACTCACAAAGATAATGTAGTGAGCTCTACTCGCAGCCAGACCAACGACAGCTATCATAATACTTACAGGGAAAAATAAGAACAAGAACTAGACCTACTTAGTGATAAAAGATTCTAATGTAGGTATACATGACGTAACCGAACTAATATATTCAAGTTCTAAAGTCGTCAAGTCATGCACAGAAAACTTTATTCAGTGTTTTTCATACGAACCGGTAGTGTTAGGTTATCTAGGGGTTCAAGTTACAATTGATGAACCCGCACAATCAAGTCCAATGAGTTCACTAACATTTTGTACATGTTATGGAGATTAGCAAGTACATAAATCTACCTACATGATACAGTAGGTACAAGTGAAAATGTTTTCCTATCATATAGACAGTGGAACATAGTTTACACTCTAACTACTAATAAATAAATCAATAATAGGAAAATAAACCCTGAAGTTCACATAACGGCATTTGCTTCGGCAGCCAAAGTAGGTACTTGATGAAGTAAAATAGAATGTTCATGACAAAAAGGAAAGAGTAGTTACAGAAAAAATACATGATGGTACTCAATGCAAAGGTTTTACAATGTAAATGATATTGATTATTTTTACTTACAAGGTGATTAAAACTATAAAACCAGGTGAAGCCATGAGCGAGGCATGAGCAGTAATAACATATGGAATTAAACAATTGTGATAATGTACATTGATGACATCATATCTACTTTTAAAAGCTAGCTTTACTTTTGCAGTTGTTAGAAGAATACCACGTCAACCTAGGAATTAGCTGAAACCAAAAACTAAAAATCCTGTACGTAGGTACGTGTGCTGTGTATGATGCACAAAGAGGCAAGTGAACAATGAAGACTTGCAGTGCTATTCTGTAAACATCTCGTCAGCAGAATATAGATGAAGTGAACTTGAGGTGACATTTCAACCTTTAGGTTTAAGAGGTATGTCATCCTACCCAACGCTAAAGATTGAAATCTCACTCAAGCAAACACTCACTCAAGCTAACTACACAGAAAAAAAGAATTTTAAAGAATAGACCGGCTGATAATAACGGAGATAGAGCTGAATAAGAAGTAGACGAAGATAATAAAAGTTTACATATAATGACAAGTCGTTATCCCACGCCTACAGGTTACGCCAACTACAAAGATATATATACTCTTAATTAACGAACCGAAAACTGCACCTTTAAAACAACTTATGCGTAGCAAGAAAAATAAGATTAATTAAAATAAAACAACATGACTGGTGACATGGACTGAGGGGCCGGTCATCCAACACAATTAAAATTCTTGTAGTGGCACCAGATATAAAAGTGTCTATTATTTATCACAAGGATTTGCCAACTTTTTATCAATATTAACAATCAAATGTAGAAGTAAGTAAGTACCAATATGAGTTGCAGACACAGTAATAACTGCGGCGAGAATTGACAATGTAAATTGATAAAATCTGCGCTTGGACATTTTTAAGACCTTGCTGCACTTCACAAAGGACCTAAAGAAGACCTGACCTTAATTTTCAATTTAAATCGTAGAGTCGTGCCGAAGTAAGTACCTACCTATCATATTGATTTTATGTATCCAAAATATATTTAAGTTAGTTTGGTTATTTTTATTAATCTTTAGAAAATTTTCAAATAATCTTAACAGTAGCTTTTGCCTACGACAACGTCCGCGTGAATTTTCTAAAGGATTCGAATTATATTTCTTCTTTCTTCTATAATATAAAATAGCATTCAGGAATATCTTAGAAGCTTAGTATTAATTAAAGAATTTTCAGGATCGGGACCAGTAGTTTCCGAGATTAGCGCGATCTAACAAACTCTTCGGCTTGGTAATATTAGTATAGATATCGCATTTAAACGTCTCGTTAGTGATGTTTTTTGTTGCCGAAACCAAATATAGCTTCATCTATTAAAATTTGTTCAATAGTTAACAAGAAAAGTCGTAACTTATGCTATTCTCTCGTGTATTGCGCGTCAGACATTCGTAGGCGTCTTTTTAGCATTCGCCGCTGTCAGGTAAAAACTAGATGTTGGAGCAACCTGATTTTACAACGCACAAAAACGACCGCAATGGCGTTCACACAATACATCAATTACGTATAATCGTGATACTCAGATTATTTGAGCTATAATCGCTAACGACTCTTAACTTTTCGATGGCCGTGAACTGCGCCTTGACTGCCGGATACTAAATGTATCAAACAAAAAAAGTATCATTCTAACAGATAGCTGTTACTCGACCCACATCGGTGACCTCGTTACAGCGAAATCGCAATGTAATTTCGCGACGTAAATTTTTTGGAACACTTTTACTTTGACACCGGGCGTACGGTCCAGCGGCTCAGTGTATGGGTTCGGTGATGACACCAATTTCTCTTTCAATGAATGGGTATGGAGCTTTAAGCTGGGTGGAGTCTCCACGGCCTCAAAATTTAAACGGATACGTAGTTTAGCGAATCGTGTTTGCGTAACACTTGGCATACATAGACGCTCGATGTAAAGCAGCAAAGTAAAGAGTAAGTTACAGTTTGCGTGGCGGATTCGTTCATATTTCAGGTTGGTCGTCTATTGACGTCATGACCAAGTGCCAATAGACACACCCCTATGTGTTATCGGTGTTTGCAAATTTTCCGAACAAATTTTCGCAACGCACGTCACCAGCAAGATAATCCGTCGTACGCACGCGCCTGCCATATAGTGCAACTTTCTCTCCGAGCTACGCAATCACATTTGGTTAAATTTCGCTTTTTTGCACACAAAGCTATTGATGAGAATTTATTTCGGTATGGAAAACAGGCAAGAATACAAACTAAGTATTGTGAAAGGGTGTGAGGAATCAGGCCAAGGTAGAAAAGGATAAGTAGTTGCCTTAACTTGCAACAGTCTTTCACGTTTAATTTTTTTTTTTCAGCTTGTTTTTTCCCACTGCAGGGCAAAGGCCTCTCTACTCTCCTTCCACTTCTCTCTGTCAAGGGCTATTTCAGACCAGTCTTTGCCAAAAGAGTCTAGATCATCCCACCACCTCTGTCTGGGCCTGCCGCGAAGTCGTTTGCCATGTAAAGGGAGGGATCACGCGTTTGCCCCAATGATCGTCTGACATGCGGTAGATGTGTTCAGCCCAATTCCACTTTTTGCACTTCCACAGGTTTAATTGTTACTAAATAATAAGCTTTTAGGTAAAACCTTCCAGTGGTTCAGATGAAATCCAGGCAAACCGCTCGAGAGCGAAACTAATACAAACTAGCACTTGAATCACTTTCATCTGGTGGAGATGCCGAAAGTAAACTTTTACTTTCGGTATGAAAAGATCGGTTTTCTTCGACCAGCGCTACATTTTATGTTACAACATTCTAAAATACTATATTACCCATATCAAAAGTAAATGATACAGCTATTTGAATAAATTCCTAATATTTGTTTAGAGCTTACATACACAAGTACGTGTAAACTTAACATTATTCAGTGTCTAGCAAATAGAGACTTACCTTGCTAGAGGTGACGCATTTTTGTAATTTATGCATCATCAAAGACTTCATGCAGCGATAACATAGACAATGATAACAGATGTTAAAAAGCTAACAAGACAAAGACATCGTTTATATCTATAGGGTCAATTTTTATTTCCTAGATAGGTACTGTCCAGATAAGCGGCACCTTCATTTGGTGATATCCGAAGGCGTGATCTTTGGTTAATTAATTAATCACGATATGTTATGCTATCCTCTAAATAAGTAGAAATCCAATACTAATTATAATCTTAACCTAGCTCCCAAATAGGAAACCAATACCTATTGTATTAAAATATTTTTGCAATAGGTATTAATGAACAAGGAAAATTATGTGAACAACGCGGTGACAGTGCGCTAGAACTGGTTCTACGAAAGCGAAAACACTTAATTACTTTCATCTATTCGCTGGTACAAAGTGGAACTAGTAACCCAGATTATTGAATTAGAGCCTTGCAAGTAGATGTTTTATGGTTTATGTACTTTCGATTGGACAACGCACATTTGTTCTAGATCGTAAGAAGCGCCACGTTTGGAAAAACCCATGACGACACCAGTAACTTTCATCTTTCCTTCTTTCATCGATTTAGATTTCACGAAATATTAATTAAGTAAATGAAGATTATGTATGATTTTCAAACCAGAATTTTCTCTGATTGCCTATTAAAACCGGACAATGTTGGGAATTTGTTCTAATAAAGTTTATACGTAACTCCACTTATATGCAGCATGTTATACGACTGAGCTATTATGTATAAAACGTTACAAAATAAGCGTTTCATAACTTATCTATCGATAGTTTACACTTCCAGTTATATTAATAATACTCATAACGTTATGATATTACTAACTAAAAACTAGTTATCAGTTAACTGATCGTAAGTGGCCAGAAGTCAATGAACGATAACAAATGAGTTATCTTCATTACCACTTACTGAATTACAAACCTACCAGTCTTCTTATCCTTCATAAAGACTACGCAGGTCAAAAGATTGTCAATAGCTACATCTTATTTAATCTGGCCTTTGATCTAGATTCTCTCACCATTATTTTTCAATTAGCCACTTAGACCGAAGACCGTATTTTTGCGTGACGAATGAACGGCAGTTATTCCCTCATAAAAGGCTGTTAACAACATAATTATAGCATGTCTTCAAATGCATCGCTTTTAAACTGGATTTTGACACAAGAGACACCCACAAATTAAAATAAGTACGTAAATGTCTCGTTTTAGTGGTAAATAGACTTAACAAGAATTTTAAATGACTGGAAAACGGCATTCCAGATTGACAAACAGGATGACTGACTTGTAAAAGGGCCAAGGAAAGAGCGGAGGCAAAAATATCACCATCAAATAGGACACAACGCGAGCATGCGCAAGTGTCCAAATCAAACAGTGATTTTAAGAAGTGAATCAAAGTGTCAACCTCAATAAAATATCTGCAAGTGTACATAGAACCAGAAAAAAACTTGAGATCGCTTGATAAATTCCTTGTCTGAATATACCAGCTCGTATACGTATTTTAGAGTAGCAGCCTATGTAATACTGGTTTTTTAATGAAACATTTGTGACTGAATGGAACTACAGACGACGTAGCTATAATCCGTTACATTTTTATGAAATTTCGAAATAATTCGTTACAGCTTAGTTTCAGACAAACAGATTCGAAGACTTAACATTAACCACCCACTCCTTTGACAAACAGATTGGAAACAACAAGAGATGGAAACTTATTAGAAGTGTTGAAGTTCATCACCCGAAAACGATCTCATAGCAGATGAACAAAGATTCAATATTTATTTTAGCAAAGCTAACTAACAAACAACAGACCAAAGAAATCAATGCAAAATTATTCTAATGGCTTTCCCAAATCGATACATGACGAATATTATTGTGTAATAACAATTGAGTGGCAGGCCCGGAGCTTGGGTCAACCGTCTGGAGGTCGCTGGGAAGAGGGTGCTTACATTACAATTATAGCTAGAGCAGACTCCCAGACGAAAACCTACTCATAGGACAAATTGGGGGCATTTCACAATATATAGTCTGCTCGAAATTGTTCTCGCGCTTGCTCAGATAAGATTGAAATACCTGTTGAGCTTTCATCGTTCTGAATAACTGCTATTTTCGGGAAAATGTATTATAGAGGAATTAGGATTCTGAGGATTGTCGCTGATTTAGAATATTTTTTAGGGATTTGCAACATAGTTTTACTTCAAAAACCATAAAAGATTATAGATCTTTGTTGTGACAAGTGCCAACAACCTCTTTTGGTGGGAAACTTGTCATTGTCGGTGATATTCATAATACAAGTAATAATAAAATCGCAATAGATACTGATGTATTACGGACTGATTCTTTATAGCATTTTCTCATGTCATTGTTTCTCACCACCCATTTTTTAAATTGCGAAAATATTGGTATCTTAAAATTATATTCTACCTTTATCACATGCTCTCTTTTAAATCTAGCAAATTCATTCATATTGGGTAACATTAGTTATCTCATAGAAATAATTTCATCACCATTTAGAACGTGCCAATTGCCACTAATAGTTGATTAAAAGATACACCTGTAGCTTTAATTTTAAAGATTCAAAAATACACATGTGGCTACCTAATGTAGGTAGTTTCATAAGTTTATACAAATTAGTTTAAATTTTATAAAACATTTATGAAAACTGCTATATACATAACTAGGTTTTGATTACTATAGAGAGCAGGAACTACTCAACAATCAACAATCGATTTTACCATTTCAATTCGAAAACGGAATTCTTTTTGGTACATTGATATTTCCGCTCCTTGCATTTTCCCTTTAGCTATTTTGTGATGATATAGCGCTACTTGCACTTCATCCTGATAAGCTGGTAATAACTGTAGCAAAATGCCGCTTCTACGTGCTTAGAATATAACTCAACAACCATTAATTTGGTTGTAGTCCTCCAACTACACAGCTACAAGCCATGCCAGACGCCTTGCTACATTAAAAGTAGTTCGGTAATACCCAAATTACAGCTATTACCAATGAACAGCTCTACGAAAACGAAATGAATAAGGCTGAAAACTTAAGTTGATAGGTAATACTATTCTTACAGCTTCGAAAATCAAATAACTTTCAATGACTGATATCCTCCTTTATCTGCCCTTATGAAATGTTTAGATCAAAATAACGCTAAGTAAACAAATGGCGACACAACGCGAGGGGAGATAGCAGCGATACTGAAGATTGGTAAACAACCGAGTTACCAAACATAAAAGTTTATTTTTTTTATAGATGGTAAACAACCGAGTTACCAAACATAAAAGTTTATTTTTTTATAGATAGGTATGTACCGCGATTTTTTTTGTGATACAGTGTGTGTACCCCAATGGTTGCTTTAAACACTGAAACAGTGTTGCGACTTGTGGCGCAAGAGGATCCCCTAAATTTAAACCAAAAGTACCTGTGAGTGCCACTCGTGCAGCGATCCCTGCCACTGATATGTTAATTTTATTACACCAGCTTAAAAAAGATCCCAACCGGTTATCGGTTTAAAAAGGAACGTAAATGACATAAAAATTACGACCTTCACGTACATGATGCTTGTTCCTAAATTAAAAGGCGTAAGTACTAACAAAAACGTTCAACGAGCAAATAGATCAAGTATACCTACCGATGATGATGACTATTGAGTTTTCAAACTAAATATTTCCGTGAATGCTGTAACGAAAAACGCAAACACAAACTGGTTTAGCATACAAAATAAAATTGGCAATATGACACTTACGATAATTTCGGCGATATGCAGGTCCTTAGCACACACTGGTTGCACGTCTTATTTCGCGGATATGATCTAATGTGAACCGAATAGTGAATAATAGCTAATAGCTCTAGTTTTTTCTGCGACGACTTCGGAACCGGTAGTGTGTCCTCGGGGCCTCAACACTTGGGGGGCATCACTTATCAATGGTTAGTGAGGAGGTTATTAGCGATAGTGTTGTGAGTCGCGAGCGTCGCGTCCCGCGTGCTGACCGGCTGCGAGTGCCGGCGCTCAGGCGTCGCTCTTGTAAACAAAACGTAATGGTGGGGGCCCCGCCGAAAAGCCTGGCCGAATAAACACCGCTCACTTACGTCACTCTATTCTGCTCCTACGGTGAGCGATTGATGCATGCCGAGTTCCGACAACTGATTGCTCTTGAAACTTTTACATACTACAACATTCTACCTTCATTAACACTAATTGGCCCAAACAGTTTTCGTTGTCGATACGGATAACCTTTTGTTTCGAATACCTACGCGTGATGTTCTAAAAATAGAACTCTTTTATTGACAAGTCATAGATACTCGACGTGTATCTACGTTTCTTCAACACTTTTTCATGTTTTGTAATTCGTCACAGATTAAACTGGTACCTACCTAATAAAATCTGGAACTTTTAAAATCAGGATTCGACACACTTGTGCGTACTTGCCTATATGTATACTTGCGGTAATTTTTCGCACTGGACCGTGTCCTGTGGAATGAGTCAACCAAATCCTAAGCTCAATTAAGCTCCAGCATTCAATTAATCTATAAGTACAAGAACTATAATGATATCGAACTGTCTGGTATGAACAGTGGCCTGCTGTTCATATCAGACAGTCCCATATTAATTAATTTAAACGTTAAGCTCGAAATAGCGGGATCGGCAAAAAAGAAATTAATCAATAAAATTCCTGGTTTTACTACGAGTTTATAAGACCATATTAATTATAACCGGTAGCTGATCCTAATTTTAAAAGCAATTGCACACGCAATACTAATTTTAAAAATACCTTTTAGTTCACACGATAGCCGGCTGTAAATAGAATTAAAGGTGCTAGAGTATATTAAGTATTCTGTGGCTAGAGTCTGTGTGCACTAAAGTTATGGCAATGCAACCGGAGCGTACAAACTGCAGAGCTGCCAGTAAACCACTTTTTGCTCTGTATGTACCTTACTTTAGCCCTAGATATAAGGTACCTGTTTTGTGTAAATAGATATTTGTGTACTTGGTTTTCCCTTGTGTTTGATAGTTGAAGTTACTTTATTTTTGTAGTGACAGCATGATAATAGGAGAAAAGTGTTTTGGGTCAGATAAGATCATATATATTACGTGCTTACCTATGTAAACTTAGATCGGTGTCAGTAGCACCATTATTGCTGAAAGTACAGCGATTGACAACGTTTTTCTCGGAAATAGAGTGCGCAAAAGCGCTTTAATTCTTACCCATGCCATAGCATGATTAACGGAACCTTTCGTGTGCGAGTCCCTATCGCTCACCGGTTTAAAAAAAATCGAATCGATTGGAAATTTCGCCACGAGAAAAACAAGTTTTTTACTTAGATCATACATACATATGTAATGTTGCACTCCTTAACATTTAAGAGCAGGACAAATCAATATAACATGAACGTTGAATTTTAAAATGTATCCTATGAAATTCATGTTCATGCAATAAGGTAGTTCTGTTAGTAAAAATAGCTGGTAATATGACGCACTCTGTGTCCAGTGTTAATATTAATGTGGAATATAAAGCAGTTGTTATAGTTACAGGAACAGTTATCTCAGTATCTCGTAACGTTGTCACATGTCTGTTAGCATTGTATATCTTTGATTAGCATCAACATCCTCGTATCTACGTTCGGTAGTGGACAGCAATAGCCTGATGAATGAGCATACCATGCCCATTCTCTTCGTATCATTGGTCTTCCCTTCCACTACCTTCTCATATTTCGAAAATTTCAACAAGCCTGCTATCGAAAGTCTATGTAGGTAGGCAATGCGAATGCGATACTCCCACAAGTAACACATTTTTTCTTGGATTTCCATCACACACCTGCAGTTATCATCATCATCAATCCAGCCTATTGCCGTCAATTGCTAACGTAGGGCTCCCCCAGAGATCGCCAACCAACCCGGTCTTGGGCAGCCAGCATCCATCCGCTGCTTGACCTGACCCACGATTTGAAGAAGGCTGCTCCTTCTTCAAATCGTCGGTCCATCGCTCCGCAGGGCGTCCTACACTACGCTTGCCCAACGCGATCTCCACTCTAGAGAGCGTGTCTGCTCCATCTACCGTCTGTCTGTCTGCAGACGTGACCAGCCCACTTCCACTTCAGCGTGCTAATACGACGCGCAATGTCGGTGACTTTAGTTCTCTGGCGAATGATTTTATTGCGAATTCTATCCACCAGAGAAACCTCGAGCATCGCTCTCTCCATAGCACGCTGAGCAACCTTGAATTTGGGGACTAGGCCAACGATGAGTGTCCACGTTTTGGCTCCGTAAGTCATTACGAGTAGGACGCTCAGATTAAAGACCCTGGTCTTGAGGGATTGTGGGATCGGGGATTTAAAGATATCAAGCAGGGGTAGGTATAAGGTAGGTATTCTACAAAAATCTCCGTCGGTGAATTTAGATAAGTTATTTAAGCTGTCATCATTACAGCTCGCCTCACTTCACCTAAATTAACCTAAAAAATAAATAAATATAGTCACGAAGAATTTTTTTTTTTTATTGCAAATAATATTTATTACTTTTACAGTGTGCTACTTAGTTTAATACATAAATATAAAACAATTTAAAAAAAAAAGTTTAAAAACTAAAACCCGACCACAACAAAAAGTGATCTAAAAAGTACGAAACAAGAAAATATTTCACACAGAAATCAAGACATAGGTAGATACAAAATGGTCAAGGTAAAGCCGTGGTTGCATGCCTGTGTCCCATATGGGTGCGATGAACATGAATAATAATGGCATGCAACCACGGCTTTACCTTGACCATTTTGTATCTACCTATGTCTTGATTTCTGTGTGAAATATTTTCTTGTTTCGTACTTTTTAGATCACTTTTTGTTGTGGTCGGGTTTTAGTTTTGAAACTTTATTTTTTTATTTAAACCATTTTGGAGTTTAAATACCAGTAGTAGTTTTTTTTTAATCATTTGTGACAAGTCACAGCTAAGTATTATATACTACTCAAAACAAAATAAGGGCCACAAGGTATTTTGTCTGTACCATGAAAATAATAAAACCAATATATATTTTTTGTTTCCATAACGAAAACTAATGTTGTTTTTACCATGTAGACCAATAAATTTATTCAAATAATAATGATTAAAAACTTTATTTGCTTTTGAAAGAAAAAACACATTTTAGGTTAAAAATAAAAACAACGTAAAGTTATTGAAAACAAAAGAAAATACTCCATGCTCATCTTTTAGTAACGGGTATGCCCCCCTCGTTTAGCTACGCACTCCTGAAGCCTGGAGTGCATGCTCTCAATCAAATGCCTGACATTTTCCATTGGAATCTCTTCCCAGGTCCTTTTCACAGCGTTGATGAGTTGCTGTTGGTTGTGGATTTCCTGATCACCGTCTCTAACTCTTCGTTTCAACTGATCCCACATGTGCTCTATTGGATTTAAGTCCGGACTGTTCGCCGGCCACGGCAAGACTAGAATTTGAGAGTCTTCCAGTACAAACCGAGTCGCTTGAGCCGTGTGTGCACGAGCATTGTCTTGCATCAAGAAGAATCCAGGACCCGCTCGCTGTGCAAATGGTATCACATGTGGTCTGACAACTTCCTCAATATACCGAGCAGTAACAGTACCCTCATTTAAAATAGCGAGCTCAGTTTTGCCGTGTAAGCTTATCCCGCCCCAAATCATTACATTTGGACCACCAAAACGATCGACTTCATGGATGCAGGCTTCTGAAAATCTCTCGCCGCGTCTTCTCCATACTCCAATACGCCGATCGTCGTTAAAAAAATTAACTTTGCATTCGTCTGTGAAGAGCACCACGCCCCATTGGTTTACACCAAAATGAAAAAATACCTCGTGGCCCTTATTTTGTTTTGAGTACCTAGTATATATTTAAAAGGTACTAGTGAACCCCTTTCCAATGATACCAAACACGGTATGCGTATCTTAATTTTTTTTTTATCTTTCCTTTTTTTAAATAATTTGTGACAAGTCACCACTAAATATTATATATTTGAAAGGTACTAGTGAACCCCTTTCCAATGATACCAAACACGGTATGCTTGTCTTCATATATTTTTTTTTATCTTGGTTTTTTTGTCCGCCAGAGGGCGCTACATTGGATTCGGTGACACGTCATATAGCCTATAACCAGCGGATGATCAAGACGCTTCTAATGATACCTCATTTGTTCAGTTCTAATAAGTAGTTTAGGAGCTATGAGCGAACAGATGAACATACGTACATACATACATACATACATACATACATACATACATACATACATAGCCTGTCAAAATCATAACCCTCCTTTGGCTTTGCCGTAGTCGGGTAAAAACTGACAATAAATCGTAATCCAGCGGATTAAGATCGGGACTAGACGACGGCCAGTCTTCAGCTCTGATGAAGTCCGAAACGTTCACTTCCAACCAAGACTGCGTGTACCGAGCCTTATGACCCGGCGCCGAGTCTTGTTGGAAGGACCATACTCGGTTATTGAACATGGTGTTGTTAAGGGGCTTAACTACCTTCTCAAGAATGGTATCATGATAGGTACACTTGTGCCGATGTTTTGATACCTTTTTCACAAAAATATGGCTCAGACACTCCTTCATAGCTAAAGCGCGGGCCACACCGCCAGCTAGCGGGCGGGCGGGCTAACATCGTTTCACCTCTTTACATACTTCGGTTCACACCGCGAGCTAGTCAACTAGTATGTACCTAAAGAGGTTCGCCCGCCTAGCCCGCCCGCCCGCTAGCTGGCGGTGTGGCCTGCGCTTTACACCCCACCAAACCATCACTGAAGTCGGATAATGCCCACGTTGCACTCTGTCGACTAATTGGGAAGCTTCCTTAGAGCTTTGAGCATAAATACGGTAATTTTGTTTGTTAAAATGTTGCTCAATTGTAAAGATTTTCTCATCCGTAAACAATTTTTTTCTGTGACCTCCCTTTGCGTACCGCTTCAGTAGTTATTTCGATTTTATCACCCTATTCTTTTTTAAATTATCAGTCATCTTTTAAAATACGCGACATGGTTCTGGGTGCTATCTTCATCTCTCGAGATAAAATCTTTTGCTTTCGGACAGGATTTCTTCGAATTCTTTCCCTTACTGCTTTGACCACCTTTTTCGTACGAACACTACGTGGACGGCCAGATGTTTTTCTGTCACAAACAGAGGAGGTCTCATTGTACCTATTAATAGCCCGGTACACAAATATTTGACTAATACCAAGCGTATGGAGAGTTTTAAAAATTGCATTGGGCTCCATACCAACTTTGTGTAATGTAATCACAGCGATTCGGTTCTCTTTCTAACCCCACTCTATTTTAATATCGCAAAATATTGTACAAAGTACTGGCGCCAGAATTAGAAAACTCAATGAACAATCGTATAAAAATGACAGATTCAAATTTAAATGTCATAACTTTCTTATTTTTAATTGTAACAGTATTTATGGCCAGACTAAGTACATTGATAGGTGTCCGCGCGCTCCGACCTATCAATAATCTAAGGTCAAGAGATTAGATATTGGTGCCAATTCCCTTGTTCACAAACTAAACTAAAGTTAGGCATTTGGCATCTATTACTACCAGGCCTCTGCACAAGAAAGGATCAACAAGAACGTGCGGGAACTACCGAACAGTTGCACTAATATCACATGCCAGCAAGATATTGCTATACGTAATCAACGGACGACTACAATCATACCTTCAGTGGCAGATACCCAGTGAACAGGCGGGTTTCGTGAAAGGTCGAGGCACAAAAGAACAGATCGTGAATGTGAGGCAAATAATTGAGAAAAGCCGAGAGTTCAACACGCCAGTACTAATGTGCTTCATCGATTACTCAAAGGCGTTTAATTGTGTCAAGTGGGATTGCTTGTGGACTATATTACGAGAGATGGGCGTGCCTCAACACCTCGTCTCATTGATCGCTAATCTGTACCAAGATGGAGTATCCATGGTGAGGGTTAATGACGTCATATCAGGCCCCTTCAAGCCGGAAAAGGGGGTAAGACAGGGATGTATTCTCTCTCCCATTCTCTTTAATATATACGGTGAATATATTATGAGGAAAGCCTTAGAAAAATGGGAGGGAGGAGTCTCTGTCGGGGGGATAAAGATCAGCAACCTGAGATATGCGGATGACACTACACTCTTTGCATCTTCAGAAAGAGAGCTAGCTGATCTATTTGGTAGAGTAGAATACGAGAGTGGACTGGTTGGACTTACTATTAACAAGGCGAAGACAAAAGTCATGCTCATCGACAGAACAGGTCAATTTTCCAGAACGGGAGAACTCGCAGATCTTGAGTTTGTCAGCGAGTTTATATACCTCGGATCACTACTTACTGACCAAGGAGGAAGCGAAAAAGAGATCAGGAGAAGAACTCAGATGGCCAAAGCTGCAATGAGTAAGCTGAAACGTATCTGGCAGGACAGAAAGGTCTCCAATGTCACCAAGATGAGACTAGTCCGGACACTGGTTTTTTTTAATATTCCTCTACGGCTCAGAATCGTGGACAATACGGGCAATAGAACGAAAAAAGATAGAAGCTTTTGAGATGTGGTGTTGGCGAAGAATGCTCCGCATACCGTGGACCGCCAGGAGGACAAACAAATCTATCCTTGAGCAACTTCGCATAACAGATAGACTATCCACGATATGCTACCAAAGGATTCTCGGTTATTTTGGTCACATTGCCCGTCGGGAACCAAATAACCTTGAAAAGTTGATGGTTATGGGCAAGGTAGATGGGAAAAGACCTCGCGGACGGTCACCTAACCGCTGGTCTGACCAAGTAACCGCCCTCACTGGACTCTCTGTTATGACCGCCCTAAGAGAAGCAGAGAACCGAACGAAGTGGAAAAGCATAATATTTAAAGCCATGAAGGCCTTTCAGGGACACGACCTTCAGTAATGAAGAATACGACGAAGAAGAAGAAGAAGACTACCAGGCACCTGAAGAAAAGGACGGCGACAGACAAGGACTAAGTTAGAGATGTCAAATTAGTTTTTCCCTTGAACTTCGCAGTGTTTTAGTTGTCATTTCAGAACGTATTGATTAAATACGTTCTGAAATGACAACTAAAATTGTATGAACATTTTAGATCAACTTAAATTGACAGCTCTTATTAGTATGTCTCTTTCTTGTTTCATTGGAGAGAAAGATATATAAATAGCTTCAAATTAATTTAGTTCGTGCACAACAGAATTGGCACCATTGACAAAATAGACCGGTTGGCGTAAGTACCCCACTGACAGTCAAAATTCTGACAATAAACTGACATGAATAAAAAAGGTTGATGACAGAGGGTTGACCCTTTTACATTGATGAAATAAAGTTTATTATTAATTTAATTAGTTACTCGACCTGAATGCTATAATACTGTCCGGTCAGGCAGCAGCGCAAGCTATTTGTTTTTTTTTTGTTATTAAATAAAATGTCAGAAAGAAAGTAAAGTGGCTTAATCTTGAGCTGCTGTGATAATGTTTATAGTCACACCATTTAACGTGACACGTGATATGTACCTACCTTATATTTTGCTCGCTTTATTATGTATTTATTGTCCGGTACACAATTTACATAGGTACCTATACCTATACTATTATACCCACTTGATAAACGCGTGATCTGCGCGGGCCAAAACGAAAAAAAAATACCTATTGTATAAATATGACGATCATTCATATTTTTCTGGCGCAAAAAGTACCTAACACCGCAGTACCTAGTAGGTACCTACCTTCACTTTTTTTAAGATTTTGTATGTAAATAAGAGATGGTTATACAAATTATTATTAATGCGTAGGTGTCTTGTCCCCATTATTCTTTCGGGGATTATATTATGGTTGTGATGGCTAAAATTTTGACCACGCAAATAATCATTTATAAAAAACAATTTTCTTCGTCAGATTTTCCTTACTCTTATCTCGCCATATTTATAGATATTCTTGCCATTAAAAAAACTACTTAAATCAATTCTCCTGTCTCAGTACCAATAGTACCTACTAGCAATAAGTTGTCTATAAGTCAAAGTGAAGATCCAAAAAAGTCAACATTCTCATAGCATTCATTCAAACTTCATTCACATACAAAGAGAACCGTATGCCAACTCTATCTTCTGTATAATAAAAAATCTATATAATAAAAATGAATCGTTGTTCGTTAGTCTCGCTAAAACTTGAGAACGAATGGACCGATTTCGATAGTTTAGGCAAAAAGCAGTCGGAAAATGTTAGTTTTAGTTCATAAATTAACATTAAATTCTATTCAAACTTTTCAGTTTTTTTTTTAATCTGTATTATAACACCTTGAAATAGTAGCCGCCATGTTATTACACCGTACGGCTGTGTAAACAAAAAAAAACAACTGTCAGTCAACCTATTGGCTTTGACTTTTATTATTTTCGTAACCAACGTATTTTTTTTAATTATTACACCTATTACAAAATGTTATCTTAATTATTTTTAAATTATATTCATTTATCATAATAATATATGTAATATCAGCGCATTTGTTAACCAGCGAACTGATGTCATTTCCGCAGAGCAATATGGCGTCCACTATGAGGCGTTTTCGTCAAACTAGATACGCGCGAAATTTGAAAATTTTGATTTAAGCCGAAGTTTTAGGCCACTAATCGAGTGAATAAAAAAAATTGTTGTTTTTTTGGTGGCATGTTAGCACTACAGAATTTAATTGAGACACTTTAAAAAAATGGGTATAATACCCCATTATGCACGTTTCATGAGTCTTATACGGGTTAAAACAGTAACACAAACCATCACTGTCACAACACTCCTATTAAGCTGAAAAATAGGCACGCCAAAATGATACTAAAAAAAGCATAAAGCGTTTATAAAGATCAAAACTGGGAGAGCTATTTGTTCCTAGCGCCGAATGGTAATAATATCAATAAACTGTGTACATTTGAACGAATTCCTGTCCTTTTGACGCAATACCCAGCGACCTACATCAACACTTGTTAGCTAGCCACAGAACTAGGTAATTAAGATCACTATCTTTTATATTTCGTTTAGCAACGATCCTAAATACTCATGTACTTATTTAAACTTACACATGTTCCTGCCAATGGCTTGAACTTGCGAAACAATAATAAAAAATTAAAAGAAACTGCTTTAGGAGGTGAAATTGAAGCGAAAAATTTACCTTGTCATTAAGAATGGTCAATTTTGGTTTCCGTAGTACGTTATTTGCTGCCCCTGAGCTACTACTAACTTGTAACAAAAGGTGTATGATTACTGATCCAATTGCTAGGGGAAAGCAGGTTTGGGTAATCATCAGCTTTGAGGGTGGAACCAATAGCTTGTTTTACTACCAAAACAAGCTCTATCTTAGAAGTCTATCTTCAAGAAATGTATTTCGTCGATTAAGTTCTTTGTTTTGGATTACCTACTAAAATAACGTTTCTTGGCGGTGAGTAGAGTCAACTTATTTCCTAAATTTTCCACTTCCGAGTAGTCGTGATCATGTACAGTCCTTTAAAAGTATTTTTACCTAGGCATTTAAGTTTATTTTGGTGTTTCATGAAAGAGATCAGAAAATAACTTTACCGTTATAGGCCGCAGTTAAATAAAAACCTTGAAACGATCCCGATTAATATTAAAACGGTTTAAAAGTTGCGTATTTACATACATTTCTATTCACTTTTTCCCGTTCGTTTTTCATACATATGAAACCCATTTCCATTTCTTATAACATTTTTTGTCATTTTCTTTTCGTTGACACAATATAAACGTGGTTGTTGCGTACAGCACGCAGTACGTGATTAGTCGGGTAAAAGAAAACAGTTTAAAAACGTTTAAGTGTTTGAGACCCTGCGGCGGCGACGACTAGCATAACGGGAGTTGTAGGTCCTATCATGCGCACGGCGGGAAACGAACTAACGCGCTGACCCGCTCGGTGCCGTGGGTAGCGCGTGGGCAATGTGCGTTCAACATCTTACGGCCAAGCGAATTTGAACCCACATTACGCGGTGTTGTAGCCTGACGACGCGATGTCAGCATCGCGGATGTACTTATGAAAATATATTATTTCGCTGTTGCGGGGCCTCAAAACTCATTTATTTAAAAAATACACGATACGATAAATATAATCAAATTAACAAACTTCTCCCATACGTAACATTCTCCCCCTCAGTGTCGACACGACACTCAAAACGGTAAACTAAATTACAAATATACATAAATCTAAATATAAATCTAGAATATTGCTAGCCTAGCTGCAGGACGTTTAAGTATGCCATTTTTTGTTTTAACGTCGACAACCCTTACACGTCCGTCAGCACCGGGGTACACGGATTGTACGATGCCTTTAGGCCAGCAGTTACGGGGGGAGTTAGGATCCACTATAACTATCATATCCCCGATCTTTAATTGAGCGCCCTCTTCTCTCCGTTTTCGGCGTGGCACTAGATCGGGGAGCAAAATATCGCTGAAGAAAGCTGTGGCTTGTGAGTGCTGAAGCAATAATGTTTCAGCTCGTTTCATCAACTCGTCGGTAGGTCCATTTATTTTTATCTTCTTACATTTATCTATGAACAACAAGACAGTTCCAGCAGTTCGAAGCAATCGCAACCAACTGGAGAAGCGCGTCGTCTCCGGTACAGGTAAGTTGTTTACACTATTATTTTCATTAATTATATTTATTTTTTCTAATATTTCTTCATTAATTTTTATTTTATTTTGAGGTTCCTGAGGCCAGCAAGAGCGTGATTGATGTAAAAACGACGGACCGGTAAACCACGATGAATTGCTGTTAAGTTCGTAGTCGGTACTTTTAGTACCTAAATCTGCCACGTTGACGTCAGTCGGCACATAGTGCCACTCGTCAGCCTTACTTAGTTCGTCAATTTCCCCTAGACGATTAGCGATGAAAACTTTATATGTTCTACAATTATTTCTGATCCAGTGTAAAACAGTTGTGGAATCCGTTAAATAATAAACTGAATTTGGTTTTATGCGATGGTCTTTTTTAATATTATTTGCTAATTTACATCCTAATAAAGCACCCTGTAGTTCCAGGCGCGGTACAGAAACCGATTTCGTAGGTGTAACTTTAGATTTACTAGCAATAAATGCTACAATAATATTTCCACTGCTCATTTCTTTGCGCCAGTACGCAACGGTCGCGTAGGCGCTCGGCGACGCATCGCAAAATACGTGTAGTTCTAAGTTTTCGTTACTCTCACTGTTATTACTATCGCAAAAATACCAACGAGGTATCCTAATATTATTTATCTTTTTAGCTTGAATTATCCAACACTTAAATAAATTTATTTAACTCGTCATTTAATTGCTCATCCCATTTTATATTTGTTTTCCAAGTTTCGCGCATTATTATTTTTCCTTTAATTGTAAATGGCATCAGATAACCATGAATATCAAAAATAGACATAACAATACATAACAGTTCGCGTTTAGTTGGTTTTCTTTTTAAGTTGAGAACATCATGTGGTATACGCTTCAAGGTCAAATCGAATCCTAACTCGTCGCTAGCGGGATACCATAATAAACCCAGTGTCCTTTCCGATTGATCTTTATCGAGGGCGCAACAAACACTGTCACTCAAGACTTCTTTGGGTAGGCTTTCTACAACTTCCGGGACGTTGCTAGCCCAGTTCCGTATTTCGAATCCACCCTGCTGGTGAACAATGGAGACTTCTTTAATCATCTGTTTCGTAAGGTCGACTTCGGGTAAACTATCGATATAGTCGTCCATATAATGTTGCTTGCATATAGCGTCGACAGCCGTCGGATAGGTATCCTGATAACGTAATGCGTTTTTATTTTTAATATGTTGCGCGATAAAAGGCGAGCAGTTCGCGCCAAATATTAATGACGTCATTGCATATTTATTAACGTCCCCAGTGGCCTTATCTCTAAATAAAAACCTAAGTGAATGTTGATCCTTTTCTTTAACTTTAATTCGAAGGAACATATCTTTGATATCTGCAATAATTCCTATTTTATTTTCTCTAAACCTAAACATAATTCCAAATAAAGACTGCAAAAGGTCCGGGCCTGTCAATAAAAAATCATTAAGGGAACATCCCTGTGTTTTCGCAGCCGCGTCGAATACCAAACGTAACTTTTTCTTATTGGGGTTATCGACCCCGAAGTGCGGTAGGTACCAAACGTGGTCGCTAGACTCCCCCTCGTTTAGCCTCCTGGCATAATTATTAGAAAATAAATGCTGGATACGTTCTTGATAACGTGACGCGTAAGTGTTGTCGGCTGACATTTTTCTCTCGACAGATTTTAAACGATTATAGGCATTTTGATATGAATCAGGCATATTAAAGTTATCATGTTTCCAAGGCAATTCTACAAACCATTGATTATTAACTAATTCACATGTGTTATTTAGTATGGTGATAGCACGTAACTCGTCCGCATTCTGTCGCGGTTGTGCTGATATACCTATTGACTCTAACGCGAATGATTTTCTTACAATCTCGTTCAACTTAGAATCACAACAATGTTGCGCGCTGTCATCAATAGGAATACCATCAGCTGCCACGTTCATAACATTTATATTGTTTACAACACCGTGTATACACCAGCCGAGCGGTGTCTTTGTAATATAAGGGTCATTTTTCCTATTACCTTTTAAACACATTAAAGGAGCAATAAGGTCGTAATTATCTTGTCCGATTAATAGTTTAGGTTGTGTGTCACATTTACACAAGTCGTAGTTTATATAATCCGAATAATTGGTAAAGTCCACACACGATAAGCTTTGAGTAGGCAAATTAAGTTCGTTCATTTTTCGGGCACTCAAATTAAAAAGATCGCCTGTGTTATTAGAAATGTCAAAACTTACATTTTCCGTTTGGCACACGAGCTCACCGGAGTCCCATGCACCGCGGGCGCGCATGGTGACGATCTTACCGTGGAGTCCCGCCTGATCAGCGAGGTCAGCAGCTATCAGCGTCACAGTGGCGCCGTCGTCGAGCAACGCATGTGTGTGTATATTGTCTTTAGGTCCATGAACGGTAACCGGCACAATTTTTAACAACACTTTAGGCACTGGTACACTAACACTAGTGGACGCACTGGTGTGTGCGTGGGCGACGGTATCCTCGCGGTGCGGCTCGTCGGGCGTTGAAACGTGCACGCGGGCTGCGTCAGCCACCGGGCGCGCAGTCTCAGGCCGCGCGGTCGCTGTCAGTGCAGCCGGTGGCGCGGCTGCGGGTGCCGCAGTCGCGGTTGGTTTCGTCCAGTGTAGGAGATGATGATGTGGATGTCCACACTCGCTGCAGTCGGTAGCGCTGCACGCGCTGGGTACATTATGCCGTGCGCTCAAGCACTTGTAGCACAGATGTCTAGAACGTACAAACTGCCAGCGATCTCGCCTCATAGCGCGTTTGAACTTGCCGCACTTGTCTAAGGTGTGCGTCGGAGAGGCACGACAAAACATACATTTATTCTCTGATGTCGTAGTACACGCTAACACTGTATGAGTTTTTATATTATGATCGTATTTCTTTCTTATGTCATTCTGACTGTGTATAAAACTCACACCTGAGGTTGCGACGATTGTTGCTTCTCTGTATAAAAACTCCGATAATATTTCCAGTTTAGGTATAGAACTATCCTGTCTCTCGTAGGTATACTCGGCCCATTTATTGATAAGAGCGGGCGGTAACTTTGAAAGTATTATTGACATCGTTTCCGGACT
The DNA here is from genome assembly GCA_947361185.1 of Charanyca ferruginea. NCBI lineage: Eukaryota > Metazoa > Arthropoda > Insecta > Lepidoptera > Noctuidae > Charanyca > Charanyca ferruginea. Next base: position 26,105,274 of record OX376058.1, on the reverse strand, counting down.
TTGTAGGTATTCCGGCAACTTAATAGCTTTAACAGCTGTGACGTAGTTTTTGACTTTTATCGAGAAATTCACGATCTCCGTGTGGTATGCAGTCGGAAGTGGGTGAATTTTCTTGAGTTGAGTGAATATTTTATTGATTATACACTCGGGTCTACCAAATCGTAATTCTAAGGTGTCAATTATAGCTTGCGGTGTTGTGTTGCCGATGAGGAGCGATGACACGGCTTCTTTTGCGTCACCACGTAGACATTTTCGTAACCGCCAGATGTTTTCTGCATCGCTATAACTGCACAGGTGTGACGATTCTTTATATGACTCCTTGAACTGCAGCCACTGCATAGGGTCACCGTCGAATACCGGTAAATCTTTTGATGTTGCTAGGCGCGCAAGGAGTTCTCTGTTGTTATCACGAACGTTACTTCTGGTAAGTACTTGTTGCAGCGCCTCCGTCAGCTGGTTGATGCCGTCGTTACGTTGAGGCGGATGCTCACTGACGAAGTGCTGTTGCGGTATCGAATAAAGTGGGCAAACATTTTCTTCGTACTCACTTTTAGCGATGGACTCGACGCCATCTTGTTTGTCGAACCATGAATCGACTTTTCTCGAACTTTTCGAGGCCGAGCCGCGGTCTTCTTCTTGCAAGTCTGCAATGTCGACTTCTAGTTTCTTCGAAACCAAGTCTTTCTTTATTTGCGCACTTCTTTCCGCTAAATCGAGATCTATTTGCGCTTGATGTTGAGCCGCTTCATATTCAAGCCTTTTACGGGCCGCCGCTGACGAACACGAGGTTTTAACACTTTTTCCACTTTTCACTGATTTTAACTGTTCACTTTTATTGGTAGCCAGCTGCTCCGTGGCACGTTTGCTACGTGTTGTAACACCCTTAGGGGGTGTGCGAAGCAGCGACATCCCTGCACTACAGGTTTTAGTTACGACTAACACGTGGCCGAGATCCTAAATCCGGCTCGAAGGACCAGCTTAATGTTGCGTACAGCACGCAGTACGTGATTAGTCGGGTAAAAGAAAACAGTTTAAAAACGTTTAAGTGTTTGAGACCCTGCGGCGGCGACGACTAGCATAACGGGAGTTGTAGGTCCTATCATGCGCACGGCGGGAAACGAACTAACGCGCTGACCCGCTCGGTGCCGTGGGTAGCGCGTGGGCAATGTGCGTTCAACATCTTACGGCCAAGCGAATTTGAACCCACATTACGCGGTGTTGTAGCCTGACGACGCGATGTCAGCATCGCGGATGTACTTATGAAAATATATTATTTCGCTGTTGCGGGGCCTCAAAACTCATTTATTTAAAAAATACACGATACGATAAATATAATCAAATTAACAAACTTCTCCCATACGTAACAGTGGTATTTCAACCCGTGCTCATACGCGTAGGTTTCTACTATCTGATGTTTAATCTCAGTTCTTGTTAAACATAAGGAGAGAACCTCAGACCAATAAAGGAGAGAGAGAACATACATTTTCCGCCAAATGTACGTATCTCGGATGCAAACTGCAATTCAATGAAACAATATTTGCAACTGAAAGCACTGAGACTATTTGGATATGTTATATTTAGGTGAATAGAAATGTTCTTATCATTCTATCAAGAGAGTGGAAAAGATAATTGTCCCTATCTCATTCGAAACTAATCAAAGAAACAATATTGGGTAATTTCAGTAATTTATCAACGATAAGGCAATATTTCGTAACACTGTCATCTTGAGATTTTGACTTTGAGCACGTTCCCATTCCTATAAAGATAAAACATTTAGGTAGGTACCTATACCTATATTTTTAAAGTAACGGTTATAATAATTTAAAAATGATGTTTTATTCATTATTTTGGGCACGTGTGCTGTATTTGAATTAAGCTACCACGTTTTTGCTAAACATATTTATTCTCAATACATACATAAATCATATCTCTTGTGTAGGAAAGTACCTACATTATGTAGACTTCTCATAGGTATAGATACGTGGTCAAAGAACAAAATGATTACCTACCTACCACGTCTTTTGAAAAGTGACAACTTTTATTACTACATCGATTTTCATTAACCTATCGGGGATCACACTTTTTCTGGTGTCTGTGATACAATCATTTTATTTCATTAGTACAAGCACAGTATAAATATTAATACTACCTTACAGTAGCGACACGCTCCGCCTCCCTCTGAAACCGTTCCTCACCTCTCCGCGCGTCGAACGACTGCTCTGGGAACTGCGTTTTTGTTCGAGCGGCGCGTAGACACGCACTCAAACTCAAATCATTTATTTCAAATAAACCATTTACAGGTACTTTTGATTGTCAAGGAGTCAGTCAGTCAAAAAGTTGCAGCTAGTTGCTCGTTCCAAACAGTAGGTTTCTATGGAGAAGAACGAGCAAGAAACTCCATGAACACTCTTTTAAAATCAATAGAATATTACAAATTTAGGTTCCATCATTCATGTTGAATTTGTGAGAACAATGTAACAAGTTGTGCACGTTAAAAGAAATCTAGTGACAATGAAATAAGACAATTCAAAATAAATTTAAAATAACCAAGGTAGCTAAGAGATGACCAGTCTCAACTGACGGCGCCCGTTCACGAACATGACGCACGGGTCGGCACCATTTAGCTCAACCATTTTGAAGGGAACCAAATGATCCAACACATGCGCCACCATCAGCGAGACATTCATGTGAGCATGACAAACTCTCAACCACCAGGGCAAATTCAAGTCAACGAAAGACATCTCGTAAATGGTAGCTTTAAAGTACATAGTGATCACATGTATGCAAAATTATATAATACTTATAGTTTGAGTTTATACAATGCAAAGATAATGTAGTTCTACATCTTCAGCAGCTCCAAAAAATAGTCACCAATGCTAATCAATAAATCAATGAACCCTTATGGCTGTGGAGCTAGGCCAGCATCCAGCCAAGCATTTGTATCAGTGATGTAATCATCCAATTTATAATATGCTCGGCTGCATAGTGTGCGTTTAATATAGGACTTAAATTTTGTCTCATTAAGTTGAACAATGTGGGGAAGTATTTTATTGTAACACTTTAGACAGAACCCCATGAAAGACGAATCTACTTTAGCTAGCCTGAAACCCGGTTGAACTAGTTAGTCCCTATTTCTAGTACTATGGTTGTGTTTGTCACTTCTTTTACCAAAAAGATGCAAATTTTTTCTAGGCTACATAATGTTTTCATATATGTTTTGACAAGATACCGTCATTATGTTAATTTCCTTAAACAGTTCCCTTAGAGAATCGCGCATACGTAGATTGATGGCTCTAATTGTTCTTTTCTGCAGAATAAAGATAGACTCGATGTCTGCAGGTCGCCCCCAAAGTAAAATACCGTAAGACATAATATTTTGAAAGTCCACATCAGTAAATTGCCGGATCTTTCTGACAGCTTATTCTGCCGAACTTAGCCGTCCAGCGAGAGATGTTAAATGAGAACCCCATTGTAGCCTTGAGTCGAGCGTGATTCCCAGGAACATCAACGTAACAGTATCATCAACGAATTCCAGTTTCTCTTTATTCAATACTTTAACGCAATTACAAATTTTGACATTTGGTAAAGCATATCTGATGCATTTAGTTTTTTTTTTTTCATTTAATACTAAATTATTGGCTGTGAACCATTTTTCGACCTGAAGTAAGGCGTTATTTACATTATCGAGATTAAAAGCCCGTCTATTTATCTTAAAAATTAAAGAAGTGTCATCGGCAAATAACACCATTTGTGGTTGGTTTTTAAAAAAACGGGGAAGATCATTAATATAAACTAAAAAGAGGATAGGGCCTAATATTGACCCTTGTGGGACTCCCATTTCTAATTTTAAACTATATGAATTCACACCATTTATTTGAACGGGTTGTTGTCTGTCATACAGATAAGATTTTATTAAACTAAGCGCAAGTTTACCCAGTCCGTCATGCTCAAGCTTCAAAAGTAATGTGTCGTGATTTACGCAATCAAACGCCTTGGAGAGGTCACAAAAGATTCCTATGGCATCTTGTGCCTCTTCCCACGCGGTAAATATATGTTTTAATAAAATGACACCGGCGTCAGTCGTACAACGTCCTATGGTGAAACCATAGCACACACACGCACGTATCTGTACAGTCTGTTTAATAATAATATGTGGGGACATTTTCACACACGGCCATCTGACCCCAAACTAGGGAGACCCTGTACTATGGGTGTCAGACAGCTGATATACATACACAAATACATTTTTTTTTTGTAAATACATACATATATAGATAAACAACACCCAGACACAAGGCAAACACAAGTGCTCATCACACAAATGTTTACCCTGAGCGGGAATCGAACCCGCAACACGCTGTACAGTCTGTTTAATAATAATAATAATAATATGTGGGGACATTTTCACACACGGCCATCTGACCCCAAACTAGGGAGACCCTGTACTATGGGTGTCAGACAGCTGATATACATACACAAATACATTTTTTTTTTGTAAATACATACATATATAGATAAACAACACCCAGACACAAGGCAAACACAAGTGCTCATCACACAAATGTTTACCCTGAGCGGGAATCGAACCCGCAACACGCTGCGCAGCAGTTGATCGCTCAGCCACTACGCCAACCGTGTGTTTTAGTAGTAGTCGTTCGTCGACCACGATCGTTCCGTTTCTATGGAGTGTCGCGGGTGTGGTACAGGCACCAACGATACATTTTTTTCTGTAATGTTCATTTTAGTTGGAGAATTGTTTTGTGTACCTTAAATGTGTTTATTCTGAAAATAAATTTATTATTATTTCCATTTATTATTTCTATATACATACACATACTTAATTCACATTTTAAAATATTAATAAAATAATAAAAACATTTAAAAATATAAAAAATAGTAGCCCACCGGTATCGGGAACAGGGTCCAAGCTACCGGCGCGGTCAGGGCTCCAGAGAGAGAAACCTCCTGACAATGTGGGCCGTGTCCAGAAGTACTGCCTTCTGAATCAAGCCCTTGATCCAACCGCCTAACGAGAGCCTCCTTAGATGGTGGTCGAGGCTCTTGGCAATTAAGCCATTGGCTGTAACAACTATCGGCAAAATGATCGCTGAGTCCACATCCCACATGTCGACACCCCGCGGGCCAAGTCAAGATACTTTATCTGCTTGTCTTTCTTGACCTTCACGAGGTTCACGTCATGCGGAACTGCTATGTCAATAATCATTGCGCGCCTCTCCAATCGATCCACCACCACAACATCAGGCTTATTGGCTACAATAGACCTGTCAATGATGAAGTGATGATAGATCGATCCCAGTACAATGTGACCATTATTATTATTATTACACTTAATAAATTGATTATAGTGCATAGGTATCCCATTAATTTATTAATTTTAATTCACAAACATATAGATAGTTAGGTACCTCAAAGTCATGACATACTTAACTAAAATTTCAAACCCGAAATGACACGACATCGTACAGCATTTGCTTTTGTAACTACAACAATTACAAGTACCTAGGTACTTACCTATGTCATGACATAGGTAGGTACATTTTTTTTTTTTTTTTGGGTAGGTTCCTACTTAAGATGTATTTTACTCCGTTATGTAAAAATGTCTTGTCGTGCCGCGGGCCGCTATAGTAGGTATGCCCTGAGAAAAAGCCAAAGGTATGCACTTGCAGGTACTTACTAGGTAAGTAGGTACTCAAAAATGTGTTTTTACCCGACTGCGCCAGAAAGAGGGTTATGATTTTCTAAATATTTCTTTCCAAAACACATACCTACCTACCTTCTAAATTCATCACTGTGGGTTATCAAGGAGCTGTCCGAACTGATAAAACAAAAAACTGACAACATTGGAATGTTAAGCGAAATTCCAAATTTAACGATTACCTATGTAGTTCTTTTGGAAATAATGTTATCTTGTAATAAGATTATTTTCAAAAGAACTCAAGAATGTGGCCTGACAAAACTAAAACATGCTCACTGCCTAATTGCCTATCCATCCTCGGAACTGAAAAAGCATGTCTCCACCCTAACCTTATTCCATTGTTTCAGACCAGTAAATGATTAGGTACTTACCTACATATAAATAGTTTCTCGCAACTTACATAGGTACTTTACCACTTAGGTAAATGTTATAAAATAATACCTATAAGATAGGTACCTAAGTGAGAAATTCGTGAGTGAGTAGGTCATGAGAAATAACTACAGCGCTTCTACTATCTTGAAAATAGATAGGAAGACAAGAAAGTCGCCGAATTCTACTTTGTTGTAGGGCCAAAACACTGAATAATACTTACTATCTGATCAACATAGATCTAAAACTACATACATTTACCACGACAAAACACTGAATAATACTTACTATCTGATCAACATAGATCTAAAACTACATACATTTACCACGACAAAAGATAACGCAGCCCCTAAAAACATTTGAACATCAATGTTTGACATTAATGACTAATTGGCCAACCAGACAATAATTAAATAACTTTATCACAACCAGAGATACTTTTAAGTGGAACCTAACAAATTGATTTAAACAAAGACCTTTAACAGATAGCATTTTCCTCAATTCAATCTCTTAGAACAAATGAATTAGGCAGTCTTCTTAGAACTGAGCAAGTTGCTAGATCATTTTAAATATATCGTGTTATTGACACAGCTTTTGATGTGACTTTGTCAACTGTAACGGAACAGAAATTAAGACTGAAAGAGATCTTAATCAAATCGTTGACAATAGCCATGATGTTACGACGCCCTTCAAGTCTGCATGCTTGCTACGACCAAGAATTGAAACCTCATCATTTACTGGGATGATGTTAAATCTATTTAACCATGTAACACCCCGTGCTGTCTCGTGGTTCTCCTACACTTTCTTCTTGAGTATAGGGCATTCTTACATATAAACAGTAGATAAATCTTTCATAATGTTCAACTACGAGACAAAATTTAAAGTAGAAGAATTTGACAAATCGAATACATAAATTAATAGAAGCAATGGAACATACCCAAATTAGGCGAAATCATAATAAACTAAATAGGACTAAATAGTAACAAATGCAACGTCCGCCAAATGATTTAGAGTCTGCGGACTCGAAACTTGATAGAGATAAATTGACATTATATAAATTGTAAATGACGAATTGATCACCCTTCGTGAGGTTGTCTTTATATTCAATCGGTCACATTGTCGCTGATTGGTAGAAGTGTTTCTTACCAACCTGTAACTATGTCAGCGAGGGCAATGTCAAAGGAAGGACCGACCGATCAACATGCAACGTCTTCGTGAATCGCGCAATAGATATTGATAATACTATCTAGCACTAAATAATAAGCTAAAAGTATGCCACCATAGGGTTTAAAATAGTTGCTGTTCATCCCTAATTAGTTCATCATAATAAGAATCACGGATAGGTAATCAGACAATTCAGTAAAAAATATTTATCTGCCTAGGTATACATAAGGCCACCAAACCACCAAAGCGGAGGAGAGATGTCTCGAACAACCAATCGGCTTGCGTTATTTTCACATCCACCGCTTAGCCTCAACGCAATAGTGTCCCATTGGTTGTTTACGAGTCATCTCCTCTCCTCTCAGTTTCGGCGGAGACCGTGCCTTACAACAGGCGCCAGCACATCAAGCCATACAAAACTGTCCAATCTTCCCAATTGAATATGAACCTTATAATTCTGTGATACTTATAATTCAAAATCTATCAAAGAAATTTGACAGATTGTTGAAGCTTGTGGTGGCCATCAGAACAGAATTATTGAGCTTCGTCGTAAATTTCACTAAGTAATTAGTCATTTAAATACATAGATAGTTTCAAGTCACACAATAATTATTACAAAAAGGGCCCCACGTAGCCTCTGTCCGTACGCGATAAACTCAAAAAGTCCTAAACAGATTTTCATCCGGTTTTCACCAAAGGACGGACATCATATCATTCATTAAGATTTTGTGTAAGTGGGCTGTAATATGATGATTGTTGAAGATGTCAGAGAAGGATAACTTGGTAATGTCATAATTTGAGTTTCATCTCTCGATACTTGTACCACACCCGCGACATTCCATAGAAACGAAACGATATAATTGCCTACACTACCACTAAAATACAAACACTACAAATACCAAATACGTGCGTGTGTGTGCGTGTCTACGCTCCGCTTGAACAAAAACGCAGTTCCCAGAGCAGTCGTTCGACGCGGGGAAAGGTGAGGAACAGTTTCAGAGGGAGGCGGAGCGTGTCGCTACTCAGTGGCGGCGTTAGGCGTCGCCGATGTCGGCGACCGCCGACGGCCTCGCGCCTAAGGGGGCCTGACAAAAAAGTTTTTCAAGCTGTTAAAATTTTGTTGTCCCTATTTATTCCTGTATTTCCTATTGTATTATTTATCTACAGTTGTCTGGCAATATTATGAAACAAAAATATTTTCGCGTGCAATATTCGGGGAACCCCCGAATCGTTAATTAGAAAGAATATCTTTCTTGGGGCCTCGCAAACAATTTCTCGCCTACGTCTTCTTTTCGGCTAGCGCCGACAGTGTCGCTAATGTACGGTAGTACTAATATTTATACTGTGCTTATACTAGTACTACCTACACCAATTTTTTACCGAGGACCTTCAAACAAGGAGGATTTCTATATTAAGTATTTACTGGCTTTAAAAAACCGGGCAAGTGCGAGTTCTTCTTCTTGTAGGTGTAACTTATTTATGGCTTATCGAAAAAATATAAGAAAAACAGTGTGCGTTACCCCAGCAAAATAATGTCGAAAATAGTAATTTAAATGTTACAGGCAATTAGTTGTCCAGCTTCTGTAATTGTTGCGCACATTTTGAAATTTGTTGCACATATAGATTTTGAGTTATTCCACAAAAACATTTCCTGCTGGGGTAACGTTACAAATCACATCGAATATTGAACAGTGTACGCGTCTGTACCGAACTTGTAAGGTGTATTATACTAAACATTTTAGAAGGTAGCATAATGTACTGCGCGGTCGCTTTTTTGTAACCACCTTAATATAGTCGGGTTATCACGGTGTTGCGCTTCCTAATGGCTTTTATTTTATTATCTCGTTAATTATTGTATGTACTACGCTGAAATTTTACAGTAATATAACTGAACTAAGTAACTAATTATTGACATATCATTTAGTTTATATATTCACATACAGGGTTATCGGAGGCCAAATAACTAAGCGCGCATTATGACCGTCAAAGTGGAGAACTGAATTTCATCATAATTTGTTTATTACTAACAGGATACTAATGAAACTTCACATACATTTGAAGACAGATACAAGCTACAAAACAACGTTTAAAGTAAGTCTTTCGAGCTCTTATTCAAAGTGTTAGGACCTATTGAAGTGTTTTTATATTTAATTAATTAACCTTTGAATGGTGCATTAATTTTGTTTTTTTATTACCCAACTAATTCAAACTAATTCTTAAGAAGTCATGTAAAAAAGATGATAAGAATCTGCTTATCCGTTTCAGAGATCCAGCAAAACCACAAACGTTACTCCAGCAAAATCTTGGATAACATCGCAGCCGAAGGAAGAACAAATACGAAATAAGTTGCAACATTTACCTCGTCTAGATTACTAATTATATGGCTAATATTTATTTCAATATTCCCATTATAAAAGAAAATGTCTGGCTGCGGTAACGTTACCCCAGCAGGAAATGTTTTTGGGGAATAATTCAAAATCTATATGTGCAACAAATTTAAAAATGTGGGCAACAATTACAGAAGCTGGACAACTAATTGCCTGTAACATTTAAATTACTATTTTCGACATTATTTTGCTGGGGTAACGCACACAGAAAAACATATATGTTGAGGTACCTACTGATAAGGTACTATATTTTAACGAAAAGATGAACTAGTTATAACGCCTACAACTAGGTGAAACTGGATTGGTCCAGCCATTCTGACTTCAGAATGGCTCACTTTCCTCGTACCTAATAGTTTTCCCTCTTTAGCGAGATACTAGTAATTTGATGTCTGGTACCAAATAGTATAAAATAGGTACAAGAGCTTGGTATTGCTCAATCCTCCAAAAGCTCTCTTGGTCCAGCCATCCTTACCCAGACTACCGATTTGGTTATTGCACTGAAGATTAAAGGTTAATTACCTATCCATGATCAAGAACTACGAAGATATCTCATGGACCTCCACGTCGACGAACAGTACATAAAAAGTATCGTGCGGAATAATTAAACACATTTGCTGGTTAGGTTATTTCGTGTTTTCGTTTTTTAATGAAGACGTAGATACCTAGTAAAAAACCAACATGTATTTGAAAAACCTAACTGTCTTTCTAGATGTTTTTTAAAACTAGATGCTAAATTAATAATTACTAGCTGCGATGTCAATGACAATACAAAGCAACAAACAAAACTTATTTTTCACTTTGTAAATTTTGAAGGAAGTTGTATTTTTGTACCTTAGTCATAATGCAAGCAATCTTTCCGATAAATATGCGAACGGGTAGTACGACTATTTGAGTACTTACAAACAAAATAAACATCCCGATCATACCGCCTTGATAGATGATTATTCAAAACCGCTGGAACTCTTTCATCAAAGGCACCTATCATACCGCCTTACCTTGAGGGATGATTATTCAAAACCGATGGAACTCATTCATCAAAGGCACCTATCATACCGCCTTGCCTTGAGGGATGATTATTCAAAACCGCTGGAACTCTTTCATCAAAGGCACCTATCATACCGCCTTGCCTTGAGGGATGATTATTCAAAACCGCTGGAACTCTTTCATCAAAGGCACCTATCATACCGCCTTGCCTTGAGGGATGATTATTCAAAACCGCTGGAACACTATTGATCAAAGGCTCGTGCCTTTGAACAATAGTGTTCCAGCGGCGGTGTGTAAGTTTCCAGGCTATGGGTAGGTAGGTATCTCACCACCGTGGTGGTTTTAGCCGGTAGGAGTCCGGCACACCCTCCCGTCTTCCCCAGACGGGAGACAGACCATGAGGATTTCCCCACGTTAAAAAAAAAAAAAAAAATTGTGTATGGACAATTAGTTGCTAATTTGTTGCAGTTGCAGCGAAAAAACAAGAAAAATACTAGAAGAAAGGTTCAATAATTTGGAAAACTAAATATTGTATAACTTTTTATTTATTTACGTTTTGACGTTTTTTATTTTTGTAACAAATACAAGAAATTAAGACCGTACATGATGTTTTCATAGATGTATTGACAAGGCACCGTCATTATGTTAATTTCCTTAAACAGTTCCCTTAGAGAATCGCGCATACGCAGATTGTAAATGGCTCTGATGGCTCTTTTCTGCAGAATAAAAATAGAATCGATGTCTGCAGCTCGTCCCCACAATAAAATACCGTAAGACATTATACTATGAAAGTAACTAAAATAGACCAGTCTCGCGGTATCCACATCAGTAAATTGCCGGATCTTTCTGACAGCATATGCTGCCGAACTTAGCCGTCCTGCGAGAGATGTTAAATGAGGACCCCATTGTAGCCTTGAGTCGAGCGTCATTCCCAGAAAAACGGTTTTATCGACGAATTCCAGTTTCTCTTTATTCAATACTATGTCACACTCACTATTTTTAACATTTGGCAAAGCAAATCTGATGCACTTAGTTTTTTTTCCATTTAATACTAAATTGTTAGCCGTGAACCACTTTTGTACCTCAAGTAAGGCGATATTTACGTTGTCAAGATTTTGAGCCCGTCTATTTATTTTAAAAATTAAAGAAGTGTGTATAGTAACAAATTACCACTAAATCCTGGCAAAATTTCATCAAATTTTATGAGTTGGCCGAACGGTTGAAATTGACATAATTGGTTTAGTGTTCAAAAGTATGGATTAGTGCTACGTGCGGGGCGGATTGCTAGTACCTATAAAAATTCAGACAACTTTACGACAGCTCAAAAGTTGAGGGCGGGCCACTAATAAGTAGGTATAGACATAAGGTAGGCCGCTAATAAGTACCTAATAAATTTCTTGACGACGGCTCAAACGGTAACTGAAAATAGAAGCATCATTATTTTGTAGACTGTATAGAACGGAATTTAATAACCTAAGAAAAAAAATCAGGGTCTGGCACTGGCACTTCTTACTGTAACTCTTATCTGTTATTATTATTTTCATCCTGATTTTTCCCCCAACTGGCAAAGGTCAAAAAGTGTCATTATAGAATAATAATATGTTTAAAAACGGAGCTACGTCTGTCAACAAACTGCTTTGCAGTTTAACAAAGCATAGCGCATTTGTTGCATAGCGTGTAACAAATTATTTATGTGAATAAACACTTTTTTCATTTTTTTTTTTCACTGATAAACTCTTGAAATGAAAATCTGCTTTCAACTCTTTCTGTTAAGAGTGCCCATCCCGTCATATTTCCCATACAAACGCTCGTACGCGATTACGGCGTTGTAACAAATTATTTTCCAAATATTATTAACACACAGGTATCTTGTGGTTTAAATCTAGGTTTGTATGAAGCCAAAAATACACTTTTTTGAGAAACAAATTCAGTAAACACGTCTTAAAGTCAGCTTTTTTTACACAATTTTATCTGAACTTTGGCCGTTCATAATGCACTCATACATTGAAAAAGTAAAAAAGCAGCTTCATAGAAACCTTGCACATGTAATAGATTCTAAATTACAATTTTTTTTTACCAAAAACGTGTAAGGCTTTTTCAAAAACACGTATGTCCTTGAACAAGTTTTGTAAAATTTCCGCGCGCCAAGTTTCCTGAGATGTTATCGCGTTCTCACTCACTCGTTGGTTTTTGAAAATTTCAATCACGCTCGCGTTGAAGTACGTTCGATGGGGATGGGCGCTCTTAGGGGCTATTTGGGACCAGTCTTTGGAATCCAGATAAAATCAGTTACCTAAAATAAATAGTCTGCCATAACTTTTCATGTAAAAGCAAAGAAGAGGATATTATATGAGCTCTATTTTGTAAATTTTTAGTAGCATTTACTTGCACAAATACTTAATCATAGCTCTAAACCTAAGTATATTTGTGGCACCTACAGTAAACCATTTTATAGTAAAGTAATCACGACTACCATGCAGTCCTCACAATATAATTATTGATGTTCTCTACAGAACTACCAAGGTGATCGAATCCTCTCTCTTCGTGCATTGTTTATGTGTGATCCAATGATATCATTGGTGTGATCCCTTCCCAGTGATCTAACGACCAACGTTCTGGAACGTGAGAAATATTGGCGCATAATTAATTTAATAAGAAGACGATGTGCAAAATAAATCCGCTATAAGTACAGTTTGTTTTTTTAAACGTTGGTTCACACTAGGAACTTGCCCTGTATTTATGATATTAATGTGGGGACATTTAACACATGGCCATCTGACTCCAAACTAAGGAGACCCTGTACCTACTATGGGTGTCAGACAGCTGATATACATACACAAATACATTTAAATACATACATATATAGATAAACATTTGTTTGTTTTTTTAAACGTTAGCCCACACTAAGAACTTGACCTGTATTGTGGGTGTGTTTTCAAACATAAACTTACATACACAAACAGCCAGACAATATACCTATAGGATAGGCCATACAAATATTTTGTTACGTGCGGGAATCGAACCCGCCACACGCAGCGCAACAGCCAATCGCTCAGCCACTGCGCCAACCGTGCCGTTAAAAAAGAAGTAGAAGCTTAACATAAATCTATAGGTGCATGATGTAAAATGTCTGGCTGCGGTAACGTTACCCCAGCAGGGAATGTTTTTGTGGAATAACTCAAAATCTATATGTGCAACAAATTTAAAAATGTGCGCAACAATTACAGAAGCTGGACAACTAATTGCCTGTAACATTTAAATTACTATTTTCGACATTATTTTGCTCGGGTAACGCACACTGTGAATGGGTGACCATCCCTTTCATACAGAGTTTCTTCCGTGCCTCGGAAAGCACGTAAAGCCGTTGGTCCCGGCTGTCATTTGTAGATCTTTGGCAGTCGTTATGGGTATAGTCAGAAGCCAGAAAGTCTGATAACCAGTTTACCAAGGGGTATCGTGTTACCCAGTACCTAACTGGTTTGTGGAGGTCCGATAGGCAGTCGCTCCATGTAAAACACTGGTATTCAGCTGCATCCGGTTAGACTGGAAGCCGACCCCACTATACTTGGGACAAGGCTAGGTAGATGATGACGAGTCCATTTATAGAGGAAGGCTATAGGCCCATGCGAAGCCGGGCCGGCTCGCTAGTAAATAAATAGGTACATTAAGCAGCTGTGGATGGTAATAATTTATTGAGTTTATTAATTAGTAAGCTAAGCTTCTACTTCTTCAGATGATGAGATGTAGACCATCTTGGTCACGCTGTCGGTATTGTGTCATTGTGTGTCCTCTTTCTCGCGTAATTTGTTAGTTATTATTGTGAACGGGTTGTGGACCTAAATTTGGCATCAACCACGCATTAACTTTATGCGGCTTATCGCAACCGATTCTATTACCATGTAGGTACCTACCCGTTATAAAAAAAAAAAAACAACCAAAATTTGCTGAGTAATCATACAAAATGTTAGTTTAAAAATGATAAACAAAAAACTATCATTTTCTTTATTTCAAATGTTATAATGGTTAACCTGCCATGGTCTTCCTAGAAAAAAATATTCCTTCCTCAGTTAAGTACTCCGTCGAATTAACATTCTCGTTCTCGATAAACGTCAAAATCGATGAGCTCCGTGCGAACGACCTGAATTAATGAATCCAATGAAATAACCGAATCAGCCAGACTAGTGGCACGTAGGTAATTTTTGAGACCTTAGACGAGATTGGTACCTACCTAATCTCTACATTTTCTATAACTATCTCTACATTTTCATGTGGAAATTCTATGCGGTCGTTACCCGCCACTGGAGGTTATTGACATTGTGTGACTCCCAGACTAACCCCCACAGTGTATTGAGTCGGGAGCGAGGTTGTCAATCGCGCATGCTCCCTACCTACCGTACCACACCCCACGAAGCAAAATACGCCGTTATTCTTTCCCTTCCAAATGAACATGACTCACTAACCATGAAGTTACGAGTTTACGACGGAGTTTTTCTTTAAATGATCACACTTACTCAACTATACGCACATACTTACGCATGCATAATTTATTACATAGTAAAATTATCAAAAATCTAAATAAAGTTGACAGTTCTACGCTTTCTGCGTGCACTAGAAGAAAGTGAAAAAGTAGGCGAGTCGAATGAGGTAATATTAGTGCGTTAAACTAGCGCCGCTCACTGGCCGCGCTCACTTTCGTTCGTTGAGATAACCAGTCTAACTGCCAATAAGAGCTCAATACTAGTATTATAATATCTTAGATTCTTGATATTTAAATTATCCAATTAGCCTCGGAGAATAGATTCTAGCGCAGGGATTTAAGAACAAAGTAATTGTTTATTATGGTTGCTGGATCATGAAACTTCGTTACACATTTTAGAAACACTTAGAACTAAAAATATGAATGGGGGTAAAATTCATCTGCTTGTTACCTACCAATGGTCTGCCTTACCAGTGGTCATGTGCAAAATCAATCATGAATGAATGATCATGAATCCCCTAAGGATTCACTTAAGTTGGGTTTTTAGTTTGGGCACCCCCGCGACACTCCATAGAAACGAAACGATATAATCGCCTACACTACCACCAAAATAACAGACTGTACAGATACGTGCGTGTGCGTGTCTACGCGCCGCTCGAGCAAAAACGCAGTTCCCTGAGCAATCGTTAGACGCGGGGATGTGAAGAAAGGTTTCAGAGGGAGGCAGAGCGTGTCGCTCTTGTACGGTAGTACCTTTATTTATACTGTAGTTTGGGTTTACTAGGGCATCATGCAAGACTCAGGTACAGTATCACATTACAGGTATATTTTCTAGAGGTTGTGAAAGGTCATGTATTTTCACACATAAATATAAAATATCAGAAAAACATGACAAGTAAAAAAAGTATGTTGAGATAAAGGTAAGCTGATAAGAAGGAAGTATTTGCAAGATTATACATACTTACATGACTAAACATTATTTTAAGTAGGCCAAGAATGAGCCATAAATAAAAAAATATATATAATTCCATGATAGAGTTTTTCAAAAACCCTTTGTTTAAGCTTATTTTATCGATTTTGTTACTTCCTGGTTATCATTGCACCTCTAAAACTATGGTACTATAAGCTTAAAAAAGAAGTTGTTTTTGGTTATTAACGACTCGAAGAAGCCCTTCCATTTTCTTAATTTATGACACTACTCATAAATTAAGAAAATAGCAGCAACATTTAAAAGTTAATTATATACCTATAATATATAGCTAAAAATAATACATGACTGCATAATTTGTGTCAATCTTTCATCAGTAAATGGTATAATCGCCACAACCACACTTGACGGACATCAAATATTGGAGCGGACCTATAGCAGCTCATGTCTAGGTTTAGAAACAGCCTACACCTTCTTAACTGACTTGAAATAACAAATATAAAAATGTGGGTCTTCAGAAATTGTAGCCATATATTCAGAAAATATGGCATTATTATAATTAATAGCATGCACACATTTATAACATTTTACCTTATTTGATCCAAGATATTAATTTGTTGTTTATGTAAGAGTACAAGAGCATTATATTAGATGCACCATGTAGCGTGGTCTACCAGCCGTGAGCTACCTGTAGAGACGAGCTTCTGATGTGAATTAATTTACAAAAGCCCGGAACTACAGGGTAGATCACGAATGGGACATATGGTATGGTGAGGCTTGCTGCTTTCTGGAACTCCATGACAAAGCACACATGTAATGATTTATGAATGTGCCAAATAACCTATGAATAATTAAAACATTACTTTTTGATGTAGAGTAAATGTTATGTGCATTTTGTTCTGTAAAATTTATACTAGGTAGTTATATTTGAAATAACAACAATGTTAAATGTAGAAATCCAATCATTTTAATATCGAATTATATGTGGATACCTATATTGGTCGGCTATTTGATTTGTTGCTAACAATAGGCTCTGCCCTGATAACAACAAATTCAAAGGTCTATAGTACTGAATGAATCAAATATTGTGTATTTACAACACACAAGAGCATAAACTTTACTCTAAGATCAGCATTAACGATCAGAAATAAACACTAGAATGGTTAAATAAACGACTTACCTTACAACGCCGAGTTGCTACAGCCCCACGGTAAACAATCTCATTACTTTTACTTTCATAAGTTAACGCACTCGCGACCCTAGCTTCACACCGTACTTACAACCAGACGCAACTAACAAGAAAACAATGAATGCAACAGTACCAACAATAAAACCAGAGTTGTATAAAATATTGATAAAATACGATGCTTGCTCCAAATTGTAAGACACTACTTCGCTAATGGCCGAATTAAATATTAACTCGTTGCCGCAACAAGAACTCATCACAAATAATGTTTATAACAAATTACGCTTAATAAAATAAGTAAAATTATGCTTTACGAATATCTATTCAAAAATTTACCTAAATTATTTAATTCTGATATCGGTATGTATTTACACACCTGACAATGACACAATAATAATTTTGACAAATTGTCAGACAACCAGTGTTGCCAACGTAATTTCATTCGTTTTTGTAGGTTTCAGTCGTACTCAATGGTAAAAAATCAATAATGTGATTCCCGGGGTGAACACAATCTTGTTGACTGGCCAATATATTATATAATATAATTTACAAAGAGGTTTTTTCTGATTCAACGAAAAAAGTTCAAATTGTTGGTTTTGGAGAATGTTTGAACAGAACAGAAAAAACATCTGCCGGTTATGATGTCGTTTGTATTGATTTTACTTTCCTTTTCTATAACTATACTAATATTATAAAGAGGACAGATTTGCAAGTCAGTCACGAATAAACTCAAAAACTACTAGACAGATTTCAAAAATTCGTTGACCATTAAAATGCTTCATTATATCTGAGTAACATAGGCTATCTTTATTAATTGAAAAAATTAGGGATCCTTGAGAAAATTCACGCGGACGAAGTCGCGGGCAGTGCTAGTATTTTATAAGGATAGATCTTTGCTACAATGAACACGTTCGTTAAAAGATTACGAGCGCCACGAAGCGCAATTACGGGATTACGACGTTCTCAGATTTATGTATGCTCATATCCTTACCAAAATCCATACAATTGACTTGAGTAGCGGTGTTTGTAATGATTATGAGATTAAAAATCCCGTTGTGCAATGCCAATCATTTTCATGCAAATACAAAAACCTTTTTTGGTATAGGTCACCACTGATAACCAAAATATATATTTACTAGCCCATCTGCCATTTCGTTCAATCGTGCATAATTCGTTAATTTCACTATTAACATTATTATAAAGGATGTAAATACACATCC
The DNA here is from genome assembly GCA_947361185.1 of Charanyca ferruginea. Lineage (NCBI taxonomy): Eukaryota > Metazoa > Arthropoda > Insecta > Lepidoptera > Noctuidae > Charanyca > Charanyca ferruginea. The sequence goes on along the minus strand of OX376058.1, from coordinate 26,086,846 downwards.
ACTTACAACTCTTCATTAGTACCTAGTATTGGTTTTTATGGAGACGAGATGTTGGGACAGCATCATCCACTGCTGACCCCCCACGCATACAAATGACGTCGGATAGGGGGTAAGCAGTTGATGACGCTGTCTGTACCTGCTCTGATCATCAAACACACACTGAAGAAGCAATTATTTTTTAAGTTTACCAAACTGAAATTATACAGAGTATTCAATTCCACATCCTGTGCACTCAGTTTAATAATAATGTATCCAGCTATGACCTAGCCAGAATAATAATGTAAATTAGTTGTTATTAACACAAAATAAAAATAAAATAGTCAATAACCTTTTATATTGACATAAAATTGTACACTTGATTAATTATAAACCAATCGATATCATACACAAATAGGAAAACTGAAAGTAAATGCGAAATTTAAACACATATTATACACACAAACTAGATACATAATTGTATACATATTTACATTTTTTATAGAAACTTAAAAAATGTAAAATATAATTATGTAAGTTAGAAAATAAACGAATAATAATCGTAATTACTATTACTTGTCAAAAAAATCCAATATTTTAAAACACCAGTGTGCATAGGTATTATTTTTCAAAAATTGTACCTTTCATGGAATATTAAAGCATTGTTTAAATATATGGTCTCTATGTTTGCAACATTTGTGATCCAGTCATTCATAATCTTACTAACTAAAATACTTGCAATAAGTCATAAAGAGCAAGTCTAAGAAATAAGTAAATTTAAATTATGTTTTATAAATAAAAAGTAAAGCTAATATTATAATATTCTTCTTTGAGGCACTATCTGTATGGGAGAAGTGGTAATAGGTTTCTTTGGGCTAATCTTATTGGGAGATCTCATTACCACATCAACTGCTCTTCTTAATATTTGGTGCTCACTCTTCTTATACTCTTCTGTTATTTGGGATAAATCCAAGTCAGCATCTATAACTAAAACCTGAAATAATAATATATCATTCTTAAAATTAAATGTACATACTGATTTTCAAGTACATATATGTATATCAATGCTGATTTTTATTAATATTCTGTTTCTAATCTATCACATGCCACACATACAAGTATTTATCTCCAAATACACTATTTTTTAAGGACACCTACACTATGATAACATAGCTAATGGAGTGATTTTACTTTGTTATTTGTTCCAATCAAAGTCTACCCTGAAATTGTTTTAATTACTGCAACCAATCCACTACAAAAAGGCCTAAACAGTTGTTTAATGACACACAAGAAGTGTACATTCCTACATATTGAAATACTGTATTGTATCCTTACACAAATTTAATTTAAAAATATCTAGGCACATAGATGCACCTTGTTCTACAGGTATACTTATTCCTAAGGTAGTATTTACCTTTATAATTACCGGCACGCAAGTTGGCAAGAGATTTTGTAGTGGGGGAAGATCGCGTACGCACAATTTCATACATTTTTACATGCGCGAACTTCCCTCACTACAAAATATCTTGCCAACTTACGTGCCGGTAACTATACCTTCTTACTACTAGTTTAATGCATCATGGTACTTACGGGAGCAGGACACTCAGCATGTAGTCTTGTGATTAGCCAGTCTTCATGTAATTTGTGCAATTCTTCAATGTAGGACAGAGGGACACACTGCTCTTCAGATCTTGCTCTTTTCTTTATTCTCTCATACACTACGGAGGGCGTCGTTTTCAGGTATACTGAAAACCAAAAAGACATACAATTATTGTTGTCCCTGTAAAACACATATTCAAAAGTTCAGTTAATAAAGTTATACAGCTAAATATGCCAGTTTATTTAAATACAAGCATGTACTTTGCACAGTAAGTAAGTTAGTATTATTTTATGACTTGTAGTCAAGTTGTCTAGAATAATATAACTCATGTATATTGTGTACCCTTGTAATGAGCTGGTCTATACAGGTACTCAATTTTACCAGTGATCACTGCTTCCACATCAAAGCATGACTAACAAAATGATAATGAATTTAGCAAGTTTAGACTTAATCATATTCTGATATCATTGTTTTCTACTTCCCTTATTCCTTCCTTAATTGGTCATATAAATGAGAAACATAATCCTGGTAGACAACTATCAGTTGTACCTATGTTTCCCACTGACAATTTTATAAATTAAAAATCTTTTCAAAATATCTTAAAACATTTGTACTTACCAATGAGATCTGCATCAATTTGTATCTGGTTCAAAATGAATCGGAACCATTCGTCAAGCACTGCAAACTCTGCCGGATGCAGTGTCCCACTCCTCATCATGTGCTCAACAAAGCAGTAACGTGCGCTGTACAGGGAGCGTTCCATTAATTTTACAGGTGTAGGAGTGGGCCTCCGGTGCATGTCTAACATTGTTAAAGACACGTATGATTGGAATGTCATTGCCCATTTTGCTGTGTCCTTGTACATTAGATCCTGAAACATTATGTTATGATTGATTAAGATTAAGATTACTGACAGCATTTCAATCAATCATCTACAGCCACCATTAACCATCCCACTTCACCGACTGCTGGGTATACCCAGCATGCACAGAGAAGCCTATAGGCTTCTCTATGCATTTAAGGTGAAATGTATTCTAATACAATGCTTTGCATAAATATACATTTTGCTGTATAGTATTTTGTACACTACACTTACACAGAAACAGCCCTGCACATGCCCACAATCACACTTATTCATTACACACTTATACAACCAAGGTGCCAGACTGTTCAATATGATGCAATGATGACTTGAAGTTCTAAGATATAGACCTAGACTTAGATTAGACACAAAATGGTCAGTGGGTCGCCTTAGAGGTGGAGTTGTAGGAGTTGGAGTATATGCTTAGGTGCACTATGAATACTGCGGGCACTATGAGTACTGCTCATTTATTTCCGTTCACTGCCAGATTATCACTAGGCTCACTAGGTACGTTTAATGTTTGAATTGGTGGAACTTGACAGACTCGATCGTCATACTGTCATACTGTTTTAATAAAAACGGTGAATTTACGTTGAGTATTTTAAAATTTTCCAAAAAGGATTGGATTTTTGTTGGTCCGGTATTTATAACCTCGGTAAGTTAGAATCTCGGTAAATTAAACGGATATTAAGTCAAGGTGATAGGTATTTTGTAATTCCTTGAGTACTAACCAATAAGTTCCATCCCTTCAGGTTTCTCCATTCTTCCACAGGCTCTGTCAACAACGTGATGTCCTCAAACCGTCGAAAGTGTTCCAGAAATGTTGTTTTGCCGCTGCCAATGTTACCCTCGACAAACACAGTGAACGGCTTGGTATTCATCGCCATTGCGCTCGTTTTGTGACAAAACCTAACGGGGCCCACGGCTGCAAATTGTGGTAACAGTAATAATGGCGATCGGATCGAACGGCTAGATATTGTAGATGTCACGCTACGACACTAAACACTCTAGAAAGCGGTGCCGACTGCCGATTTCCCGCCTTTATAGTCCCAAAAATAAACAAATACGCGCGAACATAACCTGTCAAAGATAAAATTAGTAAATACAAATACCTTTAATAAAAACAAATTGGCTGATACCGATCCTAAGCATCGCCACCAGACATGTAATCGTAAAATTATATTATACAGATTTAATGTAATACAAGCCGCTGCTAAGTGCTGACATAGAAAAATGAAAAATTATTGATCAACGATTTTTTACTTTTTATTTGAGACAGACAAGCGTCGCAGGATGTTTATAGCCATAGACCATAGAGTTTACACATGTTACATTACACCATGAAGCTGAGCATTACACCAATTACACACAATGCTGTAAACATCACATCACTAGTATTTTGAAAAAAACAGGAAAAGAGAGCTTTTTTTGAAATATTCTATAAATTAATGTTATTTTGGATAGAAATAAGTTATTTACTGGTATTTTGGTAACTAAATAAGTAAATAGTAGTAATGGTAGTAGTAGTAATAATTAAGTCCGGAATTTCGTGTTCGTACCACTTGGTCCGATTTATAAAACCATAGACAATTAATCGACTAACCATTTGAGTTTAACTTATTTTTTAATGTTTGTAACTGTAATTTTCTGGGGTGTCCAATGCTAAAAACAAAACACCCTCTCCACCATCAAAATCAATAGTTTATCTAATATTAAGGTGGAATATTAAGAAAATGAGCTAAAGAAAGAAGCTTTATAAAAAACGTTTAATATGAGCTTCTTGGCAAAAAGTAATGATACCAGCAATCTATCCGTCGTTCTTGCATACTTATTCCTTAAAAAACAGAGACGTATCGCAATGCTGAAAACCATATGCCCATACGTTTGGGGTAGCTTACCGTAGCGAAACTTTACAAAATACCAAGCTTTCTTCAAATAACAATAATATTAGTCTATCCTATACAATGAATTAGTCTGTCACTGGACGTGACAGACTTATTAATACATTCGATGAAATTGTAGCACAATTATTTAGACCTTGCAAGCCCGTAGGAATTACGCGCACCCGCGCTCATACTTCACTAGACTTTCAGCAACACGACGACCTATAGTGTCTGCGGGATCAAGGAAACGGCGGCTCGGAGTAGGTACACGAGCGCCCGCGGCGGCTACTGAGCACAGACATAGTCCCATACGGTGGCACCGGTAGATAGGCAGACGCCCCTGCCTGCGGCTTAACTGAACGCAGCCGACTGTATGCAAGCAATCAATATATTACTATGCAGTATGCGCGAGCTGACCGCGTGGATTTTTCTATCACTTTTTTACAACATGGCCGTGAGTGGGCGCTCCACGCAATAAGGTCTGAACGGAGCGCCAATAGCATGGCCCATAAAATAGTGGAATAGCAGCCAGTGAGAAAGAAAATCCCTTGTATTTTGATAATGCAACATAATGCATTGTTTTTGATGCATATTTGAAAGGATCATGGCAGTACTTGTACAAACAAAATAAAGATGTTTAGAGAAGTTAAAATTCTAATTCTTATACTCTTGGGTACATATAAACCCCGCAATTAAAATGGATGTTAAAAGTGAATAGTTTGACGAAATGCTCATTATTTTAGAACGAACCGCCTTTTTGCAGGTCTTACACTGAAATTGCATCATTTTATGGGAAATAATGTCACAAATATGTAATGATTAATCAATATACTTTTTGACAACAACGATTTACATCACTTGCCTTTTTATCTACTCCTAGTAATGGAAAATATTTTAAACCTTCTAAATGCTTTTTTTTCATACAATTGAATGTATGAATCTCGCCATGATTCTTTCTTTCACAATTTTGGACAATAACAAATGGATCATGGCAGGATTTGCACAAAAAAATAAAGATGTTTAGAGAAGTTGAACTAGAGAAGTAGTGCTCTTGGGTACCTAAAGAGTATCTTCAGGCATTTAGTAATATTTTTAAAATCCCGCAATAAAAATGGATGTTAAAAGTGAATAGTTTAAAGAAAAGCTCAAGCTCTTATTTCAGAACGAAATGGCGGCTGACAGTAACAATGACACTGACCATGATTAATGATTACCATGCCAACCCGCCTGCCAAGCGTGGCGATTATGGCAAAGCCCCCCATTTTGGGGGAGGCCTATGTCCAGCAGTGGACGTGTTCCGGCTGAAATGATGATGATTATCATGAACTTAAAGTCTATGCGTTTTATGGGAAATATTGTCAAAAATAATGATTACTGACAATATTTCCCTTTAAAATAATGATTACTGTCAATATTGACATTGGAAAATATTTTAAACCCTCTAAATTGTTTTTTTATTTTTTATACAAATGAATGTATAGATCTCGCCATGATTATTTTTGTATGTAATGGTTATTGCACTTGTGTTTGCCTCGTGTATGGTTATTTTTATCTATCTAGATCGAAATATGCATTTATATGTATTTGTGTACATACATAATAGAAGTGTTTTACCTGAAATAAAACGCATATTAAAATACTTACCTCACTGGAAGCTTTATATTGAGAGAGCATATCCGTTTCCGTCGATTTCTTATCAGTTTTAGTACTACTCAGTGGCGCCACCTGGTGTTTGCTTGCCATTTTAGTTTCGTAAAATGTAACGAGCATCTTTTTGTTCATTGGCTCAATATAACCAGGCAGAAGTAAACTTAAAGCTTCCAGTGAGGTAAGTATTTTAATATGCGTTTTATTTCTGGTAAAACGCTTCTATTAAACTACTTGACCGTCACTGGAAGCTTTATATTGAGACCTGTTTGTTATCGCCTGGTGTCGCCACTAATATGATAACGCCAATGTGATAGGAAATTAAAGATTTTAAAACACAAATTACTTCATCAGAAAGTATATTTCTTACATTTTGTGAAAAGTATGTAGGTACACATATATTGAATTAATCTGTTGTGATATAATTAAACAAATACAATAACAAATTATAATCAGGTCCTATTCAGCGTTAATTAATCGGATTAAACAATTGCGTAACATTTAGATTTGAATCAACACTTCTTATAACTTCTTTTCTGTAGAAATTCTTAAATGTATTAGCGGATTGCCAATTTCCTCGAGATAGGATTTCGTCAAGGGGATGATTTTCTAGCCAACTTTTAGAGGCTACTGCAGATCGTGTACTTCCCGGAGTTGCTGTGATACCAGCTTCATTGAATTGGGTTTTTACCCACCCTGCGATGACGGTGCGTGAAGCGGGCTTCGGCACACCTCTAACTGTAATAAACAAATTAAATGATTTTGTAGCATTACGTCTCTCATTTAATAATTGTATAGTCCTTTCTATCCAGAATATAGGATTTAGGTTACGATTGTTGGAATTTACAAGAAGTTTCCAGCCGGACTGTCTGTGATTATTGCAATCTGTTTTCGAACCAAATTGAGGCCATAATATAACACTGTTCTCTGATCTATTGTAATGGTCAGGATCAATTCTAAGCAGCGTTAAGTCATGTATGCGTCTACCTGAGCAGAGCAGTAATATAGTTGCAGTATGGCGCGATACTTGAAAGGTATTGTCCATGTCTACTGTGTAATTGCTTAGAAATGTAATTAATTTACTGACATCCCAAATGGGTGGCTTAGACGGTCTAGGATTTTCCAGAGAACAAGAACATGTGAACTTAATTGACTCGATCTTTCAACATTACACAAAGTGGAAACGACAGACTTATGTAAAATAATTGTATTATATGCTAATTTATGTATGTAGATGCAAATCAGATAAAAATTGGGCTAATTGCGTACCTGTAGGATTATTCGTGTCAATATTTTTAGATAAAGACCAGGAAGTCCAACGTTTCCAAGCCGCCTCATATGTTTTTAAGGTAGATTTACGCCAGGAATTTTTGAGCAATAACTGTTGTTCAGCGGTACATCTTTTTATTTCCTCGGACCACCCCCACATTTCCAGACTTCCAGAATGATTTTGTCCACTTGTGGTGGTGGAAGTCCTGTAGTTGTGTCGACCAGATGTGCCTGTAAGTTTTTCAGAGTTAGAGGTGGTGCTAGCGCTCGGAGTTTGAGGTCTGCTCGCCAAAATACCATCTCCCATCGAGGTACTACTATTAAAAATATTCCTGTTGATTGATTGAGGTGTGTTAGGACTTTTGGGATTAAGAACGGAGGTGGAAACACCCACGCGAGTGGATAGTTCCATGGAACACTGAATGCATCGTGAAAGATTACTTGTCGGTCTCTCAGGTCTCGGGATACGTAATTGTAAACTACGTAAGCTGTCGCTGAGGCAAACAAGTCTATTATTGGGATTCCCCACTTTGCAAATACCATTTCCGTACAGGCTGGCAGTAGATGCCATTCCGGAGGTTGGCGAAAGCGTGACAAGTGATCCGCATGATTGTTGTACTTGCCTGGGAGATGGTGTATGCTGAAGTGTATTTGAAATTGGTCTAATAAATTCAGAATTTGATAGGTTAGTTCTATTAATGGTAAAGATTTCGTACCTCCTTCGTTTCTTAGGTAACTGACAGCAGTCCTGTTGTCGCATTGTATTAGGATCGAGCTGTTGCAGAGTAGGTGAGCGTTGTCTCGAAGGGCGCGAAATATGGCTAACATTTCTTTTTGGTTGCATTGCAGTGCTTGTTCCTCTTGCGACCACTTGCCCGATACAGCTAGATTGTTCAGTTGCGCTCCCCAACCCCTGTTTGATGCATCTGTTGTCAGGAAGTTTGCCGGCGGAGGGTAATGTAAAGGTGTTGATGACTGACAATTCAGAGTCCACCATTCCAGTTCCTTTTGAACATTTTGTGGTAGTGGGTAGGATTTCGATAAAAGGTCTGGTAGCGAGTTCGTGAACATTAATAATTGCCAGTGATTGAGCCGGGCTCGAGGAACAACGTAACTGGCAAAGTTCAGGAGTCCTATTATTCTCTGCAATTCCTTTAGAGTTGTTCTTCCTCGCTCGAGAACTTGTCTCACTTTTTTGACTAGTGAAAAAGTCTTTTCTCTTGGCAGGGATTTTAAATTGTCCCAGGGACTCCACAATATTCCTAAATACGTAATAGTCTTTTGAGGACAAAGAACAGATTTCTCGAAATTTACTTGCCAACCAAGATTTTGTAATGTGTCTAATGTGAGCTTGACATGATCTGATGAAGAACGTGTACATTTTGGTGTACTATTAAATAGTCGTCGAGATAGACGATGATTCGGATATTCCAGCGTTCTCGTAATACTTCGGCAACCCAATTCGTTAGTACTGAAAAGGTTTTGGGTGCAGTGCTCAAACCGAACGGAAGGCAGGTCATCTCTAACAATTCTTGGTTGTATACTAGGCGATGGAAGCGCCAGTGTGACTTTGAAACTTTTAAGTGGAAATATGCTTGGGATAGGTCCACTTTGCACATCCAGTCTTGTGGTTGCAGAAAATCCGGGATGCGATACATGTTGATTAAGTGAAATGGTTGGGTTTTTACAAATTTGTTTAACGCTTTTAGGTTGAATATGGGACGGGCTGATCCGTCGGGTTTTGGTATCAGAAATAAAGGGGAAACGAAACTCGGTGAGAGTTGAACAACTTCTAAAATGCCCTGTGCTTTCATTTAACGAAAGGAAAAAAGAAATGTCTGCAATAACAAACGTGTTATTGCAGACATTTCTTTTGAGACAGGTGTTTGCAAGAGACCACTGGTTACATTTGGGTATATCAGAGGCGGTTTGTGGGAGAATGGTATGCGATACCCTTGAATTAACTTTAAAACAATTTCTGGTGCGCCAATTTCCTTCCATTTCGAGTGGTAGTTCGCTAACTGACCTGCTCGAAAACGATTCGAGTCATTGCTTGTATCGTTTTTGGTTCGCTCGAGATATTTTTGGAGGGTTTGGCCTCGGTTATTTCCACGATCGGGCCGCGAGCCTCGGTTGTGAAATGAACCTCTGTTGTTGGTATATTGATCGAATTGACTTTGACTTTTATTCGTGTGATTGGAGCGAAAGTATCCACCTCGCGAGGGTGAGTTGTCACAGGCATGCATGTGCATCGGTGTACCTGATTCTTGGCAAAAATATTGAGCTTCACGCGATGAAACTACTGGTTTATGTACGCCTTGCCCCCGCGAGGGGCGGCGGTTTGGTTGATAAGGTCTAGTATGTGACTCAGTTTTTGGAGGCCAAAAAGCTTTACGTACACCGCCAGCCTTTTCTAATGCTGTCGTGAATGATTCGGGACTAAACAAATAGGTAGCTGATGGGGGAATTCTGTTCAAAGATGCTTTAACTAATGGGTCTCGAATTTGACTAGTTATTTTCTCTCGGCGCATTTCTATAGTTTCGGCTCGATGGCCACAAACTAGTTGTAAAAGGTCTGAGGAGATTTTATGCAAATCACCTTTTTGAAATAATTCTTCAACCTTCCCGCTTAAATTATCTAAACTGACATCTGTATTTTTAGCCCACAAAAGGAGATTACGAATAGCTTCTTGTAATGATTCTTTTTGTTTGAGAATGCAAAAAGTAATTGCTGCATATGATTTATCAGCATGTGCCAAGTGACGTAAGGTATCATACATTTTACCTCTTCATTTGTGTCTAAGTCTATGTAACCTGGGGTGTGATGGTAGAGCTTTTGAGTATCAGAATACCTAATCTCGGACCAAGATGTGCTACCTAAGCGCTGGACATCTAGTAACATTTAAAAAAAACTATCGATTGTTTCGGAACTGATGGTACCTTTAGCTTTGTCTCGATAGCAAAAGTGAAGTCTGATTTTGAGTTTTGACCTTCAATTTCAGGGCACTGTTCGTCAAGATTATGTTGGTCATATAATTCCCCACTGACCTCAGAACAAACTGATACACCATCATGGCAAGCAGTATGCATATTATTAGCAAAAACTTGTTGGCTTAGCTCACTGACTTCCTTTATAAGCTTGTCCAATGTCGGGTTGGACTGTTGGGCGCGCTTATTTTTCTTGCGGCGTGTGCGGCGCGACCGCTTGCCACATTTTAGAGAAGACGAGCTTGAAGAGCTGCTGCTCGTCGTGCTGCTGCTAGAGCAACTATAGTTTCTTTTACGTGTTATTGCACTCGTGCCGGCCACAGCTTGTGGTTCGGCAGCCGAAACATTTACGCGGTCATCCATTTAAAGTTATGCTAGATAGCAATAAGGTCTTGACTCACAATAAAATTCTAAGCACACACATATATATTAAAAATAGCTGGTAAATAATAATTTAAGTAGTGATCCGAAGTCCAAAACCATTCAAGGTAATGATCACTTACTTTAACAAAGTAGGGTACTTACAGTTTTTTCTTCAAAAAAATAACTCACCATAAACCAGCACTATATTTTAAACAATATTAATGATATTATGAATTTCCTTGACTGGTAATTTAGAAGATAATGATCCGAACGGAAAACACCGTTAAAAGTATGATCACTATACTATGAAATAAAATTTTTCAATATACACATTTAGAAATATAAATTAGTAAAAATTAGAAATAAAATATAGTGTGATTTTTTGGCATCGGTCGTGAACCGATGCGTACAAGTTGCTTCGACGGAGAACGAAACGCCAATCGCCAATGAACAAAAAGATGCTCGTTGCATTTTACGAAACTAAAATGGCAAGCAAACACCAGGTGGCGCCACTGAGTAGTACTAAAACTGATAAGAAATCGACGGAAACGGATATGCTCTCTCAATATAAAGCTTCCAGTGACGGTCAAGTAGTTTAATACAGGGTCTCCCTAGTTTGGGGTCAGGTGGCCATGTGTGAAATGATGAAATCTTAATGTCCCCATATATTATTATTATTACATGCTTTTGTCGTATAGACAAAATTAAAGAGACTTTTCGGACTGATAATTCTGCTGTGCAAAGTACCTCGCTAAAATTATTTCTTTAATGAATAACCTTTTTATTTATTTACTATATCTTATAACCATTTAAAAGAATTAAATACGTACAAAGCTTAAAAATTAAAATATTTATATATATATATTATATACAATGGAGGGCTTACAGTCTCTATGTCTGTATTTTTGTAACTTCTTAGCGGTTTTCACCAAGTGTTCACCAAGCCTTTGGAGTTAAATTGTTAGACAGAGGTACCTATTATCTCTTAGAGCATATAGCTCTAAGTATTATCTAGCACTGATTTGCGGTTGACCGCGATTAAACCGGCTCTCGAGGCTGAACCTGTCTTCAACAAAATATAATCTACTAGCTGACCCGACAGACGTTGTCCTGTCCTTATCTACCTACTTACCTGCCTATTTACCTACCCTACACCTACCCTACACCTACCGTACACCTACCCTACACCTACCCTACACCTACCCTACACCTACCCTAGACCTACCCTACACCTACCCTACACCTACCCTACACCTACCCTACGCCTACCCTACACCTACCCTACACCTACCCTACAAAAGTTTTTTTTTTTTTCTCTCCCTAAGAACCATCTTCGTACTTCAAGGAATATTATAAAAAAAGAATTATCCAATTTGGTCAAGCGGTTCGCAAGTTATGCGCTTACCAACACATTTAGCGATTCATTTTTATATATAAGAAAGATATTTTCTAGATGATTTAGCATTGGGTCTGAGTGTATAGGTGTATACTATTTGACTGATTTGATGGTAACGTTTTCCGTATTGAGCTAGTTAGATTTCGACAACTCAAACTGCCTCGGAACGGAAATGTATGTAGAGAGGTGGACGACTGAAAAAAAAATATGGAATTTAAAATGAAAAGAAAAAAAACTTTTTTTTTAAAAAGACAACCGCCTTCAAAAAGCAGAAAATAAGACAAAAAAAAACAGCTATGTATTCATATAAAAAAAATCTAAATATATTTTCTACATTCCTAAATTGTAAGTTCTTGGAGAATTAATCAGAACTGCATGCATGAGCTTCATATCATATCCTAGATAGCTGCAAATCTGCCAGTGAAGTTCAAGTTTTTTCAAGGTTGCCACTGCAAATATAAACCATAACCTATTTTGTTTTTGCGGGAAATCTAAATTGGCCAATGATTTTAGTCCACGATTTCCATTGACAATATCGTGTCTTTCTTCTTCGGGATGCCAAAATGATTGACTGACGTGTTTATTTCTTCAGGTCATTGATATACCGATAACTCGTGAGATCTCAATAAATAGTCGGTGTTTTATAGTTTTTAAAATAAGTACCATATAATCAACACACAATGTTACACACGTATTTCTTGGGTATGTTTAAATAACATAATTATACCGTGAAATTAATTCGTTATGGTGAAAAATTTATAGGAACCGGTTGTAAAAGTTATTTTCTTTCTAGGTATTTTATTGGTCGTGGGGTCTGGGTACGCCCTTTACGACAATTCAGATGTGGTAGAGCTGACTCCCGATAATTTCGAAAAAGTCACAGATAGTGATGGTGTGTGGTTGGTCGAATTCTACGCGCCGTGGTGCGGTCACTGCAAGAAATTAGTTCCTGATTACAAGAAGGCTGCTAAAGCATTGAAGGTACGTCTCCAAACCCTTATTCGCAAATGCTTAAATCAGGTGTTCGCAAATTGCACCTACCTAGTTTTGAAACAAATCTGGTAGAATGGTCTGGTCTCATGCATAATAAATTATGAATTTTCTTTGAGAGTGTTCATTTATACATTCTTTGTTCACATAAATATTATAGTGTGTTAGAGTAAATACTCTTCCTAATCAATTTGACACCTTGTACCTAAAAGAAGAAAAGTTTAGTGTGTGTCATGTTGATGTTCCTTTTGACTTGTAAAGAAAAATCCGTAGCCTTTTGTTATAAAATATTGTTTGTGTTACCAAGATTAAACTTGTACGGTTAAATATCAGTTTTGTATCTCTGTTTCAATTGGTTATGGGCCCAGATCACACGACATGGAGCTTAGTAAAATTCAGATATCTAAACTTGATAGCAATAACTGGGTATCATGGAAGTACCGCATGTCGGCGCTGCTGCGAGGCATGGACGGTCTCATGGATATTGTACAAGGCAAGACACGAAAGCCTGAGAAGCCTGCGGTGAGTGGTGGCACTGGTGATGCTGCTGCTGTAGAGGTATTGGCTGTGTATAATAAAAACTTAGGAGAGTACCTGAAGTTGGAAAGTACTGCTCTTTTGTTGATAACAAATAATATTACGGATGAAGCTCTTGACAAGGTGCTCAGGTTTACGAATCCTAAAGAAGTATGGGATGAACTTCATAGACTGTATGATGGTGTAAATGAGGACCAGTTATATGGTGTTTGTATGGAATTTTTCCAATACAAGTTGGAAACTGGCATTGATATGGCGACTCACCTATCTAAAGTGAAGAATTTATGGCATAAAGTCAATCTAGAGATCATGAAGACGGACGAAGGAATAGAATTGCCCGAGGTACTTCTGATTTGCAAGATTTTGGGAACATTGTCAGAAGAATATTTTTCCTTTAAGTCAAGCTGGGTGCTCATGTCAAAGAAAGACAGAACAGTGGACAACTTGACAAGTCAGCTCTGTGCTCATGAAAAGGCTTTGACAGTGCTCATGTCCACGAAAGACAGAACAGTGGACAACTTGACAAGTCAGCTCTGTGCTCATGAAAAGGCTTTGACAGCTAAGGATAGTGGATCCGAGGCAAGGTCTGGCAGTATGCTGTTTGTAAAATGCACTGAAAAAAGGAAAGTCAAGAAAGGGAAAGCTTCTTTTGCTTTCAAATGTCACATATGCAAGGAAGTTGGACATTTTATGAAGGATTGTCCAAACAAGGAAAACCGTTTAGAAACTAGAGCAAGCACTAATATTATGGTGGTGCTCTTGAATGCGACAGATTGCATAGATCGTGATGAGTGGTACGTGGACAATGGGGCCACACACCATGTTACGTTGAGAAGCGATTTGTTTCAAGACTTTGAACGCTTTCCAGAACCGCATACAGTGACAACCGCGGACGGTAAAAGAATTGAAGCCTTAGGAAAAGGAACTATTTTGATGAAAGCAAAAAAGAGAAAGTTTGTAATGAAGGATGTGTGGTATGTTCCTACAGTTACAAAGAACCTATTTTCAGTGCTGGCAGCGCAGGATTTGAATCCAAACAGTTTGTTTGAGTCACGCGTCACTACTTGTTTAATGAAAATCAAGGGCAAACTGGCAGTGACTGGAAGCAGACAAAAACATGGTGGTTTATTTAAGCTGAATTGTAAGCCAGTCCAACCTAAAGGTAGTGTACTGAATACACTGGTGCTGGATACTGTAAACAAAGTAGACACATTACAGCTTTACCATGAGCGCATGGGACACCAAGATAAACGCCATGTTAGAAGAATTATTGAGAAAGAATTGGATCTCAAAACCAAAGATGGTGGAAGTTTATGCGAGGGATGCATTTTCGGAAAAACTCATAGAAGGAAATTTGGTGTACGTGAAAAAGCAACCAGTCCAGGAGATCGCATACATTCGGACGTATGTGGTCCGTTTCCTCCGTCTTGTTCTAAGTTCAAGTATTTCGTACTCTTTAAAGATGAATACACTCGGTATCGTTACGTCTATTGCATGAAACAGAAATCAGAAGTCCCTGAGAAGATGAGTCAAATGTTAGCTGAAGCGATATCGGCTGGACATACCATCAAAGAGATTTTAAGTGATAACGGAGGCGAGTTTGATAACGAGAAAGTCAGAAAAGAGTTGAAGAAATATGGTACTCAACAGCGGTTAATTATGCCTTATACACCTGAGCAAAATGGGTGTAGTGAAAGGGATAATCGGACCATTGTCGAGATGGCCAGAGCAATGATGCATGCTCATCAGGAGCTTCCTCAAGTTTTGTGGGCAGAGTTGGTAAATACAGCTACTTATATTTTAAATAGAACGGGACCAACTACTGTTGACCACAAATCGCCGTTTGAGTTGTGGTTTGGGAAGAAACCACAAATTAAGCATTTAAGGATAATTGGTTCAACTTGCTACGTGCATGTTCCTAAACAGAGAAGGAAAAAGATGCAGAAGAAGGCAAATAAGTGCATATTGATAGGCTATGATAACGATGATGGGTATAGGCTTTGGCATAAAGAATCAAATTCTTTAATGAGGTCCAGAGATATCACTTTTGATGAAAGACCATTGGACTCTAGTTTAGAAGATGAAGGCACAATCAAAGAGGTACAAGAACTAGAAGTACCTTTGTATGTGAAAAAGACAGATAATGAGTCACATACGCCTGTCACTGAAATACACGAGGAGTCACCTTTAGACAGAAGCCAAGGTGTTATAAATACTCCTGTTGTAGGTAGTAGTGATGATGCAGAGTTTGAGGATGCGCGGCTAGACGTGTCCGACCAAGAATCTGTTGAATTAGGGGGGGAGAATAAGGAAAATGAGAGTGAGGTTGTAGAAGAGTTGGCAAGAAGTACCATGCAACTCAGAGATCGATCACTCCTCAAACGCCCGGTAAAATTCAACGATTATGTGACTCATGTCGATACAAGCGTTGACAGTCACACAGAACCAGTGACTTATAAGGACGCAGTTTCTTGCCCTGATAAGGATTTGTGGCGCAAAGCTATGAATAAGGAGATAAAATCTCTAGAAGAAAATGGAACGTGGGTTCTTGAGAAATTGCCCAAACATCGCAAAGCCATTCCCTGTAAATGGGTCTATAAGGTGAAGTTGAACCGATGGCTAGGCCAAGATTGGTGAAGCTTGGAAAATTACAAGGTCTTCACATTGAGAGAAGGTGTTAGAGTAAATACTCTTCCTAATCAATTTGACACCTTGTACCTAAAAGAAGAAAAGTTTAGTGTGTGTCATGTTGATGTTCCTTTTGACTTGTAAAGAAAAATCCGTAGCCTTTTGTTATAAAATATTGTTTGTGTTACCAAGATTAAACTTGTACGGTTAAGGGCATAAACTGCGTTACGCGTGTGCACGCACGTGAGCACGTCGCGGGCACGCTTCTGGTGCACGCACGTGAGCACGTCGCGGGCCACGCTTCTGGTGCACGCACGTGAGCACGTTCGCGTGCTTATGCGCGGGCATCGGCGCGTCAGTTTTCTCAGTACAATTTTGACGTTGGAGGTGTACAGTCGAGTAATTATGGATAAATTAATAAATTAATGTTGTATTATTTATCAAGACGACGGCGACGACGAATTGCCAAAAAAAGAAAAACAGTACTGTACAAATGTCTAGCCATGCTTTTGATTTAGCGTCCCGGTCTTTAAATATTTCGCTAGATTGGTCCCATATGGCAGGACGACACTGAACTTCAACAATTACCCTTTCTGTATCAAAATTTGTCATTTTTTGTTATGGGCCGGGCACGCGCGTGCGGTCGGTTCGAGATAGCGCTGTCAACTGAACAAGCACGCGCGTGCACCCGCTAGCGGGCTTCGCGCGTGGACCCGTCCAACGTGATGCGTGATCACGTCGCGTGCATGCGTGCCCCGTTGCACGGAAGTATCACGCGACGGGCGCCCGACGGGCTCACGAGCGTGTGCACGCGCATGGGCACGCGCGGGTCGGTTTTGTGTGGACACGCGAGAGGCACGCTTAACGCAGTTTATGCCCTAAATATCAGTTTTGTATCTCTGTTTCAATTTAGTGTGGTGTAATTTGTTCTAGAAAGCTCTATGTTATCTAGATCAACTTAAAGATCCACTACTTGCGGGCATAAAATTATTTTCATACTAGAAATAATTGACAAAGTTTTAAACTGCATCATTTATTTGTTTTCTAACTTTTCTTAAACATTGTCCTTGAGAATGTTTGTTATTGCGGACATAGACAACATCACATATTAAAAATTAGCCTATTTCCTTATCCAGGTGCCATAATACCTGTTTGACAAATATTATGATTGGTTCTGTGGTTTTCTCATGATATGGTAATAAATGGGCAGCCTGGTTAGTTACTTTTGCATTAAAAATGTTGTATGGATAACAAGAGGTTCATTAAATCTATGGATTCCTATGGAAAGCAAAAGTTGACAAACAGGTTGCTAGACTTTGTTTTTGCATAACATCAAAAATGTGACCTGATAGGAAACAAAGTTGCACAACTTTTGGCTATCATTAACACAGAACTTGATCATATTGCCAGCTAAACTGCATCATTCAATTTCAATCCTTTGAAGTGTATGCAAAATAGGTACCTATTATATTATAATACACATAAGATAAAACTTCATATAATCCTGTTTTGGAGTATTGTATCACTCTCAAATACATTTAATGTCAATACAGTTAAAGTAATAGAATAATTATTATGTACTAGCGACCCGGCCCGGTTTCGCATTAGCCTTCCTCGATAAATGGACTATCGAACACAAAAATAATTTTTCAATTCGAACCAGGCCCCTTATTCATAATCATTCGATTCGATTCCGTACCGAATCGAAAGTCAAAAGATATCGAAGATGTCCTTCAAACGCAATTCACAAATCCGAAACCGAATAATTTTGACAGTTCAACGAACATACGAAGACTGAAGTCGGAAATGACATTGTCGAATACGGTTCCTTACCGACACGGAAACGTATCGAATGGTTGTGAATAAGGGGGCAGTAGATCCGGAGATTAGGGCGTTCAACCAAACAAACAAACTCTTCAGCTTTATAATATTAGTATAGATTTACAATATCATTTTGTTTAGAAACAATCCTAACTATAAATTTGTCTTAGTTTATTTTTTTTTTAAATGTATGATAGGTGTAAAACTTCATAAATCTTGATTTTCCAGGGTATTGTCAAAGTTGGAGCTTTGGATGCAGACAAGTACAAAAGCTTTGGCAAGCAGTTTGGAGTTAGTGGCTTCCCTACCATCAAAATCTTCACCGGTAGTAATCATGTTCCATACAAAGGCGCAAGGTCAGCAGATGCATTCGTTGAAGCTTCCCTTAAAGCAGTCAAGAGCAAGGCTTATGAACGTCTTGGAAAGAGGCCAGAGGACTCAGGATCAGACAAGGTAAACATTTTGAAAGGTCTTGACAGACTAATCAAAGGATATATGGCCCGGAGTAACGCATTAGACCATAATAAGTGCCGCTAGAGAATTCCCATTAAATTTTAATGATTTTATTCTCTTTTTGGTAAAACATATCCATCTTGCATATTACATTTATAAATTTGACTGCAATACTATCTGAATGCATTTGAATAAACTTTGGGATTTATTATTTCTTTTATGGTAAGATTTGATAACCATTTTTATTAGTTTATTACTTGGTGTTCACTTGCACAACATGTAAGATAGAAAATTCAATTTTCATATCACTTGTGTATGCATTATTTATTTATACTGGTCACTTATGTTATTTTAATGACAAAGTAAATGACTGGGGGTGATCAACCATATAACTCTATCGCAGTGCACTACTACACATAGGCATATTTTGTAAAGTAACCAACACAGAATTTTCATTTAATCCTTTTAAAATAATATATATTTTAATTTCTCAGTTCTCATACATGTGTCAATTATATACATTATTATTTTACTGTACAAAAATGTATTATACTAGTACTTATATCAAAATCTACATTATAAACTTATTTTCAATTTGAAATACCAACTGTAGATTTTAACACTTGCAAAATTTACTACATCACAAAGTTTTCACTAGCAACCCGCACCAGTCACTGTTGGTCACAACATACCATGGAAACAAGTTGAAAGAAACACAGGAAAGCCTCAACCACCTATAGTTGTTCAACCACTAAAAGAAACCTTGGAGACTTGTTTACCAAACTCTAAAACAGGTGACAATCAACAAGACACTACACCAAAAATAATAGCTCGGATGAAAGAAGATGAAAAAAAAATTGTTACAAAGAAAATTACCCCAAAAGCTCCTGAAAGCGTAACTCGCATGCCATTATTAGATAAATTCAAATATTTACAATCTCTGTTGTTCCGCGATGATTTAAAGAAAGAACAGAAAGATAAAATTATTAAGGTCTTAATGAGGTTGAAATCCGTGATTCAACGAAAAGTTGTATATGCAAACGCAACAGTTATCAAACGTCGTTCAGATAAACGGCAGGGACGCAAAGTGCGATAGTAAAATAAATAGGTTATTTTTCTAGTTTATCGCATTTACAAAAGTACATCATCAGCTATTTATTAAAATCTTTATACATAATTGAACATTCCTTTATTTTAATCAACAGAAATTTTGATAGGATATTAATATTGGAAAACTGTATTGTTGGTTTTTATTGTAGGTGTACCTACAGAATGCATTGTAATTTTGTGATGCATATAAATTATTTCGTACATAGTTGAGAATTGCAACATAATGCCATTTGAGCCACGTGTAGTTTAAAAAAAAGTCATTAAACAATGAGGATACTTTATTTATTAAAATGTTCTATCGAATAGAAAAAGCGAGAATAAAATAATATTAACATTGATTAATGTTACCTTTTTCTGAAACATTGAAAAATATGTTATGATATTTTGAACTTTATTAAAACTAACGTTTTTCTAATAGTGTAGTACAAGTTATAAGGGTCGTCGACATCTTATCTTTATAATTATCACGTAGTCGTGTTTGTTGTGTCACAAGTGATCTATTTTAATAGCTAAAATATAGTGGTTTAACCTTACATACTGGTATAAGTTTGTATGTTTTAAATGTACCCCTCTTAAATGTAAAACCAGTAAATTTTACATTTAAGAGGGGAACATTTTGCATGGAAATCTAATCGGTCTTTCTTAGTGTAGGTAAGCAATTTTACTCTAAAGGTAGAAATGAACTTTTACTCCTTCTGATAAGTTAAAGGGTCTATATACCTATGTTTATTCTGCGTAAAAAATGTTTATAATTCACTCAAGTACATTCCCTACTGAAAACAAAATAAATTACAAATCAAATCTATTTATCATACTTTTAGTATAGTCTTGTTGTTTTATGACACAGCAGAGCAGATACCTACCGATTCCAAGATTTTACAGGCACAGAAAGATAGTTTGTGTCTGTAAAATCTAATTTGTTACTTTTCTATAAGTAAATTTGTATAAAAAGAAATCGAAAATTCTCAGACAGTGTAGGAGGACATGTACTTTGTCGTCACATGTCAAGCGTTCGGCGCCCACTAGACTCCTACGCATCCTCTCACTTTAGAAAATGTTCTATTGGGACACGTCAGTGAGCTTACTGACCTCCTTTTTAGATTTGGCACCAAATATGTATATGAAGGAATGATTCAATCTCGTAAACCTTTATTGTGCTGGTACTGAAGATGGTTCTACTTCAAGCACACGACTTATTTATTGTTCTCTTGTATTGGCAAGATGGTAATCAGTAAAGCCGTGGCTAACTGGACTGGATCCACCAGATATTTTTCAAAAGAGGCGTTCCTAAACCTTGTGTAAAGGCACTTACGAATAACAATGTTGTTAGGTACTTACAATGCTCTCGTAAATTGAAGTCGTTCGTAAAAAATGACTATTTTACTAGCACTTCGCCCACGACTTCGTCCATGTGAATTTTCTCAAGGATCCCTAATTTTTCAATTGATAAATAAAACCTATGTTACTCAGGGATAATGTAGCATTCTAATGGTGAAAGAATTTTTGAGATCGGGCCAGTAGTTTTTGAGTTAAATCGTAACAAACAAACAAATCTTTCCTCTTTTTCATATTAGTTTAGATTATATTTTGGTTAATTTACTTGGCAGACAATTTCATACACATTTTAACTATATATTTTCACTGTATCAGGCGCTATTTTATTTATACGCAAATAAAACTACAGAAAAGATTGGTCTAAACATTTGGCTTTTACTTTGCATACTATTGTAGACAGGTCATTAGCCTAGAGGGAGTAATGTATTTATTTATTAACGAATTATTTTCTTTGTTCGTCCAACAAAAGTGGATCTGAGCCAACTGTTATTTTAGAACAATAACAATGTCCACTAACGGAAGTATATTCGAAATATTGCGCCCTTTTTTTTTTCTTCCTTTCTATAATGCGTAATCCCTTACTAGGAATTTCTCCTCCTTTCTGCACAACTGTGGACTTCATATTTTGGTATATTTATTATGTATTATCTCAACGACTGTCAGGCGAAAGTGTAGAAGGTCAAACTTCCGCTGCTTATGTCGGACTGTGTAACATAATACATTCGAAAGGTCATTAAATGCCAGCCTATTATTGTCCCACTGCGTCTGCAGGGCAAAGACCTCTTCTCATACAGAGAAGGTACGAGTATTGATCACCACTTGCGCTCAAGGCGGATTGGCGATTTCAGACCTATTATACAAAATTACGTGTCTATAGTCATCATGCCAGTGTGTTTATTCAAAGCGGCGGCCTTATTAATCAGGCGGCTTATGTCTGTTTTCACTATCATTGATCGACACCTAACTGTACCTAAATAAAAGCACAGCTGGACTTCCAACAATGTGTTTTTATTTAGGCATTGCTTAATGTAGGCCTCGCCTAGTGCTAGTGAAAACGAACATCTCTTACGTAGATCTAAGGTATTCACGGTTCTTGTATACGAAAGCAGGCTCTTTGTTAGAACCTCCAAATGAAGAGATAAATACCATGTCAAGGAATTTTGCGTTCTAACCCACGAAAGAAATGTCCTGTTATTGTTTGAAAAATTGAAAATCATGTTGTTAACAGTTCCCATCTTCTAGTCTGCGTCATGTATCTTCAATCCATTACCTTAGAGTCTGCTTTATAATTATGATCCCTATTTTGAACCTTAAAATTAATAATAATGTTGTAGCCTAGCCTGTGCTACAATAAAGAGGTCTAGCTTTTGCCCGCGACTTCATCCACATTAGAGTCAGTTATCGCGAATGCAGAGGAAGTCCCGGATTAAAAAGTAGCCTCTGTCCTTTTTCAGGGTTCAAGGTTATCTCGCACTAAATTTCGTCAAAATCTGTTCAGTGCTTAAACCATGAACACGTAACAGATTAACGAACCGAGTTACTATGGCAATTATAATATTAACTAGCGACCCGCCCTGGCTTCGCTCGGGTGTAATGTAGATACAAACTATACGTATAAACATTCCCCTTGAATCTCTCTATCTATTGCTGAAAACTGCATTAAAATCCGTTGCGAAGCTTAAAATATCTAAGCGTCCAGACAGCGGGAGCCAGTTTATTTTATACTATGTGAAGATATGGTTAAAGCATATTCTTTCTACGGATATAGAAACCATTAAACAATAATTCCTAAACACGACTTCTATAAAAAACCACTTTATTTTGGCCGTGAAAACACGATTAATTTTTAATTAACTGTAAAATTAGAATTTGAGTTGCTTTGAAATCTATAAATAGTAAGTCGATTGAGTTAGCTAATAAGTGACGTCATAGCAGCATATTGCCGTACAAATCTATGAAGAAATCGCGTTTTGACTGCTTATAAAAAGTGTTGTCTACACCTATTTGGTTGCTATCTCATCTTTGAGTCTTCTCACTAGAAATGGTCTTCTTTACAGTCGGACTCAGACGTGATCACGTTGACGGACGAGAACTTCAAGAAGTTGGTGCTGGACAGCGATGACCTGTGGCTTGTTGAGTTCTACGCTCCCTGGTGCGGACACTGCAAGAACCTGGAACCGCACTGGGCTAAGGCAGCCTCTGAACTTAAGGGCAAGGTACAATATAGTTTTTATTTAAAAATATAAAACCAATTCCCACACTAGGGATTGCTCATATATCGTAGGAACAGAAGAAAATCCTAGTATTTTAAATACAAATAATGAATCATCATGTCACCCTTTAGACGTCCACTGCTGGGCATAGATCATCCCCAAGGGGGGGGTTCAGCCGTAATCTCCATGTTTGGCCGATGCATGTTGGCGATTGCAGTAGGTGTTATGGTACTCAGAAGGACGCTGCTGCCCATCCTCTGGTCAATATCCCTCTGTCCCCTTCTACGACACTAACGGGTAAAAATGGGGTGGTACTATTTGCGGCCTGCACCTCACGGTTTAATAAAGAATATATAAATTTAAAATCTGTGCTTGTGGTCGGGGCACTGCCCTGAACGTTATTTGAAGTTCGCGGCTATGGCATTTGCCACAAATTTTTATGCCGGCACTTCACATTTTTGTACAAATATTTGCCTTATTTGGATAATACAAAATGTACATACTTTATTTCAATAAAAATAGGGTAATTTTTGTATTTTCCAAATAAGCCGAATATTTGCACAAATACAGTTACCGGCACATAAGTTTAGTTTAGTTTTTAATTAATATTTTGACCACGCTATCGCATTGGGTGAATGCCTGTGAAGATAGTAAGGGAGATGTTTAATAATAAATAAATAAATAAAGTTGGCAAGATATTTTGTAGTGGGGGAAGTTCGCGCATGTAAAAATGTATGAAATTGTGCGTGCGCGAACTTCCCCCACTACAAAATCTCTTGCCAACTTGCGTGCCGGCAATTATACGCCGTGTGAAGTGCCAGCATAGACATAGCGTTGTTGCCTCGTCTTTGTCGCTCAAACGGTAATATTAAGCAAAAATTATTGCTGGTAAACGACTAAAAACTTAAAAAATTATTGCTGGTAAACGACTAAAAACTTGGTTTCGTAAAAAAGGTTAATTTGAACTTCAATATTTCTTTTTGTGGCCTTCGGTTTTATTAAACGGCTTTACACCCTTGTGACAAGTTTTTACTAAAAATACATGCGGGTGTCTGGGCTAGGTAGAATAGCAGCCACCCATTTCATCCCGAGGTTGTCGTAGAAGGCGACTAAGGGAGTATCCAGAAGTCGGAAGCAATAGTGGCTTCCATGTACTCAACAACATCATTGCGATCCCCAAGACGCCTGCCAAGCGCATTATGGCAAACCTCCTTATAGGGGAGGCCTTTGTTCAACGATGAACGTCTTCCAGCTGATGATGATCACATGTATTATTTTGTAAATTGCAATTTTGTCGGTTCGTCGGTTTAGTTTAGGACCAAAAATTTTTTAAATTGTTATAATTTTTTTTTATTGTTATCAAAGCTTGGGATTTGAACTTTTGGTTGGCAACCAACAGCATGGTGCATTCCATATCTTAGATAACCGATAAATGTATCAGTTAATACATAATAATAATCTTTTCGGAATTATCTATGTTACATAATGTAAGCATATGATTCACTGCCATTTGAGGTGTATTGCAACTTCTGGGGTGATTAACAATTTTCTGTAAACTGATACCGCTTTTTAAAACTCAGAATCGTAATGTGAGTAATATTTTTTCTTGTAACAGTTTTGAAACACCTCAGCAGTTGCGATACATCCCAAAAAAAAACACCATCTATTTGACTTGTTAACCTGACCGTTTGACTGAGACCATTTCTGAAGTGGCTGTGCGGTGCGGGAGGGGTGACAGTTGTCATAAGTTGACGTATCAGTGAGCTCTCGCATCATGTCACCACAACCCTCCCGCACCGCACAGCTACCTCAGAAACGGTCTCAGTTAAGCGATCAGGCTGTACCCCCCAACCTATACCCTGTTCACAATAAGATTAGACATTTACACAAACCTTTTTTACAGTACGTTCAACCGATTTTGACTTATATTGCGTTGGTAGCATGACAAATGGCAACTGCAGTAAACAGTTGTTATTGTAACCACTTTTTTTTGCCTCTAATGTCATCCTTAACTACGGAATAGAAGTCAAAATCGGTTGAAGGGACTGTAAAAAAGGTTTGTGTTTATGTCTAATCTTATTGTGAACAGGGTATAGGTATATCAAAAACCTGCAAAAAGTAATAAATGCTTGAAGTTAAAACAGAATGCACATAACTCCATGTGATTTTCACACTGGCTCTTTATTCCATAACTAGCTTTTACTTCGACTTCGTCCGAGTGAGTTTTCTCACAGGTCCCTAATTTTTTATACAAGACTAATTTTTAATTAGTACAAATACTTAAAGGGCTTATTAGAGAAGGTCTTGTTATTATATATGTAAAGTCTCAATAAATAATATTCATAAACAGCAAAATTATTAGCGTTTGTTTATATACCAAAATGTCACTCAATATATGGAGATATTGTACAGGTCATTTAGTATTCATTATTCATATTGTCTCGCCTTAAAATCAAACTTGCCACGCCTTAAAATATAGCCTTCAAGGATAACGTAACTTTCTATTAGCGAAAGAATTTATTATATCAGCCAGAGGAATCTAGTTCTGGAGATTAACGCAATCAATTAAAAAAATAATCACAAAATTCTACAGCTGTGTAATATTAGTATCGATTTTAATAACTCTTTTAAAGCTTACATTTACCATTGACCACCATACCATAACTTTAACTGTAGAATTATTATTTTGATCATGGTAATTAATCAACCATACAATAATTACTCGGCTAATTTCTCACTCAATGTCCTTATCGGCTAAACTCGTTCGCGCTTGTTCTGATAACGCAGGTGTAACGAAATTATCTTTGTTTTAATGACTTCTTTATTTTAACTACTACGAATTATGGTTTCCGATGTTGTTATCGTGTATTTGTGGTGGAGGTCAAACCGAAAAATATTGGAAAATATTTCTAATTGCTACCGATACTAATAACATCAGAAAAACTGAATACTTAACAGGTTTTAAAGTGCGAAATACAAACGTCTTGGAGATAGAAAGATCCATCAGAAGGAACATTTTATCTATCTACTGTTTACAAATATGTAGCTTATGCACTTAGAGCAATTTAATTTATTATAAGCTAATTCTACAGAATCTTTAAAATTTTACCAAGTAAAATTAAAATCAATTCATTAATTACTCATATTTCGTTCATACCTTCCAGGTTAAACTAGGCGCCCTGGACGCGACAGTCCACCAGGTTATGGCGTCCCGCTACCAAGTCCAAGGCTACCCGACAATCAAGGTGTTCCCTGCAGGCAAGAAGACTAGTGATTCCGCCGAAGACTACAATGGAGGCAGGACGGCCAGCGACATTGTGGCGTATGCTCTTGAGAAACATGCTGAGAATGTGCCCGCGCCAGAGATAATTCAGGTAAGGAGTTCTAATATTTTCCCATTGCTGCTATATGAGGAGGCAAACAGTTTATCCAGACAATGTTCTTTCGCTGGTATGTAAGAATAGCCCATGTTATGGTCAAATTAGCCAAGGTTAGTAGGAGAAGAGTGTCAATCGCATTAATGTGACAATTTGTCAATCGCATTAATGTGACAATTGGTCAATCACATTAACCTTTTGACCACCACGGTTGGGTATATATGACAAACCAAAATGTGCTCTGCTGAGCACATCACCTCACGTCACCTTCACGACTACATGACAGATGTACGTAATTCCATAGAGTAACCGAGGGCACGTTTTTGCTCTTTTGACGTGGCGGTTAAAAGGTTAATGAGACAATTGGTCAATCACATTAATATGACAATATTGGTCAATCGCATTAATGTCACAAATTGTCAGCGCGCGTGAGCTGTTAACTGAATTACCAACCTCTAATCACTGCAGTACAGTCTATTTATTTCTGAAGGCTATTCTAATGCCTTTTATCAAGCGGCTTGAATAACTTTGGGAACAATTTGTGAGATGTTGTTGTTTTGATTCACTTTGCAAAAAACATAAGAAATTAAACGAAACGTTAGTATTGTTACACATTAACCCGGCTACATTCACAATGAGTTAATCCGTTTTCTCATTCTATAACGTAAAAAATGTTGAAATGCTACAATAATGCTGTAACAAAATTAATAAGTAAATTATTAGGTTACATTAGGTATAAAAAAACATTCTCTATAGCCTACACTAATTGTTGGGTTTAAACCTGCCTCAAGTCCTTCCAGGAACTGTTTGCTTTGTACTCGTACCAGCCTTCGTGGCGCTTTTAGACGCAGGCGGATCCACATAATTATGATCATTTACCCGATCCGATCACGGTTTCCGTATCGCCGACGCGTAGCATGATCGGCCTATCTGTGGGCTAATCACGTAACTAAAGAAGTGCTGTTGCAGTTAAGTTTCGATCAAAACAACGCTTTTCGTATTCTCTACCGCTGTCAGACGCTCGCGTCAAGTTCGCGTCACGCGAGCGCAATAACGGCATTCTACTGTTGCGCGTCTTTGGTGCGTGCGTCAGAACGCAACATGATCGCTTTCTACTATTAGTTTGACGTCTCAAAATGATAGTTAAAAAGCACTAAAATCTGTACTGGGGTATTATTTTAATATTATAATTACGTCATATTCATTGAAATGTAATTGATTCTATTTAATTATTAAGTGAGTAATATTTTTTCTCTCAACCAAACTCTACCAAACTTACATAAGTTGTAGCCAACACCATAAGTAAGTTTGGTTGTCGTACAGTTGACGTGCAGTTCACGCGCAGCTTACGCGCAGTTCAAAGATTACAAGAATACCATTGATCACTCAAATTTGAACTTAACTGCAACTGCATTAGAACTTCATCGGCGCGTCATAAAATTACGTGAATTAGCTCTCTGGACGGGTGATGATACGCGATCATGATACGCAGTCTTGATACGCCGCTTGCGTTATTCGCGTCTAGATAGGCCGATACGCGTTGACGATACGGATACGGTGACCGGATCGGGCAAATGATCATATGAGGGTCGGCCTTAAATCATCTAGCCACCTTCTTCTAGGTCGGCTTCGGCGTCACCGTCCATCTTCAGGCACCTATTGCGTTAATATTATAAAAATATTGTAGATATATAAAAATATTTAAAACCCATTTACTTAAGCGCTGAAAGTATCCCTTCTCATGCAGTTAGAGGATATTAAAACGCCACTGATGCCGCGATAAGCGTGATTACAAAAACAAAAAAATTAACTTCCATAGATTCGAAAAACAGAAGTTTTAAAAAATCTGGCCTTACACGTACACGTCGTTAAACAGATTATGGTAAAAAAAAATACTGAATTATGCTCGTGTTTCCGCATTTTCCAATATGTCGTAAACTTTATTACAGTTGATTGAGTTACTGCGCGAATGTAAACATTTGCAGCTTATATAACAGCTCCGATTATAATTTGTTTATATTACAACGAGATGAAAAATCGTTATTGTTCTAAATAATAATTCTATTCTATAGAATACTTTGACTATTATTTATACTTTGATACGTTGACTGGTAGAGAATGCCTAAGGCATTCAGTCCGCCTTTGTACCAAATAGAATTAATACAATGGAGATTCGTCATAGATATTTTTATTCATATGTACCTTTTGTAATATTTTTTTTTAATTTGAAGGGAGGTCCCTGTGCTTGGTGTTTAGTTCTCCATTGGAATCTATGTTCCCCAGTTTGGAATGAACATGACAACAATTTCTCTTTTGTGCCATGGCTGTCTAAGCTCATAATTACCTTACTGAAAATAAAAATACCTCGTAAATATAGTTTTCATAACAAATGAAAACTATATTTATCCAAATAGAAGGTTTGAGAAAAATGTAGCAATTTCTGCACAAGGGTACTGCAGAAATAGCTATTTTATTTATTTATTATTAGCTTTAGCTCGTAACATCGGCCGCGTGTACATTCTTACGGATCCCTAATTTATTGATAAAATGTAGTCTATGGTACGCACGGCTACACATCAAGCTATACATTTCCAGTTTATACTGACCTCTCATTGTAAGGAAATTCTATACAAGGCGAGATCAGCTTATACTGGAAATAGCGAGGTATAACATAGCTTCCTATCATCGAAAGAATTTAGAGAATCGGACCAGCAGTTCCGGAGATTAACCTAAACAAACACAAACTTAACACAACAACATACCACAACACACAACGTAACTTAACATATAATCTGGGTATCTTCAAGGCACGAGTGAACCGGTTTATCAAAGGCAAGCGTGCTCCACCTTAGGCCACATTGTCACTTAAGATCAGGTGAGTTGCGGCCAAACGCAAGCCTATTTCTATATAAAAAATAAGTAGTAATAAAGATAGTGATAATTTATTTTAAAGAAATCTTACAGACTAATGAAATTAATCTTGAATAACAATGTATGTAGCATACATGGTTGGGTAGTACAATTGCTAATTACAAACTTGAGTGTCGAAATACTAAATTACAGATCAAATTATTATATACACTGCTCAACATTGTCTAGGGATGTTTGAAAATGGTACAGATAGCGAGAATGATAATTTATATTTGAACAAATATAGTTGGGCTTTATCGGCTCTGTAGTTAGGGACTTTTTTGTGGAACATCCTCAACCTCAAGCAATCATGATTTTCACTATCCATACCCTTTTTCAAAAATAACGTTTGGAACACCCTTTTTATTTTCATTGCAATTGCACAAATTAACACATTTACGAAAGTCTTCTACGTGAACAGAAAGAGTAAAGACAGTGCTTGCCAGCCTTGAAACTTTCCATCATATACAAGTCTTGAATATTTTTTTTATAAATTTTCATATATTCATGTTTTCTTTGAAAAATCTTTAAAAAAATTCACTTCTTCTTGGCAATGGCACTCCATTTCGGTGACAATCCAACTAAGCGACCTTTTTTATTCTGAATGGCATCTCACAGGCTAACCTAGAAGGTTGTCGGCTGCTTAGCCGGGCTTGCCTGTGGTGCCTTAAAGAGAATTTAGGCCTCCAGTCAGGGCAAAAATCCCCTGTGGGGTACGGACCGCGGCTTAGCCTTTCGAATGTCTTATGTTATACAGTCCGACATAAGCAGCAGAGGTTTGACCTTCAACACTTTCGCCCGACAGTCGTTGAGTTAAAGTAACTCTGTGAGAGAACAGCAAGGGGGAAATTTCACTTCTTCTTAGTCGTACACTCCTCGCGGAGTGGTCGTGTTCATGGAACATCTATTAGGTTTGTTGCGGCTTTTGCGACACTTCTCCATCTCTCTCTGTTCGCGGCACTGCATGTACACTCTATCAGGGAACACTTCGTCGTCAATTTATTAAGGCCTGTCCATCTTGTGGGTAATCGGCCGCGAGAACGTTGACCTTCCATTTTTCCTTGGACCACTAATCGCTCCAAAGAGCTTTCGTTGCATATAACATGTCTAAACATCTTGAGGATTCGCACTTGCACAATCGAGGAAAGTGCAAGTTTTTTGTGCAGCGGGATGAACAAGGAATGCGACCAATCTTTGGTTTAAATATCTATCTCTAGACAATGTTGGTGTGTGTATTATAGATTCTGTTTTGAATCTAACAAACTTATCTATGACCATTTTTTACTTACAGGTGAAACAAGAGAGTCTTACGAAAATAAAAGCTATTCAATATACAAGTTTACCTATCAATATCACGAGATACGACCTGAGAATATACCCAAAAGCACGACCATTCTACCTGTTAGTTGCTCTAAAATTTTAAATAGTTATTCATTCGATAAAGTTTCCTACTAAATTCTTTTAAAACAGAGTATTGAGAGAAACGAAATATCTTACTCAATATATCGAACAGCTCTATTGAATAGGGTCATAGGGATGTCATGGAGTTGCGCAACCGTAACCGCAACTATCTAAAATCAAAATAAAATTTTATCCAAAACCGTATCCGAATCTAATATGAAAGTTCGACTCATTTCGGATGATAGGTTTTCGCCCGCCCGAGCTTTACAATTCCTGAATCTAGTATAATACGAAACTATCGGGTAATCCGAAATCTTTTCGTGTCCGTAACCGTATCTGAACCGGTATAATACTATTCATATATCCGTATCATATACGGATCCAATATTTCATATCCTTAACATCCATGGTATTGAATACTTACACTCTATATTTATAAAAGAAAGTCGTGTTAGTGTTACACTATTTATAACTCAAGAACGGCTGAACCGGTTTGGATGAAAATTGGTGGAGAGGTAGCTTAGAACCAGGAGACGGACATAGGATACTTTTTTTTTACTATAGTTTTTTTTTAGTAGGTGTACGGTAGGTAAATAGGCAGGTAAGTGGGTAGTTTTATTTAAAAATACATTTAGATCGCTAGAATGACATAATTATTTTATAGCCATAGATTAACTGCTTACCATATCTTTCATTAACATGGAATAGCTATGAGTCATGTAATGTCTCAAAAGACTAACTCACAAACTGTACTGTCATAATTCTGTTATATTTATGTGTCATATCGACGCGACGATCATACAATCCTTTTTAATCGACTTCAAGAAAAAGAAAAGAGTCTCAATTCGACACAACACTGGTTTTTTTTTTTTGGCTACGAATAACTTTCTACAGTGTGGTCCGATTTCGATGATTCTTTTTTATGGATAGCGCGTATACCTCAAAGTTAGTCCCATAAAATTTCATGAAAATATTCCACCGCTAAAGGTGAAAATTAAGGAATGACTTAATTTGTGTGGCGTTACAGTTTCTTAAATTATGGTTATACCTAATAAGGTCACTATTACGTTGACTCGACACTTTTACTGTAGGTTAAGCAATCGCCGGATACCTTAACCTTTCGTATGCCGTAGTTACAGACACAATTAAAAAAATATTGTCTCGCGTGGATCCGCGTTGGCGGCAGTCAAAGGGCAAGTGGGACTAAAATAACTTTTTTTCAAAAGAGAACCACCTTCAAAAACGAAATAGTAATAAATAACTTATATTTCGTAAGTCGGTGGGTTTGTTTCTGTTTGTTGTTTTGTATTGCCAGTTGGGCACCAACTTCCGCAATTAAAGTTATTTTATAAAAGTAAAAATAACTAACGATATTCGGCGATTGCTTAACTCACAGTGAAAGTGTCAAGTCAATGTAATAGCAACCGTATAACCGTTTACTAAACATCTCCGAGTACCCTAGAAAACTCGATGGCACTCCATTTCGGTGACACTCCAACTAAGCGACCTTTTTTATTCTGAATGGCATCTCACAGGCCAACCTAGAAGGTTGTCGACTGCTTAGCCGGACTTGCCTGTGGTGCCTTAAAGAGAATTTAGGCCTCCAGTCAGGGCAAAAATCCCCTGTGGGGTACGGACCGCGGCTTAGCCTTTCGAATGTCTTATGTTACACAGTCCGACATAAGCAGCAGAGATTTGACCTTCAACACTTTCGCCCGACAGTCGTTGAGTTAAAGCAACTCTGTGAGAGAACAGCAAACGGACAGGCTGGGTCGGGTTTTGACATTAAAAAGCGTATTATTTAAATTAATGTATATAGATAGATATAAGCTGTGTGAATTAGAAGCAAACCCAACAAGGATATAAATCATAGTATTTAAGCCATTATAAATGTGTTTTTCATGAAGTTGTGTTGACCTAATAATATAATATGTGTAAAATGTAATTCTTACAAAGACTCATGTACTTGATTATTTAGGGACGAATTTAAAGCAACAGGCTCAGCGGCGCGGGCTGGCACTAGCAAAGGTCATGGTGGGAATTAAGCTAGTCAGAAAAATAACACCTTATATATAAATATATAATATAAAAATATAATATGTGGGGACATTTCCACACACGGCCATCTGACCCCAAACTAGGGAGACCCTGTACTATGGGTGTTGATATACATACACAAATACATTTTTTTTTTTGTAAATACAGACATATATAGATAAACAACACCCAGACACAAGGCAAACACAAGTGCTCATCACACAAATGTTTACTCTGGGCGGCAATCGAACCCGCAACACGCTGCGCAGCAGTCAATCGCTCAGCCACTGCGCCAACCGTGTCGTCAATATGGTGCTACGCCACGTGTTTCGGGTTCGATTCTCGCACGGAACAAATATATTGTTTGACCTACAGGTTGTTTCGTGTTGGTGACTTTATATTTTGCTTGTAAACGCACCGACAATACAGAAGAAATTACTAGTGTTGAGAAGTGTTAAAACCAAATATATACATTTACTAGCTGACCCGACAGACGTTGTCCTGTCCCTATCTACCTATTTACCTACCTTACACCTACCTTAACCCTTAACA
The DNA here is from genome assembly GCA_947361185.1 of Charanyca ferruginea. NCBI lineage: Eukaryota > Metazoa > Arthropoda > Insecta > Lepidoptera > Noctuidae > Charanyca > Charanyca ferruginea. The sequence continues at coordinate 26,053,498 of OX376058.1, read as the reverse complement.
TTTAGGGGAATGAAAAATAGCCTATGACCTATTCTCAGACCTACTGAATATACACACAAAATTTCATGAGAATCGGTCAAGCCGTTTCGGAGGAGTAAGGTAACTAACATTGTGACACGAGAATTTTATATATAGGGTGACTGGTAATTAGTGTACGATACTTAAACACGTGATTGTGTTCATGATAACAAACCACTTTCCCGAAGAAAAAATGTTTTTAGTACTGGTTCACTTTAGTTCACAGGCGTGCGAGTGCGTGAATTTCATACGGCAGTTGTGTTTTGTGATAAAAGTGAACCAGTACAAAAATCATTTTTTCTTCGGGAAAGTTGTTTGTTATCATGAACACAATCACGTGTTTAAGTATCGTACACTGATTACCAGTCACCCTATAGTAGATATTTTTTATTTGCCTATTTCGTGTCCTACTTTTTCCTGTAACTATATTTAACAAATATTATTTTTCCACAGGTTATCGACGAGAAGTCGATGCAGGCATGCAGTGACAAGCCACTATGCGTCGTGTCAATACTGCCTCACATCCTGGACTGCAACGCGGCTTGTCGCAACGACTACCTCACCATATTGGCGCGTCTCGGCGACAAGTACAAGAACAAAATGTGGGGGTGAGTAGCCAAACCGGTCAGCACAGTTAGAGCACCTATATACCTGAGCAGTTTTTATCGATTAATCATTAACTGCAACCTGCAACCTGTAAACCGGTTCCGGTTAAACTCCAACGTAGTTGCGAAAAGGCTAGGCAGATGATGAGATAAGCAATATTTATGGTCACCCATCCACAGACCGACCGCAGCAAGCGTAGCTTGACCAATCGATCCGTACGGCTTTTACTTAGCCACACAAGTATTGCTTATCTATACTATCTATATATATAAAAGAAAGTCGTGTTAGTGTTACACTATTTATAACTCAAAAACGGCTGAACCGATTTGGATGAAAATTGGTGGGGAGGTAGCTTAGAACCAGGAGACGGACATAGAATACTTTTTTTTTTTTTAGTAGGTGTAGGGTAGGGAAGTAGGTAGATAGGGACAGGACGTCTGTCGGGTCAGCTAGTGATATTATAAAGCCGAGGAGGTTATTTTTTTTTTTTTGTTAATTTTGCGCTTATCTCCGGAACTCCTGGTCCGATTCTGAAAATCCTTTCTCGAACAGGCTACGTTATCCCTGAGTTCTTTAAGCAATATTTGATTCAACAAAAAAATATGAGATCTGTAAGAAAACTTGAAAGAAGTCGTGGGCAAAAGTTAGTATGCATGTATTATCATCATCATCATCACCTTTAGACGCCCACTGCTGGGTATAGGTCTCAGTGGCGGGATCTTCATACAAGCCGAAAAGCCGGGCTTGCATTAATAAGATGAGCTAATCAATACCTCAGCAGCTTGCTGTCTTATTCTTTATCGTAAAAAATCTGTCGGGCTTGCCCTAGTCTTGACCCCTAGGCTCGCCATCGATAGGTCTCCCCCAAGCGGGGCTTTAGACGTAATCGCCATGCTTTGCCGATGCACGTATAATCTTGTTGAAATAATATGTTCATTTGTTAAAAACATGTTGTAATTTCAGATGGGTGTGGGCAGAGGCTGGTGCGCAGACTGCTCTAGAGGAGTCGTTGGAGCTCGGCGGCTTTGGCTACCCCGCCATGGCTGTCGTCAACGCCAAGAAACTCAAGTTCTCAACCCTCAGGGGATCCTTCTCCGAGACTGGTATCAACGAGTTCTTAAGGTAAGTTTTCATTATAACTAGCTTTTGTCTAAAACTACGCTTCCATTGTCTACCACTCATATTGTCTATGACTTGCAATGATATAGTATACACTTAGATGCGTTACCCGCGCTTAATATTGGCAATATTAAAGCATGAAAATTGACCGTGTTTCACTTCGTGTTTCACACACACACTCACGAACCACCCAGTGTCGCGGCTATACGTCAGTATCGCTCATAATTTTGTGACAATTTCAAGGAAAAATGATTTCATGTGTGTATAAACGATGCACAAATTACTCAAAGACAGACTGATCTTTTCATCGCACTGTATAATAGTATGTGCCTACTGGTATGTAGGTATAAAAGTTTATGCCGTTTTAAAGTCCACTAATGTTCGTGTATGACGCGTCTATTTATGTATACGTCATTGATGACTTGTTTCGTTTTCTAACTCTCTCATACACAGGATGTGTTTTCGTTATGTTTGAACAGTGACAGAGTGCGTCACTTCGACTCAAACATTGAAAAAAAAACTTGATCCTTTGCTACGTAAATGGATAAACCAACGAACAAAACGTCACATTTTTATAACAGGATATCTGAAGGCCATCTTTTGAGTCAGCGGTTAAAGGAAACTGTGTAATATTTGGTCATACATTTCATCATAATATTGATTAATGTCTAATGTGTTTCCCAAAATATTAACATCGACGTCATCGTCTTAATATTATTAATGCGAAAGTAACTCTGTCTGTTACGCTTTCACGATGAAGGGCTGATCCGAGTTTAATAAAATTTGGCATGAAGATAGCTTGATCCTTGGGGAAGGACATAGGGTACTTATTAATCCGCGACTTTTTAAATCGTGGGTATAAGCTAATTTCTAATAAACCGCTTAATTTCAGGGACCTGTCCTTCGGTCGCGGCCAGACTGCCCCAGTGAAAGGTGCAGAGATGCCGAAGATTGTGTCCACCGATGCCTGGGACGGCAAAGACGGTGAACTGCCCCAAGAAGAGGACATTGACCTCTCCGATGTCGACCTCGACAAGGACGAGTTATAAGCAGCAGTTGATATGTTCTGCAAACTGGACTTTATGAACTAACCGTTGAGTGTATCTGCCATATTGTGAGTGTCTATGCTTCAGTGTAAATCATATCAAAAACCTCTGATTTTATGAATTAAGATTACGACAGTGATAACACGGGTTCAAGCATTTAACTGTAACGGTAACTATATTTATTTTCACCAGTGAGCCAGTGAATCGTATGTCTAACAATAAATGTGGCATAGCTTATAATAATGCAATTATATTCATACAGGGAGGACGAGGAGCTTAATTCCATCACATATTATTTACTTTAAACATTTATTTTCCGAAAACTTTTGACGTATCTGAGAATCACAATTTTAGTACTATAATATTATTTTTTGCAAGTTTTTGAGCTCAACTTGAGGGAGCGTAAAACGACTGATGTTTTTGAATCATTGTGTGATGATGTGTTATCCATTTGATGAATTTTGTCGATACATCAATAGGAATCCGCGCAACTGATACTTAAATTAGATGTTAATTGGAATATATATTAGCTGTCTACCATTTTTCCAACAATTGTTTAGTTTTGGTAAGCATTTATTGTTGTGAGGAGAAATTTTGGATAATTTTATGAATTGTGAAATCGCTAATAAAATTTTAATATAACACAAATAATTAATAATAAATTGGATTTTATTACCTACATTCTATTTTGCCTGCCGTAAATACCAGTTTTCATAACAATTCTTCTATGGTGGGATTTTCCTGTTTGAATTTCGTATGGGAAAAGATACTTCAACCTACATGTTGAGGATAATTGAATTGTGATGCTGATTTGGGTAAATTTCTAGCATCCTAAAATAAAACTATTGTTTCAAATTAATATTGAAACTCTTAACAGTTTTCAATGTTAATAGATGTCTTGCATTGATTTGAACACAAATTATTTAAATTAGATCAACATTACAAAACATTTGCGTCGCTTCCTAGAACACACGCATGGCAAAAAACCTGTTATAGGTACTAGACTTAACATCTTTAGATAAGCAAAAAACTTCGTTATAGTGAGATTTGTGTATTACTCACGTTCTTGTTATTTAACCTAGTTTTATTATCAAGACACCTTGTTGACTCGCGAAAATTGGTCAAGTTTACTACATCAACGAGAACACTTCATCATTGCAATTTTATCACTGTAAACCAGTACTTTAAATTAGCCGGCTTATATAATTCTTAAAGTTGTAATAAGAATATTATCTAAAAACTAGCTGACCCGACAGAGGTTGTCCTATCCCTATATTCTACCTATTTACCTCCCTTACACCTACCCTACACCTACCCTAACCCTTAACATTTAGGGGGATGAAAAATAGATGTTGTCCGATTCTCAGACCTACCCAATAAGCACACAAAATTTCATGAGAATCGGTCAAGCCGTTTCGGAGGAGTTTAACTACAAACACCGCGACACGAGAATTTTATATATTAGATATGCATTCTAAAATGGCTGTTTATGTCGTCTTGAGAAAGATAGTAACAGGGCCGGTTTAACCATGTCTTGGCCCCTTTTTTAACTTCCTAAAATACAAATCTACCACATTTAATTATATGTAAGTATATTTTTTTTACTACACTACGGTTTCATTTCGATTTTTTTTTCCCCTTTGAAGGGTCAAAGGCCCCTTGGCAGTTGCCTAATCTGCCTTACGGAAAATCTGACCCTAGATATTATCGTTACTGGGGCAATGGTCTACTTAACCAAACGTGATGATGTCGATACTACGGGCTTCTGTAATGAACGTGACAGTACTGCAGACAGATTTCTTTCAAATAAAGAGCAAGTTGACTTTTTAATGAGGCACTAAAATTGCTTCTGATAAGAGTTATTGAGATAAGTTTAAACTCACGACGTAACTCAACACACTAGTACCGCTTTTAATTATCATTGACTAAAATCAATTCCAAGGCTAGGCTTAGTTATAAATAGAAGTAGGACCTGACTGCCCACGGGCATCTATGAAATAGGTATGTTAATAATACCAAAATAAGCGAGTCATGAGAATCACCGCGAAAACCAATTACTTTTGGTTTTTTAACCGAGTTAAAAAAAAGGAGGTTCTCAGTTCGACCTGTATGTATGTTTGTCCGCGATTATCTCCCGTTTGGTTGAACAGATTTTGATGCGGTTTTCAGAAAAGTGTTTGTTACATTCTGGAGAAGGTTTAAGTATAAAACAAACAGAAATGTATTCAGCGCTTTTAAAAAAAGCAACAAAAACTGAGAAGACGTTTTCGTTTCTTCCATCTTTCCATCTTTGGAGGACTTTCAATTTCTGCTTTAACTGTGTTGCAGTTCCTTAATGGATTTGGGTGATAAGGAAAAAGTAAAAAAATAAAACTTCACTTATTACTTCAGTTTAGCTCCTTTTGGTTTTATTATTATTTCATCATTTTGCTCCCTCAGTCAAACCGAATATTCCCCATCGGTAACACCCCGTCGTCAACACTGTTTAACCCTAGAAGCCCAATCATATTTTATTGGTTATAAAGCCCAATCATAGGTCAAATTTACCTACATTAATACTATCAATGACTTGATTTATCCTAATAATTCTATTATTTTTTATTAATTTATATTTATTAGGTAACTATCAGAGAATTAAATAAAGGTAAATTTTTTGTAACGTTAATTTACTTGATTTAAAAAAAAAACTATAAGTAGGCATACACAAAATTGGCAATAAAATGAGATCCTTTTGGTTTATTCTTATAAACTAAAATTTAAAAAACTGAATAAATCTCCTATTTTACGATTAATTAGGAAACTTTTTATAATAATAAATCAGTTTTATGACAGTATTTTCATTTTATACACACTTCTGGCACGCGTCAATATTGTGTTCACGACAAATTGGTTTTTTGCATTTCATGCACTGTGTATTTGTCTTTCACTGTTTATTTATAAGAACAATATCCACAGTAGCGTCGCTTCTTTGGTTCTGGTTCATCTTCACAGATCTCACGATCACACGAGTCACACAGTCTTCCTCTCCCGAGTCTGTATCACAAGGGTCCGAGTCGTCAATATTTTCTAAAAGAGTTGATATATCTCCCTCATTCTGTTGTTGAGAGGACGCCATCTTATGTAATAATCTAAAAATAATATATATCGTTAAATATAAAAGAAAATAAAACGTTCAATCTCATAACTAAGACGTATGCAAAAGTTACATAAAGCCCAAACATAGGTAAAATCGACCTATGACTATACGATAACTCGGAAATGGAGGTACTTACCAAAGCGACGCAGACGTCTCGTGTTAGCTCTTGGCGGCTACTAAGTTGGTTTGATCATTTTGATCAATCACGGCGATCGAAGAAACTGAGCGAAAGATATCGCAAATATGCGTTTACGTGTAGGTAAAAATGACCTAGATTGGGCTTCTAGCCTAGGGTTAACGATCTGGAAAAAAGGTTCCGTTCGTTCAGTGTTAACCTCCTATAATAATATGTAACTACTCTGTGGTGTTGACGAACGGGAGCTTTTTTCGATTATTCCAATTATTCCCGTTCAGTAACACCCCTGTCGTCAACACTATTGACAATCGTTGAAATTTTATTATTGTAATTACTGTGCAACATATACATATAGGTATATGTTTTTTTTTTGTTGCAAAATTCCCGATACGCTGATTTTAAAGTAAAAAACAAGTACCTATTTTGTAATCTTGACGTTAATGTTTTGCTTTGGAAGTCGTAATTAATTCAATCATTTTATAAATCTTTTTCATGTTTAATTGAACTCCACCTTTTCCTTGACTCTTCAATTAAGCATGTGTACGAACGACTGCGAAATAAAAAGTTCCGATTGTCACACTGTGAACGAACGAAACTTTTTTTTCCCGATCGTCAACAGTGTTGACGACGACGACGCGCGGTACACCCCGTCGCGACGGGGTGTTACCGATCGGGAATATTCGAGTCAAACAAGCGATAACAGGAATCATAAAACTATCTTAGTTACTCTTTAAAAACGCTGTATCGGAGTTAGAGAACTATGATTCAAGTTTTACGGTTCTTGTCCTATTAAGTAATTAGATAACGCTAGTCATTAATTTGTGAAGTAACACGAATGACTAATTTTCGATTGTTTACAAAATTATCAGTATGTCTAGCACGAGCGTTCTAAAGAAAAAATAGGTACAGTACGCAAAGGAGATAAGTATCCATGTCGCCGGAAACAGTTGAAGTTTACTTAGGAACCGATAGGTTTTTATGAATAAAATAAAATACAATTTATAGAGAATAAACAGTTCAATGATTTAATAAAATTTCATTTGAAAGCCCGCATTGGTTTCTAAGAAATCTTCAACTATTCCCGACGACATGGATACTTATCTCCTTTGCGTACTGTACATAAAGCTTACCTTATTACCGTGTGGTAAAACAAGGGTAAAACGGGCTGGTGTCCGTAACTCCACATCTCGTCACGTATTTTGCGTAAAAAAACGGGTACTTACATAACCTATTTGAACCTATTCAATTCCATTTTTGAAATTGTAGATAGGTATGGCTTTCCTATAGCATTTCGATTTGTGTCCGTTTCGACAAAATAATAATAATAATATGTGGGGACATTTCACACATGGCAATTTGACCCCAAACTAGGGAGACCCTGTACTATGGGTGTCAGATAGCTGATATACATACACAAATACATTTTAAATACATACATATATAGATAAACAATACCCAGACACAAGGCAAACACAAGTATTCATCACACAAATGTTTACCCTGGGCGGGAATCGAACCTGCAACACGCTGCGCACTTGCGCAGCATTCGATCACTCAGCCACTGTGCCAACCGTGTCGTCAAAAATACGAAAAAATAGTACCTATTAATAATTTGTGATATTCGATATTGTTACTAGTTTTCGAGGTCATCTATCGATAGCGAAACTATATACTATATTATGACTATCGATATACCTAGTCAAGCAACTCTAGTCCCAGAACACAAACATGAAACATCTAGGTACCTACGTGACCTACGTCAACATTACAAAGGAATTCATTCATTACATAACATTCATTCAAAACAACATTAAAAACGCTATGAAAGTCACAAATTCGTAGATCCAATTCGTAAAACAAATTCCCGTAATATAGACCAGTGTTGCCAAATGTATGTACCGCTTTTCCGCTTTTTTGACAATGGATCCGGCTTCCGCTTTTAATCGAATTTGCTAGAACAACCCTAACTTTTCATAGCACATTAAGAAAGAAATAAAAATAGGTAGGTATAACTATTCTACAGCAGACAAGGCTGTATGGATATCAAAAAAATTATAACTTCCCAACTCAGATCAATAAAAAAGTAGTTTTTTATTGGTCTGAGCTTCCCAAAAGCAGACGTCGGACTGTCGGAGAATCTGGCTGGAGACGATGTTGAGATGTGCTTTCTTCGAATGATACTCTCAAAGTATCGTTCGAAGGATAACACATCCTTCGAACTGTTATAGTTTCCCAATGCTAAGGAAAACCCTTAATAATCAATAATAATCGATTACATAGACTTCCTTGCAAATGTCTTATCATCATTTTTGGCCAGACTGCCTCGCCGCTCCCGCAGCTCGTCAGTCGAGTCCCATCCGCCGAACCTCTACCATATCCGTTTATCGTTGTGTCTGCCAGTTTGACTTAGTGTTAACCGAAAAGTCCCAAAATTGTAACATTGAAAAAGCATCATTTATTAAAACTTCATTAAGTGCTGACCTATTGTTTTACTCTATAATTCGTAAATTAAAAACATGAATAATAGAAAGAATTGCTATGTACCTAAATGTCAACAAAAAAGGGGGATAATAATATGCGAAAGTTGAAAATGCGCATGATCCGCATTTTTAAACTTTCGTATAATTACCGGCACGTAAGTTTGCAAGAGATTTTGTTGTGGGGGAAGTTCACGCATGATGTATGAAATTGTGCGTGCGCGATCTTCCCCCACTACAAAATCTCTTGCCAAGCCCGCCAAGCCAACTTACGTGCCGGGGCCGGAACTATACATGGCAACAGTCACTGGTTGACGTAATAGTTTTTCTTCTACGACGAAACTGTTCGATCGAGGAGCAGTTATAACAATATTGTAATAATACAAAGTAGGTACTCTGTGGAGCAGTCGAAATGGACAGTTTCGATTTAATTTTGGTATCATCCATTTAATAATAATATGTGGGGACATTATACACATGGCCATCGGAACCATGAAGATATAGGATAAGCTTCTTGATCGGAACCCAAACTAGGGAGATCCTGTACTATGGGTACACAAATACACCCAGACACAAGGAAAACACAAGTGCTCATCACACAAATATTTACCCTGGGCGGGAATCGAACCCGCAACACACTGCGCAGCAGTCAATCGCTCAGCTACTGCGCCAACCGTGTCGTCAATAATAAAATTATTATGAATAAAGCCTTTAAACTATACAGGAAGTACATGATGAGAGTGACATCCCCATTTGGATGAGTCTCAAAATAAACAAAGATAAAAAAAAACAGGAAATACCCATTTCGGAAATGGGTATTTCCAATTTAAAAATATCAATTGAATTTACGTAACGTACCTATAACTGCTCGCTCTCGTGCTAAGCTCTCAGGTAGACTCAGGTATAGATACCGATACCGTTATTAGATTAGATAGTTCCGAATAACTGGAAGGCGATGGGCAAGTGCTTAACGCAGTAAAAAACAAGACAAGTTGTTTCAGTTATAACAATATTTATTTGAGCATTGGTTTTGAACATAATGAATATGATACTTATTCTAACATACATATCTAATGTGTACAGTCTTATGTATTGACGGCTAGCCAGTATCCTGTTGGTTAATGCTGATAAAAGGTTTAATTAGGATAAAGCGAGTTATTTATGACATAATTAGTCTTAATTGTACTGTGTTACATTAATTCCTTTTGTGATACCTACAATATGTTAATGAATTTCCGTCTGATAACACGGTCACATCACATAAGCTTAATCATAATTCCAGATACAGTTTGCTGTTTTAACTATAAAAAAACTTGACTACATTAGCAGATTAGATGGCGCCGATAAAAAACGTTTTAAGGAAGTTCTTGTTTGTTAATATTATCTGCAATTATTATGAGTATTACCTACATTTTAATAGGAAGGTACACATTTTGAGATTATTAAGAATTTCTATGATAAATATACAGAAACAATGGTTTATCTTTTATCAGCATTAAGTACCCTAAGTCAACAAACAATAATGTATTTAGATGACTATGTCCATGATGGATGAGTAATGTTTAAAATTAGAACTAGATGGGAAAACATTTGAAATGAAGGTAGGTTACATGTGTTGCGTGACAAAATAAGGAAAACTTTGTGATTATGTTGTTTGTATGGCACCTATTTATGTCTGAGGTAATTCCTATTGTTGGTTAAAACTGTTATAATATGTTAACACTACAATAATAATTAATGAACACATAAAAGTTCATTTTCTTAATAAATATAATCTAAATAATTTCTAAAATGTTATGATTTTTTTGTTGTATAATGTAAATTGGTCCAAAACAGTCTTTTATAATCATAAAGCCTTTAAATATATTCCAAAGCAAGTAGCACCCTAAAATTAATTAGAAAAGTTAAAAAAAATTGTGTAATTTCAAAATTTATAAATACTCACAACCTTATAAAACCTCTATGCTTATTTATTTTTAAATCTCTTTCAGGATATGTTACAGACATTCTAAGGCCCCATTTAGAAACACATTAAAAAGTGAGACAATATTCTCCTACATAATATTACCCCCATTGATATAGGTAAGATGCTTTACTTATTATGATAACTGGGAATGTTTTATTTTCATTGATCCCTTTTTTGAGACAAAGTTTCAGTCGAATTTATTCATACATAAGTATGGTATATTTGTATATACTTTTTTGTTTAAAGTAATATACAAATGCATTACAGCTAACATGCTACAGCAGTATAAATATACTTTCAGCTTTTGCTATCTAACACTTATGTGTTAAGACTAAAAATCATAATTTATTCGAGTCAACTTTAGACAACTATCACAGGTCTTTACAAAATTATTACATTATGCCATAGTTGGAGTGGCCATTTTGTCATATTTGTTCTTGCTAGGTCTGCAAATTTCATAGCAAATTGTAAAGTAATAAATACCCATTCCTGCCATGATTAATGCCACAACTACAAAAACAATACCCCATGCTGATATGCCTAAGCCTTTGCGGGTAGCATGTTGAGTTGGAAGTCCAGAAGTAGTACCAGCTAAAGTTTTGGAGTAGCTGATTTCACTTAGGCGACCCTCTGACCAGCCTCTTTCTTGGTTGCCATAGCCGTTGTTCCAAAGAGCGGTGGCCGGTGACAGAAAAAAGTTGAAAACTGAAACAACACGACAATCATACATTTAAACTTACTTAATCATAACATTTATCATAAAACATAAAAAAGAAAGTCAGGAAAACCGTATTGAAGGATATTTATAACACGCAAATGAGATGTATGCTGAACAACTTTCAAATTTTATTTGATTGATCCTAGAAGAGGAACTAACGAAAGTTTATACCTGAGAATAAAGCGTAAACTTTCAAAGAATTTCGAGGTCCAACTAACTGTAAATTATATATTTATATTTAATGAAATATGTATCAATTATCTACATACCAACTAGTGCAAGGCTTGCGCGAACCAATAGACTTATCATCTTTGATTGCTCTGACTCTAACTTCCTGCAGGGACCTTCACAAATTACCACTCGTACTAGTCCTACTGGCCCAAAAGAAATGCGAGTACGTTCGCTACTGTCGAATTTCCTCAGTAAATGCACTTATCGATCAAATACATGAAAGTTCCGTATTTTAAATAATTTAAATCAGCACGTTTTCTCCAAATAATTTTAATAATTATTTTCGGTCTATTTACAGGCACACACAAGTCAATGTCACCACACTATCACAGGTCTGTCCGTGCTTAATCAATGAACGCAAATGAATGAAAATGAATGATGAAGGTGGTTCTATAAAATGGAAAGTAGTGGTGGCTAAAATATCATATAGCAACTTATAGCATCGTGCTTTTTATACATATCATATAGCAAATGCTATCGTGGCTCTCACTCTCTATGTCCGTATCCGTCGCGTATCACACTATAGCATTTAAGCAGGGGGGCAGTCGTCGCATGCTAGCGATTATTATCGCTCGCGCGAGTAATTTGCGATACCGGGCGGCTCACGTAAAATACCTACGCTATTTTGCTTTGTGCTGTAGTTTAAATGTAAACAGTGATAGGACACGTAATATTGACTAAATATAATGATAAACTTTATTTCATAATAAAATAACACTTTATCAATTATAGTCAGTCCTAAGCCTGGAAAGTATGAAGGAAAGTTCATTGTATTTTTTACTGCTCCATCCATTATCATAATACATTCATAATTACGCGATATAATATTCTTATAAAGCATGCTATCTGTCCAACGATAGAGTAAGAGCTGCGAGTCACGGTCAAGGCTTGTTTTATTTACGCCCGCCCGTGCCACCAAAACAAATGACGCATATTAAAAAGCATGCTATAAAATAACATGCTTAAAATATAAATATAGCATTAAGCAAGTTATTGCCATATAGCAACTTTAAACGCTACTAATGGAAAGTAAACTAATTAAGAACAAATAAATTGTCGAATGATCAGAGGCAAGAAGCTTATAGATAAAAGTGGAGACAACACTCTAAATAGGTACCTAAGTGAAACCAACTGTGGGCACACGCTCTCTTTCTGAATCTAAACTTAATATTTAATTTGAATTTTAATAATATTATAAAGCTGAAGAGTTCGTTTGGTTGAACGCGCTAATCTCAGGATCTACGGATTCGAATTGAAAAAACCTTTTTGTGTTGGATAGTCTATTTATTGAGGAAGTATATAGGCCTATGCGAAGCCGAATCGGGTCGCTAGTGCATACATAAGATAAAGAAAACCCATATCACTGTCTACTTCTTATGTATGCATTCAAAAAGAGAGCATCTGCCCACAGTTGGTTTCACTTAGGTGTTCAGAGAGTTACCTCCACTTTTACCTATTAGTTTCTTGATCAGAGGCGAGCGGTGATCAGGAGACCGATAAATTGAATGAAAATTATGAGAATTAACAGTATACCTAACGGAAAACCATAAATAATCTGAAATAATCTGTGCCCTTCAATTTATACATGAAGCTGTAGCTATATGTATCTCCATCATAATATTAAAATATTTATATCTTCATGATCTTCATGCATTTATTTATACCATAGACATACATATACATATAGACATAGAATAGAACACTAGACCAGCGCTCAGCGTGTCGCTGTAATAAATAAGGGACAGAAAATCAAGGTACCTAAATCTTTAGGGTTACCCGCTTCAAGGTGATTTTACCCCGAATGTTCACTACGAAATTTGCAAGAAAATAAATTACGTTTACCAATTCAATTTTTGAAAAACCCCGCTCTGGTACGCTAGAATGACGGACTTTTCGAGCAAAAGAAGTGAAAAAAAAAAAATTATCACCCGATTTCAATAAAGAACTACATTGCTAAGTAAAACATATTTTTTAGGGTCATGTTTTTGACCTATCTTGATGGTGCGAGTGTCACTGGATCCACAAAACTCTTGAAAAATCGAAATGGCGGATTATTGGCGCCATACTGTCTTCATTTTTTTTTAAATAAAACATTGTTAATGAGAAATACAAAAAAAAAACATTACAAAAATTAAAAAACATTTTTATAAAATAAATTATTTGTTTGATGAAAGTGTTGGCTGCATATTCTATAGCTTTTGTTTGGTACCCAATTATTTCTTTTAGTTATTTTTATCCATTATTCTCGTGATTCTTGTTTGACGGGAAATCTGAAAGTTTTGCAACATTTTAATACAATATTTTATACTATTTACAGATCAGATACAAAAAGGTAAAGATGGTGTGGTAACGCATGGCGAAAAGTGGAACACACAGAAATAATCATGTAAATAACTGTGATTATTTCTGTGATTTGAATGGTATGTTGGTCAGTGGGTAGTCTTAGGGGTTTCAAAATTCTTGTGTCTTTGCTTTACTGCCAGCGCTATACACTCTACTTAACTCTATTAAAGCATTCACCGGAATGATTAATGAACGTAATTTATTGCAATATATTTTTTTGGCGTACCCATTTTAGGGGATATTACCCCCTAAAATGGGATAGTATCCGAGTAAAAAGTAGGCAACACTGAGCTTGGAGGTTAAGTAAAAAACAATAAGTAATAAAAACATAATTCAACACTTATTTCATCTTGAAACAGATACAAATGTATTTTAACAGTTTATAAACCATATTAGTTGAAAATTTTGATTGTCTTCCATCAAATATAAATTAAAATATTTAGCTACTTATGAATGAAAAGACAATCCGGCAATTTTCCTCTCACTATTGCTTTTGCAGCCAAGAACACTGCACCGTAGGTACCACTTTGCAGGAATATGTAACGTCAATTCTCAAGTGTCCTCAACAATAAATCACAAAACAGTTAGTATTTTTCTAAATAATTTAATATTTCGTCGCAACGTCTTTCGAAGAAGGCACAAAAGTGTCAAACTTTGTTGGGCTTGGGCACATGAGCCAAAAACACGACACGCGATGAGGGACAAAAAATATTATTCTCTGTCTCTTTTCTTTACAAGCATCTCGTATATATTTATCTTTTTCTTGTGTAAGCGAGATAGAAGATAACCAGCAGTCTATAGTGCCTACTCTGTCTACGTATACATATGGACATAGAATAGAACACCTACTCTGTCTACGATTTATACATAGAGTCCATAGAGTACTACTAGTGTAGCTATCTATAGCGTAAAAATCTATGGTAAGTGTCTATGTGAAGCACAGAATAATCGACTAATAAAAATATATTAGACAAAAACTATAGAGTCGGTACCATAACTACTTAGCGTTTCCTGTTTGAGCTGATGTCGTGTACATCCGGTAATTGCGTTGTCAAATGTCAAAAATAAAGATGTTGCCGGCGATGGCTAAATTACAATTTTCGTTTATATTTCTTCTTTTCATTGTAATAAAATGTGAAAGTGCCAACGTCGACACCATATCTAGTGATATAAGGTTCAAAAATGTCGATCGGACAATAGATATATCATCGCAACTCGTAAAAATTACATCGAAACTAACCTTGGAGAACACAGGGGGAATGCCGGTAAAGAATTTTTTGATAGCAGTTGAAAGTTTTGGAAAGAAAAACATAGCTTTTGTTGGAGCCAAAGACAGCAATAATAAAGATTTACGGCTCGTCGAGACCACAGTGAGTGGTTATGATTACGTCAGGTTCTGGCGTGTGGAGCTCAAAGATGCCATCAACTCGGGCTCGACCCCACTGATCACGGTAGAGTCCGTGTATACTAAAGCTCTTCAACCATTCCCTACAGAAATCACTCAACAGGAAGACCAACTAGTCAAATACATCGGTAACTTGTACACGTATTCGCCCTACTATGTCACATCTCAGAAAACAAACGTTATTCTAAATACGAAGAGTGTAGAAACGTTTACAAAAGTGAAGCCGTTCACTCAACAAGACGGTGGGTTCCAGTACGGGCCGTATCCTTCTGTGAAACCTTTCAGTGAGAAAGAATTAGTCATTCATTACAAAAACAATTCTCCTTTCTTGACTGTCACACGTGTCGAGCGTCTGATCGAAGTCTCCCACTGGGGCAACATTGCTGTGGAGGAGGTTATTGAGATTGAGCACACTGGTGCCAAGTTGAAGGGCCCATTCTCCCGCTATGACTACCAACAGGATCATCACAGTGGGCCTGCCAGTGTCCGGTCTTACAAAACTTTGTTGCCTGCATCTGCCTCAGATGTGTATTACAGAGACACAAATGGCAATATCTCTACCTCTAACATGAAAGTAAAGAAAGATTCTGTGGAGCTGGATCTGAGACCAAGATACCCTTTGTTTGGAGGATGGAGAACTCACTACACACTTGGATACAATGTTCCCAGTTATGAATACTTGTACCAGTCTGGTAATGATTATCTGCTAAAGATGAGGGTCATTGATCACATCTTTGACGACATGCAAGTTGACGAGGTGGTTACCAAAATTATCTTGCCTGAAGGTTCAACAAGTGTGAAAGTAAACCTGCCTTATCCTGTAACCAGACTGCCAGACAGTCTCCATTACACCTACTTGGACACTACTGGCCGTCCTGTGATCTCATTTACGAAGAAGAATATTGTTGAGAATCACATACAAGATTTCCAACTCCGCTATACATTCCCTCGTCTGCTGATGTTGCAAGAGCCGCTACTTGTTGTAGGATTCCTTTATGCCCTATTCCTTTGTGTTATTATCTATGTAAGATTAGATTTCTCTATCCATAAGGCTGAGCACCATCATAAAGATTAATTTAAATATTACCACTAATATATTTCATTTTAATTAATATAACACATCTAGTTTTCATGCATTTTTATGGTGTTGCAATGTAATGTGGAGAATAAAAGTGATTTTTAATTATAATGTGGTTTTATTGAATGTTCAAAAACAAAACTGGTTCTAACTTTTGTTGGTAGTTTGGTATTCACTAGGTTATTTACGAGTTTTTCTATGTGGTTTATGTGGTTACCTTAATTAGGTAGCCTCAGCATCAAACTACTCCCAAATAGAATGGGAATTCAAGATAAATAAAAGAAAAGTTTTAAAAACATATTTTAATCTGTAGGTATCCAAAAATTAAATAATATTTACATATCTCATGGTTGTTTAACCATATAACAATATTAACAGTATGATGTAGGAAATCCATTTTATAGCTATTAATTTAATAAAACTAGTTCTAGCTTTCTCACTTTACTATATCAAAACAATAACTGAATAATAACTAGTCTCTAGGATGCGCAGTTATGCGACCACGGACACATCGCATGGAAAACTACGTACTATGATAGATTACCTATAGAAGTCTGTCATGTGGTAGGTAGTGACCGACGACTGGTGGTCGAAAGGTTAAATCACGTTATTACAGCCACAATAAGTGCCCATTGATTTTATGAAGGTTTTTACATTAATTTTATTTTACTCATGAATAAAAACCATTGTATGCTGTATCTTCTACCTAAATTGAGTTTAACTAAATTCTTCAAACATATTCCTTTACATTTACACAAATAAACGTAACAACACTGTTTTATAAATATTTTTTTATTTACACTCCATACTCTGATAACTTAAATCTCAGTACAACGGGCGCGCTAGTGCAGGGCAGTATGGCTAGTTCTGTGACGACGGCAGTGACAAGGCTGGGAGGTGTGACGTCATATGTAAGGTTCAACGGCGTCAAGTTGGGATTCGACCGCCAGTCCTTCAGCGGGGAGTTCTCGTCTGATTTGTCGATTAGGTCGTCGGGATCACCTGCAATAAAAAGTAGTAAATGAACAACTTAGAATATATAATTTCTATTGAATTTGTCTACAAGGATTCGATGTTTGTCGGTAGTAGTCTCTCAGACAAAAACGTGCCCTCGGCGCCAAGCTACGAATTACTATAAACTCTAACTCAAAATCATTTATTTCAAATAAACCATTTACAGGTAGTTTTGAATTGTCAGAGTCAGTCAGTCAGAAAGTTGAAGCTAGTTGCTCGTTCCAAACAGTAGGTTTCTATGGAGAAGAACCAGCAAGAAACTTCATGAACAACACTCTTTTAAAATCAATAATATGTTACAAATTTCGGTTATATCATTCATATTGAATCTAGGGTACAATGTGAGAATAATGTAACAAGTCGTGCACGTTAAAAGAGGTTCAGATAAAAATATAATCATAATAAACAATTCAAAATAAATTTAGAATAACCGAGGCAGCTAAGAGATGAACAGTCCCAACTAACGGCGCCCGTTCACGAACATGACGCACGGATCGGTATCATTTGGCTCAACCATTTTGAAGGGAACCGAATGATCCAACGATCCAACTATGGAAGTACGTTTCTAAACGTAATACTATAGAGTAGTAATTCGTCTGTCATGCCTGACACGTAGTCGTGACCGTGGCGTGCTGGGTACATTTTGGTTTGTCATTTATAAATGACTGTGGGCGGTCAAAAGGTTAAAATTCTCACTGATAAGTCCAATTCTGTTGTCCTTTAAATATTGGTTACCTATAAAAGTGGCATGTGATATTAGACAAAAGCAGATAGACCACGCGTAACACTGCAAGTGAAGCAAAAAAAGCAAATACAAATTTAAAAGCGAAAAAGAGAAAGTATTTTTGTTTTTTTAACAATGCGGCGTTTCGTACCAGTACAGCACGAAGCGCGTTG
This sequence comes from Charanyca ferruginea, assembly GCA_947361185.1. Lineage (NCBI taxonomy): Eukaryota > Metazoa > Arthropoda > Insecta > Lepidoptera > Noctuidae > Charanyca > Charanyca ferruginea. The sequence continues at coordinate 26,035,308 of OX376058.1, read as the reverse complement.
TAGGTATTCGCTTTTGAATTTGTATTTGCTTTTTGGCTTCACTCTCTCGTTTCGCGCGGTCTATCTGCCTTTTGTTTCATAATCTGAGATTGTACCCTAAGGGTACGTTCACACACGACAGACCGGCTCGGAGAGGACGGCAGTTTTTTATCACGTTTAAAACAGAGTTTTAAATCAATTTTGATAAGGTTTATTTTTACGTGCAACTTCTTTTATTATTGAGAATGCTTGAGAGCAAACCAAACGTGCTTGGTGTGAAATAATAAGAGGAGCCGACCGGCTGCCTCTGATGACATACTATTCCGCGCTTGCGCGAAAGCGCGCCGGTCTGTGTGAAGAGCCGCCGGCCGATGCTCTCCGAGTCGGTGTGTGAACGGACCACAGATATAGATAGACCTAGATAACGCAAGAGCAACTACTTCGCGTGCCTATTTTCGTGCCTAACTTACGATAAAAAATCGTAAGCATAAAAATAAAGTAAACGTTTCCTTCCATCGGTAAGTCATTTTGTGATTAATATAATCCGTAATTAATTTAAAAAACAATTATTTTTAATCTCCCCCCCCCCCCCCATGTGTTTCCTCAGTAATACCAAATTTAGGAAAAACAAAACATTCTTACTACATTGTGACGTCCAAAAAATGGCACGCTTGGTTTTCATACAGATCGTGATATTTGCGTTATCTATACCCTGTTCACAATAAGATTAGACATAAACACAAACCTTTCCCCTTCAACCGATTTTGACTTCTATTCCGTAGGCTTAAGGATGACATTAGAGGCAAAAAAGTGGTTACAATAAAAACTGTTTACGGCAGTTGCCATTTGTCATGCTACCAACGCAATATAAGTCAAAATCGGTTGAACTGACTAAAAACGGTTTGAGTAAATGTCTAATCTTATTGTGAACAGGGTATAGGCACACCCGCGACACTCCATAGAAATGAAACGATATAATTGCCTACACTAATACTAAGATAATAGACTATACAGATACGTGCGTGAGTATGCGTGTCTACGCGCCGCGCGAACAAAAACGCAATAGGGTATTACACCCATATTTGAAAAGTGCCTCAATGAAATTCAGTAGTGCTAATATGCGTATGGCGTAATAACATGGTCGCTACTATTTCACGGTGTTTTATAACAGATTACATTTTCCGACTTCTTTATGCCTAAACTGTCTCAATAACATATTTATAGATTTTTTCTCGTATAGATTAAAATACCCTATTTCCAGAGCTAGTCGTTCGACGCGGGGAGAGGTGAGGAACGGTTTCAGAGGGAGGCGGACCGTGTAGTACTAATACTTATACTGTGGTATAGGTCTATCTATATCTTATTGAAAGCTACGTACCAATCTCGTTATAGACGAAGGCGTCAGTCTGCACTCTCTCAGAGAACTTGTGCGTCTCGCAGGCGACGAGCACGGGCACGTTGTGAGCGCGCGCCGCCAGCGCCACCTGCGCCGTGCCCGCCGCGCCCAGCACCGAGCCGTTCACCAGCAGCGCGCTGGCGCCCAGGACTATCTTGTTGGTCTAATAATAATAATATGTGGGGACATTTTCACACACGGTCATCTGACCCCAAACTAGGGAGACCCTGTCCTATGGGTGTCAGAGAGCTGATATACATACACAAATACATTTTTATTTGTAATTACATATATATATAGATAAACAACACCCAGACACAAGGCAAACACAAGTGCTCATCACACAAATGTTTACCCTGGGCGGGAATCGAACCTGCAACACGCTGCGCGCTTGCGCAGCAGTCGATCGCTCAGCCACTGCGCCAACCGTGTCGTCAGAAATGTAATGTAATGTGAATAGTTCGCACGAACTAAGTATAGTGGTAATACTTTACTTAAACACAACAACTTGTAGGTGTACCTACATGTTCAGTCCCAAGTATTGCAAGCCTTTAATATAGGTACATAAATATTGGGAACATGTTAAGGGGCTATTTAACGACTTTTACAGATTTTAAACTGACAGTCACGACAAAATGTGCAGTGTAAATTATTTGAAAAAAATATATGTTAAACATTGCCATTCAACGTGGTAATGCTGCTAGCCTTTTGGGCACTTGTCCCATTGAGAGCGATGCGGACGAGTTTTTTGATGCCCTGTGAGCATTGTACATATTATGTGTTTATATTTATTTCTAAGCTTTGTATATAATAAATTTAAATATTATAAAAAAAAAAAAAACATGTTAAACTAGAACATTCTCTTAATTATTTAGTATGTGAATATTTTTTATTATATTCATATTAAATAGTTTAATTAACTCGTGAAGTTGTGTCTGACGCGGATAAAACATTGACAATTACACAAAATCTACCAAGTATAATTAAACGAAACGTACACCCTCTTACAGACAATTTTATTATCTATCTTTTAGTAAACGCCTTTTTTTTTAAGTTAAAGAATACTACTGTTATTTAATTTTTTCGACCAAACTTGTAATGTTTTGGACGCAGAGAATCGTATACGCTGCGATGCAATTCACATACTAAATGATTAAGAGAATGTTCTAGTTTAACATTTTTTTTTTCAAATCATTTACCCTGCACATTTTAACGTGACTGTCAGTTTAAAATGTGTAAAAGTCGTTTAATAGCCCCTTAAGGCACAAGGCTCTAAGTTGCTACTAAGAAATAATGATAAATAGAGAGAAATAATAGTTGTGGTAAAACACTGATAATACTTTTCACGATCTGGAAATCGAACCCAATACCCTCATGCTTGGCAGTCGTGCTGATGTAAGGGCTCCTTTGCATTTGATGTCACGTAAACTTTGAGGTATTTCAGTAATTAACAGTAAGTTAAATAACGGAGGGCGTTCCTAAACACGTTAATCTACATCATTAAAAATTATTTAAAAAAAGTAAGAATAAAAGAAATCCCAACATAGATACCTACGGAGTATTTCTTTTACGTATCCGATTTTGTATGATACAGTAGAACCTCGATTATCCGAACTAATTAAGACCGACACTAGTTCAGATAATCGGTTAAAGGAAACTCCTTTCGTTGATTAATAGAATATGTGGGGACATTTCACACACGGCCATCTGACCTCAAACTAGGGAGACCCTGTACTATGGGTGTCAGACAGCTGATATACATACACAATTACATTTTAAATACATACATATATAGATAAACAACACCCAGACACAAGGCAAACACAAGTGCTCATCACACAAATGTTTACCCTGGGCGGAAATCGAACCCGCAACACGCTGCGCAGCAGTCGATCGCTCAGTCACTGCGCTAACCGTGTCGTCAAAAGAAGATTAATACTGTTTAGTAATGAAGTAAGTGTAACGAAAGTCTAAGGATAAGGAATCATCTCCTACCATACAAAGTTTTAGGAATATTTGCATTCAGTATCACTTGCTATATATTTTGCCTTTAAGTTAAAAGTTGAGCATGCGTGGTGATCAATGCTGTGCCTTCTCTGTATTTGAATAGACCTTTGCCCAGTAGTGGAAAAATTAAAGGCTGGTATTATTATTCCCAGTGGAGTGTCCAGGCTAGAATAGCACCCACCCAATTTATCCCGAGGTTGTCGTAGAAAACGACTAAGGGGAAATCCGGAAGTTTGTCAGCAGCAGCTTCCGTATACTTAACAACCAAACTGGGATTCCCAAGACGCCTGCCAAGCGTAGATTATGGCAACTCCCTCCCCTTACGGGGGAGTCCTTTTTTACAGCGGATGTCTTCCGGCTGAAGATGATGATGATTAATTTTATTTACTTACTGAGCGCATAACGAAGGACAATGAGGTGATGTCGACATAGGTACACGGTAGCCCGTAAGCAACGAGTCTTCGTAGCATCTGTGTGGCGCCCGACTGAACGCGGTTGCCAACGATGATGGTCCTGAACTTGAGACCGGCTGACCACGCGTCGCGGAGAATACGCTCAATTAGGGATGAGCTGTAAACAGGACGTAGTGTTCAAAAGAACTACGAACTAACAACTACTAGAACTTTGTGATATTTGGTATTAACCTTTTGACCCCAATTTAAAAAAACCAAAATGTGCCCTCGGTGCCATGCTACGAACGAATTCATCCTTTATTGTAGATGAAATCTATAGAAATAAGTTGAACTGATATAAATTAGGATGAGTCGACGAGCATAAGTAGCAAAGGAAATGATAAGCTATGTTGTTTTATGAGCTTTATACCAGCTATGAGCTAAATAAGCTATGAGCTTAGCTATGTTGGTTTTTTTTATTTTTTGTTATTTAATAAAAGTCTGTCATGTAGTCGTGACCGTGGCGTGCGGGGCACGTTTTGGTCTGTCATCTATACATGACTGTGGCGGTTAATAGGTTAGGTAACTTCTAAGATACAGGTTTTTACCCAGTTTATAAGTCGTGGTCTTTTAACTCTGGATCACTTAGAAAAATTATTACTAGGGAAATAAAGATTTATTATTGTTTTGATAAAACATGTTTGTTTCTTAGATTTGTAACTAGTTTTAAGTCACAGTTTATTTATTATCATAAGGAGAAACGGGAGGCCTTTTCCCACCAGTGGGACTCAAAATAGACTAACAAAAATAATTACATATCGCAGACTGGGTAGACGCTGCATGTAAATTGCTGGTAGGAAGCCGACGGATGTCAAAGTTCACCAGTTGCTGAGTTTAAATTAATTGATTTTGATGGACACAATACAAGAAATTCAAATTATTATATTTAATGTAAAGATAAAGCATCAAAATTTATTCACATACTACAGTTAAGAAAACTATTTGAATAAAATGATCAAATCGGTATAAATAGATGTTATTCTGCGACATAATGAGAAAGAGACATTTTACGACCACTAGACATTTTGCGACTAAACAGCAAAATATTGTGACTTTATTTATTCCACAGTGTACAAGAAACTTACCATCCATAAGTGAGTATATTGTCTCCATCAGATATTTTGTTGCGCACCGTTATACTGATCGCCTCGCCAGCCATATCAATCTGTTCTTTAATGTACCTGTCTATTTCTTCCTGTAACGTCTTCTTTGCCTGTGGGTAACATTTTGAAACTTTATATTTCATCATCATCACTACATACATACATCTATACTACAACAACAAAGTCGTGTTAGTTTTATTTTAAATTTAGGGGTCGTGTTAGTTACACCATTTTTTATAACTCGAGAACGGCTGGACCGACTTTCATGATATTTGATTAGTTGGATTTGTCTCCGCGCCAAACACCAGATAGGTAGGTAGATAGATAGCTAGGTAGGTAGGTAGGTAGGTAGGTAGGTAGGTAGGTAGGTAGGTAGGTAGGTAGGTAGGTAGGTAGGTAGGTAGGTAGGTAGGTAGGTAGGTAGGTAGGTAGGTAGGTAGGTAGGTATGTAAGTCGGTAGGGTAGGGTAGGGTAGGTCAAAGTCAAAGTCAAATCATTTATTTCAATTAGACCATTATAAGGCACTTTTGAACGTCAAATGAGAAAAAAAAAATTGATTCTTGGTGTCCATTCCAAAAGGTAGTTTTGTATGGAGAAGAATGGGCAAGAAACTCCATACTTACTCTTTTAAAAACGATGTTAACAATATTTGCATTTACAGGAATTATATAATATGTGAATACGATGTACCTTGCATAAAAACACTAGGTATTTGAAAGTGTGTACAAAGTATCACAGATTAAGGAATGACAGACTAAGTTATATGTACATAGATACATATAGTGTTCACATATTACAAATGTTGAAACAGTAGACGACCACTCCTTATATTTTAACAAACAATGAATCCGTATGTGAGCCTGAGCAGTGTATAAAAAAGAGTCAAATATATATATGTACATATTTATATTAAGTATGAAATTCACATATATTTGTATGTATGGGTAAGTACCTATTAGGATAACTTTTATTATTTTTAACAAATATACAATATTTACACGTACAATAAAAAAAAAGAAATGAAAGTAGGTATTTTAAATTAGCAATCGGTTCGATTTTGTCTAGACTGTCGATCGTCCTATGGAGCTAGACCAGCATGTTTCCAAGCATTCTTATCTTGAATATAGTCCTCTAAATTATAATAAGCTTTTTTACGGAGTGTACTTTTAATACATGTTTTAAAATGTAGTAATATATCACTAGGAATTTTGTTGTAGCACTTAACACAATACCCCATAAAAGATGTATGGACTTTAGACAATCTAAAATATGGTTGAGCTATTTTGTCCTTATTTCTAGTATTAAAGTCATGTCTATCACTTACTTTATTAAACATATGTAAGTTTTTTCATACATGACATACATAATATTTTCATAAATAAACTAGCTGACCCGACAGACGTTGTCCTGTCCCGATCTACCTACTTACCTGCCTATTTACCTACACCTACCCTACACCTTCCCTTTCCTGAATTTGCTATAAACCTCACGGAGCCCGAGACCTTTCCAACGAATGCAAAACCGTGGAAATCGGTTCGTGCGTTCTGGAGTTATAGCGTCAGGAAGGAAAACCCGACTTATTTTTATATAGTAGATTGGCAAGGCACTGTCATTATATCAATATTTTTAAATAGTTCCCTAAGAGATTCGCGGCGACGTAGATTATAAATGGCTCTGACAGCTCTTTTTTGTAAAATAAAAACGGATTCAATGTCAGCAGCCCGACCCCACAGTAAAATACCATACGACATAATGCTGTGAAAGTAGCCAAAATAGACTAAACGCGCAGTTTCTACATCTGTCAACTGTCTTATCTTTCTAATAGCATAAGCCGCGAGAGCTTAGTGGCCCCGCAATAGATGTTATATGAGGTCCCCATTGTAATTTATCGTCTAGCGTGATTCCTAGGAAAACAGTAACTAGTAAATTCCAGTTTCTCTTCATTAAGTATGATGTCACATTTGCTATTCCTAACATTTGGTAAAATGAATCGAATACATTTGGTTTTTTTTTCATTAAGTACCAAATTGTTTACCGTAAACCAATTTTGAACCTGAAGAATAGCGTCATTTACGTCGTCTAGATTTTGTGACAGTCTGTCTATTTTAAAAATCAATGATGTGTCATCGGCAAATAACACCATTTTTGGTTGATTTTGAAACAATTGGGGTAAATCATTTATATAAACTAAGAATAGAAATGGACCCAATATTGAACCTTGAGGAACGCCTATAGTCGTTTCGATTATTTACCCCAATGAGTTGACGCCGTTAACCTGTAGGTACTTTTACCCGTCTATCCCTCAGGTATGACCTTAGTAAATCAAGAGATGTTTTACTAACCCCGTAGTGTCGGTTTTCGGTTTATCTTGAAAGTCTCGAAAATCCCGTAAGAAAATTCATGCGGACGAAGTCGCGGGCAAAAGCTAGTCTATACCTATATAATAAAGCTGAAGAGCTTGTTTGGTTGCGCTAATCTCTGGATTTACTGGTCCGATTCTAATAATGATTACGGTAAAAGGAAGCTACATTATTCCCGAGTGCTATTGACTCTGTTTTATGATTCAAAGAAGTATGGATTTACGGATCCATATTTCTTTAAATCATAAAATAGAGTCAAATAATATAAAATAGAGGCAATTCACTTGGACGAAAGCTAGTGGAATATAAAAAAAAGCAGCCAAGTGCGAGTCGGACTCGCCCATGAAGGGTTCCGTAGCAGCAAGTAACATAGGTAATATAAAAGTTTTTTTATTTTTATATTTGAGTTGATTGAATCAAAGCTAAATTGCGGTTTACGATTTATGACGTATTAAAAAAAAAACTACTTACTAGATCTCGTTCAAACCAATTTTCGGTGGGTTTGATGAAAAAAAAATTATGAGTTTCAATTGTAAGTATGGGGAACCCCCAAAATTTATTGTTTTTTTTCTATTATTGTGTGAAAATCTTAATGCGGTTCGCAGAATACATTTACTTATCAAGTTTCAACAGTATAGTTCTTATGGGTGCGCCAAAGTTCACCTAAATTTTTAACTCCGATAATTTGAAATCCGAAAATGTTCTTCCTAACATTTTTTATCCTAACAATCACAATTCCTAACTACTCTGTCTCTAATGTTCATAATCCGAAGCATTCAAGTTCATAATGTCAGTAGCAATAAACATCTAATAAACTTTTATTTGTTTTCCTATATTTTCTCAACATAACCTTCTTTTACACTATTATTCAAAGTCATATCTATTTTGTTTAGATTTCTTTTTATTCATAATAATCAGTACTATATACATTAATTTTGCGTAACTTTATTTTCACATAACGTGTATAACGGTGTCCCCTTGTTTCGCAGACAGAAATTTCATAGAATTTCGTTTTCCAGAAAATGTTTCCTATAATATTTGGTTCTTGTAATTTTATTTCGACTATTATTGTTTCAAAGGCTATTTACTTTAAAGAAACATATTTCACAGAAACACAATTCAATGAATTTTTTATCACATTTTTTTGTTTAACAAACTTATCAAACAGTAGAATTATTTTTTAACGAATATTGTTTGTTCAGTGTATTTTTCCATGGAATTTATTTCAACGAATATATATATAAATAGACAATAACTAAAATATTGTCTTAAAAAGTGAATATGTTGTGCTACAAAAGTTAATAACAGAATCGAATCGCTGCGAAACCGACTCCACGTAGTCTTGTCTGCCCTACCCCTAGAGTGTAATTTAAATCCGCGTAGGCGCGGAGGGGCGAGGCGGCCCGCGAGCTGAGGAGCAGGTGGTTTTAACGCCCGCCGCCGCGGCTGAGGCTGGCCAGACAAGCCAGCCAGCAAGCCGAAGCTACGGTGGTGAGCGTGAATACCATCTGCGACGATAAGCTCGCGTGGGACCGCCGGAGCCCCGCAACGCCGGAGCCGTGACAGAAATCATGCCTGCTGCATGTTGCATGCTCGCTTGCATGTTGCATGCTTGCTTGCATGATGCATGCTTGTTTGCACGCTGCATGCTTGCTTGCACGCTGCATGCTTGCTTGCATGCTGCATGCTGCATGCTTGCTTGCATGCTTGCTTGCTTGCTTGTATGCTGCATGCTTGCTTGCTGCATGTCTGCTTGCAAGCTGCATGCTTGCTTGCTTGCATGCTTGCTTGTATGCTGCATGCTTGCTTGCCTGCTGCATGCTTGCTTGCACGCACGCGCAGTAGGTTTGAACTTAGCAATAGACACAACTCAGTAGGTACGTTATGTAAAGCATACCCCCAAATAATAATCATACCCTCAAATTTAAACTATAAATATCATCTTCTACCCACATATATTTTTTATTACACTTGGTAAATGTTTCTTTCCGAGTACGAGTGAAAATATTAAATGGTAATTATGTTTAGGGACAGAAGCGTTATGATAAAAAACAGTAGGAGTTTAAATATATTTACATTAATGATGTTATTAATTAAAATTTTCGGAGACATGAGTGTTATGAACATCGCCGGTAGCACTACAAATAGTATGAATAAAAACTTTAGGATGAAAAATTTTAGGAAGAGTGATCATTCGGATTACAAATCCTTAGGAAGTACAATTTCGGGTAAAGAACTTTAGGTGAGCCAATATGGATCCAGTTCTTATAGTTTCGGAAAAAAGTGGCTGTGACATAAAGCAGTCGGTAAATGTAAGTTTTAGTTCATAAAGTAACAAAACAATTTTTTAAATTCAATTCAAAATTTAATCTGTTATAAAACACCATGAAATAGTAGCGGCCATGTTATTACGCCGTACGGCTGTGTAAACAACAAATTGTCAACTATCAGTCAACAGATTGGCGTAATATAGGCTTTGTACTTTTATTATTTTCGTAACCAACGTAATTTTTTCATTATTACACCTATTACAAAATATGCTTTTAATTATTTTTAAATTATAAACAATTATCATATTTAGTATGAGCGCATTTGATACAAAACGAACTGACGTCATTTACGCTGAGCAATAAGGCGTCCAGTAAGAGCCGTTTTCGTCAAACTACGCGCGAAATTTGAAAATTTAAAATTTAGATGCATTTTTATGGCACTTATCAATTTAAGTTAGTACAGAATAGGAAGAGAGACAGGAGCCCAAACTAAGCAAGGCTTGTATCTTGGGTCTCCTGGCCTCAACCGAAGATCTTAAACGCTACTACTAATTTAATACATCGGAGGGATGTATATGGGAGTGAACTGGACGAGTGCCGGGTGTATGTAGGTGTGTGTATATATAAATATTTGTGTATGTGTGTGTGTGTGTGTGTGAGAGTGTGCGAGTGTGTATTTATGAGAGAGAGGGAGATTGTTGTGTGTATTTGATAATGCAATCTCTCGCTAACATAATTATGTTTTTGTGAAGACCCTAGATGTCTCTGTGTCTGTTTAGGAGTGTTTCTGTTTCATGGTAGCCAAGAGTGAGAAGCCATTGAGTGATATTTATCTTGCAATTCATTTTGGTTTTGTGGTAAATATGCAGCATTTTGTTAGCAAGGTTGTATAGTCTTGGCCCTTGAAAAAAGAAATAATTTGCGCTAGCTGCTGTTTTGGCTGGGTTTGTTTGGCAGACTTGGAAGTTACGACGTCGGGTAAGCACTTGGTTGTTTGGATCAAATTGTAGTTGTTTCAGAATAACAGTTAGTATATAAAGCTGCCTGACTGATAAAACTTCCGCTAGTTTAAAAAGTTCCGCTGTCCGAAAAAGTCTCGGTTTGAAAAGACTTATTTTCAATATGAGTCTTTGAGCCCACTCAAGTTCAATTAGGTGACTTTTAGCTGCTCCACCCCAAGAGGAGATACAGTAAGCAAGGACAGATTGACAGAGAGCTAGATAGACAGTTTTCATTGTCTTAGGATCCGCTACATGTCTTAACTGTTGTTGTTGAAAACATTATGTTAGCTTCCTAACTCTCATAGCCACGTTACTTATGTGTTCCGCAAAACTTAGATTTCGATCAACCCCTAGATATTTTATAGAATTTGTTTTATTAATGTGTGGACAATTGCAGATTTAATTCGGTATTTGGTTACAACAATGGGCTACTATTAGGTGTTGGGAAAGGTCAGAGTTATTAATATTATAATTTCTGAAATAATCGATATTAGCACTATAGAAATTCATTGAGACACTTTTCAAAAATGGGTGTAATACCCTATTGAAATCGTGACCCGCAGTGCACCCATCCGTTGCTTATCATTCCGTCAGTCTAGTTTACAATGTAGAGAATAATGTTATCGGTGTGTTCTTTTCTGTGTAATTAGTGTATCAGTTATTCTGAAACCTAGACATGTCAATGTACTTTAGGCGATAAGTAGTTATTATCAATTAAATTGTAAAATAACAATTCAATGGTTCAAATTGTATTTTATAATGTTTGTAAAAGCAAATCCCGGCTATTACTGTACTCATCATCATCATGTCAGCCCTTAGGGCCTTAGACGCCCACCGCTGGGCATAGATCTCCCCAAAGGGGGTTCAGCCGTAATCGTCATGCTTGGCCGATGCATGTTGGCGATCGCGGTAGGTGTTATGGTACTCAGAAGGACACTGCTCCTCTGGTCAATGTCCCTCTGTCGCCTTCTACGACACCTATGGGTAGAAATGGGGTGGTGTTATTCGCGGCCGGCACCACACGTATTATACTACTGATTACTGTACTGCTTCCAATTTCAGGAGACCAGGTCCCTGACATGTTTTATTCATAAGAACACTAGCTTTTACCCCGCGACAATTTCCTTCCTGATTTTTTTTTATAATTAAATAAAATAGAATTAGCTTCCTATTAGCGAAAGAATTTTCAGAATCAGACTAGCAGTTCCAGAGAATACGTTCAAACAAAAATACCAACTATGTATGTATTCTATGTGTGTAGCTTTAAAATATTAGTATAGAAGTGTATAGATTGTAGAATGCCATTTGTAGCTATAAGTGGTTCACTTATCAGTTTATTCACTTAAAACTCACATCAAACTCATCGACGTTGTTCGGCAACTGTGTGAGATGGAACCTGAAAAACTTGACGGCGTTGGTTTGCGATGCCGAAGGGGATCGCATCGCCCACAGGAAGTCAAGACTGGTTGCTAAGTGAGCCTCGAGCCCGCGGGCGAACTCCGTCTTGGCAGGGAGCGTGTAGTCGCGAACCATCTGTGATTAATAAATAGGAAAATTCTTTTAAAACGAGCCAATCCACAAACTAAATAAAAGCATAAAACTTGCATACAACTTTGCCACAACACCTGTCAACATCAATCTATCTTAGTGGTGGTAACCTTGAGACGCACACCGCACTTTGTCTAATACTTATTTGGTTTGTTTTATTTTTGTGTTGTGATGTTATGTCTTTTGGGTGCACTAAATAAATGATTAGTTGTCTATCTGTCTAAATAATTACGTCGAAATATTCCAATAGGGTATTTTACTCTATACGAGAAAAAATCTATAAATATGTTATTGAGACAGTTTAGGCATAAAGCAGTCGGAAAATGTAAGTTTTAGTTCATAAAATAACAAAACAAATGTTTAAATTCAATTCAAAGTTTTCAGTATTTTTTCTGTTATAAAACACCGTGAAATACTAGCGGCTATGTCATTACGCCGTACGGCTGTGTAAACAAAAAATTGTCAACTGTCAGTCAACCGATTGGCGTAATATAGGCTTTGTACTTTTATTATTTTCGTAATCAACGTAATTTTTTCATCATTACACCTATTACAAAATATGCTTTTAATTATTTTTAAATGATATACAATTATCATATTTAATATGAGCTCATTTGATACAAAACGAACTGACTGACGTCATTTACGCTGAGCAATACGGCGTCCAGTAAGAGGAGTTTTCGTCAAACAACGCGCGAAATTTGAAAATTTAAAATTTAGATGCATTTTTCTGGTTGTTTTTTTTTGGTATCATATTAGCACTACAGAATTTCATTGAGACACTTTTCAACAATGGGTGTAATACCCTATTTGTTACATCCAATCCAGCAATATTAGTTCAATGTACATCCCAAACTTCTGTTTAGAATAGAATAGTGTGAGGACCCACCATACCACTGGTCATACCCCTGGTGGTATGGTGGGTCTAAAACTGTACCACTGAGAAAAACATTTAGGGTAGGTTAGGTTAGAAAGTGTGACCATTAAACCGCCGAGTGAGCGAAGCGAGCGGTGCCGCGGTAGCGGCCGCCGAGCGCCTGATCCTCTCTATAGTTGGTAAATCATTTGGGTTAGGTTAGGTGAGTGGTAAAGTTTTAGACCCACCATACCACCAGAAGTAAGGCCCGTGACATGGTGGGTCCGAATGATAGAATAGATTTGAAATTATTCTACATTAAATATCTAACACACATTTTCGAAGTACAATTATGTACTTCGAAAAATAGGAGTTTGATATAGATTTGTTTGTACTGGCAGAATTAACTACACCGGTAGTGCATTTACTTTGGCTATAGATAGAGCATTTGATGGTTATTCTGTGGTAATTAATTTATTTTATTCACATAAAATAGTTTAAATTTATACATAATTAGTGATACACAGTAAACAGGAAATTGTCATATCTCATGACATAAATGCAGATGCAAACAATACAATTTTATTTTTAATTTGATTTCAATTCTATTACAAAGTATGCTATTATTGTCAACATAACAATAAACAAAATTGTAACTACTATAGCTTCGTTGATAGACCCAATTCCGAGTAACTAACATTTTAAGTACCGCGAATGTATACACTTTCGCTGATTTTACATAAGGTCGTTTGCGGTTTTGACAATTTTAGTTACACGGAGTTGAACTATCAACGACGATAGATTATGCATGCATGTAAAATGCAAGAATTATGTCAACAGGGGCAATTCTACAACATTTAGGGCCGATTTTTCAATCCTCAGATAAACAACCAGATAGACTTTATTCGATGAATAGCAATATTTTAAGTTTTTCAATAGTCAGATAGTACTTAACTGTCGAATAGAGCCTCTAACGGAGGAATAAAGTTACCTGCTACTCTAAGGGTCAGTTAGGGTTTTATCGGCTCGATAAGTATGACGTTTTAACAGTTTCTTTTTGTGCGTTTTGGTTAAACGACACGGCCTACGGTAATTTGTTATTTTAGGGATAGCGTGTTACAAGTAAGAAGGCGAATAATGATCTGTGTCGTTTATTTGGGAGCGCTGCTTATATACAAAATTAGTATAAATAAATCATAATAAGTAGGGTACATTATATACGTTTGTAACTAACACAAAACAGTAATGTCGGTAGAGTGTGCCGCGCTCCTTTCGTTTAGCGAGCGCGATGATACGGCCGGCCGGCCCGCATTCCTTTTGAATTTGCTTAGTTTAGTATGCGCGGGCGCGCGGCGGCGATCGGCTGCGTGCGCTCCTACTCGTATGTCTGTCGTACGTAAGTATCAGCTGCTACATCATTCCCCCGCTAGTAAAGCGTACGCAGGGCTTCGATGTCCTGCCTGCCCTTGTGACGTATGCATACGTATCTGTGTTTGGTGCTTCTGGCTCTGTGTTGATCCGGAAAGCGGGCTTTAGTCTGTCAACAGTGATATTAGTGCATCTATTGGGTAACTTGATAGTGAAGTACTTTTCGTTGCGACTAATTACTTCGTACGGGCCAGTGTAGGTCGGCGTCAGAGGTTTGCTTGATGCGTCATTGCGTAGATAAACGTGCGAACATTTATGTAGCCCAAGCAGCAAAATTATCCTATAGTGCAGATGTTATAGGCCTCCAACACTTATAATATTCTCTTAACGGTTCTAGTATTGGCTGCCACGCTTATAATAGTAAGCATGGAGTGAGTTGGGCCTTATAGTATAAATAATCTTATACATTAGCTTATAACTACTTATAGGTCCAAACTAAGGATGCATTATAAGCTTGGGTGACCTATAAAAGTATCGCAAGGGTGTAAATGCACTCAAGAGTAAATAAACTGGTAAGCTATACTTATAACTGCTAACAAGAAGCATTATAGAACTACTATAAGTAAAGTACGCCAATAAAAGTGATATACAGAACTAAATATACTGGAAACTATTTGTATTTATTACTTGGTTATATAAGGGTTTATAAATTCACTTTTCAGAACAATTATAAGTAAAACGGAGCGGTTTTATAGTGGTATAATCCAATATTATTTTAATCTTAACAAGATTATAAAGGTTTAATATAATTTACTTAGTATCCAAAACTACTACGTCTACTAAACTACGACTCCGTGGTGTCCTGTACAAGAATACATTGGTCTTGCATAGTCTCGGTACGGACATTTTGATTTTGTTGTGTCGTATTCGTTGCCGACGTGGTATTTTATTTACTTTTCTTTAAAAATGGGTCTATATAAATGGAAATGGCTAAAAAAAAGTGGTTATTACAAACGAAAGGTTCAGATAAAACGTCGGGTGCTATCTTTGTATCTGGCGAAGAACGAATCGTAGAAATAGGAAGGTTCCGTACAAAATAGTTGCCTACTGTGAAAAGATAAACGGGCATTTTGTTCGGACCTGTGACCCACTTAGATCACTAATGAAACGAGTTCCCACTTCCGATTGTTAAAGACCATGAATACTAACTACCCAATGAGATGAGTTGCATTCCTTAAAACGATGGGTTTTTTTTATCTAACAAGAATTAATATAAATAGAACGAATTTTCGTATATCCACATCCATTTAAATATATAAAACGCTTAAAAAAATGCACAATGATCTTCCTGAAAATGGTTACCTATCTACATTAATTTTAGATTGTTAAGTAGGATAACCAGAAATAAAACACTTTATTTTCACATTTTATTCAATATAATCGTAACATCGTCTTAAAACCTTGCTGGTGCATCTATTTCTTCCTGATGTCTTGCCCACGATAAAAAGTACACCACGCTCGTGACATGCGCGCAGTTTCCAACAGTACGGCGGTCATGTATACAGGAACATGAATAGTTTTGAAAACTTTGTCTTCCATTTAGAGTGGGATCAATCAAAATATATGTCGTCGTGTGGAGAAGTGTCGTGGCCGTCTTGCAAGACTCTTTGAAACTTTATAGTTACGTGATACAAATGTCGTGCATACATTTGTGAGACAACAAGAAATTTTCACGAAGTTTCGTTCCAAGGCCACCTTAAGGTTTTAAAAGCTCGAAAATCCTTTTTGGTCGTAAGGAGATCGACGTCCAGAAATATTACATTTTCAATGCTGACCTAACTTAAACAAAAAACATTAAAATAAGACATAGGTACCTAATAGCAATATAAAATAACAGTCCAGTTACAAAAATATTTACGGAACTCTAATTACAGACAAATGGCGAAGCAATGGTTCTCTAATTTACTATTTTAAATCAAAGTACGCCTATAGCGGTTTGTTAATGTATTTGGGAAAACCAACTTTGTCAAGATGGCGACTTTTCGTTGTATGTCTTACTGAAACCAACATTATTTTAAAATTCAACTTAATGAAAACGCTAATTTCAAGGGGCGCGTAAAAATTTTGATAAAAAACTTATTATACTTCACAGAAAATATACGTGCGCCATGCAGATTCAAACATATTATACATCTTGACTTATTGTTAACACTCTACTCATAATTAATATTCTAGATAATATTTATAATAAGAAATGGATGAATAACTTACCTTTATCACTATTCATTTTTACAAATGTGAGCAGCAACATTCACCAATTCACTACACTTGGTATGAGCTTGTAAGAGATTTGTTATTGTCGTGTTTGGTTCCATTAAGCGCTGATAGTTAGCTTTGCGGGAGCAAATAGTTTTACGTAGTCCAACTATAAGGTCGTTATTGGGCAAAGCGGTGTTCACCAAGTCTACTAAAGATATTTAATCAGGAAAAATACGCCTATAAATTGGGCCCTTTTCCGTGGTTATAATTGCTTACTATTCCGTTATAATCCTAATAAAATGTTGGTTCCAGAACCATTACTAGACTACATTTTGCTGCTTGGGAGGTCATCGTGAATAAATGTCGCTCGGTTTTGATTAGATTTTCGCTGCGCCTGGGCCTTCTTTAACGCTCCATTCAACTTGTTCATGAAGTTTGAAATGGTATCGCGATGTTTTGTTGATTCCTCATAGAACTCGCCAGGTAATCGTAGCGTTTGGCCGTAAAGTAGTTCGGCGGTACTTGCACCTACGTCCTCTTTTATAGAAGCGCGCAGTCCTAGCAGTACTGTAGGTAGCTCATGTGACCATGTTGTAGATTTCAGTCTTGCGGTGAGTGATGTCTTGAGTGAGCGATGCCATCGTTCTATCACGCCGTTACACTGCGGGTGGTAGGCAGTGGTGCGGGTGCGATGTATTCCCATGCGTTGCATTAATTTTTTAAAAAGGTCGGACTCGAATTGCCTCCCTTGATCGGTGGTTATGGTTACTGGGCAACCGAATCTCGCAATCCAACCCTCATAGAATGCATTAGCAACCTTTTCTGCGGTTATGTCTTCCAGCGGAATGGCTTCGGGCCATTTGGTAGCCCTATCTATCATGGTCAATAGATATCGATAGCCGTCAGAAATTGGCAGTGGGCCGATGATATCAATTTGGGCGTGCTCCAGTCTGTTTGCTTGTTGAAAACTTGCGATAGGTGCCTTCGTGTGTTGTTGCACCTTAGAACGCTGGCACGCGTCGCACGTTCGAGTCCACTCATTTACGTCACTATTCATGGCGGGCCACCAGTAGCGGGCAGTGACTAATTTTCTTGTCGCCCTTATGCCGGGTTGACTAAGGTCGTGAATTGCTTGAAATGCTACTTTACGATAATGTGGTGGCAGATATGGACGAGCAGTGCTTGATGACATCTCGCAGGTAACGGGTTTGGCGGTTGAGTTGGGAATGGCGATCTTCTTGAATAGGTACTTTCCATTGTTTATTAGTATTTTTAACTCTTCGTCTTGGTCTTGTTTTTTTGCTAACTCGGTGTAATCCAGTGGTGTCGGGCATGTTATTGTTTCAACTCGAGATATTGCATCTGCGACTTGGTTGTCCTGGCCGGTTACGTGTTGAATATTTGACGTAAACTGTCCGATATATTCAAGGTATCTCGTTCGGCGGGGCGTCTCAGACTTGCTGTTTGAAATTATTGCGTTACACAGCGGTTTGTGGTCCGTGTAAACAATTAATTCTCGTCCTTCAAACACACGGCGGAAGTGACGTATTGCCATGTATATGGATAGCAACTCACGGTCGTATGTGCTATATTTTTGTTGTGCGTCACTGAACTTCTTTGAGAAAAATCCCAGTGGTCTCCAGCTGCCGTTGATCTTTTGTTGTATAACGGCACCAGCACATGTGTTTGAGGCGTCCGTCATCAATGCGAAAGGCTCGCTCAGTGATGGGTAGGACAATAATGCGCAGTTCTTGATGTCTTGTTTACTTTGATTGAATGCTTCTTTTGCCTCTTCGGTCCACTGTATGTTTCTTTTATCGTTTTTCTTGGCGTTGTGAAAGTATTTACTCAATTCTTTTTGATGTTCAGCCGCATGGGGTATACTCGAGCGATAAAAGTTCAGCATTCCGACGAATCGACGTAGTTCTTGGATCGTCTTTGGCAATGGATAGGACTGGATTGCTTGTACCTTTTCTTCCGTTGGTGAAATGCCTTCAGGGCTTATTGTGTATCCCAGGAAGTCGAGTTTTGACTGGCCGAAGATACACTTAGCGACGTTTATTTTTAAACCACTGTCGTTGAGTCGCTTAAACACTTCTTGCAGTTCTCTTCTGTGTGCTTCTTGGTTCTCAGAAGCTACGAGAATGTCGTCGACGAATGGGAAAACAGGTAGGCCGCGGAGCACGTTGTCGATATGACGTTGAAATGTCTGGCCTGCATTGATTAAACCAAAACACATCCTAGTGAACTCGTACAAGCCGAAAGGAGTAATCACGGCTATCTTCTTCACGTCTTCTTCTCTGTTTTTGATTTGGTAGTAGGCTTTCTGCAAATCAATTTTTGAAAATATCTTCTTGCCTTGGAGGTTATGTGTGAAGTCATGTAGTCGTGGTATAGGGTATCGATCGGGCGTGGTTACCGCGTTGAGTCTACGGTAATCACCACAGGATCTGTAGGTACCATCCTTCTTCAAAACCATGTGTAATGGACTAGCCCATGGGCTGTTAGACGGACGACAAATTCCTTGGCTCATCATGAGTTCGAATTCTTGTTTTGCAGCATTATATTTATGTGGCGGTAGTGGTCTTGCATTTGTAAATATCGGCGGGCCGGTGGTTTCAATATAGTGTTCGACTTCACTATTTCCCAGTTTCTTTAAGTTTGGTCTCGTGATGTCTGGGTACTTGGCCAACAGGTCGTGGTAGGGAAGGTTGTCATCGATAGTTCGGATGCTTCCCTCAGCTGCGGGTGACAGGAAACCTCGTGCCGATAAATTGGTTTTTTTGTCAACCAATCGTCGTCCATGAAGATCCACCATAAGTGCGTGGTGGTGCAAAAAATCAGCGCCTAATATCGGCCGACTGACTGTTGCAACCATAAATCGCCAGCTGTAGGCACGCCGCATTCCGATGTTCAGAACGATGGTTCGCTCGCCGTATGTGGGTATTTGTGTTCCATTTGCTGCATACAAGTAGTTGGTTGGAGTTCGCTGTTTATCGCGTGCAGTGGCGGGTAAAACAGAAACATTCGCACCAGTGTCGATAAGGAACTTTTTTCCGGTTGATTTGTCGTATAGAAATAGGCGGTATGTGGATAAATCATCGACTTCAGCCACCGCCACGGCTTGAGTCTCCGTTAGTTTTCCGACTTCTCACTTGTTGTTCCTTTATAACTGCACGGACTTCTACATCGGTATGCTGCCTTGCCAAATTTCTTATGGAAATAGCACACGGCATTTCTTCTGTCCCGAGATTTTGAGCTGGAACGGCTTCTGAAATTGTGGGATCGCCGTTGAAATTTGCGGGAACGATTCGTTTTCAGCTCTGCTATTTCCTTGGTCAGGGTTTCAATCATGCTGTACAGTTTCTGGTTTTCTCGTTCAGATGTCGCCGCTATTCTTGGAGCCTTTGACGTGGAAGATTGGCACTGGCAGGAACACACGGCGTTCACCTCCTTCGACGTAGTAGTCTTGTCTTCTTTCGATATGGGCGAAGTCATTTTGAACGCGGGGTCACCACTTTAGGGATAGCGTGTTACAAGTAAGAAGGCGAATAATGATCTGTGTCGTTTATTTGGGAGCGCTGCTTATATACAAAATTAGTATAAATAAATCATAATAAGTAGGGTACATTATATACGTTTGTAACTAACACAAAACAGTAATGTCGGTAGAGTGTGCCGCGCTCCTTTCGTTTAGCGAGCGCGATGATACGGCCGGCCGGCCCGCATTCCTTTTGCATTTGCTTAGTTTAGTATGCGCGGGCGCGCGGCGGCGATCGGCTGCGTGCGCTCCTACTCGTATGTCTGTCGTACGTAAGTATCAGCTGCTACATTATGATGGTTGTGTTTGAAACGATTGACGACTTAGCAATCAAGGAAGAACGTGAAATCCTTACCTTATTATTTAAACCCCCCTGAGAGAAAAAAACGACTTTTACTAGAGAGATCTGAAAATTTTAACACATGGGACGACAATGAGTTTTAGAGATTTCGCTAAAAAAAAGATATATTTTTTCATTAATTGAGGATACAATTGAACACGAAACAGAAAGATGAGTATTTCTTTATTTTCTATTACTGACCGATATTTGGTCACTAATTCCGCCAATAATCGTACTTCCGAACTAGTGAAGTTTATCACTTTTCACTATTAGCACGCTCACGTTTCTGTAATGTATTCATTTTTATACCACAAATCCAATATTTTAACGAGAAATAGTAACACGGTTTACACTTGCAAGCAAGCGACACAAATGAATAATAGGTGAATAGCAAAAAAAGGGTTTGACTGGACAATGACAAAAAATAATATATACCCTTTTTTTGCTAATCCTGTCTAACTTATTGAATCTCGCTTGCACATAGACAGTGTGCAGTTGGCTAGCATAGACCACTGATAGCTATTCTCTAGATAATATACGATTGAAAAATAAAAAAATTTACCTGAATTATTGACCTGTTAAACAGCCAGATAATTTTATACGCTAGGTAACTATTCGACGACTTAACTGAGGATTGAAAAATCGGCCCTTAGAAACATTCGAATTTCAAATCTTAGTGTTAATATATCGAAGATGCCTCTAATTACCTTAATTTTGAAAAAGATTTTGAGATTAACTGTCGATGAGATTGTGAGTAGATTTTGAACATTTTTAATGAGTTTTGGCCTTAGTAAATCGTCTGCTTTTAAAACAGATAATTTATTTGTTTACCTTTGTTAATCCAATTACAATATACTGAAATTGAAGGATTAGGTACCTTTTTAAGAGCATCGAGAAGCGCGACGCATCTTGCATTTGAGCCGGACACGACCCGGGAAGCCAACTGAACGCCCAGCTTTATAATAGCTGGGTGCAAGCTGAAAACAAAACAATATTATAAAGAGATATTACATTGCCCTGAAATACTTATACGAGCCGGGGTCCGGGATAATACCAATATATACCAAAAACACTATTTTTAAACAGCCACAAAAACAGTAATCAGATAGTTATAACAGTCACTTCATTCGCAGTTTCGCATTCAAATTTCAACTAACTTGCCACCAGTATTTATAATATGAAGTTTCTAGATAGTTCCAGAACATATTCGAGAACATTCTAGCATACATCAGAATACAGGCTTCATAAAGATATTGTGTATTTTAGCCTAATAGAAAGTATGAATTTGCAGCAGCATTTGTGGTAGCTTGTCTACAATAAATAAAAAAATAACTGTCTCTATTTTTTTATTTGTTTTGCAGTGCATAGTACTCAAAACAACACGACGACTATGCATCGGCGAGCTAATAACATATATTGCTCAATAAAAATTCAAGGTAAGTTCCACAATTGACCTAATTAATATAAAGACTCTTATGAACACAAAGAGTGTTAATTATATACCAATACATTGGAGTATTCTGTTCAATGGTTAAAAAGACCTCTAGAAATATGCAAAAAAACATTTTTACAAAAAAAAAACAATCACCTCACAATCAAAAACTAAAAAATAACTAATTTCAGTCAGCAGCTTTGGTACTGTTTTTGGTTTTGTACGAGTACTTGTTTGCTGGTACGAATTGAGATGAAAGAAAAACAATTTTTGCTGACTTCTTGAAAAGTTATTTATTAATTGTAACAAAGGTGTTTACAATAAAACGGTCGAAAGTGTACTAAACAATATTAATTGCTATGTGAATTTAAATTATACAGGTTTTGTATCATCACCATTTTCTAAAATTAAAGTTTTTTTTTTTACTTTTTGTCTTTCTTGTAAAAATGTTTACACGAAGGTAAAGAAGGTAAACACCAAATAAATTAAGTCATTCCTTAGATGGAATATTTATTAAATTAACCAAATACTATTGTAATTTAAATTTAACTGTTATCTTTTACTTTACTCTTATTTTTATTGTTTAACTAGCTGACCCGACAGACTTGTCCAGTCCCTATCTACCTACTTACCAGCCTATCCACCTACCTTAACTTCCCTACATACCCTACCTACCCTACATATCCTATCTACTCTACATACCCTACCTACACTAATTGCGCCTCCAAAAATTGAAGAAACTAATACGTCATTGATGTATAATTTTTTGGTGAAGAAATGAATTCGTCGTCTACCTATATAATTTTTTTGGTTTTTTTTGATTTTTTTAATGTTCCACGCAACTTTCTTAGTTTTTTCTTTCATGTGACTCTTCCCGTTGCAATACCAAACACAACAAAAAAGAAATAGCGAAATTGGTCCAGCCGTTCACGCGTGATGCCTATCTACCTACTTACCTGCCTATTTACCTACCCTACACCTACCTTAAACCAACAAAAAAAAAAATGTATCCTATGTCCGTCTCCTGGTTCTAAGCTACCTCCCCACCAATTTTCATCCAAATCGGTTCAGCCGTTCTTAAGTTATAAATAGTGTAACACTAACACGACTTTCTTTTATATGTGGGAATCGGAACGCATCCAGAGGTATGAAAGAGCAAGTGTAGTGTGTGTGAAAGAGATAGAGAGAGTGAACGGAAGGAAAGGATGAAGGAGGGGAGATGCGAGGACGCCATTAGAAAGATTAGACGAAAGACTGTGCGATCTACTTTTCAAAAAATAAAAGAAAAGTTTAATTTCAAGAAGACTTTATTTTCTTCACCCATTCTAACCCACAATTTTGGGGGCTCGTCCGGGATAGAGCGAGTGAAGAAAATATCAAGACGAACACGACGATTACCGAAGTTGCTTCTACGCATGCACGTGGCCGCCCCAACCCATCAACCGGCTAAGAATTTCAAAAGACTTACGATTTTAACGATTTACGACGAACACTGGAAAGAAGATGCCGAACGCGGAAGACGCAGCGCGAGGTGTTTCTTTTGCCCAATATGCTGAAGAGTTAATCAATAAATTCACGGGTCAAGATAGTACCTACCCAGTAAGCCGCTGGATACAGGATATAGAAGATAACTCTGAAATATTTGAATGGACGCCGTTGCAACAATTGGTTGTTGCTCGGAGGTCGCTGAGTGGAACGGCAGCATTATGGCTGAAGAGTGAGAGACCGTTTAAAGCGTGGGTGGACTTGAAGCAAGCCATCATCAAAGAGTTTCCCGACGCAATTGACCAAAAAACCATCCATGAGTTGATGAGCGCACGTAAGAAAAAACCCGAAGAAAGTTGTTTAGACTATGTACTAGTCATGAAAGAGCTGGGAAAACGAGGAAAAATTCCCGACTACGTCGCTATAAAATACATAGTGGATGGTATCCAAGACATAGAAATTAATAAAATAACATTGTATGGTGTCACAACGTATGCCGATCTCAAAGAAAAGTTAAAAATATATGAGTGCGTGAAAGAAAAAATGAAAGCGCGACGCGATTCTCAACGAAATAGGCAAGCCTCTCAAGATAAAGATACGAATACGAGTGCTGGAAGAAAAAACCGTGGTAGTGAAATACGTTGTTTTAGCTGTGGGGAATTTAATCATTCATCTCAAAAGTGTCCTCATAAGGAAAAGGGCCTCAAATGCTTTAAATGCAATAGTTTCGGCCATATTTCCACTAAGTGCACGACGACGACAAAACACGAAGATAGTCGGAAGCATTCGGGAGACGCCGATAGCCAAACTCGTCGGCCAACCAGCAGCGAGGACGACCTGCAGCGCCGCCAACATGACGGACGGCAATTAGGCAGAAAACCGACCAATCAGAGCACTTCAAAGAGCGCGATGTTCACTATGGACGATGTTTCTAAAGTTGGCACCACTGACAACAATGAAGATAATGTCACCTGTCATGGCTGTCAAAACAAAGTCATGCAAATTGTAAACAAACCTGGAACAAAGCTAGGAAAACCAATTTTAAGTATTTTGATACAAGATGTCGAAGGAAAAGTTCTTATAGACTCCGGAAGCGATGTCAACTTGATGGCAGACGACTTTTACGACGTGATCGGGCAACCAGAGAAGATAGAAGATGGTGTTGTGCTTTCGGGTCTCGGACTTAAACAAGTGCGTTCGACGGGGAAATTTACGATTAGTGCGAAAATTGAAGGACAATATTACGACGAAATTATATTCCATGTAGTGCCAAAATACTGTATGCCGTATTCGGTAATATTAGGACATGAGTTTCTCTGTAGGGTAACGATGATTATGAATGAAGGAAGTGTGTCGTTGCTACCCTGTGGTGAAGAATGGATGAGACGAATGAATTGTTTTACTATAAATGAGAGTGTTGTTGTAGGTTCAACAGTTGATCCAGCTGTCAAAAGTGATGTTTTACGCTGTGTAGAGGAGTACAAACCTCACCAAGTAAAAGAAGTACCTATACAACTCAAGATAATACTGAAAGATGACATCCCAGTAGCTCAAAAACCAAGGCGGTTGTCCCTTAAAGAACAGGAGTTAGTGGAAAATCAGGTAACAGAGTGGCTGAACAATAATATAATAAGGGTAAGTTTTTCAGAGTTTGCTAGCCCCTTAGTACTTGTTAGAAAGAAGGACGGTTCTACTAGAATTTGTGTGGACTACAGACAGATTAACAGGAAGATGATAAAAGATGAGTATCCACTTCCCGTTATTGAAGACTTAATTGATAAGCTGAGAGAGGCTAAAGTATTCAGTGTACTTGATTTAAAAAATGGTTTCTTTCACTTACGAGTAAGTGAAGAATCTATTCCTTATACTTCCTTCGTGACACATCACGGGCAATTCGAATTTTTGAGAGCACCTTTTGGGTTGTCTAACTGCCCAAAGTATTTTATGAGATTTGTGTCTACAATATTCAGAGATCTAATAGATAAGGGTATTATGCTAATATTTATTGATGACATCATAATTCCAGCCAAGGATGAAGTACAAGGTGTGCAGAGACTAAGAGAAGTTTTATCTGTTGCTTCAGAGTATGGACTGGAAATAAACTGGAAGAAAGCTAAGTTAATTTGCAACGAGATTGAATACCTTGGACATCGTATACAAAATGGTGAAATCAGCCCAAGTTCTGAAAAAACTGATGCAGTGATGAGATATCCTGAACCAAGAAGTATAAAGCAAGTGCATAGTTTCATAGGACTCACCTCATATTTCCGAAAGTATATACAAGATTATGCTAAGATTGCGAAGCCCTTAACCGACTTGATAAAACAGGATGCCATCTTTATTTTTGATGATAACCAACGCGATGCATTCAACCTACTGAAGAAGAAACTGGTGAGTAGCCCAGTGTTAAAAATTTATAACCCAAAATTGCCTACGGAAGTTCACACAGATGCGTCTAGCATAGCATATTCAGCGATTCTGTTTCAGCTACACCAAGGTAGTGGACTTCATCCCGTCCAATATATGAGCAGGAAGACAAGCGATGCACAACAGAGGTATCCTAGCTATGAGCTAGAGGCGCTCGCAATAATAGAAGCAATCAAGAAGTTTCGCCATTACCTATATGGGGTACATTTTAAAATAGTTACAGATTGCCAAGCTTTTGCTTTAACTCTCAAGAAAAAAGATTTGTCAGCCAAGATTGCAAGATGGGTATTATTCCTAGATCAGTATGATTTTGTGATAGAACACAGAAAAGGTTCACGGATGAGGCATGTAGATGCATTGAGCAGACACCCTTATATTTCAGCAGTAGTGACAAACCTTCATGATAAAGTTAAAGAAGCCCAGATCCAAGATGAAGGACTAAAAGCTATTATAGACATTGTTAAAGAAAAACCCTACCTAGACTACTGGATGGACAATGAGATTCTATACAAGGGAGAACAGAAGCTATTGGTAATTCCAAGAAGTATGGAAAAAGAAGTCATAAGAAGAGTGCATGGCAACGGTCATTTTGCAAAGAGAAAAATGAAGGAACTTATAGTAAAAGATTTCTACATAAAAGAAATGGATAAGAAAATTGAAGACTTTATAGTAAGTTGTATACCCTGCTTACTAGCAACGAAGAAGCAAGGAAAACAAGAAGGTTTCCTGAACCCTATCAAGAAGGAAAGTGATCCACTGCATACCATACATCTTGACCATATTGGTCCAATGACTGAAACAAGGAAGAAATACAATCATATACTTACCATTGTGGATGCCTTCACCAAATTCGTGTGGCTCTTCCCCACGAAAAGTACAACCAGCAGTGAAACCCTGGACAAACTCAGAATACACCAGCAGATGTTTGGAAACCCACAAAGAATAATAACCGATAGGGGTACTTCCTTTACGAGTCACGAGTTCCAGGAGTATTGCAAGGATGAGAACATACAGCATGTACTGATCACAACAGGAGTTCCACGTGGAAATGGTCAGGTGGAGCGAATTCATGGGATTATTAAACCAACCCTTACAAAGTTGTGTGCAGAAGACGCGTCTGTTTGGTACAAGCATGTAAGTAGATTACAACGGGCAATAAACAGCACTTTCCAGAGAAGTATTAACACCAGCCCATTTGAATTACTTACAGGTGTTAAGATGAAATGCAAAGAAGATATTCCTTTAATTGACTTATTACAACAAGAAAGTTTAGAGCAGTTCAATGAAGAAAGAGAAGAGTTGAGAAATAGAGCAAAAGAACAAATACTAAAGATTCAAGAAGAAAACACAAAAACCTATAACAAGAAGAGGAAGGAAAGCACCAAGTATGAAGTTGGAGATCGAGTAGCAATACAAAGAACACAGTTTGGCCCAGGACTCAAGTTAAAATTGAAATTCCTAGGACCATATAGGGTCACTAGAGTCAAACGCAATGATCGCTATGACGTTGAAAAAGATGACATCACAGTGGAAGGTCCAATAAAGACTTCCTGTTCTGCCGATGGTATGAAGAGATGGCCTGATGATGCATGAGTAAGTACGAAATGTTTTAGATGATGTATTGAATGTGAGATTGTATGATTGAAGTGTTACTGTATTTTGCTTTGTGTATTTTATTGTAAGTCTCACAACTGTATGCTAGAGAAACTCATTTCATTTGTTCTTCAAGTGTAAATTGATGTTACCACTCATTAAGCTTTTATATTGTAAGTTAACTTGTCCTATTTTGTAATTAAAATAGTGTTTAAGCTGACAACACAATGTTGAATATTGTTATGATGTTTTGTGGTTAAGTTGAAAAGAATACCTACCTTTTTGTTTAAAATTATGTTTAATAAAAAAAAATCCTAATGGTGTTAAGTGTAGAAGAATACTTACTTTCGTTTAATTAAGACTGTGTTCACTTAATAAAATATGAACATTGTTATGTACCTTATGTTGTTAGTTATGTATAAGATAAGATGTTTATATTATTAAGTTGTCTTGTTGAATGATATTATGTGCTAGTTGTTTTGATGAATAAAGATGACCGATAGTGGAGGATGATGATGAGGTAAGAGTCATGTCGATGATGATGAGGTAAGAGTGATGTGAATGATGTATGATGTGTAACAGTGATGTGAATGATGCATGATGTGTGAGAGTGATGTGTATGAATAGCGTGCATGTCTGAGGACAGACATGATTGTCGGATGGCCGAATGTGGGAATCGGAACGCATCCAGAGGTATGAAAGAGCAAGTGTAGTGTGTGTGAAAGAGATAGAGAGAGTGAACGGAAGGAAAGGATGAAGGAGGGGAGATGCGAGGACGCCATTAGAAAGATTAGACGAAAGACTGTGCGATCTACTTTTCAAAAAATAAAAGAAAAGTTTAATTTCAAGAAGACTTTATTTTCTTCACCCATTCTAACCCATATAGATATTAGACTAGCTGACCCGACAGACGTTGTCCTGTCCCTATCTACCTACTTACCTACCCTACACCAACCTTACACTTACCCTACACCTACAAAAAAAAAAGTATCCTATGTCCGTCTCCTGGTTTTAAGCTACCTCCCCACCAATTTTCATCCAAATCGGTTCAGCCGTTCTTGAGTTATAAATAGTGTAACTAACACGACTTTCTTTTATATATATACTACTCAAAACAAAATAAGGGCCACAAGGTATTTTTTCATTTTGGTGTAATTTATTAAACATTTACATATTGAAAGTAGTAAAATATTGAGTATACAAACTCTTTGATACCTAAACTTTTTAATATTGTAGCATTCATCTAATGCTGGCAACAATTTTAAATAAAATTTGATTTAAAATCCTTTTTGAAAATTTTGATTCCATTTTCTTTGACGTTTTGTTTTGTCTTAGCTTCTTGGTTTATTAGAAATTATCAGAGTTCATTGATATCTCGAGTCAGAAACACCTTTTGCAATATGCCACAAGCACGCAGGCGTCATATGGACTCGCTGACAGCAACCAGAGCCGTTACGATGATTGAAGAAGGTCATTCGCAGCGATCTGTGGGTTTGCAATTGGGATTTTCTCGAAGAGCTATTCAAAATCTATGGAATCGTTTCCAAGAGACCGGCAGTGTTAGAAGAAGACCTGGTTCGGGCAGAGTTCGCATTACAACAGCTCATGAGGATCGTTACATTCGATTAAATGCGCGCCGAGATCGCACAACGACGGCCCGCAAGCTGCAAAATCGTTTACGGCTGACAACGGGTACTCGTGTCAGTGACCAAACTATTCGCAATCGATTGCATGAAGACCAGCAGGCATCAAGAAGGCGAGTTGTTCCATTAACCAGAAATCATCGTGCAAATCGTTTAAGATTTTCCCGTCAACATTTGGACTGGGACATAAACCAATGGGGCATGGTGCTCTTCACAGACGAATGCAAAGTTAAATTTTTTAACGACGATCGGCGTACAAAACGAACAAACGGCTTACTGGCCGGCTGCGCCGGCCAGCCTCAGCCGCGGCGGCGGGCGTTAAAACCACCTGCTCCTCAGCTCGCGGGCCGCCTCGCCCCTCCACGCCTACGCAAATTTAAATTACACTCTAGAGGTAGGGCAGACAAGACTAAGTGGAGTCGGTTTCGCAGCGATTCGTTTCTGTCATTAACTTTGGTAGCACAACATATTGACTTTTTAAGACAACATTTTTGTTTTTGTCTATTTATATCTACACATTTCCGTTGAAATAAATTCCATGGAAAAATACAGCAAACAAACAATATTCGTTAAAAAAAGAATTCTACTATTTGATAAGTTTGTTAAACAAAAAAATGTGATTAAAAATTCATTGAATTGTGTTTCTGTGAAATATTTTTCATTGAAGTAAATAGTCTTTGAAACAATAATAGTCGAAATAAAAATACGAGAACCAAATATTATGTTAAACATTTTCTGGGAAACGAAATTCTATGAAATTTCTGTCTGCGAAACAAGGGGACACCTGTCAGACCACATGTGATCCCATTTGCACAGCGAGCGGGTCCTGGATTCATCTTGATGCAAGACAATGCTCGTGCACACACGGCTCAAGCGACTCGGTTTGTACTGGAAGACTCTCAAATTCAAGTCTTGCCGTGGCCGGTGCACAGTCCGGACTTAAATCCAATAGAGCACATGTGGGATCAGTTGAAACGAAGAGTTAGAGACGGTGATCAGGAATTCCACAACCAACAGCAACTCATCAACGCTGTGAAAAGGACCTGGGAAGAGATTTCAATGGAAAATGTCAGGCATTTGATTGAGAGCACGCGTGCGTAGCTAAACGAGGGGGGCATACCCGTTACTAAAAGATGAGCATGGAGTATTTTCTTTTGTTTTCAGTAACTTGACGTTGTTTTGATTTTTAACCTAAAATGTATTTTTTCTTTCAAAAGCAAATAAACTTTTTAATCATTATTATTTGAATAAATTTATTGGTCTACATGGTAAAAACAACATTAGTTTTCGTTATGGAGACAAAAAATATATATTGGTTTTATTATTTTCATGGTACAGACAAAATACCTTGTGGCCCTTATTTTGTTTTGAGTGGTATTTATAGATATACAGATTTTTTTTGTGTCAGTGAAATTGTACTTAACATTTGTTTTGAATAAAAACAATAAAAAATAAATAAATGACTATTACAATAAAAAATTAATGATTATTATTATCATGATGGTAACAACTAACAAGCCAATTTTCTTTCACCTACCCTAAATAATGGGTATGTATTCAAAAGTTAGAGTTTACTTTTACTGCAAGATCTACACCCTATCTATAAAGTTCATGGTTACAAGATATCAACCTTAAACCTTTACCTTGTTAGGTTTTTAGAGCTGTACTTTATTTATTATTTTTATTAAGAACTATTGTTCCATAGTGACAAGACAATTTCAACCCTATGCAGTTTGTTCAAAGGTTACTTTTAGTCTACCAGTCAGTTTTATTGAGAGAGCACTTACTTGGAATTGATGGCAATCGCCTTGAGTGACTCTTTGTCATGTTCTTTGTACAAATGTTGGAACCAGTTCACTCTGTGAGCACTTTGAGATTTCACTTTCGGTTTCTCTGACAATTTCTGTTTGGCTGCTTTCTCCTGGAACAATTTGAAAACCTAGTAAAGTAAGAAAAAATAATAAATATATCTCCAATTTATAATATTAATACCCATATTAACAACCAATAACATGGAAAGCACTTTTTTTTCTCTAGCTTACACTGTTGCACTGAAAGGCAAAAATAAAATATTTAGTAAAATTATGAACTTATATAAATTACTAGCTGACCCGACAGACGTTGTCCTGTCCCGATCTACCGAACATTTGGATGGGGGATGAAAAGGGGGGGAAAAAGGGGGATGAAAAATAGATGTTGGCCGATTCTCAGACCTACCCAATATGTACACAAAATTTCATCAGAATCGGTCAAGCCGTTTCGGAGGAGTACGGGAACGAAAACTGTGACACGAGAATTTTATATATTAGAAGATGAAAACTGAAATCAATTAAACTATGCTTTCTTTGTTATCATTAAATTCAATAGACAACAAATAGGTAGTTTTATTTATTTGCTAAATTTCTTCTTTACACTAGTAGATGTTCCAAAGAACCTTTTTGACTCACATATTTCGATTTACAGGTCTAATTTGAATAATTTCAAAGACTCAAGTGCTAGAAATCATTTGCCACTCACCTCCTTAACTTTAGGAACATCTCCTTCAGGCGTTGCCTTCACATTAACATTAGGTTTCACCACAACTCTATCTTGTGCAGCTTGTTTGGCAGCTCTTTGTGCTTCTTGCTTTGCACGCCGTTCTGCCTTCAACTCTGATTTACTTTTGTTACTTTCTTCAGCCTTAAAATAAAACCTTTTTTATGAAATTAGTACCTCTGATTCAAATCACAAACAGTACCAGAAGATGACATTAAAAAATTAAAAATAAAATATTGTAACTGGTCAACTCATTGTCTATGTTGTTTTACCTTTTTATTATTACCACTCAAGTCAATAGCATTAACTTTGACAGTGACATCATTTATTTCCTTAGCTACATTAGCTATATCTCTTAAAGTTTCCACTACATCTTTCACAGTCATATCTTCATTTACTGGCTTAGGAACTTCCTTTACCTCAGGCTTTACTATAGGAGCATCTCCTTCTACTGTAGCACCCATCTTCTTAGCATGCTTTGCAGCTTTCTTGGCAGCTCTTTCAGTTTTGATCTGCTCTTTACTTCTATCAGTAGTATCAATATCAGTTTCTACCTTTACAGCTTTATCAACTTCATCCTTACCTTTTGGTGAATTTACTTTAGGTTCTACTTTGACAGGTTTTTGCTCATCTTTTGTTTGTTTTTGGACTGGAGTTTGTTTTATGCTAGCACTCTGTGCAACTGCACTTTGTTCTTTAACTTCAGTTGATACTGTGTCCTTACTCTTGCCTTTTAGTTTGGCCTGCTTTTTTGCCTGTCTGGCAGCCACTACATCTTCTCTTGCAGACATGTTTATAAATTTTTCTGTTTTAGTTTTCACTAAACTACTGTGCACATCTCCTGTGTCAGGGTATAGGTTAACTATGAGGTTCTTATTAGAATCTTCAATTACTCTACAACTATTTGCTACAGGCGTATGAGGTGTGTGAGGGTTTAACAAAATAGATTTTAGTTTAAGTCTCCTAATTCGTCTCTTTGTACTTGCAGTTAATTTTTGGTGGTTTTCCTGTAAGAGACAATTTGTATTACTGGAAATTCTTTCAGTCCTACTAACAGACCACATAATGTTAACTAAAGTGGATGACACAAATATTCATAAAACAAATTAATTTACTAGGAGTACTAAGACTAAACAAACTCTCAAAATAAAGGGGTTACACAAGTTTTAAAATGATAGCAAAATTAGTGTAGGATTGTACAGCGATCTTGTAACTCTTGGCACTCAATTTCATATGAATTGGACAGAATTTCATCAACTTTGCTACCTATACAAATAGATTTCGAACATAACCTCAAAATTATAAAGTGACACATCATAACAACAATAAGCAAAATCACATATACCTGAGGCATTACCATGGCAGCTAATCCTTGGTAAGCTATAAAACATTTATGAATGAACAAATTGCTATATTTTTTCACATAAATAATACTAAAATAGCACAATAGTGTACGTAACTGAACATGGTACTTACGTTTTTAAAAGCTTTCTACGAAACGTAGATGGTAAAAATTACTATAGATGACTGTAAGACTTGCAAATCTAGTAATTGTGTAAAACAATAACTATTTTATTAAACTTTTCGCTTTTCTCTAACAATCTGACGAACTGGGAAAATGAGTTTGACACAACACAATTGACAAACGACATTGCAGTGTTGCCAGTGGCCGATTGTCAAAAGTAACCTGAGACAGCTCAAAAAGTAACATTTTCATGACAAAAGTAAAAGGCTTATTACACTATACAATAGGGTATTACACCCATTTTAGAAAAGTGTTTCAATGAATTTCTGTAGTGCTAATATGACACCAAAAAATATACAACATTTTTATTCAATCGATAAGTGCCATAAAAATGCATCTAAATTTTAAATTTTCAAATTTCGCGCGTAGTTTGACGAAAACGCCTCTTACTGGACGCCATATTGCTCAGCGTAAATGACGTCAGTTCGTTTTGTATCAAATGAGCTCATATTAAATATGATGATTGTATATAATTTAAAAATAATTAAAAGCATATTTTGTAATAGGTGTAATGATGAAAAAATTACGTTGGTTACGAAAATAATATAAGTACAAAGCCTATATTACGCCAATCGGTTGACTGACAGTTGTCAATTTTTTATTTACACAGCCGTATGGCGTAATGACATGGCCGCTACTATTTCACGGTGTTTTATAACAGATTAAAAATACTGAAAACTTTAAATTGAATTTAAAAAATTGTTTTGTTATTTTATGAACTAAAACTTACATTTTCCGACTGCTTTATGCCTAAACTGTCTCAATAACATATTTATAGATTTTTACTCGTATAGAGTAAAATACCCTATTTTTAGGAAATCAATTTAGGAAATCGGCAGGTGTAATCGTAGTTAGAACAGATTGGATCCGATTTAGTGTAAATTGGAGGTCCCGACCGCTCTACTTCCTAAATTGTCTACGATTTAGGACAGTGTAATCACGGCGCTACGATTTAGAACGACTAGTCGGCGTCCGTGCTTTGAGCGAAGTGGACGAGTAAACTGCGATGACTGACTTATTTTGGACGAAGGCGTTGAAAGCATTATTTTCTTTCTACCACATAACACAAAACTTAATATACTTAAAATGGAATAAAAATTGACAGCGGCTAAGTTTATTCTGAGGAAATGAAATAGATGTCTTTAAACATAGATTTATTTATTTATCTATTTATTTATTTATTTCTTAACATAGGTATTAAGACATAATTAAGATATAAAAACCTTACACACAAACAATAATTATTATCTATAGTTCGTGGATCTCTTGGGCTGTGTAGATGGGTTTAAAAAAATGCAGCAGGTAGACGAGTCATACAGTATGGTGACGAGTAGACCAGAGTAGGTAGAGTAGACGAATAGATTGGGCTAGATCAAGCCCAATCTTCTGTTGTTTTGGTAAAAACGTCGCCATCGATCGAAAATTCAAAACGTGCTACCCAGTACGATCCTTCTTCACGAATGCGTCGTCTGTACGATTTAGAATCCAATGTAGTGTGATCACTAGCTAACAACTTAGGTTCCTAAATTGATTTCATACAAATTGTATAGTGTAATAAGTACTTTTCCGAAATGGTCCCATTTAAATTTCATATAGATCTGATGTCAATGAGTTTTGGAGACAGACATCGGAACTCTTCAAAAAATGACAGCAAATCCGTCGCGATTGCTGCTATCGTATACAATTTTTACGCAATTACACACCATAACATCACGCCTGTACACACTAAAGGGTTACGCAGGTTATTTTTTCGCGATTGGAAGCTAGTTATAGCACATAGTATTCAAGAAATTTCATGAATATATTCCACCTATTGCGTTATTATTCTAAGGGCGAAAAATTAAGGGATCACTTAATTTTTTTGGTGTTACCGCTTCTTAATTAATTTGGATGATAAGAAGTAGGCACAAAAAAGCGAGAAGAAAAAACATTTTTACCAAAAAAGACAAGCCTTGAAATAGGTAGTTAAAAACAGCTTTAATTTCGGAAGTCGGTGGCAAAACAAAACAACAAATAGAACCAAAGCCACTGCCTTTAAGCGAATTACCTATAGGTATCTTTTTCTCTCCAATAAAACAAGAAAGAGACTGAAGAGACAGATATAAATAAGAGCTATCAATTTAAGTTGATATAATGTGATATGCTAATACAAATTATGGATGTAATTTCAGAACATATTGATTAAAAAGCCTGGAAGCCGACCCCAATGTAATTGGGAAAAGGCTAGGCAGATGATGATTGATTAAAAACACGGCTAAGTTCAAGAAAAAACTAATTTGACATCACTTACTTCGTTAATCGTTTTTATCTATCGCCGTCCTTTTCTTCAATTGCCTGGCAGTAAGAGATGCCAATTGTCTAATTTTAGTTTAGTTTGTGAACAAGTTAATTGGAGCCATTATCTCATTTTATGACGACACTAATACTGTATTATGGCATTACATTAATAAATGAAAAATAAAAAAAATCTTGTCACGAGTGAACCGGTTCATCCTAGGCATGCGTGTTCCAACTTAGGCCGCAATACCACTTAAGATCAGATGATTTGCGGTCAAACGCAAGCTTATTTGATAGTAAAAAAAAACCAAGCTTTGCTCGGTATTATGTTTTTAAAATCTGAAACCTAGCTATATTGATTTATCGCCCCCGAAACGCCCTGCATACTCAATTTAATGAAAATAGTTGGAACCGTTTCCGAGATTGCTCGTTTAAAGTTATTTAAACTTTACGATTTTACGATTCCATCGAATGTTAGCTATACTCCGTTTACAATAAGATTAGACATATACACAAACCTTTTTTACAGTCCGTATAACTGATTTTGACTTATATGACAAATGGCAGCTGAAGTAAACAGTTGTTATTGTCACCACTTTTTTGCCTCTAATGTCATCCTTAAGCCTACGGAATAGAAGTCAAAATCGGTTGAAGGGACTGTAAAAAAGGTTTGTGTATATATCTAATCTTATTGTAAACGGAGTATAGCTAACATTCGATGGAATCGTAATAAATAATCAAAAATGGTGAATCGATATACAATTAATAATGTCCAAGGAAGTAAATTACCAACCAATTTAATAATGTCTTTCAATAGCTGTTGTTTTTGCTAGAAAATATAATATTTGTTTTTTTTTTATGTATCATGAAAGTAACGCAAAAGTAACATTTTGAGTCGTGTAACATGGAAGTAACATGCGAGGGTCAAAAGTAACGTAAAATGTTACAAAAGTAACATTCTGGCAACGCTATTTTGGCTGACAGTTGTAATTGTAAAAGAAATTATGACAGCACCATGGACGTATTATTACGTCCATGCACAGCACAGACATAATTATAATACCAGTAGTATTATATTTCTGTGTAACACAGGAGGTGACAGGGAGGTCCAATGATAATAACTGTACTTTTGTAATATTTACAAAATTAACTAGAATTTAATGTAACAAGCATGTACAAACAACCTTTGTACCTTCCTCTTCCTCTCCACCCATCCACATTTATACTCATAACTCTTTGGTCACATGCGTTTCATCCCTTCTTTTTACATGCCCATACCAAGACAAAAACAATTCCCTTTCAACTTTTCTATCATCATATCACCGAAAATAATTATTTATTTACTCTCCTTTTGTATCAGCACCAGCTCAATGGATCACCTGTGTCAGCAGAAAATACTCCTTCTTTTTCTTCTTAGCGTTTGCCATCGAGGCAAACACGGATACGTGTATCATGTGTGTATGTGTGCGTGTAAATGTGCCAGTGTGCTACGTATTGTAGAAATACTGGCCAGTCAGCAAGTTTTTCCAAGCCAGCCAGCTAACAGCAGTCCTTCAGATTCTTAGAGTTCGGATTACATAGTAGGTACTATTGTCGTCGTGTGGTGCTGGCTGCGAATTGCACCACCCCATTTCTGCATGAGTGTCGTAAAAGACGACAGGGATATTGTCCAGAGAATGGGCATCAGTGTCCTTCTAAATACCATAACACCTACTGCGATCGCCAACATGCTAATTAATGCATGTTGGCGATCGCTGCAACATGATGCATGTTGGCGTTCAGCCGTAATCATGTACGGCTGAACCCCTCTAGGGAGAGACCCTGCAGTGGGCGTCTAAAGGCTGACATGATGATGACTATTGTGACCTTTTCTAGAATTTATTTTCTTTCTTTTTTTTCTTTATTTACTTATTTACGGTGAGCTGTGTGCCTGGCCTACATTTATATTATTATAATTATTATATTATTTAGCTTGTACTGTCCCACTGCAGGGCAAAGCCCTCCCTCCATTTCTTCTATCGGTCTCGACTTTTAGCTATGTCTTGCTAATTCTTAAGGAAGCTATCCAAGTCATCCAGCCATCTCTTTCGTGGTCTACCGTGGCCCCGTCTCGCCATTTCAGGGCATCAATTTAAGGATTTACGGGCCCATAGATCGTTCGGCATGCGGCAGACATGTCCAACCCAGTTCAATTTAAACTTTGCAGCCTTTTGAGCCACGTCAACTAGGTTACTAGGTAATTGATGAGGAAAAATGACACGTATCTGGTTGCGAACTGGTTTAGGAACTTAAGAGTCTGCTCTGAACCTGAACCGCTGAACCCTTTACGAAAAGATTGTCATAATCAACCAAGCCATTAATATTAAGTTCTTTGACTTACTAAACAAAATAACTGGCAGAATATATTTACAAAAATATGTAGATAAAATAGCGCGTCGTATCTTGCTGACTGTACTTGAAACTGTCGCTAAAGGGGAAAGAAGTTGCAGTAGGTACCTATATGGAAACTTATAAAACTTATATACGTTCTTCTGTGTCAAGAAAAAATATCAGATCTTGGATTTTTGTCTGTAGCAAATGCTATCAAGTACTCAGAAGTTAAATTATTCCGGTTAATAAAAAACATTGCAAGATTTTTTTTATCAAATTGGTTGTTCTTTTACTTTTTTGTGATACTGGATAACAGTTTACATAATAGTTGTCAAAGAATATGTTTAAACCACGAAGTAACAGGTTTAAACACATTCCACATTATGTATGATACAGAACACAGGTGAGGTAATGTCCGACTGAAGCTTCGGCTTCGTCCACCTCCGGTCAAAAAACCCACCATCAGTGAAATCTTTGGCTTTGCCCAAAATGGGCCGAAGTTTAAACCTTATTGTGAATGAGCGAGACTGCGCTGGACATGTCGACGCGCGGTGTATCACACTGCGTAATAACCATTGTACTCTTTGGTAATAACTCGTTTATTTATTTTGACTACTTATGTCCAATTAGTAATAACAAAACATTGCTGAATTTACTTTTAATTTTCAAAAAAATTCAAAACTGCATTTATTTATTTGTTAGTCTAGTTTCAAACTAGTCGAGAAAAACAAAGATTGATCTATGATTGTTAAATTA
The DNA here is from genome assembly GCA_947361185.1 of Charanyca ferruginea. Classification (NCBI taxonomy): domain Eukaryota; kingdom Metazoa; phylum Arthropoda; class Insecta; order Lepidoptera; family Noctuidae; genus Charanyca; species Charanyca ferruginea. Next base: position 25,996,785 of record OX376058.1, on the reverse strand, counting down.
CTTTAAATTAAATGTAGGTACCTAAGTCACATTATTTCAAGTTGCAAGGTATTTTTTATCCAGATCAACTTCTAAAGATGATTAACAGGTACATTTTTATCGGCAATATATAATATCATTGGGCCACCATAACTGAAATGTCGATGTCTGCTTTTTATATAATTTTTATATGACGCGGACCGTTCGATGCTTCAATTATTAAAGTATCACCAATTTTTTTTTTTACTTTTTTTCCAGCATTTCAGATCGGTAATCTTCAATATCAACGAGATCGATTGTATTTTTTTCAAATTCTAATAATAGAGCTTGATATCTTAAAAATAATTGAGAGAAGTTTATGACTCGATTATTTTCAATTATTTTATTTGAAATAAAATCGGCAATACATTCAAAAGCTTGTTTATGCAGGTTTCGATAAATATGCCAACTGGAATCTGAATGATGATCATCATGACTTCGTTTTTCTTTCGTTAGAAAAGAATCATAACAGGGTTTATGTAGTGAGAATTTATTGGAATTCACAGAGTGCTTAAGCGAGATTAATGCGGTGATTGAAAATAATAGTGTCGGATCAGTTTTCATTCTTGGTGACTTTAACGCACACCCGGGTGAACTGTTTGCTAACGAGCTACTTTCGTTCTGTGCGGATCAGTTATGGACGTGTGTTGATATGAATACACTTCCATCGGACACCTTTACATATGTAAGCGACGCACACGGGTGCCGTCGCTGGCTCGATCACTGCGTAGTGACAGGTGGCGCGCTACCCGCTATTCTCAATGTGTCGGTATTGTATGACTCATACTGGTCGGATCACTTACCTGTTATGTTAGAATGTAAGTTTAATGATATCAAAAGGCATACTATGGTAACAAAGCCGTGCGCACTTGTAAATAAAGTGGTCTGGGGTGAACGTGATGCCGAACAAATTGCTAAATATCACGATTGCTGCCATTCAGAATTAAAGCAAATTGATTTTCCAAGCGAATTTAGTCATTGTGCTGACAGGATGTGTAATGATTCCTGCCACTTACCTTTGCTAGATGAAATGTATAATAACATTGAACGTGTACTTGTGAACGCTGCTGAATACAGTTATTATCATAAAGATATCACGAAGCGTAAGAATGTTATTGGCTGGAATAAGTATGTTCGCGACGCTCACGAGATGGCGAGACTTTATTATAAGCTTTGGTTAATATTTGGTAAGCCCAGTTCTGGTCCGGTTTTTAATGATATGAGCGAATCCAGAAAAAAATTCAAGCGTAAATTGAAATGGTGTCAAGCAAATCAAAACCAAATTAAAATGGATATAATTGCTAAACACCACTCTAATAAAGATTTTTGTAAATTCTGGAAAGCAACAAACAAAATGAGTCACAAGCCGAGCCTTCCTGTGAGCGTCGAAGGTGTACATGACAAGGGTAGTGTTGCGGATCTATTTCGGCAGCATTTTAGAGTACAATCACCCCTAAACAATGAGCCGCAGTTGCCGGAGCCCGATTCTGGGGCCGTCGGCTATACGCGAAGTGTCACGTTTGCTGCAAAGCAGATTGCTGCTACAATTAAGAACATGGTTAGGGGGAAATCGCCCGGGCATGACGGTCTCAGCATCGAGCACCTGCAGCATGCTGGGATCCACTTGCCACGAGTCTTATGTATGTTTTTGAATTTATGTCTAGGTCATTCTTATTTACCTGAAAAATTAATGCGTACAACTGTTGTACCGATCATCAAAAATAAAACGGGTGATTCGTCTGTGCTATCAAATTATAGACCTATTTCGTTAGCGACAATTATTGCTAAGGTGCTGGACAGTCTGCTTGTATGCCAGCTTGATAAACATCTAAAAATAAACGATGCACAATTCGGGTTTAGGCCCGGATTATCTACAGAGAGTGCTATCCTTAGCCTCAAGCAGACTGTGCAGTATTATACAGCAAGAAAGACACCTGTATTTGCGTGTTACCTAGATTTTTCAAAAGCTTTTGACCTAGTGTCATATAATGTACTATGGGATAAACTGCAGCATGAGACGGATGTGCCCCGGGAAGTTATAAATTTGTTTAAATTTTGGTACGCTAGGCAACTGAACCGTGTCAGATGGGCAAACTCTTTTTCAGCTGAGTATAGGCTTGAGTGTGGAGTGAGGCAGGGGGGGCTGTCCTCGCCTGCGCTGTTTAATCTATATATGAATAATCTGATCGATGAGCTCAGCAGGACCAGAATTGGCTGTCATATTGATGGTGTATGCATTAATAATATAAGTTATGCAGACGATATGGTTCTGCTGAGCCCATCGATCAGGGCTTTACGGAAACTGATTAACGTGTGTGAATCGTACGCTGAGACCCATGGGCTCAAATATAATGCACTAAAGAGCGAATTCATGATATTTAAAGCAGGCAGTAAATGCTATAACACCGTTCCACCAGTTATGCTGTGTGGCAGTCCTCTAAAAAGAGTGGCAAACTTTAAATATCTGGGTCACTGGGTCTCAGAAGATTTGAAAGATAACGTTGATGTTGAGCGAGAGCGCAGGTCGCTGGCTGTTCGATGTGGGATGTTGGCCCGCAGGTTTGCACGTTGTACGGCTCAGGTCAAGGTGACGCTTTTCAAAGCCTACTGCCAATCCTTTTACACGTGCAGCCTGTGGGTGAACTTTACGCAGCGGGCATATGGTGGCCTGCGCATACAATATAACAATACGTTCCGGGTGTTGATGGGGCTGCCGCGTTTTTGTAGCGCGTCCGGCATGTTTGCCGACGCGAACGTTGATAGTTTTTCGGCCATTATGCGCAAGAGATGTGCATCTCTGCTACGCCGTGTTCGCGCCAGCCCCAACACCATTCTTAGAACGTTGGCTGATAGGTGGGACTCTCCGATCCTGGGGCGGTGGGTACGACTGCATGCAGTCAAGTAGGCACTCTCCAGGGTCGGCGTGCCTCATGCAGCTTACTAAATAAATGTTACTAACACTAGTTTATAAGTTTACATTGTTACTAACAAATATGGAATGTAATTCTGAAATAAACGTTTATTATTATTATTCTCATTTATTTATTTTATTTACATATTGTATTATATTTTTAAATATTAGTAAAAAAAAAACATAAAAACATTTAAAAATATAAAAAAATAGTAGCCCACCGGTATCGGGAATAGGGTCCAAGCTACCGGTGGTCAGGGCTCCTGAGAAAGGAATCTCCTGACTATACGCGCCGTGTCCAGGAGAACCGCTTTCTGTATCAAGCCCTTGATCCAGCTGCCCAACGAGAGCCTCCTTAGGTGTTGGTCGAGGCTCTTGGAAATGAGTCCATTGGCCGTAACGACTATCGGCACAATGACTGCTGTATTCACATCCCACATGTCGACAACCTCGCGAGCCAAGTCAAGATACTTAATTTGTTTATCTTTCTCGGTTTTCACGAGGTTCTCGTCATGCGGAACCGCTATATCAACAATCATTGCGCGACGCTCTAATCGATCTATCACCACTATGTCAGGCTTATTGGCAACAATAGTCCTGTCAGTGATGATAGATCGATCCCAATACAATGTGATGTTGCCATTTTCGAGAACTGGGTCGGGCACATACCTGTAGTACGGTACTTCCGATTCCACAAGCCTGTATTTTAGAGCAAGTTGCTGGTGGATAATCCTAGCTACAAGGTTGTGTCTATGCAAGTAGTCTCCGTTAGCCAGACGAGAGCACCCAGAGATAATGTGTCGGATTGATTCTCCCGGTCGGTGGCATGCCCGACAAATGTCAACCGTGCCGTCCTTCACAATATACTTCCGGTAGTTGTTCGTCATCATAACTTCGTCCATAATCGCACAGACAAAACCTTCAGTTTCCCCAAAGAGGTCACCGAATCGCAGCCAGGATACGGACGCCAAAAAGTCTACATCAGGCCCATATAGAGCCCGGTAGAAGCGCCCGTGAAGCTCCTTGCTCTGCCATACCTTCTTACGGTCATTAGTATCTAGTACTACAGGTTTGCGCCAGTTCTCGTTCGCTAAGAAGAGCGGGGTGAGGCCCTTGTCCACTGAGACCACATCTCGATGCATCCCCACGTCGGCTTTAAAGAAGTACTCCCTGAGACTGCATACCTCACGGTTGTGCAGGGACTTAGCATTAAGAAAGCCTCGACCTCCGCACTTCCGTGGGATATACAGTCTCATTACCGATGACCGTGGGTGATGCATCCGATTTGCGGTCAGCAATGTACGGACCCTCCTATCCAGGGCGTCAAGTTCCGTCTGAGTCCACTTGAGTATGCCGAAAGAGTACATCAAAACCGGCATGACCCATCCGTTGAAGGCGCGCACCTTGTTTCCGCCTGATAAAAGACTATTCAACACTTTATTCAGGCGGCCAAAGAAGCGCTCCTTCAGCGATTGTTTCATGTCGGTAGCATTGATGCCTAACGCTTCCGACATACCCAAGTATTTGTAGGTTTCGGCTGAAGAGAGGGATCTAAGGTGCATGGAATCCGAGAGTTGTGTGCCCACGGATTCCACAATCTCCCCTCGTTTCACATGCATGACTGCACATTTGTCCACACCAAATTCCATCCTGATGGCGCTACTGAACGTTTCTGTTACTTTCAGTAGCTCCATCAGTCGCAAATTGTTGGGGGCAAAGAGTTTCAGATCATCCATGTAAAGGAGGTGAGATATAACCTGACCTCCTCTTCTCAGCCGATAGCCCAGACCTGAACCCTCCAGCAACGCGCTTAGAGGGTTCAAGGCTAAACAAAACCACAGTGGACTCAGACTATCGCCCTGAAATATACCTCGCTCGATCCTTATCGGTTCGCTATTCTCCCGGATCTGCCGACATCCTGGATAGCGAAGGACCGTCTTCCATTGCCCCATACATGACATCAAGAAGGTGCGCAGAGTTGTATCAATTTTATACAACTCTAACACCCTCATGAGCCATGTATGTGGCACAGAATCATAGGCCTTCTTATAGTCTATCCAGCATGTCGACAGATCCCTTCGGGAACGACGAACCTGCTGGTTAATGGCCATATCAATGAGGAGGAGCTCCTTAGTACCACGAGACCCGTTCCTACATCCATTTTGAGAGGCAGACATGATAGAATTTTTGTCAATATGTTCGTTAATTTTTGCTCTCAAAATGGATGTAAGAACTTTATAGACCGTTGGTAGACAAGTAATCGGTCTATAATTTTTGGGTTCCGTAGTACCACCGGATTTATGGAGCAGGTGGGTTATTCCAGTTGTTAAGAATTGGGGCAACGATCCTGACTCTAAGGCTGACTGGAACTGAGACGCCAAGCGAGTGTGCGATCTTTTAAACCATTTTATCCAAAAGTTGTGCAGCCCGTCCGGCCCTGGAGATTTCCAGTTAGGTAACGGACGGACTGCACGAGCTACATCTTGGGGGCTGATGGTAATTGCCCCCATTTCTTGTATTGGATCACACGCTCGCTCAACCTCGCGAGTCCAATCGCCCTCAGTGTGACTGACAGGCACTGACCAGATGCTGCGCCAAAATGAACACATGGCATCATCATCCGGCAGGCGCGCATCAGCCACACCTTGGTCCGGTCGTTCCCAAGTCCTGTACACCCACCTCTCATCACTCTGGAATATGCGATTCTGAGTGTACCGCTCCACCCGCCGCTTGTACCGTCGAATACGGTTTGCCCATGCACAGATCTTCTGCTTCAGGAAGTCGATACGCTCTGTGATGCAGGATAAATAATCTCGAGGACTAATATCAGTCCCCGAGAATGCCCGCCTTACAAAGCGCATCACTCTAGGGCGAGTATTGCCCTCCCTGAAGCAGATTAGTTTGCCGATGAGTGCTCTAGCCTCACCAATACGACGCTCAATCCTGCACTGCCATGCTGGTACAGCTGGCTTTGGTCGTGCAGCTCTGTCACAGTTGGGAAATTTGACATGAGCTACACGACATGCCGCTACAGCCGCGCAGTACAAGATCGAGTGGGTATCGGCGAGGTCTTCGCTGTTGTCAAAACAGTTTGACAGCTGCGAATCTAAAGCACACACCAGCGCCTGGTTTTTCTTGTGCATGGGCAAACGGGGTAATCGTGGTCTTAATTCAGGCGGTGTAGAGCGATACTCTCGGAACGCATCCTCCAAAGCACTCCTCAATTGAATATTGCACTGGGAACTCACGGATATAGCCTCACCATTATCCTCTTCACCACCGTCGTCAGGTCGCGGTGAAGCACTGGGTAAATCTTGGGATTGTACCGCGACCGCAACCAGTGGCAAAGCAGACGTGACGTGGCTACTCCGTGATTCAAGGCGTAGTCGATCAAGTACTGCGTCGTCCAGCATATGATTACGCTGGATGGCCCGCACCTGATCCGACAATCGCTGCGCCGACACGTTGACAGCTGGCTCAAGCACCTGAAACAGAGAGAGCATCCGACCACGGTACGCAGTCAAGTTACTTCCCCCCTCTGTAGCCCCAAAGTATGAGCGCATGACACTTTCATTAATAGACTGCGTCCATCTCATGCGCTGCACACTTCCACCGAGAGCGGGGACCCTATCAGAGACCGGTGGGTCTCGAGGCCCCAAGCTGTCCGGCGGCCGGCGTCGTCCCCGCCGACGCACAGGTGGTGGCGTCGTCGGCGGAGAGAAGTACTCGTCGCTCGAGCTCGACGCAACTGCCGAGGCCGGTGTCACAGCACTTACGTTGGGGCTGGGTTCCGGCGGCGGCGAGGCGGAGCTGAGCGACAGGTCCGGAGAAGTTGGGCGTGCTCGGCGTGCTGATCTCAATATCATCTTGTCATCGTTTTTTTGTCCGTTTTTTGTAAATCGTGTTTATAATCATTCTTCATTTTATTCATATATTATATTATTATTATAATTTTTCTTCATTTTATCATGTATTATGTACTTAATCGACGTTATTTTCGGTTTTGCAATGACATATATGTCAATTGTATTTCACTGCATAAAAAATATAAATTGTTTTGGAAGAGGTTGCAATATGGTTTAATAATTCGATTAACTGGATGGAATTTTATATTGTGTAGCAAAATTTATACGAAATGTCCAATAACTGTAATTTTTTTTTAAATAAATCAATAAAATTAGGGAGACGACGTATGGTGACATTCAGAGTTGCCAGTTTATTATTATTATTATTATTATGTTAAGCAATCGGTTGATTCTTCAGCTGTGAAAGTTCACGATCACTTAAGGTTTCTGCTATATTTTTTATTTTTTCATGCAGCTCATTACTCGAGGAAATGATTAGATTGAGAACTCGCTTTCCTGATTTTTTCTGTTTCTGGTTGCAAAATATACAGACAACTTGGCCAGCAGATGTAGATGATGTTGAAGTTGACGGCATCTGAAATGAATAGAAAACTTTTAAGTTTCTAATTTACGATTATAAGCTGTTCAAGAATGAAAAAAAAATATTATCAATTGAAAAATATAGTAAAAATAAAATAAATGACATTGATAGAGCCTATTATAAGGGCCATATGGGGTATCTAGTACTGTTCTTCAAAAATATTTAAATGATTTAGTAGCAAATAATAAATCATTACCACGTTCAAATCCTCAGAAATTGCAATATTTTCTGTATTATTTTCGTCATCTTCAGAAGCTGTCTCTGAAGGTTCATTATTAGGTACTTGAATAAAGACTTCGTGAGGTCGTTTGAAGCTTCAAAATTTAGATAAAAATAGTGATTTATTGAGTATGAAAATTTCAATGTTATTGAATCAATTCACATAATTATGTAACGTAAGGAAATTAACTCATTGTTAAAATGTTTATTTATATTAAACTAGCTGATGCCCGCGGCTTCGCCCGCTTGACAAATTAAATATTAAAACTTTTAAAATTAAGTATGTACTAATAAAAAAATAACTTTTATGGTGGTAGCAACCACAACAAGTTAAACTTGAAATCTGTTTCGATAATAAACACAAACCGTTTCGAAGGATTTCGATAACAAACACGAGTTTGTTATACAAGGTGTCCAAAAAGAGTATCGGGTATTTGTTTGCTCAATAAAAAAAAAACTACTAGTAATAAAGTATTTTTTTAATGTTCATTATTAGAATACAAAATGGAAAATTATTTCGAAAAGATAATGTTATCCAAATGGTGACCGTTACGCTGCTGGCACTCTTCTAATCTGGAACGAAGATTGGTGATAACACGCTGACACATAGCCCTCGATAGTGCTGCCATTTCTGACCTGATGTTTTGTTTCAATTGCGTTAGGTTCGACGGATTATTCTCATAAACCTTACTTTTAAGGTATCCTCATACGAAATAGTCAAGTGGGCTAAGGTCGGGGCTTCTGGGAGGCCAGTTGATGTTACCTCTACGTGAAATGACCTTATTAGGGAATAATTCGTAAACAGCTTCAATTGATTGATTTGATGTATGGCAAGTGGCCCCGTCTTGTTGGAACCACGTTCTTGAATTGAAACCTTGAAACTCCTGCAACTCTGAACCCAAAAAGTTTTGCAGCATATCGCAATAACGGTCACTATTCACATTGAGCGCTCGGCCTCGTCGATCTTCATGAAAATACGGACCAATTATGCCTTTAGCAGACATAGCGGCCCACACAACGACCTTTGGGCTGTGCAGGGGTCGTTCATGTTTTCGCCTCGGATTCTCTTCTGCCCAGTATCGACAATTCTGCTAATTAACATGACCATTCACTCACTGTCACTTGGTGCATTGCGTGTACGATACTTCGCACGATACAAACGTTGAGCAGTCACTATTGAATCACCGTTACGATAATACGCTCGTACGCAAAATGCGCGATGCGTCCCTGCGTACTGCTCCATTGCAGCTAAAATTGCAAAAAATAGCGGACTTGACAATCCCCTCCCCGCGCCCCCTCGTCGCTTCGTGTCAACTTCAGCGCTGAAACAAATACCCGATACTCTTTTTGGACACCTTGTATATTAGACCAGCTGATGCCCGCGGCTTCGCCCGCTTGACAAATTATATAACTTCTTCTTGAATCACTCTATCTATTAAAAAAATCAGCATCAAAATCCGTTGCGTAGTTTTAAAGATCTAAGCATACCTACGTACTTAGGGACAGACAGACGCGGCGGGGGACTTTATCTACATCTACAGTAGGTATCTACACTAATATTATAAAGAAGAAAGATTTGATTGTTTTTTTGTTTGTTTGCATTGAATAGGCTCCGAAAATACTTGACCGATTTGAAAAATTCTTTCACAATTGGGAAGCTACACTATCTCCGGTGAACATAGGCTATATTAAATTTTCAAAAAAGTTATGGATCCATACTAAAACTCCAATAATGTAACCCAAGGTGTGAAAAAATTACCAAAAAACTTTCTTACATCGCGTGCGCTGCAAAATTTTTGATTATAGAACAAAATAATGTACTACGTCTTTGCAGAACATATAATTATCTACAAAAAATATCGCGAAAGCATATGTCTAACTATTATAGTTATGACACAATAAGTGTTTTTTCATTAAAAAAAAATATATATATACCGTATGGGGACCACATATTGTCAATAAATTATACGACGTACTTGTTATCGCCTTTTCTGACGATATACAAAAAATTAACGAAATCGGTCCAGTAATTAGGTCAAAAAGTAGAGTTTTAATTTTGAACAAATTTAAACACTCTGTAGAATTGGATCACTAGGTCAATGACTCAATGAACTTGAATTCCTGTAAGGGTCAGCGCACACCGAGAACAGAGGAGAGCGGAACATTTTTTGAAACCACTAATAAAATGACTAATGCCCGTTTTCACCAACAATCTCTAAATTTTAAGTAACCGTTAGGGGTTACTTAAATTTAGGGATTGTTGGTGAAAACGGGCATAAGACTATTGCATACAGTGCAAAATGAAATACACGTCTAAACTTGATGCTCGACCATGCTCGAGCTCGCAAGATGAGTGTTCGAGTATGTGTTTTACATGGGCGACCACGCTCGAGCCACCCGCGTTTAGTTTCATTAGTATTGCCACAGCGGGAAAACTATGTGGACGTATGTTTACTACCCACGGCACGGCCGGTGTAGGTAACAATCAACGTCGGATTATGGCATCAAACTGGTCCTGCACGCTCACCTGGCAACCCAGAGCATTTTCAACGAAGCTTGCTCACGGGAGGGGCGACTGAAAAAAATTTTGACTGCTCGACAGCAGTCAAAATTTTTTGCTCGAACATGCGAGAGCATTTTGCAGTTTGGTGTGCGCTGGCCCTAACACTGAAAAGCGACGTTGCCACGTAGTGCAAAACTACAAACTATCACGAGTTACGTAGGTACCTATTCTAGTTATTTGCCTAAATGTAAAAATGGTACACCTAAAAGACAAAGTGGAATTTAATGTAACAAATTTTAATTCAACGTTCGACTGTGCAAACTAACCGTGTATGGGGGCCGCGGCCGCGGACCGTGCTACCCGACTTCCACATTCGTTTCGCTACTATTATGAATTTTAATACTGTGACGATACGGCCCACTACCTCTCTCTCACAGACAGAAGATTTTTAAATTAGATTATTAAATTTTATAATTAATATTGTTTTTTCTTCGGTATACTAGTACCTACTTGGAATTTCCTCATGAACAACCTCGACCTGCCACGCTCGAAACTTTCTTTTCCAAAAAATACAATTCACTGGGACGCGCCAGTATTTCCTGCGGGTGTACGTCGGCAGCGGTGACTTTTGACGGCTACCTATAATAGGCGGCACGAGGCACGCGGCTTTCTTCAAAGGCCTTTGAGCGGCGCCGGCGCCGCGCGTGGCTGGCCGGCGGGGGGAGGGGGAGCGCGGGCGCGGGGTGCGCTCGCGCCACGTAGTGTAGGACGTCTGTTATTGACTATTAATAATTATCGATAAAAAAATGTTGTTTAGCTTTAAATACTTATGTGGTGATAAGGTGTTTTTAGAATTATCGTGCTGTTATGAAAATACTAAAAAAACAATATGCCCTAAGTATTTAAAACTAAACAGCTTTTCTGTTTAAGTGTGTTCGTATTCAATATTATTAAGTAGATTTAGAGATAAAATGAACCACAAAAAATTATGCATTGTTTTACCATGTTACATAGGAGGCAACCTATAAAAAACTCGTACCTACGAGCTTATTATTACTTATTGATAACAATTAAATTTCTACTATTACTGATCAGCTCTTGGGCGATCGACAGACCCGTTTGATACTCAGAAAGTCACAAAACGTTACTTTCGTTTTTTTTTATTGTTCTTCCAGTTATTGTTAAAAATATTAAAACATTCGAATCACACAAAGATCTTGTATTCTAATGCCTTGTTTAGGTAGCAGATTAGTAAGTGTAAAAATTTATCGATATCGATTAGGACGATAATTACAACGTTGACCCTACATTATAACTTTTATTTTTTACGCTATTTCGGATTTCGGAAGTTCCGACTTCCGCATTGTCAGTTACCGCGCTACCTCTTCCGGGATAGTGTGTGTGGCTTTCGCAGAGATTTCGTTGAACCTAATTGCGAGCATTGCTTTAAAACGCGATATTAATAAATACAATTACAAAGTTTAATATTTTTTACAGTGAAATTGACACTTATTAGTTTATTAACTACTTGACTTTGTGTGTGTGTAAATTGTGTTTTAAAGTTTTATGTATTTAGTTTTTACAGTGAATTTGACACTTGACTTTTGTGTACGCGTGTCTTTTTAACAATATGTCAAGACAACAGCATTTGTACAGTGCTGCAGAGTATACTGACATGGTATTATTGTATGGCGAATGCAGCCAAAATGCAGCCCTAACTGTACGTACCTATCGTGAGAGATACGGCGCTACTCGCGTCTGCCCTACTAGTGTCCGGACAATCCTGGGAGCTGTCCAAAGGATCAGGGAAAATCAGCACATAGTACCCAACACTCATGAAGGAGTTGCTCCACGTCACGTTCCGTCCTCCTTTGAACAACGGGTCTTAGAACATTTCGATCGGAACCCAACCTGCAGCCTAAGGCAAGCTGGGCGTGTATTTAGAATGAGTCATAGAACAATACATCGAGTGCTGAAAAGGAACAAACTACGACCTTATAAATATGCAAAGGTGCAGGCGCTGCTGCCACGAGATAAGCCGATTAGAGAGTTTCACTGCCACTGGGTACTGGAAAAAATCATGCAAGACCAACGTTTTTTATCAGATGTGTTTTGGACAGATGAAAGCACGTTTACTCGAAACGGCATGTGGAATCGACAAACGATGCGTCACTGGAGCCGTACGAATCCGCATTTATTTAGGGAATCAGCTCATCAATACCGCTTTTCCGTTAATGTGTGGGCAGGTATTCACGGAGATCAAATAATCGGCCCTGTTTTTATCAACGGAAACCTGAATGCACAGAAGTTTCTAGATCTTCTTAACGGACCAATAACCGAATACTTAGATGGATTGTCTGTGGTAGCTTACACGAGGGTATGGTTTCAGTTAGATGGAGCTCCTCCACACTCCGTACTCCTCGCGAGAGAGCGGCTTAACACCATGTTCGGCGAGCAATGGATTGGGCGCTACGGCCCCCGTAGGTGGCCAGCTCGGTCACCCGACCTTACTCCTCTCGACTTCTTTTTATGGGGCTTTATTAAAAATGAAGTTTACTCGCGGGTCTCCGAAACCGAAAATGAACTGCGCAATCGTATTGTCGCCGCCTTTGACAAATTAAAAGCCATGGCTCTGGATCCTGAACGAAATTTGTTGAGCAGGCTTCGGGATAACATTGTGCGCCGGTGTAACTTGTGCATTCAAGAACGTGGTGGTCATTTTGAAAATTTGAAAATTTAAGTTGCTACCTATTCTTTTCGGAACGAATGTGTAATATTGAATTTATTTCGTTCAGTTCAGTTATCGCGAAATAAATAAGTGGCGGTAAAAATGAACTCAGTGAATTTTATTTTCGTCGCACATTGTCAAATGAATCAAAGTCGGCACTTTGATTTGACGCCGACAAAAAAGGCCGCGTGCATCGTTGCCGCTCTTCGCTCCGGGGTCAAGGTATGTTGTCTAAACAGTGTTTTCTTTTACTGAATTTATTTTAATGTTTATTTTGTTTGAAAATTTTACTTTTTTCATTTTCGGTTTTTAGTTTAACATTTAATTTTGCTACACTTTTGTGGACTAGTATTACTTGAGGTTTCATTTATTGCCTATAAGTGAGTTCCATACTGTATAAATGCCACCGCTATAAAAGCTCCTTTATTTAAACTTTGGAATTAATCCTTATCAAAATAAATGACTTCATATTTAAGTCTGCTTCAATACTATTATATAACTTTTTGAATTATTCAATTTGGACATTCCATTCGAAAGATATCACAAGTTCCCTGACATCGCGAATTTGCACGAAAAGGTTTCGTTGGTTGGCGGTCATTGGTTGTGTTCTAGGGCAATAGTGTCATCCAGGAATGATAGTGTCAACGAAATAAACAATCTAATTATTCAAAAAGTTCCCGGACAAATAAAAAAATACAAATCGATAGACACCGTGACTAATATCGAAGACGCAGTCCATTATCCCCAGGAGTTTTTAAATTCATTAAACCCTTCTGGACTGCCACCACATGAATTGACTTTAAAAATTGGAATTCCAATTATGCTTTTGAGGAATTTAAGCCGTCCAAGCATGTGCAACGGGACGAGGCTGCTCATTAAGGAATTGAAGGACAATTTAATTGTAGCAACCATTATCACCGGCCCAGCAGCTGGTCAACTAGCTCATATACCGAGGATTCCGATGACCCCAAGTGATCTGCCAATCCCGTTTAAACGGCTTCAATTTCCGGTGAAAACATCTTTCGCCCTAACTATCAACAAGTCCCAAGGCCAAACTTTCGAATTAGTAGGGATTGACCAACGAAAATAATGTTTTACTCATGGCCAACTGTATGTTGGTCTATCGCGGGTCGGAGGTCCTGAAAATCAATTTATTTTGTGGAATATCTTTTACAAGGAAACTCTGACTCAATAAATTGATATTAAGGAGCAGAGAAAGTAAAGTATATAGTAAAGGCCTTTTCACAAAAATAAAAATAGAAAAAAAGAATAATAATAATAAAAAAAAAATACAAAAAAATATATTATATTCCTTATTCCAATTTTCTTCATTTTACTCTTTTTTAATGACCCCACGCAAAAACGAGAAAGCGTATGGGAGAGTGTGTGTGTAAAAAATTATAACTTTTGAAATGTTTGTTTAATACCCGTGCGAAGCCGGGGCGGGCTGCTAGTTTTATAACATAGTAGCGACCCGCCCCGGCTTCGCACGGGTGCATGATACTACGTTAGTATTATTTATCATCTGTGATGATACTAATATGGGGCAGTGTGGAGTGATTAATAATATCATGTTTATGAAAATTTATTTAACCAATTATATGCAAATCTTAAAAATCTAATAATACTAGGTATGTACAATTCCAAGAAAAAGGCAGGGGAGCTCAAAGGGCATCAAAAAACTCGTCCACATCGCTGTCAACGGGACACGTGCCCAACAGGCTGGCAGCATTGCCACGTTGTATGGCAATGCTAATTCTTTGACCCGAGAATAGACCAGCCTTCGGGTCACGTGAAGAGTCGGCCAGCCGCTTGGCGATGTCACGAAAAACAATATGGGCACTCGGACCCCATGGCCCTAAAGTTTCCACCCCAAACGGCTCAAATTTATAGCTTCCAAGAAGGCTATTATATTTGCGCCGTTTGAGGTTTTCGGCACCTGCAGCAGCCGCCCCAGCACAATGCTAGGAATATGAGATGGCGCAAGGGTGTCTCGACACACGTTGCGTCCCACACCAAAGGCCTACCCAACTTCCAAGGCATTATGGTCATCCCATCTAGGGGCCAAGTCTGCTATTTTTATAACTTCGTCATTCCAACACGATCCCATTGTCATTTTGCTAAAAGTTCGTAATCTGCTAAATTCATAATGGTCGATCATTGGTCGGTCGAAGTAATAGCAATGACTGCACAATGACGTTCTAATGGTAAGTAGGTCACTGATCAAAGGAACTGTAAAAATTTTAGCAGATTACCGCCTAAGTCAGTCATTCAGTTGTCATTTTAGCATTTCTTTCAATGGCGTGTCAGTGGTTGACCATTGAAAAGTCATAATGACGCCATTATATTAGTAGATTACCAAACTTGTCAAAATCAACAATTATGAAATCAATGATAGACCATTCTGACACTATTGTAATAGCAGACTTGAGGTCCTGGTCTCTTCCCATCGTCGCGAGCCAAGTCATTGGGTTCTAAAATAGCAGGTACCCCAGCTGAGGCAAGAGCACGACGGAGGATGTCATTGATGCTGGCATGCCGATGCCGTGCCATTCGGCCTGCACTCCTACTGCAGGATATGTCCGAGGCAGTCGACAGCTTCACCACACTGACAACGATGTGGAGCCCCGCATGGAGCGCCCAGACGCAAGCATGTAGCGAGTCGGAAGGTATTATCACACAGCATAGTACCGATGTTGTGTGACGGAAGTGCCTGAAGCCAGAGGCCCGACTCCCACTCACCCACAGCCAGTAGGCGGGCACGCTCAGCAGAATTGGTGGACGTATTAAATTGATTATTCCGTACCAACCTGCAGAGCGGCCCATCCCACTGTCTCTGGGGAGATGGGTTCACGGGCCGATCTGTATCCGGGCAAGCCACTTTCCAGGCGTTCACCGCATCAGTCAAGCACGGCACTTCAAAGTCAACCAGTGATGGGGATAAAATTTTTTTGATTAACTCTTCGGTGCTGTGGGCGGAGGACAGGAAAGCCGGTAAACTCACACTGGAAATTTGGCGGACGCCGAGACCACCAAAAAAAAAACGCTCGGTTGTCCAGCGCCACATTCAAAATTGATGTTAAAGTGTTTTTAATAATTTTATCAATTTTGTCCAAGAGGTGTGGCTGCTTCCACAAAGGTGAAGAGCGGAGGTAGTACATAGAATTTGGGCCAAAACAACAATATCTAATGAGAGTAAAAGCTGAATGTAGATTAATTTTTGAAAGTCTATCCGAAATATCGTTAAAATGTTAAATTTTTTAGTTTAGTTAGTTGAAAAATATTAATTGGTTATAATTTCTCATCTGCTAAGTTCACTTTAGATATACCTACCTATAATATTTGGTCGGTCTGATAGGTACACACGGCTACACATCAACCTATGCATTTCCAGTATAAGCTGATCTCTAATGTTATGGAAATTCTATACAATGTGAGTTCAGCGTAAACTGGAAATGTATAGCTTGATGTGTAGCCGTGTGTACCTACTGTTTATTGGTAGGTAGGTATAAAAAATTACATTCCCTTTTTAACCGACTTCGAAAAAAGGAGGAGTACGGGTACAACCGCCCATTGTGTGTGCCTCAAACCTTGGCCTTTTTATTATGTGGTGTCTTTACAATAAAATGAAATGATAAATAAAACGTGAAATAAAAACTGTTTATTAATTTAATTTTTCCAATAAATTACACTTATCTATACTTACTGAGATAAGAACGTCTCAAGACTAAATAAATGCTGTTGAAATACACTTCAAGTTACAGTGAAATATTGTATAGTTTTGCGCGAATACTATTTACTAATTTTAAATTATTGTCTGTAGGTATTATTTGGGATTATACATGTACAAATGTTGCAGTTTAAGTTTAAAAACGGTATAGTTATATTAACAATGACAAATACTACTACTACTCGATAAAAAAAAAATATAAGCTCGCGATTTTCAGGATTTACAGAGTAGGCTGTCATTACAATTAATGGGGAAATGTTCGCCTAAAGGCGAAAAACTACTGTAAAAAATTTAATCGCGGTGCGCACTGGCTCTTATTCACGTAAGAATATTACTATATATTTATTTTTACGTAGCTAACGGCGGATACAATAATAATGTTAACTACAACAAACTAGCTACTACCTAGTTACTTGCAAATTATTTATTTACATATATTTCCGCACCATGGTTCGGAGTTGTCGCAAACACGTATGAGCTAGCTTCATATTTATCTATGTTACAAAATTTCACGTAAAAGTTTTCTATTAACATATCAATATAAGAATTGACTTTCTCTTTCGGACATAAAGCTATAATGCATCCGCCCCAACCGGCACCAGTTAGGCGAGAATAAACGTTCATTTCCTTCGATATATTGACCAGGCGATCTAAATTGTCATGAGAACACTCGTAGAGTTCTTTCAGACTTTCGTGACTACTGGACATCAGTTTCCCAAGAACGTTTATTATTCCATTATCATCACCATTCTCGTATACAATAGGAATGTTATTTCCGTTCACACCATTCCTGCCGTTGCCATTTGATTGCGAGCAATGTTTACGAAAATCTTCGACACGTATCGCTTCTTCGTAAACGTGAAGAGCTCGTTGTTTCAATTTAAACTCCGTTAAATGCTTCGTGTTTGGCGTTAAATATAACTGCTCCAACTCTTCTTCATTAACATTCAATATATCACATATTTCTTCTTTTGTATATAAATCTTTAGGCAAATACTTATGAACAAGGTTTACCATCTCTAATAAAGTGTTATCAAGTTTATTTTGTACTTGACTAAGAGTTATAATTTTGTTATCAGTAACAGCACCTGCGCTCGTAGCTATAATTTTAGCTGCCAGCCTACATTCTATCACTCTTCTATTAAAATCATTCGTAGCTGCTTTGTTAGCCTCCGCTAGACTGTGGGCCACAACAAATGCCGCATTCTCTGGAAGAGCTACGGGCGTAGCTTTCAAGGGTTGCCACGTTATATATTGGGCGCAGTACTTCTCAGCCAAAAATGCTATCGCTTGATCCATGCCACCTCCTTGAGTCCCAATATATCTCTCGCATTTTGCACATAAAGATGCGATTTCCGTTTTGCTCAATGGAGCGTTTTGAGCATAAAGAAGAGTTAGACACGCTGCACTCACTAATGCCGAGGAACTTGACAGTCCAGAAGCTGGAGGAATTATTCCATCCACGCAAAGCTGCAAACCATTGGTAATTTTATCGTTTAAAAACTCCAAAGCGCCTTTAACCCCACACAATACATAATTATACCAAAATGGCTTTCCGTTTTCGTCCGATAAAATATTTATATCTTCACACGATTTTATCTCTGTTTCATAATTGCTGTATTTATTATTTATATTTCGTACATGAAGCTCTGGTTTATTTATTATCGTCGCAGCGATCAGTATATCCTGTTCCAGTGCCATGGGCAACACTGGATAGCCGCAATAATCGATGTGTTCACCAATCAGGTTGACGCGGCCCGGCACTCTGACAAAATACAATGGTTCACATCCGAATTCTTGACAAAAATGCTGTTTTAGGCGGCGTATTCTTTCATTGTTTGGAATGCCTGTTATAGGCACTTCGTCACTTGTCCCGTTGGCACTCATATTCAATTTGTATTGTTACGTGTACTATGTAAACAAATACGACGCACACACACGAGTGCACTGCACCACTGAAAACGTATGACTGAACAATGTTGTTATCAACAATAAACCTATTATGATGTACCTATGTATGTACCGATTCGCTACACTTTAACAAAATGGAATGAATGATATCATGTTCTTTTTGTTATTTCCAAGTTCACAAATTCACAATAAACTTAAACAGTAGACAGTAGGTAAACCTAATACACTCAAAGTCACGAAAACACGTACCTACTTAATTTAAACCTATGATTTTTATTAGAATTTTGACACGAATTACTTGTAAGTAGGTAACTTTAACTTTTAACGTTTTTGATAAAAATATATTGGGCTAACAAGTAGGTACACAAAAACATAACCTCTAATATTATGCTACACAACTTCTTGTAGACTATTGTATTATGGATGACGTAGTGAACATCTGCAATTGTACATATTGTGCGGATTTTACCTTTGACTTAACAACGTAAGCAAAAGCTAGCGTGTGTATTGCTAATCGAAGTCATTTACCGTTAGGAAAAACTCGTTTAACATTCAACTCTTTTTTTTTCCAAGTTTAATGCTTCGAACGAGCTTCAAACATAAAACTTGATATCATTCTCAATACGTACACAAGGTACGGTTGACATAAGAGTCATGTCCATTGTATGGAAAACTTGCTAAATAGCTAGGTACATTTTATAGTCCTATTTAAGTAGGTTGGTATAAATAGGTATTTGATAAAAAATATTTTACGATAAGAACTTGAGTTAAGTACCTACCTACCTATGTAATTACTTAGAGATTATTTAACAGTTGGGTACATGGTTAGGTACGGTACCTACCTACTTTGTATTATTGTTATTTTGAAACTAGTGTAGCTAGAGATAGGTAAGTACCTACTTACAGATAATTATACTTAGTAGAGATAAAGTAAGTATTGGTAAAATGTACCTAGGTACAGTCACAAGCATAAATATGTATGCAGATTGCAAAATTCAAAAGCAATTTTCTCGTGAAATAACTATTTCAATTTGTAGATAAAACCTATTTTATACTACAGTCACAGAATACTTAATAGTCTACAGTTTGAGATTTAAAATACCTACCATAAATATTCCTAACACCATAATAATTCAATCAACAGTTTAGGAGACAATCAGTTTAGAATGAGACCAACTGTTTGTACATATTTTTGATCTTGACTGTACACCTATTATCTTATCAGTATCAATCTAAAAGTTAATCTACTGGTGGCATAATTTTCACAACATGCGATGTCTACCTACTAGGTACCTATTTCTTCCCAAAGAAAACAGGTAAATAATATTTGTATAAGTAGGTAAGTACTTACCTAAGTACCTACTTACTTGAAATTGAGAGGATAAATTTTATAATTCCATTTTGGTTGTCTGGATTTTCTCGACAACCCTGTTAACTCTGTAGGTACATAAACATCAAAAAAATTAACGAATCGGTAGGTACCATAACTACTATTAATCAAATATTCTATAATATATATAATAATAATCTATATTTATAAAAAAAATGATATAAGTACGAACAAACCGTATTATTAATCAATAATTCTAATAATAAAAAGTTTGTAAGTCTCGCTAATACTCAGCTTTTGTTTGTGAAATATTTGTGGAAGTCCAGGGAAAAAACGGTAAGAAAATTGGAAACAATCACAAAAAAAAAAAGAGTTAGTAGCAAGTAGGTAATTAGATAGATAGAGATAGGTCTGTCGGGTCAGCTAGTAAAATATAAAAAACCCAATGATATTCTAATATAATATGATTAATATCATTGTAAAAACCTTATCAAAAGAGTATTTTTGACCTCAAGAGGTCTTCTTATGTGACGCAAGATAGGTAACAGCACAATATGGATTTTTAGATGGGTGAAGTATGGAATAATTTTGAAGTTTGATGAATACGGCGATAGCACGAAGTAAGTATTTACTTCTTGGGCGATAGCACCATTTTTTCGTCCTAGGTGAATTGTAATAAAAAAAAATGGTACTTAGGTTGGGTATGTACGTTTCGATGGCAAAATTATGAAGCACATCAGCACATAAATTACCGTGTGTAAACTACCCTCTACGCACTGCTCAGACAACTGTTTTAGGAAATAAAGGCGAAATGTTATATTAAAAATAAAATAAAATTATTAAGGCAAAAATTAGCAAAGACTGTTACGGAGTTAGATCGGAGCTGAATTGGCAGCAGTTTATTTATTGTCCGGCATTAGCACTGACACCCAAAATAATATCACAGGATCACAGTATGCGGAACATCACTATAATTTGTTCAGATAAGTCATTGACTGTCAAAACTGTCAAATCTCTCACTCAATGTCAATGTCAAAGACGAGAAGTCGAGAAGAAAGAAAGAAGACGACCAAAACCACAAGATGGTCTTGTGTTCTTGATTCTTGTTTTTCTTTAGCTAATTCTGTTACAATACCTTTGAACTGAATTAATACTGCACTGAAATAATGTCTACAAAAATGGCTAGCGTTTTAGATTTCAAAAAGATTTGTCGTGCATGCTTATTGGACAATGGACCAATGAAAGATTTGTTCATGGTTTGCACACCTGAGATGTTCAAATTTTGCACGTCTGTTGAGGTAAGTGGCTCGTTTTTATTTCAAGTAGTGACTTTACCTCGTAATTTTAAGTATTTCTTAACCTAAACCAAAACTATGTAAAGCTCCCTGTCGCCTCTTTTCACTCACGTCGGTATGCAATGCAGTTTTGTTTTGGTACTCAATTACAAAAAGAATATGCTAGTCAGAGTGCCCCCGGACCCTGGCTGAGTTATTTATCGTTACTAAAACCTAAAATTAAACCGAGAGGATCTTCTGAGGTCTTACACAGAAAGTCTTACAGCTGTTCTCTATATATTAATAGTAGTTTTTGAAATTATAAATACTACATGACTGTGCGCTATTAGGGTCCCAAGTGTACCTTAGCTTTAAACCATACGTTAATGTCGAATCTTTTATATACATTAGGGAATGCTAATGAATATAATCACGATTAATTAAATATAAACACTAACACTAATAATTAAATGTATTTTGGTTCAGGTGGAAGAAGGCGACAATTTACCTCACCAAATATGTCAAACATGTCTGGATATGCTGAACAAGACATATTATTTCAAACAAGCTGCTGTACACTCCAATCTTATTTTGAAACAGCAAATTTTAGATGAGGTAAAATATGTTCTGAAGCTTTACTTGAGTTTTCATTTTACTAAACTTTTTTACAAACCCATACATATTCATTTGAAGAAAGAATTTATTTTTATACAATTGTTTAACAGTTAAGCATGACTTAGCATCATTTCGAATATCCCCGATCGATAACACTCCATCGTCAACACTGTCGACGATCGGGAAAAGAAAAGTTTCGATTGTTCACAGTGTGTACGAACGGGTTTTTTTTTTCGATTTTTTCAATTGTTCCCGTTCATTAACACCCCGTCAAAATATTATTATTGTAATTACTGTAAAACATATACATATGTATTAGATTTTTTGTGTTGCAAAATTCCTAGTACGCTGATTTAATAGTAAAAAATAAGTACCTATTCTGTAATTTTGAGACAGGGATGTTACTGAACGGGAATAATTGGAATAATCGAAAAAAGGTGCCGTTCGTACACTGTGAACTATCGAAACTTTTTTTTTCCAGATCGGGTATATTCACATCATTTCAGTAAGTATTGATGCCTTGATGCTGTAAAATCTATTTATAATTTTAATAGTTTGTTTAAATTGCAGGATCCAGTAAAACCAGAGAATCATTCCAATGATCATGAGATCCTTGAAATAAATGTAGCAGAAATAACAGCTGATGATATGCGTAGTCAGAATCTTACGCCAGACAATGATACGTTAGCAGACCGCTCTATGGATCCGGCTGAAATTATTAGGTATGCGTGAAACAACTATTATCACAATTATAACATCTAATTGAGGAAAGAATCTATTTCTACACATGCACACATATTTAAAATATATTATCCACCTTTTTTGTAAAATAAATAAATATGTTTCAGGAGAATAAGAAAACGTAGAGATTTTGTAAAATGTCTCAAAAAAAGAACTAGAATGAAATGTCCCAAATGTGAGAAATCCTTTCAGAAATATGATAACTTTGAGGCACACATGAGGATTCATTTTGGTAAAAAGGTATTTACAGTAACCCATAATGTACATAAAAACTATGCAAAAGTGAGTCAAAATTTAGTAAATTCCATGTTTATTGGTGTTGCAACCTATCTTTTGAAGTTCCTGATTATTTTTGATTCCTATCATCATACAAGATACAATAAAAACATCAACTCAATAAATATCTACCTATATTCCAGCCAGACATAAAATGTCAGTATTGTGAGAAGACATTTCCTACAATTCGTAACCTCCACAGCCATATACGTGTACACACAGGGGTCCGTAAATATCAGTGTTTAACTTGTGGCAAGAACTTTGCATACTTGAATGTTCTGAAGAATCATGAGATGATACATGCAGGTATTAAAAAGCATGTGTGCAACATATGTGATGCAAGCTTTGTGCAGAGTTATAATTTGAAGGTAAGAAGGAAAAATTTGCTTTATCCAATTAAGTACATAATTAGATTGATTGTTGCGTTTCTGCTATTATGAGGATTATATTCAGTGACAAAAATCACGAGACTGCTCTCCAAAACACATATTGATGATGGTTCAAAAGGCTGCCCAGCTTAATTGGGACTGGACTGGACATGTCTGTCACATGCTGAATGATCCATGGGTCAAATCCAAAATTCGTACCCTGAAATGGAGAGACAGGGCCGTGGTAGACCAAGAGATGGCGGGAGGATTTGGACGGCTTTCTTAAAGATTGGCAAGACGTAGCATAAATTCCAGACCAATGGAAGGAATGGAGGGAGGCCTTTATCCTGCAATGAGGGACTGTATGGGCTAAATATAATAATAATAATAAATAATAATACCACTCATTTGCTACTGTGCTGTGTCGAATCCATGTCACATAAACTAAATCATGTTTTTAATGTTTCAGACACACCTAGAAACGCATAGTAAGCAAAAGAACTACATTTGTGGACAATGTGGCAAAAAGTTTGCGCAGCAAGGCAACCTCAAGACGCACTTGATTAGGCATACGGGCATCAAAAATATAGCCTGCCAAGTGTGTGATATGAGGTTCTTTGTCAAGGTGTGTGAACAATGTTTTTTACAAATAGGTACTTTTTTATATAAAAAAGTTATCCTGCAAATGATGCAAAAATACAAAATATATTCTAATATATTTACAATTTTGAACGTTCAGGGTGAAAGGGTCAGTAACAATAAATTTTATAGTATTGTTTTTTTTTTAGGGTGACCTCTTCAAACACATGCGGTCTCATTCTTCAGAAAAACCGTATTCATGCGGATATTGTGATAAGAAGTTCAAAAGTCAGAGTTTCAAAGTACAGCACATGAGAACACATACGGGTTTGTTTTTTTTGTTCATCTATTTCTAGTGTTGCCACATCAATCGCACCAGATGCTACAACTGACCATCAACCAAAATTTTATAATTTTTAACAGACTTCAAAAAAAGGAGGTTCTCAGTTCGACGCGTATGTTTGTATGTTTGTCTGCGATTATCTCCAGTTTGGCTGGACCGATTTTGATGCGGTTTTAGAAAAGTGTTTGTTACATTCTGGAGAAGGTAAAACCTTCTCCATTTCGGAACTGCCTGACTGCTTTTGGAGTTGAACCAACCTCTTTATTCTGATATCATTCGTTTGCTAGGTCGCATTTGCACAGTTTAATTGTAACACTAGATTACAAAAATGTTGTTGCTTAGAAACTCTTTCAATTTCAGGTGAACGCCCCTATGGTTGTGACATTTGTCCTAAACGATTCATGTCACGCAAAGATTTGCGGAATCACAGAATGATACACACAGGTGAAAAGCCTCACAAATGTGTGTTGTGTGACCAAGCTTTCATTCAAAAATGTGCTCTCAACAGGCACATGAAAGGTCACATGCAGAAGGACGCGGAGAATGCGGGTAAACCACAGAACATATTGCTAAGGGCTAGGTTACAGGGAAGTGTTGCGGAGTATTCACAGTGGAATACCGATGTCTGATGAAGTTCATACCTAGAATTAAAAGTGTGAATTAAAAGGCTGGGCTACAAGTACCTGTATGCATTATTTGTGTTGATTGTCCTTTCGATATTTATTGAAAGAAACAAAGTTTTCTTCTGGTATTTAATTTTCAAAGGGTGAAATCTTCTGAATTTAGAAAGAATTGAAAGACTTCTAGTAGGTCTGTATGCCTGAAAAGCATTCCTGCTTAAGAATTATAAGGTTATGGGACTTATTAATATTATTATTTACCTGTGATTTGGTGGGTGGAGGATGTTAAAAAGAAAATGAAAACCCCTGGTTTTAAACCTAACATTTTTGAGTATCAGCTAAGATGATCACTTATCCTTTTGACCGCGAAGTTAAAAAAAGACTCGCGCACGAAGGGTTCTGTACCATTATCTTTACAACATTAAACATCGAGCAAAAAAACGGCCAAAAATTAGGTTTGGGCCCCCCCTTTAAATATCTATTTTATTCTGTATTTAGTATTTGTTGTAATAGCGGAAACAGAAATACATAATTTGTGAAAATTTCAACTGTCTAGCTTATCGCGGTTCTTGAGATACAGCCTGGTGACAGACGGACGGACAGACAGCGAAGTCTTAGTAATAGGGTTCCGTTTTTACCCTTTGGGTACGGAACCCTAAAAAGCAAGAACGCGCCCTCAGCGCTACTCTATAGAGTTACGTAGGTATAGAAGCTGCCGTGCTGGGTACATTTTAGTTTGTCATGTATACGTGACTTCGGCGGTCAAAAGTTTAAATTTTTTATTGTGAATGTAAAAAGAAAAACAAAGTTACCTGGGTATTCAGTGTATTATGTAAATTTACATATCGTATCTTATTTTTATCATTGTATCATTTAGATAAGCACTTGGATGAGTCGAAATTATTAACGAATAAATGTGCAAATGAATAATCTGGTATTCATTAATTTTTCAAATTCCTATTTAGCTGAAGTTGGAAAGGAAATCGATTTCTTTTTAACGCGTTGCGTTTACAAACAAAACAGTCACATATCCAGACCAACATAGAGGCCATTCAAATCATATAAGTACTGTACTCTTTGATTCAAATATTTTGTGTGCGGGAACTGAAGCCGCGACAAGCAGCGCAGCAGCCAATGGCTCAGCCACTTCGCCAATCGTGTATTCTAAAATAATAATCCGTACCTAATAAATAATAAAACGTTTGATAGTCAAAAGCAGGTCAAAAAACCATTCATTCGCTTTTTAATCATCATCATGAGTCTATACAATTTCTTTGCCATAATGTGTGTCATAGTAATCTGGCCACAAACTTTACCTTGTAACTGGTTGCATTAGGCAGGTTCCCAAAACATCTCTTCTTCCAAGTTCCTCAACTGAGTGTCTGCGCAGCCCTATCATGCACCTTCATATGCCTTTTGAGTGTCCCTCTTTGCGTAAACCTCTGTTCACAGAGAGTACACTTATGTGGCTTTTCACCAGTATGTATTCTGACGTGATCAGTCAGTCTTTTCCTTGAAACGAACGCCTTTAGACAGTAATTGCATACGTACGGCCTCTCACCAGAATGGAGCCGCTTATGTTCTATCAGTGTCGTGGGTGTGGCATAAGATTTGTTACAAATCTCACATTTGTACAATTTGTGCCCCTCATGTAGGAGTAAATGTTTGGCCAAGTTGTATTTATCAGTGAAATTGAAAGAACATATTTGGCATATAAATCTGCGGCCTGAATGTCGTCTCGTTACATGTGTTTGTAGTATTGTTTTCGTGAAAAACTTCTTTCCACATTGTTCGCATGTGAAACTTCTTTCTCTGTTTTCATTGTGAGTTTCTAAGTGAGCCTTAAAAAAAACAATAACTATATTAAATGTCGTGAAAACTGCAATTATTTCAGAATACCAGTTGGATTGGAACTATGCCATTTGTGTTTTTAACCGGCGAAAAAAAAAAAAAGAGGTTCTCAAGTCGACGCATATTTTTTTTATGTAAGCATAAATTTTTACATAGTTGTCTGATTTCGATGATTCTTATTTTTTCTTATTTTACACCAGCACAAATATAAAGGTGCGTACGGATTAGAGGCAGCCTCGCCCGAGGCACGCATGGCTCGCCCTGTTGCCTCAAGTGCGTACGCGCCTCAGCCCGAGGCGTGCCTCGCGCGAGGCTGCCGCGGCGCGGCGGCGCGAGCCATCAGTTGTCGGTTTTTTGACTATGACAGACGCAGAAGTAAATCAGCTGTAAAGACGATTCGGCACCATTTTGAATGTTGTGCCTTCGTGGTTCGACCCGAGGCAAGTTGCCTCGGCCTGCTGCCTCGTGATGTTTTAATTTTGTACCGAGGTAGCCCACTCACGAGCCGTGCGTGGCGAGGCTGCCTCTAATCCGTACGCACCTTTAGCTTTACCCACGGATATCGAGGGATATGGCATGGAGGCGTGGCACATGTCGCCTGCATTTGGTGTAACTGACTATAATATGTACGCGCGACGTCAGTCTGTTTAGTCGTTTGTTTACATCGTAACGTGTAATGTAATTTCGATTTTTACAAAATGCCGAATTGTTCCGTTCTTATTTGTAAAAATAGAGCAATAACAACAAACCTTAAGACAAGTGGAGTGTCCTACCACCGGTAAGTAAAGGATCACTGCATTCATTATAATATTTTAGGATTTTACAAATTTTATTATTGTGGAATATATTTGACGTATAAGTGGTGTGGTGTGCAGCATTGACATATAATCGATATTAATTGTTAGCTGTTGTTCCTACGAAATTAACCATATCATTATTATTAACAATAAATAAACAGTGCAAAATAAATAAAAGTTGTTCCCGGGTGAGCTTTAAAAAAATTTGCAAGGTAGGTATGGAATTGAATTTAATATTCTCTGGGCGCCAAGGACTTGATATGAAGTCAACGGATGACGACATGAACAGAGATGTATCACATTTAATAGCTCTAATTGAATTATGCATTTGTTTCTTTGATACATCTAATTAATATTGTTATTTTTTATTTACAATACTGTGAAACAAAACATGCCTTTTAAGTTTTGTCGTTTGAAGAAAGAAAACCAACTAGAACCTTACAGTATTTTTTATTGGTTTTTAGAGTATTCACCACGAAGTTAAATACACTTTTCCATTCGCTCGAACTTGTTATTAAAACATTTTTGTCACTCCAAAGTGGGGGTGTTCAATATGGCTGACTTGAAAGTATCGACTGCTTCTTCACCGGAGTGGAAACTTTGACCACGAAGACTATTCTTAATTTTAAGAAATTTATAGGAATCGTTAGGGCTCGGGTCTGAACTGTATGGAGGATGGTCAAGGATTTTTACGTTTTCCTGCTTCAAATAACCAATCGTTCAATGAGCACTGCGTGAGCTTACGTTATCATGCTTTTGGATGATGCGTCGCTTTGGGTAACATTTTCGTAGTTCGGTGATGATTTGTGGTAAAGAATCTGTGGTATAGTATACCACTCTATATTAACCGTTCTACGATCTTCAAGTGCAATATTCGCAACATAACCGGTTCTCGCAACGAACTTGCCCGCTATCTTTTTTGAGTTGCTTGGAGAAAGAACGACTTTAGTTGGTTTTGACCCACCTTGGAAGACCCAGATTGTAGATTGTTATTTGGAATCAGGATTGTAGACATAGATCCAAGATTAGTCACTACTGATGATGTCGTAGACGTGATTTGACTCTCCTCGGTTAAACCTTTAAAGAGTTTTCTTACACCGTCTGACGCGGGCCGATTTATGATCGGCGGAAAGCAAATGCGGGATCCAGCGGTCAACTAGCTTTCTCGCACCAAGCGCCCCATGCAAGATCTTTTGAATGGTTGTCCCTGAGAATGAGATGCCTAATAATGCCTCTATCCTTCGATATGACATATGACGATATTAGTGAAATACTTCTCACAGCAACGATTTTATCTTCAATGAAGGCGGATTTTGGGCGCTCTTCACGAGATTTGTCACTAAGACTAGTATATCCACGCTGGAATTATAAATACCAGCGTTCGACAGTCTGCATACACGGGGTGTAATCATGGAACACAGATGTTAGCTCTTCGAAATACTTGAAACTGAAAATTATTGCACAAACATTTTCCTTAGCAACATTTATTTCCATTCGTGACCTGACAAATTCGTTGCTGTGACTAAACAATAGCATTAATCGTAGTATGTACTTTCAATTGTTTTAACATTCCAAATTCAAACAAATTTGAATATAAAACAGTTCCTAATCCAAAATTGCCGGTATATATTGATACAACAAAACATAAAAGGCATGCCTCATATCGAGTCACTTTTTATTTATATTCGTAAATTTATTAATAAGAGTTAACCCAACACATATAAATCAAATTTATCGATAGGATGATATGCTCACCACTAGTCACCACTACTTTTTACTAAATTTATTTTGTTACACATTAATAGCTGGACTGGTGCTAGACGAGGTATCGCGTTTTGTGTCCGTGAGGGTGAAAAGGTTAAAAGGGTTAGAAATGCTTCTGTAAGCTAAATGCTGCAAAACAATGTTTGTTTAGAACTATGGCAAATAACAATTTACCCTTAAGACAACAGAAGAAGTGAGTCCTATCCCGCAAACATCACACATGATCAGTCTTCGGTTCCCATGCACATTCTCATGCACCTTGAGTGTCTGGCGGCTCTTGAATATCTTTCCACAAGTAGGACACTTTAGACTTTCTAGGCTTACTTGAGTATGTTCACTCTCTTTGTGACGTTTCAGACCACTCCATGTGACAAAGGTTTTGTTGCATGGTGAGCAGTAGATTGACACCTGAGAGAAAAAACTCACATATTCATACAATTATTATGAAAGGTTTCAGACTCACGTACTGAAATCTTTCGAAAAATAATTTACATGCTGATTGTTATGCCATGAATGTAGAGTGTAACACACTTAATTTAAACTTAGAACCACAAAATTAAGTTTTAGTTTCAAAATATGTGAAAAATCAACTCTTTTTTTTTTTGCAGTCATAATACTTACTATTTTTCCTTCGTGCTCAAGCTTATGTGCTTCAAATCTTTCCTTGAAGTTGAACTTCTTTTGACAAACATCACAACTGTACATAAATTTCTTCTTCACTTTGGGTTTTGTTTCTTTACACTGTTTTAATTTGACCAACTTCTTTTCTTTTCTGGAATATTTAATGATGTTTGTATAAATACCGTGTGGTATTTGTATTCAATACACAAGTGACAAAACTAATATAAATATGCTTCCAAACTTGTAAACATTTACAAATTGAACCAACCTTTGAAAAAGTTTTTCTTCAGGAAGTTTTGGACCATCATCATCATAAAGTTCATCTACGTAATCTAAAAATAAATCACCAATTTATATTCGTCTAAAGCAACTTAATATTTAATACCGCATTTATGGCAACCAAATAGTTCAAACAACAAAAATAATCAGTCATGTTTATTTTTCAACTTTACCATGATCAGTTTCCTCAACTTTCACAGCATTTTCAAGAATCTCAGTCTTTATTTTGTTTTCTTTACTTTCATTTGGTTCACAGTTTTCAACACAATCAGCTTTTATGTCTATTTCAATTTTTAAACTTTTTTCAAGTTCAAGCAGAGTGGCTTGTGACTGTAAACATGTACGCTTGAAGTCTGAGTATTTCTTGAGAAGCTCATAACATGAGTTACAGACACCTCTAGGCAATTGCTCATCTTTAGATACCTGCAATGTGATAGTGAAGTGAATGTGTTTAAATTTTCGCCAACAAAAGACGGACCCACTAAAAAAAAATGAATCATTTAGTTAAAAGTAATCGACAACTACAGATTAATTTCATACCTGGACAGAGGTACAAAAGCAATAAGCATCAGAAGAAACATTCTCCAATATAAAATAAGTAAAAGATGCTTGTGTTGTGAGACATGCACGGCATACGTTGTCCATATAGTTTCTGTTATTCTGTAGGCCATAAGGTCATTTAGATGCTAGAGTTGCTGACTGGTAAAATAGCACAAAATATTTAAATTCTTGTTAAAAATGATACATTGTAAACAATTACAGCAGCACATGACAAATAACAATAAACAAGTGACATTTGACTGCATTTGACAATTAACTTTTGTTTTTGACATTAGAGGTTTGCACCGGAGAATCACCGGAGATTTACCGGTGAATGTATTCGGTAAAAACACCGAATAAAAACCGTTTAACAACTGGTTTTATTGAAGCAGTGTTTTTTAAACAGTTGTTAAATAAAATGAAGGGTTATTATTCAATAATTGGTGCCAATTATGTTGTGTTGTGAGCTAAACTTATTTTAAGCTATTAAAATCTCTTTCTCTCCAATAAAACAAGAAAGAGACAGATGTTAATAAGAGCTGTCAATTTAAGCTGATCTAAAATGTTCATACAATAATAACTATAGCTGTAAAAAACACGGAGAGGTTAAAGAAAAAAATAATAATTTGACATTTATAACTTAGTTTTCTTAGATCGCCGTCCTTTTCCTCAGCTGCCTGGCAGTAAGAGATGCCAATTATCTGATTTTAGGTTAGTTTGTGAACAAGGGAATCGCCAATGTTCTATTTTAAAATAATTAATTATTATTTCTCAATTGCTTCTTTTGGAGAATGTATAACACTTATTATTTCGGATATTAAATCAAAGCGTGTCCATTTATGATTCGCAAGAAGTATTTTGCGCAATGACGCTGTCGAAATGTTATGTTTTTTAAATCATAATTATAATCCATACTTGAGACTTAATTACTACTACTACTAATATTATTTATGCGAAAGTAACTCTGTTACGCTTTCACGAAGAAACGGCTGAACCGATTTTGATGAAATTTGAAATGAAGATAGCCTATAAACCCTGGAGAACAACATAGGCTACTTTTTAATCCGCGACTTTGTCTGCACCCACCATAACCGACATTCACGCGGGCAAAAGCTAGTTTATTATAATTTACTGGAGTAAACTTTTGATTTTTATATTTAAACACCATTTTTAACTAATAAAAAATAAATAACTGTAAACTGTTTTAAATTGGCAAACCAATTTAGCAAACTTGGGGATTACCGCTAAATCACCGGAGATCGCCCAATAACCGGTTTTTCAATTGGTCGAAAGTTGAAAAAAATAAAAAAATACCTAGGTTTATATTTCAGGAGCAGTATTGCGGTATCGCGTAAAAATAAGTTTTAATTATCTATCGACAAAAGCATATTGTGTAAAGCGTATAGCGAGATCTTTTTTTGTGAACAACACATTAATATGTAGAACTATCGTTATTATGCTAACAAAAAATAGGCAAAAAAATATAAAACCTTCACGTACGTTTTGATGGTAAAAACATATGAAAAAAAAGTTTATTTTGCTTATTGTTGATAGTTCTACATATTAATGTGTTGTTTACAAAAAAAGATCTCGCAAAAACTTAGTTTTTTCGATAGTTAATTAAAACTTATTACTACGCAATACCGCTCCACTGCTCCTGAAATATAAAATATATTTTGTATATTTTTTCAATTTTCGACAAATTCAAATCTAGATCTTACAATGAACTTCAGACTTCTGCGATGCATTTTCAGCGTAATATCGGCGATAACGCGGCGTTATTCACCGTTTCAATGGCGCGGCCACGTAACCCTTATAACTTTTTAACCATAATTTTGACACATTTATGGTGTTGGGAATCAACTTTTAGACTTTTACAAAATTTTAAATAATCTTGGAATAGTTTTTTTTTTCGAAATATTGCCGTGGCCGCGCTGTCGATACGCACACAATTTTATGACGTCACCCGAATTCGTCTAGGATTTCTGAGATTCTTTCAGATTCGGACGATTCAACGCGGGCAAGTGTGCGAGGTTTTATAAGATTTCATATACAGAATTCTAAAATTCCTTTCGTTCCATGCGTTCGGCGTTCGTGTGTCCGTGCGGCCATGGTTAAACTTTTACAACTTTCTGAATGTTAGATCTGCGAATTTTGACTGGTATTGTTAATGTTTTACAAATTCCTTCATAATGATGACGTAGTCGTTTTACGTCTACGACAATGTGT
This sequence comes from Charanyca ferruginea, assembly GCA_947361185.1. NCBI lineage: Eukaryota > Metazoa > Arthropoda > Insecta > Lepidoptera > Noctuidae > Charanyca > Charanyca ferruginea. The sequence continues at coordinate 25,964,092 of OX376058.1, read as the reverse complement.
CCGAGCAGTCGAAACGGACACCGTTGCGACAGGTCTAACATCATTCGGCACTCGATAGCCGCTCGGGCAGATAACCTGTTTGTGTGGGCGTTAGCCGATCGAAAGAGATCTCTTTTAGTAGGTGGGTAATTAAGTACTAACATAGGGTAATTAATATTGTTACTAACACAGTGGACATCATTTGTAGTCTGAACAAATAAATAATTATTATATCGATCAGTGGACGGCAATAGGCTCATATAATGATGATGTTGATATCAATCAACTGCAACAGCCTCTCGTAGTCGCTCCTGGACAAAAAGTTTTCTCAAGTTGTGCCAAAGCATCCTGGTCTTTCCAACAGACATGGTTGCTATTACAACTGACTGACATCTTTTACTGATACTTAATTTTATTTGTTAAGTAATTGAAGGAAAATAAAATAAGTTAGATGAGTACAAAAATATTACAAAAGTAAGTACAAAAACCTTTATAAAAACCTATAATTGAGCTACATAAGAACTTAAGCATAAAAATGTGATTCCTTCTACTAATTATGCGTTTAAAGGATCCGTATTACACAGCACTTTCAGCCGTTGCTTTTTTAAAACTGACAAAAGCATTTCTTGTGTTTCTAAAGCAACTACTAAAGGCAAAGTTCTTAGTTGTTCAGCTACATTTTTAGCGAAATGATCAAATTCGTCTTCAAAAATCATTTGACGTGCCTGCAAGTCAGGCGGCGGGATTTCATTTAAAATAAAGTCGATTCGTTCATCACATTCCAATTTTGGTTTAACATCTGGTATTTCTTCTGGTAATGTGTCCCTTTTCATTTCGTCATTTTCACCTTCATTAAGATCATCACGAAAACGATTGCCGTCTTCTGTCTCTGATGAGTTCTGAAATTAATTTTATATTATTCTATAAATCTAAATATAATCTATAATCTTCTATAATTCTATAATATGTTTGTATATCTGCCCTCTACACGTTCCTAAACCATTGATCCGATTTTAACCAAAGCTGATCAATGGTTCTACGTACGACCGCGAAGGTTTTTGGCCCCGAAAAAAGAAACGAAGACAGCAGCTAGTTTGCCTAAATGATGATAGGCCAATGCTTATAATTATTTAAGAAGTTTAACCTTTTGACCGCCAGTCATTTATAGAGACCAACCATAATGACAGACGAATTGATACTCTATGGAACTACGCATAGAAACGTAAATACATAGTCCTGGTAGACTAACATATTATGTGAATCTTACACAATTCCAACAAAAATATTACATACATGCTGGTCGATATGGGAACTTCCTATTTTTTTAAGTGTATTCAAAATCGCAGTGACTTTGGAATACCATACTAATCCATACTTTATATAATTCATACTTAATATTATAAATGCGAAAGTAACTCTGTCTGTTACGCTTTCACGATGAAACGGCTGAACCGATTTTGATGAAATTTGGTATAAAGATAGCTTGAACCCCGGGGAAGCACATAGGCTTTTTAATCCGCGATTTCGTCTGCATCCACGATAACCGACATTCACGCGGACGAAGTCGCGGGCAAAAGCTAGTGACTTATAAGTTGTCAAATAATAGGGGGTTAAAGTTTGTTTTATAATCTGAGGTTAAAGTATGAAATTACCGTCTCAGGGAATATTTCCTAAAACCCGACGTGGGGATGCACCGAGATGTAGTTGCAGTGGACAAGGGCCTCACCCCGCTCTCCTTAGCTAAAGAGAACTGGTGCAAGCCCGTAGTGCTTGAGACTAACGATCGTGCGGTTTGGAAGAGTAAGGCGCTTCACGGACGCTTCTCCATGAGCCGCGATCATTGTGCCGTTAGTTGTTACACCCAATGGCTTAATTGCCAAGAGCCTCGACCAACACCTGAGGAGGCTCCCGTTAGGTGGCTGGATCAAGGGCTTGATTCAGAGAGTAGTATTTCTGGACACGGCCCGCATTGTCAGGAGGTTTCTCTCTCTGGACCGCTCTGACCGCCGCCGCGCCGAAAATTAAATCTTTGACTCTTTGAATTTCATGTAGATTTTTCATTAAGTAATCTACAATTTTAGCAATATCTTCATTGCCACTCTCTTTCAGTTTTGTTGACTGAGCAAAGGTTAATTCATCCATAGAATATGCAGTGAGAGGTTCAATGCTTTTCTTTTGTTTAGAACCTAAATCACCAAAAGGTTTTCTGGGACTTACCAGAGTTGAAGTTTATCTTGGAATAGTTTTTTTTAGAAATATCGCCGTGGCCGCGCGGTCGAAACGCACACGGGAAAACAACGTGGCATTGAGTTACAGTGTTACTTGTCGATATATTTATTCCACATGGGTAACAGTGTAACATAACATGGTGTAACAGGAACAAAGCTCTCTTTTTAGTGTAAAATCTTTAGGTACCTACCTTTCTCCAAGACTTGTGATCTCTTGATGGTCCAACGGCGTTCAAATGTGTTATGCTCCCTCTCACTTCAGGAATCTTTTCGGAGAAATTGCATAGAGTGCTGGTCTCTGGAATCTGCTCCGCTGATACTTTTATCTTTGATTCTAAGACAATAAAAAAAACATTTTTACTCATACATTTTGCAACTAGGGGAGGAGCGAGATGATCCCCTACGGGAGAATGCTAGTTTAAAGGGTAAATCACTCAGATATAAAAGCGTTTACTGATGGAAAAATTATCTATCTAGTTATTGGTATACTCAAAGTACTTGGTAAATTTATTAATTCTCCATTAGAATATTTTAACTTTTTTGTAATCCTACACCACAATACACAATCCTATTCCTAACCCCTGGGGTGTGGACAAGATGGTTTGCGGGATCATCTTGCCCCATTGAGGGAATATTCATGATTTTCCTGACATTTAATGACAAATAATCGAAAACCCCAACTAGTTGTTGAACTAGTTAGGGTTTTCAATTATTTATAGAGGTAATATTAAGATAAAACACTTGCCTGTTGTACTGAGGCATAAATCACAAGTGAATTTGTCAGGATCGTCGCTATCTATACCTGCACAAGCTTCGTGACCCCATTTTTGACATGTACAACATTGTACCCATCCTTCACCCATGTTGCCTTTGGAAAATGCTTCCGTGCAGTATAAACATTTATCTCCTTCTTCAGATGTCTTAGACTCGGGCACATAAGGAGTTTTCTTTTTTCTATTTACCATTCTTTTTCCTACTCGTATGCAGCTGTATCCGTAGCTGGTGGACGGTAACGGCGACAAGGGACTGCGAACTAGTTGCTGCTCTTCATTTATAGGTGATGGTGTTTTATGTCCTATACCTTTGTTGTCTTGTACTGATGAAGGTTCTGTGGATGGCTGCTGTTCTGTGTTTGAATCAACAACAGGCATTTCTATTTGTGATACACCTGGGTTTTCATCCAAATTCATTTCTGTTGTTGCAGCAGCAATGAAATCGGATTCGGTAAACACCTCCGGGTTATAAGGATATATCCCGGTCTTGGCAAATCCATTGATAGCATTTGAAGGGACCGCAGCTTTCAAGTAAGCCTCTCCAAAAATCTTTGCAATCTCAAATACTGTCACTGGACTACCAGGATTGTTGTTCATCCATTTTTCTAAGGATTGATTATGGAAAACGCTCAGGGGATACATGAAACTGACGTCAAGTGGTTGCAGTCTATGAGTGCAATGTGGCGGTAAGCAGACAATGGTGACGTGATTTTCACGTGCTTTTAAAATTACTGCTAAATTTTTCGTATGGGATAGGTGGCCATCTAAAATCAGCAGAACTGGATCCTCTCCAGAAGGTTTTGTGTGGCGAAGAAAATGATCAAACCATTGGGTAAATATATTCAATGTCGTCCATCCTGATGAATTACATGCCCATACAGATCCTGGTGGTGCACCGTCCATCAGCTCAGTCTTCATATGAGATCTTTGAAATATAAACATAGGTGGTACAAAAGTGCCTGAAGCAGACATACAAACTACTGCTGTTGTAGTATCTCCTCTTTTAGTTGATGTAACTTGTCTATCGTCTTTGTGTCCAGTTCTTGCAAACACTTTCGTGTTTCTGGTCGGCACTGTAGAAATGCTCGTCTCATCTACGTTATAAATTCGAGCAGGTGGAAAATGATTCCTGTCTTGTACGTTTTTCAACACCGAATAAAATTTATCCACTACCAGTTTATTAAAGCCACACGCTCGAGCAGTAGATGTGGACTTTAGAGCACGTAGCGAAATATCAGGATGACGCTGACAAAATCCTCTCAGCCAGTCATAGCCAGCTTTTCCATTTTTGAATGGATGGATAATGTTATTTTGCACAGCGAGTTGATAAGCCAGTGATGAAACATTTTGTCGTGTGAGTCCATACATTGATGTCTCCATATCCTTTATGTGCTTCACAAGCTCATTTTCCTGTGTTGGTGTAAATACTGTTTTTCTCCCGCCTAAATACTTGGTTGCACCAATTGCGTCTTTATTATTTCCTTTCGCCCGTCTTAATAATGACATATAGGGTACTGAAAATTCTCTACTGGCTGTTCTATATGGCATACCATCTTTGACGGCATCTAGGGCAATGGTCATAGATAGTTCCGACCACTCACCACGTGTAGTTTTTCTTTGGTAATTACGCGGCATAGTCTATAACAAAAGATGAAAATATTTTATTTCTTTTAAGTTTTTACCAATTAATTATCAAAATCAATTGAAAGGATGGTCACTGGTTCGTCTTAGAATTGTTAATTATCTACTATTTTGTCCGAATTGTGAGTCTACACGGTATACGCTTTTAATATAAATAAGTAAGTTAATGGGAAGCTCTACGTTCAGCAGTGGACGGCAATAAGCTGATTGATGATAATAATGAAGTCAGTTAATTATAATCTGTATCGATCGATTGTGTATGAACAAAACAATCCCCACGGATCATCTTGTACACCAAAAAAGAATCATCTTACCCCAAATCCAGTTTATAATTCTTTGATCTATAACATAACCAAACCACGCCATCAAAAAAACAAAATATGTTATTGTAGAAGTCCGTAACTACAGTTACTGTGAACTAAAGTTACTGTGAACTAAAGTTACTGTAATTAACTGCCTACAGTAAAAGTTACTTTAGCTTAAAGTAAACCTTACCTTAGATCAACACAACACAATTTTTAAAACAGAAAATCACTCGCCACTCGTAGCTCCATTGTGATCAAAGAGTAATTATAATATAGAGGGAATTTGAACAAAATCCGCCAACTACTTATGTACTTTACTCTTTGATCCCGCCGCGCTCGCAGTAATCGAACTGTATATATATTGTACTCTTTGGCCGGGTCACCGCACCTCCTGACTGACTTGGCAGTGGGACGGTCTGAACGTCAAAAGCCGAAATCGGTAGAGCTTCTCACAACACACAAATATCGGTAGATTCGTACCCAAAATCGGTAGGTACAAAAGCTATATTTAAAAGTGCGTAGTACATATAATATCGATGTAAAAATCACATTTATTTTTGTAACAAAAAAAATCGGGGTGTGGCTGTGTCGTGGACACAGCCGTGTATTTTACTTGAATACGTGTATGTAATAGGTATATTTTATTTGAGTTGAGCGTATTAATGTATGTCACATCCATTTTTGAACGAAATAAAAATTGTGTCTTCATAATCCACGACCGTACACAATCGATGCCTACACATTCCAGTGCGGATATAAAAGTGATTTCTTCATCCAATTGCATAATTTCAATTGCCCCGGCTGCAGATGTACCGACATCTTCGTTGTTCCGCTCAGCCGCATTCATTCTTATACGTTCCCGGCACTACTTGACTAGGTCATATGGTGTTTTAATGGTACCATTCGATTGCTCTTGAGAAGTCTTTTCCAACCGTATACAATATCTGTATTTGGATTTGGCATTTTGACGCGTATAGGCTGACATTATATTTTTTTTAATTTTAACCCCTTATTATACTGACAGTCACTATTTGACACTAATGCTTTGTATACAATCGATAGATTTTGACAAGAGCTAACGATTGAAACTTAAACGAACGTCGTACCTTTCCGAGTCATAAGTTATACTAAGTGTAAATGTCGAAACACAGCAAAATGACCACGAAATGGCGGCGCTTCTCCCTCCCCTGCGCGCGGTGCGTCACAGTCCTCACTTGGTGTAATGATTTTTTTTTATTCTTTAGCTATCCAATGCTGTAATTGAATTTAGGATGGAGATGATAGATATAAAGCTGTAACACAAATCTGTATTCCCCGATTTTGTTATCATTGCTTCTTCACTTGCCTCCCACTATGTAAGCAATTTTTTAAAGACGTATTCACGTCAAAAATAACTTAGTTAATTATTAGGAACATAAGAGGTCAGTACAACACACAACAACATAAACTTGGTGCATATCTAATCAAACACACAATTTTAGGCTTTAATAAGATCATACCAATATTCTTTAGTCATCATCATCATGTCAACAACATTAATATTAATAATAATATTCACGGCTAAAATAACTCTAAAATAACTACTTTTCTCTCTCACTCACACACTTTCGTGACTCATAAACAAAATGAAATGGGTTGTCTGTGCATAAATGTAAATTCGGTAAAAAATTGAGACTTTCTTTTATTCTCATAAATTGTGAGAAATTGTTTACAAACACTGCGCTATTTCGGTAGAAACGGTCCCATATCGGTAGAAATACCGAAAATATCGGTGGGTTAGAGACCACTGCCGCCTCGGCGGGAGAGTGTCGGGGCAGGGTATATATGTTCTGTGGTCGGGGGCTACATTTTAATGAAGAAAATCACTAGATGAGTGTAGTTTAAGGATCATCTTACCTCAACGGATTATCTCGTACACCCTTCCTAACACAGGCATGATGACAGGTCAAGACCGACTAAAACTATGAAAACTATAAACTGTGAAAAATGGCTGAAACCCCTTAGAGGATCCATTATGCTTTAATAAGTGAAAACCCAACTCATCCCCAACTTGAGTTCGTATCAGTCCTAAATTCAGTCGCCGTACTGGTAATATATAGACAAGTGTGCGTTACCACAGCAAAATAATGTCGGAAATAGTAAAATTTAACTACCTAAAATATAATTAGTTGCCACTGCCAGACTTCTGTAATTTATTGTTGCGCAGGAATCATGGCGAGATCCATACGTTCATTTGTATGAAAAAAAAAACGCATTTAGAGGGTTTCAAATATTTTCCAATGTGAAGAATACATTACCAGTAGTAGATTGATATACTTACCATGATTTTAAACCCCCGCATAATTCAAATATTTCGAAATGAAAAAAATAGTAAGTAGGTACCTACTTTTTTCGTTTCATTTCGTTGCCCATTTTGTTTATAAAAAAAAAAGAAAGTGACAAGTGACATTAACGGATCTATCAAATTGGCAGACAAATGATGTGACAAGTGTGTGGAAAAAAATGATCATTATTTTGTGACATTATTTCCCTTACAACGATGCATTTCAGTGTAAGAACTGCGAAACGGTGGATGTCAGTGTCATTGTTACTTGCAGCCGTTGTTTCGTTCTGATATAATGAGCTTTTCGTTAAACTATTCACCTATAACATCCATTTTTATTGCGGGGGTTTAAAAATATTGAAAATGCGTGAAGATACAGAATTAGAATTGCAACTTCTCTAAACATCTTTATTTTTTTAGTACAAATCCTGCCATGATCCTTTTACCTCTTATTATGTCCAGGAGACCAGATCTCATTTTTTTTATAATGCATGATTGCCTATAGCATTCAGGGATAAGGTAGCTTCCTATTGGTGAAATCGGATGAGTAGTTTCGGAGATTACCCATTTACCCCCATCACCCATTTACACACAAAGGATCATGGCAGGATTTCTACGAAAAAAATGTAGTACTACGTTAGAGAAGTTGAAATTCTAATTCTTAGACTCTTGGGTACCTAAACAGTATCTTCAGGCATTTACAATATTTTTAAAACCCCGCAATAAAAATGGATGTTAAAAGTTAATAGTTTAACGAAAAGCTCATTATTTCAGAATTAAACGGCGCCTGACGGTAACAGTGACACTGACAGCCACAGTTTTCACATTGAAATTGCATCGTTTTATGGGAAATAATGATTAATCAATTTAAAGTACTTTTTCAACTCCGCCATTGTAAACAACGATTTGACTAATTTGACATCACTTTGATAGGTCTGTTAACTCAGAGTTGCCATATTCGAAAGTTGAAAATGCGGCAGTGGTACTTTAAAAACGCGGATTTTCAACAAAAAAGGCGGGATTTTTTGTGTTAACATTTACATAGCAATTCATTCTCATAGTGAGGTTTTTATTGTTTATTAATACAAAGACAAGGGAATTTACAAACCGGACTGGTAAATCCACAGATTACTGAGTATACGTAGCGTAGTACACATGAAGATATAATTTATCTATGTATATATCTTCATGTTAGTAGAGCACAGTTTTTTTTTTTCTTTATTGACATCCAAATCTATACGGCTTTGTCTGATGTAGTATAGCTTTACCTACCTAGATTTATTTCTTTCTTATTCTGCTTTTAAAAGTTAAAGGGTTGTTCTGGCAGATTCGAAAAAAGCGGAACCGCGTAGATTAAAAGCGGAAGGCGGATTCATTGTCAAAAAGGCGGTGTAAAAAGCGGCACATCTGGCAACACTGATATCACTTGTTAATTTATTTCTTTTTTTAAACACAAAATGGACAGCAAAATGGAACAAAGTATTATTTTCATTTCGCAATATTTTAATTATGCGGGGGTTTAAAAATATCGTACTTAAGTAGGTAAGTATATCAATCTATTCCTGTTAATGTATTCTCCCCATTGGAAAATATTTAAACTTTCTAAATGTTTTTTTTTTCATAAAAATGAATGTAGGTATGGATCTTGCCATGATTCTTTGTTTGTTAGTTTGTATGCTTGTAAAAATTGACGCGAACGAAGATAAACTTAAAAAATACTTAACTGGTTAAAAAAAAAAACTTTAAATTAGGTACTGAGTCCTATACTCAGATTATGAAATAATGAAACAAAAGGCAGATAGACGGTGCGGAACACTGAGAGTGAAGCCACCAAACCAAATACAAATTCAAAAACGAATACCTACAATTCGCTTCGCGGTGTACTGACACGAGTCAGTACTTACAGCACGAAGCGAATCATTGTTAAAAAAAACAAATAAGTACCAATACAAAATAAAAAATCAAAAGCGAATACTTAAGTACAATGATGCTTGAATACTTGAATACTTAAGAAAAATGTACCTAGGTATTCGTTATTGAATTTGTATTTGCTTTTGTGGCTTCACTCGCAGTGTTCCGCACGGTGTATCTGCCTTTTGTTTAATAATCTGAGGTCCTTTATGCCTAGGGTTGCCATTCGTCCCGATATATCGGGACTGTCACCGTCATTGGGGCCTAAGTCCCGACAAAGCACTATTACGTCCCGCTTTTTCGCGCGGTCACGGCAATTCAAACACACGCCCCAAATTCTACTCGATCGAACTATTTTAACCTTTTCACCGCCACGGACTTCAATAGAAGTTCCGGATTTTCGTGCCACCAGCGCCACGACTTCATTAGAAGCTCTTCATTTTTTCAGTCTTAAAAAATCTATTTACTTTATTTAAAGACTTTGTTTTTTGTTATTATTTAATAAAGCACTGTCTAAAGCCCCGTTTTTGTATTTTTAAACACGAAAGAATCCCTGATTTGTCTTAAAATCAGCAAAAACAAAAACTCCAAAAATAAAGTATATGCCCTGCACGCCAAGGACTTCATATCAAGTCGGCCAGTGATGTGACTCCAAATTTATCACAGTTTCATTTCGCCTGTAGAAATTTTTATAAATACTAATATCGAAAACAATTTAAGGTCAGTAAAACATGGATTTAGTTAACGACTTTATAACATAAAGAAAATTTACCAATTTCGACCTTCAGATTGGTGCTGATCCGAAATTAAATAGTTGTTATTTTTGTTAACCAATCCTTGTCGATAATTATATTCCCATCTCTACAAATCAGTTAGTTGTCAGTGCCCCGAGCGCCACGAACTTCTATAGAAGTTGTCCTGTGTCGTCATATGCGTATGGGTGTCAAGGTCATTTAAATATAGTGCAGCACTAAACGGATGACGGCGCACGCATCTTTCTTTCCTCGTATTGCTTGTGACAACAATAATATTGACCAAATAAATAAACAAATGCAGAATGAATAAAGAATTAGACACTGATGAGCTTTTAAAAGTTTGCAAGGTATGAAATCTGATTCGGAATAATTAAAAATAAGGTCATTCTTTTTTGCGGGCATAGTTTTTCTGCGTTATATAAGTTATATATTAAAAACATCTTTCGTTTTGTTTATAAACAGCTGAGCTTTTAATGTTTAACTTTTTTATGGATCACTGTTGGACAACTCACCACTGTTTTTTAAATAGTTAAATACCTACATAATTACCTACTTTCCATTTCCAGAAAACACGTAGAAAACACTAATACACAAAATTCCGTTTAGATACGGTAATAAACGTTGGCTGAAGTATTTAGGTAAAAAAAACAAAAAAGATAGGTGAAAGAAATAAAGATCATAGGCGACATCCCTAATCAGAATTGAATTAACCGTGCTCTGAGCGCCAAGAGCTTGATATGAAGTCAACGGATGACGCCATGAAACAAATAGAGATGTACCATATTTCTTATAGCTTTAATTGAATCATTAATTTATTTCTTTGATACTTACAATTTATACTGTTATTTTTTACTAACAATACTGCAAGTATAGAAATATTGAATCTGTTTTTATTTATATTCGTAAATTTATGAATAAAATTATACCTAACGCGTAAAAATTTAATTTATCGATAGGACGATACCCTCACCACTACTTTTTACTACCTATATATTTCGTTATACATGTATAGCTTGGCGCTGGACGAGGCATCGCGTTTTGTGACCGTGGCGGTGAAAAGGTTAACGCTGAAAAGAGACCACCTAAAATAGTTTCTGATTTTTTTAAAAGCCCGATTAGTGAAATTGGTTTCCTGTTTCTGCAAAAAATAAATGATTTATCTTTCAAACTGGCCATTATTTGTAGTGGCAAATATTGCAGTTAGTTACTGCAATATTTTGGCTCTTGTCATCAAAAATCATTAAAATTTTGCTAAAAAAAAAAATGTATCACACTTCGTCTAAGACAAGTTCGGTTCAAATGGTTATAAATAGTCTATACTAGCTAGCCGCTTACGGCTTTGCATCGATCTGCCAAACAACCTGTATATTTTTCTTTTTGCGTCCCGACACGAGGTTTGCCATATATGGCAACCCTATTTATGCCCCATATTTTATTTGATTAATTATTGCAACATAACCTCTCACAGAATTACGGATTTTCGGCTTTGTCATTATGCAGTCTGGGACTTGTGTGTTGGTGTCTGCTGCGGCGACAGATACTCCCAAAACGTTAATAATAGACGTGTCAATTAGTCTACATTGAAAACGACAAATAATATGGGTCCAGGAACAAAAAGATACAAAACGCATTTTAACAACATATAAAACTTTATTGTAAATGATTTTCAACATAAATCTCATGATTAAAATCTCCAGTCAGGACTGTAATACTGTGACATTTACATACAATATATTTATGGAATGATTACATCCACCACCTATCGATAAAGCAGTTTTATAAAAAATATTTGATTTATAATTTTATACTTATTAAGTAACCTCACCCATATACACCAAAAAATGATTCTCATAAACTACATAATAAAAAGGGTCACACTTGGCGTATTCATACAAATATTGGCGTTACTTGGTCAATAAATAATGCACGCTATTTTATTTGGGTAAATGACACCATCATCAGGCTAGCCTTTTCCCAACTATATTGGGGACGTCTTCCAGTCTAACTGGATGCAGCTGAATACCAGGCTTGTACATGGAGCGACTGCCTATCGGTCTTCTACAACCAAGTTACTGGGTAACACGATACCCCTTGGAAAGACTAGTTGTCAGACTTTCTGGCTTCTGACTACCCATAACGACTGCCAAAGATCATTTGGGTAAATGACACTATTTAGGTAGGTACTAATAATTGCAAGACAGAACTTCTTTGAAAAAACATTTGATTTTAGCCCTAAAAACCCGATTAATTTGCAATTTACTGTAACATTAGATTTTTAGTTGCTTTGTAATTAATAAACAGCTAGTCAATTGAGTTGGCAATTGATTTACAACAAAAAAAAAATTGTCTGAAAAATCGGTTTACGGACGATAGTTTTACGTGATAACGTCATAAAGAAACATAATGGCTAACATGTATAATATAAGCAAATAATGGCTTCCGGCGAGGTGGGCGGAGCTTATTGCTTGGGCCGATCGTGCCTCTCTATCGCTTGTTTCGCGCTCTCGCTTGCACGCTCAGGCTCAGGCGGAACGTGACAAGTATAAATTGCCATTCATGAAAAGTATGTTGTTTGGTGGTGTCATCTACCTAATTACCTTTGGATTTTAAAATGAAGAATATTTTGTCCAAGTAGACCGAGTGTTGTGCCGCCTTTAAAATACACCTAGATTAAGTTCATTTATCTCGCATTCAAAATAAATCACAAAACAATAGGTACGTCTAGAGAGCTACCATTGCATTATTTTTGTGTCATAATTATCACAGTTTTCCTTGCATGAAGGGTTTAAGATATTTGTGGAAGCTCTGGTTGACGGGCTCCGCGTTGAGGGGACTCTTGAGGGCTTCCTCCATCAGACGCTCGTACACGCGACCGTCGTATGCGCCAAGAGCAGAATGGAGAATCTGTAATATTTCGTTTGGTTATTAATATCTCATACAGATGCAAGTTTTTGCTCTAAGACTATTTTCAGCGAGACAGAATGCACATATGGAACGCATAAGGAATAAACACACAAACATTTTATATAACACAAATATACACCTTACAACGGCAGCCGACTTCATGTATCATATCAAATGCCTTTAAACATTAATTAAAAAAAAAAAAGATATTTATGAAATAATTAGTATGTATGTAGAAGATGATACAAAATTGTGTATCTTTAATGCTTAGGCCGCATCTGCGTGTATCGTCACGATACTTCGCGCCATGACACGATACACGCAGATGTGACCGGCTATTATCGGCTATCGTGAATCGTCGCACACATTCAGACTGCGTGTGTGTTATCGCGCGGGTGGCAGTACGTCAAAGGGTTTTAGCACGCTGTATGGTCAGATTCAGATTAGCGTTGTTCATTTCGGCCGTTGTTTTCGATCAGTTCAGACGTGTGCTGTGTAAAAATGGAGTGGAGCGATGAAATGGTACTGAAATTCTTCCATAATTTTATGGATATAATATGGAATCCAAAAAATATGAATCACAAAAAAAAAACATTTGGTGGTCGACACATGTAGAAGTAAAGAAAGCCGTCGTCCATAGTTAAACGTTTGGAAATGATTTCGGCCATCTTGGATTTTTGCACGATAGTTCATGCAAAATATCGAAGCCACTAATGTGACCACTGCTTTTATCGCGACAAATTTTTAATATCAAAACGTACCAAGCTTCGGCACACATTACTTCGGGACGATACACGCAGATGCGGCCGAAGCATTATATGACTGGTCTGTGACAACTTACTTCGTCACGTAAATCGAAGGCGTCGACGAGCCCGACGGCGTTCGGTCGCAGCTTCGTCAACAGTTCCTCGTACCAATGCTGCAGCTTCTCAATGTCCCGCTCCGAAATAGATGTGAACTGTCAAACGAAGAAAATAATAATTATTAAGTGGATAGAAGTATCTGTCCGACATAGCTCTAAGAATATGCAAGTTGAAGTGGCAATGGACAGGCTACATCCCTCGAAGAACCGATAACCGATGGGGAAGAAAGGTTTTCGAGTGGCGACCACGAACTGGAAGATGCAGGGTTAGTAGGCTTCCCACCAGATGGACTGATAACATCTTCAAGGTCGCGGGTAACCGGTGGATTCAAGCGCCAGGTTGTCGCTTGTTGTGGCGTTCTATGGGGGAGGCCGATGTTCAACAGTGGACGTTTTTCTGATGATGATGATGATGATGATGATGATGAAGTATCTGTTTTATAGATTTGTACTCGAAAATGTTTAATAATGGATTCAAAAATGGACCTCCACTTTTTTGAATAAATCAGCAGATATTTTCGAATTACGGTGAAGGTTATTGATATTTTAAAATTGATAGGATTTTCAGATACTTGCCAACAATCTGCGCACTTATGGCGACGTGTTCTTTAAAGCTACCACAAAGTGCGTAAGGCTGCCGCACGCTCGAGAGAGAACACTCAAAACAATCCGCCATTTTTCACACGCACACATTTACATTACGTTTACAGGCATTCTCAGGCAGTTTCAAGCAGACTTCAGTCTCGACTAGCGACACGTGTTGTCAAAATGAATAAACAAAAAAGTATTTTCAAAAAAAAAAGAAAACCGCCTTCAAAAACTAAAAAGTGATAAATAACTTTAGCACAGAACACACATTACTTTACTTTCGGAAGTCGGTGGCGGTGGCTTTGTGTTTGTTGTTTTGTATTGCCACCGACTTCCGAAAGTAAAGTAATGTGTGTTCTGTGCTAAAGTTATTTATCACTTTTTAGTTTTTGAAGGCGGTTTTCTTTTTTTTGAAAATACTTTTTATTTTTTGCTTTTTAGTGTTGCCTTAACATTCAAATCCATTAAGAAAGGGCATCACACTTAAAAGAGATTGTAAGTCCTCCAGTGATTGAAGAAACTAAAACGTCGTCTAAGTAATTTTTTTGGGAATTTGTTGATTTTCTCAAAAAGGGCTGTACCAATTTTGATAAAATTTATATAGGACCTTTTCGGAATAAACCCCTTTCGAACAAAAAAAGAATTTTGCAAATACGTCTATATAGGGTGACTGGTCATTAGTGTACGATACTTAAACACGTGATTGTGTTCATGATAACAAACAACTTTCCCGAAGAAAAAATGTTTTTTGTACTGGTTCACTTTTATCACAATAACACAACAGCCGTATGAAATACACGCGCGCGCACGCCTGTGACATAAAGTGAAACAGTACAAAAAATAATTTTTCTTCGGGAAAGTTTTTTGTTATCATGAACACAATCACGTGTTTAAGTATCGTACACTAATTACCAGTCACCCTATATATGGCAGAGTTATGCACGAACGTATATAGAAAAAAAAACAAAAAAATATATAAACATTCGAATTGATAACCGCCTCCTTTTTGAAGTCGGTTAAAAATAACGTAATTGGCATGTCATGACAAACAGCAAAATTTTGTTATAAACAACTTGCAAATAGTTTCAACCAGTGTCAATAAAATTCCATATGTCACAAATAAAACCTAGAGTCAATACAGTAGCAGCCCTAGTGAGTCTGGCAAGTTTAGGTAATTATTTTCTAGGATGGCGGGAGCGGTCTTTCTGTAACCGTTTTATTTTGTGGTGCTACTTATGATGACGTCACATAACATATGGTACTTACCCTGAGCAAGTCTCCTACTCGCTGTAGCGCCCAGTACACCACGTACAAGTCGACTAGTTGCAGCAACACTTCACGTAGTTGTGGAGACGTATTCTTCACTTGTCGCTCCGTTTCCTCGAAGTAGGAACTTAGTATGAACACGCGGCAGTGGGCCTGGGGATATTGAAAATAAATTCTAATTATGTAGCTAAAATGGCCCACAGATTGAATAAATTATTTACATCTAAAAAAAATTAAGAGTTAAAATGTCATAATGGAGAAGGAACGCAAGGGTTCGTTGTAATATGCTGGCACGCAGATTTGCACGATGTTCAAAAACGGTAAAAACGACACTATTTAGGGCATACTGACAGTCCTTTTATACGTGTAGTCTGTGGACTAGCTATACGCAACGAACAGTCAGTGCCCTGCGGGTCCAATATTTCAGGCTGTGGATGGGATTGCCTCGCTATAACTGCAGTACGTCAGCGATGTTTGCGGAAACTCAAGCAGACTCAGGTTTCACGCCATTACAGCTACCCGAGTGTAGCTTTTGAGGAAAACATCCTATCCTATTATATAATTACTACTAACCATATATGCAGTGACGGATTAAGACTACTTGATGCCCTAAGCAATCCACGCCTGTGGGCCCCCCTATCCGTATGTCAACTAGAATCGGTCTTTAAACCTTTACCGCCTAAAAACATTAGTTTCATGTAAAATAAGATGATGAGATGTAACGTACCTTAGAAGTGGACTAGGTGCGACAGCAATAAAAACCAATTTAATTAATTTAATTCCCGCAAGATAGTAATCGGACTCTACGTATAATATCGATAAATTATCGAGCCTTTCTTGTATCATCTTTGTCCTTTTTTCATTTTTTAATATTTTTAATTTTGAAAAAGAACGTTCCGCTGAGCAATTTGTAATTTTAAGCGATAAAAATATACGCAGGGCTGTTTCCACATTAGGGAAAGCTGATTCAATTTTATCATCAAGTATCATTTTATACAATTGTGCGTTTGTTTGATGTAAACTTGTGCGAGCCGAATCACTGGGCCTGGAACTTATTTTACTTATGACATATTCATGAATGAAACTGTTGAATTTCTGTTATTAATTCGGTGTTAAGGTCTTCTGGATATGTGTTTACTAGATTTGTACTGTGCTGACTGTATTCTGCAGTTTGATCGGGACACATAATTTTATCGGCATCGGGTATGTTATTCAAAAATGAGAAATTGTCTGCTGTTTTTTTGTATATCTCTCCTCTTTTTCGCATCTCTGCATTTAATTTATTAATGATGCTTTAATAACACGTTATTTTGAATTGTTCTGTTGGGCTGAAACTTACTTCAGGAGCTGAACCATCGTTGGGCATTTTCTTTCTTCGTCTTTGACGACTTCGACGTCTTTTGCGCGGGCTTCTAAAGAATCAAAGTCGCACCGCAATTTGTCTAAAAAACCCACGAGTGATTTGTAGAGATTAGCGAAAGTCTCTAGAGTAAGTTAGTCTCTCTAACTTCTGGGTCTTGTAATACCTTGCTGACTTTTCGGAAGGTTTGCAAAATTTCGTCCCAAATGACCAACATGAGTACGAACTCCAATTCTTGTAGTTTATTTGACAAATTAGCTGCTTCTCTTCTAGTTTCTCCTTTTTGCATGTCATCCACAGAAACGACGTCTAATGCATCTATAATTTTATTAGATATCTGTGAAAGCTGATGTGGCTTTAGCGTGTGCTTCCCATCTCGTTTCTGATAAAGATTTCAAAACACTTTCATTATCCAAATGATCTAATATGAAGATAAACCAGAAAAAACATTGTATAGATTTTGGACTAATGAAAAAAAATGTACAGCTGCTAGGCAACAATCCACGTCGCTTCGACCTACTAAATTGAGAATGCATACCATTGTAACGCCCAGACATATTTGAAGCATTGTCATAAGACTGGCCTCTGCATTTTGAAAAATCTAATCCACAATGTTCTTCAAGGTATTGAAGAGTCTGCTTTGCCAGTTCATCTCCTGTGTGACGCGTTTCCAACTCAATAAATGTAAGAAATCGCTCTACTGGCTGCCCATATTTTATATAGCGAATAACTACGCTGAGCTGGTCCATGTGCGTCAAATCCGGGGTAGAATCTACTGAAAGACTATAATATCTAGAATCTTTTATCTGCGATATAATTTTACCATGCACTTCTTGGGCCATTATCATAATCAACTCTTCGTTCGAATTTTGACTTTGAACATTATAAAACAAAACAAAATAAAACTTTACGTACCTAAGCGAACACAATATTATGAACAGAACTTGAATTAATTGTCGACAAAAACACTTACACTAATTTGTGCTGAAACTATTGACTTACTTATTATTTATCAAATTAATTGTATTACGCATGCATAGAAGCCGGCCGGCGCAATTACTCATTTGATTGACACAGATCACAGATTTGCGGAGGCACCAGGCGGGGGGCCCGCGGGGAAGGGGTGGTTTGTGATTGGCTGATCGCAATTCCGGTGCATTCGAATTGCCGAATGCACTAGCGGGCAGCGAATGGGCAAGCGGGAGCTGGGTTATGACTCTAGGTCGGACTCTATGTCAACTTAAAACGCGCGAATTTTCAAATTAGTCCTGGAATTTTTTTTTGGTGTGATTTTTGGTGACGTGAGAGTGAGACGTGATGCCCTAAGGACGGACTTTTTTTGTGCTTCTTCTGGTGCCCCCCCCAGACGTGATGCCCTAGGCAATTGCTTAATTTGATTAAGGGTTAATCCGTCACTGCATATATGGACCAAAAGTCTGAAATAAATGTTTTGAATTGAATCGAATAGTCCACAACAATGTCACCGTGTATTCGTAATAATCTTAAAGAATGGTAACGTTTTATAAATATAATATAGTAGCTTCTGCCTGCGGCTTCGCCCGCGTAAAAAGAACGATTATCCCAAGGGAACACTTCACGGGGATAAAAAGTATCCTATATGTTAATCCAGGAAATGGTCTATCTATGTGCCAATTTTCATGCAAAACTGTTCAACTGTTTACGCGTGATTGAGTAACAAACATCCAAACATCTTCACAAACTTTCACATTTATAATATTAGTAGGATATGTTACGGCTAAAACCCGAAGTGCGGCTACACCTAGTTCTAACCGGCTAGAACTAGATGTAGCCGGTAGCAGTTGGTTAAACCTAGGTGTAGCCTGCGAGCTCGGGACTTGAGGCACCAAACTATTGAAGCTACAGTGAAGTTAGGCTACATTGAAGACCGTGTCTTGAAGTGCCAATAAAGAATTATTATTATTATATTGAGCAGAAGATGACGTCGGTCAGACGGTCGACGCCAGGTCGACGGAGCCCCGCTGCGCGGGGCTACTATTTCTGTCTGCAGGGTTAAAAGGAACCTAACCAAACCGAACCTCAGGGCGCCCATGACGTCGGTGTGCGGCTGCACTTATGTCTAGCCGCTATGATGAAGGCTAAACCTAGTTCTAACCGAAGAATGAATGAAAATGAGTGAATTATGCGCTGCCACCGGCGACGCCGTGGAAGTGGCTAAATTTTGGGCCAAACAACTGTCGTGCCAGCGATACGAACAAGAAGAAGACCGAAGATAAGTAGGATTCTGTAGGATACACCTAAGTCTAACCAGCTGCTACCGGCTACACCTGGTTCAAGCCGGTTAAAACTAGGTGTAGACGCACTTCGGGTTTTAGCCGTAACATATATTCGTTTTACCTCAGAAGCCTGCGTGAGTTGCACAGAGGTCATGTTCCACGCGTCCTCGTACGACAGCCCGCTCTTCTGTCGTCGCTCGATGTTGGCCACGCATAGTGC
The DNA here is from genome assembly GCA_947361185.1 of Charanyca ferruginea. Taxonomy (NCBI): domain Eukaryota; kingdom Metazoa; phylum Arthropoda; class Insecta; order Lepidoptera; family Noctuidae; genus Charanyca; species Charanyca ferruginea. Next base: position 25,944,722 of record OX376058.1, on the reverse strand, counting down.
GATCTTACTGTAATAAAGATAGAGAGTAACTTTGTATATTTCATGAGCTGTAGTCACGAAGCAAATATGTTTTATCGTTTCTTGGGATATAGACACGAGACTAAGAAGATTTAATCATTCGTTTTAGTAGAATATTATAGTTGCAAGAACCCCATTCTTGAAAGAAAGAAAGGGTTACATAAATATTCCTGCAAGATAATATGCAGCTATTTTATATGAAAATGCAGTTATTTATTTATTTATACTTCATGCACAAAGGTACAAAGGTGGACTTAATGCCTTAGGCACCAAGGGTGGTGAAGAGATAACATGGCAGGTGCATTACAACATTGAGCAGTAACTAATGTAATGCACCTGCAGGTGCATTACATTAGTTACTGCTCAATGTTCAATCAAGTTATATGAAACAAACGACACAGCAAGCACAGTTGAGCGCATAATAAAAGTTAACGGCCGACGCGCCTGCGTGTTTTTCGGTAGTTTACCATGTGCTAGGCGGCGTGTATGCGCGTCCATACAATTTACATACTTTCTTCGAGTGCGGCGCACCGCACCTGTGCGTCTATTGTGCATCTCTGTTGTTTCGAACTCATTGTAAAATATGGGTCGGTAAGGGTGTCTCACACACAAGTTTGGATTGTTACATACGAAATGTAAAATTAGATGATAAAATAATTCGAAACGATGCATTAACATTATTTTGTGTTCATTTTTTATTTAGACAGACAGACAAAAGGGTGTCGGAATATTTTTATCCTTTTGTCTTAGGCTTAAACTTAACATTTTGAACACAATAGATTTATGGACTATTGTACTAGGTATTTCACTATTCTTTTATACCGATGCCAGGTGTCGAGCCGGAACCTACTGTATTATATGTCTGTGGTCAGAACTTATTTGTGTATAATGTCTTTTATGTTTATTGGACTACTAATCGATGCAGATTGTTTTAAATATTCTTTTGTAACCAACATTAAGTAAGTTTGGTGTTTGTGCAACACTGTGTCATTTCATTCATTCATTCACTCTATACGTTTATGTTACGCACGAACACCAAATTTGACCAAATCTTATCAAATGACTCGGTAGGTTAGTGTTACATTACGGCCTAGTAAAAATTGACAAAAAATTGTTACAAAAACAACCGTCATGTGAAACAACCCTTTACTTGTAGCGTAATTGTTTTATGACTGTCATAAATCTCGAAAATATTGAAACTCACATAAGCGTCGTGCCGCACTTGCACAAAGTAGCGAACGACGCACTAATGCGGCCAGCCGCACTGGGTACAATTTGTTCAACCGCGTATGCGCGTTCATAGCACCACACGAAATATTTTTTGAACGCGCATGAATGTTTGCCGCACCGGGTAGTGACCCATTTAATTAGCTTTTGCGAAAAATTAACCTTCAGACTCCCACTGCTAGGCATAGGTCTTCCCCAAGGAGGGGTTCAGCTATAATCGCCATGCTTGGCCGATGAATGTTGGCGATCGCATTAGGTGTTATGGTATCCACCATTTATGCAAAGATGGGTCAGCTAATTGCTATAACTGACTGTACATTTACAGAGCAATTGAGAAGTATTTACCCAGCGGCGACGACTTCGAACCCTCTGATGATGCCTTCGATGGTGTTGTCCCAGGGGGGCGAGCGTCGGCCGGCCCCCACGCGGCTGAGGTACGACACTGTGGGGGGCAGGACGTTGCCGCCTGACGCTTGCTGCCATGTCTTCACTAGGTACCTAGTGATCATAAAAACGATCTTATAAGGGTTAAGTTCTTCCTTTTTGAAGTATGGAACCCTAAAAACGATTAGCTAGAGATTTAAATGAGGGAAGTCGAGAATTTGGGAGTGGTGCATGGTGCGAGTTTTGCCTCATTATTTTGAAACTTTTTCTTAAGGAAGAGTTTTTGCCGAAGGGTGTCAATGGCTATTCCGTGAAAGACTACGCGACACCACGCAGCGCAACATGATGCCGTATCTTTGTGTACAATAGCTTACTAGTTTTTTGGGCAACTAGAATCAACTTTATATTTTTTTTATTATGACGTTCAAAAGTGCCTTTTTAATGGTCTAATTGAAATAAATGATTTGACTTTGACTTTTTTTTTTACTTTTTGTGGTTTTTATAAATATGTGTTTTGTAAGGTATACATATATGTTATGGGTCTTTGCTATCCGAAATAAATGATATATTATTATTTAATCTTTTGACGTGGAAACATCAGTAGATCGCACCTATGCACTAGCAATGTGCAAGTAGATAATTATACAGGTGTATTTTTAAAATTGGACTTGATTTCAATCAGGTATTTAGGTATTTTAGTTACCATGTTCTACAGTTCACTTTATTTATATAGTTATTTAGCTTTAGAATGTTTAATTTTGATGTTTTACACTCGCACAATAAAATTCACATGTCATTGTCATGTTCTCCACTTTTGGTCAAGAATGAATACCGTAAAGAATGACTAAAATAAATCTCAAGACAATTCTAACAAGCTCAAACACGACTAGTATACTTCGTTCTGTTATGGACTTCCAGTGCCACCTTCCGGGTCCATTCTCAGACCAGTTGTGTACTGTCATTTGTGTTTTACATACCTACATTTGCAAAGTTTTAAATCAATACGAGAATAAGAAGTTGGTTAAATACGACTTTTATGACATTCTTACATAGTTACAAGTGAAGCCAATAAAAGCGTTTTAAAAAATACGTGAGGCTTTTTATCAAGTTCTACAATCTACAATTTCTTTTGAGTAATGTTAATTCTTATTTTATCTAAGTATTTGATTTTGTATAATTGTTTATTTTTGATTTAATGTAATTATTTATTTTGATTGATTAATGTTCATTGATAAATTCCTTATATATAATATAATTTCTGACTATTTCATTTTATATTCAGATTTTATTTATACATTTAAAATTATTTACTTTTAGTTTTTACAGATCGATAACTTGTTTGTGTGGTTTTAAACTGTTAATTCAAGTTTGTTTAAAAAATCCATGCTAATATTATAAATGCGAAAGTAACTCTGTCTGTTACGCTTTCACGAAGAAACGGGTGAACCGATTTTGATAACTTGAATTCTGGGGAATGATATAGGCTACTAGTCTATATAATAAAAATGAATCGTTGTTCGTTAGTCGCGCTAAAACTCGAGAACGACTGGACCGATTTGGCTTATGTTGGTCTTGAAATATTTGTGGAAGTTCAGGGAAGCTTCATACTGTGAGAAAATTTTAAAATTCTCAAATCTAGTGCGGTCGGGGGACCACCGTAAGGAACCAAGTTACTAAAAAAAAAAAATAAATAATAATATATCACGAGCAGGCGAGTGCGCAGCAGCGGCTCGATACACGCACACATACACACACGCATTTTGTTACGTGACGATTTCTACTAATTGGCATTAGCCGTAAGCCGCGTTAAGGAACTTCGTTCCAAAAAGAAAGGGTAGGTATAGAGACAAGACAACGTCTGTCGGGTCAGCTAGTAAATAAATAAAAGTCTCCAAGGCACAGATATAGATAGACCTAGATAACGCAAGAGCAACTACTTCGCGTGCCTATTTTCGTGCCTGACTTACGATAAAAAATCGTAAGTAAAAAATAAAGTAAACGTTTCTTTCCACCGGTAAGTCATTTTGTGATTAATATTATGCGTATTGTTACAGTGAGTTAATCCGTTGTTCTTAATCTATAATATTATGCGTAATTAATTTTAAAAAATCTATTATTTTTAATCTAATACCGTCAGTAATACCTGGTAATACCAAATTTAGGAAAAACAAAACATTCGCATTGCATTGTGACGTCCAAAAAATTGGTTTGGTTGTTTTTTTTTGGTTTTCATACAGGGCCTCATGCTGCTATTACAATAGTGTCAGAAAGGTCTATCATTGATTTCATGATTGTTGATTTTGACAACTTTGGTAATCTACTAATATAATGGCGTCATTATGACTTTCCAATGGTCAACTACTGACACGCCATTGAAAGAAATGATATATACTACTCAAAACAAAATAAGCCACGAGGTATTTTTTCAGTTTAACGACGATTTAAATTTAAATTTTTAAATTAAATTAAATTTTTTAGCGACGGTCGGCGTATTAGAGTATGGAGAAGACGCGGCGAGAGATTTTCAGAAGCCTGCATCCATGAAGTCGATCGATTTGGTGGTCCAAATGTAATGATTTGGGGCGGGATAAGCTTACACGGCAAAACTGAGCTCGCTATTTTAAATGAAGGTACTGTTACTGCTCAGCGGTATATTGAGGAAGTTGTCAGACCACATGTGATCCCATTTGCACAGCGAGCGGGTCCTGGATTCATCTTGATGCAAGACAATGCTCGTGCACACACGGCTCAAGCGACTCGGTTTGTACTGGAAGACTCTCAAATTCAAGTCATGCCGTGGCCGGCGAACAGTCCGGACTTAAATCCAATAGAGCACATGTGGGATCAGTTGAAATGAAGAGTTAGAGACGGTGATTAGGAAATCCACAACCAACAGCAACTCATCAACGCTGTGAAAAGGACCTGGACTAAACGAGGACTAAACGAGGGGGGCATACCCGTTACTAAAAGATGAGCATGGAGTATTTTCTTTTGTTTTCAGTAACTTGACGTTGTTTTTATTTTTAACCTAAAATGTGTTTTTTCTTTCAAAAGCAAATAAACATTTTAATCATTATTATTTGAATAAATTTATTGGTCTACATGGTAAAAACAACATTAGTTTTCGTTATGGGGACAAAAAATATATATATTGGTTTTATTATTTTCATGGTACAGACAAAATACCTTGTGGCCCTTATTTTGTTTTGAGTAGTATAGAATGGTAATCTCGTACAAAATGACAACTGAATGACAGACTTAGGCGGTAATCTGCTAAAAGGAGAATGGCGAGACTACATGTATTGTGGGACCCAGTGTTAGGAGTAGCATACATTATAGAAACTAATGAATTGTTAAAGAACGACATAAGACTAACCAAAAAGCAAATGGGAAGTAAGTTATAGAAGATGGGAGAAAAAAGATATGAACGGTAGAAGATTATAACCTAAAATATTCTTAAAGTACTTTGGGCATGTACTTATTGGCCTATTATTCAGTAGTAGAATGGCTTATTCATAGATATTTACTTAAATTCACACCTATATCCCGTGAGGGTAGGTAGAAACTACAGAACGCCATCTGCTACGATTCGTAATAGGTAGGTATCTACTTCTTTTACTTCATCCACGAACATACGTCCGCGCGTTGCGCCTGACTTTTTTAAGGACATCACTAATATTTTCAGTGGATTTTTCTAGGGTGTCCTCCCATTACTTGTCCAGAAACTAGATTGTGGTCAGGTTAAACCTAGCTAACATGTAGTTTAGCATCATCCTATTGCTCTTTCCAATCCATCGGCACAGTATGTCCTCTTCCATATCTACATCTCTACAAGCCATCATCTTAGCATTCACCCCCTTACTACCTACCATACCTATCATCTTTCACACAATCTATGCTGCTCAGGGGTTTGGCTAGGTTTACAGACATCAACCCTCGTTACGAAAAGGTTCATAAAATAGTAATAACTTTTTAAAGTGGTAAAGGTACACAATATGACTAGATAAGGAGTCCAGTTGTTAGATCTCCTAGAATATAATATAAATAAGCATATTTGCTCTGCTTGAAACTAGAGGTTTGTTAAATAAATAAAAATATATTTTAAAGAAATCGCTTTTATTTACTTTATAATGACTTATAAAATATTGAAGACATACAATTGTTGTGAATCTTGGATATATTTTTTTTAGTATGTAAGTATTGATTTATCTAATTAAAAGATTATCTAAGAAGGCAGCTGGTGCAGCGACATACCTCTGGTGTCTGGCATAGCCCATCTACCACAATATGCTCATAACATGAGAGCAACAGCCCACTGTCCATGTTCCCACGGGGCAATAACAATAGTATCCTAATATGGCATTTCGCCCCTCCAGCCTCCTATCTAGTGCGATGTATGTATAATAGGACTTGCTACCTATATGCCTAGATTTAATTCGGGCACTTAGAATAAATGGGTGGTTGCCAAATAAATAGTTACCTAGGTGGAAATTGCAAATTCTAGCATTGCTAGGAATATAGAAATTAAAATCCTTTATAATTCGTTTTCTGAGCCCATCAGGTATATGTCGCTTTTCAGCATCATTGCACTCCAAAAACAAGCAGCGCCGTGCTGTATCAGCCGCTCTTCTCAACGTGGGCAATATAATATGTTCAGCAGAAGTTTCCTGTAATGGACGTCTTGAGGTGGATGGACTAGCCTCTTCACCCTCTGCTGTGTCAGATATTCTTATTGTGGGCAATATTTGTTCAGTAGATGTTTCCACTAATGGATTTCCAAATGTTGATGGACCAACCTCTTCAACTTCCACCGTTTGCTCTGTCTGTTGAGAAGATGTTGGTTGACTGATTGCAGAAGGTGAAACCACAGCAGAACTTCTATAAGAACTGTCCACCACTCTCTGTGCCCGTAAATAGCATGGCACACATATGTCCTCATTTAAGGTTAACTGAAACAATAAAAGTAAAATGTTGCCAAAAATAATAATATATTAGGATTTCATATCATTATTTGTAATATTACATGTTTATAGGGTTACTGGTAAGGTTGGCATCCAAAAAGCCAACTTGTGATGAGACCTTGACAGTAACCTTACCTTAGGCTTACCAGTAACCCTATATAAATTGTTTTCATTACCAACCTGGCGGGGCCTTATCCATTCCGATACAATGTCTCTTATTCGGGTTTCCCTTTCAGACATCTCTGGTCGGACAACTAGCCTGCTCCTGATTCTCAAAATCTATCTGCCACATCCAGCACATACATCACGAAGGCCAGGTTGTGGTTGGGTCTCATGTTCAGGACCATAATTTGGGTTACTATTTATCAACTCCCAACATGAGTGACAAATATAGTTGTCTCCAGTTACCTAAAAATATTATTACTTTGGTTAAGGATACACAAAAAATGTTTACAAGCTAAGTTATAATCATGTTTTGCTTCTGGGTTAAGAAAGTGACTACCACATTCAATGCTGCCAAAGCATGTGTGGTACAGGTACCCATACTGAGTAGATTAAAGAACAGACTATCCAAAAACTCTATCCATCAGGTTATTACGCTAGCAGTGTGGTTATACAAAAATAGTAATATTCTTCTAATCAAGTATCTTGACTTGGCCTGCGAAGTTGTACTTCATCAGTGGTACACCCAGTCATACAACATTGTTAGGAGATTCTGCTCACTGGAGCCCTTACCATTGGTAGCTTGGGTCCTGATACCGGTGCAGTATTTTATTTTAAAATGTTATTAATATTGTGCACCACAAGCAGTACCTAAGATGACCCACTGACCGTAATCTGCAGTATTATAAAATACTTCAGGTTGTTATTATATTCAGAAGATTCAGGGCATAAACTGCGTTAAGCGTGCCTCTCGCGTGTCCACACAAAACCGACCCGCGCGTGCCCATGCGCGTGCACACGCTCGTGAGCCCGTCGGGCGCCCGTCGCGTGATACTTCCGTGCAACGGGGCACGCATGCACGCGACGTGATCACGCATCACGTTGGACGGGTCCACGCGCGAAGCCCGCTAGCGGGTGCACGCGCGTGCTTGTTCAGTTGACAGCGCTATCTCGAACCGACCGCACGCGCGTGCCCGGCCCATAACAAAAAATGACAAATTTTGATACAGAAAGGGTAATTGTTGAAGTTCAGTGTCGTCCTGCCATATGGGACCAATCTAGCGAAATATTTAAAGACCGGGACGCTAAATCAAAAGCATGGCTAGACATTTGTACAGTACTGTTTTTCTTTTTTTGGCAATTCGTCGTCGCCGTCGTCTTGATAAATAATACAACATTAATTTATCCATAATTACTCGACTGTACACCTCCAACGTCAAAATTGTACTGAGAAAACTGACGCGCCGATGCCCGCGCATAAGCACGCGAACGTGCTCACGTGCGTGCACCAGAAGCGTGGCCCGCGACGTGCTCACGTGCGTGCACCAGAAGCGTGCCCGCGACGTGCTCACGTGCGTGCACACGCGTAACGCAGTTTATGCCCTAAGAGATGCTCCTGTGTTGCCCAATACTGCAAGACGAGCAGGAAGAGCATAATTATGATAAGAGTATTATATACGAAACTACATATTTGTATACGAAATCTCTACTTTTGCTTGCTCCATTTATTTTATATTTGTATGATTTGTGTTCATGAAATTAAACAAATTAGTACATGAATATACTTACATCACGCGGGTACACCCATTTCTGTACTCTTTCAACTATTTGATCACGTTCATCAGACAAACGATGTCTCGGTAAGCGAGCAATTCTCAATTATTAACACAACGCATTTTAACCGTTGAGAAATTCCAAATCACTTGCAAGTCGGTCGTCAGTCTAAAGGTAAAGCCAAATTGTCAAGAATCCACAAAATCGCAAAAATAGTATTAGAATCCCACCCACGTTAGCTGTTAAACACAAACAATGGAATGAATTGACATTTGACAATGACATCAAATGACATGACAATTCGACACTGACGTTCCATTTTTACGTTCCATGTTTTCATTGCTGTTAAAATAATTTATATTATTTTTACGGACTGTTTATAACAGTATTTATGTTTCGTTTTATACGTTATTGGTTTATTAAACAAGATGTAAGTAAAATAAAAAAGAAATCTGCCAAGCGAAAACGTACTTAAGTATTTTAAGAGGGTAAATCAGTAGTGTAGATTGGAATGTATCAATGTAATTCGTAAAAAACATTGCGTTCGGAAACTGCACGATACTTATTTTTTAATAAACTAAAATCATTAATAACTTTTAATTCCCATTCTCTAGTAACTCAATATTTTTTATATAGAACTCTTATAAACTTGTTACTATAATTAGTATAAACTAGTCCGAGCACGGTGCTCCGTTAATTTTTAAATTACGTGGGTCCAGCCTCGCCATCCTTCTTTTGACAGTTCCTTTGATCAGTGACCTACCATTAGAACGTCATTGTGCGGTCATTGTTATTAATTCGACCGACCAATGATCGACCATTATGAATTTAGCAGATTACGAACTTTTAGCAAAATGACAATGGGATCGTGTTGGAATGACGGAATTATAAAAATAGCAGACTTGGTTTATTCTAGGCAAGCGTGCTCCACCTTGGGCCGCATCATCACTTAAGATCAGGTGAGTTGCGGTCAAACGCAAGCCTATAACAATATAAAAAAAAAAAAAACAAAAAAACTTGGCCCCCAGATCGTGATACTTGCGCTATCTAGGTCTATGTATATCTGTGCTCCAAGGTCACAGTACCTGGCGGTCTGCAGCAGCAGTACAGTGTTCTCTCCCTCGTAGGTGCAGGCGGCCGTCACGTGTCCGTACGTGACGGGCAGGTTGGAGGCCAGCATGTAGCCGTGCCCGCCGCACGCCAGGCGACAGCGCTAAGGTCACAGTACCTGGCGGTCTGCAGCAGCAGTACAGTGTTCTCTCCCACGTAGGTGCAGGCGGCCGTCACGTGTCCGTACGTGACGGGCAGGTTGGAGGCCAGCATGTAGCCGTGCCCGCCGCACGCCAGGCGACAGCGCTAAGGTCACAGTACCTGGCGGTCTGCAGCAGCAGTACAGTGTTCTCTCCCTCGTAGGTGCAGGCGGCCGTCACGTGTCCGTACGTGACGGGCAGGTTGGAGGCCAGCATGTAGCCGTGCCCGCCGCACGCCAGGCGACAGCGCTAAGGTCACAGTACCTGGCGGTCTGCAGCAGCAGTACAGTGTTCTCTCCCACGTAGGTGCAGGCGGCCGTCACGTGTCCGTACGTGACGGGCAGGTTGGAGGCCAGCATGTAGCCGTGCCCGCCGCACGCCAGGCGACAGCGCTAAGGTCACAGTACCTGGCGGTCTGCAGCAGCAGTACAGTGTTCTCTCCCTCGTAGGTGCAGGCGGCCGTCACGTGTCCGTACGTGACGGGCAGGTTGGAGGCCAGCATGTAGCCGTGCCCGCCGCACGCCAGGCGACAGCGCTAAGGTCACAGTACCTGGCAGTCTGCAGCAGCAGTACAGTGTTCTCTCCCTCGTAGGTGCAGGCGGCCGTCACGTGTCCGTACGTGACGGGCAGGTTGGAGGCCAGCATGTAGCCGTGCCCGCCGCACGCCAGGCGACAGCGCTAAGGTCACAGTACCTGGCGGTCTGCAGCAGCAGTACAGTGTTCTCTCCCTCGTAGGTGCAGGCGGCCGTCACGTGTCCGTACGTGACGGGCAGGTTGGAGGCCAGCATGTAGCCGTGCCCGCCGCACGCCAGGCGACAGCGCTAAGGTCACAGTACCTGGCGGTCTGCAGCAGCAGTACAGTGTTCTCTCCCTCGTAGGTGCAGGCGGCCGTCACGTGTCCGTACGTGACGGGCAGGTTGGAGGCCAGCATGTAGCCGTGCCCGCCGCACGCCAGGCGACAGCGCTAAGGTCACAGTACCTGGCGGTCTGCAGCAGCAGTACAGTGTTCTCTCCCTCGTAGGTGCAGGCGGCCGTCACGTGTCCGTACGTGACGGGCAGGTTGGAGGCCAGCATGTAGCCCGCCGCACGCCAGGCGACAGCGCTAAGGTCACAGTACCTGGCGGTCTGCAGCAGCAGTACAGTGTTCTCTCCCTCGTAGGTGCAGGCGGCCGTCACGTGTCCGTACGTGACGGGCAGGTTGGAGGCCAGCATGTAGCCGTGCCCGCCGCACGCCAGGCGACAGCGCTAAGGTCACAGTACCTGGCGGTCTGCAGCAGCAGTACAGTGTTCTCTCCCTCGTAGGTGCAGGCGGCCGTCACGTGTCCGTACGTGACGGGTAGGTTGGAGGCCAGCATGTAGCCGTGCCCGCCGCACGCCAGGCGACAGCGCTAAGGTCACAGTACCTGGCGGTCTGCAGCAGCAGTACAGTGTTCTCTCCCTCGTAGGTGCAGGCGGCCGTCACGTGTCCGTACGTGACGGGCAGGTTGGAGGCCCGCATGTAGCCGTGCCCGCCGCACGCCAGGCGACAGCGCTAAGGTCACAGTACCTGGCGGTCTGCAGCAGCAGTACAGTGTTCTCTCCCTCGTAGGTGCAGGCGGCCGTCACGTGTCCGTACGTGACGGGCAGGTTGGAGGCCAGCATGTAGCCGTGCCCGCCGCACGCCAGGCGACAGCGCTAAGGTCACAGTACCTGGCGGTCTGCAGCAGCAGTACAGTGTTCTCTCCCTCGTAGGTGCAGGCGGCCGTCACGTGTCCGTACGTGACGGGCAGGTTGGAGGCCAGCATGTAGCCGTGCCCGCCGCACGCCAGGCGACAGCGCTAAGGTCACAGTACCTGGCGGTCTGCAGCAGCAGTACAGTGTTCTCTCCCTCGTAGGTGCAGGCGGCCGTCACGTGTCCGTACGTGACGGGCAGGTTGGAGGCCAGCATGTAGCCGTGCCCGCCGCACGCCAGGCGACAGCGCTAAGGTCACAGTACCTGGCGGTCTGCAGCAGCAGTACAGTGTTCTCTCCCTCGTAGGTGCAGGCGGCCGTCACGTGTCCGTACGTGACGGGCAGGTTGGAGGCCAGCATGTAGCCGTGCCCGCCGCACGCCAGGCGACAGCGCTAAGGTCACAGTACCTGGCGGTCTGCAGCAGCAGTACAGTGTTCTCTCCCTCGTAGGTGCAGGCGGCCGTCACGTGTCCGTACGTGACGGGCAGGTTGGAGGCCAGCATGTAGCCGTGCCCGCCGCACGCCAGGCGACAGCGCTAAGGTCACAGTACCTGGCGGTCTGCAGCAGCAGTACAGTGTTCTCTCCCTCGTAGGTGCAGGCGGCCGTCACGTGTCCGTACGTGACGGGCAGGTTGGAGGCCAGCATGTAGCCGTGCCCGCCGCACGCCAGGCGACAGCGCTAAGGTCACAGTACCTGGCGGTCTGCAGCAGCAGTACAGTGTTCTCTCCCTCGTAGGTGCAGGCGGCCGTCACGTGTCCGTACGTGACGGGCAGGTTGGAGGCCAGCATGTAGCCGTGCCCGCCGCACGCCAGGCGACAGCGCTAAGGTCACAGTACCTGGCGGTCTGCAGCAGCAGTACAGTGTTCTCTCCCTCGTAGGTGCAGGCGGCCGTCACGTGTCCGTACGTGACGGGCAGGTTGGAGGCCAGCATGTAGCCGTGCCCGCCGCACGCCAGGCGACATCGCTCCACGCTCTCCGCCGCGTCCGCCGTCGTCACGGCCTTGAGGCAGCACGACAGCGCGTGCAACTGTCGGCGGTGACGGAAATGTAGTTAGGCTTATTACACTATACAATTTGTAGAAAATCTATTTAGGAAATCGGCAGGTGTAATCGAAGTTAGAACAGATTGGATCCAATAGGGTATTTTACTCGATACGAGAAAAAATCTATAAATATGTTATTGAGACAGTTTAGGCATAAAGCAGTCGGAAAATTTAAATTTTAGTTCATAAAATAACAAAATAAATTTATATATTCAATTAAATGTTTTCAGTATTTTTAATCTGATATAAAACAGCATGAAATAGTAGCGGCCATGTTATTACGCCATACGGCTGTGTAAACAAAAAATTGTCAACTGTTAGTCAACCGATTGGCGTAATATAGGCTTTGTACTTTTATTATTTTCGTAACCAACGTAATTTTTTCATTATTACACCTATTACAAAATATGCTTTTAATAGTTTTTAAATTATATACAATTATCATATTTAATATGAACGCATTTGATACAAAACGAACTGACGTTATTTACGCTGAGCAATTTGGCGTCCAGTAAGAGGCGTTATCGTCAAACTACGCGCGAAATTTAAAAATTTAAAATTTAGATGCATTTTTATGGCACTCACACACAAAAAATGGTAACGTGACGCGAGAGCTCACTGATACGTTAACTTGTGACAACTGTCACCCCTCCCGCACCGCGCAGCTACTTCAGGAACAGTCTCAGTTAAGCGGTCAGGTTTTAGTAAAATAAGTAAAAAAACACCTCTGGCAGTCTTTCCATATCTCCAGCATCTAATTCGGCGGTAACGTTGTTATACATGTTCCAGATCCACTCGGCACTTAACTGGAATGCATGCGCAGTCGAGATGACAACCATCAGCTTATGTTGCTGGGTTAAGTAGTCTATGATTTGGGGCTCGGGTTCACTGGAAATAGGAGATAGAAATTTATTATTGTTAGTTATTAGCTTTTACCCTTGTCTCAGACCGAAAAAAAGTTGAGTATTGTAAAGGTTGCATGCGATCTGCATGCAATTTGAAAACTTGAAACCATTTGGTTTATGTCGAAACACTGTGGATCCTTCTAGATGAATAAAAGTAGTTTGAATAAAATAGATTAGAATGATTTATATATGTCACGAAGACTGACAGACCCGACTCTGTCAGAGACAGACGTATTATTTTTAGTTGATCTCAATATAGAGCTTATTTCCATCTTTAATTCATAGAATTTAGTTTCTAGTACCTCACAGTATATACCCTAAAAATATCAATGTATTCTATGACACTCAGCAGCAATTAGAGCATCGGTGAAACATTTTTATAATCCAAGAAGGACTTTCAGATATTCCCTCTTACAAATCATCGATCACTGTACGTTGCATTACAGAATATACAAAAATAATATATAGCAGCTATAGCACACCCACGACACTCCGTATAAACGAAACGATATAATTACCTACACTATTACCAAAATAACCAACTGTACAAATACGTGCGTGTGTGTGCGTTTCTACGCGCCGCTCGAACTAAAAGCAGTTCCGAGAGTACGTTCCACACGGGAAGCGGTGAGGAACAGTGTTTCAGAGGGGGGCGGAGCGTGTCGCTACTGTACTATACTGTGTGCACCTGTGCTGTGTGTACTGTAGTACTAATACTTATACTGTGCCTATAGTGAGTTTCTCACTCGATACCTAACATATAACGAATTATACATAACATAGACAACAAAACTATAAACAATGATGATAAATAAAAGACTTACTCTGGCTTAGGCTGCGATTGCCTCCTGACTGCAGAGTACCTCGTTGCTATGGTAACGGCCTTCGCGAGGTAATTGCACATGTCCTTTACAATGACCACGCGGACGAACATCATGGTACCGTACGTTAGCTTGGAGCTTGGAGACTTCACGTACGTGCCGTCCTAGAAAGATAAAAGGAAAAGTTTTGGTTATATGAGGACCTCCTAGGAAAACAAGCGCAATGAATGAGCGACGTCCGTGCTACCTCAGTGGGTGATTGTAACAAACTAATATTACCCAAACTCATACTCACTTCCAAAACCTGACAATTCTTCATCAGCATATGTTCCCTCGGTATCCTTACGTGTTCGAAGCCAAGGAACCCATTGTTTGTGCCGTTCATGCCAAGCTTGGCGCCAATCTCGCCAACCTTGATGCCAGCGAGGGGCATGTGTGTCTCCTCGTCCCTCAGTTGGACGATGAACGGGTGGATGCCGTGGCATGTGCCGTTGGTGTATAGTTGGGCCATTACTATGCAATAGTTGGCTGTGTGGGCCACTGGAAACAAAGTTTTATTTTCAGAATTTTATGCAATTAGATGGTCTTGGCAATATCAACATAGACCATGTTATGGCAACATTAATTATTATTAATTTCAAGTGTGGCAATCTCGCCCTCTCGTTTTTCCGAATCGGATTAACCCAAGAAGCTTCTAGGTAAAAGTGGAGGCAACACTTATGTGAAACTAACTGTGGGTAGACGTTCTTTTTCTGAATGCATACATATTCATGAATAAAGAATATTATTATTATTCATAAGATAAAGAAAACACATCATTGACTCGTTCTTTTGTATGCATTCAGAAAGAGAGCGTCTACCCACAGTTGGTTTCACTTAGGTGTTGCCTCCACTTTTACCTATTTATAAGCTTCTTGGATTAACCTTTTGACCACCAGTTCAGACCAGTCAGCCCAAACCAAAATGTGCCCAGTACGTCACGGTCACGACACAAAGTACGTAAGGCTGCGTCGCGCCCGAGCAGAGAGACCACTCAGAACAAACCGCTATTTTTAGCACGCACACATTGACATTACGTTTATAGGCATTCTCAAGCAGTTTTAAGCAGACTTCAGTCACAAAATATAAAGATTACAGAAGGACCGCTCCCGCCATCTTCAAAAATAATTACCTTAACTTGCCAGACTCACTAGGGCTGCTACTGAATCGACTCTGTAGGTTTTATTTGTGACAATATGAAATTTTATTGACACTTAATTGCACTGGGAACTCTTTGCAATTTTTTTTACAACAAATTTTTCCTGTTCGTCATGAAATGTCAATGTCTCTTATTTATTCATTTTGACAACACGTGACAGTCGATACTGAAATTGCTTGAAACTGCTTGAGAATGCCTATAAAAGTAATGTCAATGTGTGCGTGCGAGAAATGGCGGTTTGTTCTGAGTGGTCTCTTTGCTCGGTCGCGCTGTCAATGTTAGGTGAAGATGGCGGGAGCGGTCCTTCTGTACCCTTTATATTTTGTGGTCACGACTACATGACAGAATTCTATATGTAATTCCATAGAGTAGTAATTTTTAGCTTGGCTTCGAGCGCACGTTATTGCTTTTTTGACGTGGCGGTCAAAAGGTTAAGTGAGTTACTGTTTTTGTGTTTTAACGAAATAAAATAATAAATGTATGCAAGTTGGAGTTTATAATTATTGCCGTAGCCACACCTAAACCACCGCAAACATCACGTATTGTTTACAGTTCATAGTAAGAATCCTTCAGATGGTAAGATGCGATGACCCTCAGTTATCTGCTATTGTGGACCCACCATACCTGGCCATACCACTGGTGAGATGATTCACCAACAATAGAGGAGATCTAGCGCTCGACGGCCGCTAGCGCGGCACCGCTCGCTTCGCACGCTCGCCTTCGCGTGTTTATGGTCACAGTTCTAACCTAACTCAAACGATTTTCTCAGTGGTATAATTTTAGACCACCAGTGGTATGGTGGGTCCACACACGTTATCTGGCACACCAGAAGAATCGCAGGTGTGTTGCCCACCGAAAGTGGAACATAGCTTCGCTGCTTGAGGTACGGAGCTATAAGTCTGTCAAAAGATATTCGCTAGCTAGTTCTAGCTATTCGAAATGTGAGTTGTAAATATTTTAAGCTTTTCTAAGTACTGTCTAAATACCGCCTAATCTAATACTATTTAATACTACTACTACACTAAGCGCGAGATTTCCAGACCACGATTTGATTTTACTTTGCTAAGTGTCATCATATTCCTTCCCTTGTCCCCTGTTACTTTACCCTGGGTTTAGCGCAGCATATTATAGGATGTATAGAAATATAAACATTAATAATATACATCTAAGGTTCACAGCAGTAGTCATATGAGTACAAGACTATGAGACGCCTATTTACATTCCCACCAATATACACCTTATTTCCATAGAAATTAAGATATATTGGTATGAATCCCTAATGTTACGTAGCAAAGTACAGTTTGAATCTCAGCCTACGGACTACACAACATAAGGGACTTTTCCAATAACACTTTTTTTGATAAGATAAGTAGACTTACATAAATAACTTTTCACAGAGTCCATGGACTCGTGAGTAAATCCTCTTCGTTTTCAAATATTTGTCTTAGTATAACGGAGTCGAAAACTAGTCTAGGAACAGGCCAGTTTAAAAAAAAAGTTAATATTTTGAAAAAAAAAAGTACATTGGAACTTGTTACTCAAATTGATATCATAATATCAGTAGTAAAATAAATGTACGTAATTGGAAATCGTTCGATTATTAAATAATGATTATATTGAAACAGTTAAATAGTTCCATTTTTCACATTTAAAGTGAATCACTTTTTTCTTATTGCATTTATAATCATTTGATGTGGGGTTCCATAAAATAATACAGTTTTGTTGAGTGTTCTGTTGCCTTGAAAGTTAAGCAACCGTTGATATAGCACATGGGGTTTGCGTCAAAAATACTGTCACAATATGAAGGAGAAAGGGTAGGCCTTTGCCCAGCAGTGGGACACATGAAATATGATATAAATGTATTATTTTTTAAATAAGTGGGTCGCGGAGATGATGCTCTACCAAGTAGATTATTTTATTGAACTCCAATATACCTACCATGTTGCTAGGTGTTTTAATAATCTTAATCGCTACAAAAATGATTAATTGTCTAATCTGAATCTTCGAGAATTTTGCATGAATTAATCGAAAGCAAGTGTCATTTGCTTCTAGTAACATAGCAAAACAAACTTTATGAAAATGATGTTATTATCACATTTCAAAACGAGTACGTTATACAAATAATAATAATACATTAGGTACAAACACGATAAACACAACGTGCCTTCGACAACAGTGATTTAGTTGATATTTTTGAAATATTTATGTCCATTCATCGACCTTAGGGCATAGATAACATGTTTATGTATGTGTGTGTATGTTGATAACTTTGACACATTGCTATTTTTAATTGATCACTTTCGTATATTACAGGCTGGTGATTTAGTCAACTGCACCCTTCAAGGGGGTGATTCTACCCATCATATTAACAACTTTACCTATAAAATTCGTTTTTTAAATCAATTAAAAAAAATACATATTATTTCCAATGTGGATATAAATAAATGAAATGAAAGCATCATGGCTTGGCCCGCGAGGTTGTCGACCTTGTCGACATGTGGGATGTGGACTCAACGATCATTGTGCCGATAGTTGTTACAGCTAATGGCTTAATTGCCAAGAGCCTCGACCATCATCTAAGGAGGCTGTCGTTAGGTGGCAGTATCAAGGGCTTGATTCAGAAGGCAGTACTTCTGGACACGGCCGTATTGTCGTAAGGAGGTTTCTCTCTTTGTAGGTTGGACCTTGTTCCCAAAACCGGTGGGCTACCGTTATTTTTAAAATTTTTAAATATATATTTTTTTAATATGTATTCGTTTTTAAAATGTAATTTATATGTAATTAGAAATAATAACAATAATACCAGCCTATTGTTGCCCCACTGCAGGACAAAGGCCTCTTCTCACACAAACAATTTTCACACTTTTAGCAATAGTGACAGCTGTACTGGAGAACTTAAAAGCGACTGGTTTGTTACCAAAAGTTACACTACAGCATGTGGTACATTTCTCTAAAGTATAACACAAACATGTCTGCTATAGGACTCCTTAGTTACTATGGTGTCGAATACGTAGGGTGTAATAAGGAAAGTTGTTCAATATGACGGGTAGAATCACCCCCTTGAAGGGTTCAGGTCACTAAATCGGCAGCTTGTTTATACAGGGTGTCAGGATAAACGAAGGACGTGAATGAGAGGGTCTTTCACTATTAGGCCCACATTGAAACCTTGAAAATAAAGGACCCCTCCACCCATTTTGGTGCTTACTTAATACTTGAATGGCTCCTAAAACATGGTTTACAAATATGTACTTACATCCTCCAGGCCACCATTTATATGCGGTGAGTGTGGGGCTGTGCAGTACAAACTCCTTGGTCTTAGGGTCGTAGGTAGCCGTCGTCTCCAGACCACGGATGAACGTGCCGTGACCGAGTTCAGTCTAGAAAAACAAACACTATTTTTTTCAGAATGCCAAGTGCAAGTATTTCTCCCTATCCAAACAGTATAGAAAATTAGCTCAAACAAGATTTGTTGAACTAATCTAACTCGCACTAGGCACTCTTGATTCAACACGACTTGTTTGAGCGAATTTTCGTTAAATCTGAAAGTTATGTTTCCATAGACAGTTAATATTCAGCAGTGGCCAACCAATTGGAGTTCAATGGCCAATGATGATGATGAGACAGTTAATGATTCTTAGTTGGTTTAGCTATGCAGGGTTTTTAGGATGGAATTTAATGACGAAATTCGAAATTATGAAACAATAGAGTAATATAAATCTGTGTTATTTGTTGGAAATGCTATTACCTATACACTGTCACTTCGAATGCAGTAGCTTTTTTTAAAGTTTAAATTATAGTATGTATGCACTGGTCAATATGTAGATACGTTTTTAGGCCTATTGTGTCTGTATATTTTTTTATGGGTCCTTGTTACCTGAAGTTAATAAATAAAAAACAATTTCCAACCAACAAAATATGTAGATTTCTTTTACTTTACAAACAAAAACATCGGAATGAAAGTAAAACAAACCTGAGCATAAGTGCCGATGATATCGAGATTAAACGCCCTGCCAATCCAGTATGCTTGCTGCTCGACTGAGGCCTGCCCCATCAGTGTGGGTATGAACATGACGTAGTGGAGGGTTAGAGGAGACCCGTCTTGAAGGATAGCTGCACCAAGAGCACCGCCCAGGACTGCCCTGTAGGTACATCATTGATATTAGACTAGTCAGGAAAAATGGAAAGTAAAAAAGTATTTTTTTTAAAAAGAAAACCGCCTTTAGAAACTATAAAGTGATAAATAATTTTAGCACAGAACACACATTACTTTAGTTTCGGAAGTCGGTGGCGGTGGCTTTGTTGTTTTATATTGCCACGGATAAAATTTATATGGGACCATTTCGGAATAAACCCCTTTACAAAAAAAAATATTTTCAGAACAAAATAAGTATATGACAGACTTATGCCCGAACATATCAAAAATACATATTAACATCCGAATTGATAACCTCCTCCTTTTTGAGGTCGGTTAAAAATAATTCTGTTGTTAAAGTATTTTTCATGCATTATATACGCGTTGGTAGGGACATAGTGACCCATTTTTATCATAGATTCAGTAAGAACATGATTCAAGACCTGTACGTGGGTTATTAAAAAAAAAATCTGCTGTGCCATGCACGACCTGACCTGACCTTTGAGGTCAGTGGACCACTGGAGGTTACTAGAAGCACCAGAACTGGACCGCGACGTCATCATATAATTATTAAATGATAACAAGTCGACAACACGTCTTAGGGGCCAAAACATAACAGCGAATCGACGCGATGCGAATATGCGTTTGCTTAATATAATACTCTTGGTTTGGAATAATAAAATTTTGTACGTGTTTTTCAATTTAGTGGGTCGAGCAAACTGATGACCGTCAGATGTGCGTCCATCCAACATGTGGTTAAGAACCACTGGTGTAGGTGTTGTACATTTTTATGGAACAGCATTTTTTTTCATAACTTAAAAGTTTACGTCACAATAGCACCGCCACCTTTATCGCCCCCACTGAGATTCGCAAACAATTCCTCGATACGCGGCAATGGATAATAATCTCTTTTTAAGTTTGGATTGATGGGTGTGTAGGAGCCTCGGCCCCCCTTAGGTAGATCCTTGCCCTCACCTGAAGCTTTCCATGCCATTGTTCTCCTCCTCTTGCAGCCTTCGGATCAACTTGAACAGCAGACATGCTTTCTTGACTGCCAACTCGTACTTCTCCTTATGACTGAGGTATTCTGACGGTACTTCCTCGATGTGGATGCCTTCATTCAGAACTGTTGTCTCTGTAAAGGAAGGAAATGTTTAAATGAGAAAGATAAGTAATAACCGCTTTGACGACACAGTTGGCGAAGTGGCTGAGAGATAGGATGCTGCGCTGCGTGGTCTTGTTTCTAATCTTGCGCGGAACAAATATTTACTATTGCCTACCTACAGGTTGTTCAGTTGTTCCAGGTCTGACTGTTTGTGTCTTTGAGTTTATAGGTTTCTAAAATGGGCGATGTATGAGACTCTCAGATCTTGGATACGACTGCACGCAGTCAAGTAGACATTCCCCAGGATCGGTGTGCCTCACGCAGTTTAGAATCATCATCATCATCATCAGCCTGAAGACGTCCACCGTTGAACAAAGGCTGCGGGGAGGGGGGGGGGGTTACATTGCTATAACTTTGGATATGTATTTGACCTACAAAATGATTTGCTTTCCTACGAAATAAGGGGGTGAGGTTCCTTTTAAAATCTGAAGTAGCTCCTCAATTCATACGGACATGCTTAGTTTTAGTAACTAAAAACGAAAATCTTTAACTTGCAGCCTGCTATAAGTAGTAAAAGTAGGTTGCAAGTTAAAATTTAAAGTGTATTTCCGACTTTGCACAGTTAGTTTAACCTACTTCGTTTGGCGCGGAAGCAATTATTATATTTTGGGGCATTTATTCAATTAATTAGTAGTAATTATTGTGTTGGTATGCATTTAATAACTCATTTTAATTGAGCAGCTATCAATGACTAAACTTTTACGAGGAAAACTGACAGTATAATAATATTGTGTTCATTCAAAGGGATAGTGAACTTATTCTTGAAATACAATAATAGAAGTTTACCATTATTGGTTGTACTATAAAGTGGAAGTGAGCTGGTTATGTCTGCAGACGGACAGACGGTAGATGGAGTAGACAACTCAGACAAGTCTTTGAGTGAAGAAAAAGAAGCGCAGTGTGGGACGCTCTGCGGTACGATGGACTGACAATTTGAAGAAGGTGGCTGGCAGAGGATGTATACGAGCTACCCAAGGCCTCCCTAAGAAGACTACTTCAGGGGAGGGGTAAGACTACTTCAGCATTGGATGGCAATAGGCTGATATTATGTTGTATGTATTGCTTTAGTTTTGGCTTTGTGGCCACAAATGTTTGAAAGCACAGACATTACAGGAGCAATAGAGCAAAATGGAATTGGGATATCAGCTGAGAACATAGAAAAATGGAGGACTACTAAGGGCCTCCTATTCATGTGCTTTTTTTTAGTTTTTCCGACTTCAAACTCGCCATGCAAAATGAGTTAAAAAAACTTTGTCTTACAATAGGGTATTTTACTCTGTACGAGAAAAAATCTATAAATGTGTTATTGAGACAGTTTAGGCATAAAGCAGTCGGAATATGTAAGTTTTAGTTCATAAAATAACAAAACAATTTTTTAAATTCAATTCAAAGTTTTCAGTATTTTTAATCTGTTATAAAACACCGTGAAATAGTAGCGGCCATGTTATTACGCCGTACGGCTGTGTAAACAAAAAATTGTCAACTGTCACTCAACCGATTGGCGTAATATAGGCTATGTACTTTTATTATTTTCGTAACCAACGTAATTTTTTCATTATTACACCTATTACAAAATATACTTTTAATTATTTTTAAATGATATACAATTATCATATTTAATATGAGCTCATTTGATACAAAACGAACTGACGTCATTTACGCTGAGCAATATGGCGTCCAGTAAGAGGCGTTTTCGTCAAACAACGCGCGAAATTTGAAAATTTAAAATTTAGATGCATTTTTATGGCACTTATCGATTGAATAAAAATTTTGTAATTTTTTTGGTGGCATATTAGCACTACAGAATATCATTGAGACACTTTTCAAAAATGGGTGTAATACCCTATTCTGATCTGATATCATGCGTCGTATGGAGTATACTAATATATTAAAAAAAATTAAAAATAGTCCAACGTAAATTTAAACTAGGTGTAGGTACCTACTGCTTTCAATTTAAAGTTTAGTGACATTAGCCCTGAACGACGACTGGTCGAAATGAACTTGTTTGCATGAAAGGTACAACAAAAATGCCCGGTCCTGTTATATCTATGTTATGATTTACATACAATTGATTTTAGAAAATAAGCAACGTCATTATCAGGAGTTTACACAACTGAAACACTAGTTTTATTTACCCTGACGAACAGGGGCGTATCTAAACATTTAAGGGCTTTAGTAGCCCTGGGTGCCGCCGTGAATATCACAGGGCCCCAAGCCAAATTGAAGACAATGTACAATATTATGAATATAAACAAGAAAACTATCGTAAACATCACAGTTTTTTTGACAAAATGGCAATTAGTTATTCAATATTTAGGGCCCCTAGTAGTATTAGTCCAGGGCCAACTCACGGTCCGCCCCTACCGACGAAAACTGAGTGTGATAAGTTTAACGTGTCTGTCTATGGCATCGTAAATATCAAACGGCTGAACCCGATTTCGTTTTTTCTTTTATTATAAGGTGTTCTTAGCTATTGTATAAGATAATCTGTTCAGCCGTATGAAGATTAACAGCTATTTTCGAGTGATTAACGGATTTGAGCATCTTCCACTGATTTGATCTAGTTTTGTTTGTGACAGGGGTTCTGGGTTTTAATTTATTCTTGTATGAATGCAGGAGTTTACTTTTCATTCAATTTAAAAGTTAATTGGATTTTCTGAATAAACTTCTTTGGGAAGTCGATGAGCACCGGCCTCGGTAGTCTCTTCAAATAAAAAAAGTGGTTGTATATAATAGCGGTCATTGCGGTCACACACACATTTTCTAGTAGGTAACCTTCATTTTAAAAACGGAAACAAAGATCGTTAAGAGGTCCCTTCCCGATTGGTCGCAGACGTGTTTACTGAATTTGTTTCTTAAAAAAGTTTATTTTTTCATTACATAGGAACCTAGATATTAACCACAAGATACCACCTGTGTGTTAAAAATATTTGGAGGATTTTTTTTTATAACGCCGTAATCACGTACGAGCGTTTGTATGGGAAATGGGAACTGACGGGTTGGCCGGCCTTAACGTCTTGAATTGATACTATCGTATGTATGTATTTATATAAGTAATTATTTATACTTAACACACAAAGGTACAAAGACGGACTTAATGCCTTAGCGGCTAACAACAACAACACTAACAATATGCTTCACTAATGAAAATCGATTTAATAGTTTCTTGTTCAGGTTCAAGAGGAGGATCCCGGAAAGGAAAGGGAAATCCCTTGAAACATTTGAAAAGTCTACCGAATTCTGAAATCAGCATTTAGAAAAGAGTAGGTACCTACTAGGTAAGTATATTAATATGGTTAGGTACTGTAGTTGGCCTACGTAATAAACCAAATACGTAATAACTTAAGTTTTTGTTCATAATTAAATAATGATAATAAATAGACGCATTGAGGTCGAACTTTGTTCCCTGATGTCATTGACAACGCGATTTAAGACACATATCTCGGTCATAGACTCCTATGTATATAGATAAATGTGGTTGCTTCGCTTAATGTCGATAAGAAACAGCACATTTCTTCAGGTTAAAAGTGGGTGAATAGCTTAACTAAATCATTAATTTTATAAATCTGAATTGTTGTACATGACTAAATAGATTAGCTGAAATTTCAAATTACTTATCTGGCTGGAAATAAAATGATCCTATGTATTATTATTATTATTATTCACATTTATTCATTTTTTTACATATTATAATATATTTTTAAATATCAGTAAAAAAAAATAAAAACATTTAAATAAAAAAAAATAGAAATAAAATGATCCTATGTATTATTATTATTATTATTATAAGATGATCAGATTTAAATCTCTCCCATTTCTGGGGAACTACGTCCAAATTGCGGGCTTTTGGCCAAACAACTAAGACGGGCGGCGTTAGGCAGTTTAGTCTATTTATTATTATTATTATTATTATTAATAGCATACTTTTTATTCCGTTATTTTGCTACTCAAGCACGGTGATCAATGCTTGTGCCTTTCTCTGTATGAAGAAGAGGCCTTTGCCCTGCAGTGAGATAATTATTTTTTATTGTGTTACAGTTCGATTCAAACTTAATGGCGGCTGTGAAGTGAGCGGTTGCCTGCGCAGTACCCCGCCCCTCACTCCTGCTGTCAAGTAAAATTGTTATTGCGCAGCCACTCGCCTCGTGTTCAGAGTCGCCATTAAGTTTGAATCGTACTGTACCATATGATATTTTAAGCTTTTAGATCAATAAAGGGTCTAGAGACGAAGGCGCGGGAAGGATCATTATACAGCTTATTACGGGGTCAACAACCGCTGGTTGGCTACTTGCTTTTTTCTGGTTTAGTTGTATCTATCATCTAAGATCATTTTTAATTTTCTAAACTCATAATAATTTGAAGTACCCATGTACGTAATGATAAATTTTTGCTTATGAGATATCAATACCCGTTTCGACTGTAGAGTTTAGCCAGATTATTTGCTGGATCTAGTCATAAGAATTAATTCTATGAATACATCATTCACAAGACAAAATTCAACAATTTGAGAAGTCGCTTTTATGAAAGAGCTAATAATGTGCATGTACTTGTCTATTAGGTAACTGTGCGATTTCTCAAACTGATTAATTTTGTCTGGTGTTTTTCAGATTCAGTCAATGTCATAGTCATTATTTAAACTAGGTATTATGACATATTAAAAGGTAAGTAATTATCAAAATTCTATTGTCTTTAATGATGCCATAAACAATGCTCGTTATTACCTATGCAAGTACACACAGTCATAAAAAGATTTGCGCATGCAAACAAAGAATTAACATTTACAAAGCTAATAATTTTCATTATTGTTTAGATATTTTCTTTTTTAAATTAACACAGACTCAGGTAGTGTAATTTTAGGAATAATGGTGATGAAAATACTTAATTAGAACCAGCAATGTATTTTTTATTGTGGACCATTTAAGATCAAAATCACTTAGTATTCATTCAATACTTCATTCTTAATCATCTATTCTGCTTTGAAGTGGATTTTGAAATATCTGCTGTCATCTTTGTTGTTTTATCAGCTAAATGAACTTTGATCTACAGCTGAGACTAAAATTTATATTGTGTATTAGAAGACAATGAATAATTATGCTTTGTACCTAAACCATCTAGCAAACACGATTTTAGCTTTTAGCAAGCACATTTAGTTCCATAATAATATTTGGGGACATTCCACACACGGCCATCTGACCCCAAACTAGGGAGACCCTGTACTATGGGTGTCAGACAGCTGATATACATACACATTTTAAGTACATATTTAATAGATAAACAACACCCAGATACAAGGCAAACACAAATGCTCATCACACAAATATTTACCCTGGGCGGGAATCGAACCCGCAACACGCTGCGCGGCAGTCGATCGCTCAGCCACTGCACCAACCGTGTCGTCACAGTTCCATAAGGTTCAATATAACAATGGATTTAGGATGCTGTTAGGGCTGCCCTACTTTTGTACCACCAGTATGTTTGCCTCCGCCAGGGTAAACAGCTTTTATGCCGTCATGGCCAAGTGGCTCGCTTCATTATTAGGCAGAGGGTAAACAGGACTCAAATACCCTGAAAACGTAGGTATATAAATTCGTGTATTTTGTAACCATACCTACATGTAATTATTATGGACATGATCTGAAAAAAAAAGGTCCGCATAGTCAGAGCAGAAACGTGTAAGTTTGCATTAATTAATTGATAATAAACAACATAAATAGAGTTGAAAATTGCATGCAGGATATAAATGTCTAGCAGAATTATCTCCATCATGCAATTTTGAAATTGCTTGAGTATTTTGTTGCTCTTTCTGCACTAAGTTTAAAGACTGCAAGTGGCATGACCAAAGACATGAGACATATTTAACTAGTCTAAAATAATAATTATTTTAATGTAGGTACCTATAGTTCAGCAAAGAATTTCACAATTTAAGAACTTTATCTCAAATAGTTTTAGATACCTAAAATTATCAATAATTAATTATTGATATCGTCAGTGATAAATAGATAA
Organism: Charanyca ferruginea; assembly: GCA_947361185.1. Taxonomy (NCBI): domain Eukaryota; kingdom Metazoa; phylum Arthropoda; class Insecta; order Lepidoptera; family Noctuidae; genus Charanyca; species Charanyca ferruginea. The sequence continues at coordinate 25,918,188 of OX376058.1, read as the reverse complement.
TTATGTTAATTAATCTAATCATGTTTGGTTTAATTTATTTTCTGTAGTATGTTCAACGAAAAATATGCATAATCCAGTAGTAAATAAGTGAGATGCATCAACAAGATAAAATATGTGACAAATTGTCAAACATCAACAGCTGGGGTTGATTGGTTTTTACTGAATTTGTTTATTTATTTAACAGGTACAATAAAAGCTTGCAGTAAAAAACCAAAACGCTTAAATGCTAGAATAATTATCAACAACCAATAACAATAGCTTGACAATTAATTATTGATGTTTGACAATTTATCATTAAAATTTTTCATTTTACTCAGTTTCAGTTTTTAATTTCTTCAGTTTAACTATCTACCAGACAAATTGGCTGGAACTTATCAAAATGAGAAGAAACAGGCCATTAACAATGCAAGCAGGAGTGGAGTTGGAATCAAATAGGAAATATTAGAACAGAACTAGGACAAAGATAAGCTAAAGTTATTGATACAATTTCTCTTTTGTTACTCCACATTTTATACAAATCACGTTGAAACATTGTTATAGATTTAAATGAACAGAAGCATGTTTAGATAACAAAAGTTGCAACCATAATATCAATTTTTGAACTTGCATACTTGGCTTGTTCTTTGGATAAATAAAACAACCACTTTAAATCCACACTTCTTCTTCTTTGTATCTATGGCACAACAGTCTTTTAAATTTGTTTGGCCCAGAACTTAGCCACTTCCACTGCATCGTTGGTGGCAGCACATAATTCACTCCGATTGCATGTTAAATCCATACTGATATTAAAATGACAAAGTGTTTGTTTTTATGATAAACTTTCACAGCTAAATTAATGAACCGATTCTGATGATATTTGGTACAGAAAAAGCTTGAACCCTAAGAAAGGGCATAGGGTTACTTTTAATTTGCAGTTTCATCTGTATCTGCGATAACCAACATTCGCGCAGACGAAGTTCCTGGCAAAATCTAGTTTATTACTATAGTAAAATCATCATCTTATATTTCATAAAATCTAAGCCAAAATTATATTAAAATACTAAGCCAGGGTCATTTATAACCATTTTTCTTAGTGAATTATATATTGATACAATTTATTGTTCTGTTTAATTATATAAGTACCATTAATTACCAACTATCTAGTCAAGTAAAATTCTTATTTCAAAATTACACAACCAATGACAAAAGAAATGTGTAAATTTCCTTAAAATTCTTCTATAATGTCAAGAAGGTACTCTATAATATACTGTTCAAAGTTCAAATTAAATCAGATCTATAAACACAAACATGCTATAGTAAAAAACTCTGGTCATACATGATAACCAGCTAGTAAACACATACTAGTCATTTAAAAAAATATAATTACCTCGTCTCCTCCTCTCCTCTGTCATTTGAGGGCCGCCGTCCAACAAATTCGTTAGTTCTGTTATATTGAAAGAGCATTTCTCCCTTTCTCTCTGCAAATCCAGGTTAACATTTGTGGATTTGTTCATTTTGTGTCGTAAGATAACGCACAGAAAAAAGCACGACGTCTCCGAACAACGGTCCACGGAAAACTGACGAAACGAAACTCGAAAGTACGACGAACGAGTCGACGAAACAGCGGTAAATCCGAGAAGCGAGATCCACTTGGCTACGGGTTTTAGGTAAACGAAAATAACTCTAGTTGTGTTGTGCTATGTATTGCTCAACCGATACCTCAAACGGAGAGTAAACTGGTTTACATGTAACGTTATTTCCTGATAGAAGACTGATTGAAGTTTTTCTTAGCAATTCTTATGGGTTTCGGTCATTTGTATGTTTTCCTGCAGATCTTTGTCCCGTACATAACAAAGACGTACTAAGATATTTTACTATTTCACCACAAATAATTTTTAGCAGTAAACAAACATGAATAATTAATTTGTGCGAATACATGCACTTTTACTTTGCATTTTTGAATTGATGGTGGATTTGTTTTCGTTTTGTAATTTTGCTTATTACATCCACGTCCAGGTCCACGTCAACCTCACGTCAAAATTGTGTCAATGTCAATTACTTTTTTTCTATATCAAGCACTGACAAGTCAGTAATCCCTCAAAAAAAAGTATAGTACATACTTCTTCCATTGTAATCCTTGATGAATTTCAAATAAATGTTGTGGAGCAAACTTAGAATCCAAAATATAATTATAAATCTTAGTAATAAATAGAAAAAATAAAGAGATGGTCGTTCAGAATGCAGTCAATCAATCAATCAATCAGTTTATTTGTGAAACATAGGTGTTTACATAGCACAAATATGCAGTAATATGTCCATGTATGTATGTAATGTATGTATCAATAGTATTATATTACAAATAAATATTTTTTTTCTTAAAGATTAGTAATTCGTAGAGTTATCACGTAGTTGATTTATGAATAAAGTAAAATATACCTGTTTAATTTACGACAAAACAACGATTTTATCGCGTGGTAGCTCGTGGTTAGAGATGGGCAATGTGTTTCTGCCCAGCAGGAAAAAATGATAAATGCCCGGCCTTTAGGGCATAAATTTATTTTTGCCCAATAAATGTCCAATCACAGGGCGCTACAATAATAAATGACATAATTTTAATAGATAGTTTTGTGATAAGTTACCTGGAATAAAAGAATTAATTCGATGTGAGATGTTCCTGTGATGTCCCTGTGGTAGGCAAAGGCCTCCCCCGAGTCTTTCCAAGTATTTTTTTACTGCGTCAGTCTCGAATCAGCCTTTGCAGTGCGTATCTAAGTCATCTCGCCATCTTCTGGGCCGGGCTCTGCGACGAACACCAACTTCAGGTACTCATTTCATGGAACCGTTTGCCCCGATCCCTGTGCATGCATGCGGCTGATGTGACCCGAGCCTGGCAGCCTTTTTGGCCACGTCTATAATCCCCGTTTTGGAGCGCAGCTTGATGTATTCGATCTGTTTTTCATAGAGCATGGACTGTAGTTTCAGAGCTGTGTGGGCAAAAAGGACTTTGTCTGTGGCTAATCGGAGATCTGTCAGTCTCTTCTTGCCGACTTCAATGCCTTTGGTTTTTCATGAAGCTGCCAGTGTCTAAAATATCTCCTCAAGAGTGCTGCTAAATAATTTTGGAGAACGCGGATCACCCTCATGATAATGCTTAAAATATTATAATGCCTTCATTACAAACATCAATACAGCCGTCGGATTGCAAGTACTGTCTGCACTTGCAATGCGACAACTGCGGCAATTCGATACTTCAATGATTTCTTTATTCATCTCTTTATTTATATATTTATGAAACACTGTTTATAAATTAAACATTTTAAAATAATGTAATACCCACTGTGGGTGTATGAATTACTAGAGGCGTTCCTGTAATTAATAGAGCCTTTGCAAATTCTTAACATCTCTTGTGGAGATTTGAAGCATGTCAGGAGATGTAGCTACATTTATGTTTTTATGTTGTTTTTGTTATTTATGTTTTTGTATTATTGACATAAATGTCAATAATATTTTTCGGATAAAAGAGTACTACACAGAATTGTCTGGTAATTAACAATAGTGACACCATATTGTCTCATTTTTTTCATTGTACGCATCTCTCACCTACGGTGCGAGGTGAGGGATGCGTAGACGCTGCCATTTTGTTCATCACTTAATACAAATTATTTTTGTCAGCACTGCGTAATTTGTAATATTTATACCTACCATAATATAGTTCAAATAAAATTTTAAATAAAATGCAATTTAATTTATAAAATCATGCTTTAAAAGAAGGTATTATTACGCCTGGTAATTCGTAACATTTACATTCTTATCCATGATTTTGTAAAATATAAATAAAATGTGTAAATTCATAAAAATACACCTTTAAACAATTAACCATAGCGATAGCTACACTCATTAAGTCAAGTCAGCTTCCAAAGCCAACATCAATTTCGTAAATTAATTTCGGTACTAAAAATTAATGCCCAGATAAATGCACAAGGGCAGATATTTATAGGCGCTTGTTGGGAATTTTCCTAATTTGCTAAAAATGCCCAGGCATTTGCCCATCTCTACTCGTGGTGTATCTTCAAGCGATAACAATCACCATAACATTCTATAATATACCAAATCGACTAAATCCTAATTGTTCGTGTTGGTTTTAGTAACTTTTACCCACCACTTAGGAAATCGGCCATATTTCTTTCTTGTATGCGTTGGAGCTCACCTAGTCAAGATGAGGTTAGTTTTGATAAATAATTAAAAATTTAAGTGTTAAATGCATTTTAAACTTCTGATATAAGTACAAGAGCACTGTGAAATCATTTTGAATATTTTTTTTTATTGTGGAAACGGGCTTTGCGTTAACTTCTACGTGTTATCGGTCCGCCTCAAAGCCATGTGGTCATACAGGATTTTTGTTCGTTTTCAGTTCCCTCAAGCTGCAGAAGAGGCTTGCAGCCTCTGTTATGCGATGTGGTAAAAAGAAGGTGTGGTTAGATCCCAATGAGATCAATGAAATCGCAAACACCAACTCCAGTAAGTACCCACTCAAGTATAATTTTGGCGGCGCGGCGTGATCCAAGATCGACATGCCCGTGGTGTCGACAATAAACAAAGTTTTTCAGGACAGTGTCGTCTATAATCAATAGAAAGTGTAGGTAGTTAATTTTTTGCAACAAAAGGTTACTTTCATGCTGGATAATATTTATCTCCTTTTTATCAAAAATGCAACCATTGTTCTAGCTTTGAACCTTTCATGTATTAATATTCCAGGTGCTTTTTTCTTCTTATTTGATTGTGAACATTAGTGCTAACAGACTAGACAGGCAAATTACCAACATAACCCATCACTAATCAATGAACTGGATTACACTTTTATTTTGCTTAACATGGTGTAACTTCAGAGAGGTATTGAGAAAAAACTATACTAGTTTACAAACAACAAATATTTCGTAATATGTTGTGTCTTGTGTAAACAATAAAATCGAAGTTATCAAATGATTGTAAATTCCAGGACAGAACATCCGGAAGATGATCAAGGATGGTCTCGTCATCAAGAAGCCTGTAGCCGTACACTCACGTGCTCGCGTCCGCAAGAACACAGAGGCCCGCAGAAAGGGACGTCACTGTGGCTTCGGTAAGAGAAGAGGTACTGCTAATGCTCGGATGCCACAGAAGGTGAGTTAAATATGGGAAATTTATTATGCTTTTACTGTTGACATGTTTATTTTTGGATCTTAGTTCTTATACTGTGGGGCCAGACTTTATCCGTAAGCCCAGTACTATTACTGGGCTTATTGATAAAGCCATTTTGTAATTTAGATTAAGGTAGCCAGCACATCACGCCATACCAACCTGTAAAATTTTGCCAATTGAAGATGAACATTTCGTTTTTGTAATAAAAATTTAAAATCTATCAAAGAAATTTACCAGAATGTTGTAGCAATTACTATGATTAAAATTTTCTATGATTTAAAGATGTATTTTATAAAAATTTATACAAATAAATCTAAACAAGACAAACTGCGCTGTTTATCATTGTCATGTTGAAATGTTTTAAAAATTTTCAGTCAATTTAACAGATAGACATAATTCTAGATTTGTACTTGTACATTTCTCTGCTTGATTATTTACTAGTCTACAATTCTTCTTTCTTTCATCAGGAACTTTGGGTACAAAGACAAAGGGTCCTTCGAAAACTGCTCCTTAAATACAGAACTGCTAAGAAGATCGACAGGCATCTATACCACGCCCTGTACATGAAGGCAAAGGGTAATGTTTTCAAGAACAAGCGTGTACTCATGGAGTACATCCATAGGAAGAAGGCTGAGAAGGCTAGGACAAAGATGCTCAGGTGAGATTCACTAGTATTTTTAACCAACTTCAAGAAAGAAGGTTCTCAATTCAATGGAATCTTTATTTTTTATGTATGTTCATCGATTACTTGAAAACGCCTGGACCGATTTGGAAAATTCTTTTTTTGTTTAAAGGGATAGACTTCAAAGATGGTCCCATATCAATTTTATCGAAATTGATTCAGCACTTTTGGAACAAAACGACAGAAAGCAAAAAAATATACATAGATGATGTGCTAAGTTTCTCTAATCTTGTACTTTCAATCACATAAGACTGTGTCGCCGTTTTTTAATGGATTTGGATGTTAAGGCGATACTAAAAAACGGAAAATAAAATCCTACCACCTTCAAAAATTAAAAAGTGATAAATAACTTTAGCACAGAACACATTACTTTAGTTTCGGAAGTCTGTGGCGGTGGCTTCGGTCTGTTTGTTATATTGTATTGTCGCCAACTTCCGTAACTAAAGTAATGTGTTCTGTGCTAAAGTAATTTATCACTTCTTAATTTTGAAGTGAAACTTATTTATAGACTGGCTTAAGGATTTTTTTTGTCACGAAAAAGCGTTAAGGTCGCGTGGAGGGGGTAGACGATATATCGCGTGGTGAGAGCACATATTTCGTTTTTTTTAAAGTGTTTGTCTTTTTTGACGTGACAACGTCTTATAATTCGATAGAGCCGGCTGCACGCACGAAAAAACATGACTCATGCGGCGTTACGGCGTTACCTCGCTCTGAGGTAACGCCGTATCGCCGTATCGCCGTATCGCCGTATTTTCTTAAGACGTTGTCACGTTCAACTATCGTCAGTAAACCGACTTTACAGACAACCAATTTTTTTTTCAAAAGGTTTTTGGTATACAAAAACTTGGCAATTTCAAATTATGCTGTCTGAACAGGCTTCAAAGTCGAAGTATTTATTTTAGTATAAACATTTACAAGTAATTTTGAATAGTGATGGTATTGGTTAGTTAGTCAGAAAGTTCAAGCAAAACTACACTCTTTTCAAATCAAGTTTTTCTAAAAATGGAAGTTATATTAGAATTGCTTTGTTATGGTAGGCACTTGGTTACTTAGTTACAGAGTCTACACACTTGACACAAACAAATGTCGCCAGAGTATAATTTATTGCTCATACTCATAATATTTTGCCCTTTTATGCTCCTAAACTTACCATTACCTTACCTTTTATTTGTATGGAAAATATTCCTTCTGCTGTCTAAAGGCCGGGCCAGACTGTTATAAACAAGCTTCCCACAGGGGTCATCTTCCTTGGTGGGAGACTTATGAGCCCCTGGTTGGTGGTTGCGTCCACACTGGGTTACAACAAGGCTGGGTTATAAACAAAGAGTCGACAACACACTAAGGTGGGAACCTCAGTGTGTGGTCGACTCTTTGTTTATAACGGCGGTATCCACACGCGGTTTATACAACGCGCGTCCGCCCACAGAGGTTGTTGAAGGTCAAACGAATTTGTTGCAAACAAGTGTTTACACTGTTGTAAACCGCCGGTGGAGACCGATGTTTAGGGCTTGTTTACAACAGTCTGGCCGGGGTTATAATGTACACTTTTGTAAACGTTATTTTAATTAATGAATTATTATGTTTACAAAGAAACAACCAACCATGTTTTTTTTTTCATTTCAGTGATCAGGCCGAGGCCCGCCGCAACAAGGTCAAGGAGGCGCGCAAGCGTCGTGAAGAGCGTATCGCAGCCAAGAAGGAAGAGTTGCTGCAGACATTCGCGCGGGAGGACGAGGCCGCGGTCACTGCCAAGAAGTGATCAGCACTTTGTAATTAATCTAAAAAAATATGATCCAATAAATATTTTGGGTCCATGTGCGTGTTTTATTCATGTGTCATCATCATCTGCCCAGCCTTTTCGTAATTATGTTGGGGTCCAGTCTTAAGCGGATTCAGCTGAATCAGTGTTTTACATGGAGCGACTGCTTGTCTGACCTCCACAGCCCCAGTTACTGGGTAACACAATATCCTTTGGTAAGACTGGTTGTCAGGTTTTCTAGCTTCTAACTGCCCACTAACTGCTAACGACTGTCGAAGATTTACGAATGATAGCCGCGGCTTAACGTGCTTCCGAGGCACGGTGGGGTCTCTCTCTATGAAATTGATGGTAAAGGGCCATTTAGATGGAGAGAGTTTCTCGACTCGAAGATACGATTATCGATGCCACATTAAAAAAGTTTCTTCGTGTAAACATTCACGATTGTCACCCTTCCACTCGGGTGACAATTCCCTCGCAATGGAATATAATATACTAGCTTTTGCCCGCGACTTCGTCCGCGTATATGTCGGTTATCGCGGACGCAGACGAAGTCGAAGTCGAATAAAAAGTAGCCTATGTCCTTTGTTGGGGTTCACACTTACCCTGTACCAAATTTCACACAAATCGGTTCAGTAGTTTAGGCGTGAAGAAAAGACAGACAGACAGAGTTACTTTCGCATTTATAATATTAGTTAGGATATCTCCGTGTAACTACAAAGCGAGAATTGTATTTCGAGGTTTTGTGCCAGTCGCTACCATGAGTGCAGTGCGCGAGGGTGTTTTAATTATATCGACTCTTCTTAAACACGAATTAACTAAGAAAACTGAAAAAAAGATGTTGGGTTAAAAAATGGATAGCGAGAAGAAACACTTTGAGCATCTAATACTTTGTGTCTTGAATTTCATTTGAAAGTTGAAGAGATGCTGAATGACATACAATATTTAAATAATGCACATGCTCTGTATTCCACAAACACGTAATTTCTATAAATTTCAATGAACATTATCGGTAGTACCAAATTTGAATGATTTTTGTGTCATTTTGAGAACAATACCGTAGTAATCACTGAACTCGAATGGCAAGTCTCGCACTCAAAACGGTTCAAACCGATTTGTACGATACTCGTATGAACTTGAAAGTGTAAACAGTCGCAGTAATATATCGCCTAGCGTAAATTACTAGCGAATCTTGTATGACATAATCGCTGGCGAGAATTTAGTTCTTGCCTGTATGTAAACATTGTGATACGATAATCTTTCTATTTCTCGCCTAGAAACGTTCGAGAAACTCTCTCCATCTAAATGGGCCCTAATGCATCCACAGAACGACCCATAGAGTACAATATGACCGACCGCGTTCATGTGGTGTTCACCATGGCTCTTAGCCACGAACCCTTCAGTGCCCTTAGTGTTCTGTGGGTTGCTAAATATTATGCATGTGGATTTTCAATTCTTGACACATTTAATTTTTTGAAGGAATAAAACTAAGGAGTGAGAAACATCCTACCTAATTATAATATGCCTTGTGTGACAGCATCGCCCATTGTACACTATTAAAAAAAAAATACACTGTGGCATTCGGGGACTGCCGCGGTAAAGCTAGGCGGAGTGGGGGGTGTCAGGTTTTATTTTCGTTACGGATTTTCTTGATTCGGTCGCCTCGCTCAAAGCCTGCGATAAAAGCTATGCAACAGCTTAAAAGTCGTATTTTGTAGTGTTGTACAATAAATATTATCAGCTTATTATTGTCCCACTCAGGGGCTCCGGCTTTTAAAAAACCTCATGGGTGCTCATTCTCATTTGATGACTCGACAATAAGGCGAACTTTGAGAAGAGAAATGCTGCACACTGATCGACCGACAAATAAAGAAATGTCCTACTTACATAGGTACTGCGTACAGCGTACTTAATTACTAATTATGTTTTGGTCCCAAACTAAGGTTTTCCCTTGTACTATGGAAACCAGGAACAACGAAGGTACCACAAACACCCAGACCCAACATAAATATCTGTTTCATCAACAAACATTTGTGTTTGTGCAGGAATCGAACCTGCGACTCTTGCGTGTCAACCGGCGCGGCGCTCTAAACCACTGGGCTAAACGGGTCGACAAAACGCCCATCCTTAAAAGGCGGTTACCTACTGATCTTTCTTGATGTCTATTATAATTCTCAGGGGTGCTCTGCACCCACTGTTTATTTCTCATGGGTGCTCGAACCCCCGAGTACCCACGGAGTCAGCGCCCCTGGTCCCACTGCAGGGCAAGACCTCTTCTCATACAGAGGAGGCATGAGCATTGATCATCACGCTCGCTCAAGTAGAATTGGCGATTTCAGACTTATACGAGAGGACACTATATCATCTAGGTACGTCCGTTTCCTCACGATATTTTCCTTTACCAATGTCAATGATGTTCTAAATAAACTTAAAAAGTACTTGTGGAATTGCAAGAGTCATCAAGGTCATCATCATCATTAGCCCATTGCCGTCCATTGCTGAACATAGGTTTCCACCAGAGTTCGCCAACCAACCTGGTACTGGGCACACGACGGCAGCCCGCATCCATACGCTACCAGCCACGTTCTTCAAATCGTCGTCGGTCTACCGTGCCGTCCCACAAGTCCAATTACGGTCTTCACTCAAGGATTCGTCTGCTCCATCTACCGTCTGTCCGTCTGCAGTCATGGCCGGCTCACTTCTATTTTTCAGGTGCTGATTTGACGCGCAATGTCGGAGACCAATGTTGTGACCTACATGATGCTTTGAATCAAATCCATAACCTCAAGCAAGACGGGCGCCCATCACGACGTAAAGAAAAAAAGAAAATATAAATTGTTAATTCATACGAGGTAGCTTTGCCGTCCACAGCTGACCAATAGCTAAAACTTTTTACCCGTGAATTTGTCCGCGTGAGTGTCGCGAAAGCAGACGAAGTCGCGCTTCAAGAAGTAGCTATGTCGTCCGCCCCAGGGTATAAGCTACCTTTATGCCAGATAGATAGAAAATTTAATACCCGGCGCCTCCACCAATTTGTAATATTTGTCTGTAATATGTTTAATCTACAAATACTTACTTGGAATGAAACCACTGATACTTGGAACTGGTTTATAATAAAGATACTTTTATGTATGCCCGTGACAAGATCAGGCTAAGTAATCCTAATGTGAGATCTAAAACAATACAAATCTACGATTTGAACTTATTCTAGAAGATTGGTGAGTGTTCTGACCATAGACCAAATAGCTAAGGCTATCAACCTTCACTATAGGTCCCTACACCTTTCCTCATCTCAATAGATCACCTGTATCTACGTAGGTACAGGTGATCTATTGAGATGAGGCAAATCTGAAACTGTTTAACAGTTAATAGGGAGCAACGTCGTCAATATTTTTCACCTGCGTAGCCTTTTCCCAACTAAGATGGGGTTTGCTTCCTGTCTAACCGGATGAAGAAAACTGCGTTTAACTGACTTCACTGCAACTTTTGTTTTATTCGATTCATGCCTAGGTCAAACAAGAATGAATGACGAGCGTTACAGCGCACCGAAGCACAGGTACAATGTAGATTCTTAGAATATGCAGTGTCAGTGAGGAGTGATATAAGTAATCATCATCTGCCTAGCCTTTTCCCAACTATCTTGGGGTCGGCTTCCAGTCTAACCGGATGCTGCTGAATACCAGTGTTTTACATGGAGCGACTGCCTATCAGACCTCCACAACCCAGGTTCTGGGTAACACGATACCCCTTGGTAAGACTGGTTGTCAGACTTTCTGGCTTCTGACTGCCCATAACGACTGCCAAAGATCTACAAATGACAGCCGGGACCAACGGCTTTACGTGCTTTCCGAGGCATGGAGGAAACTCGGTATGAAAGGGATGGTCACCCATCCACAGACCGACCGCGGCTAGCGTAGCTTAATCTTTGACCGATATAAGTACTTCTTAAATCACTCTATCTATTGATGAAAACCGCATTAAAATCTGTAGCTCAGTTTAAAAGATCTCAGCATAAAGATATAGTAATTTTTTTAAACTGTTTAAACAGTTTTTAAACTGTTCTCAACTTCTAGCGATAGATATCAAAAGTACGGCTATCTCTAGTGCAGAGGGACAGACGGCGGGATGCGCCTTTATTTTAGGTATAGATGCTTGAAAAAGAGCTCAGTATTAAAATTAAGAAGTATGCATACTTTCCTAACGAGAATCGAGATATGCCACATATCTAACCTCAAGATTTAGTTTTAGTCCATGTGGTGTCGGACGTAAAGAATAGCACCATCCCATATCGGTGTCGTAAGAGGCGACTAAGGGCATTACCAGAGAATGGGCAGCAGCGTTCTCTATGCCTTTGTAACAACCATACTGCGATCGCCAATCCGCCTGCCAAGCGTGGCAATTATGGCAAAACCCCCTTCTTGGGGAGGCCTATGTTCAGCAGTGGACGTCTTTTGGCTGAAATGATGATGAACCTCAAGATTTCATGCTAAAGTCAATTAAGCAGTTGCGGCATACCTACAGCTAGATTTTACACAGGTATTCTAAAGAGCCTTGACGGTCCTTATTTAAAGTCTACTAGTGGGCCTGGCAGACGTTGTCCTGCAATTAAAATAAAAAAGTCGTACAACTCTACAGCAGCGCTCTGCGCTCACTACCGGGTCCAATTGTGGATCCAATCCAGAAGATGACATTTCACGATCATATCGCCACCGTTGCCAAAGAATCCTTTAAAAGGCTGGGATTTGTTCTCAGAAATTCACGAGATTTTCGAAACGAGCATGTCATACGACTTTTATACAGTACGCTTGTCAGAAGCAAATTGGAAGCGAGCTCCTGCGTCTGGAATCCACATGAGGCTTCTTATGCATTTCTACTTGAAAAGGTCCAAAAAGCGTTTTTAAGATTCCTTTATAAATCAACTTTAGGTTTTTATCCATATTTATATCCAACAAAATATCTTTTAGGATGTCTAGGATATAATACGTTAGAAACCAGAAGAGCATATGACCAGCTGAACATTATGCTTAAAATAACTAGGGGGACAACAGATGCCTCTGATCTCCTCAATGAGCTGATTCGTCTTTACACTCCGTGTAGCTATCTCCGCGGCCGTAAGCACCGTCTACTAGCCGTGCCTGCGTGCCGAACAGTGGCTCGCGCATCATCCCCTGTTCCTCGCGTTCTATCTGCGCTCAACAGCCTCATGGAAGCCAACCCGAACTGTGATATATTTGCGGACGATTATAAAATTGTAATGTGCGTATGTCTAGACTTCTGCGAAAGCATGACGTTTTGACATATCTTCATTGTTTTATTTTATATGTATAGGTATATATGTTTGTTTTTCGTTTTTGCATTATTTTTGTACTCATTATACTTCTTTTATCTGTTATGTTAGCGTAATTGGCTCATCATAGCCGTGTTAGCATTAAAAAAAAAAAAAAAAAAAAAAAAAAATTCTCGAATCCACTGGAACACACACACAAAATTTCATCAAAATCGGTAGAGCCGTTTAGGTGGAGTTCACTTTCATACACATGCACAGAAGATTTTTATTTATGTACAGGCTATAAAATACCTATGTAAATAAATTTCAACCTGTCCATTTAAGTAATTTATAATCATTTTAAACGAGATTTTCTAAGTTTTTACTTGTATATCGTGCCATATACCGAGGTAGTTATATATACTTACCTAACAGGTCGCGTTCGTGTGCCCCCCCACTTGGCTATGCTTATAAAACTACATGTCAGTCAGGCGATTATACGCTCTTAAGTAATACGTGTTGTGTTGTAATATTAAATATGGGCAAAGTGAACGAGGATTTGGTTAGGGAGAGGGCGAAGTGTACTTTTAATGTTGAAGAACTGACTCATTTTCTGGATGGAGGGAAAAATAAAACTTTGGAAAGAAAGGAGAGAGGTAAATGAACTTTGATTATCAGTTCAGTTGCTTTAAATGCCTACGGTACGGTACGGACGGTCTATTGATTGGGTAGCTGGATCTTTGTTTTTTCTGATTGCAATAATTAGGTCTATAATACGAGATAAATTATTCAAATATTTTTTTAAATTCTTTCCGGCCGGTTTGAATATTATAAGTCTAAAGACTAGCTTCTGACCGCGATTTCGTCTGCGTGGACCACAAAACAAATCCTATGACAATTGGTAATAGTGTTACTTTTTATCAGTGAAAGAATAATTGTAATCAGAACCGAGATAGGCATCTATCTTCCTACATCCAGGGGATATTACTCGGAGTCAGTGGCGTGCCTAGGGGTCCAAGTTAGGGCAAGCCCAAAAGACATTTTACGATTAAGAGAAAATGGGCAAATCAGGTAGTGATTAGCTCATGTTATGCTGATTACGCTTATGATGATGATGATGCTGATAAGTGCAAGCCCGGCTTTTCGGCTTGTATGAAGGTCCCGCCACTGCTCGGAGTCTCCTCGGCTCGGGAAGCTCTATAAATCGTTTGCCTAAGAACCAACAGGGACGTGAATTTACTTTACCTTACTTTACCTCTTTGTAATATGTGTAGTATCACTTCATCATCACTACATAGGTAATATTATAAAATAAATTCCCCCGCCGCGTCTGTCTGTCCCTATGTACCTATGATTAGATCTTTAAAACTACACAACGGATTTTGTTGCGGGTTTTTTTAATAGATAGTGATTCAAGAGGAAGGTTTTAGTATACCTATGATTTGTCAAGCGGGCAAAGCTCCGGGCATCAGCTAGTAGATTATCGTAATCTCAGCGGAGACTAGCCGGGCGTCGTCGTTAGGTATATAAATTATGCACCAGCACAAATGACATATGTGCGAGACACTAGAATATATAGAATAAATTAATTTGATGTGTATGTAATAGGTACTATAAGGACCGGGAGTCTACATACTACAAATCAAACGTAGGAATAATAAATTTTAGAAGACCATATTATTATAATTAGCGAGAGGTAAGATTTACACGACCTTCGCTCTTAGTCGAGCTGTCGGTCTCTCTGACATCACTTGTCATAATATAAAAGCTATATTCTACATCATTCAAATATATTCTAAAGTATCCACAAAGTTCTAACCATAGACTAAATAGTTATGGCTTCATTACATAAAGCCTCAAACTCTCTACAGTACCTACAGGTTTATTTCAGGCAGAGTACATCATTTGGTATGCAAATACTACTTATTAACCGACTTCAAAAAAAAAGAGGAGGTTAATGTGAATTCGGTTGTTGTTTTTTATGATTGTTTTCTCAGAACTCCGTCATATATAAACCGATATATTCTCCCATATATTATAATGGCCTCATAGAAATTCTATCAAAATCAGTTCTTTGATTTGGTTTTTAAATCAATCAGTTTCTACCTAACTGGAAAAAATATATGTCATCCAAGTAAACGAAATTGCGTATTTTTGCTTTCCTGTGGCTTTTACCTAGTGTTAGTTTCTTAATTGATTTGGTTGATAGGAAGTAGGCACAAAAAAGCGAAAATAAAACAAACAACTGAAACTAAGCCCTCGACTCCCGATTTTTTTTTTTACCTTGTAGCTTTTAAAAGCGTATGTTTTTTTAGAAATATTTTTTTAAGTATCTAACAATGTCATATTGGTGACTCACTTTGCACCAGATGCACTCTTTCTTACTCACTCTCATAATCCAACTTGTGACTGTTAGATACTGCCATTTAACACTGACCTGGGAATACAACTCAGTACCCCACGCCCAGACCAACGTTAGGAATAGGAACCAAGAGCGTCGCCCTTGATAGGAACTTAATCCTTATTATGTAGATGCCTATCTATTTAACTAATAAATAATAGTCAGTCAAGTCAGATTATTTCGGCACAATGTACTTAAGTACCTATGTTAATGAGGTACCTACGTACCTACCTACTTCATGTAATAAAACATAATAATAAAATCATAAAATAACTCTAATCTATACATTTCTGATATTTTTATGATTTAAATATATAAAATATATATGTCGTGTCCGGCCAATAGTACGAACATTGAACGACGAATCGCAAGTGCGCCATTATCGAGAACACGTGATCAACCACCACCATTTTGGCGCGCTTCTACAGAGTCGTTATGTTTTCAGTCCACAGCGAGGAAGACATTCAGAATCCAGTGTCTGATCGCATCGGAGCTAATGCGTCCCGAAACTGTACTTTCGATTCGTTGTGTTAAAGTGTAGACCAGTGCCGATACCTTTGAAAATGTTTAATTTAAAATAAGTTTGTGCTAAATTGTGGTTTTAATATACGCCGTGTAATGTACCCTATACCCAGTGTGTTTGCATTGCACGAAACCCATATTCTGCCCACATGATGACTGAATCTAACGGACTAAATCCTGACTGATCCGACATATAGAGGGTAATTGAAAAAATACCCAAAACCACATAATCCTCACTTCGTATCATCACCCTGAACAACATATTTTGTTCTACCACTTTTCAAAATTCGAAACTTTTTTTTTCCATACAAAAAATATAAACACACTTAAAATTTTGCATAATATTTTTTTCTGACACGGCCGACGAAAGGCCTGCAATCAGCTGTGCCTGTACATTAGCCTACCTACTATCTACATCATATTCGCTATCATATGGGTGCGCACCCCTATGATAGCGAATATGATGTAGATAGTAGGTAGGCTAATGCGCGCGTAGTATACGTACATTTTACAGACTTCAAATAAATTGTGTTTGGCTACGTTATTTAGTTGAGGTCAAAGTCGTAGAACATATTCAGGGTGATGATACGAATTCCAGATTAAGAGGTTTTGGGTATTTTTTCAATTTCTCTGTATATTCATTACAAATGTATAATTTTCAGACATTTCCCTGTACTTGTAGTATAAGACGATATTACTTGCCAAATTTCAGAGTTCTAGGTCAACGGAAAGTACCCTATAAATTTTGATCCCTTGGAGAGTGTCGAAATACATATATGTTTTTTGCGGCATAAACGTATCTTTCGTATCTGTGTCCGTATCTTTTTTTCACGTTAAGTTAGAAGTTTTATTTTTTTTACAGCTTCTTTTTTTTGGGCGTGTTGTGAATTAAAATTTTAACGTTGCAAAGACCTTGAGAAAAACCTCTTTTGCATAGATAAAAAGATAATATATCTACCTAATGAGGTTTACGTTTTTGTCTTTTTTCAAAAACAGAACATTAAGAGACGATTCTGAAACGGAATAGAGAGGAGCGTATTGGGAATAAGGAGAAGAGCTAGCCGGAAATTATATAATACACTTCTGGACACATCTATTGGCCCACCTTAGAGTTTAGGTTTCGATGGCCCCTACCGAAATATGATTGCTAGATTGAACAAAAACTGTTGATGCAGTTTTAAACCTGATACATTTTACCATCTTTTTCGATCGTATTGTTTTAAATTTGAATTCAGAATACCATACGACATGGAGCTACGCCTAACAAGTCGGATATGCGCCTTGTTAAAGGCAATTGATTTTTGAATAAAAAACATGTTTTATCAAATAAAGGTTTAATTTAATAACGCGTGTTGCCTGCATGGGCATCTACCACAGCTCTCATACGATTAGGCATAGAGTTTATCAACCGCTCTATGAAATTTTGAGGGATCATCTCCCATTCCTCTTCTATGGCAGTTTTCAACTCCTGCATCGTCTGGGCACCTGGCTGACGAGCCCTAACACGTCTTTTTAGCTCGTCCCACATGTGCTCAATGGGGTTCATGTCTGGGCTTCTGGCTGGCCAGTCCATAACTGTGATGTTCACATCCCGAAGATATTCCCTGACGATGCCGGCCGCATGGGCTCTTGCATTATCATGCATAAAAAGGAAATTTCGGCCCACATAGTCCGCGTATGGTATCACGTGAGGTTCTAAGCACTCACGAATGTACCTTTCAGCATTTAATGTTGGCAGCCGTGGTCCTGTAACAACCTCAAGTTGAGTTTTGCCGCTCGCGGATATACCGCCCCAGACAGTCCATGAGCCACCGCCATAAGCAACCCTCTCTTCAAAGCAGCATTGTGCGAAACGCTCTCCCTTACGTCGGTAGACCTTCTTCCTTCCATCAGTGCCATGTAACACAATTTTAGACTCATCAGAAAAGAGTACACGGCTCCAATCTTGCTGTGTCCAATTTAAATGACTGCGTGCGAAATGAAGGCGCACTGTTCGGTGGGCTCGCGTTAGTTTGGGCCCATTAGCTGGCTTGTGTGGTACCATATCGCGTTCTTTTAACCTTCCCCGAACAGTTCGAGCGCTCACAGATACTCCGTGGAAGTCGCGAAGTTGATTTTGTATCTCAATGGAGGTAAGGTGACGATTTCTCAAGCTGGTCGTCACGATGAATCGATCCTGCCTTTCAGTTGTGACCCGAGATCGTGGCCTTCCTTGGCGACGAACAAAGCCGCCAGTCTCTAGGTACCTCCGATAAACATTTCGGACCGCAGATCGACTTAAATTAAGTTGAGCACTCACGTTTCTTTGGCTGTGTCCGGCCTGAATAAGTGCCACAGCTTGGGCGGCGACTTCAGGTGAAGTATCCATAGATTATTGATAGAACCTCACCTTAATGTTAAGAATAAGTAATGTTTGTTGCAAAACCAAAGATATCAATCACTTTTTCAAGAATTAAATCCAAGTAAACCAATAAAACCAAGTTTTCTTAGTATATCGAATACTAAGAAAACTTGGTTTTATTATGTTTGATATCAACAAACAGGCTTCAAATTATCTTTTGTTTCTTTAAATTCTGTGTTCGAAATTCAAAAAAAGACTATTGAATGAAATTGTGAATGTGCCAGGTTCAAAACTGCATAAAAACTTTTTGCTCGACCTAATATAACATTTTAGCTAGGACCAAACGAAACTGAAAATACAAGGTGGGCCAATAGATGTGTCCAGAAGTGTAATTCTTCTACTGAGTACAAAGTTTAATTTTATGTGTTTAGTATTGCATAGTATTAATATCGTTCGTCATTGAAACGTTCTATCGGTGAAATAATGAAAAGTGAATCGTTCTGTCGGCGAATCGTTCGTCATTGAAAAGTTCTATCGGTGCAATAATAAAGGGTGAATCGTTCTGTCGGCGAATCGTTCTGTCGGTGAAATAATGAAAAGTGAATCGTTCTGTCGGCGAATCGTTCGTCATTGAAAAGTTCTATCGGTGAAATAATAAAGGGTGAATCGTTCTGTCGGCGAATCGTTCTTCATTGAAACGTTCTGTCGGTGAAATAATGAAAAGTGAATCGTTCTGTCGCTGAGCCGTTCAACGGCGAAACGAATGTCGGAGAAATGTTTCAGAATCACATAGTTCACTTGTATATGAGAAACAACGAAGAAAAATTAAAATATAATAAACATAGTTGTCGTTCGATCCATCGTACACAGTGGGTAGTCGACAGTCGTGTCTTATTTTCGGTTGGCCAAATACAACTTTAACCTATTTTTAAAAATGTTCATTGATGAGGAGTATTATTTATTGAGGTAACTTATTATAAAGCTGCGCTCTCTCAAACTGAATAAGTAGTTCTCCTTCCGTATAAAGTTCTAATTGAGGGCAGTTCTATACTATCCCTATTCCTAGCGAAGTAGTGGTATGTTTTGCGTTTGAATGTGATTTGTGAGTGTATTTTGTTAGTTAGAATTTATTTATTAGTACTTATGCATGTGTGGTATGTATACAGGGCGTCCCACGGATATGCCACATGGAGGGAAAGTACCTTGAATATTGTAGATGGAACATTTTACTGAAAGAAGACTATATTTCAATTTAAAAAATAATTTAAACTGCATTCATAGATACTTAAATAATTACATGGTTGAACCGGGAATCGAATCTCGTTACACGAGAAAAATAATCACCCTGTAGCTTGATCATACCGATCGAAAGGCTTCATCATAAGGATTATTTTTTGCTAAATAACATAGTGTCGAAATAAAAGCAAGACCATTAATTTTAACTTTTTTAATAGATATATTTATTCATTGTCAATTCTCTATTACATACGAGTATATCATTAAATAACAACGTTGAAAAGAATTAAATATTTACAAAGCTTAAAAGAAAATTAAAAAATAATATTACGTACAATGGACGGCTCACAGGGCATCAAAAAACTCGTCCGCATCGCTCACAATGGGACAAGTGACCAGAAGGCTAGCAGCATTACCACGTTG
The DNA here is from genome assembly GCA_947361185.1 of Charanyca ferruginea. Lineage (NCBI taxonomy): Eukaryota > Metazoa > Arthropoda > Insecta > Lepidoptera > Noctuidae > Charanyca > Charanyca ferruginea. The sequence continues at coordinate 25,898,404 of OX376058.1, read as the reverse complement.
AATGGCAATGCTAATTCTTTGGCCGAAAAGAAAAGGCCGGCCCTCTGGTTATGTGAAGAGTCGACCAGCCGCTTAGAAATGTCTCTAAAAACAAGGTGAGCACTCGGACCACATGGCCCTAGACATGACCCCAAACGGCTCAAACATATAACTTCCAAGAAGGTTGTTATATTTACGCCGTTTCAGGTTTTCGGCCCCTGCAGCAGCCGCCCCAGCACGACACGACGTGCTAGGAAGATGGGATGGCGCAAGGGTGTCGACACAAGTTGTATCCCATACCAAAGGTATACCCAACTTCCACGGCATTATGGTCATTCCATGTGGTCTCTTACCATCGTCACGTGCCAAGCCATTAGGTTCTAACACAGCAGCTATGTTATTCTGTAAGAACTCACTCCCGTTCTCACGTCTGATTCCGCGGTGAGAACTGTTTTTGGTATACTGTAATTCGATAAAAACTACGCTAGCGCCACTGAGTACCAACTTAGGTGAAACGAACTATTTTTACGTTACTATTTTAGCGAATACCAAATACTTTTCACTTCAGGTAAGAAATCGGAAATGAGATAGGATTCGAATTCGCGAACAAAACAAAACTGCTGGCACGCCGGCCGAGGCAAGAGCACGACGGATGATGTCATTAATGCTGGCGTGCACGGCACGCCAGCATATCCGGCCTGCTCTTTTACAGCAGGAAAGGCCATGGTGACCGAGGCAGACGACAACTTCACCACATTGACAACGATGCGGGACCCCGCAAGGAGCGCCCAGACGTAGGCATGTAGCGAGTCGGAATGTCGAGTCACTGAGCATAGTACCTATGTTAGGTGACGGCAGTGCCTGAAGCCAGAGGCCCGACTCCCACTTACCCACAGCCAGCAAGCGGGCACGCTCAGCAGAATTGGTGGACGTATTAGTAAGTTTATTCCTTACCAACCTGCAGAGCGGCTCATCCCACTGTTTCTGGGAAGATGGGTTCACGGGCCGAACCGTACTTAGGCAAGTCACTTTCCAAGCGTTCACCGCATCAGTCAAGCACGGCACTTCAAAGTCAACCAGTGACGAGGATAATATTTTTGTGGTTAATTTTTCGGTGCTGTGAACCGAGGACAGGAACGCCGGCAAACTAACACTGGAAATTTTGCGGACCCCGAGACCACCAAAACGAATGGGCAGTGTGGCTTGGAGCCACGGTCGGTCATCCAGGGCCACATTAAGAATTGTAGTTAGTGTATCTCTAATAATTTGATCAGTTTTGTCCAAAAGGTGTGGCTGCTGCCATAAAGGTGAAGACCGAAGGTAATAACTACATGAAATTTGGACCAAAACAACAATATCTGATGAGGGTAAATGCCGAATGTAAATTAATTTTGGAGAGTCTATCCGAAATATCGTCAAAACATCTGATTTTTTCGTCAATGAAAGGTGCAAAACTATCTTCCAAAATTGGGGAACCTAGGAGGTGCAAATTTTAATACAAAATTAATCAATTTATCAAATACTCAAAATGAGTCCCTTCCTATTGAATATAAAGTTATAATCAAAAGCACTCTCTTGATTATTTCGCTCCCTGTCAATTTTTTGATCTTGTTGTGGTGGATATTTAGAATAATACGTCCAAGTTCTGCTTGTAGCTCGTGGACACTTTCATACTGGTTCTTGTAAACTAAATTTTTTACATAACCCCATAAAAAACGGCAATGTCAGCTTTTCATTTTTCTGAACCAAATTTCACATCAAATGTTAAAATTCATGGTCTTCCTTTTAATTCTGACACTACTTATTTAGCAAAAAATAATCCTTATGATGAAGCCTTTCGATCGGTATGATTGTTTATTGTTAATTAAAACGGTAACACCAATTACATTAATTAACACAGTTACGGTTTACAAGAAAAAATTATAAAAATACTTAAGATATAATGGAGGACGCCCTAGCATACCTTCTCTCACAAAACATCAGGCACACACGTATAATTCCACTCCATTCATCGGCAAACAGATCACATTCAGGTTTGATGGTCAGGAGAGCGTTAAGCATTCTTAAAGTACGACACACCGGGGACTCGGCTCTGGCGACCGTTCTAGATGACGGCGGCGCAAACAAATTGTGTCGACGGCTTTGGCGATGTCCGATGTACTTTTCAGGAACAAACAGCCGACAGAAAAGATCGTGAAGTTCGGGACTGTCGATGCGTCCTCTAAGAGCTTTACAGGTGACTGTGAGCTGTTGAAAGCCTCGTCTAACCTCCAACGAGTTTAAGCCCAAAACTCCTAAGAGGTAGTTAGTAGGGTACATGAAAGGAAAATAGTGAAACGTCTTTTTATACAGTACTCTCAGGAAAGTCTTTTGTACCTTTTCTAGTGCTAATGTTTGACTCGCTGTGTAGGGATTCCAGATACAGGCACCAGCCTCAAGTTTACTACGAACCAAGGTGGTGTACAGACGTTTAAGTACATTTGGGTTGTGAAAATCACGGACATTTCTCAAAACAAAACCCAAACGCCTAAAAGATTCCTTGGCAAGAGAGGAGACGTGGTCTCTAAAAGTCAGACCGGTGTCAAAGGTCACGCCCAGGTCCTTCATATTGGTGACACGACTTATCACTTCACTACCCAATCTGTGGGTATATTGGAGTGGTTGATGTTTTCGACTGTACGTCATGACATAACACTTACTTGTGTTAAAAAAGAGTTCATTTAACAAGCTCCACTTATATATGGCATCAATGTCCCTTTGTAGGAGTATGCAATCCGCAACCGTATCAATTTGAAAAACCAATTTCATGTCATCAGCGTAGAGCAAGCATTTTGCAAACTTAATCTTATTTATAAGATCATTGATCATGATAAGGAAAAGCAGTGGGCCAAGCACGGATCGATGATAAAGCTACAGAGGTTGATTATTTTTTCGTGTAACGGGTTCGATTCCCGGTTCAACCATGTAATTATTTAAATATCTATGAATGCAGTTTAAATTGTTTTTTAAATTCAAATAGAGTCTTTTTTCAGTAAAATATTCCATCTACAAAATTCAAGGTACTTTTCCTCCATGTGGTATATCCGTGGGACGATCTGTATAATGTTTTTAGGTTAAATAGTTTAGTTTTTGTGTGAAGTTAAGTAATTGTAATTAAACAGAGTTTTGATTGCTGTTTTGCGTTATTTGTAGGTTATGAAGATGTGAAATAGCGGCCTGTCCCCATAGGTACTTGTATTAGATAGTCTAAATGCGCTTTGATGAGTAAAAAAATAAGTAAGGGGGTAAGTATAAATTGTGTAGCGTAGTTAGGATGGCACACATTTAGCGATATTTCGCAGAGCTCCAGTCAACGGGATCAATTTGCTTCTTACGTAATAATGTGTGGCTTGAATGTTAATCTACTGTCCAAGATCAGGCCTAAGTATTTCTCCTGGTTTGATCTTAACATTTGTTCACCATCTACCGTAAGAGGAGGGAAAGCAGGAATATTTTTGTTCTTTGGAGAAAATATTATGTATGCGGTTTTGTTAACATTATAATAGTTAGTAGATTTTATTGCTTAAACCACGTATTTAAGGTATGAAGGTCTTGCTGTGCTTTAGTAATAACATTAAGTATGGAGTGACCAAAATAAAAAATAAACACGTGTCATCTTTTTTTTTTTTATGGGACAAGCCCGCCACTCTGTTCCCTAACCACTGTAACTCCTGTAAGCCAGAATCAACAGCGCGGCGCTTTCTGGTGGTCGCCACCAGAAAGCGCCAGAGCAATGAAGCTCGACGAGTCCCAGAGAACGATTCAACTGTCTTGGATCCCGCAACGAAATTAATCAGAAAAGAACAGCGGAGGAAAGAACAGCGGAGGAAAGAACAGCGGAGGAACACGTGTCATCTGCGTACAGTGGGATATGCCCCGCTAACCTAACATTACTTATATTATTTATATAGATTAAGAAAAGCCGTGGCCCCAAAACCGATCCCTGTGGAACTCCGCATACGACTTCCGCAGCTGTACTTTTAAAGTTATCAATTTTTACTATCTGATATCTGTTTGCAAGATAAGATTCGAATATTTTGTAAGCTTTGGCAGTGTTTCTAATGATTTTTAGGTTTTCTAATAGTATATAATGATTTATTGTATTAAAAGCTTTCTTAAGGTCAATGAAAATACCTAGAACTAGTTGTTTTTCAACCGACTTCAAAAAAGGAGGAGGTTATCAATTCGTCTGTATTTTTTTTTTGTATGTGTGTTTTACCTGAGAACTTTGGACTGGGTTTTGGACTGATTTTGATGATTCTTTTTTATTTGAAAGCTGGTGCTTCCAGTGTGGTCCCATTTTAACTGTCTAGCTTTGTCTAGTTATTAGTCTATGTCTAGTTCTGACAATGGCATCCATGAGAAATCCGTATAAGTCTTAAATTTGCATTAAGTATGTGCGCGATTTGTTACGCGATTTCTCCGGCAAACGTAACCCGATTTTGAAAATTCTTTTTTATGGATAGGGTATGCTTCTCATATAAATTTTATCGAAATTGATTCAGCACTTTTTGAAAAAATCAACAAATACCCAAAAATTGTAGTACATAGACGACGTTTTAGTTTTTTCAATCTTTGGAGTAGTTAACTTTCAATCTCTTCTTAATAGATTTGGATGAGAAGGAGGTACTAAAAAGCGGTAAATAAAAAGCTTTCTACGAAAAAGACAACCGCCTTCAAAAACTAAAAAGTGAAAAATAACTGTAGCACCGAACACACATTGACTTTAGTTTCGTTCGGAAGTCGGTGGCGATACAAAACAACAAACAGAACAAAGTTACCGAATTTTGAAACTAAAGTCAATGTGTGTTCGGTGCTAAAGTTATTTTTCACTTTTTAGTTTTTGAAGGCGGTTGTCTTTTTTGTATAAACCTTTTTTATCAATACTATTTTTAATTTTAGTTACTAAATCTATCGTTGCGGCGAGTGTATTAGAATGTGGTCTAAATCCGTATTGGTGTTCATATAGAAAGTCTATTTCGTTTAAGTAATCGCGCGTAAATATTACCTTTTTAAATATTTTTGAAATTACAGGCAATCCTGAAATAGGTCGGTAGTTGCCGGGATCAGTTTTAGTTCCAGCTTTATAAATACTGTCCTTATATAGTTTTGTGTATAGTATTTGTGGTATTACTCCCACGTTAGGTTAGTTTGATTGTATTTTATGGTCGTTGTATAGAACCGATTGTGGCAAAGTAATGATTAAAACTGTTACAAAATTCTGTATCATTTGATATGACAGTATCATTTACAATTAACTTTGGGGGAGCAGTCACTTGTAATTTTATTTTTACAAAGAGTGTTTATTGACTTCCAAATCTTCTTGGGTTTATTTTTGCATTTATCAAAGGCATCAAAATATTATTTTTTATTATGTATGCCTATTGTCTTTTTCACTTTTTTTTTGCAGTCGTTAACTTTTCTGGGATCTATTAGGTAATCGTGCCACGGCTGATTTCTTTCGGTAATGTTGTTAATTATTGTTTTATTAAGCCAGAACTTCTGGGGTAGGGATTTTAGTTTTTGAAATTTGCATCTTTAATTTGCTTTTTGATGTATTTTTCAAGTGTGTTGTAGTTATTGTCCTCTTGTGGTAGATTTTCCTTTTGTATATTGTTAACAAGTTCCTTATAGTTGATTGCTTGATAATGTTTTTAATGTAATAGTAATTGTTTATGCATCTTTAATCCTATGTATATTTGCTTGTGATCAGATAAAGTAGATTCAACTAATGCCATGTGTACTGGAATCGTGAATGTTTGTAGACATATAGTACCTTTAGAAAATAAATTGAAAACTTTAGAACAAATCCCTATTTTATTTCCTTAACAAGGAAAGTAAAGTAATGTTGTCTTACAACATTATAAAATCATCGACTTTTAATTAAAAACCGGCGTAAATTAATTCTGTTCCTTTACTTTGTTGAGTCGGGTATCAAATGTCAGGTCAGATCCTTCGTTTGTTATATTACATGACTATATATTATTATAAGTAGGACATTTGCTTATGGACACTTAAGCTGGTCTTAAGTGAAATACTACTAAAATACTAGGTACTAATATACTCATTTAATTACTTCATTATCAGTGCCGGATTAAGCCAGCGCGGGGCCTGTAGCAAATTCTATCGAGGGGCCCTTAGTTTGCTTTAGGTTATCAAGTTTATGGTTTTAAATAAAACCAAACTAATTTTATCTCGTTTTAATTTGGGCAAATTTAGAAATAATATTGTTAATATCGACTTCTCTGAGCAAATCGTATTCAATATTCATCGAAATGAGGTGATTATGACTCATCATGTTCCTTAACTCATTTTTAACATGTAACAACTCATGTTTTAATGTTGAGAAAAAACGTTTAACACTGCAGTAGGGGATCATAATAGGCAAATAAAAGCGCAAGGCAATTTCTAAGATTGGGAAACGAGTTCCTAAAGAATTATTTAACAAAAGCTTGTAAAATCGCCGTTCTAGAGCCTCATGCTTCTTGTGCGTAAGCGCTGATAACAATTGAAGATTTTTCAGTCTCTGATGTTTGAACAGTTGGTTTACAATTTGAGTATCAACACGGGTCTCATTGTTTTTGAGGTTTATTAGCGAAATGATGACTTGTCAATGCTTAAATGCTCCAGTCATATCACCCGTCTTTTGTAAACCGTCATAACGAACTAACTGAATCAGTAAATTGGCATACAAAACAGAAATGTCGTCCTTTAAATTGCTTTCCAAATAACATAACAAATCTCTAACGTGAGTTTGATTCATCAGTTATGTTTATAGGTAAAAAATTATATTATTACTCGGACAACTTAAATTGGTTGTGGGAAAGAGAATGGCGAGTGTCTTAGCACGGTGACCCAAGATCTTAAATTAACTTACACAAGATAAATATAAAATAAACTAATTTAGTACCTATAACAATAAAAATAATAAAATACTAAGTTGTTTGTTTGTCCTTCTTTCATGTATTTGTTTTTTATGTATTTAGATAGTAGGGTCGAGAAATAATATAAGATATTTTTCCATGGAAACAAAGTCACGGAAATCAAAAAGAATTTTAGGCAATTATTTTTTTTATCGTTTTGGTGGTATATAATTATATTGGTCGGATCTTTCAGATGGACCCAGCAACTGCTTAGAGTTAGTTAAAAATAATTATAATTTCAATTGGAAAATGAAGAATTTCACTTGGTACTCGTAAAATATCTTACCAAATGCGCTGTTATTGTCTTTCATACTTTTCTCTCATTCACTACATAAACATAACTCTACTATTTGGTATATTTTAAAAAGATAATGAATAGGTATGTCGTGACACACACACACACATAATTATGTTTAAAACAATATTTTTGTTATTGTTTACGAGAACAACTGCCGACAAAATGCTATGCAGTATGGCACAATTAATATAGGTACTTAACTTTATATGTTTTGTGTAGATTTTGAAAAAAAACAAATAAATCCGGACAAGTGCGAGTCGGACTCGCCCACCGAGGGTTACCGGGGGTTCCGTACATATTTGTAGGTACATATCCATACTTCTATACTAATCCACACCTAATCCATACTTTAATCATCTTAATATTATAAATGCGTTTTTTGCGTCATACACGGCTGTATCTTTTTTTCACGTTAATATAAAGAGCCGGTTTTTTTACAGCATCTAGGGACCGTAGACTTGAGTATATGGTTTTAATTTCAACTCGATACCTCCAAGCGTTCCCGAGATAAAGGGTCTTGACAGACAAACAGACAGACAGACGGACAACAAAGTGATCCTATAAGGGTTCCGTTTTTTCCTTTTGAGGTACGGAACCCTAAAAAAAGAGAGAAGTGGAATGAGTGTAGAGCTTAGAGGCCTTTGCCCTGCTGTGGGAAAATACAGGCTGAAAAAAAAATGTTCATTGTTCCAAAAATGAAAAATAATAATACGAATAATAATACTTAATTACGTATCTTGACTTGGCTCGCGAGGTTGTTGACATGTGGGATGTGAGTGTAGCAGTCATTGTGCCAATAGTAGTGTGATAGAATAATTTCCAAAAGCTTCGTCCAACATCTGAGGCGGCTCTCATTGGACTACTGGATCAATGGTTTGAATCAGAAAGCGGTAATCCTGGACTCGGCGCGTATTGTTAGGAGATTCTTCTCTCAGGAGCCCTGACCACCGGTAGCTTGGACCTTGTTCCCAATACCAGTGGGTATCATCAACAGTGGGCAACATCTATTTTTAAATGATTTTGTTCTATACAAATATTTAAAAATGTATTAGAATACATATGTTTACAAAAAAAGTGTACATTTAGTCAGCAGTAAAATTAAATATATTGCCTAAAAATGAACTAACACTAAGTTTATTTAAACCTGTGTTTCAGGTTAATACTTTACACGACACGGCGCGCGATACTATACAGATACACAGTAAAAAAAAGGTTTTGCCTTGCATACAATTATAAATAAACAAAAAAAACAGTGTTAGGCACCTCATTAAGAAGGAGCTGCGTGTTATGTCTTTATTTACGTTCTATTCAAGGTTAGAACGCAGCCATAGGAAACGGCATACGTGTATTATGTTGCAGTCAAACCTTTTAACCAGGCAAAACTACTTTTGGCTGGCGTCAGTCAAAACCCTTATTAAGATTAAATGCGTTTTCGCTACAAAAACAAAAACACGGAACGGCCTAGTTAAAAGAATCACTACAAAACAATAGTTTTAATAGGGTCACAAAAAAAACCTACCAACCTAATAGTCTGTCAAAAAAGTACCGGGAATGAACCTATGTCCAGCTTTCGTGGGCAATGTAAAAAGCTCATTGTTGCCCAACTGTCCTTGTAAAAAGCTCATTGTTGCCCAACTGTCCTTGTAAAAAGCTCATTGTTGCCCAACTGTCCTCTTTACTCACACGAAGTTCGATTGTCACTGGTAATTCTGTTTGTTCACAGTGCGCCATTTTGTCAGTTCATTCCAACTGTGTTTTGTGATTTTTACTATAGTTAAAAATATCGAACAAATAATTCGTCTTAAATGTTGCTTTGCAAATAGAATTTCGTGTGGAGAATCACTGAAAATGTTACATAAGGCTTTCAGTGAATCGACTTTATCAAAACACGTGCGTATGAGTGGTGCAATGCATTTAACTGTGGTCGAGATGTGGTATAAGATTTGCATCGTTCTGGTCGGCCATCAACGTCTTTCACTAAACTAGCATCGCTATAATAAAGAAAATGGTGACTGAAAATCATCGTTTCAGTCTAGGAGAGATAGCTGCTGAAATTTCTGTACCTTAAGAACAAATTCGTACCGTTTTAAACGATTGTTTTAGCATGAAATGCGTTGCGGCTCGCCTAGTACCGAAAGATTTGCATCGTCTGCAAAATCTCAATCGCTTTTAAACGTTGCTGAAGACGAGTTAGAAAGAGTAAATTCCGACCTCATATTCATAAAAGCATTGTTACTGGTGATGAGACATGGGTTTACGAGTTGGAATGGCGCCTTCTAATTGAAAAAAGATGACGTAAAAAAAATTCGCGGCAACTACGGACGTCGATTCCAAAAAATACGCCTAATTTTTTTTTTGATTATTGAGTTATTCCTTGGCGTTAGTGTATTATTACGGAATGGACCTACTTTGAAGGCGATACAATAAAGGAGTTGTTTCAAAATGTATGGAGCCTGGGCCCAGTCCTTGTACACCATACTTAAAAATAGGAAAACACATTTTAAATAGTTCTCAACTGTCCAATTACTTTAAAATGGATTTGTGAGCAGTTAAAACACAAGAAATTGCACTTGCAATTGCAACACACAACAATAAAACAGTCATGGCGGTCAGCTGTCATTTTGATTGACTAATGACGTTTGACATTTATATAATTCTGATTTTCTGCGTCGATTTGTGGATAGCCAGGTAAACGGATTGGAAAGAAACGGTGTTAAAATAAAAAAAAATCGAAAGGGAGGTTGTTAAAAATAACTCCAGAAACTAGAAACAAAACAAGACGAAAGCACAGAACATATAGACAAAAGTGACACTGTTGTGACACTGACATCTGACAGTTCTCTTTCTGTGATGAATGGTCGATCTATGGTTTATAGAGAAGCTAAATCTGAGTGACGCCATGTTGAAAATGCATAAAAATAATATTTAAATATCAATTTACTACCACAACAGTATTCATTTAACTGAATTATCTGTATTTTTCCCGGATTCTACGGATTTTACTCTTTTTTTTTGAAGTGGTGTACATAGACTGGGCCCATTATGAAACATGTCGTTTAGATATTTAATACATATTTTGTTTTTTATTGAATAATTACCGGTACTTTCTTGACACAGTAGTACTATTGACCGATTTTTGTAGTCAAAAGTAGTTTTGACTGGTTAAGAGTACTGACTGTGACATATACAATATACATTGTAATTTGTTCTGTGATTAAAACCACACCAATTTTGCGTATGAACATTCAACTTTGAAATGTGATTTTAGCATGTCAAATGAAGATTCAAAGGTCTAGTAAGTTTTTATGAATAAGAAGGGAGTTCATGAGTGTAAGGGTAGTGGTTTAAGAGTTAAGAGAAAAGCTACCAACCTAAGCAACCCAAAAGCTATAACCGTGGTCGAAAATGGTAGCTTCAACAGACCCCGCCAACCTGACTCAGAGCAGTCAGACTCGGATAGGTGAGGTTGATAGGTTTTTTTTAACTCCTTAACCAATTTCATGACCTTTTGAACTATTAATGACGAGTTTGGAATCCTGTCCTATTCCGAACTTATATAGGACTAGCTTATACCCGCAACTTCGTCCGCGTGATTGTCGGTTATCGCGGATGCAGACGAAGTCGCGGATTAAGAAGTAGCCTGTGTCCTTCCCCAGGGTTCAAGCTATCTTCATGCGAAATTTCATTAACATCGGTGCAGCCGTTTCATCGTGAAAACGTAACAGACAGAGTTACTTTCGCTTTTATAGTATGGATTAGTTCGGAATCTTTAATCTCTATATACTATTCTACTGGAGGCGTTAAAACTTTGATAGACGTGCCAAGGGGTTCACTGACAACGACTCCCTTGTTAATACTAAGCTCCAGAGCTTTCTAACATCGCCGCACCGTTGCCAGCCTATCGGTCTTTTATAGGGTAAATTTCGGAGTATGCTTTTGGAATTGCACAACTTAATTCCCCGATCCCCATTCCATCATCGGACGAGCAGAGATACGGTGAACCGTGAAACTTCAACGTTCCACGGTCTCGAACCAAGCACTTTCCTTCCATATTTATTGTGCGAGCTGCCAGATTGTGGAAGTCACTGCCTGCCCCTCTGTTCCCCGATAAATATAATCTGGGTATCTTCAAGGCACGAGTGAACCAGTTCATCTTAGGCAAGCGTGCTCCACCTTAGGCCGTATCATCACTCAACCGCAACTCACCTTATCGGAGTTGCGGTCAAACGCAAGCCTTTTAGGATATTAAAAAAAAATAGTCCACATGCGTACTCCCACTGTATATTATGGAACCAGCTATCTACTTAGGTCACTTCCGAGTATACAGGCTTATTTGCATACTACTGTTGTTTATATTGGAACACCTCATTAATTTAAATTAAATGCACGAAGGTACAAATGCGGACTTCTTGCCTCAGGCATTCTCTACCAAGGGTGGTTAAGAGATAGCATAGTAGGTGCATTGTCAATACATAGTATAAAACAAAGTACCTCAATAGATACTTTACTGGTATAGTAGTAATGACACTGATGAATGTGTGAACTATGGAAATCGACCGGTGATACGACTGTCGGGGAAAAATGTTGAAGATTAAACCTCCGCTGCTTGTGCACCTATGCGGTATCATCGACACTCGAGAGGGGCTCTGCCTATGTCATCTTGTTCTATGTTAGGGGGGTTTGGTTTCCGCACTTAGTCCGTAAATATGGACCATTGTACGTGAGCCATGGCGGCCGACTACTCCAACCAGCCCACCTCCCTCCAGAAGCAGATCAATCTTCCCAGTCTTCTCAGGGCATCCGCAAGGGAGTTTGGTGTTCCAAGGGTTTCCCTGCGGATCTGGGTGACGCCAGTGCACTCAAGGAGTACATGTGCCACCGTTTCATCCGCCCCCATGCAGGCTCTGCACAGAGGACTATCAGTGATGCCTAAGGTGTGAAAGTGTTTGTTCAGTGAGCAGTGTCCGGTGATGGTCCCCGACACCAGTCGCAAGCTATCCCTGTCCAGGTGCAGAAGGCGCCTGGTCAGCTTCATATCTAGGGATGGCATAGCCTCCTTGGACTGCCTGCACCCTGGTGTCGAGGTCCACCATTCCTCCGCTCGTATTTGTGTGTAGTCTTTTACCCAACTTCTTAGCTGATTGAACGGGATGGGCACAATGGGTTCGGGTCCGAGGGCTTTGAGCTGGAGCCCCTCCTGGCGAGTTCGTCAGCCGCATCGTTGCCCAGTGATCCACTGTGCCCCTTGATCCATTGTAGTGTCACCGTATTGCGGTTATCTACCGTAATACGTTCTAGTGCATTATGGCATTCTAGTATTAGTCTCGACGTGATCTGGTTTTTCTCTAAGGATTGAAGTACTGAGGCACTATCGGAGAGTATACGGATGTGTGTATCCGTAACCTCCCTGGCCTCAATGGCGTGTGCTGCCTGGATGATGCCTACACATTCTGCTTGGTAGACAGTGTTAAGCATTCCTAGGGGTCTGGATATTTTAATGTTTAGGTCTTCAGAGAAGACTCCGACTCCAGTACCGAGGTCGGTCTTTGATCCATCGGTGTAGATCCTTAGCTCATTTGGGCCTGAGTAGTCCACAACTCCGCTGTGAGCTCTATTTTGTAGTGTTTTTGGAAACAGTGTATCTTCAAGGTTCTGTCGTTGGGTGATGCCATCATGGGCTGTCGTTTGATCGCATCCTCTTTTATCCGTGTATGTTTGATTCTGGAATCTTTACTTAGGGTACCGGATATATCCAGCCTAAAAGCCGCTAGGGTCGCCTCCTCTCTCACGACAAGGTTTAGAGGTGGCAGTCCCAGCATCGCCTGTAGAGCCGCTGTGGGTGACGTTCTCATACTGCCGGTAATCGCTACGCAGGCTAACCTTTGTAGTTTATCCAGCTCTTTCTGGGCTGTGCTCAGATTGGTCCTGGGCCACCAAACTAGAGAACCGTATGTGACAATTGGTCGGATGACTGTCATCTTGTTACCATCGACCACATATATAGATAGACCCTATCGACGTGTCATAAAACGCTGAAGAAGGGAAGGAGAAGTGGGGAAGGTAGATGGAAGTAAATAAATATAAAAATACATTTCAAGATTTATTTCTCAGATTACGTACTTACATAAATATTTAAGTGCATTCTTGCTGCAGTCCTACATAACAATGCACGCACACTCATTTAAATTGTAACTCGCCAGTCGCCACTACATTAACATTTCGATCAAAGCATATTCTGCGTGATTCAACAAAATTTAGTTTTTGTGAAGTAAACTTTAAAACACAACAATATTTCACAAGTAAATAAATTCACCATCACAATATCGCGTAATCGTCTTCAGAATAGCGTCGATCGTTCTTTGCCTTCATGATTTCTGTTGGCAGATGATCAATCGCGCAGCTTCGTTTTGTATTAGCTTAAAAATCGTAGCGACAGTTTCTTCGGTCTTGCATGAGACGGGAGGAAGGCCTCCTCGCTTGCCGCCCCAGCTAGAGGTGAAGGTCAACTGGGCATCAGCGTATAAGCAGAGGCAGGCCACGATGACAATGTGGAAATAGAACTTGTTCATTTTGGAGTATGGTAGAACTGCTGACTAATACAAGAATGGTGCTTGTGTGATGTCTTTACAAGAATTCTAGGGCTTTTTATAGTCCCATGATTGTGTAGGTAGAACAATGAAGCCGTAGAAATTTTAATTTGTGATGTCATTAGGAATACTAGATTGATTAGAGATTCTCGTCATATTACGGATGGACGCCTTACTTTGATTAATTGAAGCCCTTATAAATATCATTAATTTCCAGAGACCATAATTTCAAGTGAGGTTTAAAAACTATTGAAACATAACTTTATGAAACACCTAGAAAGAAAGATTATCACACACTCATACTTGATATACACACACCCCTACATTCTTATATTCGTTCCTAGATACTCTATCACAATCACTGTGAACGAACAGAAATGTCATGATTTCAAACATAGAAGCCAAATTCTTCGACTCCTGAGATATAGGTCTGCGTAACTAGTTTAGGAGCCCGGAGAGTTGATAATAATTTTAGACTTGGTTCTACAAACCCCTATTTCCATATAATAGTGATAATAATATGTGGGGACATTTCACACATGGCCATCTGACCCCAAACTAGGGAGCCCCTGTACTATATGTACTGTGTTGTCATTTTTGTGTACAAATAAACTTATTACTATTATTAATTTTCAGAAAGGGCAATACTGACGAAACGTGAGGAGTTATTTGGTGGCGTTCCAGACGAATATCTGAGTCATAAGGAAAAATACGAGAACGCTTTGCGCAAAGCAGTCGTCATTTTTAATTTAATTCGGAAACTTCAAAGAGAAAACAATACTGACCTTACCAACTACAGGTATTGTTTTCAATATTTATTGTCACTTCACATAATTATATGTAATGCATTACTCAATTTCACTTGCCCTTAAAGGTCGGTACAGATACAGAACGACTATGCAATAGTAAAAGATTTCGGGTAAAACGCAGTCATTATTATGTCAACCTCTAAAGGTCGACATGGCCCACTGCTGGTCTTGGCCGATGCATGTTGGGGATCGCAGTAGGTGTTATGGTACTCAGAAGGACGCTGCTGCCCATCCTCTGGTCAATATCTCTGTCGCTTTCTACGACACCCACGGGCAGAAATGGAGTGGTGCTATTCGCGGCCGGCGCGCCACACGGCTTTAAATGCAAACGCACATATGCGTCTCCTTGAAAAAAATTATAGTACCTATATGGTAGTGTCAATGTCTTAATTACCATGCATGGAGCTTGCCTACTTACCAATACATACAAATGTATTATTTGTTTAGGAACATACTAAGCGGTGTCTTAGAAATGTCTATATCGCAGGATGGCTCTCCTTTCGGGCTGCATTACATAATGTTCATGCCAGTCTTCATGAGCCAGGCTGATGAGAAGCAACAAGAGAAGTGGCTGCATCGTGCTTTAAATTGTGGTATCATTGGGACTTATGCACAGGTAAATATAGTTAAAGCTACCTCTATCTTCTCTTCTATTGTCCCACATGCTTTTCACGTCTTGTTCCACGGCCTGTTTTACCTTAGAGAATAAAGTGAGAGACTTATGCCCGTTTTTACCAACTACCCCTAAATTTTAAGTAACCCCTAAGAGACTTTAGTTGGAAATCCTTTGCGATTCCATCACCTAAAATGTCTTAGAGGTTACTTAAAATTTAGGGGTAGTTGGTGAAAACGGGCATTAGAGACTTATGGAAAAATACTCAAACGCTACTCAATTTTAAGATCCTTTTAAATCTCGTACTGTCAGTCACTTCGACATAAAGTGATAAAGACAGCACAAAACTTAACGGCATCTTAACATTGAATAGCGTTTTAGTATTTGGCCATTAGTGACCAATGATTAGAGGTTCCGTCGTTCCGTGACTTTCATCTCACATTGGTGCCAATTCTGTCGTGCACGAGCTAAACTTATTTTAAGCTAATTATATCCCTTTCTCTCCAATAAAACAAGGAAGAGATAGATATTAATAAGAGCAATCGGTCAATTTAAATTCTCTAACTTGTTCAGTAGCGGCGAAGTTCAAGGAAAAAACTAATTTAACATCTCTAACTTAGTTCTTTTCTGTCGTCGTCCTTTTCTTGAGCTGCCTGGTAGTAAGAGATGCCAATTGTCTAATTTTAGTCTAGTTTGTGAACAAGGGAATCGGCACGAGCTCAAATAACTGTCCTGTTTCCTCGTGGTCGAAAGCGCGAGAGCTCAGCGCGGGGTCTTGGTTTGGATTCCCAGAACGGGGCAAGTGTTATTCAGTTGTTCCATTAAGAATTTCTCAGTAGCAACCTGGAGTTACAAAGAAGTGCTACAGATGCGATGTGATATACCTATCACAGTTAAGATATTTAGAAACAGTTCTGCTCTTTTGTTTTAGACTGAGCTTGGTCACGGAACTTTCATTCGTGGTCTGGAGACGACAGCAACATACGATCCATCAACTGAGGAGTTTGTACTGCACAGTCCTACGCTTACTGCATACAAATGGTGGCCCGGTGGATGTGAGTACACTTTGCCATGCAATGTTCTTTGATCATTACTCAATTTTAAGTACCTAGATTACGTTCACGGCCGAGGAGTTTTTGAGGATGGACCGGTCATGATGGTTAAGCTACGCTAGCTGCGGTCGGTCCGTGGATGGGTGACCATTGCACCCATTTCATATCGAGACCCCTCACGTAAAGCACGGAAAGCCGTTGGTCCCGGCTGTCATTCGTCGATCTTCGACAGTCGTTATAGTTAGTCAGAAGCTAGAAAATCTGACAACCAGTCTTATCAAGGTTTGTCGTGTAACCCAGCAACTGGATTGTGGAGGTCTGATAGGCAGTCGCTCTATGTAGAACACTGGTATTTAGCTGCATCTGGTTAGACTGGAAGCTGACCCCAACATATTTGGTGAAAGGCGGTAGATGATAATGTTTAACCCCGTGGGGTGTCCGGGCTAGAATAGCACCCCCCCATTTCGTTCCGAGGGTGTCGTCGAAGGCGACTAAGGAAAAATCCGGAAGTCGGGCAGCAACGGCTTCCGTGTGCTTAACAACTTCACTGCGATTCAAAAGACGCCTGCCAAGCGTGGGGACTATGGCAACCCCCCCCCCTTGCGGGGGAGGCCTTTGTTCCACTGTGGACGTCTTCAGGCTGATGATGATGATGATGATAACGTTTATACGTTGTTTAACGGCATTTGAACCTAATAATGAATGAATCCCTTATTGTGGTAAGATGACTAAGCCTCTACTTAATCATAATTAAATGTGATGACATGTCATTCGTGTTTCTACTTTACCACCTAGCAATATATTAAAGAAGCTACTTCGGCCTATGGCAGTGGTGATTGCAATTCACTGACAATCACAAACTTTCTGAAATTTTCGATTTACCTACTCGTTAAGTTTTGCCACCTGATCAATTCTGTCACCATCCTGATTGAGATTGACGACACGGTTGGCGCAGTGGCTGAGCGATTGGCTGCTGAGCTGCCTGTTATGAGTTCGATTCCTGCACGTTACAAATATTTGTATGACCTGCAGGTGGTTGTTCGGGGTTTGGTTGTTTGTGTCAGTTTATATATACGATACAAGAGACATAAACCTAGGGAAAGCATTATTAAAAAAAAAAAAAAAACTTGTTCACAGTGGGCAACACAGCAAACTACTGCATCGTGATAGCTCAACTGTACTCCAAGGGACAATGCCACGGCATCCACTCTTTCATCGTCCAAGTGAGAGACGAAGACACCCACATGCCGTTACCAGGGATAAAGGTTGGCGAGATCGGTGTCAAGATGGGCCTAAACGCTGTTGACAATGGTTTCCTAGGCTTTGAGAATGTGAGGATACCCAGAACTAATATGCTGATGAAACACGCTAAGGTCTTAGAGGTAAGGATAATTTGTGGATATTGTTGAAGATATCATGAAGTAGGTACCTACGATTGCTTTTTAATCGATTTGAAAATGGAGCAGGTTGTGCTTTCTTTGTGTTCATTTGTTCTTTTTTTGTGAAACAATGTTGTATGAGCACATTGAGCCTAGTTATTCTTACTAGATTTGCTCATAATAACTAGTTCCTGAAACTATTACAGAGTGGAAATTCTAGCATCCTAGACCGTCGGCGACTGTCGCCGACCGGTGGCGACGACGGCTCGCGACAGCTGTCGCGTCACTGTGTCGCAGATCTGTAAGAGCTTTAACCGACATCCACGCGGATGAAGTCGCGGGCTAAAGCCAGTGATATAAATATATTAGCAGTATATTAATATTTTTTAAAAGAGAATTATTATATTTAGGTCTCCACGAAGTATAACAATCATAAAATTAGAAAATAAACACCAACGCCTACGAAACTTCGAACACGAATATATCCTTTTGAAAAAATCAAGGTTTAATGTAGCTGTTTTTATATAGCAGCCAAAAAATATTATGCTATAATAGGGTTAGGGCCAAGGTTCACGCGTTTTGATTGCCTATCGTTTCAGGACGGAACTTATGTAAAATCCAAGAACAACAAGCTCATCTATGGAGCCATGGTGTTCGTGAGGGTGGTCATAGTGTATGATTCTGTAAACTACTTGGCCAAGGCTATCACGATTGGTACCCGGTACTCTGCGGTTAGAAGACAGTCTCAGCTCAAAGCGGGGTAAGCACAGATAATAATATAGTTACAATTTTGTACTACTGATGTCTTAAAACTGTGTCAGATATTTTGATATTGAATTATGATATTGATATATGAATCGACTGTTGGAAAACCCTGGGCGCTAAGTCAAGCTTTGAAAATCCAACTGTGCCTAAGACTTATTAATATAAAAAATATCCTGTTTTTGGATAAAGTTGTAAGCCAGTAGATCTTATACATCTCTGAGATCAAATCCCTTATCACTTGAAATTGTATTAAAGAACCACGACTGTGGGTCGTTCGGCTAATTTCGGCGGTTTATCAGCAGCGTCTTTTGGCTAAAATGATAACAAACCATTAGAAGTCACAAAAGTTTTACTGATAAGAAACTTGATGGCATCTTCTATTCAAGAAAAGTACGATCTACTTTATGGTAAATTATTATAAGATGACAAACCAAAAAAAGAAAACCGCCTTCAAAAACTAAAAAGTGATAAATAACTTTAGCACAGAACACATGTACCTACTTTACTTTCGGAAGTCGGTGGCGGTAGCTTTGTGTTTGTTGTTTTGTATTGCCACCGACTTCCGAAAGTAAAGTACCTACATGTGTTCTGTGCTAAAGTTATTTATCACTTTTTAGTTTTTGAAGGCGGTTTTCTTTTTTTTGAAAAAACTTTTTATTTTTCGCTTTTTAGTATTGCCTTAACATCCAAATCCATTAAGAAACGGCGACAGACTTAAAAATTAATAAAAAATAATAATTAATTAGTTGAACTTCTTTATTTATGACAAAAACTAATACCAAGTATAGGAATAGGTAATTAAAGGATGAACTCACAGCTTGGCACCGAGGGCACGTTTTTGAGTTTTTGACGTGACGTTCAAAAGGTTAAATCTTGTCCAATTCCAGTGAACCAGAGCGTCAGATCCTGGACTACGTGACACAGCAACACAATATTTTATCCGCCATAGCTGGATGTTATGCAATGAAAATTAACGCCTGGAGATTGTGGGATACCTTCAATGTTATCAACGACCAGCTGCATCAGGGAAAGTTTGATAGGTTAGGTGAGGTGAGTTAAGATAGTGAGTTAAAGTACGAGTCTTGCACACTCTCCCGTCTTCCCCGGACGGGGGATAGTCCATGAGGATTTCCCAACGATAAAAAAAGGTGAGTTAAAATCAGCCGTGGCTTGCGGAAGTATCTCCAGTTCTGGCGACCCCCGACGTAGGGGTGAGATGGAACACCGGGGTGGTTTCTTGTCAGTAAGAATCTGACAAACCCCTTCGCGGAGTCCTCCCCAGGGCGGAGGACATCCATAAGATTTTCCAACACAGAACAAAAAAAAAGCTGAGTTAAGATGCATATAGAGGATAGACACTCTGATTGGTTTTCTGCTTGCGTGGTCTGTGCACAATATCATCGTCATCATCAGCTGGAAGACGTCCACTCATGAACAAGGGCTTTCCCAAAGGAGGGGTCTTTTACGAAAATGAAATGAAAAGGCGTGGGTGCTATTCTGGTCCGGACACGTCCACGGGAAACAACGTTTGTGCACACTATTAGACTAGTTTTCTTCAGAAAATTTTGACGTTGAGGCTTCTTGTTCTTTATATTACTTACTAATACCCCGTTTTCACAAGGTAGGGTATGTGGTGCGGTATATAGGCATACTACCGTGACAACCAGCCATTTATTGCAATCACCTGTTGTCCACGGACAGCGTTGCAACAGCAGCCTTCCAAAAATCTACAGTATAAAAAATCATGTTTCGGTGGTCGTTGAACAAAATCAAATTCAAATTCTTTATTGAACACACGGAAATACCTTATAATGTGTATATTGTTAACTACCCTTCTGGTTTTGTGGTTGCAAGCGCGATTGCTGAGCATAGGGTCTTGGGTTCGATTCCCAAGCCGGGTAGGTAATTTTCCATTAGGAATTTCTGAACTGGAGTTTGGAAATTGGGTGGAAGAATATATTATTATATATTAATAATTTCTCCCTTATCATGGATGGCAACAAACATATAAACTCACATACACGAATACTCAGATACAGAACAACTATTTGTAGGCCATACAAATATATTTTGTTCCGTGCAGGAATCGAACTTGCGACACGCAGCGTAGCAGTCAATCGCTCATCCACTGCACCAATCGTGTCGATTGGAGAGACAACCGATACATGATCTACCGTATAGGGAACGTGTTCTTCAAAAACTGATTGACCGTTTTAATAACTGCCAAACGTGTCATTATACATAATTCCCTTCATTCCAGTTGCACGCCCTTGCCTGCTGTCTGAAGGCCATCAGTACGACAGACTCGTCCAGGTTCACAGAGATCTGTCGGCTGGCGTGCGGCGGTCACGGCTACATGATATCCTCTAACCTTCCACCCACGTATGCGTTGACCACCGCCTCCTGCACTTACGAGGGCGACAACACTGTGCTACTGTTGCAGACTGCTAGGTTCGTGGTTTTTTTAAGATTCAAAAACTTTAACAAACTTTGACTAGAGTTCTAGAGTTCTCGAGTTTCATTCTGTTCAGTTAATTCCACGGTTGACAGAAAAGCTCGTCTGTTTTTTTACCAGTTCCATGATCAGATTTAGCCTGATTATCTTTTTTAGAACAACGCTTTGTATTATCGCCACATTTGGAACAGTAATGGTCATAATTCAGTTTGGTCTTTTAATTAGTATAACAATAGGTACATAAACATACATTTTGTTATAAATATTGTTTTGTTTTTTGCAGGTTCTTACTAAAAACGTGGAGTCAGATCGACACAGATTCGTTAACACCAACAGTTGCTTATTTAAAGACGGTGTCCGCTCCAGGATTCTCTGAAAAATGGGAAAATTCTGTAGAGGGAATCATTCGAGGATTTCAAATAGTCGCTATGAAGTAGGTTCATATCACTTAGGCCCACTTGCGTCAAAAACTTTACTCAGAGTTAGTTGCAAAGAGATAACTTGAGGTTTAACTACAATATGTCAAACATAGTGCTCATGTTACTTGATGTTACCAACTTTGAAGTTAAAAGATTAACCTGGCTGATGTAAGTGGGCCTTAGATATCTGATAAGCGCTTTTCTAGTTTCTGTGATGAGCAGAGCATTTTACTAATTGCGTTTTATGATACTTATAGGAAAATATCCTCGTGTGTTGATAGTATGACGAGTAAAATAATGTCTGGAATGTCTCAGGAAGATGCGTGGAATACAATATCGATACAATTAGTTTCGGCTGCTGAGGTAAGGGAAAATTGTTTAAATATTATTTTGTCTAACTTTTGCTGGAAGAAGGCTACCAAAGGCATGTATGTACAATGGAAGACTTACACCTGTTTAGGCAATTTTAGTCCTATTGACTAAAGTAGAGGAAAGAAATCTGGATTTTTTGTGCCTGGTTAATGACAGACTAGAAAAGAATAAACTTTATTGAGCCAAAAAATTGTGAGGAACATCTTTAATAAATACAGGGGTAAAATTAAACAGATACTTAACATTAACGTTTTCAGTCGCACAGCCGAGGGATCATCATATCCACATTCCACGAGGACATGTCTAAAGCCATGAAGACCATGTCTGCACCTCTGGCTGAAGTGATGGGCCAGCTTGTGGAGTTATATGCTGTGTATTGGACGCTGGAGAGACTGGGTGATTTGTTACAGGTGAGAGTATTGTTGTAGGTATTTGTACTATTCTGATATTTTCATCTCGTTTTTAAACGTTCCATGATTATATGGTAGAAGAATGCGACTGCGAATGCGGTTTTGCTTTAACTAGAAAGGGTATTTAAAACTTATAGAACTGCGTCTGGGAACTTGATAGTTTAACATTTTATAAGGGGTATGTAGGTAAAGGCAGGAAAAAGCCAAAAGTTAATTAAGTATTGTTCCCATTATTGGTCTAAACTATGTATATCTACCTATGTAAAAACATTTTAAGTAAAGTCAATATCTCTAATGTCAACATATTCTAATACAATAAAATCATATATTCATTAATATAGGTACGAAGTCAGTATAATATTGATGGGTGCGCCAAAGTTCACCTAAATTTTTAACTCCGATAATTGGAAATCCGAAAATGTTCTTCCTAACATTTTTCATCCTAACAATCACAATTCCTAACTACTCTGTCTCTAATGTTCATAATCCGAAGCATTCAACTTCATAATGTCAGTAGCAATAAACATCTATTATACTTATATTTGTTTTCCTATATTTTCTAAACATAACCATCTTTTACACTATTATTCAAAGTCATATCTTTTTTGTTTAGGTTTCTTTTTATTGATAATAATCAGTACTATATAGGTACATTAATTTTGCGTAACTTTATTTTCACATAACATTTATGACGGTGTCCCATTGTTTCGCAGACAGAAATTTCATAGAATTTCGTTTTCCAGAAAATGTTTCATGTAATATTTGGTTCTTGTAATTTTATTTCGACTATTATTGTTTCAAAGACTATTTACTTCAATGAAACATATTTCACAGAAACACAATTCAATGAATTTTTATTCACATTTTTTTGTTTAACAAACTTATCAAACAGTAGAATTATTTTTAACGAATATTGTTTGTTCAGTGTATTTTTCTATGGAATTTATTTCAACGAAAATATATATAAATAGACAATAACTAAAATATTGTCTTAAAAAGTGAATATGTTGTGCTACAAAAGTTAATGACAGAAACGAATCGCTGCGAAACCGACTCCACGTAGTCTTGTCTGCCCTACGCCTAGAGTGTAATTTAAATCCGCGTAGGCGCGGAGGGGCGAGGCGGCCCGCGAGCTGAGGAGCAGGTGGTTTTAACGCCCGCCGCCGCGGCTGAGGCTGGCCGGCGAAGCCGGCCAGCAAGCCGAAGCTGCGGTGGTGAGCGTGAATACCATCTGCGACGATAAGCTGGCGTGGGACCGCCGGAGCCCCGCAACGCCGGAGCCGTGACAGAAATCATGCCTGCTGCATGTTGCATGCTCGCTTGCATGTTGCATGCTTGCTTGCACGATGCATGCTTGTTTGCACGCTGCATGCTTGCTTGCACGCTGCATGCTTGCTTGCATGCTGCATGCTTGCTTGCACGCTGTATGCTTGCTTGCTTGCATGCTGCATGGTTGCTTGCGCGCTGCATGCTTGCTTGTATGCTGCATGCTTGCTTGTATGCTGCATGCTTGCTCGCCTGCTGCATGCTTGCTTGCACGTACGCGCAGTAGGTTTGAACTTAGCAATAGCCACAACTCAGTACGTTATGTAAAGCATACCCCCAAATAATAATCGTACCCTCAAATTAAAACTATAAATATCATCTTCTACCCACATATATTTTTTATTACACTTGGTAAATGTTTCTTTCCGAGTATGAGTGAAAATATTATGGTAATTATGTTTAGGGATAGAAGCGTTATGATAAAAAACAGTAGGAGTTTAAATATATTTACATTAATGATATTATTAATTACAATTTTCGGAAACATGAGTGTTATGAACATCGCCGGTAGCACTACAAATAGTATGAATAAAAACTTTAGGATGAAAATTTTTAGGAAGAGTGATCATTCGGATTACAAATCCTTAGGAAGTACAATTTCGGGTAAAGAACTTTAGGTGAGCCAATATGGACCCAATATTGATATACAAGTACATTTTGAAATTTACAAGAAAACGGTATAATTATTTTATTTTACAAACATCAACGTGTTCCTATAAAGTTTTGTCATTTAGGTAACCTTTAATTGCGTAATAATAACATTTCTTCAGCAATACCTACTTTAGTTAATTGGTTTTCAAAAAAAATTATGGGTATTTTTATTTAGTTTATTATAAATAGACGGTCCCGTAAATTGAATATTATTTATAATAGGGCTGTTTTATGCCCACCTGTGTATAATTGGTTTTTATACTGGGTCCTTATTGGTCCTGTGCGTTATCTTATATTAAACATTGAGGTAAATAAGTGTTTTTTTTAAAATGACAAATAGGGCAACTTCTTATAGTATATACAAACAAGGTAATGTCATAATTTTTAGGGATTTAAATACTGGCTGACCACTTTCAGTGGATTTAAGACCTGTCATTGATCTACGACAACGTTTTCGGGCCCTAAATATTTTATCTCTCTCACTGCAGTTACCCCAAATGATGACATCGTATCTTAAAACTGGAGCAACTAATCCATGATAGGCCGTCACCAATGTCTTTATTGGAAAAGTTATAGAGCACATGGCAGATTTACTTAGTTTTAGATTTACAAGTTAGCAGCATGAGGTTTCCATGTCAATTTATCATCAATATGCTCCTAAGAATTTTGTGACTACCTTAGTCACAAAATTCTTAGTTGTGTCTATATTTCGGCCATTATATTGAGTAATTACATTTTTTAACCGACTTCAAAAAGGAGGAGGTTATCAATTCGAATGTTTATAATTTCTTTTTTTTTTATATATGTTCGGGCGTAACTCTGTCATATATAGACGGATTTGCAAAATTCTTTTTTTGTTCGAAAGGGGTTTATTCCTAAATGGTCCCATATAAACTTTATCAAAATTGATACAGCCCTTTTTGAGAAAATCAACAAATTCCCAAATAGATTACTTAGACGACGTTTTAGTTTCTTTAATCTTTGGAGGACTTACAATCTCTTTTAAGTGTGTCGCCGTTTCTTAATGGATTTGGAATTTTGGATGTTAGGGCAACACTAAAAAGCGAAAAATAAAAAGTTTTTTCAAAAAAAAGAAAACCGCCTTCAAAAACTAAAAAGTTATAAATAACTTTAGCACAGGTCACACATTACTTTACGTTCGGAAGTCGGTGGCAATACAAAACAACAAACACAAAGCCACCGCCACCGACTTCCGTAAGTAAAGTAATGTGTGTTCTGTGCTAAAGTTATTTATCACTTTTTGGTTTTTAAAGGCGGTTTTCTTTTTTTTGAAAATACTTTTTTTGGCTGTAACCTCTTATGAAAATGCATGACTTTAGTTTTTTGTAAGTTTATGACATTATTTTTATTAAACCAATATATTATTGTTTTAAGTGTGCTGTTTATTTCATCTTCATAGTCCGTTTCATCTACACATTCAACTATAGTTGTGCTGTTGTCAGCAAATAATGTCATTGGTTGGCGAATTTGACGGGGAAGGTCATTAATATCGAGTAAAAATAGTAACGGACCAAGTGCACTACCTTGTGGAACTCCGAATTCAGTTATTCTTCTGCTTGATACATATTTTAGTTTACGTTTGGTTTCAGTACAGATTCTCGTTATTTCCATGTATTGGTTTTCAATCTGTAAGATAAGACTTAATCAGGTTTAGTACATTGCCAATCGCTAAGTTCATTTAAGAGAATGTCATGTTTTACACAATCGAATGCCTTTGTTATGTCTGTGATGAGCAGTATGTGTAGTTCAAAGCTATGTAATGTGTCTTTTTATGCCCTGGATCACAAGATGCTTTAGAAGGATGTGATGAAGTCTCGATGAGTTCGAAAGTAGTCGGAAACGCCTGTTAGGTCCTATGTATGTGAGTAATAGCTGTACTCCTGAAGATAGTTTTAGGCTATTTTAGGCATCTATCAGTCAATATTGATCTACTATAGTCCGACCGCTTATCTGAGGCCGTTCCTGAGGTAGCTGCGTGGTGCGGAAGCGGTGTGGTGACGTGATGTGAGAGCTTACTGATACGTCAAATTGTGGCAACTGCCACGCCTCCTGCATCGTGCAAGTATCTCAGGAACGGTCTCGGTTTTGTCGTCGGGCTATAGTTGTTTGTTTTAGAAATCGTTTGACATGAACAAGTGTTTTTCTGTCTTCTTCAGCACACGTCAATTTCGAACACCGATGTGATGCACTTGAGGAGTTGGTACGAAGAGTTGCTGAGGAAAATTAGACCTAATGCCGTTGGACTAGTGGACGCTTTTGATATTATTGATGAGGTATGGGCAAATTAAGGTTCACATATTTGTGTAATTAACATCTATCAACTTTTTTACATTATAAAAGTGAAGGCTTCAGTAACTGGGTATTTCGGCAGATTGTTTTACACGATGATAATTGTAATTCTTGTGTTCTACAGTTGCTCCAATCAACTATAGGCGCATACGACGGTCGCGTGTACGAGCGTCTGATGGAGGAAGCCCTCAAGAGTCCCCTCAATGCGGAGCCCGTCAACGAGACTTTCCACAAATATCTTAAACCCTTCATGCAGGGGAAACTGTGATAACAGACAAAAATGCATCTTTGTGATAATAGTTTTAAAATACTTTTTGTTTTGTTATTTACAGTTCCGTTTATATTGTTTTTTTTTATACAAGTTACGTACATAATTAAGTTATTTTTTTGAACGAGCTTTTAAATTATTTTGTGATGGGTTTGATTTGCTCAATTCTGAATGTTGATATTATTCTACAAATATTTCATTATTTATTCCAATAAAATATGTAACAAAAATTTACTTCTGTTTTTATAAATTTACATTTAAGCGAACTGCTGCATGTACAAACTTTTTGTACATTATGAGATGTTTCTTTGAAAAAATGTGGTACATTCGATTTTCGAATTTCAATTTTTTTTATTTAGCTTAGACGGAAGAGATGGATATTTCGAAAATTCGAGGAATTTTTGAATACGAGTTCCGACGCAGAACTAATGTGGCAGAAACGGCTCGCAATATCAATGCTGCTTTAAAGAGGAGACTGCTAAAAATAAAACGTAGGTACTGTGCGTTTTTGGTTTAAACGCTATCGTAATGCAAACTTCGACTTGAAGAACGAACCACGTGGAAGACCGCCCTTACACTTGAATAACGCTGAATTGACGTAGATGGTGGAAACCGATCCGAGTCAAACTACCCAGGAATTAGCAGCATGGTTTACGTTACCATACCTACAATATTGACATTACATCAAATCAATAAGATAAAAAAATATGAAAAGAAGGTGCCTCATGATTTGACTGATCTGCAGAAAGACACACGTGTTGAAACTTGCGCTGCCTTGTTGAATCGGTACAGAAATGAAGGAATATTGGATCAAATTTTGACATGTGACGAAAAGTGGATTTTTTGCGCTAACCGTAAGCGTAAAATGCCATGGTTGACCCCAGTAGGTCGATTACGTAAAATTCAAACAACAACTCGCATCTCACATCGTTATTCACTCTCACTTAGCATAAGGTTCAAAATGACCTTGATATATTTGACACTGAATCGGGTTCGAGTGCGAAGTGAGCGTCGAAGTGACGGGGAAATTACCTTACAGAATGTCACTTCTTGCATCATCTCATACTTTATCTGTCAAAATCTCCCTGTCAATTTAGTTCAACTCGCTGACACGCTCGCAAGGGTGGCTCTAGTGTAAATTCGAATTATCAACCGAGTTTTTAGAATGCCAATTAAGAAACTCACAGCGGATTCAGATTCGAAGTTTAGAATGAGGTCTTACAGAATCACACCCCTGGTCAAACGTAGCAACCAACAGTGTCCTAAAGCAAAGCTTACCAATAAAAATATAATGGTAAATGTTTGGTGGTCCCGACTCGAGAATCAGTAAGTATAATCTTCACCATTATTGCTCCATGATAACGCAAGGCCTTTCAAGGGACACCGTTGTAAATTTACAAGAGCTGCAGTTAAAAACCATACGTCATCCTTGGTACTCGACAGACCTTGCTCCAACTGACTTTTTTTCGTTTTTTGGTCAATTTTGTGCGTGGTAAAAAAAAAACTAACCAGGAGGCAGTGCAAAATACTTTCACACAGTTTGTCGAATCTAGGTATAATAGATCCCCAGAGTTCTATCGCAAAGGCATAATTGAACTTCCGATTAGATGGCAGAAATGTTTAGTTGATGAGGGTAAATATTTTTATTAAATAAATATGTTGTTATATCTTGGAAAAAAACGAGTTTTAATTTTGCAGTTTAAATCGGCAATTTCATATTTTATCCTCTAATAATTACTAGGCAATAATGCTTTATTTATTAAGCTTTTGCCAGCGACAGCGACACCTGGGTGGTTAAAAGGTAGCCTATGTCCTTTCCCGGGGTTTGAGCTATCCATACCACACCAAAATCAGCCGTTTCGTCGTGAAAACGTAATGGGGACAACTGCCGCTTCCTGCCCCCCTTGGCGACGCCCATAATTAGTAAGTAATTTTGGGTTTTTACCACTTTGCCTTGCTTGAATAGAGCAACTGCGTGAAGTAGACAGTTGTAATATATTTGTGAAATAGGTAACTAAATCGGAATACGCTTATAAATATAATGATTGTCTACGATACTTGGCGTCAACAATAGAATAAAAAATAAAAGAAGCATAAATTACAATGCATTGAAGTTTATTTTTGGTGACACCGATTCAAGGTCCTAGATTTAACGAATTGTTTAGGTACCTATCGTCTTTGAGTTTTTATCCTCATTACTGAGGGTCGTGGTCAGTTTTTCAGGAACAAATTCCATTTGTGATGAGATGCCAGTTGTTTCTATCTGTCGCTACCCAGCGACAGATAGAAACAACTGGCATCTTATCCATTCACGATGCTTTACACCCGTAAAGCATCGTGAATGGAGGACTCGAGAGCAATGCGGATAAGGGTCTGCAGACAAAATCCCTTTTCTGGTTTGCGTTAACGCCAACGGAAAAGTCAAATTGTTTGCAGTTCACATATTTGCATCACGTGACATCTGGAAAGCAAACGTCAACTCTGCTAACAGAAAGGGATTTTATCTACAGGCCCTGGTCGTTCCAACGCGTCGGCCTTCTTCCTCTTGGTCGCTTTCCTTCTACTTTACCGGTGATGGTGGTGACCATAACTTTTTCAAAGTGGTTTGGTGTCTTTTCTCGCTATGTGACCGAAGTATTTCAGGATCCTAAGCTGACAATTTGTAGAGAAACTGGTCCGGATTTTGAGTTTGGTCAAAATCGTTGCGTTGGTATTATGAGCAGTCTATGAAATGTTTAGTGAAGGGTTGATATCTAGTAGGCCACAGACTTAATAAAACTCTGGTTCATATCACCACTGTAGTTTAATTTACTTGGAGTTTAGTTAGGTACAATATAATGGCGTTATTTTTGCTCAGTACAATTAATTAATATGATATAATAATGTTTAGTCCGTGGCTGTCAACGCAATAGCGCGAAAACGCGCGCGCCTGCGCGATGTGTTGACGTTGACGTTTGTGACAGTAGCTACGTTCTGAAATGGCTTCAACATCTTCCCCCCCCTCGAACGCTTCAGGGTCTCGAGGTTCTGCAGTTGAAGTGTAAGACGAGATTACGGCTCGGGTAGCGAGCACAGGTTATGGATAGCTCGACGGAAGGTGCCCCTTGACGTGTAGACATCTGCCACTCGTGCTGTTCCATCAGTCCCACGATACAGCTTGGAGATGCGCGCCATACGCCATTTCAATGGCGGAATGTTTGGTTCCTTGATGATAACTAAGTCGCCTTCCTGAAGTCCCTTTTGAGAGATCCGCCATTTCTGTTTTTGCTGGAGTTCGCTTATGTACTCGTTTCTCCATCTTTCCCAGAAATGTTGCCGCATTTGGTCTAGACTTCGGTATCTGTCACGTCTGCTGATGTTATCATTAATTAATGCTTCCGATGGGAATGAAGTTAATGGCTTGCCGATCAGGAAGTGCGCGGGCGTTAAAGGATTTAGGTCATTGGGATCAGATGATAGGGGGCTTAACGGACGTGAGTTGAGGATTGCCTCAATCTGCGCAAACAACGTTGATAACTCCTCAAACGTAAGGTGTTTATCACCTAAAATCCTAGTTGTATGGTATTTCGCAGACTTAACGCCTGCCTCCCAAAGCCCACCAAAGTGGGGAGAGTAAGCTGGCGAAAATTTAAACGTTATGCCTTCGTCGGCAGCAAAACCGGTAACGCATTCATTGCTTGACTTTAGAAATTTTGCTAATTCGTTGTTTGCACCGACAAAATTTGTCCCGTTGTCGCAGTACAATTCTAAGGGCTTTCCTCTGCGGGATATAAAACGCCTCAAGCACAAAATAAAGACATCGGAAGTAAGGTCGCTTGCTACTTCTAAGTGCACAGCCTTTGTGCTAAAGCAGACGAATAGACACATGTAACATTTTGTGATTCTACACCCACGACCTTTGCGATCGGTGATGTAGAATGGCCCTGCAAAATCAACACCGCTTACTTGAAACGGAAGACTAGGAGTAACTCTTGAAGCAGGTAAGTTTCCCATTAGAGGATTAACGCTTTTAGCCTTTATGATTCTACATAATTTACAATTGTTCACAGTTCTTCTGGCTAATATTCTACCCTTCAAGGGCCAGTATTTATTTCTTAAATCGTTAAGTAGCAATTGAGGACCGCAATGCAAAAGTTTTTTATGGTAATGAATGAACAATAATTTAGTAAAGTTATGATTAGTATCTAATAATATGGGATGCTTTTTATTGCAGGTTTCATTTGAATTTTGGATGCGGCCGCCTACACAGAGTATGTCATCATCATTTAGGAATGGAGTGAGAGATAACAAATTGGATTTCGACGGTAAGTCACGTTTATTTTTAATCAATTTAATTTCATTAGGAAAACATTCATGTTGATGTTGGTTTATTAAAACATTTAGTGCTGCATCCAATTCACCAGGTGTGAATGGACCAGTAGTAACCTTTGCCCTTTTATATCGCTTATAATTTATGTAACGTAGGACATAGGCAATGGATCTCTGCATAGTAGCGAAACTAGAAAATCTTTCAAAATCTACCAGCCTAGGACGAGCTGCTGTAGATTGCAACGTAATTGTAGTTATCTTTTTATTAGTTTTGATTTCAGGCAACTCAGGAATATTTTTGCTGTTCATAGTCTGAGGCCACTCACTAGAGTCCTCAGATAAAAACATTGGACCTTCCCACCACAGTTTAGCTAAATTAATTGACTTAGGATTTAATCCTCTAGACGCTAAATCTGCAGGATTTGTATCGCCAGGAACATGTCTCCAAGTGTGTGACTTAGTCAATTCTTGTATTTCACTAACACGGTTCGCCACAAAGGGTTTCATATTACAAGCCTGGGCGGATAACCAACCCAGGACTACCATTGAATCCGTCCAGTGAAAGACTGAGTCAATTTTACAACGTAGCGCCTTTAAAACCTTATTACTCAGGCGTGCGGAAAGCAAGGCACCACACAGCTCGAGTCTAGGTATGGTTGCGGGCTTTACTGGTGCAACCTTAGTTTTAGCACAAAGTAACCTAACGAGAGTACGCCCGGAACTGTCAACCGAGCGGAGGTAAATCGCAGAAGCATAGGCAACTTGGGAAGCATCTGAGAATGAGTGAAGCTCAATTATATTTTGTTCGCTAATTAGAACACATCTAGGAATTTCAATTTTAGAAAGAGTTTCCAAATTGCTTAGAAAACTTGTCCATTCCTTTTGTATAGCATTATCTACAGGTTCATCCCAATCTAAATTAGATAGCCATAGCCTTTGTAGTATTATTTTTGGGACAATAGTACATAAACCGAGCAAACCCAATGGGTCGAATAACTTAGCAGAGTTGGACAAAATGGAGCGCTTAGTTGCGACTAGTTCACGTTGTATGTCAACTGAAAAACGGAAGACATCTTGGGCCGGGTCCCATTTCAAGCCTAACACACTAGAAGTTTGAGAACTTAAATCAAAGTTTTTTATTGATGACGGGTTTAAATCGTCATTAATTGCGGATGGTGAGTTCGTACGCCATTTGCGTAGAGGAAGACAAGCTGAATTGAGCGTTTCAGTTACTGACTCTATGATACTCCGCAACTCCCTTTCAGTTTCAGCCCCTGAAAGGAAATCGTCGACATAGAAGTCATTTTTTATTATGTTTGATATTCTATCTTCCTTGCATTCCTTGGCGAGCTGTACCAAACACCTCGTGCTTAGAAATGGAGCCGAAGCCGTTCCGTATGTCACGGTATTTAATTGGAAAATCTCAATCGGATCTGACGGATCGTCGCGCCATAAAATCTGTTGCAACATTCGATGACTTGGATCCACCAATATTTGGCGGTACATTTTTTCCACATCAGCAGAGACCACATACTGATGTTGTCTGTACCTCAACAGAATTGAAAAGAGGTCATCCTGCACTACTGGTCCGACATGTTGTATGTCGTTGAACGATACTCCAGTAGATGTTTTTGCTGAGGCGTCGAAAACCACACGCAGTTTAGTGGTTTCACTAGTTTCTCGTATTACTGCATGATGCGGGAGATAACAAGCAAATGCAGGTTTGCTGCTTAATTTAGTCATATGACCCAAGCTTTCATACTCGCGAATAAAATCAGAATATTGTTGTTTCAAAGTTGGTTTCTTTTTAAATTTCTTCTCAAGTTGAAACAACCTTTTTTCAGCCATACCATACGAATCACCTAACATGTCTATAGAATTCTTAAGCGGAATTTGAACACAAAATCTGCCATCACTAAGGTGAAATGTAGTGTCGCTAAACAACTTCTCACAATCGTTACCATCATGACCAATGTTCGGAGGAATCTCTTCAAGTTCCCAGAACTTAGCTAATTGATCTCTAATTTCATGCGAAAAATGACAGTGTACCTTTTGATTATTACTATTGTAGGGGCTTCCCCCCGTGGGACCAGCCACTATCCACCCTAGGTGAGTTTTTTGTAGTAATGGCCTTTGTGAACCCAAACTAATTCTAGCAGTTTGAATCAGTTCCCAAAATATATCAGCGCCTAGCAATAAATCTATTTCGTCTGGTAAATAAAACTTAGGGTCAGCGAGTTGAATTTTACTAGGAATGCTTAATTCCTGTACACAAACTGCAGTATGCGGCAAATTGTCAGTAATTTGAGGTAAAACAAAACATTTTACAGGCCTGCTGAATGATTTGTACATAGAGTGTATTTCTAAATTGCAATGCTCTGTAACATTTAATACTGTATTGCCCAACCCAGAAACACAATGATAATAATTTTTTTCTTTACAGATACCTATCTTTTTCTGAGCTTTCTCACTTATAAAGGATGTTTGACTGCCACAATCTAGCAAAGCCCTCAAAATAAATATTTTGTCATCGACTGTCACCTTGACCAATGCAGTGGACAGAAGAGTTTGATTAGAGGAGATAGCAGACATGGAAATGGATGTGGAGGGACCAGACGCTGCAGCGGAGGCCACTACAGGTAAGTTAGTTTCAATTTTCTTTGAATTATTATCACCATTAGGTATAGTACAAGATGTAGAAGTAGATGATGACTGTTCATTCTGCTGTGTATTCTGTACAGGGAATTGTTTGTGTAGGAGACTGTTGTGCCTTCTCCGGCATATTCTACAGCCACTTAGCCCACACTGGAATGCCTTATGGCCTCCCTGTAAACAGTTAGTGCATACCTTTAACAATGCAATTTGTGAGATTCGTTCCTCAACAGGAAGAGATTTAAGTTTGTTACACTCATACAACTTATGATCTTGTTTACAGAGAACACACTGTTTTTTATTGGAAGAGGAATCAACAGCAGATGAAATAAATGATTTTGTTTTGGGCAAACTGTGACGTTTTTCATTTTTAACAATCCTACCAACATTAACTGTTTCCATAACCGTAGCTCGTTTGCGAAGAAAATAATAAAATTGTTCTAAAGTTGGTGAGTCCTTATCACTCCTAAATTCCTCCCATTTTCTGGCAGTTATGCTGTCCAATTTAGTTGAGGCCAGGTAAATAATAAGTGTATCCCACTTGTCTGTGGGTTCCCCTAGTAAATTCAACGAACTTAGATTTTTAGATAAACAATCAATTAAATTGTGTAGGCCAACATCCGATTCCTTATGTAAAGCTTCAATTGAGAATAAACACTTAATGTGTTCATTTATTAAAAGACGTTTGTTATCATATCGCTGGCATAGTAAATCCCAAGCGATTGAATAGTTGTTTGATGATATAGATACAGAACTTATGACTGAAGAAGCAGCGCCCTCTAGGTAAGATTTAAGATAATGAAACTTGTTCACATCATCAATATTTTCATTATTATGAATTAGCGATAAATATACATCCCTAAAGGAAAGCCACTTAGTTGATTCACCATTAAATGTAGCAATCTTGATCGGTGGTAGTTTTAAACCATGTGATATTTTAGATGTTGAGTTTGATGAGGACTCAAATTTGCCTTGATCTTTCTCTAAGTTGTCTAACATGGACTGAGCTTTAGCAATCAACTTAAAGAATATGTTTTCTGTGATTTCACGCTCATTAATTTGCTTATCCGAGTCTTCATCCAACATTTCAATTTGCGATTGAATGTCATCAAAGGTGCAAGACAGGTCTCGTAGCTTATTTAATCTTAGAGGTAATTCTTTAATATCTAACTTACTTGATTCTATGAATTTTTCAAATAATGTTAGACGAGCCCTGATATTGCCTCTCTGTTTAATCAAGTCCTTTAAATCCAACATGATGCCGGCGCAAACACGTAAACAAACAAGTATAAATTACTGTTAATAGAATAATAAAAAATAAACAATGAAAAGGTACGTTACGATACTCCTTTGCGAAGATAACAAACCGGTTTCACGGCCGACGTCGCGCTCAGTCGCACGGTGATCGACACGGTGCTAGTTGGAATGCACAGATCGACACACAGCGGATTTATCGTTAAAATCTCGCAAGCCTAATCCCGGAGTGGATCTGAAATACCGACAACTTTACGTAAGAATGTATTATTGTGTACATGAAAGAGAAATGCCTTGGATTAGGATGAATAATGACTCGACACAGTCGACACTATAATCACTAGGGAGTACTAGTGGGTAGACGTAGATTTTTAGAAATACAAATCGATCGACGATCGTTGAAAATAGGTTAATAATTGGATAATACAATTAAGAACAACTGAATTAACACTATTTGTAGGATTTATGTGGTTTAAGCCGCAGTTGATAATGTTTTATACCTATTTCAAATTGCGGTAACGTACTTTTGATATAGTCATCGGAGTTACCAACGATGTCTACACAAATTAAAGCACAGGATTAAGATCAAAGGATAGAAAGTGGAAAGATAGATGCACTTCCCTCGGAAATGATGGCTGCAGTTGCTGGCTGGCTAGTTTCTCGAGGTTTGCGTTCCTTTGTTCTTCGAAGTTCGTTCCAATTCGAATGACCAACCCGACCGTTGAGACGAAAACTTTCGTATCTTTCTTAGGTCGGATCACGTCGGGGTCACCAAATGAAGGGTTGATATCTAGTAGGCCACAGACTTAATAAAACTCTGGTTCATATCACCACTGTAGTTTAATTTACTTGGAGTTTAGTTAGGTACAATATAATGGCGTTATTTTTGCTCAGTACAATTAATTAATATGATATAATAATGTTTAGTCCGTGGCTGTCAACGCAATAGCGCGAAAACGCGCGCGCCTGCGCGATGTGTTGACGTTGACGTTTGTGACAGTAGCTACGTTCTGAAATGGCTTCAACATTTAGTATCCTTTTCCAGCGTCACATCTCAAAGGCATCAATTTGATCACGATCCTCCTTCTTCGGAGTCCATGCCTAAAACCAGCGTTCGAACTAGACAACTCTTTGTGGTAATATAGATGCTTCTGTCCCTTTATATTCTACCTAGTTGTGACATGCCATTTCGATTATTCTGCACACTTTAAACACTTTTTTTGCGGCACGCCGTGTTCCTAACCGTATCGGCTACTCGGCTCTTGCTGTCCGCCGCATGCCGTGGTCAATTACAAGCATTTCTTCTCCATTATATTGATGGCTATATGCGGCAATTACAAATTCATAACAATAGATGTGCGGCCCGCCACAGCTCTAAGACAACCCACAGAGTACATTATACTATACTGAAACTATTATATACTAACTATTATACTAAATACTGAGACAACCGGAGCGATTGATGGCTGCCCTCCAGTGATAAAATGCGGTTTCTTAAAAAAATTAAATGCGGCCTGTCGCAACGGCACGTCGCAATATGGCCAGCCGCAAGGGCGTTATAGGACTTAGTGTTACAAGATCCGTTCTTGCTTAACCCATGTAAATGAAGTTATTTCTAGGTTGAGTGAGTCACTGAGTTCTATTTTCAAAAACTCAATACTCAAAATCATTTATTTCAAATAAACCATTTACTTTTGAATTGTAAGAGTCAAGTCAGTCAGAAAGTTGAAGCTAGTTGCTCGTTTCAAATAGTAGGTTTCTTTGGAGAGGAATGAGCAAGAAACTCCATAAACACTCTTTTAAAATCAATAATATGTTACAAATTCCGGTTACATCATTCATATTGAATCTAGGGGTACAATGTGAGAACAATGTAACAAGTCGTATACGTTAAAAGAGGTCTAAATGAAAATATAATCTAAAGCAATTCAATTTTAGAATAACTGAGGCAGATATGAGATGACCAGTCCCAACTAACGGGCGCCCATTCACGAACATGACGCACGGATCGGAATCATTTAGCCCAACCATTTTGAAGGGAACCGAATGATCCAACCTGTTTTTTAGATTTATATGGATTCAACACATGCGCCACCGCCAGCGGGACATTCAAGTGAGCATGACATATGGGAGTATGTACCGCCAAGGTACCTTCAAGTCATGAAAGACATACCTCTTAAATGGTAGCTTTAAAGAACATAGTGCTCACATGTAAGTGCTATGAAAAATTATACAATATTAACACATTGAGTTTATACTTACAATGCAAAGATAATGTAGATCTACATCTTCAGCAGCTCCAGGAATAGTTACAAATGCTAATCAATTAATCTATGAACCCTTATTATGGCTGTGAAGCAGGACCAGCATCCAGCCAAGCATTTTTATCAGTGATGTACTCCCCCAATGTATACCTAAGTATAATATGCTCGGCTGCATAGTGTGCGTTTTATGTATGACTTAAATTTTGTCTCATTTAGTTGAACAATGTGGGGAGGTATTTTATTGTAACATTTTAAACAGTACCTCATGAAAGAAGTATCTTTTACCCTGAGCGATGCACGATCATGACTTCCGTTATAGATCTATTAATGGAGAGTCCAATTTCTTTGTTGATACGCTCCGTCCTGCGTGTTTATTCATACAAGGTGTTATTTAACACGTTCCCTGCGGCAGTGATTCTATTCTTTCCATTCCTGCAGTACAAGGCGTTTTACACCTGGTCATAAAACTATCATTGTGGCGGTACAGGGCATATTAAACCCTGTAACGTTTAAGAAACTTAAATCCTTTTTTTGGCTTCATGTTAAAATATATATGATCTATTGTGTTTGAACAATTAACAACAATGAATTAATTGACACGAACCTGAAGGCGTACGTCAACAGCTTGTTTTGTTTTAAAATTATAGCTATAATAAAATACAGGGTCTTACGCACCTTGTATCGCACCGAACAAGGGAAGTTTTGTGCATATTTTAGGGATGAGAAATAAAAATATCGATAGTTTCATTAAGTTTTAATGTAAGAGAAAACGCGAGAGAAACGGAAAAACTACATTTATTAATGTTTTTCATTGAAGCAGTTCAAACAGAAGTGTCTTAATACATTCTACACATTCAGTATTTTTTTTATTTACTATTTTGTCAGCTTGGCGGCTTGTTAAATAGGTTCGGAGTTTTTCATAACATCCGACACAATTTTTCTTCTTTACACCTTTTACTAAATGATGTTTATAAATCTGGTTTTGGTGCGGGTTCTGAAAAGATAAATCTATTATAAACGATTTTGCTTGTGTGCGTGTGTGTGTGTGTGCGTGTATGTGTGTGCGCGTGTATGTGTGTGTTTATTTGTGTCTCCGGCTGCGTCGGAATTACCTGTATAATTGGCAAAGTCCTTTTCGTAAAATAAAAAAAATTGTATTGATGACTCACCTGTCTTTGATAAATAAATCTATAATTCGTTATAATATTGTCATCACTGTCTTTACGAACATCGAAGATGAAATTAAATTTTACGGCTTCTTTTCGTCGGTCTTAACGCCATATCGACATGTAAGTTTTCTTTCGAATGCGATCCAACACTGGCCGCACGAAGCTAGCGCGGGATGCGGTACAACCGTACAAGGTGGTACCAGGAGTCTTCGACCTGGTTTCGCACTGTGTGATTTTTTCCTTTTTTTTCCGGTACCGGTACTAATGTAGGTACACCACTGGACTCTATTTTGATAACACATCATAGATATATATCCATCTTTTTCCTGCACCGAAACAAATTGAAGTTATGCCCTTCGCACGACAGAGAAGTCTATACTTTTCTTAGCCGCACTTAAAGCGAGATTCTAAGGTCTTTTGGACCTGGTTTCGCACTCAACGTGTTAATTAAATGAAAACCCGAACAGGAGTCAACGTTTTCGTGTAAAATACAATCGTACTATCGACGATCCATGACACTAACTTTTAGGAACGGTGCCTATTCCAGCTACTTAACGGATCGTTATGTTACTAGTCAGTCAGTTTGTGCAATTTTATTTAAAAACTTTAATTAAAACTATTTGCCAAAACATTCCAAGCTAATACGTTCCAATACGAAATTTACAAATTCTAAGCTCGATTTATTTTCTTTATTTTTAAAACAAGTACCTAAGTACCCCTGTAAAGTGTCGTTTGCATAATTATAGACTTAAGCACGTATTTAGGTAGGGACATAATTACAATAATGTCTTCATAAATATAATTGTAATTTTATTTATGTAGAAACTTCCCATTATCGATAAATATACTAACTTTTTCCAGCGACTTCGTCCTCGTCAATGACTGTTTGTTATCGCCGATGCAGACAAATTCGCGGAAAAAAGTAGTCTATATTGTTTTTTGTGGTTCAAACTTAGTCTGTACTAAATTTCATTGAGCAGTTCAGTCGTGAGAGCGTGACACACAAACAGATTCACTTTCGCATTTATTATATCAGTATGGATAATTTTGCACGCTCTAATTGGTAGAAAATAGTGAACTGCGCAATTGCTTTACCTAACTACTGGCTATGTGTTTGAAATCTACAGAATTGCACAACGTACATAACAATAATCAATTAGAATACAGATATTATTAAGTACTTATCTACCATATCACTTGTAATCTCCGCTACAGTATGTTCATTTATTTACCTACTGACTAAGTATTTAACCTCACCTATAATAACTGACTGACCACAGCTTAAAGTACTTTGTACTGACATAAAAAATAGTATGTATGTACTCGTACCTACTTATTATATAACAACCGCGAGATAGCCGACTCGAACGTCAGTCAAGTCAATTCAAGATAACTTCAATTTATCCTACTGCAGTAGGTAGGTAAGTGTCTATTATGTTGGTATGTAGTGTCGTATGTATATAATACAGTCTTGTGTTAGTGTAGAAACGTCAGTGAGAATGACCGCACGCACGTATTTGTTTTAACCTTGTAACAAAAAGTATCGCGAAATATCGCGTTTTAGTTCTTATATTTTGGTGATGCACAGGATATTTCAGTGTTAAAAACATCGTTATAAATCAATAAAAGTAAGTTTTTATCGATTTTTATTGATATCTTTATAATCTATGTTTATTTACCTCCTTTGCCCCCGATCTGTCAAACAGACAATAGACTTTCATCTTAATTAGTTCATACATTGATCGATAGATGTCGTTTTAGCCAATATAAACTAGTGCCATCTAGTGTTAAGGGGTGAAAGCAGAAATCGCGGGACATTTAATATCCGTTGTTATCCAGCGATATCCAGGACCCATTCTATCAAAGAGTATTGTAAGTTTAGATGGTCTTGGTAGTCTATTTACTTTATTTGTATTACTCTCATCATCTGCCTAGCCTTTTGCCAACCATGTTCAGTTCGGCTTCCAGCCTAACCGGGTGCAGTTAACCAGTGTTTTATATGGAGTGATTATTTGACATCCACATCCTAGTTACTGGGTAAGAGTTACTCGGTTGGTAAGATTAGTCTGCAGACTTTCTGGCCATTACCTACCCATAACGACTGTCAAAGATCGACGAATGACGGCTATATATACGTGATTTCCGAGGGGCCTTAGGATCAAAAGGATGGTCACCCATCTACGGAACGACCACGACAAGTGTAGCTAAACTATGACCGATCGATTCGTACGGCTTTTATTTAGCCACGAGTCCCCTTTATTTGTATCATCCATCCATATGCATATCTATAATTCTATATCATTTTTTTACCAATATAAATGCGAAAGTAACTTTGTCTGTTACGCTTTCACGATGAAACGGCTGAACCGATTTTGATGAAATTTGGTATGAAAATAGCTTGAACCCTAGGGAAGGACATAGGTTACTTTTTAATCCGTAACTTCGTTTGCATCCGCGATAATACACGGTAGGTACATTCACGCGGACAAAGTCGCGGGCAAAACGACACGGTTGGCGCAGTGGCTGAGCGATCAACTGCTGCGCAGCGTGTTGCGGGTTCGATTCCCGCCCAGGGTAAACATTTGTGTGATGAGCACTTGTGTTTGCCTTGTGTCTGGGCGTTGTTTATCTATATATTATGTATGTATTTACAAAAAAAAAAAAATGTATTTGTGTATGTATATCAGCTGTCTGACACCCATAGTACAGGGTCTCCCTAGTTTGGGGTCAGATGGCCGTGTGTGAAAATGTACTCACATATTTTTATTTTAAAAAAAGCTGTTCTTGTATAATTTTAAAATTATTACTCTACCCTAGCCTAATTATACTCTGGTTGGCTCTCCGTTTCCATTAACATCATTTAAGAAAGTGATAAATATTATTAATGATATTATAGCTTCAGAGTTCTAGTAGGTATTTATTGATGACTTCATTTTTGTACAAAATAGGATGTACTTAGTACTGAATCATTTCATCACGCTTAGACTTTAGACTTTGATTACTTACTCGTAGGTAGGTATTTATTAATGTATCTTCTTATTAAATTATGAATTATTATAAAAATAAAATGTTTATCGCCATTTATGTACCAACGACTGTCATATTATCTGTGTACTTTATAAACAGATAGATAAAGTTAGGATAGCTTCTCTTTATCTGTTTATAAAGTAGGAGATTAATACGGAATTATTTTGTAAACCAAGCTTATCGGGTATGGGCTCTTAACGGTTTTAATTTACCGGTCAGTTTTCATGAATGAATACGAACTTTTCCTTTCAGATCAACCCTGATAATATTTTTTATTAATTTAATTAGCACTCTAGGCCACTTGAGCGGACAGGTGCAAGCGTCAGGGTAGCACACGAAATTCAAATTTTCTTATGTTTTTTTTCAATTTTTAGCTCAATGTCTAGTTGTATGGTAATAAAAAAATATTCGCGGGAGTAACAAATATTCATTTACAGAATTAGAATAACACGGCTCTCCAACTCTCCAAGTTAGCATAAGGCTGCGTTTCCACCAGAGATGTGCGAGGGATGTGTGTGATAATGACCAATGATACCGCTCCATTGTCATAACTTGTACTAAGCTAGTTTCACACACATCCCTCGCTACACATCGCACATCTCTGGTGGAAACGCAGCCTAATCCGAAACAACGTGCGTGCACGAGTTCTGTCATGTTTAAGTAAAGTATAATTCTGTAAATGTATTTTCCCAATATTTTTTTTTATTACCATACAATTTAGGATACTGAGCTGCAAATTGTAAAAAACTTAAGAAAATTTCACTTTCGCGGGCTGGGCGCATTCCTATTAAAAAGATAGATAATCTTCATACATTTCCGTCTCATGAAATCCATAAGGACTTCTTCCTATATAGATTTCATACTTTTTGTGCCAAGTTGAGTGAATCTTAAAAAATCTCTAGATTGTTCCTAGTATTGTTATGGAGTAAGACTACGAAGTAAATCTTTAATAAAATTTACAATTCTACAGAAAAACCATTTCAAGGTTAAAAACCGGTCTAGCGCGAGCCGGATTTGCACGGGTTCCATACCCAAGGACTAGAAAAAAAAGGATTCCGCGCCACGCATATTGAAAGTACCGACCGTACCTACCGATCTATGTGTGCGTCGGTCCGGCGTACTTTAGGTGCTTCACTTTCGATATGCGTGGCGTGGAGTCCTTCTTTTTTTTGTAGTACATGCCCCATTATAACGATAGACTACAATATAAAGATCGAGCAAAGAACACCAGATAAAACATGTTTCTTGTATGCCTTTAATTTTTTTTTATAGTTATAGCGGCCATAGTAGTACGCAGTTTATAAAAATTTTACTTATCTACCAATTACTTACGGTTCAAAAGATACAAGCCTTTGACCCGCGTCCCGTAATAACCCGTAATACGGACCCGTTTGCCCTAAAAACGAATGAGCAACAAAGTCAAAATTTATAAGAAATATGGTACCACAGTATAGACGTCAAGAATTACCAATATTACGAGGACAACATTTTGAATAAGATGAGTCCATTCGGCATTTTTACATAATAAGTATTCGATGACCGAGTAAATAAAAATTCTCGTGCAAAGAGATTGTGAGGAATAAAGTTCTAAAGTCTGTGTGTTTAACTATGTAAATATTATAAGTTATAACTATTATGTTATGACCTTCCATTACTCATGCTGATATTTATAAAGTTCTTTACTTAAAAAGGAGGCCGAGTTACCGCTTTTTTCACATTAACGGCTTTTACTTTTTCTTTTTAAGGAATAGAGGGTTTGAGCACAAGCACGCGAAGTAAACGTAATTAAAATTCGAATGTCGATCAATTTTTAAATTTGAAACACCTGTTTCACACACCATATTTATTTAGTTTGAAGTCTTTAAAACTTGTCGCATACAATTATTGGATATTGGATAGTTCGATTTTCAATTCGAAAGTCGATTGAAGAGTTTTACGTTGGGTTACTCGTGGTAGCCGCTTTGAGGTGTATATATAGAGTTTAGATTTTGATAGTAGGAAGTTCACCAAAAACCTCTTTAGACGGGAAAGTAGGCTCTATTGCCAGTGAGTGCTCACAAACGAATATATACTTGTGTACTACAATATCTCCTGAGAATTTGGCTAGTAGTCTCCGTTGAGATAGGTTGTTGTTCTCGAAATACGTTCAAGAGGATATTAGACCATAAGAGCCCTGCCTCATTGGGGCATCGTGACGGCCTGGCCACTTTGTCAGCAGAATTTACGGTTTACTACATGACCAAGTGGCTGCTTGATAAGGACGGCTAGTGATTCAAGCGGTATCGACATAATAATATAATCATCTTTCTGCACTACTCCTAACATATTTTCCGTGCAACATGTCCTCTTCTTCCGAACATCTCTATTGGCCATCATCTCGGTAATCACCCCATTTTTACACGCTTTTTATTAGTTTCACCTGTATGTTTGTATGTTTGTTTGTAACCGACTTCTTTGGGCGCGATTTTGACTTACTTTAAACGGCCAGATTTCATTCAAACTTTGTAGATTTATCGAGGACCGATGACAATACACTAATTTGATAAAATTATTCAATTTTTCAAACTAAAAAGTAAAAAATCTTAAGTCGTCGTCGTCGTCGTTAATCGTAAGTCTTTACTTTTCTTATGATATAATTATATATATATATACATAAATAGGTATATTTATATAGATATATATTTTATTAGTTATATAGTTTTGTTTATGTACTTTACCTATTTTGTTATATTGTTTATATGCACCTGCCGTGTTATCTCTTCACCACCCTGGGTTGACTGGTAGAGAATGCCTAAGGCATTAAGTCCGCCTTTGTACCTTTGTGCATGAAGTGTAAATAAATAAATAAAATAAATAATAGTTTAAAAAAAACAAAAAACACGCTTTTATAGAAAACCAAACTAAAAAATAGAAAATAAATTTTAATAAATTTAAATTAAGAAAAGTGTTAAAAATTTCAATAAATATAAATTAATAATAGTGTGAATAAAAAAAATATATTTCATTTTATAAAAATCGTGGGCTAAAATTTATTTTCTATTGTTTAGTTTGGTTTTCTATAAAAAGCGTGTTTTTAGTTTTTTTAAACTATTATTAATTTTTTGTGCTATTATAATTGTAGTATTTGAACTTTGTCACATTCCCGTGGTCTTCTTGTATTCTTGTAACCATTCTATAGATCATAGGCATTTAAAATTGTTTTTAAATAGTCCCCAACGTAATCTTATCAGTCATTATCAAACATTGACAGTATAGGAGTGCAGATAATTGGCGAGTGTGGATACAGTCGCAGAGCCAATACAAAGGTCTTCGTCAACAGACATGCCTGAACATAAAGTGTGCGAAGATCTTGTGAAGGAGAGG
This sequence comes from Charanyca ferruginea, assembly GCA_947361185.1. Classification (NCBI taxonomy): domain Eukaryota; kingdom Metazoa; phylum Arthropoda; class Insecta; order Lepidoptera; family Noctuidae; genus Charanyca; species Charanyca ferruginea. The sequence continues at coordinate 25,853,712 of OX376058.1, read as the reverse complement.
CAAAAATGTACCTTCGATGTTCAGGAGCTGATACATCTTATCGATGGAGGGGCACAGGAGACTAAGGAGAGAAAAGAAGTTGGTGAGTTGATTATCTAAACTAATATTTTAAGGAGGCAATGTTTATTTGTTTGTTACGGTATCAATCCAAAACTACTGGTCCGATTTCGAAAATTCTTTCATTAACCAAAAGCTACGTTATCCCTGAGTAACATAAGCTATATTGTATTATTAAAAAAAATTAAGGGTCCTTAAGAAATTTCACGTACTTAAACTAAATCGCGGGCAAAGTGCTAGTTTAAAATATTTAAAGAAAAGCATGAATTTTGTACGCTTAATTTAAGTTAGAGGGCAGTAGGTAATGTCAGTACAACAAGATGAATTATTATTATCAAAATGATGATAAGTAAGTAGGTGCTATTGGTTTATCGCAGCTATAAGCACTGCAGTGCTGTTTGCACTTTGCACCGGTTGTAGTTTTGTTTGTTTTGATTTTCGAACATTGATTGACATGTCTTAATGTCTATGTGTATAGCCACTATGTCAGTTAGTTTAAATAATATTTTGTTTTTGTTAGCTTCACGATTCATCAGAAGCCTAAGAAATTCGTATTTTTTTGATAAATAAGCAGTGTGTTATGAACATGAATGGTTTCAATACAAACTTTCATCGCCAATTTAGTCCCTTTGACGGATGAATTTTCAAAAATCCTTCTTTGGTGCTTCTGTTGTGTAAGATTTTTTTTAAAATTAAAGATAGACTTACAACTAAAATAATGCCCTTGAACTTTGATTACAATGTTAGAGTACATTATACCTACTTAGCACACACAATGTCTGTTGTTTATCATCACTAAGTATCAAAATGTATTAATAACTTATATTTGTTTATTACTTCAAGATAAGCTTTCCTATTTTTTGTTACTTATCATAAACCGAATCTATACTACTAACATTATAAACATTTAAAATTGTTTGTTTCTAAGAGGTAATCTCTGGAAGCACTGGCTCGATCGCGAAATATATTTTACTGATGGAAAGCTACTCTATTCCTGAGTGTCATAAGGTTGTTTTAGGCAGTAGCGTGCCTAGGGATCAAAGTTAGGGCAAGCCCGACAGATTTAAGAATAAAATCCCGATAAATTTCCAATACGTATTTAGAGGTATTTTCTTATGGTGGTTCTTTTGTTTTTTTTTAACGTCTCGCGTCATTGATAGCAAGCCAGGCTTTGCGGCTTTAATGGAAGGCACGCCACTGGTTTTAGGCATGGTAAACTTGCGCGGTAAATGCGCGAGCCAATCCCGTATCAACGCCCAAAGAACTATTAGTTAATCTGTGCCCAAAGGTCGGTCAAGGAACACCGTAGTGGAACAAACCGGTAGAGTCCGGCACCCCCCCCCCCCGTCTTCTCCAAACGGGGGATACCGGATAGTCCATGAAGATAAAAAAGGCATGGTACACTTGATATCTACACGGGCAAAGTCGCGGGCAAATACTGTTATGTAGTATGTTATATCAGACGAAATAGAAGTATACCTATCAGTAACAATTCGATTGAACCTTACAGAACAAAGCACGTACAGCAGTTGATGGCATGTTTCAGAAGATTCAGGTTAATAAACAAATCTTTTTTCAGAAAATCTGGTACTTAGTATGCCAGGGTTTAGCACAGAGAATGATGTGCCAGAAGAGTATCTGAGTCATAAAGAAAGATATGAGAACTCTATTAGGAAGGCCTGCTTAATGTCCGAATGTGTAAAAGAGTTTGCACAGAGACATAACTCAATGGATGCTTTTAGGTAAGTAAAAGTAAGTCCAAATGTGACTTCTTCAATTTCATTAAGTACATCTAATCTATCATCAACCAGTCTATTCTGTAAAGATCTACCTCACCGAATTTAGGTAAAATAAGCTTGAAAGTAAGCTGTCTAGTGCCGGCTGCGAATGGCACCACCCCATTTCTACCCGTGGGTGTCGTAAAAGGCGACAGAGGGATGACCAGGGATCTGAGGATGAACAGCATCGTCCTTCTGAGTACCATAATACCTACTGCGATCTCCAACATGCATCGGCCAAGCATGGCGATTACGGCTGAACCCCCCTTGGCATAAGCCTCCCGGTTTATGCCCAGCAGTAGGCGTCTAAAGGTTGACATGATGATGATGATGAGCTGTCTTCTCACCTGCAGTGCTATTCTGTAAAAATCCTTCTCGGTGAATTTAGGTGAGGTGAGCTTTAAAAAGAAAAAGGGAAAGAAAGAAAAACCATTTATTCACGAGAAAGTGACGCACATTACACAACAAGACTTAAACTAAAATACAAGTGGATACATGTTGTAGAAAACAAATACAAATAAAATAAAAATAAACTATAAAAACGTCCGAGACAGAAATATGCATCACTGCCACGAGAAACGGCTGACGCTCAGCATAAATGCCGTGGTCCGCGCACGAAGGCGCGAAGTCACGGCGCTGGTTTTCAGCGTCAGCCGACGTGTCGCTGTCTCGGAAAAAAATGTGCTATCATCCCATCTACCTAAATTCACCGAGGATTTTTTTTACAGACTACTGATACTGGCAGTAAACGTCCCATTATGCCTATTGGCTTAGTTCTGTTCTGTCTCCTGCTTGATTTGGAGGGAGATGGAAAATATGTTTTTTACGCCTCCGCTGTTCTTTTCTGATTCATTTCGTGTAATGTTTCTCCGGGACTCATCGAGCTTCATTGCCTCGACGCTTTTCTAGTGGTCACCATTGTAGGTTGATGTCACCGTCACAGTAAAGATATCTAACAGTATTGTGAATCGGCCCTGTCCTGGAAATAATTACCTACATGCGCGCAGTACCTTAACGTGCGATAGGGTTGTCCCGCGTACAGTGTTTTAAATACTTACTTTTTAAAAAAAGAAACAAATTACGTACTATTAAAATAATGATATACCTACTATAGGTAGGTATATCATTATTTTAATAGTCTAGTAAGTAGGTACGTATAGTCTGGAAGTCATTTTTTTTATAGTCTATTAAGTTTCAGGAGCATATAGTCTTTCGCATATATATAGTCTTAGGCGCATTCGAGACTGTCGGTATACTAATTTCCCTACTAACTTAAAAAGTGTAGGTACGACTCGCGTTCCGACCGTTTGTATGAAGATAGAATACTGTATAGATATCTTTACTGTGTCGCCGTGGTCATTCTGGCTTGAGACTGCTGATGCAAAAGCTCACATCAGGGACACTTCATTTGAGTTTAGCGAGGGAGGAATTTTACAGAATAGCACCGCTGTTTTCTATAACACCAATTTAACCACCGACAGGCCTACAAACAAGTATCGTGTAACATTCGCAGTAGTGAAAGACATATCACCGTTAATGTTACACATGGGAATGTTCGTGCCGACGATACTGAGCCAGTCAGACCCTGAGCAGATGGCGGAGTGGCTGCCCAAGGCGATGACCTTTGGCATCTTAGGAACTTACGCTCAGGTATGAAGAGAGTCAAAAGAAAATAAACATTGTTCCTTACTATTATTTATCTGCACCTAAAAACGAAAGATCTTTTAAAACAGAAAAGAAACAAATGTTTCATTGGTTTTGGATACAATATTCCAAACCATTGCATGAGAGAGAGGAGATATGCCAAACTTTTCGATTTTTTAGTGTGGGAAACAAAAAGCGGGGTTAAAACAAACGTTGAATGATGTTAATTTTTTTACAGACGGAACTTGGTCACGGAACATTCCTCAGAGGTTTGGAAACAACAGCAACTTACGATCCTAGCACAGAAGAATTTATTATCCATAGTCCTAAACTTACTTCGTACAAATGGTGGCCCGGAGGATGTAAGTATATTAAGTATATCTACTAGATATATAATATATATTTAATAAACCTTTGCCAAATCTAGGCACATACCGTTGGAAGCAAGAAGTGCCTAATCAATGTTTTGATCAAAACATAAATAGATCCCCAAACTGTTTCGTGTCATCGTTTACGTGATACCTGAGGTATTCACTAGAGTCGTTACTGCATACGATACCTGCCTTTAATTAAAGCATTTCTTATTTTTTTATTTTCAGTGGCTCATACAGTAAACCACTGCATCGTAGTCGCCCAACTGTACACAAAAGGAACATGCTATGGAGTTCATCCTTTCTTTGTTCAAATTCGTGACACAGAGACCCACATGCCCTTCCCTGGGATCAAAGTTGGTGAGATTGGACCGAAGATGGGCTTCCAAACGGCAAATAATGGGTTCTTAGGATTCGATCATTTCAGGGTTCCCAGGAGGAGTATGTTGATGAAAAATGCTCAAGTACTGAAGGCGAGTTGATTAGAACTTCTTAAAACTTTCCAACCGTCTTTATTTATTTGTTGATACCTTATTGATTTTGATAAACTATGTCTACAAAAGTCAAGTCCTCGGAGAGACTTAAATGATTTCCTCAGGATACTGACGATGTAATTTAATGCTTTCAGGATGGAACCTACGTAAAGTCTAAGAATGAGAAGCTAACGTACGGCACTATGGTAATGGTCAGAGTTCTTATTGTAAACGACGTGGCGTATGAACTGTCAAGAGCTGCTACTATTGCAGTAAGATATTCTGCTGTCAGGCATCAGTCACAACCGAAACCAGGGTGAGAAGTTCACAAAAATAAGATTTTCTTCTGTCGTACCTACACAGGTATTCATTAACTGAGCCCATGATCTGTAGGTCTTCTTTTGGATCTTGTATTTAGCTTTTGCCTTTGCCCTGCAGTGGGGCAATTGTAGGCTGGTATTATTTATACTAATTTTATAAAGCTGAAGAGTTTGTTTGTTTGTTTGGTTGGTTGAACGCACTAATCTCAGGATCTACTGGTTCGAATTGAAAAAATATTTTTGTGTTGGATAGTCCATTTATCGAGGAAGGCTATAGGCCCATGCGAAGCCGGGTCGGGTCGCTAGTTATTATTATAACTATTTAAGCCCACTCTAGTAAACAGACAAGAACAAGGAACAGAAAAATTCGTACAAAGATAATGCTCATTTCTAAACAAATAACTTCTTTCCTTCTGTTTCTTTGTAGTAGTGTAGACTGCTATGTCATTTTATTTACAAGTCTGAAGAGTCCAGAGATACCTTTGATACCGAGATTTTTCACACAGTTAAATCGTGATCGATTAGATGTATATCCGACAATATCTGACTCACTACTATGACTTTTTGCAGTGAGCCAGAACCCCAGATTTTGGACTACGTGACACAACAGCACAAGTTATTCATCGGTGTTGCTACCAGTCATATCTTCCGTGTCACTGGAGCCTGGTTATGGGACACCTACTCCAAGACCATCGAGAGTGTTGGCAAGGGCAATATGGTTCAAATGCCCGAGGTTACTTGAATTACTTGATCTATGGCTTGGCTAGAGTTATTTACTAGTTAGTTACGAATGAAACTATCTTTAAACTATTATGTTTAGTCTAGAAATGATCGAGCATCATTTACAATTTTAAGCCATCATCATCAGCATCATACACAATTATTAATTTTTTGTTGGCTGTTTCTTTTTTGGAGACAATTAGTATAAAAATGGCTTTTGGAACTACTAAAAAAACTGCTTTAGATTATTGATAGTTCTCCGCGTAGCGCGTGGAGACCTATCAATAATCTAAGTTGCCACCGTATTTTATCAACCGACTTCAAAAAGAAGGAGGTTCTCAATTCCTGTGTTTTTCTTTTTTTTATATTTGTTACGCGATTTCTCCGGCAAATGTAAAGCGATTTTGAAAATTAATTTTTTGATGGATAGGGTATGCCTTAAGGGTGGTCCCATATAAATTTTATCGAAACTGATTTAGCGCTTTTTGGAAAAATCGACAGAAAGCAAAAACATATACATGGATGATGTTGTAATGTTCTCACCTCGTACTTTAAATCTCTGTTTTGACTGTGTTGCCATTTCTTAATGGATTTGGATGATAAAGAAGTACTAAAAAGCGAAAAATAAAAAAGCTTTTTTATAAAAAAGACAACCGCCTTCAAAAACCAAAAAGTGAAAAATGACTTTAAAACAGAACACATATGACTTTAGTTTCGGAAGTCGGTGGCAATACAAAACAATAAATAGAACAGCCAAGCCATCGACTCACAATTTGCCGAGGCACAATTTGTTTACAAATGACGTAACAATTCCTTTTATTTTCTCTAGCTGCATGCCTTAGCGTGCTGTTTGAAGGCAGTATGCAGTCGCGACGCGGCAGCCAGAATCGAGGAGTTCAGACTAGCGTGCGGAGGTCACGGCTACATGGCTTCCTCCAACTTGCCCATCATTAACGGCATTGTGTCCGCAACCATCACTTACGAAGGAGAGTACACCGTACTGATGTTACAGACTGCCAGGTAATTAAAAATTTCTTGGATTTGGAGCAATATTTTTAAATTGGTTGAGAGCCCATTGTAGTATATGTTGAACTAACAGTCTCGATCTTGAGTCATATTGTCAAGGTTACCAACTTCATCATGGGATTATACCCAGTTAATTCGTTTTGGATTACTAGTTTCCCATCCCCACCAGTGGAATAATTAGTTCGGATTGGAATGTTCATGTTTGTTACCCGACAATCATATATCCATACAGACCTTACACACTTACGTCTTGTGTTTCCAGGTTCCTAGTAAAAGCTTGGAAGCAAGCGACACTAGGCAACGCAATGACGCCAACCGTGTCATACTTGGTGCAGTTCTTCAACAACGACCGAGTGCGATGGGAGAACACTCCATCGGGCATCATCAGCGGCTTCCAAGCGGTTGCTGCAGGGTAAGCACACCTTGAACAACGGGCTGCAAAAGCTCATCTGACTTTTATTTCATAATTATTAAGAGGAAACACAAGGGCCGTTTTTCCATACAAACTTAGTCCCCTGTTTCCTCCCTGGATAATGCCAGTAGATCATTTTTTTTTTTTTAAATATCCATGGCTACTATTGGCATGTCCCTATGTTTTCATTTTGCTCATAAATTTATTATTAAAAGAGATATGAATATTCAAAAACCTAAAAAATTGGCATGATTTTCCGCTGTGTTCAAACATTCAGAAAACAAATTTGACTTGATTATATAAAAAATAGAAAACATAGGAACACGGCAAAAGCCTTTCTTTATTTTTTAATGAAAAATGCAGTTAAATCGGTTAAGTTTTGGAGAAGAAATCAGGGGACTACGAATCATTGATTTTGTGTACTTTTAATAGGTATTTTCGGTCAAAGCTGCAGTTGTCTCTATCGCGCTCTGCGGTTCGTGTTCGGGCATCGCGCGACAGCAATAGATTTTACAAATACCTAATTTTCAATTTTTTAGCCCGTGGTATTTCCTCTTAAGCACTTAGCACAAAGAGACTCCTGCTGATAATAATCACATTCCTGATTGTTATGCCTTTTTTGTATTTTTGTTCAGAAAGACGAAAGCTGCCTATGATAGTGTACACAATTACGAGAAAACTGGTATGGATTTTGAAGATGCGTGGAACAACGCGTCAGTGCAGCTTGTTAATGCTAGTGAGGTAAGATATTCTATCTTACAGCAGATAGAAGAATCAAAGGCACTTAAATTTAAAAAAGAAAACGTGTTTTTACTGGAAATTATGTAGCTTTACTGCCTTATTGTTGTAACATTTCCTTACCCCTATTTCTCTAAAGAACAATGGCGAAATCGTAGCTGACTCAAATTTGAGCGTCTAAAAGTGACTTATATACGAAAGAAATTCCATTATTTTTCTACGATTTAACAAAGTATCACATTAACCAGTTAGGGCCGGATAAAAAAAATATATTAAATGAAAACTTATTTGACTTTTTCATTATCGTTTACTGTTGCCATTTTATATTTATTCTGCCAAGTGACAGTAAGTACAGCATAAAACTATTGTAATCAGTTTGTTATTACAATTCATCAGAGTAAATGAATTAATAATGCAATTTATTTCTAAGTGGAGGTGTTTCTTGCAGGTAGGTAAAAATACTGCGGTGTAAAAATAAATAAATCAGTTTCAATTAACGACTGGCAAAAAGACTAGTAACCAAAATCTAAAAAAAAATAGCTTGGTAATTGACACAGAGTCGTAACCGATTTGTCTACGCACAGAGTAAAAATTATATTGACAACTTCATGTTGTAGATATACCTACCTACATAAGGTAAGGCCAAAGAGTAATATATAACAACAACTGGGATTACCAACCTTATACAATATTTTTACAAGACAATCATTCTAAATTAACTAGGTAAAGAAAATACAAATGCGATATTGCCCTTTTACTTCCTCAATTTAGATTATAGAAGTTACAATAGACATAACCTACAAAAGTTCATGACTGAATATCTATTATTCTCGGCCTTCTCGAACAAAAAATCTTGCACAAACTAGTTCAGAACGTGGCGCTGAGTTAAATAAGATATTTTTCATTTAAAGACGTACGAATTTAATCTCAACTAAAACAATGTATTGGTGGCTGCCATTGTTCTTTGGATATTGTTATTTGATTCTTTACTTTATTGTTTTTTTTTGTCAATGTACAGGCTCACTGCCGTGCCATCATATGCGAAGTATCATGGAAGGAGATGGTGCGCTACTCTACAAACGTGTCTCCGAACTTGGCTAAAGTACTGCTGCAGTTGGCTGAACTGTACCTGACATACTGGGCTTTGGAGAAACGAGGAGATCTTCTGATGGTAAATATGTTATTACCGGAGGAGTATTACAACTTAGATCTTTACTAAACTAGATAACTTTATTGGTGCCCACGATATGTCCACAACCAACCTTCCAATTCTAATTGCTCCTCAAAAATGTATTGAAACATGCATCCAATCCTTCCAATAGCATCAAACTTGGAATTTAGTACATAGATGGAGAAACGATTTAAAGAATATGGAATGGGTATTCGTAAAGTCGTTTCTTTATCGGCTATGCCTATCTACTGTAATACATTTGAGAAATCTATATGCCAAATTCCAAGTTTTTAGGCTTTATTGTTCCTTAGATTTTTTGTAATTACTCAGTGAGTCAGAGTATTCTCAGTTTTGTGATTAATGTGGTTTTGTTTCAGTATTCTACTATAACCAGAGACGATATCGCCAGGCTTCAGGCCAGGTATGAAGAGCTGCTGGCTTTGTTACGACCCAACGCTGTGGGTATCGTTGATGCTTTCGATGTCAGAGATGAGGTAAGAACCAGTCAGTAGTAGTAATAAAGAAACCGACATTTCTTTCATTGTATCTCGTTAAATGTAGCATAAGACGTTAAGGCTGCCAATAATACATTATAAATAAATCATTAAAAAAAAACCCAGACAAGAAATTTGTAAATTCAGGGACACTCGAGCAGATGCAAGATAAGGAATGCGTGCCTACTATAGTAGTTCATGAGCAATAAGTGACGCTATAATGAATTTATTATTATTATTTAAAGAAGAAGAAGACGGGTAGAAATAAGCTATAAACATCCAACCTGCCTTGGCATTCGGTATAGAAGTTTAGAACAAAGTTGACTCTGAGATTATCAGCTTATTTAAAAACACATGCTGGGTTGACATAAAATAAATAGAGATAATTATGAGCAGAAGGTCTTTGTAGTGCCGCATCTTGTGGTATAGTGAAGGCACTCACCTCTAATGCATGTCGTTGCGAGTTCGATTCCGGACAAGTAGGTCGATTCTGTAAAATTCAAACAACGACTCGCATCTCGCATCACTATTGACTCTCACTTCGCATAAGGTTCAAAATGACCTAGATATATTTGACACTTTGAATCGGGTTCGAATGCGAAGTGAGCGTTGAAGTGACGGGGAAATTACTTCATATTCTGTACCTTACAGAATGCCACTTTTTACGTCATCTCAGTGTTCCGCGCGGTATTTCTGCCTTTTGTTTCATAATCTTAGATGTAGACCATCATTAACCTTGTCTTATGTTCCGCAGATTCTGAATTCAACCCTTGGCGCATACGACGGTCGCGTGTACGAGCGTCTGATGGAGGAAGCCCTCAAGAGTCCCCTCAACGCGGAGCCCGTCAACCAGAGCTTCCACAAATATCTTAAACCCCTGATGATGAAGGCTAAACTGTGATATTTTTAATGAATTTGTTTAAACGGTTTTGGATTACAGTAAGGGTTGGTTCAGACGAAATGCAGTACAGGTAGAATTTAGTATAAAGTTGTAATGTACATACAAAAATATGATGTATGTATATCTGATGGAACCCAGTACTTGTACCAGTTGTTTGACTTTTATTAAATGTGCTGTATTCTGTCTGGATCCAGCTTTAAATTATACAAGAAACAGACTCTGAAAGTCGTCATCCTGTTTCAAATGCGATATATTTTTTGTAATTTTATATAAGTTCTGAAGATTTTTTGTATTTATATTTAAATTTATTTTAATACAATTTTATTATTGGACTAAAAGAGTATTTTTTTATAAAACCCAGAGTTGCTTCAAGGTTCTACTGTCAAAGAAGAAGGTTCTACTGTATACAAGTTGCTTCAAGACAAACGGACCAGTTTTTTCCGGATGTAGTGGAAAAGATTTGGCAGATTATAGAGCAGGTTATAATTATATAGAAGCGATTTTATCAGCATAGCTAACCTGCAGTTTTTTACTCATAATGTTATCTTGAAACATGTTTATCATTACATAATGACCTACGTCTGGACTAAGCACCGTGAAGATATAAATAGCATCGCAACTGTGCAGACAGAGGTCATTTGCTTTTGCAGGACATTCACACTCAAGAGCATGTGCTACGAACTTGCATCTTTGTACTGCATAGTTTAGTGCTAGATTGTACGGTTAACCTCTACCGCGTGTGAACTTGACCTGTAAATGTTCTCGGCTTTTAAGAGATTTAAATGATACTGCAGTTTTTAAGGAAACAATGTGTGTTGTTGCATTCGATGTCTCATGTGCTAGTGATAAAATTTGTCAGTGGAAAGTTTATCAATGCTACTGCATTCATTTACCTAGTTTTAGATATACAAAGTAAATTGTAATCGTAAAACCATAATGCCTTATTATATGTAATTATCAGTTTCAAATTGCCCAAATGCATCCGGCTGGCAGTGCATATTGCAAGTTGTCAACTTAAATGATAACTGACAATCTTTATCAAATAAATCGATTGTCGTTCACCAATAGGAATGAATGCTAAGTACTGTACATTATATGGATATAAGGTAATGCTGATGAGATCCGATACCGGCGACTCGCGGCCACTCGATACAAAGTTTCAGTTGCTTCCGAATAACCTGACGAATTAACGTATATACTGTGCTGTGGTTTTGATTTAAACAATAGTCCTCACGTTCTGAAAGATGAGTCAGACGGAAACAACTATGGAGGTCAACCCTGATCTGGCGATGGAGCGAGCGAAATGCAACTTTAATGTGTTAGAAGTTACGCATATAATTGATGGTGGAGAACAGAATACTTTGCAGAGGAAGAAAATAGGTGAGTGACGGCTATGTAAAATTAGCTGATTGGATAAACAATTAATGAGGCTCCATAGCTAAGAATATCTGACTTACATTCAGGAAAAACAGAAGTAGAAATTCATTGCAGAGAAGAAATGGAAAGTAGATAAAAGTGAGATTAACTGAGTATGGAATACCAAAAGTTGTTGTATGATTTTTCTTTGTTTTACTAATTTATCCAGTGGTAATATTTTAAATGTACTGTCAAGTAATGTACGTTATGCCTTGAACTAGGCACTAACCTACCCATGACCTAAAGTCTAGAAGTGATAACGTACCCAAGGCCAAAGTGGCTGTTCCGGATATTACCCCCTACATACAAACAAATTTTACCACTTTATAATATTAGTGTAGAAATATCTACTTATTTAAATAGCCATATTATGTAAATTGCCATAATTTAGTATGGACAAAACATTACGCAAATGCAAATCAACGAATGTTGACGAACTTTGATGAAAAGTAGGTACCAATTACTATTTTCGTCGTTTTAGTCTATTTTGAGTTAGAGTCATATTTTAAAATCATGCAGGCCTCTACTTCCTTTGTAATCCTTAAAATTATGTATCTCTAACATGTCAATCCAGCTTTTATCATGTTACTTACTGTCCTCCTCAAACCAATAGAGCTGTCCTCATCCCAATTTCCTTACCTTAGAAAATTATATGCAATAGCCCAAGATATCATTTTTTTAGAAAAAAGTTCTTTTGTGAAGTGTTTTTGGAAGATAGTTTTTTACTTTTTATTGAAGAAAAAATAAAACATTTTAACGACTTTTCGGATTGACTTTCCAAAATTAATCTACATTCGGCTTTTATCCTCATTAGGTAGATATTGTTGTTTCGGCCCAAATTTTATGTGCTATCTCCGCTCTTTACCTTTGTGGAAGTCAGAAGCCACACTTCTTGGGCAAAAGTGATCAGACTATTTACAATAATTTAACTTAAATTTTAAATGTGGCACTTGATGGCCGAGTGTAGCTACAAGCCATAATAACTAACCATTCGTTTTGATGGTCTTGGCGTCTGCAAAATTTCTAGTGTCAGTTTTCCTGTCCTCAAAAGTTAACCAAAAAAATGTATCCCCATCACTGGTTGACAGTGTGTGTGCTGTGTTTGTCTGATGGGGTAGATGCAAACTCCATAGCAAACTTATAGTTAACTTAGTAGTTCACTTGTTTTCACAGAGAACATAGCCTTAAACAATGGAGCATCAAAAGACAGTATTGGAGAAGAACACATGAGTCCCAAGGAGAAATACGAGAACGCAGTGAGAAAGTCTTGCATATACACTGGCATTGTAAAGAATGAACTAGCTGAACTCATTGGATTGGAGTCTTTTGGGTAAATAATAATGGGCACGGGAGAAATTACAGATACATGTGACTTTTAACCTATAGACTGTTCAAGTAGACGGACCAGTGGTGCTATTCTCAAAGTAACACAACTCTCTCGACGCGGCGGCAGCGGCGAGTTATGTTTTGATTATTGAATTTGACCGTTCATATATGAAAAACGATATTCATTAAGCAAAAACAGTCGCTGAGTTCGACGTCGATTTCGCGGCTGACACGATGTCGAGGTCGCTGTCGAGTACAGCTACGAATAGTAATGTTAGAGAATAGCATAGCTGAGATGACGGTTCTTTAAACTTCGCTGTACATGAGGGCCGCATGCCTGAAAAACAATTGAAATGAGAATGAAAATAATCAATTTGAACCTGCCATGTTATCTCTTCACCACCCTTTTATGACTGGTAGAGAATGCCTAAGGCATTAAGTCCGCCTTTGTACCTTTGTGCATGAAGTATAAATAAATAATAAATAAATTTGATTATTTATAGAATCAAAAAGCAAGTCAAACTTTTAATTTCGTTTTAGTGAAGATAGTCGCAGGAAATGAAAAAACTGAGCTAACTTGAATAAAATGACGGTTTTTATTCCTTTTTTAATTATTCAAGGAAGGCATAACCCTCTAAATAAAAGGTCACTCATTATCAAGCCAACCTCTAGCCGTACGAAGAACTCATAGGTGGAAGTACGCATTAAGTATTTAGATTGAATTCAAATGTATTCGGGGTGTGTGGTAACTGACCGACTCCTTGACAAATCAACAGTGCTTTGACTTTGATAACAGAAAATAGCAGTTTAGGCTAATCAATCACTATACATTTTATAAAACAAAGTCCTCCGCCGCCACATCTTTCTGCCTTTTTGCGATACCTAGCAGTTTTCTCATAAAAGTACTGAAGACACTACACACCTACTTAACTGTTGTTTGATTTTAGATATTATGAAGTATAGTTTGTTACTTTGTCAAGTACTCCTCACGCGAAACACGTCACAAAGATTTCTTTCATGACAGTGTTTATCTTTTATTAGCACCACTTCACTAAAGTCTAAAAAATCTATTCCTTTTAATATATTGCCGGCAGTCTGTCCAATCTTAAACATTATTTTCTGTTATGTCATTGACTGCCGAGCCAAAAACGTTGAAGTTAAAACCTCCACTAGGGTCGGGCACACGGTGTCCGCCATGGCGTTGAAATTGTTAAATTTTCGAAAAAAATGAAAACATTTCGAATTCCCCAATCCAGTACCTAATACAGCTAGTAATAATACATACACAAAGCAAAGCACAAGGTTCAAGTGTCAGTATTATCCTAGAGGATTGCTAAGCGCTGGTTATCGGCTTAAAACCTTGACTTCTCTAAGTTCATTTTTTTCAATTCAACTTTAGGCTCAACTCTCCCATAATCCGTCGCACGGCAGACGCATACTTCAAGGAAGTGTCTCCGTTCCTCCTGCATCTCGGCATGTTTGTGCCCACCATCATGGGCCAGTGCACGCCAGAGCAGCAGGCATACTGGCTGCCCCGAGCGCTGGACATGCAAATCCTCGGAACCTATGCCCAGGTGAGGTCTTGCGTCCATTCTAATTCGGTCATTGATCCGATTCTGATTGTTCTTGAGTGGTTGTGTGTAGTTAGAATGAAGCATACACAACTACTGTCATTTATGATTGGACGATGGGTTTACATCGTCATCACGTGGTTGTAGATTCGCAACAGGGCAAGAGCAACATACCAGTGTGACCTTTTCTATTTCGCGTCTACTATGTAAGAGAAGAGACCTTTGTACTGCAGTGGGACAATTATTGGCTGTTATTATTGTTAGCTGTGTGGTGCCGGTTACGAATAGCATCACCCCATTTCTATCCGGGGGTGTCGTAGAAGGCGACAGAGGGATATTGACCAGAGGATGGGCAGCAGCGTCCTACTGAGTACCATAACAAACACCTACTGCGATCGCCAACATGCATGGGCCACGCATGGCGATTACGGCTAAACCCCCCTTGGGGGAGACCTATGCCTAGCAGTGGGCGTCTAAAGGTTGGCATGATGATGATGATGATGATTATTGTTATATCAATCAATCATGTCAACCTTTAGATGCCAACTGCTGGGCATAGGCCAATGTATGTTGGCAATCGCAGTGGGTGTTATGATATTCAGAAGGACGCTGCTGCTCATCCTCTGGTCAATATTCCTCAGTCACCTTCTACGCCACCCACGGGTAGAAATGAGGTTGTCCCATTTCTATTCGTGTGTGTCGTACTAGTGGTGCTATTCGCGGCCGGCACCACAAGGCTTATTATTGTTACTGTAAGATTCAAAATACAACATATTTATTTGCTGGTTCACATTTGTTTGTTTTATAAATCGACATGATTATCCCGCGGTATATAATTGATAAAGTGCATGACGAATGCACTACGTTTATTGTTGTCAACTGACGATCTAGTTTAAAGACATATAGTTGCAAGAATGAAAGGAATAAGTTAACAATGGCTTTATTACAGACGGAGCTTGGCCACGGCACGTTTATAAGAGGCTTGGAGACTACTGCTACCTATGATCCGGAAACTGAGGAGTTTGTTCTGCACAGTCCTACATTGTCTTCGTACAAGTGGTGGGCTGGAGGCCGTGAGTATTATTTATACAGATGGTAAAATCTTACCTTCTTTAGCAAACAGAACATAATTATCTTAACAATTGCGAGAGTCGCGTTATTTAGCGATGGCTACTTTATCCTCATACTTACTATAATAATTATTATAAATCTGAACCGATTTTGATGAAATTTTGTATTAAATAAAATAGCTTGAACCCTGGGGAAGATAATGGGCTATATTATGATTTTTTTATATTTATTTATCCTTTTCAGGCAACGATGGCCCATAAAACAAAATACATATATAGGTATAAAAACAATAACTATAAACTAATACATCTTTTCAACAATAGACTTAAAAACGACTGCACACTAAGTGACGGCACCAAGTTTCGCGTAGCTGACCGCGAAAACGCCGGTACAGCATAACTTTCGGCCAAAACTCTTCCTTGAAGAAGATCACCAAATGTTGAGTCGGAACGCGCACTATAAACGACTTGAAATTGGTGTTATGACGCGCCTCAAACTTCTCCACCCTCGAGGTCCAGTTGTTCTTCACCCGTAGGTACTCTACGATGTCCTCAGTCACAGTATAAAGCCGTTCCAGTTCAAAGCCGGTACCAAATATTACTCATCTGTACCACCTGTCTGTCACTCTTTGCGGCATCCCTTTAAAAAGTGCAGCATTTCAAGTACCTGGGCCACTGGGTCTCTATTGACTTGTGTGACAATCTGGACATTGAGAGGGAGCGCAGGGCGCTGTCAGTCCGGTGTAATATGTTGGTTCGCAGGTTTGCGCGATGTACTAGACCTGTAAAGGTGACTTTATTTAAGGCATATTGTCAGTCGTTTTACACGTGCAGCCTGTGGACTGTGGACCAATTTTACGCAGCGGGCGTACAGCGCACTGCGCGTTCAGTACAACAATGCTTTCAGGATACTGTTAGGGCTTCCGCGGTTTTGTAGTGCTTCGACTATGTTTGCTGAGGCGCGGACCGATGATTTTTTCGCAATCATAAGGAAGCGGAGCACGAAGCAGCTCGAACGGCCTCCTGAGGGTGTTGTCTGAGCGGTGGGACCTGTCCCTCCTGATACAGAGGTGGATACAGCTTCATGTTAGCGCTTCTCTTCGTATTATTTGACATGTGTGTGATTATGTATTAATTGAATTTTGTTATAAACTGTTTCATTATGTATTATTTTATATTTTAATATTATTTTAATTTATATTGAATTTAATTTAATTGTATAATGTTTAATGATTGAATTGTATTGCTTGAATTGATGTAATTTTGTGTATGTGTAATTATTTTATTTGTTGTTAATGATTTTAATCTTTTAAATGATTTGATATTATAATGTATCATGGACTATGTCTGAAATAAATGAATTAGTAATAATAATAATAAATATTAGTACTACCGTACAGTAGCGACACGCCCCGCCTCCCTCCGAAACGCTGTTCCTCACCTCTTCCCGCGTCGAACGTGCTCTCGGAACTGCTTTTTGTTCTCACGGCGCGTAGACAGGCATACAAGAGCACGTATTTGTACAGTCTGTTAATATGGTAGTAGTGTAGGTAATTAAATCGATTCGTTTGAATGGAGTGTCGTAGGTGTGTCTCAGTCTTCGTAGAGTGGTGCAAACGGGACACTTACAGCTGCGTACGCGAACTGCGAGTTGCTCATAACAATGAACCTTTTCAGATTTATAACGAAACTTAGTATCTTGTATAATTGTTTTTACAGTTGGTAAAACAGTCAACTACTGCATCGTAGTAGCTCAGTTGTATACCAAGGGTGAATGCCACGGCACCCACCCGTTCATCGTCCAGATACGAGACGAAGACACTCATATGCCTTGCCCAGGGATCAAGGTCGGAGAAATCGGCCCGAAGATGGGCTTCAACACAGCTGACAATGGCTTCCTTGGATTAAATAACTATAGGATACCCAGGGATCATATGATGATGAAGAATGCTCAGGTTTTGAAGGTGAGGAAGTCTATGAAGTTTTGGTTTCTATAGAGATTTGATCTTAATAATTATTGGGTTTAGAGCGTTTTGGCACAGCTTCCGAATTTAAGTTGAAATTCCAGCTTCATCCGAATTGGAAATTCTAAATTCGAACGGATAGAATTATTCATGACTCATGTAAATCAAAGAGTACAGTATATATGATGTAAATTACCATAGACTTTACTAGAAGTTACTCGGATCGAAATCCGATATTTTCTTTTACTTTTTGTTTGTCGGAAACTACTTATCTTATCAATGTTTTATACCACATACCTAATTAATTGCAGGACGGTACTTATGTGAAAGTAGCACGGCACGGCAAGCTGACCTACGGCACGATGGTGTTCGTTCGTGTGGTGCTGGTGAACGAGGCTGCCTTCAACCTGGCTAAGGCCTGCACCATTGCTGTGCGGTACTCGGCCATACGCAGGCAGTCACGACCGAAGCCTGAGTAAGTAGAATGATGTTGTTTGTACTAAAAAAATATGTTATGATACGTTCAAGGTGGATCATGTTTCATATGGCTTCAATTGGTTAGATAGCTGTTTACCTGTGTCATTGAAAATACTATCAATTCTGCACAATTTTAAAAAATAGACAATACGGATATTTAAATGCAACTGCATTTACGGCATTATTACTAAAAAGAAATTGTATCAAAGACTTTCTAAATAATAATAATAATAGGCCTTTTCATAATTCCTTCATGGTGATTGCAGATTTTCATGCAGCAGAAAGGATATAAAACAGTTTGGATCGATATTCATGGTACAAATGCTCTATCAGTTTTTAGAAAGACCTTTCATCTTACTAAAGTGACTTTTGTAATTTCCAGTGAAGGAGAGCCTCAGATTCTGGACTACGCGACGCAACAGCACAAACTGTTCATCGCCATCGCGACTGCGCATGCGCTCCAGCTGTCAAGCAATTGGCTGTGGAAGAGTTTCAACGCTGTGCTTGCTGACATGAAGGGTGGCAACACTGACACTTTGCCTGAGGTAACACTATCACTGATTAATAGACCAAGACAATTCGTTAACGGAGTGGAATTAGATCTGATTGTGGATTGATCATTATCGTAGTAACAGTTGTTACCATTTGCCCTTATATTCTCAGTAGGTCTCGCTTTCGTCTTCTTCTTCTTCTAGTAGGTACACTAGGTACCTCTCCAAACTAGGAAGGTTCCTCGCGAAAGAAAAGGTATGCAGAACTGACTGCAAAGTCAGTTCTACATACCTTTCCTTTCGCGAGGTGGAATATTCCGTGGCACTCTAGTTATCAATCCACTTTCGTAGGTTCCTTAACCAAGACTTCTTCCTGCGACCAACACCTCGCTTTCCAGGTGCTTAGCCCATCATGATAAGTTGTAAAAAGGCCTATCTTTTGTGTCTTATCACGTGCCCCGAACCTCAACTTGATGGTATCCCAAAATTCGTGTTTGTTGCCTACACGTCGCAAGATGTCATCGTTTGTAACCTTCTGAGTCCAACTAACTTTTAGCATTCGTCCATCTATATGCATTTGATATGTGGGCCACATTTCGAATGCATACGTTTCCTGAGTTCTTTACGCCAAATTTTCACGGTTGACGTCACTACTGACAGTTTGTGGTTTTCATTAACTTGATCAGTTGGTGTTGTGTGGTTTTCAGAAGGATTTGTTTCCAACCATATCTGGAACCTCACTCAAAAGTAATGATGATGATTCTCTTATCGCTCCTATCGCTTATGTATAGATAGCAGCCAGACAGAACTTTTGATTGTGATCTTTTTCTGGATCAAACAATATATTTTCAGTCACATTTTAATCATTTCCTTTATTTCCAGTTCCACGCTCTCTCAAGCTGTTTAAAGGCCATAAGCACGTCAGACGCTGCCTACCTCATCGAGCAGTGCCGACACGCTTGCGGTGGTCACGGCTACATGATGTCCTCGGGTATTCCGAACCTCTACAACTTTGTGTCTGCCACCAGGACCTACGAGGGGGATTACACAGTGTTGCTGTTGCAGACAGCCAGGTCAGTAACTTATGTTACTACATTACGTCTGCATTGAGCGGTGAATGATTTAATCTTGTAGGCTTTATTTATTTATTTGATTTTTTCATCATCATCATCATCAGCCTTAAGACAACCACTATTGAACAAGGGCCTCCCCCATAAATGGAGGGGCGTTGCCATAATCCCCACGCTTGGCAGGCGTCTTGGGAATCGCAGTGAAGTTGTTAAGTACACGGAAGTCGTTGCATTTGATTTTTTACAACCTCATTATTTACTCCACCCGCTTCTCATACTTGAGGTTGCGGGTTGGATACCGGGCAAGTACTTAGAAAAACACCATGTAGAGACCTGGAGATATAATTAATGTAAGTCTGAAATCGCTAATCCGCCTTGCAAACGTGACGATCAATGCTCGTGTTTTCTCTGTATGAAAAGAGGTTTTGGCCCTACAGTTACAGGCTGGTATTATATTTATATTTTTAATTACAACAAGTACCCAGTAATACAATATCTTAACTATAAGCCTTCCAAATTCCGATCTATTTTCTAGTTAGTTTATTCCAAGAAATTCAAGTAAAACAATATTTTTTGTTATTTTCAGATTTTTGGTAAAAGCCTACGAGCAAGCGGAAGCAAAGCAGCCAGTCACACCAACCGTGTCATATTTGACGTATGCCTTTTCTGGCAGTAAAGCAACTTGGGATAGCAGTCCTGATGGCATCATCAGGTCCTTCCAAGCTCTTGCTGCTGGGTTAGTAAAGATATTTTTTCATGTCATTCTGCATCAGGGACTTAAGTCTGCTATTACAATAGTGTCAGAATGGTCTATCATTGATTTCTTAATGTTTGATTTTCACAAGTTTGGTAATCTACTACTATAATGGCGTCATTATGACATTCCATTGGTCAACCACTGACACGCCATTGGAAGAAATGATAGAATGGTAATCTCGTACAAAATGACAAATGAATGACTGACTTGGGCGTTAATCTGCTAAAATTTTGTCAGTTCCTTTGATCAGTGACCTACCATTAGAACGTCATTTTGTAGTCATTGCTTTTAATTCGACCGACCAATGATCGACCATTATGAATTTAGCAGATTACGAACTTTTAACAAAATGACAATGGGATCGTGTTGGAATGACGAAATTATAAAAATAGCAGACTTGGCCCCCTGGTATGTTAAATAGTAACCGCCGTCACATCTGCAGTATCAGAGGCTTCAGAGATGCGTTGTCATCCCTAAAACATTATTTGTTTATTATTTTCAGCCTGTATTTTCCTACTGCGGCAAAAGCTTCCTTTTCTCCTTTCCAACCCTCTCTGTCTAGAGCTAGTGTGGACCAATCCCACTTGTAAGCGTCAAGCTCATCCCGCAATCTTTGCAAGAGTCTATCACGATTTCGTGGGACATTTTCCGGGACCCACATTGTGGTTGTTTTAGTCCATCATCCGTTCGACACGCGGCAGATGTGGCCGGTCCAGTCCCACTTAAGCTTGACTGCTTTTTCAGACACGTCGGTGATTTGGGTCATGGATTTGTGTCTTGCTCCAGAAACATATCTACGTTTATTTATTTACGTCCTTCATTTGTTTCCTAATTGCTACTCTTTGCAAGACGACTTGACCTATGTATATGATTGCATTTCAGAAAGTTATCTTCGTGTATAAGAAATATGAGGAAGCGCATGCGAGCGGGTCTATCTCAAATTGATGCATGGGAGGTGTCCACCATACAGCTGGTTGCTGCAGCAGAGGTACGTTGTGGTTGAACAAATTCATTCATCAGGCCATTGACACTAAAAATAATGAATCAAATGCTTTACTAATATGGGTAAATACAAAGATTGTATCCCAACAAATGATATTGACTTTGTAATCTGCATCTGCGATAACTGATATTCACGCGAAGGAAGTCGCGGGCAAAAGCGAATATCTCTATATTTTAGTACTCAGAAAACAGAAAACAATTATTTTATTATTTGCACTAAAGATCTTAATATTTAGATGGTGATTACAAATTCAGGCTGTACAAGAATCTATCAAAAGCAACTATACTGAAAAGACTGCATAATAATAATGAGACCAGTATAAGTGCACCAGTAACCAATGTACACCATAAAGTCATTAACCATTTACCGCACAGGCCCACTGCAGAGCTGTGATTGCTGACACGTATAGAAAAGAGATTGTAGCACTTACTGCCAATTCAAGCCCGAACGTGAAGATAGTTATGGAACAGCTGTCGACCCTCTACCTGTACTACTGGGCTTTGGAGAGGACTGGAGACCTCCTGATGGTAAGAGATTAGCATTAGAAAGCTTACAGGAGAAGTGGTACTTGAACGTATTTAGGTACTACCGAGCAACCAAGCTAAAGGTTAACTTTTCTAATGTACAAATACTTTTATCGCGACATAAGCTATTTTCGTATAGTTAGTGCTAACATATAATTAGGAGCAGTTAAACTTTCAAAATCAATCTTACTAAGTAATAGGAAAATGAAAAGAATTGTTACAAAGCGAGCAAACTTCATTAATATATTTATGAACTAAATTATAAATTTTATTATGCAGTACACGTCGGTAAAGGAGAATGATCTGGTGGACCTCCAGTTGAGATACGAAGAGCTGCTGGTGAAGATACGACCTAATGCAGTCGGGCTTGTTGATGCATTCGATCTAAGGGATGAAGTGAGTATCATAATGATTCAAGTTGAGATTAAATAGGTACTAGGCACGGTATGTAAGTAATGAAGCAAATAATTATGCATTCAAAAAGAAAGACTTTTCAAGAAGTCAAAATAATACCAATAATCCTACTACTATCCTATCTTCACCTACAACTATTATTAAACAAAAGTTTGTGAGAACGCATGGATCGATGTGTGTGTCTCACTTTCACGTCAAAATGGCTGAACAGAATTAGCTGAAATTTGGCACAAATTTAGATATTGATCTAGCTTAACACATAGAATGTTAATCCCATTTTTGCTTTTCCGTCTGCTAATTCGGGACTATGGAATAATTCTGCAGTAATAATAACATAAAGCTAGAATTATACTTAAAACAAAAGCAAGTCCATTCTACATCCGCATTGTTAATACATTTCTTTCAGCTTCTCCACTCAGTCCTAGGGTCCTATGACGGCCGAGTATACGAGCGTCTGATGGAGGAAGCTCTGAACAGCCCGATGAACAAAGAGCCGGTCAACCAGAGCTACTACAAGTACTTAAGACCGATGCTGAAGGCACAGCTGTGATATGAACGTGAATTGAGTCGGATGTCTTAGAAGTTTTACGATTTTGTCGCTAGTAAATGTCAGAATGCCAACTCTCGTTATTAGTTTGAAATCTAGTCGCGATCAATGTCAAAAACTTGACATACTGGCTTTTAAAATTCAGTAATTTTTGTCAGAATTGCCCTGCCCTGGTTATAGGATATGTGAATGAGAATGGGTCGCTGATCTTGTACTTCAACAGTGCACACTATTGTACGTACGATACGAATACCTAATTAACAGGATATTTAAAAGATAGTTTTATTACTTCTTGCAGTAATCTGTATCCTATCATTTATGAACAATGTTAAAATCCTATTAGGAAAAAAAACTATAATTTGAGTCATACCTGCCCTTGAATTCGCAACTGCAGTTTTGTTACAATCTACCTTGATTATGTTGGTGCCAAGTTGGATTATATTTATTTTTAATATTAATATTGTTATAGTTATTAGATGTTGTAAAAATTAAGGATGAGGATTACGAATAAATGTTTTTATATTTTATTAGATTATTGTCTTTTACCTATTTTTATAACCTTTTTTATTTATTCTTGACCTTTCTTTTGTCTTGTGTGTTTTTGATTAAATATTCCATCGCACATAAGATTTAAATTAATAGGTAACACTTTGAGACTTTGACAAACATTTTCTACTTCTATAATGTTATGTATACAAACGATCTGTGATATAATACCAGTTCAAGGTACAAATACTGAACTTTGAACCTTTTGAAAGTCAGATGGAACAATGTATGTACTTATCAGAGTACGTTTATGAGGTAATATATTTTGTAATCAACAATAATATCTAACAAAACAGTTTTTAGCACCAGATAAGAATTATAACAACAATTAAGTACCCAGTATTATATTTGCGTTGTGATAACGCGCATGGCAGTTGAATAAGAAGTTGCTAGCACAATCGTTGCCCCACTACAGAGTAACATATTTAATCATAATACTAGATACTATTGAAATCATTCCGTTGTAAGAATGAGTGCGAAAGTGAATCAGGACTTGTCCGAAGAGAGAAATAAATGTGATTTTAATGTTGAAGAACTTACTAATTACCTAGATGGGGGTGCCAAGGCGACTAAAAGCAGAAGAGAGTTGGGTAAGTCTCTATTCATTTGTTTATTTACTAACTGTTTGAGTGTTCAGGTTGCGTAACCTTCTTTATTATGTTAATAAAGCGAGTTGCTGTATAACATAACGTCAGAAATGTTTGTTTGAGGAAACCGAGTGTTGCTAACTTCAGTTCAATATTTATTGCGCAGGTCGCTCTTTGGTTGCTGCGAATGAATTTTTAGAGTATTGGAAAATATTACTTTAAATGATTTTATCTTACAAGTTTGCTTGGGGTATAGAATTTATGACTGATACGAAATAACATAACCTGCGTATCTATTCTGATAAGATTATCTTTATAGTGAGCATATTATCAAACTAGCAAGCATTGTTACGGAGGTAGATATCTAGTGATTATGTCAAATTACATTTAGTTCAAAGTCCGATTTCCTAAGATCAATTATCACATAAACTGGTAGATAAAAAATAATGTTGTTCTTTAAAGTTCTAAGCTTATTGACCCTTGCGTGCGGTCTGAAATGACGAACAAAATTAAGTTATTCTTGATAGCAATGTTTTCCTTATACAAGAATTGTTAGCGAATATTTTATCAGGCGTTAATTCAAACAGCGGTATTTTTAAACCGCGGTTTCATGGCTGGCTCGCCGGTTTTTACCGCCAAGAGATCACCCCCTTTAGTTTAGTAACAGCACATCGTTTGCGAAAACTTCATGCAGGTTTTAGATTTTACCATACCTAATGTTATTCTGTAAAAAATCTCCCTCTTAAGGTGAAGTGGAACTGGTGAGCTGTCATCCTACCTGCACACTCATACTAGCACACGTATACAAACACACACACACACATACGCACACACACTCACACACTAAATCAATGTATCAATCCTAAACATATTTTACGTGAATATGCAATAACTAGGTACTGGAGGAACACTACTTTCCAAGTTATGCAATAGACCTAGTTTGGAAGCCAGGGAACCTGTAACTGTGTAAATTTAATTAAATTATAACATGTAGTGACAGTGAAGATATTTATTGTAAATGTGTAATTTATATTAAATAAACGATTCATTACAGAGAAAAAAGTGCTCAGCACTAAAGGACTGATAGACGATGTACCTGAGGAGTACCTCAGTCATAAGGAGAAGTATGAGAACGCCATACGTAAATCTGTTCTACTATACAGAGCGTTGAAGGAGGCTGAAGATCCCAACCAAACAGAGCAAGAGAAGGCAAAGTAAGTTAAAACTTACTTTGAAAGGAAATTATTTTATTTTTTTATTTATTTATTTCTCTGTCTTACATCGACCATTACAGGTGAGGAATAAATCAATTTGGGTATAAATATAATAATCACCAAAAAATACTTTAGGATCTTAAGCTCCCTTACCAAAAAAATATACTAAACTAGCGGACCTGGCAGACGTTGTCCTGCCACCCGACTATAGCGCCATCTGCCGGGTCCATTTGTGAATCTAAACCATTCCAATCTCGAATCCACTGGAACACACACTAATAAATTCATCAAAATCGATCCAACCGTTTAGGAGGACTTCACTTTCATACACACGCACAGAAGATTTTTATATTTATGATTATACCAAATGTACTAAATTGTCACCAAATCTTAGTGTGCAAAATAACCAAAATCTTTTTGACCCCCCCTGGGGCGGATCCGTCATGGTTAGGTTAGGTTAGAACTGTGACCCCCTGAATGTGTGCCAGAATCAAATCGCTTTTTACAGTCAAACTCATACATTTCTACACACCATTTTGGTGACCATTTACTATTTTTGGTTTTATTTTATTTTTTTATTTTATTGGTGATCATTTAGTGATTTAGTAGATCTGGAGGTTCGTTAAACATAAGTCCAATAAATCCAATCAATTTTACCCAATGCGATAAAAGCGCCTATATAACATAATTACTAACATCTGTAACTTATTATAAACAATGCATTTCTAGTGAGTACAAATGAATAGGTCCGTCTCACTAGCAATGAGGTTGAGAGTGCGAAGTGCGCGCGTCAGAGACGCCTCTCTTAACAGAGTATCTATCTAGTATATATATATAGGTATATGTATCTATCTACTACCGGGATAAAAAGTATCCTATGTCATAATCTAGGTTGTGGTCTACTAGTGTGCCAAATTTTATCCAAATCTATGCAGTCATTGAGATGTGATTGATCAACAAACATACATACTTATACATTTATAATATTACCAGCGTGAATCGGTGAGTCGGTTATCGCGGATGCAGACGAAGTCGGGGGTTAAAGAGTAACCTATATCGTTTCTTGGGGTTCAAACTTAACGCGTACCAATCGGTTCAGTACTTTAGTGGTGAAAAACTAAACAAACAAATAAATAAACAAACTCACCATTGCATTTATAATATCAGTATGGATATTAGTACTAAATTACCTTAAGTATCTGCCACGTCACCCACACACGCGAGGACCTAATTACTGCATCAGCGGATGTCGTTACCATGGCTCAATACTGGGGTATGATTCTGTAAGACCTCATTCTAAACTTCGAATCTGAATCCGCTGAGTTTCTTGATTGGCATTCTAAAAACTCGGTGGAAAATTCGAATTTTCACTAGCGCCACCGTTGCAAGCGTTTCAGCGAGTTGAACTAAATTGACAGGGAGATTTTGACAGATAAAGTATATCTCATACAGACGTAAGAAGTGGCATTCTGTAAGGTAATTTCCCCGTCACTTCGACGCTCACTTCGCACTCGAACCCGATTCAAAGTGTCAAATATATCAAGGTCATTTTGAACCTTATGCAGAGTGAGAGTGAATAGCGATGTGAGATGCGAGTTGTTGTTTGAATTTTACAGAATCGACCTACTGGGCCAAACAAAAATTACACTATGATTCGTTCATCCACATTTGCCATCGATACGCTAAGAAGAATATAAGTAGTTCGATTTCGAAACTTAATTATGCTCTGAATACGAGGCGAGTGGCTGAGCCGTAACTAGTCCCAAGTTTTGATACGTGGTAAGGTTCTATGGTAATAAAAAACTTGACGCGGGAGTAACAAATATGCATTTACAGAATTGTAATAATTAATTAAAATCATCAACATGACTTTCCACGTTAATATAATCCGTAAACGTCATATATTTATTAAATAGGCGTCATATATTCTTTACATTTAAGGATTTTGCTAACTTGGAGAGCTATTTTGTATTTTATTACCATACAACTAGATTATCATCATCATGTCAACCTTTAGACGCCCACTGCTGGGCATAGGTCTCCCTCAAGGGGGGTTCAGCCGTAATCGCCATGCTTGGCCGATGCATGTTGGCGATCGCAGTAGGTGTTATGGTACTCAGAAGGACGCTGCTGCCCATCTTCTGGTCAATATCATTTTGTCGCCTTCTACGACACCCACGAGCAGAAATAGGGTGGTGCTATTAGCGGCCTGAAAATTACAGAAAACTTAAGAATATTTGAATTTTGCGGGCTACCCTGGTGCTTTAGCTATATTATGACATATTCTTTGATTATGAACTAGGGTGATATTGTTTCAGTGCTAGTTACCGCAGTCTAATAAGTTTAGCAGTTTTCAAAGACAACTCTCCGTTTACCCTCCACTTCGCTATGTTCATACCGGCCATATTAGGACAGGCTGATGAAGAGCAGAGGAAATACTGGATGAGGAGAGCCAGCAAGATGGAGATTATTGGAACTTATGCACAGGTAGGCAAATGATGGGCGTGAAGTTAAAGAAACTACAATGTGAAAACAACATGTCTATAATAACATTCTACTAAGACCCACTGAACATAACGTTAGCAAACAACACTAACACATATGACTAGTTACGAAAGTCGGCGGCTATTGCTCTGTTTGTTGTTTAGTTGCCACCGACTTCCAAAACTATTGAAAGTCTTGTGTTCTGTGCTAAAGTTATTTTTCACTTTGGAGTTCTTGAAGGCGGTTCTGTTTTGTAAAACAGCTTTCTATTTTCCGCTTTAAGTACCTCTAATTTTACACCCTAGTGGGACCCTGAGGCATACTCCATACATTAAAAAAAGTTTTTTTTAAATATCCAAGTACCTAAGTATATGACATTCGACAAAGTATATATGGATCAACTGATTATTTTGGCGATTTTAGGGTTACACATAGAATTATTTTCCTATGGATAAATACCAGAACAATAACCAATTTTCATGTTTATGGTTAACAACAATCTAGGGTTGTATTTATTAAAATTTTCAGACGGAGCTTGGCCACGGAACGTTCATTCGTGGGTTAGAAACAACGGCTACTTACGATCCAAAAACTGAAGAGTTTGTTCTGCACAGTCCCACGTTAACCGCATACAAGTGGTGGCCGGGAAGTTGTGAGTTATTATTCAACGAATAGCTCTCATCATCTTTCTGCCATTAAACCATGTCAACCATCATGATATCACTGATTCCTTTCTTTTTCACGTTTCTTCACACGGTCGGTGAAGACGGTTCATCCTAGGCAAGCGTGTTCCACGAATTGCTGTAAAACTCAAGCTCAAGCAAAATAAAAAATAAAAAACAATCCATCCATCTTTTCTGCGGCGTTCCTCTTTCTCTCTATACATCCACATTTATATTCATAACTTTTTAGGTCACGTGCGTTTCATCCCTAATCTTCACATGTTCATACTAAGACGATATGATTCCTTTTCAACTTTTCTGCCACTGGCACAACTTTCAAACTTCCTCTAATATACTAGTTTCTTCTTCTTATTTTATGCATAACCCTATTACGTTATATTTAATTATTCTCATACTCATCCTCCTTCGGTTCTAGTGGCACACACCGCCAACTACTGCGTGGTGATGGCCCATCTCTACAGCCAGGGCAAGAGCTGCGGCATTCAGCCATTCCTTATTCAGCTGCGAGACGAAGAGACCCACATGCCACTCCCAGGTATCAAACTTGGTGAGATCGGGGCAAAGCTTGGTTTCAACACTGTTAATAATGGGTTCCTTGGGTTCGAGCATCACAGAATAAAGAGGGACAGGATGCTAATGAAGAATGCTCAAGTGTTGAAGGTACGCTAACATATTTAATAGAATTTGGTACTAATATCTGCAGCAGATATAAAGGAAGATGTTTTGAACAAAATATATTTCTATCCTGTGCTTTCAGGACGGTACATTCAGAAAATCGTTGAACAGCAAACTGACGTACGGCACGATGGTCTACGTGAGGGTGGTCATCGTCAACGGCATGGCTAACCAACTGGCCAGAGCAGTCACCATCGCCGTCAGATACTCCGCTGTTAGGAGGCAATCGGAGTTAAAACCTGAGTAAGTTTTAGACAAGAAAAGAATGTCCGTGGAGTTTCTTGCTCGTGCTTATCCATAGAGACCTATATACGTTTTGGAACAAGCATCTAGCTTCAACTTTCTGACTAACTGACCGACTCTTTGACAATTCAAAAGTGCCTGTAAATGGTTTCATTGAAATAAACGCTTTGACTTTGAAAACAAGAACTATTCGACCTCAATTGGTTCTATCAAAGCACCGGGACGTGAATACGTTCAACGCACCCTTGGTACTGATTGTCACTATTTTCTTAGCTGGCTGTAAGAAATGCAATGTTTTACTTTGTAACGTTACGGTTAGAAGGCCAAGGAAGGAATAGTATTCCACTAAACTGGACGTTTAGTAAGCAGTACAATAACAACCGCTTGCCGGCTGTTACCTCTGTGATAACGTGCATAGTTATTTGTCGATCAAGTGTGTGTGAGTTATCCGTTTCCTTTAATTTCAAGTGCTGGTGAGCCTCAGATCCTGGACTACGTGACGCAACAGCACAAACTGTTCATCGCCATTGCTTCAAGCCATGCCTTCAGTCTGACCGCTAAGTGGCTGACTAGGATGTACCAAAAAGTTACCGCTGACCTGGAGAAGGGAAACATGGATGAACTGCCAGAGGTTAATTTAATTATTTATAAAACTTCATTATCCATTAGAGCAAATGGACCACTATGTATAGCCGCAAGCACAATTGATATTGTCATCAAATTTTTCTTTAACTGAAAAAAAGAGTAGTAATTAATAATCTCACAACTAAGTATGTCGAATATCACAACATGTTACATTAAATTCAAACTTAGCACCTGATGACACAATTTTCTTAAGTAATTTCTTTTTCATCATTAGCGATTGACTCTTATTGAAAGTATTTATTGTAGCTACACGCCATAGCCTGCTGCCTGAAGGCAGTGACGTCATGGGACACAGCGGCCATGTCAGAGCGGTGTCGGACGTCATGCGGCGGTCACGGCTACATGCTGTCCTCCAACCTGCCTCAGATATATGGACTGGTGACAGCTGCAGTGACTTATGAGGGGGAGAACACAGTGCTTATGTTGCAGACTGCTAGGTAACGTACTTTGTATTTGGAACATAACTACTTATGTTATTCTTCTTCATGTTTCCCTCACTACTAAGGAGGATCAGTTGCCGACGTACCACAAGTGGCGTCTTAAAGCTATGTGGTCGATCGAGTTCTGGGCTGCTGCTACATTGACAATATTGCCAGCACTCTGCCCTGAAAAACGTAATTGGAGTTGTACAGACTGTTGATTTAGTCACCTGGATCAAGGTGGTGATTATTCTTCCCGTCGTATTAAACCACTTTCCCTAAGACACCCTATGTGTTCGACAGCATAGTAACTAAAGAGTCCTACTAGACATGTTTGTGTGCTGCCTTAAAGAGATGTACCACATGCTGGTATATAATTTTTGGCAAACTAATATTTTGCAAGCTCTCCAGTACAGCTACCACTATTGCTAAAATTGAGAAAACACTAAAGCTCAAGTACTTTTGAAACTAGTTTGAATTAATAATATTTAAAAATCTAGTTTCCTACGGAAAATTGTTTATTATGACCGGTATGAATCACCTCCTTGAACGGTGCGGGTGACTAAATGTGAAGGAGGACTAGAAGACGGACTAGGATGACTGAAATATACTACGAAAAAGTACAAAACTAGATAGACAATTCAGATCAAATTGAAAACACGTTAGTTGTGAAAGAGTAAAATATTGCAATTTAATAAACTCATCGATGCACCTGATTTAGTGACATCATTGGATTTTCAAAATGAATTGTGAGCAAAATATAGATAAGTTCCAAAACTAAATGATATAATAAATTGTGAATCATTCACATTAAGAAGATGATTCACCTAAGCTGTTCAGTTTTTTCTGTAGCAGACGCTCTCCAATAAAATGCTGTCATTTAAAATTATGGATGTCAAAACTATAACTTATTTAAATTGTAGCTAACGGGATCACAACATTCATTACGACTTTGATTAAGTGTTATATTGGTATGATATTATGGCGAATTGATTTCGATTCGATTTTTTATTTAATTGGTGAATGAAAATAGATGTCGATATCGAGACAAAAAAAAAATATTGGAGATTAAGAGGAGATTATTTGTCTTCCTAATCTCCAATAATTTTGTCTGTGTTCATGGAGCAATAAAAGCATGTAGAGGCAAGACATATAAAATAAGTATATACGCAAAATAAGATTACTCTTTGTCCTGTTAATATGTGACCATACGATAGATTATCTCACATCGTGGCCTGCGTTCCCTAATAGCGCCACAGGACGATTTAATGGCTGCTGTCATGTCACACAACGCAAGTTGGTGTGACAATGCTAGGCTTCATCGCTCGAAGAACCGATAACTGATGAGGAAGAAAGGTTCTCGAGTGGTGGTAACGAAGTGGAAGGCGAAGTGTTGGTAGGCCTCCCACTAGATGGACCAACCCCATCGTCAAGGTCGCGGGTAACCGGTGGATGCAAGCGGCAGGTTGCCCTTGTGGCGTACTATGGGGGAGGCCTTTGTTCAACAGTGGACGTCTTTCGGCTGATGATAATGATGATCAAACAACGCAGTTAAATTGGTCAAGTTTTGGGCTGCAACAATAGGTATACTTAATAGTAGTTAGTTTGTCATCGAAACGATAAGAGAGTATGTCTTGTCCCCTGCACACGTGTGGACCTAATAACTGCGTCAGCGGATGGCGTTGCCGTGGCTGAGTTCTGAGTCAAACAAAGTATTTCAAAAAACAAATAAGTATATTTTATACGTATTTATTTATGTATAATCGATATTGGCCATTGATACGCTAAGAAGAAGTATGTATGTGCTGGTACACAATAACTACTTTGGTGTATTGGTAGCGCATCAGTAATGTCTTCAGCTTAAAAATAAGATGGTTGTTCCAGGTCTCTAGTAAAGGCGTGGGAGCAGGCATTGGCTGGTAAAGTATTGACTCCAACAATGTCTTATCTGTCAGAGAAGTTCAGCAACCGACAAAAATGGGAAAACTCTGTCGATGGAATTGTCAAAGGCTTTCGACAAGTCGCTGCTGGGTAAGATCTTTTACGAGGACACTTTTATTAAATCTCTGTCATTTGAATGCCCACTTGCGCCGAAGACGTAACTCAGAGTTACAGTAACTAACATGAGAATAAATTACAAAGTGTCAACTAACTCGGAGCTGAAAAAGCTAACCCTGGCTGACTGTTTTGTCATGAAGGTATTTTAGGGCCGCCATCCATCTAACTCATCTTTTTTCTTCCAACATACAAAGGAAGTCAGTGTCAACACTCCTATTCTTAATTAACATTTTTTTATAGAAAAGTGGCATCCGCAGTTGACAGCATGAAAAAGTATACCAAACAAGGCCTCGCTCCCGAAGATGCATGGAACATGACATCAGTTCAACTGGTTGCTGCCTCTGAGGTAGATACCTATTTCATTATTTTCAGTTAATAGATCTACTTACATAATTAGAATATACAATAATATACGGGTCCATATTGGCTCACCTAAAGTTCTTTACCCGAAATTGTACTTCCTAAGGATTTGTAATCCGAATGATCACTCTTCCTAAAATTTTTCATCCTAAAGTTTTTATTCATACTATTTGTAGTGCTACCGGCGATGTTCATAACACTCATGTTTCCGAAAATTGTTATTAATAATATCATTAATGTAAATATATTTAAACTCCTACTGTTTTTTATCGTAACGCTTCTGTCCCTAAACATAATTACCATAATATTTTCACTCATACTCGGAAAGAAACATTTACAAAGTGTAATAAAAAATATATGTGGGTTATATTTATAGTTTTAATTTGAGGGTATGATTATTATTTGGGGGTATGCTTTACATAACGTACTGAGTTGTGTCTATTGCTAAGTTCAAACCTACTGCGCGTGCGTGCAAGCAAGCATGCAGCAGGCAAGCAAGCATGCAGCGAGCAAGCAACCATGCAGCATGCAAGCAAGCAAGCATGCAGCGTGCAAGCAAGCATGCAGCATGCAAGCAAGCATGCAGCGTGCAAGCAAGCATGCATCGTGCAAACAAGCATGCATCATGCAAGCTAGCATGCAACATGCAAGCGAGCATGCAACATGCAAAGTGGGCAAAGTGTTACAATAAAATACCTCCCCACATAGTTCAACTTAATGAGACAAAATTTAAGTCTTATATTAAACGCACACTATGCAGCCGAGCATATTACAAATTGGATGATTACATCACTGATAAAAATGCTTGGCTGGATGCTGGTCTAGCTCCACAGCCATAAGGGTTCATAGATTTATTGATTAGCATTGGTAACTATTTTTGGAGCTGCTGAAGATCTACAGAGAGAAACATTATCTTTGCATTGTATAAACTCAAACTATTAGTATTATATAATTTTGCATAGCACATACATGTGAGCACTATGTACTTTAAAGCTACCATTTACGAGATATGTCTTTCGTTGACTTGAATATGCCCTGGCGGTTGAGAGTTTGTCATGCTCACTTGAATGTCTTGCTGATGGTGGCGCATATGTTGGATCACTTGGTTCCCTTCAAAATGGTTGAGCTAAATGGTGCCGATCCGTGCGTCATGTTCGTGAACGGGCGCCGTCAGTTGAGACTGGTCATCTCTTAGCTACCTCGGTTATTTTAAATTTATTTTGAATTGTCTAATTTCATTGTCACTAGACCTCTTTTAACGTGCACAACTTGTTATATTGTTCTCACATTGTACCCCTAGATTCAACATGAATAATGTAACCTAAATTTGTAATATTCTATTGATTTTAAAAGAGTGTTCATGGAGTTTCTTGCTCGTTCTTCTCCATAGAATCCTACTGTTTGGCACGAGCAACTAGCTGCAACTTTTTGACTGACTGACTCCT
Organism: Charanyca ferruginea; assembly: GCA_947361185.1. Taxonomy (NCBI): domain Eukaryota; kingdom Metazoa; phylum Arthropoda; class Insecta; order Lepidoptera; family Noctuidae; genus Charanyca; species Charanyca ferruginea. The sequence goes on along the minus strand of OX376058.1, from coordinate 25,819,618 downwards.
TGACAATTCAAAAGTGCCTGTAAATGGTTTATTTGAAATAAATGATTTGAGTTTGAGTTTGAGTTTTGCAGCAGGCATGATTTCTGTCACGGCTCCGGCGTTGCGGGGCTCCGGCGGTCCCACGCGAGCTTATCGTCGCAGATGGTATTCACGCTCACCACCGCAGCTTCGGCTTGCTGGCCGGCTTCGCCGGCCACCCTCAGCCGCGGCGGCGGGCGTTAAAACCACCTGCTCCTCAGCTCACGGGCCGCCTCGCCCCTCCGCGCCTACGCGGCTTTAAATTACACTCTTGGGGTAGGGCAGACAAGACTACGTGGAGTCGGTTTCGCAGCGATTCGTTTCTGTCATTAACTTTTGTAGCACAACATATTCACTTTTTAAGACAATATTTTAGTTATTGTCTATATTTTCGTTGAAATAAATTCCATGGAAAAATACACTGAACAAACAATATTCGTTAAAAAATAATTCTACTGTGTGATAAATTTGTTAAACAAAAAAATGTGAATAAAAATTCATTGAATTGTGTTTCTGTGAAATCTGTTTCATTGAAGTAAATAGTCTTTGAAACAATAATAGTCGAAATAAAATTACAAGAACCAAATATGATAAGAAACATTTTCTGGAATACGAAATTCTATGAAATTTCCGTCTGCGAAACAAGGGGACACCGTTATACGTGTTATGTGAAAATAAAGTTACGCAAAATTAATGTATATAGTACTGATTATTATGAATAAAAAGAAATCTAAACAAAAAAGATATGACTTTGAATAATAGTGTAAAAGATGGTTATGTTGAGAATAATAGATGTTTATTGCTACTGACATTATGAAGTTGAATGCTTCGGATTATGAACATTAGAGACGTGATTGTTAGGATGAAAAATGTTAGGAAGAACATTTTCGGATTTCCAATTATCGGAGTTAAAAATTTAGGGGAACTTTGGCGCACCCATAATATACATACTTACTGAACGGATACCTGTATAAAATCTACGTTTTTATCGGATCTATAGGAAAACAAGGAGAAAAATGTTTGAAGTGAAAGAAAAAGGCCAAATAAAAGATAATATAAGGATCGTGTTAAGAACGATATAAAAAAGGGAATCAGTGATAGCATGACGATTGACAGATTGATTGGTCAAAGGTTAAGGCGCTACGATTGCCGTGTTCGGTCTGTGGGTAGGTGACCATCCATTACATACCGAGTTCCCTCCGTGCCTCGAAAAGTACGTCAAGCCGTTGGTCCCGGCTGTCATTCGTAGATCTTTGGCAGTCGTTATGGGTAGTCAGAAGCCAGAAAGTTTGACAAGTTTACCAAGGGGTATCGTGACCCAGTAACTGGGTTGTGGACATCCGATGGGCATGTTAAACACTGGTATTCAGCTGGATGCTGGTTAGACTGGAAGCCGACCCCAACATAGTTGAGAAAAGGCTAGGTTATGATGATGCCTGCAATTTCTTGTGAAATAAAAAAGAATTAAGTAACACGTTTTTAAAGTTAATAATTTATGGTGCCTTCTCACAAAGATTATTTGTGGTAAAGGAATAATATGATACCCGATATTTCATCTAAATATGAAAAGTAACTGTTGTTTGGAGATTTATATTATTGTCGTTTTCGTCTTTAGTGTTCATTTCAAGTGTCAATATTTTATCGCTACCAAATTACAATTAATATTGATTACTTATTCTTATGTCGTAACAAATTATTAAATGTGGTGTAGCGGTGTGATATTGATCCTGTATCGATCTTTTTTTATATTATTTCCCGTTTTAAAACAAAACTCTTTTTAAAAAAAGATTCTTCGAAATTCAAATTACATTAAATCAAATGTGCCAGTATCACTTTCGAATTAGGATCATGACATTCATCGCCATTTGCGACTATTCTAAATAGGTTTTTAATTTCCATATAAAGAGACCTTGATTTAGTTGAAATATAAATTCCTAAAAGTCAGCTTGACATTATCGCAACACCTCCTACGTTTAAACCTAAATATTAAAAAACCAAACAGATGTTCTGGCAAGAAAGTATTTTTTTTAAACCGATAAATTAGTTCAAAAGATAAATAAAACTGTACCTAGGCTTTTTTTTTAAACGTCACGGGGAGTTGAGACCATGAAGATATAGGTATAAATGGAGCCAACACTTAGAACAAAAGCTTGAAACCAACTGTGGGTTGATGCTCTCTTTCTGAATGCATACATAAGAACGAGACACTGATATATGTTTTCTTTATCTTATGTATGCATTCAGAAAGAGAGCGTCTGCCCACAGTTGGCTTCACTTAGGTATTTAGAGAGTTGCCTCCACTTTTATCTATAAGCTTCTTGGTTGAGACCCGCTGAGGAACCGCGGGACTCTGCCGGGGGAGAGGTGAATGCTCATGAGAATCCCGCACCGGGCCATAGGAAGAGGTGGAACACCGCGGTAGTTTTAGCCGGTAAGAGTCCGGCATGCCCCTCCGTCACCCCCACGACGGAGGAAGTCAATGAGGATTTCACGGACCTCGGCCTCATAGTCACAGACTAGAATAAAAATGGGTGCGTGTACTTATGTACGAGCGTGAGAAGTTATACTTCTTTGGCATTATTAAAAAAGTATATAAGCACAATTTGAATTGTAAACAACGCCATCTCTGCCGTACATGCTGAACTACTTACTGCCCAGTAAGTAGTTCAGCATGTACGGCAGAGATGGCGTTGTTTACAATTACTCCCGTGAGAATTTTGTGTGACGCTGTGCGCGCGCATGCGCGAATCGTAAAATTTCACTCTCATCATTTTTTCATAACGCGCCTAAAGAAGTATAACTTCAAAAAGTTTTTTCAAAAAAAAAGAAAACCGCCGTCAAAAACTAAAAAGTGATAAATAACTTTAGCACACAACACACTTCCGAAAGTAAAGTAATGTGTGTTCTGTGCTAAAGTTATTTATCACTTTTTAGTTTTTGAAGGCGGTTTTCTTTTTTTTGAAAAAACTTTTTATTCTAGTCTGTGACTATGAGGCCGAGGTCCGTGAGGCATGTTTGTACAAACGGTCTGGCTCACTTAGGGTGCTTCACTTTCGATATGCGTGGCGCGGAGTCCTTCTTTTTTTTCTAGTCCGTGTTTTAAATGTACAGACGCCAGCACATCAAGTCATACCTAACTGTCAAATTTTCCCAATTAAAAATGAACCTTATGCGTTTGTTATAAAGTTAAAAATCTATCAAAGAAATTTGACAGATTGTAGTAGCTTGATGTGCTGGCCTCTGTACAAGTTCGTGAGCTTAGTATAGTCGTGATTTCATGAACTAGGTATCCGTTCCAGCAGTTAAACTGATGACAGGTAATTGTTAATTGAATAAATCTAAAAGAATCTGATTAATTATATTAAGATTAAGCCACTTAATTATGCTCTTACTTATGAAATATAAATTTAGGCTCGTTTGTAACTTCTTCTTATTGAGAAATTATTCAAATATAGCTAACTGCTTCTTTAAAATATGATAAATAATACGCATTATAAATCATACTCACGAAGTTTAAAGATAGGCACAATACAATTTATCTTACTAATGATATATTATTATGATTATATAAATATTATATCCACTATATATTTTTTTTTTTTACAATAAGCGACTTCAGATTATTTTTTAGGGTTCCGTACCTCAAAAGGAAAAAACGGAATCCTTATAGGATCACTTTGTGTCCGTCTGTCTGTCTGTCAAGAATTTTTATCTCGAGAAGGTGTGGAGGTATCGAGTTGAAATTAAAACCATATACTCAACTCTACGGTCCCTTGATGCTATAAAAAAATCAACTCTCTATATTAATGTGAAAAAAAGATACGGCCGTTTATGTCGCAAAAAACGCATTTATAATATTAAGTAGATTAAAGTATGGATTAGTATAGAAGAACAACAAAACAAGAACAATGGCTGTGATAAAACTATGTCATGTTTATACAGAGAATTTTAAATTAATCTTACATTGAAAAGTTTGAAGTTGGAATAGGTATAGTCTGTTTTGAGAGGTCTTCAAAATACCGAACAGCGATTCGAGATTTACAAATTAATTTGGACCTCCGACCGGAAAAGAGTGACAGACAGTGCATAAAAAAATAAATATTTACGATCTGTATACAAAACCATGTCCACAACCTAAAACAGGAACCAAAAGAAATCATTCAACTAATTAACACTAATAATGTTTGACAAAAAGCAATCAAATGCTATTATTATATTTTAATTATTATTACATTAATTATTATTGTGTCACTACTAATGGGTTTCCTTAGTTTATAGGCTGTTTCCGTATTTTATGTGCCTAACGGTTCTTAAATTAAAAATAATAAAAATATAGATTAAAAAAAGTCGTACAGTCGTGTTGTTCCTTCAATTAAATTGTCTTCATCAATCAAAAAGTTTGCAGTTAAAACTATAGACTATTAGTATTTGAACTATTAAATTATTTATGTCTCTATATCACATTTGTTAGGATTATAATTAAGATATTTTTATTTATTTCTGCTAAATTACGGTGGAGGCGTGGCTAATATATGGTATCGTACTACATCATGTTTTTTTTTTCAATTTAAGAGCGGTCAAGATTTTGGTGGGAATAAAGTTCAAAATCTGCAGATAATTAAAAAATATATATTTACATGAATTTACAATTGTTTTTATTCTCTTTTGTTTTCATTTCTGTGATGATGATGTTGTACTTAGTATTTACTTATTTGTTATCCATAAGATATTAAACATAAAATAAAAGGTGGTTTTATCCATTTACATAACATCAACATCATTTTCATTCATTTGGACCTTAATCAATATGAGATACTTACTTAAATAACATGCCAACACTCTTGATAACATACCAAATCAAAGCAATTATAACATTATATTTCTATGCTTGTCCACAGGCCCACTGTCGTGCGTTCATCTTGTCAACTTACAGGACAGAAGTGGAACGTACGACCTCATCTTTATCAGAACCTTTGAAGAGGGCGTTGAACCATCTGCTACAGCTGTATGCTGTCTACTGGGCTCTGGAGAAACTTGGAGATCTACTGCTGGTAAGTTTCACTACACCAAGAGAAGATAGAAGAATAAACGTCATCTAAAAGAGGTTTTTTGGTAAGACGAATAACCTCTTTGATGGACAATATTGTACACGTCTATAGATAATATTATTTTTTATTTTATTAAAGATAATATTGTAGATAAATGGGTTAAATAGAAACAATCCTTAGAAATTCCTATTTGGTACTGTAAGGCTAAGAACTCACGATGTGGTTTTTGCCTGCGCCCGCGCCCCAGCGGGAGCCGCAAACAACCGCGCACACCGCGGGCGTAAACCGCGTCGTGAAATGTGCTTCGATTTGTGCATCCTACAGAAGCTGCGGACCCGCAACCGCAGGCGGACGCGGGTGAAAACCGCATCGTGGGTTCTTAGCCTCAAGGTTGCATGCGTTTGCATATATCCGGCCCCTGAATGCTTCTAGAGATCTATAATACCCTGTTCACAATAAGATTAGACTTATGTCTAAAGGTGTGTTTATACACACCTTTTTTACAGTCCCTTCAACCGATTTGGACTTCTTTTCCGTAGGCTTAAGGATGACATTAGAGGCAAAAAAGTGGTTACAATAACAACTGTTTACTGCAGTTGCCATTTGTCATGCTACCAACGCAATACAAGTCAAAATCGGTTAAACGGACTGTAAAAAAGGTTTTTGTAAATGTCTAATCTTATTGTGAACAGGGTATAAGTGTCATTCCAATACATTTAAATAAAGTAGAACATAGTTTTTGTATATTATGATAGATTCGACTGACAGACGAACGATGAAATACGGTGTATTATTGTTAGTTTTACCTGAAATAATAGTTACATCAAGTTAATAATTATATCTTTCACATATCGTAGTTCGAGTCCCGATTATATACCATATAAATGTGGTGGAGGCGCCGGGTACCTTACGTTGTCAATTTTTCCGGAATATGTTTTTTATTTCATTATTTATGGAGCTAAGTAAGTACGGTCAGCAATAAAAGTCGATTAACTCTTCAGATTTTTTATATATTTTTCTTGAGCAGAAGGAAATACGGACAGGATAGAAAATCAAGATAATATAAACTCTTGACTATGATCTGAAATACTGTAAAGTATTACTTACATCGTATTTGGTTTTGTATCTTTTTAGAGGATATGAAAATGTAATAGTGTTAATCTACTTTTAGTGTTGACATTACATTAGTTATGAATGATTTTTATATCACGGTTACTCTAAGGTCCCTATATCTACAGGGTGTCCAGTAAATAGCACGACATACTGCAGGGGGTGATAGCTTGGGTCAATACCTGTCAAAACAACACATTATATGTTAAGCAAAATCTTACGGATTTACAGTTTTGCAAAATTTTCCGAAATATCGAAAAATCTCTACCTTGAAACAGATTTTTAAGCATCTCGTAATGAAAAATTCCTTTTCTAGTATTTTTTTACACCAAATTATTCGTGAACAGTTACTTTACTCATTGATAAGTCTTTTTTCTATCAAAAACAATAATGTTTTCAAGATATACAGTTTTTTGTTTAAATTTTCACAGGACAATTTCCCTATCGCCTAACTTTAACCTACAGTGGTGAAAAAAAATCCGTAAAGTTTTACTGAACATATATTGTGTTGTTTTGGTAGGTATTGACCCAAGCTATCACCCCCTGCAGTATGTCGTGCTATTTACTGGACACCCTGCATAGTGAGAAAACCACAGATGCCAGTGACATACATACATATACCTAACTCTATATCGGCAGATACCGTAACATTACAATACTTTCTTAAATGATAATTAAGGGAAACAAAGAAAAAGTACCTACACAGTATTAACTACAACTTTATCTTCAATCTTAGACTACTAATCCCATTCAATATCTCTACATCTACATTTGACACAAATATCTTTCTCTTGAACATAAAAGCAATTATTTCGTACTGTTAGATAATTTAGATAAATCTTTAATAACTGGATCATGCAAAAATAATGGCGTCCCACAATAGCTTTGATTATCTGCACAGGTACAGTTAAATAATACGTTGTAAAAACTCACTGCACGGTGCGATTGAGAACAAAAACATTTTATGTGCGCCTGTCAGCGAGGCAGCCATTTTGCATTTTTATTTTTTATTAGATGCGAAAGTTTAACTAACAATAAATTTTAGGTGTGCATGTCACCGTCATTTGGTTGAATCTGCTATTTGATTGAATGACTAGCGTGTTCATTGAATGATGTCAACATTCAATTGAATGACTAGGCCGAACGTTGATTGAACAAGCGTCACTCAACGTCCAACTAGTTAGCGGATTGTAACATAGCCCTTTGAACAGAGCGGACGTAAAATCAGTCAGGTGATCGAAATTTAGTTAATTTTTTTCCCACTGCGACCTAACCTAACCTCAAAGCACTAAAGTTGACTAAAAGGCGTAGGGGGGTAGTCCCGCTTCGCGGGGCTCAAGTGTTTAAATAAAATAGCCACGAAGGGGATGGCGGGGTCGGGGTCAAGACGTTGAACGTTACATTAAACAACTTGACGAGTTGTCCTTTAGTCATTCAATTAACTGTCGTCATTCAATCAAATAGCAGATTCCACCAGATGACTGCGACACATACATTGCCCATATTTTTTTCCTTATAGGGGTTTTATTTTAGAATTTTTATATGGCACCTTGTACCTGCGTATGAAAGATATGATTTAAGTAGTTAATGTTTAGTGCATTTCCCGGAGATACGAACCGGTATTTTTTTAGTGTTTCTTGTAAAAATTGTCTGATTGTGTGTCTGTGTGATCTGTCTCGTCATTTATGACATAACCGCTACGTACAGTTTTTACCAAATAAGGCAAGAGATTTTTAAAGATATTACACCAAAAATTGCGTCATATGAGGTGTGACTTTTGAGAATGTTGATGCATTTCCGCATTATCATATTGACAGTTATGTTCGCGTACGCTCCGTTGTGTTTTAACATTGATGGCTGCATTGAACTTTGTGTTTTGTACGTACCCAGCTAAATATGTATTTTGTTTTTTTTTTTTTTTTTAGAAAGATAATTGGAGTATCAGTATTGTGATTGGAAACGTCACTTTGTGTAACGAGGCATATCATTTATTGCTATAGCAACTCTCCCGGGCTTTGCACTGGTAGCACTAATTAATCAAGGCCTATATAGTACGTGCCACGAAAGATGACACTTGGCACAGACTTGATTTGACTTGCGCAGTACTCCATTTAAAGGTAAGAGACCTTTAAGTCGGGTACTGCGCAAGTCAAATCAAGTCTGTGCAAGTCTCATCTTTCGTGGCACGTACTATACCTTTCTAGATAATTCCTCTTTCGAGTGGTAAAAACCTTATTAAAATGCTTACAGTAGTTTTTGAGATAAGCCCGAAACGAACGGGTATGTTATCCCATACTTAAATAGGTACATATTATAAATGCGGAAGTAACTCTGTCTGTTACATTTTCACGAGAAAACGGCTACACTGATTTTGATGAAATGTATAGTACTTATAGTATAGTATGAATAGCTCGATCCCTGAGGAAGGACATAGGGTAGTTTTTAATCTGTGACTTCATCTACATTCACGTTAAACGGCATTCACGCGGCAAAAGTCGCGGGGCAAAAGCTAGTTCATAATATGTCATTATAACATTCTTAAAGAAGAAACGTTACATTACCTACATTTCATATAGGTACATTTTTTCTTGCTTATCTTTAATAGGTACCTAGACCAATGCATAAAAACAATAAATTATGAATAGATTGCCCTAATGACTACGATTGGCAGGTGAATTAAGAAGAATGATGCATTTTGGTCTATGGTATGCACAAAAATCAGTTATCAAGTTTTTATCTACATAACGGTTATTAGAATTAGTACCTGTGTTATAAATTAAGGATTCTAACTGCACATTACATTTCTATACTAATATTATAAAGAGGGGCCTCAAGTCTGCTATTACAATAGTGTCAGAATGGTCTGTCATTGATTTCATAATTGTTGATTTTGACAAGTTTGGTAATCTACTACTATAATGGCGTCATTGTGACTTTCCAATGGTCAACCAATGACAGTCCATTGAAAGAAATGATATAGAATGGTAATCTCGTACATAATGACAAATTAATGACTGACTTAGTTGACGAACTTCTTACTACTTCAGATTGCTTCTAACACTTAAAAATAATATGTAAAAATATATATAAATGAAATCTGGCATGAATAAAGTTCAAATTTGTTGACAATGTCATTATAACACAATTCTATTATGAGACCATTGACCGACCAATGATCGACCATTATGGATTTAGCAGATTACGAACTTTTAGCAAAATGACAATGGAATCGTGTTGGAATGACGAAATTATAAAAATAGCAGACTTGGCCCCCTGTTTGTATGTAGGGGGTAATCTACGAAACTACTCATCCGATTTCAAAAATTCTTTCACCAATAGGAAGCTACGTAATCCCTGAGTGAGTGAGTGAGTGAGTGAGTCCTATCTTTTATTATTTAAAAACACAGATCAGTAAGAAAATTTACGCAGACGAAGTCACGGGCAAACGCTAGTAATAAATAAATTAGGAATTAATAAATAAAAAGAACACAACCCTAGCACGTAAGGTCAGCAACAAATACTTTTGTTAGCTTGGGTTTTTCCTGTAAAAACAAATGTATGTGTTAATGAATGTAAATAAATAAATAAATAAATTCATTTCATTTCATTTATTCAATAACAATTTACATTGTGTCTGAATGTTTCCGTCGATGCAAAATAATATAATTCAAAGTAACCAAAAACACACATTTACATTACACATACGAATTCGAGATTTAAAAACTATCTCATCACAAAAATAAATTCATTTACAATAATTCAATCAATCAAATCAATATTCAAATCAATATTTGCAAATATAATTTTATTTATAAAATAATATCGAAAAAAATAAATAAAATAAAAAATAAAAAAAGGAAAAAAAAGGTAAGGCAATTTAACAATAGGTACATTTTCATATCCTCTATAAAAGACACAAAAACAAATACGATGTAAGTAAGTAATAGGTACTTTACAGTATTTCAGGTTATGACCTAAAAAAAACAAAATAAAATGGTCAAGAGTTTATTTTATCTTAACTTTCTATCCACTATCCAGTCCGTATTTCCTTCTGCTCAAGAATTAAAATTTGATTGTTAATCGACTTTCGTTGCTAATCGTACCTAAAATTTAACGAAACTAGGGAATTGCAATAAATGTATGATGACTAGCTTTCGCCCGCAACTTCGTCCGCTCGTGCTTCGTGCTCTGCTATGTGCGAAGCCGGGGCGAGTCGCTAGTTTGCAAACAAAAAAACACTGCATCGAACTGTACTCAAAACAGCGGGTTCGTGACCCAGAACATACATAAATAATACACACTGATTCTAGATATCCCACCATGTTTTATTACCTTCAAAATCGATAAATTTCGCGAAACGTATAATTTATAGCAAAACTAGTCTTTAGCATTAAGACTATTTAATAGAGACACCTGCTTTAGGCTAGAATATAGAGATCAATTTAACAAATGGTATCAAATTATTCAAACGAAATTTCAATTAAGTTTCTATGGAAATAACGCCGAAATTTAGAGCGGTTTTTAGATAAAATATGGGTATCATTAGGGGAAATACTATCATGTTATAGAAATGTAATTGGGGCTATTTTAAGAGTTGGCTATAAATCAAGATGCAGACATCGAAAAAACTAACATAAAACTTGCACTCCGCGAGATATTTATCAGTTGTAGATGATTAACTGCACATGTCTATCAAAAACACATCCATTCAAAATTATCCAAAGAAGTGAGTCCATTCAAAAAACAGAGCTTTAATCGATAGATTTTATGAAAGACTGGCAACCCGACACGGCTTCGCATGGGCCTATAGCCTTCCTCGATAAATGGACTATCCAACACAAAAATAATTTTTCAATTCGAACCAGTATACAGATCCTGAGATTAGCTCGTTCAACCAAACAAACAAACAAACTCTTCAGCTTTATAATATTAGTATAGATTCAGCTGTATAAATACTAGGTATGGCCCGTGATCTCGTCCGCGTGAATATTATAAAACGTACTTTTTTGAAAATAAAATATAGCATATACCCACAGTATAAACATTAGTACTACCGTGCAGTAGCGACACGCCCCGCCTCCCTCCGAAACACTTCCTCACCTCTGAACCTGCCCTGGAAACTACAGACACGCACACAAACGCACGTATTTGTACAGTCTGTTATTTTGATTGTAGTGTAGGTAAATAAATCGTTTCATTTGTATGGAGTGGCGTAGGAGTGCTGCACTCAGGGTCAGGGATAATGTAGCTTTCTATTGATGAAAGAATTTATTAAATCCGATGTGTAGTTACGGAGATTACACGCTACATCCAAACTTACATACAAACTTTACCTTTTTACAAGCTTTTATTATAATATTAGTATCTAATGCTATTGACCAATGATGCGATCTAATAATGTTACTTTTGTCCTTATTATGTTGTGGATATAATTTATGTCCTTTTTTATGACACCTCATAAAATTGTGATACACATAAAATGATAGGATGTAGTTAACATTTTTCGTTTTATTGATTTATCATTAACTAGCTTCTACTCATGTCTTCGGCCGCGTAGAAGTCTAGTACCTATTCTATGACACTCAACAATAGTGAAAATCAGTGAAACAATGTACTTCCAGAGACTACCCACCTTTTACAAACAAGCAATTAAATACTATTATCTTTATAATGTTAGTATCATTAATACCTCATTCGAATTCGTTTTGTTAAAACTTAATTTTTGACATAATATCTAATTCGTTTTAAATAAAGGTTAATTAATTTTATGCCAAATGATGTATAGGTATCATGTTACATATTGAATTATGTGAGAAAAGTTTGCTAATCGAAACAAATTATTTAATCAAAACTTTTTACAAAAAAGACAACCGCCTTCACAAACTATACTAAGTAAAAAATAACTTTAAATTCGCAAGTCGGCGGCTTTGGTTTTGTTTGTTGTTCTGTATTTCTACCGACTTGCGAATTTAAAGTTATTTTTGGCTTTTAAGTTTTTGAAGGTTGTCTTTTTTGTAAAAAAGTTTTATTTTCTACTTCTACTATCGTACTATTTGCAGTACTTAAATCTTTATAACTTTTAATGCATTTTTGCTAATTAATTGCCTATGTCCCAAGTCATAAGTTATTTAGGCATTTCTTGAAAAAAAAACCTTGCACCTTCAACGTAATTATTAACCAGCAGAAAGACGTGTGAATTATAAAAAATAATTATATCTGTTAAATTCTTAACGTCAAAATTTAATAAGCACTTAACACATAAAAGTCTGTTTAATTCTCTAAACTGACAGAGAAGTGCGATTTTTTGCGCACACCGGTAAATGGTATGCTTATCTATCAACAATGGTGAGCACAAGACATTGATTACCCGTTTATGGTTACTCGGTCTAACATGTTATGTGCCGCGGCGATGCTCGAGGGTTACGTTTAATTTTAATATTAGTAAAATAATAATATATGTAGTTAAGAGATTCATATCGTTTATGCTCCTGACCAGGATCTTCTGCATAGTAAGACTTCTGATTATTTGACATTAACATAATATTATCTACCTTTCTTACTATATCACAAAATCTTTGTGATCAGAAGGTCAATTTTCGTAATGAAAAATGTTTAAATCTAGTCACAACCTCATCTAAGCGACAATAGGGTATTTTACCAAAAACATCTAATTAGTCCGTCAGATAGATTTCCAAAAAATATTGGACACGTGTTTTTTCTTTTTTCACGTAAACAAAAAATTAAGACGATACAGTGCGTCGAAAACTCGTGTGACATCACTATGTCAGTACATTTTCTTGGCGAAGTGCCGTCACAAACCCCCACTCATGATCTTTGATGCGTTTTGTCTTCGTCAGTTTTTATTGATTTGATAAAACAAAAAATACGTATCCAATATTTTTCGATAATCTAACTGACGGACCAATTACATTTTTTTGGTAAAATACCTTGTTAGAGGAACAAATAGAGGCATTCTTCCCTAGAATACACGAATTGCCCTCTTTTTTGTAAGGTAAACGGCTGTAACGTTGAAACTCATTAGTGGCTTTATTGGGACAACCCCGCTACATTATTCGTAAACCACTGCAACTTCGGAAAGCCCGAATCAACAGTGGCGAACACTAAAAAAACGTCGAGACAATGAAGCTCGACGAGTCCCGGAGAAACATTACAACTGTCCAGCACACGTAGCATGACCACGCTATGTCTACGGAAGAATAGACATACTGACAGGAAGAATAGACATGTGCATCGGCTTCGGCTCTATTAGAGGCTTAGAAGCGGTCTGGGTACTACGGGGGTACCACGTCTTGAAACCAGTGAGAGCTCGGGACGAGGCAGCTCGTCTTGAGGCTGCTCAAATGGAGTCCCGGCTTTAAACATGACATTTATGTACGGAGTTTGACGTATGAATTTTTCAGATCGATTAAGCACGCAGCTAGTTAAATTAAACTGTTCAAAGTAAGAAATATCTGTTGCTATAGAGATATCTTTTTAATATAGGGGTTCAATAATTGAAACAAACAAACAGTCCACCAACTTTCTAACTACAAATAACCTTAACATGGGTAAGGTCTCGCAAACAGTTATCTAAATACGGGGTCAACACACGGACCCACAACATGCAACAAAAACTGATGTATCATCTAACCGCATGTCAATTGATCAAAATCGATCATTTTGATAAACTGGGTCTGTTCAAATAAACAGTTGTTTATCTATTGACTTAGTTTCAGAGCAAAAAGTGTTAGGAGAAAGTAATTTGTTATATTTTTTGCAGTTGACAAAGTTGGGCAAAAAATTGTCTGGTAGTAATTTATTAAGTAGGTACAGACGCCAGCACATCAATCCATAAAAAACTATCAAATTTGCTCAATTGAATACGAACCTTATTGTTTTGTAGTAAAGTCAAAAATCTATCAATTTGTTTGTTTATTTTTGACGTGATAACGTCTTATAAATCGATGAACACCGACTGCCCGCACGAAAAAGTGTCACGTTCCGCTTGAGCCTGAGCGTGCAAGCGAGAGCGCGGAACAAGCGATAGAGAGGCACGATCGGCCCAAGCAATAAGCTCCGCCCACCTCGACGGAAGCTATTATTGGCTTATGTTATATATGTTAGCCATTATGTTTCTTTATGACGTTATCACGTAAAACTATCGTCCGTAAACCGTCTTTACAGACAACCATTTTCTTTTTGTAATTTTGCAATAGGTGCTGGTCCGACCACAAAAAATCTTTCACTGAATGAAAGCTACGAGATTGAGACGATAGCCATTGAATACTGAAGCTTTATCGAAACTTTGAATGCCTCTCAATACACAAAAGCAACCAACTTTAAATTCTAGAATACTCGTATTTGTAAACAATTTTTTCAACACAATCCTATTTAATTTCGCTTCGTACAACAACACAACGAGTAACAGTTAGTCCGTGACGTCATTCAATGACTTGACCTTATGTCAGTGTTCACGTCACATTAGCATATTTATTGGGTCACAAGTTCATGACAACATAAAAACTTTTTGTTGAGATCAACAAGTTCAGTTTTTTTTGTAAACAAACTGTTGAACGGTTGAAGCCTGTTTGTTATGTAGGAAAATTAATTTATTTGAATACAATTATTTATTTTATTTATGTGGGAACTGTAGGGCTTGGGTTCCGAGTGTCCATTTTGCTTTTCGTGACATCGCCAAGCGGCTGGTTGACTCTTAATGTGACCCAAAGGCTGGTCTTGGCTTGGGCCAAAGAGTCTGCATTGCCATACAACGTGGCAAGGCTGCCAGCCTGTTGAGCACGTGTCCCCTTGATGTGGACGAGTTTTTTGATGCCCTTTGAGCTCTCCCTTCCTTTTTCTTGGAGTTGAAGTTGAATTGTTTAAGGTTATTGTGTAAGATTTCCAATTTATTTCAGTTTTGAGAAGAATACAATTGAAAATATGGATTCAAATAAACTTCCTAATCTCAGTCCCAATCTATACTAATATTATAAAGCTGAAGAGTTTGTTTGTTTGTTTGTGTGGTTGAACGCGCTAATCTCAGGATCTACAGGTTAGAATTTAAAAAAATCTTTTTGTGTTGGATAGTCCATTTATCGAGGAAGGCTATAGGCCCATGCGAAGCAGGGTCGGGTCGCTAGTCTATCATAAATGCTCAAAGGGCTGTTGTAAGTTTAACCTTTCATCGCCACGTCAAAGTAAAAACGTACAAAACGTACGAATTAATCCTTCCAATAATTGGTATTCGTTTTTGACATATTATGAACATAAAGAAAGAAGATCAACTAATATAAATTAGGATGAGTCAAGAACATAATAGGGTATTTTACCAAAAAAATCTAATTAGTCCGTCAGATGGATTATCGAAAAATATTGGATACGTATTTTATGTTTTATCAAATCAATAAAAACTGACGAAGATAAAACGCATCAAAGATCATGAGTGGGGGTTTGTGACCAACACGTGTCCAATATTTTTTGAAAATCTATTTGACGGACTAATTAGATTTTTTTAGTAAAATGACTAGCAAAGGAAATAAAAAAAAGCAATATTGGTTATAAGTTTAACAGAGGGGTTGGTTTAAAAGTCTGTCATGTAGTTGTGACCGTGGCGTGCTGGACACCTTTTGGTTTGTCATCTATACATGAATGTGGCGATTAACGTGGTTAACGTGTGTATCTGTGTGTCTATCTGTAGCATCGTAGCTTCCAAACGGACGGTCTGATCTTGACGCGGATTTTTTTAATAGAAAGCTGATTTTGAGGAGAAGGTTTTCAGCTAAGTACGATGAAAATGGTAAAAGCCAATCCGAAGATATCAGCATTTTTCCATTGTGATGAAAGGAATTTCTGACACAATTAACGTTATTCTAGCGAAACTATCAAACTTGTTACTTTTAATTTGCGATCTAGCAGAATCAATCAATCAAAATCTAGCAGAATTGGCCATCTGGTCTACATACTTAAAATTACTCCTAGACAAGACAGATTAAAATACAGATCATCCCTTTTCTATGATGTTTCCCCTTACAAGAGTGGTTATAAGAACGCCCGTAATAATTTTATGACTGCATCATGAATTTATTGTAGTTTTCAGCAAATGGGAATCAAGTCATTATGTTTTTCAGTACACATCGATATCTGAAAGTGATGTGCGACAGCTGCAGAGCACCTACGAGGAACTCCTGGGGAAGATCAGACCTAACGCTGTGGGGCTGGTGGATGCTTTCGACTTCAGGGATCAGGTACGGTACCTACTTCATCATCATCATCACCATATCAGCCTATTGCCGTCCACTGCTAAACGTAGCGCCCCCAGAGATCGCCAGCCACCTTCTTCAAATTGTCGGTCCATCATCATACCACAGGGCGTCCCACACTACGCTTGCCCAAACGCGCATCATTACTTATTTGGATTTAATATAGTCTATAACTAGAGTAAGTACCCCAGCTTATTTGTTCTTCAATAATAATTTAACCTCCTATTTACAATGATACTTCCTTCAAGAATTCAGGAGAATGCATTTACGGTGTCTTTTTTTATCAGCCTCACGGCTGGGCAAAGGCTATAATCCTTCCACCTTGATTCAGCACTCGTTGTGCGCATCTGTATCGTCTGTTTAGTACGTTGTCCAAAATATAGAAACTTTTTTTTTTCAGATCTTGAATTCAACCCTTGGCGCATACGACGGTCGCGTGTACGAGCGTCTGATGGAGGAAGCCCTCAAGAGTCCACTCAACGCGGAGCCCGTCAACCAGAGCTTCCACAAATATCTTAAACCCTTCATGCAAGGGAAACTGTGATCTTCAGCACTTGAAATTATGTTGTTAGTGCTTCTTGTAATAACATTTTATCATTGTTTGTTATTTCTTATTTTGTTAAACAGATTTATAGGTAATAAGTGTTATAAATGGTGGTGTTGTTAATAAATAATTGAGTAAATAACTTTTGTAGTAGATCATTTATTTACGACAGTCATAATATCTCATACTTTGTGCCATAACATTGTACTTATTTGATACATCAATTAATTAAATAAGTTAAAATAAATTACTTAATACAGTCGTGCACTTCGCAAATACATCAAGACAAGTTTTCGGTATGTACGGAAGTCGTCGTGATGTGGTTGCTTCCTGGTGCAGGTGAACCGAGCTGATGGTTCAAACAGAAAGAGCGTTGGCGCGCGCGGAGCCGTGGCCGAAAGAGTTCGCCTGAGAGTTGGTCACCCTGAAGGCAGTGTTCAGACCTTGAGTCCTGGCAGAAGACGCCGCATTGCCGAAACCGTGAGTGTGTGCGTCAGCAGAGGTCCTGGAGCCACCGTAGTACTGGCCGGCGGTAGACCGGGCACCACCGTATCCGGCAGAGTTCACGTTAGCATTAGCGTTGGCTGAGCCGGCACCGTTGGAGTTAGCGAGCGACTGAGTGATGCCGTGGCCGGCCGAGTGAGAGTCGGCGACAGACTTGGCGGAGCCGTAGCCGTTGACATCAGCGTTAGCGTTGGCGGAGCCGTAGCCGTGGGTGTGAGCGGCAGACTTGGCAGCACCGTAACCATGAGTGTTGGCCTGAGCATGGGCGGAGGCGGGAGAGTCATAAAATGTGCCGAACCGCCAAGAGATAGTCCTGCCCTGGCCGTGACCGATCTTAGCGGTGGAAGCGGCGTGTCCAGAGCCAACCACGTTTGCGTTGGAGGAGGCGACTCCCTGGGCAGGAGCAGCCGGGACGAAAGATGTGTAGTGGATGGGAGTCTTGGCGTCGATGACGGCGGGCGCCGGCTGTTCGGCGAGTACGACGGGGGCGGCGGGGTACACGACACCGACGACACCGTTGTTCTGCGCGGACGATGCGGCCGAACCCTCGCCGTGAGTCTTGGCGGAGGAGCTGGTGGAACCGAAGCCAGACTTGGCGTTGGAGTCGGCGGAGCCAGAGCCGTGACTTTTAGCGTTGGACGAGGTCACTCCGTAGCCGCCGAAACCACCGTTAGTGTTGGCGGAAGACTCCGCGATGCCGTCACCGTGCGAGTCAGCATGTGACACGGAAGACACGGCAGGGGCGAAGTTCTGTTCGTAAGTGATGACGGTCGCAGGCGCAGGGACGGGGTAGTACGCGCCGTTGTGTGCCTGAGCGACGGCTTTGGCAGCACCGTAGGGGCTCTCAGGGAAGGGCAGGGCGTCGTACGTCTGCGCCTGCGCGATGGCCTGTCCGGGGTAGAAGTATCCGTCGCGAGCGAGCTGCGCGCCGCCGGTAGAGCTGCCGAACGCCTGCGCCGCTCCGCCGTGCACGTCAGCTTGTGCTGTGTTCACTCCGTTGCCGGAGCTCGACGCCTGGCCGATAGAATAGGCGCGTCCATCACGGTATAGAACACCTGGGGGCAATGAAAAATCACGATTACTTTTATGGAAAAATAAGAGCTCTCTCCGGGTAAGCCCTTTTTTAATTGTTGCTGAAAGTCAGTTAGTTTCACAAGAACCGAAAGTCGATAAGAAAATTTTGGATACAAACATGCGTTTGTATTAAAACTCATCAAAAAAAAACAGAAACCACTTACCGTTTATAAGGACGGGATTGGCGTGGCACAACGCGAATAACGCCACGGCTGCTACAATCTTGGCCACCATGTTCACTAATGTTCAGATCACTACCGCACAGAGTTCACGGATGAATGGATGCAGTGAGAGAATTTCTCCGAGCTTATATACTAAGAAACGAGTACCACCACTCCTGCGCAACTGACCCATACCTACGAACTTCACCTACTAACTGACTCTCGTAAATTATTAGATGGCCAACGATAGACGTGACGCGCTTATATCGACTGTGTTTTTTTTTATTAAATAAAGAACATTTTATTAGTAGCTAAGTACGTACATTAGCTTCGTTTAGGGTATCTACATAACACAGTGCAACGACCTCAACTCAACTTAATTACAATGCACATGGCTTTTTATTACTAAGCTTAAGTTATAACTCAGACCTAAATAAGGATGTGTTTATAAAAAGTTTGTAATATTAAGCTTTACAGCTCTATAGATAAAGTAAAAAATGCAATACAAGATTACTATTTTTATAGCCGTAGGCACAGCTACACGACATGCTACGAATGTGTGTGCTACGCGTGTTCGTAGCGGTTTACCTAATAGAACGAAATAAAAAAGCATTTTACAAAAATAGTTAAAAAAATCTAAAAACACGCTTTTTATAGAAAACCAAACTAAAAAATAGAAAATAAATTTTAATAAATTATTTTATTTTAAAAAAAGCGTGGGGTGCATGGTGTCAATAGTTATAAATATTTTATTGACAGATATGAGTAGAGTGATTATCATTTTGATAATATCTTAAAAAGCACCCCACGCTTTTTTTTAAATAAAATAATTTATTCAATTTTATTTTCTATTTTTTAGTTTGGTTTTATATTAAAAAGCGTGTTTTTAGTTTTTTTAAACTATTATTTATTTTTTACTTTTTAGTTTGGTTATATCTATATCTATAAATATTATGTACATTTATTCTACCAGGGGCGCTTGTGCAGTACCTTCCTAGTATATAATAGCTGTTTTTTCGGCAACTAATTTTGTTTTTATTACGACTTATGTTTTTTTTTTTTTTTGTTTTTCTGGTTTTTTTAATAGTTTTATCAAATTAGTGTATTGTCATCGGTCCTCGATAAATCTACAAAGTTTGAACGAAATCTGGCCGTTTAAAGTGGGTCAAAATCGCGCCCAAAGAAGTCGGTTACAAACAAACATACAGGTGAAGCTAATAAAAAGCTGGTAAAAAGACAACCGCCTTCAAAAACTAAAAAGTGAAAAATAACTTTAGCACAGAACACACATTGACTTTAGTTTCGAAATTCAGTGGCTTTGTTCTGTTTGTTGTTTTGTATTGCCACCGACTTCCGAAACTAAAGTCAATGTGTGTTCTGTGCTAAAGTTATTTTTTAGTTTTTGAAGGCGGTTGTCTTTTTTGTAAAAAGCTTTTTATTTTCCGCTTTTTAGTACCTCTAAATCTATTAAGAAGAGATTGAAACTACTACAAAGATTGATGAAACTAAAACGTCGTCTATGTAAAATTTTTGGGTATTTGTTGATTTTTCAAAAAGTGCAAAGTAAATCAACTTCGATAAAATTTATATGGGACCACTCCTGAAGCATACCCTATCCATAAAAAAAAGAATTTTCAAAATCGGTTTACGTTTGCCGGAGAAATCGCGTAACAAATCCCGCACATACTTAATGCAAATTTAAGACTTATACGGTGTTCTCATGGATGCCATTGTCAGAACTGGACCAAAAAAAAAAAAATACAGACGAATTGATAACCTCCTCCTTTTTTGAAGTCGGTTGAAAAGAAGAGTTTTGAAGTTTCAAGCGTTGCCTATCAATTAGAATACCTAGTACTTATTGTAAAATAGCTTGCTGATAATTAGATCACAAAGGGGGGAAACAAAATTAAATTGAAGATTATTCTAAATCATCATCATCTGCCTAGCCTTTTCACGACAATGGTGGGGTCGGCTTCCAGTCTAACTGGATGCAACTGAATACCAGTGTTTTACATGGAGGGACTGCCTGTCAGACCTCTGACCTCTACAACCTAGTAACGGTTTTACATGCTTTCTGAGACACGGAGGGGTCTTGATATTATTCTTAGTAACACTCATATTATTATTAGTGTAAGCATTGCGTCTGCGATCGACTGACCTAACAGTCGTGATCGACTGGTTGACCATGATACGCCATAGATCACCTAAAGCTCGTAAGCTCGTTTTCTTTGATAAAGAAAACGAGTCACCTTTTCGTCTTGTCAAAACCTGAGTCTTATATCTATATCATGACAGTTTCTGAACCAAAAGAGCTTCAATACAAATCTAAATGAAAATCAGCTTTTGAAATTCACTGAAGGGACAATAATAAATAGTATTAATAATAATTCATTTATTTCCGACTGCATAGGCTCATTCCCCCATCCCATCCCATTCCCATTTTTAGGTTCTTTACTCCTTAACCTAAACATACTTATATATTTTATAATTTCTAACTTGTGTTAACAGGGACGACTTAAGACTATGTTAGTAGCACTTCACTAAATTGCACTAAATGCACATGCCCATGTGCATGCCCATGACTGCGTATGTTGACGATTTGAGACGATAATTATCGTTTTATTTAGCATTTTAAAATATTTGTATAGAAATAAAAACATTTTAAAATATACTGGCAGGCTGGGCTGTGAGAGTGTACTACGCCAGCTCGACAAATTGATGTGCGATTAACGCTAGTCCGACAACACTCTACTGCGACTCACCATAGTTCGAATGCACGCTTGTGCGACACACTGAAGCTCGACATCACTCTAGTGCGACATCGACATGAAGAATTAACATTTGTATTTATATCTATAACTCAGTTAGTAACAAACTCTTATTATTGTTCCCGTATTCGATTACGGGTTGTAAAACTTGTTACAAATAACTTTACGATTATAATTCAGAACAATTATAATTCTAAAATTTTCGTGTGAACATGTGATATATTTGCGGACGAATTTAAAATTGTAATGTGTGTGTCTAATGTTCTGCGAAAACATGACCATTTGACATATTTTTATTGTTTTATTTATTAGGTATATATTTCTTTTCGTTTTTGCATTATTTTTGTAAATACTTATTTACTTCTTTAATCGGTTATGTTAGCGTAATTGGCTCATCGAAGCCGCGTGTTAGCATAAATAAAATAAACAAGTAGTATCCCAGCAGTATCGGTAACAGGGTCAGGGTTCTGGAGAGAGAAATCTCTTATATGCGAGCCGTGTCCAGAAGTAATGCCATATTATTCTTACTATTATAAGTACCCCGTGCTCTCTCACTGCGACGGTTTTATCACTATGACATCCTTTATTTAAAAAGTAGAGTTTAGAACAGGCTTACGTATGAATGTGAAAAGTGCTGTGTAGTATATTTTAGGTGACAAATTTAACATAATCGTAACGAATGTTTGTCTCATTATACTTAAATGTTATTAGTGGATATTGGAAGAGCCGTTGCAGTACTTATCATTACACAACATTAAAAAAATATATATATCAAAAAGACAATCGCTTTCCGCTTTTAGTTTTTGCATTCGGTTGTCTATTTTGTGAAAAGTTTTTTTCCCTCTTTAGTGCAGTTAATTTTTAATCCAAATGAATTAATAAACGGTAGCACTAAACAATAAACAAATTAAGTGATCCCTCAATTTTCCACCGTTAGAAGTCGAAAATTTACATGGAACTCTATACCCTATACCTCATAGAACAAGTTCCCATATACATTCCATTAAAAAAAGAATCATCGAAATCGAACTAGGTACTAAACGAATCCAGAGTAGGTAAGTATGCATTTAAACATTAAAAAATCTTATAATATACGTGTCGAGAGAACCTCCTCCTTTTTTGAAGCCAATTAAAAATAACCTCTATCTATATTTTATTTCTCGATAAAGCATACCTTGTTCTAAATTATATCTAAAAATATTCGTTTCAATTTTCTGAGTTCTAGTAGACTAGACATCACTGAGATCAATCTCCTGTCACATTGGATATTAGTAGTAGTTGACATTAGGATATTAGATATTGGACTTAGATACTCCTTAATTAACATATATGTATGTATATCAGATGCCAATTCCGGTGAGAGTTCTAAGAGCCATGAGCGTGTGTTTTTTGTGATATAAGTATCCTATTTTAGCACCGAATGTACACTCTGGAGACTTCCCGTGGTCTTATAGATACTAATACAGAAGTTGCTCAAGAATTTGCAACATTCTTTACCAATGTGCCAATTAAAACAACTGAAACTTTAGATTCCTCGCCCTCACTTGCTTTTAATTTGCTACGAGTAAGTTCGAATGTGTCAACCTGTCCTACGGTATTTAAATTTACTAGCACAATGAAAACAAGTCAGAATGCCAATAAGATATTGCGACACCTGCAAGTAAGAACATGGTAACTCACTTTTTAAGACTTTCCAGGAGACCGCGTCAAAGATTGCAATAGTCCGTCTACGTGTGTATAAAGTCCTAGTGTGAAATAAACTTGATATTTGTAATTAATAGGGTCATAGCTAATAAATTAAGTTATTATTTGATGCAAAATACTGGTCCTTCTTTGTTTTTTGTGAGTTACCATGAAATATTTTAACATACCACTACATTAAGTAAAAAATAAACTGGCTTTCGAAAAATTAAGATTGTATTATGTCTGAGATACAATATCCGAAATGTGTTATGAATGGGCTGAATATTGTATTCGTAAGTTCTAAAAAAACAATTAAAATACACTTGGTGGACTTAATTTTTTTTGTACATACACTATGTAAATTTAAACGAAAAGACGTACAGACTCGTGAATAAGATCAAAGGAAAGAGAATTTAATTTTAAATTGAGTTACAATGAAACCTTAATTTGGCTTAAAAGTGAGTTACCATGTTCTCACTTGCAGTATGTCGATTCTGTAAAATTCTAACAAAAACTCGCATCTCACATCGCTATTCACTCTCACTTCGCATAAGGTTCAAAATGACCTTGATATATTTGACACTTTGAATCGGGTTCGAGTGCGAAGTGAGCGTCGAAGTGACGGGGAAATTTCCTTACAGAATGCTTTATCTGTCAAAATCTCCCTGTCAATTTAGTTCAACTCGCTGACACGCTCGCAAGGGTGGCGCCAGTGTAAATTTGAATTATCAACCGAGTTTTTAGAATGCCAATCTAGAAACTCACAGCGGATTCAGATTCGAAGTTTAGAATGAGATCTTACAGAATCACACCCCAGGTGTCGATTGCACTGGATTAAAATTTTGACAAGCTTAGCCTTTGACAAGCATAAGGTTTATATTGAATTGGGAAAAATTGACAGTTTGGTATAGGTTGATGTGCTGACGTCTGTATTTTAATTGAAATACCAATATTAACATCCCTGTCTATTTACACTTGAGGTGCCCGTGGCTAAGTGAAAGCCGTACGAACGATCGAACGGTCATGGATAAGCAACGCTGGCCGCGGTCGTTCCGTGGATGGGTGACCATCCATTTCATACCGAGTTTCCTCTGTGCCTCGGAAAGCACGTAAAGCCGTTGGTCCCAGCTGTCATTCGTAGATCTTTGGCAGTCGTTAGGGGTAGTCAGAAGCCAGGAAGTCTGACAACCAGTTGAGACTGGTTAAGACTGGTGGACCCAGTTACTAGGTAACTGGGTTGTGGAGGTCAGATACGCAGTCGCTCCATGTAAAACACTGGTATTCAGCTGCATCCGGTTAGACTGCAAAACCGGTATAGTTGGGAAAAGGCTAGGCAGATGATGATGACCTATTTACACTTACAGTATACGACGCCATACTTAATTTGAATGACATTAGAATATTAAAGACAATAATTTTATATCTGGTCATTCACTGGTACACGTTGTATACCAATAATAATCTAGGTAATAATAATATAATATGTGGGGACATTTTCACACACGGCCATCTGACCCCAAACTAGGGAGACCCTGTACTATGGGTGTCAGACAGCTGATATACATACACAAATACATTTTTTTTTGTAAGTACATACATATATAGATAAACAACACCCAGACACAAGGCAAACACAAGTGCTCATCACACAAATGTTTACCCTTGGCGGGAATCGAACCCGCAACACGCTGCGCAGCAGTCGATCTTTCAGCCACTGCGCCAACCGTGTCGTACAAAAAAAACCACCCGCCATACCGCCACAACAACCGCCAACCGCCATATAAAAATGAATTCCTATTTCCCTTGGTCACGGCATCCCGCGTGAACGCCTGAACCAATTTCGCTAATTCTTTTTGTTGTTGTTTGTTATTGTAACGAGACGAAGAATATGAAAGAAAAAACTAAGATAGTTGCGCGGAACATTCAAAAATTTAATAAAAACCAAAAAAAAAAAACATAGATTACGTATTAGTTTCTTAAATTTTTGGAGGATTCGCGCCATTAGTAGGTAGGGTAGGGTAGGTAACTTAGGGTATGTAGTGTAGGTAGGCTAGGTAGAGTATGCAGGGTAGGTATGTATTTACAATCTCGTGATTGTATTCGCTTTTGACTTTGTATTTGTTTTTTAACGATGCGGCGCTTCGTGCTGTACCTTCTGACCCGTGTAGCACATAGTAGCAGTATAATACATTCATAATAATAATATGTTATACGTAATTTTGAAATAGGGTGCGTGGTAAATAAATATTAGTAAGTTTGTTTTTTATAATATTATATTTATTCATGGTATTCAATTAAATTTGCTTCAGGTTTACGACGAAAACTTAAAATTGGTAAGTTCAATAAATAAGTTAAAATAAATTACTTAATACAGTCGTGCACTTCGCAAATACATCAAGACAAGTTTTCGGTATCGGAAGTCGTCGTGATGTGGTTGCTTCCTGGTGCAGATGAACCAAGCTGATGGTTCAAACAGAGAGAGCGTTGGCTCGCGCGGAGCCGTGGCCGAAAGAGTTCACCTGAGAGTTGGCCACCTTGTAACCGGTGCTCAGACCCTGAGTCCTGGCGGAGGACACCGCGTTGCCGAAACCGTGAGTGTGTGCGTCAGCAGAGGTTCTGGAGCCACCGTAGTACTGACCGGTAGACCGGACACCGCCGTATCCGGCAGAGTTCACGTTAGCGTTTGCGTTAGCGGAGCCGGCGCCGTGAGAGTTAGCGGATGACTGAGCGATGCCCTGGCCGGCAGAGTGGGAGTCGGCGACGGACTTGGCGGAGCCGTAGCCGTTGACATCAGCGTTAGCGTTGGTGGAGCCGTAGCCGTGGGTGTGAGCGGCAGACTTAGCAGCGCCGTAACCATGTGTGTTGGCCTGAGCATGGGCGGAGGCGGGAGAGTCATAATATGTGCCGAAACGCCAAGAGATAGTCCTGCCCTGGCCGTGACCGATCTTAGCAGAGGAAGCAGCGTGTCCAGAGCCTACCACGTTCGCGTTGGAGGAGGCGACTCCCTGGGCGGGAACAGCCGGGACGTACGATGTGTAGTAAAAGGGAGCCCTGACGTCGATGACGGTGGGCGCCGACTGTTCGGCGAGTACGACACCGGCGACGCCATTGTTCTGCGCGGACGATGCGGCGGAACCCTCGCCGTGAGTCTTGGCGGAGGAACTGGTGGAACCGAAGCCAGACTTGGCGTTGGAGTCAGCGGAGCCGAAGCCGTGACTTTTAGCGTTGGAGGAAGTCACTTCGTAACCGCCGAAACCACCCTGAGTATTGGCGGAAGACTCCGCGATGCCGTCACCGTGCGAGTCAGCATGAGACACGGAAGACACGGCAGGGGCGAAGTTCTGTTCGTAAGTGATGACAGTCGCAGGCGCAGGGACGGGGTAGTACGCGCCGTTGTGTGCCTGAGCGACAGCTTTGGCAGCACCGTAGGGGCTCTCAGGGAAGGGCAGGGCTTCGTACGTCTGCGCCTGCGCGATGGCCTGTCCGGGGTAGAAGTATCCGTCGCGAGCGAGCTGCGCGCCGCCGGTGGAGCTGCCGAACGCCTGCGCCGCACCATCGTGCACGTTGGCTTGCGCTGTGCTCACTCCGCTGCCATAGCTGGAGGCTTGGCCGATGGAATACGCACGTCCATCACGGTATAGAATACCTGCAAAATGAGAAATATATATACTGAATTTTTACTGAACTTTGAAACTGAAAAGTTAAGCACGAAAATCTTGCTAGTAAAGTTTTTTCTGCTATTTCCTGATAGGTTTTTCTTCATATTTGTCTCATGAGGTACTCACCGTTTATAAGGACAGGATTAGCGTGGCACAACGCGAACAACGCCACAGCTACTACAAACTTGGTCGCCATGTTCACTAATGTTCAGATCACTGATGAGTGGATGAAGTGAGAGAATTTCTCCGCTCTTATATACACGGGTACCACCACTCCTGCGCAACTGACCCATACCTACGAACTTCAACTACTAACTGACACTCGTAAATTATGAGATGGCTATCGATGGATGTGACGCGCGAATGTCGATTGTGATTTTATTAATTAAGGATACCTATTTTATTGACACATAAGCGTTGCTTGACACAGTGCGACGACCTCATCCTTGTGTCAAACTAGGATACGAATATTATGTGTAAAATATAGCTTTTATTGTTCGAGGAGATTGCAAATGGATCTAGTTCTTTTGTTACGAGACATTAAAGAGATCGTGTAACCAAAATTATAGTCATGGATTATAAAACCACATAAGAGGCATATGATATATGTGAAGTTATAAAACATAGGTAATCTATTAGATTTTTCAGTTAAACGTGTATATCAAAATTTTTATTTAGGTTTAACTTTTGTTTGATACCGTTTCAGTTCAGAAGAGCTTTGCAATTCTTTTTACTGGATATAGAGTAAGCACTGTCTGCTTTCAAATACGTATGGAAACAACACTGTCTTTAATAAGGCTCTAAATATTATTTTTATGAAAATATTTTCCGCTCTAAAACTACCTCATAAATAAATAAAGGCTAGGCAACTGTAAACAAGTGTCCATTTCAGTGTGAAAGAGAAAAAAAAATCTTTATAGATCCTACTAAAATATTGTTCCTGAATGTATATTTTTTTGAATTAAATATCTTTTAGCTTAAAATTCTTCCTTGTTTCACTATTCTTCAGAAAACTGGGACAGAATAGGTTAATCATCTGAATAAGTTAATCGTGTTCAATGTCAGATTTGTTCCCGGAATAAATTCACAATCTTCACATGAAATTCCTCTATATCTGCGTCACCATTAAAAGCCATTGGTAAAACAATTTGCCGCTCTTGATCAATTGAAATAATGCCATCAGATGTCAATATCCTGTCAATTATTTCAAAAGGAAATTAAGTGTAACCCATAAATTCATCATTGCGACATATATCGTCATTAATGATGTGGTCTCATCCATTGCCAAGGTCGATCTCACTAGTAACCTTGACTACAGGATTTAAAACCTCATCTAAAATAATAATGACTTCATAATCCGAAGAAAAATTATTGATTTCAATTAATAAGCCTATAAAAATTGTATCGATAATAAAACCATTATTCTCAACAAATCGATTCAATTCGTTTCACTAAGTTTCGTTAGTAATTAATGTTTTTTATTTGTAGCATCCGAATGTCGTAAATAAAACTCGTGTGACAAGATGAACAGGATCTGGTTTCGATTGCTGTCATCAAATGTCACTTTCTAGCGTTGGGTTGTATCTCCAGTAATAATTGGCATAGGCAATAATTTAGTTTTAAATGCCTATGTGTAATGTGTTAAATCATTTAAGCGTGATCTTTTTTGACGATGATCTGATTGATCAAATTAATACATGCGCTTTAGACGTAAAGCTACATGAAAATTTTATGTAGCTTTGCTTTTTTTTATTTAATGAAAAGGTTTATGCTTTGTGTTCTCTGTTTCAAGATGGACCATACTTTTGGCCTCAGATTATTGAAAGGTCTGTCTTTATAATTATTACTACTTCTGCCCGCGACTTCATTCGCATGAAAGCAAAGTGTCATGTCAATACCAGTGTTTTACATGGAGTGACTGTCTATCGGACCTCCACAACCCAGTTACTGGGTAACACGATACCCCTAGATAAGACTGGTTGTCAGACTTTCTGGCTTTTGACTACCCATATCGACTGCCAAAGATCTACAAATGACAGCCGGGACCAACGGCTTTACGTGCTTTCTAAGGCACGGAGAGAACTCGGTGTGAAAGGGATGGTCACTCATCCATAGACCGACCGTGGCTAGCAAACTCAAACTCAAAATCAAATCATTTATTTCAAATAAACCATTTACAGGCACTTTTGAATTGTCAAGGAGTCAGTCAGTCAAAAAGTTGAGGCTAGTTGCTCGTTCCAAACAGTAGGTTTCTATGGAGAAGAACGAGCAAGAAACTCCATGAACACTCTTTTAAAATAATAGAATATAAAAAATTTGGGTTACATCACTCCTTTTGAATTTATGGGACACAAATGTGAGAAAAATGTAACAAGTTGTGCACGTTAAAAGAGGTCTAGAGACACACTAGTTATTATTGTAGTCTAGTTATTAGTGACAATAATAACTAGTGTATAATAGATCTCTATTATACACTAGTTATTATTGTCTCTAGACACTGTCTTGTCTGTACGGCTTTAATTTAGCAAAGTGTATAAAAAATACACAGCCTATGGCATTCGGCAGTAGTCTAGCTTTCAAACATTTTTTTTTGGACCATCAACTCGCAATGTCAAGGGCGCTAATATACAACTACATTATTTATTTTTAGCCTGTGTAGTCCCACTGCATTGCATAGGCCTCCCTTTGTCCTTTCCAATCCTCTGTCCTGAGCTGTGGCCCAATCATATACAGGGACGTATGTATTTTGTATTTGTCTTCTTTTGTATCTGTTCTTCTAATAACATGACTGTTGAATAAGCCATGTTTGTCGTAATCGTAACCCAATTAATCGCTTAGATCTCTCAGAGACTAAGAACCCACCGCTCATGTATCAGACATGCAAGAGACATTTTTTTTTTGACTTTTTCGATCTCCAATTTCACAATCACCAATTCACAATTTTCAATTTCACATTTTCAATCTATTTGAACGACACGTGTAACTCTAACTTCTTAGATTCTTGGAGAAGCCAGTTCAAGTTTGTTGACATTAATGAGTGTTGTAAAAAATAACTCAAGTGGTTTATGATCTTTGCATACTTATTATAAACTGCTTTACTTTGATTTCGGTTTACGACTTCAGAATAACTGCATATTTATGTTTGTGTTGATCTTCAATCAATTATGATAATTAATTTATTCGCATCAGTCTTCTTCGATGATCTATATACCCATTTTATACTATTTGGGCACAGTAGGTGGCCACATTTACTGCTGCATCAGAGGCATTGGCTCGTCAAGGGTGCAGTTGAACAGAGTGTCCGTTCCAGCATATGAAACATAGTTTTATCAGGAGTCCTGCTCTGGGACTGGGTGTCTGATAGGTCTATGAGTGCCCATTTCCCCAAATTGTGTCCATATATAGCGGCCTACTTTGGTATGCAGTCAATTCAGTGCTCCCAAATAGAGCACTACAGTTCACATCCGGGAAGCAAGTGTAGTGTGTTTGTGATTCACATAATAATATTGAAGTGATTTCAGATAAATTCTGTTTAAATTAGGAACCAAGTTACTAATATGACTTGATACAGGCCGACAGGCCTCTCCCAAATTTCATCGCATCAACCGGTTCTATGCTTTATACATCCAGCGGACATTTCCGAATTCGAATCTGAAGTTATATTCGAATTAGTTACTTATCGTGACGTCCGTCATCTTCGTGGAAGTCAAGAAAACCATAAACATATTCTATGAGTCTCGGCAATTATAGTGTTATGCTTTCTATCAGTGAAAGATTTTTTGTAATATGATCAGTATTTCTAAAGATGACCTCTTACAAACAAACAAAAAATGATATCTAGTATATCATGACGGACCACAAGTACCGCAACTTCTTGCTTGCAGGTACAGCCATGTGATTGCAGTAGCGGCCAGTATATCTATTCTATTACAATCTTATTTTTAGATTAGACATTTACACAAACCTTTTTTTTACAGTCCCTTCAACCGATTTTGACTTCTATTCCGTAGGCTTAAGGATGACATGAGGTAAAAAAGTGATTACAATAACAAGTGTTTTTTGCAGCTGCCATTTGTCATGCCACCAACGCAATATAAGTCAAAATCGGTTGAACGGACTGTAAAAAAGGTTTGTGTATATGTCTAATCTTATTGTGAACGGAATATAGGTGAAGTGAGCGGTCATCCGTCCGTCTGCTTTGTCAATCCCTAGCATCTGCAGTGCTATTCTGTTACAATCTCCCTCGGTGAACACCTAGGTGAAGTGAGCTGTCCTCTGTCCCTATGCTAGGGATTGACAAAGCAGACGGACCGATGACAGATCACTTCACGTAGGTGTTCACCTAGGGAGATTGTCAGTACCAAAGTGACTTTTACAATTTATATGTAATATCTAAGTTTATCTTGGACATCACTGACATTTGTGAAGGAAAACATTGTGAGGTAACCTGGATCGCCAGTTAGCATTGAGTAAGCGTGGTTATAAACCGTGTGGTGCCGGCCGCGAATGCACAACCCCATTTCTACCCGTGGGAGTCGTGGAAGGCGACAGATGGATATTGATCATAGGATAGGCAGCAGCGTCCTTCTGAGTACCATAACACCTACTGCGATCGCCAACATGCATCGGCTAAGCAGGGCGATACGGCTGAACCCTCCTTGGGGGAGGCTCAGCAGTAGTCGTCTAAAGGTTGATAATTATGATGATGATGCATACTGGTAATAAATGGTCGTGTCTTCTTTGTATGTGAATAGGCCTTTGCTCTTCAGTGGAAAAATAAATTAGTTTAGATAAAACAATAATAATATCTAGGTCAATTTTTACTATTGCGAGGGAGAAAGGAAGTCATAGCTTGTTGCTAGTTAACCCACTTAAACAAGACTACCCGTAGGTAAGTACTTCTGATGATAAATTGCGATAAAAATCACGACCGTATTAAATGGCATTGTACTCTTAACTCTCTTTTATGGCGTTTAATTTTTCATGGATTTATGTGCTAGAGACAATTGTAGCTCCCATGGTGTCAGTATTTTGTCTTTAATTGCTTGTCATCTAATATTGGTATTGATTTTATAAAATGGATTGTTTATTAAATAAAGTTTCTTAGTTACGCGCTGCGTTTTCGACATCACAATATCTACGCATACCGTCCGTCAAAATATTGCAGCAAATATTATTGCTTTGAAACCAATTTTATTGTTGATGGGAAAAACGCAATATTATGTTAGATAGAGATTTTTAGATAGTGTACAGGTTACATCCGGAGCTGTTTCCTATGCGGTCCTTGTAGAAACTATAGCTAATTTCCGTGCGTTTAGCCATACCTATTATTGGAATCAAATGTAACAGTTTACCTTTTACAATAAGTAATGTTAATTCTAATCCGTGGTCCTTTGCAACTGGGCCTCCCCCAAGTTGTTGGTAATCGTCCCATCGTGCTTGGTTGTTCTGTTGTTGGCCTAGTTCTGTTCTGTCTCCTGCTTGATTTGGAGGAAAGTGGAAAATATGTTTTTCTTACTCCTCCGCTGTTCTTTATTAATTAATTTCGTTGCGGGATCCAAGACAGTCGTAATGTTTCTTCGGAGCTCATCAAGCTTTATTGCCTCGACGCTTTTCTTGTGGTCGCCACTGTTGACTTCTGACTTTCAGAAGTTAAAGTGGTTTGGGAATAGTGTGGCGGGATTGTCCCAAAAAAAAATATCTCCGAGTCCGTAGCCAGGCCGTCTCCAGGGTTTAACTGGGAACCTTTTGGCTACGGAGATATTACAGGTCCAGAACAAAAATGTATAATAGGAAAATAAACTCATTATGGGTACAAAAGACACCGGTCTTTTTGTACCCGTGATAAGTTTATGTTTACGCCTGCTGTCTGTTTTGGGCCGGTAGGTATTTGTGAATCATCAAAGCTTCACACATTGGTTAGTCATACTAAGCTTATGTAGGTATATCAGCGAGTTAGGTGAACCTAGATAATAAAATAACAATAACTTACTTACCACATCGCCTACACGAATTCAAAAAAGTCATCTTTTGAATTTCCAGATTCATAGAAATTCTGTTGCTAAGCATCGGTGTGGTCTTACTGTTAACTAAAGATATAATTTTATGACTTTATCGAGTTCATAAAATATATAAGTTTTTTAATTGCGGAAGAGAAGTAGACATTTAATAGCATTTATATATAGTGATGTACGGTAAAATTAGCAGTGCTGTTCTGTCAAAATGTTCCTCGGTAAAGAATCATGGCAGGATTTGTACAAAAAAAATTAAGATGTTTAGAGAAGTTGAAATTCTAATTCTTATATTCTTGGGTACCTAAACAGTATCTTCAGGTATTTACAATATTTTTAAAACCCCGCAAAAAAAGTTAATAGTTTAACGAAAAGCTCATTATTTCAGAACGAAACGGCGACTGACAGTAACAGTGACACTGACAGACGCCGCTTCGCAGTTCTTACATTGAAATTGCATCGTTTTATGGGAAATGATATCACAAATAAAGCTTAGTTTTTCCATACACTTGTTATATCACTTGTCTGCCAATTTTATAGATCCGTTAACATCGCTTGTCACTTTCTTTTATTTATAAACACAAAATGGGCATCGTAATGAAACGAAAAAGTGTTATTTTCATTTCGTAGTATTTTAATTAGTTATGCGGGGGTTTAAAAATATGCTAAGTATATCAATCTACTCCTGGTAATGTATTCTTCACATTGGAATTTTCCAATCAAAGAAAAAAAGAGAAAAATCAGATGTACCCAGGGGTACATCTGATTGATCGCCAATTTAGACCAGCCGTAACTAATCTAGGTATGTTCAAAGCACGAGTGAACCGGTTCATCCGTGGCAAGCGTGCTCCACCTTAGGCCGCATCATCACTTAAGATCAGGTGAGATACGACCAAATACATGCAGTATTAAAATATTAAAAAAATAAACAGTAAGTATCGTGAAAGACGACAAAAGCAGAGGAATGGTTCATATTTAATTTTGCTGGCCGGTTTTCTATGGTGGCTATTACCTACTCTATAGGAGGTCAATTACTTCCTGTAATGGTATATATTTGCACATTTTAATAGTACCTATCTAAATCCTTTAATATAGCTGTAGTGCTACTGAACTTAGACACATTACATTAAAGAAATGACCATTAATTTTTGGACCACACCGGTATAACAAGCTATGATTACTACGAACCATCTATTAAGTTCCAATTATTAGATTAATGATATGTTTGGAGCAGAACACGTTGTAATTGAAATAAATTGTTATAACTAAGTGCTTAGTGAGGCATCTAATGTTATTTCAATAGATAATTTTACTCCTGACCGAGTTTCGGTCACGGCGGCCAGTATCATCAAACCAGGTTTTTTTTTTTTTTTTTTTTTTTTTTTTTTTTTCGGATTGGCATCTCGCTGGTCAACCTAGGAGTTTGTCGGCTGCTTAACCGGACTTTCCTGTGGTGCCTTAAAAATTATTATTTTTAGGGCCTCCAGCCAGGGCATAAAAGCTTACAAACTAAGCGACTACACGCTAAGGGCACCCCCTGTGGGGTACGAGCCTCGGCTTAGGGCGTCGCTGGGAGAGGACAGCAAAGGGACAGGCTGGATCGGATTTCCATTATTTAGGGACGAATTTAAAACTACAGGCTCAGCGGCGCGGGCTGGCACGAGCAAGGGTCGGGGAGGGATCAAACCAGGTAAGCAGGACATAGGTATTATAGATTGAAAAAACGAATTAACCCACCCCACCCGACACACCACCCCCCCACCCGGCGACACATCGCCGGGTTCGTCCGACTACACAATACAACACACACAACAACAACACAACAATACTCACGGTACGTTTCGTTCAATTATAAAATAGGATATAGGTAGTACCTAAACGCAAGCCTATACTAATATAAAAAAAAAATAGTAATAAGTACACAAATGAGTGCGCAAACACAGGTGCACTAAGCTATCTCTTCCCTCATTCTCATAGTATAAGACTATCTACATATAGGTATATAACAAAAATAATCATGGCGATATCCATACATTCATTTGTATGAAAAAAAAATATAATTTAGAGGGTTTAAAATATTTTCCAATGTGAAGAATACATTACCAGGAGCAGATTGATATAATTACCATTTTGTGTTTATAAAAAAAATAAAGTGACAAGCGACGTTAACGGATCTATCAAATTGACAGATAAGTGATAAGACAAGTGTGTGAAAAAAAAAATCATTACTTGTGACATTATTCATACTAATATTATAAATGCGAAAGTATAACTCTGTCTGTTACGCTTTCACGATGAAACGGCTGAACCGATTTTGATGAAATTTGGTATGAAGATAGCTTGAACCCCAGGGAAGGACATAGGCTACTTTTTAATCAGTGACTATTTACTGAAATTTCTCTTTGTTTCCCATAAAACGATGTAAACTCAGTGTAAGAACTGCGAAACAGCGACTGTCAGTGTCACTGTCACTGTCAGTCGCCGTTTCGTTCTGAAATAATGAGCTTTTCGTTAAACTATTCACTATTTTTTGGCGGGGTATTAAAAAATGCCTGAAAAACAGGTACTTTTTCGTGCCCGGTTGTGAACTTCGTACATGATGGCGGGCGCTTTAACCCAGCCATCATGACATCTACACATCATCATCATCATTATTTACTATTTATTTATTTATTTAACTTTAACATAAAAAGGCCATTGATCAATTAAATTAGTTAAAGACTTAATATAATTATACTTAACGACATTCGCCCGCTCATCTCACTACATCTCATACTCCAAACTTACTGACAAGATCGCCTTCCATTCATCCGCGAACACACATCACAGTCAGGTTTGGCGGTGATGACAGAACACGTGGAATGGGCGACTGGGCTCGGGAAACTGTGCACCTAACAGGGACGGCGAACAATGTATGCCTCCTATTACGGTGGTATTTAACAGTGGCAAACAAGAGCATCCATTTTCCAGGCATAATTTTGCACAAACATACTATTTGGTTATATTGATTTAATTATTGAGAAATTGTTTTTTTTTTAACTAAATAAGTACATACATACAAGAAATTACAGTTTCTCCCTTTTTTGTTGTGACATCACCGATGCAACGTACCATAATGAAGTAAGTGTTCAGAACTAAGTTCAATAAATTACAGGTTTTCCCATTCCGAAACCTCTACTGCTTCCGCGCTCACTTCACCAAATTTCGTCCCTTTATTAAATCATTCTGATTAAAGATCGTAAACCTTGGTTGTCGTCAACCGGCATGTAGTTATGACATCACCGGTGCAACGTACCATGATGAAGTAACTGTTCTCTTGTGAATTATTGCACTGAGCCTTCAAACTTGAACTTGACCGTAGATTTGCTTTTTAGTTGTTGCGTTATGTTGTCGCTTGAGGCGGTGTTTTATAAAACGGTTTCAATGTCGACACGGTTGGCGCAGTGACTGAGTGGTTGGCTGGTGCGCTGTTCGGTTCGGTTCGGATAAGGAAGTACTAAAAAGCTTTTTCATTGATGATAACAAAAGAGCTGATAACTTTAAAACTGCTAAACTGATTTTGATGAAACATGTCTAAGAACCATCGCTAGAGAATCTGCTTTCAAATAAAAGAAACCGCGTTCAAATCGGTTCACCCGTTAAAGAGCTACAGTGCCACAGACAGACACACAGACACACAGACACGTCAAACTTATAACACCCCTCTTTTTCGTCGGGGGTTAAAAAGAGACTGCTCTAATTAAAACTAGAGAAAAGAGAGAGAGAGAGTTATAGCGATCAAATTTTTTGGGTTCCAGTCGATAGTAAGGCGTTTGTTTGGTACTCTCACAAATACACTCAAGCTACTTATTGCAATCTTGCTTGACGGATGATGCATCTTCCAAGCTCTACGTTTAAATTCAAATTGAAATCTCTTTATTTCATTCATGTGTACATTTAGTTGTTACAATTTACAATATAAGGTTTCGTTTGTTATTAATAATTGTGTTTTATGAATATTTAGCAGTCATTTCATTTGTAATACTTTGTTGGCCCTATTGTAGTATAGTGGTCTATAGTTCTTCATGAGTCAAAGTCAAAGTCAAATCGTTTATTTCAATTAGACCAATAAAAGGAACTTTTGAACGTCATTATTGTAAAATTTGAATCTAGTTGCCCATTCCAAATGGTAGTTTCGTATGGAGAAAAATGGGAAAGAAACTCCATACATACACTTTTAAAAAAATAATGTTGTGTGTGTTGTGTGTTGTATGTTGTGTTGTGTGTTGTGTTGTGTATGTTGTTGTTGTTGTATGTGTGTTGTGTTTAGTATTTGTACCTAAATGGACCTATACAATTAACAATACTATCTGACACCCATAGTACAGGGTCTTCCTAGTTTGGGGTCAGATGGCCGTGTGTGAAAATGTCCCCACATATTATATTATTATATTATTAATACTAGCTTTTGCCCGCGACTTCGTCCGCGTGAATGTCGGTTATCGCGGATGCAGATGAAGTCGCTTATTACAAAGTAGCCTATGTTCATTCCCTGTGTTCAAGCTATATATTTATACAAAATTTCATCAAAATCAGTTCAGCCGTTTCGTCGTGAAAACGTAACAGACAGAGTTACTTTCGCATTTATAATATTAAGTGTGGATATAATAATAATATAAAATATAATAATATTTTAAAGTATGGATTAGTAATTAGTAAAATTTGAAAATTAGTAATATTAGTAATTAGTATATTCCTTTTGCTGTCTCTTGGATACTATTCTGTTACTAGCTTAGTCCATTTCTCTATTTTTTTTTTCTCTTAGTAGCATATGCCCCGTCCATCGCCATTTTAGCTGCAAAGCAAAAGAAATAAAGGTAGACAAATTAAAAGATAGGAAGGTGATTTCAAAAAAATAACTGGTCCAGTTTGGACCCGTTTGACAAGAGACAGAAATAAATGGAAATCTTTAGAGGAGGTTTTTGTCGACAGACAAGCTGTTACAGACAAACATCCAGTTGCCGATAATGTAAATAATATGATTTAATAATACTAATTAATATGGCGTCCAGTAAGAGGCGTTTTTGTCGAACTA
Organism: Charanyca ferruginea; assembly: GCA_947361185.1. Classification (NCBI taxonomy): domain Eukaryota; kingdom Metazoa; phylum Arthropoda; class Insecta; order Lepidoptera; family Noctuidae; genus Charanyca; species Charanyca ferruginea. Next base: position 25,781,705 of record OX376058.1, on the reverse strand, counting down.
AGCGCGAAATTTGAAAATTTAAAATTTAGATGCATTTTTATGGCACTTATCGATAAAAATTCAATGTGAAGTATTTATTATATACAAAACTTAGAAATAAATATAAACACATAATATGTACAATGCTCACAGGGCATCAAAAAACTCGTCCGCATCGCTCTCAATGGGACAAGTGCCCAAAAGGCTAGCAGCATTACCACGTTGAATGGCAATGCTAATTCTTTGGCCCAAGAAAAGGCCAGCCCTTTGGTCACGTGAAGAGTCGACCAGCCGCTTTGCAATGTCCCTAAAAACAAGGTGAGCACTCATACTAATTTAGTTGATATTATCCATTGTAAGAAATTTTACAGCAATAAAGGCTTTTTTATTTTATTTATTTATTATTATTATTGGCGCACCATGGAGGAGGCTTATGTCCAACAGTGGACCAATAACAGTTAGCCAAAATGATGATGATTAGTACAGAGTAAAGTGTGGATATTGTAAAACATTTATTTTAAATTGTAAAACATTTATTTTAAATGATATTGTATCTATATTCTGTTTAGTTTCGTAGCCATTCTTTTCCATACGAAATTATTTTTTGGAAGCGGTACCTAGATAATTATAATTATTTTTCTTGTAAATGACGTTAAAAAATGCCATAAACATATTAAAATTAAGAAATTGATTTTAAAGATGAGCGGCACGCGGTTTGGTTCTCTTTCTTCTGCATCCTGTCTCTTCTTGCCGCGTTTTTAAAATCGTCAATCCAATTACCAGCACGCGTAGCATGACCACGCTATGTCTACGGAAGAATAGACATACTGACAGGAAGAATAGACAAACTGTACTGACTAGTCTATTCTTGCTGTCAGTATGTCTATTCTTTCGTAGACATACCGTGGTCATGCTACGCGTGCTGAAGGCCAATTCGCGCAATAAAAAAAATCCCGCCTGTGGAATTCACTGCTCGCCTCTCGTTCTCCGATAAGTACCTATAATTTGGGTATCTTCAAGGCACGAATGAACCAGTTCATCCTAGGCAAGCGTGCTGGAGCACGCTAAGGTGTAAGGTGGACCTTAGGTCGCATGTTGCGGCCAAACGCAAGCCTATTAAAATATAAACAAAACTCAATATCATCTTACCGATTTTCAATGACAAAATCTTACCAAAAATGTGGATAAAATTACGAGTTAAGTACTTATACCACTGTTAAAAGCTTTTTTACAAAAAAGACAGCCGCCTTCAGAATCTAAAAAGTGATAAATACCTAACTTTAACATAGAACACACATGACTTTAGTTTCGGAAGCCGGTGGCAATACAAAACATCAAACAGAAAATAGCCTTTTTCGCCCTATTTTTCGCTTTTTAGTACCTCCTTTTCATCCAAATCCATTAAGAAACGGCAACACAATCAAAACAGAGATTGAAAGTACAAGGTTGGATAAAATTAAAACATCATCCATGTTTATTTTTAACCGACTTCATTTTGCTTTTTGACTATTCTTTCAAAATGTGCTGAATCAATTTCAATAAAATTGAGCCACACCTGAGGCATACCCCATCCATCAAAAAAAGATTTTTCAAAATCGCTTTACATTTGCCGGAGAAATCACGTAACAAATAAACAAAAAAAAACAACATACAGACGAATCGAGAACCTCCTTTTTGAAGTAGGTTGAAAATAGAGGCATTTTTAGCAGAATAAGACTGAACCAATACTAGGATTGCATCTCTGAACTACATTTGCTGAGTCTATACTCAAAAAATCGTCTACTCCAAGTTCATACTTGGATTAAATTTAATTACCTACTTTTATTATGTTTATTTTTATTAGAAGCTTATCTGAATGAATATTAGCAATTAACGCTTCTTAAACACTATTAAAATTGTGTTTGCATTTATAGCCGTGCTCTTTATGAAATCATTATACTCGACAGAATATCTGAGATTTATTTTCTTTCTAATTTTTTTTACGACTTCCTTGGTTGTGAATGTGATTCTTCGAAGAACCGCTTCTTTTAATTCAATTGAAAAATACTGTTTATATGATGCTAAAGAACTTTAAATAGTTAAATACCTATTACACAACACACATTTTTTATTCAAGTAAGTCATCAAATCCATCGATTCTTCTATTAAATTACAATTTTAGTTATATACAAATCTTAAAAATCTTATAATATTATGTACAATTCCAAGAAAAAGACAGGGGATCAAAAGGGCATCAAAAAACTCGTCCACATCGCTTTCAAGTAAGTTAAGTACTTGAAATCTAAGTAGTTAGCTTAGAATAGATATCAAGTTAAACTGACTGACTGACTGTTGTCAATAACTTGTTTGTCAAAACTTGTGGTTTGATATGCTAGAGTTTCTGATAGCCAACGTAGTCTTACAGCAACAAAACAACAGCTGATTTCTTCTCAATACTTTTACTATGATACCTATAATTAATTAAATCTTAATTCAAGTCTTGTTCACTGTCACATCTTATCAGAACTTTCGCTGTCACCGTCGTTCGTGGTCACTTAATTATTTTGGTTATGCTAATTTTTCCATAGCAAAGTGAATAAACAATACAGGAAAAAAAATGTACAGCAAAAAACTCACAGAGCAATGAACGGAAACAGATGCTGCGGATGATTGATAGCCTCCGTTACAAGACTGGTTTTATAATATGTACCTACGTATTAAATGTAGCTTGTAATTACGAATTAGTCATGTTTAGTATCTACCTATCAATATTAGTACCTATTATAAATGCAAAACTGAGTTTTGTTTGTTTGTTTATTGATGAAATTTGATGCAGTCTAAGCACGGACTAGAAAAAAAAGAAGCCCTCCGCGCTACGCATATCGAAAGTGAAGCACTCTAAGTAAGCCAGACCGTTTGTACAAAAATGCCTCACGCACACATGTTCATCATAGTCACGGACTAGAAAAAAAAGGATTCCGCGCCGATGTGTGCGTCTCGGACCGGCGTACTTCAGGTGCTTCACTTTTGGTATGCGTGGCGTGGAGTCCTTTTTTTTCTAGTCCGTGAGTCTAAGCTTTAACTTCAAAGCTGTGTGGTGCTGGTAGCGAATAGCACCACCCCATTTCTACCCGTGGGTATCGTAGAAGGCGACAGGGGGATATTGACCAGAGGATGGGCAGCAGCGTTCTTCTGAGTACCATAACACCTACTTCGATCGCCAACATGCATCGGCCAAGCATGACGATTACGGCTGAACCCAACTGGGGGGAGACCTATGCCCAGCAGTGGGCGTCTTAAAGGTTGACATGATGATGATGAAGCTTGGTTCGTTTTGAAAACTTCGTTTGCATCCACGGTAACCGAAATTTGCGCGTCGAACCAAAGTCGCGTGCGCAAGCTAGTTACGTATATATAATTGAGCAGGTACCTATGGTTTTTGCTGTATGGTATTTATGTCTGTAATCATTAGTATGGTTATGATACGTACTTGTGATGGGTTTAAAAATAGTACATGCGTCTTTTAACCTGGGGCTCAAGTCCGTAGTGTCAGAATGGTCTATCATTGATTTTGTTGATTTTGACAAGTTTGGTAATCTACTAATATAATGGAGTCACTATGACTTTCCAATGGTCAACCACTGAGATGCCTTTGAAAGAAATGATATAGAATGGTAATCTCGTACAAAATGACAACTGAATGACTGTTAGGCGGTATTCTGCTAAATTTTTGACAGTTACTTTGATCAGTGACCTACCATTACAACGTCATTGTGCGACCAATAATCGACCATTACGAATTTAGCAGATTACGAACTTTTAGCAAAATGACAATGGGATCATGTTGGAATAACGAAGTTATACAAATAGCAGACTTGGCCCCCAGTTCTTTTCTTTGGTGGACCAAAGTAAACCAGAGTTCTGACACGGATATTGACGGATAGACTGTATCTACATCTATATATCTGTATCCCTTTTTTTAAAATTGTTTTTGTGTGCACATGGTCTGTGTCAATAAACGTTTTTTCTTTCTTTTCTTCTTTCTATATAGTGCCCGCCCCTTTCGAACATGTGTGATAAAAATAAACACAAATGTGTTTCGCAAGTTTTGTTGTGTGCATGCGAAAAAGGTATAATTTGTGTGCCGTATCCATTTCTATTGTTTTTTTGTGAGTTTCAAAAGTAGGGAATAAGTGTCGATATTTGAACTTGAACCAATATACAAAGATTCTGAGGGATTACTACCATCTAAGGGCCATCTAAAGCGTGAGGGTTGACCAGGAAGTTAAAATTGTCTTGTTTTATTATGTGCTATTAACGAAATATGTACAAAAGCGAATACAATCACGAGATTGTAGGCATTCACTTTTGAATTTGTATTTGCTTTGGTGGCTTCACTCTCAGTGTTCCGCGCGGTCTAACTGCATTTTGTTTGATAATCTGAGATTCTGTAAATACATATTTGTTAAGTACTGATACTGACGCAACTATTTTTTATATTATCATACATGATACTGCAGTGCAATTTGAGTCCATTTCATACCAAGTTCCCTCCGTGCCTCGCAAAGCAGTAAAACCGTTGGTACCGACTGTCATTCCGTGTTTGACAGTCGTTATGGGTTGCCAAAAGTCAAAGAGTCTGACAACCAGTGTCACCAGGGCTACTTGGGTAGTGATGGTCAGATAGACAGTCGCTCCATAAAGAATACTGGTATTCTACTGCATTCGCGGGCAACATTCCTATAATAATAATAATTTATTTACCTCAGATTACAAGACCCATTTAATATTATTATTATTATATTAGATTACAAGACCCATTACTTATATGTATATGATTCTATCAAACTGTACTTATGGTTTTTCTGGTTACCACAAAGTTCTGACTGATTCAACTTGAGTTAGAACTTTTGATGTTTATTAGGATTTCCGGGATTACTGCCATGCCTTAAAACAGTATACATTTTAATATTCCTTTGTCTAGCGAACTATTAGTTTTCAACAATCGACTCAGAGCTGAAAGTTGGAAGTCCAACAGAGAAATGAACAAAGGAATGTTTCTATGCCTCCTATTTTATTCTTCAAGCCTCTACTCTACACTACACTGTAAATATGTAAATAATATGCATAGGAACTCTAAATTCTTGTACATCGTGACATCGATTAATTACAGTCTCGAATCGGCTCTAGTATCGAGATCGGATATCGAGTCCATGTACCGGTTACATCGCACTACTTTACCTTGAACTTGATTTATCGCTGCAATCGATTTAGCGATTATTTTAATTTGTAATCGCGAAAGCAAACGATTGAAAGTTTTTTTAAAGTTACTTTTAATGTTTTGGGCGTGAAATTGGCAGTTTAGTGCGAGTAATAAATGCCTTTTGGTTTTATCAGACAGTTGTCAATTTCTAATAGGTGTGGTAAGTCACGAATTATGTTTTTAGGTGGCGTAGGTCAAGGTTTTGTTAAAACTTACGGTTAAAAATTGTTACCTATTAGCAGGAAGCTAAACATAGCACCTTTCAATAACTTTAATGTTTGATAACTGTTATTTTAGTTAACCTTTTGACCGCCACGTCAAAAAATTACAAACGTGCCCTCGGCTTCAAGCTACGAATTTAACGTTTAATACCTATAATTGGTGTTAGTTTTTGTCATCATAAGTTAATATAGATGAAATATAAAGAAAGAAGTTCAACTACTTAATATAAATTAGGATGAGTCAAGGAAAGAAGGAAATTTTATGACATCCACAAAGAAATCTTTTCACGCTTTTATATGCTTCCCGGAAGCCATATTTAGTTTATACGGGTGTAAAAAGGGATATTATCATATCGCCGTTAGCTATGCATACAGTAGGTATATCTACTCTCCATCAAAGTACCTAGGTAACTAACATTGAACAAATTTGTTTTCCGGGTAACTAACTTTGATTCATTATCATCATCAACTCTCAACCCTCGGCTTCAAGCTACGAATTTAACGTTTAATACCTATAATTGGTGTTAGTTTTTGTCATCATATGTTAATATAGATGAAATATAAAGAAAGAAGTTCAACTAGGTAATATAAAACTAAATACAAATTAAATTACAAAAAAAAAACCGGACAAGTGCGAATCGGAATCGCTCACCGAGGGTTCCGTACAAACATAGTTCTAGGTCAACGGAGAGTATCCTATAAATTTTGAATCCCTTAAGAGTGTCGAAATGTACAATTTTTTCGACCGTGCCGTAACTATCTTTTTTTCACGTTAACTTAGAAATTTGATTTTTTTACAGGTTCAAGGGACCGTGGACCTTAGTATGGTTTCAACTCGATACCTTTACGCGTTCTAGAGCTACGGACAAACAGACAGACAGACGGACAACAAACTGATCCTATAGGGGTTCCGTTTTTTCCTTTTGAGGTACGGAATCGTAAAAACATGTTGTATGAGCTTTATTTACGTATAAAAGTGTGTCATGTAATTCAGATTATTTTTTTCTTAAAATTAATTCACAAGAGCTTTTGACTCCCAGCACTCCATAATACACGCAAGAACACATCACGATCCGGTACCGTAAGAATCAGAACAGTCTGAACTCTATATAAAAACAAAAATACCTACATCAATAGTCCAAATTAAACTAAATGGTGATTGGCTGTAGGATTATTCAAAAGAACAGCATAATTCTTAGAAACAGTGGCTTGTATTCACCGTTTGAAAGATCATTAAATTAGCTAAATCACACGGTTTTTTGGAAAAAGAATATTTAATTTATTACAGTAGGTGTGACGTGATTAACTGCATTTATATAAACAAAATTAAATTTTATGACATCCACGAAGAAATCTTTTCACGCTTTTATATGCTCCCCGGCAGCCATATTTACTTTATACGGGTGTAAAAAGGCTTAATATCATATCGCCGTTAGCTATGCATACAGTATATCTACTCTCCATCAAAGTATGTAAAAAAATATACACATAAAAAGACAAAAAAACAAAAACAAAACATAAACAGTAACATAAATAGTAAAATAAATAAATAAATAAATAACATTGAACAAAATTATTTTCCGGGTAACTAACTTGGATTCATTATCATCATCAACTGCCTAGTCTTTTTCCAGTTATATTGGGGTCGGCTTCTAGTCTAACCAGATGCAGCTGAAAACTAGTGATTTACATGGAGCGACTGCCTATCGGACCTCCACAACCCAGTTACTGTGTAAGGGTCAAGTCGCACCGGAATGGCAGCGCAGCGGCCGGCAGTTTTGATGGCTAACCATTTTCAACTTTATCTCTAAACGTCAAAACATGGGTCGCTTAAAGATTTGCATGCGTCGAGCGGCAGCTCGTGCCGCCGGGCGGCTCTGCGAGCCGATGACCGCCGAAGTTATACTATGCTTTGAGGTTTAGAGGTATAGTTGAAAATGGTTTGGCAGCAAAACTGCCGGCCGCTGCGCTGCCATTCCGTTGTGACTTGACCCTAACACGATAAACCTTGGGGAGACTGGTGGTCAGACTTTTTGGATTTTGACTATATCCATAACGACTGTCAAAAATCTACGAATGACAGCCAGACCAACGGCTTTACTGCTTTCTGAGGCACGGAGGGATTTAGGTATGAAATGGGTAGTCACCCAACCACTATCATTATTACCATAATAACCAAATTATACTTAGCCACGAGTTTCTCAAGAGGTAGGAGGTAGGTAAGGACTAGGTAAAACTCAGCCAGCAAAACTGCATATATCATTATGATCAAGTCTACAATCCCCACGTTTGTCGTAGGCAATTAATTACCCGCAGATTACAAGATTACGGAAGATTTTGTTTCAAGAACTTGTCTCAATTATGCTTTCGTAAAGAGCTGAGTATTTATTAAAACTTCTTATCTTCCTCGGTGAACACCTAGGTGAAGTGAGCTGTCAGCTGTCCCGTTGCTAGGGATTAAAGTATTAGAATCGTATGACAGCTCACCAGCCCCGGATCTACGATTTTCTCGAACCGGGGCAAAACCTTGATAGTGGCGCCCCCTCTCGTAAGATTTTGAGAAAAACTGTTATAACTGCACATGAGTAGCATTTTTGTAACCATTTGTTAAAATAATAATCCTTTAATAAATTTAAACTTTTTATTAGGTATCTAATATAACTTTCATTTGTGATAACAGAAACACAGAAAAAATTGATGTGACGGGGATTCCCCTGGCAGAAAGATCACGGACACTACGCACGCTTTAAAAATATTACTTGATCTGTTAAGATGCGTTCATAAATCACTAAGTATGTGTTCAAAAACTAATTGGGCGTATGGAAATAGAAAAGTTTGTTTTGCAAACATTTGATATTAAGATTCGATTACTTGATAAAAACCTATGAGATTGTAGGAAAAGAGGCTTTATTTGTTCGATACTTCGAATTCTTGTCTCAAGGATTTGGCGCCCCCATGAAACTGCCGCCCGGGGCAAGTGCCCCGGTTTGCCCCCCCTTAGATCCGGGGCTGCAGCTCACTTCACCTAGGTGTTCACCGAGGGAGATTGTAACAGGATAGCACTATATTTAATTGAAAAAATTATTTGGTTTTTACGAGTCATTCATTAGTTATATCTAAGTAGCGAAGATATCGTTGTGGTTTACTTTTGGTTTAACCATTCGGAATGTGGAAAATTATCTGAAGCATGAAGAATTGGTACTTTAGTGATCCGGATTCATAAGCCGGATCACTAAGATCGGATCGAATTCGTATTCCGGTTTGCTAGTTTTTTTTTTTAAATCTATAAAGATTAAAAAAAAAACTAGCGGCCCGCCCCGGCTTCGCACGGGTACAATTTAGAACATTCAAAGTGAAAGCCATATTTTTTTATTGACGTTTTCATACAAAACTAACTACCATTTCATACAAAAAATCAGCCAAATCGATCAAGCCTCAGTTCTCAAAAGAAGATTTTTCATATGCGGTTTGCTATTGATTTTTTTATTTACGTATGTACATACTTATCTAGAGAAATAGTTAGAAAATATAAAAAAATAATGTAGTACAATTTCAATTTTACATGGTCGGCCATCCGATAAAATAATCAGTTATTCCGGAAACTTAATTCAAAATTTGAATAAGAATAAATAAACTATGGAATTCGAAATTCTACTACTTTTCGTTCGAAAACCACAAAAAGGTTTTTGACAGCGGTGGGATTCGAACCCACGCCCTTTCGGACTGGTGCCTAAAACCAGCGCCTTAGACCACTCGGCCACGCTGCCTTGTAACAAAGTGTTGAAATTATCAATCCTTATCTAACGCGTAGCTGAATTGACGTCACTAACCTTGAATACATTACGAGTGACGCATTATTCCCAATGTAAATGTTAGTTTGATTTTCGTATTTTGAGTTAAAATTGCTCCGAATATGGACTCAAAGTAGCTATTTATCGTACCTAGTAATAAAAATAAATTTTGAGAATGTTCTGTCATTTATTCGATACTTATCAGTCGTATGATGTACTGTTAAACAATGGTACCTACTGATTGCTTTAAAATTTGTATAGTGTACCTACGAAAACTAACGTTGCCCGAGCATCAATACTATCCTCGTTTGTCATACAAGCGTTTAATTATACTGACCGTTTTCATTGCCAAAATGTATTTTAATACTATAATAATATGCTCTTTTGTACCTACTGCATTGCATGACGTCATAAAGTTCATTTTTGAGAATCATATTATTGTAAGTTTTTTTTAAAATTATTCAATAAGTCAGGGAATAATGAAGAATGTTCGACAGCTATAGGGAAAATATTGTAGAGAAATCTACCATGATTGACGCTACTAGCGCCATCTTTTATTTCATGGACGAACTATCTGTAACTATCCGCCAATGCCACGGAACTGTTTCATAAGCCGGACTTTTGTGATTAATACAATATAGTAGCAAAAGAGGGACTGCGCCACGGCGAGTTTTAAACACCAAAAACATAAACGTTGCGTCCCATAAAATAAAGTCTAATAATTATAATGAAATGTATCTATATTTAATTTCAACTGAATTACAATTAGCCCCAGGTTGTTATTTGTTGCGCCGGCCTTTATGATAATCATAACTATGATGCTTGCGTTTAACTGAGTAAAAATTGACAATTCGTAGTAATAAAAATATTTCATTAAAAATTGTCTAACGAGTTTTTAGTAAAATATATATGCATATGAAATATAGCACCTAATTACAAACTCACTAAAGAACATGTGGTTGTTTGCATGTTACCTGAAAGACCTACCTATTCTAAAGAATTACCTATTCGGTACATCGCCAAGCGGCTGGTCGACTCTTCATTTGACCCGAAGATTGACCTATTTCTTGGCCAATGAATTTATTGTTTTAACTTTTAAGTTTTGTATAAGTATAGGTGTGTAATTCTGATTAAATCTACTTGCTATCTCATTTTAGCGACATTAAATGTCAACAAATGTAGCTAAAATAGGCATTTTCGACAGATTGACTTTAGAATTCGGATATTCCCAAAAGTTGTTAAAATTGCTCCTCTGGTTAAAATTTTCAAGCTTTCGTAAGACCAAATATGAAAATAATAGCTTTACGAAAACGCGGGATAAAAAGTAGCCTGTCTCATTTCTTGTGGTTCGTAGTCTGTACTAAATTTCATTAAAAATCATCCAGTAATTAAGCCGTGAAAGCGAAATAAACAAACTTACTCTTGCAATTATAATATTAGTATGGATCATCCTCAGTTTCACAGTTCTCATTCATAGTGCCCTAACAGGAAAATACGGCTTTTATGTTAGGGCACTATGTAGGTAGGTAAATAAATTAGACGAGGAAAATGTAATCAGGTTAATAAAACACAATTATTGTTCATAATATCCTGTATATTTACCTAAGTGTAAAGGAGAATTATTTACAAGGTGGACATCGATAGTTATGTATACGCTTATCCTAGCCTACCTCCTTACAAGTTACGAAAAACATGAGATTTTAAAATTAAAATTAAAGAAATGATTTAAAAGCATAAATTGGTTTATCAACTCACTGGCATTTACACAATTATTTCTTAAAATTAGCCTCTTTTAGTTAACCGAAATGAAGATGTTGATGAATCAAAATGCACATATATAAATTTTTTTGAACGAAATACATCAAACTTTTTTTTTAAAGACTATTAAATTGTGTTGGCCTGTAGTTAATGCCACTTACAGTTAGAAATAGGCAAATTTAAATGTAGAATGTTTTTATTTAATTTGCTGATATTTTTGTATTTTTACTTTAACTTTTGAAATAATTTTAACTTTGTAGGTAAGCGGCCTGTAGTTTTAATTAACGATTATTGAATTAATTAACATATTAATTAATGCATTTTTATAAACAGCTTAGGATTACAGTGTACATTTCAGCACCTTTTATTTATACGGATTACATGTAAAGCATTTTGCTCTTTACTTTATTTAGGCATTTGAGAATTAAATTATAAAATTACATACATATTGATTAAAAATTACAGTTATTTTAACTAAAAAGAATATTTTTCACCCAAAAATTGTAAATTTGGTAAGTAATCCATTAAAGATACAATTAATTAGTTTTCGAAAGTCAGACAAAAACATAAAAGTAATAGTAATTACAAATAATTATCGATTTTTTAACATTTTAAATAATTGCATTTCAACGTTTTCGTTGTCAATATCGCGGCTAGCGCCTATATATACGATCAGATATGTATGTCAGGCAAAATACGCTTTTAAAAACAATGCGTTCATATCAATAAAAAATGTCGCCCTAAAACACTTTCCGAAAAATAAATTGATAAAGAAAAAATATTGTGTCATTTTGTTGACAAAAAAAAATAAAAAAAATGTTTGCGTGCTCGCAAAATAAAGTTAAATTACATACGTAAAGTCATTCATTATTGACAAGAACGCATTTTTGGTAAACAACGTACTAAGAAGTTAGGTTAGTAGCTGTATGGGAGCCATTTTCCTTTCGCAGTGTCTGTTTTGAAAGATATTGACGGTTCTAATGCGTTTACGATTTTTAGATATTTTTTTACGGTAACGACAGACGTCATACAATACATACACTTTTATTGAAATAGTTACTGACTCAGCCATACAAACAGGGCTACAAAGTATGTTGTCTACCTTATATTGCACTTACACGGGAAACTCAATCGCGCAGTTATAGTAAATTTGCGAGCAATTTACAGCAATTACAAGAATGTATAGAAAATGCTATCAAAAGCGCAATTTTAGATTCCCGTGTAAAAGCGCGTTTAGATCATAATTTATTACCTGTTAGATTTTTTGTTAAACGCGTTATATAATTCATTTAATGCATTTAAAGCAACCAATGTTTATTCTTCTAAATTAGATCTGCAACAAAACACGTAGTATACACTAGTTATATTTGGTTACACAATAATTATTACCGTATAAATTACTCAGTTTTAAGTTCTAAAAGAATTTACAGTTACAATGTACAAATTTCTTATACTAATGAGCGGTTAGCTCTCTACAGCTTAAAATGTACCAATCCGATAGGAATGTATTTGGATATTATTTTTATAGAATTTTCTAGAAATAAACTGCGTTTTTGAGCATAAAAAATTTAGAGCCGTATTGGAAGCACCGATGTTATTTTGTTAGTTAAATACTCGTTCCAAGAAAAGGTACAAACAGTTCGTTTTTTCTTAGCTGCCATTCAATTTTTAATAAAAAGTAATCATCTTTTTCAGATCCAACATTTATCAATCAGCAGTATGTTTATTCTATTACAATCTCCCTCCGTGAACACCTAGGTGAAGTGAGCTGTCATCCGATTGTAGTGCTTTGTCAATCCCTAGCATCGGGACGGATGACAGCTCACTTCACCTAGGTGTTCACTGAGGGAGATTGTAACAAAATAGACATACAGCAGCAGTGCTATTCTGTTACAATCTCCCTCCGTGAACACCTAGGTGAAGTGAGCTGTCATCCGTCCCGGTGCTAGGGATTGACAAAACAGACGCACGGATGACAGCTCACTTCACCTAGGTGTTCACCGAGGGAGATTGTAACAGAATAGACATACAGTTCTATTCTGTTATAATCTCCCTCTGTGAAGTGAGCTGTCATCCGATTGTAGTACCTACTTTATAAACCCTTAGCATCGGGACAGATGACAGCTCACTTCACCTATACTCCGTTTACAATAAGATTAGCCATAATCACAAACCTTTTTTACAGTCCGTTCAACAGATTTTGACTTCTATTTCGTTGGCTTAAGGATGACATTAGAGGCAAAAAAGTGGTTACAATAACAACTGTTTACTGCAGCTGCCATTTGTCATGCCTCCAACGCAATATAAGTCCAAATCAGTTGAACGGACTGTAAAAAAGATTTGTGAATATGTCTAATCTTATTGTAAACGGAGTATAGGTGTTCACCGTGGGATATTGTAACAGAATAGATATACAGTTCGATATAACATTTTGTGAATATTCAATAGATATTTAGTTACATTGTAGCATGTACTTTCAAGATAGATATTAGCCTCAAGATATTAACCGATTTCAAATAACCATACGTTACTTATGTAATGTATGGTAACCATACGTGGGATCGAATGATCGGATATTATATACCTTACCATATTTACTTATAGTTCAGATGTTGGCTTAGTAAGGAATAGACTTTTGCATTGTATAAATCTCATGATTCCGAAATTGTGGTGGACTTTTTCTTCAAAACGATTATTTATAGAAGTCGTATCCATACTCTCCTTTTCCTTCGGATAAATAGGCCTACTTATCTATGACCACTGTTAAAAGCACTATCTACTAGAAAATTTGTACCCACCGTTATTCTGTGTACGCAAGCAGTTTATTTCTAGAAAGATCTACAACAGAAGTGCATCCCAATAACTAAGTAACTAATGAAATGTTTAAATTTCGACTTTCTTTCATATATTTATACACTCAATGGCTCATTTACTTCGCAGCTACACATCATTTTAGGTAATTAAATATTTCTGTGAACTATTGTGGAAGTCATTCAAGTAGTACGTAAACGAGTTTTGTTTCCATGTTTTCAAACATACGCAAAGAAAAGATCCGCGTTACGAAATACTTAAACGACCCTTTAAAAAAAATGCAGTTTTATATTACCACTTTTTAGTTTCTATTTAAATAAATTAATTGACACAACGTGTTACTTCAATAAAATTAATTAAATAAATAACACTGGTGTTTAATTGCGTTTACATTAGTAAGTTTTGCGGTGCAGTTATGAAGCTTATTTAATAAAGTCAAAAGGAATCATTTTTGCTTGCTTCTGACTTTGCTGTAGTACGGTAAATGTTATTTAGGTACTTGTTCGTGTGCCTACAAAGTGTATGTAGGTACTTATATGATATAGTTGGAAGTTTACTTAGAAACTGACGGATGTTTTCGAATGAAATTAATGAACTGTCGTATACGTCTTTCGTTTTCTAAGTTCACTTTTTATTTATCTCTTTTGTTGACTGTACTCGCTCTTTGTCTCGCACTGATGTCAATATGCCAAATTTACTAATGTCCACGAATTAAAAAAAATAATTGGAAATCGAAGATGGCACACATGCAAATACAAAGTAAAAAAAAAAATACATTACGCAACTTATTTCCAGAAGTTACAAATGAGATTAAAAATATCTAAAACTATATTAAAAACAATCTAAATAATAGAGATACATCAATTCCTAAAATTATTATAAACCCCAAGATGACAACAAAAAAATCTTAAATTAAAATTAGTGTAACATTAAAATAAAACCCAATTTGTTACTGTTATGTAGACTATTATTTTAAATCATAGCTGACAAAGTTAGTGAAATATTCATAGGTACAACATTAAATGTGTTAAGTAAAAAAATAAAAATTTCGATGACAAATTGGAAGCAAAATATTACAAAATCTACCATACTTATGTTTTAGAGAGTTCGATCTAAATACATACACACATACATAATTATATTACACGTAATAGTCGAAGTTGATGGACGTGTCCACAAATTATTATCGAGACGACTTCGTAGTCTACGCGAAGAGAGTTGGCAATATACAGTTGAAGAAAGCGGATGGCACAAAATTCATTTTTTACAGAAAACATACAAGATCGATCATTCAGAACATACGAAACACATTGGTCTTTCAATAGAGACATCTACACATTGAAATCTCTGATAAACACCATTTGAAATCATTACACAAATGATTAAAAAACTTGGTCTCAAAGATGATAATTTATTAACATTTTAATTTTTATCTTACTGCCTTCTCGAGCAGGCAGTGTGCTGTATTCTTTGTACCTAGCTTGTACATTACTGTACAATCCGTACATTACTATTTTATCCATGTCAAACATTTATAGAACAATAAATAATTTCATCGATCGTAGATTTTAAAAATAAATCACAGAACAATTCTAGCCACGTTCATAAATTAATAAATTACTTTTTTTTTTGTTATCCCACGCATTTCGCGGGTATGTAACTGTCAAAATTTAAAAATGGAATGGCTGGTCCGTAGACTGACCCGGTTGACAGGTCAGTCAGGGCGTGACCGCCGACTAGTAAATACGTGGCGTTGGTTGCTCTGTGTCGTCTCACGCGTAGAACTCGCGGTTGTTGTGGCCCTTCCCATATGATGCTGCGGCAGGGCTTCTCTTGGGTTCGTCGAGCGCGTAAGAACCTTCGTCCTTCTTGCGCATACGATATACTATAAACATCACCACCAGGATTGCACATAAGAGGCCTACTACTGCGCCGCCAATCACGGCTGAAAAAAGAAGAAAATTAATGTAAATAAATATCAATATTGACCATCAGAAATCCATTTGGTTATTTTAGCTTGTTAAATGGATACAAGAACAGATTCAAGGGTTTATCGATCATCACGGCGGAGAGAAAACTAAAAGTTTACTCTATATAACGCGTAAACAATTACAACAAATAAATAAAAACTTCACTATTTCTCTTTTGTTTTTACTAAAGGTGAACAAAGAGCTTCTTTTATTGTCAGTTAAGTATCACTTATTTGTTGTTATTTATGCCTTTAAGAAAGCTTATTAGTACGTAAGTTTTATTATAAATAAGAAAAATAAAGAACGAACCGGCAAGGATGCCTGGCTGAGCGAAGAAGCTGGTGGCACGGTCTTCGGGCTTGTTCATGATGACCACTTTGTCGGGCGCCCGCGACTCCTGGTTCACGTTGCTGCCTGAAGGCTCCTGGTCCTGGAACGTTACAGCACTTCTTTATACAATTTGAATAAAGAATTTGTCTCTAATTTCGCTGGTGTTGAAAAATACCAAACTTGTTCTTCAAAATATGCGCTGAGACGTGGAGTTGCTCACACCAGACTGTACTATACACTACTATACTACACTACTATTTTACTATACTAAAATACCAAACACTCCAAGAAATATTATTTCGAGTGTTCACGTCGTATTCGTTAACCACAAGGCAACGAATATCACATTTATTAAAAAAAAACTCTTCCAATAGTTCAATATTCGCTAGTTCTATTTAACGTAGAATTTTGAAGTCAACAGCCTTGACGTATTTTGTTTTCGTCGTCTATTTTCAGGGCTATGTATTTTCGTGACAAAACAGAGAATACGCTAGATTTATTTTAAGCAGAGCGATGTGTTTATCCAGTTTTGAACCAGCAGTTTTTAATTAAATATGTTGACTTCATTTAATTAATCAGTTAATTTCTCCAAGCGGCTGGACGACTCATTATGTGACCCGAAGGCTGTTCTATTCTTGGGTCAAAGATTCAGCATTGCCATACAACGTGGCAATGCTGCCAGCCTGTTGGGCACGTGTCCCGTTGACAGCGATGTGGTCCCTTTTTCTTGGAACCATACATAATATTGTTATTTTTATTTTTCAGATTTAGTCATTTAATTAGTAAATTATTGACAAATTAGGGTAATGAGAACTTGTAATTATGGCAAATGAATGCTATGCTATTAATGACCCTATCTAAATGTTTGACCATGTAAAGTGAAACTCTAGACAAAATACGTCTACCGTCAGTTATAGCAATTAGCTGACCCACCTTTGCATAAAATAGTTAAGACTTTTTAGAAAACGAATTGATAGAATTTTATAATTCTTTTATATTTTTCTACCATACCACCAAAGTAAATAAAATGTAAAAGAAGCTCTTTCTCTTTATCTAAATTACACATTATATTCGCAAACACATACCTTAGATACAAGTATTATTTATTAGTTTAGGAGTCAGTTCTTCATTTTTTTACTTTCACTGATCACCGTTTGTTCAACTCGTTTTTAAGTATACTGTTTGTTATGCTATAAATATAACTCCGTCTAGGTAAATGTAGAAATAAATATACTAGCTTCTGCCCGCGACTTTGTCCGCGTGAATATCGGTTATCGCAACATATATCAGTAAGTCGTGGTAAAAAAAGTATGTCCTTGGCGAGGGTTCATCATCGAAATCGGTTCAGCCGTTTCGTCGTGAAAATCTAACAGACAGAGTTACTTTCGCTTATAGTGTGAATTATTTTTAACTTCTTATCACATAATTGTTCTAAATGAATCATAAAAGTTCATAAATCCCTGTGTGATAAACAGCGGGATTTTTATAACACTATCGGACTTCCCACAGTTTGCCAAAATGAAATTAGGGCATCACATGATATTCGCCATATCAGAGACAGTTCCGGACACAACCGGGATTTTTTATCAAAAAAATCCAATTCTTCTCGTCTGACCAATACAATTTATAATCCCAATTTATTTCTTATCTATATAGCTTCATTTCTGCAATTTAATTACTTAAATAAAAATAATGGGACAAGTAGGTACATGAAGAACTGTTTTTCAAAAAGACAACCACTTTCAAAAATTACGGCGTCAAAATATTTATGATGATTTTTGATTGGCAAGAGTGAATAGGTTACTTCTAGGCAAGCGTGCTCCATCTTAGACCGCATCATCGCTTCCCATCAGGTGAGATAGTGGTCAAACGTATGCCTATCAATAGATAAAATAAAAAAAAAAGATTGAGAGATTTAAAGCTAAATTTATACTAATATTATAAAGGTGAAGAGTTTGTTTGTTTGGTTGAACGCGCTAATCTCAGGATCTACTGGTTCGAACTGAAAAATTGTTTTTGTGTTGGATAGTCCATATATCGAAGAAGGCTATAGGCCCATGCGAAGCTGGGTCGGGTCGCTAGTTTAAAATGTATTGTAAGCATAAGTTTGGGACGTCCATTGGACTGTTATTGCATATTGATTTATTAGTTTCATGTATTAAATTACATTTATTGAGAAATTGACGGCTGGCTCGTTTTAACTCTAAAGTGAGCTTGATTCTAGCATTTCGCTCAATTTTAAAGGGCTTATGATTAACGAACCTCCAGATATAGTAAATAACCTTCAAAAATAGTCATAGATCACTAACATTTAACCAAAGTACTTAATGTAGAAATGTATGAGTTTGACTGTAAAAAGCGATTTGGTTCCGGGGGTCACAGTTCTAACATGGTTAGGACCATGTCGGATCCGCCCCAGGGGGGACTAAGAGTCCTAAGATTTGGTGATCATGTACTATTTTTGGTGGTCATTTGGTGACTAAGATTTGGTGATCATGTACTATTTTTGGTGGTCATTTGGTGACTAAGATTTGGTGATCATTTACTATTTTTGGTGGTCATTTGGTGACTAAGATTTGGTGATCATTTACTATTTTTGGTGGTCATTTGGTGACTAAGATTTGGTGATCATTTACTATTTTTGGTGGTCATTTGGTGACTAAGATTTGGTGATCATTTAAAGGCTCAAAGTTATGATGTTAAACTATATATTAGTTAGCATCATCTGTCTTACCTTTCCCGTATATTTTGGAGTCTGCTTCCATTCTAACCGAATGCAGCTAAATACCAATGTTCTACATGTAGTGACAGCCTGTCTGACGTCGACAACCCAGTAATTGGGTAACACGATACCCCTTGGTAAGACTAGTTGTCCGACTTTCTGGCTTCTAACACAACGACTGTCAAAGATCTACGAATGACAGCCGGGACCAAGGGCTTTACGTGCTTTCTGAGGAACGGAGACGTCTCGGTACGACATGAAAAGGCACCCATCCACGACCCCACCGCGGCAAGCGTAGCTTAGCCTTGACCGATCGATTCGTACGGTTTTTTTACTTAGCCATGGGCCCCTTAACCTTTCTTAAGGCTTGTATACATGCCGATAACCTTGAGCATCTGGCGTTTCTATCCGGTGTCTGGGCAGTGTCAGGGCGTAATGTGATGCCCGTGAAAACTCTTAAGGCTTGTATACATGCCAATAACCTTGAGCATTTGGCCCGTACTGAATTTGTGGACGAGTGGGGTGATGTAGACGCAGTCTTTAATCGGACGCATTTTTAATTTATTGTAATAAAAATAATACATATGTGTAAAAAGTAACAAAACCAAATCATTTTCCTTTGTATAGCAAAGCAGTAGATATTTTTTTTATACTCTTTTGATAAGAAATTAAGGAGTAAAATGGTTTCATCTCAATGATTTGGAGGTGATTTGCCTTTTTTTTTTCTTATTATGTGATACCGATAGAAAAATTGTGGCTGAACCAAATTACGTATCATGTAGATTAATAACAATTTTTTCAGATTTAATTTCTCTGTAAATGCCGACGAAAAGTTGCTTCATCTGCATGCTTGGTTCAAGCTTTTTGCAGAGAGAGCGAGCGAGAGAGCAGCTTTAAACCGTAATTACGGACACAAATAAAAAGCTATTGTGTCTCACGTGGATCAGCTGCGTTTGCGGCAGTCAAAGGGTTAAACTTTACACATCAACATTGTCTAGGAATAGTTGAATATTTTTCATAGAAAACATGTATATACATATTTGAACATTTATTAAAAAAGTTTCGATTCTGGCAAGCATTGTTTTTACTCTTTCTGTTCACATAATACGTCTTTCGTAAATGTGTTAATTTGTGCAATCGCGAAAAGCGAGGTCTAAACGTTATCTTTGGAAATGGTACAGAGAGAGATAGCGACAACGATGATGATGTCTTAGGTTGAGTATGTTCCAACAAAAAAATTCCAAACTGCAGTTCCGATGAAGCCCAACTGTATTTTTTCAAAAAGTAATTATCATTGTCGCTATCTGTACCATTTTCAAATATCCTTATCCTTCGACTTTTAATTCTATTCAGTAACTTGACAGTTCAAAGCACAATAATGATACCATACCAAAACTATTAGTGTTGGGATAGTGAACGTTTTTGCGTGAAGACTGAATGATAAAAATGGTTTAGTTTAAATAAAACTTTGAATGTTCGTATGCAAGATGTGGATTAAAAGAACAATTAATAATTGTTAATAAAAGTAATTTCCTCTTATAATAGAAACAAAATAATATTATTTTACTTTTTTTATTTTTGTCATTTAAATAGTGTAAAGATATAGAGCGGTGTGGTGTGCGTGTATACATTTTAATAGTGTCTCGTACATATCGTGTTTTTAAGAAAAGTTATTAAGTTTCAAATAAAATGAGTACATTATTCAAGTTCATTCAGTTTCGTTCATTCTTACACCACCTCACCTACTTTTTGCCAATTTCTGGTAACCCTTCAACTGTCAAGTTACTGAATAGAATTAAGAGTCGAAATATAGACAATGTTGAGCAGTGTATATGTTAATTAAAACAATAAGTAAAACCAAATAGATACGTACGACTGAAGGCACGTTCTCTTCTCCCGAGATGCTGATGTCCGTCTGGTCTGGGCGCGAGGGTTGCTCCTCCCCCGCGCCTCGAGCCTCTTCCGAAGTACCCTCACCCGGCCTGTTCCTTGTGTTGGCTGGAATGTCACATCAAGCTAGTTAGTTTACACGTCATGTTTAAGCGTGTCAGAAATATTTCTAGGAAGTTTATGTTCTTTGCTTTAGTCACAATTTGAAATGTATTGTTCTATTTTATTCATTGTGGTTATTTACCGTTGTTATAATTCAGCTCTGATCTTTCCTTGAATCTATAAATGTTCGTGGTTCTTTTTCCCCATAGAATAAACGTTGTTTAATTAAATTATATTTTTGTTTATAATCAGACAATGACAGGTTAGTACAAATATGATTCTAATGTCATTATTTAGATTCATTGTTAATTAAAACTGTGAAATTAAAGCTGTTATAAACGCTTTTGATGAAAAAATCGTTATGTATAATCTTATAATATAGATATTTACAAAACCGATACGTGACGAAGACTATCAGACGATTAGCTTCCTATTTTTCCAGATAGACATAAGGATCCGGCAAATTCGGGTATAATAAGGTAGAGGTGAATATTGTAGGGGCAATAGACATAAATTAAAGGATCAAAAAGATTCAGTGAATCCCAAAGTTATAGATTTAAGACCTCTTCCGGAATTGAAGGGATTTGGATCAAGAAACAGATGGCAAACATCGCTTATACCAAAAGCGAAATACAGGAACAATATCAAAAGATAGGGAATCGGAAAGGGATCATACATGAAACGGCATGAACAAAAGCAGAGGAAGAATCAAAAGTAAACTTCTAATAAAACATCAAAATTACCAATGATATGGACAATATCGCTAAGCTAATGGTTTCATGAGATGAAATAGTTTCAGGGCTATATTACCTTCCACATGCTAACTAGTACTATTAAAGGAACGAACGCTAGAAAATGGTTTCTAATGGCTGCATGATAGAATCGAAGTCATGCGATAGATAAGTAAAAAATAATGGCCAGTAATTTTCATAAAATTTAAATAAATACTACAAAAGACTTACCGAGATCCTCAGATAGAAAAGTTTGGCATATATTTTGGATTATAATTAATATTTTAATTGAAACAAGTATAATTACACACGCGTACGATAGTTTGACTGTTTCAACAGTAACTGGCGTGCGGTTCAAACAACAATTAGAAATAACTGCAGATAACAATAAAACTGTAAATTCAAGGTTACGTCAGTTATTGTAAAGAGATGAATCTGCATAAGATGAGCCCAGTTGGGTTAGTGACAATTATTTCTGTTGTGATGATATTAAATATGTATAATATTTATCCTGTTCATTGACATGTAAATGTTTTATATAAATACCTACGAACAGGTTATAGAGAAAAATACATCTAAAATGGTAGTACGAGAAATCGTCACTAATTTCAATAGTTTCTAATCCACAAGTATGCGTGAACAAATAAAAAATGAGGACAGAATTTAAAATAGATTTGTGTCGTCTAACATTGAGATTTTCATCACAAATGACGATTTGTCGTACGAAAACAAAAATAAAAACAACGCAAATTAAAACTGGCATGCTTCAGCCACTACTCACAAATGAGCACATCGATCTGCCTGGGATCTGATGGTATTTGGAGCGGGGTTTCCACTTTGGGTACGATGGGAATCTCCGGTTGTTCGGGTTGTTCAGGGATATCTATGTCGTCTGTGAACGTATTTTCGGGCGTAATGGGAGTGTCGATAATGGTGCGTTCAGTCTCGTCTCTGCCGGTGGTTGTGGAGCCATAGTCTTCGTCATCGGGGGGTCCGTTGGGCTCGTCACCTGATCCTCGTCCGTCCTCGTCGTCGGGGCCGGGGCCGGCTCCCCACCCGGAGCCCGAGCTCTCGTCTGTGTCTAGGCCCGAGCCATCATCAGCAGCGTCGGGGTCGACGAACAGCTCGTGGTCGGGAGGCGAATGGACGTCGTTTTGTATTTGAACTACTGTGTCTTCTGTCGGTTTTTCTACGGCAGCGTCCTGAAAATGATGGAAATGTTTTGTATTAGAATTTTATCCAGAAATCGCATCAACATCATCGGTAAATAAATATGCGCTTTGCACAGCAGGGCCAGCTATATAGAGATTTTGAAAAATGTACTGCCTTAGTTTAGTAGTAGGTATATGAAACTGCAGATAGGTATTCAAAAACTGCTACGATATTATTAAAAACTCACAATTTATGATTTAATAAATCATGTTATGCAACAGTTTCATAAACTACTATTACGTTATATCTGAAACAATCAAAAAGCAATCGTCACGGTGTAAAAAATAAGAAACTACGCAATGAAATCTGTTGCGTCGTAATGGAGAACACAGCTAAACATCGTAAAAACATGTCATGTCATCTCGACGAAATAACACCAGAGAAAACAATTTTAGTTCTTATCTTGACACTTGTTTTAAAGATTTATTACCTAGATACGAGTTAAACGTACGTAAAACTGAAAACTACATCATATTGATCAAGTTGCATGACTATCAGATGATGTGACCAGCGACCTAGTTCCAGAAAAATCTCACATTGACGTACAATTTTCTGAACTGACCTAATTTACCAACACCATTAACCCTTGATAACCACAAAAAGAAGAAAACACTGTGTCTTGTTTATTCTAGAATGAAATACGCGATTAAAGATAATGAAGCGATAAAAATCTGCACAATAACAAAAAATCACTGCTGCATTTGGTCTACGTCACGATTAACGACCGAACTTTTAATGGTATATTTTGATAACACGAAAACAAACACTAACTCACCTGAAAATATTCCTACAGGAGTATCAAAATCTAATTTTAGGCCTGATTACGATTTTATTGATAATTTTGATAGCAGATTGTCTGCTTTGCACTGTAAGCGTAAATTGTGGCTGCAAGAAGGGCGATCGATAGGTTTTTTGGGGGGTGGAGGGAGGGAGGGGTAGACGGGAACATTCGGGTTCCCCCGGCCGCCGGTAGATGGGTCATGAGGCTTTCGTTCAGGGGTGAATTTAGAACGCTTTCAGGATAGCCGAGTAAGAAGTTTCGGTTTTGTACGCTAGATGTCATTTCGTCGTGTTTTCATAGTTATGAGAATCGTATTACACTTTTTGTATAATTTCTGGACAAACTTATGTACAAAGTCGTTTTTTAACTCTATATTTAATAATTTAAAGTAGTTTTTCAATCTGATTTACTAATCTTATTGCAGAACATATAATTACTTATCCATTAATTAACTTAAAATTAACCAGCCATACCAGGATTATACACCTAAAAATATGGATACAAGTTTAAGAAATAAAAAATTTGAAGAACACCATTCTGGGATTTCGGTATCGCATCACAAATCAAACTTTAAAATATTATTCGATCCCTACTTAGTATGATATTTACTTTAAGTTCTGTTTTTTTACACTCATATAAATCTCCACGCTTTTTGATCTACTTTCTTAAGAAGTAAATAAATAATCTAACCCAAGTAATGAAATAAAATCATAACTTTATGGTTTTTCGGAATCGTGGGATTTTCATACATTTCATGCTAAACCAACACCAGATCTAATTCTAATAATAAAATAAAATCATAATGGTAGGTTTTAATACTCGTAATCGCGGGATTTTTAGATCAATTCCATACTAAACTAACACCTGAATATTAGCATTCGATTATCCGATTCCTTCTTATAACAGATTTGTAACATCTACATAACAATAAAAGTAGAACACAGTGAAAGTAACGCTTGAAGATACTTCAAAGTGATTGTTCCGTAAGCGCCGTAAAGCGCTGTAAGGGCCACAAGAACTAGACAGCTGTCAAAATAAATACCTTTGCTGTTTCATGTGATGTTCGTCAGATGTGGTGGATGACATAAGTAATTTCTCTCCTTGACAGCTTTGGAACAAGTTGGGAGTCTGTGCTTTATGTGTGATGTGACGTCTTGTTTGATATAAGGATTTGTAGGTGTATTGGTAAGAAAATGTTTGTGAAGACAAGTTTTTTAATTAAGGTGTAAGCGCCAGGGTACACAGTTGGATTCCAAATTTCTTACGTTTTTTTGCAATTTTCTGGTCAGTAACTACTGACCAGTAGTAGAAAAGAAGAAAAAATAAAGAAGAAAACATCTTGCGCTGACCCCAAGTAACATGGGGTAAGGGCAGGGAAAAGAAGAAGAGTAGTAGAAAACCTCGTAAATGTATCCATTTAATAGAAATATGACGTTTACGACCTTTTATAAATTGAAGAAATATGTTGATTATTTTAATTATTATAATTTTGGAAATGCATAGGTATTTGTTACTCTCGCGATATTTTTTTTACAACTTGATACTGAGCTGCAAATTGCAAAAAACGTAAGAAAATCTCGCGGGCTACACTGGCGCAGGGGGCCGATATACGACCTATGGACTCGATATATTTTTGGGAGTATGACTTTGTTTATAATCCAAAATGAAGGCGTCGTTTACATAGTATTAATTTTTTGAGCTGTAGATTTTGGTTTCATCCCATATCTTACCTTACATCAGTGGTTCTTATACTTTTAGTGTTGAGGGACCAATTCATTCTTTTTTTGCCTTGGACCACCAACTTTTTGGCGTTAATATTAATTATTCCCATTATAATAAATATAAAACTATTAAATACCAAGAAAACCATAAGAAAAATTAGGTACATTTATATAGTACTTTTAGTACAATTTATGTGGCTACATACTGCTTACCGACTGCCGAATCCTTGGTTCAGTGCTACTCAATGCCAAATTTATTAATTAAAACCGCCATTTGAATTTGCCATTTGGGTTTTGGTCCCTAAGACGCGTCGTCGCTTCTTTGTTATCTTATAAATAGTATGACGTCGCGGACCACTTCTGCTTTTAGGGACCACCAATGGTCCACGGATCAAAGGTTACGAACCACTGCTTTAGATGGAATGGAGATTTCAGTTGGTTCTAAAAATCGAGAGCAATGATCTAATCGCTGCATTTAGATCAATAATGAACTATTTTTCCTGTGCGTAAAATTGTTCTGGAGGATAATCAGCTAAAACGGTTTTTATAACCTCTTTAACCTAACAGTGTATTCTTCTATCTTGCATAAAAAAAATATGCTTCCCTGTTTCAACCTCCGAAGGCGCAGTTACGTCGACCATCATTACTATTAAAAATAAACGACTATCCCGTATTCAAGTATTCTGTGTGATTACCGGAGTTTTATCGTAAATCCCATCCGGGTATAATGAGAAATATTATTTATTGTATGGCTGTAGGGCTGGCAGCCGGATATGTTTTGGAGTTTCCACCTTTGTTCGCTTGAAATTAACTGCGTTTGGAGTATTGTTGGGTTTTTTATACCTTAATGATGGCTGCATAAAAAGGTCTGAATTGTATTTTTATGAAAATGTACAAACTTTTCGTACTCGTTTTCGAATTCTGTCTATAAATTCCTGAATTTTGCTTTAAGTCTGTACCTGACTGTACCAAAATATTAATTTTAAGTACTTACCGAACTAAGGGTTGAAAGTGGATAAGGTTTGGTTTTAACTTTGTATGAAAATTCAATCTCACCCCCTGGGGGTCGAGTGTGAACTATGTCTTTTTTAGGGGTCGAGGGATCGAAAGTGGACTAAACAATAATTAGAATAACGCAGTTCGGTTCTTACTCTCAACTCTAACATAGTCCATTCTTGGGCATGGTTAAAAGGAAGGAATCACCGACATTTTATTTTCCTTTATTGGCCAACCAACAATTGTTTACACTGTAAATAGTCAAAGTAATACCTATCATAAACTAGGTTTAGTGTAACAATTTCTTACAGGTTAGCACCGCACGCCTGTCCATGTGTGTGCCATGCATAAACATGTTAGGTGTGCCACAAGCACTAAACTATAAGATTAATATATTATGGCTTATGTTTAACGAACCTCCAGATCTACTAAATGATCACCAATAATAGTAAATAAAATAAAACCAAAAATAGTAAATGGTCACCAAAATGGTGTTTCCTAAAGTATTGTAGAAATGTATGAGTTTGACTGTAAAAAGCGATTTGATTCTGGCACTCGGCGGCCGCTACCGCGGCACGTAGGGGTGACAATTCTAACCTAACCTAACCATGTCGGATCTGCCCCAGGAGGGTCAAAAAGATTTTGGTTATTTTGCACATTAAGATTTGGTGACCATTTAGTACATTTGGTATAATTTAGTATATTTTTTTGGTAAGGGAGCTTATGATCCTAAAGTATTTTTTGGTGATCATTATATTTATACCCATATATTATTACTAAAATTAACACATCTTCCATAAACCTAGTACGTATTGCTATGGACACGTCATCAAGTTAGGTTTGAACATGATGGATCTTATCCTGTTATATATGTTTGGTAACCAGTCACGCGTTAAAAGATGAACAGCTAAAAGAATCATGGCAGGATTTGTACAAAAAAATAAAGATGATGTTTAGGGAAGTTGAAATTTTAATTCTTATACTTTTGGGTACCTATAGAGTATCTTCAGACATTTACAATATTTAAACCCCCCCAAAAAAAAATGGATGTTAAAGCATTATTTCATGACGAAACGCCGACTTACAGTAACAGTGACAGTCGCCGTTTTGCAGTTCTAACACTGAATTTGCATTGTTTTATGGGAAATAATGTCACCAATAATGATTATTTTTAGATTTTAGATTCCACACACTTGTCGCATCACTGGTATCCCAATTTGATGGATCCGTTAATGTCTCTTGTCACTTTCTTTTTTTTATAAACACAAAATGAGCAACGAGTTGAAACGAAAAAGTGTTATTTTCATTTCGAAATATTTTATTTATGCAGGGGGTTTAAAAATATGGTGAGTATATCAATCTACTCCTGGTAATGTATTCCCCACATTGGTAAATATTATAAACCCTCTTAAATGATTTTTATTTTTCATACAAATAAATGTATGGATCTCGCCATGATTCTTTGGCACACAGGTAGGTCATGACCAGGGTTTGGACATAGCATAGTTTTTTTCCCAGTAGTGCGTTCCCGTTTCCCGAACAACATACGCTCGAGGGAGAACTCTGCGAAGCAAAAGATAATTCTAATATAGCGCAATATTCTGGCGGTTCTGTCGGGTGTCTGGGCAGTGTCAGGGCACACCCGCGACACTCCATAGAAACTAAATGATATAATTGCCTACACTTATACTAAAATAATAGACTATACAGATACGTGCGTGAGAGTGCGTGTCTACACGCCGCGCGAACAAAAACGCAATTTCCAGAGCTAGTCGTTCGACGCGGGGAGAGGTGAGGAACGGTTTCAGAGGGAGGCGGAGCGTGTCGCTACGCTACTGTACGGTAGTACTAATACTTATACTGTGGTCAGGGCGTAATGTGGTGCCCGTGGAAATTCTAATGCATTTGGTTACCAAAGATTGAAGTGCAAATGTATGTATCGTTTTACGCCAAAACTCCAATCCTTTGGCAACCCTATCTTTGTATAATATGGGCGTCCTGACCTGCCGTATTTTGCAAAGGTTTATTACTACGATACCCTGGTACCCGCTAATGTACCCGTTGGTTTGCAAGCTTCATAAGTCAAAATGAAGGGTTTGGAAAATTTTGTTTATGATATTTTAGATTTAGTTGGGGGATATTAGTTTCTTGTGTAGCGGAAATTACTGTCTGGCGGAAGGAGATTTATATATAAATTATTGGCAACTAGACAATACTTACTCGGGTTATTCTGTAAACATCTGTTCGCTAAAATAATAGGTACTTTTACATATATCGTCCTTTTTACAGGAAATTTGTGGTTCAATGAATATTCCTAATGGTTACTCCTTCTCCGTGTCATAAAAGATAACTAGGGATGATAGCAAAAGGTTGGGAACAATATCCTTTGCTCGAATAATAACATAACATACTGAGTGTACTAATGCATTGGCTCTTTGAGTGAGGTTCGTAAGGTAACTGAGATTTGTCCAATAACCTGCGAAACGTATTACCTAATCCGCACTCCACACGTTATTTTTCATCTATTTTTTTATATGGTTAGTATCTTTACATATTATGAAATTAACATACTTAGTATAAAACAATGACGCTCCCGCTGTCTAAAGGCTCAGACAAAATCCCTTTTCTGTTAGCGTTAACGCCAACGGAAAATGAAATTGTATGGAGTTGACGTTTGCTTACGCGATGTCACGTGATGCAAATATGTCAACTGCATACAATTTGTTTTTTCCGTTGGCGTTAACGCTAACAGAAAAGGGAATTTGTCTACGAGCCCGATCTTCTAAACTATATTTTAATGCAGTTTTCAGCAATGGATAGAGTGATTAAAGATGAAGGTTTATACGTATAATTTGATCTACTTGCATCCGTGCGAAACCGGGGTTAGTTACAAATAAAAAGGTGTAGATAAGTTACATAAATAAAATTTGAACTTCACAAATGACACACTGACGCACAGATATGGTTACGCTTCGTTCGGCCCTTGGATCTTGCCCCGTTCGATTAAAATGTTTCACTCGCCCCGTTTTTTATTATTTTGGTGTAGTAATTCGCCCCTTGTGGCATTTCCTTGGAAATTTTATCCAAAAAGGAAGAGTTAGACAGAAAAATGCATACATTATAAGCAACGCCATGTTTAATTTAAGTCTACGTTTAGAAAAACTGTGTGCGTAGGTACTTATGTATATAGATTATGAATAATCTACATTGTTGTGTTTTTGACATTTTATTCCTAAACGTAATATTGTTATGTCACTTTCTCATAAAAGATTTCCATCATTTACAAAATAAAAATATTTCTCCTACTGTTACAAACGTGAATGTTTGTAAGGATGGATGTATGGATGTCTACTACTCTTTCACACCTAAACGGCTAAACGGACTTCACTGATAAATATTGATCTTGCTTCCTTGAAACATAATAGGATATTTTTTATTCTCTCTTTGAGTTCTTGCGAGATAATTTAGGACTTCGACAGACGATGTCGCGGGTAAAAGGGAGTATTATTATAATCTAGATTTGTAAAAAAAAAACATTTTGACGTACCTACGGATTATTATACCTTTGTACCATCAAATATTAGGATTATATGATATACTAGCTGCTGCACGCGACTTCGTTCCCGGTGTTAACTTGCGACCACATATATAGATAGACTAGATAACGCAAGTATCACGATCTGCATGAAAACCAAGCGTGCCATTTTTTGGACGTCACAATACGAATGTTTTGTTTTTCTTATATTTGGTATTCCCAGGTATTACTGAGGGTATTAGATTATTATTAGATAAAAAATATTTTTTAAAATTAATTACGCATAATATTAATCACAAAATGACTTACCGATGGAAGGAAACGTTTACTTTATTTTTTACTTCCGATTTTTAACGTAAGTTAGGCACGAAAATAGGCGCGCGAAGTAGTTGCTCTTGCGTTGTCTATATCTATATCTGTGCTTGCGACAGTCATTAGACCTCCTTAATCCGGCCCTGTCGCAAAATTCGTTCTTAGCGGACGTCTACTAACTATAAACTACATCCCTGCCAAATTTCATCTTTATACGTCGAGCGGTTTTCGATATTTCGTGATGAGTGAGTGTTTTTTTTTTTTTTGGATTGCAACTCGCAGGTCAACCCAGGAGGTTGTCGGCTGCTTAACCGGACTTTCCTGTGGTGCCTTAAAAATATTATTTTTAGGGCCTCCAGCCAGGGCAAAATAACTAACCCCCTGTGGGGTACGAGCCTCGGCTTAGGGCGTCGCTGGGAGAGGACAGCAAAGGAACTGGCTGGATTGGATTTCCATTATTTAGGGACGAAAAAACGACACGAGCAAGGGTCGGGGAGGGGTGAGTGAGTGAGTGTCCTTTCGATTTTATATAGATTAGAATAATAATAATAATAATAATAATTTTATTGGCACTTCAAGATACGATCTACAGTGTAGCCCTGGCTCTTGTACTAGGATTTCCTGTATCACAAGAGCCAAAGAAGATATATAATTATAGATTAATAATAAATAATGAAATGTAACAGGTATACTTGTTTTGTCAACCGCACGTAATTAGTAACGTTTTTATGATGAAAATAACCGTTACTCATCATCATCTCCATCTGCCTATAGTTTTCCGAACTCGAATCTAACCGGATGCAGCTAAATACCAGTGTTTTACATGGAACGACTGCCTATCTGACCTCCACAACCCAGTTGCTAGGTAGCATGATACCCCTGGTAAGAATGGTTGTCAGACTTTGTGGCTTCTGACTACCTTTAATGACAGTCAATGATCTACGGATGACAGCCGACAGTTCACAAAATTGTGTCCAATATACAGTTACTTAAATAACAGAAGCAAACTCTTACTGGGTAACATGATACCTCTTATAAGACTGGTGTCAGAATTTTCTAGCTAAGTATTGACTAGGTAGGTACTTAAACCGACTGTCTAAAGATCTACCAATGACAGCCGACTTTACGTGCTTTCCGAGGCACGGAGGGGCGTCGGTACGAAATTTATGGTCACCCATCCACGGACCGACCGCGACAAGCGTAACTTTACCATCATGACCGGTCGATCTGTACAGCTTTTGCCCGCGACTTCGTCCGCGTGAATGTCGGTTATCGCGGATGCAGATGAAGTTGCGGATTAAAAAGTCGGCTCAGCCGTTTTATCATGAAAGCGTAACAGACAGAGTTACTTTCACATTTATAATATTAGTATGGATAGCACTCAAGAAAAACGTAACGTCCTATTGGCGAAATTATTTTTAAAATCGGTTTAGAATTGTTTGAGCTCATCTAATACAAACAAACATACAAAAAGTTTAATATTTTCTCTTTATAATATATGTGTTATGTATGTACGTACAGGAGAATTAAATTATTATACAATACCGCGATATAATCTTTATATTAACTCGCCATAATGACTGTATCACAATAGGTTTGTAAAAGGTAAATGTAATTATAACGAGGGTTTGATAAAACCTGTAATTTGCCCTCATTAGTAAAAGTGGTTGGATAATATTTTGACGACTTATTAGTTGTGAATCTGTTCGATTCTTCATGAGGGCATGACATAAACAAACAGGCAAACAAACACACTGGAGGACATTTAATTTTTACCCCGACTGCAAGGAAATGTTTATGGTTATGTTTTTCGCGCCGGTAAAATAAAAAAAAAAATCTTTAATACCTGATATCAGTCGGGACCAATTATAGGGAAGATTTGAACAGCCTTGCTATTCTGTTACAATCTCCCTCGGTGAACACCTAGGTGAAGTGAGCTGTCATCTGTCCCGATTGGTCCCGATGCTAGGGATTGACAAAGCAGACGGACGGATGACAGCTCACTTCACCTTGGTGTTCACCAAGGGAGATTGTAACAGATTAGCACAGCGGGTCTAGATTTTAATGGGTCCCGACTGATCAAATCGCTATTGGCGTGGTTTTCATTTCAATGGTATAGTTATTCAACATTACTAAACATAATTCTAGATTACAGGACTTGTTTATTTCTCTTCAGTTTTTTATATAAAGTTTACTATTTACGCAGTCGGGTTTTTTATTTTTCTAATTTATTTTTTTAAACGTTGTAATGGCACAAGTCAGAAGCTCGCTACTAAGTAAAAGACGTACAGATCGATCGGTCAAAGGTTAAACTACGCTTGTCGCGATCGGTCTGTGGATGGGTGACCATCCATTTCATACTAAGTTCCCTCCGTGCCTCGGAAACCACGTAAAGCCGTTGGTCTCGGCTGTCATTCGTAGATCTTTGGCAGTCGTTATGGGTAGTCAGAAGCCAGAAAGTCTGACAACCACTCTTACCAAGGGGTATCGTGTTACCCAGTAACTGGGATGTGGATGTCCAGTAGGCAGTCGCTCCATGTAAATCACTGGTTTTCAGCTGCATCCGGTTAGACTGGAAGCCGACCCCAACATGATTGGGAAAAGTCTAGGCAGATATTATGTGTTGTAATGGCTCAAGTCGTAAATCGGATAATCATCATCATCATTTCAGCCGAAAAACATCCACTGCTGGACATAGGCCGCCCCCAAAGGGGGGGGGAAGCCATAATTGCCATGCTTGGCAGGCGGGTTGGCGATCGCAATTTATAACAACCATATGGTTGTTATAAATATTTGTAACAACCATATGCTTGTTACAAAAGCACAGAGAACGCTGCTGCCCATTATCTGGTGAGTCCCTT
Organism: Charanyca ferruginea; assembly: GCA_947361185.1. Lineage (NCBI taxonomy): Eukaryota > Metazoa > Arthropoda > Insecta > Lepidoptera > Noctuidae > Charanyca > Charanyca ferruginea. The sequence goes on along the minus strand of OX376058.1, from coordinate 25,748,740 downwards.
AGTCGCCTCTTACGATACCCACGGGAAGATAATTATGGGATGGTGCTATTCTTTACGTCCGACACCATACGGTGCCAACGGTACGGTAATCGGATAATGCCATGTCAGAAAAATAAATTTATTAACAACTAGATGTCCGCGACTTCGTCTGCGGTTATCTGTGAGGTTTTAATATTTTTTGGCCGGGATTTTTTTTTTAAATAAAAGTAGCCTATGTTACTCCTAAAAAAATCTGCTATCTGCCAGTGAAACATACAGACACATCGACAAATACGTTAAAAATATATTTTTTGTTATTTGGATCGAGTAAACATTCAAATGCATTCAGAAAAAAGCTGTTATTTTAGCTGTTGTTTATTGCAAACAGACACTTCAATTTTATTTTCGGGGTTCGATTCCCGACCAGGGTAAACATTTGTGTGATGAGCACTTGTGTTTGGCTTGTGTCTGGGTGTTGTTTATCTATATATGTAGGTATTTACAAAAAAAAAAAGTATTTGTGTATGTATATCAGCTGTCTGACACCCATAGTACAGGGTGTCCCTAGTTTGGGGTCATATGGCCGTGTGTGAAAATGTCCCCACATATATTATATTATATTTATTTGTATTATGTTACAGTCAAAACCCTTACTTAGAAAAAACGTGATATCTCTACAGAAAATTAATAATACGGATGCCCTAGTTATATGAATCACTATAAAATAATCACAGACTAGAAAAAAAGAAGGACTCCGCGCCACGCATATCGAAAGTGAAGCACCCTAAGTAAGCCAGACCGTTTATACAAACATGCCTCACGCACACATTTACATCATAGTCACGGACTAGAAACTACCGACCGTACCGATCACGCACACATATGTGCGTCTCGGCGTACTTTAGGTGCTTCACATTTAATATGCGTGGCGTGGAGTCCTTCTTTTTTTTCTAGTCCGTGAAATAAATGTTTTAAAAGGGTCATGAAAAATAACCTACTAACGTATGGGTTTCTGAATAGTAAGGATAAGTTTAAACTGGTCTTAAGGACTATTGACTGATCTTTGTAGTCAAAAGTAGTTTTGACTGGCCAAGAGTTTAAACTGTGACATATAGATGTATATGTAGCCTACTAGTTTGGTGTTCAGTATGAGTTTTGGGCTATTTGAAGTATCTGTTTTACACCTCGCACCACTCTTACCATATGCAGCTGAATTCCAGTGTTTTACATGGAGCGACTACCTATCTGAGCTCCACAACCAAGTTACTGACTAACACAATACCCCATAAGTAAGTCTGGTTGCCAGACTATCTGGCTTCTAACCACTCATAACGACTGTCAAAGATCTACAAATGACAATCAACGGCTTTACGTGCTTTCCGAGACACGAAGATGTCTCGGTATACAATAGATAGTCACCTATCTACGGACTAACCGCTGCAAGCTTAACTTAGTCATGACTAATAGATCTACGTACGGTTTTTAGTCAGCCACGAGTCACTCTTTTACACTCTGTATATGGCTCCAAAAAAAACAAAAACAAAAAAAAACTATTAGACGCAAAACAACACGCACAGCAGCTTAAATGGAAATGGGCGGGGCACGTCGCCCGTATGTCAGACAAAAGATGGACGAAACGAGTCACTGAATCCTATCCATTGAGTGACTCTCCAGCTGGAAAAAGAACTAAAGGGAGACCCAAAGACCGCTCGATTGATGGAATTCAAAAACTAGCCGGTAGAGACTGGATGCAGACGGCGAAAGACCGGGAAAAATGGAAAAAAATGGAGGAGACCACGAGACCAGGAGACCCAGAGTGGGGCCATGTATCTACTCAATTAATTTAAAATATATTGTTTTTTTATCTATATGTAAATTGCATGGAAATAAAGGTTTTATTATTATTATGTGGCTCCAAGTACCCTTCGATTGCAAAAACACAGACTGAAAAACCCTCAGCAAATTACACTATCAAACCAGGAATAACATTGCAGCATTACGCGGTACATAAAAATGATAACAGCCTGTACTTCCTACAGATAACTTCTCCCTCCCGTTCTAACACACAGCCATTTGTATATCTCCATCTTTGTCCCCCAACCGGGCCCTGATCGCAAAATGACGATAACGAATATGAATGTAAATGAGTTTAAAAGGTGTACTTGAGCGTAGTAAGTTGGTATTATCTCTGGCTGAACTCCAAGAGCTTGGTAGGAAGCGTTTAGACATGCTTAGAATTAACTTTTGTAAAGGTACTTGGTATGCGGTGGTGGCATTGATTTGATGCCTTCCTGATATTCGGTACAAAGGATCTACCTTTATATTTCCCAATATTGCGAATTGAATGATGTCTTAGGATAATACACCGGTTAACTAATGTAGGAGATACTGGCACAAATGCTGTTACCTACATTATTTTCATTTATTAGTTAGTGTGTAATGTAATCTGAAAAGAGTAATAGAATTTTCAGCCAATTTAAAATTTTCATGACTCTGAAATAACGAAAGGATCTTTATTAATCATTAATTAACGTCTTTATAGCTTGTCATTCCAAAACGAACTTTATTATAATACGCTAAAACTGACATCAAGATTATACAATACCTAATTCCCTATCCATTTCTTGCTACACGCACAGGTTACAATGGAGTCGCCTTTTTTCTTTCACCCTTCGATATAAAGCAGCTCTCATAAGGGATAGTCTAACATATTAAATCTAACACTAAACAAAAACTACACCACGAGAGCCCGATCGACCGCCAGATCAAACGTCGCAAGTGGAGATGGATTGGCCACACGCTCCGAAGGGACCCCGACCACATACCCAAACAAGCTTTGGATTGGAATCCCCAAGGAAAAAGAAAGCGTGGCCGTCCCCGTCAAACCTGGCGTCGCACCGAGTTGGCAGAAGCGGCGAGCATCGGAATGACGTGGAGCGAGGTGAAGCGTGAAGCTCAAGATCGATCGCGCTGGAGGACATCTATGGACGCCCTCTGCCCCACCTAGGGGACATAGGACATTAAGTCAAGTAAGTCAAACAAAAACTAAAGCTAAAGCAAAAACGATTTACGCTTACAATTCTCAGCTGTATAGATTAATCACCATGAATAAAGGGCGACATTTTACAAAATCACCCCTTCCACCCCCTTACCTGGTCCGATAGGGACGCAGGGTACACTCGGAAATCCCGTGACCCGACATTACAAGCCTAATGACTGGCAAGTTCGCGTTATGCAGTCATTCGGGGATCGGCGCAATGAATGCGATACGTAGAGTACCTGAATTTGGGACGGTAATGGAAAATTAAATATTTCTGTTAGAAAGTGGAAACTTGACCTCATGGCTAAGTAAAAACCGTACGTAGATCGATTGGTCATGGTTATGCTTCGCTTGATCACAACCACTCCATTTCTACCCGTGGGTGTCGTAGAAAGCGACAGAGGGATATTGACCAGAGGATGGGAAGCAGCGACCTTCTGATTACTCTTATAACATTACCGCGATCGCCAACAAGCATCGGCCAAGCATGGCGATTAAGGCTGAACACCCCTTGAGGGAGACCATGCCCAGCATTGGGCGTCTTAAGGTTGATGAAGAGAAGCTACGCTTGACGCGGTCGGTCCGTGGATGGGTGACCATCCTTTTCATACCGAGACTCCTCCGTGCCTCGGTAAGCATGTGAAGCCGTTGGTCCCGGCTGCCATTCGTAGATCTTTGATAGTCGTTATGGGTAGTCAGAAGCCAGAAAGTCTGACAGTCTGAAGTCATTGGGTTGAGGACGTCAGAAAGGCAGTCGCTCTATGTAAAACACTGGTATTCAGCTGCATGTTAGACTGGAAACCGACCTCAACGTAGGTTGGAAAAGGCAGACAGATGATGAAATGGAAACTTGACATTAGGTCTCAATTACGGCTGACAATTCTACTAACTTTTAGGACCGATTGCATTGTAATCACGGATATCGATTGTACTCGGAATCTATGAAAAATGCCTTTAATTTACCAACAGCCCAGCAGCGACTAGATTTTGATTGCTTTAGGATTTTGTACCTTTAGGTTTATTTTGTTTGTCTTTCTTGTCTATAATCGTCTTGATGAGTAGGGACAGGTTTTTAAGCAGTAAACTGTATTTATGTATTCTACAAACTCAAGACCACACGCTGTTGAAACAGAAAAAAACAATGATTATTGCCATTACATAAAAACTTTAGGAGAAAAAATATTGTTGGCTGTATTAAATAGGTATGGCAAATGATTAACATTTACAATTATTTTTAAACAAGCAGGGGATTACGGCTACGTTTCACTGAGATTTAAGTACCAACAGTTTAAATAATTTTCAGGAAATTTTACAAACACAACACGAAGGCAAGGAAACGTGAAGAAAAACAAGTAAAGTAATTACACGCACGTGTTCACATTACAAACTCCCTAAAGTTCACATTACGTACATAAGGTACCAGATAATCTCTCCAGTACGAAACTTTACTCTTACATCATTCCATATGACTGTTGACCTTGTGATTGTGGAAGGGGAAAGGGGGTAATAGTACACTCATTACGTAAATGGTCTCATTTCATATATTATCTTCATCAGTACACGCCAGGACATCTAGCCTTCCCGAAGGTTAGTGACAACGACACATCATTATGTTTTAAGCATTTTGGTTATTCCCACACTAAAGGTGCTCTCCATAGCTCTGATGAAGCATTTTTTCCAAATTGGACAGCTATAAGAATTTCTGCTGTTATCAAAGTCAAAACATTTATTTCAGTTAAACCATTATTACCAACCACCAGCACAGGTACTTTTCTATTCTCAAGGAGTCTGTTTCAGGCAGAAAGATTTACCAAAATTTTTTTTCCAAAATTTACCCTTTGTGCAGTGTGGTGCTGGCCGCGAATAGCATCACCCCATTTCTACCCTTGGGTGTCGTAGAAGGCACCAGAGGGATATTGACCAGGGGATGGGCAGCAGCGTCCTTTCGAGTAAAATAACACCTACTGCGATTGCCAACATGCATCGGCCAAGCATAGCGATTACGGCTAAACCCGCCTTGGGGGAGACCTATGCCCAGCGGTGGGCGTCTAAAGGTTGACATGATGATGATGATGAGCCAGCCCTTGTGTGGACTTCTTTTATTAGTCTGTTTTATCCCTCTCCTGGGCAAAGGTCTCCCTCTACTCCACAATATTTCGCAGTTCCGTGCTCTTGTCCTCTTTCCAGTTCTGCAGGAATATATCCAGTTCATCTCCTTCGTGTCTCGCAAGGAAAAACAAAAGCAGTTACAAAAAAAAACATACTAAAATGTTATGTTTTAGATCAAAGATCTTCAGTGTGCGCGTCAGGCAAACAAAGCTCCTTGTGTTGACGGAATCCTATCAGCATTATACACGCTACTGAACTCTAAAACTGTCACTCCTCCACATCCATTAAACACACTTCGATATAGCAACGGCGCCCTAAAACTGGCTTAAAAAGTTAAACAACACCACTTTGAGAGAGCCCTTAAATATGCGCTGAATTTGAAAGTGGGCGCAAAAGGCAACTGTTTAGAATGTACGAAGTTTAATGGAAAACCGTTGCGCTAAGGGAATATTAAGGGGATAATGGGCTGGTTGACGTCAAGTCCTCTTATCTGGGGATGTGAGGGCTAATCGGTTAAGTTCCTGTTTCTAGGACCGTTGGTAACCCTTGTTTATATGACCGTTAAGTTGGTCATGTACACGCAAAGGTGTGCCTGGGGCTGGCAGTTAACTGTACTGGAATTACTTTACATAACATACTTCAGTAACTAAATCAGGGGCAAAGCAAAATTAAAGAAAATGCCCCTTTAATTTTGCTGTAATGTTGCTGGTATTTGTATTTCAAAGTCTCAAGTTTCAGACGCCTACAGTGCAATTCTGTAAGAATTCACTCGCGAATTCGAATCCTATCTCATTTCCGATTTCACTTACCTGAAGTGAAAAGTATTTGGTATTCGCTTAAATAGGAACGAAATAATAGTTCGCTTCACCTATGTTGTCACTTCGTGGTGCTAGCATAGTTTTTATCGAGTTACAGACTACCTAAAACAGTTTTCACCGCGGAATCAGAAGTGAGAACTGGAGTGAGTTCTTACAGAATAACATAGCTGCTCTCTAAAACGTATTTCATTACTTTATTATCCTTTACTCCTGTGGTTTAAAACCGTTCGAAACTCGTTCTTCACAACTAAAATACAATTTCTGATCCCATAGCTCAAAATATAACAGTGTGACTTCCCGAAAGTGCACATCATGCAGTTAACATTTTACAACCTAGAAATGAAATTCTCTACTAACATGTGAGCTAAGAATCGATCGTCCGCAAATAACTAGTTCACACCAGTTTAAACAAGAGTGTCAGGAAATGCACAGAGCTCTCTATTAATCGCTAACAGAGTTATTTTTGTCCTGAAAGTTATGGGTCAAGTTACACGAGTAGTATAGGCGAATAGGCGACTATCAGTATCGAAAGGATGTTTTATGGTATGCTTGCTTTTACCTGCGATTTCTACCGCGTGAATTTCCCAGATTCCTAATTTTGTTTAAATAAAATATAGCCTATACCACTCAGGTATAACGTAGATTCCTATTGGCAAAAGATTTTCTGAAATCGGAGGACTAGTTTCGCAGATTACTTGCTTCATCCAAACTTACAAACTTTACCTCTTTACAATATAAGATAGATTGATTGATGTGTGTGTGTGTTGTTGTGTGTGTTTGATGTGTAGATTTTATTTCCGGACGAAGGTGCAGGCAAGGCAGTAGTCAATAAATAAGGCTTAAATCACTTTGTACTGAAACAAAACTTGACAAAGGCCTTATGTATCTGAAAATCTAGTTCACGGTTCATAAAGTTAAAATTTTCTACAAGAAATAAACTGCTAGGTTACAAGGCACTTCAAACATGTCAGTAAAGAATCGATAGTCCGAAATAAACTAGTTCACACTAGTTTATAGGGTTGTCAAGAAACTTAGCGGGAACTTTTCTTTGTCTCCATTTCTTCTACACTCCAGTATGTCAAATGTGGAAGTTTTGTAACACTTTATTGAGGATTTGCTTGAGCTTAAGTCTATTATTCATACTGTATCTATATAAGAAGTAAGTTTTAAAGTGAGTTATTTATTGAAGCGTTCATGACTGATTTATCGTTGAGTTTCGAAATAAAGGCGAATTTTGATTCAGCTGAGCTTGTTCACTAAACTTTCTTCTGAGAAGTTTTCTGAATCGTACTAAATAGGTTTGTTTGCTGCTTGATGAAGCATTTCAATCCAATTAAACTAGTACTTTAATAGGTAATTTTGTGAGAGGTAGCGCGGCAATATGGAAATATAGAATATTATAATTTTTTTTTTATAAAAAAGAGAGTTTTTAAAGGCGGTTTATTTTCCACTTTTTAGTGCCTCCTTTTCGCCTAAATTCGTTAAGAAATGGCAACACAGTTAAAGCAGAGATTGTCCTCCAAAAAAAAAGATGGAAGAAACGAAAGCGTCTTCTATGTATATTTTTATGGTTTTTGTTGCTTTTTTAAAAAAGCGCTGAATAAATTTCTGTTTGTTATATACTAAAACCTTCTCCAGAATGTGACAAACATTTTTCTGAAAACCGCATCAAAATTGGTTCAGCCAAACAGGAGATAATCGCGGACAAACATACATACATACAAACATACGGGTCGAACTGAGAACCTCCTTTTTTAAGTCGGTTAGAATATATAATATATAATACTTTGTTCATGACTGTTTCAGCCATATTACTTTTTTATCAAAGCCCAAATGGTTATCTGTCCTATCAGAACGTTCTACAGTCCAATTTAAATCCCCAACGAGATCAAATGAAAACGGTTCGAGCGTCATTCGATTGGTTCCAGTGAGATGGCACCGTGTTAGACCAGGTAGACTTGATCTACCGCAGTGGACAACGTTTCCTTTATGTGGTTCATTTGCGGTAGGAAACGGGGGGTGGAGAAGGTCAGGGTATGTTGGCAGTTATATTGGGTCAGCCGCTGTGTTACGTGCTTGTAACTATGTGTGGTTTAAGTTATAGGAGGTTTAGGAAACTACTGGTACGTTTCGATTCAAACTTAATGGCGGCTGTGAAGTGAGCGGTTGACTGCGCAGTAGCCCGCCCCTCACCCCCGCTGTCACGTGATATTGTTACTGCGCAGCCAATCGCCTCGTGTTCAGAGCCGCCATTAAGTTTGAATCATCTTACGTAGGTATAGAAATTGAAGAACACAGTGAAATAGTATGAGGCCAAGCCCTTATGTTTTCAGTATGATAATGCGCTAAATCGAACAAGTACTAATATGACATTTTAAATTCCAATTTTCCCTACTTTCTAAGTTTATTTTGTACATCATCGCATGGAAAACATCGCGAGAAAACCTGGTATGATTATATATTAATATAACTTTGAAATCTGAATATGGGACAAAAGACAATAATAGACTGGTATTATTGAACGAAGCATCATATTTGTGTAGAATTTGAAAGTATTGTGTATTTGCTCAGATTATGATTTAACAAAAGGCTGATAGACCGTGGGGAACACTGAGAGTGAAGTCACAAAAGCAAATACAAATTTAAAAACGAATACCTATCATTCACTTCGCGCTGTACTGGCGCTGTACAAATAAAAATTCAAAAGCGAATACAATCACGAGATTGTAGGTATTCGTAATTGAATTTGTATTTGCTTTTGTGGCTTCATTAGCAGTGTTCCGCACGGTCTATCTGCCTTTTGTTTGATAATCTGAGTGTATTTGTTAAAGAAATTGTAGCACAAAGTAGCAATATGGAATTCTTTCTTTATTTTTATTTTTTTTTATCATTTGATAGGCATACGTTTGACCACTATCTCACCTGATGGGAAGCGATGATGCGGTCTAAGATGGAGCACGCTTGCCTAGAAGTAACCTATTCACTCTTGACTTAAAGACTCCCGGGTTGTAGCTATCAGGAAACACAGACTCAGGCAGGGAATTCCACTCCTTAGCAGTACGCACAATGAATGTGTTCCCAAAACGTTTTGGGAACACATTTATTTCATTAACTCGAAATGTACGGACGACAAACATTGACTGAGAATTTATTAATGTGGCTGGCACTCAATCGAAAACAACAGAAAAGAGAAAAGTGTTACTTACTCAGAAACGGCAGGATAAAGCCTAGAATATTAATGAAGATAAGCAAGTCAAACTTGAAGTAGAAGATACGAACATTGACACCACTCAAGATGCTGAACGTAATTAATGAACTAAACTTAATATTCTAAGACATTTTATACAGTATACTATAGAATGGAAGAGAGTAATTGGAAAAAACAGTAACTCAAGAAATGGAAAAATAGAACAGAATAATGGATGGCAGAGATAAATGAAGACAAATCGTGGAAAAACTGTAAAGTTAAGAAACTACTGCATTCAGTCGTCAACTTTTCATTGTGCATTTATTGAAATAATATGCAAATGGAAGAAAACTGGCCAAGTATACCATTATCTATACAACATTAGACACTATATTAAACCATTTAGTTTGTTGTATGGGAGCCCCCCTTAAATATTTATTTTATTCTGCTTGTAGTATTTGTATAGCGGTAACAGAAATACGTACATCATCTGTGTCATCAAATGTCAACTGTCTAGTTACCACTGTTCATGAGATACAGTCTGGTGACAGACAGCCAGACGGACAGTGGAGTCTTAGTGATAGGGTCCTGTTTTTACCTTTTTGTACGGAACCCTAACAAAGCAACAAAACTGTCAAGACAGAGTATCATTTGTCATAAGGGTTATAAAATAGGAGAGAAATCTGATCGATGTGCCCTTTCATCCATTATAACCCTACTCGCCTTTTAAGAAACGGGTTACTACGAAATACGGTTGACGAGAGATGGGTTGAACTATTTTTAGTTTGGGTTGTGCATGGGTCCAACGTTTCTGCTCTCTTCAAGTACCTAAAGAAACACGTGATTATTAATAAGTATTTATTTATATATCATATGTTACGGCTAAAACTCGAAGTGCGGCTACGTCTAGTTCTAACCGGTTAGAACTAGGTGTAGCCGGTAGCAGTTGGTTAAACCTAGGTGTATCTTACTTATCTTCGGTTAGAACTAGGTTTAGCCTTCATCATAGCGGCTAGAACTAGGTGCAGCCGCACACCAGTGTTTAAACTTAGGTGTATCCTATTTATCATCGGCTAGAACTAGGTTTTCAGTGCAATTAAGCATCTTGGTTATACACTACATAGTATTTATACTATATAACTAAATAATATTACGTAGTTGAAGTGTTGGTCGTATGCCGTATGGTGCCGGCTGCGAGCACCAACCCATTTTTACCCGTGGGTGTCGTAGAAGAAGACAGAGGGATACTGACCAGAGGATGGGCAGCAGCGTCCTTCTGAGTACGATAACACCTACTGCCAACATGCACCGGTCAAGCATGGCGATTACGGCTGAACCCCCCTCCCCTTGGAGGACACCTATGCGAGCAGTGGCCGTCTAAAGGTAAACATGATGATGATGAAGAGTTGGTTTGTTTCTCTTTTGCTTGAACGCGTTAAGCTCCCAAATTGCTCGTCCGATTTTGAAAATTTATTCGGTACCTAATAAAAAGTTATGTGTTAACCCTTTTTTTTTTTTTTTTTTTTTTTTTTATCGTGGGGAAATCCTCATGGACTGTCTCCCGTCTGGGGAAGACGGGAGGGTGTGCCGGACTCCTACCGGCTAAAACCACCACGGTGTTCCTCGACTGACCTATGGGCGGGGGTACGGGATTCGCTCGCGCATGCACCGCGCCCCCGCCAGGCTATGATCCGCCTACACGGCGGATCCCGTCGACCTCGGAGTGTTATCCATACTCCATACTTACTCCATACTAATATTATAAATGCGAAAGTAACTCTGGCTGTTACGCTTTCACGACAAAACGGCTGAATCGATATTGATGAAATTTGGTATTAAAATAGCTTGAACCCTGGGAAAGGACATAGGCAACTTTTTAATCCGCGACTTCGTCTGCATCCGCGATAACCGACATACTTACACGCGGATGAAGACGCGAGCATCAGCTAGTAGCAGTGTTGGGTCAATCAACTAATTTTTTCAATCAATTGATTATTCATGACTAATTTAGTGATGACTTATTTAGTCATGATTGATTTAATCATGAATAAAAATAATAATCATAATCACGATTAAATAAATTAGTCATCAGTCATTCAATCATCATTTTTGTTTGATGATTAAACTAAAAAAACTAAGTTAGGTGACTCTATTTTAGTTTAATTGAACACATCTATAAAACTATAACTGATCACCACCTTAAGTTGACTGATAGAGAATAAGTCCATTATTTATAAAATCTGTTTTTCTTCACCTTTTTTTTAGATTAATACTTACTACTATTGTAAAAAATTTAAAGTAAATAAGGAACGGACGATTTTTGAACTGTGCGTCTCATTACGGATACGTGGAAAACTTAATTAGCCCAAACTTAATTATTGAAAATGTGTCTATTCACTTTCTACCAGCATGTAAATTAAAAAATTAAACTGATTCTGTTGTAAAACTTGTCTTTCATTTTTTTATTACCATAGCTTTAATTAAAACCTGTGATAAACAAATCAACATTCATAGAGTGTTGACTTGAAAAGCGTAATTTTATTTATTATTTTTAGTTAGTCATTAAAATTTTAGTCATGATTTAATAACTAACACTAACACTAATTAATCTTCAATCACGACACATGATTGATTTTTTTTTAGTCATTATTCATTAGTCATGAATAAATAATTTAATCTTAATCATCAATCATCAATCAAACTAAATTTTGCCCAACACTGGCTAGTAGGCTATATTTTAGTATCTAAGAAGCTAGGCAACCTTAGAAAATTTACACGGACGTTGTCATGGGACTTGTCTTTACTTATACTCATCTAATATATAAAATTCTCGTGTCACAGTTTTCGTTCCCGTACTCCTAGGAAACGGCTTGACCGATTCTGATGAAATTTTGTGTACATATTGGGTAGGTCTGAGAATCGGCCAACATCTATTTTTCATCCCCCTTTTTCCCCCCCTTTTCATCCCCTATCCAAATGTTCGGTAGATCGGGACAGGACAACGTCTGTCGGGTCAGCTAGTATCTATATAAAGTCTCACTCAGTCACTCTGATATATAAAGAGGTATAATTGGTTTGTTAATATGTCATGTATAGGGTAATCTCTGAAAAAACACAACCGATTTCAAAAATCTTTCGCCAATACTACTTTATCCCTGAGTGCTATAGGCTATACCTATTGCATTATCAACAAATTAGGGATCCTTAAGAAAATTCATGCGGACGAAGTCGCTGACAAAGTGTTAGTAACTTATAAAATCACTATATAAAAAAAAAACCGGACAAGTGCGAGTCGGACTTGCCCACCGAGGGTTCCGTTTAAATTCCGTGGTTTGTTTACCCATGCGCGCATACGTAGATGGTTGATTACATACAGGCGCAGGTTTTGAAGGTGCCTGCACATTAAATAAAGATTATATTTTTCATGATTTCATTATAAATGTATAGTTTTTAGACTTTTCCCTGTACTTATAATATAAGACGATATTACTTGCCAAATTTCATAGTTCTAGGTCGGGAAGTACCCTATAAATTTTGATTCCCTTGAGAGTGTCGAAATATACGTTTTTTGCGACATAAACGGCCGTATCTTTTTTACGTTAACTTAGAGGTTTGTTTTTTTTTACAGCTACAGGGGACTGAAGACTTGAGTGTATGGTTTTAATTTCAACTCGATACGTCCTCGCGTTCCTGAGATAAAGGGTCTTGACAGACAGACGGATGGACAGACAGACTGACAACAAAGTGATCCTATAAGGGTTCCGTTTTTTCCTTTGAGGTACGGATCCCTAAAAAAAATTTGTAAGTAGTGTAAAAAGAGATGCAGCTAAAGGAGCGTCAATAGGACAACTGGACAAATGCCCAGAAGGCTGGCAGCATTTCAACGCTGCATGGTAATGTTGAATCGTTGAATCTTTGACCCAAAAATTGGTCAGCTATTTGAAGATTAGTTACTGGGCAGCAAATACTGGGCAGCTTAGGCAGGATTACGTAAGGTTAGACTTAGTCCCATCTCGCTTCGCTGTCATGGTTACTAAGAAAGAACCATAATAGACATTGTTAGAAAATCCATCTCACAAAGAAGCCTAGGTTGCCATTGCCACTGACGGTAAACAAGATTAAACTAAAGAAGGCCTAATTCGGGCCTAATCACTTGAGCCTTTTTGGGGTCATAATGGCCACACATACAATAACTCCCTGCTTAACGTCCCTAACCTAAACTCAGGTCTGCTTCCCGTCTATATTATATGGACCTTCGTTAGTTCCTCTCTGACCTACATGTGTGTAAACAGATTCGGAATGTGCTATTGAATCAGGTTTCCCTGTCGACCAAATAGTGTTTCGTATTTATTTGCAACAAACAATTGACAAGTTACCGAAGCATGACCCTTAGAAACACAATCTAAGCTACATTGAAATTTATGGCTTCCACGATAAGGTATTTTTTGCTTTGATCTGATTTTCTTTGACCAAATGTTGGCTGACCACTGGGTGGGTTACTTTCAAAAGTTTGCGTTGCTATTTTCGTTTGTGGATAGCATTGATTGTAATTGTTTGTTTAAGCATGCATAACTGAGTAGTAGGGTAGGGTTAAGCTTGTTGAAATGTTCATTAACTTGGAGCCCTCGAGGCGATTTCGGTCAAAAACTACCCAATTACGTCAGTAACGTACACACGTGCCTATGCATATACCTATAGCCGTTTCACTGTAGTGCTAAGCCCAGAAGAAACAGAAGAATATGCTAACGAATTCAGATGTTAAAAGGGTAATTCGCATATTTTTAAGAACTGCATTTGAAACTCAGCCGGAATTAAGGAGCTCGTGGCTAAGTTAAAGTCGTACAGATCGATCGGTCAAAGGTTAAGCTTCGCTAGCCACGGTCGGTCTGTGGATGGGTGACCATCCCTTTCATACCGAGTTTCTTTTGTGCCTCGGAAAGCACGTAAAGTCGCTGGTCCCGGCTGTCATTTGTAGGTCTTTGGCAGTCGTTATGGGAAGTCAGAAGCCAGAAATTCTGACAACCAGTCTTACCAAGGGGTATCGTGTTAGCAGTAACTGGGTTGTGGAGGTCCGATAGGTAGTCGCTCCATGTAAAACACTGGTATTCAGCTGCATCCGGTTATACTGGAAGCCGACCCCAACATAATTGGGACAAGACTAGGTAGATGATGATGATTTGAAACTCAGCCGTAATCTGTCAAAATAACCTCTACTGCTCCACCAAGACAACTAGGCATTTGTCAAATGTAAATAAAGTTAATTAAATTATATTTAAATAGTTTCTGCCCGCGACTTCGTCCGCGTGGATGTCAGTTATCGCAGATGCAGACCAAGTCGAAATTTTCTTCAAAATCAGTTCAGCCGTTTTATCGTAAAAGCGTAACAGACAGAGTTACTTTCGTAAGTAAATAAGTATGGCAAGTATGGATTTTCCAACAACACAATCAATCCAAATAAGATAGTTTTGCCCAAATAAGGTTAATTCAACTATTTTAATTAACCTTAATTTAACTAACTTTACATTTGACAGGTGTCTAGTTGTCTTGGTGGAGTATCTAATCATTTGCATATATTTTTGTCAAGTTTTTGACATTTATAGTTCCTGAAATTAAATTGCGACTAGATTTTGTTTTGTAAAGTTATGGGCTCAGATTATGAAACAAAAGGCAGATAGACTGTGCGGAAAACTGAGAGTGAAGCCACCAAAGCAAATACAAATTCAAAAACGAATACCTACAATTCGCTTCGCTCAGTACTGACACGAGTAAGTATAACACGAAGCGAAGCATTGTTAAAAAAAAATACTAATACAAATAAAAATTGAAAAGCGAATACATTTACGAGATTATTGGTATTCGTTACTGAATTTGTATTTGCTTTTGTGCCTTCACTCGTAGTGTTCCACACGGTCTATCTGCCATTTGTTTGATAATCTGAGGTTACGGGAATTTGGCTTCTAGTTTTCGCAAAATGTCTTTATAAGTCAGTCTTGTAAGATACGTAATTTTCTTTTGATCTATCAAGAAAATATTTAATTGAATCTACAGCTTTGTATATTGCTAATAACAAGGATACGACAACTCCATAAGATATAGTTATTATTTTATCCTCTCCTAGTAACATGACGAGTAACAAATGAGGAAAAGTATTTCTTGTACGCTTTGGGGCACTTCAACTAAGTTTAGGGGTCACCTAACTTTCGGTACTTCCACCTTTTTGTTTCATGTTCTCGTAAGTACTTTATGAATAAAGTTATAGTGAAATGGTTTTGGTAACTTTCTAGTTAATGTCGACTGATTTTCTAAAGGGTTGGATGGTCTTTTTGAAGAGGGACAGCACTTAACTTTTAGCCTTTTACTGCCACACTCAGAGATGTCACTTAATAATAATGAATCGTTAGCATTAATTGACTAACATTACTTGGACAAAAATATTGTTGTTGACATTGTACCAAGTTATGTTGGTCAATTAAAGTTAATGATTCATTATTATTAAGTGACGTCTCTGAGTGTGGCAGTTAATGTTATATTCTGATAATCATAACATTAAAAAAGAAAAAAAATACACAAAGTTTTGACCATTTTTTTCAGATAATGATGACTAGGTTACATTAATTCTTTACGGTAGAATTAATGTAAGTAAAAAAATACTATTTGTCCATAAACTCCGTGATTTAATACGTGATTTCATTTACACTTTAGGGTTGCCACACGGATAAGCGGGCACATGCGGTACGGCATTTTCAAAACAATGTCATCAAAGTTATATTGAAAATGGCGCCGATTCCTTTGTTCACAAACTAAACTAAAATTAGACAATTGGCATCTCTTAAAAAAGACGGCGACAGACAAGAACTTGGTTAGAGATGTCAAATTAGTTCTAAACTTCGCCGTGTTTTTAATCAATACATTCTGAAATGACAACTATAATTGTATGAACATTTTAAATCTACTTAAATTGACAGCTCTTCTTAATACATGTTTCTTTCTTGTTTTATTGAAAAGAAAGAGATATAAATAGCTTAAGTTTAGCCCGAGCACAACATTATTGGCACCAATGACGTTCAAAGGTTCCTTTAATTGTCTAGTTGAAATAAGACTCTGAATGACAGTCAAACCAATATCTTCCTCCCCAGTCATGTCAGTACCAATATCTACCAAAACTTTCTTACCAATTATACGTGGACGAAGCAAAAGGAGTAGTATTTAAGAATCGTAGCTAGTGGCGTTCTGTAGTTTCTGCCTACCCCCACGGGATATAGGTGTGACCAAGTAAATATGTGATAAAGTAAATATATAAGCCATTCTACTACTCAATAATAACCAATAAGTCCAGTCCATGCGCCAAAGTACTACTACAATATTTTAGGTTATAATCTTCTAACGTTCATATCTTTTTTCTCCTTACTTTTTTAACTTAATTTCCATTTGCTTTTTTTTTAGTCTTACGTCGTTCTTTAACTATTCATAAGTTTCTATAATGCATGCTACTCCTAACACTGGGTCCCACAATACATGCAATCTCGACATTCTCCTTTAATAACAATCAATACATGTTTGGCGTGGCATCTGTTTTATTTTGCATGTCCCATGCCGGATCCCGTAGGTCGGGCTTACCGATTGGCTGACGGATCCGCATTACTCATACATGTACCTATATTGTACCTCCCGATATCTTCACGGTCGGCTGAACTTGTTCAAAATACACTTTTATTCAGTAAAAGCTTTGTACGAATATATTTTATACAGTCCGCCTTTTTAATTGGCTTAAAAGCTGGACCGTGCGTTTGGTAGATAGGTAATACCTATATTATGTATGTTTTTAATTTAAGAGTTTTCGGTAATTTATTATGCGTCTGTTATAAAAGCGTCATGAGTGGGGGGGTGAGTAATTTGGGGTCGTCAATAATATATGCATACTCGTATATGTTCATGTTGAATTGCCTTTGCATTTCTGTTGATATTATATTTAGAGGGCCAAGTACAGTGCGCGGAGTAAACAATTTTTGGGATTGGAAAGACATGTTTTGCACAAAATATTTATTAGTTTGCAGACCGACAAGTAAGCCAATAAGCTAGAGAATAGTCGTATCTTTAATTTGAAAATCGACTCGAAGCGAATACTTTCGCGGTCATGGTATGCATACAGGAATAGAAATGTCTAATTTGAACTTCTTAAAATGTAGCCTTGTTCCCGGCGTTGACCCGTAGCACGAAAGTAAAAGTTTCTTTATATTTGATGAATTTATTGACTTAGCCACACTTATTATAACAAGATAACATTTTGAATCACTGTATTCCCCCAAGTCCCACAGAGATTATTAGGCTGGAGCAGGTGGCATAAACAGCTTACAAATAAACGACACAAAGGACCAAAACCAATTCCCTAAAACAGACAAAAACACCAACCACGTTTAACAAAACACAACTACCAAACACCATACGGTACCAAAGTAATGACAGCAACCATAAAATCGTTACCTAATAACCGCTTAAAGCACAAAAACAAAGCGCTGTTCATTAGACAGAAAGGTGTACGAATATAAAAAATCCCGCTGTTGGTCGTTCAAACAAAATAGCGAGCGTTCGGGCCCACAGTTAGGCTTGGTAATTGCCCCCTCACGACAATTAGCCCTCGTAACGTCTTCGTGACGGCTCAAAAATACATTTTTAGCGTTATCAGAGACTATTCCAACTTGTTTATGGGAGCATAACCGGTACTGACTGATGTGTTGAGTGTGGGGTTTGGGATTTATCGCTGGACGGGTGTTCAATATTGTTATGAATTTAGAAATCCAGTGTGTGAGTGGAATGGTGAATGGTGTGGATCGGATAATAGTAGGGTAATAAGTATATTTTAAGGTCATCAAGGGGCTCAAAAGTGGGAAAACCAATCATTGATATTCATTTTATGGGCTGTCAAAACACGAGTTTCTTATAGATTTTATATGGCAATAAGTGGCGTTAGTTTTTTGTCAACCCTACTGACGGCATAGGTCTTCCCCAAAGGGGGGGGGGGGGTCAGGCGTAGTCGCCATTCTTGACCGATGCATGTTGGCGATTGCAGTAGGTGTTATGGTACTCAGAAGGACGTTGCTGCCCATCCTCTAGTCAATATTCCTCGATCGCCTTCTATGACACCAATGGGTAGAAATGGGGTGGTGCTATTCGCGGCCGGCACCACACGGCGTACACGACCAATTACTTATTTAAAGCAAAAGAAAAAAATCTAATTCAAAAAGGTTTTCAGTGATAAAGTATAGCGTTCTTTTAGGTTAGTTATGTCTTAGAAATAATGGTTAATGGTGTCTTCATCCGTGTTGACTAGACTTCATCCTAGGCAAGCTTGCTCCAACTTAGGCCGCATCATCACTTAAGATCAGGTGAGCGCGGCGAAACGCGGCTTGCGTTAGGCATTAGAATATATTTAAAAAATGCTATAAATTTATCTAATATAAATTAATATTTGATCCACTTCCTGTCAATCAAAAGCTTTGTTTCCAAAAAAAACATGAATTCCAAACGTGAAAAGCCGCCAGAATTGATTCCAAATTCATGTAAACCAAAAATCTGCATTTAAAACAAAATGTTAAAGGACGATTTGCATGTTTCCGAATGATATTCGGTTGAACTGAAAATCGCGGATGAACGGCTGCTATTGGATAATCATTGGCTGCAGGCGTCGAAAATTGTGCAGTGTCGGTTGTAAACGAATGAACTATTTCTGTCTATTTCACGGAATGTTGATGTCCAATATGCATGTCTTTGTTGGACTTAATTGTTTTTAGTTAACTAAAATTACTTTATTTAGCTTTGTTTCTCTATTGAAGCGAGGTAAAAGCTTGCCCTTGCTTCCCCGTGGGTGTGGTCGGGCTAGAATAGCACCCACTCATTTCATTCCGAGGATGTCGTAGAAGGCGACTAAGGGAACATTCGGAAATCGGGCAGCAGCGACTTCCGTGTACTCAACAACTTCAGTGCGACCCCCAAGACGCCTGCCAAGCGTGGGGTTATGGCAACCCCACGCTTGCCAAATATCTCCAATAAGGCCCCCCTTATGAGGGGGCATTTGGTCAACAGTGGACCTAACATGTTATCTCTTCACCATGGCTTTAAGTCAGCTTTTGTACCTTTGTGCATAAAGTATAAATAAATAAATAATTAGAAAAGCTGGTTTTTGTTTATTTTTATGTACCGCATGGACTGTGTCAATGTTTTGTTTTATTTCTTTCTGGATTCTCTGTTAAGAAATCCTTAACTATTTCTTAATATAAGTAGTTTTCATTGACTATAAGTGGGTTAAGTTAAGCTTGTTACTTTTGAATAAGTGGCCTATTTTATAACAGAATACAGACTTAAAAATCAGTACATTATTAGGATGTTGAGTTATGGCAATATACTTACAGGCGCAACTTTCCACTTCCACAAGTCAGTTGGAAGCCGCGCCGTTGTGTCTACAAATCCCACACACGTATATGCACACGTGCACACTTGCCCAAGTATACTGTTACGTGTGTGTCTAGGTCTACCATTACAATCTATACCTAACAAATCCTTCTTCCTACCCGTTCTCAACACGTTCCTCACGTCGTAAATGTTGGAACACGAAATGATTTATTTATAATTTACGACCCTCAATTTAATAGTACACCGATATCGTTTACGAAACAAAAGGGCACGTGGTTCCGACAGCCGTTACGAGGTATTAAATTAATTTCCGAAGTGATTTACGAATGAATATTGGAAATTAATTTAGTGTCCAGGAGTTTTCAATTAATAAGTTTAGATTAGGTATATTGTTACTTTTATTTCCAGTTTGTTAGCGGAATTACCTCCTGTGTCATCTTACCCTCGGTTTCTCAAATGAGGTCAAAGTCAAAGCTTTTATTTCAATTAAATCATTTACAGGCACTTTTGAATTGTCAAGGAGTCGGTCAGATAGTCAGAAAGTTGAAATAGTTGCTCGTTTCAAAATATAGCGTAGGTCTCTATGGTGAAGAACGAACAAAAAACTCCACGGACACTCTTTTGAATCAAGTTTTTATAAAATACTGGTTATATTATTCTTGTTGCTTCTATATATGAAACGAAACGAAACTTAAAGTGACTAATTTTCGAGTAACCGGCGGGTGGATAGACATGTACACTGTATTGTGTATTTTAGAATATTGTTTTCAACTTTCACCGTCTTATTCTACCACGAGTTCTATATTTTTTATTTATTTTGGACGTTATTCTTACTTCGCAAAAGTTCTTAATACAACATTGACAACTTAGACTCGAGTTTAATTTGCAAGTTTAAAGTTTTTATATTAATAACTTTGACATACTTAGCATAAAGTTCAAAGTATAAAAACTAGCTTGAAGGTTTATGCAGGCTTAAAATAAAGCTAGAACTTGTTTTTAAATAAGACGGTCAATGTTTGACTTAAAACCGTTTTCGTGTTCCCTTCATATTGTATTTTCCAGAATTTTCTTTCGAGGTTCGCTGACTCTTTGAAAGACGGCCGAAAAGTACATGAAAACAATTCTATTCAACTCGTTGTCGGGACGTCAGAGCAAGAAAAGACTAACAGAAGAGTCACAATAACAATAAACGCGTCGAAGCTCCGAGCCGTTCCGGTCTTACTGGCGCCCAACGTGGGGCCACTTTATTTGTTACCCCGACATTACATAAAAGTTATCATTACTCATTTCAATCTCTCCCGCACTGAAATTTCAGAACTTAAAAGTTCAAAAAGTGGTTATCAACTTTTCAAAATGGTTTGAATCGAAAAATAAGTGAGGAAAGATACTTGAACTGCGTAAATATTCAGTACTATTTGGGAGATCACTAACAAGGGGATCACGGTTCATTTAACAACTCAACTCCATACTCGTCGATGCATGATGTGGGCTTGATTTCACGTGCCCTTTGGCAATACTTTTCTGGGTCACGTAACTCTTTTTAAAAACGTATCATAATACAGTAATGTAAGTATCAATATTTCACAGAACTCGTGAAAATGGGGACTTTCAGAATGCAGATTTAGTAAGGGCCATAAAATTCCCCTTTTTGTCAGCGGAATTAGATGTCGTAAGCCGTTGCGGAATATAGCAAAGCTCGGGGTAGCATTTGGGCCCAATAGCCCGGGAAATGGCTGGTCGGCCTCTGGCTAACACGACCCAAATTAGGTCAGGACGTAGCGCTGCGACGCGTTTACAAAATTATGCCAAATTTGATTCGATTTTTACTCCGCCAATCGAATTGTTTGGACATCGATTGGTTCGAAAAATGTTCGATACAAAAAGTAATTAGGGTTGACTGCTAAGGGAGGAAACATTATGAAATAACATTAAAAGATACGGCAACGCAATGAAATATTATTAAGAGCGTCGTTAAAGGATAAAATTGTATTTGGAAACCCGTCTCAGGAGGACGCCGAGCGACCGGAAAAATAATTTATACTACAGCGGAGAAAATTAAAATTGAAGACATTCTTGTTCTGTAAGCTTTAGATAATATTTGTTTATAGTGACTTCAGTGTAGATTATTATAATGCTTATATGGTGTTGGTTGATTAGTAATTTACATTATTTTATGTTTTAGATAAGTGCAATAAGACCAAAAATATCTCTGAAGTGGAACGAAGTTTATCGTAGGACGATTTTTTTTGGGACATATTTTGTGTCCACCTCGATCCTCTCCGCAAAAGATAATTGCATTCGGCTACATATATTAATATACATACATTCAACATTTTAAAGGGTCACTCAAAAATACTAAAAACTTTTGATTATGAAAAAAGCTGGTTCTTAGAAAACTGCAATACCTAGACGATCAAAATATACTGCTGTCGCTTATTCCGGTTCATCATCATCATCATTTCAGCCAAAAGACGTCCACTGCTGGACATAGGCCTCCCCCAAGTGGCGCCACATTGACCGGTCCCGTGCGACTCGCATCCAGCGGATCCCCGCAACCTTTACCAGGTCATCGGTCCACCTAGTGGGAGGCCTTCCAACGCAACGTCTTCCGGTTCGCGGTCGCCACTCTAGAATTCCGGTTAATCAGCGACAAATTAATTAGTTGGTTTATTCCATATTTTGATATTGGTATGGAGAAGTATTTTACTGCAGTATCGATACTCATTTTTTTTTTACCAATGATAGGCATACTGTTGACCACTATCTCACCTGATGGGAAGCGATGATGCGGTCTAAGGTGTTGCACGTTTGCCTAGAAGTAACCTATTCACTCTTGCACACCAATTTATTGCATTCCACAATGTATATGCTTCGGTGGTAAGTAAACATTTGTTGTAACAATCGTGAACCCTGTCGGGCACAGCAAAACATAAATTTGAAGGAAGACTTACTTTACTTATTTTGTACTTGTGTACATTTCACTATATTTAAGTAGCTGTTTTATTTCCCTTTTGACGTTTCTGTATATCTCTTCACCAACTTTGGTTGGCTGGTAGAGAATACCTAAGGCATTATGTCCGCATTTGTACTTTTTTTTTGCATAAAGTATGACTCATCATCATCATCTTCCTGCTCTTGTCCCATGTTACTTGTGGTCGGCGCAACACGTTTCCTTCTTCCATTCCATCCTGTCACCCGTCAAGTTATACTGACTCATTTCTCTTTCATATCATTCACACAATCAATCTAAGCCGTCTTCTTCCTCTCTATCTATTCAATTTATATTCATAACTCTTTTGGTCACATGCATATCATCCAAATAAGTAAATTATCAGTGGTAGGTACCCACTGTTTGAAACAAGCAACTAGCCTCAACTTTCTGACTGACTCCATGACAACATAAAAGTGCCTGTAAATGGGTTATTTGAAATAAATGATTTGAGTTTGAGTTTTAGTGTAACATTCAAATTCTCTTGCATTTTGTATTTTCCCGCCTTATTTGGTAAGGCGGAAAAGTAGGTATTTGTGCAATCGCCTGCTATTATAAATTGTGCACTTTCATACACAGACATTGGAAAGAGTCCAGATGCGGTTAAAATATGAAAGAGCCAAACTAGACTAGTTCAGAAAAAATATTTGAAAATATTCACTTAAATGCTATGGAAACAAGAAGCGTTTTAGATAATGTGTAGATAAAGTAAAGTAACAAATTAATAGGTATAATTATCTCCTATATTTTACAGAAGAACTAAAACTTGTCAGGACTAAAGCAACTAGCACAAACAAGCAACTAGCCTCAACTTTCTGACTGACTCCATGACAATATAAAAGTGCCTGTAAATGGGTTATTTGAAATAAATGATTTGAGTTTGAGTTTTAGTGTAACATTAAAATTCTCTTGCATTTTGTATTTTCCCGTCTTATTTGGTAAGGCGGAAAAGTAGGTATTTGTGCAATCGCCTGCTATTATAAATTGTGCACTTTCATACACAGAAATTGGAAAGAGTCCAGATGCGGTTAAAATATGAAAGAACCAAACTAGACTAGTTCAGAAAAAATATTTGTAAATATTCACTTAAATGCTATGGAAACAAGAAGCGTTTTAGATAATGTGTAGGTAGAGTAAAGTAACAAATTAATAGGTCTATCTCCTATATTTTACAGGAGAACTAAAACTTGTCAGGACTAAACAAGAATAAAAATTACAAAAATACATTTCTTTTTTTATATATGAAGAAGTTTATAATTCCCGAACTAATCACCCAAGAACACCTGTTGTAGTCTACAAGCCGCGGCTTTTAAAACCACGATATCAATACTCTTTTAGCTTATTAAAAAACCCAAGCATTGTATTGTATCTTAAAATTTTTCAAATTTCTTCACCAATGTAATTAGCGATATTTCAAATTCAACTTTTCTAAAACAGAATGAGAAATGAATTAGACACGCCCTTTTCAACGAAACTTTTCGTTTAAATATATTTTCATTGTAAGGATTAATTAATAACGTGTTCTTTCTTAAATGTCTGTTTTGAAAGCGTTTAATTTTTTCTTCTTCTATAATTTTTCCGACGCTGCCCGTCAGGGTGGGAGTATACAATGATTTATGATGCAATCTTTTAGTCGTAAATCAGAAACGGTACGCTTCTACTGTATGGCTCGGAACAAAGTAACTTTGAAACAATCGCGTGCTTTTTTTCGTATTTTCAGTATTTCGTGTTGTGTTGAGTTGTGGTTTAGCTTCAAGGATAAGTGCGTCTTTATTAAATTCCTTTTATAAGATTAAGTTTATTTCTGAATTCATTCGTATTCATTTTCATAATCGGTCCATATTTTTGCAGTATGTGCCTTGATTATGTTTAAATATTGTGAGCCATAAATAGGAACCACCTTAATCCAATTAAACAAATAAATTGACTTGATAAACCAAGACGTTTTAAGCTCTCAAAGTTCTTAAGTTACCCCTTTCTTGTGAAACGGAGATTTGTATTAAAATAATTCAGGTATCTGGTATCACTGAC
Organism: Charanyca ferruginea; assembly: GCA_947361185.1. Lineage (NCBI taxonomy): Eukaryota > Metazoa > Arthropoda > Insecta > Lepidoptera > Noctuidae > Charanyca > Charanyca ferruginea. Next base: position 25,724,180 of record OX376058.1, on the reverse strand, counting down.
TAATCAGAAGATTGGATTTCTTATTATCTATTCTTCAGTTAATCAGAATTCTAAATTCTTAATAAATTATTAACAACAGATACTTGATACTTGGGTGGTAATGGCCCACTGGTTAAGGTACCCGCCTCCTAAGCAAGAGGTCGTGAGTTTGCAATCGGGCATGTGTAAATACAAACGTCACTTTTTCTATTTTCCAAGGTATTTCTAACATTATCTTAGATACCACTGATATAGGTGAAAAAAAACATCGTAAACAAACCTGTACTTGTAATAAATATAAGTCTAAAATTGCCTATCCGCCTGTGCATGCGTGATGGTGATCAATGTTCGTGGCTTCTCTGTATGAGATTTTTACAACACTACAAATAATAGGCACTGAATATTTAAATATTTGTTACCTCTATTATCGGATCAACTTGTATCAAAGTTATCTTTCACATGAAACTAAACACCAGCTTAATGATTGTCGATATTGACAATAATTCATGAAACTATTACTCATAATTACTGCACATTAATCTTGTGATTTGGGGCTAAACCGAGCTATCTATCAACTGGAACTTATGTATCCCGGTGTTGGCATTAGTCTGTAATGGCATCTGTTTTGACAAATTGCATAAATTATAGCAACACTATTACGTGTCGGTAATATGTCAAACGTATTGTCAGTGATATATGGGGACTGGATTGAATTTGCATTATTTATACGCTGTCTGCTGTCTGATAAACAATAGGTTACAAGTCTGCTCCTTTGGGTGAGATTTATAAGAATCATATTGCCAGTGCAGACAGTTGAAAATAAGTTTTCTGCAAAATGTGTGTAAATCATTCTTAAAAGAGAATAGACATCACGCTTGGATTCCATCAAATATAATTTCACAACTCGTCTGTCAGTGAATCACCAAAATCTACCAGTTCGATAAATATAATAATTAAAACCGTTCAAATTCAGTTTAATATAACATAACCAACCAGAAATAAATACATCTATGATGATCTATCTATGATGTTAAGCGCTTTTACTTAAATAAAAATAGTATACATTGATGACCCGATAGGCGCGATTTCAAGGGTTGGGTTTCCCTAGCCGACTAGGTTGACGCATTTGTATTTTTAATAATAAAAAATGCTTACATGTACTAAGTGTTTCATGAAATATTATTCCTTTGACATCGATCTTCCGGAAATAATCTAAAACATCTTACACAACGATGATTTCGTTAATCAGACCGGATTTTAAATAACAAATCCAACGCACATTGAATTAGTTCGAATGAGGCGCAAGGACTGATTCTCTCAGATATATCCCAATACCTATTAAAGGCAGCCTCGTGCCTCGACCAACTCCCAAGAGATTTTGAAGCTTAAGTGAAACGAATTTGACTGAGTAAAAAAGCCTTCAATTTTATCACGTAATTGTAAGATTGGAAGGGAGACAGTCGGTGAGGAAGACTTCGGATTTAGGAGCCCTCTTTATATGCAGTCAGTGTATTAAATTTTTTTTAATGTCACATTTGAAGTTACTTTGAATGAATAATGGTGGTAGTTAAACTCTACTAGATTTTGGATAGCGACCCGACCCGGCTTCGCATGGAGCTATACCCTTCCTCGGTAAATGGACTATCCAACACAAAAAGAACTTTTCAATTCGAACCAGTAGAACCTGAGATTAACGCGTTCAACCAAACAAACAAACATACAAACAAACAAACATACAAACAAACTCTTCAGCTTTGTAATATTAAGTATAGATATGGACAAAGTGTGTACCTATTTTTGTGGATAATGGTTTTTGAATCACGTACGAAATGTTTAATTATGTTTATTTTTAGGTTAATTAATTTGACGAGAAACTGACTAACCACAAGCCTAGGTGATAGTGCTCTTATCCTATCTACAAAATCTAATTTGTTAGTAGTTTAAACTACTAACAAATTAGATTTTATTTAAACAAAATATGACTAGAATGTTTATGTATGGTGCATGCTGTAGATAAAGACACCTTAAAAAGAATTCGGAATCGGCTGGTCTACCTAACCAGCCGATTCCGAATTCTTTCTAAGGTGTCTTTACCAACAGCTTTTCTAATCGAAACAAAATAAGTACAAGCAATAGTTACGTCTTTTGTACACAACATACAGGTAACAAAGGCTATTAAGAATTTGAAAGCCCCTCACGGTTAGGGGTAAACTTCCATCGATAACGATGTCCAAGGGAACAATGAAAGGTACAACTGCGAAATAAGCTTCGTAGGTTTTTATTGAACTGGGTGGCTCAAGATAACCAGATTTTCTACATGTTTCTGCCAACATTTTCCTCAATGCCGAAACCAGATTCAATGTGTTTTAAAATAGACGTAACACCTAATTAAGTTATTCAAATGAAAGCTACTCGTAAAATATTTCTTATAAAGATTTTAGTTACTCCATTCCTTTGAAAAAAGGACCGTTTGATCGAAGAAGACGCCGAGTTACCTGAAACAAATCAGAATTACGAAATTAGTTTAATTGAAACAGAAAACGTAATAAATAAACTTAAGGATTTTGAGGCTGTTGCTTGCACAGTTTTAGATTTTAATTAGTTGGTTGGTAATTAACAATCAAATATGAAAAACAGTAATTGAAAATGAGTACCTGAAACACATAAAAAAAACCAGATGCCCATAAAAAGAAAAAAAAGTATAATACCAAAAATCGAATTAAAAAACGTGGTATTCTTAATAGTGATATGACAAGGTATAATAAGATTTAAAATAATAGGTATAGGGTATTTTATTTTGGAAATATGCGTATAATAAGTATAATTAGCAACAGCCATATTTTACTAGAAGGTATACAAAAGTACAATACACCAGATATGCTACATACATTAACATATCGGATTTACTAAAATTACAATTTAATACCAAAGTTCTTCAATAGTTATTAGAGTTACTAACAGTCTCCTCAGTAATTATTTCTCATCAATCTACATCGCCACGCCTCGACATTTCATTTGACGTTTCCAATTCCGACACAGTCGTCCAATTTTAGTGCCATTACTGAAATAGATGTTCGTCATAACTGTCAAGCGAGAAGCTTACCAAGAGAAACAAATTACGCCTAATGAGAATAATCCCGGGCCCATCGCGTTAAACGAACCAGAAAAGGACGCCACAGTGAAACGAGACGAATCTTGTCTTCGCAATGACAATCATTCTTCAGATGCAGGTAATTGAATGCGAAACGGAGAGGTTCGTGCGAATGCAAATGAGGTATTGTTTAAGGAATTAGCGGATTAGAGGATTTAGTTCAAGGTACGGAACTGTTTTTGGGTGCCGCCATTAGAACAATTTGTGGGGTGAAAGTAGGGCAGATTAAAAGCGTTTTATTTATTACCGCTGCCCCCGATTTTGTCAGCGTAAGTAAAGTTTTAAACTATCCTACAGGAACTCAAAATGAGATAAAATTATCCTATGTGTTAAAATAGATCAATATCTACCTATTTTATGTGTGCCAAATTTTACCTAATTTCGTTCAGCCGTTTGTGGGTGAAAGAGTAATAAACATTCATTCATTCATTTTCGCGTTTATTATAAAAGTACGAAGTAGGATATAATAGTAGTAGGACGTACTTAGTAGATACAAAGTTTATCTTCTGTTAACATGAAACGATGACAGACATTTCAACGGAAGGGCAAACAACTGAAAAATAGAGAAAAGATTTTGAAGAAAACAGGCCCCACGTTGGGCGCCATAACAACTACTTTGAATCGACTATGCTTCCTCGCCTTTCCATTCCGACTTCCAACTTTACAAACAATAAAAGAGACGCCAAAAACTTCGGAATACAATTCCCGTCGGAATTTACTTTCGGACTTTTATGAAGATGATTTTTTTAACGGCCCAAGCTCTCAGGTGATGTAGAACTTTGTTGTTTTAATATATTTTCCAGATAAGAACAAAACTCCATATTTCTTTGTTTAAATTATTTCTGCATCGTGGTGTTTAGCTTTGCGAAAAAAGTAAAAGGCAAAACAACCAATGAGACGATGGGTTTATACCTCTGGAACGATATTTTCCCGTGAACATTTCCAACTTTTTAAAAGCTCCAACCCCACCCCACCTTTCTACCTTTCCTCTAAAACCACTCGAAATGTATTCGTAATTCCACAAATTGAATTTTCTTAATAAACGACAGTGGAGCGTGAAAAATCCCTTGGAATTTTATTCCGACGAGTACACGTACACTCGCGTTGGATATGCTCCGTATAAGCAATAAAGGGATTCCTTGCCTTGCCAATAGAATCGTGTCACTGGGTCAAATGTATTTGTTCGCCGTAGTGGATTGGGAATATTTTTTGACATCTTTGGACGACTTTGGGTAGTGTCTCTATAGAGATTTGCGGGGTCACATGCAAAATTTAAGTGGTAGAGGCAGAGTGTGTATATTTCGTAGAATAATCTATAATTCTGCTTTGTTTACCAACTTCTTCTGCTTAGCCTTTTCCAACCATGTTGGAGTAAGCTTCTAGTCTAACTGGATGCAACTGAATACAGTGTTTTACATAGAACGACAGCTGATCTCCACAACCCGGTTACTGGGTAACACTATATCCCGTGGTAAGACTGGTTGTCCGTCTTGCTGCTGCTGGCTTCTGACTACCCATAAAGCCTGTCAAAGGACTATGAATAACCGTTGGGACCAACGGCTTTACGCGCCTTTACCGTTTTGGGGCTCAGAGGAGTCTCGGTAGGAAATGGATGGTCACCCATCCACGGAGGCACCGCGGCAAGCGTAACTTAACCACCGACCGATCCTGAGACTTTTACTTAGCCACAAGCACCTCATTCTTCTTTCTTTAACAACACTTTCCGACAATTGGTATTGACGAACAAGTTAGTTGATCACCAACGTTGGTTGGACAACCAACTATGAATGATAGTCTGCCTGTCTGAGAATCACATACACAGGTTCAGCGGCGCATTCGGTTTGGTACTTACCAATACTTCGAATAGGCTTACCTCGCTACTCAACGTGACTGATTGGAGTAATTTCTTCTGTTATGCCATCTGTGGTTCTGTTTAATTCCCTTTTATAAATAGAAGACAATACCTCTTGGCGCCCCATGGGGAACGTAAGACGCGACTAAGTTATTATACCAGAGGAGGGTCAGTGGAATCCCCTTATTAGTTCACATTAATAACATTATACCGCTATTAAGAGTAGCCCTTCATGAACATGTTTATGACAATATCATCTAAAACGTTATTGGACATTCTAACAGAGTATGATTGAGATTTTGATTGAGCAATGTTCTGGACGATAAGATGGCGCTGCGTTTTAAGATCAGAATTGTTGATACAATAAAATAGCGATCGCCAATATGCATCGGCCGAGCATGGCGATTATGGCTGAACCCTCCCTTGGGGGAGATATGCCCAGCAGTGGGCGTCTAAAGGTTGAAATGATGATGATGATGTGAATAAAATGGAAGAATATAATCATCATCATCATCAGCACGAAGACGTCCACTGTTGAAAAAGGCCTCCCCCATAAGGGGGGGGGGGGGGTTGCCATAATACCCACGTTTAGCAGGCAGCAGGCAGGAAGAATATAGTATTCTTCAAAAATACGATACATCGTGTTCCGTACCATAAAACATTTTCATTGAAAAAGGAATTTTCTAACAAAACAAAAAGCTTGTCAACATTAAAAAGAACAAGCATAGCAGCTAAATGAAATCCTCGCACATATGAAGTGCACTCTGTGTTAACAATTCCACGAATAAGTCGAAAAAGAAAGAAAGTCAAGCCACGCATGCAGAGAAGCAAAGAGAAATTGCCATTCATTATTTCTGCGAAACTGCCAGAGATACGGGAAAGGGTACAATTAGCATCACGTTTAAGTGACTTTTCGCCGTATTTCATGCGAATTCTCAAAAAGGAACATTTTTCCACTTCTACTGAATTTAGATTTACGATGAACTGGTATATTTTACGAAAGCGAATGAACTGGTACTGGTGATCATCATCATCATCATGTCAACCTTTAGACGTCCACTGCTGGGCATAGGTCTCCCCTAAGGGGGGGGGGGGGGGTTCAGCCGTAATTGCCATGCTTGACCAATTCATGTTGGCGACCGGAGTAGGTGTTATCACCTACTACTCAGAAGGACGCTGCTGCCCATCCTCTGGCCAATATCCCTCTGTTGCCTTCTACGACACCCACAGGTAGAAATGGGGTGGTGCTATTAACGGCTGGCACCACACTGCTTGTACTTCTATACTAATGTTATAAAGAGGTAGAGTTTGTTTGTTCGTAGGAGGTAAGCACAGTTCTCAAAATATCCTTTCATTGATAGAAAGCTCCACTATTACCAAGTATTATTACTTTATTTCTAAACATTAAGAGCGTGTATTCGATTCGTGACGAAAACTTCATTGTTTTTGCGTTTTGCCCAGAGCAATATCGTAATCATGTGAGCAGATTATTTAAAGATAATTACAGTTTTAGAAAGATTAAGTCTTGATTTAGGGAACTACAGAGTAAAAGTATAATTTTTAATTATGGTTTATATAAGCGAAGGCAATCCTTTCATAGCGTTTTACGAAAATAGACGTTAGAGTTAACTTTCAGGACGAATACAACCATTACAGTATGGCAAAATGTTATGTTTTATGCGTTTTTCCAACAGGATATACAGTCTTAAAGTATACTGCAGAGCCAAAGTTACGAAAATATTACTATTATGTTTTAAAAAACAATGTTGAAAAAGCACAAAATCGGTTCACTTTGTCAATTTTTTTTCACCAGTATTTGAATATAACATAACTGATATATTTATTTAATGAAAATAAAGGTAATGTTTAATATACAGAATATTTTTCAGTCCGTTATACGAACTCATTTATATTTGTCAATTATTTTAAAAAGCACTGTAAAACATCGCGCGCTGTAGTTTGCCGATCAAATTCAATGATTCGTGCTTATTTCGTGCGTATTTTTTTTTCTGATGCACACAAACAGACCATTGTATTGTACAGACGCCAGCACATCAAGCCATACCTAACTGTCAAATTTTCCCAATTAAATATGAACCTTATGCTTTTGTAATAAAGTTGAAATCTATCAAAGAAATTTGACAGATTGTAGTAGCTTGATGTGCTGGCCTCTGTACTAGTGTGTGTCAATGCTGTTACGCCGTTCTAGCAATCGTTTAGATTTTGAGTTGCGCTAAATCGAATACGCGCCCTTAAGGTTCATATTCATCATATCAGCCAAAAGACGACATAGGCCTCCCCCAAGAAATGGGGGGTTTTGCCATAATCGCCACGCTTGGCAGGCGGGTTGGCGATCGCAGTATGGTTGTTACAAAGGCACAGAGAACGCTGCTGCCCATTCTCTGGTGAGCCCCTTAGTCGCCTCTTACGACACCCATGGGAAGATATGGGATGGAGCTATTCTTTACGTCCGACACCATACGGACTCGGTTTCGGTTCATATTCAATTGAGAAAAATTGACAGTTTGGTATGACTCGATGCGCTGGCGCCTGTACATTATAATTTTTATGTTAATTTAAACAAAAAATATTTACGATTAGATTAATGTGCCTAAAATATAGTTTTTCACTAGTAGTTATATAATGCTGCAAAAATAATATCTTCAAAAAAACCGACAGGAATAACTTGGATAAGTTTAATTCACTGGCCGTTGAATCTGTCAACCCCTATAACACACACGATCAAACTTCTCACTACATGAGCAAGACAAGCAAACGAGCAAACAAGCACCTCTGAACAAACACCGAACATACCGGCTGTTTCACATACTACCCGAAATGTTTGTCTTTACCAATCTCTGCGGTATTTGCTACGTGATGCCCAGATGACGCAAAGCTTGTCACGCCTTCAGCACAGCATGACAAACTCCGTGCTTATTGTGCAAACTTCCTTAATTAATTTATGGTCGTCAGTAGCCATCACTGACGACCAACTGAATGGGAGTATTTTTGATCGGGTTACTGCTGGGATAATGAAAAATATTTTGCTAGAAGTTTGATTTTTTTTAGACAGCGTAGAGGTGAGAATGTTTGAGCATGTCGACTCACAGGGCATCAAAAAACTCGCTCTCAATGGGACAAGTGCCCAAATGATTAGCAGCATTACCACTTTGAATTGCAATGCTAATTCTTTGACCTTAGCTTAGCTATTTATATGTTGTTTTTTAATACGATCATAGATTTTTGTGTTTTTATAGGAACCGTTTGTTTAGAATTTTAGTCCTACCTTATTTTTTTTAATTTTTCATGGATTCATTAATACTCGTACATGCGGTGAAAATTCAAATGACATACTTTTTCCCAAAAGTTTAAAAAATCACCCGGAGATTACGCAAATTACCATTGTGGTGGGCAAAGCGGAATAATAATGGGGCTTGGATTTAAGGGAATTCGGCGACATTCTGTAGATGTCTTTGTTGATAAATTGCTGTGTTTTTTAGTAATGACCTTCTTAGAAGTATTAAAATGGCGGCGGTATAAATGAGGGTCAGTAGTGACGCAGCTAAGGAAGTAATCTGTCCTTGTAATTTGTCTCGTGAGTATGATGCGCTTATGAGAAATATTAGAACACGTGCTCTTTATTCTTCACCCAAAATTTTCCCAGATGTTTTTTTTTCAGATTTGTCCCGAAATTCGGACGACTTCGATGTTTGAAATTAATTGCTGGATTCTCCGGTGGTCCAAATTTAAAAATGAATAAATGTATGAGTAGGTAGTGACGTAGCTGCGGTGGTAATCAGTCGTAATCTCATGACTAAGGGCAAATGCGCTTATGGCAGGTGGCCTGTCCGATCACGCTGATATAGATAGGCAGAGACGAGCCATCTCGGTGCGTGGCAACTTGCTAGCGAGGCGGTTTAGCCGCTGTAGCGACGCTGTGAAAACGCAGCTCTTCATTAGTTCCTGCACAAACGTCTACACAGTCGAGCTGTAGGCTAACTACACCAAGGCTGCGATTAGTGACATGCGAGTGCAGTACGTAGACGCGTGGCGCGCCATGTTCCGACTGCCGCGGTGGTGCAGCGCTAGCGCCATGTTCTGCAAGAGCCGCGTGCCCGGCTGGCCAGCGCTGTTGAGGAGCCGCTCGGCCGCTGCACGCTCCGCCATACATCGCTCCGCTAACTCCTTGGTGGCCGCGGTGCGAGACTGGGGCAACAGCCCTCTTCATCAAAGGTGGCAGTCCTACCATACGCCGATTACTTAATTCGCCATAATTGTAATTATTATTTATTTTTGTCTATGTGTTTTTATATATTTAATTGGAGGATAATCTGGTAATAAATAAATTTCACCGAGAATTTTACTTAGATTTTTTCCCGAAACTGGGACGATTTCGGTGTTTCCAAATGTCCAACTAGTTTCTCCGGTGGTTCAAATTTCAAAATGACCTATTTTTTGAGTATATTTCCGTAAATGGTAGCTGGAATTATACCTAAGATCTGTAGATTCGTACCATTCTAGAAAACAACTATAGATCTAATACATCATCGCGACAAACAATGTGGAAACACATTGGCCGATAGTTGCAACATTAAAAAAAAAATAAAAAAGGAAAAATGCTATATTATATATTCACTTTTATTTATTTATTGTTTTAATAACTTTATATAATTAATAGTTATGTCGGGTTTACATATTACATATTTTTTACATAATGTTAGCTTGCATATTTTTGTAGATATTTATTATTACAACTTTTTTATTTATTTTTTTTTATTTATTTTTTACCTTAAGTCATGACTGTGGCCGCCCGTGGCATCTCTGCAAGGCCCTGTCAGAATACCAGCGCTGCGACATTTCATGTCGTAGCATTGTGCTGAGACAGGAGCCTTTTTGGTCTCGTACAGGTTTCATAAGGCTTTTCTTTTTATGTTTTATTGTTTTATATAACCCTTTTTTATGTTGTGTTTACCTGTACGAGGTTACAAATAAACCATTTTTCTTTCTTTCTTTCTTTTTCTATCATCTGTAAATACCAGTGTTTGACATAGAGCGACTGCCTGATGATACCTCTGGGTAAGACAGTTGTCAGGCTTTCTGGGTACCCATAACGACTGTCAAAGATCTACAAATAATAGCCGAGAAGAACGGCTTTACGTTCTTTTACCCCTCCGTAGGGGGGTCTCGGTACAAACATTATACTATGTTGCTATGCAAATCAAGGTGGGGTAAAATAATTTATTAGATGATAATATATCAAGTTACTTACCTAGATACCTATTAAATGTACGTGTATTTAATTAACTCTGTATTGGACGGGGTAATTTAATTTTACCCCACATAATGGGTGTTGAATTAACGGTTCAATATTTACACCTGACTAGATTAAAACTCCTTGGTTTGAGTTAATTATCGTAGATAGGTAGCAGAATTTTAATTAGATGTACCTATTAACAAAACCATTAATTAGTAGAATTCGATATTAGACAATCCTCTTATAAGACGACTGTTCACCGTTTGTAAAATAATTTAATTTTTTCAACTCTTTTAAAGTGTGACTTCAGACTTCCTTTCATGATACCGTTAAAAAGTCGAAAACGATTAAAAATAAGCGGTTGGGGATGAACTAAGAATACTTATCCTTTGAGAGCCGCCGCCAAAGCGGATTGTTGGACAAACCCGGACAAAGTTCTGAATAGGATAGCCACGCTGTTCAATGGTAACAGAGAGATAGAAAATACGACTGTTTTCGAAGTCTTCGAAGCGATGTCACCGTTTACATGTTGGATAAACGTCAACCTCCATTGCTGCATTAGTAGTGTCTTTGATACACGTCTAGCATGTCAGTAAAGTAATGGATTGAATTCTCTTGAGATAGCGAATTCCGAATACATTGCTACTTATTTAGTTAGTTTTGCATAGACGTGGTGGTGGAGTCTGAAATGAGTAGAACATTCGTTTGGCGAATATTTTAGTGTTATTTTCCCACAAGCAAAACCCATCTACACTAATCGTCACATGCCTAGCCTTTTCCCAATTTTGCTGAGGTCGGCTTCCAGTTTAAGCAGATGCAGCTGAATACCAGTGTTTTACATGGAGCAACTGGCTATCGGACCTCTACAACCCAGTTACTAGGTAACACGACACCCCTTGGTAAGACTGGTTGTCAGACTTTCTGGCTTCTGACTACCCGACGACTGCCAAAGATCTATAAATGACAGCCGGGACCAACTTTACGTGCTTTCCGAGGCACGGAGGGAACTCGGTATGAAAGGGATGGTTACCCATCCACAGACCGACCGCGGCTAGAGTAGCTTAACCTTTGACCGATCGATCTGTATGGCTTTAACCTAGTCACGAGCTCCTCCATCCACACTAATATTGTAAATTCTAAAGTAGTAAGTTTGTTTGTTTGATCCTATTCTTGCGGCCAAGCTTGACGTAGGCTACTTTTTAGGTTTCCGTAGCCAAATGGCAAAAAACAGAACCCTTATGGATTCGTCATGTCTGTCTGTCTGTCTCTCCGTCCGTATGTCACAGCCACTTTTTCCGAAACTATAAGAACTATACTGTTGAAACTTGGTAAGTAGATGTGATCCGCATTAAGATTTTCCCACAAAAATATAAAAAAAAACAATACATTTTGGGGGTTCCCCATTGTTAGAACTGAAACAATTTTTTTTTTTCATCAAACCCATATGTGTGGGGTATCTATGGATAGGTCTTCAAAAATGATATTGAGGTTTCTAATGTAATTTTTTTCTAAACTGAATAGTTTGCGCGAGAGACACTTCCAAAGTGGTAAAATGTGCCCCCCCCCCCTGTAACTTCTAAAATAGGAGAATGATAAAACTAAAAAAAATATATGATGTACATTACCATGTGAACTTCCACCGAAAATTGGTTTGAACGAGATCTAGGAAGTAGTTTTTTTTAATAAGTCATAAATCGTAAATCGCAATTTACCTTTCACTCAATCAACTCAAATATAAAAATAAAAAAACTTTTATATTATGTTACTTGCTGCTACGGAACCCTTCATGGGCGAGCCCGACTCGCACTTGGCCGCTTTTTTAATACGTCACTTTATCTACATCCGCGATAACCGAAACTCACGCGGACGAAGTCGCGGACAGAGGCTAGTTTCACATAATCTCAGGTTTGATTGTAACATTTCCTCCATTGCGAAACCGTCCATTTGGGAAGCATGGTGATTATCTCGATATCCCATCAACCCACCCTTGGGACCTTTGTGGCGATTTATTGACTAGCCGACGTCCTGATACGGATCGGAAGTGCCTGAAAAATGGTTAACGATACCGGAGTTTTTATGTGGAACCCTGCGGTTAAAATAAGAAATTATTTAAGTTATTGTAATGGAGAAAAATATTTCAAAAACATGTCGTGCGTGATGTGATGGCCCTTGGCACATAGGGTTAAGGCGCCCACCTCTAATGAGGTTGTCAGTCCACACCACCACACCAGCCACAAGCAAATACCAATGCGACGTTTTCTATTTTAAACAAGGTGTAACATTAAACACGCAAAACCTCAGACACCCCAAATGATTTTTAATTCAATTAACCTAATTCTGAGAGAAAAAAAATCTTAACTTTTTTTTTAAGGTTTTATGTGCTGTTTTAGTTTTACCAAGACTCGTATTTGCTTTGAAATAAGAACTATTATTATCACGCGTATGAGAAAATTTAAATTGGACGACAACCATTTGTGTTTGTTTACCTATTTTATCAGGTTTGCGCACGTGATGGCTTGACTTATTAATAAATAGACAGGGCAACATGTTTAATGAAGATTTTTTTGAAAAATGTGACCTATGTTAAAAAGTGGTTTAATTGATTCTGCTCGTTATTCTAAACATTTGTGTGATGAGCACTGGTGTTTGCTTTGTGTCTGGGTGTTGTTTATCTATATATGTATGTATTTACAAAAAAAAAATGTACTTGTGTATGTATATCAGCTGTCTGACACCCATAGTACAGGGTCTCCCTAGTTTAGGGTCAGATGGCCGTGTGTGAAAATGTCCCCACATATTATTATTATTATTATTATTATTTTTTCTTATTAAAAGAAAAAACTATTTTCAGGTTTTGCGTATTTGACGTTACACCTTGTATGTTACACTTACACTACCTTCTAAGTTCATCATAGACATCGGTAAAGGAAAACATCGTGAGGAAACCTGAACTTTATAATAAAAGAGGTTCGTCTGAAATTGCCAATCCACCTGGTGATCAATGCTCGTGCCTTCTTTGTATGAGAAGAGGCCTTTGCCCCGTAGTGGGACAATTATAGGCTGATATAGTCATTTAATAGTATTAGAGTCGTTAATTGCGTCAATCTTTTTGGTTCAAAAAGTTTTTGGTTTTTGGCCCTTTTCCTGTCATGCGGATTTTCGTCCGCACGCGGATCTTTTCCGCATGCAGGCTGCCCGCATCCTACCATTTCATACTTGTTTTTCCAATCATGCGGGCAGCACGCGCGATGAACGCGTATTGGCTGCGGGCGAGCAGCCCGCGTTCGAGCTAATCAGATGCGGGTGGCGTTCTTCTGTCTTCAGTGTTGTTTTTACTGTGACGCGGGTCTCACGCATGGTCATAGTACGCACGAGTTTAGTCACTGGCGACACGAATGACAGTGCAGCGTTAAACGATATCTTTGTCCTGCGTGTGGCCAGGACCGTGCTATCACCCGCATGCGGATCAGATCCGCGTACGGGCGAAAACACGCATGACAGGAAAAGGGCCCTAAATCCAGCAGTTTGGATAATTATTATGTCATGCGTTCTCGTTGGACTCAATAAATGGATATAGTGACAGGAACACTACATTATATACCCATGTGTTTTGATGTAGGTACCTACCTATTCTTGAAAGGACACAGTCTCGAACCAAGTTCTTTGCTTCCACATTATTGTGCGAACTACAAAACAGTGGAATTCACTGCCCAGCTCTCTATTCCCCGATAAGTTTAATCAGGGTATCTTCAAGGCACGACTGAACCGGTTTATCCTAGGCATGCGTGATCCACCTTAGGCCGCATAATCACTTAAGATTAGTTGAGTTGCGGCCAAACGCAACCCTATTAGAATATTAAAAAAATAAATAAAGAAACTCGTCCGTCATATACACAGTTCATTTATACATAAAATATTACCTAAACATCGATATTCACACAAGTGCCACCTCTACCTCATCTTAGAGGCCTCTGGGTCAAATAAAACCATCGTCGAGGAAGGACAGGCCTCCAAGGAATATATCCCCGTTCCCTCTTACCTCCTCTTTTGCTCACGTGTTATATTTTCTAACCTTTATATATTATTCATCATATTACGTAGGTGGGTAGTACCTACTGAATTTTATTTTAAGATTCTTTGCCCTTTGGGCTTGAAGGATCAAAGTAAAGTAAGACAGAATTTAGATTGAAGATGTCATTTTCGTGTGCCTTTTTTGTAATTTGTTTTTAAGTAGGATTTATGTACAGAGGCCAGCACATTAAGCTACTACAATCTCTCAAATTTCTTTGATAGATTTTCAACTTTATTACAAAAGCTTAAGGTTCATATTCAATTGGGAAAAATTGACAGTTAGGTTTGGCTTGATGTGCTGGCGTCTGTACATAAATTAGCTTTTGATCGTGTCTTCGTTCTCTTGAAAGTCGGTTATCGTGCAAGCAGGCAAAGTCGTGGATTAACACAAAGTCCATAAAATAATAAAATAAGTTTATTTCATATCATATTTGGTCTACATTGCATATCGAGGAGTTTTCATTTAGGCATAGAAAATGCCTGTAGTTGAAGGCTCCTCTCTTTCCTTACCCACATTATAAATGTGCAAATAAGTATTTAAAAAAAAAATTAAAACAAAAAAAAAAAGGAAAAATACAGTACCTATCAATTGTATGAGTGTGGTGTGTGTGTGTCAGTGTGTATGTGTGTTTTGTGTGTGTGTAAAAAAGAGAGAGAGATTTTGAGTGTATATGTGATACTAAACTAAATAAGCAGATAACCTCACTTTATATTATGTATTATTAAGTCACACGTTGCAAAAGTAACTCTGTATCATTTTAATTTTAATTGTGTAGCCATACTATCAACTTTTTTACATTCATATTTTTATATATATTAGTTTATTATTTTTAGCCTTATTCGGTAAATGGACTATCCAACCCAAAAAAATTTTTTCAATTCGAACCAGTAGATCCTGAGATTAGCGCGTTCAACCAAGCAAACAAACTCTTCAGCGTTATAATATTAGTATAGAAGTATAGATTATTCCCAAGCTCTACTTTACACTGCACTACATTTTATTTGTTAAGCAAAGTTATACTGTAGTACTATTTGAATAGAGCTATTTTTTCTGGTTTTCTCAACCAGCAGACTGGAAGACACACATTATTAGGTACATTACTTAAATAATATTTAAACATTTTCATTACTATTATATTTTTTTTATCGCTATTTTTAATATAAATTGCATTATTTTAAATTAATAGAATTGTATTTATTTTTATGTTATTGCTAATTACTAGTACTGCATGCTATAAATATAACCAAGATGTAAAATCAAAGACTATTTATACGGCTGAAATGCCGAATATAGTGAAACCCATAGAACCTATATTCTTACAAATAAGTACGGCTTTAGACATTAATTTTCTCAAATGATTTACATAATCACTTACAGAGAAAATGCAATATTACAACTTAAAATTACATGAAGCCGATTGGCGTAGTGTAAGTACATCACTGATTCATTAATTCATTCAATAAATCAGGTATCGCAGCTACAATAATTTTAAATTAAAATAAATAACACCTTATACCTACGCATTATGTACCAAATCCCCAGCAGCCGCTAAAAGATCCTGAACGAAACCAGGATATTTTCTTTGCATTACTTTTCCATTTCCGCAAAGTTTTTATAAGCATAAATTGCCCGTGAAAAGGAGAAAGGTATATTGTCATCTCGTTTCCTCTACCCTTTCATGGGGTAAGCGGTTTTGGTGACAATAGTGGGAATTTGAATAAAATAATAGTTGGAACTGTCCGGCACATGGTATGAGGGAATGAAAGGGGTCCGGACAATGGGGTTTTAAAGCTACCTAGAGCTATAACTGCGAAAGGGCATATTATTCGATGGGTTCTGTATGAATATAGCCTTGCAGGCTGCAGAGTAATTTGGCTTTGGAACGGGATTTAATATTCTTAGCAGCTGGTGTGTCTACTTTATCATAATGTTCAAGTAATTAGTCAACGTAATATAGATTAAGAGTCTAGTACAAGAAATTTTAATTGTAGGTACCTCAAAAAGAAAAAACGCAACCCTTATAGGATCACTTAGTTGTCCGTCTGTCTGTCTGTCTGTCAAGACCCTTTATCTCGGGAACGCGTGGAGGTATCGAGTTGAAATAAAAAATTACGATCCCTTGATGCTGTAAAAAAATCAACCCTCTATGTTAACGTGAAAAAAAGATATGGCCGTTTATGTCGCAAAAAAAAACGCATTTATAATATTAAGGAGATTAAAGTATGGATAGTAGGTATGGATTAGTATAGAAGTATGGATATGTACCTACAAATATGTACGGAACCCTCGGTGGGCGAGTCCGACTCGCACTTGTGCGGTTTTTTTTTTACATAATCTTTTTTGTAGTTGAGATTGTGACATACTAACACATGGCGCAGTCATTTATCTTATTATCATCATCATCGTGTCAACCTTTAGACCCCACTGCTGGGCACAGGTCTCCCCTAAGGGGGGACTTCAGCTGGAATCGCCATGCTTGGCCGATGCATGTTGGCAAATTTTACGTTTTACGTTTTTGGGGTTAAGTACCTATATGACTTTTATCTATGTAACACTAAAAACGTAAAATGTAAAATTCACTAAAACACCTACAGAGGTTTTTACTACACTTCAATTGTGTCTACAGCCTTAGCTTTCATGGCAAATACCTCTGCTCGAATGCCATACAAATCCTTTGATCTCATTAAATAAATCAAGATTTTAATTTCACGATTCGTTATATCCACGTAAGTAATAACTTACAATAAAGCTTCCACGTAAGACGGAAAGTAAATTACCGGGATAACTCGTTTGTGGTCCAAGTTGAGAGAATTTGCGACATCAAAGTAATCAAAATTAGGTACATTTTAAAATTACACACAAATAATAAAGTTACTCTGCACTTTTGGGGGGTTTTACTGAATAATAAACACCAATTTTCATGGTTTAAACTACAAAAATGACGATTTTCCATACAAACTTTCATCCCATATTTAGCTCCCTTAGGCGTTGAATTTCGAAAAATCCTACCTTATTCCTTGTCTACATTATTAAAGACACCTCTGTGCAAAATTTCACCTTTCTAGGTCCAAGGGTTTGGGCTGGGCATTGATGAGTCACTCAGTCAGTCAGGATTCTTTTTTTTATATAGCTAAACTACCTGTAGAGATGTAGGCCATACAAATACTTGTTCATTGTGGGGAATAAACTCCGAGACACGCAGTGCAGCAACCAATAGCTGAGTCACTGAGCCAACCGTGCCGTATTGAATAAGTTTGCTTTTATTACTTACGTACAACTTTATAACCTTATTAGTAAATTATTAAATCAAATTGTCTGCCAAATGATGTTCAGTCATGTCATTTTTTAAACTACGTTTTCCAATTCTTGTTCAGGGAAAAACCAGATGGCTATAAAAAAATAGAACTTATTTTATAAACAAACTTCTAAAATCTAGTGAAAAAGGTACCTACTTTTAACCGATTTAAAAAACGGAGGACTTTTTGTGTGAAATTCTGTCATTGCTCAACCGAATTCAATTTTTTTTATTTATTTAAAGGGATATATTTTCACTATAGTCCTATATTAAATCACAAAGTTTTTTCTAAAAATAAGTATTTTATTACGTTTACAGTGTTTTTTTTTTACTTTTAAAACGCTTACATCTTATCACATGTTCTACACCAAGAGGCCAACACAGTAATCACGGGAACAAATGATACACACCTGTGCACCGCTAACAAATATGCGGCACAAACACTGACGCGTTAATTAATATATTATATACGATAATTGTTCATGTAGATATGTACTACTTGTACTAGGTTCTTTGGCAGACAGCTAGGCAGCACTGAGACTGTAACTAGGATGACAGGGTGAACCCGACTAGGCACCAAAGCGAACAGTTTGTGAATGATATTTTTTATATTTATTTTACTATTTGAGTACATAGCTTCGAATAAGCGAAAAAAATTACAAAATCGGAAAAGAAGTTTCTGAGATTACTTAGCCCGAGCAAACACCATATGAACTTTAATTTATAATACACTAGCGACCCGACCCGGCTTCGCATGGGTCTATAGACTTTCTCGATAAATGAACTATCTAACACAAAAAGATATTTTTAATTCGAACCAGTAAATCCTGTCAATTGATTCAGCGATGTCTATACCCGTACTTATGGCCTAAAACGTAAAATAAAGAAAAAATAACATTTTCTATCCAGACACAATTCAGAGGCAGGCTTGATCAGAAGCAAAAAAAGCTAATTAACTGAGTTGGACGAGATAAGTAAACATTTGTTAGCGTAAAGGCTAATGGTCGAGTAGGCATCGTCTTTTTACAATTATTTCTTGCAATCTTTTTTTCTCCGTCTATAGAAATTGTTCTATCAATTCGTAAGGTTTCTTTTAAAATATCACAATAGAAACCGATATTAAAATGCTATTTTTCTAGGGCAAGCAAAAACGTCTAAAACATGAAGCCATTTAAGTACTTGATTTGAATATCAACTATGTAGTTGATGTACCGACGACGGCCTATCACGTCTGTGCCTGCGGGCATACAAGTCCGCCGCAGTCGAAAGGGTCACAGAAAGACAGAAGACAGAATAATAGTTTTAGTATTACGTTAAGACATGAGGGGCTCGGGGCTAACTAAAGACTGTACGGATCGATCGGTCATAGTAAAGCCATGCTATCCGCGGCCGATCCATCGATGGGTGACCAAAGATTTTATACCGAGACTCCACCTGAAGCCGTTGGTCCTGCCTGGTTGTTATTCGTCAGTCGGGTATCCCCCGTTCCCGCGACCCCCGACGTAGGTTTGAGATGGAACACCGGGGTGGTTTTAGCTGGTAAGAGTCCGCCCCCCCCCCCCGTCTTCCCCAGTTAGGGGATAGACCATGGGGATTTCCCCACGATAAAAGGGCTGTTATTCGTAGATCTTTAATAGTCGTTTTGAGTAGTCAAAAGCCAGAATGTATGACAACCAGTCTTACCAAGGGGTTTCTGTTACCCAGTAACTGGGTTGTGGAGGTGAGATAGGCAGTCGCTACATTTAAAATACTGGTATTCAGCTGTGTCTGGTTAGACTGGTTAGACTGGAATTCGATTCCAACATATTTGGGAAAACGCTAGACAATTTATGAACGTTAAAACAAGAATGCCTCGAAATAAAGAACGTATTTTCAAGAAATTCACTGTACTGAATATTGTATAACATTTAGGTACAAACATTAAAGTCAAACGTAGCAAAGGTACGTCCTAAAAAATACAACTCAGAATAACTCAGTCTGGAGATAAAATAACAAGCAATTTCTAAAGAAATTCTTTCTTGAATCTGTCCCAAACTGTACACAATCTTCCTTCGTCTTAAAACTTCAAAAGGGCCTGCGATACGGCTATATTTGAATAATATAATAGTTTAGGCTATGTCCACATTGCTGGGCTGCGTGGACCGAATAGCAAAAGAGTCGTTACTTACAATGTCTCGTTTGGTACATTCGGCTTGAGTGGGACATAAAGACTGGAATTCATGCAATATAATATTGATGTGACTGGGGTACTAAGTGGAGGTAAACTTTGATTGCACGGATTTTTATGCCGAAGGCCGAATGGTCCGATAGTAAGGACAATGGACCATTCGCAAGTATTTATGCGGAGGATGCGATGAGAGTATTTGCTGTCGCCCTTGTAGATGAAAGTTTTATTTTTATTTGTAACATAAGATTGTAGTGTCTATTGTAGTGGCCTTTAGTCGTTGTGTTGGCACATCGTGTTTATTTTCCCACTGGGACACATTCGTTGAACATAATTCATGAACTATGACCTGATAGCAGTGTATTAGGGGCTTAACATTCTACGCTTGTTAAATATTAACTACAAATTATTCTGCTAGTGAGACATTCTTAGAAAATTCGGAGGTCTGCGGCTGGGCACAAGCCTTGTTACATGTCATTATTTTTTAGGGTTCCATACCTAAGATAGCCAAACGGAACCCATTTCCTGAGAATCCGCAGTCTGCCCGTCTGTCGGTCTGCCACTAATCTCCTGACAACGTAAGAAGTCCCATTGGCGTTTCTTCTTTTGCACTAGTAGGTACGTAACAAATTGAAAAATTAAATTCATAATCCTAATTAATTACTATAATACCCACACACTATAACAGCGAGTATAATTCGTAAGTATCAAGTTTATCTTTATATTGAAAAAAATGCACTCAAAAACACGAATTAATCGTTGATTTATATTCAAATATGACATATGTCAAATGGGACTTCTTAGATTGTCAGGAATATAGGCTGTATCTTTTAAACCGTAATTGGTAGACACTTGACATCACTACTCAGTGATGTCACACTCAGACACACTCGTGGCTGAGTGTTCGTGGGTGCGTGCACACATGCGCGCGCGCGTGTGTGTGTGCGTGTGTGTATGGCCCCTATAGCATCAAATGAAATAGAATTTGGAGAGAGAGCATCAAGCAAATTAAAGGACGTCCCAATACAAGGAACGTATATTTTGTATGTAGTGTTGTGTTAAATATTGTACGGCAATGCAGAACCCTTCGAGTACGATTTCTTTGCTGTAGTGGACAAATATTTTGTCCCATTATCTCCCTATAGGCATTGTATGACCTTTTTGGTCTGCACCCATAAAAGTCAAAGTCAAATCATTTATTTCAATTAGATCATTAAAAAAGCACTTTTGAACTAAACTTAACATCTAAAACGCCTCAAAATTTTCAATTACAAGAAAATGTTAACCGTTTCTCTCACAGCACAACGATACGACGACACGTTCAAATAACTTTAGTTTAAAACCATTGCTGCTTCACTTAGGGGATTTAAATTAAAAGCTTGTAGATATACGTCGGTTGTTTCCGCGCACGTGTCGCGTTTCAGGTGTTATTTAAGCGCGGTATTACAGAGCTGACGTGTGGGGACGACGTGACGACTTGTGTGCGTGATTGTACAAAGTGTCACGTGTCACGTTTGTTGGCGACTGTACTTTTTAGGTGCTTAGTGTTTTACTGTTTGGTTATGGTTTTATTGAAGTGTAAAGAGGGCAAAAAAGAGAATGCTTGTTTAACTAAATTATGCTTTTTTTTTAGACTAGGTTTCATACCGTACCATACCTACACACACACACACTGGCTGGTTTCGTGTTCAACCTTATTTAAATAGTTTATGATTGGTATTTTGAATTATGAGATGAAGACTGTTCTAATAAAGAACAATAAAGGTTTGACAGTAATTTAATCTTAAAATAAATATTATTTTAAATGACGATAAGAGGCTCGACAGTAAAAGTCCGTTCACACAGACTCGGCTCGGAGAGCACCGGCCGGCGCTCTTCTTTTCACACAGACCGGCGTGAGTTTTACGCTTGCATCTGGCCGGAGCCGACAGACGTTTCACATAGACCGGCTGGAAGAGCACTGTTTTTGAGCGGATGCACTCGGAGCCGGACTTTGGCAGCCCGTCGGCCGCGCGAGTGTGAAAGAGCACGCAATCGGAGCCGGTCGGCCGCGTGAGCGGGGAATAGTACGTCATCAGAGGGAGCAGTAATGCTATTCTGTTACAATCTCCCGCGGTGAACACCTAGGTGAAGTGAGTTGTCATCCGATTGTAGTGCTTTGTAAATCCCTAGCATCGGGACGGATGACAGCTCACTTCACCTAGGTGTTCACCGAGGGAGATTGTAACAGAATAAACATACTGGTCGGCTTCTCTCATTATTTCACATTAAGCGCGTTAGGTTTGCTCTCAAGCATTCGCAATAATAAAAAATGACCTGAAAAAAATACCTTATAACATTGATTCAAAGCTCTGTTTTAAACGTGATAAAAAATCTGCTCTCCTGTCCGAGCCGGTCTGTGTGAACGGACCCTAAGTCCGACTGTTAGGTGATTTTTCAGATATTATTCCAAATAATTGCCTTGCTATTTGTTATCGTTCGATTTCAGTCGAAACGTAAGAGATCCTAGTGACAGTTCAGGGGCCTGTACTAAACCAATACCTACTTACATTAAAATTTTGTTCCCTCTATCTCGCAAAACAAGCGAATGTGATTTTATAAAGAACATTTCTGCAGACCTTTAGTTTTAAACCAAATATCATTATAGCTGAAATAATATTAGAATCACTTACAATCAGTTCTGTATATATTTAATTAAATAGTTTTAATAAATAAACTTTGAACAGAACCTTCCAACTTCAGAATCACTCACTAACTTACTAATTTCACTTACTAATTTCATCCTGTATACATAAACTAAGAAACACATAAAGCCCCAACATACTTCAAATTCATACAAAATCTTCCTAGTAACATATTGTACGTAGCATCAAAAAGATTACCCGCGAACCTTTCCTTTTGTTACCCGTTTCCTTCAATGCCTAGTCTAGGAGAGGCAGAATCGTAAAACCTTACAAATAGGAGTATTATTAAGGGTACACTGAATTTGTAGATTAATCCCGGAATTCAGGAGGTTTCAGGAGATTTCGTAACTATTACCTGCTCCAGTTCACTTTGAAGATGGTATTGTGTAGCTAATAATTCGTGTAGAGGTCGCGTCTCTAGAGGGTTTAATCTTTGTTAAGAGCCTAAGAGACGGATACTAGGACCAAGCTTGAAAAGAAAAATCTGCCTAGCCTTTTCCAACTATGTTGGGGTAGGCTTTCAGTCATCAGGACCCGAAGTGGCGGCGCGTAGTGTTCAACGCGCCCCTCTTAGACGTCCGGGGGGGAGTGTAACACCTCACTTCCCCCCCTGACCCGAGAAGTGACCGGCACCAGTCGGGGGTTGCGGAAGTATCTCCAGTTCCCGCGACCCCCGACATAAGTGTGAGATGGAACACCGGGGTGGTTTTTAGTCAGTAAGAGGTCTGACAGACCCCTCTGCTCGCCTATCTGGAGGACATCCTCAGGATTTTCCACACCAGAAAAAAAAGGCTTTAAGTCTAACCGTATGCAGCTAAATACCAGTGATTTACATGGAGCAGCTGCCTGTCTGACCTCCACAAACCAGTTATTGGGTAACCAAATAATAATAATAATCATCATCATTACAATCAAAAGACGTCCACTGCTGGACATAGGCCTCCCCACGGGGGAGGGAGGGGGGTTGCCATAATCGCCACGCTTGGCAGGCGGGTTGGCGATCGCAGTATGGTTGTTACAAAGGCACAGAGAACGCTGCTGCCCATTCTCTGGTAAGTCCCTAAGTAGCCTCTTATGACACCTACGAGAAGATATAGGACGGTGCTATTCTTTACGTCCGACACCACACGGACATAATAATAATACCAGCCTATAATGGTCCCACTGCAGTGGAAAGGCCTCTACTGATACAGAGAAGATACGAGCATTGATCACCACGCTTGGCCAAGGCGAATTGGCGATTTCAGACTTACATTAACATCCACCTTGAGCAAGCGTGGCGATCAATGCTCATGTCTTCTCTGTACGACAAAAGACCTTTGCCCTGTAGTGGGGCTAAATTTAATAAATAAAAAAAAAACTTTAACAAAAAAGGCTACCGCCTTCAAAAAGTAAAAAATAACTTTCAATTCGCAAGTCGGCAAGGTATACAATATCTAGTAGTAAACTGAAAAAGGTTATGCGTCGTCAAACATAAAAATAAAATAAAAAAATGTTCATAAAATTAAAACCACTGGGCCAAACTATGGTAAATTTTTATGGGACCAAATGGCAACTATTCCGCATCGAACTAAAGAAGAATCACGTTAATCAGATCATAAATCTCAGCGTATTCGGTGTACCTACATACATAAAAAAAAATACCGATCGAATTGAGAACCTCCTCGTTTTTGAAATCGGTAAAAAATACCTAAACGCTTGTGGGATACACGTGTCAGTTCGATCTGTCAGCCTATATTATACCTATACTATGTACCAACAGCTTCCTCGATCATCGAAGCTACCTAAGTAAATGCTGAAGATGTATTAGCTAACAGAATCCTCCCTAGATTAATCAAACATCGTCTCGGAGATGTAGACTTGTAGACCACGAAGTTGGGACGTCTACCTTAATTGGAGATATTTGAACAGGATCTAGGTCATCGAGCACCTTTTACCTGCTCTTAATTAATCGAAGTAATAATTTTACGTACAAACTTTAGATTCTAGAACAATTTCGAATTCCGATGCTGAAGATTATCAAGGAGGTAATTTTTGTTTTTCAAAAAAAAGTTGTCTACAAAAAGAATTTCTCCTATATCGTGGATGCGTTTACAATCTTAAATTTTCACACAAACAACCAGATCTATCAAAGAATATGATAATGCAGTACATATAACAAAGGGATAGGTATTTACTTGTTGGAGTAATTGGAAGTTGCGTATCAAAGGACCAATATTCGACGCCATTATTTTGTTGTTGTATGATAGTGTCTCCACACTATCATACAACAACAAAATAATGGCTGTTTGTTAGGTATATAAACCAAAAAATCCCCTAAACATGATAGATAAAAGAATTTAAAAGATTGAGATAACCCTTTATTTTCCTAAAAATATCATCTTGCTAGTTTATGCAAGCTGACTTTTAATTCAAATTTAAAACAATAAAAATGTGTGTAACACTTTTTTTTTTGGCCCCTTTTTTCAGTCTTTTGCTTAGCGTGTCGATGACAAACACAGATATGTATCATGTGTGTGTTGTAAAAGTACCCCATAGTAAAATTACACGTATTCATGAGTATTTCACCCCCTTGAACAAAGATTGCTACATAAAAAATCATTCCGTATATTATTAGTACTGTTTAATGTGTTCCTGGTACGTTTATTTAAAACCATATAGGTATAGATTGATTTGATTGTTGTCCGGTCTGTACACCACAAATTGCAAGTTCAACGATCACAAGTGGACCACATGTAGCCAGCTAACAATTACATGACCTATGCTACCAAAATGATCTCTATAATTAGTGTTCTGCCCTAATTATGACAACCAAATTATGTGCTCTATTCCACAGGCATTGAACCATTTTCATAATATTGCAAATTATAATTAAACTTGAACTGGAAAATAATCGCGCTGATTTTGTGAAATAGGTAATGAAATGGAAGAGATATTATCGTGAACAATGAATGAACTGGTTGACACAACAATTATGTCCTAAAGCTGTTTGTTAATAGAACCGGGACAAACCCGTTTTACATGTTACTATACATAAATCTGTTTTCAGCTTTATTACAGCAACGCTTCTCTTAAAATATAGTGTCACCATATACTCAGAAGTGCATTCTGGTTCCAGCCATAAAATGTGACTGAAAACTCGTGAATTTAAAGAAGATTGTTTTGAAACTGAACTTTTGAATTTTGTGAATTCTCAAAGCCATAAAACCACTGATGCGGTACATTTGCAATTGGTAGCGTGGTCCCACGTTGGGCGCCAACAAACTTCCCTGCAATATTTTATATTTCAACTTTATTTCTTCACACACACACGCTTTATATAAAGTAACGAGGTCGAGTGCTAATAAGCATACCGTTTGTTAATTGAAATATGCGAAACTACGTTTTATAGTTGTAATGATTTTTTGGTCTACATGTTTTAAGTGGCTGGAGTAGAGCGCTCGGCTTTCGCGAGCACACTTTTAAAACGCGAAAAATATTTAGAAGAGCAGTTGGACTCGAAAATGTTTAATATAATTTTCTTCCGTCCTCATTCTTATGTAACGTAAGACCCTTTAGTCCGTTGTTAACACAGGAATGAGATAGGAAAATAAATCCACTATTATTTTCGATGTCGCCTCCCCGATGTTATCTGATCTTGCGTGGCCAAAGCCTTATCTATATCAGGGGTCTCCCACAAAGAACGGCGGATGAGAGTATCTTACGAAGTTGGTTTTGTATTTATTTTGATGTAGGTCTATTAATTAATGATGTGAAAAATTCTGATATTTTTTTGCCTGAACATTCTTTGTTGATTTTTGTTTGGTTTATTCTCGCGTTGAAACTAATTTCAGATTACAGTGCTGCTATTCTGGTACAATCTCCCTCGGTAAACACCTAGGTGAAGTGAGCTGTCATTCGATTGTACCGCACTGTAAATCCCTAGCTTTAGGACAGGTTACAGATCACTTCACCTAGGTGTTCACCGAGGGAGATTGTAACAGAATAGACATACAGCAGAACTATTTTAGGAAAAGTTCTCCCTTAGCGAATTTTGGTAAAATGACCTAGAGGTGAGCTTTTATTTTTTAAATGGAACCACTGCATCTTCTTAAATCCAGAATCAACAGTGGCGACGACTAGAAACACGTCAAGGCAATGAAGCTCGACGAGTCCCAGAGAAATGTTACAACTGTTTTGGATCCAGCAACGAAATTAATCAGAAAAGCACAGTGGAAGGATAATAAAAAAGGTGAGAGATGATATATTATGTCACCTCAGGCTCACGTCACCTTTAATTCACCAAGGCAGAATTTGACAGAATAGACCGACAGCTCGCATATTATACGCGGAAACACTGAAACTATGTAAAGCAGTAAAATATTATTTTGTAATCCAAAGTCGACAAATTAAGTTATGCGTAATGGCTCTTAACTTTTCGCAACTACCCACATCAACATACTTCAGTTTCGTTTAGATCTCCGGTCAAAATCGCTCTTTCATCCCACTACAGCCCTGGTCCCGGACAGATAGGCCTGTGGTTTCTAAGGATAAGGCGAGTAATCTTTTCGTACACCGATCTCAACCCTTATTTATGGCACCGGGCGCCTTATATTTTATATAGGGACAGTCGTTTAATCGGACATTATGTAGCCTTGTTGCCTATTGCACAGCTTGCTAATATTTATGAATGTATTTATTTTTTGTTTTAATGGTGCTTTGAACGAAATTGGTCGCTGTAGATACAGCGGTCAGTTGGGTATTGCTTTAACTTTCGTTTTGCCCCCTCATATTTGGTAAACCAAATGTTTATCTCTTATTTTTCTCTAAAAATTTCGTTGAATGTCTCTACGTTGAAATGTTGATGTCTCTAACATTGCCACTATTATAGAAAATTAATTGTAATCCGACTAGTACTTCTAAAGATTACAAACAATGTTTTCCTCTTCACTTCTACCTACTTAGGTATCATGTCTAGCTCACTACACAAACTTACATCGTTAGTTTTCTAATACACTGTCGAGAAAATACAACTTCAGTAAACTTATTAAAACAACGTCCTGTACTTTCTAACTTAGAATCCCACTGGACCGGAACTGTATGTGCTAATTAATGTAAAACTGATAA
Source organism: Charanyca ferruginea (assembly GCA_947361185.1). Lineage (NCBI taxonomy): Eukaryota > Metazoa > Arthropoda > Insecta > Lepidoptera > Noctuidae > Charanyca > Charanyca ferruginea. The sequence goes on along the minus strand of OX376058.1, from coordinate 25,696,623 downwards.
GAGATTCTAGCCCTCTCAATATAGAATTTACACATCAAAGGGAAATCTGAAGGCTTTTCGGCTTTCGATTTACATTTCAAAAAGAGTATGGGCTTCTATGGAGTTTCGGTCAGTACGTTATATTTTGTTTTGGTGTACTGCCACCATGGAAAAGGGGTTGACTGAAAAGTTTTCTTACAGGTGCTTTTTGACCTTTCGTCAGCTTTTGAAAGCATTGTCAACAGTAGGTATATCCTGGAGATTGGGAAATGACAACATGGTTAAAAAGTAAACGATGATATTGGCCTAAAAGATGGAAAACGATATGCAACTATGTCTAATAAAATTGGAATGAAAGCAGGCATATTATGATGATGATTCTCAAAATTATTTCAAATTATTTAAATAAAAATAATTAAATGCTTAGATTGCTAAAGATTTCGGCAGATAATGATCAATTTATTTGCTGTAATATGAGTAGATTAGATTACATTACAAATTCATATTAATTCGTGTAATGATGTTAATTTAATTATGACTCAGTTATTGCCTTTATTTGGACCCTGACTGAATAATAATAAAAATAACTAAGTGAGTGCTAATAATAATAATATGGAAGGCGAACGAATATTTCAGTATTTATAACATTACAATATTAAATTATTTAAGTAAATCATTAAGTGAAAAGATAATGGGCGTGTGTTTTTGCACTACTTACTTATAGTTTCTGGGGAAGAGGTGTGTACCCTCTATAAACAAAACCAAATGAACTCGTACTCAAAACTGGTGTGGACCCCACCATACTACTGGCCATGCCCCTGGTGGTATGGTGGGTCTAAAACTGTACCACTGAGAAAATCGTTTGGGTTAGGTTAGAAACTGTCCCCGCCCTGGGACCTGGAGGCGAAGGTACTCGCGTCACTGTTCCGGTGGCGCGAGGAAGCGCGGGCGCGGGGCGAGCGCCCGATGCAGCGACACATGGAGCTGCGTCGGTCTCAGTTTCGCGAGGTCCTGGTGGCGGAATGGCGGTACCGGCTTTCACGCCCTACTGCCGGCCTCGCCATCATCGAGGCGGTCCGGCCAGTGCTCGAGCGCTGGCTCTAGTCTAACACCTCACTCCCCCCCCTGACCCGAGAAGTGGCCCGCCGTAGCGGGCCGGCACCAGTCGGGGGTTGCGGAAGTATCTCCAGTTCCCGCGACCCCGTAGGTGTGAGATGAAACACCGGGGTGGTTTTTAGTCAGTAAGAGTCTGACAGACCCCTCCGCCCACCCCAGGGCGGAGGACATCCATGAGGATTTTCCACACCGTACCAAAAAAAAAAAGAAAAAAAAAGGTTAAAAACTGTGACCATTAAAGCGCGAAGGCGAGCGCCGAGCGCCAGTTCCCCTCTATTGTTGGTGAATCATTCGGGTTAGGTTACGTGAGTGGTATGGTTTTAGACGATACCACCATGGATATGACCAGTGGTAAGGTGGATCCGCAATGCTCAAAACCATCACAATAAGAATACGGAAAATTCAATGAAATAAGTAGGCACGCACACCAGCTTTGGTAAGTCAAAATAACCGTACTCATGTAAGTACAAAGAGTTTTTCATATTACTTCCAAATGAATTGCTAAAAGATAATTTTCCTAGTCGAGGTCAACGGAGTGTGAAGGAATTAAATAACTTTACCGTTTTCTGTAAACAAGTAACTTGTTGTTTTTATGAGATGTTTTATGTTGTTTGGAAGAATTTCACCAGTGTGTGCTTTAGTGCTTACAATAACTATTGTTTGTTGGAAATTTTCATGTAGGTAGGTACTGTATTTATAAAGGTAAATCGTTATTTATATAATACTAGCTTTTCCCACGACTTCGTCCATGTAAAGTCGGTTATCGCGGAAGCAGTTTGCCTGGGATTTCGTAAGCGTGCCTTTTCTTACGGATACTCAGGGATAATGTAGCATTCTAATGGAGAAAGAATTTTTTAAATCGGGCCAGTAGTTTTTGGGTTATTCGTTACAAACATACAAAAAAGCTTTTTTGCAAAAAAGACAACCGCCTTCAAAATCTAAAAAGTGATAAATAACTTTAGCACATAACACACATGACTTTAGTTTCAGAAGTCGGTTGTCTTTTTTATAAAAAGGCTTTTTATTTTTCGCTTTTTAGTACTTCCTTTTCATCCAAATCCATTAAGAAATGGCAACACAGTCAAAATAGAGATTGAAAGTACAAGGTTGGAGAACATTACAACATCATCCATGTATACTTATTTGCTTTCTGTCGATTTTTTCAAAAAGTGCTGAATCAATTTCGATAAAATTTATATGGGACCACCCTTGAGGCCTACCCTATCCATCAAAAAAAGAATTTTCAAAATCGCTTTACATTTGCCGGAGAAATCCCGTAACAAATATACCTGTAAAAAAAGCAACAATCAGACGAATTGAGAACCTCCTTCTTTTTGAAGTCGGTTGAAAAGGACAGGACCTGAAAAAAAATACACGTGGATTCTCAGGCAAAAGCTAGTCTTTGCTAAAACTGATATAAATAAAGTGAAGGATTTCAGACACTAACATTTACATAAGATGCTAATGTTACTTTAATTATGCTAAATAAAATCATAATAAAATCCAAGGGTTCAGCGAAGGTTCTCAAAGGCTTCCACTTTGCCCTGGAAATGTTTGTCTTATTTTGAATTTTACATTTATACTGGCCTTTGAAATCTTAACGTTCCTCGTTTAAATACAAGAAAATACAGCAGTACACATTTAAAGGGTCGGCGACATTGTCGCTTTTAAGCTACAGGGTTTAATTTCAAAGAAAATTGCTAGAAAATAGAATCCATTGCTAAGATTTTTCTTCTGGGAGACTTAGTTTAAATGGAAATTATATTATTTTGTTTGAAGCACAGGCTTAGTTGTACGGTTTCTTGGGATAATTAAAAAGGAGTTTGTGAGGGCACTTTAATATTACATAGTTTTATTATTTTGTTACCAACCGCCTGACATTATAGTACCTAATTACTTAGTGATATCCCAATTTTATTATTTTGACTAACCTATTTTGTGTCCCACTGCTGGGAAAAACCTCCCCTTTCTCCTCCGTAACTTTCCTCTATCCTGTGACCACGTTTGTATTGCATACTTAAGTACTAACAAAAATCTTTATAATCATAAATCTTGTCTTATCTCAATATCATACTAAAGACAATGGATAAAAAAATGCACTATCTTAAAGAAGAAGGTGTCCGAGGTAGGGTAGGTCTGAATTACAGATCAACCGATTCTGCTACATAGGATATGTTTTTTAACAAAAGCATAAGGCTAAAATTATAAGTAGGTATAAAATAGAACCTCCATTTTAAATAAAAGAAAATGATACTTAAACTTGAGACATAAATTATAATTTATATCGAATACCTATTAGGTAGTTATTAAAAGAATTTTTTTTTTGAGAGCCTAATTATATTTGTATTCCTTCCATTTTCAAAAAATAACGAACCACCTAACAATCTTCAAACATTCTTCGATTCCCCTTCTAACGATTCATAAGTTTCCTTCAAACGCGGGTTTCCCCTGGGAAACCCTATTTGTTTCTCATTATAATTCCTTGGATCCGCGCAGTGGACACCAGGTGGCGAGCAATACCAGCAATAGCAAATACTCCTGTAACTAAACAATAAGGGTCAAATTGCTTTCTTTCGAATATCTTTATTCTTAGGGAAGCGTGCTCGTGATTAAAGAAATGAATGGCGTTTTTAAAGGACTTCAAAAAAAAGGAGGTTCTCAGTTTGACCCGTATGTTTGTATGTATGTATGTATGTCCGCGATTATCTCCCGGATGCGGTTTTCACAAAAGTGTTTGATATATTCTGGAGAAGGTTTTAGTATACAACAAACAGAAATTTATTTAAAAAAACAACAAGAACTGAGAAGACGTTTTCGTTTCTTCCATCTTTCCATCTTTGGAGGACTTTCAATCTATGTTTTAACTGTGTTGCCGTTCCTTAATGGATTTGGGTGATAGGGCCACAAAAAAGTGGAAAATAAAAACTTTTTTGAAAAAAGAGAACCCCCTTCAAAAAAAGGCTAAAAAGTGATAAATAACTTTAGCACAGAATACAAATGACTTTAGTTTCGAAAGTCGGTGGCTTTGTTCTGTTTGTTGTTTTGTATATCACGATAGCTTAATCTATTGCTTCTATTAAAAGAACCTCTCCGTTGTATGTTCGCGACCGGGTACGAGCAAGTCCCAATGTGAGTTTTTCTTTTTCATATGTACTTTGTATGTGTATCTTGAACATCACTGAGGAAACCTGGCCTTAAAATAAATATACGTCTGAAATTGTCAATGCCCTTTGAGCAAGCGAGATTGCTGATCAATACGCATGCCTTCTCTGTACGAGACCTTATTTGATATTTTATTTCTCCGTTCGCGACTTAAAGGACCAATTACTTAGCAGTTTTATTTATTAAAATAAATAAAGCACGCATCCATTTAATACCAACAAAAAACCCTTTCAAACCCGATTCGTGTCTGCAAAGTGTCGATACAGTCAATAAAAAACACGTAAACCGAAACACAGGGTTCCAATAAAAAAGGCTGAAAGTAATATAATCAAATAATAGAAGGAATAACCTCTATAAAGCAATGAATGAGAATTCAATTTCGTTAACAAAGAAAGATGGACGATCTGAAAAAAATGTCGTAACTTCCAGAATTTGCGTTGAATAAATATTTTCCGGCGAGCTCTACAGACGAGACTTCGAAAAAACTTTAACAAAGGCGAGTTTATGATTTTTGAAAATCGATTTTTTTTGATTAAGTACAGTCGAACAAGCTGTTTGGTGTACAGGCGAAAATATTCATTGTTCCACTACACTGGCAATGTTATTATTACTAGCTTCTGCAGACTTTATTCATAAAAACGGGCGATACTTAGCGTGCTTATCATATACAACTAAACCCGAATAGTATTTATTTATTATTTATACAAGGTGACTTCACAGCTGACATGTAAGTGTACAAGGTGAAGGTGAAGGTCGCTTCACTAGTACTAAATTATCATAAGTGTTGCTAGATCGATATCTATATGTTTGTCAAATGTCAGCTAATTCCGCTCAGTCCTTTAAGCATGAATGAGTAACAATCATCCATCCATCCATCCATTCATTCACACAAACTTTCGCGTGTATTATAGTGGTAGGATAGAATTGTGTGCGTAATAGAGATGATACATAGACTATTCAGTACACTTAAATACAAAAGCTTCTTTATAAGAAGTTGCAAGTGCTAACTTGCAACTTGCACCCTGTTTACCAAATAAATTGTTCTACTGTACGCACTTAAATATGTTGGTATGACGGTTTTTAAGATTCACTGGTAATGAAAAGTTTAATTTATAAGAGTACTAGCTTTTGCCCGCTACTTCGTCCGCGTGAATGTAGGCTATTGCGGATGCAGACAGAGTCGCGGGTCAAAAAGTACCCTATGTCCTTCCCCAGGATTCAACCTATTTTCATGCCAAATTTCATCAAAATCGGTCCAGCCCTTTCATCGTGAAAGCCTAACAGACAGAGTTACTTTCACATTTATAATATTAGTACGGAAGTATGGATTCATTTATACCTGTTACCAGTCTTTTCAGACTATAATATAATATATATTTTCGGATCTATATCTTGTAGAGCGCGAGGACAGCTACTCTTCTGTACAACATAGCTACAATTTGTTTTGTAGCTTCATTTTGTCGTGCCTTTTGAGACGGTTGGAGTAATATTTGGTGCATCGGTTGGATTACTAGTTTATTGTTGACTTTTATTAGCGTTTCTTATTTTGACTTTCTGAGCCTCAAAAGCTCCAGGTTATGTAGTAATTATGGGCCCAAAATTTGTTACTTTATTAAAGTCAATTGAGTTCAATTATCATTACTTCACACTTTGCCCGCGATCTTACAGATCTCTATTTTTTTTTTAATAGTAAAATATTGCCTGTATCACTCATGGATAACATAGCTTCCAATCGGTGAATTATTTTTTTTAAATCGGTTAAATATTTTTTGAGTTCATCCATTACAAACAAATACACAAATCTTTTCTCTTTATAATATTATTTTAGATCACTACAAATCTAAGAAATTGGGTCTGGCTCTCTAAACCTAATTAAAAAGTAAAAATGTAAACAAATAGCAATTTACATGTAACTCTTAGAAATAATCTCCATTTTATTTATAACCATCTTAAGATCTAAATAAAAAAAGGAAATCATTAAACATGAAGAGTATTTGTAACACAACCTCGGGGCTCATTCCCATCCAATCTTGCGATCGGCCAACACAATGGCCTGGAAGAAAACAATCTTGGTGCCGAAACAACGCATCCTCTGGTATTGTTCTGTCCACTCGAAAAAGCTCCCGTTTATTGTTTTTTTTTTATATTTAGAACACGAAAAAGTATTCATAATAAAATATTTGCGCGTGCTCCAGAAAGGAAAATTGAGGGGAAACGGGGAAATGAGGGAATGTTTCCACTGTTTATTAACTTACTTTCTGTATCTAGGGCGCTTCAGGTATAATGGGAAGCTGCTACTGCTTGCCATCAACAACTTTTTTCCACAAGAATTTAATTTTTAAAACATTCTGTTTTACGGCTCGTAAATTGCATCTGCCATGTTATCTCTTTGGTTGACTGGTAGAGGATGCCTAAGACATTAAGCCCGAATTTGCTCCCTTTGTTGCATAAAGTTTTAAAAAATAAATAAGATATTTCTGAAAATTTATTCCGCTACAACATTATGAGACAGTTCTACGAGGCAGCTACGAAAAATTGCGTGTGTAAATCGTAGCGTCCTTCGTAGCTGAATCGTAGCGAGCTGCGTAGACCCGCTACGATTTAGCTACGAAACGCCCAATTCCGTAGATAAGGCTTGAATTTACCAATTCCGAACATTTTGGTCCTGATATCCGAATTTACCAATTGGTCCTTTCATGGCCATTGTACAGCATTGTGCGTTGTACTGCGGTCTCGTAAATTTCGTGGGTGTGAACAAGTCCGAATTAATGTATTTTATACTTAAATAGTTACAATTTAAATTAGGATTTATAGTACAATGAACTGGATAATCGTAGTAATGTAATTGAAATGTTTGAAACGCCAATTGCAAATGTTTTGAAAACATATTTCAAATTGTTTAAACAGATTGGTACGAGGTACTTATTTTATTGCCTCAGTAAGAAATAGCCAGATTCCTTTAAACATTATTGGTATCTGTTTCATTCCAAATATTTGAATTGAAAACAAAATACCTATTACGTTTAAATTGTATAAAAGTAAAATCCACATTTTATAGTGCTGATAAATAAAAATTCTAAAGCGCATTACCACGCAGGTTTTGCCAGCTACTAGAGGACCTACTTGCTGGTTTCTCGAACGAAAATCTTTGCAAAATTAATTTCATAAATTGTCAATCGCTCGTGAGCGACTTTATTAGTGGTTAGTAGTTGTTGATAATTCAGCCAACTAGTCACAGATGCTTACGCGCATTTTACTATTTTTTACTTTAATTTTTATAGAAGCCGGGTGTGAGTGAAATGATTCTATTAGAATAGCATTGGCAATTTAAAATCAGACCGCACGCTTTTGTCTGTGTTTGAATTTTTTTCCCTTAGACTTCTTAGACATTCACCATCACCTGATCTTTTATCTAACTTAGGACATCACACTGCGATTTATTTATATTTCTGAACTATCGCCTCCCGCGACTTCGTCTGCGTAGGCTTCAGAATTTAGCTGATGTCCTTAAATTATTCCATGGGAACACAAAAATGAGAAGTTATCCTTCCATTAGGTATGTGTGCCACCAAATTTCAAACAAATTCGTTCGGCCATATTAACGTGGAGGAGTAACAAATATTCCATCCATCCAAGTAGGAGAATGAATTTATTTTAGGGAAACTTCCAAAAGTAGTATTACAATTTGATTACAAGGGCAAGTCTAATCAAATTCTAACACTACATTAAAACAATACAATCCTCCCCACACCAAAACCTCTATCACCAGTCAGTACACAACACAGTACACAAGTACACAACACAGTACACAAGTACACAGGCCGGTGGGGTCGGGCACAGTTTGCAGGAAGCGATTAAATGCGGGCACATTGTAAACATCTTCTACTTAATGTTTACATAACGACAGTCTGCCAGATTCGATTACGAGTTCAGATTGAGGGCAATTTGGATTTGTTTTAGCTAAGACCTTAAGTTGACCACAAGGACCAAATGAAAATACGTTTTTGGTCCTTGTTCTTTTCAAGTTGTTTGTAGTAATTTGGATAAGGTACTGGTCGCTATTTTTTGTAACATCAGCCGATCTATTCTGTAAAAAAATCTCTCGATGAAATTGGATGATAATGAGCTTGAGATGAGGTGTGGGTGACACTTAATCACGTTCAAATTCAACTAAATTCGCCAACGGATATTTTAACAGGATAGTACCTCTAGGACACAAGTTTAGATTCCCACGATTTACGTATATGACTGCAATGTAGTCTTATATCATTACAGACTGACTGACTTAATTTAGACTAATTAACTGTAAAGATGAAAAAGAAAGTTCAAAGCAATTCTTTTAGATGTACTATAATGATGTTAGTTTAACATTAAGTAATGAAATTAGTAATTTATTTTACTGTCTTCATAAGGCCCGTCAAAACGACATTTTACCGTCACAAGAATAGCCAACCGGTACCAGGCGCACAGAATCTTCAAGATGTCTTAAAATACTTGCAAACTTCTAAGTTTACGTGAACTTGCTTACTGTCAACTAGTTTGCGTCTCTTCAGAGCTTGAATAATTGGACTGCTGATTGCAGGCCAACACGTGTTTGTTGTCGTAATAATCTCTTGTTTAATTGTACTGTTCATTAACTATGTGAGAATGGAAGGTGTGATGAAGGTATAGGTATAGCTTATAGGTGATATATACTATCTATTGGCCGGGGATTTTTTGTGAAATGAAGCAGAATACCTACATATTGTTATCAGGAATGCTACACTAAAATATACTTACTGACCTTTATTAGAGAATGCCTTAGGCATGAGAAGATGGCAGGTGCAATAATTAGTAAGAGAGCGTTGAACAATGTAAGCGAAGAAACGGTTGAAGCGGGTAACCGGTGGATGCAAGCGGAAGGTTGACGCTCGTTGTGGCGTTCTGAAGAGGCCTTTGTTCAACAGTGGACGTCTTCCGGCTAATGATGATGATGATGAACAACGAAATCAGAAAAAAAACTAGGTACATAAATTGAGTGAAATGCACACAAGTACAATATAAATAGCAGCAGTAGTGTTTATGCTTAGACATTGGAAAATGTTTTAACCATAATGAAAAAGAGATCCTCCAATGTGCAATATAATATAAAATAATATAAACCGGTACACCTTAAGTTCACTTTTTTATTAAATACTAATCAACAGAAGTTACATTTACGCTCGCACACTCCATAAATTCCTTACTATTTCACCAACAAAACTGAACGACCGATAACAGTTTTCACGATCCTACTCTGTGTGAGATCGACCGCGCCGCGGGCGCAACATCAAAGGGTAGGAAGCCTTTCACATCCTTTGTAACTTAGTCAGATTTGGATACCGTGATACAGTTGACACAACATAGATAGTCGACAGAAGGTCTTCTTTATAAAACGAACGAAAATACACGCACACATGGACACACATATACAATATACATACAGGGTGTCCGTGTCCCGTGTTTGTGTTCGTTGTAAGCACGGAATAGAAAAAGCAACTGGAAGTGCCCAGCTAAACCGCGCGTGTCACAATTGTGCGGAAATAATGTAAAATAATAACAACCTAAGTCAGTTGTAATAAGTCTTGATTTTGTTTGAACAACAAATGAGGTTTTCGTCAAAGCTGAATTTGTAATAATTTTACATTATTTCCGCATAATTGTTATTGGTGTGGCAATGATTTATCACACCAATAATAAAAGTAGCTTTCGAACAAATGATGTTACTTAGTTTGCTGGACAGAATGGATAAGGTCAGACATGAGTAAATTAGAGGAACTGTAAAAGTTGCGCTAGTGACAGGAAAGTTGAAAGGGTTTTCTTGGTATGGGCATGTGAAGAAGAGGGATGAAATGCATGTGACCAAAAGAGTTATGATAACTGCGGATGGGTTGAGAGGAAGAGGAAGGCCGAAAAACAGATGGATAGATTGTGTAAATAATGATATGAAGGAGAAGTCAGTGTCAGTGATATCATGACGGTTGACAGAATGGAATGGAAGAAGAAAACGTGTTCCGCCGACGCCAAGTAACATGGGGCAGCTTAAACTTAGTTAACGGGGACTTCAAAACATAAGGAGGTTATATGATATCATTTTTTTTTGTTTATTCATCGATATTTTCGTCGAATTTGTACCGATTAAAAAAAAATCTTTTTTTTACGCCTCGAAAAGCTGACCTTCTGTGCTTATCTAGTTTGTACAGCTCAGCCAGCGACACGGACGTCTGATCGGAAAATATTTTGTTTATCAGACTAACGACTTTCCTTTGACGAGTGTTCATGGTCTTTAGATACACAGATAGCTTTTGGCAATGGTGAGTGTTGAAGTGCAAGTTTAGTTTCGTGTTTTGATGGTTTTTTTGCGAATGTATTTGAATGGAGCTTTTTATTCAATATGTCTGTGACTGATTATTTTTGTTGTGAGCCAGTTTATGTCCGTCTACTTTCCCTTTTTTTAATTCTTGTAGGGCCGACCTACACATAAAAGCGGTGCGTCGCGGTGGCACAATGCAACGCGACACTGAGTATTGCGTTGTGGCGTCGCGTGCGGTGACCATTTTTCCTAACGTAGCCGCAATGTACGGCGGTCTGCACGTCGCCATTTTGTGCGTAACGGTGGACTGTGTCGCCAATTTGAGATTTGGAGCACCGCACCGGTTTTATGAGTAGAGTTGATTTAGCTTATTCTCATAAGGCCCCTTAATTTAATTTAATTTATCTTAGCAGAGTTGTCTCCCAATACTAAAAGCTGACGTATTTAAAATTACGGATACAGCATTTAAACAATGCAAAAAATACTACACAAACGCCGCCAAATAGCCATTAAACTTAATTTATATACTGAGTTTAATTTTAATTTTACACCAATATAATCCTGTAAAATGTTTCAGTTATACAGCTGCACAGTAATATCTGTGCTATGACGAGTATTTATGCTCAAATTCGTTTGATAAATGATTCAAGAAATGTAATCATCAAGTGCTAGAATAGAGCTATCACTGATTCAGTGCTAGAAGGAGATGGAACTATACATGCCAAATAGTAATGTCTTTTTCTAATATTAGAAAATTACGGATTTCCTTCATAGGCCACAACTCTAAGTCTATAAGTATTGTAACGAACTCTTTACGTACCGGATCGCTAACTACGTTCAATAAAACGTATGAGTGACTTTAAGAATACTATATTAGAATAATTAGCGAGAGGTGAGATGCTTGACCGTGCCTGACGGTGGCTGGTCTAACAGACTTGTCATAATATAAAAACTATCATTTACGATTTGAACTTATTCTCGAAGCATCCAGAATGTTGAACCATAGACATATTATCTAATGGCTATTGCATCATAATTGCCACAGTAACTACATTCTCGTATAATTTTTATCCGAAGGTAATTACTTCATGACTATATGCCAGTTGCTACGTATTAGAACAACCGGTACAGGTAGTATCTAAAGACTGATATACAATTCTATTTGTATTACTTCAATATTGGATAATTAAATTATATTATACTAGCTGCTGCCCGCGACTTCGTTCCCGGTGTTTACTTGCGAGAGCCATAAAGCCGGGTCCAGACGGGTGTAACGTGTAATGTAATCCACCGTGTAATATAACACGAATTCTACGTGTGGACGGCACTACGAGCATTACATGTAACGCTCCACACGTAGAATTCGTGTTACATTACACGGTGGATTACATTACACGTTACACCCGTCTGGATCCGGCCTTAGACATCCTTAATCCGGCCCTGTTGCAAAATCCGTTCTTAGCGGACATTTACTAACTAAAAATTACCTTCCTGCCAAATTTCATCTTTATTCGTCGCGGTTTTCGATATTTCGTAATGAGTGAGTGAGTGACCTTTGCCTTTTATATATTTAATTAATATAGATTCTTAGTTAAACCTGACAGCCCACACGACGGACGTCTAGTCCTCTTAAATTCTTTAAAAAAAAATCTCACTATCATAACCAATACAAATAAGGTTGTATTTCTCGAAACTAGCCAGACTTCATTTAGCTAAATAAAACTAAGTGTACCTATAGCTATTAAAAACTGAGACTCATGATAACAAGGGTTGCGTCACTAACCAAATACATAGGTATAGCATTAGGGAGGGTAGGTACCACACCTATCGTCCGCTTGGTTGTGCAACCCAGAAAACATTTTGTTGGTTGCTCGACCCTGGTTACGCCGACATAGTGTCGCGATGTAATATTAGCCTAACCTTTACAGCAAAACATTCCACCAATGCAATATCACCTTTTCACACACATTGTACTCCCTTTACTTTCTCAAAAAAACATAAACACAACGTACTTCCAACAACGAGTTCTTAAACGAGGAAATAAAGTATTTAGACCATTTTCATGACAAAGAGTCGTATAAAAAGTTACGATTCGCGGCGCGCATTTAAACCGTGAGGCACGGAACAGAAAAGAAACATCCTGTGCCGGTAAATCAGACAAGGGCGAAAATATTAAAAATTCTTTGCTTAGAGCGAACGTGATCTTCGCTTTAAGAGATAGATACTCGGTTTACGAGCGGGCGTTTAGCTTTTGTTGAAGAAAATCTATAAAGGTATTGTAGCTGGTTGGTTTAACCATATTCAACCTTATTTTATTAGTTTGTAATGTAGGGACCGGAAGTCTAAGCTACGTTAAATGAAAGGTATTAACGACTTTCAGAAGATTATATTAATAAGATTAGCGAGAGGTAAGATTTACAAGACCGCAGCTCTGAGCCTAGCTGGGCCTCACTCTGACATAACATGTCATAGTATAAAAACTACCTTCTACATCATTCAAATATATTCTAAGGTATCCAGAAGGTTCTAACCATAGACTAAATAGTTATGACTTCATTACATAAAGCCTCCCTAGTGGGCAACTCTCTACAGTACAGTCAACAGCAAAAGTACATGATCAAAATCAGAAATTCAATACTAATGAACGGAGTTCGCATCAGTACTGTGTGGCGTCGAAGTGATTCAAAAGCATGTGTGTGACAATCACATACTTTGAATAAATAACCTAGTAATAAATTATATAAATTAGTGTTAGTAAATTAGTATTGAATTTCTAATTTTGATCATCTACTTTTGCTGTTGACTGTACCTTGTCTAACCTACGCATGTCAAACTTGGAAATTTACATCCAAATTAAAAAACAAAATCGCTACCTGTCAACGCGGTATAGAACAAAGTATGCTCAACATTAAAAAGATGCAAAAAATTCGTCACACAAAAATTAGAGAAACCACCAAAGTGACGGATGCTCTAACCTACGCTAGAAAACTAAAATGGAAGTGGGCTGGACACGTAGCGAGGCTAAAGGACGAGAGATGAACCACCAGGGTAACAACGTGGAAGGGTCCAATCGGCTAACGTCTCAAAGGCAGACCCCACACGAGATGGGCAGACGAGTTGATAAAAATAGCTGGTACCTGCTGACCGCAAATAGCTCAGATAGAGACACATGGTATTCTTTAAAGGAGGCCTTCATCTTCACTTAAGGAGGGGTTGTGAACAAGTGAAATACGTGTAAACAATATCAATATTTTTCTTTTTTCTCTACACTATGTATGTATCTCACCTTTTTTTGCATGGAATAAAAGGCTTATTATTATTTAGCTTTTGCCCGCTCCTTCGTCCATGTGAATGGAAGTTATCGCGGATGCAGACAAAGTCGTGGATTAAAAAGTGGCCTGTGCCCTTTCTTGGGGTACAAGCTTAGTCCGTACCAGATTTCGCCAAAATCGGTTTTGGAGTTTAACCGTGAAACAAAAATAAACAGCACAGTTTTCTTTCGCATTTATAATGTTAGTATGGAGGTTAGATGAGATAGACTCCGTTCTGAATTAGAATAAGGAGTGGACTGGCGGTTTAGCATAAAATAATATAATAATTTCAGTAATCAATACACGAAGCAAGTATATAATTAAGTACCTCAGATTGTGTTTCAATAAAAAATACCTACATAATATTGAAACCCCGTCACCGTAATCACATTGGAGTGATTATATTATGACACTACTTATGCACTATGAACAGTGCATAAGTAGTGTAGTGGTGATTTCAATTAGCTGTAATAACGAATGATCCATCAAGGATAACTCTTTTATTGATAAAAACTTTGCAAAGTACTTTCGATCCCTGACTACTAATTCATTTTTGTATTTTTTTCGCGATAAAAGTCAAACTCAAAATTATTTATTTCAAATAAACCATTTACTTTTGAATACTCAGAGTCAGTCAGACAGAAAGTTGAAGCTAGTTGCTCGTTCTAAACAGTAGGTTTCTATGGAGAAGAACGAGCAAGTAAATCCATGAACACTCTTTTAAAGTCAATAATATGTTAAAAGTTTACGTTACATCATTTATATTGAATCTAGGGGTGAGTAAGTACAATTGTGATAAAACTTAGAAATAAATTTCTATCACAAATGGCTAAATTATAATATAGGTACGCTTCGAACCCATTGAAATGCACGGTAGTTCGATTTAGGATCGAACTACGAATACGCTTTGCAGAAGAATGGGTAATAGCACCAATTCTTCTGCAAAACGTATTGATTTTGGCAAAAAATGCCCCTTACGATCACCTGTATAAGTGCTCTTTTACGCTCAATTCAAATGTTCTTTCCATTCGAGAGCTGATCAGAGAAAACAAGGTGTATTTTCCATTTCCATTTTTATTCAGTTACCATTTAAAAAACGAAGGCAAGGGAATTAATACTGAAGTGGCTTACGTATTCCAGTGGCCCATAATATTAATTAGAAACGATTGCTACTTACTAGTTTTATTGGAAAAAAAGTAAAAGTTAGCAATGTAGTTAAGACTTATTGAGCTCCAGGAATAAGTTCGAGGTTTTAATTAAGGGTCTGAACGTTATTTTATTCTACTTGTTGCATTTTGTAAGCGTAGGTATTAGCTTTGTTTTTGCCGACGTAGCCTGAAGAATTGCCAAACTTAAGTGGCAGTGGGCAGGGCACATTGCTCGCAGAACGGATGGCCGATGGGACCGAAAAGTTCTGCAGTGGCGACTGCGAACCGGAAGACGTTGCGTTGGAAGGCCTCCCACTAGGTGGACCGATGACCTGGTAAAGGTTGCGGGGATCCGCTGGATGCGTGTCGCACGGGACCGGTCGATGTGGCGACACTTGGGGGAGGCCTATGTCCAGCAGTGGACGTCTTTCGGCTCAAATGATGATGATGAGGTATTAGCTTTCACCTGCGACTCTGTCGTGTGTCGTTGGTTCTTGTCATTTTATCTGGTCTAAGTTAGTCATACAAGCTAGGCCAGCCAACGATGTTATGCCAAACAAAAAATTCCTACGGGTCATCGGATCATCGGATCATACGGTCATCAAATCGGTCAAACCGTTTCGGGTGGAGTTCGATAACAAACACTTTGACACGAGATTTTTGTATATTAGAAAGAAGAAGGTTATTAAGCTGAAGAGTATGTCTGTTTGTTTTTTTTCTTAAACGCGCTTATCTACGAAACTACAGGTCCGATTCTGAAAATTCAACTGATAAAAGACAGATTTTTGTTAAAAAAAAAAATAGGAACCCGTAACAAAATTCAAGCGCAATGATGATGACCACATGATCCTCTAACTAAAAAAAACAAATTGTTTATTTGTTGTAAAAAAACAGTCGATTTTCGATCACAAAGGTATATAGTTTGTCCTTTCACGCAAATCGATTCACATTCACGTAGTACTTTCATCTAACTTTGCAAATAAATTACAAATTTAACATGTAAAAAATATACAAAAACCGACATGTACTTACCAACTTCAGCTAAACTCCAGTCTAGTCTACAATGTTATCGTCTAGACGTTGTATCAGACAGTTTACATTACAGTCTCGTCGTAGCGATTATATAAGCTGAATTTTAATAACGCTTACATCTACCTGAGGAGGTAACCCGCTTAAAGGTATTAAATGTGGTATTAACTAACGATGATGGGGTATTTTGTTGTGGAAGGGGCTGAATTTGGTAGCTTAGAGTTTAGGATTGGTTTTAACGAAACTTGGATCTTGGGACAGTAACCAATCGTGAGTTAGTGCAGTACGGCAAAACTATCTGTTTGAGTCATGCCCACAGATATTAGAGTCATGCCCTTATTTTTTTTTGTCTTTTGTATGTTGCATTCTGCATTGTTGCATTTTGTATGTTTTTCTTTTTGTTCTATAACATTTTTAAATATTATAAAATATATAATAATATAATATGTGGGGACATTTCACACACGGCCATTTGACCTCAAACTAGGCAGACCCTCTAGGTACTATGGGTGTCAAACAGCTGACATACGTACACACATATACAAATAGATACGAATATAGATAAACAACCACCAGACACACGGCAAACGCAAGTGCTCATCACAATATACTTTTAAAATATCTTATTATCATTATCCCCCCCAACTGTTCAATGATCCTAATAAGATCATTTGTGTTGCTTAAGGCGACGATATACGCCGGCGACCTTGAGCGACCAGAGAATAGTATGCGCTGCGTCCAAACCTCACAAAGTTTAGTCGAAAAAAATAAATAAAAGATAGTATTCTTTAACTTTACAAAATAGGTGTATACTTAAAGATAGATAATAAAATTGTCTGTAAGATAGTGAAAGTTTCGTTTAAATATACCTGGTAGATTTTGTGTGATTATCAATGTTTTATCCGCGTCAGACACAACTTCACGAGTTAATTAAACTATTTAATATGAACTTAATCAAAAATATTCACATACTAAATGATTAAGAGTATGTTCTAGTTTAACATACATTTTCAAATCATTAACACTATACATTTTGACGTGATTGTCAATTTAAAATCTGTAAAAGTCGCTTGTTAGCGCCTTAAGCTCTTATGCTTAACCAAGTACAACTAAAAAAGATTTAACAAAAAATGCGTCATTAAAAAGCGATATGGTTAGATTATTATTGTTGTTGTTACTAAGGTTATTGTACATCACTGTGACGTTCATCATTACAGCCGAAAGACGTCCACTGCTGGACATTGGCCTCCCCAAGGGACGGTCTTGCCATAATCGCCACGCTTAGCAGGCGGGTTGGCGATCGCAGAATGGTTGTTACGAAGGCACAGAGAACGCTGCTGCCCGTTCTCTGGTAAGTCCCTTAGTCGCCTCTTACGACACCCACGGGAAGATATGGGATGGTGCTATTCTTTACGTCCGACACCATACGAACAACTGTGACGTTATTGTTTTTATATTCAACACATCTTACAAGTTACAATTAGATACGTATTTGCCATCTATGTCGTGCAACGAGCACCCGCTGAAAACTCCGGTAATGGTCGCAAATAAAATAACGCGTTTTCAAAACTGCTAGTGATACTCCATAGACAGTTAAGTTTCGTTAAACAAGAAAGCAACTCTTGGCAACTTTTTGTATGGGTAAAATAAATAGGTAGGTACTATTATTCAATAGGTTACTACTTGGTGCAACCGTTAATGTCATCCCGCGTGTTGGAATTAGCTGTAGCTAGAGATATAAGAAACTAGCGACCCGACCCAGCTTCGCATGGACCTATAGCCTTCCTCGATAAATGGACTATCCAACACAAAAATAATTTTTCAATTCGAACCAGTAGATCCTGAGATTAGCGCGTTCAACCAAACAAACAAACAAACTCTTCAGCTTTATAATATTAGCATAGATTTATATGGCTGTAGCCAGTAAATGTGTCAAAATAATATGTCGAGCTTATACATTTATTAAAAAAATACGATCTCTTGTTTGCTTGTACAGTATAGGTCATAAATCGATGAGCAGTTTCACAAATCTATCGCATCAAAACAAGTCGCACTTATGACCTTCTTCTATAACAAACATTTTGCACACAGACACGATCTCTTATATCGCACTCTTTCATCATTATGTAGTCAGAAAGAGTACGATATAATGATCATTTGCCTTAGTGACAAGCCTCTCATGTCACAACGGTGCGCGGCGTAGTGATATTTAATTTCAACATTAAAAAAAGTGTTCATTTGGCTCAGCGGTTAACGCCATAGTTAAGATGATGCGCACTCGTTGTAGCCTACGTTCAAATCCCAGTGACACATAACACTTTTTGTGTTTAATTATGAATTCCAATGTCTACGATAAGTAAGATCGTTACACCCGAAGTAATGCGTTTCCTTAAAGTATTAGTTGAAATTATTATTTAACAAAAAATAGTAAATATGAGGGTGAATGTGAAACAAAATAAACTACTGAATTGAATAAAGTAGAATAGTTAACTACGACGTTGTTGGTTGGTGAACTTTGTTTCGAGCGTTTGTGTTATTATTGCGATTTGCGTGTTGTTTGATTATCCTTATTCAAGATGCAAGCAAATATTAGTATTGATGCCAGGGCAAATATTGTCGCTTTGCGTAAAAATGGGCTTAATATTTCTCAAATTTCAATTGAAACCGGCTTATGTGTAAGTTATTTTTAACTTTTATAGTTATGATGATAGATGTGGTGTATGATTTCTTTATTAAATGAATCGCTAGTTGCAAGTGTGTAATAATATTTTCGTTTTTCAGAGAAATACTGTGAGCCGTTGGGTAAAGAGGTTTGAAGCAGAAGGTAGTCTGCAGAGTCGTGTAAGAAGTGGAAGGCCGCCGCTTATTAACCCGACTCAGCGACGTTTCATGGTGGACGAATACGAAACAAATGGTTTCATTCCAACTAGAACGTTTGCAGATCAATTTAATACATCTTTGCGAACTGTTCGACGTGCACTCCATGCTGAAGGTTTACATCACCGGAAACCAGCTAAAAAACCATTTTTGACACAAAAACACAAGGAGGAACGACTACGTTTTGCTCGAGAATATTTAGATTTTAACTGGGAGACGACTGTTTTTTCTGACGAGAAGACTTTTAAATCTTGCCAAAAAGGAAGACTTCATTTATGGCGAAAAGATAATACTCGCTGGTCTGAGAAAAATATTATTCCAAACACAGAATCAGGTAGAATAAGTGTGAATATGTGGGGGTGGATCAGTGCTCAAGGGCCTGGCGAGTTGGAATTTATACCTACGCGTGCCAACAGCTCTAATTACGTTGAAGTTTTAAATGATATAATGCTACCTACTGTGCGTAACGTTTACCCCTCTCAAGACTTTAGTGAACTTTATTTTGTCCAAGATAATTGCCCGATACATCGTGCCAGTGTTGTAAAAGAGTGGTTTAGCAAGCACGTTGAAATTAAAGTTATTCCGTGGCCAGCACGATCCCCTGATCTAAACCCAATTGAAAATATATGGGGTTTAATGGTTCAAAGATGGGAAGCACGAGATGAGAAATGTCCTGAGCAGCTTAAATCCCATTGCACTCAATTATGGGATAATTTACGTGGCACAGATATATGTGCAAACATTGTGGCCTCCATGCGTCGACGTCTGCTTAGCTGCATTGACAATAATGGAGGTTATACCAAATATTAAATATTTTATGCTGTTTTGACAGGGGATGTGCTGGTCGTAATATAGTAGTTGTTGGTAGGTTAGTTTATGAGTTTAGATTGGGGTTAAGCTTCAATCTTCTTTTCTCTTTGAGAAAATGAATAATTAAGCTATAATCTCAATAAAGCCTAAGAACATTTTTTTTTTCATATCAACAAACTAAAAACAAATTTTGGTCTAAAACTTATTTAATCTAATTTATAAAAATCTCGTGCCATAGTGTTTGTTATCTAACTCCTCCGAAACGGCTTCACCGATTTTTTTTTGTATATTTGGTAGCTCTGAGAATAGGTCGTAGGCTACTTTTTTTTGTCTTTTTTATAATTATATGGCAAAACAACGTTTGCCGGGTCAGTTAGTAATACTATAAATAAATGTTTCTTCAAATTACCTACCATTATTTTATTTCAACCTAAAATATTACCTATTCCTTTATTATTGATTCCTTTAGGTAATTTTCTGTTTAAAAAGTAGGTAATTGGATCAAGTTTAAAGTATATTACGAAATATATAATATTTATAAATAAATAATATTAATACTTATCACATATTTATAAAGTAAGTATATATATGTTTATCTATAATAATAAATACAATATTCATATTATATAAAGTGTATAAATATATCTTATTATTATAATAATATTATATAATATTTATTTAAATATATAAAAAAAATTTGTTTATACTAAAAAGTATAAGAATAATAAAAAAACGATCTAGCAAACTGAGTGAGATTTGAACCCACAGCCATTCGTTTGCAAGTCAAACATTGCTACACATTACCACTTGAACACTAATAATAATTCTAAATTTTGGCATCAGTTTAGGATTGGCTCGGTGCGGACACTAATATGAAGGAAACAAAACGATATTTTTATCTTTGTCTAGTATTGGCCCCATACGCTATCACCTTCGCATACTTATATTGTATGACGGGTAATTGTTTGCGTTGAAATCACTCACACATGTATGTATACGTACAGCTCCGTGCAGGCGAATACGATCATTGACGTGTTGCTGAACTTATGTCCCCAGACTGTACAAAACAATATACTACAAAGATCTAAAAGGAAAATATATGTACTTACTTAGTTCAGAAACTGTATTCTCCGACATAATCGAATTCTCAATCTTAGATTTGAACAAATCATTTTGATGATTTTTTGAAAGCAACGTAGCAAGGGACATAAATTAAACATAACAGTCTTACTTGCAAATTCTTACTCAGAATTACCTTTTTAAATTACGAGATCCTTCTAATTCAAGTAAATCTTAAGAAAAAATGTCGACGACATTAAGGGAACCCTTGCGAAAGTCGTGGGGCGGAGAGTAGGGCGGGCGGGTGACAAATTATTATTTTTATTGCCTTAATACTTAATATGGGCAACCGGAAAATTAATTAAATAGCCTTGAGAAAGTGGGCGGTACTTTGTAACCAATTGATTAGATGGTATTTTAATAGGCAGGTTTTAGTAAAAAGTCTGAATTACTTACTGGCATCATAATGCGCGTTTTTCAATAACCTATCACAAAACAAAGATTTTATTAAAAAGTGCTAGACAAGACAAATCTAACAAGCCTAATAACGACATGGCTGCTGTAAACTATTAAGGATTTGGGTGATCTGCAGGTGGCCCTGACAGCAGCATCAGGTTCAGCTTACCATAATGGTAAGCTGAACCTGATGCTGCATTGTCATCAAGTTTATGCATGAATACAAAATTTCACTTTAATCGGGCTACAAGAACTGATTCGTTGCAAATTAAGAAAACACACAAACTTCTTTATTATTCAACAATAATAAAGAGGTTTGTGTGTCAAATGTACTAAACGTAACTTCGTCTTAAGAGTTTGCTGTCTAAGCTCGTCTAAGTAAGACTCAACTGAACTTGTAAACTATCGAAGTAACTCCAAAATGTCTTCACAACTTCCAAACTCACTTAAAATCAGTAATAAAATCTAAAATACAGTCTCAATACCGTTTTCACCTTGTCTCTGTGGGACCCTAATAAAATAAGACGGCCTAAATATCGTGGGGAATTCGTTAGGACAATATTGCGTCCTCCCTTTGTTCGGCAGAATGCCTTCAAAGCAAATTACTTTTGTACGGAACCCGGAACTTTTAAAATATGCCGTATATATGGTATTCTATGTAGGAATAGGAATCCCAGTAGGAAAGTAGATTTAATAAAAAAGTAGTTTGTAATCTTTCGTTTAGAACACAGAAGTGATGTTGTGACTTCTTTATTTATTTAAATTTATTTTTATAACGAATCCCAAATTTTCTGGTAATTAAATACGCGTTTTGGTTACAGGTTATAGTAATATTAGTAGTAGTAATAGTATGACGGGCTGGTGTCCGCAACTCCACGTTCTCAGGGCGTATTTTGCATACAGTTCAGTAATTATTATAAAGACGAAAAATATTTCATTACTAGAAAGCCTATTAACGAGTATCATAGGATATGTTTTATGGTATATTTGACTTCGACGACGGCGACAAAGTCGCTGATAAAACCTAGTATTGTTTAAAAGTAAGTTACCGGCTGCCTGTTCACCAAATGGTTAGTTCGACTGTACTAGTAAGCTGTAATAACCTATCCCAACTTGACCCAGTCCGGTCAGTCGGGAGTAATATTAACACGCTTTGTAAAGTGGGCCAGTACTTGATCAGCTGCATCTCGAACCAAATGCATTAACTGAGAACTAGTTTCCTGTATCAGAACTTGAGCATTATGCTTACATTATGCTTACATAATGTTACAAGAGTTATTTATGAACACCAGAGCTATCCTACTACCTACTGCTATTATAAACGCGAAAGAGGATAGATGGAAGGATATTTGTTACTCTTTCACGTCCTCTCGAATGTCGATTGTACCGCATAGGTGCATTATAAGTATTAGAGGTTTGACCTTCACATTTTCGCCCGACAGTCGTATTCTCACCGGCCCAGAATAGCACCACCCCATTTCGACCCGTGGGTGTCGTAGAAGGCGATAAAGGGATATTGACCAGGGGATGGGCAGCAGCGTCGTTCTGAGTACCATAACAACTACTGCGATCGCTAACTCTCGGCCAAGCATGGTGATCACGGTTGAACCTTCCCTTGGGGGAGACCTATGCCCAGTAGTGGGCGTTTAAAGATAGACATGATGGTAATGATGAATATATTAATCTGGACTTCGACGGATTTGCGAATAGAAGCTAGTTTTAGACAGGAAGGTGCTTCAACTTTCAGACGAAAAGAGAGCTCTTTATTTTTCAGAGAAATCTCAGTAGTTAGTAGGTATGATTAAAGGTTCATATGAGTATCAAATCTTAGCTTTATAAAATGTCGAGATAATAACGTCAGAAGGAAAAGTTTGCCAACCAGTCAAACCAAGGGGTATCGTGTTACCTAGTAACTAGGTTGTGGAGGTCAGACAGGCAGTCGCTTAATGTAAAATTAATTACGAATGGGTGACACCAAAAAAAATCTGTCATCTCTTAATTTTCAACCCTTAGAAGTTGAATATTTTCTTGAAATTTGTATGGGACTATATTTGAGGTACACACTATCAATTAAAAAAAGAATCATCGTAATCGGACTACACTAAAAAAAGTTATGCGTGGTCAAACATGAAAATAAATATTAAAAAAAAAAAAAATGTTCATAAAATGAAAACTACTGGGCCAAACAATGTTAATTTTTTATGGGACCAAATGGCAACTATTCTGCATCAAACTAAAGAAGAATCACGTAAATCGGATCATAAATCTCAGAGTAATCGATGTACATACATAAAAAAAAACCAACCGAATTGAGAACCTCCTCCTTTTTGAAGTCGGTTAAAAACACTGGTAGTCAGATGCATCTGGTTAGACTACAAGCCGACCCCAACATAATTGGGAAAAGGCTAGGCAGATGCTGAATAACATCAGAACGACAATTTCAAAATTATAAACGTTCAAAATCTAGTTGTAATCTCATCTCATCTCAGCGACAATTAATGTCCAAATCTTGTCAAAAATGTAGATAAACAAAGGCGTTTTGACAGACTACTAAAAGTTGGTAGAATTGCCTTACTGAACTGGATTAGCCTGAGGTTTATGTAACATAAAGCCTAAATACAATTAAGTATTACGATGTACAAGCGTTTGATGCCTTGTCAGAACAAAGTTTATTTACACGTCCATCATTCTGAATTCCTGTTATCATAAACAGCGTATTTTATGCTGGTATTTTATAAGGTAGTCAGGGCAAAGGTTCTTGCCAAAGTATAAGCCGAACGGATCAGTCGGTCTATACATTGGTGACCATCCATTTCATAGCTGTTGGTCCCGGCTGTCATTTGTAGATCTTTGATTGTGGGTAGTTTTTTTTTTAATAGCTTTGTGCGGCTGTGGTATCACTGCGACCAGAGCTGGTCTATTGTGATCGCCGCTTGTGTTGGTTAGAGATCGCCACCAAACCCTGCAGCTGTGATGAACTGCAGGATCTGCTTTTGGGCGATCTCCATTAATTCATCGGTTTTGTCATCGGTCATTAACAGGTATTTGCCCAGATGATTGTTGCGCTTGTGCATTAGTGCTCCGCATTCCCCCAGAAGGTGAACTTTCATCAGCCTTTACCATTTAGACCATTACAGCGTCTGCAGGTTTGCGTATCACTTAACCCCAGGTGGAACATGTGCTTGTTTAAGCAGCAATGTCCTGTAGTGGCTCTAGCTACAATGCGCAAGTTGTTCCTACTGAGTGCTAGGACTTGGTTACTAAGCCTTCTGTCATAGGCTTTGATAAGTGCTTTCGAGTGTAACATGCCCGGAGACTCCTTCCATAACTTTATGGAAGTTTCGAGGCATGCTTTAGTCAGGGTGCTCTGAGCTAGGCTTTTCGGTATGCCACAGAAGGGCTCCGGACCCTGCTGAGTGATATGCGCCCCCGCCCTTGCAAGCTCATCGGCACGTTCATTGCGTAGTTATAAGCCGGGAAGTCTGAAAACCAGTCTTACCCTGGACTTTCGTGTTGCCCAGTGACTGGGTCGTGGAGTTTAGATTGGCAGTCGCTCCATGTCAAATACTGGTCCTCAGCTGCATCCGGTAAGACTGGAGGCCGACCCCAAGATAGTTGGGAAAGAATTAGGCAGATGATAATTTCATAAGGTAGGCGGCACAGAATTTTGGTAACAATATGGTTAACTTTGTGCTAATATAAATAGAGTGTTGCTTACCAACTTGCAGAAAACAATTTCGTGAGCGATGTTTCATGTTTGAATATTTATGTTGCCTTACCTGAAAAAGAAAAACAAGCTAGTAAGACACACATTATTACCAACCTATAAATTCTAAACAAACAAAAAAGAAGAATGTATTATATTTAGGTCAAGTTTTTTCCCAATTCTTTTAACGGAATTCAATTTAGCCAATTGGTTTCTAACATAAAAGCTGAAAAAGAATAAGGTCGACACTTCTGAGTTTCTATTTCTGTACCAAATATTAGATACTTCTAGATTCCAATATTGTATCTAATATCCCGAACCACTTTTCTTACGAAAAAGGCGTAAGCAAGTAGATTTTAAGTTGCCCAGTAAAACGGTTTTTCGTTCCATTGCACCGCGGATATTGTTTCCAATATTCCAAAATTGGGTGCATCGTACTGAGAATGCAAGTAGGCCAAATAGGGTTGCTACATAGAAATATTCCCGAATATTGCGAAAACTATATTGGCAATGCAAATTGATTTGAAAAAATAAATTGGAAAGCGTTAGGTTGTATTCAAAATCGACGAATAGAAGATATTTAATGGAACGAAGACATTGTCTGTGAGAATAGCGGGTTGAAGAAAAGATGTACAATTGAACATTGATGTTGTAAAAAATGTGTCTGGTTTCGGCAAAGACTATAAAGTGGTTTTATTCTCTTTGGGTTTCGGTCTAAAGAAGAAAAAACAGTCTGGCACGTAGAATATAAAAAAACCGGACAAGTGCGAGTCGGACTCGCCCACCGAGGGTTTCGTACAAATTTGTAGGTACATATCATACCTCCATACTAATCCATACATACTTTAATCCATACTTAATATTATATATGCAAAAGTAACTCTGTCTGTTACGATGAAACCGCTGAACCGTAACGATTGCGCGATAACCGACATCCACGCGGACGTTATCGCCGGCAAAAGCTAGTTATAAATAAAGATTATATTTTTTATGATTTAACTAGCTTTTGCCCGCGACTTCGTCCGCGTGAATGTCGGTTATCGTGGATGCAAACGAAGTCGCGGATTAAAAAGTAGCCTATGTCCTTCCCCGGGGTTCATGCTATATTTATACCAAGTGACATCAAAATCGGTCCAGTCGTTTCATCGTGAAAGCGTAACAGGCAGAGTAACTTTCGCATTTATAATATTAGTATGGATTACAAATGTAAAGTTTTCAGACTTTTCGCTGTACTTGTAGTATAAGACGCTATTACTCGCCAAATTTCATAGTTCTAGGTCAACGGGAAGTGCCCTATAAATTTTGATTACCTTGATAGTGTCGAAATATACGTTTTTGCGGCATAAACGGCCGTATCTTTTTTTCACGTTAACGTAGAAGATTGATTTGTTTACCTGTTCAAGGGACCGTAGATTTGAGTATATGGTTTTAATTTCAACTCGATACCTCCATGCGTTCTTGAGATAAAGGGTCTTGACAGACAGACAGTCAGACGGACAACAAAGTGATTCTATAAGGGTTCCGTTTTTTCCTTTTGAGGTAGGGAACCCTAATAAATTGGAAAGCGTTAGGTTGAGTTCAAAATCGATGAATAACAGATATATGATGGAACGAAGACATTGTCTGTGAGAATAATGGGTTGAGAGATGTACTATCGTGGTCACACCCACCTGACCACCACTAAGTTCATTTTTGCTTGCACTCAAAAGATGGAAGCGCTCTCTACCCCGCCCCGTTGACTTCGCAGGCGCCAAGGGATTTTTTTTTTAACTGAGCAGGCGGAAAAGTCCGCGATAGTACAATTGAACATTAATGTTATAAAAACGTGTCTGGTTTCGGTCAAAAGAAGAAAAAAACAGTCTCATAAATATTGCGTAGGATATATTATAAAAAACACAAATAAAAATAATAATGGGCGAAAAAAGCGAAAAAAGAAGTTTTTATCAAAAAAGATAACCGCCTTCAAAATGTAAAAAATTACTTTCAATTCGCACTTGCGAATTGAAAGTAATTTTAGTAAGTCCGTGGCAATACAAAACAAAAAAGCTTTTTCAAAAAAAGAAAACCGCCTTCAAAAACTAAAAAGTGATAAATAACTTTAGCACGGAACACACATTACTTTACTTTCGGAAGTCGATGGCGGTGGCTTTGTGTTTGTTGTTTTGTATTGCCTCTCTTTTTTTTGAAAAAGCTTTTTATTTTTCGCTTTTTAGTATTCCCTTAACATCCAAAACCATTAAGAAACAGCGACACACTTAAAAGAAATTGTAAGTCCCCCAAATATTGAAGAAACCAAAACATCGTCTAAGTATTTTTTTGGGATTTTGTTGATTTTCTCAAAAAGGGCAGGATCAATTTTGGTAAAATTTATATGGGAGCATTTCGGAGTAAACCCCTTTCGAATAAAAGAAGAATTTTGCAAATCCGTCTATATACGACAGAGTTATGCCCGAACATACATAAAAAAAATATATATATACATACTTATAAACATTCGAATTGATAACCTCCTCCTTTTTGAAATCGGTTAAAAAGCAAAACCAAAGCCTTGCGAATTGAAAAGTTATTTTTTTTAGTTTTTGAAAGCTGTTGTCTTTTTTATTTAATTACGCTGTATTCTATCTACACTCGGCGTCACAAAAATCGCACCTCTTTAAGAATTCCCTTCAAAGTCATTTTAACCCTATTAATCAATGGTATACATATGACTATAAGGTATAATTGGAAAGGCAATTTATTTAAATTTCTGAATAAATCAATGGATTTGGTTTTTTGTTTACCAGGGAATAAAAAAAAGCAAGCTAATGCAAATGATTAAAAAGTTAAATTTTATTTTATCAGCAAAAATTACAACAAAGTCCTTAAAACTAACTTAAAACCTAGTGTTACCCCCCCTAGCCCTGATGACTGCTTCCATGCGTTCTCTCATGGACCTTATTAATGTGACAACAGTCTCTTGTGGAATGTTGTCCCATTCTGCAACGACGGCATCTTGAAGGTCTTGGAGAGTGGTAGGGGCAGGATTTCGTGCCCGTACTCGCCGTTTCAGTTCATCCCAAAGGTGCTCAATAGGGTTCAGGTCTGGACTTCGCGCCGGCCAGCGCATAACAGGGATGCCAACTTCTTGCAGGTAGTCTCTTACAATTAAAACGGTGTGACAACGGGCGTTATCGTGCATTAACGTGAACCCACTGCCAACAAAACCCGCATAAGGGACAACCTGCTCCTCTAAGATCTCTGTTATGTACCGAGCAGCAGTCAGCGACCCTTGCCCGCGAGCACTTCCAGTCCGAGAAACACACACAAGGTTCGTTTTACCGTCGATTGACATGCCGCCCCAGAACATGCACGAGCCACCCCCGTATTCCACTGTCTCTTGAATACAGGCTTGTGCGAATCGTTCCCCTTGCCTCCTATACACTCTTCGACGCCTGTCGTTGCAGAAAAGACACACCCTCGTCTCATCCGAGAAGAGCACAGCCCTCCATTGGTCTATTGTCCAATCCACATGGTCACGGGCAAATTGCAACCGGTCTCTCCTATGCTGTGCAGTCAATTTGGGCCCTGTAGCAGCCCTATGAGCTGCAATTTTCTTCTCCCGCATCCTTCTTCTAATTGTGGAGACGCTTACAGAAGTTCTGCGAGCTGATCGCAGTTGTTGTTGCAGCTCAACAGCATTGGAGAACCGATTACGTAAAGACGTCGAAACAATGAAGCGATCGTCTCTTTCGGATGTGCACCGTTGTCTTCCAGATCCACGTCTTCGGATATAGCCACCAGTCTCTTGGAAACGTTGGAACACTCGTCGAACAGCAAAACGACTCAAGTTCAGTTGCCGAGCAACATCACATTGCCGCATCCCTGATTGCAGTAGTGCAATGACTTGAGCGGCTTCATCTGCAGTGGTATCCATCTTCTGGGGTATTTTTCTTGCTGTAGCTGTTCACGTGTGTTCACTTCAAAGGCTGAATAGCGAATGACCCACATTTAACCCGGGTCGCCCGTTTTATACCCTTGTAGGGAGGTGCAATTAGTGGCCGTTGTAATGCGTATTTTGACAACATTTTTTTTAACGTTACGTGCTAATGAGATCTGTTGTGTTTAGGAATTCTAACTGTTGTTAATTTAAAGGTCGTTAAACATACTTTTAATTGATACCAATATTAATTGGGTTTAATGTATTTGTTACTGGCGGGACATGTTTTAAACTTATTTTCGAAAAGGTGCGATTTTTGTGACGCCGAGTGTATATCAAGTAAATAATCATTAACAATTGAATACAATTTAGTCTCTTAATTAGAAGTCCTAAAAATAATGTCCCGAATCCTAATAATATTCACGCGCTAGAGGCATGACAACTGATATGAACTCGGGTGGTTAAAAGGTGGGTCCTCACGACGAAAATAGACTATTTATACAAAACGTTACATCTATTCAAAAGATCAAGATATTATATACAAGCCTAACATAGGTACTACACGTTTTTGGTTCACTTATTGATATATCTTGGTGAATGAATGTAAAAGATGAAAGACATACTGGTATATATTTCCACCAAGATTACCTCCCAAAGTCTCTTTATAATTGATGTACGAATTTAGGTGTATCCATTCCTACAAGGAAAGTTTTCTTTGACGTCTACAAACTAAAGAGAAAGCTACTTTTGTGAGGTTTTCAAACATAAAGAGCTTTACACGTGGCTGTATTCGAAGCGTATCTGATTTAATATAAAATGTTTTTTTCGTGTGGCAACCCTAATCCGGTAAAGTACGGAACCATTTGATTTTAGTGCTGTCTGAAAAATGTTTTTTGATATCCTAAAAAAAATGCAGGACAATTCTCCGTACAGCAATTCTAGATTAGTGACTACATATGCAAAGAACAGGTCCTAAAGAGTCGGACTAAGTTAGAAATGCTTCGAATTTACTGTAAAAGTATCTCCTGTGTTGCCCCATTTTCCTAGCATTATGTTAAAGTTGCCAGCAAAAGCTCTTAGACATTGAAAGAATAATCATTTAGTTTGTTGCTGGCCTTTTAAAAGAATCTTTCATCTTTTTCAAAAGAACTTACTGTTACCCTTTTAGCGAGATTCTGGGTCGGTTTTGTACAAGAATAATAGGAAGAATTGAATGTATCGCTTACTGGTTTCTTACTGGTTTTTAAAAAGTTAAGCAAAGGGGATTACTTTACTCGTGGAAATCTTTTCAGATAAGTGTATTTATCGGTATTGTAAAAGCGTGTCAATAAAATTGAACAATTTTCACTTCGTTAAGAAGTTTTTCTTTTGGATTGAGATTCCAAAGTGGTCAGTCAGGACAGGACCGAACCATTTTTATTTTTAAGGATACATAGAGGAATATTTAGTTTAAAACATGCGTAGGTACTTGCTACATTCAACGCTGGACCCTATTAAGGTTTCAGGTACAGACGGAGAGTTTTTAGGAGAAGTTCTGTCATGAAATTGTTGGTTAATAGTCTCATCTATATCTACATCACCTATAGTACATCTAAACCTATATAACAGCCGACACATTTGAATGTAAATGAATAAGGTACTTACCTTTTGTACATACCATGTGATAGAGGTGTATTTAATAACCCTTATTTTATTTGAATATGAAGTGAGACATAAAGCAATTCTCATTTTAACACAACAATTGACAACATTTCAAAACTACTATTTAGAATACCTTATTTCAAAGTTCAAATTATTCGAGGAGCTCGTGGCTAAGTTAAAGCCGTACAGATCGATTGGTCAAAGGTTAAGCTACGCTAACCGCGGTCGGTCTGTGGATGGGTGACCATCCCTTTCATACCGAGTTCCCTCCGTGTCTCGAAAAACACGTAAAGCCGTTGGTCCCGGCTGTCATTTGTAGATCTTTGGCAGTCGTTATGGGTATAGTCAGAAGCCAGAAAGTCTGACAACCAGTCTTACCAAGGGGTATCGTGTTATCCAGTAACTTTGTTTAACGGTTGTGGAGGTCCGATAGGCAGTCGCTCCATGTAAAACACTGGTATTCAGCTGCATCCGGTATTCCGGTTAGACTGGAAGCCGACCTCAATATACTTGGGAAAAGGCTAGGCAGATGTTGATTTCAAAGTTCAAATTATGGATGTAAAGTACTTACTTACATAGATTCGAAAAACGAAAAAATACGGGTGTCCTAGATTTGTATTTACTTTTATATAACCTAGTAAAACATGCACGTTAGAAATATGAAATGTTGTCAATTGCAGAACACAGTGCAATAAAATAAAAAAATATACAACCACTTCACAAAAGAGTTGCTTTTCGCTACCCCAATTTTTTCTCTATAAAAATATCACTATTATTTATATGTGGGGGATACATCCACAAGCACTGTAGTTTCATGTTTTATTCATTGTACGCGAGTTTCAATGTGTAAATCAGGACTGTTTCGCAGTTAATTCGCGTTAGTCCAGGCGTTATGACGGAAATTGCGAAAATTAAGAACAGTGAGGTACGGTGTGCGAAACTGGGTACTGAATTTATATATGTAGGTAGATCTTATACAGGTTCTAGCTGGTTTCAATACGTTCGTTTAAATATAGTGTAACATATGCTTATGTTCAGCAGTGAGCGGCAATAGGCTGATATGGTGAGGGAAAAATTATAGTCCATCGACATCAAACGTTCAGAAACGATTTTGAACTGTATATTTAATACAAAGAAGGTTATAATTAGCATGATATGCTGTACCCGCCCTTCGTGGGAGTCACACCGGGGCCTGGGGATGCGTTTCCACATGCTTACGTGCGTTTGGGGATCTAATCGTCCATCATCGGTAGGATTGATTATTATTATTATTATATTTAGCCTGTACTGTCCCACTGCAGGGCAAAGGGCTCCCTCCATTCCTTCCATCGGTATCGACTTCTAGCTATGTCTTGCCAATTCTTAAGGGCGCGTATTCGATTTAGCGCAACTCAAAATATAAACGATTGCTAGAATGGCGTAGCAGCACACACACACTAGTACAATACAATGGTCTGTTTGTGTGCATCAGAAAAAAAAATATGCACGAAATAAGCACGAATCATTGAAATTGATCGGCAAACGACAGCGCGCGATGTTTTACAGTGCTTTTTAAAATAATTGTCTAAAATAAATGAGCTCGTATAACGGACTGAAAAATATTCTGTATATTAAGCATAACATTTACTTTCATAAAATAAATATATCAGTTACGTTTTTATTCAAATACTGGTGAAAAAAAATTGGCAAAGTCAACCGATTTTCTACTTTTTCAACATTGTTTTTTAATACATAATAGTAATATTTTCGTAATTTTTGCTCTGTAGCTGTCTTTATGGCTGTATATACTGTTGGAAAAACGCATAAAACAATTTTTTTTGGCATATTGTAATGGTTGTATTCGTCCTGAAAGTTAACTCTGACGTCTATTTTCGCAAAACGATATGAAAGAATTGTCTTCGCTTTAAAAAACCATAATTAAAAGTTATACTTTTACTCTGTAGCTGACAAAATCAAGACTTAATCTTCCTTAAACTGTGTATTGTCTTTAAATAATCTGCTCACATAATTACGATATTGCTCTGGGCAAAACGCAAAAACATGAAGTTTTCGTCACGAATCGAATACGCGCTCTTAAGGAAGCTATCCAAGTCATCCCGCCATCTCTTTCGTGGTTTACCGCGGCCCCGTCTCGTTATTTCAGGGCACCAATTTTGGGATTTACAGGCCCATAGGATTGATTAGAGAAAAAATATGTTCTAATGGTATCAGCTAATCCCACATTACATATATCAGCTCACCAAATATCAGTCTACAACTGGACATTCTTTTAATTGGTTTGCGTTTGCTCCATATATATTTTGTATGGCAACAGCAATCTGTGACGTCAATTATTTGTCATCTCAATTGAGTATACTTTAATTTCAAAGCAAGTAAATTTTACAGTTAATTGAAAATTAATCCGATTGGGACCGGCTGCGAATAGCACCACCCCATTTCTAAACGTGGATGTCGTAGAAGGCGAGGGATGTTGACCGGAGGATGGGCAGCAGCGGCCTTCTGAGTACCATAACACCCCCAACATGCATGTTGGCATCATTACGGCTGAACCCCCTTGGGGGAAAGCTATGCCCGGCAGTAGGTGTCTAAAGGTTGACATGATGATGATGATAATGATGAAAATGAATCGGATTTTCAGTTTCAGTTGTGTCTTGGAAATATTGGTGTTTACAACCTAACATCCGGTTCTCCGCCCACATTGGATGTCGAAAATCTTATAATATAAAAATCTTCTGTGCGTGTGTATGAAAGTGAACTCCTCCTAAACGGCTGGACCAATCTTGATAAAATTATTTGTGTTTGTTCCAGTGGATTCGAAAATGGTTTATGATACCACTTCACATGGCGTATTTGTGCAAATATTCGCCTTACTTGGGTAATACAAAAAAGACTTTATTTCAATAAACATTGGGTACACTTTGTATTATCCAAGTAAGGCGAATATTTGTACAAATACGCCATGTGAAGTGCCGGCATTAGATTTACAATTGGACCCGGTAGGTGGCGCTGCAGTCGAGTTGTAGGACTTTTTTATTTGAAGAGCAGGACAACGTCTGCCAAGCCCACTAGTTATACTATATAAATTAGCGACCGGCTACCCCATCCTAAACCAAGTTTAACCGCTCGGTTCCTAAGCCTTGTTTATCATGGATTTCTTCAATCACATCTCACAATTGCATCGAGTTACGAAGATTAAACTACAGTTAGCAAGTAGTTTCACTGGGCCAGCTGCGACACGATGACAGAACTTCTTCCTACGTTATCTAAATTAATCTTACGTTGCCGAACTTGGGACTCTCGTGTCATTTGCTGGTTGAAGATGGGAGTAATGAAATGCGTTTCTGTAGGGTAACTTGTGAGGTTAATAGGGTTAAAAAGGTTAGGTACTTACAGTAGGCAACTAGATTATTTTTTTCTTTCATGACGTTCAAAAGTGACTTTTAATGAATTATTCCGATCTGTCACCCTGCTTACCCCCACCTTTAGAAGTTGGTACAGATCGGAAAAAAAGTTTGATCTGTCCCCTTGTTAGCAACGAAGGGGCAGTCCGAACTTAATTCATTCCTATCTGTCTCCCAATCAGTGATAAGGGATCACGAATCACAACTTTTTTTCGATCTTTCCCCCTGAGATGACAGATCCACTCATCCACACAAACTTTAGCGTTTGTAATAGGTAGTAAGTAGAAAATAAAAAACAATGTTGTTACGGAAATCTTAAAAGGTTTGGAATCTTAAATAGTAAAGAAAACAATCCAATTATCTCTCAAATCTTATAGCATGTACCACAGACCATGAAAAGCGTTGTACGTAGTAGGTATGTACGAGTCAGCGGCAGCTGTGTGTCGACAGAAACTCTCCCCGTTCCCGACACTTGCACTGCTATTACAGAACCTTGTGACTTCGTTCTTTGTGTGTCTTGGAAACAAATCGAAAATATTTTTACTCTTAGAGGCTAGGTTTTAGAAAGTCATGGGTAAGCACGATGGAAGAATAGCAATGGATATTACGATGTTCCATCACTCATCAAAAAGTTTTATACTTAAAATATTTACTTAAGTTTTTTTTTATATTTACAATTTTTAAATACATGCTACATAATAATCAAATGTGTATAAATAATTATGTAGTTTACATATTTGTTTTATTTTTTTTACTATGCGCCTGCCATGTTATCTCTTCACCACCCTTGGTTGACTGGTAGAGAATGCCTCTAAGGCATTAAGTTCGCTTTTGTAACTTTGTGCAAAAAGTATAAAAAATCCATCGCTGTGAATTAGTAAAGTGCCTAGAAAACTGACGCCATTGCCACGTTGGACAACAATACTTAGCCCAGACCGTGGGTCAAGGAAAGTAAATACTTAATCCAAAATACATTAGACACATTTGTAGAATCAATAATTACGCTCTACTTAGGTACTGTTGTGTGTCCCTACGACTACATCAAATATTCACAATTTTACGAGGTCACAATAAAGACCATTTTCCCTGTAACAAAATTTCAACGGAGGTTCGATATTATTACTTTCCTGAACAAACAAACAGAACAAAAGCAAAGTACTCACACATTGTCAACTAAATCACAAAACTTGACGAAAAATTAGCTTGGTAACATTAAAACATTCAAGCGCTCCGCTTTTGGAAACGAAACAATTAATTTCGCCGTGTGAGCAGGTTCACAGACGAATAATTAACAGTCACTGACGGAAATAAATAGATCCACGCTGAATAACTAATTGGGTGCTAAACGACACTGAAACTGAATATATTATTTCGTACCTAGTACTTGGAAGTACTTACACGTCTGAGAGGAAAATGCCTTCTAGACGGTATTGTCTTGTTTTCCATAAAATCATTTGTACTATTATTGTTTTCCATAATCGTCCCCCGTCATAATATTTACTTGCACTATTATCATTTATACTAATAACGTTTGTCATATTAACTTATTACTCATAACTTTCATTTGCCATAAAATTAGTTGCCATAATAACATATGTTATAATCATTAGTTTCTATAAGTAACACATTACATAATCGTTATTTGACATAAGCAACATTTAATGAAATTTAGAAACGTTTATTGTTTTGTACAAAAATTAATGTCAAAAATAATACTTAGACATTTGTTTTGGCATAAATTAAATTCGCATAATGTTACTAGGCATAATGTGCAAATCTATTGTGCCACGCTAAAGTATTGTCTTAAAAAAACAATAAGTTGTGCTACAAAAGTTAGTGACAGAAACGAATCGCTGCAAAACCGACTCCACGTAGTCTTGTCTGCCCTACCCCTAGAGTGTAATCTAAGCCCGCGTAGGCGCGGAGGGGTGAGGCGGCCCGCGAGCCGAGGAGCAGGTGGTTTTAACGCTCGCCACCGTGGCTAAGGCTGGCCGGCGCAGCCGGCCAGCAAGCCGAAGCTTCGGTGGTGAGCGTAAAACACATCTGCGACGATAAGCTCGCGTGGGACCGCCGGAGCCCCGCAGCGCCGGAGCCGTGACAGAAACCATGCCTGCTGCATGTTGCATGCTGCATGCTTGCTTGCATGCTGCATCCTTCCTGGCATGCTGCATGCTTGCTTGCATTCTGCATGTTTGCTTGCATTCTGCATGCTTGCTGCATGCATGGTGTATGCTTGTTTACATGTTTGCGTGGTTACTGCATGCATAGTAAAAATATGTTTTAATATCATTATGCGTAAATAAATTTATGCTTTAGAATGTTAAGCCTAATCATTGTTATGATTAGAAAAATTATGCGTAAGCTGTTATACGTAAATAATGTTATTGCGAAAATATAATTAGGAAGAAACAAATGTATGCTAAGTTATATTAGGTCTTAAAATGTTATGCAAATGGATAGAGAAGGTTTATTTTAGGTTTCCTTGCAATTAAAAAATCTGTGTCTGTTTTCATGATCATAACATCAACATTGCAGGCGATTGTACTGAACTAGCATTGTTGTACTAGTATGGGTAATCGTTAATTAATGTTATGGAAAACGAAATTATTGTAAATAAAAATTATAGCAAATAAATTTATGGATTAACATTATTATGACACTTGACCGATTATGACCAATGAAATTAGTGAAAATGATTTTATGTCATTTAACGATTATAGCAACTGAAGCATTATTTCTAATGAAATTATGGCAAATAAAAGTATGGCATATAAAATTATGGCATTTTAAATTATGGCAAACATTAGTAAACCCTTCTAGACATCCCTTGACGTATTACGTCGGAAAAGATTTTTGAGTCACATTTGAATATTTTGTCAAAATTAATCGCAGGATTATATTTAAGTTTCGCATGCAAGCGTAGAGTTAATTATGAGGATTCTATTAACACGATATCCGTGATTAACACTATAACTACATTGTTAACTACTAAATAAAAAAGTTATACAAACACCAAAAAAATCATGTCTGGTTCATACTAGGCAAAGCGTGTTCCAACTTAGGCCGCATCAGGTGAATTGAGGTCAAACGCAAGCCTATTTGATTATGAAAAAAAAAAACCTCCACATCGCCGTCATCTGGGAACATGCCCAAGATACTGACGGCATTGCCATGGCAATGCTCAACCTCTCAAACCAACTCTTGGATCACGCAAAGTTTCAACTAAACGTTTGGACAATTTTCGTGTTTTGTTTTTGATTATTCTTGTAAATATTATACATTATACACAATAACTATACATTCTTGTATTTGCCATCTGTCTAACCATATTATGCGAATTAACGATTTGGCTTTTTTCGCACGCTTTCGCATATCTCTATCATTGAAGGGAAACCTTTGGGTTTCTTAGCAATGGGGACCATTTTAGCAAATAGAACCTTTCGTAGATACCTTTGCCTCACAGATTTTCAAGGTACCACCCACTTAAATCCTACAACACGCCACGAAGGATCAGCGAAATAATCTATTCTTGTAAAGAGGTAAAGGTGTTGAATGTCATATGTTATCATATCTGTCGCAAATCCGACGAAACAATACAAAGACTTCATAAAGAGATTCTCGCTTATATACCTATACAATATTATAGATCTGAAGAGCTTCTTTGTTCGTTTGTTTGATCGCTCTAATCTCAAGAACTACTAGCCCGATTAAAAATAATCTTTTGTGTTATACAGCCCATTTATCGAGGAAGGTTATAGAATAATAGCATCAGGTTACGACCTATAGGAGCGGAGCAATAGCCAAAGACTAAACGCGAGTGAAACCGCAGGGTATATACCCTGCGATTTCACTCGCGTTTAGACTTTACTAATGGTTTTTTTTATCATAATTTACTAGATATCTAGTAAATTATCATCATCATCTGCCGAGCCTTTTCGCTGCCTGTCTGATCTCCACAACCTAGTTACTGTTGTCAGACTTTCTGACTAACCATAACGACTGCCAAATCTACGTGCTTTCCGAGACACGTAGAGGTATCTTTATGAAATGGATTGTCCTCCATCTACGGACCGACCGCGTCAAGCGTAGCTTAACAATGATCGATCGATTTGTTTGGTTTTTTTTAAGACACGAGTGAGATTTTTAACCGGCTTCAAAAAAGGAAGAGGTTCTCAATTCGTCGCAATCTTTTTTTTTTATTTTATGTATGTTCACCGATTACTTGAGAACGCCTGGACCGATTTGGAAAATTCTTTTTTTTTTGTTCAAAAGGGTAGCCTTTACAAATGGTTCCATAGAAATTTTATTTCATAGATGATGTTTTGAGTTTCTCCAATCTTGTACTTTCAATCTCTGTTTTGACTGTGTTGCCATTCTTTAATGGATTTGGATAATAAGCAGGTACTAAGAAGCGAAAAATAAAAAGCTTTTTAAACAAAAAGACAACCGCCTTCAAAAACTACAAAAGTGAAAAATAACTTTAGCACAGAACACACATGACTTCAGTTTCGAAAGTCGGTGGCTTTGTTTTGTATGTCTTTTTTGTAAAAAACGCTTTTTTTTAATGATAAAGATAACAAAATGGTAGGCCATAATTATGATATTATGTTTTCCTTGCTACGCTCAAGTTCTCTCCCAAAATAATTCGGTACTAATCTCTAAACTTTATGCAACAACTAGAATAATTCAAAATTCAAACAGGACACGACATATCTCAGCTGTCGCCTGTTCGGGGCAGTGCAGCGAGTAAATCCACGGGTGAAAGCTGACGTGTCAACAAACTGTGACAGTGGCACATGGACCAGCGGGTGTCACGCTGTTATATCACAAATTAAGTGTCATGGCTGATTGTAGCCGTGTTTTAGTGGTCATTGTACAACTTTGACATAGAGAGATGGAAATAAGTCCGAAAATAAAAGCGCTGATTGTCAAAAAGTGACATTATTTTATGATAACCATGGGCATAGGTCTCCCCCAAGGGGTGGTTCAGTCGTAATCGCCATGCTTGGCCAATGCATGTTGGCGATCGCAGTAGGTGTACAGGTGTGTATGTGTGTAGGTTACATAATATAAGGAGCATTAAGTCTGGATCATCGACTTAAACAATCTAAATCCGATTCAGACTGTTATCGCGCCCTAAACTTAACTCAAGTAAGCTAATATGAGGTAAAATTACGAAATGTTATGGGCCAGTTTTAGCAACTATCTCGAGGTTACAAGATTACCCTGGCTAGCTCACACAGGCCCAAATATTTTATTTTCTAAAAAAATATTTCAATTCTTACTGATATTACATGTGCCACATTGAATAAAATACCAATGAAGAGTTAGTCTAGAATTCTAGAACTCTCATTAATTATGAACCAAATGGTTCAGATATGAATTAATTTAAAACTTTTGTGACTTCTGCAATTATATGTCTGAAATAGTATTTAATTGAAACATCCATTAAAGTACTAAATGAAATATTATCCATATTTAAGGTAATAAGGTAATGTGAACTTTGTCTATTTATATTTAAATTACAGATTCAAATAACGTAGTTGCAAAATTACTTCTGAAAACATATAATTTATTAGAAACTAGGGTAAATTATATGGGTGTGTAACGTTTGAAATAATAACAAAATCTCTGAAGATCATATGATCTAATCTCATTTAACATACTTTTTTTTAATGTAACGATCAAATAATGAATTATTGATATAATTTCATTTTCCCTAATTTTATATGGTATAATGAACATTCTCTATAATGCACATTTGAACTAATATTCATATAGTATAATAATCAGTTACTATAATATTTGAAATCTATAAGTAACGTTTAGCATAATTTAGATATTGAATAATTTGGGTTAGGTTAGGTTAGAACAGTGACCATTAACCAGATTCCTTCTATTGTTGGTGAATCGTATGGGTTAGATGAGGTTATAGCGGTGTCCCCTTGTTTCGCAGACAGAAATTTCATAGAATTTCGTTTCCCAGAAAATGTTTGATAATTATAATTTTTGGTTCTAGTATTTTTATTTTGGCTGTTATTGTTTCAAAGACTATTTAGGTACTTGAATAAAACATATTTCACAGAAACACAATCCAATGGATATTTTATCACATTTTTTTTGTTTAACAAACTTATTAAACAGTATAATTATTTTTTAACGAATATTGTTTGGTCAGTGTATTTCCACATGGAATTTATTTTAGCGAAAATGTATAAATAGACAATAACAAAAATATTGTCTAAAAGTCAATATGCTGTGCTACAAAAGTTAATGACAGAAACGAATCGCTGCGAAACCGAATCCACGTAGTCTTGTCTGCCCTACGCCTAGAGTGTAATTTAAATCCGCGTAGGCGCGGCCCGCGAGCTGAGGAGCTGGTGGTTTTAACGCCCACCGCCGCGGTTCAGGCTGGCCGGCGCCGAAGCTGCGGTGGTGAGCGTGAATACCATCTGCGACGATAAGATCGCATGGGACCGCTGGAGCCCCGCACCGCCGGAGCCGTGAGAGAAACCATGCCTACTGCGAGTTGCATGCTCGCTTGCATGATGCACGCTTGCTTGCATGATGCATGCTTGCTAGATTGCATGATGCATGCTTGCTTGCATGCTTGCTTGCTTGCATGCTTGTTTGCTTGCATGCTGCATTCTTGCTTTAACCATTAGCTATAAAACAACGTACATTTTTATATACGGTTATAACAGTATGTTTCCTGATATTTACTTATTCATTACAGAATTTAGACTGAAATTTAGTTAATATCAAAATTAGGTCAAAGGCAAATAAAGTCTACTTAACGTTATATAAAAAGAGCATTATACAAAATGAAAATTATATGAAATGAACGTTATACTAAATGTTATTAGAGCAAAAGAAGATTATATGAAATATAACATTCGATCACATGAAATTAGGTTATTTGTTTTTATAGCATCTGAAAATTATATCATGTGAACGTTATTTCAAGTGATATTATGCTATCTGTTATTATGCCATATGTTACACACCCAAATTTAATACAGACTAGAAAATATATTTTAAAAGTTGCGACGAGCCCGACATTTATTTTGATTAAATTAAAAGTAGCCAATACTAAAGATATAATATCAAGCCTTTTAAAAATAATATTAGGTAGCTCTTTTATCAATTTAATCAAACCTTTACTTCAATGTGGCTTATTTTAGTAAAACGTGTTTACTTAAAAACTAGCTAGTTATGTATGTACTTTACGTGTGGAAAAAGAAAAGGGGACATTACGTTTAGCATAAATATTTTTTATGTAAAAAGTAATGCCATTTCGATATATCTGGGTCAGAAAGGACACCACACAATGTCCTTTTCAACCTTTGAGCCCAGAAGTATCAGAGATAATCGGCAAGTATCAAGTAGAATCACATTAAAAGTCCACCTACTTTAATTCGCTTCACAAACCCCAATCCAGTTTCTGACTAGCGACAACTATCGGAGATTTTCTTTAAACTCCTTTTAATACACCAAAAGACTTTCATTTACTGCAATAAGGGGTTCGGTTAGGCTCACAGTATAAAAACATACAGTAGGACGACGCCTTTGATCTTCTTGTAAATGCCGACAACGTGTAGACATTGTCGCAACAGCTAGGGTTGTCTCAAGTAAACAATATTTTTTAATTTATTTTAGATCAACATTATTATTAACACCAACCATTATCAATCGTTTTTTAAATAGTTTTATTTAGCTTGCCCTGTTTGTTTATTTATTTGTTTGGATCAAATCAAGTAATTGAAATTTGACGCCCTTCCTGTTGACGGATTTATTTGAAATTTGTTATGCACCTTTAGTATTAGTATAATTTAACAAATTCGGTATCATTGTAAATCCAAGATGGCCGCCACTACTAAATGGCGGATGACATATTTTATCACTACTTCCTCAATATAAGTATCAAATGAAAGGGCTTGATTAGTAATATAGAGTTCGTTATGAAAAGCTAATATGGCCATCAACAAAATGGACGGTTAATTTTTCTTTTCACAACCCTTTAATATGGGTATCTATGCTATAACAAAATATATACCTACTTAACAAAATTAAAAACTTAAAATAAAAAATGAGCAAAAAATGTTTAAGTTAAACGGTTTTATTGAAAATAAAGATTAAAATGACATAGACAATGTAGTACTTAAAGCTAAAAAATAATTTGGTAGGTCCTAGCTACAAAAATAAAATCGTTGGGCGAATGAAACTTTAAACAAGCGTTTAACTTTAAAAAAAAATATAGGTAAGAATGTACTCATTAAACGGTTTTATTTAGCTGGACTTGTTTATTTGGGTCAAATCTAGCAATTGAAATTTGACCCCCTTCCTGTTTACGGATTGATCTGAAATTTGGTACGCACCTTTAGTTCTCATGACAATATAATTTAATACATTCGGTTTTATTGTAAATCCAAGATTTAAATCCCATTTTTCTTTTCACAACCCCTTCAATATGGACATCAAATGAAAGGGCTTGAGCAACAAAATGCTGTAATATGCTTTGACAGATTTAAAAAGGAACAAAACTAAAAACTTGTAAATCAAAATTGAGTAAAAAAATGGTTTTAAATCTTGGATCATCTTTGATTCTAATTTCGACCCCATAATCGTTTTAAGCGACCTTGAAAACCTTGAAAATGATACCCATGACGAAAAATTTGCAAATTTTCCTCGGCGCCATCTTGGATTCTAATTTCGACCCCGTAATCGTTTTAAGCGACCTCGAGAACCATGAAAATGACACCCATGACGAAAAATTTGCAAATTTTCGTCGACGCCATCTTGGATTTTAATTTCGACCCCATAATCGTTTTTAGCGACCTCGAGAACCATAAAAATGACACCCATGACGAAAATATTGCAAATTTTCGTCGACGCCATCTTGGATTTTAATTTCGACCCCATAGTCGTTTTTAGCGACCTCGAAAACTATGAAAATGACACCCATGACGTAAATTTTGCAAATTTTCGTCGACGCCATCTTGGATTCTAATTTCGACCCCATAATCGTTTTAAGCGACCTCGAGAACCATGGAAATGATACCCATGACGAAAAATTTGCAAATTTTCGTCGGCGCCATCTTGGCCGGCACACAATAAATAAATGTCGGATACACGTCGCGCCGCCAAGTTGGCGGCAAGGGCTCAGGATAATTTCAAGTATTTTCTTTCTATCAAATAAACAATATTTTATTTATTTACCTTTCATCCGTGCGCGGAAATTGATGAAATTGCAGTTCTTTATTAATGGAAGATGACGACTTGCAATCTTTCACAACACACGTCGTATGCACCATTTTAATAAAATTATTTTACATTAATTAAAACAAAAAGAAACTGACACATGATAGCCCTGAAAGTTTTCTCCCGAACTACTAACACGGTAGCGTATGCAGTTCGGGAGCGCCCTTCCCCCGTCTCGCCCCTCACGCCCCGCACGATTGCCCTGTCTAGACGTCTTCGTCGGACGACTGTATGATTTATAGACTGTGGTTAGGCTAGTACATTTATATCGATGGGTTAGGCCGGATTTTCTGCTTTACTAATACCGATTACCTGACAGCCGGGTATTGACCCCTAGAGAAGTCATGATTTATTCGTCTGTCAGTTGATGTTTGACAGATTCAATTTATGTTACAGACTTTTGATATTTTTTCCGATTACTGAGAGTTATTTAGCCATTGACATTATATTACTGCGTAAGGACCAGGCCAACCGCACGACCAAATGACACCAACGTGTTGACCCTAAAAATGACTGTTTAGGGCCAGCGGGCAACGCGACTCAGTCGACATTGTATGAGTTTTGACAGATATCGCTACTTTGCTTATTCCATGAACGTTTGTTTAAAATGTTCTAATGGGCGTACTTATCCTTCCT
Organism: Charanyca ferruginea; assembly: GCA_947361185.1. Lineage (NCBI taxonomy): Eukaryota > Metazoa > Arthropoda > Insecta > Lepidoptera > Noctuidae > Charanyca > Charanyca ferruginea. The sequence continues at coordinate 25,652,784 of OX376058.1, read as the reverse complement.
TTTGAAATCATTGATTTTAGCAGTCTATATATGCATGTATTTTCAAATATATATTGGAATAAAACATAGTTACAAATTATTGTGTGCGTTAGTTTAATAACAGTGACGCAGTTTTTCAAAAAGCGCTGAATAAAATTCTGTTTGTTGTATACTAAAACCTTCTCCAGAATGTAACAAACACTTTTCTGAAAACCGCATCTAAATCGGTTCAGCCAAACGGGACATAATCGCGGACAAACATACATAGATACATACAAACATACGGGTCGAACTGATAACCTCCTTTTTTTTTAAGTAAGATTCTATAATGAAACACAATAATAGTAATTATAAAATGAGTCACAATAAAATAAAAAAATATTTCAAATTGAATAAAATTATTAATAAATGTAATAAATATAAGAAACAACAGAAACACTATTCCAGTAATATAAAACTAAGGAGGGAACGTGTGTTTCTAATAAATAAATTAGATAATTTCCAAATAAAGTTAGAAGACAGTGCTAACATTTATCGGGTTGACACTCAACGGCTTCAGTCAGAAATTCAGGTACTTGAAGAGTCACTACATGCGCTTTATACAAAGTATGTGCATTCTCAAAAGCAAATAAAAGAACATATCCTTGCCACAAATGAGTTAGTAGATATGTGTAACTCCAATGCAGACAGAGTAGACCCACTGCCTCTCAGCACCTCTCCAGATACTTTCCAAATGGAACCAAGCTGTGAGGTTGTTCAACCTGATGCTACAGAAGTCCTGTCCCAATCTGAAAGAGCTAGGGAGTGTATGCTAAAAAAAAATGTAACAACAGATATTGTACAGGGTTCACCTTCTGTTGTACAGTCACAGTCAGACAACAGTTTTCTCAGTTGCAATAATGTTTCTAATAAAGATTGTTATTGTCCTATTTTGTTTTCAGATAGTTTAGGGAGAGGGTTAGGTAGATTATTAAATAACAACCTGAGTCATTCTGTATTGAATTATTGCACGCCTGGGCATTCATATAAAGAAATAATATCTTCAGTTACTAGACAGGAATATGATCCTAATACAATTATTACTTTATGTGTAGGTAATAGCTCAAAGGTTAAAATTGATGATATAACTGACAGTGTCACTGAACTATTGAACATTAATTGTCAAAAAATAATATTATGCGCTTTTCCGTACTTTGAGCACCTATCAAATAGGACAAATAATAACATACATAAGCTTAATAATCATATGCATTTATTAACTAGTCACTATAGTGACAAGCTTATGTTTTTTGACACCAACAGTTTCGTTGAAAAATTGAAATCGACTAGAGATACAGCGTATCTGCCCATTAGGTTTAGACGTCAGATAGCATGGCTATTAGCTTTTAATATTAACTCAGACATAATTAGTATGTCGAAGTGTTCTATAACTAGCACCATGGTTAGTAATAATACTAATGTTAAGGTGGTAAGCTCAAGTAGTTTAAACTAGTAAGTAAGACAACAGAAGGTACCAGTATCAATATAGTTCAACTTAGTAATAACAAGATATCTTCTAGCAATCATGCAGAGAATTTAAAAAAAAGGGCTAAGCAACATTCCTTGAAATTATTTCATCAAAATATTCAAGGTTTTTCTTCCAAGCAATTAGAAATTGAATTGTTTTTAGAAAAGACAATGTTTGACATTATTTGTTTTACTGAACATTGGTTGAAACCTTATGAAATGTTAATTAATTATGAAAATTATACTGTGGGCAGTTGTTTTAATCGGAAATCTATGCTGCGTGGTGGTTCACTAATTATAATAAAAAATAATATTAAATTTAAGTCTCGCAGAGACATTGTTGCACTATCAGTTGAACATATTATTGAACTGTCCTGTGTTGAGCTAGATAAGCATGTCATAGTGTGCGTTTACAGACCCCCGAATCATCATAACTACTCTTTATTTGAGTCTATAATGGAGGATGTTTTGACTAAGCTTGTAACGGGTAATAAATCAATAATAATTTGCGGAGACTTTAATATTAATATTTTAGAAAATAATTCAAGTAGCAGTAGATTTATAAGTCTCTTTAAATCCTTCAATTTGTCAAATGTGTTTTTAGAACCAACACGAATAACTACGACCACTGCTACTTGTATCGATAATGTTTTTTGTAGCTGCGACTATTTAGATAAAGCTATTGTAAATTATCTTCCTTCTGATCACAGCGGTCAAACCGTTGCTTTTGAGTCCAACACACCCTTGCAAAAAATACAGATTCAGTCAAGACCAATAACATCTGGTAATTTAGATAAATTTAAAAAGACTTTAATAAGTAAGTTACCCGTTCAGGACCTTAGTATGAATAATGGTAATATTTTATATAAAGAATTCTTCTCAGTTGTGCAAACTGAGTTTCAGAATATTTTTAAGAAAAAAACTAAAACAATTTGCCCTAAGTTTTTATTCAGTGACTGGGCAACTAAAGGCATCAGGAAAAGTAGGGAAAGACTTTTTGAGCTGTATGGCCTTAAGCCTTATATTAACACTGACACTTTTAATAAGTATGTTACTATTTATTCTAAAACTTTTAAAAAAGCTTGTAAGGCAGCTAAAGCGTTATACATTAGCAACAAAGTAAAATCGGCTGATGATAGAATTAAAACTGTTTGGAAAATTATTAATTATGAAACAAATAGGAACAAAAGACATAATACTGACTACACTCTGGAGACTTCCAGTGGTCTCATAAGTACTAATATAGAAGTTGCGCAGGAATTTGCAACATTCTTTACCAATGTTCCTATTAAAACTACTGAAACTTTAGATTCCTCGCCGTCACTTGCTTTTAATTTATTAAGTTCGAATGTTCCAGCCTGCCCCACGGAATTTAAATTTAAACATATAAACCCTGCAATCGTTATAAAGACTTTTAAACAACTCAAGATCAAGGCTACTGAAGATTTATGGGGGATGTCTACTAATGTTTGTAAATCGGTTATTGAGACAGTGGCACCCTATTTAGCTTTCATTTTTAATATGTGTGTAGACCAAGGGGTTTTCCCGGATTTAATGAAGTACAGCAAGATTATACCACTTTTTAAATCCGGCGATTGCAAGGACACGAATAATTATAGACCCGTTTCAGTTTTGCCGGTTTTTAGCAAAGTGTTTGAAAAAGTAATGCTTAACCAAATGCTCAGTCATTTTAATTGTAACAACATCTTACATGACCAACAGTATGGTTTCACCAGAGGGCGTTGTACTACTGACGCCGGTGTCACCTTAATTAAGCATATCTTTAAAGCATGGGAGGATTCGCAAGATGCTATTGGCATTTTTTGCGACCTCTCCAAAGCATTTGATTGTGTAAATCACGAAACACTGCTCTTAAAGCTTGAGCATTACGGACTGGGTAAACAAGCGCTTAGCTTAGTAAAATCATATTTAAGTGATAGACTGCAGCAAGTTCAAATAAATGGTGTTAATTCATCAGGCTTAAAAGTAAAAATGGGGGTACCGCAGGGCTCCATATTGGGTCCGTTCCTCTTTTTAGTTTATATAAACGATTTACCTCATTTACTGAAAAATCAACCACAAATGGTGTTATTTGCTGATGATACTTCATTGATTTTTAGAGTAAATAGACGGGCACAGCACCTTGACGACGTAAATGACGCCATGCTTAAGATTCATAATTGGTTTACTGTAAATAATTTAGTATTCAATGAGAAGAAAACTAAATGCATAAGATTCGCTTTGCCGAATGTTAAGAGTAATGAATGTAACGTTGTATTGAATAAGGACATACTTGAATTCGTCGAAAGGACTGTTTTCCTAGGGATTACGCTTGATTCCAAGCTACAGTGGGGTCCTCACTTAACATCTCTTGCAGGGCGGTTAAGTTCAGCCGCTTACGCTGTCAGAAAGATCCGGCATTTGACAGACGTGGATACCGCTAGGCTAGTATATTTTAGCTATTTTCATAGTATCATGTCTTACGGTATTTTGCTATGGGGACGGGCTGCAGATATGGATTCTATTTTTATACTGCAAAAGCGGGCTGTCAGAGCAATCTATAATCTCCGCAAACGCGAATCTCTAAGAGAATTGTTTAAACAGATTAACATCATGACGGTACCTTGTCAATATATATATGAAAACATTATGCATGTTCGAAAAAATCTTCATCTTTTTAATAAAATAGGTGACAGACATAATGTTTATACTAGAAATAGGAACAAATTAGATCAGCCAAGCTTCAGATTGTCAAAAGTACATACTTCTTTTATGGGGTACTGTGTAAAATGCTATAATAAAATACCACTTGATATTCTACAATTGAATGAAAAACAATTTAAAACATGTATTAAACGCACACTATGTAGACAAGCATATTATAAGTTAGAAGATTACATCAATGATAAAGATGCTTGGCTGAATGCTGGTCCTGCTCCACAGCCAGTTTAGGGAATTTCCAAATTGGAAGAAAAGGATGTTTCCTACCCCTTTTTTTATTGACATGAGTAACGAGTATCGTTATTATTATATATAGATATTTTTAAATTATTAACTTATCACACTTCATATGATAAAATAATATACATTGGAAACCTTAGTTTTGTATAATTTAGCAGCATTATTTCAATTTTGTAAATGTGAATACCATGGAGCCATGTATATTAATACCTTTATGTTTGACAAAAATTAACATGGCGGTTGGGAGTATTGTCATGCTCGCTCAAATGTCTCGCTGATGGTGGCGCGTGTGTTGGATCATTAGGCTCCCTTCAAAATGGTTGAGCTAAATGGTGCTGATTCACGCGTCATGTTCGTGAACGGGCGCTGTCAGTGGAGATTGGTCAGCTCTTATCTGCCATGGATTAGATGCCACTTTATCTTGCTTCTTTTTTGTGTTTTGTATTGTTAGATTACCTTCATCGTTTTCACATATAGAAGCAACAAGAATGTAACCAAACTTTGTAAAAACTTGATTTAAAAGAGTGTCCGTGGAGTTTCTTGCTCGTTCTTCTCCATAGAGACCTACCTACGTTTTGGAACGAGCAACTAGCTTCAACTCTCTGACTAACTGACCGACTCCTTGACAATTCAAAAGTGCCTGTAAATGGTTTAATTGAAATAAATGCTTTGACTTTGACTTTGAAGTCGGTTAAAAATATTAGATCGCACGTTTTACGAAAAGATGTGTTTATTAAAACTGCAAACAGTTAATAATAAACAAGTTCATACCAAATTTCATCGCATGTTTAATATTAGTATGGGTGCACAAGTTAATGACGATTACAGGACGGAATGGAAGAAGAAAACATAGGACAAGTGCAGGAAGATGACGATATGATGTGGAAACATCTGTCTATCTGGTCCATCATCATAAAAACTTTAAAAAAGTCGGTGGCAATACCAAACAACAAACAGAACAAAGCCACCGACTTTCGAAACTAAAGTCATGTGTGTTCTGTGCTAAAGTTATTTATCATATTTTTTTTTGTACGCGGTTCAGTTTTTTCAAAAAAGTTTTTTTAATAACACGTTGCATACCATGTTTTATGCAAATAAAAAAATATTGTATCTTGCTTCTTAGGTATCTTGCTAACGATTCGGACATAATATATTCGGACACGTGTCCGAATTGATGTTTTTCACAGATGTTTTGGACACCATTCAAAAATGCTATTTTGTACAGTCACATAAAAAACTTCCAACGATACCTTAATTATAGAAATCCGTCCTCCGCCCAGCCTGTACTAGTTGTAAAAAAATTGTTAAGAGAGAGAGGCCAAGCTACATTACTAGTAATTACATAACAGCACTTATCATAACCAGCCGGAAGACGTCTACTGTTGAACAAAAGCCATCCCCATAAAGGGTGGGTTTCTCATAATCCCCACGCTTGGCAGGCGTTTTGGGGATCCCAGTGAAGTTCTTGAGTACACGGAAGTCGCTGCTGCCCGACTTCCGGATTTTCCCTTAGTTGCTTTCTACGACACCCTTGGGAAGAAATGGATGGGTGCTATTATGTAGCCTGGACACCCTACAGGGAAATATATACACTACTAGCTACTACAGAATAGCACTAATGATCTTTAAATGGCCGTATAATGTACACGAATGTATCTTAAGAGCGCCCTTCCCCATCGAACGAACTTCAAAGCAAACGTGATTGAATTTTTTTTTGTTTCAACCAATGCAAAGCTCGAAAACAAACGAGTGAGTGAGAACGCGATAACATCACAGGAAAATTGGCGCGCGGAAACAAAACTTGTTCCAGGACATACGTGTTTTTGATAAAGTCTTACAGGTTTTTGGTAATAATGTTTGTAATTTAGAATCACCATTACATGTACAAGTTTGTATGAAGCTGTTTTTTTACTTTTTCAATGCATTATGAACGGCCAAAGTTCAGATAAAATTGTGCAAAAAAGCTGATTTTCGGACGTGTTTACTGAATTAGTTTCTCAAAAAAGTTTATTTTTGGCTTCATACAAACCTAGATTTTAACCACAAGATACCTGGGTGTTAAAAATATTTAGGAAATAATTTGTTATAACGCCGTAATCGCGTACGACCGTTTGTATGGGAAATATCACGGGATGGGTGCTCTTAAGTTCTAAGTAAAGCCTATTTACAGCAGTTTGTCTAAAACTGATCCATAAAGGTGCCGTCAAACACTTTGTATACAAGTGAAAGCTCGCGTTAATTGTTGTATCAGAACTTAGTTGGGCGTTTGAAGTTAGTGCACGCCACTTGGTTCGTTCTAAGATAATCAAGCACCTACTTGAGATTACTTGAAAACCGCCCTCATTTTGTGATTGTTCTACTAACAGTGTTCAGTTACAGATACGCTTTTAAACGGAGGGTGTTTTGTGTAAGAATTTTGAAGATAAGAAAATGGTCATGTAGAATAAATTTTTTGTCTGCAATTTTCTCGATGCTCGATGATTAGATAATTTATGTTATGTATATACTATAACATGGAATATAATGTCGTTATGTCACAGTACCAATGTCAACTTTTACATTATTATGTTTTTTGGAACGAAGTTCCTTCTCGCGCGTTGCGAAAGGGGGCTAGTCGGAAAAAATCAAGACCAAAAGTTGTAACGACACTTTTTGCTATAGTTGTAAGCCGTGCGGCGTGCGCGTGTTTCTCTGTCTGTCTCTCTCTCTCTCTCTCTCATAGAAAACAAGCCAGTTATTTTCGTTAAGTTTAGATTACATTATATTTGTTAATTATAATAAAAAAAAATATTATTATGACTTAAAAAAAATAAAATTTTATTACAATTCCTTCACTAATTAATCGAAAGGAACTTCGTTCCTTCCGGGTGTCCCTTGACACCTCTCAAGTTTTTTTTTTTTGGAACGATGTTCCTTAACGCGTCTTACAGGTAATGCGAAATAATAGAAATCGTCACGTAACGAAATGCGTGTGTGTATGTGTGCGTGTATCGGGCCGCTGCGGCGCACTCGCCTGCTCGTGATATATTATTATTTTCATATATTCTTTTTTTGTACAGACACGTAAGGAACGTACGAGGGTCCCCCGACCGCACAGTTTTTTTTCCACGTCGCCGCTATCTGTGAATGAGCCCAAGAGACTGGTGGCATTGCCGCGTTTTATGGCAATGCTTATCCTCTGATCAAGGGAAAAAAACAGCTCTTGAATCAAGGGAAGTGTCAGCCAAGCTTTTGGACATGCCCTTATATAAGAGATGAGCACTCGGACCCCACGATGATACATAAGTCTGAAATCGCCAATACATTAGAGCAAGCGTGGTGATCTAATAAGTTTCGATTAAATTACTTTGTAGATAATTTCATACAGAAAACAGTTCCATTTTACAAAAATACCAGGTCAATAATATCTATTCAGAGGTGATGGAACAGGCCTTGAGGATATAGAAATGTCACCAGTATGTCGATTCTGTTACAATCAGCGTAGCTATTCTGTTACAATCTCCCTCAGTGAACACCTAGGTGAAGTGAGCTGTCATCCATCCCGATTCTAGGGATTGACAAAGCAGAATAGACATACTGCAGTGCTATTCTGTTACAATCTCCCTCGGTGAACACCTAGGTGAAGTGAGCTGTCATCCATCCCGATTCTAGGGATTGACAAAGCAGAATAGACATACTGCAGTGCTATTCTGTTACAATCTCCCTCAGTGAACACCTAGGTGAAGTGAGCTGTCATCCATCCCGATTCTAGGGATTGACAAAGCAGAATAGACATACTGCAGTGCTATTCTGTTACAATCTCCCTCAGTGAACACCTAGGTGAAGTGAGCTGTCATCCATCCCGATTCTAGGGATTGACAAAGCAGAATAGACATACTGCAGTGCTATTCTGTTACAATCTCCCTCGGTGAACACCTAGGTGAAGTGAGCTGTCATCCATCCCGATTCTAGGGATGGACAAAGCAGAATAGACATACTGCAGTGCTATTCTGTTACAATCTCCCTCGGTGAACACCTAGGTGAAGTGAGCTGTCATCCATCCCGATTCTAGGGATAGACAAAGCAGAATAGACATACTGCAGTGCTATTCTGTTACAATCTCCCTCGGTAAACACCTAGGTGAAGTGAGCTGTCATCCATCCCGATTCTAGGGATGGACAAAGCAGAATAGACATACTGCAGTGCTATTCTGTTACAATCTCCCTCGGTAAACACCTAGGTGAAGTGAGCTGTCATCCATCCCGATTCTAGGGATGGACAAAGCAGAATAGACATACTGCAGTGCTATTCTGTTACAATCTCCCTCGGTGAACACCTAGGTGAAGTGAGCTGTCATCCATCCCGATTCTAGGGATGGACAAAGCAGAATAGACATACTGCAGTGCTATTCTGTTACAATCTCCCTCGGTGAACACCTAGGTGAAGTGAGCTGTCATCCATCCCGATTCTAGGGATGGACAAAGCAGAATAGACATACTGCAGTGCTATTCTGTTACAATCTCCCTCGGTGAACACCTAGGTGAAGTGAGCTGTCATCCATCCCGATTCTAGGGATGGACAAAGCAGAATAGACATACTGCAGTGCTATTCTGTTACAATCTCCCTCGGTAAACACCTAGGTGAAGTGAGCTGTCATCCATCCCGATTCTAGGGATGGACAAAGCAGAATAGACATACTGCAGTGCTATTCTGTTACAATCTCCCTCGGTAAACACCTAGGTGAAGTGAGCTGTCATCCATCCCGATTCTAGGGATGGACAAAGCAGAATAGACATACTGCAGTGCTATTCTGTTACAATCTCCCTCGGTGAACACCTAGGTGAAGTGAGCTGTCATCCATCCCGATTCTAGGGATGGACAAAGCAGAATAGACATACTGCAGTGCTATTCTGTTATAATCTCCCTCGGTAAACACCTAGGTGAAGTGAGCTGTCATCCATCCCGATTCTAGGGATGGACAAAGCAGAATAGACATACTGCAGTGCTATTCTGTTACAATCTCCCTTGGTGAACACCTAGGTGAAGTGAGCTGTCATCCGTCCCGATGCCAGGGATTGACAAGGCAAACGGACGGACGGCAGCTCACTTCACTTAAGTGTTCACCGAGGGAGATTGCAACAGAATAGACATACTGATCCCTTGGTGAACACCAAGGTCAAGTGAGCTGTCATTCGTCCCGATCACGTATATCGATCGGGACGGATGACAGCTTATGGTCCCGATGCTAGGGATTTACAAAGCACTACAATCGGATGACAGCTTACTTCACCTAGGTGTTCATCGAAGGAGATTGTAACATAATAGCACTGCTCATCTATAATTTCTTAACAAAAACTACCTACCAAAAAACCATGGACACACAATTATTTACCTACAAATACAGCAAAACAAACAAGAGCAAAACAAAGCCACATTAAATAATTAACTAATAAAAAAAGAAAAAGAAGAAAAAACATAAAATAAGTAGGTTACATTTAATAAATGAGGGAGGTATGTTCTCACATAAAAAAAGTTAGTCGCGTCATTGCTCGTGAAATGTGTAGGTACTTATATTGTGTTTGTCCTCGTAAAATATTTACTTAGGCCGGTATGGCTTAGCTTGGGGACCGAGCCGAGCTCAGCTTGCTTTACTGACATTTTAGAATTCGTTATTTGAATAATTTAAAAAAATTCAAAAAAAAAACCATATATCTAAACCATTTATTTCAAAAAGGCGGCCCGCCCCGACGTCGCACGTGAAATGTAGATTAAACGATACGTATGAGCCTTCCTCTTGAATCACTCTATCTATTGCATAGTTTAAAAAAAAATTGCATTTAAATATTGCATAGTTTAAAAGATCTAAGGGTACAAACATCGCCAGCAACTTTTATTTTATACTATAATGCAAAGATAAACCATTTGTTTACTTTAAATCCGGCACGAAGGACCATGTAGAAAGTAGTACTCGGCGTTATGGTAGCCTAACACTCCTTTCTCGTATTGATTAGATTATGGTATTGTACGGTAAAGTCTCAAATTATAAGGGAAATAGCTATATTAAATCACTATTACACAGTAATATGAAACGGTAAAAAGTGGTAAACTACAACAACTTAACTAATGATAATGGTTTGAGTACGAGGTGTCTCTGGTGAGATCTAACGCGAAATAACTCACATTTTGGTGGACGAGCGAATGTGCATACTTGAGTTCGATGCAATTATGCATTTTCGCTGAGTGTTCGTTTAACTCGAACAGGCACTTTTGAATTGTCAGGAAGTCAGGCAGTTAGAAACTTGAAGCTAGTTGCTCGTTCCAAATCCAGGTTCCTATGGAGAAGAACGAGCAAGAAACTCCATGAACACTCTTTTAAAATCAATAATATATTAAAACATTTGGTTACATCATTGATGTTGAATCAACGGGTACAATGTGAGAACAATGTAGTAAGTCGTGCACGTTAAAATAAAAAAAGTAAAAGAATTCCTTTAAATTACAATTAAAGCCAGATACTGAAAATAATAAAAGTAAAAAAAAATATTCTAACCTTTAATTAAACCAGAAACATTGCAGAGGAATTACAATTTAATGTTTTCGCTATTATTGCCCATATGGGTTGGGTTTTTTTTATACCTTGACCTATAAACAGTTTTTTTTTTTTAATTCGGTGCAAGGTAGTTACTACCACGAAGTAAGTATAACAACTTATCTGTAGTGGTTACTACAGATTAGGTTTCTCATGCATAATAATATAATAATAATAATAATAGTTTCTCTCTCTGGAGCCCTGACCGCGCCGGTAGCTTGAACCCTGTTCCCGATACCGGTGGGCTACTATTTTTTATATTTTTAAATGTTTTTATTTTTTTATTAATATTTAAAAAAAATAATTATGTGTATTTAAGATAAATACTTGAGAATAATAATTATTTTATTTTATTTATTTATTTAGGATCTCCAACAAAGGATGTACATGTATCATAGAAAATAAATTGTGGACGACAGAGGTATCGCGAAGGTGTACTCCTTCACTTATAGGAGACCACAGCATGCAGAATAATAATATAATAGTAATAACAATCATCAATAAACCCAGCAAATTCATCTCTCCTTACACGAAATACAGTAGGTAATCAAACTAGCAAAAAATATAGCAATCCAAAAGCTTATAAATCCACCAAATGTTAACACAAATCCTTTTATCCAGCCCGAGTTTTCAATAAAAATACTGCACAAATTTTAATAAGAAAATTTAACTGTGCAAATTATAACCAAACTGATATCCGTTGGAAGTGCAGAAACAACCGGTCTCGTCGTTTCCGCATAATTAAATTTCAGCGTTTCAGCTTACTGAAATTCCATCGCCGTTGAGATTCCCGACGGCCGAGCTATTGTTTCTGAACGAAGCTAAATAGAGCTAAAAATTATGGAGTCGTTTTGTGAAGGATAGCGCTTATTAGCTTGTTATTTTGTTGATTTTAGTGGAATTGGAGAAGCTTTTAAGGTAAGCCTTAAAAAGCTTTTGTTTTGCGGTTTGTATTTTAGAAATTTGGACAGAGAGACAGATCAAGGAGTTTAGAAAGAGAAAGAAGAGGTCTTTGCCTATTAGTGGGACACAAAATAAACAAGTAAACCAAAAATCTTTTTTAATCTTCTAAGATTGAGAAAAAAAAACAGAGGTCTACCTAAGATTATGAAACAAAATTCAGATAGACCGCGCGGAACACTGAGACTGAAGCCAAAAAGCAAATACAAATTCAAAAGCGAATACCTACAAAACGCTTCGTGCTGACACGAGTCAGTATAACACGAAACGCCGCATCGTTAAAAAAAAACAAATATAAATAAAAATACAAATTAAAAAGCGAATACAATCACGAGATTGTAGGTAATCGATTTTGAATTTGTATTTGCTTTTTAGGCTTCACTCTTAGTGTTCCACGCGGTCTATGCCTTTTGTTTCATAATCTGAGTCTTAGACCTAGAACGTACTTGCGGTTGGCTGCAATGTGGCGTGACATAGCGGTAGACCGCATGTAAATTTTTCTATGAAACCGCATGATGTGAACGGACTGACTTGCGGCCAGCCGAAAACCTCCGGTTGTCTTGGAGCTGTCCACCACAGCTCCAAGACATGCACGTCTATTGTTATGAATTTGTAATTGCTGTCGAAGTTCGCCATCAATATAATGGAAAAGAAATGCTTGTAATTGATGACGGCATGCGGCGGACCGCAATAGAACCGAGACGACACGGATAGCCGGAATACGGGGCGTATCGCAAGTGTGTTCTAGGTCTTAGAATACAGCTTGTTGGAGTTGGATACAGAAGGCCTAGAATAAACACGCTAGCGTAAAAAAAAAGGATTCAAATCAATTTTAGAATTATTGGGAATATGAATCCCTAGCGATCCACATACTAAATGAATATTTCGTCTAAAACGAAACCAAATATTTCCAATTTCAAAATCGATCAACATTTAACATTTCGTTTACTCCGCGCCCTCTGGTGTAGTAAATAGAGAGATATGATTTAAATATTATCTAAAATCATTACAAAGACTCGGTCTTCGATCGATAGAGTCTATTTTCGTTTTGGCAGAAATAACACCAATTAAGATATCAAACAAATGAAAGAAAGTTAGAATTACAACTTGAACTTTATGTAACTACAGAAACTGACTAACAAAATATAAATAGTTACGACAGGAATTCTATCCGAATACTTAGGAATTGCCTTTTGGCTAACTCTGAACTGAATACCGGGAGACTGAGCGTCTCTGTAATCCTCTTAGTCGGAGTATTTTAGTTAAATGTACTGCTTTATAAATGTTAAGTTGGATATGTCACTTGGTTATATTTTTGGCGAATTTCTGCTTGTTTGTCTGAGCCTCTGCAGAGCTCGCGAACTATGATGTGTGAGTACGTTTGCCTTAATTTAGGTTCCATTATACATATAATTATGATAATTATACATATAAAATAACTAGCTTTTGTCCGCGACTTCGTCCGCGTGAATGTTGGATATCGAGGATACAGACGAAGTACGAAAAAAAGGAAATGTTCTGGAAGAAATAATGAATGATTTCTCAAAGGAATTTTAAAATCATAATTTTAGGTAATGAAAAAAAAGGTTTACCCAGTCGTCGATTATAACTTGATCTATATAGAGCATAGATATTCGAATGTAGAGGTACCTATTCTTATAGAAATTTTAAGTAAGTAACTTCGGAATGAAAAGAATTTCTTTCGTCTTTGCTACTTTGTACTTACCTCCGTTTAAAAATTCCATAAGTTTTAATAAGAAATCCCTAGAAGACAAGTTTTAAAATAAGAGGTAAAATAATTTGGAGCAGGTAGGAATTTATCACTTTTTTTTTTGTAAAAATTAAAACAGCAGATTTAGTTATGCTGTTAAAATGATGAATTTACTAAGATTTTTGTCTTAGAAGATAATGTTAAATAGGTATTCATTATTATTAACAGATAAGTACCTACCTAAAAATTGTTTAGACAATCGGTAACAATATAAGAAAAATATACCTGTTGATTTTTAACCAGGCTCGCAGATCACGCTGTGATTATTTTTTACTTGTATACATCATCATCATCATCATTTCAGCCGAAAGACGTCTACTGCTGGACATAGGCCTCCCCAAAAAAATGGGGGAATTTTACCATAATCGCCACGCTTGGCAGGCGGGTTGGCGATCGCAGTATGGTTGTTACAAAGGCACAGATAACGCTGCTGCTCATTCTCTGGTGAGTCCCTTAGTCACCTCTTACGACACCCACGGGAAGATATGGGATGGTGCTATACTTGCGTACTTGTATACATTTCACTATATTTTGTTTTACACAGCTGCCATGTTATCTCTTCATCACCGACCGATGGGGAAGAAAGGTTCTCGAGTGGCGGCCACGAACTGGAAGACGCAGCGTTGGTAGGCCTCCCACCAGATGGACCGACATCATCAAGGTCGCGGGTAACCGGTGGTTGCGAGCGGCAGGTTGCCACTAGTTGTGGCATTCTATGGGAGAGGCCTTTCAACAGTGGACGTCTTTCGGCTGACGATGATGATGATGAACGTCGAAATCACAATACATCATCACTCACACACAAACCGAAACACAACCACAGCCTAACTTAGAACTTACATTATCAAAGCACATTCGAAACACTACAAATAACTATTAAAAGATAAAGTTTGAAACAACTGCCATCTTGTTAATTGCGGGATAAATCACGGGCCCCATCTATTTGAGACATCGGGTACAATAAAACAGTACAATTTATCACCATTTATGTTACATTTAACGACTGACACTGAAACATAGGATATGTCGTAAGTAAATGCATTGTAACATTTGTAACTGTACTCGTCATCGTAACTAGGCAAGCGTGCTCCATCTTAGACCGCATCATCGCTTTCCATCAGGTGAGATAGTGGTCAAACGTATGCTTTTTTTGTTGTTGTTATCAACTTTATTTTGAAGAGGAGTGGGTCGAGAAGTTTTTTTTTCAGAATCGCCTGAGCAAAATCAATACTTATACTAACATATTATATCATCTATACTCATATTATAAAGCTGAAGAGTTTGTATGATTGTTTTCTTGTTTGAGCGCGTTAATCTTCGAAACTACTGAAATGCTATTCTATAAGAACTCGGTTCAGTCGGTAGTACTAATACTTATACTGTGCTTCAGTGCTCACTTCTGATTCCGCGGTAAAAACTGTATTAAATATTCTGTAACTTGATGAAAACTATGCTAGCGCTACTAAGTGAGAACTAATTTAACATAACTATTTTAACGAATTCCAAATACTTTTCTCTTCAGGGAAGTGAAATCGCAAATGAGATACCAATAGAAATAGGATTCGAATTCGCGGGTGAGTTCTTAAAGCATTGCACTAATGGCTCTTTTCTAAAAAAAATCGTTGGAATATGTAATATAATCTATTTTATTATTTAAAAAAATCATTAAAAAGATCACTCGGACGAAATAGCAGTATTGAATTTTTTTTTTATTAACTTTTTAAATAGATTCTAGCCTCATCTGTTGCTTGTTTCTGAATATTCCACTAACATACTAAAATCCAAAATCATGATTTCAAATAAACTACTAAATATTTCCAATGTATAACAGTTTTATTTCAAAAGCAATGCGAAGTGGAATACGTTTCCCAGAAACGATTTTCGCATTTTGATTTCAATATTCTGTAAATTGAAACAATAAAACTGTCTAATATATCGTCATCAATACGCCACTTAACCGCTTAAGCTGGGCCGGTGATTTACACTACCGGAGCACAGAGGGAGCCACGCTAACGTCGCTGTCGAAGCACAAACGCTGTTCAATGACGTCACAAATCTTACGCCACCATTTTGGAAGCATCGCCATTTTGACGCGCGGTTTAGATGCAACTGTCAAAATTGTTCACATGTTTTGTGGGAGCTTTTGTTACTGGATTCGATTAAAAAAAAGTTTTGTAACGTTCAAAAATATGGCAAATTAATATGTAAACGTGCAAAATTCATATCCTTTAAAAAAAGAATGAAGTAGAAATTGGGAATCGGTAAATTCGTTTTCCTCGACACGAAAAAAAGGAAAATAGATAACGAGGTGAGTTGGCAAGTACGTGACGGGAATACTTAAATACTTACAACGCAAAGTGGAGGCAATTGTAGCTAACATTTCATAAAATAGTCAACGTTTTAGAGATTTCCTTTCGAATATCTATTACGACGAGAAATGGCTAATATAAAATTTTAACTTAAAAATCAAGAGAACACTAATGGAACAAAAGGTCCAACCCAGGTCCAAACGTCTCGTATTTTTCGAAGTAATTGTTATGTGAGTCAGTAGTTATGTTATAGTAATTCTACTGCTTTTTACACGTGCAGCCCGTGGGCTGGATATACGCAAATATCGTACAGCACTCTCCGCGTTCAATACCGCGTTTAGGATACTGGGGTTGCCCCCTTTCTGAAGTGCGTCAGGGATGTTCGCAGATGCTTTTACGTTACAATGCGTAAAAGGTGTGCTTCCCTGGTGCGCAGGGTGCGGGGCAGCTCCAACAGTGTCTTAAGCATGGTTGCGAGTCGCCTGGACTGTATATACGTGGGTCACTGTCGTGCCGTCTCTCATAGGAGGTCGCAACAGTGGCCAATCGTTATTTCTTGTCTTGTTTTCCTTGTTTTTGTTAAGTGTCTGTGCTTACTGACGTAAGTTTAACTAAGAAACTTGTTGAGTCTTACTTGAATAAAGAAAAATCCCATTCTATTCCACAATGATTTTGGATAATATGAAATGCTTATTGTTTTTAAATCTATTCTAAGCATTCGCATTGGATCAAAATTCAACTGTTTGTGCTGTATGATAATGTAATATCTTTGGAGCGATGAATTAGTTTCATCATTGTCGTAATGACTTCACCTTACTAGAGGTCCACTGTTGGACATAAGCCTCCTCCATGGAATTAGTATGACTTTTGAATTTTGAAAGTTAAAGTTAAAGAACTAGACATGAGTTTTCGCCGAAGAATAAAATCCGTAAAACTGACTTATCTCAACTCAACAGTACCTATACTTAGATCTATCGATTCCTACCAATTATGTAAATATTTTGTCTATGTATTGGTAAATTATATCATGATGACAAACCTATTTTTACAGATTAAGATAATATTCGGGACTTATTATAATATCCTTATGTTATCAATAAATGTAGCATACCCCACGTCTTGAATATAATAAAGATAAGTTATCGAAATTATTTACTTATCGAGAAAATAAGATTTATGGCCGACAGGCTAATAAAAGACATAATTTTATTATTACGAAGAAATTGCTCAATGTTTTCTTAACATACAAAATTAAATTATCTAGACTTATATAAACACAAAAGATGGTAAATAAAAGATGTAGAGGCTATCTGATAATGACGCTAAATTACAGCTATTTGCGTATAGTTTCCGTGGTGTAGCGGTTATCACATCTGCCTAACACGCAGAAGGCCCCCGGTTCGATCCCGGGCGGAAACATGGCTTTTTATAAAGTCAAAATATTCTTTTTCCTATCAAAATTTCTATGAAGTGCTCATGAAATTCTTTTAGCTATTTTTACTAAATTAGGGTCCATACCGAGCCATACTGGCTCATCCTTCCGTCTTCTTAGACAGGGATGATTTTTTTTTAACCGTGATAGATACTTCTTATTTATTTATTTCCTTAGGTATACCAACATATATTACAGATATAATAGCAGTAAATTGTGATGGTCCGTATGGTGTCGGACGTAAAGAATAGCACCATCCCATATCTTCCCGTGGGTGTCGTAAGAGGCGACTAAGGGACTCACCAGAGAATGGGCAGCAGCGTTCTCTGTGCCTTTGTAACAACCATACTGCGATCGCCAACCCGCCTGCCAAGCGTGGCGATTATGGCAAGACCCCCCCTTTGTGGGAGGCCTATGTCCAGTAGTGGACTTCTTTCGGCTGAAATTGTGATGTTAGTAGGTATTACTGCACGCCTATTAAAAGATAAACACCAGATGCAACATTTACGCAAATGGACACTAAACAAAAAAAAACGTAAAATAATTTTGACATAATGCATCATCTGCTTAGCCTTTTCCCGATGTTGGGATTGGCTTCCAGTATAACCGGATGCAGCTAAATGAATACCAGTCTTTTAAATACCAGTCTTTTAAATACCAGTCTTTTAAATACCAGTCTTTTAAATACCAGTCTTTTAAATACCAGTCTTTTAAATACCAGTCTTTTAAATACCAGTCTTTTAAATACCAGTCTTTTAAATACCAGTCTTTTAAATACCAGTCTTTTAAATGGAGCGACTGTCTGTCTGACCTCCACAACCCAGTTACTGGGTAACACGACACCCTTTGGAAAGTTTGCATGAACTGCCAAAACACTTATAGTTTTGCCTCAAAACAGTCCTACTCTGAACGATACGGTACATCTTTCAGCCATCGACACGATATAAAGGTTGATTAATATAGAGATAATTTTTTGTCTTTGTTTTTTGAGACAGATGGACCGTGTTAACCTATCATGGTATTTTTAACAGACTTAAGAAAAAGGAGGTTCTCCTTTCGACCCGTATGTTTGTATGTATGTATGTTTGTCCACGATTATCTCACGTTTGGCTGAACCGATTTTGATGCCGTTTTCGGAAAAGTGTTTGTTACATTCTGGAGAAGGTTTTAGTATATAACAACTATACATTTATTCAGCGGTTTTTCAAAAAATCAACAAAAATCAAAAAGTATACATAGAAGACTCTTTCGTTTCTTCCATCTTTTTGTTTTCGGAGGACTTTCAATCTCTGTTTTAACTGTATTGCCGTTTTTTAATGGATTTAAACCGCAGTTACGTTAAATGTAAAGAAAAGTTCTTTTGTACAATAATAAAGATTACCTAATAAAATAAACAATTTTTTTTTTGTTTGTTAAAAGTACCGCCAAATGAATCAGCCTTTACATCGGAACCATCTCTATATACCGTGATACGTGCACATTTAGTGTTACAAATGTGTATCCTACACATCGATATCCCTTACGGAATATAAATAAGCCCCCAAGCAATACTGGCGTATTTCTTACGACTCGGGATGTAAGTTGTAAGTGCGTGCTCGTGGGGCATGAAGAGGAAATTGATAGGCGTAAGTGTAATAGATGTGAATGGTTTAACTGATGCTATGTTTATTTATAAAGGAAATGTTTCGCCTTTTAGCTCTTAGTTCAGCAAAAGCCATACGTATCGATCGGTGAAGGTTAGTGGATGGGTGACCATCCCTGAATACTGAGACAAGGGGGGGGGGCAAGTCTCGGAAGGGCCTGTCTACATCTCCACGTCACGACGTCGTCAACGTGGAACGGTGCGGAGTCGCGGCACGGTGCGTTGCCGGTTGCCGCGTCGTGCTAGCGCACGGTACGCCAACGTCGCCGTGGATGAAACGACGCGTCTCTTAGCTGCCTCGGTTATTCTAATTATTATTATTATTTTTATTTTTTTATATTATAATTTATATTATTTATATATTTACTTATTGCTAACAATAGTACACGAACCAGGAGCTAACTTTGTGAGAGACTGGTGCCTGAAGTAGGTTTATATACAAACCTGTATTACAGGTCACCAGGGCCCTCCCGCGGCTAGATGCCCTCTGTGAATTTGGACCATCATAACAATATAGTAAACATAACTAAGGTATAATTCTAAAATAAAAAAAAAATAAAAATACAAACATTCGAATTGATAACCTCCTCCTTTTTGAAGTCGGTTAAAAAGAAAATACAGTAAGTTAGTGGAATACAGGAGTATGTATGAGTAACCGGAGAAAGTCTATAAAAGAGATGTGCGAGTGTGTGAGTGTGTGTGTGTCTGTCTGTGTGTGTGTGAGAGGATGCTTGAGTGAGTGTGGTGTGGGTATGGTTGATGGCATGGGGAAGTAGCAGAGGGGATCGAAGTAAACAGATATAGTTTACCTGAGAGGGATTAACAACTTCTCAGTTTCCTGATAGTCTAGAGTTTTCAAATAAATGGTGACTGAAAGGACATGTTTCATAATGGGCCCAGTCTATGTACACCACTTCAAAAAAAAGAGAAAATTCCGTAGAATCCGGGAAAAATACGGATAATTCATTTAAATACATACTGTTGTGGTAGTAAATTGCTTTTTTTGTTAATTATTTGTATGGATTATCAACATGGCGTCACGCAGATTTAGCTACTCTATAAACCATAGATCGACCATTGATCATAGAAAGGGAACTGTCAGCTGTCAGTGTCACAACAGTGCCACTTCAGTCACTTTCGTCTCGTTTTGCTTCTAGTAACTAGAGTGTTTTTTAATAACCTCGCTTTGGTTTTTTGAATTTTACATCGTTTCTTTCCCATCTATTTACCTGGGTATCCACAAATCGACGCAGAAAATCAGAATTATAAATGTCAAACGTCATTAATCAATTAAAATGACAGCTTACCGCCATGACTGTTTGTATGTTGTGTGTTGCAACTCCAAGTGCAATTTCTTATATTTTACCTGCTCAGAAAGCCATTTTAAACGAATTGGATAGTTGAGAACTATTTAAAATGTGTTTCCTTACTAATTAAGTATAGTGTACAAAGACTGGGCCCAGGCTCCATACATTTTGAAACAACTCCTTTTACATTTGTATTTAGTTTGAGGATATATATTAAGGATTTTATTTAGGTTGTTATAGAGCTATGGTCCGAGAAAGAAGAAGAAACTACGTGAGTGTGCAGAACTGCAAGGCTGTGTTTGGCATACTCTGCCTTTTCGGCGCTTATCCCTATACATATTCGGATCATATGGCAACAATGAGTGTTCTTTAAGCAACGTACGCAATATAAAGGTTTGTCTAATAGTAAGTACATCCCAGTCTTTAAAAAGGTCTACGGTTGGGTATAGGAAGGGGAGACCGGCACCAACTATGAGGATAGCCCGCTGTGCTCTCTCAACTTCAATAAGATGGCTCTTGGCAGCACCACCCCAAGATGTAATGCAGTACTGTGTTAAGGATTGGCATAAAAGATCATAAACCATCTTAATAATCTGTCGGTCCGCTACGTGTCTAAAGGTTTTAAAGATATAGATTAGTTTGCGAAGTCGGGTTACAAGGACTTTTATGTGCGGTTTGAAGGTCAGGAATTGGTCTATAATGATACCAAGGTACTTTATTTCATCAACTCTTTCGAGAACAGGACAAGAGCACAAGGAGGTGACGTTAGGAACACAAGCATGCAAGTAAATCTTCAAATGTGGATGTGAGAGATGATTCGACCTATGGGCAAAAGCGACATACTTGGTTTTATTAACGTTAAGTGTAAGAATATTCAATCGGAGCCACACGCAGACTCGGTTAAAACCCTTTTGGGCCGTGACATAGACCTCCTCCCAGCACTGACCGCTAAAAAAGAGGACAGTATCATCAGCATAGGTCAAAATTTTGCCCTTGAGAAGCTGGAGTTGGCAAAGGCCGTTTATATATACCAAGAACAGCGTTGGGCCGAGTATGCTGCCCTGAGGCACCTCGAACTCGATACATGCCTCATCGCTTAACCTATTGTCAATTCTAACTCTTTGCTTTCTTCCTGAGAGGTAGTCCTTCATCAATTTTAAAGGAATGCCTCTTACACCAAACCATTCCAACTCTTTGAGTAGGTGTGGGACAGAGACTGTGTCGAAGGTTTTTGCCAGATCAAGGAACACTGCCACACATTTTTTCCCTTGGTCTAGGTTTTTAATGATGGAGTCTACGAGTTCATGAACCGCATCATCGGTTGACTTTTTACGTCGGAAACCATATTGATTAGGAGAAAGAAGATTGTTTGTTTCTAGATAATTTGTTAGTCGACGGTTTATACGCCGTTCCAAGATCTTGGACAGAGTCGGTAAGATAGAGATAGGGCGGTAGTTATCTACACAGTCTCTATCCCCTCCCTTGTGAATAGGTTTGATGAGAGCCAATTTAAATGCTATAGGGAAAACACCTGTTGCCATAGCCAGTTTGCATATATGCGTAATAGGAGTGGTAAGAAATTTTATGTACCTCTTTAAGAACTTGCCAGAAATTTGGTCATATCCTACAGCACACTTGTCCTTCAATTCCTTAATGAGGAAAAATACTTCATCTTCATCAAATTTGTTGAATTGCTTAAGATTACCTTACCTAGACCTCTTTTAACGTACACGACTTGTTACATTGTTCTCACATTGTAACCCCTAGATTATATTATATATATGAATGATGTAACCGGAATTTGTAACATATTACTTATTAGTTTTAAAAGAGTGTTCATGGAGTTTCTTGCTCGTTCTTCTTCATAAAAACCTACTGTTTGGAACGAGCAACTAGCTTCAACTTTCTGACTGACTGACTCTGACAATTCAAAAGTACCTGTAAATGGTTTATTTGAAATAAATGATTTTGAGTTTGAGTTTGAGCGTCGGCGTTGCGGCGCGGGCGTTGCGGCGCAGGCGTCGTGACGTTCATTTTCATTTACCCAGTTTCCCAAATAGGCAGGTGAACATGACAGTTGTCTCATTTATAGGCAGGTTAACATGTCAGTTGTCTCATTTATAGAGGGTCTCACAATGAGAGGTCGAAATGCTCTATTTATCATATGTGTATCATATGTATGTGTATACAAGCGTGTCATAACTTGTCTAAACCTGATAAATTGTCTCACTTATACGGGTTATCGAACTACGAAGTTCCAATTATAGAGATAAACATAAAAAAAAATTCGTCGGAACTTCATTGTAATTATCAATAACAATATTATTAAAAATCTTTATTTATACCATAACCTTCAACTTTGCTTAAATACTAAGTCACATGAAGTTTAGTGATTTAAAGGTCTTACAGATAGAGTAAACACTGACTCCCAAACTAGGAGATCCTGTGACTTGGGAGTCAGTGTTCTGCTGTCACTATTTTACCAAAAACCTTTTACTAAAAAGTGTGTTATTGGCACTTATAAACTTAGCGAAAAAAAAAACAATAATAGATATTTCTCACACATCCAGAGCCTACGTACCCAGGTTTCACTGTATTAGGTGACAATATGTATGACTGTAGCAAAATATCGCTAAACACAGTAATTATCGAACTGCTAATCCTCTAACTCCATTACACCACTAATTCCCAACATTAGTTCCCAATTAAGTCACTATTATATTAACTACATCAACACATACAAATCCCATTGCTGATGCCGTACGGGCGTTGAATAAATTATTATCATTGAATGCGAATACATTTGGGGAATACAAATAATTAGGTGGCTAGTATCTGTATTGAATAACTAACGTACGAATGTCTTGTTCTGGTCGAATTTGTTGGACCAGTCAAAAATAGGTACAGGTTGAATATAATATTGCAAAAATGTCCAGTTTGAAAAGTACATAATCATTTATTTTTATTTAAGTTTATTTCTAACTGCAATATTTTGGGACTTGTCATCAAAAATCATTAAAACTTTGCTAAAAAAAAATTGTCACATTTCATCTAAGACAAGTTCGGTTCAAATGGTTATAAATAGCCTATACTAGCTCCGCTTTACGGCTTTAATAATAATAATTCTTTTATTCAGAAAACTAAGACCCAATGTGTTAGTAATTACAATAATGAGTTTAACTATTGTTAGTAAAATGACACGAATACTGGTGATTCATAACGTCATATTAATTTATGATCGTCCTCACAATCTTTTTCAGAATTGGAGACCTAACATCCTCCCTTATTATTTTGAGGATGCTGTTGCTAGTTTCTTGCACCCTGCTTAGA
This sequence comes from Charanyca ferruginea, assembly GCA_947361185.1. Classification (NCBI taxonomy): domain Eukaryota; kingdom Metazoa; phylum Arthropoda; class Insecta; order Lepidoptera; family Noctuidae; genus Charanyca; species Charanyca ferruginea. Next base: position 25,629,019 of record OX376058.1, on the reverse strand, counting down.
AGAGAAGCGGTTTGTTTGCGATCAAATTAAAAAAAAAAACATGAAATTTCATGAAAACCGTCGGTTCGATTCTACACAAACTCGATCTTTGCATCGATCAACCAAACACCCTGTATAATACACACATTGGGTGTATATACCTACAGTAAGTCAGAGGGCGTTCCCTTAAATTCGTTAGGTAATCTACATCATAAATAGATTTAAAAAAAATATCAGTATATAAAAATAAATATGTGATACTTTCGGTTTTCGGTGTCCTTTTACATGAGATCTGTCTGCCTAGGCTATTTGTGAAGCATTTTCAAGCTAAAAATAAACAGCTCTATTTTTTCCCGCAAACCCTTGTGGAGAGTTCATTTGAAATGTATTCATAAACTGAGCCACCAACACACCGTTGCCTCTAGTATTTAAATCTTATCTGCGTGATAAAATGAAACAATATAGTGATAATCTAAATCGAGATAGTGAAAAATCTCAATTTTCTTCTCCCATTTTCATCAGAACCCATGTAAACCCCGCAAAAATTCCTTCACAAGCCACTGGCAGCATAACATTCCAAAAATTCCATTCTACACTAGAAACAGGCTTTTATTTAGACGTCACACTGGCTGGATAGAATGCACTCGACGTACACGTTGCACACGTTGTTCAAAGTGTTCCAAGAAAAATCAACACAAGAGGCGGCCGATTTGAAAATAGAACGGCCGAGTCACGTCCGTAGAAAAACCGAAGCCTGGTCGTGTCAGTAGCGCTGTGGACGTTCGTGTTGCGCTGTTTGTAGAACAAGTTAGTACCTATATACTACTAGCACTTTGCCCACGACTTCGTCCGCATGAATTTTCTTCAGGATCCCTATTTTCTTGATAATGCAATATAGCCTATAGCACTCAGGGATAACGTATCTTCCTATTGGTGAAAGAATTTTTGAAATCGGATGAATAGTTAGATTTTCTTACCTCTTAATAATTATTAGTACGGATTCAATACATATTACATTCTTTAGGTTTTAAATACACAGTGGTTTTAAGTTTTTCTCAAAAGAATCTAATCTTCGGTTTCTTGAACAGTTTTTGGTTGACTAACAACCAATAACAGCAGCTTACGTGTGTTTAATAATATTAGATTTGTCTTATTAATTTTTCGTTCAAGGCACCGAAGATGACCAACTTACAACTATTGTACCAAACCACGTTATAATTTAATTTAAGAAAGTCTATTTTTATTAAAACATTAAACAAATAAAAGTAAGAAAATTCGGTTAGAGTTAGGGCGTAGTTTACTAGTAAATTCGTCGACGGCGACGGCGGGCGCCTTGGTCTATCTTATCGGAAGGTTTATTTGGGTGACCACATAAGAAAGTGAAAGTTCATAAAATTCATATCAAAAATCGCACCATCAACATAAAAAAAAAACTTTTAGCAGAAAAAAAAAACAAAAAAGGCATGTTTCCGCCCGGGATCGAACCGGGGGCCTTCTGCGTGTTAGGCAGATGTGATAACCGCTACACCACGGAAACTATACAAAACCCTTTCAAATTGTTCATTGGTAGTCAATTATTAAAATTGTTAGCATACTAGCTTCTGCTTGTGATTTCGTCAGCGCTTAGCTGAATATAGAGAATGTTAGAACTTTTGCTTGGTCTCAAGAATACAAAAACGGGATAAAACTATCCCATGCAATATCTATTTGGGTGCCATAGGTTAATTCTGTTTAGCCGTATAAGCGTGAAAGAGTAACAAACATCCATCCATTGATCCATTCTTAAAAAAATTACGTTTAGGTGTAACTAGCAATAGCGACACGCCCTGGTTTTGCACAACTATTATCGTTATATTTCAATTAATTTACACAAAACCTCAACAAATGATACACTGAAACCTTCCTCATGAATCACTGTGTCTATTAGTGAAAACGATTTGAAAATCCGTTCAGTGGTTTTTGAGTTTATCGCGAACAGACAGAGACGCAGCGGTGGAATTTATTTATATTATTCTATGTAGTAAGTTAGGATTATTTTTTATTAGGTGTGCCAAAAAATATCTAGATGAAACTGGATGGTATTAAAAAACTTTTACTAAATAAGTTTTATAGCTCTATATTCTATTTTGGCTTTGAACCACAAAACATTTTAATTTTGTATTCAAAACTAAAAGCTACTCTGTGGCTCTCTGTTACTAGATAGACAAAACACTCAGAAACTAAAAATAAATCAACAAAAGGTCTGTCTAGACTATACGGGTAACGAACTTTTAGTCATTAACAGATTTTTATAATCAAAAATGTTTAACTTTCATTATTATTTTTTCTAATTAAGCAATTTAAAAAACATTATCATCTGTCTAGACATTTCTCAACTAAATTGAGGTCGGCTTCCAGTCTAACCTGGTAATCGGAAGCGAGGAACCTATGCTCAGCGGTCACGCTTTCAAACACTAGACTAACGAGGTAGTCAAGTACAGTACGGTCAACGTAACTTGGCGCGTCTGAAGTTAGCCGATTAGCTGCGCAGTAGACAATTTCGTTCCTAAAAGTTCCATTGCGCAGCCAAACAGCTAACTTCAGACGCGATGTTATAAATGCATAAGTAACTCTGTTTTTCTGTATGTTTGTTGTTTGCAGATTGACGAACAGTATGGTTACGTAGGTGTAGATATAATAATAATTATTATTTTTTACTTTTTTTTTCTGTAATTTACTTTTCTACATATATTTATATTTGTTTATTCATTTACACTATTTATTTTTTATATATTAACCTAACCGTGGCGTCACTTTGGGCCCTATTAGAATATCAGCGATGTGACGTTTTTAAATGTTACAGCACCATGCTGAGATATGGGCCTTTTGGCATCGTACAGGACCGATTTCCTTTCTTATTTTTTATTTTTATTTTTGTTTTTTATTTTACAATAATAATTCAACCTTGTTATTATTTGTGGGTTTGTACTGTCCAGGCCAATAAATGCTTTTTCTTTTTTTCTTTGTTACTTCATCCACTAAACTGATCGTTATGAAATTTTACAAAGAGGTAGTTTGGAATCTGGATAAGCACATCATCATCTGCAGGCTGCAGATGATGATGTGCCCCAACTATTTTGTTTTGTTTCCCAACTATTTTGGGGTCGGCTTCCAGTCTAACTGGATTCAGCTGATTACCAGTGATTTTCATGGAGCGACTACCTGTCTGACCTCCATAACCCAGTTACTAGGTAACACGAGACCCCTTTTAAAGATGGGTTGTTAGATTTTCCGGCTTTCAACTACCCATAAAAACGGTTTCACCTTAAGGCTTGTATACCTACATGCCAATAACATTTTGAGCATTTGGCCTGTAATTAGTTGTGTTTAGTGTGTTTTGTGTTTTTGTAATTTGTGGACGAGCGCGGGGGTGATGTAGACGCAGTCTTTAATCGGACGCATTTTAATTTATTGTAATAACAATAATACTTATTTGTAGAAAGTAACAAAACCAAATCATTTTCCTTTGTATTGCAAAGCAGTAGATATTTTTTTATACTCTTTTGATAAGAAATTAAGGAGTAAAATGGTTTCACCTCAATGATTTGGAGGTGATTTGACATGTTTTTTATTATTATGTGATACCGATAGAAAAATTGTGGCTAAACCAAATTACCTACGTATCGTATCATGTAGATTACTAACAATTTTTCAGATGTAATTTATCTGTAAATGTCGACGAAAAGTTGCTACATCTGCATGCTTCTTTCAAGCTTTTTTCGAGAGAGCAGCCTTAATTCTGAACTTTATGCAGACGAAGACGTGAACAGTAGCTGCTAAAGTTATACCTATATTTATTCCCTCCCAACTAGACTCCCATAAAGTAAATACTTCGCACAGTATTCTTAGCATTGAACTCAGTGACTGTGGACTTAACCATACTGTTCTCATATACGTTTGAGAACAGTGTGCAAGTTAACTAGATTTAATTAAAGTTGCCTTTGTTAACCAAAGTTGTGGGTAGCAGTTGATATTTTAATATTTAGACTATTGTCCCGGTTGTGCCCTAACTTCATAATACAGTGTTTGGTAAAGGACTTTCATATTTGTTGAGGCAATATTGTGGGAGTAATAATTTTCTCTCGACAGAATTTCAATCACAGTGGCCTGTCTCAATGAAGACTTGTCAAGTATGCAGAAGACATTATAGTGCACAAGTTAGTGTGTGCGCAAACAAAAGTACGACTATGAAAGTGGGGACAGCAATTCGACACGACCAGAGAGAGAACAAAGGACCAACGGCGCTAACTTTCAAATTCAGGACTGCTGCTGAGAAATTCGTAATGGGGAATCCAATAACACTTTGTCCGACCTGAAAATCGTACCCAGGATCCCACGCTAAGCAGTCGCATTTGCGACCACTAGACCAACGAGGAGTTAAAAAGGTCGATCGGTGCCTTTGCGAGTACTAGTTTTTTTTAGTTTTTAGGTAAAATAAATGACTAAAATAAGTTTTTAATGTCGTCAAAGCATTTTTGTTTAATTAAACTATTACAGGCACTTTTGAATTGTCAAGAAGTCGGTTAGTTAGTCAGTAAGTTGAAGCTAGTTTTGCTTGTGATTCAAAAACGTGGGTAAGATAAAAGAAAAGTAGAAGATAAAAGAGCAAGAAACTCCACAGACACTCTAGTCAATCAAATGTTTACAAAATGAATATCAATGAGTACGTCTAAATCTCTACTGAGTTTTTTCATAACATAAACAGTCAATCCAATTTAGCGTGTTTAACTTTAGGACATAACTCGGGAATTGCGTTTGACCGAGTAAAATATAACTTTTCGTGCTTGCCAAAAAATCTACGACAACGCGTTTCAACTTTAATCATAGTATTTTATCATAAAACCTACGCAAACAGACCGCATCAAAATAACGAGCTCATCTCACTAAAAGTAAAAAAAACCACCTCATTTCGTCATACTTACCCAAAGTACATACAAACCACCTGTGTACTACTTACAATCAACAGGACCCAAAAACTGACAGCCAAAAAAACTACAGTCATCCCAAACCCGCACTAAAGGCAGATTAAAATTTTCCATCTGCTTTTAACCCTGACTCTGCCGACTAAACAGAAGAGCACTGAAAAGCCTAATTTATCTCCAGCGAGAAAACAAAAGAAGCGATGTTCGTACGGTTGCACAAAGAGGAACTATCTGGCACCTGCGAAGGCTTTATTCCAGTTCAATTAATCGCGGCAGCAAATGAAGTTGGTCGCCACCTCCTTCGTAGGTATTTTTAATTAAAGCAAGCCTCGGCGCCCACTAAGCGCTTTAGGGTTAAGTATAAGAGGGGAGATGTAGCGGGACAAAGAAAACAAAACAATTGAAGATGTTACTTTTTTGGTTGTGATTATTGATCAGCTGTTACGATGGTCAGAGCAAATCCGCTTTATAACCTCAAAATTCACTATCTTTCACACAAAAAGCATTTGATCACAAATCATGAAATAACGAATCTAAATAAAGAAGCACGCCATACAAATAGAAACCTAAGAAAACTACCTGACAATCTATTCTGTAAAGGGAGTTTGAGGTGAGCTGTCGTCCGACCAGCAATGCTATTCCGTTAGAACTCACTTTAAGGCTCACTTCTGATTCCGCGATGAAAACTGTATTAGGTATTCTGTAACCTGGTGAAAGCTACGTATTGTCACGTAACTATTTTAGCGAGCACCAAATACTTTTCACTTCAGATACTTATGTGAAATCGGAAATTAGATATCAATAGAAATAAAATTAGAATTCGCGGGTGATTTCTGACAGAATTGCACTGCTGATACTAGGGATTGACCACTTTGTCCAACTCCAAACTAGTAACGAGAAACGCAATTTATTCCATACAAATTGCAGCTAACGTTAACGCGATCGAAAGCGTTTGAATTTGTAGAATAAGTCGCACTTAACACTCTGATAACCGTGACACGATGGTAGGGTAATTAAAACCACATCCAAAAAACGGAGGCCTTGAGCGATCACATGGTTGGACACTAACCCTGTGATCGCTCACCGCTTTCGCTCCCCCAAATAAGCTCCCGGCTCCTTTAACTTAACCCAGTCTTACCTGTTCTAATGGGATAAAGTTTTATGGGAGGAAAAACTCCTTCAATGAAGCGTTCGACGATCATATGCAGGTCTAATGGAATGCTGCGAAATGCCAACGCTCAACTCTGCTCAACTATTTGGATTAAAAATGATTAATTAATGCCTTTCAGGTGAATTTCGAAGTTTAAAGTTTGAAGTTTTTGAAAGATATTTATGGAGAAGGGGAAGGTTTGACGTGTTCTTCATAAGGTAAATGGATTTTTTAAGGTAAATTGGTAGGCAGTGGAGGATTATTCTTATGTTGTTTTGTATTGCCCTTGCCTTTTTTATTTTTAAGTTTTTAAAGGCAATTTGTTTATTTTAGAAAAAAAAAAATTTTTTGCTTTTTAGTGTCAGTGCATGTCTTATTATCTCAAATTAATTAAGAAACAGTAACACCAAACGAATTGAGTCATCATCATCTGCCTAGCCTTTTTCCCAATCACGTTGGGGTCGGCTTCCAGTATAATGGATGCAGCTGAATACCAGTGTTTTACATGGAGCGACTGCCTATCGGACCTCCACAACCCAGTTACTGGGTAACATGATACCCCTTGGTAAGACTGGTTGTCAGACTTTCTGGCTTCTGACTACCCATAACGACTACCAAAGATCTTCAAATGACAGCCGGGACCAAAGGCTTTACGTGCTTTCCGAGGCAAGGAGGGAACTCGGTATGAAAGTGATGGTGACTCATCCACAGACCAACCGCAGCTAGCGTAGCTTAACCTTTGACCGACAGATCTGTACGGATTTAACCGAATTGAGTCATCCCTTAATTTTCCACCCCCACAGGTTGGTATGGGAAATTGATATGGGACCAACTTTGAGGTATATAGAATCATCGAAATCGGACTACACTATCAAAAGTTATACGTGGCCAAACATAAAATAAATACCTACGTGTCGAATTGAGAAAATATTTTTGAAGTCGGTTAAAAACCCTTAAAACGGTCTAATCGAAAATATATTCACACCCAATAAAAATTTAGTACTAAATCGGCGTGGCAACTACGTAAATGACTCTCGAAATGCATTCAGAGAAATCCAGCACACTTCGATCTCGGCTGCCACGTATCTATTCGTGTATAATTTAGCAATTGAGCGGGTAAAAACGTCAGCGCTCTGGAACCTGCGTCACGGGCCTAACGAACTGACTGCAAGAGTAGATCGAACTACATACACTATTCAATAGTTCCTGTACGTCCGTGTATTGCCTTTTTGAGTATGCATTTTTCGATTTCCTGTATTTTTTTTTGTCAGGGATTTTTAGTAATTGTGTACGTGCAGTTTTAGAGGTCTGGTTAAGGGCCCTTCCCGGACCTATTAGTAAACGTCCACGCGAGCATGATTGAATCTTTTTTTGTTTCGAACGAGTGAGTGAGAACGCAATGACATAGCAAGAAAATTGGCGTGCAAGGATTTCACAAAACGTGTGTTAGGAAATACTTGTTTTAGAAAAAGCCTTACAAGTTTTAGAAAAAAATGATTGCAATTTAGAATATACATTACATGTGCAAGGTTTCTTTGATGATATTTACTTTACTTTTCAATGTATCAGTACACTATGAACGGTCAAAGTTTAGATACAATTTTTTACCGTCTCATGGAAAGATTTTCAATGAAATTAAAATACATGTTTTATAGTATTTAACCAAAAGGGTAAATATCGAATTCACTCAAAAAAAAAACTAATTATTTATTCCCTACTTAAAACACCAGTCGGGGTAGAATTTTTTGATAATCTCGAAACCCTCTTTAGTGCAATCATGTTAGGAAAGATTTTCCATTGCGCATAATTTTACGTTATATCTCCATATAAAATGGATTTCTATAACCCAACCCAACAGCTAGGTATCTGATCGAATCAAACAAGAATAATACTCATGTATGGTTCCATTTCAGCTACAGACAACAACAACAATATCCAGTTTAGTGAACATTTCCTACTAATCCATAATAATTATGCACCAATTAATTGTTATAATGCTCAGATGAATCACACACCTCAGCAGTTGAATAACAGCCGTTCTAATTACCGTATTAACGGATATTCAATACGTGTATTGATATAATTATGTATGTAAGTCAATGATATAATACACTTAGATGCGTTACCCGCGCTCAATAATGGCAATATTAAAGCAAGGCAATTGCCGGGGTTTCACTTAGTCACGTACCACCCAGTGTCGCGGCGGCTATACGTCAGTATCGCTCGTAATTCACACATAACTGACGTAACAAGATTTGTATGTTTAGCTTTTTCTAACAGGTGTACGCTGTATGCTTATGTCCTTTTCTTTGCACTGTATAATTGTATGCGCCTATTGGTATATAGATATAAAATTTTGCGCCGTTTTAAAGTGCACTAATGTTCGTGTATGACGCGTCTATTTATAATACGTCATTGATGTAAGTATGTAGTTTCGTAACAATCAAATAATATTCTACAGGGCAAAGGAATCTTCTCATACAGAGAAAACACCAGTATTAATCACCGCGCTTGCTGAAGGCGGATTGGCGATTCCAGACTTATATTAATTACTCACGATGTTTTTTCTTCCCCGACGTCAGTGATGTCTAAGGATGTTACCACACCGATCGATCCATCGTCGATCGATGCCATCAATCGACATCGATCGACGTTGATCGATTGGTGTGGTAGCTATGGCTAATCGACGGACGCCGTTCCACTAACCAATCGATCGATTGCCCGTCGATGGCATCGGTCGACATTGATCGATTAACCCCAGCTATAATCCATCAGTAATAATAATCAAGCAGCTCGATCGACGTCGACTAATAAATTCTACAATCGATCGATGCCGTCGATCGACGATCGATCGATTGGTCTGGTAACACCCTTACTGTTTGTGTACTTACGTGAGTGTATATGTTTGTAAAACTGCAGCAGTATGTCTATTCTTATTATAGATTAAGAACAACGGATTAACTCACTGTGTTGTCGGGTTCGTCCGACTAGTTTCGATGGCATACGGCCACCTTTTTCAAGGAGTTCCACAGGATGACACACCGCCCGTCGCGTTCCTGCGGAACTCCTTGAAAAAGGTGGCCGTATGCCATCGAAACTAGTCGGACGAACCCGGCAACACAGTGAGTTAATCCGTTGTTCTTAATCTATAATGTGTAACAATACTCACGTTTCGTTTAATGAGAAAATATGTCTATTCTGTTTGAATCTCCCTCGGTGAAAACCTAGGTGAAGTGAGCTGTCATCTGTCCGTCTGCTTTGCCAATCCCTAGTATCGAGACGGATGACAGCTCACTTCACCTAGGTGAGCCACCGAGGGAGATTGTAATTGCACTGCAGTTGAATTGCTATAAGTATTTTTATTCCTTAAAATGATGTGTGTGTTGTGTTGTGTTGTTGTGTATTTGTTGTTTGTGTGTCGTGGGTGCGTTTACCCACGGCCACGACACAGGAGAAAATACTAATGTGTGGCAACATTTTCAAAAAAGGAATAAAAATACTTATAGTAATTCAACTGCTGCAGTTTTCCTTCAACTTTTAGGACCAAATAGACTTAAGTTATGTACTATCCACAAAATGGCCGCCGAACTCAACGTTGTCACCAAAACATTCACAGATCATAACCAATGGCAGGTGAACCGACACACGTCAATCTGAAAACAGACAGCGATATCCTCATTCCATACAAAAAGTCAATACTTTAAAATTGAAAGCCAGTCGCGGTCGACAACGTAATAAACTTTCAATCAAATTGTTCCCAACCATACCGAGGTATACCGAGCTAGGTACGGCACCTAACCCAGCGCGATTGGCGAGCGTTTTGTGAAAATAATATTTTTAATTAATCCCCTTTTCTATACGGGATGAAATATTGTGATAACTGGCACAGAACGTCGGTTACTGGATATCCTTTTTAACCGACTTCAAAAAGGAGGAGGTTATCAATTCGAATGTTTATATATTTTTTTATGTATGTTCGGGCATAACTCTGTCATATATAGACGGATTTGCAAAATTCTTTTTTGTTCGAAAGGGGTTTATCCCGAAATGGTCCCATATAAATTTTACCAAAATTGACACAGCCCTTTTTGAGAAAATCAACAAATTCCCAAAAAAAAATACTTAGACGACGTTTTAGTTTCTTCAATCTTTGGAGGACTTACAATCTTTTTTAAGTGTGTCGCCGTTTCTTAATGGATTTGAATGTTAAGGCAGCAGTAAAAACCGAAAAATAAAAAGTTTTTTCAAAAAGAAGAAAACCGCCTTCAAAAACTAAAAAGTGATAAATAACTTTAGCACAGAACACACATTACTTTACTTTCGGAAGTCGGTGGCAATACAAAACAACAAACACAAAGCCACCGCCACCGACTTCCGAAAGTAATTGTGTGTTCTGTGCTAAAGTTATTTATCACTTTTTAGTTTTTGAAGGCGGTTTTCTTTTTTTTCGAAAAAACTTTTTATTTTTCGCTTTTTAGTGTTGCCCTAACATCCAAATCCATTAAGAAACGGGGACACTTAAAAGAGATTGTAAGTCCTCCAAAGATTGAAGAAACTAAAACGTCGTTTAAGTAATTTATTTAGGAATTTGTTGATTTTCTCAAAAAGGGCTGTATCAATTTTGATAAAATTTATACTGGACCATTTCGAAATAAACCTCTTTCGAACAAAAAAGAATTTTGCAAATCCGTCTATATATGAAAGAGTTATGCCCGAACATACATAAAAAAAAAACATTCGAATTGATAACCTCCTCCTTTTTGAAGTCGGTTAAAAAGTAGTCATCGATTGTAACTTCTGAATTCATAAACACCTCCAATACCCTTGGCAGACAATATGGAACCTTAAAAATGTTAGATTTTGAGTTAAATCTAGACCAGTTCGTTGAATTCTTCACAACATTTTAAACGAACCGTCTGCTATCTAACACTTTTACTACTTCTCACCTTGAAGTTTTATTTCAAGATTCCAGACAGTTTCCAGAAAATAGCTAAGTTTCTGGCCGTCTAGACAAGTTTAGTTCACAATATATATAGAGAAGATACAAAAAGAAATAAGTACGTTATAACGTATCTAATAAAAGTAATATAAAGTTTGAGATACATATCTATATACTCGTAAGTACATATATTTTTGTAACCCTTGGAGGGAGTTTGACGCACCCCATGGCAGACCAATTAAGGGGTCCCATAATTGATTGCTTTTAGAAGGTACTAAAGGCTTATGAGTAGAAGGATGTATAATGTAGATATATGTATACTAGCTGATACACGCGACTGACGTCCGCGTGATTGTCTGTTTTCAGCGGGGTTATACTTTTTGCGCGAAACCAACCAATTTTTTCTCTAAAATAAAAGCCTAAGATACTCCTTATAACATCAGCTATCTATCAGTGAACGTCCCGTCAAAATCGGTCGAGGAGTTTAAGTGATTAGCCGAATCAAACAGACAGACAGGTAACATGATATCCCTTGGTAAGACTGGTGTTCAGACTTTCTGGCTTCTGACTACCCATAACGACTGCCAAAAATCTACGAATGACAGTCGGGACCAACGGCTTTACGTGCTTTCCGTGGCAAGGGGGGAACTCGGTATGACATGTATGGTCCAGTGGCGTGCCTATGGGTCAAAGTTAGGGCAAGCCCGACAGATTTAAGAATAAAAACCCGATAAATTTCCAATACTTATTTAGAGGTATTTTCTTATAGAGATTCTTTTTTTTTTAAGTTTCGCGTAATTGATAGCAAGCCAGGCTTTGCGGCTTTAATGGAAGGCACGCCACTGGTATGGTCACCCATCCACAGACCGACCAAGATAACTTAAGGTTTTACATAACCACGAGCTCCTCTCCGTCTACCAAACCGATACAAAAAACAATATTTGCATCGACTGCCTAACCCCTTTAAAAAACAAAAGCATGCAGTAATTAATCCTACAGATAAATCCCTTATAAGCCCGGTATAAAATACCCACGAGCCGACATAATATTATCGTAATACGGCGATCGGATATATCGCAATTTGCAACGGTATTTTAACCGAAATTTATTCGTCAACTGAAGCCTGAAACTATGGCTATATCAGTTGCATTCATGACGGTTAATTACAGGACTTTATGTACAACTCAACACTATTAATAATGCGAAAGTTTATCTGTTTCGTCTGTTTGCGAAATTGTCATGATTATTTTTGATGTGAAAATAATTCAGTGTGAGAGAAACATGGAATGTACATTTTCATTAAGCAGTTTTTCGAAAGTGTACTCTTTCAATAATTTCGCGTATTATGTTTTATTTAAAACTAGCTTTTGCCCGCGATTTCTTCCGCGTAAATTTCGGTTATCACGGATGCAAATCAAGTCGCGGATTAAAAAGTAGCCTATGTCCTTTCCCACGGTTTGAGCTATCTTCATACCAAAGTTCATCAAAATCGGTTCAGCCGTTTCGTCGTGAAAACGTTACAGACAGACAGAGTTACTTTCGCATTTATAATATTGGTACGAACTTGTATAAACGTAACACAGTAAACTTCCAAATAAGGAATTGAAGAATCAAAGAAAATCTAAGTATATACTTACTAGTCTTCTTTTATTGTATAAAACACAATGATTTACTACACAATTTCCTAATCCATACTAATATTATAAATCTGTCTGTAACGTTTTCAGGAGGAAACGACAAGATAAAGATACATTTATTTGCTCAAACATGTGTACACATACAAGAATAATACATGCATGCAAGATAACATGCAAATTAAATAGTTCAGACATGTTTACTACATATTTTGGCGTGCAAATATTATGATTGTTAATAATTTAGGTAGTCAAGTCAATATAATTATCAATTTAGCAAACAATATAAATTAAAACTGACGACTGAACCGATTTTGATTAAATTTGGTATTAAGATAGCTTGAACCTTGGGAATAGCTGTTTTATAGCTGTTTTGACATATGCTATTTTATAATAAGCGACTTCGTCTGCATCCGCGATAACCGACATTCACGCGGACGAAGTCGCGAGAATAACCTAGTAGGTAGGTACTATTATAAACGCAAAAGTTTGTAACGATGGATCCAATGGCTGGGTTACTCTTTCATGCTTAAACAAGGAATTAGCTTAACAAAATTCAGCACACATAGAGACAGAGTGCCTTAAGACCGCGTATTCGATTCGTGACAAAAACTTCATGTTTTTGCGTTTTGCCCAAAGCAATATCGTAATAATGCGAGCAGATTATTTAAAGACCATTACAGTTTTAGAAAGATTAAGTCTTGATTTAGGGAACTACAGAGTAAAAGTATAATTTTTAATTATGGTTTTTTAAAGCGAAGACAATCCTTTCATAGCGTCGACGTCAGACGTCAGAGTTAACTTTCAAGACGAATACAACCATTACAGTATGCCAAAATATTTTGTTTTATGGATTTTTCCAACAGGATATACAGTTTTGAAGTCTACTACAGAGCCAAAATTACGAAAATATTACTATTATGAACTAAAAACAATGTTGAAAAAGTACAAAATCGGTTCACTTTGACAATTTTTTTTCACCAGTATTTGAATAAAAACATAACTGATATAATATATGTATTTTATGAAAATAAAGGTTATGCTTAATATACAGAATGTTTTCAGTCCGTTAGACGAACTCATTTATTTTAGTTTTTTTTTTAAAGCACTGTATAACATCACGCGCTGTCGTTTGCCGATCAATTTCAATGATTCGTGCTTATTTCGTGCGTATTATTCACAGACAGACAGATTCACAGACACATTCTTAAGACATTACCTAACTTTTACTTGGTACCTACTCTTAAGAGCTAAACATTTAATGAGTAAACACTTTAGGCACAAAGAATAATCCTAAATAATTCCGTTTTCTGTTAAAATCTTTGATAAGCCGCTGAGCCGCTTCCAAGAGTTAAATAGCTACTATTTACTTTTTACCGAATTTAACTTCGTATTTATATTTTACCTTTTACGAAATCGCGTATTTGTGAACTGTGAAATACGTTTCAGGTACTCAATTACATTTTAATATGTAAAAATAAAATTGAAAAGTATTACTTGCCGTATTGTGCTTGATAATTATGTTTTTCCTTTTTTGGTTTTGACTTTTACTGAAAAACTTTATTTGATACAAGGGGTTTTTAGTCCCTACCTTTATTGAATACCTACTTTTTTATATTAATACAGGCTTGCGCATCACTTAAGGCGACGATATACGACTTTTACAGATTTTAAACTGACAATCACGTCAAAATGTGCAGTGTAAATGATTTGAAAAAAATATATGTTAAACTAGATCATTCTCTTAATCATATAGAAAGTGAATATTTTTGATGAAGTTCATATTAAATAGTTTAATTAACTCGTGAAGTTGTGTCTGACGCGGACAAAACATTGACAATCACACAAAATCTACCAGGTAAACTTACACTATCTTACAGACAATTTTATTATCTATCTTTTAGTATACGCCTTTTTTTGTTTTGCATCAGTTTTGCGTCCAAAACTCTCAAAGTTTAGTCGAAAAAATTAAATAAAAGTAGTATTCTTTCAAAATTAAAAAAAAGGCGTATACTAAAAGATAGATAATAAAATTGTCTGTAAGATGGTGTAAGTTTCGTTTAATTATACCTGGTAGATTTTGTGTGATTGTCAATGTTTTGTCCGCGTCAGACACAACTTCACGTATTAATTAAACTATATAATATGAATATAATTTAAAATATTCACTTACTAAGTGATTAAGAGAATGTTCTAGTTTAACATATATTTTTTTCAAATTATTTACACTGCACATTTTGACGTGATTGTCAGTTTAAAATCTGTAAAAGGCGGTTAATAGCCCCTTAAGATCAGGTGATCTTAAGTGATGTTGCGGCCTGAGGCCTAGTATCTTTAATTTGATTTTTTTTTAATATTTTACCAATATTGAAATGGGGAAATAAAAGTGTGTTTCATTAATTTTCATCTTACTAACGACGACGACACGGTTGGCGCAGTGGCTGAGCGATCGACTGCTGCGCAGCGTGTTGCGGGTTCGATTCCCGCCCAGGGTAAACATTTGTGTGATGAGCACTTGTGTTTGCCTTGTGTCTGGGTGTTGTTTATCTATATATGTATGTTTTTACAAAAAAAAAAAAAAAAAGTATTTGTGTATGTATATCAGCTGTCTGACACCCATAGTACAGGGTCTCCCTAGTTTGGGGTCAGATGGCCGTGTGTGAAAAATGTCCCCACATATTATTATTATATTATTATCTTAAAATATTGTATTTTTTGTAGGAAACAAAAGTTATTTTGTTCAGTACTTTTACTATTAGAAGATTGTATAATTACAACATAAAATTTAGTAAGACAATATTTTAGTATTTGTTTTTATTTTTTTACTCTTTTTATTACAGAAGTCTTTCGTTGTTTACTAAACCTTTCAAAGAATTTGCAGATGTATGAAATATAAATAAGGACTATTTTATTTCGTAGAATATTTATTATACGTCCATTCAGTACAAGCATAAACGTATTACTTTAAGTATTTTGTAAAATATAATTATTTTAACATTCGTGTATTTATGTTTTGTATTACAAACTGATTTTTTTCTACTAATATTAAAATTTACCGGAAGTCGGGCAGCAGCGGCCTCCGTGTATTTAACAACCTCACTGCGATCCCAAAGACGCCTGCCAAGCGTGGGGATTATGGCAACCCCCCCCCCCCCTTTATGGGAGAGACCTTTGTTCAACAGTGTTCTTACTGCTGATGATGATGATTGAAATTCACGCAGACGAAATCGTAGGCCAAAATATTTAATAAACCACATAATAAAAACCCGTTTTTATAGTCGCTAAAATGCGAGTACAAATAGCATTTTTTTTTAACCAAAAAAGTAGATAAGCTTGGCCTTGGCGACAGAAGGATTTTTGTGTTGCATCGTTACGTTCATTGCATATTCATAGCGCGTGTTTTGTACAACAAAATGGCCGCCATTGTTATTGTACACGATTTGTGATTCGTTAGCGATAGCTCGGGTTTTAGTTTTTTATGTGTACCTATGCTAACTGTGACACTGAGAGGTTAATTTTGTATTGTTAACTAGCTTAAATATCTTTTGTGGTTCTAGATACCTATTTTTCTGCAGAAATATTTTTACCGTCAATGTCCATCTCAGCGACACTCATTGATGTCAAAAACCTGTCAAAAATGTAGGTAAAATTGAAGCGTTTTGACAGATCGAGACTGAGAGTAGACAGCAAATGTTGCTAAAGATTATGAAAATATCCCCGCGACGGCAGTCACACCTAAATTTTTTTAAAATTAACCAGAACTAGTAGATTTAAACATCTATGATACGTAATATTAAATACCTAATAAAACATTTCCAAACCACAAAGGTTACCATCGAACGTTCTCTCATTGAACTAAGTAGACGTTAAGAAAACTTGCATTGTTTGATTTTAATTAAACTTTGGCCGCCATCTTGTTTTCACACCCACGTACGTACCTGAAACAATAGAAAATTTATAAGTTTGGTTACATTCGTATGTATATACTTTCTTTCTAACGGTCAGTGAATAAAATATAATAAAATCCTACTAATATTATAAATGTGAAAGTTTGTGAAGATGTTTGGATGTTTGTTACTCAATCACGCGCAAACCGTTGAACAGATTTGCATGAAAATTGGCACATAGATAGACCATTTCCTACACAACTTTTTATCCCGGTAATATGTTCCCTTGAGATAATCGCTCTTTTTACGCGGGCGAAGCCGCGGGTAGAAGCTAGTAGTATTTATTTGCTTAAAAACACGGTGTAAAACGATAGTAAAACACAAAAAAAACTTGAGAGGTGTCAAGGGACACCCGGATGGAACGAAGTTCCTTTCGATTAATTAGTGAAGGAATTGTAATATATATATTTTTTTTTTTATTATTAACAAATATAATGTAATTAAAAGACAATTTAATTAAACGTGCCCGTTTATGTATCGAGCGAAATGGACTCCATATTGAGCAGTTGCTTCGATACAGGGAAGTGTAAATTTTATACCTAATAGGTAAGTTTTTTAATTAAGCCAAAGTTGATTAAAACTGTGTTTGTGACTAGCTCTAATTTATTTAAATAGGTTACCTATAGCACCTATAGGTACCTAAGCCTGCCTGCCTTTCTTTTTCTAGCAAAAGAGTACAGGACTCACTTACCTACTTACAACTACAAATAATTCGCCAATGATAAAAGTAAGTACCACTACCTACCTAGGTACCCACCTAAGCTCCCACTGGCTTAATTTAAACCAAAACATTTTAATCAAATCAAAAAAAATATTATTGTCGCTAGTAAAACCTAGAGAAAAGTACTCTGTGACCTAGAGCGATAAGGTGCAGTGGTTACCTACTGACGACCGCGACCGATAGAAAGCTCATGATTACCAAACCCAAACTTTCAATAGGTACCTACTAAACAAAACATAGAAGTAACCTAAGTATTCTATGGCTTAATTATCGACTTAAAATTTACACTCGTTTTCACAATCCACACAGTCTCACAGTGAAAGGTGGACTTATCTCGTAGGTCGTTATCATCGGAATTATCACGCAATGATAATTCCGATGTCATTGAGGTAGGTACCGCCACTATTTGAGCGAATAAACTTAGGTACTAAACATATCGCCGTAGGTAGGTACCTAGTTCAAAGAGTTCGCCGCGCCGCCTTTAAATACATAAACATATTCTACGAAAAGCGAATTCGGACTTTATTTTGTAAACGTAAACGGTTAAAAATTGAAATTTTACCAAACTAGGTATGATAAAATTATTCTGAGAAACGTATAGGCTGGTGCCCGACCGGACAATAGGAGCTATGTGCAACCGAATTTCACGGTTAATGTGTAAAAATAAGGTTTTAATTCGCTCCAATATTTTCATAGAAAAGCCGCCATTCAACTAATAATGAACTCTATTTGACAGTTCCAACTATTCAATTTTTCTGTTCGAATTGTCTGCGTTTGTGAAGTAGGTATAGCAAAAAGTGTCGTGACAACTTTTCGTAAGAATTTTTTCAGTCTAGCCCCCTTTCACAACGCGCGATAAGGAACTTCGTTCCAAAAACAAGAGCATACATGTTTTTGCTAATTTAACATTTACACACAATATAAAAACTATGACTACACAACCGTTTATGAAATTTATTTTAAACTAGCTTCTGCCCGCGACTTCGTACGCGGATCCTGTTGCTAATGCCAGCGACAACGGGGTCGGCAAAATCGAAGATCTGAAACGTCTGATGTCGAATTCTAAGAGCCCGGGGACGGGAAACCAACGGGATGCGCGAGACGATTCGAGACGTTCAAAAAGTACAATTTTGAATCATACCTCCGATGGCGGAATATGTGGCGTAGTCAATCTTAGGAGTATACGTAAATGCACTGCGTTCCTTATCAACCCAAGGAAAGTCGCCATGCCCAACGGCTATATCTCTCTCTCTGCTCACGATCAGCGGACAGTCGCGCATCACGTTCCGCACTTGTCTCTAGAAACCTAGAAACAGATGCGTAGATACGCTGAGAACTCTAGCGCAATTCTCTATCCGTGAACGTCTCCGACTCGCGAGACAATGCGTGACGTTCACGATCAGCGGTCAGTCGCGCATCACGTTCCCCACTTGTCTCTAGAGACCTAGAAGTCGATGCGTAAATACGCTGAGAACGCAGACGTGCTTCGCGATCTGAAGAGGTTTCCACGGAGCGATTTGCAGCCTGATGTTCTCGAACAGCATCAAGTGTCTCCTGACGCTCTTCGGTAGATTCTTGGGATCTTATGATCCTCAATCTTTTAGCTCCTTTGGAACATTGGGAAAGATTTGACCTCTTTCTAGGCATGGTTATAGTTTTATTGTGAAGAGATACCTGATCAATTAAAATCTAAGTGACTGCTCCCTTGCGTTACCGGGTAGGCTACCGTGTTATGGAAATTAAACACTGAAATAACATAAGCAGGAAGTCATATTTATTCGACAAATTAAAAAAACTTAATGGGAGTTTTGACCAGTAGAATCAAATTTTCAATGATATACCAGCGTCATCAAAAATCAGGCCTAAACTGTTACTGCCTTCACCACGTGGAAGTACTCCCAGCTTATGTTATTTTATAATATACAGTGAAATTAGTGATAGTTTTGATTTCCACATCAGATGTTTCTGATCTTCGATTTTTATAAGTCAACAGGAAATGCTCATCAGACCGAAGAACTTTTACTAAGACGTCTTTCCTATATGTGTTATGGTGTAGCTGGGCTCTTGGAGTTCCACATCAGGTGTTCCAGATCTTCAAATTTATTCTCTCAGCAGAAAATGTTTATCACGTGGAGCAATTTTTGCTATGGTACCATTTTTGTATCTCTTATAGTTTAGCTGGTCTGTTGCAGTTCTGCATCAGGTGTTCAAGTTTCCAAGATAAATTATAGCCTATATGTTGGCCAGACTTAATACCTATACAACAAAAGATCATCCGATCCAAATCATTCAAATCCGTCCAGCAGTTCCGAAGATTAGCGTGTACAAACAAACAGACAAACAGACAGAATTTTTTTTTTGGATTTGTACTCTATTACTGTTTCTAAACCCCCCTCAATAATTATTTTTTTAATATATTCAATGTACAGACACAGTTTTTTTTACTGTTTTATTATATGTATATAGATAACCTCATATTTAAAGTCTTTTGATGAAATTAGTCTTGAGATGAAATTAGCTAGTTGTGTTATTAATGTAGTAGTGTTATTTTCAGACTAATTTGTGTCACAAGTCATAACTACTAGGATTACATAATTCATTTCCTAGCACGTCGTGTTGTGCTAGGCTGCTGCAAGTGCCGAAACGGCGACAATATATCAGCCTTCTTGGAAGCTATCAATATGTTTGAGCCGTTTGGGGTAGAGTTTTTACACCCTACAAAATGGCCGGTACATTCAAAGTCAGTCTGTATTATCTACTACATTTTACCTACTTTGAGTACTTAACCGCCAAATGTTTTCATTGCACCGTAAAGATATACACAAGAGTAATTAAGGATTACATATTGCAGCTTATTAACTTATCAGCTTCCTAACTAAAAAACTGAAACTAAATCAATGACACGGTTGGCGCAGTAGTTGAGCGATTAGATTGGCAATGTCGCGGGTTCGTTTCCCGCACGGAACAAATATAGTATGGCCTACAGATAGTTGTTCCGGGTCTGGCTGTCTGTGTATGTGAGTTTATATGTTTGTAAACGAACCCACGATGCAGGAAAAAAATCTAGAGTAGAACGTCTTTTTTTAAAAGAAACATAATGCTTCAGTTTTCATTCTCAACTTATAGTTGTTTCTTCCATCTTTCACAGTCAAATAATTTATTCAGAAGTCAGAAACTATGGTAAGCGATAACTCTAAACTGCTACTAGTTATTATCAAACCCAGCGTAGAATTACATGCAGCCAGAAAACGTGAAGTGAGTGGCAGCAGGCGAATTCATTTACAGTCAGCAAGACCTGTAAATCTTCTTGGCGGGGCACTGCTGTCGTCGTCACTTACCGCACTAGTGTACGGGCACTAGAACTAGCGGGCAAGCGGGTCAGAGAGAAAAAGAGAAAGAAAGAGGGTCAGAGAGAGAGAAGGATAGAGTACAGCAATTTATACCTTAATATCTGGGCGACTGGGGTATTTTTTTTTTCGTGTTTTCTAAAAATGAAACCTAGCTAGATCGATTTATCGCCCCCGAAACCCTGCATACAAAATTTCATGAAAATCGTTGCAGCCATTTCCGAGATTCAGATTAGTATATACAAGGTGGGGATACGACAAAAAATATCACCGAAATTTAAAAATAACACAAATCATTTAAAGAGCATATAAATGTAACCAAAATAGAAGACCATTTGAAATATTGGTTTACTAACTTATGAGAAGAGCGGCAACTTGTGGCGCCATAAATTAATATTCTTAATTAATGCTCAATAAAAACAATAACACCAAATTACCAAATCCGGCCATGATCCTTTTTTGTGCTATTGCCATCGCCACCCTGTATATACAAGAATTGTTCGTTTAAAGGTATTAGATAGTAATTGGCCTACAGGTACGGTCAACGCCAAAAGTTACTTAACACGTAGATTTTTATATCCTTACTAGCACTTTCCCCACGACTTCGCTCGCGTGATGTTTCTTACTGATCCCAAATTTATTTGAAATAAAAAATAGAATGTAAGTTTTCAGTGATAACGTAGCTTCCAATTGGCAAAAGAATTTTCAGAATCGGGGCACTAGTTACGGAGATAGCGACAAAACAAACAAACAAACAAACTCTTTAGCTTTATAAGCTGTCCTATAAGCAGATACAATAGTTAAACAGTCTTTTTTTTTTTTTTTTTTTATCTATTGATAGGCATACGTTTGACCACTATCTCACCTGATGGGAAGCGATGATGCGGTCTAAGATGGAGCACGCTTGCCTAGAAGTAACCTATTCACTCTTGCCTTAAAGACTCCCAGGTTGTAGCTATCAGGAAACACAGACTCAGGCAGGGAATTCCACTCCTTAGCAGTACGCACAATGAATGTATTCCCAAAACGTTTCGTGCGTGTGGGTGGGATGTCCACCGTGTGCCGGTGGCGCATCGCCGTACGTCTTGTGGTCCGATGATGGAACGGGCTCGGCGGAATTAAATTATGCAATTCCGTCGCACACTCCCCAAAATGCAACCGATAGAAAACCGACAGGCCAGCAACTCGGCGTCGATGCTCAAGACTTTGGAGCTTTGACTCGACGAGCCTATCATTGCCAATGATCCTCTTGGCTCGTTTCTCAATTGACTCTAGGGCATCAAGTTGGTATCTGGCAGATCCGTCCCAAAGATGAGAGCAGTACTCCATACACGATCGAACTTGCGCTTGATAAAGTTTAAGCAGCTGTTCCGGCGTGAAGTACCGTCTCACCTTTGCTAGGATCCCCAGCTTTTTGGCAGCCACTTGAGCCTTTGCCTCTATGAAAGGGCCAAAGTTGAGGGTTGATGTTAACGTAACACCAAGAAGCTCAAGTCGGTCGGTTATCGGCACGGTTACACCTCGGAAAGATGGAGCTGGGTGGAATTGGCTCCTTTTAGCGGAAAAGAGACACGCTTGGGTCTTAGCAGCATTGAATTTGACCAGATTGGCGTCGCCCCATTCAGAGACAGCCTGTAAGGACAAGTTCAAGCGCTCAACCATCGCCTCCCGGAGAGACCGGATCTGCGACCCACCAGCTCGTGCGTCGGAAACGTATCTCTCAGCGACAGTGCTGTCGTCTGCATACCCAAAGGTACCGGGTTTTAGCAGATCATTAATATGCAGCAGGAACAATGTTGCTGAGAGCACCGACCCCTGAGGAACCCCGGCATTAATATCCAGCAGTCCGGACGAGCAGCCATCTATGACCACTCGAATAGACCGATCCCTCAGGAAATCTGCAATCCAATCACACAATCCAGCGGGCAGACCGAAGGAAGGAAGCTTATTAATAAGGCTATCGTGCCAGACCCTGTCGAAGGCCTTTGAGATGTCAAGGGAGACTGCTAGTGCCTCTCCATGCTTCTCGATGGCCTCACTCCAGATGTGAATGGCATACGCTAGTAGATCCCCAGTTGATCGATTTCGGCGGAAGCCGTATTGTCGGTCACTGAGGATATCATTCGCTTCTAGGTATGCCAGGAGCTTACGATTCAGCACCCGTTCCATACTCTTACAGAGTATGGACGTCACCGAAATGGGTCTATAATTCGACGGGTCAGCCCGACTACCCTTCTTGGGCACGGGCTGCACGTTAGCTTGCTTCCAAGCCATCGGCACTTTCCCAGTCTCAAACGACAGGCGATATAAGCGCGTCAAGATCGGAGACAACTCAGGCGCACAAGTCTTCAGTACAATTGCTGGAATCCCGTCAGGGCCACTAGCCTTGTTCACGTCTAGGTTACGCAGTACCCTAAGAACGTCCTTCTGATGAATGCTTATGTTCAACATACTCCACTCGCATCCAACAGAAGAAACAGGGGGCCTCGCGCCACCCGGATCCAGACGTGACGATTCCGCAAATATAGAGGCGAACAAGTTAGCTTTCTCCTCAGCGGAGTGGGCCAGCGACCCGTCGGGTCTCAGCAGTGGTGGTAGTGAGGGGCGGCAGAAGTTGGATTCGACCGACTTAGCCAGGGACCAAAAAGCCTTACTACCTGCTGGGTATGAAGCAAGTTTGTTCCCTATTCGGCTAATGTGGTCAAACCGAGCTCTCCGCAACACCTTCTTGCAGGACTTGGCAGCCCTGTTAAAGGCTCTCTTCTTCCGGCTCACGTCACTTGCTTTGCGAGTGCGGGCGTCAACCCATGCTAGGTACGCTGAATGTTTTATGCACTCAGCACCAAACCATGGGCGAGCTTCGCCAGACATTGTTACGTCTGAGAACGGAATATAGTACTCCATCCCCCTCCGCAACACATCCGTCACGGCGTCCGCGCACAACGAAGCATCAGTCGAAGAAAAGCAAGTAGGCTGCCAAGGATAACATGCGAAGAAAGATCGCATGCCATCCCAATCTGCTGACCTGTATCGCCATACCCGCCGGGTGCCTCTAGGGCAAGGATCGGGCGGGGAGTAGACGGACACAGACTTCACCAGACAGTGGTCGGAGCTACCCAGTGGAGAAAAAATCGACACTGAGTAGCGGTCTGGATCTGTTGTCAGCAGAAGGTCCAAGCAATTGGCTGTGTGCGAATCAACATCTGGCACTCTTGTTGCCCCCTGGACCAGCTGGGTGAGATTTAGCGCAGTCACAAGTGATAATATTAGTATAGACATCACTACGTACCTACTATTGATTAAAATGTAGAAAAAAAAAGTGAAAACCATACACAATATACCTATATTATCAAATATCGCTCATAAAAAGATGTTAATCGTTTTAATTATAGTTATTAAATATCCCACCATAAAGACCCTAATTCATTAATTATAGTGCTCGGGTTTTAATTATATTGTACATTTCTTGGTCGCGGTGAGTCAGATGAATACAGGGCAAAATTACACTGTGGTATGAAAATGAAACATATTTGAATTATTTTAAAACAAATATTTTCAACATATTTTTTTATTTGGTTTTTAATTCACTTTTAAATTTGCGTCTTAAATTAGCTGACTTCGTGGCCCTATCCAAATTGTTTATATCCTTGCCGTTGCGAGTTCTTGCGATCCAAAATTTATATCCAACGACAGTCCCTATTTCAACGTCTTAAGATCTGAAGTCGTATGTCACCTGCAAGTCTGCAGCTTTGTTTACTAATGTCTGCACTGAATTAGCGCAGAGTTCAGTTGGCGAATTTCTGAGTGGTTATTCATGAATGTTGCAGTAAGCGGAAAAGCGTGGTAAATCGTGGGGAACGCACCAAATAATGAGGAAAGTTTGCAGCCATTGTTAATGCTTATAAGTGCTCGAAATGTGCAATGTTCGAGCAGAGTGATTAACGAAATACTGACGATGTTTGAATGTTGCATATTTATGTGGTTTGTTGTTTTACCGACAACATGGCACTAATGCCACTAGGTAGGTAGGTATTGCTTTGATTACCTTTACTTTTAAAAGATTTAATCCAATAAGTTGTCCGTATGGTGTCGGACGTAAAGAATAGCACCATCCCATATCTTCCCGTGGGTGTCGTAAGAGGCGACTAAGGGACGTAAGTACCAGAGAATGGGCAGCAGCGTTCTCTGTGCATTTGAAACAACCATATCTACTGCGATCGCCAACCCGGCTGCCAAGCGTGGCGACTATGGCAAAACCCCCCCTTGGGGGAGGCCTATGTCCAGCAGTGGACGTCTGTCGGCTGAAATGATGATGATGATGAATCCAATAAGAGGACATCCAAAAAACTCAACACCAATCCAGTTCAGAAATAATCATGGCAGGATTTGTACAAAAAAAAATTAAGATGTTTAGAGAAGTTGAAATTCTAATTCGTATAATCTTGGGTACCTAAAGAGTATCTTCAGGCATTTACAACATTTTTAAAACCCCGCAAAAAAAAGTTAATAGTTTAACGAAAAGCTCATTATTTCAGAACGAAACGGCGACTGACAGTAACAGTGACACTAACAGTCGCCGTTTCGCAGTACTTACATTGAAATTGCATCGTTTTATGGGAAATAACATCACAAATAATGCTCATTTTTTTCCACACACTTGTCACATCACTTGTCTGCCAATTTTATAGATCTAACGGATCTATCACATCGCTAGTCACTTTCTTTTTTTTATGAACACAAAATGGGCATCGAGATGAAACAAAAAAGTGTTATTTTCATTTCGTAATATTTTAATTATGCGGGGGTTTAAAAATATGCTCAGTATGTCAATCTACTCCTGGTAATGTATTCTTCACTTTGTATTATATTGGAATATATTTGAAGCCCTCTAAATTACTTTTTTTTATACAAATGAGTGTATGAATCTCGCCATGATTTTTTGAACAACAATATACAATCGCCAGTTCTAATGATAATAATAACAATATAACTCCAAGGTAATAATCATCTTCGCACAACAAAGGCTATAATATCCCGCAAAGATTCCACCACAAACTTCAGGGTTACCCGCTAATTACAAGTTGAACCACGTTTCCTTTATCTAATCACGGACAACCCTTAATTGAAACTTATTTAATGAAACCACTGCAATGACATTAAGATGGCGGATTTTTCTCACACTTTGTGCAACAAAAAGCGTTTTCGTATTTATTGTTTTTAATACACTATTTTATACGGAAAACGGTTACTTAAAGGATATTTGTTAAAAGTTCTTCAAGCGTCATGTTCGTGAACGGGCGCTGTCAGCTGAGATTAGTAGTCTACGCCATGGCTTACATCTATCTTTTTCCGGATTGTTTTATATGCTCTGTACCTATATTGTTATCACATACAGGAGCAACAAGAATAATGTAACCAGGATTTTGTTAAAGATTTATTGAAGGAAGGATCCGTGAGACTAAGACGACTAGGGGCAAATTTTTGTAGCTTACTATGCTAACGAAAAGCTATTTTACAAAAAAAGACAATCGCATACGACTTTAGTTTCGGAAGTCGGTGGCTTGGCTGTTTTATTTGTTGCGTTGTATTGTGTGTTCTGTGCTAAAGTTAATTTTCACTTTTTGGTTTATGAAAGCGGTTGTCTTTTTTGTAAAAAAGCTTTTTACTTTCCGCTTTTTTGTACCTCCTTCTCATCCGAATCCATTAAGAAACGGCAACGCAGTTAAACCAGAGATTGAAAGTACTCCAAAGAATGAAGAAACTAAAACGTCGACTATGTATTATTTTTTGGGTTTTTGTTGATTTTTCAAAAAGTGCTAAATCAATTTCGATAAAATTTATATGGGGTTACCCCTGAGACATACCCTATCCATGGAAAAAAGAATTTTCAAAATCGGTTTATATTTGGCGGAGAAATCGCGTAACAAATTTACAAAAAAAAAGAAAAAAAAAACAACATACAGTCGAATTGAGAACCTCCTTCTTTTTTGAATTCGGTAAAAAATTTGTATATTGGTATTGGTATTGGTATTTAAAAATGTTAGTTTTGTGGAATTGCACGCTCAACGACGATATCTTCTATGGTAATTACAGAATACACCAATAATTTATCACTATTTTCTACTTGAGATGGTAACCAGTGTCGAAGAACATGGTAAATTCACAATTACATTAGCAACAAAGGGTAGGTACGGGTCGGATGAACATTGCTTTTTAAAAGGTTCATTGGGCCTTGAGTCCTTCCACAGCGAAGAATAAATTAATCATACTTTCCCTTCAGAAT
Organism: Charanyca ferruginea; assembly: GCA_947361185.1. Classification (NCBI taxonomy): domain Eukaryota; kingdom Metazoa; phylum Arthropoda; class Insecta; order Lepidoptera; family Noctuidae; genus Charanyca; species Charanyca ferruginea. Next base: position 25,602,058 of record OX376058.1, on the reverse strand, counting down.
TCTTGATCAGGTCAGTTTTCTGCAAAGATTTAATAAACAGAATATTTTTTTTTTCTTTTCTACGCCCAGTTAACTGCTTGGCCAGTGAATTTTTCAAGTTTTAAATTCGTTTCAATAAAATAAATAAAATTCATTTATTTCAGGCAAGACAACCCATACGACAAATACATTATACAAATTACTTAGGTACCTACATATTTTTTTTTTTATTATTATTATAATCTTGAAATAAACTTAAAATTGAGATAAACAAAAAATTTAAATTGAATAAAAATTGAATTAAAATAAAATTACATAATTGGTAAAAATATGAATTAAAAAAATATATATAATTATATATTGATTAAAAAAATAATAATTGTTAACAAGAATATTGACAGCCATAGATTAGATTTCGTCCTATTAGTTATTAGAGTTTCAGAAATGTTGTAACGGAATATCTAATCAAAATTGAAACTTGTTTCTACAGAACTTAAGAGCGCCCATCCCGTCATATTTCCAATACAAACGCTCGTACGCGATTACGGCGTTATTATAAATTGTTTTCCAAATATTTTTAACACACGGGTATCTTGTGGTTTAAATCTAGGTTTGTATGAAGCCAAAAGTAAACTTTTTTGAGAAACAAATTCAGTAAACACGCCCGAAAATCAGTATTTTTGCACAATTTTGTCTCAACTTTGGCCGCTCATAATGCACTCATATATTGAAAAAGTAAAAAAAACAGCATAGAAAATTTCATTCATAGAAACCTTGCACATGTAATGGAGATTCTAATTTACAAACATTTTAACCAAAAACTAGTAAGGCTTTTTTAAAAACACGTATGTCCTGGAACAAGTTTTGTGAAATTTTCGTGCGCTAATTTTCCTGTGATGTTATCGCGTTCTCACTCACTCGTTTATTTTCGAGCTTTGCGTTGGTTGAAACAAAAAAAATTCAATCACGCTCGCGTTGGAGTTCGTTCGATGGGGAAGGGCGCTCTTAAGTAAAACCATAGGTAGGCCAAGTTTACATACACCATCTTGTCACGTCTTAAAACATTTTTAAATATTAATCTTACTCAAAGAAGTTTGTAGGATTAGAATATTTTAAAACTTTTCAATTTCAATTACAAAGTAATTACTTTTTGATCTAGCCGCCCAACGAAATCTTAATTGCTAAAAATTTACTAAGATAACAATTTAGAAGCTTACCTCAATAACGAAAGTAGTAATTACTTTGTAATTTATAAGATGTTAAGTACAAAGTTAGGTACTAAATGTTAATTGCTGCGGCAGGTAATAATCAAGAAATAGAAACTTCGGAATGGTAATTAATAAATCGAAAATTAGATATCTAAAGGCTTTCTATCTTTTTTAGCAACACGGTCCAAAAGAAAGTTAATCTCAGTGGTCATAGGTATGTATAAAAGAATAAAATATCGAACAAAGAACCAGTAACTTTTAATTATATCTTAAATAAAGCTTACCTTTGAGAGACAACTAAATAGGTTTAATACGAAACAAAAAAGTATTTTGTTCTCACAAAAATGTTCAAGTAAATTACCTACCAAACAACATCATTCAAGACGTATCTTTGTTACCGCATATTTTCTTAAAGCGAAAAAACGTAAATTGGTGTCTGAAAAGTTGACATCTGTCACTTTGATAGTCAGATAGGAAATAAGAATTGGGGAGAAGGGGGCGAAGTGTCAGTTTCATTTCTACAGACTTTCATTATTACGCTTTCGTATCGGCCAAGTTGGGGAGGTATAACTTTTGACATCACGCTTGGCAGGCAATGTTTCATGGCTAACGGAATCCGAAATATGAAAAGTTTCAGAGTGATTGCAGAGTGATTGAACAGAGGACGACTGTAACGTTCTGTGTTATATTTTTAGAATTGTTTTTAGGATGTGCTTTGTGCGTACGATGAGAGTTAAAACGGTGTGAGATCTTTGTTCAGTTGTTACTTTTGCCTTGAACCTAATTTGTAATAACATAAAATCACATTTATAGGCCGTTACATCCTTGTCAGCCGGCGTCGACATATTTGTTCAATCTTCAAATTAAAGCAAAACCAGTAATAATTATGGAATTCGAAGGATAACAAAGAAAATGCAAGTATAGCGCAGGATTAGTCAGCAAACCTTGGGAAAAGTCAGTGCCCAGCAGTGGATGTCTTTTATGGTTGAGATGAGAGTGTTTACGACACAAGAACAAAAGCCTGTAATCTAAAAAAAAGTTTGGAAATTGAACAGTTATGATTATAAGCAAATGAAAGATAATATTCATACCAAGGGAAACAAATTAACACGCACAACCTTGGTTTCATTCAGTTTGTGTCGGAAGGGACACGGCTTAATTATAACAAACTAGTTAATTGCTTCTCTGTACCGTTTATTTTCCCCGGGGCCAAGTTTTCCTTTATGTTTAGATTAAGCCAAGAATTTTTCAAATCTGTTTATTATTTCCCGAGCCTACCCGCAATTGTTTTGGTAAATATTTTTTAAATGTATTTTAGGTAGAAAATTCTTGAAAATTGGAGATAAATGGATAATTTTCTTAGTCAGAATCATCCATGCTCATCACGTAAGCAACAATAGAAGCAAAGTAGTCTAAACGGTTCATTGTAGTTTCCACTTGAGCATTACTTGGCGCCCGAGGCGGGACCCGATCCAATCGAGACTGAACCGGTCTGAACTGAATTTTACAAGTTATTACCAGTAGGTACGTTAACAGTGCACGTGTACTTTGTAACTAATGAAAGTTTGGACTAGTTCTAGACTGTGTTTAGGGCATAGAAGGTTAGACCTTAAGCCGGACTATATGAAACCTTCATTGTTAATACGTAAAATTAAATTTGAGTTTGTAAATGGATAGAAAGCGCTTAAAAAATAAATTACTATGAAAAGTGAAGTTAATCAAACCTGACATTTATTTTTGAAAACGCTTTCATCAATCTATCACATAATCATGATAGAACTCCTGCTATACAACGAAGTTTGTAAATTAATTACAGGATCTCACTAAAATAAAGCTCCACTACAAACAGTAATTAATAAAAACAATACCAGCACTGGGAGAACGGCACCAAAACTAAACAAAACTCTTTGCAATCCGAACTCAGCTCTAAAACTACACTTTTCCTTGGCCTGGGGAGTTGATAATAATTTTTAATTTATCACAAAGTGGTTTCTCCAACCAATTAGTGTTGTGTCACAGTTAGTGGGGGTGGTCCAAGTTTTAATGGCCTCCGAGCCGGCACCGAGATAAGAGCCCCTAGGAAACTCAAAGAGCACTGTTTAATTTAATAAGTTCTGTTTTAAGGGGACACACAGTTAACGTACTTTAATTATGCTATATGTTGGTAGTGTGTGGTGTTATGGAATTTTGGCTGTTTGCTTGTATCGGAGTGGGTTGAAAGCTGTTTGAAGTTTGTGTGGCGTTTCAGTGCTGTCTATAAGTGTTTGCATCGTTCGAACTTAGTCGTCGACAAGATAGGTGAAAGATAAAAGTTTTGGCGATGCCAATGGAGCTAAAGGCAAGGAACTTTCAGCGAAATTTTAACGATTTGTTATGGTATATTTTTGTTTATCGCCGTAGTTTATGGCGCCACTTTATGGTAATTAAGTATCTACATAATAGGTAAGTAGTAATTACAGTACAAGACAAATAACACACCGATAAAGTGGTTTTACGTCAGGGGTTTAAAAATACAAAACACCATTTTACAAAATCCAATCAATACTCAACTCCAACAAAATATTTAAAACAACAAAACAACCAACATTGATTGCACTCGTGTGAAAAACCAATTTCATATATACCTAAAAATGTAAATTAACCGTCAAAGTTTAGATGAAAAATCAACGGCAGTACGAAATGACAAATATAAATATGCAGTTGGAAAACGAGATTTACGTTTATTTTGTTTGAAAGGTAACTGCAAACGTAGATTGGTTAACATCTTACCCCATTTTGGGTAATTATCCACTGTCAGTTGCATCTTCGTGGGTTTCTTGCCTCTGACTGTTTGTGTTTAGATGTGAGAATAGATGACATGGAGAAATGCTGTTGAATTTTACAGTTGAGATGAGACGTGTAAAACGGTTGAGTGTAGCAAAACAAAGTCGTATCCCGTCGTCTGTTCCTCTATATCTACACGCTTAAATCTTTTAAAGTACGCAACGGATTATAAAACACGCGAATGATATCGCGAGGAAATTCCTTCAATAGATAGAGCGGTTACAATAGATAGAGTTATTCAAGAGGCAGTTGTTGATATAGGAAACAACCTTTAAATAATAGGCAAGGAACATTTGATTTGGATTAAATAATAATAATCATTTATTTGTCTCAGATTATAAAATCCATACATGGTTAGTAAAAGTCTTAACCTAATGTTAGTAAAAGGACACTTTATTATTATTATCATTTATTTGTCGGATCAGTACAATCCATTATTGTTATTAATAACATAGACAACTTACAAACTAGTGTTAGTACAGATACTTCTGTCAATTAATAAATTCAATAAACATGTCTAGAGTTCACAATAATAATACACACACAATAATACACACACTACTTCTGGGCACGGTCTGAAGGCAATACTAGCGTCCACGTCCAGTGCTTCCATATAAGGCCATCAGTCCTATCTGCTACGGTCATCAGGAGGCTGTTGGCGCTGCCACGCACCCGCCACATCAGGGTATTTATTAAGTAATTATACAATTATTAATTTTATTAAATTTCCGTTTAAAATAGACAAAGGGACAATGTTACAAATTAGACTTTCAATGAAACAAAAGGTGCCGCTTAGTGTAGCGGTCATGTCATTCGTTGATGTACCGAACGTCACATCATCACGTGATGGTATACAGCGGTATAGCGGTGGCAGCGGCTGTAGAATACAGTTAGATAGTGGTGGTGTTCCCAGCTACGGTTGAAACGTTCGGGAACACATACGGCGTCAACACAGGGTTGTGCGTATAGTTTGATGTTGTTTTGTGTTAATTTGTTCAATATGACGATAATTGTTCAAGATGTTGGCAGAAATCGAGCCGACTGAGAGCTTTTATCGAAAATGCTGACTTATTCTTTTGAAATAAATGACTCCACACTGACACATAGGTACTAGAATACACTCGTGCGAAGCCGGGGCAGGTCGCTAATCTATATTTTACTAATATAATAAAGTTGATGGGTTTGTTTGTTTGTTAGTTTGAACGCGCTATTCTCCTAACGTTTTAGACCGATTCTGAAAATTCCTTTGCCATTAGGAAGCTACGAGTGCTATAAGCTATATTTTCTTTAAAAAATTAGGGATCTGCAAGAAAGTTTACGTGATAGAAGTTACTGGAAAAGTGCTAGTAAATAATAAATTAGTCGAACATAATGTAGGTCATGAAAATATTCTTCTTTATGGCTTCCGTCCATATTTTTGTATATAAAACATCTAATAAGTACCATATAATGCACGGTAAAAAACCATGGGAACATCACAATTATTTTTATGACGAATCTAAATAAACGAAAGACATCAAAATTTTCATGAATATTTATCATCTCTAAGCACGGCATGATGAATTGTTGGCAGCCATGTTTTTTTCCCATTTCTCTGTCAGTAAAAGGACAATGGCTAATTTGAATGCAAAAACAGTCAATGTTTTTTGGAAAGGTCGGAAAAGTATGGATATTGTTACGACGTGGAAACAGTTTACAGTACCTTCGTCAAAATTAATACTGAGTTTAAAAATAATGGATAGGATCGTTACATTAATTCTGGGTTTACTGAAAGCAATGTGTAGCAGATGTGTCTGATTTATTGACGCCTACACGCCACACTGTTCATTTTAATTATGTTCAGAACTTGGCCAAGGCCCTGAAAATGGCCTAGCTGTAGGCAAGACTATAGGCAGTTTCAAAACATTTATTTCAAATAAACCATTTACAGGTAATTTTAAATTGTCAAAGAGTCAGTCAGTCAGAAAATTGAAGCTAGTTGCTCGTTCCAAACAGCAGGTTTCTATGAAGAAGAACGAGCAAGAAACTCCATGAACAACAAAATAATATTGGCTATAAAACTAACAAAAACTTCGATTAATATACAATGTTAGTCCCTTAAAGATAGTTGGAGCAGTGAATTACACGAACAGCTCGTATAGTTTTGCTGGTAAACCATCACAGAATTCAGCTACAACAAGTAGCCATGCAACAATCCCATTATCAGAAATTCATAATCAGAATAGGGATAATCATGGAACAATAATTCCAAGACACAGCTTCTCCAAAAAGCCTTTTTTACTCTAAAAATACTACAAATGTTCAAGGGTAACTATAAAGTTTGACTTTTAGCTGCTTTGAGATCTATAAATAGTAAGTCAATAGAGTTGACACATAATTTAAGTCACAGCACTTTGTTACCATACAAAATCTATGGCGGATCGCGTTTGGAGAGTTCATAAAAAATATCATCATCTACCTGGCCTTTTCCCAACTATGTTGGAGTCTACTTCCAATCTAACCTAAAGCAGCTGAATAACAGTATTTTACATAGAGCGACTGCCTCTCTGACCTTCACGACCCAGTTACTGGGTAACACGATACCCGTAAGACTGGTTGTCAGACATTCTGGCTACTAACTACCCATAACGACTTCCAAAGATCTACGAATGACAGCCGAGACGAGATCAACGGCTTTACATACTTTCTGAGGCACGGAGGGAACTCGGTATGAAATGGATGGTTAGCCATTCACATACCGACCGCGGCAGGCATAGCTTACCCATGACCGACTTGCATGGTTTTTACTTAGCCACGAGCTCGAAGCTTATAAAAACAAATGAGTTGTAAAATGATTGGTGGTCTCTACACCTATCAACATCTCCAGTAGCCGGAAGACGTCCACTGTTGAACGAAGGTCTCCCCCATGGGGTTTGCCATAATCCCTACGCTTGGCAAGCGTCTTGAGGATCACCGTAAAGTTATTGACTACACAGAAGCCGCTGCTGCACGACTTCCGCATTTTTCTTTAATCGCTTTCTACGACACCCTCGGGATGAAATGGGTGGGTGCTATTCTAGTCCGGACACCCCACAAGGAACCCATCCATACTTTACACCCATATTAGACCAAATACACAGTTTTCTTACTAAAATAAATACCACCCACTCTCAGATCCCACAAGGCCACAAAAACGTACCCTGAGAAAAAATGTTCTGCTCACAATTTTTACCAGCCATCGTAATGTACATAATGTGCACAAGAACATGGAATTGAGCCAATATAAAGGTCACCGCGGGTCACCGTATGCGACCGACCGACGGTTAATGTTGCCAACTTATTAAACTATTCGTTAGCAGTTTTACCAATTGTTGCCCCAAGCAGTAACCAAGCCAAATGTCGCCGAAAATTTTAATGTTACATTTTTTATTACTCAATTATTGGTCGTTGTTATTGTCACCATAGCTGCCAATTTAAAATGGTCGAAAGAGCCATAACAGAATAGATCCTGAACACCAGTAACAGGCGACACGGTCCACCCAGGAGATGGCTAAATGGGTTGAACTCCACCCAAAAGGTATGAGGTCGTATCGTTAAATACAGAACAAAATGTAAAGAAGAAAGGGAGACCTTTGCCCTGTACTAAGGCACAACAGGCCCATAATAAGATGTGATACCAAAACGGTAATGTTGGTGCAGGTAAATCATTCTGTCGCCCCGTACAATCATCAGGACCCGAGGTGGCGGCGCGTTTTGTTTCAAGCGCGGTCCTCTAAGACGTCCGGGGGGGAGTCTAACACCTCACTCTCCCCGCCCCCTGACCATAGAAGTGGCCCGACGACGTAGCGGGCCGGCACCAGTTGGGGGGTTGCGGAAGTATCTCCAGTTCCCGAGACCCCCGACGTAGGTGTGAGATGGAACACCGGGGTGGTTTTTAGTCAGTAAGAGTCTGACAGACCCCTCCGCCCGCCCCAGGGCGGAAGACATCCATGAGGATTTTCCAAAACGGAACAAAAAAAAAAGGTAAATCATTCTTGCATGTTTCCCGTGTGGATAAATTGGCCAGTTCTGACAACCATGCTATGAACACTATTCGATTTGATACCTTTGCCAATGCAAGCTTGAAACTATCACTACACAGGTAATAAGTAGTATTTTTCTGATTTTACTTCATCTGTAAGAACCTGCTCATATACTACAGTTACCAAAAGTTACACTATTTATAGCATCCGGGGGGGATGCTATAAATAGTGGGAGACGGGCAGTTGCCCACCAGACACAACACCCGTCTGGTCGGAGGATCCTCCCTTTTCTATAGAGGATGAAGAAATTTACACTCTGTTCCTCATTCCTCTAAAGGTTTGCCATAATCCTTACGCCTGCCAAGCGTAAGGATTATGGAAAACCCCGCCTTTATGGGGGAGATCTTTGTTCACCAGTGGACGTCTTCCGACTGATGATGATGACACTATACAGGTAGGTAATAAGTCCTATTTTTCTGATATGAATACCTGCCCACAGTGCCCATACACTACATTTACCAAAAGCAAACAAGCAAAAACGAATCCTGTAATTGAATTAGAAATACTCCCGTTAGTCTCCACTCTTGGCCCACAGGAAAACGTAAACCATAATGTAACTATATGAGTAAGGAAATCTCAAAAGGCACTGAGGATTGCGCTCCCAATTAAATTAACTTGTTCCTTCTGGGATGTGCATGTTGACATAATTGGATTTCAAGTACCTACGTCTGATGGAGAAGTGTTGTTAATCGTATGTTTAAGGAAACGTTTACTTGTGGCTTCTTTACTTACTATTTAAGGTCTTTTTAGACAAAATAGGTAATTAATACACACTGTTTGGGTCATTAGCATACCTTCCTTCATCAGCCGAGATAACCATGGACTCAATATCAACAGGGCAAGTCTATGTTACCTAATATAGTCCGACCGCTAAGGCACAGTATAAATATTAGTAGGTACTACCGTACAGTAGCGACAAGCTCCACCTCCCTCGGAAACTGTTCCTCACCTTTCTGCTCTCGGAACTGCTTTTAGTTCGAGCGGCGCGTAGACATGCTCGCACGTATTTGTACAGTCTTTTATTTTGGTAGTAGTGTAGGCAATTATATCCTTTATTTCTATGGAGTGCCACGGGTGTGGCTAAGGTGAAGAAAGCGCTAGGCGACGACTAGATACTGGGCTGAAAATTGCAAAAAACGTAAGAATATTTGAATTACGCGGGTTACCCTAGCACATTGCGCACATGAGCTCGTAGACTACCTTTTAACCTACGACTTCCTATCCCATCCACGATTTACGATGACGACTTGGCCAGCAAAAGCTGTTATAATTAAAGCCCGACCGGTTAACTGAGACCATTTGATTCCTAAGCTGCGCGTGGCGGGTGGGGTGACAGTTGTCACTTGTCACAAATTCACGTTAGCTGATGGGAATTCATATTTTTTATCCCTTTTTTGTTCCTGAGGGATAATTTCTTAATTATGAAATTAAATTTCTCATTGAATTTCTCCGGTTTAATTGTCAGACGCAGACGAAGTCGTTGGCAGAAACTAGTTTGTACGTAATTGAAATCAAACAAGTTTCTGCTACTATTTCACACGTGCTCCTAAAGCTCATAGCCCAGACACTACTTCAAGGCACCCTAAACAAAATAAGTGAGTTTCTGTTTGTTTGCTACTCAATCACATCCCGACCTTCGTAAAACATCCATTATTTGTCCAGATCCTTTCTGTAAACCATCCAGTCCATAACGAAACATTAGTTACCGAAAAAACAGAACTTTCGCGATCCGTCCATTAGATTTAGCAATAAAATCAGTCATAGTGTTTGTCACATTGAGTGCTTATAAAAAGCATATGGAGCAAGCGTTCCGAGTGGTTCAAAAGTGAATAATTTTCACGTTTCCAAAGTTCTAATGGGAAAAGTTTCACGTCAACCGTTGAGTGTTCAATAGGTTCGTATTGGGAACTGAGTACAGCTCAAACTTTTTGTTTACCACTGAGGTTACTGAGACGTTTTAAACAAACGAAAGAACCTTTGAGTGCTCAGCTGTGTGGCTACGCTTTTATTGATATAAATAGAGTAGAGTGGCTTTCATGGTAGCGGGACAAAAGCGTCGATCGTGTCAATGAATTTGGGCTGGCGTTAAAAATAAAACTGTGAGTTATGTTTTTGACACGCGTTTGTGGATTTTAAGCTTTTAAATTTTTTAACGCCTGTTTTATATAACAAAGAACTTCTGTTTTACGACAAAAATTGGTTAAACTTGTTTTATTTTGGAATAGTTTTAAAATGTGACTGTTTTAACTAGGACCTTTTATCAAATCATCCACAAAGCAAATTACAAATCGCTGCATGTTGCGATGGGAATTTTGACCAGTTAGCGAAAATTTTAAAAGTTTACTGTTAATAAAAAAGATTAGGTAAGTAGGTTCATTTATTATAATAGACAAATTACATTATGACGCTACTGTTATTTCAATGTTAGATTTTGACGATATTGACGAAGCTTATTAGTACACACGTCAGCACATTAAGCCATACCTGTCATATTTTCCCAATTAAATATGAACCTTATGGTTTTGTAATAAAGTTGAAAATCTATCAAAGAAATTTGACAGATTGTAGTAGCTTGATGTGCTGGCCTCTGTACATATTCTTCGTAATTTCAAGATAAGACAAATCAGACAAAGCTAGATCATAAGTAACTGGTTGCTTCGACCAACTTGACCTTAACTTTGATGGTTTAAGAAACTTGAAGGCCACTTTTCATGTATCTGCTCGATTAGTTTTAGTTTTAGTATTAGTTTTAGTTATAATAAGTTTGTCCTAAGTGATGTATGAACTTTTCCAAGTATTTTGCGTTTATAACCTAGTTTAGTTTATTTTGTACAACTTTATGCATGTGGATTTGCAGTTTTTTTTTATCTTATATAAAAATCTTCTGTGCGTGTATATGAAAGTGAACTCCTCCTAAACGGCTGGACCGATTTTGCAGAATTTGTTTGTGTGTGTTCCAGTAGATTCGAGAATGGTTTAGATTCACAATTGAACACATCACTCCATACATAACTACCTTTTGGAATGGGCACCTTGAATCAATTTTTTTTTCTCATTTGACGTTCAAAAGTGGCTTATATTGGTCTAATTGAAATAAATGATTTGACTTTGAATTGGACCCGGCAGGTGGCGCTTTAGTCGGGTTGCAGGACAACGTCTGTCAGGCCTGCTAGTAAGTGTATATTAATTTATCTTACATATTCATCATGTCAACCTTTAATCGCCTACTGCTGGGCATAGGTCTCCCCCAAGAGAGAGTTCAGCCGTAATCGCCATGCTTGGCCAATGCATGTTGACGATCGCAGTAGGTGTTATGGTACTCAGAAGGACGCTGCTGCCCATCCTCTGATCAATATCCCTCCGTCGCCTTCTACGACACCCACGGGTAAGAAAGGGGTGGCTATTCGCGGCCGTCATCACACGGCACATCTTACATGTTACCTTTAGCATACTACCAGTGTAAACCAAATGGTTTGGTTTACCAATTGTTGGTAAACCAAATAAATAAATAAATAAAATCAATGTAACCTATTTTCCATTTACATTTAAGACAAATGATTATGCAGTTATTTCAGCAATACAATCTAATAACTATAATTATTTGGCCGTGTTTTGTGTAGTGCCGTAAAAAAATGAAGTAAGTTCACATTCAAAACACGTGAGTTCATTAATAAAATATTGTTTTATACGACTTGTGTTTTAAAATAATGATCCAACCAACCAACCAAACCAACCAACCACCAATGACAACCAACACCAACCAACCACCAACCAACAACCCAACCAACACCAACCAACCAACACCCCAACCCCAATTAATATAATAATGTACGCGTAATATTATGTTGATTTTTGCTATTCCCTAGCCTGTTTTAAATAAGAAAACATAAATGTACATTTTATTAAATGTATCCAATTCAATTTTCAGCTAGGTATAATATATCACAAAACAAATGAAAACATTTTTAGAAACTTGAAACAACATTTATGCTCGTCTGATTTTCCAGTCAAGAATCCATACAGCCTTAGGTCAAACAAAAATGAGACAGGCCGACCTATTTAATTTGAGACCATTTTGACGCTAAAGCAACATGTGTTTTGTTGCTTACATTATGTTATAGAATCTCTCATTTGTTAATCAAATTTTATCAGTGACTGTACACGCGCTCCACGATTCGTGGTTGTAATTTACATTCACAAAGCAAAAGCAAATTGGATTGTTGGCTCGTCGACGTCCACGTTTCATTGCGAGTGCCCTTCGCTGGGCTGCCTGTGCAGATTTCGAACCGGGACCTTCAAAAATGATTGAATTAGCATTTGGTGAAAACCATTAAAAGTTTTTTTAGGGTCCAGTACCTCAAAAGGAAAAAACGGAACCCTTATACGATCACTTCGTTGTCCGTCTGTCAAGACCCTTTTTCTCAGGAGTACATCAAGGTATCACGTTGAAATTAATATCAAATGGGTAGGTACTTAGATCTGCAATCCCTTGTAGCAGGGTTTTTTTTTTCCTTTATTCATTTTTAAAGTAAATCTATGTTCAGAACCAAGATGGACCAAAACAATTATACAGTGAATGCCAAGAGATGAATCAAGTTCACCAGGACATCAACAGAAACGAAGGTTATGACCGAACTGGATTACCTAAGCCAGAGACAGGAAGTACTGGAAAGAAATGGGGAGGCCTATGCTAAGGACACCCAGTCATAATGTGTACAGACGCCAGCATATCAAGCTTTCCCAAACTGTAAAATTTTCCCAATTCAACATGAACCTTATTCCTTTGTAGTAAAGTTGAAAAACTATCAAAGAAATTGGACAGATTGCAGTAGCTTAACGTGCCTCTGTACGTAATCATTTACTTATTTTGTATATTTTTAAGTGAAAATGTAATTGTATACTAGAATTAATGGATTTATTTTTGTTATTTGAATTTAATATTGTGATTAATCTGAATATGAAATTATATATTTATGCACTCTGAAATCCCTATGGATCTTACAATATGTGTGGATGTTGCTAATCCGAAATAAAGATTATTTTATTTTATTTATTTATTTAATATAATTACACAAGTGAAATTGAATGGTGTAGTAAGTAGAATAAATTGCGTTTTATTTATTTATATTCAGAAACAAACATTCACGAATGAAATTCGAACATGTCTGTCCGAAATTGAACTGTTCCATTTGCCATACAGTTTACCGCCTTCATGGCAGTAGCAAAGTCAGACAAGTTACCTGAGTGTTTGACTCAGTGTAAATGCTTCGGGCAAGTCGATAACCCACCTGCCAATATTCGGACACTTGCGATTATTTCCCCGTCAGCAACAGAACAACTCAGTTCAGTTAGTTTGAGTTGTTAAATGTATGGAGGTAAGTTGGGTACGAGTTTGAGTTGCTACATGTTTGAAGGATATACATATACCTTGGTAGGTACTCCACCTATATCTTGATCTACTTAACTTGAACTTGTATAATCCTCAGAAATTTCGTCGACAGCTAAAAACTGGCCAATAACTAGGAAATACCGAACTCCAAAGAAAAATATAAGGCCTCAAAGTCAAAGCATTTATTTCAATTAAACCATTTACAGACACTTTTGAATTGTCAAGGAGTCGATCTGTTAGTCAGAGAGTTGAAGCTAGTTGCTCGTTCCAAAACGTAGGTTAAGTTGTTTACAAAGTACTGGTTACATGATTCTTGTTGCTTCTATATGTGAAAACTATGAAGGTAATCTAGCAATACAAAACATAAAAAAGAAGCAAGATAATGTCCATGGCAGATAAGAGCTGACCAATCTCTACTGACAGCGCCCGTTTACGAACATGACGCGTGAATCAGCTCAACCATTTCGAAGGGAGCCGAATGATCCAACACACGCGCCACCATCAGCGAGACATTTGAGCAACGAGCGAGCCTAAGTCACGGATTAGAAGGGAGGGTTCCGTGGCTAAGTTAAAACGGTATGGATGGATCGAGTTACGCTACGCTTACCACGGTCAATTTGTGGATGGGTAACCATCTATTTCATACCGATTAGGTACTCTACTAGTACTAGACTAGGCAAATGATTGAAATCTACTTACTATAAAGGGCTCACAAATGACTTCAACCCTAAAAATTGTACAACGTAACAGACATATTGGTGCCAATTCTGTTGTGCACGAACTAAATTAATTTTAAGCTATTTATATCTCTTTCTCTCCAATAAAACAAGAAAGAAACCTAACTTAATAAGAGCTGTCAATTTAAGTTGATCTAAAAAGTTCATACAATTATAGTTGTCATTTCAGAACGTATTGATTAAAAACACTGCGAAGTTCAAGGGAAAAACTAATTTGACATCTCTAACTTAGTCCTTGATTATCGCCGTCCTTTTCTTCAGCTGCCTGGTAGTAAGAGATGCCAAATGCTTAATTTTAATATAGTTTGCGAATAAGGGAATCGGCACCAGTGTCCAAGTAATTGAGGTATTTTCAATACTTATGAAAACAAAAAATAACAAATCAATAAAAGTATCAAATGAAAATTAACACAAATAAAAATATAACTAGTACCTCCACATAGACATTACCATTCTTCAACTCCTAAGCTCAAGAATCTGACACAAATTCTTATAACTTGGCCATCGAATTCAAATATAGAACCTTGCAGAACACTTAGACCTCACAAGAGCCTTTGATTACAATCCGTGAGTAAAACGACGCTTCCTCGCTTTCGACTTCACTCGTCATTTCTTTTTCTCAAAGAAAGAAAGAGAATTCCTTGAATTTGTAAGGCAAGATTTTAAAGGTGTTCTTCTTGAGAATCGGTTTGAAACTTGATTTTGGTTGATTGAGATTCAATTTTTTTTTCTTTGATCTTCTTATTTTAGTTAGCATATCAGGCAAACCTATCCTGGGTTTTTTTACAACATCGGGCAAATCTTGTTAAGCAAGCTTAGCTTCATAGAATTTGTCAGTCTGCAAAGGTCAGATGCATCTAGCTGTCTCTTTATTTGGCATGTACAGACACTTGGTATATTAAAACTTAATCAAGTCTTTAAATTTTTTGGGAGTTGTTTAGGAGCAATATGTTTATCAGAAGGCCTTCTGTCAAATTACAAGTAGCTAAAGTACAGTACTTTTACAGAAAGGTATTTATGAAAGTATTAAACTTTGTTATGTATTAAATTATCCTTATATTTACGTGTTTACTGTTATATTGTAAGTAGTTATTGTAATAGGTCTCAACCGTAGTAATTAAAGTAAAATAAATACTAAAGCTTCATCAGCTACATCAGTAAAGCTTTAGCTTTACTAAAGATTAACTGATGGAATTGTTGAACCCCACATAAATAAATACACATTGTATCTTGAACATTGTAATAAAATAACTTTTAAGTTCAGGCACGTTAGTGTCCCGACGTTCAGTTAAACCTGGAATTGGTCGTTGGAGAACACTAGACGCCTTTTAAGATGCACTAAAGAGTTAGCCAAAGTTCGAAGAGCCTTAAAACCTTCACGGTACATTTGAAACATTTGAGGAAGTTAAGTTGGGATAGTTTTGTTCGTGTTTAGGTGTTAAGTGGAAAATAGAATGAGTGAGTTTGTACTGTTGTGTGAAAATAGTGAGAGAATTTCTTCTTTACCTACTTTTTGTTTAAAAAGTTGTGAACGACTACTGGTGGACGGGATCCGGTACTTAAGGCCGTGTTCACTAACATTTTATCAACCGGTTCCGAATTTAAAACCTTATGAAATTTTAAAGTTTAGATGTTTTCGTTTGATTAAATGTTGGTGAACACCTTGGTAATAGTATATTATGGGATGAGATTACAAGAAACTAAAACCGATTAATGGTTTTTTTTTCAACGTGGTTTAAAGTTATATTTTATTATTTCTTGTAAAAATGAAACGCAATCATACGTTACTAAAGTCACCTTTCAGTTGTCACTAAACTGACAGCTATCATTCAACTGTCAATTGTATGTTTTGTCGCTCTCTGATTATTCGTTTTTCGTTAATTAACAGTGATCATTGTTTTATTTAATCAGTTAATATATTATACTAGCGGCCCGACCCGGCTTCGCATGGGCCTATGGCCTTCCTAGGTAAATGGACTATCCAACACAAAAATATTTTTTCAATTCGAACCAGTCGATCCTAAGATTAGCGCGTTTAAACAAACAAACAAACTCTTCAGCTTTATAATATTATATATGAGTATAGATTTCTTATTAGATCTCTTACGTTGTGTATTTATTATTTAAAAACAATCAAATTACATAACCTCAATAAAAATAAATAAAACCTTTCAATCTGACGATCATCAATCATGAACCTCATTCATTATTGACTTAATTTCTTTAAACACAGGTTCAGTTATTTCAAATTTTCATTTAATCTTGAAATATGATTAATTTATTCTAATTAATCATTCTCTCAACCGGGTTAACACTGGTACACACAAGTGCTGTACAAACAGAAGTCGGAAATTAATTTAGCCAAGTAATTACCGGCCGGTACGCATGTGCACAAAGTACGTAAGGCTGCGGAGCGCCCAAGCAGAGAGACCACTTGACTCAGAACAAACCGCCATTTTTCGCACGCACACATTGACATTACGTTAATAGGCATTCTCAAGCAGTTTCAAGCAGACTTCAGTCTCGACTCTCACGGGTTGTCAGAATGAATAAATGATGTAATATACAAAAAAAAAATTGTTATAAAAAATACAAAGAGTTCCAACCAGTGTGAATCAAATTGTCAATAAATGAGAGACATTGACATTTCGTGACGAACGGGAAAATTATGTTATAAAAAAATTGAAAAGATTTCCAACCAGTTTAAAAAAAAAATCATATTGTTACAAGTAAAATCTACAGAGTCAATACAGTAGCAGCCCTAGTGAGTTTGGCAAGTTTAGGTTATTATTTTTGAAGATGGCGGAAGCGGTCCTTCTGTAACCTTTATATTCTGTGGCATGTGTGAGTTTCATCACTCATTAATATGACACATCGATCTTTAGAAAAGAATAGGTTTCGAAGAATGTCATGTATGTCACTTATTGATTTTAAAGCAACTCAATTTTACTACACTTATCAACGTAATACTCAATCATTTATTGCATTTCACAATGTACAGAGGCCAGCACTTTCAGCAAGCTACAACAAGCTGTCAAATTTCTTTGATAGATTTTCAACTTAGTAACAAAATGATAAGGTACATATTCAGTTGAGAAAATTTGACAGTTTGGTATGGCTTGATGTGCTGGCGTCTGTACATGCTTAGGTTGTAAGTAAACATTTGTTATGACAATCGTGGACTCTGTCTGTCACAGCAAAATATAAATTTGAAGGAAGAGGACTTATTTATACATGCAAACTAACTTTCAATCGTTCACAGCCATTTTCATCAGCAGGACAGAAGCATGCTTCTTTTTAACCGACTTAAAAAAAAAGGAGGAGGGCCCGCATGTTTGTATGTATTTATGTTTGTCCGCGATTATCTCCCGTTCGGCTGAACTGATTTTGATGCGGTTTTCAGAAAAGTGTTTGTTACATTCTGGACAAGGTTTTAGTATACAAACAGAAATTTATTCAGCGCTTTTGGAAAATAACAAAACCGAGTAGACGTTTTCGTTTCTTCCATCTTTCCTTTTTGGGAGGACTTTTAATCTTTGTTTTAACTGTGTTACCGTTCCTTAATGGATTTTGGTAATAAGAAAAAAACTAAAAAGAGATAAATAACTTTAGCACAGAACACACATCACTTTAGTTTCGGAAGTCAGTGGCAATACAAAACAACAAACAGAACAAAGCCACCGACTTCCGAAACTAAAGTGGTGTGTGTTCTGTGCTAAAGTTATTTATCACTTTTTTAGTTCTTTTTTGAGGGCGGTTATCTTTTTTCAAAATACTTTTTCGCTTCATTATGCCTTCCTTAGCTCTAATCAAAATAACCCTAAAGACACAATGCATTCCAAACAGCGCTTCTCAAAGTTCTTTCCTCAGAAATTCTTTCACAATTTTTCTCAACCGCAAACCTCAAACAGAACCAGGTTGATAATCAACAAACAAACACAAAGACACGCCACGTCTTGACTTGTTTGCAACTCAGAAATTGAGTTCAGAAGTTTTTGAATGCCCTTTAAATGAGACCGTGGAAGTTGGAAGCACAATTATATCCTGAGGAAATCCATTTGCATAACATAGAGGTTGTAATCTGACTGTGGGAGTTCGTAACGAGTTGGTCTTGTACGATGGAACAAGTGGTCGAGTAATTTGGAAAATGTTTGTTTTCTGACCAAAAGAAACCCATTCCTGTCAACATGAAAGTGAATGCAAAGGCGACGAAAGATTTCTTTTAAAGCACAGAATCTTCATTAATTATCATCATCAGTTTGCCAAGTGTTAATGTTACCACTTGAATGTCTGAGATAAGCCCTATGTGTTTACCAAAGTTCGTTATTATGATTAGATATTGCTATTTATAAATGACTAGCATACGTCTACGACTTCGTCAGTGTTGAAGATAAGTGTACTATTAAAACATAGCCTATGACATTGACAAATGAACTTTTATTCAATCAACGAAAAAAAATCCTTCTCCATTGAGAGATTACCTCTTAACAAAAAAAAATACATTCGACTTTACTTTTTTATATTATTATAGTCGACCTATTTCCTCGTTCTCTGATACGCTAACGTTCATAAACAGGACTTTTATCTCAAAGTCACTCCAAAAACGTTTAATTTCAGCATCTTTTGCGACAAAATCAAGTCCCACAAACACGGGAATGCAAAGCTCGTTTCTCATAAAGAATATTAAAAAGATATTCGAATGATATTAAAGTGTATTCGTAGTTGAGTCGAGCAACAACGCACACTTACGTCTAATGGTACTTAGCGACAACTTGCGCTTAAACCCAGCAAGCACTTTTGTTGCGAAAAATATAAATTCGCTTAATGACTTCTGTAGGAGAATCATTTTCATATTTACCCCCTCACGGCTTGGTGCTTATCGAGTTTTTATTACACCGCCACAGAGAAAGACTTTTCTTAATAAAGTTTGAACTTCCGCTGAAGTTTTTATTGCTAGAAGTTTTAGCGATGTAGATAGTGTTGGAGTTTTGTCTGAACTAAAAATGAGTTGATTATTCGATGAGTTGTGTATTACAATCGGATCGTTTTCTTTAGAAGTAAGTAGTTAAGCGTCTAGATCGTCAATTCCACGAAGTAGTTACACTTACCTCGTGGTCAATTCATAGTTAGTTGAAATGTAAGGAGTGGTTGTCTACTTTTTCAATATTCGTAAATATGTGAACACTATGTATCTATGTATACAACTTAGCTGTTATTCTTTATCTTGGAATACTATGTACATAGTTCAGTATAGTGTTTTTATGCAAAGTACATCGTATTCACGTTTAGTTATATATATTATATATAAAATGTAGATAAATGTAAAATATTGTACCTACACATTTTTTTTTAAAGAGTAAGTATTGAG
Source organism: Charanyca ferruginea (assembly GCA_947361185.1). Classification (NCBI taxonomy): domain Eukaryota; kingdom Metazoa; phylum Arthropoda; class Insecta; order Lepidoptera; family Noctuidae; genus Charanyca; species Charanyca ferruginea. Next base: position 25,582,493 of record OX376058.1, on the reverse strand, counting down.
TTTCTTGCCTATTTTTCTCCATACACCTTTTGGAAAGGGCAACTAGAATCATTTATTTTTTTATATGACATTCAAAAGTGTTTTGAATGAATTTTTGTTTTGTGTGTTTTGTTTGTTTCTGTGTTTTGTTTTGAATGTGTTTTGTTTTGAATGTGTTTTGTTTTGAATGTGTTTTGTTTTGAATGTGTTTTGTTTTGTCTAATTGAAATAAATGATTTGACTTTGACTTTGATACGACTCCTTTATATACTTCTATGGTATGACTATTCGAGGTAACTGCCTCGTTGGGTCGTAGGTTGGATTCCGGGCAGTGTTATTCTGTTTGCTATTAGAAATTTCTTAGTTCCTGGAATTTCTCTCACCCCTGTGTCTTGGAAAGCACGTAAAGCCCTCGGTCCTGCCCGGTTGCGCCTAATCTCTCTTGTGTCGGTTTGCCGTTCCATATATCGGACTATGAGAGTGAGAAAAAAGGGAGTGCACCGGTGCATATTTCATATTTTTTGTGTGTAAAAGAATCAGCATAATTATGCTCCTATTGACAGCGATGCGATATTAATTGTATTAATTCAGAACCTACGCCTAGTCAAGTAGGCGAGGTATCAATAGGTGAAAGCGTGTGCGTTTTGATTGACACACAAAAACAATATTATTTACTTACCTGAGAATAAGCGCATTAGATGGCAAAAATCACAGATGCAACCTACACAACACCAGCAATCAAAAAAAGATTTCAAAGGTAAATAACTCCCACTATAAAATCCAGTATTGTAAAACAACTAACAGTGGGCAAAATGTGGGAAATCCGTTTGATTTCCCACGAACATATCATGAAACAACAAAACCCAGTGACGGACTTCAAACGGCCAAACATACCCCACAAAGGTTAGTCGATGTTACAACAAAGATCAAAAACATTCCCTCTGACCTAACCGAGCCCAAGTTTCGTAAAAACAAAGTTTTAATTAAATATCCGGGAAGCATTCGCATTGAACCGTATCCCTTGATTTGTTTTGAGAAATATTTTTGATCTAATTCGCGCATTCTTTGACAGATCTACTATACAAAATGGGCCGGACTCACACACGCAAAAAATTGTTGAGTATTCGATTAAAAGTGGCAATCGAATCGTTATCTTTACTAATAGCTGTGAAACTTCTAGATACAACCAGTGACGGGACCTTCATTCAAACCGAAAAGCCGGGCTTGCACTAATAAGCATAAGTAACATAAGCTAATCACAATAATCGATAACAAATAAGCTAATCGATAACTGAGCAACATCCTTATTTTTTTTTAATCGTCAAAAATCTATCGGCCTTAGACCTACCTACCCTTGACCCCTAGGCACGCCACTGGATACAACTTCATATAATACTTCTTATTTTTTCAGCCTGTATTTTCCCACTACAGGGTAAAGGCCTTTCTACTCTCCCTCCACTTCTCTGTATCAAGGGTTATTTGGGACCAGTCTTTGTCAAAGATATAGACTTCTATGGTGTGTCTATTCTTGAGTAAAATGAATTTAATACAATTTACTAGGTACTTTATTTATTTAATGCATGCCCAATTCAAACCAATTAATTTTTGTATAGAAAATAATAATTATGTAAAATTTGCACGCTGAAATTAATGGCAGAATAAGAGACTAACATACTATTTTTTAAGAACATTCTGTAGGTACCGTATTTACGCAAATCAATGTTTTTTTTTTGATGACTGCTGAGCGTGGGGTTCTGGGTTCGATTCCCAGATCGGGCAAAGTGTCTCTTATTTTGGTAGTAGTGTAGGCAATTATATCGTTTCGTTAATATGGAGTGTCGTGGGTGTGCTATGACGCCTGCGTTATCTGCGTTATTAAGTCCTTAACTGTTAACAAAGTGTTTTTGACGTGATAATGTCTTATAAATCGATGAACACCGGCTCCGGCACGCACGAAAAAGTGTCACGTTCCGCCTGAGCCTGAGCGTGCAAACGAGAGCGCGGAACAAGCGATAGAGAGGCACGATCGGCCCAAGTAATAAGCTCCGCCCACGGCCCTCGACGGAAGTCATTATTTGCTTATGTATATGTTAGCCATTATGTTTCTCTATGACGTTATCACGTAAAACTAGACTTTACAGACAACCAGTTTTTTTTTAAAGGACCCACGGAACCCCATCCTAACAGGACGAAATAGCGGTCAAAAGTAGCGGTCAAAAGCTAGTATAATGTGTTAGTGTTATGTAAGCGAAATATGTACACAAACTAGCTAAAATGGATGATAGGGGCACAAGAATATCATTTACCGCATTTCCAAATCCAAGGTCTCCCTAAGCTTGGTCAAATGACAAAAAAGGGTCCAAACCCCTAAAACACTTATAAAAGTAATATTAGGGCTTTTGCCAGAGGACGGCAGCGGCACCGATGTAATAAAGTTTTGGGACTAAGTACTTTGTTCATTTATGTATGGTTGGCTTAAGAGGGATGCGCCAGGCTAGCCAGCGAAATTCAAATTTTCTTAAGTTTTTTGCAATTAGCAGATCAGTATCAGGTTATTATATAATAATAAAAAAATTGTTCGCGGAAGTAATAAATATGCATTAATTACAAAATTATAATAATGAAAATCATCAACATAAGTTTCAAAATATACCTCTTCCTAACCCATGGGTTTTTGACGTGATAACGCGTCTTATAAATCCGCCGGCTGCACGCACGAAAAAGTGTCACGTTCCGCCTGAGCCTGAGCAAGCGCGGAACAAGCGATAGAGAGACACGATCGGCCCAAGCGTCTACAATAAGGTCCGCCCACCTCGACGGAAGCCATTATTTGCTTATGTTATATATGTTAGCCATTATGGTTCTTTATGACGTTATCACGTAAAACCATCGTTCGTAAACCGACTTTACAGACAACCATTTTTTCTTATACCTACAAACAGACCAACCTACGGCTCACTTGATGTTGAGTAGTCACCATAGCCTATGGACGCTTGAAACACCAAAGGCATCACACGAGCGTTACCGAACTAGCAATAACCTTTTGACCCCATGTTGTAGTTCCATGGGAAAACCAAGGCAGGAAGCTCATTCCACAACTTGGGCCTACGTGCGAGACAATGACCGTGAAAGTAATGCGTACGCGACCAGTTAGAGTATGGGCCCGCGCTGAATGACGGCGTGGCACGGCGTGCTTCGGCAGTTTGAAGGACGCTTTGGCATGCGGCGTCACGTCGTGGCCCGCAGCAAGCCCAGCCACTCCTCCCTTGCCCCCGCACCCCACTAAGACAGCGCGCCATCTGCCGAAGACACCGCCGCACCCATTTCAAACCTTATTTCAATTATTTTAGCTGTCATAATCCTATGACCTACGTGACTTGTGGGACCCCGCGGCCTGCCACGGCACGTTACGGCGTGCCGCAGGGCGCCGCGTCATGCCACGACGTGCCGCGGTATAATTGTATCGAAATAAAGTAATATTAGTTCTAAACTCGATGAAACACAACTAGCTACAACCCGGGAGTCTTTAAGTCAAGAGTGAATAATAGGTTACTTCTAGGCAAGCGTGCTCCATCTTAGACCGCATCATCGCTTCCCATCAGGTGAGATAGTGGTCAAACGTATGCCTATCAAATAATAATAAAAAAAATAAGATTCAAAATAACTTGATTAGTAATAAAATCCTTTGCCATGACACGCCGTGCCGTACCGGCAGTGAGCGCCGGCCCTAAGGTTCTAAGTGTGTGAGAAGGAACTCCCCGTCAGCCGCGAGCGGTGCGAAACCAAATGGAGCTATTAGCCAAATTTCAAACAGGAATTGTGTCGCATACCTAAGTATTATATTTTGGAAATGTTATGTAAAGCTAGTAGTAGCGAAAGTACCTAGAAAACTTAAAAAGTAAAAGAATAGAGCTATGTACACACGGCTACACATCAAGCTATACATTTCCAGTTAATACTGATCTCGCATTGTATAGGAGTTCCGTACAATGCGAGGTCAGCTTATACTGGAAATGTATAGCTTGATGTGTAGCCGTGTGTACAAAGAGTTATGTCCAAAAAAAAATTTGATGGTCTGCGTCTACAAAAAACAATTTGTACGTGAAAAAAAAATTAAATGGACTCATCTCACCATCCGTCTCGGTTGTAACGTTTCAGAAACCAATTTCAATAATGGCGGGCCCCTGCCTTCTATCTGTTTTCGTTGATTAGAACAGAGGGCCTAGTGTAAGTTTTTATTCGAACTCAATGGCGTCAACGTAAACTCGTATTGAAACTGGAACGCGCTAGTCTAGTGGCAACAATAGGAAGCACAATTATTCCATAAAAAATTACATTAGTGATCGTTGACGTTAACGCGATCTAGTTTGAATAAAAGCTCACACTAGGTACGCCCTCTGGGGGCCAAGTCTGCTATTTTTATAATTTCGTCATTCCAACACGATCCCATTGTCATTTTGGTAAAAGTTCGTAATCTGCTAAATTCATAATGGTCGATCATTGGTCCGTCGAATTATAACCAATGACTGCACAATGACGTTCTAATGGTAGGTCACTGATCAAAGGAACTGTCAAAATTTTAGCAGATTATAAGTACTGACTTATAATCTGCTAAAATTTTGACAGTTCCTTCAAAGGTAATCTCGTACAAAATGACAACTGAATGACTGCATTCAGTTGTCATTATGTACGAGATTACCATTCTCTAACATTTCTTTCAATGGCGTGTCAGTGATTGACCATTGGAAAGTCATAATGACGCCATTATATTAGTAGATTGCCAAACTTGTCAAAATCAACAATTATGAAATCAATGATAGACCATTCTGACACTATTGTAATAGCAGACTTGAGGCCCAGGACTGTCTACGTTCATAATCTAGCTAAAGAAATCCTTTGCTACCCGTCCAAGTAAAGTTCTTTGACACTACAGGCTTCTTAGCTTTTTGGGGATCTAGACTTTTGATTTTTTGCGGCACTTACTTAGAGTGTCTACATCTAGGGTTAGCTCATAAAAGATTTAGGCTGTCTAGCCAAAAGGGCTGTTCAAGAAATCTAGAGATAATAAAACGTCTATAGATTACAATAAAGATCAAGACAAAGGACCGATTTCGGGTTCAATCACGAATCCCTTTTCAACTTATCGTATGTACTGGTTTAAGTTATAGCATGAGAGATACGATATGTGAAATTCTTATTTCTACTGACTTTTATCTGTTTCGATTTACGAATGGAGTGAAGGAAAGTAAAGATATGCACCTACGCATAATATTATATTGGCAAATCTATGTAAGTTTTAAAAATAATTGAGAAATTTATTATATTCAAACAATGATAACACAGTTATACGAACTTTTTGATACCATAGAATTAGACGCACAAATAGTAGATTGTTATACAAGGAGCTAAAATGACCCATTATATACGAGGTAGTTTTACTCCCGAGCTTTAGCGAGGGAGTAAATAGAAACCGAGTTTTAATGGGTTTTAGCGCCGTGTGTTACACTATACTTTTCACTACGATTGCGAGAAATTAATTACGGTCACTACCAATTCAATTTGCAATTAGAGAAAAATTATAAAGATTTCGCGCCAATGTCTTTTTTTTTTGTTTCTTCTGTAGCCGCAACACATTGCATGCATTCTACCAGAGATCGCCGATTTTAGTTCCATTTTCAAAATTAAAATGAGGTTCTTTTTTTATGAAACAGTAATAAGTCGAGTCTTTATTCATGATTATTCTACTTATGACTAAAGACTTTTTCGTTTTTGTAGGCTCATTGTCATATTTGACACACAAAAATTAAAAAAAAAAACTTTCTCCCCTAGAGGATGAAATGCTATTTTATCCCCGCTCTGGTATGCTACAATGACGGCCTTTTTGAGCAAGAGAAGTGAAAAAATAATAATATACTTAGGTACCTACCAGCTTTTATCAGAATTTTAAATAAGCTAAGTTTGTTCAACCGTTTTACTGTGAAAGAGTAACAAACATTCATACATCGTCACAAACTTTCGCATTTATCCACATTTCCATACTAATCATATAAATGCGAAAGTAACTCTGTCTATTACTTTTTCAAGACAAAACGTATGAACTGATTTTGATGAAATTTGGCATGAAGTTAGCTTAAACCCTGGAGGAGGACATAGGCTACATTTTAATCCGAGTATTCGTCTGCATCCGAAATAACCGACATTCACGCGGACTCAGTCGCGGGCAAAAGCTAGTAATATTATAAGTTAGATAACAAATGACAGCTCGCAAGTTACGAAGAAACTATTATTATTATCAGCCAGCATTGAATGGTAAACAAGCCAGAACGGCACCCAACTGCAACGGCCCATCTGTGGATAAGTGGTCACCGCCACCTGCGATACCAAAGGCCTTACAGAATGCTATCCCAGAGACAAAGCTGAAATGTCTCATGTATCTGTAACTACTCTGTAATGGCTCTTATACGCTTCAAACGGCACACAGCAACGCTGCTTGGCAGTAGAAATAGGTATGGTGGTGTAGTTGTACCTTTTAGAAAATAAATCAATGTACAAACACATTTTTGTATCTACATATTTTAAGGCTCCTCTTCACAATGAGCCATGCTGGGCAACTAAAGGCACGCACGTTAGTGTAGAGGGCATAATGTCTATGATCGGCCATCATCGGGTATGATCGTGCGCAATCGCCGTTGTGTCGGTACATCAAAAGAATGATGGCCCATGATGGTCCACACAATCCCGATTGCTCAGTAGTCAGTACAGTATATAAAAAGTACTCTGTGATAACAGTAGACATTCAGTAAATAAATGTTCACGATTGTGTGGAGAGTTGCCCGATCATGGACCATCGTCTTCCATTGTGAAGACGAGCCTTAATATGTACATAATTTGTTCCTAATCCAACCATGACAACAGAAAAATAAAATGTCTGACAAAGAAAAAATAATACATACAACGATAACGAGAGTGACGCACAGATTGTATAACAATTTTATGCTTAAAATTAAACAATTAAATTCTAAAAAAGTAAAAATAAAAATATGTCCGAGCGAGCGAGTGTGTGCGTTTATATAAACTCTTCTTCCTCCTTTTATTGTGAAAGCTTCAAACCTCAGTATTCATATACACTTCCTTTCTTTGTTCCTATCTAGTATTTCCAATTTACTTCTTTCACTCACTCTTCGTACCTCTTAAAGTGGTATTACTTTACATGAGTTCCTTCACAAGAAGCTCTACTAGTACAATTCTTCCAATATTATTAATTTGCTTAATCAAATCATTAATCTATTTCTATACTAATATTATAAAGCTGAAGAGTTTGTTTGTTTGTTTTTTTCGTTGAACGCGCTAATCTCAGGATCTACTAGTTCGAATTGAAAAAATCTTGTGTTGGATACTTAGTCCATTCATCGAGGAAAGCTTATAGGCCCATGCGAAGCCGCGATGCCGGGTCGCTAGTATAATTATATATGTTTGTTTACATAAGATTCGACAGGGTCGTACTCTTCGATATTATATCGATTATAATAGTATAACAACCATTGTAGCCAACGAACAGTCTGATAAGAAAGGTATTGTGTTCGGAACCGTCTACAAGTAACAATCGAATCAATGTCCCTCTAGGGTCAATAGCATGTACTAAGAGTTCCAGTAACTAGATTATTATGTTATTGTTCTATTTGATTTTATCCTTGTATTTGCTGGTTCATATTTGGCTGGGGTATCGTGTTTTCCAGTAACTGGGCTCTGGAGGTCAGATAGGCAGTCGCTTTATGTAAGACCACAGGTATTCAGCTGCATTCGGTTAGACTGGAAGCCGAGCCCAACATACTTCATCAATGACAGTTTTACAACGTCACTGAAGGAAAAAATACTCCACAATGACTTATTTGTAACTTTATTTAAGCAATTATCGTCAATGTACAACACGTCAAATCATTATGTTTTCCCGAAATTTTCTTATTTCAAGAAAATAACTATATTGACGCAAATGATGATACTGTAATACAGATCTTTTCATAATACGACATACAAAGTAAAACGGAGCCGCCACTTGAAAAAAAAATGAGTGCTAAGGTACTCAGGAGAGTTGATGTGTGAACATTTGAGCTCGTATCAGCACCCTAGTCTCTCGCACACATGAAAAACAAGTCTTACGGTGACGTCATCTGACGCTTATGTGTCTGACGCTCGAAGTCTCAGCTAACCCCTATCGTGTACCGAGCGCTAAAATGTTACATCAATATAAGACTATTTGAAATAGGTGGGCTACATTGACGTATCTCTCTTAAATTACAAGAACTTCTTACCAGAATAGTGTAAGTGCAGCTGCATTGATAGGTTTGTTCACCTCGCGCACGGCATGTTTTCATTTCAAATTATATTTTCTAACAAACGTCTTCGGCTTACAGCTTTTTAGTTAAAAACATACCTGGAACAAAAAGAAAATCGTTTATAAGATTAGATTATTACTATATTAAGAATTACCAGTCCAGATTCTTAACTATTTGAAATACATGAAAAGGAGGAAATTATCTTAATTTCTGTCAACTTTGTAAGGCTACCATTAAAAATAGACTTCAAAAATTATAAGAACCGACCCAATATATGGTGGAAAGGACATTGGCGCCCAACCTTGTTACCAGTGCATGATTCTTGAAACACTTTAAAATACATTTTTCGTCGCTTAGTATAGACAGCGTCATCAACTGCTCACCCCCCGCGCGTTGAAATTTTTTCGCATAGGGGGTTAGATGTTGATGACGCTGTCTGTGCAAAAAACTATCAGCTGTTGATGTAATTTGACCTTGAAGGTTTTATTCTTGTAGGAAACGAGCACTTTCTTTTACAATAGACAGCAAAATCTTTAAGTACTGAGAGTCTAGACCCTGTACTGAATCCATAACAAAAGTCCACACTGTGTAAGAACACAGTGCTAGTATTAGTATATTAGTATTAGTGTATTTCTATACTTATTACTTATAATATTATAAAGCTGAAGAGTTTGTTTGTTTGGTTCAACGCATTAATCTCAGGATCTACTGGTTCGAATTGAAAAAATATTTTTGTGTTGGGTAGTCCATTTATCGAGGAAGGCTATAGGCCCATGCGAAGCCGGGTCGGGTCGCTATTAGTAATATAAAGCTGAAGAATTTGTTTGTTCGAACGTCTCACGAGCAAAATCTAGTATAGGTACAAATCAAATCTAGCAATTGTTGTTTTCAACATCTCAACCATCACTCTTATATCCAAATTAGTAGGAAGAAAACATAAAATCATACATCAATAATGTAACCAATCAGTTCGAAAACCGACATGAATAGAACCTCATTGTCCCAAAATCAATCTGCCTTTGCATATTCAGATCACGTATTGTTATAAAGCATGTCCTTCGATTAGAAACCGAACGTGAGCCAAGTAAATTGGATCCCATTACTGCTTCCTTAACCGGCAGAAATAACCAAGAATGTGGGGTTGTAAGACTGATGATATTACAAGTATAACGGTGTAGATATGCTAAAAGCGCTCCGCGAGTATCACGTTGGAACTATGCTAATTAGCTCACTTAAGTCGCGTCGGCGTCAACGAAAGTTGTCTTGAGTGTCAGAATGCGCTCCAAAACAACTGACGTTTACCGACAATAACGAAATCCATGACGCTGACGTTTTCCGTGTCACCTTCCATAAGTCTGACATTAATGTTGTGTGTTACTGTGCATTTTTTAAGTTCGAATCCTGTGTAGGTAACTTATCTACACCTTCTTTACATAGTAGTAGGCACCATTAATTGAAAATAGTTTTTTGTAAATTCCTGCACTTTCCATTGTACGAGTACATAATTATAAAATGTAAGTTTACCCAAGGGGTGGAGACCTGGTGTCCTGAAATACAGACCTCACGTCTAGTTTAGGCACCAGTCTCTTACAGTATATTAATAATAGCCTTTATGTATTTTGTATTGATACGAGTACCTCTCTAATGTAGGTACCTATATTGTGGTGAGAAATAAATTATTATTATAGTATAAAACTAAGTCTAATGCTATAATTACCTATGTCAGACAAATGGACCCGTGTTAGCAAGTAACTCGGGGTTAAAAGATAACCTTGTCTGGCTTGCGCCAGACTAAAGGTACAGGCGAAGGTTATACATACACTAGAGCCTTTTCTCGAGCATTTCGATGTAATACTACGTTCTTTCTTACAAATGGTACTCCCCGACCCTTGCTCGTGCCAGCCCGCGCCGGCAGAGCCTGTGGCCTTAAATTCTTCCCTAAATAATCGAATTCCGATCCAGCCTGTCCCTTTGCTGCCCTCCTCCAGCATCGCCCTACGCCGAGGCGCGAACCCCACAGGGGTGCCCTTAGCGTGTAGTCGCTTAGTTTGTAAGTTTTATTTGCCCTAGCTTGAAGGCCCTGGAGGCCTTAAATTCACTTTTAAGGCACCACAGGAAAGTCCAGTTAAACAGCCGACAACCTCCGAGGTTGACCAGCGAGATACCATTCGATAAAAATAAAATACGAATGGTACACACAAACAAAAGGTATGACAGCAATGGTACTGCATAATTAGGACTACAGACACTTACTTGAAATGTCTTTTTAGGATTATCACTGATTTTGTGATGAGAAGAAATCGAGGTGGAGAAGACGACAGTATGGGAGCAGTGGGTAAGCGATTGACTGCTGCGCCGCAACTCGCGTGGCCGATTCTCGAACGGAAAAATATTTGTATGGCCTTCAGCTTATTTCATGCTATGGAAATAACTAAAACATTATTTTTCTACTGTTGTAACATATAGGGTATGAGCAGTTTCTCTTATTTTTCTCCAAAAAAAAGCCTCCAACCATCTATCCAAAAGGTCATCAATAAACTTCATAGTCTGATCGGACAACATTTTTACGACATCCAAAGTTTGGTCGTAAATAGTCAAAAACTATGGTGAGATTGTTCAGTACTATTGTTAGTTCTCACGCCCATTACGTTTTAGTAGTTTTATCGTTGAAACTAGTCACTCGTAACAGGTTTATAAAGTTTGTAGTTTCTATAACAACCGGGATAGACAGTATCTAATCATGATACGCAGTTTATTTTGTAACTCTTCTATTTTGAATCTTTATCAATATTATTATATTACATTTAGTTCGACCTGACAGTCGTGGGTGGCGTCATTTTCGTGAACTGGTAGCGCCATGGGTCCATGGCGCTACCAGTTGAGACTTGTCATCTCTTAATTGCCATGGCTTTTATATATTTTTTTTTATTATTAACTAGCTGACCCGACAGACATTACGTTTTTTTTTCCATCCATAAAAATAAACTCGAAAAAACCTTCCCTGGACTTGCACAAATATTTCAAGACCTAAATTAGCCAAATCGATCCGGCCGTTCTGGAGTTTTAGCGAGACTAACATACAGCAATTCATTTTTATAATAGAGAAGATAATGGCATATAATAATATAGCTTACACAGCTTTGGTCGGCTCGCGTCAGCTTCTAGTCTAACTGGATGCAGCTGAATACCAGTGTTTAACATGGAGCGACATGCCTATCGGACCTCCACAACCCAGTTACTAGGTAACACGATACCCCTTAGTAATACTGGTTGTCAGACTTTCTGGCTTCTGACTACCCGTAACGACTGCCAAAAATCTACGAATGACAGCTGGGACCAACGGCTTTACAGGCCCTATTAGAATATCAGCGCAGTGACGTTTCTTTTTTCAGTGACTTTTTTTTTTTTGTTGCAGCACCATGTTGAGATAGGAGCGTTTTGGCCTCGTGCAGGACCAATTTTCGTTTCTTTTTTTAATCATGTAAACTCAAACTCAAAATAATTTATTTCAATTAAACCATTTAAAGGTACTTTTGAATTGTCAGAATCAGTCAGTCAGAAAGTTGAAGCTAGTTGCTCGTTCCAAACAGTAGGTTTCTATGGAGAAGAACGAGCAAGAAACTCCATGAACAACACTCTTTTAAAATCAATAATATGTTACAAACGGTTACATCATTCATATTGAATCTAGGGTACAACGTTAAAAGAGGTTTAGATAAAAATATAATCATAATAAACAATTCAAAATAAAATTAGAATAACCGAGGCAGCTAAGAGATGACCAGTCCCAACTAACGGCGCCATTGTATTTTTGTGGGTTCTTGTCCTGGCGGGCGAATAGATGCTTTTTCTTTCTTTCTTCTTTCCGAGCCACGGAGGGGTCTAGGTTCATCTACGGACCAACCGCGGCTTAACTATGGATGACCAATCCGTCTTACTTAGCCACGAGCCACGCCATTTCTGCCATTCTTGCTAGGTCTGTGGTGACAATTACTGTGTATACTTTTTGTCATAGCATCGATGACCTTCAGCACAATAAACCTGAATCTCATAGGTATTAACCGTGATTTACCATCTGTTTTTCAAATTCATCATGACTTATGAGTTTCTATAAAATGCATTTAAATACCTTGTAGGTACGAAAAAAGTAGATACCCACCATCCATAAACTCTCAATTTAAACTGTACCAAAGAGTTTCCACAAAATAAATCTGTTAATTTACGATTCACGCGAACAGCTTTTCATAATAAAAGCTATTATGGCGCTGCGAGTTCGCAAATATAATTTTCAAATTCAATTATTTCACAGATTGACATTGTTATTTAAACAGTAGGTATATTTTACGTTATAGTATTTTTGAATTATCATTTTTACGTTATGGGGTATTTGCCCATTCTTCATTCAGTATTCATTAACGTGAAAACGTCTTTATTGCTTCCAGGCAATTCAGAAATGATAACAATAATGGAGGGATAGTTTGGTGTTACAGCACATATCAGAACATGCAAATGAGATGGTTACTATTTCATACAATCTTGGCCTGGCTGTAAAGAGATGAAAATGGTGTCAATTTATAGCTTCAGTACAACACGGTCAACGTATCTTGGCGCGTCTGAAGTTAGCTGTTTGGCTGCGCAATGGAACTTTTAGGAACGAAATTGTCTACTGCGCCGCTAATCGGCTAACTTCAGACGCGCCAAGATACGTTGACCGTATTGTATTTAAATTTTCAACCTTTCTCTGAAAATTAAAGGTACCTATTAAAAAAGTATTTTTTTACTGTCATACAAAATTGGATACGTAATCCAATTTTGTAAGACAGTAAAAAAAAAAGACTATTATTATTATTTTTGTTTTTTTTATAGGTAGGTACTTAGGTTGATATTTTATTTTTAACTAATAATGCTATTGAGTTCTTTTACTTACTGTATATTACAGTTAAGAAACAAAATTTTACTTGCTTCTGTAGGTACCGTCCAAAATCCAGCTTTAATAATTCGAAATTTCACCATTCGTTTCCGAATCAATTTCGAGTTGAGCACAGTGCAGTCCGCAGTCAAACCGACTCGATTCAGCGAAATCGAGCAGCAGAATCGATTACAATACATCGTAACACCGCGGTCGCCCTGTCCAATACAACCAAGCTGTCGATTTATTAAGACGCAATTGAAATCGGAGTGTAGGTAGTTTTCAGTTTAAGTAGTTCATCGTTATAGTTATATCTATAATAATATTAATAATAGAACTGTTTTGCATTAAAACAAAACAGTTATTATGTGTGTGGAAAAACACACAGCATTGGTTGAAGAAGCATTCAATAAATTAAGCCTAAGATTATGCAATTTCATACCTGAATTGTCCTTTTTATGTTACCTGTCTCTTTCACTCGCAGCAGACCATGACAGAAATCCTGAACTGGAGCGCAGCTGTCAATGTCAACTCATAGTCTTCCATCAACCACCAGCAAGCACCTTGCTCCAATGCTGTGTGTTTTTCCACACACATAATAACTGTTTTGTTTTAATGCAAAACAGTTCTATTATATGTGTTTCCAAAACACACAGCATTGGTTGAAGACCTGTTTGTTATCTGCTGGTGAAAGAACCTGTAATGGGTGCAGGTACTATGAACGCTATGTGAAATTAAATAAATCTCCATAGTTAATTCAAATAAACAATTATATTAATAGATAGTCAATTATACATCCATTAAATGTATCAATCAAACTTAAAAAATAATTAAATGAAAACAAACTTAGATTTCTTTAAAACTAAAATCAACAAAAAAGTTAATCAGCATTTTGTGGCTCTCCTGCCACAAAATGATCTCAAAAACACAACATAAAATTTATCAAAATTATTCAAATCATGAGATCAATAATCATCTACAGTATACTTCAATACAGTATGGTAATTATTTATTTAAGAAATATTAATAGTCTAGCTCTCAAGGAATTATAAAATGATTTAAAAAATAATCATTAGTCCCACTACTCAAACTCTTCTTAACTGTACGGCAGTAGAACTTCCTGAAAGTGTTAGAGCTTCTCCAATTTGCTCTCTCTAAAATCTCGTCAACTGGCCTGTTTTCTGAGAAGCTTCTCGAGGCCACTGCTGATCTTACACTACCTGGTGATGCATCAATTCCAGCTTGTTTAAAGACATTCCTTATCCAACCAGCTATTATGGTACGAATGGCTGGCCTAATCTTGCCTGTAATTGATATAAATAGGCTTGTCAAGTTATCAACTTCAGAACGCCTGACCTTTGTAGTTTCAATTAATTCTATAATATGTCTGACTGGGCATATTTTCTCATCAGGATGTTGTTTTAATATCCATCCTGATTGTCTAGTGTCAGCATTATCGGTCTTGGAACCAAATCTTGGCCACAATGTTACCCTGTGGCTCTCATTATCCACAATAAGGTTGTCTTTGGACAACTCTAAAAGTGTCAAATCATGGATTCTTCGACCCGAAGCTAGTAATAAGATAATTGCAGTTCTTCTAGATATGTCAAATAAAGTGTTTAACCCTGGAGTATTCCTAAGCCAGTTAAAAAGTAACTCAGTATCCCAGATAGGTGTTTTCTTTTCAGGTGGTTTAACTAAGGCTGTAGCTTTTAGGATTTGCTGTACAAAGAAATTCTTTGATATTGCTTCGTTTTTTGCTGTGTATGTGGATATAGCGGATTTATGCAGAAGTATGGTCCTGTAAGCAAGTTTATCAACAATACACAATTTAGCCAAAAACCGAGCAACATCATTGCTCTGTGGGCAACTAGGGTTAATGTTGTTCTGCAAACACCATGCAACCCAACGCCTGATTGGAGCTTTGTAGGTCGCTATAGTGGAGTTTCTCCAACTCTTATTTAGGAGACCCCTTTCCTCAGGAGTCCAGTGAGCGACCTGATTGGCCCACCCCCAATTTTCCAAGCAAGAAGTTCCAACTTCTGTACCTGAGGGGGGCTCTTGCCTGTCGTCAAGTCCAACAGGTTGTTGGATAACTCCCGTATTGGTACCGGTTCCGATAAAGCTCGTGCCCTCAGGTCTGCTATCCAAAAGCACTGTGCCCAATGTGGCGCTATCACTATATAAGTTCCGGTCGCCGTATTGAGGTGTCGCAACACTCGTGGAATGAGATTCGGTGGTGGGAAGACCCAGGCCAACTCGAAGTTCCATTTTCGACTGAAGGCGTCGCAAAAAATGGCTGACCCATCTCTGGAGTCCCATGTTACGTACGAGCTTACGACGGCGCTGCGTCTTGATGCGAACAAGTCGATTTCTGGTACGCCCCAAAGTCTGAATACGGCCTCCGAGGCCGGGGGCAACAAGTGCCATTCCGGCACTGGTCGATTCCTGGACAGGCGGTCGGCTATGCCGTTGTACCTCCCCGGGAGGTACGCCGCCGAGAGCGTGACGTTGAGGCGCTCGGTGAGTTCTAAAAGTTTGGTTGTCAGCTGAAGAAGGGCTAGAGAACGAGTCCCACCCTCGTTCCTGATATAAGCCACAAGGGTCCTGTTGTCGGACTGTACTAATATGTGCGCACTCCGCAGTGACTTCTGGCAACGATCTATGGCGCCGTACACTGCGAAAAGTTCCTTCAGGTTCCAATGCCAAGACCTTTGTTGCGCTGTCCACCTGCCTGTCAGATACCTCTCGTTCAGATGAGCGCCCCAACCCACGTCCGCAGCGTCTGTCGTCAAAAAGTGGGTCACTTCTTTCTTGTGCAGGACCACTGAACTGTGGTCTATGGCGTTCCGCCACCAGCCTAGCTCTCGCTGCACACAAGGAGGTAGATCCTTTTTTTGTGAACTTTTGAGTCGACTGAACTCCCTCAGGAACCTCTGTGTTTGTCGACAGTGTAAACGTCCCATCGGTGTTGTTAAATTTGCGAAATTTAGTAGACCTAGAAGGCATTGACTCTCCCGAAGAGTGCAACGACCCTTCTCCAGAAGTTTTGTAATAAATGATTTTATTCTTGCCACCTTTTTCGGTGGTAAGGCCATGGTCCTGTTTTTGGTGTTCCACAATAAACCTAGATATTCCAACTCTTGACAGGGTGCTAGTACTGATTTTTCGCAATTGACATGCCAGCCTAGGCTCTCCAGAATCTTTAAGGTCTCCGAGACCTGATTCTGCAGTCTGGTTCGGTCTTGGCTTACTAGAATGTAATCGTCTAGGTACACTAGTAGTCTTATGCCCCGAGCACGTAATATTTCTGCAATCCAGTTGGATAAAGTGGCGAAAGTTCGGGGGGCAGAAGACAGGCCAAAAGGTAGTGCTGTTAATTGAAGCACTTGGTTGTTGTAAAATACCCTTAGGAAACGGCGGTGTGGTTCCGAAATTGGTAAATGAAAATAGGCTTGTTGGAGGTCTATCTTCGCCATCCAATCGTTTTCTTGTAAGAAGTCTGCAACGTCTGTCTGGGACACTAACTGAAAATGCTTGGTTGCTACATATCTGTTGAGCCCCCTGAGGTCGAATATGGGGCGCCAGCCCCCATCTTGCTTCTTTACAAGAAACATTTTGGAAAGGAAACCAGAATTCAAAACTGGGGGCACCTCCAAAATTCCTTTGTCTATTAAATCTTTTATTATTGTCGTCATCTCGGGGGAGGTTCTTGTGTTGAACTTCTTCAGCATATTTGCTGTTAAACATCTGAGTGGAGGTTTTAACTTGAAAGGCAGGCGGCCTTTGGTAACTATATTTATAATGAACTGGTTTGCCCCAAGCTCCTTCCACACTTGGACATGGTCCTTCAAACATCCCCCCCGGAAATTTTGACGGTTCTGTATATAGTCATTTTTGTTTTGTGTTCTGATCTGAATTTCTTTTTTTGTGAAAATTTTTGCGAAAGTTATGACGCTTGTGAGAAGTTTGAATATTATCAGATTTCAACTGTTTGTCATCAAATCTACTATTTTTATTATGTGAGTTACTATGTACTCTTCTTTCATTTTTATTTGAAAACATCCTGTTTGTTTTTCCTTCCTTTATATATTCTGGTTTATTTAGCCATAATTGGGTACCACCCAAAGATTTAATAACAGGCTGTAGAGCATCCCGGCTAAATAAATGTTCAGAACTAGGAGGTATACCTCTTAATGTAGCTTTTAAATTGGGGTTATTAATTTCTTTAATTATTCTTTCTCTTCTAATTTCAATAGATTCTCCCCTCCTTCCACAAATAATTTGCATTATCTTCTCTGAACATTTATGTAGTGGGGAACCAGGTCCAAGTAAAACAGTAATCTTTTCAAAAAGAGAGTTTGGGTTTATATTATCTGGGTTTCCAGCGGCCCAATTCAGAAGGTCCTGCAAACCCTGTTTTAACAATTCCTGTTGTTCTAACTCTGCATTTGTTAATCCAGCTAACACATTTTCTGCTGAAGCCAAATAATCCTTAGTTTTATTGAGGTGACAAAATTCCTCATTTACTTTTAATGAAACAAAACCTGGAGTCGCAGAATAAGTTTGCAATACAGACTTGTAGCGCATACCCTTCCATGCTTGAGTATCAAAATGTTGTAGCTTATTTAGCTTATCTAATCTCTCTTTCTTGGCCGGGGGAACAACTTTTCTTTCATCAAAATCTGTGTTCAGTTCACCTAATGTAAACATATCCGAGCTACTACATGGGTTAGTTAGATATTGTGACTGATTGAATCCCTTGCTGGGGCCAGGAAGGATTAGGTCCTCAGTACAACTCGTATTACGATTAATGGTAAAAGGTAACTGTGATAAATAACCGGATATGTAACTTACTTGGTTTATGAGGCCATCGATACGCGGGTCGGAAATTACATTATGTTTGTACTTACGACGTTTATTCGGCGGAGGAGAGGCGTAGCCCTCCTCATCTTCCGAAGATGAGGAAGAGCTGCAGTTCCCACTGGTAGGTACAGAGTGTCGTGGGAGTCGAGAAGTCTGTTCTTCGTCCGAAGCAACAACGATCGAACTACCACATTCACCACTACCATTGTCCTTACCGACAATATTGGCCTTATCTTGAGTGCTCATACTCACTAATTATCCACACAATCACTTAATTAAAACTAAAATACTTTATTTTACAAGTATTAATCACGATGAAAAAATTTTGCATGTTTTCGCGGCAAAATTTATGAACGCTATGGGTTGACATTGACAGCTGCGCTCCAGTTCAGGATTTCTGTCATGGTCTGCTGCGAGTGAAAGAGACAGGTAACATAAAAAGGACAATTCAGGTATGAAATTGCATAATCTTAGGCTTAATTTATTGAATGCTTCTTCAACCAATGCTGTGTGTTTTGGAAACACATATAATAGCCTTTATTCAGACCAACTTAACCTAATAACAGTATTCTAGAGCAAAACTCAAAACTTATTCTAATATTTGCTGCTTTTTTTATCTTTTGCACATCTGTTTGCCAATCGGCAAAGGCCTCCTCCAACCTTTTCCATTCTGGTCTTACTAGAGCCACTCTGTTCCACAGCACTCCTGCCACTTCTCTTATATCGTCGTTTCACCTTTTCTGTGGTCTCTTTTACTTTTACCTTCCCTGGGATACCACCTTGTCACCTTCTTACTCCATTTGTTATGACCTCTTATTGTATGCCCTGCCCACCTCCATTTGAGTATTTTAATTTTCCGTACATCTATGGATCTTTCATTAAACGAAACGTGAGTATTGTTACACATTGTAGTTGTTGTTCGCGACGGGCGGTGTGTCATCCTGTGGAACTCCTTGACAAAGGTGGTCGTATGCCATCGAAAGTAGTCGGACGAACCCGGCAACACAGTGAGTTAATCCGTTGTTCTCTATTAGTCTAAGGTTCTGGTTTTATTTCTGATGACACAGTTTTTCGATCTGTCTGATCTTTTGACATTCAGCATGCTCCTCTTCCTTTTCGGAGAAGAGCGTGATGAGGAGCATAGTTATATCTAGTTTGCTTTATATAACATTATCGACTACTAGCTTTTGCCTTCGACTTTGTCCGCGTAAATGTTGGTTATTGAGAGTGCAGACGAATTCGCGGATTAAAAAGTAGCTTGCTATCATTATAACCGGTTAAGTAGTTTAGAAAGAAACAATCGTAAGAAACAAAGAAAATCATTTTCGCATTTATAATATTACTATGAATTAAGGTGTCAATAACAATCGTTTCAGCCTAAAGACTTCCACTATTGGACATAGGCCTCCCCATGGGGGTGTTTAGCCCTAATCACCACGCTTGGCAGGCGGATTGGCGATCGCAGTAGGTATGGTTGTAACACAGGCACAGAGAACGCTGCTGCCCATTCTCTGGTAAGTCCCTTAGTCGCCTCTTACGACACCCACGGGAAGACATGGGATGGTGCTAATAACAATAACTTATTATTATTGCACATTCCATAAAATCCTTGTTCAATCAATAGCGATGATACGAAGAGTCTGTTTAGCTTTATGACCTAGATATGACCAATATGTAGTTAGGGTACGATGGACTTACATACGCATTGCGATTATAAATGTCTCTATAAGTATAAAAAAAGAAAAACAAAAAAAAAGATAGGCATTTGAAATGCTTTAGAATTCGAATGAGCAAAAGAGACTAAATAATTTATTAATTAAAAGCTAGACACAAGAAGTACTTCAATAAGGTCACAATTTAATAGATACCTAGTTTTTCAAGAACATTGCCAATGTCACCTCACGACCTTTTTCATTATCAAAGGGCCTGTCAAAAACGCGCGGACTACACGTAACGAACATTCGATTTTTAAATTGCAAATATTTTTCGCACATAATAATTTTATTTTATTTTAGAGCTTTATTTCTATCATTGGGTGATTCTTTATTATGTTGGTCGTATAAAATTAAGCCTAAATACTTTAATCAGATAGTCGTATTTACAATTTTGAAAATCGACTGATGTCAAAGACTTTTCCGATAGTGCTCTCTTGCTCGGCCTACAGGTTCGATATTTAGACGTAGATCCTATTTCCAAGGGCTCATTGAATTTCAGTCAAGAATGCCATTAAAATGTCTGACATTTGCCGAAGCTGAAAAGAATTTTAAAATTTTGCTTGGTAAGTACCTAAAGACAAAACGTTACGAATTCTAAAAACGACGTTAGTGAAATTATTGTCTGCTACTTAAATTATTTTGTTAAATTGTACTAGGTATTTAAAATTGGGACGTCATTCTTGGAATATATGATGTGGAGCGTAAATTTTTGATTGTTAAGAAATATTTTATTTGTATTCTTGAAAATCAATCAAAAGAAAATAAAAGACGTATGGATTGGGTGAAGAATGATATGAAAGAAAAGGGAGTCAGCGATAGAATGACGGCTGACACGTATTTGTACAGTCTGTTATTTTGGTAGTAGTGTAGGCAATTATATCGTTTATAAGAAGTGTCGTAGGTGTGCCGAATTGCCGATACACTCTATTATACATACAAAGACTAGAAAGGTTTACGTCCAACTTTTCATATCTACAACATTTTAAAATTCAACGAACTTACTTGAATAACATCACCAAAGAGTACAAACAGCTAACTTTCATGAAGACACGACTGCACTTTCATAAGAAACTAACTTCTACATACGATTTCTTTTGTAAGAGATTACATACAATGTTTTCTTTGCATAACAAGTATGTTTGAAAGAACTTTAGTGTCCATACGACTGTCTGATCTTTTGATTAGTTTGTGTGAATGTGATGTTTTGTATGCTTTATTTTAGCTTTAAAGATAGGTAATATCAAAAGAGAAGACTCTTTACCTTCTCGAACGGAAAATTAATGTGACAAATTGTAAAGCGCCCGGCTCTGATTGGTTATTGATAATTCATTTAGGCAACAACCTTAATAATTTGTCACACATATTTTTCCGCTTGAATTATCAAACGGGAAAAAATAATGTGACATATTATTACAAACACAAATATAAACAACAAACACAATGTTACAAATTATTGTAACATTAATTTTTCCGTTTGGTAATTTGTCACATTCTTTTTTCGCTTGATTATTTGTCACATTAATACGTTGAACGCCATGTACGTCACCGGTGACCGACGCTAGTGGAGGGTTTACCTTCAACATTTTTGGCCCGGCAGTTTACGTATAAATTTCTCTACTTCACAATTTTTCACATAAATTTTTCCGCTTGATAATTTGTCACATTATTTTTACCGCTTGACAATATGTCACATTAATTTCTCGTTCGAGAAACCGAGAAAACAATGGCATCAGGCACCAACTTACTTACCTACCTCTGGTCAGTGCCTGATGCCATTTTTTATTACGTTATAATAAATGTGTTCTATTTTTATTATTGATAACGCGTTATCAATGTCCTCATTTTAACTTGCTGAAGAAACACTGATGTGAAAAACCCCGAACCGCTTACGCCGAGAAATCACTTACAAAATATGGTACCTATGTACATTATATTCAAAGAATTGAACAAGTTGTATTAATAAGAGACTTTTAGAGTTTTGACATCGGAAAGGGACCCAAAATAGTTTTAAAACAATAACAGTAACAACAGAATGCTCCTTCTGCTCCACAAAGGTTCAGAACCCACTCATACATACTTAAACACCCATACAAACTCCAATCGACCCAGCTGAACAAATAATTAAAACGCATAATTGACTGCCCTACGTAATTTCGTATCCGACACCCAAAAGTAATTAAATTCAATCGTCCTTACGCAACATTAACTACAGTGCTGTTTGGTATACGGTCAGCGACAATTACTATACACACCACACTGTTTTGACCCTTGGAACCAGGAGGTTTATGGCTAAAATGGCCTGCGGAGTTTCGGCAAGGATTATGGAGCTGTGTTCAAAGAATCACTAGTCCGCTGTTGGATAATTTATTAGGTTTCGTAGACATCTTGGTACATTAACACTGTTTGTGCTAGGGTTGTGGTAAACTGGTTTAGTTACTGAACGGATTTCAGTATTATTTTCACCAAAAGTACGTATTACCGTCTGTACTGAACGGTGCTAATAGTTTACGAAGTACTTCTAAGCAGTTCTGACGTTGGCTTACAAACCAGGAAGCTACATGGCTCTTTCAGCATTCAAATATTTGTCCTATGTGTTAAACTAGATCTATGTTTGTATGCCAAAGGAGACGGGCCTAGGTGTAAAACGATGAAAGTGGTGTCAATTAATAGACTTATAGGTATTACATTATCAACCTCTCACACAGAGTTATAAGAGATTTAGTAAAAGTGAGCCTAAATAAGAAGTCGGCAACAAACTATACTAAACAGTAGTACTATTCTGTTACAATTTCCCTCGTTGAACACCTAGGTGAAGTTAACTATCACCAGTCCCGATGCTAGGTATTGACAAAGCAGACGGACGGATGACAGCTCACTTCACCTATACCCTGTTCACAATAAGATTAGACATTTACTCAGGTTTGAGTAAATGTCTAATCGTATTGTGTAAGTCCGTTCAACCGATTTTGACTTATATTGCGTTGGTAGCATGACAAATGGCAACTGCAGTAAACAGTTGTTATTGTAACCACTTTTTTGCCTCTAATGTCATCCTAAGTCTACGGAATAGAAGTCAAAATCGGTTGAAGGGACTGTAAAAAAGGTTTGTGTTTATGTCTAATCTTATTGCGAACAGGGTATAGGTATTCACAGAAGTAGATTGTTACAGAATAGACATACAGTTGATTTTTTAAATAAGATTGAGAGACTGAGGTAACAAATCACGAACATGCTGATTAAAACAATAACCCTTTCTAGTATCAGAGTATTCCGTTGGGAAGGTCCATAGTTAAGATCAAAGCAAAAGCAAATGTTATAGTTAAATAGTGGTACAAATATTTACACCCACTATTCAGTTTGTAATCAAAACATGGTTTGTATATTAATGCTTGGCAGTCTTGTCGATTTCGCTCGGGAAATCATTCATTTGTATTCACGTGTGATCAAAGGGATGAGGGTAGATAGGTAGTTGTGTCATTATTATTCAATGCTGATGCGTGATAAGATAACACCTTCCATTGATTACACTTGGGTAGAATATTCTGGATGATTCGGAACCGCTACTATAAGTTATTGTGTTCATATAAACTATCTATACTGTTATATTCTGCCAACCGATTTACGATCACGAAGAGTAGCCAATTACGCAGGAGATATTGTAGTGCACAAGTGTGTGTGCAAAAATAGGTGCACTCCCTCTTCCCTCACTCTTATAGTCAAAGTCAGACCATTTATTTTAATTAGACACTTACAATTAGGCACATTTGATTGTCATAAAAGAAAAATTGGATCTGGTTGCCTTTCCAAAAGGTAGGTTTCGTATGGAGAAGAATGGCTCATAAACCCATAGTGCTTTCCGAGACACGGGGGTGTCATGCCACCTTCCAAAATTTGGGTTGCTACTGAGAAATTCTTAATAGAAAAACTCATCAACACCTTGCCGATCTGACACTTATACGCGACGAAAATGACCAAAGGAGCCAAACTATCTATACTAGTAATGTAGTGAGTGGGTGTGTGAGTATGAGAGTGTGTGTGTGTGTGAGTGTGAGAGTGTGTGTGAGTGAGAGAGAGAGTGAGTGTGTGTGTGTGTGTGTGTGTGTGTATATGTGTAGTGTTCTAGTGTAGTATTATAGAGACGTAAAATTCTTCATAAGAGGATATTTTTTGAAGTACTGGTCCGATTGCAATGATTCTTTCACTGATGGAAAGCTACACTATTTCTGAATGTCACTTAATTAAACCTGACCTCCACAAGGGTGAAGTTGCCGGCAGAAGCTAACTTTCAATACACTGGTTCTCAAGGAAAATTATTTAAATGTTTCTAACTCCATGAATTTAAAATTAGGAGTTTGTTTCTTTGAATGACGGAACTGACAGCTTTTGACTCCATTCTAGTCAGCAAGTAACTTCTGCAAAACTTCGTAGCGTCTCATTTATTTTTCCCGGCAAATTGTAGATGGTCTTGAATTATTTCACCCTTCTAAAAGGAAGCTATTTAATTGTTAAGGGAACCATACCATTATTTTCTAAAAGTGTGTAACGTAATTAAGTAAAGAATAAAAAAAGAATCCAATTTATTCTTCTCATCACAAAATCTGCTCATCAAATAATCCTAAAAAGACATTTCAAGTAAGTGTCTGAAGATTGGTAAATCCCTAATTCTGCAGTACCATTGGGTTCCACGTAATTTTTGTTATCTCAGTCGAAGATCCGAGCGCGGGAGGATTTTATCTTAATGCTTTTCACGTGGAGAAGTACCTGTAAGCTGTGATTCCGGTGTAAAATAGAGTTGGAGCCGAGATGTACCGTTTTGAGGATTCATTGGTGTAGGATGTGCTTTGGGTAGTAATTTCTAAATTGTTCGGGCTTTCTGACTGTTTATGGGAAAAGCTGTTGCCTTATTGACATTTGCAAGTAGGTTTTTGTATAATACCCGCAGCCTATTGCACGACCCAGTAGGTACCTACAGTAGTAGGTACATACGTGCCGCGATGCCGAACACGCCGGTGTACATCTCCCGCCTCCACTACACCACTACGGCGGAGGACATCGTCGAGTACGTGCGCCGAAAGACCAACTACACGCCGAGAGTGCAGCTGTTGGACTCACATCGCAACGTCAACTTCAGGGCGTTTGTGGTGCGGTTACCAACGTGTTATCTGCAGCTCTTCATGGTGGAGGACTTTTGGCCGAAAGGCGTGGTGTTCCGTCGCTTCCGCGGACAAGTGTCTACTACTTTTATTTAATTTTTTCAACTAAATTTTGAAAGTTTTGGACGCAGACTGCGTCCGTTCTGCATCAGTTTTGCGTACAAAACTCTCAAAGTTTAGTCGAAAAAATTAAATAAAAGTAGTATTCTTTCAAAATTAAAAAAAGGCGTATACTAAAAGATAGATAATAAAATTGTCTGTAAGATGGTGTAAGTTTCGTTTAATTATACCTGGTAGATTTTATGTGATTGTCAATGTTTTGTCCGCGTCAGACACAACTTCACGTATTAATTAAACTATATAATATGAATATAATTAAAAATATTCACTTACTAAGTGATTAAGAGAATGTTCTAGTTTAACATATATTTTTTTCAAATCATTTACACTGCACAGTTTGACGTGATTGTCAGTTTAAAATCTGTAAAAGTCGGTTAATAGCCCCTTAAGTGAAGTAACTAGCATAGATAAGTTACTATACTAACACGTAATGTAATATAGTTATGTATGTTATTCTATAAGGTTTAAATTATATGGGTCTTTGTTACCTGAATTAAATTATTATTATTATTAGTACCCAAGGCATGAGCATTGATCACCATGCTTGCACAATGTGGATTGGCGACTCCAGAATTATATTAATTAATGATTATTATATTCTCATGATAATATTTTATCGATATTTAATCAGTGATCCAAGATAAACTTAGAAAGTACCTACATAGACAGTACAATTAATAGTAAACATCACATTTGCCCTGTATCGAATTTGCAAAGTCATGCATGAGAGAGACCCCATAAAATTTAAAAGTAGAAATTAAAATGACTTATAAGCAACTGCTGCTGTATATTAGTGTCAAGCGTTTTGTAGCCAGATTTTCTTCAATACACACAAAAATTAGAAACATAAAATGAGTAATAAGTCCGTCCATTCATCTTTTGACACCAGTAATTGATTTTCGCCGAGCACATAACAGCCTACTGTAATACTGTTAGACGCTCAATTATCTTTCGCAAAAACCGACACTTACAGAGGATTACGAGAGAGTACCTACTACCTCAATCAAGACGTCCGGAAAATACGTACCTTATATTTTGCTTTACAGAAGGTTCATTTCAACTATCCTACTACTATCACCATTAGACCATTTAGCTTGGTTCTAAATGGACGCCCACTGCTGGGCATAGGTCTCCGTAATCGTCGTGCTTGGTCGAAGCATGTTGGCGATCGCAGTAGGGTACTCCGAAGGACGCTGCTGCCTATCCTCTGGTCAATATCCCTCTGTCGCCTTCTACGATACCCATGGGTAGAAATGTGGTGGTGCTATTCGCGGCCGGCTCCGCTCGGCTACTACTACAATTTTTATGATGTATGTATAATGCGAAACTTTGTGAAGATGAATGTATAGATGCATGTCTGTTTCTCTTTCACGCTTAAACGGCTGAACGAAATTGGGCACACAGATATTGATATAGCTTAACACAGGACCACAGATGCCCTAAACCACGCCATGTATCGAGGGAGGTGGAAGCAGCTTTGTCGTGGAGAATCTGGTGGACGGGAACATCACGACACTCGGCAGTGAGCTTACGACTCGAGGAGGAGGAGGAACACAGGATCATTTTTCTTTCATTTGTGTATTCCCGGAGGATAATTTAGGATTTTGGTTTGCAATTTTCAGCCAAGTATTTAATAAAAATCTTATTCGCAGAAGTAACAAATATGCATTTACAGAATTATTAATATGCAATATTTGCGGGTGACCGCGAAATTTTTTTTTATTAAAATCCTTTCATCCTGATACTGAGCTGCAAATTGCAAAAAACGTAAGAAAGTTTTATATTTCGCGTGCTTCCTTGGTGCTTCCCTCTTAACAATGAGTCGAAGACGAAGTCGAGGGCAAAAGGTGTTAAATATTATAATTAAGAAATTGGATTGCATATTAATCGACAGTCCACCTGATGTTAAATGATGATCGCCGTTTATACCCATCTGCAATACCAGAGATCTTGCCTTCCCAGGGACAAAGCTGAAACGTCATATACAGGGTGGCGATAGCAATAGCACAAAAAAGGATCATGGCAGGATTTGGTAATTTGGTGTTATTGTTTTTATTGAGCATTAATATTATTAAATGATGGCACCACAAGGTGCCGCTCTTCTCACAAGTTAGTAAACCAATATTTCAAATGGTGTTCTATTTTGGTTACATTTATATGCTCTTTAGTATGTTTGAAATTATTTCTTTAATTTCGGTGATAGGATTTATTTGATAGTTTCAAAATATTCGTATGAACTAGTATTACCAGTATTTTATTTTTTTGTCGTATCGTCATCCCCACCTTGTATACCTGTAATTACACTTCAAACCACACAACGGCTGCTTTGCGGCAGAAATAAGTATAGTGTGGTAGTAGGTACTTCTCCAGAAAAACTCCGTTCACAAAGAGCTATACTACTACTTAAAATGTACAGACGCTAGCACATCAAGCTACCCCAATCTGTGAAATATCTTTGATAGTTATTTAACTTTATTATAAAAGAATCCGGTTCATGTTCAATTGGGAAAATTTTACAGTTTGGTATGGTTGTTGTGATAGCGTCTGAAGATTAAAATCTGAATTTGATTTGAAACACGCAAACATGTTTTAACATGCCTCGTGACTAATCGACTCCTTAATAATTCAAAAGGGGATGGGTTCGGTCAGCAGGGAGTCTGTTGGTCTTTTCCTCGATTCCGCCTTTTTTGACAAAGGCTTTTTCTGTATCCCTATTATTTTGTGTCACTTCTGTCCTCTGCAAATAAGACCCGGATCATCACAGTACCAACCGTTGTACCCAATTCCCCCTTACACATGTTTTATTTGCATACACTGGTCCTTCTATACAACTTTATTTTGTGGCTTCGTTCCGGACATTACAAGAGGAAAGGTCCTAAATAAACCACAATATGTAAGTGTCGACAAATCTCGTTTGTTGTTTGGTGCTCGTAATCAGAAGCTGTGATCTTTTAATTCTGGGAGATAAAAGAGACCCTAAGTACTGTTTTGGTCTATTGTAGTAGGAGTAAGAGTTATCTGAGTATTATGTAAAGGAAGCTCCTTTGGGCCCCTATTAGGTCACCAAGGTCAAACGAAACAACTGGAATGAACGAAGACAAAAATATAGTAGTAGTGATTCGCTCGAAGAAACTAAATTAATAGTATTGTATTTTATTTTGAAGAATAAACCTTACTAGATTAACCTATTCAAGACTTGTTTTATCTTCGACCACCACTTTCTCTAGTTAGTTTAGATTTATATTACCCTGTCCAAACGTTTACTAGATGACAAAATCCGTTACCACACCACACACACACACCGCACACCACACCACACCACACAGATTATCACACCAGTACGACAAACAGGATTTTTATTGTCTCATTTGTCACACCACTGATTTTACCACACCATGTATACGATAATTGCTAGTGCAGTACTAATATTATAAAGCTGAAGAGTTTGTTTGTTTGGTTGAACGCGCTAATCTCAGGATCTACTGGTTCTATCTATCTATTTTGTGTTGGATAGTCCATTTATCGAGGAAGGCTATAGGCCCATGCGAAGCCGGGCCGGGTCGCCAGTATTAGTAGTAACTAATATACCCGGCTATACCGATTCCCAAATAATTGTGAATTGTTCTGTTATATTCTCACCATTTAGTCACAAAGGCATGTCGCAGTAATTCTCAACTTCCAAAGGGGGCGGCCAAGTCTGCTATTTTTATAATTTCGTCATTCCAACACGATTCCATTGTCATTTTGCTAAAAGTTCGTAATCTGCTACATCCATAATGGTCGATCATTGGTCGGTCAATGGTCTCATAATAGAATTGTGTTATAATGACATTGTCAACAAATTTGAACATTTATTCATGCCAGATTTCATTTATATTTTTTTTTTTTTTTTTTACTATTAAATAGGCTTGCGTTTGACCGCAATTCACCTGATCGTAAGTGATAATGCGGCCTAAGTTGGAACACGCTTGCCTAAGATGAACCGGTTCACTCGTGCCTTAAAGATACCCAGATTATACTTATCAGGGATCAGAAGATATATATTTTTACATATTATTTATAAGTGTTATAAGCAATCTGAAGTAGTAAGAAGTTCGTAAACTAAGACAGTCATTAATTTGTCATTATGTACGAGATTACCATTGTATATCATTTCTTTCAATGGACTGTCATTGGTTGACCATTGGAAAGTCATAATGACGCCATTATATTAGTAGATTACCAAACTTGTCAAAATCAACAATTATGAAATCAATGACAGACCATTCTGACACTATTGTAATAGCAGACTTGAGGCCCTGTTCATGAAAAACTTTAACTCCAACAAAACTGCTATCCCAAGTTCAAAACTAAAAAAAAGACGATCGCCACACAATAAACCCAGATACACAACCGCGCATCGATTACAATAAGCAGTTCGGAAAACTGTCCAACTTGTGTGAACTTACACAATAAGCTTATAAAGAAACCACTCCGGATAGTTCTTTTTTACTTCAGTGTGTCCCACGGCTTAATCGAAGTTAAATTGACGGGGCGGTTCGGAGCGAATTGATTTCGATCAGACTGGCTGTGCGAAAAGATGAGTGCATTAGAGGGAAATAAACGGAGATATAATTTGGGGGAGCCTGTTGGATTTGTTATTAAGAAGTAATTGATGTAGAGGTGAGTATGTTGAGGAATAATGATGATGAATGAATCGGCTTTTGGAAGTTTTAATAAAAACACTGTTTTTTTTGCTAGCCAGTCTTTTCGTGAGTAGTCATAACTGTATAAATATAAAAACAATAGCAAATGACCATGCCAAAACTGAATCCGATAGTTATCTTGATGCAATTAAAAGATGCAAAATTAGTTGTAAGATCGAGATTATTTCAGTCATTTATTACCTTACCTATGAACTTGAATTCCAGAGTAGCCAGATCCATAAAATAGTGGAATATGTAATAAAGAAGGTAGGTATGAGTACTGCCTAGGTTCAATGCTAGGCCATTTTTCAGGTATTAGGTACAAAAGGTTCTCTTTACCTTACTCACTTACGTTCAACTGTGACAGCTGGTTATTATGGATGCGTCTCATAGCAAGTGGCAACATTTGGGTACAATTATTTTCGTTTCAATACCTAACGTCCAGAAAAACA
Organism: Charanyca ferruginea; assembly: GCA_947361185.1. NCBI lineage: Eukaryota > Metazoa > Arthropoda > Insecta > Lepidoptera > Noctuidae > Charanyca > Charanyca ferruginea. The sequence continues at coordinate 25,552,281 of OX376058.1, read as the reverse complement.
GAGCGGAGCACAGAAGGCCAACCTTCGTAGTTCGGAGAGGCACTAAAAGATGAAGAAGAACGTTTAGAAGATATAATAAACTTGAGATATACCATCATCTGCCTAGCCTTGTCCCAACTATCAGTCGGCTTCTCATATCTTCCCGAGGGTGTGCCTTTGGAACAACCATACTGCGATCGCCAATCCGCCTGGCGATTATGGCTAAACCCCCCCTTGGGAAGGCCTAAGCTATGTCCAGCAGTGGATGTCTTTGGGCTAAAATGATGATCATGGTCGGTTTCCAGTCTAACCGGATTCAGCTGAATACCAGTGTTTTACATGGAGCGACTGCCTGTCTGACCTCCACAATCCAGATACTGGGTAACACGATAACCCTTGGTAAGACTGGTTGTGAATATCTGAATACCAATAGCGACTGTCAATGATCTACGAATGACAGCCGGGACCAACGGCTGTACGTGCTTTCCGAGGCACGGAGGGAACTCAGTATGAAATGGATGGTCTGCATCCACAGACCTATTGCAGCAAGCGTAGCTTAACCATGACCGATCGATCCGTATGGTTCGTCACGATACCAATAATTTCATTACATATATACTGTACGCACTGGGATACTCATTTCGTATAACATTATTGGATAGAACGTTCATTTCACCGAAAATTATTTGATCTATTTACGCCTTAGAGGTCGGAACTTCAAAGCGTCTAGATGAAGTGGTAGCCTACAGAACCTATAAATTGCCAATCAATTCTACATCACCTTTTACTGATATCACTATCAGAATTGCCATTAAAACCAGCACATGCTCTCTAAATATTACCAATCATTGAATATAATGTTCGCTAAGGCAGTCTACACACGTTTTTAGAACGCGGCAAGTTAATTGGTCGCACCGCCATCCACCGTTACCGTTGGTACGGTCATTTGTGGCGCGTGTGTAGAATGCCTAATGGAGGTGGTGCCGACAACTTCGGGCGTGAAAATGGTTCGCCCTTTCTCACTCATTTTAGGTTAAATTTTTTGGGGACCAATTTAATGGGTTCTGGTATTAGTGGCCTTTAAAGAACGGGGTGTGTATACTAAATCAGTTGGAATGAAGGTTTGAAATAGTACCTACGTTTAAATTGAAGTCGTTTCGTTCATGATGTTAGTCGTATTTGCCAACTGCACTTGTAGAAAGGTAATAAGACCTATAAATTTATTGATTTGGTTATTTTTTTTCGTCTTAAATTAAATTTGAGAAATGGTGGAAGATTTTCCACCGTTTTCCAAATGCTAATGCTTCCTAATCCTAGATTGCAGAGCTGGACCTACGTTATTTTGGCATAGCTGAGATTTTGGAGAAATATTTCGTTAAGAAGAAATGCGGACTTGGTAATTTGCTGGTAAGTGTTAATTTTTCAGGCATCCAAAGATATCTTTCTCGTCTATGATCAAGTATGACAGTTGGTTTTAATATATATGCTTTAGAGGATTAGTTATAAATCATTTTTAATTATTGTCTGTCTCAAAATTTCAACCAATGCAAAAAGACGTAGTCATCTCAATCCACAAAGATTACTGTATCATCCTTTATCAAATATCTAGTATTATTTCCAGCAAGTGTGCCACAGAAAAAGAAGCCGTACATATTACAAATTGATTCACGTCCCCACACAGTAATGCTACGATATTGCGATCAAAATCTCCCATCACAATTTCAGCTTCGGCTTACCAGTTGATTCTTCAATACGTACAATTCCGAAGCCAAGTGGAAACCTTACAGTGAGGCCAATTACCTGGCTGATTCGTGGGAGGATACAGGAGTTCCGAGCATTCAGACACTCAATTTGTCAGAAACTTAATTCGGTGGAGTTCGGTTATTGCATCGGGCGAGATCGGGCGTTGTGAATTACAACAGTTGTGTGTTGAAAGGGAAATTTGATTTGGTACCTAATTATAGGAACTTTGAAATTCACATTTCACAGCCGTACTTTTACTATACTTTACAAGTTATCAGAAAATCACATTTTTGTCGAGACCGCCGATGTAATGTAAGTATTCGACTCGACTATTTGCGAATTTGTTGTTCTGAGGTTGAGGAAGACTATCCGCTCGTGATACAGTTTATACTAGTACGAGGGGATAGGGCGAATCAGTCCAAAGACAACCATATAATTTCACAATCCACCATTTTACATCTGTATTTACTATTAAGTTACTCTGTATGGTTGTCTCTCACATTCATGAATAAAGATTATTATTATTATTATTATTTATTAGCCTCATTCATTATTCTCCTACATACCCGGCTCGAAGGACCAAAATAGAGGACCTAAGTGGTATAGGCTGTTATGCAGCTAAATTAATTACTTTAATAACTTTTAAAGGTTTATTGCTAAATTTGTTACTATGCTATACTACGCTAGATGCTTACGATTGCTTTGCTAATAAGAACGAATGCACCCGGTTCGCTGGCCAAATATGCACTGATGCCGCGCTGCACTTAGGGCGGCGTAATTGGTTAGCGAGATCAGCAAAACGTGTTTGATCGTAATTATTACATTGAGGAGCATTTTAGTTTTTTTTATAAGACAAGACAATTAGAATCACCCTTTGATATAAATTAAGTAATCAAACTTAATAAGCATTGTGAGCAAAACGGACACTTCCAATTCAAAAATCGATGGAATTTACGTAACGTTTTCTCCGCGCGCTTGTGCTGGGCTGTCTCAATGACACATACACAGAAGTATATGTTTATTTACTGTCTAGCTTCTGCTCGCGACTTTGTCCGCGTGAATGATGCAGGCAAAGACGCGGATAAGCGGTTAAGTCGTCCCTTCTTTTCTTAGGGATCAAGCTTAGTCTGTAGGTACCAAATTTCATCAAAATCGGTTCTGTGGAAAACCAAAAAAAGCCTTGAAAGTATATTAAACAAATTCACTGTATATGTATATAATAATGTGTGTATGTATATATAGGTATAAATAATTATAGTATATAGTAAAATTTGCACACCGAAATTAATAAAAAAATAATGGCCAAATACTGAAACGTTGGAGACAGAGAAATGATAGAGACAGCATGAGACTTAACGGCATCTTAACATTGAGTAGCGTTTGAGTATTTGGCCATAAGAGATCAACATACTTATTGTTAAGAACCCTCTGTTCCTTATTTAAAGAAATAAATGATTTTGATTTCGATTTGATTTGTCTCTTTTATAATATTAGCATGGATTTAAACTTTTTGCAACAAGAGTCCATCACAGTTGTATACCAACCCACACGCGTCACTGTTTATCAAAAATCGTTAGCCAAAATACGTGGACTTTAGCTCCAGTCCAGAACCACGTAAATCCAGTATTATGAACGCAACTGCATTTAACGAAGTTACTATGGAACATAACACAATTACGGCCAGTATAGTCCATCGTACATATGAATATTCATTACCTAGTAGATTTTGTGCTGCAAAAATCATTTTGCTGTAAGCCGCTGAAAAGGTCAAGCTGTGGCTTCGATACGGATTTGGTAGTAATTAGTGTTACTGTTCATAGTTTATTTGGATTAAGCTTGAATATTTGTTATGTGCGGTAATTTATAGTAAATATGTTGTTCCTTTGGGGTAAAGGTCTAAGTGAGAAAAAGGAAAAATCCTAGTGAGGGAAGGAAATATCCTAGTGCGAGACAAGTTCCTAACAAAGAGAAACCCTAGTGAGGGGCAAAATTTCCAAAAAAGAGCAATACCAGTGACGGGGAAAGTTTTTGTAAAAGAGACATCCCAGTGAGGGGAACATTTTCTGGAAAAGAGAAATCCTAGTGAAGGAAGAAATTTCAAAAAAGAAGAAATTCTAGTGATCGGCAAGGTTTACAAAAAGGAGATATCCTAGTGAAGTAAAGTTCCCAAAAAGGAGAAACCCTAGTCTTATTACATGAAAAATTAAAATACATTTATTTCCACAAAACATATTTAGCATCCTATACGGATGATATGAAAACATTGATACCTCTCGTGTTTGAACGAGCGTTACCTTGAATTTAATTCGAAATACGACTCAACCGAACGTTTTCTACGAATCGATTCGGGAAGGAAGAAATTCGGAATATTGAAAAGGCTTTCAAGCACATAATCATTGTGTAAATACTTAAGTATTCATAGGAGTAAAAGACACGTAAAGGAAATAATACGACCTACATTTTCCGTGAAAATAAGGTGGAATTATATTTGAATAAGAGGTAAATTACATACACAGCAGCTACCTAGACACTTAGAAAAACTTACGCCAGGGTCATCTATTGAATGTCTTGGTAAGTAAATCAGCTCACCGCGTCTGTCTTTCTGTAAGCGTGTACGTCAGAAACTGCTCAACGGATTTCAATACACGAAGATAGTATCTAAATACCATATCGCCATCACATTAGGAACCTTCATCTTAATCCGTTGATATGTAAATACATAATGTGTCTGCTCATATATCATGCTAAGTGCTTTAACTGAATCGTGTCACTTTTGCGTCCACAATCATCTGTCAAAGGAACACCGTTAATGGCACTACCAATGTGAAGTAATTAGAGTATATTATTTATTACTAGCACTTTGCCCGCAACTTCGCAGATGCCAAATCGATGCGACCGGCATCCGAATGTGTGCGGAGTGTAGCGTTCATTCAGTTGCTGTGTCTAGCTTCCTAAAAGTGGCTTAATTGCCGCGTTTAGCGTTTTTAAGTGTGCGGTGTGAAATTTTTGGTCGCTGCATTTAAGGCGACGATATACGCCGGCGACCTTGAGCGACCAGAGAATCGTATGCGCTGCGTCCAAAACTCTCAAAGTTTAGTCGAAAAAATTAAATAAAAAAATAGTATTCTTTATTCTTTCACTTAAAAAAAGACGTATACTAAAAGATAGATAATAAAATTATCTGATAGATAGTACAAGTTTCGTTTAAATATTCCTGGTAGATTTTGTGTGATTATCAATGTTTTGTCCGCGGCAGACACAACTTCACGATTTAATTAAACTATCTAATATTAACTTAATCAAAAAATATTCACATACTAAATGATTAAGAGAATGTTCTAGTTTAACATATATTTTTTTCAAATCATTTACACTACACATTTTGCCGTGATTGTCAGTTTAAAATCTGCAAAAGTCGCATGTTAGCGCCTTAGGTAGCTTCTAAAAAGCGGGTCAATCCTCGATCGCCTATGCTGAAAGTAGATAGTGCGCGTTGGTCTTAAGCTATACAGATAGCATCGGTTTATATTATGTTTGTATTATTTAAAAAAACAAGAAAGTAAATAAGTTCTCATGTTCTCATGCACTAGTCTACTTGCCTGCCAAATATGCATTACCCAAATTGGATTAATAGTGATGACGTGAAAACTTAGCATAATACAGACATACACATTTCGACATTTACGATATTAGTGTGGTGTTTTAATGGCATGTGATTCCCATTTACTGATAACAGCTCGGCCCCATGGGTGTCATAAAACGCGATGTTATATAGCAGCCCCCATGTTTCTGTGAATTAATCACATAAAAAACATCATATCGTAATCAGCTTTCTTTTTTTGAGTTGTAGTAGGCTATGAGGGAAGTTATGTTCAAAAGCACGTGAGTAGGGCCAGAAGAAATAATTATACAAGGTTTTTGTACAAGGTTTTTTGTTTGTGACAAACCTAAAAAACAATTAACAATCTATCTCTTTGATAGATTTTCAAATTTATTGCAGAAAAATAAGGTTCATATTCCATTAGGAAAATTTGACAGTTTGGTATGGCGTGATGTGCTGGCATCTGTACTCTTTGTTGTGAACAACTTTTACTATCACCAAATCTGAAATCGCGAAAGAAATCAGCTGATCCATACATGATTACTTTAATACAGTTATATTTCTTATAAACAATAAAAGTTGTTCCCAGAAGTAATTTCAGGTTGATTGGGTAGTATGCGTAGTTGACAACATGGTTGGCGCAGTGGTTGAGCGATTGGCTGCTGCGCTGAGCAGCGCGGGTTCGATTCCCGCACGGAAGAAATATTTTTATGGCCTACAGGTTTCGGTTGTTCAGGGTCTTGCTGTTTGTGTATGTGAGTTTATATGTTTGTAAACGCACCCACGACATAGGAGAAATTCCTAGTTTAAAAAAAAATAACAGATTAAATTATTTGATGTGTGTTTTTACACCCCCTATAAAGGTACATTCTTATTGGTTCTATCAAATCCGCTTCAGTTACAGAAACACAACCAACCCGTCTGTAAAAAACATCTGGGTAGTTTTAACAATCTACAAAAATAACTCCAAGTTTTAGAGAAAAAGGAGCATAAAAAGCGCTATAAACCGCATCGTCCCTCAAAGTTGAAGCAGATTTCACAAATTGTAACTCAGTATTTACCTTCATTACTCGGCAATATTTTTGACGCCGCCTATCATTTACACTTCAGAATCCACGAGCACTCCATAAAAAAAAAAACCGTCACGAAACCGCTGTACCAGAACATAATTTGATGAAAAAAGGTTAAAAAGTTAGCTCAATTTGTTCCTTTAGCTCTTTGTAAACTTACGGTTTTTTATAAGCTGGTACCGGTTTTTATAAACTCTCTTTTCCCAGCTCTAGTGGAGATAAGTTTCAGTTTGGTAGAACAACAAGTTATCTGCCCCTCGAGGACTTTAGAATGTATTAAATGAATGAGTTTGGTCTTTAGAGTTGTGTTGTATTTTCGTTGAGGGGGCTATTCGTTTTATAGCAGAGTTTTTTAGATTTTTAGAAAGAGTTAGCGAAGTGTAACGTTGATTTGGAACCATTTGTAAGCGCAGTGAATTTTAAAACATGGACTTCGCTTGTTTTGGTGTAACTTGAGAGAGGCCGATGTTAAGCAGTGGACTGCCGAAGAAGAAGTGGAGTGTTTGTTCTTGGTAGTACCTCTAAGCAGTTCCTTTTAAGGCGCTAACAAGCGACTTTTACAGATCTTAAACTGACAATCACGCAAAAATGTGTAGTGATGTGATGATTTGAAAAAAATATGTTAAACTAGAACATTCTCTTAATCCTTTAGTATGTGAATATTTTTGATTAAGTTCATATTAAATAGTTTAATTAACTCGTGAAGTTGTGTCTGACGTGGACATAACATTGATAATCACACAAAATCTACCAGGTATATTTCTACGAAATCTATCTTTTAGTATACGCCATTTTTTTTAAATTAAAGAATTCTATCTTTCATTTAATTTTGTCAACTAAACTTTGAGAGTTTTGGATACGATTCTTTGGTCGCTCAAGGTCGCCGGCGTATATCATCGCCTTAAGGGACTACTGAGACCAAAGATTGTTCATTTTTATCCACAATAAAACTCAGGTTACCCTAAATCGGTAGCATGGTAATAATATATTATACAAAATTAACAGAATAGCTCATGTAAAGTAATTTTTGTGAACAGAAAAATAAGTCTGTCCTTTCCACAAATTCGTTAAGAGTATGCAAGGCGTGCGTCATTCGTGTTTTAACCAGCAACTTAGCCCAGTAAAGTAGCTTTACTAAAAGGTACTGCTTTCTTAAAAGGGAGTGACAGTGAGGTGGTTGCACTGTTTTCTTCTTCAATTCTTTCTTTCAAGCTTACATCAGTCGCTGATTCTAGTCTTCGAAAATGAACAAGAAAATCCAGTCCTAATTGACACGCCGAAGCTTACATAAAAGGCTGATACGATAGTAAAGTTTATGCAAATTCATAAACTTTATGTGAGGTTGGAAGACGTAAATCCGATTATGACGTGGCCCGCCTTGGAACCTCAGAAATTGGGGCGGCCGACAAACGCCCGAATTAACTTCAGACGAGATAGGTTCCTACACGAATATTTTAATTACTTCGTTAAAATGTAGATTTATTTCTCTTTGTATTTTTCACACAATCGTGTCAATTTTGCTGCTGTTGTGATTCAATTTGGCGTTCGGAACTTTTAGGCCTGGGTATGACGATAGCTTTTAGATAAACTTCCATTACTGATTGAATGTGTACTCATCCAGAATCTTAGTATTGGTTATGTCAATCCATACTTCCATACGCGAAAGCGAAAGCGAAATGCGAAAGTAACTCTGTCTGTTACGCTTTCACGATAAAACGGCTGAACAGATTTTGATGAAATTTGGCATGAACATATATTGTACCCCAGGGAAGGACATAGGCTACTTTATAATCCACGACTTTGTCTGCGTCCACGATAACCGACATTCACGCGGACGAAGTCGCGGGCAAAAGCAAGTTTAATATAAGTTGAAAATAGGCTGCATCCAGTAGCGTGCCTTCCATTAAAGCCGAAAAGCCGGGCTTGCTGTCAATAATATGACACGATAAAAAAAGCACAAAAAAAAATACCTCTGAATAGGTATTGAAAATTTATCGGGATTTTATTCTTAAATCTGTCGGGCTTGCCCTAACTTTGACCCCTAGGCACGCCACGCCTGCATCGATAACATAATAGCTCAGTAGCCTAAAAACCCTAACCCCTAACCCTAGTTAGATAAAACCTACATTGACATGTATTTACTGTACATTCCATTCACCCCTGGATAAGACAACAAACAATAATGAGTATTTAAACAAAAACCGTAACTTTAAGGATCCTTTCAACAAACTTTGAAGAACTATTTCTTTTAGTGTACGGTGAAATACTAAGCAGCTGAAAAATAAAACTGTAACTATTAAATAAAGAAAGTTAGACTCTAGCAAGTTCACCACTAGGTAGAGCTATTCCTTACTCAGCAGGATTTAGCAAAAATGCTTTGAGATTCGGGAGACTGGAAGGAGCGGTAATGTGGTGTGAGATAAAGATATCGTTATTTTAAAAATATATTCTGTAGTTTAGTTTAACTGAAAGCTTAGATGATATAATGATAATTGGAGAAGAGTGAAATAAAGATCATAATTCACAAAATAGGGTATCTTGTAGATGTGCTAGCGTTTACTAGACTAGAAGCTATTGAGATTTGTTTGGGTCTCACTGGCAATAACAATTGGGTAACCTAGCTATAGGTATACTTATATATATTATCTGTGTTTAATAATTATTGTAAGTGGTGTTAACCATTTTATTGAAAGTAAAATAAATAAATAATAATAAGCTTTTCAGTGATTGCATTCAACGTACTCATGTACTTGTAAATTGTAGGCCAATGTATTTCTAAATAAACTGTAGAATACTACAGTTAATTCTTAAGTTAGCTGTATTTTTGTAGTAATATTGTAAAATAAGCGTACCGTGAAATTATTCTTGTGAAGTCGACAGTATCCTTTCTTTATAGAACAGTTCCACAAATTCTTCAAGCTATCATATACTTAGAGACTGGTGAGAGATATGGGTTTTAGTGTTTATTGAGGCCACATTATTCTCAAGTTTATAACAACATTATTTATCTAAACAGATTAGGGTAACCCAAAACTAAAAGACCCATAACTCGAGTGTCTGCTGTCTAGTCATCGACAACTTACCAACTTAGACTAAACACAATTACCGCCGAATCTGCGTCTTAAGAGAATTTCTGTAAAGCCACCTAAATTCACTTAAACTTCGCTAAATTCACAAACAATTTTAAGACATCGGGAGTGCCATTTATTAAGTTTTCAAAAGCATTTACAAATCATCTCAATAAGCTCTTCTTAAAGTGGTCCAAACATTCCTGTTCGACTCCATAAAATTATATAAATGGTAAAAGTAAAAGACACTACCGAAGAAGACAAATCCAGAAGTGACGTAGCCATCGTTGACGACTGTCATCACGAAGGTGGTGCCGACGAAGAGGCCCATGACGACTATGTGGAAGAAGAAGTACCAGTAATGATACTTGAGAGGCATCGGATGCTTTCTCTTCATGAAACTTATGATTAAAATTGACGTAGCGACAAATAATTGCATATACAGGAGTCCAAATACGAATTCTACGATAAGATTTGTTGTGAATTCTTTTTGGAGATCCATTTCCCCACTTATTGTTACGAGAAGTAGTACAGCAAATAGCACCATTGGTAGAACAGCTGAGAGCGCTATCAACACGAACGTTTGTCGAAGCTTGTCGCAGTACGAACATGGTATTTCTTCCGAATCTTCCACAACCGTTGTCATTTTACTGTATATCTATATCTGGATTCGCTATTTACAGGTGAGTATAATAATACATTTAAAGTAGACTATAAAATAACTCTGTTCTTAATAAAAAAACTGACGTTTATTAATGACAGATGGCATTGTGAATGTGAAGGTGCAATAAAAAAGGTATTTTATTGTGAAGTTTTGTAGCCACGATAAATATCTATGATTTATTTAGAACTAGCTTTTGCCCGCGACTTCGTCCGCGTGAATATCGGTTATCGCGGATGCAAACGAAGTCGCGGATTAAAAAGGTTTCAGTGTTTAAGCTATATTTATTTCAAATTTTATCAAAATCGGTTCAGCCGTTCATCGTGAAAACGTGACAGACAGAGTTACTTTTGCATTTATAATATTACTAGATTAAAAAGTAGCCTACCCTTCCCTTCCCCAGGGTTCAAGCTATCTTCATGACAAATTTCATGAAAATCGGTTCAGCCGATTCATCGTGAATCGCGTAACAGACAGAGTTACTTTCGCATTTATAATATTAGTATGGATATTATGGAAGTATGGATTGGTATGAATTACTTTGACTGCGTGAATCAAAGGCTGAAATGAAGCATCATGTTCTTTTATTGTCTTATAATAATTTATCGAATATTTCAATATACTGATAATTAGTAAGCTGGTATCTTGATTTTTCTTGTGATGACCAGAGTTGTTGCTGACGCCATTTTAAGTATTATAATACAAAATTCCATAGGAACCTACTATTTGCGAGCAACTAGCTTCAACATTCTGATTAACTGACCGACAATTCAAAAATGCCTGTAAATGGTTTTTTTGATAATGTGTCGAGTCTTCATTTATTTAAAACGCTTTACAAAAGTTAATTCCCGTAATAAAACTCGAATTACGCTCTTTGCAAAACGCGCATCCTTTCAGCTAGTGTGCCTGTTCAGACGATCCATCAGCGAGCATACGGCCGTCTGACGGGACATTTATAACGCTGCATCAGAGACCATCAATTCTGCGAGCATATGGCACAGATATGCAAGAACAGACTGTATCTATCCATTTGAGTGGCGTTTAAATGTTTAATACTAGTGGTACTGTTTCAACGAGGAAATCCGTCGAAGAACGAAGGTCACCGACATAGGTCTCAGAATTTGCAAGTTGAAGTGGCAATGGGCAGGCCACATTGCTCGAAGAACTGATAAACGATGGGGAAAAAAAGGTTGTCGAGTGGCGACCACGAACCGGAAGACGCAGCGTTGGTAGGCCTCCCACCAGATGGACCGACGACATCGATAAGGTCGCGGGTAACCGGTGGATGCAAGCGGCAGGTTGCCGCTCGTTGTGGCGGTCTATGGGGGAGACCTTTGTTCAACAGTGGACGTCTTCCGGCTGATGATTATGATGATGACTGTTTCAAAACGAGTTCGTCTGACTAATGGTCATCGCACTCTTTTACAGTACCGCTCTAGCACGGCAACGGCCCGGCCAGAATTTCCTTCACATATCCAACTGTTAGCTGTCAGCGCGCTGCCAGCGGGCAGTCCACTTTTTTCATCTAATTCTATGGATGCAGCTGAGTACCAATGTTTTACAGAGAGCGACTGCTTATCGGACTTCCACAACCCAGCTGGGTAACACGATAGCTGGGTCCTTGATAGGACTGGTTATCAGACCTGGCTTCTGACTACCCTTAACGCCAAAGATCTACGAATGACAGCCGGGACCAACAGGTTAATGTGCTTTGCGAGCCACGAAAGGAACTCGGTATGAAATGGATGGTAACCCATCCACAGACCAACCGCGGCAACCGTAGCTTAACCTTTACCGATCAATCTGTACGGCTTTTACTTATAATAGTCGCGACCTCTTCCGAGCAATAGGCAGAGATGATTAAAGATATACCTGACATAAGCTTCGCTATAATAATAATAATAATAATATGTGGGGACATTTTCACACACGGCCATCTGACCCCAAACTAGGGAGACCCTGTACTATGGGTGTCAGACAGCTGATATACATACACAAATACATTTTTTTTTGTAAATACATACATATATTGATAAACAACACCCAGACACAAGGCAAACATCACACAAATGTTTACCCTGGGCGGGAATCGAACCCGCAACACGCTGCGCAGCAGTCGATCGCTCAGCCACTGCGCCAACCGTGTACATAGGTATAATACATTAAAGTTTAGTTAGTGTGCGTTCGGAGTAATATCTGGAACAGCTGGGACAGATTCTGTAAATTATTCCGCTATTACAAAGCTACGTTAGTCCTGAGAGCTATAGGATATATCTTATAATAAAAAAAAATAAGGATAAAAAACTACCAACAGTTAACAAACAATAATAAAAAACTTTACGAACCATTAACGCAACAACTAATGTAGATCTAAATTAAAACTTTACTATAAAGTTATTCATTATAATACTTATTAGTATCTAGCTCTAGAAAATATAACAACACCTATATTTTATCTTTTTTAGAGACAGTTACGGTAAAATATAATGTTATTTATCTAAAATATTACACTGTAATCTTAACCGGTATAAAGATTATCCATCCCCTACATTACACCCTGCCCTAATGGCTTAAATGTACGGTTATTGGCTAAGAAAAATATTGATAGGGATTTTTTATTTATGTCTAGCTGTTTTTTGCCTGCGACTTCGCTCGTGTGCTTCCTTATTCTTTTTGCTCGTGGCTAAGTAAAAGCAATACCGATCGATCAATCATGTTTAAGTTAGGATGTTACTACACCAATCGATCGATCATCGATCGATGCCATCAGTCGACGTCGATCGACGTTGATCAATGGGTGTGGTAGCTTTGGCTGATCGACGGATACCGTTCGTTTAACTAATCGATCGATTGCCGGTCGATGGCATCGGTCGACGTTGATCGATTAACTCCGGCTATAATCCATTACTAATAATAATCAAGCAGCTCGATCGACGTCGACTAATCCATTCTACCATCGATAGATGCCGTCGATCGAGATCGATCGATTGGTCTGGTAACACCCTTACGCTTGCCGCGGTTGATCCGTAGATGGGTGACCACCCATTTCAACTCGAGACCCAACCTAAGCGTAATTTAACTATGGCCAATATTGATATGTAAGGCTTTTACTACGCTATGAATCCCTTAATCGTAATGAGTTTATGATCCATACTTTAATATACCTATTTTTTAATATTATAAAATGCGAAAGTAACTCTGTTACGTTTTCACGATGAAATAGCTGAAACAATTTTGATGAAATTTGGTATGAAATTGCCTTGAACCCTACACATACCCTACATACGCTACTTTTTAATTCGCAACTTTGTCTGCATCTACTCGACATTCACGCGGACGAAGTCGCGGGCAGAAGCTAGTAACATTAAAAATACGAAAATAACTCTATCTGTTACGGTTTTGATGAAATTTGGTATAAATATAGCTTGAACCCTGGAAAAGGACATTATATGCTAATTTTTAATCAGCAACTTCGTCTGCACCCGCGATAACTAACCAACATTCACGCGGACGAAATCTCGGGCAGAAGCTAGTAGCAAAACTTTATTAAACAAACAATAAATCTAAACAATAATATTATGTACAATTCTAAGAAAAAGGAGCTCAAAATCTCGTCCACATCGCAGTCAACGGGACACGTGCCCAACAGGCTGGCAGCATTCCCACGTTGTATGGCAATGCTGAATCTTTGGCCCAAGAAAAGACCAGCCTTCGGGTCACGTGAAGAGTCGACCAGTCACTTGGCGATGTCACGGAAAACAATATGGGCACTCGGACTCCATGGCCCTAGAGTTTCCACCCCAAACGGCTCAAATATACCTATAGCTTCTAAGAAGGCTATTATATTTGCGCCGTTTGAAGTTTTCGGCACCTGTAGCAGCCGCCCCAGCACAACACGTTGTACTAGGAAGATGAGAAGGCGCAAGGGTGTAAATAGCAACTAAATAAATAAAATTTACCACATTTTACTAGTAAAATCAAATTTCTTTAACAATAAACATTCTTACATTAATATACGCAATAAAAATTCAACGTGGTACAAGAAAGGAGTCATTATAACATTTTAACGGAGTTTATCAAGTGCTGTGTTCGGCCAAATTGAAATTCCAATCATGTTTATTAAAATATTTATGACTCGGACTTAGGACTGGAAAGCGGGCTTTTATTACTTAGACTGTAAATTTTACAACTTTCAATATGCGTGACGTCGTAAAATAGAAGAAAGGGTTGAAGGAACAACGTGCCTGCTTTCTCCTTGACGAGTAAGATTAGCATCTTGCATTGGTTCAACTTTTTGCAATGTATTTCTGTCAGGCGCTGTGATTAATTTTTTATATTTGTTGCAATTTAATTTGGAGATAGTTTTTTTTTTACTTTTGATAGGCGTACGTTTGACCACTATCTCACCTGATGGGAAGCGATGATGCGGGCTAGATGGAGCACGCTTGCCTAGAAGTAACCTATTCACTCTTGACTTAAGACTCCCAAGTTGTAGCTATCAGGAAACACAGACTCAGGCAGGGAATTCCACTCCTTAGCAGTAGGTACGCACAATGAATGTGTTCCCAAAACGTTTTGTGGTGGGATGTCCACCATGTAGCAGTGGCAGATCCCGTACGTCTTGTGGTCCGATAATGGAACGGGCTCGGTGGAATGAAATTATGCAATATTGATGCAGTATTGATTGATGAAGTACTTATCATTGGCAGTAAACCTAACACTAAGCTAACTTAAGATAGGTACAGAGGCCAGCACATCAAGGTACAACAATCTGTCTTTCTTTGAAAGATTTTCAACTTTATTGCAAAAAGTTAAGGTTAATATTCAATTAGGAAATTTGACAGTATGGTATGGCTTTCGTTTGTACAATAAAGAAAATCCTTATTTTTTATCAACGCAAAGCCCCCACACGTAGGCGTATGTTTTTTAACGTATTCTGTCTCATATTTTTCAGTATTTATTACAGCATCTTTTCATATCATCATTTTCAGAGCATTTTTCTTAACCTGCGACATACAAGGCAAGCGCCTGTATCGACATCCTGTCACGTCGAGTGTTTAACAAAATAAATGAGGTAGTACACTATGACGTCACACGTTAGGAGGGACATTATTTATGTGCACCGCTTATGAGATTGACTTTTAATATAATGAGAAAGGGTTAACCATAATGAGACAGGGTTTACCTACGTTATATTATGGAAAAACTACTTAATATTTAGAATTCTGTATATTAAAGTTTACGTAACAAGATAGATGTGGAAAATAAAAATGCTGAACTTTTTTTTTCTTTACTTTATAGGGTAACGAGTAATGAAAGTTAGGTAATATCGGTCTATTGTATTTAATCTTGAGTAAATTATAACAGGGTGAACAATGTTTGTAGAGAAAACTTAAGTTACTTGGGTTAACGGGATAAACTAAAAGTGATGACCGGGTCGTCTCTTGGCCGGAGCGCGCACGTGTACGTCTATCGGTGATTCGCGGCATACTGACTGGTAGATCGTAGATGCCAGATGGTGATGGTGCCGCACTAGGGTAGTGCGGCGCCAACTCGCGCGCTGATACGCGCCGAGCGACGACTCGGTTGGCAGGGCTTAGGAGTTCGAGCTCGTAGCGACCGGCTACCAGCTATACTACGCGCTACAACTTAATCCTACTTCCTACTATATATAATATTATAAATGTGAAAGTTTGTGAAGATGTTTGGATGTTTGTTACTCAATCACGCGCAAACCGTTGCACAGATTTGCATGAAAATTGGCACATAGATAGAGCATTTCTTGGATTAACATATAGGATACTTTTTATTCCGGTAATATCTTCCCTTGGGATAATCGTTCTTTTACGCGGGCGAAGCCGCGGGCAGAAGCTAGTAATATTATAAATTAAAGTTGAGTTTATGTTCGTTCAGGCTAACCTCCAAAACTACTGGTCCGATTCGTATAATTATTTTGCTAATAGGAAGCTACTTTATCTCTGAGTGATATAGGCTATATTTTATTAACACAATAATTAGTGATCCGTAAGAAAATTCGCGCAGACAAAGACGCGGGCAAAAGCTACTTTTTGATGAATCACAGTTCGTTTATTCGTGCCACCTTGCCACTACAAGACTTACTACAATAGGTACTATCTTTCATTATGCTATCTATACAATACATTTATTACAATAATATTAAAGAACGTAACTTAGCACCTTCCTAATCACGCTCTCCAATATTCACAAAGTACACTTAAACCAACATTGACTAACAATATCGCTTCGTGATGAACGTATCTATCTACATCCCTAAAATAGAATAGATGCATATGTCACAGGTAGTGCTGCCACTCGCCGGGACAGCTGGCAATTACCACGCGGTACCGGAATATCCCGGCTTTCGGTCACGCCTCGCTTACATTGTGCGCGAGACGTAGAATCCCGCATTTTCAATGCAGTTTAACGCCAGATTGCTTTGAGCCCAATCTCTAATCGAGGTTATTAAACTTTTAAATGTTGTTCAGCGAAATTCGTATAATACTGAAAAGCTATTACATAAAATGTTCGGGTTTATTTTCGCTTGTAGAGAATGTAAGTACGTAAGATATTTTTAAAGGCATTTATGATAAAGATTTGGTATAAATAGGGTCAATAATTATTAATTGGGACGGTGGTTGAAATATTTTCCATAACACCTATGTTTTCGTACATTTACTTTAAACATGTCTTATTTTTCAGGGCGTCCCTAAATAATATAATAATAATAATATGTGGGGTCCCTACTTATATTTACCCTCACGAACATACCTATATTTTTTAACTCCAGTGCTTGGCAAGTAAATACATTTTTTACGTCGTTAGCATCCTATAGAAGTGAGCTTGGAAAAGAAAACGGAACATATGTGGGTCGCCTCGTGTTTGTTATTTACTCATTTCGCTGTGGAGTAGGAATAGGTACAAAATATTACGTGAAAACCAAACACACACATTTATATCTATACATATAATAAAACAGTAACAAAACTGTGTCTGTACATTGAATATATTAAAAAAGAAATAATTGAGGGGGGTTTAGGAACAGCAATAGAGCACAAAATAAAAAAAAAATTCTGTCTGTTTGTCTGTTTGTTTGTACACGCTAATCTTCGGAACTACTGGGCGGATTTGAATGATTTTGTTGTATAGGTATTAAGTCTAGGCAACATATAGGCTATAATTTATCTTGGAAACTTGAACACCTAATGCAGAACCGCAACAGACCAGCAAAACTATAAGAGATACAAAAATGGTACCATAGCAAAAATTGTTCCACGTGATGAGCATTTTCTGCTGAGAGAATAAATTTGAAGATCTGGAATACCTGATGTGGAACTCCAAGAGCCTAGCTACACCATGACACATATAGGAATGACGTCTTAGCAAAAGTTGTTCGGTCTGATGGGCATTTCCTGTTGACTTATAAAAATCGAAGATCAGAAACATCTGATGTGACAATCAAAGCTTTCACTAATTTTACTGTATCTTATGAAATGACATAAGCTGGGAGTACCTCCACGCGGTGAAGGCGGTAACAGTTTAGGACTGATTTTTGATGACGATGGTATATCATTGAAAATTTGACTCTACTGGCCAAAATTCCCATTTTCTTTTTTATTTTATCGAATTTATATGCCTTCGGGCTTATGTTATTTGGGTGTTTAATTTCCTTTTCCATTTATCTTCGTGACACGGTAGCCTAACCGGTAACGCAGGGGAGCAGTCACTTAGATTTTAATTGATCAGGTATCTTTACAATAAAACTATAACCATGCCTAGAAAGAGGTCAAATCTTTCCCAATGTTCCAAAGGAGCTAAAAGATAGAGGATCATAAGATCCCAAGAATCTACCGAAGAGCGTCAGGAGAGACTTGATGCTGTTCGAGAACATCAGGCTGCAACTTGCTCCGTGGAAACCTCATCAGATCGCGAAGCACGCCTGCGTTCTCAGCGTATTTACGCTTCTACATCCAGATCTCTAGAGACCAGTGAAGAATATGGTGCGCGACTGACCGCTGATCGTGAACGTCATACATTGTCTCGCGAGTCGGAGACGTTCACGGATAGAGAATTGCGCTTGAGTTCTCAGCGTATCTACGCATCTGCTGCGGTACGTGATGCGCGACTGTCCGCTGATTGTGAGCGACATGCATTGTCTCGCGAATCGGAAACGTTTACCGATACAGAATCACGAATGAGTTCTCAGAGTATTCGCACATCTACTAACAGGTCTTTTGAACCGAATGATGAACGTGATGCACGACTTACTGCTGATCGAGATTATCATACACTAGCGACCCGACCCAGCTTCGCATTGGCCTATAGCCTTCCTCGGTAAATGGACTATCCAACACAAAAATATTTTTTTTATTCGAACCAGTAGATCCTGAGATTAGCGCGTTCAACCAAACAAACAAACAAACTTCAGCTTTATAATATTATAGTACCTATAGATTGTCCCGAACACGCACACAACAAAATATTTATAATCAGTTAGAAAGTGAGAGAAAAAGGATTGCTGGAGTACGGCATGAAGAGACAGAAGAAGAGCGCAACGAACGTTTGAATTCTGATCGACTTCGACATTCTCTGAACAGAATGTCAATATCATCTGAAGAATCGGATGTGTCTCAAGATATAGCCGTAGGTCATTGCGACCTTCCTTGGGTTAATAAGGAACGGAGTTCATTTACGTATACTCCTATGATTGACTACGCCACATATTCCGCCATCGGAGGTATGATTCAAAATTGTACTTTTTGAACGTCTCGAATCATCTCGCGCATCCCGTTGTTTTCCCGTCCCCGGGCTCTTAGAATTCGACATCAGACGTTTCAGATCTTCGATTTTGCCGACCCCGTTGTCGCTGGCATAAGCAACAGGATCCGCGTACGAAGTCGCGGGCAGAAGCTAGTTAAAAATAAAGAAGAAAAAATCTGTACGCATTTTTATCAATACATTGCGATTTAAACTTCAAGCTATAACGCATTCGATTTTAATTACAAAATATCCGCAGAATATTTATCGTATTAATATTTTACATCGAAATATTTCAATATCCGAAAGTAAATCCCAGTCGCGGACGTATCATAGCGCAGCACTATTCGTAGTGCTTAATTATTTAAGTGTAATCCCCGATACAGGAAACTGGATGTCAGGCGTAAAGCCAGGGATTTGCGACAAAGGAATGACGGCCGAACTATACCTACTCATCTGTCACGGCTCCATAATTTATTAGTGACTATAAATTCTTTAGTTGGAATGTGAACTAGTAATTTATATCCTCACCTTCAACCTTTGGAACTACTTACTAAAAAAGGTAAAAAATGCTAGTGAGGTCAATAAGCTGAGGAGTTTTATCTCCGGAACTATTGTTCCGGTATTGATTTTATTTTTACTAATATAGGAGATAGGATAGGACTGGTCAAAGGTTAAGCTAAGCTAACCGCGGTCGGTTTGTGGATGGGTGACCATCTCTTTCATACCGAGTTCCCTCCGTGCCTCGGAAAGCACGTAAAGCCGTTGGTCCCGGCTGTCATTAGTAGATCTTTGGAGTCGTTATGGGTATAGTCAGAATCCAGAAAGTCTGACAACCAGTCTTACCAGGGGTATCGTGTTACCTAGTAACTGGGTTGTGGAGGTACGATAAACAGTCGCTCCAAGTTTTACTTGGAGCGACTGCCTATCGGACCTACTGGTATTCAGTTGCATACGGTTAGAACGGAAGCCGACCCCAATATACTTGGGAAAAGGCTAGGCAGATGATGAATATGAAGCTACGCTTGCCCTGAAAGCTAAAAGGCTATATTTTATTATCAATATATTACAAATCCGTAAGAAAAATCAAGTCGCGTGATAAGTGCCCGTTGTAAGACAATAAAGTAATCAGTTCGATTATGGCTTCCTTTGATTCTCTCTCGGCCGCCATGTTTGAGCTTAAAATGGAAAAAAATATCTTCTAAAACGTTATAATCTCAAATCTTGTCTTTTTACAAGCTTTTGTATGTGGGTAATCTAAATAATCGTAATTCTGTAATACAGGTTTTACCTACAACAGACACCAGTCTCTATGTAGTGTAATTTATCGTGGCTAGATGTACTGTATTGTGATAATGAGAAAATAAACAAATTATAATCAATTCTTAAAAGTCAACCATTTCTCAGAGTTCGATAGAGATCAAAATATTATCATTGAAGTCAATTTATCAGTACTTGTGCCATGGTGCCCTGTTACCAAACTTTTGTACATTGAACATACAATACAACAAAAAAGTTTCCTAGACATTTTTGCTCCAAAATTCCTAATCCAAAAACTCAATGTTTAAAATAAAACCCTTTATATTTTTAAATTGTACTTCCCGATCGGTTGAAATGACTGGTACGTGATAAAGCTGAAGTTTAGCTGGACGTGACACTACATACCCTGGGTACCTGCCTGGATATATACCTGCGTCCGATAACTAAGCATTAGCGAACTTTTCTATTGTTTGTTTCAATTTTATTGATTCAGACTTCAGGGGATTGGAGGAAAACTTTGGTCATCTAAATTATAGAAAGACTCGAATATTCGTGCAGTTTTTGGCCAAATTGAAACCTTAAACAAATTTAAAAGAAAGCACCTTTAACTTATTCTCACTCACATGTGTTGGTTGTCAGACTTTCGGGCTTTTGATTAACCATAGCGACCTTCAAAGATCTACGAATGACAGCTTCCAGCCAGCCAGGAATCATGAAACCTATCAGTACTGGTGATAACTTTATTTTCGAAACGTTTTGGGTTGAAACTCTCGGGTCGTGGGGACCGAGTGCTCCCCTCTTTTTAAAGGACATGACCAAAAGGTTAGTTGACACTGATCCAAGAGCTGGTTTTTACCTTGATCAGAGGATAAGCATTGCCATCCAACGCAATGCCGCCAGTCTCTTAAGCACATTCCCTGATGGCGGCGATGTAGAGGAATTTCTATGAAGTAATAGTCACTCGATACCAGGCATGAACCAATGTGACTTTTTCAATTCATAAGTATGTACATTCTAAGCTTATCTTGAACATCAATGACTTCGGTGAAGGAAAACATCGTGAGGAAACCTGGACTTATAAGCCGAAGCCGATTTCAGACTTATATCAATTGATATAAGTCTGAAATCGGCTTTGAGCAAGCGTGGTGATCAATGCTCGTGCATTACCTCTGTTCAAGAGGCATTTGCCCCGCAGTGGGACAATCATAGGTACCTATTATTTACGTTTTTTGTCATTATTCTTTAACCCCTAGGAGGACCCAAAAGAGTGAGAACTCAGCTTAAATTTACTGCTTGGCTGGTGTCACTTAAAAGGTGCTATCATTGCCATGATCATCATGGCCATCTATACTTTTATTATAAAGAGGTATTTGTTTGTTAGTTTGTACGTAGGGGGTAATCTCCAAAATTATACATCCGATTTCAAGGCTAGATTGCCTTATGAAAAAACTTGAGATCTTTGAGAAAATTCACGCCAGCGAAGTCGCGGGAAAAGTGCTAGTGAGTCTATAGAATGAAAACAAAATCCATGAAAACAAGAAAGTAGTCCTTTCACTGTACATCCTACGGAGGCAGAAAACGTAAACGTAACTACATACAACTCCATCTTCAAGGGTACGACAGATTAATAGGCCTATAAATTCTAGAAGTGGTCCAAATCGTCCCCAACCTTGTCTTTGAGTGTCGTCATCAAAAACTTTACTCGTTACTCATTCGTACAGTTTATTTGTTTCAACTCGTGCAAGTCTCAAGTTCTTTTCTCCGCCATTAAAAGTTTTGATTCATTTAGAAGTGTTACGGTCTACGGAATTCCTTGATCTCAGTTATCTTGCTCCAATTAAAGGGTTTTTGATGTTGTTATACTTTGTGGAAGTTTTCCGCTATGATGTGGTAGGCGGTTTCTAATTCCTTGGCGTTGGAGTTGGAATTGATTTTGTTGAGTTCGTGCAGAGTAGAATCCTATGTATTTATTGTTTTTTTTTGTTAGCCTGTACTGTCCCATTTCTGGGCAAAGGCCTCCCTCCATGCCTTCCATCTTTCCCGATTCTGGGCTTCCTCCCACCAGTTTTGGAGGAATCCGTCCAGTTCATTCCGCCATCTCTTTCGTGGCCTGCCGCGACGGCGTCTTACTGTCTCAGGGCTCCAGTTCTTTATTGGTTTACCTAAAATTATTACACTGATACATAAAAAAATACAATCACATAGATTTAGACTAGGTGGTGTACAATTTTATGCGGTAAACATAGCAAGCAAGATAATATGTAAACTTAAAGAGACAAAAATAGTGCAGAAATAACACCAGATACTTAAGTAATATGTTTTAGAAAGATAATAGTTAAAGGCAGTTGTGCGTAACATAAATAGGTCCTATTGCTATGGTAATTGAAGATTCACCAGATAGTCCAGTATATATTGAAATGTCTTGCATAGTTATCC
Source organism: Charanyca ferruginea (assembly GCA_947361185.1). NCBI lineage: Eukaryota > Metazoa > Arthropoda > Insecta > Lepidoptera > Noctuidae > Charanyca > Charanyca ferruginea. The sequence goes on along the minus strand of OX376058.1, from coordinate 25,529,688 downwards.
ACAGACGGATAATACCTGCAGTGCTATTCTATAGTAATCTCCCTCTGTGAAATTAGGGTAAAGTGAATTTAAAGTGAGTATGCTGTCATCCCACCATGCAGCATTAGGGTCTTTTACAGAATAGATCAGCTGATATTGATCACGAAGTGAATTAAAGCAGTAAATTAGAAATAAATACAGTCTTCAAAGACGACGTAACAAACAAACTAAAGAGGAGTGAGAAATCCCAAACGTTATTTAAAAACAGTACCTACTTTCATCTAAACGTTTTATGTCACGTCTAAAAAAGACGTAGGTACCTAATATTAAGGGCAAAACCACTTATAAAAGGTTAAACCCTAAACAAAGACTCATTTATCGAAACAATTACACAAATTACAAGGTTAAAGGTTAAATTAGGAGTTAATTTGGCAATAAATAAACAAAATGGAGTAACAAACGGTTACACCTACATGTAGGGTACGTAATGACTTTAAACACAGCCTCCCTAATGATCTTATACATCGCTATCCTTATAATCATCTCAATTAATATGCAAGGTTGACATTTTGTAAAATGGTCTTTTAAATTTACCGTTTTAGGCTGTAATGAGGAAAAGGAAAGCGGTACGTAGGCTGTTATTGTTCAGGAAATTGGAAATAAAATAACTTTTCGGAAAAAGAAAAATACATATTTGTCACGTATGTTTGGAATCGTAGTTTTTTTTTCGGTTGTCATTCGATGACGGAAAATATCGTAGACAATGAACCACCGAAAACTAATCGAAATATGCTTCTAGACCGTAGTTGCAGTTAGGTTAAAATCAGAAAAATCTGTAATTTTTATCAAATTTATAAAGCTCAACTCACAGTACAATAGATTAATGGCCAAATACTCAAACACTACTCAGTTTTAAGATGACTTTGACATAAAGTGATAGACACAGCACGAAAATTAACGGCATCTTAACATTGAGTAGCGTTTGAGTATTTGACCATAAGGCTTGCAGTGATAATTCTCTTAGAAAAGAACTAACTAATAAAACAAAAGTAACAAAAGCACGACTCTCAAACTTTAACTCAGCTAATCTCATCCGTTAATGAAGTAGGCACGTAGAAAGTACTAAAACATTATACAACTCAGGTTCAAGACGTTACTCTAAATGAGACAGCCCTATTCTGAGATAACGACAACCTTTTAACACGACGAGTGCGAAGTAAAGTTCTTGACGACAGTACTGTAGATGTCGCGAATAACCGGAATAAGGCTGTTAATGATTTCCCCCCGAGATAATACCCAGATTATGTGGAGAGTATATTAAGCGGAAATTTGAAGCCGGATGGTTGACCAAAGCACGATACAGAAGAAATTCCTAGAGCGAAGCAACGATTTATCACAAAAAAAAATGCTAATTTTTGCTATCGCATTCTTTTTCATCATATCAATAGTCACTAATAAAATATGGCTGATGAATTAAAGGCTATTTAAGTAGTCTAAAAACATCTTGACAAACACTAGGATTTTCCACGCAACCTTTCAACAATAAATATTTACTGTTGCCCTAAGTATGTATCGTCATTAAAGAGAATCGTAAATCGATAGGATAATCTACCACCATAAAAGAATTTACACCACTCATAGTTATAAAATAAATAGTACTGTAAAAACTGATAAATGCTAGGGTATAAGTATGACTGAATAATTGGCATTTCCCAGTAGTCAATGTCAAAATGGCGCTCGGACGATTGGTAATAGGATGTGTTTTGTGTGTGGTAGTGTCTTCAAATGTAGGCCGAGACACAACATATTATTCTGTATACCAAACTGTGAGTAAACTTAATAGCCAGCCTTAGAGCCAGTGAAAGAGGAGGTCGGCTATCTAGTGGTCGGAATATCTAGTGCTAATTATGGGTTACCTCCAAATGATTGTACAGTACTTACGGCATTATTAATCATTTGACAATCCATGGAAAACACTACTGAAACCATTGCACCTGAACCATTGAACTTGTGAAACCATTCCTATAAGTCTTTTTTGAAATCGCCAAAAGAAAAAGAAGAAAGAGGTTTATTCACGGAATAAGTACTCTTTCTTGAAACTGTTTTAAGTGACGGCTAATTTCAATACAAATTAATGTCCTTCGTTAAAACCATGGACTATTTGAATACTTCGGGGGTACAAATGGTATTCCAGTCTCCGTACAACCTATAGAATCCTACATTTTGTTAAGTCAATCTAAAGCTCTAAACGCTCAACTGGTCTATTCACAAATCTTTCTTTGCAGTCTCAATCATAAGTAGTTCCTTTACCACTATCGACTTCGTTAAGTGGTGAGCTTGCGGAGAGGAGAACGCTAGGGATTCACAGCTCACTCCAAACTCTTGACACCTAATTTCATGGAAGGAGATTTTCCAAGAGTTAATTCTGAGAAGAACCTTCAGTTCGGCTACCCGAATCAAGTTGAAAATTAATTATCACATAAAGTAACAAAAATATGTAAGACCTACAACATAATTTTCTCTACAATCTTTGGTAAGATATCTCTTAAAAAATATTGTAGAGAAAATTATGTTCTAGATTAATGAATTTAAAGCCTATTTAGAAATCCAGCGGCAAAAACACTTGAGTGGAGGTTACGTCGGTGGTTTCTTAATTTACCTCCTCCACAAATTCGTTCTACATTTCGAAATGCCTTGTAATTCTAACCTACGCTTAAATAAAGCGTTTTTTAAAGAGCAGGTTCAAGAAATGTGGAAGTGATTCATAGGATAAAATAACTGATTTCTGGCTTCTGATTCTTTCTACAGGCTGAAAAAATTACAGCCGATGGCTTTGAACCAGAAACCCACCATGTCACTACATCCGATGGCTACATACTGGAGATGCATAGGATACCCTACGGAAGATCAGTGAAAGATACATCAGAGGACAGGCCAGTGGTCTTCCTTATGCATGGACTTCTATCTTCCTCACAGTCCTTTATTGCAATTGGACCAGAGTTAAGCTTTGGTAAGTATAAAAAATATATACATTTTTGGCATCAAACTGCAATTAAAAAACTAACTACTAAGGCAAGTATGCTTAGCGATACATGTTATATTTACTGAAGAGCTTCTGGTCTTGACAGCAGGGATCAGGTCTAGAAAACAGACCCATGTAAGGATCTTTCTATGACAACGGTCAACTTCCGGGAATTAATGATTTTTCAATATATATATCCCCAACTTTTCTTCCAGCTTACAACCTCGCAGACAGTGGATTTGACGTCTGGATGGGTAATGCGCGAGGAAACAAGAACTCCCGATTCCACACCACCTTAAATCCTGATGATGAACAGCAGAAGTTGAATTTTTTTGACTTCAGCTTCGAAGAAATTGGAATGTATGACTTGCCAGCTATGATCGACTATGTATTGGAATTTACTAAGAGGGACAAACTGCACTATATTGGACATTCTCAGGTATTTATAGCCTGTGGTATTTCTGAATTATTTTAAAGTACCTATCAGATTTCTTTTGTTTCGTATTCTGATTATACAATCCCACGAGTAACGTCTTTTAAGCAGCAGTTTAGCTTCTGATGCCTTAATTTGCACCTGTTTATTTTATTCTTATATATATTCATTTGCTGTTAAATTATTTTTTAAGTTTTTCTTTTATCTTAGGGTGGAACAGTATTTTTAGTGATGGCTTCAATGCTGCCGGAGTACAATCAGAAGATTATTTCAGCCCACCTTTTAGCAGCAGTTGGCTATCAAGATTACTTCCCTAATGCCGAGTTACAACAGGCTGCATATTTAACTAATACTATTTATGTGAGTATTCTCTTATGTTCAGTGATCGGCCGTGTTCATCATGATTATTTCAACCGAAAGACGTTCATTACGGGCAAAGAAAAGAAAGAGAAACAGAAAGGGCAACACACTTAAAAGAGATTGTAAGTCCTCCAAACATTGAAGAAACTAAAACGTCGTCTAAGTATTTTTTTTGGGAATTTGTTGATTTTTTAAAAAGGGCTGCATCAATTTTGATAAAATTTATATGTGACCATTTCGGAATAAACCCCTTTCGAACAAAAAAATAATTTTGCAGATTCGTCTATATATGAAAAAAAAATATAAATATAAACATTCGAATTGATAACCTCCTCCTTTTTGAAGTCGGTTAAAAAAGACAAGTTAAACGATGATAACTAATGATTTGGTATGAGCATGTGAAAAGAAGGGATGAAACGCATGTGACCAAAAGAGTTATGAATATTGATTTGGATGGATGGACAGGGAGAGGAAGGCAAAAGAAAATATAAATGTGTAGGAAATATAAATATAAATGGAAAATATAAACATAAATGAGTCAGTGAAAGCATGACGTTGATGTTGTGCCGACCCCAAGTAATATGTGATAAGGGCAGGAAGATGATGAACTGCAAAAGTTAAAATCGCAGTGACCAACGCCTGACTCCTTGGGAAGGTTACTTTCCCTCCCAGGGAAGGTTATTTCAGACAAAGTTATTTTATATAAGAACAATAAATAAATGAAAAAAGACATATCCTGTCTATTTGACCTGATGTCATTACGTCACCAAGACGTAATTCAATGGTTGGAGCAGCCAATCTTTCATAGTTAGTAATTGTCTCCATTACATTTAACTCAGTTTTAAGATCACTTGCAAATTATATTACAACAGCGCCCTTAAAGAAACTGGCATTTGAATTCTTAAACGAATAAAAAAATAAAAGCTTTTTCTTTATTAAATTAAGAACATTTCTTCAATTAAAAAATATCAGCCCTGTGGGCACTTTGTAGAAAAGTTCTGAAAATAAACGTTTGAAATTATTATTATATTAACGGTTTATAAAATACAATACCGCTCGTCTACGTGGGTCCTAACCGTGACCTTAATGAGAGCAGACATTATCATTAACCTGCCTTGCTATGTACAAAATATATTCACCAAAATATAATAAATCATATTACAGGATCCTCCCTTTACATTGGAGGTAACAAAACCGTATCTGGTAACATACTCAACGTAAAAATGTATTTAATAAAATAAATTGGTGGGACAGATGTTTGCCCCGTACCATATTGATTTTTCCAGAGTAGATAGAGATTCAAGCCAATAATAAAGTCCTGGCAGAGGCTGATAAACTGACCCTGATCATTTTTTTCACAAACAATCAACCATTCTTTAAGAAAAAAAATCTGCCCAGTAGGCTCGTGCCCTCTCTGAATGAGAATTGGGTCTTTGCCCTGCAGTGGAACAGTCATCATCATCATCATATCAACCTTTAGACGCCCACTGCTAGGCATAGGTCTCCCCCAAGGGAGGTTCAGCCATAATCGCCATGCTTTGCCGATGCATGTTGGCGATCGCAGTAGGTGCTATGGTACTCAAAAGGACGCTGCTGCCCATCCTCTAGTCAATATCCCTCGCATCGACAGTCCCGAACTTCAGGATCTTTTCTGTGGGCTGTTTGTTCCTGACAAGTATATCGGACATCGCCAAAGCCGTCGACACAATTTGTTTGCGCCGCCGTCATCTAGAACTGCCAGAGCTGAGTCCCCGGTGTGTCGTACTTTAAGAATGCTTAACGATCTGATCTGAACGATGTGATCTGTTTGCCGATGAATGGAGTGGAATTATGCGTGTGTGCCTGATGTTCTGTGAGAGAAGGTATGCTAGGGCGTCCTCCATTATATCTTAAGTATTATTATATTTTTTTCTTGTAAACCGTAACTGCGTTAATTAATGTAATTGGTGTTACCGTTTTAATTAACAATAAACAATCCCTCTGTCGTCTTCTACGACACCCACGGGTAGAAATGGGGTGGTGCTATTCGCGACCGCCACCACACGGCTGGACAGTAGTGGAACAGTGATAAGCTGGTATTACTAATTATTATTAGCTATCAACGTTTCCTTTTGAAAATGTTGTCTACATTGTTCCAAATAAATGAATATTATTTTTCTGTCGCACTGATGCAAGCGGACAGCTCATTGTGGCGTCCTATGGGAGAGGTCATTGGGGACGTCTTCTGGCGTTCATCCTGGCTGATAATGATGGTGATGATGTTTCGCACTGTGCATGATGCCTGCCATGTCCCCCATATGCGTTCCACGAGTGTACGGTCAGCAACAAAAGTAGATTAACACTATTAGACAAAGGCTAAGACACAAAAACAAATTCGATGTTAGTAATAGGTACTTTACAATATTTCAGGTCATAGTCAAGAATTTTTGAATCTTGATTTTCTATGCTGCCCGTATTTCCTTCTGCTCAAGAATTATGATTTAAAAATCTGAAGTGTTAATGACTTCCGTAAATAATTTTATCAAATCTCATTCCTATACAATTGTATATCTGTTCCAGGGTGCAGCCGTGCAAATGGGAGCAGTAGAGCTCTACCCTCCCGGCTCCACAGAGATGTTGCCTGAAGGTATATTTGACTTCCCAGTATCAAATTACTGTCTCGGGAACGACCTGATAAGTTATATGTGCGAATTAATCGGCATACGTCATTTTTTGCCAGAATTGGTAAGTACTATTAATGTTATTAGATAGCAAAGAAATTTATGGTAAATGTTTGAAGATAAAGATAATTTTATTTTGCAAATATGGCTGTAGAGTTAGTTTTACACTTTAAAAAAAATATTCATCTTTAGTCAAATGTTTGCTGGTTAGGATTTAGGTAAGTTATATGCATGCAACCTTTACGGTACCTAAATTTTTACCAGTATTGACTTTTAAATGAAATTAAAAAAAAAATGTACTGAATAAAAGGACAGTCCCTTTCAAAACAGGACAAATGGTCGCGTAAGTTATGGTGGTGGTACCCACTTCCCCTGACGAGATCCTACATCATCTTTGGGATCGGCTTCCAGTCTAATCGGATGCAGCTGAATACCAGTGTTTTACATGTAGCGACTGCTTATCTGACCTCCACAACCCAGTAACTATACCCTGTTCACAATAAGATTAGACATAAACACAAACTTTTCTTACAGTCCCTTCAACCGATTTTGACTTCGATTCCGTAGGCTTAAGGATGACATTAGACGCAAAAGGCTTAAGGATGACATTAGAGGCAAAAAAGTGGTTACAATAACAACTGTTTACTGCAGTTGCCATTTGTCATGCTACCAACGCAATATAAGTCAAAATCGGTTGAATGGACTGTAAAAAAGGTTTGAGTAAATGTCTAATCTTATTGTGAACAGGGTATAGGTATCACGATGCCCCTTGGATTGTCAGACTTTCTGGCTTCTAACTACCCATATCGACAGTCACAGATCTACGAATGACAGCCGGGACCAACGGCTTTACGTGCACGGAGGGATGGTCACCCATCCATAAACCGACCGCGGCAAGCGTAGCTTCACCCTGACCGATCCACCCGTGTGGTCACGAGCTCCTTCATAAAGCCCTCAATTACTTTATAATCTTATCAGGCATCAGCACTATCTGTTTCGCAATTCTCAATGACTATGGAATAATGTAAATTATAAAATATTTAGTGTTCAATTTGTTTATGTTCCTTTTTATCTGGAGAATCTTTATTGTGGTTGTTACCATAAATAAAATTAGATATTTTTTATGATGGCAGTAAAATTTCTTAGATATCACATATTCAAGTACCTACTTACTTACGGTCATTATTAAAACATAAACGGTGGAAACGGTGGAAATTTAATTTAATAAAACTTTATTTTATATTAATAGGTGGGTAGTTATTACCTATTAATATGAAATTCAGTTTTCTTTAGCATCTATGATTTCCCTCAGAAGTATGGCAGACATTGTACTGATTTGACCTCAAGTCTGTTGCAAAATTATATAAGTAGGAATACCTACGACTTGACAGAAGATCTCCATCTTTTGACCGAAATTCAAATAACAAAATTTACTAAAAAGTATTCACAGTAGTTACAAAGAAATCAAAAAAGCCACAATTTTAGTAACTAGCAAAAGGTGTCTGTTTTTGGTCCTTAGAAGACACTTTTTAATCAGTGAAGACACTTTATGTGATTCTGGTACTAAATTAACTAAAGCAGGTAATACCGCGTATAAACAGTAATTTAAAGGTGTTCAAAAACCACATTATATGTGTTTCCTAAATGAATGTTTCTTTATAAATAAATAGATAGTAGCTTTTCAACAAAAAAAAAACCCACAATGTCACCAAAAGATTGATTGTATACTTACATAAGTTTTACAGAACGGCAATTTCATAGAATATTATTCCAAAAGGAGTTTTTATTCTGAAATTCACAGTGAACAAAGTTTGATACATTATGAATACAATACTGTACATGTTTTAGTTGCTTAAAATATTTACAATAACACAATTATGCAGAATCCAGCTCATTCATTAATTTTCAATAAAAACATGAGAAATCTGATTTACTATGGATACAGTTAAACGAATTATTCAAACTACGATGTATAATTGAATAAACATTAAAACATACATATGTAGGTAGTTACGTTGACATTCAAAAATACATATTTATTAAAGCTATAATGTGGCTACATTCATTCACAGAATATTAATCTACACGTGAATTATTAATGTTCGCACTTTTTCGCATGACTGTACACGCTCTGGGTTTTTATTGGTTCAGCTGTGAGCCTGTAACTGGGATTAACCAATCAATTGCTGTCGTTAATTATTGTGGCGGAGAAATCTTATGGGGGAAACAATGCCTATACGTAACGTTTCTTTTTTCCGCTAAACGTATACACCAGAATGCCTATTTTCTATAATGAGTTAGAACACCAAAGTTTCATAAAAGTATTATATTACTAGCTTCTGCCCGCGGCTTCGCCCGCGTAAAAAAAAACGATTATGCCAAGGGAACACATTACCGGGATAAAAAGTATCCTATGTGCCATAGGTAATTTTCATGCAAATCTGTTCAACGGTTAACGCGTGGTTGAGTAACAAACATCCAAACATCTTCACAAACTTTCACATTTATAATATTAGTAGGATAAGAATTTGTTCTGTCTACGAATATAAGTAGGACATTACTTTTTTTTAACCAACCGATCCCGGTCCAACCCTTGCCCGAGCCAGCCCGCTGAGTCCATAGATTTAAATTCGTCCGCAAATAATCAAGATCCGATCCAGCCTGTCCCATTGCCGAGCTCCCCCAAAGCCCCAGTCACGACTTTAGATTTAAGTTTTTTACGCTGTCTAGAAGCCTCAAATTTTCTTTAAGGCACCACAGGAAAGTCTGGTTATGCAGCAGATAACCTAAGTTGATCTGAGAGATGCCAATTTGAAAAAAATAATAAAATCAACATTATGTTAAAAAAAAACAATCTTTACAAAAACTCAATATTATCTAATTTACTTTTCCAGAGAAACTACAACGCAGCCACTGACCAACCAGGAGCAGCTTTAAAACAAATAGCACACTATGGTCAAAACATCAGAGACAAACTTTTCCGCAGATTCCATTACGGTGCTGAAATAAATCAAGTTAAATATGGAACTGCAGAACCACCACTATATGACCTTGGTCTCATCACTACTTTCGTCACCATGCATTATACGCTGAGTGACAATCTACTGGATGAAAGGGATGTACTTGCTATGGCCGCTGATATGCCCAAAACCATTGCTAGACAGGTAGCAAGGACGTCTTTTCTACATGAAGATTTCGTTGTTGCATCAGATGCTAAGGAGTTGGTGACTGATTATATTATTGAAGCCATTCTAAACGCAGGGTAAGTTTTGCTTTGATTAAAAAGTCGTTTCAGTTTTACATTACAATCAGTGCAGTGGTATTGCCGTTATGGGGTAACAAATAAACAGACAGAATAATCTATTATAATGATTAGTCGTCTAGACATATCTGTCTAACTAAACATGATAAACAATTTCATAAACTTAATGTAAGATTTCAAATCATAAACTACGATTTCAGCGAAGAAGACCACTTCACAGAGAATGAAGAAGTAATAGTAGTAGATGGTGATACCACGACAGTAGATGCCTCTGCCGCCACCACTCCGGTTGCTGATGATGAAGACACGACCACTCAGCCTCCTGATGATGCAGTCATTACCACTCAAGAACCTGATGGTGCAGCTACGATAGTTATCAATTTGTACCTGATGGTACTAACCCTGTATGTAATGCTGAAGCAGTAGTTAATATTATTGTGAACATTTATTTATTCAACTATTGGTCTCTATAAGTATTGTATTTTGTATATAAATGAAATGAATTGAAGAAAAATCAAGACAATATAGAAATAAATGTAAAAACTCGTTTACATATTTTGTAATTTGGTAAGCTTTAACAGTTAGTAGGTAGTAAATTTGTTAATCAAACAACTTAAGTAGGTATTACTGTAGTAAGCTATAACAAATAAAATCAGTCGATGATGCCCAAGAAACGGAACAAGTAAAAACAAATCATATGAGATGAGCATCGCAAAGAGAGTTGCAAGATAACGTCATAAACGAAAGTGTTGCTACAACAACATTAACAATAACAGTAAACAGTGAACGAGTAAACAAGACTGTAAACGTAAAATGTACAGAGTAATTTGTAGCGTTATCTTTTTATTCAAAGACTGGCTGTGACTGCGGTTTTGCTAACATAGTCCTTAGTGTAACGAAAATAAGTACTGGATACTATGTCATTATCAATCCTAGTGAACGAAGTTAGTCTAAAGTTTTAGCCTGCAGACTGACCAGACCAGTAGGGAAAATTCTTTCAAATTTTGAACAGAATCTACGAGTACCTGGTAGTATTTGAGCTATGTTTCATCGTTGTTACATTGTTACGATTTTATTCTATGCATAGAACATATTTATTTATTTATTTATTATTGGATATGCACATATGATTGGATTTTACAGAATTTTACGGTTTTATACCGCATTCGGTAAAATTGGAAGTCGAGTTGGGAAAAGGATAAGCAAATGATGGATAGGCATGGGATAAAATATGATCCTTTTCTGAAATTCTGGTAAACATAAATGGAATCGTTGTATCTGAACAACAACCTCGAAATTTCATTTAAATAACATCAGGTAGGTATGTAAAATCATGATTGGATTTCCATCAATCGACAATAAAAAATGCCAAGTATGTAGCACATCAACATAATGTGCAATAGTCATGTATCGCATATGTTCTTTCTCACACTTCCCGTGTCTAAGCTAAAATATTCACCACGATTTTTTCAAAATATCCACCATAATATTTTAGATTCGTGATAACAAAATAATGGTGTAGGGGGAAGACGGTGAAAGGAAATTAGTCTACGCTCCGTATAGTGATAAGGCTCGAGTAAGGGATGGTATACACGTTTAATATTTACTTATCGAAGCCTAGGAGTAAATAGCGACGGTACACCGCCGATGTGTTCCGGTGGTAAGGGAAATATTGAAGATTGGAAATGACGCTTGATGTGATCAAGATAAATGGGTAAAGATGGTAGATACTACGGTGCGATGGTTTTTGCTGTAGCTTGTTATTTTCTACGCGACGACGTTTGAAAATTCTATCGTAGCACTGAAGATGATTCATTTTGCCATGTTGACATAATGAGCGATATACAGTAATTGTTTCAGCAATATCATCTATACTTTAACTATAGTATCTTTACTAATACTATAAACGTAAGGATTGTAAGTTTGGACGTAGCAGGTAATCGCCGAAACTTCTCATCCGACTTCAAAAATTCTTTCACCTATAGAAAGGTTGAAAGCTCCTTGAGTACAGAAGGCAACATTTTATTATTAAAAAAAGGAAATCGTTAAAAAGTTCACGCAGACGAACGAAGTCGCGGGCAAAAGGTAGTCTTTTTTAATATTATACAGAAGTAAAGTTTGTTTGTAAAAGATAATCTTTGGAAGTGCTGGGTCAATTACAAAAATTATTTCAAAGATAGAAGGCTACACTATTACAGAGTGTCAAAACATATATTTTATCGTATACTTGACTTCTACGCAGACGAAGTCGCAGGTAGAAGCTAGTAAGACAATATTTTGCTTCTTCATCATCTCTCCACACCAATCTAATATGCTCCATAAGAAACATCGCTCAGCCAGATAGCGCGATATACAAATCGCATTGACACGACGCACTTGACATAACGCTCAGTTCAGAGATTATTTAACGATCCGTAAGTTAGTAAGCAATATATCGTAATATCGTTCGGCACTTCATACTCCGCTGGTTGCAGTAATTAATGCTATCCGTTACTGCCAGTGCAGGCTTCAGTTTGATTTGCTTGTTAGTGGATAGCTGTGTACTCTTGATTGCTTTCAAGAATTATTCTTAGAATAAGTTTTATCCGATGTTATATTTTGATGTCTTTACTCGTGAGTACAGAAGGAGCTCTTGGCTAGCCGTAAGAAATCATCAGTCATGGTTAAGCTTCGCTTTGTCTGTGAATGGGTGACCATCCATTTCGCACCTCGGAAAGTACGTAAAGCTATTGATCCCGGCTGTCGTTCGTAGATCTTTGGCAGTCATTATGGGTAGTCAGAAGCCTGAATGTCTGACGATCAGTCCTACCAAGGTGTTTCGTGTTACCCAGTAACTGGGTTGTGGAGGTCAGATAAGCAGTCGCACCATGTAAAACACTGGTATTCAGCTGGATTCGGTTGGACTGGAAGCCGATCCGAATATAGTTGAGAAAAGGCTAGGCAGATGATGATGATTCATTAAATACACACGGTTTTAAGATATTTTAGCTATGGCCCTCCTAGAAGGGCTTTATTTTGCCGGTAATGTGAGCTTGCAATCTCTTACGTATTGCCTGGCCATACTCGAATATGTTGCAGTAAAAGTATTGTCCATTTAAGAGCAACTTTACAACTAGACATTCGTGATATGTTAACAGTATTCTAGCTAAATTTGCCGTGTGGTGCCGGCCGCGAATAGCACCCCCATTTCTACCCGTGGGTGTCGTAGAAGGCGACAGGGGGATATCGACCAGAGGATGAGGATCGCCGTCCTTCTGAGTACCAAAACACCTACTGCGATCGCCAACATGCATCGGCCAAGCATGGCCATTACGGCTGAACCCCCCCTTGGGGGAGACCTATGCCCAGCAGTGGGCGTCTAAAGGTTGATGATAATGATGATGATGATTCCAGCCAAATGTAGGCAACAAAAATGTGTCGTAGCTCATAGTCTAGTCGCGAAACCAGTCTTCATTTTCTGTAAGAATGAAATCCATACTTTAACTTTATTAATTATCCATACTAATATTACAAATGCGAAAGTAACTCTGTCTGTTACCCTTTCACGATGGAACGGCTGAACCGATTTTAATTAAATTTTGTATGATAATAGCTTGAACCTTGGAAAAGGACATAGGCTACTTTTTAACCCGCAATAACCGACGTTCACGCGGCCAAAGTCGCGGACAAAAGCTAGTTTTCTATAAAATCGAATTCAATTTAGCAGTTAGACCCACCAGAATATTGTCTCTCCTTTTGCTCAACTAAAAACGTTATTGCCAAGTTTATACCAGAGTCATCATCTTCCTACCCTCGTTGTGACGTGGTCAGAAAGATGATGACTTTTTCGTCTCGATTACTTGGGATCGGCGCACCACGTCTACTTCTTCCATTCCGTCCTGTCAACCGACATTCTTTCATAACATAATTCTTCATACAATCCATCCAACTTTGCTTAGGCCTTCCTCTACCTCTCCACCCATCCACATTCTTTTGGTCCCATGCGTTTCATCAAGGTTAAACCAGCAGCAGCTATTCTGTTACCTAGGTGAAGTGAGCTGTCATCCGTCCGTCTGCTTTGTCAATCCCTAGCATCGGCACGGATGACAGTTCACTTCACCTAGGTGTTCACCGAGGGAGATTGTAACAGAATAGACATACTGAGTACAACATATAAATCAAAAACATTAACAACACCACCAAAAAACTCCAATCCTTTCGTTACAAAGCTAATGACAGTTGCCACATTGAGGACCAGTCCGTGTTGGATATCAAAGAGGACACCGGAATAAATCACTGAGGTCTCGTGACGAACCCTTGTCAACTCAAATTAATGATGGCCGACCGCGAAAACGTTTTCAAACATTTGTCAGAATTTTTGCGTTGATATTGTTATTTGTTTTGATGGATGCACGGTCGATGTTGACCTTGTCACTGCTATGTTTTGTACTTCTGTATATCCATATTTGTTAGTTGATGGATTTGAAGGAATATTAACGCGCATATGCGCAGGGAGATCATTGTGAAGGGAAGGGCCTAGGTCTTGCCAGTCCAACTTTGGGCACTAGACTATTCCCTCTTTTCCTAGGCGGGATAGTATAAAAGATACATTGATATGATTCCTTTTAACAAATTAGTAGCACAGATGCGTCGCCAAGAACAATCTCACATGTCAAGCAGCTATGTTTATGTAAAATGGAAACATAAATAGGTACGTCAGCAAATAACAGTTAAGCAATTAAACTGAAATATTTAAGAGTGAACGCAACCGTTTATTTACCACAACGAGTGGGTTCTTTTGCAATCCTAGAGTTGGATCACCATCTCGTGAGACTTAACAGAAACAAAAGAAGGTGGTTTTGTTAGTTTTTTTTCTTTTCTTTAAAAACTGTGTTATGAATATTTTTAATAAACCACATATACCACCACATAGGCTGAAATGATGTCAGATTAAGCTAAATTTTTCTAACTTTGCAATAAAACGACTATTAGGTTTCTTTCCCTAGTGTCTACTATCTACGTTTGTCCGTTTAACGGGACATCCATTTCTTAATCTCAATGTAACCAGTTTCGAACCCTGAAAAAAATGGTACCTATGAAAAAAATGGTGTACTTAATTGTTTCCTATTTACACAACTGTAGTTACTTTTAGTAACCTTTATGGGACTGTTCAGCGCGCTCCATGTAAACGTAGTGCAGTCATATTTTGGTCAATATTTTAAAATTAAGTTATTTGATGGGAAACTAACTAACCACAAACTCACATACATAAACAACCAGATATTTGTGTCCTTATCCTATGTACAAAATTTCATTGAGTTTATTTATTGACTAAAATATGATTAGATGTCGTTCAGTCCCCTTAAAGTTGCTCATAATGTAACATTTGAGATTCGATTTTGAGCATTACATTACAGAACTGCCTCCCTGACTTGACGTGTATTCGCCTGTAATGTAAAATTTCAGATTCGATTTTGAGCTACACTTCTTTTCTCACCAATGTAATGCTCGAATCTGTAACATTACAGGTTGCGCACTGTAATATTTGTGTCTCCTCCCTCACTTATGCTCGACTCTGTAACGTCACATTATAGGTGAATGTTTCAAGAGAGGGATCGAGCACCTTAAAATAAATCCAAACTAGAACTATTTGAGACGAAAAAAATTGCATAAAAACCAGGAAATGTCCCTGAAACTCGCAACAAACGGCCACCGTACAGCAGTAAAACTCATAAACCTAGTTATTTGGGTCACAACACATTTGTTATCGGGTCATGATCGCCGATGTTGACGACTTAATATTTCGCGTAGTTGTGCCTTTAAATTAGCATTCCTTTCATTTGTAGTTACTAGATAAGAGTCATTAAGTTAATATAGATGTTGGGTTGGAACTGGGTTGTGACTTGTGAAGGTCAAAAAGGTAGCCGCTCCATGTAAACTATCTACTGCATCCATTTAGTTGCATCAGACCCCAACATCATTAGGAATGGTTAGGCAGATGATGATCTATAGATATATCGGGGTGTCGAGCGGCTGTGACACCAGGTGTCGCTGCTGATCCATTATCTTTTGGTTTTCCATGGTGGGCGGGTAACGTTGCAGGTGTTCAGACAATACTACTCGTAAAATAAGTCAAGTAGTTTACTTAAGAGCGCCCAACCCGTCATATTTCCCATACAAACGCTCGTACGCGATTACGGCGTTATATCAAATTATTTTCCAAATATTTTTAACACACAGGTATCTTGTGGTTTAAATCTAGGTTTGTATGAAGCCAAAAATAAACTTTTTTGCGAAACAAATTCAGTAAACACGTCCGAAAATCAGCTTTTTTTGCACAATTTTATCTGAACTTTGACCGGTCATAATGCACTCATACAATGAAAAAGTAAAAAAAACAGGATAGAAACCTTGCACATGTAATGGAGATTCTAAATTACAAACATTTTCACCAAAAACTAGTAAGGCTTTTTCAAAAACACGTATGTCCTGGAACAAGTTTTGTGAAATTTCCGCGCGCCAATTTTCCTGTGATGTTATCGCGTTCTCACTCACTCGTTTGTTTTCGAGCTTAGCGTAGGTTGAAACAAAAAATTTTTCAATGACGCTCGCGTTGAAGTTCGTTCGATGGGGATGGGCGCTCTTAAAAGCATTGTGACAAAACTTTACAACAAAGAGTAAAGATTAAGGTGCACACACGTACGTACATGATACTCGATAAACATGCTTGATCTCGAGCAAGTACGAACGTGTGTACCAAGCATTTTGGTTGGCTTCGAGCATTTGTCTTGAGATTCGCATGGTATACACGTTCGTATTTGCTCGAGATCGAGCAAGTTTATCGAGCATGTACGTACGTGTGTACCCACCTTTACAATGATTAACACTGATTAAATCAAGTTATAATATTTTTGCAACTTTAAATTAGAGCCAATGGATTTGGGCGTGTGCACCGCACGACGACTGCATCAAAAGTGATCAGCTCCGACGCCATGACATTCACAACCCCATTCGGTGTTAACCGCTCTAAATTTAAATTACCATTTAGTCGAATACAAAACGACTAATCGTTAAAAAAAAATAACAATAGTAATGATTAAAAAAACAACAAAATAAATCGTAACTCTCAAAATTAACTGATTTTCATTATTCAATAATGTCACGAGCTGATAGAAAGAAGATGATGACTTTTAGATTTCATGATGCCAGAAAAGTGCTAAAAGTTTAGTTTAGTTTGTAGTTTAGTTTTTAGTATTGGTTTTATATGAACTATGACATTTTAATTTGGATAATTGAGTGGTGGTTATAATACTTATTATTTAAAGAATTGTTTATTCTTACCTACTTAAATATTTTTATGACATTGTCTAAGGCAAGCATGACGACCCATTTATAGTAGTTTTTACAACTTGCATGCTGATTTTTTCTGTATGTATACTCCTCAGATTATGAAACAAAAGGCAGATAGACCGTGCGGAACACTGAGAGTGAAGCCATAAAAGCAAATACAAATTAAAAAACGAATACCTACAATTGCTGCACTGACACGAGTCAGTACAGCACGAAGCGAAGCATTGTTAAAAAAAGAACAAATACTGATACAAATAAAAATTCAAAAGCGAATACAATCACGAGATTGTAGGTATTCGTTATTGAATTTGTATTTGCTTTGGTGGCTTCACTCGCAGTGTTCCGCAAGGTCTATCTGCCTTTTATTTGATAATCTGAGGTATACTCAAGTTGGAACAAATAAAATTATCTTATCTTATCTTCGATTTTTAAATGGTTTACGATTCCAAAATCAAACTCACAGCACCCATACATTTCACACAGCATCGTTACAAAATAATGTCACAGTAAAATCCTTTTGCGACCAGAACTCACTTTAACTGCGATAAAACTTCGATACTTGATAGAAGAGTTTCCGCACTACGCCCGAATTTTACGGCATTTAGAAAATTTCGCTCTAAAGCGACCCATTTACAGGCTAACGCTTCCACGTTTCTCAAAGGACAATATTATGTCAATTCTCGCCTTCTCAAAGCCATATATCTCCTTCAGACTTGAAGCAGCTTCGTTCAAATGGAAATTCCGCTCACATAAGCAATAAACACCGTACTGCTACGCGGTAAAGTTTAGATTCCAATAGCATGTTGTATAAACAAATCAGTATGAAATATCAAGGTGAAAAAATGGAATGTCTCAGCAAGAATGGATTCATTCATTCGTTTTGAAGGGAAATCAAAATAATAAAATGTTTCCTTTTTTTCTTTTCATTTCAGTGCAGGTGATTTTTCACTTGTATTCAATCAATTTCGTTAATATTTTTGTTGATTATTTTCTGAAGAAAATTGAGTGCTTTTATTGGTTTTCTTAAAGGCAAACGATTCTAAGAGAGCGACGTCAGTTTAATGTGAAAATTGAATTATTCCGTTGAATGAAACTCTTAGGTTTTTAAACAACTAAAGACGACACAGTTGGCGCAGTGGCTGATCGATCGACTGCTGCGCAGCGTGTTGCGGGTTCGATTCCCGCCCAGGGTAAATATTTGTGTGATGAGCACTTGTGTTTGCCTTGTGTCTGGGTGTTGTTTATCTATATCTGTATGTATTTAAAAATGTATTTGTATATGTATAACAGCTGTCTGACACCCATAGTACAGGGTCTCCTAGTTTGGGGTCTGATGGCCGTGTGTGAAATGTCCCCACATATTATTATTATTAACTTTAAGATGTCCCTGTTTGCTACTTTAGTGAGTCGACATAAATGAACATGGCAGTTGAGAGCATTGTCATGCTCGCTCAAATGTCTCACTGATGGTGGCGTGTGGGTTAGATCATTCGGTTCCCTTCAAAATGGTTGAGCTAAGTGGTGCTGATCCGCGCGTCATGTTCGTGAACGGGCGCTGTCAGTTGAGATTTGTCATCTCTTAACTGCCATGGCTTTTATATTAATTTATTTTTAATTAGAATGTTTTGGATTTCTCTTCACTTACATTGTTTTCACATATAGAAGCAACAAGAATAATGTAGCCTGGATTTTGTAAAAGCTTGATTGAAAAGAGTGTCCGTGGAGTTTCTTGCTCGTTCTTCTCCATAGAGACCTACCCTACGTTTTGGAACGAGCAACTATCTTCAACTTTCTGACTAACTAACTGACTCTTTGACTATTCAAAAGTGCCTGCAAATGGTTTAATTGAAATAAATGCTTTGACTTTGACTTTGATAGCAGATTTGGGTACCACTAAAACAGTTGGTTAGTCTTGATGTAAACAAAACTTCTGGTTGATAATGCGTAGAATCTTATTTTCTTTTTATCTCTTTCCTTATTATTCTCCTTTTTTTAAATCTTCGTTCAATTTAGCTACCTTACTAAACTTACCAATACGATGCAAGTTTAGAAGTCGTTCGACATTTGTCCATGTAAGTTATTTGATTAATTTGATTTACGTACCTGAAACAGAATAAAATAATATAAGTTCTTAAGGTCACAAAAACACATATGACAACACAACTGGGAGAAGCCCAGTTTCCAGGACGTCTGCTTACAATTAACATAATTAATGGGTCCTAAAAAGTGAGCTGTTGTTACATTTGATTGCAAAAGCAGCTCAAGCAGTCATGGCCAAAAGCTGCCATTTCAACACAGCCACCGGTAACAGCCGCCGGTTTCAACTGCTAGATCAGTCACAGGCGGAGCGCGTCGCGTATGTCGGATGAAAAGCGCGTGCGGAGAGGATAACTGCGCGAAACCAGTCAAAAGCTCTAGAAGTCAGTGTACGTGTCACCGTGCTGCTGACCGCCCAAAGCAGTCGCAACTGCTTCACCGGTTCCATGATGTACATAAACAGAAGACTATAGTTCACTATGCAGTCACAGCTTAAAGCAATCGATCCTGACTGCTAAGAGCTGCCCGTGTAGGGTATTTTTAACAAGCTTAAAAAAACCGAGTTAAGGCGGTACCCTGAGCAAATAACCTTGAGCATTCGTTCCCTCTTCGCCGCGCAAGAGAAACTGTAGCGAATACGCTCAAATTTTAGAATTAAATCTTTATAAAATCACATTTTGGGATTATGAGAAAATAAATTCTACCAAAATATTCATTAATAAATTGCCTATCCATTAGTGTTATTAAAAAATCGTATTAATGGTTACTTGCCGAGGAAATGCATGTTTTCAATAATTATTTCTCATTTCTGTGGTTTCGTTGTGAGGAGATTAATAAAAAACTATACTTCGTAAACAAAAATCAGCTCTACCATTTTTGAGTAAAGATTATGTAGAAATTTAATCTATTTTTTATTTGTTGTTATTTCTTTTGGATACAGAGTATTTAGGTCCGAAAAACTGAACAAAAAACGGCTAGCACTACGTTTTGCACAGGGACGCGCCCTAAGGTATTTTTTGGCCAAAAACTAGAATACGTTTGTAGAGAGCACTGTCAGTATAGTTCTGTTAAAAATAAACGTAAACGTCAAACAAAACATAAAGTCCTTCTCCCTACAAGCAAGCACTAGCAGTAAAGCAAACATTATTGTTCCGAGCGACTGGACGTACTAGTGACTTTAGTGGCGTTGTCCAAAGTGATCCGAATACCGGAGGATGGCGGTCTAACGCAGCGCATTCCCTACGCTCCACAGACACTTTGCCGGCGTCGAATATAATGACGGTAATGGAAAAGCTCTTTTCTTACGTCTTTATTGTGTTAGGTAAAGATATGGGTTGGTATTAGATATAGGTCTGTAGAAAGAGAGCAATTTAAGATGAATAAGGAACAAAAAGTGAAATGGATAAGGATTCTTTTGTGGGGCGAATGAGGAACTAATGCCTAAAATTTTAGGATGGTAGAAATTCTTTCGTATGTAGGTAAGAAATTCAAAGTGCAACACACTATGGTACTCATTTTAAGCTCATTTTAACGTAGGTGTACAATTTAAGCTCGTTCTACCAGATTACTTGGTTAACCATATTTTAGAGAAAGATTTCAATCCCAATATATTTGGTCTAATTCAAGCACCAAGCACTAAAATTCAGACGGTATTCGCAGAAAGGCAAACAGTATTGTTCCAAGTGAATAGACAAACGGTCGTACACGGTTAAGTACTGCACACAGTCCCGCATCCCTCCGGATGCCTCGAGGATGGACGGTGACCGCATCTGTGATTGCATTCGCAACGCTTCGTCGCACGGCTTTAGCATCAAACGTAATGACCGGAATGGGAACTCTCTTTTATTCGGGTAATATGGATTGTGTGTTCAATGATATAAAAGAGAAGAGAGTCAGTGATATTAATGACAGTTGGAAGAAGAAAACGTGTTGCGTCGACCCCAAGTAACATGGGATAAGGGCTTTGATGTGTTTATATTACTTGATGGGATGTGTAGAAGGTAGGTCTTCATCATTATCTCAAGCCCAAGAAATCCAGCTTTAAGAGCGCCCATCCCATAGATCCCATACAAACGCTTGTACGTGATTACAGCGTTATAACAAATATTCCTTCAAATATTTTTAACACACAGGTATCTTGTGGTTAATATCTATTAACGAAAATAACCACTTTTTTGTAAAACAAATTCAGTAAACACGTCCGAAAATCAGCTTTTTTGCACAATTTTTATCTGAACTTCAACCGTTCATAATGCATTCATACAATAAAAAAGTAAAAAAACAGCTTAATGGAGATTCTAAATTACAAACATTTTTACCAAAAACTAGTAAGGCTTTTTAAAAAACAAATATTTCTTGGAACAAGTTTTGTTGAATCTCCGCGCGTCATTTCATGCGATATTATCGCGTTGTCGTTTGTTTTCGAACATAGTATTGAATTAAACAAAAAAAAAATTCATTCACCCTCGCGTTGAAGTTAGGCCGATGGGAAAGGGCGTTCTTAAGTCGCCATTGAATCCAATACTAGAGTTTACAGCTTTTTTCCCAAGAACCATTACTTGATCCTTCCTGTCATAAACTAAAAAGTAATTAAATTCTCATCTGCAAATTAACATTATACTTACCACCAACATTATAAAGATACACAAAACACCCCTCAAGCCACTTCCAAACTAGACAGACTCCCAAAGAATTGCAAGTCAAACAAAATTTCGTGAGCCGAGCCGAGGTGCAAATATTGAGAGGATCGGAGAGCGTTAGTCCGTCGGATCTGCGGTAGCGTCATAATAGAGCCTTAAAGAGTGTCAACAGAAGTTGCCTGACCAGCAAATGAAGACCCATCAGTGCCTTACAACTTTTGGAACACGACAAGTAGCCCGTAGGTCTTGTTTTCTGGCCGTGTTAAAATGTTAGTAGCTATTGCGCACATTATACGGATAAACAGGAACATTTAAGGTACCACAGCCCTAATGAAGAAAATGCTCGTAGTCGTTTAATGTGTAATTTTTATCATAATAATTCCTCTGGATAGTGGTTCTTTTTATCCTATTAATGTTCATGTCTTCTTTGTAATAAATGTTACGTGTATCTTTTTGATGTCAATGTGGTATTTCATATTTAGTTCCTTTGACTAAGAAATGATGTTATTACTTTCGTAGAAAATGCCAATTTCCTTAATGTCTTGTCTTTGAGCAGCATATCATGTTGAGTACAGGATTCATTGGTATAATCAATGGTAAGTAGGAGTTTAGTAGTTGGGTAGGGTATTTATTTAACCCATGGACATCCGTGTAGCATTCGTGCGTGTATACGAGACCCGTCGTGCGTGCTTTGGTGGTCTTTGGACGTGCGGATGTTCACATATACTGCATAAGTGTATAAATAGCGCGAGGCGAGTACATTTTTGAGCATGACGATAAAATACCCTGGCTAGCCATAACTATACATATATATACGACACGGACGACACGGTTGGCGCAGTGGCTGAGCGATCGACTGCTGCGCAGCGTGTTGCGGGTTCGATTCCCGCCCAGGGTAAACATTTGTGTGATGAGCACTTGTGTTTGCCTTGTGTCTGGGTGTTGTTTATCTATATATGTATGTATTTACAAAAAAAAAATGTATTTGTGTATGTATATCAGCTGTCTGACAACCATAGTACAGGATCTCCCTAGTTTGGGGTCAGATGGCCGTGTGTGAAAATGTCCCCACATATTATTATTATTCACATTTATTCATTTGTTTACATATTATAATATATTTTTAAATATTAGTAAAAAAAAATAAAAACATTTAAAAATATAAAAAGTAGTAGCCCACCGGTATCGGGAACAGGGTCCAAGCTACCGGTGGTCAGGGCTCCTGAGAGAGGAATCTCCTGACTATACGCGCCGTGTCCAGGAGTACCGCTTATTATTATATATACTAGCTGATTCGACAATCGTTGTTATGCCATATAAAAAAAATATAGCCTACCCCAGATTATCAAACAAAAGGCAGATACACCATGCACACTGAGAGTGAAGCCAAAAAAGCAAATACAACCTTTTGGACAGAGGCGTGTAGTTTCTTTATTATTCACAAAATCTACAGCTCTTTGACAATTCATCTTAAAAAATAAACTTGTCTTACAGACAATTACGGATTTACAATAAATTTAATAGCTATAAATACACGCAGCAGAAATAGACATACAGAAGACAGAATCAACTGCTAGCGCCAACTGAGCATTGCTAAGTGTACAGTATGGGTGAGTGTGTGAGGACTTGCAGGTGGTTGTGTGAGTATGTTATGGTGTGTGTGAGGATCGTGTGTATTTACCTACTATTTAATTGGAGTTATTTTGTTTGGATTTATTAGTCAGTTCGTCATTTACAGACGTTATTTATAGTTTCTTAAATATGGCTTTTTTGGAGTTAAATATATCAAGATGAGTGAGTTTTTTTGTTAAAATTACTTAGCATCCTACGAATAACTGAATTTTGAGCATAGTTTGTACTACTGTAAAAGGATCCATCTCCACCAGCATCAGGCTAACACATTAACCAGGTGAACAGCATCAAGGAGAAGTTTCCAATTTGCAGTATAACGTTTGTTGCAAGTCTTCAAAGTTTTATAGATTATATCTATTTGTGTTTAAACCTGTTTTCTCTAAACTTCAGCTCGACCGATACTACCGTCGCCGTCGTTGTGCAGTAAGTGAATGACCAAAGTTTGATTCTATAGTCTTTATAAGGATACAAGTTTCATTTTTGTGTCGCTTGTATGGGTTGGAGAGTCATGTAAGTTTTGTTCGAGGAGGCTCTCTGATCGTACAGATAGCGTCATCAACTACTTACCCCCAACGCATTAAAATTTCTTCGGAAAGGGGGTAAGCAGTTGATGACGCTGTCTGTACCTTGAGACACAAGAGGACGAAGCAAGAGCGCGAGGAGAAAATGTAACGTACAGACGCCAGCAGGTCAACCTACCTGAAACTGTCACATTTTCCCAATCAATCTTGAACCTTATTCTTTAACCATAAAGTTAAAAATCGATTAAAGAAATGTGAAAGATTGTGGTAGCTTGATGTTCTGGCGTCTGTACATTCGATCGATTTTTAAATTTGAATTTTTTCTCGCTTCGCAGTATTTATTTATAACTATGGTTGATACTTAGTGTGCTTGTCGTATAAAAATAACGTCGTAACGTCGTTTATTTTTATACTACAAGCACAATGAGTTAATAGATAAAAGCCTGAAATCGAATACCGAATGCTAGGCAGAGTGATCCTACATAGACACTCCAGTTTCGCAAGTTGTTTTTATACCACTAAAGTGGCAAACACTGGTATTCAGCTGCATCCGGTTAGACTGGAAGCCAACCCCAATATAGTTGGGAAAATTCTAGGCAAATGATGATGATGGTCAAAATGGCAAATAGGCTTACGGCCACCGTAGCCTATGGACGCTTGCAACCCTATAGGCATGACACGCCCGTTGCCGCTTCACCAAAATCGTGTTGACACTCCTTTTGAAGGCCCGATGCTGTAGTTCCATGGGAAAAGCAAGGCATCAAGCTCATTCCACAAAATAACCGTACGGGGGAGAAAATGTCTCTTAAACCGCATTGTCAGTTGTCTACATTTTCTAACATCAATGTCTATGTTCTTATTAAAACCTTCCCAATTGACTCAATAAACTTGTGGTAGGGACAGTGGTGCAGCAGGTTAATAATAGTGCAACAGGAAGGATTTGAACTCAAAGACTTCAGCCCGCCAGCTCGATTTCAAAAAATTTTATTCTCCTTTTTATTATTATACGTATTGTAATTTTAGTTCGTACCTATATTTTCTCCACAGAAAATTATATTTCATTTAGTATAATAAATTATCAAAGAATAAACATTGAATGTTTTTCGGCAGCTGACGCTTTCCACGCCTGGAAGCGTATTACGTAACACGTTGCAGGATACAATGACGTCAGCTCCGAGTTTCCGCTTTGTTACACGGTAACTCGATTTATTATATGGTAACACTTTCCTTTAACTGCATTTTTTAAAGTCAGTTTAGGAGAATCGTGAAGCTTTGTTTGATGGAAACGGTGTTAGTTTTTGGCTACTCATTTTTGTAGTTCGAAAAGTACTTATCGTTCGGTAACGCTTGCGAGACACTTAAGCAGTGGATGTCATTCAGCTGAGATGATGATGAGGAATACCGTAATTTGAGAAAATTAATATCCTTCCAACTTGTGGTCAAAAATAAAAGCGCGTTAATATTACAATTTATACTTGACTACGGAGAAGCCAAAAGGAGGGGTTTATAATTTCAGCATATTTGTACCTATGTAAGATATTCATCTGCATGCGCATTTTTTCTTTTTAACTAGCTATCATAATTTGACTTATGAGGTGTCGTTACAAACGCCGTGATGGTCTGTTGGTTATAGGCTTTATGACGTCAAAATAAGTTCAATATGACGCTCTGTAGACTCTACATTTTAGATGACATAAAGTCCTGTATAAAAAGGCTCAAGTTATTAGTCATACCTAACTAATAAGGTACGAATATTTTCTAGTTTCATATTTTTATTATTTTTTATATTCTAATAGGCTTGCGTTTAAGGTGAAATACGCTTGCCTGGGATGAAACGGTATTTAATTTTCAGGAATTCGTTTTTTATTTTTATATTCAGTATAACACAACAAACAAGGTTTCGACCTCCCTTTGACCCGTTTTGAACGTATGTAAACATAAGCTAATATAAAACTCCTTTTCGGAATATAATTAAAAGTAAAAACAAAGCTGCAGTGACACGGCCTTGTTCGGGCTGGCGCGTCAGAGAGGAAGGACGTGTTCGCACGTGAGTCCATTCTCACACTTCCGTCGACGGCTCGCGAATCTGATTTAATATTGTTGCAGTTTCAGCTGAGTTTCAAGGTGTAACTGAATGGCTTAATTTGTTTCGGGAAACGGCAGCTTTTTGTCGAGCTTCTCTTAATTTTGTATTGTTATTTATATTTTATATGCAGTGTTGTTGTTGTTGCAATAGGGTATTTTACCAAAAAAACCTAATTAGTCCGTCAGATAGATTTCCGAAAAATATTGAACACGTGTTTTTTCTTTTTCACGTAAACAAAAAATAAAGACGATACAGTGCGTCGAAACCTACGTACACTTTTACTGGCGAAGTGACGTCACAAACCACAAACTTTGGTGCATTTTATCTTCGTCAGTTTTTATTGATTTGATAAAACAAAAAATACGTAACCAATATTTTTCGATAATCTAACTGACGGATTAATTCGATTTTTTGGTAAAATACCCTATTGTAGTTGTGTGAGGAGCACGTGGCTAAGTAAATGCCGTACAGATCGATCGGTCAAAGGTTAAGCTACGCTTGCCGCGGTTATTCTGTGGATGGGTGACCATCTATTTCATACCAAATTCCCTCCGTGCCTCGGAAAACACGTAAAGTTGTTGTTGGTCCCGGCTGTCATTCGAAGATATTTGACAGTCGTTAAGGGTAGTCAGAAGCCAGAAAGTCCGACAACCAATCTTACCAATGGGGTATCGTGTTACCCAGTAACTGGGTTGTGGAGGTCCGATAGGCAGTCGCTCCATGTGAAACACTGGTATTCAGTTGCATCCAGTTAGACTGGAAGCCGATCCCAACATACTTGGGAAAAGGCTAGAAGGCAGATGATGATGTGCAGTGAATTATTCAAATCAAATCAAATATATTTATTTCGTATTTAAAAATTAAATCAATAGGTGTTAGTAACAATAAACTTAGCCTAGTGTTAATACATGTATTTATTTATTTATTTAATTAATTTATGCATGCATGCATGAACACTCATCCACTGCTTCAACAGTGGAGAATCCCACCTGTTTGCCAACACGTCCAGGATGCCGTAGAGTAGCGAAGCGCTTCGCTTACGTATGATTGCATAAAAGCAAACAGTGCGCGCCTCAGCAAACATAGTGGACGCACTGCAAAAACGAGGCAGCGCAAACAACATCCTAAACGCGTTGTTTCAGTTTGTTTATACTTAATTTACTTAAATAATAATATCAGCCTATTATTGTCCCACTGCAGAGCAAAGGCCTCTTCTCATACAGAGAAGGCACGAGCATTGATCACCACGTGCGCTCAAGACGGATTAGTGATTTCAGACTTTAATTTTAAGTCCAGGTTTCCTCACGATTTTTTCCTTCACCAATGTCAGTGATGTTCAAGATAAACTTAGAAAGTACCCGGTCGCGAATCCTCAATCTCGTGCAAGACAGGCAGGCGCCTCAACCACTGGGCCATCGCGACTTTATCACACGAATTGTTACGAATTTATACTTTTCACGATTTTTTCAGTTGTAATATAAAGAATCATGGCGAGATCCATACATTCATTTGTATAAAAAAATAAAATAATTTAGAGGGCTTAAAATATTTTACAATTCAACGTGGTAATGCAGCTAGCTTTTTGGGCACTTGTCCCATTGAGAGCGATGCGGACGAGTTTTTTGATGCCCTGTGAGCCCTCCATTGTACATATTATTTTTATATTTTTTTTTAAGCTTTGTATATGTTACGTGTTACGTATTGTATTTTCAGATGGTATAAAATTAATATATTATATAAGAAGAATACATTACCAGGACTAGATTGATATACTTAGCATATGAAAGTGACAAGCGACGTTAACGGATCTATCAAATTGGCAGACAAGTGATGTGACAAGTGTGTGGAAAAAAATAATCATTATTTTTGATATTATTTCCCATAAAACGATGCAATTTCAGTGTAAGAACTGCAAAAAACGGCGGCTGTCATTGTGATCCTGCCATGATTCTTTCTCTGCCAACAAAACAAATACGATTACCTACACATACTTAAATGTGTGTGCGTTGCAGAAGTAGGTACCTAAATCCAAGTAAATTATACATCCATGGCTAAGGAAGGAAATAAATAAAAGAACAAAATATTGAATGCAATATAACAACAATGGACAAGGTATAAAATATGAAGTTATCCGTCGGTAAAAGCTTGTAAAACCACAGGTCTGCAATGCAATCTACGAACGGTAAAAAAAAGTAAAAGGCAGACGTTCCACCATTCAATTTCATTTCAAAGCCCTGTCTTCAAACCACTTCAGTATTGCTTTAGAAATATCCAATGTTACTTTACTGTGGGCACGTGGATGAGAATCAGACTTAATGGAAACTGATTCTTTAAAGCTGTGACAGAAATATCTTATGAGTTCACCCAAGTGGGAGTCGAGCATACTTACCGCAAAATATACTAGCTTTATTGTTATGAAGGCAACCTTTTAATTCTTTTATGTTCTGCTAACCTACCTAAAATAAATACATGATAACTACAGGATGAAACTGAATTCATTAACAAAATTTTAAGGAGTGACTCAGACCACGAACCTGAACAACTTTCATTATGGAGCCAAAATGTATGGAACAGCTGTTTTTTTTCGCGCTGTTTGAGTTGGCTCCATAATGAAAGTTGTTCAGGTTCGTGGTCTGCCACGAACCTGAACAACTACAACTCATTATGTCACTCCTTAAAATTTTGCTAATGAATTCAATTTCATCTTGAATACACAAGGGATTTATGAAAAGACACATATTTTATCCTGTTTTAACCAATTGCTACGCAATATGGTCTTGGTAAAATTTGGTTCATTTAATGCTGGCACTCACATGGCGTATTTGTGCAAATATTCGCCTCATTTGGAAAATACAAAATCGACTTTATTTCAATAACTATACGGGGTTTTGTATCTTTTTTTTTCGTTATACGAAACGTGAGGATTGTTAGGGTGCTACCAGACCAACCGATCGATCGTCGATCGAAGGCATCGATCGATGGTAGAATGGATTAGTCGACGTCGATTGATAGTTTCTACCAGACCAATCGATCGATTGTCGATCGACGATCGGTCGATGGTAGTTTGGATTAGTCAACGTCGATCGAGCTGCTTGATTATTATTAGTGATGGATTGTAGCCGGAGTTAATCGATCAACGTCGACCGATACCATCGACCGGCAATCGATCGATTAGTTAGTCGAACAGTATCCGTCGATCAGCCAAAGCTACCACACCAATCGATCAGCGTCGATCGATGTCGACCGATGGCATCGATCGATGATCGATCGATTGGTGTAGTAACACCCTAACACATTATAGATTGAGAACAACGTATTAACTCACTGTGTTGCCGGGTTCGTATGCCATCGAAACTAGTCGGACAAACTCGGCAAAAAAGTGAGTTGTTGTTCTCAATCTATAATGGGTTTTGTATCATCTAAATAAGGCGAATATTGGAACAAATACGCCTTGTGAAGTGCCAGCATTAAAAGTATAGAGTTACTGGGTATAAGTGCCCAGTATTCTTCCTTTTACGTATTTTTAAAATTATAGGTAAATTAAACTAGCTTTCTCTGGGCAGCAGTGTTCTCTGCGCCTGCCAAGCGTGGCGATTATAGCAAAACCCCCCATTTCTTGGGGGAGGCCTATGTTCAGCAGTGGACGTCTTTCGGCTGAAATGAAACTAGCTTTTGTGTGCGATCTCGTCAGTAGATGTGACTCGCGGATTCAAAACTAGCTTATGTCCTTTCTTGGAGTTTTTGTCAAAATCGGATCATTTTAGCCGTGAAAACGTAGGTCAAAAACAAACTGAACAAATCGCGGTCAAAAGCTATAAATAAAAGCTATTATTATAAATAAAATTGTCAAGTATTTCAAATACTTGTACCTAGTTCATCACGCCATGTGACGTCAATTGTTAATGAACATAGGAAGAATTTTCTGCAATCAAACAATTCCATGAGATCTTCTAACACAATCACACCAAATGAACACTTTCGTCTTCGATTGTACTCATTTGCCTTTATTCAGCTCACGTTCTAACAGAGTACAGTTAAGGTCAACTACTCCCCCGGGATTCGATTCCCAACTAACGAACTCTTCGCGGTAAAGCCTGAGTTACACTTCACGGGAACGCGCGAACCTCTCAGGGTCGAGCACTCGAGCATCACTCCAAGAGACAAGTCCTCATTACGAAGGTACTGTTGCCAAAAAACTCTTTACTTTTTTAGTGTAAATCTGAGGTTTTTGTTGGTGGGAAATTCGTTATGAATTAATATGCTCATTAAAGTCGTATAGGCCATAATCGGACGGTTAAAACTCCGAGCAATACTCTTGTTTTCATAAAGTGGTTTATACCTGAAAGTTAGTAAAGGTTAGTAAGGTTATTTGGTCAGTCACCCATGTCCTATGCAGTACCAAGCAACGTCCGAAGATTGCTCCCTTTTTTATGAAAAGCTATTTTATTAGATGACTGCGATAAAATATCTACCCATATTTTTAAATTAAGTTCTAGAAAATGAATTTGATTTATTTTTTTCTTTTCTTATTCAACTTTTGAGGCAAATCCTACATGATTACTAACATTAAGTAGCTTATTACGTTGACTGCCGAGCCAAAAATGTTGAAGGTAATACTTCCACTAACGTCGGTCACACTTTGTCCCCCATGGCGTCCAACGTGTTAAAGGTTTGAGGAAAAAGGATTTAATTTTTTTTCTCCAAAATACCTGTTATCTAATACGTACCTACGTACCCTTCTGCCTATCAATCAACAATTTACCATTCACTATTCAAATGTTTCAAAAAGGCTTTATAGCATTCACTACACCGATTTGTGATCTTATTCTAACAGTTATAGGATTCCAATTCCTGTGCAGAGGATATTTTTAGCTCTTAGGTCTGGGCATAAACTATTCCTGAACTTTCCAGCCTAACGTAGCAACACTTTACATAATTGATTGACGCCACAGACTTAGCTTTCGAAAGTTTTTGAACATATCAGACGATTTGTAACTATAAAACACAAAATAAACATCTGCTTTTCCCGAAGGGTTAGGCAGAGGTCAAAATAAGCAAGTTGCAGTAGGCAATGGGCAGGCCACATCGCTCGAAGAATCAATAACCGATGGGGAAGAAAGATTCTCGAGTGGCGACTACCATCACCAAGACGCAGCGTTGGTAGGCATCCCACAAGATGAACCGACGACATCGTCAAGGTCGCGGGGAACCGGTGGATGCAAGCAGCGTTGCCACTCGTGTTGACCTTTATGGGGCAGGCCTTTGTTCAACACTGTACGCAAACCAAAATAAATTTATTTTTAGAACTTCACCGAATTAAGACCAGTTTAAAGGCTTCTTGAATTAAGCGCTTGGTGCCACACACAGACGGTTCTTTCTTTTGAGAGCCATCTGTGCTTAGTACGACGTCCCCTCCGCACCTCAGACTCAGACCCTCACCCTCCACTCTCAGACCAAACGTCTAAATTGAAAGATCGAGCTCTTAGGGTCTATAACCACAAGAATGACATCTAAGCCTTTATTCTTTATTCTTTTCGAAAACGACAGGTTCCTGATCCCAAGCTTTACAGAAAATTACAATGATTGGTCTTCATATTACCCAAACGAGCGCGGACGGACGTCTAAAGACGGCTCTTATGACGACTTTATAGTCATCTTCAGGCAGAAAACATTTCATGCAGGAAACACGTCATTTTTCTTTAAGAGTTCAACTGTCTAATTAGCAGACACACTATTTAAACAACTGACGCGAAGATTCGCAGATCTGTAACGAAATCTCCAGGAGATCCGGAAGAGGAAGAGGGGGAGGGGGAGGGAAGAGGTTGATAATAATATTTATATTTCTGCCGACCCAATTTCAATTACGGTGATCTATCTAAATGAAGACTAGTCAAGTTCACAGAAGACACTCCCTCTTCCTTCACTCTCCTATCCCGATGAAACTGCAATCCGACACGATCGGGGAGAAATCAGGCACAGGACCAACGGTTTTCCGTGCTTTCCAGGACACGGAGCGGTTTTCATACCACCAACCTCAAACAACGGGCTGCTACTGAGACATTCCTAATGGAAAAACCCAATACTACTTTTCGTCCGATCTGGGAATTGGACTCAGGAGGAAATGTTCACCAGTTGCGCAGTCTTGATTCTAGGTAACTGGGCCTCCCCCCGTTGTAAACGTCCCTTTGGTCTTATTGGCCTAGTTCTGTTCTGTCTCCTGCTTGATTTGGAGGGAAGTGGACAATATGTTTTTCTTACTCCTCCGCTGTTCTTTTCTGATTAATTTCGTTGCGGGATCCAAGACAGTTGTAATGTTTCTCCGGGACTCGTCGAGCTTCATTGCCTCGACGCATTTCTAGTCGTCGCCACTGTTGATTCTGGTTTTTAGAAGTTGCAGTGGTTTGGGAGTAGTGGCGGGCATGTACTAAATAAAAATCGCGCAGTCTAATCTTTAGCAATACCTGGAGCCTTAACATCCTTTAAATATTGCTTCGATTAAAATTATCGTGCTCAGTGTAACACCAGCTTAACTTGAGCGGGAACCGATCGCGTGATGTGCGTATATATTGCTAGTTAATTTGGGGAGCCCTGATGGGAGCTGTAATTTTGGGAAAAGAGATGGGTGCGCCAACAGAATGCAGCCCTGTAGAATGTTTGAATTTATGGCTTTTATGGGATTCTATGTTACTCCGGTTTGATTATCTCATACATAAGTTAGGGGAGGTTATGAGGTTGTTATGTATGGCTTGATTATAGCTAAATGGTTTATTAGTGTAAGGGCAAAATTACTGTTCAATATGGTGTACCTCAACAACTAAGTAATTTAAATTATTGTTTCATTTGCATCACACGCTGAAAGAGTAAATGTTATTAAAAAAACGTAAATAATAATAATAACAAAGTTTTTGACATTGGCCCCAATAGGCAAGCCTGTATCTTAGGTACCAATACGGAGGGTTTACGCATAAGCATTTTTAAACAATTCGTTTTTTTTACATTTATGTTAAGTAACAATAACAAAAATTAAAAGTAATAAATTATAAAAAGGCAACCGCCTTCAGAATCTAGAAAGTGATAGATAAATAAAAACTTATTTATCACTTTTTTAATGTTTGAAGGTGAAGGTAAAAAAGGTTGTAATTTAAGGTTTTTAGTACCTTCTACGGTAACACACATTAATCTATATTTGTTGAACTAACATGCAAAACCCAATCAGCATTGATTACAAAATCAGCCAAAATTAATATACCTACCCTTGCATTCCTCATTTAGTTCATCACAAAATCAAAGCGAACCGATAAACCATAATCTTCATAGCCAAACAACAATTAATAACCATTAATAACAGGCTTATCGATTCAAACCAGACTATTCGGTTCTATCGGTATCCGCATACATGTATCGATACAAAACACTCGGTTGCAACCGCATCAGCCGCGTCGAGCGGAATCGGTACTCGCTTAATTCGAATATCGATCTGTCGAATGAATGTCGCTCTAATTGATCTCGTTAAGTGCACTTTAATTCGAACGATGAGGTTCGCGATTTTCGAATTCATTGATTTTAAATGTGATGATGTCAATGAGTGGGGGAGAAATTCTTTTTAAATTCAATTTCGGTAAGTAGCATAAAATAGTGAAAAGTGTAGTACTTTGGCCACAAAATAACACATTTTGTCTAACCAACAACGTATATTATTAATATTTGTTTGTCAAACACAATGTATGTTTTGGGGCACGTAAATAAACATGCTGTCTGTACCTACAAACAAACCCACATTTTCATGCACATTGATTATAATCTACATTGAAAGAGTTCAAAGAGATATTTACATCAGAAAATTTATTTTCGTTTACGCATATAAATGTGTCACGCATAAGACACCATTAGCTATAGTTACAAGATATCAAGTTCACAGCATTTAACGCTAGCTGGCAGCACAGTAAAAACTGTTTAGTACCTACTAATCGTGTAGTTCTAATATAAAATGTTCGCTTTCTTGTCTTTAATTAGGTAAACACTTCGAATCTATTCGCGCTGTCTATCACTGCTTTTTTCTGCACAAAATCTTAGCGTAACGATGGCACCTTGCACAAGGAAGGCAGCTGTAAGGAAGGAATGGCGACGTGTCGTAAAGCGTGCCACTTATACCTGAAGTGACGACCACGACAACTCTGTCATGAGTGACACCGACGAAGAAGGAGAAGAGAATAATCTTAACGTAAGATGTCCACCCACTAGGTCCACGGTTCCTAACCTGGGGGTAATTACCCCTGAGTGGGTAAAACCGGTATTCTGTGGGGGTATTAAGCTGGTAATATACATAATTATGTATGACGAAGATTAGACCAATAACACTGAATCTAGCTCGCCAGTGCATTTGATACCCTAGCTGTGTATATCATTAACTGTTTATCTTTATATTTACTATATTCATTGGTAATATGAGCTAAGTCATAGGGGTGACAAGATCGACAAGGTTAGGAACCACTGCACTAGGTAGACCGATGACCTAATTAAGACCGTTGGAACTCGCTGAATGCAAGCCGCTGCTAACTGGTCGTTTTACAAATCTAGGGAGGAGTATGTACTGTAGTTGTCGTCCGACGGCTGATATGATAATGATGATGATGAATGAGAATGAAACAGAATACATTAGTTGAGGTCTTAGAACCCAATGGCTTGGCACGCGACCATGGCAAGATACCGGACGGCATGTCTCTATTTCCTTGGAAGGTGGGTAGGCCTTCATAATAATGCTCGAAACGTTCGGGTAGTGCCGTCGTCGTTCGGTTCGCCGCAAAAGCGCTGTACTTTTCGCGCCATTTTGTACCTACGCTGGCACGACATCCAACTGATTCAACCCTACTAAAATTCACGCACACATTTGCACGTGTCCAAACGTCATTTGGTTTTGTAGTAGTAATAGGTAATTTGGCGGGCTTCTACAGAGTCGTGATGTTTTCAGCCGGCAGCGAGGAAGACATTCAGAATCCAGTGTCTGATCGCATCGGAGCTAATACGTCCCGAAACTGTACTTTCGATTCGTTGTTGAAGTGAAGTGCCTATGTCTGTCTATGTCTAAGTGAACCTATGTCTATGTTAATTATAGTGTCTGAGTTTATTTTAAATTAATTGTGTTAAATTGTGTTTTAATAAACGCCCTGTATTGTACCCTATACCCAGTGTGTTTGCATTGCACGAAACCCAACTTTCGCCCACATGATGACTGAATCTAACGGACTAAATCCTGACTGATCCGAAAAGTATATGGCCATAACGGTTTAACACTATGCATGCTTGAAATCTCAAACAAGCACAGGTAGCCAGTACACGCCAAAATATCACTCGACTCCAGAATTTCGCGTTATTCAGCGAGACGGTTGCAACCTACATGGGATGAATTGCTCTTAGTTAATAGTCTGGCTATTCGTGCGAATAATCGTGTAACCGCAGGACAGTCGGAACAACGCTGTCTACCTACTATGTACATAAGCCGCCGCACTTGACGCGACTGGTTGTGGCTATAAAGCATAAAGCTCGTTTATGATCGCAATTGTGCCAAAATATAGGGATTAATAAAAGCTTGAAAGCGGTAATGGGTTCTGTGGCTGTTTTAGATATCATTGAAGACGTGAATAATGTTCATGTTAATGTTCTTCATAAGTATTCTTATTTTATAGAAGTAAAGTTTTTGTCTCTGAAACTACCTACTAGTCTTAGAAAGGCGGGCGGGGCGGGGGGGGGGGGGGGGGATATTGACCAAAAGGAAAACAGCGGACGGAAGCATGGCGATTACAGCTGAACGGGGGGAAGACCTATGCCCAGCAGCGGGCAAAAGTGGACATAATAATGATGATAAAAAGGTCTTATAAAAATTCTTTCACTAATACAAAGTTTCACTATTGCCGTGGACAAACACGCGTGTAAAGGCAAGTTAAATCAGTAGGTAATTAACAGTACCTACGTTATTTAATTGTATAGGTGCAATAGTTGGGATGCAAACACATTGAATGATTTTATTTACAATCTCTTTTAAGTGTGCCGCCGTTTCTTAATGGATTTGGATGTTAAGGCAACACTAAAAAGCGACAAATAAAAAGTTTGAAAAAAAAAAAGAAAACCGCCTTCGAAAACTAAAAAGTGATAAATAACTTTAGCACAGAACACACTTTACTTTCGGAAGTCGGTGGCAATACAAAACAACAAACTCAAAGCCGCCGAAAGAAAAGTGTGTTCTGTGCTTAAGTTATTTATCACTTTTTAGTTTTTGAAGGCGGTTTTCTTTTTTTTTTACTTTTTTGGTGGTCACTAAGATTTGGTGATCATTATATTTTTTTTCATTAATAATTTCGATTTGTTTCTATAAAAGCTACAAATTCAATTTTAATATTCAAAAACCACTTAAAAGAAAGAAAGACTATCACCTTCAACATCTGGAAAGTAGTTTTAGTACCTACGTCTTATCATCCAAATGAATTAAGAAACCGTAACACTAAAAAATTAAGTCATCCCTAAATTGTCCAGTCTTAGAGATGGAATATTTTCATGTAATTGAAAGAAGAAGAGAAAAAAGAAAGAAAGAAAAGCCATTAATTCACGCGAAAAGTGACGCACTTTATATATAACAACATTAACTTACAACTAAACAAATAAATTCTAAAAAAAAGGTAAAATTTAAAAATATGTCCGAGTCGCAAACATTCGTCGCCCCCGCGCGAAGCGGCCAACGCTCAGCATAATGCCCTGGCCCGCACAGCAAGGCACGAACCACGGCGCTGGTTTTCAGCTTCGGCCGGGATAATTAAATGCGGTGTCTACAATACACCGCAAAGATGGTTCCATATTTAATTAAAAAAAGAATCATTAAATCGAACTACATCGAACAAAGTTTTGCGCGGTCCAACATAAAAATATACGAGTCGAATTGAGAACATCCTTTTTTTGAAGTCGATTAAAAAAATAAAATATCAAATATTATACCAAACAAGCTAAGTATATTCTTTTTAACTTTATCGACACAAACTTTTACCAATATATTTCCAAAGAAAATACCCACCTCTACGCCGCGAAAACTCCTGAAATTAAAGCACAAACGCCCTTAATATGGCAACACCACCACGCAATATCTCGGACCCCTCTACGTGACACGAATCCAGATATAAACCGTAAATAGTTTATGAAACCGATATAGTAAATTGGTTTCGTTTGCTAGCAGATGTGCGGAGGTAAATATATATGGAAAAGGTTAAAACTTATATGTTCTGGAGATGGATATTTATTGTAGGAGTAAACGACAGGCTGGTGACTATTTTTTTGCAATCTATCTCAGAGTTTGAAGGAAAATGTATTACATTATTATTTTTATTTCATTATCAGTCAGTATTGTCCCACTGCAGGGCAAAGACACAAAGGCCTCCCTTTCTCCGTACCAACCCTCTCTGTCTAGAGCTAGCGTGGACCAATCCCTCCAGTAAACGTCATGCAACAACAACAATGTTTAACAATAACAACAACCACGAAACTAGCAACAGAACAGTAACAAAACAACAACAGCGACAACAATATTTCAACATCAACAACACAACTACAACCAAAACAACAACAAAAACAACCACAGCAACAACAGTGGCAACAACATTTTATCAGCAACAACACAAAAACAATAAAAACAACAACAACATTTCAATATCAACAACAACAAAAGCAACAACAACCCTATTTCAACAGCAACAACATAACAACAGCAACAACAGTCACAACAACATTTTATCAGTAACAACACAACAACCATAGCAACAACAACCACAACAACATTTCAACATCAACAGCAACAGCAGCAACTTACTGACTGACTCCTTGACAATTCAAAAGTGCCTGTAAATAGTTCATTTGAAATAAATGATTTGAGTTTGAGTTTGCTCACATCGCCATCTTCGCTTGAATCTACCAGGATGTCGCTGGACGTTTTCCGGAACCCACATCATGGTTATTTTAGCCCATGATCCGTTCAACATGCAGCAGATCTGACCGATCCAGTCCCACTTAAGCTTGGCTACTTTTTGAATGACATCGGCGATTTGTGTCTTGAAGAACAGCACCGAGTTCCTAACGCGGTCCGTTAATCTGACTCCCAGGATACTCTGCTGCATCGCTTGCTGGCAAACCTCCAGCCTGAACCTCGGCTGAGCAGTCCAAAGACCAAGTTTGAAGGATGCAAGGATTACATAAAGGTATAATAGATTTTACATAATCGTGAGAATCGTCCGTGTGGTGTCGGACGTACCTAAAGAAAAACACCATCCCATATCTTCCCGTGGGTGTCGTAAGAGGCGACTAAGGGACTTACCAGAGAATAGGTAGCAGCGTTCTCTGTGCCTTTGTAACAACCATACTGCGATCGCCAATCCGCCTGCCAAGCGTGGCGATTATGGCAAAACCCCCCCTTGCCCTTGGGGGCAAGGGGGGGTTATCTATGTCCAGCAGTGGACGTCTTTCGGTTGAAATGATGATGATGATGATGATGAATCGTGAGAATGGTGCGAGGCGAGTTTAGATATCTTAGTAGTTTTGTAACTAACCCTTGAATAATTCTACTACTACGCCTGGATAACTTCGCTTGCGATTTACAATCACAAATGTAGACTAGCCAATTCTAGGTATTGTTTACTTTTGAGTTGATGTATGAATGATGAATCACAATCACAAGCCAACTAAAATAGAAATACAATTGTTTATAAAGGTATTATGTGGGTACTGACAATGATGTACACCGAGTTGTCGTTGTCAACTGGGAATGTAGCGGCCGCCATAATATTAATCTCGGATAGCTTTTTTGCTCGATGCATTTTGGCGGTATTTATAACGATTTACTCTCGGATAGACAGCTTTTCCGGGATTAAAATTTCGTTTTTCAAATTGGAAATATGACTATCCTCTGCCATTTTGGTTTAATTTTACACACACACATTAATTAGTGACAAATATTGATACGCAAATAGCCACCAAACTAAACAAATATTTGCGAAACGGATATTTCCAATTAAAAATTCGATTGCATTTATTTTACGATAATGAAATGAATACACATTAAAGTAAATGTGTATTTATTTCGGTACATATTTCAAACTTAAAATAATTAATTTCCACCATCAAATTGCAATTCTCAACTAAAAAAACAGATATTTACAGCCGCGAAAAAGTAAAACCACGAAAATCCACACTATTCACGCGAAATCGGATGTTTTATTGTGAATAATCTTTGTGACGGGTTTTATCCGAACCCTGTATGGTAATTTATAGAGGATCATCTATTTTATTGCGTCCGCTATGGCCAAACGTTGCTATTTGGATTTCTTTATCTTTTATAACAAATTGACTTTGAAATAGGTTGGAATGGTTGACTTACGAAATAAATTCGTGAATGGGTAACCATTTCATATAGGGAAGCAAAGCCGTTGTTCTCGACTGTCATTCGTAGTTGTTTGGCAGTCAGAAGGTCGAAAGACAACCAGTCTTACCAAGGAGTATCGTGTTATTAGATTGCGGAAGTCAGATAGGCAGTTGACTGTCTGACAGTGACAGACTGGAAGTCGACCCCAAAAAAGTTAGCAAAGGTTAGCAGATGGTTGACTTACGAAATCCTTATAAAGTGATAGAGAAATCACGAGAATTAACGCCATCTTAAAATTGAGTAGCGTTTGAGTATTTGGCCATAAGTCCTTTAATCTACACAATAAAAATGATTCGTTGTTCGTTAGTCTCGCTAAAACTCGTGAACGGCTGGACCGCTTTGGCTAATTTTGATCTTGAAATATTAATTTGTGGAAGTCCAGGAAAGGTTTAAACGGTTAGAAAACTGAAAAATCTATTGACAGGACAACGTCTGTCGGGTCAACTAGTAGTTAATAATTTGTACCTAAACTAAAACATACCTACAACCTTGTCACATTAAACGAAGCCAGCATAATGTGACGTCTTTCGTCAATTGACATATAACGACCAAGTTCAAAACTGATTAACATTCTCGTAAAGTGATCGTACTGAAACAGTACCACACAAATGTCTATGGTTCCATTAATAAACCTCTATGGTAACCAAAGTTAAAATACTATTTATTAGATTCGATTTTCAGAAGAAAAACACCTCCTGTATTCGAATGAGTAGATACATCAAGAGAGAATGGAGCCCTCAGTTGAAACATTTCTGACACCCGAACGCGTCGCACCAAAGTCCTTTCACGTTCGAAATCCTCCTCTCTGACTATAATTGACAGTTGACACCATGCCGCCTCCGTTGCAACTTTGCCTTGACACAGATTAAAAAATCCAGTATTTCAAACTACGACATCTAAGCGTAAACCACAAAATAACAGTGTTGAGATACGTGAGACAACAAAAAGCCTAAAAGTTTTTGCGTAACCAACCTGAAAAAGTGAGCGATAAAGAGAAACATATACCAGTACATTACTCCTTAACATAACACGTTCTTCAGACCATTACTTACTAAACCAGCCATGAACATCAATCAGGCTTCCGTCAACGTACATCCGATAGCAATGTGAGAATTGCGGACATTATACTTTTGATCTACATCGAGTTGGTGATGAAGTTGGTTTCGTGCGGATAAAAAGGGAATCTTAGTACCTATCGGTCTAGGGTCTCGTATTTTGTGTTATTTTAGGAGAATAAATATGTTTTCTTTTGAAATCACTATTTTTTTCCAAGGCCATGTCAACTACTGGACTATCTTTACGATATTTAAGTGTCTCTCTAACGCACCTTGGGCAGCCATCTTGTTAACTGGCTAATAATAATAATATATTCCAGACTCCTAAATCGAGCAACCGTGTAATATAAACGTATATGAAAATAATGATGAAACAAAAACGTTTTTTCACACCACCTGCTCTGCTCGACAATAACAAATTATATGTCATGCAGACCTAACCTAAACCAAGTCATTTAAGACCTGAGGTCTAGCAGGCCATTAATATTGTAGGTACTGAATTTCATTATGACCCGCTGGCCCTTAATGTGATTTGAATTTGGAACATAAAGTAGAAAACACATACGAACATTTACGATAGATAGTAGGTACATACTAATTCCATGCATTTACCATTGATAAAGATCTGCACTAAAAAATAAATTGTTCGAAAATCGAACTGGCCACCGCGAGTAGAATATAAATAAAAGAAAAAATAGAAGACAAATTAAAATACTTTGATTCTAGTACTATTGCTTTTTACACGTACTATGCTACTTTCGATATGCGTGGCGCGGAGTCCTTTTTTTCTAGTCCGTGGCTTTTTACTTTCGTACAATACGGTCAACGTATCTTGGCGCGTCTGAAGTTAGCTGTTTGGCTGCGCAATGGAACTTTTAGGAACAAAGTTGTCTACTGCGCAGCTAATCGGCTAACTTCAGGCGCGTCAAGATACGTTGACCGTACTGTAGATGGTGTGAAAAGTAGAGTACGCTACTCAGGGACAAAGGTGCCTTCGTCTTGGGCTAGAATCCTTCGTTTTGCTCGGGATTCAATAAGTAAGGCGCCCGCTACATAAGACTTTACTTTATCCCCTTACTGCATAATCTACTATTATGCAGTTTAGAAACATACCGTCCATCATTTTCGCCTCATCATTATTCCAAATATGAATTCACGATCATCGATTTAAGAGAACCAGTGATTTGTTTTTTTACGGCATGAGATAATATGATAAGGAAAGATCTTACTCTGCATTTTGGGATACCGTATACTGCCAATACCAAAGACGAGGTTGCAACCCAGAATCTTGATGCTGTTTAAGGCAGATCATTTAAAGGATATCATGACTCTTTAAATTGACACATAGTGATCATATTC
Source organism: Charanyca ferruginea (assembly GCA_947361185.1). Lineage (NCBI taxonomy): Eukaryota > Metazoa > Arthropoda > Insecta > Lepidoptera > Noctuidae > Charanyca > Charanyca ferruginea. Next base: position 25,487,861 of record OX376058.1, on the reverse strand, counting down.
ATCACAACTTCTGAATTACCAACATCACAATAGACACTCCAGTAATACTCGCATATTTCACCAAAATGTACAGGAAATAGGCCAAATCTGACACAGAGTCCACTATATGGCAGTACTTAGTAAAAATCTCCCTGAATGACTCTTCCAGCGGATTATTCTGCAAGTTATTAAGGTACACGAAATATGCTCTGTGGATATTTAAGATCGTCTCAGGCATAATGGCGGATTTTTATTACGGATATTTTGTGGTGAAATATTGCTACAGTCTGGAAGTAATGTAGGTCACAATGCTTGTATGTTGCTATTATTATTGAACTTCATAAAATGCTAAAGGTTATTCACAGATATTTTTAATATCATTTGTGGTTTGTGTTTATTATCACAATAACCTTACAAACGCGTTCTACTAATATGACTGACCGCCAACATAAACGACCTGATTAAAAATTGTGTTTTAAACCGACAAACGCATATTTTACAAACCGGTCAAGTGCGAGTCGGACTCGCTCACGAGGGTTCCGCTCAAATTCCGTGATTTGGTCACCCACACAATTATGACCGCGCATACCTCGATGATTGATTACGTACTTTAAATAAATACTATATTTTTTATGATTTAATTGCAAATGTACAGTTTTCAGACTTATCCCTATACTTGTAGTAAAAAGCGATATTACTTGCCAAATTTCATAGTTCTAGATCAACGGGAAGTACCCTATAAATTTTGATTCCCTTGAGTGTCAAAATATAAGTTTTTTGCGGCATAAACGGCTGTATCTTTTTTTTCATGTTAACTTAGAAGTTTGATTTTTTTCACATGTTCATAGGACTGTACACGTGAGTATGTGGTTTTAATTTCAATTCGATACGTCCGCGCGTTGTCGAGATAAAGGTTCTTGACAATCAGACGGACAACAAAGTGATCCTATAAGGATTCCGTTTTTCCTTTTGAGGTACGGAACCCTAAAAACATTGAAACTAAATTGTTTCTTCTGTGCAAGAGCCAACACGGATACCCATAAACGTGCGTTTCTGGTTTTGAGGTGTTGAAGTGAATGAAGATAATATAATAAATAAATATAATAATATGTGGGGACATTTTCACACACGGCCATCTGACCCCAAACTAGGGAGACCCTGTACTATGGGTGTCAGACAGCTGATATACATACACAAATACATTTTTTTTTTGTAAATACATACATATATAGATAAACAACACCCAGACACAAGGCAAACACAAGTGCTCATCACACAAATGTTTACCCTGGGCGGGAATCGAACCCGCAACACGCTGCGCAGCAGTCGATCGCTCAGCCACTGCGCCAACCGTGTCGTCAAGATGATCAATTATTTATGATACAAATTCCAATCTGTGATTTATGGAGTTAGCTTTTGTCTTCAACTTTGTTCGCGTGAAGGTCGGTTATTACAGACGAAGTCGCGAATTAAAAAGTAGCCGATACTTATCCTTTCTTGGTCTTCCAGGTTACTCTGTACCAAAATTCAACAAAGTGCAGTAGCTTTGAAAGCGTAACCGACTGAAAAAGCTACTTTTCGTTTGGAAGCCACCCAATTTCTTTCTTTTTTATATCAAAAACCCAAACACTCCTCCAGATATGGATTTCAGAAAAGCATATTCCTGATCGAAGCTACCAGAATAAATTCCCAACATAAGCCCAGTACTTTCAGACCAGTTACGAATATAATTTATACCACGTATTATCCTCGCATTGCCTTCAAAAATATAATTTTATATGGGATCGATAGCTCCACGGATAGGTTGCTCAGCCAAGTGGAAGCACGATAAAAACGGTCGAATAAAACGTGCCGTGTGAAAATGGCTTAACTGTGGATGTGTTTTGAGACTCTTGGGCAATGCGAGGCAGGTGTTAAAAACACATTGGTGGATTTTGTAAAGGAAAGGGATTCAACTTACTATTATTATTAGTGCATTTTTATTTCCGTTGCATACTATACCCTGTTCACAATAAGATTAGACATTTACAAAAACCTTTTTTACAGTCAGTTCAACCGATTTTGACTCATATTGCGTTGGTAGCATGACAAATGGCAACTGCAGTAAACAGTTGTTATTGTAACCACTTTTTTGCCTCTAATGTCATCCTTAAGCCTACGGAATAGAAGTCAAAATCGGTTGAAGGGACTGTAAAAAGGTTTGTGTTTATGTCTAATCTTATTGTGAACAGGGTATAATTACTATCTACCCACACAAAATTATAAATGAGAAAGAAACTGTGTTTAATTGTCTATTTGTTTGTTACCGCATCACGGTAAAACCATTTAACCGATCGTTGTTAAATTTACCTAGCAACCCGCCCTGGCTTCGCACGCGTGTCATCGTCATATTTCAATCAATTTACACAAAACTTCAACAAATTATACACCAAAACCTTCTTCATGACTTAAAAACTACTGACCGAATTTTTTGAGTATATCACGGATAGACCGTTAAATGAAGCTAAAATGGACTACAATGAGTTTGCACATTTCAATCGAACGACTTCCAATCTTAATGCGACTCAATAAAACTATGTAGATTTGTTTAAAAATCGACTGTGACTGTTGAGCAATCTAGGCGATACAAGACCAAAGGTTTTTTTTTCTTTATAAAAATGATTAATGTTTAAAACTGCCATTTAATAAACTTATTTAAATAAATTCTTTGAAGGGAAAACCAACAGAAGAGGCTCTAATTAAAGCATAGCCATGTACTAATCTCAGCTGAACAAAGGAAGGGCAGCAGCGTCCTTCTGAGTACGATAACACCTACTGCGATCGTCAACACGCATCGGCCAAGCATGGCGATTAAGGCTGAACCCCCCCTTGGGGGAGACCTATGCCCAGCAGTGGGCGTCTAAAGGTTAACACGATGATGATAGTATCTCACTAATCTCACTTAACCAACAAAGCAACTACTATTCCAATACAACAGACATCAAACTTGCCAGGGCACAAAACTTTTAAATTACACAAAGTGGTGTCCATAAATTATGATAAAGGTTGTACAAAACGATCATTAATCTGTATTATCGCGGTTGAACACAATTAAGTGTAGGGCGACAATCAAGCGCTTGTTTTACAGGATTTTTCCTCATTCATTAGTTGTTTCATGTCACTATACACAGTGATTTATTGTTGTCGCGCATGATTGATTAAAATTGTGGTGGTAATGGTTTTCGTTTTTAATTTTGCTGACGGGGTTTCACTTTGTTTTGATGTTGTGGTTTTATTTAGATTTATTGTTTACTTTATGCTTTAGCAACTTACATGAAGAACTTTGTCTGTTAGTTTGACAAGTTATGTGTATTGCGAACGGATTGTATGGTGACTTGGTTTAGTTAATCTATGTATTATTTTTATGTATGATCATCGGTAGTTTTTTTTAAACTTGCTACCTTCTTAGTCGCGTTCTTCTATACTGAAGGTCGTATCCCTGAAAGTCCTACGTGGCTTTAAGTGTGACGCTTTTCCACTTAGTTCGATTCTCTGCTTCTCAGGGCAGTCGCAACAGAGAGTCCAGTGAGAGTCCAGGTACTTGGTCTGACCAGCGGTTAGGTTACCGTCCGCAAGGTCTTTTTCTATCTACCTTGCCCATCTCCATCATCTTACTTACTATCCATACAAAAAAAAAATACCTTCAGTTTAGTGTAAGAGCCTAAAAAACCACAAATTTCATGTAAACTATCATGGAACAGCGACATTTAGGTTTCAAAAAAAAAATATTCTAGTAGTGCACACAAACCCGCGCGGTACAACGTCTTTAGGTACCTACCATAAACGAGGGATTTGGTCAAATCACGGCAGATGTTATAATAACAACTTCGTTGGGTTGACTTTTGTTTAATTCCCTGAAAAAAGTTAGGGATTTGTTCAAATCCCTAAACTGGTTCAGTGAAATGGTAAAATAACCAACTAAATCAGATGAGGAATTTGATCAAATTACTTATTATACCATTTCCCTGCTACATATACATGCATTAAACTATATAGTCCTGTACCACATGCCACCACAATGTGGTCACTGCCATATAACGTTAACGACTGCGGTCGACGAACACTCTTAATGGATAACGCTTCATCGAACCACCCACAACTTGCCATCAGCATTAAATACCTGAAACAAATAAGTGTTGGTTAATTAAAACAATTACTGCTGGTCCTGTATGTGGGTGAATGAGGCTTCAATATAATGATGTCTGATTTATACTGACGTTATTAATTTTATTTGTGAAATTTACATGTTGAAGCTGTATTAATAAATGTGTTGGGAAGAGCTTTCTTTGTTTGTCGGGGATGGCCTACATGAAAAGGGTTGCTACAGAGGTAGGGATCATAAGAGGCAACAGCGGCCGATAGATCGGGGACTCTATCGTCCACACTGCACGGTCTCTGGAGTTGTGGTGATGAGGCGGGTGAAGAAGAGGGAGCCCTGAAGTGAGCCACGCTGGATGGGTCGCGAATGGGAGTTTTTAGTGGATGCAAGCCCCATTTACAGAAAATGTCCAACGCATACCACGGGGTCCGATGATACGTCGTGGTATGCGCTGGGAATTTTCTTCGCTCAATAAAAAAAACGGTACAGGGGATCATTAATGACGGTAATTGAGGAGTCTTAATAACCCAATGGTTATAACGCCGTCATTCACGAGGTTGTGGGTTTGCAACCGGACACGCGAAAGCACTAATGTGGCTTTTTCAATTTCGTATGTACTTTCTAAGTTTATCTTGGATAGACATCAATGACACCGAGGAAAGAAAACTTCATGAGGACCTGAATTTATAACAGATATTACCTTGAGCAAGCGTGGTGATAACTACCCTTCTCAGCAGAACTTTGCCCTGCAGTGAGACAATAATAGGTCGTTTTTTTTATGGTTTAAACCGGGTCACTCAAAATTCTAGAACGGTGTCTCTCAGACTAAAAGTCATCATTACCTATTTTTTCATTAAACGAAACGTGAGTATTGTTACACGTTATAGATTAAGAACAACGGATTAACTCACTGTGTTGTCGGGTTCTCCGTCCATCATAACCTCATAACCTTTTCATCGTTTTACAAGTGTACTGGGTCTGTCGCCTACGACAGCCCCAGCCGCAGCAGTAATTACTCCTGAGTAATTAGGAGACACGCTTAATACATCAATGACAGCATCCAAATCCAGTATGGCAAGAACTTTCATGTGACACTGCTTAAATATCCATTTTTGACAAAAATAATCATCTCATAAAAGCTATAGCTAAAAATAAATAAAAGTAAGTACACACTGATAGCAAAAAGAACACGCCAACAGTGTCCAATACATTTGGAACAAAGTGAGCGGAGTGGGGCGTGCCCCGTCAAACGCACGCGCCCATTATGCTCCCGCCCTTAGTAATAGTGGGATGTAAGTCAAGAAAGATTAGCGAGAGGTGGCCTGGCTCACTTTTTTCATTGAAAAGGTGCTTTTATAACGCCTTGGCAGTCAGAATATATCTAACCATGATTACAATTTTCTGGGGTAGCCATTAAGCGGTAGCTTTAAAAATAATTAATTGAACGGGAAGGCTAAGCTTTAAGAAAATACCTAACTTAATATATTTGTTTGATAATCTTTACTTTGTGTCGTATCTACTTCGATAAAAAATGTCCTTTCTTTCTTTAAAAAAAAACTATGTCCCATACTAGGAATTGTGTTTTGTATGGTGAAGGCGTTTCCAATCATACCACACACATGACACACAGTGTCACACGATCGCACAGTGTCATTGAAATGAAGTTACTAACGTAGGCATAAGTTGCTACCTATACTAACACATAATGTAATACAGTTATGTATGTTACTCTATGTATACGGTATATCTGTTATGGGTCTTTGTTACCTGATTTAAAGATATTATAATTATAAAACTCACACAAACAAACAACTATCTGTAGGCCATATAAATATTCATTCTGTCAAAATTATTCCGCTCATCGCTTCTAATTTACACCTTGTCCGAAGTAATGCTCTACTAATGACTGTGTGTCGAGATTTTCCCCCATTCATAAATATGCATTAACGATACCTTTACAATGTAAGTGTAATTTAAAATTCAGCTACATAGGGTTTAAAATGGGGTTCATGATAATCATGAACAAACTGACTAAAATTAAATAAAGATTCACCACTAATAAACACGACGATAACTTAAATTAAAAGTAAATTGAAATGTAAAGGTGCTTGGTTGTGTTGTTTCGCAGATAAACAAAGTGAAAATCGAGTAATATTTTCTGTGATTTTGATTAAGGGGCCGTGCACGAAATCGGTTGATTTTGAGCTATTTTGTTCATGGTTTGCGAGAAATAGAAAAATAATTTAAACTAAATTATTTATGATTTGGAAAGTCGAGTTCCTTGTTTTGCATGTGGCTAGAAGGATATTTTCAATTAAATTAAGGATTCATGGAAAATCACTAATATTCGCGACAAGTTTTACAAAATATGACGCGAGACCGACGTTTGATCATTTCGTTACCAGAAACTACTTATGATTGTAAACTCAAAAAAATATAAACAACACCATTGAATGGTCTACTTGCAGATAGCTGCACTACATTTTTAATTTCTGCACAAAATATAGTAGAAAAAAAATGTTGATGTAACGTAATTTTTTGGAAAGTTCTTGACAAATACGTCTTTATCTTCGATCTTTACGCGTGTGTGCGCGAAGGGTGCACACAAACATAGCATAGCAATAAATGTGCCTAAACTCGAGCGAGTGAATTTTGTGCACGGCCCCTTAAGCAACATTGATATATTTTAAGAAAATAAAACAATTTAATTCTTCGACCGAATTTCGGTCACAGCGGTCAATTTCAATGGAGATCAGCGAAGTACGCAGAAGAAATCATAGTGCATATTCATAAGTGCAACAATAACTTACATGCTAACATCACATGAACAATTTTGTGCAATAATCAGAGAATTTATTTTTTACGTGTTCGGAGTTGGTGCCCCAGTAAATTTGTTCAATACAGTACAATGACTGCCTTTTAGGTTTCTAGCAAACAAACAATGAGGTTGTAGATACATAAAATAAACTCCAATCACGCAGAAAAACCACAGCTTATCTTGCCTTACGTTAGTACAAGCTGAAGCCATAATAAACATCCGACACCAAGGTTACACAGAAGCCTATTACAGCGCATGAGTTCATTTGCTCCGCTATTTGTTACCCAATAGATTTGTACGAAGAACTATTCTGAAGTTGGTATACTGAAGTTTTGAATTGATGGCTAAACTGGTTGTGTACACAGTCCGTGGATAGATAAGTATTGTTGTTAGGTTAAGGGGTATTCGAACATATTAATTACTTATTGGAGGCAAAAAATCTTATTAAGGTGTTATAAGGGAATAGCAATTTGTTCATTTTTAATTGATATTTAACTAATATTAATTACAAATAGAGTTTAAAGTTGTGAGAAAGGTGTTTGTTAACTTACATTTACGTAATTTTCAACTCTATATTTATTTATTTTAGTTCATTCAATTAATAAGTGAATGATAACACGAAATTTCTGCTCAATCTGACCGCTACACGAGGTGGATTTCGAAATAAGAATAACATATTTAGGCCCGTTACCGCCAGCCAGGGTTACCTACCTTAAAACGCCGAGTTAGTTGCATGTATGAGATGTGCGTTATATCTGACATTGTATAAGTTAACTCTAGGTAAGTGTTCGATACAAGTAGTATTTAATAGTTTTGACAAAAGCGGTTACCTTATCGACCAAAACAATAAGCTGAAATCGTAATATATTTTATTTTCAAACCACTTAAAAGACGTCCACACGTATCATAACCCGAAAGACGTCCACTGTTGAACATAGGCTTCCCCCATAGGATGCCACAACGAGCGGCAACATGCCGCTTGCATCCACCGGTTACCCGCGACTTTGACGATATCGTCGGTCCATCTGGTGGAAAGTCTACCAACGCTGCGTCTTCCGGTAAGTGGTCGCCACTCGAGAACCTTTCTTCCCATCGGTTTTCGGTACTTCGAACGATGTGGCCTGTCCATAACATGGTATTGTATTAAACAAGCCAAACCCAGCTATAAATAAATCTACAGCGAACGATCGGCGTTTATATTTCAACAAAAAACAAGTACACAAAAGGAGATTACTCCAAAAAGACAAACATAATAAAGTAAAATTAATAAACACAGTAACAGCCGACGTATACCGGCCAGGCGTGCAATACAGGCCTTAAAAGGTATTACAGTTATTGACCATATCGTTTGATAGCCTTCCAGAGCGGCTGAATTAAAATGTCCAATAATCCAATTACGGTTTTAAATAAAATACCTACTGGACTTTTATCCGGAAAGTAAAAAGTAGCGTTATAATACTGTAGTTACTTACTTACTTAGTACTATGATAAACGCGGAATAGGGTATTTTACTCTGAACAAGAAAAAAACAATAAATATGTTATTGAGACAGTTTAGGCATAAAGCAGTCGGAAAATGTAAGTTTTAGTTCATAAAATAACAAAACAAATTTTTAAATTCAATTCAAAGTTTTCAGTATTTTTAATCTGTTCTAAAACACCGTGAAATAGTAGCGGCCATGTTATTACGCCATAAGGCTGTGTAAACAAAAAAATGACAACTGTCAGTCAACCGATTGGCGTAATATAGGCTTTGTACTTTTATTATTTTCGTAACCAACGTAATTTTTTCATTATTACACCTACTACAAAATATGCTTTTAATTATTTTTAAATGATATACAATTATCATATTTAATATGAGCTCATTTGATACAAAACGAACTGACGTCATTTACGCTGAGCAATATGGCGTCCAGTAAGAGGCGTTCTCGTCAAACTACGCACGAAATTTGAAAATTTGAAATTTAGATGCATTTTTATGGCACTTATCGATTGAATAAAAATTTTGTTTTTTTTGGTGGCATATTAGCACTACAGAATTTCATTGAGACACTTTTCAAAAAGGGGTGTAATACCCTATTTTGTGACGATGGATGGAGGTGTACATAAATGGATGGATGGATGAATGGATGTTTGTTCCTCGTTCAAGCTTAAACGGCCGAATAGAATTAGTTAAAATTGGTGGGACACAGTATATGTAGATATTGATTTAGTTTAACAAGTCTGCATACAGCCTACGTACAATATGACAAGTCTTGATTTGCCTGAATTCATCAGAGGCTGATGTGCTCTTTCAAATATATAAAGTGACTAGCACTTTGCCCGCAACTTCATTCGCGTGTATATTCTCAAGGATCCCGTTATTGGCTAAAGGTTTGTCCCTAAAACATAGAAGTTAAACATAACCACGTGAAGAGTGGGTGTATACATGTGTATGTATTTTGACCTCTGTTCGCCCCCTAGAGACCTTAGGGATCACCCCACAAGCGTGATGCTTTGTTTCTGTTAAACAAAGTGTAGTACTTTTTACTGTTTGAGTGACGTCATAAAGTGCCTTGACGTAAAAACAGTTTAATGATTAAAAGTTACATAGTACTAAAAGAGTTGTAGCTGTGTTAACGTAGATGGACTCTTTCAGTTGCTACGTAAGTGCTACGAGTGTTGTAGCACATCTGCTACGAACACTGCTACGAGGCTACAGCCTTTCGAAGTGCTACGCGTTAAATGGATTTGTTTTTTTGATAGACAATGCTTAATGAGCTCCTGGGTTTTAGGGCTAATGTTTTTGTACAAGTCCACTTGGGTCTTTCAAAGGTTTAGAACACAGTGGACCTGGGCCTCAAGTCTGCTATTACAATAGTGTCAGAATGGTCTATCATTGATTTCACAATTGTTGATTTTGACAAGTTTGGTAATCTACTAATATAATGGCGTCATTATGACTTTCCAATGGTCAACCACTGACACGCCATTGAAAGAAATGATATAGAATGCATGGTAATCTCGTACAAAATGACAACTGAATGACTGACTTAGGCGGTAATCTGCTAAAATTTTGACAGTTTCTTTGATCAGTGACCTACCCTTAGAACGTCATTGTGCAGTCAATGATCGACCATTATGAATTTAGCAGATTACGAACTTTTAGCAAAATGACAATGGGATTGTGTTGGAATGACGAAATTATAAAAATAGCAGACTTGGCCCCCTGACCGACTTCAGGTTTGCTCTACGAAAAATTCGCTACACAAGACAATCGTAGCATTTTATGAAAAAACAAAAATGACAATTGCAAGACTGCCTCCCCTACTCCCTTCAAATACTAAACTTACTACAATATTACCATCACAAAAGATGCAAATCTTTCCTTTCAATCTTCATAATTAATTTGGGATAACAATAGCAGGTATATTATTCATTATTCCACTTATTTGTACCAACAAAGCCTCTCGAAAAACTGTACTTATCGATCGGATAAGCTACGGTTGCCGCGGTCAGCCCGTGGATGGGTGACCATTAATTTCATATCGAGACTCCGTACCTTGGAAAGCTCGTAAAGATGTTGGTTCCGGCTGTCATTTTTAGATTTTTGACAGCTGTGATTAGCAGTCTTACAAACAACGCAATTGTCTTACCAAAGGGTATCGTGTTACCCAGAAACTGGGTTGTGGAGGTGAGACAGGCTGTAAAACACTGGTATTCAGTTAGATCTGGTTACACTGGAAGCCGACTCCAACATAGTTCGAAAAAGGCTGGGCTGATGATGATTAATACCAACAAAATAATAATTTGTGGTTAAAGAAACTTTATTTCTCAAAAGAAATTTTCTACAAACTTCGCTTAATGAGAAATGTTTAAACTACTTATAAGTATAATAATACATTCGTGAGCAGAGCTAGAATGACATGCACAGTATCAAATAAAAGAAGACAACATTATTTAACGTACATACTTAACAGGTCATTGAAGGTAGCAGTAAAAGATTCATGCGAAACAAAAATCAATTTTTGTGGATAAATTAAAAACATAAACCAGGGCCGCACTTAAATTTTGTCAATAATATAAGATTTCAACTGATTTTTAAATGTATTTATAATTATTTGTAATTTAGCTATCAATCCTATATACTTCAGTTGGTATAGTTGCGAATGGAGTTTACAATTTACATCATGGCAGCTATGACGTAAGTCATAACTCGTGACAAAAGCATTTAGCATAATTATAACAAGTCAGTTTCAATACTAAATGTTCGCGTTGGGAGTTATTTCATTCACTCAAGCGAAAACGCTGTATGTTTTTGTTTTATAAAAGATAAAGAATTTGCACAATAATTTATCTTGACTACGTCAAAAGTTATTGTTTTCATAATATATCGAAATTCTGACAGTACTTAGAATTTACTTCTAAAATACTTTGTGCGTTTTTTGATTTATCTAAGTTAAAAATATCGTACCTACACTTGAGTCGATCACCCCAATATTGTAGCGCTAGTGAAGGTTGTTTGTAAGAGGGGCAATCTCTGTAAGTACTATGAGAGACGCCACGTTAAAGCCGCGTTAGCGGTAGCGTTTCGATATAGCGTTTACGTTTCGTTAAGTCTTTATTTGTCAACGTCAATAGAGACCGGTGGCACAAAGTACGTAAGGCTGCAGCGCGCCCGAGCTGAGAGACCACTCAGGACAAACCGCCATTTTTCGCACGCACACATTGACATTACGTTTACAGGCATTCTCAGGCAGTTTCAACTTCAGTAACGACACGTGTTGTCAAAATCAAAAACTTAAAATGATGTAATTGACATTTCATGACAAACAGGAAAATTTAGTTATAAACAACTTGCAAAGAGTTTTCACAAATAAAACCTACAGAGTCAATAGAGTCTGTAGCAACCCTAATGAGTTTGGCAAGTTTAAGTAAAATAATTAAATATTTTCGAGGATGGCGGGTGCAATCCTTCTGTAACCTTTTTATTTTGTGTCGGTGGAAAAGGATCAAGAAGGCTACGACCGCAGTTGTGTGCGACGCCCCATGACCACGACCACTCTGACAAGAGTGAACGACGACAAAGAAGAAGAATTTGTCTACGAACTTAGCGTGACGTTACGTGTCTTTTCCACAGGTAGCAGGTAGTCGTTGCCAACTTGCCATACATTTGGCGTATTTTGACGTAAAAAGTATTTTGTCTCATGGTTTGGTAACCAAAAACAAACTTGTGCGGTCGGGGGACCCCCGTAAGGAAAGGAGTTCCTTACGTACGTCTCTGTACAAAAACTATAAATATATAAAAAATATATAAATAAGAAAAACATATAAATGGGTATGTTTGTAGTAAGCTCGATACACGCACACATACACACACGCATTTCGTTACGCGACGATTTCTACTAATTCGCACTATCCGTAAGCTGCGTTAAGGGCGCGTATTCGATTTAGCGCAACTCAAAATCTAAACGATTGCTAGAACGGCGTAGCAGCATTGACACCCACTAGTACAACACAATGGTCGGTTTGTGTGCATCAGAAAAAGAAATACGCACGAAATAAGCACGAATCATTGAAATTGATCGGCAAACGAAAGCGCGCGATGTTTTACAGTGCTTTTTAAAATAATTGTCTAAAATAAATGAGCTCGTATAACGGACTGAAAAGTATTCTGTATATTAAGCATAACATTTACTTTCATAAAATAAATACATCAGTTATGTTTTTAATCAAACACTGGTGAATAAAAATTGTCAAAGTGAACCGATTTTCTACTTTTTCAACATTGTTTTTTAATACATAATCGTAATATTTTCGTAATTTTGGCTCTGTAGCTGTCTTTATGACTGTATAAACTGTTGGAAAAACGCATAAAACAAAATATTTTGGCATATTGTAATGGTTGTATTAGTCCTGAAAGTTAACTCTGACGTCTATTTTCGTAAAACGATATGAAAGAATTGTCTTCGCTTTAAAAAACCATAATTAAAAGTTATACTTTTACTCTGTAGCTGTCTAAATCAAGACTTAATCTTTTTAAAACTGTAAATTGGCTTTAAATAATCTGCTCACATAATTACGATATTGCTCTGGGCAAAACGTAAAAACATCAAGTTTTCGTCACGAATCGAATACGCGCTTGTTAGATTTATACCGATGTAATTAATATATAACAACGTAATTCGTGTTGTAATATAAAGTAATAATTAATTTCTGATTAAATGCAGTAGAAGTATAGTAAATAACATCATTTTAAATAGAATAAAGTGTGTTTAAACTTTGGATAGCAAATAAGTATGAATCACATTTGCTTGTCATCGTTCTTCTCCCATGAATCATACTTGTTTATCGCCGCTTATAAAAGCGAGTGTTCCGACTTCATAAAGAGACTTTTTTTGATCGAAACGTTGATCGGTACGGAGTTCTCGAAGAAAATAATAAGATAAGTATAACTATGATGATAACTATGAAAGGCTATGTATATGTATAATTTTAATATTAAATTATATGTACCTAGTTGTTATGACATGAATGATGTAACCTAAATTTGTAAAATATTACTGATTTTAAAAGAGTGTTCATGGAGTTTCTTGCTCGTTCTTCTCCATAGAAATCTACTCTTTGGAACGAGCAACTAGATTCAACTTTCTGACTGACTCTGACAATTCAAAAGTACCTGTAAAAGGTTGAATTGAAATAAATGATTTTGAGTCTGAAATATTACAATAAAATATATGTTTCCTAAACAAAGTATTTTCATTTCACTATTCTGTTCTAAAATAATAATATTCTTTGAGTATATAATTATGTGTATTTAATATAAAGAGCATTTAATTGCTCTTTTTAATGTTGCTTTTATTCCCTTATATTCTAACACGCTCTACCAAAATACTGATATAAACCTAAAAAGTGCCATAGGATATGTTTTTTATGGTATATTAGTCTTCACCGCGTTCTTAGTCGAGGGGATTATTTAGTTGTCCAGTCACTAAGTATTTTTTTAAATAAAATCAACCATTTAATGCACAGAGTTCTTAAAACTAACAAATACTTTACTCTCTAAAGCAATACAAATACAACTATTTAAACCAAAAAAGAAACAGTCTCAGTCGTAATGCCTGACGCATTCAAGCCCTTATACAGAGTGTTGTCACTGAAGGGTGAGTTGTGTGTGCTCCCCCTGCGTGTCCGCAGTCCTAGGTACCGCCAAACAAAAAGATTGGTATACACGCAAGAAAACTTGCAAGTTTTTAACTGACTCTTTGACAATTCAAGAGTAGCTATTTTAGAGTTTATAGTTATGTTTAGAGTTTTTTTTAAGCCCTATGATGGGGCTATTATATAACACGTTTTTTTGTTATACCGTTACACGTTGCCTGGGTAAATACGGAACACACCTTAAATGTTAATCCGCAGGATTTTAACGGAAATTAACAATACATTGCTTTAAATGTTTGAAAAGTAAGTCTGCTCGACAACGTAAATAACGCAATGAACATTTTATAATTGACAAAATGAAAGGATTTGACATTATAATACTAATAATAATATTTTTTTAGAATTCAGTAAATTGTGGTACAGTCTGCTATAGTTACAATAAATAGTTTTAACAAAAAAATTCAAGAATGGCTCTGGCGTCCTAGCTGGGTTAGGTTACAGTAACCTGTATTAAGGTACGCCACCCAGATTCCCATGACATTAATTGAAAATGTTGTGTAACGCAAATACGCAGCTGGTGTAGGTTTTGGAAGACCGCTGAATGCAAGATGTACAGGACTAGTCAATTAGGCTATGATTAGGCCTATAGGTACGTCTTGCAGAGGATGTCTTTCAACTCTCATCATCATCTCAACCATCATCTCAATGACGATGGTTGAGATGATGATGAGAGGCAATGTAGAAGAAAAAATAAATATCACAAGACACAGATGGCCAAGCTTGCCGTAATAATATAGTAATTAGTTTGTCTTTAAAACACTAAGAAAAAAAAAGAATGAATATTTCTGCCTGCACACCAACCTCTTTTGTTGATAGTACTTACTAAGGGTAGGTGTGTCTGTAGCCCCACCTTTATTGTTTTACGAGGTTGTGTGACGTGTAAACCGTGCCTTCAGTGTTGTTTTGTGTAACTTTTTATTTATCTACGTACCGTTTGGATTTTGTATTTTCTTTTTACTATTGCACGTTAGGACGTGACGCTTATGTCAATGGAGTGTTAAAATAGGGGGTCTTAGGGCGCGAGCGCGAAAAGTAAACGAAACATGAATATGCTCGATTTTCTACATTTGAAATATCAGTGGGTGATACTAATTGTGGGAAATAGTACTTTTAGGGTAGTCGCAGTTTCAATGCGAAAATCGGCTCGGATCTAATCCCTTTATGTCAGCCAGCGCAGTCGTACTTGGGTCTGCTAAACCAGCTTTGGTTCGCTACTTCGCCCCCGTATGAATTTCGTGACGATGTCGCTGATTAAAAAGTACACCATGTCCTTTCATGGGATGGAAACTTAATCAGGTATCAAATTTCATCAAAATCGGTTCAGAAGTTTGGCCGTAAAAGCGTAACAAGTACACGTTCGCATTTATAATATTAAAGTATTGTAGTTAGGTCAATACTTCGCTTGTATTGGGCATCTGTGTGCAACTAGGAAAAGCTGTTAGGCATGTCAAATACAGCTATGTCTTATTTACTGATATTAGTTGAGAATCATATTCTTTTTAAACTATTTGCATCAATTATTTATAAATAAAATAAAATAAAATAAAATGTGTGTTTATTTCTCACCACAAGCCAAAAATTACAGACAAAATTTTTCAGAAACAACATGTAGCTATTCGTAACAATTTCTGGTTGTGGATCGCTGGTGCCTGTGGTAGGTAGTAACACCTGTAATGCAGGTCACCAGGTCCCCACCTATTCCTAGTTACATTATTTGATAGCTTACATTTATTGGACAGCGAGTAACAAATGCTAAATGACGCATACTGCACCTGCATACTCATTAAAAAAATACTTAATAAAACCATACATACACAAATTTTATTCACCAAAACACATCAATTACATAACCGTAGCAGTCGTAGAAAAGATCACATCGTACTTCCTCGAGTACGAACCACTCAAGGTAAAAGATCACTTGTTTATGAGGGAGTGCAACTTTACAATAAATTACCAGATGAGATAAAGGGCGCGAAACCGATTAATATTTTTAAAAACAAACTAAAAAAGCATGTTCTTCAAAATATCAGTATTAACTAACTCTTAAAGATTAATGCCACCAACTTAAAATAAAATCAATTCAATAAATAAAACAATAAATAATAAGTAAAAAATAAATAAATAAATAGCAGCTGGAAACGAAAGTTGTACTACTGACTGATGTATCTGCATTGTGGCAACGGGACCGCACTCTTTATCTCAAGGCAGGGTAGACACGCGTAGTGACAAAATGTTTGATTTTTTTAAATACCCACGAACCTAAATAATTTGTTAATAGGTATATAATCAAATACGCCAGGTCAATAAATTGTGAGTCCGAGTGTCGAAGGACAACATTAGTAACTATATTTAAATTTGTTCTCATGTTAGTGAAATGCAAATTTCTTAATGAGAATTAAATGTCTTTAAACAGAAATGACACAATTAGTGAGTTTAATCACTAGAGTAAATAAGACAGTAGAGTAAGTTAGGTTGTGTATGAGGGTGTAGGTGTTTGGGTGTTGGGTGATTTATCGATAATGAATCTAGCTAGCTAATCTTTTTTACCCGACTACGGCAAAGCCAAAGGAGGGTTATGAGTTTGACAGGCTATGTATGTATGTATGTATGTATGTTCATCTGTACGCGCATAGCTCCTAAACTACTTATCAGAACTGAACAAATGAGGTATCGTTAGAAGCGTTTTGATCGTCCGCTGGTTATAGGCTATATGACGTGTCACCGAATCCAATGTGGCGCCCTCTGGCGGACAACAAAACCAAGATTAAAAAAAAAAATGAAGACAAGCATACCGTGTTTGGTATCATTTTAAAGGGGTTCACTAGTACCATTCAAATATATAATATTTAGTTGTGTTTTGTCACAAATTAATTAAAAAAAGAAAAGATTACCAAATAAATTAAGATACGCATACCGTGTTTAGTATCATTAGAAAGGGGTTCACTAGTACCTTTTAAATATATAATGCTTAGCTGTGACTCCAAAATGGTTTAAATAAAAAAAAATAGTTTAAAAACTAAAACCCGACTACAACAAAAAGTGATTTAAAAAGTACGAAACAAGAAAATATTTCACACAGAAATCAAGACATAGGTACAAAATAGTCAAGGTAAGCCGTGGTTGCATGCCATTATAATTCATGTTCATCGCACTCATATGGGATACAGGCATGCAACCATGGCTTACCTTGACCATTTTGTACCTATGTCTTGATTTCTGTGTGAAATATTTTCTTGTTTCGTACTTTTTAGATCACTTTTTGTTGTAGTCGGGTTTTAGTTTTTAAACTATTTTTTTTTTTATCATTCGTGACTTCATCTGCCAAGCCTTTTCCCAACTATGTTGGGGTCGGCTTCCAGTCTAACCGGATACAGCTGTGTTTTACATGGAGCGACTGCCTATCGGACCTCCACAACCCAGTTATTGGGTAACACGATACCCTATGGTAAGACTGGTTGTCAAACTTTCTGGCTTCTGACTACCTACCCATAAGCTTGCCGCAATAATATAGTAATTAGTTTGTCTTCAAAACACTAAGAAAAAAAAGAATGAATATTTCTGCCTGCACACCAACCTCTTTTGTTGATAGTACTTACTAAGGGTATGACAAATGACAGTCGGGACCAACGGCTTTACGTACTTTCTGAGGCACGAAGGGAATCGGTATGAAAGGGATGGTCACCCATCTGCAGACCGACCGCGGCTAGCATAGCTTAACCTTTGACCGATCGATCTGTACGGTTTTAACTTAGCCACGAGCTCTTTTTAATCATTCGTGTAAATATTGTAAATTTCTTACAATATTTTTTCACGAATGATATAAAAGAAAACCTATAAATATTAAATTAAAACACTAATACAATTATAGCTTGTTACATCGCAATGTTTTGCCCCAACATTGTTCCAAGACCGATTCAAAACTTAACACCATAGACACGTATCAGACTTCAAAGAGGCTTCACATTACCAACCAACCGAAACCATAAACAATTTAAGATTAAACGAATGTTCCCACGCTCCCTCTATCCTTGTTGACAAGGCTACCCACAACTTTGCAAACAATCACGCGTATCGTAAGTGATTGTGTTTGTAACTCGTTAGGGAGATGTCTGCCTACCCCTCAAATGATGAAGGACGATCATTTACCTTCCGTTGTTGGTGTAGGCCATTTTGTTTTGATGACCTTGAACTTGTTGATTGGTTTATTATGGGTTTGAGGTTATTTATTGGCGTTGTGATGACCTATGTAGGTATTATTGTTGTATATAATTGTAATGTCTTTAGATATTTAACGCTAATTAATTTTATAAGCATTAGATTTAGAGGAATATTGAGCTGTTTTTGTTGAAAAAAAAAGTGAAAAAAAAAACCGACATTGTGCGTAGAATCAGCACGCTGAAGTGGAAGTGTCATATCAAAGTCAAGTCAAAACATTTTTTTCAATTAAACCATTTACTGGCACTTCTGACGTGAAGGACTTCTGTTGAACTCGGTTGACAGAAAGTTGAAGCTAGTTGCTAGATTCAAAACGTAGGCAAGAAACTCCACGGACACCCTTTTTGTGTCTGGCTGCCATGACGACACATGTCAAAATTACTCTAATTTTTCGCAGTAATTGTAATACCTTGAGATTAATAACGCTGATTAATTTTCTAAGCATAATTTTTAGAGGAACTTTGACCTATTATACAAATATAGAAGGATACCAGAGGATGAGTAGCGGCGTCCTTTTGAGTACCATAGCAAGTACTGCGATCGCCAACATGCATCGGGCAAGCATGACGATTACGGCTGATCTCCTTAGGAGCGACCTATGCCCATGTGGCAGTCTTATTACCTTTGATTATATACAGCTTATTACAAAAGAAGGTTTATCTTTAAACAAGGTTTAAACCATTGAGGCATTTTTTGTATTTCGAACCTCATTCGTACTCTGATAAAGTTTTTAATATAAAAATAGGCTCGATGGTTTAAACCTGGTTTAAAGATAAACCTTCTTTTGGGGTGTCTAAAGGTTGACATGATGATAAATAGAAATATTTGGCGTATCAAATTAGCTTACGTAATTAATTGAAATATTGAGCCATTGTGAGTGTAATAACTTGTATATCCCTACCTCTGTATATGAGCAACATTTCGAAGTCCTGCAACGGGTTCTGAGTGATCCTAATGTTGATTGTTTCTACATATTAGGGGACTATAATCTCCCAGAAATAACTTGGAACACACTGGGCCCAGCTGGACCTCTTGTAGGCAGCGCGATGGGCACAACTGCTTCCATAACTTGTAGCCACTTAAACAATTTAATGTCATTACTTGATGCTTTACAATATAACGCAGTGGCAAATATCAATGGTAAAATCCTTGACCTACTCATATCTAACCACTCATGTAAGGTAACGACTGCGTTGTTTCCTCTGCTTCCAATCGACACGTATCACCCACCTTTTATCTGTGTCGTTAGTCTGAATGTAGATGTCCAACCTATGAAAAAGCGACCACTACAGAAATACAACTTTTACAAGTCTGATTATGAGCACATTAACCGCAAAATTCAAGATACTGACTGGACGGACCTTCTTTCCCCTTTGGGTTCCGAAGAGGCACTAAGCACTTTCTACAATAAGATTGATGATATCATTAAACAACACACTCCATTATCCGCATCCAGGACCGTTGGTTATCCGGTCTGGTTTTCTAAGGCATTAATTAGGACACTCAATAAAAAGCAAAAGGCATGGGTTAAATGGAAGAAGTACGGCAACATTGCAGACTACGAAAAATTTTCGCATCAGAGAGCCTACTTTAAGGATAATTGTAGTAAATGCTTCTCTAAATACATTCAGTCGATTGAGGACAACATACATAAAAACATTAAGGATTTCTGGATCTACGTTTCCAACCGCAAAGACAAACCGGGTATACCGGCAAAAGTCCAATACAAAAACGATGTCTCCAACGATCCTCAATCCATTTGCAACATGTTCTCTGACTTCTTTTCTTCCGTGTATGAACCTGCCTCGTCTGCACTTTCTCAGTGGGAGCTACCTTCTGAAACAGTATCTAATGATACTGTTATTTCTGACCTATACTTTAAAGAAGAATCGGTTTTGAGTGAATTGAAATCTCTCGATCCTTCCAAAGGACCTGGCCCTGATGGGCTATCTCCGTTTTTCCTCAAAAACACTGCTACCTTCATCTGTAGACCCTTAGCTATAATCTATAATAAATGTATCTCAGAAGGTGTCATGCCAACGGTATGGAAGCAGGCTAATATCACACCTGTACACAAGAGTGGATCTAAGCGTAATGTTGAGCAGTACCGACCTATTTCTATTCTATCTGCCTTGTCGAAGCTTTTTGAAAGACTGGTACATAACGAAGTGTACCCTATTCTACATAACACTATTATACAGCAACAGCACGGTTTTGTGAAAAAGCGATCTACGACAACTAATTTATTGCTATTTTCTAGTGATCTATTTGACAACATCGACAATCGTATACAGGTTGATGCAGTGTACACGGACTTTCAAAAGGCTTTTGACAGGGTAGATCATGAACTGTTGCTGAACCGAATAGCCTTCAATGGTATTCGGGGTAACTTGTTGCGATGGTTTATTTCGTATATTAGTAACCGTTGTCAACGGGTTGTTATTAACGGATACCACTCTCATGCTACTCGGGTTACATCTGGAGTCCCGCAAGGCTCTATTCTCGGCCCTCTTTTATTCATTATCTTTATAAATAATATTGGCGAATGTTTTCATCATTCTAAATTTTTGCTGTATGCTGATGATCTTAAGGTATATAGACCGATACATAACATTCAGGATTGTCATCGACTCCAAGAGGATTTGGATCGGCTGACGGACTATTGTTGTGCCAGTAAACTCCAGTTGAGCATTCCCAAGTGTAATTACCTAAATTTTACTAAAAATAAAAACATCATAAGCTTTTCATATTCATTATGTAATATCTTATTGAATAAAGTAAATTCGATTCGTGATCTTGGCATATTGCTTGATTCAAAACTCTGCTTGGATTTGCATATCGAACAGATTGTGAACAAGGCGTATAAGATGTACGGATTTATAATGAGATCCACTCATGACTTTAAGTGGACCTCTTCGTACCTATGCCTGTACAAAACTCTAGTCCGTTCCCAGCTCGAATATGCCGTATCCATATGGAACCCGTACTATGGCAAATACATTGACATGATAGAAAATGTTCAACGTAGATTTCTTCGTGCAATGCACTACAGATGTCACAAAACTTATCTACCGTACAACCAGTTGCTAAGTAAATACAAGCTTTTGACGCTTAGCTCTAGACGAAAGCAATTAGAAGCAATGACATTGTTTAATATTGTTAATGGTATTTTTGATTGCATACAATTAAATAATGTATTGTGCTATGCAGTCCCCAGAACTGTCCATAGACGGCAGGTACGTGCAGGCAAACTCTTTGCAGTAGGTACCTGTCGATCTAACACTGGTCTACGTTCACCAATTCGGCGAATGGCAGCAACCTATAATGAAGTATTCGAACACATTGACATATTTACATGTTCTTTGCTTAAGTTTCGTAGCCTTTTGTATGAGACACTTGAGCTATTAGACTAATTGTTCTTTCTTTTTTTGTTATTTATTTTTTCATATGTATCAAAGTCTTCTACTTTTCCTTTCTATTTTCTTTAATTGTTTTTATAATATGTATGTCATGCATGAACAATTCACCTCCTAGTGACTTTATAGATTTTTTTATTAATGGTAATCTGTGAACAGCGCTGTGGGCTACATTATTACCTAAGTGGCTTGTGTTTTTCATTTTGTAATGTTGCATAATGTAGCTGTTTGTTGTTCCTATTTAATAAAATAAAATAAAAAAAAAAAAAAAAAACTTGAGAGGTGTCAAGGGACACCCGGATGGAACGAAGTTCCTTTCGATTAATTAGTGAAGGAATTGTAATAAAATTTTATTACAATTCCTTCACTAATTAACGTGATGCGTTAAAGTGAATTTAAGTGGCTTTAAGCCAGGGCAAAAAAAAAGCGAGGAATGAAAAGTTATTATGGCTGCTTACATTGTAAGTAAGTAATTTTAAAGATTAACATTTTCTAACATGTTAGTACAATGCGTAGTTATTTAGATAGAAAGACCAATAAATTATTTCTGCGCCATCTATTGGCCGTTCGTAATTCGATCTCGAAGAGCACAGTTGCGCCAATAACGTTAATAGATGGCTCTTAAATCAAATAAACAAAAGTGTCGTGACAACTTTTCGTAAGAATTTTTTCCGTCTAGCCCCCTTTCACAACGCGCGATAAGGAACTTCGTTCCAACAAGTACAGAATTAAGTATAGAGTTGCGCAATAGCTCGAGAACTTCAAAACTTATATATGTAGTAAATTAGTTGTTTTGATTTTCAACCATTTTTCAACACTATGGTCGAGATTTATAAACGTTACTGAACACCTACTTTGGCTTGTTCTTTGCCCGTCTCTATCTTGCACTTGTATAGGGTATTTTACCAAAAAAATCTAATTAGTCCGTCAGTTAGGTTATCGAAATCGTTTTATCAAATCAATAGAAACTGACGAAGATAAAACGCATCAAAGATCATGAGTGGGTTTGTGACGTCACTTCGCCAGTAAAAGTGTACTGACATAGTGATGTCACATGAGTTTCCTACGCACTGTATCGTCTTCATTTTTTGTTTACGTGAAAAAAGAAAAAATACGTGTTTAATATTTTTTAGAAATCTATCTGACGGACTAATTAGATTTTTTTGGTAAAATACCCTATTTTGACAGGTGTCCACAGTGACAAACACAGATCATCACAGTGACCCACCCAGTTCCCACTCGTAACAAATATTTGTTTTCCCTACATGTACTTGTTACGGGTTTTGTTTGTGTGTGTAGGTTTTATTTGAAATCGCACTCACGATACAGGAGAGAAATTCGATGTTGGAACAAATATAAAAAAATATTAAAATATTCAGTATGCTAGACAGCTTTTTCAAACCACTTTCAAAGAAAAAGTTTTCTCAATCATATCTACTGAAGAAAAATGGAGGAATCAAAAAAGTAATCAAACTTTTTGGACAAACTGATGGTCCCAGCACTTTATCATTCGATATCATGCCCTAAACTTAGACTATCTAAGTGTTGTTTTCCTTTATTCAAGTTATTGATAGATAGTTGTTTTGTTTGATGACTACTCGTCTTAGGTCATCACTCATCGGCTCATAAGATCAATCATCAACTGGCGCCAGACTGTGTCTAACCTCTGTGACCTTTGGAGAAAATCTCTATGTATGTAGAGGTACAGTCGTCCAAGCGATTTGGTATATATCTATAGGTACTAATATTATAAAGCTGAAGAGTTTGTTTTTTGTTTCAAAGCTCTAATCTCCTGCCCCATAAGTAGTAGTAGTAGTAGTAGTCATATTACCCAAATTGACAATCTACAATCGATAACGCTAATAGAAAAGATAACCGCCTACAAAAACCAAAAAGTGAAAAATAACTTTGAAACAGAACACACATGACTTTAGTTTCGGAAGTCGGTGGCTTTTTGGTTTTTGAAGGCGGTTATCTTTTTTGTAAAAAAGCTTTTTATTATTTTTCGCTTTTCAGTACTTCCTTACCATCCAAATCCATTAAGAAATGGCAACACAGTCAAAACAGAGATCGAAAGTACAAGGTGAGAACATTACAACATCATTCATATTTTTTTTGCTTTCTATCGATTTTTCCAAATAGTGCTAAATCAATTTCGATAAAATTTATATGGGACCACCCTTGAGGCATACCCTATCCATCAAAAGAATTTTCAAAATCGCTTTACATTTGCCGGAGAAATCGCGTAACAAATAGGTACACAAAAAAAAAAAACATATAGACGAATTGAGAACCTCCTTCTTTTTGAAGTCGATTAA
Organism: Charanyca ferruginea; assembly: GCA_947361185.1. Lineage (NCBI taxonomy): Eukaryota > Metazoa > Arthropoda > Insecta > Lepidoptera > Noctuidae > Charanyca > Charanyca ferruginea. The sequence continues at coordinate 25,463,775 of OX376058.1, read as the reverse complement.
AAAGTAATCAAATGTATGGGAATGAAGTCATCTGAACGATAAGTCAAGTGATCGAAAATCAAAAAAGGAATTACGACGAAACGTTAATTATTGTAGAAAGAGAAACGATACGAAACGAAACGATTTCGAAATTATTTTGCTAATGGAGTATTATTGGTAATTAGTAACTATTTAATGGTAATTAGTGACTGATACTAAAACCACATAAGTACTGTTTCAATTATTAAGACATTTTTTTACTGCTAGCGTTACACATGAGAATCCATTGGTTTTAGAGATATAGAAAGTGAAAGAGGCAATACGTTATTTCAAAGTGCAAGTTTCAAACAACCATAATTCGTTCAGCTGATAGATATCTAGAGGTTGATATTCATTGCGTTTTTGTAAAATCTAAACGTAATTTGTTAAGAAAACTAGAAAATGTTGATTTTGTTTGTTTGTAATATCCAGTGAATGCCCAGGTATGTCCTAGAAGAAAAAAAATATACTAGCAATTGGCACAATGAGTGGTTTAAATATCGGCCACTAATTACCAGTCACGCTGTATATTCCATGTCGAGTTAGGCGAACACATATGTATGGATCAGCTGTTTCTTTTTATTTCACAATTTCAGGATTGGCCCCATGCCCACCACACTATTCCCAAACCACTGCAACTTCTGAAAGTCAGAATCAACAGTGGCGACCACTAGAAAAGCGTCAACGCAATGAAGCTCGACGAGTCCCGGAGAAACATTACAACTGTCTTAGATCCCGCAACGAAATTAATCAGAAAAGAACAGCGGGATAAGAAAAACAATTTTTTCCACTTTTCTCCAAATGAAGCAGGAGACAGAACAGAACTAGGCCAATAGAATCAAAGCGACGTTTAAAACTGAGGGAGGCTCAGTTGCCAAGCACCACGAATTACAAATTAACATTATTTAATGTGTCCTAAAATGTGAGCTGTTACGTGGACACACCCGCCTGACCACCACTAAGTTCATTTTTGCTTGCACTCAAAAGATGGAAGCGCTCTCTACCCCGCCCCGTTGACTTCGCAGGCGCCAAGGGAATTTTTTTTTAACTGAGCAGGCGGTAACGTCCGCGATAGTACATTTGATTCCAATAATAAGTATAGCAGAAACGTTTGACCGCACGTAGGATTAGCCCCATAATGAAGGTTGTTCATAATGATGAGTACAATGACCCCTTTTAAGTTATAGTATCAACAAAGACTGAGGTTGTATATCCATGATTACCCACGATGACCCGCGAAAGAAGTCCCGGGCAAATAACCAGTGAGTAATAAAATCTGGTCACGTAAGCAATGTATGTTTTTGATAGCAAATGTCAGTAGTGATAACATTGAAATCGAAACATTTTGGTAGGCATTAGTATTTAATTATATTTTACGAAAAAGTTAACGAGGATACATTTTACAGAATAGTACAGTCGTCATAGCAAACTTTAGACGCCCACTGCCGGGCATAGGTCTCTTCCCAGGCCCTCCCCTTGGGGGATTCAGCCGTAATCAATTAGTTAGTTGTATTGCCATACAAAACAACAAACAGAACAAAGCCACCGACTTCTGAAACTAAAGTCAATGTGAGTTCTGTGCTAGTTATTTTTCACTTTTTTAGGTTTTCAAGGCGGTTGTTTTTTTTTTATAAAAAGCTTTTTTCATATTTTTTTATGTTTTTATTTTTATATTAATATTTAAAAAAATATTGAATATGTATAATGTTACTGTCAAAACTCTTAACCAGTCAAAACTACTTTTGACTGACTTCAGTCAAAACCCTTAATAAGATAAAACGCGTTTGCGTTACAAAAACAAAAATACGGAACGCCCTTGTTATAAGAATCACTACAAAACAAAAGTTTTATAAGGGTCACAAAAAAAAAGACCTACCAACCTAATGGGTTTCTAAATATTAAGGATAAATTGAAACCGTTCAAAAGTAGTTTTGACTGATTTTTGTAGTCAAAAGTAGTTTTGACTGGTTAAGAGTTTAGGCTGTGACATATATACAATGGATACATGAGAATAATAATATGAGTATTGAATGAAAATATAACGCTCCCGAAAATACTCTTTTAATACAATACAATCTGATACTGAGCTACAAATTGCAAAAAACGTAAGAATGTTTGAATTTCGCGGGCTACTCTAGCGCATCCCCCTTAAATCTAAGCATACGTTTCGGATGTGACACATTTGGTACATGTAATTAATTATTGAAAGTGTTTGAGTTGAATTGTTATGCCAGAAATAAACACGAATAACGAAAATACTGGCGCCGATTCCGTTGTTCACAAACAGAACTAGAATTAGAAAATTGGCATCTCTTACTGCCAGTCAGCTGAAGAAAAGGACGACGACAGATAAAAACTAAGTTAGAGATGTCAAATTAGTTATTTCTTGATCTTTACCATGCTTTCAATACGTTCACTGACACTTAATTTTCACTGAACTTAAATTAACAGCTCTTATTATTATCTGTCTCGTTCATGTTTTATTAGAGAGAAAGAGATATAATTAGCTTAAAATAAGTTTAACTCGTGCACAACAAAATTGGCACCAATGTCCAAGAATTTAATTTTAATACGGTTTATAATATACATATATATTACGGTTTTTATTTTTAATACGGTTCAAAATATACCTCAATTACGGTTAATTTATTAACTTTAGGTAAATATAATATATCGTATACGTACACCATTTGGTAAAGGTACCTAATACATGTATAGACAATGTTTGCCTTGGGCCTTTCGGGAGCCCCGAGGATTACAGCATAGGTAGAACAATGTTATGAAAGCGATATGGTGTGTTGATGTTTCTAAACAAAAGATTTTTCATATTTTTTGTGAATGATACCGTTTTTATTTATTTATATAGATTCACAAAGGAACATAGGCGGACTTAATGTCTTAGGCATTCAACCAACCTATTTCTACCAGTCAACCAAGGGTCAGTATATCTGCCTAGCCTTTTCCTTAGTATATTGGAGCCGTCTTCTTGTCTAACCGAATGCAGGTGAATACCAGTGTTTTACATGGAGCAATTGCCTGTCTGACCTCCACAACCCAATCTCTGGGTAACACGATTCCCCTTGGTAAAACTGGTTATCAGAGTTTCTAGCTTCTGACTAACCATAACGACTGCCAAAGATCTACGAATGACCGCCAGGTCTGTCTGAAGTCCGTTCGCATGGTTTAGGGGGTGTTACCAGACCAATCGATCGATCGTCGATCGACGGCATCGATCGATGGTAGAATGGATTAGTCGACGTCGATCGATAGTTTCTACCAGACCAATCGATCGATTGTCGATCGACGGCATCGATCGATGGTAGAATGGATTAGTCGACGTCGATTGAGCTGCTTGATTATTAGTAATGGATTATACCCGAAGTTAACCTATCAACGTCGACCGATGCCATCGACCGGCAATCGATCGATTAGTTAGTTGAACGGTATCCGTCGATCAGCCAAAGTTACCACACCAATCGATCAACGTCGATCGATGTCGACCGATGGCATCGATCGATGAGTAACACCCTTACATATATTATGTTAAACCGGAAAACCTATTATTAGCCTCACAAATCTGTTTTATATCTCTGTAATAGTTTATAAGTATCGCTGTTGGTTTTGTGAATAAAGAAAAAAAAAAAACTAAGTAGAAGACCTTAAGAAAATCATCCGCGCGGACGAAGTCGCGGGCAAAGTGCTAGTTTAAAATAAAAAAAAATGTTGCTGAGATAACGTGTTGGTAAAATACGTAACTGCCATTCATCCAACATTGAATAGATAAAATAACAATCATATTTATAGCACACAATCTGAATGAACGAACATCTCATTACAATGCCTAATTACGTTCAATTTCTATCTAATTCCCGGTATTGTTATGTACCAGGGGGTCATAGGATCAACAGACAAGGAAGTGATGCCTTTTCTAAGATAAGTGAGACACGCTTTAGATCTTTACAACGTGTAAAATATAAACATGATACCGAGAAACATAAAATTAATTACTGTTTAGACTAAACTTTTCAGGGGATCAATTAAAGGTGACAATCCGGAAACGTGCGCGTGATCAATTATTCTGACTACGGATGTAATTTGACGACACAGTTCAGTGGCTGAGCGATTGGCTACTGCACCGCGTGTAGCGGATTCGATTCCCGCACGGAGTAAATATTCGTATGGTCTACAGATACTTGTACCGGGTCTGGTAGTGTATGTGAGTTTATATGTTTATAAACATTTACCCACGATACAGGATAAATTCTTAGTGTGGGGCAACGCTTTTTTAAAACAATAATAAAATAGTAAAAATATTTATTTATTTCAGATAAAAACCATATATACGTCATCCTAAAATGTGTAGGTATTCATTTTGATGTGAGTAATATATTCGAATATTATTTCAATTTTGTAAATGTGAATACCATGGAGCCATTTACTAAGTATATTAATATATGTTTGACAAAAATTAACATGGCGGTTGGCGGTATAGTCATGCTCGCTCAAATGTCTCGCTGATGGTGGCGCGTGTTGAATCATTCGGCTCCCTTCAAAATGGTTGAGCTGAATGGTGCTGATATACGCGTCATGTGCGTGAACGGGCGCTGTCAGTAGGGATTGGCCAGCTCTTATCTGCCATGGACTTTATTTTGCTTCTTTTATATGTTTTGTATTGCTAGATTACATTCATATTTTCACATACAGAAGCAACAAGAATCATGTAACCAGGGTCTCAAGTCTGCTATTACAATAGTGTCAGAATGGTCTATAATTGATTTCATAATATGTAGTTGATTTTGACAAGTTTGGTAATCTACTAATATAATGGCGTCATTATGAAAATCATTGATAGACCATTCTGACACTATTGTAATAGCAGACTTGAGGCCCAGTATTTTGTAAAAAACTTGATTTAAATAAAAGAGTGCCCGTGGAGTTTCTTGCCCGTTCTTCTCCATAGACGTTTTGGAACGAGCAACTAGCTTCAACTCTCTGACTAACTGACCGACTCCTTGACAATTCAAAAGTGCCTGTAAATGGTTTCATTGAAATAAATGCTTTGACTTTGACTTTATAATTAAAAGACACAAAAACATTATACATAGCTAGATACGAGTTAACTGCCTACTTGCCTAGCGATAAATAATTACGTTTAATGGAAAAAAAACATCTGATTAGCAAATTTTGTGAAATACCTAACAGAGATTGTTTTTGTAAATGACGGTAATTATCTTATTAATGAGAAACAATTGTGTTGACATGAGGTCAAAAATAAAGATAAACGACGCCAAACAACATTCCTCGTATCATTTCTCGGTATTATGCTGTGGGAAAACCCGAGTTCAAATTTATGGAAACTGATGCTGGAACAATAATTATCTTGAACCCAATGTTCATGGGTACCTACAATAACAAAAACTAAAATATTTGGTAATATATTGTAACAAGACCGAGTTGGTTGGCGATCTGTGTGGGAGGCCTACGTTCTGCAGTGGACGGCAAAAGTACAATTAGTAAAAGTCTGAAACCGTTCCTCACCTCTCCCCGCGTCGAACGACTAGCTCTGGAAATAGGGTATTACACCCATTTTTGAAAAGTGTCTCAATTAAATTCTGTAGTGCTATTATGCCACCAAAAAAAACACAACATTTTTATTCAATCGATAAGTGCCATAAAAATGCATCTAAATTTTAAATTTTCAAATTTTGCGCGTAGTTTGACGAAAACGCCTCTTACTGGACGCCCTATTGCTCAGCGTAAATGACGTCAGTTCGTTTTGTATCAAATGAGCTCTTATTAAATATGATAATTGTATATCATTTAAAAATTATTAAAAGCATATTTTGTAATAGGTGTAATAATTATAAAATTACGTTGATTAAGGAAATAATAAAAGTACAAAGCCTATATTACGCCAGTAGGTTGACTAACTGTTGACAATTTTTTATTTACACAGCCGTACGGCGTAATAACATGGCCGCTACTATTTCACGGTGTTTTATAACAGATTAAAAATACTGAAAACTTTGAATTGAATTTAAAAATTTGTTTTGTTATTTTATGAACTAAAACTTACATTTTCCGACTTCTTTATGCCTAAACTGTCTCAATAACATATTATTTATAAATTTTTTCTCGTATAGAGTAAAATACCCTATTGCGTTTTTGTTCGCGCGGCGCGTAAACACGTACACTCACGCACGTATCTGTATAGTCTATTATTTTAGTATTAGTGTAGGCAATTATATCGTTTCGTTTCTATGGAGTGTCGCGGGTGTGGCAATAGGCTGATATGATGATGATATTGTAACAAGAATGTTGTATAGCCTAAATGAAAGGATGATTTTTTCTCAAACGTTACCCATTGTGAATTGCGCTTGTAAGGACATGTGATGAGGCGAGATGATAACCATATAACTATAGAGTCATGAATCTATACTAATATTATAAAGCTGAAGAGTTTGTTTGTTTGTTTGGTTGAACGCGCTAATCTCAGGATCTACTGGTTCGAATTGAAAAATTCTTTTTGTATTGGATAGTCCATTTATCGAGGAAGGCTATAGGCACATGCGAGCCGGGTCGGGTCGCTAGTATAGTATAAGGAAAAAGAGGCCATGTACAACCACCAATAACCTGTCTAACCATAAAAATTTACATGCTAGCGAGCGGCATAACCAAACAAACAATCCACGACAGTACTGTTAAGGTTGCATGCATTTGGCATACAACTAGCACCTTTAACTATATGGCGGTGTCGGAAAACCAGTAATCCGTTCCCGTATATTAAAATCTTCAACAGTACCGTGTGGCGCAGAAGTACTAGGAGGGCTGACCCCAAAAAAAGTGGGATAAAGTCAAAGTCAAATCATTTATTTCAATTAGACCATTAAAAGGTACTTTTGAACGTCATATAAAAAAATTACAAGTTGATTCTAGTTGCCCCTTCCAAAAAGTAGTTTTGTATGGAGAAGAATGGGCAAGAAATTCCATATTTACTCTTGTTGAAAAAAAATAAAATGTGTACAATATTTCGCATATACTTACGGTTTATAGTTATGTAACTATACGCGGATACGATGGACCTTGCATAAAAACACTATATTGAAGTATGTACAAAGTATTACAAGATACATACAAACAGAAACAGATAGGTACAAAGTATTAAGCGGTATTAGAGAAGATAGTAGTCAGGAGAAAGAAGAAAACACCAGTGTGGTGTACTGGTGTTTTCTTCTTTCTCCTGGCTACCATTCCAATTTTTTTTTGGCATAGGTACTGGGAACTACTTCTGTTTCGTGGATGCGTTTACAAACATATAAACTCACACACACAAACGACCACCCGATATTGGTGCCGAATCTGTTGTACACAAGCTAAACTTATCTTAAGTTATTTATATCTCTTTCTCTCCAATAAGTCAAAAAAGAGACAGATATAATAAGAGCTGTCAATTTAAGTTGATTTGAAAGGTTCATACAATTATAGTTGTCGTGTCAGAACGAATTGATTAAAAATACGGCGAAGTTCAAGGAAAATCTAAGTTGACATCTTTAACTTAGTCCTTATCTGTCGCAGTCTTTTTCTTTAGCTACCTGGCAGTAAGAGATGGCAATAGTCTAATTTAAGTTTAGTTTTTGAACATGAGAATCGGTGTTATTGGCACAGAAGTTTTGTATAGCCTAACTCGGTTTTTAAATGTATCGGAACGGTTTTTATAGTCTAAGTTCAGAAGGAAATCGACGAACATCGGCAATGTTTGTCGATTCTAAAAAACATCGTTAAAAAGAAGACACAACCGATTCAGATTCTTGAATTCCCGGAACATCGTGGAAATCCCCAGTTGCGAATAAATATTTACAATGTTATAAAGAATATCGATACTATTGCGTAGGTTGATTGATAAATATGTTTTGACTAGCTTTTGTCCGTGACTTCGTCCGCGTGTTCTTCTCATCATTACGATATTTTGGTTTGATCTCCAAGTAATTGGTAACGAGATATTGAAAATCAAAGCTCAAACATTTTTAAAAGTTTTAAATGTTATGTTTCTGGTTTTATACGTTGATGTTTTGTCCTTATTTTGTCAGCGAAAACTTGTACCTAATTGGCCTTATTCACTGTTGTAATTTTCTTTACAAGAGTAGGTACTTTTTGGGCACGTGTCTCGTTAACAGCGATGTGGACGAGCCCTTCGAGCTCCCCCCTCCCCTCTTTCTTGGAATTGTACATAGTATTATTAATTACAATTTAATTCCCTACCTACGTTAAATTTAAGAATAAATTTAATTAAGAGTATTTTTAAGAGAGGAATATTATATTACTAAGAAAACTCAAGATAAGTATTTTTGGGGTGATTGAAGTTTCGTCTAGACGTACATAGATGGGAAAACCTACTAGTACTAGGTCACCATGAGGTCACCCATTCAGGGACCGCATTTGGCAAAACATAATAAAAAAAAATTTAAACAAAAAAGACAACCGCCTTCAAAAAGTAAAAAATAACTTTCAATTCGCAAGTCGGCGGCTTTGATTTGCTTGTTGTTTTGTATTGCCACCGACTTGCGAATTGAAAGTAATTTTTTTGCTTTTTGAAGGCGGTTGTCTTTTTTGTTAAAAACGTTTTTTTTTGCTTTTTGGTGCTCTTTCTTATCATAGAAATTAATTTCGAAACGGTGACACCAAAAAAATCTGTCATCCCTTAATTTTTAACCCTTAGGGGTGGAATATTTTCTTAAAATTTATAAGGGACCAAATTTGAGGTATACACTATCAATTAAAAAAAGAATCATCGAAATCGGACTACACTGAAAAAAGTTATGCGTGGTCAAACATAAAAATAAATATATAAAAAAATAAAAAATGATCATAAAATGAAAACAACTGCGCCAAACAAAGTAATTTTTTTATGGGACCAAATGGCAACTATTTCGCATCAAACTAAAGAAGAATCACATAAATCGGTTCATAAATCTCAGAGTAATCGATGTACATACGTAAAAAAAAAAACCGAATTGTGAACCTCCTCCTTTTGAAGTCGGTTAAAAATGGGTTGGACTCTCTAGTGCCATGGGGGCTTGCCTATTGTTGGGTCAAAGAATCAGCATTGCCATACAACGTGGCAATGTAACCAGCCTGTTGGGCACGTGTCCCGTTGACAGCGATGTGGACGAGTTTTCTGATGCCCTTTGAGCTCCCCCCTCTCTTTTTCTTAGAATTGTACATAATATTATTATTTTTAAGATAAAAAATAAAATATTTATGTAAAGAATAAAGATTTAATATTTATGCTAATAATAATATGATTTCCAAGGTCCAAGGTGATTTCCTATTCGCAAAGCTTTTAGAGTATCTCTTATGGGTAAAATTATTATGAATGAATAGAAGACAATTAAATAACAAATATTTATTCATCCCCGCACTGTTTTTGTTTACTCTGGTTATATCAATAGCAGAGAATTCGTATCGTTTTCTCTTGTTTAACTTTGCAATATTACTTCCTACACAAATATTATTTCCAAGTAATTTGTTACTAAATTAGTTGATGTAATCAAGTTACAAGGGTAACAGCTGGTTTTGGTCCAGATAGATTTAAAGTGGTACAGAATATCCTATTTAAAAAAATACATATCCACTCAGCACTTGTCAATAATGCAGCTTGCTATCGGTGAAAGATTTTGTCGACCTACCTGGGGGCTAAGTCTGCTATTTTTGTAATTTCGTCATTCCAACACGATCCCATTGTCATTTTGCTAAAAGTTCGTAATCTGCTAAATTCATAATGGTCGATCATTGGTTGGTCGAATTAAAAGCAATGACTGCACAATGACGTCCTAACATTAGGTCACTGATCAACGGACCTGTCAAAATTTTAGCAGATTGTGTGTCATGTCATTTAGTACGAGATTACCATTCTATATCATTTCTTTCAATGGCGTGTCAGTGGTTTACCAATGGAAAGTCATAATGACGCCATTATATTAGTAGATTACCAAACTTGTCAAAATCAACAAATATGAAATCAATGATAGACCATTCTGACACTATTGTAATAGCAGACTTGAGGCCCTGAGCGATTAAAGATCGACACAGTCTACTATTATAATTGTAGCATCATATTCACTGTCTTTCAAGATACGGGTTGTCCAGTTTGAGAGGTAGGGGTTTCCGTTTTGTTCACAGATTTCAGTTCTTAGATTTGTATTGCAATTGCATACGAGTAGTGTTACTACCAAAGCTAATTTAAATTATCTTTATAAAAAATATGTTAAATCTGTATTTTTATTAAATAAAATTATTATTATTATTTTACTCTCGACATCATCTTAGAAGCTGGTTACCTACTTATACGAGATGGTTCCTACACAGCTTCTTTGATAAATAAATATGTCATCTTATATTATCTTTGTCATACCAAATGAATGAGACAATATTAGGTATTCATTCAAAAGTAAACAATTGTCAATTTATCAGTTGTTATTCCGCGCCAAGTATCTTTGACCTCTAATATCATTCACAAAGACTTAAATTGTTCCACTTTATGACTTTCCAACCTACAAATATCTACCAAAACGGTATGATGACTTGTCACTAAAAGTTTTTCGGACCAGTTTAAGGAGACACAACCCAATATAGTGAGTGTTATTTGTAGTGTTTTTTAAATAATAAAAATGTTTATTTTCTTCCACAAGTACCTTACCCTTATTAACTTAAAAACGGAAATATAATAATTATTATAAATTAACAATGTTTGTTTGTGGGAGACTGGTGCCTGAACTAAGCCAAGACCTGCATTTTAGGACACCAGGGACTCCCATCTACAGGAAAAAAGTATAAAAAAATGTTACATGATGGCTCAGTGGTCAAGGCGTCCGCCTCTCATCCACAAAGTTGTGGGTTCGCATCCGAGCACAAGCAAGTACCAATGTGAGTTTTTCAATTTCATAAATGTACTTTCTAATTTTATCTTGGACGTCACTGAAAGAAAAAGCATTTATTGGTCCGCACAGGACAAAACACGCAAATAATAACAAAGACAAGGTTGAATTATTATTGTAAAATATAAAAAAAAGAAACGAAATTGGTCCTGTACGATGCCAAAAGGCCCATATCTCAGCATGGTGCTGTAACATTTAAAAAACGTCACAGCGCTGATATTCTGATATACACTGACATATATTAAGAGCTAATTAGGGACAGTCTTTGTCGAAGGAGTCTAGATCATTCCGTGATCTACGCCTGGGCCTACCGCGATATCGCTTGCCATGTAGAGGAACCCATTAAGTCTTGCGCTTGGCCCAATGATCGTTTGACATGCGGCAGGTGTGTCTAGCCCAAGAAGCTTATAGATAAAAGTGGAGGCAACACTCTAAATACCTAAGTGAAGCCAACTGTGGGCAGATGCTCTCTTTCTGAATACATACATAAGATAAAGAAAACACATATCACTGTCTCGTTCTTATGTATGCATTCAGAAAGAGAGCATCAGCCCACAGTTGGTTTCAAGTTTTTGTTCTAAGTGTTGGCTCCATTTATACCTATATCTTCATGGTCTAGCCTAATCCCATTTCAGCGTGACAGCTTTCCGAGTGACGTCAGCTATTAATGTGATGAAAAGGACACAATTTTTTTCATTACAAAAATTGTTAAGTATTTTTTTTTTTTTTCAGAATGGCATCTCATAGTCAACCTTGGAGGTTGTCCGCTGCTTAACCGGACTTTCCTGTGGTGGCTTAAAAGTAAATTTAGGGCTTCCAACCAGGGCAAAAAACTTACAATCTAAGCGACTACACGCTAAGGGCACCCCCTGTGGCGTCGCTGGGGAAGAACAGCAAAAGGACAGGCTGTATCCGATTTCTGGTATTCCTAACCCGGTCTTGCAGTTTTATACTCATACAAGACACAATATAAAAGCATATCTATTTTAAACTAGACAAGTTTCCACAGATTCACAACAGTCATAAAATAAAACATCTTTACACATACATATACTTACGTCACAACGTCGTCTGCACTGTGCAAAACGTCGGAACGCAAGTGTAATCGTCCGGCGTCTAACAGTGCACAGGAGATTTAGCGACATGTCAGCACAAATTACAAGTCGTGCTACTAACATTATACCAGCTAAAATAAGTACTAAAGTAGTTACGAGATACAGCACCGAGCGTGAAATTGCATTTTAGTCTTCTTTATTTTAACCAAGCAATGGACGACGTACGTAATTTATACAGAATTTAAGTCTACATTATAACCTAGTAAATAACATTTGAGTTTAACAACTACTTATTTTTTTTTCTTTTTCATCCTTGGTTGATTGAGAAAATGCTTTTTTAGGGTTCCGTAGCCAAATGGCAAAAAACGGAACCCTTATGGATTCGTCATGTCTGTCTGTCTGTCTGTCCGTCCGTATGTCACAGCCACTTTTTTCCGAAACTATAAGAACTATACTGTTGACACTTGTTAAGTAGATGTATTCTGTGAACTGCATTAAGATTTTCACACGAAAATAGAAAAAAAATAATAAATTTTGGGGCTTCCCCATACTTAGAACTGAAACTCAAATTCTTTTTTCATTAAACTCATACGTGTGCGGTATCTATGGATAGGTCTTCAAAAATGGTAGTGGTTACTCCTTTTTTTTTCTAAACTGAATAGTTTGCGCGAGAGACGCTTACAAAGTGGTAAAAAGTGTCCCCCCCCCTGTAACTTCTAAAATAAGAGAACGATAAAACTAAAAAAAATATATTATGTTCATTACCATGTAAACTTCCACCGAAAATTGGTTTGAACGAGATCTAGTAAGTAGTTTTTTTTTAATACGTCATAAATCGTAAACCGCAATTTACCTTTCATTCAATCAACTCAAATATATAAAAAAAAAACTTTTTTATTATGTTACTAGGCTGCGACGGAATCCTTCATGGGCGAGTCCGACTCGCACTTGGCTGCTTTTTTATTGCATCCACTGTTGAGTGGCGCGCGTGGATCACTGCTCCGCCAACTCGGGTCTATCTAGCCGGACGACAGACGCCCCTAGTCCATCGTGCCGAAGGCATTATCTATATGATATTAAGTCAGTCTTTGTACCTTTGTGAAGCCTAAGTAAATAAATGTAAAACATCCAAAGGTAAATTGCTTTAGTCATGAAGGTTTCATTCGTGTTCAGGCATAAGACGACGTAAAAAAGGGTAGTAAAGTAGTTTAGGACTAGAAGAAAGGTGTAATATACTTATATCAGGATACTAAAACAGTTCTATTGATATCGCGTAACTGAGAATAAAAGTGTATCAAATTGTGTCAGACTGCAAAGAGGTACTCGAAGAGCTAGTATATATTTATATACATATATCAGACAGTAAAAATATATTAGACTAGCTTTTGTCTGCGACTATATTGGCGTAAATTTCGGTTATCGCGGATGCAGAGGAAGTCGCAGATTAAAGAGTAGCCTATGTCCTTCCCCACGGTTCAAGGTATCTCACTAGAAGATTCGGCGGCGCTTAGACCGCTGAGGTTGACGGGACCCGCCTACGTCATTGGCGGGTCATAGCCTGGCGGGGGCGCGGTGTATGCGCAAGCGAATTCCGTACCCCCTATAGGTCCATCGAGGAACACCGTGGTGGTTTAAGCCGGTAAGAGTCCGGCACACCCCCCGTCTGCCCCAGACGGGGGACAAACCATGAGGATTTCCTCCCGTTAAAAAAAAAAATAGGGTTCATGGTATCTTCATACCAAATTTTGTCAAAATCCGTTTAATCGTTTCGCATTTATAATATTATTGTATGTATGTATGCATGGAGGATTGTATGGAAACAGTATTAAATAGTATGGATAACAAATATGGAAACGTAGTTTCCTATTAAGTAGCGAAAATATTTTCAGAACTTCACTGACAGTTTCGTTCAAACAAACAAAAATAGGTACTCTTCAACCAAGTAAGGTATAGATAGAAAACTAACTAAAAAAAACCTGATTTGACACAAAAAACCTAACTAACCTTGCAATTAAAAAAACCTAACAAAACTATCAAAAATCTGCTCCAAAAAATTTTCAATAAACGTGCCGTTCAACTAAGGTTGAAGTGATTCGGGAATTCCTCAATGAAACTGCAATTCAGCTTTCCACTTTCCAGTTCTGAATCACAATAAAGTCAGGGTAGTTATGGCACCCTGGGGTGGGATCAACACATTCCCGTCTGTAACGCTGAACAAATTGGAATATTCTCATTTGACACGGAACAAATTTGTGCAATCACGTTTTTGGACATCAATTCGTTTAGGGACGATTTTGGGGTTTCTTTTTTGGCTGTAATTGTACACCATTTTCAACTTTGCGACAAGGTGAAATAACAAGCAATTTTAGTCAACTTTGGAGTTGGACAAGGTTGGATCTTTCATTGCATCATATGCTTAACCTTTTTCCTAACTATGCTGGGGTCGACTTCTGGTCTAACCAGGTGCAGCTGAATACCAGTGTTTTACATGGGAGCTACTGCTTGTCTGACCTCCACAACCCAGTTACTGGATAACACGATACCCATTGGTAAGACTGGTTGTCAGATTTTCTGACTTCTGACTATTCATTACGACTTTTTTTTTATATGTTACAACACTATTCCGAAACCACTGCAACTTCTGGAAGCTAGAATCAACAATGACGACCACTAGAAAAGCGTCAGGGCAATGAAGTACCTACGACGAGTCCCGGAGAAACATTAGAACTGTCTTGGATCCCGCAACGAAATGAATCAGAACAAAACAGCGGAGGAGTAAGAAAAACATATTTTCCACTATACACCCATAACGACTGTCAAATATCTACAAATGGCAGTCGAGACCAACGGTTTTACGTGTTCTTCGAAGCACGGAGAGGTCTTGGTATGATATGAATGGTCACTCATCCACGGACCGACCGCGGCAAGCGAAGCTTAACCTTGACCGGTATATTCGTACGGGCTTTTACTTAGCCACGAGCCCCCAAGGTTGGATTTTTCAGAGCAATATTTTAAAACTACATCAACTTAACAAATGCTTAATTAGTTCCGTTTGCTATCAGTAATTAAATGAAGTGTAAAGAGCTCTCATTTATTCCCTGGTTAATGAAACACATTGTTTGAAACAGGGTTGTTGCGAACATGGGCATCCGCTGAACTTCAGTATCATTTTTAACATCAGCATCAGCGTCAGCATACGCATTGATCGATGCTGTTAATTAATGCTGATGTTCGAGTCGTAGGTAGTCTAGGTTACTTAATTACTAACCTTACTTAAGTACTAATTATTTACTACACTACTTAGTTTGAATATATTTTTATTAATAGCGCCAAAATTAATAAAACAATATTTTATTTTTAAGTACGAAGGAAAATTGTGCAACCTTTAGATATATTTTCAAAATGGGCACTACATATTCCCTGCTTTTTAAGAAAATAATTAAAATCTGCATCAGCATCCGCTGATGTCAATGATGACACATCAGTGTCAGCATCAGCATAAGCTGACGTGAAAAAAATATGCATTACTACAACCCTGATTTGAAACACAGTGCGTCGGAATACAGTTTGATCCACAATGCTTGCGTAATAAATAGTAAACATGTATACTGGTAGTTTTGTTTTAGCATTCGTAATGGTATTTACTTTGCAATTGACAATATTTATACAAATGAAACATTCACAAAATGTGTCATCATTAGAGCCTATGCACACCGCGTTATTTAGACGCGCATTTGTGTCGATACAAACGCGAAGTTACTACAAACGCAAACAAACTGCTATGTGGAATGAAAAACGCGGTGTGCACAGGGCTCTTAAACTCTGACCACGTTTTTTTGTAAGTTTTCTCTTTACGTCGTCGTTGATAGACTCCTCACGTGACCAGAGGACTACGATTTTTCAGTCCTATCAGTACCCACTTTAAAAAAATATGTATATAACATTATTATTTATAAGTGTTGAATCTGTCTCATATTATCTTATACTCGTATTTATTATATGCACTAGCTATTGCCCGCTATTTTATCCGAGCGAATTTTCTAGCAAATCCCTAACCTATAGCTTTATAATATATGTATATAGAATATAATATAACCTATAGCTGAGGGATAACGTAGCTTCCTTTAAGTGAAAGAATTTTCAGAATTTAATTAATAGTTCCGGAGATTAGCACTTTCAAACAAAAAACTAACATTCTCTTTAGCATTATTACCTATAGATTATGGTCGAATAAATAAAATCTTAACTCTTGAGTAAAATCGTAAGGCATAACCGTTTCTACTTGAGCGTATTTAACTATGTTCTTCTATAAATCCAATAGCCCAAAACAAATCATCCAATTTTCCCTCGTTGCCTCCTTCACTCATCCCAAATCCCAAATACCTTCAACAATTGTTCTCGAATCCGTCATAACATAATCTTTTCTATATCGCAACATAGTACACATGTGCTACATTTTCCGGTTCGTATATCAATCAGTACCGAACCGACCGACAGCTGACGAGTTTTTGAACGAGATCCGATGCGACGAAACCTTCTGTTACCAATATCTTTTGCCGTAAAAATTCGGTAGTTCAAAATGCATTTTGTTGGCAATAAAGTCGAGAGCACTGATTTTACGATGCCTGTCGTGACTCCCGCGATGGTGTTGGTGGATTGACTGAGCAGACAGGACAGCGGTGTTATCACTGTCAGTAATGTTTGGTGTAAAATCTTTAGAAGCGTCATGTGTGTCGTCAATGTTTACTAGTGTCATGATCGTGAACTAACTTACCTAAAGTGACGGTGACTTTATTGGATCGGATTTGTTGAGTTTATGAAGTTGTGTTCGTACAATCCAATTCTAATAAATGAGCTGGTGGAGAATCATTCCTACTGCTATTATAAATGTGCGAATGTTTATTAAAATGGATGGATGGATGCATGATTGTTTGTTACGATTAAACTTCTGAACTGAATCGCCTGTTGGCACACATATAAATATTAATCTGGATTAACACTTTTAATGTAAGTGTAGTTTATAATCTGTAGTCCTATTAAAGTACGCTAAAATACTCTTTGTTACACAATGTTTACTATACCAATAGTGCATACCCACTGTCATAACCCAATAATTTTACTGTTAATATGTTGGTATCCCCAAGCCAAACTCGGATGTTTCTGAACGTAGCCACCATCAGTCACGTCAAAATTTAATGTCACAAGTGGTTTTGAATTACCACGATTTTAAAAATTAAATGCCTTTAAATTAATAAAGGTAAATGTACTCTTTTTTTTAAGTTGGTACTCTTTATTTACTCTCTCTAAAATCAGATATTATTGTGTACTCTATTTTTTTTTAAATAGTTGATATTTTTAAAATAAGACTAACGACTGATTTTTCAATAGTCACATAACTTTATAACAAATCTAAAGAATTAATTTGACAATATTTTTGCCGTCTTAATTCCTTCGTTAAAAATACTATCTTAACATTGAAAAATCGGCTCTAAGAATCTGAACATTCAATTTAGCGTCTGTCGAAAAGTACAATCAACAGCAAAAGTAGATGATCAAAATCAGAAATTCAATACTAATTTACTAACACTAATTTATATAATTTATTACTAGGTTATTTATTAAAAGTATGTGATTGTCACACATACTTTTGAAGCACTTCGTCGCCACACAGTTCTGACGCGAACTCCGTTCATTGGTATTGAATTTCTGATTTTGATCATCTACTTTTGCTGTTGACTGTACCTGATAAAGTTATCAAGCTAACTCTAACCAGGAAAATAAATGAACAGTTCAAAACAGTGATTAAGGAGCGCACCTCTCTAAGGGCCAGATTATCATCACGATTTGGACCCCCAGAGAACTGAGTCGTAAACATCTTAGTCCCTTCCGACCCATAATAAATGACTTAGCCAATACGGTCAAACTCCCAAAACTCCTACTTAAGGAATATATATGGCAACCCCAACTAAAACTATTATTCTCAGTGTTACTAACTACAAATATTGAATCTTATCGATATTGGTTTTCTTGGCCAACTTGTAGCGGCAGCATGAAAATTCATTTCAAATGTCTTTGGGAAGTTTATATCAGTTTCATATCTAGTACAGTTTGAGATTATTGTTGAAACTGTCTGTTTGTACGCCATATTGTAGAAACGGGGTTTAATTGACTGGGATTTTGATGAGAGTAGAAAAGCCGTTAAATTTTTCTAGTTATGGTTTAGTAATAATATTTTATACACGGCCATCTGACCCCAAACTAGGCAGACCCTGTAGGTACAGACAGCGTCATCAACTGCTTACCTGCCTACTTACTGCGTGGGGGGTAAGCAGTTGATGACGCTGTCTGTACTATGGGTGTCAGACAGCTGATACACATACATACACAAATACAAAAGTAAGTTAATGATTTTGAAAAAATAAGAAAACCCCCTTCTAAAACTAAAAAGTGATAAATAACTTTAGCACAGAACACAGATTACTTTACTTTCCGAAGTCGGTGGCGGTGGCTTTGTGTTTGTTGTTTTGTATTGCCACCGACTTCCGAAAGTAAAGTACCTAATCTGTGTTCTGTGCTAAAGTTATTTATCACTATTTAGTTTTTGAAGGCGGTTTTCTTATTTTTTGAAAAAACTTTTTATTTTTCGCTTTTTAGTGTTGCCCTAACATCCAAATCCATTAAGAAACGGCGACACACTTAAAAGAGATTGTAAGTCCTCCAAAGATTGAAGAAACTAAAACGTAGTCTAAGTAATTTATCTGGGAATTTGTTGATTTTCTCAAAAAGGGCTGTATCAATTTTGATAAAATTTGTATGGGACCATTACGGAATAAACCACTTTAGAACAAAAAACAATTTTGCAAATCCGTCTATATATGACAGAGTTATGCCCGAACATACATAAATATATTATAATTATAATAATTATAATTATACATATCATATATAACCTCCTCCTTTTGAAGTCGGTTAAAAATGTCACGACTTGCGTGTCGCATAGAAAAATTCGATGGGATCATCGGTTAATGTTTATCAATTTTAATAAAGTAAAATAAAATAGTTGTTATTTAAAAGTAACCAATTAAGACGATTGACTAAGTAGGTGACTAACACTGTGTGTAAGAACTGATAATAAATTAATCAGTTAATTTTAATTACTAATTTTACTTGTGGGTTCTTACCTACCTACGTCTAGACGAAACTGCAATCACTTTAAAAACAACTTTATCTAGTCTTTTCTCAGCAATATAACATTCCCCCTTTAAGAAATTATCTTGATAGGAAAAGTACCACAGCTTATACAGGCTGGGGACGACGATACAACAAGAAATTAAAATAGGTACTGGTAATACTAGTTCATAAGAATATTTTGAAACTATCAAATAAATCCTAAAACGAAATTAAAAAAAAAAGTTCAGATATACTAAAGAGCATATTATTATTATGCTCTTTAGTATATCTGAACTTTTTGTTTATACACAACATAACATTTATACACTACATTTATATTATAAATGTAACCAAAATAAAACATCATATGAAATATTGGTTTTCTAACTTGTGAGAAGAGCAGCAACTTGTGGCGTCATAATTAAAATATTATTAATAACACCAAATTACCAAATCCTACCATGATCATTTTTTGTGCTATTGCCATCTCTATCCTGTATATAACAATAATACCAGCCTAAAATGGTCCCACGGCAGGACATAGGCCCTCTTCTCATTCAGAGAAGGCACGGGCATCGACTAAAGCACTTGCTCAAGATTGATTAGCGATTTCAAACTTAAAATAATTATAAGTCCAGGTTTCCTCACGATTTTTGTCTTCACTGATGACAGTGATAAAGTTAGAAAGTACATAGTAAAAGTTACATTGGTACTGGCTCGTGCCTGTTTTCGAACCTACAGCACAGAATACTTAATAGTACTACGTACAGAAGGGACACTCCCTTCCCCGCGCTATATCAGATACCGCACCCTCATCCCGCACTTACAGGGGCTAACCGCCGACTCTTTAGCCAGGGCGCTCAAAATCGTAAGAACTGCAGCGCTGTAGGTACTGCTGACACAAACACACAATTTTGCGATTTATTTTGTTTTAAGTTTTATTTATTAGTTTTAATCTCGATGATTCATTTATTTTCCAAGTTTTCGTCGTTTTATAATAATACAATTAAAACTTCCGTAATAATAACATACCAACATTACCAGCTATTAATATTGCTCTCTCTCTTTATTGTCTTTGTTATGTACTTATGTCCCTTTCTTTCACGTTCTATTCATTCTTGGAATTGAAAAGTAGTACCCTACGCACTAACTTTGTCGCGTCGCCCCATTGCGTTGCCGCGTAATGGTACGGGGCGATCGTGAATTCCATATTTTGTAATTAGGTACCTTAATTTACCGTTATTGATGAATAAATAAACCTCTTTACATAATAAATATTATAATATTACTTTTATGTCATTACAAATCCGAGTATTCATAATCAAATATCATTTATTTTATTTATTAGAAATATATAATTGACCGCTCGGACAAGATCACTTCATAATAATGCTCGAAACGTTCGGGTAGTTCCGTCGTCGTTCGGTTCGCCCGACGCAAAGCGCTTCGCGCCATTTTGTACGCCACGACATCCAACTGATTCAACCCTACTAAAATTCACGCACACATTTGCACGTGTACAGACGTCATTTGGTTTTGTAGTAGTAATAGGTAATTATTTTGCAAGTTTTGTATGAAGTGTCCGAGGTGTGCCTACAGCCTCATCCATGGGCGGCGAGTGTATTAATGACTGAGCCATCACGACAACACTTACGTACAGTTCGATTCAAACTTAATGGCGGTTGTGAAGTGCGCTGTTGGCTGCGCAGTACCCCGCCCCTCACCCCCGCTGTTCCGTGAAATTGTTACTGCGCAGGCACTAGCCTCGTGTTCAGAGCCGCCATTAAGTTTGAATCGTACTGTACCTACATGAGATTTTACGGCTGATTTTTTGATGAGAGACTCGATTTTCGGTAGGTACTGTAAGTGAAGTCTTACTAAATATTTTGGAATTGAAGGAATGTAGCCAAGCAGCAGTTCGTACATTTTAAGTAGGTATACTAGGTATTCATTTATATCTGTTTTATTGTTTACACATTATTTTTATTTTTTTATTATCCGTATCTGACCGTGGCATCACTTTGGGCCCTATCAGATTATCAGCGCTGTGACGTTTCTTTTTTTAATGTTACAGCACCATGCTGAGATAGGAGCCTTTTGGCCTCATACAGGATCAATCTTCGTTTCTTTTTTTTTTATTGGTATTTTCGTGTGTCTTTGTCCTGGGGGCGAATAAATGCTTTTTCTTTCTTTCTTCTTTCATGCATTCATAAAGCATAGGAAAGAGAGTGTGAGCGCTGTGGCATTATATGGGGGAGGCCTATGTTCAACAGTGGACTTCTTTCGGCTGATGATGATGATGATGATGATGATTTTGACGAGGAAAGAGAGATGAGATATTGTTAGTGTTTTCAACGTTATATAAAAGAAAAGAGTTAAAAGACTTTGTGACATTTGAGATTTATTTAAAAGTTTTATTTGAACAGGACGTACAAACACGGATTAAATGCGGGAATTTATGTTGTTGTCGTTTCCTGGTTATATTTGCTATGTAAATAGCGGGTCTTGGATATAAAAATATAAGTATGTATTATGTTGCAATAATCTTAGGGTGAATTCGATCAAACTTTTATAGGTACCTATTAGATTTGTCTGCAAATAAATCTATATTGTTGACAGGTTTTGTATGGAAAAACTGTCACACGTCAAATTTATTCCACAGATTTACAGTAAGGGCGGGTTGTTTCAAACAGTCGGTTAACGTTACATACGGACGGTTAAAAAGTTACTATGACTGATGATGTTTATCGTACGTTAAATATAACGGGTTGTTTCATGACATAAATAATATTTTGATGTTTGAAAGTACCTAGCTGTTTGACAACACAAAATTACGATGACTGGTCGGTTATGGTAATATGTAGTAACTTTTTGACGTATGATTTTGTGAAACAACCCATTTTTTTATTTGACGATAGTTAGCGCCATTTTTGAGTATTACCGGTCAGTAATGGTTAGTTAAAGCAACCTTCCCTAAATATATCTGACGTTGGTAAAATCAGTCCTAAGTACTGTGTATACTTCGGCTTTGTAAAGTGTGGTGTTTACCACTCACCTATGTGACAATTCATTTAGAAATTGTTACTATGGTTTGGCAAAATCGTACGTTGTCGTTCGTTCGACGTTCCATGCGGGTGGCGGGTGACGTTACTACTCGTACTATAGCCACATTATAAGTATTAGTCCTACAGTATAAGTATTACCGAACAGTAGCGGCACGCTCCGCCCCCCACCGAAACACTGTTCCTCACCTCTTTTCGCATGGAACGTGCTCGCGGAACTGCTTTTAGTTCGAGCGACGTGTAGACACGCACACATATTTGTACAGTCTGTTATTTTGGTAGTAGGGTAGGCAATTATACGGTTTCGTTTGTATGGAGTGTCGTGGGTGTGCTACAGCGATGGCGCCCGACTGACGCTCCCACTTCCTACCACCTCCGCTGCCTTACGTACCCCGTCGCCCGCAGACCACGGGCGTGTCACGTACGAACTTGCCAAGCTTTAGCCGATATCTAAAGATTTTAATAATTACTCTATAATAATTGCTAGCTTTTGCCCGCGAATTCGTCCACGTGAATTTTCTTACAAATTCCTATTTTTAGGGTTCCGTACCACAAAGGAAAAAAATGGAACCCTTATAGGATCACTTTGTGTCGTCTGTCTGTCTGTCTGTCTGTCAAGACCCTTTATCTCGGGAACACGTGGAGGTATCGCGTTTAAATTAAAGCCATATACTCAAACTGTACTGTAAAAAAATCAACCCTCTATTTAGAGGGTTATTCAATAATGTGAAAAAAAAATGGCCGTTTATGTCGCAAAAAAACGCATTTATAATATAAAGTAGATTCAAGTATGGATAGTAGGTATGGATTAGTATAGAAGTATGGATATGTACCTACAAATATGTACGGAACCTTCGGTGGGCGAGTCCGACTCGCACTTGTCCGGTTTTTTTAATAGTACCTCAGGTATGACGTAGCTTCATTGGCAAAAAAGTTCCGAAGGTTAGTGCGTTTAAACCAATTTCAGTTTCATTTGTTTATAATTTACTTACTGGTGTAAAAGCAAACAGGGTTATTCACATTTACCCAATACAGGATGTGTTTATCAAAGTTTCGCAGCACATAAAACTTTTTAACTAACCCCGCCAAGCTTTCGGAAGTTCTATACTCGGTTTCGCCAATATAAACGCTACCTTACAGGTCGCCCGGAGCATAGAAGTGTAACAAAGGTCCATTCATTACCATAAGTCGGCTGCGACAACTCGCTGGGTGATAAGCGACGAGTCCACAAGCGGATTGGAGGTCACGCTGTGATGCTTATAGTACCATAATACTGCTACCTACATTTCTGGTATTATTTAATCCTTTGGGAGTTGTATAGCGGATGTTGGTCAGGTTCTTAAATGTAAATAAATGCGGCTGTAACTATCCCTTCCTACAACAAACTATTATAAAGACGAAAGTTTTTTTTATAGAACTTTCACAATTAGAGACTATTCGAATGGCAGTAACTGCCAAAATGTTCATAGCTTACAGTACTTAGACCGTTTAACTGAGTCTATAATAGGTACCTACAACGTAACCGCTAATTCTTGTAACTTTTTTTCCAAAAAAGGCAAGTAGTTTTTTACTTTAAATACATTTTGTAAAGAAAAAAAAATGCATATTGGTTTTTACTTTTCTAAAGTTTAAAATACATATTTTTTTAGAACAGTCTTTGGGATGTGTCGTATGGACGTATGGAATAAAGATTTTGCAGTTGTTATTGCTCCCCAAATTCCTGTTTATGAATCTGAGACAGATTTGATGTAGATACCTATGTAGTAGGTAGGTACCGTTCTAATAACACCATGTAGTGTTGCAAGCACTAGCAGTAAGAGTTGACTGTCGGAGCGAATGGGTGCAGTGTTGCCAGGCAATGGGCCGGCAAACAATCCTGCTTGTGCACGAATTCGATACTTACATTCAAAACAGTGCAGCTGCAGTGGTACTATTTTTAAAATGACAATGTGCTTTGTGGCCTCGTTGTTTTACATTGTATATATTTGTACAACTTAAGTATATGTAGGTATATTTGTACAGACGCCAGCACATCAAGCCATACCTAACTGTCAAATTTCCCAATTAAATATGAATCTTATGCTTTTGTAATAAAGTTGAAAATCTATCAAAGAAATTTGACAGATTGTAGTAGCTTGATGTGCTGGCCTTTGTACTATCGTGGTCACACCCGCCTGACCACCACTAAGTTCATTTTTGCTTGCACTCAAAAGATGGAAGCGCTCTCTACCCCGCCCCGTTGACTTCGCAGGCGCCAAGGGATTTTTTTTTTAACTGAGCAGGCAGGAAAGTCCTCGATAGTACATCATCATCTGCCTAGCCTATTTCGGGCTTTCGTCTAACCGGGTGCAGCTAAATACCAGTGTTTTACATGGAGCGACTGCCTATCTGACCTCCACAACCCAGTTACTCAAATTCAAATTCGTTTATTTCTTTAACAAGTTTTGTACAACATAGATAGTGCTTGATGCGGCCTTTTAAGCAATAAATGCTTGTATTAGGTCACATCGCTCTTCCGTAACAACAAAATAATTTAGTCATGTACAGTCAGCAAAGGAGATAGGTATACAGGGTCGTCAGATGTAGTTAAAGTTTACTTAGAAACCGATGGATGTTTTTGAATAAAATATTAAATTAATAGAGAATAAACATTTCGATGATTTAATAAAAGTTCATCCGAAAACATCCATCGGTTTTTGAGTAAACTTCAACCATTTCCGGTGACCTGCATACCTATCTCTTTTGCTGACTGTACATGGACAAAACTAGAACTAATGTTTACTTTATATAATAAAAATAAAATAGATGGTATAAACTATGGATGAACAATTGATTATTAGGTATATAAAACACTAAAACTCTTAACTAGGATTTAAAAATCATGCAAAAGGAAAAGGAATATTAAGGTCTATTTGTGATGTGTGTTTGTGTGTGACATGTATGTATGGTGTCTATGTGGTATGTGTGTATGGTATATGTGTAATGTGTGTGTGGTGAAATCGAGTTTCTGTAATAGACGAGGGAATACACGTAATTACTGGGTAACACATAGACAGTCTATCTGTATAAAAACTGTAAAGTTCTAAATCATCAGTTCGGTATAATCCATATCCATACATACTTCCATACTAATATTATAAATGCGAAAGTAACTGTGTTACTCTTTCACGATGAAACGGATGAACCAATTTTGATAAATTTGGTATTGAAAATAGCTTTAACCCTGGGGAAGGGACATAGGCATTGTCGCGGGCAAAATCTAGTAAAGAATAAATGTCAAACACCAAAAAAAAACAAAATCCTTGTATAAATAGGTAATTTGCAAACCAAGCAAGTAACCAAAACAAAATCCCTTACATTTCGTACGCATCCTTACAAAAAAAACCGCCGAAACTCAAGTCTTATATCTTATTTACTAAGTAAAGGTTTATCCTTCAACACTGAGATGCCCTTTTGTTTAACTTTCTAAGATACACTTGAAGGGGTCGTATCGTAAATCAATCCATCTGACGTGGTGGGAATTGCTTTTTTACGAGCATCCCCCGTAACGAGGAACCGCTGGGATACCGGTCTATCGACCAAAAATGGAATTTGTAGTGCATTTTTACGGAGTATCCCGAAAAATCGACTACACTGAATTTTGGACGAGAATAGCTCATAGCTTGGGATCAATATACTAACACGAAGATAAGCAGCATGGCTGGCTATCCAGGGTACCTATTCCAAAGAAGTGAAGGATGTTAAGGCAGTTAACAATTAAGACTGAAGCTGTGGTTCTGTTTGGTAAAAGACTATTCTTTTTTCTATAAAAAAGGATTAGGCAGGGGTGTAACCATTGTTTAATAGTTCTTGCACGTGAATTTGTTTACGTTAATGTCGGTTATCGCGGATTAAGAAGTAGCCTATATATATCCTTTCTTGGGGGTTTAGCTTAGTCTGTAACAAATTGCACCAAAATTGCTGCAGTAGTTTAGGCATGAAAGCGTAACAAGCATACAATCTCACTTTCGCATTTCTAATATTATAGCACGGATGTCTGTCTTACATTTACTGCCACACTCAGAGACGTCACTTAATAATAATGAATCATTAACTTTAATTGACCAACATAACTTGGCACATCTCAACAACATTAAAATTTTCTCAATCTGTCATATTTTTGACTGACAGCGTTCCAAGTTATGTTGGTCAATTAAAGTTAATGATTCATTATTATTAAAGGGCATCTCTAACTGCCACACTCAGAGACGTCACTTAATAATAATGAATCATTAACTTTAATTGACCAACATAACTTGGTATGCTGTCAGTCAAAAATATTGTTGTTGACATGTGCCAAGTTATGTTGGTCAATTAAAGTTAATGATTCGTTATTATTAAGTGACGTCTCTGAGTGTGGCAGTAAGTGTGGCAGTTGATCGTAGAGTTATTTATTTATTTGTGTATTTTTTTGTTGTATTTATTTAATTGCCTGTAATTTACGAAGTTTTGGAAGAAGTCTCCAAAACTTCGTAAATTACAGGCAATTGACCATTTTCGTCGAAAAAGTATCCTTAAAATTGTCGAGCGGCAGATTTTCTGTCGCAGTTTCGTGGTACGAGCACAGGTTCTACGCCACACTATTCCGCCAGTGTCATATGTAGGTGCTCTCAGTATTCGAATGAGATTCGAGCGTGGGGGGCAATTCCGCACATATACGAGTACGTAGAACCTATTCGGTACCAGAACTTTTCTATTATATTCTGTTTGTTGTTGTAATAAAAAAGTGTTGCGTATTACGTTTTGGGGAGAAGTTTAAATAAATAAAAAAATAAATATCTTGGGACAACTCACACACGGTCATCTGGTCCCAAGCTAAGCAGAGCTTGTGTTATGGTAACCAGACAACTGATATACATACTTATATAATTTATAAATACATACATATTATAGATAAACACCCAGACACAGAACAAACAATCATGCTCATCACACAAAGTTTGTCCTGGGTGGGAATCGAACCCACGACCTCCGGCTTAGCAGTCAGGGTCAGTGACCACTAGACCAGTTTATTGGGTACTATTGTATTATATTGGGTTTGCAATCTCTAAGAATATTCCTAGATATTTTTTGCATAAAACAGGCAAAGGTTGGTTAACTATGCGAACCTTGTAGAAATTAGAGCTAATTTCCGTGCGTTTAAGCGTTTTTGCCAAACCTATTATTGGAATCAAATGTAACAGCACATTTTAGGACCCATAAATAATTTTAATTGTAATCCGTGGTGCTTGGCAGTTGGCACCTGGGCTTCCCCAGTTGTAAACATTTCTTTGTGCCTATTCGCTTTTGCCTATTTGTGTGTTTGTCACCTAACTTGGATGAAATGTTGTGTGTATATTTTGACGACACGGTTGGCGCAGTGGCTGAGCGATCGACTGCTGCGCAGCGTGTTGCGGGTTCGATTCCCGCCCAGGGTAAGTATTTGTGTGATGCGCACTTGTGTTTGCCTTGTGTCTGGGTGTTGTTTATCTATATATGTATGTATTTAAAATGTATTTGTGTATGTATATCAGCTGTCTGACACCCATCATAGTACAGGGTCTCCCTAGTTTGGGGTTAGATGGCCGTGTGTGAAATGTCTCCACATATTATTATTATTATTATATTTCAATCCTGGATGGTTTGAAAACACAATTAGACCAGGTAGGTGCTTTTCCGGGTAGGATGACGTCTGCCAGGTCCGCTTGTATTTTATAGTAAACTTGACATCTAGGCAGACGAAGCCGGGGACAGAAGTTAGTTTAACATAATATTAAATACCTTCTTACCTAGTAAAAGCACTTCAGAATGAGCAGAGTGGAGAGGGAAATTCCTATAGCAAACCAAGCCAGCTAGTGTCTAAAATACTTAGGCTTACATCACAGCTTGGTATGGCAGTCAACCGTATGATTGATGAATTTACCTGAAACAAAAACATACAATAACATGAAAAATACAATACATATTAATAAAAGATTTAAGTAACAGAAAAATACGCGATTATTTCATACAAACTATTGATTATTAATTTAATTATTCAACTTTCATACAAAATATTGTTCCAAGTGTTGTTGTTGTTGTTTGTTGTTGTATT
This sequence comes from Charanyca ferruginea, assembly GCA_947361185.1. NCBI lineage: Eukaryota > Metazoa > Arthropoda > Insecta > Lepidoptera > Noctuidae > Charanyca > Charanyca ferruginea. The sequence continues at coordinate 25,435,424 of OX376058.1, read as the reverse complement.
GTTGTTGTAGTATTGTTGTTGTAGTTTTAAAATATTTTTTCTAAAATGTGGAGCTCATGGCTAAGTAAAAACCATACAGATCGATCGGTCGAAGGTTAAGCTACGCTTACCGCGGCCGGTCTGTGGATGGGATCCATTGCATACAGAGTTTCCTCCGTGCCTGTCCGTAAAGTCGTTGGTCTCGGCTGTCATTCGTAGATCTTTGGCAGTCGTTATAGGTAGTCAGAAGTCAGAATGTCTGACAACCAGTTATCTCTTTCTAAGATGTTGGACTTAAAAGTCCTTAATTAATATTGCCAGCTGTTTCGTGTACTATTTCATTTTGTAGTTGACCTATTTATCCGTACGGCGTGTTTTAGCCACATATATTTTTTATCATAACATAAAAAAGTTGATGGCTTTACACTCAAAGAAGCTTTAGCTCATTCTACGGCACCCTTAATTCTATGTATGGAAATTGACTAAATATTAAAGCATTTGTCGCAATTACTTGCGAATACTAATGAGAAAGAAAAGAAAGAAAGAAAAAGCATTTATTAGCCCGCACAGGACGAAACACACAAATAACAACAAGGTTTAATATTATTACAAAATAAAAAATAAGAAACGAATCGGTCCTGTACGATGCCAAAAGGCCCCTATCTCAGCATTGTGCTGTAACATTTAAAAATGTCACAGCGCTGATATTCTGATAGGGCCCAAAGTGATGCCACGGTCAGATACGGATATAATAAAAAATAAATAGTGTAAATGAAAAAACAAATATAAATACATGTAAAAAAGTAAATTAGAGAAAACAGTAAATAAAAAATAATAATAATTATTATATCTACACCCAACATAACCATACCCTTCGTCAATCTGCGCGATGGGATGACCGATAACTTTCATTTTCATTCACTGGCAAAGTGGCAAGTGGCAACACTGACGAACAGAGACGGACGCGGGCGCAGACATATTTGTTTATTGTTAAGGAACGTAGCATTAATTATTATAACATCAATTATCAAAGCGAATTCAAAATCATAATCCATACTCTTTGCGTAATACCAGATAGCGTGCAGTGATTGTGAAACAAACTTGTATTATAGTGGGGCTCTAAACCCAGTTAAAACAAGAAACAAACATTACCTATCAGCGGTATAGTACCTACGTGAGTTACAGATGGAAAGAACCAAAAAAGTGACTTTAAATAACGGCAAAACAATGCATCTCGGTGTCGAGGTGACGGGAATTCACTACCAGACGCAAGAAAACTAAGTATCGTCTTGTTAATATCTACTAAAAAATTAAAATAAGAACGGCCAGACGCTCCGACCACCCCTGCAAACTGCGTGCAGAACATTAGTGAGTTTATTCCGACAATTTTTTTTGCTGTTGGAGTAAGTAACATTTGAATTTACTTCTAAACGCACCAATTGTTTTTAGAGCACGAAGAGGTGGAGGGAGGTCATTCCAGCAGCGACTGGCAGCGAATTTGAAACTACCGCGGAAAGCAGCAGTTTTGTGAGAGGAGGCCAACATCAGGTAAGAAGATGCTCTGGTTTTTATTTGGTTAACATCACGCGACCAAGACATGAGCATCTGATCACTAACTTTTGTTTAAGCCATATTGTGTTGTTTCCCCAATTCCCAATTCGTGATTATGAACTATTCCGATATAATACATTTTGTGGCGGTAACTATTAAAATGTTTTGTTTAGAGTCATTAGATACCTAATTGGGTAGACACCAACAATTCAATGGATAACTATGTACTTAGATAATAATACACAATGTTAGTCTTGGCTGATGCCAAACCTTACAAGGGGTCATTGTCCTCATCACTATTAGAAACTTTTTCTGTGGCCCTGAAATCATCAGCAAAGTAAATCAGCGGCCTGCCTAACATGCGCCCGCGAGTATTTTGTCTCTGTCGCGTACATAATATTTTGTAATTTCTGTCACTTTTGTCGTTTGCCACCAACATTCCCATACAAAATAGTCGACTCGCCCTGTCAGACGTGATATTTTCTCTACAAACCCTAACATGGCACTATATTTTACCACAAAGTACGTAAGGCTGCGGCGCGCCGGAGCAGAGTGACCACTCAGAACAAACCGCCATTTTTCCCACACACACATTGACATCACGTTTATAGGGATTCTCAAGCAGTTTCAAACAGACTTCAGTCTCGACTGTCACGTGTTGTCAAAATGAATAAATGAGAGACATTGACATTCCATGACGAACAGGAAAATTTTGTTATAAAGAAATTGCAAAGATTGTCAATAAAATTTCATATTTCACAAATAAAACCTACAGAGTCAATACAGTAGCAGCCCTAGTGAGTCTGGCAATAATAATAATAATAATCCATTTATTTTCTGGCTGCATAGGGTAATTATTTTTGAAGATGGCGGGAGCGGTCCTTCTGTAACGTTTATATTTTGTGATTTTACGTTACTTTTGTCGACTTTTGACACTATAACACGAGATTATCTTGATTTCTTCTGTCATTTACTCGTCCTATTTTTTCTTTACTGGTACGATTCTGAAAAGGTCCGTAAGTTTCACTCGGACAAAGTCGCGGGCAAAAGCTAATGTTTTAGATGCGTTTCCCCTTTACGACCGTACAAGAATATCTACAAGATTCGCCCTTTTGTCTTTCCTATTCCTTACATTCCTCCACTCCTATTTACCCATCTGAAAGCCAAGTACATAAAACGTAAACAAGTCAACCCCGATTGATTTATGCGCCCTGGCCCGCAGTAAAATGGCGTCGCCAATGTTCTTCAGCATAAAGACCAAACTCGTAAAATAGATAAAACACATATGTGACGATGTTTAGTCCAAGTCCCCGGCCAAGGTTGGCCAAATGTTTTTGTGAATAAAAATTTTGTTAGCTGGAAATATATTTTTGATCTTTTGAGTTCTTTATTATTCTTATTTTATTATTCTTAATTTTTGTGTGTTCTTTATTATTCTTATTTTATTTATTTTAAAGGTAGTACCTACTGCAACGACTTATCCCTTATGCTGGCACATCACTAGTGCAAATATTGGCCTTATTTGGAGAATACAAAATCGATTTGTATTTTGTATTACCCAAGTAACGGAATTATTTTTACAAATACCAATGCCACCATTAAATAACATAGGTACTTAATAATAATATATACTGAGGCGAAAATTCGTTTAGATTTTGGTGAATTTGCACCTACAGAAGTGCAAAAGAACTTATATTCTAAATCGTTATACTATTTTGTCTATTATAGACTTGTAGTTTAGTCTTATGACTGATACGAAAAGGATAGTTAACATCAGACAGCAATTAGTGGTAAACCACTATAGGCAACAAGTTTGTTCAGTCTAAACAGGCCAAGGTCAAATATTTCAACCAGACAGAATTCTTCGCAACTAAGTACCTATACAGTTTGCAAGAATGTACATCTTTACATTGGTAAGTTTGCGGTCGCGGTCGTTCGTGGTCTTTTTCTTAAGTTAAAATCTAAGATCAAAGCCAGTTTGGTTTTTAGTGTGGCCAACATCTACCCTTAAAATGAAAAAAAAACAACAGGTGTTTAATATATTTCGTTTTTAGTGCGGACCCCACCATACCAGAACATAAAAAAAAATTAAATACATTTTAGTTTTTAGTGTAGACTCCACCAACCCCTAAACATGAAATATCGAATCAGCTATTCAATAAACTTTGATGGTTTTTCTTTGCATTGAGTTCATCCCATTGTATTTTTTTTCAAATTCATGAGTAATTTCACCTCCTGAAAGATGCATGGTGAACTATAATTACATACATCTTCATCTATATGTAAGCTGTGATACTACTATATTACTACTAATAATTTAAGTAATTATAAAATCTATATGAAAATAAACACATACAAATTAAAAAAAATCAAGTGTCTGCTTGATATTGCAAAATAACAGATTTTTACTAAAATGTATAATTATGAATTTGTACAGGGTACTTTTTTATATAGCTTCTGATTAATATTATCAAAAAGCAATTATTAAAATTTTGGTCTGAGGTCTGAAGAGATAGGTTAAAGGAGTAACATAAGCTGATTTTATTTTAGAAAAAGAATCCAACATCATCATCATATCAGGATATATCCGTCCACTGCTGAACGTAGACCTCCCCAAGAGATGGCCAACCAACCCGGTCTTGGGCAGCCCGCATCCATCGGTGAGTCGGTAACAAATGGGGCAGTGCCGCCGCCATGTTTTCCCATGGCATCCCGCCAAGGGACCACTAAGGGTTTGTAACGGTGATATGGGCATCCACCTGAACACGTGTTGCATTTTTTTTTGCTTTTATACCATTTGATACTGTAGAGCAAAAAGCTTTTTAGTACCTCCTTGTCATCCAAATCTATTAAGAAGTGATTGAAAGTTAACTACTACAAAGATTGATGAAACTAAAACGTCGTCTATGTCAAATTTTTGGGTATTTGTTGATTTTTAAAAAAGTGCTGAATCAATTTCGATAAAATTTATATGGGACCACCCCTGAAGCATACCCTATCCATAAAAAAAAAGAATTTTCAAAATCGGTATACGTTTGCCGGAGAAATCGCGTAACAAATCGCGCACATACTTAAAGCAAATTTAAGACTTATACGGTTTTCTCATGGATGCCATTGTCAGAATTAGACCAAATTAAAATGGGACCACACGCGAAGCACTACCTTTCAAATAAAAAAAGAATCATCAAAATCGGTTCACCCAGTCCAAAGAAATCCGGTAACAAACATTATAAAAAAATACAGACGAATTGATAACCTCCTCCTTTTTTGAAGTCGGTTGAAAATACAATAAGATTTTGATACGTCTTGAACCCATTTGAGATATAAAATATTTATTACAAACTAGATTTTGCCCGCGACTTCGTCCGCGTGATTGTCGGTTATTGTGGATACATGTGGATAAAGTAGTCTATATCCTTTTTGGGGTTCAATTATCTGTATTCAAAATCAAAATCGGTTTAGTTTAGTCATGAAAGCGTAACAAACTAAATAAAAACACTCGCATTTTTTTTTATCTGTTTATTTATATGTTCATAATTGATGCACAAAGGAATAAAAGCGAACTTAACGCCTTAGGTAGGGTGTTTCCAGACCAATCGATCGATCGTCGATCGACGGCATCGATCGATGGTAGAATGGGTTAGTCGACGTCGATCGATAGTTTCTACCAGACCAATCGATCAAACGATGGTAGAATTTATTAGTCGACGTCGATCGAGCTGCTTGATTATTATTACTGATGGATTATAGCTGGGGTTAATCGATCAACGTCGACCGATGCCATCCACGGGCAATCGATCGATAGGTTAGTGGAACGGTATCGATCGATCAGCCAAAGCTACCACACCAATCGATCAACGTCGATAGATGTCGATTAATGGCATCTATCGACGATCGATCGATTGGTAAAGCCACCATTTACGAGATGTCTTTCGTTGACTTGAATATGCCCTGGCGGTTGAGTGTTTGTCATGCTCACTTGAATGTCTCGCTGATGGTGGCGCATGTGTTGGATCATTTGGTTCCCTTCAAAATGGTTGAACTAAATGGTGCCGATCCGTGCGTCATGTTCGTGAACGGGCGCCGTCAGTTGAGACTGGTCATCTCTTAGCTGCCTCGGTTATTTTAAATTTATTTTGAATTGTCTAATTTCATTGCCACTAGGACCTCTTTTAACGTGCACAATTTGTTACATCGTTCTCACATTGTACCTCTAGATTCAACATGAATGATGTAACCTAAATTTGTAATATTCTATTGATTTTAAAAGAGTGTTCATGGAGTTTCTTGCTCGTTCTTCTCCATAGAAACCTACTGTTTGGAACGAGCAACTAGCTGCAACTTTTTGACTGACTGACTCCTTGACAATTCAAAAGTGCCTGTAAATGGTTTATTTGAAATAAATGATTTGAGTTTGAGTTTGAGTTTGGTGTAGGACTTAACACCCTTAGGCATTCTCTACCAATCAACTCTATGTCTATTAGTATGTATAATTTGGTACAGATTGGTCTCAAAAAGCCCTTCATAGAGAGAAGTGGAAGGAGAGTAGAGGCTTTTGCCCAACAGTAATAATAATAATAATAATATAATAATAATAATATGTGGGGACATTTTCACACACGGCCATATGACCCCAAACTAGGGAGACCCTGTACTATGGGTGTCAGACAGCTGATATACATACACAAATACATTTTTTTTTTTTGTAAATACATACATATATAGATAAACAACACCCAGACACAAGGCAAATACAAGTGCTCATCACACAAATATTTACCCTGGGCAGGAATCGAACCGAACAGTGGGAAAATACAGGCTGATAAAAAATCTCACTCTGTCAATAAAATTGTGTGTGCCTCTAAATAAAGAAAGAAAAAATGTTTATTTGACACAGACCATGTGCACACAAAAATAATAATAATAAAGTTTTCAATATATAACAGAAATAAATAAAAAGCATTATTTGTGTGCCCAAGCAAGGCCTCCAAGCAAAGCAGCTAAAAGTTGTCTCCACTGGATTTCTCCACTTACTATAAAGAAATATTTACTGTTGATCATGCCAAAGCAATTAATTTCATTGGAAGAGAAAATAATAATTAATTAAAGGTCAAATTACACCAGCCCAATTACACATTTAATACCAGGACTTTTACCAATGAAACTGTGGGCCGAGCATGGACGCGCTGACGTAAAAAGTATTCATTCAATATGGGTGGATTTTCGAATCGGAAATTCGACTATCCTAGAGTATTTTGGCTACATTTTCAACAGACTTAAAAAAAGAAGAAGGTTCTCAATTCGACTGTATGTTTTTTTTTGTATATTTGTTACACTATTTCTCCGACAAATGTAAATCAATTATTAATATTCTTTTTTTAATGGACATGGTATGCCTCAGGGGTGGTCCCATATAAATTTTATTAAAATTGATTCAGCACTTTTTGAAAAATCAACAAAGTTCCAAAAAATCTACATAGACGTTTTAGTTTCTTCAATCTTTGGAGTACCCCTGTTTTAACTGTGTTGCCGGTTCCTAATGAATTTGGATGATAAGAAGGTACTAAAGAGTGATAAATAAAAAGTTTTTTTAAAAAAAGACAACCGCCTTCGAAATTAAAAAGTGATCAATCATTTTAGCACACATGACTTTACATTTGGAAGTCGGTGGCAAAAACAGAACAAAGCCACTGACTTCCAAATCTAAAGTCATGTGTGCTAAAATGATTGATCACTTTTTAATTTTGAAGGTGGTTGTCTTTTTTGTAAAAAAGCTTTTTAATTTTATACGACAAACTACTAATATCAACACGGCAGGTTGCCGCTCGTTGCAGCGTTCTATTGGGGAGACCTTTGTTCAACAGTAGACGTCTCTCGGCTGATGATGATGTATTTTGTGCGAAACAGGAGGTGATCGTGGCTAATTAAAAGCCGTACTAATCGATCGGTCATCTTGCCGCGGTCGGACCGGGGTTGGATAGGTGCTCATACATTTCATACCGAGAGCCCTGCGTGCCCCTGAAAGCACATAAAGCTTTTATTTATTTATTTATTTATTTGTTAACATAGGTAAAGATATACAGGTCTTATGTTAGATGAATAGAGCGCTATGTTATGCTAGGAGGCGTACAAATATGGTGTGCAAATCTAGCTGACAAATTGAAAGATATTTTAAGATCATGCATAATTATGGCAATACATTAGAAAATAAGTTAAACAATTACATATTATTTTGGAATTCTTATTATGTCAGACCTAAATGAGAAATTATTAAAATGTCAGAAAAAAAAAGAAACTAAGCCTTTGGTTGATATTTGACAGTCGTTATGGGTAGTCAGAAGCCAGAAAATCTGACAACCAGCCTTACCAAGGGGTATCGTGTTAAACCACTGGTATTCAGCTGCATCAGGCTAGACCGGAAGACGACCCCAACATACTTGGAAAAAGGCTAGTGTGATGATGATGTGCGAAACGGACATTTTCAATTAAAAAAACCGATGGAATTTAAGTCACATTAACTCCGCGCGCTTGTTCTAAGCCCTCTGACCGCGGTTGGGACCCAATTCCCGAATTGCAAACACAATCTTTGAAGACCATAATTATATTTTATATATAGATAGCCGACCGCCGACTAGCGTAGTGAACGGACGTGTTTACGTTTTTGCAATTAAAAATTAATTAATGTTGTCATTCAAAATTAACCCTAATAAAGTAAAGAACATAGCATAATTCCAAATAAGTGAGTGTTGACAGTGAACGATAGACTGTGAGACGACACTAGCCTACAGCAGTGTGTGTAAGCATCACTAAAGTTGTGCACATATTAGCTAAGCGGAGCGGAAAATACAGTTTTAGTCTCTGAGAACATGAGTGTCGTACGTTCGCCTACAAATACAACTACGAACAATAATGGCGTTAGTACCAATCCTGGAACTAGCAGATCTCAGCCAGACCTATCGACTTTTGGGCTTCCAGAGTCTGAGTCTAGAAATATATCAGTACGAAAAAGAAAAACACCAGAGGATGATTTTGTATATCAATTCGGCGAATTCAAAAAGGAAATTATAGGATTACTTAATAATTTTGGAAAGTCCCAGGCTGATAGTCTTGATACTATAAAGCAAGATATATCCTCTATTAAAGGTCAGTTGACTGACATTAAGACAACAACGGAACAATTAATTGCTGAAAACAAGACTTTAAAATCTGAAATAAAAAACCTTACTACTACCGTTGATAATACACAAGACAAAATCAAATGCCTAGAAAACGATGTTCATATCTTACAATGTAATGTCAACTCTTGTTCAACATCGTTAGAAAACTCAACATCAAGTGTATACAGTGAAATAATATCAGAAATTCAGGAGCGTACTGAACGTAGCAAAAATATTATAATAGTTGGCATCGCAGAACCATACTCAGATAACATGGAGAAAAAAAAGGATGATGATAAAAACGAGATCAAAAACATCACATTAGCTATAGACCCTGTTTGCCCTGAACCTGAGAAAATCATACGTCTAGGAAAGTATAACGAGAACAAAATACGTCCAGTAAAAGTGTGCTTCTCAACTCAGGAAACGGCACAAACTATACTTAAGAAAAAAGCTAATTTGAAGGACAACAAAATCAAAATTTATTCTGACCAGACCCCAAATCAAAAGCAGGCGATGTTAAAATTACGAGAAGAGCTACGACAACGTCTAGAAAATGGAGAGAAGGATTTAACCATAAAATATCAAAAAGGAATACCTAAAATTGTAAAACAACAAAACCATCCACAATCGCCAAAAAACTAGAATTAAGAGAAAATGCAAGAATTTGTGCCCACAAAAACCAGTTTATAACCCATAAAATCTGTAATTCATATGATAATTTAATTGTCAAAAACAAATCACTAAAATTTCTTTATGCAAATATTCGGAGTGTGGTGAAGCCCGGCAAACTAGATGAAATAAGGTGTGTCATAGAATCATTTCAAACAAAGGTTCATGTGATTGTGCTAACCGAGACTTGGATAAAAAACGAAGACGAAGCTCAAAGACTCGTATTACCACACTATAAACATTACTACAACTATAGAAAAAATTCGCGGGGTGGTGGTGTATCCATATACATCCACACTGACTTGAAACATGAGTTTGTAGACGAACACTGTGAAGATGGAAGCCATTTCTTATGGGTACATCTAAACACCCTCGCTCTGGATATAGGGGCCATATATAAACAACCAGCAGCAGATACATCCAAATTTCTTGAGAACTACAACCATCACCTTTCAAAAAGAAAACGAACTGTTATTTTCGGTGACCTAAACCTGAACCTGCTCAGCACTGAAAGATCTGTAAAAGAATATAAGCAAATGCTACAGGAAAATAATATTAAAATATTAAATAAAATAACTTTAGAATATTGCACACGTGAAACAGTTTCCACAAAAACCATCATAGATCATGTGACTACCGGCTTACAAGACAACACATTTCAAATGACAGTTATTGATTCTTCTGCCTCTGACCATAAACAAATATTTCTTGAGATAAATAGGACTGAGCCTGAATGCACACAACGTGTACAGTACGAGTCGGTAAACTATTCAAAATTATACACAACCGTAGAAGATATTATTGAAACCAAGCATATCTGTGACCATGATGATCTAGAAGCTACACTACTAAATGCAATATCTATAAACAAGACACGAAAAACCAAGATACTAAATAAACCAAGCAAAGAATGGATAAATAGCAACCTCATTACACTGATAAATGAAAGAAACTACCTATGGCAAAAACTTAAACAAACACCTGATGATAATTTTCTGAAACAACAATTTACCCATAAAAGGAATACTACCTTCATCAACATCCAAAATGCTAAAAATAGTTACTATAGTAAATCTTTCGAAGACTGTAAGAGGGATCCTTTTAAAATGTGGCAATTAATTAACAGACTCTCTAAAAACAAAACGGTAATCAGCAATGGGCCATCTAAAATGACTACGACCTCGGGTGAAACTACAAACATCAAGGAAATTTGTGAGTGTTTTAATTCTTTTTTCTCAACAATAGGAAGCGATCTAGCTAACCAAATTCTAAAAAACCCTAATAACTACACATTGCCGACTCCAACAACTAGTAAAGTTAAAACAAACCACGACAAATTATCAAAACTAAATCCAACCAATACAAATGAAATAATAAAAATACTGAATCAGCTGAAAACAAATACTAGTTCTGGTTTAGATGGTATTAACACGAAGACTATAAAGTGTGTTAAAGATTTAATATCAAAAAACCTAACAAAGTGCATCAATAAATGCTTAAACGAAGGATATTTTCCTAATTCTCTTAAACGTGCGAAAGTAAGTCCCATATTTAAATCGGGAAGCAAAATGGATCCAAGTAACTACAGACCTATTAGCGTGCTACCAGTACTATCTAAAGTTTATGAAAAAGTTCTATATAACCGTCTAAACCAATTTCTAACTGTCACTGATTTCCTATTCAAAAAACAATACGGCTTCAGACCAAAGTCCAATACGATCTCTGCAACTGTTGACTTGGTGACAAATATAAGGACCAATATTGATAATCGAAAAATAGGTCTAGGAATATTTGTTGATCTAAAAAAGGCCTTTGATACCGTCAGCCATGAAATACTATTACAAAAACTGAAAGATTTAGGTGTTATAGATACAGCGTACGACATTTTTAAATCATATCTTACAAATAGGACTCAAATTGTTAAAATCGATAACCATCAAAGCACACCTAGACTTATTACCTGTGGCGTACCCCAAGGCTCAATTTTGGGGCCATTACTATTTTTAATTTATATAAATAGTATACACGAGATTGGGCTAAAGGGAGAAATTACTTTATACGCTGATGATACCAGTCTGTTCTATTTTGGTGACTCGATAGATGTTGTTATGAATGAAGCACAACATGACTTGGACATCCTACACACTTGGCTCCAGTCAAATTTGTTGACCATAAATGCCTCAAAAACCAATTATATTATTTTCACACCAAAAAACAAAAAAATTGGTACCTATAGTCCATTAACAATTAACGGTGAAATAATAAACAAAATAAACTCAGAAAAATATCTGGGCCTACTTATTGACAGTGGACTTACATGGAAGCCACATATCGAAAAAATTCAAAGCAAACTATTATCCTTATCAGGTGCCCTACGGCCCATATCTCGATGCTTGCCCAGACACGTACGGTACACAATCTATAATTCTTTGGTCAAGCCTCACCTGGATTACCTAATTGAAGTATGGGGATCAGCTGCTAAAACCAACTTAAATAAACTACAGAGATCACAAAACAAATTAATTAAAACTTTATTTCGATATGATTACTTAACGCCGACCATAAAAATTTATAAGGAAACTGGACTAATGAATTTATCGCAAAGCTACAAATACAACACCTGCATACTGATTAGGAAAATCATAACAAAGGATATTCACTCACAAATAACATTCACCAAAAATATAGACCACCACAAATGTAATACTAGACAGGCAAATGATATCCGTTTAAAAGCACCCAGAACTAACTACGGAAGAAAGAGCATTCTGTACGAGGGAGCCCAGAATTACAATAAATTACCTAAAGACATAAAAGAGGCTAAAAGCTTATCAACCTTTAAGAAACTGTTAAAACGCCACGTTTTGAAGGATCTTTCAATAATATAACGATAAGGATTAATAATTAATATATATATGTTAATAACTAGCTGACCCGAGAGACGTTGTCCTGTCCCTATCTATTTTACCTACCTACCCTACCAACTTACCTACCTACCCTACCAACTTATACCTACCTACCTACCCTACAAACTCACCTACCTACCTACCCTACCTACCAACCTACCCTACCAACCTACCTACCTACCCTACCAACCTATCTACCTACCCACCGTATCAACCTACCTGCCTACCCACCTACCATACCCTACCTATCTACCTTACCCTACCTACCTACCACAATTTTCTCACCGTTTAAACCTTCTCTGGTCCTCCACAAATTATATTTCCAGACCAAAATGAGTAAAATCGGTCCAGCCGTTCTCGAGGTTTAGCGAGACTAACGAACAGCAATGTATTTTTATTGTATAGAATGTATATTAAAATATTAACATAGACAATTTTACTAACACTATAAAAACTTAAACTAGTTAAATATTTATAAAATGCTTTATTCGTAAAAACAATGTAATTACGTTGTACAAACAAACTACGTACAAACTTCAATTATCGCTTACGCTTAACGCACTGTGCCATAGGCCTTAATAAACAAGCATTGTTCGCGCCGCAGCAAATGCGCGCACTCACTAATCTACACTAAATTTTTAACATCTACCCTACTAAAACGCTAATCGGTTATTTTGTTAACATAATTATTGTATTTTCTCAGTAAGTGATTTATGTAATCTTTTGAGAAAAATAAATGTCTTAAACCATATTTTGATAAAGTAATATCTGGAATAAACGAATTCTTCCGAAATACTTTAATACTTACTGAATTTTGTGAATCAACAATCAATATAAGGTAGAAGGGCCATCTACGCCCAATGTGTTATCAGTGATTCAGTAGGTAAGTACATAATGATAAGACTCATAGGTTTGAAGGCATAGAACTGTATGTAACAACTGCTTTAATAAAAAACCTTGACCTACACTAGGTATTTCTCCTGTGTCATCATCATCATTATCAAGCCGTAATCGCCATGCTTGGCCGATGTATGTTGACGATCGCAGTAGGTGTTATGGTATTCAAAACAACGCTGCTGACTATCCTCTAGCTGACCATCTTCTGTGTAGCGGGCGAGTTTACAAACATATAAACTCACATACACCATCAACCAAAATAGAACAACTACTTGTAACTCATATAAATATTTGTTTCGTGCCGGGATCGAAACCACAACACGCAGAGCAGCAGTCAATCGGTCAACCACTGCGGCAACTTTGTCGTATGTATTAAATTATTACGCTTCTCTAGTAGCTGGGACGTTTCGTCGGATGAGTAGTCGCCTCTTTTGATTAAAATAATTGAGCATAACAAAGAATCATGGCGAGATTTGTATGATAAAATAAAAATCATTTAGAGAGTTCAAAATATTTTCCAATGTGGAGAATACGTTACCAGGAGTAGATTGATATACTTAACATATTTTTAAACCCCGCATAATTAAAATATTTCGAAATGAAAATTACACTTTTTCGTTTCATTTCGTTGCCTATTTTGTGTTTATAAAAAAAAGAAAGTGACATTAACGGATTTATCAAATTAGCAGACAAGTGTGTGGAAAAATATAATGATTATTTGTGACTTTATTTCCCATAAAAATTCAGAGTAAGAACTGCGAAACGGCGCTGTCAGTGTCACTGTTAATGAGGTTTTCGTTAAACTATTCAGCTTTAACGTTCATTTTTATTTGGGGGGGTTTAAAAATATGGTAAATGCCTGAAAATACTCTTTAGGTACCCAAGAGTATAAGAATTACAATTTCAACTTCTCTAAACATCTTTATTTTTTTGTACAAATCCTACCATTATCCTTTTTACCTCTTTATAATATAAGTAGTATAGGATGCAGAAACTATCAACAGAAACATCACCTTTATACTAGAACTCGTCTGTAAAGTATATTTCATAGTAAAGAGACTCCATGTTTGTATTTGTGACGTCATATGCTGAATATATATTTGCATTTCATTCCACTAGGGAACGTTTAAATAGCAAGATGGCGACGTGTGTTTGGAAATCATTTGTGTGTGATCGAAGAAATATGTCTTCTGTTTGTGATTTCTTTGAAGATTTATTGACAAAGAGAATTGCATATCTGAAAGAAGCGATTTGAGGATTTATTTAGTGTTAGTTGTGTAAATGCTAGTAAATAGAAACCCCACTAGCTTTATTTAAGAATAACGGAAAACAAGTAAAAGCTGTTTTTGACAAAACTAAAGGCTAAGAGAAGTCAAAGCATTTATTTCAATAAAACCATTTGCAGGCGCTTTAGAATTGTCAAATAGCCAGTTATTTAGTCAGAAAGTTAAAGTTAGTTGCTCGTTCTAAAACGTAGGATACGTCTCTACGGAGAAGAACGAGCTAGAAACTCCACAGACACTCTTTTCAATCAAGCTTTTACAAAACCGTGGTTAAATTATTTTTGTAATCTTTTAATCACTAAACTGTTTTATCACTCTCTCTCTAATAATGTAAAACCCAACGAATTTTCATCACAGCTTAGACAATCTCAATAGAGACTAGCTCAGTACGCAGGATATTTTACAGTGCACTGTTTTCACTAACTCATCTTCCTCGGCACGGGGGTAACACCACTAACTTCCAAACTCTGCTACTGAGAACCTCTTTTTCCGATTGGAACTCTAACACATAGCGCAATCTGGCAATCAAACCCACGCGCTTCCAAGAAACCAACAGCTCTGTCAAAACAGTCACCCTAATGCCTTAGGGACCTACCATGTCCTCTCCTTTCCAGGAGAAGTCACTCATCCCCAGTAAATTGGAGTTGCATTCATTCCAAACTAATTATAAACGAAACTCACCCAGAGGTTAGTCATCTAAAATGCATAAAGACTGACTGCATAAAGGATTCAAAGCACTCAGCATATAATTTCTTAGAATTCATTAAAATAGCTCGTGATACGTAGTTCAAGGTTATAAGAAGGTCGGGGCAGTAAAGAAAATTGCATACCACGAACTGTACTTTTCAATTCATGGTAATTTCTTTAATACAAGGTTGACATCGTAACAGCGGCACACGTGTAAATGTGATGAAGGTGTCTATAGAAACCCTTCTATGCCTTCTGAAACCCTTGTACACATTTGAATATCAAAGCAAACATCAAGTATTCGGGAAAGGCTTAAAAATTTCGCATAATCGGTGTTCGCTTTCTTCCAAAAAGAAAATAATGGACATGTGCATTTTCCTCACCAGCACCATTGTATCGCAAACGAAAAAAACGAAACGTCAAACACCCACAGTTCGGGTCTGCTGAGTGATTGGAACGAAGTATTCTCGGTGTCACAATGACAGACCGTATAAGAAATGAGATACTTCGTTGCAAAACACAACTCGCGGCCGTAGACAACACAGCTAGCAAATTAAAAGAGCCACATTTGCCGTAGGTATGCCGCAAGAGAATTGGGTAAAAGTAGCCGCAGACTGAATCCAGCACATAAGGAACTGGTAGCCTAGAAGGAGATAAAAAGACGAGTAAGGATTATAAGGCTACTCAAAGGAATACAAGGCTCGTGTCGCAAAATGCACAAAAAATAGAAAGAAGGAATGGGTGCTTCTGCCCTGCGGTGGGACACCATAAGCTTATAATAATAATTGTAAATAAAATGCCCGTAGATGAAAAAGAATGCAAACCTGAATCAAGTCGAAGATATACTGGCGAGATGGAACGTTTTTTCAGAGACCAGAAAAAAGACAAAGAAATCTATACTATCCATACTAATATTATAAATGCGAAAGTAACTCTGTCTGTTACGCTTTCACGATGAAACGACTGAACCGATTTTGATGAAATTTGGCATAAAGATAGATTTAACTCCGGGGAAGGACATAGGCTACTTTTTTCCCGCGACTTCGTCTGTATCCACTATAACCGACATTGACGCGGACGAAGTCGCGGGCAAAAGCTAGTAATATTATAAAGCTGAAGAGTTTGTTTGTTTGGTTGAACGCGCTAATCTCAGGATCTACTGGTTCGAATTGAAGAAGGCTATAGCCCCATGCGAAGCCGGGTCGGGTCGCTAGTATGGAATAAAATGGGTTATGTCAAAACATGAAGAAAATAAACCAGTAAATGTAACCAAGGCCTTTGAAGCCACCACTTACAGCAACAAAGAGATACTTATTACTGAACATGTGTCACTGAATACAGTCGAACTCATGTTCAGCAATATATATTGACAAACTGATAAAGATGGATGAACACACACGATCACTCCACTATTTCCAATCATCCGACTGATCGAGCGATTCAAACGAATCCTCCGTCTAACTTTATTCATTCACAACTATGAACGGAACTCCGATCTTCATTTCCATATCGGGTTGGCTTGGTGTATTTTGAACAAAAGACAAACATTGGCGGGTACATAAAACTTATTCCGTGGTTCGGCTTAGAGGATATATAACTTATGTATGGAGTCTCTGTGCCTTTGTAACAACCATACTGCGATCGCCAATCCGCCTGTATTGTTAATTGTATTACTTCGTATCTATTTAAATGTAGAAGTAGTTGTCGCTAACCGTACAACATTATGTGTAGACAGAATGAATGAATGAAGTATTTATTTGCAAGAATATAGGTAGCTAACATAAAAAAAAAAAAAAAAAAAAAAAAAAGGTTCTTAACATTAGGAGAGTTTCATTATATTCAGCATTTCAGCCGAAGGTACAAATATTATTATTAAATCGAAATATTTATACCTTCGGCATTTGTAGCATGCATGATTTGTAACATTGAGTAATTAGCAATACTTAACATAAAAATACTAACAATAATGTCATAATTTAAAGAAAGAAGAAGAAGAATTAATACATAAAGCCAGTCACATAAATATTTCAATGTATGCTTCATATTATAGATATGAAGCATAAGTTCAGTCCGTATGGTGTCGGACGTAAAGAATAGCACCATCCCATATCTTCCCGTGGGTGTCGTAAGAGGCGACTAAGGGACTCACCAGAGAATGGGCAGCAGCGTTCTCTGTGCCTTTGTAACAAACATACTGCGATCGCCAACCCGCCTGCCAAGCGTGGCGATTATGGCCAAACCCCCCCTTTGGGGGAGGCCTATGTCCAGCAGTGGACGTCTTTCGGCTGAAATGATGATGATGATGATGATTATAGAACAAACTATGAAAGGGTCACCAAAATAATAACGCTTAGTAAATTGACTGGTGATTAGTGGTGATCAATGATTGTCGGTGACTACCTTTGAACGATGATACTAGCCTGGTTCCTGGAACAAAAATCTATGTGACGAATTGTCAACACGCACGTATTTCTCACTGAGGCTTGTGTTCACCAACATTTAATCGAATGATGGCATATTTTTTTTATATATGGGACAAGCCCGCCACACTATTCCCAAACCACTGCAAGTCCTGTAAGCCAGAATCAACAGTGGCGACCACCAGAAAAGCGCCAAAGCAATGAAGCTTGACGAGTCCCAGAGAAACGATTCAACTGTCTTGGATCCCGCAATGATATTCATCAGAAAAGAACAGCGGAGGAGTAAGAATGATGGCATGATGGCACATTGATATAAACAGTGATTTTTAATTTGTCCAAGACGACAATTTAAATACGTAACCTGTACGGGTTGTAGTAGTTAACTCCGTACACCGGTTTGTCGTGAAGGTTTCAAGTTAAGTTGGTATGAGAAATACTTTCCACTAAGATGCACTCGTTAAGGATTAATTAAGTAATAAGTAAATTACAGTACAGTAGTTATAGGAAGGCGATTATTTCTCTCAGTTGTTGATAGCTACACAGTTATGATTTCACTATATTTAAATTCGTTAAGTTATGTTATTTTACACGCACGAAACGTTTTGGGAATACATTCATTGTGCGTACTGCTAAGGAGTGGAATTCCCTGCCTGAGTCTGTATTTCCTGATAGCTACAACCTGGGAGTCTTTAAGTCAAGAGTGAATAGGTTACTTCTAGGCAAGCGTGCTCCATCTTAGACCGCCTCATCGCTTCCCATCAGGTGAGATAGTGGTCCAACGTATGCCTATCAATAGATAAAAAAAAAAAGTATATAATGCTAAATAATGACGCGCATCATTAGCCGCGTGTCGTTAAAAGTAGGTTGCAGAGTAAACAGAAAAATGTAAGACGATGAGACCGTACATAACAGGTACATTGAATGTTGGTGAATCCTGAAAAGCCATGAATTAAAAGGATTAAAATTGGATGAACGGAAAAATTAATAGGAACCATTCGATTCGACCATTCGTTATATTAGTTTTAAACAGAACGCATTTCCGAATGTACCTGAAGTTATCATCTGCAGAAAAGTTGGTTAGGATCGCTAGTCTCTATGCCTACACACGAACCTACAGATAGTTTTATATTGTTCTGAAACAGCCGAACCTAATGTGCCGACCCGTAAATATGTATAGTGATCTTTAGGTACCAAAAATAAAACTAGGTAAGTATTTCCTTCTTCCAAAGAGTTATTAGTATTGTACACTTTCGTGAGTTTAACACTTTAACTTATTATTGATTTATATACAGGGAAATTGAAAAACTACCCAAAACTTCTTAATCTGAACTTCGTATCATCACCCTGAATAACATTTGTTCTACGACTTTGACCTCAACTAAATAACGTAGCCAAAAACAATTTGTTTTTGTTATTTGAAGTCTGTAAAGTTTACGTATACTACGCGCGCGCGCACTCATATGATAGCGAATATGATGTAGGTAGTAGGTAGGCTAATGTATCTAGGCACAAGCGTGAGGTCCTAGGGTGAACGACCTTAAACATCTGGGCGGAATTCGTACCTATACTGGAGCAAACGCCGTTTGATCTAGCCGCGCAGTCCACCGGCCGAGTCAGAAAAAATAATATGCAAAATTTAAAGTGTGTTTATATTTTTTGTATGGAAAAAAAATGTTTCGAATTTTGAAAAGTCGTAGAACAAATGTTGTTCAGGGTGATGATACGAAGTCAGGATTAAGTGGTTTTGGGTATTTTTTCAATTACCCTGTACTTATATTGTAGATTTGTGTTTTTTTCAATGAAAAAGAAAGAAATAAAAGAAGTTATATATATTTGAAAACTTCGATTTATTCCGTCTTTTTCCATCAAAACTTTTTTTTGTACCATAAATACAAGGTCACGTAGAGAACAAACAAAATATATGAAACCGAAACAAACTCAAATAATACTTGTTTACCGGAACCGGAAAACTAACATTTGTTCCTATTCTCACGCTGGTAAATTAATCAGAATGGGGTGAGTGATGTTAAGGGTAGAAAATGTAGAAATACATAACCATAGTATAAGAAAAACCATGTTTCAAGTAACAATAATTTGTAGGAGACTGCGGATCTTTTAATAAAGGAAAATCAAAACGAGAAATAATAAAATTAAGCTCTAATAAATCCACAGAGTAAAATAAAATTATGTTTCTATACCTTTAATCTTGTGTGTTGTGTTTACAAACAAAAAACCCTCATACATGGCGGAAGAAACCAATCGCTCAGCCACCACTGTGCCAACCATACCTGCAAAATGTCTTTTTCAGAATGTTCACTGTTTTCATCAACATACTTTCTATTTTTTGTTCGTATTCAAAACGCAATAAAAAGTTAAAGAAAGCAACGCAAGTACGACTTAAATAAACGACGAAACGTAAACGGTAACCCATAACTATGAGAGAACGCAAACCATAAATATTTTTTTACAGGGTTGTTACGAAGTACGATTATTACCTAAAATCACAAAACGTAACAATATGTTGATTTATCGGTTTTGTTATTGCATCCGACTGAAAATATAATATAGGTAATGTTTGTTTTTATTTTTTTGTTGAAGTAAATATACGTCTGCTAGAAACGTACAGTAAAGTTAACCCCAATATAAATGCTTTGACATTGACTATACAGGATGAAATTGAATTCATTAGCAAAATTTTAAGGAGTAACTCAGACCACGAACCTGAACAACTTTCATTATGAAGCCAACTCAAACAGCGCGAAAAAAAAGCAGCTGTTCCATACATATTGCCGAGTACCTATTGCACTTCTGTATGGAACAGCTGTTTTTTTTTCGCGCTGTTTGAGTTGGCTCCATAATGAAAGTTGTTCAGGTTCGTGGTCTGAGTCACTCCTTAAAATTTTGCTAATGAATTCAATTTCATCCTGTATAGTCAATGTCAAAGCATTTATATTGGGGTTAACTTTACTGTACGTTTCTAGCAGACGTATATTCACTTGCTAATGAATTCAATTAGGTTTAGGTTTAAAGAAATTTACTCTCAATATAAACATAACATATCACTTACTTGAGAACAATACTAATGTAGCTTAAAATTAAAGTAATTCGACATCACCAGTGAGTAACATACTAATTACATCTAATATAAATTTACCACTATCCGAAACCAGACCCACTCAACGCATTTATTTTTCCAGAAGTATTCGATTTGTTACTAAATACTGGCTAAGCTGAGTTTTGAATGCATTGAATGAGTGTACATTTCTTATAATTGAGGGTATTTTATTATAAAGTTGAGCTCCTTCAAAAAAAAAATTCAAATTTCATCCTCTATAGTCAATGTCAAAGCATTTATTTCAATAAAACCAGGTTTACAGGCAATTTTGAATTGTCAAGGAGTCGGTTAGTTAGCCAGAAAGGCTCGGTTAGTCAAAACGATGAAGCTAGTTCTTGTTCCAGTTAGAACCTCCACTGTATTAAATCAAGTTTTGATTACACACAAAATACTGGTTTTATTATTCTTTTTCTTTTTTATGTTAAAACAATGTAGATAAAGAGCAATACAAAACATTTCAGAAAAGGTTTAATTAATCCATGGCAGTAAAGAGATGACCAATCTCCACTACAACGCCGGTGGAGACCATCTAACTTAACCATTTTGAAGGGGACGGAAAGTAGGTAGTTGGCCAGTTTTCTTAAATTCATCCTCTCATTTTCACCAACTTTCCAACCCTAGCAACGCGTAAACATCTTTATAGCAGCCATACAAAAGACCGAGCGTAAATAAAAAAAAAACTCGCATTTCCATAAAAAAAATACGGGTAACATAGAGTAACGAAGTATCAGGTGTTACCGACCGAGATGCATGATTAATGCTCGGGTGTGCTCACAGATGCTCGTATATGCTCGGCATAATGCTCGCTTTTAACACGTGCGCTCCAGAATATATTAATTAATCTTATCTGCAAGTTTGATGGAAAGCTTTGTGGTACATCTATGGTTTACGTTACTCTGTGCTCTAATGGTTTATTAATTAGTGTTAAAAAATAGTGAAATTACTCTAAGAATACAGAATTATTAATTTTTATTTTTGAATTTTTACGGCTAACTTTTTAAGTGTTTTTACAAATGGTTCACATCTCAAGATCAATCACAATAATTGTGATTGATTGTGTAAATTATTTACAAATATTCTAAAAATATTATTATAGATAAATTGTGTTCTGAAAATTCAGAATGATTATAGGTAGGTATCATTCAAAACCAGTTCAAGAAATAAAAAAAATCTCATTGTGCTTAGATTATTATAATATCCAATAACTGTATTTATTGTGTGAAGATTTCGACTTAAATAGAACAAGAATATAGCAGCATAAAAAAAAAACAAAAACAATCTTTTTTTTTAGATTACATGGAAATCCTTGCTGATTTGTGATTTCACGTAACACTTTCACAAACTCATTACATATCTGGCTGGTAACAAAATCCTAAGACGCGGGATCCAATAATCCGACAGCGAATGGAAAGGAACCTATTTTCACTGTTAAAAGCCAGGCTTTTTCCCTTGGGTTTATTTGGTAATAGATAAAGGAATACATGAGATAAGCATGAAGATGACAGCACATGACTGATGACGTCACTTATTACCTATAGGTACGAATATAGTGAAGAGTTTGTTTATTTTTTTGTTTGAACTATGAATCTAAGGAACTACTGGTCCGAATCTGAAAATTCTTTCACTAATAGAAAGACGTTGTATCGGCTGTTATAGGCTATTTATACAGTTTTTATTTTTAATTTAGGGTATCGTATCAAAATTTAAGTGGACGAAGTCGCTGGTTTAACCTAGTGCTTTTATATAAGAGTTTTTATTTTCACTCAAGATTTTTCTTTGTGATCTTTTTTCAAATTTCGAGAGTACTTTTGCGTAAAAAAATAATTAGATACAATATTACTCTCTCTGAAATAGTTCAAAGGTTTCATAATTTAATTTGAATAATAACGAAGTTGCACAGCCTGTTAATTATGATTTTACAGTTAATTAACTGACAAGTAAGAGCACTCAAAGGCCAGACACATTTGCAACGAGATTTCAAACTGTAATTGTATTAGTTAATTAGTTCGTATTAATTATTTTGACAATGGCAATTACTTCGGTGAATTTTTTTTAAAGATTGAACAACAAAACTTTTTTTATTTAATTGAAATAGAAGACGTACTTATAGTTTGAAAAAGGAATCACGAAACGTGACGTACAGCGTCATCAACTGCTTACCCCCCGGCTTCAATTTTTTTTTCGAATAGGGGTTAAGCCGTTGATGATGGTGTCTGTACAAAGGACATGCCTTTGTCTATGAAGTGTTATTTTTTTTCCCCAAAAGAAAAATATTTCGCGCCCACACAATAATAACTTTACAACAACAAAAAACGATAACAATCGCGACTAAAATAATAACAAATCACGCGCCATATTTACAAGCTACAACATCACATAAATCACACATAATATTACCGCGAGACGTTCGCGCCATCGTGCTGGCTAGTGGCTCCACCTACTTCCCTGTATGCAAACCATTTTGTTTACACGAAGATGGGGCGCAGAATAACTTTTCCTATTTTCTTTTCTTCCCATTGTTTATAGTTTAGCGTGAGTACGAGGTGAATTTATAATGTTGTTGGAGCCCGAAAAGGTGGGAGACTGTTAATCCAGTTGTTACTGGGTTCAGGGTGGTATTTAGAGATCCATTAAAAGAGCCAACATAATGGTGGTGCTTGAAAAAGTTTTGCGTGCTTTGGATAGTGCGCTAATTCGCCAACCTTCTTCACTACCCACATTATCTTTTTCATCAAGGCATGTTTAGTTTTTTTTTGCCTATGCTGGGGCCCATTGTCTAGCTAACGCGGTATCTCTCACCTTCCGTTCAGTGAGCTCTGTACATGTCATGATACGATATTAACCGGTTGTGATAATTTTTGTTCCCTTTCTCTCCTAATAAAGGAAGAACTTGCATAGAATTATATTAAAACTTCTACTTCCCACATTATTACAAAAAAGAAACCACGGCATCGCACCCATTTCGCGTGAAAATGTCAAGCCAGTTGGCTTGACGTTGGGGGGACGAACGCGATCAGTTGAGCGCGTTCGTCCCCCCAACGTTCATTTGACAACGTAGGACACTTCGATAGGTTTCTACTGTTTGTTGTTTTCGCGCCGCTTCGCGTTCGCTTTGAATCGCCCACGTAAGACGCCACGTTAGGCTTCCCCCAAGTTCTTCCAGAAACTTCTTTCTTGCGTCACCTTGAAAGAGCTACGCGTTCAGGTCATCCCGCCACCTGTTTCTGGGCCGTCTTCGGCGACGCTGTCCATCGTCAGACACACCCATTGCGTGGCTGACATGACCGGCACAATCCCATTTAAGCCTGCAGCATTATTGCCCACGTCTGTTATGCCTGTTTTGGAACGTAGCGTGGTATTCCAGAATATTGTTTAACACTAGTATTCGTGGAATGATGCGATCGTAAGCTAAAGGTCCATGTGATGATTGTACGCAAGCCTGTTATCTAAAATCGATTAGTACACATTCTTTACAAAGTTATAGCAGCGAAGACACGAGGTGTTCCGATTACCTTTGAGAAACTTTGAGGACGGCATGTGTTTTATCTTAAATCTGATATCTTTGTAGAGGATTAAATCGAGCGTCTGAGAAGTTTATGAGGATGTGGTGTAGCAAGCATTCAGAATTCTTTTTGTTGTTGTTTGATGGTAGTGTAAATTTGTTGCTGCATATCAACCGGATAATCATTTTGTAAAGAAGGTTTTACAGCCTATTTTGTCCTACATCAGTAAAAACCATTTTCTTCAAAGAAAGGACATTGTTAAATGTTTCGGAGCGATTCAAATTTTGTATTAAGGATCTCCTTGATGTAAAAGATCATTTAGAATTGTTTAATCTCCAAACAACTTCCATTTCTTCCCTCAAGAAGGCAATAAAATACAACATTGGAGGCATTGTATGAAAACTGAAGCGCCTCTCAACAATTTCCCCGCACGTAACAGCAAATAACGTTTACGTCTCGAATTTCCGACATCATAGGAAGCTCCCATATCCTTTTCCGTTTGTACTGAGAAATCGTTAGACAGGTTCTTGGACTTTGAATATTATGTTTTATGAGTCGTTGAACAAGAAACACATCTTCTACTTTTCGAATCGATCTCCTAAGGTGCAGGTATAGGGTACGATAGGGGCACTTTGGGCACTGTAGTACCACTTACTACAGTGCCCAAAGTGCCCCTATACCTGCATACCTATACCTGCTGACACTGGCCCACGCCAGTGTCAGCAGGCAGCGGCCTACCTGAGTGCGCAGTCTAATGAAGGCTTTCCATATAGGACACTGCAAATCACTTCCAAGTGGCAGGTGCTCCTTGGGTTGAACGAAGTTGGGAGGTGGTGGATGGAGATTCTCCCACAACTTACGCGAAACTTACTGCGAATCGGATTCTAATATTACCAAGAAACACATTTGGATGGCAAATAACCCGAAGCATCAGATGGGCTTCGGCTTTGGTGGTCACAGGTGCCTATAGACACCTGCAATACTACAGGCCTTGAAATGTCTTCTGTCCCTGTAATTACACCAGCATCCATACCCTACAAACTAGAACATAGCAGCACTGCTTTGCAGTAGAAATAGGCATGTAGTAGTCATTCCACTGACAAGCTACTCCACATAGTACTCTATTGTCTTTGTTTTAAGGTTCGTTTCTCCAAGCAATATACCGTCCGACTTTCTCTGTACTCCGGAAAGGCAGGAGTGACCAATTCCATGGATATCGAATGAGTTGTACACTCTTCCTATACGATAATAAAATATGTAACCACTTTGATCGTTGATCAATTTGCCAAACGTAGTTATCCTGTCAAAATTCAATTTCGGCTTTCCTATGGAAACGTTTACCGGTTGGTCTGTGTTAGGCAGAAGCTTGATCAAAGCTTGGCTGGCTAGCGAATGTGATATGAGTCATACAAAAAATATGATGTTCATACTCGTACATAATATAATAACGTTGAAGAGTTTGTTTGATTTTTTGGTTTGAACGTGTTTATTTCCAGAACTACCGCTCCTATGCTGAAAATTGTTTCAGTAAGAGGAAGCTACGTTAGCCCGTAGAACTATGGCTATAACCATAGTTCCTTATTTCTTTAAAAACTCCCGCGGCCGAAGTCGAAGGTAAAAGCTAGTTAATTATAAAGTCCACGTACTTTCTAACTTTATCGTGGTCTCTACTGACATTGGTGAAGGAAAACATCGTACATACATAGAAGAGAATTCTACCTGCCTGACTATCTATTCCAAATATACGTCCATATTAAAAGTTGAAGAACAAATGGTTTCCTAAGGTGTTCGAGCGCACACCGTTAGGTAGTGAAGTGGAAAATGAACAGCCATAACAGTTAGCGTTAAGTTCCAGGTCCCTCCGACATCTGCAGGGTTACGGGGCGCATAAATCTATGGGACCCTCATTTAATACTATGGTGCAAGTGAGGGGTGACTAAAACGTATGGCAAAGGTAGAGGTATAAAAGCTTTTGGGGAGCACAAAGGAGGCAGCTTTTAGCTGATGTACGTTTGGAGTTACTTGTGTTATAGTGACTTTTTTGATTGCCTAGAAATTGCGAAGTTCTCTCACTTAGTGCTTCGAACTAGAAATGAAGTTTCTATTCCATAGAGAGAGATCCATACATTCATCAGTATGAAAAAAAAAATTTTTGAGGGTATAATATATTTTCCAATGTGAAGAATACATTACCAGGAGTAGATTGATATACTTACCATATTTTGAAACAACAAAAAAATATTACAAAATAAAAATAACACTTTTTCGTTTCATATCGATGTCCATTATGTGTTTATAAAAAAAAGAAAGTTACAAGCGACATTAACGGGTTATCAAATTGGCAGACAAGTGATGTGACAAGTGTGTGGAAAAAAATAATCATTATTTGTGATATTATTTCCCATAAAACGATGCAATTTCAGTGTAAGAACCGCGAAACGGCGGTTGTCTGTGTCACTGTTACTGATAGTCGCCGTTTCGTTCTGAAATAATGAGTTTCTTGTCAAACTATTCATTTTTTTTGCGGGGTTTTAAAAATATTGTAAATGCCTTAAGATACTCTTTAGGTACCCAAGAATATAAGAATTAGAATTTCAACTTCTCTAAACATCTTTATTTTTTTTTGTACAAATCCTGCCATGATTCTTTGCCCAATTGAATATGAATTTTATCCCTTTGTAATAAAGTTAAAAATCTATCAAAGAAAGATACCTAGATTGTTGTAGCTTGATGTGCTGGTAGTGCTGGCCACTGTACTATTCCATAAATAAGGACTAAACTACATTTTTTTTTAGTTAGGTTAAATTACTTTTTACAGCTCTAGAAGTCTTAAGAGGAAACACAAGGGCCGTTTTTCCATACAAACTTAGTCCCCTGTTTCCTCCCTGGATAATGCCAGTAGATCAATATTTTTTTTTTAAATATCCATGGCTACTTTTGGCATGTCCCTATGTTTTCCTTTTTCTCATAAATGTATTATTAAAAGAGATATGAATATTCAAAAACCTAAAAAATTGGCATGATTTTCCGCTGTGTTCAAACATTCAGAAAACAAATTTGACTTGATTATATAAAAAATAGAAAACATAGGAACACGGCAAAAGCCGTTCTTTATTTTTTAATGAAAAAAGCAGTTAAATCGGTTAAGTTTTGTAGAAGAAATCAGGGGACTACGAATCATTGATTTTGTGTACTTTTAATAGGTATTTTCGGTCAAAGCTGCAGTTGTCTCTATCGCGCTCTGCGGTTCGTGTTCGGGCATCGCGCGACAACAATAGATTTTACAAATACCTAATTTTCAATTCTCTAGCCCGTGGTATTTCCTCTTAATAATGGTGTGATGCCCACCAACCATGCACTATTTATTAACCAGTTATTCAAAGACCGAACTTATCTAAAAAACACATTATTTTATTTCTGTAACAAGATAATTTTTCAAAAAATAAAATTAGATTTTGAGTTACTTTAAATAGTTAGTCAATTGAGCAGGCCAATAAGAGACATTATAGCATCCTACTGTCATAAAAAAATCTATGAGGAAATCGTGATTTGACCGTTCACAAAAAGTGACAATTAATGGCTGGTATCTATCTGCATCCGTCTTTTATCACGTTACGTCAGTCAGAAAAACAGACCTGTCAAAATTTAACCAGCCAGTTACAGGTAGGTAGGTTTATAAGCAAGAAATCCATCATGTAGTCCTTAATAATCTATTAATGCACGCTAAAGTGGCAACACCGCACAATATCACTAAAATTGAAAGTCCTGATAGCCTCAGGCGTCCCCGCGCTAAGTTTGATCCTATAAAAGGAAATTAGTGCCAACCTATTGAGCACTACGGAGGTGTAAAAGCGGATTTATGGCACGATACTATAGAGCTTAGGTATGTACAGGCGTAGTTAGGTACTCCCAGGCATATCTAGTAGATTAGGTCTGTAAACCTCAGTTTTGACGGTCAGTCTTGAATTTAGAGTGTAGTGATAGATGAGTGTAATAAATTACATACTTAGTATAGAACAAAAAGACAATATTTATATAAGATTTATGTCGTAGATGAAATTATTATAAAATGATTATAATAACGAATCAGTGCATGAATTGTGGTAATTAAACACTACATAATGTGATTAATAACAAAATTAATTTACTCTTGGCAATTAAAAACGGATACAAATTATGTAGCTAACATTACCCATAGTATACAATTAGTTAAGTATTAAAATAAAATATAATATACTAAACATTAAAATCCATAAAATATATTTTATAAAAAAAAATTCGCGCCCCTCGACGGTTTTGTTTGGGGTGGCACAGGAAAAGAATACTTAAAAAATATTTTGTTGATCGGTTCTGTAGATAAGCCGTGATGAACTGATGAGTTAATACAGAGTTACCTTCACCTTCGCATTTATATCTATAAGGTGAGAAAAAGGGAATTTAAATTCATGAGAGTCAATATGAGAGTCTTTCAAAACTATAAGAAAATTCGTAAAGTTCCTTTGACTTACGCCCTACCAGGGAACCATCCTACCTAAAGAGTACTTGCAGAAAAAAGGCTCAAACAAAAGATTGGACAGGAAAAATAAACGGGAGCCAGAGGGGACCGTATGTAAATTGACTACGGCGAACTCAGTACGAGTATTTGTAAGTAAATACTATGGTAATAAACATTATTTATTATTCAGCGAATTGAAAGATCGCATCTTACAGGCCACTTAATTTCATCTCGTTTTGGAGTATGTTAATTTGCAAATGGCTACGTAACATATTAGCTTATTGTGATTTTTAAACATGAAATCGCCTGTTTTCTCATAAGAGTTAGACAGAGTATTTATATAATTTCGTCAGTTATGTTTAAAAGGAACTGTACTGTACAGTACGATTCAAACATAATGGAGGCTCTGAACACGAGGAGAGTGGCTGCGCAGTAACAATTTTACGTGAGGGCGGGGGTGAGGGATGGGGCACTGCGCAGCCAACAGCGCACTTCACAACCGCCATTAATAATAATAATTCTTTATTATCAGGCTACTAAGGCCCATAGAAAAAAATACACAAATTAAATAAACAAAACATAAACTAATACATAATTATTAACCTAGTTTACAAATCTATTTACTACGTTGGATCGGCGACGTATTGCGCTGAGTCGTGGTGTCGGCTAACCTTCCGCGAAAACGCCGATACAAGACACCCGACGGCCAAAATTCTTCCTTCAAGAAGGTCTCTAGGCGATGAGTTGGTACTCGCACCACAAAAGATTTGAAGTTAATTTTGTGACGCGACTCCAACCACTCCACTCTCAAGGTGAATTTGGTCTTCATCCTTATATACTCCACAACATCCTCTACCTTCTTAGTGTGGTGCAGACGTGACACGTACAGCTGCGTCGACGGAAAGACGGACGGGTAAGTTTGAATCGAACTGTACCATACCATAATAGGGTATTACACCCATTTTTTAAAAGTGTCTCAATGAAATTCTGTAGTGCTAATATGCCACCAAAAAAAATACAAAATTTTTATTAAATCGATAAGTCCCATAAAAATGCATCTTAATTTTTAATTTTCAAATTTCGCGCGTAGTTTGACGAAAACGCCTCTTACTGGGCGCCATATTGCTCAGCGTAAATGACGTCAGTTCGTTTTGTATCAAATGAGCTCATATTAAATATGATAATTGTATATCATTTAAAAATAATTAAAAGCATATTTTGTAATAGGTGTAATAATTAAAAAATTACGTTGGCTACAAAAAGAATAAAAGTACAAAGCCTGTATTACGCCAATCGGTTGACTAACAGTTGACAATTTTTTGTTTACACAGCCGTATGGCGTAATAACATGGTCGCTACTATTTCACTGTGTTTTATAACAGATTAAAAAAAATAAAAACTTTGAATTGAATTTAAATTTTTTTTTTTGTTATTTTATGAACTGAAACTTACATTTTCCCGACTTGTTTATGCCTAAACTGTCTCAATAACATATTTATAGATTTTTTCTCGTATAGAGTAAAATACCCTATTGCAAAGGCACATTGGTACTCGCTCGTGCCCGGTTGCACCGACCTTGCGTACGAGACACGGAATTAATTAATCTGTGACGCGGATGCCTTCACGGCTATCACGACATACTACTATCTATCATCATGTCAACCTTTAGACGCCCACTGCTGGGTATAGGTCTCCCCCAAGGGGGGTTCAGCCGTAATCGCCATGCTTGGCCGATGCATGTTGGCGATCGCAATAGGTGTTATGGTATTCAGAAGGACGCTGCTGCCCATCCTCTGGTCAATATCCCTCTGTCGCCTTCTACGATTCCCACGGGCAGGAATGGGGTGGTGCTAGTCGCGGCGGGCACCAAACGGCGAACATACTATCTATACCAGTGGTTCCTAACCTTTTCAGTCTTGTCACCCCTATGACTTAACTAGAGAATCTGATTTACCCCTCCCCCTCATGTTACCAATGAACACAGAACAAAACAACACACATAAATACAAATTGACTTTATTAGACACTAGCTGACCCTACAGACGTTGTCCTGTCCCTACCTACCTACCTACATACCCTACCAACTTACCTATCTACCCTACCAATCTACCTACCTACCTACCTATATCCAAGGAATATAAATAGTTTCATACAAACGATTATCCCCTATTTCACCCCTTGGGGGTTGAATTTTGAAAAATCTTTCCTTAGTGGATGCTTTCGTCATATGAGGAATACGTGTACGAAATTTCAATTTTCTAGCCTTAAGGGTTTGGCCTGTGCGTTGATACATCAGTCAATCACTTTTGCCTTTTATATATATAGAATATTGCACAAAAATATTGAGTAAGTTCCTAAAAATCACATTACCTATCTATTTAATCTTTGTAGACTTTACTAAACCTAACATTAAAAAACTTGAAAATATTTTTTTTTTAGTGTGAAGGTTGGTACTGTTTGTTTTGTAAGTAATGCACTGGCGAGCTAGATTTGGTCTAATCTTTTGTTATAGTAACCACATATTACCTCCGCAGAATACCAGTATTACCTCCGCAGGTATTACCCCCAGGTTAGGAACCGTGGATCTATACTAATATTATAAAAAGGTAAAATTAGTTGTTAGTTTGTAAGTTTGTATGTAGGTGGTACTTCATCAACGAAACTACTCATCCTAATTCAAGAATTCTTACACCAATAGGAAACTACGTTATTTTTGCTTTAAAAAATGTAGGATTTTCGAGATATTCTCGCGGACAAACTTGCGGGCAAAGTGTTAGTATTAAATAAGTGTACCTAAACAAATTACGTAATTAGGTACTATTTCAGACATTTCCTAGTTATATTATCACATAGACAAACGTCGCCTATTGAATTGATAAGACCCTAGTTTTTGTATAGAGCCACTCTAAGTAAGTGGCTGTTTACAGATAGCCACCGAATAGCGTCGATATCTTAAAACGTTTGTGTTTCTCACCCACTTTTTTATTAAGTCACTTCACTTGCTTCTAATTACTGGAATAATATAAACTGCAGATTTTACTAGAAAACGAGGGGTTTGATGTTCAAAATTACCGATTGTCGAGAAAGGCCTTTGCCCACAGCTGGGCATACATCATGATTCCAGTCAGCACAAAGCATATGTGGATCATAATTTGTTCGTTCTGTCCAGTTCATCCTGCCAACTTGTAAGTGCTTACGTGCTGTCAATATGAATGCGAAAGTAACTCTGTTACGTTATTCGTTATTGACGCAACGGCTGAACTAATTTTGATGAAATTTGGTATGATTATAGCTTGAAACTACGGGATAGGATATAGGACTTTTTAATTAGCGACTTCGTTTAAATCCGCAATAACCGACATTCACGCGGACGAAGTCGCGGGCAAAAGCTAGTAAAACATAAAAAGCAAAGAAAAAATCCAGCCCTTGTAATGCCATGGTCTTTTGTATCTTACTATATTTTAATTTCATTTTATTTCCCTCTCTTTCTAGAGCTAGTGCGGACCAGTCCCTCTTGCAAGCGTCAAGCTCATCCCGCCATTTTCTGCCTGTGGGAGTACTAATACTTATACTGTGCTGTGGGTCTATCACGATGTCATATGCCTGTCTGACCTCCACAACCCAGTAACTGGGTAACACGATACCCCTTGTTAAGGGGCTATTAACGACTTTTACAGATTTTAAACTGACAATCACGTCCAAATGGGTAGGTAGCGTAAATGATTTGAAAAAAAATATATGTTAAACTAAAACATTCTCTTAATCATTTAGTATGTGAATATTTTTGATTATATTCATATTAAATAGTTTAATTAACTCGTGAACTACTCGTGTACTTAGTGCAGTTTTCAAATGACACAGGGCAGGTGTTCAGCATTCTAAGAGGCCACAAAAATATTTTCGCCCACACATCAAAAACACTTTAACCACTTCATTTGACTAGTAAACACGGCAGCTACGTTATCAGTGTCAAGTTGACTTTGACACGAGGGTAGATAGCGCATTTAGGCCAGATACGCACGGGCGGAGGTTATCAATCAGCCACCGTGGCGTGCCAGGGTCGTAGGATCACTGTGTAGCTCGCCTTATTCGATCTGAAGGAGGTTTTAAAGAAGTTAAGCAGATTTGTGTTTGAAAGGAAAAGTTGGGCTAACTGATTCTATGCGTAAAGGGGATAAGGAAGGATGGGGTAGGATGTTCGGATCATTGGCATATAATTTCGTTTGCGGTGGGCACAGCTGGGGGGCCTGACGTTGAGAAATAAAGCTTCAGGATATCATACTGTTTGTTTGGCCGAGTGTGAAAAGCAAAGCTAGACCATTTTTAATCGAAGTCAAAGCTCTTGTTCCATTAACCTGTTTACAAGTTTTGAATTAATCAAGGAGTCGATCAGTTAGAAAAGTTGAAGCTAGTTGCATGTTCCAAAACATAGGTAGGTTTTTTGGACTCTTTACTAGGATAGGTCTAACGTTCAACGAGAAAAATATCATCATGATTAACAAAGAGAGGATTTGAAATAAAAGTATTCATAATTACTAACCGTCTATAATCGTTTTAACGTGACCAAATAACAGAACACACAATTTATTCTAATCATATACAATTATTATTTACTGTACTTAGTTGTTTATTATGTATCTAATTTATCATGGAAGGTTAATAAGTATTTATCTGTTATTTATTAAAACTAATAATTGAATACAGAATAAACACCAATACTAATGTAGAGACTACATGATTATACTAACAGCTAATACATATTCGCTAAATGCAAATTAGATACACAATTTCCGCAACAACAGATGGAAAGTAATAGAATCCAGACTTAGAATGTAATATTACTACTGCGGTTCTGCCAATGCGCTGCTAATAAATAATCAGATGAAATTAGAATAAATATGAATGATCCAAGAAACAAGCAGAATACAGTAGAATAAATAGCAGTAGTAATAATAGGGAAGTACTACCACTAGACCTATTACACCTGTAAGGCAGGTCCACCAGAGATGTGCGAGGATGCGTAGCGAGGGACGTGTGTGATAATGACCAATGATACCGCTCTATTGTCATTACTTGGACTAAGCTAGCGCTGTAATTGGCTAGTTTCACACAAATCCCTCGCTACACATCTCTGGCGGAAACGCAGCCTAAAGCAGTTGCTCTGTTCCAGCTTGAAGGGTTGGTTCCGGTGTAATTAAAGGCATACCTATGAGACATTTTAACTTTGTTTCTGGGATGGTATCGCGTGTAACGGCAGCGGTGACCACTTAACATCAGTGGCCGTCGCCATGTTTGCCTTACTATGACATGAAAAGACTACCTAACAACAAGACTAGAATTCACTAGATAAGTAAAATAGACAACACTGAATTCAACCACTAGGAGGTACTTAGTAGTTAGGAGCAATCACGTTGCCATGAACACAGAGTTCGACTGACGGCTTGCAATAAAGTTAAAAAAGACAAGGTCAAAGTCAAATCATTTATTTCAATTAGACCATTAAAAAGGCACTTTTGAACGTCATAATAAAAAAATATAAAGTTGATTCTAGTTGCCCATTCCAAAAGGCTGCTTTAAACATAAACAAGGGCTGCTACTACCAATCCCTTAACAGATGAAGAAGCAACAATATTCCAACAAGATTTACTCAACAACATTCAAAATAGTCAAACAAATTACTCATCCAAAACATAGAAAGGACGTCAACATCTGACCTATATTCAAAGCCAGCTAGTCTATTGTAACACCAGATTTTATTTACATATATTAAACGAAAACGTATGATAAAGTCCATGAACGTTGGCTATCATCCAACTGGGAATTAGACACACTGGCATAACGTAAAAAATCGTACTACAGATAGCCAATAGTTATTGATACTTCCTCTAATATAACTGGTCCATAATTCTTTGAGGATTACGTTATCAGAATGGAGGGTAAAGACTTATTTTTGCGTGAGAGCTCGTTTTTTGTCGTTCCGTTGTTTTGGCAACTTCTCTCGTTGTTAGCCAAAGTTTGCGTCATAAGTGCCGGGATGAATTGACAGTTAGTATTTTTGCTTTCAACGAATTGAGTTTGCGAGGGAATATTGTGATTTCTTTGTAAGTTATTGCGTTGCTCATTTGTTCTGAATTTAAGGTTTAACCGTGACAAAATTACTTTCTTCACTTTCGTGTACAGATATAAATCTTGTTCTGTTTGGTTGGTCATTTAAATTGATGTTTACTTAACGTATATTCTATATTATTAGTATTATTTATTGTGCGAACTGCAAGACTGTGGAATTCACTGCCCGCCTCTCTATTCCCCGATACATATAATCTGGGTATCTTCAAGGCACGAGTGAACCGGTTTTTTCTAGGCAAGCGTGCTCCACCTTAGGCCGCATCATCACTTAAGATCAGGTGAGTTGCGGTCAAACGCAAGCCTATAACAAAATAAAAAAAATAAAAAAATAAATACTAGCTGACCCTACAGACGTTGTCGTGTCCCTATCTACCTAACCTACCAATCTACCTACCTACCCTACCCTACCTATACCTACCTACCTACCTACCTACCCAACCTACCTACCCTACCTACCTATACCTACCTACCTACCTACCTAGGTAGGTAGGTAATGCAAATATATCCAAGGAATATAAAAAGTTTCATACAAACTTTTATCCCCTATTTCACCCCCTTGGAGGTTGAATTTTCAAAAATCCTTTCTTAGTGGATGCCTTCGACATATGAGGAATACGTGTACGAAATTTAAATTTTCTAGCCTTAAGGGTTTGGCCTGGGATACATCAGTCAATCACTTTTGCCTTTTATATAAATAGATGTCTCGCTTGTAGTATATTGGTCATAATTTACAATTGTAAACTGCCACTAAAATATGTCCATTGTCCATGTATTTGCACCCGAACATTACATTTCGAGAATCACATTATTCAACAATCACTATGCACTACTGAAGTAGGATACTCGTTTTTCTTACAAATACAAGAACAAAGAGCAACATAATATTACGTGCACCGTGCAGTTCTAATGAAAGTCGAATCAAAGGCTCTTTCCATTCTCTCCAACCATTTCGATTCAAAGAACTAATAAATTCAATTCAACATTGAAAGAATTCGCAATGTTTCTTTTGATGCAAATAAACTACCAGTGAGTGCATTAAGGTGCAAACTGTAATAGGATGCAGCTCATTAAATCGATCTTTAAATTCAATAAATTTTGCTATTCATGGATTCAAACGGTGCATCGTCCGTTAGGTACTTGGATAACTTGGATCTCTTAAGAGTTACGGAGTTCTAAACGGGATTCGATGGAAAAAACGTGGGCGACACACATTAAGACTAGATCTACGAAGATTGTAAATTTGTAAAGATGGACGCTCTTAGATGGCATTGTCCGGCAAAGCTGTATAAGCCATACTCGTTTAGATATGGCCTATGAGGCGGTCTTTTTCTATATAAACACACAGAATAGCACAGCAACATGAAGGTAATAAATAAAATGGAATATGTAAATAGGTTTTCAAGCGTTATAACTGCAGTATAAAAAGGCAATTATGATAAAACATAAATCTCAAACATGTAACAATAATCCAAAAATTAAACCGGAGGAAAATTTTGTAACAAGAAAATGCAAAAGATGAAACCGCACAAAAGTTTCACCGTACGAAATGAGCGGAACAGTAAGAATTATGAGGACAGTACGGCCGACTTCTGGCTAATTAGGAGCGACGAAGCCTGAAAACTTATCATTTTAAGATATTAATAACGT
Source organism: Charanyca ferruginea (assembly GCA_947361185.1). Taxonomy (NCBI): domain Eukaryota; kingdom Metazoa; phylum Arthropoda; class Insecta; order Lepidoptera; family Noctuidae; genus Charanyca; species Charanyca ferruginea. The sequence goes on along the minus strand of OX376058.1, from coordinate 25,398,986 downwards.
TTAATTAAGAAACAGACTTTACAGAAAATGAGTTTTAATATAAAACGGGACATCGCATCTGCAGTCTTATGAGATGGCAGATGTTGCAGCTAGTACAATATTATGAAAATTCTGAGATGTTGTATAAAGGCCTTTTCAGATCCGTATGAGGACATTGAAACTCTTTTAAAATTATCAGCATTAAAGTAACTGAATGTATTTCCAGAAACAAACAACAGTCGAACTCGACGCCAACCTCGGTAATTTTAATGCAAATTATGGAGACATTCCAAAAACTTGTGACACTCCCCCAACAGCAAGAAAAAATCTAATTTCCTTCCCCAAAAAATCCCTAAAGTGCTTATTCCAAGTATATAGGATCAAATTCCCCTAGCAACACGCGGCTGCTACATCAGCGAAGGCGAAATTGCATTAAGTAAAATGTGAGAAATGAAGATAATATACGGAAAAAGGGAGAAAAAAACCAACAGACGTAGCCCGTGTTTTAGTTAAGAGGTATAATATAGACCTCTTTAGATCGAGTGGCGTAGAGGACATAAAGATAAGATTGAAGAAGTTAGACCACTTGAACATGGGTTGTCAGGTCATGAGGCAAAAGATGCCCCGAATGTTCTGTTAGCTGTAAGATTACACAAATTGGTAGAATTATGAAAACAACTAGTGACAATGTTGACTGATCCTTTAGTAAATCAAAATGTACAACTATAAAGGACAGGACACAGACAGTAACAGGGACTATAGGTATTATCAAATGGTTTAAGTATAGTATAACACATGTTGAATAAAGTATGTTCTAGAATGTGCCGTGTACATACGGATATTCACCAGAGGATGGGCAGCAGCGTCCTTCTGAGTAGACCATAACACCTACTGCGATCGCCAACATGCATCGGCCAAGCACGGCGATTACGGCTGAACCACCCCTGGGAAACTTATCCCCAGCGGTGGGTGTCTAAGGGTTGATGATGATGATGACATTCTAGAATGAAGCTAACGAACTACCAACACAAAAAATATTACCAAAACACGATGATAAAGGAAATTTTGAACCAGTTTATGCTATCTCTGTAGCTTTATTTGCCTTATGAATATTAACGTCTGTCTGTATTGAGGGCGCTCACAAATCTCCTACCACTTTGTTACTCCGTCTGCAAGTGACTACAGACTTGTAATAATGAACTCTCAGCTATAGTTGTTTCTGCAGAATAAATTAAAATAAATATCACTTGAGTTTCGCAGAAATAGCTTGGGAATGGAAAAGGGTAGCTGATTGAACGAATAAAGGAAAAAGTGGACAGTAAAGAGTTGGATTTTACAGAGAGTGAATCTAAAAGGACTGCAGTTTCTTAGTAGACCCAATTAATGAAGGCAGTACATTTCAAATTCAGCCAATAACGTCGATCAATGAGCATGAGCGTCCAATCAGAACCGTTCAGTTAGCGTTTGTAAAGGAATTGATTTGATGAAAAATGGTTTTATTATCTCGATATACTGATCTTGACGTGACATTTCATGATGATAACGAAGAATATCAACAAACAAGTAATAAAGATTTATGAATGTAGTAATTGAGAGTTGTAATTAGCCATTTTTACAAACAAGACCATTATTACAACATCTTTGATCTATAAAAAAGCCAGCAAAAAAATTATAGGTCGGTTAGAGGTCATGGATACGCGGATAATGATGAAACTGCGCAAAAGCGTATTGTCGCTAAAACATTTTTTTTTGTTTTTCGGATAATATCATGTTCATGTTAGTAGTAGGTCATGGATATCTCTATTTATACACTGTTTTAATGTTGAAAGGGGTCAGTTATCGTTCAGCACAAATCTGGTTTAATAAAGGTTTAAAATCTCAATCCTTGTGAGGGTCATATCAATTATACGAACACACACACTGAGGTAATATTTAAGTACTCAGTGGGCACACATAATTTATTTTACAAAAACTTCCAACTGATCTTCTAACTAAAATCTAATGTCAGGCAGTGGTGAAATCCGTAAACAGTGATTTTTCACATGAAAATGAAAAAGTCGTTTGCAATAATTTTTGCTCAATTTTTTTTTCTTAAAAAGCTTAACAATTATTTACTGAAAATAGTTTGACAGTGTTAATCCATATTTAGTATTATAAATGTGAAAGTAACTGCCTGTACGCTTTTACCATGAAACGGCTGAACCGATTTTAATGATATTTGGTATAAAAATAGCTTGAAGCTTGAGGAAAGCACACAGAACACTTTTTAATCCGCGATAAACGACATTTACGCGGACGAAGTCGCGGGCAAAAGCTAGTTTCTAATAAATAGATGCAACCGAACTAAGCAACGCCTGTATTTCAGTTTTCAGTGTCTTTTCCCTCGATATTTGAACAAAAAATGCCAACAAAGCAAATATGTTTGGTTGTACTCACAGTTACAGATAGACCTAGATAACGCAAGAGCAACTACTTCGCGTGCCTAGTTTCGTGCCTAGCTTACGTACAAAAATCGTAAGTAAAAAAATAAAGTAACCGTTTCCTTCCATCGGTAAGTCATTTTGTGATTAATATTATGCGTAATTAATTTAAAAATCAATTATTTTTAATCTAATACCTTCAGTAATACCTGGTAATACCAAATTTAAGAAAAACAAAACATTGTGACGCCATTCTAGGTAGTCAAAAAATGGCACGCTTGGTTTTGATACAGATTGTGATACTTGCTTTATCTAGGGTCTATCTATATCTGAGGTTGTACTACTAATTAATTTTGAATAACTTAAAGATAACTTTTTGCTTAATACGTATGTGATGTATCTTTTAACACACCTTGTTTTAACATACGTGATAATAAACTGTTCTATATACCATTCATCAGGCCATTAACTGTCACATTAATATACTTAAGTGTGCCTCGAGAAAGGCAAATAAGCGTAATAATACTTAAAATACCATTACCAGTCATCGGTCTCATATATTGTTGTCAACTGAGGAAAGAATGTAACAATGCCTTTGGGCAACACGAATAGTGAAGTAAGTAAAGTAAGTTTTTAAGCAATTTGCAGCTCAGAATTAGGTTGTATTGTAATAAAAAAAACCGGACAAATCTTTTTTTTACGTTAACATAGAGGGTTGATTTTTAACAGCATTAAGAGACCATAGACTTGAGTATACGGTTTTAATTTCAACTCGATACCTCCACACGTTCCCGAGATAAAGGGTTTTTACAGACAGACAGACAGACGAACAACAAAGTGATCCTATAAGGATCCTATAAGGATCCGTTCCTCAAAAGGAAAAAACGGAACCCTAAAAAAATATTCGCGGAAATAACAATTATGCATTTACAGAATTATAATAATTAAAATTATCAACATAACTCTCCAAATATGAAAACCTTGTAAACGTTATATTTTCATTAAACATGCACATTTAATGAAAACATTGCAATAAACGGAACAATATTTAAATTGCGTGGACTACCCATGGCGCATCCCCCTTAATGCAGGAGACATTTTTGAATTTTCGTACGGATTTTCTAATTCCAGAAAAAAAGGAAACTATATTTTTTATGTTGGAAAAATAGTTTTTGTTTTTTCACACCCTACCAAAAATATGGTTTAGTAACAAAATTTTAATACCTACCTATTTTACGCTTGGTATGTCATTCAAGGTTGCACAGCATGTTTTGGCAAAACAAGCTAAACTTAGAAATTCTTGTTAGCAAAATATAAACAAAAATATTTGGAACTCGGTTTACGCAAGCTAAAAACAAATTCCGACAAACAAAATATTTCTCGAAAAGTATTATTTTATTATTAGTTCATTCTTAGAATCTCAAGTTACGGCAAACAAGGGAATACAAAACATCATTTTTATAAATTCAACTTGAATGCTCTATAAATGTTTGAGTTAGCGAAAATGGAGGAGAAATAATTCCGTTGTGAGATATCATTCAAAGCCAAAAGTACAGAGAAGCTCATATATGTGTTAAAAATTCAACACTTTATAAAGAAGACGTCAGATGGTAGAAGAGAATCGTAGTCGTTAATTTTAATGTGATAATAACTTTTCACAATTTTTTTTTTTTTTTTTATGTGAAACATCTATAGCCGCACGTAAAACCGATTTCTGGCGTGGCGACACATGCCGTGGCGACGCGTCACCACGCTATAATTATGATGGTATATATATACAGTCTATATGCAGTAGTGTGTACGGTGTGGCGACGCGACGCTATGCGCAATCGACTGTGCGATTACCGAAGTCACTGATTAAACGAATTAAGTAGTCACGATTTGAAATAAATTCGTAAATTTTTGTATTTAATGAAAATAAATGTTTATTGAATAAATAGTCATCGTTATCTGGAAAAAAAAATCGTAATATTTTATTTAATCATTATGACATATTTAGTTCCTATCACAATCTGTTCTTTTCTGCATATTACTTTTACAAAATAATGTCGATGTTTCACATCTGCCAGGCGTCCCGTGACGGCTCACATTTTTTTTGGGTACCTATACTTACAACAACCTTGTGGTGGGTCCCCACCCACCATACCACTCACTTAACCACACAAATGATTTTTCTCAGTGGTATAGTCACCATACCACTAGGGGTATGGGCCAGTGGTATGGTGGGTCCGCAATAAAAAAACAAATGATTCAAGAACAACTTTTTCACTTCTCTTGCTCAAAAAGGCCGTCATTGTAGCATACCAGAGCGGGGATAAAATAGCATTTCATCCTCTAGGGGGAAAAAGTTTTTTTTTTTAATTTTTGTGTGTCAAATATGACAATGAGCCTACAAAAACGAAAAAGACTTTAGTCATAAGTAGAATTATCATGAATAAAGACTCGACTTATTACTGTTTCATAAAAAAAGAACCTCATTTTAATTTTGAAAATGGATCTAAAATCGGCGATCTCTGGTAGAATGCATGCATTGTGTTGCCGGCTACAGAAGAAACAAAAAAAAGACATTGGCGCGAAATCTTTATATTTTTTCTCTAATTGCAAATTGAATTGGTAGTGACCGTAATTAATTTCTCGCAATCGTAGTAAAAGTATAGTGTAACACACGGCGCTAAAACCCATTAAAACTCGGTTTCTATTTACTCCCTCGCTAAAGCTCGCGAGTAAAACTACCTCGTATATAATGGGTCATTTTAGCTCCTTGTATAACAATCTACTATTTCTCAGTGGTATAGTCACCATATCACTAGGGGAGCCTAAAGAAATAGCTTTCGAAACTCCGAAATTATTTCTAAAACAGACACAAAGAGAACAAGATATTACAGAATAATAACGAAAACGAATATATTTTTCGCAAACTGTATAAAAGAAACAAGACAGACATTTTACTTATCATAATGAAGGTCGACCCACACTTTAGACATTACAATTTCAACCAAAAAATTGTTCAACATAAAACATCGGACAGTAGCAATAGTCTCGTCTAGTTTCAATAAATTCAACACAAAATGTGCGTGTCGAAATAAAACCAAAAAAAAAACAATGGCATTCCCACTCAAAACACTAAACATATGTGAATTAGAATAAAGAGGCTATCTCACATTGACCTAAACAATAAATCTCTCAGTTCGGGAGAGTTCGGATGTACTCGGATGTGTTCGGGCTAGCATTTGAACCCGCGACGAATTTTATCAGAAGAATAGAAGGCAAACAATAGAGGGACAACACTCAATGGAAATAACCAACTATTGTAGTCAAAATAATGAAGAGGCGCAGAAACAAATGTGAAAGGAATATCGAAGGATTCTGTAATTTGACCTTTTGGTATGTCGAGAACTGCGAATAATAACGTCGATGATGGTTTTAGAGAGGTTCGCTTCGTGCGGGAATGTCGTTGAAATATTTTGCTGAATACTATTTAGAAAAGGGACAACTTTTTGACAAATAAATTATGGGTACTTATGGCCCAAAAATCCAGCTGCTGAATTGAAGACGTTCACAAGTGCATATGAGTATTAGGTATCATTTCCTTTTTCTAATGCTCTCTGAGGAGACATCATAATCACATAACATATTCCAAGCTGATTCGTGATCGCAGTGCATCCGTACTGTGTAATAAATATCCTCTTGATCTTGACAATAATAATAATATTAAAAATCTTTATTGCTGACCATACACGATCCATAAAAAGAACACAATTAGAAAAAAATATAAATCAATAAAAGAAAAATATCAAAATAAACAATAACATCCATTAATAAATAAATAAACAGCGACCGCTGGGCAAAGGTCTCCACGCAATGGGTGCCTGAAGATGGTCGGCGTCGCCGAGGCCGGCCCAGAAAGAGGTGGCGAGATGACCTAGACGCGTACTGCGGGGGCTGGGTCGAGGCAGCGCAAGACAAAAATAACTGGAAAGACTCGGGGGAGGCCTTCGACCAGCAGTGGGACACAACGGGCTACTAAAAAAAAATGGGTAGACAAAAAGTATAAAAGAAATCGCCAAAGAAAAAAAAAATACTTCGCTTCCCGCTCACCACAGAATCGCAACCCTTAGATTATGTACCCAAGACCTCAACCCGCCAGAGACACGAAGCCAGCATAACGCCTTACCTCCACGTAATATACATCAAACATGCATGGGTTCTGCACAAATAAATCGCATTATACGTAGCGTGAAGCGACCCGAACACCTATGAATAAATGAGGACCCTTAAATTCAAGTTAACGTGTCCCACCTTCGTCGGAACGATATAATATTATAATATTCTGTGTAATGTTATGCGAAGACTCTTTGTCTTGTACTGAGTCATGGTGAACAAGTAATATTTCTTCATATAATAATGTATGTTGGCCTAAAATAAGTTAGTCATTATTACGTGTGGGTTATTCGCCGTCAAAGTTCGCTATTTCAAGGTAGTAAGGTTGAAGGTTGTATAAGTTAATCTGATAGAAAGGCGAGAATTGGGAACGACGATTTCAAATCTATTCTGATCCCCACCTAAAATGTATTTCCCTTCAAAGGACAATTGGCAAGAAACGTAATTCTATGTCTTTTGAAGGCTAGGGAGAATCAAGAAACTAACACAAAGAATTATATAAAATTAGCCCAATTTTAAATAGTCCCAATTAGTGATGTGCCGTTACTACTTTACCATTACCTACCAGTATTTTACCATCCGGAAATATTTCCAGTAAGTTTGTATTGTGTTGTTGTATGTTGTTATTGTTGACGATTAGATTTAAAAAAATTATACTGTGACTTACTGTGATTATGTCTGAAAATACTTTTGTCTAGTCCCAATTACTGACACTTGTTCACGAACTTGACTCTCTATGTTCAACTTGACACATCTGAGGAAATAAGGCCGGCTAAGAATAGTCCCCGTGTCTAGGTGAGAGGAACTAACGAAGGGTCAACATAAGAGAACAGAAGGCTACTGGGTTAAGTCAGGTGGACGGGAAGAAGTTACCCTTTTAAACTAGCAAAAATATAACAGGGTAACCTACAACCCTACTTTGCCTATTCAATCGATAATGATTTAAGAATTGAATAACCAACTACAATATACTACATGGGTATTGGCACCTAGGGGAATTTTTGCCAGGTATTTCATATTAAATATTGGCGTATTTGTACAAATAATTGCGTTACTTGGTGAACATAAAATATATACATTTATACATGTTTTTTAACTTGTATTGATCCCACAGTTAAGCAACAATTACCTATATTGAATGTTACAGCCGTCTAACGAAAAAGACATTTCGGCACTTAAGAACCGTAGGTATACAAGAATTGTTTTTAATATGAAAAGTGAAAATATTTCACCGAGAACATTGTCTGTTCAATCAAACGCATCAGGAAAGCGTTGTAAAATTAAGTTATTCTCGCATATTGCTAATGCAATAAAGTCGAATTTCAGCATCAGCGTGTCCTATTCCGGTGTCCCTGCTAGTAGTAACGACCATTTGTCATAAAAGAATAAACTTTTTATTTTCAGATTACAAATACTTGGGTAAACACGGCACGGGGTTTTCCAACTGACCATGCACACAGTTCCGCTATCACTCCACTTGCAACTAAAAAACGACCACGTATAGTCAACAAAAACACAAACAGCAGTAAACAAAACACTATCACAAAACATAGTGATGCGACAACACCAATTAACCCATCAGCTTACAGCTCAAACGTTCTATTAAATCGATTCTAATGACAGTTGCATCGTTATCGATTATACGTTGGTCAGTCAATCGTAATGGATGTCGTGTTGCACGAGACGGCGATGCTTACACCCGAGTGGGTTTTATTCGTCACATATTAACGGTTTTACGACGTGAAAAGTGATTTCACGAATGCTTGGGTATGTCATATCATGGATTATGTAGTTGATATGATGAAAGTGAAAACTCTGTGTGTTGTTTGTGATAAGGATTTATCAGACGAGTATTTTGGTTGTTGGGAAAAAACTGTATTTTTCATTTTATTGGATGTATAATTCTACTATTGTAGCTCTATCTTATCATTTATTTCTACTGACTAAGATGCCTGACTGATGACTGATGTTACGTATAAAAGTTTTTTTCAAAAAGACTACAGACTTCAAAAATAATTTGGTTTCTTGTATCACCATAGCCACTGACTTCTGAAATTACTTTTTCGGGTATTTTTTTTTAATTTATAGTTTTTGAAGTCGGTTGTCTATTTTGAAAAAAAAAATAGTTTAAAAAATTTTTGCCATCCATTAATACATTCGCGAACAACCATACGGGTGAAACAAAGAACCACATTTTTGAAGTCGTCTAAAAAGCTATGTATGTATGTATCTATTTACTTACGTAAACTCACACATTTACAATGGGCGTAGGTAAAACGAGTCGTCACAAGATCATCACCATCCCCAGGTATACATTGTAAAATACTAGTTTTTTCAACATTGCATAGAAGTATTTTCAAAACAGCCACCATTTCTTATCCAAACGAGATCTACGCGCTAGAGCTACTGACTTTACAGTACATACACACAGGGGACTAGGAAACTGGCATGCGATGTGTAGTCGGGATGTCGCCCCTACTTCCGTTATCTCGACATCACAGGATTACTGTTTTTTCTGTCTTTCCCCCCCACTTCTCCCCTCCACGCATATCCGCACTTCCTAACTATCGTAGTACGCGGATGATAGATGTGTTAAAAATAACGAGCGTTTTTTGTAAGACGCTAAGTATGATCGTAGGTACGTCTGAAGCGGCATAAGGAAAGTGACGACGAAAATGGGTAAAAATATGTTGCCGTCTTTTTACACACATTTGAGTGCTACATGTCTATTACAATATAGTAGGTATATATTGGGTCTGGGTTATCATGAGATCTACATGTATACCTCCCAAATAAGCAGATATTAAATACATGCTCAGTTTTAATTTTCTGTGCACATTACAAGGGTTGAAAGTACTCATACCATATAAAAAATTGATCTTTTATCAAATTTTATGCGACCAACACTAAAAGAATAAAATATAAAAAAATAATTATAGATTTCGATCTTTATGCAACATATGATTCTGTATTTTCACATTTCAGGGTTGGTCTCGTTGCTCGTATCCATGAGTACCTACTTTTATGTCTTGAAAGATTTTCGGTGAATTAAAAGTCAACCTGTATTCCTGTTATTATTAAAGCTATCATGAATGAAATAATTACAGCAACGTCTAGGTTAATAATAATTCTTCGCAGGCTACGAAGGAGATGGCGGGATGAACTGGACGGATTCCTCCAAAACTGGTGGGAGGAAGCAAAGAATCGGGAAAGATGGAAGGCATGGAGGGAGGCCTTTGCCCAGGAGTGGGACAGAACAGGATAACAAAAAAAAAAGGCCAAAAAGAAATCTAAAAACAACAAAAAGCACAACCCTAGAGTTACATGTGATGTCTCGGACTGATTTTACGAATGATTTTGAACAGTTGCCTTTTCTTTTCATTTAAATACCGTACAATAACTATAAAATAACATCATCATCATCATCATCATTTCAGCCGAAAGACGTCCACTGCTGGACATAGGCCTCCCCCAAGTGGCGCCACATTGACCGGTCCCGTGCGACTCGCATCCAGCGGAAAAAACAAAAACAAAATAACAATGCTTCATTATGATCTTCACTGCTGTTTAAGGCCTTTTCTCATGTAGCGAAGGCATTTATTATAGATTGACGTTTTGAGATTAACATAAAATAATGAATTAATCCTAATTAAGAAACTATGATGAAAGTAATAATAACCGAAGATAAAGTGCAGCAATAGTGCACTGTGACGAGACCGACTTGTTCAGAAACCTTGACATTTCAATTTAAAATACCTTTCTATAGAAGTTTCCATTATTACTAAGTAGATGAGGATAAAAATAAATGCGATGTAGGTATTAAGATTTTTACGGGGTCAACGGGTCAACAGATATTAATTAAATCGTTATTATAATATAAAGGTACTGTTTTGAAAGAGCCTTTATTATTTATTTATATATTCAGTTTCGGACAACAATGTAATCCATTTTCAACCGACTTCAAAAAAGGAGGAGGTTATCAATTCGTCTGTATTTTTTTTTTATGATTGTTACCTGATTTCTTTGGACTGGGTGAACCGATTTTGATGATTCCTTTTTTATTTGAAAGCTAGTGCTTCCCGTGTGGCCCCAGTTCTGACAATGGCATCCATGAGAAAACCGTATAAGTCTTAAATTTGCATTAAGTATGTGCGCGATTTCTCCGCCAAACGTAAACCGATTTTGAAAATTCTTTTTTTTATGGATAGAGTATGCTTCATGGGTGGTCCCATATAAATTTTATCGAAATTGATTCAGCACTTTTTGAAATATCAACAAATACCCAAAAATTTTACATAGACGACGTTTTAGTTTCATCAATCTTTGTAGTAGTTAACTTTCAATCTCTTCTTAATAGATTTGGATGAGAAGGAGGTACTAAAAAGCGGAAAATAAAAAGCTTTTTACAAAAAAGACAACCGCCTTCAAAAACTAAAAAGTCAAAAAAAACCTTAAGCCTTAACCTTAACACACATTGACTTTAGTTTCGGAAGTCGGTGGCAATACAAAACAACAAACAGAACAAAGCCACTGAATTTCGAAACTAAAGTCAATGTGTGTTCTGTGCTCAAGGTTTTTTTTGACTTTTTAGTTTTTGAAGGCGGTTGTCTTTTTTTGTTAGTAAAAAACCTTATACCTTTTATATGTTAGTATTTCAAAACAAAACACAAATCAACCGGCAATAATAAAACAATACATATATTATGTTCACTTAAGTGTCCGAAGCAGGTTGCACAGAGAATGACCACGCAGGAGATCAGGTGCTTAGTTGACCATCTTCTCTACAAAATGCCTCAGAACAAGAGAGTAAGGACTCTCCGCCACTGAGTTCAGGATACTATTGTTACTGACCCGCGTTCGATGCATCAGTGAAGCAATTTTCTTACGTATGACAGCGTGGAAACCGTCAGTTCGGTTTTGCGAAAACATCTCCGATGCACTACAAAAGCGGGGCCCTACAGCATCCTGAAAACATTATTATAGACCCCCAGCATACAGACCCTGACAGATACAGACCCTTTATACAGTAGCTACGTTAATTAATGAAAGGCGTTCCCTTTAACCAACAATTCTACATCGTCCATAGATAAAAAAAATAGAAGATTTTTTTTAATGTCATACAAAATTGGATTACCTACATAAAAGAAACACTCTGTACATTTCTGATCTTTTTTATATTTTTTTAGACTTTTTGACGTATTAACTATAAATATTATGTATTTATATATAATTATATATTATACACTTATTACTTTGCCCCCCCCTCCCCCATTTCTTGGGGGAGGCCTATGGCCAGCGGTGGGCGTCTTTCGGCTGAAATGATGATGATTAGTTTGCTCTTCAGTCTCAGTACGAATTGAAGTTAACGATAACGCGATCGAGCACGTTTAAAAATTCAGACCTATAGGCATTCATCTGCTTAGCCTTTACCCAACTATGATGGGGCTTCCAGTCTAACCGGATTTAGTAGAAAACCAGTGTTTTACATGACGCGACTGCTTCTATGAGCTCCACAACCCAACTTGGTAACACGATACCCCTTGGTAAGGGTGCTCGTGAGACTTTCTGCCTTCCAACGAGCCATAACTACTGTTAAAAATCTATGAATAACAGCCGGGACCCACGGCTTCACATGCTTTTCCAAGCACGGAGGAGTCTCGGTGTGGAATGAATGGCCACCCATCCACTGACTGACCGCGGCGACCGTAGCTTAACCACGACCGATATATTTGTACGGCTTATACTTATGGCAGGCATTTTGTAATATAAATCAGCAGTAAACAACATTTTGTCAAAGCGTCAATGATGATACCATTTATGAAAGTCAAGACTATACCAATAAAAAATACGACATTGCATGAAAGATTACAAATTGCGTAAATCAGCGGTCGTAAATGATATATCGCTTAAAGAATGCATGGTCAATAAGCTAGCAATCAGTTATACAGAACAAATACCAACGTTTTTTTTATAAATACAGAAATATGAATGAGTAACTGTCAAACCAGAGCAAATTAATTTATTTGGTGTAAGCTCCGTTCGCCCCTTGGATCTTGCCACTTACGATTAAAATGTTTCATTCGCCCCGTTTTTATTTATTTTCGGGTAGTGTTTCGCCCCTTGCGGCATTTCCTTGGAAATTTTACCAAAAAAGGTATAGTTAGACAGAAAAATGCATACACTTAGTTCCAGTTCATTTCTGCTTTCCTGGTAGTTTACTAAGATTTGTTATCAAAAAAAATAAAATTATAAAATTGTGGAATAAAATGTCAAAAACACAACAATGTAGATTATAGCAGTCATGAGTACCTACGCACACAGTCTTTCTAAACATAGACTTAAATTAAACATGGCGTTGCTTATAATGTATGCATTTTTCTGTCTAACTATACCTGTTTTGGTAAAATTTCCAAGGAAATGCCGCAAGGGGCGCGAATCACTACCCCAAAATAAATAAAAACGGGGCAAATGGAACATTTTAATCGCAAGGGGCAAGATCCAATGGGCGAACGGAGCGTACACCATTTATTTTGCGTTGCCTTTGTAATTAATAAGAGCATAAAATATTATGTATTTTCATTAGCCACTTAGGTACGTCATTCTGTCATACAGTTTACACTATTTTTTGTTTCATTTTTACGACTAAACTACTTTAACAATATTGATGAATTTGGTGAACAAATGAATAATTCAGAATAGACCGTAATTATTCCACGGAATAAAAAAACTGGGATATAATTATCCAATGTGTAAAGCTAAGTGTGTGCCAAATTTTATCTAATTCCGTTCAGCAGTTTAAGCGTGAAATATAACCAACATCCATCCATCCTTACAGACTTTCGCAATTATAATAGTAGTATGAAAAAATAAGAAATGGATTGAGAAATTGTACTTTTCAATACAACTACAACTTATTATTCAACATTAAATAAAAGGCTTACCTACTGACGATTTGGACACAATATATTCGGACACTTGATATTTTGTTTACTGATGCTCCGGACAATTAAATCAATAAAAATCGTGTTTTGTAGTCAGATAAAAAACTACCAACGATAAAATCCGGTTAAAAACTGTTTGGAAGTGTTTTATCCGACTGTACAAAACAGCTTTTTTATTAGTGTCCAAATATATTGTGTCCGAATCGTCAGCAAACCAAATAAAACATCTTGCATGTCCATCAAATCCTTTCACATTTCAATCAGTCTAAAACAAAACTAATGAAAAACATTATTCCGGGCCAATCTCATAATTAAAACTTCACAACTGAAAATAATACACACGCAATCATATTATTCTTACAAAAACCGTTCGTAATACGTAATAATGACGAACCGTTGACGTTAATTGAATCGAGATGAGAATCATGAATCTGTTTCGTAATTGAATTGCATGTACAAGTTTAGCGAACTACACTTTCAAGTGTCATTGCTTTTAAGAATAATGCAACTGTTACTTAGTTCTTATTTCAGAAAAAAACTAAAACATATAAAACATAATTGACTTTTTTGTATGGAGACATGGAGACCCTTTTATTTTTTACGGTTTATAAGACACAGTCCTGTAACAGACAGACGGACAGATTAGCGAGAGCATGTGCTCCATTTTGGATCTTTGCATACGGATTCCTAAAAACTGCGCATCACGCATGCTGAGGAGCAATAAACAAGTCTTCAAACAATAGGCTAGAGTTTCATCTTATGTGTGTGTGTTCACCTTGAATTGTTTCGAGATTAAACAATATTGTAATCGAGAAAACAATTTAAAAATGAAATCGAACACTTAATCCGTTACAATATTGATCACTAGGTTCGACGTAAGCAACGCTCGATTACCGTAATTATTAGCCTTTGCGTGTGAAGATTCGCAATTTATTATTCGAGTAAAAAATCGTAAATCGTCGTACGAATCTATTACCTACATTGGTTAAATATCGCATTACTGAAGTTTCAGTTTAAGGAATTTATGATTTTATTTCAAAAATGTTTTAGACGTAAAAAGATTTTCATGTTTTTAATTGCACTAGCGATCCGCCCCGGCTTTGCACGGTTATTATCATCATATTTCAACCAATTTACACAAAACCGGTGGTCGACTTTGTTGCATAAATGAAGTGAAGTGATAGTCATAGAACCTCGTTGTATTTAATTTACAATCAAATTCGAAATTCAAACAGTAGCTCGATACAAAAAACAAAGATGGCCGCCGTAAGTGTCAGGAGCTCACGATGCGATATTCGATATTTTGAATGTACCCAAACTACCGACAACCAACCACCGATATTGCATTCCGCGGATGTCGAAGCGAACCGACCGCAAATTATTGAAACCTGGTTGACGACCCCTCACATTGCGGGCATTCCGATGTACTAAACTAATTCTACTCGTAGATAGGGGCTTTGTCTAAGCCAAGGACCTTCAAAATGGTGCTATGCCGATAAATTTTACCTTTATCAGATATAATTCCTGTTGATATAATCGTTTTATACTAAACAATATGATGGCATTTTGGAGTGGCTTAGAAAAAGTATTTTTTAAACATGCCAAAAATCTGGTTAGGTAAAAAATTAAAATAAGAAACTGCAAGAAGCACACACACACAATATCATCTGCCTAGCCTTTTCCCAACTGTGTTGGGGTCGCTTTTCAGTCTAACTGGGTGCAGCTGAACGCCAGTGCTTTACATGGAGCAACTGCCTATCGGTTCTCCACAACCCAGTAACTGGGTAACACGATTCCCCCTCAGTAAAAATTTGTCAGACTTTCTGGCGTCTGACTACCCATACCGACTGCCAAAGATCTACAAATGACAGCCGGGACCAACGGCTTTACGTGCTTTCCGAGGCACGGAGGGAACTCGGTATGAAATGAATGGTCATCTATCAGCAGACAGACCGCGGCAAGCGTAACTTAACCTTTGACCAATCGATCTGTACGGCATTTACTTCGCCACTAGTCCCTCAGAAGCATAGGTTAGGTAGCTAACCTGTACATATGCGTACACATGGGTTTAAATAAAACCGTAAAGAGGGTTCCGTACAATGCCAAAGTTTCAATGAACAATGGCGAAAACGTAGTTGACTTAAATTTGAGCGTCTAAAAGTGACTTACATACGAAAGAATTTACATTATTTTTCTACGATTTTTCAAAGTATCACATTAATCAGTTAGGGCCGGATAAAAAAATTAAGGTAAATGAAAACTTATTTGACTTTTCATTAACGTTTAGTGTTGCCATTTTATATTTATTCTGCCAAGTGACAGTAAGTACTTAAAGCATTTAAAGTATTGTAATCAGTTTTAGTTTATTATTACAATTAAACGGAGTAAGTAAATGAATACAGTTTATTTCCAAGTGTAGGTTTCTTGCAGGTATGTAAAAATACTGTGGTATAAAAATAAATCAATTAGTTTCGATTAATAACTAGCAAAAAGACTAGTAACCCAAATCTAAAAATAATTGCTTGGTAATTGACACAGAGTCATAGACAGATCTGGGGGGCGATCGCGCTATTTTATAACATGAACAAATGTCTAAAGATCGGTTTTGGTTCAGCTCTGACTGTAATTCGGTTTTGGTTCGGTTGAATGAAATTTCGGTATCGCGCTAAAGTTTAAGTGATGACCAAAGTAGAACTGAAACTGAACCATTGTCATAATCAAAATATTGGATGTGTATCCTAGTATGGACATTGTAAACTGGTATCGTAAGCATAATCGACCGTCGACTCAGCGTTTTGACAGTACTTGTGTTTGAGTTATGTTACTTTGGTTGGAGTGCTGACCAAAAAAAATATCGAGATATGATTTCAAGTGGTTACCTATATAGCTTAGAAGTATCCTTTCAACATCTCGGTCACATTGTCGGCACTGTAGGTCTATTGTAAGGATTAGAAACCAACTGTCTGAAGAATTATATTGTTTGTGTATGACTGTTTAATGCCAAAATAAAATAAAAAAAAACTCGATAAGTGGAGTGATACGTGTTTTAAATATATTGAAAAAATCTGTGAATACGTTTATTTTGCATTGGTAAGTTTTTCAATTCTCTTAGAATAATAGTATTTAATTTTAAAATTATAAATATTTAAAGATACGTTTAGTATAAAATAATTGAATTAAAAATAAGTTTTCAGTTCAATCTGTGACTGGTTTATATTTATATTATTTACCAGCACTTTGCCCGCGATTTCGTCCGCGTGAATTTCAAAGATCCCATATTTTTTGATAATGCAATATAGCCAATGCACTGCACTCAGGCATAACATAGCTTCTTATTGGTGAAAGAACTTTGAAATCATGAGTAGATAGTTTCGGATATTACCCCCTACAAACTTTACCTCTTTATAATATTAATATCGATTATTAATATTTATTTAATAGTAGTTACAATTATTCTCTTTTATTTCATTTTTATTATTATTTACTTTTTTGTTATTTTTGTGTGTAAAATTTTTTGTGTGTTTAATTTTTTATTATTTGATTTATTATTTTTAGTTTTTCGATATCTCTTAAAGAACTGCATTTCACCTAACTCGAAAGCTACTCTTTGTAATCTTGCACTCAGTTTTTTTTTTATTGGGCTCGCACAATGACCGCATCATACTCGTGCGCCGTTTCCATGAAGTCTAGGTACATCCATTCATCATTTTAACGATTTCCACTTACTTTTTATCACAAAAATTCTAAACCAATTCTGAAAAAGTTGCTCCGTAGTAACTTTAACACAAATTGTGGTTATGGTTTGGTTGCGTCTCTGTTCTAGTCGAACTTCAGTTCAACCATATGTCAACGCATTAGCGCGATACGAAAAGTACTTAAAGTTGTATTTCGGTTATGGTTCAGTTTAGATTCGGTTGGGATATTTTAGCGCGATCGCCCCCCTGTGCACAGAGTAAAAACGATATGATCGATGTATACATGTAGTAGATACCTATTGTATACATAAGGTAAGGCCAAAGAGTATTTATAACCACTGGGATTACCAAACTTAAACAATATTTTTACAAGACATTTCATTCTGAATTAACTAGGTAAAGAAAATACTAATGCGATATTGCCTTTTTACTTCCTCAATTTGGAATATAAAAGTTACCATAGACATAACCTACAAAAGTTCATGACTGAATATCTATTATTCTCGGCCTTCTTAAACAAAAAACTTGCACAAACTAATTCAGAAGGTGATGCTGAATTAAATAAGATATTTTTCATTTAAAGACGTAGGAATTTAATCTCAACTAAAACAATGTATGGGTGGCTGCCATTGTTCTTTAGAGGTTTTCCTGTAATATACTAGCAATGAACTATGATTTGTATTTTTTTTCATAATTTTAGGCTCAGTAGTTTCGGAGATCAGGGGGGGAATGGTCAATTTTATTATTTATTATAAATAAATATATTTCTTCATGCACATAGGTACAAAGGCGGACTTAATGCCTTAGGCTTGGGGGGGGGGTCTTCTTTTATGAATAAAATCAAAACTATTTATTTTGCAATGATAACAAAAATATATTTGAGATCCTAATAACGAGCCCTTTCTTATTAAAAAAAAAATACTTTGCACATCTGTGTTTGGGTTATTATTATTATTTTGGATTACACCATCCTAACAAATTTCACCTGATTTGGTCCAGTAGATTCGGAGCAAATTGGCTGTGACAGACGGACGGACAGACAGACGCACGAGTGAGGGTAACCTAAGGCCCCATACACACAACACAACTTAACTTATTTTATTTATTTTTTATTTTATAAGGGTCCTATAAGGGTTACGTTTTTTTTGTACGAACCCTTAAAAAGGAAGGTAAAAAAATACCTGAAAATCTAAAGTAAAGTGGCTGTTTTCGACTATTTTAACACGATGTTCTTAAAACACTTCTGCTGACTTTAATGTGCACAGACCATCGTGTTGGTACGAAGCCAATACTTAGAACTGTGGAAGCCGTTATGTGTCGTGCCAATATCGCCATCAATGCAGTACATTTGCATGTAAGGTGTTGTTCTTTTAATGGCAAGAACTGTGAACGAGATACAAATGTACCGTTTGAAGATACGCAGAAGAATGCTAGTGTTCAGTTTAAAGACCTTGAGTAGCAGAATTCCAATCAGTAATACTGTTGTTCGGGGTCAAACAGTTTTCACTTCCATGTTATGTTCCGTACTTTTACGATTATTGGCTAAGTTTCTGAAGTTATAATTCCTTTTTTTTGCGTATTTAAAACAGGAGGGTCTTATAGTTTAACGTGTGTATGTCTGCCTGTGGCATCCAAGTTGTGGCTTTCGAAGCTTCCAAACGGATGAACTTGTTGCGACGCGGTTTTTTTTAATAGTAGGTAAGCTGATTTAGGGAAGGATTTTATAGTCAAATCTATTAAATTTGTGGCAGCGCAAAAAATATAATGAATATATTTCTAAGAACTCTGTTATTTTCAAAATATTTTTTTGTTTTGTTTAAAAAATAAAAGGTCACACAAAATCAAAATAAATCGATACAAATTCAAGTTAAAGTAAACTCTTAAAACAATCTTTCAGAAAAAGTATCTATATTACTGAACAACATTATGTTGTTAAAATTAATAACCATATTATATAATCTGCTAGTCCCCAACTATATTGGGGTCGGCTTCCACGTCTAACCGGATGCAGCTGAATATCAGTGTTAGCGACTGCCAATCGGACCTCCACAACCCAGTTACTGAGTAACACGATACCGTTTCGTAAGACTGGTTGTCAGACTTTCTGGCTTCTATTACCCATTACGACTGTCAAGGAACTACGAATGACAGCCGGGACCAACAGCTTTACGTGCTTTCCGAGGCAGGAAGGGGTTGCCGTATGAAAAGGATTTAAAATTACTCGTAATAACAATAACATACCTAACATATTTGAATGAAGAATTAGTTGTTTTTTATTTTCGATTACTTAACTTATTGTAACAATTGCTTCATATCTATACATATAATAAAACAGTAACAAAACTGTGTCTGTACATTGAATATATTAAAAAAAAAATAATTGAGGGGGGTTTAGGAACAGAAATAGAGCACGAATCCAAAAAAAGAATTCTGTCTGTTTGTCTGTTTGTTTGTACACGCTAATCTTCGGAACTACTGGGCGGATTTGAATGATTTTTCTTTTGTTGTATAGGTATTAAGTCTGGGCAACATATAGGCTATAATTTATCTTGGAAACTTGAACACCAGATGCAGAACCGCAACAGACCAGCTAAACTATAAGAGATACAAAAATGGTACCATAGCAAAAATTGTTCCACGTGATGAGCATTTTCTGCTGAGAGAATAAATTTGAAGATCTGGAACACCTGATGTGGAACTCCAAGAGCCCAGCTACACCATGACACATATAGGAATGACGTCTTAGCAAAAGGTGTTCGGTCTGATGGGCATTTCCTGTTGACTTCTAAAAATCGAAGATCAGAAACATCTGATGTCAAAATCAAAGCTATCACTAATTTCACTGTATCTTATAAAATAACATAAGCTGGGAGTACCTCCACGCGGTGAGGGCGGTAACAGTTTCAGATCTTCGATTTTGCCGACCCCGTTGTCGCTGGCAAAAGCAACAGGATCCGTGTACGAAGTTGCGGGCAGAAGCTAGTTTTGTAATAAATTATAAACGTGTCATCGCGCTTCAGTTGTTTTTCTTTACAATCTGACAGTAACCGCGTGTCAACTGTTGTCTACGTTCTAAGTAAAATGCGACTTCTGAATGAACATCACTGGCTTTGACATCAGTATAACTCAAACCACCATCGTCTGTCCACCGTCAATCAGGAAGAGAAAACTTCTGCATACTTAAGAAGGCTATATAGTATTACGAATACATACTCTGTCATAATAAAATAAAATCGATGGCAATTTGAAGCTTGCATGAACAGTCGCAATTCTGAATCTATTACCGACCTAATCAATATTCCGAACGAACTAGATATTACTTTCAATCCAACTTCAAATGTATTTTATGTTTACGTACCTATGTTGATTTCTCTTTCAATATTTTGTGCCATGCTAAGTCAACGAGGTCGTATGACAAAAGTTTAGGTCTTAAATTAAGAAATGGTATAATACTGGCCGTTTTATCAGATATTTTAAAATTAAAATACTAAAACACATGTCTACAGAGCACTTTAGCGGTAGCACGTGTTCCATGATGACAACGAATTACTCCTTACACGATAATTTGTCCAGAATCGACATTAATTTGACCCGTTAGCGCTAAAACAAGCAAACAAACCGCTCATAAAAGTATGAAACGAAAAAGTTTTATCCAAAAAGGCCTCGTTTGACTACATAATACCATAAAGCCCGCAGCTCCACTTCAACTTCATCAAAATTGTGTCAGGACACTAGTTTGCAAAATTCCATAGGATTTATATCGCGTGGCGGTTCGTAAGTGGAGCATTGACCTAATAAATTGGGTGATTGGCTTCGTATACCGCTTGCTCGGGGCGGCTTGTCAAAACGCCAATACACCAAGGAGGTTTTCGTTTACACAGCATTAAAGGAAGGATGTGAAAACTTGGCTTGATCAAATAGAACTCTTTTGAAAATCAACCGCTCTTGAAGGTTAAAGGAATCTATTACATCCAGTTTGCGTTGGTTGGTGAAGATATTAAAGTTAGTTTGAGAGTTTATCGGCATTGGATGTTTGGAAAATTTCCTTTACAAGACGAAAATGGCATCGATTGAGATTCTTAGAATTTCTTACATCATACTTTCCTCAAAAACTTTATAAAAGTTAATTGATGTACTAAACTGGTAATTTGGTTGATACTTCCAAAAACAAGAGATACAAGAGCTGGTTTTTACCTTGATCACAGGTTAAGCATTGCCATTCGTGTAGGTAAATATTGTACAAACTTATTAATCTGATAATAGAGTAAAAATTTTAACAAGATTTGTAGGGATTGGATGTAGGTAAGGGCCTATGCACACTGCGTATTTTAAACGCGCCGTCGACGCGCGTTTCAGGAATGCGCTTCGTAACTTATTAAAATAATAGAGACCGCGCCGTTGCCAGCCTATCGGTCTTTTATCGGGTACATTTCAGAGAGTGTGCTTTGGAATTGATTTTGAACAACTTAATTTCCCCATCCCCATTCCATCAACAGACGCGCGAGACACGCGGGCGAGCAGGGATACGGCGAAGCGTCACCGCTATACGGTTGAAGTTCCACGGTCTCGAACCAAGCGCTTTGCTTCCACATTTATTGTGCGAACTGCCAGACTGTGGAATTCATTGCCCGCCTCTCTATTCCCCGATACATATAATCTGGGTATCTTCAAGGCACGAGTGAACCGGTTTATTCTAGGCAAGCGTGCTCCACCTTAGGCCGCATCATCACTTAAGATCAGGTGAGTTGCTGTCAAACGCAAGCCTATAAAAATATTAAAAAAAATACTTACTTAATAATAATAACAACAACATAATATTGTTCCACGTCTGTTATTATTTTTATAATGTAGGTATATCTCTATTATTTTAATAAATTGACGAAGCGCATTCCTGAAACGCTCGTCGACGGCGCTTTTGAAAAACGCGGTGTGCAAAGGCCCTTAGATGTAATCTCCGAAACTACTAATTCGATAACAAAAATTGTTTCACTGATAGAAAGCTACACTATTTTAGAGTGGCATAAAATAATTATGTTTAATGTTAAGTACCTATATATGACTTCCACGCGGACAAAGTCGCGGCTAGTAATAAAGTAAGTACACCAACTTATAAAATCTTTTTGCAACATCTAAAGAAAGAAAGAAAGAAAAATGCGTTTATTAGCATAACTTTAAAAAAGCTTTTTACAAAAAAGACAACCGCCTTCAAAAAGTGAAAAATAACTTTAGCACAGAACACACATTGACTTTAGTTTCGAAATTCAGTGGCTTTGTTCTGTTTGTTGTTATGTATTGCCACCGACTTCCGAAACTAAAGTCAATGTGTGTTCTGTGCTAAAGTTATTTTTTACTTTTTGAAGGCGGTTGTCTTTTTTGTAAAAAGCTTTTTATTTTACGCTTTTTTGTACCTCCTTCCCATCCAAATCTATTAAGAAGAGATTGAAAGTTAACTACTACAAAGATTGATGAAACTAAAACGTCGTCTATGTAAAATTTTTGGGTAGGTATTTGTCGATTTTTCAAAAAGTGCTGAATCAATTTCGATAAAATTTATATGGGACCAACCCTGAAGCATACCCTATCCATAAATAAGAATTTTCAAAATCGGTTTACGTTTGACGGAGAAATCGCGTAACAAATCGCGCACATACTTAATGCAAAGAAGAATGTTCATTTTTGACCTGACTATGTATAGAAACGTAATAAATCTTAAAATTTTGCTAATTTTATTCTATATTAATTACGCTTATCACAATGTTAAAAGAAACGCAGGAAAAAAAGATTTTTAAGTTTATTTATGCTTATTCTACGTCAAAGGTTAACGTATTACCATGTTTCGAACGCACCTCAACTACTCTTTTTACGAAGTTCCATTTTACACATTGCAACTTTAACTTTATTCAACTCTGTTTCTGAGTTTTATTCATTATTTTACGTTTTATTTAATTAGTAAGTATTTATTATTATGTTATTTTTTATTAGATACACCATTATTACATATTCATTACAAATAACATAATAATTAAATAAATTAATCACGCAGTATGCTATATTGAATTCGCACGACTAAAACGTATTTTTTTGACATTTGACATGTTTCTGTTATGAAAACTCATCTTTTAGATTATATTGTCAAGAAAATGATGTGATTATGTTGGATAGGGGTTTCCAAGATTCTATAAGAATGCTAGAACGTTATTGTTGTTGTTGAAACAGCAGTTAATGCTCGACACTCTATTTATAGTGGCATTATTGAGAGCCTAAGCAGTGACTTAGAGGCAGCTGATTTCGAGGAATACGCAAAGTAAAAAAGTTGTTTTAGACTATAGATCGGTAGGTAAGTATTCCTATTTTCAACCAAAAAAAACTTCCAAGCGTTAATAATTAGTTCTAGCACATTTATTTCTTTACTACTTTTTTGGTAACGGCAAAACCTAACCTAAAAAGTAATATTTGTATTTTTTTGGACTTCGTGGCGTTTAAAACGTAAAAATGACTATCTGGCATTATTTTCTAAACTTACAGGTAGTCTTTCTACTATACTTTATTACTATACATACACTTTTGTTATCAGGTTTTTAAATGTATGGGAAGTGGGCATTGTTCTTTAAGACTTATACGGTTTTCTCATGGATGCCATTGTCAGAACTGGACCAAATGGGACCACACGGGAAGCACTAGCTTTAAAAAAAAAAAGAATCATCAAAATCGGTTCACACAGTCCAAAGAAATCAGGTAACAAACAATAAAAAAAATACAGACGAATTGATAACCTCCTCGTTTTTTGAAGTCGGTTGAAAATAAAATACACCTTAAAACTATAAAAAACAGAAAACAATATTATAATGAAACAAAAAATGCCACAGCTCAGCATGATGTCAGATGACAATGGTGATGACAATGCCACCTGACGCTAATTTTCAGCTGCATCCCACGAGTGCCATACGTTAAACACAGGGACGTGTGTCAGTTGTAATAAATTAAGAGTGTAAATTAAAGGTGATGCTACTCATATAAAATAAACGTTGCGACTTGTTATAAAATATATAAAGACCCAATGTCTGCATTGAAAAATAATAAATCTTTGAAACAAAATCTATAAAATTGGTAAAAGTGATAAAATTGGAAAACGACAAAAAGTATTGAAAAAATTGTTCAAATTGCAGAAATGTCGGCTTGAACATTTTCTAAATCCTTTTGACGTATTAATAAAAAATCTTCTACTTTCAATTTTAAAGTCTCTGACTTTGATTGTGCTAAAATTGTTTGAATGAATGCTACCTCTAAGCCTCTAACATTTATTTAGATTTCCCTTTCACACTGGTTCTTGACACAATCCATTAGTATAGAAACTTCTTATGTAGTCTTCTTAGGCAAAGTTACAACGGTACAAAGTTCAGACCAGTTGTGTTCCTCCCACAGGGATTCCTTTCGTCGCACTACAGAATTCATCAATCCTGTTTGCTTTTAATATATCATATCGTTTTACCTACGAGTTATATTTTTGCTAGAACGGTGACTGAATTTTTAGGTCAAATGTACTTTAAAATAATTACAGAATATTATACTTAGAGAAAAAGAAATCCAATTATGGTATTCTGAAAAAAAGTTATGTTTTCAATTAACAAAAATATGTAAAGTATGATTTTCTACGTAATATTATACCTCCGTGTACTTCCTTAAATTATAAAGCTGAAGAGTTTGTATGTTTTTTTGTTTGTAAACGTTAATCTCCAGAACTATTCCTCCGATTTTGAATATTCTTTTGCTAATAGGAAGTTACGTTATCCCTGATTGCTATAGGCTATATTTCATTGTCATATTGTTATTTTCATTGAATTGAGATATGTGAAATTATGTTTTGTGTGTATGTGTGTGTGTGTTGGTTGGTTGTGTGTGTGTGTATTGGTTGTGTGTGTGTTGTGTTGGAAAATTCACGCGGATGAAGTCGAGGACTAAAGCAACATTTTCTCGTCGACAAAACATTCTTGGTTGTGGAAATGTAATACGAAGCATATGAACCTTATAATAAATAACACAATCGCTAATTAAACATCAGATTAGTAGATAATACATGTAAATCATACCTGTACGGGATGACCAATCACGAAAAAGTCGAACAATGGTAGACATACGATCACGTATTGTAGAAATGAATGACAACCCAACATACCTGAAACAAATAAACAACACATAAGCATATTTTTACGTCACGGATTTTATTTATTTATTATTAAGAGGTATCAACAGCAATAATCAAGGGAATACCGTAATGGTCCACTGGTTAAGCCGCCCGCCCCAGGCACAAGCAAGTACCAATGTGCACACATACGACGCAGCTCTATGTGTGCCGGCTGCATCACTCCACGAAGGTTGAGGAGATCGTGGAGTATGTTCGAGCCAAGACCACCTGGACCTTAAGGGTCGAGAAGTTGGAGTCGCGCCACAATACGAATTTCAAGTCATTTGTGGTGCGAGTCCCGACGTATTATCTTGAGACCTTCCTCAAGGAAGAGTTTTGGCCGAAGCGTGTCGTGTATCTAAGTATCGGCGATTCCGCAGGACACCACTAGGGCTTGCAAATATTCGACAATTTTGCAATTCGAATATTCGATATTTTTTTGGGGCATATTCGAATAATTCGAATATTGTTCGAATATTAAATAAAAAAATTAAGTTTTATAGAAATCATGTTCTTTAATTTCTAAATAGTCTTTATTCTCTAAATCAAAATAATACTATTTAAAGCTAACGCAATGTTACAAAAACAATTAAAATATTTTTTTTCTGTTATAAGAACACAAAGGATTAGAATAGCTAACATTAAACTGCAAATAATCAACTAGTTTCATCAAATAACATAGCTAACACAATAATCAACGTATTTTTTAGGAAGAATTTTAATGGTCAACTTAATTGTACTGATAATATTAAATATTAATACACCACAATGTTATTCTAATATAATATTCGCAAAAATTAGAAACAAATGCTTAAAATGTTTTAAAATAAACCATAGTTATCAAAATAAACTAATCTTGTTTTGTTTTTCAACCTTGGACACAAACACAGCACAGTCTTATAAAATCGGTTATGAATATTGTAATAATATAATAAAATAAAATCAAACAAAACAATAACAAGTAAGTAACGCAATTAAACCTTCGATGCAAAATCGTTTTCTTAATGTTAAATAATCAATGTCACACTAACAATGTGTGATATTAATATAATGTGTGTTAATTTAACATTAAATCTTAGTGATAACAAAAATAATAAATCACGAGATCAGATCAGATCTAAGTAGCACCGTTAGCACGCTACATTTAGTACTAAAAATTACAGTACTTTTTAATCCTATCATGTACCTTGTGCACATCAGATTGTTGAGTGTTGAATCGGTCGAATTTTCGAATATCGTAAAATTTCTATTCGAATATTTGAAACAGTTGATTATTCGAATAATTCGAATATTCGAATGTTCGAATGCAAGCCCTAGACACCACGCAGCGCAACACGACGCCGTCTCTTCGTGTACAATAGTTTAGAAATATTTTGTGGGTTTTATTATAAATATAATAATAATAATAGCGCCATCAGGATGGAATTTGGCGTGGACAAATGTGCGGTCATGCATGTCAAGCGAGGGGAGATTGTGGAATCTGAGGGAGTTCAGCTTTCGGATTCCATAAACCTTAGATCCCTCTCTTCAATTGAGACCTACAAATATTTGGGTATGGCGGAAGCGTTGGGCATCAATGCTGCTGACATGAAGCAATCGTTGAAGGAGCGCTTCTTTGGCCGCCTGAAGAAAGTATTAAATAGTCTTTTGTCAGGCGGAAATAGGGTGCGCGCCTTCAACGGGTGGGTCATGCCAGTCTTGATGTACTCTTTCGGCATACTCAAATGGACTCAAACGGAACTCGATGCCCTGGATAGAAGAGTCCGTACATTGTTGACAGCGTATCGGATGCATCACCCACGGTCATCGGTAATGAGACTGTATATCCCACGGAAGTGCGGAGGTCGTGGCTTCTTAAATGCTAAGACTCTGCACAACCGTGAGATATACAGTCTCAGGGAATATTTCCTTGGAGCCGACGTGGGGATGCACCGAGATGTAGTTGCAGTGGACAAAGGCCTCACCCCGCTCTCCTTGGCTAAAGAGAACTGGTGCAAGCCTGTAGTGCTTGAGACTAATGATCGCGAGGAGGTGTGGAAGAGTAAGGAGCTTCACGGACGCTTTTTCCGGGCCCTACACCGGCCCGATGTGGATTTCTTAGCGTCCGTATCCTGGCTACGATTCGGTGATTTATTTGGAGAAACCGAAGGTTTTGTGTGTGCAATTATGGACGAAGTTATTTTGACGAATAATTACCGGAGATTTATTGTGAAGGATGGCACGGTTGACATTTGTCGGGCATGTCACCGGCCGGGTGAATCAATCCGTCATATTATCTCTGGATGTTCTCGTCTTGCTAACGAAGAGTACTTGCACAGGCACAACCTTGTGGCCAGGATTATCCATCAGCAACTTGCTCTGAATTACAACCTCGTGGAATCAGAAGTTCCATACTACAGGTATGTGCCCGATCCAGTTCTTGAAAATGGCAATGTCACATTGTACTGGGATCGATCCATCATCACTGACAGGACTATTGTAGCCAATAAGCCTGATATAGTGGTGGTGGATCGATTAGAGAGGCGCGCAATGATTATTGACATAGCTGTTCCTCATGACGAGAACCTCATGAAGGCCGAGAAAGACAAGCAGATAAAGTATCTTGACTTGGCCCATGAGGTTGTCGACATGTGGAATGTGGACTCAGCGATCATTGTGCCGATAATTGTTACAGCCAATGGCTTAATTGCCAAGAGCCTCGACCAACATCTAAGGAGGCTCTCGTTAGACGGCTGGATCAAGGGCTTGATTCAGAAGGCAGTACTTCTGGACACGGCCCGCATTGTCAGGAGGTTCCTCTCTCTGGAGCCCTGACCGCCGGTAGCTTGGACCCTGTTCCCGATACCGGTGAGGTACTATTTTTTTATATTTTTAAATGTTTTTGTTTTTAAATGAATATTTAAAAATGTAATTTAATATGTATATAAAATAAATGAATGTGAATAATAATAATATGTGGGGACAATTCACACACGGCCATCTGACCCCAAACTAGGGAGACCCTGTACTATGGGTGTCAGACAGCTGATATACATACACAAATACATTTTAAATACATACTATATAAATATGTATGATAGTCTGTAAGGTATATATGTTATTGAGTCTTTTGTTACCCGAAATAAATGATATTATTATTATTATTAATGAGACTTTCTATCGCTTAGTGAAGCAATTTGATAATATCAATTGCACAATTGACATTATCCGAAGAAAGAATCATGGCGAGATCCATACATTGATCTGTATGAAAAAAAAAAATATTTAGAGGGTTAAAATATTTTCCAATGTAAAGAATACATTACCAGGGTAGATTGATATACTTACCATATTTTTAAACCCCCGGATAATTAAAATATTACGAAATGAAAATAACACTTTTTCGTTTTACCTCGATGCCCATTTTGTGTTTAAAAAAAAAAAAGAAAGTGACCAGCGACGTTAACATATCTATCAAATTGGCAGACAAGGTATGTGACAAGTGTATGGGTTAAAATAATCATTATTTCTGACATTTCCCTTAAAACGATGCAATTTTAGTGTAAGATCTGCGAAAAGGCGACTGTCAGTGTCACTGTTACTGTCAGTCGCCGTTTCGTTCTGAAATGAGCTTTTCGTTAAACTATTCACTTTTTTTTTTGCGGGGTTTTAAAAATATTGTAAATGCCTGAAGATACTCTTTAGGTAGCTACCCAAGTGTATAAGAATTAGAATTTCAACTTCTCTAAACATCTTTATTTTTTTGTACAAATTCTACCATGATTATTTTAATGCATGGTGGGAAAGCAGTTGATGACGCTGTCTTTACCTACTTTATTTACATCAAACACTTCGGTGAATGAAATGATCGTGAGGAAACCTAGATTTGTAATAAATATAAGTCAGAAATCGTCAATTCGCCTTGATCAAGAGGTGAGCAATACTCGTGCTTTCGCAGTACCTATGTGAAGATACTTTTGCCCTGCAGTGGGACATAAATAAGATGAAGAACACGTATTAAAGCTACCAACTACGTTATCCACAGATGGCTAAAAGTAGAAAATGTAGGTAGGTACTATATAGCGTGACTAGTAAATAGTTACCAATATTTAAACCACATATTGTACTAATGGCTAGGATCATTTTTTCCTTCTAAAATATACATGGGAATCCATTGGTTCTGGAGATATTGAAGATCAAAATTGCAATTATTATTTTGTGTTTTTACTTATACTTAGTATAAGTGTCCATTATAAATTTCTTACAAACAATCATCATCAAATTTTTTAACAAATTACGCTTTGGTTTTACAGAGCACCACGATACCTAATAGCTAAGCGAATCATGTTTGACAGGCAAAAAGGTTTGTAGGTAATGGCACTTAGAATACGTATTCGAACAAAACTCAAAAACGAAATTGCTACTTTGACATTGAATATCTCCAAAATCAGTGGATTCCCATGTTTGTCCCAGTAGTAAAATATGTTCCTGGTTTAAGTATTGGTCACTAATTACCACTCATCCTATATAATGTCATAAAGGTATTAATTCACGTCACAGTCTTGAAATCTTTCACTGTATGCTCACATCATCATGACTCCCGACATACATTAACGAAATTGGAACAACGATCCGTCAACAAGAATAACAAGTAAAAAGGTAGAACTCATCCATTGTTTTGCGACGACCCCTGTACACCCAATTAGCTAGCCAGTTCACCCCGACAGAAAGAGACGGAACGATCTTGACACCACATCAGACAGGGACGGATAATTAAAAACAGCACCGTCCTCCGTGATCGATGGACTTATTAACTGGTAGTGTCAGACTCTTTGCAATTTAATAATCATTCTTTTTAATTGGTGACAGGAGTGTTTTACCAAAAACAGTGCGGTAATTCAATAGGATTAATTGTTAATTGAGGTTTAATTTATTAATTTAATAACTTAATGGTCTATACAGCACTTATAACGGATTCTTTTCATGCTTTGGAAATGACTTAAAGCCGTTGGTGCCGACTGCCGTTTGTAGATCTTTAACAGTCGTTATGGTAGTCAGAACCCAGAAAGTCTAACAACCAGTCTTGCCAAGGGATATCGTGTTACCCAGTATAACTAGGTTGAGGAGGTCAGACATGCAGTCGCTTCATGTGAAACACTGGTATTCAGCTGCATCTATACCCTGTTCACAATAAGATTAGACATAAACACAAACCTTTTTTACAGTCCCTTCAACCGATTTTGACTTCTATTCCGTAGGCGGATGACATTAGAGGCAAAAAAGTGGTTACAATAACAACTGTTTACTGCAGTTGCCATTTGTCATGCTATCAACGCAATATGAGTCAAAATCGGTAGAACGGACTGTAAAAAAGGTTTTTGTAAATGTCTAATCTTATTGTGAACAGGGTATAGTTAGACTTTAACACGTTGACTGCCTATCAAGCAGACACAATAGTTAAACAATCGCAGTGCATTATAATTATGTAATTCATTGGACAGGGACAGGGTTAAGCCCACCCCAACATAGTTGGGAGCAGGCTAGATGATGTGCAGTTTTTATTTAAATACAGATGAGACAGATTTATTGAATCAATGTAGGTACTTTCCTATACAAACTGTAGGTACTTGTAAGTTGTAAAACTGTTTTTTGACTGCTGAACTGAGTTTCTTGTCCATTCTACACTATATGAAACTACCTTCTGGAAGGGGCAACTAGATTTAATTCTATTTTTATATTTCAAACCACACGACGTACAAAAGCGCCTTTAATGGTCATTGAAATAAATGATTTGACTTTAACTTTGATATTCCGAAGTGAAATGGTCGGAACTCCTTATAGAGGCACCATTCATACAACTTATTTATAGGTACATGGTTTATAAAGGCAGAACGAAAATACTTTTGGATGCTCTAAAGGAATCGCTGTCTAGGAAATCTGACTCCTGAGGCTAGCATGGCCGCTTGGAAGCAACATACGTAACGATTTTGAAATTTGATAATTATACCCGTTTCGAACACATTTTTCTTTTAATTTGAAAGTTTTTTTCTCATAAATGTGTGATACAAATAGTGCTCGTTGTACAAAATTAAACCAAAATGCAATAAGATAGTCGTATTTCCCGTTCGAAAATCGACTCGAATGGAATGTTTTAGGTTGTATCCTTGTAAAAGAGAGCGAGAAAATAGATTTGATACTTGTAATTATTTTGTAGTTAGTGTGATATTTTAGTACTTATCTCAAAGAGTCATTGTCAATTCTATAAAATGTATAACCGTTCCAATTTCAGTGGAAAAAAAGCTTTTGTAACCAATCCCTAAGGTCGAAAAATATCAGAAAATACCGTTTCCATACGCCCTCTGTCTTCTTTCTGAACTACGTAAATCGTACTTCTTAGCACGATAAATCTATCCAATTTGAACGAATAAAGTCTATCAGAGCAAAAAGTAGCAAATCCAGTCGTTGTGAATGTAAATCGTAAAGCTGTAATGCGAATAAACAGTTGTTTTATGGTTCCGTGCGCATTATTAGAGAATTATTGAGGAAATAAATATAGCTGTGTGTTTCCTTCACGATCATGATACTGTGATCAATACTACTTGATACTTCCGTGTCGTACAATTTTAATGCAGCTATTGTATAGGTCGGTAGGTGGTCATCAAGCTATAACAATCTGTCAAATGTCTTTGATATATCGTCAACTTTATCAAAAACAGTAAGGTTCATATTCACTTGGGAAAATTTGGCAGTTTGGTATGATAGATGTTGTGGCGTCTGTACATTTAGGGATTTGGTCAAATCACTGGAGATGATACAATATCAACTCTGTTAGGTTTTTTCCCTGAAGTAGCTAAGGGATTTGATTAAATCCCTAAACTTTTTCAGTGAAATGATGAAATAAACAAGTCGGGCCTCGCATAATTCTATCATATTTGGATTTATACACTAATTTTCTCCAAGGAAAAATTACCCAACGTAGTTGTTATTGCATGATCATTGCTGCCTAATTTTATTGTACTATGTCCCTGCGACAAATATACGTTTGTAATCACCAATCCGCTTTGAGCGCACGTGGTGATCAATGCTCGTGCCTTCTCTGTATGAGAAGAGGCCTTTGCCCTGCAGTGGGACAACTATAAGCTGGTATTATTATTATATGGTATTGCTCAAAATGCTCTTGAAACCGAATTATGCCCTTGTGTCATTGTCTGGTCATAATTATTGATTTTGGATTAAGTGTGAATTGGGCGAAGTAGTGTATTGGGTGATATGTCTGTTATGATGGTTGTATTGTGGTACATAAATAAAAAAATAAAAATACCTAAGTGTTGAGGAAAGGCGAGCTATGCTATCCCTCTGTGTAGGACTAAAATAGGATAAGAAAGCAAAATCGACAAACGTGTATAAGTAGATTTAATCAGTTGACTGAATTATGGACAACCAATCACTTCAACTTACGGACGAATGTTAATTTATCATATTCGTTTTAGAAGGATTTTCGTTCGATAAACCCGGTGTTATTATCATCATCATTATCAACTGGAAGATGTCTGTTGAACAAAGGCCTCCCCCATAGGACGCCAAACTCCTGCAACCTGCCGCTTGCATCCACCGGTTACCCGCGACCTTGACGATGACGTCGGTCCATCTGATGGGAGTCCTACCAACATTGCGTCTTCTGGTTCATAGTCACCACTCGAGAACCTTTTGGGTTCTCTAGAACCCGGTCTAGCTATAAGCAACAATACTAAAAGGACAGACCATTGCTAGAATCCGTTTGCCTGGATTGTTGTCAAACAATCAATTATTGATCAGAATCGCGTGATTGCAGTCTTCATTTCGACGGTCCAAAGCAGATTGCACTGTAGCAACCCACATTAACCCCAGACTACACACCTGAGAGTCCAAAGACTTAGACTAAGCAAGCATTCAAGTAAGACGTTCGGTTCCCTTACATTGCATCGATAACTCTTGGCTAACGTGACAGATGGCGTCGTTTATCCCAATATATTGAACGTAACGCATTCAAGAGCATTGAGCACTGACACTAGATTAAGTGCTCTTTAGACCGAAGGTAAAATAGACTGGGAGCTGTGGTGATATTTTCTGTGAAATGGTGGTCCTCACACAAGATTTTAAAGACAATAGATGCGAGACTACGAACATTGGTTTTTCTAGGGTGTCGTGTTTATGTTTTCGATGCTTTTATATCTGTTGGAGGTTAAATAATAACTAGGGACTACCTGTATTAAATCTATCATCAGCATATTTGAAGGTGGGTAATGGGATAATCAAAATTCATTGACTGAAAATCAAACATGCTGTAAAGTTATTTATTTATTTATACTTCATGCGCAAAGGTACAAAGGCGGATTAAATGCCTTAGGCATTCTCTACCAGTCAACTAAAGTCACCGAAAAGTGTAAGAACCATAAAAGTTTTCGTACCCGCTTTTAGACAGTTTGATCAGAAGGAGTAATAGGGTATTACACTCATTTTTGAATAGTGTCTCAATGAAATTCTGTAGTGCTAATATGCTACCAAAAAAAACACAAAATTTTTATTCAATCGATAAGTGCTATAAAAATGCATCTAAATTTTAAATTTTCAAATTTCGCGCGTAATTTGACGAAAACGCCTCTTACTGGACGCCATATTGCTCAGCGTAAATGACGTCAGTTCGTTTTGTATCAAATGAGCTCATATTAAATATGATAATTGTATATCATTTAAAAATAATTAAAAGCATATTTTGGAATAGCTGTAATAATGAAAAAATTACGTTGGTTACGAAAATAATAAAAGTACAAAGCCTATACTACGCCAATCGGTTGACTGACAGTTGACAATTTTTTGTTTACACAGCCGTATGGCGTAATAACATGGCCGCTACCATTTCACGGTGTTTTATAACAGATTAAAAATACTGAAAACTTTGAATTGAATTTAAAAATTTGTTTTGTTATTTTATGAACTAAAACTTACATTTTCCGATTGCTTTATGCCTAAACTGTCTCAATAACATACTTATAGATTTTTTCTCGTATAGAGTAAAATACCCTATTGAGAGCGCCAACGTAAAAGTATATACGGGTACCAACACAAATAAAACATTCGCCTAGTACAATGTCAGGCATTGATAAAAATTCAATTAAATAAAAATATTGTGTGAAACGGACATTTCCGATTTAAAAATCGAACGAATTTACGTCATATTTCCCGCGCTCTGTACAATTTGGCCGTATGTCATTAAGTTACCAACCGTTTATACATAGTATACGCTTCTTTTTTTCTGATAACCGCACAGTTAACTATATTAAATAAATATACGATACGTTTTGATTGACGTTTCGACAACATTTTGTATCTTATCGATCGGCAGCTGGATCGGAACGAAGTAATTTGTAAAGCGATACAATACGATACGATATTGTTGCTTTCCGTAATTCAATTTGATTCTATCGTTTTGTTTTTTTTATATGATCGTTTTTCTTCGACACGTGTTTGGGTACCCTATCTACTAACAATGCGGGAGGGAAGGTGATATGATGGCAGTATGTATGTTAGTTACTGTTTGTCAATTATAGTGGTGACTTTTGTTAATAAGAAACAGAAATTTTGCTGAATTCAAATTAAGTTTTACCACGAGGTAGAAGAGACACATTAAAGATCAAAATTCAAAATTTTTTATCACCAGTTGATGAAAACTTTTGAATTCGACGAAAATTTTTCTATTAGAAATTGTTGCTGAATTCAAATTAAGTTTTAACACGAGGTAGTAGAGACACATGAAAGGTCAAAATTGACTTTTGAGTCTACTACCTCGTGTTAAAACTTAATTTG
This sequence comes from Charanyca ferruginea, assembly GCA_947361185.1. Taxonomy (NCBI): domain Eukaryota; kingdom Metazoa; phylum Arthropoda; class Insecta; order Lepidoptera; family Noctuidae; genus Charanyca; species Charanyca ferruginea. Next base: position 25,363,786 of record OX376058.1, on the reverse strand, counting down.
AATTCAGCAACCATTTCTAATAGAAAATTTTTCGTTAGACCCAGTCACTTGGGAAGCACCTTACAGAAGCTTTTATAAAACAGGAATCCTATTGTTTTTTTTAAGACACGCCCTCCTCACTACTTCCAAACCACAGAAACTACTCTAAGCCCGAATCAACAGTTGGATCCCGCAATGAAATTCTTCGAAAATCTTTTATACAGAAGAACGGTGTTTTTCAACATCTAGCGTAACAGCTAATTAAAACGTCCAGAATCTTTAATTAGCTGCTGTAGCTACCCGTATCTAAAGTCATCATTTACTATCTGCCACTAATAACATACATAATATATATATGTATGTATGTATGTATGTATGTATATGTTTATATAGGTATATGGTATCCAGATATATAATTACGTATATGAGTTTACATCTTTTTAACTTTTTAATTATTACTTTTTGTTATGCACCCGCCATATTATCTCTTCATCACCCTTGGTTGACTGGTAGAGAATGCCTAAGGCATTAAGTCCGCCTTTGCACCTTTGTGCATGAAGTATAAATAAATAAATAATAAATAAATAAAAGTAAATTCTTACGTAATGCAACACTTACCTATGGTTTTTCGTTCGAAAACTCATTGCGAACCCACCATACCACTGGCCATACCCACCACCACCACCACTCACTTAACCTAGCCCAAATGATTCCTGCAATAGAGGGGCGCTCGGCGGCCGCTACCGCGGCACCGCTCACTTCGGTCGCTCGCCTTCGCGCTTTAACCCTTTGACAGCCGCAAACGCGGATCCATGCGAGGCACAATTACTTTTAATTGTGTCTGTAATTACGGCATACGAAAGGTTAATGATCACAGTTTTAACCTAACCCCAACGATTTTCTCAGTGGTACAGTTTTAGTCCCACCATACCACCAGGGGTCTGGCCAGTGGTATAGTGGGTCCGCAGTTGAAAAACCGGATTATTCCCACTAGTTCTACTAAACAGTTCTACGGTAGAACTAGTGGGCCTTTTTTCCCAGTAGTCCTACGATGTTAGGTGTTACAAAATAGTAGAACTAATGGGACTTTTTATTCCCACTTGTTCTACTAGTTCTTTCGCAAATCTACGGTAGAATTAATGGGACTTTTTATTCCCACTTGTTCTACTAGTTCTTTCGCAGATCTACGGTAGAACTAATGGGACTTTTTATTCCCACTTGTTCTACTAGTTCTTTCACAGTTCTATAGTAGAACTAATGGAACTTTTTATTCCCACTAGTTCTACTAGTTCTTTCACAGTTCTATGGTAGAACTAATGGAACTTTTTATTCCCACTAGTTCTATTAGTTCTTTCACAGTTCTATGGTAGAACTAATGGAACTTTTTATTCCCACTAGTTCTACTAGTTCTTTCACAGTTCTATGGTAGAACTAATGGAACTTTTTATTCCCACTAGTTCTACTAGTTCTTTCACAGTTCTATGGTAGAACTAATGGAACTTTTTATTCCCACTAGTTCTACTAGTTCTTTCACAGTTCTATGGTAGAACTAATGGAACTTTTTATTCCCACTAGTTCTACTAGTTCTTTCACAGTTCTATGGTAGAACTAATGGAACTTTTTATTCCCACTAGTTCTACTAGTTCTTTCACAGTTCTATGGTAGAACTAATGGAACTTTTTATTCCCACTAGTTCTACTAGTTCTTTCGCAGTTCTACGGTAGAACCAATGGGACTTTTTATTCCCACTTGTTCTATTAGTTCTTTCGCAGATCTACGGTAGGACTAATGGGACTTTTGGTTACCACTAGTACTAACTACTTTTTGATTTATTCCCAAATAGTAGAACTAGTGAAACTTTTACTTCCAAGTAGCTCTACTTTAAGAAATGTATTGCCAAACATAGCTTTGCCTCACATCAGGTTTAAAGTAAACTTAAGTACTATGTTTTTATTTAAATACTGGTTTAAAATATTTACACGTACAATTAAAAAAAAGAAAAACCTATAACTATTAAACCAAAAATAAACTAATACAATAAGGCATCAAAAAATTCCTCCACATCGCCGTCATCTGGGAATGTGCCCAAGAGACTGACTGCATTGCCCCGTTGGATGGCAATGCTTAACCTATGCCCAAAGTAAAAACCAGCTCTTGGATCACGAGAAGTGTCAACTAACCTTTTGGAAATTTCCTTAAAAAGGAGATGAGCACTCGGACCCCACGACCCGAGGGTTTCAACCCCAAACGGCTCGAAAATAAGGTTATCACCAAGGTGACTATACTTTCGCCGTTTGAGGTTTTCTGCAGCCGCAGCAGCAGCACCAGCACAGCACGCTGAGCTAGGAAGATGGGATGGCGCAAGAGTATCGACGCACGTAGCGTCCCACACTAAAGGCCTACCCAACTTCCAAGGAAATAATGACATGCCGTCCGGTCTCTTGCCATCGTCGCGTGCCAAGCCGTTGGGCTCCAAAACTGCTGGAACGCCGACGGCGACGAGAGCACGACGAATGATGTCATTTATATTCGCGTGCCGCGCTATGCGACCTGCACTCCGGTTGCACGATAGGCCGTGGTGTCCGAGGCAGTTGACAGCTTCCCCACAGCGACAGCGATGAGGAGAACAACAAGATGCTCCTAAACGTAAGGAAGCAGCGAGGCGAAAAGTAGTGTCGTCAAACATAGTACCTACGTTTGACGACGGAAGTGCCAGAAGCCAAAGACCCGACTCCCATTTACCCACAGCCAGCAGACGCGCTCGCTCAGCAGAATTAGAAGAAGTGGAAAGTAAATTATTCTGTACTAACCTGCAGAGCGGCTCATCCCACCGCCTCTGAGAAGATTGATTGTCGGGTAAATCAGTGCTCGGGCAAGCAAGTTTCCAGGCGTCCATGACCTCGGCGAAGCACGGCACATCAAAATCAACCAGTGTAGGAGCTAAAACATTCCTGATTAATTTTTCAGTGCCGTGGACCGAGGATATAAATGCAGGCAAACTGATACTTGAAATTTTACGGACGCCGAGGCCCCCCATACGAATAGGTAGAGTAGCTTGGGCCCAAACACGGTCGTCCATTGCCAAATTTAAAACAGATGTTAAAGTATGACGGATAATTTGGTCCATTTTTTCTAAAAGGTGATTGTGTTTCCACAAATGGGAAGCGCGTAGGAAATAATTTAATTTAGGGCCGAAACAACAGAACCGAATAATGGTGATGGCCGAATGCATGTTAATTTGGAGTAATCTTTCCGAGATGTCATTAAAATTTTGTATTTTTTCCTCTATAAAACTGGGAAAGGAATTCTCGAAGATGGGAGTCCCAAGGAGACGAAGAGTGCTTTTATCTATAATTTTAATGTCTGGGGCTATTGCGTTAAATTTGGAAAGTGTCGATTGTCTGTCAGTATTGTCCGATAAGTATAATTCACACTTCGAAAGGTTGAGTTGTAAGCCTATGGAATGCAGTTCCTTTTTTATGAAAATCAAATCTTTTAAAACACTGTCAACATCATCAGTACTATTGGACACCCTAGTAAAACCAGTCCTGAGGTCCTAGTCCATAGTCTATTCCAAACTTTGCGAAGGTAAAGAAAATTAGAATGACATTCATCTGTATTTTGAAGGTTTCAATATTATATTTTACCACTTTTTCCAAGAACGATTGTTTGAATAACATTATTAAATGGTGAAGAATTTTTCACTGCAAGGTTCCATGTCCCGCAGTACGTTAGCGTCAGATGTTTCACGGCTCGAATAAATAAACGATAAATAAAGGCTTCAGTCTGACATCCACACCAGGATTCTACGTATTGTTTGCAGGGTAATACATAGGTGTAAAGCGAACAGGAAAATATCATTTATATTAATAGAGGTTAAGTTTGTTTGTTTTTGGTTTTTAAGGGGCTATTTAACGACTTTTACAGATTTTAAACTGACAATCACGTCAAAATGTGCAGTGTAAATGATTTGAAAAAAGAATATTTTAAAATAGAACATTCTCTTAATTATTTAGTAAGTGAAGATTTTTAATTATATTCATATTAAATAGTTTAATTATAATTAACTCGTGAAGTTGTGTCTGATGCGGACAAAACATTGACAATCACACAAAATCTACCAGGTATAATTAAACGAAACTTACGCCATCTTACTGACAATTTTATTATCTATCTTTTAGTATACGCCTTTTTTTTGTAAAGTTAAAGAATACTACTTTTATTTAATTTTTTAGACTAAACTTTGAGAGTTTTGGACGCAGAACTGACGCAGAACGGACGCAGTCTGCGTCCAAAACTCTCAAAATGTAGTCGAAAAAAATAAATAAAAGTAGTATTCTTTAACTTAAAATAAAAAGGCGTATACTAAAAGATAGATAATAAAATTGTCTGTAAGATGGTGTAAGTTTCGTTTAATTATACCTGGTAGATTTTGTGTGATTGTCAATGTTTTGTCCGCATCAGATACAACTTCACGAGTTAATTAAACAATTTAATATGAATATAATTAAAAATATTCACATACTAAATGATTAAGAGAATGTTCTAGTTTAACATTTATTTTTTTCAAATTATTTACACTGCACATTTTGACGTGATTGTCAGTTTAAAATCTGTAAAAGTCGTTTAATAGCCCCTTAAGAGGTAAATTTTGGAGTAAGTATTCGTTTGATTATAAAAAATAATTTAATGTTAAAAAGCTACACTATTGATAATAATAATAGGTAATCAATTATTTCAACCAACCCAAGTACTTTTTTATCTTTTTTTTTAATATTTATGCCTAAACTACATCATTTGTTTGAGAATTGTGTGTCGCTACTGAACGGTAGTACTAATATTTATAAAGTCAAAGTCAAATAGGATAGGTTATTTTATGCATAAAAATATTCATAACTATAGTTTTATACTTTGACTTCTACGCGGACGAAGTCGAAGAAGAAGCGAATAGATTATACTTTTACGGTAAAGGTATTTAAAAAAATTACAATCTTCTAGCGAGTAAGTAAGACCTATATAATAAATAATAATATGTGGGGACATTTTTCACACACGGCCATCTGACCCCAAACTAGGGAGACCCTGTACTATGAGTGTCAGACAGCTGATATACATACACAAATACATTTTTTTTTTGTAAATACATAGGTACATATATAGATAAACAACACCCAGACACAAGGCAAACACAAGTGCTCATCACACAAATGTTTACCCTGGGCGGGAATTGAACCCGCAACACGTTGCGCAGCAGTCGATCGCTCAGCCACTGCGCCAACCGTGTCGTCAAGTCGCAACACGCTGCGCAGCAGTCGATCGCTCAGCCACTGCGCCAACCGTGTCGTCAAGTCTATCTATAAGTATCAGGGATAAATAAATGTTTTTTTTATAGGGGGATCAATCTGTGTTAATAGTGATGTAATATGACTCCAGTGAAGCTACAAGCAGGATAAGGACTTTTAAAAAACTTCACTACAATTATTTCTTGATGAGAGAAAATTATGAGAATCATTTTTAACAAATTTCCCTAATCCTAAAATGTTGCTGTTACTTTTACTGTTTAAAATAAAGCAACAATGCAATGTTCGGCAGACAACACTCCAAGCGTCATGCAATTACGCAAATATCCACTGCAGAGCGTAGGCCTCCACAAACCGCAACAATGGCAACCAACTGCCCCATAGCACCCTATACGACCCTAGAAGGCTCGTGTCACACCGCACCTGACGCACAGATTGATGGTTGCAGTATGATTTTATTGATGCACAGTTGGTTAGTATACTGACCATCATTTGGGTATAACTTTACTCTTCGGGAAAATAACGGTTGAATCGCGCGTGTGTGCCAAAATATTTTTTTCTTATTTTTTACACCAATGTCGTGATGGCCTAATGGTTATGGCACCCGCATTTCGTGCATGAGGTTGTGGGTTCGAAACCGGGCAAGTACCTACCAATGTGACTTTTTCAATTCATATGTACTATCTAAAATCTTGGACATCATTGACATCGGTGAAGGAAAACATCGTGAGGAAACCTGGGCCTCTACACAAAATCCCTTTTCAGTTAGCGTTAACGCCAACGGAAAATCAAATTGTATGCAGTTGACATATTTGCATCACGTGACATCTGAAAGCAAACGTCAACTGCATACAATTAGATTTTTCCGTTGGCGTTAACGCTAACAGAAAGGGATTTTGTCTACAGGCCCAGGGCTTAATTGATATAAGTCTGTAATCGCCAATCGACCTTGAGCAAGCGTAATGATCAATGCTCATGCCTTCTCTGTATGAGAAGAGGCCTTTGCCCAGCAGTGGGACAATTTACAGGCTCTATTATTATTATTATTATTTTTACACCTGCCATAAAATCTGATTACTTTCATCAAATATTCAGACTGTTAGGTTACAAACAACAACAATCACTAATAAAATAATACCAGCCAATTATTGTCCCACTGCAGGGTAAAGGCAACTTTATACAGAGAAGGTACGAGCATTAATCACCACGCTTGCTCAAGGCGAATTGGCGATTACAGACTTTATATTATTTAGTCCAGGTTTCCTCACGGCTTTTTCCTTTACTTTACTATAAACTTAGTAAGTGCATAATGAAGTAAAAAAAGTCACTTTGTGCTAACCCATATGAACAATTACTGTCAATTATTTTTATAATAATACGTCTATTGCTACTAAATATAAATATAACTTCTTAGAAAAGTTTTTGCCCCCACACTATTAAGGTTTTTTTTTCTTTTTTACGTTAGCAGGAACTGGATGTGATTGATTGGGGTATGATCCCAACTTTAAATGTCAATCATCATTGAAACACGATTTTCAAGAGATAATCGCAGTAAATTGGTTTGTCGCCAGTTTTGTTTAAACTGTGTCTGGGTGTTGTTTATCTACCTATATACAGGGTGGGGACGACGATACGACAAATACAGGTAGTACTAGTTCATAAGAATATTTTGAAACTATCAAATAAATCCTATAAACGAAATTATAAAATAAGTTCAGATATACTAAAGAGTATATAAATGAAAATAAAACATCATATGAAATATTGGTTTTCTAACTTGTAAAAAGAGCGGCAACTTGTGGCGTCATAATTTAATATTATTAATGCTCAATAAAAACAATTACACTAAATTACCAAATCCTACCATGATCCTTTTTTATGCTATTGCCATCCCCATCCTGTATATGTATGTATTTAAAATGTATTTGTGTATGTATATCAGCTGTCTGACACCCATAGTACAGGGTCTCCCTAGTTTGGGGTCAAATGGCCATGTGTGAAATGTCCCCACATATTATTATACATGGAAATTATACTGGCAGCAGTGTTCCTACTAAATAATATTATGTATAATTTTATTCCGAATGAATTCGTTATAACAAACCAACTACACGCTAAGTTGTAAATTAGCTTAATGTCAGTAATAGATTAATATCGCCCTAGAAACCTTGTTTTTATTTAAAAAATATGTGAATATTTCCATTATCCAGTATTTTCTGTACCTTTAACATAATTATTATTACGTTAATGACAGGGTTCTTTAGAAGTTCTGTTATTATACGTAAAATCGTCCACAACTAATACGATAATTACAAAACACCAGTAAATAATAACTTTATTTCATTAAAATAATAGACCTATTAATTATTCTTCCACAAAACTGTTAGTAAATTGTGAAGTAATCTCGCACTTTGATGGTTCCGTATGACACTTGTGTAGTAAATATTGCAGAATTCTTCATAGCAAAACCTTACAATTTTGCTCTAAATAACACAATTGAAAATATCGTCAAGTAAGCAAAGAGGCTCGTTCAAACAATACGAAAACAAAGACACAAAAAAAAAACTAACAAAATCATACTAGAAACAACAATAAAAAGCAACAAAACCGATGCGGGCACGTTCATTCATAGTGAAAAGGTCATGATAAAAAGTTTTTTAATTCCCGCATGCAACTCGAAACGGAAAAACAACAAAAAAAAAAAATTCGCTCTACAAAGCTGCGTGACAGTATCTAAACCTTTTACTGGATAAACTGTTGAAGTCCATCGGAATACGAACCACAAAGGAAACGGTAACGGAAAAGATAATTAATTCTGTGTGCATTCTGCGGCGACACATCTAGCGAACAGCTTTTATGGACAACGACATCTTTGTTTCTTTTTAATAAAGAAAAGAGCTTCTTTCTTCGTTCTTTCCATTTTGTTACGCACGATTTAGTCTCCATGTTTTTTTTTGTTCTTGAAGATTGTTTTGGTCTTATGAATAATGGATTTGGTATCACATTGGTAATTAGATGAGCTTTGTTGTTAATTAATTATTATAAGCGGAGGCGACATGGTGTGAATTATTAATTAGGGAAGTGGCTATTTACAATGCGGTCATTAATGACGATGACTCATTGTTTAGAGATTTAGTGAGGAATATAGAGGTGTGGTGGCTAGTAGAATAAGCAGGTTTGGTTGGAGACTTGGTTTTCTTGTTTTTGCCAATAGTTAGGTATTGATATTATTACTAATGGGTAATAATAGGTGTTGTTTTCATGTGTCGATTCACAAGTTTTTCTAATTCGTTCACGAGATACGATATTCATGTTTTTCTTTTATGTTTTGTATTTTTATTTTCAAAACACTATTACCACTATCACTACATATTTATTATTTAAATTAAAGTTTCTGTTCGTTGGGGCTAATCTTCGGAAGAATTTACACAGTCGGAGCAGGTAGAGTCCGAATCTGTAAATTTTTCCGCTTATGGAAAATCACGCGTGCAAAGTCGCGGAAAATAAAAAGTTATTCCACACAAAAACAAATTAATTGCTTACGTCACAACCCCGAAACCATTTTATTTGTCACCATAAAAAACCACGAACCGTAAAAAAGAAAAAAAAAAAAGTCGAAATAAAATGTATCGTGACCATTAAAACCGATTTAACGATACATTCCATGAAACAAACTAGAAGCTAGTGACGTGCTAGATCGATACGAATCTCATCAATTGGGTAACAATGCCTTCGACCTTGGCATAGCCGCGCCTTACGATAAACAACGTTTGTAGGGAAATCGATATTTTAGTGAGGTGATACTGTCAATTTTTGAAGACCAGTAGGTGTGTCTATTCTGTTACAATCTCCCTCGGTGAACACCTAGGTGGAGTGAGCTGTGTAGTGCTTTGTAAATCCCTAGCACCGGGACAGATGACAGCTCACTTCACCTAGGTGTTCACCAAGGGAGATTGTAACAGAATAGCACTGCTGGTTGATTTCTGTCATGTAGACAACACTATAAACGAACTTTGCTTGCAATATGAGAGTATGTGAAGCTTATAGAATCAAAGATAGTCAGTATTTTATTTTTAAGCGATCGATCGGTAAGCTACGCTTGCTGCGGTCGGTTCTTGGATGGGTGACCACTCATTTCATACCGAAACCCCCTGTGCCTAGGAAAGCCCGTAAAGCCGTTGGTCCCGGCTGTTGTTCGTAGATCATTGACAGACGTTGAGTAGTTAAAAGCCGAAACGTCTGACAACCATTCTTACCACAGGGTATCGTGGGGGATCCTGCAGTTTTGCCAAAATTATTTTGCCAAAATTTCATTACCCAACAAATTTTGGCATCTTTTTACCCCGACTGCAAGGAAAGGGTTATGTTTTTAGCGCCGGTCTTTGTTTTTATACCAATGCAATATTTGTATAATTGATTATTGATAAAATGATTTTATTTTCATTTGGCCAAATTTTTACTCGGCGGAATATTACCAAGGAGAATGTCATTCTGGCATTTGGAAGGGTTGTGGAGGTCAGAAAGTCGCTCTATGTAAGGTACTGGTATTCTATTCAGCTGCATAATCATCATGTAGTACTGGAACTACTGGAAGCCGACCTCAACATACATACTTGGGAAAAAGCTAGGCAAATGATGAGGTATTAAGTTGCAACACTGCGGTCAGTATAATTTCCATTTTTTTATTTAAACAAACCTTTTTCCTGCGATTATCTCTTGAAAATTGTATACAAATGATGATTGACTTAACGGGTTTTCTAAACAAAAATTACGTTACATCATAAATGATGATGTGATGTAATTTTTGTGACCTCATTTGGAGATTTCGTTTAGTGTACCTACCAATGCCCTTGCATTGGTTGGCATTATAATGGGACCTAATTCGAAACATGAAATAAAAGCGTTACCATTCAAAAATGCAGAACACGATCAAAATCTATGGCACGGCTGTTTTTTTTTTCATTTATCCAATAATAAACGCTTTTCACACGCTTTATGGCAAAAAAAAATGAATCACAATTACTAGGATTTTAGTAGTAAAACGAAAGGATTTTTAAATAATTGAAACATTTTTTTTCCCTTTATTTATTATTAGGGACTTTTATACCGATGTATATGCCAGTCCCATCGGATCTTATAATGTAAATCTTAACAACACAAACTTAATTAAACTATAGGCAGCTCCGGGGTTAGATATCGACACAATATGATGGCACATACAAACATCGTTCCTATTTATGTCGAGCTCTCTAAGTAGATCCTCTCTTGCGGACTGAAATCTAACAGACATGAAATAAATACCTAAGTACTAATCATTTATCAGCCTATTGCCGTCCAATGCTAAACGTTAGCCTCCCCCAGAGATCGTCAACCAATCCGATCTTGGGCAGCCTGCATCCATCTGGTGCCAGCCATCTTCTTCAAATCTTCGGTCCATCGTGCCGCAGGGCGTCCCACACTACGCTTGCCCAAACGCGGTCTCCACTCTAGAGCGTGTCTGCTTCTTCTACCGTCTGACTAATACAGAAGTCTTAATTGGTTATAGTAAGGTGACGAAACCTATTTTATTTATTTATTCATTCAAAGACAATGACTTCTAAACCTTGGCCACTGTGGCCCGTTCACAAACATCGTCGAAGGGAAATCGATATTTTAGCAGTTAACAAGTTCGTAAACTTTCCCCACAAAATATCATCTATCCTCAAGGGAGATACCAAAGGTCAAACCAGATATTACAGAATTTGCTGATTCGTGAGATAAGACACAACTTGTCACTGAATATTTACGTAACTGATGATAAAGAATTTGAAGTCGTAATTGAAGACACTGATTGAACGAAAAATACGAAACCTTCAAAATAAGTATAAGTTATCAATACTGTTAATTCTGTGACTAAAAGAAACAAAAATGACAAGGGTGGGCCACTTTTATTCCAAATTATTTTATTTATGTATTTATTTGTTTATATTTATTATTTTGTATAATACTAGCGGACCTGGCAGACGTTGTCTTGCCCTTAAAATAAAAAAGTATTAGGTCTTTACATATGAAATTGCCGCTCGGTATCAAAAAATTAAAAATAACATTTTTAAAAGAAATTATATATTTAGTCAATCGAAGTATGTACCATTGTTATCGATACACTTTCGACATTTTATCGGGAGCTCATTGATCCCTTTGGTAAAAAAATCCTGGGAGCGAGAATCGATGAACTGCTTGAAGGCTGTTTAAACTGCCTCATCAGAATTGATTTTTTTTCCTTGTAAAAAGTTGTCCAAATTTCGGAATAAATGGTAATCGTTTGGGGCAAGATCTGGAGAGTATGGTGGGTGACGCAGAGTTTCCAGTCGCAGCTCCTCTAACTTGGCGACCGTCTGATGTGCACTAAGTGGTCGAGCGTTATCCTGAAGGAGCAATGGGCTAGAGCAATTGACCAATCTCGGTTGTTTAATGGTGAGCTTTTCCATCATTGTTTGCAACTGTTTACAATACATGTCTGCAGTAATCGTTTGGCCTGATCTCATGAAGCTGTAGTGGATGACACCAGCACAGGACCACCAAACACTAACTAGAATATTCTTTTTGGTCAGTTTTCGCTTGAGGCAAGGTTTTGCCGGTTCTCCAGGGTTAAGCCATTGTGATGATCGCTTGCGATTATCGTACACGATCCACTTCTCATCACAAGTGACAATACGATTTACGAAATTCCCTGATTATTGTGACGATTGAGCAAGGAAGCGCAGCAACCGACGCGTGTTTGTTGGTGTGTTTCAGTCAATTCGTACGGTACCCACTTTTCGAGCTTTTTTACTTTTCCAATTTGACGCAAATGGATAGTGATTGTTTTGTCACTTACTCCAAAGGCTGCTGCTAATTCAGAAGTGGTTTGAGATGGATCCGCTTCAACTATCGCCTTTAATTCTTCATTATTCACTTGAGTATCCGGTCGTCCACGAGGCTCATTTTGTAAATCAAAATTTCCAGAACGGAAACGTTGAAACCAAAAACGCACCGTTCGTTCGTTAGCGGTGCTTGGCCCGTACACGTCGTTAATCCTTCGAGCCGTTTCTGCTGCACTGGTGCCACGGTAGAACTCATATTCGTAAATATCGCGAATTTTTAATTTCTCCATTGTTGTTGCAATAGCAATTTTCAAGCCCAAACAAATGACGATAAAACAAATGAAACACGAATTTTAAAACAATATTCTTTAGTCTTTATTTTGAAATAATTTTGAATTTGGAATTCCTAATCAAACACAAAATATTTGATTTCAAAGTTGCCAGTATTAAGTATCGGCAATTTCATATGTAAGGACCTAATATTACAACTCGACTGCAGTGCCACCTACCGGGTCCAACTGTGAATCTAAACCATTTTCGAATCCACTGGAACACACACAATAAATTTCATCAAAATCGGTCCAGCCGTTTAGGAGGAGTTCACTTTCATACACACGCACAGAAGATTTTTATCTAGAAGATTATTATCTTTGGTAACCAACACAAGATCCATAGGTACTCGGATATCTATGATAGGTACTATTGGTATGGTATGGTATAATGGGCTGGTGTCCGCAACTCCACGTCTCAGCGCGTATTTTGCGTACTATTAATATTATACTTAAATACGAAAGTAAGTCTGTCTGTTTGTTGGCGATTATCTCCCGTTTGGCTGAACCGATTTTGATGCGGTTTTCAAGAAAAGTGTTTGTTACATTCTGGAGAAGGTTTTAGTATACAACAAACAAAAATGTATTCAGCGCTTTTCGAAAAAAACAATAAAAACCGAGAAGACGTTTCCATCGTTCCATCTTTGGAGGACTTTAAATCTCTGTTTTAACTGTGTTGCCGTTCCTTAATGAATTTGGGTGATAACGAGCCACTAAAAAGTGTAAAATAAAAACTTTTTTTGAAAAAAAGAACCGCCGTCTAAAAAAACTAAAAAGTGATAAATAACTTTAGCACAGAACACACATGACTTTAGTTTCGGAAGTCGGTGGCAATACAACACAACAAACAGAACAAAGCCACCGACTTCCGAAACTAAAGTCGTGTGTGTTCTGTGCTAAAGTTATTTATCACTTTTTAGTTTTTTTTTTCTGAAGGTGGTTCTTTTTTTCAAAAAAAAGTTTTGATTAATCTGCGGTTTCGTCTGCATCCACGATAACCAACATTCACGCGGACGAAGTCGCGGGCAAAAGCTAAGTAGTAATGAAATAAAAAGAACCGGAACTTCCTGACCTTGGCAGCAATGTCGCTTCTAATTAGATGAACAGCGTGGGCTAATTAAGGCAAGTCGATGTTGTTAACAGGCACAGTACAAGTAAACTTCCTTTGATTAAGATAATATTACTGTGATGCTACCACTTCACATGGCGTATTTGTGCGAATATTCGCCTTACTTGGATAATACAAAATAGACTTCATTTCAATAACCATAGGGTACACTTTGTATTATCCAAGTAAGGCGAATATTTGTACAAATACGCCATGTGAAGTGCCAGCATTAGATATGACATATGAGTTAGTTTCAATAAATTTCGTCATATCCGTAATACCTTCATTGAATTGCTGTTTTTCCGCCAAATAGTTATTTTTCCATTGCATTGGAAAAACTAGCATTAGAAATGCAGTTTCGAAAAAAGCTTTTTACAAAAAAGACAACCGCCTTCAAAAAGTGAAAAATAACTTTAGCACAGAACACACATTGACTTTAGTTTCGAAATTCAGTGGCTTTGTTCTGTTTGTTGTTTTGTATTGCCACCGACTTCCGAAACTAAAGTCAAATAACAAACATAAAAAAAAAAAAAAAAAAAAAAAAAAAAAAATTCAGACGAATTGATAACCTCCTCCTGTTTTGAAGTCGGTTGAAAATAATCTTACTGAATAAAAAAGTATGTTGTAATCGGTGAAGGAAAACATCGTGTTGTACCTACTGACGAATTAAGTAAAAAGAAATCCTATAATGATAGATGCAAGATAGGAAATAAATAAATAAACGCGAAGTTGATGAGAATGGATGGAATGTTGGAGGGCTGAACCGAATCAGCTTAAATTTGGCACACATACTATAGAATAGATATTGGTATAGCTCTAATAGTTTTTATCCAGTTTCTGTATTCCCGTGGTATAACTTAAAACTTTGGCTTGGTACTTGAAGACTACGCTGATAAACAAGATAGGTAGTAACAATTCGAGTAACGGTAACCTATTAAATTTCAACGCACCCAATGAAGGAGAAACACCAAACACAACAAACAATTAAGCCAAACATCCACATAATTTAATATTACACTTTGGCAACAAGCCTAGAACAAGTTACACAGATACGATGATGCTCCACACCGATTGATTAGATTAAGTACCCGATGTATGTCCACTGGCAATTTCAATAAATCGATTCCGTTCCGAATCTAGTCACGTCCAAGTGACAAGAACGAGGTGGGAACAGGAGGGGTATGTGGTACGAGGTAGGGGGAAATGCGGAATATTCCGTTTGGTGCTTGTAATCAGAATAATGTATGTACCCGTTGGTATAATCTTGCCACTTTAGTAATCTCTTGCATATGGGATCTCAATTTAAAACCAACTGAAGGAAGGGAAAATGAACTTAGTGATATGGATGAATAAGTAAATTGACTTTTTGTTCTGAATCCAATTATAAAAAAAAATTAAAAATGAAAAGAAAATTGAAATGATTTTTTTTTTATGAAAATGTTTTTTTTTTATTATGCACAGATATTGATTTAATTCCATCTGGTGGAAGACCTACCAACGCTGCGTCTTTCGGTTCGTGGCCGCTACTCGAGAACCTTTCAAGGTCGCGGGTAATCGGTAGATGCAAGCGTTCTATAGGGGAGGCCTATGTTCAACGGTGGACGTCTTTCGGCTGATGATGATCATTGATTGATTTAATTAAGTCGCACGGATCAACCGATCATAGAGACGGGTCCTTGGGTGGCCATCCATTTCATACCGAGTTCCCTCCGTGGAAAACCGTTGGTCCCGGCTGTCATGCGAAGATCATTGAGAATCGTTATGGGCACTGGGCAGTCAGAAGCCAGTCTTACCAAAGGGTATCGTGTTACCCGGTTACTGAGTTGTGGAGGTCAGATAGGCAGTCGCTCCATGAAAGCACTGGTATTCAGCTGCGTCCGGTTAGACTGGAAATTGAACCCAACATAGTTGGGAAAAGGTTCGGTAGATGGATTGATTTAATTACACATTTTGTAACGAAAGGCTCGTGAAATTCTCACATTCCCTTTACTAAACTCGTAATAAGCTCAATATTCCGACAATACAAATCCTTCTTATGCAATACCAGTACGTGCCAGACATAAAAAAAAAACTAAACCAGCACTGAATGAGCTTATTTTCCATGTCACAGAGAGCGTTGAATTTTATGAATAGCAAATCGTAGTTATTTAATTTTCCCCTAAAGCGTCATATCAGGAAATATCACAGTATTTAACGAAAAAAGAAAAAAGAATTGAGAGCCATTCAGACATGCATCTGTATGAAAAACAAACGAAAATGTGCGTTCTCCATAGCTAGTTGGCGCCGAGCCCAGAGTGTGATTAGAAGTTTCCAGGACTTCAGATCCTATTCCTACACCTTAAAGTTTACGTTCGTTTGACCAAAATATCCCCTACAAATATGCCTAGTATTCTCATGGCAGGTTTTTTTGGCCTTTCCCGACCAGTCCTTATCAAGAACGAAGCGTTTCTAGAATTTTCATAGGTTTTTGTTGCTTTGTTTATTATTTCCATTTTTAAATTCTTTCATTACCTCCTCGTAAAATGGTTTGCTTTTTGCTACATTTCTGTGTTTAAAATCATAAGGTTGAAAACAATATGTTTTTGACTACCTGAGGTACATTATTAGGATTTTACCTAACTTTAGTTTTTGTTTGACCATAGTTTTGACAAAACGAACCAACTCATGGCCAAATACATAAAATGCTACTTTATGCCGTTAAGTCTCATGCTGTCACTATAACTTTAACATAAAGTAATCCTAACATTGAGTAGCGTGTGAGTATTTTTTTTTTACTATCAAATAGGCTTGCGTTTGACCGCAATTCACCTGATCTTAAGTGATGATGCGGCCTAAGTTGGAACACGCTTACCTAGGTAGTTCGCACAATAAATGTGGAATCAAAGCGCTTGGCCACAATCTCTCAATAATTGAACCAAACTTATTCTGTAACCCCTAAAATAGGTACATGTCCAGGCCTTGTTTAGGGGTTAGAAATCCTAACCCGAATCTTAACTTAGGATTCGTGGAAATACATTTTTGTGCAAATGAATTACGACTGGCTTATTTCATTATTTTAATGTCAATTACGCAAAAGCAGATAAATGCACATTCAAAATATAAAAATAGTTTTAAATCACTACATCCGCCGCGTTGAGTCTGTGATTGTCCGGGCTAATCTCCGGAAATACTGGTCGGATTCTGATTATTATTTCGCTTATAGGATATAACTGTATCTCTGTGTTATTATTATATTATTAATTGCTATATAAAATATTATTTATACAAAATCATTAGGAAGAAAATTCACTTAGGGAGCGGTAATTGTTTATGCGAATTCTGCACCCCCGGCCATAGGTAGAGGTTTCCACCTGGGGTGGAACCTGGGTGGGGTTCCCCCCACGGTGGTTTTAGCCGGTAAGAGTCCCTCCGTCCTCCGCCCGACGCGATCGTGGGGCTAACGGAGGGGCATGCCTCATTCGGGGGTCGCGAAAGTATTTCCAGTTCCCGCGACCCCCAACGTAGGTGTGAGATGGAACACCGGGGTGGGTTTTAGTCAGTAGGAGTTTGACAGACCCCTTCGCCCGCCCCAGGGTGGAGGACATTCACGAGTATTTTCCACCACGGAACAAAAAAAAATAAAAAAGGGTCATGCCTAATGGAATTCTTCCAGGAATACCATAAGGGTTTCGACCGCGTACAAAAAAAAAAATAAAGTAAGAAAATTTACGCAGACGAAGTTGCGGGCAAAAGCTAGTTAATTATACAAAATCATAATAATTAGGTACTTCGAAAAATGAGAGATATTGTGACATGGCTTGGTTCAACTAATACAAAGAGTTGCTTATTTAGGTAGATTCGTATCTATCTAACATTTATGGCATTCGATACATATGTGCAAAACGTAGCTAGATTAGTGGTTACAATATCGATTCGTCAATAAATATGGATGCAACCACACTAAACAAACACCCACAAACGAAACCGTTTCTATACACAGAACCGATGTAATTAAAACAATAATGAGCTAAATAACATCAAAACCTGTTATATTGCCAGGAGACTGCTCATTGGCTGCACTTAATTCTATTCTTCGACGATTTATAACATCATTACCATCGGTCTTTGCCTGCTTATTGTTCACCGTAAGCCTCCCATAGTACAATCACTTTAGAACCCCGAAATCTTTGGAATCAGTCTCTAAATCGGAAAATTTCATTAGCATTTGAATATGGCTTCTCAATAAAACACTTATGAAAGCATCATCTTAATCTCGAGCCAGACAAATGCAATTAAAAGAAGAATGGACTGCAATTAATAAATCGAATTATCCGATTATTATTCGATGTTATCGAAATGGGCATCGGCGATCCCTTCCGGCCTATTTAGATCCTTAGATACGACAGATGGTTTGGATTGGCGTCTTTCTTCATTTTGAGTACGGACTTCATTATTCAGTCCAGGTATAATATTTTTAGATCCCTGCTTGTTCACTGATTTCGTTTCGTCTATGCAAACTCAAGACGCTTATTAAAATATTAATGAAAGATGTCCCAGAAATGAAATTACTTTAAGCGAAAAATTTAACAAAATCTGAAAGGTCGCCACGGCATGCGTCGCCACGCCAGAAATCGGTTTTACGTGCGGCTATAGATGTTTCACATCAAAAAAATTGACAGATTGTTGTAGCTTGATATGTTGGCCTTTTTAGCTAAGAAACTCAATATGTTTCGTATACGGTCACCAAAAGAGATAAGTATCCATGTGGTCGGGAATAATTGAAGTTTACTTAGAAACCGGTGGGTGTTTATGAATAAAATAAAATACAATTCATAGATAATAAATAGTTCAATGATTTCATTAAATTTCATTTGAAAGCCTCTATTGGTTTCTAAGTAAACTTAAACTATTCCCGACGACAGGGATACTTATCTCTTTTAGTGGATTGTACATACGTACTCGTATGTATGATTTATAGTAGGTACCTATGATCATGTTTAAAAAAAAAACAGCTATTTACCTTTCTTCTATAACCAATATCCTTCATAACATAACATACCTAAACGATTAGGTTTATCCCCAATAAAATCGAAATCAATTAATTAGAGATCAAAGGAGCCTGTGCAATCGAGAAAAAAATTAACCGCCAAAGTAAGCTTAGCTTATTAAAATCGACCCGTTCCACCTGAACTGTTTGCCGAGCTCAAAGAAGAGTTCGCGAAAAGTATTAAAATCCTTAATTAAATTAACGTCAACCTACTTTTTATGACAGTAGGGAGTTGCGAAGGAATTCGAATAGGCACGGTCTGAATAAATGCGTCCCAAGACAGAACAATTTATTCTATTTTCTGTCAAAGCAACGGAGACTGAGTTTTTATTTTGCTTAGAAAATATTTTTTGGACTGTTTTTGGCTTTTGGAACTTTCGATACCGATTACCGAACGCTAAATGCTGTATCAAAGGCTCAAATTATAACTTGAGAAAAATTACTCGGAATTTTCTAGAAGTGGTTGATAAATTCTGACGAGATATTTAACTTTGCGAAGATTTTTAGATAGGTGGTTTTCAAATGTAATTATGTCACAACTGAGCAATGTGAGTCCTTCAATTCATATGTACAGACGCCTGTCGCCGTGAAACTGTCACATTTTCCCAATCAATCTTGAACCTTATACCTACTTAAACCATAAAGTTGAAAATCGATTAAAGAAATGTGACAGATTGTAGTAGTTTGATGTGCTGGCGTCTGTACTTTCTAAGTTTATCTAGGACAACACTGACATTGAATAATGAGAGCATCGTGATTTAGAATTCAAGTAAATCTAGAATCTCGAATCGTTTGTCCATTTCAGATTTGCTACATGCCTGCTCTAAATGAGAAGACGCCTTTGTCCTGTAATGGGACAATAAGAGGCTGGTGTTATTATTAAGGGGCTTACAAGAGCCAACCAGCGCCACCCATCATTTTATTTCTATAACTCCTAAATCAGATCAAAAGTAAAAAATCTAAAACAGTACTTAACTAGTAAATTACCTGAAGTATTTCTTGAGTGACTTTCCATTGTTTTGCATGTCATAAATTAAAAGAATCGTTGCTTACCTCCAAAAGTGACCACTTTTAGCGTTAATCAACGAACCATCTTAATATTATAATCAGTGATAGGAATAGGTAGTGCTTATTAGCCTAAAGTTTGAAGAACAGAGACAAGAAACGGAGACTTCCTTAGTACTATATTTTTTCTCGGACATCTGCCCGGACAACACTTAAAGACATTAAATAATTATGTTATTTGGAATAAGTTCGTGTTGTTTACCTAAAGTTTGCGACTAGACATAACATAACACAGTCGTTACAACTATCAAATATTCTGAAAGTTTTCTTTTTGGAGAACATTTTCATTTTCATCTTGTTGTTATTTGTGTGTTTCGTCCTGTGCGGGCTAATAAATGCTTTTTCTTTCTTTCTTTCTTTAAATGACTTGTTGATCTTAAAACTATGAAACGCAGTCTTTGTTTAAAGAGCCGTACACGTTTCGAAGTAAATATCTGTTTTCTAGCTCGCTCTTGGCCATGTCAAAATATGAACACGCGTAGCCACGTGATTGTTATTGAATTTGTTGTTACAAGAAATAAAATAAATAACTTTAGTCAAAACATTCAAAACTAATTAAAGGTTGACTTACCGTATTATTTGATGTAGACAGACAGGAACAATCTTATTGCAGAAAATCGCAATCCATAAATTCAAGCCAAGGTAGTCGTATTAGGAAGATACAATAAATAAACCAAAAAACATGCGAGGGTCAAAAACAATATTCACAGAAACAATATACGTGATACAGGAGATGCGCACTCAACAGACCGAAGTACAGGAGTGAGAATAACCTGAGCGGCGCGCCGTCACGCGGCGGTGGGGGAAGGTATGTAGAGCGTTCCCACGCCGCACGGGTATGCGACCACGCCGAGTTTAACAATAGATAACGAAATGCGCTGCCGTAAAAGTCCGCCCATTGTACTTTCGGCGCAATAAAGATTAAATAGTGTTTTTAAAGATTTTAAAGTTTAAGTGTGTTACTAAACAATGTGACCCAACATTATGCACATTTTGAAATATATTTTAGTAAGGTAAAAGACAAATACCTTTTGTTTTTGAAATGATAAATACTCTATCTCCATCCAAAATACGTATAGAGAATGCTAAAATGATAAAAATTACCGTTTTATTATTTTAAAAACAATTACCAGTTTTTTTTTTCAATTACACACTTGAACTTTAGAAATCTCAACAAACGTGGCCAAGAGCGAGCTAGAAAGCAGATATTTACTTCGAAACGTGTACGGCTCTTTAAACAAAGACTGCGTTTCATAGTTTTAAGATCAACAAGTCATTTACAAAATGTTCTCCAAAAAGAAAACTTTCGGAAAATTTGATAGTTGTAACGACTGTGTTATGTTATGTCTAGTCGCAAACTTTAGGTAAACAACACGAACTTATTCCAAATAACATAATTTTTTAATGTATTTAAGTGTTGTCCGGGCAGATGTCCGGGAAAAAATATAGTAGTAAGGAAGTCTCCGTTTCTTGTCTCTGTTCTTCAAACTTTAGGCTAATAAGCACTACCTATTCCTATCACTGATTATAATGCATTTTTTGTGACATAAACGGCCGTAACTTTTTTTCACGTTAACATAGAGGGTTGATTTTACAGCATCAAGGGACCGTAGACTTGAGTATAAGGTTTTAATTTCAACTCGATACCTCCACGCGTTCCCGAGATATAGAGTCTTGACAGACAGACAGACAGACAGACGGACAACAAAGTGATCCTATAAGGGTTCCGTTTTTTCTTTTGAGGTACAGAATCCTAAAAATAATAAAATACCAGCCTACTACTGTTCCACTGCAAGTCTCACTCACTCATTCGCTCACTTCATGGAAATATACATACTACTTTTGATTTTTTGTAAAATTGCAGTAATAAGAGTTATTATGCAAGTAATTTTTTGTTAATTCACTAGTTCCAATACATTTTCATCGTCTCTCAACTCTTAATTTCCTTAATCTCCACTGAATCCTTTATCTCCTACATTTCACAGCTCAATATTTTTCGTGTTTCTGTACAGTAACTAACCGTAATCGCTGTAATCCTCAATGACACATGACGGCCGCCTGTCCGGCACAGATAAAAATTGAACGGACGTTCGTCAGTCAGTTGTGCAGCAATGCCGTTCCAGATAGTTCCAATACTGTTACGATTTTTTATGTTTGTAAAAGCTGTAAACCTAAATGGCTATTATGTAGAACCTACATCATCTAGATCCACGGTTCCTAACCTGGGGGTAATTACCCCCGCGTGGGTAAAACTGGTATTATGTGGGGGTAATAAGCAGGTAATATACATATGTATGACAGAGATTAGACCAATAACATCGAATCTAGCTCGCCAGTGCATTTCATGCCCTAGCTGTGTATATCATTAACTGTTTATCTTTATATGTACTATGTATATTCATTGGTAACATGAGGGGGAGGGGGGGGGGGGGGTAAATCAGTTTTCCTAGCTAAGTCATAGGGGTGACAAGCTCGAAAAGGTTAGGAACCACTGATCTAGATCATCCAATCGGATAACTTGACATAAGATATGATTGACAACAGATAATAAGTTTTCGGGACGACAGGGCTTAGCACCAGGGTCCTATCGTAAGAATATTCGATCCGAGTTTATTTTTTAATTGGAAATACGACTATTCTGGTTACTATTTTGGTTTAATTGAATGCCAAAACAACTACCTATACTATTTCCAGCTATATTAAGGTCGGCTTCCAGTCTAACCTGATGCAGCTGAATACCAGTGTTTTACATGGAGCGACTGCCTATCTGACCTACACAATCCAGTTACTGGGTAACACGGTACCCCTTGGTAAGACTGGTAAGTATTCAGACTTTCTGGCTTCTGACTACCTGTGACAACTGTCAAAGATCAAAGCATGACAACCGGGACCAACGGCTTTACGTGCTTTCCGAAGCACGGAGGGAGACCCCTCGTCGGTATGAAATTGACGGTAACCCATCCGCAAACCAGGCGCGGCAAGCGTATATCTTAACCATGACCGATCCGTACCGCTTTTACTTAGCCACGAGCCCCAGAACAACATTTAATATCACCCATTGACATAAACAAGGCTTTCAAACAAAATAAATATGGGCAAAATGGTCTTGTCCGATTTCATAACCGATCGAATTTACATGGCGTTTACACCGTGCGTTCGTACAGACGTTAGCACATCAAGCCATACCAAACTGTCAAATTTTTCCAATTGAATATAAACCTTACACTTTTGTAATAAAGTTGAAAAACTATCAAAGAAATTTGACAGATTGTTGTAACTTGATGTGATGGCCGCTGTAAACACGGCTACACATCAAGCTATACATTTCCAGTATAAGCTGACCTTTTTTTTTTTTTTTTATATTGTTATAGGCTTGCGTTTGACCGCAACTCACCTGATCTTAAGTGATGATGCGGCCTAAGGTGGAGTACGCTTGCCTAGAATAAACCGGTTCACTGGTACCTTGAAGATACCCAGATTATATGTATCGGGGAATAGAGAGGCGGGCAGTGAATTCCACAGTCTGGCAGTTCGCACAATAAATGTGGAAGTAAAGCGCTTGGTTCGAGACCGTGGAACTTCAACCGTATAGCGGTGACGCTTCGCCGTATCCCTGCTCGTCCGGTGATAGAATGGGGATGGGGGAATTAAGTTGTGCAATTCCAAAGCACACTCTCCGAAATGTACCCGATAAAAGACCGATAGGCTGGCAACGGCGCGGCGGTGTTCAAGGCCTTGAAGCTTAGCCTTAACCAGGAAGTCGTTGTCTATGAGCCTCTTGGCACGTCTTTCAATAACTTCCAACGCCTCCAGCTGGTACTTGGCAGATCCATCCCAGAGACCTCGCATTGTACGGAAATCTTATACAATGCGAGATCAGCATTAACTGGAAATTATAGCTTGATGTGTAGCCGTGTGTACAAGGCTTACACCGGTGACTCATGCAGTTTGAAAGACATCCCTATTAGCGATAAGACCGTCTATTGTACAGGTCTAATTTTATTTAATAATTGAGTTTCTTGTTTTTGGTAAAGGTACAATAAAGTTTATTGTGTTGGTCGATTTCCTGTGGCGGTGTCGCATCTAGCCACGTATTATTGAGCTCTGATGGTCTAGAACTAGGCTCTCGGGTCGATATCATTTAACAATAAGAGTCCTTACCTTCATAGGTGGTAAAGTTCAATGACCTATCGATTACTTAAATACATTCTAACGATATCATTTCACATGACTTGCTCAGTCTTGGGCGTTAACAATGGATTGTAGAAGTTAAAATTTAGCCAAAATAATAAAGTTTACGTAATGTATGCTGTGAATATTTTACACACTTGAAATAGAAAGTTCGTAAAGCCGTTGGTCCCGCCTGTCAGTCGTCATGAGTAGTCAGAACAGCGAATCACAAAGTACGTAAGGCTGCGACGCGCCCGAGCAGAGAGACCACTCAGAACAAACCGTCATTTTTAGCACGCACACATTGACATTGGCATTGTCAAGCAGTTTCAAGCAGACTTCAGTCTCGAATGTCACGTGTTGTCTAAATTAATAAATGAGATACATCAATGACATTTCATGACGAACAGGAAAATTTTGTTATAAAAAAAAAAAATTCAGGGTGTACTTATGTACGCGCGTGAGAAGTTATACTTCTTCGAGTCACAAAATAGCAACGAAGGCAGTAAGTAGTTCAGCATGTACGTCAGAGATGGCGTTGTTTACAATTACTCCCGTGAGAATTTTGTGTGACGCTGTGCGCGCGCATCGTAAAATTTCACTCTCATCATTATTTCATAACGCGCCTAAAGAAGTATAACTTCAAAAATGCAAAGAGTTCCGACGAATGTCAATAAAATTTCATATTGTCACAAATAAAACCTACAGAGTCAATACAGTAGCAGCCCTAGTGAGTCTGGCAAGTTTAGGTAATTATTTTTGAAAATGGCGGAAGCGGACTTTCTGTAACCTCTATATTTTGTGACCGAATATCTGATAACCACTCCTTCCAAGGCGTATTGTGTTGCCCAGTCACTGAGTTGTGAAGGTCAGTTAAGTAGTAGCTCCATGTATAATACTGGTATTCACCAGCATCCAGTTAGACTGGAAGCCTTCCCCGACATAGATGGGAAAAGGCTAGGCAGATGGTGACGAAATAGAATCATTTAGGTAATAATAATATGTGGGGACATTTCACACACGGCCATCTGACCCGAAACTAGGGAGACCCTGTACTATGGGTGTCAGACAGCTGATATACCTTCATACACAAATACATTTTTAAATACATACATATATAGATAAACAACACCCAGACACAAGGTAGATACATATTAGTATTCTGATCTTGAATGGGTATTTAAAATGAAGTCAATATTTTGTTTCATTATGAAAATATCCCGAAGCGAACACATAACTTTGTCTAACAGTAAAATTGTTTTATTTATACTAAACTTACTTTTGTCCACGACTTCATCCGCGCAATTTTTTTCACGGATCCCTGATTTTGTTATATTCAAGTTTAGCACACAGGGGGTTAACGTAGTTCCCTATAAGCAAATTTACAGAATCGGACCAGCAGTTCCGTAGATTAGCCCTAAACAAACATATAGGTATGTACTCAACTTTAATTTATAATTTGTACCAGCGACCCACCCCGGCTTCGCACGAGTGTAATGTACAGTCAGCAAAAGAGATAACTATGCAGGTCATCGGAAATGGTTGAAGTTTACTTAGAAACCGATGGATGTTATCGAATGAAATTTAATTAAAACATTGATATTATGTTTATTCTCTATAAATTTTATTTTATTTTATTCAAAAACATCTATCGGTTTCTAAGTAAACTTTAAATATATCTGACGACCCTGCATACCTATCTCTTTTGCTGACTGTACATACATCAAACTATACGTATAAACCTTACTCTTGAATCACTCTATCTATTGGTGAAAACCGTATTAAAAACTGTTGCGTAAAGATCTAGGCGTACAGACAGCGGGAGCGACTTTGTTTTATACTATGTAAAGAAGATAGAGAAAAGATGTAGTGATGATGATGATTTATTTATTTATTTATACTTCATGCACAAAGGTACAAAGGCGGACTTAATGCCTTAGGCATTCTTCTACGAACTTCCTAAATAACACCATCCTCAAACAAAACAGATCAATATCCATATAATGTACTCCATATCTATATACCGATACCATTATTTCGTCGCACGTTCGACAAACAATACCTAATAGCTTCTCATAGAATAAAATAATTAACCAAGTATAGACGGTCACAATTATTATATTATTCTAGGCACGTTGTTTCATACCTAACATCCTCAGAGATGCAATCAAACGCATCACAGGATGCGCGTGCGACGAATTCTTAAATTTATTGATGGACTTTGTAATGAGTGATTTTAAGTTAATAATAATAAATAATAATAATATGTGGGGACATTTTCACACACGGCCATCTGACCCCAAACTAGGGAGACCCTGTACTATGGGTGTCAGACAGCTGATATACATACACATATACATTTTTTTTGTAAATACATACATATATAGATAAACAACACCCATACACAAGGCAAACACAAGTGCTCATCACACAAATGTTTACCCTGGGCGGGAATCGAACCCGCAACACGCTGCGCAGCAGTCGATCGCTCAGCCACTGCGCCAACCGTGTCGTCAGTTCGATAGGTATTGCAGCAGAATTATATAAGTCCAGGTTTTCACACAATATTTTCCTTCATCGATGTCAGTGATGTCGAAAGAAATATGAATTGACACATTAATAGTCACATTGCTCAATTGTGATATACAGGGTGTTTGGAAGATCGATTCAAACCCGTAAAGCAATCAAACCATTTAATAAAACTTGATCTGCATCTGTGTCATGAGACAATAAAAAAAAAGATTTATCTTTCAAACTGGCTATTATTTGCAACTATCAGCAATATTTTGGATGCAATTTTTTGTCATCAAAAATAATTAAAATTTAGCTAAAACAAAATAGTCACCCTTCGTCTCTACGGGGCTACGGGCAAGTTGCTTCAACTATAGGTACATGTCTGATCGGTAATAGTCAAAAATGGCGCTAACTATCGTCGAATAAAAAAAAATTCAGTGTGTACTTATGTACGCGCGTGAGAAGTTATACTTCTTCGAGTCACAAAATAGCAACGAAGGCAGTAAGTAGTTCAGCATGTACGTCAGAGATGGCGTTGTTTACAATTACTCCCGTGAGAATTTTGTGTGACGCTGTGCGCGCGCATCGTAAAATTTCACTCTCATCATTTTTTCATAACGCGCCTAAAGAAGTATAACTTCAAAAAATGGGTTGTTTCACAAATCGTACGTCATAAAGTTACTATTACCATAACCGACCAGTCAACGTAATTTTGTGTTATCAAACAGCTACTTCAAACGTCAAAATATTATGGAATCTCTTTTTGAATAACTTTAACTGACGGATTCTTATGTCATGAAACAACCCGTTACATTTAACGTACGTTAAACATCCGACGTCATAGTAACTTTTTAACCGTTCGTATGTTGTTAACCGACTGTTAGAAACAACCCGCCCTTAGACAAGTTCGGTTCAAATGGTTATAAATAGTCTATACTAGCTCCGCTTTACGGCTTTGCATCGATCTTCGAAACACTCTGTATATATAAAATTTAAATACCACCTCCATTAAAATCTTTCCAAAGTAAAATATGTCGCTAGAATTTATCAACATCTTCCAGAAAATCCCGAGTAATTTTCCTCAAGTGATAATTTGAGCCTTCGATACAGCACTTAGGCGCAATTTAGGCACAATACAGGCTCACTCACCTATAAGCCGAGGTCTTACAGTCACAATGGCGGAGTGACTAACGCGGCCATTACGCTCTCATCGTGAGGTATCGTTTACCGTCTATCGGAGCTCTGGAGATCACGATATTTTCACACCACCTACTAATGGTTGCCGTTTAGTCGGAGTGAGAAAAAATTAAGTAATAATAGGTAATAATATAATAAAATGTTTATTTCATCTCTACAAATTACATCAAGTTATACATGTATACATTATACAGTTGACAGGAACAATAATTTTACAAGAAATTTGTAATTTGTGGGAGATCTGGAGTCTAAACTAAGCCGAGGCCTGTACTATAGATCTGCAGGCTCCCCCATTTTATAGTATTGTACAGATTGTTAACATGGAGAAGCGAATGTGAGTGTAGTGAATGAGTAAACGTGAGCAAGTGTTAGGGTAAATTATGATATCTTTACTGTGGGAGTGATTTGGAGTGTGTTGGTGCGTGTGTGTGTGTGTTGTGTGTGCTTGTGTGTATATGTGTGTTATTCAAGGATATATTATTTTGTCAAATGACATGGTGACCATCAATACCGTGCCTCGGAATGCACGTAAAGCCGTTGGTCCCAGCTGTTATTCGTAATTTTTTGACAGTATTTAAAGTATTCGATCCGGGTCTATATTTTTCGAATTAAGACTGTTCTTTAGCATTTTGGTTTAGTTTGAACAAACTGCCTAGCCTTTTACCAAGTATATTGGGGTCGGCTTACAGTCTAATCAGATGCAGCTGGACACCAGTGATTTACATGGAGCGACTGCCTATCGGACCTCCCCAACCCAGTTACTGAGGAACTGTTGTCAGACCTTCTACTAGACGTCTAGTCAGTTTATGACACATCATAAACCGGACTGACGTCTTAAACTGGAAGCCAACCCTAACATAGATGGGACCTGGATGGGACAAGGCTAGGCAGATTGTTTAAATTAAACCAATATTCTAAAGAATAGTCGTAATTTCACTTATGATTAGACAACAGCCAAATATCGATAGTTATTTGATTATATTGTTAACTGCATTTTTTTAATGTATATAAAGCTGTTGCAGCAATCAGCAACCGTGACTAAAAAGAGTAAAAACGCCATCCACATGTGGACCAGTGGGGTACCTAATTGCGTAACACTTGCAATCCGAAGGATTATGGCGGAAATTACAAATCCATTGCTTCATATGTTTACAAATTTCGTCTGGTCGAACACGTAAACAACGCAATGAATAATTTTTAACTGTCAAAATGACAGGCATTGATATTGTTGTGTGTGACACAATTATGCCGCTGATCATCAACATAGTTATCCACACATCAATAATGGATGCGACGAAATTTTTTCTTCATCATTTCGTTTACATTGTATCTAACGTTTCGCCCACACTTTTTTGCTCCAATGTTGCCGCTGTCAGTTTCAACACTTACACTAACACACGCTCCGTGTTCATCACGAGATGTAATAATTAAGATTTCATGAAAGAGTACGCGTTGTTTCTGATTTTTGCTTTTAATTAGAGTGGAGTGAAAGGGAGAAAATAAAAGGGTAAATGAGGAATAAAAAGGTCATTTTGAATCGGGCCGGCCGAGACTGGACTAATTTTGCCATTAACATTTAGGCAGGTACCTACTGCGTTCTTTTACACTCATTAATGCTGAAACGGAAAACAAAAGAATGGAAAAACCTGGAAGAGGAGTCCTGGAGGAGGATGGGGAGGAGGATGTATCACACAAGACTCGCTGATCACTAAATCGGGCAAACCTATGTGTTAGTTTATAAGGATTATATACAAAGGTTCCAATTCTGTTGTGCACAAGCAAAATTTATTTTATCTCTTTCTCTCCAATAAAACAAGAAAGAGACAGATATTAATTAGAACTGTCAATTTAAGTTGATCTAAAATGTTCACACAATTATAGTTGTCATTTTAGAACGTATTGATTGAACACACATTGATTGAACACGGCGATGTTCTAGAAAAAACTAATTTGACATTTCTAAAGTAACTTAGTTCTGTATCTGGCGCTGTCCTTTTCTTTAACTGCCTGGCAGTAAAAGATGCCAATTGTCTAAGTTTAGTTTAGTTTGTGAGCAAGGGAATCGGCACCATTGTGTGACTGGTTTCACCAATATGGCTTCAAAAAAATTGTAATTTGCATTACACACTTAATAGGGTATTTTACAAAAAAAAAATAGTCCGTCAGTTGGATTATCGAAAAATATTGGATACGTATTTTTTTGTTTAATCAAATCAAGATCATGAGTGGGGGTTTGTGACGTCACTTCGCCAGTAAAAGTGTACTGACATAGTGATGTCACACGAGTTTTCGACGCACTGTATTGTCTTCATTATTTGTTTACGTGAAAAAAGAAAAAACACATGTCCAATATTTTTTGGAAATCTATCTGACGGACTAATTCGATTTGTTTGGTAAAATACCCACCCGATTATCAGCTTTGTATCATCTTCCAAATTTCCACAAAAACATACTTTATTACGACCATGAACTAAGAGTGACTTTCCTTCGAGTTTCCCTTAACATGGTAGGACTACAGTCACAGCGAAATTGCGGTGATTTTTCTTCTTAATTACAGCTCTGAAGACTATTTTGATGGAATCGAGCCTTTGCCAATTATCGCGTCGTCTGTACAAATGATGCTAGTTTAGCTTTGTTGTATCTACAAATGCTAGTGTTTTGGTTATGTCTGATACTATTGTAATAATAAGTTCCAAATCATTTGTTTAATAATGATATCCGTTATGACTCGCTCTTGTATAAGACATACTGTATATGAAAATAAAGAAACAAAGAATAAAATTCAATATGAAGACTATTTTTTTTAAGTTACTGTATTTGGATATTATAATAATACGTGAACAGAAAAGTTAGTAAGTACCCCTTAAGATATTATGCTTTAGATATTATGCGCCGAGAAGTCTGAGACTTGACATAGTTAAAGTTTATATGGAGGAGAAGTGCAAAAAGTTAAAATCCATACTTACTTAATATTGTAAATGCGAAAACAACACTGTCTATCTGCTACACTTTCATGACGAAACGGCTGAACAGATTTTGATGAAATTTGGTATGAAGATAACTTGAACCCTGGGGTAGAACATAAGTTACTTTTTTACCCACGCCACGAAGGACGAAAATAAAAAAAAATAGTTTAATTTCGATCACTAAGCGGCCGCTTCACACACTGTACTGGTACTAGATTTAAATCAAATGCAGTGCCAAATATATCTTTATCTTTTTATCTTATTAGTCTTTTCCTTGTATCTTGTATATCTATTGCGTTACTGAATTTACCTGTGCCTTGAGTAAAGAAAGAACCTTTATTAACTTTTTCAATCTGTTCCGTAAGCAACTGTGTCTAATAATTTATTATTGCCATTTTTTTACCATTAGCAGCAATCACTATATGCGTAAACGCAATGTATCCATTTATCTTTGTACACAGATACAGCAGTCTTTAAAAAATGACGATCGCTGAGTTATTGCGACAACAATGTAGTGTTTACAAATGCGTATCATTTTAGCACGGGATCCGCATGTTTTGTTACTTTGTATTTCCTACCAACTCTGTTCTGTGTGTGTTGTGTTTTGCTCTGTTGTTGGTGTCGTCTGTGTTGTCTGTGTGTCTGTTCGTTGATTTAAAACCAACTAAAAACCAATTTTTACAGTAAATTGGAAATTGAATCGGTTTTCAGGGCTAATATCAAGTGTTTTAGTTCTGTCTTGAAATTATTCGTTAAGGGGCTATTAAACGACTTTTACAGATTTTAAACTGACAATCACGTCAAAATGTGCAGTGTAAATGATTGAAAAAAAATATATGTTAAACTAGAACATTCTCTTAATCATTTAGTAAGTGAATATTTTTGATTAAGTTCATATTAAATAGTTTAATAAACTCGTGAAGTTGTGTCTGACGCGGACAAAACATTTACAATCACACAAAATCTACCAAGTATAGTTAAACGAAACTTACACCATCTTACAGACAATTTTATTACCTATCTTTTAGTATACGCCTTTTTATTTTAAGTTAAAGAATACTACTTTTATTAAATTTTTTCGACAACATTTTGAGAGTTTCGGACGCAGACTGCGTCCGTTCTGCGTCAGTTCTGCGTCCAAAACTCTCAGTTTATTCGAAAAAATTAAATAAAAGTAGTATTCTTTAACTTTAAAAAAAAGGCGTATACTGTGTGTATTTTGTGTGATTGTCAATGTTTTGTCCGCGTCAGACACAACTTCACGAGTTAATTAAACTATTTAATAGAAATATAATTAAAAATATTCACATACTAAATGATTAAGAGAATGTTCTAGTTTAACATATATTTTTTTCAAATCATTTACACTGCACATTTTGACGTGATTGTCAGTTAAAAATCTGTAAAAGTCGTTAAATAGCCCCTTAAGAGGGCCTTTCGCTGTCCGTTCATCGTTAAGTCCGGGTATGGTTGATCATTCGTTTGATACCTCTGCTCCCAGAAAAGCACGTTAAACCGTTGGTCCCGGCTGTCATTCGTAGATCAGTATATGACAGTCATTATAGGTAGGCAGGAACCAGAAAATGTGCACACCAGTCTTATAGTTCGATACAAACTTAATGGCGGCTGTGAAGTGCGCTGTAGGGTGCGCAGTACACCACACCTCACCCCCGCTGACACGTGAAATTGTTATTGCGCAGCCACTCGCCTCGTGTTCGGAGCCGCCATTAAGTTTGAATCGTACTGTACCAACGGGTAGCGCGTTACCCAGTCACTGGGTTATGGAGGTCAGACAGGCAGTCGCTCCATGAAAACACTGGTATTCAGCTGCTTCCGGATAAGACTGGAAACCCACCCCAACATAGTTGAGAAAAGGCTAGGCAGGTAATAAGTTGGGTTGTTTTAGTAACGTTTTAAATCCTTAAATCGTTCTAAATAGTATTCGACCAAGAAAAAAACACTAAATACATTTTTCATTTTAAATCTTTACTGCTAGTCTCGATAATTGATAGTTAGCAAACACAAACAAAACACAAAGAACAAACATGCAAATTAGTTGGCAGTGGTATGATGAAACACCATTACGCGAATGAATGCCTTAATGTAGCCTGTAAGTAAACTCGAATTCTAGGAAATACTTGTTACTGGTAGAGAACACTGTGTTGAAAAACTCTTCTGAAATTACTTCTTAAAGGAATTTATATAAGGTGTTAAAAAGACACCACATCACCGCTTCTCTTTATTTTTGTTGGCAAAAATATGGTGATAGCGCGCTAACTAACGCAATTTTATGAATGATTACACATTTAAAAAAAAACAAAAATGTACAAAAAAAAATCCCCGCCTCTAAAAGTTTGCATGCCGAATGGTAAAATATGGCTGGGCTTAGATTTTTATAACTACTATTGTAAATTATCCGTTTGCAAAATAATAACTTTTTTGTAAAGTTTGCGCAATACCTATTTGCATTTCACACTAAGACGTTATTTTAATTAATTGTACCTAGAATATTTATAACTCATCCATAATTGAAGTCAAAACTGCAAACGATACTAAACAACAAATCAGTATAAACGATTGAATCAAAGACCCCTAAGTCACTACAAATTAATATATGGACATCAAATCCTCGCGTGACCAATCAAACGAGCATGTAAGTTTAAAAAAAAGTAATCGCAAATGTGACAAACGCCTCGCAGACACGTCAAGAAACATGTCCAATGTCCAAAACATTAGAAAAAAAAATATTAAAAATTCCGGAAAGCGAGATTCCGCACGTGAAAGTGAATTTTCATGAGTTACACCTCAATGATTCGCCGCTTGAATTTTGTTATTGATATGCAATGAGGTACAACTACTGCGTGGTAGTTCAATGTTGATATGTGATAGTGTGAACGCACTGTTAGTGTAAGTAATCATTAGTGCTTATGTATGTACTTAATCGTTGTGTTTTTTGGGTCTTGTTAGTAAATTAGGTAGATAACACCACCGATCAATTGACATTACTTTTTCTGAGCTGTCAAAACGCGATGAGGGAATCCCATAGATTATGTATGGCAATTTATACTTATGACGTCACTTGTAACTCAATTGACTATCTATTAATTGATTTCAAAGCAACTTAAAATATATTTTTTTAGTATACTAGCTTTTGCCCGCGACTTCGTCCGCGTGAATGTCGGTTATAGTGGATGCAGACAAAGTCGCTGACTGAACAGCCTATATCCTTCCCCAGGGTTCAAGCCATTTTCATACAAAATTTAATCAAAATCAGTTCATCCGTTTCATCGTGAAAGCGTAACAGACAGAGCTACTTTCGCATGTATAGTATTAATAAGTATGGAAGAATGGATTGAAAATGAATCGGGTTTTCATTGTTAAAATCAAGTGTTTTTCAGAGAAGTTCTGTCTTGAATTTATTGATTAATGACATCATTATTACATCTACGCAATTAATATCGGGTCATTCACAAATATAAAGCATCTTAAATAATAAGTATTTCATGTCGCAATCGACTAAATCCTTATAAACCTTCTCGAATCATTTTAATAAAAAGAGAAAGAGAACATAAGCTCTTTTATCAGTCTATCTACTAGATATTGTAAAGAAGTAAACTTGTATGTTTGTTTGTGAAAGGTAAAAATACTCTGGAAGTACAGTACCGATTACAAAAATTGTTTAACTGATAGGAAGCAACATATCGCCTATTTGAGTTCCACGCGAGCGAAGTCGCAGCTAGGTGCTAGTTAAAGCCATTTTAATCAAAGCACTCAGCTATTGAGTAATCTGAGTGCACTTATTATAAGATATTATCCGGATTATTGCTTTCTAGAGATAAGAGTATAAAAAACTCTCTATGGTATTAATTAACGTTATTGCTAGCTGTCATATTTATCCAGCTACTACTAGTGCTTTATAGCCTTTGTGTGGGAGGGTTTAAAGTAGACGTCATATCGACCATATATACAAGACTTACAGATAATAATTATAAAGATGTAAAGATTGTAAGTTTGGATGAAGGACGGAATCTCCGAAAGTTCTCATCCGATTTAAAAAATCTTTCATTGATTGAAAGCCGAGTAGGCATATACGAGTAGTATAGTAGCCGAGTAAGTATTGCCGAGTGTCATAATATGTTTTATGGTATACTGTACTTGACATCCAAGCGGATGAATTCGCGGGTAGAAACTAATCCATATAGCGTTGCTATTTCTAATAATCAAAAAGCCGGACTAACCCGTCAAAAACTTCCAAAGCCGGAAAAAGGGACTTTAGACAAAAAAAAAAGAATTCACATAGGTACTAGGTACTTTATATGAAGCGTTTAGTTGCGAGTCAGCAAATTTCGTCTCGCTCGCTCGTTCGCTACTGACTGAAGAACGATTGTATAAAAAGCCTAGCAAAACCCGGACGGGTCGGACGCAGTTAAATTTGGTCGGACAAGAGGTCAAAAAGCCTAACACAGTCCGGCTTTATCCGGACGTATGGCAACGCTAAATCCATAGGATCTAAAGAGGTAAAGATTGTAAGTATGTATGTAAGTTTGGATGTAGGACGGAACCTCCGAAAGTTCTCATCCGATTTATAAAAGTCAACAATAAGAAACTACGAGATAACGTAGCTTCTTACTCAGAGATATCGGAGTGCACAGTTACAGTTTATTGCACAGTGAAAAAATTCATTAAGAAAATCACGTGAACGAAATCGCGGGTAACGCTAGTTAATCAATATTTTATTTCTTTTTTCTCGTGGATTGCTCAAGGGCGCCTTCAAATTAGTCGCGCGCTAGAAGCGCGACAGCAGCGCTGCTTTATTTGAAGGCTAATTGTTATTTGTTGTTATGTAAATAATGGTAATAGCAATATACGCTGTTAATTACAAGTGTTTAAATATAAAATCGGTTCAAAAGATACAATAATGTGTCAGACGGACATAGGGACAGACAACGGACACTTAGGAATAGGAATCTGTTTTGGTTACGGAATCTAATCTAATCTATGTTGTTTTATTTTTACAAGGGAACTAGGCTGTTCCCAATACTTTTTAGTGTACCTATATAAAAAAGCTTGTTAAAAAGGAACAGAACATGTTCAGTCTCACTGAAAAAAAAAACTATTTTTTGCTCTGTTACCAGGAACGTAGGTTGTTTGAATAAATTCAGTTTTGCCTCTGCGTGTCGTATAGCGTCTGACGGCTTTTCAGTTCTTAAAAAAGGACCCAGTAATAAAAATCGTCAACTTCATTTAATTCAAATTAACTATTTTTATTATTATATTATTATTAAATCGTATTATTTGGTGTTATTTAAACGATTTAAAAAAATTACAATGTGAATCTACATAATGTTGCTGACTATACGAGTAAACCGGTTCATCCTAGGCAAGCGTGTTCCACCTTAGGCCGCATCATCACTTAAGATCAGGTGAGTTGCTGTAAAAGTGTCAAACGGCAAAAGCCTATTAGAATATAAGAAAAGAAAAAAATCTCCGATACTGATCAACCGATTTAAAAAAAAATCGCTAATAGGAAGCCACGATATTCCTGCGTAGCATGGGCTAAGTTTTACGGTATACTTCAGCGCAGACAAAGTCGTGTACAGAAGCTAGTATATTGATAAAAGACGTAATTTGACTAGCCCGTATCAATTTCAAGTAAAAAACCTCTTTTAAAGTTTCGCTGGTAAACTTGCGTTCCAATTTAAGTTCCTTTCATGTTTTTGCTGAATATTTTCCTTGGTAGAAGGTGGGGTAGGGTGGCCATGATTAGTTAGAGTCCTGAAGACTTTCACCGTTACGGCTCGGGAATAATATAGGTAGGTGAATACGGCCGTAGTTATTGGCCAATAAATAGTGATGTTCCGGATATTATTGGTAAGGTATTATTGGTGGTGATAAGTGATTTGATATTGCAGTATGATATTGTGACTATTGTTCTCTATGTGATGTTTATCTATCAGATACCATTTTCCATATTTAATTCTATGGTGAGAGAGATTATTATTGTAATCTAAGATTCTGACTGTTTCAGATATACTTTATGTCATGTGCTTTGGTATCGACACTAACTATACAACAAGAGGAAGTTGCTAGCCGAGTTGCCTACTCAAAGTGTGCCGGAGTTGTTAAAGATTGTTTGAGATGGTCTCCTTAATACCCTAGGGCATAGAGCTAAAGTATTGGAATATCAAAAGGAACACGTACATATTTTTTCACACCACCTGCTCGACTATATCAAATTATATGTCATGCAAACCTAACCTAAAGTAAGTCATTTAAGACCTGAGGTCTAGCAGGGCAATAATATTGTACTGAATTTCATTATGACCCGCGGTCAATAATGTGATTTGAATTTGGAACATAAATTAGAAATCGCATACAAACATTTACGATAGGTATTAATATAGGTACGTACATACTAATTCCATGCTTACCATCAAGATATGCACTCAAAAATATACTGTTCAGAAATCGAACTGGCCACCACGAGTAGAATATAAATAGTAAAAATAAAAAATACTTTGATTCTAATACTATTGCTTTTTATTGTCTCGTAAATGATGTGAAAAGTAGAGTATGCTCCTCGGAGACAAAGGTGTCTTCGTCTTGGGCGACCTTGAATCGCACGCTGCACTCAGGATTCTTGTCTTAACTCCCTCGCTCTACTCGGGAGTTAACACTAACATACTTCGTTTTGCTCGGGATTCATACGGCGCCCGCAACATAACACACTACTTTATCCCCTTGGTGCATAATCTACTATAAAATTAATTATTTACTTCAAAAAAATGTATCCTCCTATCGCATGGACACCGCCATAAACTCTCCCCACAACTCGAAGGGCTACTGATACACTGCTACGGCTATCGAAGTGTTATCGAAGCACAAAAACTTACACAACTTTTTAATTGGAACCTTAACTAAAATGAGGCATCGGATACTTTAAGTGTAGATTTAAGTAAAAGCTATTTTTAGTAAATTAGGTACCTTTTCGCTTGAGGAAAAATTTTGTTTTGCGACAGTCGGGTGTATTTTATATTGATTTTATTCTTCTTTATATATTTTTTCCGACCTACGTAAAGATTAGCAAGATGTAGCGCAAAGTCGAAACCGATGGAAGGAATGGAGGGGGACTATGCCTTGCAGTGGACTAAAATTAATAATAATAGTAAGTATGTATAAAGCGACTAGTGGAGTAAATGCGTACTTCCAGTCACTATCCCAATTCGAAAGATTTTGACGGAAATAAAAAACCACTGTTCTTTAATTGGTAGAAAATGCCCAAGGCATTAAGTCCGCATTCGTACTGAGTTTATTACATTTTGTGCATAAAGTTTTAAGAAATAAATAAATAAATGTTTGAAAAGTTAGTTTGCTCGATGCCGTTAATAACGCAACGAATATTTTTTAATAGTCAAAATTGACATTGACATTTTGGCATTGATATCATTGACAATGACGCCAATTCTGTTGTGCACGAACTAAACCTATTTTAGGTTATGTATATTCTTTCTCTTCAATAAAACAAGATAGAGACATTATAGACATAATAAGAGTTGTCAATTTAAGTTGATCTAAAATATTCATACAAACAGTTGTCATGTCAGAACGTATTGATTAAAAAAAACGGCGAAGTTCAAGAAAAAATAATTTGACATCTCTAACTTAGTTCTTTTATGACGCTGTCCTTTTCTTCAGTTAAGAGATGCCATTTGACTATTTTTACACGCTTTTTATTAGCTTCACCTGTATGTTTGTTTGTAACCGACTTCTTTGGGCGCGAATTTGACCCATTTTAAACGCCCAGATTTCGTTCAAACTTTGTAGATTTATCGAGGACCGATGACAATACACTAATTTGATAAAATTATTCCATTTTTCAAACTAAAAAGTAAAAAATAAATAATAGTTTAAAAAAAACTAAAAACACGCTTTTTATAGAAAACCAAACTAAAAAATAGAAAATAAATTTTAATAAATTTAAATTAAGAAAAGTGTGAATAAAAAAAATATTTTATTTTAAAAAAGCGTGGGGTGCTTTTTAAGATATTATCAAAATGATAATCACTCTACTCATATATGTCAATAAAATATTTATAACTACTGACACCATGCACACCACGCTTTTTTTAAAATAAAATATTTTTTTTTGTCTTCACACTATTATTAATTTATATTTATTGAAATTTTTAACACTTTTCTTAATTTAAATTTATTAAAATTTATTTTCTATTTTTTAGTTTGGTTTTCTATAAAAAGCCTGTTTTTAGTTTTTTTAAACTATTATTTATTTTTTTAGTTTGTGAACAAGAAAATCGGCACCACTATGTTACGAAATTAGGCTGCTGTACCGCTCTTACCTATGAGTGATACTCAAACACGAATACCTTTTATTCAGAAACACTAGATCTTGCCGGATTTCTTTCGCGTAGAACAAAAATGTACTGTAAAACATAGCTTAAGGCACAATATGACGTGACAACGTCTTATAATTCGATAGAGCCGGCTGCACGCACGAAAAAACATGACTCATACGGCGTTACGGCGTTACCTCGCTCTGAGGCGTTCCATGTAAGGCTTGAAGTGCAAGCGAGAGCGCGGAATGAGCGACAAAGAAGCACAATCGGCCTTTGCGTTCGGCAGCGTTCGACATCCGTCTCTCTCCTACTTGAGTGAGCGATGCGTCTGCGTGGACAGCTGCTATACTATAGTACATTTACATGTTTTGATCGAGTATCAAGTGCAGTGAAAAGTGAATGTGGTGTCAATTGTTTATAGCAACGATAATTACAGCGATAAAGGTAATGATTCTTTCGCGTTGTCACGTTCAACTATCGTCAGTAAACCGACTTTACAGACAACCAATTTTTTTTAATTGGACAGGACTACCAGACATTCCCTTTTACAAACAAACCTAAAATAGAAAACAGCAGCAAAAGAGAAAAAATCGTCACAGTTGGCGAAAATAGGTATTAACGCGGTACATCTTTTCAAAGCCCTGTTTTGTAATGTCATACCACATGAAGAGTAAAAGCCTACTACAATAGAGAGGTCTTTTTAATCGATTATCCCCGATCTCTGTAAACCTATTGTGGCTCCGGTCTTTGCGAAAGAAAAGTGCTTAATCTGCACTTTGTCGCCCTCCATTGTGAAGAAGGCACTCACTTGCCTATGTATGAGTAAATCGGTAGGGGTGGCAACATTTATTGTTAGAGAACAAATACGTCTGAAAATCAGGGGAGAATACCAATAGTAAGACATGAATAGATAGATAAAAAAAACGGCCAAGTGTGAGTCATGCAGTACATAAGGGGTTCCATACCACAGTACAATATAATAAAGATCGAGCAAAAAAGTTGTTTGGGGTCCCCGTACCCTTGACCGTTGACATGACTCTTAGAGTCATGTCTACCTATACACATTGTGATAAGTTTAGTATCTACCCATAACGTTCAGATATAGTCTTATGACAGAGGAACAGACAGACGGACGGACGGATGAGCGAGAGCAATAACAACTCCGTTTGGACTCTGAACACGGAACCCTAAAAATAGACAAAAGTTTGTTTAGAATAGGTTCTCAGATTTTGTAAAACAGGAAGCAATTAATTTCCCCAATTGTGGTCAGTCCCTGCTATTTGCTTGTGGAAAGAGGAATTGTTTTTTTTATTACATTATGGGATCTTCAGAAGGCTATGTAACCCTCGAGGTTATGTAAAAGTCGTACGGATCGATCGGTCAAGGGTAAGCTACGCTTTCAACGGTCAATCTGTGGATGGGTGACCATCCATTTCATACCGAGACCCCTCCGAGCCTCAGAAAGCACGTAAAGCCGTTGGTCCCGGCAGTCATTTATAGATCTTTGACAGTCTACCATGGATAGTCAGAAGCCAGAAAGTCTGACAGCTAGTCTTACCAAGGGGTATCGTGTTACCTAGTAACTGGGTTGTGGAGGACAGACAGGGAGTCGCTCTATGTAAAACTCTGGTATTCAGCTGCATCCGGTTAGACTGGAAGCCGACCCCAATGTAGTTGGGAAAAGGCTAGGTAGATGATGAAGATGATTTATTTTCCAATCATTTAAGTTCTAATCCGTTGTCATGTTTCTCTTAAAAATAGGTACAAAAATTACAGTAAATTAGTAAAAACTAAAAAGTACCTAGGTACTTATTTTCTGACCATGATCTTAATAATTTCACTTCCGATTGTAACTATTGTCTGGTTAACAAAAGCAATTGCATAATTTAATTCCGCCGAGCCCGTTCCATCATCGGACCACAAGACGTACGGCGATGCGCCACCGGTACATGGTGGACATCCCACCCACACGCACAAAACGTTTTGGGAACACATTCATTGTGCATACTGCTAAGGAGTGGAATTCCCTGCCTGAGTCTGTGTTTCCTGATAGCTACAACCCGGGAGTCTTTAAGTCAAGAGTGAATAATAGGTTACTTCTAGGCAAGCGTGCTCCATCTTAGACCGCATCATCGCTTCCCATCAGGTGAGATAGTGGTCAAACGTACGCCTATCAAACGATAAAAAAAAAAAAAAAAACCGATTTTGCATGATTTACCTATTTTTTTTTTTATTGCGGCGGTCGTTAGTAACCCTAATTTAAAGCAGACGCTATCTATGTAGGTAATGGAAATGGAGTGTTTATCAGCTTTGTACATACATACATTGTGTATTAAGATATATAAGGTGATAATGTGTTACAAGCATGTTGAGAATTTGGAGTTAGAACAAATCTGGGTTAGCTTATCGTTTTGTTTTTATTTAACAAGATAACGTTTATTTATAGATCTAGATATTTATTTGAAAGAAGTATATTAAGTTTATCTACACAATATAGGGTTCGCTGATATATATTATTATATTTAATAATATGTATATTTTTTTTACCGTAGGTACCTATAAACCTTCCCTGGACTTCCACAAATATTTCCGCCGTTCTCGAGTTTTAGCGAGACTAACAAACAACGATTCATTTTTATTTTATAGATTATCTTCGGAACTATATATTTTTAGTTTCCATTCATGAAAAACTGATTTATTATTCATCTTATAGGTATACTCTAGACACTGAAGATAATACACCCAATTACAAGTATTTGTTCTTCTAAGTGTTGATTATTATTTAATATTCTCCAATCATACTCCACTCTGAATTATTTTTTTTATAACGTTTTTTTTTTATAAATAATTTGTTTGCTTAAACGCGCTTATCTCCGAAACTACTGGTCCGATTCTGAAAATTATTTCGCCAATCGGAAGCTACTTTATCACTGAGTACTAAGTACTAGTTTATTACAAATATCGAATTTTTGCGAACCCTGACTTCGATTCATTTTTACATTCTTTTTTTTTGTAACTCGTTTATAGAGGTACTTAGGTAGGTTCTTAAATACAAAATATAAGGATAGTATAATAGTCTTGGGTACCAAAAACCTTGAAGATTTTCAACCCAGATCTTTTAACACAAACCTGTCAATGTTTACCACCATTTCCCACAGTAACAGTCTATCGTCAATGTACATACCTGAAACAACAAAAAAATAATTTATTAGCAAAATAATCCATTACATCAAAAACAGTATTTATTAGGAAAGTGAAACAATACATCAACAACTCACACGAATACATCAGTAACGTAACGATCCGTAAAATGTCATTGTGTTGACGAAAAACACGTTATTTTACTAATGAGTCACTATTTAATTAAATGCTGTTTCGTTCTTATGGCGACGATTATACACCGGCGACCTTGAGCGACCTGAGAATCATATATGCGTTGCTCCAACTCTCAAAATTTAGTCGAAAAGTAAAGAGCACATGGTATTAATGATATCATGGTATCATGGTATTGACGACACGGTTGGCGCAGTGGCTGAGCGATCGACTGCTGCGCAGCGTGTTGCGGGTTCGATTCCCGCCCAGGGTAAACATTTGTGTAATGAGCACTTGTGTTTGCCTTGTGTCTGGGTGTTGTTTATCTATATATGTATGTATTTACAAAAAAAAATGTATTTGTGTATGTATATCAGCTGTCTGACACTCATAGTACAGGGTCTCCCTAGTTTGGGGTCAGATGGCCGTGTGTGAAAATGTCCCCACATATTATTATTACTATTATTATTAAAAAAAAAAAAGAAAGATGTATGCTAAAATAATGACAGATAATAAAATTGTCTGTAAGATAGTGAAAGTTTCGTTATAATATACCAGGTAGATTAAGTGTGATTATCAATGTTTTGTCCACGTCAGACACAACTTCACGAGTGAATTAAACTATTGAATATGAACTTAAAAACATTCACATAATAAATGATTAAGAGAATGTTCTAGTTTAACATATATTTTTTAAATCAGTCACACTACTCATTTTGACGTAATGGTCAGTTTAAAATCTGTCAAATTCGCTTATTAGAGCCTTAACGGCTTCAACCTGTGACTTTTCATACTAGTTCGATTTTAGTGCACTACTCCGCCCTCCCAACGGTCTTAGCAAGCGGTAGAAACAAAACCTTGTCCTGTGATCTGTTTAACCTTTTGACTGTCAATGTCATGTATAGATGACAAACCAAAATGTGCCCAGCATGCCACGGTCACGACTACATGACAGACGACTACATGACACCTATAGGTACGTAATTCCATATAGTATGTAACTTGGCCCCAAAGGGCGTTTTTGCTTTATGATATTCACCTTTTCCATTCGACATGATTTTTAGCCTGAAAAAGCTTTTTAAATAACTTTAGCACAGTACAGTTGTCTTATTTTGTAAAAAAAGCTTTTTATTTATCACTTTTTAGTAAGTACCTGCTTATCATCCAAATCCATTAAGAACCGGCAACACAGTTAAAACACGGGTACTCCAAAGATTTAAGAAACTAGAAGAAAGCAACTATTAGAACGTCGTCTATGTAGATTTATTTGGAATTTTATTAATTTTTCAAAAAGTGCTGAATCAATTTCGATAATATTTATATGGGACTACCCCTGAGGCATCCCCTATCCATAAGAAAAAGAATTTTCAAAATCGATTCACATTTTCCGGAGAAATCGCGTAAAAAATATACAAAAAATAAAACAACATAGTCGAATTGAGAACTTCCTTCTTTTTTGAAGTCGGTTAATAAAATAAGAATCAATAAAGTAAACTTCATTACTATAAAATGTTTAAATATTTTTCTTTCAAATTCTGTAGGGTCTGTTTTCAACCGACTCGCGACTTCAAAAAGACGGAGGTTG
The DNA here is from genome assembly GCA_947361185.1 of Charanyca ferruginea. Lineage (NCBI taxonomy): Eukaryota > Metazoa > Arthropoda > Insecta > Lepidoptera > Noctuidae > Charanyca > Charanyca ferruginea. The sequence continues at coordinate 25,320,039 of OX376058.1, read as the reverse complement.
TTTTTGACTGGATAGGGTATGTCTCAGGGGTGGTCCCATACAACTTTTATCGAAATTGATACGGCAGTTTTTGAAAAAATCAACAAAAACCATCAGTCTCTGTTTTAACTGTATTGCCGTGGCTTGATGGATTTTGATAAGAAGGAGGAACTTACTTAAAAGTGGAAAATAAAGCTTTTTTACAAAAAAGACAAAGCCCTTCAAAAACTTAAAAGTGAAAAAGAACTTTAGCACAGAACACACATGACTTTAGTTTCGGAAGTCGGTGGCTTTGTTTCGTTTGTTGTTTTATTGTGTTGCCACCGTCTTCCAAAACTAAAGTCATGTGTGTTTTGTGCTAGAGTTGTTTCACTTTTTAGTTTTCAGAGGCGTAAACATGTTTTATCTAACAGAGTCCAGTAATCTGTAATTCAGGACATTACTACCTCAGACACCCTTCATTTAAAAATGTGCAGTGTATCCCGTGTTTGAGATAAATAAAGAATGATTCTCTTATATATAAAAATCTTCTGTGCGTGTGTATGAAAGTGAACTCCTCCTAAACGCCTGGACCGATTTTGATAAGATTATTTGTGTGTGTTCCAGTAGATTTGAGAATGGTTTAGATTCACAATTGGAACCGGTAGGTGGCGCTGCAGTCGATTTGTAGGACTTCTTAGATGTATGTCACCCTGGTACAGTCAACCGCAAAAGCAGATGATCAAATTCAGAAATTAAATACTAATTAATTTACTAACACTAATTTATATAATTGATTACTAGTTTATTTATTAAAAGTATGTGATTGTCACACACATACTTTTGAATCACTTCGGCGCCACACAGTTCTGACGCGAACTCCGTTCATTAGTATTGAATTTCTGATTTTGATCATCTACTTTTGCTGTTGACTGTACTAGGAGCGCATAACTTTGTAGTACTTATCTATGTCACCCTGGTACCTGCCTCTCCACTACGAAGAGCCAAATTGCAGTGTCGAGTGGACACAAGGTAGGTAGGATAAATGTAAGTAGGTAGGTGGGGTAGGGTAGGCTGAATCTGGATTTTTGATTTTCAGGGCAGGACAACGTCTGCCAGGCCCGCTAGTTATATATACATATATCCAAATATTTTCAAAACACGCTCCCATTGTTACCTGACAAAACCCACTGGTTGAATCATCAAACGTAGACCTAAGTATTTCTAAATCGATTTTATTCAAACACGGGTCATAAAAAGCCGTTCTATTGGCCTGATCAATAAAAGATTCTATATTCGCGTCGCCAGCTTGTTTTTTCGATACAATTGTGCTAATTACGTCATCCGCTGTAACGTTGGAATCGATAAAGTAATCGCCCATAAAATCAAGGTTAATGTTGACCATTAAACCGTGTATCTTTTGTTTTGCTATTCTTTTTTTAACTTGACTTTGTGGGTATCCGTGGAACCACAAACAAAAATACAAGATCATTCGTTCATTATTCCTGTGTTTATAGATTATTTTTAGTTTTCTTTCAACACATTCCTAGTCACTTCTATGTCGTATATATCGTAAATCATGTACATTTACGAGCATAAATATGTATACAGATTGCTAAATTCAAAAGCAATTTTCTCGTGGAATAACTATTTCAACCTAAAGATAAAACCTATTTTATAGTAGTTTGGAATCAAAAATACCCTATTCGTAACCACATAACATTTCAATCAATAGTTTAGGAGAAAATCAGTTTAGAATGAGACCAACTGTTTACATGACCTTAATTTATCACTGTCTGTGATATTAAATGCATTTTTTCCAACTGACTGCAATTTGCCATTTAATTTCTGTTATTCAGATTAATGGTGGTTGTCCACTAAGCTGACATGAACTGTCTAAAGTAGGTAATTGAGACAATGTTTTGCAACTTCAATTATTTATAAAATAATGATTGATTTATTTTAGCAGAGTTCCAAACTTGACAGACTTAAGACGTCAGAAACTGGTTTCATTGGTGTAAGTTGTCAAAATATAACATAAGAATTTCTAATTCTTTAAAAAAATGAATATAGAATCAAAAATATGTATGTACAATTAATATTTTTAATTTATTTTTAAGCTTTGTATATATTTAATTCGGTTAAGAGATTTTGTGAATAATAAATAAATGTAAAATAATGAAGATGACGAATGATGATGATGAATTTTTGAGCGAGGAAAAGTAATAAAAAACTTTTCTGGCGAAACGAACAAGGCCTACTAGTAATTGAAATATTGCCAATGACTACGGTCCTGCCGGCAACTTCGAGACTATCAATAGTTAACAAAATAGTTATACCTAAGTATTTCTTTATCTATCTCTTCCATACTGCGTGATAATTCTATATATCTCTATGTATTTATGTATAGCTTGTAACGCTGCATTCATTTCTTGTTGCATAAAAACTGAAACTATACGCTATGTGTTAATCTGTGACTCGTATTACACGCACGCCTGCCTTTGATAACAATTTGATAGCTTTTTGTTGAGTAAATGTTTGATAAACTTTCGTAATAGTGAAACAGAATTTTAAATAGATCTTACGTGTCACAATGTGAATAAATGAAATGTGAATTTTAACTACTTTAACCAACACAACACTTTAAGCCCATACTAATAGCACAGTATAAGTATTAGTACTACCGTACAATTGCGACACGCTCCGCCTCCCTCTAAAACCGTTCCTCATCTCTCCCCGCGTCGAACGACTAGCTCTGGAAATAGGGTATTTTACTCAATACGAGAAAAAATCTATAAATATGTTATTAAGACAGTTTAGGCATAAAGCAGTCGGAAAATGTAAGTTTTAGTTCATAAAATAAGAAAACAAATTTTTAAATTCAATTCAAAGTTTTCAGTGTTTTTAATATGTTATAAAACACCGTGAAATAGTAGCGGCCATGTTATTACGCCGTACGGCTGTGTAAACAAAAAATTGTCAACTGTCAGTCAACCGATTGGCGTAATATAGGCTTTGTAATTTTATTATTATCGTAACCAACGTAATTTTTTCATTATTACACCTATTACAAAATATGCTTTTAATTATTTTTAAATGATATACAATTATCACATTTAATATGAGCTCATTTGATACAAAACGAACTGACGTCATTTACGCTGAGCAATATGGCGTCCAGTAAGAGGCGTTTTCGTAAAACATCGCGCGAAATTTTAAATTTTAAAATTTGGATGCATTTTTATGGCACTTATCGATTGAATAAAAATTTTGTGTTTTTTTTTGGTGGCATATAAGCACTAATTTCATTGAGACACTTTTCAAAAATGGGTGTAATACCCTATTGCGATTTTGTTCGCGCGGTGCGTAGACACGCACACTCACGCACGTATCTATATAGCCTATTATTTTAGTATTAGTGTAGGCTATTATATCGTTTCGTTTCTATGGAGTGTCGCGGGTGACTTTTGTTGTTTGTTTATTACGCTTTTACGGCTAAATAACTGAACCGATTTTTATAAAATTTGGTATAGACTATGTCTAAATATCAAGGACATAGGCTAGTTTTGAATCCGCGACTCTATCTGCATCTGCACCTGACAAAACCTAGTTCAGAATAAGTTTAGTTTTCTTGCTATCATTCTATAACTGACAACCATGACGAATTTATAAATTAATGCTGTAATTAAAACTCTCGACGAAACAGAACATCTTTAAATTCATACATTTTCTAGACAAGCCTGCCACAGTGTCCCCCAAAAATCACTGCAAATTTTGAAAGCCAGAATTAATAGTGGCGACCGCCAGAAAAACGTTACAATGGTCTTGGATCCCACAAAGAACAGCGAAGTAATTAGAAAAAAGTATGTAAAAAAAAATCTGGAGCTATCGAGTCAGTCTACAGACACCTTAACTTGGCATTGACATAACGACAAACGTGATCACGTAACCGTCCTTTTATACACCCACACAGAAGTCCATAAGCCGTAGCACTCTAAATAAAATTAACCCATTATGTTAGCATTTCCATAACAATATGGTGGAGGAAATATAAATTGGAGCAGAATCATAACGACCTCCCACGAGTAATATTTAACAGAGTGAAGGAAATGAAACATTACCTTATTAGTGTTTCTAGGCAAGAGGCTAGTAACCTCGTCAATATTAGCTAGTCTAGATCTGAACTGTACTAATATTACTTTTTTATTAGGTACTTATTCCACTTATTGATTAAGAAGAGCTTCTAAAATAGGAATGTCGAAACTGACGGCATTTAAGATTTTAAGCACATTCGCCACACCTGTCTTAAAAGTTTTCTAAGCGAAGATTACTTCAAGACTATACATAAAGAATACAAATACAATACAAATGGCAATACAAAACCTCAAACAGAACAAAGCCACCGACTTCCAAAACTAAAGTCATGTGACGTGTTATGTGCTTAAGTTATTTATCACTTTTTAGATTTTGAAGGCGGTTGTCTTTTTTGTAAAAAAGCTTTTTTAATCTTAATTTTAATTTTGTGTTAACGTCTTCTTCATAAGAGAGATCTACCACGTTAATACGGTACTAACGTTTCTAGTAATTGATTGAGCGGGATTGTATCTATTCGTACAAAAGTCTCTTCAATACTTAATTATGATATCCCAAGAAACTATCGACTGTCCGCTTAGTTCATTATTCCTGTGGGTTGACCTCGCAAACCCTAGGGTAAACTAGGTACATAACATAATTGTGTTAAAATTCTAGATCCTTCCAATATTCGACATCTTAGAAGTGAGCGCTCAAGGCATAATGCGAAAACTTAGAACATTTCAATGTTTATTTTTCTTTGAGCCGGTCTTACTAATCTTGTAATACGAGTAGAATCGTCTATTATGTCTTGCGTCTTCCGTTAATCAGTTTTTCAAGTGATATTTCTACATCACTTGTAAAGGCTTGAACACACGTTTCATTAATTAATCATTTCATACTCATCAAATAAGTTATACTCATATTGTAAACTATATTTGGCTCACAGTCGTAAACTGGGTTTCATAAAAAAGTAATTGGCAACATCTTTCTATTACTGCGGCAGTTATATTTGATGACTGTCTATTCATTTTTATGTTATCAAATAGGAACTGTCCTTATGGAGCCAAGCTTTTATTTTTTCCCGAATAGCAACGTTAAGTTTTATTGTCAAATGTGTAATGAAGCTTATAATGTTTTCTGTTTCTGGAGAGGACCAAAGACTGAGAGCGATATTATTTTCTTGGTTGTTGGTTGTGTCTGACCACCTCCTGTTTTACGAGTAAAAACACAAATCTGGAAGGATACTTACCACAATGGGTAACTTAATTCCCCCATCCCCATTCCATCATCGGACGAGCAGAGATACGGCGAAGCGTCACCGCTATATGGTTGAAGTTCCACGGTCTCGAACCAAGCGCTTTGATTCCAAATTTATTGTACGAACTGCCAGACTGTGGAATTTGCTGCCCGCCTCTCTGTTCCCTGATAAGTTTAATCTGGGTATCTTCAAGGCACGAGTGAACCGGTTCATCCTAGGCAAGCGTGTTCCAACTTAGGCCGCATCACCACATAAGATCAGGTGAATTGCGGTCAAACGCAAGCCTATCAGTTAATTAAAAAAAAAAACAAAAAAAAATGTGATAAAGTATTAGGTTTCCTATTATATTACTAAACTATCATTATCATCATCTGCCTAATCATTGCCCAACTATGTTGGTTTCCAGTGCTAGTGTCACCACGAAACTAGTGTTTTATAATGAAGCAACTGCTTAACACGATACCCCTTGGTGGGACTAGTTGTCATAAATCTGGCGTCTCACCCATAACGATCAAAGATCTACAAATGACAGCCGGGACCAACAGCTTACATTACTTAACTAAAATTACACCTAATACTCTGATAAGTAGCTCTGACAAATTGAAGACAAAATATTGGTGAATTGATTTTAAAATATTGTCTTGAAGAGTATTGCATTCTTCTTCTTAGATATACATCATGTGTGTGTGTGCGAGTGTGTACCTATGTGTGAATTGTTTGTTCTTGACAGATTCCTTGTTTGGCCCAGAATTCAGCCACGGCCAATAATACCAGTATTGTATTGGTGCAATACTACAATGCAATTCGTTTAACCTTAACATTTGAGTCATACGTTTACATTTATAGCTTGTTAATGAAGTCATTATTATTCCAATTACGGTAACTATCCGTTAAAGGATGTCTGTCTTAAAAGGAAAGAAAAGGTCGTCAAGAAAGTACCTAGTATATCACCACAACACAATAAGGTCCACTTCCACCAGTCAGGGTTACCTTGTAACATCGAGTCTTTGCTAACACGGGCTCGTTATGTAGGTTTTCCTCATTTTAGCTACTAATCCTGAGGTAAGTTTTTGGTACAAGCGGGCCTAAGAACCTATTGTTCTTTTCAACATATGTTCAATGGCTGCCAAAATTCGTTGGTGTACCTATCTAGGAGCGAGTCTAGACATGGCTAAAACTTAGGATAAAGTATTATTTGATTAGGTAACTCGTCTTTATCTCCTTGGTTAGTGGCATACTGCTACGATTTCACAATTTAGCACCAACCATTGTCTTGCTATAATTAGCATCTGTGAAATGGGAACATGGTTCTCTAAAGACCACATGCCTTTGCAGTGGCAAAAACGTTTCATTTTAATTTATAGGAACATCAAAGGTGCTTTAAGAGCTCAACTGTAAATTAGGAGACACTTAATTAGGAGACACAATAGTTAAACAATAACAAACGACCAATATTTGGATTCTGATTATTAAAAGGGTTAAAAGAACTCTATTTGATCTTGACCTCACATGTTACCCTTTGTTGACCCTATTTATGTCTGGTTATAACTAATTTAAGTTATTTCGCACAAAGACCTTATTCGAGACCTTTGGCCTTGCAGCATTTTGGGATCTTTCCGTTGTGTCAATATTTTTCTTTAGTTGCAAAATTGTAGTCAAGGTCTTATGTATGACGTGGTGTTTATAGAAATACGTCCTACGTCTCGCTATTTGTCAGAAAAATATTATTGATAGATACAGGTAGCATTTTTATGATTTCAATAATATTTTCCACTGACCATTCTGACATAGGTACAGTAACAGTTTATAGGGAGACCATTTTTTCGTTTTAGAAAGAGAAGTTAGGTACCATTATTCTAGTTTAAAAGCTAGCCCTTGTACGCCATTTCGCCTACGTGAATTTTCTTACTGATACCACATTGTTATCATATTTAAATATAACCAGCTTTTGCCCGCGACTTCGCCCGCGTGAATGTCGGTTATCGCGAATGCAGACGAAGTCGCTAATTAAAAAGTAGCTTATGTCATCTGGGGTTCAAGCTATTTTCATACCAAATTTCATCAAAATCGGTTCAACCGTTTCATCGTGAAAGCGTAACAGACAGAGTTACTTTCGCATTCATAGTATAAAGTATGGATTAGTATGGATAACACTGAGGGATAATGTAGCAAGAAAAATGATCACAATTAGACTAGTAGTTCCGGAGATAAGAGCAATATAGACAAAAAACAAACAAGCTCTTCAGTCATTATCATTGTAATGAAATCTTTGATACCTTTGTATAGTCTAAAAATTTTTAACAAAAAAGACAACCGCCTTCAAAAAGTATAAAATAACTTTCAATTCGCAAGTCGGCGGCTTTGGTTTTGCTTGTTGTTTTGTATTGCCACCGACTTGCGAATTGAAAGACTTTTTTGTTAAAAAAAAATATTTTTCGCTTTTTAGTGCCTACTTTTTATCATACAAATTCATAACGAAACGGCGACAGTAAAAAAAAACTGTCATCCCTTAATTTTCAACCCTTAGGGGTGGAATATTTTCTTGAAATTTTTATGGAACCAAATTTGAGGTATACACTATCAACTAAAAAAAGAATCATCGAAATCGGACTACACTGAAAAAAGTTATGCATGGTCAAACATAAAAATACATATACATAAAAAATTGAAAAATGTTCATAAAATGAAAACTACTGGGCTAAATAATGTAAAATTTTTATGGGACCAAATGGCAACAATTCCGCATCAAACTAAAGAAGAATCACCTAAATCATAAATCTCGGAGTAATCGATGTACATACATAAAAAAAAACCTGCTAAATGGAGAACCTCCTCCTTTTTGAAGTCAGTTAAAAATATAATGTACTTTCTGAAGGTCCCTCCTACATTAGTGTACCTATAAGGTGCCAGATTCTATTAGTAGGTATACCAACTGTTCTGGTCGGTTACACCGCTTATCTCCGATCTTCGACCTTGCTGCTTATTTGGAATTCCAACGCATACGCATCTGCTCAGACACGTGTTGTACGATATCTGTTTTGTATAACGTGGACGCTGTGTCAATTAGGAATGTGAGTTTAAACGTTGAGATGACCGCTTATTTACTTTTCAACCGACTTCAAAAAGAAGGAGGTTCCCAATTCGTCTGTATGTTTTTTTTTGGATATTTGTTACTCGATTTCTCCGGCAAATGTAAAGCGATTTTGAAAATTCTTTTTTTTATGGATAGGGTATGCCTCAAGGGTGGTTGGTCCTAAAAATATACATGGATGATGTTGTAATGTCAATTCAATCTCTGTTTTGACTGTGTTGCCATTGCTTAATGGAGATGATAAGGAAGTACTAGAAAGCGAAAAATAAAAAAGCTTGTTTACAAAAAAGACAACTTTGAAACAGAACACACATGACTTTAGTTTCGGAAGTCGGTGGCAATACAAAACAACAAATAGAACAGCCAAGCCAATAGGCTCATATTATTATATTATAATAACTGTAATGTTGATAAAATATATTTTAAAGAACAGCTCAGGGTCAAAATATTCAATTCTCAAAATGTCTAACTCCCAAAAGCTCAAGGTCACTTCACCTAAACTTAAAGAGGGATATTTTTACAGAATAGTAGTACGTACAGGGTTCCACGGCCAAACTTAACGAACAGATTTTGATGAAATTTGGTAGGTACACACTAAGCTTAAACCCAAGAAAAGATATAGACTACTTTTAAATCCGCGACTTCATCTGCATCCGCGATACCAACATTCACGAGGACGAAGTCGCGGGCAAAAGCTAGTATCATAATAAAAACGCACCACACTCGCTCTATTACAAGATTTCCATCTCACTACACCCTAATTAAACAATAAAGAAACGATTCTCGTCATTATCACGTTATCAACGCTTCCCACGCTTTTTTCTCGGAATAGTGCATAAAGGAAAGAGGAAAATAAACACGAAATGGCTCGCTGCTGCGAAGATATGAGAGCCAATGGACCGAAAATTCTTACTCTGTGGGGAAGAAATGGTAAAATGGGATGGAATGGTAGAATTCTCTAATTCGTTTCTTCGCTTTTTAACCGACTTCAAACTAGGTTATCAATTCGTCAGTGCTATTCTGTTACAATCTCCCTCGATGAACACCTAGGTGAAGTGAGCTGTCATCCGATTAATTGTAGTTCTTTGTAAATCCCTAGCATCGCGATGCTCTGTCCCGCGGGACAGATGACAGCTCACTTCATCTAGGTGTTCACCGAGGGAGATTATAACAGAATAGACGTACTGATGTTTATATATAAATATATTCTTATATGTTCGGGCACCTATAACTTCGTCTTAATATAAATATATTTTTTTCGTTCGAAAGGGTCGTCGTTCGAAAACGTCCCATATTAATTTTATCGAAATAGATTCAGCGCTCTTTGAAATAGTCAACAAAAGCCCAAAAAATATACATAAGTAAATGACGTTTTAGTTTCTACAATCCTTGGAGGACTTGCAATCTCTGTTTTTTAAAACTGTGTCTCCGTTTCATTATGAATTTGGAAGGCGATACTAAAAAGCGGAAAATAATGTGTGTTCTGTGCTAAAGTTATTAATATTGTTTTAGTTTTTGAAGGGTTGTCTTTATTTTTAAAACGTTTTTTTTTTTGCGTAATGAAATCTTTGGCAGGATTACGAAATCTGATTTTTGCCCCCCTGAAGCGAGGGGGTCAGGGGCGTGGAACATTTTAAAACACATGTGTTAAGGCTTAATTCTTTTAATTTAATTTGTTAGTTTTCTTTTATTTATTTAGTAGTCCATTTTGTGTATGTTATGGTCTTCTGTAATTGAAGGACACCTACAAAATACTTTGTTAGGTATTAAAAATATGTAATGCTTTGTGTATATCTTATGTTGGAGATCCTAAAATTAATAAATAAATAAGAACCTTTATTGGGATATTTATCCATAAATTACCTTTCGCAAGCGATTTCTTTGAAATCCCTATTGTTTTTTTTTTTGTATATCTTCGCCTGTTATAAATGCAACATGTAGTGAAAGTTTCCTGCTAGTACAGCACTCAAGAATAACGTAGCTCCCTATTAGTGAATGATTTTTTAGAACCAGAGCAACAGTTCCGAAGATAAATGCGTTGAAACTAAAAAAACAAACGAACTCTTCAGCGTCATTATATTAGAATACCAGCGACGGCTTCGCATGGGCCTATAGCCTTCCTCGACAAATGGACTATCCAACACAAAAATAATTTTTCAATTCGAACCAGTAGATTCTGAGATTAGCCCGTTCAACCAACCAAACAAACAAACGAACTCTTCAGCTTTATAATATTAGTATAGATAGATCAACTATACTCCATTTACAATAGCATTAGAAAGAAGTTGAAAAAGGTTTAAATTATTAATGCACACTTTGTAACAAAATTACAATAAACATGTTACTATGATAGACGACGACTTTATTATAATCAATTTTTACAGCAGCTTAATTGTAGCCATTTTAATAATTTATGTTATGAAATTATGTGGCTTTTAATTGTATTATTTCATTCCAATTGAAAATTACGGTGTCAATGTATGAAATGTGTGTGTGTCAATGTGTCTAAAAACCTAAAAGAAGCAGGGGTAACAAATTTAAAATGTTACTTAATCTTTATAAGACTTTTAATTTGTTTATAATTATTAAGTCCATATTTAGTACTATGTTAGATCTATTTACTAAAGTTATTTTAAAATAATTTCAATCAAGAATTGTTTTAACTTATCTTTGAAATAAAATGTTTTGCATTCCTACTTCTACGAGCCTCTTATTTGTAATGCTATTATAAATGGAGTACGTACGTAATGTAAACTTTTTCTTCTTAACTAAAGTAGTAATATAATAGTAATATAATAGTACATATTAAAACAAAATAGACACACAACAGGCTACATGAAATCCAATTTAAAACCTTATTTTATGCTATTTGCACCAAGCACAATAAAAACAATAGGTACAATAAGTATTATCTGATGTGGTCATTAAAAAAAATCTCTGTGCAAAATACAACGTTGAGCTATTGAATAAATAGTAAACACAGAGAACACTGTGTAAATAAATAGTATAATTGAAACAATAGATTACACATAAAGGTGTGTGTTTACAGGTTTGTATAACTAATGTTGGCATAATATGAAGCCTTGATAGTCTGTGGTTTTATAATTTATCGGTACTAAAGTCCGATCAGTTTACAATAGCGCAATGCGTAAACAAACATTTTATTCGTTTTAAATTAGGAACTTAATTGGTTTTGGTTTTTATCAGAATATCAGCGCTGTGACGTTTTTTTAATGTTACAGCACCATGCTGAGATAGGAGCCTTTTGGCCTCATACTGGACCAACTTTCGTTTTCTTGTTTTTTTTTATATTTTACTGTGTTTCAGTCCTGGGGGGCGAATAAATTATTTTTCTTTCTTTCTTTCTTTATCCTAATGTAAGTAAGTACTAGTAGGTAAATATTTCCTTATTAAATTTTTAAGTAGGTTTACAAATAAATAAAATTGAGGTGTCTTTCTGTAATGTCAAAATAACAGCTTTATACTAAATGCCTAAGAAAGTATATCGGTACTTACGTAAATAAATAAAATTTTCAAAAATCTACCGTCTGTCTGTTTGTCCCGACTAATGTCTGAAACGCCTAGGCCGATTTTGACGGGACTTTCACTAGCAGATAGCTGATATTACAAGGAGTAACGAGGCTATTTTACTTTAGATGAAACAATAGGGTTACGTTAAAAAAAAAAAAACAACGCTGATAACCAACTATCACGCGGACAAAGTCGTGAGCCTCAGCTAGTTTTTAAATAAAATCTAATACCCGGAATTAAACGATAATTGGATATAGATCTCATGTCAACCTTTAGACGCCCACTGCTGGGCATAGGTCTCACCCAACTCCTTCGGGGAGTTGCAGCTGAACCCATCGGGTTCAGCCGTTATCACCATGCTTGGCCGATGCATGTTGGCGATCGCAGTAGGTGTTATGGTATTCAGAAGGATGCTGCTGCCCATACTCTGGTCAATATCCCGCTGTCGCCTTCTACGATACCCACGGGTGGATATGGGGTGGTTCAATTCGCGGCCGGCACCACACGGCGGATATAGGTCTACGTAATCTTTAATATTAATATTATCAGCCTTAATTTTCCAACTGCAGAGCAAAGGTCTTTCTACTCTCCTTCCAACACTCTCTATAAAGGACTATTTGGGACCAGCCTTTGACAGAAGAGACTAGATCATCCTGCCTTCTCCCTCTGGGCCTGCCGCTATGTCGCTTGCCATGTAGACGGAACCAATTGGGTCTTGTGGTCGGCCAAATGATCGTCTGACATGTTCAGCCCAATTCCATTTCCACGTGACAGCAGGTAATCTTTGAATACGCTTTTTCTTTTTTCTTGTCACTAGACGGATTCATGAAAGTTGATTGTTTTTAGGGCTTCCTACGTGATTGGATTATTCAAAAAACATCACCGAATATGAGATCCTATTACTCAGAAAACAACATTTGATACTAACCTACTTAATTAATAAAGGACTTAATGGACAAAGACAGTCAACTTTACACTCTGTTCATTTGACTTAGTTTATTAAATCGTGTAAATTAAAACTGCACATTAAAATTCCCACATAACTTTCCAGCCGCTACAGCGCTTGAACACAGCATTAAAATATCGACATTTGAATTCCACACAGACGCAACAATCGATCAGCAACAAAAACCACAGTTAATAAGTCAGAAAAACATCACTGTTAATTTACATAAACACTTAGATATTCAATGTTCAGCGCACACTGTATTAAATCATCATTAGCTGTTTTCAAGCTGGTGGTTACCGCATACAGATTATACACAACACAGACATATTAAACACTGTGCCGTGTCGTGATCGTCACGCAGAAAGCGATTTATAATGGAGGATTAAGTCTGGTACACATTGTTCCCTCGGTAACATTTTCTAAGGTTAATTTTTTTTTAAGGTTAGACGAGTTTGTACTTCGAAACGCAGGTTTTAAATATGGAATCGGCGGTTGAAAACTGGCGGGAAGGAAAACTTCTTGTAAAGGAGATTTTAAGTAGTTGGCTAAAAAAAAATAAAAAAATGGTTGCATACTTGTAGCTTGTAAGAAAAATGTGTAAACTCTGTCTAAAAATGTGGAGAGTTCAATGATAATTGAAAACAAGACAAAAAGATAGCAGTAGAATGATTCTTACGTAATCCTACATCTTACTTCTATTAACAACACGAAAATCTTGATGTTTTTTTTTTGATGTTTGTTACTCTTTCACACGCAAACGACTGCACGGAGTTAGTTGATTTGGCACAACCAAAGACATTTGGCGTTTTGGCAAATATTGATGTAGTAGTTGACATTTGAGTTTATTTAAGCCGTTTTTGTAGTGCCGTGGGATAGTTTAGGACCTTGGCTTAATTTGGAAGTTTAGGCAGACGAAGTCGCTCGCAGAAGCTAGTTTCTTTATAAATAGTCCGTCCGTTAATTGATGATGCGATCAACCCGTTAACGCCGACATACAGTTAAACTCTAAAATAATTTTATGTTACATCAATGTTTTTTTTTTAAACTTAAAGTGCGGTTTTTATTAGATTTTCTTCAACAATACAGATAAGGTGAAGGAAAATATTTCACGAATATTCAGTTTTGATATCCTTGAGGGCATCCAACCGACCAAGAAAGCTTTGAAGGCCGACACATGGCGGGCATCATCCATCTTGCTAGTCGAAATTCTACCAGAGGACAGTTTTATTTCCTTTTTGGATGCTGGTTATCCAATCCAAGAGTGAACTAAGAAGTTTGTGTCATTGTGTGATAACTAAGATTATTTTTACTAAAATCATTATCGAGGGTTCAAAGTCTATTTGGTCCAAGCGATTTATTTGCGATATTGAGTAATATTCATATGCAAAAGCCCCTAGAAAACAGACATTTATGCGACACGACATAAGGTAGTCCAACATACAATTTGTCATTTTCAAAACTTGTAATTCTAATTAAACCACAGTGCTTTGCATCTGTTGAGAAAGACAAGTTTGTAGACAATAGCACATAAACAAAAGAAACTACATACTGATGTTTAAGACCGGTAGAACGCCACATTTCCTCAACTGTTGAGGGCAAAATACTAGAGTACAGTGAACTACAGTGACGCTAGAAACATCGCACAGGCAACGAAGTAGGCTCTGTCCACAGCCTAGCAATATCACAGCGTCACACTGTGTCACAGCGTGTACGAGAAATGTGTCAAAATCTGTGATACTTTGGGCAGTCATTTATTCTCTAGATTTTGCCCAAGAATTCGTCCGCGTGTATTTTCTTACGGATCCCTAATTCTTTTAATACTAAGCCCTATAGTTTCGGGTCAACAGAGCTTCCAATGACTTAAAGAAATTTTGAGAATCGGTCCAGTAATTCAGGAGATAAGCGTTCTCAAACAAAACAAAAAAAAAACAACCTATTCAACTTTATAATGTCACATGTTTAGATTTATTTATTTGTTTATTTTATATTATATTTATTAGAAATGGCAGGTCCACAACATAAACCAGGACATTTATTTATTTATTTACGGCACAATAGTACAAATGCGGACTTTACTGCCGCACTCAGAGACGTCACTTAGTAATAATGAATCATTAACTTTAATTCACCAACATAACTTGGCACATGTCAACAACAATATTTTTGACTGACAACGTTCAAGATATTGTGGTTGATTAAAGTTAATATGTTAGTTTTTGGTTGTAGGAGGCAGTCTCCGAAACTTGTAATAGAAAGCTACACTATTGCCAAGTTTCATAGGTTTTACAGTTTACGACATTTATTTCTCAAAAGATTACATTAATCACTTACTGAGAAAATACAATATGTTAACAAAATAACCGATTAGCCCTTTAGTACTGTAGATGTTAAAAAAAATTGTGGAGATTATGGTAGGTAGGTACTTATTCGCCTAACACGCGGGCGAAGTCGCGTGTAAATTCTAGTTAGCAATAAAATACTTCTGTAGGAGACAGTCTTTACTTATTGGTAATTTGCACTCTACACAGTTGCCGCACAATGAAGGAAGTACAGTA
The DNA here is from genome assembly GCA_947361185.1 of Charanyca ferruginea. Lineage (NCBI taxonomy): Eukaryota > Metazoa > Arthropoda > Insecta > Lepidoptera > Noctuidae > Charanyca > Charanyca ferruginea. The sequence goes on along the minus strand of OX376058.1, from coordinate 25,304,623 downwards.
AAACGTCGATGCCTAACTACAAATTATCGTTAGCGTTTCTGATCGCTTAATGTATCCTAATGTTTATTTATTGTTCATTGAACACCGCGCACAATATTTCCGCGTGCATGATTTTTTTGTGTTTACTTATTCTGAAAAATTCTTTGAAAGTCTACCAAAAAATTTGTGTGTTTCTTTGGTAGGGGTTAAGGAACTCTCGGCTATGTTACCTAACTATGTAGGTATTATAAGAATCTTGAACGGTGCCAATATATTTCGTATTGGCACGATCCAAAATTCTGTAATGACAGTGAGTAAACTGTAACACATTTTTGAAAGTAAAAATATGTATTCCATTTTCAAAATTCTTTTGTACTAAGAACCACGTTTTCTTTGTGTACGTTTATTTTCACACACAACAAAATTAAAATTCTCAACGAACGGATTCGAAATTCAATTCGAACATTAAACCCACTCGACGCTGCAGACAATAACGCTGTGTGCTTTCTGCATAATGGTCTTAAGTACCTACTGCGCTATAACCATTGCCCCACATCCGAGCCACCTAATAATGATGTCACCTAATCTATATTGCATGCCACATTACAAACGCCTGCTACCGTAGTTACAGAATACTGAGCTCTAACATGCATTTCCACTAGAGATGAGTGAGGATATTATGTCGCTTAGCTCAAATTAAGCAATACATAAGTAATGTCGCTACGCATCTTCGCACATCTCTGGTAGAAATGTAACCTTATTTGATAACGAAAAACCTCTCGTACAAAATAACACGTCACTTAATTGCCTGTTGACGATAATATATCTATGATAATTAGTGGGAAATCGAGCAAAACGTTGTAAGAACATTCTTAGAAGCTATAATGGCAGTCATTATTCTTTTTGTGGCGTTATTATTCTAAGTTTTTGTGTTCATTCGTGCGTATTTTTATAGTGTTGTGACTTGGTGAGTGTGCGACTAAATGTGCATCCATCACTTTTGATTGTCATTACAGGTCATTACGTGGTTGCAGTGTGTACAATATGAGTGAGGACAAGCATCATTTAACACCTGTAAAATCGATTACTGCCGCCCATTATATTCTGCTGTAAGTACTGTATATTCGTAATTAAAATTCGTGTCAGTACTTCATTACTATGCTGCAAAATAAAAACCATTTTGTCAACTCATCAGTTCAGTTACAAAACACGCTAACAACAAATTCGTCTTATTACCGTTTTGTTTCCGAATTTTTGGGCACTAAAGCGTTCCATTCCAGTCTACCAAACTCCAAACAAAAGTTCCCGCGTTCTCCAACATTCGAACAAATCAAATATGCTTAACTGCCGTCTGTCACAATAAACCCGTCGCGTGCCGAAGGTAAAAATCAATAATGAAACAATTGCCAGTAATTAAGGCACAAAGGCGTTCGGTTGACACTAAATTTCCATTAATATCAGTGGAGCGACGTGACGTTGACAAATTACAGTGAAACGCACGGCTGTGCAGTACGCAAGCAAAACATGGGGGTCATTACTGCACATACACAGATTTTGCAGGGTTAAAATGTAGTTTGCAGCATACGCTGTAAACTTGAGTACTTATTTATAATGTAATATTAGCCACAGAATTAAACAGTAATTAGAATTCAATTGCCATTGATTGTTAAAATGATGCTAAATGTGGAGTGTTGATATGTGAAAATTATTGTGAGCTATCCCACTGTCTGCGTCAGTCTGTATGTATGAAAATGATAAACTCAAAAAACGAACGGATTTTTATACGGTTTAACATCGAAGGGTTTAACCACAGTCTATAAATCATACAGTCGTCCGACGAAGACGTCTAGACAGGGCAATCGTGCGGGGCGTGAGGGGCGAGACGGGGGAAGGGCGCTCCCGAACTGCATACGCTACCGTGTTAGTAGTTCGGGAGAAAACTTTCAGGGCTATCATGTGTCAGTTTCTTTTATTAATGTAAAATAATTTTATTAAAATGGTGCATGGTGTTGTAAAAGATTGCAAGTCGTCATCTTCCATTAATAAAGAACTGCAATTTTATCAATTTCCGCGCATGGATGAAAGGTAAACAAATAAATAAAATATTGTTTATTTGATAGAAAGAAAATACTTGAAATTATCCTGAGCCCTTGCCGCCAACTTGGCGGCGCGACGTGTAGCCGACATTTATTTATTGTGCGCCGGCCAAGATGGCGCCGACGAAAATTTGCGAATTTTTCGTCATGGGTATCATTTCCATGGTTCTCGAGTTCGCTTAAAACGATTATGGGGTCGAAATTAGAATCTAAGATGGCGTCGACGAAAATTTGCAAAATTTACGTCATGGGTGTCATTTTCATGGTTTTCGAGGTCGCTAAAAACGACTATGAGGTCGAAATTAAAATCCAAGATGGCGTCGACGAAAATTTGCAATATTTTCGTCATGGGTGTCATTTTTATGGTTCTCGAGGTCGCTAAAAACGATTATGGGGAGAAAATTAGAATCCAAGATGGCGCCGAGGAAAATTTGCAAATTTTTCGTCATGGGTGTCATTTTCATGGTTCTCGAGGTCGCTTAAAACGATTACGGGGTCGAAATTAGAATTCAAGATGGCGCCGAAGAAAATTTGCAATTTTTCGTCATGGGTGTCATTTTCAAGGTTTTCAAGGTCGCTTAAAACGATTATGGGGTCGAAATTAGAATCAAAGATGATCCAAGATTTAAAACCATTTTTTTATTAAATTTTGATTTACAAGTTTTTAGTTTTGTTCCTTTTTAAATTTGTCAAAGCATATTACAGCATTTTGTTGCTCAAGCCCTTTCATTTGATATCCATATTGAAGGGGTTGTGAAAAGAAAAATGGGATTTAAATCTTGGATTTACAATGAAACCGAATGTATTAAATTATATTGTCATGAGAACTAAAGGTGCGTACCAAATTTCAGATCAATCCGTAAACACGAAGGGGGTCAAATTTCAATTGCTAGATTTGACCCAAATAAACAAGTCCAGCTAAATAAAACCGTTTAATGAGTACATTCTTACCTATAATTTTTTTTAAAGTTAAACGCTTGATTAAAATTTCATTCGCGCAACGATTTTATTTTTGTAGCTAGGACCTACCAAATTATTTTTTAGCTTTAAGTACTACATTGTCTATGTCATTTTAATCTTTATTTTCAATAAAACCGTTTAACTTAAACTTTTTTTGCTCATTTTTTATTTTAAGTTTTTAATTTTGTTAAGTATATTTTAAATTTGTTATAGCATAGATACCCATATTAAAGGGTTGTGAAAAGAAAAATTAAATGGCCATTTTGTTGATGGCCATATTAGCTTTTCATAACGAACTCTATTTTACTAATCAAGCCCTTTCATTTGATACTTATATTGAGGAAGTAGTGATAAAATATGTAATCCGCCATTTAGTAGTGGCAGCCATCTTGGATTTACAATGATACCGAATTTGTTAAATTATACTGATATACTGTTTAGGTGCATAACAAATTTCAAAATAATCCGTCAACAGGAAGGGGGTCAAATTTCAATTACTTGATTTGATCCAAACAAATAAATAAACAAACAGGGCAAGCTAAATAAAACTGTTTAAAAAACGATATTTTTGATAATGGTTGGTGTTAATAATAATGTTGATCTAAAATAAATTAAAAAATATTGTTTACTTGAGACAACCCTAGCTATTGCGACAATGTCTACACGTTGTCGGCATTTACAAGAAGATCAAAGGCGTCGTCCTACTGTATGTTTTTATACTGTGGTTTAACAATGGACGGAGTGATTCCTGGGAATGGTTTGGTTTTGAATGTTTAATCTATCTATCTATCTCTATTCTCTATACATTAATTTAAGTTTTGTGTAAATTTGTAAAGATGTCGAAAAATATCACGACGACTAGGAGCTTCACTGGTGTGCACCGCGTAAATATAAACGTATTTGCTCTGCTATCTGCTACTCGTAAGGAGCCGGGGCGAGTCGCTAGTGATCAATAAAACAAAGCAGGTCATTTCATGTGAATTGAAAATGTTTAGACTAGGTCATTCATTTATTAACGCATAGTGACCGGAAGAGTTATGAATATAAATGTGAATGGATGGAAAGAAAGAGGTAGACAAAGAAAACATGGACCGATTGTGTGATGAATGAGATGCAAGAGAAGAGAGTCAGTGATATTATGACTGGTAAAAGGATTGAATGGAAAAAAGAACGTGTTGCGCCGACCCCTGTAACATGGGACAAGGGTAGAAAGATGATGTAAAGACAAGGTCATATATAATTGTGTCTAAATAAATGATCCTTCAAAGTACTTCTTCTTCGTATCGCTGGCACGACAGTCTTTTATATTTGTTTGGGCCAAACTTTAGCCACTTCCACGGCGTCCTCGGTGGCAGCGCATAATTCATCCCGATCGCATGCTTTCGGGCACAAAGCACATGACATGAGGTGGGGCATGGTTTGCAACTCGGCGCCACATGCGCACCCTGCTGCTGCTCTGTCGAGGTAGCCCCATTTTGCGAGACTGGCGTTACACCTTCCTACTTGGGTCCTTAAACGGTTCAGGGACTTCCAGATGGACCACGGAAGGTTAGACCCTGCGTGTAGGTGCTCGCTTGGTGATAGATATTGAGTGGGTGGGGGAAGTGTCCCGCCACAGTTTGCAGCGGGCATCAGCCATGTCTCCTGACAAGGAAACTACCGATTTCAAACTTCTAGCACAACAAAGTAACTCTGTCTGTTACGCTTCCACGATGAAACGACAGAACCGATTTTGATGAAATTTAAATAGCTTGAACCTAGGGGAAGGACATATGCTACTTTTTAATTCGCCTACTTCGTCTGTATTCGCGATAACCGACATTCACGCGGACGAAGTCGCGGGCAAAAGCTAGTACTTATTAATAAAAATGACTAAGCGTAAAATGTATTAATCAAAACCCCTTCATTGTTCGTTAAACAATTAAATTTTACCATAATCATAATGTTTGCGAAATTTTGATAACGCTAATTAACGGTAGGTACGGCGCCACGCGGCTTTAGATGCAATTAAAATCTCCGCATAACGCGTAGTTGGTCAGAATTACGCACGTCACGGCCGTAATTACGGACGGTTATGCGTTCACGGCTCAATTTAAGCGCGATAGCGTTTGCTGGTTGATTGACTTTATTAGGCACTTACTTATATTTGGGGTCGCAGTCACGGAAGGACATCTACGTCAGTAATGAATATGATAGGAAAGTTATCGGAAGACTTCGCAAAATTATCGATAAGATGTTCAAAGGGCAGCCTTACACTGATGTTACTTACATATTTGCGCATTATCTACCTATCAAATCCTTCGTTTGTCCCGACCGACCGAATTTCGATTTCAGATGTACTTAGATCACCAAAGTACGAAGGAAATATTATGGTGCACAAGCGTGTATATGTTACAGTGAACACTTTTAACCAGTCAAAACTACTTTTGACTACAAAAATCAGTTAAAACTACTTTTGAACGGTTTAAATGACAATGCCAGATCCTGCCCCACCCATGTACAGAAAAGTAAATTAATGAAAATAATTGTAATGAATATAGAACCTTTCTATAGTAAATTGTTTTTCTTTAGAACTTGCGGATTACGAAATACCTACCCACAAAATACAAACTCATTTTACCTTAAATATAATTGAACCTATAATCAATGTCATTATTGTTTTGTAGATTTAAACGGAAACCGCAAGTTCTACAGTCCCTAAGACTAATGTTTAGTTATCAGCAATAAATAAACAGTAAGATGCTACATATTGCACATGACTTTTATTGAGTGGGGCAAAGATCTATACAGTTTCTGGCATTGTCCTTTATCCTTAATATTTAGAAACCCGTTAGGTTGGTAAGTTTTTTTTGTGACCCTTTTAAAACTTTGGTTTTGTAGTGATTCTTATAACTAAGGCGTTCCGTATTTTTGATTTTGTAACGCAAACGTGTTTTATCTTATCTTCAGGGTTTTGACTGAACCCAGTCAAAAGTAGTTTTGACTGGTTAAGATTTTGACTATAACATATACATAATATGTGCACTCCATATTCCCACACTCTCATGTGAACCGATGATACGGCTATCCGTCACGACTGTGGAGACACCAGCTTCCTAACTCCAGACTACTGAGGAAATCGTGATGGAAAACCACTAATTACAGTTTGGCCAACTTGGCACTCAATCCGGCCCGTTTATAACTTAAGGTTCATTTTCATTGGTCGTTAGATCTCGCATGCGCGATGCGGGCGATTTCTGTTCACGCATGCAGCATAGTTAGGCCTTTCAGATTCGGATCAGAATACCCGCATGTAGTGTATCGACCGAGATATAGATAGTCTACTTTCATTAGTCGATAGCCCATATTCGGGGACCAATGAAAATGAGCCTGACAAATAACATTAAGAATCACTCAGCCTCAATGAACACCTCACACCCGCTACCGCCCTCAAATTGAGCCATCAAAATTCAGTGACAAATTACAGCAATCCTACATGACACAAAAACTAAAATGCCATCGTTCCAATTACGTACTTAATATCGATTGTATGCTAGAAACATTTTTTTTAGTTGTTATATTACACGCACACAGAGCCAAGTCGGACACGCACGATATAAAAATATCTTTTGACAATTTGAGGGTTAATAAACTCGTTTTCTATTTAATGAGCTTGTATTTTTAAAGTTGGCCCAAGGCGTTGTTTTTATGTTTCTCGCTAGTAGGTACTTATTATCAAGGGTGTCCATTAAAATGACGTCAGAAAGCCTAGAACGACCGCGTGGAGTAATTGTAAGTACTTAACGTAAATTCTATCAAGAATTCGACATAGGACCTACCAGTTTTTTACACAATATTTATTTAGGTTCAAGATTTATCATTTCAATGGGTGATACTAGTTTAATGGGCTTCATTATCACTGCATTATTATAAATGAAAGTCCTTCGTCGCGCTGCCATGCTGCTAAAAATCCAACCCTCCCGATGCTAAGTAAAATTACATCGCCGCCAAACTAGTGAACCTGCACCGCGAAAGGTAGCGAGCCTTGAAATCGAGTAAAAGAGCATTATCCAATTATTGGATTGGATCGGATTTCGTCTCACGACTAGTTAATCTACAGTCAACGGCTTCAGTACTGTGGTGAATATGTGAACATGCTTATTACTTATTCGAGTCGCGTTTTGTTAGTTAGATTCTCGCGATTTTAGATAGCTTGTAATAGATACAAAAAAAAACGATCAAAAAGGAATAGACTAGGTATATGATTGCCGCATGCCGGACAAACAGTGGGCTCAAATAGTACAGTGCTGGTGCCTCCAAAACTGACAAGATGAAGCAAGGAATGGCCCAGGAGTGGTTCACTAATCATATAAATAAAAATAAGTTAAGAACTTCAATTTCAATAAAAATTACCACTCATCAGAATACTGGAAGAATGACAAAATCAATGGCAAGTCACAACAATTGATTCATCATCATCATCATATCAGCCTATTGCCGTCCATTGGTGAACGTAGGCCACGTAACGACATTGATGAATTAGTTTTAATTCATTTACGGGCATTCGTCTCAACAGAACAAAATTATCCGCGTGAATGTCGGTTATCGCGGATACAGACGAAGTCGCGGATTAAAAAGTATGCCTATGTCCTTCGCCAGGATTCAAGCTATCTTCATGCCAAGTTTTATTAAAATCGGTTCAGCCATTTCATCGTTAAAGCGTAACAGACAGAGTTACTTTCGCATTTATAATATTAAAAGTATAGAATGGATTAGTACCTATAATGTCTTTACTAACCATTACCTAACTGATATCATAGTACAAGTTAATTAGTAACTGCGACGTACTAAATACTAATTAAACTTTTACAAGCTATTAAACTCACGGAAAAGAAGTGTCGTAGACTCAATCGAGCCAAGTCGGTCAATCCTTCTCTAGAACACATTGTCAAAAGGTTATTGAACTCGAAAACTTTAGCATTCGACGACGCCATTTTTAATTTGATTCTCGGAATCATTGGCTTTATTGTTCAAATTAAATTATAGGCCTGCAGGCGAAAATTGAACTGAAAGAGTTATTTTCTAAACAAAAAACTATTAGCTGGCTATATGCTATAAATAACGGAAAAGATTTTTATATTTGTGTTGCCAATTTTCGGATGATTGTTGAAAAATCGCTTCATCTTTCATTTCTTTATGTATAATTTATAATTTCAGACAGTAAGACGGCGTCGCGGCAGGCCACGAAGAAGATGGCGGGATGAACTGGACGGATTCCTCCAAAACTGGTGGGAGGAAGCCCAGAATCGGGAAAGATGGAAGACATGGAGGGAGGCCTTTGCCCAGGAGTGGGACAGAACAGGCTAACAAAACAAATGTATAATTTATTCCTCTTCAATGTCGTTATCTATATATACTTTACAATAATATTATAAAACTGAAGAGTTTGTTTTATTTTGTTTGAACGCGCGAATCTCCGAAATTACTGGTCGGATTTTGAAAATTCTTTCGCTAATAGAAAGCTGCGGCAGTCAGGAATATTATAATAATTATAATATAACATTCCTGACTGCCGCAGCTTTTTACAAAAAAAAAGGAATCGTTTAGAATTAAATTTTATTAATTTAATTTACGCAGACGAAGTCCCGGACTGAAGCTAGTTGCAGAAGATACAGTTAAGGCGACGATATACGCCGGCGACCTTGAGCGACCAGAGAATAGTAGACGTATGCGCTGCGTCCAAAACTCTCAAAGTTTAGTCGAAAACATTAAATAAAAGATAGTATTCTTTAACTTAAATAAAAAGTTTTTTCAAAAAAAAAGAAAACCGCCTTCAAAAACTAAAAAGTGATAAATAATTTTAGCACAGAACACACATTACTTTACTTTCGGAAGTCGGTGGCAATACAAAACCACACCAACGCCACCGACTTCCTTTCGCTTTTTAGTGTTGCCTTAACATCCAAATCCATCAAGAAACGGCGACAGACTCAAAAGAGATTCTAAGTCCTCTAAAGATAGAAGAAACTAAAACGTCGTCTAAGTATTTTTTTTAGGAACTTGTTGATTTTCTCAAAAAGGGCTGAATCAATTTAGGTAAAATTTATATGGGACCATTTCTGAAAAAAAAATTTTGCAAATCCGTCTATATATGACAGAGTTATGCCCGAACATACATACCTATATAATATTAAAAAAAAAAAAAAACATTCGAATTGGTAACCTCCTCCTTTTTGAAGTCGGTTAAAAAAAGGCGTACACTAAAAGATAGATAATAAAATTGTCTGTAAGATAGTAAAAGTTTGGTTGAAATATTCCTGGTAGATTTTGTGTGATTATCAATGTTTTGTCCGAGTCAGACACAACTTCACGATTTATTAAAACTATTTAATATGAACTTAATCAAAAATATTCACATACTAAATGATTAAGAAAATGTTCTAGTATTTTTTTCAAATCATTTACGGGTGGCAAGTGTGTTGTGTTACATTGTAAGGACAACGACAGTGTGATATAGTATTCATTAAAAGTTAGTAGATCATCCTTCGCGAGTGACGTAAAGGCATCTCTACACAAACGATATTACTACCGGAGCGATATACAGGAGCTAATCTGGAAATCATGGCAAACTAGAACGGCTATTTAACCGAATTCAAAAAAGGGAAGGAGGAGTTTCTCAATTCGACTGTCTGTTCTTTTTTAATGTTTGACGATTTCTCCGGCAAATGTAAATCGAATTCGAAACTTTTTATGAATAGGTTATGCCCTTAGAAATATTCTAAGAATATGCCTCAGGGCAGGGGTGGTCCCATTTAATTTCTTAAAAATATTTCACCTTTAATCTTGGAAAATAAAGGGATTACTTAATTTGTTTGTTGTTTCCGTTCCTTAATTTACTGGATTAAGAAGTAGGCAACAAAAACGAAATAAAAAAATTTTACAAATAAGACTAGGTACCGTCTTTATAAGACGGTACCTAGTCTTATTTGTAAAAATTTTTACCTTTAATTTCGAAAGTCTGTGGCAATTAAAACGACAAATAAAACCAAAACCAACTTTGTTTTGAAAGAAAAGTTTTTCTCTTACACCTATGAAAGCTACTTCGACACGCACACAGATTGATCGAAGTTTTATCACACACTTAACCCTCTCACCGAGAAATGAAGTCTAAACTTCGTTATCGAAATGTCAATTTTCGAACCAGATTCCATCTTACTTGATACGGTCGGATATTAGATGTGAGGAAGGGTTACGTAGGTAATCAGTTTTACGTCGCGCCAATGTGGGTAGGTCCTGGGTACAGGGATCGATCGAGGAATGCAATATTAATGACGCGACCGTTCATCCCAATTTGAGTTTATCCGTCTTAAGGCGCTAACAAGCGACTTTTGCATATTTTAAACTGACAATCACGTCAAAATGTGTAGCGTAAATGATTTAAAAAAAAAATATGTTAAACTAGAACATTCTCTTAATCATTTAGTATGTGAATATTTTTGATTAAGTACATATTAAATAGTTTAATTAAATCTTGAAGTTGTGTCTGACGCGGACAAAACGTTGATAACCACACAAAATCTACCAGGAATATTTAAACGAAACTTTTACTATCTTACAGACAATTTTATCATCTGTCTTTTAGCATACGCCTTTTATTTAAGTTAAGAATACTATCTTTTATTTATTTAATTTTTTCGACTAAACTTCGAGAGTTTTGGACGCAGCGCATACGATTCTCTGGTCGCTCAAGGTCGCCGGCGTATATCGTCGCCTTAAAGCTAGGTACTGGGGAACTATTACGGTGTGATGTGTCACTAATTTACATAGCCTGCTCCCAACTATGTTGGGGTCTGCTTCCAGCCAAACCCAATGCAGCTGTAAACCAGTGTTTTACATGGAACGACTGACTCCACAACCCAGGTTTGCTGGGTAACACGATATCCGTTGGTAAGACTGGTTGTCAGACTTTCTAGCTTCTAGATTTAGGTTACGTATAGTTTGATTACATACATTGCACCCGTGCAAAACCGGGGTTAGTCGCTAGTGCATAATAAACCATCTACCTGCTCGGGCAACGTTTAATTCAAAGAAATAAACATTTATTAATAAACACGTAATTGTGCGCATACGGTTCTTTGAAGTGCACATCAAAGCAATCTCCACTGCTAATGTATGTAGTACTTACCACTAAAAACGTTGAGATAGTAATAATTAGGTACTTATTAATACTTAATTGAAATAGGAACACCTATTTACTTTTATTAATTTCGCTGTTTAACTAAGACCACTTTATATATTAGTATAGATTACTAAACTAATATATAAAGTGGAATAGTACGTTTGTTGGTTCTTTGTTTGACTTTGAACGCACTAATATTGTAACGAGTGGACTGTATTAATGAAATTCGGAAGTACACAAGATGGTTTTATTTCTAGTAAATACACACAACATACATATTTTAGGGAATACACATTAGGTAGAGAATTTTTGGTCGACTGTGTCGCGCATTGCCAGGGTCCGCGCTTTTATATACACCCCGCGGGGGGCGCGAATCGGCCATATTTTCTTTTTGGCGTTGACCAATGGCAACGCGCGAAGCGACGGAGCGGCGTGAACAAGTTTATACTTGTTGCCAGGCACGTGGCTCCGTCGGCTTTCATAATATAAGTACCTAACTAACTAACATTAGCAGGCGGCGCTAAATTACACTGCTGTCGTGCACATTTCTCCCGCCGTCGCCATCAGGCGACTCCGTGGGGAGCACGACAATTCGTTTCGTTGGTCTTCGGAGTACATGTCCTTTGGTCATCACGTCTACCACTCGTACCTCTCCGTCTGCACCTGGCAACACCTTCGTCACCCTTCCCTTGGGCCAAGTGTTGCGTGGGAGGTTAGGGTCGCAGATTACAACGACGTCTCCGACCTTGGGTGGGGTGCCTCTGCCGTAGGGCTCCCGCCGGTTTTGTAGGAGCGGTAGGTATTCACGTACCCATCTTCGCCAGAAGACGTCTGCGAGTGCCTGGGCGCGCCGCCATTGGTGCCGTGCTGTGACGTCTGCTGCGGTGAAATTACCCGGTGAGGGTACATGTGGGTTGGGCCCGATCAGTATGTGATTAGGCGTGAGAGCTTCGGGCTCGTCTGGTGACACGTTGACATGTGTGAGTGGCCTGGAGTTCACCGTATTTTCGACTTCCACGAGTAGCGTAGCGAGGGTCTCGTCTGATGGGTGAACTTCTTTCAGGGTGACGTACAATGCTTCCTTGACTGCCCTCACCATCCTCTCCCATGCTCCGCCCATAAACGGTGACGCGGGAGGTATGTATCTCCAGCTTATGGACCGCGCATTGGACTCACTACCTAAAGCACTTAAGGCGCTTTCTCCTAGTTCCCTATCAGCCGCTTTGAAGCAAGTAGCGTTGGCGCTCCATATTTCCTTTGGACAACCTCTCCTACCTATAAATCGCCTGAGAGCGGCGATAGCTGAATCTGCACTAAGTGAATTTGCTATTTCTATATGTATAGCTCTACAAGTTAAGCATGTAAATAAGGCTCCATACCTTTTTTCTTTATGTCTACCTACAGAAACAGATATGGGGCCAAAATAATCTAAACCAGTGAAAGTAAAAGGTCTTACATGATGAGCTAAACGGGGGTACGGTAGGTTTCCCGTAGAGGGGTTGGCTGGCTTTGCCTTTTTTATTTTGCAATGTAAACAGCCCTTTATAACATTCTTTACCGACGGACGTAGTCTCGTTATCCAAAGACGCTGTCTTAACTCGTTTACCGTTATCTCAGTTCCACCATGATGTAAACTTTCATGCACATATGCTATATATAGCCTCGTATATCTGTGCTTACCCTCGAGTACAATTGGGTTTTTAATTTCTTCATTTACGTCTTGTACCGCTGTGATTCTCCCGCGCAAACGTAAAACGCCCCCGCTGTCTAGGTATGTACTTAATACCGATAATGGGCTGTCGCCGGGCGCCGCTTTGTTATCCTTTATGGCGGCAATTTCTTTTGAGAAGCTTTCGGCTTGTGCGCCCTTGACCCATTGTTCTTCGGCGCGTAGAGTATACGTAGCAGGTATAGGTATGTAGTTTACTGTTTTATTCCTTGTAATTTTTTGCGTAACTTTTTTAACGGGTTTGCTTTTGTGTATTATTTTCCACGATGGATCTTTTGATGCCTTTTTCTTAGTACACTTATATTCGACAGTGTGTTTACTTTGTCTACACAGGTCAATGAACTGAAGTACTCTTGCAGTTGTCCTTATCAGCCGTGTCCATTTAGAAAAACGTGTAATAATTGGGAGATGATCGTTTACTTTTGTGTCGGTGATTACATGACATTTGACGCGTTCTTCGCCCGTGTTCGTGGGGGCAATGACCCTTTTGTCCTGTGGCCATTCATCTCTGCCTTTTCTAAGGAACTCGGGACCGTTAAACCATCTGTGTTTCGAGTTAAAATGTTCCGGCGTGCTGCGTGTCGCGTCGTCTGCCACATTATCTTTTGAGGATAGCCACCTCCATTCGTTTTTCTTTGTGAGTTCCTCAATTTCAGCGACACGATGCGCCACGAAAGTCTTGAATGTACGTGGTTCGGCTCGAATCCAGGCCAGAGCGGTGGTAGAGTCGCTCCAGTATGTTAGGTCGCTCACTTCGTAGTCATGTTCTTGAACGACCGTCCGGGCTAGGCGCGCCCCTAATAGTGCAGCTTGCAGCTCTAGCCTAGGTATTGATACCGGTTTAAGTGGGGCTACCCTGCTCTTGGCTGCCGCCAGGGTCACTTGTACGCTGCCGTCTGACCTTTCAGTTCGCCAGTATACCGCTGCGGCGTACGCCTCCTCGCTCGCGTCTACGAACGTATGTACTTCTCTGGCTGTGACATCACCGTAATCGTAGCAACGTGGGATCAGTAGCGTTTCTATAGTACTTAGTGACTTCATCCATTCTTTCCAGTTTGGTTGTAGCTCCTCGGGTAGTGGCTTGTCCCACTCCGTTTTGTACTTCCATGTGTTTTGAAGTATCCTTTTAGCTGGAATAGTGATAGGTGATATAATTCCTAGTGGGTCGAATATAGACATAATTATGCTAAGCGCCTCTCGTTTGGTGGGTGGGCGTGTGTTGTTTAATAATACAATAGGTGTTTTGTTTTTGTTAATTTGAAATATAAAGCAATCTTTCCTAGTATCCCATCGTAGTCCGAGGGCTTTCTCGGTGTCGTCGCCGCCTAATACTTTTATGTTTTGTGAAGGCGCGAGGTTATTGTTTAACACATTTTTATTGTTTGATATCCAACCACATAAAACAAAGTTGGCTTTTTTATGAATGTAATCTACTTGCGTTGTTATTCTCTTGGCTTCCTCTTCGTTGGAAAAGCTCTGAAGATAATCATCCATGTAATGATTGTTTATTATTGCTGACGTCGCGGCTGGGTATCTATCGGCAAAGTCCCTAGCGTTGCGATCCTTTATGTATAGCGCTGTACATGGGGATGACGTCGCGCCAAATATAACAGACGTCATGCGATATTCACCAGGCGGTCCTTCTCGTTGATCGCCGCGCCATAAAAATCTCAACGCATCGCGATCTTCTTCCCTTATTTTTATTCTCATAAACATTTCTTTAATATCCGCTGACACAGCTATTTTATTTTGACGGAAACGCATTAAAATACCGGGTAATGATTGTAATAGGTCAGGTCCTGATAGAAGTAGGTCGTTTAGGCACAGACCCGCTGTCTTTGCTGCTGCATCGTGTACGAGTCGTGGCGGCTTATGTGGCTTGGCTGGGTTGACTACTGGGAAGTGAGGTAGGTACCAGGTTTTATTGGTCGTGCAGGTATCGGGTGCCTTTTCTGCATAGCCTGAGTTGAATAGATTGTCAAGGCGTTGCAAGTACTGGGTCTTGAGGTTTTCTTCTTTATCTAGGCGTCGTTCTAAATTTTCTAGCCGTTTTAGGGCACCTAGGTAGTTGTTTGGTATTTTAGGTACCTCTTGTTTCCATAATAGTCCGGTCTCGAAGCTGCCATCGGGTAATCGTCGACTCTTTTGTTCTAGGATGTCCAAGGCTCGCTGTTGCGGGTCATCTCTAGGTATCCTAGGTTCTATACCTAGTGATTCTAATTTGAAAAAGTTTTTCATGGTTTCTTCTATTGGTTCCAGATTTTCTTTAATTTTAATGTGGCCGCAAAATGTAGCTATAACTTTATTTACTGAGTACTGACATCCATGCAATACCCATCCAAGTTTTGTGTACGATGCTACCGGTTGATCACGCGCACCTGTTCGTGTTTCTGTGGCTACTAATAAATGCCAGTTATCTTGGCCTATTAAGATCATTGGTCGCGCGTGTTCATAAACAAGAGTGCTATGAATGTCGTTCAAATGTTCACAATTACTTATGTCCTTAGTTTGTACAGTTTGCGGCATAATTTTAAGCCTAGTCACGGTACGCGCCGCCTCTATCTTCTGTGAGACGTTATGGTGCTTGCCTTGTATGTGGAGGCTCACGATTCGGCTTTGCTCATGCTTAACCTCCGTGCCTATGCCTTGTATCCACATAAGACTGGTTGGCCCATCTGCACCTAGGATATCTGCTACTGACGCGTCTAACAAGGTGACTGTACTTCCATCGTCTAACAAGGCATATGTATCTACACATGTATGTGGTCCGCTCAATGTGACAGGTACTATTTTTAAATACGCGCGGCGATTCTGAGGCGCAATTGTTGATACAGTTTCCCGCGCCGACGTAACGGTTTCGTGTGTGATAACGGGCGGCGTCGCCGCCGCCGGCGTCTGGGCCACGTTGTGTGTCGCCTCAACTTTACGCTCTTTGTGCAACAGTTTGTGATGTTTCATGTTGCATTCTTTTATGTCACAAATAGGCGCTTTACACATAAACCTTCTATGTTTGTTTCGTAGGCATCTAAAGCATATGTTGGAGGTTTTTGCTATATCCCATCGTGTATCTATGTCTAGCTGTTTATATTCACTGCAGTCTGGTAATTTGTGGCCGTGTTGCTTGCACGCCGGGCATTGCTCGTTAGATGTTTCCTTATTCACGTTGAACGTGCGCTCTACTCTGCGCCGTTGTCGTAATCCGTTGGAGTCGTCATTACTACGTTCTGGCTGCGCATACGCGCCACACTTATCTGCCTCTTCATTCATAAACATAGATAAGCGCTTTAACTCGGGAATATCTTCAACCTTTCTATTAGCCGCGTAATCATACCATTTGTTTCTTAGTATTGGCGTTAACTTTTCTACGATACAACGCGACATTTCGGGGCTATGTAAATACTGGATTCTTTTTAGTGCTTCTACCGTACCCACCGTATTTGCTATACGGCTAGCGAAAATACATATGTCCCTAGGGTTATCATTTAATTTAGGTAATAATTTTATGTGATCTAACTCGGCTATAATCAAGGCCTCGGGCCTACCGAAACGTCTTTCTAGTGCGTCGAGAATAACCTGAGGGTCGGATTGACTAAATAATAAACAACCTACAGCTTCCTTTGCGGCGCCTCTGAGGCTCATCCTGATCCTAGCGACATTTTCTACACAGGAAAAATACGTGTGTGAGTCACAATACGCGGCCTTATAGGCTATCCACTCACCGGGTTTTCCGTCGAAGATTGGTAGCTGCTGGACGTACCTGGGGGGCTCTCTCGTGCTGCGCGCGGCTTGTGCTAGGGCCGCGGCGAGTGTCCCTACGTCTATCACTTTATCACTCACATTACCGTGTAACACTTCACTCGCGATATTGCCCTTGTTTGATTTCGCACACACACTTTCCTCGTAACCGTCGTCGTCTCGCAGCGGTTGAGCGCCTGTCGCGGCGCCGGTGTCCTTCGCTGCGTCCCTGCTGTTCCTCCCGCCGCTAACGTCGTGTGGCGGCGGTCGAGCCTCACCTCCGGGTGGCGGCGCCGGTCGCGCTAGCCACGTTCCAATCCTTACGGAGGCGAGGTCGTCCACCATGTCGTCTTCTTCACTCGAGTCAGCTTCGGCTCTGATGCGCTGGAGCTGTATTTCTTGCAGCTCTAGCTCTGCCTTCGCTTGCCTGACCTTCACTTCAGCCAGCCGCTCTCTGGCCTCCAGCTCTGCGAGGAGCTTCTTTCTCGAAGCTGTAGAACGGCGTGACCTGGTATCGCCGGGCTTGAGCGTACCATGTGTCTGCGTGGCGTCGGTGTTGGTAGTCGCAGACGACCCACTGACCGTCGCCGTAGATCCGCTTCCTTTGTCTATCACAGCGACCGAGCTAGTGTCGGATTCTGGTGCCGGGTTGCTGGCACCCGGTCCGGCGGTCACTGACGGTTCTTGCTGGGTCAGTTCTCTCCTAGAGTCTCCACTACGGCTGCGTGTTAAAACCATCCTGCTGGATCTTGAAGATTCGGCTCTCGAAGGACCAGTATGTGTAACGAGTGGACTGTATTAATGAAATTCGGAAGTACACAAGATGGTTTTATTTCTAGTAAATACACACAACATACATATTTTAGGGAATACACATTAGGTAGAGAATTTTTGGTCGACTGTGTCGCGCATTGCCAGGGTCCGCGCTTTTATATACACCCCGCGGGGGGCGCGAATCGGCCATATTTTCTTTTTGGCGTTGACCAATGGCAACGCGCGAAGCGACGGAGCGGCGTGAACAAGTTTATACTTGTTGCCAGGCACGTGGCTCCGTCGGCTTTCATAATATAAGTACCTAACTAACTAACATTAGCAGGCGGCGCTAAATTACACTGCTGTCGTGCACAAATATCTTCAGAACCACTGGACTGATTATGAAAATAAAATTATTCTATATATAGGAAACTAAGTTAACCATGAGTGTGTTAGAATAATAGGTATAATTGACAACATTACAAAGCAATTAATAGCTCTTCATTAAATACACATACTTATATGCTCAAAGAATATTATTATTTAAGAACAGAATAGTGAAATGAAAATACTTTGTTTAGGAAACATATATTTTATTGTAATATTTTAGACTCAAAATCATTTATTTCAATTCAACCATTTACTGGTACTTTTGAATTGTCAGAGTCAGTCAGAAAGTTGAATCAAGTTGCTCGTTCCAAAGGGTAGATTTCTATGGAGAAGAACGAGCAAGAAACTCCATGAACACTCTTTTAAAATCAGTAATATTTTACACATTTAGGTTACATCATTCATGTCATAACAACTAGGTACATATAATTTAATATTAACATTATACATATACATAGCCTTTCATAGTTATCATCATAGTTATACTTATCTTATTATTTTCTTCGAGAGCTCCGTACCGATCAACGTTTCGATCAAAAGTGTCTTTATGAAGTCGGAACACTCGCTTTTATAAGCGGCGATAAACAAGTATGATTCATGGGAGAAGAACGATGACAAGCAAATGTGATTCATACTTATTTGCTATCCAAAGTTTAAACACACTTTATTCTATTTAAAATGATGTTATTTACTATACTTCTACTGCATTTAATCAGAAATTAATTATTACTTTATATTACAACACGAATTACGTTGTTATATATTAATTACATCGGTATAAATCTAACACGGCCATACTGACAAGTACTTCGCTCTCGAAGTACAAACACAATATTCTTATTACATAAAGGTACATTTTGTTTACATAATATCAGTAATCGTTTTCATAATCATCATGGTATAATCAATAATCAGACCTTACTGGGTAGACCAAACACCCCGCAGTCAGTGAAGCTTAATCACCCGCAGCCAGTGAATGTCATAATATACCACAGTTAAGGTTTTAATCCATCCATAATAATACAATCATGTCATATATACTAATATAATTACAATATCAGTAATCGTCTCATAATCGTCATTGTATAATCAATAATCAGACCTTACTGGGTAGACCAAACACCCCGCAGTCAGTGAAGCTTAATCACCCGCAGCCAGTGAATGTCATAATATACCACAGTTAAGGTTTTAATCCATCCATAATAATACAATCATGTCTTAAACTAATATTAATACAATATATACTAATATAATTACAATATCAGTAATCGTCTCATAATCGTCATTGTATAATCAATAATCAGACCTTACTGGGTAGACCAAACACCCCGCAGTCAGTGAAGCTTAATCACCCGCAGCCAGTGAATGTCACAATATACCACAGTTAAGGTTTTAATCCATCCATAATACAATCATATCTTAAAATAATATTATAATAAATGTACTACAGCGTTTTGTTCAGTCCACTATCCAGGCCATAGGCGATTTTTTTTTTTTTTTGCAACTATTATATTTCTCTGATTTCCAATACCCCTTAATGAGAACCTGTTATTATCTAATATGTTCATAATTTCGTAGGGTCCGTAAAATTTTGCTGTTAGTTTGTTATGTCGCCTATGGTCTTGATTTATTATACAGTATCACCTACGCTATAATTTATGTTATCTCTACGCGTTTGTTCAAAGCGGTCTTTGAATGTATCGGCAACAATTTTAAGACGTTGATGTGCTAACTGACGATCGGTCGTTACGTTAATATTTATATTACTATCTTGTATTACCTCATCTAATCGAGCTTGTATACACGGGATGTTCGAGTTTCTGCTAACAAGCAGCCTAATAGGTGAAAAACCAGTTGATTGCTGTACAGTAATGTATGGACAATTGGACTTTCCACAAAACGCTCGGCCAGTCTGACACATTACCACACCTAGTAGCTAACATATTGATTACGGTTAAGACGTAACTTTTGGCATGTGATGCTCTAAATAACGAATAAACTAAATTCAGTGCCAACAGGAAAAATATTTTTCCATGCTAGCCCTTCAGAATCTACAGTGATTTGAATGTCAGAATAATTAACCACATTCCTACCAATAAGATCATATGAAAATCTTGGTCACGGGCCACATGTAAATATAGTTATAAACAAATATCTTCAAATTTAACTGTCACTGTGATAGTTGCAAAAATATGTATTTTACCGTTACCTATTCCACTAACGTACTTATATTGAGTATGGAAAAATATATAATTTAGTCATTTGGCAATAGATTCCCGTATAATGCTACAACTTACTCCTGTGTCGACAATAAAGTCAATAGACATTTTGCGAATGGTAACGTCAGTAGGCTTAAAGTTTAAAACATTGCATAAAGTATTGACTCGAACATCTAGTCATTGATCTTTGAAAGTTTAATTGCTGTTTGGTCGAATTTACACGTTTAAAAATACAACTTATTCTCCAGGTAATTGATCTAATGGTCGCTTTTTAGTCTCTACGTAAGCAGAAAACTAAACTAAAATTCTGATGTTGACGAGTCTGAACAATAAATTACAGCTTTATACAAACCGAGATATTTTTTTTTTCGTGTGGGTACATTCAAGTTAATTCAGCACAGAAATTTTCCTATTATCGACCTTCCTGGGGTTGTCAGGACTCGTACCATATTAAAGCAGAGCCCTTGGGGGCCTTACCTCCCTTTGCGACTTTAGTTAAGTCGCTCCAACCAAACTTTTCTCCAAGCTTGTCATTGTCTGCACACCATGCCACTACGCCGCTGTCAGTGGTGGCGGGATCGAATATCGGGAGAGCCACGTCATCCTGCCGATTCTTACTGGACAACGCTTCTTTGATAGTAGTAAGCAGCTTTAGGTGAATCTCTGGTTCCAGTTCGGTAGCAACAATAACCCTGAAAATATAGTAAGATTAGTTTAGCACATGGTATCCCACTTCTGATGTTAGAATAATAGGTATAATTGACAACATTACAAAGCAATTAATAGCTCTTCATTAAATACACATACTTATATGCTCAAAGAATATTATTATTTAAGAACAGAATAGTGAAATGAAAATACTTTGTTTAGGAAACATATATTTTATTGTAATATTTTAGACTCAAAATCATTTATTTCAATTCAACCATTTACTGGTACTTTTGAATTGTCAGAGTCAGTCAGAAAGTTGAATCTAGTTGCTCGTTCCAAAGGGTAGATTTCTATGGAGAAGAACGAGCAAGAAACTCCATGAACACTCTTTTAAAATCAGTAATATTTTACACATTTAGGTTACATCATTCATGTCATAACAACTAGGTACATATAATTTAATATTAACATTATACATATACATAGCCTTTCATAGTTATCATCATAGTTATACTTATCTTATTATTTTCTTCGAGAGCTCCGTACCGATCAACGTTTCGATCAAAAGTGTCTTTATGAAGTCGGAACACTCGCTTTTATAAGCGGCGATAAACAAGTATGATTCATGGGAGAAGAACGATGACAAGCAAATGTGATTCATACTTATTTGCTATCCAAAGTTTAAACACACTTTATTCTATTTAAAATGATGTTATTTACTATACTTCTACTGCATTTAATCAGAAATTAATTATTACTTTATATTACAACACGAATTACGTTGTTATATATTAATTACATCGGTATAAATCTAACAAGTGCTTTAGGTTATGTTTAATCGCATACTAGGTTTCTACGGTGACGAATTCGCGGGAAGAAGCTAGTATAAGATAAGCCCCCTCATTTCATCACTCTCATAGTAATTGACGTACGACCTCTTCCGATATCATAGAAATATACTTATATCTATGGGCGATATCGTCCGACGTACGAGAGCAGCATTTCAATAAAACATTTGAAATAAGTTTAAAGGCCTAATTTAAAAGCAATCACGAAAACCAAGATGGCCGCCACCTGGCTTCAAATCAAATCTAACAGGAAATTATTCCCTCCAATATTGCCAATAAACGTTAAAAATTCAAATGCGAAAACATGAGAAAATTTAAGATTCGCACGTCGTAAGTACTTTGTACTGCAATTAATACGCAGTTTCCGCTGGGTCGACCATAAACTAAGCACTTTCATCTTAACCAGGAAGTGGGCTTAAATAGAACGATGCTATCGTCACATTCTACTCTATTATACTCAATTTTTTCAGGTTTTTTTTAATGCACACTTTGTAACAAAAGTACAATAAATATGTTACAGTTACGATAGATGCCGAATTTTTTATAATCTATTTTTACAGCAGCTGTCGCACTTAATTGTAACCATTTTAATAATTTATGTTATGAAATTATGTGACTTTCATTTAGTTGTATTATTTCATTCCAATTTAAAATTAGTCAATGCTAAAAATCTAAATGAATGAACGTTATTCGTTTCACTATAATTCTATAAAATTTTAAAATGTTATCTAATCTAATCGTTAAAACACTTTTATTTTGTTTATATTTTTAGACGTATATATTTAGTACTATCTTAGATCTATATAACAAAATAATTAAAATTGTTTTAACTTATCTTTGAAATAAAATGTTTTGCATTCCCGCTTTTATGAGCCTCTTTTTTCTAATGCTATTTTAATGATGTCATGATAGATGGAGTGTGGCTGAGAAACTGTGTTTATGAATACTTGGGTTACTGTTTTAAAGATAGATCAATAAAAATGGGTTGCTTTTTTTTATTTTGTGAGATTATTTCTTTGTCTCTTTCGTAATGTAGCGAGGTATATCAAATAACTTGCACGCTCACACCACACCCCCCATTTTGCACGGGCTCAATATATTGATGGGACGACATGTCACAACATTGAGATTGTTTTGCACAGAAGTTTCAATGTTTAGAACCGTCTACTATTGTTATGAATTAATTAGTCAGTTTTTTAAAAGTAGAACCACTACCAAATTGAATAACCAACTTTCCAATTTTGTTAACTGTCAAATAAGAATCAACCTAATCTCCGGAGCCGAAGATCCGAATTTCAAAATTCTTACACTAATAGGAAGCTACGTTATCTCTTAGTGCTAAAGGGTTACGTACGAATATTCACGTTGACATAGTTACTAACAAAAATTCCCAATATTTCAAAGAACAATATACAAGATTACATCTGCATACATCCGTTGCAGTAAATAAGGCGTGATGATACACGAAAGTATCAATAACAAGACGATATCTAACAAACAAGCACCTCTTTGACTAATGAATAATTAATCGATAATATATCAATTAACTATTGTTAGAACATGACATTGGCAATGACTTTATTCACGTATTCGAGCCACGAGAACAATAAATTGTGATCAGGAAAGGATACGCGCAAATAAATCCAATTGTCTAAGATGTGTAGATACATATTAATTATGTTCATTAATATTTATGTCTAGCGGAGTATGATCACAGAGTAATAAGTAATCAGAGTGTCCTATTGATACCTATAACAACTCACAGAATTTTACCGCAACCGCAGCAAAAGATGCTGACGATATTTGTTACCAACTAAAAATCCTGTTATCTTTTATCGTGATAGTGTATGTGATTCTAACGACCTCAAACAAAAGATAGTAAAGAACACTACAATCATTCACAACATAACTGGACGTATGGCATGTTAGTAGGTACTACATAATTATTATGTACTAGCTTTTGCCCGCGACTTCGTCCGCGTGAATATCGATTATCGTGGATGCAGACAAAGTCGCGAATTAAAAAGAAGCCTATGTCCTTCCCCAGGGTTCAAGCAATCTTCATGCCAAATTTCATTAAAATCCGTTCAGCCGTTTCATCGTGAAAGCGTAACAGACAGAGTTACTTTATTTTATTTATAATATTAATAGTATGGATTCTGTGGTATGACTGAGTTTGCTAATTATGAGAATAACCTGTTCCTACTTATTTTTTAGGGTCCAGTGATCAACACCTATCTGGACATGCCACCTTCCTAGTATTTCATTAATTTAGCAAATTGACTACTGTACGCTAGCGCTTTTTCGTATCATTACTCAGGCTATTATTCCGTTTAGTATCTACTCTGTGGCATCGAGGGGAACCGCGATGCCTCTGTCTATGATTGATTACAGCGGATACGATAGATGACGTACTGGGTTTAGGTAATATTGGTAGGGCTGAATGCTAGACTGATTAACGACCAGATATTCTGTAATGCGCAAAATTAAAAAATAAATGGAAAACAGAAATAAACATACCTAAACTAATAAATATAACAGCTAAAGGTCACTCACTCACTAAATACAAAATCTCAAAACTGCTTGACATATAAAGCTGAAATTTGGCAGGTAAGTAGTTAATAGGTAGAAGACAATTAAGAATGTATTCGGCCTTGACTTTCACGTGGATGAAGTCGCAGGTAAAAGTTAGTTTGGTTCGTGCAGGCAGACTGTGGAATTTACTGCCCGCCTCGCTGTTCCCCGATAAGTATAATCTGGGTCTCTTCAAGGCCCGAGTGAACCGGTCCATCCTAGGCAAGCGTGGTCCGCCTTAGGCCGCATCTTCACTTAAGAACAGTACCTCTACCATGAGTTTACACAGCCAAAACTCGCTAGCGTCTCCGTAAATTATTTGTATGAAATATTGAACAGCGCCCCTAGCGGTCACTGAAAGAACTAAAATTCGTACCATGAGCACTATAGATTACGATAGGTTAAAAACCTAACGTAATCTATTCGATAGTCGCTAACGTTTTTCAGCTGTCACCATACAAAACGGTACCATGACTCACTAATTTCACTGAAGCTATCGAACAATACGCTTACGATAGTAGTTACGTAGCTCACTAGCATTTTGACGGGTGAAACATATGTTTACATTAAAATTATATACGTTTTTGAGTCTAATACAGTCAAAGTAATGTCTGCAAGAGCTTATTTAGCATGGAATATGTTAGTGGCCGCTGAATTTGAAGATAAACGACGTGAACAAAGTAAATTTCAAGCCAAAACGAGAATTCAATTTTTTTTTTTTCATTCATACCAATTAGAAAATATAAGTGAAAAAAAGTTTAATAAACTTATATTTCTATTTTAAATAGTAGCAAGCTGTGCCTTCAAATTAAATTTGGTCATATCATATGCTTAGCCATATTTTTTTGTTTATTTGTTGCATTCCTCACATCTTTACATTAGACACTTGAACTTAGCTAATAAGCTGACTTAAATACACTTTTAAAGTTTCAAGTGGCTTGGTTTATCTACCTGCGTTGAGGAATTTTGTAACTTTACGTTTTATATAATAAAATAGAAAGTAAAGTATAGTAAGTAAGTCATCTATTTTTGCGTCAAAGAATATCAAAAATCCATCCTCACAAACTTTCACATTTATTTATAATAGTAAGTAATATTACAAACGTAAATTATTGATTTATTTATTTTATAAATAAGTATAACAATCCATACAATACCTATATTGAATAGAAAGTTGAAACACACCTTTCCATGAACTCCACCAACAGTTGAAACTGTGAGACACTGGTCCTCATTGTATTAAATAATCTGTTTTAATCTAATTGTAAACTTTTAAACCATACAACGCAGCTCTGTGACACAACGTAAACAAACAAAATTACAAATTGAATAGACGAGACGACGACACCGACGTATTATAAGGAATAAAAATTCAAAAATCACTAAATACCTTAAGTAGTCCACTAACCGTCAACTTTTCTATTTAGTCGGTTTATTTGTGATATTGACTGTCTTAACATATTTAGCATAGCGATAACAGTACATTTTAAGCTTAAGAGCCGTTCTCTCTTCTTATTAGTGGGAAAGAAAGAAACAAAACATAAGTAGTGAAGCATAGACGAAAGTATTCTAATGAGTAGAGTGAAGTTAGCTAGACGACACGATCTATCGAGCCTACCTTAGCGCCTGCGTAAGACTCCGTAAATCTCGTGGTGCAAGCATTATCGAAATCTATTCAATCCACGTTAGCACGCTAGCGAGTTCAACGCTAGCGAGTAAGTTTTCGATGACAACTCATGGTAGAGGTACAGGTGAGTTGCGGCCAAACGCAAGCCTATTAGAACATATATAAAACGTTAATTAAATAAAAACTACTTATAGATGCTCATACGTACTTAGTATGAAACAAATTAGCCAGGAGGTTTGAAGTAGATTCTGCAATGAACGAACTTGGTGGGTGCGCCGGAATACAATTAACATTAGGTGGAAGTTCTTTTAATAAATTAAGTATTATGAATATTATTTAAATCAATTAAAATAAATTATTTTAAATATAAATTATATTTTTTTATTTTTAAAACCAATTCTAACGCGATATAACG
Source organism: Charanyca ferruginea (assembly GCA_947361185.1). NCBI lineage: Eukaryota > Metazoa > Arthropoda > Insecta > Lepidoptera > Noctuidae > Charanyca > Charanyca ferruginea. The sequence goes on along the minus strand of OX376058.1, from coordinate 25,278,489 downwards.
GTATTAGTTGTTAATTTGACTCTTTATGATTTTAAGTCACGTGGTTTCGACTAGGTGACGTAAGTGACGTTTGTTGCACTTTCGGAGAGGGAATGACAGCAGAGTTGTTCGGTGGTTTCCTGACTTGCATCCTAACATTCTAATTTGAAACCAAACTGTGCTAATAGACTTCCTCTGTGCGTGTGTATGTGACTGAACTCCTTCCGAACGGCTGGACCGATTGGGATGTTTTTTGTGCGTGTTCCAGTGGTTTCGAGAATGGTTTAGATTCTCAATTGGACCCGGTAGCACTGCAGTCGAGTTGTACGACTTTTTTTTTAAAGCAGGACTTCTGCCGGGCCCGCTAGTACCTGCAAGTGTAAAAATGTGAAAAAGAACAGTTTGAAGTTTATAACATGCATATCTGCATGTTATAAACTAATAATAATATAATTAATTCAAAAAAGTTGCTAAGAAATAAAAATAGGTACCTATTTATTATTAAAACGTTTCTGTTTAATTTGGTGTGGCGCCAATCTGATAACGTCACGGTGTCGACTATAAAATAGTGTCACTGTCACGAAGTATATTGTATGGACCATAATTTATATGACATTTATGATTATTCAAATCAACGGTATCGGCTTGCTTGTTGCTTCACAGGTTCTCCGGTTTATTGGTTTTATTTATACCAGTCAGTTTTAGTTGTACCAAACGCCGTGATGGTCCGATATGCAAGTAAAAATGTGACTTTTCAATTGGGTTGTTGACACCTTTAACCAATAATTCCAAAATACAACTTATCTTATAATACACTTCATTTTAGTCCGGAAAACCCGATTCATTTTCAATTAACTGTAAAATTCGATTTTTTGTTGATTTGAAATCAATGAATAGTTAGTCAATTGAGTTGTTAAATTAGTGACGTCACAGGCCGCTATTGTCATCCAAAATCTATGGAGGAATCTAGTTTTGACAGCTTATAAAAAGTATGTCAATTGATTGGTGGTGTCAAGTACCCAATTCTTATGTAAGCATATTTTCTATGTTCATCTTGGTAACCACTGATATCAGTGGAAGAAAATATCGTGAAAATGGAAACCAGGACTTTAATATGTACAGGAGATAAATTATTAATAAGTGTGAAATGTCTATCCCGCCTCGAATTAGCGTGGTGATCAATGTTCCTACCTTCTTTGTATCAAAAAAGGCATTTGCTCTGACTTTGACAAAATACATAATACTAACTGACTGATTTCCCTCATTGGGATCCCAGATCTTTTGCATCAGTGGGCATTTTAGCATAATTTTAAACCTAAAAATATAAATAAATGTATATAGGTATATATCCGGAGAACCATGTCCACGACACAAAGTTGTCACAAACATGTAACCAGGATAATCATTTGATCGAAAAGAGTGCCGGATAGGTAAGTACTTAAGTTTTAAAAGGGGCAACTAATACTTGCAACTATTTTAACTGACCGATTCTTTCACTATTACAGTACAAAACTGCCTGTAGATGAAATAATTAAAATGAAAAAAAAAAAGTTTTGAATATATTCGAAGTCAACGCCGCAGCTTCGAGAATATTGTAAACTATACCCTGTTCACAATAAGATTAGACATAAACACAAACCATTTTTACAGTCCCTTCAACCGATTTTGACTTCTATTCCGTAGGCTTAAGGATGACATTAGAGGCAAAAAAGTGGTTACAATAACCACTATTTACTGCAGTTGCCATTTGTCATGCTATCAACGCAATATAAGTCAAAATCGGTTGAACGGACTGTAAAAAAGGTTTGTGTAAATGTCTAATCTTATTGTAAACAGGGTTTAGATATCTACATTTAACTTTTTTTTCGCACTCTCAACGACAGCATTTCTTGAGAACAGCCGCGGACCACTTATCACCAAAATGATCTACAAATCAGCCTTTATCTGCGGCATACACAGGTGCAACCACTCAAAAATCAATAGCCTATTTACACCCATTGACAATTAATTTTAAGCATATCTCTGTAGAAATAACAGTATCTCACCATAGAGTAAAGTAATCATTAGATGTGAAACCAGACATTGATACTGGACTGAGCGTTCCCTATCCTGTGAAATAAATACGGGCAGTCTTCTTTCGCTTTAACTTTCTCTCCCTCGCACTTTGTGTGAGAGAGAAAGCGATCGTGCGGCCAGTAGTTATCTCATTCTATGCTGGTCTAGCTCCATAGGACGATCGACAGTCTAGACAAAATCGAACCGATTGCTAATTTAAAATACCTAATTTCATACTTAGTATAAATATGTACATATATATTTGACTCTTTTTTTATACACTGCTCAGGCTCACATACTGATTAATTGTTTGTTAAAATATAAGGAGTGGTCGTCTACTGTTTCAACATTTGTAATATGTGAACACTGTGTATCTAATATGACTTAGTCTGTCATTCCTTAATCTGTGATACTTTGTACACACTTTCAAATACCTAGTGTTTTTATGCAAGGTACATCGTATTCACGTATAATTATCTATTTCCTGTAAATGCAAATATTGATAACATCGTTTTTAAAAGAGTAAGTATGGAGTTTCTTGCCCATTCTTCTCCATACAAAACTACCTTTTGGAATGGGCACCTAGAATCATTTTTTTTTTCTCATTTGACATTCAAAAGTGCCTTATAATGGTCTAATTGAAATAAATGATTTCACTTTGACTTTGACATTCTAGAATTGTTATTGGTCTACGATCTACGCAGCCTTACAAAGCGGATGCTTTGTGGCGCCGTCTCTTCGTCACTACAGATCTAAACAAAAGAGACAGGTATTGGCCGCACAGTCGCTTTCTCTTTTTCTGGCGAGTGGTCAATTTTGCAAGGGTTTCGCTCAGTCCATTCTCTGAAACGTGAAACCAACAGAATAGGTACCTATAAGTAGTAGTTAGTACGTTCACAGAGCATACAATAGTATGGGAAGCTCATTAGTGTGGGCAGACGCATGCATAATTAATGGTGTCCATAAAACCTATCGATTCCTAGTATTTAGGCGTAGTTTGGTACTAAACGTGTCTGTTTGTGTGCCTAGGGAAATTAGGCGTGATTTAAGTACCTACCTAGCTAATTTTTATCTGTATTCTGCTTTTTGTCTGCTTTTTCAGGTTAGATAATAATGTCAACCCCCAGGGGTTGAACATGGACTTTTATTTTTGAATGTATTTAATCCACCTTCAACCCTCAATAAACAGTAAAACACAATTTTTCTCATATATTATATCCTAAATTTATTGCTAGTAGTAGTAGTAGTATGACGGGCTGGTGTCCGCAACTCTATGTCCATGTTCAACCCCTCAGGACTTGAACATGGAATCATTTAGGAGTTAAACATGGACGAGGGTAAAAATTATGGGGGTTGAACATGGACTAAATCCTTGGCACATCTCAGTGTGTCACAAATAATGTAATCCATACTTCCATACTAATATTATAAATGCGAAAGTAACTCTGTCTGTTACGCTTTGACGATGAAACGGCTGAACTGATTTTTATGAAATTTGGTACGAAAGTAGCTTGAACCCTGGGGAAGGACATAGGCTACTTTTTAATTGGCAAATTCGTCTGCATCGACGATAACCGACATTCACGCAGTCAAAGTCGCGGGCAAAAGCTAGTACTAAATAATAAATAATCTAATAATGCCAGTCTATTATTTTAAGGCCTCTTCTCATACAGAGAAGGCACGAGCATTGATCACCCCGGTATCAAGGCGGATGAATAATTTTATAATAATTTATACTTGTAAATAACCAACTAATCGTCAACTGTCGGAAACGCGTCCCAATAACTGATTGCATCTTATGTTCGATCATCGTTATCTTGTCGACTGATGTGTCGAGGTGTTAAACAACATTTCTTGTTTATCTACGAGATCCAACTGGAACTGTGAACACAGTTTTCTCACCGTACAACTTTATAGGGTCTTTAAATAAGGTCTATTGACACCTTGTATAATTGGTCGGTACTAGGGATGTTATGGATGTGTTTCGGATCTGGATACAGATATAAATGAATAATATTACACCGGTTTCAGATTTCAACAGATTGAAACTTAACTTTTTGATAATAAAATGTAGCCTATAGCAGTCAGGAATAACGTTATTTCATATGTGGGAAAGAATTTACAGACTCAGACCACTAAGTCAGGAGTACTTAATTATCGGACTTTTTTGCGAAATTTCAGAATGGATTAAGATCGAATAAATTTTTATTTCGGATCTCCGACAGTTCATACCGAGACCCCTTCGTGCCTTGGTAAGCCTTCGTAGCCCGGTCTCGGTGGTCATTCTTATACCTTTGGCAGTCGTTAATATAGATAGTCAAAAGCCAGAAAGTCTGGCAACCAATCTTACCAAGGAGTATCTTGTTACCCTAGGTTGCGGACGTAAAATAGGCAGTCGCTCCATGTAAAACACTGGTGCAAGCTGCAACCGGTAAGACTGGAAGCCGCCCCCAACTCTTACCCGTTGTCCTAGGTGAACAACAAACGCGATAATGCGACGCGACGCGTAAATGTCAAATAATCGTTGTATGTACTTGAGGCCTACGTAGCCGCCATAATAAATGTGCGACCCAACGCGGCAAGTGCGGATTGGTTTTTGCGCGACGAGACGCGACTTTGGACGCGACGCAATAGTTTATTAATAATAAAATATTTACTATTACAAGTACCAGTATTTTTTCTTACCTTATAGTAAAGTTAATAACAACCTCTCTTCAATAGAAATAGGTTTTTGAAAATTGGATATTGATAGTTAAATAATAATATATTATATTAATATATTATATTATATTATATTAATATATTATTATTTAACATACTCTTTAAATAAACGTGTATTTAGTTTCGGATATAAATGATGGAACTCTCCAAACTTATTTATTTCTAAATAAGTACATTGACTACCTACAACGTAGGACACACATGTCGCGTGAAGTATTGGTCGCATTATGTCGCATCGCGTCGCGTCGCGTCGTGTCGCGTTCGGTCGCTCACCTAGGACAACGCCTGAGTTGGGAAAAACTGGAAAAGGGTAGGCAGATGATGATATCCGATAGTTTTATACAATTCCATAACATCTCTCATTGGTGCCGACGTCGCTAATAATTTATTCAGGAACATAATGTTAATCTAAAACCAGCCAGTGTTCAAAGAAGTTCCCCAGCAAAAAGTTACCAAACAAATAATTAGGTACTGAAAAAAATATTGTCGCACAAAAGGCTTGAACAATGGGCGACAATTAATGCTAATGAGTTCTTAGCTTAGACAAATCTCCAAAAGAAAATACGCCTCGTTTTGTGAAATTAATTTTAAGATTAAAAGTTTCGTCACGTTTGTTTGTTAAAAGATTAATTTGCTGTATTTAATTCTTAATTTAATCAAAATCACTTGATAAACTTTCGAAGGCATTTGAACATCTGTTTTCAAATACACCATGGAAGGGACAGTCCGTAAATGATTCTAAATTGACCAAAGACAACTTTTGGTTAAAAATTAAAAACCTATACTGTCAAAATTTATGGACAGCACTTTATATAGGTAACCAACGAAAAATGTTATTCTAATTCCAAAGTATGAAAATGTTATACCGTATAAGTACCGTGTATATGAAATAGATGTTAAACTGTCTTCAAATGTTTCCTATTTTTTTTTTGGAAGCGCATTCTGGATAAGAATATCCTGGATATGAATGGAGGAACATATACCCACATGCACACGTGCGTGTACGTGTGCATGTGGGTAAATGTACACATATTATGCACACACATACGCACATACATAACGTACACATTATGTAAGTACATTATAGGCTAATGCCTACACCTCCCGTTATTTTCTGATGACCCTCTAGCAATCCCCTCTCCCAACAAGCTAAAAATCTTCTTCAGCAAAGAAAATCCTAAACTAATATTCATCCAGTGATATTTGATGTAAGTCTTAAATCTCCTAGATCCGGGCCATCTCGACTGAGGCGGCGATCCGACCTGATCCAAGCTAAGTGGAGCAAAAACTTGAATTTCAACGGAGATTATACTTTAAGCGACGACTAAGGTAAAGGGATCTTTAGTTGACTTCATAGTTTATATGAAAAAGAATGGAGTTATTTATGTTTAAGCAAATCAACGACGTGAATTTCTGGTTTTAAACCGGCGGCAGACTTGCCAATCAGATATAACTTACATGTAAAATATGACACGATAAACTATTCGTATGTAGACGTATACTAAAAGATAAGACACCCCACAAGAACCAGAAAACATGCGCAGCACACACTATACAGTGTGTGCAAAAGGATTGAAAAAGTTTTAAAGACTTATTAGACACTGAATTACGTATGCACACTAAATCGTTTCATATTCTAACACCTACTTATTAAGATCAATAAGTAACTGTAAACTCGATGTATTAACTATTTAGTAAAGTAATATTATAAAGCTACAACCTTGTTTTTATTATTCCGTGGCTACAACTTTGATTCAGCGACACGTCGGATTACGCTGAAAACCAGCGCCATGATTTCGCGAGGCAGTGACGCATATTTCCGTCTCGGACATTAATTTTTATTTTCTACAATATAATATACACTTGTTTTAGGTCTAGGTTTTGTTGTACAAAATGTTTTGTGATGTGCGTCACTTTCTCGTGAATTTTCTGGTTTCTCTTTCTTTCTGATTGTAAGTTTTTAGTTGAAATAGCTAAGTCTCTAGATTGACAAGTACAATTTTGAAAATTCTTTCTCTAATATTAAGTAATGACGGGCTGGTGTCCGCAACTCCACGTCTCAGCGCGTATTTTGCATGAACAATATCAGAAGAATCAGAAGTAAACACTATTTCCCGGTGTCAAACGTTACTTAAATTGGAACTATTATACATAGTAGGTACCTGTATCCAAAAAGAAAGTTAATTAAAAACTGCACCAATGTACTGACTTCTGCCTAGGGTTTGCTGCCAATCTAACCGTATTCAACTGCATATCAGTGTTTTACATGGAGCGACTGCCTTTATGACCTCCACAACCCAGTTACCGGGTAACACGAGACCCCTTGGTGAGAGTGATTGTCAGACTTTCAGATTTTTGACTACCGTAACGACTGACAAAGATCTACGAATGACAGCCGGTACCAAAAGCGTCGCCAAGGAAGGGTAGATAAGGGCAGCTGCCCCCCCCCCCCCTAGAGATTCCCCCCCCAGGCCACCAGCTGGCGAGTCCTGGTCGAGGCACAGGTGTAACATCACCAATTCCCAAACTTTTGGCTGCTACTAAGAAATTTGTGATGGAAAACCACAATTTCACTTTCCCCGACCTGGAACTCAGTACCAGGAGCCCACGTTCAACAGTAATGCTTACAACGACGAGACCAACGGAGCAGTTTCTACAGTACAGTAACAAATCTGCAACTATTCCCAACTCGAAACGGAGACTCATTCGATTAGGTACAAGGAATCAAAACTTTTTAAATGAATTACGTTACTCCTAAGGATTTCTTGGTCCTGGGTTTCCTCGGTTATTTCAGATAAATAAATAAGGCGTGATGACGTGAAACCAATACAAGATGAAGGAGGTGGTTCTTCATTAGGAAAGAAAACTGAAGAATAATTAGTGGCGTGTTGTGACTTTTTCAACTTTTATGTACAAAGGCCAACACATCAAGCCATACCAAACTGTCAATTTTCCCAATTGAATATGTACTTTATTACCATTTAGTAATAAAGTTGAAAATCTATCAAAGAAATTTGGCAGATAGTTGTAGTTTGATGTGTTGGCCTCTGTACTTTCTAAGTTTATCTTGGACATTATGGACGTCGGTGAATTTTCTTACAGGGTTGTAAATTGTTTTTCTTGATAAAATAGTATAGCATTTAGCACTCAGAGATAATGTAGCTAGAATAGGGAACATTACGCGAAATTCGGCGCAGAGGGCGCCACTAGCACATACAGTAAACAAACCGCCATGGAGCATAACCTCGTAATCTTGTTATTAATTGTAATAACAAGGCATTTTGTGAAAATATATCATAGTTTTAATTAATCTTACTTACCTAACTGTACTTTAAACTATATTATGGCATCCTACGGCCATTTTAATGGGATGAGAACGAGATTCTACTAGAATCTCGTTCTCTTCTCTTTATTCTGAGTATATCCTAGAATCATTCTAGGTTATACTCAGAATAAAATCATATTGGGTGTCTTACTTGATAAAAGTGAACAATATTCTGTAAATGCGACTATCTCACCTGAATACTTTCCAATTTTAATGAAATCTTTAGATTTAAAATGAGCTGAACATATTATAGAGTGTTTTTAGCTCGAAAGTCTTTATACTACGTGTTGCTGGTTCCCATAGGTTTCGAACATTTTCTACTTTTGGAAATGAATGATTCCCTTCGTTCCTACATCCAAATACACAGCACTGATGCATTTATTGTATAATATAATACACTTCCCAATTTTGAACTCAATTAAAGGCAGAACTTCACAATTTTCATCACGCTTTGAACGACTCGTCAAAAAACTGTTTACTGTTTACGCTAGTGTTGCACTCTGGCGCCAGAACATTGCAGTATTATCCCCTATTAGTTCAGTAGTTCCAGAGAAAGACGCGTTCAAACAAACAAACTCTCCAGATTTAAATAGCTCTAGATTTCCTTTTTGCATCCTGACAGTAAATTCAAGACCATAAAGTTCACACTAAACTTCAGGACCCGTATTCCATTTTCCTCCAAAACATTTACTTTGTAGAATAGAATAAAAGTTTACTGCAGAGTGTGTTAGTAAAAAAAATCCATTCCATTAGTTGGAGACAAGGAGTCCTTGTGTGAAACATTGAGCTAGACAAGACGGATGCGCTTAGTTAAGACCCGTATTGCGTTGTAGGATGCCGCGTGTATAAGGGCGCGTCCACAGGACGTTATATCTGTGGTGTGTTTTTTTATTTAAAGGTCAATTCCTGTTGTCAGACATTAAAAATCTGGTCGAAATCTCATCTTAGAGACAATCAATGTCAACTTGTCAAAAAATTAGGAAAATTAGAAGTATTTTTGACAGATTGTGAATGAGATTGGAATGTATAATAAATGAGATTGTCCTACTGCATGTACTGATAATACTTCTAATTTACGTACATTTTTGACAATTTGACATTGGCGCTGAGATGAGATTTCGACCAGATTTTTTGAATTGGCCTTGACAGCCGTTGATGCAATTTTTTAATTGATGGTCCACGTTCTGCTCTCTCATATCTGATTGTATTTGATAGACAAATGAATATTCATACTTATATTACAAATGCAAAAATGAATTTGTTTGTTTTTTACGCTTCAATAGCGTAATAAAACAACATAATGAACTTATGCCGCGGTGAAGATCGAACTCGAATCGATAGCTAGTCTAGCTACGCCGTCGTTAGCACTAGTCGGTTAGTGAGCTATTTATTCAATAGCTAAGTAGCTGGCTAGCTAGCTGGCTAATTAGTTACCTATTTTTTTTACGCCTGAACTACTAAATCGAAAATTTGGTACAGACTAGCTTGAACCCCAAGAAAGATGCACCTTTTTTTTTTTTGAGGTGGAAAATCCTCATAGATGTCCTCCGCCCTGGGGCGGGTGGAGGGGTCTGTCAGACTCTTACTGACTAAAAACCACCCCGGTGTTCCATCTCACACCTACGTCGGGTCGCGGGAACTGGAGATACTTCCGCAACCCCCGGCTGGTGCCGGCCCGCCACGTCGGGCCACTTTTCTGGTCAGGGGGGGGAGTGAGGTGTTAGACTACCCCCCGGACGTCTCAGAGGGGCGCGCGTGGAACACTTCGCGCCGCCACCTCGGGTCCTGATGTATGTGGGGGGCGACAGACGTCCCCGAGTCTGCCGCCCCTGGACCCATTTAGGGGGGCCGGAAGAGGGCGTTATAGGCCCTCCGCCGACGCACGGTGCGTCTGCTGCGGGCAGGGTAAGAGGTTGTGATCTCCCTCTCCCTTTCCGCGCCTCCTTCTGCGACATGATATTTTCGCAGAAGGAAACCACCGCGTCCCAGGACTCTGCGCTGTCAACCATCGACTCGACCACGGCTGACAGCGACAGGTCACTGCCTACTTCTGTCTGAGACGAGAGCACGGCGCGGCTCCTCCCAAGCGGCACACTCTGCCAGCGTATGCCGCGCCGTGTCCTCCCGGCAGTCGACGCAGTGGTGACACCAGGCGTACGGCTCCCTGTTTATGCGACACAGGTGCTTCCCGAAGCAACCATGCCCCGAGAGCACCTGCGTCTCCCGAAACAACAGGGAGCCGTGCCTCCTCCCGAGCCAGCGCTCGAGCACTGGCCAGACCGCCTCGATGATGGCGAGGCGGGTAGGGCGCGAAAGCCGGTCCCGCCATTCCGCCACCAGGAAGAAAGATGCACCTGCGATAACCGACGTTAACACGAACGAAGTCGCGAACAAAAGCTAGTTGCATATAAATAACTATCACTTTGTCCGCGACTTCGTCCGCATGTATTTTCTCAAGGATCCGTAATTTTTTCAATTGATAAACATAGCATAATATGTTACTCAGGGGGGATGTAGCATTCTAATGGTGAAAAAATTTTTTAAATTAGACCCGCAGTTTTGAATTTATTCGTTACAAACATACAAATCTTTCCTCATCGTAATTTTAGTGTAGACAACAAGTGTGTTGGTCTGATACTTGGCAATACCGCCAACTATCAAACTAACACCAATGCGCACTAGCCCTAACTAAATAGTCGGGAGCAATTTGCATTTTGATACAATTGGTCCGGCCTGCGTTGTAACTTCGCAGCGTCAACTGTTTGGATGGGTCATGTCGTGATTGTATACTAGGTTATTAGGAATTCATGTCACTTATCAACGTCTTCGGGTCTTGATGAACAATCCTTTTAGAACTAGGTATTTGTATTGGTCACTGTTTCTATGCGGATGCCAGTAGTGGTTATGATCTCATTTGCTCGGAATACCTGTGTAGCTCTGAAGGTTAATTCTCGTAATTAAAACGTTCAACATGTGTAAGGATAATACCATTTTGGACAGCTCCTAAAAGTGTGTACGTGTGGTGTGAGGGCCACTTTGTTAAAACTCTTTGAAAATGTGCTTAGGATTTAGTGAACATTCCCAAAGAATTGTGACAGTTGGAATCAGATTTTGTGAAAGTCAAATAAGCGAATTATGGACTGTAAAGTTGGGCCCTCAGTTCTCACATAGAGCATTGAGGACGATCGATGATTGACGACACGGTTGGCGCAGTGACTGAGCGATCGACTGCTGCGCAGCGTGTTGCGGGTTCGATTCCCGCCCAGGGTAAACATTTTTGTGATGAGCACTTGTGTTTGCCTTGTGTCTGGGTGTTGTTTATCTATATATGTATGCATTTACGAAAAAAAACATGTATTTGTGTATGTATATCAGCTGTCTGACACCCATAGTACAGGGTCTACCTAGTTTGGGGTCAGATGGCCGTGTATGAAAATGTCCCCACATATTATATTATTGAGGGCCCTCCTGTACCGGATGAATTATGGACAGTACAGAAAAAGTATTTATGTCAAACTCTAAGCTATTGGCTAACAAAGTTTGTGGAAACAAGTTGCTAGAATTGCGAGATGACACACACACATGATTTTCTAAACTGTATAAGCTCTTCATTTTAGGCTAATATTATTATTTTTATTATGTACTAGCTGACCCGACAGACGTTGTCCTGTCCCTACGTGACTAACCCTTCTTTTTCGGGGATTTTTCAATTTTGTTAGCATTCAAACCTTCCCTGGACTTCCACAAATATTTTAGGACCAAAATTAGCCAAGTCGGTTCACTCGTTCTTTTAGCGAGACTAACGAACAATGATTCATTTTTATAGATAGAAGATATATGAATAGCAAATTGGTAGGTATATCATGAATTTTCTTACTTTACAGAGTAAATAAAGACGTTACGACCTAGATTTTGTCAAGCACCATGACCACTAAATACTTTTTTGGAAGATCTATGTCAGTACTACGGATTTACCACACCCCATGTTTACTTCACGGAGTGTCCATAAACATTGAAATGACTACTACGCAATCAGGCTTGTAACTCTGTCCTTAGGACTACAGTAAATTGGCAAAATTGTCTGCTTCCTAATCGAGTTAATAAAAAATAAGCTTTGAAGATTTACGGCCCGTAAAAACATTCTAACAGTCTAGATTTATGATCGGAATTCTAGAAAAACAACCTTGTGCAACCATGGTGTTTGTTCCTGTACATCAAAGTGATTCATCTCGATTCTCGGACTATAATCTGGAGATTTCCTTGACGTAACTCACGCTTTCGTAGTATTCGAATAGGCTTTTAAATTGCATTTATGTAGTAAATATCGTTTTGGACAAATACCCTAAAATAAAAATATTTTTTACTATTTTTTTTATTTTACTACAAACGAAAAAAAATGCACTACAATCCACTACTTACGGTTTACTATACGCAACAGATGAAAAAAATTTTTTTTTTCAAGTTCGGGGGATGAATTTTTTTTTTTTTTTTTTTTGGTGCAACTACAAATGAAGTTATCTTCACTACTATCCACTACTTACCGAAATCTATCAAACTAATAAAAAAAAAAATTTCTTTAAAGTCTGGCGCCTAGTTCACACAGCCACGTGGCAGTAGCAATATAATTGAGGAGTCACGAGCCACACAGATGACGTACGGAAGAGAGAAGAAGAACCAGGAATTAGATCTAGACTATTATTAAAAAGCTAAGACATTTGTTTGTTTGAGTACGTAAATCTCCGAAACTGCTGGTCCGATTCTGATAATTCTTTCGCTAATAGGTAGGTACGTTATCACTGACTATAATAATCCATACTATACTATATAAATGCGAAAGTAACTCTGGTACTTTGGTATGAAAATGGCTTAAACCCTGGGGAAGGACATAGACTTCTTTTTAATCCGCGACTTCGTCTACCTCCGTGATAACCGACATCCACGCGGGCGAAGTCGCGGGCAAAAGCTAGTCCATCCATACTAATATTATAAATGCGAAGGTAACTCTGTCTGCTACGCTTTCACGATGAAACGGCTGAACCGATTTTCAAGAAAGGAATGAAGATAGCTTGAATCCTGGGCCTCAAGTCTGCTATTACAATAGTGTCAGAATGGTCAATCATTGATCTCATAATTGTTGATTTTGACAAGTTTGGTAATATACTAATATAATGGCGTCATTATGACTTTCCAATGGTCAACCACTGACACGCCATTGAAAGAAATGATATAGAATGATAATCTCGTACAAAATTACAACTGAATGACTGACTAAATCTGCTAAAATGTTGACAGTTCCTTTGATCAGTGACCTACCATTAGAACGTCACTGTGCAGTCATTGCTTTTATTTCGACCGACCAATGATCGACCATTATGGATTTAGCAGTTTACGAACTTTTAGCAAAATGACAATGGGATCGTGTTGGAATGACGAAATTATAAAAATAGCAGACTTGGCCCCCTGGGGAATGACATAGGCTTCTTTGTAATCCGCAACTTCCTCTGCATCTGCGATAACCGACATTCACGCGGACGAAGTCGCGGGCAGAAACTAGTATGCTATATTTTATTATAAAACAAAGGGATTTATGAGAAAATTCAACCAGACGAAATCGTGGGCCATCCTTTTTAATTTCTGTTATGGTCCAGAATTTAGAACAAAAAAAGTCATATCTATTATTTAGCAAAATAAACAAAGTCGGTATTAGTGTCTGTGTATCTCTAAGTTCTCCTAAACTGCACACGTGATTTCGAATGTAAGCAGGTGCTTAATGGTAATTTATTTCCGAAGGTTTATGTGCACGTGTATACGTATAATAAATTAATAGTTAATACCTAAGAAACATCTATGTATTGATTGACCGTGGCCGTGCGTTGCAGTACCTACATACCTAGTAGCTATACCTATAGACAAGCATCTAGTATAGTACCTTGTTGGAGATCTACTTTGATTTCCGTGACGCTTGTTGTATAAAGTTCAATATCCAGTTATCTTTAATTAGGGATATCTCTCCATACCTAGTTAATAATAATATAATACTCGTATTATAGATTCGACTCGTAATATTCGTTCGTTTTGTGCAAAACCTTCGATCATTACACACGATTGTATGACGCACGATGCGTTTTTGTCATGCCAATTATTGGAATTGAATATTACAGCTCACTTTTTAGGACAGATTAATTATGTTAATTGTAATCCGTGGTACGTCGCAATTGGGCTTCTCCCAGTTGTAAACGTCCCTTTATGCCTGAAGGAAGCGAAAAATGTAGTTTTTTTTCTTACTCCTCCGCTGTTCTTTTCAGATTAATTTCGTTGCGGGACCTAAGACAATTGAATCGTTTCTTCGACTCGACTCTCTCTTCGATCGGACTTGTCGAGCCTCATTGCATCGGTGCTTTACCTTTTGTGTGCAAGTCCGACTCGCACTTTTTAAATTTCATCATGATTAGGTAGGTACAGTGAAAATTCAAAGCTCTTAGTTGAAACATTAATGTCTTCTTCTACTGAAATTCAAGTCTGATAATGATTTAAAGATAATTATTGAAACCAATGATAGGTATTATAAGTAAAAAGGTGAAGATAAGTTACCTGTACAAGGTTCGAAATTCAAAAATGGTACACTAACGCACAACATAAATACCATAATATTATAATGTCACACTAAGTATATAGGGGACAATGGAAACGTCATAGATTTCGCTAATGTCGGATAACATTGCGCATTCGGACACTCGGGACACAACATTCTTTATTTGACACCGACGCGACACTGAGCTCAAGTGAGCTAATTAGCATAGTTTCGAACAGACATTCGCGCAGCGGTTATAACTTATCTACCCCCTTTTATCATTGACTGAAACTGTTAATTATACTTACTTCATACTTAGCTATAATATTATATATTAATATACGTAGCGATGGTATATATTATAGCTGGCCACCACACACGGTAGCTATAATATAATAATATATTTTCGCTTTTATTACGTCTGCGGTCGTTGTTTGTTTCACAGTTTTGAAATATATATTAATATGCCTTGCTATATCTGTCCACATATTTTGGTGATGTAATAAAGATATATATTATAGCTGCGTCTGTGGTCATTCAAAGATTACTACAGAAAATATATTGCAATATGCCTTGCTATGAATTATATTAATATATATTATAGCTACGTCTGTGACGGGCTTAAGTCCTACGAACTGTCAAATTCCCTCTATTATTTTATTTATTGAAGCAGCGGTTATCGCAGTACATATTAAATATTATTATTAAATTGTTAGTAATAAACGATTAAATTGAGGTTGAACATGAGTAAACCAGCTAGCGCCCCTTCTCCAAAACGAGTTGTACGTTGTTTTAGGTAATTAAGATTAAAAAACTAATTAATAATAATATAGGTGTCATGTGTCTAATCAAATCTGAAACTAGTTATAGTAACATGTGCTAAGATTATTGCTCTAAATAAAGTTACACATTTAAGAAACGTCTAAATGATAATAAATAGGGATTTGAGTAAAAACTAACTTTAGTATTTAGGGATAACGTAACTTCGTATTAGATTTAGATTTTAAAGATTCAGAAATGAACAAGTAGTTTTGTAGATTACAACGTTTAAACTTGGCGGTCAAAAACAGCCAAGTCTAAAAGCAAAAACGTGCCCTCTGCGCCAAGCTTCGAATTCATCCTATAATACAATTCCTACAATTAAGTACTTATTAGTTTTCTTAACGTATGTTAATGTAGATGAAATGTAAAGAAAGAAGTTCAACTAATATAAATTAGGATGAATTAAGAAACATAATTAGTGAAGGAAATAAATAAAACAATGTTGTTTTATGAGCTTCATTTACGTACACTTTGCTTTCGACTTTTCTTAAGAACCCCTATTTTTTTTTAATAATGCTATATAGCCTACATTACTCAGGGATAATGTAGTTTTCGATTGGTGAAATATTTTTTTTAAATCCGACCAGTAGTTTTTGACGTGATAACATCTTATAAATCGATGAACACCGGCTGCACGCATGAAAAAGTGTCACGTTCCGCCTGAGCCTGAGCGTGCAAGCGAGAGCACGAAACAAGCGATAGAGAGGCACGATCGGCCCAAGCAATAAGCTCCGCCCACTTCGACAGAAGCCATTATTAGCTTATGTTATATATGTTAGCCATTATGTTTCTTTATGACGTTATCACGTAAAACTATCGTCCGTAAACCGATTTTACAGACAACCGATTAAAAAAAAAAATTATATCGTAACAAACAAACAGACAAATCTTTCCTCTTTATAATTATTAGTTTCGATAAAAGT
The DNA here is from genome assembly GCA_947361185.1 of Charanyca ferruginea. NCBI lineage: Eukaryota > Metazoa > Arthropoda > Insecta > Lepidoptera > Noctuidae > Charanyca > Charanyca ferruginea. The sequence continues at coordinate 25,262,093 of OX376058.1, read as the reverse complement.
TTGTTATGCGACCGGGGCGTGATGGGCACATTTTGGTTTTGGTTTATCTATACATGATCGTGGCAGTAAAAAAAATAATAAAACAAAACCTCTTTAGCGTTATAATATTATTATATAGTATCGAATATATCCCGGAAAACTAAAGTGAGGCTGGTGCGTACGTTGATCTTCACAATCTTCTTTTACAGCGCCGAATCCTGGACAATAAGACAGAAAGAAAGTTTAAAAATCGATGCTTTTGAGATGTGGTGTTGAAGGCGGATATTGTTTATTCCCTGGACCGCACGACGTACCAACGTGTCCATGCTGAAGGAGCTCAAAATAACCATAAATTTCCAGCGGATACCTAGAGACAGCCTAGAGAAGCTAATGGTGGTTGATCAGGCCAACGGGAAAAGACCATCGTTCACCTACCCGGTGATCAGACCTAGTAAAGACGCTCACTGGCCTGCCAATAACCAAAGCTATTAAGACCGCCGAGGACAGTAACACCTGGAAGAACGTAGTACATCGAGTGATCAACACTTCATACTAGACATGAGCTTCAGCAATGAAGATACTGACTAGGAAGATAGTTTCGAAACAGTCTTGAGTAAGCGTGGTGGTCATTAATGCTCGTTCCTTCTCTCGTTCTCTGTATGAGGCCTATGCCCTGTAGTGGAACAGTTATAGATATTATTACTATTTTTAGTTAGGTACAATCGGTAAAGAAAAGACAACGGGTTCGACATACGAATAGCAAAGTTCCAAAAAAAACTAGACTAGTCTCGACCTTAAATAATTCAAATGCCATTCAAAATTCGTCATCATATTTGCATGCAGAATAACTTTACATAAGTAACAGGATTCCAAAGTGTAGACTTATTATTATGAAATCATGAATGAACAGTCATCTGCTTCGCTGACGAGACGACAGATGTGTAGCAGATGTGTTGACTAAAAGATTCATAATTTGTATGATTTATTGTCAAGACTATTTAACACTTTTTCTTACTTTGTGTTAAGGCCTCCCAAAGCTGTAATTTACGATTAATGTTTACGTGATTAAACGTTTAAAGTGATGAGCGATTGATGATCCGATTGAAGGAGTATCATTCACGAAAGACGCCAAGAGCTGAGACAATCCAGTCAGCCAGGACAATGGAAAATACCATGTTGTTTACACATAGGCCTATGAGCCCTACAAATGAGTCAGTCTGTAGTGTACAACGACAATCCACAACGCGCGTGTTGGGGAAAGCTATTGGCTCCGAAAAATTTGAAATCGTTCTATTTCACTGGTCTGACCTTGATCATTGTCTTGAGGATTTTAGGACAATTCAATGCAATTGATTGTCTATATTTGGACGATACATTTTTTATTGGCTTATTGTCTTGGCTTACTGGATTGTCTTAGCTATTGGCCTCGTGTAAAAGGCCCAATAGTCTTGATCTGTGTTGAATCGGTCTTAAACAAAGATTTCTGGAAATATCCGCCTTGTTTAGTGACCCACAGAACACGTCTTATCCAACGGTGACACAATCGAGACTAAAAACGATTGTCATTTCTTGTCAGTGCCATCAATCACAATTTACAATCGTTTTCTGAGCGTTTCAATTGCACAAATTAAACGATCTATGTTCGCATCAATGAGTGTCATTCACGTAAGTAAATATTACCAATCACAATAGGGTATTACACCCATTTTTGAAAAGTGTCTCAATGAAATACTGTAGTGCTAATATGTCACCAAAAAAAACACAACATTTTTATTCAATCGACAAGTGCCATAAAAATGCATTTGATGCATCAAATTTCGCGCGTAGTTTGACGAAAACGCCTCTTACTGGACGCCATATTGCTCAGCGTAAATGACGTCAGTCCGTTTTGTATCAAATGAGCTCATATTAAATATGATAATTGTATATCATTTAAAAATAATTAAAAGCATATTTTGTAATAGGTGTAATAATGAAAAAAATACGTTGGTTACGAAAATAATAAAAGTACAAAGCCTATATTACGCCAATCGGTTGACTGACAGTTGACAATTTTTTGTTTACACAGCCGTATGGCGTAATAACATGGCCGCTACTATTTCACGGTGTTTTATAACAGATTAAAAATACTGAAAACTTTGAATTGAATTTAAAAATTTGTTTTTCATCCCACCATCTCGGAAAGAGTATTTTTAATCTTCAATATCTGAGTGGAAAAGCCGTTTTTATTCTCTAGAGGATAAAGTAAATTTATCTTCAATATCTGAGTGGAAAAGCCGTTTTTATTCTCTAGAGGATAAAGTAAATTGAATTTAGAACATCGTGTGCACTAAGTTTGTGAATTAAAAAAAAACATTAAACCTATTTACTGCTACCTCTATGGTGCCGAATATATCATACAACTTTTTTTTAATTTGTTAAAAACTCAGACTTTGTAAACGTTTTTTTTTGCATTTAGTCATTTCCTCGCTGAGGTGGAATGAAAAGTTACGTGTTGCACTCGAGTGCAAAGATTTTTCACCTCGTGCTCTTTTGATTCCCTCGCTAACGCTCAGGATTCTAATTTTGAATCACTCGCTGCGCTCGTGATTCAATTTTAGAATCCTTCGCTTGCTCGGTCATCAAAATTGAACACGCGGTTAAAAAGCAACTTTGCACTCTTGTATAACAAATAACTATTGTTATTGTATGAACTAAAACTTACATTTTCCGACGGCTTTAAGCCTAAACTGTCTCAATAATATATTTATAGATTGTTTCTCGTATAGAGTAAAATACCCTATTGACCGTTTCGGGAGGGCTTTAGATCTGAAGACATTTATTTTAATATGTTTTGGAATAGAAAGCAGCGAGTAATACGATGCTTAAACACAGCTGTTACGTTACATTGTTTTCTTTTTATTACAAATTATTAAATTAGTGGTTACAAAACGGATAATCTCGTAATTTATATTGGGCACAGATGGTTTGAATCGTACATTTGTGTAAAGTGAATTAGTGTAGGTACATTGTTCTCGTTTGCTATATTACCTACCTAAATATTTTGTTAAATCGTTATGAAATGCAGCATGTGTTTTCACACTGGTTCGGTCACACATATTTTTGTTACAAAATGGAAAGCGATTGTTTGGAGATTACTGAATAGGATTCATTCTGTCATATGATTGTATTGTGTTTGGGTTGGTTCTTGGAAACAAAAAGGGGCATAATTATGATTCATGCTTTGACAATGACGGTTTAAACAACACGTGCCGTGACATAGGATGTGTGAACTGATCATTTATTTTTTAAACACGAAGAATAGCAGTTATAATTCTGTTATATTACAAGAGTTACTAAAGCCCAGTGACTGGGCGACCGAAAACATCAAAAGAAAAACTTCTGGAAATTGTAAGCTTCTAACTTATCAAACAGACCTAGTATCTACTAAGTAAAGCAATTGGTCTGGTTGAAATAAATCTAGATTCTAGAGGTCTAGCAAAAGTTAAGGCACTAAAACATTGGCTTTTATTAGCTCTTCTTTATTTTTAGGAATGAAAGAACACAACAGTTGAAACAGGTCTTCGTCGTATTAGGCCAAAAATAGGCCATCTCGTTACTTTCAAAGGTCTTTGTTGGAGGTTATAAAAGGGTTCTCAATTAAAACGTTAGATTTTCCTATAATAACAGTCCATGATAAATCGAAATACCACGAATCCAGGAATACAATACGAGAAGAAGGCATAGCAATAATTGGGAAGGAATATCCACAAAATGGCGAAGGAATACGTTTGGAATTCCATTACAAAATGGAAGCATTCAATTAAGGAAAATCAACCAGCAACTTTTCTTTATGTACTATCGTGGACACACCCGCCTGACCATCACTAAGTTAATTTTTGCTTGCACTCAAAAGATAGAAGCGCTCTCTAGCCCGCCCCGTTGACTTCGCAGGCGCCGAGGGAAATTTTTTTTAACTGAGCAGGCGGAAAAGTTCGCTATAGTACATGGGAAACTTGAAGAACAACTAACGTTATAAAGGTACCTATTTAAAATTTGTATGTTTGGATGCAGGAGTTAATCTCGGAAATTACTAATCCGATTTAAAAAATCGCTGTCTGTTACGCTTACACGATGAAACGGCTGAACTGATTTTAATGAAATTTGGCATGAAGAAAGCTTGAACCCTGGGTAGGGACATCTACTTTTTAAACCGTGACCTCGTCTGCATCCGCGATAGCCGACATTTATGCAGAAGTCGCGAGCAAAAGCTAGTATAGGCTATATTTTTTTAGTATAGGTACTCGACTTTCAGTGTCTAAAGACGAAGGTTTATAACCAGTGTGTGGAGCCAGTGATGGCTTATGGCACAGACACGTGGTCCCTACCTACTGGCCACCTAGAAAAACTCAAGAGTCCAGTAGCGAGCTAAAATCCGGAACGACAAATTCGCCGAAGAACAGAAGTCACCGACATAGCTCTCAGAATATGCAAGTTGAAGTGTCATTCGCACACATCGCTCGAAGAACCAATAACCGATGGGGAAGAAAACTAAGAAAAGTTCTCGAGTGGCGACTACGACCGGAAGACGCAGCGTTGGTAGGCCTCCCACCAGATGGACTGACGACATGGCCCAAGGCCTCAAGTCTGCTATTACAATAGTGTCAGAATGGTCTATCATTGATTTCATAATTGTTGATTTTGACAAGTTTGGTAATCTACTAGTATAATGGCGTCATTATGACTTTCCAATGGTCAACCACTGACACGCCATTGAAAGAAATGATATAGAATCATATCGACCATTATGAATTTAGCAGATTACGAACTTTTAGCAAAATGACAATAGGATCGTGTTGGAATGACGAAATTATAAAAATAGCAGACTTGGCCCCCAGGTCGCGGGTAACAGGTGAATGCAAGCGGCAGGTTGCTGCTCGTTGTGGCCTTTTATGGGGCAGGCCTTTGTTCAACAGTTGGCGTCTTCTACCTGATGATGATGATAGCTAATTTCCGTGCGTTCAAGCGTTTTTGCCATCCTATCATTAGATTCAAATGTAATCCGTGGTGCTTGGCAACTGGGCCTCCCCAATTGTAAACGTCCCTTTGTGTCTATTGGCCTAGTTCTGTTCTGTCTCTTATTTGATTTGGAGGGAACTGGATAATATGTTTTTCTCACTCCTCTGCTGTACTTTTCTGGTTCATTTCGTTGCGGGATCTAAGACAGTTGTAATGTTTCTCCGGGACTCGTCGAGCTTCATTGCCTCGATGCTTTTCTAGTAGTCGCCACTGTTCTTCTGGCTTTCAGAAGTTGTAGTAGTTTGGGAATGGTGTGGCGGTATTGATAATGATGACTCGACTTTCACGCGAACGAAAACGCGGTCAGAAATCTGGATAATATCATAAAGTGGTAAAATACCATCGGTGGCCAAATCATTAGGGACTGCAGTAGATGTGTAATTTCCGGTTGATACATTTTTTAAGCAAATAAATAGATTTATATAAGGTTGTTTTATTTGGTATTACTACTGGTATTGTTATTATTGTTTTTGATATAACAAAGTGAATTCACGCGCGCCATTATTTTTTATTTATTTTTTAAGTGACATTTCGTCTTTTTTGCTGCCGTATGTTAAAAATTGCGGTTGTTTCGTGAGTTATAAAAATGCATTATTGGATTGATTTTACAAGTTTTTTCTATCCAAAATAGTCAGAATGTAAGTAACGTTTCTTACAACGTTATTTATTTTTAAATGTCGTAAATTTTAGTTTGTAAGCGGTTAAGTATCTCTGGAAGTTCTAATCCGATTCCAGAAATTGTTTCACTGAGAGAAAGCTACTCTATTGCAGAGTCTCATAGGACATATTTTATGGTATTCATGCCTTCAACGCGGACGAAGTCGCGTCTCGCAGCTAGTATAAAATAAACCGCCTAATAACTTTCTCTGGTTCAATAATAAAACAAACATTTCTTTTGCTGGCAGCGTCTAGTTCCCATCAGAGAGGTTCAAATATTTGTTCAGGGGCAAGGCGGCCATTTTAACTTGGAACCAATTACGGCGTAGATTTTAGTTTTGCTAGGTACTTTAATTAGGAAAGTGATCAAAACTGTGTTAAATGGAATATTGTGTGGGACACTGAGCTAGCCAGTTTGGTTAGAAAAATCATCAATTGACATTTAAGTTTCGACTCGTGCAATATTCCCAATGGTTAAATTATAATGTATCAAATTAGTAGTATCAAATAATGAGTGTGTGCACACAGCTCAATTATTTTTTTGCCAATATGTTAAAAGTAAATATTCTTTAATATCATGTATGGGCGAGAGTCTCCACGCAATGGGTGCCTGAAGATGGACGGCGTCGCCGAGGACGGCCCAGAAAGAGATGGCGAGATGACCTAGACGCATACCACGAGGGCTGGTTCGAGGTGGCGCTGGATAAAAGATCCTGGAAGGACTTGGGGGAGGCCTTTGCCCAGCAGTGGGACAGCACAGGCTAAATAAAAAAAAAAAAAAAACATGTATTTGAACTTTATTTCGATTGAAGTAAAGTTGTTAGTACAGACAGCGTCATCAACTGCTAACGCGCGCGTTGAAATTTCATCGCATACGGGGAAGCAATTGATGACGCTGTCTGTACAAAAACCGAGTCTAAAATTAACGAAAATAAACGGACCCCTTTTTAAGCGCGCGTAAGCTGCTATGACTATTATTTTAAGTGTTAAGTAAATCGAACTTATAAACATGCTGGTTGGCCTGGTATTGCCTGGCATAAGTTTGTAAATAAATGTGTACTAGACGATTTAGAAAACAAATCACCTATATAACAAATACAAGTTCTCTGGCCTAAACCGATAAAGTTTCGTAAAGGAAACCCGAGCACGAGCGAGCTGAGTAAACGTAGACATAAATTAGATCGATTTTTAAACTGGAAATACCCTTTTCGCACACAATATTAATTTAACGGCTTTGCTTATGTCAATAATAATAATACAGTTTATTTTCTCTCATAAAGATACATACGCCAGCACATCAAGCTATCCCAAAAGGACAAATTTTCCCAATTTAACATGAACCTTATTGTTTTGTAATAAAGTTGAAAAACTATCAAAGACATTTGACAGGTTGGGGCAGCTGGCCTCTATGGGGGGGGGAGTCTAACTCCTCACTCCCCCTTTGACCAGAGAAGTGGCCCGCACTAGCGGGCCGGCACCAGTCGGGGGTTGCGGAAGTATCTCCAGTTCCCGCGACCCGGCGTAGGTGTGAGATGGAACACCGGGGTAGTTTTTAGTCAGTAAGTCTGACAGACCTCCATGAGGATTTTCCAAACAGTACCAAAAAATAAAGTTGGCCTCTATAGATTGTTACAGCAGTGCAATTATACAATTTTGCTTTATGCTAGAACTTTTGTGAGAGCTGGAGTCGTGTACTATATTCGGGACCTGTATGACAGATCTCCAGGGTCACACTCCTTTAAACATAATCATAGTTAACGGCATTTTAATGGATGATACTAATTGTGTTTGTCGTAGAAAATTAAACCAAAATGCAATAGAATATTTTTATAATCAATTAAGAAACGGCAACACTAAAAAAAACCGGACAAGTGCGAGTCGGACTCGCCCACCGAGGGTTCCGTACATATTTGTAGGTACATATCCATACTTCTATACTAATCCGTACGTACTATCCATACTTTAATCTACTTAATATTATAAATGCGTTTTTTGCGACATAAATGGCCGTAAGTATCTTTTTTTCACGTTAACATAGAGGGTTGATTTTTTTACAGCATCAAGGGACCGTAGACTTGAGTATATGGTTTTAATTTCAACTCGATACCTCCACGCGTTCCCGAGATAAAGGGTCTTGACTGACAGACAGACAGACAGACAGACGGACAACGAAGTGATCCTATAAGGGTTCTGTTTTTTCCTTTTGAGGTACGGACCCCTAAAAAATTAAGTCATCCCCTATTTTATTGATTAAATTTATATGGGCACCCGTAAGAAATACTTACCCTATCCATTCCAAAATAAAAATTCGGAGATTGAAAAAGAAACACTCGAATTGAGCACCTCCTCCATTTATTTAAGTCCGTTGAAATTACAAAAAAAGTAATCAATTCAACTACCACTTAAAAATTAAACGTAAACAAAATAAGAGCAAAAGCAAGCATGACCCAAAAACAGACCCATATGTTTATTAATTACGTTAAAAGCTCATATCACTTCGTATACGATCGCGTCACTCTGTCTGTACTATCGTGCTAACCTCAAAAATAAAGCTTTTTACTGGTATTTAGAGATTTTATAGGTTCGCCCTGATTAAATGAGTTTAAAGTATTTAAACATGCGAATATGCAGTAAGCCTACTGGGTATCTTCAATGCACGAGTGAACCGGTTCATCCTAGGCAAGCGTTGCTCCACAGGTGCTCCATCTTAGGTCGCATCATGACTTAAGATCAGGGCCTGTAGACAAAATCCCTTTTCTGTTAGCGTTAACGCCAACGGAAAATGAAATTGTATGGAGTTGACGTTTGCTTGTCAGATGTCACGTGATGCAAATATGTCAACTGCATACAATTTGATTTTTCCGTTGGCGTTAACGCTAACAGAAAAAGGATTTAGTCTATAGGCCCAGGTGAGTTGCGGCCAAATGCAAACCTAATAAAATATTTAAAAACCTATCACTGGAAATCCCACTCTGTAAGTAGGTATCAGTGCCGAGGAATCCTTAAACAACACGATCCCAAATAGCTTCTTTTCAGAACAGCTACTTCACTGTCATTAAAAAACTTGACAGTTAGTAGTAGGGTTTTATGTCCACTATTGCCAAATATAGTCGTATCCTCCCACGACAAACCGAACTTCACCTTGTACAGCACAAAAGAAAAGTTAAATTTCTATACACCGAAAATGCGGAACAAAATCTTGCTCACTTAAACAAATTAGTGGTGTCAATTCTGTTGTGCACGAGTTAAACTTACTTTAAGCTATGTATATATCTTTTTCTTCAATAACACAAGAAATAGACTGATATTAATAAGAACTGTCAATTTAAGTTGACTTAAAATGTTTATACAATTATACTGTTGTCATGTCAGAACGTATTGATTAAAAACACTGCGAAGCTCATGAGAAAAAACTAATTTGACATCTCAACTTAGTTCTCATCTGTAGCCGTCCTTCTCTTCAGCTGCATGGCAGTAAGAGATGCCAATTGTCTAATTTTAATTTACTTTGTGAACAAGGGAATCAGCGCTAGTGTCTACATAACAAATTGAATAATATTCATCTTCAAATACTTTAGTATAATATGTGGGAGTTCTAGGTTATACCTATGTATATTATGTAAGTAGGTATATATAATCAAGGTGAGTAGGTAGCCTTGTATGAATCACCGCCAGTATGTCTCAATAAGTATGAATGAGTGATGTCTTATATTTATCTTGCTATCTTGTTTAAGAAATTGTCTTTCAGATAAGGTGGCTAGAAATGTAAATAACATTCTGTTGTATTTTATGTAGTTGTGTGATGAATGAGTCAAATGTATTACTTAAATATGTGTTTGCTTTTTACTTAATACTAGCTACCGGGTCCGGCTTCGCATGGGCCTCTAGCCTTTCTCAATAAATGGACTATCCAACACAAAAATAATTTTTCAATTCGAACCAATAGATCCTGAGATTAGCGCGTTCAACCAAACAAACAAACAAACTCTTCAGCTTTATAATATTAGTATAGATTTTTGGAACGAATTTCATTAATGCGGTAGGTGTGTGTTTTGCGAGAAAATGCAACGTCACGTAAGATTTTTATGTTAAGACTTCCATACGTCTTTCTCTTTTACCCACGGGAGTTATCTCTTTCGCTTTCTATATTTGTGTATGTGTGCGAGTGAGTATCGAGAGTCAAGCAGAAATTTACAAATTTTATTTCGAATTAGGTACATTCGGAGTTAAAAGATGTGTGAGGACTTCGTTCCTGACAGGATCACCTGACCGTTCTTTTTTAAATTCCTCCTTTCTTGTCTGGCAATGTCACCTTTCACCTAGTACTAGTAGGTACTCTTATAAAGTGGTAAACGTAGAAGCAAATCTCATATTTCAAAAACTGTTCGCATTTTAGTCACAGTATCAATCTGACAAAAACTTAAGGTCATCAATATTGCTACACACATACTGTTTAAAAAAAAAGAAACGTTTCGGTGTAGGGTAGGTGTAGGGTAGGTGTAGGGTAGGTGTAGGGTAGGTGTAGGGTAGGTGTAGGGTAGGTGTAGGGTAGGTGTAGGGTAGGTGTAGGGTAGGTGTAGGGTAGGTGTAGGGTAGGTGTAGGGTAGGTGTAGGGTAGGTGTAGGGTAGGTGTAGGGTAGGTGTAGGGTAGGTGTAGAGTAGGTGTAGGGTAGGTGTAGGGTAGGTGTAGGGTAGGTGTAGGGTAGGTGTATGGTAGGTGTAGGGTAGGTAAATAGGCAGGTAAGTAGGCAGGTAAGTAGGTGGATAAGGACAGGACAACGTCTGTCGGGTCAGCTAGTAATATTATAAATGCAAACGTAACTGTCTGTTACGCTTACACGATGAAACGGCTGAACTGATTTTAATGAAATTTGGCATGAAGATAGCTTGAACCCTGGGTAAGGACATCTACTTTTTACACCGTGACTTCGTCTGCATTCGCGATAACCGACATTTATGCGGAAGGAGTCGCGGGCAAAAGCTAGTAGGCTATATTTTTTAGTATAGGTACTCGACTTCCAGTGTCTAAAGACGAAGGTTTATAACCAGTGTGTGGTGCTAGTGATGACTTATGGCACGGACACGTGGTCCCTACCTACTGGCCACTTAGAAAAACTCAGAGTCCCGCAGCGAGCTATGCTCCGAGTTTCTTTGCGTGATAAAATCCGGAACGACGAAATTCACCGAAGAACAGAAGTCACCCACAGACATGGCTCTCAGAATATGCAAGTTGAAGTGTCATTCGCACACATCGCTCGAAGAACCGATAACCGATGGGGAAGAAAACTGAGAAAAGTTCTCGAGAGGCGACTAAGACCAGAAGACGCAGCGTTGGTAGGCCTCCCTCCCACCAGATGGACCGACGACATGGTCCAGGTCGCGGGTGGTGAATGCAAGCGGCAGGTTGCTGCTCGTTGTGGCCTTTTATGGGGGAGGCCTTTGTTCAACAGTTGGCGTCTTCTAGCTGATGATGATGATAGCTAATTTCCGTGCGTTCAAGCGTTTTTGCCATACCTATTATTAGAATGAAATGTACGGTCACCAAAGGAGATAAGTATCCATGTCGCCGGAAACAGTTGAAGTTTACTTAGAAACCGATAGGCTTTTATGAATAAAATAAAATACAATTTATAGAGAATAAACAGTTCAATGATTTAATAAAATTTCATTTGAAAGCCCCCATTGGTTTCTGAGAAATCTTCAACTATTCCCGACGACATGGATACTTATCTCTTTTGCGTACTGTACCTAACAGCTCACATTTTAAGACCCATTAAATAATGTTAAGTGTAATCCGTGGTGGTTGGCAACTGGGCCTCCCCAAGTTTTAAACGTCCCTTTGTGCCTATTGGCCCAGTTCTGGTCTGTCTCCTGCCTGATTTGGAGGGGGAAGTGGAGAATATGTTTTTCTTACTCTTCCGCCGTTCTTTCCAGATTAATTTCGTTGCGGGATCCAAGACAGTTGTAATGTTTCTCCGGGACTCGTCGAGCTTTATTGCCTCGATGCTTTTCTAGGGGTCGCCACTGTTGATTCTGGCTTTTAGAAGTTGCAGTAGTTTCGGAATAGTATGGAGGGATTAATGAGGATGATGACTCGACTTCCACGCAAAGGAAAACGCGGTCAGAAATCTTGATAATATCATAGTGGTAAAATACCATCGGTGGCCAAATCGTTAGGGACTGCAGTAGATGTGTAATTACCAGTTGATACATTTTTAAGCAAATAAATAGATTTATATAAGGTTGTTGTATTTGGTATTACTACTGGTATTGTTATTATTGTTTTTGATATGAGATAACAAAGTGAATTCACGCGCGCCATTATTTTTTATTTATTTTTTAAGTGAGATTTCATCTTTTTTGCTGCCATATGTTAAAAATTGCGGTTGTTTCGTGAGTTATAAAAATGCATTATTGGATTGATTTTACAAGTTTTTTCTATCCAAAATAGTCAGAATGTAAGTAATGTTTCTTACAACGTTATTTATTTTTAAATGTCGTAAATTTTAGTTTGTAAGCGGTTAAGTATCTCTGGAAGTTCTAATCCGATTCCAGAAATTGTTTCACTGAGAGAAAGCTACTCTATTGCAGTCTCATAGGACATATTTTATGGTATTCATGACTTCAACGCGGACGAAGCCGCGTCTCGCAGCTAGTATAAACCGCCTAATAACTTTCTCTGGTTCAATAATAAAACAAACATTTCTTTTGCTGGCAGCGTCTATTTCCCATCAGAGAGGTTCAAATATTTGTTCAGGGGCGAGGCGGCCATTTTAACTTGGAACCAATTACGGCGTAGATTTTAGTTTTGCTAGGTACTTTAATTAGGAAAGTGATCAAAACTGTGTTAAATGGAATATTGTGTGGGACACTGAGCTAGCCAGTTTGGTTAGAAAAATCATCAATAATTGACATTTAAGTTTCGTCCAGAACGAAGGGACTCGTGCAATATTCTCAATGGTTAAATTATAATGTATCAAATTAGTAGATAATGAGTGTGCACACAGCTCAATTATTTTTTTGCCAATATGTTAAAAGTAAATATTCTTTAATATCATGTATTTGTACTTTATTTCGAATGAAGTAAAGTTGTTAGTACAGACAGCGTCATCAACTGCTAACGCGCGCGTTGAAATTTCATCGCATACCCCCTGTAAGCAAGTGATGACGCTGTCTGTACAAAAACCGAGTCTAAAATTAACGAAAATAAACGGACCCATTTTTAAGCGCGCGTAAGCTGCTATGACTATTATTTTAAGTGTTAAGTAAATCGAACTTATAACTCAAACTCAAACTCAAAATCATTTATTTCAATTAAACCATTTACAGGTACTTTTGAATTGTCAGAGTCAGTCAGTCACAAAGTTGAAGCTAGTTGCTCGTTCCAAACAGTAGGTTTCTATGGAGAAGAACGAGCAAGAAACTCCATGAACACTCTTTTAAAATCAGATAAATTTTACAAATTTAGGTTACATCATTCATGTTGAATCTAAGGGTACAATGTGAGAACAATGTAACACGTCTTGCATGTTAAAAGAGGTCTAGAGAAAAATATAGTTATAATAACAATTCAAACCAAAATTTAAAATAACCGAGGCAGCTAAGAGATGACCAGTCCCAACCGACGGCGTCCGTTCACGAACATGACGCATGGATCGGCACCATTTAGCTCAACCATTTTGAAGGGAACCGAATGATCCAACACATGCGCCACCGGCAGCGAGACATTCAAGTGAGCATGACTCTCCCAACCGCCAGGGCATATTCAAGTCAATGAGAGGTATACCTCGTAAATGGTAGCTTTAAAGAACATAGTGCTCACATGTATGTGCTACGAAAAATTATATAATATAAATTATAAACATGCTAGTTGGCCTGGTATTGCCTGGCATAAGTTTGTAAATATAGACGATTTAGAAAACAAATCACCTATATAACAAATACAAGTTCTCTGGCCTAAACCGATAGTTTCGTAAAGGAAACCCGAGCACGAGCGAGCTGAGTAAACGTAGACATAAATTAGATCGATTTTTAAACTGGAAATACCCTTTTCGCACACAATATTAATTTAAAAGCTTTGTTTACGTCAATAATAATTATATTGTTTATTTTCTCGCATAAAGATACATACGTCAGCACATCAAGCTTTTCCCAATTTAACATGAACCTTATTGTTTTGTAATAAAGTTGAAAAACTATCAAAGACATTTGACAGGTTGGGGCAGCTGGCCTCTATGGGGGGGGAGTCTAACACCTCACTCCCCCTTTGACCAGAGAAGTGGCCCGCACCAGCGGGCCGGCACCAGTCGGGGGTTGCGGAAGTATCTCCAGTTCCTGCGACCCCCGGCGTAGGTGTGAGATGGAACACCGGGGTGGTTTTTAGTCAGTAAGAGTCTGACAGACCCCTCCGCCCGCCCCAGGGCGGAGGACATCCATGAGGATTTTCCAAACAGTACCAAAAAATAAAGCTGGCCTCTATAGATTGTTACAGCAGTGCAATTATACAATTTTGCTTTATGCTAGAACTTTTGTGAGAGCTGGAGTCGTGAACTATATTCGGGACCTGTATGACAGATCTCCAGGGTCACACTCCTTTAAACATAATCATAGTTAACGGCATTTTAATGGATGATACTAATTGTGTTTGTCGTAGAAAATTAAACCAAAATGCAATAGAATATTTTTATAATCAATTAAGAAACGGTAACACTAAAAAAAACCCGAACAAGTGCGAGTCGGACTCACCCACCGAGGGTTCCGTACATATTTGTAGGTACATATCCATACTTCTATACTAATCCATACTTTAATCATCTTAATATTATAAATGCGTTTTTTGCGACATAAACGGCCGTATCTTTTTTTCACGTTAACATAGAGGGTTGATTTTTTTACAGCATCAAGGGACTGTAGACTTAAGTATATGGTTTTAATTTCAACTCGATACCTCCACGCGTTCCCGAGATAAAGGGTCTTGACTGACAGACAGACAGACGGACAACGAAGTGATCCTATAAGGGTTCTGGTTTTTCCTTTTGAGGTACGGACCCCTAAAAAATTAAGTCATCCCCTATTTTATTGATTAAATTTATATGGTAGCACCCGTAAGAAATACTTACCCTATCCATTCCAAAATAAAAATTCGGAGATTGAAAAAGAAACACTCGAATTGAGCACCTCCTCCATTTATTTAAGTCCGTTGAAATTACAAAAAAAGTAATCAATTCAACTACCACTTAAAAAATGAAACGTAAACAAAATAAGAGCAAAAGCAAGCATGACCCAAAAACAGACCCATATGTTTATTAATTACGTTAAAAGCTCATATCACTTCATATACGATCGCGTCACTCTGTCTGTACTATCGTGCTAACCTCAAAAATAAAGCTTTTTACTGGTATTTAGAGATTTTATAGGTTCGCCCTGATTAAATGAGTTTAAAGTATTTAAACATGCGAATATGCAGTAAGTACCTACTGGGTATCTTCAATGCACGAGTGAACCGGTTCATCCTAGGCAAGCGTGCTCCACAGGTGCTCCATCTTAGGCCGCATCATGACTTAAGATTAGGTGAGTTGCTGTCAAATGCAAACCTAATAAAATATTAAAAAAAACCTATCACTGGAAATCCCACGTGCCGAAGAATCCATATACAACACGATCCCAAATGGCTTCCTTTCAGAACAGCTACTTCACCGCCATAAAATAACTAGTAGTGTCAACTAATAACTGTCCACTATTGCCAAATATAGTCGGGTATCGTACCACGACACACCGAACTTCACCTTACATAGCACAAAAGAAAAGTTAAATTTCTTTACACCGAAAATGCGGAACAATATCCTTCTTACACGAGCGCTTACTTTTACAAATTACTGGTGTCAATTCTGTTGTGCACGAGTTAAACTTATTTTAAGCTATTTATATATATTTTTCTTCAATAACACAAGAAATACTGATATTAATAAGAGCTGTCAATTTAAGTTGATCTAAAATGTTCATACAATTATAGTTGTCATTTCAGAACGTATTGATTAAAAACACTGCGAAGCTCAAGAGAAAAAACTAATTTGACATCTCAACTTAGTTCTCATCTGTCGCCGTCCTTCTCTTCAGCTGCATGGCAGTAAGAGATGCCAATTGCCTAATTTTAATTTACTTTGTGAACAAGGGAATCAGCGCTAGTGTCTACATAACAAATTGAATAATATTCATCTTCAAATACTTTAGTATAATATGTGGGAGTTCTAGGTTATACCTATGTATATTATGTAAGTAGGTATATATAATCAAGGTGAGTAGGTAGCCTTGTATGAATCACCGCCAGTATGTCCCAATAAGCATGAATGAGTGATGTCTTATATTTATCTTGCTATCTTGTTTAAGAAATTGTCTTTCAGATAAGGTGGCTAGAAATGTAAATAACATTCTGTTGTCTTTTATGTAGTTGTGTGATGAATGAGTCAAATGTATTACTTAAATATGTGTTTGCTTTGTACTTAATACTAGCGACCGGGCCCGGCTTCGCATGGGGCTATAGCCTTTCTCAATAAATGGACTATCCAACACAAAAATAATTTTTCAATTCGAACCAATAGATCCTGAGATTAGCGCGTTCAACCAAACAAACAAACAAACTCTTCAGCTTTATAATATTAGTATAGATTTTTGGAACGAATTTCATTAATGCGGTAGGTGTGTGTTTTGCGAGAAAATGCAACGTCACGTAAGATTTTTATGTTAAGACTTCCATACGTCTTTCTCTTTTACCCACGGGAGTTATCTCTTTCGCTTTCTATATTTGTGTATGTGTGCGAGTGAGTATCGAGAGTCAAGCAGAAATTTACAAATTTTATTTCGAATAACATTCGGAGTTAAAAGATGTGTGAGGACTTCGTTCCTGACAGGATCACCTGACCGTTCTTTTTTAAATTCGTCCTTTCTTGTCTGGCAATGTAACCTTTCACCTAGTACTAGTAGGTTCTTATAAAGTGGTAAACGTAGAAGCAAATCTCATATTTCAAAAACTGTTCGCATTTTAGTCACAGTATCAATCTGACAAAAACTTACCGTCATCAATATTGCTACACACATACTGTTTAAAAAAAAAAAACGTTTCCCCGCGTTAGGAATTTCGCCTGTGCCGTGGGTGCGTTTACAAACATTTAAACTAACATACACAAATAGCCAGACCCGGAACAACTATCTCTAGGCCATACAAATATTTTTGTTCCGTGCGGGAATCAAACCCGCAACACGTAGCGCAGCAGTTGATCGCTCAACCACTGCGCCAACCGTGTCGGTCGAACTATACGAATAACGATATTAGTATAAGTGAAAACTCTTTTCTTTTTTGTTTTTCTTTTAATGTCCTGGAGTTGGGAATAGACTATTTTTCCATTCAATATTGTTCATAATTATGATTATGTGATCACTGGATATTTTGCGAATTGGACATTGTGCGACCACTGGACATTTTGCGCCTAAACGTAAATACAACACGTCGTGCTAGGAAGATGGGATGGCGCAAGGGTGTCGACGCTTTTGGGTTACTTAATGACACTATGTATACCATTATTTACGTTCATCTAAGTAGCAATCTGGATATATACTGCTAAGTAGGTACTGGGCTTATAAATTATCTACAAAAACATGGTAATGTCATACTCGTTACACAGACTTTGGAGAACTTTTAATAACGGTAAATACCTTAAGGTAGGTATTTTGTTACTTTTGGTAAAACATTACAATGTTTTTAAAATGAGATCGCGTGCAGGTAACCTTTAACGAAAAGTTCGAGATGAATAATTAAGTTGTAATTGGTAAAATCGATTCATTTAATAATGTTCGGTAACTATTACAAGTAGGGTTGCCAACCCTACTATATAATTTAGTATCCTACTATATTAGAGGCCCGACTACTATATTTTTGAAAAATAGATATAGTAGGCGAAACTACTACCTATATCTTAAAGGCATCAAACTCTTAGCAATAATATTCGTTTCAAAATGTGTATGCGTAAAACAAAACGTCAATACCACATATACTTACTTCCTGGTCAATACCTATTTTTAACGATTCTGGAATGTCAAGTTGACAGATGCGTTCAATAATTCACAAAATCATCTCCAAAAATTAAAGTACCTACCTAATTTTTGGAACCTACCTACTATTTTTTTTCATCTTTCCGTTGTCTACTATATTTTTATGGGTAAAAATTTAAGAACTACTATATTTGACCGTCAAAGAGTTGGCAACCCTTATTATAAGACACAATAAGTTAACTTATTCAACACAATATGTAGGTAGATTGTACTATGTTTCTCGTTACTACTAGGTACTGAATTTAATATTTTTCTAATATTGGGTGCATAGTTTTTTTTTTTTGTTAGCCTGTTCTGTCCCACTGCTGGGCATAGGCCTCCCTCCATGCCTTCCATCTTTCCCGATTCTTTGCTTCCCCCCACCAGTTTTGCCTAGTATTAATAAAAAGAAATATATAAATATGAGTAGTCATTCATAATTCACAAACGTGTATTAAGAGCGCCCATCCCGTCATATTTCCCATACAAACACTCGTACGCGACTACGGCGTTATAACAAATTATTTCCTAAATATTTTTAACACCTAGGTATCTTGTGGTTAAAATCTAGGTTTGTATGAAGCCAAAAATAAACTTTTTTGGGAAACTAAATCAGTAAACACGTCCGAAAATTAGCATTTTTGCACAATTTTGTCTGAACTTTGGCCGTTCATAATGCACTCATACATTGTAAAAGTAAAAAAACAGCTTCATACAAACCTTGCACATGTTGTACTTGTACATGTGATTCTGAATTCCAAACATTATTACCAAAAACCTGTAAGGCTTTTTCAAAAACACGTATGTCCTGGAACAAGGTTTGTGAAATTTCCGCGCGCCAATTTTCCTGTGATGTTATCGCGTTCTCACTCACTCGTTTGTTTTCGAGCTTTGCGTTGGTTGAAACAAAAAAAAAATTAATCACGCTCGCGTTTAAGTTCGTTCGATGGGGAAGGGCAAGGGGCTATTAAACGACTTTTACAGATTTTAAACTGACAATCACGTCAAAATGTGCAGTGTAAATGATTTGAAAAAAATATATGTTAAACTAGAACATTCTCTTAATCATATAGAAAGTGAATATTTTTGATTAAGTTCATATTAAATAGTTTAATTAACTCGTGAAGTTGTGTCTGACGCGGGCAAAACATTGACAATCACACAAAATCTACCAGGTATAATTATCCGAAACTTACACTATCTTACAGAAAATTTTATTATCTATCTTTTAGTAGACGCCGTTTTTTAAATTTTGAAAGAATACTACTTTTATTTAATTTTTTTGACTAAACTTTGAAAGTTTTGGACGCAAAACTGATGCAGAATGGACGCAGTCTGCGTCCAAAACTTTCAAAATTTTGTCGAAAAAATTAAATAAAAGTAGTATTATTTCAAAATTAAAAAAAAGGCGTATACTAAAAGATAGATAATTAAATTGTCTGTAAGATGGTGTAAGTTTCGTTTAATTATACCTGGTAGATTTTGTGTGATTGTCAATGTTTTGTCCGCGTCAGACACAACTTCACGTATTAATTAAACTATATAATATGAATATAATTAAAAATATTCACTTACTAAGTGATTAAGAGAATGTTCTAGTTTAACATATATTTTTTTCAAATCATTTCCACTGCACATTTTGACGTGATTGTCAGTTTAAAATCTGTAAAAGTCGTTTAATAGCCCCTTAAGTAGGTAGTTACTGGCTTACTTATGTATATAAAAACAAAATGGTAAAAAAGACAAAATAAAAAGTGCGATATCATTATGATGACTCATAGTATTTGTTTTAAAAGCCAAATTATGCACTTATTTGCATGGATTTTGAAGCAAGAGCACTAAAAGTAGAGAGGTACATTGTTCCAACTTGTTTATGTAAGTACTTATTTTTTTATACATACCGTCATCTATTTTACGTTCTGTACCATAGAGTACCGCCTCAAACAATGTCTGGACAGAAGTGGTAACAAAAACTGTGACAACAATGGGGAGGGTCGTCGGGTCTCGTCCGGCCCATTTTCACACGTCTCGGTCCCCTTGCACCGTCATGGTAGGTAGCTGTCAGTGCGATGTGACGGCGGGATGGCGCTTAGCATTCTTTTCCTTTTGTGTCTGCACGTGGTGCTATTCAAAGGTTAAGTTGGATTTAGGACTTATTGTTAGTGGATTTAAATACTATTTTGTTTGTCAAATTACTGTCTAGTGAATTTGAGATAGTGTTGTTCAAATTCGTAATAATTTAGTCACGTTGGTCAGCACACGCCACACACAGCACAGCACAGCACAGCGTCTATTCTTCCGTAGACATAGCGTGGTCATGCTACGTGGTCGTGTCAGTATGTCTACTGACAGGAAGAATAGACAAACTGTACCTACTGACTTGTCTATTCTTGCTGTCAGTATGTCTATTCTTCCGTAGACATAGGGTGGTCATGCTACGCGTGCAGCATTCGCATACTACCTACTTATAATAAATTGCTGTTTATTTTATTGTATTAAGTAAGTATTTAATTCTTTCGTCTAATGTTTGTATAAACACAAAAGGTACGTAAATGTATTTCCGCTATTTGTATTATTAGGTAAATTGTAAGTAAAATAGTATTTTTATAGTATGTTAACAAGAAAGCATATTATTATGTATATTAGCCATAAATTACATTTATAAACGGTATTAAATGCACAAACAAGTGCGTTTGCAAACGGTCTGCATTGTTAACCGTGGTTAATATATTCTATTGAAAAATATGTAATACATGCTCCTATTGTTTAGATACAAATCCACTATACTAAGTACATAGTAACTTTATATTGTTCTATAAAATAATGTAGTTAGGTGAACAGTCTGTACACTGCATTCAATGTGACTTTCAGAATAATAGCTGTAGAGCTGTAATTTAAAAATATATTTATTTCATAAATATTATGTTTCTAAATAGGTACTTAGTTACTTTATTTAAGAAAGTTTATAATAATAAAATGTCCTACTGTGCAAAGGTCTTCGAAGTTATAGTGAGACATTACATTACATACCCTACATTACATTACTATTGTGTATTACCCATATTTGCAAAATAAAAGTCTATTCTATTATATTCTACAGTTCAAATAAACTTTCCTAGGTTAGGTACGATACGTCGATACGTCCGCGTGTTTGTTTATGGCTATTTTTTTCTAAATAGAACAAAATAGCATTCAGGAATAACGATGTTACTAATTAGTGAAAAAAAAAACAGAATCGGTCCAGTAGTTCCTGAGAATACCACTTTCAAACAAAAACCAGACATACAAACTCTTCCGCTTTATAATATTACTAGCGACCCGACCCGGCTTCGCATGAGCCTATAGCCTTCCTCGATAAATGGACTATCCAACACAAAAATAATTTTTCAATTCGAACCAGTAGATCCGGAGATTAGCGCGTTCAACCAAACAAACAAACTCTTCAGCTTTATAATATTAGTATAGATTTACTTAGCATAGACTTAAAACATTACCTACCCTATAAAAAAAATCTTATTATTATTATAAAAAAATATATATAGGGTAAATGAGCATGGGATGGGATGGGATGGGTAGGGAAAATAGCATTGCAAATACTTTACGCTGATAGCTAACTATCAGCGTAAAGTATTTGCAATGCCATTTTCCATAGCAAATAAGAAAGAAAAAAAATGCCTTCGACAGCTAGTTACCAACCGGCGTCACAGCGAGCCCTGTTGCAAGTCGGACCGTGCACTCTCCTTTATTTCTATTGACGGGGCTCCCTTTTTGCGTAACTGCGCACCATGCTCTGACAAATTTTATTATTGCTTTGTTACTTGCCTGGGTTTTTATAAAAACTTTGTTAACTTGGGGCATGGGTCTTGGCGAGAGAAGTATGGTTGTTGCCGTTGTTGGACTCATTATGCGAACTGGAAACATTGAGTTATAATGTGTATGTAATGTTATTATAACTCAATAACTGGAAACCAGTTTTCATTGTTTTGGTTACATTTGTTTTGTTTTGTGCCTGTGTTCGCAGGCAAACCAAGCTACCACTGTTTAATAATAATAGCCACAACGAATCTACAAAACTTCACTGATAGAATTTTACACTATTACCACAGTATAAGTATTAGTACTACCCTACAGTAGCGACACGCTCCGCCTCCCTCTGAAACCGTTCCTCACCTCACCTCACCTCTCCCTGCGTCGAACGACTAGCTCTGGAAATTGCGTTTTTGTTCGCGCGGCGCGTAGACACGCACACTCACGCACGTATCTGTACAGTCTATAATTTTTGTATTAGTGTAGGCAATTATATCGTTTCGTTTCTACGGAGTGTCGCGGGTGTGCTATTACCGTGTACCATAGGCTGTTTTATGGTGCGTATACTGAACTTCCACGTGGATAAAATCGCGGAATAAAGCTAGTGTTTGATAAGTAGGTAGTTAAAGTTGAGCTTTAACAGCACAAGGCTGGATAATTTTTCACCAAGTTTCAACAAAATCTTATCAGTATTTTGATTGTGCACGCACAAACGCCCAACAAACGAACAAAAAACATTTTCTCTTCGAAGGATAGGGATAACCCAAAACCAGGTAATTTTTACGATATTGAAACGAATTCTACCATTTTTGGTTTTGTGATGCTAAAATATTATTAATCAGCATCATCATTATCATTTAGTTTTCGTTTTTTTTTCTGCGATTCGCATCTCGCAGGTTAACCTAGGAGGCTGTGGGCTGCTGGTTCGGGGAGGGATTTACTTTTTGTATCAAATCTGACATGTATGTATACAGATCTTCTAAATCTAAATATCTACATTTGTTTGTTTGTTACGATTGAACTCAAAAAGTACTCTCACGATTTAAACAATTCTGGCATCATTAGAATGCTACATTATCCCTAAGTAACATAGGCTATACACATCGATTGAAAAAAAAATAGGCATCCTTGAGAAAATTCACGTGGCAAAGTGCTAGTAAGTTATCTTATGTTGGTTATGTGTTGTGTTTTCGATTCGATTCCCTAATAACATAACATGTTGAAGCACAACAAAATAAAAACAACACTCAAATCGAACGATGAATCGATGCTCGTGCTCGGACTTAATAGTTGAAGTGGAATTCGCGAACTGTGTCTCGACTGTTAAAAAGACAATCGATACATTGCGTGCTTTGTTGAATAAAAGATAAATGGAATTTAATGCTTATTCTAGGAACAATCATTGTATAGCTACCTGTTATAAGGTCATGTCACTTGATACAGACGCATGTTAGAAACCCATTAAAGATTTTTTAACCTATTTGAAAACACTTTAAACTTTATTCACGTGACCCGAGGATTGCCTATTCTTAGATCAAATAAATCTGGATTGCCATACAACGTGGCAATGCTGCCGGGCACGTGTCCCATTGACAACTATGTTGATGACAACAACAATAACACCACATACAACACACACTACAACACAACTATACAACATAACTACACAACACAACACACACAACTACTCAACAACAATCACAACACACACACACAACTCAACTATGTGTGTGGTGTGGTGATGTGGATGATTTTTTGGTGTTCAATGAACTTAACCCCTTTTTTTTTAATTGTAATTTCCTAATTCTACAGTACGGTCAACGTAACTTGGCGCGTCTGAAGTTAGCCGATTAGCTGCGCAGTAGACAATTTCGTTCCTAAAAGTTCCATTGCGCAGCCAAACAGCTAACTTCAGACGCGCCAAGTTACGTTGACCGTATTGTAAGTCTTGTACCTACTTATAGTATATTTAATTATGGTTTTCAGTTGTAAATAATAAAGACTGTAGTGTTCCTATCTACTTCATTTTAGCAATCACTAGGATAGACCCGCCCGTAACACGAGTTTAGCTTAGTTCTCTTCGGCGCTTATCAGTGTATCATGTCGACAATTGGACCAACTGAAACAAGTGCCTTATTTAGTCAAAATCAAATGCTAGTTTTCATTGAGCCCTTTTCCAACATGTCGATATATTATGTAAATTCACTATTTGGTAACGTTTTAAGATACGCGTAACATATTTGTACACCTGCAAAAGATAAGCAATATTTGCATTGATAAAACATGAATTTGACTGTTTGTCTGTTTATTCAGTTTTACTAAACCGAATTCCAGAAGACGTTGTTACGTAAAAAATTGTCCAAATCGCTGCCAGTGTGGAGCGTAATATCTAAAGAAGATAGGATTTGTCGCACTCTTATTCACATAAATGTATAACCTACTACCTAATTTTCTTTACTCATTTATTGTTATTTAGTATTGCAGTAAATGCAGCGCTTATTAATGTTCAAAATCTATACTAATATTATAGAGAAGAGTTTGTTTGTTTGTTTTGTTGAACGGGCTAATCTCAGGATCTACTGGTTCGAATTAAAAAAATCTTTTTTGGGTAATCCATTTACCGAGGAAGGCTATAGGCCCATACGATCCGGGTCGGGTCGCTAGTGTTTATATAAAACATTTTTGAATAAACAAAAATGAACTCCTTGAACTCTTTTGTCGATGTGAGAGCAGAACTTAGTTCTGCTCTCACGCGAACTTAGATCATATGTGAAGCTGGTTGCTCAGGATGCACCAAACGTATTGTACATTAGGCAACGTCATGGCGGCTTCTTAGTCTTTTCGAGTCGATGATTTAAGTAGAGTACTTTGGTCCAGTAGGTGGTCTGAACGCATGAACAAGATCCACCGCTGATCGTTTGTCTTGGCATGGGTATAAGAAGAGAAGGGATGAAACACATGTGACCAAAAGAGTTATGAATATTAATGTGAATGGATGGAGAAGGAGAGGAGGGCCAAAGAAAAGATGGATGGATTGTGTGAAAGATGATACGAATGAAAAGGGGTTCAGTGAAAGCATGACGGTTGACAGAACGGAATGAAACAAGAAAACATGTTGCGCCGACTCCAAGTAACATGGGACGAGGACAGGAAGATGATGACCTGGGTCCAGTAGGTATCGGTGGCTTCACGCAGTTGTAGTGACGGGTACAGTTTGAACAATGTAGTAGTAAATGACTCGACGGCAGCTGTATATGACACGAACAATCCATAATAGATGAACACACACCAACTTTTACTTGGCTCAGATTTGGTCTCGGTAAACAAGGATACCTATAAAACGTACTGATATGGTTTTGGTAGCGATTAGGCTCCTTACAAGCCGTTAGCTTTATTATGTTGGCGTTTCTTTCCAGTCCATTGCTATTTTATGTCTATTACTTCGGTAGTGCCAACTGTGCGGTATTTTTGCTAGCGATGGAGTTAAGGCTGACTGTTTGTGTTCTACACGTGCAGCCTGTGGAGTAATTATACCCAGCGGGCCATCAGCGCCCTACGAGTGCAATATAATAATGGTTTCAGGATGCTGCTGCTCTGCTATGTTCGCGCACAGTCACGTTGATGGCTTCCATGCCATCATTAGACAGAAATCTGCCTCATTGCTCTGCAGAGTACGGGCGAGCCCCAACTCCATCCTGAAAATCATAGCTGGGAGATGCGACTCTTCGATAATGCATAGCATTATTAAGAGATGTATATCAAATAATAATCTTGTCGCAAAGTTATAATATTAAGCTTTACTAACATAGTCGTAAGATTTCTGTTCACTAACCCACATGGATGTTACTGGTCCGAAATAAAGGTTATTTTTTTTGTCTTTAAGCGATCTCATCCCATATCTTCCCGTGGGTGTCGTAAGAGGCGACTAAGGGACGTACCAGAGAATGGTCAGCAGCGTTCTTTGTGCATTTGTAACAACCATACTGCGATCGCCAACCCGCCTGCCAAGCGTGGCGATTATGGCAAAACCCCCCCTTGGGGGAGGCCTATGTCCAGCAGTGGACGTCTTTCGGCTAAAATGATGATGATGATGAAGCGATCTCTCTCTATATATCTTTATTTAATTATTGTGATCAATTAAGCGTAGTTCTGCTATCACGAGTGAACCCATAATCTCTCAATGATTACATTTCAATATCTGCCTAGCCTTTTCCCAACTATGATGGGGTCGGCTTCCAGTCTAACCGGATGCAGCTGAATACCAGTGTTTTACATGGAGCGACTGCCTGTCTGACCTCCACAACCCAGTAACTGGGTAACACGATACTCCCTGGCGAGACTAGTGATTGTCAGATTTTCTGGCTTGTGACTACCTATATCGACTACCAACGATCTACGAATGACAGCTGGGACCAACGGCTTTACGTGCTTTCCAAGGCACGGAGGGGAAAAGAAACTCCATACTTGTCTTGCTGTTACTTAACCAATCGACCACATCGACCACTTGTGTTGACCACTGAACACAAGTGGCCATCGCATGCTTCCGCCACTTAGTGGCCGCTTCCAGCTACAAGTGGCGGCGTTTTGTGGCCCGTGTGCATACGGAACACTAAAGGCGGTACCACGATTTTGAAAGACCTGTAAGTTGCGCTCTAGCGTTAATATCGTTGTTTGTGATGACGCCTTAATAGTTACTTGCAGTGACGGAGGATCTTAAACCCAATTACGTAATTGGTTGATTCCTTGCGTCTTCTCTGACCGATGAACGTTGCGATTTTTTTTTTACTGATTTTAAATTGCTTCCAGTTTTGGAAAGTTGTCAAAGTGTCGACCTTGCCAGTGATGAATGATTTTGAAAGGGTAAAAAGATAAATACCGTCTTAAATATTATAGTCTAGACTATGTCTGCACAAAATATACTCTAACCACAAAATATTTCACAAACATAGGTAGGTAAGTACTTTAAATGCAAAGCGTGGTTTCAATTTATGCTTTGGCATTTGGCATCTGTAGACTGCGGTTTAGTTAGAGTAGGTACAGTAATTACACTGAAGAATTTCTAGGATTATTACTTAAGAGGCATTTCTGATTATGAAGTTGACGCAACTGTAGATATTATGAAGATTCATTGGCAGGTCGGGCGATTGTGTTGGATTTTTTTTCTTAGGAAAATTCTGTTTCGATCAGATTTGGTACAGGTACTCATAAAATTACAAATCCTACTACTTACTATTATATACGAAATGGGTGGATGTTTGTTACTTTGTGACACCTGAAATTTGGCACACATAGATAGTTATATAGATACGTCTAGCTGACCCGACAGACGTTGTCCTGTCCCTATCTACCTATTTACCTACCCTACACCTAACCTACACTACACCTACCCTAACCCTTAACATTTAGGGGGATGAAAAATAGATGTTGTCCGATTCTCAGACCTACCCAATAAGCACACAAAATTTCATGAGAATCGGTCAAGCCGTTTCGGAGGAGTTTAACTACAAACACCGCGATACGAGAATTTTATATATTAGATTGATCTACCCTAACGCAGAACATATTTTTATCCCATTTTTGTGTTCCCGGATAATTTATAACTTTGGCTAAGTCTGAAGATTACGCAGACGAAGTCACGGGTTAAACTAAGCTAACCTAGCGTCTGCTAGAACTATGGCTAGTGGTTTTATATAGGAACAAATCTTTACATTACGTTCGGTCGGTGTATATTGAACCGTTACATATTCCGAAATACAGAGAAAGACACACCTCTGGTTCTAAGAAGCAGTTTCGATACGGTTCCTTGTTATTGGTCAACTGGGTTCAATTGCGAAAAAGGATAGTGCTATCGGTCATGTATATCACCATCTCTCTCTGGCACTAAAAAAAGGCATTTACACTTCATACTACGGGATATTACAATTAGATTAAAAACGAGGTTCGAAAGTATATCCAAGGACTGATATAAAAATCGTCAGATAACTTTTATCTCAAGAATAAATATTGACAGTTTTTCAGCTTCTATATTCGAAAAGCTGTCAAACCGTCATATTTATTCCTTCGTTAAGACTCATCTGGCCGTGAATAAACTTTAGAGACGGATAGATTAATCAAAACCTTATCCCACTTTGGCATTGTAGAACCCTTATAAGTATCTATGGTAGAACCTAAGTTTAAGTAAAGGGTTTCTTGCACCTGGCAGACATGAACATACGTCCTTTGTCCTTTAGTAAAGCTGTTCTTCGACATTGAATAATATGTATTCTGGGCATTTCTGGGTGCGACCCTCCCCTTTCTTTACAAAGGGGATGTTATCTCGTATGGAACACCCCGCCAATTTCATCTTATGCTGGCACTTCACATGGCGTATTTATACAAACATTCGCCTTATTTCAATAATACAAAATTGACCCTACTCTTTGTCAAATAAAGTCCATTTTGTATTATCCAAATAAGACGAATATTTGCACAATTACGCCATGTGAAGTGCCAATATTACATTTTTGTGAAACTGAAACTAGGTTTGAAGGTATTATTGAAGCTTTAATTAATATCACCCTTTATTTTCAATCGGTTGTAGAGTCGGTAATAAATAGTGCGTTATGACCACTTAAAAGAACATCTGTTTGCATGTTGTTTTATTTATAGGCACAATATCAAATTTAAAGCGTATAGATATGAAGTGTGAGTTTCTTGTTGAACAGTTGATATTTATTTAATAATGTAGCCCACCACCAAACAATCGACATACTCTTTATAAATTGTCAAAACGACAATTTCTAAAGATGTTTGTATATCAAGCTACAACAATTTGTCAAATTTCTTAAATAGGTTTTAAACTTTAGTACAAACCTTTATGGTTCATATTCAACTGGGAAAATTTTACAGTTGGGTATGGCTTGATGTGCTGGCGTCTGTTCATGGCAATAGGTTGCTGTGGCGTCACTGATTTACATATTTAATTAAAAAAAAACTAAAAATCTAAATCAAGAGGTAATAGAAAATTTATCTGTAAGAAATCACCCGCTAATTCGAACCCAATCTCATTTCCGATTTCACTTATCTGTAGGCCTAGCCAAGTCACAAACGTTTCGTATTGTCGTTTCTACAGTAATGAACGCCTTGTCGTAATGCATTTTTGATTTTCGATCACGTGACTTATCGTTGAGATGACGTCATTCCCATACATTTGATTATTTCTATTATTAGTGTTATCGAATTTGGCTAAGCCTATATAGAAGTGAAAAGTATTAAGTACTTAAGAAAAAAAATAGTTCGTTTCACCTACGTTCTCACTTAGTGTCGCTAGCGTAGTTTTCACCGAGTTACGGTACGGTCAACGTAACTTGGCGCGTCTGAAGCGTCACCGCGGAATCAGAAGTTAACATTAAAGTGAGTTATTACAGAATAGCATTGCAGAGCTCCACGCTAGGATACCCCGCTGTCTGAGTTTAGGTTTCTGTAATGTTTATGCATTACATCCAATTGATCAATTCATTACGTCATTTGTTTGGGTGTCGGTAGAAAAGATGGAGAGGTGTGTAGTGTTATTGAAGTGAGTATATTGAGCATAGATTTATCAATATTATACTAAATTAGCGACTTGCCCCACTTGTATAGATAGTCACAGAGCATTTTTCGTGTTCGTAGTTGATCACTTTCAACTTGGTAGTTATGAGAATGTGGCGTATTGACATTGATATGATCTTTATAACTCTTCTAATGAGAAGCAATAAACTTTGCATATCTAATTATTTCAAGCCATTGACGCAAGAATTCAAGTACTTCGTTCGTAGGTCTGTACCTACCTAATTACCTATTTATTCTGGTTTGAAAATAACGAAGGTAGGTATTTCCTAATTCATACTTCCATACTTACTAATTAATTAATCCATGTATTAGAAATGCGAAAGTAACTCTGTCTGTTACGGTTTCACGATGATACGGCTGGACCGATTTTGATGAAATTTGGCATGAAGATAGCTTGAAATATTTTTAATCCGTAACTTTGTCTGCATCCGCGATAACCGACATTCGGACGAAGTCGCGGGTAAAAGCTAATATTTAACAAGTACCTAAGTGAACCTAGGCAGCATTTCAAGAGTAGTAGAATTACTCAAAAGTAGAACAGAGGTAGCCAAATTGTTATAGGTAGGTACATACGTGGTACCTACGTCAGTCATTTCGGCAGGTCTAAATACCTAACAAGCAGAGACATTAGGTACAGACAGACCTACTTAAGATTCCAAGGACTAACTCATACCTACCTACCTATCTTATGTTCTATAATAATTACGAACCTTTCAATTATGGGCTAGGTACCTACCTACACGTTTCGATTGACTTTTGCCTATAAGGGCGCGTATTCGATTTAGCGCAACTCAAAATCTAAACGATTGCTAGAACGGAGTAGCAGCATTGACACACACTAGTACAATACAATGGTCTGTTTGTGTGCATCAGAAAAAAAAATATGCACGAAATAAGTACGAATCATTGAAATTGATCGGCAAACCAAAGCGCGCGATGTTTTACAGTGCTTTTTAAAATAATTGTCTAAAATAAATGAGCCCGTATAACGGACTGAAAAATATTCTGTACATTAAGCATAACTTTTACTTTCATAAAATAAATACCTATATCAGTTATGTTTTTATTCAAATACTGGTGAAAAAAAATTGACAAAGTGAACCGATTTTCTACCTTTTCAACATTATTTTTTAATACATAATAGTAATATTTTCGTAATTTTCGCTCTGTCTTTATGACTGTACCTATATACTGTTGGAAAAACGCATAAAACAAAATGTTTTGGCATACTGTAATGGTTGTATTGGTCCTGAAAGTTAACTCTGACGTCTATTTTCGTAAAACGATATGAAAGAATTGTCTTCGCTTTAAAAAACCATAATTAAAAATTATACTTTTACTCTGTAGCTGTCTAAATCAAGAATTAATCTTTCTAAAACTGTAAATTGTCTTTAAATAATCTGCTCAAATAATTACGATATTGCTCTGGGCAAAACGCAAAAACATGAAGTTTTCGTCACGAATCGAATACGCGCTCCTAAAGGTAAGTATAATTGGCAGAGGTAGGTACCTATCAGACAGTTTAATCCAAGGATCTCTGATTCAATCACAGATTTAGGATTTTATTGGAAACGTCTAAAGGGCCTTTTCGAAGGGCACAGGTAGATAATGAAAGCTGTCTAGACAGAACTGTTTTGTTGGCACTTTGACCGTTATATTATGTTATGTAGGTACATATAGGTAGATATCTAGATAGTACCTATATCTAAAATCATAGCAAATTGTCTATCTATACTATACTAATGTAATAAATCTGAAGAGTTTGTTTGTTCGAACGCGCTTTCAATCTCCGGAACTTATGGTCCGAATTTTTTTTTTTTTTCTTAAATTGGAAGCTACGTTATCAATCACTGAGTGCTATAGGCTATATTACAAAAAAATCAGGGATCGTTAAGACATAACACACGAAGGGAAACGCAGGGAAAGTGCTTGTTGTAGGTAGGTACATAATTTGCATGCCAGCACCAAATGATGCAATGTAACCTATCTTTGCACTTCATATTAAGATAGGTAGATTAAGTAGGTACCAGCTCTGCACCTACGAGTACTTATACTTTTTAGGAAAATAGGAACCTAAACGATTTGGTTCTTGAATATGTAATTAGGTAGGTCTACCTATAAACATGTTACGAGCTTAATGTCTGTCGGCCATCCTCATTTTTACAGAAACAAAATGTCATCGTGACCATAGCTAACTTAGCCTAATTGCTGATGAATAATATTGTCTAGGTAGGTACAGTCGGCAACGAAAGTCGATTAGCTGTTCAGATATTTTTTAAATCTTAATTCTTGAGCAGAAGGAAATACGGACAGAATAGAAAATCAAGATAAACTCTTGACTATGACCTGAAATACTGTACAGACGTTAAGTACCTATTACTTGCATTATTTTTGTGTCTTTTTAGAGGATATAAAAAATGTAATAGTGTTAATCTACTTTTGTTGCTGACCGTACCTAGGTAGGTATATCTAGGTGGGTCTTACCTACATGTAAGTAAGTAGGGAGGTGTATATAGTGAGTTTATGTGAGGTTGTATGAGCTATGAAGATTCCAAGTAGGTACTATCGTGGACTATCCCGCCTGCTCAGTTAAAAAAAAATTCCCTTGGCGCCTGCGAAGTCAACGGGGCGGGGTAGAGAGCGCTTCCATCTTTTGAGTGCAAGCAAAAATGAACTTAGTGGTGGTCAGGCGGGTGTGACCACGATAGTACCTAGGTATTTACCAGATTATTAATTTATTACTTTCATCTATAATAGAGGTAGTTAGGCCGAGGTACTATAGTGAAGGAAGGTAGGTGGATTAGTACCTAGGTGCACCTATTGTAGGTAGATATTTCCTATGAGTCAGCACTTCAGAAGTTAGCACTTTAAAGCCCTTCTTCGCCATTGAAGCAAATGAGTTCGTTAGTAAGGAGTTACTAATAAATAACCCATGGTAATGGGTTCACAGCAATCTATGCGCCCGTGCCCGCAGCCGGCCGATGGTTATGTAGGTGCCTATAGGTACATAGATTGTTGTGTAGGTGTGCGCTGTCTCAGCTTTCTCCCAAAACGTGGGCGACACCGCGCTCCCATTCATGATCGTCTGTGTTTACACCACGCCGCAAACCTATCGAACGATAGTCACTGATACGGAAACAAAATAACGCGACACAAATCGATGGGAACGAACGCGATAACGATTGTTTACCTGCGATTACCGCACATTCAAGGTAACCAACCTATGTAACTCAGGTCTACGTAAACGTTTACACGTTAATTCAACTAACAGACTCACAAGTTAATTCTCTTAAGAACTGTTGACTTGTGTTGACATTGAAAACAGTTACGCAAGTCGATGCAACTTTAGTACAAAATAAACTCGGCGTTGCGTTTACAAGACCAAATTCACGTTCCCTGTGTTCACTGTTCACACAACAAAAAGCCGGGCGAGTGCCGCATTTAAAGACGGTCCCCTTACCTCTGTCGCTCGAACGTATCCTGCGAGGACTACACAAGACAGCCATAGGTATATCCTCAAATGCATCACAACAATGTGAACCGGAACGGTCGCACCAGCAATATGACACTATCACACAATAATAACACAGCACAAAACAATTTGCTGTTATGTTATTCCACTAACACCATACACACGGGTCGAAACGGCGCGCGAAACGACATGCGACGTCGGTTTGCGATTGTAGTAAACTGAGTGGCGCTTGGAACTCGGTTCAGTGCGTTGAGGGCGCGCGCCCCGCACGCGGCTACTTCGCAGCTAACTTCGCTCGTGTGAGCTGAGTTCGGTCGTCGCCCGATGGTCGATGGAGCTTTATTTCGCGTCACGCACTCCTATTTATTACGTTGGAGAATAATGGCCTAGTCGTCACGTTCACAAAAACAGGCCCCTAATTCTTCTTCCGTTCGATCAACACAACGGTCGGTCCCTACACTGCTCCGATACCCACAAACTTGTTCTAAATTTGGTCATGGGCAAGACAGAAATATTATTTGTTAGGGCGACGACCGTCTGTGTAACATTGAAGATACGTCAAAACAAACAAGTCGTGCGATAGCTATTTAAATGCGTCCAGTACGTCCATGGAAATTTATTCCCTGCCAAGACAAGAGATAACGGCCTTTCCATTCCCTGCCACTCAGGACTCAGTAGTTTAAAGTACAAGTACCTACCTACCTATGACCCCTATTGAATGAATACAGGTAAAGAGTCCATATTTGGGGTGATCTTGAAATAAAGAATATTCAGCTGAAAGCGAAAGTGCGGGTTTTTTTTAGTTTTATTAGCGCGCTTTATACAATCAGCCACTTGATGCACATAAAGTAAAAAAAAACACAAGGGTGGAATTAAGAATCCTCTCCTTTTATTGAAATTGATTAATAATACGACGTCTACGTCTAGTTAACATAGACAAAATTTTAATAAATAAATAGTATTATTCCTGCCAAGTGTATGGTGAGATTGTAGTTGTTGAATTGTTACCAAGAACATTTGTCAATAGCGCCATCTGTTGACACTCTCAAGCATAATATTAAATTCATGACCAGCTAAATTATACAAAAAAAAAAAATGTTACGTAATAATAACGATTTTATTAAGAATATAGGTATGTTACCCTACCTGTACCACTTCATACTTTTTCGAGTTTGCAACCGAGACGAAATGAGACATAAATGGGAGTGATCGTGTATTTGTACATAATTGTACCACCATATTCCGATAGATGGCTCTTTTTCGATGAACCTATAGTATTCCGTATCCGTAGGTACACTGGGTAAGTGGGTACCCATAAGAAATGATATTACATTCTATAAAAAGTAATAACATTATCTTATCAAATTATCACTTTGCAATGTATCGGACCTACTCAGCATTTACACCTGCAAAAAAAAAAAATTGTGATAAAAAGTACAGCTTTGTATATTTTTACCAGTGTTTGTCGAGAAAATCATTTTTATGGTACGCACGGCTACACATCAAGCTATACATTTCCAGTATACGCTGACCTCGCAGCGTACAGAAATGCTATACAAGGCGAGATCAGCATTAACTGGAAATGTATAGCTTGATGTGTAGCCGTGTGTACCTTCTTTTCCTTGGCAGCAGGTTACAGCATATTAAAACACGCGAGTATAATACAAAACCGAAACAATACATGTATGTGGGATTGGACTAATTTCTAGAAGTACCTAAAATGTAGTTTTATTTAATCAATTTTTAGGTAGTTAGGTCCCACTGGGGGCAAGTAACCTGACTGCAACAAAAACTGTCATTGGTATGTATCAGGGTTGTTGCTGATGCATATTTTTTTCACATCAGCGGATGCTGAAGCTGATTTTAATTATTTTCTTAAAAATGCATGGATATTGTAGTGCTCATTTAGAAAATATTCACCTTTCCTGCTGTAAGAGCGCAGGCCGGATAGCACGGCACGCCAGCATTAATGACATCATCCGTCGTGCTCTTGCCTCCGCCGGCGTGCCAGCTGTGTTAGAACCAGATGGAATGATCATAATGCCGTGGAAGTTGGGTAGGCCTTTGATGTGGGATGCAACTTGTGTCGACACCCTTGCGCCATCCCATCTTCCTAGCACGTCGTGTTGAGCTGGGGCGGCTGCTGCAGGTGCGGAAAACCTCAAATGGCGTAAATATAACAACGTTCTTGAAAGTTATATGTTTGAGCCGTTTAGGGTCGAAATATTAGGGCCATGGGGCCCGAGTGCTCACCTTGTTTTTAGGGACATTGCTAAGCGGCTGGTCGACTCTTCACGTGACCAAAGGGCTGGCCTTTTCTTGGGCCAAAGAATTAGCATTGCCATTCAACGTGGTAATGCTGCTAGTTCCAAAAATCCTATCTGTTTCATACCGCTCGCTCTGCCTCCCTCCCGGTCAACAATACAAATACAATATGTCCCTGCCGGACCCGTATCGTGCGATAGAGTTGCAAGTCTAGGAGGCAATTACCTACATTTTCATTATGGAATATGGTTATGGGCGATAACGTTTTTCCCCGCCTAAGGGTCTTCGCCCACGTCAGACAATCGGTGACCGATGTTTTGACGGAGAGAAATGGAACATATGAACTTCAATATACCAACGCAGATGTCCCACAAAAAGTCGATGTCACGAAACTATGAAATAATCGACCGATCCGATAATCGGTCCTACAACAAGTCTTGACGTGGGCGGGCAGCCTAAACCTTCACGAAATGAGACAATTTTCATTGATGAGGTCATCATTGACGAGGATGAGGATGAGGGGTCTCATTCTATTCACTAGGTCTGTACGTTTTGCTTTTTAAGTAATTCAGTATAGATTAGTTTAAAAAATAAAAACGCTCCAGGAAGTTTTTAAGTAAACAAATGTATGCAATATTTCTTGAACATATAAACGTACAGACATAGTTTTTCATTATATCTACAACACTTCCAAAAATTATGAAAATTGGACTAAGTTTACGGGGGGTAAAACGTTATCGTTTTTTGTATAAAACATGCATGATAGGCTCACAATAACAATCCTCTTAAATAAAATACTGTTTCAATAATTTTGGCGCTATCAATAAAAAATATATTCAAACTAAGTAGTGTAGTAATAATTAGTACTAGATTAGTAATTAAGTACTTAGACTACCTAGTGCATGTTACGACTCGAACATCAGCATTAATAATCAGCGTCGATCAATGTGGATGCTGATGCTGAAGTTCAGCGGATGCTGATGTTCGCAAGAACCCTGTATGTATATTCGATGGTTGATAATTGACAGACTGGTGAAAAAATAATTTTGAATAATTTCTAATTTATTTCAAATATAATGGAAGCCGTTGTCGTCCCATGGTCTTGGAATACAATTAGGTGTATTTTTTTAATTACCCGATATTCAACTATAGAATTTAGCTACCTAAACAAAATTGTTATACATCCTGGACAATTTTTAATTATAACACCTACTTAATACAATCAAACACAATGTTATAATGCCACCATCAATATAATTGCATTTCAACTTTCTATAACAACTAAACAAAATAAAAGCAAAAAGTTGATATTCTTAAAACATAATTGAGTAATACAACTCTAATAAACTGTATTCCGAGTGCATGGCATTATAGTTTTAAGCGTTCTTCTGTTCTATGTCGGCCATCTTGTCTTTGTGACGGCGGATGGCATCCTCATGACGCTTGATCTGGTCCTCATGGAAGTTAATCTCCTGACCCAAGTGATTCTTCAGGTTGGAGAGCTGCTCCTTTTGCTGAAAATTCAAAATGAAATGTTACTGGTATTATGATCTAGGAGGTTACTGTGTCCAGTAATAGTGCACAGGCAGATTTGTATTACACAGTTGCCAACAGTGACATGGACAGAGGTGACATTGGCTGGCGACCAGCAGGGCAGCTTCAGATTTGGTCGTAAACCACCATCTCCATGATTGTAGACCATCAAGGTCACCTCTGTCGAGATGCGGTTAGTGTCCTGTATTAGTCGCTTGAATCACAAAACTAGCGTTAGAGCAAAATCATTATAGTAGTAGTAGTAGTATGACGGGCTGGTGTCCGCAACTCCACGTCGAAGCGCGTATTTTACGTACAGGAAAATCATTATAATGTGAACATTACATTCACATTTTGTAAATTAATAAAAATAGCCTTTAAATGGATGGCAAACAAGCAAACATGGGCTGTTTGCTTGTTATTAAGTGTGCCTTATATTAAGTGGCTCATCATCATCATCATCATGTCTACCTTTAGACGCCCACTGCTAGGCATAGGTCTCCCCCAAGGGAGGGTTCAGCCGTAATCGCCATGGTTGGCCGATGCATGTTGGCGATCGCAGCAGAAGCAGACACCTGCAACACCAGGGGGCCAAGTCTGCTATTTTTATAATTTCGTCATTCCAACACGATCCCATTGTCATTTTGCTAAAAGTTCGTAATCTGCTAAATCCATAATGGTCGATCATTGGTCGGTCAATGGTCTCGTGATAGAATTGTGTTATAATGACATTGTCAACAAATTTGAACATTTATTCATATAAGCAATCTGAAATAGTAAGAAGTTCGTAAACTAAGTCAGTCATTAATTTGTCATTATGTACGAGATTACCATTCTACATCATTTCTTTCAATAGAGTGTCATTGGTTGACCATTGGAAAGTCATAATGACGCCATTATATTAGTAGATTACCAAACTTGTCAAAATCAACAATTATGAAATCAATGACAGACCATTCTGACACTATTGTAATAGCAGACTTGAGGCCCTGTGGCCTTGCAGGTGCACTGCCATCTGAGACACAAAACTGATCAACTGTCTACCGTTGCCTGTTTATACGCCACTTAACCCTCTCCCAATTCAGCGAGCCACATACTGTTCACAGTTATCACATAACTCGCTAAATGATTATAATGCTGTCAATAACCAGCTTTTTGGGACAAGCCCGCCACACCATTCCTAAACCAGTGCAACTTCTGAAAGCCAGAAGTAACAGTGGAGACCACCAGAACAGCGTCGAGACTATAAAGCTCGAAGAGTCCCGGAGAAACATTACAACTGACTTGGATCCCATAACGAAATTGTTGTGCATATATATAAAGCACCTGCTGTTGAAAATGCAGGCCTACCTTTCTGTAGAAGTATTCCTCTTCTCTAGCAGCCTCCATTTTGCCGAAAGCACCGCCCGCCTCGCGGATGGCACCGCCACCGCCGCCACCCTTACCGGCACCGGAGCCAGGTTCTCCGCTATACATTCTGAAATCAGTATGTTTGTGATTGAGTAAAATGGTAAAACATCATCTGACTAGCCGTTTCTCAGCTATGCTGGGGTTGGCTTCTAGTCTAACCAGATAAGCTGAATACCAATGTTTTAAGTCTGCTTGCCTGACCTCAACAATGCAGTTACTGAGTAACACAATACCCCTTGATAATACTGGTAGTCAGACTTTCTGGCTTCTAACCGCCCATAACTACTGTCAAAGATCTATGAATGACAGTGGACCTATGGCTTTACATGCTTTCCGAGGCACGGTGGGGTCTCAGTATGAACTGGATGGTAACCCATCCACGGACCGTCAGCGGCAAGCATAGCTTAAACTTCACCAATCGATTCGTACGGCTTTTACTTAGCCACGAGCCCCTTTAAAATGGTTTCCTCATGGTATATCATAACAATGTACCTAAAATTGGGTAGATGACACCATTAACAAATACTTCCAAAACACAACTTCTCAAAAAACATAGTCCATACTAACCCTAAAAACCTAATTAACTTTTATTTAACTGTACAATTCGATTTTTAGTTGCTTTTAAATGAATAAACCCGGTAACCCGTGGGGTGTCCAGGCCATTTCCCGAGGGTGTTGTCGAAGGCGACTAAGGGAAAATCCGGAAGTCGGGGAGCAGCGGCTTCCGTGTACCTAACAACTGCGATCCCCAAGACGCCTGCCAAGTGTGGGAATTATTTATTTTATTTATTTATTATACTAATGCCATACAAAATGGAAGAATCACATTTTGACAGCTCATAAAAAGTATGTTGATCGATTGGTGGTGCCATCTTCTCTATTATATGGGATGGATGGCCGGAGATAAATGATGTGGAAAACAACATTCCATAATATCATCGTAAATGACAAGCACGAAACAACCACTAACAAACTAAAAATATTTTAACAGTAGGAACAAGCATTACATTTTTCAAAATTCTTATCAACTTAACATTGGGTTCCCAAAAGCCCGATAGCTATTGTTCATGACATAGGGTTTTGTTTTGGCAACTGCATCACAACTATTTTTAAACCTGCCAGTCACATTCAAAGCAATATATTGGATGATGAAATTATAGTGCAATAAACAAATCAATGCAAATTATTATCTAGTGTTTTTTTTACTTCCATAGGGAGACACCATTTTATTTAGGTAAATGTAATAATATCACACAAATCAAAATATGGACAGAATTTTCTTAATTTTTGTTCTATAAATGTAATAGGTATGGATGATCATGCCTAATACTGTATTGTTCTTAATCAAAATTTATATTATTAATAATTTGCCCATGATTTATTCACATGAATTTTGTTTCGGTTACTTACCTAATTTTTTTATAATAAATTATAGCCTATACAGTTTCTTAGATTATTGCTCTTTCTATTTGTGAAAACCAAATGAAAATCTATACAGTTGTTTCTGAGAATAGCCTGAACGAACACACACTGAGTTTCAGTGCAGCATATACTTGAAATCTTAATAACTATACTCCATTCACAATAAGATTAGACATAATATACACAAACCTTTTTTACAGTCCCTTCAACCGATTTTGACTTCTATTCCGTAGGCTTAAGAATGACATTAGAGGCAAAAAAGTAGTTCCAATAACAACTATTTTTTGCAGCTGCCATTTGTCATGCCACCAACGCAATATAAGTCAAAATCGGTTGAACAGACTGTAAAAAAGGTTTGTGTATATGTCTAATCTTATTGTGAACGGAGTATAGTGAGATCTGACCAATAATAGTCAAGTTATAAAAAGGGTGTGACATATGAGAACTATCTATTCAACCAATTGCAACAAACACAAGCTATGAACCACCAGGGGCCATAATTATTATGTTAATGCCGATATAGTCCCAAAAAATAATAGCATAGCACTTCATCACACAGTTTCTGGGCAAGCAAAATACTAAAGTCAAGTTACAAGCTATGAATGTAAACAAACTAACAAAAGAAAATATGTGCTAAGTTTTCTTAATTATGTTATGATTAGAAGATGTTGCATGCCTGGAAGAATGTAATTTACTAAGGCATATTAGCATTACAAATAGTAGAATTCTTTTTATTGTTCAAAATAAGTTATTGCCGTTTGTATATCATTTACAATTTGTTTGCTCAAAAATACATTTATGGTAAGTCGAAATCATACAATTTAGAGTTAAAATGCTTAGATATTAAAGAAGATATTGCAATTGCATCTACCTTGTTTAGTTATGTAGCTTCAAGTAAAAACAATTTCACATAAAATCTCTAAGTAAAACACTGTACTGAGAGGACTAGAATAGTTAACAATCTCTTACTTACCTAGTTGTTAAGAATATGACAAATTGTTAGGAAGGATACTTTGCACTACGGCTTAGAATTAAAAATGTAAACACTGCGCAGTAAGCACATCGGCTTGCGGTTTTTATACCCTTTGACAATGACATAGGAGCCAAAGTACTATGTCATACAAATTATAAATAGAATTATTAATGATCACGACGTTGATCGGATTTATCATGATGGTAATTGAAAATTGACAAATATTGTGAAGATGGCTTTAGTAAGTATTGTGAAATAAGAGTGCAGTTTAAAATGATAAAAAAGATTGCGTAACGTTACAATCATGCCGGTAGGAATCCTCACCTTACGCTAACAATAGCCCGCGACAGAGTTGACCTCGTTCTTGGAATGAAGCTCATGATTGAAAAGTGTAAATAAAATTTAAAAACCTAGTTAAGTCGAATTCTTTAAGTTTTTTGGGAAAATATTTTTCGATGGTTATGAAATTATGACAGCGACAGACATAAATACCAAAGATACTACATTGTTTTTTCGAGAGATCGTGCGAGCGTACATTGTAAATATTTGGCTTTTAAGTCCATAAATATTTCCTTCACATAAAATAGGTAATTATTATTGTGAAATGCTGGATAAGTGGATACACCTGGCATTGAAACGTGTACCTACAATTTAATTCGCAGTCAAGTCGAATCATTCTCAAGTGATGGTATTTTATACATGTGGTATATTTTTTTTGATTGCAGTGGTCATTATTGATAAAACACAATAATGCAATGTATGTTAAAGTTTTTATATAGTTTTATTATAGTGATATTCAGACGTATTTTTTAAGCAAATTAAAAATTTGCCCGTAAAGTATGTTATTTGGTCGTACGGCTAAAATTAATAATTTATACTTAGAAAATCCGCAAATTAATTTTTTAAATCAGGGCCAGCGGTGCGCTAAGTTGGTATGTTTCTAGGTAGTTGCAGCAGTGCATCGTTTTTCTACATGAACTGTAACTTCATGTCAATGTACCATATAAAGTATAATTAAATATACCTTTCATTTCAACATCTACGCGGACGAAGTCGTGGGCCGAAGCTAGTCTATGTACATATACAACATGATAACTAAAAAACAGCAATAGCGCCCGCCTGCTGCAATAATAACACTCTAGGGAGTAGCGACCGCCTGGCCATGATATGCACAAATTAAAAAAAGATAGAAATATTGTAGATTAGAATATTAAAGCGCGGTACCTCTCCTTTCAAAATAATTGACAATAATTCAATTGATGTAATGTAATAAAATCAAAACTTACTTAGCCAGCCAGTGTCCTGTGTTAAAATGTGATAAAAAGGTTTTATACAAAACTTCGACAGTAAATGAAAGAAGGATTGATTTGTTGAAATTGCGCAAGAAAAAGTGGAAAGCCGTGCACTTTTAAACTAGACGGTTTATTTCACACATAATGATAAGTGCGCTCATTCATTTACCGACATTACAAAAACACTGTTATCTAACAGTTAGGTATAAAGAGTTTATTAAACCTAAACTTAAAGGTACTTACATACGTCGAATAACACACAAGCTTATATTTGTTAACTTCATATTAAAAACATAACATTAATAGACCTTTGGAAGGTAAACACTAGACTTTTGCCTAGGCGTAACCTATAATTTAATCAGCCTGATAAGACTGATCAAATTAAATATTTCAGGCAACTATTGCACTAACTGAAAAACACAGTACAACAATTAGATTTATTTTGAACTTTGGACGGTAAAATAAGGCGAAGTTGACACTGGTACGTGTGTAGTGTGCGGCAGAAATAGAAATTCCTTACTAGACGTTCGCCCATGTTTGAAACCCGGGCTTTTACTCGAAGCCCAGTTGGTAAAAAATAATGAAAACCAAAATTGGGATTAGAGCCCATATTACACTTGGCTAAATTAAGTAGACTTAACTCAGTCGCTACTGAATTCAGTAAAGTGTAATCTCGCATTCAGTGAGTAAGTAGTAGTAGTAAGTAGTAATTGAAATCAGTAGCGACTGAATTTAGTCGACTCAATTTAACCAAGTGTATTATGGGCTAATAAATATACATTGTTTGTGAGCTCAAGAATATCAGATTCAAGACTCACGTATTATAGCTTTTCGATAAAAAAATTATAAAAAAAAACATAGACAATTAGAGAAAGCGGGAAAATTTAAACTATTTAGACATAATGCGCTGATATAAGAATATTTTTTGTAATTACAGAATCTTCTCGATACCAAATAGCTACTTAAATTGAATTATTTGAAGCATTATTATTTTTATCTACCTACTTCTTAATATGTTTATTATAAAGTATAGAACTTACACCATGTCTTGCTTTTTCGCCCACAGAACATGTTTCAATTTTTGTTCTGCAATGATTTTATTGAGCTCTGCGGTCTCTCTCATAGCTCTCATTACTTGGCGCTCTTCTTTTAATGTCTCCATCTTAATTTGTTTTTCCTCAGCATTATACCTAAGTTAGGAAAATAAAAAAATAATTATTACTGTGAGATTTTTTTTTTTAATTTGGACAGTGGTATCCGGTGGTACCTAATTAACGTTTTTGTTTTAATAACAATGTTAGTAATTAATTATTCCGTGTGGTGTCGGACGTAAAGAATAGCACCAATAACACTCACTTATAATAATCTTGTAGGTCCCTTTGGAAGGGAGTAGTACTTCTATAAGCTTCTTCCGTATTATAGTAAGGTATATCCGTCATAGCTGCGACAGTTCTACTGTTGCAATTAATTGTATTTGGGATATCTTCTTCGGGTGGTACCTCAAAATCATTTGCTTCAGAGTTTTGCTCAGAAACTGACGATGCAGAGGACTCCAACTGGGTTATGCTATTGGTTTTATCTTGAGACATATCAACATCCAAAGAGGCGGACGTATTATTAATACCACTACAACTTGGCTGGTTAATTTCCCTGTAATTAAAAAAAATATTAAAAAACTTAACTGTCAGTATAAATATTCAATAAATTTAAGATCTAAACGAAAAATACCTTATTTGTAACACCAAGTTAACTTAATTAAGTGATATTGGCAAAATTGTTGTCTCTTCCGAAAAAGCT
Organism: Charanyca ferruginea; assembly: GCA_947361185.1. Classification (NCBI taxonomy): domain Eukaryota; kingdom Metazoa; phylum Arthropoda; class Insecta; order Lepidoptera; family Noctuidae; genus Charanyca; species Charanyca ferruginea. The sequence continues at coordinate 25,218,754 of OX376058.1, read as the reverse complement.
ATTAATGAAGAGTTAAAATTGAACATCAAATTAGTGACTAGTGTTTTACCTAAAATACTTTATTACCTACGTAAAACATGACGTCTATGTTATTATAAGGTAATATAATTTATAAATATTAATGAATAATTACTACAAATATTAGGCACTATAATAACGGAGGTGTCATACTTACTCATCAATACATTCTGCTTTAATCTCAATATTAGTGGTGATAGAAGATTCGTTCAAGTTTTCATTTTCTCCTTTTAGAACACCATCTTTTACTAATTCAAGGATCATGCACACTTCTAATGATAATCGAGAATAATTTTGTAGTTGAGGTCCGTTCAAAGCTATTTCTTCACGGGCTATTCTCTTCATATTCTGCCATTGCGTTTTCACTTTTTTTATAGAACTACCAGTAAACTTACAACCAAATTTTGCGGATAGTTCACGTAGTATTTCGTGCCACGCGACGTCTTTTTCTTCGTAATGGTTCGGACCATTGTTTGATTTAGTAACTACCACTTCTTTCCGTTCCTTAATTAACTCGAGTAGGTACTGTTTTTCTTCAAGCGACCAGTTAGGTGTCCTCAGTCGTCGGTGGTTATTTAGCTTTATAATCTTGCCCATTTTCTGCGATGCGTCTCTAGGAACGTGGTTGATCTTTTGCAACGATTTGTTGCAAACGATGCACTCGACGTCCAAAATTATAGGTTTCCACATTTAAAAACAAATGAATGAGCGAAAAACGGGTGAAAGCTTTGACAAGCTATAGACAGCGCTGCTAATTATGCACTGTTTAAAATAAAAACCTATTTTGGAATAAAGTTTGTAATGCACTATTTTTAAATCGTAGAACCAGTATAAAATAAATGAATTAAAATATTTTCAGTTAGGCAACGACCTATATACAAGCTCAAGGGTATTTTAGTTTCACTTATTTTCAGTGTGGATATGCAATTGACTGGCCATTAACAAAGCGAGAAACTGAATCAAGAAGGTTCTAAGTCTAACAAATCCGATAGGTACCTATAAAAAAAAAAATGGTTGGTAAATTTAGGTATTTTTGCAGTGTTCAAAATAAAAAGGTAGGTACATAAACCTACGACATTGCATATAAGCTCTTCTATGCTTTCAACCTTAATTTTCTACAAATAGGTGCGTTAAATTAATAGGTACCTATTTGGATAACTGTCCCTTAACGTCAAAATGATTGATGTTTTAATTAATGTGTTGATTTTAAATATAAAGTATCGGTAATATAAACGGGTGGTAATACAATATTGCTAAGGTAATTTAATTAGATAATTAGCTACTTCTGTAGTTTTTTTACATTATCTATAGGTGCTTCATCTTTCATGTTATCGTTTTGTATTTTATTTATTTGACCAGATTTATTTATTTTACTTATGAAACAAACCCGCCTACTGCTTGTGTAAGTACCTACCTACTCGTTAACTCATAGATATACTACTTTTTTAAATACTTACCTACACATACATGACATAACGAATGAAGTTCTTAAACACGCAGGTACCTACATACTGCAGGGAGGGAGGCGTCTGTTGGACCTTGATCGATAGCCCGATAGGTACCCGTATCTGAGAGGTACCTTTTACCGTGATGATGAGGAGAATGAGGTAAGCAGTAACTTAACAAGGCTCTATTTACTTGGTTTAAATTTTAAGGTCAGGTAGGCGGGTAAAGAAAAATACAGTGTTGCTCACCCCTTATTATTGACATGAATAACGTGTACCGTTATTATTATTTACTTATTACATTTTATCTGTCGAAGGACATATATACATTGGAAACTTTAGCTTTGTTTAAATTAATAGCACTATTTCAATTATGTAAATGTGAGAACTATGGACCCATTTATTTATTAAATGTGTTTGACTTGTAAGAGCATGGGCGGTTTAGTGCATTGTCATGCTCGCTCAAATGTCTCGCTGATGGTGGCGTGTGGGTTAGATCATTCGGTTCCCATCAAAATGGTTGAGCTAAGTGGTGCTGCTCCGCGCGTCATGTTCGGTTCAGTTGAGATTGGTGGCTTCTAAATTAATTTATTTTTAATTAGAACTTTTTGGATTTCTCTTCATTTACATTGTTTTCACATAAGTATAGAAACAACAAGAATAATGTAGGTAACCAAGATTTTGTAAAAGCTTGATTGAAAAGAGTGTCCGTGGAGTTTCTTGCTCGTTCTTCTTCATATAGACCTACCCTACGTTTTGGAACGAGCACCTAGCTTCAAACTGACTAACTAACTGACTTTTTGACAATTCAAAAGTGCCTGCAAATGGCTTAATATTGAAATAAAATATGCTTTGATTTTGACAGAGTGTTTGGCATAACCGCATAAGAATACTCTAAAGGTACATTTAGGCTAGTATACTTAGTATTGTATACTCGACTGGTGTCCCCAACTCCAAAACTCAGCGAGTAGGTAGCCAGGAATTAAATCATTCGATCCCAAGAGATATAATCAGCGCTTTGACGTTAAGGCTGCTCTCTGGAAAAAAGCTTGAAAGAAGCATGCAGGTGAAGCAACTTTTCGTCGACATTTACAGAGAAATTACATCTGAAAAAAAATCTACGTATATAGATACGTAATTTGGTTTAGCCACAATAATTCTATCGGTATCACATAATAAGAAAAAAAATGTCAAATCACCTCCAAATCATTGAGATGAAACTATTTTACTCCTTAATTTCTTATCAAAAGAGTATAATATAAAAAAACATCTACTGCTTTGCAATACACAGGAAAATGATTTGGTTTTGTTACTTTTTACAAATATGTAGGTAGATATTATTTTTATTACAATAAATTAAAAATGCGTCCGATTAAAGACTGCGTCTACATCGCTCCCGCACTCGTCCACAAATTCAGTACGGGCCAAATGCTCAAGGTTATTGGCATGTATACAAGCCTTAAGGCGAACTACTGAGGGGTACCTGGATTACCGAAGTAGGTACTTTATTACTGTTTATAGCGAAGCACATGTGGGCTGTTATCTCATCGGCTTCCATGCTGGCTCTGCACAGAGGGCTATGTAACAATTGATGCAATTGCATAATTTTACAATAGCTTAGATAAGCCAGAACCTGAAATAATTTAAGTTTAATTTATCCTTCACTTTCAGTCGGATACAACTGAATAGGAATACCTACCTACATATGTACGTATTTATTTATTTTTAGTAGGTAGGTAACTACTTTTTGTGTAGATTCCAAACGGAAGTCCGCCTTCGTCCCAGTTACCCCTTGGCTGTCATGCCTTCTAATGTGATTTCCATCAGACATCATTTGAAGCGTAAGTTTACGTTCCAGTTGAATGCCTTTTAGCCTTTTCATAATTTAACACATTCATGGCTTCTGACGTTTATACTTTATAGCTGTGCTGGTAGTTCAGCTACTGTCCGCTAGATGGCGCTAGTAGTTACATTCAATTGAAACTAACCTTTGACTTGTGTGTGATTCATTTGGGGAAAAAAAAATATGTGAGCTATTTATTTATTTATTTATTTATACTTCATGCACAAAGGTACAAAGGCGGACTTAATGCCTCTATTGCTATTTGCATTGCGTTATAATGTCTTTCTAGTTTGTTACTGAACTGATAACTCAATAATTATGTGTTTAGTTGCATTCAATGAGATAATTATACTTAGAATATAATTTCATTTATTTAGACAACATAGATTCATTCATCCATAGTAGGTATGTGTATATTTCTGTATTTTTCAGCATGTAGGTAGGTACCTCTATTTTAATAAAAATGAATTGCTTTTCGTTAGTCTCGCTAAAACTAGAGAACGACTGGACCGATTTGGCTAATTATGGCTCTGAAATATTTGTGGAAGTCCAGGAAATGTTTAAACGCTGAATTTTTTTTAAATTCACGAATAAAAGTGTAGTTAGGTATAGGGACAGGACAACGTCTGTCGGGTCAGCTAGTCTAATATAAAAATATTGTGTCATAATGTTTGTTTTGGAACTCCGAAACGGCTTAACCGATTTTTATGTTTTTTTTTTTGTAAATTTGGTACGGTACCTAAGTCTAAGAATAGGCCGTAGGCTATTTTTATTTTAGTTATTTGGCTAATCGAAATTACCTGTTCAGCTGGTATATAAAATAATATATAAATCTGCCTATCCTCAAGAGAGGTAAGCGTGATATATTACTTTTACAAGGTCTAAAATTAAAATAATTTGCCACACCTTACAGGTGTGTTGGGTAACAAGTAGGTACATACCAATTATTAATTTCTAATGATCAAAATCAAAAGTTGGTATGTAGGTGCTTGGTACCCATTACGATAGAACAAAAAAAACATTTTCTACTTCCATCATCGGACATCCTTCATCATCAGACGAGCAGAGATACAGCGAAGCGTCACCGCTATATGGTTGAAGTTCCACGGTCTCGAACCAAGCGTTTTGCTTCCATTTTTTTTTGTGCTAACTGCCAGGTTGCGGAATTCACTGCCCGCCTCTCTGTTCCCCGATAAATATAATCTGGGATCTTTCATCCATGAGTGAACCGGTTCATCCTAGGTAAGCGTGGTCCGACTTAGGCCGCATCGTCACTTAAAATCAGGTGAGATGCTGGCAAACGCACGCAGAGTAGAATATTAAAAAAAAATTAAGCGAGTTGACCCGCTTGTTTTTTTTCGCATTCGGTTTGCCGAACCGTTTGCCAACCAAATGCCGAACCGAATTGGCCGACCCCCAAAATTGTAGAGGTACTTAGCGGCCCTTACTATAGGTGTAAAGTTTGATCACATAATTACCTATTTTCACCACACATACACACACACACCACAAACACACACACTTCGCACAAATATACACACTACACATAGGTACACACACACACACAACCCACACTAACCTCTGCATGCTACATTTTTATTAAAAAAAATATACCTATACTATTTCTCATACTATTATGTCTGGGACATAGTTTTCTAATTGCTAATACGGGCGTTGATAGCTGCGATACAGTTATTAACTTTTGCGGCTATCATCGTTTTCTGTAAGTCACTACTTATTTGCCAACTGTTTTTATGTTCCTAAATAAACCTTTTTATTTTTTTTTAGTTTAATATGTAATAGGTAGATTGATGAATTTATAAGTACCTACCTACTTACTACGAAAAATCACAAAAAAAAAACAAAACTTTTTTTTTAGTCCATGTATGTAACCTACATACCAGTAACTAATTAGATTACAAAATTACATCCAAACACTGAAATATATTTTTAAATAACAATAAATATTCATTCTTTAATCAAACGAGTTTCCGTTTACGTCGCGCCAAATATTATAGTTCTTTTGCTTTTAAAGCCCACAAACGTCACTACGTTTGCAACAAAAAAAGAAACTGTATTAGGTACTTGGAATATTAGTCAAGGAATTTCATTAGTAATTGGTAAATAGTTCATTACTGTAATTATTATAGTTTTTTAATAAGTTAATAAGCCTGAAGCTCTTCCTCGTGTTCATTATCACAGTCTCTCGTAGAGGCTCAACAGCGCTGCACGTTTGTCAATGTTATTTTTTTCAACGCATCCAGAGTGCATCGTTGTTTTTTTTTCGATTGGGTACAAGTGTTTACAGTTTTTCGGTTTAGTGTAGTTGGTGTCTGATTGGATACTCAGTGAAAATAATGTTTTTTGTACACTTAACGGTTTTGCTTTAATTGTTGTGAAACAATTCCTCTGTTTTAGTTTCTTACCGGTAAGTTGTAATAAGTTTTGTTTTTTTACGATCTTTTACTGGAAAAGTACCTATTCATAGTAGTAATTATATTCATCAGTACCTATCACTTTAGATATTCGTACACAAGAGTAGACATACAGTAGTGCAGTTAAATGTTCAGTGACCCATTTCTTAAACTTTTAACAACTATCGAATAAGGAAGCCACCGCAAATAAAATATTTGCTTAATAATAATATTATATTGTACATACTAGCGATCCATCCTGGGCTTCACATGGGTAGGTATTATCGTCATATTTCAAACAATTTACACAAAACTTTAACAAATCATACACTTAAACCTTCCTCATGAATCACTCTGTCTTTTGGTAAAAACCACATGAAAATACGTTCAGTAGTTTTTGAGTTTATCGCCAACAGACGGGCAGACGAGGCGGGGGATTTTGTTTTATAATAATATGTAGTGATATGTTTATAGTTAAACGCGAGTTCTATGCTCTAACGACCGCTTCGTCTAAAACATTGTTTTGTTATTATAATCTTATCTCTATAAGTATCTATCTACCGACTTAGCCTGAAAAGTAATACCTGAAATATAATTCCTGCCTATTAAAGCCCGTCACAGACGTAGATATAATATATATTAATATAATTCATAGCAAGGCATATTTATTACGATATATTTTCTATACGTCTATCTATCTTTGAGTGACCACAGACGCAGCTATAATATATATCTTTATTACGTCACCAAAATATGTGGACAGATATAGCAAGGCATATTAATATAATAATATATAATATGTGGGGACATTTTCACACACGGCCATATGACCCCAAACTAGGGAGACCCTGTACTATCATGGTGTCAGACAGCTGATATACATACACAAATCCTTTTTTTTTTTTTTGTAAATACATACATATATAGATAAACAACAAGCCAAACACAAGTGCTCATCACACAAATGTTTACCCTGGGCGGGAATCGAACCCGCAACACGCTGCGGTATAATATCAAAAATGTGAAACAAACAACGACCGCAGACGTAATAAGGGCGAAAATATATTATTATATTATAGCTACCGTGTGTGGTGTAGCTATAATATATATTATAGCTAAGTATGTGACGGGCTTTATAGTCTCACTGCAGGGCAAGCATCTTCTCATACAGAACAGGCACACGAGCATTGATCACAGTTTTACAAAACTCGGCGGATTGACGATTTAAAACTTGTATTTATTATAAGTTCAGGTTTTCTCACGATGTTTTCGTCACGATGTCAGTAATGCGGCATCACTGACATTGTTTTTTTCTGGCATTAGAAAAAAGTTGAACTTGCGTGGTTTCGAACAATTAAGCAACTAAATAACTATAATCGCTCATTTAGGATATTCCTTTCAGAGTTTCAGTTACAGAAGATTCTGAAAATATATAAATGTTTAAGGCGACGATATACGCCGCCGCGCCGGCGACCTTGAGCGACCAGAGAATCGAATGCGATGCGTCCAAAACTCTCAAAGTTTAGCCGAAAAAATTAAATAAAAGATAGTATTCTTTAACTTAAAAAAAAAGACGTAAGACGTATACTAAAAGATAGATAATAAAATTGTCTGTAAGATAGTGAAAGTTTTGTTTAAATAAACCTGATAGATTTTGTGTGATTACCAATGTTTTGTCCGCGTCAGACACAAGTTCACGAGTTAATGAAACTATTTAATATGAATTTAATCAAAAATATTCACATACTAAATGATTAAGAGAATGTTCTAGTTTAACATATTTTTTTCAAATTTTTACACTACATATTTTAACGTGATTGTCAGTTTAAAATCTGTAAAAGTAGCTTGTTAGCACCTTAAGTCTGTTACGCTTTCACGACAAAACGGCTGAACCGATTTTGATGAAATTTGTTATGAAGATAGGTTGAACCCTGGGAAAGGCCATAGACTACTTTATAATCTGTGTCTTCGACTGCATTTCACACGACATTAACGCGGACGTAGGTAGTTGCGGGTAAACCTAGTATATAAAATAAATGAAAGTCTGTATGTTTGGGAGATTGTGAATTTGGATATTTGTTAATCAATAACGCCTTAATAGCTAAACGGATTTGGATGGGTAGGTTGGAATGGACATAGGATTTTTATACCAAATGTACGCTCCCGTGGGATAATTTATTTTACACGTTCTTTTTGTCGTCTTTCGACCGCGACGTGGGCAAAGCGTCGGGCAAGAGCTAGTAGGAAAACTATATAAAATGTATGGTTGTTTTGTATACGACCATATAATTTTGTAAGGTTTATTATTTACTTATTTTTGTTCAATACTGGTTACTGTACGCGACTTCGTCTGCTTGGACTATATCTATTTATTGAGCTAAAATCAATTATCCCACGAGATCACAAATTTGGGAAAAAATATCATATGTGCTGAGCTAGATCAATATTTATTATGTGTGCCCAAGGGCGTCGGCGCCTCAGGTAGGAGGTAAAAAAAAGTGTACTTATTAGTACTATTTACGGAAACATCAGCTCTCAAGCGGTAAAATAGGGGATGAAAATTTAAAAGGGAAATCATTCATCATCATTTAAATGACAATTGTTATTCAGCTTTACCGTTACCTATACATACAAATTACATGTTTCAGTGTTTTTTGGATATTGCCTTAGGGGATGGAAAGGGTGAAACACTGTTGTATGAAAACTCGAAACCGCTAAAACTACAGATAAGCTACATTGTTTTTTTATATAACACTGATGAAATTTTTTAAAATTAAAACATGTTTAAAAATAAGATTATTCGTACGTTTCCCCTTGGAGTTTGTACGAAAAATGTTATATTTTTAAACTAATCAACTTGAAACTTGGCAAAAATCTACGCAGACAAAGTCGAGGGAAAAGTGCTAGTCCTCCATATATTAACTTGTCCCCCCCCTGAGCCACCGGCTGGCGACGCCCTTGTTTGGTTTCAGCGAATTCCGTCCAACCGTTCTCACAAACTTCCGCATTTATTTATTTCAAAAGCATGGAAGACTTACAGCTAAAGCAAACAAGTCAGAAACAATAAATTAGACAGATAGCCAATAACAAATCTTCACTTAGAAAATACAGAACAAAACTAATTCTAATTTATAATATTACAATACGGTCAACGTAACTTGGCGCGTCTGAAGTTAGCTGTTTGGCTGCGCAATGGAACTTTTAGGAACGAAATTGTCTACTGCGCAGCTAATCGGCTAACTTCAGACGCGCCAAGTTACGTTGACCGTACTGTAGTAGGTTTAATAATTGAATAACCTAGTAAATACCTATCTACCTACTTGGAATTTATATCGCTCATACATCTTCACATAAACTCACTTTAAAGACCTCCCTACGTACTTACATGTAGTTAAGACCTCTCCTAGATATACCTACCTAGCTAATAATATTCTTGAGCAATTATGTTTTTTACCTATGGTTACGATGACGATGTAAAATGAGGATGACCGACAGCTATTAATTACCATAGATAGGTATTCTATGGGTATCAAAATTGCATCAAAAGATCCTTCTGCTTCACCGCTAACTGGAAATCTGCCTATGAGACACGGCATATTTTTTTAGTTCATCTTGATTGCATTCTGTTAACATAATTGTAAGTTATGTTGCCGCCTTTTGCTCACGATAGTTTAAAACCCGTCTTAAATTGTTGTGCAATCCACAGGTAATACTCGAACGATGTTAATGCTGCCATCCAAATGGGAATTTAATTGAAAAATGTTTCCTCGATTTTTTTTTGGCATTAGACAATTGCCTCAAATTGTTTTATGAGTCATTTCATTTAATGAATTGCTCTTTTCAACCGACTTCAAAAAGAAGGAGGTTCTCAATTCGTCTGTATGTTGTTTTTTTCTTCTTGTAAGTATGTTACCTACGCGATTTCTCCGGCAAATGTGAAGCAATTTTGAAAATTCTTTTTTTGATGGATTGGGTATGCCTCAAGGGTGGTCCCACATAAATTTTATCGACATTGATTCAGCATGGGTATGCCTCAAGGGTGGTCCCACATAAATTTTATCGACATTGATTCAGCATTTTTTTAAATAATCGACAGATAGTAACAAAATATACATGGATGATGTTTTAATTTTATCCAACCTTGTACTTTCAATCTCTATTTTGTCTGTGTTGCCGTTTCTTAATGGATTTGGATGATAAAGAGGTACTAAAAAGCGAAAAACAAAAAGCTTTTTTACAAAAAAGACAACCGCCTTCAAAATCTAAAAAGTGATAAATAACTGCAGCACAGAACACACATGACTTTAGTATCGGAAGTCGGTGGCTCAGTTCTGTTTGATGTTTTGTATTGCTTTTGAGACTTTCGACACTTTATATTTCTTAAAGAAGTTAAGTTAATTCATATTTTGTAAACATTACCCCTTGAAGACTGTGAAACAACTCTTTTTGGGCGACCAATAAAAACATAAATTAGATGTGTCGAAGAGCCATGATGTGTGCCCGGCATTTTTCGTGACTATATAATAAATACTTGAATTAAAGTAATGTACTAGTAGTACTGGTTATTGAGTTTATGGAATGCAATGCAAGTCGTTACTTACAAAACTAGTAGTTCCTTAAAATATTATCTCTATTTTGATATTGGAAAGTCTCTTCAATGAAAACTTTGCCATCATCATTTCTTTTTGTTCCTTTCTTAGTTTTTCATTCAAGTGGTTCTATGACTGTAAGGGATTAACTACACTTATTCAGCTTAATTCGGCTTTTGTCCATAGAAACACCGGTTTTGTATGGAGCACGTATCCGTTCAGCTTTCAGTGTCTGAACGAATGCGATACAAAATTGATAGTATCTAAAGACAAAAGCTGAATTGAGCTGAATAACTGTAGTTAGGTAGTCTCTAAGGCTTCTAATATCGTTCCTCAGGCTCTTCCCCAAAAGCTTAGTTAGGTACTTCTTTGCCTCCTTAGTTACCTACACCTGCATGTTGCATGCTCGCTTGCATAATGCATGCTTTCTTGCATGATGCATGCTTGCTTGCACGCTGCATGCATACTTGTATGCTGCATGCTTGCTTGCACGCTGCATACTTGCTTGCATGCTGCATGGTTGCTTGCACGCTGCATGCTTGTTTGCATGCTGCAAGGTTGCTTGCACGTACGCGCATTAGGTTTGGTTAGAACTGAGACCTCCATTCTTGGTAATACATTTTATAATAAAAAACAATATAAGGATTTAGAATATTTGATTTGTTATTCTATGATATGATTATTCTAACATTAAACTTTTATGTAAAATAAAAATCAATGATTTAAAAATCTTCAAAGTAAGTATTCTGCGTATTATTTTTTTTTATAAAACGAAATTATAAGATTTTTTTTTATGTGAAACGAAATTCTATAAAACTACTAGCTGACCCGACAGACTTTGTCCTGTCCCGATCTACCTGGGGGATGAAAAGGGGTGGAAAAATGGGGATGAAAAATAGATGTTGGCCGATTCTCAGACCTACCCAATATGCACAAAAAATTTCATCAGAATCGGTCAAGCCGTTTCGGAGGAGTACGGGAACGAAAACTGTGACACGAGAATTTTATATATTAGATTATCTATGAAACAACGTACAACCGGTTATAATAGTATGTCTCCTGATATTTACTTATTCATAACAGAATTTTGACTGAAATTTAGTTAATATCATTACGACACGGTTGGCTCAGTGGCTGAGCGATCGACTGCTGCGCAGCGTGTTGCGGGTTCGATTCCCGCCCAGGGTAAACATTTGTGTGATGAGCACTTGTGTTTGCCTTGTGTCTGGGTGTTGTTTATCTATATATGTACGTATTTGCAAAAAAAAATGTATTTGTGTATGTATATCAGCTGTCTGACACCCATAGTACAGGGTCTCCCTAGTTTGGGGTCAGATGGCCGTGTGTGAAAATGTCCCCACATATTATTATTATTCACATTTATTTATTTCATATAGGTACCATATTAAATTACATTTTTAAATATTCATAGAAAAATAAAAACATTTAAAAATATAAAAAATAACTATTATATTATTATTATTCTCATTTATTCATCTTATATACACATAATTTACATTTTTAAATATTAATAGAAAAAAAAACATTTAAAAATATAAAAATAGTAGCCCACCGGTATCGGGAACAGGGTCCAAGCTACCGGCGGTCAGGGCTCCAGAGAGAGGAACCTCCTGACAATGCGGGCCGTGTCCAGAAGTACTGCCTTCTGAATCAAGCCCTTGATCCAACCGCCTAACGAGAGCCTCCTTAGATGTTGGTCGAGGCTCTTGGCAATTAAGCCATTGGCTGTGACAACTATCGGCACAATGATCGCTGAGTTCACATCCCACATGTCGACAACCTCGCGGGCCAAGTCCAGATACTTTATCTGCTTGTCTTTCTCGACCTTCACGAGGTTCACGTCATGCGGAACTGCTATGTCAATAATCATTGCGCGCCTCTCCAATCGATCCACCACCACTACATCAGGCTTATTGGCTACAATAGTCCTGTCAGTGATGATGGATCGATCCCAGTACAATGTGACATTGCCATTTTCAAGGCAGGCAGAGCAAGTTGCTGATGGATAATTATTATTATTATAAGATGATCAGATTTAAATCTCTCCCATTTCTGGGGAACTACGTCCAAATTGCGGGCTTTTGGCCAAACAACTAAGACGGGCGGTGTTAGGCAGTTTAGTCTATAGACAGAAACTTTCTGACGATTCTGCATGTGTTCAGTATGACTGCTTTCTGTAGGAGTATGTATGTGAGTGGATGAATGTCTAGTGTTTTAAGGCTTGTATGAAGTGTTTTGGGGATGACGCCGGTGCTGGATATTATGATAGGGATGGGCTTGACCGTGTGAGCTCTCCATTGAGTTTTCAATTCTATAGTCAAGTCTGCGTACTTTGAGAGTTTGTTTGTGTGTGTGGATGTTAAATTGTGTGTGTTAGGTATAGCTACATCTATCAGGTATACAATTTTATTTTGCTTATCGTGCAGGGTGATGTCAGGTCGGTTGTGATGTATAGTCTTGTCAGTCAGTATAGTTCTGTCCCAGTACAATTTGTATTCAGGTGAATCTAGTATAATTTGGGGTTGGTATTTATAGTATGATATTTTTTCTGTAATGAGATTGTGTTTATGTGCGAGTGTCTGGTGTATGATTGCTGCTACTTGGTCGTGCCTGTGTTTGTAATCTGTTTGCGTTATAGATGAGCATGCGCCTGTGATGTGTTGTATTGTTTCAGGTTGTTTATGACAGTGACGGCAATGGTCACTACTTAGATTACTGTCGCGGATGATGTATTTCCTGTAGTTTTTTGTATCTATAACCTGATCTTGAATCGCTAGCATAAATCCTTCTGTTTCAGGAAACAGCTCGCCTCGCTTTAGCCATGCGTTTGACGCTATCTTGTCAACATTTGAGTCGGTCAAGTTTAGGCGATGACGTCCATGAAGTGATTTTTGAGTCCATGTATCTATTTTTTGTTGTATGGTGTTTATCTTCATCTGTTTGGTGTGATCCGCAAGAGAGAGTGGTGTGAATGTGTCTGCTTGAGATATGGCTTTGTGTAGTATTGATTGTTGCGAATAAGTGTGAAAGAATGATCTGAGTAATATGATTTGTTTGTTGTGTAGGTTTGTTATGTCAATGAGTCCTCTACCGCCCTCTTTCTTAGGTAGGGTCAATCTTTGAATGCAAGCTCTTGGGTGATGTTTCCTGTGCTTAGTCATGGTAGTATTAATTATTCTTTGTAGGTTCTGTAGGTCAGTTTGTGTCCAGCGAATAATTCCAAATGAGTAGGTAAGTATGGGGATAGCATACGTGTTAATAGCTTTGATAACGTTTCGTGCGTAAAGATGTGTGTGCAGTATTTTATGTAGTCTGTTTTTGAATTTTTGTTGTAGGGTCTTTTTTGTATCTTTGTGGTGAATTTCCTGTGACTGGTGGTATCCTAGGTATTTGTATCCTTCAACTGGGTCTACGGCGTCTATAACATCATGATTTGCTAATTCATATGAGGCAGGTTCTATTATACCTTTGTTAACAGATTGGATTTTACATTTGTCTATTCCAAACTCCATGCGAATATCGTTTGAGAATGTCTGAGTGACATCGGCAAGTGTGTGTATTTCATTCAGTGTGCTTCCAAAGAGTTTGATATTATCCATATACATGAGATGAGTGAGGCTTGTCTGTTGTGCGTCGTGTTTAATTTTGAATCCTATGTTATTTTTGTTAAGCATGTTGGACAGTGGATTAAGTGCAAGGCAAAACCAGAGGGGACTCAATGCATCACCTTGGAATATACCTCTTTTTATCGGAATGAAATCGGTTTCGGAACTTTCAGTACAATTGCATATTTTAAGTTTAGTGTTCCAATTTAGCATTATCTTTTCCAGGAAGTACGTGATAGCAGGATGAATTTTGTAATGTTTTAAAATATATGTATATTAACCAAGAATGTGGTACAGAGTCAAATGCTTTTTTGTAATCTAAGTACATGGTATGAATATTGCGTTTTTGACTGATTGCTTGTTTAGAAGCTACGGCGTCGATCGTGAGTTGTTCTTTACATCCTTGGCTATGTTTCCGGCAACCTTTTTGTTCCTCTGCCAAGATGTGATGTTCATGAGTGTGTTTGTATATGGATTCACTTAAACATGATGTGATGATTTTATAGATATTCTGCAGGCAGGTAATTGGACGATATTTTGCAGGGTTCGCTGAGTCTGATGGATCTTTCGGTAGCATGTATGTTATACCCTGTGTGATGTAGAGTGGCATTGTATCAGGTGAGTGTATGAAGGCGTTAATGTGTTTGAGTAATAGTGTGTGAGTGCATGTGAATTTCTTATACCAGAAATTGTGTATGTTATCAGACCCAGCAGCTTTCCAGTTGTGTGTTCGCGATATTACGGCTCTCAGAAGATCTAAATGGATTTGCTCGAATTCCATTTCCGGCATATCCTTCAGTCTCTCTCTATCTTCCTCAATCCATTGATTCTGCTCGTGATCAATAGGGTTTGACCAGATATTAGACCAAAATGTATGTAAAGATTCAGGGGTAGGTAAAGTGCTGTTGTTTCCTGATGAGGTAATATGTTGTTGTGTAAGCTTTCTGTAAAATAGTTTTTCATTGTTGTAAAATTGTTTGTTCTGTGTTTTCCTAAGTGTTGTCTCTTTGTATCTTCTTAATCGACATGACAAGGTGTTCAATTTTTGTTTTAGGGTGTCTAGATAGTGAGAGGTGTCAGTATTTTGGGTTTCGTGTTGAGTGTGAATTTTGTATTGTTGTTTTATTTTAACTATGTGTTTTTGTAAGGCTTGTGATCGAACGCCTCTTGTATATTCAGTCAGTCTTCCAATATTTGCTCTGAGATCATTAATCCTTACTTGCAGGCGTCTTTGCCACCAGGGCTCACTTTGTGGAGTGTTATTTATCCTGTTTCTTTCTGTTATCCTAGCGCCACTAAATTTGGCTGAAGTATAGGCCGCACTGTAGATAGTTGTTTGTAATGTGTCAAAGTCTGTGTCAGAGGTTAATGTGTCTGAAAGTATACTAGAATTGAGGTGACTTATAATAGATGCTAGTTTTTTGGAGGGTTTCAGTTTGGGTATGTATGGTCGGCTTGTTGGATGTGTGTCGTTAAATTTACTAAAAGTTTCCACGAACATTTCTTTTAATTGTAGGTGTAATCCTGTGGGAAGGCTTGGAGATAGATCATTTATTGCCGGTTCCGGCTCTGAGTTAAGCTCATTTGTAATTGTCTGTATCGGGTCTGTAATATTGAATGTTGGGTTCTCTTCTGCATGTTGGGTTATGTCTTCGGGAGTGTGTGTAATACCAGGATCTTGTTCATTTCGAACCTCTTCTTGAATTTTATTCAGTTGGTCAGTGGATAGAAGGCGATTATTAACAATAGATCTACGTTGGTCTGCTATTCTTTGTATAGTAAGGTGGGCAGTTTCAGGGTATTTAGAAATAATGTCTTGGTGTAATAGGGGCCTATATGTGGTTAAGTCAGTTTCTAGATTTGTTAGTCGGTAATAACTTCTCATTATGGCTTCGTTAAGCTTGTCTGACCATCTCATTCTCCGACTTTGCGGGTGGTCTGTGGTTGTGTTTATGTGTGATGGTGGTTGATTTTGGAGTAGAGCTCTTACTTCCTCTTTTATATCCTCAATCTCTTGATGTGTTAGAAAGCCACGATGAATTATAGCACGGCGTTGGTCTCCTACTCTTTGTTTTCCTACTTTCATTTCAGGGAACTCTGCTATAAACCGTGCATGTAAAGGTGTAAGGTACATTTTTGTGTTTGATTCTAATTCACTGATGATGAAATAATGGCACATGATGAAAATATTCATGTCTTTTGTCCACGTCATACGTATGCGCCTTCCACCTTGGACGGGTGCAGTGACTTTAGCTAAGGTAGCTTCATGCACAACATCCATGGCGGATTGTAATGATGATGAAGGTGATGAATTGGGTGAACTTTTATCCAGATAAGAAGGTGGTGATGAAGGGGTTGATGAAAATAGTGATGATGTTGGTGAAGAAAATGACGACGATTTGCTATGTTGGACTGTAACAGTTCGAGACTGGACAGGTTCGTGCGATACGGTGCCCTCCCCAGAATACGTAGGGCAGCCCGGGCTGGAAGGCGCGAGACGGGATTCTCCATCGCGGTTGGCTCCGGTACCCGCCTGGGGTATTATTCTGTTTCTTAGACGCATCGCATATTTGTTATGAATTACGAGGAAGGGAGAGTGGACTAAAAGCTTAGGTTGGGATTGAGGGCTGGGATTAGGTTAGATAAAGAAGGGAATTAAGGAAATGGGGATTAGGGTAAGGGAATTCGGAGATGGAAAATGCTTCTGGGCTGGGAGTGGACCAGCAGCAAATTTGTACCCCTCTTGGTCTGACCTCTCACCCTAGACCTGTCCGGTATGAGTGTATCTACCGGCATAGCCCTAGCGCTCATTGAGGCGCACAAGCCCCACCACGACGTCAACGTAGAGATACGACGGGGGGTTATTATTATTATTATATTTTATATACTTTATGTATCTCGGGACCCAGAGGTCCCGGGCCTTTGTAAGGCGTACGAGGAGCCGAAGCCAACTCGCAGAGGCCCCTTAGGTAGCTTTATATGAAATAAGACATCAACCGACGATTATCCCTGTATGCACTATGCAAGTGCACCCAAGGACAACCCCCGGTTGGTGCAGGACTATTACAGGACATGGAAACTAACAGTACTGGACTATGGGTATGGGTTGCTAAAGTGACTTGGTTACCTGGAACTATGAAGTGACTATGGCCCCTGCCGAATCTATGTTTGTATACATGGATAAAATAGCAGGGGGTGACTTGCACACTCACTAAATGGGCCCCCTGAAACAGTCGCTAGCGCGAAGTGACGTAGCGACAAGGGGGCAACATATCTTGAGGTGCTAGAGGAGTGGAGAGGTATTCCACGGCTATCAGGACAATCCCGGAAGTACGGTCAAGATCCCTACCAGCGTCTTACTGGAATACTTCCTTACCCCGAGCACGAATGCTCTCGCGAGTTTCCACTCTAACCAGCCAATTAAGGCAAGATAGAGGTGGGAGCTCCGTTCCTCATCTCTGGCTTGCCCTTATTATTATTATTATTATTAGGTCAAATGAAAAGTAGGCCAACTGAACGTTATATAAAAAGAGCAAAAATGTTATTAGACCAAAAGAAGTTTATATGAAATATAACATTAGATCACATGAAATTAGGTTATTCGTTATATAGTATATAAAAATTATATCATGTGAACGTTATTTCAAGTGATATTATACTATCTGTTATGATGCCATATATTACACACCCGTGCTTAGAAATCCATTTCCGTCCTCCGTGTCTCGGAAAGTACGTAGATCTTTGGCAGTCGTTATGGTAAGTCAGAAAGTCTAACAACAAGTCTTATTAAAGGGTATAGTGTTACACAGTAACTGGATAATAGATGATGCTGAAAGATGTGACGTGCACGGTGCAATATTGTTTTGATCCGCTTCAGCAACATCATTCTCTTACATTGTCCGTATGGTGTCGGACGTAAAGAATAGCACCATCCCAAATCTTCCCGTGGGTGTCGTAAGAGGCGACTAAGGGACTCACCAGAGAATGGGCAGCAACGTTTTCTGTGCCTTTGTAACACCTTTGTAACCCGGCCTGCCAAGCGTGGCGATTATGGCAAAAACCCCCATTTCTTGGGGGAGGCCTATGTCCAGCAGTGGACGTCTTTTGGCTGTAATGATGATGATGATGATGATCTTTTTTCCGCATGAATGTCGGTTATAGCAGATGCAATATGCAATTACTGTTATAGCAATTTCATCAAAATTGGTTTTATAGCCGAGAAAGAATAACAAACTCACAGTTGCATTTAATAATTAGTATGGAGGATTTATTCTGCCCTAAATATTCCGTATCACTCCTCCAATCATGATCAAAGTTTGTAACCGCAGCAAGGCCTTCTAAAGCCGTTTCATACCAATCGTTAATTTATTCCCGTCAACATTGACGCGTAGAATGTAGTTGTGGTAACTCGACACTTGAGTTGGTGGTTAAGTTACCAACCGTGGAAAGCGGCCGCGATCTCCCTAACATTGGATTACTTGGCTCACTTCCTGAATGCTCGCTTGCTTGCGTACATGACATGTAGGTATTATTATAGTCTACTAGGTTTTGCCCGCGACATCGTCTGCGGTCTGCTTGAATTTTCTTACGGATCCATATTTTTTTGATAATTAAATATAGCGCACTCAGAGATAAAGTAGCTTATTTAGCGAAAGAATTATCAGAATAGGAGTAGTAGTTCGGACATTAGCCTAACAAACTCAACGCGGGGAAGGCAACGTTAGTCTTTATTGGGTTAATTTATAATATTTTGTGATTTTTTCGAACAAACGTGAGTTCGAAAACCTACGTCTTGAACTTTGTAAGAAATACACATCGCATTACATCAAAAGATGCTTAGAATTAAGCGGGGCATTCACTAGCAGACATGCTCGTAGGCATACCCACGGACATGTCCGGGCGGGCAACTTTACAAGAGGATTGGATGTCTGCGATGGACAGGCACAATCCTATTGTACAGTTGCCCGCGCCCGGACATGTCCGCGGGTATGCCCACGGGCATGTCTGTTAGTGAATGCCCCGTTTAACACAACTTAAATGTTCTCAAAGTCGAAAGCTATATATTTTTGTACCCGTGGCTTCCTCTGCGTAGACTTAGAAATTATACTAAAGTCAGTCATAGCAACAGAAAAGTGGGATAAACATTAAGTTACTGTGTTTAGCTAGATCCAAGAGCGTCGCCAGGACTCGCCGACTGATGGCCTAGGAGGGGGCAAGTTGATATACGAGTATGGTGGATAGGAAAAGTATCAATTTTAAATGCAGTCAAAGGCACATGAACCTTTTGGAATCTCTAGGGGGGGGGGGGGGCACCTGTTTCTACCTACCCCCCCCTTGACGCCCTTGGCTAGATCGTCGTTACTGTCGTAAATTGTTATTTTCCCCTTAATGCAGCTTCTTACTATTTGTTTTCGACTCTTTATCTTTTTGTTATTATTCTGACGAAAGCGGAATCTGAGCAAGACTCCATTTTATGACATGTTTATTCCAACATTTACCGTGTCTTTGAGGCAAATCCTAACATTTACCAAGTGAATGGTGGTAAAAGTTCGAAATAAACGATGAACATAATCTTAGGATTTACCGTAGTCCCGGCTTTTACAGTAACAGTACTCAGTAGCACTCAGTAGTTATAATGAATACATTATAACATCAGAAAAATAAAGTTGTAACGCGTAATTTTAGCATGTAATAAGTTTCATTATTTCACGGTAAGTAAATTAAAAGTAAAATAATGTATTCGCCAGAAGTCAACTTCGCGTGTGTTTTATAAAAAAAAAAACTTTTGTAATTGACATCAAAATCATCTTGAACTTGAAGCGGCCAAAAAGCAAAGCTCAGTAAGTTTTATGTTGCCTTAAGAGGTAATAGTATTGTATTACTTATTAATTAATGTGAATAAATTATGCTGACGAGTTTGTTAGACTAATTGCGATACCAAATATCAAGAGAGAAAAAATATTGTCAGTTCACTGAGCACCTACTATATTTAAACCGCCGTGTCTATAAAAACCCGTTGGTCCCGGCTGTCATTCGTAGCTTTGACAGTCGTTACGGGTAGTCAGAAACCCGTAAGTTTGACAACCAGTCTTACCAAATGTTACCCAGTAACTGGGTTGTGGACTTCCACCAGTTGTATATGTCCTTTCGAGCTAATTGGCCTAGTTCTGATCTGTCTCCTGCTTAATAGGGAGTGTTACGTATGGGAGAAGTTTGTTAATTTGATTACATTTATCGTATCGTGTATTTTTTAAATAAATGAGTTTTGAGGCCCCGCAACAGCGAAATAATATATTTTCATAAGTACATCCGCGATGCTGACATCGCGTCGTCAGGCTACAACACCGCGTAATGTGGGTTCAAATTCGCTTGGCCGTAAGATGTTGAACGCACATTGCCCACGCGCTACCCACGGCACCGAGCGGGTCAGCGAGTTAGTTCGTTTCCCGCCGTGCGCATGATAGGACCTACAACTCCCGTTATGCTAGTCGTCGCCGCCGCAGGGTCTCAAACACTTAAACGTTTTTAAACTGTTTTCTTTTACCCGACTAATCACGTACTGCGTGCTGTACGCAACATTAAGCTGGTCCTTCTAGCCGGATTTAGGATCTCGGCCACGTGTTAGTCGTAACTAAAACCTGTAGTGCAGGGATGTCGCTGCTTCGCACACCCCCTAAGGGTGTTACAACACGTAGCAAACGTGCCACGGAGCAGCTGGCTACCAATAAAAGTGAACAGTTAAAATCAGTGAAAAGTGATAAAACCTCGTGTTCGTCAGCGGCGGCCCGTAAAAGGCTTGAATATGAAGCGGCTCAACATCAAGCGCAAATAGATCTCGATTTAGCGGAAAGAAGTGCGCAAATAAAGAAAGACTTGGTTTCGAAGAAACTAGAAGTCGACATTGCAGACTTGCAAGAAGAAGACCGCGGCTCGGCCTCGGAAAGTTCGAGAAAAGTCGATTCATGGTTCGACAAACAAGATGGCGTCGAGTCCATCGCTAAAAGTGAGTACGAAGAAAATGTCTGCCCACTTTATTCGATACCGCAACAGCACTTCGTCAGTGAGCGTCCGCCTCAACGTAACGACGGCATCAACCAGCTGACGGAGGCGCTGCAACAAGTACTTACCAGAAGTAACGTTCGTGATAACAACAAAGAACTCCTTGCGCGCCTAGCAACATCAAAAGATTTACCGGTATTCGACGGTGACCCTATGCAGTGGCTGCAGTTCAAGGAGTCATATAAAGAATCGTCACACCTGTGCAGTTATAGCGATGCAGAAAACATCTGGCGGTTACGAAAATGTCTACGTGGTGACGCAAAAGAAGCCGTGTCATCGCTCCTCATCGGCAACACAACACCGCAAGCTATAATTGACACCTTAGAATTACGATTTGGTAGACCCGAGTGTATAATCAATAAAATATTCACTCAACTCAAGAAAATTCACCCACTTCCGACTGCATACCACACGGAGATCGTGAATTTCTCGATAAAAGTCAAAAACTACGTCACAGCTGTTAAAGCTATTAAGTTGCCGGAATACCTACAAAGTCCGGAAACGACGTCAATAATACTTTCAAAGTTACCGCCCGCTCTTATCAATAAATGGGCCGAGTATACCTACGAGAGACAGGATAGTTCTATACCTAAACTGGAAATATTATCGGAGTTTTTATACAGAGAAGCAACAATCGTCGCAACCTCAGGTGTGAGTTTTATACACAGTCAGAATGACATAAGAAAGAAATACGATCATAATATAAAAACTCATTCAGTGTTAGCGTGTACTACGACATCAGAGAATAAATGTATGTTTTGTCGTGCCTCTCCGACGCACACCTTAGACAAGTGCGGCAAGTTCAAACGCGCTATGAGGCGAGATCGCTGGCAGTTTGTACGTTCTAGACATCTGTGCTACAAGTGCTTGAGCGCACGGCATAATGTACCCAGCGCGTGCAGCGCTCCCGACTGCAGCGAGTGTGGACATCCACATCATCATCTCCTACACTGGACGAAACCAACCGCGACTGCGGCACCCGCAGCCGCGCCACCGGCTGCACTGACAGCGACCGCGCGGCCTGAGACTGCGCGCCCGGTGGCTGACGCAGCCCGCGTGCACGTTTCAACGCCCGACGAGCCGCACCGCGAGGATACCGTCGCCCACGCCCACACCAGTGCGTCCACTAGTGTTAGTGTACCAGTGCCTAAAGTGTTGTTAAAAATTGTGCCGGTTACCGTTCATGGACCTAAAGACAATATACACACACATGCGTTGCTCGACGACGGCGCCACTGTGACGCTGATAGCTGCTGACCTCGCTGATCAGGCGGGACTCCACGGTAAGACCGTCACCATGCGCGCCCGCGGTGCATGGGACTCCGGTGAGCTCGTGTGCCAAACGGAAAATGTAAGTTTTGACATTTCTAATAACACAGGCGATCGTTTTAATTTGAGTGCCCGAAAAATGAACGAACTTAATTTGCCTACTCAAAGCTTATCGTGTGTGGACTTTACCAATTATTCGGATTATATAAACTACGACTTGTGTAAATGTGACACACAACTTAAACTATTAATCGGACAAGATAATTACGACCTTATTGCTCCTTTAATGTGTTTAAAAGGTAATAGGAAAAATGACCCTTATATTACAAAGACACCGCTTGGCTGGTGTATACACGGTGTTGTAAACAATATAAATGTTATGAACGTGGCAGCTGATGGTATTCCTATTGATGACAGCGCGCAACATTGTTGTGATTCTAAGTTGAACGAGATTGTAAGAAAATCATTCGCGTTAGAGTCAATAGGTATATCAGCACAACCGCGACAGAATGCGGACGAGTTACGTGCTATCACCATACTAAATAACACATGTGAATTAGTTGATAATCAATGGTTTGTAGAATTGCCTTGGAAATATGATAACTTTATTATGCCTGATTCATATCAAAATGCCTATAAGCGTTTAAAATCTGTCGAGAGAAAAATGTCAGCCGACAACACTTACGCGTCACGTTATCAAGAACGTATCCAGCATTTATTTTCTAATAATTATGCCAGGAGGCTAAACGAGGGGGAGTCTAGCGACCACGTTTGGTACCTACCGCACTTCGGGGTCGATAACCCCAATAAGAAAAAGTTACGTTTGGTGTTCGACGCGGCTGCGAAAACACAGGGATGTTCCCTTAATGATTTTTTATTGACAGGCCCGGACCTTTTGCAGTCTTTATTTGGAATTATGTTTAGGTTTAGAGAAAATAAAATAGGAATTATTGCAGATATCAAAGATATGTTCCTTCGAATTAAAATTAAAGAAAAGGATCAACATTCACTTAGGTTTTTATTTAGAGATAAGGCCACTGGGGACGTTAATAAATATGCAATGACGTCATTAATATTTGGCGCGAACTGCTCGCCTTTTATCGCGCAACATATTAAAAATAAAAACGCATTACGTTATCAGGATACCTATCCGACGGCTGTCGACGCTATATGCAAGCAACATTATATGGACGACTATATCGATAGTTTACCCGAAGTCGACCTTACGAAACAGATGATTAAAGAAGTCTCCATTGTTCACCAGCAGGGTGGATTCGAAATACGGAACTGGGCTAGCAACGTCCCGGAAGTTGTAGAAAGCCTACCCAAAGAAGTCTTGAGTGACAGTGTTTGTTGCGCCCTCGATAAAGATCCATCGGAAAGGACACTGGGTTTATTATGGTATCCCGCTAGCGACGAGTTAGGATTCGATTTGACCTTGAAGCGTATACCACATGATGTTCTCAACTTAAAAAGAAAACCAACTAAACGCGAACTGTTATGTATTGTTATGTCTATTTTTGATATTCATGGTTATCTGATGCCATTTACAATTAAAGGAAAAATAATAATGCGCGAAACTTGGAAAACAAATATAAAATGGGATGAGCAATTAAATGACGAGTTAAATAATTTATTTAAGTGTTGGATAATTCAAGCTAAAAAGATAAATAATATTAGGATACCTCGTTGGTATTATTGCGATAGTAATAACAGCGAGAGTAACGAAAACTTAGAACTACACGTATTTTGCGATGCGTCGCCGAGCGCCTACGCGACCGTTGCGTACTGGCGCAAAGAAATGAGCAGTGGAAATATTATTGTAGCATTTATTGCTAGTAAATCTAAAGTTACACCTACGAAATCGGTTTCTATACCGCGCCTGGAACTACAGGGTGCTTTATTAGGATGTAAATTAGCAAATAATATTAAAAAAGAACATCGCATAAAACCAAATTCAGTTTATTATTGGACGGATTCCACAACTGTTTTACACTGGATCAGAAATAATTGTAGAACATATAAAGTTTTCATCGCTAATCGTCTAGGGGAAATTGACGAACTAAGTAAGGCTGACGAGTGGCACTATGTGCCGACTGACGTCAACGTGGCAGATTTAGGTACTAAAAGTACCGACTACGAACTTAACAGCAATTCATCGTGGTTTACCGGTCCGTCGTTTTTACATCAATCACGCTCTTGCTGGCCTCAGGAACCTCAAAATAAAATAAAAATTAATGAAGAAATATTAGAAAAAATAAATATAATTAATGAAAATAATAGTGTAAACAACTTACCTGTACCGGAGCCGACGCGCTTCTCCAGTTGGTTGCGATTGCTTCGAACTGCTGGAACTGTCTTGTTGTTCATAGATAAATGTAAGAAGATAAAAATAAATGGACTTACCGACGAGTTGATGAAACGAGCTGAAACATTATTGCTTCAGCACTCACAAGCTACAGCTTTCTTCAGCGATATTTTGCTGTTGAAACAAAATAAAGAAATTAAACGCGATAGTAGACTACGCGCTTTGACACCCATATTGGATGATACTGGACTACTACGTGTTGGTGGAAGAATTGGAGCAGCTAAGGATGTAGCGATGGACACAAAATCACCTGTGATCTTGGATGGACATGACCACGTGGCTAGACTCATTGTCAAGCATTATCACATTCGCGCAGGCCACGGATGCAACGAATTGGTGGTCAATGAACTGCGTCAAAAATATTGGTTGTTACGTTTACGACCTACAGTTCGTACAATTGCGACACAGTGCTTGATGTGTCGCATCAGGAAAGCTAACCCAAAGCCGCCACGAATGGGTGACCTGCCCGAAGGTAGACTGACACATCACCAAAGACCCTTTACTGTTACCGGAGTCGATTTATTTGGACCAATAGAGGTCACAGTTGGAAGATCAAGACCAAAACGATATGGTGTCTTATTCACGTGCTTGACAGTACGTGCCGTGCATATTGAAGTCGTACCGTCTCTAACAGCAGATTCGTTGATAATGGCTTTACGCAGAATGGCTGCGCGTAGAGGCTGGCCAAAGAAGATCTATTCTGACAACGGAACCAACATGCGCGGGGCAGAAGTTGAACTGAAGAAAGCCTACGACGCCATAGACAAAAGTACTGTTACGAACGAAGCTCTGAACAATGGAGTTTGGTGGAGTTTTATTTCGCCGGCTAGCCCGCACATGGGAGGAGCGTGGGAGCGTCTCGTGCGCAGTGTCAAGACCGCCCTCAGGGTGATCCTAAAGGAGAGAGCTCCGCACGAAGAAACTCTCATTACGTTAATAGCTGAAGTGGAGAATATGATCAACAGTCGCCCCCTCGGTCATGTTTCCGTGGACCCTCGTGACGACGAGACATTAACGCCAAATCACTTCCTCATTGGTTCGCCGTCTAATTTACCTAGCGCAGGAGTATTTACGGACAAAGATTTATGTCTGCGTAAACAATGGCGTATTTCTCAACGCTTGGCTGACCATTTTTGGGCCAGATGGGTAAAGGAGGTGCTTCCCGATCTAGTGCCACGCCGAAAATGGAGAGAAGAGGGCGCTCAATTAAAGATCGGGGATATGGTAATTATAGTGGATCCTAACTCCCCCCGTAACTGCTGGCCTAAAGGCATCGTACAATCCGTGTACCCCGGTGCTGACGGACGTGTAAGGGTTGTCGACGTTAAAACAAAAACTGGCATACTTAAACGTCCTGCAGCTAGGCTAGCAATATTCTAGATTTATATTTAGATTTATGTATATTTGTAATTTAGTTTACCGTTTTGAGTGTCGTGTCGACACTGAGGGGGAGAATGTTACGTATGGGAGAAGTTTGTTAATTTGATTACATTTATCGTATCGTGTATTTTTTAAATAAATGAGTTTTGAGGCCCCGCAACAGCGAAATAATATATTTTCATAAGTACATCCGCGATGCTGACATCGCGTCGTCAGGCTACAACACCGCGTAATGTGGGTTCAAATTCGCTTGGCCGTAAGATGTTGAACGCACATTGCCCACGCGCTACCCACGGCACCGAGCGGGTCAGCGAGTTAGTTCGTTTCCCGCCGTGCGCATGATAGGACCTACAACTCCCGTTATGCTAGTCGTCGCCGCCGCAGGGTCTCAAACACTTAAACGTTTTTAAACTGTTTTCTTTTACCCGACTAATCACGTACTGCGTGCTGTACGCAACAGGGAGGGTGGAAAATATGTACTTAGGTATTTCTTGCTTCTCCGCTGTTTTTAACCGACTTCAAAAAGGAGGAGGTTCTCAATTCGATTGGTATTTTTTTTATGTATGTACCTACATCGATTACGCTGAGATTTATGATCCGATTAACGTGATTCTTCTTTAGTTTTATGCGGAAGAATTGCCATTTGGTCCCATTAAAATTGAACATAGTTTGGACCAGTACCTAGTTTTCATTTTATGAACATTTTTTTTATTTATTTTTTTATGTTTCATCACGCATAACTGTTTTTAGTGTAGTCCGATTTCGATGATTCTTTTCAAAAAGTAAAAAATATCTTTTAATTCGCAAGTCGGTGGCAATACAAAACAACAAGCTAAACCGAAGCCGCCGACTTGCGAATTGAAAGTTATTTTTTTCTTTTTAAAGGCGGTTGTCGTTTATGTTTTTTTTTTCAATAGCCCTGTGTGTCCCACTGCTGGGCAAAGGCCTCCCCCGAGTCCTTCCAGGTATTCTTTTCTTTCGCCGCCTCGATACAGCCCTCGCAGTACGCGTCGAGATCATCTCGCCACCTCTTCCTGGGCCGTCCTCGGCGACGCCGACCATCTTCAGGCACCCATTTTTCTTTTATGTTAAAAAGGTTTATTTTGTGATTAATTTCGTTGCGGGATTCAAGATATTTGAATCGTTTCTCCGGGTCTTGTCGAGATTCATTGCCTCGGTGCTTTTCTGGTGGTCGCCACTGTTGATTATGGCTTTCAAAAGTTGCAGTGGCTGGTTGTGAAGGTCAGGCAGTCGCTAAACGCACTATGTAAAACACTGGTAGGTACCTATTCAGCTGAATCAGGTTAGACTGAAAAACGCCCCTAACATAGTTGAGGATAGTTAGGCAAATTATTTAATTTAGGAACTGTGTATTCTCTATTAATTTACTTTTTTAACCGACTTCAAGAAGGAGTAGTTTATCAATTCGGATGTTTTTCTTTTTATGTATGTTCGGACATAACTCTGTCATACTGGGTCTGGCCACACTGGTAGCCGGTCGTCAAAAAACGACCTCTTCGTTAAAATAATTTGTAAAATGTTTAAAAGTCCTTAATTCGCGATAAATTAGTGTAATGTAACTAGAACTAAGTAATAAGTTTGACTTAAAAGTGTTTATGCAGTGTTTTGGTCGCGAGAACTTTGCAAAATAGACATAACAAAAACCGGCTGTCAAGTCACCACTAACGGGTGAAGGATTTGAAATATCATCGAACCCGGGGAGTATTTTGTTTTATCTAAGTTGTATTTACATACCACTGAACATCACGAAATACTGCTCAGGGCTCTGAGCTACGTCCATCACACACTGGCTCGGTTTATGTCTCCTTTTGCTTGACAAGTTGTGGAAGCAAAATCGACGACGAAACATTCGCCCAGACAGTAAACACTTCATAATTTACTACACAAAATAGCCTTTTTTATATATTTTTTTATTTCTGTGTTATTATAAATATTTACTTTAGATAAAACTTCCAAACTTGTAATGTGCCTTAAACTTGTATACTTGTTAAGTTTAAAATAGTGTTACTAAAGTAGTGTACCTGTTCTTTACTATTCATGTTATTTTACTTATGTTTAACATTCCCTTCTATTTGTACTTAACCTTATCTTGTTGTATTATATATCTGTTAGCAACTCCTCACTTAATTTTCATTTCATTTATTTTCCCTACTACCTACCTTCTTTTACTATAAATAAAAGAACATCTCTTGCACTATTATTGAGCTGCACAATTACACATATTCCAGGTGGCTGATATTTTGAACAAAATGATGACCCGCAGTGCTACAATAAAGGAGATGGAAGCAAAACTTAGAGCAACATTAAAGGACCTCGGGGCTTCCAAAGCCTTATGTAAACAGCTGCTCCAGGAAAGAGATGACAGCGAGGTGGAGGTGAAGAACATAGTCGACAAGAACACCTTTCTCAAAAATAAGCTGGCCGAGCTGCATATTCAACATATGGACTTAACTGACCAACATACTCAACTACTCAGTAAGGTGTCATCATTTCAAGAGTGCAGTGACATCCATGAACTGGCTTTAAACAGAATTTCAGAGCTTGAACAGGAATTGTGTGATGCCCATAAGGCCCTATCTCACTCAGAGATAGTAAAAGTCAGCGAACAGGTTGCAAAGACCAATAACTTGTTTAAGGAGTTGGTAGGCAGTGGATCAAAATCAGTGTGTGAACCAGGGGTAACAATAGATTTGACTGGTGACGATACCTTGCCATTATGTCCTGTTGTAATGAGCCACAACAAACTTAAAAAATACATTAAAATTAAGAAATTTATTAAACGGTCACAAAGATCTATTAAAAAACAAAATCTTCTAAAATTTAATCTTTCCCTTAGAAAGCAACGTGTCACCCTTTCAAAAAACCTAAATAATTGTACTATGGAATTAGATAAATATAGGGAAAAATATGACACAGATATTCAACTACTCCATAATGATTTGCTTTATAAGGAGTACTTGTTAAAGGATATTTTTGAAAAGTATGAGTTGTCACAACAACAGCTAAGTGAACGCTTGTTTGAGGCTGGGGAACTACTGGATTTGGTGAAGTACAATGCTGAGAGGTATGAGTCTTTGACTAATAATCTTTCATGCAGCAGTGCCAACCAACCAGCATCTCCTCAGCCTCAGCTTGACTTGCCTTCACCGGTGTTGGCTCTTCCAGCAAACACCTGCGTTAAGACACAGAAAAGTAATAAAATTATTTTATTTTCCGATGAGTTAGGTTCAGGCTTTGGGAAAATACTACACAATTACCTTAGCCATAGTTTTACTAATCATAGTTACCATAACATAAGTTTTAAACAAATTATTAAGAGAATTAAAAACACAAACCTAGACCATTACTCTACAATGGTCCTACTTTTCGGCAATAGTATTGGTATTAACAAAAAGGACATAGTGGATGGTGTGGAAGCCTTATTAAAGTTAAACATAGGAAGGCTAATGCTGTGTGCATTTCCTTATTCTGACAATTTGTCAGATGAAGAGAACAATCATATTTACAAATTGAATAGTACTATTCATATGTTGACATGTCATAGTGACAAATTATTTTATTTTGACACTAATAACTTTGTTAGTGGTTTTAAGTTAACTCAGGGAACTTTATCTCTGTCTGGAGAATGTAGACATTTAATTGCTATGTTGATAGCATATAATATTAACAATGTTATAGCTAATAATATAACTAACTGTAGTATAAGTGACGAATCTATGTTGTCTAGTCACACTAACAACATAGTGATTGATCTTTGTGAATCCTCATATTGTACGAAGGAGGGTCCACCTACAACACCAACATCCTTGGAGGCCGCTACCAGTCAGTTAGAGTATTCTCTTCCTGTTGGGATACATACAGACAGTTTGAACTCTTCACTTGTGGTTGTGGAGGGCACTCCGGATAACTGTTTAAACTAGTTGGTACGACAACAGAAGTTACCCCTTCAAATAATCATTTATTATTACTGAATAATAAGAAGGTATCTTCTGGCAACCTAACAAATAAAGGAAAGCAACATACGTTAAAGTTATTTAATCAAAATATTCAAGGTTGCTCTTCCAAATTACTTGAAATAGAAATGTTTTTAGAAATAACCAAATATGATATTATATGTTTAACAGAACATTGGTTAAAAGATAATCAAGTGATGTCTATTAATTATGAAAATTATTGTGTAATTAGCCATTTCAGCCGGAAACATATGGTACACGGCGGGTCATTAATCTTAATAAAAAATTCTATTAAATGTAAAGCACGAAAAGACATTGTTAGATTATCAGTTGAACACATTATTGAATTGTCCTGTGTTGAGCTGGATAAGCATGTTATAGTATGCGTATACAGACCTCCAAATTACCAGAATTTATCTATATTTGATTCGGTAATGGAAGATGTGTTAAAAAAAATTAGTACTAGTAGTAAATCTATCATTATATGTGGTGACTTTAATATTAATTTGTTAGAAAACAACTCCAATAGTATCAGATTATTGAGTCTTTTTAGGTCATTTAATTTGTCCAATGTTTTCATGGAACCCACTCGAGTGACAGCTTCTTCTGCCACCTGTATTGATAATATATTTTGTAATTGTGATTACTTTCATAAAGAAATTATAAATAAACTGCCATCTGATCATAGTGGACAGACAATAACGTTTTGCGCCTACATACCTTTACAAAAAATTCAAATAAGGTTTAGGCCAATCACATGTAAAAACTTAGAGAAATTTGATAATTCATTGGAAAGTAAATTGAGTGTTCAGTGCTTTGATAATATAGGTGACCCAGATGAGTTCTACGCCGAGTTTTTTTCACTATTAAACATGCAATTTAATGAAGCTTTTCCACTAAGGAATAAAAGTATTTGCACTAAGTTCTTATTTAGCGACTGGGCGACTCCAGGTATTCGTAAAAGCAGGGAAAAACTATTTGAGCTTTATGGCCTAAAGCAACATATAATTAATACAAGCTTTCATCAGTATGTTGCGAAATATTCGAAACTTTTTAAAAGTGTCTGCAAAATAGCCAAATCTCTCTATATTAAAAATAAAATTAAATTAGCTGATGACAAAATAAAAACTACTTGGCAAATAATAAATAATGAAACAGGTAGGAAAAAGCAGCGTAGTACTGAATTTAATTTAGAGACTGCACATGGTCCCATAAATTCAGATATAGAAGTAGCTCAAGAATTTGAAACCTTTTTTGGCAACATTCCCATTAGAACCACTGAAGCCTTAAATTCCTCTCCCGCTCTCTCTGCTGCCTTACTTAGGAAAAATGTTAAGAAATGCCCTTTGGAGTTTAGGTTTCAACATACAAACCCCCAGGCTGTTATAAAAGCCTTTAAAGATCTTAAAATTAAATCAACAGAAGATCTTTGGGGAATGTCTGTAAAAGTCTGTAAATCTATTATCGAAACAATTGCGCCCTATTTAGCTCTCATTTTTAACACCAGTGTAAACCAAGGAGTCTTTCCGGATCTGATGAAACACAGTAAAGTAGTACCATTGTTCAAATCCGGTGATAGTAAAGACCCCAACAATTATAGGCCTGTGTCGATTCTACCAGTTCTCAGTAAGGTGTTTGAAAAGTTAATGCTCAATCAAATGTTACATCACTTTAATAAAAATTCCATCTTTCATGAACAACAATACGGTTTCACCAAAGGGCGTTGTACAACTGACGCCGGTGTCACCCTAATAAAGAACATTTTTAGCGCTTGGGAGGAATCGCAAGATGCCATTGGAATCTTTTGCGACCTCTCAAAGGCGTTCGATTGCGTTGACCACGAGACACTATTGCTGAAACTGGAGCACTACGGGATTAGTGGAGTATCTCTTGATTTACTAAGGTCATACCTGAGGGATAGACAGGCAAAAGTTCAGGTTAACGGTGTGAACTCATTGGGGTCAAAAATGACTATGGGCGTTCCTCAAGGCTCAATATTAGGTCCATTTCTATTCTTAGTCTATATAAATGATTTACCCCAATTACTTCAAAACCAACCGAAGATGGTGTTATTTGCCGATGACACTTCATTGATTTTTAAAGTAGACAGACGGTCACAACATCTTGACGACGTAAATGACGCTATTCTTCAGGTTCAAAATTGGTTTACGGTAAACAATTTGGTACTTAATGAAAAAAAAACCAAATGTATTCGATTCATTTTACCAAATGTTAGGAATAGCAATTGTGACATCATTCTAAATGGAGAGAAACTGGAATTTAATAGTCAAACAGTTTTCCTGGGAATCACGCTAGACGAGAAGTTGCAATGGGGACCTCACATAACATCTATTGCGGGGCGACTAAGCTCCGCGGCTTATGCTGTTAGAAAGATAAGACAGTTGACAGATGTAGAAACTGCGCGTATGGTCTACTTTAGCTACTTTCACAGCATTATGTCGTATGGTATTTTACTGTGGGGTCGGGCTGCCGACATTGAATCCATTTTTATCTTACAAAAAAGAGCTGTTAGAGCCATTTATAATCTACGTCGCCGCGATTCTCTTAGGGAACTATTTAAAAATATTAATATAATGACAGTGCCTTGCCAATTTATCTATGAAAATATTATGTACGTAAGAAAAAACCTACATTTATTTAATAAGGTTAGTGATAGACATAATATTAATACTAGAAACAAAGACAAAATAGCTCAACCATATTTTAGATTGTCTAAAGTTCATAAATCTTTTATGGGGTTCTGTGTTAAGTGTTATAACAAAATTCCTAGTGATATATTGCAACTAAATGAAAGAAAATTTAAAACATATATTAAAAGTACACTCTGTAAACAAGCATATTACAGTTTAGAGGATTATATCCATGATAAGAATGCTTGGAAACATGCTGGTCCGGGCTCCATAGGACAATCTACAGTCTAGACAAAATCAAACGGATTGCTAATTAAAACTAATTAATTTATACTTAGTATATACATTATATTTAATTCTTGCTTTGGGTCACACACTGGTTCATAGGTTCATAGTTTGTTGAAATGTATGGAGTGGTGGTCTACTTTTACAATAATTGTAAATAATAATATGTGAACACTATGTACCTATGTATACAACTTAGCTGTCATTCTTTATCTTCTAATACTTTGTACATACTTCAATATAGTGTTTTTATGCAAGGTCCATCGTATTCACGTATAGTTATATAACTGAAAACTGTAAATGCAAAATATTGTAGTTACACATTTTTTTTTAAAAGAGTGAGTATGGAGTTTCTTGCCCATTCTTCTCCATACGAAGCTACCTTTTGGAATGGGCAACTAGAATCAACTTTATATTTTTTTATTATGACGTTCAAAAGTGCCTTTTTAATGGTCTAATTGAAATAAATGATTTGACTTTGACTTTGACTTTGACATATATAAACGATCTTTTTTTTGTTCGAAAGGGGTTTATTCCGAAATAGTCCCATATAAATTTTACCAAAAAGTAGTTACTTAGATGACGTTTTAGTTTCTTTAATCTTTGGACGACTTACAATCTCTTTTAAGTGTGTCACCGGTTTTTAAGAACCGGTGATTTGTATGTTAAGGCAGTACTAAAAAGGGAAAAAGAAAAAGTAAAAAAAAAAGAAAATCGCCTTCAAAAACTAAAAACTCATAAACAACTTTAGCAAAGAACACACAATAGTACTTACTTTTGGAAGTCGGTGGTGGTGGCTTTGTGTTTGTTGTTTTGTATTGCCACCGACTTCGTTTTTTGTTAAAAAAACTTTTTCTCAAACATATTATCTATCGGTTCCAAATTAAATTTCAACTATATTCGACGACCCTGGTTATATTTATATCTCGTGTAGTGACTGTCAGGGGCGTAGCTACCGCCGTATCAGCCGTATCAATGATACGGGGCCCCCGAGCTACAGGGGCCTCCAAATTTCATAAAATGTTACCCCTAATCTTACTCAAACTATTCTCGCACGCTACGAAAATTAATTGTCAGTATGTAATTACTTATAATCAATACGTATTATTATTTATTTTATACAAAAAGCACTGTGCATAATGGGCCTCGTCGTATAGGATAGCAGTCAAATTCAAACAGGCCCCCCCCGACAAATTTTGATACAGGGCTCTTCTAGAGCAAGCTACGCCACTAGTGACTGTACATACGTAATTGTCCATGTCCAGAAACCATTGTACCATTTTAAAGTGGACTGCTTTATACTTACAAAAGTTTAATGACCGTAATTGGATTAGTAATGTGAACATTTCAAAGCGGACATGATTATGATAAACGGAAAGACGGTAAACATATTACACAGGCTTTTACATGAATAACAATCCTATGTAGATTATCAATATTTATTTAATCAGTGTGAAAGTATTTTGTTTCGTCTTTAGTAGTTTTTTTACTAGATTTCTCCCCGCGACTTCATCTGGGAAGACGTCAATTGTATCATAGAACATAACATAGATAATGAGTAATATTTTAGCTTTCTATCAGTGAAAGGCCTCCATTCATGCCTTCCATCTTTCCCGATCCTGGGGTGTGATTCAGAAAGACCTCATTCTAAACTTCGAATCTAAATCCGCTGTGAGTTTCTTAATTTGCATTCTAAAAACTCGGTTGATAATTAGAATTTACACTAGCGCCACCCTTGTGAGCGTATCAGCGAGTTGAACTAAATTGTCAGGGAGATTTTGACAGATAAAGTATGAGATGACGTAAGAAGTGGCATACTGTAAAGTAATTTCCCCGTCGCTTCGACGCTCACTTCGCACTCGAACCCGATTCAAAGTGTCAAATATATCAAGGTCATTTTGAACCTTATGCGAAGTGAGAGTGAAGAGCGATGTGAGATGCGAGTTGTTGTTTGAATTTTTCAGAATCTACCTACTGAGCTTCATCCCACCAGTTTTGAACGAATCCGTCCAGTTCGTTCCACCATCGCCATCTCCTTCGTGGCCTGCCGCGACCCCGCAGTACTATACTAGTTACGAAAAAAGATATAGGAAAGTGAGTCTTTCCCATATGAACTTAGAAACTTTTTGGTTGGCGTAGTCTATTGTGTGATAGTGACGAAACGTATTCAATTTGTATCAATTGATATTAGGACTCGACAGGATATGGTCATATCCTTAAGTACAGTTTAGTTCAAGATTTATATAAAATATGGCTATAATAGGCCTGAGGACCAGAGGGTGTAGCGTTACCGCACGGAGTAATCATTACATAAACTCGATCGTTTTTTTTTAAATTGGATATATATCCGTTTCACTTATAATATTGATTTCGTTTGAAAGCTTCATTCATATCGTTGGGCACTAATTGAGCTTCACGTATAAACAATCGAAATCCAGAATTGGATAAAAAAAGCGCGCTTGATCTAGGCCGTATCCAGGTAGTAAATGAATTGTATTTATAGAATTTTTTAGCACGATACCTATATCGATATAATTATTCAGTGGCATTATTCAGTCGCCTATGACACGACAAAGATACTTTAGAATTCCACAAGGTTTAATGTTGGGTCCTTTAAGCCATGTCTTCTTCTTTCTTCTTAATTAAAGAAAAATATTTTGGTCGTATTATTTTGTTAGTAAGGAAACAAAACCCTTTCTGTAAGATAACAGAAGTTAGTTTACATTAAAACCTATGCAGTTTTAATGTAACCTAACTTCTGCTAGATAACAAAATAATACGACCAAAATATTTTTCTTTACTGGTGGTAATACAAGCCTACTACCATTCCACTGCAGGACAAGGGCCTCTTCTGATACAGAGATGGCAGGAGTATTGATCACCCCGCTTGCTCAAACCTTTTATTCATTACAAAGAGTATATAATTTCTTAGCTACTATAAGTATATTGAGAACAAATGCAATGCGAATGAAAGGCCTATACAACTCAAAGCAATTACCACTTTTGATATCAATCAACTTCTCAAAGTCGGTTAAAAGCAGTCAGTTCTTTTTTAACATAAGATAACCTTTAACTCTCAATATTCTTAGTTCTTGTAAAGGAAGCAGAATAAGTCATTGCATTGTCACTTGTTCTGGGTACAAAGAGCCCGCTGTATAGTCTGTAGATTCATGTAAAAAAAAAAGATTAGTTTCAAGTAATTCTATAACGGACCGACCGATTGTTGCTTAAAAATCGAAGTATCGATAACGATTAAATCGTGTGCATCGATTATTTTTACATTAAATTCGATCTAATTGACAATCAATACACAGCTAAATTAAAACGACAGCTCTGAGATTCGATACCACAGGCGCGGATATATAGGTATGGCCCTCAGAAAAGGTTGTGGTCACCACAGATTTTTTTGAGGGCACCTTTTTTGTTGCTTGAAATTGGGCAAAGTGCGAGTCGGACTATGGACGCACGGTAATCATTGAATTCCTATAAAGGAGACTTTTATAAAATGTATGTCGGTCCGGCCAAGACTTTGTACATTGTACTGCGGCGGGCAAAGTTTTGGGGCGAACAGTAGGAAATTAACAATTAGCTTACTTACAAAAATTACAAAGGTGGTCAAGCGAAAAATGTTGAAGGTCAAACCTCCACTGTTTATGAACCTATGCGGTATCATCTACGCTCGAGAGGTGTAACCTGGTATGACACATTCAACCTAACGTTTTTTTTTTGGCCACCCTGCCCACAACGGTGGATCCGCGCTTGCGATACCATGCATTCAAGTACCTCTATCGGTCATGGTGAAGCCACGCTTGCTGCGGTCGGTCTGTGGATGGGTGACCATCCATTTTATACCGAGACCCCTCCGTGTTTCGGAAAGCACGTAAAGCCGTTGGTCCCGGTTGTCATTCTGACCTGAGCTCTTTGACAGTCGTTATGGGTACCTAATCAGAAGCTAGAAAGTCTAACAACCACTACCAAGGGATATCGTGTTACCCAGTGACTGGATTGTGGAGGTCAGATACTCAGTCGCTTCACGTAAAAAACTATTGATTTGACACATAAAACTTATTTCCATTATTTGTGTAAAAAATTGTCAGATAATTCGTCAGGTGACACAGCACCAATCAATTGACTTATGAACTGTCAAACGGTTGCCCCGTAGATTTAGTACGGGAATTTAAACTTATGACGTCACTTGGCGTGTGTTGGATCATGCGGCTTCCATCAAAATGGTTGAGCTGAATGGTGCTGATCCACGCGTCATGTTCGTGAACGGGCGCTGTCAGTAGAGATTGGTCAACTCTTAACTGTCATCATCTTTTTATCTTGATTCTTTTTTTTTTATGCATATTGATCTTTACCTGCATTGTTTTCACAAATAGAAGCAACGTGAATAATGTAATCAGTATTTTGTAAAAACTTTATTTAAAAGAGTGTCCGTGGAGTTTCTTGCTCGTTCTTCTCCATAGAGATCTACGCTACGTTATGGTACGAGCAACTAGCTTCATTTTTCTGACTAACTAACTGACTGACTCTTTGACAATTCAAAAGTGCCTGTAAATAGTTTAATTGAAATAAATGCTTTGACTTTGACTTCTAGTTAGTCATTTGTCAACTGAATTGACTATATTTATTGATTTCAGTGCAACTACAAAATCTAACTTTACTGTGAATTGAAGATTAATGAGGGTTTCAGGGCTAAAAACAACTGCTTTATAGAGAAATTCTATCTTTGAATTAATCTATATTAATATTATAAAGCTGACGAGTTTGTTTGGTTGAACGCGGTAATC
This sequence comes from Charanyca ferruginea, assembly GCA_947361185.1. Taxonomy (NCBI): domain Eukaryota; kingdom Metazoa; phylum Arthropoda; class Insecta; order Lepidoptera; family Noctuidae; genus Charanyca; species Charanyca ferruginea. The sequence continues at coordinate 25,181,041 of OX376058.1, read as the reverse complement.
TCAGGAACTGTAGAGCTATTCTGTTACAATCTCCCTCGGTGAATACCTAGGTGAAGTGAACTGACATGTGTCCCGATGCTAGGGATTGACAAATCAGACGGACGGATGACAGCTCACTTCACCTAGGTGTTCGCCGAGGGAGATGTAACAGAATAGACATACTGCTGGTTCGAATTGAAAACATCTTTTTGTGTTGGATAGTTCATTTATCGAGGAAGGCTATAGGCCCAAGCGAAACCGGGTCGGGTCGCTATTATAGATAATTTTTAATCATTACATTTTTACACTACCCCGAAAAGTGTTCTTCAGGAACACAATTCACACTCTTACCTTATTGGAATGAACTTCACCAGAATTTAGAGTAATTTAATAGCATAGCCACACCTGTAGGCAGGGAGGTATAACCTCGATTGACAAACGATTGAATAATCATGTCCATCGATTAGGTATTTATCGATCAATTTAAATCTAATTAACAATCAATACACAACTGTTTTTAACACAATATGACAGCTCTGTAATCCAACACCATGCATCCAATTAAGTGCCTACCTCCCATTGAGTTGACACACAATATTTATTTCCATTTTAACAACTCCATTTGTTTTTTTTTCTAGTGTTAATGACGTAACCAATCAAAATGAAGGATACAGAATTAAAGTTGCCTACGCGCAATGTGCTGACCGGTGCTGTTGTCAACTGGGAGGATGACGAGATGGGTTTTGGGGATAGCCCGAGCAATCTCACCCTGGCATGGAAGGACCTGTCTGTTTACAGGAAGAAGAAAACTCAGACGAGTATGTGGAGGTCCCCTGTGTATGAGGAGATTAGAGTTTTACATGGAGGTATGTATCTATGTATTTAAATAGTTTTCAACTAGCTTCTAATTGAGGCGGTGAGCGCAAGAGTGGCCTATCTTTTCCAGATACAAAGCATTTTAAATTGTGTCTGGAAAAGATAGGCCACTCTTGCGCTCACCGCCTCAATTGGAGATTGGTTTGCGTAGATTTTAGAATTAAGCCAAATCCTTTTTTCGGTGGGAACACGTAAACAGGGTAAAAAAAAAAGTGTTAGGCTAGATCAATATACCATTGCCATTGCCAGTGCCATTTTGTTCAGCGGTTTAAACATGAAAGAGTAAAAATCTTTCCATCTTCACAAGCTTTGGTTTTTGGCTCTCACAAGTAGTAACATTTGGTTCCGTAATTAGTACTCGGTACCTACTGCTGTATTAAAATTCAGAATAATATAAAACCACAAATTATTAGTTAAACTTTATAATAAAAATGAATCGTTGTTCGTCAGTCTCGCTAAAATTCGAGAGTGGCTGGACCAATTTCGCTAATTTTGGTCTTGAAATATTCGTGGAAGTCCAGGGAAGGTTTATACGGTAAGAAAATCGAAAAATCGATTGAAAGTACAACGTCTGTCGGGGCAGCTAGTAAATATTTACAAAATAAACTTTAAGCGTCGCATCGTTTAAGGTGAAACCGCTCGGGTGGCCCGCAAAATTAAAATATTCTTCAGTTTTTTACCATTTTCAGTTTAGTATTTGTTTGTAAATATATTAATAAAAAATTTAACAAAAATAGTTATTTTTTAAAAAGGCACTTACATATTATTATTATTCTAACTTAGATACAGCATACCCATACAACCAGATACGGAGCAGAATAAATTGCGAAATAACTTAAGAATATTTTAATTTCGCTAGTCACCCTATTGCTTTCAGTTTCAGGTTAACCTAAAAAACTAATAAGATACTCTAACAGTTGTACGAAGTTATTAAGCTAGTGTCCCCTCAGGGATGATAAAGGCCATTGTGACCCGGAACTGCGTGGACTTTTTGTCCAAAGACGATAAATTGCGGATTTCATCATTTTTTTGTTGTTGTAAAAAGCAGGTGGTTTTATGATGAACATTATCCGTTAAAAGACAAGCTATTAAATCCACAGGCAATAATTTATCGTCGATATGATGTAGACCAGGTGTCTTTACAATCCTAATTAACATTAATTATGCATTAATTATAATAATAGCCTGACAATGAGGTGCAGCACCTGGGACCTACATTTGTTTGAAATATTCAATAACTTAAATTAACCGGTACATAACATTTAGGATCAATCTTTTGTTACTAGTGAATAAATTAGTCTATGATTTTGTAAAGCAAGGAGATCATATTTCTTAGTATTGTCACACCCGCGACACTCTATAGAAACGAAACGATATAATTACCTACACTAATACTAAAATAATAGACTATACAGATACGTGCGTGAGTGTGCGTGTCTACGCGCCGCGCGAACAAAAACGCAATTTCCAGAGCTAGTCGTTCGACGCGGGGAGAGGTGAGGAACGGTTTTAGAGGGAGGCGGAGCGTGTCGCTACTGTACGGTAGTACTAATACTTATACTGTAGTATTGTTAGGGAAACCAAGTAAAGAAATTTTGCTCTTTTGATTTATAAAAAAAAAAAAATGTGACTAGCCTGCCACTCTATTTCCAATCACTGCAACTTCCGTAAAGTCAGAGTCAACAGTGGCGACCACCAGGAAAGCGCCAAAGCAATGAAGCTCGAGGCTCGAGTCCGGAGATACGATTCCACTGTCTTGGATCTCGCAACTAAATACATACTTCCATACTAATATTATAAATGCGAGAGTAACTCTGTCTGTTACGTTTTCACGACGGCTAAACCGATTCTGATTAAATTTGGCATGAGGATAGCTTAAATCCTAGGGAAGGACATAAGTTACTTTTCAATTCGCGACTTCGTCTGTATCCGCGATAACCGACATTCACGCAGACGAAGTCGCGGGGAAAAGGTATTTATCATATTTATTGCACGCGGATATTATATATACTAACCCGTTGATCGTATCGGCCGCCCGGTACACTCCCTCCCGTATTAGTAAGACTCGACGTACGAGACATAGTCTGACCGACCCTGACGATGCTATTACTCTCCTCCAGGAGAGCAATAAGGCTACCAGCACAGTAAACAAACACAGACACAGACCGTCGTCATTCCGTCCTCGCTGCCGAGGCCCGCCGCGACGACCCCGTACGTCCCCTCCCCGACCCTTGCTTGTGCCAGCCCGTGCCGCTGAGCCTGTAGCTTTAAATTCGTCCCTAAATAATGGTAATCCGATCCAGCCTGTCCCTTTGCTGTCCTCCCCCAGCGACGCAATATGCCGAGGCTCGTACCCCACTGGGGGTACCTTTAGCGTGTAATCGCTTAGTTTGTAAGTTATCTTGCCCTGGCTGGAGGCCCGAAAAATAATATTTTTTAAGGCACCACAGGAAAGTCCGGTTAAGCAGCCGACAACCTCCTAGGTTGACATGCGGGATGCAATCCGAAAAAGAAAACGGATATTATACCCGCGTGGAAGCAGAAAAGAATAAATTCCAAAAAAAATATTTTACGGGGTACGCATCTTCTGCCGGATTTCAGGGATGAAAAGTATACATGAGCAATTTCCTCCAGCCCAAGTGTCAATTACTTTAAATGCCGTCCAGCCATTAAGGGTTGACAGTTACCTTACACAAACACCCAACTAAACCAGTTTAGGAATTTGATCAAATCACTAAGTTTCTTCAGGGAAATGACCCAACGAGTTGATATTGTAACATCTGCCGTGATTTGACCAAATCCCTTAGGGATTTTATCAAATATCTAAGTGTACCATTTTATTGCGACTTTTTAAAATAGAATATTCAACTGACTTGAAAAAAGATGGAGGTTTTTGTATATTTGTTCTTTTTTATGGATAGGGTATGCCTCAGGGGTAGTCCCATATAAAATTTATCCAAATTGATTCAGCGCTTTTTGAAAAAATCAACATAAACCTAAAAAAATATACATAGACGACGTTTTAGTCTTAATGGATTTGGATGATAAGGACGTACTAAAAAGCGGTAATAACAAACCCACAAATATATTTAATGATATTGTCTCATAATAGCATAATTTATAAAATAGAAAAAGAACAAGACACATGCTGTGCTAATTTTCATGTTCTTTGACATGGCTATAATGTATTATGTGTGACTTTAAAATTTATTCATTATGCAAAACATTTAAGTACCTTTTTATTTTAAAATAAAACAAAATATTATTATGGCACTGCCCATTATCAATTTGACAGTTTTATCCGTGCTGTGATTGGTTGCTTGAATTGCCAATGACTGATCGCTGCAACTTTGCCCTTTACAATTTTTCATACCTATTACTTTTCTTTTGAAAAATCGGAGGTCCGTCTCTAAAATTGTAGGTACCTATATCATTAATTTATTGACAAACCGATTAAAGTTTGGATCACTTTGTCGCACTTATATGACGTAGTGAAGGTTTGTTGTGGGTGCGAGCCGTGAGAACGGAACACAACAAAAGTTCTGGTTAGTAGGTAATTGACAATAATGTATAATTATATGTTACGGCTAAAACCCGAACTGCGGCTACACCTAGTTCTAACCGGCTAGAACTAGGTGTAGTCGGTACCAGTTTGTTAAACCTAGGTGTATCCTACTTATCTTCGGTTAGACCTAGGTTTAGCCTTCATCATAGCGGTTTTGCTTTATTTGATTTTGCGGTTTAGCTTTCATCATAGCATATATAAAATATAGCTAGCACTGAGGGGTGCTATAGGCTATATTTTATTTAAAAAAAATTAAATTTTCGCGGAGGAAGTCGCGGGAATTTTTTTGTATTAGTTGAGTATTTATTTGGAATCACAAACTACCCATGTTTTATGATATCTTAGTCTTAAAGTTTAAGTACACCGCCTTTAATACGATTTTATAGCTGTAGGTCGATTCTGTAAAATTCAAACAACAACTCGCATCTCACAAATCTCACATCGCTATTCACTCTCACTTCGCATAAGATTCAAAATGACCTTGATATATTTGACACTTTGAATCGGGTTCGAGTGCGAAGTGAGCGTCGAGGTGACGGGGAAATTACCTTACAGAATGCCACTTCTTACGTCATCTCATTCTTCATTCGTAAAAATCGCCCTGTCCATTTAGTTTAACTCGCTGACACGCTCGCAAGGGTGGCGCTAGTGTAAATTCGAATTACCAACCGAGTTTTTAGAATGCCAATCAAGAAACTCACAGCGGATTCAGATTCGAAGTTTAGAATGAGGTCTTACAGAATCACACCCCTGGTTACTGTTTCAGTTAGTTTATGAAACGTTTAGACAATGTCAATGGATGTCACACTGGTGAAAGCTTTAATAGCACGCACAGCTTTATGGATCGTGTACTTAGTAATAAAGCCCGTCACAGACGTAGCTATAATATATATTAATATACGTCAGACGTAGCTAAAATATATATTAATATACGTCAGACGTAGCTATAATCAACGCATATTACGATCAGCTATAATATATATTTTTCTACGTCACCAAAATATGTGGACAGATATATCTGTCCACATATTTTATAGCAAGGCATATTAATATAAATTTCAAAAATGTGAAACAAACAACGATCGCAGACGTAATAAGGGCGAAAATATATTATTATATTATAGCTACCTTGTGTGCTGTGGTGGCTAGCTATAATATATATTATAGCTACGTATGTGACGGGCTTAACTCTTTTATTGAGACTTTCATTTCAGACATGGTGAATTTTCCAAAAAACTTCTTTCATCCAAACTTGGTCTTGACAATTGGGTAAATGACACCACTAATTGACATACTTTTTAGCTGTCAAACGCGATACCCCCGTAGATTTTAAATGACAATTTATACAATGACATCATTTGTAGGTATTAATTTTCCAACTCAATTGACAAACCTATTATTGATTTCAAAGCAACTAAAAATTTAAATTTACTTGAAAATTTATTGGGTTTTCAGGGTTAAAATTAAGTGTTTGTTTTATGGAAGATTTCTCTACCTAATTACAAACAATACAGAAAGTATTGTTCGAGTCATTTTCAAGTGATGATCTTTCATTCATGCGATAATTGATTTTTATTTAAAAAGATACTTTTCTAAAGCTGTGTTCATTGACAATCGTTTAGCAATTTATTAACAATCCTGGCATTTTTTTACAAATTTAATCAAGTTTGCTCAAGTATTCTTATATCGTGTTTTATAGTTTGTCAATAAAATTAACATCGCGCCCGGATTAGGCTTCGGGATCAATAAAATTAATTTCTTTGTATTCAAAAATTTGTAGGTCATCATCGTAAAATGTTTCTACTAAAACGAGTCGTTAATACTGTTAGAGAATTAATTAAACACGTTTTTTATGAATACGGATCACTTCTTTATTGCACAATATTCACATTATGTGGACAAATAGAAACATCGAGAACAGGATCTCAAAAGTTTTGCTAAAAGCATTTTTTATTTGTTATGAAAATAGCAAATATAATGCAATACATAAATTATAGCACAATTAAGCAAATATCGTTTATACATTATTCATTTTTCTAACAATAGCTATAACAGACTCTTATGTTTATACTTTTATTAAAAGTATCACTTACCTCTGATTATAATGGAGGAGGTATTTTTCACGATCACTATTTGTAATAAAATTATAATGCTTTTACCACAATATTAATTAAGTAGTCATTCGGATATAGATAAAGCCGGTTTTAAAATCAATTATTGTGCAATCCGACCAATTAAGATTTAAAAAAGAAAATCGGCCAAAAGCGAATTGGACACGCACACTAAAGGTTCCGCACACGTAAAACACGTCATTTTTAACTCAATTTTATTTCATGTTATAGCGGCTATATTATCATAAATCATTTCTTTTGTAATTAATGTGGATGTGGGTATAAAATAAGATGTAAACATTGTTAAAGTAGTTCCAACACACTGCCTTACGGCATGCCTTTGGTTTGCGGCCGAAAATAATGGTAATATTTACGGAATCATCATCGGAACATTTTTCATTTACATTCTTTGCGATCCTCTGTTCAAAATGTTGTTAAAAGCTTTTTCTTTTCAGTCAATGGCATCGTGTCGTCCGGTAACTTAGTCGCTTTAATGGGCTCAAGGTGAGTTTCAAAAATTACTGTAGTATTTTAAGCTCATTTCTAGAGAAATGAGCCATGAACTGGGTACCATCGCTCACGCGTTAAAATAAACCACGGCAACTACTGGATGGCGCTATCCGTACGTCCCAAACACCAAACCTATGCTAAGAAAAGATTTTTCCAAAAACATTACTTCGAAAAATAGTAAAAAAACATGTGGGTTCTGTTTGGCAAAACTAACTCAATTCATACGACATAAATCATAGTTGCGAAGTTTACCACGATGATACGTTGCCGCGAAAGTTCTTTACTGGGATGATTGTGTGGGAATCCTGCTAGGGCTGATCCGCCATGGTTCAACTTTCGCGACAACGTACGTCGCAATGATAAATTTTCGCAGTAACGTACAGACGCCAGCAGGTCAACCTACCCGAAACTGTCACATTTTCCCAATCAATCTTGAACCTTATGTTTTAACCATGAAGTTTAATTTACTACAATATGTCACATTTCTTTAATCGATTTGATTAAAGAAATGTGACATATTGTAGTAGCTTGATGTGCTGGCGTCTGTACAACGTAGTAAAGAACTTTCGCAACAACAAACGAAATGATGGTAACCTTTCGCAGTAACCATCGCGGTAATAAACTTCGCAACAATGATTTAACCTCCAATAGGGTATTTTACTCTATACGAGAATAAATCTATAAATATGTTATTGAGACAGTTTAGGCATAAAGCAGTCGAAAAATGTAAGTTTTAGTTAATAAAATAACAAAACAATTTTTTAAATTCAATTTTAAGTTTTCAGTATTTTTAATCTGTTATAAAACACCGTGAAATAGTAGCGGCCATGTTATTACGCCGTACGGCTGTGTAAACAAAAAATTGACAACTGTCAGTCAACCGATTGGCGTAATATAGGCTTTGTACTTTTATTATTTTCGTAACCAACGTATTTTTTCATTATTACACCTATTAGAACATATGCTTTAAATTATTTTTAAATGATATACAATTATCAAATTTAATATGAGCTCATTTGATACAAAACGAACTGACGTCATTTACGCTGAGCAATATGGCGTCCAGTAAGAGGCGTTTTCGTCAAATTACGCGCGAAAATAAAAATTTAAAATTTAGATGCATTTTTATGGCACTTATCGATTGAATAAAAATGTTGTGTTTTTTTTTGGTGGCATATTAGCACTACAGAATTTTATTGAGACACTTTTCAAAAATGGGTGTAATACCCTATTGATAATACGTACGTTTAAAGTCGTTCTTCCTCCTCAGTGGTGCCGGTAAGACCACGTTGCTAGCCGCCATAAGCCGTAGAGATAAAAGCGCGATGACTGGCTACCTGATGCTGAACGGCAGACTGGCTGGTGCAGACCTCATCTCCAGGATCTCTGGCTTCGTACCACAAGAAGACTTGGCTATTGAAGACTTAACTGTTTCGGAACACATGGAGTTTATGGTAAGTTTCTTTCTTTTTATCTTTTCATTTTTAAAAAACGTTGTCCCATATGAGGAGTTTCTCCTGTAAAGTGGTTTAGTGAGTTTACAAATATGTTAACTCACATACATTAACCAAACCCGGAACAACTACATGTAGGGCCAAAATAGGGAATATATTCTTTCACACGAACCGCACTGCAACCAATTGCTCAGTCACTGCGCCAACCGAGTTTCATCACCATCATCATTAGCAATGTTATTCTGTAAGCTCACTTCAGTGCTCACTTCCGATTTCGCGATAGAAACTGAACTTAAGTATTCTGTAACTCAATGAAAACTACGCGCTAACATTTGTGAAGCTAACTATTTTTACGTACCTATCTATTTTAGCGAATACCAAATACTGAGCCTAGAGTGAAATACTTTTCACTCTAGGCTCAGTATAAATATTAGTACACACGGCTGCACATCAAGCTATACATTTCCAGTATAAGCTGACCTCGCATTGTACGGAAATCCTATACAATTCGAGATCAGCATTAACTAGAAATGTATAGCTTGATGTGTAGTCGTGTGTACTACTGTACAGTAGCGACACGCCACGCCTCCATCCAAAACACTGTTCCTAACCTCTTCCCGCGTCGAACGTGCTCTCGAAACTGCTTTTCTGTTATTTTGGTAGTGTATTCAATTATATATCTCTGTAAACATGGAGTTTATACTAAGTTTTATCAGCATCATCTTAGCGAACTGCTGAAGTCCTCAGCTAGACATATGTAGGTATCCATCCATCAATGTGATAAGCTTTCAAGTAACCTTTAATTAAAATCCTCGTCTATAAAATCTTCTAGAAAGAAACGCTACCGTAGATAATACCCCGTTTTGTAGGTACCTATCAACATTGAACCAATAAGGAGGTCGATAGAATACCTAATTAATTAATATTATTCATCGCATCATATTACCGAGGATACTGACAATGATCTTAGATGTTTATCACTGATACGTTGTTTACATAATAATAATTTGACATTTTACTCTACTATCTTTAAATCTATCTAAATTATCTGGTGTGCCTAGATAAAGATTAAAATTAATGATTAAAATCCATCCGCTTGTGTTACTTATGTGGTTTAACTTGACGATCTCTTAAAATCACTTAAATATATTATTAGTTTTTGTTATCTTATCTAATGATATATTATTAAGATTGAAGCTGTGATTTCGTCTATCCACCGGGCCATCACGACGCTACAATTATATGGTCAACGAAAATTTAAAACTTTGATGAAGGTTCATGTGAGCCTAATTTTACTTAAGATATGTTTATTAATTATGCATGTCTTAAATGACCAACTACTCAAACGCTACTCAATTTTAAGATACTGATAAGTCACGTGCTGACGTTGATACTTTATATCAAAGTGAATGTGACAGTACGAGACTTAACGACATCTTAACAATGAGTTCTTAAATTAAAATGGAGCTTAGCCCTGGCAAAATGAGCCGAGCCACAATCTCCCAATTATTAAATTAAATACGTTAAATTAATTCAATAATTATTTAATCATTACTATACCTAGTAATAACAGTACAGTTTCCATCCAAAGAATATACCTAGAATAAATTTAAAATTAATCAGGCCCAAATATCCAAACTCTGAATCACAATGACATTGAAAAGGAAAAAAAATACGTGTGTTCGTTTTGGTACAACATCACCCAATTATTAGTTTTAAGACCTCTTCCCGACGATCTTAAAGTTCATTTTCTAATGGGATTACCTCTGATGCAAGCTCTTCATAGAGAGAATTGGAAAAGGAGTAGAGACGCCTTTTGCCTTGTAGGGGGAAAATTTAGGCTGAGAATACTATTAGGTTAAATGTTTTTTCTTACTCCCAGGCCCGTATGATGATGGACAAGCGATCGACAAAAATAGTGAGAGCGAGACGTGTTCAGCTTCTGCTAAGTGAACTTGGTGTTAACAACTGTAACAAAACTAAGCTGAAGGCTTTATCTGGTGGAGAGAGGAAGAGAGTCTCTCTGGCCGTACAGGTAAGTGAAGAAAATCCATCAGCATCCAAAGAATAACTATCCATGTAATGTCTGTGCCATAGATCTGAGTGTCCCGTGGTCGCCAACGGCTTTTCTGCTACATGAGAGAATCCGAAAGAAAGACATAATTATGTTTATGTGCTCACGCTAAAATAAATAAATGATAAAAAGGATTTCAAGTACTATTTTTCTTAGAATTAACAGACTGAACGCATATAAACTACAGTAAATGAAAAGACAAAGACATTTCTTGGAGTACAAATAATGTTAGCCTTAATTTACCCATACGGCTCCCCCGTTTGCCCTATTGATTGCATTGTTGATCTCATGCTGCCAAGCGCGACTGCTAAGCGTGGGCAAAGCAAATAAAGCCGTTGGTCTTGCGCCTGAACTCTAAACGGTCGGGTCGGAATACCGTCCTATGGGGCGAGATTAAGGGAAAGATGGAGTTCACCAGTATTTGCGCACGCACTCTAGCACCATAATAGCACCTGCAGACTTGCCTATTGAGGTTGGCTTAATTTGGGACAAGCCCGCCACACTATTCCCTAACCACTGTAACTCCTGTAAGCCAGAATCAACATTGGCGACCACCAGAAAAGCGACTACCCACCCTTACCCCTCCCCCCTTACCTACCCTTAAGACTTACATCTTTAAAACGGATCCTCTTCTACAGCTCCTAAACGACCCTCCAATCCTATTCTGCGATGAACCGACAACAGGCCTCGACAGCTGGGCGGCAGCTGCTGTCGTATCTCGCCTAAGGAAGCTAGCGATAGGAGGGAAATTGGTCGTCTGTTCAGTACACCAACCGGCTTCTGGAGTCTTCGAACTGTTTCATCAAATGGTGCTACTGGCTAATGGAAGGATAGCGTTTCACGGCACCATTGAGCAGGCTGACGAGTTCTTTGCATCGTAAGTACCTTAATGCTTTTGGTAGTTTTATTTCTAGCATATCAGATAAACCCATCACTACGGGTTTTTTTTTTGAGGCAGCAGTGGGAAATGATTTCCCACGGACGCCCAGACTGGCCCATAATTGAATCAGTCTGGGCAGTGCCGGACTCTTACCGGCTAAAACCACACTCCTGCCTAAGCGTGGGCCCCTGCCGCACAAGTATCACAGGAATATGGGTTTTTGGTAAACGCGCGTTCCTTCTATGTACGAGGATATTGCTACCAGTACTAATATGACTTATTCTATATCATAAGACTGATCTTTTTGAGTATATCTTGCTGCCTTGGGCCTTGGCCCTGCAGTAGGACAATAATAGACCGGTATTGTAATTATTAATCAGAAAAAAAAAACCGAACAAGTGTGAGTCGAACTCGTCCACTCGACAATTATGAGCGCGCATACCTCGATGATTGATTGCGTACTTTAATTATCCATACTAATATTATAAATGCGAAAGTAACTCTGTCTGTTACGTTATCACGACAAAACGGCTTAACCGATTTTGATGAAATTTGGTATGAAAATAGCTTGAACCCCAGGGAAGGACATAGGCTACTTTTTAATCCGCGACTTCGTCTGCATCCACTATAACCGACATTCACGCGGACGAAGTCGCGGGCAAAAGCTAGTAGACTATATTTTTAATGATTTTATCACAAAATGTTTAGTTTTCAGACTTTTCTCTGTACTAGTCTAACGATATTACTAGCCAAATTTCATAGTTCTAGGTCAACAGGAAGTACCCTTTAAATATGAATTCCCTTGAGAGTGTCGAAATATACGTTTTAAGCGGCATAAACGGCCGTATCTTTTTTTCACGTTAACTTAGAAGTTTGTTTTTTTTTCATATGGTTTTAATTTCAACTCGATACTTCGATATAAAGGGTTTTGACAGATAGACGGACAGACAGACGGACAACAAAGTGATCTGTGATTAGGGTTCCGTTTTTACCTTTTGTGGTACGGAGCATGGTGCTGTAACATTAAAAAAAAAACGTCACAGCGCTGATATTCTGATAGGGCCCAAACTGATGCCACGGTCAGATACGGATTATAAAAAATAAAGTGTAAACAATAAAAAAAAATTAAATATAAAAAATGTGTAAAGTATAACAAATTCGAAAAGAAAAATAAATACAGTATCAGTTTAAACATGTCAAATTGGCTAATCATGCATTTCGTTTTTAAAATCGTACTTAAATATGTAAGTGCTATCTGTCTGGTCAAACCACGAAAAGTTTTGTATATTTATTGAACACAAAGTAATGTTGATACATAGTTTCTTGGTATTCTTAATTAGTGTTATTAATTATACTCTTGTCAATCAAGATGATTGCCGTCGTTGGGGAATGTTGATGAAACTAACCATATTATCATAAGCTATTAAGTTTTGATTAAGTGGGCCCTTTAATATGAAGATTAAAAACAAACATGATGGGTTTTAGTAAGGTTGGCCTTTATTTGAATTTAAATCAATTTTATGACAAGTATTCGACTTCTGGTGGTCAATTTACGTAAATTGGGTAAATGACACCAATAAATCAATTGATATACTCTTTGTGAGCTGTCAAAACGTGATTTCCTCATTGATTTTGTATGGCAATTAAGGGCAAGTCAATTGACCAACTCTTTATTCATTTCGAAGCCACAAAAAATGCGATTTTACAGTAAAATGAAAATGAATGGGGTTATATCAGGGCTAAAATGTTTTTTAGAGAAGATCTGTCTTGGAATTATTTTTTAATGGTGTCATGTACCCAATTTACGTAATAAAAAACGTTCATAATCTTGTCGCCATCTTATCTCAGACACAAATCAATGAACTTGTCAAAAATGTTTGTAAATTAATCCCTGTCCATTGGGTTATTGGTTTTTTGACAGCTGCCTTATAATGTAATTATTCCCGATTACCTTATGTTAACTTTAAAATGTGTTATAAAATAAATATATAAACTGCCTAATCTTGTTGGATTACCTTATTTATGACCTCTTACAGACATTGTAATACAGGTATGCGTATCAGTTTTTACAAAAAACAAAAATATTGTTCACTAGTTGGAGCTGTCAAAAAACGATTAAACCAGTGGACAGAGTGTAGAGGTATTTTTGCCAGGATTGGGATTGAGATGGGAAATACGAACGTTCAGCCACGGTCGGATATAAGTCAAAGTCAAAACATTTATTTGCTTATACGCGGTTTACAAAAGATGGTTAAGTAGGTACTTGTTGGTGCGGAGACATATTTCGCCACAAATTGGCATGCAAATATTGGAGTAATACTCTTCACAAAAGAAACATATTTTAGCCTTGCATTTGCTGCATTGCTAAATACTAATCAATAAAGACAACTAGATTCAACTAATTAACTTCTTATTTATTAACTTCGTGCTAAAGATGAAACTTCTATAATATTGAAACTGCCCCATTATTATTTAAAAATACAAAATTAAGATGCAAATGGAAAGTATTTTTAGAAATTAATTTACATTTCACAGACTACAATACTATTAGAAAAGAATATAAATTTTCGTATTTGGGGTCAAATTAAGGTTAATTCTAATTTAAAATATTACATATAATATTTTATGTCTTTATATTATATTGATGTTTCTAGAGCGTACTGTAAATAGATACCTAATATACCTATTATTCGGGGTAAACCGGTGTATTTTTGTTTCTATATTACTTTCTTCATTTTAGGATTAAAGTTTCAAAGTTCACTCATGTTACAATTACAAAACTAATCTTCGTTGAAACCTAATTATATTTATCAAAAAATTATATCATTAGTTCTATATGACTGTATAAAATTTAAAAAAATCTCAAGTTTTTTCATACTGTAACAATTTTTAACACGGTATATACCTATACCCTGTTCACAATAAGATTAGACATAAACACAAACCTTTTTTACAACCGATTTTGACTTCTATTCCGTAGGCTTAAAAATGACATTAGAGGCAAAAAAGTGGTTATAATACAACTGTTTACTGCAGTTATCATTTGTCATGCTATCAAAGCAATAGAAGTCAAAATCGGTTGAACGGACTGTAAAAAAGGTTTGAGTAAATGTCTAATCTTATTGTGAACAGGGTATAAGACGCGCAAACATTCAGGCTGTATCCGGTTAAACTGGAAGTCAACTCCGACATAGCTGCGAAAGACTTTTTAAACATTTACGCCATCTTAACTACTATTCCATATATACCCTATTTAATCAATTCATTTAAATAAAAGAAGATTACGCACTTATGGATTTCGGTCAATAAACCACGTGTTCGTCAAGAAATAATCGTTAACGATACTGATAAGAACTCATATTTTATTTAAATAAGAGTTATCTGTGCAATCTAAAAACGACTTAAGATTAAGTAGGGAGATTCATATTGATTGACCATCTTGAATTTGTTAGTTTGAAGGTCGTCATTGGGCTTGTGTATAGATAGGTAGGTAGGTACTTTAACGACCGGGTTATTCAGCGGGCCACAGATTTCAGTAGATACTATTCTCAAACCTCTTTTTAAAACTTCTATATTGAATATTTCCGTAATATTATCCCTACTTTAATATAATATTAAAAATGCGAAAGTAACTCTGTCTGTTACGCTTTCACGATGCAAAGGCTGAACCGATTTTGATGAAATTTGGTGTGAAGATAGCTTAAACCCTAGTAAAGGACATAGGCTACTTTTTAATCGGCGACTTCGACTGCAACCGCGATAACCGACATTCACGCGGACAAAGTCGCTGGCAAAAGCTAGTCTCTTAATAATACTTTAATTTATATCGTATTAAGTCTTGTTTTGTGGGAGAAAATAAAGATATTATTATTATTAAATAATAATATCTTTATTTTCTCCCACAAAACAAGACTTAATACGATATAAATTAACTAACATAGTAAAATCAGTTTCAGTCAAGTGTATGTGCGGAGCAGGTGTCTATTATAGGAATAAACCTGTATTACAGATCACCAGGTCCTCACCCCACGGAATCAGGTATAACATAACAAAGAACTTAAATAGAGACACGTATACAAGAATTTAAGTGAGACAAGATATTAATTTCGTACCTAAAAGCTAATTCGCCTCTTACCGCGAAGGTTTGTATGTTAGAGCTAGAGGTGTGGTGTGTATAATATGTGGAGTGTGAGTGTCGGTATGTATTGGATGTGTGCTTGTGTGTAGCGTGGGTGTGCGTGTGTGTGTGTGTGCGTATATACCTACCTAGTTTTCTAATTCTGTTAGTCTATATCAGTAAAGTAGGTCTTCCGTGCAATTATAGTCCAAATTTTGCAACCAATCTCTAACTACCGTCTTACATTTGGTTTTTGGATGGGAGTAAATTGATAAGCACCTATTAATTTTATTGTACAGATTACTACAACCTTGGTAGTCGAAGAAACGATGTGCAAATCTGGCTGATATTTCAGTAATATGCCCTTGGTGCCAAGCTACGAGTTACGTCTGTCATGTAGTCGTGACCGTGCCGTGTTGAGCACATTTTAGTTTGTCATCTACACATAACTGTGGCGTTTAAAAGTTAAAGCTCGCTAAAGATCTGACAACCCACAAGACGGACTGTCAAGTTCTTCTTAATTTTAAAAGAGAATTAATGTCATAATTCAAACTGATAAAAATAAGGTTGCCTGGACCAACTAGCCAAAGTCCCTACAGTACTCACCTACAATTTGATTGAAAGGAGTGTCCGTGGAGTTTCTTAAGCGTTCTTCTTCATGGACCTACTCGTACGTTTTGGAACGAGTAACTAGCTTCGAGTTTCTGACAAACTAAACTAATGGTGAAAAACATGGTATGGTGGGTCCACTTACCCAACATAACCCAAACGATTCACCAACAATAGAGGGGATCTCGCGCTCGGCGGCCGCTGCCGCGGCACCGTTTGCTACGCTCGCTCGCCTCCGCGCTTTAATGATCACAGTTCTAATCTAACCTAACAAAAACGATTTGTCTCAGTGTTATAGTTTTATTTGTATGGCCAGTGGTATTGTGGGTCCGCACCGCACACAGATTGAGATACGTAAATGTAACAACGTAAACCGACTTTTGCTGCTGACCGTACGTTTCAATTTCACGCCCCAATTCTGCTACCGAAAAAAAAAGAGAAACATCAAAGCGTGAATACTTAAATACCGCATAAAATACGACGAACATAAAATGAGGAATATAGGAGGATTATATTATAATTTAAATACCTAAATCTAGCAGACAACAATAAAAAACACGTGTGATATTTGACAAAAAATAAAAGAACACAAGAATGTTGAGAATTGCATAAAATTTGCACTTTATGTTTTTCCGGGTGCAGGTCAAGAAGTAACCTCAATAGAATAGAATAACAATTATACAAATAAAATTTATACGTACAGTCAGCAAAAAAAGAGATAACTTAACTGACGGTTAGTAGTCAAAAATGGCGCTAACTATCGTCAATCGGCATGGGTCTATGGTCAATGGGTTGTTTCACAAAATGGTGGCATTAACGTACGTTAAAAAATTACTATTACCATAACCGATGGTTCATCCACCAGTCAACGTAATTTTGTGTTGTCAAACAGCTACGTCAAACATTGATGTTTGACGTAGCGGTTTGGAATAACCCGCCCTTAGAAACCGATGGATATTTTTGAATAAAATAAAATGAATAGAGAATAAACAGTTCAATGATATAATTAATATTTATTCGAAAACTTCCATCGGTTTCTAAGGGCGGGTTGTTTCAAACAATTGGCTATTAACGTTACATAGGAACGGTTAAAAATTACTATGACGTGAGATGTTAACCGTCCGTTAAATGTCCGTTACATTTAACGGACGGTTGTTTCATGACATAAAAATCCGTCAGTCAAAGTTATTCAAAAAGAGAGTCCATAATATGTATTTTGATGTTTGACGTAGCTGTTTGACAACACAAAATTGCGTTGACTGGTGGATGAAGCATCGGTTATGGTAATAGTAACTTATTAACGTACGTTAAGGCCACCATTTTGTGATTAACCCATTTTTTTATTTTGACGATAGTTAGCGCCATTTTTGACTATTACCCGTCAGTAAAGTGTTGAAGCAATCCGCCCTAAGTAAACTTCAACCATTTCCGACGACCTAGGCTGGATACTTATCTCTTTTGGTGGCTGTACATTTAAATACAAATTCTGAGACGATGATGATAGTGTTTTAAATTCAATTAAAGGTCATTCTGAGCTTTTATTCTCGGAACCGGACTGTTATAATCGAATTTATATGACATGGATTTATCACAATTTGCAACCGTGAATATTTTTCGCTTTTGTTTTTAGCTTTTGGTCTATAAGTAGCAATTTATTTTTTGTTTTCTTAAAAAACTGAATATATAGCTAGTAGCCTAAGGTAGCCTCAGCTACTACCGAGCCTTTTCCCAACTATGTATGTTGGGGTAGGCTTCCAGTCTAACCGGATTAAACTGAATACCAGTGTTTAACATGGAGCGACTGCCTATCTGACCTCCACAACCAGTTACTGGGTAACATGAACGAGCGTAGCCTAAGGTAGCCTGATTGATACTTTATGTTGTATTATTGAGGCTACCTTATACAAAATCTCGGAGAGACGTCTGTCTCGTAGTTATAATGATGTGGTCGCTTTTGTTTGTAACTAGGACTACAAAGATCGTTTTTCGAGATGAATTCTGCACAAATAAAACGTACAACAGAAGAAACATAAGTTTTTACTTCTTAGGGTTCCGTACCCAAAGGGTAAAATCGGAACCCTGTTACTAAGACTCCACTGTCCGTCTGACTGTCTGTCACCAGGCTGTATTACATGAACCATGAACACATGAACCGTTATAGCTAGACAGTTGTTTTCAAAGATGACGTATTTCTGTTGCCGCTGTAACAACAAATACTAAAAACAAAATTAAATAAATATTTAAGGGGGGGCTCCCGTACAACAAACGTGACTTTTTGCCGTTTTTTTTGCTCGATGTCTAATGTTGTATAGATAATGGTACGGAACCCTTCGTGCGCGAGTCCGACTCGCACTTGGCCAGTTTTTGTTATTACTTAATCTCCTAAAAAACTTTTAGGTGAAGAGTCCTTATTCTTACGTCTGTTACTGTGCAATCTGTGTAATCCGATATTCTACACAATATCTAACCAATGTATAGAATACCTAAAATGTTTAATATTATTTAAGTATTTTGTACTTTAAATTCCTAGGTGTTATAATTATATAATACCTGAATTATATATGGGTACACTACATAAATACGAAAAACTTTATTCCGAAAGTCAGAAATACGAATTTCAAAATACCGATTTTCATAATTCCGAATAGTTCAAAATTCCTAATATGGCAACTCCGATTTATCATTCATCCTATTTTTATAATACTAAAATTTCAAAATTCTAAACGTTTATATATTCTCAAAATACCGAGTTTCAAAAGATCGAATAACAAAAAGTCCGACATAATGAAAATTCCGAACATCAAAAATACGAATTCCGATTATCTTTATCGTTATCGTGCAATCGTTTATCGTGCAAGCAAGCATGCAGCATGCAAGCAAGCATGCAGCGTGCAAGCAAGCATGCAGCGTGCAAGCAAGCATGCAGCATGCAAGCAAGCAAGCAAGCAAGCATGCAGCATGCAAGCAAGCAAGCATGCAAGCGAACATGCAACATGCAGCAGGCATGGTTTCTGTCACGGCTACGGCGTTGCGGGGCTCCGGCGGTACCACGCGAGCTTATCGTCGCAGATGGTATTCACGCTCACCACCGCAGCTTCGGCTTACTGGCCGGCTTCGCCTGCTCCTCAGCTCGCTGGCCGCCTCGCCTCTCCGCGCCTACGCGAATTTAAATTACACTCTAGGGGTAGGGCAGACAAGACTACGTGGAGTCGGTTTCAGAGCAATTCATTTCTGTCATTAACTTTTGTAGCACAACATATTGACTTTTTAAGATTATTTTTGTTATTGTCTTTCTTTTTATACCTATATATTTTTGTTGAAATAAATTCCATAGAAAAATACACCGAATAAACAATATTTGTTAAAAAGTAATTCTACTGTTTGATAAGTTTGTTAAACAAAAAAATTTGATTAAAAATTCTTTGAATTGTGTTTCTGTGAAATATGTTTCATTCAAGTAAATAGTCTTTGAAACAATAATAGTCGAAATAAAAATACAAGAACCAAATATTATATGAAACATTTTCTGGGAAACGAAATTCTATGAAATTTCTGTCTGCGAAACAAGGGGACACCATTTTGAATATATATGCGTAGCTGAATTGAATCAGAATCCTAATTTTATCAGTTTATTCGAAATTTCGTTTTTCGGACCGAGAACTCATCGAGCATTTGATTCCTCGAACATATGAAAATCGGAAAACAAACAAATCGGATTTACGACATTCGGTAAAATAACTTTCGTGATTTGAAATAATAGAGATTATAATTTTTAGGTATTATGAAATTCGGACTTTTGAAAATCGGAATATCGAAATTCGGAATAAAATATTTCGGAATATTTGGGTGTTTCCGTTATATATATATATAATATAAATAATATGTGGGGACATTTTCACACACGGCCCCCAAACTAGGGAGACCCTGTATTATGGGTGTCAGACAGCTGATATACATACACAAATACGTTTCTTTTTTAAATACATACATTTATATATATAAACAACACCCAGACACAAGGCAAACACAAATGCTCATCACACAAATGTTTACCCTGGGCGGGAATCGAACCCGCAACACGCTACGCAGCAGTCGATCGCTCAGCCACTGCGCCAACCGTGTCGTCCAAATATCCGTCGTCCAAATATGATATAGTCCATATTGCCGGTAACATGTCTATCAAATTAATAAATCAAACAGAATATATCTATTTTCGGATACAAAGTCAAGATTTAATGAACTGCCATTATATGCTAATATATTCGGTTCTACTGATAAGATTTAAACCAGATCCAGAATCTCTTAGAACTAGAATTATCTTATCTTATGAGAAAATCTTTAGTTATTGGTTGATTGCTCAGTTATGATACATGTTTGACTTTTATAAACGACCCATAACTTGATATTGATTACGATACATGTATAAATAATCAATAAAAAGATGTTAAGATATTTTTTTTTATCGGCATCACTTTATATTTTACACGCCTAAATGTTTTAGTGTTTGATATCGTGTGGAGAATATACTTGGTAATCGGTATATTATAAGGAACAATGTCCAATATGCTATCGTTAAACCGTTATGAATTTAATAGGAACAAGTTGAGCCCGTAATACAGCGCCGTGTGGTGCCGGCCGCAAATAGCACCCACCACATCCCATTGACAGAGATATTGACCAGAGGATGGGCAGCAGCGGGGTTATTAACGACTTTTACAGATTTTAAACTGACAATCACGTCAAAATGTGTAGTGTAAATGATTTGAAAAAAATATATGTTAAACTAGAACATTCTCTTAATCATTTAGAATGTGAATATTTTTGATTGTATTTATTTATATTAAATAGTTTAATTAACTCGTGAAGTTGTGTCTGACGCGGACAAAACATTGACAATCACACAAAATCTACCAGGTATAATTAAACGAAACGAAACAATTTTATTATCTATCTTTTAATATAATACGCCATTTTTTAAAGTTAAAGAATACTATTTTTAATTTAATTTTTTCGACTAAACTTTGAGAGTTTTGGACGCAGCGCATACGATTCTCGGGTCGCTCAAGGTCGCAATACCTACTGCGATCGCCAACATGCATCGGCCAAGCATGGCGATTACGGTGAACCCCCCCTTGGGGGAGACCTATGCCCAGCAGTGGGCGTCTAAAGGTTGATATGATGATGATGATGATGAAGTTGAGCTCAAAATATTGCTATGGAAGGATTCTTTGACCTTTGTACTTCTTTACATCGAGTACTTTCCTAAAAAAAATGCAAATAGTTTATACTTACGTATTACATAATCTTCAGAAAGTGCCTTTTGTTTCCTGGATTATGAAACACTATCGATATCACAATGTAGCCATTTTTCCACAGCCTCAACTTCAAATGTCCTCTCGGTTTCAACGCGGCAGAGTACTACATTTCGCTGCTTGGTCTCGAGGCTGACAAGGAGATGAAGAGTCGAGATAGAATCCGGCGCATCTGCGACGAATACTCACGATCTGATATAGCTGCAGAGATTGACCATAAAGTTGGCCAAGTTAAAGATGAAACTGAGTACTTTAATGGTGAAACTGATGAAAAGGTACGTGGAATCAGTTATCCAAAATAGAATATTTATTTGCCAGAGACATGGTATGTTTACAAAGGTGTCCATAATATTGTATAATGCTACATGTCTCACCGTTTTATCGGTATGCAAAATCCACTACTATCTACTGCCATGCTATTATAAACGTGAAAGTTTGTGAGGATAGATGAATGTTTCATCCATCCATCTATCTACACTCGGCGTCACAAAAATCGCACCTCTTTAAGAATTCCCTTCAAAGTCATTTTAACCCTATTAATCAATGGTATACATATGACTATAAGGTATAATTGGAAAGGCAATTTATTTAAATTTCAGAATAAATCAATGGATTTGGTTTTTTGTTTACCAGGGAATAAAAAAAAGCAAGCTAATGCAAATGATTAAAAAGTTAAATTTTATTTTATCAGCAAAAATTACAACAAAGTCCTTAAAACTAACTTAAAACCTAGTGTTACCCCCCCTAGCCCTGATGACTGCTTCCATGCGTTCTCTCATGGACCTTATTAATGTGACAACAGTCTCTTGTGGAATGTTGTCCCATTCTGCAACGACGGCATCTTGAAGGTCTTGGAGAGTGGTAGGGGCAGGATTTCGTGCCCGTACTCGCCGTTTCAGTTCATCCCAAAGGTGCTCAATAGGGCTCAGGTCTGGACTTCGCGCCGGCCAGCGCATAACAGGGATGCCAACTTCTTGCAGGTAGTCTCTTACAATTAAAGCGGTGTGACAACGGGCGTTATCGTGCATTAACGTGAACCCACTGCCATCGAAACCCGCATAAGGGACAACCTGCTCCTCTAAGATCTCTGTTATGTACCGAGCAGCAGTCAGCGACCCTTGCCCGCGAGCACTTCCAGTCCGAGAAACACACACAAGGTTCGTTTTACCGTCGATTGACATCCCGCCCCAGAACATGCACGAGCCACCCCCGTATTCCACTGTCTCTTGAATACAGGCTTGTGCGAATCGTTCCCCTTGCCTCCTATACACTCTTCGACGCCTGTCGTTGCAGAAAAGACACACCCTCGTCTCATCCGAGAAGAGCACAGCCCTCCATTGGTCTATTGTCCAATCCACATGGTCACGGGCAAATTGCAACCGGTCTCTCCTATGCTGTGCAGTCAATTTGGGCCCTGTAGCAGCCCTATGAGCTGCAATTTTCTTCTCCCGCATTCTTCTTCTAATCGTGGAGACGCTTACAGAAGTTCTGCGAGCTGATCGCAGTTGTTGTTGCAGCTCAACAGCATTGGAGAACCGATTACGTAAAGACGTCGAAACAATGAAGCGATCGTCTCTTTCGGATGTGCACCGTTGTCTTCCAGATCCACGTCTTCGGATATAGCCACCAGTCTCTTGGAAACGGCAAAACGACTCAAGTTCAGTTGCCGAGCAACATCACATTGCCGCATCCCTGATTGCAGTAGTGCAATGACTTGAGCGGCTTCATCTGCAGTGGTATCCATCTTCTGGGGTATTTTTCTTGCTGTAGCTGTTCACATGTGTTCACTTCAAAGGTTGAATAGCGAATAACCCACATTTATTTTTTTTTTTTTTTTTTTTTTTTTTTTTTTCTGTATGGCATCTCGCAGTTCAACCTGAGGGTTGGTTACTGCTTAACCGGACAATCCTGTGGTGCCTTAAAAGTGACTTTTAGGGCCTCCAGCCAGGGCAAAAACTTATAAACTAAGTGACTACGCTAAGGGCACCCCCTGTGGGGTACGAGCCTCGGCTTAGGTCGCCACTGAGAGAGGGCAGCAAAGGGACAGGCTGGATCGGGTCTCCATTAATTAGGGGCTATTTTAAAGCTAAGGGCACAGCGACGCGGGCTGGCGCTAGCAAGGGTCGGGGGGGGGGACCCACATTTAACCCGGGTCGCCCGTTTTATACCCTTGTAGGGAGGTGCAATTAGTGGCCGTTGTAATGCGTATTTTGACAACATTTTTTTTAACGTTACGTGCTAATGAGATCTGTTGTGTTTAGGAATTCTAACTGTTGTTATTTTAAAGGTCGTTAAACATACTTTTAATTGATATCAATATTAATTGGGTTTAATGTATTCGTTACTGGCGGGACATGTTTTAAACTTATTTTCGAAAAGGTGCGATTTTTGTGACGCCGAGTGTAGTATGAATTAATGTTTATTATTATTTCATGCTTTAACGGCAGAACGGAATTAGTTGTTTGCATAATGTGCGAATTACTATTTATTTATTTTTGCGTTTATATAATCGCAAAACTCTGTGTAAGTAAATAGCATTTGTAGCGTATGTGAGCGGTTGACTGTTGATAGAAATTTCTTGCCCCACGATTTTATTTTTGCGCCTGATCAATGCCCGAGATTGATGAGGTGCTTGGTGTGAGGACCTACCTAGAGACATCTTGTTTTTGTGGAGGCTGCGTGTCAAATTCAATGGTCACGGTCCCAAAATATTCACACACAATTAGCGAATTTAATTGTTTTTCGTAATCTTTATGGATTGGTTTAAAATTGGCAGGCACTTAAAACAGAATTTGATTTACGATTTAAGAGATAAAAAAATATTCATAATCAGTGATAACTAAAGTTCTTATTTTTCTCACGATCTAAACTTGTACTTATCTAAGTTCAATCTCTGATCATTTAAATACAATTTTTAATATCTACATATCACATGAATTCAAAGTCTTCAAAATTCAAATACATCCGCTTAAATATTATACATGAATTATATATTGGTAATATTACAAATGATACAATAAGACTACTCAGACCAACAAAATGCTAATACTAAAATAAATAATGGCTTTATCGGTCTAATTTACATCGTTCGCACGCCAACATAAAATACATGATTATGTACATCTGTGTCGGCCATTTGCATTTGGGTTTAATTTGTAAAACATTAACGTTTATTGTTAAACGTTTATGAAGCAAATGTTTATGACTTTATTAACATGAATGTGTTTTATTTCAGGATCAATATTTTGAGCGATATGTAACTCTGTAAGTATTTCATTGTTCAAGTTTCGACTTTTGACTGTTTTTCGTAAGTCGCCGAATATTTACAAGCACATGTTTTTTTGTGGTTTAAATAGATTAACATAGGTACTTGATCTCGAACACTTACTGTCCATTTCCTTTATTTGACTCCTATGTTTGTTTTTTAACTTTATGGACACATAACGAGCTTCCGCCAAGACCAACCAATCGGAGACGGCTTACAATTTTACGAGTAATACAATCGGAAAGATTGTAAACCCTGTCGGTTAGTGCAGGTTCGTTCACAATTTGACATGGGCAGATTATAAAGTATCGAAAATGAATACGATATATTGTAAACCGTCAAAAACATGAAACTTTCGGCTTCGTCAAATGTTTTCTTACACCCGTTATGTTCGAAACAATAATCTTTATATATTTTAGCCTGTCCTGTCTCTTTATTGCCTAAACCTATTTCATAAGGCCTCTTCCCCTCGGACCGCCGTAAGGTGCTAACGTGTCCACAGTGATATTTACTTGTTTTTAATTTTATATACCGAAATTTAGTCAAAATAAATTCATTCAAAATAATAGGAGTGCATAGGTTTGGAAGCCGTGTATATCAAAGCATTCTAAACTGTGAGAATCGGTAATACATCTGTCCGCCTGTTACTTCGCCAGCTTGTGGTACTGAAGCCCCGCCTATAAGGATACGTAAGAACAATTGCAATACTAAATAAAAAAACCTGTGCCTACGCTCCTCCCCCAACTGAGACACCCAGACCGCCCGGAAGAGCTAACGATTGGCAACCTTTACTCCGCCCCCTAATTAGCTAATTAGCATCACTACCCAATTGTATGTCACCTAATTAGTGCCGAAGCCAATCCTCTGCTGCTGCGCACACACATACAGGTATTACAGGCTGCTTGATACTTCTGATAACCTAGTACCATGGGTTCGCCGATGGACAAAGCGATGTCTGAAAATGACATTAATTTGGTGGGAACAGAACTTAAGACGCCGCCTAGCTACGTTTTCCAACGTGCTAAGAGAAGCAGAGAGGATATCTCTTTGAGTGAGCAATTGGACGAGATTAAGAAAGAAATCAAGGAAATGATGACGCTTTTCTTGGAGAAACAAAACAAAGAGATACAACAATTGTCATCAACCTTAAACGAAATACAACAATCTAACCTCAAGATTGAAGTCGCGATTGCCGACCTCACAGCGCAAAATGTGGAGCATACTAAAAAAATTACCCACTTAGAGAATGAGATTAAGGAAGACAAGAAATATATAACACAATTAGAAAGCAAAATAGAAGAAATTCAGATAGGAAATCGGAAAACTAATTTCGTAATCAAGAATGTTCCCAAACGAAACAATGAATATAAAGAAGATCTCATAGACATGATTCTTTGTCTTTCGCGTAGCATAGAATGTAACATTACCAAATCGGACATCAAGGACATTTATAGACTACGTGGAAAAAATGGTGACAGCCCTAATCAACCAATTATCGTAGAAACTGGCTCTTCTATTCTAAAAAGTGAAGTTATGAAAATGAGCAGGGCCTACAGTAAAAGACATAATTGTCGTCTTAGCTGTAAACACTTGGGATTTAAAACTGAAGAGGACATGCCTGTATTCTTATCCGAGCATCTAACCCCCAAGGGGTCTCGCCTGCACTTCTTGGCCCGGGACCTAACAAAATCAGGAGCCTACAAGTTTTGCTGGACTGCGTACGGGAAGGTCTACGTAAAGAAGGATGAACACTCGCCTACCATAGCAATAAGAAATGAAGAGCAGGTACATAAGCTCATAGCGCATAAGTGACTAATAAGACATAGTTATCATTTTGCTCTGCGTTGCATCCCTAGCGTAGTGTTCATCTTCTTTAACATGTTCATTACAATTATATTGTTCATCTCTTGTTCTATAAGATGTTTCTTGATAAGTGTATACACAAATGTGAACAAATTGTCTAGCTGCTACTTAATAACATACTTTTGTTCATATTTAATAATGCATGCCAAACTTTACACACTTCATACCCACACACCCCCAACCACACACAGCACACATATTTATATTAATTTCCGCACGTCCTCTATAAAAATAAAAATAACTAATTATTATCACACTAACTTCAACTACCTTATAATACATAGCATTCTCAACACTCTAGTATGTAACAACCTTAACGCATATTATGCTGTGACGTCTATTCAATTAATTAATCAATCAAATGGATGACACCTTACAGACTGTTACTGAGATAGATGATATTGAAGTAGCGCGAACTTACCAATGTGCCGGTACGGAGCTTAACAATCACATCACTACTAGTAAAAATGATTTGACCATTATTTCACAAAATATTAGGAGCATTTACTGCAACTTTGACGATTTTACAATCTTACTATCCTCGCTTAAATTTGAAACGGACATCATAATTTTAACAGAGTGCAGACTACACTCTAGCAAACCTATCCCACAACTCAGTAACTACCTTTCCTTCTTTACCACCCGACAACTAAATCAAAATGACGGCGTAGTTGTTTATGTAAAAAAAACATTAAAACCCAAAGTTAAAGAAATAAGTCTGACGCAGGCATCGTGTCTACAACTAGAAATTTTTAATTATATTATTTTATGTGTCTACCGTTCCCCATCTAACCCAAACGCTGACTGTTTTATAGATTCTCTTAGTTCACATCTCAATACCCTTGCCTCTCAAAAGGGTATAATTATTGCGGGGGATATTAACATTAACCTTAGAACTAAAGAAACTGAGCCGTCACACGAGTATAAAAATAGGGTTACCTACCTAAATATGCTATCACTATATGGCATACTACCTGGACATACCATGCCTACACGTGAATCGAACTGCTTGGACCACTTCATGATTAAAATAAACAATAAAAAGGTTTTAGCATACATAGCTGTTCTACATACAACTATCACCGATCATTATACTACTTTTCTATCACTATCTAAGGTAAAAACTAAACAAACTTGTAATAAAACTACTTTATCTATTGACTTCGAACAGGCCCTAAAACAACTTAGAGAAAATAAAATCGCGGAGTTGCTTTTTTGCAATGACCCGGATCAGCTAACGGACCTGCTGTTACATAAACTAACTGCATCTATAAATCACAGCACTACTACCAAAATAATTCCTAATAGCAAGCGTTGCGTTAAACCGTGGATATCTACTGGCATATTAAAATGCATAAAAAATCGCAATAAATTGCAAAAACAATCCCGCAATGATCCATTTAATGACGTTCTAAAAATAACTTACCGACGCTACCGCAACTTTTGTAACAACCTGATTAAAAAAATAAAAAGAAAATATGAACGAGAACTACTTGCTAAATCTGTTACAAACAATAAATTACTATGGAAAAATATAAAAACTTTAACTTACACAAATAAAAATAAAAGCCAACACACAGAATTACTACACATAAGACCAACTCCAACTGAATCAGTAAATTATATTAACGATTATTTTGTAAATATTGGTAAAGAGCTAGCCCAAAAAATTCAAAATTCAACTCAAAATTATAATACTTCCCTTTTGAATACACTCCCAACACAAACGAACTCGTTTGTTCTTTTGGACACTGATCCCCAAGAAGTGGACAGGATTTTGATGAACCTGAAGTCGGATAGTGCACCGGGCTGGGACAATGTATCCACTAGGTTTTTAAAACACATAAGACATGAGGTTGTTCCTATTATAGCCCATTTAGCTAATCTCTGCTTCAGAGAAGGTATCTTCCCTGCGCCACTTAAGAAATCTATCGTCATTCCCGTTCACAAGGGCGGGGACAGAGACGATGTCAATAATTACAGGCCCATATCTATTTTACCAGCCATATCGAAAATAATAGAAAAACTAATAAATAATAGACTCGTATCATATCTACACAAATTCAATACCCTAAGTAGCACCCAGTTTGGATTTAGACAGGGTATATCAACCGAGGATGCTGTTACTGCCCTTAGCTCTCTAGTGGCTGATAATCTAGATAATGGGAGTAAATGTTTAACCGCATTTCTGGACCTAAAAAAGGCGTTTGACACCGTCTCTGTTCCCATCTTATTACATAAACTGGAAACGGTAGGAGTGAGAGGAATCCCACTAAAACTTTTTACAGACTACCTTGTAAACAGGAAACAAAGGGTCAAAGTGGGAGAACACCTCAGCGATGACGCAAAAGTGACATTCGGGGTCCCTCAGGGAAGTGTGCTGGGCCCTACGCTGTTCCTGCTTTACATCAATGACCTCTGTAACCTCAAAATCAATGGCGCAAAAGTATTTTCGTACGCAGATGATACTGCCGTTGTCTTTAATGGGAAGACTTGGCATGAAGTTGCCCTTTGTGCTGAGGCGGGTATGACCCAAATAGCAAGATGGCTCAAACATAACCTATTAACACTTAATACCACTAAAACAAATTACATCTGCTTCAGTATCTCAAATCGTACACAACCTAGTTTAGATTTTAATATAAGGGTTCATAATTGTGATGATCCCTATAATTGTTTATGCCCAACCCTAGAAAGAGTATCTCAAACCAAGTATTTAGGAGTAGTTTTGGATCAGAGATTATCCTGGTACCCCCACCTTGAACAAGTTACTGTTAGGATCAGGAAACTGAGTTGGATTTTCAGGACACTGAGACATATTGCACCAGGAAATGTATCCACTCACACAAATACCCCCAGACACCTGCTCAACGAAATATACATAGCTTTGGTGCAGTCTGTCTTGGTGTATTGCATCCCCATCTGGGGGGGTGCCGCCAAGACTAAGTTTATTGACCTGGAGAGAGCACAACGTGCCCTGATAAAATTAATGTATTTTAAACCCATAAGGTATCCAACACAAAGTCTTTTCCAAATTAGTGGCTTACTCTCGGTCAGAAAATTATACATTATAAAAACTATATTAAAAAAACACAAGAGTCTACCCTACGTCTCTAACTTAATCTTAAAAAGAAGAAAAGACATTATAGCGAAAGTTCCCAAAACTAAAACAAAGTTCGCCAGTATACAATACAAGAAACGTTCAGCACAGCTATACAACAGGTTGAACAGAGAGACTTACGTATATAATAAAAAACAACAACAATGTAAAGAAGTAGTAATGAATTGGATAAAACCACTCAACTACGAGGACACAGAGGCGATGCTAGAATAAAATATAAACAGATATCATTCTTAATCTCATGCATACCTAGACTCTGGCACGTGCTCACTTTCACCCTCTCTCACACACACACACACGCACAAACATACACACATGCACACACAAATACACACACACACTCACAAACAAAGACACACACTCACAGACAATCACACACACACACACACACTCGCAGACAATCACACACACACACACACAAACAATCACACACTCCCACCCCCATTATCTCATTTTTGGTGGAGTTTAATTTAATTTTTATAATCATTCTCTTATAATATATAAGTACTTTAATCGTAAACTAATAAGACAAGTTTTACGCACTCTATGATATGGAAGAGTGGAGTCTCCTAACACAGGCTTTATTTGCTTAAAGGGAGGCTCCAATCACTAGTTAGTAAGTAAGAACTTGTTGAAATAATAAACTTTTTTGAATTTTTTTTGAATTTTTGAAAGGTTTGCTCTAAATAAATTTGTTACTGCAGAGTCAAAGTGAATTACTTCGTACAATTCAGCTGGCTGATGTGGAGGAACCTTCAGGCGCTTAAACGTAATTACAGCATTTGGATCGCCGAGTTCTTATTGCTCATGGTGAGTGTCTATTATATCTTTGCTATCTTCTTGTGTTAGTTGTCCTAAGATAGATTTATTATTAACATGAAAATTATCTGCAACTTCTTTTGATTTTGTCTGATGTACTTATTCCAACTGTTATGTGCATAGCTAGAAAACAATCATAGATTGCTCAATAAACTTTGTTTAAATCTTGATCAACTTTCTATCTGGCTCAGATACTACTACTTAATGTTCTATCTCCACAGTTCGTAGGTCTGATAATCTCAGTTCCCTACAATGGCCATTTCGACGAGCTAGACCAGCGCGACATACAGAATGTGGAAGGTCTTCTTTACCTCACGATAGCGGAGACCATATTCCTTTTCATATATGCCGTCTTCACCACATTCCCTAGCGAGGTTCCCATACTATTAAGAGAGACTGCTAGTGGATTGTATGCACCGTTACCGTACTATTTGTCGAAGATGATATTCTGGGTAAGTATTTTTTTTCCCTTTTTAGATATCGGTTTATCCTAAGCTATGTTATTTGAGTTTGTTGTTAGATTTCAAAACTAAAGAAAACTTTGTTGAAGGTTTTTAATTTATTCAAGATTTTTTTGTCAAAGGTAAAGATATCATTTTTGCCCATCAATACGAATATGTAGTGCAAAGAAAGTTTTATTAAATCAAATCAAATGATTTAGTTATTTATTTGCCAACATAGGTAGGGGTGCAGATGTTATTATTACATATTTTGGTAATGTTCTCCATGCTCTACGGTCACATGGGCATGCAAAATTTACACATAAATCACAATCATAAATTAGCATGCTGAAATAATCATATTTTTAAATTGGAAAATCATTTTATCCATCTTATTATTCCACGGTTCAAACTAAAAGAATTTTATTTATCAGCAGATGTCCCAATGGTTTTTTTAATATTCATTAGCCTTTGCATACAGAAGCGATTTAATTTAATTTTAATTTAATCATTTTGATGTAAATTCCTGTAATGAGTTAGAAAGTTTTCTGTTTCTATAATGAGGCCCTTTACATTACGACACTCATGATTGAGTACTAGTCAAACCAGTCTATTATTCGGTTAACATCATTAAATTTCGTCTAACAGTTTTGGAATATTTTCTACTTTATCGTTTTCAAATTTGTTATCAAAGAAAGAGTTGTCATTTAAATTCATTGTTGAAATAATTTAGATTATCTGGTTTTTGTAAGTAGGTAGTAACTTATTTACATAAATACACTTTGAATGGATGCGGACTGCCCAAGATTGGGTTGGTTGGCGATCTCTGGGGGAGGCCTACGTTCAGCAGTGGACGGTAATAGCACAGTATAAGTATTAGTACTACCGTAAAGTAGCGACAAACAACAATTCAAACTTCTCACACTTGATTCATATAATTCAACCGTGTGTGAAAAGAATTATACAATAAGTTGAGGACAAACTGCGCCAAATAAAATACACCGAATGCACTTGTTAAATTCTGATTTGTAAGTGAAATGTATAGTAACCAAAGAAATAAATAAATATTCTATTCTATTCGAAAAGTTTCTTCAAATTCTGTTCTATTTTTAAACACATCTGAAGGGAGGTGGTGAAAGATCAATAAATTTGAACAGTTTTTCCAACATGACATTATTTTTCTACTTCCAGATACCCCGAGCAGTGATAGAACCCACTCTTTTCTCGATCCTCGTTTTTACGGTAGCTGGTCTCCATGGAGGCTTCATGGGTTGGCTTGGCTTCAACTTCGTCTGTGTCCTGTGCGCTAACTATGCGAACGCTTATGGTAAGTCCAAAAATTGTAATTACGCAGAGCTTTTCCCTTATTTAGTCCCTAGTTGTTTCTAGTTCAACCTTGCCCATCCAACAGCTATTTACCCCAATTTCATTAATAAAATCGTCAAAATTCTAAATTTATAAATATATATTTTTTAAACTGAACTCCAAAAATTAAATATCCGCCATGTTATCGGTTGGAGCCGCAAGATCAAAATTCAAACAAAATTCAAAATTGTAATATTCCAGATCACTGGATTATTATCCATTTTACAATTGGCATTGCAATTCCATTTTCAAAATTCCAGGCTCGTTCCTATCATCGACGTTCCATTCGATGGAAACCGCTGCACTCGTGTCCGTACCATTCGACCTCATTGGCACGATGTTCTCTGGCCTATACCTGAACTTAGCAAGTGTTTCGCCTTACTTATCTTGGCTTAGATACGTATCAGGGTTCTACTACGGCGTCGAAAGTATTTCTATACTGCAATGGGATTCTATTGAAACAATTGATTGTGTAGAAATCGATGGTATGCCGTGTATTAGGACTGGGCCAGATGTTTTGAGAAGATTTGGGTTCGCAGAGGAAAATTTTTGGCGTAACTGCCTCTGTTTGATCAGTATGTACTTTATTGCTCATTTCATAGCTTTCCTCATGGTAATGAAGAGGAGTAGGGGCACACCTGTATATTAAAAAGTACCTAGTTCAATTGTACATAGCATCAGTTTATATTGCTGGTTGGGATCTTACCCGTGCCATAAAGGTGATCAGGGTGACTTAGTTAAATAAGTTTGAAGTATAAATGTGGGCTCATTGTTAAATTAGATTTACGTAATACTCAACTTTGATAGCTTAAAAGTTTTTATGAATTGGCAATAATTTAAGAGATCTGAAGAATTGACTCAATAAACTTTACGAAGTTTCATGTGTGTTTATTACTTGTGTTTCATTTCCTATACCCACCCTGCCATTAATTCTTCATCTATGTTGCACGAAAGTAAGTACCTTGCGCACGCAGATGTACCTAAGGGCTCTTACATACGAGCGGCATGTTGCCAACGGCATAAATAACTGCAGCCATCGACACGCGTCAGCGGCAGCAGTCGTGCCGCTCGTGTGTAAGAGCCCTAGCGTCCCTACCGTCATCTTAAACTTTGTTTCAAGCCTACTTCTACAGCCCTAATAAATCTTGATTATATTACCATACCCAGCACAGGTATACAAAAGCTGCTTATATCCTTGTTCCGTTCTAATCTGGATAGAAAATGTGTAAATTAACTATTCTAAGAAATCATTTAATGAGCTTTTGTCATAAAAGATAACCATACTAACTAAATATTAGCTTGTGTAAGTGAGCTGTCATCCGTCCGTCTGCTTTGTCAATCCTTAGCATCGGGACGGATGACAGCTCACTTCACCTAGGTGTTCACCAAGGGAGATTGTACCAGAATAGACATACTGTTCTCATTGATTTGTGAAGTAGGTGAAGTGATCTGTCATCCGTCCCGATGCTAAGGATTGACAAAGCAGACGGACGGATGACAGCTCACTTCATCTAGGTGTTCACCAAGGGAGATTGTAACAGAATAGCTCTACAGTTCTTTAAACTAAAACTATAAAATTATATTACAGTGTGATAGGAACATTATTGACGTTGACCATTTCTAAAATGGAATATTTATACTGACCCTAGATTCCATTTTAAAAATGGAAGCACACAATAACTTTGACTTTCCA
This sequence comes from Charanyca ferruginea, assembly GCA_947361185.1. Lineage (NCBI taxonomy): Eukaryota > Metazoa > Arthropoda > Insecta > Lepidoptera > Noctuidae > Charanyca > Charanyca ferruginea. The sequence continues at coordinate 25,146,988 of OX376058.1, read as the reverse complement.
GGCTCATTTCTGTCTGCGACCTTCGACAAAATGGAAACTGCAGCTCTAATCTCTGTTCCATACGACTTAATAGGGCTCATGTTCTCTGGAATCTATCTTAACCTGGCAACAGCACCTGTATACTTCTCCTGGCTTCGGTACATCTCAGGTTTTTACTATGGAACTGAGAACATTTCCATATTGCAATGGAATTTGGTTGACACCATAAATTGTGTGAGCACAGAAGGCTTGCCTTGTATAAGAACTGGGGCTGGGGTGCTGATCAGGTTTGGTTACGATGAGAGGAACTTCTGGAGGAACTGTGTGTGTTTGGTGGTTATGTACTGTGTGTGCCATATTGTGGCTTTTGCTATGGTGGTGAAGAGGAGTCGAGGGACGCCCGTGTATTAATTTAGGAATAATTCTAATAACGTTTAAATTGTATTTTGATGTGACGTAAGAATAAATGGTATAGAAGTTAGTGATTTATTTTATTTATTTCAGTAATGTATTAAGAGAATACTCCCGAATCGACTTACTGATGGTTCGGACACAATATATTCGGACACAGTGTCCGAAACAATATGTTGGAAGTTTTTTTATCTGACTGTACAAAACAGCTTTTTTATTGGTGTCCGAACCGAATCATCAGTCAAACAATATCGTTTCGGACACAGTAAGTCCCCGACACAAGCTCCACATGAACATAATCGTTTAGCAACAGCGCCAACCGTGATGACTGACTGCTGCGTTGCATGTCACGGGTTCGAGTCCCGTACGGAACCAATATTTATACTTATGTTCTGTAGGTAATTGCTCTGGGTCTGGCTGCTTGTGTATATGAGTTTATATGTTTGTAAACGCATCCACGCTACACGAGAAATTCTTGGAGACGTCGTCACTGTTTTAAAAAATGAATTGAAATAAAAATAGTCTAATATTTCGTCGTGTTTTACTTATTGAACCAAAATATGACTAGGCAGGCTACGGCGCCTACTGTGGAGATAGTCCCCTTAAATGCTCGTAAGTATTCTGAAATGATGGTTAGTCTTATTACAGATTATGAAACAAAAGGCAGATAGACCGCGCGGAACACTGACAGATGCCAAAAAAGCAAATACAAATTCAAAAGCGAATACGCCTACAACGCGCTTCGTGCTGTACTGACTCAAGTCAGTATAGCACAAAACGCCGCATCGTTAAAAAAAGCAAATAAAAATACAAATACAAATTCAAAAGCGAATACAATCACGAAATTGTAGGTATTCGCTTTTGAATTTGTATTTGCTTTTTTGGCTTCACTCTCTGCTTTTTTTAATAATCTGAGTCTTGTATGTGTTATTTAATAGGTACTAGATCTATTGATTATTTTGTAATAATTATAGGTAGGTACCTAAATCTTTCTGCTATCATAATAAATACTGATCAGGCGCCCTATAATACGGGACCATAGGTAGTTATTCTATAGTTAGGGTTGCCAACTCTTTATCGGTCAAAAATAGTAGTTCTAAAATTATTACCCAAAAATATAGCAGATAACGAAAATATGAAAAAAAATAGTAGGTTCCGAAATAGGTAAGTACTTACTGTATTGCTTTAAATAATATTTTTTGCAGTTTTTAGCCTTTATTAATATTTTTATTTTTTATTTTTAAGGTAGGTATGCCCCATAGCTACTCTGACTACAAGAAATAGATACTGACGTTTCGTTTTACGTTTACACATTTTGAAACGAATATTATTGCTTAGAGTTTTGGCTTTCAAATACAGTAGTTTCGCCTACTATATCCTTTTCTCAAAAATATAGAAGTCGGGCCTCTAATTTACCAGGATACTATACTATATAGTATAGGGTTGGCAACCCTATCTATAGTCCCCCAGCTGTAACACGAGGGCTGTTACTTAAAGCACAGGTTCCTTTACCATTTGGCTGTAACAACTATCGGCACAATGATCGCTGAGTCCACATCCCACATGTCGACAAGACGACAACCTCGCGGGCCAAGTCAAGATATTTTATCTGTTTGCGCGCCTCTCCAATCGATCCACCACCACTACATCAGGCTTATTGGCTACAATAGTCCTGTCAGTGATGATAGATCGATCCCAGTACAATGTGACATTGCTATTTTCAAGTACTGGATCGGGCACATACCTGTAGTATGGTACTTCTGATTCCACGAGGTTGTATTTTAGAGCAAGTTGCTGATGGATAATCCTGGCCACAAGGTTGTGCCTATGCAAGTACTCTTCGTTAGCAAGACGAGAACATCCAGAGATAATGTGACGGATTGATTCCCCCGGTCGGTGACATGCCCGACAAATGTCAACCGTGCCATCCTTCACAATAAATCTCCGGTATTTATTCGTCAAAATAACTTCGTCCATAATTGCACAGACAAAACCTTCGGTTTCTCCAAATAGATCGCCGAATCGTAGCCAGGATACGGACGCTAAGAAATCCACATCGGGCCCGTGTAGGGCCCGAAAAAAGCGTCCGTGAAGCTCCTTACTCTTCCAGACCTCCTCGCGATCTTTAGTCTCAAGCACTACAGGCTTGCACCACTTCTCTTTAGCCAAGGAAAGCGGGGTAAGGCCCTTGTCCACTGCAACTACATCTCGGTGCATCCCCACGTCGGCTTCTAGGAAATATTCCCTGAGACTGCATATCTCACGGTTGTGCAGGGTCTTAGCATTTAAGAAGCCACGACCTCCACACTTCCGCGGGATATACAGTCTCATCACCGATGACCGTGGGTGATGCATCCGATATGCTGTCAACAATGTACGGACTGTCCTATCCAGGGCATCGAGTTCCGTTTGAGTCCATTTGAGTATACCGAAAGAGTACATCAGAACCGGCATGACCCGACCGTTGAAGGCGCGCACCTTATTTCCGCCTGACAAAACACTATTGTATACTTTCCTCAGGCGGCCAAAGAAGCGCTCCTTCAACGGTTGTTACATGTAAGCAGCATTGATGCCCAACGCTTCCGCCATACCCAAATATTTATAGGTCTCAATTGAAGAGAGGGATCTAAGGTTTATGGAATCCGAGAGCTGAACTCCCTCGGATTCCACAATCTCCCCTCGCTTGACATGCATGACCGCACATTTGTCCACACCAAATTCCATCCTGATGGCGCTATTAAAAGTTTCTGTTACTTTCAGAGAGTTTTAAGTCATCCATGTAAAGAAGGTGAGATATTACCTGACCTCCTCTCTTCAACCGATAGCCTAGACTTGAATTCTCCAGCAGTGTGCTTAGAGGATTCAAGGCTAAGCAGAACCAAAGCGGACTCAAACTGTCGCCCTGAAATATACCCCGCTCAATCCTTATCGGTTCACTATTCCTCTGGATATGTCGACCACCTGGATAGCGAAGGACCGTCCTCCACAGATCCTTTCGGGATCGGCGAACCTGTTGACTGATGGCCATGTCAATCAGGAGCAGCTCCTTAGTACCGCGGGACCCATTTCTACATCCATTCTGAGAGGGAGACATGATACCGTTACTGTCTACGTGTTTTAATTTTAGCTCTCAAAATGGATGTAAAAACTTTATCGACCGTCGGCAAACATGTGATCGGTCTATAATTTTTGGGTTCCGCAGTACTACCTGATTTATGGAGCAAGTGGGTTATTCCTGTCGTCAAGAACTGGGGTAACGATCCTGATTCCAAGGCCGACTGAAACCGAAAAGCCAAATAAACGTGCGACCGTTTGAACCATTTGATCCAGAAGTTGTGCAGCCCGTCCGGCCCTGGAGACTTCCAATTAGGCAATGGACGGACTGCACGAGCTACATCTTGGGGGCTGATAGTAATTGCCCCCATTTCTGGCATCGGGTCGCACGCTCATTCGATTTTCAGAGTCCAATCACCCTCAGTGTGACTGACAGGCACCGACCAGATTTTGCGCCAGAACAAACACATGGCGTCATCATCCGGTAGGCGCGTATCAGTCACACTTCGAATCGGTCGCTCCCAAGCCCTATAAACCCACCTTTCATCGCTCTGGAATGTGCGATTCTGAGTGTATCGTTCCACTCGTCGGTTATACCTTCGAATACGGTTTGCCCATGCATACACCTTCTGCTTCAGGAAGTCGATGCGCTCTGTAACCCAAGTCTCGAGGACTGATATCAGTCCCCGAGAATGCTCGCCTCACAAAGCGCATCACTCTGGGGCGAGTATTGCCTTCCCTAAAGCAGATTAATTTGCCGATGAGCACTCTGGCCTCACTAATGCGCCTCTCAATTCTGCACTGCCACGCCGGTATAGCAGGTTTTGGTCGTGTAGCTCTGTCATCATTAGCAAATTTGACGTGAGCTACACGACATGCTGCAACAGCTGCGCAGTACAGAATCGAATGCACATCAGTAAGGTCTTCGCAATCATCAAAATAATTAGATAACTGCGAATCCAGAGCACACACCAGCGCCTTATTTTTGTTATGCATGGGCAAACGAGGTAAACGTGGTCTGAGCTCGGGCGACATAAAGCGGTAGTCTCGAATCGCACCCTCCAAAGCGCTCCTTAATACCTCATTGCACTGGGTACTTACATGTGTAACCATGTCATCACTCCCATCACTAACATGACTCGGTGTTGCGGTCAGCTGTAATTGTGCCACTTCTACAATCTGCGGCAGGGGAGCAGTGACATGATTTCTCTGCATCTCAGTTCGGAGGCGATCAAATACAGCGTCATCCAACATACGATTACGCTGAATGACCCGCACCTGATCCGATAATCGTTGTGCCGAAACGTTGACAGCTGGCTCAAGTACCTGAAACAGAGAGAGCATCCGAACACGGTACGCGGTCAGATTACTTCCCCCCTCTGTAGCCCCATAGTATGCGCGCATGACATTTTCGTTGATGGCTTGTGTCCATCTCATGCGCTGCACACTTCCGCCGGGAGCTGGGACCCTATCAGAGGCCGGTGGGCCTCGAGATCCTAAACCGTCCGGCGGCCGGCGTCGTCCCCGCCGGCGCACAGGTGGTGGCGTCGTCGGCGGAGAGAAATACTCGTCGCTCGAGCTCGACGCAACTGCCGAGGCCGGTGCACAGCCCTCACGATGGGGCTGGGTTCCGGCGGCGGCGAAGCGGAGCCGAGCGACGGTTCCGGAGATGGCGGGCGTGCTCGTCGAGTTGCTGACCTTAATAACATGTCGCAGTCTTCGTCACATCGTATTTTCTTCTTTTCCGTTATTTTCCTGTACTTTATTGTATTTATTTTTGCGTAATCCAGTTAAATCCATTATAAATCGATGTTACTATTGCAGATTTTCGTCATGACATAGGTACGTCAATTTTGGTTTTCTCTGTTTTTGTCATAAATATTTTATAAAAGGTTGTGATGTATTTCTATTATTCTGGTTCTATGGATTTCAATATTAAAATTTGTAGTAAAATGAATAGTAGACGTCTAAAAACGTAAAATTGTAAAATAAAATCAAAGAGCTTATACGATATGACGTGTATGACATTAAGGGTTGCCAGTTTATTATTATTATTCTCATTTATTCATTTATTTACATATTTCATTATATTTTTAAATATTAGTAAAAAAAAAAAAACATTTAAAAATATAAAAAATAGTAGCCCACCGGTATCGGGAACAGGGTCCAAGCTACCGGTGGTCAAGGCTTCTGAGAGAGGAATCTCCTGACTATACGCGCCGTGTCCAGGAGTACCGCTTTCTGTATCAACCCCTTGATCCAGCTGCCTAACGAGAGCCTCCTTAGGTGTTGGTCGAGGCTCTTGGAAATGAGTCCATTGGCCGTAACGACTATCGGCACAATGACTGCTGTATTCACATCCCACATGTCGACAACCTCGCGAGCCAAGTCAAGATACTTAATTTGTTTATCTTTCTCGGTTTTCACGAGGTTCTCGTCATGCGGAACCGCTATATCAACAATCATTGCGCGACGCTCTAATCGATCTATCACCACTATATCAGGCTTATTGGCAACAATAGTCCTGTCAGTGATGATAGATCGATCCCAATACAACGTGATATTGCCATTTTCGAGAACTGGGTCGGGCACATACCTGTAGTACGGTACTTCCGACTCCACAAGCTTGTACTTTAGAGCAAGTTGCTGGTGGATAATCCTAGCTACAAGGTTGTGTCTATGCAAGTAGTCTCCGTATTATTATTATCTTTCTACTTTTGTATATCGAAAATGGTTGACAAATTATACCGTTACATCCAAGTATACGTATAATGTTAGCCGGAGGAAATTAAACATGAATCTTTGTGTGCCACCCAAGTGCTCAAATGATTGGTTATGCGAACGCCGTGAAAGATAACGCATTTAAATCAATTAAAATCCATAAAGTATTATAGAACGTATTTTATTAACAAAGGCGTCTGCGCAGATACGCTGACATTAAGAGAGATCGATAGATAATAAAGAAGATCGATAGATTTAAGTAGAAAATAATTATATTTCAATATAGTTTTTTATTTACAACTACAGCTGCGCTTGTTGACAACTTTTTGGATGTTTATCTTAAAAATTTTTGTCTTGACAATGACCGTCTGCCTACGTAATTATATCTCTATTATTTTAATTATATTTATTACCTATAGACATGATCGAACGCGTGAGTGGGATACCTAACTGTTAAGAGGTACTTTAATACAAAAAAGAACTTACATAGACCTGTAGGTCGATTCTGTAAAATTCAAACAACAACTCGCATCTCACATCGCTATTCACTCTCACTTCGCATAAGGTTCATTCAATATGACCTTGATATTAGTTGATATATTTGACACTTGGAATCGGGTTCGAGTGCGAAGTGAGCGTCGAAGTGACGGGGAAATTACCTTACAGAATGTCACTTCTTACGTCATCATATACTTTAACTGTCAAAAGCTCCCTGTCAATTTAGTTCAACTCGCTGACACGCTCGCTAGGGTGGCGTTAGTGTAAATTCGAATTATCAATCGAGTTTTTAGAATGCCAATCAAGAAACTCACAGCGGATTCAGATTCGAAGTTTAGAATGAGGTCTTACAGAATCACACCCCAGGCCAGTGCAGTGATTTAAGAACAGAAAAAAATTTACTAACAATAGATACTGTACTTGGTTGTACGTTGTTTCATAGCTAATAGTTTTATAGAATTTCGTTTCACATAATTTTTTTCTTATAATTTCGTTTTATAGAATAATCAATACATATTAGAATAGAATACTTACTTTGAAGATTTTTTAAAACGTTGATTTTTGTTTCACATAAAGTTTAATGTTAGAATAATCATATCATAGAATGACAAATCAAATATTATTTATCCATTTACTTACTTAGTCTGGCCATAAATACTGTTACAATTAAAAATAAGAAAGATATTACATTTGAATTTGGAATCTGTCAAATGTCGCTTTTCAGAATCGTTAAGAGATCGCGAAAAGAACGCTACAGGACGTCCTTTCTGTGACAATGTCGCTGCTATTGCGAAGTCGGAAGCGTCGGTTTCAACGGAAAATGTCTCGTTATCGTCTATTCCAGCCAAGGTAGCCTCGCAAATATCAGTTTTAAGATGATTGAATGAATTGATAGCGTCTTCAGTTAACGGTAGAGTACCTTCAATCAGTGGTCTTATTTTAGAAGAAAAGTTGTAGATCCACTTTGAGTAGTGCGCAAATAGTCCAAGTGATCTTTTCAAAGTAGCAGTATCGTTTGGGATTGGAAGATTCATTAGTGGTTCCAAACGAGATTTGTCAGGTTTAATGATGTTACGATGAATGGTGTAACCAAGAAGATTGATCGAGTCTGTTTCAAAAGTGCATTTGTTAGTATTCAAGGTGAGTTTGTATCTCTTAGCGGCTTCCATGAATTTCTGAAGGTTTCTATCGTGATCTTCCTTATCTTTTCCACAAACGGTTACGTCATCAAGATATGCATATGTGCCTTTTAGATTTTCAGAATCAATAATATATTGCAGAGTTCGCTGAAACGCCGCTACACCATTTGTGACCCCAAACGGTATTCGAGTGAATTGATAGAGGTTACCGCATGCTTCAAAGGCAGTGTATCTTTTTTCTCTAGAGAGAAGGGGCACTTGATGATAGGCGCTTTTGAGGTCAATTTCGCTAAAGACGTTATATTTAGCTACTTGCGTTATGATGAAGTCAAAACTCGGGAGAGGATATGCGTCTAGCTCTGTGAATCTGTTTATTGTTTGTGAATAATCGATTACAAGGCGCTTCCGATGATGGCCCCCTCCGGCAACAAGTACTTGAGCTCGCCAAGGTGAAACACTGGGTTCAATGACTTTATCTTTCAGTAAATCTTTAATCTCGTTAGATATGAGTTCTTGGTCTTCTTGAGAATGCCTTCTCGAGCGAATAGCTATAGGCCTGATATTTGGCGCAAGGTTAGTAAAAACTGATGCTGCCGGGACAGATGCCTCCATTACATTGCAAATTTTCAAGGGTTGTTTATCTCCCCCGAACTGGAGTTCCACCGACGAGTGTGTTTTCAGTATATTATGCCCGATAATTATGTCAGCACACAGATTAGCAATAATGAGTAGAGGTCGACGTTGATATTTGTGCTCACCAATTTGAATGTTAGCGAAACATAGCCCCTCTACGTATAAAATGTTGCTTAGAGATGCTAGAGTTATAGCTTGTTTGCAGGGCTTACGTCTTAGTTTCATAGTTTGAGCAAGATTCTTATCGATAAAGCTGAGAGAGCTTCCGGTATCGAGAAGAGCATCCACACGTAAGTTATTTAAAGTGATATTGATAGTCGCTTTTTGCAGGCTTGTTGGAGCAGCAGCAGATATAGTTGATAGATGAGAGCCAAGGACTTCAGATTGAGAGTTATCGTCGTTCGTACTAATAGCGTTTGCAGTGCGTTGGCTTTGTCCGATACTACGACATACGTTAGCGAAATGTCCTTTTTTGGAGCAAAGCTGACAATCAGCATTTCTAGCAGGACATTTGAGTCTTTGATGGATATTACCGCCGCAGAAAAAGCATCGACGGCTATTTAGTATAGGGCGGCTATGTTGAAAATTGTTTCGAGTGTTGGAGGCTGTTAGATTTTGCCGCATTGACGTCTCATGAGTTTCAGTGACTGCATTGACAGGAGCAAATGATATAGAAGGACAAGGCGCTGTTAATAGTTGAGAGGTATTTTCAGCAGTTTCTAAAGCTATAGCCAAGTCCAAGGTTTCTTCGAAAGTCATAGTGGATTTTTCTAAAAGTCTTTCTTTAATTTTTTTTGACGATATTCTGGCAATGAAAACATCGCGCACAGTTTCATTTTGGTGTTCATTGGCAGTCACATCCTTAAAGAGGCAGTCACGAGCGATTATAATAAGATCTCTCGAGTACTCCGCCAACGATTCGCCAGACTGTTGATTTCTGGTATTCAGGCGGTGGCGGGTCAGAATAATATTTCGCCTCTTTTCGTAGGCATTGTTGAGAGTAGTAATTGCACCATCGTACGTAGTGCAGGCGCGGATATAGTTAAATATCGATGACGATATATGGTTGACAAGAAATTTATACCAAAAGGTAATCGTAAGGTAAGGTAAGGTAATCGTAATCGTAAGGTAATCGTCTGCCGAGGAAGCTTCTAGCGCGATAAAGTTCTCGAACGAATACTTCCAGTGAGCCCACTTCAAGTCCGAGCCAGCCATGGAAGGTTCTACGTCAAAACGTTCGGGCCGTAGGTACCGCGACATCGATGAAGATTTTTCTTTTTCGGTAGTAGGCATATTAGACACGGAGAAACACAAAATTAATGTTGAATAAATTGATACATGCTAAAGACAAAACCATAGGAAACATTGGTTTTATTCAACATTAAAAATACAGACAGTAGTGACAAATGTGACAAATATACAGTATGACAATATAACATAAAATCTTCTAAAATAGCAAGGAGTTCATATCATTACGATTATTCATTGAGTTTTCTAATTTTAGCGCCAATACATTGTACAATATTTTGCGATATTCAAATGTGGTGGGGTGAGAAAGAGAACCGAATCGCTTTGATTGCATTACACAAAGTTGGTATGGAGCCAAATGCAATTTTTAAAACTCTCCATACGCTTGGAATTAGTCAAATGTTTGTGTTGTTTGTGACAGAAAAAGATCTGGCCGTCCACGTAGTGTTCGTACGAAAAAGGTGGTCAAAGCAGTAAGGGAAGAATTCGAAGAAATCCTGTCCGAAAGCAAAAGATTTTATCTCGGGAGATGAAGATAGCACCCAGAACCATGTCGCGTATTTTAAAAGATGACTTAGGACTTGCAGCTTATAGGAGACGCACTGGTCATTTTTTAACTGATAATTTAAAAAAGAATAGGGTGGTAAAATCGATACAACTACCTACTGAAGCGGTACGCAAAGGGAGGTCACAGAAAAAAATTTTTTACGGTTGAGAAAATCTTTACAATTGAGCAACATTTTAACAAACAAAATGACCGTATTTATGCTCGAAGCTCTAAGGAGCTTCCCAATTAGTCGACGGAGTGCAACATGGGCATTATCCGACTTCAGTGATGGTTTGGTGGGGTGTTAGCTATGAAGGAGTGACTGAGCCATATTTTTGTAAAAAGGTATCAAACACTTCGGCACAAGTGTATCAAGATACCATTCTTGAGAAGGTAGTTAAGCCCCTTAACAACACCATATTCAATAACCAAGTATGGTCCTTCCTACAAGACTCGGCGCCGGGTCATAAAGCTCGGTCCACGCAGTCTTGGTTGGAAGTGAACGTTTCGGACTTCATCAGAGCTGAAGACTGGCTGTCGTCTAGTCCCGATCTTAATCCACTGGATTATGATTTATGGTCAGTTTTAGAGAGTACGGCTTGCTCTAAATTATGCCATGATAATTTGGATTCCCTAAAACAATCCATACGATTGGCAGTGAAGAATTTTCCCATGGAAAGAGTGCGTGCTTCAATTGATAACTGGCCTCAACGTTTAAAGGACTGTATTGCAGCCAATGGAGATCACTTGGAATAAGCTTCTTATATTTTAAATTGTTTTATATTTATGTATTAACACTGTAAAAGTAATAAATATTATTCGCAATATTTTTTTTTCTTCGTGACAATATTTATGGCAAGACTAGGTATTGTTTATTTAATATAAAAATTATTACCAAGAATGGGGGGGTCTCAGTTCTAGCCAAACGTACTGCGCGTGCGTGCAAGCAAGAATGCAGCAAGCAAGCAAGCATGTAGCATACAAGCAAGCATGCAGCATACAAGCAAAAGCATGCAGCGCGCAAGCAACCATGCAGCATGCAAGCAAGCATGCAGCGTGCAAACAAGCGTGCATCATGCAAGCAAGCTTGCAACATGCAAGCGAGCATGCAACATTTCTGTCACGTTTAATCTTAATTATCAAGAAAATATTAATTATAAAAATAATTGAGTAAGTACAAATACAAATAAATTTATTTTCTTTTGTATTATCGTGTTTTGTATAAGAGCTCAATGAGATATATCTACCTACATTGAGATTTGTAGGAATCTACCTCCGTAAAAAATATTTTTACTTTAACTTAATGTACCTAATCATAAAAATGTTCATAATTTTAGACATTGTTTTTATCTATACTCCGTTCACAATAAGATTAGACATATACACAAACCTTTTTTACAGTCCGTTCAACCGATTTTGACTTATATTGCGTTGGTTAAAAAACAGTTGTTATTGTAACCACTTTTTTGCCTCTAATGTCATCCTTAAGCCTACGGAATGGAAGTCAAAATCGGTTGAAGGGACTGTAAAAAAGGTTTGTATAAATGTCTAATCTTATTGTGAACGGAGTATAGGTATACAATTGTATTAATTATGACACTAAGCGCTCTGAACAGTCAAATAGACGATAAATTGCCATTGGCACGTGTTTCGACGATATTTTTTTAAAATCTGCATCATTTTGCCATATCATATTTTACAAGAAAATATACCTATTTCGGAAGCTGCATTTATTACCTACAGAAATAATTTATTCATTTAATCGGTTTTGAAGACTATTTTGTGGCGCCACTGCCACTTAAGGACGTCATCAGACTTTCTTTATTGTTTAAATAATTTTAGAAAATACCATAAAAAAAAACATTAGGGTGTTACTGGGTGGGCAGCAGCGTTCTCTGTGCCTTTCTAACAACCATACTGCGATCGCCAACCCGCCTGCCAAGCGTGGGGATTAGGTATGGCAAAACACCCCATTTTGGGAGAGGCCTATGTCCAGCAGTGGATGTCTTTCGGCTGAAATGATGATGATGATGAGGGTGTTACTACACCAATCAATCGATCATCGATCGATGTCATCGGTCGAAATCGATCGACGTTGATCGATTGGTGTGGTTGCTTTGGCTGATCGACGGATACAGTTCGACTAAGTAATCGAACGATTGCCGGTCGATGACATCGGTCGACGTTGATCGATTAACTCCGGCTATAATCAATCACTAATAATATAGTATAGTATAGATATAGTAATTATAGCACTATAAATAATCAAGCAGCTCGATCGACGTCGACTAATCCATTCTACCATTGATCGATCGTCGATCGTCGATCGACAATCGATCGATTGGTCTGGTAGAAATTATCGATCGACGTCAACTAATCCATTCTACCATCGATCGATGCCGTCGATTGGTTTGGTAACACCCTTAGATATTCCACTTCATAGGATGGCAACGCACTGCAAGGCACCTATAGGCAACAGTGACCACTTAAAATGTTCACAAAGGCTTAAATTGTGTGCCATTTAATCACCTAAAAAAAACAAAATTTAACGAAACACTAGGGCCGTGGGGCCCGAGTGCTCACCTTGTTTTTAGAGACATTGCTAAGCGGCTGGTCGACTCTTCACGTGACCGCTGGCCTTTTCCTAGGCCAAAGAATTAGCATTGTCATTCAACAAGGTACCTAATGGACCATCCATAAAGTACGTCACACGTTGAGAGGGGGGAGGGGGTCGACGAAGTGTGCCATTGTGTGACAAGGGGTGGGAGGGGTCCTAAGTTACGTGACGTCACATTTCGCAAAGATTCGTCCTCAAAGAATTGCTGCTAGACGTGCCAGAGAAATTCTTTGTTTGAATGATGACGATGATGGTAATATATGGTTGGATAAAAAAGATGTTCACACACCGAATGTTCCTGTCATTAACGATTTGTCTGTCAATATTGTCTGCTAAATATCATTCACATTTCAGAACTGCTGTTGCAATTTTACATCTAAAAAATTGTAAGGTTAATAATAATTTCTAGACGTAAAATTACAAAATATGTGACGTCAGACTAGGGAGGGGGGATTCCCACATATGTGACCAACTGTGACAAGAACGGGGGAGGGGTCAAAAAATCAGGAAATTATTGTGACGTACTTTATGGATGACCCCTAATGCTTCTAGCCTTTTGGGTACTTGTCCCATTGAGAGCGATGCGGACGAGATTTTTGATGCCCTGTGAGCCCTCCTACATAATATATATATATTTACTAGCTGACCCGACAGACGTTGTCCTGTTCCGATCGACCTAATGGGGGATGAAAAAGGGGTGAAAAAAGGGGATGAAAAATAGATCTTGGCCTATTCTCAGACCTACCCAATATGCACAAAAAATTGCATCAGAATCGGTCAAGCCGTTTCGGAGGAGTACGGGAACGAAAACTGTGACACGAGAATTTTATATATATTTATTTATTTTTAAGCGTTGTATATATTTTATTGGGTTAATTGATTTAAAAATAAATATTTCAAAAAGGTCCAAGTAAAAAAAAAAATATATATTTTAATATTAAATTAAACCTTATTCTAATAAGCATAGCCTTTCCTTTCTTCTCTCTTTAATCCTAAGTATCCGAGTACACACCAGAATAAAGTTAATAAGATAAAACCTAATGAATCTTGTAGTATGAAGTCTTTTACATATCCATTTTCTAGTAACACTGTTGCACCGTCCTTAACGCAGGTTAGAGTCTCATTTGATGGACAATCTAGAAGGAAAAGAGACAAATGTTAATAAAATCATCTCTACATATGCTCCATTTATAATAGCATTAGAAAAAAGAGGTTCATAGAAGCAGGAATGCAAAACATTTTATTTCAAAGATAAGTTAAAACAATTTGAATTGTTTGCCTTGTGTCTGGGTGTTGTTTATCTATATATGTATGTATTTATGTACCTATTTGTGTATGGTATATCAGCTGTCTGACACCCATAGTACAGGGTCTCCCTAGTTTGGGGTCCTGTCTGGGTGTTGTTTATCTATATATGTATGTATTTAAAAATGTATTTGTGTATGGTATATCAGCTGTCTGACACCCATAGTACAGGGTCTCCCTAGTTTGGGGTCCGATGGCCGTGTGTGAAATGTCCCCACATATTATTATCGTAACTTTAACATGTTTATTGTACTTTTGGTACAAAGTGTGTATTATAAAGAACCTTTTTTAACTTCTTTTCTATTGTAAATGGAGTATAGTCTATAACAATGTCGCTTCCCGACGTTTGTCCCTTTGTACGTTTAGATCTTCGGAAACTACGCAACGGATTTTAATGCGGTTTTCAGAGTGATTACAGAGGGTGCAGTGCTTTATTCCTTCCAACATCTTGTCATATTTCAACAAATGAACACAAAACAATAACAAACTATACGTGTAAACCTTACACGTATAGATAGATATATTGTTGTGTTTGATATTGTTTTGTGTTCATTTGTTGAAATATGACAAGATGTTGGAAGAAATAGAGCACTGCACCCGTGCGAAGCCGGGATAGGTCACTAGCATAAAAATGTAAAAAATAGTCGCTAGAAATAAAAATAAATAAATTGTCGAAGTTTTATAATTTGTCTATTAAGGTAAAAAAAAACGTACCAGCAAAACAATGCACTTACTTAAAAATATTGATTGAAACCTAAAAGTGAATCAAAATAAGCTTAAAATATATAGGTTCATACCTACTTATAATTCATGGTAGTTAAAATAATTTACGACTGACCTAATAGTTACAAATTCACGGTAAAATGTCGACCCCGGTTTGGTTAGATGATTAACGGCCCTCGTAAAAAATTAACAAGGTCTTCTTCATTATATTCTTTTATCACAGGTATCTCTCACCATTAATTTTCTGCTTCTACGAAACATTTCAAACGGCCGTAATGATAGTTTTAAAGGTATAAATTCCATGGTTTTTTTCTTGTGATCACGAAGCAAGACTTTGGATTATGTTTAAATTGTGAAGAACAGTGGTGGTCTCGTGAAATACCTATGTACGAGTATGTTTTTTATGTGCACACAGAAAAGGTGAGATATAAGACAGGTAATTAACAAAATATGTATCCCGCCTGTTGGAGAAGATCTACGAATCTAAATTAACATTATATATAGGTAAAGTCTGTTTGTTTGTAAGCGGTAATGTCTGGAAGTATTAGTTCGATTACAAAAGAATCATGGCAGAATTTGTACAAAGAAATAAAGATGTTTAGAGAAGTTGAAATTCTAATTCTTATACTCTTGGGTACCTATAGAGTATCTTCAGACATTTACAATATGTAACCCCCGTAAAAAAATGGATGTTAAAGCATTATTTCAGGACGAAACTGCGGCTGACAGTAACAGTGACACTGACAGTCACCGTTTCGCAGTTCTAACACTCAATTTGCATCGTTTTATGGGAAATAATGTCACAAATAATTATTATTTTTAGATTTTAGATTCTACACACTTGTCACATCACTTGTCTGCCAATTTGATAGATCCGGTAATGTCTCCAAAAATTAGAGTTCCGCAAAGCTTGCCAATACTCTGGAAATATCAAATATAATGTTTTTTACTTTCACAAATAATCATGACAGGATTTGTACAAAAATAAATAAAATGTTTAGGGAAGTTGAAATTCTAATTCTTATATTCTTGGGCACCTAAAGAGTATATTCAGGCAAGTGAATAGTTTAACGAAAAGCTCATAATTTCAGAATGAAACGGCGACTGGCAGTAACAGTGACACTGACCACCGTTTCGCAGTTCTTACACTCAAATTGCATCGTTTTATGGGAAATAATATCACAAATAATAATTTTTTTTCCACACACTTGTCACGTCACTTGTCTGTCAATTTTATAGATCTGTTAAAGTCGCTTGTCACTTACTTTTTTTTATAAACACAAAGCAACGAGTTGAACGAAAAAGTGTTATTTTCGTTTCGAAATATTTTATTTATGCGGGGGTTTAAAAATATGACGAGTATATCAATCTACTCCTGGTAATGTACTCTCTACATTGGAAAATACTTTAAACCCTCTAAATGATTTTTTTATTTTTCATACAAATGAATGTATGGATCTCGCCATGATTCTTTCTTTTGGTATTGCAGAGTCAAAGTATAATTATATTGTATGATATAATTCTTGCGGACAAAGTCGCATTAAAGCTAGTATTAAATAAGCTAAGTTACCAAATAAACAAACCAACTAGGACGTAAATTAGTTGATTGGTAAGAGAAACATCTCTGGAAGTACTACATACTTAGTTTGATTATAATAACCTTTTAGGTACCTAATAGAGTAGGTATGACATAATTCTTGACTTCCAAGCGAAGGAAATCGGGGACAAAATCTATTGTTCCATAATTTTACCATTGTTTCTGTATAATGGACCCTATAATACCTACCTATTGTATTATAATGTAAGAAATAGACCAATTCCATCCATCTGCACTTACCGATATAATCAATTTGTCTCCAATAAATATTGCTGATCGCATCCATGGAGTAGTAGAAATGCGATATGTATTTGACTGGGTACATCCAGGCTGGTAAGGATGACAGTCGCAGCAACGCTCCTGACATTAGGATCAGCGGAAGGTCGACGCAGGGCATCACGTCTCCTATGATTCCGGTGGATGTGAATAAGGCTGCCATGCCGAGTCCTGGTGGAAATAATCAGTATAATTTATTAATTTAGACTTCATGAACAATATAATAAAACCATTTATTTTCAGGTAACAAAGACCCATAGAAAAATACCTTAACTTAAGTATACATATAACAATATAACAATTGTGTTAGTAAATAAAACTTACAACTATGTTAGTATCACTTAGTTGCACTAAGTCTTTGCACGTTCCGGTGGCACTTGGCCGCGAAAGCGGCGGAATACCACATCCTGTGGCCAAAAGCTTTCATCCAACACCTGATGCAGATAGCATGTTGGTATGCGCACCACAAACGCCTTAAAGTTGACGTTGCGATGCGACTCCAGCAACTGCACTCTCGGCGCGTACTTCAGCCTTTGGCGTATGTACTTCACGATGTCTTCCGCGTCAGTGGTGTAGTGGAGACGGGAAATATACACCGGGGTATTCGGTTTCGCAGCACGTAGTTTTTCGTTGGGCTCCGTAGGAGCCTTGCCGCAGCGGTTCTTACAGCTCTGCCGGCGCTTCCTCCTTCGCACCGTCATGAAGCCGTCATCATCAGCCACGTTCGCTTCCTTCATAGTCACGGGCTTTGCGGGGGGAGCAGTGGGGGTGCTCACAGTGACCAACGGGTCAGATGGTCGAGTCGGTCGGGCAGCGCTGCGGGGAGGAGCTGCGGTAACGGGAGCGGGGCAACGAGGCACGCTTGCAGCGCAACACGCTGACTTAGCAATCGGCGCCGGCGACAAAACTGCTGACGCGAAACTCGTGACTGATGTGTCTAGGCAGCCGACACCTCGGCGCGCATTTGCATTGCTTACGCGCACCGGTGACCCAGTTAACGCTACAGAGTTGCGCAACTCATCGAGCCCCGAGCCACGAGCTCCCTATCATGATCACCATTCTCATCATAACTATTATGTTTATCTTATGTTCTACAAAAGTTGGACAGGGGGTCTTAAAAGGCCACATTGGGTGAAACATCTGTAATATGTTTCATTTTGCGAATCGTAGCAGAACATAAGCAGTTTCTACTAAAAGTCGTAAAATGGTCGTTTTTTAAATGATTCATGAACGATTTATATCATTTGCGGGAACATATTTGTTACTTTTTTATTTGGATATTGCCAGACGAAAAAATGTAGTGATGGGAAAACCCATACACGGCGGGCGGTTCGACGCCGGCGGCGACGGATTGCGTAACATTACGGTAAAAACCGTGATGTTACGGTTTTCTCTTTCCTCCAATTTTGTTTCATTTCTTACATTAGATACTAGCAATTATTTTTTAAACCCTTTTTAGGGTTTGGTTACAAAAGAAGGAGTGAAAAAGTTACTAGACCCACAAGATATGTTACATTGTGGGCTTAGAAACTGTAGGTACACAGTTCTATTTGCGTATATACCCTAAGTAAGTACTTCATAAATGACGTTCAATTAAGGGAACTGGGTCGTATTGTTACATCAAAGCCGTATGAGCTTTGAACTGGTCTGTCGAATATATTAATGTCTACTTTTACTCGTATTTTAAGGCTGCTCTCTCGAAAAAAGCTTGAAAGAAGCATGCAGATGAAGCAACATTTCGTCGGCATTTACAGAGAAATTACATCTGAAGAAAATAGTTAGTAATCTACATGATATGATACGTAATTTGGTTTCCACAATTTTTCTATCGGTAACACATAATAAGAAAAAAAAAGTCAAATCACCTCCAAATCATTGAGATGAAACCATTTTAATCCTTAATTTCTTATCAAAAGAGTAAAAAAAAAATATCTACTGCTTTGCAATACAAAGGAAAATTATTTGGTTTTGTTACTTTTTACAAATATGTATTATTTTTATTGCAATAAATTAAAAATGCGTCCGATTATGGACTGCGTCTACATCACCCCTGCACTCGTCTACAAATTCAGTACGGGCCAAATGCTCAAGGTTATTGGCACGTATACAAGCCTTAAAGCGAAGAATTTTGAAGAATTTTGATACCTACTCAATTTGTTTATTGATTTTCCATAACTACAAATATGGTTATGTGGTAGGTATCATTAGGAACCATGTCGGGCACAGCAATAGGGCAGAGGAAGCTACCTGATCCGCAAGTGAATGAATTCTTAATTATATTATTTAACTGTTTGATTGTTGTTTTGTTTGCTTCAGGATTTTTTTCAAAAAAATATTTCGCTAATAGGAACCTACCCCATCCCTAAGTCCTATACGCTTTAATGTAATATAATAATAAAAAGCTTTTTACAAAAAAGACAACCGCCTTCAAAAAGTGAAAAATAACTTTAGCACAGAACACACATTGACTTTAGTTTCGAAATTCAGTGGCTTTGTTCTGTTTGTTGTTTTTTATTGCCACCGGCTTCCGAAACTAAAGTCATTTTGAAGGCGGTTGTCTTTTTTGTAAAAAGCTTTTTATTTTCCGCTTTTTAGTTCCTCCTTCTCATTCAAATCTATTAAGGAGAGATTGAAAGTTAACTACAACAAAGATTGATGAAACTAAAACGTCGTCTATGTAAAATTTTTGGGTATTTGTTGATTTTTCAAAAAGTACTGAACCAATATCGATAAAATTTATATGGAACCACCCCTGAAGCATACCCTATCTATAAAAAAAAGAATTTTCAAAATCGGTTTACGTTTGCCCGAGAAATTGCGTAACAAATCGCGCACATACTTAATGCAAATTTAAGACTTATACGGTTTTCTCATGGATGCCATGGTCAGAACTGGACCAAATTAAAATGGGACCACACGGGAAGCACTAGCTTCCAAATAAAAAAAGAATCATCAAAATCGGTTCACTCAGTCTCGAGAAATCAGGTAACAAACATAAAAAAAAAAAAAAAAAAAAAAAAATACATACGAATTGATAACCTCCTCCTTTTATGAAGTCGTTTGAAAATTAGGTATCCGTAAGCAAAAGCGCTAAAGCTAGTGACGGATTATCTTGCTCGTATGTAAATGTAGGTATAAACTGATATTACCGTAAGCCACAGCAGGTATTGAGCTGAGAATCAACAGGATGGTGAACTGCGTGACTGTCATGATGTAGTTAGGTAGGTCTACCGCCAGAGTCGCAATGGACACCAGCATGACCGGCCATATTATGCACCGTGGTATCTGTTGGTGCAAGTAGGAAAATAAGTTGTTAGGTATACTTGCCTGAAGGATGCTGAGCTGTAGATCGATTCTGTAAAATTCAAACAACAACTCGCATATCACATCGTTATTCACTCTCACTTCGCATAAGGTTCATTCAATATGACCTTGATATTAGTTGATATATTTGACACTTTGAATCGGGTTCGAGTGCGAAGTGAGCGTCGAAGTGACGGGGAAATTACCGTACAGAATGCCACTTCTTACGTCATCTCATACTTTATCTGTCAAAATCTCCCTTGTCAATTTAGTTCAACTCGCTGACACGCTCGCAAGGGTGGCGCTAGTGTAAATTCGATTTATCAACCGAGTTTTTAAAATGCCAATCAAGAAACTCACAGCGGATTCAGATTCGAAGTTTAGAATGAGGTCTTACAGAATCACATCCCTGGACTCCCATTGGGTGCAATCTTGAGACGCATACCTCACTTTGTCTAATCCTTGATTTGTTTTTTTTTTGTGTTGTGTTATATCTTTTGTGTGCACCGAATAAATGTTTTATCTATCTAGCTAAGTGCTACATACATCAATATAATTAATGGCCTTACTTATAACCTTTAAGTATTATCATCTTGACATGATTTATAACAGTCTTTAAATCGTTCTTCAACCGATGTCACAATAAACCATTTACCACCTTAAACCACAATTCATCTAATAGGGATGCAATTAAGGAAATCACTTTATGTCAATTTCATAATGCTGTTGATGATCACCACCATGACTAAATATTAGTGTTACTACACCAATTGATCGATCATTGATCGATGCTATCGGTCGACATCGATCGACGTTAATCGATTGGTAGCTTTAGCTGATCGACGGATACTGTTCGACTAACTAATCGGTCGATTGTCGGTCGATAGCATCGGTCGACGATTATTTATTTGTTTATTTACGATCGACGTTGATCGATTAAGTCCGGTTATAATCCATCACTAATAATAATCAAGCAGCTCGATCGACGGCGACTAATCCGTTCTACCATCGATCGATCGTCGAGCGACAATCGATCGATTGGTCTGGTATAAACTATCGATCGACGTCGAACAATCAATACTACCATCGATCTATGCCGTCGATCGACGATCGATCGATTGGTCTGGTAACACCCATACTGGTCCAATTTTCAAAATTCTTTCGCTAATCGAACGTTACCTTATCCGAGTGGTCTAGGCTACGTTTTATAAAATAAAATGGTTTGTAAAAAAATCACGCGGACGGAGTCGCGGGTAAAAGTAATATTTTAAAGAGGTCAAATTTGTTTGTAAGTTTGTATGTAGGGGGTGATCTCCGAAATTACTCATCCGATTTCAAAAATTATTTCACCTTTTGGATTCTACATATCCCTGAGTGCTATAGGCTATATTGTAGTATCAAAAAACCTTAGAGATACTTGAGAAAATTCACATAGACAAAGTAGCGAGTAAAAACTAATTATTTAAAAAAAACTGATTTGTAGCCTTTACAGAATGAGTATGACAATTTATTTATTTTATTTGGCTCTTCAACAATGAGTACACTATAACATGTAAAATGGTACATTCAAACTTAAGTCTAAGTGCCCCATCACTTATAGAAGAGCACTGCATGCACTACATTGACAGACAGACTCAAGGCAGGCTCATTGACTTGATTGACATTTGACAGATTTTGTGTAAAAAAATTGACGAACTGTCATATAACATATAAGCTACAAAAAAAAGTTATATGTAGGTGTATTAGTACTTACAAAACTCAACAAACGAGACACAAAGTACGCCGAACACTTATAGACTCCAGTTTCTCTCTTAAACAACGCAATTTCGGTCTCGAAAGCGTACAGGGCACTGTATGAGACACCAAAGGACACCTCACTAGTGATGAGCCAGAGGAAACCCCTTATCTTCTGGACTCCTTGTTGAGTGGTCCCTGAAGCTCCCACGTAGGCTACTCCAAGGACCATTGATGTTACTACCTGTGGATAGTAAAAGTTAGCAAAGGTCTTCTTTATAGAAAATTAAAATTTGTGTTTTCTGTGGGCCAGCTCTGCAATTTTATTAGAAGATCTCTAAATTAATCTAAGGGCAGATTGTTTAATCGTTATGTAACTTTTACCCGAAGAATATTTAACCGCTGTATTGAAATATTCTTCGGGCAAAACTTGACATATTTTAGAGAAAAAGGCGGTCTAGCTATGATAGTTTGAAAACTTTTGTATAAAAATATCTGACTCAAAAATCAGCCCGAAGTAGTAAATAATCTCTTTATGATAGACAGACAGAAATAGATCTTAAAAGGGATCCGATTTCTCCTTTTGAGTTTCAAAACCCTTAAGGTAATAATAATAAGGTGAGAAAATAAATAAGTATGCAGAACTAAAAGAATAAGTGTCAGAATTTTGAGGCAAGAAAAAGTGTACGTAGTTCCCATAGTTGTCTCCACTACAGGTGTCATACCCAATCATCTCCACCATAGCCTCAAATTAATAGACCTGAAAGACTCAATCTACATTACACTCCAAAAAGCCGCAATTTTGAACACCAGCAGAATCGTAGGAAAGTTCATGCAAAATGACGAAAACGACGTCTCTGTACATCACCCATCTCCATCTTTAACGTAAAAATTCACCACACACTACATTGACTTGGCTTGGGCCCGTTGATGTAGCTTAAAACTAGCCAAAAGCTAAGAAACGTGCAAGTTTTCGCAAATAATAATAATAAACTTTATTGTTCAGAAAAATACAGAAACAAGTAAGATAAATCACTGGTCTCCACACTAGGATTCCCTGTGTCGTGGAGGCCAGTCTCTTTCATCATGGTTCAAAATAAAGTAAAAATACAATGTTACATGAATAGCAGAGGAAAAGTTCAACAAAAACAAAATTGAACGCACATTAAATTATCTGAGCCGAACGCGTCGAACGAATCGAAGTCAAAGAGGCCTCGCACACATATCCGCACCGAAAGAATCGACCGCGCCGAAAAAATCGTTTATATTTCCGTGATGGATCTTGACGAGGTTTGTGGTGCGAGCGCATCGACGAATCGACCGCATAAGCCGCGCCGAATTTGATGACGTCATCCGAATTCGTCTAGGATTTCTGTGATTCTTCCAGATTCGGACGATTCAACGCGGGCAAGTGTGCGAGGTTTCATAAGATTTAATTTACAGAATTCTAAAATTCGTTTCGTTCGATGCGTACGACGCATTCGGCTCGAATAAATGTGCGTTCACCTTTAAAATGAAGTCGCTCGTTGTCAACAGTGAAACTATAAGTGTCCGTTTCGACTGCTCGGCTACAGCACAGAATACTTAATAGTACTACGGCTACAGTGTCGTAGAAAAAAAACAAAACAAAACTACGTTAACATTACGAAGGAATAAATTTAAATGCGGTCTTCACCATGTAAATAAAATTAACCATAGTCACACTGGTGTAGCAATTTGGTGTGGCTATGGGTCGGTTGTGGTTTTGTTACGGAAGATTTTGTTAATATTTTAGCCATTCTAAATTGTAGACACATTAGATACTAAAATAGACACACACAATGTCTAAGATAAACAACCAAACCAGTTAGTTTTGCAGGTGTAAACACCTGGCAAGCCATGGGTGGCCACTAAGGCAAGTATGTCAAAAAGATTATTTCGCCAGCCAATTTAAAGTAGAACAAAATGCTTTACAGATAACAATAATGAATAATTTAACACCTAAGGAGGCTCGCGTCAGGCAGTTGGACCACAGCCTTCATTTAGAAGACAACACATTTTGACACGGCTTTCATTGTAAGGAGGTTTCTTCCTCGGGAGCCCAGACCGCTCGTAGCTTGGCCCCTATTCTCGATACCGGTGGGCTACTAACTATTATTATTATTTTTTCTACTAAAATGTATAATTTTAATAATTTGAATATAAGTATTTTTACAAAGGCATCTTAACCCCACAATTGTTCCGCGGTCGATATGATCAACGGGTCGGGGTGCTTTTCAGCAGAGTCAAAGAAGCGCTTGGAGGGGCGTTTCATGAACTGCTGGATAGTGTGTGTGTGGCTAGAAGATGGGATTTTTAGGTTGAGATGAAGGTTCTCGTTGCGAATGTAGAACGGGGTTAATACTTGCGATTGTTAAACTATTGTGTCTGCTTAACGGACAGTTGAGAAGCTCTTAAGCTCATTTGCCTGTGCCTGAAGAAAAAACAGTATTTCGGAGATAAGTTGAATAATACATTGGTCAAAGAACTTACCACGGTTATAAACAATTGTAATAATTGATTCTTAATTTCTCTCTTCAGCGTCAAAGACAGCCGCCATAGCAGTAAATGTACTTGTATGAACCAATTCCGTTGTATGCTGTAAGAAAAACTACTTTTAAATATGTAGGTGAGTAAATACCTACATCATGCTTGAAGGGTCATGTTTTTAGGGTTCCGTACCTTAAAAGCAAAAAGCGGAACCCTTATAGGATCACTTTGTTGTCCGTCTGTCTGTCTGTCAAGACCCTTTATCTCGGGAACGCGTGGAGGTATCGAGTTGAAATTAAAACCATATACTGAAGTCTCCAGTCCCTTGATGCTGTAAAAAAATCAACCCTCTATGTTAACGTGAAAAAAAGATACGGCCGTTTATGTCGCAAAAAAACGCATTTATAATATTAAGATGATTAAAGTATGGATAGTAGGTATGGATTAGTATAGAAGTATGGATATGTACACCTACAAATATATACGGACTCCAACTCGCACTTGTCCGGTTTTTTTTTTCATTATGCTAATGGCGGTCCAATACCAGCCGGGGACGCGGATCCTGTGTCATGTGAATACTGGACCCCTGACTTATGGTAGCAGGAGGAACCGTGGGGTTTTAAGCGGTAAGAACCCGACATAACAGTTCCCTTTAGATTGAGGGAATCCATGAGAAAATCCACACGCAACAAAGGGTGCATCATGTAATCATGTTACTAGTAGTTTAACTACTCGTTCCCCTAGAATTTGAACTGAGGGTAAGGATCTCTGGTTGCGGATAGATCGCACGTTCCCGCGACCGCTGGCGTAGGTGTGAGATGGAACACCGGGGTGCTCTTTAATCAGTGAGAGCCACCGCCCACTACAGGGCGGAAGACATCCGTAAGGATTTTCCACCCCGGAACAATAAAAAGGGTAAGGATCTCTGAGAGTCAGAGTGCCCCCCCACTTACATGTACAGAGGTTTCAGTTGGTAGAAGTCCAGTTAAAATCGAGTAGCACTACGGATAAGGTAATTACTTTATCTTATACATTTGCGGAGTATTCAGTATTCTCGTCTAAGCACCAATGCGTTGAGCACCAAAAAATTTTTATGTACCTAGTTTTATGGCTCATCGCATTGGTGCCCAAAAATAGGTGCAACTACTATACTTCGATATGCTCCATCTAGACGAAGCAAATCCACAAGAAAAGCCGGACAAGCGAGTCGGACTCGCTCACCGAGGATTCCGTACAAAGTAGGTACCTACATATGCATACTAATATTATTAATGAGAAAGTAAAGATAAAGATAAAGATAAAGATAATTTATTTGTCATAACATGCGTTTACATACAAATTAAAGCATGCAAGATCTTAGAAAAAAGGTATAAGAAGTCCGTACATGTTTTACCTGGCGAGGCGTACAAATTTTTTACATAACATGACAAAAAAAAATATTATAGTCTAAGTAATCCAAAGTTTTGTTTACATACGTTGTATATCCATCACTAAAATGTCAGTTAAATTTAATTGTATACTATTTATTATAATGATATTTTTTAAATTACTACAATATTACATTTTATGGAAATTACAAATATAAATATAAATTAGAACATTTCAAAGAGTATCCGTCAAAAAGTCGTTAACATTATAGTAACATTTGTCTATTAATAAATTTCTAACCTTATTTTTAAATTGATTTATGGGTAAAGCTTTATACCCCTGTGGTATCTTATTATATACTCTAGGAGCCATACAAAAAAAGCTTTTCCCCATAGCAGCAGTTTTTGCCGAGTGGAAGCAGAGTTGGCTATTGTCACGTCTGTTACGCGGGAAGGTATCCGATAATCGTGGAAACAATTGGGGGTTTAATTTTACGAACAACGCAGCTTCAAGAATATACAGAGATGGTAGCGTTAATATTTTGTATTTTTTGAATAATGACCTGCAGCTTTCTGTCGAATCTAAATTAAACATCGCCCGAATACATCTCTTTTGGGCCTTAAAAGCAATTTCTTTGTCGGTAGAGTTACCCCAAAAAAAAGTAACTCTGTCTGTTACGCTTCTAAGATGAAACGGATGAACCGATTTTGATGAAATTTGGTATGAAAATAGTTTGAACCCTGGGAAAGCACATGGGGTACGTTTTAATCCGGGACTTCGTCTGCATCCGCGATAACCGACATTGACGCGGACCAAATTGGACAGACAAAAGTTCATTATAAATAAATTATATATTTTTTATGATTTAATTACAAATAATAATAAGTGGGGACATTTCACACACGTATATGAATTTCACAAATGTTTAGTTTTCAGACTTTTCCCTGTATTTATAGTATAATACGATATTACTTGCCAAATTTCATAGTCGTAAGTCAACGGAAAGTACCCTATAAATTTTGATTCCCTTGAGTGTGTCGAAATGTACGTGTTTTGCGACATAAACGGCCGTATCTGTTTTTCACGTTAACTTAGAAGTTTGATGTTTGACAGTTTCAAGGGACCGTAGACATAAGTATATTGTTTTAATTTCAACTCGATACCTCTACGCGTTCCTGAGATAAAGAGTCTTGACAGACAGACGGACTAACAGACAGACAGACAGACAGACAGACAGACGGACGGACAACAAAGTCCTATAAGGGTTCCGTTTTTTCCTTTTGAGGTACGGAACCCTAAACAGGTAAAAAACTAGTGTAGTTTTGACATAAAATAACAACTATATAAAAATAAACCAAACCAAATAGGTAGTGAATTTATTAATAGTTCGAAGAATTACCAAACCACTCTGCATAATTACTAACCTACCTTTAAAATTTAAATCAGTCTTCACATCAGCACTCAGACATCTGACATTATTATTAATAAAAATAATTATACTCTTAGCAGACTGATTGGAGCTACACGCCTCAGGTCATGAACCTAAGGCACGTCTATACTAAAGTGTCTGTTTGTAATGTCAAAATAACATTTTTTTTTACTAAATGCATATGAAAGTACCTAGTAGTTTTTTTTTTTTTTTTACTTTTAAGTAGGCTTGCGTTTGACCGCAATTCACCTGATCGTAAGTGATAATGCGGCCGAAGTTGGAACACACTGGTCTAAGATGAACCGGTTCACTCGTGCCTTGAAGATACCCAGATTATACTTATCAGGGAACAGGCGTGCACTGGCATGGCATACTTGCATAAATCAAAAATCTATTATTAACATTTTTCTATGTTTGTCCGTGTGGTGTCGGACGTAAAGAATAACATCCCATATCTTCCCGTGGGTGTCGTAAGAGGCGACTAAGGGACTCATCAGAGAATGGGCAGCAGCGTTCTCTGTGCCTTTGTACCAACCATACTGCGATCGCCAATCCGCCTGCCAAGCGTGGCGATTATGGCAAAACCCCCCCTTGGGGAGGCCTATGTCCAGCAGTGGACGTCTTTAGGCTGATACGATGATGATGATGATGTTTGTTCCGGCTAATCTTTAAAACGGCTGAGACTTTCTCTGGCAGATGGCTGATACTATAATGAGTAACTTGGCTGCTTTTATTTCAGAAAAAATGAGGTATGCGCAAAAACACCCGCTGATAACCGACAATAACGCGGACGAAGTCGCGGGCATCTGCTGGTCTTTACTAATAATACAAAACTGAAGACCTTGTTTGTTTGTTTGTTTTTTGTTTAAACGCCCTAATCTTCGGAATTACAGGTTCTATTCTGATTCTCTCTTATCTCAAATTCTTTCGCTTAAAGGAAGCTACGTTTTCACTGAATTTATAAGTTATATTTTATAATAAAATTTAGGATCTATAAACAAATTCCGGACAAATACTAGCTTTAGTATAATCTCAGACGGATGTGTAGTGTGACCTTTACTTTGCCTCGTTCTAGACGCTCTTGATAAATTTAAAAGCATATTAATTATTCAAAACATTATCATAACAACAATGGCAAAAGTCGTTTCACTGTAGGTATATATGATTTTCTATATTTAAATACAAACATCTGCAACTCAGGAGTTAATAAATGCACATTTAAAATCAGCATTTAATTAAAAACGTATATAACATATCAGCACTATTACCTTTTTAGATTGATTTAAAACGTTTTTAGTGTAAATAGAATCTGCCTATCTAGTTATATGAGGCATTTGAGTGTTTATTGTGTATTTATGTGTATTTATTAACATATATCCAAAGAAAAAGGCAAAAGATAAACTAGGGTCGATTAGAAATTGACATGCTACGCTTGGCTACCAGTTTGATGACCACAATTGAAAAGTGTTTGTGATGACATTGTTTCGTAGAACACGTGGGCTTGGCGACTGGTCACTGGGCAAACAATGTATGCCTATTACGATCCTAGATCGTCATACAGTTCGAGAGCATACATTTTCCCATCATCGAGATTTTATGGTTACGGAGGTATTGGAGAGAGTAACTAAAGCTTCAGTACCAACACGACACAATCATGTACTATTGGTTGCTCTATGTTCAATGCTCAATGTTGCTAGTTTAATGGGCAGATTAAGGAGTTAATGGCTATATGAATTATTAATATATTTTTTAAACCACTGCGCCAACCGTGTCGTTAATCAAACAATATTTACATCTCTTTACATGTTACGCATTGATTAAAAATAAAATGACAATCTCATGCACGCGGGATACATGAACGAGATTGTCTTCATAAAATTATATATTATTTATTATCTTCGTAAAATTACATTAATAACTCACGTTCTGTTATATCCGTGTACCAAGTTCGGTCGCATCGTATTAGTAAGGTCACAGTACTCCAACCGGTTCTGGGAAAGTTCCACCAGTTTCTGGACGCTACCATTTGAGTTAGAAACTGCTCTGATGTAGAATTCGGCCGGATTGTAGTTCAGTGGGCATCGAAGGCCTATGCTGGAAAGGAGAAAATTAATAAAACGAACATTGTCAATTATAAAAGAACATTTTTATTTTGTGAACGACGCGCCTACGAAAAATAACCGTTCGTTTGTAAAACGCTCTTGTTTAAGAAATGTGTACATAAATGTGGTTATTAAAACTATTTATGTTACACGATAATACCTAATAGATAATTTATAGATATTAGTTTTGTATTTAGACTAAAGAATTTTAAATAATTATGGGTCTACCCCGCTACGAAAAATAAAAATTTATTTGTAAAATATGGATATTGACAATAACTTCTCGCCTTTATTATATTTTATTAAGCACACCCGTTGATATTTAGTTGTCTACCAATAAGAACAACAGCTTAATTACATTTGCGTTTTAGTTATGGTCATAAACGTTAGAAAAGAATCAATTTACGACCGACACCTGACCGGGAGTTTCGCAATTAGCATGCAAAATGTCAAAATTACACATAAAATTCGCCCTAAATGGCGTTTTTGATAGCCTTAAAGGCACATATAGCAATAAATTCAGTCGTTTTTTTAAAGGTTCGTTTGAATATGTAGAAGACAAATAAATTATTTGTTTTATTAGACGGTGACTCATTTACAGTTGGTGTGAAAAGAAGCCAATAAGTGATATTTATTTATTTATTTCATTTATTTATTCACAAAGCAACTACAACAGGTGACAAACACACATATGACAAGGTTTACATTATAGGTTTCGACCTGATTATCACCCAAAACGTAATCGCACAACATGACAAGCAACAACAATAATAATGATGATAACTACAGTAAAAAAACTTAACTCACAAAAATAGACAAAGATTAGGGCTACTTAAGGTATGTGCATCCGCTCTCCTACACACTTCTTCCTAGGCGGCAAATGTGTAGTAGACCAAACACGGTATCTATACGGATATTACACGGTAGAATATACATCACGAGACGCAAAACTTTACCATGGCTTTGGTAGTTTCATGGTACTAAACACCAGACACCACATTTTTGCCCCGTTATTAAAAACAAAATATAGCTGTTACTTAAAATCTGATGTTTTAGGCTTTTGTATTGACTAAAATTTCGTTTAATAACCGATGAAAAATTTTAACTCTAGAGGGTCTAGAACCATCAACTGTACCTATGATGTATCCGTTTGTTCTTGTCAAATTTCTTATTTGGCTCAGTAATTATGAGCTCAACTATCCAATTAGTTAAACAATAATAAATAATATAACTCTAAGTCAAAGTTACATAAAAATTACAAACAAGTTTCTGTCACCATGTCGCTCTTACCTCTCAAAAACATCCTTACACTCATCCTGCGACCCATGGAACAGCAGTCTCCCCTCAGCCATCAGCAGTACAGAGCTGAACTCCTTGAACAGGTCGCACGAGGGCTGATGGACGGAGCATATGACCACTCTGCCGGTAGTCGATAGCTTCTTCAGTACTCCTACGACGAGGAGGGCGTTGTAACTGTCCAGGCCAGTTGTGGGCTCGTCGCAAATCAGGATTTGAGGGTCGGAAAGGAGCTATGAAAAAATAGTGTTTATTACAAAGTTACTTGTGTTTATAAAGTCTACTTCGCTTACTAGCAAGAGTTTTCTTCACAACGAGGGTTTGAGCTTTATTTGAATTTTTATAGTTTTCGTATAAGTGTATCATATGATTGTATTGTTAGCCAACTTATAATTTTTTGGTAGTGAGGGTACCCGAGTGCTATAAAAGCGCGTGCTCGATCAGATTAATGTCCCAAATCCGATCCAGCCTGTCCCTTTGCTGTCCTCTCCAAGCGACGCCCCGAGCCGAGGCTCGTACCCCACAGGGGGTGCCCTTAGCGCGTAGTCGCTTAGTTTGTAAGCTATTTTGCCCTGGCTGGAGGCACTAAAAATAATATTTTTTAAGGCACCACAGGAAAGTCCGGTGAAGCAGCCGACAACCTCCTAGGTTGACCTGCGAGATGCCAATCCGAAAAAAAAAAAGAAAAAAAGATTAATGTTCAGTTGCTACTGAGTCGCCGGACGGTAAGGGTTACTCACTGTAAAGTACTATAGTTACCAAATACCTACACTACTTTACAGTAAGTTCGTTCCATATATTGACTTTCTTGTATTTATTGTGTTTCTTGATATAATGCTAACGGATGTTTGCGTTCGCTCGAGTTTTGATCATTGATTGAAATATTGTTAGAACTAAGTTCATTTTGGAATAAATTAGTCTTAGGTAGTTTATAATTGTCCTTTTTTTAATGTTTTCCCCTTCTGGTTTCTAATAGTATCGTTTACTAAATCCTGCTACTTTATATACAAAATAAGCATTTGGTTATTTCTTTTAAAGTCAAAATTATGCTATTTATTTTAATGAAACCATTTACCGCTACTTCTGAATTGTCAAGGGTTCGGTCAGTTGGTCAAAAAAGCTGAAAGCTAGTTCATCGTTCTAAAACGCAAGTAGGCCTCTATTAAAAAGAACAAGCAAGAAACTCCACGGAGACACTTTTCAATCAAGTTTTTCAAAACCTTGTTTACATTATTCTTGTTGCTTCTAAACGTGATAACAATATAAGTAAAGATACAAAACAATTAAAGCAATAAAGAAGTATATAGTTAGCTGTCTTACCGTAGTAGCCAGAGACAGCAGTCTTTTCTCTCCCCCCGACAGTCCACCGACAGGAGTATTGATGTGGGGCTTCAACTTGAACTCTTCCACCAAACTGTCCAGGGTGGCCTGGTTCCTTCGGTCCCGACAGCTACCTAGCTTCATTTCTGTCTGAAATATTAAATGTATCATTATCATATTGCCTAGTGTGAGTTCTTCTACTGATAAAGTACTAATGGAAAAAACGATTATTCCATACCAATTGTAGTCAACGGTAACACGATTGCACGCGTTCTAATTAGTAGAAAAACTCGCATAAGGCACTGAGTACCAGATGTTAAATTAAACAAAGGATGTGCTACTTTAAGGGACTCAGTACTTACGAAAATCAATAAAGGACAATGCCA
This sequence comes from Charanyca ferruginea, assembly GCA_947361185.1. NCBI lineage: Eukaryota > Metazoa > Arthropoda > Insecta > Lepidoptera > Noctuidae > Charanyca > Charanyca ferruginea. The sequence goes on along the minus strand of OX376058.1, from coordinate 25,114,794 downwards.
GAAACTCTATAGAACTTTGCCCCACTCAATAAAAGTCATGTGCAATAGGTAGCATCTTACTATTTATTTATTGCTGATAACTAAACATTAGTCTTAGTGACTGTAGAACTTGCGGTTTCCGTTTAAATCTAAAAACAATAATGACATTGATTAAAGGTTAAATTGTATTTTAGGTAAAATGAGTTTGTATTTTGTGGGTAGGTATTTCGTAATTCGCAAGTTCTAAAGAAAAACAATTTAGTATAGAAAGGTTCTATATTCATTACAATTATTTTCATTAATTTACTTTTTCTGTACATGTGTTACTTTTTCTGTACATGGGTGGGGCAGAATCTGGCATTGTCATTTAAGTAGTACCTATAATACGTCTTTAAAAGTGTATAAAGACTCACTAGGCCCCGCAGTCAAACCATTGCTACGGTTTTGGGGGCTTAGTTTATAAGTTACTAGCTTTTGCCCGAGACTTTGTCCGCGTAAATAAATGTAGGTTATCGTGGATGTAGACAAAGTCGCGGATTAAAAAGTAGCCTATGTGCTTCCCCGGGGTTTAAGCTATTTTCATACCAAATTTCATCAAAATCGGTTCAGCCGTTTCATCGGGAAAGCGTAACAAATAGAGTTACTTTCGCATTTATAATATTAAAATAAGTAATAAGTATGGATTTACTATAATGTGCTATGGAGCGCAGCATACATTGTGTTAAATTACCCGACCGCGTTCGAAATACCATACTGCGCTCCAAAACACAGATCGTTGATGTGGCTCAAAAGGCTGCCCAGCTTAAATGGGACTGGGCTGGACAAGTCTGCCGCATGTCGAACGATCTATGGGTCCGTAAATCCCAAAAGTTTTACATGGGACGACTGCCTGCCTCACCTCCACAACCCAGTTACCGGGTAACACGATACCCCTGGGTAAGACTGGTTGTCTGACTTTCTGGCTTCTGACTACCCATAACGAGTGTCAAAGATCTACGAATACAGCCGGGACCAACGGCTTTACGTGCTTTCCGAAGTTCTGAAGATATTGAAAGTCAAAGTCGGTTAAGAAAAAAATATTCTAGCAATAATACCTTGACTGACCTGACTTGACCTTTAACTTGATATTATAGCTTGACCGACTTCTTAATAACTACATTCGATTCGTATTTGATCTTCGTAAGTACATCGTTCGCTCTTAAAGTGGTTACCCATCAGACAGCGCAGAGCGTTAAGGGCTTTAACAACTTTGTTTTCTCTTCTAGACAAACCCAGTTCTCCTTCTTACCTGACTTCTCACTTTCAATATTTATGCTCTGCGCACAACAAGAATCTTCGTTCTTTCAATAATCGTCTTCTACGATGTCCTTCTCACCGCTCTGGTTTTCTTAAATCTTCTTTTCCTGTCCAGGCGGTTTTCCTTTGGAATGCGCTTCCTCAGAATATCAGGACGGCTACCAGTCGGTTCACGTTCAAAGTAAAAGCTCGCGAATTCTTTCATAAAAAGTTGGCAGTCTCGTCCCACACTTAATCTGTTGTATTTCTCTATCTATGTATTTTTAGCTCTCTACTCTTTATATTTTGTTTGTATGTATGTATATAAGTATATATTATTTTATTATTGTAAATAAGTTTCGTTACGCCTACCATGTTTTGTCTCAGCATCACCCTAGAAAATGCCTAATGTATTAAGTCCGCCTTCGTACAGTGTTTTTCATGAACTAAATTTATTTATTAAACTTTATTTTAATAAATAAATAAATAATTGGTATAATTTGTGGTTTAATTATCGGTCATAAATTACCAGACGCTTTATGTGAACATAAATGAACCGATATGACATCAGCCGTTTGATTACGATTTAACGTTGGGTCTCCGCCAAGTTTAAACTTTGAAAACTGTAGGTACAATATTTTTTCTTCATATCTAGTACGGAACCCTGGGCGCAGCCTCGAGTCGGACTCGCCGCTTTTTTATCAGCGCTTAAAATTATTCTGCTTTCCATCTTGACATATTGATTTTATTAAAATGAAACTAGAACGTTCTTATAGAAACAGGATATTGTTTTATTTACAATAGAACGTTTTTGATATTTACATAAATTGATACTTAATTGCCACGATTTTCTAAGCAGAGTGCTACCATTATTAAAAGCATTGTTTTAATTTCAACATCCAATGAATTTATTATCTGTCTCATTTTAGGTGACATTTATGCAATCGTTATGCTAAAGACTAATAAAAATAATAAGCATTCGACAGTTATCGATTCTGTTGGGTTTTTACTAGTGTGAAAAATAACCTCCATTTTTTATTAACAATAAAATATTTCTAAATTTGCTTGCACTAAAATTGACTAGGTACCAAGATTCAGTTGTAGATTTAAATTAATACGAATAATAACCATTTCACCAATATAATTGTTATTCCCAAAAAAATACGTTATTAATGGTCAAATACTCAAACGTTACTCAATTTTAAGATGCCATTAAGTCTCGTCCTCTCTCTATCACTTTATGTCCAACCTAATGAAGGCCAAAAAATACAAACTTAGACCCCACCGACATAAACCAACCTATTCGGCCTTTACTCTACCCCAAATATTCCGACATTCAAACCAGGAAGACCATAGACACCAAAGATTACAGTAATAATAGAGGAACCATAAAGGTAAACTGACCATAAACACCAAATGTTCCTTGACGCTCAGCCCGTCCATAAACACTTCATGCTGAGGTACTATCTCCACGGCTCCCGGGCATTCTTTGACATTTCGCGCCCATAAGGTCACCGACCCTTCTGAAGGTAGCGTGCATTTTCCTGCTAAGGATACTAGAAAAGTTGTTTTTCCAGCGCCACTGAAAATGGGAATAAAAATTTGAATCAATGCGTTTAAAACAAGTTATAATTAATGCTTTTAATTGAGTAATAAATACAGCTACCTACCTAAAGCTTTTTGTTTCAACAAATAAAGAACTAAATGGCCTTGCAGCTTATAAAAAAACGGAGAATACACGTGTAAGAGAACCCTAATTATGGCAAGAAACTGACCTTTTGTTGAAATTATTTGAATTTAATTATACATTTTTGCAGATCGTGCTATAGATGCAAAAATATAGGTATCTACATGGATCCACTTAATGATCATTGTCCGATCCGATCGCCGTATCGCCGACGCGAAGGATGCGAGCGGCGTATCATGATCGCGTATCATCATCCGTCCAGTGGGCTAATTCACGTAACTAAAGAAGTGCTGTTGCAGTTAAGTTTCGATCAAAACAACGCTTTTCGTATTCTCTACCGCTGTCAAACACGCTCGCGTCAAGTTGGCGTCACGCGAGCGTAATAACAACATTCTACTATTGCGCGTCTTTGGTGCGTGCTTCGAAACGCAACATGATTGGTATTTTACTATTCGTTTGACGTCTCAAAATGACAGTTAAAAAAAAAACCAACCGAATTGAGAACCTCCTCCTTTTTAAAATCGGTTAAAAAGCACTAAAATCTGTACTGGGGTATTATTTTAATATTATATTAACGTCATATTCATTGAAATGTAACCGATTGAATGAGTAATAATTTTTCTCTCATGTGGCTACACCATAAGTAACTTTGATAGAGTTTGGCTGTCGTACAGTTGACGTGCAGTTTACGCGCAGTTCGAAGACTAGAAGGATACCGTTTATCACTCAAACTTGAACTTAACTGCAACTGCACTACAACTTCATACAATTACGTGAATCAGCCCACAGATAAAGATTATGCTACACGTCGGCGATACGATGATCAGATAGACAAATGATATGTGGATCCGCCTTAACCTTAAAAAAACTATGTAATGAAAGTTCAGCTCTAATTTTTAGGATCAACTGGTTTTGTTAATGATTATTCACCTTGGTCCGATGATGGCTGCAAATTCACCATGCCGTATACATCCTGTAACTAAATATCCGTGAGATATTAAATCAAATCATAGTTGATAGGTACTTATTGGCGCCCGCGTCTCATGCACGATGTTACTAATTCGAAACCGGACAAGCAACAATGTGACTTTTTCAATTCATTTACATAATTATATTATACATAATAATATGTACTTTCTAGTGCACCTTCAGCGTTGGATTTACAATATGTGCAATCGGGGCTAGTGCCCAGGGCGGCAGAATTCGGAGAATGAGAAACAAAATATTACTTCGCATGATCGAAAATGGTTACTTTTTTTTGACTTATGAAAAAAAAGTACGTAACCATTTTAGATGTGGTGTGTCCCACAGCTGGGCAAAGACCTCCCCTTTTTTACCCTCCAAAAAATTAATAGGTAATAAAGAAAATACTACTGCATTATTCAAAACATTGAAAACATTGTTAAATTAATTTCTATGCATTTTTCAAAAAACAACAGGGCATGCGGTGCAAGTTGAAAACTTGGCCATTGTCTACGGAGAGACGCCACAAAGGCACTGAAGATCAGTGTCATGTGAGAGCCCCCATCTGAGGAGGTTCTCTTTGCTACGGCTGAATTGGGTGCGAAGTCGTTTAAAAGTTTTCCACGTCGGCCACCGTAACGCTACCCAGGTTTTTGACAGATTTGTGACAATTTTAATTAAAAACCATGTCCGCCCATTTTGAAGTGAAACTTCTATATAGACGAGGGGTATTAGAATTTTTCATTTTTTTTGGAAAATATTTTAAACCCTCTAATTGTTTTTTTTTTCATACAAATGAATGTATGGATCTCGCCATGATTCTTTGGCATAAAATAGTTTCGAAATCATTGTTAGAAATACATTTTTTTTATACATATTTTTATTTTTTTGAAAAATGCTTAGAAATTAATTTAACAATGTTTTCAATGTTTCGAATAATGCAGTAGTATTATTCGTTTAATTATTTAATTCTTTTTTTTCATTTCTATGAAAAAAATAAACATTTAGAGGGTTTAAAATATTTTTCAATGTGGAGAATACATTACCAGGAGTAGATTGACATACTTACCATATTTTTAAACCCCCGCATAATTAAAATATTTTGAAATGAAAATAATCATATTTCGTTTCATCCATTTTAAGTTTATAAAAAAATAAGTGACAAGTGGCTATAAAATTGGCAGGCAAGTGATGTGAATCGTGGTCTACAGTGGCGGAGTTGAAAATGTACATTATCTAATCATTATAATCATATTAATCATTATTTTTGACATTGTTTCCCATAAAACGGCTGTCAGTGTCACTGTTGCTACGAGTATCAGCTGCCATTTTGTTCTGAAATAATGAACTATTTGTTAAACCATTCACTTTTGTCATTCATTTTTATTGCGGGGCTTTAAAAATATTGTAAATGCCAGATGCCTGAAGATACTATTTAGGCACCCAAACGTATTAGAATTTCAACTTCTCTAAACATCTTGGGTTTTTTTTTGTACAAATCCTGCCATGATTCTTTCAACAAAGGGGCAGCATTTTTTTTAACAGTGCCTAGGGGTGGCGCCATGGAGATATGGGTATAAATGGAGCCAACACTTGGAACAAAAGCTTGAAACCAACTGTGGGCTGATGCTCTCTTTCTGAATGCATACATAAGAACGAGACAGTGATATGTGTTTTCTTTATCTTATGTATGCATTCAGAAAGAGAGCGTCTGCCCTCAGTTGGTTTTACTTAGGTATTTAGTGTTGCCTCCACTTTTATATACAAGCTTCTTTCTTGGGTATTCCCTGTTACCTGCACACCTGAGGACTTAAGGCGCTACCCCGATCAAAAGGGCGTTTTTCTTCGTTATTCAGGGGCCTATTAACTCATTAATTAAGAGAAACAAACTACATCTTAAAGCAAATTATTAATGTTCAATATACTATCATCACATTCCAAGTTGTTTTTTTTTATGTACCCTATAAACACCTAAATCTCCCTGTAAAAAAATTACTAAAATAATTGAAAATATGTATCTTTTGGTAAAGTTGACGTGCTATTAATTTGAGGATTGCACTAATAGATAGGTAACTTAAAAATCTTTATAATTCACGTTTTATTTTATTTCAAAAGATCGTTTCTCTTTTTTTATAACAAAAAAAAAAACAAAAATTGCGCGAATTTCGATTTTGCGGCAAAGAGGAAATGTATGGTCAGGGAAGCGCCTTAATGACTGCGTCAGAAGATGGCATTGCCGTAGCTGACTACCGTCTGGGCTAATCAGAAAATCTACCAAAGATATAACTATTAACCATTGACTTGTATAAAACAACAACATATCTTTATATTTACTTTGCGGGTAATTTAAACATATATTATTTTATCAAGACCAAACGAGGGTAGGTAAAAAAAAACATGCATTTTAAACATGATTTCCGTCAGTGCCCGGTAGTCCGTGACCCAAAGAGTATAGTAAGTATAGAGACCACAATTGGTGCAATTCGGTCATAATGTCCGAATTAAAAAAAAACTGTCTTCTCTTATAAACTAACATTTTCGGGAAGTAGACTTCAAGTCTGTGTTTGTTATTGTTCAAATAATAAATATTAAAATCGTAACAGTAATAAAAAGTACTTTCTTGGTATTGGTGAAGTGACCTGTGTTTAAACTCGAACTCAAATAATTTATTTCTCATTGATTCTCATTATCATGAATTGTCAAGAAGTCAGCCAGTCAAAAAATTGCAGCTAGTAAGCAGGGGGCCAAGTCTGCTATTACAATAGTGTCAGAATGGTCTGGATTGATTTTCATAATGACGCCATTATACAAGTAGATAACCAAACTTGTCAAAATCAACAATTATGAAATCAATGATAGACCATTCTGACACTATTGTAATAGCAGACTTGAGGCCCAGTAGCCAAACAGTAGGTTTCTATGGAAAAGAACGAGCATAAAACTCCATGAACACTCTTTTAAAATCAATAGAATATTACAAATTTAGGTTAGGTACACACGGCTAGATATAGATATCAAGATATACATTTCCAGTATAAGCTGATCTCGCATTTTATAGAATTTCAATACAATGAGACGTCAGCTTATTCTGGAAACGTATATCTTGATGTCAGACGCCAAGCTGCCCGAAACTGTCAATTTTTCCCAATCAACTTTGAACCTTAAGCTTTAGCGTTAAAGTCTAAAATCTATTAAAGAAATTTGACAGATTGTAGTAGCTTGATGTGCTGGCGTCTGTACATCATTCATGTTGAAATTACGGGACACAAATGTGAGAAAAATGTAACAAGTTGTGCACGTTAAAAGAGGTCCAGTGACAATCATATTAGACAATTCCAAATAAATTTAAAATAATCGAGGCAGCTAAGAGAGCCTCAACTGACGGCGCTCGTTCACGAACATGACGCACGGATCGGCACCATTTAGCTCAACCATTTTGAATGAACCAAATGATTCAACATATGCGCTACCATCAGTGAGGCATTCAAGTGAGCATGACATACTCTCAACCGCCATGGCATATTTGAAGACAACGAAAGACATACCAGCCGGCTCCCATTAAAAAGGCAGCAATAGGAAGCTGAGCCTGAAGAAGGTAGGTAAGTAGGTACCATATTATATAAGTTTATAACATAGTTTTAGCTTGATTTATTTGCCATCCAAAGCCAGAAAAAAGGCCATTGTACTGTAGGACTGTACGAACTTACCATTATTAAGAATAACAGTTTTAGTCTTCGTAGGTTTACGTCTCCACCACGATTTCTCTTCTGGCGTCCAGACCCTCAGCCCTTTGATTCTGATGACCACATCGGTCTCCATCTGATCCTTATCATACTGCAATAGGGTATTACACCCATGAAAAGTGTCTCAATTAAATTCTGTAGTGCTAATATGTCAAAAAAAACCAACATTTTTATTCAATCGATAAGTGCCATAAAAAAGCAGCTAAATTTTAAATTTTCAAATTTCGCGCGTGGTTTGATGAAAACGCCTCGTAGTAGACGCCCTATTGCTCTGCGGAAATGACGTCAGTTCGCTGTGTAACAAATGCGCTGATATTATTGTATATAATTTAAAAATAATTAAAACAATATTTTGTAATAGGTGGATTGGGTGGATTTTGTAGTAGGATCTACCTACGTTAATCATCATCATCATGTCAACCTTTAGTCGCCCACTAATGGGCAAAGGTCTTCCCAAAGGGGGGAGGGGGGGTTCAGCCGTAATCGCCATGCTTGGCCGATGTATGTTAGCCATCGCAGTAGGTATTATGGTACTCAGAAGGACGCAGCTGCGAATGGGCAGCAGCATCCGTTGCTGCTGGACAGCTGGACGCTGTTGCTACGGTAATCATTAACAACATTTTAAAACTGACACGACCTTAAAACAAAAATACCATTTCTTTATTTTCGTATCCTGAGTCCAAATAGAAGATATATTTTATATTTTTTTATTACTTCCTTTCTGAGAAAAATAAGTAAAATCAAAAAACATGTGATGACGTCAAATAAACGGTGGAATGAGTTAATTACCTTTGCATAAGCATTTCAATGGTTTAGATGAAAAAATTAACGTCAAATAAGACATGTCAATTTCACATAAAAGAAGTTTACTAATAATGATAATAGTTTTTTTGACGGATCACAGTAAAGCAAAGGATAAAACGCTATTCCACTGTGAGCCTGACGTCATTTGGCACTTACGTCTTTCTAGAATACACCTAATTTCAAAGTGGAAATTATGAAAAAATATTAGTACATAATTTCGAAAATCGGAAATATACGGGTGCCCTAGATTTGTATTTATTTTTAAATAACGTTATAATACATGCATGTTAAAAATATGAATTATTGACAATTGACAGATAGATTGACTGGATTGAATGATTCGTTTTAACAAAATTGAAATTTTGTGTTGCTAGTTGCATTTTTTGAGTTGCGTAATTTTTATGGAACTGAAATTTATAACTCATTTTGCGTTTCCGCGCCGTGTTGCAAAAACGGGAATGCAACATTTACGCGACTCAATCACAAAATCGCAACTTCAAAAATTGTGTGCGTTTGGTATCACACTAACAAGCGCAGTCAACAGTACCAGTCGACTAATTTTTTAATATTTTGTAATTAAAAATCAAAACAACTTTTTTTTAATTACCCACAGTAATATTTTGTCTTTACAGTAATCTCAATCATTTAAATGAACAAGCTTCGATTGATAATATACTTTTGAATCTTAAAATCAATATCATTTAAGTACGTTACTTAATGAATCACATTGTCAGATAAAATACTCTTTTGCTTCGTTATTATTCACTATGTTCAATTAACATTAAGGTTTGTCTTTAATTTTTTTATTTAAATAATCATACACTTACCGAATCCATAGAAAGGCAGGGTTTAAGTTTTCAGTACACTTAACTATTTAAATGGAACTTTTGGGTCTAACTTCGGCGTTAAAAACAAATAGATGACATTACTACGAGTAGACTAGTGCAGACGTCTACTGCAGATATATTTACATACAATGTGAAGAAATACTCGCACTATGAACTTTATAATGTTTATAATAAACAAGATAGCGAAAATGAAACAACACGACCGAAATAACAGAAATACTAATTTAAAATCACTTCGAAAACACATAATACGTCACTATGCTCAGCTCAGTTCCATATCACTCACAAAAAACACCAAAAATCACTGATGTGTCACTAGAAATACTAATGAACATCATTATAAAAACCTAACCACAAATTGTGACAATAATTTATGAGAAACACAGTGAACTGAACCAGACCGCAGAGCAAATACAGAAATCATTCTTCAAACAGATAAACTTGATAAAAATAAGACTTATGAGTTTATTTGTAAAGACGTGGCCACATGCCCTCTATCAAAGACTTTAAACAATACTAGCTGCTATGTTATTCTGTAAGAACTCACTTCAGATCTCACTTCTGATTCCGCAATGAAAACTGTTTTAGGTAGTCTGTAACTCGATGAAAACTATGCTAGCGCTACTAAGTGCTGGCATAGGTGAAGCGAACTATTATTTCGTTACTATTTAATCGAAAACCAAATACTTTTCACTACTAGTAAGTGAAATCGGAAATGAGATAGGATTCGAATTCGCGGGTGAATTCTTACAGAATTGCACTGCTGATGCTTTGTACGGAACCCTAATTCTTTTTCTGAAATAAAAAAATAAGGAGATTAGGTATGTTACTCGTGACAACAACAACTATGAAAGAAAAATCGGACCAGCCGTTGCGGAGGTCAAGCGGAACAAACAAACAGACTGACAGACAAGAAAATTAAAAATAGATTTTTCGCTATTAGTGCTGTGTAAATATTTAAATACGTTCAGTACCTAAAGTGCTGTTACCTGTTATTTTAACATACAAATAGACATTTCATTAAAGACTACTTTTATTTAGAAAAAAAAATGAGTACCGCGCAGAAAAAAAAATACAACCCCACAGCAGATAATCGAAATTCACGGGCCTCAGTTCGTTAAAAATAAAAGTCGTTAAACGGCATTTTTTTTACCTAATGTTACTACAGTACAGTACGGTCAACGTAACTTGGCGCGTCTGAAGTGAGCCGATTAGCTGCGCAGTAGACAATTTCGTTCCTAAAAGTTCCATTGCGCAGCCAAACAGCTAACTTCAGACGCGCCAAGTTACGTTGACCGTATTGTACGTGCCACGAAAGATGAGACTTGACACAGACTTGATTTGACTTGCGCAGTACTCGATTTAAAGGTAAGAACCTTTATGAGAGTTGACACAGACTTGATTTGACTTGCGCAGTACTCGATTTAAAGGTAAGAACCTTTATGAGAGTTGACACAGACTTGATTTGACTTGCGCAGTGCTCGATTTAAAGGTAAGAACCTATATGGGAGTTGACACAGACTTGATTTGACTTGCGTAGTACTCGATTTAAAGGTTTAAGGTTTCTTTAAATCTCATGTTTTGTGGCGCGTACTATATTTAGGTTGATGGGTCTAATATGCGTAGTTAAATAAATGATTTATCTTTTGACACCCCGTATAAAATTAAAAGAAAAACAAACCAAGAAATATCCAGTTTCTATAGATAAAATGAATAGTACCTATTCAAGTTTGCGAAAAGGCACAAAATGTGTCATCTTGCTCTTTGGATATCTGTGATAAATAAACATAAGTTGAGACAGAATCTTACAATGTCATTAGATATCTGTAATAATGTTATGGTATTTGTAGTTTAAAACTGTGCTACTTTACACATAGCCACGGACGTCATTTCCGCCGATTGCACCAAATTATTATTTACAAAATAATGTCTTTGGTTTTTATTCACACCCTTGATGACTATAGTCCATGTAGGTTACACGGCTACATATCAAGTTTTACATTTCTAGTATAAGCTGACCTCTTATTGTATGAAAATTATTAGCAATGCGAGATCAGCTTATACTGGAAATTCATAGCTTGATGTGTAGCCGTGTGTACCTTCCAGAATCAAAGGATGTCTGTAAACCCATCAAGTTTTATACAAACCGTGAAGCCATTTGTGCTAATAGAGTAAGAATTATCCACATAACTTTACCAATTTTGCAAAAAATATATTTAGATATAAACTGAAGATTCAGCGGTCCACGTGGATGCTCACGAATCATAAGCTGCACAGGGTAAAACTAGGATGGTTGCCTCAGGGGTATAGTTACCTGGCCGTGGTCGACTCGATGGTCGACAGCGGAAAGTCCTGGGACGCGGTGGTTTCCTTCTGCGAAAGTGTCATGTCGCAGAAGGAGGCTGCGGAAAGGGAGAGGGAGATCTCTACCTCCCACCCGGCCTGCAGCAGGCGCACCGGGCGTCGGCGGAGGGCGGTTAACGCCCTCTTCCGGCCCCCCCAAATTGGCAGCAGACTCGGAGACGTCTGTCGTCCCCCACATGCATCAGGACCCGAGGTGGCGGCGCGTAGTGTTCCACGCGCGCCCCTCTGAGACGTCCGGGGGGGAGTCTAACACCTCACTCCCCCCCTGACCGGAGAAGTGGCCCGCACCAGCAGGCCAGTCGGGGGTTGCGGAAGTATCTCTAGTTCCCGCGACCCCCGGCGTAGGTGTGAGACGGAACGCCAAGGGTGGTTTTTAGTCAGTAGGAGTCTGACAGACCCCTCCGCTTGCCCCAGGGCGGAGGACATCCATGAGGATTTTCCATGCCGGAAAAAAAGGGGTATGGTTACCAGAATTATAATTACTCTAGTTTCGTGGATGAATGACATGTTATTTTATTTATCTATCGAGAGACTACCACTACCACTTTGCTGACCGTGTTGCATATCTCTTACCATGGGAAGGCAAGGTGCGATCAAAGTTTTTGCGGGATAAATGTCCTCTTTCTCGGCGTCTTTATCCTAAACGCAATGTATATGGACCAGTAGGCAACTACCCCATATATGCGATAGATGTCCCAAAAATTAGAGGTCGGCAAAAATTGCCCACACTCTGGAAATTTCAAAAATAATGTTTTTTATTTTGATTATTAAATTAATAATCAAAGGTTTTTTACTTTCACAAATTTGAAGATAATGAACCAAAGTACCCAAAACTTTTACAAATAAGATATTTTGCTTTTTGTACTGAGAGATATGAAGCTATTTCAAAAAGTGTGGCAACTATCCGGCTTTTACCTTAGTACTCTATGTTAGGAATGTATAAGAATATAACTCTGAAGTTTTTATCACATCTAAATCCATAAACAAACTTATACAATACCTACTAACATAAACTCATCCGCATTGCTGTCAATGGGATAACCATTGACAGCAAGGCGAACGAGTCAGCGTGGCAATGCCGACAGCATTTTGTATGGCATTGCCACGTTTGTATGGCTTGGCAATACTGAGAATAGGCCCGCCCTCTGGTTTCGTGAAGAGGTCAGTTTAAGTCTAGTGTACCTAGTATACAATCCGTGGTAGCATACCATATTAAAAAAAAACAGTGATTTATTTATACGTTCGTAACACATTTCTCATGACCAATTTTTGCAATCTGTCTTGAGGACACCCAAACGTTTGTTTTTATGAAAAGCTATTAAAACACGTTAAAGATAACGAGATCGATAGCTAAAGTTGTAAATGGATACCTAAGACCTTTAAGATAAAGATTAGCAGGAACATTAAGATTGGAAAGATATCAGATATCAAAACAAAGTAATCAAAATTGCTATTGGCAGTTAAAAAAAATGGGTATAACCACTTTAGTTTAATTAATATTTTAATGAGTGTCACTGGAAAAGTTCTTAGACAGGAGCAACTTTTTTAAAACTTTTTAAAGAAAAAAAATATTATACTGATTGCTTTTGAATGGTTGCTTTTGAAAGAAGACAGACAGAAGTTCCGAAAGATAGCCCCTAACCTTTCAGCTTTTAGAACATAGCTAATTATAATCTCAAATATACGTCATTTTCTCGCTCGTTCGTGATACAGTTTTATACTAGTATGAGGGGATAGGGCGAATCAGTCTAAAGATAACCAACCCATTTCACAAACCACGATTTTACATTCTCCAGTTGTTGACCTGCCTAAATTTTAATGTAAAAGTAACTTTATACGATTTTTTTGTCGGTTCTGGATTTATTATTAATTTACTCTGTATGGTTGTCTCATGTTCATGAATAAAGATTATTATTATTATTATCTGCCTAAGGTAAAAACCTTAGGCAGCCAACCATGTTGGGGCTGGCTTATAGTCTAACTGAATGCAGGTGAATACCAGTGTTTTACATAGAGTGACTACCCAACTGACCTCCACAACCCAGTTACTGGGTAACGCGCCATCAATTGGTAAAACTGGTTGTCAGACTTTCTGGTTTCTGACTACCCATAACGACTGTCAAAGATCTACGAATGACAGCCGGGACCAACGTGATTTACGTGCTTTCCGAGGCATTGAGGGAACTGAGTATGAAATGCATGGTCACCAGACCATGGTCACAATGAGCCCCTCCTAATCTTAAATTATACTTCATCATCATCATCATCATCAGCCGAAAATCCTCCACTGTCGAACATAATATAATGCCTCCCCCAAAGAACGCCATAACGAGCGGTAACCTGCCGCTTGCATCCACCGGTAACCCGCGACCTTAACGATGTCGTCGGTCCATCTGGTGGGAGGTCTACAAACGCTGCGTCTTCCGCAATTACACTTATTGTATTGCAATTATAAGCATTCAATATATAGTAGGTATCTGCTAAACATTTAGTTTAAAGCGCAGTATTTCGTTATGTTTTGGAAGTCATTTTCACAAATTTTTACAAGTGAAGGAAAACAGGGTCGTTAAGATGGGGCTCCCAACCTTTTACCATGTGCGCCTCCCCTAGCTTTCTTTTAAAGTAACACTTGGCTGTTAGGATAAAACTTTAAATAAAAAGTCGATGACGTGTGCTGCGTACGTTGATGTGGATAACCTCAGGTTAACTTTGTAAGGGGAACATACGTAGGCTATTCTAAAACTTTGTTAGTTTAATTAATGGAAAATGTAAGACTATGAAAAAAGTTATTATAAGTAACTTTTCAAATTTGTTCCTCCCAACCTCAATGCACTTATGTATTCGGGTTAACCAGCTTTCGAAACATTTAAAAAATGTTTATTACAGTAAGTCGAAAAATAACCGCCTAAGTGCCTTCGATGACAATTTTCGGAACAACCTAAGTACATTTGATTAAATACGCGCGGAACCCTTATTCTTTTCAAAAGATATAGCCAATGTTATTATTCCTTATAACACCAGCTATAAGTGAATCTTCCATCAAAATTGGACAAGCCGTTTCGGAGATTAGTCAGAACAAATAGAGAGGCCGACAAGAAGACAATTTATTTTTGTATAAACGTGTAAACCATGTAAACCATGTAAACCATGTTCATAATATGCAATTATAAAAAATTCAGTGTGTACTTATGTACGCGCGTGAGAAGTTATACTTCTTCGAGTCACAAAATAGCAACGAAGGCAGTAAGTAGTTCAGCATGTACGTCAGAGATGGCGTTGTTTACAATTACTCCCGTGAGAATTTTGTGTGACGCTGTGCGCGCGCATCGTAAAATTTCACTCTCATCATTTTTTCATAACGCGCCTAAAGAAGTATAACTTCAAAAGCTGTTATTTTGAACTACGGTCAGACACTTAAAGGAGTTGTTTCAAAATGTATTGAGCCTGGGCCCAGTCCTTGTACACCATACTTAATTATAGGGAAACACATTTTAAATAGTTCTCAACTGTCCAATTAATTTAAAATAGCATTGTGAGCAGGTAAAACACAAGAAATTGCACTTGAAATTGCAACACACAACAAAAAGCAGTCATGGCGGTAAGCTGTCATTTTGATTGATTAATGACGTTTGACCTTTATAATTCTGATTTTCTACGTCGATTTTTGGATAGCCAGGTAAACAGATGAAAAAGAAACGGTGTTAAATTCAAATAAAAATTAAATTAAAAATTTAAAGAACCCCCAACGCAAAACATAGCGATTATTTAAAAAGTAAAAAAGAATACCTTTTGTTGAACCATCAAATGTTTGTTCGTTGAAATGGCGCTATAATGTCGCGGCGAGGTACCGCTGAAGTAAGTCAGACCCTTCATTTCATTGACTATCTATTCATTTACCGGCATTTAAGACCAACTTGCTTCGATACGATAAAATTTTTGTTGCAAATCTAGTTAGCATGAGTTCCCTATTTTAGCTATTAGTAATTATTGCTTTAAACTTAGCGGTACCCCGCCGCGACATTATAGCGCCATTTCAACGAACAAACATTTGATGGCTCAACAAAAGGTATTCTTTTTAACTTTTTAAATAATCGCTATGTTTTGCGTTGGGGGTTCTTTAAATGTTTAATTTAATTTTTATTTGAAATTTTTTAAACGTAATTTAGTTTGGTTTTATAAAAGAGCTTTTAAAAATAATTTTCAAGTTTTTAGTTTTGAATTCGATAGGTAATATTCCTCATTCCCTTTCAATATAGTATACATTATTTGACTTGTCAAGCCCTTTCATTTGATACCCATATTGAGGGAGTTGTGAAAAAATATGTAAATCACCATTTTGTGGCGGCGGCCATCTTGGACCGATTTTCATCAAACATAGCTAAGAACACTCCCGACTAATTCACCTTTCAAATAAAAAAAACAAAATTAAAATCGGTTCATCCGTTCGGGAGCTACGATGCCACCGACACACACACACACACACACACACACACACACACACACACACAGACACGTCAAACTTATAACACCCCGTCGTTTTTTCGTCGGGGGTTAAAAAACGAAAGGTAGGTTGAAAGTACTATAGAAACTAGTAACAAAACGAGACGAAAGTGGCTGAAGTGAGACTGTTGTGACACTGACAGCTGACAGTTCTCTTTATATGATTAATGGTCGATCTATGGTTTATAGAGTAGCTAAATCTGAGTGACGCCATGTTGAAAAACCATAAAAAATATTGTTAAATTACCTATTTACTACCACAACAGGATACATTTAAATGAATTACCTGTATTTTTCCCGGATTCTACGGATTTTTCTCTTTTTTTTGAAGTGGTGTACATAGACTGGGCCCAGTATGAAACATGTCCTTTTATTTCTTTGTATTTTTTTTTTTTTTTGGATCTGTCACGCCCGTCCCTGGGTGTAGTAACCCAAGTGTGCCGTGCTGGGGTGTGATTCTATAAGACCTCATTCTAATCTCTTCGAATCTTAATCCGCTGTGAGTTCCTTGATTGGCATTCTAAAAACTCGGTTGATAATTCGAATTTACACTAGCGCCACCCTTGCGAGCGTGTCAGCGGGTTGAACTAAATTGACAGGGAGATTTTGACAGATAAAGTATGAGATGACGTAAGAAGTGGCATTCTTTAAGGTAATTTCCCCGTCACTTTGACGCTCACTTCGCACTCGAACTCGAGTCAAAGTGCCAAATATATCAAGGTCATTTTGAACCTTATGCGAAGTGAGAGTGAATAGCGATGTGAGATGCGAGTTGTTGTTTGAATTTTACAGAATCGATCTACTGTACTGCTTAGAAGCCCGTGGTCTATTAAAAAAAGTTAATAATCTTGTAGTCGTAGTAAACAACGCACTCAAAATCTGGGTTAATTAAGACCTGTATCTTATTTATTTGATTGTTCATCATTAAAATTAAAACATTTAAATGTTATGGTCGCCCTTTATCTTTGCCCAAAATTAACTATGTAGTTAGTTTAAAACTCTTGAATATTCATTTTGTTACAAACTGAGATTGCAACACTTTTATTTACTTAACCGTAGGTTATTGACTCTGACCCCATTATGGGAAAAATATACCCTAAAAAAAAAACAGATGTCCGGTCTACATGTTGTAACGTTGTATCGTTACTTTACCTGAAAACAATTAAAATCACATCCAAATATCAACAATTAATCTCACAATAACAAATAAATGTCAAATCAAAACCACAGACGTATTAATATTAGGGTCGTCCTAAGTTACTATTAGCTATAGTACTAGTGAAGCCCGCCTAATTGTTGTATCCGAACGTGTGAAATGAGGAATGTTATCTATGCTAATTACCGTATTTAAGCCACGCCGACAGACATGACAGCCCTTTTTTCGAATTCCGGCACCGGCGAAGACAGACAGAACGTTCTTCTGAAATCTGCTATCCAGAGCAGTATTAAATGTTCTTCGCCATTTTATTTTCTTGCCAGCCAGTTTAAATTGACTAATAATATTTAAAAGTATTAAACTCAGTGAATTCGTAACCCCATATTGGGTAAGTGTTGAACAGCTAACTATATTTTGCATTTCGTGTTCTTAGGTACCTTATAGGTTATGTTAGGGCGTGCACCTATGTAATCGTTTAGTTTCTTCTTATTGCAGCTTAATAGGTACGCCTTATGCGTTATTTCTAACGCTGATGCAACCTATTTGCTCCTAGCTCAGTGCATTTTGTTACACGTAGGTACCTATTTACCACGCGGTTCAAATATGCAAATCATGCCTTGTTTCTTTGTGTAAATTCAAGTCATCATCCATTTTTATTGTAAACTCCGTACTGATTGTGACAACCACAGACACCATCATTAGCGCACTAGTACATCTCGCTTTGCTTACGCTTTGGTGTCACAATCAGCGGAGATGACCTTCGGCCATCTTGTGACACGCTGGACGTTGCATTCCAGGGTCCAAAGTTCCGGCCGAACACCTGGATTTTGATTAATCCGCGGACATCAAGTGCAACCCAACGTTGGGTGCCGCACCACCGCTCGTCCACACCGCCGGACAACAAGAGCTCCGCGCCCCCCAAATCCCTATTTATCCCGCGTGGCCGCGTTGAGCTCACTTCGGGTCTGACATCACCACCTGCCGACCGTCACCAAACCTGGGTTCTCCAGCGTGGCACACCGCTGTGATCGTCGTGCCCAAGGCTGAGCCAGGAGAGGAACTCCCAGGGGAGGTTGGAAGGGAATTAGTGACCGTAAACTTACCCACTCCTTTTCTTTAATACATTTCTTTTTTATGTTGACCGGTTACGTTTGGTTTTATTTATCTCCACGTAACCCCTTCGTCACAATGTTATGTTTATTCATTATCTGCCAAGCCTTTTCTCAACTACGCTGGTGTCGGCTTCTAGTCTAACCGGATGTAGCTGAATACCAGTGTTTTACATGGAGCGACTGCCTATCGGACCTCCACAATCCAGTTAGTTACGGCTTATGTTTAACGAACCTCCAGATCTAGTAAATGATCACCAACAATAGTAAATAAAATAAAACCAAAAATAGTAAATGATCACCAAAATTGTGTTTCCTAAAGTATTGAAGAAATGAAAGCGATTTGGTTCTGGCTGTTCGTTCGTAGGGGGTCACAGTTCTAACCTGACCTAACCATGTCGGATCCGCCCCAGGGGGAATTAAGGTTCAAAAAGATTTTGGTTATTTTGCACACTAAGATTTGGTGATCATTTACTGCATTTGGTGGTTTATATTTATTTCCGTTAGTTAGGTACTGGGTAACACGATACCCCTTAGTAAGACTGATTGGTTTCTGACTACCTAAGGTAGGTAGGTAGGTAGGAAGGTATTTTTCTATGGGTCTTTGTTACCTTAGTCGAAAAAATTAAATAAAAATATTCTTTAACTTAAAAAAGGCGGATAGATAATAATATTGTCTGTAAGATGGTGTAAGTTTTGTTTAATTATACCTGGTAGATTTTGTGTGATTGTCAATGTTTTGTCCGCGTCAGACACAACTTCACGAGTTAAATAAACTATTTAATATGAATATGTCGGATCAGTCAGAATTTAGTCCGTTAGATTCAGTTATCATGTGGGCAGAATTTGGGTTTCGTGCAATGAAAACACACTGGGTATAGGGTACAATACGCGGCATTTATTAAAACACAATTTAACTAAAATTGATTTAAAATAAACTCGGCTTAAATAAACATTTTCAAAGGTATCGGCACACGTGTAGACCAGTGCCGATACCTTTGAAAATGTTTAGACTTTAACACAACGAATCGTAAGTACAGTTTCGGGACGTATTATTAGCTCCGTTGCGATCAGACACTGGATTCTGAATGTCTTCCTCGCTGTCGGCTTAAAACATCACGACTCTGTAGAAGCGCGCCAAAATAGTGGTGGTTGATCACGACATGGCGCGCTTGCGATCCGTTGTTTCACCATAGACTATTTATTGTCTTTGCGTTTCACGTTCATACTATTGACCGGATACGACAAATATGATCAAAAATATTTACATACTAAATGATCAAGAGAATGTTCTAGTTTTACATATATTTTTTTCAATTCATTTACACTACACAGTCATTTTGACGTGATTGTCAGTTTAAAATCTGTAAAAGTCATTAATAGGTCCTTAAACCGTTTATTTATGTTTTTTGCTTTTAGATAAAAAGTTACACCCTCCTATTTTAGACAGCTCCACAATCAGGTGAAGACGTTAGTTAAAAGCTTTGCTTATTTTTAAGCGGTTTTTAAAATGGTTACTGTAATTGCCTGTCTGTTTTGAATCTTTACTGATATTATAAAGCTGAAAAGTTTATTTGATTTTTGTTTAAACTCGCTAAGCCTGTAAACTACAGTAGGTTGATTCTGTAAAATTCAAACAACAACTCGCATCTCACATCGTTATTCACTCTCACTTCGCATAAATCCCGTCACAGACGTAGCTATAATATATATTAATATACGTCAGGCGTAGCTATAATATATATTTTTACTACGTCACCAAAATATGTGGACAGATATAGCAAGTTATATTAATATAAATTTCAAAAACGTGAAACAAACAACGATCGCAGACGTAATAAGGGCGAAAATATATTATTATATTATAGCTACCGTGTGTGGTGTGGTGGCTAGCTATAATATATATTATAGCTACGTATGTGACGGGCTTAAGGTTAAAAATGACCGTGATATATTTGACACTTTGAATCGGGTTCGAGTGCGAAGTGAGCGTCGAAGTGACGGGGAAATTATCTTCAGAATGCCACTTCTAACGTCATGTTATACTTTATCTGTCAAAATCTCCTTGTCAATTTAGTTCAACCCGCTGACACGCTCGCAAGGGTGGCGCTAGTGTAAATTCGAATTATCAACCGAGTTTTTAGAATGCCTATCGAGAAACTCACAGCGGATGCAGATTCGAAGTTTAGAATGAGATTTTACAGAATCACACCTCTGATCCGATTTTATAAATATTTCGCTACCACTACTATATTGTTATCCCTGAGTGCCAAAGGATATTTTTTTTGCAAATACTTAAATAAAAAACTACTAACATATTGATAAAATGATACTACACTGTATGTTATATTTTATATTATATTATGTAAAAAAAAAATCATTTGATAACCACTTAAAAGAATTGAATATGTACAATGGTTAAAAATAAATAGCGGCGTAAATATAACAACCTTCTTGGAAGTTATATGTTTGAGCCGTGTGGGGTTGAAACATTAGGGCCATGGGGTCCGAGTGCTCACCTTGTTTTTAGAGACATTTCTAAGCGGCTGGTCGACTCTTCACGTGACCAGAGGGCTGGCCTTTTCTTGGGCCAAAGAATTAGCATTGCCATTCAACGTGGTAATGCTGCTAACCTTTTGGGCACTGGTCCCATTGTGAGCGAAGCGGACGAGTTTTTTGATGCCCTGTGAGCCCTGCATTGTACATAACATATACTAGTTACACTTAGATTTTTAATATATATTTTTTTAAACCCTGTGCGGTCCTTCTTCTTCGCAAAGGTCTTCCCGAAGTCCTTCCAGGAATTTTTGTCCAGCGCCAACTCGAACCAGCCCTTGTGGGTTTCTGAGTTCTGAAAATAATATTAGAACTTCAAGAACTTTAAATGTATAAAGAGATCGGAACTTTTAAGCTCGTTCTTTTACTTAGGTTAAGATAAGAAATTGTTTATGGGTATTTCGAACATTTTATATTTATTCTGACTATGTTACTCTTAATAATAATGTTATAAACAATAGTATGAAGAAACCACACAGGTTTTTGTTCTCAACTTTAATTAATTTTAACGATGACACTGCTCAAAAATTCGAAAGGTGTTATGCAACGTATATAACCTTCACAGTCATGTTTGATTGATGGATGTAAAAATGTTTATAACCTCTGCACTCTGTCACGCTATGCAATAATAGATTAATTACATACTCATCACGTGCGTCATAAGTCAATTGGCTGCTGCGTTGCATGTCTTGGCTTCGGTGCTCTTACGGAACAAAGATTTGTATGGCCTTCAGGCAGTTCTGAGGGCTAATTCACGTAATTTTATGACGCGCCGATGAAGTTGTAGTGCAGTTGCGGTTAAGTTCAAGATTGAGTGATAAACGGTATTCTTGTAATCTTTGAACTGCGCGTAAGCTGCGCGTCAACTGCACGTCAACTGAACGACAACCAAACTCTACCAAACTTACTATCGATTACATTTCAATGAATATGACGTTATTATTAAAATAATACCCCAGTACAGATTTTAGTGCTTTTTCTTACGTCAAACGAATAGTGGAATACCGATCATGTTGCGATCCGAAGCACGCAACAAAGACGCGCAACAGTAGAATGCCGTTATTGCGCTCGTGTGAACCTGACAGCAGTAGAGAATAAGGAAAGCGTCGTTTTGATCGAAACTTAACCGCACCTGCACTGCAACAGCACTTCTTTAGTTACGTGAATTAGCCCACTGGTCTGGCTGTTTGTGTATGTGAGTTTGTATGTTTGTAAACGCTTGAGCTCCCAAGATACAGGACAAATTCCTATAGAGTGCAACGTTTATTTAAAACTAGTGACCCGTCCCGGCTTTGCACGGGTGCAATGTAGATCAAACTATACGTATAAAACTTCCTCTTGAATCACTGTATCTATAAGTTTAAAAGATCTAAGCGTATAGAAAGCGGGAACGACTTTGTTTTATATAGTTACTAGGTACCTAAGTAGGTACAGTACGCAAAGGAGATAAGTATCCATGTCGCCGGAAACAGTTGAAGCTTACTTAGAAACCGATAGGTTTTTATGAATAAAATAAAATACAATTTATAGAGAATAAATAGTTCAATGATTTAATAAAATTTCATTTGAAAGCCCCCATTGGTTTCTAAGAAATCCTCAACTATTCCCGACGACATGGATACTTATCTCCTTTGCGTACTGTACATCTTCTTTATTTACATACTTATGTAAAATACTTATATTACTTATATATTTATATTAACATACTTATGTATAATAATTTATTTATATACTTATGTACCTATAACTTAAATAAAGAAGACGTAAAGAAGTTATTTTCCATTTTTCCCTTCTTAAATACTCGTTTATTAAATCTTTAATTAACGATTGTAGGTACCATTGACCTTTTAATTTTTAGCAAAACAATATATTTAGTTATTATCTTTTTTAGGGTTCCGTACAAAAAAGAACGGAATCCTTATAATATAGGATCACTCGTGTGTCGGTCTGTCCGTCCGTCTGTCACAGCCAATTTGCTCCGAATCTACTGGAACAAATCAGGTGAAATTTAGTAGGATGGTGTAATCCTATGACCCAAACAACAACAACAACACACCCCTTTACTGTGCAAAGTAAATAAATATTTTTTAAATCAGGAATATTTTCGGGGGACAAATTAGGAAATAAAAAAAAAAGTTTTGCAAACCTTACTGTGTCATATATCAAATGATAGGGCTCATTATGAGGATCTCAAATATATATATTTTTTATTATTGTTAAATAAATAGTTTTGATTTTATTCATGAAAGAAGACAAAAATTGACCATTAGAGCAAGATCAAGGGTGATCTTCGAAACTACTGAGCTTAAAATTTTGAAAAAAAAATACAAAATATAGATAATTGCTTAGATAGATTACAAGAAAACCAATAAGGAATACTAACAATTGGCATTGTACAGAACCCTCTCCACGCGAGTTCAACTCGCACTTGTTTTTCAAAATTATTCAAACGTAATCGTTTATTTATTTGTTCTAATACCTATTTATTTATTAGGTAAGTATTTAATTAGTATATTAAACGTTTCAAGGTTTCCTTATGGAAAGGCTTAGCCGAAGATTTAAGTCTAATACATGCATGATAATTATGTTTCACTAACGATCCAATATTTTAAGTGATCAAATGACTTAAATCGTTAAAATATGAGTCAGTGAAGTAATCATTGTGAAATTAAATGTAAGAATTTAGGACTTAATGTACTATAATTAAAGTTCATGACTGATCAATTAATAATACTGATTAATAAAATAAAGCTGAACGTTAGGTACTTGCGAAAAGTGTTGTGTTTAAAGTTTATTACATTGTATGTACAGAGGCCAGCACATCAAGCTACTACAATCTGTCTAATTTCTTTGATAGATTTTCAACTTTATTACGAAACTATAAGGTTCATATTTAATTGTCAAAAATTGACAGTTAGGTAGGGCTTGATGTGCTGGCGTCTGTACCTACCTACTCATTTAAAAATATGTTAGGAATATCTCAATGTTTCTCTCATCTGAAATAAAACACAAACTATTAGAGGCATCTTATATTAACTTTTAATCGACATCATGAATCTGATAACCTGGGGTGTGATTCTGTAAGACCTCATTCTAAACTTCGAATCTGAATTCGCTGTGAGTTTCTTGAATGGCATTCTAAAAACTCGGTTGATAATTCGAATTTACACTAGCGCCACCCTTGCGAGCGTGTCAGCGAGTTGAACTAAATTAACAGGGAAATTTTGACAGATAAAGTATGAGATGACGTAAGAAGCGGCATTCTGTAAGGTAATTTCCCCGTCACTTCGACGCTCACTTCGCACTCGAACCCGATTCAAAGTGTCAAATATATTAAGGTGATTTTGAGCCTTATGAGAAGTAGAGTGAATTGAGGAGCTCGTGGCTAAGTTAAAGCCGTATAGATCGATCGGTCAAAGGTCAAGCTACGCTAGCCGCGGTCGGTCTGTGGATGGGTGACCATCCCTTTCATACCGAGTTTCCTCCGTGCCTCGGAAAGCACGTAAAGCCGTTGGTCCCGGCTGTCATTTGTAGATCTTTGGCAGTCGTTATGGGTGTCAGAAAGCAGAAAGTCTGTCAGTCTTACCAAGGGGTATCGTGTTACCCAGTACCTGGGTTGTGGAGGTCCGATAGGCAGTCGGTCCATGTAAAACACTGGTATTCAGCTGCATCTGGTTAGACTGGTAGCCGACCCTAATACGAGTATAGTTGGGAAAGGCTAGGCAGATGATAATGATGCGAAGTAAGAGTGAATAGCGAGTTGTTCTTTGAATTTTACAGAATCGACCTACTGACCACGGTCCACGGTGTATTTGTCCAGACCTCCCATTTGTCAAAATCACCTGTCCGCACAGTCGCATATTAGCCTTTGGACTGTGTAAGAAATATGTAACTTCATCTTCCATAATTTATTATTCACTAGCTTTTGCCCACGACTTCGTCCGCGTGAAAGTCGATTATCGCAGAAGCAGACGAAGACGCGGATTAAAAAGTAGGTATGTCTTCTTCATGGTTCAAGCTATTTTCTTACCAAATTTCATCACAATCGGCTTAGCCGTTTTGTCGTGAAAGCATTATATTATTTATTACTTTATTTATTATAAACAAAGTTTACAACAATCTTAACTTAGAACTATGCCCCACAAAACCGTTTTTACGGTTTGTCTGTATAACAGAGTTACTTTCGCATTTACTAATAATATTTATTTATTTATTTATTCACCCAACAAACAAATATCCTTACAGGCTAGACCCAATGCGAAAAAAATATATTAAAATATGGAAGTATGAATTATCTATTTCTCGCGGCTTACACCGCGTGATTTCTTTATCCCGATTGCATTTTTTTTTTTGTTAACAAAATTAGCCTATAGCCCTCAGGGATAGGCGAAAGAATTTGCAGAATCGGACTGTAGTTCCGGAGAAGCTCTATCCACACATGTCAGGGCCGTGTCCGTGTCCATGACCGTGAAAAATATCGTTGTGAACATTTTATATAAACTCGTTCACACACGTCCGGGTCGGCGACGGAGCTACAGTGTCCGGGCCAAAGCCTGCTCTTTGGCCCGGGTCTACGCCGTGCACGTCACGGCGTCGCGTCGGTCCAGGCACTGACGATATTTTCCGAGCACGTAGCGCTTTAAAAAAAAAAATGAATGACGAGTTTTTTTTTACTAGAAGCGGTGTACCTAAGCGTATAATATGTTATATAATATATATAACAAAATGGTGACTCCGGGGTACAGATGGAAAGTCGCGGCCTGTCCACGGTGTGTTCACATCCCTAGGGCTAATTCACGTAATTTTATCACGCGCTGATGAAGTTGTAGTGCAGTTGCAGTTAAGTTCAAGTTTGAGTGATAAACGGTATTCTTGTAATCTTTGAACTGCGCGTAAGCTGCGCGTAAACTGCACGTCAACAGCACGACAGACAAACTCTATCAAACTTACTCATGGTGTAGCCACATGAGAGAAAAATTATAACTCACTAAATAATTGAATAGAATTAATTACATTTCAATGAATATGACGTTATAACATTAAAATAATACCCCAGTACAGATTTTAGTGCTTTTTAACTGGCATTTTGAGACGTCAAACGAATAGTAGAATACCGATCATGTTGCGTTCCGAAGCACGCACCAAAGACGCGAAACAGTAGAATGCCGTTATTGCGCTCGCGTGACGCGAACTTGACGCTCGCGTGTCTGACACCGGTAGAGAATACGAAAAGCTTTGTTTTGATCGAAACTTAACTGCAACAGTACTTCTTTAGTAACGTGAATTAGCCCACCTGACGTGTGTGAACAAAAAGTCCTTGACGCAGTCTTCACGGGACCCGGATGCACGGTCTTAGCAGTACGGCTTCGGCCCTGGTACGTTCCGGACACGGCCCTGATATGTGTGGATAGACCTAGACTTTAATTTAGAATAATAAAGTGATGGTGAAAAATTTACATTAAAATAAATACGTCTTCAATGGAATCTTATATTTAAAAATGAATCGTTGTTCGTTAGTCTCGCTAAATCTCGAGAACAGCTGGACCGATTTGGCTAATTTTGGTCTTGAAATGTTTGTGGAAGTCCAGGGAAGGTTTATACGGTGAGAAAAAAAAGGTAGGGAGTTACAGGACAACGTCTGTCGGGACAGCTAATATTAATATAAAAATGCAAAAGACAATGAAATAAACATGGAATGTTTCATTCAATGTTGGGATACCCTCTTCTCAGGGCAGTTGGATGAGAGTGACTGAGTTCCAGTAGTGGAGATTGATGACGACGATAAAACCATTTAAATCGTTACGTATGTAAAATTTTCCAAGAAATGACTCATACACAAATCAGCTCAGTTTTGAAAGATCTAGAATAAGGTGGGTGTGGGAACCTACCTGGGTAATTCTAGATGTATCAAAACTGAGCTGACTAGTTTACTTTCCTCCAATATCTGGTCAAATAGGTAGATAAAGCTTATTGGACCACTTCTTTTACCGGCTTTAAAAAAAGGTGGAATATTAATGGAACTGGATATTCTATTCGAGCTTCCAATTCATACTTCCATACTTTTTAATATTATCAATGCGAAAGTAACTGTCTGTTACGCTTTCACGATGAAACGGCTGAACTGATATTGATGAAATTTGGTATGAAGATAGCTTGAGCCCTGGGGAAGGTCAAAGGATTTTTACTTTTTAATCCGCGATAATCGACATTCACGCGGACGAAGTCGTGGGCAAAAGCTAGTAAATTTTGTAAGTATACGTACACACACACATATGACTTTAGTTTTGGAATCCGGCGACTTTTGTTCTGTTTGTTATTTCGTATTGCCACCGACTTCCGAAACTAAAGTAACATGTGTTATGTGCTACAGTTATTGAACGCTTTTTAGTTTTTGAAGGCGGTTGTCTTTTTTGTAAAAAAAAGTAATTTTCTGATCTTTCAATTAGGTACGAGCAAAAACATGTAAACAGTTAGTCTCATTCTAAACTTATTTTCTCCTAAACTATTGATTGAAACGTTATGGGGTTACGAATATGGTATTTTTGAGTCCGTATGGTGTCGGACGTAAAGAATAGCACCATCCCATACCTTCCCGTGGGTGTCGTAAGAGGCGACTAAGGGACTTACCAGAGAATGGGCAGCAGCGTTCTCTGTGCCTTTGTAACAACCATACTGCGATCGCCAATCCGCCTGCCAAGCGTGGCGATTATGGCAAAACCCTCCTTGGGGAGACCTATGTCCAGCAGTGGACGTCTTTAGGCTGAAATGATGATTTTTGATCCCAAACTACTATAAAATAGGTTAAGTTGAAATAGTTATTTCACGAGAAACTTGCTTTTGAATTTTGCAATCTGTATACATATTTATGCTCGTGAGTCGTGACTCGGTACCTATTTAGCTATCCAAACATTCACTTTTACGAGTTGGTAAATAGGTAGGTATTAAAATAAAACAAATACTAGAAACTATTGACATAATATGTAATATGTAGGCCTCATTTCCCGCTTATCACATCCAAATTAAGATAACTGCTATTTGTTCAAGATTCTCCAGATTCCAAGATGTGCCCCACAAGTTACATTGAGGCTTCTCTCGTCTTTGTGTGTTTACTGTTACACAATTTTTTTAACCGGTATGTAGTTCACTATATTTAGAGTAGGCCTATCGTCGATCGCTCGATCTATAGGTGCATTGACTACTGGGACACTTCCCAGTAGTAAATTCAACCTACAGATATATAATTATGTATGTCACTTTCAGAAAGGTACACGTTTCGATATACTTGTGCAAGTTGAGACGCGGTTGTGCCCATAAATGGCTCCGACTAAACTTGGAATGGACGATAGGCCTACTCGATCGCTCGATCTATAGATTGCATTTACTACTGGGACACTTCCCGGTAGTAAATTCAACCTTTAGATATATAATTATGTATGTGTAGTATATATATTCGTAAGTTTATCTCTTTTTAATTTTTTTCATTATTTTTTTATATGCACCTGCCATGTTATCTCTTCATCACCTTTGGTTGACTAGTAGAGAATGCCTAAGGCATTGGAAATGACGCCGTAGTGACACAGATTGCGAACCACGTCGCAGTTCGCAACCTTACCTTGGCGCTTTAATCTCCAACAACGGTGGCTGCATAGATGAAATAAAACGACGTATGGCCATAACTAGAACTGCAATGGAGAAGTTAAGGAAAGTGTGGAGGAACCGCGACATTATAAAAGCCACCAAAGTCAGGCTCGTGCGAACAGTTGAGTTCCCCATTTTTCTTTACGCGGCAGAAACGTGGACAGTGGGCGAGTTGGAAAAGGGGAAGATAGATGCTCTTGAAATAGGGTGCTGGAGAAAGATGCTCGGGATATCGTGGACGGAGTTCCGCACCATCGTGTCCATACTCCAGGAGCTCGGCATCAAGCAGCGTTTGTCGACCGTAGTACAGCCGCGCATACTGCAATACTTTGGGCATGTCTCTAGACGGGATAACGACTCGATAGAGCGGTTGGTCGTGCAGGGAAAAGTGGAGGGATTCAGATCGCGCGGTAGATCACCAATGCGATGGACTGATCAAGTGAAAGCCGCAGTAGGAAACCGCGTATCTGAATGCGCCAGACCGCCTGATAACAGGGAGAGATAGCGGGAGATCGTGCGGAGAGCTGTGTCCACCTCTACCACCGGAGTGGACGCCTAAACGTGACCACGACCGCTCTGCCAAGAGCAAAACGACAAAGAAGAAGAAGGCATTAAGTCCGCTTTTGTACCTTTGTACATGCAAGTATAAATAAATAAATAGATCGAGCGCGCGAAAATAAAAGTATTCAATTCGATTCGATTCTCGAATTTATTATCATTCATTGATATAAATAAAACCTTCAAACCATATGAATATTTGATGCAAAACGGGTAGGTATTTCCAATTTCAAAATGAATTTAATTTGCGTTACGTTTATTCCGGGTGCTCGTGCCTTTATTAGTCTAGCCCTGTTATATTTACGTGGTTTACCGTTAGAAATGATCAAGACTCACTTTTAGATAGTTAAGGTAGCCGCACACGTTTCGATATACTTGTGCAAGTTGAGACGCGACTCCGATAATTTTTATGTATTCATCTCACACCTGTTTTGTAATGCAGCATGTTAATATTTGTGCAAGTTCAAATTGGTCTGTCTAAGTATATCGATACGCGTGTGACAAAAAATTACAAAGATTTTTATGATTCTAGCAAGATTATTAGTTTCCTGGATACCGTCGTCGGAGTGCTGTCATGCGCTTTAACGCCATTTCGTCTTTATGTATTTACCCCAAATTACGATATTTACTATCAATACAGTCTATAAAGATAAGTTATATTGCCTCATAGCTAGTCTTCAGATTGGTTGCAATTTAGTAAAAAATAAACAGTAAAACAAAAAATGGTCCATCACTAAACATTTTATTTTACAGTAACAACTCTCACACTCTCATACAATAAGTAGATAATACTTATTACAAAAAACCGTATAGTACCTATACTATCATAATATACCATATTACTTATGACTTTAGCCTAATGGCACGAGTGACTCTATACAGCTTTTATTAGATGAAGCCGCAAAAACACATGCAGGTAACTTGCACAAGACTCTGCAAGTCGTTTGCAACCAATTGTGACATTTCACCAATCAGAAGCCGTTATGTCATAATTATATGCAAGTAACAGACACGTGTATTCGCGCCTTTTAACAAAATAAATTCGATCATAGGCACTTTGGTAAACTTCTCCAATTGTCGAGATATGGCGGGATATTACAAAAATAATAACTAATCGTTAAAGTATACAGAGTAAGTTTGTAAAAAAGCTTAAAAAGAAGGCGAATCCTAAATGGATTGAACAGAAAAATAAAGATTTATTCTTGTAACAAAAAATAAGTCTGCTGTAAAGACAGCAGTCTTGATATTGCATTGAGATTATAATAATGTCAAGTAATTCATATTATTTAATAGAATTTCCAATAATGTGTTTAGTAATTTTTTTAAACAAGTCAATCAAACAAAATGTGCATAAAAAAAATTGAATCAAACGTGATTGGTCCTTGGATAAGGGAGCGTTTGTGTGACGCGTTGTGATTGGGCCATTTATAAATGGCAATCGGTGATTGGTCAGCATGAGCAGGACTTGGTATTTCCGTCCCGACTGTTCTCGCCGTTAGCAATTTTGTGGTCAAGCGCGAATTTGTCGCCATCTCTGTTGTCGTTGCTCTGGAGTAGTTTGTCGTTTAAAAGTATCTGAAAGGTCAAATTGTTATTGATTAGTACAAAATTAAGATAATTGGAGGTCTGATGCTCTACACCACGGGAAAGTCTTTTATGACATTACTAGTTTTTGATCACCAATTCGTCTTCGCAAACTTTAGACTTAAGTCATAGAATTAAGTTTAGAATTAAGTCAACTTATCCCACGGGTACGGAAAAACGGGATAAAAAATGGAATAAATTTCCTGTGTACAAGCTACATCAATTGTTATATTTTTGATAAATCACTCTCTCTCAATCACTCAAACTTTCGCTTTTATAACTTTAGAACACACCTACGACACTACATACAAACGAAACAATATAACTACCTACACTACTACAAAATAACAGACTGTCCGACTATATATACTATACGGGCGTTTGTGTGCGTGTCTACGCTCAAAGCAGTTTTGAGAGCACGTTCGACGCGGGAACAGGTGAGGAACAGTGTTTCAGAGGGAAGCGGGGTGTGTCGCTACTGTACGTAGTCGCTACTGTACGTAGTACTAATATTTATACTGTGGTAGTAGGCTCATTGATATGTTCGTCTTAGGTACCGACAACCAACATTGACATTGACATTTCTGAGGCGCTACCTCGAAAATAAATCGTCGGCGGCTGATCTACTAAGCGAGCGAAAGTGATTACTTTTGAAACGCAAAAGCAGAGATGGTTTTATTGTGTGTGCGCTCGGAATAGTTTTAAATTTTACTCAATATTTAAAAGTAAATTCCATTGACTACCTCTTAAGCGTCACGCCGTGGTATCGAAAAAAGTAAAAATAGAGATACAACTTTGTAATTTATTTGTATCGAGAAAAAATCATTGAATCGTGTAGGTATTCCTTTTACATGACACTAGATCAAAAATTCAAAAAACATATACTAAAATGTTAAATCCCTATTCCACATACTTAACAAGTTACACGAAATAAAAAAACCACATGTTTTTCAATATATCATCTTAACTGACATATAATCTCTCCGTGTCTTGTGTGTGATTTTATTTAAATATTAAATTTTATATAATTTTATAAAAAAGACAACGACCTAGCTTTAAATGCATTGGTGGCAAAGATCATCACTACATATTACAAAACAAAGTTCCCCGCCGCTGACAAAAACATGCATGGCTAATATTTTTTTCAGCTATCTTCGACAATGATTGTCATATTGCAGCCAACTAACATAAAACTTTAAAAATTATACACCTAGACCTTCCTCGTGAATAGGGTTGCCAACCCTACTATATAATATAGTATCCTACTATATTAGAGTCCCGACTCCAATATTTAAAAAAAAAAAAAATACATAGTAGGCGAAACTACTATATTTTAAAGGCATCAAACTCTTAGCAATAATATTCGTTTCAAAATGTGTAAGCGTAAAACAAAACGTCAATACCTATTTTTAACGATTCTGGAATGTCAAGTTGACAGATGCGTACAATAATTCACAAAATATTCTTAAAAAAAATAAAGTACCTAACTAATTTTTGGAACCTACTATTTATTTTTTCATCTTTTCGTTATCTACTATATTTTTTTGGGTAACAATTTTAGAACTACTATTTTTGACCGACAAAGAGTTGGCAACCCTACTCATGAATCACTCTGTCTATTGATGAAAACCACATGAAAACCCATTCAGTTGTTTTTGAGGTTTTCGCGAACAGACAGACAGATGCGGCGCAGATCTTTGCCACCAATGCATTATAAGCTGGGTCGTTAATTTTTTTTTTAATCTAGACAAGTTTTATTTTAGGTATCATAAAAACAACATGACACGGAACGACGGACAGACGTTGACAGGACGGAACACAAGAGAAAAATATGTTGCGCCAACTCCAAAAATATGATCATCTTCGTGCAAGATGTGCATAAAAAAATCGACTAATTTGAGCTATCTCGGATATTAATTTACTATAAGTTTTAAACAAAGTAATTAATACGAAAATCAATGAGATTAATTCAAGGTTGCAAAACTACACAGAGGAGAACATTTTTTTTGACGTTCTCCTTAATAATATAGTGTATTGCTAGTACGTATTTTCCAAATCACTAAGCTTTGGTTCAATATTTTTTAAGGAGTTCTTAAAGAGTCTGCCTAATTATATCGTTCAATCCGTAGTTTAAAATATTTAAAACTATTCTAGAAGATAAGATTGCAAAATGTTAACAAGTTAAGTGCCATTTATGTCACCAGTGACCGACGCTAGTAGAGGGTTTACCATCAACATTTTTGGCCCGACAGTTAACGTATTAAAAAATAAGATATACTTAGCGAATTGCCTTATCCGCCTTATCAAAGAAATAAAAGGATTTCTGCAAGAAGAACTCTCGCATGCAAGGTGTTGTTTGTAAAGGATGACAACGGATGGAAATAGAAAATAAGGGAATAAAGAAAAGCTTTTTCTTATCTAACATCAATGTTAAAGGCTATAGCTATATCTGTTTATGTATTGTAATTTTTCTGAGAGTGACATTGAAATAATTTTATTATTATTATAAATAAATAAATAAATAATCTGTATTATTAGACTTTAAGAAGGACATTACATCAATTTATTATCTTAAAATATTTTTACATAATTTTATATTATATTCTAATGCCAATCTTAATCTTGATTTGTTAAACCGTGATTGTATCCATTTTGCATGCCTTACGGTAGAATCACTTGAAACATGCACTTTAAATAACACCTTTGTAACAGTGTTTTCTGCAAAAATAAATAATTTGAATTTGAATAGCAAAAACCTAAAGTAACGAATAGAAAAATTACTAAAGATGTAAAATTCTTCTGATCATTGGTGCCGATTCCCTTATTTACAAACTAAACTAAAATTACACAATTGGCATCTCTTACTACCATGCAGCTGAAGAAAAGAACGGCGACAAATAAGAACTAAGTTAGATATGTCACTTCGCCGTTCTGAAATGACAACTATTACTGTATGAACATTTTAGATCAACTTAAATTGACAGCTCTTATTATTATCTGTCTCTTTCTTGTTTTATTGGAGAGAAAGAAATATAAATAGCTGCTGGCAGAAATTTCTTAAGAAATAAGCAGTACCTATGTACTCATATCTTATAATGTTTTTTCCTGTGTTGTCTACTGTGTGTACATAAATAGTAAAATAAATAAATAAATTAATTAATTCGTGGACAACAGAATTGGCACCATTATCTATTGCACTAAAAAGTTGTCGTACACACGGCTACACATCAAGCTATACATTTCCAGTATTTAAGCTGATCTCAAATTGTATAGAATTTTCATACAATGAGAGGTCAGCTTTAACTGGAATTGTATAGCTTGATAAATAACCGTGTGTACCTAAAGACATATAAATCAATTAGTGATTTTTCCATTCTCACACCATTCATCAAAGTTTAAAGGTACCAATCCCTTACAGACTCCTAAATGGGCGTCCATTTGTCATTATAAACAGCAGCCATTAAGAAATAAACAGACATTTATAACGACCACAAACAACATAAATTTTCCTCCGCTTCTCATGGACGGAAGCACCTTATAGTATTTAAAAAAAAAGAAGCGTGTTTGACTACATTGCTCTGTGTATTGCACAACATTAAATAAGAATTTCTAAATATTTATGATTATTAATAATTGTATCATAAATAGTCAAACATTTCATAAGTTTCATTAAATCATCATTTCAGCCGAAAGACGTCCTCTGCTGGACATAGGCCTCCCCCAAGGAGGGGTTTTGCCATAATCGTCACGCTTGGCAGGCGGGTTGGCGATCGCAGTAGGTATGGTTGTTACAAATGCACAGAGAACGCTGCTGCCCATTCTCTGGTACGTCCCTTAGTCGCCTCTTACGACACCCATGGGAAGATATGGGATGGTGCTATTCTTTACGTCCGACACCATATGGAAATTAAATAAAGAATCAAATAGGAATAATATTGTAATCAAGTATATAATCAAAGATTGTAATCTGCAGTAGGTTAGTTATATTGGTAAAATGTGACCAGGTACAGTCACCAAAAGAGATAAGTATTCATGTCGCCGGGAATAGTTCTGTTGAAGTTTATTTAGAAACCGATGGGTATTTACAAATAAAATAAAATACAGTTAAAAGAGAATTAACAGTTCCATGATTTAATTAAATTTCATTTGAAAGCCTCCATTTGTTTCTAAGTAAACTTCAACTATTCCCGGCGACATGGATACTTATCTCTTTTGGTGACTGTACATAGGTAACCATAAAGTTTTAAGGCTGCGCCGAGCAAAATCATTCAAAACAGTCGTCACTGTTAAAGTGATATAATCAATACTTTTACCATAATTGCCATAAAAAATATGTAATGAATACCACAGTGAATGTGTTAACCGATTATCGTTGGCAAAAAATAAGAATACTGTTTAATTTAATAAACAAAAATACGTAAAGTTGTACAAAAATCTTTAAAAAAATCTCGTATTTAGTTGAGTTTTGTAAGTAAACTGTATTTTTTTTTCACAAACTTGAATTCATATTAATCTTTAACATTCATACTACAATTTGTAGTTTTTACATTTTCGAAATGTCGCTTAGTTATTTTATTATTAATTTTTGTTTTAATTGACGCGCTGTTTTGAATCATACATACATACGTTGCGTATGATTCAAAACAGCGCGAAAAATTAATAATAAAATAACTAAGCGACATTTTGAAAATGTAAAAACTACAAATTGTAGTATGAATGTTAAAGATTAATATGAATTCAAATTTGTGAAAAAAAAATACAGTTTACTAACAAAACTCAACTAAATACGAGTTTTTTTTTTAAGATTTTTGTACAACTTTGCGTATTTTTGTTTATTAAATTAAACAGTATTCTTATTTTTTGCCAACGATAATCGGTTAACACATTCACTGTGGTATTCATTACATATTTTTTATGGCAATTATGGTAAAAGTATTGATTATATCACTTTAACAGTGACGACTGTTTTGAATGATTTTGCTCGGTGCAGCCTTAACTCTTTTCTAATAAAGTTCTAAAGTCGTGTTCAATAGATCAAAATGAATGAAAGATTTATTTATGTCATTTAATTTACGTTGGCAACTAAAATGTCATCAATCATGATAATAGATTTAATTTTATGACATTTATTTCTAATATTAGATGATAGTAGTTTTATGATTTATTTAAATGACTATAGGAAGTAAGAGCATACGAATAAATTCATTATAGAGGTTGACCTCAGATTATGAAACAAAAGGCAAATAGACCGCTCGGAACACTGCGAGTGAAACCACCAAAGCAAATACAAATTAAAAAACGAATACTTACCATCTCGTGTTTGTATTCGCTTTTAAATTGTTATTTGTATTAGTATTTGATATTTTTAACGATGCTTCGCTTTGTACTGTACTGACCCGTGTCGGTACAGCGCGAATTCAAACACAAATTCAACACAAATAGAATTAAAAATTAAAATTTAAAATTTTGTAATTTGTATTTGCTTTTGTGGCTTCACTCTCAGTGTTCCGCGCGGTCTATTTGCCTCTAGAAGTTTTATAAAAACTTCTTATCCATGAAAAAAATAATGGTAAACGAAATACCTTTTCAATAATAAAAACTCTGCTAGACTTAAGTAGAACTTCGAAAGCTACGGACGATATCGCTAAGCAATAGTGCTAGGGAGACTCCAGGCAACTATCATAGATTAAAAAAAAATAGATTAAAACCTTACCTTATTAACTAGTGACCTGGCTGCCTCCTCGATGTTGATATTCTCTTTGGCCGACGTCTCAAACCAACCAGCGAACCCTTTCTCGCGACAAAACTCCTCCATTTTGGCTTGAGAATTCACTATGCCTTCCTTTTGTTGGTCACACTGAGAATTGAAATAGGAAATTAGGCAGGGAAATAACAGAAATGTTGTAAAGAAAGAAAGAAAGAATGAAAAAGTGATTAAGTATTCACGTGAAAGTGACGCACATAATATAGGTACCTATAAAAATTGTTGTTTACAAAAGCCTAAAACAAAAACAAGGTCTCCAAGCGCAACGACATAGATACCGCCGACGTACTTGTCAAATGAGGCAACCAATACGTCAAATACCTAGCGAAAATTCACTAGGTTTCGAGCCTCTCTTCTAACAACCAATGTGTCAAGTGGAGGTACAGAGTATTTTTTATGCACAATTTTTTACTCACACTAGCCTCCTGTTTTACACACACTACAATATTGAGTTGCCTCATTCACGAAGCTATTGTTTTTAGGTAGTGCGGTATCTAGTCGGAGCGACCTATCAATAATCTAAATGTGTACAGTCGAACAAGTTAATTGGTTCACAGGCAAAAGTATTCATCTTTCTACTATACTCACAGTTTTTTTTGTTAATCTTTAGTACGTAAATACCAGTGATACCTACGTGCTCGAATTAAGAAAATTTTATAAAATTAAATATTATTTAATTTTATTTGTCCGGCAGTCCGATTTTGGAATTGAACCTGATCTGAATCTACGAGACTCGGTATCGGAGCGTAAAAAATCGGACTGTCGGACAGTAAAATTCCTTGTAGTGCACAAACGCCCTTAGGCCGGGGCCAACAAAATTACGCGCTATTGCGTAACAAAGTCAGAGAGGTAGTGGTGCCAATTCTGTTGTGTACGAACTAAATTATTTTTAAGCTATTTATATCTCTTTCTCTTCAATAAAACAAGAAAGAGACAGATATTAATAAGAGCTGTCAATTTAAGTTGATCTAAAATGTTCATACAATTACAGTTGTAATTTCAGAACGTTTTGATTAAAAACACTGCGAAATTGAAGGGAAAAGCTAATTTGACATCTCTAACTTAGTCTTTGTCTGTCGCCGTCCTTTTCTTCAGCTGCCTGGTAGTAAGAGATGACAAATGCCTAATTTTAGTTTAGTTTGTGAACAAGAGAATCGGCACCAATATTGAAGTTTCCAGGCAAAAGTATTGAACGCAATTTCTACGATTGCGATAAGAACGTCATCTACGTTATAGTCTATGACCACATGGCCAGAAGTTCCTATATTCCATCTATACAAACAAAAAAAAAAGTGTCTGTTTGTAATGTTAAAATAACTGCTTTTTACTAAATGTATATGAATGTTTACACGGTACTAATAAAAAATAAAAAAAATAAAATTTTTGCCTGTCTGTCTGCCTATTTGTTCCAGCTAATCTTCAAAACGGCCGGTCCAATTTTGACGGAACTTTCACTGGCAGAAAGTTGATTTTATCAGGTGTCGCATAGGCTACTTTTATTAGAAATGAAAACCCCACAGATAAACAAAATCCACGCGGGCGAAGTCGCGGGCTTTAACTACTTCATTATAACATTATACAACTCAATACTATATTATAAAGCTGAAGAGTTGTTTGTTTGGTTGAACGCTAATCGCTAATCTCAGGATCTACTGGCTCGAATAGAAAAAATATTTTTGTGTTGGATAGTCCATTTATCGAGGAAGGCTATAGGCCCATGCGAAGCTGGGTCGGGTCGCTAGTAATATTATAAAGCTATCTTTATTTCAATGTCAGCATGTAATAGGTAAGGTCCGTATTTTTTACTATAAATACAAAGCAGTGTAAACTTTTAGCCATTTACAATAAAGAATATCACTAAAATACAGTTACTTTAACAATATAACCTAATAATATTTGGCTGCTGTAAA
Source organism: Charanyca ferruginea (assembly GCA_947361185.1). Lineage (NCBI taxonomy): Eukaryota > Metazoa > Arthropoda > Insecta > Lepidoptera > Noctuidae > Charanyca > Charanyca ferruginea. The sequence goes on along the minus strand of OX376058.1, from coordinate 25,076,356 downwards.
GCCAACGACGTTGGACAGGACGGAATGGAAGAAGAAAACATGTAGCGCCGACCCCAAGTAACATGTGATAAGGGCAGGAATAAGAGAAATGGAGTTTACAGAAGTTTAAAAGAAATACCTTATTCGCCAGTAATATACAAGGTATAGGCGATCCATCAGGCAGCTGAACCTTCGCGTCCAAGTCGTTCTTCCACTTGACCACAGCATCGAAGGTAGCAACCCTCGAAACATCGAACACTATAAACGCGCCCACAGCCTCCTTGTAGTAAACCCGGGTCATGTTGCCGAAGCGCTCTTGACCTGACAAAAGGACATAATTATGAAGTTTCTTTTTCTTTTTTTTTTAATCTTTATTTAAGGGGACTCGGTCAACAATGACGATGTCGCCCCGTAATTCTTATTATACTAGGTACACCTTCTATAATTATGAAGTTAAATTTCAACTTAAACCAAAGTAACGAAAGTATACAATATGGCCTACTAATACTTCGTGCTGAGACTTTTGTCATACTTATACTGTGCTTTTGTTGTGTAAGATTTAAAAAAAAAACTAACCTTTCACTTATAATTTGTTATTTATATAATGAATAGAAGACACATGAAACACAGGCCTATAACTGTCATAGTAAGTGCAAACGCTGTGTTAAAATCTCCTGATTCTTCATCCATTTCGATAAATTCAAAGATTTATCTCAAGTTCAACAGGAACTCAATTATTCATTCAATCATACCAACTCAAAACCACAAAGTCAACGCGAAATAATTCAAACTGACATAAATAAATTAATAATAGAACATCAAGTGACGAGATAGCATAGAGGTATTATACCTTTTAACAAGGTAAAAAAAAAATACATTGAAAATAAGGCTGGCTTGAAAAATATATAACAACTTTGTGGTAATACTTATTACATGAATACCAATTATTGAAGACGAGGAGGGATGAAACGCATATGACTAAAAACAGTTATAGACATAACTGTGGATGGATGGAGAAGAAGAGGAAGGCCGAAGAAAATATGCATCGATTGTGTGAAATGAAAGAGAAGTGAAGAGTAAGGGATATCATGACGGGTGACGACGGTACGAAAAGGAAAGAGAAGACGTGTTGCGGACCCTAAGTACCTAACATGGGATGGGATAAGGGCAGTTAGATGATGACCAATTATTGAGGATGAGAAAGCTGTGAATGAAACATCTTTAAGATTCTTAAGATGAAGAACCTGTGGATATTCCAAAGAAATCCATAAAAAAAAAGAAAACCGTCTTCAAAAACTAAAAAGTGATAAATAACTTTAGCATATAACACACATTACGTTACTTTCGGAAGTCGCTGGCGGTGGCTTTGTGTTAGTTGTTTGTTTTGTATTGCCACCGACTTCCGAAAGTAAAGTAATGTGTGTTATGTGCTAAAGTTATTTATCACTTTTTAGTTTTTGAAGGCGGTTTTCTTTTTTTTGATATTTTTTTTTAGTATTGCCTTAACATCCAAATCCAGACACATTTAAAAGAGATTGTAAGTCCTCCAAAGATTGAAGAAATTAAAACGTCGTATAAGTATTTTTTTTCTCAAAAAGGGCTGGATCTATTTTGGTAAAATTGATATGGGACCATTTCGGAATAAACCCCTTTCGAAGAAGAAAAGAATTTTGCAAATCCGTCGATATAATAATATGACAGAGTTATGCCCGAACATACATAAAAAAATATATAAACATTCGAATTGCCAACCTCCTCCTTTTTGAACTCGGTTAAAAATTGGATCTATTTAATGCAAACCAAAGAAGAAATTTTGTTGTGTTCGTTTGTGTTATTCTACTGAACCACTGGTCAGATTCTGAAGCTACCTTATCCTTGAGTGATATAGACCATATTGTATTGGAAAAAAAATGTGATCCGCAAAGGATCAACGCAGGATTTGTACAAAAAAAAATTAAGATGTTTAGTGAATTTGAAATTCGAATTCATATATTCTTGTGTACCTAAAGAGTATCTTTAGGCTTTTACAATATTTTTAAAACCCCACAATAAAAGTGAATAGTTCAACAAGAAGCTCATTATTTCAGAACGAAACGCGTGACTGACAGTAACAGTGACACTGACAGCCGACGTTTCGCAGTTCTTACACTGAAATTGCATCGTTTTATGGGAAATAATATCACAAATAATAATTTTTTTCCCACACACTTGTCACATCACTTGTCTGCCAATTTGATAGATCCGTTAACGTCGCTTGTAACTTTCTTTTTTTTTATAAACACAAAATGGGCAGCGAAATGAAACGAAAAAGTGTTATTTTCATTTCGTAATATTTTAAATTATGGGGGGTTTAAAAATATGCTAAGTATATCAATTCACTCCTGGTAATGTATTCTTCACATTGGAAAATATTTTAAACCCTCTAAATTTTTTTTTCCATGCAAATGAATGTATGGATGTCGGCATGATTCATTACCCAAACGAAGTCGCGGGTATACCTTGTTAAATACAAAACAAAGATATAACAAAAGAACGTTCCGTAATATTTTTTTGTTCGCTTTTGGTGCTTCAACGGTCAGTAGCTTTGGTCTAAAGTTTAGGCCAAAGTTGCTAACGTCATATTTAGCTGATTTCATTGTTTTTTTTTCTTCTTTCCAACCACTCCTGGGAAAAGGAGTTCCACCACTTCTTCAATCTTTAGCGATTCCGTCTTTCCATAATTTAATTTTTAATTTAGATCAAAAGTGTACATACCTAAGTCTAAAAATAACGAATTCAAAGTATCCTAAGCCCAATTTAAACATCATAATCAATCTTGATCATGAAAGAATCGACAATAGGCCTTTATTAACTAGTCTATCTATTAAAAGGAGGAAGTCACTGAATAGGAGGGCACAGGTCCATTCTTACGAGTTGGTACTTGAAGCAAATGGTTCTAGCAAATGCAATTGATTACTAGTAAAACTAAGCTAATAGGGTACGTTATACTGGCGAGAACACAACCGCACATCAAGAATATTAAAACAAAACGGTATTATAATATGTATAAATGAACTTTTGTGACTCAGGGCCCTTTCTATCAAACTTTTATAAAAAAATTGAATTTTAACATTATATTCGTTTTTTTCCCTCCTTCTGCACATACGCAAAACAAAATATGTGATTATCTTCGTAACGAAAAGGATACAAATACGACAGTCAGAGATAACTTTTTCATAACATAGTCATGATTGCAAATATTCACCTTATTTGGGTAATACAAAATCGACGTTATTTCAATGATCATAGGGTAAATTTGGTATTATCCAATTAAGCTAACTGCTGTCTTGCCTAAGAAAGGAAACCTGGAAGTGCCAGCATTAGGTAAGACCAGTGAACGGAAAGACAGTTAGCACGGAGGGTGACGATGTGATCGGTGTTGTTTCCTTTTTTGTTGTTGAAGTTATACTTCTTTAGGCGCGTTATGAAAAAATGATGAGAGTGAAATTTTACGATTCGCGCATGCGCGCGCACAGCGTCACACAAAATTCTCACGGGAGTAATTCGGCAGTAAGTAGTTCAGCATGTACGGCAGAGATGGCGCTGTTTACAATTCAAATTGTGCTTATATACTTTTTTAATAATGCCAAAGAAGTATAACTTCTCACGCTCGTACATAAGTACACGCACCCATTTTTTAAGTTTTTGTGGCTGTAAGTCGATGCATAGATAAATAAAATAAAATAAATAAAATAAAATAAAATATACGAAAAATACTATATAATATATAGTACATATAAAATTCATTCTCTTCATCTTTATTATATTATAATAAAGATGAAGAGTTGTGAATGGTTCGGTGCTGAAAATTATTTCGCAAAATAGGAAGCTACGTTATCCCTGAGTGATAAGTATGTAATATTTTAGTACATATTAAAATAGGGATCTGAAATAAAATTCTAAACAAAACTACCAAACCAAAACCAGACCAAAATTAGTGATTGGTATCAAAACTAAGATCAGATTGATACGAGCTCTGGTTTTTCCTATCTTCCCGTTTGGAGTAGAATTAACGTGGAAAATCATGGCCCGAGAAAGGCAAAGGATTGATGCATTCGAGATGTGGTGTTGGAGACGAATGTTGAGAATACCTTGGACGGCAAAACGCACCATTGCATCGATCTTGACCCAGCTCCGAATAATAACTCGCTTGTCCACCTTATGCCAACAACGTATTCTTTCGCACTTCGGCCACACAGTGCGCAGAGGCGATGAAAGTTTGGAAAAACTTATTGTGGGTGGGAATACCGAAGGCAAAAGATCGCGCGGTCGTCCACCAACAACATCATCATTCATTTCAGCCTAAAGACGTCCACTGCTAGACATAGGCCTACCCGAGGGGGGGGTTTTACCATAATCGCCACGCTTGGCAGGCGGGTTGACGATCGCAGTATGGTTGTTACAAAGGCACAGAGAACGCTGCTGCCCATTCTCTAATAAATCCCTTAGTCGCCTCTTACGACACCCACGGGAAGATATGGGATGGTGCTATTATTTACGTCCGACACCACACGGACAACAACATGGACCGACCAAATTAAAGACTCGTCGTCAAAGTTCTACACGGTTGTAAGAGACGCGCTAGACAGAAACCAATAGAGACAGATCATCCGCTCCAGCTTAGGGGGCCAAGTCTGCTATTTTCATAATTTCATCATTCCAACACGATCCCATTGCCGTTTTGCTAAAAGTTTGTAATCTGCTAAATTCATAATGGTCGATCATTGACTGCACAATGACGTTCTAATGGTAGGTCATTGATCAAAGGAACTGTCAAAATTTTAGTAGATTACCGCCTAAGTCATTCATTCAGTTGTCATTTTGTACGAGATTACCATTCTATATAATTTCTTTCAATGGCGTGTCAGTGGTTGACCATTGGAAAGTCATAATGACGCCATTATACTAGTAGATTACCAAACTTGTCAAAATCAACAATTATGAAATCAATGATAGATCATTCTGAAACTATTGTAATAGCAGACTTGAGGACCAGATGCCATTCTAAAGCTGACCACGATCCTCAAACATGAGGGGTCCCTCATGTTCACGTTCTCTCTCCGGAGACGGACGGAGAGAGAACGTAATTCATAAAAATCTTACCTGCAATATCCCATAGTTGCAAGCGAATGATAGTATTGGCGTCCCAGTTCAGTACTTTGAGTGCAAAGTCCACGCCGATGGTAGCTCTGTAGTGCTGGCTGAAGAACTGGTGCACGTATCGCTTGATGATGGAAGTCTTGCCTGTGCCCAGCTCTCCGATCACCAGGATCTTGTACAGGTGCTCTCTGCGCTCAGCGCTGGGAGACGCGTGTGACTGGAAGAGATAAGAAGGACGGAGTTAGATTTTTGTTGGATTAAAAAGTACAGTCATCTGAAGTTACAGATGACTGTAATTTTTCAGGCAAATTTTTCAAAGTATGGTGCGGTACTGAAAGTTAATTCTCGTAGGTAACTATACGAGTAATCATTCATTTAATGTGGATTGTATATGAAGAGGCTATTGATAATAATAGGTTGCTATTATTATTTATACATTCCGGGGATTTTGATTCTGTGAATACAATGTGAAAGTTTTTAAAAGTACGATAAATGTCCCGTTGTTGTCTTCTCAAATTTTCCGAACGGCTTGGTATGTTGTACACCTTAGTCACATTTTACCAGTAAAATTCCCATGTTTTTAGTTATGGTATAATTCCCATGCATAGAGGTATTATAAAGGTGTCACAGTTTTTTTTAATTTCCCCATATTAGGGATCATTAAAAAAAAACGAAAAATGCTTAAATCTGATATATAAAAATCTTCTGTGCGTGTGTATGAAAGTGAACTCCTCCTAAACGGCTGTACCGATTTTGATGAAATTTTTTGTGTGTGTTCCAGTGAATTCGAGAATGGTTTAAATTTACAATTGAACCCGGCAGGTGGCACTATAGTCGGGTTGGAGGACAACGTCTGCCAGGCCCGCTAGTATAAATATATAAAGTCACAAGACCTGGAGCCCTGAGACAGTAATGATGGCGTCGTGTCGGGCCACGAAGGAGATGGCGGGACGGACTGGACGGATTTCTCCAAAACTGGTGGGAGGAAGCCCAGGATCGAGAAAGATGAAAGGCATGGAGGGAGGTCTTTGCCCAGGAGTGGGACAGAATAGGCTAACAAACAAAAAAGTAACATACACGAACAACTACCTGTAGGTGAATTTTAAACATTATAAACTGCAACTGCATAGCCAACATGCTTCATGCTATGTTCCTTAATTGGGTACTTAGAACTTATACCTATGTAATGTAACTAAAATACAGTATAATAATAATAATAATAGTTTATTTATCACTCTTAAATTACAGATTTCTCTTAGTATAAGTACAAAATCATGGCAATGAATACATATTTTTAAGAGATTACGTTGACGACTATACTAGTATAAACTGTGTCACAGTCGTCAGCGCCTTCCACACTTAATTATCAAAAACACAATTCATTGATGAAAACACAGTATTTGTAATATTTATGAAATGAAACGATTGGAAAACTAAATAAGTAAAATTAATAAAATGAACTAAAATTTACAGGGAAAACCGACTATTTAGAATACGAAAATTAATTAACGAATCGATCCTGAAGCGAATGCGTGCCAGCTCCAACAGTCTCCTGAGCGCGTTGTGCGGTAGGTGGGATTGCCCGATGCTGCGTCACTGGGTCGGACTTCATACGTCTACGAGTATGTACTACATACTGCGTGGGTAGTGTGAGGGTCGACTTAGGGCGTTAGGTTATAGAATATTATAAATAATTGTAATTATTAATATTTTTAAGTTTATTAACATTAGTCTTAAGGTCTTTACTAACACTTTATATGGATTCACAGTCTGAAATAAATGTTTATTATTATTATTATTATTATTATTAACATATTAAATAGGATTAAAGGAAGGATTAAATATTTTTTGTAAAATCTATGGACGACCATAGATACTACAAAAAGGTGTCAAGGGACACCCGGATGGAACGAAGTTCCTTTCGATTAATTAGTGAAGGAATTGTAATAAAATTTTATTTTTTTGAAGTTATAATAATATTTTTGAGCGAATAAACTTAGGTACTAAACATATCGCCGTAGGTACCTAGTTCAAAGAGTTCGCCGCGCCGCCTTTAAATACATAAACATATTCTACGAAAAGCGAATTCGGACTTTATTTTGTAAACGTAAACGGTTAAAAATTGTAATTTTACCAAACTAGGTATGATAAAATTATTCTGAGAAACGTATAGGCTGGTGCCCGACCGGACAATAGGAGCTATGTGCAACCGAATTTCACGGTTAATGTGTAAAAATAAGGTTTTAATTCGCTCCAATATTTTCATAGAAAAGCCGCCATTCAACTAATAATGAACTCTATTTGACAGATCCAACGATTCAATTTAGCTTATTATAGCATGTCGTGACAACTTTTCGTAAGAATTTTTTCCGTCTAGCCCCCTTTCACAACGCGCGATAAGGAACTTCGTTCCAAAAATATTCTCATCCAAAATAAAAAGGTTTTATTTTTTAAATATCATAAAAAATCGGATATGTAAAAGAAACTGTACATTTTAGAATTTTTATACGCTTATTTTTTATGCTGTTTTTTTTTAATCTATTAATGATGATGATTCTATGTAGGTATTAGTTTATTGGAAATCCAGGAAATAGCCGTAAACTATAAAATTTAAGAGAAAACTCAGGGAACTCGAACTGCGAAGCACTAAAGAGCAAATACGGCTCCTTTAACTTTTATAGATTGCATCTCTATAAAAGTTAAAGGAGCCGTAGTTGCCTGCTTTGTGTCCACATCAATAAAATTAGTAGGTAGTTAAGATTACATCGATGTAATGCCGATTATTCTGGAGATAGGTGTGAAACGAATGCATGCCATAACATTTGAACAACCGTGTCTGTTCCCTGAATAAGACCAGTGAGCCAGTTCGTCAATGCACAGGAGATTATAAGGGTGAAAGATGCGACATTCCTGTCTTTCTTATCAAAATGTGTTTAAACAGTTTCAAATTTTTTTTATAGCTGAGTTCTGTTTATGGTTGAAGATTCCACAGTCGTCAGACTTTTGTCATTTTGGTATGGTTGAAATTTTGATGTAAATAGTAAATAGTAGTGGTCTAGTGTACCTTATATAACGGTACCTCTTTAATTATATAATGTCTAGATGGAGCGTCGCCCGACAATCATAACAAAGAAAACGAGTCAACAATTTCAAGTATGTGTGCGTGCAGGCGTCGTTTTACACTGTGCATCTACGTCTCTGTGTGCGTATATAATGATCATATAAGCAATTATATAATCAATTATATAATAATTAATATAATTATACATATATTAATCATTTATTATTATGACGCTCCATCTAGACATTATATATAATCAAAGCGGTCTATTAAACTTGAAATAAATCTAGCATTGAAGCTGGCAAGTTCTGAACGGCATATTCCTCTATCATTATTATCTACCTAGCCTTCTCTCAACTGTGTTGCGGTTTCCAATCTAGCTGGAAATAAATACCAGAGTTTTGAAAAGAACAGCGTAGTGTAGGAGTAAGAAATACAGTCAAGATTTTCCACATCCCTCCAAATCAACCAGGAGACAGAACACAAATAGGCCAAATTATAGGATCTTGGTCTAATACAAAGGCAATATTACATATGTGAGTGTGCAATTCATCATTGCAATTAATAAGCGCTCATCAGTACAATTGGCTACCAATTATCCAATGATAGACATAGCCGCCATTGTTGTGGATATGCTAACTAGCTTTGCACTCTAACCCTCCTATTAATAAACACGGAATAAACTTACACCAAGCGTATTCCTTGAAAAATGTATGGTTAAACCAACGATCAAAGGTGGTGTAACTTTACTGCGCGTTTATTAATAACTAGCTGACCCTACAGACGTTGTCCTGTTCCTATCTACCTTCCTACCTAACGTACCAACTTACCTACCTATACCTACCTACCTACCTAGGTAGGCAGGTAATGCAAATATATCCAAGGAATATAAAAAGTTTTATACAAACTTTTATCCCCTATTTCATTCCCTTGGGGGTTGAATTTTGAAATCCAACCTTCCAACCTAATCCTTCCTTAGTGGATGCCTTCGTCATATGAGGAATACGTGTAAGAATTTTCTAGCCTTCAGGGTTTGGCCTGTGCGTTGATACTTCAGTCAATCACTTTTGCCTTTTATTTAGATAGATATAAATAAATAGGAGGGTTACTATGGAACGTCTGCTATTCACCGTCACGGTAGAACGGACATCGTGACAAACATTGACGTCACGGTTAGCGCAATGGCTCAAGCGATTGGCTGCTGCGCGAGTGTTGCGGGTTCGATTCCCGTACGGAGCAAATATTTGTACTTATAGCCTACAGGTAGTTGTTACGGTTCTGGCTGTTTGTGTATGTGAGTTTATATGTTTGTAAATGCACGTCCACGATACAGGAAAAAATTCTAGGTATGGGCCGACGTTTTTCGTTTTTTACATTAAAAAAATATCATAAATCATGATTCCTATGGGCGACGTTGAAATTTTTGCCTGTTTTTTAAATAAAAACCAGCAGTTCTATACAAAAATGAAACCTACATCTACTTACACGGCACGAACAATTTTATTTTCATTTATTACTTAATTGATGCTAAACTAGTGTTCTTTATCTTTACAATAAAGAAGCAACAAGAATTATGTAACAAGTACTTTGTAAAAACTTGTTTTAAAAGAGTACCCGTGGAGTTTCTTGCTCGTTCTGCTCCATTATGTTTTGAAATGAGCAACAGTTTCAACCATAAAAATCTTTTTGACTAACTCCTTCACAATTCAAAGGTGCCTCGAAATAGTTTATTTGAAGTAATTGCTTTGTCTTTGAAATCGCTGGTCTGCCTGCACTCATCATATGCAACCATCATAATTGAGAGTGCCTATAAACGTAATGTCAATGTGTGCGTGCCAAAAATGGCGGTTTGCTCTGAGTGGTCTCTCTGCTCGGGTGCGCCGCAGCCTTAAGGTGCGTACGGATTAGAGGCAGCCTCGCCTGAGGCACGCACGGCTCGCCCTGTTGCCTCAAGTGCGTACGCGCCTCAGCCCGAGGCGTGCCCTCACGAGCCGTGCGTGGCGAGGCTGCCTCTAAATCCGTACGCACCTTAACGTACTTTGTGACATAGGAAATTTTCTCGTCTAACCGGATTATTCCGATGTCATGGCACACACTTTTCGTAATTCCAATTTTAAATTAAAATTCATTTAATACTAAGTAGGTTGGTATAGGTAAAAGAAGTACCAGAGACAACTCATACAATTCCTAGAGTTTTATCAGAAGACGACTATGTTTACTTGAATAAATACTACATGAATACGTTTGTTTACATTACGTCAAGACTTGCAACATGGTGATATATCAGTGTACCACTGCCGTCGTTTGTCACTGATAACGGAGAAACCTCGAGACTCCACAATTAATGTTAATTGAGAAATGATAACAGACTAACTTTTCCCTGCGACTTCGTCCGCGTGAATATCCGCGGATTAAAAATTAACCAATCTGCTCGACAAGATTTTGACATTTGACACATCAGTTGACTCGGCAGGATGTTGCGGATTACGACGGGAAATTCAGTAGGTAATTTATATCAATTTTTAGCTTTCGATTTTTTATGAAAAATATGTTAGTTCAGCTACTTTGTAGAATAAGTTTGAGGCAAATATCTTTGTTTAAAACTTGAAGTCAGTCAAACCGCTTTTGCTCACCGCGAAATTGTTGTAAAGTAATTAAATGGGTATTACTACACCCTACCCTATCCAAAAGGTAAGCAACTTAGATTAGCTGAAACTAGGTACCTACATGAACAACCTTTTCGCTTGCTGAAAAGATGCAAAAGGACAAAATTAAGATATTATAATTTCATCTGCATTCCTATTGTTAGCACTATTCATTAAAATGTTAGTGAAAAAATACGATCAAATCTTAATTTTACACAAAATTGGTCCTTTACGCAAACATTTCTTAATGTTGACCGTACACCGAAGTTTCATATTTCGATTCAAAAGTGGCGTGCAGCCTAATCGATATTCGCAATAAAAATGAGGTTGGCAAAAAAAGAATTTGACTCGGATTTATTGCGAAAAATCTAGGTCTCAAGAACGCTATCTTTTGTACTAAGATAACAACAGAGTTACATTTACCGGTAATATGTACGTACACAATTAAACACAGCGTTGTTTTGTTAACAGTATTGATAAGTGAGAAAAATAACTCATGATTCATTGACATTATCACAGAGGCCCATTTTTATATTATTGCCAATCATACTTGTTGTGTTTTATATCTATACATACTTGTGCGTATTCGTGCGTGTGTACTCGTATGTTGGTTAGCGCGGATGCAGACTAAGGGCGGGTTGTTTCAAACAGTCGGTTAACGTTACATACGGACGGATAAAAAGTTACTATGACTGATGATGTTTAACGTACGTTAAATGTAACGGGTTGTTTCATGACATAAAAATCCGTCAGTTAAAGTTATTCAAGAAGAGATTCCATAATATTTTGATGTTTGAAGTAGCTGTTTGACAACACAAAATTACGTTGACTGGTCGGTTATGGTAATAGTAACTTTTTGACGTATGATTTTGTGAAACAACCCATTTTTTTGATTTGACGATAGTTAGCGCCATTTTTTACTATTACCGGTCAGTCAAAGTCAAAGTCAAAGTCAAATCATTTATTTCAATTAGACCATTATAAGGCACTTTTGAACGTCAAATGAGAAAAAAAAAATAATTGATTCTAGGTGCCCATTCCAAAAGGTAGTTTTGTATGGAGAAGAATGGGCAAGAAACTCCATACTTACTCTTTTAAAAACAATGTTAACAATATTTGCATTTACAGGAATTATATAATTAATTATACGTGAATACGATGTACCTTGCATAAATGCAAGGTACATCACCTTGCAGTAATGGTTAGTTGAAGCAACCCGCCCTTAGGGTCGGATTAAAAAGTAGAATATATCCTTCCCACATCCTGCGCCAGGGCTTAAGCTATCTTCATACCACATTTCATCTAAATCGGTTCAGCCGTTAAACGTAACAGAGAGACAGACAGAGCTACCTACTTTCGCGTTTAATTGTGAATCATCTACTTCATAAAAAAAAAAATTGTATGTTTGTTTCTCTTCTATGCCTTTCTAAATCATTGATCAGTTTGTAATGAAATTGTGAGTTGTTTTGCGTACGTCAGCGAAGGTTATTGGACCAAAAAAAAGGAAAAAGCAACCAGGATCGAAGTTGCGGCCAACAGTTAGTAATATTATAAACGTGAAAGTATGTCTGTTAGTTACAACATCACGACTAAACCACTGAACCGATCACAATAAAAAACTTTACAAAAAGTCCGAAACTTGGAGACACAGGTAATATTTTATCATAAATATTTATGATGAAAAACAACATCTATACCGGAAGACGCAGCATTGGTAGACCTACCAGATCAGTTCACCACCCGACCAGAAGCAGGCCCGTGTAGGCGGCGGGCGCGCCGTGTTCCGCGCGCGCCTCATTAGAGGATTCGGCGGCGTTTAGACCGCCGAGGTTGACGGCACCCGCCTACATCATTGGCGGGTTATAGCCGGGGCGCGGTGCATGCGCGAGCGAATCCCGTACCCCTGCCCATAGGTCAGTCGAGGAACACCGTGGTGGTTTTAGTCGGTAAGAGTCCGGCACACTCCCCCGTCTTCCCCGGACGGGGGATAGTCCATGAGGATTTCCCACGTTAAAAAAAAAGGCCTCCTACCAGATGGACCGACGACATTGTCAAGGTCACGGGTACCTAACCGATGGATGCAAGTTTAGTGGCAGGTTGCCGCTCGTTGTGGCGTTCTATGGGGGAGGCCTATGTTCAAGAGTCGACGTCTCTCGGCTGATGATGATAATGAATGACAAAATATACGCAATACCTACTTAATATTATAAAGTTTTTTAGTTTGATCGCGCTACATCTCCTCCGAAACTACTAGCACATGACATGAATAAAAATGTGCTAACTACTAATATGACTTCTCAGACCAATAAAAAAGTAAAATCGAATCGTCTTCATATTACGTGCCACACTTTTACGAGCGCAATGTTCCCTCTATACTTTTGTATTGGTCTGAGTACGACTCTGTTTTTTTTTTCGTTAAAAGGCAGCTTTATCCGTCCCGTAAAGCACATCTATACAGATAAATAGAATTGAAGTGTATGTTTGTAACGTCAAAATAACAGTTTTTTGCTACTTAAATGCCTCATACCAATAAAAAACTTAAATGCATATGAAAGTACGACGCCAGCACATCAAGCAATACCAGACTGTCAAATTTTCCCAATTGAATATGAACCTTACTAATTTGTAATAAAGTTGAAAATCTATCAAAGAAATTTGACAGATTGCTGTAGCTTTATGTGCTGGCCTCTGTACCTATATACGGCACTATCACAAAATCAATTTTATATTTTTTTGTCCTACCTAACTACCTACTTTGCTATGTTGAACTCGGTATGAAAGGGACATCCCTTTCATACCGAGTTCAACATAGCAAAGTTCATCACCCATCCACAGACCGACCGCGGCTAGCGTAGCTTAACCTTTGACCGATCGATCTGTACGGCTTTAACTTACCCACGAGAGAGTCCTCCCTACTGCTATTAGCTGTTATATTATCAAAAAAATTACGGATCCGTAAAAAAAACACGCAAACGAAATCACAGGCAAAAACTACATAGTTTGAGTATAAATTAGTAGGTACCCATGTAAGGTCTCAGGAAGTTAAGTATCCCTATCCTATAGTACCTACCTATCTCTAAAGCCTAACAACATTTCGATTCTAATAGTTAGGTAACGTAGGTTTGAGTAAAAATTCTTGCTTATACCCTTGTACCCAACCCTACCCCTATTAATGTTGACTACAATATTTATTTGGACATTCAAAACCATCACCCACTTCAAAACAATTCACACTGTATTTTTATCATTTTTAATACATTTACTAAACTTATTTTGTCAAAATAAGTAGGAGGTATACCTAGTAAAAGTAGTAGTATAAGACAAGTCCAATACGGTCAACGTAACTTGGCGCGTCTGAAGTTAGCTGTTTGGCTGCGCAATGGAACTTTTAGGAACGAAATTGTCTACTGCGCAGCTAATCGGCTAACTTCAGACGCGCCAAGTTACGTTGACCGTACTGTAAAGTAAAGAGAGTAAGTAAAGTAGTAGTAAATAGTAGTGTAGTAAGTATTTATAATATTATATAATGGTTAAGTTTTGATGTAGGAGTTAAAATTAAATTAAATTAACTACAAAGTATTACAATATTGAAAACATATTTTCATCCCACCATCTCGGAAAGAGTATTTTTAATCTTCAATATCTGAGTGGAAAAGCCGTTTTTATTCTCTAGAGGATAAAGTAAATTTATCTTCAATATCTGAGTGGAAAAGCCGTTTTTATTCTCTAGAGGATAAAGTAAATTGAATTTAGAACATCGTGTGCACTAAGTTTGTGAATTAAAAAAAAAACATTAAACCTATTTACTGCTACCTCTATGGTGCCGAATATATCATACAACTTTTTTTTAATTTGTTAAAAACTCAGACTTTGTAAACGTTTTTTTTTTGCATTTAGTCATTTCCTCGCTGAGGTGGAATGAAAAGTTACGTGTTGCACTCGAGTGCAAAGATTTTTCACCTCGTGCTCTTTTGATTCCCTCGCTAACGCTCAGGATTCTAATTTTGAATCACTCGCTGCGCTCGTGATTCAATTTTAGAATCCTTCGCTTGCTCGGTCATCAAAATTGAACACGCGGTTAAAAAGCAACTTTGCACTCTTGTATAACAAATAACTATTATGATAGCTAAATATGGTTTGGGATAAAAATATAAATTGCTCTTTGGAACTATAACTATCAATTAAACCCATGTTTATTAGCTTAACATCTTTAATTGATTTATTAACCTGCTTGGGATGAAAAGCCGCTTTTACACAGTGCTAAGCTCGTTAATACTTAATACTTTTAATTTTAGGTACTATATTGATGACAGAGTAGGGACATGCAGGAAAAAAAGAAAATTATGCAGTTTCGATCGCACTAAAATAAAAGAAGTTCTAGCTGCAATAAGTAATGAAATAAATCATATTAATAATATTTTGCATCGTCTTATTTTAAAACATCCTTTACCCGGCCGTCGGCCGACGTTTAGGAAAAACGTACACGGCCGACTTTAGGATTTTTCCCTTTTCGATGCATTTAAACCTTAAAGGGCGTCACAAACGGCGAAGATACAAATTTTATCATAAGATAAAATATCGCTCACTATACATTTTGGCTTAAGATGAAATATTATAGTATCTTAGCCGTTTGTGATAGTTCATACAAACTGTATAGTGAGCAAATTTTATCTTAATACTTTTTGCTTTTAGTACATAAGTCAATCCTATGCCTAAAAACATAAAATAGATTTATCAATATGTCTAAAACCGCATCACAAGGTATTTTGTCGTTGCAAAAGGATGGCCCCAGAGCGATCCAAAGTTGAAAATCCGTAAGGGGGACGACGCTTAGCTTATTTAACCTAATTTAAAATTAATCGAGTTTTTAGTCTTAAAACAAAATGGTTTGTTTAAACATCTTGAATCTTCGTAATACGAAGTGTGCATGGAAATTCAATGTCCATCATACCTACCATGGGAAATACCAAGTCAGTATAACTGACTTTCAAAAAATTTTGTTATGTTGACCTTCACCTGCGTTTGTTCAGTTTTGTAGGTACATTAAAATACTTTGGTTAGCTTAATAAACCTCTGCGTTGTGAACGAAACCATAGCGCCATGTAGCTAAACGAGTGTTAACGGCACAACGCCATCTATCGAGCGAAGAGCTAGTTACCTCCCGCTTTAAAATTATGAGATTTGTAAATTGAAAATAAATTACTACCTATGGTTTTCAGGGCTATAATTTTTTTTAAAGAATTTTTGTAATAGTTTTGTTTTATTATGGTGTCTAATACATCCGTATTACCCACACATCTACAAGATATGCAGACACCGCGGCCTATGCACTTGGAAGTATACTAAAATAGTAGTACGTAATTGTGCGACTTTGTATATTGTCGAGGGTGTGATAATGGTACCTATGTAAATAAATTATCTCCTACAACATTTATCATTTAACATGAAAAAAATATTATTATGACCGTTGAAACTGCAATTTTAACAGATTTTAATCATGCAGGGGGTCCTAAAAGGATATTAGGTACTCAAGTCAAAGTCAAACTGTATATTTTAAATGTACTAACACAGGCATCAAAAAATTCCTCCACATCACGGTCATTTGGAAATGTGTACAAGAGACTGGCGGCATTGCCACGTCGGATGGTAGTGCTTAACCTCTGAACAAGGTACCTATAAACCGGCTCTTAGATTACGGGAAGTGCCGTGTCAACCATTAAATTAGACCATTAAACTTAGACGGCACTTTTGAACACCAAAAAATTACAAAATGAGAGAATTGATGTTAGTTACCCTTTCCAAAACGTAATTTCGTATGGAAAAGACCTGCCTAACATCAAGGGGATGTTAGGCAGGTCTTTAACATACACAACTTGTACCTACCTATTGTATCAAGCTATACGTTTCCAGAATAAGCTGCTGACCTCTCATTGTATTGAAATTCTATACAATACGAGATCAGCTTATACTGGAAATGTATAGCTTGATATGTAGCCGTGTGTAGGTACTGTAGAGGCTTTACGTAGGCCAGTAACTATTTGCTCTATGGATAAACACTGCATCCTTCTAGAATGTAACTGTCATTGATATATATTCGATGATTTAAATATAGTTTTATTAACCGACTTCAAAAAGGAGGAGGTTGTCAATTCGGTTGTTTTTTTTTTATGTATGTACATCGATTACTCTGAGATTTATGATCCGATTTACGTGATTCTTCTTTAGTTTGATGCGGAATAGTTGCCATTTGGTCCCATAAAAAATTAACATTGTTTGGCCCAGTAGTTTTCATTTTATGAACATTTGTTTATTTATTATATATTTATTTTTATGTTTGACCACGCATAACTTTCTTCAGTGTAGTCCGATTTTGATGATTCTTTTTTTAATTGATAGTGTATACCTCCCACTCCTATAAATTTGATCTTATATAAATTTCAAGAAAATGTTCCACCCCTAAGGGTTGAAAATTAAGGGTTGACAGATTTTTTTTGGTGTCGCCGTTTCGTAATTCTTTTCCATGATTAGAAGCAGGCACTAAAAAGCGAAAAAAAAAAATAACAAAAAAGACAACCGCCTTCAAAAAGTAAAAAATAACTTTTAATTCGCAAGTCGGTGGCAATACAAAACAACAAGCAAAACCAAAGCCTCCGACTTGCGAATTAAAAGTTATTTTTTACATTTTGAAGGCGGTTGTGTTTTTTGTTAATTTTTTTTTTTACTATGACAGAGACTGTCAGACCACCCGCCGCGCCGTCAGGCACGGTCATGGTATTCTGTTATTAATCCAATATAGAGTTAAGCCCCATTTACACGGTACAATCTAGTTGCCTGTTCGATGCAATAAATTGAAGCAACAATGAAAGTTGCACCGTCTGAACAGTGTTTAGACGGTGCAAGTAGGTAATTGATTGCTTCAATTTAATTTTACGCAATAGGCAAGAAACTTGCATCATGTAAATGGGACTTTATAAAAGTTCATCTACGTTTCCTTTAATCGTAGATAGTCGTCTCGGTCCCTCACAGTACCTATTAATTAGAACTATTGAAAATGATCGACAAAGTTATACAAGGATGAGTAATTTATAATATTCATGCTAACTTTTGTAAAAGATTGTGTGACAAATGACATGGAAGAAAATGGAGGCAGTGAAACATGACGGTATAGGGGACAGAATGGAAGAAGAAAACGTGTTGCGCCGAAACCCCACTAACATGAGACAAGGCCAGGAACTCAGATTATGGAACAATATGCAGATAGACCGCGCGGAACACTGAGAGTGAAGCCAAAAAAGCAAATACAAATTTGAAAATCATTCAAAATTGAATACTTGCAATCTCGTGATTGTATTCGCTTTTAAATTTGTATTTGTATATTTATTTTTTTTTGTTAACGATTCAGCGTTTTGCGCTATACTGGCTCGTGAAAGTACATAAAGCACGAATCACGTTGTAGGTATTCAATTTGGAATTTGTATTTGCTTTTTTGGCTTCACTCTCAGTGTTCCGCGCGGTCTATCTGCCTTTTGTTTCATAATCTGAGGGCAGGAAGATGATGATGATACTAAAATGTTTAATACTACCTACTTTCAATTTCAACCAACATCATGTAACTGTAAACTTTGGAACAATTTTTGAAATCATCACGAACTTCAAACTCTAAGATCCAAAAAAACACAGTGTTAAAATACAGTGATATAATATCAGTAATTGTATTCATCCAATAATACTAATTATTGAGTAGTTACTTAGCTACGAATGTATTAATTTAACTGATGTTTGACACAAGTAACCTAATATTTGGGGACATAGAGCGATGCTCATCTAAAGCCACAGAGCACAAAAAAGTTTTTCTAATAACTTTTATTTTTAAAAGAAAGATACATAATATAAATTATTTAAAAACTCACGCTGCTAGCTTTCTGTTTGGGAGACATCATCAATCAGAAATCCTTGATGAGTACGTACGGAAGTCGTCAAGAAACACAGAAGTAAGTCCAATAGAGTAAATCACATGCACGGTACAGAATATTCTCGATTTTGTTATATTTATACCACATCTCACTATTTATTGTGCTTTAACTGTCTTCACTCATCCTCCATTTATTTAAGAATACTTTTAAATCTTCTGTTTTAATTCATCAATTGAAAAAAGTTTTAATGCAAAGAAATAGGCGCGGTTTAAATTTGAATTTGGAGTGCTAACAGACAATTTATTTATTTTTACCGGATCACGAACCTAATCGTTCCGCCTACGAATACAAACTATCGAGTCGGTCCGATGACCAGCTATTTATGAAGTCTCGTCGAGTGGAAAGATAGCGCTTATCGGGCACCTGATAACGACAAGTATTTGTCATTTGCACTCCTTAGCCAGTAACCGATTCAATATTTGTGTCGATATGATAAATAAAGACACTATTTTTTACTTTCCGGTTATTTTCCCTTGACCCGGACAAGGACACTGGAACTTTCTGAAAATTCAGCTCTTGCAATTGTAGTTATTGTATTTTGGGGATTTGCTTGATTATTTTTTACACCCGATAACATTCAGGTACAATCAGTTACACCATTACAGAATGTAGGGAGGTAATGTATATTTTTAGGTCTATACACAAGATGAGCTATGTAGGTAAGTAAATAGTTCTAATGAACCCTGGTTTTCCTGAGACCTACATAAGTTATCGTTTTAAATAATGCCTGTCACTTGATGTATCTACGTGCACGAAGGATCACTAAATACACACTGCATCCCTTTCAAATAGTTGAGAGAATGATGTTTTAAACACTTTAGATTTTCTTGGTCGTTCTTCTCCATAGAGACCTACCTAAGTTTTGGGACGAGCAAGTAGCTTCAACTTTCTGACTAATTAATCAACTCCTTGACAATTCAAAAGTGCCTGTAAATGGTTTAAATGAAATAATGCTTTGACTTTGATCTAGATTTTGCTAGGAATTCTTATTTATTTATTCTAAATAGATAGGTAAAGGTATTATTTTCTAACGTTATTAAATAATTGCCATTCTCCTTGTGTTACATCTTTGATTGAAGATGAAATTAGAGAATGGAACCTAATACCTACCTGTTGTTTTTTTTTTCATGTTCCCAGATAAGTTAGGCGAATAAAAAAGATTTGAAATCAATATGTTTTACAGACATCTTCCGCGGATTTAGTTACAACCTGCTTTGCTTATGCTGCAGCTGTTTTTTAATACGAAGGTAGCTTTTACCCGCAACTTCGCCCGCGTGAATGTCAGTTATCGCGGATGCAGACGAAGTCGCGGATTAAAAAGAACCTAACATAAGTAGATGAATTCAATCAAGACTCGAAAGATACGAACCGTCATATTAGAAGAACGTTATTGTTGGTTTTCCTCGGGAACAGTACTTTTTTTCGGAATGAAAGGCACCCTAGGTCCGATTCTGTACACCAGGGGGCCAAGTCTGCTATTTTTATAATTTCGTCATTCCAACACGATCCCATTGTCATTTTGCTAAAAGTTCGTAATCTGCTAAATTCATAATGGTCGATCATTGGTCGGTTGAATTAAAAGCAATGACTGCACAATGACGTTTTAATGGTAGGTCACTGATCAAAGGAACTGTCAAAATTTTAGCAGATTACCGCCTGAGTCAGTCATTCAGTTGTCATTTTGTACGAGATTACCATTCTATATCATTTCTTTCAATGTCGTGTTTGTGGTTGACCATTGGAAAGTCATACTAAAGCCATATTAGTAGATTACCAAACTTGTCAAAATCAACAATTATGAAATTAATGATATACCATTCTGACACTATTGTAATAGCAGACTTGAGGCCCTGAGAACGTATATGCAAAATTTCAGGATGATCGGGTCAGTGGTAGAGGCGTGAAAAGTTTACAAACAGCTATAAGATACCTAATGAGATCGATATATATATAATTCTACTACTATAAATAAACGCGTATGTTAGTAATGATGGATGAGTGAATGTTTGTTATTCTTTCGCGCTTAAACGGCTGAACGGAATTAGCTGAAATTTGGCACACATGTAAATATTGATATAGCATAACACAAAGAATAACTTTCAATCTGTTTTTGTGTTCCCGTAGGATAATCAAAGGCTTTCACTAAATTCTAAAGACTATGACTGTAGGCGAAGATGCGGGAAGGAGCTATAATCTATAAACTACGCCAGAGAGATAAAATTGAATGTAAACTAGGTATTTAGTACAAACATGAAACAAATCGTATTGTTTTCTGGCAACATTCATATTTTTTTGCAGCTACAAAAATTTCAGACAATCAAAGTCAATGTATTTTTTTGATTAGACTTTACTCCATTTACAATAAGATTAGACACATACACAAACCTTTTTTACCGTCCGTTC
Source organism: Charanyca ferruginea (assembly GCA_947361185.1). Lineage (NCBI taxonomy): Eukaryota > Metazoa > Arthropoda > Insecta > Lepidoptera > Noctuidae > Charanyca > Charanyca ferruginea. The sequence goes on along the minus strand of OX376058.1, from coordinate 25,055,156 downwards.
AACCGATTTTGACTTATATTGCGTTGGTGGCATGACAAATGGCAGCTGCAGTAAACAGTTGTTATTGTAACCAATCTATTGCCTCTAATGTCATCCTTAAGCCTACTGAATAGAAGTCAAAATCGGTTGAAGGGACTATAAAAAAGGTTTGTTTTAAAGTATAATCTTATTGTAAATGGAGTATAGATATTAAGAATTAAACGTCACTTGAAAAAAAGATTAAATCTAGTCGACCCTTCCAAACGGTACTTTCGACCTTAATAAATGATTTGCAGTTAGACAACAAACCCGATATTGCTACAGTCACATATTGTCAGCGAATGCACATTGCACAACCGTTGGAACCGCGACGCGGCCGCGGTAAGTCTAGCCCAAGTATTAAGTTACACATACACGCATCAGCGACGACCTCCGACCGACTGGCACTGGCATGCCACAGGAGTTGGCATATCAATATGGCAAACACATGACAGTTTGAGGCCATTGAGGTTGTAAAAGTTTTGACCATAGTGAAACTAGAGAAACGAAGTAGAGGTACTTTCAAGTTGGATTATGGTAGCAGGTAGAGTTACTTTCAAACCAATTTCTCGTTGTTCTTTTTTCAAATCCAATAAAATGATTAAAATGACTTTCTGAGAAGAGATGTCATTATTAAATTTAAATACGCAGCAAATAGTAGTAAGTAGTAACGCATTTATCATTGTATAATAGCCTTATTATGCAATGTTATTGTATTTGTCGAAATCTTTTGTAGCTTTTGTCGTCTACTAATCGTCTAAAACCGCCATTAGTTTTAATGATCCAATTTCGTAATCCGTACAAAATGAATCACAGAAATCCATTAGAAAAACTTAATGATTATTCTAAGTTTTAGGGCATTAGCCTACAAATGAGGCAATTAAGCAATATAATTAAATTAGGAGGCAGTAATTGGTGACGAAAATAGTTATAATGATCGCATTTAAATTGTTATTCAGTGTGACAGAGAAAATGTACCTATAGGATTAATCTCACTGGGTCAAATTATGAGATGAGACTTGAGCAAAAATTATGATAAATTAGCACTATGCCCGGGACTTCATCCCCGTGTTTTTTTTTTCCTTTTTTTTCTTACGGATCCCTAATTCTTTGATAATAAAATATAGCCTAGCCTATAGCACTCAGGGATAACGTAGCTTCCTATTGGTGAAAGAATTTTTAAAATCGGTTCAGTATTTTCTGAGTGTATCCATTACAAATAAACATACAAAAAATCTAATATTTTCTCTATTAAATATTAGTTTCGATAAATAGAATGTCCCAAGAGACCATGTGTGACTTTTTGGAGGAATCAATACTTACTATGTTAGATAACGTGAATTTAGGAAGTAATCCCGATAACTATCGCTCACACTATCTGACTGTGCACGCGTATCAATTTCATGAATCCATATGAACGCGCTAATTGAACTATCAAATTTTCCAACCCATTAATTTATATTTTCACCTCATTTGTAAGGTTTCTCTATGACCCACTTCCTTTCACGTAATGGCAACATAGAGCAGACCCACGAGCTCCTTTCACGTAGTCAACATAAAAAAGTAAAACGTTCGTAATTTGAATTTGAATTCTTTTTTTATTTGAATAAATTTTCTTAAAGGCGTTACGCATTGATAAACTTTGTTTACTGGGAGCATTGCAAAGAGATTTTAATTTAGGCTGTCGAGTTTGCATCTACGTTATAATTTAAATATTATTTCTAATATAATTTCTCTTCCATGCTAGTAAAAGTTAGAAGGCCAACATATTAATCAAGCTACACCAATCAGACAAAGAATCATGGCGAGATCCATACATTCATTTGTGTGAAAAAAAAACAAAACATTGGAGACAACATGTGGAGAATACATTACCAGGAGTAGATTGATATACTAACCATATTTTTAAACCCCCGCATAATTAAAATATTATTAAATGAAAATAACACTTTTTCGTTTCATATCGATGCCCATTTTGTGTTTATAAAAAAAAGAAAGTGACAAGTGACGTTAACGTATCAATCAAATAGGCAGACAAGTGATGTGAATTGTGAATCGTTGTTTTATAATGACGGAGTTGAAAAGATATTTTTTCCCATAAAACGGCTGTCAGTGTCAATGTTACTATCAGCAGCCGTTTCGTTCTGAAATAATGAGCTTTTCGTTAAAGTTTCACTTTTAACATCCATTTTTATTGCGGGGTTTAAATAGTTATTTGTTATACAAGAGTGCAAAGTTGCTTTTTAACCGCGTGTTCAATTTTGATGACCGAGCAAGCGAAGGATTCTAAAATTAGAATCCTGAGCGTTAGCGAGGGAATCAAAAGAGCACGAGGTGAAAAATCTTTGCACTCGAGTGCAACACGTAACTTTTCATTCCACCTCAGCGAGGAAATGACTAAATGCAAAAAAAAAACGTTTACAAAGTCTGAGTTTTTAACAAATTAAAAAAAAGTTGTATGATATATTCGGCACCATAGAGGTAGCAGTAAATAGGTTTAATGTTTTTTTTTAATTCACAAACTTAGTGCACACTATGTTCTAAATTCAATTTACTTTATCCTCTAGAGAATAAAAACGGCTTTTCCACTCAGATATTGAAGATAAATTTACTTTATCCTCTAGAGAATAAAAACGGCTTTTCCACTCAGATATTGAAGATTAAAAATACTCTTTCCGAGATGGTGGGATGAAAAATATTATAAATGCCTGAAGATACTCTTTAGGTACCCAAGAGTATAAAAAATAGAATTTCAACTTCTCTAAACATCTTCATTTGTTTTTGTACAAATCCAGCCATGATTCTTTCTTTGTTACAGTTTCAACTTTATCTCCAAAGAATAAGGTTCGTATTCAATTAGGAAAATTTGACAGTTTGGTATGACTTGATGTGCTGGCGTCTGTACATTATCTTGTTTACCTACAAAGCCGCTCCCGCTATCTGTACGCTTAGATGAAACTCCGCAACGGATTTTAATGCAGTTTACAGCAATAGATAGTGATTCAAGATGAAGATTTATATAGTTAGTATATTTGATCTACACTGCACTCGTGCGAAGCCGGTCGCTAGTTATCTATATTTTGACTGCATCGTTGGACTCATGGTCGTAAACGCGACAGCAGATCGCGAGTTCCTGGGTTCGATTCCAAGGTCGGGCATAATATTATTGGGTTTTTTCGTTAGAAATTTCTCAGTAGCGACCCAGAGACTGGAAGTTGGCCCCGTACCTCGCGGAAAGCATGGAAGTCGATTTTCCTGCGCCTGATTACTCTCCGGTCCGGTATTTAATGCACCTCGTTGGACTCATGGTCGTAAACGCGACTGCAGATCGCGAGTTCCTGGATTTCCATGTCGTGCAAAATGTTATTGGGTGTTTTCGTTAGGAATTTCTCAGTAGCAACCCAGAGACTGGAAGTTGGCCCCGTACCTCGCGGAAAGCATGGAAGTCGATTTTCCTGCGCCTTATCTTTCTCCGGTCCGGTATTTATTATTACATCTTTGTTTGAGCACACACTTGTGCAATATAATATTTCCTGAGTATTTGACTAGTCTTCACTGAGATTGAACAATGTGAGTCCGTGACCGAAATTCGGTCGGGAGCACGAATTAGGTACAGACGCCAGCACATCAAGCCATACCTAACTGTAAAATTTTCCCAATTAAATATGAACCTTATTATTTTGTAATAAAGTTGAAAATCTATCAAAGAAATTTGACAGATTGTAGTAGCTAGAGGTGCTGGCCTCCTGGAATATTATGATCTATACTTGTGGTGATATTACGCAAAGTGACAGTACATAGTTTTCCAGTCCAACGCCTGCAAATAAGTAGGTAGGTATCTGTCATTGTAATGTATATCCCTTGGTCGACTTTGCTTAGCATATTATTGAAAGAACATAATACCTATACAGGCGCTTAAGATCATTTAGTCATTCGCCACAGTACTAAAGAACCCGACATTGTGGTTAGAATCAGCACGCTGAAGTGGAAATGGGTCGGCTATGTCTGCATACGGACAGACGGTAGATAGAGCTGACACGCTTTAGAGTGGAGACCGGGTTTGGGCAAGCGTAGTGTGGGATGGCCTACGATGGACCAACGATTTGAAGAAGGTGGCTGGCAGCCAGATGGATGCGAGCTGCCCATGACCGGGTTGGTTGGTGATCTCTGAGGGAGACCTACGTTCAGCACAGACTTGAAAAGCAGTGAAACATTTATCTCCGTAAACATAATGTCTACTTACTTTCCATCTATTTCCAACTGAAATATTAGTACCGTCAAATGCTGTAACATTGCCTACATGCTCAACATTGCCTACATTCTAAAAAGTTGAATTATTGCCGCTGAGAAATGTTTTTTTGCCATATAGATAGCAGACTTGCTTTTAGTAATACCATACACAGCAAAAACATTTCTAAGCGGCAATAATTTAACTTTTTAGAATGTAGGCAATGTTGAGCATGTAGGCAATGTTACAGCATTTGACCGGTACCTACGTAGTAAATGTAGGGCCTGAATATTCCGGACTTTTTCGAAAAATCTCACTATATGTACCTATTGTTTTTTATCTTTGATTATTTATATGCCTAGATAGAAACTCTGAACGTTTTTAAAACGTTGAAAAAAGAATCAGCCAACTATTGGCCGATTGGCTCGTCCCGCCCACTCAGTGGCGAAACTATCATTGTATGGTAAACACGCATTCAGTGGCCTATAAACATGACGAATTGAGCTATAATATTGTGTTTGGTTGAATTACAAAGGACGATTGAAAACAACGAAAAACGTTACCTATCATCAAGTAAGTAAATTTAAAATAACTAAATTATAAAAAAACTATTAAATTAAAAGTGTAATTTTATTCATAAATTTGGCGCCATATTTACAGGGTTGCCTGTTCATTGAATGTAAAATTTCCCATGTGAGCGTTAGATAGGTACCTAAAAAAATAATTTAATCATGACCGCGCAAGTAGTATCTATTCTACGTATTATAAATACAATTAAGAATAACTCGACAAAATGGAAAGAACAGCTGATTTTTTTTTCGTAATTTTAGGATTGGTCCCATATTAATATTTGTTTGTAAATAATGCTAAGTACAATGACCCCTTAAGAGATTTCCTGTATGAATAGATATACCTAGAATAATGTTTTTGTTAAATAATAGGTAAACCTAATAGTAATGCTGTCAAATAATTCCGGACTACAATATGTATTAAGAATAAATAACCTTCAATAGCAATATCCTTTTCATTGCTATATATTTTATGAATCACTTTCATATGCACAAACTCCTTATGAAAATAATAACAATTACTTAAACTTATTTAAATTGAAAACAAATTTATCACAAATTCAAAACATATTTTTTCCCTCCTTCTATGGGAAATATTCGAGGGCTGATATCACTCCCAGTGATGCGCGCGCATGTAAAACAGTAGAAACTACGCTTACTTGTGTGCGTGTTACGCACACAAGCCCTTCAACCTTCAGCCCTTTTTTAATTTATTTATTTGTTTCAGACATCATTCTAGTCCATATTTTTCCATACATTTAAATTATAAAACTATTTAAAATTAAACAGAAAAAAAACCCAAAATAAAATTGTCATCATCTCATTAAAAATAATAATAATATAATATCATTGACAATAATTAAAATTGACAGAAAACTACAAAAAATGTTAGTAGAACTCATTTCTAAATCTGTAGTGTTGATTGTCATTTTGTTCGTGTCAAAACGTTGTTTGCACCATTTTCATAAGTTTCACTCTAAAAGAAGTGAGTTTAGATTCTACAGAAAAACTTGCCACTTATTTGGTGGCAAGATTTTTTTAAATCTATACTAATTAAGTTTGGATGTAGCAGGTGCTCTCCGAAACTACCAAATATATATTATCAAAACATTAGGGTTTCGCCAAGTGCGAGTTGAAATCGCGCGGAGCGGGTTCCGTACAATGATGATAGAATTCTTATAGGTTTTCCTTTAATCTACAAGCAATGAACTGTACTTTTTTCAAAATTTTAGGCTCAGTAGTTTCGGAGATCAGTGGGAAGAATGGTCAATTTTCGTTCTTTCATGAATAAAATCAATTATTTTACAATAATAACAAAACTACATTTGAGATCCTCATAACGAGCCCTTTCATTTCTTTGATATATGACACAGTAAGGTTTGCAAAACTTTTTTTTTTAATTTCTTAATTTATTCCCTGAAAATGACCCTTCATTTAAAAAATTATTAACTTTGCACATCTGTGTTTGGGTCATAGGATTACACCATCCTACCAAAATTTACCTGATTTGGTCCAGTAGATTCTGAGCAAATTGGCTGTGACAGATGGACGGACAGACAGACGCACGAGTGATCTTATAAGGGTTCGGTTTTTTTTGTACCTACGGAACTCTAAAAATGACGCGGATATAGTCGCAGGCACAAGATAGTTTATAACTATGAATATAAAAGCAAGGTATTGTTTATTATGAAGAAAGTTTTCAACGAGGGAGAATCATACGAGCTCGAATTAATAAAATATTTCTTTTTTAGAACACGTTTTCAATTTCTCATACAAATCACGTCTAAACAACGTAGAACTGATTACGCAATTTGCAAATCTATTTCAAATGTCTCTTCATTCATAATCAATTAATACAAACTGCTCGATGCAGATGCTGATGTTTTAATTGCTCTGACGATACACGTGTCCATGTAAGAGAATAAAATAAAAAACTTGTTATTAGATAATACATAGCAGATGTAGACTCAAGATATCGATGATACATTGATTACTAATTAATATATTAAACACATAATGATGCAAACGAAGTCACGGATTTACTTATTTTGTTGACATTTTAGTCGACAGCGCTAGCAGAGGTAGAGAAGCAATACGAAAATATTATTGTAACTGCATCATAGGCAAACGGACTGTAGGCTGCTGCATCCATGTTATTTTAATGTCAATAATATGATACCTTATATATAAGAAAGAAAGACATATGTCCTAGCAGTTGAAAATATATATCAAAACCTAATGTCGCCGGTCCGGCCCTTCCACTCGCCAAGCCAACTACTACATATGCAGTTCACTATACCCTGTCCATTGGGTTATTGGTTTTTTGACAGCTGCCTTATAATGTAATTATTCCCGATTACCTTAAGTTAACTTTAAAATGTGTTATAAAATAAATATATAAACTGCCTAATCTTGTTCGATTATCTTATTTATGACCTCTTACAGACATTATAATACAGATATGCGTATCAGTCTTTACAAGAAACATAAATATTGTTTACTACATAGTTGCAGCTGTCAGAAAACGATTAAACCAGTGAACTTTTTTTTTTCCGTATGGCATCTCGCATATCACCTGAGGGTTGGTTACTGCTTAACCGGACAATCCTGTGGTGCCTTAAAAAGTGATTTTTAGGGCCTCCAGCCAGGGCAAAAACTTATAAACTAAGTGACTACGCTAAGGGGCGCACCCCCTGTGGGGTACGAGCCTCGGCTTAGATCGTCACTGAGAGAGGGCAGCAAAGGGACAGGCTGGATCGGGTCTCCATTAATTAGGGGCTATTTTAAAGCTAAGGGCTCAGCGACGCGGGCTGGCGCTAGCAAGGGTCGGGGGGGGGGGGGGGGGGGAAACCAGTGGACAGAGTGTAAAAGCAATAAATACGCAGATAAATACGCAGTCGCGCATACACCCGCACTTCATAAATCAGAACATTACCGTAACCATAACAGATCCGGCATAATAATATGCAGGGTCAGCTTAACACTGCGTAACTAGAACCCGCATGAAAGTCTGCATATATTGAGTCGACTTTATCCGCGACTACGTTCAGAAGGGTAATTCACGTAATTTTATGAGGCACCGATGAAGTTGTAGTGCAGTTGCAGTTAAGTTCAAGTTTGAGTGATAAACGGTATTCTTGTAATATTTGAACTGCGTGTAAGCTACGCGTAAACTGCACGTCAACTGTACGACAACCAGACTCTACCAAACTTACTTATGGTGTAGCCACATAAGAGAAAAAATATTACTCACTAAATAATCGAATAGAATCGATTACATTTCAATGAATATGACGTTATTATAATATTAAAATAATACCACAGTACAGATTTTACTGCTTTTTCTTACGTCAAACGAATAGTAGAATACCGATCATGTTGCGTTCCGAAGCACGCACCAAAGACGTGCAATAGTAGAATGCCGTTATTGCGCTCGCATGACGCGAACTTGACGCGAGCGTGTCTGACAGCGGTAGAGAATACGAAAAGCGTTGTTTTGATCGAAACTTAACTGCAATGGCACTGCAACAGCACTTCTTTAGTTACGTGAAATAGCCCACTGGATGCTATTAGTGCTGCCCCGCACTCGGTGCAGTAAGGAGGCGGTTCTCTTGCGTATGATGGCAGGACAGCCATCCACGCGAGCTTCCGCAACCATGCTACATGCAATCCACTACTTTTATGGTATACTTGACATTTTGGCGGACGAAGTCGTAAGAAGAAGCTAGTTAATGGTATTTTCAATTAATGTTTAATAAATACCCTTCTACTTTTATGCACTAAAACTGCTAACACATTCAGCGCTAAACGTATTTAAAACATTATTCTGCCTCTTTCAACTTCGAACAGTTTGACAAGGATGTCGTGACAAGGGTTGCCAACTTTTGTAAAAAGAATAGAGTAATTATATCTGATTTCAGAGAGGGTCAATAAAGTGTTATCATCATCATCATATCATCTTTAGATGCCCACTGCTGGGCATGGGTCTCCCTCAAGGGGGGTTCAGTCGTAATCGCCATGCTTGGTCGATGCATGTTAGCGATAGGCGCAGTAGGTGTTATGGTACTGCTGCCCGTCCTCTGGTCAAAATCCCTCTGTCGCCTTCTACGACACCCACGGGTAGAAATGGGGTGGTGCTATGCGCGGCCGGCACCGGCGGCGATATATGCCAGCGACCTTGAGCGACCAGAGAATCGTATGCGCTGCGTCCAAAACTCTCAAAGTTTAGTCGAAAAAATTTAATAAAAGATAGTATTTTTTAACTTAAAAAAGGCGTATACTAAAAGATAGCTACAATAAAATTGTCTGTAAGATAGTAAAAGTTTCGTTTAAATATTCCTGGTAGATTTTGTGTGATTATCAATGTTTTGTCCGCGTCAGACACAACTTCACGATTTAATTAAACTATTTAATATGAACTTAATCAAACATATTCACATACTAAATGATTAAGAGAATGTTTTAGTTTATCATACTTATATTTTTTTCAAATCATTTACACTACATATTTTGACGTGATTGTCAGTTTAAAATCTGGAAATTCGCTTGTTAGCGCCTTAAATAAAGCGTACCAACTAATTAAAAAGAGTACATTAATTTTAGTGACATTTATTTGGGAGCTTTGCTTGCTACATTGCGGACCAATTTTTAACCCACCAAGGTGTTATTTCAAAATAATATCTGCTCATTTACTTATTCTTGAATGCAATCTTACAAAAAAAAATTGGTTTATCTACTGATTAAAACAAACATTTGCAAACATCGACTTCTTTATGTTATAAAACAGTCATGTATACGACCATAGTACGTTAATTAGGTCGAAATTATTTAAATAAGAGTAAAATTATAGTAGTATTGGTATACTTAAATAGTAGGTAATAAAATATAATGATTAGGTACCTATATAATAAGATACTAAAGCATGTTAACTCGAAAATAAACTGTGTGCGTAAGTTATCAACATCAGACATTTATTTTTACGTTTAATATAATGGGTTTATTTCAAAAACTTTCTTCAACATTACAACAGTGATGTGTTCTTGAACTCTATAAGGAATTGCCGATCTAAGATAAAGAAACTTTTAAATATGAGTCTCAGATTATGAAACAAAAGGCAGATAGACCGAGCGGAACATTGAGAGTGAAGCCAAAAAAGCAAATACAAATTCATAAGCGAATACCTACAACGCGCTTCGTGTTGTGCTGACACGAGTCACTATAGTACAGTGGAACAACGTAATTAGTTTACACATTGCACGCACACGCGGTATGAAGAGTTACATACACAAACGTTAAATAAAACGAACGAGTTCTGCTTTTTATTAGTGTGCGTATGTCGCGTCACTAAGCAGTAACTATAATATCAATGTATGTATCGTCATCAGTAATCTGTGTAATTGAATAAGTTATAATATTTCGCACCCAATCATTGTAACAGGTTTGGCGCAATAGCTAACGTATCTGGTTAGTTATTAAGAAGTCTTAAGATCAAATCTCGGTTGCAATACATTCTTTTTGTTTTGTAAACATAATTTTCGTAAAACTTTCAATACCTAGTTGAATTGCTAACAATTCAATTCCGTTCACAGATGAGTAAAATAACGTTTGAGAAGTGCGCACGGAACTCTCAGCCAATTTATTTTGACCGTTTAGGATATAACTACCCACAATTTTTGTTTATTTTTTTATACTTCCACCTTAGTTTATAAAAAATGAGCATTCTTAGTTGTCAGTCTACGAATATAAATTGCAATCCTAAGTATATAGATGAACACTCATATTTCTGTGCGTTCTTTGTTTCTGATCCAATTGTGCTTCAACTTCTTCCAACCATGCAACAAGACGCAATTCATTGTTTTGCATGAGCAAAACGTTTTCATTAGTGAAATTGCAAGGTGATTATTAATATCGGTGAGTAACAAAGCTACTCGTGACAATGTTTTCATTACGTTAGTAATATTCCAACTCAAATTCTTAACTTATCTCACCTTTGACCTATGACTAAATTAATGTAAAATAATATTTAAATATATCAGAATTTGATTCTGATAAAATTTACTTATGCCAGTCTGTTTTTGTCTAACATAAAACATTTAGTCGAAATAAAGAAAAACTTTTAAATTATGTAATTAAAATAGTCATGAAACACGTTTATTATTTATCTAATAAATAAATAATGGTATTAAGTTTTATTACAATGATGTAATATAAGACAGTCAGTTAATTTATCTATGATTAATTATCCACCAATTCACCATTGTTTATCTGCATTATTTTAAATATTATTTTGTTTTTATTCATTAAGGAGAACCGTGCAGTTATGTGTCCATCGGAGTGCGTATTCTGAAGAAATAGACCATCATCGACGTGGGCCAAAACCGAAGGCGAATTCTTCGGCTCGTTACCACGACATCGTGGCAAGGCTGTTTACGGGACTAATCCGTTTTTATCCACCCGCATAACTGCATCAACACATAATGACATGTGTGACATAAACAGTGCGATATCACCTGCTGACCGGCATGAAGCTGGTTTAAGTTGCAGTAAGCCACCACGGAAGATTTTTCTGTCCAACGCTCACCGGCAAAAACAAATTCTATTCGCTAGGTCATATTATTATATTCATTTTAATTGGGAGAACAATGTGTTTATTTTAGTGATGAGAAATGTTTAAAGTCGTTTATGGATGGCGTTAAAATACTGTAAACGAAGCCGAATTACTATTAATATACTTAGGTTTAAAAGCTACTTCATGTTGCCGTGATTCTCTTATAAACACCTAAGTTATTATGTATAGTCCGTAGTTGACAGTTATTTGCAGTATATATTTTGAAGTGTAAGTGATGTTATTGTTATTCAGTTAGAAGTTAAATTAATTTCTTACTATCTAACATGTTGATTCACTTCACTTTCAATTCCACTTTGTTTAAATTTGTATACATTGAAAAAACAATTACGTCCATTCATATTCAATAAAAAGAAAACTTTGTCTTGTCTTATAAACTCTTAATGAAGTTGCCAATAGTGTTCTAATCATAAAAAAGTTAGGTATCAATAGCGATATAATAATATTTTTACAATAGTTTGCGTTATATAAATAATTGTATTGGTTACACGTAGTTTTTTATTTGCTCATATTATAACCCATGCCAAATTGAACCCTAAGCCAACTCTTGTAAGAAACATAATAGTCGAAACGAGCTGGCTCATTCACTAATGACCCAATAGCGATAAGGAACAATAGGATTCCGCATTCCATCTTTTATTAGTGATCGATGATTCCAACGCCTAGGTTATTTAATAAAATATTTTGATTTATTTTATTGGTTTTATTTAATTACCTTTTTATTTTTTTGTTTAAGTAATTTTATTTGACACAAAATATTAATGTTTTATAGGACAAAGGGAAAATAAAAACCCAAAACCATAACACCTGCCGGGGTTTGATCTTACGACACGAGGCTTATCTATGCCAAGTGCTTTCACTGACCGACTACCTGGTCCTTATTTAAACGGTTGAAATATTGGACTTCATTCAATTAAAATTGGTATACGTGGGAATATCATACGCACCCAAACAGTTTAACTTCATAACCGACCAACCGACTAGTTCATTTACACACACAGTGACAATATCCCGTATGTGTGGCCTGTAAATCAATTACGTTGGCCGAGTGTACGAAACGCCGCAACGTTAATAAAAACAAATAAAAAAAAAAATACAATTACGAGCTTGTAGGTATTCGCTTTTGAATTTGTATTTGCTTTTTTTTTGTTCCGCGCGGACTATCTGTGTGCGTCTCGACCGCGCGGCCACGGCGATATTTCGAAAAAAAAAAACTATTGCAAGATTATGTAATATTTTGTAAAAGCTGATTCCTAAAACCATACATTTGTCGAAGTTATGGTTAAAAAGTTATAAGGGTTTGAACGTGGCCGCGCCATTGAAACGCGGAGAACCGCGCGGCCATGGAGATCTTTAAAACTAAGCATAGCAGAGACCTGAAATTCAGGTAAATAAACGATTGAATTTGTAAAAAAAATGTAAAAATCGGTCGGCGGTCGAAATGCACACGACTATCTGCCTTTTAGTTTCATAATCTGAGATATGGGCAAGGGCATGGATGCTATACGGAAACTGTACAATATTTACACGAATAATAAAAAATAAATCCAGTCATTCCACCCTTAAAGGTGGAATATTTTCATGAAATTTATATGTGATGAGGTACACACTATCCATGAAGGAAAAAATCATCGATATCGAAAAAAAACTACACTAAAAGGTTATGCGTGGTCAAAAAAAGAAAAATTTTGAAAACCTCCACATTTTTTTTTAAATAGGTTTTAAACCAATCATTAACAATGATTATTAGGCTAAAGGTACATCATACTGTACCACCTATTGAACAATCTCATTAACATATTTCCGTAAACGAGTTTGTGTTGTGTTCCATAGGTACCTTCAGAAAGCCATTCAGTGTGGCAATTAATCGAACTTGTCTGATAAACAAAAATGCAGTTAATTAATTTGTGTCGTGTTAACCAAGTGGTTAATACTTGGCCTCTGACTGTAAACCAATTTATGTTCGTGGCGAGAACATATAAATAAAAATATTTGTGAAATATAAAGTAAATCACTTAGATTATTGATAGGTCGATATGGTATTCAACTATTACTGTCATGTACCTACTTCTACTTATCCGTATGATGCCGGTCGCGAATAGCACCACCCCATTTCTACCCGTGGGTGTCGTAGTAGGCAACAGAGGGATATTGGCCAGAGGATGGGCAGCAGCGTCCTTCTGAGTACCATAACACCTACTGCGATCGCCAACATGCATCGGCCAAGCATGGCGATTACGGCTGAACCCCTCTTGGGGGAGACCTATGCCCAGCAGTGGGTGTTTAAAGGATGATATGATGATAATGATGAGCTACTTCCTAAGTTTACCTTGGACATTACTGATATCGGTGTTGAAAAATATCAAAGGAAACCTGGATGTAATTTCAGTCTGTATCGCCAATCCGCCTTGAGCGCACGTGGTGATCAATGCTCGTGTCTTCTCTGTATGAGAAGAGGCTTTTGCTCTGCAGTGGGACAAATATGGAAGGACATATTTGTCCCACTGCAGAGCAAACATAAAATATCGCTCATTAGAGGTACATTTCAATTGGATTAAGATGAAATATTATAGTATCTTAGCTGTTTGTGATAGATCATACAAACTGTATAGTAAGCGATATTTTGGCGACAATTAGGAGCGTGCAACATTATTTTAGCTTTTCCTGTATCTAAAGCCGCTAGAATATTATATAAATTAGTTGATTTAGACATTAAGCGTAGATGTTAAGTTTTCCATGTAAAATTTCCCTATGAGGGTGACATGTTCACTGTGTGATCAAACCCTCTTTAATAAATAATGATAAAAAAAGCGATATTTTATCTTAACAAAATTATAATATTATAGTATCTTCGCCGTTTGTGACGCCCTTTAAGGTGGATTGGCGAGTTCAGACTTATATTAATCATAAGTTCAAGTTTCCTCACGATGTTTTCCTTCATCGATATCAGTGATTTCGAAGATAAACTGAGAAAGTACATATGACATGGAAAAACTCACATTGGTACTTGCTCTTGCCGAGTTGCGAACCCATAACCTCGTGCATGAGAGACTGCTTTAACCTGGGCCAACACGACACAAGCGGTCTTACAAAAAAACAAGTGCGAGTCGGACTCGCCCACCGAGGGTTCCGTACATATTTGTAGGTACATAATCCATACTTCTATACTAATTCATACCGTTCCAGGCGTTTTTTGCGACATAAACGACCATATCTTTTTTTCACGTTAATATAGAAGGTTGATTTTTTTTTACAGCATCAAGGGACCGTAGACTTGAGTATATGGTTTTAATTTCAACTCGATACCTCCACGCGTACCCGGGATAAAGGGTCTTGACAGACAGACAGACAGACGGACACCAAAGTGATCCTATAAGTTTTTTTCTTTTGAGGTACGGAACCCTAAAAACCGGACAAGTGCAAGTCAGACTCGCTCACCGAGGGTTCCGTACAAATTTGTAGGTACAGTCAGCAAAAGAGTTAGGTATGCAGGGTCGTCAGATATAGTTAAAGTTTACTTCAAAATCGATGGATGCTTTTAAATTAAATAAAATAAAATTAATAGAGAACAAACATATCAATGATTTAATTAAATTTCATTCGAAAACATCCATCGGTATCTAAGTAAACTTCAACCATTTCCAATGACCTGCATACCTATCTCTTTTGCTATCTGTACATATAATACTTAACCATACTTCCATACTAATATTATAAATGAGAAAATAACTCTGTCTGTTACGCTTCCACGTTGAAACCGCTGAACTGATTTTGATGAAATTTGGAATAAAAATAGCTTGAACCCTGAGAAAGCACATAGGGTACTTTTTCATCCGTGACTTCGTCTGCATTCGCGATAACCGACATTCACACGGACCAAATCGCGGACAAAAGCTCATTATAAATAAAGAATATATTTTTAATGATTTAATTACAAGTCTGTCTCTCAAACTTTTACATCTACATACCAGTAGGCACATACAATTATACAGTGCGAAGAAAAGGACAGAAGCATATAGCGTATACCTGTTAGAAAAAGATAAACATACATATTTTGTTACGTCAGTTATGTGTGAATTACGAGCGATACTGACGTACAGCCGCGACACTGGGTGATACGCGACTAAATGAAACCCCGGCAATTGCCTTGCTTTAATATTGACATTATTGAGCGCGGGTAACGCATCTAAGTGTATAATATATAATTGCTTTTCCCTGTATTTGTAGTATAAGATATTACTTGCCAAATTTCATAGTTCTAGGTCAAAGGTTAGATTCCCTTGAGAGTGAATATACGTTTTTTGCAGCATGAACGGCCGTATCTTTTTTTCACGGTAACTTAGAAGTTTGTGTTTTTCACAGCTGCAAGGGACTGCAGACTTGAGTATATGGTTTTAATTTCAATCCGATACCTCCACGCGTTCCCGAGATATAGGGTCTTGACAGACTGACGGACAGACAGACAGACGGACAACAAAGTGACCTATAAGGGTTCCGTTTTTTTTTGAGGTACGGTGTCCTAAAAACATCGATTTGAAAAGAAGAAGTTAGTGCTGAAGCGTAGCCAGTAGCAAGAGGTCTATGAACTTACATTCAATTGTTGCTTCCCAAACAAATTGGGCTAAGGGCAGAAGAGGTCCCAATTTATTAGGGGTCAGAGGATCAGGACCTTTAAAAAATCTCTATCTTTCTATTCACTTTCTTACCATCCATAATATCTACCGTGTTTGCCATAGCATAGACGGTAGATATTATGGATGGAAAGAACCACTTTATCATAGACTGCCTCTATTCATAGCAATTCGCATTGACACTTAAGTAACTGTATTTAATAGCTTCTAGAGCCAATTAATTATATTTACATAAAATTAACTATTTATGCGGAAAAAATGTGAGCTAACGAGTTTTAACTGTAGACTAGACAGACGTCATTGACTAGAAATTGATTATTTAGTCGAGTATTAAGGTATCGTAATATATTGAGTTACAAATAACAGGTAAATAACCTTATTATGTAGGGGAGAAACTGCAGGCGATTTCATATTGATGTAAAGAACTCTTTGGTTAAAAATATTGCATCATTAGCTCTTCTTACCTGCGACTGCAGCTTCGCGAATGTCAGTTATCGCGGATTCAGACTAAGTAGCGGATAAAAAAATAACCTATATCCTTTCTTGGGGTTGAAACTTCGTCTGCACCAAATTTCATCAAAATCGGTTCAGTAATTTAGCCGTGAAAGCGTAACCTAACCTAACATTCGCATTTATAACGTTTGAATCCTAATGATGACGTAAAAACTCTATGGTCAAATCGTTGCATTATCTATGTTAGCATTCGTTCTAGCTAAAAGACGTCCAAGCCCATTGCTGAACATGTGTCTCCCTTAAGTGTGGCCACATCGTCCGCGTCCAGAGGATCCCCAAGACCCTCACGGTCCACCTTGTGGAAGTCGAAAACGGTATTAATACTGGCCATAAATAAAATAGATTTTGATCGGTCCACCTTGTGGAAGTCGAAAACGGTATTAATACTGGCCATAAATAAAATAGATTTTGAATTTGAATCGTTCTATTAAACAAATGCTTTCGTTACATTTGAATTTGGATTGGAAGAGACATACCATCCCGATTATTCTGCCTAAAGGGGTATCCAGAGCAGAGATGAATACAGTTAGGTACTATGCATCAGGTAAGTACCTATACCTATACTTACAAAAAAAAACCGTATCAAGGTTGAGCAAACCTTGGCAATGATACTGCTAGATAAAGTTATACCTATCTACCTGCGGATGTGTATATAGATAATCAGAATGAATCATTAGATTTATGCCATACAGCGTACATAAGTAGGTGTAAATGTAATTTGATACTATGGTAAATATAAGCTGAAATATGATAGGTATAGATCGATTAATTATTGCAAAAACTACCGTATCAATGTTCATCAACATTATTCTCACAACTTATTATAAAGCTGACAAGTGTTTTTTTTTTGTTTGAACGCATTAACCTCCGGATAAACTGGTCCGATTTTAAAAATTCTTTTGCCAATAGGAAGCTACCTTAACACTGAGTGCTATAGGCTATATTTTATTATCAAATAATTATATATACCTACGTAAAAAAATAATGCGGGAAAAATCGCGGGCATCAGCTAGAGTTAGATAAAGTTGCAAACGCATAGCTTTCGTAATATTTTACAGGTTATTGTGAAAAATATGTTAGGTATGTTAATTTTAAACACTACTTAGTATAGCTGTACCTAAAGTAAAAACAATAAAAGCATGTTTCTAATTGATTATCTCAATAGTAGTGTTTATTGTTGCATTTCTCTACGAATAAACAATCTATTTATATTTAAATACAATGAAATATAGTGACTAGTAGAAACTTACCAAAATGTTTAATTTAATTTAAAACACATCAGTGTCAAAGCGGTTACGTAGTCTTGACAAGAACTAGTTTTTATCTAGGTATATTTAGTGGCGTTATATTCGGTTTTGGTGAGTCCTGAGTAGCTATAAAATCAATTTAAAGAAAATGTTGCTATTTTAGAAATAAATTGTTAAATGTGTGTATTTGTTTTTGACGTTTAACTACACCGAGTAGTAGTATCTACCATTGCAAAACAAACAAAATGCGTGCACTTGTACAAACAAAGCATCGTACATTTGGTAAGGCGAAGCGCAACACGAGCAAGCTATTCGTACTCACGAAGGGCATCGCGCCGCGTGACGTCCGATGTAAACTATCGTGAAATGTAACGTACTGGGACAAACACGGCCGTCTCGGCGCTGAAGCCGCAGCACTCGCACACTGTTAGGTAGGAGTCGTCACCCGCCTCCTCGAAGGTCATGGCGCGCGCGCATCGCTCGGAGACCCTTCGGCCACTGAACGCGCGCCGCTCAGTCCGCTCGCAACACAACACACTCACCGATGCGTCGGTCCCGGCGCTGCCGTCGGGCTCGATGAGGTCTCCGTAAGCCGGCATTGCGTCTGTGTATCCCTTCTCTTCCGTGTCGCTGTCGCGAGACTGTGTCGGCGAGGGAGGCGCGGGCACCGAGAGTCGCTCGCGCGCTAGCGCCACCGCCTCTTCCAGCGACCCCACCTCGCTTGCTCCCCTCTCCCCGTCGTCGTGGTCCTCCGCCGACGCTTGCGCTACGAATGCAATGCGCCTCCGTAGTGCACTCTCCGGGCTGGGGTCTTCCACAGGCTTCTCCATCTCGGGCTCACTGTTGCGCTTCCAAGCGGCCTTGGAGAAAGGGCGCGTCGCGACAGGGTGTTCTACCGCTATTGGACTCACTGGCTCGACGGCAGGCGGCTCTGGAGAAGGCGGCTCCGGTGTTGGTGGTTCGGGTGTAGGTAGCTCAGGTTCGGGGGGTGGTGTTAGGGGTTGATCTATAGTCGATTCTGCGGTTGTTGGCTGTGAGTCGGGGGTTAGTTGCGGTGACTCGCTAGCCCTCTTTTTGCCGAAGCTGCCCATGCGGCGAATGAAGCTCCCCTCCTTCTTCTTCTTGTCGACATTGGGCGAGCTGTCGGTGCTGCGCGACGCGTCACTGGCCGCTTCGCGTTGTTTCTTATTACGCTTACGCATCGTGCGTTCGTCGCGGACGATCTCGCCGTCTGAGGCGACGGACTTCGAGGAGCCTGTGCGCTTGATCAAGCCGATGTGGAAGGGCGAACCAGGCCGGAACGGCGTCCGCAGCGTGTGTAGAGTGCGGCGAAGGCGCGAGGGCGCGGGGCGCGGTGAGGGGGGCGGCAGGGGGGGTTCCTCGTCCCGCATGGTGGTGCTCGGAGCGCGCCGCAGCGACTGCCGCGAGCCTGGCGTCCAGCCTGCCGCGCCGGCCACGCGGCCTTGTTCCCTGATACCTACTTGCTACGGATCACTGACTTCAACAATCTACGACGTGATTGATTAACTTAATTAGAGCACTAATTGAGAGATTCTAAACACTTCCTGAAGTTACAGAGAACGTTTGACAGGACGTCTGTTGAACGAGTTACGCAATGAACTATAATGCGTGCACTGAAGAGTAATAAAATTGTGATAAGAAATTGAGTCATCTCACCCAGCGCATATCGGCAGGCCGTGAACCACACGGGTCCTTGCTCCAGCCGCTATCACGCGAGATTAAGAATATTTTTTGTCCAAAACGTCTTATGAATTGAAAGGCGAAATGTATACTAACTAATACCAACCTAGATGTATATTGTATAGTGTGCACGAAATTCGACACCTAATATAGTCCATTCATTTTCTGGTTAGTCCAAGGCCGTGTCAGTGTCCTTTATTTCATAATATTAATAATAATATTTTAGTTTCGCGCACGATATATATTTTAGAATGCCAATCAAAGATGACCTACGTTAATTGATTTCAATTCACGATATATTTTTAAATAAAACATAAGTTCAAGTTCAAGTTCAAGTTATTTATTTCATAACAAAAATACATTTGTGTCGAAATATCTGCACATAATATGAAAACTAAAAAGAATGTCACACAAAATTCGAATAGGTACTTATTCATCAAAGTGACCTACCTCAAATCTCCAAAACATCATGGACGCAAGAAATAATACTTAATTTGTCACTCTAAAATCTATTCATTCAAGATAAAGTCTCACGCACTTTTCAGCAGTTCACTCCTCTGAAATTATTGAACAATTTTCAACAAACACTTATGTTTTTCGTTACGAACCGAGCCCCTAGAACGAGTAGGCTGAGTAAATGTTAACTATAAATGATTTTTGATGAATGTGCACATAAAAACATTTTTTAGATCGAAGGCTTCATTCGTATCAATAGTTGATACTAACTAGTATCACTTATTGATACGAAATGCGCGTATATTTCCAAAATTCTATAGGATAAACGTATTTCCATTCGAAAATCGACTCTAATTAAATACTTTTACGTTAGAACACTCGCGTTTTTTCCGGTCTTACCGGCTCATTCCATTCACATAATACCGTAGGAACCGTATTATTCCGAACCGTTTGAATGTCGTCAGTCGGTATCAAAGGTATAACCATCTTGTAGGGTTTCTTTTCCGTTAAATGCGATTCCGTACAAATGCGTAGTTGTCTCCGCACGGTTCAACAAGTCGCGAGGGGGTCATCAATTGTTAAGACTCGGCGTCAATTTCGGGGATTAAATAATGCTAGATATGTAGTAAATACATACCTAGCAAAGTCCGGAATTAAAATACCTACATACCTATATTCAATCTGTCGCCTATTAATTAGTGCCGGGAAGTAGAAATGATATAATGATAGAATGCTTTTAAATGTCAAACATAATTATAAAAATTATCATCACCTTTAGACGCACACTACTAGACATAGGTCCCCCCAAGGGGGGGTTCAACCGTAAACGCCATACTTGGCCGATGCATGTTGGCGATCGCAGTAGGTGTTATGGTACTCAGAAGGACAGTGCTGCCCATCCTCTGTTCAATATCCCAATATATTAGCGGCACCACACGGTATTACGAATAAAACTAATCATGGTTATTTCTGCCACAAAGCATTGCTGTGTTTCTGTGTTACTGTATGTAGGCACAGAATACTTAATAGTACTACGATGCAGGGTAAGGGTGCTGGTATAATTACAGGCACATGGTAGGTACCTTTTTTTTTTCTTTTTTTATTATTAGGGATTTTTATACCGATGTAAATGCCAGTCCCATCGGACCTTATAATGTAAATCTTAACAACACAAACTTAATTGAACTATAGGCAGCTCCGGAGTTAGGTATCGAGAACTGGTCGTTTTGGGAAAGTGGATGAAATGGGTAATAGACAATTAGGGAATTACCATTCTGGGAAGTAGACGTTTTGGGAAAGTGAACGTTTTGGGAAGTGGTCGTTTAGAACCTAAAGAAAACAAACATAATAGAACATGCCAACATCGTTCATATTTATGTCGAGCTCTCTACGTAGAAACGTAGATCCTCTCTTGCGACTCTTGAAGACTGAAATTTAACACACTCCGTCAATAAATGTGTAACATCCTCCAGTGTACGTGTACCACACACCTCACAATTTGGTAAATCAGTTTTTTTCATTAGGAACCCAAAATTATTGAGCGGCATGTGTCCCGATCGCAGTCTGAGACCTGTTACTACTACTACAATTTTCCTGCTTAGCCTAGTATTACAGAACCACGGTACATGAGGAGGCTCCAATACTATAGACCTATACCATATTCCTATTTCTTTAGATCTCTGATTAAAATATTCTTTCCAAACTTCATGACATTTATTTTTATACCTAGGCAACATATCTATATAACTAACTTCTTTTCTTGTATTTCAGATGTCTGTAGGCAGCGGTAACCATTGAATAAATGTGAATTGGACTTCATTAGAGGTAGATTAAAACCTTTTTCTCTGAAATTAACAAAAAAAAGGTCCAAAAAATATCTTAATCTACATCATGTAAAGCATTTTCTCTTCGGTTCAAAATATTACAAAAATATTTTAAAGGACAATGCCAGAAACTCTATAGAACTTTGCCCCACTCAATATAAGGCATGTGCAATATGTAGCATCTTATTGTTTATTTATTGCTGATAACTACACATTAGTCTTAGTGACTGTAGAACTTGCGGTTTCCGTTTAAATCTAAAAACAATAATGACATTGATTGGTTAAATTGTATTTTAGGTAAAATGAGTTTGTATTTTGTGGGTAGGTATTTCGTAATCCGCAAGTTCTGAAGAAAAACAATTTAGTATAGAAAGGTTCTATATTCATTACAATTATTTTCATTAATTTACTTTTTCTGTACATGGGTGGGGCAGGATCTGGCATTGTCATTTCAGGAGTAAATATGCAAAGTAACCTCTATTTTCGTAGTAACCTACTAGGTACCTTTCTTTCTCCTAACCTATCAATCACAAGATTTTTAAAAATGCCATCAGCACATTCTACATTATCAACACTACCTGCAGCTTATTTTTATTGCAAATAACTTTCCTAATGCAAATGCAAATTATATACGATTTTTTTAAGTCATCGATACTCGAAAATTGCGTGCGTGGGGCATTTTCATCGGTAGCGCCCGATCGAGCAAGGTGAATGGTGCATATCCCGCAGTGACCTAGAAATATTAATAAACAGCCCATTTAAAAGTTAGTAAAACACCTACTGACGCACATGTCTTAATTCATATTCTTCATCTATTTTTGGTAGTTTTTCATAACTTGTTGGCCACAAACCACTTATAGGAATTCGTACACCGCATACAACGCCATATATGGCTTTAAAAGTTAATTATTTTTTTTCAATTGATTAAGATATTGTTTTTTAGCAACCAACGTTGAATCCGTATATATAATTTCGTGGTTTAACGTAACGTATTTTTAGTTGTTTATGATAATTGCAATCAGTCAAAATATTGGAGGTCATATGCAGCGTATCCAACCGTTTGAGTGCAATTAATTAGTGTTAGTGTTATAAATGGGGAAAATAGCAATAAAACGGTAAGTAAAAATCCTTACAATTTCAAAATACAATGTTTACTTATACTTTAACAAGAAATAGTTCTCGTTTCGGCAATTTTTGTGTTTGTTGTTTGTTTTTGAACTTTCTTTTGATATTGCCATATTTGGCTTCGTATGCATTTTTGTAAAAACATTATGGGTCATATATGGCTTCGCATGCAATCAGATGCTTTTTCTTTCCTTTGCAGCAATGAACCCTTCTCGCTTGTATGGTACTTCCAAGCATGTAAATCTTATTACGGGCGATGGTTTCTTGAGTGACGACGATCTGGCTTCTGACTCTGATCCTGGCTATGAACTGGCACGAAAAACTCCATCCAGGTATCAAGACCTACCACTAGATTCTGTACGTTCAGATAACGTAGACCATTTCCCCGAGTGGACGAAATCAAGTCGACAAATTTGTCAGAACTGTTCGAAATTCCGTTCGTTTACCAAATGTGGGAAAAGTAAAGTTAATTTATGTTACAATGGTAAAAGAAATTGCTTCAAAGATTTCCATAAAACAAAAATTTCATTTTTTAATGAATGTATACGAAGCCTATATGGATCTGTACAGATCCACTAGAATGCATACGATGCCATATATGGCTTCGTGTAGTAATTTCTATAATAAATTCACAATATTTTTTTTTTCCTATTCAGACTGTTTATATATTAAAAATAAAAAATGATTTCAGTAAAAAAAAATTTTTTCATCATCTCCTTCATAATTCATGCAATAAGGGGTTAAAAAACTCAACGCGCTTAAAGATAAGTATACGCGAGTGTCAAATAATCAATGTAGATAATAAATATAATTTGTTACTATTTTGCGAACGTATTACGATTACGATGGCGCCTAATTGATCGGTCGATCTTACATAATTTATTGGCAAGACGTAATTTGCGGAACAATGTTCGTACCTACAAGAGATTTTGGTATAACGCAGCATGATTTGTGGTTGAAAATTTAAAACGCATACTGACATTGACACGACATCGTATCGCACTTGATGTTGTAGCTACAAGGATTAGTACTGAAATTGTAACTCTATTTCAAGGTGTATTGTACTGCGTTACATAAAATCCATTGCCGCGGCAATGGATGCCGTGCCGATGCCGCCAGATGGACAAATTTTGATAGGTACAGCGTTCAGTACGTCAAACCAAAGATATCTTTAACCACAATAACTTTCAGTTGACTTCACATCACCTTTTTAGGCTTTTTAGGATAGTGTTGTTAGGATAAGTAGAAGATTTTAGGTAATTACGCGCAACTCTCGAACAGGCTACGATTGGGGGTGAATAAACTTTCCTCGAACACACCAATTTATTATTTTAGGACAAAACAAAATCACTTTACTCCATTGAGTTATATGTACTACGTACGTAGTACAAATAACTCAATGCTTTACTCAGAGTTTTTGTTTTTTGCTTGTATATCTTTAGTTTGACGTAGGTTATTGTACTGAATGCTGTGTTAAAATTTGTCCATCTTATTATATTGGGTGGGATCTTATATTTAGATTAATCTGCGGAATTCTTTTGGGCGTTTCAGTTTAAGATGTTGGTAATATAGTCCTGCAAAGTTTGCCAATGCATAAAAAAAAATCTGTCTACAATTGAATTGAGTTTTAAATCTATTGGACCAATTAGCATTTGTATCAACTTAAAGTCAACTTTTAAAATGACCCCGATCAAGCTATTATATTGTTCTACCGTTAAGCTAAATCCTAATTCAATGAACTCAGTAATTGGATAATCCTATCATTTTGTGGTTTTTTTTTTTGCTTGATCTGCTATCATACTGTTATAATCCATATTTCCATACTGTAATATTATAAATGCGAAAGTAACTCTGTCTGTAATGCTTTTACGATGAAACAGCTTAAAGATTTTGATGAAATTTGGTATGAAGATAGCTTAAACCCTGGGGAAGGACATAGGCTACTTTGTAATCCGCAACTTCGTCTGCATCCACGATAACCGACATTCACGCGGACGAAGTCGCGGGCAAAACCTAGTATTTTATATTTGACGAGCTACTGCACTTCAGATCTTTTTTTTTTAATCTATTTATAGGCATTCGTTTGACCTCTATCTCACTTGATGGAAAGCGATAATGCGGTCTAAGATGGAGCACGCTTGCCTAGAAGTAACCTATCCACTCTTGACTTAAAGACTCCTAGGTTGTAGCTATCAGGAAACACAGACTCAGGCAGGGAATACCACTCCTTAGCAGTATGCACAATGAATGTGTTACCAAAATGTTTTGTGCGTGTGGGTGGGATGTCCACTATGTACCGGTGGCGCATCGCCGTACGTCTTGTGGTCCGATGATGGAACGGGCTCGGCGGAATTAGATTATGCAATTCCGTCGCACACTCCCCAAAATGCAATCGATAGAAAACCGACAGGCCAGCAACTCGGCGTCGATGCTCAAGACATGGCGCGGTCTGACTACGATTTCGATTAGCCGTACGAGTAACATCTATTCATCCAAACCTCCATCCGTACGAGTAACATGTATGCATCCAAACCTCCATCCGTACGAGTAACATCTATGCATCCAAACCTCCATCCGTACGAGTAACATCTATGCATCCAGACCTCCATCCGTACGAGTAACATCTATGCATCCAAACCTCCATCCCTACGAGTAACATCTATACATCCAAACCTCTATCCGTACGAGTAACATCTATGCATCCAAACCTCCATCCGTACGAGTAACATCTATGCATCCAAACCTCCATACGTACGAGTAACATCTATGCATCCAAACCTCCATCCGTACGAGTAACATCTATGCATCCAGACATCCATCCGTACGAGTAACATCTATGCATCCAAACCTCCATCCGTACAAGTAACATCTATGCATCCAAACCAAATTTTAGGTTCAGTAGTTTCGGATGTCAGTGGGGGAGGGGAGGGTCAATTTTCGTCTTCTTTCATGAATAAAATCAAAACTATTTATTTTACAATAATAACAACAATATATTTAAGATCCTCATAACGAGCCCTTTCATTTGATATATGACACAGCAAACTTTTTTTTAACTACTCGGACCGCGTTTCGACCTCACAATCCTCTTAAAATGTTATTGAAACCTTATTTGCCAGATAAAATAAACCCTTTTTTTATTGTGCCAAGTTCCACTAGGCAACCCGTACCTGTGCATTACTTTATGACCTGTACCCGGCAAAAGTCTAATGCTTTTCAGGTATGTACAGGCACCTTCAAAGTTGCATGGGTACCTTAGTGTTTAATATTTGCAAAACTTGGTTTACAAAACTGTTTTTTTTAATTTCCTAATTTCCCCCCCGAAAATGACCTTTATTTAAAAAAATATTTATTTACTTTGCACATCTGTGTTTGGGTCATAGGATTACGCCATCCTGCCAAATTTCGCCTGATTTGGTCCAGTAGATTCGGAGCAAATTGGCTGTGACAGACGGACAGACAGACAGACGCACGAGTGATCCTATAAGGGTTCCGTTTTTTTTTGTACAGAACCCTAAAAACATGAACCGCTTTACCCATGGGCCAAGATGTCGACACTCGCTCAATGATCGTACGATACAGGAAATATCAATGATTACCCGACGTGTAATGTGCTTGTTATTTCTGTCGTAGAATTCTTATGATGGATAGGAATTTTATAGATAGACATGAATGAAACGAGTAGGTACTTCAGAGGATATTCTTGGCAGTATTCTGCTGCTGAGGGCTTCATAAAGTCAATGTCAAAGTCAAAACATTTATTTTAATTAGACTAGGTATTGTAGATATATTCTAACACTTTTGAACGTCATTTACATGAAATAATGAATCTAGTTGCCTCTTCCAAAAGGTAGTTTCGGTTGGAGCAGAATGGACAAGAAAGGCCATGTTTATTCTTTTAGAATATTTTGTATGTAAGTACAGGAATTATATAATTACCTACACGTGAATATTATACGATGTCCCTTGGCTAAAAAGCACTATATTTGAGTACGTACCTAGTACATACTCAAATATAGTGATTTTTTGAAAAATGAAAAAACTGAATATAATGAATTGAAATGTTTAGACTGTCTGTTCAGTCTAAACATTTGCCCAGTTTACCGGCCAGGTCCTGATTGAAGTCTAGTCACATTATTTTGGTCAAAAAGAAATAAATCCAATGAAATTTTGTAGATAGGATATGGGTAGTAATATCTAGACTTGTTGTGGTTCGTCAATTTTCCGCCAAATAACTTAATTTCATAATGATACACGGTAACTCAAAAAACCGCAGGTACTGAGTTTTTACTAATTAACTAAACTAACTACTACCACTAACTAAAAAAAAACCGGACAAGTGCGAGTCGGACTCGCCCACCAAGGGTTCCGTACATATTTGTAGGTACGGTCACCAAAAGATATAAGTATCCATGTCGTCGGGAATAGTTGATGACCGATGGGTAATTATGAATAAAATAAAGTACAATTTATAGAGAATAAACAGTTTAATGAGTTAATTAAATTTCATTTGAAGGCCTCCATTGGTTTCTAAGTAAACTTCAACTATTCCCGGCGACATGGATACTTATCTCTTTTGGTGACTGTACATATCCATACACTTATTGATACTTAAATCTACTTAATACCTATTATAAATGCGTTTTTTGCGATGCGTTTTTTGCGATGCGTATCTTTTTTTCACGTTAACATAGAGGGTTGATTTTTTTACAGCATCAAGGGACCTTAGACTTGAGTACCTATGTGGTTTTAATTTCAACTCGATCGCCGACGCTGTTTTGACAGACAGACAGACGGGCAACAAAGTGATCCTATAAGGGTTCCGTTTTTTCCTTTTGAGGTACAGAACCCTAAAAACGAATACAAAAAGGCATCAAAAAATTCCTCCACATCGCCGTCAACTGGAAATGTGCCCAAGAGACTTGCGGCATTGCCTGCCATTGCCACGAATATGGGATGGCGCAAAAGTATCGACACATGAGTTGTGTTCCACACTTAAGACCTACCCAACTTGCAAGGAAATAGGGACATGCATCTTGCCAAATAGATAAATCAACAAAGAGATAGTTAAGCAGTAACTCAAAAAATCCTTTTGATTCTTATTTTTCAACTGACTTCAAAAAAGGAGGAGGTTATCAATTCGTCTGTACTTTTTTTTTTTATGTTTGTTACCTGATTTCTTTGGACTGGGTGAACCGATTTTGATGATTCTTTTTTTATTTGAAAGCTAGTGCTTCCCGTGTGGTCCCATTTCAATTTGGTCCAGTTCTGACTGTGGCATCCATGAGAAAACCGTATAAGTCTTAAATTTGCATTAAGTATGAGCGCGATTTGTTACGAGATTTCTCCGGCAAACGTAAATCGATTTTGAAAATTCTTTTATTTATGAATAGTGTATGCTTCAGGGGTGGTTCCATATAAATTTTATCGAAATTGATTCAGCACTTCTTGAAAAATCAACAAATACCCTAAAATTTTACATAGACGACGTTTTAGTTTCATCAATC
Organism: Charanyca ferruginea; assembly: GCA_947361185.1. NCBI lineage: Eukaryota > Metazoa > Arthropoda > Insecta > Lepidoptera > Noctuidae > Charanyca > Charanyca ferruginea. Next base: position 25,026,713 of record OX376058.1, on the reverse strand, counting down.
TTTGTAGTAGTTAACTTTCAATCTCTTCTTAATAGCATTGGATGAGAAGGAGGTACTAAAAAGCGGAAAATAAAAAGCTTTTTACAAAAAAGACAACCGCCTTCAAAAACTAAAATGTGAAAAATAACTTTAGCACAGAACACACATTGACTTTAGTTTCGGAAGTCGGTGGCAATACAAAACAACAAACAGAACAAAGCCATTGAATTTCGAAACTAAAGTGTGTGTTCTGTGCTAAAGTTATTTTTCACTTTTTAGTTATTGACGGCGGTTGTCTTTATTGTAAAAAGCTTTTTTAGTACGTTTAACTCAATTGATTATTTCACACCTCACAATTAACCAATAATTACGTAAGAAATTATAAAGCAAAGAAAATTTCTTAGCTGAAAAAATAATGCGCAGAATTACTAAAAATACCTTGATAACCTTAAGACGTGACGTAGTAGTTTCTGTTAGTACTGCGAATTCGACTCCTGCGCACGTGCCTAGGTTGATTACAATACAATTGTGCGTAGAAGTAAAGAAATAAATATTGTATACTAAACTTGTCGTGTTTGGGCTTGTGGAAATTGTCTGTCTTGCGATTGCGATGCATATTGTTAATGAATAATAGTGAAAAAAAAAAAAACGACTTATTTCGACCGAAACCTACGAACAGACAGTACTGACTCTGTAGACATTTGCGACCTTTTGGTCCTATATAAAATGTGGTATTTTTTTTCTATGGGCCTATGTCGCGTTAAATTGAATAAAATAAAATAAAAATAAACAACGGACCAAGAGGTGCGCATCCTTATGTTCAATATACGAACCATACCTACTATTACAGTTTGGTATTTCATTAATAACACCTCTGAGAATAACCAACAAATAGTTTAAAAAACACTATATAAAACGCGCTTTCTTTGGTATTTCACTAAAAAGCAAAACATATACATAATACAATAAAATTGTGGGCCACTTTCACTCTTTTTGACAACATTTTTGCTTTTTATTATATTTTTTTGCTTTTTTGTGGAATACCCAAGAAAGCGTGTTCTTTTTTACTTTTAATTTATGATTAATTTTAAAAATAAATAAAAATCTAGGTGTCTAGAAAGATCTGGAATCTATACTCAGACCTTACAGAAGCATTGGTAAACATTACAATGATATCATCAGAAAGCACTTTAAACTCGATTCTCGATAGGAAGGTTCCAAAGTCGTGGAAATTTTGCTCGACATGATCAATTTAAATGAATTATTAAGTAGATACCACAATAAAATTATGATAACGGTATAGTTAATTAAATAAAATCAAGAACATTTTTCAACATACATACACATATAAAATAAAAATATTTTGGCGTACCTTCCTACTTACTTAGTTGTTTTTGGACACATTGAACATCTATGCTGTTTGTGGCAAATAATCATTTTCTTTTTTCTTAAAAAATTATTTGATACTAGCACTACCCGCAATTTCGTTTGCGTGATTTGTCTTATACACCCCAATTTTTTCGATAATATAGGTATACATTCTATAGCACTCATGATAACTTAGCGTCTGATAGGGTATTGTATTTTACCAAAAAATCTAATTAGTCCGTCAGATAGATTTCCAAAAAATATTGGACATGTTTTTTCATTTTTCACGTAAACAAAAAATGAAGACGATAGGTACAATGCGTCGAAAACTTGTGTGACATCACTATGTCAGTACACTTTTACTGGCGAAGTGACGTCACAAACCCCCACTCACAATCGTTGATGCGTTTTATCTTCGTCAGTTTTTATTGATTTGATAAAACAAAAAATACGTATCCAATATTTTTTGATAGTCTAACTGACGGACTAATTAGATTTTTTTGGTAAAATACCTTATTGTCCAAAGAAATTTCAGAATTGGACCAGTAGTTCCGTAGATTAGCGCGTTCAAACAAACAAACTGGTCAGATTTATTGTATTTTTATTGTATTTGTATATAAACAATCTCGTGTGAACAACATCTCTTAGTGTCTGTTATCGAACTCCTCCGAAACGGCTTGACCAATTTTTATGAAATTATTGCGTATATTGGTAGGTCGGAGCTACAGCTCGTAGGCTATTATTTTTTTTTCTTTTTTCTTTTTTTTTTACAGCGACCCGGCCCGGCTTCGCATGGGCCTATAGCCTTCCTCGATAAATGGACTATCCAACACAAAAACAATTTTTCAATTCCAACCAGTAAATCCTGAGATTTGCGCGTTCAACCAAACAAACAAACAAACTCTTCAGCTATATACCGTTATAGGTACTACAGAAGCAGAGTTTGTAGCTGCTAGTGAGTCTGCCACGGAAATTATATGGCTGAGGCAACTGTTATCAGACTTAGGTGAAATGTGTGATTCTGTTTTTCTACATGTAGATAACCAAAGTGCAATAAGGCTGATAAATAATCCTATCTACCACAAAAGAACTAAACATATAGATGTAAAATATAACTTTATAAGAGAAAAGGATGAGGAAAGGATTATTAAAATTAAATATGTTTCTAGTTCCAATCAAATCATTACCAGCTCAGTCATTTATATTTTTAAGAGATCATTTGTTGTATAAGTATGTATTAACATAAAAACAGTTTGTGCAATTAAATTAAAAGATACAGTTTGTAGGGAAATAAAATTATAGAGAGGGTATTGGATATATAATTTTATTCTGTGTTGGTTATAGGTAATATTATAAGCTTGGCTTTATGGAATTAATACTTCAGTACTCGATAAGAGCAGCACATATATTATCTGTGACAATTGACTACGACTGTATTATTTTTCTGTGTGTTATTCTGTATCTGTGGCAAATAACTTACACTGAATAAACTGGAACTGTTTTTGTGTCAGAAGAAAATGTCTTTTTCATTTCAAAGAATCCTAAACCTTAACAAAATACTGCCAAGGCGAGACCATACTTATGGCTCGCTTTGTCAAAAAGTTATCAGATCTCGTGCCATGCAAGCTTCTAGCTCTACACGCCCTAACTCTACAAGTCTTTACTTCACAAACTCTACACCTTAGTCAAAATATGTGGCTTGGTTGTTTCGTAACTTGTTACATGAACTATTGTATAACAGAAAAGTAATGAACAGTGAATACATTTTTCATCATACGCCCATGTGACGGTAGCGAAACAGCCAAGCCACCTATTTTGACAAAAGTGTAGTTTGTGAAGTTAGGACTTGTAGAGTTAGGGAGTGTAGAGCTAGCTTGCGTGAACCTGGGACATGAGATCTGATAACTTTTTGACAGTACGAGTCATATAGTCTCGTCTTGACAACATTTTACAAGAAAATGGTTTTGGTAGGATATAATTTTTTTTAAATCTTTTACTTATGTAGATTTGGAGTTTAACGGAACGCCCTCTGTTATTTAACTTAGGGCGGGTTGCTTCAACTAACCATTACGGACCGGTAATAGTCAAAAATGGCGCTAACTATAGTCAAATCAAAAAAATGGGTTGTTTCACAAAATCATACGTCAAAAAGTTACTATTACCATAACCGACCAGTCATCGTAATTTTGTGTTGTCAAACAGCTACTTCAAACATCAAAATATTATGGAATCTCTTTTTGAATAACTTTAACTGACGGATTTTTATGTCATGAAACAACCCGTTACATTTAACGTACGTTAAACATCGCACCTCATAGTAACTTTTTAACCGTCCGTATGTAACGTTAACCGACTGTTTGAAACAACCCGCCCTTACTGTATATAAATAATCTGAATAGATTATTTACGAACAACATATTTATTACTTCGTTTACTAACTGTCGCACGTACCGCAGGGCTAATGACGTACTTAAATGATAAAACGTTATTGTGAACCTAATTATTTTTTATCTTTTGCTAGCCTTCGTTATTTGTATGTAGGTATCCTTTACTTATAATTTGCAGTGCGCTACAAATACCTGCTAATCTGAACTAAGTAATCGAGACCAATCATGTTCAAAAATCAATTTTACCCCTATTAATTTATTATTTTTATGCAACATCATATTTTACCCTGTGCTGCTGTAAAACATGATGGTCCTTTTATTTCGACTTTTAATTCTATTCAATAACTTGACAGTTCAAAGAATAATAATGGTACCACACTAAAACTAATAGTGTTGGGATAGTGAACGATTTTGCGTAAAGAACGAATGATAAAAATGGTTTAATATTTTTTTTTGTACTGTATTAATAAGAACTAAATTATAATAATAATAATAATAATAATTTATTGAGCAAAAATAATAATTAATTACGATCTAGCCTAAAAGACTAGCAATAAGCAATTTATCTCTGACTTAATATGTTACGTGATAAACTAAAACTAAAAATAGTGTCAATATGGAATTTTTTACAAGTCCGTAGCACTTTCTTAGAGTCTGATATAATTTATGGTTTAATTTAAATAAAACTTTAAATATTCGTATGTAAGATGTGGAATATATGAACAATCAATAATCCATACTAATCCATACTTTATCCATACTCCATACTTATTATTATTTAATATTATAAATGAGAAAGTAACTCTGTCTGTTACGCTTTCACGATGAAACGGCTGAACCGATTTTGATGAAATTTGGTATGAGAATATCTTGAGCCCTGGGGAAGGACATATGCTCCTTTTTAATCCGCGACTTCGTCTGCATCCACGATAACCGACATTCACGCGGACGAAGTCGCGGGCAAAAGCTAGCTGTTAATAAAAGTAATTTCCTTTCTTTTTCTTCTAATAGAAACAAAATAAAAATCATATTATTTTACTTTTGTCATTTAAATAGTGTACCTATAGATCTATATGGGTGTGATCAGGGGTGGTCAGCTTCTTTAGCGGCCAATGCCAACAGCGGCAGGATTTGCAAAAAAAGGATAGCGCTCTATGAAAGAATGAGAAAGTTGATTCAAAAATTTACATACCCGATTCAATACTTCCCTACCATTTTGGTAGATTTTGTTATTAATCGAAGTATATCAATGATGAACATTTACTGAATTAATTTGAAATTATTTGAATTATAGAAATTAAGGTGTTCAAATTTATAACACCATGATTTTTGACACTTTTTTTAAGATTCAATTTTAGACAAATTAACCTTTTGAACAAATTATCATAACCAAATTATGGTTGGACTTATATTTCTAGATAATGGCAACTTTAACTACTCTTGTCACTTTACCAAGTATTATAATGTATAATAATATGTATTTTTATAGATTTTTCTCTGCTTCCAGCTGCTGTTTTTGTTACTTTGTTTATTGTTTTTTTGAATTGCGAGATAGAGACTCCTGTGCGAAACTGACGCTTTTTGTGTTGTGAATTTAATAATTACGAGGTAGAGACTCCTGTGCGAAATTGACGCTTTTGTGGTGTGAACCCCAAGATTACGAGATAGAGACTCATTCTTTTGTGCTATACTGACGCTTTTGTGTTTTTTTTCCACAATGGTTGGAAAAAAGAGTGTTAAGTGCGCAAAATGCGGTATAACCTCGAAGGAAAATTTCTTCTTTGACCTTTCATAGGTTTCCTCTCCCGTCCATTCATGGATCTCTAAAGTAAGTCTATTTTGCACAAATTTACACTCATTAGCTGGTACTCCGCTACTAACCCCTCGTTTAACTTTTACCTGTTGTTTACACCAAGGTATAATACATCAATAGGTACATGTATTCTACAAGTTTTATGCACCATTTGTAATATTATTATCGTTCACACTCAAATACAAGTATAAAACTTGTCTTAGACAAAACTTGTTTCGTACAAGACTTATTGTATGCAAATATGTACTTGTTTTGGATTTGTATAAAACATGTATCTGTTGTTGGTCTTCTACCAGACTTCTAATATACCCACTTACTAGTCATCTATATTAATATTATAAAGCTGAAGAGTTTGTTTGTTTGTATGTTTGGTTGAACGCGCTAATCTCAGGATCTACTGGTTCGAATTGAAAAATTGTTTTTGTATTGGATAGTCCATTTATCGAGAAACGCTATGGGCCCATGCGAAGCCGGGCCGGGTTGCTAGTGTAATAATAATGCTGTACTATGGAAGAGCGGAGTCTTCTAACACAGGCATTTTTTGCTTAAAAGGAGGCTCCAAACACTTAACCCTCTTTGTAAACTGAAGCATTAATAAACTTAGTATTATTATTATTACTAGTTTTGTCATCCACGTCAAAAACAGTATATAATAGAGACTTACATATTTTAAATTGATGAATCAGCTGGTTAATTTCAATAGAAAATTAAAAAAACACGCAGTCTTTATTCTAATTTTTTACAAACATGTTCAAGAATAAGGCTCAATTAATTTTAATGCTTTTGTTTTCAATCACTCCATGAGCCCATTGCATAAAATACACAAATGTTATCAAACTAGTATGGATATAGTTAAAAACAACAACAACAAAAACACACACAACACACAACACAAATAACAAACAAGTACACAGTACAAGTATTCTACAAAAATTTCAATACCCTATACAAGACTAGTATAAAACATGTATTTAAAACAAGTATTATGCAACTGTGAATGCTATCATTGTATGAGAAAAGTATTTGTCACAGACTCTGGTGTAAACGTTAAAGTGTTTTATACATGGATATCAAACTTATAGACTAATCCGATCTGAGCAAAATATAAAACAAATTATGTAGAAAACAAGTATAATACAAGTTGTGTCTTCGAAAAGTATTATACAAGTTTTGTATAAAACTTATATTTTACATGTTTCTTTGTGTAAAGGAGGGGGTAGAATACATGTATTATATGTTACCTTGGTGTAAACAAGGGGTAAGACCACAGATCAAAAAATATCTGTAGGCTCTTAAGTATATTTTTTAATACTAATAATAATAACTTTATTATCAGGCAACTGTGGCCCATAGATAAAATACTTAAAATAAAAACATACAGTATTATATCAGATACAGTTTAAAGGTTTATTACAATATACAATTTGTAGAAATTCTATTTAGGAACCGAAGTTGTTAGCTAGTTATCACACTACACTAAATGGAATTCTAAATTGATCAATTTAGAATTCAATTTAGTAAACCACCAATTTACACTAAATCGGATCCTATCTGTTCTAACTGCAATTACACCTGCCGATTTCCTAAATAGATTTTCTACAAATTGTTTAGGGTATTAAACCTTTTAGTCAACTTGTTGTATTGCCTCATCTGGCCAGCAGACATATACAGACAGCTTGTTCCTTAAAATTAATCATTTGTTCTATAACTTTTTTAGTAATACAACAATATCTTTTCCAGGGCTAGAGTTTGGGCAAAATTTTGTTTTCCCAGTGATGATTGGACTTCAGATGAGTCATTGGTCAAACTGAATAAACAGCATAAGATGCTATGCAGCAATCATTTTGATGATTCCTCGTTTACGAGCAATGCCAAAATGAGATTAAATAAGTTTGCCATTCCAACGGAAGCTCAAAATATTATGGCCCAATTACGAGACGCACATCCATCTAAAGAAGCACAAAAACCAAGCACACCAACCAGTAAAGTGAGTATTTTTTTTGTTTAAGAACAGCTAATATGTTATTTTTAATTCAAATGTTCAAGTTCTAAATCTGTCCAATGTATTGACAGGACATACCAATCTATATTTATTATTTTAATTTATACATGAAATTGTTATCTACAAACCAGTCCAAAAAGTGACTAGCAAGTGTAACTTAGGCTTGCACATAAATATGTGGTCATCACTTGGATGCATATGGAATATCTATGAGAAAAATTAAGCAATATAAATAAAATTTAGGGGCAGATGAAACTCTATGATTAATGAACCATCAACAGATTTTTAATGAGACTTAAATTGATTAGTAGTTGGGTTCTCATAAAATAAACCGTTGATCATTTGTTTATCCAATCGTATGATACACAAATATAAACATTTTGTTGACGAAAGTTAATTAATGTGCTTAAAATGTTTCAGTACCAGGAGACTCAAATGCAGTTGATGGACGTTACGGCCAGTACTTCGCAGTGTTCTACATCCATAAATGAATATAACCTTCAGAGCCCAGATTTGACTAAGGTAATTCAATTAAATCAATTATTCAATTGTACAGATTAATATTTCGTTTCAACGGGCCAAATTCATTTTGTCTAAATAAAATTGATTTTATTTTGCTGTTGATATACACATTATTTATTTACATAAGTCATACTGTATAATTATAATTAATTCATTACTTAGTTAAATCAAAACAAAATTCAGAGGAAAGACCACACTAAAAAAAATTGCAGGAAAAGAAAATCACACTTTATTAGTGAGTATATGTTTTTAAGAACAGCTTAATTGTTATTTTTAATTCACATGTTCAAGTTCTAAAACTATCCAATTTATTGACTGAACATACCAAGCTATCCTATTGATTATTTTCATTTATACATGAAATTGTTATCAACAAATAGATATTTTTTGTGAAGAATTGTATTGTTACCAGTCCAAAAAGTGACTAGCAAGTGTAACTTAAGCTTGCAGATAAACATGTGGTCATTATTCGGATACATGTATAATATTATGAGAAAAAATAAGCAATGTAAATAAAATTTTGAGGCAGATAAAACTCTATGATTAATGAACCAACAACAGATTTTTAGTCTAATTCGTTTAAACGAGCAATTCTTGTGTATATATATATGTATATATATACTAGCTTTTGCCCGCGACTTCGTCCGCGTGGATGTGGGTTATCGTGGATGCAAGCGAAGTTGCGGGTTAAAAAGTAGCCTTTGTCCTTTACGGGGTTCAAGCTATTGTCAAACCAAATTTCATCAAAATCGGTTCAGGCGTTTCATCGTGAAAGCGTAACAGACAGAGTTACTTTAGCATTTATAATATTAATAAGTAAATAAGTATAACTAATAAGTATAATAAGTATGGATAACATAAGCTAGCAAAATGGGGGATAATAGATCCCACCAATACCCAGTGTGAGTGCGGTGATCCTGACCAGACAATGGCCCACTTACTACAGTGCCCTAAGTGCCCCTACACCTGCACCTTAGAGGACATTAACAATGCCACTAATGCTGCAATAAATGTGGCTGCCTACTGGGCCCAAGTAGTGTAACAAAAAATAAAAAGGAAAACCATTGATTCGAAAAGAAGAAGTATGGATATAATCTGAATCTCGGAAACGTCTCCAACGATTTTCATGAAATTTAGTATGCAGGGAGTTTCGGTTCAGGTGTGATAAATCGATCTAGTTAGGATTAATTTAAAATAAAATACCGAGCAATGCTCGGTCGCCCAGGTACTGAGACTTAAATTGATTAGTAGTTGGGTTTTCATAAAAAAAAACCGTTGATCATTTGTTTATCCAATCGTTTGATACACAAATAAAAACATTTAATTGACAAAAACTTAATACATGTGCTTAAAATGTTTCAGTACCAGGAGACTACTGAAATGCAGTTGATGGAAGTGACGGCCAGTACTTCGCAGTGTTCTACATCCATAGAGCACTTAAATGATTATAATCTTCAGAGCCCAGATTTGACAAAGGTAATTCAATTACTCAATTGGACAGATTAATGTTTTCTTTCAATGGGCCAAATTCATTTTTCTCTAGATAAAGAAAATTGATTTTATTTCGCTTTTGATATACACATTATTTACTAGCTTTTGCCCGCGACTTCGTCCGCGTGAATGTCGGTTATCGCGGATGCAGATGAAGTCGCGGATTAAAATGTAGTCTATGTCCTTCCCCAGGATTTAAGCTATCATCATACCAAATTTCATTAAAATCGGTTTAGCCGTCTCATCGTGAAAGCGTAACAGGCAGTTACTTTCGCATTTCTAATATTAGAATGGATTTGGTAATTGCATTGGTTCCATTAAACAAGTCATACTATATAATTATAATTTGAATATAATTAATTCATAACATATTTAAATAAAAATAAAATTTAGTGGAATGAGCACACTAGATTTTTTGCAGGAGGTCTCATGTTAGATTGTGAAAATGTGGTCTACCATTATGTTGAGTATGTAGTAAACTTAAACTCATTGAAAGCTCTGACAGTGTTATTATATTTTTTAACAGGAATCATCGAAAAGCAAAGGCATATTAAAGGACCTGGATGTTAAAAAAATCACTGAGCTAACACCCAGAAAACAAAAACTGTATAGAAGATGCAGGAAAAATTTGACTGAAATCTTAAGACTTAGAAGAAAAATTAAAAATGTTAAAAAGTGCAACAGACATGTTCTAAGTTCATTGCACTTTGATACAGCAGTGAACAATATGATGAAATCCAAATTAAGCAGTTCATTTTATTTGTTGTTGCAAAGCCAGTTAAAAAATATGCCGAGAAAATTAACTGGACGGAGATGGACACTAGACGACAAAGTTTTAGCCTTAAGCATGTATAAAAAGTCTAGCTCATGCTATAGGCTATTATGTCGACTGTTTTGTTTGCCTAGCGTGAGTTCGCTCAAGGCATTATTAAATAAAATACCCATGATTTGTGGAATCAATGGTCAAGTGATTGAAACAATTAAAGAAATCACAAAACAGAGGTAATTCAGTGACAAACTGACAATTTGTGTGTTGTGTCTTTTGACGAAATGTCAATAAGAAAAAACCTCAGTTTTAATGCAAAACTAGATCAATTAGACGGCTACCAGGATCATGCTGCCCAGGGCCGAACACAAGAAATTGCGAGTCACGCCTTAACTTTTATGGCTATTGGAGTCAGAAAAGCCTGGAAGCAGCCAATAGCCTTCTATTTTTCAGGAGACTGCGTCACAGCTGACAGATTAGCCGTGCTTCTTAAGGAGGTGGGCCTTCTGTTTGTTTCTTTTACTTAATAAACTAGCTGACCTGACAGATGTTGTACTGTCAATTGGTTTTTCAAACTTTCTGACCGTTCAAACCTTCCCTGAACTTCCACAAATATTTCAAGCCCAATATTGGCCTAATCGGTCCAGCCGTTCTCGAGTTTTAGCGAGATTAACGAACAACGATTCTTTTTTATTATATAGATAGATAGAAGATTATCTTAGTCTTGAATTATTTTTATTAATTGATTAAGAATATCATTAAGGTGTAACTAAAATAAATATGAATTTTCAGGTCTTGAGCAGTTGTTTTGGCGCTGGATTAGAAGTGCTTGGCGTCGTATGTGATTTGGATGGCGTCAATTTAAGGGCTATAAATTTATTAGGATCAACGAAAGATCGACCATTTTTTGACCATGAGGGACATGAAATTGTCACTATCTTAGACCCTCCGCACCTGCTTAAATGTTTTAGAAACAATTTTTTAAAACATAATGTACAATTTGTACAAGATGTACAAATAGATGGTCAACGTAGAATAGGTTGGTATTGCTTATTATTGGTGGTGTAGGTATAATAGCGCGTATTTTTATAATCATAATAATATTCATTAGTTTTGCTGCTCTTTCATATAACAATTATAGAAGCCTTGGTTGTGCTGGCCTCAGTTCTGGTGCTGGTGATTGCACCTTTCACATGATGAGTCAATACTGTCATAATATGAAACCCACCTTAATCTCTCTATGTAAGGCTGTATTAATATATTAAAAGTTAAGTTAAAAACAAAACCACCAACCATCATTTTCATTTCTCTGTTACAAATAACCAGAATAATTATTGATTTTTTAATCTTCTATTGCAGGAGTAGCTAAATGGTCCCACATTGAAGAATTCTATAATATAGACAAAAAGAACCCAAATTTCGTTTTTGCTCCAGCATTGACTCAGCAACACCTTCTGCCGAATGGCAAACAGAAGATGAAAGTTCGTCTAGCTGTTCAAGTTTTGAGTCATTCTGTTGCAGCAGGATTATTTGCCAAAGTAGCACAAAGTAAGTTTCAGCATATTCTGTCTGTATGAAAGTCAATAAGGAGGGTCATGTTTATCTCACGAATATGTGAATATGATTCATTTATGTTCCTTCATACTAAACAAGTGAACTGATTTTGACAAAAGATGCTGGAAAAAAAAGCAGATAATCTCATTTCAAGCTATAAGTGTAGCTCCTGGTAGACAGTTATTTATTTTTTTGTTAGCCTGTTCTGTCCCAAAATCATTATTATCAAATTAAATACTGATATTCATAAGAAATGAATAAAACCAAACCAGAAAACAAACATGAAAGAATATATTTTTTTTATTGTATCAGTATCAATTGGTATGACCTATCTGGATTCTGGAATCCTATTACCGCGAGCTAATAGCTATACTAATATCTTGAGATGAGATTAGATGGTGTTTTACACTTTTGACTGATCGTAACAACTGTGTCTTTAGTGTACTATCAGTATAAACGTTTTGTGTCATGTCATGTCAAATGCAAAAAGTCCTTGGAACATTAGTTTTTTTTTTTTTTTTTTTTAATTCGCTAAACTTACAGCTGTTAGCAGAGAATATATAGACACATTTTACGTTTACTTTCAGACGAATTACCACAAGATGCCTTGGGGACTGCGACGCTTATTTCTAACATGGACAAATTATTTGATGCCATGAATGGTGACACGCCAGATAGAAAAAAAGGAAAAGAATATCTCACCAACATGTGTGTCCTCAACCAGCCCTCATTTAGATTTTTTAAATAAAATGAGGATTTTTTTCGCGGAAATGAAGTTTTTAGGGGCTAGAAGTAAGCCCCCATCACAAGATGGCTGGTTGAGGACTATGAACGCAATTGAGCGCATATTTAAAAATTTAAAAAAATATAATATTAACACATTGTGTGTCCGAAGGCTCAATCAAGATCCTCTCGAAAATTGTTTTGAGTGCATTCGAAGTAACTGTGGTTGTAATCCGAACCCCACTTCAGTTCAATTTATTGCAGCATTGAAAACTAGCATAATAACAAATTTAATTAACAATAATAAAAACAGAAACTGCCTGGATGATAATAATGATATATAATATTAAATAATTTTAAAGTGTTTCTTCGTAAAGGTTGTGAACAATATATGATGCTAACTCTTCTACACCTTTTCCAGAGGAAATTTCTATTCAAGGTATAGAAGAGTTAGATATACCTCAGTGCTCTGGAGAAATGCAAGCATGTGCATATGTGTGCGGCTTTATCACAAAAAACATTGCAAATAATTGTGAGCTATGTAAAAAAATTATGCTTGCTGATCCGAACACTGAGGTATGTCATTTATTCACATCCTTTAAGGAATATGACGACGTAAGATGTAGTTTAAAATACATCCAGCCCAGTTTCTGTAAAATGGTTGAAAATGCTGCAACGTTAATAAATGATTATTTAAAAGAAAATTCGCATACTACGAAAATAAAACAGAATTTATTAAAAAAATGCAATAATTTAAATAAAGATTGGCTGAAGGGGTGTGACGAACACTGTGAAATGAATTTAAAAAAAATAATTGAAGGTACAGTTGCAATATGCCTGAAACGGTTTTGTATTCTTAAAAATCGAGGATTGGTTGAGGAAGCCTCAAAAAAATCTTTATTAAGAAAAATAAATATATTAAAACACGTTTAAAAAGCTTGTATTATTTGACATTACAAATTCCCTACACGAAGAATTTTCGTTTGATGTTTTCTGCACAATATTATTTTGTTCTTATAAATGAGCAGAAACAAGAAAGGAAAATTCTATGACCGATGTTAATTATTAATACCAGAATTTCGATAGGCGTAAGTGACAATTAGTTAAATGTACCATTTAATTGATTGCCCCTTATGCCTATTGAAATTCTGGTATTGAAATAAAAAATTGGGAGATTGGAAACACTTCAAATCTCCCGCGTTATTAATAGTTACTGGTGGCGTAAACGGCAGCGCTAGTGTGCTTCTATGTAAGCATTTATAAACTACGAAGTTGACGTTCTTCCCTTTATGGGTATATATGTTCTGTGGATGTGTATGTGTTTAGATTTTTAATAGTGTATTACATAACGTGTTTTTAAGAAAAAATATTTTTCAAATGAAATGTTTGCATAAATTATTTAAGTTCATTTAATTTCGTTCATTCTTACACCACCTCACTTTTTGTAAATTTCTGGTACTTATCCCTTCAACTGTCAAGTTACTGAATAGAATTAAAAGTCGAAGTATAGGTACTATTTCCCGCCGGAAGACATCGCGTCGTCATATATTATTATTACTATAACATTAGGGTTCAAGCTCAGTCTGTACCACAGATATAGAAAGACTTACATAACGCAAGAGCAAAGTCTACTTCGCGTGCCTAGCTTACGTAGGTACAAAAATCGTAAGTAAAAAAATTAAGTAATTGTTTCCTTACATCGGTAAGTCATTTTGTTATTAATATTATGCGTAATTAATTTAAAAAACAATTATTTTTAATCTAATACCCTCAGTAATACCTGGTAATACCAAATTTGAGAAAAACTAAACATTGTGACCTCGTAATAGGTAGTCAAAAAATGGCACGCTTGGTTTTCATACAGATCGTGATACATGCGTTATCTATACCCTGTTCACAATAAGATTAGGCATAACACAAACCTTTTTTACAGTGCCTTCAACCGATTTTGACTTCTATTCCGTTGTCTTAAGGATGACATTAGAGGCAAAAAAGTGGTTACAATAACAACTGTTTACTGCAGTTGCCATTTGTCATGCCAGCAACGCAATAGAAGTCAAAATCGGTTGAACGAACTGTAAAAAAGGTTTGAGTAAATGTTTAATCTTATTGTGAACAGGGTATAGGGTCTGTCTAAACCTGTGTCTGTACCAGTTTTCATCAAAATCGGTTTAGTAGCCGTGAAAGCGTAACAAACGAACGAACTTACTAACTTTCCTATTTTTAGTACCTATTAGTATAGATTACAGTTTAGATTTATCATTTAGACACGTATTACCTACGACACTAGTTCTTAAACAGCAAATGAGACTAGGTAGTTAAGCGTTCAAAGAAGCTACCTGAAGCTGCGACTACCTGTCCTAGACTGTAATCAGTCAATGAACTCTAAAAATTAGTCATAAAACTACTTACTTTTAAACTTCCACTAACTTCAGCGTTATATGCCTCTTCAGCGTACATCATGACAAGCCTTTATTATATTACGTCACACTCACACATACATCGTCAAATTATCGACATTGATAGTAAAAATCATACGTAACGCACATCACTATTTCAAAAATCAGAATTTGTTTTTTTATGTCTGTCAATGAACTCTCAAAATTAGTCATAAAACTACTTACTTTTAAACTTCCGCTGACTTCGGCGTCATATGCCTCTTCAGCATACATCATGAATGACCAGCCTTTATTATATTACGTCACACTCACACATACATTGTCAAATTATCGACATCGATATTAAAAATCATACGTAACGCACATCACTATTTCAAAAATCAGAATTTGTTTTTTTATGTAACATTGAACGTAATTAATTATTATTATTACTTGGGTTGATGACCTTTAGTTAATTGTTTATCTAAGAAACTGTTATTGGCATTGAAATGTATTTTATTTATACCACATTATCGTCTTAAGCGGACATGAGACGATAGGTAGGTAATTTAATTATATCAATTTTTTATTTTTTATAATACTTTTGTACCACGATGCCAATCCCGTTCCGAGTATAACGCAATACTAATCGCAATAACCTACACGTGTTTAATCTAACTATCGTACTTTTATCAAAAGATATCGATAAGGTCTGCATATTTTGCATGATAAGTAGTAGTAGTACCTACTTCTACACAGCAACAATGAGCGTATTTTTTTAAAACCTCAGAAGCAACAGAGAGGTCTTATTAGCTGTTGCTTTTGTTTGCGCAACGACGCCAATTTTACTAATTAACTAACATGTTTATAAGTGACTGATAGCAGGTCTCAAACACAATGTTCTAACCACAGATATAGATAGACCCTAGATAACGCAAGTATCACGATCTGTATGAAAACTAAGCGTGCCATTTTTTGACTGCCTATTATGAGGTCACAATGTTTTGTTTTTTCTTAAATTTGGTATTACCAGGTATTACTGAGGGTATTAGTTAAAAAATAATTGTTTTTTTAAATTAATCACGCATAATATTAATCACAAAATCACTTACCGATGGAAGGAAACGTTTACTTAATTTTTTTACTTACGATTTTTGTACGTAAGCTAGGCACGAAACTAGGCTCGCGAAGTAGTTGCTCTTGCGTTATCTAGGTTTATCTATATCTGCGGTTCTAACCAAGTCAAAAAAGGTACGTCCTCAAGCAAATTTCAGCAGGTGATGTTGGGAACACTGGACGGTACCGGAGTCGATAAGGGCATCTTCATTATCATCATCAGCCGAAAGACGTCCACTGTTGAACATAGGCCTCCCCCATAGAACGCCACAACGAGCGGCAACCTGCCGCTTGCATCCACCGGTTACTCACGACCTTGACGATGTTGTCGGTCCATCTGGTGGGAGGTCTACCAACTCGAGAACCTTTCTTCCCCATCGGTTATCGGTTCTTCGAGCGATGTGGCCTGCCGATTGCTACTTCAACTTGCATATTCTGAGAGCTATGTCGGTGGCTTTAGTTCTTCGGCGAATTTTCCGCTTGCATCCATCGGTTACTCACGACCTTGACGATGTTGTCGGTCCATCTGGTGGGAGGTCTACCAACTCGAGAACCTTTCTTCCCCATCGGTTATCGGTTCTTCGAGCGATGTGGCCTGCCGATTGCTTCTTCAACTTGCATATTCTGAGAGCTGTCGGTGGCTTTAGTTCTTCGGCGAATTTCCTCTCTAGATTCTATCGCGCAAGGAAACTCCGAGCATAGCTCTCTCCATGGCTCGCTCCGTGATACTAAGCTTCTCTTGGTGGCCAGCAGTTAAGGACCACGTTTCTGTGCCATAATTATGTCATCACTAGCAACACACACTGGTTAAAGGTACTTAGTGAGTAATGGTAGGATGACACGTTACGATATACTTGCGCAAGTTGTGCCCACAAATGACTCAGATAATTTATTCGCTAATTTACCCCACATACGTTTATGCATACTTGTGCAAGTCTATATATACTTGTGCAAGTATAATGCACACATACAAGTACGTTACGTGTGTTACGTTACCTACGATACCTACACGTAACGTAACGCACGTAGCCACTCCTGCATTTAGGGTTGCCAGGACGAAAAGCGGGACAGACCAGCCATTTAAGCCGGACATTTGGATAAAAAGGCCGGACAGTGGAGGGCGGTGTAGTCCGCTCGCTGGCGCTAGCGATACAAGGTGAAACGGGCTGAGCGGAAACGACAAGGATAAAAAAATGGTCAAATTTCAAGAGCCGGACATTTCGGACAACGTCTAATTTGACCGGACACGCAACCAAAAAGCCAGACTGTGTCCGATCTTATGCGAACGCCTGGCAACGTTACCTACATTAGTTTCTATACTACCGGCCTATATCTTATGTTTTTATTTTTTACGAGCTACGCCTGCATACTCAGTCGCCGTAGAAGCCAGAAATCCACAATAATCTTGTGTACAAATATTCTGACTGTGATGAAGCCTTAACCAACTTAGTTAAATGGGGTACCTAAGTGTGTGTGCGTGCCAAAATAATAAAAACCGGACAAGTGCGAGTCGGACTCGCCCACCGAGGATTCCGTACATATTAGTAGGTACATATCCATATTTCTATACTAATCCATACCTACTATCCATACTTAAATCTACTTAATATTATAATTGCGTTTTTTGCGACATAAACGTATCTTTTTTTCACGTTAACATAAAGGGTTGATTTTTTTACAGCATCAAGGGACCGTAGATTTGAGTATATGGTTTTAATTTCAACTCGATACCTCCACGCGTTCCCGAGATAAAAATTCTTGACAGACAGACAGACAGACGGACAACAAAGTGATCCTATAAGGGTTCCGTTTTTTCCTTTTGAGGTACGGAACCCTAAAACAACCAGTTTTACGAAGGGCCCTTTTCGTGTCATGAGGATTATCGCCTGCGCGTGGATCTGGTGATAGCACGCTCTTGGCCACACGCAGGACAAAGATTTCGTTTGCCGCCGCAGTGTCGTGCGTGTCGCTAGTGACAAAACTTGTGCGTACTATGATCATGCGTGCGACCCGCAACACAGTAAAAACAACACTGGAGGCAGAAGAACGGCGCCCGCATGCGGTTAGCACGCACGTGGGTTTCTCGCCCGCAGCCAATCTGCGTTCCGCGCGCGTGCTGCCCGCATGATAGGAAAAACATGTATGAAATGATAGGATGCGGGCAGCCTGCATGTAGACGAGATCCGCTTGCGGACGAAAACACGCATGACAGGAAAAGGGCCATAAGGGGTAAGTATCGTGTAACCCAGCAACTGTGTTGTAGAGGTTCGAAAGGCAGTCGCTCCATGTAAAACACTGGTATTCAGCTGCATCTGGTTAGAATGGAAGCCGACTCCAACATAAGTAGGAAAATGACGTAGATGATGATAAAAGTTTTGAACAAAAAGACAACCGCCTTCAAAAAGTGAAAAATAACTTTCAATTCGCAAGTTGGCTTTGGTTTTGCTTGTTGGTTTGTATTGCCACCGACTTGCGAATTGAAAGTTAGTTTTTACTTTTTCAAGGCGGTTGTCTTTTTGTTAAAACTTTTTTTTCGCTTTTTAGTGCCTATAATTCTTATCATACAAATTAATTACGAAACGGTGACACTAAAAAAATTCAGTCATGCCTTAATATTGTACCCTTAGGGGTGGAATATTTTCATGAAATATGAGACCAAATTTGAGGTATACACTATCAATTAAAAAACTAATCATCGAGATCGGACTACACTGAAAAAAGATATGGGTCAAACATAAAAAAATAAATGAAAACTACTGGGCCAAACTATGTTAAACTTTTATGGGACCACATGGCAACTATTCTGCATCAAACTAAAGAAGAATCACAAATCTCAGCGTAATCACATCTCATACATAAAAAAAACCAATCGAATTGAGAACCTCCTCCTTTTTGAAGTCGGTTAAAAATAATAAAACTTTCCAAGTGCGAGTCGGACTCGCACACGAAGGGTTCCGTACCATTATCTATACAACATTAGACATCGAGCAAAAAAACGGCAAAAAATCACGTTTCTTGTATGGGAGCCCCCCTTAAATATTTATTTTATTCTGTTTATAGCGGCAACAGAAATACATCATCTGTAAAAAATTAAATGTCTAGCTATCGCGGTTCATGAGATTTAGCCTGGTGGCAGACAGCCAGACAGACAGGACAGACAGACCGGGCAATGGAATCTTAGGGTAGGTTCCCGTGTTTACCCTTTGGGTACGGAACCCTAAAAAATCGTAGTTGTAAAACACACCTGTGACAGCCATCTCCCGTTCCTTGTTGTCGACATATTGTCACTGTACTTCGGCTTAGTTTTAGATTCGAGCAGTTTCTCCTTTTGTAACAAATGCTCGTGTACTGTGTTCTTATTTAGATGTTTTATCATATTTTAGTTTACATTTAAAACAATCACTTTATAACTTCACCAACTTAATATTTCCCACAAGCATTCCGATACGCACGCACTTATTGCACTAACGCGAAAATGTACTTGTGACGTACGTAGCGATTAATCTCGATAATGCCAACACTGCCGTTTAGAACAGAGTACAACAAAAAAAAAAAGAAACGTCAAATAAAGGCGCGAAAGGCAAACTTTATAAAATTAAAACCGAGCACGCACAAGTATCTTTATCTATCGAACGCAGAGAAATAAACGTTGTACATCATTGTCTGCCCTCTTTGACGATAACTGAGAACACAATTATTAGGTATAAGTATGCCTATTTGCAATACAATCCTACTCAGTACATATAAATGTGAAAGTTTGTCACGATGGATATATAGAAGTTTGTTTGTTACTCTAGTTCTCAATTAGACGTGATTTTAGAATTCATATTTGAGATTACGTGATAATTAATCTTATTTTGTTACACACTTGGCACACAGATATTGATTTAGCTGGATTTAGCTTTCACACGCAATTTTTATCCCATTTTTGTGTTACCGTTGAATATAGGATTTTGGCTGGAAAAAGACAGAACTTCTCTAAAAAAACCAGACAAGTGGGAGTCGGACTCGCCCACCGAGGGTTCCGTATATATTTGCAGGTACATATCCATACTTCTATACTAATCCATATCTACTATCCATACTTTAATCTACTTAATATTCTAAATGCGTTTTTTGCGACATAAACGGCCGTATCTTTTTTTCACGTTAACATAGAGAGTTGATTTTTTTACAGCATCAAGGGACCGTAGACTTGATTATATGGTTTTAATTTCAACTCGATACCTCCACGCGTTCCTGAGATAAAAATTCTTGACAGACAGACAGACAGACAACAAAGTGATCCTATAAGGGTTCCGTTTTTTTCCTTTTGAGGTACGGAACCCTAAAAACACTTGATTTTAGCTCTGAAAACCTGATTAATTTTAAATTTACTGTAAAATTGTTTTTTGTTGCTTTGAAATCAATATAAGTTAGTCAATTGAGTTGACAAATGACTGCCTTTAAGTGACGTCATTAGTATAAATTGCTATACAAAATCTATGAGAGCATCGCGTTTTGACAGCTTACAAAAACTATGTCAATTGGTTATTGTTGTCATCCCTATTCAAAGGACTACGCGCGAAGTCGCGGGCAGAAGCTAGTATATACATTTTCAGTAAAAGATTGTTTACGCGGTTAGCAACGCGGGTCAATGTGCAGTTAACAATAACAATGCTGTTAGCAGCTCGTTATAAATCATTAATTGAATTAAATCGCCTGTTTCTCTGGGTGGGCTTGACGAATTCTGTGATAGTAAGTAGTGGAATTAGATTACGCGAACTTAATAGTAAGTTAAGAAAGTATTGCAGAGACTGGCTGACAAGAGAAATACAACCTTATTTGTACAGATTTGGATTATGAGATACTCTTTTTGAATCAAGAAAAAATTTACAGTTTGACTGTGGCCTGGTCGGGACGAAATAGTATGAGAATTTAATTATTTAATACAAGGAATTTAAACAGAGTGGTGTATCAATAGTAGATTCAACTTGTCCCGGTCGTTATAGCTACCCATTGCCCCTTACCCAAATAATTTTAGTTAAACTTTGTATCTTCGTTCACTTCAGTCAGGGGGGGGGGCAATTATCGTATTTTGAAACAACGGTTGTATTCCAATCCAACCATGTCAATCTGTCAAAAATGCCTGTCATTTTTTACCAATTTTATGACATTGATTGTCGCTGAGATGAAACGAATTGAGATTAGATGTTGAACGAGAATTTTTAGCGCTACGAAAGTTTCAGACACAACTAAAATTGGCCTTAGTTCTGCTGAAACATCTAAGTATTTTTCCACTCCCATTAGTATCCGAAACAATTTCGCCTAGTAGTTTTGGAAATTTAACGCTGATTAATATTCAATCTATTCTAAGCATACGTTTAGAATGTACCTAAGTAACACATTTGGCATATTTTATTAGATAAACGTAATTAATTTAATTATTTAGACATTGTGTGTTTTGACAGAAAGAACTACTTGTGCTTATTATTTTGGTATCTGTATCTTTATCTTTATAGAGTACTAGCACTTTGCACCCCTCGGGGCGGTCGGGGCCTATTCAACATGGTGGGGCACGCACCCACCGTGTGGGATAGATTTGAACCGCCGGGCACTTCTTCTCATGCAACCGAACGGGATGGCGGGTTGCGGTTAGCCTAGCACCGGATGTGCCACCGACGACCTCCGGACTGCCGAGGTCGATTCCACCTCCGGTGTGCCTAGTGTGGCCCCGGACAAGAGAAGTTCCCGAACGCCAAATCTCAGGCCTAAGGTAACCTAATTCCCCCTTTCCTGTGATCCTATATCCAATTGAAGGGTTGAGTTAGTGAGGGTGTCGGCTGGTGAGAGGCTCTGGGTCTGTGGTGGTCGTTTTGAGGGCAGCGGATGGTCGAGCGGACTTGCAGTTGAGGCTCGTAGTCTCTTTGTATAAATGTACCCTGAGATTGGGAGCATTAGCTGCTAGGTTCGCTTGATCCGTTTTGTTTGCTGCTTCTCGGATGCCCATTGCTCGCTCGGAGCTGATTTTCACTGGTTGGCACCTCTGCCTACTCAACCTTTCAATCAACCCAACTCCCTCCCTCCCTTTCCCCATTTTTCCCTTCGGTCCATGAGGAGGGGTAACCTCACATCCAAAAAAGCCCACCACCTACAACCCAGGTGGGTCCCGGCCATGCCGGGGAATCCCACACCGATTCGCCGGTCTGCCCCTCACGTAATCTGGGAGGGGGCATAACTCTGCATAGTAGTGCGCCCATAACACTGGCTGCGACTCACGCGCCACATGACACAACCACGGCTGCGACCTCCGCGCCTAATGACACATCGACGGCTGCGACTTCCGCGCCTACCACCCCGTAAACGTCATACCTTCCACGAGTGCCTAGCAACAGAGCATCGTCCGGAACAGTATCACGAACAACCCCGACAATGACACCGACAACGCACAACTCTCTAGCCTCGAAGGCGAACTCCACGCGCTGGCACTCCAGCGCGAGAAGATCGAAGCGAGGCTAAAGAACATAAACACCGAACACCACGGTACGGGAAAGGAAGCTGGATCAGGTAACTCTAGCTTCATCTCTGTGGACGGAGTACGCTCGCTGAAAGGAAAGCGCGGAAAGATCCGGAACAGAGAAAGAGATCTCAGCAACCGTTTGCGCAAAATCCGCGAAGGCAATAGCCAGCGCGATGCAAAAACGGTTGTCTGTAAGGGAGTACGCGACCAGCCGCAAGTACGCGAAGGGGACACCCAGCGCGAAAAGCGACCGGACGCGGAAACACATGGGCAGGGACCATTACGCGAAGGGGAAACCCAGCGCGGAATGTCACTGCCCATACCAGAGTCACACGGGGACTGCAACTGGAACCGTACCAACACGACCAACACGACACGGGACCAACCCCAAACTAGTAGAAAGCCAGGCAAGCGGTCTGGATTTCTACGCCAGGTATCAACGGCACAGAACGCGTCAAACCCTTCGGAACCGCAACCGGGACCAAGTGGCCAGGCAGCGGCAAAGAGGGAACGTCCAAACGACACGGCTTCACCGAGTATGCTCCAGGGGGATGCCAAGCGTACGAAAATCCAGTCCGCTCAAGGGGGACAAAAAACCTATGCGCGGGCCACTCAGGACATTCCTGCACGGCTCGCCGTAGCGATTTGTCTCTCACCTCCCTCTCGAGACATGACCCCTGACGAGGCCGAGCACATTAAGCTCAGCCTTGAAGACCTCGTCATGGACGCTGATCCCTCCAATCCACTCCCGGCCTTCCGTGGTTATCCACGAATAGCGGACGGCACCGTACAGATGTGGTGTGAGGATGACAACGCCCTGACTTGGCTGACCCTGAATGTGCCTAAAATTAAGTTGCCCAACACCGACACAACACTAACAGTGATGAGGCAAGCTGAAGTGCCGACCCGTGTCCGAGCAGCGCTCTTCGTACCCAGGCACAACGGAGACATAGCGCGGCTCCAGAGTGTTCTGAGACGTCAGAATACCTGGTACGACATCGGGAGATGGTCACTGTACAGGGCGACATCGGTCGGTGGCGATAACCATGGGACTCATTTAACCCTGGGTATCCCACCGGACGAAGTTGAAAAGGTCTTGGGGAGGGAGCGACGTATATCGTATCTGCTTGGATCGATATACGTGCGTTTCTACCCTAATACCCGACCCTCGGAAACCCAGACGGAGACCCCAAGTGCGACACCAACACAACCGACACAGACGGCATACGACTCGACAATGGCAGAACTGGAGGAGGAGATGGCCAGAGCGGCGATGGCTGACGCGAAAGCAGAAAGTGCCCCACCCACATCACCGGGGTGGACGGAGCATCTGCTCGCCTCGTCGCCGGGCGACGACCAGCATGGTTTGAAGGGCGGGGGGGAACTTTCTGATGGATCGGTCTCCTCCTAATTTCGCTCCACTGCCATTGTCGACCAAGTCCAGCGCCCTGAACATCATCCAGACCAACCTCCAGCATAGCCAGACTGCCACGGCTTGCTTACGCAGGGCGCTGGAGGTCAAACCCCGAATTATTGCACTGATTCAAGAGCCGTGGATCAGAAACAACAGAATATGCGGCCTCAGTAACATCGGAGGTAAGCTAATTCTTGATACACAGAGCACAGACAAACCACGAACCTGTGTCTATATACCCAAAGATTTACCTTCCACAACACTCACACAATTCTGTTTCAGAGATCTGACAGCCGTCAGGCTCAACACTGACGCCGATACACCAGACATTGTTTTAGCCTCGGTATATATGCCAGGCGAACATGAAGACTGCCCACCAAAAGAGATGACTGACCTGGTGCAGCACTGCGAAGATGCCAACCTGAGCCTGGTCATCTGCACGGACTCAAACGCTCATCACCCGCTTTGGGGCTGCAACAAAGCCAACTCCAGGGGCGAGGTATTGTGCACGTATCTATTCTCTACTAACCTTAACATCATAAATCGCGGCTCGGAACCCACTTGGGCCACAGCCCGCGGACAAACAATTATTGACCTAACCCTAGCCTCAGAAAGCGCGGCTAATATTATCTCCAATTAGCACGTATCCAACGAACCTTCTTGCTCTGATCATAGAAGGATTCGCTTTTCACTATCAGCTAACACAAAAAAACCCGAACCAAGGCGCAATCCACGCCGAACAAACGTACCTGGCTACAAACGACTTTTGGCCTCCCTACTAGCCAGGCACCAAACACCTCTAAACATAACGGATCCCAAACAACTTGAAGACACAGTAACGAAGCTCTCAGAATACATAATTGAAGCCTACCACACCTGCTGCAAACTAAAAGACCCGAACGCCAAGGGCCAGGGAAACCCTTGGTGGAATGCGGAACTAAGTAAGCTCAGGCTAGCGGTACGCAAACAATTCACCAGAGCCAAAGTTTCCAGTCCTCAGGGGACTGGAAACTTTACAAAGAAACCCAATATACCTTCAAAAAACAAATCAGGGCTGCCAGTAGAGCAGCCCGGCGAAAATTCTGCGAGAATATTGAATCACACAGCGAGGCCGCGCGGGTGAGGAAAATCCTATCCACCGATCAAAATCGCACCCTCGGGTCGCTGAAAAACCCTGATAACACATACACGAAATCAGACTTTGAAACAAGCAAAGTTCTTTTGGAAACTCACTTTCCAGACTGCAGCCTCTCCGAGGACATGTCATGGACAAGTGAGCCAACATACACACCAAACAACCAGGATTGGTACAGAGCCTGTACCATAGTAACAGAAGACCGAGTAAGGTGGGCAATTAAAACCTTTAAACCCTATAAATCTGCAGGCCTAGACGGAATTTTCCCAGCTCTACTGCAATGGGGAGTTGATCTACTCACATCATGGTTGGTCGCGATCTATCGCGCCTGCCTAGCACACAACTACGTACCACGTGCATGGCGAGAGGTGAAAGTTATTTTTATCCCTAAACCAGGCAAAACAGACTACACACAACCCAAAGCGTACAGGCCAATAAGCCTGACATCTTTCCTACTGAAAACCCTTGAGAGACTTTGTGACCGACACATCCGGGACGGCCCCCTCCGGGAGCTGCCACTACACAAACAACAACACGCCTACTCCACAAGGAAATCAACAGAATCAGCACTGCACAGTGTGATTTCCAAGATCGAATGTGCTGAAAGTCTACAAATGTTCCTCACTAGCGGCTTTTATTGACATAGAAGGTGCTTTTGACAAAACCATTTTCCATAGCATCAACGCAGCTCTCGAAGTACACGGTGTGGACTCGACCCTGCGAGGATGGATCACCAACATGCTCAGACTGAGAGCCGTACAAGTCACGGTGAACGACACCACAAGAGCCATTGTGGCGAAAGGATGCCCGCAAGGAGGCGTACTCTCACCACTACTATGGAATCTCGTGGTAGATAGCCTCATAGGGGGCCTAAATGGTAAAGGCTACTTTACGGTGGGCTACGCTGATGACATAACCATAAAAATAAACGGCACACATGAAAACACACTATGCAAACCTTACGCGTCAAGCCTTGAAGATAGTAGAGGACTGGTGCAAGGAACACAGATTAGCAGTGAACCCTACTAAAACCGAACTTGTCTTATTCACAAAGAAAAGGAAGTTGACAACCCTACAGTTACCACACTTCTTTGGAACCACGCTAAGCCTATATCGACTGAGTCCAAATACCTGGGCATCTATTTGGACAAACAGCTGAACTGGGCTAAACACACCGACTACATCACCACAAAAGCCAGCATAGCCTTATGGCAATGCAAAAGACTGCTTGGCAGAAATTGGGGAATAAGTCCCAAAATCACCCACTGGCTATACACCACAGTCATCCGACCAATTGTCACATACGGTTCTCTAGTTTGGTGGCCCAGGACCAATCTGGGCACAGCCCAGAAAGAGCTCGAGAAACCTTGCTTCCCATAAGAACATTAGACAACGCTCCGGTTTATTTTTTTGCTTAAAGACTATAGCTACATTTTGATGAGTTGAGACAAAGTTGCAAAGAATTACCTGAAATCTGTTATAAAGACGTTAATATGAGAAAGAGTTGGATATTGAATGTATGCATTTAACAGAACGCTTGAAAATTGTTCATAGTGAAAATGAAGGGAGAAAGAATAGTCTATTGTAAATATTATTATCATATTTTAAGTGAAAACAAAATTGAAGTCATTTTCCGAATGTAGAAATCATATTTAGTATATTTTTAAGCATGATGGTAACTGCAGTGGGGAGCCTTCCTTCTCCATATTAAAAATAATAAAAAAGAATGAAGAAGTGCAATGCTTCAAAATAAATTAACCAGATTGTAGCTAATGCTCATGTAAGTGAAGAAGTGGTTAAAGATTTTGTCCATCTCAAATCTAGAAGGGTAATAAATACAAATCTTTCCTCTTTAATATTAGTGTCGATTTATTGTCATTGTAGATAAATAAAAATAGATCTAAAACTTTACTTATCTACTTTCTTTGTATATACTAACAAAATAGTGGTCTGTTTAGAGTTTAGGTCATAGGGGCCCCATTATCCTATTGTGCCCAGGGCCCCCAATAGGTTAAAGACGGCCCTGCATACAGGGATAATCGTCGGTTGGTGTCTTATTTCATATAAAGCTACCTAAGGGGCCTCTGCGAGCTGGCTTCGGCTCCTCGTACGCCTTACAAAGGCCCGGGACCTCTGGGTCCCGAGATACATAAAGTATATAAAATATAATAATAATAATCCATTTATTTTCAGGCTGCATAGGCCCATAGATAAATACCTTAACCTAAACTTACATATTTTATAATTTGTAACTTTTGTTAGTAGAAAAGACTTAAGACTATTGTTAGTAGCACTTCACTTTGCACTAAATTGTCTTTGTGCTGTCCTGTGGCACTTGTCCGCGAAAGCGACGGAACACCACGTCCAGCGGCCAAAAGTCTTCTTCCATGACGAGGGGCAGGAAACAATTCGGTACTCGCACCACAAACGCCTTGAAGTTAACGTTGTGGCGCGACTCCAGTAACTGCACCCTCGGCGTGTACTTCGTCTTTCGGCGCACGTACTCCACGATGTCCTCCGCCTTAGTGGTGTAGTGCAGGCGGGAGATATACACCGGAGTGTTCGGCTTAGCTGTACGCAGACTTACATCGGGCCCCGTTGGAGCTTTGCCGCAGCGGTTCGCGTTCTTCCGTGATCGGCGATTCCTCTTTTGCACCGTCACGAAACCATCCCCATTATCCGCCTTATTCGGTGCCTTTACGGGGACAGGCCTCACTCTCATAGTCCGGTGGGACGGCAATACGACACGACCGGAGAGAGATCAGGCGCAGGTCATCGCCTTAACATACTTTCCGAAGCACGGGGGTGTTACACCGCTGTCTTCCAAACTCCGGGCTGATAACGAGAAAATCTTAGTTTAAAACCAAACTACTTTGCCCGACCTGAGAATCGACCCGAAACCCCCACTCTCACCAGTCGCGCTACCGACTACGATACCAACAAGGATAATAAATAAATTAAAAACATTTAGGTAATTCAGATAATAAAATCCATACAGGCTAAATTAAAATACAAATCTATACTTAATATTATAAAGCAGAATTATTGTTTGCTTGGTTGAACACGCTAATCTCAGGATCTACTGGTTCGAATTCAAAAAATCTTTTTGTGTTGCTTAGTCCATTTATCGAGGCAGGCCCGTGAGGAAGGCTATAGGCCCATGCGAAGCCGGGTCCGGTCGCTAGTAACCTTACATCCGTTTAATGAAGGATCTCCATAGCGGAGAAGAGATCCTATCTGCTACAGTCTTCAGAATTCCGTTGCACTGCCACGCATTTATTCGGTCAGGGATAAGTACCGTTTTCTTGCGGATGACGGCATGAAAGCCATCAGTGCGATACAGTGCAAACATAACGATAACGATACACTACAGAAGCGAGGCAGCCCTAACATCATCTTGAAGATGTTGTTCTATTGGACGCGCAGGGGTGTGATTCTGTAGGACCTCATTCTTAACTTCAATTCTGAATCCGCTGTGAGTTTCTTGATGGGCATTCTAAAAACTCGGTTGATAATTCGAATTTACACTAGCGCCACCCTTGCGAGCATGTCAGCGAGTTGAACTAAATTGACAGGGAGATTTTGACTGATAAAGTATGAGATGACGTAAAAAGTGTAAGATAATTTCCCCGTCACTTCGACGCTCACTTCGCACTCGAACCCGATTCAAAGTATCAAATATATCAAGGTCATTTTGAACCCTATGCGAAGTAAGAGTGAATAGCGATGTGAGATGCAAGTTGTTGTTTGAATTTTACAGAATCGACCTACAGGACATCCAGCGATCTTTGAATTTTGGTGTGACTGACACAGATTTCCCATGTACCGTATGTTTCGATTTCCGAATGAGTTATGAAGTGAAGTATGGATTTGATATTAACGAATTTTTTGTATTAATCTGTAGAATTTGGCCCTACTACGAATCTAGGTGACACGCACAAGTGGTATTTATCACTTAATCCTACTGAAGACGAATCACCTAGTTATTTTCCACATTTTCATTACATATCAAATTGATAATTTTATCTATTCGTTGAGTGGGGTGCCAATAACCAATTGACATAACAGATTTACTTTTTCATATATCAATTAGATACGCTGTTGGTGATTGGTGGAAAAGAAGATTGAGTAGTACACACGGCTACACATCAAGCTATGCATTTCCAGTATAAGCGGATCTCGCATTATATAAAATTTCCATACAATGAGAGGCCAGCTTAAACTGTAACCTACCCAAAGACAAGCCCCAGTTACGTACACTCTTAGTAAAAAACCGGACAGGTGCGAGGCGAATTCGCCCACCGAGGGTTCCGTTCAGATTCCGTGGTTTGGTCACCCATGCAACTATGATGATAATGTACTTTTTAACCGACTTAAAAAAAAGGAGGTTCTCAGTTCGACCCGTATGTTTGTATGTATGTCCGCGATTATCTCCCGTTTGGCTGAACCGAGTTTGATGCGGTTTTCAGAAAAGTGTTTGTTACATTCTGGAGAAGGTTTTAGTATACAACAAAAAGAAATGTATTCAACGCCTTTTGAAAAAAAAACAACAAAAACCGAGTAGACGTTTTCGTTCCTTAATTCCATCTTTGGGAGGGCTATCAATCTCTGTTTTAACTGTGTTGCCGTTCCTTAATGGATTTGGGTGATAAGGAGGCACTAAAAAGTGGAAATTAAATTTTAAAATAAGGACTATATTTTTATGATTTTTTGATAAATGTGTAGTTTTCATAAAACGATATTACTTGCCCAATTTCATAATTCTAGGTCAACGGGAAGTACCCTATAAATTTTGATTCCTTGGGAGTATCGAAATATACGTTTTATGCGGCATAAACTAAGCGTATCTATTTGTCACGTTAACTTAGAAGTTTGATTTTTTGATAGACGTGCCGAAAGGCTCATTGGCAACGACTCCTTGGTTAAGGGTTAGTTCCAGAGCCTTGGATATCGCCGCATCGTTGCTAGCCTATCGGGCACATTTCGGAGAGTGTGCTTTTTTTTTTTTTTTTTTTAATATGTGGGGACATTTTCACACACGGCCATCTGACCCCAAACTAGGGAGACCCTGTACTATGGGTGTCAGACAGCTGATATACATACACAAATACATTTTTTTTTTGTAAATACATACATATATAGATAAACAACACCCAGACACAAAGCAAACACAAGTGCTCATCACACCAATGTTCACCCTGCTGCTGCTTTAGAATTGCACAACTAAATTCTCCATCCCCATTCCACAATAGGACGAGCAGAGAAACGGTGAAGCGTTACCGAATACCTACGGTTGCAGTTCCACGGTCTCGAACCAAGCGTTTTGCTTCCACATTCATTGTGCGCACTGCTAGCGCGCACTACGAAATTAAAAATGCGAAATTAAACCGATTGAAATAAACGGAAAGTCGAAACGAATTGTTTTCGTAGTGCGCGAACTCTAGAATATTGTTATTATTCACAGATTGGCGATTGTTATTCGCAACCATTAAAATTCGTAGAGCCAGGTGAATTGCGGCCAAACGCAAGCCTATTAGAAAAAAAAATTGTCGGCCCTACACATCCAAAACTAGACCATTTTGTCACCCTAGTTCTTTAAGCGAATATTCCTAATTAATACATTGTATGTAGTTGTAAGTAGGTACTTGTGAGTAATTAGTGTGACCATGACGCCACAAATATCTCAAGTGACCCGCGGAAACCTATCGAGTGTCCTCGGCGGTGGCGCCGCCGCCGAGATAACGGTAATCATTAATGATGAATAAAAATTCTAAAAATGTACTGATTAAAGGCGAAATATCGCCATTTGTAACTAGCAATCTACGCTAGCAGTAGGTAGTAGTAATAATAATATTCTTTAGACCGAATTTCGGTCACGGCGGCTAGGGTTACCAACCAGGGCCTCAAGTCTGCTATTACAATAGTGTCAGAATGGTCTATCATTGATTTCATAATTGTTGATTTTGACAAGTTTGGTAATCTACTAATATAATGGCGTCATTATGACTTTCCAATGGTCAACCACTGACACGACATTGAAAGAAATGATGTAGAATGGTAATCTCGTACAAAATAACAACTGAATGACTGACTTAGGCGGTAATCTGCAAAAATTTTGACAGTTCCTTTGATCAAAACCTACCATCAGAATGTCATTGTGCAGTCTTTGCTTTTAATTCGACCGACCAATGATCGACCATTATGAATTTAGCAGATTACGAACTTTTAGCAAAATGACAATGGTATCGTGTTGGAATGACGAAATTATAAAAATAGCAGACTTGGCCCCCTGGCGTCCCGATAAACTCAAACAGTCAGGGTTTTTGGATGCGTGTCCGGCCAAATTGGATAGTGTCCGGTCCGGCCTATCGAGTTATCGTTAGTACGCAGCTATTTTGTTTAAAGTTACATAATAAAGACGACTGAGTCATTTATACTAAGTATTTTATTTGTACCTAATCTCGGTAGAAGTTAAGACGATGTAATAATAAAGTAAGTATCAAAAAAGCTATAATACAGTACATAATAGACGGGACGGCCATCCGACACGACCGGGGAGTGATCAGGCGCAGGATAACGGTTTTACGTGCTTTCCGAGGCACGGGGAGGTCACACCACCAACTTCTAAACTCCGGCCTTAATACGTTTAAAGTTAGGTATGTTTAAAAGTACCCACTGTGCAGTGTTTTTCACAGTTGAATGGGAGGAACACTATCCATGTGATATGCTGTGAAGTATTGTAATATTACCTGTTCTGTTTCCTTTATGAAATCCGTGGCATCAGGTAGATCCATGTCGTCAACCGCACTGTTCGGAAGCATGTTTGATTCTGAACTATTTCGAGGTCAGACCCGATGTGCAGTGGCGGCGTAAGGGGGGGGCGGAGGGGGCGGTCCGCCCCGGGTGCCAAGCACCAAGGGGTGACAACGAAAACTTACTTGAACAGCCAAAGCATGCACACAAAATCTCGCTCTATTAAGACATATCAATAAATAACTACCTACGTTTGTGAACTTCCTTACTAATATCATATTTTGAAACGCATCGAAACCATATTATTTTCATATCTTTTTTCGAATATAATTATTGAGAGCGAGTGTTCTCATTTGGGAGCGTTACTTCAAGGTTTAATGTTTGTCAGAACTGTAGAAAAAGTTTACACGTTCTTTTCATCATCCACACATCGGTGGGAAATATAAATGTAGTGGTGTCCGTTATATGATTTATCAGAGACAAGATGAAGTGCTCATCACGACGCTTTTAAACCACGATTAACACCCCAAAGAAAACGTCGAAACAAGAGAAGCAGCATCAATTCTGTGACTTCAGTTTTCTATGCTATCTTTCCTTTTGGTGTGAAATCCTAGAAGTTCATCAGACAGAAAAGTATATACAAACATCTGGGCTATCGTTGGAAAACCGTGTGATAAAAATTAAAGCCCTTAAAAAATGTTCTTCGAAGTCAACGCAATCAAATAGTGGCAAATAGTGGAAAGGGCTATTTGCTACGCAACAATATTAAAGAGGATTTAGACATTCGGATTGAAGGAAAAAGAGGAAAGAGGTGATTTCGAACGCATATGCCTGGAGAAATGGCCCGAGATGCTGAACTTGCATTACCAAAGGAGTTGCAGAAAGCAATGTTAGAATGTCACGACAGATTTTACGAAGAACTAGACCATCATTACAGGGCAATGGATTTTATTCTGGTAACATTTAGTGTAATTCAGCATAAAATGTTGGTAACATCACCAGAAGAAGATTTTCGTGGAATCGTGGTATGGTTCTAATTCTGTTAAAAAAATACATCGTGTTGGAGATTTTACAATTGAGGCGCCATTTGGAAACCGCCAACATTTCTGCCCAAGAAGCGGTTCATTGGAGTTTCTCAGATTCAATGCAAAATGACGGCAGAACCTCTAAACCAGAGATCTCGGTGGAAGTTCAAAAGTTCTATGGACAGCTGTACAAATCTCAAGCGGTGAGACCTGTTTCCCATGGTACCGAAGATCCAAGGGCCCAATTGACCAGGATATCCCGGATGTTGACTAAAGCGATATTAGTGCGGCTCTGGAACAGCTTAAAAACAGCAAAGCTCCGGACATTACGACTGAGCTTTTAAAAGCAGGTGGGGCTACAATGACCGTTCAAGTAAAAAACCAAAAGACAAAAGCAATACAGCTGCGCAGAGAGATGAAACAAGATGATATTATATCTCCGAAACTTTTCACCAACGCGCTGGAGGACGTCTTCAAAACATTGGACTGGACTGGGCGGGGCATTAACATAAACGGTAAGTAGGTCACATATCTCCGGTTTGCCGACGACATCGATCCTCAAGACGAGGGGGCCTCAGCATGAACTTGGACCAAACGAAGGTTATGTTCAATCAACACGTCGTGCCAAGGCTGATCGCCGTTGATGGCAACTTGCTCGAAGTGGTCCAGGAATACGTCTACCTTGGACAGACGATCCAACTTCGAGAAGTCGATAGGAGGGTGTATTTCGGGTGGGCAGCATTTGGTAAGCATCGTCGAGTCTTCTCGTCGCCTATACCGCAGAGTCTGAAGACGAAATTCTTTGACCAGTGCGTCCTGCCTCATATGACTTATGCTGCCGAGACGTGGACACTTATAGCGGGGCTAGTTCACAAGTTCAGAGTTGCTCAGCGGGCAATGAACCGAGCAATGCTTGGAGTTTCTCTAAGGCCTAAGCGATAGCTAGAATTCCCATCGAGGATATCCGGAGGAGAACTAAAGTCACCGACACCGACACCGCAGAATCAGTAAGCTGAAGTGGCGCGACGGCTGATGGAGCAGACTTGTCCTAGAGTAGAGTAGAGAGTACCACGAATCGGTAGAAGTAGCGTGGGACGCCCTCCAGCCCAATGGGCCGATGACCTGAAAAAGGTGGTGGTGACTGGATGCGGAAGGCAGAGGACCGGGAAAACTGGCGCGCCATGGAGGAGGCTTATGTCCAACAGTGGACCTAAACTACACTGAAGTGATGATGATGAATGTAAATTGGGGGCTATTTTGAGTCTGTTTCAAGGTCTTAAATTTTTATAACAATTTGGATAGATACTTCATGAGAAACAAGCTTTTGAAAGTTTAAATTAATAAAATCATACTGACTTGGTCTACAATGAGCCAGCCAAGCGCGACTAACCAATCTTTCGATTTTATCAATTAATAGAGACAGGAAATTCAATTTTGATAATATGTTTATGTATTTTAGTAAAATATGGTCTCGTACCTATGCATGTTTAGTATAATTTGGTGTTTTATTTTGAGTACCTAGGGGTGCTCTATACACATCCGCCCGGGGTGCCAATCTACCCTACGCCGCCACTGCCGATGTGAACCTTCTTAGTTTAGTAAGTAGATAGTCCATAGATAAATCTGTTTGATTGTTTATTTACACGCGGTTTTAGCACTATAAGTATTATTTTAAGAAAACGTTGCACTACTGCGCGACTCTAGTTTACGTTACGACTGTGTTCTTTGCTTATTACCGTAAAAGAAGACGGTCCAAATTAAATTATGGAGACGTCTAAAAATAATTTAAATAAGGAGGGATTAGGTAAGTACCTGTTTTTTATTTCTAGTCTAGAAGTCTATCAAGTTCTGTCTATATAGGTAGGCAATATAAGCAATAGGCAGCTAGGCTATTTATCTGTATCCTTTTTCTGTCAATCAATCATGTCGTTCATAAGACAATAAAGCAATATTAATAGCTGGTAATGTGGAAGTTTTAATTGTATTATTATAAAACGACGAAAACTTGGAAAATAAATGAATCATCGAGATTAAAACTAATAAGTAAAACTTAAAACAAAATAAATCGCAAAATTGTGTGTTTGTGTCAGCAGTCCCTACAGCGCGGTACGATTTTAAGCGCCCCCCTCCAAGTGTCGTATCTGATATAGAGCGGGGAAGGGAGTGTCCCTTCTGTACGTAGTACTATTAAGTATTCTGTGCTAATAACCTTCAGAATTTTTATGTTCTTGTTCGGAAACCGGCTTGTTCGGAAACCGGCTTGTTCGGAAACCGGCTTGTTCGGAAACCGTCTTGTTCGGAAACCGGCTTGTTCGGAAACCGGCTTGTTCGGAAACCGGCTTGTTCGGAAACCGGCTTGTTCGGAAACCGGCTTGTTCGGGAGGCTGGAAGTCGTCAAACATGCGCGCGAGACGATTCGTGATGACTTTTGAAAACAACTTGCAGCCGGGCATTGTCGCCCTTTTTGGAGAGTTTGGACCTCTGCACCATGCCTGTGGCGTTTTACCCTCGATTATGACGGAACTAAAGGCCCTTAAGTACCGGTTTTCCAAGGCCCTTAAGGCCCTTGCCTTATGTACCGGTTTTCCAAGGCCCTTAAGGCCCTTGCCTTAAGTACCGGTTTTCCACCCCCTGATCGCTAAGATCGCCCCCCTGCCGAACTTAGCCCCCTGCCGAACTTAGCCCCCCTGCCGAACTTAGCCCCCCTGCCAAACTTAGCCCCCCTGCCGAACTTAGCCCCCCTGCCGAACTTAGCCCCCTGCCGAACTTAGCCCCCTGAGCCCCCCGGCCGAACTTAGCCCCCCGCCGAACTTCTCCCCGCCGAACTTCTCCCCGCCGCGCTTCTCCCCGCCGAACTTCTCCCCGCCGCGCTTCTCCCCGCCGAACTTCTCCCCGCCGCGCGTCTCCCCGCCGAACTACTCCCCGCCGCGCTTCTCCCCGCCGAACTTCTCCCCGCCGCGCTTCTCCCCGCCGAACTTCTCCCCGCCGCGCTTCTCCCCGCCGAACTTCTCCCCGCCGAACTTCTCCCCGCCGCGCTTCTCCCCGCCGCGCTTCTCCCCGCCGAACTTCTCCCCGCCGAACTTCTCCCCGCCGAACTTCTCCCCGCCGCGCTTCTCCCCGCCGAACTTCTCCCCGCCGCGCTTCTCCCCGCCGCGCTTCTCCCCGCCGAACTTCTCCCCGCCGCGCTTCTCCCCGCCGAACTTCTCCCCGACGCGCTTCTCCCCGCCGAACTTCTCCCCGCCGCGCTTCTCCCCGCCGCGCTTCTCCCCGCCGAACTTCTCCCCGCCGAACTTCTCCCCGCCGATATTCTCCCCGCCGAATTTCTCCCCGCCGAACTTCTCCCCGCCGCGCTTCTCCCCGCCGAACTTCTCCCCGCCGCGCTTCTCCCCGCCGCGCTTCTCCCCGCCGAACTTCTCCCCGCCGAACTTCTCCACGCCGCGCTTCTCCCCGCCGCACTTCACCCCGCCGCGCTTCTCCCCGCCGCGCTTCTCCCCGCCGAACTTCTCCACGCCGCGCTTCTCCCCGCCGAACTTCTCCCCGCCGTACTTCACCCCGCCGAACTTCTCCCCGCCGCGCTTCTCCCCGCCGAACTTCTCCCCGCCGAACTTCTCCCCGCCTTCTCCCCGCCGCGCTTCACCCCGCCGAACTTCTCCCCGCCGCGCTTCTCCCCGCCGAACTTCTCCCCGCCGAACTTCTCCCCGCCGAACTTCTCCCCGCCGAACTTCTCCCCGCCGAACTTCTCCCCGCCGAACTTCTCCCCGCCGAACTTCACCCCGCCGAACTTCTCCCCGCCGAACTTCTCCCCCTTCTCCCCAGCGAACTTCTCCCCCTTCTCCCCGGCGAACTTTTTTATTTTTTATTTTTTTTGGTTGACTAACGGCGCCCGTTCACGAACATGACGTTCGGCATCATTTGAAGGGAACCGAATGATCCAACACGCGCGCCACCGTCAGCGAGACATTCCAGTGAGCATGACATACTCCCAACCGCCAGGGCACATTAAATATTAAAGAAGTGTCATCAGCAAATAACACCATTTGTTAAGTGTTTTTCAACAGATGAAGAAGATCATTAATATACACTAAAAAGAGGAAAGGACCCAAAATTGAGCCTTGTGGAACCCCCATTTCTACCTTTAAACCATGTGAATTCACCCCATTTATTTGGACTTGCTGCTGCCTATTAATCAAATAAGATTTTACTAAACTAAGCGATGCTCAAGTTTCAAAAGTAGTGTGTCATGATTTGCAATCAAATGCCTTGGAGAGGTCACAAAAAATTCCTATGGCATCTTGCGCCTCGTGACACCAGCGTCAGTCGTACCGGGCGAAGCGTGGCGGGGAGAAGTTCGGCGGGGAGAAGCGCGGCGGGGAGAAGCGCGGCGGGGAGAAGTTCGGCGGGGAGAAGTTCGGCGGGGAGAAGTTCGGCGGGGAGAAGCGCGGCGGGGAGAAGCGCGGCGGAGAGAAGTTCGGCGGGGAGAAGCGCGGCGGGGAGAAGTTCGGCGGGGAGAAGTTCGGCGGGGAGAAGTTCAGTTCGGCAGGGGGGCTAAGTTCGGCAGGGGGGCTAAGTTTGGCAGGGGGGCTAAGTTCGGCAGGGCGGCTCAGGGGGCTAAGTTCGGCAGGGGGGCTCAGGGGGCTAAGTTCGGCAGGGGGCTAAGTTCGGCAGGGGGGCTAAGTTCGGCAGGGGGGCTAAGTTCGGCCTTGGAAAACCGGTACTTAAGGCAAGGGCCTTAAGGGCCTTGGAAAACCGGTACTTAAGGGCCTTTAGTTCCGTCATAATCGACAATGCCCGGCTGCAAGTTGTTTTCAAAAGTCATCACGAATCGTCTCGCGCGCATGTTTGACGACTTCCAGCCTCCCGAACAAGCCGGTTTCCGAACAAGCCGGTTTCCGAACAAGCCGGTTTCCGAACATGCCGGTTTCCGAACAAGCCGGTTTCCGAACAAGCCGGTTTCCGAAGAAGAACATAAAAATTCACATGCACAGAACACTCAAAAGCACAACGTACAGAAGGCGCTATATCAGATACGACACTTGGAGGGGGGCGCTCAAAATCGTAAGAACTGTAGCGCTGTAGGGACTGCTGACACAAACACTCAATTTTGCGATTTATTTTGTTTTAAGTTTTACTTATTAGTTTTAATCTCGATGATTCATTTATTTTCCAAGTTTTCGTCGTTTTATAATAATACAATTAAAACTTCCACATTACCAGCTATGCTTACGACATGATTGCTTGACAGAAAAAGGATATAGATAAATAAATGTTCCTGATATTCTCGTCTAGTATTGTCATATACCACAGTGAGCGGAATTTCAAGACCCCACAGTTTATTGCATGGAAGTATAATGTGTTACGTAAAAAAATAAAAAATAAAAATAAAATAAAAATAATAAAATTGGACATAATTAAAATAACTAAAAAAAAATGGCGTCGGGGCATAAAAGTAGCCAATTCAGATTAATCTTAAAAATTGTATGGATACTTTTATAGCCAGTTCAGATAAACGGATAAGTACCTACTTGAAAGATAATGACTAATTAGTAGTGATCTCGAGATTATGATATTGTAGTTTAAGTATTAAAACATTGTGTTAGTGGTCTTTTCGATCCATGAGTTATTAATATTGAGACTTGATTGTTTTTTTTTTTTGTTGAACGCGCCGATTTGCGGAACTATGTACTTGATACGATTGTGATTTTTCTACTAATATTATAAATCGACGTTATTAGAAGTAAATGCGTAACAAAATTCACACGTAAAATTAGAAGACGCTGGATCCCAGTCGGCAGTCAGCTAAACAGCGTTTGTGAAGTTATGCAATCATATCTTCTCCTCTCTTATAGAGATTTAAGTAACAAGAACTTAAATTCTTGTAATTGGTCATGGTCAAAGCTTTATTTGCAAAACATAGGTAACCTACGTAGGCAATAAATGTAGACAATAATAAACGAATCTATACTTATATACTTATTACTATTATATATATTAATATTATATCGCCGTGTGGTGATGGCCGCGAATAGCACCACCCCATTTCTACCCGTGGATGTCGTAGAAGGCGACAGAGGAATATTGACCAGAGGATGAGCAGCCGCGTCCTTTAGAGTACCATAACACCTACTGCGATCGCCAACATGCATCAGCCAAGCATGGCGATTACGGCTGAACCCCCTTTTGGGGCAGACCTATGCACAGGAGTGGGCGTGAAAAGGTTGACATGATGATTAATATTATAGAGCAAAAGAGTTTGTTTGGTTGAACGCGCTGCTAATCTCAGGATCTACTAGTTCGAATTGAAAAATTATTGTTGTGTTGGATAGTCCATTCATCGAGAAGGGCTATAGGCCCATGCGAAGCCGGGCCGGGTCGCTAGTTAAATAAGTATGGATCAGTATGGTCTGTCGCACGACCGACGGCTGATAAAGCAGACTTGTCCTGGGCCTCAAGTCTGCTATTACAATAGTACACTCCAGGGCCTCCCCTATAGTGTTTTCTCACTAGGTACGGCCACCAACAAAAGTAGATTAACACTATTACATTTTCTTATCCTCTAAAAAGACACAAAAACAAATACGATGTAAGTAATACTCTACAGTATTTCGGGTCATAGTCAAGAGTTTATTATATCTTGATTTTCTATTCTGTCCGTATTTCCTTCTGCTCAAGAATTATGATTTAAAAATCTGAAGTGGTAAGTGACACCTAAACACTGCCTTCTAACATCACTTACATATTCTAGGGACCTAAGCAGTAGGAGGACCTGGCCCTTCTACCCGACTATGGCGAAACCTAAATGAAGAATATATTTTTGTATATAAAATAATAATATAAGTATGCGTAGGTCACGGACCAGAAATATAATAAAAAAGGACGACTCCATGCCACGCATATCAAAAGTGAAGCACCTAAAGTAGGTACGCCGGACCGAGACGCACACATAGATCGGTACGGTCGGTACTTCGGTAGTCGGTCTTTCGGCGCGCTTCACTTTCTATGCGTGGCGCGGAGTCCTTCTTTATTTTCTAGTCCGTGGCGTAGGTGTATTGATTGGCCTAGTGGCTAAGGCGCCCGTCTCTCAAGTACGAGGTTGTGGGTTCGCTTCTGGGCACAGGCAAGTACCACTGACTTTTTAAATTTATTTTTGTACATTCTTATACATCTTGGACATAATATCACTGACATCGGTGAAGGAATACATCGTGAGGAAACCTGGACTTATAATTAACACAAAATTAACACAAGTCTGAAATCACCAATCCGCCTTGAGCGCACGTGGTGATCAATGCTCGTATCTTCTCTGTATGAGAAGAGGCCTTTGCCCTGCAGTGGGACAATTATAGGCTGGTATTGTTATTAATGCTCGTAGCGTAACATCTGAAAGAGTGAGATTGTGGGTAATATTTTACAAAATGATGCCTGCAAATGTTGGGGCTAGGGAATGCAATCTCGTCTCGCCGAGATCCCGATCTCGCGAGATCCCGGCCATATTTTACGAGATTGTATCTCGTCAAATTTCGTACGAGATCTCGCGAGATAACGAGATCGACAAATGCAGCGTGACGAAGTGTATTTCATAGCGCGGCTGCCCTCAACTGTGGTTCCCACAAGTGTTGAGGCAGAACGAGCTTTTTCAGCAGCAGGGTATTTGGCATGCAAAATCAGAAGTCGTCTGTCAGATGATACTCTCGACATGATGTGTTTTTTGAGAAGCCATTTTCAGACAAACTAACTTGCCTTTCCGTACCTTGATAACTTCATCTGACTTCTACTTTAAACTTCTTTTATTTGATTAATACGATCTCACAACATTTATTTAAGAACTTGTGAAGTTAAGTTTTTGTTTTGTTGTATTTATTTACCATAAGTAATGTTCCTATTACTCTTAATTATTGAAACTAAAGTAATAATTTACAAAAGACTAAATATAGATAATTATTGTTTTGTTACCAATATTGTAAGAAATTGAACTGATTAGCTACAGT
Source organism: Charanyca ferruginea (assembly GCA_947361185.1). Classification (NCBI taxonomy): domain Eukaryota; kingdom Metazoa; phylum Arthropoda; class Insecta; order Lepidoptera; family Noctuidae; genus Charanyca; species Charanyca ferruginea. Next base: position 24,985,803 of record OX376058.1, on the reverse strand, counting down.
AGGTATAATAATTATAGACATAAACAAATGTTATTAGAATTAGAGACAAAATAATAAGTACTTTGTTGATTTTTTAAATAAAACTTATATTATTTTTATAACTAAGCAACGCAGTTTCTATTCATGTCAATTACTAGTTCTTAAAACAAGCATTTGCATATGTTTTAATTGCGATTCTCCCAATCTCGCGAGATCCCGTAATTTGCGAGATCTCGCGAGACTGGGTTTTGAGTCTCGCGAGATCTCGCTAGGCGGAAATCTCGTACGAGATTGCATTCCCTAGTTGGGGCCCCGTAGCCTGGGGGCCCTGTATCATTGATACTACCAACTGATACGGTGTTAGATACGACCTGAGTAATTAAAATAAGAAAAAAGAACGCGTCACGATAAAGTCGTGTTTTTTAATCTAGGCCTATGAATGACAAGATAATAAACATGAACTACAAAGTAATACATAAGTACGTTTTTAATTCATATAGAGTACCAACTAGGTATCTAATGATAAAGAACGTGATAACAGCCGAACAACGTTTATCAACACTGTACAAGTGTTAGAAACTTTAAAGATATAATTATAATACGTACGTATATCTATTTGAACATACATCCTCTATACTAGCAACTGGTTGAGGTGACACACTTTCAAAGAAAGGTGCATAAAGCCGCGGAAAGGATAAACAAAAGAAATTAATTACAGCGCCATCTATAACAAAAATGCGGAACTGCGAGGACAAAAATAGACAATTATTATGTTTTTTTAATTGTGTACTTACCATGTTGGCGAATTGGAACTTCTTGGTTGAGCGGTATTTAGGGCAGTGCAGCTTGTGTTTTTTTAGAGGCACTGGAGGTTCGTCACGTAAATATCTGTCCGGATCTCGCGAGGTGACTGCCGCGATGCGAGCGACCGCCGTGCACATGTTTTGCGCTTAGATAACGTTATGATTATGTTTTTAATTACTGGTTAAGGGATCGTGCTGGTTTCAGTCTGATATTATCACTGATATTGTGGTAATTCGTAGTTTTAGGACACGGAAGCACTTCAAAGAAGTTGGTGACACGGAATATTAGTAGCTTAAGTGTAACTGCACTTTTACAAAATGTATACCCGTCTATCCACAATTTTTATAGGTAGGTACTAGACACTATACAAATACACCCAGCGCAGCGTTCAGTAAATATACCTGAGAGAGAGACTATAATTAGGTAACTACGACCACGTACGACCCACAGGTTTAAAATAAAAAACCGCGAAAACTTATTTTAAGTCGGTATCAATTCTGTCAGAAATTTCAGACAGACTAAGACAAGATTACAAGAGAACACTGTATTTATAGTGCTCACCATGAAGTACCACTTCACGTGAATATAATATTTTAGGTACACACGGCTACACATCAAGCTTTACATTTCCAGTTAATGCTGATCTCGCATTGTATAGGATTTCCGTACAATTCGAGGTCAGCTTATATTGGAAATATATAGCTTGACGTGTAGCCGTGCGTACCTAAGTACATTGTTGCAAAAGGACCCGCCTAACACAATATCAACCTTATTCTTAAAAAAGTAAGTTTAAATTTGAATTACCCAAGACTATCATTGCTAAAGATAATCGTAACAATGCAGGTGTTATTGTGGATACAAAGATTAATTAGGTCGTTTCCAGTCATTAGTTTGAATGGAGTTCTTAGTAAAATGTATGTTGAAGATTGTCTAATGAATGAAATTCAAAAAAGTAAACTCTCGAGTGTATTTTGATATTAGGTATTGTTCTCAGGCATAACTTGCCAAGCTAAGCAATTGAGTCACAGACTACTTAGAGATACTACGTATAATTGAGTAGCGACAGCGACCATGAACCAGAAGACGCAGCGTTGGAGGTTGGAGGGCTACCCGCCAATAATAATAATTTGATAATTTCGTCATTCCAACACGATCCCATTGTCATTTTGCTAAAAGTTCGTAATCTGCTAAATTCATAATGGTCGATCATTGGTCGGTCGAATTATTATAACCGTTCCAATGACTGCACAATGACGTTCTAATGGTAGGTCACTGATCAAAGGAACTGTCAAAATTTTAGCAGATTACCGCCTTTAGTCAGTCATTCATTTGTCATTTTGTACGAGATTACCATTTTGTATAATTTCTTTCAATGGCGTGTCCGTGGTTGACGAATGGAAAGTCATAATGACGCCATTATATTACTGATTACCAAACTTGTCAAAATCAGCAATTATGAAATCAATGATATTCTATTTTGGCACTATTGTAATAGCAGACTTGCGGCCCTGATGGACCGACGACATAGTCAAGGTCGCTGAAAATCGGTGGATGCAAGCGGCAGGTTGCCGCTCGTTCTATGGGGGAGACCTTTGTTCAGCAGTGAACCGTCTTCCGGCTGATGATAATTTTAGTAACCTACTTAGAAGTCCTCGTACTTGGGGTAGACGCAATACGTATTCTTCTTCCATTCCATCCTGTCACCTGTCATGTTTGAGGGTTCAACCCTCTTGCCTATAGATACCTTAGTCAACACCGTTTTATACATACCTACTTACTAAAGTCCTTTCGACTCTTTTTACGGATCAACGATCCGTTCATATTTTGATTCTAATGTCTTCAGGGCTTGATCGGTTTGTATCGAACTTTTGTTTAGATTTTTCTTTAAATTAATTTGTTTGTTAGAGACTTGATCCTTGTGGTTGAACCTATCGACTGATGCCATAAAAGTACAGGGTGTTCTTTTCCGGATTCGAGCCGGTTTGATTCCAGAGTGAGGCAAGCGTATTTTCAAAAATCTTTGAATGCTGTTTTGCTTCTTTTCTTTAACAAACGTTTTAACCCTCAAAACCCGAGCAATATTCCATTAGCTGAAAAGAGAAATACACACACGATGTTGTTGAGAAATAGATTTTTTTTGTTGAAGAAAAATAAATTAATCGGGTCAGTCAATTGGTTAGTGCTTACATTACAAAAAAAAACACGACATTTTTATACATTTATTAAAAAACAAAAACCAACTATTTAACATAGGTACACAAATGTCTCAGACAAGAGCATTGTAATATGAAAATACATACTTAATCATAATTGTCTTTGTTGCCGAATATAAAATCAACAAATCTGTAGGACATCGCTTTGGGACATGCGTACGTGACGATAAGTCGAGAAATAAAGAAAAAGTATGTATGATGCACTACGAAAATCATTCTTAACGTTACGTCACTGATGTGCGCCTCACTGAACTAAAAATATAATAAATGGAATTTATTATGGGAATAAATATAATGACCACCAAAAATAGTAAATGATCACCAAATCTTAGTCACCAAATGACCACCAAAAATAGTAAATGATCACCAAATCTTAGTCACCAAATGACCACCAAAAATAGTAAATGATCATCAAATTTTAGTCACCAAATGACCACCAAAAATAGTAAATGGTCACCAAATCTTAGTCACCAAATGACCACCAAAAATAGTAAATGATCACCAAATCTTAGTCACCAAATGACCACCAAAAATAGTAAATGATCACCAAATCTTAGGACCCTTAAGTCCCACCTGGGGCGTATCCGACATGGTTAGATTAGGTTAGAACTGTGACCCCTACGCCTGTGCCAGAACAAAATCGCTTTTTACAGTCAAACTCATACATTTCTACAATACTTTGGTTAAAGTTGGTGACCATTTACTATTTTTGGAGGTCATTTACTATATCTGGAGGTTCGTTAAACATAAGCCATTTATTATTCCTACAGGAATGGGTTTACAACAATAATTCAATGAGTACAATTCGAACCGATGAGCATTAGATTTCCTGTCGTACGCCACTGTAGAGCTACACTCCCGAACTCTTAAATCTGGTCACCCAGCTGTTATAATTTTTTGTATAAAGTTCTAATAACTTCTTAAATGGTTGTGAATTTTAATTTGGAACAATGGTGTGAATACATATTATGTAGTTCCTAAGGTTATCTTGGACATCATAGACATCGGTAAAGGGACATCGTTTGAAATCGCCAATCCGCCAATTCGCAATCAAGCATGGTGATTAATGCTTGCGTCTTCTTTGTATAATTACCGGCACATATTAAGTTGGTTAGAGATTTTGTAGTGGGGGAATATCGCGCACGCACAATTTCATACATTTTTACATGCGCGAACTTCCCCCACTACAAAATATCTTTCCAACTTACATGCCGGTAACTGTATGTGAAGAGGGTTTTACCCTGCAGTCAAACAGTAAGTAATAGGCTGTTATTATTTATTATCTGATGTCATCAAAATGATAGTCAGTGTATTTAAAATTGTAATGACTTACTATTATTTTGATGTTTCAAGCCAAGTCATGGAAATGCAGGTTGAGTCGATTTAGGTGTTCGAAAGTGTAGAATCGCTTTTATCCTTTGTTTAATTACAAACAATTTACGCTATGTTTAATTAAATAAATAAAAATTACGAACATCAATTAAAAACATCCAATAATTTGTGATTAACTTGTGATGAACATACATTTCTAATTTTGTGACATTAATATAGTATATTTAAGAAAAATTACATTATTGATATTTATTTACTTACTCTCACAGTAAAAGTAATTATTATTACTTGATGTGATGGTATGTAAATGAGTATGTATAGATATTATTTGTGTATTTAGGCTAAAATTCTTTATGAATACCATGATAGTGATACTTACATTGTAACTATCACTAAAACAATGCACGTTACATCACAAACATGTCTTTGGATAAAATAAACGTATTAAAACAAATTAAAAAGGAACTTAATGCAGACACAGCCAGTTCTAAAATCAACCTTATGAACTAGAGTACAACGTTTAATTGGCAAAAGAACTTAATGGGTAAGTATATAACTTATTAGTATTACTTAGGTATAGTTAATTTGTATATGGGGAAGAGGCAGGCTTTCTTGTTTGCCAGAAATTAGGTGATAAGTATTTATAGAAACTGCTGATCAGAATCTTCAATTAAAAAACGTGATCCTTTTAAGACATTATTTATTTTTCTACATGTGACACATTTGGTGAAAACATCACTTAATCTTATCAAAAGTCCCTGGCCGCGCTGAATTTGTATTTGTCAGTGCTAATCTCAAAATCTGGGTACTGTACAAATGTTCATATGGTTTTCACCAATAGAAAGAGGAATTATTATAGGCTTAATTCGGCAGGTTGCTAGTGTGACAATATATATAATTATATATATTTTATTTTTTATCTGTTGCGTTTATATAGTTTAATGATAATAATTTGTTGTTATATAAACTAGCATGTAAGTAACGATTTATTTATGTTGTATTTTAATTGGTATCAATTAAACAATGAAATATCCACGTGTCATTCAAAAAATCAATAAAACCAATTCTCATTTTTGAAGAATATTTTATACGGTAAATCTTGCAAATCAATGATATTATATTAAACAGATATGTTATGAGCGCCCAATTTTGAAGATTCAAAAACGTCCTAATTGGGACGTATTGCCTTTAGTCTGCGTCACGCATGGCGACGAATGGTACGCTTTGTTAAAGCAGCTAAAAAAAGAAAAAAATGCTATTTTGTGTATTTAGAAAGTGTACCAATTATGATACCCAATTGAATAAAGCACAAGGGATCTCATACCACATGTACCTACGCAATATACATCGATTTGTTTATATATTTCAATTATTTTCCTAAAATTCTTATATTTGGAGGTTAGAAAAAAGAAAGAAATGGAAGTACATTGTTTCACGTGAGTAAGACAAGGACGCGTTCACTCCGGACATAGAATAAAAGTACAGATGCGATATCGTAGGCAGTAAAGTCATTGTTTACCCACAGTTCTGTTTTTCTTTTTTCTAACCTTGTAATATTTAATCATTTTGTTTTATTCAATCATTTATATACCTAATTAGAAATTAAACAATATGACAACAGATTTTTATTATCCTTTCTTCGTTAAGGTTATCCAATGAGATCTGGCTTCAAGAATGGATCGCATTTGTTCGTAAACAAAGAAATTAATTTTATTACAAAATAAATATTTTCTACTCTATATATTATTATATTTTTATTCTATTATACCTTTAGTCCTGTTTATTAGTTGTTATAGGTACAAACCGCGCGTATAAATGTATTCGCGGTTTGTACCTTCTGTCTTGTTAAATTTGTTAGTCTATAATGCCAAGACGCGGTGATTGGTGGCCAGGATAATGTCTGTTTACATTCACGCGCAATTGACAACACTAACTGTCTCTTTTTTTCTTGTTGGTTTTTTCAAGCCATCCCTTTTCAACATTTTGACTTGTAGTGAATTGTAAAATGAATGAAAAGTGTGTATGTGTGCAGCCGCTGCTGCGCGGAACACTTTTTTCGTTTGTTTTGTGAGTGTATAACATATCTGTTTATTAGAATATCATTGTTGCAAATACTATATTAATTTGTGACCTATTTTTTTAATATCTACTTACAAATAAAAACCCAATTTAATTAATTATAATTTGTAACAATAATGTCCAATAACAATTGAAAAACTTTATTTTAATAAGAAGTTTAAAAAATCTAACCTATATATTATACCTACAGAACATTAAATAGCGGGAGGCGTTCCCTTAAACTAGTTAATCTACATCATTTATAGATTTAAAACAATATATCAGCAAAAAAAGAAGTATAAAAAAACGGACATTTATGTATCCGATTTTGTATGATATTTAAAAATAAAACGTTTTTTATTTTGGATGAGAATATTGTTTTAGTATCTATGGACGATGTAGTACCAGTTAAAAGAAACCCCTTTTTTATGTAACATAATGTATAACAAGCCTTCTTTCAATGAGAGCCTACCGTTATTGTGCTTTCTCCAATTTATTACGCTTTAGTATAGAATGCTACGAATAAAATTCCTTACCAACTTGTTACAAATAATTTTTTCACCATACCATACTAATAATTTTTTCGACCATAAATACTTAAACTGTGTTCTGATACGATTTTTAAACTTTCTTGTATTTTTTTTAACAAATTCAAAAAAAAGTAGCAGCAAAAAAGCAATTTAAACGATGTAAGTAGGTGATGACTAAATACGAAACTTAGGCTATCAGTAATTTAAAACCACAGGGCGCTTTCATCTATACTAATACTAACTTAATTATTTACCTACCTAATAATTAAAAGATATTATAATATTATTTTTCTGGTCCTTATAGCACGATGAACAGAACGCGGTCAATATTTACAAGACTTAATCCGGGTTGTGTACAAATTATTATTAAAAAAAAACAATCATAATTGTAACGAAATATTCTATTAATTAATAAAAAATATTCTAATACCTAATAAAACACCTAATAATTTAAAAATATATACTCGTAAATATATATTTATTATAATTCAAACGTTATGCTAGAGGATATTAAGGCCTGTATTCACCAACATTTAATCAAACGATTACATATTTTTAATATATTAAGAAAATTTACTTTAATGCTGGTAAATAAAATAAAATAATTCAAATATTTTAGAACAAAAAACAGGTTAAAAATGTTAGTGTTCATTTACACACTGTTTAAAAAACTGTGTTGCAACCATTAGGGCCACCTCCGAGATGGATTTATTTATTTATTTTTAAGCACTCAATGTATGTAGGAGAGAGAGAATGAATGGAATGTATGTAGCAGAGGCAGTCAGCTTTGTGATATATTTACATTGGTAAGTGGCCTGTAGATCGCGGGAACCAGCTGGATACAAGAGGCACAGGACCGGTCGAGGCCATGAGGCAAATTCTTAGGTTCAGATATTTTCATCAGCCTGTTTTAAGTGTTCCGTATCTAAAGGGTGTCAACGGGACCCTATGACTAAGGTTCCGCTATCCATGTCTGTCAGTTTGTCCGCCCATCCCAGGGTTGTAATTTTAGAACCGTAATGAGTTAATAAGTAGACACTTTATATTTTCGCAGAATGTGCATAACTATAGCCATAATTAAAATAAAATAATTTTTTGATAGATTTTCAACTTTATTACAAAAGTATAAGGTCCATAGTTAATTGCGAAAAATGTGCGGGGGCGTCTGTTGTACATACGGTGGTCCGGAGTCCGATTCGAACTTGGCCAATTTTTTTGTCTCCTGATATTTTATAATTTTCTTTATTTCTCCCTGCTTGGTGATAGAAGGATGCATTTGATGTGTTTAAGAAGCTATTCATACTTTATTATTTATAAAATTCAATGTAACGCTCAAAACCAGTGTAGACTAGACTTAATAATAACTATATGTAAGTGTTTATAATGCTATTTAACAGTACTTAATGTAATGTGTTACGTACTAGGTATATACTATCTTATAGTTATTCACAGTATGGCTGTCTTTATGGACGATAGAAACGCGAAACAATCCAATTCGCGTTCCGTTTAAAAAATAATCAGGCTGGTGCTTTATATACAGTACCTACTTAATAAAACAAAAACATTAAATCTAATTTAATACTACCTACATACTTTATATCCTAATCCTTATTTAAAAGACATAATCTCACCGAAAACGTTCCTAGTGGAGATATGAAATGTTAACAAATCAAGAATGGAGTATTTGAAAACAAGTAGGTACAGTTTGTGCAATATTCGTATTGTGGTTCTACTGGGTTTTGCTAAAGGTAAGCTTAGCGAAATTAATAAATAAAAAAACAGCTTCTTTGCACAAGATGAGTTTCTAGACAGTCGATAGGCGAGAATGTCCATCCAAGACTCGTAGGCGAGTATTTCCAGACGGGAATCGTAGGCGAATTTCCGTGCGATACTCGTAGGCGAGTGTTTCCAAACGCGAATCGTAAGCGAGTATTAGCTAATAATATCTTCTGCGTAGTTACCCTGGCCGAAATTCAGTCAGTAGAATATAACTTTTATACATAACATGAGGAAATGCATGGTTCGTGAGAGGCACAAAAGAGTTGTATACTCAAGTTGTGCAAGGGTTGGATAAAGTAATCTTCTGAGTGGATTTATGCCAGCCCAGAATAATGACTTGACCAAGACCTAATAAACGATCGAATAAAAATAAAGTTTTGCTACTGGAATAAATATCCTAACATCGGTGAAGGATTGTGAGGAAGCCATTCCGTCTTGAGCGCACGTGGTGATCAATGCTCGAGCCTTCTCTGTATGAGAAGAGGCCTGTGCCCTGCAATGGGTCAAATTATAGGCTGGTATTATAATTTTGCTAGAATAAAGAAATACTCACTACCTACCTAATGCTTTCGGTGATGGTAAACCTTTTTTTAATTAAACTATACTGAATTACTTAAAAAGCAAAACGTACATACCTAGATTAAGGTGTACTGAATCTAATGAGATCAAAATTGTCTCATTTCGTGAAAGTTTAGGGGAAAAACGTTAGCGCCCAAAACCATATTTCAAAAAGGAAATGAAAGTAATTGCCTCTCAGACTTGCAACTCTCTCTATCGCACGATACGGGTCGGGAGGCAGGGCCATATTGTATTAGTGTATTTAGTATTGTTCACCCGGAGGGAGGCAGAGAGAGAGCAAGCGATATGAAACAGATAGATTGTTTTACCTACTCGCGCCGCGTATCAGTACCTCACAGTCCTCTTAACAACTTGGTACACACATTATTTACTGAAAACATCTTAATCAATGTATTAATAATACCTTATTAGTAATTTAAATAAGGACTGTCTTATTTCGTTTATTATTCTACTATCTTTTTAATTAATTCGGCAATCTTTCGCAGTATAAACGCGGTTAATATTTACAAGATACTCGCGTTAAAAAACTAACTTATTTCGTTTATTATTCTACAACCTTATTAATAATGCTGGTCCATCTCTGGCATTATACGCGATAAAATAATTATTATTTATTATTATTACAAGACACTCGCGTATTTATAACTTAAATAAAGTCTTCCTTCTTAATTAATTTATAATTCTAAAATCATAAGGTAATTATTTTATTATTCTATAAATTATTTTATAGAGTTAGTTACTTACATTTTTAAGACGTGAATTACTTGTCAATATTATAATTATTAATGTTTACAGGTCATTTACATCTTAAGAATACAAGTTAACATTCTACGCTTAAATTGAAGTGCTAATATTATTATTATTATGTACTAAATTATTCTAATAAACGTTTACCGTTTATATAACGCGACTTTTATGTACATGTGCGCGTTTCGTGAAAAGAAAAACATAATATTTGACGATATTTTTAAAACAGGGGGGTTTCTTGTTACCCATTATCACGTAAATCCGTTAGTTCTGGTTGTCATTTGGATATCTTTGACACTCGGTATTGGTAGTGAGAAGCTAGATAGTCTGACAACCAGTCTTACCAGGGGTATCGTGTTACTTAGTAAATGGGTTGTGAAGGTCAGATAGGCAGTCGCTCCATGTAACACTGGTATTCAGCTGCATCTAATCAGACTGGTAGCCAACTCGGAAAAGGCTATGATGATGATTTCCAGTTCCATCCAGTTTTAAAATATTGTGCAAATTATGTAGGTAACATAACTCGCCTTAAATTAATTAATGTCTAACTTAATTATTTTTTATCAAAGTGCATTCTTGCTTCCCTCCGGGAGGTAAGGCCCGTAGATGCTTAATTTAAACATTGGTGGCTTTTTTTACTTGACAATCTCACTGCGATCCCCAAGACTCCAGCCAAGCGTGGGGATTATGGCAACCCCCCTACCCCCATTATGGGGGAGGCCTTTGTTCAACAGTGGACGTCTTCCGGCTGATGATGATGAAACATTGTCACCGAAAGCTGTCCTGAGAAGCATGAATGCTCTTTTGGAAGATCTGGTTCGAGCTTGCAGTAGGACATTATTTTTATTATGTCATTAGATAACAAGACGACGTCCAGCTTGACCTGACATTAAGTGTGGTCATCGCACCTACCAACGTCTGCAATACTATAGGCCCCGCAGATGCATTACAATTCCAGAAACAAAGTTGGAAAGACGCCTGTCACAAAAACTGTGTGGGTACGTCAAGTACCGATGAACATGCGTCGTTTACCATCCATGTACAGACAGCGTCATCAACTGCTTACCCCCTATACGAAGAAATTTTAATGCGTGGGGGGTAAGGGACCATCCATATAGTACGTTACACCTTAAAGGTGGCGGGAGGGGTTTCACGTGAGATTGTGTGATAAGGGGTGGGAGGGGTTATAAGTTTCGTAACGTCACATTTCGCAAAGATTCGTCCTCCAAGAATTGATGCTAGACGTGCCAGAGAAATTCTTTGTTTGAATGATGATGGTGCTATATGGTTGGATAAAAATGATCACATATCGAATGATCTTGACATTTACAGCTGACTTTCATAATTTCTAGGTGTAAAATTGCAAAATATGTGACTTCACTAGGGAGGTATCACTATTTAAATGTGACCAACTGTGACAAGGACGGGGGAGGGGACGAAAAATCAGGAAATTAGTGTGACGTACTTTATGGATGAACCCTAAGCAGTTCATGACGCCGTCTGTACCTACTGTAAAGCTGAGTTTCCACCAGAGATGTGGTAGGTTGCGTAGCGAAAGACGTGTGTGAAACTAACCAATTACAGTGCTAGCTTAGATCAAGTTATTAAAATAAGATGATGTCATTGGTTACTTTAATGTTTTCATTTCCGAATGTCCCGGACCTTTGCAAGGTATACAAGGGGCTGAAACCACCTCTCAGGAGCCTGTTTGTGGTCTTAGCGTTTCGATGGCAATCATTGATTTTGTATAAATGTTACGGCTAAACCTCGAAGTGCAGCTACACCTAGTTTTAACTGGCTGGAACTTGGTGTAGCAGTTGTTTAAGCGGGGCTCCTATTTCTGTCTGCCGGGTTTTAAGGAACCAAACCGAACCTCGGGGTGCCTCTAACGTCGGTGGGCGGTTGCACCTAGTTCTAGCCGCTATGATGAAGGCTAAACCTAATTCTAACCGAAGATAAGTAAGATAAATCTATGTTTAACCGCATGTGGCCGGCTAAAAGTAGGTGTAGCCGCACTTTGGCTGTTAGCCGTAACATATACATACATATAAATTGTAATGTTACCATTATTGTTTCGTTAAATTCTTTGTTTGGCCCAGAACTCAGCTCTTAGGTTCAGTAATTAGGTTCGCACTTGTGCAGGTGACAGGATATTGGGCGCAAGATAGAAGTTGGGTCATGGTCTGTGGAAATACTCCATAGGAGCTGAAGATCGGTTTCATCTCAGAACCCCCATCTGAGGAGATTCTCTTTGCATCAGCCGACCTGGGTACGAAGTCAATTAACATTTTCCCAGGTCGGATACGGCAACGAGGAAGTCTCTCGGATGGCTCCATAAAATGTTCAGTAGGTTTAAGCTTCTCCCGCCAAAGATCGCATCTTTCCGAGGTGATGTTGTCGTCAGATACTCACGCATTCAAGAAAATTTTTACGGCAGTTTAGATACTTTTTAGAATTAATTTCGCCGTGTGGTGCCAGTCGCGAATAGTACTATCCCATTTCTACCCGTGGGTGTCGCAGAAGGTGACACAGGGATATTGGCCAGAGGATGGGCAGCAACGTCCTTCTGAGTACCAGAGAACCTAGTGCGATCACCAACATGTATCGAAAAAGCATGGCGATTACGGCTGAATCCTTCCTTGGGGAAGACGTATGCCCAGCAGTAGGCGTCTAAAGGTAGACAATATTTTTAGTCGTTTTCTATTTTCGCCCTTGCCTGCACGCCATTTCCTGCATATCACTTGTAGAAACGCAGCTATATGCTCCAATTGATCGACTCATGGCCAAATATTAAAATGCTACTCTATTTTATGAAGCTGTTAAGTCTCGTGCTGTCTCTCTTACTTTATGTCAAAGTGACTGTGACAGACTTAATATTGAGACTTAATAATCTTAAAATTGAGTAGCGATTTAATATTTAATTCATAATATAAGACAATGATGGCCAACATCATTGTCTTAATTAAAATTAACAGCGAGATTTTTGTTTATTATTACAATAATTTTGCATACTCCACAACACCTATCAATAACCCTATTTACTTATTTTATAACTTAATCCTAATAAGAAACCGTGTTCAATTATTTACCGTCTCAAACAATGTACAATATTTTTAATACCTAGAACTCTCTATGATGTGATCTTTAAACATTTGGTATCCAACTGTTAAATGTACAAGTCACGTATTTACATAGTACATATGATAATAGAAAGATACCTACCTATTTATAGAATAATTCGACTATCGAATGTTTTTGGTGACCTTAACAACTAGGTACACACGGCTACAAAACAAGCTATACATTTCTAGTATTGTATAGGATTTCTATACAATTAAAGGTCAGTTTATACTGGAAATGTATAGCTTTATGTGTAGCCGTGTGTACATACGTTAGTTATTCAAAATATCTTATTTAATTTATTATTCTAAAGTCTTATTAATTATTTCGGTCGACTGCATAAAACTACGCGGTTAATATTTACAAGATGTTCGCGTTTAATTTTTAAATAAAGAGTATTTATCTAATTTATGGCCAAATATTCAAGCACTACTCAATTTTAAGATGCCGTTAAGTCTCGTGCTGTCTCTCGTTGAGTTGCACGAAACCGACATTAGTTTAACGGTGATTTTAAATTCTTGCCATCCCTTACACTTTGTATCAAAAAGAAAGTGACAACATCAATATAGTCTCCATTAAACTTAATGTTAATTTTGTGCAACGCACTATCTATCACTTTACGTCGAAATGACTGTAACAGTACGTGATTTAATGACGTCTTGAAATTAAGTAACGTTTGGGTATATGGCCGTTAGTTTATTATTCTAAAATCTTATTAACTATTTTAAAAGTTCTTTGTTGTACCACGCGGGTAATATGTACAAGATACTCGCAATCTTATTAATAATGCTGGTCCTGGACAGGCACATACGCGATTAATAAACTATTATTAATTATTATTACAAGACACTCGCGTATTTATAAATTAAATAAAGTCTAACTTCTTAATTCATTTATTATTCTAAATCTTAAGTTACTTATTTTGCTATTTTATAAAATATTTTGCAAGAGAGAGAGAGAAAGAGTGTAACTTACATTTTTAAGACGTGAATGACTTGTAAATATTGTAATTAATTAATGTCATTATTCCCATGGAAGTTGGGTAGGCCTTTAGTGTGGGACGCTACGTGCGTCGATACTCTTGCGCCATCCCATCTTCCTAGCTCAGCGTGCTGTGCTGGTGCTGCGGCAGCGGCTGCAGAAGACCTCAAACGGCGAAAGTATAGTATCCTTGGTGATAACTTTATTTTCGAGCCGTTTGGGGTTGAAACCCACGCGTCGTGGGGTCCGAGCGCTCATCTCCTTTTTAAGGAAATTTCCAAAAGGTTAGTTGACCCTTCCCGTGATCCGAAAGCTGGTTTTACTTTGGGCAGAGGTTAAGCATTGCCATCCAACGTGGCAATGCAGTCAGTCTCTTGGGCACATTCCCAGATGACGGCGATGTGGAGGAATTTTTTGATGCCTTATTATATTAGTTTATTTTTTGTTTAATAGTTATAGGTTTTTCTTTTTTTATTGTACGTGTAAATATTGTAAATGTGTGACCTATTCCTAATTAAAAATATACTTAGTGGAGTTTAAGGGCACGTCAACATCGCAAGAGAAAAATACACTCTTATCTCTCAAAATACAGTGCTATGTGGTGAATCCTGGGTGATACTACATAAAAATACTTATAAACACATAGGTAATACCTAAATAAAATTATTATAAAAAAAAAATGTTTACAAGTCAATCCACGTCTTACAAATAAAAGTTAACATTCTACGCTTAAATTATGTTATATCTATGATATCCTACACTCTGTCCACTGGTTTAATGACACGTTTTTTGACAGCTGCAACTAGTAAACAATATTCATGTTTTTTGTAAAAACTGATCCGCATACCTGAACTATAATGTCTGTAAGAGGTCATAAATAAGATAATCCAACAAGCCTAACCTTGTTGGATTATCTTATTTATGACCTCTTATAGTTTATATATTTTCACACCACCTGCTCGACAATGTCAAATTATATGTCATGCAAACCTAACCTAAAGTAAGTCATTTAAGGCCTGAGGTCTAGCAGGGCAATAATATTGTACTGAATTTCATTATGACCCGCTGGTCAATAATGTGATGTGAATTTGGAACATAAAGTTAAAATCGCATACGAACATTCACCATTAAGATCTGCCTCAGATTATGAAACAAAAGGCAGATAGACCGCGCGGAACACTGAGAGTGAAGTCAAAAAAGTAAATACAAATTCAAAAGCGAATACCTAAAACGCGCTTCGTGGTGTACTGACACGAGTCAGTATAGCACGAAACGCCGCATCGTTAAAAAAAAAACAAATGAAAATACAAACACAAATGCAAAAGCGAATACAATCACGAGATTGTAGGTATTCGCTTTTGAATTTGTATTTATTTGCTTTTTTGGCTTCACTCTCAGTGTTCCGCGCGATCTATCTGCATTTTGTATCTGAGAGACCTGCACTTAAACCAAAATTGTTCGAAAATCGAACTGGCCACCACTAGTAGAATATAAATAAAAGAAAAATAAGGCACAAATTAAAAAGAGGCGCAAATCTCAGATTATTAAACAAAAGGCAGACCGGTCGGAACACTGAGTGAAGCCAAAAAAGCAAATACAAATTCAAAAGCGAATCCTTACCTACTATCTCGTGATTGTATTTGCTTTTATGGCTTCACTCTCAGTGTTCCGCGCTGTATAACTGCCCTTTGTTTCATAATCTGAGGCGCGAATACTGAAAATTGCTTTGCTTTGTTATACAACAAATTCTCACAAAAATGTCGAGCGACAATAGTGATTTGACTCCGGAGTACATTAATTCCGAATTTAAGCCATTGGTATTACCAACAATCTACTCTTAATTCTAGTACCTACTATTGTTTTTATTGTCTCGTAGATGGTGTGAAAAGTAGAGTATGCTCCTCGGGGATAAAGGTGCCTTCGTCTTGGGCTAGTTAACTCTAAACTCCCTCGCTCCGCTCAGGAGTTTTAACTAGAATCCTTCGTTTTGCTCGGGATTCAATACGGCGCCCGCTACATAAGACACTACTTTATCCCCTTGATGCATAATCTACTATTATTTTATAACACACTAGCTTTTGCCCGCGACTTCGTCCGCGTGAATGTCGGTTATAGTGGATGCAGACGAAGTCACTGATCAAAAAGTCAAAAAGCCTATGTCCTTCCCTGGGGTTCAAGCAATCTTCGTACCAAATTTCATCAAAATCGGTTCATCCGTTTCATCGTGAAAGCGTAACAGACAGAGTTACTTTCGCATTTATAATATTAGTATGGATTTTCAAGTTAACTTAAGGTAATCGGGATAATTACATTATAAGGCAGCTGTCAAAAAACCAATAACCCAATGGACAAGGTATAATAATAATATAATGTACTAAATTATTCTAATAAACGTTTTCAGTTTATATAACGCGACTTTTATGTACAAGTGCGCGTTTCGAGAAATATTTGACGATATTTAAAAAGCATCGTGTTACTCAATATCTTGGTTGTGGAGGTCAGACACACAGTCTCTCTATGTAAAACACTGGTATTCAGCTGCATCCGGTTTGACTTTTGACTTTGGCTTTGCCCATTTTAAAAACAGAAATAATACACGGTGTCGTTTTAAAATATCGTGCAAATTATGAAACGCAACAATACGCCTTAAATTAATTACTCTCTCTGCCGCACTCAGAGACGTCACTTAATAATAATAAATCATTAACTTTAATCGACCAACATAAATAGAACCGCTGTCAGTCAAAAAATTTGACACATTGAGAAGCCAAGTTATGTTGGTCAACTAAAGTTAATGATTCATTATTATTAAGTGACGTCTCTGAGTGCGGCAGTCTAATTTAATTCTTTTTTAACAAAGTGCATTATTGCTTCCCTCCTGAGGTAAGACCCAAAAATGCTTAATTTAAACATTGGCACCGAAAGCTGTCCTGAGAAGCAAGAATGCTCTTTTGAAAGATCCAGTTAGAGCTTTGGTAACTTTAGAAGAACATTATTTTTATCCAATATCATCCAATGACGTAGATGGGAAACAAGCCAACGGTCCACCTAATGTTAAACAGTCACCACTGCAGCGGCACAGTATAAATATTAGTACTACCGTACATACAGTACTACCAGGCCTTCGTCACTCGTTTAAGGTCACGCGCTTAAGTACCTCGCTTTCGTCCGGGCGTCCAAAATCCAGTCGGGTTGCCACGCGCTCGCTCAAGTGTACTATCGCGGACTTTCTCGCCTGCTCAGTTAAAAAAAAAATCCCTTGGCGCCTGCGAAGTCAACGGGGCGGGGTAGAGAGCGCTTCCATCTTTTGAGTGCAAGCAAAAATGAACTTAGTGGTGGTCAGGCGAGTGTGACCACGATAGTACGTATACCCCAGAGAACTTTTTTCCGATACAGTTTAACTAATAGTTCCTTACGATACTGCAACCGCAGCTTAATAATGGCTAATCGTGCATATTGCAGTGTAGACGGATGTCAAAATAAAACAACCAACAAAAGTTTATCCTTTTGTAAATTACTTATGGAGGAGGAAAGGTAAATAATTTTGTATTTGTTTTTTCTCTGTTGATTATATATTTTTTTATAATAGAAAACGGAATAGGTAGATAATATTTAATATTTACTACTTTACTTTGGATCTTTTATAACAAGAAAGTTTTGTAATAGTACGTAATTATAAGTAGGTATTGATTTGATTAGACATTTTACTTATTATTTTTCAAAACATACTCACAACCTTTTGTGTAATCATTTCATAATCATAGACAGCCCTAGTGTTGTGTAATGTGATGCAAGTGATCGCCCGACACCACGGCAGACGACGTAGTAGATACCCTTGAGCGTGTGCGTAAGGTACGTTTTAGCGCGCACGAGCGGCTGTAATATTTTTGTAGGCAGTTATAGCATTAGGTATCGATCTTTTTCTATGGAGTGAAGTATCTGTTCCAAAGGAACTATTAGTTAATCTGTGATACTACTACCGTCCTCACCTCTTCCCGCGTCGAACGTGCTCAAGAAACTGATTTTAGTTCTCGTGGCGCGTAGACACGCACACACTCACACGTATTTGTACAGTCTGTTATTTTGGTAGTAGTGTAGGTAATTAAATCATTTCGTTTGTATGGAGTGTCGTAGGTGTGGCAGCGGTGACCGTTAGCTTTATGCTCCAATTGATCGACTCTTTGGCTTAAAACAAAAATCTCGCTTTTAATTTTAATAATTATTATAATATTATTCTTGTATATTTGACAAGCCTTATCAATTAAAATTCTAATTTACTTAATTAATTTAATCGTAATAAGAAGCTTTCGCTGATGTTGTTCACTCGTTAACTGTCTCGAACAATGTACAATATTACACCTATAACTCCCTGTGGTCTTAAAATACTTGGTAGCCAACTATGTAAATGTACAAGTCGCGTATTTACATAGTGTATGAAGATAAAAACATACATATTTAAAGAATAATTTGATTGAAAAAATGTTGCGTAAAACGAACATCCATCAAAGTTATTTTATATGATACTAGTTTAGCGCGAATTCGTCGTGAAACGTTGATATGCAGACAAGAGGCTTAACCGCCATCTTAAAATCAGTTGAGTATTTGGCCATTGGCGGCGCTTGGTAAATACTTTCAAATGTTTTGAATTTTGGAAGAGCGCGGCATGCTATCGTAGCCTCTGGTACTATACTCAAACCGTTTTCATTTATTATACTTACCTTCTGCATGCGACTTTGCCCGCGAGTAAACCAAGTATACAATAAAACATTGCCTATGACACTGTTGTAGTGTAGCTTTTTAACTGTGAAGGAATTTTAACCAGCACTTCCAGATATTCACTTTTATAAACAGAAAAAAAAACAAGAACGTCACCTCTTTAATTAGTATAAGTACAGGGTGAAGATGGCAATAGCACAAAAAAGGATCATGGTAGGATTTGATAATTTGGTGTAATTGTTTTTATTGAGCATTAATAATATTAAATTATGACGCCACAAGTCTCCGCTCTCTCACAAGTTAGAAAACCAATATTTCATATGGTGTTTTATTTTGGTGTTTTAAATGCTCTTTAGTACATCTGAACTTTTTCTAAATTTAGTTTTTAGGATTTATTTGATAGTTTCAAAATATTCTTATGAACTAGTATTACCAGTATTTTCATTTTTTGTCGTATCGTCGTCCCCGCCCTGTACATGAACTAAAAACATTACAAATAGAGTTCAAAATTGTGTAAAAGATATGATATTTTTTTTTCACGTTCACTCGGTCGTGGTTAAACTACACTACGGTTCGTGGATGGGTGACCATCCATTTCTCGAGACCCTTACATGCCTCGGAAAGCACGTAAAGCCGTTGGTCCCGGCTGTTAGACGTAGATCTTTGACAGTGTTATATGTAGTCAGAAGCCAGAAATACTGACAACCAGTTCTACCGAGGGTATCGTGTTATCCAATAACCGGATTGTGGAAATCAGACAGTCATAGTTGGGAAAAGGCTATGACAAGATATAATTCGATTACGCAATTTTCAACTCTATTTCGTTGGAATTTTAATTAACCGGTTTATCCTAGGCAAGCGTGCTCCACCTTAGGCCGCATTATCACTTAAGATCAGGTGAGTTGCAGCCAAACGCAAGCCGCATAATTTTTATATCAATATATTTAAATAAATGAAAACTGCTCAAAAACTTGCTACTCTGCACGCATTGCCAGTTACCATTCAAATCAACCGAAGTTTACGAAGCCAGCTTCACCTCGCGAGACCTGTTCAACATATAGTGCGACACATTCTCGTAAGTCAAGAATGTGATCATTGTAGCTGGTAACACGCGGATAATGTTCGGTTTCAGTCCTTTGTAGAAGCCACGCCACCCTTCGTGCCTGGAAATTGTGAAAAATTTTATAAGAATTTATGTTGATTATGATTTTGTATGATATGTATGAAACTTACCTTGTAAATTTGAAAACAAAATACACTTTTTTAATTTGTGGCAATAGAATTAAAGTTGATGGAAATATAATTTAAATTGTATGAATATTTTGGAGCTAAGATTTTGTTTTACTAGTTTTTAATATTTTTAAAACCTATTTTTCTTTATTTTGACACTTGAATAAAACACTAAATCATTTTTAAACGCAATTTTTCCAGTTCTTAATTCTCTTTTATTACATAAATATACTTAAAAAAAATCTTTTTCGTTTTATTATTGGAAACAATAGGTAAGTGCTTGATTTTTTTGTATACGAGGTGAAAACACAAATGAAATAATTATTTTGAACAGAAAATCTTAATCAAGAAGTACAGTTTCATGAAATAACAAAACTCACTGTCAATTTGCTATCATTTATTGATTAAACAAATTGAATAGGCGTATTGAAACAATTGAACTTGAGTGATTATATAAAAATATAATAAATGATTATTTTATAATGTCTTACAAATTGCTATGTGGCCAGCCACCGTACAAGACAATAATCATAACAGATCGGTTTCAACGCTGAAGGTATGTGTTTGTGATAGGGACGGGACACTGCAAAATTGTAACTACATTCGTATATTTTTTATTGGATTTGTTACTTTAAAGGTCCGAGCAGAAGCCAATTTTTAGTCTATTGCAGTAAATTCTTGGGCTTAAAGTCATCATCAACCACTATTTTCGCCTATCTCACTTAAGGCAACATACCACTGCTCAGGCCTTTACAATAACGAGAACACTTATAAAAAAAAACAACAAAAAATATTTTTGAAATTATATGCAGTCATAAATTACATTTAAAATCCTTTTTGTTTTGGGAGGTCATCTCCTTAACTTATTTAAGTAGATATGTCTTGATCAAATGACATCACAACATAAAATTATTTTTAAAAAACGCATATAAAATTAAAAATAATTAATAATATATTATACATAGCAAAAGACGGACAATAAAGCACGAATACGTTTTGTGTACAGTTAAGCACAAAACGCTTTTGGCAGCCAGGTCACCGCAATAAATTTGCCTTGCTGCTTGCAACATGGCTTAAATACAGGCTATATCAAATTTGGGTCTGTCAAATTAAATATTTCAAACTTTTATCTGTGTATGTTTGTGGGTAATTTAATTTAGTATTTCTCTGCTCTTATTTTCTTACATATTTATTAAATAATATAAAAATATTTAAGAATAAAAGCCCACTGGTATCGGTAACAGGGTTCAAGCTACCGGTGGTCAGTGCTCCTGAGAGATAAATCTCTTAACAATACGCGTCGTGTCCAAGAATACCGCTTTCTGAATCAAGCCCTTGATCCAGCTGACCAACGAGATCCTCCTTAGGTGTTGGTCGAGGCTCTTGGAAATGATTCTTACTATTATTATTATATAGTATATATTGGTATTGCTTCATTCAATTCCTTTATCTATGCTTCCAAGTCAAGAACTGAGTCTGAGATCGAAGGACAGGCAATTTTCCATTGGTATATTATTGCTCTCAGCCTGACTTTCCAATGCAGGGCAAAGGCCTCTCTATTCTCCTTCTAACTCTCTCTTCGACAGAGACTGGTTCCAAATAGCCCTTAATAGAGAGAGAAACTTGGAAGGAGAGAAGACACCTTCGACTTTATAAGAATAGGAGCTCAACTGTCCAGTTAGCAGACACAATAGTTAAACAAATGCAATATGACTCAAAGAGTCATGTCAATAGTCAAGCGGATAAAAGGCTCTTAAAATAAAGGGGATAGAGATAATAATAGTTCGGTTGGTGCCTCAACTAATCCTGTTCTTTGCACGCAAAAATACTCTCTACTGCATCGCCAGAGTGCCCAAATTTGACATAGGACTATAAACACTAAAGCAGCCCTGTCCCTTTACGATATCTCTAGCGTTGAGACCGCACATTTAAAATAACATCTAATTATTTCAGATAACTTATTTAATCACATTTTATTTGGTGTCTCATGTATTATTTTGATTTACACGTGTCAATATAGCATTTTTATTTTTATTTTAAATTAATATATTTTTCGTTAACTGTAATATTAATTCAAGTTGTCTAACTTAAACGTAATATTTAGCCGTCACTAAGTGAATCTTGTGTGTAATAAATAGAGTATTTAAAATTACATTGTCCCTACTTATGATAAAATTTTAAAGAGCGACTGCTGTGCGTGATTGTACTACACTTGGCTATGAGGAAAAGGGGATGATCAAAATATTATATTTTCTTAAATTTGAGATGAAATATTTTTGACTTACAAAGAAGGCGGGTTACATTAAATATTTAGATTAAAGACAGATTAGCTTCAAACTTGCATAACATAATTTTCTGTGAGAAAAACACATTTACTATTTTTATTTATTTAATTGAATAGTTTGTGAGCAAGCTGAAACGAAACTATCTTACATAATAAAGTACCTAACGTCGTCTCACCACACATGTAACGTTATATCAAAGAAAAACTTGTCTTTTTACGTTTTAAAATGTTAAATACTTCGGGAACCGCGACAGTTTAAGTACATACCCTATTATCACAAAAAAATTGATAAATTAAAACTAAATTGTGCTACGCCTGGCAACACTTCTTGTCAAGGTATTGCCAGATTTAAAATTAAGTCAGTCACTATCTGATGGGAAAGAGTACAACTACTATTTACAAGAGATTACTAATATTGTTAGAAAAATAAATAAATAAAAACAAAAACACAACATATGCCGTGAGACAGATTTTACATTTTAATAAAAATATTATTATAGTACAGTCAGTAACACAATCTGCATGCGTCATTAACATTTGCTTACTTATTAACATTTACCTAACCTATTAGGCAATGAGTCACCTAATATGAATTCACATCACTGTAAATATACCAATAAGTTTGTGTTACAGACTGTAAAACAAAGTAAAAAAAGAGTTTTAATTATAATTTCTATACATAGGTTTACAATTTCTCAAACATTTCCACAATCAACCATAATTATTTTAAAATATTCATCACTATTAAAATTACCATATTCGCTTTGAAATCGTGCCAACTACTGTCCCTTTAGCGGCAACTATGCCAAAAACTGGTAAAGTCATAACTATTAATAGTGAAAAGTCTTCTAGAATGCGGGGAATCTAGGAAAACCATTTCGAACTGTCAAAGTTACGTCAATGTTAGTTATGATACAATACAAACAAAAAAAAATGCATAATTACACATATATTTAATATAAATTATACTAAACAATAAATTATCCCGCTTAAAACTAAACGCTTACCTTAAACACTCCATAGACAACCGAAAAAAAAACTAAACAAAATCAGCGGCATAATAAACCCTGCGAGCGAACTGTCAAAAACATACAGAAAAAAAACAATTAAAAAAATAAATAGTGTTGTACGCGGTTTCCCATCAGATGACGAATAAGACTCAATCGTTATTGGTGAATTTTTCCCATATGAGCATAACTAGGCATATGTTAGGCGTTACATGTAGAAGGTACGGCGTTAGGCCTTTGTAGAATCCTCTGATTCGTTCGTACCTCCATGTCTCGTTGATGCAATGCCACGCGCCGTCGTAGGAGCGGTGCTGGTCTTGTAGGCGGGCACGCACCACCTGGTAGGGGTACGTCGCACCCGCCGCGATCAGCTTGGAGATGGCGGCGAATGTTAGGTACTCTACTGATGTCTGGAATTTGAGAGAAGGAAAATGTTATGGCGCTGAACAATTCTACGCTTTGCATCATATACACGGTGGAATTGTATGCATTGTAATTAACTTTTACCACAGATTTAGAACATTACATCATTTTTATTACTCAACTATAAATGTTTATTACAATATTTTTATATTATACACAATTTCCTCCTATGACTAAAATAAAATTATGATTTTACAGTGTCAATACCTATCTACATTTAAACTTTTTTAGATAACATTTATTTTTTTTATTATCATTATTTAGGAGAAGCTCATGGCTAAGTAAAAGCCGTACAGATCGAACGGTCCAGGTTAAGCTACGCTGGCCGCAGTCTGTCTGTGGATGGGTGACCATCCATTTCATACTGAGTTTCCTCCATGCCTCGGAAAGCACGTAAAGCCGTTGGTCCCGGTTGTCATTCGTAGATCTTTGACACTCGTTATGGGTAGTCAGAAGCCAGATAGTCTGACCACCAGTCTTACCAAGGAGTATTGTGTTACCTAGTAACTCGGTTGTGGAGGTCCGATAGGCAGTTGCTCCATGTAAAACACGGGTATTCATGGTTGGAAAAAGTAGTAGTAGTAGTAGTAGTAGGCAGATTTATTATTATTATTTAAATATACCTAAATAGGTAGACTCGCTGTAGGGCTGTTTTATAATGTTTGTTGTATTAAATGTTGTTTTTTGACTTTAGTTAATTTAGGCGGCTGCTGTTGTTTTTGGAGTTTTAAATTTATTTAAATTAATTATTTTAAAACACCGTGAATTGTCTAGGAGTCTATTAGAAAGTTGAAGATAATTGTTCGTTCCAAAACGTAAGTAGGTCTTTAAGGAGAAGATCACAATCATTACAATCCCACGTGCACGTAACAGTACTATGAATACAAACATTAGCTTAAGGCGCTTCCCTGACCAAATAACCTTGACCATACATTTCCTCTTTGCCGCAGAATCGAAATTCGCACAATTTTTGGGTTGTTTAGTTATAAAAAAAGAGAAACGCTCTTTTGAAATAAAATAAAACGTGAATTATAAAGATTTTTAAGTTACCTATCTATTAGTGTAATCCTCAAATTAATAGCACGTCAACTTTAGCAAAAGATGGATGTTTTCAATTATTTTAGTAAATTTTTAACAGGGAGATTTAGGTTTAAATATGGTACATAAAAAAAAATAAGTACGTGGAATGTGATGATAGTATATTGAACATTAATAATATGCTTTTAGATGTAGTTTGTTTCTCTTAATTAAAATGAGTTAATGGCCCCTGAATAACGAAGAAAAACGCACTTTTGGTCGGGGTAGCGCCTTAATAAACGGAAGATTAAGAGCTGTGATAATAACTAGTACATTTGCATTAATATGGCATCTATTACAATAGTCGGTCGACGTAGCGAGTACAATATCATGGTAATACAATGACATTGACCTTGAATGAGTGTGGTTTTATTATTGCCATTACCGGTAATTTTCCTTTATGATCGGTTCTGTTAAATGGCAGCCGTGTGTTAATGTTCATTTAATCTTGATGTGTGAATTGTGGAAAGTATGACTGTGTATACATGACTGCTCGGTTCTTCCCCATTTTTTTAATGTTCTTTTAATTCGTCTCGCGTCAAGCGTATGCAATATTAATTGCCATAAGCCGCATGCAGCTTATCGTCTACACCTGTCCGCCCTGTTATACTATTCTCTAACGTTACGTCATTTTTTAAACTTTTATCTGTCTGTCTGTTTGTTCCAGCTAATCTCTGAAACAGCTGGAGCGATTTTGACCAAACTTTCACTGGCAAGTAGCTGATGTTATAAGGAGTAACTTTTACTTTAAAAAAAAAAAGATTTTTGGGAAAAAACATTAAAACTTTGCTGCAGACTATCACGCGGACTAAGTCGAGGGCATCAACTAGTTCATTGTAACATTAGACAAATCTTATACATAAAAATCTTCTGTCCTCGTTTATGAAAGTGAACTCCTCCTAAACGGCTGTACCGATTTTGATGAAATTATTTGTGTGTGTTCCAGTGGATTCGAGAATGGTTTAGATTCACAAGGACCCGGTAGGTGGCGCTGCAGTCGAGTTGTAGGACTTTTTTTATTTTAATGGCAGGACAACGTCAAAGCAATGAAAACTATTTGCCATAAATACGTAGATTAAAAAAATATCACTAAAATGCAGTTGTTTCAACAATATTACCTAATAACTATAATTATTTAGCCACTTTTTGTCTATTAATATAACAAATGAAATATAAGTAATATTTTCCCTAAATCTATTAATATTATGACCATTAAATAACAAGGTTGTCAAGTCATCATTTATTTTAGTAACCATTGCTTTTGGTATTCTATGAATAATATTGCTTTTATGTTTAATATTGCATAGACATTGAAGCAGCTTTGAATATGTACAGTTGTACAGTTTACAATTATGTACAGTAAAATTCTAAACAATATCGACTACTACAAATTAGGTGTTTAATTTTATACAAGAAGAGTTGAAGGCAATGTTCATAGTACAGTAAAGTTAGTATTTGGTAAAATAATACAGAATGATATTATTTATTTGAAACAACGGTGAGTTCAGATTCTTTTTGTACAGTCTTACAGTTCGATTCAAACTTAATGGCGGCTGTGAAGTCAGCGGTTGGCTGCGCAGTACCGCACCCCTCACCCCCGCTGTCACGTGAAATTGTTATTGCGCAGCCACTCGCCTCGTGCTCGGAGCCGCCATTAAGTTTGAATCGTACTGTACCAAGGGGTATCGTGTTACCCAGTAACTGTAATTTATACAACCTAGTTACTGGGTAAAACGATACCCCTTGCAAAGACTGGTTGTCAGACTTTCTGGCTTCTAACTACCTATAACGACTGTCAAAGATCTACGAATGACAGCCGGGACCAACGGGTTTTAATTGGAAATGGATGGTCACCCATCCAAAAACCAACCGCGGCAAGCATAACTTAACTATGGTCGATCGAACTGTACGAGTTTCACAAATAGCGGGAGGTGGGATAAGTGTAGGACATGTTCATTTTCAAATCGAATCTTATTCAAATATGTATGTCTTTATTCTCTAGCACTCATGGTAGTAATTATATTTATACTAGCGACCCGACCCGGCTTCGCATGGGCCTATAGGCTTCCTCGATAAATGGACTATCCAACGCAAAAATAATTTTTCAATTCGAACCAGTAGATCTTGAGATAAACGCGTTCAACCAAACAAACATACAAACAAACTCTTCAGCTTTATAATATTAGTATAGATTTGACTTACCAATTTGATATCAATCGGCAGGTTCCTGTACTGGTTGTACCTATTCTTCATCTCCTCGTACGTCATGAACTGCAGCGCCCCGTGCGACACACCAAACATACCGGGAACGAAGCCCTGGAACGTACAATAGCATACATTAACATCACTTTTGAATTTAATTAGGGCTTTTATGATCAATATCATTAATCAGGACATGGATTAGATATAAATTCCCTATAAACAGGCATGCCTAAATTGGGAATCCAGTACCTCAATATTTCTTTTCTACGGATGTTTGAAGTAAAGTTTAGTTTCCTAGCATGGAACTGGGTTTGCTCCACTACCCACTATTATATTCCCATCCGTCACTCATGATGTATTATTTGAGAAATAAAGATTAGTATTATTACGTCCAACGCGGCTTTAAAAGAAAAGGGAATCTGTAATAGTTAAGACCATTGCAAATGGCGTCGCGTCGTCACAATTTGGTTTGGCTAAAATACTTAAAATACACTTATATTAAAATCATCTATTGAGATTTCTCACTATATTACTCTCATTAGAAACAAAACACTGTTAGATTTAGAATATCCACATTGCAACACACATTACAAAAATCCTTTGTCCAGAACAAAGACTCAACGACAGAAGCAACACCCTGTAGATAGCCCTAATCTTTTGACTAAATAATAATACCCAACCTGCTGTATATCCATAGAAATCCATTACACAATATTCAATGCACAAACGATAAATAAAACCATTTAATTTAACATTTATAGCGACTATAACTCCCGTTGAGTTGCAGTCGCCATGATTGTTAGGGCGTAGACTATCGATTTACAATCGCACCTCGTTCCACGATTGCAAGCTAGGTCATTCGTAATTCAAATTCAAGGGATGAGGGACTGGGGTTGCCCTATCAGAAAAATTATACGTGTGGATCCCGGTCTTTGGCCTCCTTTTATTTGCTTTTTTTTTCTTCTCTGTATTTAGCATGTTTTTTAAGGTGAAAGCACTAAAGTGGCCTGCGATATTCAAATACTTATTCTTACGTGTTTTGCAGTTTTCAGTTTAGTCTGTGGTTTTATGGTAATAACAAACAGAGACGCGACAGTCAAGTATGTAGGTACTTAGAATTATCCTTAAAAATTACGTTTACAATAAATAGGCACATAATTATATATACGGATTAAGTATTTTAACTTGGAGAAGCATATTGATAATTTTAATAATTATAATTGTTTAAATACATATTTGTTACTGTCGCGTCTAACTTTTATTTTTAACATAAGCAGATACTTAACCCATTTCCAGTCCCATGAGCTACATACGGTTCAGGTTAATTGTTTAACAATTGTGTCTGTTTCGCGGACAGTGAAAGTGTTAAGATGACAACACATTTATTTAATAGGAATGGCGTGGCGTGATCTTACAGATCTTTATACAAAGGAAGTATTTCACATATACACATTCGAATCAGATTAGATAGTAAATAGCCATGACAGTGATGACTTGCATGCATTCTGTATTTTTTTTACAGCGCCAAGGGTCTGCGCCAAGTTACGAATTCATCCTTTAACACTAATTCATACCTATAATTGGTATTATTTTTTGCCATCTTATGTTAATATAGATGAAATATAAAGAAATTAGTTCAACTAATAAAAATTAGGATGAGTCGAGGAACATAATAAGCAAAGGAAATTTAAAAACAATGTAGTTTTAAGAGGTTTTTACGTTTAAAGGGCGTCACAAACGACGAAGATACTGTAATATTTTATATTAAGATAAAATATCGCTAACTTTACAGTTTGTATGAACTATCACAAACGGCTAAGACACTATAATATTTCATCTTAAGCCAAACTGTATAAGTGTATAGTGAGCGATATTTTATCTTAAGAGCGCCCATCCCGTCATATTTCCCATAAAAACGCACGTACGTGATTACGGCGATATAACAAATGATTCTCCAAATATTTTTAACACACAGGTATATTGTGGTTTAAATCTAGGTTTGTATACAAGGTGTAACGTCAAATACGCAAAACCTGAAAATAGTTTGATTAGAATAACGAGCAAAATCAATTGAACCACTTTTTAATATAGGTCACATTTTTCAAAAAGTCTTTATTATACATGTTGCCCTGTCTATTTATTAATAAGTCAAGCCATCACGTGCGCAAACCTGTCAAAATAGGTAAACAAACACAAATGGTTGTCGTGTAATTTAAATTTTGTCATACGCGTGAAAATAATAATTCTTATTTCAATGCAAATACGAGTCTTGGTAAAACTAAAACAGCATAAAACATTTAATTTTTTTTTATGTTTTTTTTTTCTTTCAGAGTTAGGTTAATTGAATTAAAAATCATTTGGGGTGTCTGAGGTTTTGCGTGTTTAACGTTACACTATGTATATGAAGCCAAGAATAAACTTTTTTGAGAAACAAATTCAGTAAACACGTCCGGAAATCAGTTTTTTTGCACAATTTTATCTGAACTTTGGCCGTTCATAATGCACTCACACAAAAGTAAAAAACAGCTTCATAGAAACCTTGCACATTTAATGGTGATGCTAAATTATAAACATTTTTACCAAAAACTTGTAAGGCTTTTTCAAGAACACATGTCATGGAACAAGTTTTGTGAAATTTCCGCGCGCCAATTTTCCTGTGATGTTATCGCGTTCTCACTCACTCGTTTGTTTTTGTGCTTTGCGTTGGTTGAAACAAAAAATTTTTCAATCACGCTCGCGTTGAAGTTCGTTCGATGGGGATGGGCGCTCTTAAGCCAAACTACATAGTGAGCGATATTTTATCTTAACATAAAATATTATACTTAGTATCTTCGCCGTCGGCGACGCCCTTAAATTAATAAAGGTTAATACTTGTCATATTTTGATGTAAATATTTATTTATCTTTCAGAAAACAATAAAGTGTGTTTCTATTGTAAAAAATTGGTGCGCACAGACTCGAATTCGATCGTTCATCTACCCAAGGTTACATCAATCATATTCTGTCACTTGAATACTTAGTGCTCTTCAGAAAAAAACGACAGCATATTGTATCGCATTGTACGTCATTCGAAATTGACGGCAATTAGTATGTTCCTGTCTGAATTTAAAAAGGGCGCATATGTGTGAATAGTTGGATTGTGTTTATAATGCTAGTTGTTTTATAGAAGTATAAAACACAACCTTGAAATAATAATACCGCGTTGCACGTGGCAAACATATTTTATGAAAAATACATAAAGCAGGTATTTTGAATAATATCGTTTGGCAATAGTATAGCCCATATTCAGTATGAATTGGATCAGTGAATTACCTAATTCATCTAAATCTTTCTTAACTAATATTATAAGGAGGAGGTAAAATTGTGTTTGTTGAATGTTCTTACCTCAGATTATGAAACAAAAGGCAGATAGACCGTGCGGAACACTGAGAGTGAAGCCACAAAAGCAAATACAAATTCAGAAACAAATACCTACAATTCGCTTCGCACTGTACTGAGTTACTGACACGAGTCAGTACAATACAAAGCGAAGCATTGTTAAAAAAAACAAATACTAATACAAATAAAAATTCGAAAGCGAATACAGTCACGAGATTGTAGGTATTCGTTATTGAATTTGTATTTGCTTTTGTGGCTTCACTCGCAGTGTTCCGCACGGCCTATCTGCCTTTTGTTTGATAATCTGAGGTTCTTACATTCAAACACACAATTTTACCTAGGTGAGATTACCTCTTGGTAATCTCAGGAAGTACTGGTCCAATTTTACTGTTAGAAAGCTACACTATAGCCGAGTGCCATACGCTACGTTTTTGGTATATATAATACGTTATACTTAGAGTTCTATAGATTTAAGTCTTGAACAAATAAATATTATAATTAAGGGCGCGTATTCGATTTGGCGCAACTCAAAATCACGACTGCTTTATATGATTGCTAGAAGTCTAGAACATCGTTTTAAAAAACTATCATACAAAATTATAGTTCTCTAAGTAAAGACCTTATCCTTCTAATGACGTAATTTTCTTCTAATAATCTGCTTACATCATTACGATATTGCTCTGGGAAAAACGCAAAAACATGAAGTTTTCGTCACGAATCGAATACACGCTCATAGGATCACCTGAAAATAGGAACACAAGTACTTTTTTTGTTTTTATTCTTAAACTTTATAAAAGGGCTTTATCCAGAGTGGCATTATGCCAGTCTCATAAGTATTAGAGAAAACCGAGAACTATTGAAGATGTTCTTTTTGTACAAGTACCTATGCATTGTGCTAGAAACGATAGACAAAGAGAGCTTCTAATGAGTACGATAAATGTAAATAAATATAATACTGGCTCATATACAGCATGTTAATAACGAAAGCATCCTTTAACCGGTAATACCACATCGTCCATAGATACAAAAATATATATTCCCCTAAAAAAAGTGTTTATTTTTATGATACAAAGTCGGACACGTAAAAGAAACACTGTTTTTTAATACTTACTTATTTTTTATGCTGTTATATTTTATAAATCGATTAGATAATGATGAAGATTACCTAATAATGACTTTAAGGGAACGCCCTTTGTTATAAAATGTATGTTATCGTATAAATTCTAGCACAACCTACACCTGAGACCGCAAAACCGTCAGTCTGATTTGTATACTCATTAATAATTCCAAGTGTACACATATTTAGAGTTACGAAATAAGTCGGCAATCTAAAAATAATGAGTTTCTAAGCTTATAATTTATTTACACTGTGATTTTTCTTATGCTTGTTATAAATTGAATACACTCCAGATAATGACGTTTAATTATCCCTATAACAATTAACAATTAATTAGCCGTGTGGTGCCGGCCGCGAATAGCTATACCCCATTTCTACCCGTGGGTGTTGTAGAAGGCGACAGAGGGATATTGACCAGAGGACGGGCAGCAGCGTCCTTCTGAGAACCATAACACCTACTGCGATCGCCAACATGCATCGGCTGAGCATGGCGATTACGGCTGACTGAGCCCCTCCTAGGGGGGGGCGCAGCATTGGGCGTCTAAAGGTTGCAATGGTGGTGGTAAGAATAGTTTAGGAACTATAGCTTGTTGTCAGTTCATTATTTGCTAACATTTTTCTTTATAAATATTCATGAAAAATTGCATTTGTGTCACAAGATTACCTACATACATAAATGCCAACTATAATAATATTGCAATAAAAACGTGTATTTCTATTTGCAATTCGCGTAAATATTTGTGGACACTTTCAGCACCTTATCAGTGACGACACAGTCACACATAACAGATAAGTTATGTGATTTATTTACGTCTAGATTAAAGACTTATTACATGACAACTTTTTACGTAATACTTACTTTTGTGTAAGTAGGTACCGAATAATCTCGCAGAGTATTATTACAAGTGAAATGGCGAATATAATTTGCTAAACTTTGTCAGCGATTTTTTTACGTAGAAGTCAAATACTTTTGCCATAAAACATGATTTAATAGATAGCACTCGGTAATAGTGTAGCTATTTAAGGCGCTACCTCGACCGAAAACTGCGTTTTTCTTCGTTATTGAGGGGTAATTAACTCATTAATTTAGATAAACGAACTGCATTTAAAAGCATATTATAAATGTTCAATTTCCTATCATCACATTCCACGTTCTTCTTTTTTTTATGTACCCTATATACACACCTAAATCGCCCTGTAAAAAAATGACTAAAATAATTGAAAACATGTATCTTTTGATAAAGTTGACGTTCTATTAATTTGAGGATTAGATAGGTAACTATAAAATCTTTATAATTCACGTTTTATTTTATTTCAAAAGATCGTTTCTCTTTTTTTTTATAACAAAAAACCCAAAATTTGTGCGAATTTCGATTCTGCGACAAAGAGGAAATGTATGATCAAAGTTATTTGGTCAGGGAAGCGCCTTAATGAAAGAATTTTTGAAATCGGATGAGTTTCAAGAAGATGACAGATGATGAGAGACAAACTTTACCTTTTCATAATTTATGTAATTATAGACTCATATGGCGTTTATGGTTACATTAAAATCATAGTTTTCTTTTCGTAGGTTATTAAAGCACGCTATATTTTTAATGTATTCCAGTCTAGACAAAACAGGCACATACCTACCTGATTTGTCTACACTTAGGACTGAGGTCAAGTAAGTATCTATTCACATAAGTACTTGACCTCTTTGAAATGCTGGAAAAGCCGCGAATAAGAAAATCTGAAAAGTTGGAGTTGTTGGTTGGGTTGGTTGGAGTTGGAGTTGGTGGTTTATAGTAAATTCTGTTGTGCACGAGCTAAATTTATTTTAAGCTATTTATATCTCTTTCTCTCCAATAAAACAAGAAAGAAACAGATATTAATAAGAGCTGTCAATGTAAGAGGTGTAAAGATGCCAATTGTCTTTTCGGCGCCATTGTCACAGGTAACGTTTCAGACAACAAAGGAGTAACAAGACCACTTAACAGGCTTCGGTAAGTAGTAATAAAGTACCTACTTAAAGTGAAGGTTGTCGCATCCTAAATTCAGAATATTCTATGCCTAAACTGGAATTTATATTATTCCAGTCTTTGATCGATAACAGCTTACGACATTGTTTCAATGTCGAAAATTAGTCTAATTATTATGGGCACGACTTAAATTGCTGTATATGCGTTTTTTTTTATATTTTTACAATAAAGGACCATTCTGAAAACTGAAAACTATTATTTTTATTAGACTTCCAAAACTGAAGGGTGCTTCAGCACAGGATTGCGAAAGATGGAAGGCATGGAAGGAAACCTTTGCCCAGGAGTGGGACAGAAAAGGCTAACAAAAAAAAATAGTTAAAAAAGGAGAAATTAGGTACTCATTATCCCTCCCCTTTTGTTTTTAACCTTTCGGAAATTCATATCAAAACTAAAATTATAAAAAGAAAAGATTTGATTTTTGAGCAGATTTGGTATGTTTGTTTTAATGCATAAATTCAAAAATTACTATACAGATTCTAAAAATTATTTCACCAATATGTAGCTACGTTATCTCTGAGTTCTATATTTTATTATCAACAAATTGGGGATCAGTAAGAATATTCACGCGGACGAAATCGGGGGCAATATGCTAGTTACGAAAAAAATACGTTCAAAACACTTGGAGTTTGATCGAGTTTACTAGGTATTGACCATTTTAAAATAGTCTGTAGATTTTACTGTTATGCTTTTGATAATGGATTTTCTCTTTTCTTATGTATAGTCGTTTATGGTGATAAAGTAAATAATAAATAAACGAGAAGTGTACATGTAACTACTTGCGCCAAACAAATATTTGTGAACCTAAGTAGGTACGATTACGTAGGAAAACCCAAGTTATTGTAGATATTTGTTTTTTTTATTATTATTAATTAATAGGCTTGCGTTTGACCGCAATTCACCTGATCTTAAGTGATGATGTGGCCTAAGTTGGAACACGCTTGCCTAGGATGAACCGGTTCACTCGTGCCTTGAAGATACCCAGATTATACTTATCAGGGAACAGAGAGGCGGGTAGCGAATTCCACAGTCTGGCAGTTCGCACAATAAATGTGGAATCAAAGCGCTTGGTTCGAGACCGTGGAACTTCAACCATATAGCGGTGACTCTTCGCCGTATCTCTGCTCGTCCGATGATGGAATGGAGATGGGGATTGTTGAAGAAGACCGAACGTCATCTGGACATTAGTTGATAATAATATTAATGAGACTCTCACCCCCAGGGTTACCAAGCCGCTGTGATTGGTCGACTCTGAATGATCAATAACCAATCAGAGCGCTTGGCAATTTGTCCCATTAATTTATCTTTTGAGAAACCGAAGTTGTTGCAAATGTATTGATGTTTGGTGAATACGACAGTTAGTAGTTTTGTTTGTTTTTTTTACTAGCGACGTGCCCCGGCTTCGCACGGATGCAATGTAGATTCAGAATTCCTCAGACTTCTCTTGAATCACTCTATCTATTGATGAGAAACTCATTAAAATCCGTTGCGTAGTCAAAAAGATCCAAGCGTACAGAGCGACAGATGGCGGGAAATGACTTTGTTTTATACTTTGTTTTTTGTTTTTTAAGTTTTCCTTCTGTCACGGGCGTACCTACCCACAGGCGCTTCTAGTATTTCTTAAGGCGCTACCCCGACCAAAAGTACGTTTTATTTGGTTAGTTAGGGGATATTAACTCATTAATTAAGAGAAACAAACTACATCTAAAAGCATATTATTAATGTTCAATATCCTATCATCACATTCCACGTTCTTAATTTTTTTTTATGTACCCTATATACACCTAAATCTCCCTGTAAAAAAATGACTAAAATAATTGAAAACATGTATCTTTTGCTAAAGTTGACGCGATATTAATTTGAGGATTACACTAATAGTTAGGCAACCTAACAATCTTTATAATTCACGTTCTATTTTATTTGAAAAGATCGTTTCTCTTTTTTTATAACAAAAGACCCAAAAGTTGTGCGAATTTAGATTCTGCGGCAAAGAGGAAATGTATGATCAATGTTATTTGGTCAGGGAAGCGCCTTAATCCACTTTTTTATCTCAACAGATTTATAAAATCAGTGACTCACTTATCTCAATGGAATACGGGAACATCACAATAATTGATCAATCGATTTATCAATATGACAGCCCGGAATGTTTTTGTCTATTTTTAGTACAGATCTTAAACACGTGACTTTGGAAATTGGAACTATTTAGCATAATATTTAATGTTGAGTTCATCTTGTTTATCTTGATGAACTGCTGTATTGTGTCAGCTGTGTTGTGATACAATATCACAAGTGTATTGTGGGCAGCATAATATTGTGATGATATTTGGGACTTGTTCTTAGGTATTAAAGATGATGGAGGTCCTTGAAATTCTTTTGTTTTTACGCTTTTTTGCAATTTTTAGCTTCTAGTTGTATATGGTAATAAAAAACTTAGACGCGACAGTAAGTAATATGTATTTAGACAATTATAAAAAATAATAACCGTAACTCTCCAAGTACGAATAATCCGTAAACGTCATATTCTCATTAAAGAGGCACATTTACGGATGATTCAGACAATAGGTGTCAGCTTATGGTCGGAGAGAAATCGGTCGAAGTCACGCGCAAAACCTAGTAATATTATAAATTCCAATATACCAAAGCAGATGTCCCACAAAAAGTCCGTCCAACGAAAGAACTGAACTACTGAAACGTGCGACAATCGGTTTTACAAAAAGTCTGACGTGGGCGGAGAGATTAACTCAAAGACTGCCGGGCGAAATGTTGAAGGTCCACTCTAAACCAAGTTTCAGGGACATTTTCAACATTTTCTGCTTATGAACCTACCTATCGACACTCCAGTTAAGGAAGGTGAGGCTTGTCGGACAAAATCAACAGAAATTCTTTGACTTCGTTAGTACGTGTTTTGCTCATAATAATTTCCAAACTATAACACAACCATATAATTGATTACTACCGAATATAAACTGAGAACTTAAAGATAACAAAACAGGCACACGTCGCTTTAGCTTAATAATATGCAAAGATCGCTGTTGCAACGACCGCCGAAGTTTCGTCATTCATTATACACTGCAACATTTCGCGAAGGTTGGTTTAGATTTAGAGCAACACCATGGTCTAAAATGTGCCTTGTACATACTATTTCTTTTGTGGCGTTCTATGGGAAGGTCTTTGTTCAACAGTGGACGTCTTTCGGCTGATGATGATGACTATTTCTAATTGTAACATCTTTCTCCCATATATTGCTAAAAGACGTCATTAGAAAGAAAGAAAAATATATTTAGCACAAACCAAACTAAAAAGCGTACGTTTTGCATTAGGTACATTACAGTATTCACTTCCTTCTTAGTCAAAATGATCATTCATACATTGACTTTATCTTTTTATTTTGTTCGATTCTTTTCTACCAGGCCTACTTAACACTTGTGACACATGCTCCTCAATATATACACAAATCCAATTGATTTTCAAACTTCCTCCAGACGTAATAAAACGAAATTTGCGTCACCCGCAGCTCATTAAAGTTAATACACTGAATATTATTACTTATGTAGAAGATATATCGCAATCCGAATTCCATATCTATGAACTGTGAACGGGTGTAAATAACAGTTGACCGGTTTAAACTGGATTCAGCGTTTGGTACGCTAAACATGCTTAATTATAATATTATCAACTTGTGTCTACAATAAAGTTACTCTACAGCATCTCACTTCGGTATAGGGACTTATCAATGCTCATTATAAAAACACTGCTCTCAGCAAATCATTTGTCCTTCAGTCCTAGGTAGTCAGAAGACAGAAAGTCTTACACCAGTCTTATCAAGGGGTATCCCAGTGGGCGTTACCCAGTAACTGGGTTGTGGATGTCAGATAGACAGAGTATTTCAATTAGACCACAAAAAGATACTATTGACCGTCATATAAGAAAAATTTAGTTACCCCTTCCAAAAGTTAATTTTAGTTATAATACGCTATGACCATTATTATACATTCTATATTCGTTTATTTATCGAGGCATCGGGATCAAGGTTCACGAGACCTGCGGTCAGGGCTTCAGTCAGGCCACTTCTTATCTCAACTACCTAACAAAAGTCTGGTCAGGTAATCAGGCCTGATCTAGCTATTTAGTTGCTTCGAAAATAATACTTACCGCCCTTTTCAATGACGCTTTATGTTATTCCAAAGATGGTGCAATTTTTATTTTTAACAGACTTTTATATAAAAGAGGTTGTTATTTCGTCTCTTCATCATATCATATCAGCCTATTGCCATCCATTGCTGAGTCCTCCCCCAGAGAACGCCAACCAACCCGGTCTTGGGCAGCCCGGATCCATTTCGATACTTACGCATGTAAAATTTGTTTTGTTTTGACCTCAATTTTTCCGCCCCTCTTTTTTGGTCTGGGAATTTTTCCGGCTAACTCCCCCTTAGATCAGGTCCTTCAGATTATGGTTAACCATCAGACGTAATAAGTGTAATGTTGGCATGAAGATCGCTAAGTCAACGTTCAGTAGGTACGACGACAACCAAGTTACTACCCATGCTTGGTTTCTTTGTGAGATTATCTTGTTAAGTAGCAAGAGGTATATTTTTAGATTTTCCTATCTTTCGTTAACACGCGTAACCACAAGGCGTTGCGTTACATTCATATTAATTTAAGCATTTTATAATTGTATTTTAATTACAGAACGTATCACAGATGGGTCATCAAATCATGTGGAATTAGAAGAAGACATTAAATTGAACTTAGCTTAAAGCTATTAGATAAGATTGATACCTACATTACTTAATTAGAAATACCCAGGTGTATGATAAATTCAATTACGCTTAGGTACAAATAAATAGTAAACAATATTAAAAAATCGTCCAACTTAATCATTTTTATTAATTGTGGAGTACCTAATTTAAATGAGGAATGTCCTATAAAGATTTTAAGCAAAATATTTAAGGCGCTACCCCGACCGACAATGCGTTTTTCTTCGTTATTCAGGGGCTCATTAATTAAAAGAAACAAACTACATATAAAAGCATATTATTAATGTTCAATACCCTATCATCACATTCCACGTTCTTATTTTTATTTTATGTACCATAATATATACACCTAAATCTCCCTGTATAAAAAAAAATACTAAAATAATTGAAAACATGAATCTTCTGTACGCAAAATACGCGCTGAGACGTGGAGTTGCGGACACCAACCCGTCATACTAACATGAATCTTTTGCTAAAGTTGACGTGCTATTAATTTGAGGATTACACTAATAGATAGGTAACTTAAAAATGTTTCTAATTCACGTTTTGTTTTATTTCAAAAGATCGTTTCTCTTTTTTTTATAACACGAAACGTTTTGGGAATACATTCATTGTGCGTACTGCTAAGGAGTGGAATTCCCTGCCTGAATCTGTGTTTCCTGATAGCTACAACCTGGGAGTCTTTAAGGCAAGAGTGAATAGGTTACTTCTAGGCAAGCGTGCTCCATCTTAGACCGCATCATCGCTTCCCATCAGGTGAGATAGTGGTCAAACGTATGCCTATCAATAGATAAAAAAAAAAAAAAACAAACCATAACCCGAAAATTGTGCGAATTTCGATTCTGCGGCAAAGAGGAAATGTATGGTCAAGGTTATTTGGTCAGGGAAGCGCCTTAAGCGGTCGGGCTATTAGCTCAAACACTAATTATTATAAATAAATAAATAAATTAGAAGATCCCGTCTAGCGTGGTGAACAATGCTCATACCTTCTTTGTATGAAAAGGGCCTTTTGCCCTGCAGTAGGACAGTAACATTTTTTTTATATATTAATCCCAGCAGCATTGATTTAAGATATATTTATTAAAAGCTATTACACTGCACGGTAGAGATTTCATCCAAATTTTCAAATCAAATTTTATAAGTAAACCAATATTTAAGTCGAGATTTTTAAACTATGTAGAACGATTTATAGTTTTTTAAAGAAAACTAAAAACTATCTTACAACTCCTTATCGATCTCTTGACTCTTTATACTTATGAATCTTGCGTGTAAAGTATCAAAATCAATACAAATCGGTTCAATATCTTCCATGATTTTAGACCTGAAAGTTTGAGAATGAGATACCGTGCGATATTCACCCTCGCACATAATGCCTGCCTACATAATTATATCTCCTGTAATTCTTAAATTATTCAAAACTGAAACAATTTGTGAAGCTTACCTACACAGTTTTCATGTCGGCCTTGTCAAAGCTTTCAGTTTGTTCATTTTAGGGGCCTTTGTAGCCTTGCACGATGATAACAAGGTCTAATATTGACCTACTTACAGTGATTTACCATGGTTGGGGTTCTGTGTACTGTGTAGCATAAACGTATTTCCATTTACAGGAAAATTGTGAACAAAATTTTGTTTTTCTTTACTGTTGTTTTAGATATGAAGTCATGTGATTCGAATTGTAAATGTATTGTGATTTGGAACGATCTTTCTACTATCTTTGACTTTTCCTTAATCGTTCGTATTCTTAAACTTGTTCTTTTGTTTTACGAGACATTTTTAAAAATCTGTGCTTTAACAGTAATATATGATTTAAGGTTGTTATCTTGCTAATGGCCTAAGACCATTTAATCCTAAACAAAAAGCCAAATAAATTTTAAATTGAGAAAATTATGCGTCCTTCAAATATTTGCACCTACCTTTTTCTCTAACTTATGAAGGACAAAGCTATATTAATGTGGGCGATACACGTACCTACGAGCAAGTAGGCACGCGACTTACAGCTAGACTATATATTTCGCTTATGTGTCACCCGAAGTAACTAGGTACGAGAACTTTAGAGTGAAACATAAGCGAAAAAATGATCGGACCATAAGTAGGTACTTGAGTG
This sequence comes from Charanyca ferruginea, assembly GCA_947361185.1. Lineage (NCBI taxonomy): Eukaryota > Metazoa > Arthropoda > Insecta > Lepidoptera > Noctuidae > Charanyca > Charanyca ferruginea. The sequence goes on along the minus strand of OX376058.1, from coordinate 24,945,369 downwards.
TCGTAAGTCTACCGCCCACTTAAAAGCTTCACTCTTCACTTGGCTGATTGGCTGACTTAACCCACACACTCACACACACACACACGATCAATAAAAAAGCTATCAAGTATCAAGTTCAATCTAATAGCGTGCTGACGTCAAACGTTCTGAGGTCCTTGAACTAATCTGTTACTAAAGACTTTTTTCCTACAGGTAAAATGTTAATAGCAATAACATATTGCGGTTTTCTTCATAAATTATGTTAGCTATGACTCTATGAGTCATACGTAGCTACATTAACGTTTGTAGATGTACGGTACCACAGAATACATAAGTAATTAAAGATTTTAGTAGGTACTGTAGCGGTTTATTTAGTCTATGCAGCTCTAGTCTAAATAGTAGTATTTTGTTGCAAATGTAATGCTTTCAATTTTTCAACCTCTTTACAAGTCACTGGGCTATGAAAATGTGAGTACTGTAGAGACTTGCCCAGCAGAAAGGCTTTATGTAATGAAGCCATAACTATTTAATCTATGGTTAGAACCTACTGGATGCTTTAGAATATATTATTTGAATTATGTAGAATATAGCTTTCATACTATGACATGTTATGTCAGGGAGACCGACGGCTCGACTAAGGGCGAAGGTCGTGTAAATCTTACCTCTCGTTAATCTTATTAATATAATCTTCTACAAGTTATTCGTACCTTTCATTTAACGTAGCGTAGTCCTACAATAGTTCGTAAAGGTGCAAGTGTAGCATAAACGTTACAAATTTGTCGAGGTGCCGAAAGAAGAAGAAGTAGTTGATGTTTCGTACCAGCAGGTACAAGATAGTGTTGTCACTGACGTTCTAGAAGAGAACTTGATGATAGTAGAATGCAAGACGAATGATGAGGCATTCGTTGAGGTGGAAGAAAATGTTTTCGTCGAGTTGTCGCGAATGGATTATGATGGTGCTCCGGTTAACCAAATTGTGTTACCAGAGAATATTGTTGTCGAGTCCTCGCGAGATATTGTGTATAATGGTGGTTCGGACAGCCAAAGTTTTGATAAAGCGAATAGTAAGGTCACGCGTGATGTGAAGTTATATAATATGGTTCCGCAACCCGCTGTAATAAATAAATATATAAAACGGAGTAAATTTAAATCCTTATTAATTTCAAAGAATAGGAGAATAAAAATAAAATATATTAATAAATATATAGGTCGAACTGAGAACCTCATTCCATCGAAGTCGGTTAAAAATATTTTATTACGACTAGCTTTGTTGAAGAAAATATTCGATAGTATGAACTCTCCTTTAGGTAAATTTTATTATTGTCAATTTTTGAAAGATGATTTTATTTTAATTTTTATGCCTAGCTCTAAACAGTTTTGTATCATAATAGTTTTTACGGATTCGATTGAATTGAAACTTCTTGTTTATAATAATTCTTGACATATGTAGGTTACGACAAATATAATTAAATATAAACTTTTTGTCAATAATATTTCTAGGTAGTGTATTATTTGTCATTTTATTAATTATTGGATGTTATACAGCATAGTTGCCATGGTTATTTAGGTCTGTCATGATGGACAGTTGATGCTAGGTGTATTGTTATGTATGTGATTAGAAATATTTCGACATGATAATAATGCGTGTTTTTTTTGTATTTTCATATTTACTACGAGCTGAAGACTGATGGGTGAATGGTGCCCACATTTCTTGAAGTACAAAAACGTGTATCTTATTCTTTTTTTTACTTAGTAGATTGTTTGATGTAGTTAGCGTAGGACTCCTACAGGCCTCGTTCACTGACGTAGCCAATTACGCTAACAGAGTATAATCTCTGCGTAAGCTGTCGATGACACGCATGGTTTATTAAGTGAACAAAGTTTGTTTCGAGTTTAGTCTTTTCTCATTTATTGTAAACCTCGTATAGGAAGAAATATAGGTCACCAAGAATGGAAGATATGGATTTGACCATATCATTTTGTTTAGCGGGATGCACTCTAACCTTTTCGAGAGGGTTTTGGTAGAGTGGGGTTTGGACATGATGGCATGAGCGTATTTGTTGTTCGTTAATTCTTTTAGTTGATTACCCCATGCGTCATGGATTAAACCATCTCTACAGAGACGTCCTCATTGTAATTTCCCTCTTTAGAGTAGGGACCTTCCGATAGGATTAGGTAGGAATTAGGTTATTTAGTCAATTATTTTTGTTGAGTCGTAAACTAGTATTGGTTTCCAGAACGTTCAGAACATGAATAAAAGCTACTAGTCCCTTTTATTCATGAAGGGGGCGTAGCTGATGTAGAGACTTGCCCAGCAGAAAGGCTTTATGTAATGAAGCCATAACTATTTAATCTATGGTTAGAACCTACTGGATGCTTTAGAATATATTATTTGAATTATGTAGAATATAGCTTTCATACTATGACATGTTATGTCAGGGAGACCGACGGCTCGACTAAGGGCGAAGGTCGTGTAAATCTTACCTCTCGTTAATCTTATTAATATAATCTTCTACAAGTTATTCGTACCTTTCATTTAACGTAGCGTAGTCCTACAATAGTTCGTAAAGGTGCAAGTGTAGCATAAACGTTACAGTACCTACATAGGTACAGTCACCAAAAGAGATAAACTATCCAGGTCGTCGGAAATAATTAGCTATTCAAAAACATCCATCGATCGGTTTATAAATAAACTGCAACTATATCTGACAACTCTGGTTACTTATCTGTTTTGGTGACTGTACTTTAATTGCAAACTACGTTAGAGCAAGAACGGACTACAATGCGATTTTTAACAGCGCAATTTTGACATCGCTTTTTATTTAATTATCGTTGTGATTTCTTAACACCTTTGCAGACAGTTCCATATAAATTCATATGTCACATTTCTGCGATACTTGCTTAAAATAACCGTGCGATGGAAAACCGCGGTGCGCTCGACTATTTGTCGAGCGTGACTAAACAATCATAATAAAATGCGTTTTGTGTACTGTTAATGATGTCAACAATTTTCTTAACCCTAGAGTCTACTTAATTTTACCGCAGCCGATAATTTACGGACGATCATATACTGAGCTGAGAGTTTTCTACTGGGAAAAAAAGTCCTACTAGTTCTACCGTAGAACTGTTTAGTAGAACTAGTGGGAACAATCCAACTTCTTTAGTCCCAGGTTTTTGTACCATGTAATTTTGTACCTACTAAGAAAAAAATAATTCACTAGAAATAATGTTGAGTCATCATTGCAAAAACAAATAGCGAATTGCGGTTGCTATTATTAGATAGATAATAGGCTAAACTTGACAAGTTACGAGTTTTAGAATACAAATGGAATATTAATATTTTTGATGCAAAGTAACGTCAAATGTAACGTCACGTAAGATTTTTGCGTTATACTCCATACGCTTTTCTCTTTCTCTCACGTGCGCTCTCACTTTCTTTCTCTTTGTAGAGTATTTGTGTTCACGTGTGTGTGTGTGTGTGTGTGTGTGTGTGTGTGTGTGTGTGTGTGTGTGTGTGGGAGAGAGAGAGAGAGAGAGAGTGTGTGTGTGTGTGCGGGTGGGTGCATGAGTGGGTGTGCGTGCGTGCGAATATCGACACTCAAGCAGAACTATACAGATTTTACATTCGGAGTTACAAAATTCGTGAGGAACTTCATTTCTTACAAGCAGTGACAGCAGTCCCCTGTCCGCACACGATTTTTGTTTTAGGTTGATCTAATCTCATAAACAGATGGTGTTGATTTTGATACTTTTTCACAGATCCAAAAAAAAATACGATAACAGAAAGTTATTGTTTATTCATTTTAAACGTGAGTAGATAATAGCTTATTCTTTTATACAACAAAAATATTGCCTGAATAGAAGATAAAAGTTACAAATCAGTCGATATCACTGATTTCATTTCTTACGTAACAATCAATATACAAATCAATCATCTCTTCCGATATTATGTATCTTATATAAGTGACGTCACAAAGTAAATACACACAAACAAGATATTAAAACAAAATAACCCTATAAATATTTTGGATTTTCCATAACCACATATTTGTTTTCTGCCACATTTTGAGTCATAATGAAACTGTGAACAGTTCATTAGAGGAAAATAGCCTAGCTAGGCGGTATTCGTAAATTAACTAGAATTCTATATTGAACTATTATTAATAGCAGCTGTTACAATCTGCACGTGATTTAAGTATTTCACACCGATAAGCTCGAATCTTATCAGCCATGTGGTAAACCTGATTATATTGAATACGTACTAGTTTTTTTTTAATATATATATTCTAAAAGGCTTGCGTTCTCCTGATCTGAAGTAATGATGCGGCCTAAGGTGGAACACGCTTGCCTAGGATGAACCGGTTCACTCGTGCTTTGAAGTTACCCAGATTATACTTATCGGGAAACAGAGAGGCGGGCAGTGAATACCACAGTCTGGCAGTTCGCACAATAAATATGGAAGCAAAGCGCTTGGTTCGAGACCGTGGAACTTCAACCGTATAGCGGTGACGATTTGCCATATCCCTGCTCGTCCGGTGATGGAATGGGGATGGGGGAGTTAAGTTGTGCAATTCCAAAGCACACTCTCCGAAATGTACCCGATAAAAGACCGATAGGCTGACAACGGTGCGGCGATGTTCAAGGCTTTGGAGCTTAGCCTTAACCATGAAGTCGTTCTCTATGAGCCTCTTGGCACGTCTTTCAATAACTTCCAACGCCGTTTTTTCAACGTTTCCAGCTGGTATTTGGCCGATCCATCCCAAAGGTGTGTACAGTACTCCCTGCACGATCGAACTTGTGCTTGGTATAGGTTCAGCATCTGCTCCGACGTGAAGTACCTACGCACCTTTGCGAGGACTCCTACCTTTTTGGCAGCTAGTAGGCCTTTGACTCGATGTACGACCCAAAATTGAGATTCGACGTCAAAGTAACGCCAAGAAGCTCAAAATGGTCGGTGATCGGAACGGATACATTTCGGAAAGCAGTGGCCAGATTGAAAGGCCTCTTCTTGGCTGCAGTGCCTCCACATATTTCTCGATGGCTTCACTCCAGACGTGAGTGGCGTACGCTAGAAGATTCCCAGTGGACCGATTTCGGCGGAAGCCCTATTGACAATCATAGAGGAGGTCATTAGCTTCAAGGTACGCCAGAAGCCTGTTGTTGAGAACACGTTCTATTGTCTTGCAGAGAATGGACGTGACTGAGATAGGCCTGTAGTTTGTAGGATCGGCATGACTACCTTTTTTGGGCACGGGCAGCACGTTGGCAAGCTTCCATGACTTCGGTACTAATCCAGACTCGAGAGAGAGCCGAAAGAGGCGCGTCAGCACAGGAGACAATTCAGGTGCACAGGTCCTCAGAACTATAGCAGGAATACCATCTGGTCCACTGGCCTTATTCACATCAAGATTGCATAACGCTTTTCGAACCTCCTTTTGGCGAATGCGAGTATCAGACATCGATGTCGTGCTGCCAGGCAAAGTCGGCGGAGCCGTGTCTCCTGTATCAAGATGATTCTGCGAAAAGGGAGGCAAATAGGTCTGCTTTCTCTTTTGCAGTGTGAGCCCGAGTACCATCAGGTTTCAGCAATGGTGGTAGTGAGGAGCGACAGAAGTTCGACTCGACCGATTTATCTAGGGACCGAAAAGCTTTGCAACCCGCAGGGTACGAGGCAAGTTTGTTTCCTATTCTGCAAATGTGGTCATGTCGAGCCTTCTGTAGAACCTTTTTGTATGATTTGGTAGCTCTATTAAAGGCTGTCTTCTTCTGGCGTAAGTCCCTTGCTTTACGATGACGAGCGTCAACCCAGGCTAAGTAAGCCTTGTGCTTCTGCGCGTCTGCATTGGGAACTAAACCATGAGCGCCTGCCAGGCAGGGGTACGTCGGAATAAGGTATAAAAAAACTCCATACCTTGCCGCAACACTTTCTTCACGGGGGTGGGGTGTTTAACGAGTGAGGGTATGTTTGAACGAGTCTTTAAAAATGCTGCTCAAATTGTGAATATTCTACCCTAGTATTCCATAAATTAAGTCACTGTTAAGGGTCGGGGAAAAGGTCAACGAAATGTGACATTGTGTAACAAGGGATGGGAGGGGTCATACATTGCATTGTAATATAAATTTAAATTTTGACATTATTATTAGTATTTTTATGTTAAGTATTGCTAATTACTACATGTTGCAAATCATGCATGCTAATGAAAATCTAAATATTTGTACGGCAGAAATGCCGAATATAGTGAAACTTTCCTAATCTTAAGACCTATGTTGGATACCTATATTCTTGCAAATAAATATATCATTCATTCATTCATTCATTCAAGCTTCTTAGTCATATTCATTATGTAAAGTATTACCCTTAAACGAAAGATTTTAAATATTACTAACCGTATCTTTTTATTTAAAAGAAAAATAACTTTAGAACTACTGTTTTAATATACAGTAAGTTAATAAACAGAGGGCGTTCATGATATTTAAAAAATAAAAACGTTTTTATTTTGGATTGGAATATAGTTTTTTTTAGTATCTTTGGACGATGTAGTGTTACCGAAATGTTTTCGTTAAATAATTACTGTATATACAATGACATCTCTTGGGTTTCATTCACTTATTCTCTCTTCTTCAAGAGAATGCCTATGTGGGTCATTAAGTCCACCTTTTAAATCTGCATTGCAAAACATTTAAAACTTAGGACCGGTTTATTAAAATAAAATAGGGTTGTCTATGTCTACTCGTTGGAACGTAACTTCATTCATTCTAGCACAATATTCACAAAATAAATAAATGACTATCTATAACATTATCAAACACTCCACATTATCATCACTAACGAAACAAATTAGTGATGACGTCACTATTGCGTCCGCGATATCCCTAGTTACAGATGTGTGTGTGTATTAGATGTAATGAGGTACCTTATCATTGAGATTTTTATCATTTATAGCTAGTTAAGGGGCTATTAACGACTTTTACAGATTTTAAACTGACAATCACGTCCAAATGTGTAGTGTAAATGATTTGAAAAAAATATATGTTAAACTAGAACATTCTCTTAACCATTTAGTATGTGAATATTTTTGATTAAGTTCATATTAAATAGTTTAATTAAATCATGAAGTTGTGTTGTGTCTGACGCGGACAAAACATTGTCAACCACACAAAATCTACCAGGTATAATTAAACGAAACTTACACTATCTTACAGACAATTTTATTATCTATCTGTTAATATACGCCTTTTTTTTAAAGTTAAAGAATACTATCTTTTATTTTCGACTAAACTTTGAGAGTTTTGGACGCAGCGCATACGATTCTCTGGTCGCTCAAGGTCGCCGGCGTATATCGTCGCCTTAACTGCACGTCAATCTCTGAAAATTAGGTGTATGTTTATTTCTAACTTTCAGTTTTTATTATGCAATAATTATTAACTGAGTCATCATCTGCCCAACCTTTTCCCAACTATGTTAGGGTCGCCTTCTATTCTAACCGGATGTAGCGGACAACACGGAATGTGTTGTACATGGAGCGATTGCCTGTCTGACCTCCACAGCCCAGTTACTGGGTAACACTACGTTAGTATTAATATTATCTGTGATAACACGATACACCTTGATAATACTGGCTGTCAGACTTTCTGGTTTCTGTTAGGTAAAAAAAAATATAAAAGTATATGTTAACCGATAAGAAGAAGAAGAGAAGAAACAGCGCAGGGTGGCTGCGCTCCATAACTCAAGTGGCAAATGTTGGAGAAAAAACAGCCAGGCTAAAGTGGGGGTGGGCTGGACACGTAGCGCAAATGCATCCGGAGAGATGGGCAAAGATGGTCACTCACTGGACACCTGAAGGAGGACAACGCCGCCAAGGTCGACCGAAACGAAGGTGGTGTGACATTCTGACCATATTTGCGGGGCTAACGTGGGCAGAGATCGCACAAGATCGCGAAGTTTGCAAGGAAAAAGGGAAGGCCTTTGCCCAGCAGTGGGACACATAAACAGGCTAATAAAAAAAAATGTTAACCGAAAACAAAACAGACAAGTTATGTAATTTATGGAAAACCAAAATATTGTTTAGAAATGTATGTAATAAGTATATTAATTAGGTATTATTTCTTCCACAACATGCAACCTTCAACCTAAATATTAGGTCTTTACATATGAAATTGCCGCTCGGTATCAAAAAATTAAAAATAACTTTTTTAAAAGAAATTATATATTTAGTCAATCGAAGTATGCACCATTGTTATCGATACTCTTCCGCCATTTTATCGGAAGCTCATTGATCCCTTTGGTAAAAAAATCCTGGGAGCGAGAATCGATGAACTGCTTGAAGGCTGTTTTGACTGCCTCATCAGAATTGAATTTTTTTCCTTGTAAAAAGTTGTCCAAATTTCGGAATAAGTGGTAATCGGTTGGGGCAAGATCTGGAGAGTATGGTGGGTGACGCAGAGTTTCCAGTCGCAGCTCCTCTAACTTGGCGACCGTCTGATGTGCAGTATGTGGTCGAGCGTTATCCTGAAGGAGCAATGGGCTAGAGCAATTGACCAGTCTCGGTTGTTTAATGGTGAGCTTTTCCATCATTGTTTGCAACTGTTGACAATACATGTCTGCAGTAATCGTCTGGCCTGATCTCAAGAAGTTGTAGTGGATGACACCAGCACAGGACTACCAAACACTAACTAGAATTTTCTTTTTGGTCAGTTTTCGCTTGGGGCAAGGTTTTGCCGGTTCTCCAGGGTTAAGCCATTGTGATGATCGCTTGCGATTATCGTACACGATCCACTTCTCATCACAAGTGACAATACGATTTAAAATTCCCTCATTATTGTGACGATTGAGCAAAGAAGCGCAGCAACCAACGCGTGTTTGTTGGTGTGCTTCAGTCAATTCGTACGGTACCCACTTTTCGAGCTTTTTCACTTTTCCAATTTGACGCAAATGGATAATGATTGTTTTGTCACTTACTCCAAAGGCTGCTGGTAATTCAGAAGTGTTTTGAGATGGATCCGCTTCCACTATCGCCTTTAATTCTTCATTATTCACTTGAGTATACGGTCGTCCACGAGGCTCATTTTGTGAATCAAAATTTCCAGAAAGGAAACGTTGAAACCAAAAACGCACCGTTCGTTCGTTAGCGGTGCTTGGACCCGTACACGTCGTTAATCCTTCGAGCTGTTTCTGCTGCACTGGTGCCACGGTGGAACTCATATTCGTAAATACTGCGAATTTTTAATTTCTCCATTGTTGTTGCTATAGCAATTTTCAAGCCCAAACAAATGACGTGAAAACAAATGAAACACGAATTTTAAAACAATATTCTTAAGTCTTTATTTTGAAATTATTTTGAATTTGGAATTCCTAATCAAACACAAAATATTTGATTTCAAAGTTGCCAGTATTAAGTATCGGCAATTTCATATGTAAGGACCTAATAGTTTGTTGAGTAATTTGTGGGCTCGTCTGACGTCTCCAAAGAAGGTTAATGATCGTTTAGTTAGTTGCTGCAATTAACAGTAAACATTTTATTACAGGCAGAGCCGCAAACCCTAGACCCGCAAAGCCATTCGAGCTCGTTGATTGAGACTATTAACTACGAGATTTCATACAAAGTATAAGGGTAGTAGAACTATTAGTTAATCTGTGGTAGTAGTGAGTATAAAACGTGTGGTCGCCAATAGCACCACCCTAATTCTACCCGTGGGTGTCGTAGAAGGCGACAGAGGAATATTGACCAGAGGATGGGCAGCAGCGTCCTTCTGAGTACCATAACACCTACTGCGAGCCGGCCAAGCATGGTGATTACAGCTGAACCACCCTTGGTGGACACCCTTGCCCAACAGTGGGCGTCCAAAGGTTGATATGATGATGATAAGGGTATATTGATGAATATGAACAACTTTTATTAAGGGAAATACACTGAAATATTCGCTGTGAATTCATTCGCCAGAGAGTCAGCGACATTGCGCGTAGAATCAGCACGCTAAAGACGGTAGATAAAGCAGATAAGTTTTACAGTGGAGACCTGCGGAACGGTATACCACTTGGGGCTGCCCAAGATCGGGTTGGCGATCTCTGGGGGAGGCCTATGTTCAGTAGTGGACGGCGATAGGGTAATATAGATTTTATACTAAAATATGAAAAGAAAAATCAAGTGTTCCCAGTTTCATACATTTGAGATCGTGATCGTATTATGCATCATACATATCACGTATCGTATGCATTTTTGTAGCACTTTCTTTTTTGATATTTCGGATTTGGTCCTTAGCATTGATATATAACAAATAATATTTGACCTACGATAAAACTTGCTCTTATTCATGAATAGGTACTTTCACCCACTGAAAAATTGGTAGTAAATCAAATGTAATGTTGTATAATGTCATGGAAATTCTAAAAGAGAAATAATTACAAGGCAACTAGAACGAAATGCATCATATTGAAATTAAAACAACGTGCAACATAACTGGTTAGAATTCTCAATAATAATACTATGTACGGCTAGAATGTAGGTACAGTAAAATTGTACATAAAGGCATATGTGACGAACTCCCAGTGCAAATTAGGTACTTCGGTGTATTTTAACATGCTGATAATTGAGTACCTAATGGCCCTCGTAGGCCGTTCTCCACGAAGAAAATATAACTACTTTGAGCTGGAATCCATCAAACGTCAAAACCAACGTAGTTAATATTTCTTGCACACTACGTTCCTAATATTATTTAGAGAAACAGTAAAAATAAAACAATAAATATGATTAGCAATAATTACCATAGGTTGTAGCAGTATTAATGACGGTTTCATTAGCCTAACCATTACGAAATGCACGTCTTATTATATAAAGGTGCGTACGGATTAGAGGCAGCCTCGCCTGAGGCACGCACGGCTCGCCCTGTTGCCTCAAGTGCGTACGCGCCTCAGCCCGAGGCGTGCTTTCACGAGCCGTGCGTGGCGAGGCTGCGCACCCCGAGGCTGCCTCTAATCCGTACGCACCTTTACGTAAGTCTTTGTTGATAAACCTTAAAAATAGTCATTGAAAAGCTTTTACTTTGTATATCTATGGGACCAAGCAATCGCGAAAAAGTTTGAAACCGAATCCGTGTAACGTCAATCTACATTAGGATAGGCCGAAGGGACATAACACATATTATAAAGAGGAAAAGGTTGTTTGTTTATGTTTGTGAAAGGATATCTGGAAGTACTGGCTGGTAATATTAAAAAATGTTTTAATGATGGAAAGTTACACCACAAAATAAAAAGGTTACAGAAGGATCCTCGAAAATAATTACTTAAACTTGACAGAGTCACTAGTGCTGCTACTGTATTGATGATTCTGTAGGTTTTATATTTTCTGACATGGAATTTTATTGACACTGGTTCAACAAGAGGTTTAACCAGTGTTGTTTATAACAACATTTTCCGTTTCAAATGTCAATTACATCATTTTGATCATACATTTTGACAACATGTGTCGCTACTCGAGACTGAAGTCCGCTTGAAACTGCCTGTGAATGTCTGTAAACGTAATGTCAATGTGTGCGTGCGAAAAATCGCGGTTTGTTCTGAGTGGTCTCTCTGCTCGGGCGCGCCGCAGCCTTAGGTACTTTGTGGTTACACGCCGAGTGCCAAATGGCATACTTAAAACCAGAAAAAAAAATGTAATATTGTTCCCTTACCCTGTACAGCCCCCGGATCCCTTCAGTCCTGTAGATCTTCATCAGGCCATCGATCATGCCTTTGTACCGCTTGTTGTCAGTCAGGCTCTCCTCGCTGTACTGGAGACACAGCCGAGTCTTCACCACCCAGATGGGGTTCGTCATGACGAGGGACAGCACACCGGCTTCCGCAGCGGCTAACATGTGCAGACCAGGGCCGAGAGGCGTACGTGCATTCCCGCCTTGGATCCATGTTTTTATTGCGTTATAACTGCCGAGAAATGAGATATGGTTATAATCTATTTAAATAAAAGCGAAATCCACGAGTACAATAACCTACTGCGATCGCCAAACATGCATCGGCCAAGCAGGGCGATTACGGCTGAACCCCCCCTTGGCCCAGCAGCCATAAACTCCTAAAAAACCACTTGAAAAGGCTAAAATTTGCCACAGGTAGGTTATAGGTAGAGATGGCAGTTAAGAACGGATTTTACTTAGGAGTATTCAGTCGTGGGCAAAAGCTAGGCTAAAAAAACAGAAGAACTCCACGTCACGCATATCGAAAGTACCGACCGAACCGATCTATGTGTGCGTCGATCGTACTTCAGATGCTTCACTTTCAATATGCGTGGCGGACGTGGAGTCCTTTTTTTTTTAGTCCGTGTCATACATAATATTTGATGATGGACATTCTGGACCACATTTGTTTCGCGTCGTGGCCTAGGCATAAACTGAGAGGTTTGATGAACCGACAAGTCTTAGAAATTAGATAAAATTGTGTTTCCAAGTGACGCAAGATGTTTCGCGATGTGTACGTTAGTGACCTATAAATTGTAGTGCAAGCGAGTCCACTTGATAACACAATGATGCTCTTCATTCGAATAGTTTTGTAGATACAAAATGGTAGCAGAAGCAATACCACGTACACTTTTCATAGAATACAAAAGAGAGAAATAAAGAATTAAATTAAAATATTTAAAAATCAAAGCGCGATGTGTGTAACGTATCTTTAGATTAAAATTAACCCATTTACTGCTGACACGTCTGTTTATTTTGGCAGTATTCACAAAAAGGCACGTGAGCTAACATAATAGATATATCTACTTATGTGTAAATACTAAAACAACGGATGAGGAAAACTAAAGCTTGCGAGTTGCGACTCAATAAGGCCACAACGTGAGGTGTTAAATAGATTCTCGAAAGCAATAATACTTCCCATTTAGATCGATTAAATGCAGGCAAAGGACTGTGATATGACGGATGGCAGTCTAGTGAGACTTGGAAGAATGCCAACGTATACATTCCCAATGAAACTACAATGAATAAGTACATTCGTGTTTCTAAATGGGAATTCCTGCCCTTTTTTTAGACTTGTTAAGTGGGCAAGACCCTGTGAACCTTGTGTGGTCTTTTAGTAGGTATAAAGGAAACGGGAGACATTAACATCATAACAGGGTGACAGGACGGAATGGAAGTAGAAAATGTGTAACCGATTTTAAAAATTCTTCCACCAATAGGAAGCCACATTATGCCTGAGTGTTATCCTGAGACTATATTTTATTATTAAAAAAATATAGGGATCTGTAAGGTAACTCACGCGAATAAAATCGCAGGCAAAGTGCTGGTTTAACATAAAATTGATAGACTTGCGTTTGACCAATATGATGGTAAGAGACGATCGACAATCGTCCAAGATTGCCGATTGCCTAGTAAGTACTCATGATCCTACCTATCTATCCTAATATTATAAAGCTGAAGAGTTTGTTTGTTTGGTTGAACGCGCTAATCTCAGGATCTACTGGTTCGAATTGAAAAAATATTTTTGTGTTGGATAGTCCATTTATCGAGGAAGGCTATAGGCATGGGAAGTCGGGTCGGGTCGCTAGTGTATTATAAAAGCTAAAGGTCACTCCCTAACTAAACACGAAATTTGAACGTGATCAAAATTATCTTTCTGCCTTTTTCACATGTTACTTAGGGACGGCGCGGCATGATATCATTGACTCTCTTTCTATCATACTTCACACAATCCAACCATCTCTTCTTCGGTCTTCCTCTTCTTGTCCACCACAAATGTGAATGTAAAATATACTCGTAAATTTGTCACGACCACATCGTGTGAAGTTTTAGAGTATATTTCCAAACAAGTGGAACAAACCAGGAAGACTGAAATTGAGAATTCTGGCCAGTTATTCATTATTTTTAGTAAACCGAAAATCGAGATTTTCCCACATCGGAGAAGCAAGTTACACTGCAGTGGCAATGTAGCAGTATCAGTGGCAGTGGTAGGTATTTTATAAGTAGAAATCGTCAGCTAACCACGGATATGACTTTTGAAATCTACGCGGATGACGTTGTGGTAAAAGGCTAGTGCCAGTATAATCTGGTGTGATGATGATAATACAAACTGCACGCTAACATGAATTGTAACATTTCTCACTTATTCACGAATCACGTATGATTTTTATAATACAATAGTGACGTCATATCGTAACGACAACACATGATTGATAAGAATCAATCGATTGCTTTGAAACTGGAGATATTCAGCGGAACAATTGATTCAAGATCGAGACATACAATGATACAATCATACAATGCACTGTACTGTGGACTCGGGCATATTCGACCTTTAAACACCGTGAAATTTTACTTCATAGTAATGAGATAAACTGACAGTCTGTATGGGTAGACAGAAGACTGACAACCAGTTTTACCAAAGGGTCGTGTTACCCAGTAGCTGGATTGTAGTGCTCAGACAGGCTGTCTCGCTCAATGTAAAACACTGGTATTCAGCTGCATCCGGTTAGACAGGAAGCCGACCCCAACATATAAAGGAAAAGGCTAGGCAGCTGATGATGATAATATCTATTAGTAAAGAGGTATTATTAATTAAAGAAAGAAAGAAAAATCATTTAGTCGCCCCCAAAACAAAAACACACAAAAATAACATAATAAAAAAAAAAGAAACGAAAATTGGTCCTGTACGAGGCCAAAAGGCTCCTATCTCAGCATGGTGCTGCAACATTCAAAAAAAAACATCACAGCGCTGATATTCTGATAGGGCCCAAAGTAGTAATTAAACAATGTTATTGTACGCCTAATGGCAAATCACAGAGAACCGATGTAACTTCTGTAACATTTATCACACTGTAACTTAGGTAAAGTTACAGTGTGATAAATAAATAAATATGTTTACAAATAAAGATTCTGAATGAATGAATGAAAACTGCTCAAGCATTATGTTGCTCTGTTAACACTGTGACCCAAAACAGGCACATTTTCTCCGCGAAAAACATTTAGTGAATTATAATCGTACAAAACGCATTCTTTCATTCCTACCCACGTTTTGCTTGTTGCTAATCAAGCATCAAGTAATTAGGGAGATAACGAAGTAATCTTTCAGTATTACATAATTATTGTTTTGTTTGTGTGTTTCATTCAATCTCGATTTGATAACTTTTCAATGATATGGCCGTGAATATTTTTCCATAAGTATTTATGTGATAAAGTACCTACAAGTGGAAATCTTCTATCATTGTAGTAGTAGTAGTATGAAGGGCTGGTGTCCGCAACTCCACGTCTCAGCGCGTATTTTGCTTACAAAATTTATAATATCATTGTAATAGGTGAAAATGACTGTAACGGTAATATGCCTGGGCCTCAAGTCTGCTAATATAATAGCGTCAGAATGGTCTATCATTTATTTATTTATTTATTTACACTTCATGCACAAAGGTACAAAGGCGGACTAAATGCCTTAGGCATTCTCTACCAGTCAACCCAGGGTGGTGAAGAGACAACACGGCAGGTGCATATAAAAAATAAACTTAACAAAATAGGTAAAGTATTCAATAAATAATAATATAATAGTAGTAATAGGTAGGTAAATTGTTGATTTTGACACGTTTGGTAATCTGCTAGCATAATGGCGTCATTATGACTTTCCAATGGTCAACCACTGACACGCCTTTGAAAGAAATGATATAGAATGGTAATCTCGTACAAAATAACAACTGAATGACTGACTTAAGCGGTAATCTGCTAAAATTTTGACAGTTCCTTTGATCAGTGACCTACCATTCGTAATTGTGCAGTCAATGATCGACCATTATGAATTTAGCAGATTACGAACTTTTAGCAAAATGACCATGGGATAGTGTTGGAATGACGAAATTGTAAAAATAGCAGACTTGGCCCCCTGTCTGGCTTCCACAACCCAGTTACTGGGTAACACGATATATTATACCCTTTAGTAAGACTGGTCAAAAAGGCAAAAACGTGCCGTCGTCGGCGCCGATGTAAGTTACATACTTACATAATACATAGTATGTATGTATGTAGTCGATGACCGTGTCACAGTATTACAATAAATTATTGTAATACTGTGACCGTGTCGTGGGCATATTTCGGTTTGTCATCTATACACGACGGTGGCGTGAAGGTTAGAGGTATAATTACTTTAGTATTGAGGTAGGTATTCATTAAATTGAGCGTGTTACGGTTATTGACATTTGCCGAAAGTTGTTTCAGTAATTCGACCGACCAACATCAATCAATTTTGAAACAATGGGCTTTGTTTTATTTATTTTTACAATGTTTTTCGTTTTGTTTTCAATAGGTTTGACTGCAATAACAATATTATTGGATGATCCAATACAAAAAGCCGGACTACAAAGACAACAAAAACATTCAAAATAAGATCAATTTTTCAAGCAGTCTGGTGCGGTTAGTGACAGTTACTACAGTTAGCAACTGCAAAAAGTGATATCCGTCTGTTTGAAAAAAAAAAAAAGAAATTCGCCTACTTTTAACGGCGACCGTCATGTTGGTTTCTTTTCCAAGGTGTCAAGGCGAATTTAATGATGTCTGATCTGTTATAATTCATCAAGCAATTTAAGCCTTTAAAAACATGCCAAAGAAACATTGGAAAAGAATTACGCTCCTTCTGGGGCAGTTGGGTAATTAAACCAGTCTAAATAGGCATATATAATTTTCCGAGTTAACCTATACATACATACTGTAATAATAGAACTAAAACCTTTAAATTAATAAACGTACACATTAAAAGGTATTTTTGCATAATTCGGAATGGCAGACTCTAGACTTAATAATCGTAATAAAAATTAACTAAAATTCAGTGAAACAGTTATACAAGGACCCCTGAAGGATTTTGTAAAACTTGACTAAAAAGAGTGTCCGTGATGTTTTTTACTCGTTCTTCTCCATTGGAACCTAGGTACCTACCTACCCTACGTTTTGGCACGAACTACTAGCTTCAACTTTTTAAGTCCGTTAACCAAACAATTTAAGTTTTTTTGCGGTCGTTTTTTTTTTACTTTTCTGGGAATTTCTCCTGTATCGTAGGTGCGTTTACAAACATATAAACTCACATACACAAACAGCAAAATGCTTTAACAGTTTCACGTTACTTCCTTTATACTGAATGAACTTCGTACCTAATCATAAAATAGGAAATCTTGCCAATTTCCAACACGACGACAGCTCATGCAAATCAGTGAAACTGTAATGTATTCGCGACATGTACCTAGGTAGAGTTCTAAATTGTAATGTAGATTCTGAGAATTGAACGCAGCCATCACATTATTTACAACTAACAAAAAAAGGTCGTAAGTGCCATGTATTTTCCCTCTTCTCTTAAGACACAATTGATATGCGTTAACCGCGACATAAGAGGGAATTTAAAATAAACATTGACGTAGTTAAGAACACAATGAAACAAAGGCACACACGTGCCAGGTAGTTAAGACGTTTTAGTTTTTTCTTGAAATGCATTTCGCGAAATTGGTTTACTGTGACGTCAGAAATGTGATATGGTTGCAGTGGGCGAAATTGTATTGCTATATCAATCAGTCTCAAAAAAGGACGCCCCGTATTTACTCTTTATTTGAGACTATAAATCCAGGTACGTCCTTCTTCACTACATATCATAAAACAAAGTCCCACGCCGCGTCTGTCCCTATGTATGCTTAGATCTTTAAAACTACGCAACGGATTTTGATGCGGTTTTTTAATAGATATAGATTCAAGAGGAAGAATTTCGTATACTTATAATTTAAAAAGCGGGCGAAACCGCGGGCATCAGCTAGTCTTGATTTAAGTTACAGATTCTTTTGTGCATACTAGCACTTTTACAACTCAGGTCAATAGTTGCCTACTGTTGGCCCTACAGATTATGTTCGCGCATAATAGTTCTCGCGCAATCGCCAAGCGAGCTTAGTCATTGCACGTGGGTGGGTCGATAGTTGATACGTATGCGATATAATGGCTATGCAGCTGTAAGGGCGTACGCTAAAACTTCCGCGGGTGCACGCTCTCATGTCATCATCTGCCTAGCCCCACGGTTCCTAACCTGGGGGTAATTACGCCTGCGAGGGTATAATTGGTATTCTGCGGGGTAATAAGTGGTTGTATACTATAACAAAGATTAGACTAAATCTAGCTCGCCAGTGTATTACCAACAAAACGAACAGTACCAACCTTCACACTAAAAATGTTGTATTTGCAAGTTTTTTAATGGTTTAGTACATAGTCTGTTAAGATTATATAAATAGGTAGGTAATGTGATTTGCAAGAACTTACTCAATATTTTTGTGCAATTTTTATATGTCTAATAAAGTCAATTTGTATTGTGTGTTGTTTTGTTCTGTGTTCATTGGTAACATGACGGAGAGCGGGAGGGGTAAAACAGATTCTATATTTAAGTCATATGGGTGATAAGATCGAAAAGGTTAGGAACCACTGGCCTAGCCCTTTCCCATCTATGTTGGTGTCGGTTCCCGGTCTTTCAGATACAGCTGAGTACACAACCCAGCTACTGGGTAACACGATACCGCTTGGTAACTGGTAGTCAGACTTTCTTCTCAAGGGTAGTCAGAAGCCAGATAGTCTAACATCTAGTAACGACTGTCAAAGATCTACGAATGACAGCTGGGACCAACGGCTTAACGTGTTTTTCGAAGCACGGAGGCGTCTCGGTATGAAATGGATGATGGTCACCCATCAACCAACCAATGATCACTCGATCCGAGCGGTTTTTACTTAGCCACAAACCCCGCTGTGCGCTCCCTCATGTTTGTATTGAAAACAAAATAATATGAGCAGCGTTTACTGGTGCGGGTAATGCCATCTCTTACTGGTAACCCTTGCTAGAATAAGACAGCATTTCCTGCCTAGAAAAAGTCACAGTTTCATGGTCTCCTAAATGGGTTTCATTGGTCTTTTTAACGTTCCTCCAGTTTCATAGCTTTTACTTTATAGCTTCTTGATTTTCATACGACGACGTCCTAAGCGGAAAACCAGTGCGCCCGGGCGACTTTTAGCGTACGCCACAAATCAATATTGCTAGTAGTCACTACAAGTTCTGCAGGCTATGTATCGTAATCGTATCTTGTTTAAATTCCACCGTAAAAATACCAAAATGCACGAGATTTTGGAGCTGTGCCAGGAAATTACATTGCATTACTTTGTTTGTACTGGCGATAAGTTTGCCAATACATTCGTCATTAAGTTTGGTGTGATGGATATCACCCCTGGGGAACAGACACTTAGCAACTTTTTAAAGCAGCTGTCCCCTAAAGTATTGATTGAAATATCATGGTGTCACAAATATTATAGTATTTTTTTAAATACCATACTAAATCTTATTTCAAAGTTGCAATCATAATTTTACGAGAATTGTACAAGTTTTCAACTGACCTATTAGAAGACACAATACTAAAACAATGAAAACAGGACTCCAGGATTCATGTCAGCAGTCAAGGGGATAAATGTTTATGGTTGTGGCTGTACAGTCACGAGCAGAAACATGTAGTTGGCCTCATTCTAAACTCATTTTCTCCTAAACTATTGATTAAAATGTTATGGGGTTACAAATAGGGTCTATTTGATCCCAAATGACTATAAAATAGGTTTTATCTATAAGTTAAAATATTTATTTTACGAGAAAATCGCTTTTGAATTTTGCTATCTGTATACATATTAAATGCGTGCGACTGTACATGTCCACTGAAGACGACAGTAACCAATAAAATCATAGTATTTACCTCCTTCATCTAGCTAGGTCATGTGACAATACTAATCTTAGTATGTCACATATGTACACATTATTTGTGAGAATTTTGTGCAATGAAAATTATGTTATGAATGATTCTAATGAACTCATAATTTAGCACAGATACTGACAAAAATCTTTGATTGTGTCAATAATATTTTGAAAGTCTAATAGAAAGCTAACTTTGATATTATATTTAGTGTAAATGTGATGCATTCAAATACTTCTAAGTAAGGTAAAGTAGGTGTAGGGTAGGTAGGGTAGGTAAATAGGCAGGTGAGTAAGTAGATAGGGACAGGACAATGTCTGTCAGGTCAGGTAGTAAAGTATATTAATGTAACTGAACAAATTACAGTTTTTAGTATTGTGTATGATCAGTTGTAAGTTTTCCAAAAATTACAAAAATAAATAATATAATACTTACAATAAAAAGTAAAAGCCCCATGCGGAGCCAGATCCCCATACGTTTGGTGTTACTCCTCTGTATAGTCCTTTCACTCCCTCCTTCTTGACGATAGTAACAAATGCACTGCTGAGTCCGTCGTACCTAGGAACTGTTGCGGTCCTGCCGTCGTTAACTGAAAAAATACTGTAATATTAGGGCTCCGTTGCATTTGTATAAATATATCTTAATTTTATTGTTTCGGACCTTAAACAACCACCATATATTTAGTCATTTGTTGAAAATTTCTTTCCATTCAGAATAGCTGTGATTATCTATTTTATATAAAATGCTATGTCCTGAATGACTGACTGACGGATCAACGCACAGCCTAAACCACTGATTGTAGAGACCTGAAACTTGGAGGGTGTGTTCTTTGTATGGCGAGGACATCCGATAGGAAAGGATTTTCCGAAATTCTACCCCTAAGGGGGTGAAAAAGGGGGACAAAGTTTGTATGGGACAATGTGATTTTGTGTTAGAATTTATAATTGCTATTGAGTACTCAAGTAGTAATTGTTTACGATTTCCACGCGAACGAAGTCACGGGCATAAGCTAGTTATTACATATTTGTTAATGTTTTTTGGTAACTTGTATTAAGATTAATTGCGTGTATTTTATTAACTTTAACTATCTTATGACTAACCTTAACCAACCTATGATACTACTTAAGAATAAATATAAATATTTACACACAAAATATGGTTTGTCACAAAATGATATTTAGATCTGTTAATAATGATAATTTATTGCTTGGTTATTTTAGTAACAAGTAAGGTTGTACAGCATGTAAGCTTTTTATAATATTCCCTACTTTTTAGGGAATCTATACCCAAAGGGTAAAAACGGGAGCCTATTACTAACACTCCACTGTCTGTCTGTCTGTCTGTCTGTCTGTCTGTCTGTCACCAGGCTGTATCTCATGAGCCGTGATAGCTACACAGTTGAAATTTTCACAGATGATGTATTTATATTGCCACTATAACAAAAAATACTAAAAACAGAATAAAATAAATATTGAAGGGCCCCCCTTCAATATTTATTTTATTCTGTTTTTCCCATACATCAAACGCTATTTTTGCCATTTTTTGCTTGATGTCTAATGTTCTATAAATAATGGTACCAAACCCTTTGTGAGTGAGTCCGACTCGCACTTTGCCAATTTTTTATTAAATACACTTACACTAATTTGCATGCATAGATAACTAAGCAGGGCATAGCCAGGCATAGCCAGTTATGAACAATTTGTATTGTTAGTTGGTTGGTATTACATAGATACTTGAATGAGTTTTGAAAACAATCATTCTTTATGATAATAAAAATCTACATTTCTTTAATGTTTTACAATGATGGAAAGGAACAAAATGGAAATGTTACCATTAACTTGCATATTTTATTTAGAACTGTCCTCAATAAAAGAGAAAGCCGACAAAGGTTTACTTTAAACTGAGCTCTCCCTGTAATACTTGATAAGTATTTTGAGATGAATCAATCCATTTTCCTAAGTATAAAGTACTACAGAAAAATAAGGAAAGAAAGAAATTAAAATAAAATGCATGTAAGCTGATTGTATCAACTAGATGTAACACCATTTTTAAATGGGGAAGGAAACAATTTATTAAAAATAAAATGGTACCTAATTATTTTTTGAACATGTGGCTAGTTTTATGAAGCATCGTTTGAAAGTTATCTGTGCAATGTAAACAAAGCTTACTCAGACTTTGTCTTGGCTAACTTTCACTATGTGAAGTTCAAGGTTGAAACTTGCTGAGGGTTAATTATCCAGCACTAATTAATTAATTGATTATCTTTCACTGGACACGTATTAAACGAGTGTCAGAAAGCCAATCGATAATTAAGAGAACCCACTGACCAACCACGAAAAAACGACTTAGAAAATCAAGAGACCTCACATGGTTCCCGAAAAAAAAAATCGCAACTCACCAGCGAAACGAATTTTGATTAAATCCAACGGGTGCAGTATGAGTGTGGAAGTGACGCCACCTGATATACCAGCTACCAGGTGCTCGTACTTGATGTGGCTAAACAAGGCCTTAGTAGACGACGGGTTAGGGTTCTTTATTGAAGACATGATGAATTTACTAGATCACAGATAAAACTTTTGATAGCATCTTGCGGGAACCCTGTTCACACCTATATATTACCGGCACACACTTTCCCAGAAATCTTTAACGAAACTGGATTTTATACAATCTTCACTAAACATCGTTGCTCTCGTAATAATCCCACGAATTACATGCGATAAAAAGTGAACGAGAATGATTTCCAGAGACAGAGGAAATGAAAATGCCGTTCCTTTCTCCGAAAGGGTTTGATTTGATAATTTTAAAATTGTTATTTTAAGGCGTCCATAGTTAACAAATAAATGACATTGACGTAATTGTCTTCTTACAAACTGTTGCAAACTGAATATTAATAAGGTTATCAAGTAAAAGGTTTGAATTTTGATATTGTTTCTGATAGCCTTCTCACGGCAAAGAGCCAAAAAAAAGTCAAATTTCATACTTATACGCTGTCAGCGACCGCGAAATGGAACGACAAAAGGTGACGTCAAAATTAGAGATATTTTTTTAATGCTTTTTCTACCATGTCGATGAATAATTTGACAATAATTACGGTAGTTATTTTAAAATCGTAGTAGGTAAGTAATGAATTTAGATAAGTAGTCTAAATTGCCCTTTTTCTCATGGAGGTGGGCTAAACATTTACTTTGTGGGCCAAACTATAGAATAACAGGACGTCACTTGCTACGTAAGATCTTGACACAATAAAATAATACTTTCATTCAATTGTTTTTTAGATTATAGAATTAAACCATGAAGATCTCTCTCTGAGCTTAATTAATTAAACGAATGCAATGATAATTTTTGTTAAAGCAATCACTGGAAATTTTTGAAAAAAGGTAACGTTTGATTTTCTGGTAGGAAACAAAAAAAATCGTAAAATGAAAATAATACCAATTTGCATGATAGCGGGAACTATATTT
The DNA here is from genome assembly GCA_947361185.1 of Charanyca ferruginea. Classification (NCBI taxonomy): domain Eukaryota; kingdom Metazoa; phylum Arthropoda; class Insecta; order Lepidoptera; family Noctuidae; genus Charanyca; species Charanyca ferruginea. Next base: position 24,922,220 of record OX376058.1, on the reverse strand, counting down.
TAAACTAGTTAATGCTCAATTGCAAACTAAAATGAAAAGGTTGGGTAAAAAAGCAAAAAATAGCAAAACAGATGTGAAGTGAGGTATGTTTTCGAAATTTACATTGGCAACATTTTATTTTACTTCAACCTTCTTTCATTCTTTGACATCTTTGAAACTATTGCCCATTTATTACGTAAATCTGCGAGCAAAAATTTACCACACAAAAGGATCCGAATCACAGCAAAAATGTTGAAAGTGGCGACTACTTTGAGATTAGTCTCAAAACAGGGCAATCAGGTGCGTGCTTTGGCTACAGCTGCAGGTTACAAGGAAGCACTTGTAAACGTCCCACCAACAAAACTGTCTGTGTTAGATAATGGAATCCGCGTTGCTACTGAAGATTCCGGTGCTGCGACTGCCACCGTAGGATTGTGGATTGACGCCGGATCCAGGTACGAAAATGCTAAAAACAATGGAGTTGCCCATTTCCTTGAACACATGGCGTTCAAAGGAACAAGCAAGAGGTCGCAAACCGACTTAGAACTTCTAGTAGAAAACATGGGTGCCCATTTGAACGCTTACACATCTCGGGAGCAGACTGTATTCTACGCGAAATGCCTTGCTAATGACGTGCCAGCTGCCGTCGAGATCCTCGCTGACATAATTCAGAACTCATCACTCGCAGAACCCGAAATCGAACGAGAACGAGGTGTCATACTTCGCGAAATGCAGGATGTTGAAAGCAACCTACAAGAAGTTGTATTCGATCACCTTCACTCCACTGCTTTCCAAGGCACACCTTTGGGCCAGACTATCCTCGGACCTACTAAGAACATCAAGAAGATCTCAAAGGCTGACCTTCAGAACTACATCAAGACGCATTACCAGCCTTCTCGCATTGTCCTGGCTGGAGCAGGTGGAGTTGACCACCAGAAATTGGTAGACCTTGCCAACAAAAACTTCAGTGGACTAAAGAACACCGTTTCTGATGTAGAACTAGCACCATGCCGTTACACGGGATCTGAGATCAGAGTACGTGATGACTCTATGCCCCTAGCTCATGTTGCCATTGCTGTTGAGGGTGCAGGGTGGACAGAAGCTGACAACATTCCTTTGATGGTTGCCAACACTCTTATTGGTGCTTGGGACCGCTCCCAGGGTGGTGGAGTCAACAATGCTTCCTTCCTGGCTCGTGCTGCCTCTGCTGGCAATCTTTGCCACAGTTTCCAGTCTTTCAACACATGCTACAAGGACACTGGACTCTGGGGAATCTACTTTGTAGCTGAACCTCTGCAAATTGATGATATGGTGTACAACGTCCAGAAGGAATGGATGAAGCTTTGCACATCTGTTACTGAGGGAGAGGTTGAGCGCGCAAGGAATCTCTTGAAGACTAACATGCTCCTCCAGCTTGATGGCACCACTCCTGTGTGTGAAGACATTGGCCGCCAAATGTTGTGTTATAACCGTCGCATCCCTATCCATGAGTTGGATGCCCGTATTGAAGCTGTCTCGGTACAAAATGTCCGTGATGTTTGCTACAAGTACTTGTATGACCGCTGTCCTGCTGTTGCTGCTGTCGGGCCCACCGAGGGTCTGCCAGACTACACTAGAATCCGCGCTGGAATGTACTGGCTTAGGGTGTAAAAAATTGTAGAATTACTTTATAGAAACATTATTTAAATCAGTTAAGATTGAAAAAAAGCATTAAACATTTTGCTCCCAAAGTGTGTTGTTTTATTGCAATAAAACACAATATCTTGGTGAATACTGTATTTATTATAGGGCAGTATTAAATAAATGTGTAAATAAACATGAATGATTTTGTATTTTGTTTTTTTTTTATTTGGTAACAACATAATTTATTTGAATAACTAGATTCTAGAATATAATAATCAAGTAGGATAAATTATTTAAAACATGGAATAAATACTTAAAACATATTGCATATGTAAGACACGCCTTGGATAATCCTTCAATGATTAACATATTACACAACATGCATCTATATTACTTCACAATAAAGGCAAGAAATTCAGTGTTAAGACCGCCCATCCCGTCATATTTCCCATACAAACGTTCGTACGAGATTACGGCACCGTACGATTACGTTAACACACCATGTATCTTATGGTTTATTTAAATCTAGGTTTGTATGAAAACAAAAACAAAAATAATCTTTTTTGAGAAACAAATCGAGTAACCACAAAAAAGCCTGAACTTTGGCCGTTCATAATGCACTCATACATTGAAAAAGTAAAAATCTCCGCGCGCCAATTTTCCTGCGATGTTATCGCGTTCTCACTTACTCATTTGTTTTCAAGCTTTGCGTTGGTTGAAACAAAAAAAATTACAATCCCGCTCGCGTCGTAGTTCGGCCGATGGGGATAGGGGATCTTAAGTGTCTCCAAGGCAATAAAATATATAAATAGCCTAAATATGGATCGTCGATACTATATTTTATTCCACTTCAACATGGTATGCAATGCATCCTCATTACGGCACTGCAATGCACCACTTTTATGTGTGTGGCTCTGTATAAGATGCAAGCCTACCCGTAGCATGAGGTGTCATTTTATCCCACGATCGTGAACTTTGCTGGACGTGTGTGATGTCACGACGTGGAAATAGGCGCCTTGTACAGAGGCCAGTGCATCAAGCTATCTACAACAATCTGTCAAATTCATTTGGTACATTTTCAACTTTATCACAAAATTATAAGGTTTATATTCAATAGGGTATTTTACTCTATATGAGAAAAAAATCTATAAATATATTATTGAGATAGTTTAGGCAAAAAGCAGCCGGAAAATGTTAGTTTTAGCTCATAAAATAACAAAATAAATTTTAAAATTCAATTCTGTTTTCAGTTTTTTTAATCTGTCTTATAACACCTTGCAATTGCAGCCGCCATATTATTACGTCGTACGGCTGTGTAAACAAAAAAAGTGTCAATAGGGAACATTACGCGAAACTCAGCGCAGAGGGCGCCACTAGCACATACCCACATACCCACGAGCATAACCTCGTATTCTTGTTTAATTATGTTATTAATTATAATAGCTAGGTATTTTGTGAAAATATATCAAAGTTTTAATTAATCTTACTTACCTAACTGTACTTTTAACTATATTATGGCATCCTACGGCCATTTGAAAGTGGGTTCTAGGTTATGCTCAGAATAAAATCATATTTGGTGGTCTTACATGACAAAATTGAACGTTATTCTGTAAATACTTCTATCTCACCTGAATACTTAACCTGAACATATTTTAGAGTGATTTTTAGCTGCTTCCCAAAGTTTTCGAACATTTTCTTCTTTTGAAAATGAATAATTCCCTTCATTTCTACATCGAAATACACATCACTGATGCATTATTGTATAATAAAATACACTACAGGCAGAATTTCACGCTTTGAACGACTCGTCGAAAAACTGTTTACGGATTATGCTAGTGCTGCACTCTGGTGCCAGAACATTGCAGTAATGTCCCCTATTGTCAATCAAGCAATTGGCGCGTATAGGCTTTGTACTTTTATTATTTTCGTAACCAACGTATTTTTTTAATGATTACACCTATTACAAAATATGATTACAATTATTTTTAAATTTTGTACAATAATCATACAAAATATCAGCGCATTTGAATACACAGCAAACTGTCGTCATTTCCACAGAGCAATATGGCGTCTACTACGAGGCGTTATCGTCAAACTACGCGCGAAATTTGAAAATATAAAATTTAGATGCGTTTTTATGGCACTTATCGATTGAATCAAAATTTTGTGATTTTTGTTTGTTGGCACATTAGCACTACAGAATTTAATTGAGACACTTTTCAAAAATGGGTGTAATACCCTATTGGGAAAATTTGACAGTTTGGTATGGCTTGATGTGCTGTTTCACCGATGTGTGTCAGCATATAACTAAATAGTAACAGTAGTGGGAGTAGCCTCAACAGCAACGACAACTTCCTCTTTCTCCTGCACACTAGTAACACTTGGTTTCCTTATTACACTCTGTTTAATTTTACTTCCAAAAGGCTGTACTGGTTCACTATGGCTGATGAGACTCGCTGAGGATATGAAGACGGACACCTGCTCAGGTGTAGGACAAGCAACGATGAGCGTGTCTTCGTAAGTATACCCTGCGTTTGCGATCAGCTGTTCTATTTGCACGAAGTAACCGACGACGTTGTTCTGTAAATAGATTAAAAAATAGGTGGTTAAGGTATGGTAGATATATTACTGGAGTACATGGTTGTTTGGGGTTAATGATTTTCTTGCTAATTTGATAACTAGCTGACCCGACAGACGTTATCCTGTCCCTATCTACCTACCTACCTACCCTGCCTACCTATCATACCCTAGCTACCCTACCAACCTAGCCTACTTACCCTACCCTATAGGAACGCTACTTACCCCTTACAATGCACACCACACTTGCAGACATTTTCATACAGATTAGGAAACCGAGCAAACTATGGGCCGATAGAAATTCCGTGATTTAAAGTTGCGAGTATTTTAAGTACTGTTGATAAACTTGGAACTCTGCTATTCATTTTCTCTAGTCATAGCACAGAATACTTAATAGTACTACGTACAAAAGGGACACTCCCTTCCCCGCGCTATATCAGATACCGCACCTCACCCCGCACTTAGAGGTGCTAATCGCAGACTCTTTAGCCAGGGCGCTCAAAATCGTAAGAACTGCAGCGCTGTAGGTACTGCTGACACAAACACACAATTTTGCGATTTATTTTGTTTTATTTATTACTTTTAATCTCGATGATTCATTTATTTTCCAAGTTTTCGTCGTTTTATAATAATACAATTAAAACTTCCGTAATATTATCATATCAACATTACCAGCTATTAATATTGCTCTCTCTCTCTTTATTGTCTTAATTATGTACGTATGTCTCTCTCTTTCACGTTCTATTCATTCTTGGAATTTAAAAGTAGTACCCTACGCACTAACTTTGTTGCGTCGCTCCATTGCGTTGCCGCGTAATGGTGCGGGGCGATCGTGAATTCCATATTTTGTAATTAGGTACCATTTACCATTATTGATGAATAAATAAACCTCTTTACATAATAAATATTATAATATTACTTTTATGTCATTACAAATCCGAGTATTCAAAATCAAGTATCATTTATTTTATTTCTTTAAGAAATAAATAATTGAACGCTCGTACAAGATCACTTCTTAATAATGCTCGAAACGTTCGGGTAGTGCCGTCGTCGTTCGGTTCGCCCGACGCAAAGCGCTCCTGGCTCTGCACTTTTCGCGCCATTTTGTACGCTAGCACGACATCCAACTGATTCAACCCTATTAAAATCCACGCACACATTTGCACGTGTACAAACGTCATTTGTTTTTGTAGTAGTAATAGGTAATTATTTTGCAAGTTTTGTATGAAGTGTCCGAGATGTGGTCATAGTCTATTAGGGGCCAATTTTTTAATCGTCTATTTATTATAAACACCCTGTAACAACAATATTCTAACAAATAAATACATTATTATTATTATTATTATTATTATACAGCTTTTCTATAGAAAATGTGTCAAACTGTTATATTTATTCTTCAAACGTTATCTGACTTGGAAAATCAGTCCATGGTCAAATGTAAAGCTTAGAAGTTCCTAGAAAATAGTTCCCTTAAATCGGGATGCAATTTGAGGGACTTATATTGAATGAAACGCAAGTTTGTTACTTCTACTGAATATCTACATAAATCAAGCTTTCATTTTCATGAATGTTGTATCATAATCGACCTTGTTGACTTTATCGTGAAGGTACTATTTACGTTTAATATAACGGTAGAAGCACCGTGTGTTGTTCCATACATTTTTGCTGTGTAAGTGTTACACTTTTGTATAAAACAGCAGTTTTTTTTCAAATAATCAATGAACAATTTGATCGCTACTGGGTAACTAGCTATAACCATGAATTTAATAGCTATGGTAAATGTTTGTATCACTGTCTCCCTCCCTTCCACAGAATATAAATGACAAATTATTATCCTTCATTCATTAATAGGTTCTTGGGCAAACAGTTCTTCTAAAATTGCAGGTAATAATGCAGAAATAGGCCTGCGGTATTCAATTGTGGAGAACTACAACCACAACAAGAAATTGGGCACTGGCCACCACTAATTTGACATACTTTTCGTGCGTTGTTAAAACGCGGTTTCCCCATAGATTTTGTAAGGCCCCTGGCGGTATGGTGGGTATAACACTATTCCACTGAGAAAATCGTTTGTGGTAATTTAGGTTAGAACTGTGACAATTAAAGCGCGAAGGCGAGCGACCGAAGCGAGAGGTGCCGCAGTAGCGGCCGCCGAGCGCCAGATCTCTCTTGTTGGTGAATCATTTGGGTTAGGTTAGGTGAGTGGTATAGTTTTTCATCCCTTCTATTCGAAAAGCGTCGTTTTGTTCCTTTAAAAGCGGGAGCAAAGTAGCTCTTTTCTCCACTCGACTTTTTAGTGCGCAGTAACGAGATTTGAATTTGGAACATGAATCGTTCATTGAAATCGAACGCAAATTACTGGCTGTAAGTGTTGGCTGTATGGTGCGGGGAGGCACGGTAACTAAAAACAAAAGCGCGCGATTTACTTCCCTGTTCTTGTAATCGGTATGGATTTTATTGTATTTTGCAAAAAAAAAAAAATAGTTGTACATCGAGTTCTGAAAGTGACATTAACTATAAAAATAGAAGCTAATAACGTCATACAAAACTTAATTAATACCTACGAAATCCCAGGAGAAATATTTTCTCATAGGAGATGAAAAGTAGAAAATATTTTTCTCTCGTGCGATGTACTTTGAATCCCTCGCTACGCTCAGGATTCAAAATAGCGCCCTCGCCGTAAAAATATTATTTTGCTCCCTTGTCATACAATCTACTATAGACCCACCATACCACCAGGGGTATGGCCAGTGGTATGGTGGATCCGCAATGGATTTTGTATGGCTATAGTAAAACGTAACGTCACTTATTTTCCAACTCAATTGACTAACTATTTATTGATTTGAAAGCAACTAAAAATCGAATGAATTTTACAGTTATTTGAAAATTAATCGGGTTTTTAGGGATAATATAAAGTGTTTGTTTAGCGAAATTTGGTGTTGGATTTATTGGTTAATGGTTATTGGTTACCCAATTCTGTTCAATTAAACAGATCTAAACTCACCCTGATTGGCCTAAACAGAATGAACTCAGTCTCCTTATTGGCTAAGTAAAGCTGCATGGATCGCTGTAACGGTGCTAGATGCGTGCGTATCTTCTTCTGAGCCTCTTTCACGGCTACCGCCATTTCTTCAGGTGTCGCCCATGGCTGAGACTTCAATTGTTCTATTGGCGTGAAGGCTGTTGCCTGGAAACAATTGGAATGAAGCTTTAAACATATTCTGAGCTTGTTTCAGTAGCATAACGGGATATGTCAAAATGTATTTCATACGATAGGTAAAAAAATAGATTTTCTAATGAATGTGCAATAGAAAACAGATCCATAAAAAAAAAGAGTATGTCTAAGACAGTTTTTGTAAATGAGAAACTTATGGTGGAAAACAATAACACATATTATATCAAGTTCTTAAAAAAATATATGCAAAGTTTTAAGAGCCTTATAAATGTTGAAACCTACTGTACGGGTTGTAGTAGGTAACTCCGTACACCGGTTTTTCGTGAAGGTTTGTAAGTTAAGTTGGTAAGAGAAACACTTTCCACTAAGATGCACTAGTTAAGGTTTAATGAAGTAATAAGTAAGTTATAGGAAGGCGATTATTTCTCTCATTTGTTGATAGCTACACAGTTACGATTTCACTATATTCAAATTCGTAAGTTATGTTATTTTATAATGCTAGATAGGGTATTTTACTCTATACGAGAAAAAATCTATAAATATGTTATTGAGACAGTTTAGGCATCAAGCAGTCGGAAAATTTAAGTTTTAGTTCATAAAATTACAAAACAAATTTTTAAATTCAATTCAAAGTTTTCAGTATTTTTAATCTGTTATAAAACACCGTGAAATAGTAGCGGCCATGTTATTACGCCATACGTCTGTGTAAACAAAAAATTGACAACTGTCAGTCAACCGATTGGCGTAATATAGGCTTTGTACTTTTATTATTTTCGTAACCAACGTAATTTTTTCATTATTACACCTATTACAAAATATGTTTTTAATTATTTTTAAATGATATACAATTATCATATTTAATATGAGCTCATTTCATACAAAACGAACTGACGTCATTTACGCTGAGCAATATGGCGTCCAGTAAGAGGCGTTTTCGTCAAAATACGCGCGAACTTTGAAAATTTAAAATTTAGTTGCATTTTTATGGCACTTATCGATTGAATAAAAATTTTGTGTTTTTTTTGGTGGCATATTAGCACTACAGAATTTCATTGAGACACTTTTCAAAAATGAGTGTAATACCCTATTATGACGCGCATCGTTAGGCGCGCGTCGTTAAAAGTAAGTTGTCGAGTGAAAAATGTACGGCGATGAGACCGTACACCTACATTCATTATTAATTAGGAAAAAAGATAGCATCTTCAACCTCAATCTCACAAATAAATAACTAACTTAACTTCCTCACCTACCTTCTCAATAAACGCAATCATAGGTCCAGCGAGTATCTCCGTGGCATCTTTGATAAACATTTCGCAGCAAGACTTGAGCTGCCTATCGACCTCCTTTCTCGAATCCAAGAGGTGTTCCTTCACCAACGGAGTGCCGTCCAACAGAAACTCTAACAAAGCATTGTTGCTATTCAAAGAGAAGATCTGTCTAGGCCTTTGGAACAGACCGTATGCTGCATTCTTCATATTACTGAAGTCTAACGTTGTCTCTTTAATAATAAAATCGACTTGAAATGGAGCGATTTGTTCCCGCAAGATTAGAAGATGCTTTATTTGGAATAATTGACCATCAATACTAGTTGTGTTCGCTGTAATTTGCTTTGCAGCGCTGTCAACGCTTTGTACACATAGTGAGATCGCTTCTTGGGCTAGTCCTTGGAAAACTTTTTTTTCTAAACACCGGTATAGTCTCGATAGGGCTGCTAAAGTTCTCCTGACGCCTGGGTACCACATTCCGTGGAGGTCGGCGGGGGAGGCCTGCGGTCTCCGTTGGGCCTCCACATTGATGTTGGCTACTTCCTGGGATGTCGCCGATATGTCAGATACCATGGAATTGCGTGAGTCGCTCCTTTTGAGTGATTGCTCTTGGATAGACATTGCAATTTGCTGTGGAAAAATAAATAAATAAAAATCTTTACTGATATTTAGTTTTACATCTTTTATTTTTATGAATGTAAAACAAATGATTATGTGACGATGCATTTTTAATTTGTTGCAGTTATAATTGATTTTTATGTATTAATATTGAATGTTTTAAATTTTTTATCAATTACAAATTATAATTTATTTGTAAGCCGCTGGAGGCAAGACATAGCGCTTATTTTATTAATTTTGACATCTTTTGTTTACCTATATTCTACAAATAAAAATGTTTGTCTTTGTTAAACTTTTTAATTAGGTATTACGTTTTGCTATACACCTGCCATGTTATCCTCTTCACCACCCTTGGTTGACTGGTAGAGAATACCTAAGGCATTAAGTCCGCTTTTGTACCTTTGTGCATGAAATATACTTAAATAAATAAAAAAAACCACACACCACACCACCTACACATTGGACAAATTAAGTGTCTAATATAATTTCGGACAAACATTGATAGGTATCATTCAGATGTACTTGCGCAGTAAATAACTTAGCAAAGTAACTTAAATCACTTATCGATTCTGTTGTGCACAAGCGAAATGCTACTTCTATTTTTTCTCTCTAATAAAAGAAGAAGGAATGGAGGGAGGCCTTTGCCCTGCAGTGGGACAGTACAGGCTAAATATAATATAATATAATAATAATAAAAGAAGAAAAGAACGTGCAATAAAGAAGTGCTGTCAATTTTAGTTGACCTTAATATAATTGTAGTTGCAATTTTAAGGCTAACTAATATGATGTCTTTAAGTTAGTTTTTCCTTAGCTGCCTGACCGCAAGAGATGACACTTAGACAATTGTTTAATTTGACTTTAGTTTGTGAATCAGCAGAACTGAATATCTACTTCATCATCATCATCATCATCATCATTTCAGCCGAAAGACGTCCACTGCTGGACATGCCTCCCCCAAGTGTCGCCACTTTGACCGGTCCCGTGCGACTCGCATCCAGCGGTTCCCCGCAACCTTTACCAGGACATCGGTTCACCTAGTGGGAGGCCTTCCAACGCAACGTCTTCCGTTTCGCGGTCGCCACTCCAGAACTTTTCGGCCATCCGTTCTGCGAGCAATATGCCCTGCCCACTGCCACTTAAGTTTGCCAATTCTTCGGGCTACATCAGTAGCAATAACTGCTTACATCTTTACAAAATATTAGTCTACGGAACCGATTACTTTTTGACATAAAGTGATAAGAGACAGAACGAGACTTAACGGCATCTTAAAATGGAGAAGCGTTTGAGTATTTGGACATCTTAATTGTAATCTCATAAAGTATAAAATCTGGTAAATACTAAAAAATCCTTGGGATCTAAAATGGCACCGGAATTTTGACCACTAACCAATTCTCATAAAAGGGCTACGTCCAACAGTAACTCTTCTTTAGTTAAAATGTATTGCCAAATAAAAGAAATATATAATAATAAAACATGCCAATGTAAAACCAATGTATCCTAACCTCCATCATAAGTAACTTCTGTGGGTAGGCGAGGTCACCCTGCGCCGGTCGGTACAGCAACACGTCGGCCCTCAAGTGCACGTGTGCTCGGAATACCAGCCGTTCTTGTGCGTCTTGTAGCAGTGCCCGCGCGCAGTGACCTAGGGCTGCTAGGCGGATCGCTGCACACAGACGAGTCAAGCATTAAGGGCGCGTATTCAATTTAGCGCAACTCAAAATCTAAACGATTGCTAGAACGGCGTAGCAGCATTGACACACACTAGTACAATACAATGGTCTGTTTGTGTGCATCAGAAAAAAAATATGCACGAAATAAGCACGAATCATTGAAATTGATCGGCAAATGACAACGCAGGACGTTTTACAGTGCTTTTTAAAATAATTGTCTAAAATAAATGAGCTCGTATAACGGACTGAAAAATATTCTTTATATTAAGCATAACATTTACTTTCATAAGTTATGTTTTTATTCAAATACTAGTGAAAAAAAATTGTCAAAGTGAACCGATTTTCTACTTTTTCAACATTGTTCTTTAATACATAATAGTAATATTTTCGTAATTTTGGCTCTGTAGCTGTCTGTATGACTGTATATACTGTTGGAAAAACGCATAAAACAAAATATTTTGGCATATTGTAACGGTTGTATTCGTCCTGAAAGTTAACTCTGACGTCTATTTTCGTAAAACGATAAAAAACCATAATTAAAAATTATACTTTTACTCTGTAGCTGTCTAAATCAAGACTTAATCTTTCTAAAACTGTAAATTGTCTTTAAATAATCTGCTCACATAATTACGATATTGCTTTGGCCAAAACGCAAAAACATGAAGTTTTCGTCACGAATCGAATACGCGCTCTTAAAAACAGTTATTTAACAGTTGGGTCCAATACAGGGGCAATAATTCACTTTGCATGATATTGTTTTTTTTTTATTTTTTTTTCCTGATAGCTACAACCTGGGAGTCTTTAAGTCAAGAGTGAATAGGTTACTTCTAGGCAAGCGTGCTCCATCTCAGACCGCATCATCGCTTCCCATCAGGTGAGATAGTGGTCAAACATATGCCTATCATTGGTCAAAAAAATGTTAAAAAATGTGAATCTATTGTTTCGTAATGTCAACGATACACCATATTGTTGCCAACACTTTGAGACTTATGATTTTGTTTGTACAGACAGCATCATCGCGTCATCAACTGCTAACCCCTCACGCATTAAAACTTCTTCGGATAGGGCTCTAACTAACACAAGCGGCGATCCCAATAAATCAACCCTGGTCACAGTGACACCATAGCCGCATTAAAATAATAATAAAAAAAAATAGGGGTAACACACGTAGAGTATAAATCTCAACAAAAAAACCAAATGGCTGTCATATAGCGGAAAAGTGGATTGGGCCCAAATGTGTATATAATTTGTGTATTTAAATAGTTATTACATGTACGTAGAATATCGCTAATCCATGACCGGACACATCGTATAACTAGTAGGTAAGTTAGTGTGATAGTAATAAATAAATACCTATAATTCTTTATTTTGCATAGAGTGAACAACAACACTAGTAGAAATTATTATACTCTAAGAATTGCGCTACCAGAAAATATAAAACTAGCGTATTTTGAAAGTAATTTAGAGGTATGAGGAACAGAGTGCAAAGTTCCTCATCCTCCATTGAAAAAGGAGGATCCTCCGACCAGACGGGTGTTATGTCTGGTATATAATATGCTAATGTCGCGGATAACTCTGCTTGCGCGATCTAGGACACGTCGGTTGTAGTATGCTTCATGTGCGATCTATCTTGTGATATGAGTACTAGTGTTCGGACAAAAGTAAACTGATTCTCACGAGAGATAGCACGGGCGGTAGTGTAGTTTAATTTTAGCAAAGAAGTTTATACAAAAATACAAATTAAAAATTAGAAAAATAAAATAGTAACAGAAAATAGAGGGAACAACATGAGTATATGAGAAACATTAAATGATTAGAATGTGTTGAATGTTGCGTAATGTAAATAAATTTAAATAAATATAATTGAATGGGAGATCGTGTACGAGTAGAGTGAGTAACAAGGTCTATACTGAACATTTACTTAAGATAGCTTCTTAAGGGGCTATTAAACGACTTTTACAGATTTTAAACTGACAATCACGTCAAAATGTGCAGTGTAAATGATTTGAAAAAAATATATGTTAAACTAGAACATTTTTTCGACTAAATTTTGAAAGTTTTGGACGCAGACTGCGTCCTTTCTGCATCAGTTTAGCGTCCAAAACTCTCAAAGTTTAGTCGAAAAAATTAAATAAACGTAGTATTCTTTCAAAATTAAAAAAAAGGCGTATACTAAAAGATAGATAATAAAATTGTCTGAATGATGGTGTAAGTTTCGTTTAATTATACTTGGTAGATTTTGTGTGATTGTCAATGTTTTGTCCGCGTCAGACACAACTTCACGTATTAATTAAACTATATAATATGAATATAATTAAAAATATTCACTTACTAAGTGATTAAGAGAATGTTCTAGTTCAACATATATTTTTTTCAAATCATTTACACTGCACATTTTGACGTGATTGTCAGTTTAAAATCTGTAAAAGTCGTTTAATAGCCCCTTAAGTAAATGTACAGTTTTCTTGCATTCGAACCTGGTCATTGGATTGTTTCATATAAAATGCGTATAAGATCAAAGTATACTCACGGTCATTATTTACTTGTTCTTCTATAACTTCCACTCGAAGTATCACACAGAGTTCAGCAAGCGTTTCTAGATGGTTTATGTGTATTATATGAGGGCGTAACGTTTCATATAATCCGTTACATAAGGATTGCAGGTACTCTCTGGAAAACACAATTTATGATATTCTAGTAATGCCTGAATAATAGTTTTGAGTGAGAGTGCTGTAACTTTGTAAAATATTAATACTATTTACACATAAACCGTTTGGATGAAATAAATAATAGTGAATATGCACCAAAATCCGTCACGTAGTTTAGTAGAACTAAGCGGACAAACAGTCAGACTCAAACGCGAATCATGAATTTCAATTAAATCATTTACTTATAGAATTTTTTAATTGTCAGGTGGTCAGTCAGTCAGAAAGTTGAAGTTATTTACTTGTTCCAAACATTCCAGAGGAACAAGCAAGAAACACAATGGACACTTTTCTGTACTAATATTATAAAGTAGTAAAGCTTCTTTGTTTCTTTTATATTATTTTGTTTGTAAGAGGTAATTTTTGAAAGTACTGATTCAATTATTAATTCTTTCATTGTAGAGAAACCTGCACTATTGTTATTCTGTAAGGATCCTATCCTAAGGATAAGACCTAACACTTACTGTTAAAGGATATCTTTTATGGTGTATTTTTTTTTTACTCCATACTTCATGCACAAAAGACGGTGCAAAGACGGTCTTAATGCTTTAGACATTCTCTATCAGTCAACCAAGGTAGACTGATTGCCTAATATTGTTGTATGTTTGTAACGAATAAACTCAAAATGTACTGGTCCGATTTCAAAAATTCTTTCACCAATGGAAAGGTATACTATCCCTGAGGCACATAGGCTATATTGTATTATTAAAAAAATTGGGGTCCTTAACTTTTTGAGCGCCACAGTTGGGTATAGCCGACAAATGAAAACGAACCCGACACGTCACCGTCGCGTCGGCTATAGCCGACAAAAAATCCTTACACGGAACATTTTTAAGTACAAAATAAATATACTAAATTAAATTTTCTGCGTTTTTTTATCCTATTATTTGAAACTACATTCATGGAATATTGAAAAAAAGGCACAAAGATATATGCATTAAAGGCTTATTACACTATACATTTTTTAGGAAAACAATTTAGGAAATCGGCAGGTGTAATCGCAGTTTAGAACAGATTGGATCCGATTTAGTGTAAATTGGTGGTTTACTAAATAAAATTCTAAATTGGTTCAGTTTAGAATTAAATTTAGTGTAGTGTGATCACTAGCTAAAAACTTAGATTCCTAAATTGATTTCCTACAAATTGTATTGTGTAATAAGCACATTAGATATTTATTATTTTCCTATTTTTATTTGTAGGTATATGCGGTAATTTTATTATGTCTCTAGTGATAATTATGTGTTCTATAATTTGTGTCAAACTTGTACTTTTGTTAATAAACTATTATTATTATTTGTGGCTTGGCGTCATGGACACGCCTGTGAGTTTATGCACTGGCGGTCAAAAAGTAAAAAAAAAACACGCGGACGAAGTCGCGGGCAAAGTGCTAGTTTATTAATAAAATAAAGAAGAAAAATATACTTACTCCAACGCCGGCGAAGTGTTGTTAAAGAAGTGGCTATAGAGTGCACATTCGTCCCTGCAGGCGTGAGCTAGTAGCGAGCACGCGGCGCGCGCCAGCGAGCAGTGGTCGCGCTGCGCCCGCGCCGCCGACACGTGCAGCGCGCCGCGGGTGGCCGCGCCCGACACGCGCGCGCGGCGCGACGCGTACTCGCGCTGCACGTCCGACAGAAGGGACGCGTAGCTAGAAGCAAGGGAAAGTAGAAATATTACTATTAGACGACACGGTTGGCGCAGTGGCTCGAGCGATCGACTGCTGCGCAGCGTGTTGCGGGTTCGATTCCCGCCCAGGGTAAACATTTGTGTGATGAGCACTTGTGTGTGCCTTGTGTCTGGGTGTTGTTTATCTATATATGTATGTATTTACAAAAAAAAAATGTATTTGTGTATGTATATCAGCTGTCTGACACCCATAGTACAGGGTCTCCCTAGTTTGGGGTCAGATAGCCGTGTGTGAAAATGTCCCCACATATTATTATATTATTATTTATTACTATAACCACAGATATAGATAGACCTAGATAACGCAAGTATCAGAATCTGTATGAAAACCAAGCGTGCCATTTTTTGGACGTCACAATGTAATACGAATGTTTTGTTTTTCTTAAATTTGATGTTACCAGGTATTACTGAGGGTATTAGATTAAAAATAATTGTTTTTTAAATTAATTACGCATAATATTAATCACAAAATGACTTACCGATGGAAGGAAACGTTTACTTTATTTTTTTACTTACGATTGTTTATCGTAAGTTAGGCACGATAATAGGCACGCGAAGTAGTTGCTCTTGCGTTATCTAGGTCTATCTATATCTGTGAGTATAACTCTGTAAGGGCTGAAATTACGTTAAACGGGCGCCCGAGCGTTTTTATACGAGCCTCGAGTTTGGTACACACCTTGATAAGCAAACAGTCGCGAACGAGAGAAATAAACTGCATAATGCATAATCAGGACCTCAAGTCTGCTATTACAATAGTGTCAGAATAGTCTATCATTAATTTCATGATTGTTGATTTTGACCTGTTTGGTAATGTACTAATATGATGCCGTCATTATGACTTTCCATTGGTCAACCACTGACACGCCATCTAATCCGTAATCTCGTACAAAATGACAAATGAATGACTGACTTATGCGGTAATCTAGCACAACACACTGACAACGTCTCGGCGTACGTGAGATTTACAATGTTAAAATCTGCGTCCCCGGGCCATGTGACGGAGCGCGGTGCAGTGTGGTAATCGACTGATGTAAGATACATGTATCCGGACCGCAAAGATGCATTGAAGGAGGGGTTTGTCTAATTTTAAGTATATTTTATGACATAATTTAATATGTGCGTATAACATCGTTTTGGAGTAGTTTTCGAAGATGTATTTATTGTTATTCATAAATCAATAAATAATAACTTCAGCAAACACAAACAATTATAATTTTTATTGTTCTGAAATAAGTATAGAAAAAATGATACAATTATATTAACAACTCAGCCTTTTTTATGTTGTTTGTAACTCTTTGTATTCACATTTAATATTAGATATGATGTTCAAAAAGCTCATTCCCCAATACTATACATTATATTCATATTACTTACTCAGTATTCTTCTCAGCTCTACTCTCAATTTCACTGATAACCATCCTGAGTTTAGGCGCAGCCGCCTGAAACTTGCCGAAGTACACGGCATAAGCAGTGTTCATAGTCTCCTGGTCGCTCTGATCCTCTTCCTTAGGCGCTAGCATTTGTTCCGTGGCATGGTTCAACACATGCGTGACGTAAGAACGAATGAGCGAGATAGCACGATTTTGGAGATGACGGTACTTTACTAAGTATGTGTGGGATTCTTTGAAGTTACTCTGGAAAGTGAGATTGATTTTATGTTTATAACAGCAAATATTCGTAATGCATTGCAACCAGGATTTTGTAAAAACTTGATCGAAAAAAGGCACACACGCAGGCGCACGCACAAAATACACACACTTTTACTTCACACGAATTAAAAACTAATATTGATAGTCGTGATGGCCTAATGGTTAAGTGGCTATTTAACGACTTTTACAGATTTTAAACTGACAATCACGTCAAAATGTGCAGTGTAAATGATTTGAAATTAAATATATGTTAAACTAGAACATTCTCTTAATCATTTAGTATGTGAGTATTTTTTATTATATTCTTATAGAGTTTTGGACGCAGAGAATCGTATGCGCTGCGTCCTAAACTCTCCAAGTTTAGTCAAAAAAATAAAATTACAGTAGTATTCTTTAACTTAAAAAAAAAAGGCGTATACTATAACATAGATAATAAAATTGTCTGTAAGATGGTGTAAGTTTCGTTTAATTATACCTTATAGATTTTGTGTGATTGTCAATTAGAAAAAAAAAAATGTGTCTATTGAGTTTCTTATTAATACCTCTTTATAGGCAGTTTTGAATAGTCAGGGACTCGATTAGTCAGAAGTTGCTTGTTCCAAACAGTGGGTTTATTTTTAAATAAGAAAATATTACAAGTTACATATATTTCAAGTTGATTTAAGGACAACTAGAGTAAAATTCCTGTCATTCCTATGAGAGTTTAGATTTACACCTCACACATCAAGTAAAGCAAGCGTGTTGGTAGCCATTCTGAAACAATGTTGTCAAGCCTCATGAGCTTGTGAAATAACAGCAACAATTACTTACATTAACCCGCATGTACTCGAGACACTCGTCAATCTTAGCGAGCACATTGAAGAATGTCTCACTGTTCACTGACATTGTTGGACTGTTTAGTCGCTGAGACAGATGCTCCACTTGTGTGAAGTAGTGTAACTTCTGTTTGATGTCGTCTCCTGGAATGGGGATATAGTTATTTTAGTGTGAGGGGCTGTCTCCACGAGCGAGAGAATCGCGGCGATATTAGCGTCGTGCCACGTATTTCTATACACTCTCTAAGAACGTGTCTACACACGGCGATGTTATCGCGGCGATGCGACGAGTGGCTGAGTGCGAGCGAAATGTCATCGTATCGCCGTCTATTAAGACCCAGATTACCCAATGATAGAAGCGCGGAATCGTCGCGGTTCTCTCGCTCGTGGAGACGGCCCCTTATGGTTGTACTTTTATATACAGTTGAACAATCTATTTGGTAAAGAGGCAGCTAACTTGCAATTATTTTTCAAACAATGTTGTGTGTGTGCTAAGTGAATTATTTTCCATCACTTTTAAGTGGGTTGTTCAGTCAAAACAAACATAAATCCTTATTAATGGATAGTAATGTGAATGTGAGAGCTTCTAGGTTGGTTCATATAGGATACATAATGTGAAGTAAGTAAATGACCGCATTTATAAATTTTGCGAAAAATATAAAATATTTGATGACTGTCAGAACGGCTTTCGTAAAAACCGTTCCACCACATTGGCAGTCTATAAATATATTCAAGAAGCCCTTAACATTATTAATAATAAAAAGTATGCAATAGGAATATTACTCGACATGACCAAAGCTTACGATAAAGTACAATTTAAAATATTGCTAGATAAATTATACGGAATAGGTATACGCGGAAAGGCGCATGAATGGCTAACATCTTACTTAAAGAACAGAGAACAAATAGTCGAAATAGAATTCTTTAACCACATAAATAATGAAATAGAAAAAATCCAATCTAATACCAAATCAATCAACGCCTCAATCCCTCAAGGAAGTGTCATAGGATGCCTCTTGTTTTTAATATATATTAACGACCTACCGAAAATCATAAAAGGCCCATGTGTCTTATTCGCGGACGATATATCTTTATTAGTTCCTTGCCAAAACAACGAAAACATAGAAGAAAAACTCAATTCCATACTTAGTAAAGCATGCGACTGGATGACCGAGCACAACCTCGAAATTAACTACTCCAAAACCAAACTAATGACCTTCCACCCTTATCAAAAAACACGAATATTATTAGACTTTTATTTCAAAAACTCAAAATTAGAAACCGTTAACGAATTCACCTTACTCGGACTAGTCATAGACACACATATAAATTGGAAATCACATATACTTAAAACACGATCAAAACTTTCAAAATTTTCGTATGCTCTCCGTGAAATAAAAAAGACCACCAATATACAAGCAGCTCTCACAACCTACTATGCTTATGCTTATGCATGGTTAAGTTATGGTGTTACTCTGTGGGGCAATAGCACACACGCACCAACACTCTTCACCTTGCAAAAGAAATTAGTTAGAATCTTGGTGAACATCGAACAAACAGATAGTTGCAGACCTCACTTTCAAAAACATAACATTTTAACCCTTCCTTGTATTTACATTTTCGAAACATGCAAATTTGTCCGTAAAAATCAAGAATTCTATACAAAACGTGAAGACATACAGACACGCTATACACTCAGACACCGGTCTAGGTTAAACGTACCAAGTTCCCGACTAAAAATGCACTCTACAAGTCCCTATGTTATGTCTACTAAAATATATAATAAACTACCCAAATTAATAAAAGAAGAAGAAAAAATTAACATATTCCTAAAAAAACTTAAACTATTCCTAATAAATAAATGTTACTACTCGATAAATGAGTACCTAAATGACAGACTTTTAAAATCTTAATATATAGTGAGTAGGTATACATAATAATAATAATACCTATAGCGGTATTCATTCCACCTAATCGAAATAAAAATAACGCGCGTTACATTTGCAAAAATAATAATTATAAGCTTCCTCTCTCCTACTTACTTATTTACTGTGCCCGACAGGGTCCATAATGATCTATATATCTAAGTTACCACCTAAGCTCACATTGTGGAATGTAATAAAGTATTGAGTATTGAGTATTGAGTATTGATTGATATCAATAAAATTCATTAGTTAACCAGTGATGTGTCGTAAAGTTACACTACCACTGACGTACGAATGACATTCGTCTGTATTTTTAAAGACCTCTGTTGCATAACTCAAGTATTGTTTAATGATTTATTGTTGGTTAATTATTAACACGTTTCATATAAAAGATGTGAAGTAATAAAATAATAAAAATACTCATAAAACATTTTATTTTTAATTAACATACATAGGGGTAGCCAAATAAACACAAACAAATTTAAAAAATAAACTTAAAAAAAAGGCTATTGTCTTAGGAACATTTTTTCATTGGTTTACTACGCAAATAGAATGATATTTATACATACACGTCTTTTTAACAGCAGTTCTTGCAGGTTGAATGTGGACACAGCAAACAGATCGGTTGACAGCACATTGTGCACCCCATAATACACATGTAGCAATTCTGCAAGGTACCAAATTCCATCATCGGCCACTCTGGATGGTTCTTCAGAGTTTGCTGGGCGGGCAAAAAGTGACAATGGAAAGTCGTCTTCTGAGGGGTCTTTAGGAACCATTTAAAGAGGCTTTGGTGTTGGTGTGAATATTGGTTTCCTCTTCCAAAGAATTTCCGAAGTATTACACCACTTACAATTCATTTAATTTCAAATAAACAAAAATAAAAACTCAAAAAGTTACACTAACACTGACCATACAAATGTGATTCGTCAGGTCCTCGAACTCACCTATTTAGACATGCGGCACGTGTCCACTTTCCCCCGTTCCGCACGCGTCTCTACCAAACTATGAAACTGCCAAAAGCAACAAACATGTATCCCTGCACAAAACGTAGTTTTGAATGAATAACTGTTTTGGTGACGAATGTCATTCGTACATCAGTGTTTATGGGTTAAATGAATAATCAGTAAGACCTTACCTATACTGGACAGTTTGTTCTGATCAGCCAGCAGTTGCTCACTCATAGTATGCAATGCATTTGTTTTATTAGACACAAAGTTGTACTGCTCCGAAAGTTTGCAAAGGTCAGACATTGTGGCACCAATCTGAAATGCATTTTAAAATGTAAAGTTTTTATGTCAGTAAGGCAAGTGTCTCAACCCAAAAAAATAGTAATTGTTGTTTGTTCGTCTCGCTAGCACTCGAGAATGGCTGGACCAATTTGGCTAATTTTGGTTTAGAAATATTTGTGGAAGGTTTATATGGTGAGAAAATTTAAAAATGAATAGACAGGACAACGTCTGTTGGGTCAGCTAGCACAAATTAAAGAACAATGGCGAAAACGTAGTTGACTTAAATTTGAGCGTCTAAAAGTGACTTACATACGAAAGAAATTACATTATTTTTCTACGATTTTTCAAAGTATCACATTAACCAGTTAGGGCCGGATAAAAAAATTATGTTAAATGAAAACTTATTTGACTTTTCATTAACGTTTAGTGTTGCCATTTTACATTTATTTTGCCAAGTGACAGTAATAAGTACATAAAGCATTTAAAGTATTGTAATCAGTTTTAGTTTGTTATTACAATTAAACGGAGTAAGTAAATGAATACAGTTTATTTCCAAGTGTAGGTTTCTTGCAGGTATGTAAAAATACTGTGGTATAAAAATAAATCAATTAGTTTCGATTAATGACTAGCAAAAAGACTAGTAGCCCAAATCTAAAAATAATTGCTTGGTAATTGACACAGAGTCATAGACAGATCTGTGCACAGAGTAAAAACGATATGATCGATGTATACATGTAGTAGATACCTATTGTATATGTTACGGCTAATACCCGAAGTGCGGCTACATCTAGTTTTAGCCGGTTAGAACTAGGTGTAGCCACTTACTCTTGGTTAAACCTAGTACGAGCCGATTGTTTTCGGGTAAAACTAGGTCTAGCCTTCATCATGCCAGCTACAACTAGGTCCAGCCATTCCCTGTTGGATAAAACTAGGTCTATCCGATATCATTCCGGCTAGAACTAGGTCCAGACAATCCCTGTTGGATAAAACTAGGTCTATCCGATATCATTCCGGCTAGAACTAGGTCCAGACAATCCCTGTTAGATAAAACTAAGACACGCGCTGCTGCTGCAGACGCTGTGAGTCACACTCGCTAGTAGACCTGCAGTAGATCAGCAGCACCTGGCGCTCACAACCTGCAGAGGCGCGTGCCTCGCTATGCCCTCCACCCCGCGCCGCTGCTGCAGATGCTGTGAGTCATGAGTGTGACGCGGGGCGGAAGGCTTGGCGGGACACGCATCTAAGTTTTATCCAACAGGGATTGTCTGGACCTAGTTCTAGCCGGAATGATATCGGATAGACCTAGTTTTATCCAACAGGGATTGTCTGGGCCTAGTTCTAGCCGGAATGATATCGGATAGACCTAGTTTTATCCAACAGGGAATGGCTGGACCTAGTTGTAGCCGGCATGATGAAGGCTAGACCTAGTTTTACCCGAAAACAATCGGCTCGTACTAGGTTTAACCAAGAGTAAGTGGCTACACCTAGTTCTAACCGGCTAAAACTAGGTGTAGCCGCACTTCGGGTATTAGCCGTAACATATACATAAGGTAAGGCCAAAGAGTATTTATAACCACTGGGATTACCAACCTTAAACAATATTTTTACAAGACATTTCATTCTGAATTAACTAGGTAAAGAAAATACTAATGCCATATTGCCTTTTTACTGCCTCAATTTGGAATATAAAAGTTACCATAGACATAACCTACAAAAGTTCATGACTGAATATCTATTATTCTCGGCCTTCTTGAACAAAAAATCTTGCACAAACTAATTCAGAAGGTGATGCTGAATTTAATAAGATATTTTTCATTTAAAGACCTTGGAATTTAATCACAACTAAAACAATGTATGGGTGGCTGCCATTGTTCTTTATAATATTAAAGAGAGACTATTCAATTTAGTAATAATGGATTTCTTTACTAAGATATTTATTTACTATATTCTTCTAAAACATGGACAAGCAACATATTTTACAACAATATTATCATATAATCAAAATTATTGAGTTTAGATAAAGTAGTAGGTATCTGTATGAAACTAGACATCTAGGTATTAAAACACTTGTGGGTACTATTACTTCTTAGGTCAACATAAATGGTACCAACTTACTCACCTGATTTGTCAGCGCAACACACTCATTTTTCCTATCATCCAGCTGCTTATGATAAGCCTCATAGGGGGTGTCATCAGCCTTAAGGTTGGTATCACACAAGCTCTCATACCACTCCAGAAAGTCGTAGGTAGTATCCACTGTGGGAATATTACTCTTTTCTGGCTCTTCATTTGTAATTATTTGAGATTTTTCCTAGAAACATAGATCGTTGGGCGTCGTTATTGTAAAACGTTTAAAGAACCGAGCTTCCAGAGCTGGTTTTAAGGAAGAAGCTGACTATTACCATTCACTAGTACAGTTTAAAGGCGACAAGTCAACAAATCGGTAGTGATGTTGGCTAAAGTAAGTTTTTTCTAGAATAAATGAATTCTATGTTTTAATACAACAAGTTATCCACATTCTGAGATTATAATAACTCAATTTTAACTGAATAAAAGCCTATTTAACTTTTAAAATAGGTATTAAATGGCAAAATACAAACTTCGTCCAAGTCACCAGATACACCGAGTATTAGCGACTCTAAATCCAAGATAGCTTCCCTCTGGTCAGATGTGAGAGGTGCCAAGGGATTATCTGATACCTCCCATAATAACAGCTTGCTTTGAATCTCTTTTAAACTCATATTATCCATAATTACGATTGTATTGTTTTGAATGCTATTCAACATTTATGTCATTCCACCATGACAGCTAGTAAGTGACGTACACAATTTCAGTGAATCGTGTTCCATAGTTTCAAACACAGACATACCTATTCCAAGTCTGTGGTTTCAAATGATAACAATATTTTTGAGTGAAAAAGACAAGGATGATGATAATCCAAATGCTAATATTTGCCACATGGCATGGAATGGAAGGGCTTTAAAGAGCGAGCGGTCCGTACGTCATATTTGTTTATGGTCAAACTAAATTAATGTAATTGTCTTTACTGCCATCTAGTGTCGAGTAGCAAAATACGTATTTGTTGTTTTTGAGAGTCATCAGTCACTCACTATTCTACAAAAAAAAAAACAAAAAATTGTCATTATTCTGTCTGACGGGACGGGAAAAAGTACATCATACAAATAAATTACATAAACGATGATTTCGTTCGTCGTTTTTTGTGGATGTAATTTATTTGCTTTCAGTCACCTTTTTGAGTATAGCGCCATCTATTATATTACACTGAAACAATGACGCGATGTATTTTTGTTTTAAACCAAGTTTAGAAGCGAGATGGCGCTGATGGTACTTTCAAGATTCTCGTTAACGGGCATGGACGTAATAATAGTTGACGGGTTAATAGTTTCAGCGCCCTCTATCCTCATATTTGAGGAAACAATTGTACATCTTCTAACAGATGGCGTTGAACTAAATTAAATAAAGACAGAATAAAGCAAGAATATTTCAATGAATCACCTGATCTACTAGATGGTCTGTCTGTCTGCCTTTTCCAAAGAACATGAGTGTAAAGTCGCTTGGGTCGACTTCTATGAACTTTTGAACCGGACGAGCCAAAAGTCGTTTTCGTGTCTCATTTACAACTAAGACGTTTATTTTTCTAATTTCAGTAGGTATTATATTGACTGCGAAATGTTGGGGTTGCTCTAATGTATTGGTGCCATCGGTTGAGTAGTCAATTGGAATTAAAATAAATCTGAATTTTAATCCTACACTTTTTCAGTCATCTTTCTGAGGACTCATAGATACTTGAAAATGCGTATTTATTTTTTGTTTAGTAGATTTACTTTTTACTTTGATACAATACAATGTTGCTTGGTTTCGACTAGTACCTAGATATGTGTGGTGCTGGTTAACCAAAATGGTCAGTCAACAGCTCTTGTAATTTGGGAAAAATAAGGTTAATCGTTTTTTTATGGGTAAGGGTAATAACAAACAAGACAATGTTTGAGTAGTTTTGCATTTATTGGGTATGAGGAACCATTCTGGTCAACATAAGCTACAATGGACTTTTGTTTACAGTAGATATATTTACAAGTTTCTGTATATAATATAGTTCATATTACCATATCTAAATCTAGATTAATGCTTCTAGTAGTAAATTACTGTATATTCACAATAATTATGAAGACCTAACAGAAATCGTCTATACACATACAATGTAGTAGCGTTGTACAAAATACTACTCTATAGGTAAAATAGTCACACTTCAGTCGCTGGGACACGCCTTCCTAACTTTGGCTTTTAAACAAACATAGAGCCTGACTTTCACGTCTCATCCCACTAGTTACAATCCATACAGTCACCAGCCACTTTGTTCGCTTGTTTAATGTTAAACAATCAAGCTATTTAAATACAGCGAATAATTTTAAATTATAACTTTTAGATATACCTCTCGCGATAACATCTGATCAATCTTTGAAGGCAGACTACGGAATCGGTTCCTTTAAATCACATTCTTTCGTTATATACATCGTTCCGACTCACAATTCTATTACAACTTGTACTATATACAAACAATTTTTAATTATTAAAAAAATACAATGTTAAATTACTATATACCTCCATTATCATAGGGTTGGAATAAAAATAGTATATTTTTTTCAGTTTCAGCGTGCAAAATTTACTAAAGCCAGCATCGCACGAGGTCACATTCTCGCAACGACTCTAATTCTAAACGAGTGCTCATTATAGCATACAACGACTGCGGATAACATACGTTCAAACTTTTATATTTAATCGTTAACATGAAATTAACAATACCAACTAAATGAAAACTGCACACAACTCATTCAGTACATTGCTATAGACAGATCATTATTATCGGCCCTACAGGAACACTTGCAATTTAATGCAAACCATGTTAACATACAGAGAAATGTGATAAATAACTTAAATTACAATTAAAAAAATATATAGATAATAAATTAACACACAGTCCTTGTTCAATGCATAGGAATATTTAACTAATTCATTACATTTATTATATTAACACACGTCTTATAGTTATCTTAAATGGAATACATTACGTGGATACCTAAACGTTATACCAAATAAAAATATACACGACGTACATTAAAACATTTAAGACTCGTTGCTGAGATGCGTAGCATAAGCATGGCAGTTAGCACGAAATTCTGCACCCTAAATAATTATTAATAACAGAAAAATATATATCTATGAATCCGAAGCATAATGTCTGGTGGTGCGGTGCGCGGATGCCGCCCCAGAGCCGCGAGCTGTGCCGGGGGCGGCGGCCGGCCCGCTGCTGCGCGGACAGCTCTAACTAGACACTTGTGTGACATACGAGGACAGGCGAGACGCGCCGGCGTGCGTGCGCGCAGCGTCCCTCGGCGCTCGACCGGTGTACTTACACTCGTTCCTTGTTAACCTACGAATTAACATAGCACAGCAATAGTGACTCCGTGGGAGGGGTGCCGCGGGCGGGGTCGCGCGCCGAGGGCGAGGCCGGGGACCTCAGAGGCCGGCGGGGGCCGGCGGGCGTGTTCAGCGGCGCCGCACCGCCGCCCTACGACACCGGCGGCTGGGGACCCTGTGGCGCCGCCGGCGGCTTCGCGCCCGCTGCGGCTGGCAGCTGCGCCAGCGTGTCCTGGCTGGCATGCGCGCGCAGGTATGTGTTCTCCACTTCGAGCTGGTTGATCCTCTCCATCAGTTCCGCGATGCGCTCTTTCAGTACTTCCACTTCCTCGCGCACCGCGAACATCAAGTGGCTCTTAACCAGATCCTGAAACAACGCAAAATATTTACGTTAGTAATCAATACCGTAATAAAAAAACACATTTAATGTGGAAAAATAAAGATATAGTATTTTTTACTATACAAAAAAGATTTAAAAAATAATGGACATAATTTTGAGCAGGCTCTATAAACTGATTATAACTCGCGATTGAATTGTTATCATAAGCCAAACGAATGCGCTCACGAAAAGGAATGTTTATGACATAAAAGAAAAAAAAACCAGGGAAAAACACAACGTACTTTTGGATTAGGCACGACCACGTAACAGGTATTTGTCTGTCCTTTCTGTCTGATTTCGTACAGGCAGCCATCCCTAGGTTTTTGCACAACTTCAATCATGTTTAAACTGAGCGATAAATTTATTTTCAGGGTCACTGAATGTGTGAGCGTTGCCGGCAACGACTGAAACTCGACTGGCGATAACGCGGAACTGGTGTACTATTGCGACGAAGTTGCTCTCTCGCGTCCTACCAGGCGACTGATGGTCTGCGCGCGCGCTCGTCCTATTTAAAATGGCGGCGAACACGTCACCACGCCACGCGAGCCGACCGTGCACCCTGAACTCAGCGACACAACCTACATTGATATCAACAAAGCCCTTATTTTCCAAATCTGGTATTGACACAGGCGCTAAAACAAGATTTATACTTTAGGTTCCGATTTGTACGTAGAGAAAACCATTTTTAAGAAGAATTGAACAACAAACAATTAAAGAGAAAGCATCAAAATCGATTATGTGCAATTAAGAAACACATTCATTAGAATTCAAATTACGGTCGTAGCATGCGGATGTAAGTACAAACTTACGAACTAACTGACGTTTACTCCGCTAAAAATTGGAGCAAATAAAAAGTCTTCCACACTGTCTCTAGCGGGCACTAAAAATAAGTGTAGATAGAAACACATCAAACAAGTGCTACATCGATAATGAATTTGTAAAACTCTAAATAAATCCAAGTAACGAAAAAAAAATACAGCAAATATAAACATAGAATTTACGTAGGAAGACCAAATACCTGATGTTGCTAAATAAAGATTTCCATGCGACTAGCACATGTTTACGACACGCGTGAACTACTGTTTACTCGGGCCAATTAAGCTTCATTGGAAAATTTTCGCCCTTAATAAAGAGCCATCGGACGACAAAAATAAAAACATTTAACTGTGTCGGAATGTAACTAATTACACAAGTGGCGCTCTAACACAAGGTTGCATAACACAAAAACAAAGAATCACAAATTCCAACACTTGAATGTTTTAATAAAAACGTTATTGACAACAGATTCATTACTAGAAGAGAGACAGGACACTGCGATACCTAGAGAATTTATCACAGCAATGAGATGTGAACTAAGATTTTTATGGTAATATACTTTGTAAGTAATGCAATAGGCCCAAAGAATGCGGACAATTAATGAAATAAGTCGGTAACAAACATCATACTACATATTTGCAAGTTGCAATTATTCTGATATAATGCCAACATTATTGCGGGTGTTGCGGGTTCGATTCCCGCCCAGGGTAAACATTTGTGTGATGAGCACTTGTGTTTGCCTTGTGTCTGGGTGTTGTTTATCTATATATGTATGTATTTACAAAAAAAAAAATGTATTTGTGTATGTATATCAGCTGTCTGACACCCATAGTACAGGGTCTCCCTAGTTTGGGGTCAGATGGCCGTGTGTGAAAATGTCCCCACATATTATTATTATTATTATTATTACAATTATTTATTATGTCACAAATAAATCGTCGAGAATGCAAAAAGCATTTATAAACGATCTTATGAATTGTACACCAAATAATTTTTTTTTTTCTTACGAGACATTTCATGAACGCCTACAGCCACTACTGAGTGGCTACGCGAAACAGCGACGAAAACAATTTTAGAGCAAACTTCGTCATCCTAAAGATTGGTGAGTCAAGATATGCACTTAGGCTCGTTGAGTGGCTAAATGTAGTGTGGTGTGAGTGGATTTCAGTAATGATATAATTAGAACAGGATATAAATAGAAGGCTTGATGAAATCTTATTCAGTGTGGTTACTCCTGCGTGGGTGAGACGACCTTCAATTAAAGAATCTGTGCTGATATTACACCGGTATGAGCTGGATCTCATTAGACAATATTGAGGTTCGCGTCACGAACAGATTGATGGGGCGCCAATGTTCTCATCATTAGAACATATTGGCGTTCAATTGAGAACAAGTTCAGGAGAAACTAGACAATTTCGCGTGCAAATTAAAACAAATGGAAAACAGTAATTAGACGCAGTTTGCCATCGTTAGCACCTTATTTGCAATGTAAAACGGCACTTATCATTGTTTACCTACATTTTCATGTCAGTAGGTGAATAAGATAAAGAAAAGAGAACGCGAAAAACATGTAAATGGGGCACAATAAACAATTTAAAAAGAAAAATTATAAGATGAAACGTAAGATTTGAAAGAAAGTTCATGAAGCAACGGAGAGTGCACTGAACTTTTTGCGCAGGCGCGCACCAAATACAGCGTCCGATGATATAACCAGTCCAAGGGCATATATGAAAACCTGTCGCATTGTTTTAAATTATAACCGGCCGCGCCGGCAAAAACGACGACTTAAAGCAGATAGACACCTGGGAACATTCATTGTGATCTTAGCTAGATTCAACTAATCTATCTCGAATATAATTTATTCACATCATCAACACATTTAATTTTGCGTGTAGGAATAACGTTTAGGTAATAAATGTTGACTAATGTACCGACATTGTTAAAACGTACTTGGTTTTATTATCAAATAAGTTAAAAATACAGTAATCCAAGATTACACACTTATCAATATCAATAACAAAGATATCGTCGATATAATAATGTTATCCATTCGGCTATTAGCTGCACTTACGTAAACCTAAATTTTTTATCAATCATCAACAGCGGATTATCAAAACAAAGAACGACTAAAACGCAAAGGTAAGAAAACAGGTTTGAAGTTGAACACAGCTCGTAAACAGTTTGAGTAGACGGCGAGTTTTAATATAATTGTATTAGTGACATCATCTCTATTATAAAACTTTATGTTTGTACACATGTCTGCCAGCAAGACCCGAAACAACAGATAAACGAAGTTTCCATTGTAATGGTCCTACCAGGAGATACCGAGTATGTTTACAATTTATATTATACAATTATGGTATGAACTGTATTTGGATTTTAGTGAAGCATTTGAGTGGGTGAAGCACGAAGTTGATATTTACTAAATATGTGATGGACGTGACGCAAATATATTGAAATCCATTAGCGAAAATTAGCACAGTTTAACTAGCTACATTATTAAACAAAGGCAAACATTGTTTGATACACGGGTGCAATGAAGCTAGGGTTTGCACTATTCGTTTAATTTTACTATTCGAATAAAATGAATATTTTTAGAGCAGAATATTCAAATATTCGGATATTCGAATATTTTTTTCACATTTATTGAAAATAGTACAATATACTGCTATACTGGGGATAGCCGCATAATACTATTCAAATAAAATCAAGTATTATGATTGTATTAGTTTTAGTTTTACTGTTTATTAATAAAAAAAAACCACATTACTTATCGTTTTACAGAGTAAACATTATGTAAGTCTTAGGGATATGATGATTCGGCCTGGAGGTGGCCCTCAATAAGTCGGACGCCGTGATCTTTCACGCCCCCCGGCGGCGCCGCCGCCGGGCTCGAATAGCTGTCGAGTCTACCATGAAGTACCTGGGATTGGGCTCGACAGCCGGTAGGATTTCGGCCCCTACATCCAGCGGCTGGCAGCCAAGTTGTTGGGCGCGGCTGGGGCGCTATCAACGCTACTTCCCAATTTGGGGGGCCCGAGTGTCACCTGTAGGCGGCTCTACGTGGGGATCGTGCGGTCGAATGCTCTGTACGGGGCCCCGATCTGGGCGGCTGAACGGGCGGCTGAACTGACGGCCGGAAGCATCGCAGTCCTGCGGAAGCCGCAGCGAGCGAATGCCGTCAGAGTCATCAGGGGGTATCGCGTCTAACACCTCACTCCCCCCCTGACCCGAGATGTGGCCCGCTGCAGCGGGCCGGCACCAGCTGGGGGTTGCGAAAGGAATCTCCAGTTCCCGCGACCTCCGACTTATGTGTGAGATGGAACACCGGGGTGGTTTTTAGTCAATAAGAGTCTGACAGACCCCTCCGCCCGCCACAGGGCGGAGGACATCCATGAGGATTTTCCACCCCAGAACAAAAAAGAAAAAGGGCTATGATGATACTGGTGATGCTTAGGATAGGTTATCAAAAAAGAACTTAACAGTCAACAGTACAGACAGATACAGTCAACAGATCCAAGTACGTCTACCTAGGCCAAAGGGTATCATTCCAGGCGAGACAGGAAAAAGAAGTTGCTAGACGCACCGAAAACACCTGGAAGATCTATTGGTTGATGAAGGCTCTCATGAAAGGGGACCTTCCAATTTGCCATAAACGCAAATTAATGGATATGTATATTCTGCCTATCCTTACATACGGCGCTCAAACCGGGTCTTTAACTGCTCAGTTGAGGTCTAGGCTCGAGGTTTGCCAGCGAGTGATGGAGCGCAGCATCCTGGAAGTCAGATTAACGGACCACGTTAGGAATCCGGTGCTGCGCTCCAAGACACGGATCGCCGTCGTCACGCAAAAAGCAGCCAAGCTTAAGTGGGACTGGGCTGGCCACATCGTCCGCATGTCGAACGTATCATGGCGGGCTGAAGCAACCACAATGTGGGTCCCGGAAAATGTCCAGCGACATCGAGGTAGACCTAGGCGAAGATGGCGGGATGAGCTTGACGTTTACAGGAGGGATTGGTCCACACTAGCTCTGGACAGAGAGGGTTGAAAAGAAGAAAGGGTTTGTAGTTTGCGGCTCAGCTGATCTTTCATAGATCAACTGTTCTCATCTTTGCTTTCTGTCTCTGTTTGTACTCGTGGGCTGCTGCGGCTACGGTCTTCAGAGTCTGTTGATGACTTGAAGTAGCTGTTTAATTTGATGATTGTGTTTTTAACCACCATATTATAGGGATTTTCAAATGGAAATATACCTTTATTACTTTATTAACTATTCGAATATTCGGACAATTTAAGTGAAATATTCGAATTTGAAATTGGACCGGATATTCGAATAAAATGAATATTCGAATATTCGAATTGCAAACCCTAAATGTAGCTATGCCGATATTGTAGGTGTAGAAATTATCTTTTCTGTTGTCTTCTTGTTGAATTGACTATTAATGTTGCTAACGACTTGTTTATTACACCTATTTCTTGAATAACAACAATAGTATGTTTAGTTGTCATTCGGTGACATAACGTGTAAATATTAGCAGAATAAACAGAGATAGCGTTTATATTCTGTATATAAGGTAAGTAATATTATAAGGTAACTTAACGACGACTTCAGAATGGTGCAGAGAATTTCTAGTAGTATAGGTATACTTATCAAATGAAAATTTCTTGACAGGAATATTTAATTTCCATAAATGCTAACTTGTGCGGGACTGACTAATTCATCAATATGCATCAACTTGTAAAACAGGTTATCGCTCTGTCAAAGAACATTCGTAAAAGTGGTTACGCAGCCATGATTCTCCACACATGGCTCACTTCACTCTTTCGGTTTTCACCTCGCCGTACGTACACACATGATGTATAAGTAAACTCTTTTCTGTAGACTTAAGTTTTATATTACAATTACAACCTACATTACGTTTGCAAATATATTTACCATTATAGCATATTTCAATCAGTTGACATTTACGTATTCAACGTACATTACACATCACGTATGTTGCAAATAATTATGAGTAATGAAAATAATTTTAGATATTCCTAATTCCAACAATGACAATAATAATATTATTTATTCTGCGTTGAACAATACCTATGTCAAACAATAGTGTCGGTGGTTTTAGACTAAATATAGCATCATTAATTATGTAGAAACAGATTGCCGTCAAACAGAAAAGTACGCATTCTTTCTGGTGATACGTCAAAAATATTTGTTAAAATATGTACTTGAGATCGGATATTGTTATCATTGTGTTATGTTAAAATGTATTTGCACAGTTTAAAACAATGGTCTATTAATATTCGTGACACTTTCAATATATATTTTTTGTGGATGTTTACTATTATAACTATATTGCTTGCTGTTTTTGCTTTGTGGTTGATACGCAACCAGCTACCATTTTTGAATTTTCGAATCTACGTTAATTACGAAAAACCTTTAAAATGCATGTAGTTATGTAGGTATGTTATTATTTGTTCCATCTTCTACCTTCATCTAATAAAGCTTTCGACAATTTATAGGGTCTACGATCGGATCTATACAATAACTTCTGCCGCGCCAATCCTTGACCTGGCTCGTATATGCCAGACGCTCTTATCGATTTCCTTATGGAATTAATAAACTTTACAAAATAATCCAATAAATAAATGTAAACACGTATTGACGTAGCTCTAGCTTATCACAGCGATAAGTTAAAACAAACAAGTGAAAATTGTTCTGTAGCGGTCAAGCACATTGGTAATCAAGACTGGTCGTTTGACCCTACGAGGTGATGTCATTGCAATACTCGTCCCATCGTGTGTATTGAAGAAAAATAAACATCACAATTATTTATAAAGGTAGCAACAGAGATGAATAATAAGTATGACATCGAACCAGAATATATAAGGGACAAATGTACATGATATTGTGGTTCATGAATTCTTGAAATATACAAAGTAATGTTCATTAAATTTTATCTATATTATATAGGGGTAAATATTGTTTGTTTTTTGTTTGTAAGAGATAATTTCTAAAAGTACTGTTTCGATTAGAAAAGATCTTTCAGACATAGAAAGCTACACGGTTACCTAGTGTAATAGGAATGGGCGATGCCCGATCGCCCCAAGTTCCCCAAAATTTATATTATTAAATAAAATTGTACAACTCTAGCTTGACCGAAATCAAGAATGGTACAGTCGCCGAATCAATGCTTACGTACGTATTGTTTAATGTTCGTAGTTAATACTTTAGAGAATCAGTAGGGGAAAAATGTAATATTATGTATTTATTTGCGTTGCAATGTACGCTTAATTCATTAAATATCATTAACATTATGCAATACTGCAAAGTGATAGACACAACCGACGTTGTTCTGTACTCATCAATAACAAGTAAGCGCTCATCAATTGTGGTGTTAATAAGTGCGAATGAGAGGGAAATATCAAATATTGTGATTTATAGTCTACATGATGTGTTTTACTTACAATTTTCCCAAGCTAAAGGATTGCTTGCTAGATGCCCCCAACACAATCTAAATTCTTCCTTTACACTACATTTTTCCCTACCCGCTGGATATATTTCGAAACAATCTAAACACAGTACAAAATTATAAATAGAGATCTTCTAAAATAAGCTTAAATGTAACTAGCTGATTTTATTCTAACACGTTTGGAGACGTCAGTACGAGGAAAGGTCAAGTGTGAACTTTACAAATTAATTAATTTTACATTTTGGGGACGTTGGGAATGAATGTATGGAAAATCATTTTGGGGAACTTGGAACTTGGGGCGATCGGGCATCACCCATAGGAATATTGTTATCTTTAACATCCACGCGGACGAAGTCGCGGGCAATAGTTAATTGGTGAATAAAACTATTTAAGCATCAAGATACAATAAATCTATGGAATCAACACGCAAGCTTACAAACATAAGTCAGTATAAAATTAGGGGATATTTTCAGCGGAAACATGTTTACCATAGTGTTTGCAATCTGTTTAGCGTTTTTCTACTAAAGTGTGTGTACGATTGTCGTAATCTATAGATTTACTTTAACTCCGGTATATTTCCAAAGATATTATATTTTTTTCCAATGCTTAGTTAGATAACATTTTAGCATTGAAATTATGATTAATATCGAAAAATAAATAACAGATAAGCACAATGCAGATATGTATGGGCAAGGTTAACGCGAGTATTACGTTTCACGAAACCGTGAACGCCCGCCCGATTGGTATCTTTTGAACGTTTTTCTCAAGGAAAGTGATTCGTTTTTATTGGATATCGTTAGTTTAGATATAAATAAATGTAAATGATTTGAAAGTCATAGTGCTTCGCTAAGAAAGGTTGCATTTACATTCGATTGCTATCTAAGTGGTTCTTGATGAAAACTTTGAATGGTCATTAAAAGATATATTTAAAGTGTGGCTCTAAGGAAATGATGATAGGCGTTCAATAGCAATCACACCGTTACAGACGTGACAACAACCATTACAGGCAGCAGGTTTGTTTTCCAAGAAAACGATTTGTGATGCGATTACGATCTGGCGCGTGCTCTCTCGGAGTCGCTCTTAGTTGCAAATTACTCGACGCTTGTTCACTTTATTGGCGGCACGCGACCGAATCGTGTGACCTCCTGACGTCTCCGGGTCTTTATCTAGTTGGTGGGTGTACACGAATCGCCCGCATAATCAAGAGAGCACGTGTCTCCACTCCAGCACCGCGCCAGTGCCGGCTTTCCTTCCGTGTCTATTCTCGGAGTCCCGTCGGGTCACGTTTAGCCCATGCAAATCACGTATACAACGAGGGAATTAGCATACGATGGAGCTTGAAGCAAATAAAAATTTCCACACGCACCTCCGAACTAATAAACACCGTCTTCATAATACCTGCTAATGACATCTTGGAAATACGACAAAAACTAACGGGCCGCTACGAAGGTACAACATATAGAACACAGAGTTCGTGGTGTCAATCATCACAGAGAAACTTTAAAGAGTAGAAAAAAATGTTAACGCTTGACCAGAATCAAAGAAATTTATGTTTGAACAGATGCGTGAAACCGGGTCAGTGGTGTAAGCTATGGCTGCCACACATCAATATGACGGTACGCATAAACATATCTACCCGGATGACGTAACGTAGATATTACGAAAACCGGCGAGAACCCGTGTACAACTGAATCCAAAATACATACGATCTGCAGGTACATTCATCGAGCGCCATGTAAGATGGCGTTCTTCAAGGTGGACCGGTTTAAATACTGGTCGCGCTACGTTTGCCTGATGCTTGAGATGTTAATATACTACTGTGTAGCTACATCAAAATTTATGCAAAATATATTGTTTGCCAAGTTGCAATTTCAATTACTGTCGTTCTGTGCTTTAGGTTTTACGACTATAAAAACAATCAGTACATTATGTAAAGACGAGATTATCAAATTCATTGCGACAGGGAAAAAGGTACGTGTTTTATTCATCGAGTTCGGAGTCCGAAGGCATGTTGTGAAATGTTTTCGTACGGAAAGCTACTCAACACCGTTGATAAACAAAAAAACAATATTACGTATTTACAACAATTGGTTACAGTTTTAATCTTTTGATAATCTAATAGGTGTGACGTGAACATGTGTTAACATAATTGAAAAACAAAACGATAAAATGGTTCGATCGTGCTAAAAATAGGTGCGCGGCATTGGGCACAATAAAAAAAATTGCAATAAAATAACCAGTGTGGTCAACGAAGGCACCAGTGTAGATGCAATTAATTAGTTAACAATAGATTAACACGAGATAACGACATATATGGAGCTAGGAGAACTGCACGAGCGTGTTGTGGGGAGTGATAAAAATACTATGATGCGATGGTAGTGAGCATTAGGGCTGGATTGGGGTCAATCGCTTGAGGCCATCTGCGTCGGCTAATTATAGACGATGTGAGACGCGTCCAATAGTGCACGACGATGAATCTCAATTGCGATAGCAGATGTACTTGATGGAACAAGTGAAATCTGTTGCAAATGTTGCACCCACCTAGATTACAATACATATAAAAGTAAAAAAAGGAACAAAGGAAGTAACTAGCGCATAAATAAAAAGACAAGCAGAACAGACGAATAATAAAATCGATGTTATTAGCGAGACCGAGACATACAAATGTCGAGAAGTTTGACAATTATGTAAGTGGCAGAAATGTAGGACGTAATATTAGATGCTAGAAAACAAAGTTTACATTGTCTCTTGATGAAAATGACAATGAAACAACAAAATGTCTTGAGAATTCAATAATTTGGAGATGGAACACAGGGTAGACATTTATAAACGTATTGTGCATAAAGTTTATTATACATGTAGATTGATTTTGCCCATAAGTTCTTAAATGCGACAATTTTATGTATCGTATACAATATATTATACAATTTATAAATCGACGTAAAATGCGTTCTCATGGTAGACGCTGCGGGGCAGAACGGGACGCGTTTCCTGGCCATTAAAAAAGGGAAGTCATTAGTGATTCAAATGGTGACTCCAATCTAATAACGGTGTTATGCAGTTCAACCATTGCTATTATAAACACGGATAAACTCTCGGGAGATTGCATCTTTTTACGCAACTGCTGCGTGAAACGGAATCGTAATAGCCGCTATACGGCGTGTACCACGAAAAATTATGATAATGTCGAAATTTCCTCAATGGTGTACGCGAGTGCGTTTATCAGTATTACGTAGAATGCTGCGCGATATCGGTCGATGCTACAATTGACCGATATTTCTTGGAAGTTTTCAATCAGTCTCTGATTGAAAACTTCCAATCAGAGACTTATGATTTATTACCTCAAATATTTGATTAGCACCATCAGACATAAAGAGATATGTGTATTTGCAGTTCACATTAATCGCATTATAAACTCGCCAACCTATATTGAAGAATTAGAATTGGAGTTCATTGACTTGCAAGTTATTGGGTGACGGGCGATATCAGTAGTTATGCTGTTATTTTTGTTTGGTGCAGATAAAATTATACAAAAGCTATCGCGCACTCGCGGCGCGGCCGTACGCGCGTGGTGTTTATCTGACTGCGGCGATTTACAGCACAAAAGGGACGCGGCGTCCACAAAGCCGGTTATAAAACGTTCTACGAATTAGTAGGATTGAGAGCATGCGGAACCACCGCGGCCGACTGACACGCCACACTCTGGAGTCTTGGATTGCACCGCGATGTCTAATAAAAAGTAATGATCGCTAGTCAATGGAATCTTCACGACATATGGATTAAATACTCAGAAAAGATGGCTCTCCCATTAACGACCCTAACGATTTAATAGTTTGAAATATGTTTGTGTACGGATTTTGCTCTTTTTCACATCAGCCAATAAAAATGTTTGCTTGCAGCATTTATTGTCAACAGGATTGATT
This sequence comes from Charanyca ferruginea, assembly GCA_947361185.1. Taxonomy (NCBI): domain Eukaryota; kingdom Metazoa; phylum Arthropoda; class Insecta; order Lepidoptera; family Noctuidae; genus Charanyca; species Charanyca ferruginea. Next base: position 24,884,282 of record OX376058.1, on the reverse strand, counting down.
GATACTGCTATGTTTAGCTTATATTTAGTTTAAGCACAGCAGATTTTCTACCAAAAGTTAAATATTGCTAAATTAGTCTAAGAAAGAGATGATTAACGTGGATTTCTATCTAGTTTACACTTAAAACGATAAATTCTGATAACAAACCGTCAATATTCTCTTAATTAGTTCTAGATTAGGCGAAGACAAAACTTTTAGTATAATCCGCAACAGGATTACAAATTCACAGAGATCATTCAATTGCTTTAGAAAACGATTCAACAATAAATTGCAGGATGTAGATTTAACGAAGAAATTGGCTCTTAGTACAATATCACAAATAAAGCATGCTTCAAACATCAGAAAGGAAAGTAGTACTTCTAAAAAGGATAAAATCAGTACAGGAAAGATAATTCCTTCACTCGCTTACTAAAAATGCATGTAGTAAGTACACTAGCCATAATATCTAATGATTGCGAACTCCATAATCGAAGCGGGCATATGACATTTTATAATACGTCGTTTCCTCTATTAAAGTCAATTATGATAATAGCGGTCAGAATAAAGGAAGATTTAGTGAAGCAAGTCACGTGAACGCTACATTGTGTGAAGGCATAGTTTCGAAACACGTCAATTTACAGGTGATTGTTGACATGTTGCATGTTGAATGAATGTGGAGTTTAGTTTTCCTTGCTTATACCAAGTAAAAAAAAAAATTAATTAAGAGTTTGCTAGAAAACTTGTGGATTCTTGTGTGTTTTATTAATATAAGCTTTTCTATGATTTTGAGTGAATAATGTCATCGGCATTGATGTTGAATTCATTACCTTCATGATTGATTGGAAATGAACTCAAGTACGGAATCAAAATAATATATTATATGTATTGTTGAATACACTTATGTGTCCCCTTCAATTGGGTGACCCTTTAGTACTACTGGCTAGCTACAACTTCATGGTACCATCCCGATTATTCCCGATTATTTTATACAATTTGTTTTGTACTCCAGACTAATATTATAAATGCGAAAGTAACTCTGTCTGTTATGCTTTCACAATGAAACGCCTGAACCGATTTTGATGAAATTTAGTAAGAAGATAGCTTGGACTTTTCCAAAGACATAGGCTACTTCTTAATCTGCAAGTTCGTTTGCATCCACGATAACCGACATTCACGAGAACGAAGTCGCGGGTAAAAGCTAGTATTAGGTACTATAATTAGGTAAATTGACAGCAAGCATTCAATTTGCAGTCAAGTATTTTTAGATTACAAGTTGTGAATGAGAAATGTGCGCGACCAACCGTTCCTTTATTCTTTTGTTTACGAGAAATGTCTGTAAGATCACAAAATATAGAGGGTACAAAAGGACCGCTCCCGCCATCTTTAAAAATAATTACCTAAACTTGCCAGACTCACACTAGGGCTGCTACTGCATTGACTTTGTAGGTTTTATTGGTGACAATGTGAAATTTTATTGACACCGGTTGGAACTCTGCATTTTTTTTATACTAATTTTTTCCGTTCGTCATGAAATGTCAATGTCTCTCATTTATTAATTTAAACAAAAAGGTGACAGTCGAGACTGATTTCTGCTTGAAACTGCTTGAGATTGCCTATAAACGTAATGTCAATGTGTGCGTGAATAAAATGGCGGTTTGTTCTGAGCGGTCTCTCTGCTTGGGCGCGCCGCAGCCTTACGTACTTTGTGGTAAGATCTAGGAAATTCTAATTAGGTAGTTTGACAGTAAGCTATTTATTACATTTATTTCGCGGTCAAATAGTGTTAGATTAAAAGTCGTGAATGAGAAATGTGCGCGACCAATTGTTCTTTCATTCTTTTGTTTACAGGAAAACCACGCGCTCTTGTACAGTGAGTTTTTAATTGTTTTCCTACTATTCTTATCTTGGATCCGGAGTCTGTAAATTGTACGTCCGGTATGTCTATTCTGTTACAATCTCCTTCGGTGAACACCTAGGTGACACCTCATCCGTCGCGACGCTAAGGATTTACAAACCACTACAATCGGATGAAAGTTCACTTCACCTAGGTGTTCACCGAAGGAGAATGTAACAGAATAGCACTGCGGATGAAGGAACTCAATAAATAATCGCTAACATTGACTGGTTTTATAATTTCCACGTTATGTATCCACGGTAATAGGGCAATAAAAACGAAAAATTTTTACCTTGTGCAAGTCACAAAGTTTATAGACAGAAATAGCCGATAAATGGACGATAGCTAAAAAACCTACGTGTGATTTGTGGTTATTGAACTTATTACGTGTGTTTGTGTCTATGGCTTCAAAGATTATTCGACTGTCTATAGAGCCCTTTCAGTATATAGGTATGCTAATAGGATTAACAAAAGTACTTACCATAGCTTGCTCGATCTTGTTGTCGATGGCCACCGCGCTTGTGCCGGATGCGCTGTAACAAAAAAAGAAAATACAATAAGACAATGTTTCTAATATTGGGTATATTACGCAAAAGAAACGACCACAAGAAATGTCATTCAGTAAACAATAGAATATGTATATGTGTGAGTCACATCGCACGATTCAATTGTTTACAATATTTACCTAAATACTTTGTAAGGTAGGCCACTAGGTACTTTTGACCGCACGAAGTATAATCATAATAAATTACATTCAATGTTATTAATGTTGTAATTTACATTGGCAACATAAACAGTTATGTATTAAGAATAATTAAAATTTAATGTTTTTAATAGCCTATATATGTAGATCTAACAGATATGTTCACAGGTAAGGTTCCGTTCAAGTTTTCGGGATACGAATACCCAATGCCATAATCATGTTTGCATAATTCATAATTCATTTACGCACGGATGCGCACCGTCCTGGCAAATATAAGAATTCGCGCGTAAAACGCGTACGTTTACATTTCCCATATAATTGCTAGTTTCCGCAAAATTATCGATTCGTTCGTTATACGCACGCCTTTGTCTCTATATGAACAAAATTAACACGGAGATTTATCGTTTACGTAAATGACAACTTGATTATGTTATCGGTGCGGTGCATCGGTATGTGAATATCAATTGTATTATCGAAACGCTTTCATGATTTAAAAACGCCACAACAAACATTATGCGTACGTCACAGTACAGTTACCACGGACGTTAGCAAGCATTGGTGCAATGGAAAGGTGGCGCAAGGGCGTCGATCGTATTTGAAGATAATGCACATTCAATATGTAATTATTACTGTAATAAGTAAGCAGGGGCCGGTAATTTTGAGAAAAGCTTCCGTCGGTTACACTGCGGATGATTACGCTAACGCTGGGTGCTGTGGATAAATATTGCAAAACTGTTGACCTGCCTGTTGAACTGATCGGTATTTATAACAATAGGGAACAATGGAGGACTAAATTCTGGTATGAACTGTAGCCTATTTCCTCGGTTGTGGTATCATGTGGTGGTATGTGGTAAACTTATGTGTTCTTGTAGTAGGAGCGTCAACAATCCAGTAAAAATTAAGAAATACGTCTTCTCTCGGCAGATGTGGACACTTGACCCAGAAACCTCTATCGATCCGTTCAGACAGCCGGCCGCCGAGCAAGATTCGAGAAAAATAAGATAATATAAAGCAATGTAACGTTACAAGTCAGCGAACTATCGTCGAGGTCTAAAGCCTCTCTCGTAAGTAACTGTAAACGCGAAATTGCATTTTGTTCATAATATTGTCATGATGGTGCAATCATTAGTAGTAATTGGACCAAGTGCAGCAAAACAATGGTACACAAATGCAGCAACGTGTCACGAGCACAGCACGCGGCGCCCGGCCACGTGCAGCGCGAAAATGACGACACACTCTACTTAGCAACTGGAGAGATACCATTACTGGCCACGATTGCCGGACTTACCCATTATGATCCAATCTCGTTGGTGTAATCGTCCAGTAGCTAGTATGTAGCACGACGTACGGCTGCGTACTTGACTTTCTCCCGACGGATTCCGTGTCGCGTCAACGAGGTGAACAACACAACGCTAAAGTTGAAGCCATTCGACCGTTGAAGACCGCGTCGCGGATCGATTTCGACCGGTTCGCCACCGAGCTCCCAGATATAAAACAACGGCCGTGGACCACATGACCACCACCGCAACAATGGACTGCCGGAACATTAACGTCTGCCGAACCAACCGTCTCGCCTGCGCCGTGCAAAGAGGTAATTATGTAAATAACAACCGATTCCAAGATAATCTTTGAAAGTCTTAAATCTAATACTTAGGTGTTGAGTTGACACACAATAAAAACTTGCTTTCTCTAGGCGGAACTCTACAAAAACATGTTTTACTATTCCTTGAGAGATTACGCAAGTTTGGGAGTTGACAAAATTGCAAACCACCGGCGCGCGGCGTAGAGGTGCATGAAAAAGTTGAAACATAAGACGACGAAACCCGAGAAGCGGAGAAAGTGTATTGTGAAGGTGACGACATCTCTTCGTCAAGACCACGGTCAAACGATGATAATTATGAAATTAAACAGACTCGGCTCATTTTGTTTATTCTAGTATTCAAAATTCATCCGGTGCCACGTAAAAAAACTAGTTATTCTAATACTACGAGATGGCTGTTGGACTTTCACATTAAACATAAGTAAACAAAATGTTGCCAAATATAACTACAGTGGTGGGCTTCATATTTGTGTCTGTCAATGCCGCAAAGCTGGCACGGAAGTATCATTCGAAACAAGTTGTAACGAAAAATCCTAATTTCGAAACTAGAATAATACCTTAAATATGGTATTTCATTATTATCGCACTCTTATCGCTAATGGGGAAACTGGATACACTGTACTAACACGAGTGTTGAAACAGAACATAAATGAAAATGTGTTTTAAAAAGATGTTAAGTAAATAGAGGCAGTAAACAAAGAGATAAACGTTTTGTCACCACGCACGTGCGTGTTTGCGTAGATCACACTCAACTGTACTGCACTTCAAACACATCTCTCGAACAAAGACTCAAGTGGTTTTCAAGACTTTCATCCAAGAACAAAAGAGCCTTTAAGATTTTCTTTATATTGAGCAAAAACAATAATGCTTCAATTTTTTATTTCTGTTATAATCACGACGAAAATAACATCTGCCTTATCCGTCACTGCTTCAGGTTTAGTGAATTACAAACAGGTTTGATGGAAATCTTTTGTTAAGAAACACAAGATTCGTATTTACGAGTCAGAGAAGGCGAACCACAAAGATTGAGTAAGAATTCGTTTAAATGAATTTACATCAGTTGTCGATGGCCGTTATGGAAAACATGCACAAGTTAAATAATTCATAGCTATTTTCAATACGGTGATACCTGGATATGATCCAGATTTGCATGTCGGGACAATGTATTGGATTTCTCGAAGTTGCAAGAACAAAACAATGACTCTTCAAGAATCATCAGGAGCACATGTCAGATATCACGTATTCAGGTAAGTAAATTAGCAGACGTCAAAGAAAACAGTGTAACGATAACAGTATCAAAATCGGTATAGAGTGCGATGAATCATGATGCATCAATCAATTACAATGTGTGGTCGAACAACAATACCAACTAGGAAACAAAGGTCACTGAAGAAATTATGAGAGTCGCATGAAAATTTAATGTGTTAGTCATGAACACTTAAGCGCACATTGTTTATCCACTACCGGCATTCATCAGATAGTATTAAATTAGTTTAAACTGTTGACAATTTGAATCAACTCCATTGATTCGAATTGCTTGGCAAACATTTGCGTTTTATAAAGTGATCATCATTATTCAAGAGCGTGGTAAATTTACACGCGGGATTAAAATTGTACAGAACATTTGCAATAACCGAGGATTATCAGCATTATCGGTGTGCAGAGTGGTCGTGTATTGTTATCGTGTAGCTAGCGAGGCGAGTGCGCGCGCGCAAGGTCATTGAAGGGAAATTGTTGGGTGTCGTGTCGACATGGCTGGCGCCTGTGGCTCAGGCGTTACATCTTACAGCCGTGTTTCATAACACACTCGTAGTTCCTTTCAATTAGCGCAAAGAAATGAGTCGCTGTACGAATTCAATTGAGCAAATTGTAAGTGGACGATAGAATTTATGATTTGCTGATTGTGGAGGAAGTAACGAATAAATGTTTTGCGAAATGCAGAGATTTCGAGACCTAGCCATAGAACTTGAAACATGTGAAATAATACAACTGAAGTTCACATGTATCTGCTCGTAAAGACAATGGCCTGTAGGAGGTGTACACTAAAACCAATTGGCCACAAAGGGCATTAGTGGGACACTAGGGGTATAATGTGCTGGTAGTCAGTGTTTGTCACGCGAAACGGTCACGCAACGGTGCTTTCCTTAGGATTTCATAAAACACCGCTGCTGTTATGAATGACTTAATTATAAACGGTATTAACGCCCTGACCTAGCAATAATGAATTCAATCTAGATTCAAATAATTAAAGCGTAAAGCTTACAGTTCATAAAAAAAATATATTATTTTAGGTTTTAATACGAATATGAAGAAATAAACGCAATTATGCAGTTAACGCGTGGCTGGTTATGGCCGTGAAAAGATATTAGTCATCAGAAGATCCTGGTGGCAACTAAAAATAAAATATGAATGAGTTTAAACACGAAGGTTCAACGTCTGACGAGCGAGTGTCAGCGGTGCAATTGCAGGTTCAACGGATTAAATTCAAAAGACACAAGGTTCAAAATGTTATAAAGCGAACTTAGACCTTAAGAATAAAAAGCTGTTTAATGCAACGGATCGATACAGTAGTAAAGCGATAGGGACACCTATGTTCAGTAGGCGGCGCTGACGTCGGGCGCAACGGTTTGTCTAGCTGCAGCCGGCCACGTTGCTGTGGAACCTTCACCGACTTACTGGCTTGGTAATTAGCTGTGCAGTGTGAGAACCTTCACACCACCGTCACTCGACCGACCAACAGCTAGCAACAGGCCCGCAATGCGTCAGCTTATCAAATCGTATCAGACAAAATGTAAAAATTAACGGTACTCACACGGGGTAGAAGTAGTCTATGTACTTCACGACGACCTCTCTGAGCAGATCTTGCTTGTTCATGATGGACGTGTAGCTTCCACTTATAAATTTTGTTTGCATGGTTTCCACTTCGCCTATCGATTTTACTGAGCGTTTTTGTTGTTTTGTGCGTTGGAAAACGTTGTGCGTGCTGAGGTAGCAATGGTAAAAAAAATGTTTGTTACGGCGCGCGGGCAACCGGATCGACGCGTTGCGGCAAACTGGGACCGGGCCGGTCGCAGCTAGGCGGGGCGGTGGGGGAGGGGATCGGAGCAAGTGGCGCGCGCACGACTCTACCTACTACGATGGCGCCTCGAAAGACTCGAAACACCAAGGCAACGCTTTTGCGACACACCCGTTGTACCTCAAAAACGAGAATAAACCTAACAGTCGCCGCACCTCGCATTTAATGCTGAAGCTCATTCAAATTAATTTATCGCGTAGGTTCAAGGCTAACCAGATTTGGGCAGTGCTTTTTGTTGTTGTTTGAATTATAAATATAACAAAGACAATAAACACTATTCGTTCTATTTTAATTATATCGTAGCTATAATTGAATCACTTTTATTTTTATATATAAATAAGTCTAGTCTAGTCTCCAACAAAATAAATGAGATTTGAAAGGACAAAAATTGCTGTTGGAATAAACGCATGAGCTAGTCAGAAAACAAGGCTGTCTCAACAAGGCATTATCACTGAGACTAGACTAGACGAGTGTCATCAAACAATTGCCACAGTCATTACTACCGGCGCTTCCGTGTATTGTTCTCTAAAGTTCAAGTTTCGCGCAATATAAGGACTAGAAAATTCTGGTTGGAAAGATTTTGTGCCACAATATGATATGGTACACTTAAAATAAAATTAAAAAAGAAATATTTAAAGTAGGATAATGAGATGGACATAACAATCTTGACAGACTTAATTGAAGTAAAGATCTCAAAACATGATAAACCAGGAATGAAGTAACCATAAAATAAAAGTGAATCTGTCGAAAGATTACCACCAAAAACCGCTTGGCAAATCATTTTGATGCATCACAATAAATAGAATAACGACAAGTTTCCAATCAGGAGAACGCTAATTTGCATGAACCGAGAACCATAACAACCTGTACGTACGACAAGTGGTTTGGCGAGACTTCAAGGAGGATTGTTGTTATATTCTAACAATAAATTCATATTCTAAACATAAATAAATCTACCGGTCTTGCAAGATTTATTTAACATATGATTCACATTACGAAATTCATAAATTATGAAACAATCATGTGTTTGTAGACTATTTTCGTAACTGTTTGTAATACATTAGGTGGTTGGAATATACAATCATTTTTACAATATGCAGCGCAACGACCTATGGCCCGTAGAACCCAAAATTGGGGAGACGGGGCCGCGGTAGAGTAAGAAGGTTTTTTTTTTTCTTACTCTTCCGCTGTTCTTTTCTGATAAATTTCGTTGCGGGATCTAAGGCAGTATGTAAAATCGTTTCGCCGGGACTCGTCGGTGGTCATCGCCGCGGCGATTTTCTGCAGGTCGTCAGTGTTGGTTCTGGTTTACAGGATTTACAGTGGTTTGGAAATAGTGCAGCAGGTTTGACGCAGAAAAAAAATGAAAACTACGAAGGAGATGGCGGACGACTTGGACGGCTTCCTTAAGGATTGCAGGACGTAACGCCAAGTCTAGACGGATGAAAGGAATGGAGGGAGGCCTTTCTCCAGCAGTGGGACAGTACAGGCTAATTATAATCTACACTAATATTATAAAGAGGAAAGATTTGTATTTTTGTATGTAACGAATAAACTCAAAAACTACAGGTTCGATTTCAAAAATTCTTTCACAAATCGAAAGCTACATTATCGCTGAGTAACATAGGCTATAGGGTAGGTGTAGGGTAGGCTTAGGGTAGTTGTAGGGTAGGTGTAGGGCAGGTGTAAGGTAGGTGTAGGGTAGGTGTAGGGTAGGTTAGTAGGTAGAGGGACAGGACAACGTCTGTCGGGTCAGCTAGTAAAATAATAAATTTGGTATGCGGTATCTACACCATTATACCTATCCTATGCTGTTGCTAGATATGTGATACCATTGTTATTAACACTACGAGAGGACCTTATTATGAATGATAATGACATTTGACACGGCCAATGTGCATGATATTCATTAACCTTGGCTTCAGTGTTAGTTGTATTTTAATTAATAAAAACACTGTGAGGTATATTATCGTATATGAATATTTATTGTTGGCCCTTACTGCGACCACATGGCTTATCTCTCTATACATCAGTATTATAAATAATATCGTTTAAGAGCGGTTGCATCATAAAATACAATTGAAGAGTTCAATGAGAAGCATTGTGGACAACAACTTCTTGAACAAAAATTTCAAGAATTTGTCCGTTATATTTTAAAATACTTAATAAAAAAATTAAAAATTTTTTTGCTCTTTTCAAAGCCTTTGATATCATTACCGACTTTGTCCATCTTTATTTGCAAATACTTTAACAGCCTTTATCCAGCTCTAATGTTACCGGTTTATGTGTTCAACATTACATAAGTAGTAAGTAGTCTATGAAGAGTCTTTGTCACTTTTTGTCAAGTTTTCTTGTTGCTCATCGAAAGCACGGACAAAAACTACACAACAAAATTGAGAAAAGCTCCCGGATGCTCTTGATGTGAAGATGTTGGCAATCAATCAAAATCAAAGATCAAATAACATAGATAGTGACAAAAGACTACATATAGGTATCATTAGTAATATAAAGGATTACGTTATCGCAATTATAAACGATGTTATAAATGATAAAGTTGATAAACTGCTATTTCAATTAAGATCCAAAAAACGATATGAGAACTTTGAAGAGGACAATCACAAATATGGATGCATTTATTTGCATATAACTCGATCTGCATCAGTATTACAAAATCAATCATTTGTGATTGTGACAAACCTCTACATACCTGGGTAAAATCGTGTTTGGATTTATTCATTACGCTATGTGAGTCATTTTTAACTACATTTAAACCTTTGTTCCTCATCTGTGGACTATATCAACATCGACTACATACCTAGGTAGAATCGTGTTTAGAATTATTAATTACGTAGGCATCTTTAGACCTCTGTCTTCTGGTCTATAGAATATACAAGCATCGACTAAATCCTTTGAGGACAAAAAAGCATGTTCATTGCGTAAAAAAAACTCAATGCAATTATAAATAAGTTATCATTGTTGTATTGTCAGTTAATTTCTAGCCATAGTGTGAGACAACGTCAAGATTGAATATCTAACTATGTCTATGTAGTTTTTCTCAGCTTTTTTGTGCAATTCTGAAGATGTTTACATCATCGTCGGCGTCATATAAAAAGAGCTGGTAACGACTTTATACTTACGTTTTTTTTTTAAGAATATTGTACTGTCATTGAAAATAAAGACTATTCAGAATTGAGAGAAATAAAAAAATAATCTATTGCAGACATACTCGTTGTATTTAAAGTTTATGTCTGGTAACACCAAAACGAATACGATATGAAAGTTTTTTACCCGTGACAATGCAGAAAGAAATGCTCTAAGTGACAAGTTCCTGATTTCACTCTTTATTGCCTTAACAGGATACAGAGCCCTATGAATTGAAGTTTCCGGTACTTTAAAATTAAAAGAGCTCCATTCTAGATCGCACTAGAAAATTTGCCAGATTCACATGACTGCGGCTGTGAAATCTGAAAGTCTTACGGACAAGTGCAATAATTGCTGATTATTTTAGATATTAAGTCCAAACAGCTTACATCAGATATCATAGCGCTCAAAGTATGCCATTACTCATTTAAATTGAATTCTTTGTAGATAGAATGTATATCGAAGTAGATTATTACAACATAATCAGAATAAGTATTCGTTATGTATTTTGAAATCACACAAGATTGCAATCTGTAGATTTTTTATATATTTAGAAACATTAATTACAAGAAGTACAATTTGATTACGATGAGGGACTGTATATGAGCAGATATGAACAAGGTTGTATCAATTATAGTTTAAAGTGCCTGTGGCGAGTGTGGGAAACCTTCGCCCATTGTCCGAAAAAACTCATTTTTAGGAGCACCAATGTAATTCAAGGCAACACGAGGATAAAACGTCAATATTGAGGCATAGCCCATAGATGCTATGATAGTGTCATAAAGATAAGACAGTATAAGACATTATGTGCAACAAGCAAATCATAGAAACAAACACATAATCCGTAACAATAACGACAAGTGCGATAAGATAATATAGCTGATAGGTAACAGACAACTACAAATAATCTTGTAAAAGGATGAACACACATTATATAAATTCATGCGTGATGAGTGTTTAAGTGATATCTTGAAATAAATTCTAATGAAATGCTAGTTAAAATCAATTGGATTTAAAAACAAATTGATCACTTACGAGCACCACGTGTTCCTACGAGCAAAAGGCGATCGGGGTTGTTCGGTTTCGGTGGACGTCGATTTCAGTTGTGAATCTACCGTCAAATTGAGCTTGAAGCCAGCTATGGACTTCCGTCGTTTGGCTGCCAGTGCCCGGGATGCAAGGTCAGAGTCGTGCACCTGTTCAGGTGGGGAGGCGGCGTGCGAGCATGTCTTCATATGCGCCTGCGCGGTTGCCACTTGCAGCAGCTTCGTAGACAGGCTACGACGGCCTAGGGCCTCACACGTCGCGCACCGTCCGTCCTCCATGAAGGTCCTCGTGCGTCCGACACGGCCACGGCGTGGACACTGAGCGCGTATTGTTTCCAACGGACGTGGTGGCTTAACTGATGTCATCCGACAGACGAGCGATACACGCGCGACCGTTCGCGATCGCCGCACGAAAAAGTCAAGACTCTTTATGAACGGACGCCGGAACTGGATCGATACTCGAATGAAATAGGTTTAATGCGATAATAAGAACGCGATAAGGTGTACACGCGAATAAGTGTATTGACCTAGACGGTGTGGCATAGCACGGCTTCTGTACGGCCTCGACGGGCGGCCGTGCGCGGGCGGCTCGGCGCATGCGACTGCGGTCACCACTACAAAGCACCCCCGCCGCCGGTCGTAATCCGAACGTTAACGAAGATATCGATATTTGCGGTGAAGAATACCACGATACACGAACATCGTATGATTAACATACGTCTAACAGTCGCTTCGTGGTGTCATTGCGGCATTCCTCTGGACACCGTCCAGGTGATCAGTATAAATAATTGGGGGTCATGGGATGTTCTCTCGCATATATCATGCAGAAGTCCCATAACTATAATCTAAATATAAATCTGACGCGGAAATTAGTATGTTTGACAAATTTTAGCTGCGTAGGAAATACACGCGCTGCCTACGCTATGTGCGGCTAGTTAAATAAAAACAATTTGTTTGACCTGGGTGATCTATCTATATGTACTTGCGTATGTTTTAATTAAGGCAGAACTATGAGAATATCCTCATAGCTCTGGCAGTATTTTATAAAAACTGATATAACTAAGCTTGACATTCGGATTTTTCTAAAGTCCTACTAGACGTTAGATAAGAAGGGTTGAAGTTCTTTCAGACGTATTGACAAGTGTGTAGGTGGCCAAAAAATCAATGCCAATAGTTGCAGGTGACCGATTTAGTTAGACCGGTTGAGATGATGCTTCTCGATCACGATCGAGAGTTTTGTCTGTCCCTATGGGTTACGCTTGCACATTTTAGAACAAGTAATTCAGCACAAGGTTATCTGTTGAGTCGCTTTAGTCTGGAGCTGTTATTTTAGAACACTGACCGGCTTTTCAATTGCTTAAACGAATTAATCATAATAATACTTTGTCGGCGACATTCATATGTGTTAATGCTACTTCCCTCGTTCTTTGGCATTGAACGGTCTGATTAAAAGAAACAAATAATTCGAGAATTCATGTGAGAAGATGAAGTGTTTATTTTTTTCGTATCTTATGCCGCACGTGGACAATACATCAAAAATTCTCACTGTACACTGCATTAAACAGATTGGCATTACAACCGTCGATGGCGATCGATCGAGTCAATGTTGTTTCTATGAAAATATAATAGCCCTTTGGTACCAACGTATGGTTTGTTCGTATCGGACAGTCACGCTATGTGTGATTATGCATAAAGTACTTTTGCATTTTACAGAGCTTTATGCCTGAATACTATACGAATTTCGCACTTATTGCAACATCAATCGAATATTCGAATATAAATTATAAAGCTGAAGAGTTTGTTTGTTTGTTTGGTTGAACGCGCTAATCTCAGGATCTACTGGTTCGAATTGAAAAAATCTTTTTGTGTTGGATAGTCCATTTATCGAGGAAGGCTATAGGCCCAGGCGAAGCCGGGTCGGGTCGCTAGTCGAATATAAATTTATATTTCATCATTTGCACGAACTTACGACTAAAATAATTTAGTATAAATAGTAAAAATCATAAAAACTGCTGATTGAGTGGCTTTTGTCATACTCATCAAGGCAATCTAATCCGCCTATAAAATAATTCAGGAAGTCATCATTAAGAAAAATGCTTGTTCCGTGTGTTAATGTACTAAGTGTAATTATTTTAATGTACTAAGACGTCAGAGGGCATGACACTAGCTAGTGCCAAGTATTCGACAGATTTTGATATGCATCACTCTGACTGAACAGAATTAAATATTGGCTGTCACACCTTCCCGACACGCGTATCGATATGTCCAGACAAATAATCTCTCAGAGTATGTAAACAAGTCATGAAGTGATTGATGTCAAAATGTGTTGTGATGCTGTAAACATTGGACACATAAAACAGTTGAACATACTTTACTTGAGTCTGTAAAGACTGGCACCATGTTACATTGAACAAATGTGAAAATCTATTGATATTACTTAACCCACTCCCGGTGGAGCGATGAACGGGAACTTTGCACGGATAGCTCACGCCAAGGAAAAGGAAATGGGCAACATTTTATCCCGATAAGTATTTCCCTTGAGATAAAGGCTGAAATATTATGTTCCTGGTATATTCGTTATCTACTTCAACAATCATTACTCAAAATCTATTAAAATCAATGTTAATAGAACCTTATTGTGTGTCTTATCATCGCGACGTATCTCGAGGATTAAGAAATAGATAAAACTGAAGTATTTAAAAAAGGGAGTCTTAAACAAAATAACGTTGTATAACACAGTATTATTTCCTTTGTATGTAATTACAAACAGGTCACTAATGATAATGACACTGCATGATGAATGTCGACAGCTAAATTGTAGCATAATTAAAAGAGATATATAGTACACGGATACTAAGTGCTGGTGACGCAAGCGTAGATCAAAAATAAATATAAGTATACATAGATAATGATTATAAACAGCAAGGCATTAGTGCTTGTGCTAAGTTCAAAGGTGGATTATAAAGGCACTTGTTACCCGATTTACGGTAAAAGACTCAGGCTAGGAGCTGTAAAGAAATAAAAAAAACACACTCAACAGAAATCATCCTCGTGCTGCTTAAATTTAAAGGTCCATAAAGGACGTAAGTAGTTACACGGAAACTAAGCTATTTTGCCACATTGAAAAGGGTCACTAAGCAGCTTATCCTTACTTGAAGGAAACAGGCAGAACGACAAGATATAGGATTAACTCCTAAAGCCAAGTATTTAAAAGGCTAAGCTGGTGTAAAATTGTGTGCACAACTCATCAACTTGGTCGGATTAACTAACAATAAAGCTCTCTATAGACGAAGCAAATAAAGATGGTCCTCTTAAGACAAATATCTTTTAAAGGTTAGTTTGGTTTAATTACATGTCTATGATGATCCAAATGTGAAAGAAAAATAACATCTCTGGAAAGTAGTACCTACACATAAATTGGGGAAAATTTGTTACCTGGCAAAGTTCTTCTGAGCTAAAAAAGCTGGAAAATTGCTTTTCGAATCTTGGGAGTGTTTAAATATTAATTATATATAAACAGATGGTGTGAAGTAGGACTCAAATAGATTCCACAATATGTTCTTTACACAATAAAGAACATGATTGTAGCAAAATATTTGCACATACGGATATTGGAGTGAAGCGAGTTAAATATCGACAATGAACATTTGGATGCTTCTGCTCCATTTTGAGAGCATGCTCTCTTGCAGAACTACCAGGAAATATTTAGGAAATCGTAGTTTTCATTTAAAGTGCAGATTTGCAGTTAGAAGCTTAGATGGAAAATTGTGGTTAGATCTAAAGTGTGCATGATTGTACTATCTGATAATTATGTTAGATCAGTAATATACAAATAAATAAATATTCTCCACGTATGAGTAATCATAGTGCAAGAGCGTGCTCAAACACTGGTGCACTCTGTTTTCCTTAGTCCGGTGGGATGACAATCTGACACAATCGGGGAGACATCAAGTGCTGGACCAAGGGCTGCACGTGCTTTCCGAGGCACAGGAGCCGTTGGTCCTGCACCACCAACTTCTAAACTCCGGGCTGCTACTGAGATATTTTAAATGTTCTCCAGGAACTCTAACTCTTCAGTTGCGCTTGCGACCACAAAGCCAACGGGGGAGTTATATCAGTGCAATTATGTCACACTGACTAGTGACTACCACCGTCAAAACCCAAAGTGCCTGTTTGAATTACGCTTAAGTAATTTGTTGCTACGAAAATTACAAATAAGTATGCAGTATTTCATAATAGCAAATAGTTTTGCTTTCAAGTAAGGTTCACCTTGGAAGTTACGATGTAACAATATTTCATTATTAATTGTTGAAATTTAAACATAACTGTTGGGTTTACACGAAATGGTTCTGAAACACATGTTATGTACTACGTATATATTTTGCACAGTTGTGGTTTATTTGAGGAAGAGACCATCAAATAGGTACCCATAAGACTTATAAGACAAAAGCCACAGAAGCTGCAGCTGCTGTGGCATCTTCCGCTCTTATAAGCCATTATATAGCTGAACTTGAATCGTACTACCAAACGCGTGCAAAGATATTACCAGATAAGGACTGAATGCAACAAATTTAGCGAAAAGTAATCGTATCGGTTTGCCACTACAGCAAACTATGAAACCACAAATTATGTTCATATACACGTTGTCTCCACTTGTATGGGAACACCGACAGCCGATGCGATGCGCTGACTTTCTAGCTATGTTGCGTCTTTGTTGTTCATTAATTTGAAGCTGATTATGGAGTCATATCCGACCTTGGAATTTTAATGTGTACGCATGAAGTTTAAGGTCACATTAACAGCTCCAAGTGCCAGTGTTACTTGAAAGTTGGATTCATTAAGAGTTTATCCACTCCAAATATAATTGTGAACGTTTACCGAAAAATACGTCGTGTTTTTGTTACTTGAATTATGAAGTGTACAAATGTACAAAGCAATTGTAGTCCTCTGGCCAATCTTCATTGGCGTCAATTTAACGATTATTATCCTTAAATAAGTAATTACTCTAAAGAGACGTTTAATAGAGATATTTAAGCCAATCATAGCCCAACATCGTTGAAAATTGAGCATCAATTTGCGGTGTCGGATGATATCGTCCATAACACGATGGCAAAGATATAAAACGGTCATAAAATATTCAATAGTATCGACGATGTTATGGTCGACCGCAGTATTCAGAAAACGGCCCGTTTACATCATGATAACACGTTCAAGTTAATCGTATGGTGTGAAAATGCTTTCACTTATCATGTCTACCTCATCCTTATCGAAATCATTATCTGTTATTGCTAGCACGTTATCGTATGCTATAATTAATATATATCAAAAACGATTGTTACGAATAGATGTGCTTACATGACAATCCAACACAAAGTTTGGTTGGGCAGAATAAAGTCGAAAGTTACGCTCAGTCATTTACTGACCTGTCTAATACGATACTCATATGTCTGTGTAGATTCTGCTTGAGGTCTCTTCGTGTGTACTGCTGTTGCTGCTGCAGTTGTTGTTGTTGCTGTTGTGGTGTAGGGGGCGTCGGCGCAAGGGCCGCGCCCCCCGGCGGTGCTCGTTGCCCTACGAGCACCTTCAACTCTGCCATCAACTTTTGCACCATACGGACACGTTTAGACTCAACCGCGCAACACACACTAGTGAAGACGTACACCTCAATCAATCGTAGCCAACTTGCCAAGAGCCATTGGCTCGGCCGTTGCATACACACGTGACGTCACTGCTGCACGTGATAATAAAGCATCGATATCGATACAAGCGTCGTTACAACGCGCGTGCGGGTTCCACACTGTCGGCCGACGTACGACGCTTTGACCTCGCCGCCGCTTTTTATAAGTGCCCGATGAGCGCGCAAGGTGGTGTATATGTGAAACGGAATAAACATGTTTATATTTAGGCGGGATCTTCGGGACGCACGATACGCACGCTTTGATACGATTAGTTACTCGGCGTTTTTCACTTTCCATGAAGTCCGTACAAAAATTTAATTGCGATGAGAATCCATTGGAATTTTTGGTGGCCAAGGCCACTAATCAAGCTTAAGACAGTTATGGGTGATGAACTTATTACACTGCAAAACAATGGCAAATGTAGGTCGTCGGTTGCAGTAGATCACAATAGCGGTGAGAGGAAACGGGGTCATTGAAGCATTGTTCGGCTTCGAAACGAAGAGTTGGGCTGAATTAAATGGGACGCTGGCACCCTTCTGATATCGAATTAGTACAAGTAAGATAACGCAATTAGAATATAATTTTAGAATATCGCATATTAACTACCATATTATGAAAACAGGAAGAATTGAATGTCGAGATCGTGTGAGTAAACAAACAAGTTGAAGAAATTCGAGGTATGTAACTGAGGAGAGAATCCTTGAATCGTAAATACGAAAAACAAGCTGAGTTCCGTTCTGGTTTTTAAAATAATCGACTTTGAACGTGAATTGTGGGACGACTCGGTTCATGGAGAGGTAGAAATAGCACCATGTACCACCTGACGCCGCCGTGCCGGCGCAGGAAGTGTGGACGGTCGAACACACCACCGCTATAATCAGTACCGAAGTGAAAACATGCACGTAATATATGGCGAAATCTAAATAAATGTAATAAACCGAAAATTTGTATTAACTGTAATAAATTCTTATTACACAAGTGCACCTCGTGATTTTTAGTTTCTAATGACATTCAATATACACAATTTGGGAAATGATTTCTTAAATAGTTACGTTTGCAGAATTTTAAACAATGCAACGCATGCAATAGCTTGCAGTCTGACGAACTTAACTTTTTAATATTCCTTTTCTTTCCTTTGTTTCCAGAAGAGTATTAAAAGTTAAAATACGATTGTGCATTATTTCAACACGTATGTTCCGAAAGGGACCTGGTTTTCGGCAAGTCGGTATTCCGGAGGCACTTAAGTAACCGTTTGCAGTTTACAGCTGTGTTTAAAAACAAAAATTTATTTTCGGAGGACGACAGCTGCGCTTGTGTTGCCTGATTCGGAGCAAATAATGAGAGCGATCGAACTATAAAATATTTCGTAATACGCAGCAAAGTGACTGCGGTATTATTTTTAGGAATAAAGGTGTAAGTAGACGATGTGATAGGTGCGTTGTGTAATTACGACGCAGACAAGTAGAAGTATCAATAAATTAATTGAGAAGGGGGTTGCGCGTGTCCTGCGATAACAACTTTCTCTGAATGAGAGGGAGCGAGATTAGATTGAGATTATCCGAGCGTAATCATCAGCACGGCTTCATAGTTCCTACT
Organism: Charanyca ferruginea; assembly: GCA_947361185.1. Classification (NCBI taxonomy): domain Eukaryota; kingdom Metazoa; phylum Arthropoda; class Insecta; order Lepidoptera; family Noctuidae; genus Charanyca; species Charanyca ferruginea. The sequence continues at coordinate 24,865,569 of OX376058.1, read as the reverse complement.
CGTACACTATCGAGAACATTGACGAGGAAGTATTGCGAGTTCCTGGATAAATCATTAAGTTTAACTTTCTTTATGTTGATCTCGGAATTACAGAAAAATAATAGGGTATCATTGCGTATAACTGACGTGCGCAAGCTGCAAAAGGCAAGTGAACTTAATGCCCCTCTATTGCGTGCGGTTACTGACCTATCCTTTAATTCCAATTTCTTTATGGCTCTTTCAGAGAGTTCAAACGTTTTTTACTTTTCATTCGATGCTCCGTTCTCTTCAGAAATAAAAGTCGGAGCTAAGCCAACGTACCCACATTTATCTGCTTAAGATTCTGCTGAAGAAAATCAAGCAGCCGTGCTTTAGTACAGCACCCTTTGTTTGAAGCTATATGGTTCGCTGTGTGCAACATTTAATTTTACATTTCTTAAAGCTTTTGTCCAGAATCGTTATGGTCCATAAAATGTTGCCGAATTTGCAGAGGTTAAAAGGGGAAAATTATTTCGCGTACGTTTAAACAAAAGACTTTTGACAAAAAAAAACAGTTTTAATAGGATCTAAAAGTTGTTTTTTTAGATCCTATCAAAACTGTTTTTCTACTGGGAATGACACAGAATTTTGAACAAAGTACTTACATAATTTGGCAATGTACCTACTTGAAAGTAATGTGTACCTAATACATTGGGAAAACAAACACTTCTATGCACTATCCCATTGTCATAATTTTAATAATCAATGACAGGGAACGGGAATAACCACCCCATGACAGTATCCATGGCGCCCATCGCAAGGGTGATGACGTCACCTTTGATAGTACAATAGGAATTATGTAAAGTATACGTTGGAAACAATTAGACACAATTTACTTTAAACAATTGCTAGTGTAGAAAAACAACACGCCCATTCATAAATAAAGACCTATAGGGCCGAGGACGCGGAAGCTTGACCTAGATTAAGAATTTGGATTTTTGTCGTTCAAAGCAATGCAGTACTTACAAATGGTGTTTCAGAGAGTCCTCCAGCGCACTGGATGTTTAGTTTAATTCAGAAAATCACTTTTAGGCACTTTCGCGGGTCAATTATGTGCGGTGGCAAGAGAAAGCGTGCTCTCTGTGCGATGGATCTGTACACACTGAATGTAGACCCCGAGTGTAGTAGTGAGTATGCGCGCGTCCCTATTCCCGACGTCCTTGCGTGAAAGGGGCGGTTTTGTAGGGTGGCGCCATGGTAGCACGTCAAGGCAACGCGTCAATCAATATGCGAGATGAGATCCCAGGCTAATCGTCCAAGTGTCACGCATAAAACGCGTGATTACTCAATCTCAAACGGAAGTTTGTAGAAGTGCGAAAAATATTTTCTTTTTCTTGACTGATAAGAAGTCGATGCAACCGTTTGTGCAATTGTAAAAGTAACCGGAACAAGTAAGTCATACGCAACAGGTTTACGTATGCACATCACAGCAGATGCATACGGCCTTGCATAACTGCATGATGGTGATTTTTTCCGACCCTTCACCTTATAAACTTTCCATTCCCTTGATACTTGTTTGGATGTAAACAAATAACAGAACCAGAGGTATGACGAAACGTTTTCATTACAATGGCAACATGTTGAAGAGAAAAACAAAAACGGTTGCATAAGGTGGTGAATTGAAATCAATAATTTACGGTGTGTTAAAAAGTGTAATGGTACAGTCGAACAAGCTAATTGGTTTACAGGCAAAATATTCATCTTTCTACTATACTAACAATTTATTTATTTATTTTATTTTTTTATCTTTAGTACGTAGTTACCAGGGATACCTACGTGCTCGAGATAAGAAAACGGAATAAAATAAAATATTGTGAGTGTAGTAGAATGATGAATACTTTTGCCTGTTAACCAATTAGCTTGTTCGACTGTACTAACAAAATAACGGTGAAGATTGGTATATCGAACAGATACCTATGAATACTGGCATCAGTTACGCAAGTGAATGGTTACGTATATGCAGTTGGTACGGACACGCACTATCTCCTATCATATCGAGACGCATCGTTGCGAGAACCGACAGCTGATCGGCAGTAACCGCCGCGAACAATTAAGGTACTGTACACTTAATAAATTGTTCTTGACAAATTACATTGATAAATGCTGTCCACTCATTGATGCAACGGTAACATTAATGTTTTTCCTTGAGTTGTTAGGTTAGTTACGCGGGTTAAAGTAAACATTTTTCTTTCTAGTTATATCTTAAAAAAATGTTGCCCCTGAATTTCTTCTGTATCGTGGCCGTAGGGTGCATTTACAAACATATAAACTCACATACACAAACAACCGTTGTAAGAGCTACGAGCCGAAAACCAAGATGTCACTCCAGATAACATGACTAGTTCGTCTTATCCAGGGTTTCTTAAACTTTTTGTAGTCACGGACCACTTTCACAATTTAATCAATTCCACGGACCGTTTGGCAGCCCGTGGAATTGTCGATATTTTAGGAAAAGAAAACAAGCCCTTTTTCGAATTGATGACTTATGGTTCTGATAAATGCCGAGTTTATTACACAATTTCCTAATAAATACGTTGTCAGTTAACTGACTTACTGCTGACCTGATACACCATGCTACGAACCTCCAAGGGGTCCGTGGACCCTTTAACTTTAAGAAACCCTGGTCTAATCTATTTTGTGGTGGTTTTATATTACCCGTCAGCTATCACTTATAACCACCACTTGCGGTTGGCAACGGTGTTGCAAAAAGGCCTTCTTGTGCATAGATAAATTGTGGACGTAACAGCTCTGTCCACTTCGTATTTAGAGATCAAGTCGAAGTATTTGCGCAGTGGCTGAGCGATCGACTGCTGCGCAGCGTGTTGCGGGTTCGATTCCCGCCCAGGGTAAATACTTGTGTGATGAGCACTTGTGTTTGCCTTGTGTCTGGGTGTTGTTTATCTATATATGTATTTAAAAATGTATTTGTGTATGTATATCAGCTGTCTGACACCCATAGTACAGGGTCTCCCTAGTTTGGGGTCAGATGGCCATGTGTGAAAATGTCCCCACATATTTTTATTATTGTCATTTGCACTTAAACTTAGATACGATGACGATTTAGAAATAGAGCCATATAATAAAATGTTACTTATTGTTTATGAATAAAGGGGCCCTAACAGAGCCAGTATATTTCTTTAACGCTTTAGTGACAAATTGCTAATAAAGCTTGTTAGTTTAGTGTCTTCAAGCTTTGTAGTACGGAGGAAGAACATAATAACAATTGAAAAGCGTCAATTACGCGCGACATTACTTGTATAAGTCATTTATTTATGGATCACTTATGAAGTTAAGTTGGCTACAGGAACAAGACAACGCTCGAACAGAAGAACTACTACACCAACAGCAGTAGGTGTATAAATATTTAAACCTGTTCTACATATTATTGATTGCAATTTTTCACTTTATTTGGAACATGTCAGCAGCACATATACAACACAATCTCAAACACTTGATCACACCCTCACACATACGCTAAACACTACTATACTTCTACATACACATCATCACATTTATTACATACCCTCATTATAACATACACTGCCTCAATTTTTTACCGACTTCAAAAAGGAGGAGGTTATCAATTCGAATGTTGATATTTTTTTTTTAATATATGTCCGGGCATAACTCTGTCATATATTGACGGATTTGCAAAATTATTTTTTTGTTCGAAAGGGGTTTTATCCGAAATGGTTCCATATAAATTTTACCAAAATTGATTTTGCCCTTTTTGAGAAAATCAACAAATTCCCAAAAAAAATACTTAGACGACGTATTAGATTCTTCAATCTTTGGAGGATTTACAATCTCTTTTAAGTGTGTCGTCGTTTCTTAATGGATTTGGATGTTAAGGCAACACTAAAAAGCGAAAAATAAAAAGTTTTTTCAAAAAAAAGAAAACCGCCTTCAAAAACTAAAAAGTGATAAATAACTTTAGCACAGAACACACATTACTTTACTTTCGGAAGTCGGTGGCAATACAAAACAACAAACTCAAAGCCACCGCCACCGACTTCCGAAAGTAAAGTAATGTGTGTTCTGTGCTAAAGTTATTTATCACTTTTTAGTTTTAACATACACAATTTGTTATCTGCAATGTCATTGACTATTTTTGTAATGTTAGAACACAACATAAAAGATTTTGGTATCATAGTGACGACAGAACACTGACTCCTATGTCACAGGTTCACCTAGTCTAGGAGTTAGGGTTTACCTTATCCGTGTGACCTTTTGTTAACCAAGTTATGTTTGTAACCTAGTCTTAAGCAATGTCGAAGGTTTTTGTAAGATATTATTATTATAAAAAAAAATTAAGTGATTGTTTTCAGTTTAATCATTTTAAGCTTACAGCTAGTACATTGTACGTGTACATGTATGTAAGATGGTCAATTGGAAGTTTCCACCTATAATGGGTTAAATTGGAAGATGTGTTAACTGAAACTGTAGGGTCAATGGTCACTTAATGCATTTGCTGTGCTCGCAGGCAGAATATCGAAATACAATTGTTGTCAATACAATGTTTTGGCACAACTTCAAGCTGTCTTGGAATTGATTAACGATACCCTAAAAACGTTTTACATACAAAGAAGCATAAACAGAAAGCTTCGTTACTTAAAAGTGAAATGACTATTAAATGAATTCCTAACAACGAATGTTAATGAACTGCGAAAATTGCTCTGCTGATTCCGATCAAAACACTGGTCTATGGAAAAAAACGAGATGAATCGAATACAAATCGAGCAGAAAAAGTTAATGAGGCTATCGCCCTGGCAACACGATGCACAGAGTAAAATGAGGAAAACAAAATTTACATTCCATCTTTAAATGACGTCATATCCACAATACCGGACAAAATGTAGAGAAAAGGAATAAGACAAGATAGACAATGTTTGACGATGTATAACAAAACTGACAACTATGGATCGTCGAAAGCAACAGTCGAGATTGATTGAGATAAAAATCAGCAAACGTGATGTCGATATGATCTTTATTTGTTATGTAATCGACTATAAAATGTACGGCTACAATTACTGATGTTACATAATGATTAGTGAAATTCACATGTATGTCATAAGGAAAACTTATTTTGACAGGATCAGAATCAGACGAAAGCAAGTGAAATTTTTGTTGAAATTGCACTGTTTGGTAGTGAAATTGACATAGATTAGTGTGCAGCCATTAGTGTAAAATGAAATAAACAAGAGGAATTAGCGCCGGCCGATAGCCTGAGCTAATCTGACCGCAAGGGAGCGGGCGCCAGAGACTTTCCCTTTTCTTCTTGTGAAAGTGATGATGCCCGGTGCAACAAAGCAACAGTTTGCATCTCAAATCAACCACCGATCAAATCATCCGCAGCTATATTGAAAAGTTATGTTAAGCCGTGTTCAAAACTGGAGAGGCTCATCATAAATGCTAAGAACCTGTACTCCATTTACAATAGCATTAGACAGAAGTTGAAATAGGAAATTATCAAACCACACTTTGTAACAAAAGTACAAAAAGTTACGATTGACGCCGAATTTATTATCTATTTCTTACAGCACTGACGCACTTAATTGTAACCATTTTAATAATAATTTATCTTATGAAATTATATAATTTCATAAGGCTTTCATTCAGTTATATTATTTCATTCAAATTTAAAATTAGTGTCAATAATAAAAACCTAAAACAAGCAGGGATGAACAATACTGGGAACGTTATTCGTTTCACTAAAACTCTACCAAATTTAAAATGTTACCTAATCTTTAAATACTTTTATTTTGTTTATATTATTATATGTACGTACGTAAATATTTAGTACTTTAATAAAGTTATTAGTTATCTTTGTAATTTCTGCTAAGGAAAATGAAATTTCATAGTAACCGCAGTCACGTGCAAGACGATGCACTAGATCATACTTGCTAGTAAATAGAACATCAATCTGCTTAGATATGCAAAATGGAAACTCAGAATGTTAATTGCAAATGCATTTATAGAAATCAGTGGCCGAGTATCGCTGATTACCAAGACGACTATCGTAATCAGTTAGCTTTAAAGTGCATGAGTTATCTTAGTATCTGCACTTATCAGCCAAGGACCAAAACAGCTAAACACGAAAACAAAACAAAGCGTACTTTCTAAACGAAGACTTTCTCTTGACGAAGTTCGGCACGGTTAATGTCCGCCCTTTATTGCCAACAATTAGCTACAGACACTGTACTATTTATGGCAAAAAGAAAATTATGTGGAGCAATACACGCTGTTGCTAAATGGACCGGTCGAGAAATTCCATAATTGCTTAGTGATATCCAACAACCACCAATTTTGTTGTTGTTAATCAATTTAACTGGGTTGAAAACACAAACTTTAACGAGGCTTTATTGTTTTTAAACGATGTGAAGTTTTATAACGAATACGAATATTTTGTTAGAATATTCTACAGATTCCGAGTGAGTTATATTTGTATGTATTTATTTGAATAGCGCATCGTTATCCATTATTCAGGTAAACACTGAAATTATGAGCGGAACAAATAAATATGAAGTCGGAAAAGTATTGTCGATTTTTTTTTTGCCCTTCGTGCCAAACCTAGTTTGCGATAAAAAACGTAAACATAGGTGTGGAGAAAACATGACAAGGTTTATAATGTTAAATTCAAGGTTACTCAGAAAAATATTGGATCAAACAAATTCTTATCAATAGCTGTTATAGACATCAATACAAACATTAAACTCGTTGGATGATGTGAAATATTTTCGATAGCGTGTTAATTTGTGAATATTTTTAGTGTCAGGGTACTGTTAAGGCCGAATGGTTGCATGGTCGTTCGACTCTATTAGCAGCCAATAAGAAAATAGGTATTTAACATAGGTACGAGCAATAATGTTTTGTTGCTAACCGATAATAAACAAGTGATTTTACCGACGATTGATTCAGTCAAGGTTGAGGTACCTAGTACCTACTCATTGTGTTGTACATTAACAATAACAGTTGAATAATATTCCCGCAATATCTTAATTTCCTGAACATTTACGTTTTATTAAAAACGAGCTGCTAGGAGTTACTAGTTTTGATTATTTTCCCTATGTAAATATTGTAAGTATTTCGACATACACCTTGACCGATTCGGAGACTGAACAGTTACCTAATCAACAGCACCGAATACAAGGGTCAAACATTAATCATAATCTAGCCTTGCAGCTTAATTTTTACACGTTGGTAATAAGCAATAACATATCAACAGACCTATTCAGATAAATTAATTACTTTAGGTGGTCTAAGGTCTTTGCTGATTAGAATGTAAATGTACAAATGCAACTTTGAGCATTTAAAAATAAATATATTGTTCGTGCCTTGGAGACACGGTGTCACAGCGATTATGTTTGCAATAATTTTAACTAGCGCATAAATTGTAAATTCTGTCGATATGCATCGTGAAACCTTTTGAAAACGTCCCTATTCAACCTACCTATTACATAAGAATTTACAATGCAGATTATTATTATTATTAATGACAAAGCTGGGACGACGCAGCATACAGGACGAATTTCCTTTCGCATACGACTCACCCAATAAAATTTTTGATGAAGCAGTAGACCGCGAATAGGGTAGCATCATTGAGTCCAAGGTCCGGCTTGATCCTGGGCAGTGCGACATGCGGTGAGGCGGCGTCGGCCGGCGGGCCGCGCACCTCTGGCGTGGCCGCGCTCATGGCGGGCGCGCCGCGCGGCCGCGTGCCCGACGCGTGCGGAGCGATCGTGACGGCCGGTCAGCTGGCTCAGCAGTGGGCCCGGCAGCGGCCGCACTCGCCCCGCATAACACCACCGGCGCTCCCGGCACGCGGCACCGCTCGCACCGTCGCCGGAGCGCGCCAAAACCACCCGCGTGTTAGCCCGCGCGACGCACGGCTGACACCGACCGGAGGCGCTACCGACACTTATCGATCGCGACGCCGCGTCTGCGCTCTCAACCCTCCACAGACACTAGTACGGAGACTTGGAGCCGGTCTCACACGTCCAGCATAAGGAACGCCAAATAGATCACGAGAAAGAACCAGGGACAAACGAGGTACATACAAACTGACATCATTTGTTTGTTTGTGTGTGAGATAAAGTTTATTTAGACGCAAAGTTCAGTGATGAGCTGGTCGTACAAAAGTTGTGGTTAGCACGTGCAAGTCGAGCGTGCGTCTGGCGGCGCGGCGGCACTCTGACTGGACGCGCTCGCGCCGCGTGCTCACCGTCCGCACGATATCCGCTCACCGCGCTATCTATACTCACTATATACAACTCACGCACAGCCTGCACACCTTGATTTACATACTGAAGGCGCGACAATCATAACACTTGAAAAAGGAAATGCCATAGATGATTCAAAAGACCTATAGTAGTTCTAATTTCAATAATTTCGGACTCTTAGGGAATAGAATTATACAACACCTCAAAGCTTTTCCAAAAGTTATAATTTTCAGGGTATTTTAGGTAATTACTTTTAAGTTCGAACGTATGGCTTAAATCTGACAACAAAAGAGAAAAATCCTTTCATAGTGATAAAAAGTTTGATGATGAATTGCAAGAAACTTCAAAACTTATTGGCACGCGCAGAATCGGGTAGCGAAAAGTTTTTGCTAACTTTACAATAGAAGCGACCGTGATGACAGTCTATTTCTCTGGTGTTGTGAATATTAAACAACTAGCATTAATTTAAGACGTGACAGGGCCTTAAACTAGCTTTGATAATAATTAAACAAATCTGTCATAAATTAATATGCTTCATAAAATTATCCTGCAATTAAATTAATTAAATATGCTCTGTTACTAACGCCAACTCGTACCATAATACATGCAAGGAACAAAGACAAAACATAATACAGAACAAAGTAATACAATGATGTTCTATGAGACCAGAGGATTTTCAAGATACTCATAGTAAATGAACACCCTAAATATGTAGTTGAACTACGGTCAACGTCCGCGTGACGAACCGGCGAATAGAGCGATCTGACAAGAGGGCAAAAAAAATATCTCTCCCACCGTCCAGCAAGTGTCGTTGCGAAATGACGTAAAACTGTTTTTGCCATCACTACAAGTGGTGCCCAGAATTCGTCTAACGAACTCCCGGCTCTATGTGACCCGCTCACCGTAACGCTCCATGAGAGCTACGCGAACATCGACGACATATCGAATTTCTCGAGTACATCGACCCGAATATGACTATCTCTGGCGTAGATGCTTCATCTACGCCATCTTCGTCTACCGCTGATGTATTTATTAGTAGTTTTTTTAGAAGATTAACCTACAGAAAAACCGTCGATATATTTCTCGAGCAGTAAAATAAATTATGCTTCACATTGTAATAAAGTAAGAGGCGAGTGTCATCGCATCTCTTGATAATCTTTTTGTCGAACGTGAGGGACAACAACAAGATCGCTTCTAAGAAAATAATTCCCGACTTCCCGACGTAGAGCTGTTTGATTTCCGAGAAGCAGTTTCAGAGGGATGTATCATGGAATCCGACTTTTGCATTACTAATAGTTGCAGAGTTAAAAGCCAAGTTATGATTTTATAGTCTTATACATTAGAGCTTAATTCTCAACAGGTACCATGGATTATGCAAATACACTGAGGAGACAAAAAAGCAAAACCAGTGAGGAATCAATAATAATAAAAATATACAGTTTTACAAACATTCAAAAAATACTTGTGTGTTTTTTGAAATATCACCAAACTCTTGGCAAATCAAGCTGCACAGTCTATTTGATCAGACTACTCAAAGTCCAGAAAGTTTGCTAAAAATGACGAGAAAACTGGAGGACATTATTATTTTTGCCAATGACAATGGAGCTTAGCCAGTTAAATAAAAAACACTAAGTTAAAGCTAAGTGGTTCTACAGAAAACAACTGCGACTTAAGAATTACAAGGTCACATTCCCAAATTAGTATAGAACGAGTATAGTATGAAAAAGAAAGGAAGCAAGTAATTAAAAAATGTATTTGTGTATGTATATCAGCTGTCTGACACCCATAGTACAGGGTCTCCCTAGTTTGGGGTCAGATGGCCGTGTGTGAAAATGTCCCCCACATATTATTATTATTATTATTATAACACTGTAGAAGTGTATGTATATCAAGATTATAAACAAGTAAAAACATATACAAACTAGTAAGTACTAAGAGATTGATCTGCCAATATCTAACTTAAGTATGGGTGTAAGAATAAATAATGTTTAGAAGATCGTAAAAGTGAGTTCTATTATTATTTATTCAATTGAGTCGGACAGGTCTTGGCAGCAGAATCATAGATAAACTGTAGATGCAGTCAATCGTAAATACTTGTTGGTAGTTAACTACCTAATTACTCTTTGGTGCGTAAATTATAGAGTGGGCTCTGTTGCGATACGCAATGGGAAATATGGAAGACAACCCGATAAAGTGTTAATCATGTAAATTATTCCATCCTTCCACATGATTACGACAGAATACATAATTTGTTTATTAATAACATTCAATTTTGCATTAGAAAAACGAACAAATGTTAATTTTGCAGTGAAATCGATACTAGTTTCGATTGTAATATCAATGACACGATTTTCGCGCAAATACGTGGTGTAGATAATGAGTCTGGTTGCAAATCAAACAGTGGTTCCCGTGAAGTGCTTCGCCTCTAAATACATACGTTGTAGTTGTTCGTGACACGAGAAAATTACAAAGTTGCATTCGCAATCAACGCTATGGTGTCTTTAACGTTCGCGTGCATCGTTCTATTGATGCAATATGACCCACTTGTCATTTCTATGAAATCGTTGCCTCTATAAACGTTACTGGGGTATTTTATCTGCAACTTGTTTAAGGATTGGCTTCCTTATTTCCAATAGTAATGTAAAATAATCTAAGTAGCAAGCAGCAAGAAAATTGGCATCGTTATGAAATGCAAGATAATGTGGGCAAAACACTGAATGACGAATAGAAACGAATTCATTTGAGAACAGTTTCGATCAGCTAAATCTAATCTAAAGCCCAGCAGCGGCTGCCGTATTTACGCAAGTATTAGCGATTTCCCGCTATCGGCAAGCCGCGCACGCGCACAAACTGATCTATGGCGCAAGCTTCCATCATTATTCTCATTACGAACTGGCGAGCGTGTTCGCAATTGCGGCACACCCGTCTTGTGCCAAATGGTGACTTGACAATATTACTACAAGTAGTTTGATACGTAATTTGAAAAGGCTAAAGCCCTTTTATAGGTCTACAACGCACTGTGCACACCGTTTTCGTATAAATGTGGGCTGTTTGTAGCGGGAAACTTTTGCTAAATTAGTTATATGCAAGCTCAGATGTTGCAAGCGACTGTGTAGCTCTAAGATAGTTGAAAAGAAACTTCCAGATCAAAATCTTGACAAGTGCTTACTAGACATTGCAAAAACAATTGGCATGAAAAATTATTTAAAATATTTTAATTGAATTATATTTTAAGACAAACTTTTTAGACACATGTAAATGTGCGCTTTTTTCAGTTACGAAAGCAACGGAATGAGCTTTTTTAAGCAGTTACGCAAGCAATTTGAGTGCGGAAATTATCTATTTGTCTGGAAGAACTTTTTCAACATCAGGTTTGATGTTTTCATAAATCCATGTCATATTCTTTTGATATTTATGTTGAAGATGCGTAAAGTTTAAAATGAAATGTGGTTCTGTTTTTCTAAATGAAGAACCATACATTCCCTGAAACAAAACATACAGAGATTCGTCAAAATATAGTAGCTTGTTTGCGCACGTGGCTACTGCCAGGCTGTTTCATTTCCCTATTCCTGCTAATAAAGTTTTCAATTTTGCCGTAACAAACAAACGGTTGTTAATCAACATTGCTACGATTTTAGATTTTAATTACGTCTATATATCCGTGGTCACGTGAGACCGCCAGTGACTTGAGCTTGCTATTTGCTGAGGTGTACGCTGGGAAAGAATGTGATACACCGTTTGTCACCTTACCAGCCGACATCGCATCGTTGGGTGTCCGATTACGATACAATAAAGGCACACTATGTATTGCATAATTCAACATGAATCGATTACAAATTGCGGTAGTGAGGGCAACAATTTGCTGAAGTTCTGATGATTGCTTTACAAGTTTCAACTTCTTGTTTATTATCTTACGGAGACTCGAATCCGTGTTGTCGTGTTTATCTATCGATCTCGCATTATCGGGTGTTATCGTTAATTACTGGTATTCGATTATAAAGTCCTTGTGTTATGTCAATGTTAAGTAAACAAGACGATACTATTATCGCAATGAGACAATGAATATTAATTTATCAAATTGTCGCAATTGATAAGATTTAATTATTTAAGAAAGTGTCGAGCATTCATCTGATCAGATAGATATAGGTAAGTTGCCCATACGCAGTATAAAATATCCCTAGGATTCATTAAGATGCAATCATGTAGCAATTGATCTGAGCGTCTTTAATGCAAATATAGATAACCTATTTCACGTACCAACAGGCAAGAGACCTAGTAGGTACCAAATTACTTCAAAAACTTTCCTGGAAAAAGAAATACGAAATCTTTCCTAGAAGAGTGTCAATTCGGAAATCAAGGTTATTGGTATTTATAATTTTACTATTAAACCGTTTAAGAAAAGATGAGTTTAAAATCACGCGATGCTTGAAACATTCCGAGAAGTAATAGTTAACAAGGAAAACAATCTATACAATGACGAATCAAATTTAATAATGACCGTTAACATAAGGAAAGCTGTGCCCGAGTAGATATTAAAACGTAATAATAATAATAATAACATATGTTTATTTCAGACCTGGCATAGTCCAGAACTTGTTAGTGGTTAGCAACAGATTTCAAAATTAAAAAGATCAGATCAGAAGATCAGATTTTAAAATTTCTACGTATTATCCCTTCAAGTAGGTAAAACAGATATCGCAACTATGATAAACTATTTCCCATACATTTTGTGACGAGAACGGAGTCAACAATGAATTCATTATAGTGTTAATCAAACCAAATCTGTGGATAAACTAAATGGGTAAAGGGTCGCTGGAGTCGAAGGCTGAGGTTGGCGTGTAGGACGGGGAATGCCCAGTCGCGTCCGTGAGAACCCGTCTACGGCCAGTGGGCGAATTTCTCACGCCAAGCTAATGTTTCGACTACAATTAAAACAATGCGCCGCGAAGGCATTTCTAGTACAGTTACGACTAATGATTCCACGAAATTCAATTTCAAAATAGTTTAGATAATTTAATCGTTTAAACGGCCAACCTTGGAGAAAGCTTAATTACGTACTGAAAACGAAAAATTGATTCATCAAAAAACCAGCTTAAAACAGCTGCAGATCTTACGGCACAAATGAAACATTTCCGAGAATACATCAACGAAATAATAACATACACTTTGTTAAATTTTAGCTAGCCATTTGCTTAGAGAATGATATACCTGCACGTCAGGAATAAACGATCAGGTTGGTTAACAATTTATCATACAGTTGCACTGCTGCAATCGCCCCGAGACATTGCAGTCATTAGTTACAATTCGCAACAGTTGCTCTGCTATTTCGAGAAAATAACTAACTTTGGCCCCCTGTCACAGAGTAACGTCGCCGAGGTGTCTCGTTATTTTCCTCGAAACGAAAGAATAACAATGAAAGAGCCAAAGGGAAAATTCTCTCTAAAATTAAATAAAGCTACAGCGGTGACATCACATTTGGCAAGAATTGAAACTGCGTTAATTACAGGGATATCCCGGGAGCTGAATTATCTCTTAGCGTTGATTACTTCGTAGAATATACGCATGGCATTTTGTACTTGCACAATTCGCCCTAAATATTTCATTGATTATCCTCGTGTTACATATTATGAGTAAGTTAACTAATTATGCTAAAAAGTAAATCGTATCGAGAAACCAATTTTATTTCAAAGTTGGTACATTAATATCCACGTTGACCAAAGTCAGACAAATTCTAAAGAACTCTAAGACTCTGAATTGAACCAACACGATATGGGTTTCCGAAAACTTGTTCGCATCGCGTATCTGTCACGGTCGACGTCGTCCTACAACCGTGCGATAGTCGCACGACAAAAGCGCCCTCTGTAATCTGACCAATTAGTATAAGCGTCACTTTGAAAACCAGCCTCACACAAACTGCTTTGATCAAAGCTCGACGCGCAAAATGAGTACCATTTTCGTCGCTAAAATTATTCCATGTTATTTGCTCCGCACAGGTTATTAACACGAGTAAAAAGATAAATCTGTGTGCTCCTAAGAATACAACAGCGTGAAGAATGTATGTCACTGTCTATAACGACCGTAACTTTAAACCTAAGGCTAGAGGAAGCGGCCATTAAAATAAACGAGTACATGACTGACTAATAAACCTCAATCTTTTTAAATCGGACTGTATTGTGCGCTAAGCTATCTCCAGCTGTCGTGTAACAATAAATATGATGTTAGAGTTGTAACATTAAATTTAGTAATTGAACATAAACAACAGTAATAAACAATATTCAGTATACCTACCTAAACTAGTTTGTTAAAACATTATGTTCATGTCGGTCAATATAACTGGGTGTGTTTGCTGCGTCTAACGATATAAAATACAGTAGATTACCTTCACGACAGCAAACCAGAAAGCGGCAGTAATTACACATTAAATTATTATACCTACAACACAAAATAAACATTGTATAAAAGATACTGAGGCAAATAATTAATAAAGACTGCAGTGACTGTAGTAATTTACTATCAATTTGAATTATGCAACATGTGCTAACGATTGCAAGTTGAATGCATTTGTTGCTAAACAACTAGGAACACATAAAACACAATAATAGTTTTGACGAAAGTAATTTTGTGTTTATTGGTTGCAAGCTAACGAATTCACACATCGTTACAGTAAGGATCTGTCTTCGGGACAAAGAGGACAAAATAAGTAATTGCTATAAGGAAAAGGTCATAAAGCTCTCACAAAGTCTCGTCGACAATGTTGCAGAACTTGCAGACTATTTTAGTAATGCAAAATGATGAATTTTCTGTAGCCACAAGACGAGACGACAAAAGAATAAAACTACTCATACGCACAAAGTAAAATTTCAAATGAAATATCGGACATTTCCGACGGTGATGTTTTCTTCTAATCTTTGAAGACAAAATTAGAATCTGTTTTACAAAGAAACTAATTATTACAACTTACAGACAAATGTCATTGTTTGCGGGATCCAAGTTTCAAAATGTATGATCGAATATTGCCAATGGCGTCATTTTTTATCTGGCAGTACTTTCTAGTAGATGCCTTTGTAATAACAAGTATGAAGTATTATTTAATCAATAACTTAAGTGTGCTAATGCCACCCATTATTTCATCCGATGAGAGCAACACTAGTTGCGATTGGAAGCAACATCAATGATTTTCTCACAAGTCTGTTTGCCAAACACAGCCAGAAGGCATCACAATTTCCAAGAAGCGCTTGGAGCAAACATTTAAGGCGTGGACAGGAATAACGTACCTATTTAAGTAATAAAAATAATCATTCATCTGAATATTAACTGTAAGTAATAATTATTTCATTTTGGATGGTACTATTTCAATTTTATCATCACGTTGCATTCAGAAGTGTTACCAGTCAGGAACAAATGGTAGAAATCAATCACCAGGTACATTCAAAGCAATTTAATATGAGAACAGAACCGAATCTGCAACTCATTCTCAAAAATTGAATCCCTGACCTTCGCTCTTTTATCAGAGCTTTAAGAACTAAGAATTTAATTAACTATATCGTTGTCTGTGGTGCATAACAGCACAACAACTTTCATTTGAGAAATCAATGTCGTTCAGTCTGATTTTTATTGTTGCTTTAAATATTTTATCTCGAACTTTCTGGAGGAAAATGCCAAGGTATAGTTTCTTGAGGTTGTTAGGTGAGAATTAGGATCAAGTACAGCAATTGGATACAAAGTTTAAGATTTTGCATCAAGTGATTATAGAAATTAACGTGTCTAAAGTAAGGTACCATCGGCATCGTGAGGAGCACATCACGCCGCAAAGCGCGCGCCTCAACAACAACCGGCAATTTGTGAATTGTAACTTTGTAAGCGTTTCATGCGCAAACTGTAATTACTATTCAATTCAAAGCAGTTTTTATTTTTAGGTGGAGTATAATCTGCAGCGAAAAAGATTTATTGATACTAGTTTGTAACATGTTTAGTTTGGACACGATGACAACTAGTTACGAACACCCAATAAAGCATATTGGGCACATGTAAGCTTGACTAGTAATTAACGGACAGACAGTATTACTTAAACAGTGTGTCATTAGCTTGAAATATTACACGAACAATCCAAAAAAAGAAATAAAGTATTCACTTAGAGAGTGCCAGACACAAAAAGTTCATTCAATTTATCCTTGCCTAAGCGAGCGGTGCAGGGTCATTTCAAAGCGCTTGCCTACCTATGAGGAAAAGATTACAGGCAATTTAGGTCTGGACACTGGCATTTCAGAAGTGACTGCATGTGGATTAAAGTTAAAGTTTTTGCTGGAACGTCTAACACTTGTACCTAATAATAGACGGGAAGTTCTAACATGATTGGACGTTATGTTCATGATTTCTACAATTTGTTCCTTGACAGTTATTTATCGATTGCAACTATTCATTTCAGAGGCGTATTACATTGTTATTAAGGATATACGATAGAAATCGTATACGAATGAAAACCATGGTGGGAAGTAATAAAACGAAATTATGGCCAACTGACGATTGGAGAAACCGATGACCACGTGTTACTTGTGCACGATCTGACACCGGTTCTTCCTGGTGCGTTTCTAAATCTTGCAACCTTTGACGCGAGTGCCTTCACAGGTTAACTTAATGAGTGAAGTACAAAACTTTGTTCCTACATATCCCAACTCTAGATATTTCAGAGTGCGATGAAATCCTGACCGGAGTTCAGCCGCGTCAGAACGTAATCAAAAATAATGTAGGCTTTGTTGAAACCCAGAGTAAAATAATCTTTTAAGGAGAGAACAAGAGGCCGAAGTTGTGATTAATTTCAATAATTTTCTTGATGGATTCTGTTCTCCAAATAATGCTCGTGGCGGGGCATTATGTTAATAATTGGTTTCGAGGATCTCAAGGGCCGGGGCGGGCTTGGTTTTGGGAGCAAACGCGCATGCGTGCCGAATTGCAAAACAACCGGTTCTGTTACACGATATATGCAAAGTTATTTCAATATGTAAACACATACTAGTTAGCAAAGCATTATAACGACTGTAAAACAGCACAATGTAGAATAGGAAACATGAAATGAGGCCAATTAAATATTTTTATATACAAGCTTGTTATTTTCTTCTACGTTTGATGGTACAGGTAATCAGTATGAATTTGTGTAAAGGAGAAAAAAATCCGAGTTGTTTACGTTCGTGAAATGCTGCAGGCGATTCGAGCGGTCATTAAAGGAAAGCTGACATCATCGCCGAAGTTAGACGCGGTCGGCCATTTTCGTTATGCCGAGCACCACGCAGGCGAAAGGAGATTGTTTATCAGTAACTATTGCGAATATTAAAAATATAAGTGTTAATCTTTTTAGAATAGCATTGTTCTTATTCAAACTAGGACTGCGAAGTTCAATGCCACGGGCGTCGGATTACACGCAACAATTCAACGGTTCATTGATTTTATCGCGATCAAACATTGTGTTAAATGATTCATTTATAGGCCCATAAGCGGTATACTGAATAGTCGAAGAAACAAATAGATCTCACTTATGTTAAAAATCTATCTCATTAGCATGCAAACGATATACCTATTTGTCAGTTATGTCTAGACTTACGACATTAAGATTGGCAGTTGGCACCAAAAATAGGTTCTAAGGAAGAGCTAAATATATTTTTAAAGTTTAACATTATTACCTCCAAATCCTCCATTTAACATTATTCCTCTTCCCCCGGACCGCCGTAAGGTGTTAACGTGTCCATAGTTCTGTATTCGCTTGTTTTAAAAATATTAAATTCAATTTAGTAAATTTTAATTCATCTAAAATAATAGGAGTGCATAAATTAGAAGAAGTGTCTAGTAGAACGCTCTTTACTCTGTGAATCAGCAATATACCTGACCGCCTGGTACCCGGCGTGGCTACACTGCAAAAGCTCCACCTTCGAGGATACGTAAGAATTCTCATTAGTAAATTAAAATCGGCGCGTGCGCTCCGCCTTCAACAGAGAGCACCAAGGACGCGCCCCAAGGCCAAACGATTGGCGATCTATCGCTACGTTAACTCCGCCCCCTCATTAACTAATGAGCTCATTAACGACGCTATCACCCAATTAAGTGCAAATTCTGACGTAGAACTGGCTGATTGGTACCAAAACCACTCCTGTCAGATTGCGCTCGGGCAGCCATAATAGCCGCTTCTGTTACCTCCTTATTGATCTGTTGTCCTGGTATAAATGGGCTCGCCGATGGACAAATCGGTGTCTGACACCGATATTAACCTGGTGGGAGCAGAACACAAGACGCCTCCTAACTATGTCTTTCAACGTACTAAAAGAAGCCGGGAAGATATATCATTCTGTGAGCAACTGGATAAGTTCAAAAAGGAAATTAAGGAAATGATGTCACATTTTATGAATAAACAAAGCACCGAAATACAACAAATGACCTCCACTTTAACAGAAATTCAGCAGAGTAACAACAAGATTGAAAATTCGATTACATTTCTCTCCTCCCAGAATGAGGAGCTTCACAAAAAAATTGCTCAGCTTGAGAATCAGAACAAGGAAGATAAAAAGTACATTACATTACTGGAAAGCAAACTGGAAGAAATTCAAATCGGAAGCAGGAAAACTAACTTTGTTATCAAGAATGTACCTAAAAGTACTAATGAATCTAAGAATGACCTCATTGACATGGTTTTCTGTCTTTCACGAAATATTGACTGCACCATGACGAAATCGGATATTAAGGACGTCTACAGACTCAGAGGGAAAAATAGTGAAAACCTCGATCAGCCAATTATTGTGGAAACGGGCTCCACTATTCTAAAGTCTGATTTTTTGAAAATGGGCAGGGCATTCAAAATAAAAAACAAGGCTAGACTGAATTGTAAACTCTTAGGACTGAAATCACAAGAAGAAACTCCCATATTTTTATCCGAGCATCTTACTGCCAAAGGGTCCCGCCTTCATTTCCTGGCCCGCGACTTAACAAAATCAGGAGCCTACAAATTTTGCTGGACTGCGTATGGGAAGGTGTACGTAAAGAAGGACGAACACTCAGCTACCATTATAATCAGAAGTGAAGAGCAGGTACATAAACTTGTTCAAAGTACTTGACTATCAGTATATAATAACCAACCTTGCTTACTTTATGTACAACGCAAAGCGCCATGGTATTATTTTAATATTATGTTTATCACAATAACTTTGCCCACTCTATTTTGCATTAAACGTTTTCGAAAAAATGTATTTCAACATTTAGGTAATTTTGCAACTTGCATGCTTTCATCAATCTTATTTTGTTGTTGTGCTCATTCTAACTCAAACTTTCACGTTAAACACACACACACAAACATACTCCTTATACCCAGTCACCTACAGTGTAAGCTAAGCATATCATGTACGGCTTTTACAATAATCATAATAATTTACTACCTGTTACAAAACTTTTTATTGTCTACTGATAACAAAAACACTCATGACCCTTATTCATACAAAAACACACTCTCTTTCGCTGAAGATCTAATTTGTTGCACGCCCTCTACAATAATAATTACAATTTACTACTTAATATTAAACTTTTTATTATGTCCTGATTGTAAGACAAGCATCACTCACGATTCTCACACACAAACAAACATACTATTTACAACAAATATTCTAATTTGTTGCGCGCTCCTTGCAATAATAATATTAATTAATTACTGTTTATCAAATCCTCACATTCCATCTTTAATAATAATACAATATTACTCACCGCTTATCAATTATGTAATGTATTGCATTGCTATTAACAAACGCTTATGTAACTTTCTATTCACATATGCTGCAGAGACGTCTATTCAATATTTAAACACATCTTATGGATAACACCCTACAAACTCTCACTGAGATAGACGATATCGAAGTCGCGCGATCGTTCCAATGTACTTGCACTGAGTTACATAATCACATTATGGTGGCAAAAAATGATTTGACTATTATATCGCAAAATATAAGAAGCATATTTTGCAACTTTGATGATTTCACACTCTTGTTGTCAACTCTGGAATTTGAAACGGATGTGATTATCCTAACTGAATGCAGGTTACAATCCCATAAACCAATTCCCCAACTCAGCAACTACTTGTCATTTCATACCACGCGTCAATTAAATCAAAATGACGGCGTTGTGATTTATGTAAAAAAACAGCTTAATCCTAAAGTCAAAGAAGTAAGTCTGGCACAGGCATCTTGCCTTCAACTGGATATACTTAACAATTTTATTTTAGGTATCTACCGTTCCCCATCTAACACTAACACAGATTGCTTTTTGGACTCTCTTAGTACACATCTCAATACTTTAAACTCTCAACAAAACATAATTATAGCGGGAGATATTAATATTAACCTCACTACTAAAGTCAATGAACCGATTTACGAATATAAAAATAGAGTAAACTACTTGAACATGTTATCACTATACGGCATACTCTCTGGTCATTCTCTACCTACTCGTGAATTGAACTGTTTAGACCACTTTATGATTAAAATAAATAAAAAAAAAGTTTCAGCATCTATTGCAATTCTTCATACTACCATCACCGACCATTTCACCACATTCTTGGCATTATCAAAACTAAAGACTAAACACACTGCAAGCAAAACTACCTCCTCAATTGACTTTGAACAGGCCCTAGAATACCTTAAGAAAAACAAAATATCCGAGCTGCTGTTCTGTAATGACCCTGAGAAATTAACAGACTTGCTTTTATTCAAATTAACTGAATCTATAAATAACAATACTGTTACTAAAACAATTCCCAATAGCAAACGTACCATTAAACCGTGGATTACTGCAGGGATATTAAGATGTATTAAAAATCGCAACAAGCTGCAATGGCAATCCCGCAGTGATCCCTTTAATGAAATTCTAAAAATCACTTATCGACGATACCGTAATTACTGTAATAATTTAATTAAAAAAATAAAAAGAAAATTTGAAAGGGAATTGTTAACAAAATCGGTCTCTAACAATAAATTATTATGGAAAAATATTAAAACAATAACCTACACTAATAAAAGTAAAAGTCCAAACAAAGAACTACTTCAACTTAGAGCGAGTCCAACGGAATCAGTAAATTATATAAACGATTTTTTTGCAAGTATTGGCAAAGACCTGGCCCAAAAAATTCAACCCTCAGTACCCAGGGTTAACAACTCTTCTCGGTCAGACAAATTGTCGACTCAAGGAAAGTCATTCGTTCTTTTAGACACAGATCCTCATGAAGTGCGTCAGATTCTGATGAGTCTAAAATCTGATAGTGCACCTGGCTGGGATAACGTACCTACTAGATTTTTGAAATATATAGGCCAGGAAATTGTTCCTATAATATCCCATTTGATCAATCTTTGTTTTACTAAGGGTGTCTTCCCTGCACCACTCAAGCAATCTATTATTATACCAGTTTATAAGGGCGGGGACAGAGACGATGTCAACAACTACAGACCTATATCCATATTACCAGCTATATCTAAAATAATAGAAAAAATATTTAATGACAGACTAACATCATATTTAAAAAAAAATAACACACTTAGCAGCTCACAATTTGGATTTAGACAGGGAATTTCAACTGAAGATGCAGTTACTGCCCTTACCACTCTTATAGCTGATAATTTGGATAATGGTTCTAAGTGCCTAACCGTTTTCCTAGACTTAAAAAAAGCTTTTGACACCGTCTCTGTTCCCATCCTAATAAACAAATTGGAAGCTGTAGGAGTAAGAGGAATTCCGCTTCAATTTTTAAAAGACTACCTGGCAAGCCGAAAACAACGAGTCAAAGTAGGAGAATATGTTAGTCAAGACGCAAATATCTCATTCGGTGTTCCTCAGGGAAGCGTGCTTGGCCCTACGCTTTTCCTTCTTTACATCAATGACTTATGCAACCTCAGGATCAGTAATGCTAAAGTGTTTTCCTATGCCGATGACACCGCTGTCGTTTTTACCGGAAAGACCTGGGATGGTGTTGCCCTGAGTGCTGAGGCTGGTATGACCCAAGTAGCTAGATGGCTAAATGATAACTTGTTGACATTCAACACGGCTAAAACACATTATATATGCTTCACAATATCCAATCGTTCCCAACCCAGTAAAGAACTTAATCTGAGAGTACATACCTGTGACAAATCAAATAACTGTTTATGCCCAACATTAGAAAAGGTATCACATACTAAATATCTAGGTGTTATAGTTGACCAAAAACTATCCTGGTACCCCCACCTTGAACAGGTAAATAGTAGAGTAAGAAAACTGAGCTGGATTTTTAAAACGTTAAGGCACATTGCTCCAAAGAATATACTCACTAATTCGAATACCCCCAGACGCCTCCTTAACGAAATTTACATAGCTTTGGTGCAATCTGTCTTGACGTATTGCATCCCCATTTGGGGAGGAGCAGCCAAAACTAAATTTATTGACGTTGAGAGAGGACAACGTGCTCTTATAAAATTAATGTATTTTAAGAACAGTCGATTTCCTACTCTAAGCCTTTACCAAATTAGCGACTTACTCTCTGTGAGAAAACTATATATAATAAAAACTATACTTAAGAAGCACAAATCCCTCCCTTATGATCCCAGACTAAATTTAAAGAGAAGAAAAGACCTAGTAGCAGATGTTCCACCAACTAAAACTAAATTTGCCAGCATCCAATACAAAAAGCGCTCTGCTCAACTTTATAATAGATGTAATAGAGAAACTTATATACACAAAAAAAAACAGCATGAATGCAAAAAAATCCTAACTGAATGGATTAAACCACTTACTTATGAAGAAACAGAGGCTTTATTGCAATAAATACTCACCATCGGTAATTAGTCTTATACTTAATCCCTTTCATTCACGTCATTCTTTCACCCCTACACGTTACATCCCACACACATTCACATACACACCACACATACATCCTCACGCACACACAATAATTCCAGTCAAGCACTTTCTGCATAACTTTTAAATTTAAATTTAAATTTTAATGTAAATCATCATAGTTTTAAGTTATTTTAATTGTATAAAAATTTTAAAATATCAATAAACAAGTATTTTATAAACACTACTAATGTATGGAAGAGCGGAGTCTCCTAATACAGGCTTCATACGCTTAAAAGGAGGCTCCAATCACCACTGTTGTATGATGACTTGTTGATTCCAATAAACCTTTTTCAAACCTTTTCAAACCTCACATCATGTGCCCAGTTCACGGTCGTCAAATTCGATTATGTTTAAATAAGCAGAGAAAAATCTAGTCGTTGATTAAAACAAGGACATTCTAGTCAGGACTATTCTGTATATTAAACACACGAGTCGTCCCTCATTCATATGTAATGAAACCAACTGGTTTTTCTAGACATTTCAAATTAATTGCAGAACAGCCCTTTTGCATTTAGAAACAAAACGCACGGTGCACTTGCATGGCAAACATTGTTAGGTAATGTCTAGACTGCAAGGAAAGTTTGCTGAATCTAATTAATGGAGTAAGGGTAAAATGGTTTTTAATTAAAGTTGGATGTTGAGAGTTCCTATTACACCCGAGGGCCAGTTGAGGGTGGCTTTTAACATGAAGCCCCACTCTATATGCAAATTAAGGGTAATGAGCACGAAGCACACTTATACCATGAATTAAAAAAGTGTAGTTAACAAGTGAGGAAGTGCTACTAAATACAACCGTGACGGAAACAGAAGTAGTTTGCATAAATTCAAGTTTATATTTAGAGACAATGTAATCGAAACAACAATAAAGACAATAGACTTATGTTGAAAGGAATTTTGTTATGTGCTCAAGTTTGTTGATAATAGTGTAAAAAGAATTTATAAGTTGCGAAGTCGTAAGAAAACAGGTGTTCATAGGAACCACTTTCAAATGCTAATTGAAATCGGAGTAACAAAAAACGAAATAATTACCAATTTTACTAATTTCTTCGAAGCCATGAATAATGCCTTAATTTATCACACTCTTCATTTTTAAAACGTAGATACAGGCAGCGAGTATACTCGTGTGTAAAAAACGCCTGTAGGCCGTAATTTAAAACGCTTCCATCATACCATGACGTGGACTTGAAGCCGAATATTCACCATGAAAAATCTTATACAAAAACAGACCTGTTTATTCTGTTTCGTTTCACTGTTGCGCGAGAGGCGAATAAAAAAACTACGCAAAAAAAAAACACGCAGGATGAAATTGCGCATGTTAGTGAATGCGTGAACGATAAAATGTTTCGACAAATAAGGCTTTTTCTTTGTACAACATAGGTCACTGCTGGTGTAGTCTTTTCTCGAATCAAAGAAGAAAAGCAAAAACCGCAATGAAAACGTCTCGAGCGTATTGTGTCCAGTACTGTTACAAAGTTGCAGAGTTTTGTGACTGCGCAGATTTGAAATTATTTGAAAATTGCGTTATGATTACAACTCCGTTTGATTTCAGATTCCGCGTACTGATTAAATGAATTACGTGCATAGCTTGTCCTTTAGAATGCCTCGTCAACGTTCGCGTAAAAAACGTGACCTGACTAGTACTAAGATAAGTCAAAATTTGTAACTAAGACCAGCATATTACACGAGCTTTTAACCGTGATTTCATCCACATACATTTTCTTACAGATCGCTAATTTAAAAAAAAAAAATACTCAGGGATAGCGTAAAATCCTACTGGCGAAAGAATTTTGAGAACTCTTCAGATTTGTAATATTAATATACTTAGATTTAAGCGATTTGCCTCATCGTTCAAGATAATAATAGGAACATAAATGGCCCATTGTTTAGGACATTATCGAAAATTGATACTGCCTACAAACTAGCTGTTCTGTGACATCGATTTCCGTTGTTTAGGTTGATTGATACAGCTTCGTTTGCGATCAAATCGACGCCTACCGCTATTTGCTAGAGCTTTCATTAAAACTTTTGGGTCAGAACAATTGCAAGGTTAACTGTAATCTAAGATTTATCGATGAATACATTCATTTGTTGCTAAGTGCGAGTACTTGTTGACCGCTGGCAAACGGGGTACACACGGGCGAGTCAAAATAAAGAGTGATGTCATTATTTTTTGTGGCCTCTTAGTAAATGTTAATGTGCGATGAATTGTTTTTTGTTCGTGCTCGACAGATGGTGCTCACAATGTTTCGTTTGCATTTAAATAAGTTGTACATACCGCTACGTACATAATAACATGGTATACGTATTTATTTATACACTTGTATTTAATCTAGTTCAGCATGCTCCAACAAGGCGTTGTACCTCCAAATTACTTGAGAGTCGAATGTGGATGAGCTAAAGGTGATATCTATACTTAATATTATAAAGCTGAGAGTTTGATTGTTTGGTTGGTTGAACGCGTTAATCTCAGGATCTATTGCTTCGAATTAAAAAACATTTTTGTGTTGAACAGTTCATTTATCGAGGAAACCCAAGTGAGAAGGCCCATGTGAAGCCGGGTCGGGCCGCTAGTAATTCATAAAGCTGAAAAGTAAAACCATATGACAGCATTCGATCTATCATGTTGTTATCTTCAACATTAGTGACTCCAAACTGAATATTTTTTATTTTATTTGGAAAGAGAAAAAATGCAAGTCTGCAAATAAATATTTGTAACCCACAATCAAAGCAAAAATACCACTCAATTAATTTATTCTTAAATTTAAGTTACTTCTTAAACAGTTACGGCTGTTAAATCGAGTACTTCGTACCAACACAAAGTGATGACTTCATCAACATTTCAGTTAATGGCACCACGCACTACTGACGCGCCAAGTTTCAAAGTGCAAATAGTAAACATAGTTTTGACAATAACACACTCACATCGCACACGTGAACAGTTTACCAGTGTAACATTTTAGCTAATAATAGGACTCGTAGAAGTCGATGATCGGTTTTGGCTCTTCGGCGATACCTAAGCCAGTAGAGGCCAAATAGATCGTAGCCGTGAAAAGTGCCGCTACAAGGTTGATCAACACGACCAAATGAGACTTATTGTCAAGTATTAAGGTTGGTATTGCTGTGATCATTATGTTAACGAAGTAACTGGCAGGAAGACATCCGTCAATCAACACTGTAATCATTGACGCTCGCGCTCATTCCAGGAATGATGATGATGATGCCACGTGTCTGAAAGAACTGCCCACTGAAGAGAAAGATGTCAAGACAAGTGACGTCGATGGAGCATCAATGAAACTGAAAATTTACCCGCGAGCCCTACAACGCGATAAAAATAAATAATGCATGAGTAACCATAAATAAACCGTTAAAGAAGCGCCACACGATAGACGCATATCAATCATATCAATAGACATCGATAGCAATAAAACAGTCATAAAAATGGACGACCATAAAACAACCTGTGTGAGTCGGTCGTTATTTAAGGGAATCCATAAAAACTGTAGCACAACAAACTATAAAGACCACCGCAATGTCGGTGCAATGCTGTCGGAAATCAACGCGGTGGTTGCGGACACTAAAAATAATACACGTTTAGCGGGACTTTGATAGTTTCCTAAAACTCTCAAGTTTATTATATCTCTCGCAAAGTCTATAAAGTGGTTGGAAACTGACTCATACGTTTACGCAGCTGTTAATTACTATATAAACCTGCCAATATTTTAAGTGCTACCGTTAATTTAAGAATGACCGATAAAATAACTAGAAAAGGGGTAAAAAATAAAAAGAGTACAAAAAATAAAAAGAGTACAAGCAACAAAAAATAAATAATGCCAATCTACGAAAGTACCGTAAGTTTTCTAATAACTGTACAAGCTTTCAGAGAAAAAAAAAATGTTTAACGAGTGAAGGCCAAAACAGCCAAAACTTCAGGCGGAAACCGCGTGTGTAAAAGGTTCTGTAACAGTTTTTAAATTACTAGACGCTGCAGAACATTTTGCTGTTGAAATTATCAGAAGTGATTAATTGACTATGGGGGCTGATATTTCCCTATTAACAGCGACCTGAGTCGTCATTAGCATATTGTGCCGATTATATAATTTCATGAGATAACATGATCAAAAGCTAATTAAAATAAACCAGATCAACAACTGGTTGATAGATTATGTGACAAGAGATAGGAATCTTTTTGATTGATTTTTTTTTGCTGTTCTGGTTGATAGCATCGTGAATAGAGACAAACATCTTCAATTTGTCATTCACAGCGATGAAATTTTAAGCAGTCCCGTTCGACCATCACTCCAACTCATGTTTTGGCACGATACTATCTCCAATGAGATGCTAATGTATTACTTGGCACGCACGCCTGTCAAGATTTCAGCCTATCAGATTACTGTATTATTAACAGCGAGTAAGGGAGTGGGACTGTGGGACAAGATTATTGTACCATCGAGTTCTTGCGTTGCCCTTGCTTTTCAGTAATTACCTTTGGTAATGTATCCCTGACCTTGCATTCTTATATTTAGCGAGCGGAACGGTGCGGTTGACGAAAATATAAAATTTCTCTGTAAATTGGATTTACATGCAAAACAAGTCGTGCTTTTGCAAACAGCTGGCACAATATATTTTTTGCCAAAATTAGACTTTTACGAAGATTGAAGAGTGTTAATCTTCACGTAAAGTTAGAATTTGCTCAAGAGAATAACACAAGTAGAATTAGGTCGGAAGCACTGAGTAATACCTTAATTATTAACTAGAAAAAGACACGCAAATAAGTCTGAATTTAGTATTCTACCTGAAAGCTAAACAATCCAAACAAGGTGGATACAACCGCGAGGGAAATACTACATGAAAACTTATCCAAACGAGGCATTGTACGAAAATGTGTCCAGTGCCCGTGACCTAGGGTTTTGTTTGCTACGCAGTGTCCGCCAGAAACACCCAGACTGCTTGTCGCCGCCAGCACAAGAGCGAGATAGCCACATATACTTTAATGAGAAGCGAGACAGAGATAGATTACCGACCATGGCGTGGATATAAAAACTCTTGTGCGAGTTGAAGCGGTGACGTAATGCGACAGAGTATAAAACGCAATTTTATGATGATCAATGTTAGCATTTTTCAGTAGCGTAGACATTAGATTAGCAAGTCAGATGTTTGACATTAATTAATTGAAAAATAATTTATAAATTGATGTTGATGAATGGTAATTTGACCAACGATGAGCAGGAAACTATAAAAAAAAACTGTAGAATTAATAATTTAACGATTATCACTGTCTTAAATTTAACTTATCTATATGTTGTACCGTTCAATCCAAAAAAGTTAGGTATATAAACATGGAAGTCACTGCTGAATAATACATTCATATTTTTTGTATTATAATTAGTTGTTGGTTTCAAACTTAAGAGTATTGATCTTTCCAAGAAGATGAATTACTAATTTACTTTCAGATACAAAATGATTTCTTCAGAAACACGAGAACAAAGTATGACATGGATTTCAACATTCACTTTTGAAATGTAATGTTTTAAACTCGTGTAATTAGTCTTTTGACAATTCAGCTGAAATTCGTTTACATTAGTGACATTTCGTAAGTAATTAATGAAAAAACGTCTGTCATACGTAACGTTAATAAATGAGTAGACCATGGAAGAAATAAGTATTGGTAATGGCCTTTGCTTTGATACCTAATTACTTAATTAATTTGATTATTAAATAGTTGTGAGCATAAACAAATAAACTTCAGCAGCAGCTGTTCGTTCACAACAAATTGATTTGTTGACTAGCTAAGCTAATTCACATTTTCAATTGGCAATTATTTATGTTTACTTCTAACTATACCCTGTTCACAATAAGATTAGACATAAACACAAACCTTTTTTACAGTCCCTTCAACCGATTTTGACTTCTATTCCGTAGGCTTAAGGATGACATTAGAGGCAAAAAAGTGGTTACAATAACAACTGTTTACTGCAGTTGCCATTTGTCATTCTACCAACGCAATATGAGTCGAAATCGGTTGAACGGACTGTAAAAAAGGTTTATGTAAATGTCTAATCTTATTGTGAACAGGGTATATATGTACTTAGGTACTTTGAATTTCAATTTGCCACCATAAATACCAGTCTAAACCTATAGGTGTGGGGAACATGCTCAATACACTAGTGAAATGGTCACAAAAAAACGGTGACAAAATATTCTGATCCATAAAGAACCCATTTGCTCGTCAAAATTCAGGTAATTTTAGATAGGACTGAAGAAGAAACTTTTCAGAAAGGTGATTCATCTTTTTTAGGGTTCCGAACCTCAAAAGGAAAAAACGGAACCCTTATAGGATCACTTTGTTGTCCGTCTGTCTGTCTGTCTGTCTGTCAAGACCCTTTATCTCGGAAACGCGTGGATGTATCGAGTTGAAATTAAAACCATATACTCAAGTCTACGGTCCCTTGATGCTGTAAAAAAATCAACCCTCTATGTTAACGTGAAAAAAAGATACGGCCGTGTATGTCGCAAAAAACGCATTTATAATGTTAAGTCGATTAAAGTATGGACAGTAGGCATGGATTAGTATAAAAGTATGGATATGTACCTACAAATATGTCCGGTACCCTCGGTGGGCGAGTCCGACTTGCACTTGTCCGGTTTTTTTATTTATAACCTGAACATGACAAAATATAACAACTTCTAAAACTAAGCATATTCTCTTTAATTGTTTGAAGAGCAGATTTCAAAGAAACAAGATAAAAATTATTGAATCATGAGCTACCGGGTGACGAGGTGTTAACAAAATATAGAACGATGTGAATCATAGGTGTAGTGATAATTTACCTATGATCCCTGTTAAACATGATAATTAGCAAGTCTAAAACAGTATAGGATACTTTGACTTGGACTTAAGAAACTCAAATTGAACTTCAAGGATTTAGGGGGGCTTGTGGCTAAGTAAATATACACATACGGCATATGGATCGATCGGTCAAGATTAAGCTATGCTGATGCTAAGCTATGATGGGTGACCATTGATTTCATACCGAGACCCTTCCATGCCTTGGAAAGCACGAAAATCCGTTGGTCCTGGTTGTCATTCGTAGATCTTAGGATCTTAGACAGTCGTTAGGGATAGACAGAAGCCAGAAAGTCTGGCAACCAGTCTTACTACCAGGGTAAATGGGTTTTGGAGGCCAGATAAGCAGTCGCTCCATGTAAAAAACTGCACCCGGTTAGATTAGAAGCCGACCCCAACATACCTAGTTTGAAAAAGGTTAGGCAGGTGATATAAAAAAAGAGGTAGCAGGAAAACCAGAGACAGGAAAATAAGTTCTAGAGAATAGTTATAAAAATAAAAGGAAAGGAAAAGGTAAGTACGGTAAATGAATAAAGGTCGAAGCATGTAAATTATAGGTATCGTAAGAAACTGACACTTATTAATGTCGGGGCGGTACCTAATTCGAAAATCCACAAGGATATTTCTAGACATTCTAATCTTTTACATAGCCTTGCCTTTAAAATACGAATAAAATATGATCAAGTTAAAGATCGTGCTGTCCTTTTAGATAAGTAGCCTTTTCGATGTAATTGCGAATCGGTTCGAAGCCAGTATTGAAAGATATGCAAACGACATGGAACCATGGAACACGCTTAAAATAGTGGAAGTTGAAAGGGCTTCAGCAGTCTTTTTGGCATTATTCCAATTGCAGATTGAAGCTAAGATTTGAAAAAAAAAAATGGCTGATTTAACCTCAAAATAAACGAATAGTGCTTAGTATAGGTATTTTTTTTTCTTTTGGGACATGCCCGCCACACTATTCCTAAACCACGGCAACTCCTGTAAGCCAGAATCAACAGTGGCGACCACCAGAAAAGCGTCGAGACTGAAGCTCGACGAGTCCTGGAGCAAAATTACAACTGTCTTGAATCCCGCAACGAAATTAATCAGAGAAGAACAGCGGAGGAGAAAGAATTGGTATAGGTAAGAAGGTAAATATTATATTTAAATATGTGTGTGCATATGGCGCCGAGTTTCCAATCATGACCTACCTAATGTCATGTCCTTTGTGCCCGAAAGCATGCGATCGGGATGAATTATGCGCTGCCTCCGACGACGTCGTGGAAGTGGCTAAATATTGGGCCAAACAAATATAAAAGACTGTCGTGCCAGCGATATGAAGAAGAAGAAGAATATGTGCCTCTACCTAGAATATGGCATGATAACTAGAATAATAGCATCCGACATGTCAACAAGGCTATTATCAAGATAATCCCTTTAATCCCATAAACGCCGCATGCGCAATGAAATCGTTTAAGTGCGTTATGCACGCCTTGCATGTGACGGGCCAGACTTAACGTCGGCAGGCGACTGAATGCTAATCGCGGTGTCATAAGAAACGCATGTTGACGTTGAATTAGAATAAATAGAAAGTCAACAAAACGGTCAAATTGAAAGTAGCTTGCCATATAAGGGTAGGTGGATAGTGTGTCTGTGTCTGTATTACTTATTTTTTTCTACTCAAGATCCTGTTTTAATCGAGCCAAGTGGTAAGACGATAGACTATGATATGTGCAAATTCTACAACATATTAGACAATGGTGTAACTGTATGCTCGCTAATAAAATTAGCATTGAAGTCTGTGCTTTCCGAAATAAATATCATATCGAACATTAAAGAAGTTTTTTAACGCAATAAGGAAAATAATCTGAACAACCATTCAATAAACCAGTTACACTTAAGCATAAAAAAAATAAAAAATAAACTAAACTGGCATGGCACAAATAGGTCAGTTGATCATTGCTTAACCGCTTTGGCTGATCCGCGTACCTAAGTAAGCCACGACCTCCTTGCACTAAACGTTTTTTACTACACTCTCGTACAGATATGTGCATTTATCGTATCATTCGTATCGCATCGTAATCTCTTTTCTATTTCGAAGTGAGCAAAATTCCAGATCTGGAAGAATCTGAGTGCTCGTGAATATACGTGTAGTTTTTTCACAGGGTAAAAAACCTTATTTGAAAAAGAGAACCGCCTTCAAATAAATACTAAAAAGTGATAAATAACTTTAGCACAGTACACACATGACTTTAGTTTCGGAAGGCTTTGTTCTGTTTGTTGTTTTGTATTGCCACCGACTTCCTGCTGGTAGTCAGAAGTCAGAAAGTCTGACAACCAGTCTTACCAAGGGATATCGTGTTACCCAGTAACTGGGTTGTGGAGGTCCGATAGGTAGTCGCTCCATGTGAAACACTGGTATTCAGTTGCGTCCGGTTAGACTGGAAGTCGACCCCAATATAGTTGGGAAGAGGATAGGCAGATGATGACCATTTGAAGGCGTAATTTAGGTGCCTTCGTACAATCACTGTGAATGAATTATGAGGACAATATGATGATGAAACCAGGATGACTCTTTAATTTATTTGTTTTTCAGAATGATGACAAGTCAATGGATTTGAATTATTTTCCTCTTAATGTTGTCAAAATCATTTAAAGTAAACCGCAACTTATAATATGTACTTTCCATGATATATGTGTTGTGTAGAAAATAGTGGGACATGACATCACCAAAGGAGTGGAGTTGCGGACCATGTGATGTGATTCAGTAGTGATGTAATTCTAGCCTGATTCAAGTGACAATCTTATTCTAGACACCGATTATAATGTAATAAACACAACAGTCATATTCGTAATCTTTACTTACTAATATTATAAAGCTGAAGAGTTTGTTTGTTTGGCTGAACGCGCTAATCTCAGGATCTACTGGTTCAAATTGAAATAATCTTTTTGTGTTGGATAGTCCATTTATCGAGGAAAGCAAAAGGCCCATGCGAAGCCGGGCCGTGTCGCTAGTTATTGATAAAATGATAAAATATGGTAACCAAAACTGATAGCTGACTAACATTTTGCAAACAACAGGGCCCAAATAAGTCT
Organism: Charanyca ferruginea; assembly: GCA_947361185.1. Taxonomy (NCBI): domain Eukaryota; kingdom Metazoa; phylum Arthropoda; class Insecta; order Lepidoptera; family Noctuidae; genus Charanyca; species Charanyca ferruginea. The sequence goes on along the minus strand of OX376058.1, from coordinate 24,832,518 downwards.
GAAGCGAAATAAAGAACATGCTTTATCGTAACATGTCCGAAAATCAGGCTCGCAATAATTCTTGCGGTCATTGCAATGGCTAGTATTATCAAAATTGAGCACACGTTCGCAAATAGCTGCGAGGTCAACCGCGATCTTAATTACGTATCGTACGATTTTACTGTATCAAACCGGTTGAAAAGGAAGTGGTCGAGATTTGAGGACCTCCTATCTGTTTAATTTTTTTATTGTAATTGATATTGAACTCGCTCAGTACTAATTCATTGATTTAAGAGCACACACATTGAGCTAAATATCGCGTCGCTTCGTAGACTAAGTACTTACCACAGATATAGATAGACCTAGATAACGCAAGTATCACGATGTATGAAAACCAAGCGTGTAATTTTTTGGACGTCACAATGAAATACGAATGTTTTGTTTTTCCTAAATTTGGTATTACCAGGTATTACTGAGGGTATTAGCTTAAAAATAATTGTTTTTTTTTTAATGAATTAAACATACTATTAATCACAAAATGACTTACCGATGGAAGGAAACGTTTACTTTTTTTTTTTACTTACGATTTTTTATCGTAATTTAGGCACGAAAATAGGCACGTGAAGTAGTTGCTCTTGCGTTATCTAGGTCTATCTATATCTGTGGCTTTTTACTTACCTATGGCTTTTTTAGAACTATGTGGTCTGAAGGACAATTCGGGCATAGCTGCTTTGAATTTGACAAATGTGCTACAACAAAAACAATTCACATTTGTATCTAATTAATTTTATTAATCATCATTACAACCTACCGCTATTAATGTTAACGAGTGTTTATAATTCCATGTGGCTCCCATGGGTGTCACAAAAAATATTTTGCAATAATTTAAAACAAGTGACGACATTAAGGAGATCAATGACATCACAATGCGTGACATCATCTGATAAGTATAGCAAAATGCATGAAGAAAATCGCATATCTACACGCAAATGTCAAATGCAAATTCAACAGCATTGAATATTGATACAATTTATAAAACGTTTTTGGTTCGGTATAGTTCTGAGTATCCTGTTTTAGAAAATAAACCTCGACCTAAATATGGACCAAAGAACTCGTAACTAAAACGCATAGACACTTCGTATTGGTCAAGAATTAAGTAGGAGTAAAGGTGTGGAAGCCTTACAATAAAACTTACTTTCAACTAGGTTAAGACCGTTTAATCGGATCCGTATTCGCGTACGATGATGTTAACAGTGAAGAACGAAGTAAAATTGATAATCTATGTGAGTATATAAATACCGCTATACAAATGTAATAAACGGAGACCTGCGTTTCTGATTCCAACACAAAAATAAATGGAAACTGGTTTAAATGAATGACACTCGGCCTACGCAGCTGGATTTTAGAACACTTACATAAACTACCAGTACTGGATTTTATATGGCATACAAAAAAAAATACGAGGTGTGTAAATTTATCAGATGGAATAACGTCATACGCGAATTATGTTGCGAAGAATTCGGGTCGGTAGCGAACTGAAGAGGGGGAGGGTTGTTACAAAATTTTCAACAGTTTATTAGTTATGTCAAGAAACGTAAATCACTAGCAGCGTCCGTGTTATGCAACGCGGTAGTGACATAAACAAATAGATTTTTAACAAACCACGTTCTAACATATGAGTCATTATCAACTGAAATCTGGACTAAAGTCAAACAACATTATCTTTCACTTATGTAAACTTTGCATAATATTCGCTGAACGCGACGTGATGCATGCTCGCAAGATTTAGGGCATTACTTTATCAGCGTAGATAGCGTCTCCTAAGAATTCGAAAATAATAATTGCAGCATAAATGAAAACTTACCAAACAACAAAATGATATAATAAGTGATGGCCTACGCCCTACGGTACTAAATACAGAAGGGCACGAAGCAGTTATCGTCAATTACGCAAGCATTAGAAACATGGACACGAGTAAACAAAACTGTTAGCAGTTTTACCATAAGGGCTTACAAACAGAAACTCCGGTGAGGTAGCACAGTAAAATATCAACAACATCCTTTTACAGACAATAGATTTAGTATCAAAACAAGTTGCAAAATGTCTGTTTGGGCAAACGATCAGTTGTGCAATAAATAAGATACTTAATCGAGACTCGATGAATTTGTGCGGACAATAGGCGTAGGCAGCTCAACAACCACTGACGTAATCGAATTTGGACAATTAGGTACTATGGAGTAAACAACTCGTGGTCGAGATGTGGGTTATCGGTACGAGCTCAATATTATGATAGCAATGGGGGACACACACATTAGCGATATAGTTGATAAATATGTTGATGGGATCCTAAATATTTATCTTTCATAACCACGTGCGTTAGATTGATAGCTTTACGGTAGTAAAAATATAGGCAGCTTTCAAGATGAATAAAAGCGATAAAAAAATGTGTTTAGTAGGGATAGGCGCGTTAGAAAGCTATCGCGATGTGTGTTGATTGACGTCAATGAGACACGAGCTGTTAGGTGACCTAAGACCCGTTTTCACAGAGTATCCGCTTAGGTACACACTCTAGACACATTGATAAGATTGATTTGACGTTGGATCTTGGCCGAGAAACAACGGCTGCTTCTAGAAATGCTGATTGTGACCTTTAGCGTTACAACGTTGCTGTGCGGTGAATTATAGTAAGCTTAACCGTTGGCGAATTTATTATTATTAACTCTGAGAGCCTCATCATGGCTAATTGTGAGAGCTTACAAATTGCTGTTTTGTGAAACTACATTATAGGGTCGCACGTTAATGAGCCAAGTCTACGTCTCGTTTCTTAGTTACAGATGAGTTGCATTTTTCTGAAGAATGTAGAACATGCGTACACGACCCGGAAACATATCAACAGTGGCACTGTGGCAGTTACAAAGCATTGTAGCTAGACCAAGTAGGCCAACTGCATAATGCGCACTTTTAATTCATAACAAGCTGCATTCTACACCGTGTCTAAACACTTCAAGTAATTTTTTTACGTAACACAGTTTCCAAATACTACCGGCAGGACTTTTTAACTGATATTTATGTTAGCTTAACTGAATGCAAATAAACTGTGACGTAAAAGTTTTGAAAATATTGCATTTCAACTTCTATCATTATTCCCGGCAGATGGCGGATATTTGATTTGAAACCGAATCGTAGAAATAAAAATAGAATAATACTTTAAGCGATCAATCAAACTTGTTGAAAAAGATTCCGAAATCGTTCTAGATGCAACCAAATCGCATTACAGATTGAAGACGGAAATGTGAAATATGCATTTAAAGACAAAATTATTAAAGACATACTGACATAACCGACCACGTCTCTAAGAATAATACTTTAGTTCTCACATTAATAATAAAATTTTAAATTGACGCTAATCTCGTACATCATTACCGTTATCAGAGTCAGCGTGCTAATGTAAACACACACTGGATAAACATTGATAACTGGTTACACAAAGATGGCTGACATCGGGGATCTATTGAATACTAACCCTGTCTCAACGCAGAGGTTATCTAGTATCAAAGAGATAACGGTCCCACTGAGAACCACTAAATTGTTTTTATACCAACAACTATTTTAAATACGACCTAGATTTTATAAACGCAATAAGTTTATTTGTTTTAATTGCGTTGATCTAATAGGTGTGTCGACAAATAAATGTAGCGAGAAAGCGATTGCAGTGAAGTTTTTTAGAGCAAGACAGAAAGAAAATATTACATCAATTCAGTTATTTGTTTTGGAATCCTGAAATGAATCTAAGTGAATCCAATTAAAAGCATATTGTGTCCTAACAATGTAAGTATATTGAAAGCTTTAGATAAACAATAGCCTTGCCTTGCCCAAATGCCCAAGTTAATTGCTGTACACTCCTTACAACTAATGGGCTGACGTCAGTGTCAAAGGGGGAAATTCAAAGCACGACTTTGCGAATGTTAGAACAATAAAACTATTGATTGCTATCAAATGGTATCTTTGCTGGAGATCAGGCTCGTGAAGATAGTGCTGTGGTAATGAGCAACACTACGATAACATCACAATCGACCATTGTCGCGTGTCGTTCACAGTATCCAATGTATCCAATGTATGAAATTGTGAAACATTTATTTATTATTATTATGAAGTTTTAGGAACCTGTAGATATTTGAATAATTACTTTTCTGAAAAGCAATAAATCAGTCGGTATAGATACCTCGATGTCAATGCTCATTTGTCATTGCGTATATTTGTTGTCGGGTAATTATTAAAAAAATATATAAATAATAAAATAATAAGTATTGGCAAATATTTAAGTTTTCATTTCTCATAGCTTATTTGCTTAAATCTAACAAATTGCACAGATCACCATCAACATAATTTCATTGCATAAAATATATTAGATTAATTTCTCAGTCATGGCACACTAAATGCCTGTCAGAAATGACTCAAACGCCAGACTAGTTGATAAAAATTTAATAATGTGCCAAAACCTTATAGTGCGGCTTCAGGTGACCGTTGGCATAGCGCCCAGACATGGCGTAAACAATCTATTTCAGATCTGAGAGTTGATTCGGTGTGTTATATTCTAACGGGACACTTCCCTCTACCTGACGGACGTGGAGCTCTTTATATGGGTGTGTATGGCCGCGAAATGTATCCCTAAGCTCTGCTGATGTCACGTTAAGTTTCAGTGATGACATAATTCATTGTTGGCGTCACATTCAAGACGCTAACAGGCTGATTCAGGCCCGAAGCCTCCAAAGGACAGGATCATCCATGACGTGACAATGGTGAATAAATAATTATACATTTAGCTATGAGCGACCATTTGTTTGCGGTTTTTCAGCCAAATCATACGATCATGCGGTGAGTCGAGCACTAGCTAAATATTTGCTTTGAGCCGTATGACTAATCGTTGGACATTAAGTAACCATTGCCGGGGTGGATGACCGTGTCTGTTTGTCGTTTGCTCAGAGGGCAGGTTCATTTGCTTAAAAAAACAGCTTTCAGACAAAGGTGTGGACAAATTTGACATGAAACTATATGCTGGTAGGTTTAACTGAAAGTAGTACAACGGCCTGGTCGACTTTTCTCAGGATTGGAGCATCGTTGACGTCTTTTGATGGATCACCATGTCTGACATAGGTACTTACCTTCTTTTGGAAAAATATGTCACCCGTTTAGAAGCCATTGCCTTACCTGAAACAGAAATAGATGATATGTTAGTACAAATGTCACTTATAATTGCTACTAATTGCTGCAAGTGTGCTGTTTCAATTTCATTTTATTTTAGTTTTGCTTTCATCTTTTACAATATCCGTTTAGCCAAAATATTTTTTAATTTGACCAAAGTAACTTTGTTTCAAACATGAAAACAAAAAATATTTTAAACGGGCTCAGAATTTTCCATCATTACAAATACAATGAATACGGAACGGAACTAAGAGGGAACAAGGCCAGTATTAAGAAAAGTAATAGTAAACAGATTGTGGGGAGTTGTGAGGACACGATAAAAACACGTGGATGAGACAATTGGTTTGATTCACGTAGTAAACATGCTCGTTCGACGGGCCACCTGCCAGGCAGAAACTAATGCATGCTGATTTGCTTCATTCAGATATAGTGCTGAGATTAATGTGTGTTGACGATATTTTAATAATGAATTACTTTTAAATCATAGACGACACTAACGTCGTCTTTAGATTTCTTGATAAGCAAGCATATTTATCTGAAGCAAATAATTTCGTATACAAATGCTATAGCAAACTAGTCTAGACAAAACACAAAGGTCGGTAGCTTATGAACAAATAAAAACTAGAAGACGCAGCATATAAAGACAAATAAGACCTTGGATAGAACAGCACGTCTCACAGATAGGTGTAACGTTACAAAATCTCGCACATAATATCGACTCATGACATTGAACCTTGGTCATTCTTGCAACATAAAATAAGGCATACAAATATATGTTCAGTTTCACAAAGTTTTCCGTATGTATTGCATGGCAACGTTACTGTACTATTATTGACTAAGGCACACTTGGTTGTATAACTGAACAGCGGCATGGCACATGCGCGATTAGAAACGCATAAATCACGTTGTGCTCCATGCGCTCGCGCACCGCACGATGGAGCAGTGTGATCTCTATTATGTCCTCTAGTATGTCCCATTAATTTACACTGACAACCATTTTGTTCAGTAGTGGTTACAAAGAAACATTTTCACGACTTACAATTTCAAAAATACATTACATTTGTTTCAGTTTCTCCATTTTCGACAATGTATTTTTATTTCTAGAATTTTCATCTATGGATGTTGTTTACGAATTTCTGTATTTGGACTTTTCAGCAGTCTTGCATCAATCAAGCTATTCGTGTATTTGATGAAGGCCAATTTTTTTTTCTGATTATTGCTGTATTCAGGACTACGTAGAACAAGCCATAATCAGTTGACATGCAAATTATACGGAATGTGAAAATCAGATGCTGCGCAATACATAAACGCGCCTTGTCCTAATAGTATAGCTTTTAGTTATAATAATTATTCTTAATAATAATAATGCAACAGTTGTAGCTGGTAGCCGTGTGAGAGTGGACGTTACGTAAGTAGTTACAGGTACATTATAAGTATTTAACCATTAGTTATAGGCATAAACCGTGGTTGTTACATTTCTATCATTGTGTTCGGCGTGGCTTTTAAACGCAATATCTGGAGCGTGAACAACTCGTAATCCGAACTATTCAACGTTTTGGAAAATCATGTTCGACACTTCCGACCATTAGTTTATATCTTACATTTATAGGATTTTGCCAAAGAGAACTATTGCTTTGTCATTATTTGGCGGTATAAGATTCGCAAACAAAATGTTTTTCTTAAAACTTAACTTACTGAACTACAAGAACAAGATTGCTTCGAAAACCCTATTAGATATAAAAATAATATTTACTCCATGCCAAAAATCTATACATAATGTTTTCCTATATTTAGTTAGCAAGTCATGAAAAATGTTTTTTTTTATTCATTGTTGTTTCTAAAACATTGTATTTGTTTTTTCATAAATATGTGCAAGAACAGAATAACTCTCGACTGATTTACAATAGAGTATCAGATCATGTGAGATAAACATGATCGTTTAGTTCTGCTTGACTTTTAGTAGCTAGTTGTCACTCAATAAAGGTAATTTATGGGGACATGGATAAGACCACACGTTTATGCAGCTTTTATTCGTAGACCTCCTAAATAGAATAGCATTATGCACACAGGATACCGCGGTACCTACGTTTAGTAAAATATGCATTTTTTTTCGATGGGTTTTTGTGTCAAGTGATTTTAAATCTTTAATACCTGCCGTGTATCCCAATGTACTTGTAGTCAGTAGTTAACCCCTTTTAAGCCTTATCATCATCTTTCACGCAGTTCATCGATTGGTTATTTAAACTTCCCCTGTTCATAAAATCATTCGACGTGTTCCTAATTCGTCGTCTTCATATGCCAATCCATATTATGGTAAGCGATTTCCACATAACTTGCCAAAGACTTCCTCTTACATACTATTAACTTCACGAGAAGTGAAGTTTAGAGTATGTACCTATACCTTTCAGACTCTATCTACCTCTTCTATAATTCAAGTTAGGGTTCTATATTTGCAGTCATGTGGAGTCTTACCACCGCTCAATCATTGTCACTTATTCCAGGATAGTGTGCAATACGCCCGTGTCAGACCTTTTAGAATGATCAATGAGATAGGTCATAGAAACAGCGGGGTAATTAGGTTTTATTGAAATGTTTTCTAGTAGATACACAGGATAACTTTTAATTAATTCGCTTTGCATATTTTAATTGGTGTACTTTCATCTCATGAGAACAATTTTTACTATTGGACCCGACCATAAACCTATATCGTAAAAATGAATCGTTGTTCGTTAGTCTCGCTAAAACTCGAGAACGGCTGAACCGATTTGGCTAATTTTGGTCTTGAAATATTTGTGGAAGTCCAGGGAAGGTTTAAACGGTAAGAAAATTGATAAAATAATTGACAGGACAACGTCTGTCGGGTCAGCTAGTATTTAAATAAAAATCAGTTGTTCCATACATTTTTACCGCGTTGTAGTGTAGCTGTTCCCAGTCAACATATTTTTTCATGTTTCAGAGTAAGTCCCAAAGTTAAAGTTGGACGCTCCTGAAAGATGTGCAGTGAATTAAAACTTAACCTGTATATTGTCAATAGTTTTGCTCGACGGCAAAATTATAACGAAATACGACAAGATTTTTCAAGATTGCCGAACATATAGAAAATGATCTGCCATCTTTTGTAGTTATCAACATTATTCAGTTCCATTTATTACGAAATCTATACGATTGAGACAGTAACTGAATAAACAATGAGTGTATTCTATATTTGTTTTGTTTGTGCAAACTGTTTTTGTTGTACTTTGCAAAAGTTATGGTTTTATAAATGTATCTATTCGATACTTCGCGTGGGCAGTATTATAATAGACGAAGATACAAAAAATATCTACTGTTTGCTGTTTTATCCACGCAGAAATATAACACTACACTTTCGTATTACATTTTTACAGTGTTTAAAGTAAGCAGCTGTTTCCTGTTTAATATTGTATTCATTTTCTTTGATCGAAATGAAAATTGTCATGTCTAAAATACTCGTCAGTACTGACGATAAAATGTTATGTTGGCTAGACGTTTTCCGCTAGCATCTCCACCTCGTCCTAGCCTCACCCTTAGGCAACTCAGTTTAGCATTGTATGCATGGAGCACCGTTATACGGCTGGCACCGTCCATCAGATATAAAACCTACTGACAGACGATAACGGTAACAGACATTTCTTATGCGCGATACTACAGCCTACAGACATACGACGTTATTCAATGTTCTACATGATGTATCTTGACTTAAGCCAGGCCGCATTAAGGCGGTCTTATTATAAGCCAGTAATGGTTCTATAACTTCGCATGTCAATGTACTCGGTGGTTTTTTGTGAGAGTGGCCATATATGGGTAGGTGATGTGAAGAGTGATTGGAACTGTGTGGGAGGTATGATGAATTGGCAAACAGAATCTTTTCTCTATCTAAGTTTGATTTGATGATGTCTGTTGATCATGATTGATACATTAATTTTGTTATTTTGCTGAGGCCAAAAGTAAATATATTGGTTATTCATTATTAGGTATGTTCGCCAATGGGATAAATATCGACAAATATTCAACCATGACAAGTACTAAATTAAAACCACGCTGTGTGTGGGTACATACGGTTATTAAGTGCGAACATCAAAACAGTCGTAAAATCACAAGCGTTAGACGTGTATGCGAGGAATTTCAAATCAATATAACACGTTATTGCTCGAAACAATTATGTGTTGGTTATTTTTATAGCTATGATATAAGAGAACATAATAACTGCTTAAACAAAAGCGCACCAGCTGTTTGCGGCAAACAAGTTTATTTAGCGATACTCTTTTGTTTATCGCTGAATATTTAACTAGCCAGAGGTTACGGGGTCGTTGTGACAAAGTTATTGGTATTGCCAAAAATAGACATGCGTCTACCGCAGAATACGGGCGTCCCCCATGGATCGATAAAACTAATAATGTCGGAGAAGTCAGTAAGACTTGTTCTAATTTGTTTGTTTGTTCGACGTGCCTAAAATTACCCACGTGTAAAGAAAGGGGTGTAAGGTTTTTGATCGAAATATGAAAAGGTAAAAAAATACAAAGAGGTTTCACGTTTTCGCACACTCAACCATAACACTCTTGACCGTGCCGAGATAAAAAAGTAAAAATGCCCCAATGCAAGATTAACTCACGCGCATGTTTAATTACTAGTTAGATCTATTTGCGGGCCGGGTCAATGTTAGCCCACGGTTAATTGAAACAGTTAAATAACGCCGCGTGTGCAGGGCTGTCAATCTCAATTTCTTCGCAGTACGCTTCACAATTAGCCAAACGTACCTACTTTTCCAAACGGTAAATAGACGTTCGTTAAAGGAATATTAATTACGTCTCAAACTCAACAACAAAACGTTTCTTCAGCTACTCCGGGAATGAAAATATTAATTGGAGCTTGACGTTATCTGTAAATTATAATTTAACTAAAGGATTACAGTCATAAACGTATAGTTGGAAAACACGCTTAACTGCGTACGTGTAATGCCCATTTTCGGAGTAGATTTCCAAGAGGAGTGAATGTGGTATTGCCAAGTAAGAGACAATACGGGTTAACTTAATAAATAATTTTCTACCGCAGATTTCTACCATCATGTTGACACTGCTTTATGATGACAAGAATGGTAGAACCTGATCCCGCTGCCAACATAACAGCATTTTATAGTCATACTTGTATTCAACGTAAGTGTAATGACAAGTTATTAATTTTACAGCAAGAATTTTCCGCAGTGACCACAATGACTGTGGAAGATATACTCGTCATGTTTCTATCATTAGCCACTTAGTTCGACAAGAAAAACATCGTCAATCATAATAAAATAGGTTCTTTGACTCCACTGCTTCAATAGGCACATGCCGACTACATTAATTAGTTTTTAAAGCTTTGTACGTCAATACAAGAAATATTATTTATCAATCAGACTAGATAATATTTTCTTCACGTAAATAAAACAACAAATGAAACTTGAAAACAAGTACACGAAAAGCCAGTTTATCAAGTGATAGATTAGTGTTTACAGACAAAACAATTTTATGTAAACAAGTAGTAAATATATTATCTACACTGGACATTTTAAAATGACACTTCACCAAAGGAAAACATTTAAACAATTTACTTTTGGTGACTTGTCAAATATTTGCAAATGGACCGACACACTGCAAATAATATATTTGCAAAATAGAAGGCCTGTGGTTAGGCCATGCTTATCCCGTTAATAATGAAAATTCTGAATTATAATTTTATGTATTCAATAATTTTTATAACGGTAAAACAATTTCAAGAACATTTTTACAATAAAATTGTTAATAATGGATTTTAACAATTTTATTCAAAAAATGTGTGAATGGAATTACCACAGGATGAAAAAATAAAGGGTACAAGTTTTTCCTTTCTGGATAAAGGGTAACATATTAGATCAATAAAATCTTGCAAAGTTTATCGTACTTACGTTTTTATTTATTTATTTAAATAAGTAACGTGCAAGTAAATAAGACAACACACATTTTTTTTGTTCAAGAAACCGAAGGTAGACAAAATATTTTTATTCTCTTCAGAAAGTTTTCAGATAAAAATAAAGCTCTACAATTTGCAGTAAATCGCTATGAAACTAAATAAGATAGCTTCCCAATGTGGTACACATGGAACGTTTCACGCGATCCGATGTTAGGCAAACATCGTCTAAAATACTTGGCAAATCGGAGGGGAATCTTTGGCACAGACGGCAAAGTCACGCCCCCGTTAATGCCTAACGGGTCTAAGATGGCACTTGCTTAGTAAATTATACACCGTTGTATTTAAAAGTCAAGACCTTTAACAATTGTTGGTTTAGCTTAGGTTTAGGCTATCGTTTGTTGTTTTTATTTGCTTGAATGTCTGGACAAGTTTAAAAAAAGAATATTTAAACTGTTCATTAATGTTGCCCTACTTACTTTAGAAATAATCAGTAATAGTAGGTACATCGTGGTCACACCCGCCTGACCACCACTAAGTTCATTTTTGCTTGCACTCAAAAGATGGAAGCGCTCTCTACCCCGCCCCGTTGACTTCGCAGGCGCCAAGGGAATTTTTTTTTAACTGAGCATGCGGGAAAGTCCGCGATAGTACCTATATCGTTAACCAGGAAAGCGGAAACTAAAACCGCAATTAAAACATTTTCAATTAGTGACAATTCATAATCAGATAGTGACAACAAATAATCTTGCCAAAACAAACTTAAGTCACATGATATAAGTATAAGGAGTCTAGAAAATAAAGCAGGCCATCGACGAGTAACATTTTATCTACTGTACGTTTGCATAATCGAATCGAGGATTGCCCTGCAAATCGGTGTCACTGTTACGTATTATCGGGCAAGGTCTTTAGTGCTACAAATGCAACAGTTATTTAATACAATATTGGAAAAATACCAAATTAATTTGATCATTTATTTGGTCTTATATTAAAGATATGGGTTGTTTATTTTCAACCAAAGTGGAAAAAATTAAGACCCATGAGTTATTTGGAAAGAAGATCCTTCTTTAGTATACGGTAGACTTATTATTGTTTTGGCTCTAGAGAGCTAGAGAATCGCCAGATTGTTCGTTTATAAGCTATAGTTGGGCGCCTCTGAGACCAAAACAAATGTTCTTAATTGAATGATTATTTCGGAGAAAAAATCATACGACAGTCATACGCAGATTAGATTGGTTAGCAACTTCTCATAAGTTATGCACTATTCCAGTCGGTGATCCTAACATGTTACTGCTTTGCGTTGCCTTAGGCCACAGTTCGGCTTTCTCCATCATAAAAAGGAAAGGAGTTTCATAAGAGTTTCTAAACTCCACGAACCAAGAAAGTTAACTTTTCAGTACCCACTATTTGTCTATTTCGGCTTTTGTATTTTACAGCCGTTTCTGTAAAGCAATTTAAAGCCACAAACAGCAGTTACATGACTATGTATTATGTAAAATATAATTTGGCTCCCACATTAATTAATTAGATATATCTCGGAACCAATCGAGTGAATGTTTACGAATGTATCTTTCGCCACGCTCGACCTTTCTGGGTGAGACATCCAAGGCCAATCAGAGGCGAACCGGAAATGTTGGACGATATGGGTCAAGTGTGATGTTTAATCACAAGACACGTATTTACCGAATATGGATTCGAATGTGGTTTCACAGATGTAATTCATTTTGAGTGTCAGATTACGTGATGAGTAAATTGGAGACGGATTTCCTTCTACCTTTTTCGAAGAGAATCAAATTAATTGGACGGGAACTTGTCTAGATGTAACACCATTATGTCATCAATTCATCATGACATGAATTGAACTACAAATGAGGGTGCCAACAACTTAATAGTGTTTCGTGTGACAGTGACTACTCTCTTATAATTTACTTTTTCGCTTTGTTATAGACATTGGAAATGTAGAATTAGATTTATACACAAGAAAGACAGGTCTTGTTCAAACAGCTGTTAATGTCAAATAAATGAAATTATTTCTCGAAATCAAGTAATGAATAGAAAGTGTCTACTACAAAAAAGTGACAAGTTAATCAGTTGGCAAATCGGTTGTATAACATGTCATCCACGTAATTCATGTTTGGCGACAATCTCTGGCAAAGGCTGATGTCACCGTTTTAGATGACTGCTTGTGAACGAGATACAGCGTTTCCGAAGATAACTATGTTGATATTTTATCGTTGACAATAGTTAGTCATGCATTAGGAAATGTGGTTACATTTCCGTTTAACATAAATGCTAATGCAAAATTGAGCGATTCGAAAAAGGTATTGGAGCTCGTTTTATGGCGCATAAAATTTTCTATTGGCTGTACATCATTCTACGGCGAAGCTCAATCATCGGTACGGCAAGACGCAGCAACAAAGTAAAGCAGGACATAAGGCTTCCAAGGTTAATATTTACAGGGGAATTTCGCCTCTGCTAGTAGAGAGAAAGATGTTATTTCGTGCGTAATTGTATTGTTAAAGTAGGTGACGTCATGTTGAGTCCTTGTACGGCTGGGTGCGCCGACGCATCCCGAGGCTGCGGTTACAACCACTCAGGATATGTTTCAATGTCGTATGAGATGACGTTAGTGCGTTGTTGCTAAGGGCACGGATGAAAGTAAAGCCGGTACGCGGACTGACTTGTAAATAGAAAACCACAATGCATAAATTCTAATAGATTAAATTCCATTAGCTTCTCGGTAACTTTTACCTCATCTTGCCTACCTACACATCTCTCCTAACAAAAGCTGTAAACGTGTCAAGTCAACCGTCAGAATTTGCCATATGTGAAAGATAAGAAGCTATTTTTATATCCAACATTTTATGTTTATTTGAATGCATACTTAAAACGCTTTTCCCATATCTTTCTACTCTTCTCTAAGCCTTGCCTTTTCCGGCCAATCCTTTTTGAAAGTTTCGAGGTATCTTCAGTTGGCACGCCTGCATTTGCGTCTGCTTTAGTGCTCGTATGATTCATTCATAAACGCAATGGAATTTTTTGGATAATCTTATTTAAACTTAGCTAGCATTTATTTATAACTGAGATTTACCCGAATCGAGCAATTCATGTTCTATCGATTTACGATGTTGACGAATGAAATCAGTTAGTACATACATACTCATAATTTGCACAAACACTAATAAGATCACGACTCTTCTAACAATCTATGTTCAGTATAATCGTTTTCTGTTGTAATCGCATTTATTACAAAGGTAGTATTGCCAAAAATAGCACCATTTCGCAGCGTGGCCAGTGAGGCAGCGTGTACAAAATGATGAATTGCGAATAGCGAATCTATGAGGTCACTACATTTCTTTCGGACATCGAACTCTCTACCGGTTGGTTGTTGCTAGGTAGATTATAACGGTCAAATCATAGTGCCTTTTTACGGGTACAAGATAGCAAATTACAAAAGTTGCGCAGCAATTAGGCCGTCGGTTTAACAAGTCTGCAATTATTGATAACAGAAATGTTTCTGTTCAGCGTACGGCATAAGACTCAAAATACAGCGATGGTGGCTCCAGTAACAGCAAAGAGTGGTTTGGCGGGAACAAGAGTGATGGATGTGTACATGCTAGCAATGTCTCTTTGATTGACAAAAAGTGATTGAAATAATCGTTCTTGTAACGATAATTCCTGATTTTCTATGTCTTTGAATTCGTTCTGAATTCCTTTACGTAAAGGCATAATTCATGTTGAATCATTATTTTTAATGAGACAGATATTCTTAATTTTACAGAATACGTTGCTTTTTTGTTTTATAGCAAAGTATTATTTTGCTGGATTTGCTTTCTCCAGGCCCAGACGAATACATACCGGGTTTAATTAAAAAGCCTCTCTGAAACCGCTCATATATTCCCTAAGGAATTAAATAATATAGGTACTCATTTGTGTAACATGGGTACGATATTAAAGTCTTGGGTCAGGTATTTAATTGGTAACCTTTGTGGACTAGGGCGGCGAGTGAAACGTGTAAATAGCTGTAGGGGGAATCAATGGGACCCTACGCACTAGTATATAGACTACGTATACTAGCATATTATAGTTACCTAGTAGTGACGAAAGACTTATTTAAATGCAGTAACGAGCACGTGTTTCGAACACGCTTACTAGGCAAAAGCATTGCTATTATTTTTCTGCATTTTTAATTGCATTACTTTATTTTTATATGGGCTTGATGTATTATTAATTGTTACAGCAATGTGTTAGTACACGTGACTATAGAGGGCAAGAACGACATTGCATTGTTGTACATGGAAGTAGGTACTAAGTATAGTCTACCTATCTAGTAATAGCAGACGTGGCCTAAATGGCTATGTGGAATCCTAGAAGCCTACATACATTTATTATGAGAACTTTTGTTCTATTATGTTAAATTTAATTGTGCATATCACAAAAATGTCAAAATGCTTTCGATTGTCAATTGTTTATCCTAAATCCTTCTGACCTCTGACTCATAGTTAATGTTGTTAATCCCACTTACGCCCTTGCTCTATTTAAGACCCCCTTGACACGCGAATATCACTTTAATGTTCGTGTATTTTATTTTATTAACGACTTTGTTTTATTATCTTGCTCAAAATAATTATAAAAAAGCATTCTCAGAAGTTATACGTTTATTGTTTCTACGGAAATAAAACTGGGCTAATCTTGCTGCTACAAAAGAAAGATCAAAATTAGTTTTCATATTTTGGGGGAATATGCGTCAGCTGTACTCATACCTTGCTACTATATTGGCATGACCATGCACTAATTACATCTATGGTAGGAATAGGAAAGTCTTTGCAACAGCTGAAAATCGCTTTAGCTATAGAAGTGGTACAACCCTACTTTTTATATGTGCTTATCCACCATACCAGTGGTCATAAACCTGGTGGTATGGTGGGTCTAAAACTATAGGTACCACTGAGATAATCGTTTGGGTTAGGTTAGATTAGAGCTGTGACCATTAAAGCACGAAGGCGAGTGAGCGAAGCGAGCGTTGCCGCGGTAGCGGCCACCGAGCGCCAGATCCTCTCTATTGTTGGTGAATCATTTGAGTTAGGTTAGGTGAGTGGTTTTAGACCCACCGTACACATATGGCGAGTCCGCAATGCTGATTATAACAGGCATGTTTTGATGTTGGATGTGGAACACTTTTTGCGGGCACGTAAGTACTCGCAAATGCGTGCAGCCAACCAAAGGCATTTGGGGCGCGACCGCGCGAGCTTACACTGGTAAAGTATAATTGCTCACTTTTCTCAAGCTTTCGCACGGAATTCAACTCGAGGGCTACTCGTGAGTTATTGTTAAGATTTCGCACACATTTGCAGGTACTTTATGGAGCATTCGGAATACTCTTCTCTGTCAAATTTTGAGACTTAAGTGGGGTACTGAAGATGTATTGGTTCAACAAGTTTTTTGGAGATATTGAGAGCACGTTTCCATTTTATTTAGCAAATTAAATTGAAGGCTGAAGCTTTTATCGAAAGAGGGCATCAATTTAATATTTGTCAGTCATGCTGCGGAATAGGCTTCAACGATGTTCTAATGCATCAATTTAGTATATTGATTGTTAAGTAGATAAAATAATCTAGCAAGTTCGTGTGCCTAACCACAAATATTGAAAATATTTGTATTCAAATCAAATTGTCTGCAGAATTCAAATATAGAAAATAAGTCAACACATTATTGCTGGATTACAATTGTTACTACATTTTTTGTCTATCTTCTCAGAAACTTGACGACTTAGGCACAGGTAGGTACTTACATAATTTAGTTCGCCTACACAGTTTTCAAGTGGACTTCGACTACCTATTTAAATATTTATTCAAAATTGAACGTGGCTTAGGTACTGCTAACACCTTTTAAAATGTATAGTTTCAAGTGCCATTATGGCTGTCTCGGTTATTCATCTAACACTTGGGGCACTATAAATAAATTAAGTATTTTTTACTAGAATGTCAAATACGTTTGGATTGCTTGCTTTAGCGATAAGACATTTCCATCACGTAGGTACTAACTTATTATACAATGCATACTTATAAACTTGAATTAATTAATCACTTAACTAATACTGTTGTTCAAATTATTAAAAATAGGTGTTAAAATATTTACATTATTCACACCTCAGTCTCCACATCTACTAAATTTATTTTCATATATCCTACCTACTACCTAAACTTATAAATAAATCGTTATAGATAAATAAACAAAAGTACTTAATGACCTTCACACCTGCCAGTCAAAAACATCTCCAATCACTACTGTCGTTACCCTCCCTGTAGTGTGTGTGTCATAGCCTATGTCTGTATGTGTAAGTAGCCTAAGTCAATATATTGAATGGATCGTTAATAAAGATCAGTATTATACATCAATTCGTGTACTCATTTACACCTATCCCTACATGGCGACCCTGCCTTCGAGCAAGCCACGCAAAATGCCACCTATCCCTACAACCCAAACAGAAATCTATGTTTAGAAATGTCCTCAAAGCACTTCGTGCAATATCAAATCATAATGAGCTAGACGTGTACCGTCACTAGAAAACTAGTATCATGACTTTTCAATCAAAACACTACATAAAACATTTTTACGACTCTTTTACGGTTCGACTAAATTCGCGAATGGTTCAATGTTGCAGACTTGCAATTTTGTTGATCACTCGATGTATTACAAGAGAGTCGTGTTCGGTACCCTTGTCATGACATCCAAGTGCGCAAGTCAATAACCTGCCAGCAAAAAATCTACAATAACTACACACTGAAAGCAACCGCGCTCTATTCTGGGAGCATGACGTAAGCTTCGGCGTGGTGCTCAGAAATTATGAGTTAAATTACAAGATGATCAACACGTATAGTTTTTGGGATGAGGATGCCTTTGGAGGCATGCACATTTATCGTGATTACTCAACGTCGAATCGTTAGCAGTTAATGACATGAAGGATATAAATGCTTGTACAATTTTGGTCGGATATTAGGGTTGGCCAATTATTATTTTAAAAGCCCCAAATGTTTCCTTGATGGGTTTGCATGTGCAAAACAGTATGTGAATATGTGCAGAAGATCAGCTTTAATTTACAATAATTGATAGTACAATATAATGATTTGTGGTGCCAAGGTTTTAAGAAATCTTCGAAACTTTTAACTTCGGATCTTAAATTAATCATATGCACACAAAATTTTAAATACTTGAGAATTGATTGCAAAGATCACGACCACAATATTGCTAAGCAAAAATTGCCATGGAATTGAGTACCGAAGAATCGGACTAATTCAATTTATCTAGCCTATAAGTATATTTCCTGAAGCTAACAGAGCTGTTAATCCTTTCTTAGTCCTTTCAGAAGAAACACAAAATATATAGGAACTTATATGAATTTCGCACCTACTTCATTTACAGATACATAATGTCGTGTCAATATGGGAATATTTTGTTGGTTTCTCTTTTTCTGTTAAACTATTGCAAGTATTTATTTATTTTGTTACATTTGTGAGTCCAAACCTTTAAAGCTATTGTTTTTTTTCTTGAACAGACTAACAGGCACGTTATATTGTCAGTATAGATACTATCATGTGACAATGCCAAAAACCCGCCCACAAACAGGCGGTGCTCTATATCAAGATTTGGCTCTCTGCTTCCTACAACTTTTGGCAATACAATCTAGACTTAATTTTTTTCGGCAATGTTCATTTTTCGATTTCAAACAACAATGGAGCTATTGTTCTGTACATAGATGACTACTTTTTTTAATGTTATTGGATGGCAAACTCGCTGATGGCCCACCTGACGTTAATAAGTCACCGCTGCCTCCACCACTGTTGCCATCCCAAAAACCAAGTAGAAATGTCTTATGTGCATGTAATTACACTGGTACCCATACCTTTCAAACCTGAATACAGCATCACAGCTTTGCGACAAAAATTGGTGGTGGTAGTTGTTCTCCGGACAAGCATCTTCCCAGAGAGCTCTACTACTACCAAAGACTATAAAACTATCTCTTTGACTACTACTCTAATCCATATCCATACTATATACCTACAATATTACTATATTTTACTATATATATATTAATATTATAAATGCGAAAATAACTCTGTTACGCTTTCACGATGAAACGGCTGAACCGATTTTGTTGAAATTTGGCATGAGGAAAGCTTAAACCCTGGGGAAGGACATAGGCTACTCTTTTTAAACCGCGACTTCATCTGCATTCCCGTTCCGTGCATTCGCGATAACCGACTTTGACGCGGACGAAGTCGCGGGCAAAAGCTAGTCTAATATATAAAATTCCACTGTCACAGTGTTTGTAACAAAATTCCTCTGAACGATTCTTATGAAATTTTGTGTCTATGTTCAGTAGGTCTGAGAATTTTTCAGTTTAGGGTAGGATTGGTTGGGTGGGCTGGGTAGGCAGGTAGGTAGGTAGTTTGCAAGGGTATAGGACAACGTCTGTTGGGACAGCTAGTTCTTTAAAAAACCTTAAGTCTACAGACATTTAGAATTGCGTGGGTTTGATTTTGACGAAAAACTTCGCACTATAGCTATTGATCAATTGTCTGACATCTTGTAGATTATGCATTGAAGGTACACGTTTGGGTTATTAAGATTCAGAGCAGAGACTCAACCAAGACGTGTCTTGGCCAACATTATGCTTCATCGATAGTATCTGGTTTTGGCTTCTGTGAAACAGGATTTCATATCATATATTTATTTGCATCCAATAAATTAGTCTTATGTCTGATGTCATCCTTGAAGCTAAGGACTTAACTGTTAAAATGAAAAATCTATATGAGAAATATTCAAAACCTCTCCCTCCCCTCCTTTCAATCTCATTGTTAGTCTAAGTTTATTTTTTACATTGCGTTTTTTGTACGTAGTTTCGATAAATAGCGACTGATATACTTCGTTCAAAACTGGCGGTATCATTATCACCTCTCATCAATCACGTTTGGTAAAATTTAAAAATAGCCTCATTTAAATCGACCGAAGTAATTGAGGGATAAAGCCAGGCAATAACAAGAGGACTATCATTGTTTTATTTAGTCCTGACGTCATCTGTTGTCGACAGGAAAACATGTGTTTGACTTTGACATTGCACAGTTTAGAACGATCATTAAACTTAATTTCCTCTTTGAATTATTTTAAACTCTTTTATTATTCGATATCGGGTGCTTGTTTTGCTCGTTTTGACGGAACAAAGTTGATCATACCTACACGGAATATACTTTATTGGTGTAAATGTTCGAAGACGTTGAAAAATTCTTTCACCTTTAAACAAGACAAAAATCTAACTTACAGTACAAGACAAAATACACTGTTCAAACATTCAGCGAAATACAAAACAAACAGCACAAAAAGGTCTCTACCACCAAAAACCGAAAAAAAAAAAACAAAAAAAAAAAACACTCAGCAGGCAAGCATGCACACATACTAGGAACGTTGTATGGCGTTCTAATTTTACAACAAAACTTGGAAACGACCTTGACCCACATACAATTACAGTACAGAAACGAAACCAACACCTTTTACGTTTTACCAATGGAACACTAGCTTTGAATTAAAACCTAACAACTGATAACATAAATTATCAGGGGATATTATAATAACAAAGTAAAATGTTATCAAACAAAGCGTCGAGTGTTTTATTTCATAGCTGGTAATCCATTACAAAAAAAAAACAGGCATAGCCAGAGAAGCCAAACGTTCCGAGCGTGGAGCGCGTCTACCTGGAGTGCTGCGGCCTCTCGTTTGGTGGCGGAGAGGGTGCGCGAGATGAGGTCGTCGTCTGGTCCCGAGAGTCGTTCGCCGTCGCAGGGCTGCCTGCACCGCTACCGCCCAGCGCCAGCGCCAACCCGTTGATGCTGCCGACACATGACCACGTCACCACAACCCTAACGTCGAACGCCCAAAGACCTAGCTGCTCCAACCTTCCCTCCGAAATAACACGGACTCAAAGACACAACATGAAACACATGATACTTAACTAAGGTTAGAAAACATTCAGTGAAACCTTGGAGCAGATAAGCCAAAGCTAATTTTATACTAGGATCGATATTCACTATCAATGTTACTGTTCTAATTAATGTATAACATGATAATCTAGTTGTTATATCAAAAGAACCTATCGATGATATTATATCCCGCCAAGTTTAATTATTAGAGATCTTTTGATGTCTCGATTTCTCTATTGTGTTTGTAAACTTTGTTGAAGGACTACGAATAGCCGAGCGAAGCAGAACATTCTCAGCGGGGTGAAGATACATAAGCAGTGATGTTTAGTTAGTGGCAAGGCAACGGGAGTGTCAGTCATAATAAAGGTATTCATTGGCAAGCAAGCATTCCGCACGCAATCTGTTAGAGTCATTGCCGGTGACAATATTATCATACAAATAAAACTCATTCATAGATGAAGAGCCATCAATCAAGATAAAAAGAACAAACGTGTCAGATGCAATATTAGTTGGATATTATCCATCTTTATCAATCGAAATTAATGAAAAACGTCACTAAGAGAACAAAGGATTGTCTAAACGGTTAGCGATGAAACAATGAAATAAATAAGTCAGGGTATAATAGTGATTTGAGTGAATAATAGTAATGACGATAATGATGCCAATCATCACATCAAGAAAGATAAGTTTTGAAAAGAAATCGCCGAAGAATCACTCACGTAACTAGAGTGGGCGAGAACAGGCAATTAGCAGAGCCGGTCGCGTCAATGATGTAGAATTATGTCGCACGAAACGCATCTAGAGTATGAATGCGACGAATGCGTAAGACCCAGGTGTCAGACAAAGCAGCCTAAGCTTCGCCGTCGTCAAGGTTGCGCTTTGTTACAATAATATGAACTAAAATCACTTGCAATTCTAGTAATTGACTAAACTTATATTACTTTTGTATTCACTATAATTGACAGGTTCTGTAAAACGAGAAGTACGCCACAATGTCAGTTGGCAACAAGCATGATTGACGTCAAACGATTAAATGTGACTTGCTATTATGGAGGTTGTTGAACGATTTTTTTAAATAATAACTACAGGAAATAACTAAAATTAGGTGCTGTGGTTGTCGCAATATGAGATTTGTAGAACATTTTTGATATTCAAAATAATACATGTAACTTTCTGTATAAGAATGTTACTGAGTAATGTAGGTAGTGTGGTGAAACTAATATGAAGACGATAATGATCGGTTCGCGTGATGGAACCAATGGTGTTTGCAATTAAGTTAGGTACCTTCCAAAACTAGTGTGCGGTATAAACAAATTCAGAGAAAAAGTGTTTAAAACACCGCATTAAACTTACAAAGAGCCTTAATATTATCGTGACCAGAATTTAATCAGTATTTCAATGAAAGCCGCCATTAGAGTTTATAAATTGGTAGCCAGTGATCATAATCTTTGTTCAAACATTAAAGTTGAAATTAAAAGTTGGCGCAATTTTCATACTTACTCGGATAAAAACAAAACCAAATACCTAAATGCAAGTCCTCATTTACATTGCAGACTGATTGTCACTTGTGTTTTTCTTTTTGAAATGACATTTTACAATACTATGAAGACAACATACAGTTAGTCGAACCTTTCCATTGCAGAACTTGCTAGAATTTACAACGAATAACGAGGAAATGAAAATAAAGCGTCACTTACGGTCATTATAAATGAAATTAAAACTAAAATTTATGACAGTTTTCTGTACAAACAGACCAATTTATGCATTTCCGTTGACAGTGCGTTATAATAAAATTGTCTTGAACCACCTTCGCATTAACAGCATAATGTTTCCGCAAATTGTAATTTTTACATGATCATAAAATGTGAAGGTCAAAATGTCCCCACCAGGTCACATTTGGCGGAAGTTTGAATTAATCGCAAATTGTTATTGTTAACATCTACGGAAAACAGGCGCCTTATGTATACAGGAGTGGCTGCGTATATATTTCTGAGTTGGTTTACTCGTTATGCAAACAAATATAAGAAAGGATATTTGTGGATGAGGTGTCAGTTTAGGAGTTGCAAATTGTGAAGCTAGAAGTGGCATATGACTTTCCTCGACTGAATTTCAACAAATTGCACCAGTCTTCGCTTCATAATGTTTCGAAATTCCACGATACTAAAATTCAATTTTACATCATGTTTTCAGAGCAACAAGGATGTCGCGTGTAAATGGCTTTCAACTAGTTCCAAGAGTACTCAGAATGGGGGATATTTATTTGAACAGATGTTCAGTGTATGGGTTAATACGCTTGATGAGTCTACGAATTCTAGACCAAAATTTTTTTTTGCCCACGTCTGTCATGTTTATACTTCTAAATGGCACTTTGACTCAATGTATACAAAGAAATGTGAGAAGTGCATTCCAAACCTTCGAAGTGTTTGGAAATAGAACTGTACATAGGTACTCGTGTTTATTTCTTTGTACATTAAAACCAAACCAATTTTATTCAGTGACGATTGCAAAATAAATATCCTGTTGAGAACTGAAATGATTATTTGATTGCAGCCTGACGTCAATTCAATGGAAACAAATTATATTGTTGAACATTACAAGCATGAATTAACGTTTGAAGATGCATTAATTTTTTACACATTTTTTGTTTTATGAAAAAACATGTTAAATGAACCCATAATATTCGCTAAACATTATAAAAATATTTATGCATAATTTAATATCATAACTATAGAGAGTTCAACTTACTTAAAATAGCACGAGGTTAACTGAATGATACTGATATAATAAAATCAAATTACACAATTTTGATTGTTAAGATGCATTTAATACTTCTTGAGTGTATATTAATAAGTTCTTGATTATGCAATATTTGTAATTATCAACGTGAAGCTAAGGTCATTATGCTTAATTTGTGCGTACGTTGCTGTCAAGTCTTTCAATAGTCAAGTAATTATAATGACCATTTATTTGTATGTCTTGAAATTAATCTCCTATGATTGTGTTCATATCTTCTTCATCCTACAGAGTAGATAAAGTAAATCAAACGCCTCTTCCGAATCTGTCATATTTTGCCCTGGGAAAGCTTTAAGTTGAGACTGTGTTTTTTATCAGGAAAACAAGTAAACTAGCTACTCAAGTCAGAAATTCATGTGTATTTGGACGGCTCTAGAAACCTTAAGGTGCCTTTGTTGTCTTTGAAACAACTACTTTGTATCCAACCAATAGATCACAGTAATTACATGTCGCCAGTCTGTCGCTTGCAATGGGGTCTCTCGTTCCAAATAATAGAGGTCTAAATGTGTTTACTGCGAGCTCTTTGTCTTGGCTAAGTATCTTTCGGTGCATATGGAACTGAATGACTCATGCACGAAGGTGTCTTTTATTCATAAATTCTATAGCTGTTCTAAATAATTATTGGCAGGCAATATCGGTTTATTCCACATTAAACACCTACACCTTACTTTTTATTTAGTTTTCTAGGAGGTCGTGGCTAACTCTAAGCCGTACGGGTCGACCGATCATGGTTAAACTACGCTAACCGCGGTCGGTCCGTTGATGGGTGACCATTCATTTTTATACCAAAATCCCTCCGTGGCTCGGAAAGCACGTAAAGCTGTTGGTCCTGGTTGCCATTCGTAGATCTCTGACAGTCGTTATGAGTAATCAGAAGCCAGTAATTCTGACAACCAGTCTTATCAAAGGATATCATCGTGTTACATAGTAACTGGGTTGTGGAAGTCAGACAGGCAGTCCCTCCATGTAACACACTGGTAGCTGCATCTGGTTAGATTGGAAGTCCACCCCAACATACATGGTAAAAAGTTAGGCAGATGATGATGATTTTTATTTAGTTATCATCCTCATTTTTTATTTTCTTTTGTGCCTACGAATAACGTGTATAATATACGATCACATGATGCCATGTTTGTACGAAGCCACTGAGTGGGGCCTGGTGACCTGTACACGGGTTTTTTTCAGTCTACTTCAGGCATCAGCTCTCACAATTTGAATTTAATATATCCACTGTGAGAGATCACATTGTGAGAGCAAATTAATACATTTATTATTATAACAGAATGAACGACGTGTTTGGTATTTTTTCTGGAAGAGTTACTTGGCAAGAAAGGAAACCGTAGCATAAGCAATTGAAGGTTACTTTTTTTTTATACAAATGAAGTATTAGGTATTCATTACAAGAGCGCTACAAATAATACCACATTCCTATTCCTGCGTGGGATAAGAATTTTATAGTAATATGACTGCATGACGTGATTAATTTTTATCGCATGGGTCAATGTTGTGCATGCATGTGACCTCGGCATTACCATGCATGCAAACTATAATGAGTTTGATAACGTTGATTTCTTGGATATTTCAAGGACTCGAAGTTAAATGTAAACAGTAATATAACAGCATTTCCTATGCTTTATTGAGTCGAGCTTAACTGCTGTTGCTTTCCCGTATATACTAAGATGTAAAATGGTGATACGCTGTCAACTATTGAGATAAACACATCTTACGTGCATTATTTTTTTTTTTCATTTCGTACTTGGCGTATTACATAATCATGTAATTGTACTTAGTTGTTATTTAGTCATTAATTGTATAACAAAAAATTAAATGACACAGCAGACGGCCTTAAAACCAGGACCTATCTAAAATTAAACAACGAATCGAATACAATAGCTTCTAAAAACAGACGATTCAAATGTTCGTACTTGGCATATTACATAATCATGTAATTCTACTTAGTTGTTATTTAGTTATTAATTGTATAACAAATATTTAAATGACACAGCAGACGGCCTTAAAACCAGGACCTATCTAAAATTAAACAACGAATCGAATACAATAGTTTCTAAAAACAGACGATTCAAATATTATAAATACGAATACGAGTACATATAATATTTGTTTGTAGCGAGATATTGCATCATGTCGATGCATTTCACTATTTGCTAGCTCCAAGGCCGACTCTAAGGTTACAAATAACGATAGTAACGTAGCTTATAAGTCGTAACGAAGTACTTATAGTTACTATGATATAATACACCATTTCCTTTAGCGACAATTAAATAGAAATCGAATGGAATGGAGGTTGTAAATAGGTGATTGCCGCTGTTGATTACTGCAGAAATACTTCCCTGGACTACTAGGAAGAACCGAACTAGAACTAAGAACTAGCCGGGATTAGAACCGATATTGTTAGTGAGCAACATAAAATACAAAAAAAATCATCATCATCGAAATCATTGTGTCTCAATCTCAACAGATATTTTTAACACATCTGGGAATCTCAGAAAATTATCCATTGCATCAGATGTTCTTAAGTCAACTTAAACAGACATGTGTGGGGATATGCCCGTCTATCTACCTGATGTAATGTTACATTTTCATTGTGTACCATCTTGCTTCATTGCAAATAATTTCGAAATTCCCCCGTTTAATGCCGAAAATAGGCATGCTGCTTTCTTAATACACCTAAAATAACCACCTAGTACTTATAGTAATGCCAGTTTCTTTATCCTTTATGAATATCTTGTTATTACATCTATACTCAGTTTTGTTTCTTTGTTCAAAGGGCCAGTCTATGGCCCAGAAGACTAAATTACATAGACAGCAGTAGAGCTAATCTTCAAAAATCTGCCTACTTTCACCGAGAAAAAATTTACGGATTAGCACTACAGTCACAGAAAACTGTCAATCTTGGAAGACACTAGGATTACTTTATAACTTCGGTCGTACGTGTATTGAGTTTTGTTATTCTTTTAAGTAAAGTTGCCCAAGCAACAACGTATATAAACCGTATGAAGTCATAATATACTGTCCTGCTACTAATTTGACGAGGTATTACGGTAACGATTACAACATCCACTTTTTCATCTTTATCTATAATTACTGGTGAAGCATTATGGCTTTCTGCATGCGCAATATGACATAAATTACCTTAGATAGCGTTGGTAGTGGTTGCTAGTGAGTCATTGAACAAACGACCAAGTAACATGTCGACACGCCATCTTGCTATAAACTCGTGTTCTTTTTTTAACTTATAATCTTGAGAAACTATTACTGTTGAGTACAGCCCTTAAATCGTGTAGGTGATATATGAGCCTGTATTTGTTTCTTGGTAGGTTACTTGTCGTAAAAGTCTAAGTGCTAACGACGCTTTTTATCTATAGGATAGTACGGTCAGCAACAAAAATCGGTGAACACTTTCTAAATTTTTAATCATAATTATTGAGAACATTGAAGAAAAGATGAAAATGACTTAAAAACTTCGTATCGATCGTATTATTTTGAGTCAATGTAGATGATATGTAACTTGAACAGTGTAAATCGACTTTTGTTGCAAACTGTAATTGCAAAAATATTGAAGTCCGCTACCAAAAATAATGAATGTTTTATCGGTATTCTACGGAAGTTGATTAATTATAATGGTTTGTTTATTATTTTGCGCAGTACATGATTAACAATAAAATATCGTTAAGGTAAAACTTTGTTATGTTGCGGTTTACGCTTATAAATAGGTCAAACCTATTAAAAATTACTGATAAGCTGCATTCCTGCCACAAATACCATCGCTAAATCACAATTTCACGTAAATTGTATGACAGTTTGCTTTACTGGAGTCGGTCCTATACTGCATGAGATCTGCATTGAAACTGCATTTGGCATTAGATCATTTATTTTGTAGTAGCTACAATATCTAACTTAATATTATAATGAGGTAAAATTGTTTGTTTATTTGTAAGAGGTAATAATGGTATGTGTGTAAGTGGTCTCCTTTCAGGCAAGGCAAGATAAGGAAGTTGCCAGACGCACGTATAATGCCTGGAAGAGTACTGGTTCATGAAAGAGCTATTTAAGGGTGATTTACCTATCCCCTTAAAACGCTCCCCTTAAAATGGGACTGGGCGGGGCATGTCTGCCGGATGCCGGGTAAGCTGTGGGCCCTGACACAGTCAAGCGGGGTCGCGGTAGACCAAGGAGAAGATGGCGGGACGCCTTGGATGGCTTCCTCGCGAATTGGCGGGATGACGCACAACATCAAGAGAAATGGAGGGAATAGGGGAGGCCTTTGCCCAGGAGTGGGACAGCAACAAAAAAAAAAAACGGTATGTACCGCACTGGTACGATTGGTATTGAGGGGCTCGTGGCTAAGTAGTAATACCATACAAATCGATCGGCGCTTGCCTAGGTCGGTCCGTGGATGGGTGACCATCCATATCATACGAGACTCCTCCCTGTCTCGAAAAGCACGTAAAGCCGTAGGTCTCAGCTGTCATTCGTAGATCTTTGAAAGTCGTTATGGGTAGTCAGAAGCCAGAAAGTTTCGACAACCAGTCTTACATAAGGGTAAGGTGTTACGCAGTCACTGGGTTGTGGAGGTCAAATAGGCAGTCGCTCTATGTAAAACTGCTGCTAGTATTCAGCTGGATCTGGTTAGACTGGAAGCCGACCCCAACATGGCAAAGACTAGGCAGATGACTGGAATACAAAAAATCTATCACTGGTCATGTTTCACTATTGCTGAGTGCCATAGACTATGTTTCATAATTATGTAGTTTACTTTCATGCGGACCAAGTTTCGGGTAGAAGCTGTATTCAATAGAGAAAGAAGAAACATAAGTAGTCTTCTCGAAATCTAACTCCGACAGCAATAAATAACAAAACATAGGTCAAAGAGAACAAACAGTAGCCATCCAGTCTACAATCAGATAAAAGAAAGAGAGAAATCGTGGTCGTGTGCTCATTTTCACATACAAGAGAAAGACAAGTTCTTTTACGTTTTCCACATTGCTTATGCAATAAGTCGGGACAATGCTAAGGTAAATAAGAAGCGACGCAATAGTTACTGAAAAAGTAAACAACTTGAACTGTCGACACTATTTTCGCAGCAGTGTAAATAGAAAACACAGGTACTGCGCAATCGCGATATATAGTCCAATATATCCCGATATTAATAAAAACACAAAACTCTTACGAAGCTCCGGAATCCACCGTGCCAACTATTTGGCAAATCACCAGAAATGGTGATTCATCGCATATAACTTATGCCAGTTATTTATCTTCGAAACCATGTAATTGATTAACGCTAATTGGAACGGCCGGATCTGTTGATGATATTATACGGACATTATTACGACTTAAGTTTTACGATTGTACATGTAAAAGTACTATAATAGTTAATTTATGCGACAATTTCAACAGCAACGCATTAAACGGCTTCTAATTAGTCTTTACTCAGCTGGCCGGCCGTTATAAGTCATTACATGAAAAATTGGAGCAGTTCATGATCTCAGTTGTAGGGCAACATTGAAATAGTTTTTAGCGCACGCAGCTTGGGAAAGAGCAAGAATTCCTCTATAAACTGCCAATGGTAGCTGTGTTATTAACAAAAAGATCAGAAACGTGAAATATCATCAACAAAGCGCACTAACATTACAAACATCGGTCCACTTCAGAGCGCAGCGGCGGCGTACGGTCAGAGATAACCTTCGACAAGCGTCAAACGATGCGATTGTGTAATCGCCGTCGAAGCTGTTAAGCCAACAATGGTACCTTTCAGTGGAGCACGTTGTAAATCATACAAGCGGTCGTTTGTGGCGCGTGCGCCATTCGATACGACACGATAACAACGAGACACAATCAGCTGCATAGGACTAACCCGCCACAAAACAAATTATGCTTAACGTCAATGAACATAAAGATCAATTCGTGTGATTTACGTTAAGGTGTGCTCAATGTAGACGCAATGGACCATGAATTGTGATAAATAGTGGAGAACAATTGTCCTTTATTTCGGAATCACGTTTCTATAACCCTTATTCTGAGAAAGAGTTACCATTGGAATAAATTACCAACAATAATAGGTACCTAGGTGTTGTGGTTCGTGACCGCAAAAGAGATAAAAGCTGCCGCAAACGAGCTCAGCGTTAGAATGAGAACATTATGATTAATTAACATGAATATATAAACTAATATACTTTAACGACATGCATTAACCCAGAACGCAACAGCTGATAATCCCAATAGGTATAATAAAAACATGTTTACATCTTTGTCAACCATTTCCGCCTTTTAGTTTTTACTCTGTGTAAGTGTGTTAGCATCCTTTTTATTGCTACATTATTTATTTTGGCATCGAAGAAATTGTTTCAATAAATATACTGCAGAGTTATAATTCTTACTGTCAAAATACTCGTACACATTTAAGAAACTCCTGGCACAATGAATAAGCAAGAAAATGTAAACTTTTCCTATTTACAAACATTAAAAATAAATCTTTTAACTGAAAATATTCTTTTACCGAACGATGAGCCTTCACGTATAAAAAGCTCTTGAATAAAAATAAAGAGGATGATGTTTCCGTGATGCCAAAATAAACCAGAAACATTTATATCAAACATTATTATGGATGACAAGGAGTATTAAATGTCATAGAAAATTAAATTCGAGCATGCCAAATGGCATGTGTAATATATTTTGACACCAAATTGCCTCAATGTTGCGTCAGCGGCGTTCTCAGGAGTCTCGAACTGTGTCTGTCATTTAGTCTGCACGATTCTATTTCCAACTAGTTTCGCCGGATTCTAAGCGAAGACTGGAGAATTTCAAAAAAATCAGTTTTAACTGATAACAAAATAAATTCTCCAGTGTGACAAGTGGTAAATGAAACGTTATTGTTTTGAACTCGGTTCTAGTCTACGAGGAATTTTTTGAGAGTTTGCTAATCTTGAAACACGTGTCCTCTGAGAGTCCTACGGTTCACCTTTTGAAGTGGTTGCATCCGGGCACTTTGCAGATTCTTCTAAATTATGTATTTTTCCTCGATGGTGTATTTTTAGTGTCGGCTCCTGGCGCCAAGCTTGCCTTGACCGCAGTTCAGTGCAACAAAACACGGTTCACGGAAGGCTGACCTTACACTTCAACACGATCGATATAGTATAGGTATGTTCAATGAGCGAGCATCAGGGTAAAGGAAAAACATGTTTGAATGACGTGTAAACAGTGTGTTTGTCACAATGGAAAAAATCACACCAAAAATTTATCAATATTGAATGCCTGAAGTAAAGTAGCTGTCATGCTGCACGTCAAAGTAATCCTAATAGCTGAACGATCGAAACGATTTTGTTAATTCACTAAGTAAATGTTTACAAAAAAGTAAAATTAGCATATTTACTTCTTACTCCAAAGCAGTGGAGGTAAGCTCTAAAATCTATTTTCATCGCGGGTTACACCACGATTTATTAGCGATGTAAAATCTAAAAGTGTGATTTCACAACGATACGTGTTAGATCCATGCGGTGCAGCGGTGCTATGAGAACGTTCATTAGTTTTTATTACCAGCAAGACAGCACCACGAGACGAATGCATAAAAGGTTTAATTAGCTCTCTGAGTAAATGACATTTACACAAGAAACCATCTCAAAACGAATAGTATAATTTATGAAACTCGTAAATTATGATGAATTTATAAGTCCGGTTCTACTTTCATCATCTTGTTTCGGTTTTGTTTTGCAATACGCTAGTGTTGCAGCAAATAAGGCAAAAAAGAAAGGTTAGTATCCGAAGGTCGAGTCGTCGTTATTGACTCGTAAGTCTAGACTCCTAGCTATACATCAAAACACACCCCGACGAACGAAACTTTACGATAGCTAAACAAATCGTTAATAACATGGTAAAATTGAAGCGACGCGTGGGTGTAATTGATCAATGTTTATACTGTGTGTTGATGCAATCAAGTATAGTTTATTCAGTATCAAATTATTTACTAAACAAAGTTGTTTTATATCTCCAGTAATACTGAAAAGATTTGAAACTGTTCCTTCATTGTTAATTAAAACTGTGGAGCAGAATTAGCATTACTAGTACACAAGCTCAAACTGAATCAGGTCATAGCCTTGGAATCATTTTGAATAACACAGTACTGCACAGTCGTGAAAAATTAGAATCCTTAATCATATGACAGCAGTGGTTTTCCACTTGGAAATGGCTCCAGATTTATAAACACACTGGCACTCACACGCGCTGAAATCGTCACATAAAACTTGCTACATTTAAGAGCGCAATTTGTCTCGACTCCAACACACATATATTGGCGTGAAAATATTATGGAAATATAACAGTCAATGTTTAAGAGGGTGATAATATTGCAAACAAAGTTGATATACATGAATATTTGATACATGGAAACAAGCTGTTTGCACATTTGAATGACAGATTTGCGTTCACGGTATTTTGTAGAAACTATTTTGAATATAGAGTTATTTAAAAATATGACGCATATAACCACTAATACAATACATAAAGTGGTTTAATTGAATCTCGTGGCGGTAGTAAAGATTGTCGGCTACCACCCACGGCTAACAAAATTAGACGAATGACGAATCTAACGTGTTAAGACACCGACGAGACGTGTTCGATAAACGCAGAGGACAACAAATGATAACAAAAAAAAAATGTAGACGGTCAAAAAATGAAGAGATAAACAACTCTAATTTGTCAACTATGACGGTCAAGCACGAGATTCTTTGGCCATTTCACCGATGTAACAGATTAATGACACGGTGCGCAATAATATAAACAATAGTTGAACCAAACGATTTTATACAAACTGAAAAGGCAGTTACATTAATGTTTACTGAGAATTTTGGAAATGTACGAAATGTAATCGAATTCGCTGTTGAAAAAACTGAAGAATAACAGAGAGAAACAAAGAAAGTGCGTGGTTTAAATATAGCGGGAGCAGCCGGGCGTGCTTGTGCAGTAACTTGACGCTAATGACATTAGTAAGTTAACACCTGAGGAGCAGTGAAGGTCACGCAGTGAACCTTGGAACAATCACGGAGGGTGAGGCCCGGCTTGTGAGGGTAGTGACCGATGATGAGTGCGGATGACTAGGGGTAAAATTAAAGGATATAGTGCTAATGTATCTCAATTCAGTTATTCAGATCGGATTCCCTGCTTGAAATTTATCTACTGGTGCAAATTAGATGGAAATTAAAGATGGATGCTCTCTATTATTTCTGTGATCTAAGTTTGCCATCTATGCAGTCCAACTGCGTATCAAAACCTGTTTTATTTGGCATGTTTTGAATTCGAATACATTATTTAAAATCAGTGTCCTCCTACGGATTACAGTGATAAACAAAACAAAATATTTATAACAGATTTAATATGAATACTGTTTTTTTTATGGATAACATCATTGTTTATTTATAGCAATAGTTATAGCATGGACCAAAACAAGAGAACAGGTAAAATAATAAAATGTTTTATTTATAGGGATCTCCTGTTGGGGTTGTAATTTGACGCCAAGGTCGCACGCAAAGGCCGTACATCGAACTTTCCAGTGCCTTCCGGGTGCCAAACAGATGATTGATGGGACGTTATGGGGTACTAACACTATTAGCGGTTCAACGACCAACATAATGGCATTGCAAATTAATGTTTGTATGCCGCTATGATTATTTAGAAATTATCTTGGTGTAACATTATTTGTATGTGAGTATTTCTTTTGACTTTGACCTCTTCGTATTTTGAATTAAGTTCATTGATCCCATGTTTTGTTTGTAGTACATCTTCTTGGAAAGTATCACTACAGTATTAGAATTGTGAAAGTCTGTTTCGGATCTTTTTAGTGGAAATGTAAATAAGTCTTGTTGAAACAATGATTTCCCATATTTACAAAACGGCAATCATTGTTATTAAATTCAGAGTAATAATGTAAGCGTTCGTATTAACATTAACAAACACTATTTCAATTTTCCCAGCGAGATAAGGCACATCCTGAGAATGAATCATTGTGATTCGCAGTATCCTGAGTATTTTAGTAATGCAGAAACAGATATGATAAAAAAATAATTAAATACGTTTAATTTTATCATTATTGTTAGTTGGTACCTACTGAAGTTTATTATGGAAGCATGTCCACTTCATGAACAAGATTAAAGTTTTCCATTTCATAATTTCCAATTCACAAATTCACAAAAGTTTAATTTTTTTGGCCTGGTCATCACTTTCTCGATCTTATCTGTTAAAAGAAACAGTTCTACGATACTTATGAATTCAGACAAACAAAAGCGTCGTATTATTTTCAATTCAGAACTATTTGTCACAATAATCACAAAAAAACAACAGTCCAATACCCGAAGGAAACTTTAATCTCCCGTCTCTTAAGCAGGTGACCGTTACAATGGCGGCGTTCATTGAACCTGTTGTCCCTGTAAGTTGATGTTCCTTGTAAACCGATCGGGCACAGGAATAGTTCCATAAGCTTGTGCACACGTCAATCGACGCATTGGAGCGTTGCTTTACATGATCGCACCCTAAAATAACTGTGTGTTGTCAACGGTGCGTTAACAACGTGCGTGAGTGACTCGGGTCAGTTTTAATTATTTGTTGTTTTAAAATTTGGCTTTTGTCTAAATATAGGGATGATAATATTAGCAAAGAAGTAGGTAGTGGCATTTCGCAGTACATACTTCGACAATTTTATTTAGTTACTTAGTCAATTTATTCCGTTTAGATATTGATGAGCACAGCTTTTTGTACCCTAGTAATATGTAATCATCTCTAAGTGTTTCTCTATCTCTAAGCATCTCATAGTGGGAAGCCTACACTAATAAAATAATATATAAATACAGATTTCCGTTGGCGCCACAAATATTGAACTTAATACATATCTCAATATTTGCCGGAGCCCGCACTCGTCATGTTTGTCCATCATTCACTCTCAAACGAGCATAGAAGAGGTTACACAAACTTCACTTAAATTCATATCTGATTTGCATACAAAAAATGCAAATGCAATTAGCGAAACTGTTGATCCAACATTTGTTATGAAATCATAATTGCTATGGTTAGCCATGTTCGGCCTTGAGAGGATTGCAAATTCCATTCTTTCAATTAACACATTCGCAACTTTCTGGGAAAATCGTTCTATTGGCACACATGGCAATATGAAGTTAATGGCGCTCGGAGATCTGTTAACACATAATCGCATACGGCGTGCAATGTTGTTTTATTGTTATGTGCGATAGTTAAACTTCACCTGTCCCCGCGGAGAGCAATGCGGAATCGGCATATACATAAAACGTTTAGCGGCCGTCAAATTTAGCGGACGCTTGAAAAATGTTACCGACACAACGGTTAAGTTGTTTAGCATGCCACTAAGTACTGTTATGTGAAAATTAACAAGTCAGTTCTTAAAGATAATGTTGAGATTATGTGGCTGTGAACTTGGTTTATAGATATAAAGCTAAGATTAAACTTTGTTAACTACTGTTTATGCTATTATTAATTGAATAGTATTTTCTTTAATTTATACATGTTTATCTTGTTTCCTACAAAGAATCTGGTTTGTTTGAAGGAGCTTACAAATTCAGCCGGTATCGGTGCCCCAATCAGCTGGCATTTGGTCGGTCAAAACAAACAAGCGATGACGTAAGATCCAGGTGAGTTGTTTGTGCCATAAACTATTAAATAAAATACGATCCTATTAATCCTCATGTCGGCGGATCAGTTAATCTAACACGCACAGCGCGTGCAAACAGACATCAAAACAAAAGATAAAAAAATTACCAAGCCCAATTTGTTTACCCCGGGAGCTGACGTCATTGGTTGAAGAACCCGATGAGATCATGTGGTCGTCGCACTGACATTAGCGTAC
Organism: Charanyca ferruginea; assembly: GCA_947361185.1. NCBI lineage: Eukaryota > Metazoa > Arthropoda > Insecta > Lepidoptera > Noctuidae > Charanyca > Charanyca ferruginea. The sequence continues at coordinate 24,796,749 of OX376058.1, read as the reverse complement.
CCTGCCGATTAGGGTTGAAAAACTAAGTCAATTGTTACATCAAATTGTCATTCGAAGGCTTAATAGGTCGGTGACACGCAAGCTTTTAAGTATCATCAAGACAAAGGGTAAAAAGATAATAAAGCTTTGGAGTGTCCTTAGAGATATTAGAGTGCCATTCCTAAATTTTATTAACATAAACATACATAAAGCAGCGTACTTGAAAATTAATTACATTGACTCTTGACTGACATATTCATCTGGGAATAGGAGTGAGAACAGAACCTTCGAAAACTTCAGAGCAATTTGTAAGATAGTCAACTAATTACGACTACATAGGTATGTACTTATATCAAATATGGTGTTATATAATTTTAAATTAAGCTATTACACCCCGTAGACTGCAACACGATGAGTCATCGAGCCGGATGTTTTTTCAGACATGTAGGGCATCATAAGACAGGTAATGACGGTGATATATAACTTTTATCTCGTTTGACAGTACGAGTACGTGTTTGTAAAAGATTAGTTCAACGTAACATGCTTTCGAGGAAGTCAGCAAGGTGGTTTTATGGTATTAGAATGGTTTTCGTCATAGCTGTGTTAGGCATCCATGTAGTTGGGCGCCATTACGGATTTTTCATTAAAATTCCGAGACCATCCAAAAGCTCTCGGGAAATAGTAATCACAAAGCTATTAGAGATTTTATATTCATTCAGTAGATTAAAATACTTTTTAACCAATATTATTGAACAAACAGAGCAATTCAGTCAATAACCAACACCCTGTTCATCGTCAATTTAAAACAGAAAACATGTGATCCGAGTAAGAGTTCGTGAGCTATTTCCACACGAGATAATCGTCGATCGACATACCAGTTCAGGAATTCACATCCTAGTTCGAAGCTTATAGTTTCCTCAATCAACTAAGCGAAGAAGAGTTTAATTAAATAGTTTTGGAGCAGAACTGTGCCGGTAACAGAGGCTTCCTAATAGTCGTTCTGTCATAGTAAATCAAAGTATTATTAGATGAGCATAAATAATAACGTTATTACTAAACGACGCGTGGTCTTTCTTAAGAATAGACCATCCTGTTTTTGTATGGTGTTTGGTAAAACTGAGGATTTGCTTTATAAATTGGAATTATTGGAAGAATCAACTTCAAAAATAATATACACCATAGTTGTTATACACATTGTGTATGCGAGAAGGAATGCACAGAATAGTTATTTTCAAAAGGACTATTAGTTAGTAGCGATTTCCTTGTAATTTTCCATCGAACAATGTATCAAGGTATTATAGACTGAACGTCAATAATAAGTTATTATCTTAAGTGGATGGAATAGACCGACTATGACACACAGTTGAAAGGACACAGCGCTGTGCAAGCGCAACCAAAGTATTGTTCTAAGTTTTTTTTTTTTTTTTTTTTAATCTTGGGACAAGTTTGTAACACAGTTCAGGCATACGCGAACGACATGCTAGGACCGATACCGGTCGGTATTAAATCAAATCAAACCGATCATTTATTATGTGCAATTTTCATACAAAGGATAAAGGACTAAACGTCACGGTATCGTCATTAGCGGAAGATTTATTTTCATGTTTCGTAACACAATGACCATCATTAGATTGTGGGTACGTGATTACTTGGACATAAATCTTTAGACGTAATTTTACATTGTGTTGAAGTTACTACTTCAAACTGGATTGTGCAGTATTCAATAGAAGGAAGAATCGTGAACTTAATACACATATTTCAGTTTTTATGTGCAATAGCATCTCTATTGCACAACACAATGCATACATAAATATATTTGTTTAAAGAATTCAAAATCTGCTACCTATACTAGTTACAACGGCACTCGCTCTTTCATTTTCAGGCACAATTCAGATTATGCAAAACATGAAATCGATTTCATTTTTGATCTTGTTACATTCTGTACTCTTGCAGTCAAGTAATTTCCTATGTTCTGTCAATTGGCTTTATCGTAACGTAACAAATTACTCTTATCTGCAAATGACGTTTGTTGCATAAAAGGAGCGGGAAAAAAGAGAAAGGCAATTAGGTAATTTCAGATACCGTAACTGGATAAACATTCAGTATATTTGGAAGTAAGAAATAAGATAACGTTTTAAATAAATTACCTTAAACAGACTTAGGATACTTTCTCTGTTTGCTAAACTGAGCTAATGGCTAAGAGTTAATGTATCGAACGAATCTAAATACTTTTCTAGAATGCGAGTGGGGCTAATTAGTGTTGCCAACCAGTTCGTCTCGTCTCGAGTTAACACTTAAAACAAAATTCTTTTGAGACACAGACAAGTCACGTTTAGCAACACACTTGTGTAATGATTTTTGTAATCGGAATCCTTCCGGAGTTTATCTTTAAAAAACAAACTTTCATCATCATATCAGCCTATTGCTGTCCACTGAAACGTAGGCCTTCTAACAAACAAATAAACTTTCATCATGGCCCCCTTTAGACGCTCATTTCTAGGCATAAGTCTCCCCCAGAGGGGGGATGCTTGGCCGATGCATTTTGGCGATCGTAGTAATTGTTATGGTACTAAGAAGGACGCTGCTGCCCATCCTCTGGTTTGGTCCAATATCCCTCGACACCCACGGGTAGAAATGAGGTGGTGCTATTCGCGACCGGCACCACACAGCTAAACAAACTTTATCTCTTTATAATATTTGTGCAGATCCAGCAGGCTTGAGTCCAAAAAGCAAAGAAGACCGAATTGAAAATAGACGAACAGAAAACTGTAGTACATTCGCAACGAAAAACATAAGCCACTGAAACTGCCACTACGTTACGTAAAGGACACGAAACTGCATATAAACCTTTCAACTACCCTATCCATCAAATGTACGACGTGCCATAATTCATATAGACGCGACGCAATGGACGTCCAGCCATCCAGTTAGCGATGTAAATCAAGACAATTGCATGCCCATGCGCCGGTGGACAGCAGCCTTCGTACTAAGTGCATTGCAATTTGTTATGTAAAGTGTGACTAGCCGTGTATTATGGAAAACTGGTATCATTATTATGGCTAGCGTTCTGTTCACTGGGTTTGTGTGTATAAAATTGGATCAGTAAGTTAAGTTAGGCTTGCAAGGAATTAAAGGAATATTGCGAAAACTTGGATGATCTATATCAATACTGTATTATGGAAAAGATAAAGTTAATTTAGAATGTATTTTTTGTTTCTAAAAGGTAATCTTTGGAAGTATTAGTGTGATGACAAAATTGTTTTGACTGATAGGAAGCTACTTATTGATGTGTGTTTATAGTACAGTACAGTCGTCTTCCACTCAGACGAATCGCGGGCAGAAGTTAGTAATTAATAAGTACCAATTCGATTTCACAGTTTGAAACCACAACATCGACAAAATAAGAACTGCTTCAGTAAATTGTGTACAAGTATTGAACCGGTTCTTGGGAGGTAATACATTTGATCACCTCCGTTTATAACACTGACCTAGACTTGAATGAAACATTGAAGATAATAATGAAAAGAAAGAAAAAAAAAAACAAAGAGAAAACAAGATTGTCTGTGGTACCGATCCGATGCGAATTCAATTTACTTTCACTATTCTCTCGGGAGTTGTATTCAAATCGTTTGTTTACACAATTTTATTGGCATAAACTTATTTTCCTTTCGCCTACATTGACCTGTGCCAAAGGTAGGCTTTCTAAAGGTTTAATTTAATGAAAGACTTGTTTATGAGTGAAGAAGGCATGAAAGAATTAACGATTATGTAAATGGAAACGAACGACTGGCTATGCCTTAATAAATATATTATTTATAAGTTTCCAAGCAAGTTGCTTTAACAGCGATAACTTTGAAATGACTGCAAATCTCAAGTGACCTAATGTATTTACGTGTTAAGAAAGTCAGTTAATGTTATCAATATTTATCACGTAATAAACAAATATGGATATGTAGCTTTCTAAGGCGTTTGCTGTTTCATTGAATGACACGTTTAAGATTACTTGCGACTTGGATTACCATATGCAGTGTTATCATAATTTCTGGATAAGGTGAGCTGGACAACGGTGGGTTAAGTAAATATTTAAACAGACTATGTTAGACATTATTTCTAACCTGAAAGATAACCCTAAGGTATTACGCACGTTCACCTATCGCTCTGTCTACATTGAAAGTCCATTTAATCACGTAACGTTAAGTACAATAAGTATGTAGGTACATGACATGTTATGATAGCCTGGTATTATCTCGTGGGATTCTTTGTCCTTTTAAGCCTATGAAACTTATATTATGACTTCGTCTCGTTTAAATACAGCTCCTAATTAATCACTGACCACTCGGAATTAGTTATCTCCGTGCTAGCTTTCGCTCGCATCTTCATTCGCGTGAATTTTAAACAAATTTAATTAATTTTCAGAATTTTTGGAATAGGGAATACGTATTTTTTGGTTTATCAAATCAATAAAAACTGACGAAGGTAAAACGCATCAAAGATCATGAGTGGGGGTTTGTGACGTCACTTCGCCAGTAAAAGTGTACTGACATAGTGACGTCACACGAGTTTTTGACGCACTGTATTGTCTTAATTTTTGGTTTACGTGAAAAAAGAAAAAACACGTGTCTAATATTTTTTGGTAATCTATTTGACGGACTAATTACATGTTTTTGGTAAAATTATTGGACTAGTGATTCCAGCGATGTAAGCACGTTCAAATAAAAGATCAATCTCTTTGGCTTTATAATACTAGCTTTTGCCTGAGACTTCGTCCACGTGAATTTCCTTATAGATTATAGATAGTACTCAAGAATAAAACGTAGCTTTTTACCCCATTGGTGAAGTAACCTTTGAAATTAGAAAAGAAGTTTCGTACTAAGTACTCCGCACACAAATGACCTCGTTGTAATATTATTCAAGAAATATAGACTATAAGTAGATATAGAGATATTGATTTTATAAATTAATTTAGTAAAACTCAGTACCTTTAGTTTAACAGCAGATTCTTTAAACGACTGACGTAAAATACATCCTTTTTAGCAAGAACTGTGGCTTCCGAAAAGTTTCAGGCAACTAAAACAAACCGGCTTCCAGTAAACTGTTCAATGACGTAGAGTGTTACAGAAACCATTTGTTTACACGTTGTTAACTAAAATAGTAGAGAGGAAGAAAAATTTCGTCGTAACACATTAACAGTTCCTAGAGATGTCGCAGGAAGTTCTTAACTATTTTGTTCCTTTTACGGCCACGATATATTTCAAAGGGATATATAAGAATAATGACTTTATGTTGCATTCTAGCTGTCAAAGACTTGATCCTTTATTATTTTTAGAGTGATATAATGTGTCAACTAAGTGGATATTTTACCTTTTAAGTCGGTCCTTTTTAAAGAATTACAAATCCAGGGTCATTCATTTTCCATTTTATGTTTTGTTGTGAATCAAGGGAACATAAAAACTGTTTGAAATTGGGTTTTTATTTAGGTGTAATATGAAACTAACAACTTTAAAAGAGGAATAAATAAGAAGATAATTGTACCTACGTTTTTGTCTTAAAGCAGATTTCACCATTGTTGCCGCATTGGTGGAATTCGCATTTAACAATTAATCAATGTTAGAATATGTGGAAATGACCGATATGTAAACCAGTTGTTCACAAGACTGCCATATTTACGACACTCACAACTATAAACTCTTCAGTTCTGAACGATTCTCAAAATAGGTACAGTCACGTCAAAAATGAGTAGCAGTCAGGTGTCAATGCTTCAGATGCGCTCCACTTGCGCTACTCAGGTTTCACACGCATATTTATTTTAATCGCCCATTTATCTACGACATTACGCATTATTGTTACGACACAACTGCAAATGTGTAACCCAACACGTAACGCACCGCATGTAACGCAGTTGTGACTGACTGTACTGATCAGTTAGTTAAAACAGAAAATTGTGCAGAATGCCGATTCGCTTGTTAACGGCTTTCTAATAGTAGGTAGGTAATAAGAATTACAAGTTCTATGATAATTGGATTTTAATAATAGTCGGTTTTAAGCTATTGTTGTTTGAGGAAAACTGGCAATTAAATCGGCATCGAATGTTCTACCGATCAAAACAAACCATTACATACGCATATAGTATTGTTCGGTAACACAGCCAATCTTATATATAAAAATCTTCTGTGCGTGTGTATGAAAGTGAACTCCTCCTAAACGTCGTCGTTGTCGTCTGTACCGATTTGGATGATTTCTTTTGTGTGCGTTCCAGTGGATCCGAGAATGGTTTAGATTCACAATTGGACCCGGTAGGTGGCGCTGCAGTCGAGTTATAGGACCTTTTTATTTTAAGGGCCGGACAACGTCTGCCAGGACCGCTAGTTAATAAATATAACTAGGATTTTCAGGAAAAAGTTCATAAACAATTGCATAGATCAATTGAATACAAAAATAATAGTATTTTTTTAGATTTAAGCCTAATAATTTGCATAAACAGGTACCGAACAGGTATATCTGTAGGTACCTATTAGTGACTGAGGGTAAATCATCAATATATTACATCAGGGGACCAAAACAGAGCTGTCAGAGTCTATTTTACTGCACAGAGGCCAGTACATCAAGCTACAACACTCTGTCAAATTTCTTTGATAGATTTTGAACTTTATTTCAAAAACATTTAGGTTCATAATACAATTGGGAAAATTTGACAGTTTGGCAAATAAAAAAAAAAGAAGTTTGGTAGAGGTTGATGTGCACGCGTGTGTACTTACAAACTAATCGGAGTGAAGTCCAGCTGAAGTGAGCGTAAAGGCGTAAATATGACTACACAACGCAATTATGTCAGTTGATGTAACTTTACGCATATATATGTAATAGTTACTGTTGCCTAGTATAACATGTGGTGGTACAGTAGGCCACTTGCTCGCCCTTCGCTGCACATTATTGCTCGACACATAGGCAATTAGGCACATGAGTATGCATTTTGTTGAGAGCTGACGTTGCGATAATATGTCTTCGAAATACATTTCGACGAGAATTTATTTTAACGTTGAAATAATATTTTGTGTTGAAACACCTTAAAAGTTTCACGTCTCAAGCAGGTTACAAGGGTTCGGAATAATGGAATTAAAAATAAAAGAGCTCCAAAAAAATACAAACGTAAAATCAGAAGAAAGAATAATGGAATTAAAAATAAAAGAGCTCCAAAAAAATACAAACGTAAAATCAGAAGAAAAAGTGCTTTAACAATATTTTCCAGAGTTCAAACTTTTAGAGCCTTTCAGCAAAACACTTATGAAGGTGGTTACTAGACAGAGTAACAAACTATTAGAAGTGAAGCTAGAAAAACAAACAAAACGGATTTTCCGAGTATACAAATAAATAACAAATCCACATAAATTAACAATTGCTGCTTATTGAACAAAGACTGTTTATAATAAAATAAAATAATTTAACACACAGCCAATTTCAGTGGTAAATAAATAACAAAAACATCAAAAGTCGCCGCATAAAAGTAATCGATTTGCAACAAACAAACACACAACGAAACGACGTGTAATAAAATAACAATCGGAAACGTATACAATACGCGATGTCACCCGTTGTTGCTATAATACCCTTTTGACGAAAACATCATAAAACAATTTGAAATGACTTCATGCGGCAATGGATCATGAACCATTGGCGCATTTCCACCGGGAAATACGTACAAGGCTTTCGCTGTAATGTTCAGAGAGGATTGTTTATTCAGTAAAATTGAAAAAACGATATCACTGCAGTTTCTAGCAGATTGCGCCAAAACGTAAGAAGATAAGCTTGGCGGAGTTTCAAACATATTGTGGTCTGAATCATTTCGAAATTATCTACCTACATGATGAAATTGCTTTGGATAAAACATTTTGAAACCGTTACAAACTGAGACAGGCTGAAAATTAAGTTCAGATTAAAAATGTAGAAGCTATCTTTCTGCCTTCACATAAAAGCTAAAACACTCACTAAACACACCATCCCATCATGAAAATACAGCGAAATAAAGATTTAAGAGCAAATGCAACTCTAAAACAAGGCAACAACTTTATGAAAATGGCTCCACATGGTCCTCCATTATCAAGCCATGGTTCTTACATATTCCTTTTAAGCTTCATTAAAGTATATGTATCCTGGATCGTTATGAGGCCTACTGCAGACGTGATACTACATTAGACAACCTTGTAAGATAAAAAGTTTCGTAGCAAGCAAAATGAGGTCGACGTCGTGAAGTAATGAAGACAAAAACCTACTTAGCTACTTCTAAATTGTATCACCTAGCAATTTCGTTTCACGGAGGAGCTTAGCGGTAAAGAAAATACTGATAGAGGAAAAAAACAAAGAATACTTAGTACAAATGAAATAGGAATACTTCCAAAACGTAGGGTAGGTCTCTATGGAGAAGAACGAGCAAGAAACTCCACGGACACTCATTTAAATCAAGTTTTTACAAAATACTGATTACATTATTCACGTTGCTTCTATATGTGAAAACAATGCAGGTTCTTATAATCATAGTAAAATACAATAATTATAGGACAATCAGGAACAAATTAACCAAGTATAAATAAAATCTGAAGTGGATTCAAAGTGCTTAACGCATTGGTATTTTTATTCGCCTTCCTGGTAGGCGTCACCAAGTTCCATGATGTCATTAGACTGATCCCTGAATCTGACGTCATTTTTGAATGTTTACGCAGCAGCAGGTCAGAAGCTTTCTTTTGCCTTATGAATATGATCACAAATGGAAGCCATACCTCAGATTAAGGCGAAAGTATTTTCGCGAAATCGAATCCGCGACTCTCCCTGTATTCGAGATATTCAATGATTTTCGCCATAGAGGACAAAATATTATCAAATTAAGTATGTCATTTTAAATCAAACATCGCTAATTGGTTTTGGTATTTATTTATTCTGCTTCCTTGTAGGCGTCATAAAGTTTAATGATGTCATCTGATGGACTCCTTGGTCTGACGTCATTTTCACTTGCGCAGGCTGCACGAAGCTTTCCTTTGCCTTATGACTAATACAACTGAAATAGCCCGTATCAATACTTAACCAGCAAACATTTAATGTTTGGGTTGAAGACTTCAAATAAAAGCTACATTTGCACTTTCCGCTTGTTATTGAGTGAACTTTCTCACAAGGTTTAAAGTAAAGATTGTTTAAATGTCAAATGATTTTCATGGCTACCTGTTTTAAGGTTTTAAGTTTCTATTTATTAAGTTGCTAAATTGTAATATGAATATCACATTCTATCACACTCTTGTATTCCACATAAACAACGGTAGTTTCTTCAAAGGCAGCTTTTCAAAGGTTTTTTTAATATCAGCTAGTTATACCGCATTGCGGCGTGTGTTTCCACGAAGCACACGGCACGTGAGTAATTTTCCATCGTCCACAGGCGATTAGTCGAGATCAACGGCGGTAGTGAGTGCTGACAGTAATTGGAGAAAATTCACAATAATGACGTTGTATATTTTTCCACGTTTCACTTGATTGTATGTAATATTTTCCAATATATTGAACTCTTGCCATGCTGAAGAGTAGTATTGGATTTTCCTATGACTAGTACTTGAAACTGGGTTGTACCTTGTGGGTATTATTCACCCTCAGTTCTTAGGAACAGTCAGGGTCACGAGTTACCTACTCTTGAACTACTTCAAGCTCTCGCTTTGATAAAGTAAAATGTTCAGCTTTTTCCCTGAAGACCTTCCAAAGAAAAATTAAGCAGGCACATTATTATGTATTTAAGTCTAAGTCGTTTTGAAACTCGTGAAACCAATTAATAATAACATTAGTCATTTAGACAAAAATACATTTGGTACGATTAAATTTGTTTAAAAAAAGGCATCAGTTATGGAGATTAGCAAAAAATAAGCATACAAAACAGACTTGTATAATTAACAACACACCTGCCTAATATATTAGCATGCGCATTAATCCTTCAATTTCAATTCGCCGTCTATTCAAAGAAGGTGAATACAAATTAGAATATTAAGCAAAACCGCTTGTTTTGACTGAAAAAATGTAAACAGAACTGGCTTTAGACGATTATTATCATAATAACTATAAAATGGCGATTACGGTCCAAAAGTCGAAAACATGTTTGTTTGTCTACAAAAACGTAAAGATTGTGATAAGAATTGTGAAGGTTGAGATGAATATGTACTAGATGTCTAAACTTGGAATACTTACAAATGTTATCTAAGGCCTTTATTTTTTTCATGAATTAGTCACAAATGTGTTAATCAATGTAATATTTGTGTGTTTTTCTACGCTGAATTCAGAAATTATCTAAATATGTAGGTATTCTTATCTAAAAAATAATTCTTAGAAAATACTGAAAAATTAATTATTATATTTAAGTCGTACAGCTTATCTAGTCGCTACTAACAATACTTAAATCAAAGAAAAATGATCGTAGGTATAAAATATCTGGAAGTGATTTTGATTCGTTGGATTTTTTATTACTCAGGTGACTACGCAATAGGCACCTACCTAACTACTTAACTACTAATAATAATAGTACAAAAAAAGTCTTAGAATTAAACAATGGGTAATGTTATTTCGATGGCAATCTAATTTTTTGTCATTCGTGCAAATAGCGATATAATTTACGTACCCAAACGTAAAATCATTCCAAATCCGTTACGATTACGATGGAACTTTAAATTGTAGCAAAAAAGAAACAGTTTTTTTGATAAATTCGCCAGGTATTCTCATTCGCACGTTGTTTACCACGCATTTCTATTTATATCTGTGACCACTCGGTTTACGTTTTTTATCATTTGATGGTTTTTTTTTTAAGTAGCATGGGAACCGGTCGGTGTAGCTTTTGTAAATAATATAATATTATTATTGGTTGCCATTTATTTCAGGTTACATAAGTGTGGTATTAAAACCACAATTGATATTAGGTACTTGTCAATAATAAGATTGAAAACCGCATAATTATGGTCGTTATCGTTTCCTATGCAATAACTGCACCCTTATAGTGAACGCGCCTTTAAACTGTAATCATTGTAACCTTGCATTATTAGGTACACTATTACCCTTTTCAGAGCCTGACCTGAATACGATATTGAATAGAATGTTAGTTTAATAATTTATGTAGGTACCTACTGAAATATTTGCCATTGATAAAATATTTTATTTCTCTTTTTCTAGCCCTTTTTCTACCCCTTATAGGCAAAGGCCCTTTCCCTCCATTTCTCCCGGTGTTGTACCTCATCTCGCCAATTCTTGAGGAAGACATCCAAGGCGTCCCACCATCTCCTCCCCGTCGGTCTGCCGCAACCCCGTCTGACAGTAATATTTACCAAGTCCTGTCACCTACACACGTAGAACTTAGGACCTAAAGACGAGTTGCAGAGGCTGTTTTAAATAAAATTAACAAATATTTTAGCAGAAACGTTTAAGTATATGTATGTAGGTAAGTATCATTTATTTTTGCCATTGATTGAGATTGACGCTAAGAAGGACTAAAGTGTTTTTAAAACCTTGAGAAGACAGTTCCGTTAATTTGTTTAACGCCATATTATTTGTGAACTTCCGAAAAACAAGAAAATATGTCTGTGTTTTAAATACCAATAATATTTATGTAGGAATAAAACAATGTCACCTGCTCGTATGTGTAGTTTTCAATAATAAACTAATTATTCATTATTGACTCTTAGTTTTAAATCGATTACTACGTAGGTATTATTGTTCATAATATTTACAGTCTGGCTTGAAACTTTTAACCTAGCATGTAATAATCTGTATGTATACTAGATTTCCGTCCCGATGCTAGGGATCACGGAACAGATAAACTCTATTTATCTGTTCCGTGCTAGGGATTGACAAAGCAGAAGGACAGATGACAGGTCACTTCACCTAGGTGTTCACCGAGGGAGATTGTAACAGAATAAACATACAGGTAAACGTTGTTTTGCCATATAATTTGAACCTACGACCTATTCTCAGACCTATCAAATAATATAGAAAAAGTTTTCACGAAAATCGGTCAAGCCGTTTCGGAGGAGTTCGATTACAAACACTGTGACATGATTTTTATATAGTAGATTAACACGTTAACAGAAAATGTAGTATCCGTTTTAAGAAGAGTTTGAGATTTGGCATAAGTAGTTGAAATAATAATATGGAGGTTATGAGCAGTAAGATAAAATTAGTAAAGAAACAAAAAATTACAGTCGAGTTTCGACTACTGAACAAAGACTTGATATCACAATTTTGTACAATAATAAACTATAGGTACTAAAACCAGAAACTACATAAAAATAAAATGAAAATGCTAGATGGGCCGGCGGAGTAACTAGACTTGATAAAGTACGAAACGAGTACATCAGAGGAAGTTTTAAAGTCGCCCCTATAACAGACAAGCTCCGAGAAAGTCGTCTGAGATGGTACGGACACATAAAAAGAAAAGATACCGACCATACCGTGAATAGAGCATTACCACTTCATAAGGTAAAGCGCGGCGGCGGCCAACCGCCCGCCACATGGCTCTCAACTGTGACCCGTGACTTGAAGACCCTTCATATTGACAATCATACAACCCAGGATAGAGCATCCTGACGCCGAGTAACGACGAGAGCCGACCCCAAATGATGGCAAGAGACAAAGAAAAAGAAGAAGAGGTACTATAACCAGTAGAACTACAATAGAACATAACTCAAGTCTAAACATAGCGAAAGTGTAAAAAAGTTTCTCTAGATTGAATTACTTTATGAATAGAAATGGACGAACCAAACAATACGTTTCTTAGTAATACCGCAGCTAAACAATATCAGTTTGTATAATATACTCATTTACATCATATATTTACGATCTAACTAAAGATCGAAGGTCAATTTGCCATGTGTAGGTGTTAAGAAAACGAATTCGAAAACATGATTTTATATTATCTAATACCTTTAAAAGAGCAATTATTATTCTTGTACATATATATATATTTTAAATTTCGGAAACGGCTCCAACGATTTTCATGAAATTTTGAATGGACGGGGTTTCAGTCGCTTTCACAAAACGTCGCGTTAGTAACATTAAAATTATGCCAGGTAAAAAAATATTGCTCTTTCCAATTTCTTATTAAATGTTTACAAGTTTTTCAATTTATTCATTAATACTACATTTTTTCCGTACTAGAATGTCGTAACTCTCGTACATTTAATAGATTTAAAAGTAGGTATTCCATACTGTACTGAAGTAGGAATTTTTCAAAATTTTCTTCGTAAGTTGTATTAGTGAAAAAACTTCACAAACAATCTTTTTTAAAAATATTATGTTTTCTGTAATGAGTGTAATACGACTGGGAGCTATGTGTCGAAGCTGAGGCGGGTCGCTAAACCAGACTAGTAAAATTAAAAATATATGTGTCAATTTTGAAAATAATTTCAAAATTCGTGAACGAACCTTCCCTATTGTAGTTTACTTTCATATTCCTACAAGCCAGGATTCCAAGAGGACATCCTCGATTGAGCGCCCTAAAGGAAATAAATTAGCTAAGTATATTTTGGTCACTAAGTAATGTAGCTCCTTGTAACTTTGAAGATAGGTTAAGGGTATCAATAGCAATTTGTAGTTAAGTCAGATTCCCGTGAAATAACTTAATCCCAGAATGACAACATAATGATTTTTTAAATCTGGTAACACAAGATTTTAGATCACCTATCAAAAAATACCTATCTATATCTAGACTACTTTATACAAAGCGCGCTGTCTGAAATCTTTCGAATGTATTATCAGAAAGTTTATCTATACTAATATTATAAAGCTGAAGAGTTTGTTTGTTTGTTTGCTTGGTTGAACGCGCTAATCTCAGGATCTACTGGTTCGAATTAAAAAAATCTTTTTGTGTTGGATAGTCCATTTATCGAGGAAGGCTATAGGTCAATGCGAAGCCGGGTCGGGTTTCTAGTCCATAATAAGCATACTTAAATGATACTATTTGTAGCTGAAAGTATTAATATTATTTACCTGCTCGTGAATATCAGACGGACGTAAATAGTCTACAACTATGTAGGTAATACATACGTGTGATAGCAATAATACCTATAGATCTTGTAAACATATCTAACTGACCGAGTACAGGCAGTTGAAGTATTCAGCTATAATGAACAATCCAAAACGCGAGAGTTATTTCGGTCTTCGTTTTTGTTAAATAGGTGTGGCGTGCCTCAAGGCAGTATTGTAGGCCCGCCACTGTTCTTGCTCTACATAAATGATTTTGTAAACATCTTGAATCACAAATGTATACTATTTGCGGACGATACCACTATTATATTAAAAGGTAATGATAAAATTAGCTATGAACAGGAAATAAACACGGCTCTTCAAACGTCCATAGAGTGGCTAGAAACGAACAATCTAAAGGTCAATATCAGTAAAACAAAATTCATACAATTTCATACCTACCGATCAAAACCTTTGAACCTAAATGTAGCATATAAAGGAAACCCACTGACAGAAACTAACTCAGTTAAATTTCTTGGAATATCATTAGATAAATTTTGTTCTTGGAAAAACCATGTTAATGACGTTTGTGGTAAAATGAATAGTTTTGTCTACCCTCTGAGGCGTATTAGTTGCGAAATATCTAGGGACGCTGCAATTATCGCATATCACGGCTATATATCCTCCATTTTGCGGTATGGTATCATTCTTTGGGGCCGCTGTGTCGAAATTGATCGAGCATTTGTAATGCAAAAAAAGTGTTTAAGGGCTATTTTTGGGTTGAAACAAATAGATTCTTGTCGTCCATACTTTAGGAAATATAGGATACTGACTCTACCATGCATTTATATCTTGGAATCCTGTATTTTTGTTTACAAGCATAAAAGTCTTTTTCAGCAATCGACAAGCTATTATGCCCCTCGATCTCATAATGCCAACAAACTGTATAAACCCAAAACAAATCTCGTATTTACATCGAACAACAGTTATATTATGTGTATAAAATTGTATAATAAAATTCCAAGTAACATAACGTCACTCCCATTTTTTAAATTCAAGCGTATTTTGACAAAAATGTTAATTGATAAATGCTTTTATAGTGTACTTGAGTTCTTAGATTATAAGTTGTAAGTCGTGAACTGTAGTATAATGATTGTCACATTATTAATAATGAATTGTTATCAATTTAAAATGAATTTAATACAATTTGATACTTTATTTATTTAATGCATGCCCAATTCAAGTCAATTAATTTTTCTATAGATAATAATAATTATGTAAAATTTGCACGCTGAAATTAATGGCAGAATAAGAGATCAACATACTATTTTATAAGAACATTCTGTACCTTATTTACGCAAATAAATGAATTTGATTTGATTTGATTTGATTTAAAAGTAGGCATCATGACACGACAAATTCTCAGTTTTATGATTATTATTCAACTTTTTACGATTTGTCATAAACATACATACAACATATTTGACGACACGGTTGGCGCAGTGGCTGAGCGATCGACTGCTGCGCAGCGTGTTGCGGGTTCGATTCCCGCCCAGGGTAAACATTTGTGTGATAAGCACTTGTGTTTGCCTTGTGTCTGGGTGTTGTTTTTCTATATATGTATGTATTTACAAAAAAAAATGTATTTGTGTATGTATATCAGCTGTCTGACACCCATAGTACAGGGTCTCCCTAGTTTGGGGTCAGATGGCCGTGTGTGAAAATGTCCCCACATATTATTATTATTTATTATTATTATTATTATAAGCCAATATGTATTACTTTATTGTCGACATCTAAAATTGCACAGAGTTATAAATCTTTCAGCAGAATCATTAGGTAAATAGGTATTATAAATGCGAAAATAGTTCTGTCTACTTGTCTGTCTGTCTGTCTCTGTTTTTTCCTCATCTCGGTAAAGCCACAGAACCATTCGACAAAAAGGTAGTTTAGGATCTGTTTAAGAACATAAGCTAGTGTTTAACCCGCACCTTCATCAGCGTCTGCAATAATCGTTTTTTTTTACATGGATGGACAAAAGCTAGTCTATACTTAAAGAGGTAAAGTTTATAAGTTTGGATTTAGTAGATAATCTCCGAAACTAGAGTAGACTGGGTAAGGTTGAAACATGTTAGCGTTTATCGTCCATGGAATCAGCATTAGATACTTAGCGCGCGAGGTAAGTATATTTCCGACATGACTCGCTTAACTTGTGTGTAAATTGTCCCCACACATTATTATTGTTAACTAACCCCGATGCAATCACCTAATCATGTACGGTGTCGCGATATTCGCTTTGTTTCAACCGTCCAACGTGTCAATAGTACCCAGTCTACCTTACCCTACTAATTAAAAAAATCTTTCATTATTAGAAAGCTGCACTATTGCCGTGTGTCATAGGATAATATGTTTTATGGTATACATATGTATTTGACTTCCACGCAGACAAAGTCGCGGGTAAAAGATAGTAATAAATAATATCGTATATTAGGTACTTGAATCCTCTCTTTTATTTCGCACTAAATGATCTTTAGTTTATTGCCAATCGTAGGTGTTAAACCATGAGCGATCTTGACACGATTCAATAAATTATTAAATTTGCTAACGCATAATCACGACATTTAATTTGATGAATTGTTTGCAACTTGAATATACTAACATATTTTAAACTCCGAAAATAGCTTTTATAGCTGTCTAAAATATGGCTATTAATACCCAAAACTGATTTATTTAAAGCCTGGTTGCATTTAAATATTTTAGGTCAATAAAATCAATCAATAAATCAGTAGGTTGAGTGTTTATGTAGTGTCAGCTGCAATGCTACTCTGTAACAATCTCCCTCGGCGAACTGTGGGTGAAGTGAGTATGATAAACTATTATAATCATGACATTTAGCAATATCATTATTTCTGCTAATTTTATCAACTTTTTATTTGTTTTTCAATTATTTCAAAGATGTTAATTTTGCGTCTATATGACTAGTTAGACTTTTTTAATATTAAAAAGCAAAAGCGAAAAATCAAGTTTTTTTTTCTTTAAAATTAGCAGTGAGTGTGATGTATAGATTATGAATGTATTTCTTTGTCTGTGTCGAGCATTGTGTCGGATGACAGCTTACTAAACCTCTTTATCGATTGAGATTGTTATAGAATCAACTTGCTGTAATGGTAGGGATTGCCAGCTCACTTTAAAATACCGTGGAACATTTATACAGAAAAGATGATATGAAATAAATTAATTTGCATCTTGAAAATTATTAAATTAATAAATTTCCTACTTGACACAGTAATTATTGAACTCACGAATACATAACTTAACGAACCGGTTAATCGACTTAAAAATCATGTCACTAGGTATTTTAGGAAATCTAGACCAATATTATAAAGTGGTAATGTTTGCAAGTTTGGCTGTGGCACTCTGAAAATACTAGAATCCGATTTCAAAAATGATTTTACCAGTAAGAAATTGCGTTATCGCCGAGTGCTAAGTATAGGATATATTTTATAATAACCCAAACTACCTTTTGGAAGGGGGCAACTAGAATCAACTTTTTTTTATATGACGTTCAAAAGTGCTTTTTAATGGTCTAATTGAAATAAATGATTTGACATTGACTAAAAAAATTAGGGATCCGTAAGACGCGAACAAAAAGTGGCGGGCATAAGCTAGTCTATATCTAAAGGATGAAATTGAATTCGTTTTTTTTTTTTTTTTTTACTAACATAGATTTTAAGTACTTTGTGTTACTAACCAGATATGGACATTGTCCGAAATAAATGTTATTATTATTATTATTATTATAAGTAAATTTATAAGAAGTGACTCAGACCACGAACCTGAACAACTTTAATTATGGAGCCAACACAAACACCGTGAAAAAAAATGTGCTGTTCCATACATTTTGGCCGAATACCTATTGCACTTCTGTATGGAACAGCTGTTTTCTTTTTCGCGCTGTTAGAGTTGGCTCCATAATGAAAGCTGTTCAGATTCGTGGTCTGAGTCACTCCTTAAAATTGTTCTAATGAAATTAATTTCACCTGTATACTAAATATCTAAGGAGGTAACGTTTGTTTGATGTAAATTCAGGAAGTATTATGGTCCGATTGAAAAAAAAATCACTGATAGAAAGATACTTCATCGGTAAGAGCCATAAGCTAAGTATGTTTAATGCTATAGGTTCTTGACTATCACATGGACAAAGTAAGTAGCATATAGAATCTAGTCTAACTATAAAAAATAAATATTAATGTTTGTCATCTATGCCAAGATGCGCGCGCGAAGATTCCTGGTAAAAAAAAAAGCCGGACAAGTGTGAGTCGGACTCGCCGACAGAGGGTTCCGTACATATTTGTAGGTACATATCCATACTTCTATACTAATACATACCTACTATCCATACTTTAATCTACTTAATATTATTAATGCGTTTTTTGCGACATAAACGGCTGTATCTTTTTTCACGTTAACATAGAGGGTTGATTTTACAGCATGATGGGACTGTAGACTTGAGTATATGGTTTTAATTTCAACTCGATAGGTCCACGCGTTCCCGAGATAAAGGGTCTTGACAGAAAGACAGACAGACGGACAACAAAGTGATCCTATAAGGGTTCCGTTTTCTCCTTTGGATGTACGGAACACTAAAAGACCGGGAACGAAGTTATGAGCAGCAAGTCTGTTATAAAATAAGGTTTTAATTGCGTCCTACAGTAAACAAAACACTTACTTATCGTAATATTGCAACTATTACGTGGTCTTATTTAGTTTTGATGTCTTAATAAGTACGAAATAGGTAATAAATGTAATAATTATCTAGGTTAGGCTGGGTTATCTTAGCTTAAGTCTGAAGCCATAAGCGATTACAAATTACTGCGTTAATTAATGGCTGTGTACGTTATGTAATTGGTTTGTGTGCAACTTTATTGTTTACATTCGGTTGCAAGGTCATTTGAACACAAGTATTATATAAAATTGTTTTTGTTTGTGGACTTCCAAAAGATACGGTCTAGGTACAAAGACGGTATCTGTATTTTTAATTAATATTATGTTGATAGGTAATTGGCAAATTATGTTTATATGTTATCAGCTCTGATTTTATTATCTTATGGGGTCGATAACACTGCAGGTTATTCATAAATAAGTAGATTAAGTACTTGAATTGCTTAACACAAAAACAACATATTGGGTAAATCGCACTTAAACAAATCTTCGAAGTGATTATGTAAACAAATAAGTGTGGATTTCAATAATGTAAGTCCACGGACTAGAATAAAAAGGACCCCGCGCCACGCATATCGAAAGTGAAGTACCTAAAGTACGCCGGACCGACGCACACATATATATGATTTATGTCATGCGTGGCGCGGAAACCTTTTTAGGGTTCCGTACCTCAAAAGGAAAAAACGGAACCCTTATTCACTTCATTCATTTGTTCACTTTGTTGTCTGTCTGTCCGTCTGTCTGTCAAGACCCTTACGCGTAGAGGTATGGAGTTGAAATTTAAACCATATACATACTAAAATCCACGGTCCCTTGAAGCTGTGGGAAAATCAAACTTTTAAGTTAACGTGAAAAGAAGATACGGCCGTTTATGTCGCAAAAAACGTACATTTCGACACTCTCTAGGGAATCAAAATTTATAAGTATTTTCTGTTGACCTAGAACTATGAAATTTGGCAAGTAATATCGTCTTGTACTATAAATACAGGGAAAAGTCCGAAAATTATACATTTGTAATTAAATCATAAAATATATATTCTTTATTTATAACGAGCTTTTGTCCGCGATTTAGTCCGTGTGAATGTCGGTTATTGCGGATGCAGGCGAAGTCCCGGATTAAAAAGTATACCCTATGTGCTCTCCCAGGGTTCAAGCTATTTTCATACCAAATTTCATCAAAATCGGTTCAGCCGTTGCATCGTCGTAGCGTAAGACAGTTACTTTCTGATTTATAATATTAGTATGGATATGTACCTACAAATTTGTACGGAACCCTCGGTGAGCGAGTCCGACTCGCACTTGTCCGGTTTTTTTTCCTAGTGCGTGACTATGATGTAAATGTGTGCGTGAGGCATGTTTGTACAAGAGTATGGCCGCCAAAAATTGTACAATAACAGTCGTGAATTGGTAACACACGGTAACATACGTGAAAGCAGGTAACACACGTGAAATTTGTAAAGCCTAGAGTTCACGTGAGAGAAATTCCTAATTCTTTAATGGTTATTTTGACAATTCGAAAATTTATAAAACATTTGTTTTTGTTGAAACTAAACCTTAAAAGGGGTCATTGTAATAACTTTTACAGGGTTGGTTCAATATTAAAAGATGGTCATAGTGATGAGTATAATGACCCCTTTCATAAATACCTATAAGGATAAGTATCAATAAAAACTAACGTTGTAGGTACTTACTAAATTGTGAAAATAATAGGTAAGTAGGTATTATTTACATTTTATTTATCAATTAATAATTTTTAAGATTTAAATGAAACAAAAGTTTCAAATTAGGAGCTTTACATTTTTTATTATAATAGGTAATACCAAAATATACAATCGTAAATCGAAATTAATTGAAAACGTGAAAACAAATTATTGTACTCATCAATATGAACAACTTTTACAATATGTCCAACCCTGAAATCATGAAATAAAACCTGCAGATAATCAAGAAGTTTAAAAAAATGTATGGGTCAACTGATTTTTTTTCATGATTTCGGGATTCGACCTGTAGTAAAAGTTGTTTAAATGATGAGTGTAAATATCCCATTTTAGTTTTGCAGCTAATTTACTTAGGTACACGGTGCATGAAAATATTGAGACTAATTTTTTTTTTTTATATTTTATTATAATTTGCAGAGTTAAACAAACTGTTTAATAATTTTAAAAACTCACAAACGAGAAACAGCCTTTTATTTTGGCATTTTAAATAACAAAATTTTAATTCATTTGCTTGAACTATCTTCTGATTAATTTAAAATTATTTTGATAAAACTAACATATATTTAGATATTGTGTTAAGTACAGGACAATATATTCATTACTCAGCAATAAAAAAAGTTGATTTATAAAATCAAATCAACATTTTAAATTACCTATCATATTGACAAAAACGAGCTAATCAATTAATTGATATAGTGTACACTTAACTTAACAACAGATCACGAATGTTACGTAACCCACACAGTAACACACGGTATCATTCGTGAATCAAAATTAATGTAGACATCATTTAAAATAATTGTATTGATGGGAGTTTTGAAGGTAGAAGGCGCCGTATAGCTTTAATTGTTTGACCAATAGTCTATCTACACGTACTGTTTACATAATACAGTAAATTTGCTTTCATACCTTACATATCAGCTCCTAAAAACATAAAAATTTCCTGAGACAAATGTGCCCACCGACTAGAAGTTTGAGTGTGGTGAAAAAAATATGGCGGTTTTTTACGAACGGTTGGCCAAATAGTAATGCGGTGTTGCCATTACTTAAAAAAGGTTTTTAAGGAGTTGGATTCTCGTTAGTTTTACAGATAAATGGTAACATACGTGAAGTAACATTCGGGACAGAAATGTGAGACATATTTTTGAAATTGATTTTTAATACTTTAAAAAACTTTATTTGTATTAATAAATTCAAAAGAACATAGATAATTTATAGGAAAAGCTAACTATCGCAAAAATTAAGCGATTAACTGTCAATTAAGTACATATTTCTGACTTAATAATGTGAAATGCCGTAGTGGGACACACGAATTTTGTATGAAATGTAAAATTACTATGATAGAAAAAAATATGTAACTCGCTCAGGAAACCGAAATGAACTTCCAACTATAAATTATCTATGGCTATATTAATCGTGCTAACTACAAACACTTATGACAAATCATAATATTTAAAAAGAAAATACGTATTCTTTTTTATTTGAGAAAGACAAAAAAAAATCTCCATTTGTACAATTTTTAGCGGCCGTACTCTACAAACGGTCCGGCTTACTTAGGGTGCTTCAATTTCGTGCGTGCGTGGCAAGGAATCCTTCTTTTTTTTCTAGTCCGTGTGTAAGTCATTCATTCTTACGTTTACAAATTTCAAGTTAATAAACAATTCATGTTAAGGTCTCATTGGATTAAATTACATAAAGGTACTGTTTGTAAGCAAATTAACAAGTACATGTTATAATTGTAAAAAATGTCATTACTGTGTGTCTATGTAAGGGGGTTTGGTTTCCGCATTTACTGCCACACTCAGAGACGTTACTTAATAATAATGAATCATTAACTTTAATTGACCAACATAACTTGGAACGCTGTCAGCAAAAATATTGTTGTTGACATGTGCCAAGTTATGTTGGTCAATTAAAGTTAACGATTCATTATAATTAAGTGACGGCTTTGAGTGTGGCAGTTAGTCCCTAAATATGGACCATTGTACGTGCTGTGTACGTACTGTGTGCCGTATGGCCGTATTTGTAATTATCGTGTTGTTTAATTTAAATTGTTCCCTTCTATTGATATGATTTACTTTTATATCTGTCTCACGCCAAAATGTATCATTTTTTTTTTCATTCTTCCTTTATGCACAAATTAAAACCTTTCGCTGAGCAGAATTTGGATTAATTTGTCTGCACATCTTTTCAACAATCTAAGAGGGATTGTAAATAGAACTACTACTGCCATCTGTTAGCCGTCATGACAATACTATGAATTTTCAAAGTGTTCAAGTAAAACAATAATCATGATTATACGGAACTACTACTGCCCTCTGTTGTCATGAATTGTAGCGCAATAGCGCCATCTAGTAGCAGCCACTATAATTTCTTGGCCGAGCACGAACTTGTTGTTTTTGTGTCAACAGCTATGTAAACGTTTCGCACAGCATTACATAGGTGGCGCTGTGTATAATAATAATCATACCATTTTTTTTCTTTACTGCGTGAGAAACGATTATATAAATTATGATGCAGTTAGAAAATTAATGTATTCGAATCGAGTATTTCGTAAATTCTTTATGATTAGAAAATATATTAGAAAATGATCATAATTATTATTTTTAACCCGCTATTTTCAAGTCAGATTTGGCTGCAATTTATATTTTTTAAATTAAGTTACATCCAATAAAAAAATACATACAATCATACATTCGAACACATTATCTTAAAAACAAAGAATTAAGAAACTTCAAAAAGCAAAAAGAAAGCCGCCCGAACAGGGACTTGAACCCTGGACCCTTGGATTAAAAGTCCAATGCTCTACCGACTGAGCTATCCGGGCTCATGTCGGAAGGCGTGTAAAACATGTTCTCTTGCAAATAGCCATACCAAACTTAAAATATTTCATAATATGAAATAGTTTTTATTATTTTAGATACCCCCAAGGTTTGTTTTGGTTGAACCAGCATTTCTACACAAAAAAGATTACCATGATAATATTAATAATTTGTGACGCAATCATTGTTCGGTACATATCAATTTTTGGGCGTGAACAGTAGCTAAGTCAAGTAAGTTTATCAATTCAAACCTCTAAATGTATGCCTACTCGAAGAAAACCTTGTGTGTAGTGAAGTGACTAAACGAGTATCTAGTACCGCTATTCGACACTAGATGGCGCTATACGTTACAAATTTTAACATTACGATGTTACTGACAGACTGTTCATTGGATACAAATTTGTGTGATTATCGTCTTTAACGTAGATGATACGTTAATAGATGCCTCACAGGTAAGGTTATTAGTAAAAAAAAAATGATGGTAAGTCAAGTAGAATGGATGAGAAAAATAGTATTAATAAAAACAAAACCAATTGTGGTAGCCTTGCCAACAAACCATGTAGAACTTCAAACCCTGAGGACGATCTGCTCACGATGGCTTCTCTTGGCGGGGCACAGGATAACAAGATAGCACTAAAAAGGCTTAAAATGTTTCGTAACGCCATCCACATATTTTTTTCCTGCACAACGCAAAAAGGCCAACGAACCCGATAGACAGGCACCTTGCAGCACCAGGTGTTGCATTGTCGGTGTTGAAAAAAAATTACAAAAACAACAAAGGTCGATCTATTGAATGGCGTTATGACACAAAACCTGCGAATATTCTCGCATTGTAGTCACCCTAATTTATTGGAAACAAAATGTTCATTAGAGCAGTTGCATAAAAGCAAAACCTGTAATTAATTATTTTAGCCCGAATTCTTTGCATTGCAAAAATTACTAGTATTCTGATTTTCAGGCCGACCAAAAACGGTCGTTTAAAACGGTTATTTTGAATCATTTGGAGTCACAGGTTTTGCCTTTTTTTCTATTAGCTAGGTATCAAATCTACACAAAACGTTCACCGTAAAAAAAAAAAACTATTAAAACCGATTCCGTGAATCATTAACGCGTCAGACTTGTCGTTTCCTAAAACCA
Source organism: Charanyca ferruginea (assembly GCA_947361185.1). NCBI lineage: Eukaryota > Metazoa > Arthropoda > Insecta > Lepidoptera > Noctuidae > Charanyca > Charanyca ferruginea. The sequence continues at coordinate 24,772,403 of OX376058.1, read as the reverse complement.
TCAAAAGCAACTGGTTCGCGGACATTTTACGATAATCCTAATTACAATTTAGCGAAACATGGCTCTAATACGTTATATTTTGAATGCTTTACAAAGATTTGCAAATCTAAACACAGTCACGTACGTACTGGGTAAATTGTATAACGAGAAACGTTTCCTAGTAAAATCTCTTTACCTGATAAAGTACCTAGACAATAGAAAAAAAATAAGATCGAATATTTGGCAATCTATTGTGTAATATATTTGAGTCACCAGAAATTCGTTTAGGTACACGTACACAAAGGTGTAAAGAAATAAATATTGTATTATGATGGATGACTAACAAAAAGATTTTTCCATTCTCTGTGAGACATTCTTAGGGGTTCTTTCATATATATTAATAATGAGTCCCCAAAGTTTCCTGAATAACAGAGGCTTTTTCAGCCCGTTCTAATATTTATTGTTGGCATATTTGAACGTTGTTTGGTCTCTAACAATGCTCATAGAATATTTAAAAGAATTTAGGTAGTTGAATCTCTATAGATATCTTACGAAAGTGAGTCAGACGTCTGAAAGCTAATGGGCCGTTATAAAAAATTGTAACAAGTCATGACATACTTTTTAACTTTAGACAGGAAAGAGACCTTAGTAGGAACGATGTCGCTATACAATTTCAATTGACACAAAAAGCTCCATATTGACGTTTCACATCAAACCACTATGACATCATCATCATTACGAAGTAAATGAACTCCTAAAAGAATCAGTCACCTTCGGACACTGACACAGTATTCTATTACAAAGATATATGTACATAGCTTGCTCGCTTGAATAGCCAGCTAAAATTTCCAGATTGGAACAAAAGTTAAGCCAGCAATCCGTTCTAATGGGAGATTTCAATTAGAATGACAACTAACTCTTTTAGGAGTATCAAATGTATAAACGCTAATACGTTTCGAGTCTGTATCGAATGCGTTAATATTAAAAATAAATGCGTAATCAATTAACCTCTTTTCCTTTCTACGTTGCTTTAATTAAATTAATATATTGAATGATAATAGTGTCAATGTTTTCTGCGATACGTCAGCGGGCGTCATTTATCAACGGATGACTCACGGTCTCGGTGTGAGGCGCAGACTGTCATAGTACCTGTAACAAACGGAAAGTTGGTCAGTTGTGATTAGTGCGTTTTAGCATTGTTGTAGACGATGTTGCCGGCTGTCGGCAACTCGGCACGGGCCGCGCCATTGTTTGGCAAGGCGAATTTGATCTGTGTAGGAAATTGTGTGTTCAGATTTCATTAAGCACACGCAAAACGTGTACAAGTGTATACATAGGAGTTAGTCTGTAGAGCAGAATCAGTACCTATTGTGGATCTTACATTTACAGGTTGGAAACATTGCAATAAAGTTAAAGGATATGCAGTAAGTGTTAAAAGAATTAGGGTTATGGAGAAAGACTTAGCGGATTATGACAATCCCGCTGGACTACTTGTTTGTGTCACGGCGGAACATTTGTAGGTTAACCTTTTGACCGCCAGTCATGTATAGATGACAAATCAAAATGTGCCCTGGACGCCACGGTCACGACTACATGACAGATTATACGTAATTCTTGGCGACGAGGGCACGCTTTTGGTTTTTTGACGTGGCGGTCAAAAGGTTAAACGAAAGTAAGTTGTGTCAAGCGAGGGCTAAAACCAGGATAGATTTCATACAAATGAAACATGATTGAAAAGAAACAATCACTTTACACAAACGAATGAATGGAATTGTATACTTCATTTAGATAATATTCGTTTCGTACGTCATTACAATCATGATTACATCCATAATATACATAAAATTAACGCTCAAGAACCTTATTTTATCAAAAGCTCACAGTTAAGGGTAATCGTTATAATACAAATAATTAGCATCGGTTAGCGCAAAATATCAATAACGATAAGAAAATGCTGGGTTTTATTAATATTCCAGAGACCCAGAGGTAGAAAAACCGGATACGAAGAGACTAGAATGCTGTTTTTTACGTATGTGTTTGCGACCGTTGTAAGTAAACAGCCAATTAACCCCGACCAGTTAAATCTATACTAATATTATAAAGCTGAAGAGTTTGTTTGTTTGTTTGTTTGGTTGAACGCGCTAATCTCAGGATCTACTAATTCGAATAGAAAAAATATTTTTGTGTTGGATAGTCCATTTATCGAGGAAGGCTATAGGTCCAGGCGAAGCCGGGTCGGGTCGCTAGTATTTTATAAGTGTAAATAATACAATAAAATAAGCAGTGTTGAGTCAAGCAGCGCCATCTCTCGGTCGATAGATCTACGATCAATAAACGTTTAGGTGCGACATCTGTTGCTGAGAAGACGACTCGCTCGCGACGGGTTCGAGAAACATCCGACCCCCTCCAGAAGGCGATATATAAAGCAGGACTGTGCGTACGTGACCGCGATTATTATTGTAAAAACCAAAACCGAAAATACATCAATTATAAAATTCTAACGAGCCTCATTGAAGAAGTCCCTGCCAGCCCCCTGTCTTCATTTGCCAAAACATTGGACCTTCGAGCCAAATTGAAGATCAGCTACTCTACGTGACGAGCCGGGTTGAAGAAGTGGAGAGCGAGTGGAACTTCGAAGTAGAAGTACGTTGAGGAGACTTGGAAGCCCAGCCCCAGATTACTGAGCAGAAGCTATTGATGCAGCAGCCAGCAACGGTCAGGTTATCCAGTTACCTTTTTCCCTCCTTCCCCTGTGTCTTCGCCTTGTGTTAATATCGTACCTAAACGTTTCAGAACTGATCGGAATCAGATCTACTGGCATCGCTGAGGCCGTCTTCAGGTGAGAAAACACGACTGAACACGTAAAACTGTGAGTACCTACTTTCGCAAACCACCAAAATGAGTGATGATGAAACTATTTCTCGTTTAGATAGTCAGTTATCTGATCTTAAAAAACAACGTGGTGTAATTAAAGGTAGATTAACATTATTCGCAAATTATATTAATAAATTAGATAGATCGTGTCTGGATTCAGTGATTAAAACTCAAGTGCAAATGCGTATTCATTCTGCAGCTACTCTTTTTGCCGAGTTTAACGACATGCAATCTAAAATAGAAAGAATGGTAGATGAAAAAGAATTACTGTCACATTTAGATTACAGAGATTCGTTTGAGTGTCAATATTATTCCATTGTAGCTATAGCAAAGCACATGATAGGCGACTGCGAACAAAACGCTTTAAATAATTCTCAGTGCATTCCCGGTAAATCGGTGTCCATAAAATTACCGCAAATAAAGTTACCTGCCTTTGACGGTTCATTCGATAAATGGCTAGAATTTACGAACTCATATGTTTCCATGATACATGATCGCGACGACTTAGATCCTATACAGAAATTTCAGTACCTAAAATCGTCTCTCAGTGGATCCGCGTTACATGTTATCAGTTCCTTAGAGTTCACAGCACCTAATTATTTTAACGCTTGGGACCTGCTTGAAGCTAGGTATCAAAATAATAGATTACTAATACACAATCATGTTAAGGCTTTGTTTGCGGCACCTTCACTGGGTAAAGAATGTCCGGCACAGATCAGAACGTTAGTAGATTGCGTTTTACGTAATCTGAGAGCCCTAAATTCTCTTAAAGAACCGGAATCTTCGCTCGAGGATATGCTTATCATTTATTTAGTTGTCAGTAAACTTGATTCTGCTACTGAACGCGAGTGGGAGAACTACAGAAGTTCACTTATATCTGATTCGAATAAAACCTCAAAATCTTTAAAACTAGAAGACTTATTAACGTTTTTAAACAATAGGTCTGACATGTTAGATATGATTAATTCGGGTAACAGTAAAAATAATCTGTCACATTCACAAAATAAACATGAGGGTAAGCAGTCAGCTGATCATAAAAAACAGTCTAATTCTCAAACACTTAGTTATGCGAGCGCGAATAATAATAAGGTCTCATCAGGTAGTAAAGGTAAAACAAGTAAACATAACTTGACATGCCCGTTATGTAATGGCAACCATGCATTATATTCATGTGTTAAGTTTTTAAATATGGTGGTTCAAGAAAGATTAAATCTAGTTCAGTCAAGAAACATTTGTCATAATTGTTTACGTACAAACACTCACACAATTGAAAATTGTAATTTCGGTCCTTGTAAATTATGTCAACAAAAACATAATGCGTTAATTCATGTTGACAATAATAGCATTCTTCCAAATACGTTACCACAACGTTCCGTTATCAATAATACGTTGCCACAGTCTTCTATATTACACTGCGTTAGTAAAACAGCTGACAATATTGATAATCGTAGTTACGCGTTCACAGGTAATGCTAAATCGTTACAGACTGTTTTGCTGTCTACGGCGTTAGTTGAAGTTGCTGATGTTGATAACAGTTATCATACAGTTCGCGCTTTGCTTGACAGCGGCAGTCAAAATTGTTTTATATCACAAAGCTTATGTAAACGTTTGAAAATACCTATCATACAGTCCACTATACGTGTTTGTGGCGTTGGACAAACCGTTTCACAGTCCACTCACAAATGCGATATTAATATTCGTTCTAAGGTATATGAGTTCAATACAACCTTACATTGTTTAGTGTTGCCTAGTATCATTTCGAAGTTGCCTTCGACACACGTTAATAGTGATGCTATATGTATACCTAGCAATATTCAACTCGCAGATCCCATATTTTATGTACCAAGTGACATAGATTTGTTAATAGGCGCGGATGTCTTTTGGGATCTGCTAAAAGAAAACAAAATAAAACTTCACACCGGTCCATACCTACAAGATTCTATGGTAGGTTGGATTATATCCGGTCCAGTTTATAATGATAATAATCGTTTATTAGCGGGTAGCATGACAGATGTTCAGTGTAATTTGACTTCAGTTGATTCTCAAGTAAGAATGTTCTGGGAAATTGAAGAAGTACATATCCCTCCCGTTATTACCCAAGAAGATAGTTTTTGTGAAGAGTTGTTCTTACAGACTACTGAACGCGATCAGCACGGTAGATTTTCTGTGAGAATGCCATTTAAACAATCACCTGATCGTTTGGGTGAATCGTATAATTTGGCAAAACAGCGTTTTTTATCTTTGGAGCGGAAACTAGATCGCTTACCACAGTATAAAAAAATGTATAGTGAATTTATGCACGAAAACGAACAGTTAGATCACAAGACGCGTGTCGAGGACTTTGATCATTTAAGTAAGCTACCGGAATTAAAATGTACTAAAACTATTAATTTGTTAAATGTAGAAAATAATGATATATTAATTGATTTCGAAAGGTTTTCTTGTTTTAATCGATTGCAAAGAACCGTGGCATATGTCTTACGGTACATCTTTAACTTACGTGCATCGCGTGTCGGTCAAGGTCGCAAAACCGGTTCATTGACCGTGAGCGAGATTAATAGCTCATTAGTTGTGTTGACACGTTTAGTTCAATCACAATCATTCAGTAAAGAGTATCATAACCTTATAGGAAAGGTGCAATATAACAGTAAATCTAGTAATAAAACATTGGGTTTAAGTATATTTTTAGATAAGGACAATATAATTCGTGTTGGTGGCAGACTTAGTAATTCAAGTTTTGATTATGATAAGAAACATCCAGTGTTGTTGTGTCGTAAACATCGGTTTACTTGGTTATTATGTTCATACGAACACAAACGTTTACTTCATGCTGGACCGCAGCTTCTGGTAGCTTTTGGCGCTTTTGTTTTTTTTTTTACTTAAAAAGACATGTGTATCTCTGTCTCTAATAGGTTTAATGAACATAGATAATTGTGTCATTTATTTGTCACCTTACTTAGAGTGTTAGGTACTTAGTCACTCGTTTTCATCGACTGTAGGTACAGGTACCTACCATGCCACCATACCATACCACCGCTACCATGCGTGATAGATGGTGGGTGCTGGGAGCACGTAATTTAGCAAGGCAAGTGGTTCATAAATGTGTAACTTGCACTCGCATGAAGGGAAATACGCTAACTCCACATATGGGTGATCTCCCTGCCGAACGTTTAGAAGCTGGATTTCCATTCATGCGATGTGGTGTTGATTATGCCGGGCCAATATCTATATTGAATCGAAAAGGCAGAGGTTCCCGACTAATTAAGGGATATATTTGCTTATTCGTGTGCTTTGCTACCAGAGCTGTGCATTTAGAATTAGTAGGTTCTTTGTCCACTCAGGATTATATATTGGCATTCAAACGATTCATATCACGACGCGGCAAGCCGTGTCACGTTTTTTCCGATAACGGTAGAAATTTCGTTGGTGCTGAAAAGGAGCTTTCATCTATATTTGAAAACTCAAATGATATCATGGATTTTGCTAGTAGTAATAATATTAAATTTAATTTCATTCCGCCTTATGCGCCTCACTTTGGTGGTTTATGGGAGGCAGGTGTAAAGTCGTGTAAGTACCATTTGAGACGTGTCGTGGGTAATGCTAGGCTAACTTACGAGGAGTTTAGTACGGTATTGACACAGGTTGAGGCCGTCCTGAACTCCCGCCCTATGTCACCTATGTCCTCAGATCCAAATGACTACCTTCCACTCACACCTGCGCATTTCCTGATTGGCCGGCCGTTGACTGCGCATGCCAGTGATGACTTCACAAAGACATCAACGCCTACCTGTCGCTACCATCGGCTGGAACAACTGCGACAACATTTTTGGGAACGGTGGGCAAAAGAATATGTATCTGAGCTACAACGCAGAACGAAGTGGGCACACAATAAAGATGACATTGCTAAAGACAGTCTTGTTGTCATCAAAGAAGACAACCTGCCACCATTGAAATGGAAATTGGGTAGGATTATTCATCTATTCCCAGGAAATGATGGCGTCTCGAGAGTGGCAGAAATCCGCACATCAACAGGCACAATCAAGCGTGCTTCTTCAAGAATCTGCCCGCTGCCGGTTTCTACAAACGAAGCGGGCGTGACTTCCGTTTAGTTGGAAGACGGATCTTCCAAGGCGGCCGGCATGTTGAGTCAAGCAGCGCCATCTCTCGGTCGATAGATCTACGATCAATAAACGTTTAGGTGCGACATCTGTTGCTGAGAAGACGACTCGCTCGCGACGGGTTCGAGAAACATCCGACCCCCTCCAGAAGGCGATATATAAAGCAGGACTGTGCGTACGTGACCGCGATTATTATTGTAAAAACCAAAACCGAAAATACATCAATTATAAAATTCTAACGAGCCTCATTGAAGAAGTCCCTGCCAGCCCCCTGTCTTCATTTGCCAAAACAAGCAGACTTTTGTGAACCTAAAAGTAGTAGGTATATTCAATGTTAGTTTTAGCAGACCAGAAAATGCTTATTACTATGATACAATATTACGTAGCAATTGGTGTCCATTTTTAGCCATCGGATTATTTCTGGACGACAATGTTATAGAGTCACGTAATCAATGACTAATGAAAACATTTTCGAAAGAGTAGGCTTTTTCCCCTCTTGATGATGTTTACTCATACGTGGTTAGGTGAATTTGATTTTGAGGTCTCCTTCGAGAGTTACAAACCCGCTAGCTATACTCTATGATTGTATAAAAAAAGAAATATTAAACAGTAACAAAGCATTGTACCATAAGACATATACCTATGTATAGCCGTCCTTCATTGGATTTTAAAATATTTTTCATCTTTTCTTTCAACAATACAACGGCAGTAAACAGAGTACAATGGTTTGCAACACTTAATTCTTTTTGAGTGTTTGAACGGACACAATGACAGACGCTTTGTCCGTTTGATGCGACCTGACCTGACTGCGCACTGGCGACCGCCAACCACACATAGCCATAAAAATAAAAGAATAAAACTATTCGAATAATACAGTGTTTCTTGTTCGGTTTTTGAATTATTAATCAATCACATCAATTATTTTATCTAAACCTTTCCAAACTTTCGATTCCAAGCATATCGTAGTTCATTGATAGAGTTGCTATGGATTAAATGTGGACAACAGTAATTTTAAGTAAAACTGGATTACGATCCAGTTTCGCTTAAAATTTATAAAATTTTATAAAACAAGGAAAACAGTGACAATAACCTAAGACTTGATAAAAAAGAAACGGATCGTAACGGAGGTTCAGTTAAAACCGAGTACCACAAGTACAACCAAATCTGTATAAAAACTGACCGCATCGAAGGATAAACGCCCGACAAAGAAAAGTAAAAGCGAAATGAAGGTATTATCTGGATTTATTGGCCATTCTCAGGATATCCTCCCAGACCTTTCAATGCTCTATAAATAGTTTACCAGAAATTGAAGGATTTATATCAATTGGATCCGTTTCTACAAGACCCTTGGCAAATAGAGCAAAACTTTCCTGATTGACGCGCAGAGCAAGTTACGGAATGATCTTAAAGGTTCATTTCTGGAGTATTCTATCGAACTAGAAGTTTCTTGGTTAGAGTTGAATTTATACAACTAGCGGCCCGCCCCAACTTCGTCGGGAGCAATTTTCTTTTTTGCGAATTTCCGAAGTTTTCTTTCATAAAATCCTTGTACTGAAAATACCTAACACAACAAAAAAAGAAATATCCAATTTGGTGCAGTCATTCGGAAGTTATGCACGTACAGACGTATTTCGGCGACTTTGTTTTAGACTATGTATATAAGGATATGGGATTGCAAGGGAAAATTGACAATGGTGCCGATTCCCTTGTTCACAAACTAAACTAAATTTAGACAATCGGCATCTCTTACTACCAGGCTGGTGATGAAAAGGACGGCGACAGACAAGAACTAAGTTAGAGATACCAAATTAGTTTTTTCCTTGAACTTCGCCGTGTTTCTAATCATTACGTTCTGTAATGACAACTATAATAGGGTATTACACCCATTTTTGAAAAGTGTCTCAATGAAATTCTGTAGTGCTAATATGCCGTTTTTTCCTTGAACTTCGCCGTGTTTCTAATCATTACGTTCTGTAATGTCAACTATAATAGGGTATTACACCCATTTTTGAAAAGTGTCTCAATGAAATTCTGTAGTGCTAATATGCCACAAAAAAAAACACATTTTTTTTATTCAATCGATAAGTGCCATAAAAATGCATCTAAATTTTAAATTTTAAAATTTCGCGCGTAGTTTGACGAAAACGCCTCTTATTGGACGCCATATTGCTCAGCGTAAAAGACGTCAGTTCGTTTTGTATCAAATGAGCTCATATTAAATATGATAATTGTATATCATTTAAAAATAATTAAAAGCATATTTTGTAATAGGTGTAATAATGAAAAAATTACGTTGGTTACGAAAATAATAAAAGTACAAAGCCTATATTACGCCAATCGGTTGACTGACAGTTGACAATTTTTTGTTTACACAGCCGTATGGCGTAATAACATGGCCGCCTCTATTTCACGGTGTTTTATAACAGATTAAAAATACTGAAAACTTTGAATTGAATTTTGAAAATTTGTTTTGTTATTTTATGAACTAAAACTTACATTTTCCGACTGCTTTATGCCTAAACTGTCTCAATAAAATATTTATAGATTTTTTCTCGTATAGAGTAAAATACCCTATTGTATGAACATTTTAGATCAACTTAAATTGACAGCTCTTATTAATATCGGTCTCTTTCTTGTTTTATTGGATAGAAAGAGATATAAATAGCTTCAAATAAGTGAAGCTCGTGTATAACAGAATTGGCACCATTATCACGAATTTTAATTTAGACTTTTAATATCCTTGCATTGTTAGTCGTATTCCGTTACAAACGGAACACACGGAAGATACTAATGCTCAACATTGTGACAGTTACAAATGTATATACTACCGTTACTTCATAGTTAATGAATTAAGTATTTCGATATTAGAAACAAAACATTTCACCATAGTATGTAAACATTACAACGTCATTCAATTAATGGATATTAACAACGTAGGTAATGAATTAATCAAAATAATCAGACGTGTGTCATGTCGATGACATTTTCTCTTCGCTTTTCAATTTCAATCAGTGACTCACTGAATGGCTACATGCTTGTTGACCATATGGTAGCAAGTTCGACTCTTTACCATTCAAGAGAATTGCTTAGTTGAAAACATCAACTTTAACTTACGTTACCGAAACCCTTATGTAAAAAGAAAAACCAACATGTACATTTCTACATGCTCGAAATATATTTTGTTTGCTTTGAAGTCAAGTAAAATAAGGTAAAATTATCTTTTAGCATTAAACTAATTTCTACCTATACTCCATTTATAATCGTCATCATCATTAGGTAAAATTACAGTGAAACGAATAACGTTCCGGGTATTGTTCATCCCTGCTTCTGTTAGGTTTTAAGCATTGACACTGTAATTTTAAAATTGAATTAAATGTACAAATAAATGAAAATCACCTGTTTTTAGAAGATAAATTATAAAAATGGTTACAAATACACGCAACAGCTACTGTAAAAATAGATTATAATAAATTCCGTGTCTATCGTAACTTTAACATGTTTATAGTAATTTTGTTACAAAGTGTTCATTAAAAAAAAACTTTTTTAACTTCTGTCTAATGCTATTGTATATACGTGTAACGTTTGAAATAATTAAAAAAAGTTTAAATGACCACATGACCTAATTTCATTTAATATACTTTTTTTTTATAAAACGATGAAATGATAAAATGAATTATAGATATAATTTCATTTTACCTAATTTTATATGGTATAATGAACATTTTCCATAATGCACATTTGAATTAATATTCAATTAGTATAATATTTAGTTACTATAATATTCAAAATGTATATGTAACGTTTATTATAATTTAGAAACCTCTACTTTGTTTTGTATATTTTTGCAATAACTGATTAGATTTCGAACGCTTGTCATTTTCATTAGCCGTGCTGGTGGCGGAATAAATAAATACACTTTACCTGCGTCAGATATCATCTATAACTGTTATTGAGTCATTTGGGTTAGGTTTCACCGGGCCGGCACCAGCCGGGGGTTGCGGAAGTATCTCCAGTTCCCGCGACCCCCGACGTAGGTGTGAGATGGAACACCGGGGTGGTTTTTAGTCAGTAAGAGTCTGACAGACCCCTCCGCCCGCCCCAGGGCGGAGGACATCCATGAGGATTTTCCACCCCGTATCAAAAAAAAAAAAAAGGTTAGAACAGTGAGCATTAACGCCAGATCCCCTCTAGTGTTGGTGAATTTGGGTTAGATGAGGTTATAACAGTATGAAGTTTCCTGATATTTACGTAATAATTACAGAATTTTGACTAAAAATTTGTAAATATGAAAATTATGTGTCAACTGAACGTTATTTAAAAAGAGCATTATACAAATTGAAAATTATATGAAATTAACGTTATACTAAATCTTATTAGAGCAAACAAAGTTTATATGAAATATAACATTATATCACATGAAATTAGGTTATTTGTTTTTATAGCATATGAAAATTATATCATGTAAACGTTATTTCAAGTGATATTATATTATCTGTTATTAAGCCATATACGATATATTACACACCCATTGTAAATGGAGTATAGTAACTTTAAAATAACAGCACCGAATGAAGGAGAAAGATAAAAGGAAACATTTAACAACCAATAACACTCATTAATATAGTCTAGGAATGTTCCAACACATTAAAATCTTTAATGAACGCTTGGTTATTTCGTGATAAACTAATGAAGTGTCCGTTAGTAATCAAGCATCGATTGTTATGTATGTAGTAAAAATACTTACGCATTCTTTTAATAAACAGTTCAACACAGATGCAGTTAATATGACAACACAGATAAGTATTCGCAGCCTCTCGCTGACAGCGCTCAATGTGAATGAACCGTACTCTAGTGATATCAATACTAAATTATCACCAGCAGTGCTAGTAATATTGTTAGTTATAATAACTATAATAAAATTAGTTTCGCCCACGCCCATCAACGGGCCTAGACTAGACTGAAAGCCAGGCACTAGACGCCATTTCTAGTTAATATGTATGTCTATAAGTCAGGCAGGCTAGAATAATCAATATGCTTTTAGATGCTTAAACATTTGCCCAGGATGAAATTTCGGACGTTAGTAAACTAGCCGGCTTGGGTTAGCGCCACACAATTTGTTTTGGTGTGGTCGAGGTCTAGTCTATCCGATGTACCTATTAACATAGATGAAAAGGATATAAGCTACTAGGACCAAATTAAAGTGTTACTTAAAGAGCTTTCAACTTTGTGCCCTCGTAATAGGATGTAGAGCTTCTATACAAAAGCTTTAATAATCATTCCATTTAATGTTCTATATTGTTTTTTTTTTTCATTACTAGATAAGTGCCGCCTTACAATTTGACATGACAAGTAGACCGACTTGATTCTTTTCAAAATCTATTTCCAAAACAAGTTGTATAATTAAAAAAGCGGTTTTCTAGCATAAACCAGAAAAAGGCGCTTTAAACACCAAATAAATGTAAATTTACAATGAGATTCCTACGTCACTTCGAACTTAAAATTAATTAGCTATTTGTGTCCGTGTGAAATTGGAAAATTTGATCTGTTCTACCGAAGTAGTTCTATTAAGTACATACTTCCTTTACTTTAGCCTTGGAGGTCTGTCGTTTGCAAGAAGAATATTCTTGGAAGCAGTCATTTGATAGCACTTATCTTTCAAAGCGTATCACCTATTTAATCCTTAAACAACATAATTCTATGTTGAGGGACCGCCAATTGCCCTAAGAACTTCCACATGACCAACGGCTAACCACTTGGAACAGGTTTCATATCACCCACGATCGGCCTTGGATATTATATTGACCTTCCGACCAATTACATAATTTGTGGACGACTGGTAATAAAACGTAGATTTTTTATTACGCATTAGGAATGTTAATTCGGAGGTACGCGTTGATGAAATCATCGATTGTCTATTCCGATGATTATGTTAGACGAGAAGACTCGATCCCAAAACGTCACGGAATACTAATAACTCCTAATCCTAATGCACATTTTATACCTACATCCAAATACTTCGATGCATTTCACAAATTTTAGTGACTTGATGTCATGGTATTTATTAGGTCTGTTTATCTGTAACATAATCTAAGTCCGCTTTCAAATGAGACTTCAAATAGAAGTTCTCAATAGAACAAATATTTTCCATGCCATTTATGAAAATCACTTAAGAGTGTACAAGACGTTCGAAAAGCCCTTACCTACAGTCTTCAGAGTGTTTACTTCCACAGATTCAATTGAAAAATGCATTGTGTCCGTAATAATCTGGGTCACTACATATTGAGTTAATGGGTATTAAGGTCGCAAAAATCATCTGAACGCTTATTGAGATCTCATAGTGATTTTTAACCGACTTCAAAGGAGGAGGTTATCAATTCGAATGTTTGTATTTTATTTTTATTTTTTTATGTATGTTCGGGCGTAACTCTGTCATATATAGACGGATTTGCAAAATTCTTTTTTTGTTCGAAAGGGGTTTATTCCGAAATGGTCCCATATAAATTTTACTAAAATTGATCCAGCTCTTTTTGAGAAAATCAACATATTCCCAAAAAAATTACTTAGACGACGTATTAGTTTCTTCAATCTTTGGAGGATTTACAATCTCTTTTAAGTGTGTCGCCGTTTCTTAATGGATTTGGATGTTAAGGCAACACTAAAAAGCGAAAAATTAAAAGTTTTTTCAAAAAAAAGAAAACCGCCTTCAAAAATACTTTTTTAAATCTTCCTACAGTCACTTCATTGAAAAGGTTCACTCGCTGGAAATTATTTGCCTGAACATTTTTATTCGAGTCAAGTAGCTCTTCGTTTGACTTGGCTTTACGAAGTCTGCGTGTTATCATTTATTTACAGTCAGGGCTAAAATATGTCAGATGATACGCAGATGTTCTGAGTCAAGTCGATTTCTCCCTTCATGCTTCCAGAGGGTGCGAGTTTATTCTCAATTTAACTAGTCATTTGGAGAAATACCATGATTCAACAGATGAGCGCTGCTGTTTATATTACGCTCATCACTGAAGAATTTCCAAAACAAACCAATGTGCCAATTCATATAGTCAAATAAGTAGTTGCCAAACCGTCTAATATAAAATTCTAATGTCGAGGAAGTAATTTTTGCAACAACGTGCGATCGGAACCAGCCATCACGGTTTGTCACGCAAGTATACAGTTTGGGCAACACCGTTTATGTACAGTTGATTAAACGCCAATCGTTTACGAAACAGTTCCTAGAAAACGCCAAAATATAGTGCATAATGTGCGCCTCGTGTGGAATGTAAGCATTTATCATTACGTAGGTTTCATGAAACTATTTTTGATGGGAAAACGATTATTGCTTTTGTATTTGAATAAGACAGATTAATGCTTCTCTACTTATAACTTCGATTTGATTCTCAGCAAAATCCAAAATGCTTTCTTTTTCAATGTTTCTATCACGTTTACAATATTAGTGCAATGCATTTTATGTGTTCCATAGTCCAGCAATAAAAATTCTATATTTATAGGTCAACGATAGTTTACAAGAAAATTCAATGGCTCACATACAATATAATGCCGCGTGGGAGGACATTCTTGTGAAGCTTATTTCAAGTATTTTTAACGAAGTGCAGTTTTCAGTATAGATCAATCGCAACTTCTCACACCTAGATTTCAAAGCTACAAACAATTTTTATTAAGGAATGCCCGATACACATGATTCTAAGTGTTAAATGCCGCAAGCATCAATGTAAGTATTTCGTCCGCTGTGTACCAATGTGGTTAATTGACTAATGTAAGGAAATTAATAATTTAGTGATGATTAAGCTGTGAAGATAATCGCTTTATAGCAGTTGCAGTTGTTTAGTTTTTGCAGAGAACACTCTAGAATTCTAGTCTTAGTACGCTAAGACTGGTTTGATGCTTGAGTTGCAAATATTTGTACAGCCTTGGGTTCATATGTTGGCCCGCCATCGCTAGCGTACCACATTCATTGCTCTGTTACTGACTACTTTGTTAGAACTTGTATGCCTAGATGGAGTATTGGACGAAGTTTCATAGAAGTTGGCCCGCATTGGTCACTAATGTGTGGTCTGCAGTACATACAGCTATTCTACAACAAAGAAAACCACTTCGAGTGATAGACAGCGCGGTGTTTGAAAGACTGCTGCTTGTAATTACAACAATTTTTACTTACAACATGTACTAAGTACCTACCTACAGCCTGCCTTGTATGTTTTTATAAGTTCCGACGGTGATCGATCATAGTGCATTAATGGCGTTAATAAATCATTGTATTAATAAATTGAAATGAATTCGTATAATGACTCACAACCGACTTTCAACTCTGTAACTCTGTACCAATATAACTGTGTATATATTTTCAACAATTCCCGAGACAATGTTATTTTCTTAATAAACGAAGAAAAGCCGAGTCTCTATGGTTTCATAAAATAAAACGCTGAGCTGTATGCTCGTTTCGCAAAGAATTCATTCGCATTGAATTCAAGTAAGATGATTGTACATGAAAACTAGAAAGGGGGACATCGTACCAATCTACGTGCCAAATGACATGCGTCCAATTAAAGCTTCAGCTGGCGTCTAATGTACTTTTGATATGCTCCACACTCAACTATGTTGTATTTCTCCCCTCAAAATGCTTGTAAATGAACTAGAAAATATTGTAGAAACTAACAAACTACAGTGCTGGCAATAGATTAAATAAATAACGTTTTAAAAGCAAGAAATATAAGCGGCTATTAATAACAGTGTCTGACAATCACTGAACTCTAAGAAAACATCAATTTAAATCTTAAAACAACATGATGGCGTAATTGTTGCAAACGTTTTCGCCAAAACTCAGGCAAAACAATGTGACAAAAACTGACTACAAAAAAAAGTACAAGAAAGAAAAGCAATACAGGCGTAAACACACAAGCCGTACCGTTGTACAGAGGCCAGCACTTCAAGCTACAATAATCTGACAAATTACTTTGGTAGATTTTCAACTATATTCCAAAAGAATAAGGTTCATATTCAATTGGCAAAATTTGACAGTTTAGTATGGCTTGATGCGCTAGCGCCGGTTTCAGACGCCACTGACACAGAGAGCGCCATAGGATAAAACGAACGCGTAGCATTGCCAAGTTTTTTCAGTCGGCACGTAACTGGACGTGGGAAATGGCCACACGTCACTGGGAGGCGGTGCTCGTCATGTGTAATTTTTCGTGTATTCCTACATTTCGCAACGACTATCTTACACTGTTTTGCTGACGTCTGCTTCCGCCAATATCGCCAGATATTATTGTACAACGTACATCATCATTTTGATTATGTATGTATGTAGATTGCATAAACATTCATAATCCTCTCAATCACATTGCTAATGACATATTACGCATTGATTGAATTTACAGTTGCTTTTTACCTATAGAATTATGGTATAAAACGTGAAAGTATCACTAGGTCTAGCCCGAGAATAAATCCTACTAATATTATAAATGTGTAAGTTTGGAAAGGATTAATAGAAGTTTGTTACTCTTTCGCGGCTGTAAAGAATTAACTGAAATTTGGCACACGTTTAGATATTAATCTAACTTAACAAAATGTTTTTTGTGTTAGCTTGGGATATTTTAAGACTTTTGCTTAATTCTGAAATCTAAGCAGAAAAAGTTACAGGCAAAAGCTAATAAATCAATATTTTAAGATTCACTGTATGTTCATATTCGCATTCAGAAACTGTATGTCTATACAAATATTATAAAGCTCAAGAGTTTGTTTGTTTAGTTGAACGCGCTAATCTCAGGATCTACTGGTTCGAATTGAAAAAAACTTTTTGTGTTGGATAGTCCATTTATCGAGGAAGGCTATAGGCCCATGCGAAGCTGGGTCGGGTCGCTAGCACGTAATATAAATATCCCCAACACAGCAGCATTCCCATCGCTATTAAGATTTTTCTTTGGATTGCGTTCGTAAGCCCGTGTCCAATTCGGTGTTTTGATAAAAGATACAGTGGAATCTAATAATATTAAGATGACACACTTATGTCACATGCCAAAACTGTACAGAGTATCAGTAAAGCTCTCATCCGATCAGCGATGTGTGCGTGCGCATATAGCTAGATACAAGTCATCACTGCAAGATGACAATAATAGACCATATTGACAGGGACTTAGTTAGTCAACGAAGTTTAGGTTTAATTAGTCAATTAAACCTTAAACTGAGGAATTCAAAAATGTTTTGATTTGATGAATTTAAAATTCAGGAAGAACCTACATTTCGCTCCGTTGTTTGATTTACCTAGTTGTAAAAGTGAATTGCGTCGTAAAAAAATAACAAGGAAGGAACGATAATACGAACTGTGCAAAAATTTGCTCGTGTGCCAAATGGGTCACTTGTCTGTCAAGAAATAACGAGAAAATAGCTAGCAGGTAAGCTTTCTCTAAGAATTCAGAAACACCAACAATAAATTACATTTCATAAAAATGGCAATATGTAAGGCACACCCAAGGGCATTGTTTCAATTTGACGTTCAATTTTATTGGTTACCTAAACATTATGTACAAAGGGAAAAATCAAAACAGAGGTGTAAAATGAAACAAAATATTTCAAATAATTACATTGGTTATGATCACGGTAACAGGCAATTAGCCTCTTTTGAAGACATTTATTGCATTGTATATTATGGTTAAAAAAAAACATGTCACGGATCATTTAACGTAACGACCGACGTCGTACTGTTACGCTGTCTGGGCGGTGTCTAGCTTGTGGTCGCTTTCTCACCTCAACGATCGTGAAAAGAAAGGTGTAAACTGCAAAAGCTTGGACACAGTTTTCTACAACTATATTTACTGCACTCTATTGTATTACCAAGCTATCATTCAAGCTTGCCAGCAAAATTATTACTAAGAGTTCGTTGAACTGTCAGAGAAAGTAGCTGCGGCTGACATGTCATTATTTGTTTTAGCATTATGAAAACCACTGAGATTTCAAGTCATATTTGTGTTGTACCGCAAACACTTCAGTTCAGTTTTTTTTTGTCAATATCGAGTAAGCAACTCGACATTGGCTTGCTAGATAAAGCATATAAATAAGTACATGTTGAACTTATAAGGAAAAAGCTTTGGAAACACAAATAGTACAATCGATTCGAGCATATTAGGGGGAAAAAATCCAGAGTGAAGGTCGGCAAACAACATGATAGAAGTCCTATAAAGTATTGTTAGCAAACTCCCCAGTATTCTTGAAAAAGCTTGTTAGCACGCAGTTAAGAGCTTTTATATAACACTTATATAATCAGAACTTGCTGTTTACGAAGCTGTTAATGAAGCCAAATTGAATAAGCAGAATTAAACGATATATGGCTAACATTCAAAACGTTAGAAATATCTTTAAATGGAAGGTTATTCGATTTAATTTTTACTGTGGCAATTCTTATTACCCGAAAGAAGAAATTGAGGCTCGAGTGATCAACTGAGCAGACATACATATGTTTTATTGCATGTTAACTTTTAAGACTTACATCGTAAAACGAATTCAACGAATTGCTTTTTACCCGACTGCGCCAGAAGGACGGTCATTCAAGAAATCACATCAATTGAACATAATAACGAGGGCTTTATTATGGAACCGACCATGTAGAAAGAATTCCCAAACGACATTAAAAGAGCTGTTGGAGTCATTATCACTAGATCGGATTCGAATTAAGTAAGAGCGTTTAAGATTACAAGAAATCAGACGATGAGATGGTCCATTATTTGTTCATACAAATAATAGACCATCTGATCAGATAATTGCGCACAATTTCGATGATGTAACAATAGGAACTGAACGAATATTACTTACGGCACATGTGTGTACGGTTCTCAAATGACGCCTAAACAAAGCCTTCGCCGCAAGTCTCTCATTACTTATACTCATTACCGGCTAGTGGAAGAAAGCAGACACCGGGCAGACTGCACACAATGGTCGAACCAGAACTGGGTTAATTGAAGACAACAGCGCCCATCGCCGCCGGCTGACGGCAAGATCCGATCTCTGTACGCCTCTAAATTAATACTGTAATAAACTATTCATTCGGAATTATAAACAAAACTAGTGAGTGTAATGTCGTTGCCACTGCAAATCGAGAATGTACGAACCTTCAGCAGTTAATAACATCAAGTTCTTCTGACTGATTGGCAGCAAATTCAACATGAAGAAATTGAATTTGCTGAGTATTTTAAAGAAATGAAATACTAGAAAACTGATTAAATTAGTGAGAATGTTGAGACTATGTCTGGAAGAAAATCCCGAAAATAGGTCGAGATACTTTCTCCGGTAACCGAAGCGGCGTAGGTAGGTATCTGCAGTGCGACACCAACTTTTTACACTGATTTCCGAGACGTCTGGACTAGAAATTTGATCTGAAAAATGACATTACTATCAACACTTCTTAATCACAATTGAGTACTTGTTTCACATAAAATAGCAATTTTTAAAACTTAATTGACAAAGTTCGTAGACCAACAAGATAAACATTGTATATTTTTGGATTTAAATGACAGTTAACACTCATGTTACCAATTGCATCCATTCAAACAGCTGAAAATGTCAATATAAGTTCAATTTTAATGCAAAGCATAACTTCTGAACAATACATCAGTGAAGGCTCGAACACAATAAGCTAAAGTAATGTGAAGTAAACGGTATACCGCTTCCTGGCTAATGGATACGAGAAGAATACTAAATGTAGCCGCAAACCATGGACTTTCGTAGTAACCAAAGCAAAATTTCCAATAAGAAAGATACCTTAAAAAACGTATTATGCCTCCAATATACCAGTCATTTGTATGATTAAGATTCATCTTTCCGCAATGTATTGTTTTGCCCGAATCGCAAATAGTCTCAAGAATGTTCCCTTTTATTTCGAGGAAGGCGAACGCGAGACGAACTGCAGAGTTACATTTCAAACTCTAAGAAAAAAAAGCCAGCACGTGTAGATTTTACTCGGCCAAGACGAATACTGGTACATTTGTCGACTGTCATTTTTATGCCCACACACAAAACTAGATCAAAGTTCAATGACTGAGAGTGAAATCCATTCATCATTATTAACCATTACTAGAGCAGTAGTGCTGACAATGACAGACAAGTAACACACATTGAGATTGTCACGCATACGAAAGCCAATAAGGGCAAGTGTTTTTATTTTTTATATGAATATGACGTCCAAGTGTTATAGTGAACTATACAAGAGTTCATTCATAGTGATAATGAGGGCGTGAGCAGCAGGAAGGCACTGCGGCCAACCGTTCCGGGAAGCGGCGGCAGACGATGCGCAGACGCCGATGACGTCATTGTGTGATCAGCCAATTAGGGCAGCGGGCCTATCAGCCTTAGTTAACTTCATTTGTTATTTCAAACTCGTGTACCTTTTAATAGCGAAAGGTAAGACTTGATTTAATTTATTTTCATTCGAATATGATAAATATAAAACTTATTGTGCGGTTAAAGATTAAGTACCTGGGCGACCGAACTTCGCTCGGTCTTTTATTTAATGAAACCTAGCTATATCGATTTATCGCCCCCAAAACCCCCTGCATTACTAAATGTCATGAAAATCATGTCATCATTATATATATTTAAATATATACAAGAATTGCTCGTTAAAAGGTAATATAGATGTAGCATTGAAATAAACACTGACTTTGCGACATGTCTTTGTTAAGTCGGAAAATATAATTAAAAGCTGTGCAGTTACACAGAGGCGGGTACAATAAAACGAACCAGCATTTACAACAACTCGAAGAAAATTTCGCGTGGCTTAAAATGCTAATGTTCTACCGGCTAGTGTGCACACACGTACATCGTCCACAAAGAAAACAATGCGTTCGGCAAACCTAGTGCCATTGCAAATTCACGTCTAAACCATACTTTGTAAAGAACAGAAAGTTCAGCACAGTTTAGAAAATTAGTTTCGTTAATATTTAGAATAATTAATGAGGCTAATGGTGATGTCTTTAACAAGCAGGAATGTTAGGAATGTAAATTACGTATAAAAAGCTGCCTAGAACAAAATGCCACAGTCCACACCAACATTACAAGCGAATATAAAGCTGTTGGCCTTGACAAAAAAAACCTTATGCCCATGCCATAACACGGCTGTAGCATGCCATTGAAACGAGGGACGCCAAGGCCGCGGAGTCATTGTACAGCTCAGGACGCCACCTGTCTCCGGCAACCAATATAAATATACACAATTATTATGGCGAAGACACGTCAAGACAAGTGAAACAACCTAACCAAACGGCTTTTCAACCGTTTGAACTCGTTGATAATTCACTCCGCAAGCTTGAATGGCGACGTGTATTAAGATTCATCACATTCACTTTTTGAAGTGCCCCAACGCACAATGATATCTGATGGATCGATTGTCGTAACAACAAAATATGAAGAAAGAAGTCCCTATTGAAAAAATGCCACATGTACACGGGTGGGTACACGAGCGCTTAGCCCACGCTGTTACCGTTTGATCATCCTATTTAAAAGCACGTGACAGTTTTCGTATAAATAGAAATGAAAATTGTATTTTTGTTCCTCCCTTTGACACTGGGATTGAGGGAGTGAGTTATTGAACCATACTCAATATCCTTATTGCTTCTCCATAAGTATAAATATGGTTAGGTGGTCATGTTTAATATGAGGATCATTATGAAACCTGTCAGGCACAGCAATAGGGTAGAAGACTGGAACCTTTGTTTTAGAAAACAACGACATGCGAATGAATGCACAATAATCAAATCACTCTAAGCACTGAGTAGTGGAGTTATTTTCCTCGTAAATTCGATAATTAAAATATGCAGAGAAATATGAGTTCCAGAGTTCCATTAGTGGGTATAAAATAAATTGAAAACGCAGCTAGCAACACGTACCTACTTAAAGTTACTCATGGCATGAGTCGCAGTCGTAGCCGAGATGTGATTTACAACAATATTTCCGTAGGCGTAGCGAGCGAATTGTATCTGTTTCCAGAAATGGAAACTGACTGTTCCAGAACTTTCTTTGTTAGAGCTTTAAGTAAGGAGGTCGACGCACCGCGACTAAATATGAGACTAAAGTAAGTAGGTAGGTAGGTAGGTACGTGCGTACAGTTCTAAGATCTAACTAGGCGAGCTTAGCACGGTGCCTTTGTAATCTAAGTAGTGTTGCAAACAAAACATTAATATTAAGCTGCCTTTTGTGCTACACCAAGATACGGATCTAAACATTTTAGTGGGTGGGCTTCATGTTTAAAATATTATAATTTTAAAGAGTGGTGTCATATTTGCTTGGAGTGCTACACGAGCACTCTAAGATGCAAATGTTAACATTTTTAATTACTATTACACACGTTGTTATCTCGTCTTCGATGATAATAGGCATCAAGTGCAGGTAGTACGGCCCGTATGTCACTGGAGTCACGGGTAAGTTCGTACTCAATTATTTCTTACAAGCTTTTAGAACATTCTAAACTACGGTTGACATTTCGTGACATTATAGAAAGATTTAGTAGTAGTACTTATGCGATTAGCAGTTAGGACCCAGAAAGATATAATCTAGTTTTGTTCATTCAACTCTTTGTAACCGAGCATAGCTACATAGTACATGTTTTATTCTTGTTTGATTCCACAATGATATCAGAGCTAGATGACGCGCGAGCCGCAGAATACTTCAAAACTGTTATCTCTTCGAGTTACGTAACGACATTTTCTTTAAATTCGCACTGTTTATACGGACGCGGACTGGCATCCGGCCAATGGTTCTTTTTAATCGGTTTAATTCATTGAGCCACTGCTTTATTGCCGAATGAGTGCGAATAGACATATGGACGACCTCCTCAAGGTCAGTGGATAGTGAGAGAAACAGGTTCGTGATAACTCGTTCGGCTGTCATATAGAGACCACTTTCTTGAAAATTCTTTCGCCGTGGTCGTTAAAACCACTTTGAAGCTAAACTGGAAGCGAAAATTATTAAAGTATCGACTACTTACGCTTTGTAAGGTGTAAATGTTGACCAAGGGAATGGGTTTACTGTTCTACTGGTCGATACTGACCACAAAATGCCTGGAATTCTCTCAATAATACATTTTGAACTACTGCAAAGCCATCTAAGGCGTTAAATGATTAGTCCGTTGCTACTGAACATAAAAATTATGTTCACACTTTCACTAAAAGTAAAGGAAGTGCCATTAGAATTTCTAAATAATCTAAAAAAGACTTCCAGTTAACAGTCCTAATTTCCATTTGAATGTAGAAGCTTGCAATAATGCAGAAGTTATACTCAATAGAAAATGTGATTTAAGGTGAAAATAGGCGCTATTTCGGTTGAAGTAACTTAGAACGATTCATAGCGCAAGACCAGTCCCTTTTCAGCAGAGTAATAGACTGAGAAACGAATGTTTGTGTTTGCAAATTTGTTTTTGTGAAACCTGTTTTGGAGACTGAAAGAGAGAACAAAACGAAAATTATAGAAACATTTTCGTAAAATGCACTAATGACACAACGGGTTATGTAAATAAGTAGAGACATTTACAAGTTTCTATAAATCTTTCTCGCAAAGAACCGTTTAACTTTTATTTATGATACTGAAACTAATATTAGGTACCTATATAGAAACTAATTATTCAAACTTATTTTAGGAAACATCCATATTTCACACCGGATGATTTATTTGTTCAGAAACCCAAAGTGCTCAGACAAGATTAGGAAACATGTTCACATGGTTCTAGGACTTTAAGAAGCATTACTTGTGAAAAATTCTGCTAAAAAGCTTTTACACGTACGGAACTGAGTAGGCTATAATAAGTTGAAACAGAATTTACTCATAGACTAAGATCCCAGTGACGCCCGACCCACATAATTTTAGCATAGCTGAAAGTTTCTGAAAAGATAGAGGCATTATGTCGTTAGGAAAGTTTACGTATTGGGTAGCCTCAATGCAGAGCCGTTTTTCAGGTAACACGTTTTTATAAGATGCTTCAGGCAGAAGTTTTTAAGTTCAGAAGTTTAAAGAGTCTGTCTGAAGGGATGACCCACGGAAAGTGTCTAGCAATATTGTATGTGGGTTTATAACAATATCCTGTAAAACATTACATATTTAAAAACCAGGCTACTTACTTGAACGTAAGGGAGTAAGGTACCTAAGACCTGAAAAGGGTCCAGCATTGAAGCTAGCTGGTACTGCATTCCTCCTTAACACATTACACTCTATCTACTACAAAATTTCAGCCATGCTAAAATAACGGCGGTTAGGCGACGGGATCTTGTAATTTATTCATAATAAATAGTGTTGGGAGCTAATAGCCCCACCGCATAAGGCGCTTCCCTGACCAAAAAACCTTGACCATACATTTCCACTCTGCCGCAAAATCGAATCGCACAATTTTCGGGTTCTTTTATTATAAAAAAAGAGAACAGACCTTTTGAAATAAAATAAAACGTGAATTATAAAGATTTTTAAGTTACCTATCTATTAGTGTATTCCTTAAATTAATAGCACGTCAACTTTAACAAAAGATACATGTTTTTAATTATTTCAATATTTTTTTACAGGGAGATTTAGGTGTATATTGGGGACATAAAAAAAAAATAAGAACGTGGAATGTGATGATAGGATATTGAACAATATTAATATGCTTTTAGATGTAGTTTGTTTCTCTTAATTAATGAGGTAATAGCCCCTGATAACGAAAAAAAAATGCGCGGTGCGAGAGGGGTGACAGTTGTCACAAGTTGACGTATCAGTGTGAGCTTTCGCATCACGTCACGCCACGCACCTCCCGTACCTCACACGTATCTCTGGATCGGTCTTAGATAAGTGTTTGGCCTATGACTACACAAGCAGCTTCATTCTCGAGTTGTGAACATTAACATCTAGCTGCAAGTCTGTATCCGAGAATTATTGTCATTTACTTGAGTGTCGATGTAAATATGACAACAATAAACTGTCATAATAATAAAATGTGTTTAAGTATAAGGAAGATTCTCTGACCTGAGAGTGCCTGAGACGCCTATTATAAAATCATGTGTTTGTGTAGTATTATCCATTGCAGGTGTTTTGAATTTGCAGACAAGCTTGAAGAAAGAATTGAAGAAGAAGCAAGAATTTGCTTTTGGATCCGTTTAATTATAAAATCTCACATGCATCGGAAACTCAAAATTTACAAAAAAAAAAAAAGATTATAAAGTTGTTTTGTCTAACTCTAAGAGTATTTTACTTTTACGGTACCTATTATTTAGACATCGTAAATTACATCATGCGTACCTACAGTAGATACCTAGATCACATGAAAAATAAAAGACACGAACTGTGAGATTTCCGGTATACGGGCAAATTAACATTGTCGATTCAAAATATTCTTAAATACTAATGATTAAAGAAAATAAAAATATCTACAACTCTATTATTGAGTCAACTTAAAAATAATATTTTCCCCAATTACATATTATTTATAAATATATTTTTCAATTGCGCAGTTCGTCTAATATTTAGCGGCGCGCACGCAGCCCTCAGTGCGGACAAGGTTGCGCATGAGTCTAATTAAACACGATTCCGTTGAAAAAATCAAACATCACACTCAAGATTTTTACGCAGATAATACATGATATTTATACTCGCGTTTGTAGCGTGAAACAAATAATAGTGTTACGTTCGATATTATCAAATATATGACGTATAGGAAGTTTGTTACCTACATTTGTTATTCAACGCTTATAGCCATCATCGGACGAACAGAGACATGGCGAAGCGTCACCGCTATAATAATATGTTTGAAGTCCTACGGTCTCGAACCTTGGTTCGAGACCGCTTTGATTCCACATTTATTGTGCCAGACTGTGGAATTCACTACCCGCTCGTCTGTTCCCTGATAAGTATTATCTGGGTATCTTCAACGCACGAGTGAACCGGTTCATCCTAGGCAAGCGTGTTCCACCTCAGGTCGCATCATCACTTAAGATCAGGTGAATTGCGGTCAAACGCAAGCCTATTAGAATATAAAAAAATCAATGGCTAGCGATGAAATCTTGCTTCACTGTTTGTGTTACTGAAAAGACCTACTAGTCAATCGGAATAATACTTAGAGACTGGTAAGATAATTCTCATAGTCACTTAAATGTGTCGGAACAAATTAATAGTTTCAGACATAGAACACGAATTTAGTCGCACGTAAAGGCTAAGTGGAAATGCTAAACATTGATTGCTTCACAAAGTTGGTAACTAAGTAAATAAGTACCTAAATGTTCACGAAACTCCGATTTTAACTTTTTTGTTTACACTACCGAATTAAAAGTGGTTCGTGCCCATAAATTACATACATCAATGCTAGCCGACACGACGAACGGTATTATTCAACCTAAACTTTTTAGTTTTAAAGCTATTTAATTTTTTAAACTAAGTTTCAAGGTTTGTTTTTGTAGCTTGAAATACAAAGCCTGCTCAGCCAATTGTCAATTTTTAGTTTTAAGGAAAGTTACAGACACAGAAAAAAAACATCGATTAAAAACCCTGTTACAAACAAAAACCTCTCGGTTTAAGGTTACTATGTTCTTCTAATATCATCGAAGTACGAATACCAAATTTCGATTCGATCAGATCTCTGGAAGACGGTCAAATTCATTCATAAACTAGAAAAGAGCTGATAATCTTCCAACGGCTGAGTAGATTTTCTTGGATCATAGCCAAACATCAAGTTTTTGTTAAGCATCTCATGTGACAAACAAGTTAGTGTTCAAGTAACAATTAAAGTGATCAATTTTCTATATCTAGTGTTTAATGACGAAACGGTAAGTAATCTAAGGTACGCAGTTGTGCCGAATGACTCACAAATACCTACTCAAAATAAGGTAGGCAGGCAGTTAAGCGAAGATCGATCTAACGATAACCGTAGTTAAATTGGTATTATTTACCACTATAATTACGTTTTTGACATAACGTAACGTCTAGGCGAAATCAAAACCGAAAAAGAGAAAGTTTCAGTCTTCTTGATCAATAATTATGGGATATAAAATCGAAAGCAAGTATAACAAATTGCTTAATGGTTTCAAACTTTGGTGTCTGCAATCAATCACTTCAGTAGTGGCTCAATCAATCTTTTCTTCAGATAATGGACAGCTGTGCTCACTTTTTGTGAGTTAAGTTAGGCACACTCAACACGTTGCGACAATAATAACCAGTTACAAGTCTTACAAGCAAAGATCAATCTGTTTGCAATGCAAATTTTGCAAGTTCTTAAGATGAGCTAAGTCAATGCACTTAATGTTACAATGATTACAAGATGGATTAATTAAAAATACACCTTTTCAAGTTATAAATTCCATTGTATGATTAAAATTTATACAGATGCACATAAAAATATTATAACATGGCAATTTAAATTCAGAAAAATACACAGAATCGCAAGTGTCGGCGTCGTCCACATTTAAGCTCACTTTAGAATCTCTAAAATGAAATTCAATTTCATGGAAGTGAGGCGCGATTTATTTTTGGAATTCACTTATATTCAGTCCAATTGAACCGAGTGATTCGCATCTTCGCCTGTATTTCATTTCGCCAGCACGTTGAATCCTAAACAAGTCAGTCGGTTGGTCCGCCCAGCACTAAATCATCTAAGGGCGGGGCATATGGCCAGGCGAGTGTACGTCAAGTTATTTATATTGTATTTCTAAGATTCACAAAGAGGCGAATTTAATATCACAGTAATCATTTACGACAATACTAAAACGCTAAGTGCGTTTCCTTTACTTGTTTAGGGCTAGTTATAAAATTTGTAACAGCGTTTAAACATGTAACTGGCGAAGTGTAGGAACGTTCAAAGCACGTTAACTGCGACGCTACGATGTGTGTGCAATAGTTTTAGGTTATAGCAGTAAGCAGCAGCTTTTGAGTCTAGAGTCTGGACATATCGAATTTGTTATCTATTTTATAAGACTCGATTTGTTAAGAATATGTTTCGAATTATTTGTATCACCCTTCCTTGCGACGAAAATATCACGACTGCAACGACTTGCAATAAATATTATCATGAGTTTTTTCACCCATTAAATCGGTGAATCCCAAATTAATGGTTCCGTACACAATGATTACATGAACACTAGATGTTAAACCTTACTACAGACAGCCCAACGATCACTAAGAGAAAATGTAGTTCTTTCGGTCAATGTGTACACAGCATTCAATTTGGCAGATGACAGCTTAACGGATTGATATGTGACAACTGTGACAAGTGACCGATATCAGTGTTGCCAACGCAGTCAAAACATTTCTGTGTCTACGTTATTTATTACTTACATCTTATTCAATTTTTGAACAGTCTGAATGTTAAAGCATCAAGTAATCATGATTTTATTTGATTGTGGCTTCGTTTTATATTTTAATCTAGAATGATATAGTAAGTACCTATTTAAGTACTTATTTAAAATTTAAACACTTATGTTCATAAGGCCAATACCCTAACCCACTCATAACTTAAATACATCATTATTATCATAGGTGCCACTAACTACAATCAATAAAAACGTTTTTAAGTAATAACAATGAAAGTTTTAATAGATTCAATTCATAGACTGCAGCAAGACCAATTCTAGTTAAAATAGATTGAAAGCAGATCATAACCGAATCATAAATGCATTGACAATGTTAAAGGGAGAGAGAAGATAAGTTCGTGTAATATCAGATATCTATGGTGTAATAGAACAAAAACTACTACGCAGAATTGAAAGGGTTTTTTTAATCAGTGTTGTACTGTTGTTAATGATCGAGCGTACGCGCCGGCAGTGCGCCCACTGACCTCAACGCGGACGAGATAAAGGCTATTTTAAGCGTCGCGATAATATCAGCATACGTCGAATGTTTAAACAGATACGACATTGGAGGAACGCCGGAAGCCTTTAGACAGGACCTCTTACAACTAGCGAACCAACTTGATGACTTCCGTTACTTACATATTTTACAGTTCAACTTATACGATCAAAGACTCAGCGCTTGTGTCGTTTCTCAATTGAACTATAAGAGAGCGAAGGAAATCCAGAATAAAATCAACACATTACGTACAAAACATACGTTACAAACTGTAGCACGTATTAAATATTCTTGGCAAAAATCCCAAAAGAATAGAATACTCGGAACTCGGAAATGTATGAAGTTGTACTCATAATTCATGACGTTGGGTGTTATTCATAACATGTCATACATAATGTGAAAACATTACATCGCCATAAAAAGCAAATAGCAATGCATTGATCGAATATCATTCTGTAAATCGAAAACGGTGACATAAAATCGAGATGGTTGCGGCTATTAAATCAGAATATGAATTGTCTATGGTAGTAGCCAAAAGGAAAGTAACGGTAATCGCCTTCCGAATTGACGGACTACTTTACATACTCCAAGTGGGAGTTAAGATCCATTATGCATGTTTGTTTTCCATCGTGAAATGTTTATTTTGCTTAATTACCTCCAGCGAATTTCAATCCTTTGATAGTAACGGTATGTGTCTGGTCATCCTAAGTCATAATATCCTATGCAGACCACGCCCTTATATTAAGAGAATTGTTTACATTCTGTCTGCGAAGAATGGAACGACGTATTAACGACAAACATTTATCTCATAAAAATCCAATAAATGCCCTGCTCGAGGCTCCACTTCCAGTCATCGATTCCCATCTTGACCTAAAGGAATTTGCCTCAAACGGGGACACCATTAAATCGATGTATCGTCAACCTCAAGAGATATAATCATGGTTACTTTCTTGAATATAAAATATTGTCAGTCGTTATAAAATTATACAGCACACTGCGGTAAATGAAAATTACGAGGAGCAAGGCATGAGTCGGTTCTGCGCTTATTGGGACAATGCTCTTTAAACAGCTGGTTTATTTATGAAACAGTGCTCGATTGACTGGGAGGCCTCGACCTCAGAGACCGCTTTCATGCCCGCTAAAAGGATTAACCGTCAGACGGCATCGAGAAAACAGTCTGCGGAATTGGGCTAATCCTCTTTAGGCTGCGATGTCGACGCTACCTCGAGCGGTTGCCCCAAGCCAAGCACACCTGATTGAACGACCATAAACTTTGGTACAAGAGCATAAAGCATAATGTACAAAGGCATGTAATATTAAGTGTCAAATCAATAACTCCTCGAAGCGACAGCAGCAGAAAGTTATGAAGAGATGAGATGGCAAGCAAATAACGACCTTAACAGTCGGTGATAGGTTTATTTTACGAATTACACCAGTTTCGCCAGACATGACGGTGAAAGCCCGTCTGCCCTTGCGATCTCTAGCTTCACAAGAACATAATTGCACACGTTCAGTAAAACGATTCAATGAATCAGCGACATTAAAAGCCAACGAGAACTTAATCAATGGTTTTTCTAAAAGAAACTTGTAAATTAAGAGTTATCGCGTTATAGAACGTGATACTCTGGAAATTGACGCAATTAAAGTAGTAAAAACAGAACATGACTGTTACAACTGTTTGATAAGAGGAATTTCAGCGATTTTGCATCGGATATAATAATTAGCGGCGACGGATGCAATTACCAACCGCAGTGGCTGCATTCCGAATGCCGGTCATCTTGCGCTCGCAGAGTAGTCAACTTTATTCTTATTAGAAAGTGGCAAATTTGAATTTGGGGGAGGGGAAGGTTCGGTGACCGAAAATATTCTTAATCTTAAACCTGTCCTTATTTAATGTATGAAATTAAGGTAATAATGATTAGCATTGCAAATGTTACAACATCACTACACCTAATTCAATATGAATCGTAGTCAAAATCTAGGCTGAATCCGATGAGGAACAAATTGATCAATAAACCAAGAAGGACGTTATTTTAAACCGCATCTGAAGTTAATTGGTTGCTTACCTAATGTAGCAAATGAGATCTCGGCAAATGTCTAAATCGCACACAATAAAAACCATTTAATAACATGATGAATGCCCGTCGCATTTGAAATCACTGTGAGTTACGAATCGGAACAGGAAATTTCAGTTGACTTTGAGCCATCAGCAGACAAAAGAGTTTGGGTGAGAGCGAATAGTTCGAATAGTGTTCCGAGAATTCACACTGCTAACAAAAAAAGTTTTTGCGAACTGTACTTAGGTATTTGATTCTGAGCGAACGATGAGTGATGGTGACCCAGTCATGAGCTGTAGTGTAGGTTCAAAATGGAAGCACCAACAGAAGAGTAGAAGGCATTTTTTTTAAATAGATTTTTCATTTTATTCACATCACCTGAACTTTTGAATACGTCGACCGTTCGACGATATTTACTTGGATACTGTTAGAGCTAAAAAGCTGTGAAATTCATTTAACGGCAAATGGACGACACAAGTGCGAAACTTAAGCGAAGGTTGTACGATCAAGTGCTCGTTCAAATGAATTTGGATCTTGAAATGTTAGACATTGAGAAGTAAATTCTTTGTCTGAACACCACTTTCAGAATAGCTTTAAAATTGCCCATAACATCGAAATGTTCATTGTATTGTTTGTTTTCAGCAATTTTACTTACATCTTATTTGAACTGAGGAAGGCTAACATCGTATTACTTGGTAGATTTCACATTGAGATATAAACTGTTTATAGTCCAACCAGTTATACCTAGTATGAAGAAAAATAAGTATTGATACAAAGTTGTAAATGCAATGACGTTGCTAGTAGAATAATAGTTGTATTTCATATTGATTTACACACGTGTGAGTACATAATTTTCTTTAGCGTGAATGGGTTTGACTGCTTTATGTACACAACTGTTGAGTGACGCTGATACGTCATTCAAAGTTGGATTGTACAAAATACCTAAGTCAATGAGTTAACAAGTTCTATACCAATGTGCAGTTCAATTAATAACATTATCATCAAATTAGGAATTCAATCTAAGTATGGGGCAAAACCAATATAATACTGTCATTATTAAAAACGTATTATTCCTTTGGGTGTGACACCAAAAACGACTGTATCTGTTGTTATATTAGAGGCAAATTAAACTATTTACTTACCTCCTGGTACCTAGGTTCTTTAATTAGAATTATAATAAAAGACTAAGTATAATTTTTTAAAAGATCATAAAAAATTGCTTCGTTGTTGAGATATTCAAACGCCTATTTACAATGATTGGCAATAACTCTTGCTGATCATTTTATTTCAAGAAAGTATCCAACCAATTCAGGCTCATGAATACAAAATATAATAGTTCAGCAGAAAATAAAATTTTAAATTCACGCTCATTCAAGTCACTTGGATATAACGAGTTGAAAGCCGCGAAAAGCTTCTGAAAATTGCTGGCGTATGCCGAAATATAGGTCAACTAACTGCCTTGAACACTGTCTAGAAAAAAAAACACATTTTAAACTGGGATTACAAAAATAAACTAGACATGGAGACGCCTTGTGCTTAATTACATTAGTTTCTATTTATGAAAAAGCTAACGAAAGCTGACCAACACACGCAGGTGAACATTTTACGACCAGCAAGCTTATAGCAGACATCAACGTCAATGATGGTACATTTGGCCGTATAGCATTCATTCTCTTGCCCCAATGAAAATTCCAGACATCGATATTTTTAGTACGATCGTAGATAGGTATTACAGCTCACGTGAGGAACAACTATTAATTTAATTTCACTAGGAATGGAAGTAAATTATCTGGGTGCCGCATTCATTAGACAGAATCAGAAGAAGCACTATCCTAATTGAAATCTAAATCTGTTAAACGATGTGCATTTTATCGATTAATTAAGCAATATGCAAGAGGATAATTGGCGCGTCGCTTGTTAGATAAAATCCGGACTAATGGCATGATCAGAATAAAGATCAAGTCCAAACTTGTACAATCGGCCCATTGAAAATTGTACAAAAAACTTTGTTGGCGTCATCGGCAGCATGTTTTATGCTAACTTACACAATATTTGAATAAATTTTGCGATATTTCCAAACATGATTGAGCAGATCAGAAATAATATTGACGACAACGTTGGCGCAGTGGTTGAGCGATTGGGTGTTGCGCTGCGCGTCGCTGGTTCGATTCCCGCACGGAGCAAATATTTGTATGACCTACAGGTTTATACGTTTGTAAACGCACCCACGACATAGGACAAATTCCTAGAGTACGGCAAAGTAAAAAAAAAAACATTTATCCAGAATATGGTTAGAAAGATCACTGCTAGTTGATTTTAGCTGAATGAAACCGCGAGTATTTACAGAGGGAACTGTAATATCAATAAAAATTCTCCCTACATTTTTACTAAATCGATATCAAAAGGGGCACGAAACAATAAACTGAGTAAAGAGCAAAGAAATTTACGTGGTACGAGCTGGTGCGGTACCATGACCTTGGTACGCTCGTTTGCGAAGTAAACCTCAAACTAATCGATGGGCGTATTCTTAGTACATAAACATAGGGCTCATTGTACCTCGATCAGCTAATTGAAGTTCAACTAATCAATGCGAAGTCTAAGGGACTAACTACACTTATTCAGACATAACAGCAGAAGACAGACAGAGAGAGCAATAGAACAGAAGACAGTTGTAATGTTTCTCTGGGACTCGTCGAGCTACATTGCCTCAACGTTTTCTAGTGGCCTCTGTTGATACTGGCTTTCAGAAAATGCAGCACGGTTTAGTGTGAGTGTGGTGGGCTTTAACTACACTTATTCT
The DNA here is from genome assembly GCA_947361185.1 of Charanyca ferruginea. Taxonomy (NCBI): domain Eukaryota; kingdom Metazoa; phylum Arthropoda; class Insecta; order Lepidoptera; family Noctuidae; genus Charanyca; species Charanyca ferruginea. The sequence goes on along the minus strand of OX376058.1, from coordinate 24,738,786 downwards.
CTCAACACCAATTTTGTATCGCAACCGTTCAGACGCGGAAAGCTGAATTGAGCTCGCATCTTCATACTAAACCGGTGTTTTCTATGGACAAAAGCTGAATTGAGCTGAATAAGTGTAGTTAGTACCTAACTCCGTACTATTTTTGAGTTGACTGCCATTTTGAATATCGATCCACATCAGAAAGCCAGTTATACTACCTAATTAAAAATGCTCAAAATCTAATCGCAATCCTATTTCGGCCACAATTAATGTCAAAAATGTGATTAAAATAAAAAGAGGCATTTTTTACACATAGAGACAGAATGCGAACGTTCCTTAACGTTTTGACGGTCACGTTAAAAACCGTAAAGAAGTCTGTCATATAGTCGTGATTTTGGTTTTTCAACTATACATGACTGTGGCAATCAAAAGGTTAAAGTTACTAGAACTGCCCCCTGAGGTGACAGATTATTCATCAATCCATACTTCTTACTTCTAATATTATAAATGCGAAAGTAACACTGTCTGTTACGCTTTCACGATGAAACGGCTGAACCGATTTTAATGAACTTTGGTATGAAAATAGCTTAACCCTGGGGAAGGACATAGGCTACACTTTAATCTGCGACTCCGTATGCAACCGAGATAACCGACATTTACGCGGGCGAAGTCGCGGGCAACAGCTAGTAATTCTGTAAAGCTTGCTATGTCTATCGGACATTGTCTCATAAACAGCACCTACTTGATTTATTTACAACATAAAAGAATATTCAAGGGTAGTACTACATATAGGTAATATTCAATAAACTCCAGCTGCACAGGTATCATAAATACAGAATGATTGAATAATTTATATTCTTCTACACTGATACATTATGTTCTACTAATAGTACTAATGTATCCATTACCATCAGTGTGTAGCGATTAAATAAATCATGGCTGTCTGACACATAACGCCATCCATCAAGAATCAGAAGCTCATACCGGAGAGTCAATTGTTTAGCGTTTGAATAACGAATTTAAATATTAATTATCACTAATTAACTTCGTAGTCAAGGGCAACAGATACATCCCTAAATAAGTACTGAAACTACACTGTAAGCAACTAAATTCATTGTGATTTTTTCCAAAGATTTTGACTTTTTTTCATAATGTTTAATTTAGCAAAAAGAGGGCTTTCTAAATTAGCTTAATCGATTTTTTTTGCTCTTGCTCGAATGACTGTAGCGCAAGCCACAAGCAAACCCATCAAAACGGAAAACCATGTCATATGTGAATTTAAAATGCACATTTTGTATTTACGAGGCCAGGGCGGTATTCCCGCTGCATCCGCCAGCGACGCACTTTATGTAAATTTTCATTCATTGCAAATAAGCACGGATCATGTCTAAACTGAGATTATACAAGGTGTGCCAGTCATGAAACATCGAGCATCGAGTACTATAAGTGAGCTAATCATGTTCTCATTGATAACTAATGTAGATTGTAGGTATTATATCATAAAAAAGTAGTGACAGATTCAAAACGAAATTCAGTGAATAAATATAAAAAGCAAGCCTAATTTGTATAAAATTCTTTATCAGAATCTTAGCAGTTATTAACTAACAGCTCATTTGTAAGATTTAAGGCCGGGCCAGACTGTTATAAACAAGCTTCCAACAGGGGTCATCTTGGTGGGAGGCTTGTGGACCGACGTGTTGCTCACGGTTGGTGTTTGCGTCCACACTGGTTTACAACAAGGCTAGTCCCACCTCAGTGTGTTGTCGACTCTTTGTTTACAACGGCGGTATCCACACGCGGTTTACAACGCGCGTCCGTCCACAGAGGTTGTTGAAAATGAAGGACAAACGAATTTTTGTTGCAAACAAGTGTACCTATACACTGTTGTAAACCGCCGGTGGAGACCGATGTGGAGGGCTTGTTTACAACAGTCAGGCAGGGGTTTTAACAAGAATCACATAAAAACGACAGAGGTGTAAATGAAGGGCATAAGGACTTAGCATCCAAAGAAAAAAAAAAACAATTGACGTAAATTGTGACAGATGTCAACGCAACTTGTCATTAGTTCACGATTATAAATAAAACGTACGGTAGGTGGGTATGTGCCACACGTTTGCCTTAATTATAGGTGTGTAGGTATTTTATCAATGAGGATGAATCGATACTGGCAGCTTCACAGTAACAGTTAATTAGCATAATAGGTACTTATAATGAGTTAAAAATAGAACGGCTGCTTACTTTCCGTTACGGACGGACTAAGCACAAAAAGTTGAACTGTCAAATCATCAAAGAAAGTAAATTGTTGATTTTCCTGTTACGTACCTACCTACCTACTCTTTTGAGCACGCACAAACGTTATTAATTTATTTGATTACATTATCTTTTAGGCGTGTGTCACGAATGTCGCGATGAAATTGAGGACTTACGAGAGAATGACCTGCTTTGATAGCTCCTTGTTGATTTCGACTTACTTAATCTGGTCAATAGAGAAGACATCCGGGACGTCCAAAAGGGAGTTGGGCCGACAAAATAATGCAAGTGAAGTGATATACGACACCCGAACGAAAATAAGGAAAGTAGGAAGAAACCTTTTCTTTTACCCTTGATATCAAAATAGTAAAACCAATATTTTTTTAAACAGACCTGCCAATGGGATGAAACCCATGTCACCAAAAGAATTATGAATATTCATTTAGATGGATTTGGGAAGGCCAAAGAAAGGATGGATGGATTGTGTAAAGAATAATATGAATGAAAACATGTTGCGTCGACCCCAAGACACAGATGACCCAAACATGGGATAAGGGCTGGAAGAAGAGAAGACTGTACCACACTTTTTAGGGTTCTGTACACAGAGTGAGTGTTCCAAAGGGGACCCTATTACTAAGACTCCGCTGTCTGTCTGTCTCAGTCTGACACAGAGCTGTACCTATCTTGTGAACCATAATCGATACTAGGGATGTTAGGGTGTTACCAGACCGATACCGTCGATTGACGATTGATCGATGGCAGAATGGATTAGTCGACGTCGATCGAGCTGCTTGATTATTATTTGTAATGGATTATAGCCGGAGTTAATCGATCAACGTCGACCGATGCCATCGACTGGCAATCGATCGATTAGTTAGTCCAAAGGTATCCGTCGATCAGCCAAAGCTACCACACCAATCGATCAACGTCGATCGATGGCATCGATCGATTGGGTGTAGTAACACCCTTACAGACCTTCGACTCCGACTCCGATAAGTCGGAACTTCTGATTGATTTTACACCTCCTGTTCCGACTTCGGCTCCGACACTTTGAAGTCGGAGGTTTTAAGCGGAGGTCAAAGTATATCGGCTGCGGTCAACATGCGTTTATGCATGTTCCGCGAAAAAACCCCACTCCTCACGTGCTTTCTTTTCTGTCGTCGATTACTCTTTCACTTGTTGTTAAGGTATCTTGATGGATGATTTGCTTTGTTTTGTGCGGCGTTTCAATTTAACGTAATTTACTTTTGGAGTCAATTATTTGATTTAAGTAATTTGCTAACTGTTATTGAAAACATGATTATTATTATTTTCCACACCTATGTTATGTAGGCTTCATCATTTCAGCCGAAAGACGTCCAATGTTGGACATAGGCCTCCCCCAAGGGAGGGTTTTGCCATAATCGCCACGCTTGGCGATCGCAGTATGGTTGTTACAAATGCACAGAGAACTGCTGCCCATTCTCTGGTACGTCCCTTATGGGCCTAGGTACCACACGCACAAGCTTCACCACAGTTTTGCCTGCGCAGGCCGGTTTGTACACGGAACGCGGAGCATATTTTGTTTTTTCGCCAAGCGTGGCGATTATGGCAAAACCCCCCCTTGGGGGAGGCCTATGTCCAACAGTGGACAGTGGTCGTGGGCGTCTTGGTAAGCCTATTAGTCGCCTCTTACGACACCCACGGGAAGATATGGGATGGTGCTTTACGTCCGACACCATACAGACAGGCTTATTATTATATAATTAGCAACCCGGCCCAGCTTCGCATGGGCCTATAGCCTTCCTCGGTAAATGGACTATCCAACACAAAAAGATTTTTTCAATTCGAACCAGTAGATCCTGAGATTAGCGCGTTCAACCAAACAAACAAACAAACTCTTCAGCTTTATAATATTAGTATAGATTAAAATTAAAGAGGCTGACGGAAAAATGTTTGTACTATTTTATTTTAATAGGATTCTTAACACATCTCTTTTCTGCTACCATCTCCAACTCCGCCTCCTACTCCGGTAAATCAAATGTAAAAACTCCGACTCCGGTCCCGATAAAACCACCTCCGTAACATCCCTAATAGATACCCTTTGATTTTTTTATATGGTAAGTATGTGTGACTGATAATGTGTTTATTATTATGGCCGTTATAAGAAAAAGAAACAAATGATTGTCAAGGTACTCACGAGCTCGTTTCAGTACCAATCTCACGCACACAAGAACAATAAGTCTTACGGTGACGTCAGCTGACGCTTGCGTGTCTGACGTTCGAAGTCTCAGCTAGCTCCTACCGCGTACCGAGAGCTACGATATTTACACATCAATATTAAAATAAAGTTAAAAATTAAAAGCGGTCCCAATCCCTATCCCCATAAAATAAACGTGTTTGTGGTAAGTACTTAGCTGTTAAATGATGTACTATCGTGGTCACACACCTGACCACCACTAAGTTCATTTTTGCTTGCACTCAAAGGATGAAAGCGCTCTCTACCCCGCCCCGTTAACTTCGCAGGCGCCAAGGGAATTTTTTTTTAACTGAGCAGGCGGGAAAGTCCGCGATAGTACGGAATCCTTCACGTGCGAGTCCGGATCACGTCGTTCGGAATTTTTAAAGAAATATATGTTAGCTAGTGACAGATTTATGTTTCAAAGTTACAATGACAAAGTAGACAAAATAATAATTAAATGAAACGTGATTATTGTTACACATTATAGACTAGAGAAAAACGGAACCAAAGCAGGTTCGCGACGAGCGGCGTGTCATCCTGTGGACCTCCTTGAAAAAGGTGGCCGTATGCCATCGAAACTAGTCGCACGAACCAGGCTACACTCACAGTGAGTTAAATTCGTTTTTATTAGAATATAAAATAATCATTCTTCTGTTCAATACGGAGTCCATAATTATAGTGGCATAGTTCTAAACATACGCTTGCAAGGACGTAACTAGACTAAGTAACAATGTTAGAATAGGAGTGGTACTCCGACAAGTTCTTTTTCTTACGCAATAATTGAGAAAGCATTTCATAATAATATTAGATTAGGTAAGTACAAAGAACTCTATGTTTGGCAATTTTATAAAAAATATTTTAAGAACTAATTACTTACCTACTTAATTAATTGCCAGACTGGCAGTGCCTGTTGTTGGAATTAACTTTATCTTTATTAACACATAATAATTTTAGTCTTTTTAAGATACATAGGTATTTATTGGTCAAGAGATGATACAATAACATGATTTAGCAATCAATAAATAAGTAGGTAAGCACATGTTCGATTACGAAAGACTACACAGAAAAATAGGAAGTAAGACCTATTAAGTAATCTGTGGTATTACAGGCATTTATTTGATCTCATTATGCAATATTGATCCAACATCGGTCTAGACATGAGGTCTGAAGATTTCAATTAGTGATAGATTTGTTATATGACGGGTTCGGTATTCATTCGCCAAAATAGACATCAATAGCGAAACTAACTACTTTCTATTTACAAAGAGTAATATCGTGTCAGTTTTTAGGCTTGACCGCGCGGGCGGGGGATTGGATTGGACGGTGCCAATGAACTTGGCGGGAAAGCAAATGCAGCCTCGCGCCACTGGGTCACACAGGTACTGTCGCGGAACGAACGCTACTCGAACACCTTCGGCATACACCATAAATTCATAACGGCCCCCTATCAAACTACTACCACGTAATTTTGCCGCCTTGTACACAATTTATTGCTTGAATTTTCATTGGGCGCACCGCTATGTACAACCAATAAAGCGTTGCGTTTGAATTGCAAATGCCTCTACAAAATGCAACGGTTAAGTAGATATATTCCCACGTCTATTAGATTCAAATGCGAAGCTAGAAGGCATAGCTATGGGTTAGGACGAGTCAAATACTGCGCGTGATAATTTAACCTCGGTCAAACTGATTTTTAGCGTGAATAAATAGTTTATGGCAATTGTAACGCAATAAATTCTGTAAGGATGATACTTACATTCATTAAGACTGGCAATGTGCCATTCTGAGGACGTTTCCGGCAAGCGCCGGCAGCCGCCCGCCGATTCGTTCTAGCGACGCCTGAATTACAATTGCAAGCGGACGTGGTTCTGCCATGTGTCATTTAAAACACCAGCGTTCTGTTTACATTTTGTGAATTATAGAAAGGAGCAAATTAATCTGCGGAAGTTATGAAGTGCAAAGAAAGTCTTGTATCTATCGGTGTCGGAGAGAAACATCTATCCATGTGGGTCAACAAACCGAGAAGCTTTTATCAAACGCAATAATATTATAAATTTCTGTGTCGATAGCGAACTGGAACCGCACGCGGCGCGCCAACCTTATCTAAACTCCAACGCTTCCCACCTCGCAATAAAGCCTTGGTATAAATTGCACTTGTTTAATATTTCTTAAACAAATTCTGAATCTAATCTATATGAATATAATGAACAAACTACGACACATTTTTGTCTGAAATCTAGATTTTGTTTATTTTATTAAGTAAATAATATTTTCCAACAAAGCATCGCGTGATGGAGAAAACTTGAAAACCTGATACTAAAAGAATATAATTATCGAACAAGCAAAAGGTTAGTGAATTGAACGACTGCCTTCTAAGGAGGCTGATAGTGAACTAAGTAGTCAGGCTTTGACTATGAATAATATTCTAAGTATACCTAGTGAGTGACGTTCACAGATCAATAGGTTCAATTGCGAAAAGCAAGCTGCAGTAGTAGCAGATTTCTTGATGGACTATAGGCCATAAGTTTTAATTCAACGTTTAAAGTGCCGCGTCCACTGTCAAGTTTACAACATTTCGAAAACAAAGAACGATAAATGGTTTATAATTAGAAATATTATGCTGGTGCAGAGGTCAGCACGCATCGCGTCGCAATTTCCAATGGCTCGGTTGTAATATTTTATAATGGTCACACATTTTATCAGATTATTGAACCTAATATAATTATGCGCCTGCCTTATTGTACGTATCCTACAAATATTATAATCGGATGAATTGATGATGCATTTTATTAAAATATTTCTTGTTTTGTGTGGCGCTTTCCGCTTTGTGGTGCGGGCCGCGCATTGCACCACCCCATTTCTACCTGTGGGTGTCGTAGAAGGCGACAGAGGGATATTGACCAGAGGATGAGCAGCCGCGTCCTTCTAAGTACCATAACATAACACCTACTGCGATCGCCAACATGCATCGGAAAAGCACGGCGATTACGGCTGAACCCCCTCCCCCCCTTGGGGGAGACCTATGCCTAGCAGTGGGCGCCTAAAGGTGGGCATGATGTGTGGCGCTTGCATCTTGTCGTGAACTTATCGCAGCATTATCTCCAACGATTTACCCAGTTAAGACTAGTCAGATTACGTTCCTCAGTAACAAAGGATCGCCGATAATTAATCGATTACTTATCTACCAGCAAACAATCAAAGATATCAATTTATTGGAATTTTAACACCACCTTGATAAGTTTGATCGCAATTTTAACGTATGTCTGTCAGTGGACAGATGTTAAATTATGTAAAAGAAAACACGTCATTAAACGAGTTAAGTACAGACGCCAGCAGATCAAGCCATACCAAACTGTCAAATTTTCCCAATTGAAAATGAACCTTTTGCTTTTGCAATAAAGTTGAAAATATATTTGACAGAGTGTTGTAGCTAGATGTGCTGGCCTCTGTACATAGGTTTTTTGTGTTATTGAATCACTGTTCGTACTTTGCTAGTTTGCAGAGTTTTTAGCGCTGTAACACTTGAATGTTTGATTTATTAAACGATATCGTCTGGTAATCGTTTGTTTAATTATTTTGTTCAATCTGAGGTCACGGCGTTAATTAGCTGGCGTGGAAACATTCGAGGAATGCACGTGAGATCTCTAGACTGGTTTAATTATTTGCACGAAGCCATTCAAACTGTGGCATCCATTATGTTAAGCGGATCAGTATCATATTATGCACGAGAACCGAGTTAATTCGTTAAAATTATTTTAACAATAAGCGGTTGGACAAAGACCAATTCGATCGCAAAAGTGAAAGCGGTTTTAAAATTTATAGCCGCTGTATACTTAGTACAACTGTACAAGCTTAATTGCAATAAATCATTATCTTATCGATATTTGGAATTGTTAATAGTTTTCATATCACGGGTACGGTCCTTAGAATTGTTTTATTATCTCTGTTTATTATCAGTCAACAAACTTTATTGAAGTGTGATTATTGAGGACCGTTTGATACTGTTTTTTATATTGCACTGGTTACCTATTACCTTACTTAATATTGTTTCACTTAATCTTGCTCGTTCTTCTCCATAGAGACCATACCTATGTTTTTGGAACGAACAACTAGCGTCATCTTTCTAACGCACCGACTCCTTGACAATACAAGTGCCTGTAAATGGTTTATTGAAATAAATGTTTTAACTTTGAATTTTGTTCTGAATGAAGTAGATAAATAAACAAACACGTGTATGACTTGTGACTAACAAGAACATATAACATAAACAATGTACAGGACACAATAGCGTTACTGTTTAAAACTTCTATGAAGTACCTACCTATTACCTAATGTTTAACATTATTACTTAACACCTCGTTTGTAACATCCCTAAAATAAACAAAACTTTATAAACAACGCCAGACTAGCTATTAGTTTATGTACGACGACATGATACTGCGCAGTATTAGACATTATCGATACTATCGGGGCCATGAGTTATACTGTGCACTTTTTATTGTAACGTTCTCGAGATGAAAAAGATTCAGACGGTGCACGCGTCGTCGTCGTTCGGCGCGATTTTAGGGTTCCGTACCCAAAGGGTAAAAACGGGACCCTATTACTAAGACTCCACTGTCCGTCTGTCTGTTTGTCTGGCTATCTGTCACTAGGCTGTATCTCATGAACCGTGATAGCTAGACAGTTGAAATTTTCACAGACGATGTAGGTATATCTGTTTTTTTTTACCAATGATAGGCATACGTTTGACCACTATGTCACCTAATGGGAAGCGATGATGCGGTCTAAGATTGTTGTTGTTTGTTGCCGCAATAACAACAATAATACTAAAAACAGAATAAAATAAATACTTAAACGGGGCTCCCATACAAAAGACGTGACTTTTTGCCGATTTTTTGCTTGATGTCTAATGTTGTATAGATAATGTTGTACGGAGCCCTTCGTGCGCGAGTCCGACTCGTGCTTGGCCAGTTTTTTCAAGCCCTCGATGTCCTTGCGAGGCGCGCCATCGTCACGCACCGTCGACCTACAGCTGTTTGTTTGACAACAAACTGTGCGATATGGAACATGTTATCAAAGTACATAATATACAGTATATTCAATGGTAACTTGGTAACACTTCACACGACCGCTATGACGTAGCAGACGAAGCGTCCACCCAACTAGGTTGGTACCTATCTATACTTCACCAATGGAAAAATTATGGCGATCGGGTGACTCCACAAATTGTTATCGCACATGGTTAACGCATACGAGTGTGTATGACGTTCATATTCGTGAAATTGATTCGGCGACTGATTTAGTGAAATGATGACGCCATTTCATCTAGGTAGGTACAGTCACGAGCATAAATTTGTATACAGATTGCAAAATTCAAAAGCAATTTTATCATGAAATAACTATTTCAACTTAGGGCTGAGTTTTCAATAGTCAGATCACTTTTAATTGAGGAATAAAAATAGCGGTTTGACATATTTTCTATACATACCGCCAAACCCGCGCCGCGCTGCGTCGCGTTCTAGCTGTCAAACCGCCATTTTATTCCTCAGATAAAAGTTATCTGACTATTGAAAAATCAGCCCTTATAGATAAAACTTATTTTATAATAAGTACCTAATAAAAATACCCTATTTGTAACCCCATAACATTTCAATCAATAGTTTAGGAGAAAATCAGTTTATAATGAGACCAACTGTTTACATGTTTTTGCTCGTGACTAAACTTCGACATTGAAATACATAATCAACATCATCGATATAGGGACCCGATTAGGTAACCTATATCAAAAACAAAACAGCTCAGTTTAAAATTTGAGTACCTACCTAGTCTACGAAATATTTAAAAATATTCGCTCAATCATCATGACATAATAAAGCGTGTAATACTTTACCATTACAATTCGAGAACCCATAAAATCGCCAAACTCGTTTCGCCCATATAAATTACCAACTAGTAGAAACACCCACATTATTTTTGCAAATGACCGTTTTATATTACTAGCACTCTGCCCGCTATTTCGTCCGCATGAATATTTTTACCCCAATAGGGTATTTTACCAAAAATAAAACGAATTAGTCCGTCAGATAGATTTCCAAAAAATATTGGACACGTGTTTTTTCTTTTTTCACGTAAACAAAATTGAAGACTACACAGTGCGTTGAAAACTCTTGTAACATCACTATGTCAGCACACTTTTACTGGCGAAGTGACGTCATAAACCCCCACTCATGATCTTTGATGCGTTTTATCTTTGTCAGTTTTATGGATTTGATAAAACAAAAAATACGTAACCAATATTTTTTGATAATCTAACTGACGGACTAATTACATTTTTTTTGGTAAAATACCCCATTCTTTTGATCATAAAATATGCCTACAGCCTATAGCACTAAGGGATATCGTAGCTTCCTATTAGTGAAAGAATTGTTGAAATCGGATGAATAGTTTCGAAGATTACCCCTACATACAAATATATTTGCCCGCCTGAATTTATCTTTTTGATAATTAATAGCTAATAGCACTTAAGGACGAAGTAGATGCCAATTGTTACTTTAAAAAAAAAATTGGATGAGGAGTGCCGGTTCCCCTACATATAAACCTAAATTTTACATCTTTAAAATATTAGTAAAGATATACTTACAGCGCGCTGATCGCAGTCAAGAAGGCATTTTGTGCATCTACTTTCACCAATATAAGCACGCCAATAGATCGCACTGCGAGGTAGAAAACGTATGCGCGGATAATTCTCTCGAATTGACAATTTCAAATATTCTATCCAGGGTGCTTAGTCTGCTATTGTTATAATTTCGTCATTCCAACACGATCCCATTGACAATTTGCTAAAAGTTCGTAATCTGCTTAATTCATAATGGCCGATCGTTGGTCGGTCGAATTAAAAGCAATGACTGCACAATGACGTTTTAATGGTAGGTCACTGATCAAAGGAACTGTCAAATTTTTTGCAGATTACCGCCTAAGGGCGGGTTGTTTTAAACAGTCGGTTAACGTTACATACGGACGGTTTAAAAGTTACTATGACGTGCAATGTTAAACGTACGTTGAATATAACGGGTTGTTTCATGAGTTTCATGACATAGAAATCCGTCAGTTAAAGTTATTCAAAAAGAGATTCCATAATATTTTGATGTTTGAAGTAGCTGTTTGACAACTCAAAATTACGTTGACTGGTCGGTTATGGTAATACTAACTTTTTGAAGTACGATTTTGTGAAACAACCCATTTTTTTGATTTGTCGATAGTAGTGGCCGGTAATAGTAAAAAATGGCTTAGCGCCATTTCCATTTTTTACTATTACCGGCCAGTAATGGTTAGTTGAAGCAACCCGCCCTTAGTCAGTCATTCAGTTGTCATTTTGTAAGAGATTACCATTCCATATCATTTCTTTCAATGGCGTGACAGTGGTTGACCATTGGAAAGTCATAATGACGCCATTATATTAGTAAATTACCAAACTTGTCAAAATCAACAATTATGAAATCAATGATAGACCATTCTGACACTATTGTAATAGCAGACTTGAGGCCCTGATGTGAAGTAGTTTGGGGCATGTTTACATGATCCTCATGTTCCATTTTCATTTCAATAATCACTATCAGAAACAGTTGCTTACACTGGCTAGTAAGTAATGTACCCGAGGCCCGAGATAAGTGTGTTACATTATTAAGTAGGTTAGAAATCTACTTGGCTTGTACGGTTGCACGTAACATTTAATTAATTGATCTTTGTTCTGGTCTCTGTTTAATACGTGTTCATTAGTTCAGCAACATTCTACCAAAGTAAATGTTAATAATTTTGAAACAGATGTTATTCTCCTATACCTAGCGTATGTATGGAGTTAGATAAGATGGGTTTATTTAGTCTTTTAGCAATGATCAACGGCCAGTAAAAATTATAGACGTTGTTTAGACCTACACCTCGAAACTGACATCGAATAAATCATACAATAATGAATTAATGAAGTCCATTAAATAGGGTCAATAGTTCCCGCGATTAGAACGCTTGTGCACTGTGATAATAAATACTACGACCTGATTTAACAATGGAATTACTACGCCCTATTACGCCTTGAATTAATCAATTGCAGAAATGTGGATATGCAAAAAGTATCGTGTTCAACGGTTCTAAGATGAGCCACCAGCTGTCCAACAAAACCAACGAAAGTGAGCTCCTTCACTATTCCTCACTCTTTTTACTTTTAGTTTCCTTTCAGTACCAATCTCTGCTATCATAAAACCGTTAAAGTGATAATAATAATATGTGGGGACATTTCATAAATGGCCATCTGACCCCAAACTAGGGAGACCCTGTACTATGGGTGTCAGACAGCTGAATATACATACACAAATACATTTTTACATACATATGTATATAGATAAACAACACAAGTGCTCATCACACAAATATTTGCCCTGGGCGGGAATCGAACCCGCAACACGCTGCGCAGCAGTTGATCGCTCAACCACTGCGCCAACCATGTCGTCAAAGTGACTGATTCAGCCCATAAAGATAAACAACAATAATTCCGTGAATGGACAGAACTTTAAAAACAGTACGTTTAGACAATGGGCTATTGAAAAAAACTCGAGGAATCTTTAAGCAATAAAATAACGGGAGCTGACATAAGTGCTATTTTTAAGTACTAACAACAATATGTGTTCAAGATATTCTATGAAATCGAAGCAACTTTTATTACAGTTCTACTATCTTAGCTATCTTAGTCACATTAAGTAAAGTACTTAGTTAAACTATTTTAAGCACAAATGGTAGTGCATGTGAGTCGATCAGAAGCGAATGGAAGGTTCGGGTTTCACGGCCTTCGGTCCTCTACTCGATTACCAACGACGCCAGTGACGTAGGTGCGCTGGCGCCTATACCAACCAACTTCTCTGCGGCTTCGTGTCATGAATACATGAGGAAGTCTTTAGTATTGTGAATAAATTCGCGGTTTAATCAGGGTTGCCTACCTACTAAAGGAATGCGGCAGAAGTTACCGAATGAGTTTCGATTCCAATTATTATAAAATTAAAATTGTACGTGACCCCAATCACATGCTAAACAATGCGAGGAGTGTGTAATACAGAAAAAGACTAAGGATACGCGAAAATTGTAGTGCGAATAAAAAGGAGTACGTATCGTCGAGCAGGCCAGACGAAAAAGAACGCACGACAGTCGCTTTTTTAGTCAGGCAGTAGATCGAGTGCGTTGCGCGTGAGTCATCGGCGGCATACCGGCGCGCACCATGCACTGTACGTGTCAACCACCTATTTATGTCGCTGGTCGCAGGACGAAGCGCAAATAAACAGCATCAAAGGGACGTTGGATTCCGCACGGCGACGGTGCGAGCACCAACCTAAAGGAACGAAAACAACCACCATTGTCTACGGATGAGTTAGTTTCGCAAATAGATACGGATTCGCCACTTGCTGTACATACCAAATTCTGTCGCTGTCCGCGAATGCTAAGTTAAAGATTCTTACAGCTTTCAGCGTTCAGAAATAAGCTGCTTGATATTAAGATCTCCCTAAACAGATCTCATGTTACAGAATGTGATTTGAAAATTTCAATTGGTTGACTCATTGGTTGATTTCATAAATCTGAATCATTCTAAAGTTTTGTTGATGATAAAGTTTCATTAAAAGTTCTATACAAAAAAAAAACAACAACAAGTTGACTCTTGTTCTGTTTAGTACCTAAGGCTTACTTGAGCCAAAAACTTAAAGTATTTATTATGCTGGCACTTCACATGGCGTAGGGTAAAACACCCAGTAGTCAGCCTTTTAGTGAGAACTAAAATTTGATTCAACTGTATTTTAAATATTAAACACAATGAATAAAAACAATAATTATTTTGAGAAAGGTTGTTTATTAAATTTACGAAATATATCAACAAAACATTAAATTTATAATAGAATAATATAAAAAATCGACATTAAACAAATTATGGCACTTTTCACCAGTAGTCAGCCTCATTTCTCCACAAGTCAGCCATGTCTTACCCTGTAGTCAGCCTCTCACTTATTCTTGTATATTTGGCATATAAGTTCTTTTATTAGCCTATTGCCATCCATGCTGAACGTAGACTTTCCCCAGAGATCGCCAACCAACTCGGTTTTAGGCAGCCCACATCCATCCGCTGCCAGCCTTCTTCAAATCTTAGCCCATCGTGCCGCAGGGTGTCCCATACTACGCTTGCCTAGACGCAATCTCTAAAGCATGTTTGCTCCATCTACTGTCTGTTCGTCTGTCTGTACACATGGCTGGCCCACTTCCATTTTAACGTGCTGATACGACGCGCAATGTTTTTCTATTCACCAGAGAAACCCTGAGCATCGTTCTCTCCATAGCATGTTGAGCAGCCTTGAATTTGTGGACCAGACCCACGATGAGTGTCCACTTTTCAACTCCCTAAGTCATTACGGGGAGGATGCACTGGTAAAAGACCCTGCAGATCTTAAGGGATTGTGGGAACGAAAAAAATATAAATGGTTTTTAATGCTTAATTAGTTCGGCAAACCACTTCCGAATACCTTCTTCAGTTACAGCGGCTCGACGCTAACCTTAACGCTATGCACCATTCTTTCAAAGCAGTTTCTTCTTTGGTCGGCTCTGAGTCATGTCCTATTTTACGGGGTATTTCTGAGAGTCTTAAATTAACCTAGTCGATCTTGTAGAGTTTCTCGCGGGACTCTGCGACTCGACAAAAACTCGGCTGCCTTCTCTAATCTTCATCCCATTTCTATTCGACACCATAGCTTGTTAATTACTCTTATTTGTGTTAGTGGATTGATCTTTTTGACATGATGGAATTTCAAAACAAATGTATTTCATCCTTAAATAACCGTGTTAACTTTAACCCTTATTAAAAACGATTTAAGGTACTATTTTGGGCAACAGGACTAGCGGCTGACAACTAGATTTGTAGACCCATTGGTCGGCCCCTGAAATGCAAGTACATTTTTACGCGGCTGACTACTGGTAAAATACACTTTTCGTCTTATAAGAGTTAAATCCAGATTAATGAGCAACGTTAGGACTATTCGCTCCGTTAATTTCAAATAAATGTAAGAAAATCACGAAAAATCTAGTAGTCAGCCGCTTATGGCTGAGTACTGGATCTACCTTAAAAAATCAAAACCCAGTAGTCGGCCACCTCAGTTTCTACATATTAAACAAATAAAATGCATGTAATAGTTCATTTTATCACAAAATAAACATTTTATTGTAACTCAATATATCAATCCACTACAAATTACAGCAAAAACACACAGAAACTTGCCGAAAACTAGAACACGTTTCCTTAAGAAAAAAATAGTAATGGCGACGCATCTAGTCATGGCTTTGGCAGCAGTGCAAATAATCAAGTGTAGCTCATCACCCTGACATGCTATTGGTTCGTAGATATGCGAATTAGTCAATAAGGAGACACTGATTCGATTAAACGTTATTTTAAAGGTTTAAACAAATTTCAACACTATTTATAAGGAAATAATGTCTGTAAAGGCTGAGTACTGGTGCGGGGCTGACTACTGGGTGTTTTACCCTATTTGTACAAATATTCGCCTAACTTTGATAATACAAAGTGTACCCTATGGTTATTGAAATAAAGTCTATTTTGTATTATCCAAGTAAGGCGAATATTTGCACAAATACGCCATGTGAAGTGGTAGCATTACACTATACAATTTGTAGGAAATCAATTTAGGTACCTAAGTTGTTAGTCTCACTCTCACACTACACTAAATTGAATTGTAAACTGGACCAATTTATAATTCAATTTAGTAAACCTCCTATTTTGCACTAAATCGGATCCAATCTGTTCTAACTGCGATTACACCTGCCGATTTCCTAAATTGATATCCTACAAATTGTATAGTGTAATAAGTACTTTACCCAGATTTAGTAATATTCTACAAGATTTTGTAATATAACTTCATGTTAGCAATTCAATCTGATTAAAATTTTTGGAGCAAATGACCCTTACAAAACAGGATAAGGTAACTCTACTTATTGTAATTTTTTTATTTGTACTCAGAGAAGTAGGTTTTCAATTTGATACACAGATTTCGTTCATAATGAGTCTTGCAAGTATGCTTGTTGTAAAATAAATAATTAAGGTAACTATGATCGGGCAAAAGCATCAAGAGGTAACCCCCTATTTGCGGGTATTATAATGTGTGAGAGGTACAGAATTAAAAGTTTAATTGTTACTTAAACCTGTCTGTAGGTATGTAAGTTCTTAGCTATTTAGAATTTGTTTGTTGAATTAATGTTATTGAACTATATATTATGTAAATAGGTATGTTTACTTTAAAAATGTTAGTTTACTATATAAGTTTACTTAAAAAAAACGTTGAATTCTTACTTCCATTGCCAAAAATGAATAAGTTTATTTATAATAGTAAATACTTACTGGTAAACTATAAACATGTTTGTCTCTAGTAAAAAGCTTAATTATGTACTTACATAATGCAGGTAACAAAGCATTATTAGCTAGGTATATAAAACCAGTGTCCAGTTTAAAATTTCAAATTAGTAAACCAAGGGCAGAATTTAATTACAAACTTGATTTCAATGAAAATTGAAGATTTCATAACTATGAAAAAATTGTTAGGAGTACCTAAATACAGTAACTTCCTGTATAAATACAGGAATAGTTTTTTTTTTCAGTTTGTTTAAGTATGAATATAAATCTAAAACACATTGAGCAACCAGTTCGGTTGAAAAGTAATAATTAATTAACTTTAAAACAGGTTTGTTTGTTAATATTCATATGCACAGTCATATTTACCATATAAATTCATGTCTATCACTTGTTACCAGTAAAGGGGTGAAAAAAATGATAACGGACAAATTCAAATTATCTAACTAAACAATTGATTGATTGATATACCATTTGAAATACAACTGAAGTTCAAAAATTTTTATATACCTGCCTTTGCCACCAAATATAACCCAGAATGACTTTTAGTTTACCCCATAACAGCTACTCATTAGTAATTTTTGTTTACTGAGCATTGCCGATCAGATACATC
This sequence comes from Charanyca ferruginea, assembly GCA_947361185.1. Classification (NCBI taxonomy): domain Eukaryota; kingdom Metazoa; phylum Arthropoda; class Insecta; order Lepidoptera; family Noctuidae; genus Charanyca; species Charanyca ferruginea. The sequence continues at coordinate 24,721,284 of OX376058.1, read as the reverse complement.
ATTGCATAGGATCAGTTATACCATAGCATTGCTAACCATGAACTGGTTAAGGACACAATATGATTTTCAGACAAAATAATAGGTCAAATAATAAGTACTGTATCAGTAACAGTGCTCTTTGAGGATAATAATTCTATCTTAACATTGGGTAAGATTATTTTACAGGAAATGTGTGAATTCAGTTGTATGGGAAAATAATTCAAATATTAAAACTGACCTTTCATCCTCGGGTGGCGGAGCGGGCTGCGCCTCCTCCTTGCCATCACCGGTGTCGCCAGCCTGCAGCGTGTCTGTGGACACATCCGGAGCACCACTATCACACGCATTGACACTGCTCATCACCGCGCCACTAATTGCATGAGACACTGCACTCACTGGGCTACCGAAGCCCTGACTGTCATGGCCTGGCTGCGCCGTGTTAGCCACGTACGCCGTCGAACTCACCGGCATCGACACCACCGGCGAGTTAGTCCCCGACACGGTCGCCTCCACTGGCGCCACACTACTTTGAGACATTACCGGCACCACATTCCCGTAACCCAGACCCATACTGGTCTGGGACTGCACCACGTTCGGGTGAACTCCACCACCCATGCCGACCGGCATGCTCGGCTGCATTGACATCGGAATGTTCTGGTGCGCCATCGTGACTTGCGCAACCGGCTGATTGGGCACATACTGCACGCCGCCCATCTGCCCCTGCCCGCCCACCTGCTGTGGGAGCAGATTCTGCTGCCCCATGTGCTGTGCTACAGGTATTTGCTGACCGACATTCGTTGGCTGCATGAACATAGTATCTGAGGCGGGTATCTGCATACTAGGCTGATTCCCGTCTAGAGTCATCTGCATGTTCTGCGGAGCCCCAGTCATCATTTGAATATTTCCTTGGGGCACATTACCTTGTTGAGGAGCAATAGTGTGCACTGTAGTCGGTTGCTGCTGACCTGTGAGACTCTGGAGATTCGCAGGCAAAGTCGAACCCTGTGGTTGAGAAGGCATCGGCTGAAGGTTTGAAGGTAGTGTTGCACCTTGCTGTGAAGTAACAATAGAAGTGAGCACCTCTTGTGGCAAAGTTTGGCCCTGTTGGCTCATTTGTGATTGCTGTGTGTGGTATTGAGGAACATTATGTTGAGGTTGTACCATCTGCTGCTGAGTAGATGGCATACTAGCATTAATCATTGACTGAGCATTAGGCTGCTGATTAACAGTTTGGTTATATTGCTGCTGCACTCCAGACATGCCTTGTTGTTGCATTTGAGGATGCATGCCAGGCACAACTGACTGCTGGGGCTGTGATGGCATCTGATGCATTTGAGGTTGCATTTGTGGCATCTGTTGATTAGCACCAGTGAGTTGTGTGGGCATTTGCATCTGCTGAATGTGATTAGGCAATTGTTGATTTTGCAGAGCCTGTATCTGGGCTTGGCTTGGCAAATGCTGAAGTTGGGCCTGTTGTGCTCCCATTGCCTGCTGTCCTTGCATATGGTGACTCTGCCCCATATTAGGCATTTGAGCTTGTTGCATATGCATTTGAGGATTTGGTTGGCCTTGTATTTGCTGCATCTGCATCGGTTGCATTTGAGGCTGCTGAGGGGCTACTTGGGAAATCTGTCCTTGATTAGGCATAGCCTGCATCTGAGGCATTTGTTGCTGCATCTGTGGCATGTTAGGCATTTGCGCTTGAGGCATATGTTGACCCAATTGCTGCATTTGCTGGTTTGGTATTTGTTGCATTTGCTGCGGCATCTGTTGATGCATAGGAATCTGTTGCATTGCCATACCCTGAGACTGAGCAATGACTTGCTGAAGCTGGTGTTGAGGGAAGCTCTGAGGGATCTGCTGCACTTGCTGTTGTTGAGTCTGTTGCGGGTGGTTCTGTGCTGCATTCTGCATAGTGATGTGCGTCATGCTTTGAGGGTGCTGCTGTCCAACCTGTTGTTGGTTTGGCTGCATGTTGGGGTTTGGCATTTGTTGTGGTATCTCTAACGGCGGAGACTGCACCGATACTGACTGAGAAACAGGCTGCATCTGCTGCTGCACTGTGTTAATCGGTTGGGTCAAAGACTGGCCCGGAGAAGCCATTGGAAATTGTTTTTGAAGAGTTTGTTCTAGTTGTTGCACAGTTGGAGCATTACCTTGCATATCTTTAGGCCCTTTGTTGGTCAGATCATTGGACATTTCATCATGCTGACTATCGTTAATTACAACACCACTGTCTGGAGCCTGCAGTGTATTAGTCTCAGTCACATCAAGGTTGTTATTTAACGTAATAGGTGCATTCTGTTGAGTAGTGTGATCCAGATAATCCATACACATCCATCGACCCCTACGGAAAGGTTCGGTACTTTCTATTTTTACAACTTTAAACCGTTCATTCCTAACATGTTCTTGAATTTCTTTCATACCTTCTTGGGGTTTAGCATTTCCTATGAGATTAATAATGCTGCCTGTCCCGGCGTTAGTAACGCTGACATGCATGTCAGACACTTCTGTATTATTACTATTTGGCACTGCTCCTCCTATTTGGTTGGTGGCGTTGTCCTGACCGACGATCGCGAGTCCGTACTGCGAGCTGGTCGGGATGACGGGGGCACAACCTAATGATGCACTCGACGCGTTGTAAAACACATCATCTTTTGAGAACGTGTCCTCGGAATAACTAGGCGTTTCATTCTCAATGTCAGTTACTCTCGATATGTCGTCGGTGTGAGATTCATCAAGATCGTCAGCGGAGTCTTCGCCAGCATCAGTGCTCACTCGAGAGCCGACCGTCACACTGGTGATCTGAAATGAAGATATTTTCCTTGGGTTATGGGCGGCTTGCAGACTTGTCGGGTGAGTCACCCCCTTCTCCGACTCGTTCAGTCGAAGAGATTCACTCGTCGTACGGTGAACAACGTTGTTATACTTGTTTTTCTCACTAGTTTTATGTGACTTTTGAATCAGATTGTCAGCCATTATGCCGTCCGAACCGAATGACTATCTAAAGAAAATTTCACTGTTTATAGGCTTCAGAGACATTTGATAGACCTTTCAATCACAATAATACAGGAAATATAAAATCATTGTACACTCACAATTTCACAAGCACAGTAATTTTACTATTTAAGTTCTTAAAATTCATTAGTAAACACACACAGTTGCGAACATCTTTCAGACGGCAGCAACATGGCGGCCATTTATGCGCAATGCATTATGGTTGACAATTTGCAGTAGACTATAGACATTCTAGACGTATTTGGTTTAGTCTTTTATTTATGGTCAACAGATGGCAGCTGAATCGATAATAAATTATGAATAAAAAGTAGAAAAATAAATACTAGATAATTATAAATTTAATTATGTCTTACATGTTATAATATTCCGTCTGATTAAACCTAAAAGTAATTATTGCAAAAAAAAAACCACTTCGTTCTAGTGTTGGTGTTGGTGTAATGTGTTACATACTAGTTCGTGAATCGAAACACAACTGGCAGATTGATTTGGTTATATTTATAGATTCTTGTAAAACATTCCGACATTTCAAAGAAACCTTAAAAAAAGAGACTACTGCTAATAAGTCAATAAATTAGAGTTATTTTACCTGTCATTAACGTTCACAGTGTTCACTATTTGAGTACAACGAGTATACTTACATAAAGCTGACGGAGATAGTATAAAATAAGCAACATCACTAACATAATCAAATCACGCAATATTTTCTCTGAATACCTATCATTAACTCTACAACAGTACACAGTACTGCTACTCCACAGCAGATGGCGCTGAAAGATATACTGACACTTAGTTACTTCAAAATGTCCATAGATGGCGACAAGTTGTGAATATATTTGAAGTGAACAATTGAAAAGAGTTAATTTTGAGACTTTATTTTATACTATATATTTTTTTATATGTAATATATAAAAATGTCCCTAAGAAAAGAGTTTTCTGGTTCAATTGAAACTTGTATTTTGTTTTACGCATCGCAGGTACGCACTTAGATTTCTCTTGCGGAGAACAATACTTTAAAAAATCAAATGAAATGATTTTATTTAAGTAATTAGTATCTAAACCATGAATATATGGAGAGCCTATCTTCATCTATTCATGGTGTAGGCATAATGTAGAAACTTGCTTCGTTCTACGTTAATTAGGTAGGTACATAATAAAAATATTATCTACACGACCTTTGCTCGGTATTTTTTAAGTGCTTTTTTTTTACTGAGACCTAGCTAGATCGATTTATCGCTCCCGAAACCCTGCATACTAAATTTCATGAAAATTGTTGGAGCCGTTTCGAGATTCAGATTATAATGTTACAGCCAAAACTCTTAACCAGTCAAAACTACTTTTGACTGACTTCAGTCAAAACCCAAAAACGCGTTTGCGTTACAAAAACAAAAATACAGAATGCCCTAGTTATAAGAATCACTACAAAACAAAAGTTTTAAAAGGGTCCCAAAAAAGAAAACCTGCCTGAAGTTTCTAAGTATTTTGGATAGATTTAAAGTAGTTTTGACTGATTTTTGTAGTCAAAAGTAGTTTTGACTGGTTAAGAGTTTTGACTGTGACATCTCATATATATAAAAATCTTCTGTGCGTGTGTATGAAAGTGAACTCCTCCTAAACGGCTGGATCCACTTTGATGAATTTGTTAGTTGTTCCAGTGGATTCGAGAATGGTTTTGATTCACAGTTGGACCCGGCAGGTGGCGCTATAGTCGGGTTGCAGGACAACGTTTGCCAGGCCCGCTAGTATATATATATATACAAGACCACCACCACCATCGCCGCCACCTACTATTATACCTATAAGAACATATAACCATATTTTTCTGCAAATTAATCTTTGACTTTGACTTTGAAGAATTGCTCGTTTAAAGGTATTAGATTCATTACTTTAGTGGAATCCCACATCTATGAACAATGGTCAAATCAATTGAATGGGCGTATGTGGAAATAGTATTTAAATTAAAAAAAACTACTATTGATTTTAAGCTCATTTCAGACTACGCTCTATTATAATAGCATAGAGTTCATAGCACACCAATATCGTTCACCATACATTTATTAAGAACACGTTCACACTTTGCTTTCCGTGTTCTATTTTTTTTTTTTTTTTTCTTATCTATTTATAGGCATACGTTTGACCACTATCTCACCTGATGGGAAGCGATGATGCGGTCTAAGATGGAGCACGCTTGCCTAGAAGTAACCTATTCACTCTTGACTTAAAGACTCCCAGGTTGTAGCTATCAGGAAACACAGACTCAGGCAGGGAATTCCACTCCTTAGAAGTACGCACAATGAATGTATTCCCAAAACGTTTCGTGCGTGTGGGTGGGATGTCCACCATGTACCGGTGGCGCATCGCCGTACGTCTTGTGGTCCGATGATGGAACGGGCTCGGCGGAATTAAATTATGCAATTCCGTCGCACACTCCCCAAAATGCAACCGATAGAAACCCGACAGGCCAGCAACTCGGCGTCGATGCTCAAGACTTTGGAGCTTTGACTCGACGAGCCTATCATTGCCAATGATCATCTTGGCTCGTTTCTCAATTGACTCTAGGGCATCAAGCTGGTATCTGGCAGGTATCTATTCTAAATAAATGTATTGTGAGTTATTCAATAGCTATTGTTGTTGTGCTTTATGCTATTATATTAGAGCGTAGTCTAAAATGAGCTTTATAAAAAAAGACATTCATAACTGGGAATCGAAACAGTTAATTTTCCAAAATAATGAGTTTATTTACTTTGAGTTACTTCTTGTTGGCATTTAGTTTTCAGAACTGAATCTGGCTAAACTGCCTGATAGACATACCTACGAGAAAGTACTAAAGCTGACCTTTTTAGCCTATGTTAAATTAAAAGGGTGAAAAAGATCGTTAGCTGGTTTCATACCCACTTAACGGGCACTTTCCATCAACAACTCCAGCTTACAGGCTGTGATTTAAATTAATTAAAGAACCCGGTACTTACCTACGCATTGAGATCACTAAGTAGATCTATACGACATTCATGAAGGTGAAATGGGCAGACAGTGTGAAGTACCTGGGCGACCGAGCTTTGATCAGTATTTTTTTTTCCGTGTTTTTTTTAAATGAAACCTAGCTAGATCGATGTATCGCCCCCAAAACCCCCTGCTTGCTGAATTTCATGAAAATCGTTGGAGCCGTTTCCGAGATTCAGATTATATATATAATTTGCTCGTTTAAAGGTATAAAATATTGGTCATATTTATAAAGAGTATTTATACCTGTCAGTAAATACTGACATGTAAGTAGATTACCACCTACCTGTAAGAAGATTTGAAGATTCGTTCGTAGATTACGCCTAATAATGGTTCAGTCCTTTATTTATCAAAAAGATAATAGGTAGGTACTGTCAATTTCGACCCTATTTAAATATTTTCCGACACCGATGCTATAGAAAAATATAATAAATAAAATCTACTGATTGAAATGTAGGTATGATGAAATTATAGGTACTTACAACTCTAAAAAAAAAACATTATTATCGTCGAATTGAAAACGGTATGAAATGTGAACATCGCAATCGTCGTACAATAGCATTACAATAGAAACTAAATACTGCCTACATAATAATACGATCGGGCAAAATTAAATCCTCACAGATCAATCATAATTATTATTTTATTACGTATTTTTCTATATAGCAGATAGAAAAAATAATAAAAAAAGAAAATCAAAGTCAACTTACTTACAAATGACGAGCAGAGCTGCAAAGTTCGCGCTAATTCGCAATGCGCGCCTTCGAGTTGGGAACTAAAGGATCGGGCGCCCCGACCCCAGCCATTACCCACAAGGTCTTTGGATTGCCAGCCGATTTAGCCAGCATCCCCACCAATCGCCGTGACACTTCTTAAACGAAGGTAATTTGCTATTATTTGTAAATTGGTGTGCCGAGCGACGTCCGCCGAGATCTGACCGCGTCGCAGTCGCTCGGGAGCACGGGACCCTCCCTGGCTCTCCCGTTGCCTCCGAACACACGTATGTAAACCACAAAGTAAAACTCGGTGAAGAACCCTATGTAAATAATCGTCACACCACCAACAGCCTTTGCTACCGAATCGAGCGCCAGTCGATAAGATATAGCCCACGAACAAACATCCTTTCGTTATGAACATGTGAATGTGAGTGATTCGGATATGGCGAAGTCTGTTGAAGTGAATAAAAACAGTGAAGACGATTCTACCATGGACGGGGATAGTGACGAGGAGCTGGGATGCGTGGGGAGGCTAATGGTCAGGTTGCGGATCAACCCGAACCTGGTTATGTTGAAAGTGACTCTGTTCGTTATGTACGGAGCCACTGCATCTCTCTTGCCGTATTTGACAATACACATGCAGAGTATAGGACTGACTGTGCCAGAAATATCATTTGTGTATTTAGCATTGCCGTTTACCACATTTTTAAGTCCGCCTATTACCGGTAAGTTTAAATGTTTAATAATTATGTGACTCTATTTACAGTATTTTTAGGAGATCTTAATGGTTCTAGGATTTCTGGTGGATCGTTTTGGGGAGTACAAGCCAGTCGTGATCACTGCTTTGATTCTGAATGCTGCATTCCATCACTCGTTATTGCTGATACCTCATCAGGAGACGCCAGGGATGATGCCATCAGCTTATGTCATGCGGCACCCGATCACGAATAGCGTAGAGGTACATTATATTTGTTTCGAAATCGACCCCTTAAGACCTTGTTACATCTAACAGAGTATACACCTAAGAATTTGAGCAAATCGTTGTCATCCGGCCCCAGGGCGAATTAACTACTGCTGTCTTGACTGTGATCCTGTTTGTTTGAATTAGTTAAGGGAATTAAGCTAAATTTATGCACGTTGGACTTTACCCTTGAATGCTGTAATGGTTCATCCGCTTGGAACCTCTAATTTTAGTTTATCATCATGTTAAACACTGAAAAAATTAAATTCATAAGGACCGTCATTGTTTTGTTGTACATACAATCTTGGATAGAGTGAACGTTGTCCTATACATTTATTTTGTCTTTATAGATTTGGTGGAGCCCTTGTCCTAGCAGGGAATGTCCTGGCGAGGATGAGACGGTAGACTTTGTACTAGACCGTTGCGTAGACCATTGTCTGCTATCAAAACCTATAGAGAGCCCAGCTAGTGACCCAGCTGATGATAAAGACGACTTGGATTTCCACATTAGTCATAAGGTTCGACTGCCAAATTTAAAGGCCAATGCTAGGTAAGTTGATAATGCTTTGAGCACTTTCTGCTACTTGTCTGTTTTTCTATTATCTGTTTTCATAAGAAAACATGAAAGGATAAATCACGTAGTCACCAACTATAGTTCTTCATTGTTATATCTAACTTAAATTAATAACGTTAAATATGCTGTAGTAATCATATAAATGGTACTGTGGTGCTATTACTCATATTAAATAACAATGATAACAATGTGCTACAGTTTCAGACAAACATACTCTCATACTCTAGACTCTGAGTATGATTTTTAAACCTTGCAGTCAAGTTTTCTTAGAATTGTAAGGCAAATAAAACGAAAATATTTTCTTGGAATTTCTGTATTATTTCGTCCCGAAAACAGTATATATGTTCGTGACCTATCAGATGTAGGTACATCTAAATAGTAAATATAATAATTACAGACAATTGATTTTCTTTGTTAGCAGTTTCTTAAATGGTACCGACGACGAAGATTACAACGATGCAGCTTACTTTTTGATTGAAGTGCACGATGATTTGGAAGATCCAAAAGAACAACTTGGCATCGAAATGGAAAGGGTAAGAAAATAAGTAAAACCTGCATTGCATCATTTGTGTGAACAAGTAATTTGACTTAAATCATTGTTATAGGACGAAGATGATCAAATAACAGATTTCAGATCAAGGTTTGGAGAAAAACTGTTAATAGCTCAAGGCATAAATATAACAGCATTAGATAAAGAGGACCTCCGGTGTGGAGGCCTCGTCATGTTACATAATATGACTAAGCTCTCCAAGCAACGTCTTGAGATTTTATCTGCAGATTGCATGGTACAAAAATGTGATTTCAGGTAATGTGGCAACAGGCATTTCAACTTAAATACCTCTATTTATTTATAATATTACCTATTTGTAAACTGGCTACTTAATATTTATCTAAAGGTACACAAACGGCTATCAAAAGGTAAATTATCATTGGAATATTACAGGAGAGGCGGCCCCGATACGTGCCCACCGGATTATAAGGAAAGCGATGATAAGACGTTCTATATTTATTTCTTTTTGAGATTTATGGGGACTATCATGTTGTCTGCCGGAGTCACAATAATGGATCCTATAGCTTTAACGATGATCCAAAAATACGGTGGAGACTTCGGCAGAGAAAGGCTGTTTTCTAGCATTGGGATGGCTATATTCTCCCCCATAACAGGCATGTTAATAGATATGAGGAGTAAACAAGTTGGTACGTATATTGTTGGCATCTTGTAATTGTTATCGTTAATGTCAATAACGTGTTACTAAATGTTTACATCGGTTTGTTGATTACAGGATACACTGACTATTCAGCTGCGTTTTATACGTACGATGTACTGCTTTTAATATCGGCCGTAACCGTCGCTGTTATGCCCCTTGGAGCCAAACTACCAGCCGACAATTTACTGCGAGATTTAGTTAACATTATCAAAATGCCGCATATTATTGTTTTCATATTTTTCCTATTTGCTTTAGGAAACTTTTGGGGATTTATAGAATCTTATCTCTTTATATACTTGAAGGAGTTGGGAGCGCCTAATTTCTTGTTAGGTGAGTGTGATAAATTAATGTTTCTATCTGTAGCGTTGCATTGTCGAGCTTATCAGTGCAAGCAATTTTAGTAATGATCTTGTTATTGAGTGAATCGTGTGTCCAGGAATAACCGTGACCGTGGGCACGCTGAGCAGTATCCCGTTCCTCTATGGCGCGGATGCCATCACTACGCGCATCGGCCACGTGAATGTCATCATAGTCGCGTTCTTCTCCCACGCTGCGAGACTCGTCGGCTACTCGTTCATCGAGTGAGTACCTGTAGTCTCTTCCGTGTTAATTCACTTGTGATAACTGCACAGTCTACACGTGAATGTTATGTTTATGTGTGTTTAATTTATACCATGTAGCGTCTGATTATCCTGTAAAGCTTCAGCGCGATAACATTGCTACTATCGTTGTGAGATTGTTCATTTTAATACGCATCTTGTAAATATTACAATAATTTTTAATAAACTATAAATATGATACATTTTGTTGCATCCAGTCTACATGGCCGTAGAAACTGATGTTTAATGACATAACAATACCTGAACCATGTGTGATGATAAATATGAAACATCTATCTAACACACAATAGTGCTAATATGAAGCATCTGATAAGTGCAGCCCTGGCACTGACACATTTAGATAGATACAATGTAGTGAAGGTATTGTGCAACTCGAATGGCAATATGTTATAGGAAAATAAAATCATCGAGAACTTTATGGTCAGCATGTAATGAAAACCTACTTATTATTACAAAATCCAAAAAAAAATTGTTATGATATAACAACTTGCTAAAGGTCCAAAGTGACGTATGCGGAAAAATCTTGATGCCACGCGTGATCAATTCGAACGAATCATTACGATAACGGATTCTTATCATATCCCACACACCATAATGACCTGTTTCCTTTGATCCAACATATACTTCCAGTAGTGGAAATTAATTATAGCGTGCCTAGTGGGATATCTATAGTGCCTAAGCCTAGTGCAGCCGGTGATCAACCACCAACCCAACCCACTTCAGGACGCAGAAGATAAGATCCCTTACAGGGAGTTGGCAATGAGTTCGGATTCCTTACGATATTTTTCTTCAACATTAGTAAATCAATCATGACTAAACTCAAGAAAACTAGACATGACATAGGAAAAGTCCTTGTTTGACATTCATCTAGTAACTACTAACTAAAAACTAACAGCCTCAGACATGTCCTTACACATTAAAACTCCATTTTCAAGATTAATGTATTTACGACGGCATTGCCAAGTTTATGAGCACAATGATGTTGTGTGGGAGGGCTTTAATGCAAACACTTACCTGATATAGTACTGTTAGTAGTAACTCCGACTTTGAACAATCAAATGAATTGAATAATAGATAATGGAAACATTGACGAGATTGAAAATGGATTCTACTGATAAAGGAGAAATTGAATTAGTTGCTTTGATAAGTAATATTGAGTGATGTCAGCCTTGAATTGAAATGGTGTTTGTTCTAATACTACGCACTGCATAGCCAAATACAATGTGGCAATCTTTAAAACCTATGTTAAATCTTTATCATTGGCTTCAGCGTGTAAGAACATAAACTTCTCATCTAAAGTGTCCATGAATATTCAGTCTTGGGGAAAGTAGACCTGATTTACCATCAGTCTTTTTTCTTCATTTAATTTTGATATATTAACTACATATATGGATAGATTAAACAGCCTTCAGCTTTGAGTGGTTACCTGTCTGTCTGTAACTCCTTTAAATTATTTATCTTCTAACATTCATACTCTTTCAGAAATTCCTGGTGGTGTTTCCCGTTTGAAGCCATGGAGTCTTTATCAGTGCATCTCATGTGGGTAGCAGCGGCAACTTACTGCGCAATGTTGGCGCCTAAAAGTCTTCTGGCAACGTTGATTGGGGTTCTTGGAATGGCTCATTTCAGTCTTGGTAGGTTGTTCAAAATATAAATTGGCACACTGCGACCATGAACTGGTAAATAAATAGCTTGATAGATGGCTTATATATTTGGTTCCTTTATTCAGTAAAATTATTCACAATATTGATACCTAAAGACTATTGTTAAAAGAAAAGCCGTCAAAGTTCAAGAAGTCATAAATTAGAAACGTGCATTTTGTTCTAATAATTTATGTTAATTTTGAGGGCTCGTGGCAAATTAAAATCCATACGGCTCGCTCGGTCTTGCAACGATTCGCGCGGTCGTCCGTGGATGGGGTATCAAATGGATATTTGATAACAAGACCCTTTCGTACCTCGGAAAGCATGTAAAACTGTTGGACCCAGCTGTCATTCGTAGATCCTTGACAGTCGTTATGAGTAGTCAGAAACCAGAAAGTCTGACAACCAGTCTCACCAAGGGTTATCAGTGTTACCCAGGAAACGGGTTATGGAGGTCAGGCAGGCAGTCGCTCCATGTAAAACATCGGTAGCTGCGTCTAGTTAGACTGATTGCCGACCCCAACATGGTTATGAAAAGGCAAAGCAGATCAATTTAGACGCTTCCAGTTTATTTGGCAATTGGTAGGTAAACTTTTGTCAACCTTTAGAACATTTGGAATTCAACAACTTTAATTCCGGAGCTTTTTCAGAACGTTTTATCAGTTAAATATTAGTACATATTTTTAAAATACAACGTGAAATTACATTAAGCTGAATAATATAAAAGAAAACAGAAAACTGTTTGAGGGAAATAAGATAAACGTTCGGCTTCTCATCCTTGCACAAATACAGAAAGATCTAAGCCACACAAAGAATTACAATTTTCGCTACGATTCGAATTCAGATAACATTTTTAACGTCATGTGAAAACAATCGTTTAAGCCTTCTGTGCTTCTGGAATTAGAAAATGCGTTTATTATTACCAACTTCTATATTATGTATTTAATTAAATAAACAAAGCAATTGATTAGGGTTATAGAAACAAAGATGGTTCATGCAGGTAAAAAGTTCAGCTGTTTTCTGATCACTCGTGACTTCTCAGACAGGCAAATCTTCACTCTGTCACATTCTGAAACCCCTGTTTTATAACCTACTTTAAACTCTATTCTTTGTAATACTTGCAAATACCTGTTCAGGCAGGGGCAGTGGCAGTTTTGGAGGTGGTCTCCTTATAGCAACACTTGGCACAAGAGAAGCCTTCCGTTACATGGGTCTCATCGCTTTCCTTGGTGGAGTCCTGTACGGCTTGCTGCATTACTTCTGGCTCAAGAACATTAACATGACCGGAATGCAGAACGCCTGTGAACCAGAGGCGGGTGAGAATATGGGTAAATATAATCGATTCAAGGCTCTAATGAATGAATGAATGAAATGAATGCTCCTATGTTTATAATTTGTAATCATTGTCATGAATGTAACCGATGGATAACTTGGCAAAACCGTAGAATGAGCTTTGCCTATGTTTCTGGATCATCAACACAGTTTAAAGAAAATAAAATTATTTTTACGTTTTATTCTGTTTTTGGTACGAACTACTGGATGATTCCACCAATATATTCAGAGTTCTAATAATTTTGGCACTATTCTTCTTACAGAAAGTGGAGAAGGTGACAAGTTGAATGCAGAACCGTTGACCAAAGATGCAGAGACGATGATATCTTTGGAACGGCTGCACATGATCACGCGATTTAATCCACTGGGCTCTCTACATTCTCTGCCGAGGGGATCTCGGTCGAGGGTAAGTCGTGTTATGGTTTTATTGGAAAACTAGGTAAATGCTATTAGTGTCGTCCCTCAACATCAAAAATCGTCTACAACATCGAAAATTGAGTTCTATAAGAGATTAATCTAATCTTTACATTTTTAATGAATTAGTTATAAGTAACAAATATACAATATTTACACGTACAATAAAAAAAAAGAAAAACCTATAACTATTAAACAAAAAATAAATCTTTACTGATTTCATCAGATATTCCTTTTTTTTTACAAATGATATCCTGGCATTAAGGATGTAGACACTAGCAATGAATGGAATACTTTTAATGAGCTGTCAAAACGTGATTTCTCCATATTTATGATTTTGTATGGCAATAGGGTACTGTAACGTCACTCAATTGAGTACCCTATTTATTGATTTCAAAGCAACTAAAAATGTAATTCTACAGTTAATAGCAAAAAACGGAGTATATGTTTTGAGAAACAATTATTTTTCCATTATTAATTGAGTTGATTGCTACTGTCTACACCTATTCTGATAGAACTGTGTTAAAAGCTTGAATAAACAATTGAAACACGTTTTAATTTATTTCAGTTCTCCCAAGGTGATATTAATGAGCACTGCCGAAGTCGTAGTGGGAGTAACAGCCAAAGACGTGGCAGCAACTACGAAGGCTCTGCTTCCAAGGTTGACATGCTACGCTCTGCTATAGAGATCAGCCATCATCATGGAAGAGGACACATCTCAAATAACAGTCTTTGCAGCAATAGGACTTCTAATCATTATAAGGTGAGCAGTGTTTGAATATTGGCAATCCTGACTAGTATTATATTGTATTAGATTAGCATTGACAATATAAATGTTTTAGGAATCAGTCGAATTACTTTACGCGCTATTCAGATAGAGGCGGTGTCGGAGGCGGTCACTTACCAGTTTGATATAATTATTTTCTCACCAAAGGAAAACAAAGCAGACGGACGGCTGACAGCTCACTTCACTTAGGCGTTCACCGAGGGAGATTGTAACAGAATAACATTAATCTGGCTACCGTCCGTCTGCTTTGTCAATCCCTAGCATCGTACCCGAACCGAATGTTACCGAATGAACCTTTAACTTAGAACCCATGTTTTTGAATAAAATAAAATAAAATTAATACAGAATAAACAGTTATTCAATCAATTTAAATTTAATTCGAACGACTCTGGTTACATATTACCATTGGCACTGTACCTTGGGTAAAAAAAAATCACTTACATGAGAAATATGGTTTACAATAAGTGCTTATCTATGGGTGCTTACCTACCTATGATATATTTGAACTATATCAAACTGACTAGTGACTTCTTCTGTCAAAGCTCTCTGAATATTATTTTCTTACTAAACTAAAGCAGCCTTTGTGTCAAAAGTTCAAAAGTAGAAACAAAGGACAACTACCTCGTTCTGGTTGGTGGTTTTATTTGCAGATGACAGTAGGTACGGCTCTTTTCACAAATAGTAAAAATAAAAATCATGAACAAGAAATAAATGACTCCTTATCTAAATTAATAAATTGGCTTACAATTAATAACTTAAAAATAAATCTTACAAAAACCCATTATATGAATTTTAAAAATAAGAACGCAAAATCAATTCCATTATCTATTGTGTACAATAATGCAACTGTATCTGAGGTTACAAGTACAACATTTCTGGGTATCTATATAGATTCTAATATGTCATGGAAAACACATGTAAATAGTGTATGTAGCAAATTAAATCAATTCTCTTATGCCCTCTACATGCTCAAAAAAGTATCTAACCAAACCACACTACTCAGTGCTTATCATGCCTATATGTGGGATCCACTCTATCTTATGGGATACTAAATTGGGTATACTCAACTGATAAAGAAATTGCGTTCAAAGCACAAAAAAGTGTATTAGATCAATATGTGGCATACACCATACAGACTCATGTAAACCTCACTTCATAAACCTCAAGATATTAACCCTCCCTGCTCTATATATCTACGCAGCCTCAATTTTAGTTAAATCAAACATCAGTAGCTATGACACATTAACAAGCAATAGACTTAAAAATACATTACGCAATAAAGCATCCCACACTGCAGTATATAGCAATAGTATATTTTGTATGGGCATAAAAATATTTAATAAGTTACCAATAGACATTAAGAACCTAAATTCAATTGATCTTTTTAAAAGAAACCTAAAAGACTTCCTGATTAAAAAGGCATTTTATTTTGTAAAAGAATTTCTTGAAGAGAAATAATTCATGAATATTATAATGATTGTGATACTAAATTTAGTGTGATATAAATTATAATGTAATAATAGTCATTATAAGAATAATTAATTATGAAATATATGAATAATGATATTTTAATAAGATAATTTGAATTGTAAAATAACTGTACTTCTTTCTATTTAAATTGCAAGTTCTAAGAACAAACATATTATTAACATCCTCATAATGTATACACTTAGTTCGCAATAAAGAATTTTGAATTTTTGAATTTGAAGTTCTTTTGGAGATCTTAACAAAAATTTTACTAACAGTTTTTCATATATACGTAATTTGTGGAGGCTATAAACGTATTGGCATTATTTAAATAGTTGATACAATAGCAAATAGTATGAAACCTTGCTTATGATCTCTGTTATTCCTATATTTGCTCGTTCTATCTTCCGTGACGTAGCATTTAAAATTTACAACCCTGATTAATACTACAAGTAGTAGCTTTAGATAGTAAAAAAGTACAGAAAATATAGGTATTCATAGTCATAAATAAGTTAAGTAAGTACTAGACAGTAAATCATCTTCAGGATTTTATCAAATTGTTTACTTACACGAGTACCTTTGTGGAATTTTTTGTCTTCTATTTTGTAAGTTGTAATGATACCTAGTCGCATGCTTGCTATCGATGCTGGTAAGTGGTATAGAGCTGAAAATAACGTATTAATTACGTACGTCTTTGATTCCAATGTGTGCTGAAACAGTCGAACAAAGGAGGTAACATTTTAGGTTACCTCTTTTAACAATATTTAGCAGCATTATTTATTTAAATACAGCAAAGGTTACCTCTTTTAACAATATTTAGCAGCATTATTTATTTAAATACAGCAAAATCAAGGTTTGGCATAAGAAACCTTAAGTAGACACAGTACCTACGCGAACACTTATAAGCAATTTGAGTTTTTAAAATACATAGATCGAACGAGTAACATATAGATGATGCTTTCCAAAGCTGAACTTTTTCTAAATCTTGATTTTCCTTATTAAAGATCGTAGGAATTAACATTTGTTTTCTTATCAGTAGGTATTTTCTTATTTCAGCAAGCACAAAGCGCACCAAAACTAGTTCTAGTAGGACTAGGGCAAAGAAACAACATTTCCCAACCGGCTCTCTCCGAATACGACCCGAGGCGTCGCGACTCCATCCCTGAAGAGGCAGAGGAGGACCGCCTAGCTGTTCCAGCCAAACCTCCAACAAAGACTAAGAGCGACAACCTTCCACCACCACCCAGCTATGACGAAGCTACTGGTGAACACAGGAAAAGTTGGCATTCAGATGATAGTACCCCAACTTAAGACCATAAAATTGTTAGTCAAACTTTGCCAAGATCGTATAAGTTTTCGACTTTACCAAGACCGTACAAGATTTCGGCTTTACCAAGATTGTACAAGATGTCGAATTTATCAAAATTGTACAAGATTTAGACTTTATCAAGATTGTACAAGACTTTGACTTTATCAAGATTGTAAAAGTGCCCAGCTTTTCGAAAATCATGTTAAAGAATTCATGTCATTGAGAGTAGTAAGATTTAAGCGAGTGTGTAAAAATAGTAGTCAAAATCGCCTAGTAACTAGAGCACTATTTAAATTATTGCATTTTAGTGTTTGTATCTATGTATGTGGAAGAAGATAGTAGACCCGGAAAAATAACTATTAAGTAAGAAAATCACTGGATTCTGAATTTGTTTACAATGCCCAAGAATATGTTCTTTAGGTGTAAGGATCAAGTTTTTTTAACTTAAGATATCGGGAGTAAGATCGAACGGTTCGTCGTCATCGAATCGCATAATTTTAATCGCATTATTGTATTAATAATAAAAGTAAGCAACTTTTGTAAAGGCTTTAATTTATTTAAGTTGTAGATAATGGATATTATACATTTCTGTTGTGAAACATTTGTTTTATTCTTAATCATAATAATAATTTAAATGTATGAATTTATACATTCTTAATATAATTTAAAATGCATGTACTTAAGGTGCTATTAGGAATATACTAAGTTTTAAAGTAAATTAATATTTCTATAATAAAATATTTAAATACTTCAATAAAACATTAAAGTTTAAGAACATAATTGTTTTCATTAGTTATGTCCATTTTCATAAGCTTTTAAGCTAATTTTGTGATAATGAGGTCATGAAAATGGACATGAAATAGGAATAAATGCATGACTGCTTATTACGAAATGACGACATATAGGTACACGCGCAAGCTATTACTATATCTTAGGTAGGTACATACATGATTCTAAGCAATGAAGTAAAAAGGTGAAGATAGGCTATAAGCGCTCCGCCAGTGGCACGTTGAAACTATGCTAATTAGCTCACTCAAAGTCGCGTCGGCGTCAACGGGAGTATGAGTTATGTTCCAAGAGTCAGAATTCGCTTTAAAACAACTGAAAATGACTTTTCCCGACTATCTCGAAATATATGACGTTTCCCGAGTCACCTAATATAGACATAACAATATTACGTTATTTAAATTACCAATCAATACGACGTCACTTGTAGGTAGTCATTTGCCATGCCAACTCAATTGACAAAATATTTATTGATTACGAAGCAACTAAAAATCTAATTTTACATTAAATTGAAAATATGTCTCGTTTTCAAGTTTTAAAACAAGGGGTTCTTTAGAGAAGTTAAGAAGAGAGTTTTCTTTAGTTCTGTATACGAATTGTTCGTTAATCTTCCCAACTGTGCGTTATTGTGCCATTCTTGAAATTTGAATCTTGTGTATGTAATTTATCTACCTACATCTTTTTACTTGCATGCAATATCATTGATTCTAGGCGTCGAAGTAAGGACTAAATCATATGTACTGAATTAAAGATACCAGGTAGTCTCTCACTATCCCTTTCACCATGTATTAAACACAAAGCGTCAGTTATCCAATTTTCTTAACTAGACTTTGAGAACACGATAATATTGAGGAAAGCACTTTTGGCATTTAGTTTTATTATTTGTATTTTTTCCTCTCAAGACTTCTCAATAATCCTTCGTCAGATAAAAACTACAATAGTATAATTTCTGATGTCTCTTTCAAAAAACCAGCTGTCTCGTCATATATATTAGGTGGTAGCCTCCTGACAATCGCGCTGGTTCGTCCTGATGAGATACGCTCGGCTGATGTTATTCTTGTCCAGTACTGAATACGCTTTCTCCATAACTGATACAGGCGGATTCCTTTCTCTAGTCAGAATCCAGGCATTGACTGTAAATTTAACATTTATTTAAAGTGAGACATAGTTAAATTATTTGATTCAATTAGGTCACTGAAAGAAACGTTTGAATGTATAAAAAAAATTGCCTGTAATGTCCCGGTGTAGTGGGCTATGTCATATAGAGAAAGTATGAGCATTGATCATTGGTATTAATTTAAAGGGTGTAAAAATACACTAAACTAAGTTGAAAGTTAAAGATTTTTGCATCATTATGATACTTTTTTTTTGTTCTGAATCATAGCTGGGAACCTTCTTGTGAACGGACATCATCATTTTCATATCAACCTGTCTGTCCTGTCGCTGTCGAAATACGACAAAAGTAACATCTTTTATATAATAAAAAATGAATCGTTGTTCGTTAGTCTCACTAAAACTCGAGAACGGCCAGACCGATTTGACTAATTTTGGTCTTGAAATATTTGTAGAAGTACAGGGAAGGTTTAAACGGTAAGAAAATTAAAAAAAATATTGACAGGACAACGTCGGTAGGGTCAGCTAGTAAAAAATAATAATCAAACCTGTATGGAACAATCCGAATTCATAGCAACTCCATACGACGGAGTACGTATCGTAATCAGACTCGATGACCCAGTAGGGAGCCTCAATGTTAATGGGGAGTGACGGGAAGGATACCGCCAGCTTAGCCTCGTCCGATTTGCTCACTTGAGTCGCCTGTCCTTCGATCTCTGTCTCACTTCCTGACCTGGAAACATAGATAAAGGAATTGAATGAAGCAATACCAATAAAATATGTAGAATTGTAGATGAATACTCAAATAGGAAATAAGTACTACCCGATGAGCTACAGGAAACGATTTAGGACCAACCTGTAGTAAACTATACTAGAGATAGCTAGTATTATAAAAGTAGTAAATTTTAACGAATTAAAGTTTTATCAAATTCGTCAACATTTATTATTTGTTATTTTACTTTTACGTTGAACTGTAAAATGGCCATGAATTTTTCACATCACCAATTTTATTCATCACCCGCACTCACAGGAGTTTTTCCTAGTTCAAGCCCAATTGAACTTTCTCTGCTACCTTGCCACTTTATAGAAAAGCTTCCTTGTTTATTCACAGTATTACAGATAAACAATATTTTTGTTCAGTTTCCCGCAAAGAGATATTGAAGAAAAGGTAATGACACAATTTTCTTACACATAAGTGGGTCCGGACCGGATGTACACATATTATTATGTTAATGCTGCAAACGTTAGGGCCATTTGTCGCCATACAAAAGTACGGAAGCCTTCGTATCTGGGACGAGACAGACTCGAGGTCTTAGGAATAGGACATTGAAGGCACGAGTCCGACAGCACGACTTTATGTTTCAATGGTTTTAAGGTTAGTGAGATATTTATAGTGCATAATATTGTTTACTGACATTGTGTTTATGGAAGAGATAATATGTAAAAACATTTGATGACCTAGAATCTAGGACAAATAATATTCAGGTAGGTTAATTAATATGGAAGGATTCAATCATGGTCTATTGACGATTAATTAATATTATTTGACCTTAAGAGCTACGAGTGGTAAAGGAGACTATAGTAACAAGTTCGATAAAAATATATACAAAATTTTAAATAATAATACCTAGTAATATTATGTACAATAAAAACGAGGGGGAGTTCATTGTGCATCAAAAAGCTCGTCCGCATCCCTGTCAACGGTACACGTGCCCAACAAGCTGGCAGCATTGCCACGTAGTATGGCAATGCTGGCTCTACAAGTTAGTTAACCAATAAAATCGTTTGATAATTTGAAAATACTGTTTAAAGTAACAAACCTTTTATTGCTAGTTCTTGTTTTATATGATAACTACTATAGGGTCACGCAGCTAGTTTGGCTTAGGTACAATAACGAATACAAGGCCATTGAATAAGTAGATTTAGAGTTAAAACTGCTCACGTTGCAGGTAGGTAAATTACGAATGTACAATACAAGGTTCTAAAAAAAAATGGTGTTTAAAATGTTGTTATTTCATTCTTACGAATTTTAATCGACCGAGACTAAAAAAGGGATGGAAGATGAACATGTGGAAGATTTAGAAAATGCTTAATACTGAGAAGACGGCTGATATAGATGTATTGAAGAGAAATCAAGCGCCGATCCCAAATAAGTAGTTAAATAGAGTTAACAATACGACGACGATAATTATAGATTTCTATTATACTTTGAAGGAACCAAACCACTTGGCATCAAACTTAACAAACAGTTTGACCTTCACATTACATTTGTATAGTACCTAATGAAAGGTACGTAGTACCGTAATTTTTGAATCTGAAACTTGGAAAGTAATTTAGTAAAACGAAACTTCAAAAGAGAAAGGTAACTACTTTGAATCCAAACTAACGGTAAGTAATGATTAAACCGTCTGTTTCTGAAATAATAATCTGAGTCATAATGACGGAGGCACGTTGCTTTGGTACCTAATTACAGGAAAATAGGTAGAACAAAATAAGTTATTCAGATTTAGGTTTCGAATTAAATAGACCTTATGAATATCAATAAGAACAAAAGAAAACTCATTGAACTGTAACGGTGACTTTTATTTATTCTGGTTGGCAGAGTCGCGTTCACCTTATATTAGTTTAATTTGAAGGTATCGTACCTATTATACATATATTATTATTTCCTGTCTGAAGAACAATTCTCGTAATTAAAAACGTTAGAAATATAGCCGCAATTGCATCTCAACGAATCAAGGCAAATGTTAAGTCTTGTCAACTTAGAGATTAGAATTTCAACGTTCCTAAAATTTCTAGAATTGCCCCACTGGACATACATAGTAAGGCAAATTAATATATAAAGAAGGTAAAAAGTAACACCGCAAGGTAAACTAGCAAGCGCATTTGGTTGACTAGAAATCTGGTGGCAAGGACTGTTATTATTATTTAAAGTGGCATGACTAGCTCGTTATAGCCTAGACATTGTTGGGTTGGATAATGGATTTGGGTGTTTATACATCGACAAATTTGCCTGTACTGACGAAATAATAATAATAAATGTGGGGACATTTCACACATGGCCACCTGACCCCAAACTAGGGAGACCCTGTACTATGAGTGTCAGGCAACTGATATACATACACAAATACTTTTTTAAATACATACATATATAGATAATCATGGCAAACACAACATTCCAGCCCAGCGTAAATATTTGTGTGACATCACACAAATATTTACGCTGGGCTGGAATCGAACCCGCAACACACTGCACAGCAGTCAATCGCTCAGTCACTGCACCAACCGTGTCCTCAATGGACAGTGGCTTGCCTAGGAGTAAGGCAAGCACAACAGTTTTTTTACGATTAAGAAAAACACCAGCAAGATGCTCGGTTATTGATTAGCTCATGTTATGATGTTATTAGTGCAAGCCTGGCTTTTCGGCTTGTATGAAGATCCCGCCAGTGTCAATGGGTACCTAAGTACAGACAGTGTCATAAACTGGCATTAAAATTTCTTCGGATGGGGGGGGGGGGGGGGGTAAACAGTTGATGACGCTGTCTGTACCTAATAAAAAAAAACTTTTATTTTCAGACACAAAGGTCCACCATCATACCATCATCAACCATCATACCTCATACCATACCATACCTGTCATACCTCTGCTTGCCCCTTTAAGGAAAAGAAGCGAAGGTCATAGGGAAATAAATGTCGAGAAAGGAGAGGTAGAGGAAGTCCAAAGAAAAGATGGATGGATTGTGTGAAGATATGGAAGACAAAGGAGTTAGTTATAGCATCACGGTTGTCAGGAAGGAATGGGAGAAGAAAACATGTTGCTCCGACCTCCAGTAAAATAAAACAAGGGCAGGAAACGATGAGAGATGTTGATGTCGATAATGGTGTTTCACCCCCATACTTACAATACACTGATCTGTTTGTTGAGGACGCCGACGACTCCGTTTTCCTTAAGGCTATAGTCAGCAGTGATGCACTTGCCTCCAAACTCGAACACGAAGAAATACTTCTCAGCCTCGTACCATTTGCCCAAATACTGAAAATATTGAAAATAATGGTTTACTATGGGTTCGTAGACTGGGATTGCGAGGTTAATGTGTTTGTTTTATATGTGTTAAGTCATTGGACGAGATAATTAGCGAGATAAGTAACTAATTCTTTTTGAACCTTTTCAAGATATTGTTTGAAAGTGTTTGTGGTTGGATATTTTTCAAACGTGGAAATGGTTTCAAAATTAACAATAAATTGTGATAAGCTATGTTAGAGTAGAGCAGGGTTTCTTAAACTTTTTGTAGTCACGGGCCACATTCACAATTAAAACAATTCCTCTGATCCCTGTCTAAGAATATTTTAGGAAAAGAATACCAGTCTTATTTCGTGTCCGTGGCTTGGCCGAGAAATGCTGAGTTTACTACACAATGTCCTAATCAATATGTTGTGAGTTAATTGACCCACTACGGACCTCTGTTACATATGCTAAGTATCCCTAAGGGGTCCGTGGACCAGACTTTTGAGAAACCCTGGTGTCGAGCAGAGGAAGATAAAACAACGAAGAATACTCTGTTTGTGTTGAGCAAGATGGTTGACTATAAAGGGGGTAATACGGAGTAATACCGTGATGTCATCTAGGTAAGGATGTGACGAAGAGTAGGAGTTAACCCCTAATAAGACAGAAAGAGAAGGTGTTTAATATTTAAAGCAGGACAATGTGTCAATGACAATCTTCAAAAAGAACAAAACTCATTTCTCAATCATCAGTAGCAGTTTTGGACCTGTCTATATTTGTTGTTGTATTTTTATTTTTGAATTGTTTTATATTCATTGTTATCACATATAAGAGCAACATGAATAATGTAACCAGGGTTTTGTAAAAACTTGATTGAAATGAGTATCCGTGGAGTTTCTAGGTTGTTCTTCTGAATAGAGACCTTCCTACGTTTTGGAACGAGCAAAGCTAGCTTCAACTTTTCTGTCTAAATCACCACCTCCTTGACAATTCGAAATTTCTAGTAAATGGTATAAATAAAAGATTTTTTTCAAAAATTCCTAAATTAATAAGTAAGGTACTCTACTCCCAAATGTCAAAAAAAGATATTTTTATGTAATATTTTACTTTCACGCAGATAAGTCGCAGGCAGAACCTTTTTATAAACATTTTGCTAATGTCGATCGACCGTTACTTACTCGAGATGCATCAAAGTTCCCCATAGCCTTCATGTCAGGGCAAGTCCCTGGCATGAGGATCTGTGCTCTACATAGCCTAAGAGACAGGAACCCGCACAGGAACACTGCTATCGCTCGTAGCACTGACATCTGGAATTTTAAAAGAGCTGTTATCAGTTTTACATTCTCGAATTTTGAGAGAGTTATGATCTCAACAGCTATTCTTATTATGGAATCTTCATGTATCATGTACTTGTTTAAATATTTGGCATTATTAGTAGCATCATTTATGTTAAAGTCTTTGTAATAGGTTGCATTAATTCTCATTGCATTGTTGCATTGCATTGTTTTAGTCCGCCTTTGTACCTTTGTGCATGAAGTATAAATAAATAAATAAATAATTTCAGAAGATAGCGATGCCAGTATTTTTTTTAATTCCAGTATTTCTGTTACAATACAATACTTTGCGGAAATTAAAGCCGTCCTTCGAATTTGCATTATTTGTTTAATGAGTTTTAAAACCTGTCTGTATACTCATGAAAAATTTAGTGAACCGCCCCGGTCTCAAGCGGGTGAGCATTCATACAAAAATACCATCTAATTTTCCGACTTATTCGGCGAGTTTTCCATTTTTTTTTACAGTTACGCATAAGAACATAACAACATAATAAAATCATCATCGATCGAGCCGTTTTCAAGTCTTTCATATATTGCGGTAATTGATTTTTATTTATAGCTAGATAGATTGATGTTTATTTTGAGCACGAATAAGTGTTTAGTTAGCCACTTACGTTTTATATGCATTTAAATTTAAAAGCGACCTTCAAATTTATAAAGTTAGGTATCTAATAGAGTATGTATGAGTCAGTAACACTCCTTTAATGTATTTATCTTCTTTATATCTAGCATAAACTAATTGTTTACTATGGCCACTCCAATGTTTTTTGTTGACATACCATAAAGATATTGTTGCTTCTAAGTGCATGACACATTCGTTCATTTTTATAAGTACCTACCTACCTAGATTGTGGCAATAGTTAAAAATAAATAATAATAATATTTATTCAAAAAATTACAAGGCATAACAAGTACAGTTTGCTTAAATGTAAATTATAATACTAAGATTTCCGTGCCTGAACTAGGTAATCCTGTGTTTCAGGCGAGAAGAGCTAAAGTAATTTTATAAAATTAACAAATAATCACAAAATCAAACAAAAAGAAAAATGTACAGTAGACAAATAGCTGAGTAGCTTAACTAATGTAGTAGCTAATATTTCTATATTGAATACAATATAAACTAAATGTTAGTAATGTTTACTTCATCACAATTAGTAAATTCTCTGTATCTTCATAGGACATACTTTGGAGAGCATCCTTGAGAATTAGCTTACAATTTGTGTAGTTCACGGAATAGATGTTTGCTAAATGTAAAACATGTCTGTCTCTCCTGGCTAAGTAAAAGTAAAAGCTTACGGATGGATCGGTCATGGATAAGCTTTGCTTGCCGCAGTCGTACCGTCGATGGGTGAACATTCATTTCAAACCGAGACTACCTCCATGCCTCGAAAAGCACGTAAAGTTTCAGTTTTGGCTGTAATTTTTATCTTTGACAGTCGTTATTATGGGTAGTCAGAAGCCAGAAAGTCAGACATCCAGTCCTACAAAGGGGTATCGTTTGTGTTACATTATATTTATTTTTATTTTCTCATCACAAATGTTGCAGGTAGGTACGGTCCGACAAGCTAATTGGTTTACAGGCAAAAATGTTCATCTTTCTACTACACTCACAATATTTAATTTTATGCCATTTTCTTATATCGTTATCGTTACTTACGTGCTCGAGATCCCTAGTACCTACGTATTAAAGATAAAATAAATAAATTGTTAGTATAGTAGAAAGATGAATATTTTTGCCTGTAAACCAAGTCGAACAAGCTATGTTCGACCGTACAGGAAGTGCTTAAACTAATATAAAATACAAAAATGAAACATTTATGAGAGACTGGAGCCCGAAGTAGGCATTGAATACCTGTGTTACGCGGGTCACCAGGCCCCCTAATTTTAACAGTTAGATTTATTTGTCTAATTAACTCATGTGTGATGGAGTTTACAATGCTTATTTTATGATATACAACAAAAATACTGATATAGAATGGATATAAAATATAAAAATGAGATTTATGTGTGTGTACGAGTGTATGCGAGTGAGTGTATGTGAGTAGGTATAAGTGAGTGTGTGCTGAGTTGTGGAGGTTACACAGGCAGTCGCTTCTGTAGAACAATGGGACTCAGCTGCTGACCTCAACATCAACTAGGTAGAAGAGGAGACGGTTCGGGTAGCATGATTTAGTGAGTATTTCAAAATGGTCGTGGATACTTTACTGGTAGAGACAATCATGAATACTCAGAATCAGAATAACTGTTTTATACTTCCTTTGCATTTAAAATAATATGTAAATTGTTACAAATAGAGTGATGAACTTCGTATTTGTTTTGTAGTTGTAATTATCTATTTTTTTGTGTTCTCATTATCAATTACAACATCAATCAATCAATTCAATTCAATTAAATCATCATCAATTACAAACCCAATAAAAAAAAACTTTTATTAAAATTTTTTACTAATGCAAATTAACCAACAATTAGGGCTTTATAGTTGGAATTGGAGAATCTGATCCATGTTTAGCATTTACGTACCTTATGTTCACTTTTGGCTAAGAAAGAAAGTATAAATTATTGAATTGAAGATGACATTACCAGGATTTCAGAATCGCATGACTGTTAACTGATGATGTTAACCTCACTTTTTGACTTAGTACTTAATAATGACAGGTAAATTAACCAATGTATATCTATCGTTAACTTAGTAATAAAATAAATTATGTTTATGTGATTTTATTCTCGGAATCATGGAATGTTTTAAGTTATAAATGTCAAGTCAATACTAAACCAAAATCTGAAGTTTAGGTGATGAGCTGAAGTGCAACAACTACTTGTAATGGAATAAAGCGTATGTCATATGAAATGATAGCTTGGGATAAAGTTTTTGAAAGGCGGTTGAGAGAAGAGTTCTGGTCGAGGCACAACAGACGCCATTTTCGCTAACCGTCAGTTGTGCTAAAAGTACAGAAGTGTGCATAAGAACTTGCACATGGTGTTTGTTGACCTTGAAAAGGCCTCGTGAGGTTTTGTGGTGGGCCCTGCAGGTAAGAAATGTGCCTGGGACGTATGTGCGTTTGATTCGAGCAACGAAGGTACGTACAGTCAATGCTGAAAACTGGACAAAATACTGACGACAAAAGAGATTTTTTTTCAAAAGCAGCTTAGTTTATGATACAGAAAGTAAAATATTCAAATGTATGCAAGCAGGGTCATCAACCCACAATACAAATTCACGCTAATTGACAATGTATAGAAATGTAAATGATCTTCGTGACAAGAAAAAAGTATTTGATGGCCGCTCCATTGTTTTCCTTGTTCAATATATTGAAAGAGAAAACCGTTCAAGTGCTATGTATTCGTGCGTGGACATACTTACAATAATACATCTTTGTTTTCTGATGGAGACAATAATAGAAATATCTTCTTTGGAAATTAATGTAGTAATGTGTAATGTCTTTGGACCTACTTCACACATGACAAAAAATTTTTACTTCAAAAACTTAATTAATAATAATTAAATATAATACATACAAAGCTTAAAAATAAATATAATATGTACAATGGAGGGCTCACAGGGCATCAAAAAACTCGTCCGCATCGCTCTCAATGGGACAAGTGCCCAAAAGGCTAGCAGCATTACCATGTTGAATGGCAATGCTAATTCTTTGGCCCAAGAAAAGGCCAGCCCTCTGGTCACGTGAAGAGTCGACCAGCCGCTTAGCAATGTCCCTAAAAACAAGGTGAGCACGCGGGCACCATGGCCTTAATGTTTCGACCCTAAACGGATCAAACATAATTATAATGTCTTGATGCATGTAGTTTTCATACTTTCAGTTATTAAAAAGAAGTAGTTATGTAAGTGAATACAAAATAGCAAAATATATAAAAAAAAAGTTTTTTATTTTTTTACTATTATTTAAGGGGCTCGTGGCTAAGTAAAAACTGTACGATTGATCGGTCATGGTTAAGCTACGTTTGCTGCGGTCTGTCTTTGGATGTGTGACCATGCATATTTTAATAGGTAATAATAATAATAATTCCCGATACCGGTGGGCAACAATTTATTATATTTTTAAATGTTTTTACTTTTTATTAACATTTAAAATTGTAAATTATGTGTATATGTATAGAAATAATAATTCCTTTATTGCAGGCTACACAGACGCATAGATAATACCTTAACCTAAACATGCATAATTATTTTATAACTTTAAAACTTGTGTTAGTAGATAAAACTTAAGGCGGCCCCTTAAGTCTTATCACACGAAATTTTGCTGGTTTACACCAATTTAGGCATGCAAAATAGACTGTCTGGAATATATTTACGTAAAAAACGCAATAGGTACATCCTCCCGCTAGGAGCGCGATTGTTTTAAAAGATTTTTTATTGCCCATTTTTTGTAACATTTTGCAAATTTTTCTTAGAAAATGGATTGATATTGAACTGGAGTTTATTTTAGTTATTTTTAAATTTATGAACGAGAGTTTTAAATAGCCAAAATTTCGCGCGTTTATTGACGAAAACGCCTCTTACTGGACGCCATAATATTGCTCAGCGTAAATGACGTCAGTTCGTTTTGTATCAAATGCGCTCATATTAAATATGATAATTGTATATAATTCAAAAACAATTAAAAGCATATTTTGTAATAGGTGTAATAATTTAAATCACGTCTGGAAAACAGCAAAACCAGCAAAATTTCGTGTACGGCCCCTTAAGAGTATGTAGGTAATACCGAGACCCTGAATAGATCGTTGACAGTCGTTATAGTTAGTCAGAAGCCAGGAAGTCTGACAACCACTCTTAGAACGAGGTATCGTGTTACCCAGTAACTGGGTTGTAGGGGTCAAACAGGCAGTCGCTCCATGTAAAATACTGGTCTATTGCTGTATCCGGTTATACTGGAAACCGACCCCAACGTAGTTGGAAAAAGGCTAGAAAGATGACGATTTCAAAATATAATTTATATCTTAACAAATGAATAAGCTATAAAATAAATATTTGTTTACGCTTCCCTATTAAAAGCAATCAGAAAAAATAAACAGGAAGTTTTGGCTTGTTGAAATATTTATCTAGCAAATGATGTATCTACTTAATAAAAAATAAGGTTAGGTACCTACCATTCGTTTTAATGATTAACAATTTCCAAATGTCATTCATGAAAAAAAGATCTTGTTTGAATTTCGAGTTTCAACTTCCGTATAATAAATTATTTTTCATCCCACCATCTCGGAAAGAGTATTTTTAATCTTCAATATCTGAGTGGAAAAGCCGTTTTTATTCTCTAGAGGATAAAGTAAATTTATCTTCAATATCTGAGTGGAAAAGCCGTTTTTATTCTCTAGAGGATAAAGTAAATTGAATTTAGAACATCGTGTGCACTATGTTTGTGAATTAAAAAAAAACATTAAACCTATTTACTGCTACCTCTATGGTGCCGAATATATCATACAACTTTTTTTTAATTTGTTAAAAACTCAGACTTTGTAAACGTTTTTTTTTGCATTTAGTCATTTCCTCGCTGAGGTGGAATGAAAAGTTACGTGTTGCACTCGAGTGCAAAGATTTTTCACCTCGTGCTCTTTTGATTCCCTCGCTAACGCTCAGGATTCTAATTTTGAATCACTCGCTGCGCTCGTGATTCAATTTTAGAATCTTTCGCTTGCTCGGTCATCAAAATTGAACACGCGGTTAAAAAGCAACTTTGCACTCTTGTATAACAAATAACTATGTATTTGTTTCTTTGTCCGTATGGTGTCAGACGTAAAGAATAGCACCATCCCATATCTTCCCGTGGGTGTCGTAAGAGGCGACTAAGGGACTTACCAGAGAATGGACAGCAGCGTTCTTTGTGCCTTTGTAACAACCATACTGCGATCGCCAACCCGCCTGCTAAGCGTGGCGATGGCAAAACCCCCCTTTGGGGGAGGCCTATGTCCAGCAGTGGATGTCTTTCGGCTGAAATAATGATGATGATGATGATTTGTTTCTTGATGGTTGTGATCTGAAGGAAATTTCTACGACCTACAACGTGGTGTCCCCTTGTTTCGCAGACAGAAATTTCATATAATTTCGTTTCCCAGAAAATGTTTCACATAATATTTGGTTCTCGCTTGCATGCTGCATACTTGCTTGCATGCTGCATGCTTGCTTGCACACACGCGCAGTAAGTTTGATTAGAACTGAGACTCCCATTCTTGGTAATAAGTTTTATATTAAATAAAAAATATAAGGATAAAGAATATTTGATTTGTTATTCTATGATATGATTATTCTAACGATAAACTTTACGTGAAACAAAAATCAATGATTTAAAATCTTGAAAGTAAGTATTCTGCGTATTGATTATTCTATGAAACAAAATTTTTAGAAAAAAATTATGTGAAACGAAATTCTATAAAACTATTAGCTATGAAACAACGTACAACCCCTACAACGCATTTGCCGCAATGCGGCGTGCCGCATTTCAATATTTATATGAAACCGCATGATATCAACGCACTGACTTACGGCCAGTCGTCAACCGCTACGGTTACCTTGGAGCTGTGGCGGGCCGCACATATATTATTAAGAATTTGGCATTGCTGTCGCATATAGCAACAATATAATGGAAAATGCTTGTAATTGACGGCGACATGCGGCGGACCACAATATAACTGAGACGATACGGTTAGCCGGAATACAGCGTCCCGCATTTTAGGTCTACTAATTAAAAAAATGTTCAAAATCTAGTCGAAATCTCATTCCAGCCACAATCAATGTCAAAATTTTGTCAAAAATGTAGGTAAATAGAGTCGTTTTTGACAGATTGAGCAAGATGTGGATGCGAATGCAGAATAGTAAAGCTCGGGCATAAACTCTGACTGCCCGTTTTCGTTAGCGTTGAGCGACACCTAATCGCATTTATTTATGCACTAGCACTTTCATTCGTATGAATTTTCTTACAGATCCTAATTTTTGTTAATAAAATATAGGTCTATAGCACTTTGAAATAACGTAGCGTTTTACTGGTGAAGAATTTTGCATATTTTTTAGTTTATCCATTACAAACAAATCTTTTCTCTTTTTTATAATATTAGTTTATATTATATAAATCCTCCTAAAATTATCCTAGCTAAATCGGTCGAGTCAAACTTCTGTCGCCCCTCACTACCTCCATTGCTGAAGCCTGATGGTACTCTAGCTCACACTGCAGAAGAGAAAGCAAACCTATTAGCCTCTCTTTTTGCAGAATCTTCGCATTTTGATGCAGGAGACGCGAATCCTCCAACTTTGCCTGGTAGCACGACATCGATATCTGATACTCGCATTCGTCAAAAGGATGGTCGAAAAGCGTTATGCAATCTTTATGTGAACAAGGCCAGTGGACCAGATGGTATTCCTGCTATAGTTCTGAGAACCTGTGCACTTGAATTGTCTCCTGTGCTGACGCGCCTCTTTCGGCTCTTTTAGAGCCGAAGTCATGGAAGCTTGCCAACGTGCAGCCCGTGCCCAAAAAAGGTAGTCGTGCCGATCCTACAAACTACAGGCCTATCCCAGTCACGTCCATTCTCTGCAAGACAAT
Organism: Charanyca ferruginea; assembly: GCA_947361185.1. Taxonomy (NCBI): domain Eukaryota; kingdom Metazoa; phylum Arthropoda; class Insecta; order Lepidoptera; family Noctuidae; genus Charanyca; species Charanyca ferruginea. The sequence goes on along the minus strand of OX376058.1, from coordinate 24,689,473 downwards.
GGAGCGTGTTCTCAACAATAGGCTCCTGGCGTACCTTGAAAAATGACCTCCTCAGTGATCGTCAGTACGACTTCCGCCGAAATCGATCCACTGGATTCTAGCGTATACCACTCACATCTGGAGTGAAGCCATCGAGAAATATGGGGAGGCACTTGCCGTCTCCCTGGACATCTCGAAGGCCTTTGATAGGGTATGGCATGATGGCCTAATTAGCAAACTCCCATCGTTTATCTGCCCACTAGTTTCTGTATATGGAAATCGGATTTCCTGAGAGATCGTTCTATACGAGTAGTCATTGATGGCTGCTCGTCTGATCAAATGGCTATAAATGCCGGGGTCCCTCAGGGCTCATCTATGTAACCCTTTTTCTGCTGCATATCAACGATGACCAACGATCTGTTGAAACCCGGTACCATTGGTTACGTAGATGACAGCACGGTTGTAGAGACTTACATATCCAGCGCACGTGCCAGTGTGGCTGAAATCCAGACTCACAGGGAGTACATGGTCGAGCGCTTAAACTAGTCCCTCAAGGCAGTCTCCGATTGGGGTGATACCAATCTGGTCAAGTTTAACCCAGGCGTGTCTTTTCTCTGCCAAGAAGCGGCCTTTCAATCTGGCCCTTACTTTCCGAAATGTATTCGTTCCGATCACCGACCATCTTGAGCTTCTTGGCGTTACTTTGACGTCGAATCTCAATTTTGGGTCGTATATCGAGTCAAAGGCCCAACTAGCTGCCAAAAAGCTAGGAGTCCTCACAAAGGTGCGAAACTACTTCACGTCGGAACAAATGCTGAACCTATACTAAGCACAAGTTCGATCGTGCATAGTGTACGCACCTCTGGGATGGATCTGCCAAGTACCAGCAGGAGGTGTTGAAAGTTATTGAAAGTCGTGCCAGGAGGCTCATAGACAACGACTTCCTGCTTAAGGCTAAGCTCCAAAGCCTTGAACATCGCCGCGCCGTTGCCAGTCTATCAGTCTTTTATCGGATACATTTCGGAGAGTGTGCTTTGGAATTGAACAACTTAATTCCTTCATTTATTGTGCGAACAGCCAGACTGTGGAATTCACTGCCCGCCTCTCTATTCCCCGAGACATATTATCTAGGTATCTTCAAGGCACGGAGTGAACCGGTTTATCCTAGGCAGCGTGCTTCACCTTAGGCCGCATTGTCACTTAAGATCAGCTGAGTTGCGGTCAAACGCAAGCCTATGTCAATATAAAAAAGAAACATTTTATAGGTGTCGCTCAGTGTTGATGAAAACGGGCATAGTTTTTTTTCTAAGTCGCTATACCAAACTTATGTAACCCACGATAATAATTGTCAATCATCGCAGTACTTACAGTTTGAATTAACAATATAATCACCACTTTAGAATCAATACATAAAAAAGTATTTATATTTAGACTGCAGTTTAGTTGTTAATACATAGACCTTTTTATGTATTGATTCTAAAGGTCAGTTCAGTCAGTCACTGGGTCGCTCCGAAGCAAAGCAACAACAATTGTATGTAAAATTAAAGTCTTATTGTAGGTATGTTTAAGAAATACAATGTAAGAACTTCTTTTTTATAATCGTAACTAATTTGAATATAGCAGAACAAATACCAGAAGAGAATTTCGTGTTTGAAAAATATCTTTACGTTAAATTAACTTAGAACTGTAGAAGTTGTTTCGTCCGCATACTCTGAAATATTCTAGAAGCAATTTGAATATAGAAGCTTTATGCTTATTAGGGTTGCGTACCTCAAAAGGAAAAAAATTGACCTTTATAGGAACATTTCGTTGTCCGTCTGTCTATCCGGCAATGTACAGACCCAAAAAAATGTATCGAACGTATCGATCCCAATGTATCGAAAGAAACCTTCCCAGACAATCCCATATAAAAATGTTTCACACAAAATAAACACACCACATAATACGAACCTTCCTATTAATTATTTACAAAGAAAACTTCAACATTCAATTTCCCTAGAGAGAAACGAGGTCAATCTCTTTACAGCCGAAACTTATAAACAGAATTATAGAAAGTACCTAATGGACACAATACATTTTATAACATTCAATAAAAATACTTCTTTATGGGTCAATAATGTCCTTAGTAAGTGTGCTAGCTGTGGCGTTTACCGTACCGAGTAACGGTAGTCGGCGCCAGCGCATGTACGCATGGACAGTTAATGAGCGAAAGCGATTTGAGAGATGCGTTCCGCTAATGAGTACTGTTGTAAAAGATGGTGCTATTGTGTATAGTGCAGAATTAGCGAGTCGTTTTTATTGTTAAATTGAGGGTAACTAATTGGATAATTTCACGGTCATGTCATGCGTTTTTTTAGAGGAAGACCGAAGAAAATATGGATGGATTGTTTGAAAAATAATTATGAAAGTGAAGGGAGTGATATCATGACCTTTGACAGGACAGGATAGAAGATGGAAACGTGTTGCACCGATCCCAAGTAACATGAAATAAGGGAAGGAAGATGATGATGTCCTGCGATTTTTCTTGTTGTATGCTGTGACAACTTCTATGGACATGAAAAAGACAAAAACAAGAGATTTGTATCGTTGTTAACATTTTAACTGATATTATTCTACTATATAGTAATAAAAATTACTCGAAAACTGTAAATCACTCAAAGACATATAGGTACCTAACATCCTTGTAAAATACCTTGTCTCTACTTGACGGAATTCAAAGACAAAACTTGCCAATATCTCTTTGAATGAAGTTGCCCACCAATCCAAATATAATAACAATAAATCGACGAACACAACACCTATTCTTAATCCTAAAAATTCACCATTCACGCTGCGTTAACCTGAACCCGTTAATGTAGCTTTAAACTAGCTAAAAAACTAAGAAGCAAATTTATATTTTCATAATACAAAAAAAATATGTTGTTTTCAATATAAAAGTATAGTTGACATCATCTTCTGCTTAGCCTTTTCCTAGGTATGTTGGGGTTGGCTTCCAGTCTAACCGGATACAGCTGAATACTAGTGTTTTACATGGAGCGACTGCCCGTGGGGTGTCCGGGCTAGAATAGCACCCCCCATATCATCCCGAGGGTGTCGTCGAAGGCGACTAAGGGAAAATCCGGAACTCGGGCAGCAGCGGCTTCCGTGTACTTAACAACCTCACTGCGATCCCCAAGACGCCTGCCAAGCGTGGGGATTATGGCAACCCCCCCCCCCCCCCCCTCCTGGGGCCTTTGTTCAGCAGTGGACGTCTTCCGACTGATGACGACTGCCTATCTGATCTCCACAAACCAGTTGTTGGGTAACATGGTACGTCTTGGTAAGACTGGATGTCCGATTTTCTAGCTTCTGACTAGTCAAAGATCTATTAATGACTGCCAGGACCAACGGCTTTACGTGCTTTCATAGGCATGGATGGGTCTCGGTATGAAATAGATTCACGGACCTACCGCAGCTATGGTAGATTAACCATGAACAACGAGCACCCCATGACAGTATAGTTAACGTACTAAAGCACGCTTCAGCTTATAACTTTGCCCTGAAGAAAGTGCACTTGTAACGCGATGAAAGCAAAGTGAGATGCACTCAATTTAAGAGACGTTTGTATGCCACGGGCGAATTGAGGACATCATAATATCAACACTTCAGAATACATGGTTATTGTACTAGTCATCAACAGGAAAGATTTGTTCCCTTTGTGTTGCGAATGGGGACAATTTAACTTTCAACTTCACCAGCTGATTGAACTGGTTTTCGAAATATGTTCATGGAACAAGCAAACGGTAGGCAACAAGTGAACTACTTAGGACAAAATCCGGCTTGCATGCGTGTTTTTCAGTGCTCGTGAATTCTCTGTATGAGAAGAGATCTTTGGCTTGCAGTGGAACGACAATAGGCTGGTATTTCTAAGACAACATTTTAAAAAGAAGAAGAATTGTAAAACTTAATTGGCAGTTGGCAGGGCACATTGCTCGCAGAACGGATGGCCGATGGGGCCGAAAAGTTCTGGAGTGACGACCGCGAACCGGAAGACGTTGCGTTGGAAGGCCTCGTACTAGGTGGACCGATGACCTGGTAGGTAAAGGTTGCGGGGATCCGCTGGATGCGAGTCGCACGGGATCGGTCAATGTGGCGACACTTACGGGAGGCCTATGTCCAGCAGTGGACGTCTTCCGGCTGAAATTATGATGATGATTTTAAAAAGTAGAGCCACCGATTCCACTTAGAATATGCAGGTTCATCGGTAGTTTTGAAAACCAACTCAAAATGAGTTTTGAGTCATGGCACCACCACAGCTTGTTACAAAGAAGTGGAATTTATTCAAAACTATTAAAGATGAGCAAATAACAGAAAATGAATGTTAAAGTCCAACGAAACCAGATAAACGAGAATACAATTTAAATACAATGCTATGAAAAAAATTGCTTAAGCATTTTAAACATTGTTAATTAAATATTAAAATTAAAAAAATGGGACATTTTCATTGTTGCATTATCCCAGGCCTGTGAAGTAATTCATAGCAATTTCTAGTTATTCTATGATTACGAACACTAGGCGACTAAGCCTAAATCATCATCGTCATCTGCCTAGCTTTTTCCCAACTATGTATGTTGGGGTCAGCTACCAATCTAACCGGATGCAGCTGAATACCAGTGTTTGACATGGAGCGACTGCCTGTCTGACCTTCACAACCCTGTTACTGGGTAACATGATACTCCTTGGTAAGCGTGGTTGTCAGATTTTCTTGCTTCTGACTACAACTATAATGACTGTTAAAGATCTACGAATGACAGCCGGGACCAACGGCTTTGCGTACTTTCGAGTTCTCTCTTCTCGCTATGAAATGGATGGTCACCCATTCTCGGACAGACCGCGGCAAGCGTAGCATAACCATCATGAGCGGTCGATTCGTACGGCTTTTACTTAGCCACAAGTTCCTTTTGCTAGCTCTAAATGTTATATCAAATATTATTGCACTGTGGAATTTCAAAAAGAACCAGAATCAATTTTAATAATAATAATAATATATTGCCACAATAGGTTACATATTTGGGTCCCTGTGTCGTATGATCTAGGCTCTTTCATTCCGTTTACAAGAATTACCAGCACAGTAAATTATAAAAAGAATATACAAAAAATAAAGAAAGATGAGAACTTTTGTGTATATGGGGGTTCATGTGGTGTGTGGCGGTGTATATGTACCTACATAAGTGAGGGGGTGTGTATGTGTGTGTCTGTGTGTGTGTGTGTGTGTGTGTGTGTGTGTGTGTGTGTGAGTGTGTGTTAGTGAACTCATGATTGTTACCAGATTGAAAATGTGAATTGGATCCGGAATCCTTGGATCTCGGGATCCGGAATCAATATATATTCAGTACAAAGATCAATCAACTCGCACAGATAAGGTAGGTGGTTCTTCGTGACGATATGGAACAACGAAATTACATAATATAATCGACAGGTAAAAATTATTTTAAAATGTGGTTTCATCGTTTGGAAATAATTGCCGGGCTATAAACAAAAACACATGGAACTATTCTAATTAAGACTAAAATAACAATGACTAACATTGCACTTCAGTCACTTTATCAGAAGTTATTATCTAGTTCTTGTTTTTATTATTTCTTTCAATGATCACATTTTTTGTGTCTAGTAGACAATGAGTTGAGTTATCAAGTACCTTTTAATACGAAAAATTTGATTGGCGGTTTAGTGTGGTGGCACATTAAGCCGGTGTCAGCTACAAAGACTGAGATCGGTAACTATCTGATCGATATTGTAGAAAATGTATAAAAACCAGTCAAGTGTGGGCCGTAATTCCGCGGGGTTCCGTAATTCCATCCCACCATACAATATTAACATCGAGTAAAAAACGCCGCAAAAACAAGTTTCGTGAATAGGAACTCCCTTTAATGTTAACCTTCATTTTATTTAAAAATGATTGATAACCATGTACAATATTCACACGAATAATAAAAAAACTTTTTTGAAAAAAGAGAACCGCCTTCAAAAACTAAAAAGTGATAAATAACTTTAGCAAGTCGGTGGTTTTGTTCTCTTTGTTGTTTTGTATTGCCACCGACTTCCGAAACTAAAGTCATGTGTGTTCTGGGCTAAACTTATTTATCACTTTTTAGTTATTGAAGGCGTTGTCTTTTTATAAAAAAAGTTTTTATTTTCCATTTTTTAGTGTCTCCTTATCACACAAATCCATTAAGAAACGGCAACACAGTTAAAACAGTGATTGAAAGTCCTCCAAAGATGAAAAGATGGAAGAAATGAAAACGTCTTCTCGGTGTTTGTTGCTTTTTTCAAAAAGCATTTTCAAAATTTCTGTTTGTTGTATACTTACTTATCTACCCCTTCTCCATAATGTAACAAACACTTTTCTGAAAACCGCATCAAAATCGGTTTTGCCAAACGGGAGTTAATCGCGGACAAACATACATACAAACATACATACATACAAACATACGGGCGAACTGAGAAATTCCTTTTTTTTTGAAGTCGGTTAAAAAAGTTGACCCATAATTATTACATTTATTATTACATTAAATTAAAAACAAATACAATAAGCATCTAAAAATTCGTCCACATTGTCGTCATACGGGAATGTGCCCAAGAAACTGGTGGCTCTACCACGTTTAATGGCAATGCGTTATCTCATATCTATGGTCACCTCTGACCAAGGTAAAAATCAGCTCTTGGATCACGGTAAGTGTCAACCAACCGTCTGGACAAAGAAGATAAGCATACGGACCTCACTACCCGAGGGTTTCAACCCTAAACGGCTCAAAAATACTTTCGACGATTGAGGTTTTTTGCAAAAATTGCACTATGTGAAAATTTTAAGTCTCAATACCTACTACGGTTCAAAAATGACAGACAGAGAAAGGGATAGACAGACTGAGGATAGATCAGCGAGAACAATAGGGCTCCGTTTCCAAACAGAACCCTGAAAATATCATTTCACAACTAGTGTCAGTGACTTTGCCGTGGCCGCCTCTAATGGATCCGTGTGTGACAGCACTATAATGCTCAATGTGCACTTGAGCAAGAACTAACAAGCCTATTGTAAGTACCATAACAATGGAAAACAAGAATTTCCCTACTTTCACTGCACTACGGAACGATTTAAAATATGTTCCAAACTCTAACACACCAACTAATGACCTACGTGTACAGGGTCAGTATCAGTGATTATCATCAACTACTTTTTGCTTGCGACTTCGTCCCTAATTTTTTTGATGATAAAATATAGCCGTACAAACTGATCACTCAAGGTTAACGGTTAATGGTGACCATCCATATCATACTGAGACACTTTCGTGCGTCGGAAAGCACGTAAAGCCGTTGGTCCCGGCTGTCATTCGTAGATCTTTGGCAGTCGTTATGGGTAGTCAGAAGCCTGGAAGTCTGGCAACCAGACTTACCAAGGAGTATCATGTTACCCAGTAACTGGGTTGTGTAGGTCAGATAGGCAGTCGCTCCATGTAAAACACTGGTATTCAGCTGCATCCGGTTGGAATGAAACTGACGCCAACATGTAGCTTCCTTTTAGAGAATCAATTTCCAGAATCGGATCAGTAGACCCGAGGATAAGCGCGATCGAACCAATAAACAAACTAGGTAGGTATCACAACAGTACCTACAAAGTTCAAATCAATTTGCAGCAATAATTACTCTTGCAGAAGAAGCAAAATTCCTTAGATTATGGACCAGATAGACTGCGTGGAACACTGCGAGTGAACCCAAAAAAGCAAATACAAATGCAAAAGTTAATACCTACAATCTCGTGATTGTATTCGTTTTTGAATTTGTATTTGTATTTTTATTTGGTTTTTTAACGATGCGGCGTTTCATGCTATTCGGACTCGTGTCAGTACAGCACGAAGCGCGTTGTACCTATTCGCTTTTACATTTGTATTTACTATTTTGGCTTCACTCTCAGTGTTCCGCGCGGTCTATCTGCCTTTTGTTTTACTAATCTGAGCAAAATTCGTTCAAAATAATGTTTTGGCTTAAGTACATAGTACATATAACCTAGGCCTTCAAAAATAAAAATATGCATAAGTAGGAAATTAATTAAATGTCAAGGCAGTTTTAATTAATACATTAGGAACCTACTGACAAATAGTTTAAGATTAGTTTTACTTTAAAACATATATTTATACTAGCTTCAGCCCGCGACTTCGAAGCCGTAGACTTTAGAATTAAGCAAAGTCCTATATTGTCCCACAGGAACACAATAAACAAAATGGTATCCTATGTGTTAAGCTAAGTCAATGCCTATTATGTGTGCCAAATTTCAGCTAATTCTGCTTAGCCGTTTAAGTGTGAAAGAGTAACAAACATCCATTGATCCTCTAAAACGTTCGCATTTGAAATACCACTTTGCCCGCGACTTCGTCCGAGTGTTTTTTTCAAGGATCCCTAATTTTTTAATTAATAAATATGGTCTATGTTACTCAGGGATAATGTAGCATCCTAATGGCGAAAGAATTTTTGAAATCGAATCAGTAATTTTTGTGTTTATTCGTTACAAACATATAAAAATACAAATCTTTCTTCTTTATAATATTAGTGTACATTAGTAGGATGGTCTTTTGAATGCCACTTTACAAAATCTATTATATTTAAATTATCATTTAGAAGTAATTATAGCTAGTATAATGAGGCTGAAAAGCTATACGGTTTTTTTTGCGAACAAAAAATCCTAATAGTCAGGTTATCCATTCACCGGTAAAGCATTCTCTCGTGTGTGCTGTCAACGTAATTATTTAACGTTTGTTTAAGTAATAAATGATGAGTAAATAGAAGTCAAGGCCAACACCGTCAGGTATTGAGATGAGATGTGAGTTACATACACTTCCTAATTCTTAATAGGGTTCCGTACCCAACAAAAGGGTACAAATGGAGCCCTCTCTCACCTCATCTTATTTCCTCTCTTGTTCTCGCTCATCCCTGTCTGTTTGTCGCAGGGAAAGACTGTATTTTCGTCTTTATGCGGATATGGAATCATTGCGACCACAGCTGGGCCTCAAGTCTGATATTACAATAGCGTCAGAATGGTCTATCATTGATTTTCATAATGACGCCATTATATTAGTAGATTACCAAACTTGTCAAAATCAACAATTATGAAAACAATTATAGTTTAGTTTTCATTTTTAGATTTTTATTCTAGACATGATAACGCCACTCTTTTGCCATTTAATTGAATTTCGTTAAACTAATTCAATGCCTATTCAAAATGTGTTGTGTACTATTCAGCAGTAATTAGAAAAATAGTTCATCGAACCTCCAAAACATATACAGAATATATTTCACATTTATCAGCCTTATCATTATCCAAAGTCATTACGATTACATCGAAAAAGGTTTACCTGCAGAAAAATTCACAGTAGCTAGGGTAAAGGTGAACTTAAACCAGAATTAAACAAAACTAGTACAGTTTGTGTTTAAATAGTACGCCTGTGCATAAAGCCCCTATTACCCTTGACAAACAGTTCAGTCGCTACTGAATTCAGTTACTACTTGCTACTACTACACTGAATGCGATATACTTTACTGAATTCAGTAGCAACTGAATTTAGTCGACATAATTTAGCCAAGTGTAATAAGGGCTTTAGCTAAACTGCGTGAACTTACCTATATTACAAAGTAGCAAAAATTAAGTACACAGCAACTGTTAAAAAAGAAGTACAGAAAATTATATCAGATGTTGAATAATTATTATTTTGGATGCTGCGCTTCCATGGCCATGAAATAACATAATTGACTATGAATGTCGATGATATTTATAAAACTCTGAATTTATTAAACCTTGGCATTAACATGCAAATAAATCCTTACCTTGTCTTTTTATTTATCACAACAAATAAACTAATGTAACGCAATCACAACACTACACGTCCGTTCACTGTAACTGTTGCATGCCATCTAAGAACACGCTTCAACTGTTTACATGCGTGCGCGCAGGATTAAGTAGTACGTTAATGTTGTTTCTATCTTTAGCGATCAGTTAATCATTGTAGTCTAAGTACTTATTGCCGATTTTTATATTTTACTACCGGATTTTTTATATCCGAATGGAAGCTTTGACGTATTCGGGGCTGATACAAGTTGGTCTGTTGATTTTATTTATTTACGATTCGAATGATACATAAAATCTGTTGCTGTATGCAATAGTCGTGGTGCTAATTAGGACCTAGAAGTGTAAAATGGAACTAAAGACAATTTAGGTAAGTCAACTCAATTGTTAAAAGTGGGTATTGGATGCTTTTTAATCCTTACCTTTTTAAATTCTTGGTCAAACAAGAAACCCATGAGGATTGATGGAGTTTTCCAATCACTCTACTGACTGCTTAAATGTAGAATTCATCATCTGCTTTTTTCATCAGCTGCCTTTTCCCAAATTTGTTGGGGTCGGCTTCCAGTCTAACTGGATGCAGCTGACTACCAGTGTTTTACATGGAGTGACTGCCTATTTGACCTACATATGCCAGTTACTGGGTAACATGATACCCCTTGGTAAGACTGGTTATCAGACTTTCTGGCTTCTGACTGGCCATAAGACTGTCAAAGATGTACAAATGACAGCCGGGATTAACGACTTTCGTGCTTTCCGAGGCAAGGAGGGGGCACAGTAACAAAAGGATGGTCACCCATCCATAGATCGACCGCGGCAAGCTGCAGGCTTTTACTTTGACTTGAGCGTAGAATTAAAGTCAAAGTAAAATTATTTATTTCAATTAGAACATTTAATGGCACTTTCGAACGTCATATTAGGAAAATTGAACCATTCCAAATGGTAGTTTCGTATGGAGAAGAATGGGCAAAAAACTCCATACCTCCATTTTAAAAGATTTTTTTTATAATATTTTGTACTTACAGATATTACCTATATAATTATACGTAAATACCTTGCATAAAACCACTAATAAGCACAAAGTATTAAAATCTAGAAATGACAGCTAAATATTGAAACAGTAAACAACCACTACTCATACTTCAACCACAATAAATTAGTGTGTTAGCCAGAGTAACCTAGAAGTACAGTAAAGAATAGAATATCATAAATATTACGTATTAAATTAAGCAGTTGAAATCAGGAATCAGTTGGATTTTGTCTAGTGTTTAGATTGTCCTATGGAGCCGGACCAGCATGTTTCCAAGCATTCTTATCTTGTATATAAAGAGCAATATTCCATAGTTGACTATAACTTAACTTAACGGCTTTGCTAGCGGTATTTTAAGGGTAATCATGTTTTCGCCTCCATAAGAACTCTTGGATTTGTATACTTTCATTTGTATAAAAAGTGATAGGTTGTTGGATTATCTATGACCGTTGACCCATAAGCCTCAATGACTTTATAAAGGCATAGACAGTAACTCACTCGGTGGATATACTGTAGCTTCCATTCTTACCCGACTACACCAGAAGGAGGATTATGTTTTTTGAGTGTAAGTATGTACAGTACGCAAAAGAGATAAGTATCCATGTCGTCGGGATTAGTTGAAGATTTCTTAGAAACCAATGGGGGCTTTCAAATGAAATTTTATTAAATCATTGAACTGTTTATTCTCTATAAATTGTATTTTATTTTATTTATAAAAACCTATCGGTTTCTAAGTAAACTTCAACTGTTTCCGGCGACATGGATACTTATCTCCTTTGGTGACCGTACATTATGTATATTTCTTTGGCGCGCTCTGTAACCTAAACGGTTTGATGGACTTTAGTTTCGTTAGATTCGTCTTAATTGTGAAAGTGACACTGAGTATATCAAAATATTATAAAAATTAAAAAATTGCTGATTTTTGGTGCAATATTATAGTCGCAGTCGTGTTTTGGTTTTAAATGGTCGTGGTTGACAGTGTTCACAAACGCAGTCAGAGGCATCAATTAATCATCATTTCAATTAGAATATTATTTTTTAAACTTGTTTAATTTATTATCATTTCTTTTTACTTTATTTACAAAATAAGTTTGAAATTTTAAGTAAAAAATTTTTCAAGCAGTCGGGTTTTTTTGAAGTTCTGTAATAATCTCCCTGATAGTGAGTTGACAAAATAACAAAAACAGTTGGAATGGGTGTTAGTAGCATTCTTCAGGCATAAACCAATAAATATTAATTTGATGGTAGCGAATTAAATACCTACATACGTTAAATACTTGATTAAACTGATGTATGACATGAAAAATGGCTAGAAGTAAAACATTAATCTTGTGAAATACGAGAATAATATTATAGGATTTAAGTAAGTAACCCAGTCGAATGTGTGGTCCGGAAAAAAATCTAACGACCATTTTTGTTTAATATTACCTTCGATATAAATTATAACTTCGTCGTGTTTGCACTATGCAAATATAAATTTATCTTTGATCATCATTACATATTATCTATACAATAAAAATGAATCGTTGTTCGTTAGTGTCGCTGAAACTCGAGAACGGCAGGACCGATTTTGCTGATTTGGTCTTAAAATTTTTGTGGAAGTCCAGGGAAGGTTTATACGGTAAGAAGAAGAAAATTTAAAAATCGATTGACAGGACAACGTTTGTCGGGTCAGCTAGTGTATTATAAAATAGAGCCCCGTTCGGGCTAATCCCATATACTACTGTAATTACTGGATTTATATAATTATGGTTATAAGCAAAATAAGGAAGAATTGTGAAGGTTAAAGGCTTTAATTTATTAAACACATTTATGCGTACGAAGTTGCGGGCAATAGCTAGTAAACTATGTATATTATGAAAATTGGTACCCTAGCGCCCTCTTTTAGGTAACTGTGGAACTGATAAGTAGGTACACTCGTGACAAGTTTAGGTAAACTTCCGTGCATTGGTAGTACATAGTAAAGCCTGAAGGTGGCGCTCGAGTAGCTCAGCTGGTTTTTTTAGCAATTACTTGGAAAATTGTTTTCTCTGTGTAATTGAAACAATAATTACTACAAAACATACAAAATTGAATAAGAAATTTCGTAGACCAATTTTTCTTATATAACAAAGTGATTTTTTGTTAGATTTGAAACCACATCCCTTTTGCAGTAAGGGGTCGAAAATTTCGACCTTGTCTTCGACTGGGAGCGTGGCGTCTCCTGTAATCAGGCTTCTCGGAGGTCGGGCACGGAGGATGGTTTGAGGTCGGGGGTCCTGGTGCTGAGTGGCCCATGTTGACTGGACGTCCACACTAAGCCCGGTGTTGATATGGATCCCCCAGAGGAGTCTGGGGGATGCAGGTTAACTAAGGAGGGGCGAACCGGGCCAGGGGGGAAACCCAGCAGCCAAAAGTCCCCGCATCGGGCAGTAGTGGGATAGCGGCCGGGAGTGGGCGCTTAGTATCAGCCGGACCAATATAATCAGACCCGTTCCTTTTACCATTTTCCACGATAAAAGTAATTATATTAGTTGGTCAGTCGCCATACTTATATTACTGTATTATTAATTATTTTAGTAATGATGTGGATACGTACTTAAATTTACTTCCACTTTGTTAGGCAATGGTGTTGTAGCTATCTATCATCTACATCCAAAATTCTATTACACCACTTAGGGATCAAAATATCGTTAGGTACTATTTCAGTTCGTTTAAAAATGATTACCTCTAACGTAGCCTCGTACGTACATACTTAAAAAAAGGTAGAAAATAATTAACTGTTAAGTTAAACACAGATTGACTTTAAAAGCCGATTAGCTACTAATGTCACAATCAGTTGGAAATGAAACCACAATATTAACTTTCCATTTTATTTCAGAGCTGACTTCGCTTATTACAATGACTATCAAGTTAAAACTAAGTAATGCATGAACTTAGCAAGCATTACTGTGTGTCGAGTAGGTACTTTTTACTTATTTGGTAAAGTAGCCTTATTTAAGACACCACTGAAGGCTCTTTCTCGGACGCACCCCAAGGCTGTATAAAGGACAGTTTTTATTAGGTACTCAAGATACTTAAAATATCAAAACAAAGTTATTGATTTAAAAGTTTAAAGTCTGATTTGTCAGCAATAAACAGAATTTGCTATCTCAATCATTTCAGGAGCGCAAATATCGAACAAATTGCAGTCTAATTTGCGTTTCTAAATAACTCATGATAATACCAACTTCTATTCTATACTTAGAGTATATTATTGCTTGTTGACATGTCCCGTTAAGTTTAATCTACAGCCTCGGATGGTTCTCTCAAAATTCTTTTTACTGATCTACAGGAATCTCCTTGATTTCCTTAGTATCTGCTGCTACTATTGCCGGTTCTATATTCTCGATCTTCTCTTCTTTCTTCTCTGACTCGGACAGTATCAATTCTGGAACTTGCTTCGGTTTGGCTTCTGCAGCTGGTTCAGGTACTGCTGATCTTTCTTCAGGCTCAGCTACTTTGACTTCGGGATCCACTCTCTTCTGTTGGTAACATAAAGTATGATTATTTCTATGGTGTTCTAAAGAGAAATTACACGGTTCACTTTATTTGCTTCTTCGTAACAATTACGATTAATGCTTTGGAGTGATGCGGAGGGTGCAACGTGTATTACTGATTACTATTCGTTTAGGTACATTCAGTTTATTACTTTTACTGTAAATTCAAATGTATAGATTGAATAAGAACTGGCTTGCGATATGACCGTATTAGTATCCATTTGTATTTTATTATAGACTTCCATAATTACAATGTCTAACAATAAGTCTATTGTTTGTTGTATTAGTAATAAAAAGTAACTCAAAGTAGATGCTATGGCTTTTATGATAACACATGATAACATTAATTGCCTTCTAACAAAGACAGGAAGAAAGCAAACATCGTTTAAAGATTATTTCTAAATATATTTTTGTTTTATCACTACCTCAAGAGGCTGCTCAACCTCAGCCTTCCTCTCAGCGACCTCAGGTTCCGGCACCTCAGCTGGCTCAGGCTCGTCAACATTCTTCATTTCACTGACTGCAGCAGGCTCGGGCAGCACCGTGCAGGCAGCCTGGTTCGTCTTCAGGAAGAAAGTCCTCGAGATCTTATATCTGTCGAGGACGGCGTAGGCGTTCTGCATCACAGCCAGTGATGGGAGTCTGTCACGGGATAGCAGCCAGGTGTTTTCTGGAGACAAGCATTTTTGATTATATTAACAACAAAGCCCAGCTACGGGCACGTGTGACAAGGATGGCTTCGTGAAGGTGGAGAGGAAGAAGCCACCTAGTCGGAACCAGTGTGGGACCGCGCTGGCAAGACCCATTATGCTGCGTCCGGCAATACCTACGAAGCAGATCTATGTGTCCCGGCTACATCATACCACGAAGGTTGAGGAGGTCGTGGAGTATGTCCGTTCGAAGACCAGCTGGACCTTGAAGGTCAAGAAGTTGGAGTCGCGCCACAATACTAACTTCAAGTCGTTCGTGGTACGAGTTCCGACTTAGTATATCGAGACCCCGAGTTTTGGCTGCAGGGTGTCGTATTTCGGCGATTCCGCGGCTACGCGACACCACGCAGCGCAACACGACGCCGTCGCTTCGTGTTCAATAGTTTAATTCTATTTTTTGTGTTTTTTTATAAGTATGTATGATAGTCTGAAAGGTATATATGTTATGGGTCTTTGATACCCGAAATAAATGATTTATTATTATTATTATTATATACATTTACAATGTTATCAAGTTTGTGTTGTCTGTAATATCACGCTTGCATTTCCTGAAGGTGTCGGCAAAGATGTAGAGTATACCTCAATATCAAAACTTAGTCAACACGTTGGAGACATAATTATCATATCATTTGAAAGGTGTTAATTTTTCATTAAGGCGGCGACGAGACGGTCAAATGTATGGTCTTAATATATATATATGGTATGGTGTTAAGTCTTTATGACTAAAATTTAATAAATTAATAACTAGTCATGATTGGTTATATATTTTACCGGCAATCTGTATAATCCGGTATTCTATACAATGCCTAGACAATGAATAGAATACCTAAAACGGGTAGGTAATGTATGCAATATTATTTATTTTATACTTTGCCTAGGTATTCTATACAATACCGAATGCGCAGCCGGTAATATGTGTAATAGACGAGAACAGGGAAGGAGGCTGTCAAATAAATTTGATTGACTTCTGTCATTGTATAATTTAGCAGAATTATTTCAATTTTGTAAATGTGAATACCATGGAGCCGTTTTGTGTTTGACATAAATGAACATGGCGGTAGAGAGCATTGTCATGCTCACTCAAATCTCTAGGTGTAGGGCAGACAAGACTACATGGAGTCGGTTTTGCAGCGATTCGTTTCTGTCACTAACTTTCGTAGCACACCATATTGAATTTTTAAGACAATACTTTAATACCTACGTAAAAATATCTCAAATTTGGTTTCGTTATTTCTAATAATTGTATGCCTAAATACTAATATGCTAATAGCTATAGTCATTGCCAGTCAATTTACAGGTAGGCCGGTTAATATTATTAAATATAGGCCAAAATCTATTTATTTTACACATTGCCGGTGGACCAGCAGGTTAATGTATAGAAATACATTACCTAGGTAAAGTATGTAATGCACAATAATATTCATAATATTTCAAACATTGCCTGGACGCCCCAGGTATTCTATACATTGCCAAGGTATTGTATAGAATACCTGAATTACACAGATTGCCGGTAACATATACAATACAATATAACCTTACATTAGAAGAAAGAAAAGCAAAATTAAATACATAATTTAAAAACACGCCTATAGAGAATAAATAAATAATTTTAAAA
This sequence comes from Charanyca ferruginea, assembly GCA_947361185.1. Lineage (NCBI taxonomy): Eukaryota > Metazoa > Arthropoda > Insecta > Lepidoptera > Noctuidae > Charanyca > Charanyca ferruginea. Next base: position 24,672,753 of record OX376058.1, on the reverse strand, counting down.
GACAAATCTAATTATACTTATAATAACATTATAAAAAGAGGTGAAGTTTGTTTATTTTTTAGGTATAAATTGCTTGTAAGAGGTAATATAAGGGAGTAGTGGTCCAATTTCTAAATTATGCACTGATAGAATGCTATACTCGGCTTAAGTACAGAAGCAAATTCTTCATAAAGAGAAAAGCCAACTTACGTGTATGCACAGGTCCAATACCGCTGCAAGACCACATGACGGCATAGCTGTCGTAGTCAGTATCCAATATGCTGTACTCGAAGTCGTAAGGCAGAGGGGCAGAGGAGTACTTCACCATGACGCGACCTTCACCTTCCCTGCCAACCTTCTGTAGGTGACCTTCCATTATCCGCTTAAAGCCGGTTCTGGTGGAAAAGACAATTTTTATTGGGGTTGATGATTTTATTTTCTGGTCGTGCTTATAGCACCAGTACCTATACTATTATAATAGGTGTTACATTAGGTATAGGTCAGACATACTGTAATGTTTTTTTGCTGCATTCGGGTATAAAACACAACTTGTTGATAAATAAATCGTTGAACAAAGACATTATATAAAGCTTAACTACTAATAGCGATTTCTGAAAGGTGAAAAACAATTTTTAGATTTTCATACAGATTATTTCTCAAGTTTATTTTCCTTCTAAGAATTTATTTCAAGTCTTCAAATCTCTTTTTTGCTGAACAATCTTCCGTATATGATAGATATTATGTATTGGCAGCAGGTCGTCACGCGTGGCTGCGTATGCGCCGCCTGACATGAGGGAGGGGCGCACACGCCCAGATAACTCTCTCCACCCACATTTCTATAGTACCTACGTCATTAAATCCTAAAACTATGTTTTTTACATGTACTTTACATTAGAACATCGTTTTAGAAGAAGTATCATAAAAGTATGCCTTTGTTTTTTTACCAGCCTATATTTAACTGACATTCACGCGGCCGGAATATTACTAAGCTGAATACTTTACTACTCGTAGTTTATTTTAAAAATCCGGGAAAACTGGTCCGATTCTAAAATATATACGTATTTCATCACCAAAAAACATACGGATATTAAAACAAAATCAACGCGGACGAAGTCGGATACAAAGACTACTCAGTAATACGTCCAGTCTGGGCCATTAGTCTTAACCCCACCTTTGCTCATGAGCAAATATTAATGTTCAAATGGTATTACTTTTTATATTCTAATATGCTTGCATTTGGTCGCGATGATGCGCCCTAAGGTGCAGCACGCTTGCCTAGGATAAAACCGGTTCACTCGTGCCTTGAAGATACCCAGATTATACTTATCGGGGAACAGAGAGGCGGGCAGTGAATTCCGCAGTCTGGTAGTTCGCACAATAAATGTGAAGACAAATTGCGCTTCGCCGTATCTCTGTTCGTCGAATGAGGATGGGGAAATTAAGTTGTGCAATTCCAAAGCAAAATGAACCGAAAATGTACCCCATCAAAGACCGAAAGGCTGGCAACGGCGCGGCGATGTTGAAGGTTATAGACAATCAGCACTTACAAGGAGTTCGTGATTTCGTTAGTGACGAGGATCCTGCCTTCAGGCGTAGCGGTGTAGTGAGTGGTGACGCAGCGGGTACCCAGCTCGGTGACGCTGAAGTACCTCTCAGCTTCGTACCATGTACCCAGGAAACGGTTCATGTTGAAGTTTGGCATAGCCTGCAGGGAAAAAAAGGGTTTAGTTTATTAAAGTTGAAAACGTTCTACGAGTATAAGTAAATAAACTTTTTCAGTGTTTTTTTGCGATTTTCTTATACTTAAGTGTTTTAAAACAAAGGAGGATTATAGTAGTTTCAATAGTTTTGCAGTAACTTTTTATTTACAGGTATTTATAGTTGCTACCTACATACCTCTTGCTTGACTTTTTATTTAGTGAATTATTTTTATAAATTTTTTACTTGGTACAATAATACATACATTTATCTGTGCAATTTTCAATACAATTATTTTGTTGAAATTAATTTTCTTATGGCTTATGTGATTTGAAAGTTCATTTGCACCTTTATTGTAAAGAACATTTTAAAAGCACTGCCTCAATGTTTATTAAAACCTATGATTAAAACACTTTTCTTATATTTATTTTAAATTAATTCTAAGTTCTCCAAACTAATTATAAAACTCTGACCAAACAAAAGTAAACAGCAAGATTGTTCTTCCAATCAATACGCAACAAACACGTTCGCGTGTAATAAATGAAAAGGAAAGTCCATAAGTTGGGCCCCGCGGTCATCGCCCGACCAGCCGACAACCAGTTGCTAGTTGACCACGGTCAGTGACGGCTATTACGTACACGTCCAAGGTCAGAGGGAGTTGTTATTGGGCAACGAAGGATGGTTTTTGCCTACATGGGTTTCTGGTAACATCAAGGTTATTAAAGGTAATGATGGTTATATTATAACCGAGTTATGCTGTTTTGTATGCGAGGGGACATATTAGATTGGAATAGGTTTGCAATTTTAAAGGTGTAAAGATAAAATATAATATATCGAAGTTTCAGGTGAAGGGAAGGCTACTGGATCAAAAGTTATCTTACCGAAAGGCTGCAATCCGTGGAAATAACTAGAACTTGTCAAAACAAAAAATCTTCAGGTCAGAATATAGGGAAACTAATAACGGCACACCACAGGAAGGTATCGTATCCCCACTTCTCTTCTTAATCTATATCAATGACCTTCCTGACGCAATAGGCAAAGATTGTATATTAATCTCTGATGACACTACATTAATTGTTAAGAGTGACGATAATTAGAAATGGAAATCTTCCAAGCTCTGGACAACGTAATCGACTGTTTGGAAAAAAACAACCTAAAAATAAATATGAGTAAAATCCATTGAGTTATATGTACTACGTACTATATGTACTACGTACTAGAGAAGACGCCTCAACTCGATAGTTTGTAACACGAGTTAGAGTGCGCGCACTCCAACTCACTTAGTCTGTGCCCAGCGCTTGCTGCAACGTGACGCGTTTGAGCGCTAACTTGTGTTTGTTAAAATATGCCTTCGTGTGCATTGAGATATTGTTCAAACAACTCGAGAAACATAAGTAAAAGTCAAGGAGTGACTTTTGCCCAGTAAGTTCAACATATTCTTTTTATTATTATTTTTTAAAACATAATTTAATTATATTGTAAGCCCTGGCGTAGTATCAACTCGGCGGCGGCCATGTTGAAGTGAATGTCAAAGAGTAATAACATTTGCATGCGCAGAGTTGACACTATTGACGTGTAATGCTAAACAATTACGGACAATAAAATAATAATATAATAGGTACATAATCATGATAAGAAATGTATTAAAATTCATATATATTTTTTATTGATATTTATTATTATTAATTATTTTACATACATATAAATTACATTTTTATTGTTTAGACTGGAAGCCGACCCCAACATAGTTGGGAAAATATATAGTTAGTTATTATTAATATTTTTTCTCTATAAATTCAACAGTTTCCTCGGCCATGTCAAGAAACAAGAGATTCGTGGATTAAAGTTCAGAAGAATCGCAGCGAAGTCACGTGGTTACCGACAGATTATTCTCGTATATGTTCCGTACATTTCAAAGAAAACGACAAATACACCACAAAGACTGGAAGAGTGTACTTAAAAAAATCAGCATTATATTATTATATTGTTTCTTTCATAAATTATTTCATGGAAATTAAAATGTTGTACAGTATTTTATTTTTATTTATCCCCAGTGTAAATACACACAGTATCAAGTAGGCAGAATAATACAAAACATGTCGCATCTGCGCGCATTGATCTATGAGAACATAACACCCACCCGCTTGCACCGCGCATGCCCCGCTGTCATCAAGCTGCGCGACACCTTTTGTTTGAAAGAGCTTCTCTAGTACGTGGTACATATAACTCAATGGTAAAATCAACATTATACAATTTCAGACATTTAACGCAAACATAAATAATTTAGACATTCACTATAATGATTCTCATTTGACTAGTGTAGACAGTTGTGTATTTTTAGGTATAACAGTCGACCAAAACTGCAGCTGGAAACCATACATTAATAAAATTCTAGTAAAAATAGATCGATTTTATATGTTTTGAAAATAATTAGACAGACAGTTAACCGTGATACGGCAAGACGGCTTGCCATGGTTATGTCTTATCGGTACTTCGATACGGCATCATTATCTGCGGTAACTCTGTGGACGTTGACAGAGTGTTCAAAGCACAAAAAAACGTGTCCGTTTTAGATAGTTGTAAGCCACTGTTCGAAGAATTAAAAATCCTAACATTACCTATACATTTTTGAAACATGCATCTTTGTAAAAAATAAATTATAGCTTATTTGAAAAACAGGAGTACAGGGAAAACAGCCGGACACGGCATAAAGATAAACTTAAGTTGCCAACAATAAAATTGAAGCTTTTTAAGAAGAATATATACTGCATGGCTATTATTGTATAAGATTTACCACTTCTACTATTTAAAAAAATGTTATTGAAACTCTTAATGCAAAAAAGATATTACACGGTTAGGGAATACTTAGAGGACAATTCAATCATACTTAGTGAACATTTTTAGGACATTTTATAATTTATTAAAACACTGACATAAAACAAAAAACTGTATCGTATTGATATGCTGGAACTAATTAAATGAAACATCTGTTGTACTATATTCTAACAAATAAATATTTTGATTTGATTTGATTTCAAAGATGCAATTAAATTGTAAAAGAAAAGAGAAACCAGAAATTTGATGCAAAATAATTTATTATCTAATAAGGGACTTCAAGAACCTTTGTTTTTTAAATGTCATTGCATTTATGGATGGTACAGTTTTAATGACTAATCTATACTTCCATACTTTTAATACTTTTATTAATATTATAAATGTGAAAGTAACTCTATCTGTTATGCTTTCACGATAAAACGGCTGAACCGATTTTGATGAAATTTGGTATGAAGATAGCTTTAACCCCGGGGAAGGACATAGGCTTTACTTTTTAATCTGCAACTTCGTCTGCATACGCGATATCTGACATCCATGCGGACGGAGTCGCGGGCAAAGGCTCGTTATGTATAAAGCTTTAAGTGCTCTCAAATAGAAAGGGAAAATAAATTAATGAATATTGTTACTAACATAATTTAAAGACCTTTATAATTAACATTATTTGGACAAATGAAATTAGCAAGCAGCATAAGACCAGCCGTTGTGAAGACTTAAGGGGGAGGCCTACGTTTAGTGTGGACGTCAACTGACTGAGAAGAAGAGAAGTTTGAAATTAATGACGAAAAAATGAAAAAAATAATTTTATATTTTCGTTTGACACCACCTAAGCTTCGGATCAGTTTCAAAATAAACAGAACAAAACAACAACAGTTCTGAAAAACAAAACAAAGATAAACAACTTACTTGAAAATCTGGACACCAGCCGAGCAAAGGTATCTGCGCCGACGCAGTCGCGACAAAGGCCAGTAATAATAGCCGCCACATCTTGATGATGACCAGGATCCAAGGGGGATGAACAAGGAAGACTAGATGAGCTCCGGGAGTTGATACGGGAATGGCGTCAGATGTCCCGATCCACGCTTATAAACCCTCGCAGCTCAGGGCGAACCGGTCTGAAACTTGAAAACGCATCTAATGGGACACCTTATCTAGTAAGCACTAGGGAAGTGGTTCTCAAAGTGGAACCACCCTTTAAGGTAGTGGTGCTAATATTAGTAAAAGGTAAGCAAAATGAATAGGTTTTAACTATAACTATAGCTATGGAAATTGTTAGTTACGCATCCTAGTCCTGCGACAAAGTATGAAGCATTTTGCAATTTTTTTAAGAACTTTAAAAGTTGCGCCATTGACAGAAAAGTTGAAAGGTAATGATTGTCTTGGTATGGTCATGTGAAGAAGGATGAAACGCATGTAGGTAACCAAAAGTTATGAATATAAAGTTATGAATATAAATGTGGATGAGTGGAGATGAAGATGAAGGCCGAAGAAAAGATGGATAGATTGTGTGAAGAATGATATGAAAAGGAAGGGATTCAGTGATATCATGGGATAAGAAAAAAAAAATGAAGAAAGGGATAAGAAGAAAGATCAAGCATTTTGTAGTTTTCACAATCTTATCTGCTAAATATAACATCAGCCACTAACCCTACACATTAAAAGTAAATTCAAAGAAAAAGAAAACGCTATTATCACACCTGCGACACTCCATAGAAACAAAACGATATAATTGCTTACACTACTACTAAAATAACAGATTGTACAGATACGTGCGTGTGTGTGCGTGTCTACGCGCCTCTCGAAACGCAGTTTCCAGAGAAGTCGTGACGCGGGGAGAGGTGAGAAAAGGTTTCAGAGGGAGGCGGAGCGTGTCGTTACTCTACGGTAGTACTAACATTTGTACTGTGCCATTAGTCTCAGCAGTGCGACCTTCTGATATGGAGAAATGACCCATCTCTCTCAAGGGTGCAAACTTTGAGACCCACAAGTTAAGGTTGATTTATGCCGACTGCTGCTGTAATGAATTTCGCTGCGATCCTTGTTAGGTAACGTGCGTGTGCGCATGTGTGCGTTAATGGGCTCGCTTTGTTTGCTTTGTGTTCCTGCGCCGGATGTCTTCTTTGCAATTCTAGCTTCAAGTGGGGAGTAAATAAATATTGGCGAGGGTTTCAGGTTTAAACGTTTGTACTGTTGAGAGAGGACAGTTTAGAACTTTATGAAATAAATTGATTAGGTTTATGATTTTACGAATTGTTTCTAAATTCGTCCTGCCTTTTCTGATCTGAGACGTCTACGTTTACACGACAATCTGAAGTCATACAACTGTACATCACGATAACATAATTACATAAATATAGCGTGACTGGTAATTAGTGACCGATATTTATATTGCACCAACTGCTAGGATATTTTTCTTCTTCCAGGACATATCTATATACCCAAGCCGTGTAGGCACTGCCGGCCGCAAATAGCACCACCCCATTTCTACCTATGGGTATCGAAGAAGGCGACAGAGGGATATTGACCAGAGGATAGGCAGCAGCGTCCTTCTGAGTACCATAACACCTACTGCGATCGCCAACATGCATCGGTCAAGCATATCGATTACGGCTTAATCGCCATGCTTGCTCAATCGCCACGCCATACGACTTCGGCCTTGGGGGCGACCTATACCCAGCAGTGGATGTCTAAAGGTTGACTTCATGAGAACATACCTGGGAATCCACTGGTTATAGAAATATTGAAGGTAAAAATCGCTATTTCTTTTAATGTTTTTTAATAATACGTAACTAATTCTCCTGTTTTGGAGGTACCTACTATTCAGTAGGTACCTCCAAAACCAGAGGAATTCCTATGTGTGTTTTAGTAGAAAAAATGGTCCGAATAATTGGTAAATTACATGTAGGTATGGTTTAAGAATCGGTCACTTTTTACTAGTACCCTGTATAATTTACCCTATTCATTGTTCTCAAAAAGGTGGGTACCATATATCAATAATTTATTATAATCTTTGTGAGTGCTGGAGTCAATACTAGGTTCCGGACCTGAATCCTGTGATATCTAGGCTCACACCCTTTCAAAACATATCATCCTACTACCTACACTAACTAATTACTTGTCCTGCTTAAACACAGTAACCGCAGAGACAAAGAATGTTCCCAGGGTGAAGCAAAAAGGCACAAGCCATCTGCCTTCTTACCGGTTCCATCCAACTCCGACTCCCACTTTTTATTTTCTATCTTTTCCATCTATTTTTATACCGAGACTTGCAGAAATTGCTTGCCTAGCTAGTTTTTTAGGGTACCGTCAGTATGGAATGGCGATCTAAAACCTTTATGACCGCAAAACAAGGTTTGTCTTTAGGTTTAAACCATCGAGATAAGGTTACTTCAATTTATGAAAACTGATAGGTAGATTGCGGTCTAAATATTTTATTAAGTGAATTTCTTATTCACGCAATGGATTTTTGTACTTGGCCAAAATTCAAAGATTATGTTGTGACAATTGGCTAGATTATTTGAAATGAATAATTTTACCCCTGGTCTTACTTATAAATGTTGCTTATATTTTAGACACATTTATACATCAATAACGTATGTCTAAGCTATACTTAATTCATTATGTAACTTTGTTATGATGCTTTTCACATCAATATTTTCTCGTAAGGGCCGACCGGCTTATGTATTTAGTTCAGCATTTCCAATACACCGTTATCAAAAGCTTTATTAAGAATACTGAACCGAATATAGTAATAATAATAATTTATTATTAAATATCGTTTACCATAAAGTATACATTAGTCAATAAATTAAATGGTATTTTTATACACAAATATATTGCCAAAAATAAACAAACTAAATTAAGTATTTATATAACTGCTGCAAGTGATGATGAATCGGAATTACAATGTTAGGTAGCGTCCCACCCGAACTAGGTTATACGTATATATTATATTGGGGCAGTAAAGTTAAAGTTAAACTGATATAAAATAATCTCTTACCCTAAGTAGGTAGGAGTAGGACCCTACCTTGGATATTTATTTTGTAATCTTTTAAAATATTTCTTTGTGTGCACAATTTATTAAGTTTTTTAACTGCACATTTAAAATTTAATTAAGAGATAATAGGTAGTTTATAGATTCACTAGCACTTGCAATTTTTCACCATGAATTTCTAATATAATTTCGACGGAACTCCCAACAACTTTAAGCGATGAACTTAACCAAACTTTTTATAATTTACTTACTCCTTTATACTAATTATGGTTATGCCTTTTTAAAGAGGCTTCGCTATGTAGAAAGAATAATAAATAGTCATTACAAACCAGGAATGTAGCTATGACTTATTATTTGTTGAAAAGAGAATAAAATTACTTGAGATACTTACATTATTTCTATGAAGACAGTTTTTTTCTATCTTTATATACCTCGGTTCATAGGTACTATAGGCCCTTTCTCGGCATAACAAAAAGCTGGTGAAAAGGGCGCGTTACCATAAAATCTATAAGCAGTATGGCAAAATAATGAAACATTTAATTTGGCACAATATTATCATTTTTTTTATGAGTATTAAGTTTCTTGCGTGTCCATAAATACTAGTAATGCTCAACTCCGCTCTTCCGAGCGGAGTCTCCTAAAGCAACATAAAAACTTGTTGATTCCAATAAACCTCTTTTAATTTTTTTAGTCTTTACCATACGGAACCTTTGGAAAGGGGTAACTGATCCAATTATTTTTTCTTGTGAATAACGTTTTCAAATGCAAAATAATTTGACTTTGGCTTTGATCTCTCTGAAAAACGAGCTTCCAAATATTTAACATGAATAGTTGCAGATCAGCCTGCTGAAATGCAATGACGTAGTCAGTCACCGGTTTAGGTCACGTGACCGCTGGCTCGCCTGCTACTTGACGCTCTAATGGTACAAACTAGCATGACAGGTTATTTTTTGTCTAAAATTGACCTGCTATAAAAATACATGGTAGACCCCCCTCCCCTGGAGTACATTCTAAACTGAGTCTTTCCAATAAAGTAGAAAAAAATATCATATTTTCTAACACAAGTACCTACCAATACAGTTATATTTCTCCAATACATAACGCAGGACGACTTCGACGGATGTAAGCAGGTACATTTATTAATTGTACATATATAATGCATTTAACTTATGTGTAGAAGTGCAAAATTAATAAACTTAGGTAGTTATACAGCACTTTATTATCCACTAGCTACTGCCCGCGACTTCGTACGCGGATCCTGTTGCTTACGCCAGCGACAACGGGGTCGGCAAAATCGAAGATCTGAAACGTCTGATGTCGAATTCTAAGAGCCCGGGGACGGGAAAACAACGGGATGCGCGAGATGATTCCAGACGTACAAAAAGTACAATTTTGCATCATACCTCCGATGGCAGAATATGTGGCGTAGTCAATCATAGGAGTATACGTAAATGAACTCCGTTCCTTACCAACCCAAGGAAGGTCGCCATGACCTACGGCTATATCTTGAGACACATCCGATTCTTCAGATGATATCGACATTCTGTTCAGAGAATGTTGAAGTCGATCAGAATTCAAACGTTCGTTGCGCTCTTCTTCTGTCTCTTCATGCCGTACTCCAGCAATTCTTTTTCTCTCACTTTCTAACTGATTATGAATATTTTGTTGTGTGCGTGTTCGGGACAATCTATACTATAATATTATAAAGCTGAAGTTTGTTTGTTTGTTTGGTTGAACGCGAAGCTGGGTCGGGTCGCTAGTGTATGATAATCTCGATCAGCAGTTAGTCGTGCATCACGTTCATCATTCGGTTCAAAAGACCTGTTAGTAGATGTGCGAATACGCTGAGAACTCAAGCGTGATTCTGTATCGGTAAACGTTTCCGATTCGCGAGACAATGCATGTCGCTCACGATCAACGGACAGTCGCGCATCACTTTCCGCAGCAGATGCGTAGATACGCTGAGAACTCAAGCGCAATTCTCTATCCGTGAACGTCTCCGGGTCGCGAGACAATGTATGACGTTCACGATCAGCGGTCAGTCACGCATACTCTTCACTGGTCTCTAGAGACCTGGATGTAGATGCGTAAATACGCTGAGAACGCAGGCGTGCTTCGCGATCTGAAGAGGTTTCCACGGAGCGAGTTGCAGCCTGATGTTCTCGAACAGCATCAAGTCTCTCCTGACGCTCTTCGGTAGATTCTTGGGATCTTATGATCCTCAATCTTTTAGCTCCTTTGGAACATTGGGAAAGATTTGACCTCTTTCTAGGCATGGTTATAGTTTTATTGTAAAGAAGATACCTGATCAATTAAAATCTAAGTGACTGCTCCCCTGCGTTACCGGGTAGGCTACCGTGTCACGAAGATAAATGGAAAAGGAAATTAACACCCAAATAACATAAGCCCGAAGGCATATTTATTCGATAAAATAAAAAAATAAATGGGAATTTTGGCCAGTAGAGTCAAATTTTCAATGATATACCATCGTCATCAAAAATCAGTCCTAAACTGTTACCGCTTTTACCGCGTGGAGGTACTTCCAGCTTATGTTATTTTATAAGATACAGTGAAATCAGTGATAGCTTTGATTTTCACATCAGATGTTTCTGATCTTCGATTTTTATAAGTCAACAGGAAATGCCCATCAGACCAAACCACTTTTGCTACGACGTCATTCCTATATGTGTCATGGTGAAGCTGGGCTCTTGGAGTTCCACATCAGGTGTTCCAGATCTTCAAATTTATTCTCTCAGCAGAAAATGCTCATCACGTGGAACAATTTTTGCTATGGTACCATTTTTGTATCTCTTATAGTTTAGCTGGTCTGTTGCGGTTCTGCATCAGGTGTTCAAGTTTCCAAGATAAATTATAGCCTATATGTTGCCCAGACTTAATACCTATACAACAAAAGAAAAATCATTCAAATCCGCCCAGTAGTTCCGAAGATTAGCGTGTACAAACAAACAGACAAACAGACAGAATTTTTTTTTTGGATTCGTGCTCTATTACTTACTGTTCCTAAACCCCCCTCAATAGTTTTTTTTTTAATATTTTCAATGTACAGACACAGTTTTGTTACTGTTTTATTATATGTATAGATTTCAATTTATGATCATAGGAGTCGTAAATTTAATCACAAGTATTAAATATTTCTGAACGTGTACTGTACTGGATATAACTATATTTTCTTAGTTTTAAGCGTAGAAGAAAAAATGTGAGATCTTTCATTAAAGTTAGGTTTATTCACTCCGTAATTTCAAAGAGGGAATATAAATAAAGAAAGAGAATATACCAATAAAAGCATAAACATCATGCTTGGCTTCAAAGTCGAAGTCAAATCATTTACGTCAATTAGCTTCACCATTAATGTCAATATTTACGAATAAAAATATAAAGTTTAAAAACTAAAACCCGACCACAACAAAAAGTGATCTAAAAAGTACAAAACAAGAAAATATTTCACACAGAAATCAAGACATAGGTACAAAATGGTCAAGGTAAGCCGTGGTTGCATGCCTGTATCCCATATGAGTGCGATGAACATGAATATAATGGCATGCAACCACGGCTTACCTTGACCATTTTGTACCTATGTCTTGATTTCTGTGTGAAATATTTTCTTGTTTTGTACTTTTTAGATCACTTTTTGTTGTGGTCGGGTTTTAGTTTTTAAACTTTATATTTTTATTTAAACCATTTTGGAGTCACAGCTAAGTATTATATATTTAATAGGTACTAGTGAACCCCTTTCCAATGATACTAAACACGGTATGCGTATCTTACTTTATTTGGTAATCTTTCCTTTTTTTAAAATAATTTGTGACAAATTACCACTAAATATTATATAAATTTGAAATGTACTAGTGAACCCCTTTCCAATGATACCAAACACGGTATGCTTGTCTTCATTTTTTTTTTTTTATATTGGTTTTTTTGTCCGCCAGAGGGCGCCACATTGGATTCGGTGATATGTCATATAGCCTATAACCAGCGGACGATCAAGACGCTTCTAACGATACCTCATTTGTTCAGTTCTGATAAGTAGTTTAGGAGCTATGAGCGTACAGATGAACATACATACATACATACATACATACATACATACATACATACATACATACATACATACATAGCCTGTCAAACTCATAACCCTCCTTTGGCTTTGCCGTAGTCGGGTAAAAATAATTCAATCTAGTTGATCCTATCGTGGTTTCTTATTGAGAAGAATAAAAAAAAAATAAAGCAACTTTAAAAATATATATTGTTTTAATATTACATAATCATTTAGATGCGCCCGACGAAGTGTATACTTATACAGAACTGGATGCTAAGCGCAGTAAACTGTTTAGAGGCCAATAAGTTCTACTGTAAATAGAATATGGAAAAAATGCACAGTTACTTTAGTTGTTGGTTATCTTGTAGTAACTAAAACGGGACGAAAGAACAGCTACAAAAGAAGCCAGGAATTATGTTGGTCTGTTTCACAAATACTACTTACTAGCTTTTGCCAGCAATTTCGTCTGGATTTTCTTACAGATACCTATTTTTATAAATAATAACATAATAGCTAATATCACTTAGGGATAACGTAGCTGTTTATCTTCTATATGTATAAAAATGAATCGCCGAAATGTATGTTAGCGCATAACTTTCGCACGGCTGGACCAAATAGGATAATTCTTTTCTTTTTGTGTTCGTTACTATCAGGAGAAGGTTTGTATAAATTAATATTTTAGGTCGGTAGGTTTGTTGGTTGGGTAGGGTAAAGTAGGTAGAGTGCAGGTACTGTCGGTGCATGGCTGTTTCGGAAAATATTTGCACACAGTGGCAAGACGGGAGGCGACCCCCATGTGTCACCAGTACGGTTGCGACCAGGACACGACCCTGCATACTCTCGAGCAGTGCCTTGCCTGGGAGGCGCAGCAGTGTGTTCTGGTGGCTGAAATTGAGGAAGACCTGTCGCTGCCGGTCGTGGTTAGGGCTATGGTCGGCAGTGAAAGGGTATGGGAGGCGGTCTCATCTTTCTGCGAGGACGTAATCTCGCAGAAGAAAGCAGCAGAGCGGGTCAGGGAGGCAGACTCCCTCGCTGACCCGATTCGTCGCAGGAGAGCAGGGAGGCGCAGGCGGCGAAATGTCGACTTGATGCCCTCATAAGAGGGACCAGCGGACGATAGTTTGGGAACTCTATCGTCTACGCTACACGGTTCCTGGAGCAGTGGTGATGTCCCAGTGCATCCGAACATCGCTAAAGGAGGTGGGAGCCCTGAAGCGGGCCACGCTGGATGGGTCGCGAATGTCATGCGTAGCAGTTTGCATTTACTCCGCTCATAAAAAAAAAAGGGTAGGTAGGTAGTGTAGGGTAGGGTAGGTAGATAGGGCAGGTAGGGTAGGTGGGTAGGTAGAGTAGGGTAAGTAGGTAGGGTAGGTAAGGTAGGTAGTTTGGTTGGGTAGAAAGATAGGGACAGGACAACGTCTGTCGGGTCAGCTAGTTACATAAATAATTTTCAGATTTGGATTAGTAGTTTTCGGGATAAGCGCTTTTATAATATGAGTACAAATACCAAGATATTATGATTAAAATATACTCTACATCACTAACATTACTACAATTCGTTTCGAAACTTCTAACATTGGTATGGTTAGCCTTGGCTATTTTTAATGTTTTTTAATTGGGACAGGCCTGCCACAGGCAATGAAGTGCAACGAGTTCCGGAGAAACGTCTTGGATTTAGCAACAAAATTTTCAGTCTATCCATTCTTCCAATTATTCGACAGCTAAATTCCAAATTTAACGTATGTTATCTCGATGATGGGACCTTAGGGGGTAATGTAGATAATGTTTTAAAAAATTTGGTTTTCTTAAGTAATGAACTGCATTTAATTGGCTTAGAACCCAATCTTTCGAAATCTGAATTATATATATCGGACAATACTGGCAGACAATCGACACTTTCAAAATTTAACGCAATAGCCCCCAATATCAAAATTATAGAAAAAAGCACTCTTCGTCTCCTTGGGTCCCTAATCTTTGAGAATTCCTTTCTTATCTTTATTGAGGAAAAATATTCAAAATTTCAATGACATTTCGGAAAGGCTGCTAGAAATTAACATGCATTCGGCCATCACCATAATTCGTTACTGTTGTTTTGGCTCTAAATTAAATTACTTCCTTACCTACCGCTACCCATTTGTGGAAACACATTCACCTTTTAGATAAAATGGACCAAATTATCCGTCATACTTTAACCTCCATTTTAAATTTAGCAATGGACGACCGTGTTTGGGCCCAAGCTACTCTACCTGTTCGAATGGGGGGCCTCGGCGTCCGCAAAATTTCAAGTATCGGTTCGGTTCACGGCACTGAGAAATTAACCAGGAAAATTCTAGCTCCTACACTGGTTGATTTTGATGTGCCGTGCTTCGCCGAGGCCATACACGCCTGGAAACTTGCTTGCCCGAATACTGACCCACCCGACAACCCAGAGACGGTGGGATGAGCCGCTCTGCAGGTTAGTACAGAATAATTTACTTACCACTGCTGTTACTACTGCTGAGCGAGCGCGTCTACTGGCTGTGGGCAAATGGGAGTCGGGTCTTTGGCTTCTGGCACTTCCGTCGTCAAACCTAGGTACTAAGTTTGACGACACTTCCTTTCGCCTCGCTGCGTCCCTTCGCTTAGGAGCTTCGTGCTGTTCTCCTCATCGCTGTCGCTGTGGGGAAACTGTCAACAGCCTCGGACACCATAGCCTGTCGTGCAGCCGGAGTGCGGGTCGCTTAGCGCCGCACGCGAATATTAATGACATTATTCGTAGTGCTCCCGTCGCCGTCGGCGTTCCGGCTGTCTTAGAACCCAACGGCTTGGCACGCGACGATGGCAAGAGACCGGACGGAATGTCTCTATTCGTCTGGAAGTTGGGTAGGCCTTTAGTGTGGGACGCTACGTGCGTCGATACTCTTGCGCCATCCCATCTTCCTAGGTCAGCGTGCTGCGGCTGCGGCTGCGGTAACCTTGGTGTGAACATAATTATCGAGCCGTTTGGGGTTGAATCCCTCGGGTCGTGGGGACCGAGTGCTCATCTCCTTTTTAAAGAAATGTCCAAAATGTTGGTTAACACTTCCCGTTATCCAAGAGCTGGTTTTTACCTTGGTCAGAGATTAAGCATTGCCATCCAACGTGGCAATGCCGCCAGTCTCTTGGGTACATTTCCAGATGACGGCGATGTGGACGAATTCTATGATGCCTTATTGTGTTGGTTTTTTTTAGTTTATTTTTTTGGTTTTCTTTTTTATTATTCTTGTAAATATTGTACATACTTAAAAAAATAAAAAATGTATTAAAAAAAATAGCAACAAAATTAATCAGTAAAGAAGAAGTAAATAAAAAACACATAATATTTTCCTCTTCCCTTCATATTAAGCAGCAGACATTCGCCTTGATAAAACTGAATAACGAAGGTGGTCTAGCTGTAGACGGCAATCTTATTCCTCTTATAATTTATAAAATTTTACTTGATGAACTTAGGTGAAGTGAGCTTAAGGTGAGCAGTTATCTCACCCGATGCTATGGAAGACCTCAAGCTCATTTTACGTAAATGCACCGAGAAAGATTTTTACAGACTAACACTACAGCAAAATCAAGACATTGATACAGAAGGCAATCAATAGACTTTAACACGGCATACATATTGAGGTGAGGTTTAATTAAGAGTAGCGTGAGCTAGACTCTAGAGTTCTGTGAGAAGATCGCTACTCTAGAGTCCAGAGGTTGCATGCGTATGGCAAGCTGGTCGAAAGTATTTGACCAAATGTTTCGTCTAAACACTCTGGGTTTGTTCTAAAAAGTATTTTCAATTTAGAAGCTATATCCTTTTTTATATCAAGGCGATGTTTAGTCTGTCACTCTCGGAGTGCTAACGTTGACGGGTCAATATAGTAATTTCATTCGGTTTCCCTCTTTGATTTTTATAAGAACCTCCGACTCCCGGTACACAATAACACATCAGAACATATGTATTAGGATCCGGTACCGTAATGCTTAGCTCGGTCTTACAGTCCTTGCACTTTTTTATTAAAAATATATACTTGAATATATCCAAAATAATGGCAGAAATAAATATTGAGACATTTATCGTGTATACTACTCACCTGAACAGCGTTAGGTCACTACTTGCAATGCTTCTCCGACTCGATGTAACATACGGCTTCCTCGTGTGTATCTCACGTAATACAATTTGCTTGGACCAATAGAATGCTTTCCTCGTAATTTCTTGATGGTATCAAGTTTAGTTGAATGTTGTTTATGTACTTATCTATTTTACCGAGGATTTTATTTTCTTTGAGGTTTGTATATGCTTCATCATCTTCATCAATTTCTAGAGGCAGTGGAGGAAATTGGGCGACCTTGTCGGTTTACACAAAGTGCCTTTTATACATTAGTAACATTTGTATCATTTGATTCATCCAAAATTCCGTCCATTCTTAATAATACTTAAATTTCAAAATGAGGTCTAAATATTTATTTAACAAAGACTGGATGAAATTCTTGTTCCTGTACAGTAGTCATTGTTGTAAACGAAGCATCTTTAAAATCATTGCTATGTTATATAGAGCTGAGACAATGCCACTAACATTAAGTACCTACAGATTTGGAATGATTACATTGTTCTAAGAATAGTATGTACCTATTAAGTCTTTCAACCTAGAACAAAAAGGATTATTTGGATCTTTGCTTCTGTCTAGCAAATAGCAGTTCGAATTCCTCATATCTGTTCTGTATCTTTAAAACAGATTGATTTGCATTCCTTATGGCGTTGGTTTATACACAGATCCATCAGTAGATATCTACATCCATATCCACATTAATAATAAGGTAAAGTTTGGAATAAGAAGGTTATCTCCGAAACTACTACTACAATTTCAATTTTTTTTTTTCTGAAAGAAAGCTACATTATTGCCGAGTGGGTCCTGCCCGCGATTTCATTCGCTAAGTATACATATATACTTAGCGAATGAAATCGCGGGCAGGACCTAGTAATTAGTACTTAAATATTATAGAACAATAGCTTAGCTTCGCGCCATCTGTAGATTTCTTAATGCACTAGGTTGCCTAGACTTGGACTATGTGTACTTAGGTCGATAACAAGTTGCACTTATAAGCAAATGGCTATTAGTATCTTTTGAGATCTAGGGCGCTAATAGTTCAGGGTTCCAAGGATAGGTCACATTCATCATTATTTGTGGTATGAGTATATTATTAGTCATACTAAGCAGTTTATTTCGGTTCACTACCTATAGGTGGTTTATCTTAAGCTTCTCTATTAGGAATTGTTACTACTTTCTCATTTCTTTTCAAAATACTTTTAGCCTTACCTTGTAATAACGACTTAGCAACAGTATCTGTACTATCCATATCGTTATAAGCTTTTTCACCTATGACATTACCTATGAATTGGTACCAAATTAAGTACCTGCTTTGCATTGCTGACTGCTTTAGTATTATTGTCATTGATGTCGTCTGCATCTATACATGTTATTACTTGCTTCTTAGGTACAAGATTTTGAACATAGGGTCTGGGTGGTGATCGATTGGAGGACTATGAAAATAATTGGAGGCTGTATCATTACTTTCGTTTTATTTGTTGTCACTATGTAACATCACTTTATGTCCGCCAAAACTTTCAGACCATTGGCCATTCCATACATTATTCTATAATCGTTTTCAATGATGTAGAAATCTTTATCACTATGCAATTATTGGATATTTTCTTAATATCTCTTCATGAACATCAGTCAATTGGAATGAAATAAACAACAGTAGAGTGTGTAACTAAAATATTCTCGTTATTTAATTTACTACGGTAAGAACACATTTTTACAGAATGTTATTTTCTAAACAATATCTACATAAAATTGTACAAGTATGTGAAAACTTATCAAATACTTTTTAATTTACAATTAACAGAGAAAAATCAATATTCAAGTTCAACAAGATTAAGTTAAGCTTTATTTACCACTAAAACTTAAAACTAGTTACTATTTACATTTTTTTTTCTTAACAACGTCATGTTTTTACAAATTAATATTTCGAATCGGTTTTTGACGTTTCTTTGATATATCCCGCTAAGTAAAAATTGTTTCATTTTATCACGATAGGTCTAAAAGTATTATTGCTTGATTTGTAAAAATACCTCTACTATAAAAAATATAAAATGGACAGAAGAACTCGATAAAATTGTTGTCTAATGCATAGGTTATATATCTAAGAAACAATCAAATTACGTATTAAGTAAGTTACCTACTTGCATTGATATTTAATATTTTAAGGCAATTCCGACTTTCGCCGAGATAATATCACAACGATCCTATACTACAAGTGGTTCCGAAGAAAATATTTATAAAAATACAATTTGTTCACGTTACGTATAGGTTAGGCAGCGGTTTTTGTGGACGATTTTTTTTGTCATGCATCGTTGACTTAAATCTAATTTTTATTTACAGAGTATTGGAACACGCGAACACACCGAAGTGTCTGCAGATTGTTGCATAAAAAACATCATGTATAAGACAGCAATTAATAAGACAAGACTTATTGTACCAGGAGATGTAAGTACGTATGCTTTCAATGCATCCGAGTGTTCCAGTAATAGATTTTAAAATGGAAAACGCATTGGAAGACAGCGTTCTCAACGTGCCTACTTAAGACAAAACAGACAATTATCACATAGAATAAACCTAAACGATTCCTTGAAATCACGATCCTTAAAATAAAATTGTTCCCCAATTATTAATTACGTCAATATCGACGTCGAATATAACACGAAAAAACGATAAAAATCAGGTATATAGGTAACGTTCGAAAGAGACATTAAAGCAACTCGACAATTTCATAGTTAACTCTATGTTTTGAACAACTCGTTGGTAACTTTAGTTTTATTGAAGTAAAATAATTATATAAACAACAACAACAATTGCATTGACAAAGTATCCGCATGGATGACAGTTTTTTTTTTAATATAGATTTTATTCCAAATAAAGTACGTATAAACGGATTGTACAAAATGAGTATTACAG
This sequence comes from Charanyca ferruginea, assembly GCA_947361185.1. Classification (NCBI taxonomy): domain Eukaryota; kingdom Metazoa; phylum Arthropoda; class Insecta; order Lepidoptera; family Noctuidae; genus Charanyca; species Charanyca ferruginea. The sequence goes on along the minus strand of OX376058.1, from coordinate 24,653,177 downwards.
AAAATATTCTCCAATTAAGTACAGTATCAAACTGCCTTATTGGAATACACTTTTATAAGAAACGAGGAGCACAATACAATGTATCATTTATGAATAAAAAAACTTTTGGCATCGTACAGACGAAACAATCGATCGCAAATTTTGTATACTTTGTATAATAGAAGCCTTAATTAAGTTGAACATCCAGCCTTCACTACAATAATAGCTTTAATATAACTGGCCACAGTAATGTGTTCGATAAAAAGCGACATCGAAAATAGGTTTCGAAGATTTTTAATAAAGCTAAAGTACTAGTTGATAAAAATATTCATTTGAAAATAATGCCTGGTAAGCTTCATATTAACGCTAAAGTAAATTAATCCAAAAATAAGAAGATATTCAAGCTTCATAAAGTTCGCAACGGAATTACAGAAGTGGTTACAGAAAATTGAACGTTAGTAACTATAGATGAGATTATTAAATTGGTACCTACATACTTTAAGTTTAACAAAATCAAAATCATTTCAGGTCCCTTTAATTTCTCTTAATTGTACACCAAAACGTTTTCATTGCTTTACAAATCTTTGGTGCTTATCCACATTGCAAAAATCGGCACGAACGAATGGAAGGATGTGCGTACTATAAATTATATTATTACGAACACATTTTTTTCTCTAGAAGTTACATACAATGATAAAACCTAATATTGAGATTGTAGATGTCGGAAAAAGCTGCGAAATGTCAAGTCAGAGTACTTGGAACAAAGCGGGGATCAGTGACCCTGAAAATACAGTAAACGCAGTTTTTTAAGATAACATTTAACGTTGCAGTAGTAAATAATTTACTAGAAGCACCAAAGTGCTAATATAATAAAATTGATACCAATGATAGTGAGCTAAACTTACAACTGTGATAATTGTATGATGTTCCAATTCTGACTAGATCTATTGACTGTATACTTGTACTAAGTATTAAGTCAATAACGAACTAATGTTAACGCCACAGTAGATTCATCAAGATACTGATTTATATTAGGAGGTAGTTAATGCGACGTTATCTCTTTAGGTCTTATGTACTTCGCAACTTTTCTTTGACAAACATGTCTATTTTCTATGCTTAAGGAATTAATGTGTCGGTGGCTTTTAATAATATTTACCCTAATGAAATACATCTTTCAAATAAATACTATCTTGGAAGGTGTTGGTCCCGGATTATAATTTTTAAACAAATTATAACAATTTGGACCCATTCGGCAAACATGTGATTTTTTTTTAAATTAGTCATCAACATCACACCCGCAGGAACCTCCTGCGAATGCCTCACTATGAGTATCGCTCTGCGATATCACATGTCTTATTACTAAACACTTAACATTATATCCTTCTAAACACATATCACAATTGAACTCTCACAATGAGAGAAGAAGTTTTTAAAGTCCAAAGTTACACGATCACCCGCGTCACGTGAGCGGGCGTCATTCGTGTAGGTTTTTGCTGAGAAGCAAACTGTTGTGCGGTCCTGATAAGTGCCGGATGAGTTCTGGTAACGCCTCGAATGTGAGCTGACAGAAACAGCAGTTGAACCGGCCGGGCGTATTCGTCCGCCCGTCGTTCTCGCTGGACGATATCACATTGCGATGTACTGAACATAAATGTTTCAGCAAGTGAGCCTTCTGTTTGAACATCGCAACGCAAAGTCGACAAGCGAACGGTTTCTCTCCGGTGTGCACTCGTAAGTGAGTCTTGAGATTCCACGACATACCAAACTGCTTGCCGCAGTATTCACAGCGGTACTCTCGGACTGGTGCTTGTTTACTTGAACCTTGGTCATGTTCTGTCGCCGGCGCATCGTCTCCACCCATTTGTGGTTGACACAGCCACGGACCCCATGACCCTGCGCTTGGCGGTCGATATTTAAGAGCATCCTCGTGTGTCGTTGTAGGGGGAGTGACACTTCTTTCTGGTAAGTACGGTGGTGCCGACGTGCTCAGTGGGTGTAACACTCCAAGCCGAGCACTGGCAACCGCAGCAGCACTGCCGGGTCCTTGCGTATACCGTAGATGTGCCATTTCTTCTAAGTAACTCGGGGGGAATGATACAAATGGAGGATTCTGTGACGGTGAATTGTGGAAGCCAGGTCTTCTTTTTCGATGGGGCGTGACAACGTAGTTTTCGGGAGAGGTCTGTACAAGTGATATAAGGTCTTGGTCAGGTGGTTTAAGATGCGCGTAATCCTCTAATTTTACAGTTCGTAAATCTAGTTCGGGGGGTTCTAAATAATGTGATTTCCTTTTAGCTCTTTCTATTCCTCGACCTAACCGATCACTTAGCAACTGTCTCCTGTAATGTGTTTCCTGTGGTTGATCATCTTGGCTCGATGATGTTGATCTTCTTCTCGCAATGTTCTGGAATAAACAGAAAAGTTATAAGATAACTATTTGATTATTTCCTACAAAAAACAAGATGTCAATGGTTCTTAATAGTATTTGTTTTTACCTTAGCGGCAACTGTTTCTACATCAACGTCCTGTGAGTCTTCGTGTTCTTGTTCACTGCCTGTGTTTTCTGAATTTCTTGCTAGAGATAAGTTGACCGGGTTTGAAGAACTTCTTCGTCGCGCCATAAGTCGTCCACATTCCTTACTCCTGTTTTCTCCGTCTTGTTCCTCTTCCTCTCTTTCGTCGTTACTACTGGTTGACATATTTTCTTTCTTTATACTCATGTTTTCATCGCCTTTGTCTTTGCTGTATCCCGCACCAGGAGTGGCATTGTCACTCTCTGAATGTGAAGATCCTGAAGGTGCATCGTGTTTACTGCTCTCATTGCTGTTTATATCTGTTTTCAAGGATTTTGATTTTAGTCGCTCGCATGATCGGTTCCGTTCTTCTGCCTGTTGTCGTTCCTTTGTTGATTTCCATACGTCTGATTTGATTTCCAATAATTCAAATAACTCTTGCATATCATCTATTTCACCAGACTGTAAAAGAGAAACGTAATGAATTAATATATACTGGTTAACTTAATAAAATGCAAATGTTTAGTCGGAGTCTGGCGCGTTACTTGGACACTAATTAATGTTATGATAATATGGTAGTGTGTGATGAATAAATAAAACAGGTTGGATGCTAACCTCTATGTAGGCTTGGCCGCTGTACAAGAATACAAGGAGATGCCTCATGAGAGTGCTGCTGATGCCTGACATGTGAATCGTGACCGGACTCTCGACTGACGGCGTATCATCTAGTATTTTCCTGGAAAACAAACAATCAATTAGCTTTGCATTTTTCATTTTTATTTGAAACTCACTTCTTGTTAATATTTTTGAAAAATTAACACATGCTAAGTGCACGTTGGAATTGTAATTTATTCACACATAATATATATCCTGGTCTAAAGTTCATATAAGACAGATTATATCTATCTACTGTATCTACCTTCCGTATATATTCATTACCTTAGTGCACCTACAAGATACCGGTTACTTCAGTGTTCTTGGATTGGCTTACCAATTAACCTCATTAAATAATTAAGATTAGATTACAGTGATGGTCTATTAGAGAACTACTGTGCACCTACCGTAGAGAAAATTAGCCGTGCATTACGTAATATATATTTGAAAACCGTCGATGTTTACATCTATGAGAAAATGCACTTCTGGCGTTCTTTTTTTTTTTTTAAACCTATCAGATTACTCTGTCTGTTGAAATGTTAGGAGCGGTCGTTTACAGTTTTAATATTTGTAAATATGTGAAAATAAATAAAAAATTTCTTTTTCCTTTTCCCAACTATGTTTGGGTCGGTTTCCAGTCTAACTGGATGCAGCTGAATACCAGTGTTTCACATGGAGCGACTGCCTGTCTCACCTCCACAATTCAATTACTGGGTAACACGATACCCTTTACTGAGACTGGTTGACAGAATTTCTGGCTTCTGACACTTGAGACACACATAGGATATATACCTGATGAGTGGGCTAGCGGCAGCCATGACGATCCTGTGCGCGGCCAGCGGCACAGCGTCGTCGCAGACCAGAACCAGGTCCGAGTAGCGGGCGCCACGCCACGCTGCCCCCACCTCGTTCAGGATGCAGGCGTGGTGCTTGCCGTACGTCAGAGTCAGCAGGCCCTCGCCCATCATTCCAGCACTGAAACAGAAATTTATCATAAGATTTCGAAAATAGTGTGATAACGAATCGAAATGTTTAGAGAAGTTGAAATTCTAATTCCTATATTCTTTGGTAGGTACCTAAAGAGTATCTTCAGGCATTTACAATATTTTTAAAACCCCGTAAAAAAAGTGAACAGTTTATCGAAATGCTCATCATTTCAGAACGAAACGGCGACTGACAGTAACAGCGACACTGACAGACGCCGTTTCGCAGTTCTAACACTGAAATTGCATCGTTTTATGGGAAATACTATCACAAATGATTATTTTTTTCCATACACTTGTCACATCACTTCAAGTCTGCCAATTTTATAGATCCGTTAACGTCGCTTGTCACTTTCTTTTTTATTTATTATAAACACAAATTGGGCATCGAGATGAAACGAAAAAGTGTTATTTTCATTTCGTAATACGTATTTTAATTATGCAGGAGTTTATAAAAAATTTCTAAGTATATCAATTTACTCCTGGTAATGTATTCTTCACATTGGAAAATATTTTAAACCCCCTAAATTACTTTTTTTTTCATACAAATGAATGTATGAATCTCGCCATGATTCTTTACTGAAAGAGTGTGGTCAGACGCAAATATATCGCTGTATAACAGGGCACAGGGTAGAACTATCGAGTTTTATGTTTTAAAACAATCATACTACGTAAAAGAACTAATTATGTGGGGTCATAATAAAAACGTCGAATTTGATTTAAAAACGGATCTTAACTTAGCTTATAAAACTGGCTGAAATTAACTTCCTATAACCATTAACATCTGCATAAACTAAGAGTAGAGAAAGTAACGGGTTGATAGAACCATAACATAAACAGCTAATGAAGCTAATTAACCAGCCAGATTGGTGTGAGAGATTTTTACTTTAAAATAAACCCATCGATATCATTGAAAGAGTAAAACAATAATAAAACTCGACTTAAAATCATAAAACCTATCTTGGCGATCATACTCCCAGTTTTACAATTGTGTGAAATTCGAGGAGTAACAAATACCTATTGTACTTGACTAACGTGTGAAGACTTTGAAATCATTATATCTAAGTTTTTGTTGTCAGTCATAGTCATAAGGAAGTGCAGTGCTATTATAATCCAAACTTGAGTACGGTAAAAACGTAGCAATTACCAGAATCGATTTACAAAATTATCAATTTCATTGGCTGTTGTGTTTATTTGAACAATGTTATCTAATTGGAAGATGAGTTCAATTATTGTTACGTGATCAGACGCGTTGTGTAATTCAACACGTTAATAAGTGAAATCATTCTGAAACTGAGGCTCGTCATGACGTTTTCGGTTCATTAGCCTTGTTCTATGCCAGACTGAAAACTACTAGTTTAAAGGAAGACAAGGCTGCAGCCAGCTGACTGTTACGATAGCAAATAATATCAATTCTCGCGAAATTGAAATCGATATCTATGTTAAAATTCAACGTTCACATAGGCCATTTAGATGCAGATACAACACAATAGCTTTTAACCAAACAATTCTAGTTTCCCAACCAAATTAAAAAGGTTAAAAGGTGAGAAGAATTTAAATGAACGTGAACAGCTGACGTGTTCTTGGACTGCCAAAAGTAGCAACAGAAGTCCTAGTCGCAGGTGTTAGAAAGCCTGTTGCAATAGGACCTTGGCCCGATAAAGCATCGCAACGTGCTATTAGCGTTGCGATAGAAGCGCAAGATCGTTTAAAAGACGATCAACAGGCGCTTCTTTTGCATTGTGTCGGAGTTTAGCAACAGTGGGGTCACAAGCGGTGGAACAGTACTCATTGTTGTCGGCAACTGCTGCTCTATTGTTGCACTGTTTCGCTCAAAAGTCATATTTAATTGCGGTGGTATATAAAAGTGCAATGAGGGACAAGTAAGCGTGTGCGCACACTGCGGAATGTTCTCGCACAAGACGATCTTGATCGTCCGCCGTGTCACGACTTCGTAATGATTTCGTTTTCAACTGTTGGTACTAAACTTTCCGTTTACATATGCTTGTACAGTTTAGGGCTGAAGATGCCAAACGTCTGAGCTAATAATCAACACTACCAAACGTCATACACGTGGTACGATATTGTTCAAATATTAGGGATTTCACGGTCAAATATGGCTCAATATTTATCTAAAATATGCAGAACCTTATTTACATATCCATAATTTACTTTTCCGGGCGCTAATTAAAGACTGGATAAAAATTACATGACAAAGAGTTAACATTTCCTTGAGCGCGGGAAACGAGCAGTCATTGAAACGAGAATTAAGTGCTTTGTATCAGTAGGTACCTACATGACCACAAAAAATGAGGTATGTATTATGTTGAAGACCGTAATGCTAAATTTTCCTTGGGCAATGAATGTAGGCGGCGTCTGTTTTAATGAGACTCTAATTGAAGGTCACATAATTAAAGCCAAATGTAATAACTTACATGATCAAGAAGGATTTGAAAAAATCAGAGTTAGACTATTTTGCTAAGCCATCGTGCCTTGGATGATTCGTAATGAATGTGGAACTAATCGAAGGTTAGAACATTGGTAAAAGTAACAAGCATTGAAGATGATTAGATAAGTGGTTATTTACGAACATTTTGAAAAGTAAAGGTATTGATGTGATGTTTAATATGTGTGTATGTTACCGACAATCTGTATAATCCGGTATTCTATACAATACCTAAGCAATGTATAGTATATTGTATGAAATATTATTTATTTTATACATTGCCTAGGTATTCTATACAATACCGAATGCGCAGCCAAAAGACGAGAGCAGGGAAGCTACTTAAAACTTAACTTACAGAACTTAAATAAACGTTACATCAATACCATTACTATATTACAGTTAATATGATACGCACATTCTTTTCAAGACAAGAAAAGAAACCGGTTAAGTTTAAATTTAAATAAATTAACATGACATGTTTCTATTGAGTGTTAACACTATCAGCTGTTTTAGATCTAAATCAATTCATAATTAGTTATATTATTTCTAAAACGCATTCAATTATAACATTGTGCAACAAAACTACACTGCGCATACTGGAAAATTTGCTTGCTCATAAAACATAAAATGTCTCTTTTCAACGTGAGCGTACAGCGACGTCCTTGGGCGTCCGTGGGCGGGACCACAGGCAATACCAAAGTGGCTAAAATCGTATATGTATGTACTAAAGTGAATACATAGTTCTGTTTTCAGGACTGTAGCCAGCGGTGCGCGTCTGGCTCACCCGCTATTGTCCGTGCGTAGCCGGTCGAAACGATGCAATTCCCATGTTTTGCATCAAATTAGCGATATCTAGGGTTGCCAGCTGAAGCCGGTTCAAGGCTTTTCGAATGGCCACTGATATTTCTTTGTCAGGCTACAGATACTTCATAAAACATTTTGTTTTCAAAGAGTCCTAGTCGTTTCGTTAAAATTAATCTTGTGTAACATCGTAAGGTTAGATATCAATACTTTTCAGAATTAGGTTAATACGCTCATGAAGGTTAATTTTGAATACAAAGTTCATTGAATTCATTTACTATTGAAAACTTTTTCTATATCTAATCTATTTCAGGGTTGATTACAAGATTATATCGATGACTCAGAGAGGTTGTCAATAGCTACTATATAATTAGTTTTCGCTTCATTGCATCAAAAGGAAAATTACTTAGCCGAAGACGTGACCATTTGTTGGTAGGTAATATATTTTCAAAGAAAAACAGTAAAATTTATACAGATGAGATGTAAAATTTATTGTGAGTCAATCATTTTGAGTTAATTTAAATATTCAAGGTCGAACTGGTTCAGACTTGTGTGGTATTGGAATTGTAAACCTAGTTATTTGGCTTATTTTTGATATGTTATTCAATGGACATGAAGGTAATGTTGAATTTTAAATGATTTCTTATTTAAATGTACGTAAGTAGACTTACTGTTTTTGAAAATAAGGTCTTTTTAATATTAATTAAGTATTTATGCTGCTTGCGTGTTTCTAGTTTTCTCTATCTGTAATCCATACTTACTATACTTATTAATACTTACCAATATTATAAATGCGAAAGTAACTCAGTGTATTACGCTTTCACGATGAAACGAGTGAACCGATTTTGATGAAATTTGGTATGAAAACAGTTTATACCCTCGGGACGGACATAGGCTTTTTAATTCGCGACTTTGCCTGTATCCGCGATAACCGACATTCACGCGGATGAAGTCGCGAGCAAAAGCTTGTATTACATATTTTCTTAAATATCTTTAATCAGGTTTTATTCTTTTACAAATTTACTTTTACTGGTAACCCTAATTACAGCAGGTTGTAGTTTCAGTATAATATCTGTATGCTACTGCCACTTCCTCAGATTATGATCTTTTATATAAAGAAGTTTCCACAAGCAGAGGTTTCATAAACAACAAACATTTATTTATTAATCAGCAAATAAACGTAAATGATGGCAACTACCTAAAACTGTTTCTGTTAAAAAAAAAAAATTTTTTAAAACTCTAAAAATCTCACAACCTAATTAAATAAGACCCTAATTTAACTTAAAATATACCAATTCTTGGTGTAATGCCCTCTACCACCGACATTTGACACTAAAACCGCTTTCCTTTTCTCTACACTTTCCTATAGATCCCGCTAGATGGCGCTATCAGTACCTTCTTTGCTGGTCTAACAGATGGCACCACATACCGCAGCGATCTACAGATTTACGCAACGAACTTTATCTAAACGTGAATGAAAGATAAAGCCAACGTGTTTTTTTAATGTTTGCATGGCCTTTTACAAGCGACCTTCGTTGAATAAACACTCACTTTCACCAACACTTTTCAGTAAACAAAATTCCGGATATTTAATAATAAACACAGTCTCTTTACCTGTTACTTGCTCATTTGGGAGCAAACGAAGGTAATTCAGTTAAGCAATATAGTTAAAAAAATTGTGTCTCTTTTAAAGCGTAAACAGCGTTTAAATAAAAATAAAAACACGATTATTAAATTAAACAGTAGCGCGTTAACGATGTAGGAACAGAATGCAGATACTTATCAACTCCTTATCTTTAGCAAGTCCTAAAAGTTTGTGAAACAGGTCAGTGGGTTAGGCTAGGTTAGTAACCAGTAATTATCGTGCACTGTGGCAGTTCTGATTGTAATATATAATATATCTTAGTGTTTTACTTTTTGCATACATGGTTCTACATAACTATCTATGCTCGAAATCTACATGACAATCATACACATCTATAAGTCATTAGAGAGGAATAACTATAATAAAAAAAATACTGATGAGAATGATTCTTGAAATCACAAAATCAGAGCGCTCAAAAGAACAAAAACAACATTGCAAATATTGAACAAATGAATGAAAGATAAAAATTGTACAGAAAAAAAACCAGTTGTCCCCATCAGGTAGGACAACAACGAAACAGTTGTTTACGATATACCAACAACATCTATAAAAATATCTCAATCAGTCCAAGAACCAAGGTTGGTTTGAAAAAGAAACGTCCGACTAACTTACATAATTATAACTACCCAACCAATTAACCACGTTCACGTACCGACCCAGAATGGCCGTCGACACATTACGATCTTACTCGATCAGTACCGATTTTAGATTGTTGCTCTCCTAATGGCTTTTATGACAGTCGTGTCACTGTAAAAGGAGGAATAGAACGACGTAATTGTAACTCAATATCATGTACCTGCCTATAAATAATTAGTATCTGGTGCGATTTACAAAAGTAATGGCATGTTTCTGTAACAAGAACGGTTTTTAGAACTTATTAGGGAATTGATTGGTCTGGTAGATATATAGCTTATTTAGCACTAATAAATCTTACAATGTTGCACTTACTTCAAATTGAACAATATCGAAGAAAAATAACACGCTACAAAGTTTTACGACGATATTTTTTTGTATAGTTGTGTATATTATATGCAAGCCTGAAAAGGATTTAGAATGTACGCAAGTTAATGAAAGGGCACAAGGACATTGAAAAGTTCAAAATTTACTTGTTTCTGCTTCAAACACAAACGCAACAATCACTGGTTATTTCGTCAGTTTCTTAGCAGATTTTATAAAACAAAAGAGTTTTCAAGGTGACGATGCATTAAATACATCGTTTAGTGACATTCAAAGTGAAGCAAATCCGAATCCTAATAATGTCAATTAATTGACCATACCGATCGAGACAGGGGACTGCTAACAGTTAATAAACGGTTTACGAAACATTGTTGCAAGCCTAGAAATTGTACAAGACAGCCACTATTGGCCTACTGGAGCGTATGATTGAAAAAAGTTCCAACTTTCGCTGTCTATTGGCAAATAATTGAAAGTTACGAAAATGTCTATGTCAAATCAGCTGACTTATGAACTATGCTGATTTGTGAAGCATAATTTGTAATTTGTATGCTTAATTGACGAAGATATTAATCGTAAGATGCGAAATAATATATGTTGCTATAATATATTATTTATTATTACTTTGTATATAACTTCAGAGTGACTCAGTTATTTAATTTAAGGTAAATTTGTTGTGTAAATCGCATTATTATCGTCCAAATTCTAAATGTTTAGTGAAGACCCGATTTCGATATTGACACTACGCGTTAAAATGTTTTTCCGTCGATGAAATGAACGGAAAAATATGCGCATTGACATCATAATTACGTTTTCCCGTTTGGGTAGTGACAACAGAACAATTCACTGCTTTTCTATATAAAAGTAATTGATATCTTGGAACACTGGGTGTTTCCCTGCATGCGGTTTATGAAAAGTATTTAGTGCTTTTTCCTTATGAAGAAAGGTATAATTCCAATATGCGGTAAGTAGGAATGTGCTAACATTATTTTGGGAAACGAAAACAACCAATCCTAAACATAATTTTGAATATATATTCCTTTGATTGCGACAAAGAAAATAACAAATAAAACAAAAAGTTGGTTCATTTTCAATAAATCGTTACAAGGGCTTTTCAACAGATGTGCCATCATCATCTGTTTCAATACTATTATTAAAACTATTATTCTATGCTTAAATATGGAAATTTATTTAAACTCCGTAGAAATTGATGACGGTGATGGAAATTTTAAAATAATATTTATTTAGGTAGTACTTAGTAATGTTTATATAAAACTTGTGTTTTCAAGGATAGTCCAAATTGTCACACAAAACGGTAACATGTTAACATTTTACGAGTTAATAACCAAATGAATAAACTAATGCGGATTCTAAATATAAAAATACTGTTATTAACACTATTGTCCAGCAATGAATGGTAGCGTAATAGATAGGTAAACACAAATTATAAAACAGCTTTTTCCGATGTGACACATGTAATCGCAACACAAGCTTACAATATTGTCTTAGACATTGTCGACATCGACTATCACCAAACAATCAAAAACAAATATAAAAACTTGTGTCATTAGAAACAGTATTCCCAACGCCTTTAACACTTCATTGTTTTCCAACTAATTGATATAATTTCATAATCTATGATCTTTACGAAGTTCAAGTAATTGATAAATCGCGGTGACCAAGGCATGCGCCTACGTCAGTGGTGTCGTCACGGCAGAGGTCACTCGCATTACCGTTCTTGCAAGAGATGACTCTCATAATAATGTCATCGTAGGTAATTGCCAATGAACTATTGCTATGCTGAATACAATCGTGAAGTAACCCTGGAAATAATTGAAAAAGAAATGCTATTTTAAAGATAATGATGTCCGACTGTTACTTAATACCACTATTTTAGATTTCCAACACGAAAAGTTGAAGCTATTGAACGATCCCAATTAATAAAGTGACAGTAAAGGCAGAATTCAAATTATATGGTAATGCTTATTTTGATGCAAATGAAGATATTATGAGAGAATGAATAATTAACCTGCGACTTATTGGTAATGAAAGCAATAAAATATATCTGTACGTTTAAAATGTAACCAACAATTACTCATTGGAGTTTTTATTTAATTTATTTAAGCCCTTTTCACCTATACATAATATAAAACTTATAAACTTATTTGTTAGTTATATTAGAATCTATCCTTATTAGTAAGTTAGTTGTATTAGTTTCTTTTTATTGCATAGTCCCTTTTCGGGTATAGGCCTCCTCCAGCTCCTTCCACCTCTTCTTGTCTTTTGCAGTTTCTAGCCAATGTTTGCCTGCTATTTCCTTAATATCGTTATCCCACCTCATTTTTGGTCTTCCAACTTTTCTTTTTCCTCTGGGGCCTTTCCATTTTGTGGTTTCGCTTGTCCATCTTCTGTCCGTATATCTAGCTAGGTGCCCCGCCCATCTCCATTTCTTCTGGAGTGCGTGCTCGAGAGCGTCCGTCAGCTTCGTTCTTTCTCTTATATCTACATTTCTGACCTTTTGGATCCTTCTTAGTTTTAAAATACTTCTTTCCATAGCATGTTGGCATGAGTTTATTTTATTTGTTATTCTCTTAGTAAATGTCCAGGTTTGGCATCCATATGTGAGACACGGTAGAATGCAAGTGTCTAACACTATCTTTTTTAGTTTAAGGCTGTAGTTTCCCTTTACAATTTCTTTCTGTGACCAGTATTTTTTCCATGCTATATTGACTCTTCTATCTACTTCTAGCTCGTTGCTGTTTTTGTTAAATGATACCTGCTTGCCCAGGTAAATGTAGCTCTCTGCATATTCGATAGCTTTACCCTCGACTTCAATTAGCTTGGTGCTACCGTTTGTCACAACTTTGGTTTTTGCAGCATTCATCTGGAGCCCTACCTTTTCACTTTCATCATTTAGCGATTGTAGCATTCGTTTCATTTCTGCAGCTGTTTCAGCAAGGAGCGCAATATCATCTGCAAATCTTAAGTGACTGAGGCGAGCGTTGTTTATCCATATTCCTGTCCTTGACCAATTAAGTTTTTGGAATATATCTTCTAAGACGGCGATAAACAGTTTTGTTGACAGAGGGTCGCCCTGTCTGACTCCTCTTTCTATTTTTATTACTTCTCCTGTGTTTTCGAGTCTTACTCTGCTCTCGCTGTTTGCATATATATTTTTTATAATTCTTATATACTTCGCCTCTATGTTGATCGAATGTAGTGCTCTCCAAATTGAGTCGTGTGAAATACTGTCAAAAGCTTTGCTGTAGTCTACAAAAGCGATGTATAATTGTTGGTTGAATTCTTTATATTTTTCGATAATTTGCTCTATAGTATGGATATGATCGGTGGTTGAGAAGCCTCTGCGAAAGCCTGCCTGTTCCTTCGGTTGGCTGTTGTCTATTTGGGGGGCCAGCCTGTTTTGAAGTAATGATGTGAACAGTTTGTACATTGTCGAAAGCAAGCTAATTGGTCTATAGTTCCCGATGTCTAGAGGGTCGCCTTTCTTGTAAAGAAGTACGATCTCCGAGCTGTTCCACTGCTTGGGAATCTTTTCCTGATGTAGTACCAAGTTGAAGAGTAAGGTAATATACTTGAGCAGTGAAGATGCGCCTGCTATAAGGGCTTCAGCTCTTATGTTGTCCGGACCCGGACTCTTGTCTTTTTTGAGTTTTTTCAGCTGTCTTACTACTTCTTGTTCCGTGAACGGCGGTACTTCCTCTTGGTTTATTGCTGTAGTTGGTCCCTCTGTTTCTGTTATGGTTTGTTCTTCATCTGCTTCTATTGTATTTCCGCCTCTTCTTTTGTAAAGGTCTCTGTAAAAATTGGTTGCACAGTTAATTATTTCTTTTCTGCTTCTCGTTTCCTTGTTATCTTCCTTTAGTTTTTGAATCCATTCTTTGTGCCGGTTTAGTTCCTTAAATGCCCGCTTTGAGCTCCTGTATCTGTTGAGGTTCTCTTCTATAATTTTGTGTCTATGATTTTTGTAGTCTTGTCTGATCGCTCTGTTAGTTTCCTTGAAAAGTTTTGTTAGACGAGTCTTTGTTGTTTTACTTCTATTTTGAGTTGTCATAAGGTCCGTTCTTTCTTGTATCAGCTTTATTGTATTCTTGCTTAGGATTTTGTGTTTTCCTTCTGTATTGTTTGTTGGATTTCTTATGTTAAGGCTTTTCCTGATTGTGTTTTCAAGGATGTCATAGTATCTCTGTATGTCCGTCATGGATGAAAGTATGCTTGAGTCCAAATTTTCTTTCAGGTTCTCGTTGTACGCGATAACTTCGTCGTCTGTTTTTAGCGTATTTGGATTAGGTTTAATACTTATTCTATTTAGTTTTAGATCTTTTAGTTGTAGTGTAGTTCTCACTGGTCTGTGGTCCGATGAGAAACTTATTTTATTCAGAACTTCAATATTTGTTATGGATTTGGTCTTATTGCACAATACAAAGTCTATTTCATTTTTTGTTTTCTGATCGGGTGAGATCCACGTCCATCTTCGACTGGATTTTTTCTTGAAGTATGTGTTCATTATTGAAAGTCTTTGTTCATGAGCAAATTGTACTAGTTTTTCGCCTCTATCATTGCGAGCTCCGTATCCGTAACTTCCCATTACTAGGATTTCGTGGTTTAGCGGCTGTCCGACTTTGGCATTGAAGTCGCCCATGACGAGTATTGTTCCTTCGCTCATATCTAAGGCTGTTTTGATATTGTTGTAAAATTTTTCTATTTCTTCTTCATCTGAGTCTGAGGTTGGAGCGTAACATTGGATTACCGATATAAGTTTCCCATTGAGATTGAGTTTTAATATAGCCACCCGTTCCGTGATTCCTGTGAAGATTATGATATTTGATTTTAGCCATTTCTTAATTAGGAAACCAACCCCATTGAGGCCTACTGATTCTCCGAAGTAGCAGAAGATGTATTCCGGATATTCTTCAATTTTGCAACCCGTTCGTCTAACTTCTGCCAGTCCTAAGACATCCCATTTAATATTTTCCAAAGAGTGTGTTAGTTCGATTTGCTTTTCAGTTGATGCAAGTGATCTCACATTGTACGTACCTATTTGTAAGGTATGTTCTATTTGAGCTGGAGGGTAGTGGTCGTTATCCCCACGGGGACCAGCCGGGTTGGGGAATTGGTTGTTGTGAATACCGTAGATGTTGTATTTTTCGTGACTTCCTTTTTCGTTAGTTTTATTTATCCTTAAGTTTATATTTCTCGTTGCTGCTGCTGTAGTTGTTGTTGGCCTTGTTTCCGTAGTATGCTTGTCTAGTTTTTTGACTGATTTCCGTGTTCCCTCTTGTCTTGAAATGGATTTATTTTTGAGAGTTTCGTGGGGTGTTTATCTATTGATGTCTCATTGATGCGACTGAAACCCTCTGGCGGTGTTGATGGTGGAGAGGATGGTACTCGCTTCCTTTTCTCATTACTCTTGAATTCTTTTACTATCAGCTCTCCGTTTTTAATTACTGCATATTTGCCTGCAAGTCTCGCTTCTTTCATTTTTGGGATCAAAGCCCTGTTGGCTGCAATGACGTCTTTGGGTAGGTCCTCAGTAGCGTAGACACCCTTAGGAAACAGCGCGTTGTTTTTGATTATAAGGTTTTTTCTCCACACTAGCGTTGTAGTTATTAAAATTGGTCTGGTTTTGTTAGTAGCTTTCTTTCCCAATCTATAAGCGTCACTTATTTCCCATCTATCCCACTCATTTTCTTTAGCTTTCTCGCTTATCCCATTGAGATAGGGCACTACAGTTCCAATCAGTTGTGCTTGATTGGTTTCTGTCTCTGGTATTCCGTGTAGGAGGAGATTATTGCGCCTTGACGATCGCTCTAGTTTTGTGATTCGTGATTTTAGTTGGACTACTTCCGTTTTTAGCTTTGTGTTTTCTTCGATTAGCGGTTTCATTTTTTCATCAAAAGTTTCGATTAGGCCCTTATTTATTTCTTCTGTTTGCCTTATAAGCTCCACCTTCAGTTTTTCGAATAATAGCTCGCATTGCTTATCCATTGTTATAAAAAGTGCGTTTCCCCGAAATTAGGTAGATATTTTTAGCTGGCAACCCTGTCAGGTGTCAGCTGTCAAAACTTATTATTTTGTGAAGGTTGGCACATACAAGGTTTCCGATAAAAGTTTATATTTGTTTATGGTCGCTCTAGTTATTTGACATAACCTAGAAATATTTTTGTGTTGGTCTCTGAGGTTTTTAGGATTTTATCATGGACTTGCGAGATGTACGCTAGTGAAACACGTATCCGCGAGTTTACTCTTCAAATTTTAGTATGGTTCAAGTTATTTCTTGCAATATATCACTCTTAATGTGCACTTTTTCACGGAGCAAAACAACAACGATGTTTACAGTTCAAGTTGACAACCGGAAGTCATTGGCGTATCCAGGTTAAATCTCAGCATGCTCTGGTGCCTCCCGATTGACACCGGATCGACGCCATTCGGCCCGCTTGGTCACAATCGCAGATAATCTCATGAGCTGCATTTACAAACTCGTGAACGGTTTTCTGCTCTATTTACATAACTGAAATGATCGACGAAATTATACTGTCTGTTTCCATTTTAACGCCACTTCTATTAAACCGTTGAAATTTTGCGACAATCTCCGAGGCACTCACTTCGGGCCGATAGCTTACAAAATGCAAATATATCAATTAAACACGCTACGCGGCATCAGAATGACATAACGAATGCCATTTGAATATTTTAATAATAAGGAAGAGTTCTAAGCTACGAGTTTGGGAAGTCGTAATAATAATGCCGGTAGTACACTGCTTCAATGACAAACGTATGTACAAAGGTACTTAGCAACAGGCCAGACCCCTTTACAAGCTTCTAACAGGCGGGCGAAGTATGGCAGAAAGCGATAGTGATGTAAGTCGATAGTCGTCAAACAGGAAACCGCGGGGCGCGCGTGGCCAGCGATACGCCGCACACGCTTTGTGCTGCTGGCCTTCAGACGAAATGTTCGCTGCCAGCACCGAGTGCGCTGCCGCACCACATACATTATGTAATGCCGACTCCACAACAAATGCCAGTTCATTCATACCGACCACTGGCCTCAGCATTCTAAGCCCCATCGATGCTCTCCCCGCCGATTCCCACATTCATTGTCACCGAGCATCTTGTAACTGTTACGAAAACCAACCAAGGAATTCACGTCTCAATCGATTAGCTTATCGCAGATAATTTCCTTTTGCGTTGTAAAAACAAGGAACTATCCAAATTAGTTATTTTAATCAGTGTCGAGTCAAATGAGATCATTGCCATTACGATAATTTGTATGATAAAATTGGCTTTACATTTTACAATATGTTTTAAATATTTTGATGGTTTCATTCATCAGTTAAGTAAGTATTTTAAAAGCATCTGTGTTTTATATTTGTCACTGTGCTTAGGCGTAGGATAGCCATGAGTTATTTTTGTGTAACTTTATGTGTGAGTAGTATGTCTGTGGGTGTGATTTGGAATGTCAGCAGTTGAGCACTCTGCAGACTGATCAATAATATCAAACATAACACTGCCGTCGTTGGCAACTGACAAACGTATTTATTTATAAATGCCATCGTACCCTTGTACGAGAGAGTCTTGGGCCGAAAGCGCAAATCAGTTTTACCTTCGATGATGCTAAAATAGCTGTGCGGTTACACTCTCACCTTGCGTTTGATTGACGATCGATCCCTTGTGCCAGATACTTGTTAACCGTTACTGCAAACAACTCTAATGTACATACATACTTATTACAAATGTAACGTCTTTTCGGAATGCGATTGCGCAACTTTGACATCCGTGGAATCAGATGAAGATTTCCTCTATTCCTAAGGTACTGGCGTCGCGGAGCAGTGATCAACACACCGCCTTTGGCGTATTTCTACATTTTCGCAACTGTTTTGGTTCGGAAACAAATCGAGTTCGTGTTCGACATTTTGCGATCACTGCGGCAGTTAGATGACTATTTATAAAGAACGTGTCTAAGAAAAGGTCGGATTTGATTGTCGGCAGTCATTTGAATATCTCTAGTGTTATTACAGCAAATTATGATGAATTAAATCGTCTATATAGAGGCGTTCTCACGCCGCGAAATTAGTTGACCTTCGCATCTGTGGGCGCTTTGTAGAAAACCGAACATAAGTTTATAGTTATGAATACAACTATTATTAAATCGATACTTATCTAAAAAGTTACATTCAATTGTTTGAACTGTTTGTGCGATTGATCTTCACAATTCACAAGCAATTATATTTGAAAGCAAGCAGCTAACGAAATATAAAGACGTCTTCTTTGTTTGATTAATATCTATTAGCACCAATCTCTTCCGTTTACTCGACTGTTCTGTACAAGCAGTCCGAGGTAAACCAGACTTGTCCAAGGTCCGTTTTGAAATAGGATGGCACTTGACCTTCAGGATGAAAGTCAACAGTATTGCGCAACGTATCGGCGCGCGCCTCAGAACTCTATGCTAATAACCGAGCGCGAGACACATATTGGAACCTGATCATGACCCACATCCATGTTCAAGGATTTCACATATTTGGAATTCGATGATTTCAAAACTGACAGAATTTTAAGGTGTGTTTTGTTAGCGTGCCGAAGATGCATAAATGAATGAATGGAATAATTTTATGGCCTTTGAGAATAAATATTAAAATGGAAAAAAGTAAGTTATTTTCTTCGGTTTTTCCATGATGTAATGACGCAAACGAAGACCGCACAATAGATCGGGAGTGTCGAGTGATTCACTTCATTAATCACTGTGTTGTTAGAAGTTGCTTCTGTACTGTACGATCACGTGTTCAAAGAATTACATGCCAATCTTTAGAATGTTGTAAGGTTGTAGGACCGGACTAGATTTTTCACCACTCCTTTCTACACATTCAACTGATTAACTCACACATGTGTTGCACGTGTTGTTTGTGTTTGTTTGGACTTTTGGTGGTGTGCGTGCGCGCATGAGTGTTGGGTACGCACACGGAGGCGTGCGCGCGCGTGTGTGTTGGTGGAGCGTGCGTAGATCCGCGGGCACGTTGCACAGGAGGGGGGAGTTAGCGCCGGCGAACGGCCGCGGTTTTGTAACAGCGTTTTATTTCAAGGTCACTCGAGCAGTTTTTAGAAAGTTACTTCACTAAAGTCTTAGGTAAAAACTCAGATTTGCATCGTTACAGTCAACACTGAATCTAAAGTAACAACAACTTTATGGTTATCATAAAAGTATTTATGGTAATCCAAAGGTATGTTTGTTTTTTTTAATTGTAAATTTCCTGTTCCAGCTTGAGTGGCTATAATAACGAATACCGGTCTCAAGTACTGTTCCCAAGAAGTTGTTGTTGTTATTGATTATTTTGCATAGTAATTAATAAATTGCTTTTAATAAAGCCTACAAAAGCAGTTATGAATTTTAATATAGTTTAAATAGTTTTCTATCATTCTATTCTAGTTTAACCTTCCTCATTTATACAGACAACAATTCGTAATTGAAAAGAGGTTTCTAAATTGAGCAGTGACGTCATTTCCGAATGAGGTGCAGGTAAATGAAGCGAAGTAAATCAACCGAATGTGTCCAAATACATATAAAACGAATAAAAAGCGACATGTTTTCTTATTGAAAATAACATGGCAGCATTTCTTATTTCGTCACATCGTCGCTCACATCCATATATGAGCCGTGATCTTCTCTGTAGTTAAAATGATGAAATTTAGTCGGCTGCCATTTCGTAAAGTTGCATAATGGCGAACGCTAAATTTTGCTGTCAGAGAAAGTATGCGAAAGGCTTTACGTAATGCGACCACGTAACTGCTGTAGCGACTCAGTTTTGATTTCCTTGCTTTTATGTCCATCACGGTTACGTGAATTTTTTTTGGGGTAATTTTGAGATGGCTTAGCTAATGTTGCAATGTTAAGCCTCATTTTGTTTTGCATTATTTTCTCTGACAATTTCATCATTTTTCAATTTTCGTTAACCATGTTGTAACGTTATGTCAGCCTAGTTTTTTTAAGACAATAGGTACTATGTTTGTCAAATCTCAACCGATTCCTCGCATCTATTAAAAGCAAGTCTTAAGAACTTATTAATCATTTATACAGACATTTCCTTTTAAGTCTATCATCATGCATATTTATGGAATAATATATTTTTATAATTGAAGATCTTTATTCAATTCTTATACCTTGTAAATGTCCATATAAGGATTATTGTTTGATTGGTATATTATCCACAAGATTTTTTAATAGTAATCATAATTTACAATGAATACTCGTAAACACATACCAACAAATAGAATGTTTAACAAACAATAACTTTTTATGCCATGAAATGAATTTCACAGAGATTCTTTGAATTCGGACGTGAGTGTTAAATAGTAAACATGCCGGAAAAACACCTAAGAAAAGCATTGACGCTATTCACTAGTATTAGGTGATGAAACTATAGAAAAAAAAGTCATTTGGTCACATCAAATTAGTAATGTAAAGAAACTACTAGTTCTGAATCATCATTCTTATAAGAATTGCCGCCAAACGGGTTAACCCAATACAGGTAAGATTGAAAAATAATAATAAAATTCCCAGTGTTTTCTCTCCCACAACATTTATCTTGGTTGAAGTATATTATTAAGATAAAACAAACATTGATTCAACAACACGATTGAGAAAAGTATACGAAAAACAAATTCGATATACTCTTTAACTTTAAAAGTTCCCGACACATTACGCATACACACAATGATTAAGCGTTCAACATCAAGAAGTTTGAACGTAACTGAGAACCACAATACAATCTCTGTCCTAATTTCAGAGTTATCAGCGAAGTCAAATATCAACGGAACGGTACGCACGCTACTGCTGAAGATAAGCAAAACCACGGTTTTCTGAAGAAGTATTGCAGTTTCTTACCACTTGATTTGGATTCTGATAAATCAATTGGAGATTTGTCGAAGAGAAGCTTCATAATGATGTAAGGGAAAACATTTATTATACATATTAAAGACTCAATATGAAATGCAAAGTTGTAATATTTTCTTGGCCTAAGAATATGAAGCATTATCAAACAGGTTTTTAAAAATACATCAGTAACACTAACATTATATTTTTTTAAAGTTTCTCAGAGTAGGTACACTAGGAAAGAGACAAGACGATCTAAAATGTTTTTAATTTTTTGTTACATTTGCATCAACTAAGTATAACAGTTGCTCAAGTGGGAAAATGTGCCGTAATTTTACTGAGATAACCATCGTCTTTCGCAACCAGTGCAAACATTGAACACGTTTGGAAAATGGAGCTATGGAAATAAAAATAATATCTTTTTTATGTAATTTAACGTTATTCCAGTTGTAATTACAAAATATTGAAGTTAATCTGCAATCGGACTATCAGCACCTGGGAATATTTTAAATGGAGAACAAATATTATAACAAAGGTAGAAGAAATTCGAAAATGTGAACATTTCTGTAAGCTTGAAGATGAAATAAACCTTCAAAAACCTTAAGAATCTATGTAAAGGACATGTTTAACAAAATAATGAAACTAATTAAGTATATATAATAGTTAGATTATCACAGATACAAATATAAATAAACTGTAGCAAATAGAGATGTTCATTGGGTGTTTCATTAGGAAACAGTGGCTAAAGTGGTCTCTATTATCTACAATGCTTCAGGAAAACTTGTAGAAGGAAACTTATTTTAATATGAAATTACTATTTGCACTTATTTATCTGGAATAGTGGAACAAGCGACAATACTTAGAGAATTGTCGGTCAATTACCAACAGGGTTACTATGTCTAGTTAATGATGTCTAAATATGTTAAAACTGTATTGTTTGTGGCTGGTTTTAACTATACGCTGTGTAGTAAGTATGTAGGTAGGATAAGTTTTGCTACAATAGGACTGGCATCTTGTTAAAAGTCCTGTAAATTAATAAAAATTATAAAAAGAAAAAAACTATACGGTGTCTGTGGACAGGTCTCAATCGTCCTATTAATAGGACGATTGACACGTGTAACATTGAACTTATAAATAGTAAATACCTTATTAACAATAGTGTCATTGAGTCTTTACGTTATTTAAATTTTGAGTCACATTTTCGTAATCTTTTCTCTAGAATTTCAGATTGATTTATTTGTATTATTGGATGGCTCAATGAAACAATTAGGATCTAAATATCCTACTCCTTCAAAAGCCTTCTTAATTTCTTACATATGTCAAAATGAAATTGAGCGCTATTCCTTACAGTTATAATTATTTAATTAAAACTTAGGAACAATAATATGTTAACACAAGTATTGGTCTAGTAAGCGATTCGCTTTTAAGAAGATAACTTTGTAGACTTACACAAATTGCAAAAAACAATTACCATAATGCGACTTTTATATACACCACAAGAATTTCAGAGGATTGTAAAATACTCATTACAAATATAGGTACGGCTTTTTACGGTAAAGATTCTTGCTCAAGTAAGGACAATGAAGCTATAAAAGTTAAGTTTATAGCAAGGATACGTTACTTTAATAACATTTTGTTTACTAATATAATAGATTGTAAAAAGGGAGACAGATTCGATGATGTAAGATATTGTCACTTTAAATGGTTCAGGTAAAGAAGTGGAGAATGATAGATGTCAATAGTTTTGATCATATATCTACGCCCAGATTGACTTCCACATGAAACGTTGTTCCAACTAGACATGAGGATCAGAATCTGATTTTCTGCAGACTTCTGCGAAGATCAGAGATCCGCAGAAGTTTAAAGACTTATACAAAAGAATATAATAACTACGGCGACATAGGCTACTCGGAACAATGTTCATAAAGGATCCAAATTCGACGATGATCCATTAGTGGAGTCTTTCGCTAAAATTGTGCTTGAAACAATTGAATCATGCTTTGTCAAAGTATAACCGCTGACTCATAAAAATGTAGGTACCTAATATTCCGAGCACATGTGATGCTATTGTGTTTTACTTTCTACGGCTGCGTTCAGAACACAAAAGTAACAGAACAGACAAAATATTATAAAAACTGCTAGTTCTAGTCTAATCAGAAGAATATATTAATTAAATATTCATGGAGAAGTGATAAAAAGTTCTGTGAATCTTGTTACGGAAAAAATCTGTTGACTGACATAAGAAACCCAAAGTTATTTAGGTTTTTTTTAGTATTAATGTGATAATGGAGTGTGTGATGAAATTTTTCAAAATAATAAAAGAGCTGAGAATTAAATATTAGAAGAAACTGAAACAAAACAGTTTGTTAAAAATACAGAGAAATATAGACACGTATAAACTGCACAATGCTCAGGTTAAGTGAATGGAGAGATAAGAAATAATGAAAGCTGTTACGTAACTTTCATTACGATAGCCAATGGTTCTTATCAAAATTTCAGTCATAGTAATAACTGACCTACCCGTACTCTCGCAATTTGCTAAAAATACATGTGGGGCATGAAACGTGTGCTTTCGTTCACGATACTTCAGTTTTATTAGTCTTTACTCTAGGGTTTGTCAGTGTGCGCACGCGTGCGCCGAATAGTGGGGGTTTGTGGGAAATTTTGCGACAGTGTGAGTGCACTCACACACGCACAGCACGCCCTACTCCGGATGTGAGCTCAGATTTGCGCGCTTGTGAATGTACTAGACTAAATTGATAGGTCTATGCTTGGTCTCTATGCGTTATCTATGAAACACTATTATCCATTGTGTGGTTGTGTGACAGCAACATGGCCATGTGTGAGTTATTGTTTGGAAGCCTTGAGGTCTTTAAGTTATTTTACAACTTGCGTTTAATCGAATTGCCTATAAAATTGTGAACAATCAGAGTTTATGCGTAGATGAGAAGTTTTATTGCCAACTGTGACAAGCGACCATAATTAATTTATTGACGTGGTCAAGGTTCCAAAGGTTATTATTAAAGTGATGCATTGGGTGTATTGGTAGGACCATAAAATGGTCAGTGTAATGCACATGTCGAGGTGCTTCGGATAATATGAAATAATGAAACGAAGAACCTTGTACTTATACAAAGTACTAGTGAAGATCGCGCTAGCAAGGGTCTGTCGAAAGCGTTAGACTATAAATATTAAATATTCAAAGCAAGGGTAACTACGTAATAAAACTAATAGACCAAAACACTCTGGCCTTTAAGATTCGTAATGACATTATATTATGAAAATATAAATCCGACACCTTTTCAATTTTATTGACCCGTCGGCCTTAGGAAAGTATGTTTTCGATTTGGTACGAAAGCGGAAGCCGTTCGAAATCACACCCATAAACATACACGATGATGATAATGAAGATTCTGAAGGCAAACTAGTACAAGGACTTGCGAGAGTTATAAAGGATGAACCCTAATTGAGTCGGGGGCTCTTTCGTGTGTGTAAACGTTTGAAAATCGAACGCGGCTCGGGCATGCGTGTGAGCATTGCGTGTGCGCAGACTAGCCGATAACAATAAACTATTTCCGAAGTGACCCAGTTCCAACGTCCTTCGGTAATTTGTACCGTGAACGGGAACAAGAAAGGGCTGGGAGTCATTTGACAACGACCATTCCGAATTTTATTGTCCCACACAATACCTCTCTTTGAACTACCATATCTGCCGCTTAGTTACTATGCTTACTTTTGTAATAATTTCAAATAGCGTCATTTATGGCCTTGGCTTAAAAATTCAAAGTTGAAAAGTACCGACGTGCCTTTAGTCTATTTAAGAGTACATTAAAATTTAAAATACCGGCGGTAGCACCACAGAATTGGCTGCGACGAATGTCTTGTCGAATTGGAACTTGTTAACTGTGCTAATAGAAGAACACGGACAGTGACCGTCACATTCAAATAGTAAGGATACATTAAAATTCGATTAAATAATGATTAAAACCAAAACCAAAAGATGTTAATGAGGCTCTATATGACTTCTGTCCAAATGTTACGAGTATTTCACAACTGCCGCACACTACTGACAAACATATCGAGCCCTCTGATAACGCTTTTTAATTCAGTTCAATGTCAAATGGTACGCAGAACTATGAAGAAATTACTTTAAACGATAAAGAAGTTGACACGCTTGTTTTTAGATGGCTAACCGAAGTGGTTCCGAACTGCCGAATATATTTGCAGTTCTGAGAAAATGTTTATGTCGACTTTGCAAGGAGTAAATGCCGATTGCGAAATAGCATCGGGCAGTTTGGTTCTTGCATTTGGGATTTTAGAAATGTTTGCGTTTCTACGTTGTAAACCTAGTTTCTCGGAACGTTAAATACGTGCACAAAGCCTGCTAACAAACGATGCGTTTTACTAATTACGACTCCATTGAAAATATATATTTTCGCGCAATCAGTTCTGGCAGTTAAGTTATTATTAACAACGTTTACGTTGCCTTATTTTCTATACTTCCTACGTCTGTTATTATTCAAGACAATTATAGATGGTAATATTAATTAGATTCAAGATTTTTCCTATTGCTATGCAACGTTTGTATAATAGTCGTGATAAATTCATAGTACCAGCGTCATATTTCCAGGAAATAGGAGTTACAATCGAATCATAGCGTGACCTAATTACAACAGTAACATTTGTGGTAATATTACATTTATTAGTAACGAATAGATTACTACTGAACAAACAGAGGCCCTTGGACGTACCTATTCCTAATTAGTTTATGCAAACTGCAGACGAGAAAAGATCTAGTTTTTAACCACGTGTATATGATAACCGAATGGATTGTTCCACACGGAAGTAACAATTGATATTGCGTAAAATAAATATTATCGTGTAATTAATGTTGTGTTTGACAATGCGAAACTAATTATTTGATTGTGTACCATTTAATATAATGACACAATTGTGACTAATCGAACGCAGTGCAAGTACCTGCGTCTATTAGCGCGTACAGAAAACATTTTATATTATTAACGATTTAAAAGAATGTCTATAACGTAACGATAAGAACATAACTAAATGAATCTGCAGAAGCTTGTCTTACTGGAGAAACCAATTAGAACCAATATTGTAAGAATCAAATACCAGCCTAGTAAGACAGTCATACTCAAATCTTACAAGACATTACTGTCTTACAAGACAGTAATGTCTTGTAGGATTTAAAACCCAAGGTACGGTAGATAGTAAGTACGGTTAAGTTTATCAAAATTTAAAGGTTATAGAAATCGAAAATCTTATCGAACTGTTAAGTAGGTCTTATCAAAGTGACCATCGTGTTAATCAGACAAAACGAAGGCCAATAGACAAGTTTTAAAATATTACAGCTACAGTTAATTCAAGACGCAAAGGTTTCATAACATATTTGAATACCAAGGTTTAAGACGAAATTTTTTGATGTTTAACTTGTGATAATTTATTAAATATGTATATTGAATGTATATCATCAATGTAGAAAAGTTCAAGGAGCCATTATCATAATAGGTACCTAACCTATCTACATTAGAATTAAACCGAGACAAGTCATCCGAAAGCGACGTTGTTATATACAAAATAAAATTTGATATTCGGAAAATTTTGTGCTTTTTCTATAGTTAGCAAATAGTTCACTGCATATTAGGAATATTCTCAAAAATACTTTGAGAAGGTTCTCGTCAACACAGAACGTAATTTTAGATAGTTCGATTATTTTGCAATATGTTGACAAAAATGATATCCTTGCCTTTTAGGGTTAAAATCATGTTCATTGGCTGTTTGTTTTATCATATTGAATAAAATCTTATGAGTGTAACATGCTAATTCATTTAAGTGATCTACAAAACAATTCATTATTTCTCATTTTTTTTTGATAATGTATAAGACTTAAGCCAATATTCAGTTTATTTCAGTTCTATTGCGGAACACTATAAATACGCGTGATATTCGTTAAGTCAAATAGAAAAACGGCATTGGGCGATCATTCGTAGCTCGCCCTTTAATTGTTTACTCGTGCCAACTGCCGACACTTCTGCTTCATTGACACAATTCTCTCTCTCAGCATTAGTATCAATTCTCATTGCGTAATTTTCGTTCACATCGCGATTGTCTTCATCAATTTTGGAGTAAATGTCAAGTATAACGTTGCAGCTGTATAATATGGATATTTTGATTGCACTTTAATCGAAAGAAGATTTTTAAAGTTTGCTTATATGTTGAATATTTGGAAGAGCCATTTCCAATTTGTCACTAGAAGTAAAAAGGTTGCGGAAAAAACGCTTGGACCAATTTGCCCAGGACCATTTTATTATTGTTCTAAACTCAATTGGTTATTGGCTACACCATGGTTTTGGCTTCACTTACAGTCTTAGTAAACAAACATTCCATATTTGCATGTTCAAAAAACTTGTTATCATATTAGGTACAAGTCATTTGTCACAAGATGTTTTGAAACTGCGCAGTGACATGCGGTCTACGGAATGATCAATCAATAAACCTTTCGTTTCCTTTGTAGTTTTAGTAATTGAATAAATATTTGAAACGATATACTTGTAGATACCTCACGTACCTATTTCAACTTATTGGTTTTATTTTAAATTTGTAGTAGGGGTTAAAGGTAAGTAAGTATATACAAAACTAACTTTATGCGTCATTCACTAGATGTACCATACACTTATACATAATATATAAAATTGTAGGTAAAATCGTTTTCAAGCACGATGAGTAAGTAGATGTTTTGTTATTTATACAACCAAATATTTTTATCAATTCTATATCAAATAATGAATAACACGATAGTATATACCTACTGCTGTTTGCCGTTACGAAAACAAAATTTCCAGGAACCAATGTTTTTATCAATGGTTTTTATTAATCAAAATAACCTACCTAGTTGATTAAGGAAGTGATCGTAGGTTGATCACGCACGAATCTTTCAATCAAAACAATATTAGTCAATACCACTCATTATCAACAAGATTACTTCGAAGCCTTGAACAGGTAGGTAATTAATGAATGATAACGATTAAAAGAAAATAACTGAAATTATTCAGTGAGATTAGTGGTAGCTAGGGTACATACGTTAAACAAGGTCGAGATGAAACAGACAAAATTCAAATTACGAAGTTTCATAAAGATAATAAGCTTGAGCCAAAGTGGCGAATAGAGTGAACATTGATGGGAATGCAATATTTACAAAAATCATCGATTCCCATAAAGATATTTGGTTGGTAATTACGTGCCAAAAATAATGAATTGACTTTTACTATTGCGAAACGAGTATTTCTCAGTTCCGAAATCGATTTAATGCTCGAGCAATCAGAAGTGAAATTCGCGGTTAAACAGGTAATTAATTGGCGTTTATTAACGTGTTTCGGTAAACGATGAGAGTTTCAAAAACGATTGTTTGGAAACGAACTCGTTAATTTTTCATTAAATTAAATTAGTTTGGCAAGAAATAAATAAAATAAAATTTGATATTATTGTTATGGTTAATATAAGGTTATTTCTTTTTTGTTATTTCCATAACTTTTGTTTCCGCTTTTGAGTGCAGATTTATGCTAAGTAGTATCACGTCATTGATAATGCAGGTATTAAGTACCTAATATTATAATCTGGAATGATAGTTATTTGGAAAACTGGGAGTTATCGCATTCTCATATTTTAAGCGGTTCGTGTCTTATGCGCGCGAAACTAACTGTGGAAAAGCCGCGCGGGCGCAGTTCATGTGCTGAGCCCAGTCAGTCGATTTCGCAAACCACCATCTAATGTGAACCTATTAACCTCTTCGCCGAGCGAGGCTCAGGCGAAGGCGAGAGGCGGATGAAGCGGCGAATAGTGCGTTCATTAGAGCCAAGGTTGTGCCGACCGTCCGTCCCACCGGACCGACGATGTGACTACCTACCCGCCGCCCACACCTACATGCGCATCCCCGCATACTTACTAAATTTAAGGTAAACAAACAAAACAACCTTACCTTGCCAACTGTAGTGCACTTCTATTAGCAAGCTCATTGTAGAAATTAAAAAGAATGTTACTATCGAACATAATTAACACTTTATCACAGCCATATTTTTCACAAAAATAATTTTCATAAACAAAAACAATCCGGAGCACCAGCGATCACAGGATATCACAACGCCGGAACCTAGGCACGTCCGTGCGCGAGCGACGTCAAATCAAACTGGCCCGGTCAAAATGACGAAAGTGAAAACATCGCACGCACAGAAAAAAAGGTTGGCGCGGTTCAGTCCTTGCAGGCCACCTCTCGCGCGGGCTCTAGTGACATACTAACTGCGAAGCGCGCGCATCGCACGTCGCCTATATAATGAACCGCTCAGAGGCTCAAACTTCAAACGCCACCGGACGGCACAAAAAGAAGATGCCTCGCAACAGTCGCAACGGTAGCTAGGAAAGATTGAACACAAAGAATAGCGACACGTGGGCGCGTGTGCGTTCACGTGCGAATGTCGGTGTGCGCGAGAGATAGGCGGCCGCAGGAAACTCCGTTCTCTTCCACTAGGAAAGACCTTGGATATGAATCGGCACGTTGCAATGTGTACCGCCATCGCCTACGCCGCTGTTACCTACTTGACGGTACCGACAGATTAAACGATGCTTCCATATAAGATGTTTATATTCTATCTAGCGATGGGATGCAGAACTAAACAAACAGCCAGGTCGAAAACAAATATTGGAGTAGTTATAAGTTAATGAGCGTAGCAGATAGCTTTATTGTTATAACAAGCACTGGTCGCCTGGACAAACACTATAATTACAACCGATGATGACGATGATGCAATGAAAGTTGATAATGCTATTAGCAATTTGACACGTATTTAGCGTGGGTGGTCACTGAGAAATGAAAACCGTGGCGCAACTACAGTAGGTGAAGACGTTTAAGATAATACAGTTAAGTAGGTCGTTAGAGAGTTCGCAAATGGTTTTAATGAAACATTTGTTTTGAGCAAATAAAGCTGTTACTGGGTGAAAGAAAACAATATTTATGAATTTAGGTTCAGTTCAGAAGTATATGTGAAAATGACAATAGACGAATGGTATGGAATGGATGGTCTTTTCAAAAGACAGGCATACCTAAGTCTTGGTAAGTATATTAGAAAAGAAAAAAACATGAAAGCTCAAATATAAGTATTGTGTTAAATTATATTTCATGTTCCAAGATTTTAAACAGTCCAAATATTTTACGAAGAAATCTATATGAAGATTATTTTGACCTTAGACAAGAAAGACAGAGATTTTGTGTCAAAATTTAAATTGTCCTTCCGCAGCTACAAATTTTAGCAATACGGATGTCCTCGAGACATTTACATACAAAATGCTTGATCTTTGAATAAAAGATACTATGTCAAACAAAGGTTACGTGTAACAAAAAGCAGTGGTTTTGTTTTTATTATAATTTTTTTACGAATCATTAACATATCGATGAATATGTAGATTTGTATATGGAACACCCAGAATGGGCCAGATGGTTTTCTAAAGTTTATAATGTGCTAATGCGACTATAAACTGCTCGTTCCGTTCTCGTAACAGCTTTCCACTTTCATTTCCTCACTATCATTGTCTGAGCAGATTGGATAACACAGCGAATTTCTTCAAAAGACACAAATTACGTAAAGTCGTCATCAGCTACTGTGAGAATTACTTTAATTACTCCTTGTTTTTGGCTCTCAATTTAATTTTTGTTATTGAGACTTTATTTTCGTAACAAAGTAAGAGGCTCCCACATCGGCCGGGTCGTGTATAATTCTATTGTTTATCTCGATGTGAACATTTACTACATATTTATTGCCATTGAATTAATTAAACACGGAAACATGATATCATGCAAAAGTGATATTTTATAAATGGATCTATTGATAAATTAATAGTGCACTGTCGTTGTACAGAACTAATCATTTATCATAGTATTTGCAACAGGCCTTTTCATATGCGTTGCAAAACAATGGTCTGTTCACGGCTTTACGAAATATCTATGTTCTACTAAAACACAGCCAGTAGTGTAAAATATCAACAATTGAATAGTTTTTTTTATAAAAATACGTTCACACTAGTATTTGGCAAATATTTGATATCGTATTAATTCACGAACCGCTTTATGTTCACATTAGTCAGCTTATGCTTCAACAGACAGATAAAACCCCAAAAATTCACACGCCGTATATGTAAAGTCTACTTTAGTGATACGGTCTGCAAAGTCTATTAGCATACTTCGTCACCGACTATCTTTATGATTCACTAAAAAAGAACTCGGAAACATGCAGTAATTACTGTGTCGTTTCCTGACAATAGACTTACACTTGCAAAAAAGGTAAATTGATAAATCTTTCTACGACCTTTAAATGTTTATCGTGCACTAAAACTGAAAGCGTGGCTTACTTGTCCGTGCATACATCACATCCTCGAATTTCAACTCATAACTTCATAACATTGGTATGTGAAATCGGGATGAAATCATCCGATGAACAACGGCCATACTTTCGCGTCATCATTTCTCCGGGTGAAAGTTTAACTATATTCATTGTACTTTTGTCACCGGCTAATCACGATGTTTATCATAAATCTTAATCCTGACATTTAACGGCACGCCCACTAATGTTCGCATTTGAAAATGAAAGCGTTTAAGCAGTTATTGCACGCGTGAATTGCATAACTTGTTTCTTATCACGATGTATTGATAGATTAACAAATCTTTAGAAAGGATTATGAATATCCGCGTCGAAGAAAGATGGTTTATGTAAGAGAATGACTGCCTACTAAGAATCATATTCTACTTCAACAGTACACAGATCTATACATGAATAATGTGTCCTTTTCTTTCACCACGTGTCTCAGTAATGGTTTTCTATAGCGTGTGAAATTGTGATTCTAAAATAGAAAACCAATTTTTAAACAATTTATTAGATTAGCTGTAACGATACCAAGAATTCGTATCGTTAGCATAGCAACTAAACTAATTCCGTGAAATGATTTTCGTCAATTACCAACGATTTTTATATCATCTATATCGTGTCGTTTTATTATTTCGATTCGGCTCGGTTATTGTGATCGTGGCGGTTGTTCGCGTGAAAGTGTTCGGTCACAGTGATCCTTTACATCCGCGTGCACCATTGGATCCGTCACGATCGGCCGTGCTTGCCATTTATTAATATTAAACGAAAATTCGTTATCCAACTGGCCTTGGTCCGTGTTCCTTTCAGTTCTCCTTAATGATGACAGTTGCTCGGAGCGTGTTGTTTGTAATAGCTCCAACTCAATGACTCAGTTGTAGTCACGGAGAGAACAAGGTTTTCCTTTGACACATGCACTCGATGCACTTTTCACATTTCCATCACCAACCTAACCAATAAGTGTTGAAACGTTCATTACTTCACAAATCAAATTTCTAGCAGCGATAACTTTCGAAAGAAAATTCGACATGCCGGAGGTTTTGTAATAGTTATTGAAAGCGCGGCTCGTCGAGCGAGGCTCGGCGCAGACGTCGAAAGTGAGACCGAGAGGTTGCGCAGGCGCGTTACGAAGTTTTTATTGTCGGCCGCGCGCGAAATCACTTGAAAGTTGTATTGTCCTTGGATATTTCACTTCTTTATTTGTAGCGTTTCCGACACCCGAGCCGAAGTTCAGTCGTCGGTGACGCCAATTGTGCACTTTGAGTGTGTTGGTGACACTAGTCCCCTTCACTAAATATCTCCGGCGCTTAGAACCGCATGCGCGGGATGGAGCATTATGGTCTCCCGACCTTTAATTTCTGCCTATTCTGTAGAATGACACTTTCTAATTCACACAATGATATCCTAGCAACAAGTAGGTATACGTCGATGTATCTTACCAGGGGACAATGTTAGAAGAGAATCCAGTGTTGCCGGGGCAATCCAGGGTATGTGTGTTGTGGAGCGCGCGCGTCGGCTTCCCGGCGCTTGCGCCACTTCCCCGCTTGCGACACGCTTCCTGCGGGAGAGTGCGAGGCCGCGCGCGAGTTCCGCGCGCAACAACTTGCACAACGCTTATCGGCGACCCGGTTTCTACTTTCGCCGCGGGAATCACTGAAACTGAATCCTGTGATGCACTGGTAGTATCACTGTAATCCGGGCAGAGTCACAGTCGCGAGCGGTGTTAGGAGCGCGGTGTGTTCGGCGCGACGGCGCTGCGGGCCGCGGGCGCCGGACGAGTGGCGCGCGCGCTCCGGCGCCGCTCTCGGTTGCGCCACACTGGAAAGTAAAAGTGAGCGGCGCGGGGCGCGGCGGCACATTTCTCCCACTTTCGCTGCTGTGATTCATTCCTCGTTCGGCGTCAAGGTCGCTTCCCGCAACTCCCGCGACGCACTCCTCCCGTTCCGACCACGTCCCGCGCTCGCCGCGCCGCTGGAGGTGCCGCTGAGCGTCGTGACGTAGGGCTGCTGCTACCAGCGCCATGCCAAACACGTTTCCATTACGATTTGAAAGTACATGCACCCACTGTGAGAGGTACTTCAAGCGTGCATTAAATGTTATGATGTAAATTGTATTTTTGCGCATTACAACATCGTGTTTTATGCCATAACATGAGCTGTGTGATAAGATTAAGAGTGGAGGAATGGGAGAGAGATACTAAAACTAGGCTAATTTGACGGAGGCCCTCCATCTTGTATAACCATGTCAAGCGCACATGATGATAACTTTAACATTCCTATTTATAACTGTTTAAATGGACAATCCTAGATGAATGGAAAACTTACGAAGCAAATATCAATAGACATAATACAAACATGTTTTATCCCATTCTACGCAGTTTTCACACAAACGCGTTATTATTCGGAAGTGCGCACCATACAAACGCACACACATAACTATAGCATTAGCTACGAGTTTACGACTTCTTACTACTGCGAGCTTCCATACAAACAAACGAACTATGTATTTACATACGCACGCACGTACAACTATACATCGAGCTACTGGCCTGAAGGAAAATATGTAAACTGTTATTATTATTAATCAGTGAGTTGGACAAGTTGATTGAGAGAATTACATTTTACTGTTGTTATGAACTTGGACAATTTTTCTCTCTACCGTCTATCACCATAAAATAATATTTTCCTGACCCAGATTTCGGCCATGGCGACCAACATACTGTGCACTCAGTCTCACAAATTGGACTGCAATCCGACACGACTGGGAATAATAGATCAGCAACAGCACCAATTGCTTAATGTGTTTTCCAAGGTAGGTGGGCATCAAACCACCAACTTTGACACTCCGAGTTACTCGTACTACTGAGAAATTCGTAAAGGAAAAAAAACAAATAACACTTTCCACATCCTGCTAATCGAACCCAGCATCCCATTTTCAGCAGACGCTTTTATCACTTCGAGACCGACGGGGCGGTTAACGTTGCCATTTTCATTATCTAGCCACTGTAATCACGAGTCCCGTTGCCAAGCATGGTGATTTTGTACTGTGTACGTTTTTTTTGTGAAAAATATCTCATAGATTCGCTCCGTCTGGGGAGAGCAGAGGGTTATGTCGAACTCTTACCGACTTAAACCTCACGGTTCCTCCTGTAACCATGAGTCGGGAGGCTGAAATTCGCTAGACACGTGGTCTGCGTCGCCGACTGACCTTATCGTACATCTTACCTAACGGTTAATCCCAAATTCAGAAATAGATATATGCAAAGTTTCAAGTGGAATTTTAGCACTATTCTATTACAACAACAACAACAACATGTCAACCTTTATAAGCCCACTGCTGGGCATAGGTCTCCCCCACCACGGAATTACGGAGGGTTCAGTCGTAATCGCCATGCTTGGATGCATTATGGTAATCGCAGTAGGTGTTATGGTACTCAAAAGGACGCTGCTGCTCATACTCTGGTCAATATCCCACTGTTGCCTTCAACGACACCCACCGTGCCGATTACAACAATCACAATTATTTCTAACACTTGCAAAGAAATTTCCAATGAAACTTTTTACAATAATGTAAATGCAAGACAAGTAGCCATTAATTCGAATAAATATTCACTTTCTAAGCTCAAAATTTAATGAGTGATAGTTTGTCGAAACGAGTGAAATTGGTTAATCAGTTGGAAACACGTGCCGACAGCGATGCAACAGTGTTCGGAAAATAAGTAGGCAGCGCACTTTCATTAGCAGTAAGTAGATAAGTACTTATCTACTGTCACGTTCGTGGCCACTAACACATCCCAAAAAAATAAAATATGTTACGTTTATGGCCACTACACATGGACACGACGACAAGTTGAATTTAACTCCATCTAGTTTGAAATCCCGAATTATTAGGTGAGTTTTGAGTGATTGTATGCATAGCTGATGAAATAGTTCAACGAAAAAACATGAGATGGCAGTGCAAGATATATTGACAAATGAATGAGATTTTTTTATCTTCAGTTGACTCGTGTGACGCGTGTGTCGTCAAGTGTTTAATACGAGCGTCAGTGTTTATGTCAGAAGTACTTGAGTTGTGTTTTGTTTATCTTGCAAGTGTTATACATCAAAATAAACAAGTAGCTTTGTGCTTTACGATAATGTTTACATAATAAAGTTTCATGTGATAAGTCGAGTGTAATTCGACCTCCAAAATATTGTTGTTTTGTTAAAAATGGCCGCTCTCATGGTGTAAGTCAAATTTTAGTTTTGTTTACACTTATTTTGCATTTTAAGCATTACAATAGTTTAAAAAACATGAAATTACATTTCATAGTGACCAAAATAACAAAGTTTTCAAATAAAAATAGGTATACTAAATTATTTTGCTATTATTTCGCCTTCGAGAAATCGAGAGCGCTCGAGAAAACTTGGTGAAATTACGAGCAGTAGGTATTTGGTTTCGGTTTATTTAAATATTTAGACTTTAATGAATATCGTCATCTATACATCATATGATAGGGAAATAAGTCTAGTATATAGTGAAATTATTTTATTAACAATAAATGCAATAATTGTTCCATGTATTAGATAGATAGTTTTTTTTTTTTTTTTTTTTTTTCGAATTACATGTTTGACCATGTTTTAATTAAAATAGATTATACTAACGATTTTAAAATATAGATAAGTTTGATCTGTATTCTCTTATTTTATTTTTCGTATTTTTTGCTTTATTATAGCTTTTATGGTTAAGTAGCTATGTAGGTTTTATGTTACGACGGAGCCGCGCGGCCGCGCGTTTTCGGAGCCGCGCGCGGCTGGACGTTGGGGGGGGTAACAGTCCCGCGGGCCGAACGTGCCAGTGGTTAAAAGAGAAAATGTATGTGCGTTGTTGACTTTTTTATTGTTCTGCGTTTGAATAGGATCCGTTTTGGTATGTGTGTGTTGCTTTCTTTTAGTTGTCATGGAGATAGGAGAGTTTTTAGATATGTTAGGGTGTTACCAGACCAATCGATCGATCGTCGATCGACGGCATCGATCGATGGTAGAAGACGTCGATCGAAAGTTTCTACCAGACCAATCGATCGATCGTCGATCGACGGCATCGATCAATGGTAGAATGGATTAGTCGACGTCGATCGAGCTGCTTGATTATTATTACTGATGGAATATAGCTGGGGTTAATCGATCGACGTCGACCGATGCGATCGACCGCCAATCGATAGATCAGTTAGTGGAACGGTATCCGTCGATCAGCCAAAGCTACCTCACCAATCGAGCAACGTCGATCGATGTCGATTGATGGCATCGATCGACGATCGATTGATTGGTGTAGTAACACCCTAAGAGTAAGGGAAAAGGGAGTACACCGGTTTTTACGCACACACTTGTGCACTTATCTCCTGCGTGTTTGGCTATGTCTCTATTGAGATCGACTAACGTGACTAAAATTGGATCGGGAAAATTATATCTATTACCGGCTTAATTTCACACATTTGGCAGAGAAGTAATGGAACATCATTCATTTAGATAACTTTCAGCTCGAATTACAACAGCATTAAACATTGTTAGGTCACCATTCTTCTTTGTAATAATTTTTTTGCGAGACATTTTTTTATATACCATACTATCCGATACCTATTTCTGCCAACGTGTGTGGACTGTGTTCCGGTTTTAGGGGAATGGGTGCCTAGTAACAATAATATAGTAATTACTGGTACATGATGCAATTCAACTTAGTTTCTGGGATGGCTATTTAAGGTGCTAACAAGCGACTTTAGCAGATTTTAAACTGACAATCACGTCAAAATGTGTAGTGTAACTGATTTGAAAAAAAAATATGTTAAACGATTAAGTTCATATTACATAGTTTAATTAAATCGTAAAGTTGTGTATGACGCGGACAAAACATTGATAATCACACAAAATCTACCAGGAATATTTAAACGAAACTTTTACTATCTTACCTGCAAGCAATTTTACTACCTATCTTTTAGTATACGCCTTTTTTTTAAATTAAAGAATAGGTACTATCTTTCATTTAATTTTTTCGACTAAACTTTAAGAGTTTTGGACGCAGAGCATACGACTCTCTGGTCGCTCAAGGTCGCCGGTGTATCGCATCTGCGAGGCATTTGGTATTGCAAATATCTATGCAGCTGGGACCACTTAAAATCAGAAGAGATTAAAAAAGCATATACTAAAAACGCCTAATGTATCAATTTACATAGTAGAAATACTTATCAAGTGAAAATTAAACAACATTGCATAACAACGCACTGTCGCTTGTTGCTAGTCGGCCGCTTACGTTTAGAAACTTGACGCCTAACTTAGAAGTGATAAGCGATTTTCATTTACAAATACTACAAACTTTTAAATGTCTTGTAATGCGACAAGAATAATTATGTAAAAATCTAGCTATAGCTGTAATTATCTAATTTACAAAGTTTACAAATAGAAATTCGGAAAACGTTTTTTTTTTTTTTATATTGTTATAGGCTTGCGTTTGACCGCAACTCACCTGATCTTAAGTGATGATGCGGCCTAAGGTGGAGCACGCTTGCCTAGAATAAACCGGTTCACTCGTGCCTTGAAGATACCTAGATTATATGTATCGGGGAATAGAGAGGCGGGCAGTGAATTCCACAGTCTGGCAGTTCGCACAATAAATGTGGAAGAAAAGCGCTTGGTTCGAGACCGTGGAACTTCAACCGTATAGCGGTGACGCTTCGCCGTATCCCTGCTCGTCCGGTGATGGAATGGGGATGGGGGAATTAAGTTGTGCAATTCCAAAGCACACTCTCCGAAATGTACCCGATAAAAGACCGATAGGCTGGCAACGGCGCGGCGGTGTTCAAGGCTTTGGAGCTTAGCCTTAACCAGGAAGTCGGTCTATGAGCCTCTTGGAAACTTATAAAAATCTTCTATACCTACAAACAAATTAAATTGATGTGCCTGATGTAATATTAAAATAACAGCTTTTTACTGAATGTATTCGAATGTTTACACGGCAGTAATAACACAAAATCTATTTTTGTAACATTTTGGCCTGCTTGGCTGCCTGGCTCTGAAACGGCTGGTACGATTTTGACGGGACTTTCACTGGCTGATAGCCAGTGGCGGCGTAAAGGGGGGGCGGAGGGGGCGGTCCGCCCCGGGTGCCAAGCACCAAGGGGTGACAACGAAAACATACTTGAACAGCCAAAGTATGCACACGAAATCTCGCTCTATTAAGACATATCAATAAATAACTAACCTACGCTTGTCTACTTCCTTACTAATATCATATTTTGAAACGCATCGAAACCATATTATTTTCATATCTTTTATCGAATATAATTGAGAGCGAGTGTACTCATTTGGGAGCGTTACTTCAAGGTTTAATGTTTTTCAGAACTGTAGAAAGAGTTTACACGTTGTTTTCATCATTCACACATCGGTGGGAAATATAAATGTAGTCGTGTCCGTTATATGATTTATCAGAGACAAGATGGCCCATTACAACGCTGTTAAACCACTATTCTTTTCCAAGAGATGTGTGATCCCAGCACCCCAAAGAAAACGTCGAAACAAGAGAAGCAGCATCAATTCTTTGACTTCAGTTTTCTATGCTATCTTTTCTTTTGGTGTGAAATCCTAGAAGTTAATCAGACAGAAAAGTACAAACATCTGGGCTATCGTTAGAAAAGCGTGTGATAAAAATTAAAGCTTAAAAAATGTTCTTCGAAGTCAACGCAACCATATAGTGGAAAGGGCTATTTGCTACGTAACAATATTAAAGAGGATTTAAACATTCCGATTGAAGGAAAAAGAGGAAAGAGGAGATTTCGAAAGCATATGCCTGGAGAAATGGCCCGAGATACTGAACTTGCATTACCAGAGGAGTTGCAGAGAGCAATGTTAGAATGTCGCGACAGATTTTACTAAGAACTACATCATCATTACAGGGCACAGGATTTTATTCTTGTAACATTTAGTGTTATTCAGCATAAAATGTTGGTAACATCACCAGAAGAAGATTTTCGTGGAATCGTGGAATGGTTCTAAATCTGTAAAAAAAATACATCCTGTTGGAGATTTGGAGATACAATTGAGGCGCCATTTGGAAACCGCCAACATTTCTGCCCAAGAAGCGGTTCAATGGACTACATTAGAGTTTCTCAGATTCAATGTAACATGACGGCAGAACAGAGATCTCGGTGGAAGTTGAAAAGTTCTATGGACAGCTGTAAAAATCTCAGGCGGTGAGGCCTTTTCCCATGGTACTGAAGATCCAAGGGCCCAATTGACGCGCCATTTCACCAAGGATATCCCGGACCTTGATCAAAGCGAGATTAGTGCGGCTCTGGAATAGCTTAAAAACAGCAAAGCTTCGGGCGGTGACGGCATTACGACTCAGCTTTTAAAAGCAGGTGGGGCTCCTGTCCATAGAGAGCTAGTAAAGCTATTTAATGCCGTCATCCACAGCGGTAATACACCGGAGGCGTGGAGCGGAAGTGTTGTGGCATTGTTCTTTAAAAAATGAGATAAAACTCTTCTTAAGAACTACCGGCCGATATCACTTCTGAGCCACGTAAACAAGCTGTTCTCAAGAGTCATCACGAATCGTCTCGCAGGTAGACTCGAAGTGTTCCAGCCGCCAGAGCAGGCTGAGTTTAGTAAAAGCTTCCTCATCGTGGACCACATCCATGCTGTACGGTAGATTGTACAAGAAACCTATGAGGATAATCAGCCGCTGTGTATGGCATTCGTCTACGAAAAAGTCTTCGACTCCATCGAAACCTGGGCCGTACTAGATTCTCAGCTGCGATGGCGATATATCGAGGTGCTGCGGTGTCTTTACAACGCCGCAACAATGACCGTCCAAGTAAAAGTCGAAAGCAATCCCGCTGCGCAGAGGGGTGAAACAAGGTGATGTTATATCTCCGAAACTTTTCACCAACGCGCTGGAGGACGTCTTCAAAACATTGGACTGGACTAGGTGGGACATTAACATAAACGGTAAGTAGGTACATCATACATCTCCGGTTTGCCGACGACATCGTTATTGTGGCAGATCTCTGGAAGAAGTGAGCGAAATGCTGTATTCCCTAAATGAATCCTCAAGACGAGTGGGTCTAGGCATGAACTTGGACAAAACGAAGGTTATGTTCAACCAACACGTCGTGCCAAGGCCGATCACCGTTGATGGCCACTTGCTCGAAGTGGTCCAGGAATACGTCTAACTTGGACTGTCGAAGTTGTTTCGGCCAAGTTGGATTGTCTGATCCAACTTGGCCGAAACAACTTCGAGAAGGAAGCCGATAGGAGGGTGCATTTGGGGTGGGCAGCATTTGGTAAGCTTCGTCGAGTCTTCTCGGCGCCTATACCGCAGAGTCTGAAGACGAAAGTCTTTGACCAGTGCGTCCTGGCTGTTATGACTTATGCTGCCGAGACGTGAACACTTACAGCGGGGCTAACTAGCCCCGCTTGCGAACTTGTGAACTCACAAGTTCTGAGTTGCTCAGCGGGCAATGGAGCGAGCAATGCTTGGAGTTCCTCTAAGGGATAGAATTCCCAACGAGGAAATCCGGAGGAGAACTAAAGTCACCGACATTGCTCGCAGAATCAGCAAGCTGAAGTGGCAGTGGGTTGGTCACGTCTGTCGCAGGATCGACGGCCGATGGAGCAGACTTGTCCTAGAGTGGAGACCGCGAATCGGTAGACGCAGCCGTGGGACGCCCTCCAGCCCGATGGACCGATGACCTGAAGAAGGTAGCCGGTTCTGGCTGGATGCGGAAGGCAGAGAACCGGGAAAAATGGCGCGCCATGGAGGAGGCTTATGTCCAATAGTGGACCAAAACTACGCTGAAGTGATGATGATTAATGTAAAATGGGGGCTATTTTGAGTTTGTTCCAAGTTTAGCGTTGGTTAGATGGCTTCATGCGAAACAAGCTTTTGAAAGTTAAAATTAATAAAATCATACTGACTTTTGATCTACAATGAGCCAGCCAAGAGTGCAACTAACCAATCTTTCGATTTTATCAATTAAAAGAGACAGGAAATTCAATTTTGATTGTACCTATGTTTACATACTTTAGTAAAATAAAGTCTCGTATGCATGTTTAGTATAATTTGGTGTTTTATTTTAAGTAACTAGGGGTGCTCAATACACATCCGCCCGGGGTGCCAAACTACCCTACGCCGCCACTGCTGATAGCTGATATTATTAAAGGCAACATAGGCTACCTTTATTTAAAAAAAAGAATTAGGGTTCCGTGCAAAACAATTAAAACACCACAGATAACTGAAATTCACGTGGACAAATACGCGGGCATCAGCTAGTGCATATAAATTTTCGCATATAATTTTCGCAGAACGAAGCCTAAAACTGAAAATGGCGAACAATAATTAATTAGGTATTATGTGAAAGTGACATGAATTTCTCCAACCTGATCATCATTGAGAATGTAAATTTCATGTATTTTTTGGCTCTGCCTGACAAAATGCGAGTTTATTTTTATCTCCTACTAGCTTTTTCCCGCGTCTTCGCCCGTGTGATATTTTTTACGGATCCCTAATTTACTTGATAATAAAATATAGTCACTCAGGAATAACGTAGCTTCCTATAAGAGAAATAATTTTTAGGATCGGACCAGTAGTTTCGGAGATAAATGCGTTCACACAAACAAACTCTTCATCTTTATTATATTAGTACTAGCGGACCTGGCAGACGTTGTCCTGCGACCCGACAATAGCGCCACCTGCCGGGTCCAATTGTGAATCTAAACTATTCTCGAATCCATTGGAACACACACAAACAAATTCAGCAAAATCGGTAAAGCCGCTTAGGAGTTCACTTTCATACACACGCACAGAAGATTTTTATATATAAGATAGTATGAATTTTAGTATAGATTGTCATGTCAAAAATGTAGTCACCTTTCACTGTTCTCAGAAGTCTTATGACTGACTGTACTATTGTTGACGATCATTGGAAAATTAACAAAGTATTATTTCTTTCTTGAACTACATCCAAAAGTGAAATGGGAGATTGAATTCTAAAAAAAATATACGACAGTTTCTTTTTTTTATTTTCCTTTAGCTAATTATTATTTATTTATATTTCCTGCACAAAGGTACAGTGCAATTTAGACTTTATGGCGGCTCTGAACTCGAGTCGAGTAGCTGCGCAGTAACCATAATTTCACGTGTCAGCGGG
This sequence comes from Charanyca ferruginea, assembly GCA_947361185.1. Taxonomy (NCBI): domain Eukaryota; kingdom Metazoa; phylum Arthropoda; class Insecta; order Lepidoptera; family Noctuidae; genus Charanyca; species Charanyca ferruginea. Next base: position 24,610,717 of record OX376058.1, on the reverse strand, counting down.
AGTGAGGGGCGAAGTTAAGTTCGAATCGAACTGTACAAAGACGGACTTAATGCCTTAGGCATTCTCTACCAATCATATAAGGGGGGTTAAGAGATAACATAAGCATGACTAAGCTAAAACCATAAGAAAGGATACGAGTATGCCTATACTTTTTAATCCACGACTTCGTCAGCGGGCGAAGTCGCGGGCAAAACCTTGTTAATCTAGGTTTCCTTACGATGTTTTCCTTCACCGATATCCAAGAAAAACTTAGAAAGTATATCCAAGGTGTGTTACAGGTGAATGCAGCTAGCTTTAAACATTTTACAACAGTTGTATGTGGGATGCTTAAATATTACTAGTCTTTACCGTAAAAAAATAATCGTAGCGATCTATTAGTAGGCAAATAGTCAAAACCCGCCACACTATCCCCAAACCTTCTGTAAGCAAGAATCAACAGTGACGACCACCAGGAAAGCGCCGAGGCAATGAAGCTCGATGAGTCCCGGAGAACAGTTACAACTGTTTTGGATCCCGCAACAAAATTAATCAGAAAAGAACAGCGGAAGTGTAAGAAATACATATTTTTCACTTCTCTCCATATCAAGCTGGAGACAGAACAGAACTAGGCCAAATTGGCACAAAGGGAACGTTTACAACTCGGGGAAGCCCAACTGCAAAGCACCACGGATTACAATTAACATCACTAGCATTGCTGGTATTTTTATTTCTTGCTTTTATTATTACTTTTTAGGCCCATGAAAGGCGTTGGAAGGCCTCCCACTAGGTGGACCGATGACCTGGTAAAGGTTGCGGGGATCCGCTGGATGCGAGTCGCACGGGACCGGTCAATGTGGCGCCACTTGGGGGAGGCCTATGTCCAGCAGTGGACGTCTTTTGGCTGAAATGATAATGATGATGAGGCCCATGATCAGTAAATTTAAAATGTCACATTGGTACTAGCCCGGTATCGAACCCACCAACTCATGTATGAGGCGGGTGCTTAGACCACTGGACCATCATGGCCGTCACGGTCTGCGAATGTTTTCGTGACAATAATGATAAAAACTTTTCTTACTGCCTGTTCAAATTACAAAATTTGTGAACGGGTCCAGTTGACCTATTCAAAATATGCATAAGGTCAACTGAACCTACGGAATCAGTTCGAGTGGGATCAGTTGACTAAAGAGCCAATTGCGAGTTAATCATCATTTGAACTCGTAAATACTTACTGACCTGAATATATTTACTGATTACAAAAAAAGGTATCTGCAATACGCGTAACGCGATTACCATACTTTAAAAGCTATTAATTTGGCGCTTGCAGTCAAAGCATGATTTATTAACATAGTTCAGTGTGTTCAAGTATGACGCGTTTCGCTACATAAAACTTGTATGTCTGTCGACATGAACTTATTTATTTATTTAACTTTGCATGTTTATGTGTTGGTGTTATTTTAGCAATGTTCTTACCTATTGCACTTAGCAACGGTTAATAGGTAATAGATGTCTTGTGGGACCGATTTATCGAACCGTTTTATTAGTTTCTTAATTTTGTAGTACCGACTTTTAGTTGGATAGCTGCGTTGGTATTCTTGGTATATTGGAATTCATATTCCCCAATCTCTTCGACAAAAAATTGTTTACAGATTGTCTAATGTGGGCGGGCAACCTTAGATCTTTCGCACAACACTAAACACTTTACTTGCCATCAATCAAGAAAAAGAAAAAGTAAAAAAAAAGTAAGTTCAAGAAAAACTTACCTCGTTTTATCAATGTCGATATCTATGGTTTCAAGTCAAGATTTTTTTTTAACTTTCTGGTTGGAATTCAGATTTTGGCAAAGGATACTACCCATTGAATAAACACAGTCCTACTGCCACTTCACACTCACCTAAAGCTGCTTTTACATAATTATTATTTAATTTCAAATTAGTAATTTCAGACGGCATGAAAAAGTTCGTTTTCGTGAAGGTTTAGCGTAGAAATAGTTAAGCACAACACATATACAGCACCACATATTATATATATTTAAAACTGAACAATAACAAGACTTTGTTTCTACTACTTGGAATTTTGCCCAGTAGGTACCTACACTACACTACGCAACGCAAATGAGTAGACGTAGTGCATCGTACAACAATGTTTGTAAATACATACAGTTGGTAAGGTTAGGTATATTACTTTCATTCATACATGCATAAACACACATGCATATAAAGAAGAGGGATGAAAAGCATGTGACCGAATCGGATTTATTCTTTGTTCGTCCTGAAGTTTTGTCGCACATTCCATTTTTTTCCAAATTCCAGTATCACAATCAAAATCACAGAAATAGTTTACTAATCATCTTATCATTATTACAGTTTAAATATACAGTCATATACAGTCAGATTTGTAATAAACAATATTGAAGACGTAATAATTTCAAGAGTACCAAAACAAAAGATATAAAAATGATTTAATTTTTAAATTTTATAAAACACCTCTCTAGAAAATAAAGTTTTTTTATAACTAATTTAACATTAAACGAAACGTGAGTATTGTTACACATTATAGACTGAGAAAACGGATTAACTCACTGTGTAAGGAAAGAACAAGGAAAAAAAGAAAAAAGAAAGTAAGCCGGTCGCCGAATGGTGGCCGTAAGCCATTTAAACTAGTCGTTCGAACCTGGCAACACAGTGAGTTAATCCGTTTTTCAGTCCATAATTGATTAAAAAAATCGAATAAGTACATTTTTTTTGTTGACTTGTAATTTGGTACGAAGCTAACTTCATAGTGATATGGAACAAACTAAGATTTTATTTTGGAATGTGGGACAAAACTTCAGGACGACCGAAGAATAAATCCAAAAGAGTTATGAAAATAAATGTGAATGGGGGCTGAGGAAAGGAAGGAAAATGAAAAGATGCATGGATTGTGGGAAGAATGAATGAGATGAGAATGTTGAGATCGATGTATGGAGTGATCAGAATGGATACGGTCAGAAATGAGTATATCAAGTTAGAGAGTGGTGTCAGTGAAAAAAAAGTTGAAAGAGAATCGTTGGTGTTGATACGGGATGTGATGAAACGTATACTAGAGGATGTTTGAGAGTGGTGCCAGTGACAAAAAAGTTGAAAGTGAATCGGATGTGATGAAACGCATATAACCAAAAAAGTTGTAAATATAAATGTAGATGGATGCAGAGGAAGAGGATTGATGTGAGGAGAAACATGGATGGATTCTGTGAAGAATGGTATGAAAGAGAAGGAAGTCAGTGACAACATGACGGAATGGAAGAAGAAAACGTGTTGCTCCGCCAAATAACATGGGATAAGGGCAGGAATATAATGCATAAACTTCTTGCTATTTTTTTTCTATTTCTTCCATTGTCACGGGCTTATTTGTAAAATACTCATAACCTCGCAGGACTACATTACCAACATTATAAACGACAACATTTATTCTATGAGTTTTATCAATAAATTTTTTTATTCATGAAAGTAAATTTTAAAATTGATTTCTCTATATGTAAACAACTCTACGCGGTGCCAAAAGAAAACACAAAATAAGTAAACAAACAGCGCGTTACGCATCTAGAGGCGGCAAATACTACAAAATACGTTCTAAAATGTGTAAGTATAATATATCAAAAACTATTTTTGTTACATTAATTAAGTGTTGTAAAATAAACATGGGTCAATTATAGAATTATGTTAGAGATTGGATAGTATATGATTTTAGTAATATAGACCTACGTGGTATTTAGTGTTTTGAAAAAAATCCTATATATAGTTGATTGGTTGGCTTAGGCACTACCCTTTCAGTCGGGGGTTCCGGAAGTATCTCCAGACCCTGCGACCCCCGACGTAGCTGTAAGATAGAACACCGGGGTGGTTTTTAGTTAGTAGGAATCTGACAGACCCCTTCGCCTGCCTCAGGGCGGAGGATATCCATGAGGATTTTCCAAACTGGAACAAAAAAAATGCACTACCCTGTACTAATTATATTGTTGTATTCTAGCGAAATGCCACACACAACACACACACACACACACACATGCCTACGCGCTAAGCAGTCATATTCCGAAAATAATATCGCAGGATAAACCCCCCTAGGGATTAACCGTTATCTAAGTATTTGTACAAAATTCTGGATATTTTCACTAAACTAATTGGGCCTTTTCCGAATATCGGCAAAACAGGATAGCACGTTAACAATTTAATAGGGAAACCCTAATACCTATCTTAAATTTACCTGTTTATTTCATACGTTACTGTTGGAACGCCGGATGTGCGAATGATAAGAAATAAAAATTACATCGCCTACTGTTTACAATCAGACAAAACTAAGGTAGCAAAGTATATACCTACCGGAATTCCCTGATTTTCAGTTTTACAGTCCTTAAAATAAAGACGTTAAAAAAAACTCAATTATTTATTATTTTACTTAATTATCCAAGGAGGAGCTTTTTTGGGACAAGCCCGCCACACTATTCCCTAACCACTGTAACTCCTGTAAGCCATAATCAACAGTGGCGACCACCAGAAAAGCGCCAGAGCAATGAAGCTCGACGAGTCCCAGAGAAACGATCCCAGAGGAGCTTGTGGCAAAAAAAAAACCGTACGAATTGATCGATTATGATCGCTTGCTGCGGTCAGTCCGTCGATGGGTGCCCATCCATTTCATACCGAGATCCCTCTGTGCCTCAGAAAGTACATAAAACAGTTAATCCCGGTCCCCTATCATTCATAGATCTTTGACATTCGATAAGGGTAGTCAGAACCCAGGAAGCCTGACTACCTGTCTTATCAAGAGGTATCGTGTTGCTCAGTAACTGGGTGTGGAGGTCCGGTTAGACTTAAAGCAACATACTTTCCAGCATACTTGGGAAAAAAACAAGGCAGATGATGACATAGCAACAGTGGCTACAAGTTGAAACAGATACTTCTCTAGACTTAAAAAAATAAAAACAAGTGAACAAAGTAACATGTTATTTAAAAAGAGGTTCTTTCAACAACAAGTATTTTAGTAGACATGACTAATGCGCAAAAAGTGCGCGTGAGAAAATTAACACAAACAGCTGTACCTACAACGTTCTTCCGCCCGCGGAGGCCACACGAAAACTTGAGCACAACTGAGATCCGCTTTGAAGCTATGGAAAATCTATACTTATACTTCGGTTTAAAGAAGTTTATTTCTCAAAAAGAACATACATAGTTCACTTAAATATGAGAAACATAACGAATACAAATAAAAAATATAATATCTTAAGTAATGAACATGGTTGTCGTTCGATCTATCGTACATACAGTGGGTAGTCGTTTCTTATTGTTGGTTGGTCAAATACAACTTTAACCTATTTTTAAAAATGTTAATTGATGACGAGTCTCTTATTTCTTTAGGTAACTTATTATAAGGCTGCGCTCCCTCAAACTGAATAGTTCTCCTCCCATATAAAATTCTTACTGAAGGCAGTTCTATACTATCCCTATTCCTAGCGAAGTAATGGTAAGTTTTGCGTTTGAATGTGATTTGTAAGTGTATTTTGTTAGTTAGAATTACTTAATATTTTAAAGAGTATATACAGTCTCGCATTTTAACTCGCCCCTGCTTCGTTCGTGGCAATGCTAAATGCTTTTCTGGGATCAATGTGTGAGGCATCAACTAAAGTTTCATTTCATAAATGAGTATCGTGAAAATTTTTTTGAGATGATGGACGAAAGTTGAGTTTCTTTTTTGTTAATTTTATTTTGTTCATATTTGTTACTTATGTTTTCTTGTCGTAAAATATGTACTTTTTATATTTTTATTTACGGTACAATTATTTGGACACTGTCTGTTATGTTATATTATGTTTCTTGATATAAATAAAGAGGTGAAGATTGTTTTTTTTTTTGTGTTTGTAAAAGGTAACACCTGGAAGTGCTGGTTCGATTACAAAAAACTTACACTGATAAAAAGTTATTCTATTCCCGAGTGCCATATTCTTTGTTTTATGGAAAAGGTTACTTGACTTCCACGCATACAAACATGTACGCATAAGCTAGTGTATTATGAACTAAATGGAACTTTCTGAGACCAAATTGTAGATACCAATTTAAATTGTACACAATTAGTTCACTAATAGTCTTCTTTATGTTAAAAGTTTGCTTAAATGGCATATTTCAAAATAAAGTTTTTTTTTAATACTTACCTTATAGGTGCTTTATTTGTTTTAATTGCATTCTCCTCCACTGTTTGTGTCGTCATTATCATCTTCCTGCCCTTGTCCCATGTCACTTAGGATAGGCGCAATACGTTTTCTTCTTCCATTCCATTCTACCAAACATCAATACCACAGGCTTCCTTTTCATCGTTCATATAATTATATATCGTTCTTCACACAATCCATCCATATTTTCATTGGCTTTCCTGTTCCTTTATATCCATCTACATTAATGTTCATAACTCTTTTGGTCACATGCGTTTCATCCCTCCTCATCACATGCCCATTCCTTATCAACTTTTCTGCCACTGGTGCTACTCTCAAACTTCCTCCAATATTTATTTTATTTTTGATTTTAATATTTTGGTCACTGCTTCCATCTATTTCAACCTTCTCATCTTATAAACAATTGCAGTCGTCCCTCCAATGCTTGTATCGTACACAATTCTGTTGTTTGTTAGGGATTTAGTACATGCGAGTCCAATTTTAAACATCACTACCCATTTATGGTTTTCCATTCAAGTGTTTCTCTTCCTTTTTTTTTAAGAGATTTTGCACAAATTTGGCCCTCACTCATTTTGTCTGCGTTATTGGCTATTTTGTTTTTCGAAAACTTCAAGGGAAAGAATTAGGTTTCTCCGCTTTTGATTTCAAAACATTGCATTTGATCATTAGGCTTTTTTCTTCTTTTTTTTATTCTGAATTTATTTATAGGGATTTTCACGCATAGCGTTTTCCACTCCCATCTTATCTTGTTCAAAATATACTACAAAAACCTACCTACAATATTTGGGCCATAAACTCGAACAGACATTATTTGTGTATAAAATGCCTATGTTCCTTCTGTTCCAATTTAAGGCCACTATTAATTATTTCTTGCAGACTCATGTCTACTGGGGCATTACCCGTGGTTTGACCGGGCTAGAATAACACCCACCCATTTCATCCCGAGGGTATGTCGTATAAGGCGACTAAGGGAAAATTCGGAAGGACTTGACTTCACTGCGATCTCCAAGACGACTGCCGGGCGTGGAGATTATGGCAACCACCCTTTTTTATGGGGGAACCCTTGGTTCGTCAGTGGACGTCTTCCAGTTGATGATGATAATGATAATGAACCGCCATGGCCGCCATGCTAGGCGTTGACTTGAGCTCACTTTACCTAAATTCACCGAGGAAGATTTTTATAGAATACACCGACCGCCTGCTCTTGATTAAAACTTCCTGTGCATTCGATTTTAAACCTAATAGTATCATGCCTCGATTGAGCTTCTCTCAACCATAAACCGACCGTGTAACTACTGCATAGTTTCCTGTGATGCTTTCGCTTTTCTATTGCAAACGGGAAATGGAAGAAAGGTAGTAGAAACAGCTGCTTTCTCTCTGGCGTAAATTTCAAATTGTAATTGAGGAAAATGTTAGATTAAGAGTTTTAATTTATGTCGAAGTCAAAGTCAAATCATTTATTTCAATTAGACTATTATAAGGTACATTTGAACGTCATTTATAAGAGAGAAAAAAATAGAAGCGAATCTAGTTGCCACTTTCAAAAGGTAGTTTCGTATGGAGAAGAATGGGAAAGAACCTCCAAACTTACATTAAAAAAAATGGTTTGTATAGCTTTGTATGTGATAAGAATCAGAAGTTTAATCTACCTTACATATTTTAAATGGGTGGATTTAAAAATGTATGTATTAACTATGTACACCAATGTACGGCTTAAGATATTTTCATGGGATTTATTAGCCAATTATAGAATTATGTTAGAGATTGGACAGTAGCCCTCTTATGCAATGGAAATACTATATAACCATTTGTTAAACGTTTGGTAAGTATTAATTACTGTGCTGTAAACTGCAGCGATGAATACGGGAAATCAATATTGCGATGATGATGAAATAATAATTGTCCAAACTAAAAACTGGACAAGTGCAAGTCCGACAGCGTACAAAGAAGGTTCCTAAAGATCGAGCAATTAGTGCCGATAAAAACATGTTTCCTGTATATTACTTATTGTTATTCCTATTCAGAATAATCATTGCAATATTATAATAGTACCAAACGTTTACCAATTGGATTTATAGTATTGCATTAAGACACTTCACATTTTCACAGAATACTTACTCTGTAGAGTGTCTACTTACTGCTGTCTACGCCGATGCAAATATGTTTCTTATATGGGGAGTAGTCCTTTTATTGTTGACTTAACTTTATTTTGATTACTTGTTGTCAATAGTACTCTTTGCGAATTTTAAGAGTTTACTTATTATGATTTATAAGATACAGCCTACTAAGGGACAGGCCGCACCTGTCAGAAACGGAACTCTAAATATGTCTAAATGCCATTGTATAAAATTGCCAAAATATTGCAAAATGGAAAGTGTGTCTGCCAACGTTGATTAGTGCAATTTGCAAGTGTGATGTGAGTGATTAGTAAAAGTACTTTCGTTCGATGAGGCAAGTGCTAACGATCGATGTGGGTTGGTATAATTATTACTTTTAATTATTAGTCACTTCCTTCTTGTCTTTCTTGCGTCGTTTCCAAAATGCTAGGGGTCCCGACCTATCAGGGAATAACTTTCCATTGCCCCCCTCTTGTTCCCCGATAAAAATAAATAACAAATCTGGGTATCTTCGAAGCACGTGTGGACCGATCTATCTTAGGCAAGAGTGCTCTACCTTAGGCTGCATCATCACTTAAGATCAGATGACTTGCGGCCAAACGCAAGCCTATTCCATACTAATCCATACTAATATTATAAATGTGAAAGTAACTCTGTCTGTTACGCTTTCACGATTAAACGGCTGAATCGATTTTGATTAAATTTGGTATGAATATAGCTAAAGACCCGGGGAAGGACATAGGCTACTTTTTAATCCGTAACTTCGTCTGCATCCGCGATAACCGACATTCACGCGGACGAAGTCGCGGGCAAAAGCTAGTATAATATATAAAAAAAAACTACAGACGATGTTGGGCTATTTGTTCCGGCTTTCAAAGCACCCGATTATGGAGCCAGCGGTGCAGCAATGAACCAATAAAGAGTAAGTCAATGGAGTCATGCAAGGTGGTCAATTCTACCTTCAGATCCGTCTGATAGCCCTCAATCTGTACTGTAAGTGGTTTTTTTTTTTTACTGTTAAATAGGCTTGCGTTTGACCGCAATTCACCTGATCGTAAGTGATAATGCGGCCTAAGTTGGAACACGCTTGCCTAAGATGAACCGATTCACTCGTGCCTTAAAGATACCCAGATTATACTTATCAGGGAACAGAGAGGCGGGCAGGGAATTCCACAGTCTGGCAGTTCGCACAATAAATGTGGAGTCAAAGCGCTTGGTTCGAGACCGTGGAACTTCAACCATATAGCGGTGACGCTTCGCCGTATCCCTGCTCGTCCGATAATGGAACGGGGATGGGGGAATTAAATTGTGCAATTCCAAAGCACACTCTCAGAAATGTACCCGGTTATTACGGCTTCAAGATCGATCACTAACGTCAACTATCTATTACCTGATGCATATTGTAGGAAAAATACAGTTTGATCATTTCGAATAATTTATTATGCCAAGCTTCCACGCTGGCGAAGATTCGTCTAGTAAATTTTCTACACGTCCGACAATCGACCGAAAATCTCGTGTCTTTCTAAATTTTACAGGAGTTAAAAAAACGTCGTCGTGGCCGTCGAAACTTTAAGAAGACCAGTCACACCAGGTGACCTACCACAAGCTCTTAACGCGATCCAAACGCGATCCATTTTAGAACCTTCTGTATTTTGTTTCTGTCAATTTAGGTCCTAAAAAGGATCGCGTTATGAGCTCGAGGTAGGTCTCCAGGTATTTCAAAATAATTTGCTTAATTGTATTTTAATTACAATAAAATGTTGGTAAAAATTACAATTTACTGGATACTTAGGCGTCGCCAACGATAAACCTTCATCACTCCTACAAAGTCGTCTAGTTAATACCATCTTCGTAACCAACATCGAAACCAATCAAGCTCCACCAACTAAATGTTGTAACTAAACAGAAAGTTCAAGCAACTCATGTCAAAGACCAGCGCCAATAAATTCCGTTCACTTTCTACGTGACTCGAACATGTTAGCATATCACAAACATTAATTTAACCAAATCGATTGTTCACAATACAATATTTGGACCAGCGCCAGTCGCTCGCGTTATTTTGTCGTCGTTACGACTCTTGCCGATGATTGATCCCTCATTGTTACTTAGATTTGGTAACATTTTATATGGGTCACAGAATGTTTATCGGTTTTTTTATTGCAATGTCAATCACACATTTCATGCTGTCTATTTTGCGACGTACTGTTGAATAGTTTGCATTTACATTGATTTAACATGCGGTTTTTCTTGATTGTGTTTCTATATTTACGTTGGCTGTGTGGGTAAAAAGAGAATTATAGGGTGATTTTAAATTCACTATAAATTATTTATTTTTTTTACTTTAAAATATGGAATTAAAAATTGATTGATGAGTTGAGTAAGTACAATATTCACAATATTGCTGCTGTTTTACATGGAGACACTGCTTACCTGACCTTCACAACCCAGTTAAGATAAGCCTAGATGTCAGACTTTCTAGCTTTGCAAGTTCGACTGTCAAAGATCTACGAATGACAGCCGGAAATGGACCCATTTCATCCCGAGGGTGTCGCAGAAGACGTATTAGGGAAAATCCGGAAATCTAGCAGCAGCGGTGTCTGTGTGCAAGCCACTTGGGGATCGCAGTCAAGTCAAGCTTTTGAAGCCTCACTTGACTGCGATCCCCAAGTCGCTTGCCAAGCGTGGAGATTATGGCAAACCCTCCCTTATGGTACGTAGTACTATTAAATTTTCTGTGCTTATGGGGCAGGCCTTTGTTCAAAAGTGGACGTGTTTCAGCTGATGATGATGATGATATTTTAAATGCATTGCAGTAATATGGAAGCGAGTAAAACTTCAGTTCCGGGTGACAAACATACTTGGTACTACAATCCTTACTTGGTTCCATGGTGCGTGACAGATCACTATAAACGCAAATAAATAATCGATAATCTATGTAAAATGATTATTGTTTTGATGAAGTAAAATGTGTAAAGTTATTTAAAAAATATTCGCGCGATATCGTGTCCAATTAAATGACACAATTTAATTATATTATCGTCGAAAGGATCTAGAATTAACTAGTTTACCGTATCTAGCGCTGAATTGAGATGAAGTTGCATGACATTTAGGAGCTGTCAACGCTTTTTTTATTTGCTGTCAAAGTGACGTTTATCCATGTCATTTGTACAGGACAACTGTCAAATGTAACCGATCCCTACAGAAAAGATAGTATTGTTGTACTCGTTTTAATTAAAATGTAGATATTAATACTTTGTTGGCCATTATGTTGTTGTTAGATTCTTTATTTAACTCGGTGGTGTTTAAGTTCGTTTATGGAGCTTTTTAAAATTAGAAGATTCGTCCTGTAGAATACGCCATACTTTAACGTTATTTGTAATGTTTGGTAGGTTCAGTAGTTTTCGATAACAATAGTGCTCCTCTATTTTAATGTTTTTTTATCTTTACAGTGTTTGTGTATATACAAAACTTACTGACTACGTATACGTGTACCTACTTACTACATGATTTTGATTTCCTTTTGACAGGATCAAAAGGAAATCAAAATCTAGTAAGTAGTACCGTAGAAGAAAAAAAAATATAGCAAAAATATATTGTAGAATAATATTTTATTTTATGTTTTTATCTTGAGCACGTAGGTACGTACCAGGGATACCTATGTACTCGAGACGTTCACAAATATATGTTACGATAACATTTTTCGTGCTCGCTACTTTTCCTGTAAACAATGACGACTTATCACATTATTATGAATAATAGATAAATAGGAAACTGACCGCCAATCACCAAATTTCTTTTTATCAGAAGCAACTCCCCTAATACCTACGCTTATCGTAGATTCGCAATTGACTGCTGAAAACTGCTAGAGTTTTCGTTAGCCATTATAACTTCAGCCAAATTAGCTTTAAAGTTCCGACCTCTTAAGGGTATGGCCCACGGAAATGAAATATTCCCCTACTGCTCCACATTTCAGCCATGCTAAAATGATGTAGCTTTGGCGACCCTCGGATCTGGAATCATTAGCTCCCGCCAATGAAAAAGCAAGAGTTTAAAAATACATGTAAATATGCTAGTATAAACGGAGTACCTACCTATAACAGACAGATCGACGTTGCAAAGACCTGTATTAATAACTAGCAACCCGACCCGGCTTCGCATGGGCCTATAGCCTTCGTCGATAAATGGACTATTCAACACAAAAATAAATTTTCAATTCAAACCAGTAGATCCTGAGATTAGCGCGTTCAACCAAACAAACAAACAAAGTCTTTTAGCTTTATAATATTAGTGTAGATTTGTAAAGCAGGCTTTAAACGTACGAGTAGGTACCTACGCGTAAAAGCGACGATTTTTCTCATCCACGTTTCACTCTAAAAGATAACACAGATGAAAAGACTGTTGAGGTATAGCAGTAGCTCGCAAGTGTTTCGCCTAGTTAAGAAAACGAAAAAATTGTATAAATGCAGATGTCACTGTACAGTAGGCAGGCCTTAGATAAGTTGGATGGATTGTCTGACAGAAGATACGGCAAGAAAGGTAGAAAACAGTAAGATAACAGCTGATATTGATATAAAATGGTTAACTATTGATATGAAAGACAAAACGAAATGACCCTATAAAATAAATTGATGTTGTATTTTCAAAAATGTCTTAATGGTCCAGTAATTAGGGCACCTGCTAGGTTATCTTAGACATAACTAACATCTGTGAAGTTTCTGAAATCGCCAATCCACCTTGAGTAACCGTGGTGCCTTCTCTATAGGAGAAGATGCATTTGCCCTGCAGTGGGACAATAATTATCTACTATTATTATTAACATCATCGAATGCTTGGCAGACATTGTCGACTAGAATACGACGTTATTTTCAGGAATGAGGACGGTGTATAACTGAGGATCCGTAGACTGACATTTTACGAAGGAGTATGGCCTAAGTACTGTTTGCCTATAAATCTTATACGTTCGGCACATCATATGCAAATGGTTACTTCACCGGTGCCCAAGTTTCAGCCCATGAAGCATATAGATACCTTTTACAGGAGACCTGTTTTTCAGCAGTCAACTGCGAGTCAGCGATAAGCTTATTAGGGGAGGTGTTTCTGATAAAAAGGAAGCTGTGATTGGCGGTCGCAGTTTCTTGTTATTATTCATAACCGTGTGATAGGTCGTTATCGGTTACAGGAAAAGTAGCGAGCCGTGAATAATAGTGTTATCGTACAATTTATTTGTGAACATAAAATGTACCATAATTGGAGAGCAATTTCTGTGCCAGTATACACGATTCACGATCAAAAACCAATGGCAAGTAAATAAAAATTTGGTTTTAGATGCAAAAAATTATTTACCTATTTGTTTACTAATGTACCTACACCAAGGAGCAGAAAGGTACCAAAAACTATACAATTCTATAATATTTTTATTTAATGGCGAGCAATGCCGATGTCGTCAATTGGGTTGTTGACACCATTAACCATTAATTCCCCGAAACCTCGATTAATTTTCAAATAACTGTACAATTCGATTTTAAGTTGCTTTAAAATTAATTAATAGTTAGTCAATTGAGTTGGTAAATAAGTGACGTCACAAGCCGCTTTTGTCATAAAAACTCTATGGCGGAATCTCGTTTTGACAGCTCATAAAAAGTATGTCAATTGATTGGTGGTGTCAAGCATGAAGTTATAGGTATAAATGGAGCCAACACTTAGAACAAAAACTTGAAACCAACTGTGGGCTGATGCTCTCTTTCTGAATGCATACATAAGAACGAGACAGTGATATGTGTTTTCTTTATCTTATGTACGCATTCAGAAAGAGAGCGTCTGCCCACAGTTGGTTTCACTTAGGTATTTAGAGTGTTGCCTCCACTTTTATCTATAAGCTTCTTGGTGTCAAGTACCCAATTCTACCAATGTCAAAGTGAAAAGGAAATCAAGAGTCCGGAAGAAAGAAATAAAAAAGAGAAAAGTTGAAGGGATGATAACCAAAAACTACCTCCCAAACATTGCAAATGCTATTTAAGTATTACTGATCTTCAATCTCATAAGTAAGACATAGTCTGTATAATCTATGAATACATATTTAAAACTAGCTTTTGCCCGCGACTTCGTCCACGTGAATTTTATCAAGGATCACATTTTTTTTTCAATTGATAAATATAGCCTTTAAATGGTGAATAGTTCGACACTGAAACTTACAACATCATAGTAGCTGGCAATTTATAATTATTTACATTTAAATAAAAACGAGTACCTACTATAAATTAACAGTGTCCTATTTAAGGATTCGGTTATATTTGACAGTTGTCCTGTCAGAATGACGTTGATAAACGTCATTTTTACAGCAAAAATTAAGTGTTCATTCAATTTCCAAGTCCTGACCTTAAAAGCGTCTGGCTAAAGTAATGGCTTATGAAAACTCAGATTATGAAACAAAAGGCAGATAGACCGCGCGGAACACTGAGAGTGAAGCCAAAAAAGCAAAAGCATTCGCTTTCGAATTCGCTTTCAATCTCGTAATAGTATTCGCTTTTGAATTTGTATTTGTATTTATATTTGTTTTTTAAACAACTCGTGTCAGTAAAGAACGAAGCGCGTTGTAGATATTCGCTTTTGAATTTGTATTTGCTTTTTTGGCTTCACTCTCAATGTTCCGCGCGGTCCATCTGCCTGTTGTTTCATAATCTGAGTATGAAAACGACATATTCCTCTGTTAATTTAAGCCATGTTATTATGATGTAGTTAGGTCTGGCGAACCCGTGGCTAAGTCAAAGTCATACGAATCTATCGGTCAAGGTTAAGATGCGCTTGCCGAGGTCAGTCCGTGGGGTGACCATCCATTTTCATACCGAGTTTCCGCCGTGCCTCAGAAAGTCTATAAAGCATCAGCTTTATAGACTTTCTGAGGACAGCCGGGATCATCAGATCCCGGCTGTCATTTCGTAAATCTTTGGCAGTCGTTGTGGGTAGTAAGAAGGCAGAAAGTCTGGCAGTCAGTCTTGTCAAGAGGTATAGTGGAGATTATGATACAATAGCCATTAGATAATAAACTCATGGTTAGAACACTCAGCAATCTTCTAGAATAAGTTCAAATCGTAGATTTGTATAGTTTTTATACTATGACAAGAGACTGTCAGACCAGGAGTCGTAAAGGCTTGGGCATGTATTTCTTCCTCTAATTAATATATTATCTATAGATCTCTAAAAGTTCTCCTACGTGTCATTTAACGTAGTTAGCTAGCTATCGATCCCTTACAGTATCGTGTTACCCAGTAACTGGGTTGTGGAGGTCGCTCCATGTAAAACACTGGTATTCAGCTGCATCTGGTTAAACTGGGATCCGATCCAACATAGTTGAGAAGAGGCTGGGCAGATGATGAGGTCGGGCGATACTGGACTCTCAGTTGATAAGAAATACCTATTTAACCTACACCTTGAAAGCCATCAGCTGTGACTGTGTAATAGACAATTGTCTAATGATTATGAATGAGGCCTTAACTGGTTTTAATAGTCTTAATTGAAACCTCTTTCACAGGAGAAACGTGTGACATTGACTGGATACATTTTAATTCATGACCAAATACTAGTTACGGGAATGTCGAATGAGGCATGATGCAGTTTTTAAATGACCTCCATACTAGATTCTGCCTGCGACTTCGTCCGTGTGGAATTAGAATATACCATAAAACCATCGATCACTAATAAAAGAACAGTGATTGATGTATAAAACATAGTCAATGACACTTGGCAAGACCGCCATCCCAAGACGCCTGCCAAGCGTGGGGATTATGCCCCCCTCCCCTGGGGTGACCTTTGTTCAACAGTGGACGTTTTCCGGCTGATGAAGAGAAAAAGAGAGACACTCGGCAATAGTATTGCTTTCTCTATATGAAATGCGATGAGTAGTTTCGAGGATTACCTCCTCCTCCTACATCTAAACTTACAAACTTTACCTTTTTATATTAATGTACATAATATACATTAATATAAGTAATATAAGTAATAGTCTACCGGTGAACGTTGCATTCTCTCATTTTTTCACGTATGTAATCGATAAATACAGGCTTTTCAAGCTTTTCTTCTAGCACTGACGGGCCTGTTGGTCTAGTGGTCACTGACCCTGACTGCTAAGCCGGAGGTCGTGGGTTCGATTCCCACCCAGGACAAACTTTGTGTGATGAGCATGATTGTTTGTTCTGTGTCTGGGTGTTTATCTATAATACCTATGTATGTATTTATAAATTATATAAGTATGTATATCAGTTGTCTGGTTACCATAACACAAGCTCTGCTTTGCTTGGGACCAGATGACCGTGTGTGAGTTGTCCCAAGATATTTATTTATTTATTTACTTATGTTTCCTAATTTAAATTTTCAAATGTTATAAAATGTTTTTGTTCATTCACCTGCGCGAATGATCATAATGCGAGTTCATTAATAGGAGTAGATGCCGTGTAAGACCTAAGCAAACAAACCACGTGAGATTTCTCACGAATCCCTTTATTAAAGAAAAAAAAAACAATATAATATAGCTAATGGCTCTCAAGGATAACATAGCTTGTTGTTAGGGAATCTATAAAGATTTTTTCGAATCTGATCAGTGTGGTTTTGGAGATTAGCATATACCAATAAACAATATCTTCAGCTTTATAATATTCAAAAAGTTAAATTAAATATTAGATACTATTTGACTGTAACCTTTAATAACCCCTTCCAAAAACCTTCCTCTCATATCAGATATTTGCATAGAATCTGTAATTGTAATTTCTTTTTCTACGTGCCCAAAAGTTTGGACATACATCCTAAATTCTTCAAGCAAAATTGACATCTAATCATAAATAATACGACCTGAAATAGTGTAGACATTATTTCTGTCGAACGTTTAAGTTAACAACGGATAACTAGTAATATTGTTATAATAGAAGAAAACAAATAATAGTGCATAAAATGCTCAATAGCTCGACATTGAAAGTAGGCGTTGAATTACGTAATTCTAGAAACGGCGGGGACAAGTATTGAATATCACTCGACGCACGTGGCTCGATGATGTACCCATGTACGCGGTTCAGAAGTTTTTCACTCGCATGTAAAGTTGGCAAGGGCAGGTAAAATGCTTTTTTTTATTAACAGTAAAAATCACTCTACCTCATAAAGAATCATGGCAAGATCCATACATTCATTTGTATGAAAAAAAAAGAAATCATATATTATATAGGGTTTAAAATATTCTCCAATGTTGAGAATACATTAATATACTTACCATATTTTTAAACCCCCGCATAATTAAAATATTTCGAAATGAAAATAGCACTTTTTTGTTTCAACTCGTTGCCTATTTTGTTTATAAAAAAAGAGACAAGTGACATTAGCGAATCTATCAAATTGGCAGACAAGTGATGTGACAAGTGTGTGGAAAAAAATAGTAATTATTTGTGACATTATTTCCCATAAAACGATGCAATTTCAGTGTAGAAACTGCGAAACGGTGGTTGACAGTAACAGCCGCGGTTTCGTTCTGAAATAATGAGCTTTTCGTTAAAATATTCACTTTTAAAATCCAATTTTGTTGCGGAGTTTTAAAAATCCTGAAGATACTAAGTACCCAAGAGTATAAGAATGAGAATTTCAACTTCTCTAAACATCTTAATTTTTTTTGTACACACGGCTACACATTAAGCTATACATTTCCAGTATAAGCTGATCTCTCATTGTATGAAAATTCTTTACAATGTGAGATCAACGTATACTGGAAATGTATAGCTTGATGTGTAGCCGTGTGTATAAATCCTGCCATGATTCTTTGTAAAAAGGAGAGATAAATATTGTCAAGGCATTTACCTATAGGTAGAGCAGCTACATAGTTCATTCCCTGTTTTACACAAATTGTAAAATAATTCACAAGGATGTTTTATTCTCAAAGTATACAAGATAATACTAAGATACAGAGAATTTAAAAATTTCACTTACATTAATTATTAGCTTATTCAGAATCTAAGAGTTAAAGCTATTTAGCATATTATTCAAAGTCTACTGTCTCTTTTTTGTACATTTACATTGTTAACAAGCAATAAATAATCGAAGAAAATATTTACCTATTGACTGTTTTATACTATTTCAGTTCTTCACTAAAACACAGGATAGTCTAGACCAGGCACGTAGGACTTAGGAATATGGTTTATATTTAAGTAAAGACTGTTTGAATAAATCACATGTATTAAAAACCGTAATATTTCAAAGATAGCCTTCAGTAAACATATATAGGGTGACTGGTAATTAGTGTAAGATACTTAAATACGTGATTGTGTTCATGATAACAAACAACTTTCCCGAAGAAAAAATGTTTTTTGTACTGGTTCACTTTTATCACAATAACACAACAGCCGTATGAAATTGACGCGCGCGCACGCCTGTGACCTAAAGTGAACCAGTACAAAAAACTTCTTTTTCTTCGGGAATGTTGTTTGTTATCATGAACACAATCACGTGTTTAAGTATCGTACACTAATTACCAGTCACCCTATATAGCCACACACGAAAAAGGTTTTAAACATTCCTGTTTTTCCTCCTCGATTATCCTCACCCAAAAAGGAGTTTGTTTTAGATAAAAACCTAATTTCATTTCCCTTCCTAAAGACTGAACGCTGAAGAGATTTTTTTACTAGTTAATTAGTAATGAACAGCGAAACCCACTTATGTTTTCGTCTAAATGAGGTTTGCATTTAAAAAAAACAGTGACTTAGCGTCTACAACGAAATAAATTAAAGTAGCTTCCTACCTACTTAGTACTTACATACACGCGATGTCATTACCCTCCCATTAGAAACACTGAATTGTGATATCACATTTGCCAAAGGCCTTGGCTTATTTCAATTTTCCAGCTTCCAGCATAATTGGGAAAAGGCTTAGGCAGTTTGTTTGTTTTTAATGGTAAGTTATTAATTGTAAATGTGCCTTTTTATACAATTTAAATATAACTGTCGTTTTGTTCAGATATATCCAAATATAACAAAAATCATAAAAAGAAAAACTAAGAAAAACTAAAAAAACCTTTTGCCTTTTTAATATACAAGATGATTTTTTATGCACGCACCAAATTTCTCAGGGTGATAGTACCCATGAAATTGAATAACTTACTCCAAAAAACATGGGTCGAAATATTAAAAAAAAAATCGGACTTCCCATACAAAATCGATCAGCTGACTATTGATTTTGTATGGGAAGTCCGATTTTTTTTTTAATATTTCGACCCATGTTTTTTGGAGAAAGTTATTCAATTTCATGGGTACTATCACCCTGAGAAATTTGGTGCGTGCATAAAAAATCATCTTGTATAAACGCTGTTGGTCCTGTGCCTGATCCTGGTCATGTCGGACTGCTGTTCCATCTGATTTTGAGAGTGAAGGAAGAGACAGTGCACCTCATTTGTGCACTATAATTTTTCCTGCGAAGTTGTCTATTCTCGGTTAAGGCGCTAACAAGCGACTTTTGCAGATTTCAAACTGACAATCACGTCAAAATGTGTAGTGTAAATGATTTGAAAAAAATATATGTTAAACTAGAACATTCTCTTAATCATTTAGTATGTGAATAGTTTTGATTAAGTTCATATTAAATAGTTTAATTAAATCGTGAAGTTGTGTCTGACGCGAACAAAACATTGGTAATCACACAAAATCTACCAGGAATATTTAAACGAAACTTTTACTGTCTTACAGACAATTTTATTATCTATCTTTTAGTGTACGCCTGTTTTAAGTTAAAGATTATCTTTTATTTAATTTTTTCGAGAGTTTTGGACGCAGCGCATATGATTCTCTGGTCGCTCAAGGTCGCCGGCGTATATCGTCGCCTTAAGATTGGTCGCCGTAACCGAAATACGGTCGTGTACGTGCAGCGCCGATGACAGCCCAACTTGTTCGCGGTGCCGCGCAGTCGAACTACATTGTTGGAAAATGTCCCTCTCACGCGAGCAATGCGCACACTTAATAATGGTGGCCGATAAATTAGATCTTTTCACGTGTTCACGGGGCGAGTTCGTAAGGGTGACGTTGCGTTGCACGTAATGTGTAGGTACTGAGCTGTAAAATAATTTTTAGAAATATACTTAGTACATAATACCTATAAACTCAAACTCAAATCCATTTATTTCAATTAAACCATTTACAGGTACTTTTGAATTGTCAGAGTCAGTCAGTCAGAAAGTTAAAGCTAGTTGCTCGTTCCAAACAGTAGGTTTTATGGAGAAGAACGATCAAGAAACTCCATGAACACTCTTTTAAAATCGATATTATTATTACATACAGACACAGTTTATTTTACTGTTTTATTAAACAGTAACTAAACTGTGTCTGTACATTGAATATATTAAAAAAAAAAAAATTGAGGGGGGTTTAGGAACAGTAATAGAGCACGAATCCAAAAAAAGAATTCTGTCTGTTTGTCCGTTTGTCTGTTTGTTTGTACACGCTAATCTTCGGAACTACTGGGCGGATTTGTATGATTTTTCTTTTTTTGTATAGGTATTAAGTCTGGGCACCATTATAGGCTATAATTTATCTTGGAAACTTGAACACCAGATGCAGAACCGCAACAGACCAGCTAAACTATAAGAGATACAAAAATGGTACCAAAGCAAAAATTGTTCCACGTGATGAGCATTTTCTGCTGAGAGAATAAATTTGAAGATCTGGAACACCTGATGTGGAACTCCAAGAGCCCAGCTACAACACGACACATATAGGAATGACGTCTTAACAAAAGTTGTTCGGTCTGATAGGCATTTCCTGTTGACTTATAAAAATCGAAGATCAGAAACATCTGATGTCAAAATCAAAGCTATCACTAATTTCACTGTATCTTATAAAATAACATAAGCTGGGAGTACCTCCACGCGGTGAAGGCGGTAACAGTTTAGGACTGATTTTTGATGACGATGGTATATCATTGAAAATTTTACTCTACTGGCAAAAATTCCCATTTATTTTTTTATTTTATCGAATAAATATGCCTTCGGGCTTATGTTATTTGGGTGTTTAATTTCCTTTTCCATTTATCTTTGTGACACGGTAGCCTACCCGGTAACGCTGGGGAGCAGTCACTTAGATTTTAATTGATCAGGTATCTTTACAATAAAACTATAACCATGCCTAGAAAGAGGTCAAATCTTTCCCAATGTTCCAAAGGAGCTAAAAGATTGAGGATCATAAGATCCCAAGAATTTACCGAAGAGCGTCAGGAGGGACTTCATGCTGTTCGAGAACATCAGGCTGCAACTCGCTCCGTGGAAACTACTTCAGCAGTGCAATTCTGTAAGAATTCACTCACGAATTCGAATCCTATCTCATTTCCGATTTCACTTACTTGAAGTGAAAAGTATTTGGTGTTCGCTTAAATAGTAACGACACACTTAGTAGCGCTAGCGTAGTTTTCATCGAGTTACAGACTACCTAAAACAGTTTTCACTGCGGAATCAGAAGTGAGAACTGGAGTGAGTTCTTACAGAATAGCTGATCGCGAAGCACGCCTGCTTTCTCAGCGTATTTACGCATCTACATCCAGGTCTCTAGAGACCAGTGAAGAGTATGATGCGCGACTGACCGCTGATCGTGAACGTCATACATTGTCTCGCGAGTCGGAGACGTTCACGGATAGAGAATTGCGCTTGAGTTCTCAGCGTATCTACGCATCTGCTGCGGAACGTGATGCGCGACTGTCCGCTGATCGTGAGCGACATGCATTGTCTCGCGAATCGGAAACGTTTACCGATACAGAATCACGCTTGAGTTCTCAGCGTATTCGCACATCTACTAACAGGTCTTTTGAACCGAATTATGAACGTGATGCACGACTAACTGCTGATCGAGATTATCATACACTAGCGACCCGACCCAGCTTCGCATTGGCCTACTTATAGCCTTCCTCGGTAAATGGACTATACAACAAAAAAAGATTTTTTTATTTCGAACCAGTAGATCCTGAGATTAGCGCGTTCAACCAAACAAACAAACAAACTTTAGCTTTATAATATTATAGTATAGATTATCCCGAACATGCTCACAACAAAATATTCATAATCAGTTTGAAAGTGAGAGAAAAAAATTGGTGGAGTACGGCATGAAGCGACAGAAGAAGAGCGCAACAGAATGTCGATATCGTCTGAAGAATCGGATGTGTCTCAAGATATAGCCGTAGGTCATGGCGACCTTCCTTGGGTTGATAAGGAACGGAGTTCATTTACGTACCTATACTCCTATGATTGACTACGCCACATATTCCGCCATCGGAGGTATGATTCAAAATTGTACTTTTTGGACGTCTCGAATCATCTCGCGCATCCCGTTGTTTTCCCGGCCCCGGGCTCTTAGAGTTCGACATCAGACGTTTCAGATCTTCGATTTTGCCGACCCCGTTGTCGCTGGCATAAGCAACAGGATCCGCGTACGAAGTCGCGGGCAGAAGCTAGTCAATAATATTTTACAAATTTAGGTTACATCATTCATGTTAAAACTAGGGGTACTTACAATGTGAGAACAATGTAACAAGTCATGCATGTTAAAAGAGGTCTAGAGAAGAATATAGTTCAAATAACAATTCAAACCAAAATTTTAAATGACCGATAATATACTTAGTATTAATATAAGGAAATTAGACTTGTCAGGAATAACTGCACTACCGCATTGGGTAACTGTAATGGTACATGTAAGGACGTAAATAAAAAAATAAAAAAAATAATTCTAATTCTGGTATCCAGCATACCTTTGTTTACTAGCTAAACGAGGAAGATCGCACTAAACTCACTACTCGCGTTATCACTATTATGCAATTGGTAACATAGTAACTACTTATTAGGTAACCGAGTTGCTATCTGCACTACAATTTAAACAAAGACGTATTATGTTTATAATCTCAAAACCGGTGTTTCCTCGCATTTCTACATTAAATAGAGCAATGAGTTTAATTTGATAACCCCTCCGCTTATCAAGAGATTCTCTCTCTTTCTAATGCATGTGGCCTAATTTTGGATGAATATAATTGGCGTGGATAAGCTCTGATGTTGTTTTGTTAATTAGTTCGCCGGTTCGCAGTTATTTGTGTGGTCTTTATGCCTGTTTAAATATCTTAAGAGCGCCTATCCCCATCGAACGAACTTCAACGCGAGCGTGATTGATTTTTTTTTTGTCTCAACCAACGCAAAGCTCGAAAACAAACGAGTGAGTGTGAACGCGATAACATCACAGGAAAATTGGCGCGGTTTCACAAAACATGTTCCAGGACATACATGTTTTTGAAAAACCCTACAAGTTTTTGGTAAAAATGTTTATAATTTAGAATCTCCATTACATGTGCAAGGTTCCAGTAAAGCTGTTTTTTTTACTTTGTCAATGTATGAGTGCATTATGAACGGCCAAAGTTCAGATAAAATTGTGCATGAAAGCTGATTTCCGGACGTGTTTACTGAATTTGTTTCCCAAAAAAGTTTATTTTTGGCTTCATACAAACCTAGATTTAGGCTAAAATATACCTGTGTGTGTGGGAAATAGGTCATTTGTTATAACGCCGTAATCGCATACGAGCGTTTGTATGGGAAATACGACGTGATGGGCGCTCTTAAGAGTGGCTTTGCACTGAGCATTTGTCCATCGTAGTAGGCAGCAGTATTGGCTCAGCGTAGGCAGTGTTGTCTCAATGTAGGCAGTATTGACTCAGCGTAGGCAGCTCACACGTAGCGTAGGCAGCTCACACGTAGCGTAGGCTGGTTAGACGACTCGTAGTCAGTGTAGACGCTGCGTAGCCACCGTAGACGCGTAGCGGTGACATCACTAGACCACTTTTCTAATGAGTAACTATGGTCTCCTTTGAGGGACTTCGGCAATTAGGTGACATTTGACTAATTACTGCTGATGGTTTATTTATGGTAATAATTATGTCTATTCTAGTAACAGGTCATTGATTATTTATTCTATAATTATTTCGAACAGAGGTTGTATTACAAAGTTCTATCATTGTTCCGTTGCCAAAAAAAGGATCGTGCTATATGTTGTGTATAGCTCTGTCACTCTCTTGCACCGGATAAATAACATGAACACTGCAAAGACCAGTTAAAACTTTGGGGTCTTGGCTTCCTCATTGATCTTCTTTTATTTCGCTCTGTCTTTGGTCTCCCTTCGCCAACAACTTTTCCTACCTATGCTCCCCAAATCTTCTACAACGCAATTCTTCCATCGCCTCCTGGGTATTCTGCGCAGTCCACTCCCCAGATAACAGACCAAAAGTGCAGCAGTATTACACCATATTGTTAAAGAAACTGTGTTGATAGTTGTTAGATGTTATTTGCTCCAGATTAAAGCATAATTGTTCGTTATAGATAATTCAAAATCATTGGATTTATTAATTGAGATAAATAGGTAGGTAAATCTTGTACCTTTTATCACTGCCTTGAATATATTTTTTTAATACGACTACTGAAAAATGACATATTTATAACTACGATATAGTCACAACCATTTGACAGACACGTTGGCTTCTTTTTATGAAATAGAGACTACTTACAATATTTATTATTTTGATAAATTGTAATACCTACCCCCCGCCAATACATACTTAATATTTGTATGCTATGATATACGCAAAACATGTATGCTCTTTAATTACTTTTTTAAAACAATTTTATGCACTATGTTATGTTTATGCTAATAAATAGTATCATTATTAATAATATAAAAATAGGCACAGAACACTATTATATCCCATATATCGCCTGCATGCCAATGATACCTCCAATAAGTTTAAATAGAAGCCATCTTTGATACAAAAACAAAAACTACAAGAAATTATCTAAAAATAATCATATCCAAAAGTGAATAACGTTACATACGCGATAATACCTACTCTGAACACTCGACGATAACATATGTAGTTTAAAGAAAATGTGTCACAACCTTGATTTGTACGATATTATGTTACAAAACTGATAACCCCGTCGGGGATTCGTATCGGCTATCATTCAGATTCGGCTGTTACGCAAGCGGAAACCGTGTTATGTGGTCTGACTATGTTGATAAAGAACATATTTTTGTTACTATTTTTACTAATTCACGTCGAATATTTTGAAAAATGTGCATTAAAATCTTCCTAATATAGTCCCACTTCACGGCAAAGGCTTCTTTCTATACAGAGAAGGCAAGAGCATTGATCACCAGGCTTACTCAAAGCAGATTAGCGATTTCAGACTTCTCATTAATGGGCATGTATTTAACGCGACGACAAACTAATCTGATTTAGGGTTTTAAAAATAATTAAAATGGGTAGCAAACATAATAGGTTGGCAGCTACAGTGAAGTAGCATTTTAAGTATAAAGTAGCAGTTATAAATTGAGTTGTAAGCTTTGTGTAAATTTAAATTGGCTGTAAAAAGCGATTTGGTTCTGGCGTAGGGGGTCACAGTTCAAACCTAACCTAACCATGTCGGATCCGCCCCAGGGGGACTTAAGGGTCAAAAAGATTTGGTGAGCATTTATCCATTTTGACGTCAGTTCGACGGAGCCCCTGCGGGGCTCTTATTTCTGTCTGCAGAGTTTAAAAGAACCTAACTAAACCAAACCTCGGGGCGCTTGAATGTCTTTAAAGTCAAATTCAAAGTCAAATCATTTATTTCAATTAGACTATTAAAAGGCACTTTTGAACGTTATAATAAAAAAATATAAAGTTGATTCTAGTTGCCCATTCCAAAAGGTGGTTTCGTATGGAGAAGAATGGGCAAGAAACTCCATACTTACTCTTTTAAAAATAAATGTGTACAATATTTTGCATTTACAGTCTTCTTCTGGTTTTAGTCGCTAAGTCATGATTGATAGGTTCTTAGATATTTTATTAGTTGCAAGCACTTAGTCGCCTTTTAAGTTATAGTCACCTGGAAAATAATAAGCCTCATTAATAGTCCACGTTGCCTAACGATGTTTTCCTTCGATGATGTTAGAATTCAGATGTTTGACATTCATAAAACACTTAAATATTTTATCTTTCATCATATTTTTGTCAGTAACTACTTATTTAAAAACACTGCTGATAAATGTCTTTCGATAACAATGAACCATTCAAAGAAATTCAAAGGGGGAATTGTCACTATGTAGTACATACATTAAATCGCCTTGCGGGCTGCCCAAGACTGGGTCCTGGCTCTGGGGGAGGCCTACGTTCAGCAGTGGAAGACAATAGGCTGATATGATGGTGATGATGATGATATTAGCGGAAGGATCTGGCCAGGTCTCAGGTTGATGTTGCCTTTAGGATTAATTTGTCTATTCAACATGCGAAGGAAGAAGAAATGATAAGCGACTTAATACGTAACCCCTTTACCACAAAGTACGTAAAGCTGCGGCGCGCCCGAGCAGAGACCACTCAGAATAAACCGCCATTTTTCGCACGCACACATTGACATTACGTTTCTGGAATTCTCAAGCAGTTTCAAGCAGACTTCAGTCGCGACTGTCACGTGTATAAATGAATAAATGAGAGACATTGACATTTCATGACGAACAGGAAAATGTTGTTATAAAATAATTGTAAAAAGTTACAACCAGTGTCAATAAAATTTCATATTGTCACAAATAAAACCTGCAGAGTCAATACAGTAGCAGCCCTAGTGAGTCTGGCAAGTTTAGGTACTTAATTATTTTTGAAGATGGCGGTAGCTGTCCTTCTGTAACCTTTATATTTTGTGCCCTTACCTACAACAGTGACAATGTCATCCATATTGACAATTCAACAATGTTCATTGCGTTGATTATATCGTCGAGCAAAAAAAATCTTCAAACATACGAAGCAATGGATTATAATTCTCTTTCTAAATCCTTCGTATTGTATATGTGTTCAATTACAATCAGCTGTGGTGCTCAAAAATAAACACCTGAAATAACAAGACATGCTATACGAAAGAATGTTTAAATAAAGTTCACCATAAAACTTTAGAATTCCCCACACATTGCTATAAGTAAGGTTATCGGTGTTAATTGACTTTGTTGTAAACGATAGGTACTATTTCCCATTCGCCACGTGATCGAGTCAATTAAATGGTTTATGACCGCGTGTGAGAGGCGGTAGCGAGAAATTAGTACAGTAGGATATTATGTACTTTATGTTACCTACAATATGGTTGGAAAACTATGTGTTGAAGTGTTACTTGTTTACGTGTAAAGTTGAAGAAAATGGTGATTGAAAATACCCTTTTTTTTATAACCTTGGATGGCAAACCTGCCTATAGTCCATGTGATATCAAATGGTTGTCCGCCGCCATCTCTTCTGTATGCACCAGTTCATACAGCAGTCGGCCTTGCCTCCGAAAATGTCGGAGAAATCAGCAGTTGAGATTTTACCTCCACCTCGCGTCCCTAGGGGTGAGACTTCCCAAGAAGACCTACATCTTTTATTTTTGGCATTTTTTCAGCGTTGTTAATTTCCGTTTTAAGAGACGCAGTGGAAAGGACATCGATGAAGAAAAGATTGACCATGGATTTAGGTCATCATCCTAGATGGTAGTGGTAGGCAGATGATGACTCGGGCCTTTCTTTCTCACCAGGATTTAATTCTTGCAGACTTTGTACGACTATCACTTCTTTTTAATCAATGATCTCGTTACATTCATTCTCTATGAATGGATTCACTAAGCTTTAATACAATAACAGTCACTTCACAGATAAGTCATCGGATGTCGTAATGTTCTTTGTTTTGGTGCTACTATTTATCTTGTCTAACTCGTCCTCGGTTTTCGACCTCGGCACGAGATAAAAAGAACTTGAACTGTTCCAATAAGAATGATGATTTGTCTAGATCGTAAACCGGATCCATGATGGTGAGAAATATACCTGGATTAGAATATTATTGTTATTATTATTATAATTATATTCGTTCCTCCAATAATCGTCATCTAAGATGTCCTTCTCACCGCTCTGGTTTTCTTAGATCTTCTTTTCCTGTCCAGGCGGTTTTCCTTTGGAATGCGCTTCCTCAGAATATCAGGACGACCACCAGTCGGTTCACGTTCAAAGTGAAAGCTCGCGAACACTTTCATAAGAAGTTGGCAGACTCGTCACACAATTCATTTGCTGTATTTCGCTATCTATGTATTTTTAGCTCTCTACTCTGTATATTTTGTTTGTATGTATGTATATATTTACATTTACCCATTTTTTATTTATATATACCCATTTCTACCCGTGGGTGTCGCAGAAGGCGATGAAGGGATATTGACCAGAGAATGGGCAATATCTACCATAACACCAACTGCGATCGCCAACATGTATCGGTCAAGCATAGCGATTACGGCCGAACCCCGCTCCCCACGGTGACCTATGCCCAGCAGTAGGCGTGTAAAGGTTGGTGTGGTATGCATATGTATAAGTATTTTTTTTTTTATTATTGTAAGTATCTTTACGCCTACTATGTTTTGTCTCAGCATCATCCTAAGGTAGACTAGTAGAAAATGCCTAAGGCATTAAGTCCTCCTTTGTACAGAGTTCGTGCATAAAGTTTGATAAATAAATAAATATTCGAAAAAAAACTCCATTTGATCTCTGGAAAATGCTCAAATCCATTAGTTAACTAGAAAAGGGCTGATAATCCTCAACAACAGATTTTCTTTGACCGCCACATCAAAAATGCAAAAAAAGCCGTTTCGGAGCTACAATGCCACAAACAGACACATAGATAAACAGTGACAGACACTCAGATACCTACACAGATATACACTTATGTCTTCTTTCCCCTTCTGTTTTCGCCATGGTTTAAAAATCTGTGCCAATGATGTTAGAGGAGCAATTTGTGAGTCTTTTGTCACAGCCTTTGCGCTTACCCCAACCCCAAAAAAATCGCAAGGGTTTGCCATGGACAAAAGACATATAACATTAGGTACATATAGGTGTCTGTTACATGCAGTTATGTGTACACTACGATGTATCTCAATTGAATCTTCGTTCTTATAAAGACTGACCTATTTATCTACTTGGATAAAGATCGGATGCAGTGCAGAAAGATAGAACTAGACCAGTTAGTTTTAGTGTGTTAATAGTGCAATATGTTACGTAATTGAGACAAACAAAAATTATTGTTACTTGTAGGAATTGGTAGACTCGTGACTAAATAAAAGCCGTAACGATTCGACGCTTAACGTGGTCGGTCTGTGGATGGGTGAACATCCATTTAATATCGAGCTCTATGCAGTGGCGGATTTGCCCTAAGGCCCAATAGGCCCAGGCCTAGGGCGGCCAGATATTAGGGGCGGCCAATCGTGACAAAAACTCACTGATAATAACTTTGTTGATCGAAGGATGATAACACAGAAATAACTCAAAGTACCCACATATTCTAAAGGGCTGAGCATATTATGGCAGGCCGCACTGCACCGCATCATATAACAATAATCTTCACTTTATGTATTTTTATTTTTTGTAGTAGTAGAGTGCTAGGAAAGGGGCGGCTGGTACTTACTACATGGCCTGGGGCCTAGGGCGGCCAAGACTGCAAATACGCTACTTTCTCTGTGCCTCTGAAAGCATGTAACGCCGTTGGTCCATGGTGTCATTAGTAGATTTTTGACAGTTGAATAGTCAAAGCCACAAAGTCTGACTACCAGTCTTACCAAGGGGTATCGTGCTATCCGATAACTGGGTTTTGGAGATCAGATAGGCAGTTGCTCCATGTAAAACACTGGCATTCAATTGCATCTGCTTAGACTGCAAGACGATCTCAACATATTTAAGAAAAGGTTAGGCAGATACTTATAGAATATAATAGAATAGAATAGATCAGAACAGAACAGAACAGAACAGAGAGAACAGAGAGTTCTTACCACAAACTACAGCTTTAAGTTTACTCCATAGACACAATTTTTAACCGACTTCAAAAAGGAGGAGGTTATCAATTCGAATGTTTATATTTTTTTTTTTATGTATGTTCGGCCGTAACTCAGTCATATGTAGACGGATTTGCAAAATTCTTTTTTTGTTCGAAAGAGGTTTATTCCGAAATGGTCCCATATAAATGTTATCAAAATTGATACAGCCGTTTTCGAGAAAATCAACAAATTTCCAAATAAAATACTTAGACGACGTTTTAGTTTCTTCAATCTTTGGAGAACTTACAATCTCTTTTAAGTGTGTCGGCGTTTCTTAGTGGATTTGGATGATAGAGCAACACTAAAAAGCGAAAAATAAAGAGTTTTTTCAAAAAAAAGAAAACCGCCTTCATAAACTAAAAAGTGATAAATAACTTTAGCACAGAACACACATCACTTTACTTTCGGAAACTTTTTTATACTTAGAGTTTTATACAAAACCTGTACGTACCGTCCTCGATGTGGAAACCAACATTAGATGAAACTGTGGCTTTTTTCAAATTTTTTTGGATCAATTTTCAATTTTAACTTGGAAAAGATAATGATGCTTTTCATATGGGAGGATTTCGTAGTATTAAATGAAATCGCAGATCCATGACTAATACTAAATTTAAAGTCTCGCTTCCGCTATATACACAGTAGCCTTAATACGTACGTGAATATTACTGTTATTTTTTCCATCATTAATGCTCGTTCAATATAATTACTATTGTTATAGTCTGACCTATTTTATTAGATTTATACGATAAGTACTTAGTGGATTTTGTATATCAATCGACCATTAATCGCTTTATAGCATTACTAAATAAGCATGTTATATAGTGAATTATTTTCTAGTTTACAGCTAAAAGGAGTGAACTGTGATAAAATGAGTTCGTCTAATTTGATAAGATTTTGTTTTGTATTATTCCATTAGGTAGTCATAATAGATTTGAAATTAGAACCCTGATAAGGGCTTCAGGATTGGCTGTTCGAAAGTTTGTTCTTATTTTGAATGTTTGTCTTTACAAATGCACTGAAACAACAGCAGAAATAATAATTAAAAATAATATTTTATTTAAAAGTTTAAAAAAGGAACATTACAATGTGTCTTTGTTACCAACGGCCATGTATCATCTTCATCATCATCATATCAGCCTATTAACGTCCACTGCTGAATGTATGTCGGGTCTAAATGTGTATTTTCCTCTAAATATTTCAGTTTAAGCAGTAGATGTACTAATAGTAAACAGATGCCAATATGAAATTAAGAATAGTACTAACAGTCTACCAAAATGCTTTAACCGAACAATCGGCCCCTACACGTGCTTACACAACCCGTTAAGTGAAACACATAAAATAAAACCACAAAGTTGAACAATTCTACGACGAAAATAGTTTACCATAATCATGTTAAGTTATCTCAACTTACAGGATATGTTATATCAAAATGTGAATAAAATGCACAGTGTAGGAAAGTTCCACGATTTAAAAGTGACGAGAGGAAGCCATTATCGACTTTGTGGTACATAATCCTGACTCACGTGGTACCAGCCAACGTGACCTTACACGGGGTGAAATAATAAATGGAATAATGTTTTTGTGATCTATAAAAGTCAATTTCGTTGTTTCTCGTTAGAATGAGCTCACTATGTAAATCCTCGGTTGTCTTGCTCTAGGTTCGTGAATGTTCTGTCGGCGTTCCGTAGTCTAAGCAACGTGTCTAGTGACTGGGTTTTAGGGGTCAGATAGGCAGTTGCTCCATATAAAAGACTGCTACTCAGCTGGTACAGTTGCTGTTGTTAGTCTGGAAGCCGACCCCAACATATAGTTGGGAAAGAGGGTCCAAATGGAGTCGTAATGCTCTCCCTCATCCGACCGTCCATATGTCTGTCACCAAGGTCTAGCGGCAAAACCGTTGAAGCTACAGTCTTCATATTTGCACTTTGTGTGTATCGTTTTGACCCAAAGGCCAAAGCCACATGTTTGGTATAACCAAATTTTATTTTGTGTGGGTGTGAGTGAGGGTTTTTTTAGTATACTCATGGAGTAATATTGATTTTTTTCAACTTTTTATGTTAAGTTGTAGTTGCTAAGCGCTAGTTATTTTTGAGACTTTATTAGGTGCGTTTAGTGTGGAAGCCAGAGAATTCTTAATTCGACCCTGTTGCAAAAACCGTTCTTGCTGCCAGGGGCGAACCGTGAGTTTGTGGGGCCCATAAGTCCAGTAGTGTTAAGTTCTTGGGGCCTTGTGTTATGAATCAACTATTTGCAATTTTGCCAAAAAAACTGTTTTCGGTAATGATGTTTACAATAGTTTTCATTTTTATATTCATAATATTGTTTGCTGTCTTCAATAGGGGCTGGGGGCCCTATATATTTACGAGACCCTGGGCTGCTTGCTGCCGTCTCCTACCCATTTCTACTAACTTTTAGGAAAGTTTGCAATCAAATCACAGTCTAAATCTGTCAAAATCGCCTTTATGTTTGCCAAGATTTTGACATTGAGTGTCGCTGACATGAGATCGATCGTTTTTAATTGACCTGCTGATCTAAAAAACCGTTTTATTTTCGAAAAAACAATGACCATTTATTTTCCAAGTAAAAAGTAGTTCTACTTATCCTATCTACTTCATCTTCATCAACGTTCTTCATCTACAATATAATCCATCTGCCATTTCATACGAATTCATTGCAATGTCAAATGTGTGAATAATAGTCATTCACAAGTTAAAATTCAATCAATTCTATTGGTTGTTTTGAATCTTACAATATCGTGAAATCGTACAAACATTGTCTATTCTCTGCTAAAACTTACACGCATTGTGTAGCGGCCGTTTCAAATCCTTGACCTGAAGTAATTTATGTAATTTTGACATAACACTGTGATATTTATTTTCGATTTGAATTTTCACACACATAACCTTACTTGCGTAATTTTTATACTTTTTATCAGCTGAATTTTCCCACTGTTGGGCAAAGTACTCGCCTTCTCTCTATTCAGGGCTATTTGGGACCACTCTTTGTCGAAAGTGTCTAGATCATTTCGCTAACTTCGCCTGGACCTGCCGCGATGCCGTTTGCCATGTAGAGGGACCTATTGGTTCGAACGTTTGGCCCATTGATAGTCAGACATGCGGCAGATGTCTGTGTGAGCTTATTGCACTCTCGGCTTTCGGGATTAACAAAATTAGGCAAAAAAAAAAAATCCGGGGCAAGTCCGAGTCGGACTCGCCCATCGAGGGTTCCGTTCAAATTCCGTGATTTGGTAACCCATACAATTATGACCGCGCATACCTCGATGGTTGATTGGTTACCGTACTTTAAATAATGACTATATTTTTTTTTGTTTAATTACAAATGTATAGTGCGTGCGTACGTGTATGTGTTATGTATAGTGTTTTTGTGTGTGTGTGTTGTTGTTGTGTAGTTGTTGTTGTTGTTTTGTATTTTGTTTGTTAATGTGTAGTTCGGTATTTGTAGTATAAGACGATATTACTTGCCAAATTTTATAGTTCCACGCCAAAGGGAACCTTATACATTTTAATTCCCTTGAGAGTATCGAAATATTCGTTTTTTGCGGCATAAACGGCTGTATCTTTTTTTCACGTTAACTTAGAAGTTTGATTTTTTCACAGCTTCAAGGGACTGTAGACTTGATATATGGTTTTAATTTAAATTCGATACCTCAACGAGCTCCCGAGATGGTCTTGACAGACAGACGGACAGACAGACAGACAGACGGACAACAAAGTGATCCTCAACAGAGTGATAAGGGTTTCGTTTTTTCCTTTTGAGGTACGTAACTCTAAAAATGTTCGAAATCAAGAGGCCTAGAACTAACGTACGGTTACTCCGTACGTTAGCTCTAGGCCTCTTGACCGACTATAACGACTGCCAAAGATCTACGTATGACAGCCGGCTGACAGCCGACAGCCGGCCTCGGTGCTTTCTGAGGCACGAAGGGAACTTCGTATGAAAAGGATGCTCACCCATCCACAGACTGACCGTTGAAAGCGTAGCTTACCCTTGATCGATCGATCCGTTTCTACTTAGCCACGAGATTCTAAAATAAATAAATAGACAAGTCATTTTTTCAAGCTTCCTACGGCGAAACAGTCTGTATCGAAAACAAAAGTGGCTCAAGCACACCTACCTTCCTAAGCGAAATACCGACACGATACTCAGTTAATTAGTGTTTTTGCGTACTAATCGCCATGTTTGTTTGTATGTATGTATGATCGCAAAGCAGGAAACGAGACGAGACGCTATCGCGAATTTCGTTCTCACTGATGCACTACGGTTAGTGAGTATTGGCAACTGATTAGAGAATGCTGAATTTTTTTGTTTCATGAATTGTGTGATTATTATGTACCTATTTAATTTGTTAGCTTAGTTATTTTAATGTGCATCCTATGGGTTATGTATGGGTATTGTGAGACTTATTGTATTTGTAGTTTATTATGTCGACACCGCTCTTATGAATATTTTATGGTTTTCGGGAAGGACAGTACTTAGTACCTACTGACTGTTGTTTTTTCAAGATTTTGTATGTTTCAATTCTTGTGATGTTGATTCTTGTTGATAATAGAAATACCTTAGTTCATAATTTGGCGTATATGCTTTTGTAAGAGGTATACTTACAAGGTACCTATAAATTGCTTTTGTTTTATATTTTACAGCGTTACTTTATATTAACATGTACCTAATCCATTAGGAATGGTAAATTTATAAGAGAAATGTGGTTTCGATTTTCCTCACATAGTTTGCTGGGTTTTGTTATTAATACTATTAATATTGGTTTATGTATTACTTTGAATTAATAGGTATATTTGAGGAAATAGTAGTGATTAACCTAAGTATAGAATATTTGATGTTGTTATGAAAGTCTGCCATTGCGCAGTTAATTTGTTGTCAGCCTATCCTTATATTGTTAATAGGTACGTTATTTATAAAAACAAACGCGCTTGACAACAACAAAAGGATTCACAATTGTATTAAAAGTTTCATTTGTATAGTCTACACAGAGAAGATTGGCGTCATTTTATATTAATAAACTAATTCGATGCATATGGTGCATTACTTAAATTTACTGCGACGAAAAACTAATTCGCCAACGACCAATTCAATTTGCGCGTTGTCCGCGCGCTTACTCAAGGTCGAATCGCTGATCTCACCGACCATTTTTTCTACACCAGTATTATACAACCATTTTACGATGTACCGAAATTCTATGGGATTTTATAGGAAAAGGAGATGATATGTAATGACGTTTTCATATAGCCGTACTGCCTATCGTTCACAAACTCACGCCACCCATTGTAAGCAATCCAACCTTCTTTGAATACTTCATACATTTGTAGCACTTTTTTATTGTTTATATATTTTTTGCGGTGTTATTTTTTGTTGGCGTCATATTCGGGCGCCTGAGGAGGCGTTTTGAGGACGACTCATGGTCGACTTTGTTATTACACCAGACATATGCTAGATGTAAGTACCTACCTACTTTATTCTTTGTACCTATATAAATGTTTGTATAGTAATAGATTTCTTGTGAAGGAGCTTGTCTTACCACCATACCTTATCAAAGTCACAGTCAAATGCAAAGCATTTATTTGAAATAAGCCTTACGGGCACTTTTGAATTGTCAAGGAGTCGGTCAGTTAGCCACAAAGTTGAAGCTAGTTGCTCGTTTCAAAAACGTTGGTAGATCTCTAAGGAGAAGAACGAGCAAGAAACACCATGGACACTCTTTTAAATCATTTTTTTACAAATACTGGTTTCATTTTTCTTGTTGCTTCTTTAAATGAAAACGTAGTGGTCAAAAGGTTAAAAGAAACTGCGATTTAGAAGGATTTTCAAAAACGTTAATAATCCATTGCTTTACATGTTTGAAAAATCGTCTACTCGAAAACGTAAACAACGCAATGAAAGTTTTAGAACTGTCAAAATGAAAGGCATTGAAGACATTGTAAGTACACCTACATCACCCCATACAAACGAAACGATTAAATTATCTACACTACTACCAAAATAACAGGCTGTACAAATACGTGCGTGTGTGTGCGTGTCTACGCGCCGCTTGAAAAAAACTCAAAGGAACTATTAGTATAATCTGTGCTAAAAGCAATTTCGAGAGCATTTCCGACGTGAGTACAGATGAGGAACAGTGTTTCGGAGGGAGGCGGGGCGTGTCGCTACTGTACGGTAGTACTAATCCTTATACTGTTGTAAGTGTGTGTTACATAATAAGGCTAGAGGTCTACCATGTAAGTGGGTTCACATTTGGTTTAACGACTTATTTTCTTTTTGAAAGGAGGAACTAATTACTATTTTTGCTAGTCATCATTTGCTGTTTCGATCATGATATTATTATGATCGCAGTCGATGAAACACACACATACACAGACACACACAGCCAAATGTATTTGTCAGTTGAAGCTTCTAAGAAAAACGTAAGCACGATAATAGATAAGAAATCTTAATACTTACTTTTTATTTTGACGCTGTATTATCTAACACGGAAGATATCAAATTGAAGTGGCTAGATAATTTGCGTTGCAGTGGTCAGTCAAATTGACCCCCGTTTTATACCTACTGCGTGTAAAAAGGCTGCGTATGCCACCTACGACACACCATACAAACGAAACGATTTAATTCCTACGCTACTACCAAAATAACAGACTTTACAAATACGTGCGTGTGTGTGCGTGTCTACGCGCCGTGAAAACTAAAAGTAGTTTCGAGAGCACGTTCGACGCGGGAAGAGGTGAGGAACAGTGTTTCGAAGGGAGGCGGGGCGTGTCGCTACTGTACCTACGGTAGTACCACAAACTATAGAGGGTACAGAAGGACCGCTCCCGCCATCTTCAAAAATAATTACCTATACTTGCCAGACTCACTAGGGCTGCTACTGTAGTGACTGTAGGTTTTATTTGTGACAAAATGAAATTTTATTGAAACTGGTTGGAACTCTTTGCAATTTTTTATAACAATTTTTTTTCGATCGCCGTGAAATGTCAATGTCTTCTATTTATTCATTTAGACAACACGTGACAGTCGAGTCTGAAGTCTGCTTGAAACTGCTTGAGAATGCCTATAAACGTAATGTCATTGTGTGCGTGGTAAAAATGGCGGTTTGTTCCGAGCGGTCTCTCTGCTCGGGCGCAGCCTTACGTACTTTGTGGTAGTACTAATAATTATACTGTTTCATAGCCGCCGCCGTTAATAGGGTATTACACCCATTTTTGAAAAGTGTCTCAATGAAATTCTGTAGTGCTAATATGCCACCAAAAAAACACAATTTTTTTTTTCAATCGATAAGTGCCATAAAAATGCATCTAAATTTTAAATATTCAAATTTCGCGCGTAGTTTGATGAAAACGCCTCTTACCGGACGCCATATTGCTCAGCGTAAATGACGTCAGTTCGTTTTGTATCAAATGCACTCATATTAAATATGATAATTGTATATAATTTAAAAATAATTTAAAGCATATTTTATAATAGGTGTAACAATGAAAAAATTACGTTGGTAACGAAAATAATAAAAGCACAAAGCCTATATTACGCCAATCGGTTGACTGACAGTTGACATTTTTTTGTTTACACATCCGTACGGCGTAATAACATGGCCGCTACTATTTCACGGTGTTTTATAACAGATTAAAAATACTGAAAACTGAATTGAATTTAAAAAATTGTTGTATTATTTTATGAACTAAAACTTACATTTTCCGACTGCTTTATGCCTAAACTGTCTCAATAACATAATTATAGATTTTTTCTCGTATAGAGTAAAATACCCTATTATGCATACTGACCATCAAATTAAGTAACTTTGATCTAAAATCGATTCCCTTGTTCACAAACTTAACTAAAATTAGACAATTGTCGTCTCTTACTGCCAAGTAGCTGAAGAAAAGGACGGCGACGGTTACCTATCATAAGTTCGAAAAATATTTGTCCTAATTTCATTTCACCTAAAACTTTTCAACTATTATCGTTTCGTTTTTTATTGACTTTTTATGACACTATTTCCATTTAATATTGATAATGCTACCAAGTAACCGGCTATATATTTGTGACTAATTAACATTCCGTAAAATGTTATTTCGGAGTCGTGAAAATATGGCAAATGAAAAAAGTTCAAAAGAGGCTTCGGCCAATAGCAATAAGTTATTTTGTAAATCGGCGAAATATACCGAGTTCGGTAAAATAATACGAGTAACTCTGACACAAGATACTTCGATGATTTAAAAATATGTCAAAATAATGCATATAGCAAAAAATACAAAATAGTTTTCTGTGAAATGAAATTCGAACAAAAAAAAATCGAAAACGTGATCGGTTCCCGACGGCGATAAGCAGATAAGAACTAAGTAATAGATGTCAAATTAGTTTTTTTTAAAACTTCGCCGTATTTTTAATGAATACGTTCTGAAATGACAACTATATTTCCACCACTCACTTTGTTTTACAATTTACTTGAAATCTCTTTGTTGCATATTATTTTAAACACAATTACACCGTATTTTGATTGACCTTCGATATCTCTGAAACCAGAAAGACTTGGTCCATATCAAAAAATGATGGCAAACAAGAGCTTCGCCCGCTGATGGCCTAGGCTGGGAGGGGGGAGGCAATTTAATATAAATGGAGGCAGGAAAAGTATGAATTTTAAATACAGTCAAAGGCACATGAGGCTTGTGTAATCTCTATGGAGGGGGGGGGGGGGGAGGCAACCGCACCTCCTCCTTGGCAACGCCGTCAAACACAGAGATAGGACCAACATTCTTTGGGTTTTGCTGAAAGTATTTTTTAAACCTTTCTCAGGTTATGAAATAAAAGGCAGATATACCACGCGCAACACAAAAAGTAAAGCCAAAAAAGCAAATACAAATTCAAAAGCAAATACTTGAATCGCTCTTTGTGCTGTACTGACACGAGTCACTATAGCACGAAAATATGCATCGTTAGGAAAACCAATAAAATATACAAATACAAATTCAAAAGCGAATACAATCACGAGATTGTAGGTATTCGCTTTTGAATTTGCATTTCTAGTCTATGCGCCTTTTGTTTCATAATTCTCTGAGCCCATTATTTATAAAGTTTACTAATTATTTCAATCCCACCTTCATGTTCGAAAAACATTCTTTAGACATCTCTGTGTAGCAACGTAAGTCGAGGTTCTCGTGGCTAAGTAAAAGCCATAGGAGATCAATCAGTCAAGGTTAAGCTACGTCCGTCCGTGGATGGGTAACTATCCATTTCGTTCCGAGACCAGTCCGTGCTTTTCCGTCATATTTCCCATACAAACGCTCGTACGTGATTACGGCGTTTGTATGGGAAATATTAATTAAATTATTCTCCAAATATTTTTAACACAAAGGTATCTTGTAGTTTAAATGTTGGTTTGTATGAAGCCAAAAATAAACTTTTTTGAGAAAAAAAATTCAGTAACCAAGTCTGAAAATCAGCTTTTTGCACAGTTTTATCTGAACTTTAGCCTTTCTTATAGCACTCATATATTGAAAAAAAAGAACAGCTTCATAGAAACCTTGCACATGTAATGGAGATTCTAAATTACAAACATTATTACCAAAAACTTGTAAGGCTTCTTCAAAAAACGTATTTCCTGGAACAAGTTTTGTGAAATCTCCGCGTGCAAATTTTCCTGCGATGTTATCGCGTTCTCACTCACTCGTTTGTTTTCGAGCTATACGTTGGATGAAACAAAACATTTTTCAATCACGCTCGTGTCGATGTACGGTCGATGGGGATGGGCGCTCTTAAAGCCGTTGGTCCCGGCTGGTCGACTTGAATATGCCCTGGCGGTTGAGAGTTTGTCATGCTCACTTGAATATCTTGCTGATGGTGGCGCATGTGTTGGATGTTGGATCATTTGGTTCCCTTCAAAATGGTTGAGCTAAATGCGTCCGTGCGTCGTGTTCGTGAACGGGTGCCGTCAGTTGAGACTGGTCATCTCTTAGCTGCCTCGGTTATTTTAAATTTATTTTGAATTGTCTAATTTGATTGTCACTAGACCTCTTTTAACGTGCATAACTTGTTACATTGCTCTCACATTGTACCCCTAGATTCAACATGAATGATGTAACCTAAATTTGTAATATTCTATTGATTTTAAAAGAGTGCTCATGGAGTTTCCTGCTCGTCCTTCTCCATCGAAACCTACTATTCGGAACGAGCAACTAGCTGCAACTTTTTGACTGACTGGCTCTTTGACAATTCAAAAGTGCTTGTAAGTTGTTTATTTCAAATAAATGATTTGAGTTTCAGTTGGTCATTCGTAGTGCTGTATTCGGTAAGACTGGAAACTGACTCCAATATACAGTTATTACAGTTATACTCCAATATGTAGTAGGAAAAAGGCTAAGCAGGCGATGATATGTCAATGTAAGCTGTTCTGTTGATAATTCGTTTTAGATTAAGCTGTACGTATTATTTGACCTAAATTACGTTTCTTTTACAATAGGAAAATGTTTTCCCTAACGCAAATATTTAATAATATTATTTAACTTTCCATTTATGTATAAATACAACGTGTAGGTATACAATAGGTCATTTTAATTCCTAAACCTACCTACGGTGAAGTGGTTGTAACCTAAATCAATGTACTTTGTATTAAATTTTCCTTCCTCTCTTTTAGCGTTTTAGCAGAGAAACTACAAAGGTATTCCAACCTCAGATTATAAAACAAAAGGCAGATAGGCCGCGCGGAACACTGAAAGTGAAGCCAAAAAAGCAAATACAAATTCAAAAGCGAATATCTACAATCTCGTTATTGTATTCGCTTTTCAATTTGTATTCGTAGTTTTTTTTGTTTTTTTTTTTAACGATGCATTGTTTCGTGCTATATTGACTAGTGTCAGTAGGTACAGAACGAAGCGCGTTGTAGGTATTCGCTTTTGAATTTGTATTTGCTTTTTTGGCTTCACTGTCAGTGTTCCGCGCGGTCTATCTGCCTTTTGATTTATAATCTGAGATTCTAACTATGTAAATAAATTAATAATACCAGCCTTCATTGACCCACTACAGGGTAAAAGCCTTTTCATCTACAGAGAAAACACGAGCATTAATCACCATCCTTACTCAAGGCGGATTGGTGATTTCAAACTTATACCTGTTAATTCAGGTATTTAATCTATCATTCAAAAAAATTCCACGTCCGTTATTAATGATTGACATTTCCATTTCCACACTTGAACATTTCCAACAAATCTAGATTTATCGGCCAAAATAATCTTGATAAAAAGACTTTCAGATATATAAAAAAATATATTAGAAAATTAAAAATATCGTAAAGATATTTATATCATATATCTTATCGAACAGGCGTAATCTTCGAAATCGCGTTCCATTGTCTTATCTGTTGTTTAAGAGTGAAACTTGTATGTACTTTCACAATACTTTGGTACAGTTATCTTATCATAGAATACGTTGTAGTAAACATCGTAGTAGCGATAAGAGTATAGAACAGGTATTTTGTTTATAAGATGTTTTAGATGGAAACATGTTTTGTTTTTTATGTTTTAGATAGGTGGATATTTTTGGATTTGTATTTTGTATTCTTTATAAGTAAAGTTTTTATAGCTTGTTCTTCATAATAATTATCGTACTTGAAATATGCAAATGGGACTATAATATGCTTGTAGGTATAATACAATCAGTGGCGTGCCTATAGGGAGACCAGTTTAGGGCATGCCCGATAGACATTCTACGATTAAGAAAAAATCAGCAAGTTGCTCAGTTATTGATAAGCACATGTTATGCTGATTAGTACAAGCCCGGCTTTTCGGCTTGTTTGAAGGTCCCGCCACTGAATACAATTACAATATGTAGGTAGTTAGGTGTTTAAATCTTTGCGGAAAGTTGTATTGCACCACAAATATTAAAAAATACATATTTAAGTAACGTAATTTAATAATTAGGTACTTACCTATAAAGTAAAGGTCAAAAGTTCCGATGTTTCAGTGGCCTTCAGGAGTTTGCAAAATAATCATAAACTACAATTCATATATCGTCGTTCTTGCAACTTATTTTGGTGTCATTCGAAAACGAACTTCAAAATGTCTTAGTTTTTCAATGTAATTTTGTTAGATATGTTTTTCGATAGTTAACGTTGATTATTTAAAATTCTCTCCTAAGCATATGTTTTGGACGTATAGACGCCAGTACATCAAGCCATACCAAATAGTTAAATTTTCCCAATTGAATATGAACTTTATTCTGTTGCTATAAAGTTGACAGATTGTTGTAGCTTGATGTGCTGGCCTCTGTACATGAAAGTGTACAAACTCACATACACAAACAGCTAGACCCAAAGTCGAAGTCAAAGTTCAATTAAATAATTATTATTATTGTATTTATTTTCAGCCGCAGGGTGAGGCCTCAATTTCTCCATTCCAGTCTAGAGC
Source organism: Charanyca ferruginea (assembly GCA_947361185.1). Taxonomy (NCBI): domain Eukaryota; kingdom Metazoa; phylum Arthropoda; class Insecta; order Lepidoptera; family Noctuidae; genus Charanyca; species Charanyca ferruginea. The sequence continues at coordinate 24,568,123 of OX376058.1, read as the reverse complement.
TAGAGTGAACTCATCCCGCCCTACGTTTACCACAATGTTGCTCGACGGTTTCCGGGACCCATATTAATAATAATACCAGCCTATTATTGTTCCACTGCAGGGCAAAGGCCTCTTCTCATACAGAGAAAGCAAGAACATTAATCACCACGCTTGCTCAAGGCGGAGTGGCGATTACAGACAAATCTATGTATATAAAAATGAATCGCCGAAATGTATGTAAGCGCATAACTTCCGAACCGCTAGACCAAATTAGATAATACTTTTTTTAACCCCCGACGAAAAAGAGGGGTGTTATAAGTGTTATGTGTGTCTGTGCGTCTGTGTGTCTGTGTGTCTGTGTGTCTGTCTGTGGCACTGTAGCTCTTTAACGGGTGAACCGATTTGAATGCGGTTTTTTTTATTTGAAAGTAGATTCTCTAGCGATGGTTCTTAGACATGTTTCATCAAAATCGGTTCAGCAGTTTTAAAGTTATCAGCTCTTTTGTTTGCTGCGTTAGGGATCTTAGACGCATACCGGATGTTTACTTTGCTTTCAAACATATTATTATAGGTGACCACACTGACCACACAAAACCAAACTAAATTACATTTAAAAAATTTAAAATAAAAATTAAATTAAAAATTTAAAAAAACCCCCAACGCAAAACATAAAAGCAATTATGTAAAAAGTAAAAAATAATACTTTTGTTGAGCCATCAAATGTTTGTTCGTTGAAATGGCGCTATAATGTCGCGGCGGGGTACCGCTAAGTTTAAAGCAATAACTAAATATCTAAAATAGCGAACTGATGGTAACTAGATTTGCAACAAGATTAACAACTAGATTAGCAACAAAAATTTGATAATATCGAAGCAAATTGGTCGGAAATGCTGGTAAATTAATAGACAGTGAATGAAATTGAGGGACTGACTTACTTAAGCGGTACCCCGCCGCGACATTATAGCGCCATTTCAACGAACAAACATTTGATGGCTCAACAAAAGTATTATTTTTTACTTTTTACATAATCGCTTTTATGTTTTGCGTTGGGGGTTTTTTTAAATTTTTAATTTAATTTTTATTATTGTGATCTTTATTGTGAATTCATAAAAAGAATTGTATAATTTATGTCAATAAAGATTATTATTATTATTAAAGATTATTATTATTGTCCGGAGGTTTGTATAAAAGAAAATTTTTGGTAGGTGGGGTAGGTACGTAGGTAGTGTAGGTACGTAGGTAGTGTAGGTACGTAGGTACGTAGGTAGGGTAGGTAGGTAGGGTAGGATAGGTAGGGTAGGATAGGTAGGCAGGCAGGTAAGTAGGTAGATAGGGACAGGACAACGTCTGTCGGGTCAGCTCGAGTATCTATGGGTCAGCTAGTTAATTATAAGTTCAATTGTGTAAAAATAAAACAACAAGTAGTGTTTACGTTAATCCTAAATTTTCTAGTTTCCTTGCCCTAAATAACGTATAAGAGATATTAATAATTAACCCACAACCGCTTCCATTGTCTACATTTGTTTTGCTTAACCCTACGCAGATGTTCGAGTTTAGTCTACATACTAATAAATAGGCCAGGTTTGTTTACAAGGTTTAGTACAGTTTAGTACGGAGAATAATCTGAATGAAATATGTATGTGAACCATGTCATCGTTTTCCTGGAGAATGTAGGTTAGTATGATATAGGGAATAGATATTTATTCGTTTTATTCTGCCTTAATTTTTTCTTAATTTCTTATTTTAGGTTGTTGTCACGGACTAGAAAAAAAAGAAAGACTCCGCGCCACTCATATCAAAAGTGAAGCACCCTAAGTTTTTTTCTAGTCCGTGGTTAAAGTACTAATACTTGTACTGTGTGACACAAGCAAGTACGTAACTATTTCAATTTCATAATTATGTACTTTCTAAGTTTATCTTGGATATCACTGACATCGGTGAAGGAAAACATCGTGAGGAAACCTGGACTCATGATTAATATAAGTCTGTAATCGCCAATCCGCCTTGAGCGCACGTGGTGATCAATGCTCGTGCCTTCTCTGTATGAGAAGAGGCTTTTGCCCTGCAGTAGGACAATTATAGGCTGGTATTAGGTAATTATAGGCTGGTATTAATTTGATCAATTGCCAGGGTTTCAAAGATTTTGGTTTCACAATTTGATTATAACTTTTCAACCGTCTGCGAAAAAGAATGGAGGTTCTCAATTCGACTATAAGATTTTCTTTTTGTATATTTTTTACGCGATTTCTCCGGCAACTGTGGATCGATTTTGAAAATTATTTTTCTTATGGATAGGGCATGCCTCAGGGGTAGTCCTATATACATTTTATCGCACTTTTTGAAAAATCAACCAAATCCCAAAAATGTCTACATAGATGACGTTTTAGTTTCTTAAATTTTTGGAGTACCTCTGTTTTAACTGTGTTGCCGGTTCTTAACGGATTTGGATGATAAAAATATACTAAAAAGTGATAAATAAAAAGCTTTTTTACAACAACCCACCGACTTCCAAATCTATAATAGTCATGTGTGTAGGTACTGTGCTAAAGTATCACTTTTTAGATTTTGAAGGCTTCTGTTGTCTGTTTTGTAAAAAGTTTTTTTAATTAATTTAAGAAAAAAATCCTACTTAAAAATACCTATAAAAGTCAAAGTCGTAACATTTATTTCAATGAAACCAGCGCTTTTGAACACTCAAGGAATCGGTTAGTCAAAAAGTTAAAGCTATTTCCTAGTTCCAAAACGTAGGGTGGGTAGGTATCCAGTATCCATGGAGAAGAACGAGAAAGAAAACTCTGCGGACACTCTTTTAAATCAAACCGACTACTTATGGTCGTTAAATATGGTTACTACCCCATTATTTATGACTGTACAAAAAAATTTTCATAGCAAGTCGTACCTACTTCATTGTTTGAGACCAACATTTTCTAAGCAATTAATTTTACTGGACATACTTGAACAGGACAATTGGATGCTTGTAAAAATAATTAATAATCTTGGACTGACAGATCACTTACGTTGTACATATCGTGTCCCTGCCAGCAACGTAGACGACGCAGGTGTAGCGACAGCAAAAAAGTAAATGCCTCTTTAAAAACTGTATTTTTTTTCATTATAATTTTCGGTGTCTAAATTAGGTATTTTGTGTTTTCCCTAAACAAATGTGAGTACGTGAGAGAAATCATGAAAGCTAACACCGAAACATGGGGTTTTAACAGGAAGGGAATAAAGCAAACTAGATTTTGTACCAATATTTTCAAGTCACAGCACAGGCACCGTTACCTGGATTTCGTGGTACATTTATCCTACTTGTTTTTAACATGGACTTAACCTAAATTAGGATAGGAACACATGCAATGTTTCCTCAACAACTCTATTATAACCATGAGTAAATACTCATTAAATTAAATTGATAAAACATTGTGCTTTGCAAGTGCACCAATTATTGTCTGAGAGGACAAATTTTAGAATCGCTAAAAATAACTGTAAGTAAAGGAAATAATAACGAAACCGTTGAAAAACATCGAATAAGGAAAATTTTAATAAGTGTATATAAAAGGTAAAATATATAAGTTATTTCATTAGCAACTATAGTAAATGTACCTAATTGTGAAGAGGTAATAAACAGGAAATCCTGCTTTTAAACCGCCGAGATCTGTAGATTTATAATTGCTTTTCATGTTAATTAATTTTAATTCCTATAACCTTCATTATTCGCCAATTAAAACCTACACAAAATAAATACGTTTAATACAACCACGTTTCGAAATTATTATTTTTGCATAATTCACCACAAGATTTTCTAATTCAATCTATTCTCCTGAAATATCCAAGTACATAGTACCAGTACTACTTAAAAATATTTTAATACGCCTATTATTAAAATACACACAATAAAGTAAAAAAAACCCGAACCTAACCGCCCGACCCCAATGTTTTCCGAAGACATATTATTATTATAAAATTCTTTTTCTTACGATTTTGTTACCAACGCTACCGCGTTCAGGAACAACTGTGAGCACTTTGTTTATAGTCACAAACTGTTGAATATTTATTTTGTTACGTCGAGTTCGATCGCACACTCTGGTGGGAACAGGCCACCGTAGATGTCGGATACAAACAATATTGTAAACAATATTGATTATTGATACAACATAACATTTCACACGTCATATTGGAGTTGACTTCCTAATATAAACGGATAGTGTGAGATAATTTTGAAGTTCGAACATTTTTATTGCTTTGGGGATGGTCGTGGTAGTTCTCATGTTGTGACATACTTCGGAAACTATATATTTATTACTTCGTCTTTTGTTTTAAAATAATAATGCCTGCCTATAAATTGTTGTCTCTTTATTTTTGAGGAAGAGATTAGCCTTTCCGTCAATTACTTATATTTTTAGCCGGGTAAACTCAAGTGTAGGTGCAACCCCTTGGCTAAAATTGAAAAATCAGATTAAATTTAAGGAAGATTCGCAGTGAAAATATCTTTTTTATTTTATACTTTTTTATCAATTAATCAACCTTTTTGGCAGTTATCATCCTCTTGGCAGTTTTATCTATCTATAATATAAAAATGAATCGCAAAATGTGTTGGTAAGCGCATAACTCAACAACGCCTGGACCAATTTGGCCAATTCTTTTTTTTTAATGTTCGTTGAAGTTCAAAGATGGTTTTTACGGCGAGAAAAATTCGAATAATTGCCGGAAAAGCCCTAAAAACAGCCCTTTTCTTTTTCCCATACAAACGTTTTCTAACTAAAACGAGCTTTATTGCTATTGTATAAAGTTCATGTTGAATTACAAGCAGTCACTTTTGTTTAAACAATGTAGATATGTTCCTAACGTCAAAGAGTCAATTTTGCACTTAGGTAGTAGTAGGTGTAGGGTAGGTGTAGGGTAGGTGTAGGGTAGGTGTAGGGTAGGTGTAGGGTAGGTGTAGGGTAGGTGTAGGGTAGGTGTAGGGTAGGTGTAGGGTAGGTGTAGGGTAGGTGTAGGGTAGGTGTAGGGTAGGTGTAGGGTAGGTGTAGGGTAGGTGTAGGGTAGGTGTAGGGTAGGTGTAGGGTAGGTGTAGGGTAGGTGTAGGGTAGGTGTAGGGTAGGTGTAGGGTAGGTGTAGGGTAGGTGTAGGGTAGGTGTAGGGTAGGTGTAGGGTAGGTGTAGGGTAGGTGTAGGGTAGGTGTAGGGTAGGTGTAGGGTAGGTGTAGGGTAGGTGTAGGGTAGGTGTAGGGTAGGTGTAGGGTAGGTGTAGGGTAGGTGTAGGGTAGGTGTAGGGTAGGTGTAGGGTAGGTGTAGGGTAGGTGTAGGGTAGGTGTAGGGTAGGTGTAGGGTAGGTGTAGGGTAGGTGTAGGGTAGGTGTAGGGTAGGTGTAGGGTAGGTGTAGGGTAGGTGTAGGGTAGGTGTAGGGTAGGTGTAGGGTAGGTGTAGGGTAGGTGTAGGGTAGGTGTAGGGTAGGTGTAGGGTAGGTGTAGGGTAGGTGTAGGGTAGGTGTAGGGTAGGTGTAGGGTAGGTGTAGGGTAGGTGTAGGGTAGGTGTAGGGTAGGTGTAGGGTAGGTGTAGGGTAGGTGTAGGGTAGGTGTAGGGTAGGTGTAGGGTAGGTGTAGGGTAGGTGTAGGGTAGGTGTAGGGTAGGTGTAGGGTAGGTGTAGGGTAGGTGTAGGGTAGGTGTAGGGTAGGTGTAGGGTAGGTGTAGGGTAGGTGTAGGGTAGGTGTAGGGTAGGTGTAGGGTAGGTGTAGGGTAGGTGTAGGGTAGGTGTAGGGTAGGTGTAGGGTAGGTGTAGGGTAGGTGTAGGGTAGGTGTAGGGTAGGTGTAGGGTAGGTGTAGGGTAGGTGTAGGGTAGGTGTAGGGTAGGTGTAGGGTAGGTGTAGGGTAGGTGTAGGGTAGGTGTAGGGTAGGTGTAGGGTAGGTGTAGGGTAGGTGTAGGGTAGGTGTAGGGTAGGTGTAGGGTAGGTGTAGGGTAGGTGTAGGGTAGGTGTAGGGTAGGTGTAGGGTAGGTGTAGGGTAGGTGTAGGGTAGGTGTAGGGTAGGTGTAGGTAAGTAGGTAGATCGGGACAAGACAACGTCTGTCGGGTCAGCTAGTTTATTTATAAATAAACTGGCGGGCCGCTCACTCGCCAAGTCATGTGTGCGTAAAGAATTTTTACTTAAAAAAGGATTTTCCAATTTGCTGCAGTCATTCGAAAGTTATGTACGAACAGACATTTCGGCGACTTTGTTTTATACTATGTAAGGATAATAATACCAACCCATTATTGTCCCACTGCAGGCCAAGGCCTCTTCTCATACAGAGAAGGCACGAGCATTGAATACCACGTGCGCTCAAGGTGGATTGGTGATTTCAGACTTAACTATAAGTCCAGGTTTTCTCTCGACATTTTCCTTTACTGGCGTCAGTGAAGTCCTAGATAAACTTAGACAGTACATGTCAGAAGTCACAATGGTCATGATAGGATGGTTGCTTTAACTGTCAATTTAGATTTGAATTATAGTATGAACTACAAAGGTTCGGTAAATGGTCCAGTCATTTAGATGAATTTTAATACCTTGACTCTCATTGAGAGTCAGGGTATTAAAATTGGTCATATGGAAACGAACCTATTCCTTTGTTTGATGTTCCAATTATACTAGTGCAATAATATCACTAATTCACTAATATTATTAATAATTATTTAATAACGTGAATTTCCATAATAAGACAAACACAAACAAAGTACCTTATTTCAGTTATTTATTACAAACAATTATTTGCAGATATAAGTGTAATCGTGACTAATAGAATATTTCCATAGAGTGAAGTAATCTATATTAATACATACTTATTCATAATTAATATTATAAATGCGAAAGTAACTCTGTCTGTTTCATGATGAAACGGCAGAACAGATTTTGATGAGATTTGGCATGAAAGATAGAAAGAAAGAAAAATTGTTTATTTGCAACCTCGTACAGGTAAACACAAACATAAAAAGGTAATTTAATATAAAACAATAAAACATAAAAAAAAGACTTATGGAACCCGTACGAGACCAAAAATGATCCTGTCTCAGCACATAATGCTACGACATGAGATGTCGCAGCGCTGGTATTCTGACAGGGCCTTGCAGAGATGCCACGGGCGGCCCCAGTCATGACTAAAAAGTAAATAAATAAAAAAATATAATAATAAATATCTAACAAAAATAAGCATGAAGACAGCTTAAACCCTGTTGAAGGACAGGACTACTTTTTAATCTGCGACTTCGTCTGCATCCGCGATAACCGACATTCACGCGGACGAAGTCGCGGGCAAAAGCTAGTAATTGTTATAAACCTGAAGGGATTTCTTTGTTTGATCGCTAGCGCATTCTTCTCTTCTTCTTCTTCTATTCTTCGGAACTACTGGTCCGATTTTGAACATTATTTCACCAATAAGAAGCTTTATTATTTATTATAAACCTATACTCCATTTACAATAGCATTAGACAGAAGTTAAAAAAGGTTCTTTTTAATGCACACTTTGTAACAAAAGTACAACAAACATGCTAAAGTTACGATAAACACCGAATTTATTATAATTTATTTTTACAGTAGCTGTCGCGCGTATTTGTAGCTATTCTAATTATTTATCTTCTAAAATTATGTGGCTTACATTTAGTTGTATATTTAATTCCATTTTAAAATTACAGTGTCAATGCTAAAAACCTAACAGAAGCAGGGATGAACGGAACGTTGTTCGTTTCACTGTAATTCTACCAAAAAATGTTACCTAATCTTTAAAAGACGTTTATTCTGTTTATAATATTATACGTCCTTATTTAGTACTATCTTAGATCTATTTATCAAAATTATGTTAAAATAAGTTTAATTAAAATTGTTTTAACTTATCTTTGAAATAAAATGTTTTGCATTCCTGCTTCTATGAGCCTCTTTTTCTAATGCTATTATAAATGGAATATAGTATGTTTCTTATATTTGTTTATCATTGAAACCCCAATTCTTGCCAAAAACACAAAACGAATATTACTGTCAAGAAAGTGAAAATCTATGCCAGGGTTCACAAACACTTTTCCGTCGCCCAAGGCGATACCAAATGATTAATATTAAGCATTTTTTACAAACAAATAGTATCTAACAATTGCGGTTAGATAATATGACCTCAGTTTGTTGATGCATGACTTCCTTAGGTACCTACCGACTTTTAGTTCCCACATTATGTACAATGTCACACAAAAAACGAACTATTTCGACAACATGTGGTCACCACACAAGGTTGCTACTCTGCTCTGATAGACCAGTATGTAGGATTATGAAATCATCACTATTAAAAGAAATGTTTTGTTTATAAGATGTGCATCTTGAGAACTAAGGGATTCCCATTGAATTTTCGCGTCTGATAAATAAATAAATCAAATATTGCAAATACGGTATATCGCTCTTCACATTTTGGGTTTGATTCTCATATCGACCAAAGTGTTCGAGGGTTAATTTTAAGATAAGATATTGCCCAAATTGTCAATATTGCTAGTCTGTGGAGGATGTACATCACTTGTTGGTAGAATGTGTCCGCAATCGCAGAGAAAGAGATACCTTATTGGCAGAATTAAAAATTAGTAAGTTTGATTTAGGTGCTGTTCAATGTTTTTTGTCTAAACCCTGTAGTGCGGAAGCTAAGAAAATGTATAATTTTGCATGCAGCTATTTAGCTAATAGAGTGTCTTTGATCCCTTAGTTGTATAATTTTTTAGTTGTGTTTTTCTGTTATGAATTATAATGGGGCTGACATGGTTATGTGTGATAACCAAAAGCCTCTAAATAAATAAAGATTAAATAAAAAAAAAAAAAAGATAAGATATTTATTTTTGTTTATTTATACTTCATGCATAAAGGTACAAAGGCGGACTTAACGCCTTAGGCATTCTCTACCAGTCAACCAAGATTATTTTGTAAAACATGAGTACATTATAATAATATAATATGTGGCGACATTTAACACATGGCCATCTGACCCCAAACTAGGGAGACCCTGTACTATGGGTATTAGACGGCTGATATACATACACAAATAAATTTTAAATAATATTATACCTATAGATAAACAACTTCCAGACACAAGGCAAACACAAGTGCTCATCACACAAATGTTTACCCTGGGCGGGAATCGAACCCGCAACACGCTGCGCAGCAGTCGATCGCTCAGCCACTGCGCCAACCGTGTCGTCTAGTTATGACGGTGTTACAATTAGGTGGATACATGCCTAAATCAAACTTTTGTTTATCTGATTGAAACAGCAATCGTGTGGTGCCAGCCGCGAATATCACCACCCTTTTTATTTTTATTTGGTTCGGGGTGGAATATCCTCATGGATATCCGCCCTGGGGCGGGCGGAGGGGTCTGTCAGACTCTTGACTAAAAACCACCCCGGTGTTCCATCTCACACCTACGTCGCGGGAACTGGAGATACTTCCGCAACCCCCGACTGGAATATTACCGCCCTATTTCTACCCTTGGGTGTCGTAGAGGGCTACGGAGGGATGTTGACCAGAGAATGGGCAGCGGCGTCCTTCTGAGCACCATAACACCTACCGCGATCGCCAACATGCATCGGCCAAGCATGGCGATTACGACTGAACCCCCTTGGGGGAGACCTATGCCCAGCAGTGGGCGTCTAAAGGTCGACATGATGAGCAGCATTTATCGGTTTTTTAATTAGCCTTTGATGTCCTACTGCTGAATAAAGACCTTCTCAAGATCTTACCGGGCTCTACCTCTTCCTGGGCCAGTCTTGGCGACGCCCTCCGTCCTCAGGCACCCATCTTGTAGTTCAGTTTATATGAAACAAAAAAGTAAATCATCGGTAAGTTTTTGAAATGTGTTATTCTGTAAAATTCACCCGCTGTGAATTTAGGTGAACCATGAAGGAGAATACTGTCATTGTTGGGATAGCAGCTCACGTAAAACTCACTTTACCGAGGGAGGTATTTCCGAAATTCATCTGTTACTATACTATACACTACTATACTATACTATACTATACTATACTATACTATACTATACTATACTATACACTACAAGATGAAATTGAATTCATTAGCAAAATTTTAAGGAGTGACTCAGACCAGACCACGAACCTGAACAACTTTCATTATGGAGCCAACTCAAACAGCGTGAAAAAAAAACAGCTGTTCCATACAGAACTGCAATAGGTACTCAGCCAAAGTGTATGAAACAGCTGTTTTTCTTTCGCGCTGTTTGAGTTGGATCCATAATGAAAGTTGTTCAGGTTCGTGGTTAGAGTCACTTCTTAAAAATTTGCTAATGAATTCAATTTCATCCTGTATACTATATAGGTACACTATGATTTTAGTCACAATCATTTGATACATTAATTCTTCTCCAAAACACATTCTTCATGTAAATGACGCAAGTGCATCGAGTAGTACGGCAGATGGTTCATTTATTTATTTTTACTCGTTGCGTATATATTGCCATGCCCTATTTTTGTACGAAAATAATCAATTTCTTAGAATATGCCGTGGACGCGATCTGAGAGTGTTATTTCGTCATACTTGCACAGTTTTAAGTTCCAACTATTAATTTTAATAACTTTTTCCTAAGAACTCTTTACGATTACATGTGACACCAGAACTACTACAAATGTGTTAGAAGATTTTCACATCTGAGTGGCAAACAAAGTACCTAAGCATATTAGTCGGCCTAAATAACTATGTACAGAAGCCATCACATCTACAACAATCTGTCGAAGAATCATGGCGAGATCCGAGATCCATACATTCATTCGTATGAAAAAAAAAAAAAATTTAGAGGGTGTAAAATATTTTCCAATGTGAAGAATACATTACCAGGAGTAGATTGATATACTTACCATATTTTTAAACCCCCGCATAATTAAAATATTACGAAATGAAAAGAACTCTTTTTCGTTTCATCTCGATCCCCATTTTGTGTTTATAAAAAAATAGAAAGTGACAAGTGACATTAACGGATCTATCAAATTGGCAGACAAGTGATGTGAATCGTTGTTTACAATGGCGGAGTTGAAAAAGTACATTGATTAATCATTATTTGCGACATTATTTCCCATAAAACGTCAGTGTGAATATTAGTATCAGATGCCGTTTCGTTCTGAAATAACGAGCTTTTCGTTAAACTATTCACTTTTAACATCCGATTTTATTGCGGGGTTTTAAAAATATTTTAAAATATATACCTATATATATATTTTTTTAAGAGTATAAGAATTAGAATTTCAACTTCTCTAAACATCTTTATTTTTTTTGTACAAATTCTGCCATGATTCTTTTACAGTCTGATATGGCTTGATGTGCTGCTGTACATGAATACAATGCAACGTATATTAGTTGGTAATCACGTAATTACTTACGTCGGTATACCGCCATCATTACCTACATGACATTAGGACGCACATGACGTGTACAAAAATTGTTTTCAACCGACTTCAAAAAGAAGGAGGTTGTCAATTCGACTGTATGTTTTTGTATATTTTCTTTTTTGAATGGATGGGTAATCCCATATAAATTTTATCGAAATTAATTCGGCAATTTTTGAAAAAATCGTCAGAAAGCAAAAAAATATACATAGATGAAGTTTTAAGTTTATCCAACCTTGTACTTTCAATCTCTGTTTTGACTGTGTTGCCGTTTCTTAATGGATTTGGATGAGAACGAGGTACTAAAAAGCGGAAAATAAAAAGCTTTTTTTTACAAAAAAGACAACCGTCTTCAAAAACTAAAAAGAGAAAAATTACTTTATTTGTGATTGAAAAAATGCCAAGAGGATTATCAAAAGTTTTACGAGCAAGACTAGTAACTTTGAGGGAAGAAGGATACACCACGAGATACATTTTTATTTATTTATATAAAATCAGTACAGTAGTTTCTGAGAATAGCCCAAACGAACACGAATTCAGCGCTCTAAGGTCTTAAATAATATGTAGAGATTTTAAGCCAGTTAAATCTAGAACTGAAGCCGTGAAAGTGTGAATTATATCAGTATATTTGTATCAGTTATCTTGCATCAAACTGGGTGTGAGCTTGTCGTTACATATTAGCTTTTATTAATAGTAGGCTAAGAGCTTTGACTAATAGTTTAAGAGATAAGATTGGCTTCGAGAAAGTGTTCTTTTTAATAGGATTGAAAAGGCTATGCTTGTAACAATGAACTGTACTGTTATTACATCACATGGCTTACCAATACTTTAACCTGGCGATTTAGTAGGTAATTTTCATTTTTATTTTTTTATTTTTACTTTAATTACCACGGTTTACACCACTTACAATAATTAAAGACAGATAATATTAGTTATAGAAGAGAAAAGAAAAAGGAAAACACAAAGACAGATACAAAAACAATAAAAATAAACATCTTAATTAAGTTTAGGTTCCACATACACATTCATCCATTCCTCTCACAGTACTTCTGACACACCAATAAAATCTTCTTCCATTCATCCGCAAACCGATCGTTAGTTGGATTAGAATCTAAGAGATCATTAAGTGCAGCCAGAGTGCGAGGTACTGGGGACTTAGCACGCGCAACAGTGCGGCAAGGAGGGACAGCAAATAGCCTGTGTTTTCTGCCGCGGCAGTACTTGCTTGGGGCAAAAATAATATCTAATATACTAAAAATAAAAATGTGTATCCATACTTATTAATATTATAAATGCGAAACTAACTCTATCTGTTACGCTTTCACGATGAAACATTGGTAAGTATGTAATTAGCTTGAACCCCGGGAAAGGACATGCCTTATCCCTGTGTTATACTATAAAAAATGAAAGATCCGTAAGAATTATAATAAGAACCAGCTTTTGCCCGCGACTTCGTCCGCGTGAATGTCGGTTATCGCGGATTAAAAAGTAGCCTATATTATTTCACAGGGTTCAAGCTATTTATTTATTTATTTGTTTATTTATTTATTCAATCACATTACTTCATGCACAAAGGTAATATATAATGACTCTAAGGTGAATTTTAAGTTAAGAATCATGGCATTCCTATGCAATAATGAAATGTAATTATTTATTCTGTTTTCTCTGCCTAGTATTTTATTTGATTTTTTGTTTTTCTCTATGTATTTTAAATTAGTTGTAATCGTAAACTAAGTTAGCAACTAAGCGGAAATCTGGCGTCTCTTTGGTCAATGTTGTGTTTGCCTGTAATTGGCACATAGGCAGTGGCGTGCCTTCCATTAAAGCCAAAAAGCCCGGCTTGCTATTAATAACGGAAAACGACAAAAACAAAAAACAAAACAAAAAAAAACCACAAAAAGAAAATTGAAGTATTTTCTTTTTTTGTGATATGTTTTTGTTTTGTTTTTTTTTAATAGGATTTTAAAATTTATCGGTTTTTTATTTTTAAATCTGTCGGGCTTGCCTTAACTTTGACCCCTGGGCACGCTACTGCACATAGGGTATATTTGAATGTAACCCTAGAATGTATTTTGCGTGTAAATAAATAAATAAGCTACAAAGGCGGACTTCCAAATTTCATCAAAATCGGTTCAACTGTTTCGTCGTGAAAACGTTGTTACGTCGACAGACAGAGTTACTTTCGCATTTATTAGTATGGATTAAGGCAGTTTACTTCAAGTTAAATATTGAACTTTTCCTGCAGCATATTCATACCTAAGCCTATAATAAATAAATAGATTTACCTAAACAACAAGTCTACTATCTAATTAAAATATTAATATTGCTATTTGTTTTTCTCAAAACATTTCCAACAAGAGGATAACGTTACCATATAATTAGTACTCGTATATAACTAGTATTATGTTCCTCCTGTTATCATACAAACGGATATCCCAGTATTGTCACGGTCGAGGTTAAAACCCGATCCTGTGTGTATTACTTACTTCCTATGCTTTTCCTTTTTTTTTTAAATAACTCTCAAAATGTTATAATATTTTTTTTTGTCGTGTTGAATGTTTTGTACACACGGCTACACATCAAGCTATAAATTTCCAGAATAAGCTGACCTCTCATTGTATGAAAATTCTATACAATGCGCGATCAGATTATACTGGAAATGTATAGTTTGATGTATAGCCGTGTGTACGACAATTAATCACTTTTTTGTAAAATTACTATCTGACCTGGCAAACCTATTAAGGCGCTAACAAGCGACTTTTGCAGATTTTAAACTGACAATCACGTCAAAATGTGTAGTGTAAATGATTTGAAAAAAATATATGTTAAACTAGAACATTCTCTTAATTATTCAGTATGTGAATATTTTTGATTAAGTTCATATTAAATAGTTTAATTAAATCGTGAAGTTGTGTCTGACGCGGACAAAAGATTAATAATCACACAAGATCTACCAGGAATATTTAAACGAAACTTTTACTATCTCACAGATAATTTTATTATCTATCTTTTAGTATACGCCTTTTTTTAAGTTAATCTTTTATTTAATTTTTTCGACTAAACTTTCAGAGTTTTTAACGCAGCGCATACGATTGTCTGGTCGCTCACGGTCGCCGGCGTATATCGTCGCCTTAATAGACTTACCAATTAACATACTCAAACAATTTCATAAATATCGGTTAAGCCGTTTCGGAGGAGTTCGATGACAAACACTGTGACACGAGATTTTTATATATTAGAAGATGACCATCATCTGCCTAGCATTTTTCCAACTAAGTATATTAGGTTGCAGTTTAACCGGATGCAGCTGAATACCATCGTTTTACATGGAGCGAGACAGCCTGTCTGACCTCAACAACCCAGTTACTGGGTAACACGATACCCTTTAGGTAAGACTGATTATCAGACTTTATGGCTTTTGACTACCCATAACGACTGCCAAAGATCTACGAATGACAGCCGGGACTAAGGGATTTCCGTACTTCGTGCTACGTCTTGGTATGAATTGAATGGTCACCCATCCACCCATTCATACAATTATGACCAACATGGTTAAAATGTGTCGAACAGTTAAATTTTTCAGTTAAGTAGTAGGTACTTTTTCCATAGCATCATCATCATTTCAGCCCAAAGACGTCCACTGCTGGACATAGGCCTCCCCCATGGGGGGATTTTACCATAATCGCCACGCTTGGCAGGCGGATTGGCGATCGCAGTATGGTTGTTACAAAGACACAGAGAACGCTGCTGCCCATTCTCTGGTGAGTCCCTTAGTCGCCTCTTACGACACCCACGGGAAGATATGGGCTGGTGCTATTCTTTACGTCCGACACCACACGGACGATTCCATAGCAACATGTTATATTTCAAGGTTGCTTGCGATTTTTTGTATCTACGAATTTCTTCAGCACTAGTGTATAAAAAAAAATGTGACATGTAGTATGTACAGTGATCGGATGCGAGGTTTTGCCTCCTTTCTCTACGCACATTATGGGCAGAAACAATAATAAAATATTTATTCATATTTATTATTGTTTCAATAAACATCCTTTTTGAATCATGCGTAGTCATGACCGTATGCAGGCAAGCAACAAAAATTAATTTGATAATAATTAATTACATTATTTTTCCTTGAAACACGACAATAACAAAACCTAATTTTACAAAAATGGCGAACGGTAATAATAACTGATATTTTTCATTTCAATGAATTTCATTGTGGTTTGGCTCTTAGGTAGAAACAGATTATTTGGGTAAGTAAATAATCTGTGTACCTATAAACTGTTGCTAGGTACCTACTTACTGAGTATGCTTCGTCCGATGAACTTTAAACATTAGTTTTTGAATCTGTAGGTTCCTACTTGGGTTAACTTTTATAGTGGCACTTCACATATATTTTTATCGATGACATATATAGGGTGACTGGTAATTGGTGTACGATACTTAAACACGTGATTGTGTTCATGATAACAAACAACTTTCCCGAAGAAAAATTGTTTTTTGTACTGGTTCACTTTAGGTCACAGGAGTTCGCGCGCGTGAATTTCATACGGCTGTTGTGTTATTGTGATAAAAGTGAACCAGTACAAAAAACTTTTTTCTTCGGGAAAGTTGTTTGTTATCATGAACACAATCACGTGTTTAATTATCGTACACTAATTACCAGTCACCCTATATACCAACTGCTATTCCCTATTTCAGACTACTGTTGCGTATGTGCATTTAGGGCCTGTGTCTATACTTTCTAGTGCCCGCTCCTTTCCAGCATGTGTGCCAAAAGATAGCACAGTTGTGTTACGCATATTTTATTGTGTACGTGCGAAAAAGTATCATGTGTGCCGTATCTATTTATTTTGTTATTGTGTGAGTTAAAACAATTGACAAAAACAGGCGACAGATTTTTTTTAAACAACTATAGAATTAAGGCATATCTCTCGGATATCTATGGGAAAAACCCTTTGATTTACCTGTTTGACAAATGATAATTATTTAATTTGTAGTTGAAAATAATTCTTTTTTCAAACTTAATGGTCGATTGTAAACACTTAAAATCTGTTATCTTATTGAAACATGGTTTTTACACACAATGTCGGTCTATAGACGATAATGTTTTGGTAGAAGCAGTAGAGTAGAGACATAGTTGAAGGTACAGGTGCAGAAGTTTAAATAGGAAAGAAGGGAAATGGTACAAACAGGGATTTTATCAAATCCCTAAGGAGTTTGGTCAAATTACAGTCAAACAATATAATCGTATTTTGATCAAATCACTTATTTTCTTCCAGGTCATTTCTTAGCAGAGTTGTTATTGTACTATATGCTGTGATTTGACCCATTCCCTAACTGTACAGAGGCCAGCACATCAAGTTACCCCAATCTGTCAAATTCTTTTGATAGTTTTTCTACTTATTACAAAGGAATAAGGTTCAGGTTCAATTAGGAAAATTTGACAGTTTAGAGAGACAGGATAGCTTGATGTGAAGGCGTTTGTACCATTTTCCTGCAACAGATATGACATAAATCAGAGTGACTTGAGTATATCACCTTCAGATTATGAAACAAAAGGCAGATAGACCGCCCGAAACACTGAGAGTGAAGCCAAAAAAGCAAATACGAATTCAAAAGCGAATACCTACAATCTCGTGATTGTATTCGCTTTTGAATTTCTATTTGTTTTTTTAACGATGCAGCGTTTCGTGCTATCCTGACTCGTATCAGTAAAGCACGAAGCGCGTTGTAGGTATTAGCTTTTAAATTTGTATTTGCTCTTTTGGCTTCACTCAAAGTGTTCCGCGCAGTCTATCTGGGTGTCACCGAAACCAGAATCATTTAACGACGCAAAAAGAGGATTGTAGTAAAACAAAATCTGTTGACAGAATCCTCTTTTTAATATCCACAAGGAATGTCTCATCGGGAACCCCCTTGACAATGTAATTGTTATAATAAAATACCTTTTCCATACATTGCTATAACGGGAAAGATAATAATAGTTTAATTACGTCAACATAAGCGACAAAGTACTTAATTGTTGATGAGCCACAGTGATCAATTTCCCACAATGTTACTTTCCGCTTCCCTGAGAAGTGACTGTATTCAGTGTTTCTATGTTATTCTCACCTTTACCATAGAAATATGACAGTAATTAAGGGTATTTTGTTATCTAATAGTGTTGTAAGTAATTGTTAAACAAATTCGGGTATGACAGACAGAAGTGTTGGAAATTTGCGAAACAAAACCTTTTTTTCTCTTACTTCTGAAATTGTGTAGATGAATTATCATTGTGAGTAACTCTCAAAAATAGTCATAGACTATAATTGGTGCCGGTCGCGAATAGCACCACCCCATTTCTACCCGTGGGTGTGGTAGAAGGCGACAGAGGGATATTGACCAGAGGATAGGCAGCAGCGTCCTTCTGAGTACCTATCATAACACCTACTGCGATTGCCAACATGCATCGGCCAAGCATGGCGATTGCAGCTGAACCCCCCCTTGGGGGCTATGCCCAGCTGTGGGCGTCTAAAGGTTGTCATAATGATGATATAGATGGTGACCAAAATACAAATCGCTGACGCCATTCAAAAAGTAGCCAAGCTTAATTTCAGCCAGTAATGGTATCAATGTAGCAGTAGTTGACGGATTGAAATATACCAAGTTAAAAAAATACCCGGTCACTATTTAGCGCTACCCTTATTTAACACATTTCAACAGACACTTTCGCATAAGCAGAGACGTAAGTTCTCCTTGCCTCTACCCTCCATACTCCATAGGTACTTTTTGACAAGTTTTTGACACTGATTGTTGTTGAGATTTCGACTAGGTTTTGAACATTTGAGAACGTTCGTTATGGCCTTTCGAAAGTATCTTTTTTAATTATTTGCTCTTTTTTCAAAATTGTTCTCCCAATGACCCAGATAATAATTCTAAAGGTCATCATAACATGACAATTGAACACGTTCCACAAAATCAAATCCAAAAACAAAACTGACTTCAAAACGTAACGTATTTTCTCAGCAAATGAAGGCATCGGCTACACAATCTACGTGAAATGAGGTAAGGTTGGCCAATGTAACGAAATTGTCGGCGCTTGCGACACTCTGTGGGTAGTGGCTGATACCACCCGCTGGGCAAGTAACCGTTTACACTCAGGATTTAGATGGGCCACTATTTGATTCTAGTATTTATTGAAGTCTGGATTAAGGAATTCATATTATGAGTGGCGTTTGGATAGGTTAATCTGCTATTGCTATTAATTTGCTTACAAGTAATCCTTGAATGTCTATTCTAAAATTATGTACTGAAAAAAAAAACAAAAGAAGGGGAGCTTATAGGGCCTAAAAAACCTCGTCTACATCGCTGTCAATGGGACAAGTGCCGAAAAGGCTGGCAGCATTGCATTGCAACGTTGTAGGCGCTGGCCTACAACGTCTGGTCGACTTCACGGGACACGTGATCCGAGGACTGCCTAGGGTCACGTGAGAAGTCGACCAGCTATTTGGCGATGTCCCGAAAAACTAGACGTGCTCGATCATCTAGTTCGGAACCCATGGCCCTAATGTTTACACCCCAAACATAGGTTCCAAAAAGGCTGATCACTTGTAGAAATCAAAATCAGATTATTTTATTACGCTCTTTTTTAACTTAGTATTAGTTCAATCAGTTCAAAACATAGACCGCTCTTTTAAATACAAGTATATCGATCATAATGGTACTAAAAAAGTTGAAAACCTTGCATCATTCAGCAACTTTTTCTAACCAAGTTTCACACACTAAAACTGGTGACGTCATTGAATAAGGAAATACAACGTGACTATTAAGAAAAAGGTTATTGTCGAAATTATACCAAATTGGAAAAATGCTCCAGTTTTAATTATATTATTATCATTGGCATGTTTATTTTCCGGTGAATGTTCATACAAATGGTAAAAGTGTATTTTCGAGGTCTGTACGACGCGGTCGAAAGTTCATTGAACTTGTTATTGTTAGTTCATTTTGTTTTATTTTTAGCACGATTTTCAAACGTTTACGTAATACAAAATATATACAAAAGTTCTGCTTTAAGTGGGTCCATCAAAAATACTCAAGGTCGTTTTTATTTGGCTTGATTTGCTCTCTGACTAAGCGCCTTATTCTGTAAAAATCTGCCTCGGCGGACTTATGTGAAGTGTGATTGAGGTGAGTTGTCAAGCGACACACATGCTAGTGATTGACTCTCCCCAAACTCACTTCAACGATATTTACTGAGAATGTTTTCTACAGAATAGTCCTGCAGGTTTTAGAATTACATTTCTAATTTGGCATTTTGGCCTGTGCAAAAGGCTGGCTAGCTCTCCATGGTGCCTAATGTTATGATACGTTATGTACACCTATATTATTTGTATGTTAAACATTCTAAAATTTCCATTCATTATTTGCAGACATAAGACACATCTTCGCGAACTCATAAATAATCAAGAAAAACGTATTACGTAGATAACTTATTCATTCAACTCATATCTATATTTATACTCGTATATATTTTCCGTACTAATTACCATGAAACGACAAATCCTACACAATGTTTCTAAGAATATCCGCCATTTACAAAAGATTGTGTATGTACAATAATTTGTAGTCATCGTTCATTCATAAAAGTTTAAGAGAAATTCCGGAGCATTTGACTTGTAAAGTAAGTAAACAGGCTGTAATTGGATGAGTCAGAGTTTAACGAAGAAAATGTGGTCCATTTCGCGAATAGGTACGTCGTGTGAGTCAGATCTAGAGGGTTTCATATACGAACAAAATTCGGGTTGTCTTTCTTCCAAACTATTATATTATACTAGCTTTTAGTCGCGACTTTGTCAGCGTGGAATTTAAAGTCAAAGTCAAATCCATTCTTGATTGTCGTCTCCTTATCTCGGAAATATCAGCTTCTTAATTCAAGTGGTTTTTTGAGATTTCGTGTTTGACAGTGAACGTTGGTCAGTTAGTTACCTTTCACTTTTATAATATGTATAACATAATAAAACGCTACCATTATAATTACTTGAATTAAGTATACATGAATGATAATAATTGAACACTGATGGGCCAAGCAAGGAACTTGACAAAAAAAAAACATAACATACACACGTACGTACAAACACACACTTACATGATATACATCTGTGTTTGACATCGACACGCTAAGAAGAAGAACTATACGCCATCATCTAGTCTATCAGTTTAGAAGGTTAAGAAAGAATAGTTATTTGTTATACAAGAGTGCAAAGTTGCTTTTTAACCGCGTGTTCAATTTTGATGACCGAGCAAGCGAAGGATTCTAAAATTGAATCACGAGCGCAGCGAGTGATTCAAAATTAGAATCCTGAGCGTTAGCGAGGGAATCAAAAGAGCACGAGGTGAAAAATCTTTGCACTCGAGTGCAACACGTAACTTTTCATTCCACCTCAGCGAGGAAATGACTAAATGCAAAAAAAAAAGTTTACAAAGTCTGAGTTTTTAACAAATTAAAAAAAAGTTGTATGATATATTCGGCACCATAGAGGTAGCAGTAAATAGGTTTAATGTTTTTTTTTAATTCACAAACTTAGTGCACACGATGTTCTAAATTCAATTTACTTTATCCTCTAGAGAATAAAAACGGCTTTTCCACTCAGATATTGAAGATAAATTTACTTTATCCTCTAGAGAATAAAAACAGCTTTTCCACTCAGATATTGAAGATTAAAAATACTCTTTCCGAGATGGTGGGATGAAAAAATTATTTATGGGCACAGATATACGTGTCGCCAGTAACAGAAAAGTGGAAAGGGTATCGTTTGTCTTAGTGCTTTTTATCTCTTTTGCTTGTCAATAAAACGGATGAAAGTCATGTGACTAAAAGAGTTATGAATATAAATGTAGATGGATGAAAAGGGAGAGGAAGGCCAGAGAAAAGATGGATGGATTGTTAAATGAAGAAATCGAATGATGTGAATGAAATAAGAAGTCAGTAAAAGCTAATCTACAGGCACTTTTGAATTGTCCAAGAGTTCAAAAACGTTGCGCGTTGCGTAAACGTTAAGTACGAGCAAATAAAATTCCAAGAACACTCTTTTTAATCAAGTTTTTACATAATCCCGGTAACATTATTCATGTTGCTTTAATAAGTGTGTATTAAGATGAGTAGAAAAGTTAAGACACACCAAGAAAGAGCTTTCTCCTAAGTTTTCATCTAAACCGCTACTAGATCAGCTTCACGGAAAGGTGAATTTGTAACTATCATTAGAGATTGCATCATGAGAGTTTGTCTCATTTTTCTCATCGGGTTTTTATTGCGTTTAGTACGAATAAGATTTTTTTTTGTTGAGAATTGTTTGGTCACTTGTTATTGTAACACCCACCTGAAATTAGTTAGATTATTCATTGCGGTGACTGTGTTTAGTTTCGTTTATTCGAAATTGATTGGTCTTATGATCAATGCCTGTTTTTGTTATTTTATTATCATCACTTTGCATTGGTAAACGTTCATTGGCAAGTTCTATTATGAGATCGGAAAATATTTTTCTAGTATTACTCATATTTGTTTTTTGATCAAAGCGTAGTTCAGATTTCTATGATCCATCTACTAAATTTTATTATTGATTATCTTTCTCGTACTTTAAACAGTAATACAGTAGGAATCTCCTCTTGTAATGTTTATTAATCTTTATGTAAAGTTACACCACATAATAAATGTATGTAATCTGTGATTGCACCCACATAACTTTAATTTAATTACTTTTGATTGGAATCTTGAATTAGATTAATCTAAAGCTATAGACTCACGTGTGTCGTTGAATAATTTCAATTATATCTTTAATTTTAATTTCATTATTATCAGTCATCACAATTTACACAGTGATTTTGAAATCATTTTAAATTTAGATCATCGCTGGTTATGTTCCAGGGTTAATCCGTGGTTTCAGAAAATTTAAGTTAGTTGACATCACTTGTTGACCTTGACAAAACGAGTAGGCACCGGTGCATTCTATTTTCCTTAACCTGTTTGTTCAACAGCAGAGCAAAGGTTGCGCTGATAATGTTCCATTCTTCCTTGCCTAACCATTTTCTGATCAGCTTCCACGAAAAGTGACTATGCATTTACAGTAAAGTTTCCTCGTCATTTCCAAAAAACAATCACAGTAATTTATAATAAAAGGTGGATGTAAACAATTTTAGATTAATTGCTCAAAGCTGATATTGTGACTTTTTGTTGTTTTATCTGATTTTTAATTCTGATTCTCCTCTCAGCTGAAGCTCCTGTCCAGTTCATATTACATAAGTTATTGTACTTGAAATTGTAGAGCTCTTAAAATTAATATAGACTTCAGCCGTCATAAAACAAGTTTTGTAATGATGCTATGAATCAAAGCTGTACTTTTTGAGAGAAATAAATGATTTTTTGATCACTATGACAACATCACCAGTACAAATTATAAATTAAAGTTAAGTTTGTGTTGGTTCGGGCAAATCTATGGAACAACCGATCAGATTCTGTAAATTTTGTCGCCTAATTGGAAGCTACGTTATTTCTGAGTGCTATAGGCTATATTTTATTATCAAAAATAGTGAACGCGGGCAAAATCTAATACATACATAGCTCAACAACCTAAGCCTAAATCTATACCTTTTGGGGCGGGTCTGGGTCTATGCTTTAACGGTTTCCGTACGGCATGCTTAACATGTTAGCATAGGTGCAGGCCTACCCTATCACCTCCTTCAGAGGTGATGGGGGGGCGTTGGTCTTGGGGGAGAGTGACAAGTTGGTCGCAAAGATCCCCAAGGCAAGTTCGGCGGATCTAGCCTTCTCGAGGTTGCCAGCCCTGTTACTGGGTCTAGCTCATTAGGAAATAGACTCAAAACAGAAAACACCGAGCGCTTTTGTATAAAATATATATAGTATATATCTATGTAAGGTTTATTTTATATTATTCATATATATAACCCAATCCAAGGTGTTATCCGTACCGTGCCGAGGGATGCGTGGCTGAGGGGGAGCTCAGTCGCTAACGGTGGCTATCCGACACCTGGACGAATCGGGTAGTATTTTCAGTCCTCCCATTGGCATGCGGGGCTCTGCTGATGGGCATTTTTATTTCCCTAGCTACTCGTGGGTATAATAATGGAAGTTAATAAGTCAAAAAAAAATGTATCTAGATCGTCGTCTCCAGTTGGAGAACAGTTCTCTCCCCTTTTAGGGGAGACGATAAGCCTAATGGAGGAGGTTTTACTAGCCTCCCCGGATAGGACAACACTGGTGGCGGGTGAGGGGATTAGTCCGGCCAGGGCAGGAGGCTCCTGTGACTCTGCCCAAAGAACGGAAAAGTCCACTCATCGCCATGAGAGATTAGGTGGTGCAGCGCGGAAAAGGCTCCGAAG
The DNA here is from genome assembly GCA_947361185.1 of Charanyca ferruginea. Classification (NCBI taxonomy): domain Eukaryota; kingdom Metazoa; phylum Arthropoda; class Insecta; order Lepidoptera; family Noctuidae; genus Charanyca; species Charanyca ferruginea. Next base: position 24,544,383 of record OX376058.1, on the reverse strand, counting down.
GCTGTTAGCAGCCAATGTTCAGGCCGAAGAGGCCCGTGCGTTGGCTAAAAAGCCTTGGAGCGAGATCCCACTCACCAACCTTCCTCCGGACCCGAAGGCTAAGAAGCGTATAAGGTCGGAGGATGAATCCCCAAAGGAGCAACCCAGGAAGGCTCCTAGGGTGGAAAAGCCCGTAGTGCAGGCCAGCTTCAAACAGGTCGTGGAGCAAACGCGCGTGGGGATTAGAAATGTGATCCCCATGAGCGAGGACCAAATGAAGCTGCTGCACCGCTCCCTTACTCTGGCGATGCTCAGCCTCACCAATATGGGTAAGGGGCCGAGATTCACGGGCTTCACGCACAGACCTGGGTTCGTAATTATTACCTGCGGGGACCAGGCCAGCCTAAAATGGCTGTCCGAAAGGGTCCCCTCTATCAAACCCTGGAGCGGGGCATCGCTTTCCGTTATTCCGGAAAGCGATTTGCCGAAACCCGCCGTAGGGACCATCTTCATCCCCAGTAATGAGGCAGAGTCGATTGACGAAGCTGTACATTTGCTGGGGTTACAGAATGAAGGGCTCAACACGGGGCTCTGGAGAGTCGCGCACAGCAGGGCGGAGGGAAATGGGCATGTGGTGTCCTTTTTCCTTGACGATCCTTCTGTCGCGGCCCTTAGGGCTAGGAACTTTGAGGTCGTTCTTGGTTTTAAAGTGCTCTATTTTAAAATCAAGAGCGACCCAAAGGTTGGCCCTTCAATGACAGCTGCGGGACCGGTGAGGGAACCGCAAAACTCTACGTCGGGGGGCTCGGAGAGGCGGCGTGGAGAGGAACCTGTTCCGCGACCTGTCGTGGCCGAGGTGACACCCACGCCAGTGCCTCGGATCGACCCTGGACACGCGGAACCTCAGCCTTCCACCTCCAGAGGGCTCCCTGCATTGCGGGGGCGTGGCTCTGGGAGAGCCTGGCCGCACTTCGCTGCGGGCGGAAGGGCTCGGGGCGCGGTGCCTCGCGAGCAGGTGGCAGGAGGGGCGGGGTCCGCGGGGCAGAAGAGGGACGCCTGGCGTACAGGTCGGGGGCGAGCACGTCCCAAGCCTGCACGCTCGGGAAACTAGGGGGGGCTACCCAGGTGGGAATGGTGAGGGTCCTGCAGGCAAACCTCCATCATGCTGCGGCAGCGGCTGCGGTAATGGAGCGCTGTATTGCGAAGGGCATAGCCAACCTCGCCCTGATCCAAGAGCCTTGGGTAGCCAACATCCAGGTTCTGGGACTGAACGGTGCCGGTAAGATCCTTAGTAACGGTACTGGTATAAGACCCAGAGCATGTATTTTATTTAACAACTGTGTTGATTTCTTGCCAATTACAGAAGTTTGCAATGACGACTTGGTAGCGGCCTTTGTCAACCTAAAAGGGTGGTGCGGGGCCAGGGTGATCGTGTGCTCCGCATATCTTCCTGGAGAGAGGGACAACCCGACGGAAGACTTGGTGAGGGTGGTGGAATACGCCGCCCGACATAACGCTGAGCTTCTAATAGGTTGTGACGCCAACGCCCATCACTCCTCATGGGGAAGTACCGACACCAACAGAAGGGGTGAGTTACTCTTTGACTTTTTACTGACTAATAACCTAATTACGCTAAATGTAGGCTGTGAGCCAACCTTTGTGACTCGAGCAAGGCAGGAGGTATTAGATATTACGATCGCCACTACTAACCTGGCCAGACACATAAATGACTGGCATGTCAGCAGTGAGAATTCAATGTCGGACCACAGACATATTGCTTTTGAGGTTAGGGCCGCTCTGGACGCCCAAACCATAACTTATAGGGACACAAGATGCACTGACTGGGGGGGTTTTAGGAACCAACTTAGACAAAATCTTGACACCTTTCCAAAAACAATCAGAACAGTTGAGAGCCTAGAAATAGCTGTGGAAATTCTAACCATAGGACTGAATCAAGCCTTTGAGGAGAATTGCCCGGAGAAAACAAAGACCTCAACTAGAGAAGTACCCTGGTGGAGCCCTGGACTTGAAAAGTGTAGGGTAAAAACCAGGAAATTATTCAATAAGGCTAAAAAGACTCGCGAATGGGAGGTCTACTTAAAAGAATTAACTGAATATAGTAAACTGATTAGGAAGGCGAAGAGAGCATCGTGGAGGAAGCTTTGCGGGGAGGTAAAAAGCCTTCCTCAAACAGCCAGACTTCACAAGTTGCTCTCCAAAACCAAGACTAATCAGATTGGACTCCTCAAAAAGGATGATGGCTCCTTTACGAACAATGAAAAGGAGACCTTAATGTTGCTGGCCGCGACTCACTTTCCCGGGTCTCTGAGCATAGACTTGCCCCAACAACAGCCAGCGTCCAATAGACCTCGGAACGAGGACTGGCGTAGGGCTGCCAAAATCATAAGACCCAATCAGGTTAAGTGGGCCGTTGACTCTTTCAAACCTAACAAAGCCTGCGGGGAGGATAGGATAACACCAGCCTTGTTACAACAAGGGGTAAATATCCTTCTTCCCCATCTGGTCAAAATCTTCAGAGCTAGTTTTGCCTGGGGACATGTACCAGAACGATGGACTATAGCCAAAGTCCTTTTTATACCTAAAGCTGGCAAGAAGGATTACAGCCAGCCAAAGTCCTTCAGACCAATAAGCCTCTCTTCATTCCTCCTCAAGACGATGGAGAAGGTGCTTGATAGGTATATTAGAGATGTAGCTCTGGTGAGTAAACCAATCCACGACAGTCAACATGCGTACCGTAGGGGCAAATCTACGGAGACTGCCCTCACGAGCCTGATAGACAAAGTGGAAAAAGCTACAGAAGACAAGGAAATAGCGCTATGTGCATTCCTAGACATTGAAGGGGCTTTTGATAACTCACCGACTCCTTTGCTAGTCAATGGGCTGATAGGCAAGAGTGTCGACCCGACTACGGTAAGGTGGGTAGAATCCATGCTCACCAGCAGAGGAGTAAAAATGTCCCTTCATCAGACTTCAATCCAGGTACCCACAGCAAAGGGTTGTCCACAGGGCGGTGTCCTGTCGCCACTTCTGTGGACCCTTGCAGTGGACGAACTTTTGCACAAATTGGCAGAATCTCGCATTGATGCGCAAGGCTATGCGGATGACTTGGTAATCATTGTGAGAGGCTTTTGCCAATCTACTATCTCTAGTAGAATGCAAAAAGGCCTTAGCATTGTCAGTGATTGGTGTAACAGAAGTGGCCTCTCTGTTAATCCTGACAAAACATCTATTGTACCTTTCACGAAAAAACGGCGTTTGGACAAACTGGCAATGCCAAAGCTGAATGGGAAGGAGATAGCTTTCTCCACGGAGGTTAAATATTTGGGCGTAACTATCGACCAAAAGCTGACGTGGAACCCTCACATAGACAATGTGCTAAAAAAAGCCAAGATGGCAATTGGTATTAGTGGACGAATGATGGGTAGCAATTGGGGTATTAACCCCAAAAACACTCTGTGGACGTACACAGCTATTGTGCGGCCGATCATAACGTACGCATCAGTAGTGTGGCACGATAAAGCACATCAGACCACCACTATAAAGAAACTAGACAGTCTTCAGAGAACTGTCAGTAAAATGGCTGCAGGAGCTATGTCAACAAGTCCGGGAATGGCACTGAACGCCCTGCTTGGACTACCGCCTCTACATTTATATATACACAAGGAGGCGAAAGCAAGCATGTACAGGGCCAAGATCCGGGGCAGTGGTTGCTGGCTCTCGCAGAAAATGAGGACCTTACAGGACTCAATATTGGAAATGCCAGTTCTCGGCATGACAACTGATGTCATGCTAGTGCGGCATGTATTTGAAAAGCGATATTCCGTGGAAATCCCTTCAAGGGACTACTGGACCAAAAGCCAGCCTCCTCAGGTGGCAGGCTGCATGATCTGGTACACGGACGGTTCCAAAATAGGATCCAAAGTAGGTTGTGGGATAAATGGAGTGCGGCCGAGGTTCAGCAAAAGTGTAAACCTGGGACAGTACGCCTCCATTTTCCAAGCAGAGGTATACGCCATCCTAGAATGTGCGGAAATAAATCTGCAAAGGCAATACGTCAACCTAACCATACACATTAATTCAGATAGCCAAGCTGCTCTACTAGCGCTGGACTCGAATTTAGTCTCATCGAAACTGGTAGAGGAATGCATGGCTAAACTCAACTCTCTAGGCAATAAGAATAGAGTAGTATTAAGATGGGTGCCTGGGCATGCAGGCATCATTGGCAATGAACGTGCCGATGAGCTTGCAAGGGCGGGGGCGCATATCACGCAACAGGGTCCGGAGCCCTTTTGTGGTATACCGAAAAGCCTAGCTCAGAGCACCCTGACTAAAACATGCCTCGAAGCTTCTAGAAAGTTATGGAAGGAGTCTCCGGGCATGTTACACTCGAAAGCACTTATCAAAGCCTATGACAGAAGGCTTAGTAACCAAGTCCTAGCACTCAGTAGGAACAACTTGCGCATTGTAGCTAGAGCCACTACAGGACATTGCTGCTTAAACAAGCACATGTTCCACCTGGGGTTAAGTGCTACGCAAACCTGCAGACGCTGTAATGAGGCTGATGAAACGCCACTTCACCTTCTGGGGGAATGCGGAGCACTAATGCACAAGCGCAACAATCATCTGGGCAAATACCTGTTAAGCCCGGATGAACTAATGGAGATCGCCCCAAAGCAGATCCTGCAGTTCATAACAGCTGCAGGGTTCGGCGGCGATATCTAACCAACACAAGCGGCGATCACAATAGATCAAACTGGTCGCAGTGATATCACAGCCGCAAAAAGCAAATAAAAAAAAAAAAAAAATCTATACCTAACTGTAACATAAACTTAAACGCCTTATTCACCATCCATCTTGCTGTACGTCCCGCCAAGGTCAAACACGACGCACGATGCAAAAGTCCTGTGAAAAAATATAATTAATAATAATTATTGACGTACAGCAAGCTTATTCACGGTCGTTTTGCGTCGTGCATCGTGCATGACCTTGGCGGAACGTACAGCAAGACGGATGGTGAATAAGGCGCATTATACCTCCTAATACGTAAGCTTAAACGAATTTACTCATTCACAATGTACACTCACACTATCATACACACTCATTCAACACATCCCTCACACTATTACATACACTCACTCACAGACACACTCAAAACACTCGCGTAAATCACACCAGTGCGCTCCTTTTTGTATTTTCTTTTCTTTTATTTTTATTGTCAATTGCATACTCTGTTTATTGCTAAGTGGAAGAGCGGAGTCACCTAACACAAGCATCTTCTTGCTTAAAAGGTGATCTCCAAATCACATTAAAACTTTATGTAATTTAAATAATTTAAATTTTTATTTTTATTTTATTTTTATTTAAGCTTTTTTTTTTATTTACTTAATATTATTCAAGATCGTAGCAATAAACTCACGACAAGATTAAAAGCATTTTTATCATCGTGTGCAGCTATAGAATATATTAACACTAAGTACCGTAGTTCCGCAATAATTACAAGTAGTTACAGAAGATTGCAATCTGTGACAATATGAATTGTAACAATATTCAACAAGACTATCTAGTCTATTAAATGTAAACTTATTATTAATTGTTGCAAATGTAACAGATAACTAGGGCCTCATTAGCAGGTTGTTCCATTTGTACCACAAATAAATCTAACTCACTTGTGTCAGCACGGGGGATGCAGACGAACAACTGTCGAGCAACTTTAATGTTGCTTTTAATACTGTTTTTAAATGGCAGCCTTTGGGCGACTGAAATTGAAATTAAAATCAGAATCTTACTCCGATTTAATTAATGATTCTGATTTCGTATATCTACAAAGTGAACGCATTTATTAAACATGGATAGCCAAATGATAAAAAGTTATGTTTAAAAATTCAGCTTCCGTATGTTTGTGTTCGCAAAACTCAAAAAGTAGTTGATGGATTGACTTGAAATTTTTATACAACTCTGCATTTTAACAGAGTAGTGTTTCATATACACTTTAATTCTGATGCTTCAAAAAAAAACAGGAACTGAGCCATAGTGAAGTGTGCCTGGTTGTATATAGTCGTTGTATATAGTTGTAGTAAACATCCGAATTGATAACCTCCTCCTTTTTGAAGTCGGTAAAAAGAAAGGATTCCGCGCCGAAAGTACCGACTACCGACCGTACCGATCTATGTGTGCGTCTCGGTCCGGCGTACTTTAGGTGCTTCACTTTTGATATGCGTGGCGGGGAGTCCTTTTTTTTGTAGTCCGTGTAGAGTAAGTAAACATTTATACTTAACTTGTTACTGCCATTACCTAAATTAACTTTTTCCTGTATGTTTTGATAGTTACCTTTTACTTGCTTCTTAACTGATTTCCTTGTAATGACTGTCAAGTCCTTATAATAGCTACCAAAATGCTAATTTAAAAATAGATTATCCAAGTGACATTTAGAGCTCTTTTTGGATCTGTCTCAATTGCCACGTTCTGATTGGCCAATTGAATAAAATGGCAAATGGGCAATAAAGTTGCCCGTCAATTAAACCTCTCTCGCGTCAAACCAGCTAACTTGTTCGAGTGGAAGTATTCGAACTATCTTTTATTGGGCAATCAGTGGGTTTGGGCCGGAGCTAGGCGCGTAGGCGTCGATTTTATGACCGAAAGGTACTTGTTGTTAAAATTGGGAAAAATCGATTGTCTCATAATTGGAGCAGCAATTTGGGTCGTAGTTTTGTAATGTGTAAATAAATACTATTGTTCTTGTTTAGGCCTATTTCTTTTTTGCGATGGCTATTTTCGTCATATCAAATTAAAAGCGATGATGACTGCTCCTTCGCTACTCCAGGAATTGATGCCTGATTATTTGCTAGCGAGTAAGGCGTTCTCTGGTGAATTAGAAAATCTTTTTTTGCTTTCTTTCTTTTTTTTTTTGGTTTTAATAAACGTTTCCCCATACGAATTTCTCCTGTACCTATCCGTGATTCACCAACATATAAACTCACATCCAAACCCAAAACAACTTCCTGAACGCTATATTATATTCTTTGGCGAATGAAGCCTTCTCAGACCTGAAGAAACGAAACGATCGAATTACCAAGAATGGCCATTCTTGGTAATTCGAACGTTTCTTGTAGTTTACATTCAGATTCGTGAAAATCAGTGGCAATTTACAGGCTGACATTCTAAAACCCATCGCTTTTACCAACAGCAGGTCATTAAAATCATAGCAGCAATACTGAAGCTGTTGTAAAATATATGGTACATAATGCACGAATATTATAAAGACAGATTGTTGATCTCATACGTAAGGCTGGTGCTATGAACTAAGCTATTCGCGACTGCAACCTGTTACTTTATTATACCTTTAAGATCACAATCGTGTATAGCGACAAAGTGCAAAACTGCAAGGCTGCAGTGAGACATTTCTTTATTTATCTATATAAATATAATAAAAACAAAAGGTTGAAGTGTTTATTGTGACACTTACAACATGCGTAGATGATGGGCGAAGAGCAATGAAAGCAGTGATGGAAGCTTAAGCAAAGAACCACAGAAATCGTAATATCATATAATTATACAACTTTGCTTAAGCTTCGATCACTGCTTTCATTGCTCTTCGCCCATCATCTAACATCTGCTTACACGCATATTGTAAGTGTCACAATAAACACTTCACTGGTGACCCCGACGTGATTCCGGAGGAGCGTTTAGACGTGTTTCTGTACTGTCTTACTCGCCACAAGGTCTCTACCACACGGAATCTCGAAAATTACTTGACATTTGAAGCTGAAATTTGGCAGGTAGGAAGTTTATAGGTAGGAGTTGTCAACTAAGAACGGATCTGACGTTGACTTTGACTTCTTGAAAACCGATGTATTACTAGAGTTACGGCTTATGTATCCCATTTTCTTTCGGTACCATATATCGACTATTATTTTATTTGTTTTTTTTTTGTCATTTTTGTACTCTCTTCCACTCCTTCGTTTTGTTCTTCTACACCTGTCCATGTTTATATTCATAACTCATACGAGCGCTATGATACTTATATTTAATGAAAACTTGCTACACGGGTGAATCTACATTCTAAAAATATAACACCAATATTGAACTGAAATAATGAATAATGTACGACAAATTATAGTGCACAAGTGTGTACGAAAAGATACAATAGGTAAGTATTGCAAAGGTTGCATGCATTTGGCATGCTAGTCGAAACCATTACATGGCTTCGTCTAAACGCTCTGCATCCATTCTAGAAGTAGTTTGTATTTAGAACGTTAGTCTTATTTTTATACAATAGGCAGATGGTAGTGCCAACAGCCTTCAGAGGCAGACGTATTATTCTATAATAGAGTGATTATAACAGAGTCCCTCTTTCATTGAAGTATCCCTCCGACGTCCTCCCACACGTTATAATTATACCTCTTCCCGGTACCTAGGTAACAAGGGCCTGTCAATTTGAGCTTATTTGATTTTACCTAGTTAAAAACTCAGTGGAAGTGTCCCCGCAACTATCCCACGCGTGTCACAATCATGCGGAAATTCAACATTGTATGTATTGTCTATATGAAATTAGGACTTATTACAACTGACGAACGTCGTTATTATTTTACACATTTTCCGCATAATTGTGAATCGCGCAAGATAACTGCGTAGGCATTTCCACTTGTTTCGTCTATTTCGTTAACCTCCCCTCCCCCCTCCCTCGCCCCTCCCCCTCCCTCCCTCCCTCCCTCCCTTACTTTGAAATCGAACCCAGAACTCCACGTTTAACAATCGCCTTTTCGTCCACGAGAGCAAAGAAGCTGACAGAAAACAAATACTTAAGTAATTAAGTACCTATGTACCTATTAAAGTAATGACTTAACACTATTAACAATTAAATAAGACGTAATTCATTGTGCCCTAAAGCAACTCGTATCTTTGTAATGATTAGAATGACCTTTATTTCTTTTGTCATTACGATGCATGTTTAGGGTTGCCATTTTATTATTTAATAATAAATAAAATATTTATTTGCTTTAAACATGGTATACAATGGTGTTAAATACTTTATATGACACAAACATGTTTAGCTAGGATAAAACATAGCATGCAAAATTATAAAGTTAGGTAAAGAAGGCATCAACCATCAACATTTTTTATCTAAAAATTCTTTTAAACTATAAAAACCACATTCAAGTAACCATTTATAAAATTTAATTTTAAATAACCTAGTATTTAATGTTTTGAAATGCCTTGGTATTTTGTTGTATATGCGTACACACATTGCTAGGCAGTTATTATTATATTTAGCTAGTCTAGGTAAATCATTCAACACTAGTTTATGAGGATCTCTTCTGTTCCTAGGATTAACATCATTTGCAGTCTTAAATAATTGCTTATTTTTAATTACAAACAGACATATTTCGTAAATGTAAAGTGACGGTAGCGGTAACAAACTAAGTTTCTTAAATGTAGGTCGACATGAGTCGTCAGGTTTTAGACCACAAATTGACCTAATGCACTTTTTTTGAGCGATGAATGCTCTATTGAAGTCAGTGCTATTACCCCACATTACCAAGCCATATCGTAGTAACGATTCGACGTACGCGTGGTATGACATAACAGCAGTTTTAATATTCGTTACGTTTTTAACTTGTTTTAGTGCGTATACAAATTTATTAATTTTAGTGCTAACATTGCCTACGTGTTCTTTCCAATTAATGTCTTTATCTATTATTACGCCTAAAAATCTTGATTGCATTACTTCTTCGATTTTATTAATATTTCAAGCCAATACAGTAATTTGTCAATTGTGTTATAAATTTCAAGCTCATGGTCTAAAACGGTATTTTGTTTTTTGTTTAGATGTCACTATAATAGATATATCATCGGCAAATAATATGCATTTATGGTTAGTTATTTTGATAATGTCATTAATGTAAATTAGGAAAAGTATTGGGCCCAGTACGCTACCTTGTGGAATGCCATATTTATTAACTCTACATTCTGATGAATACGTTAAAATGTAATTATTTTCATGTTTTCTATTGATAATGACACATTGTTTTCTATTATTTAGATAGGACGATAACCACTGAAGTGCTGGTCCTCTAATTCCAATAGCTTCTAACTTTTCTAGCAATATGTCGTGTGCGACCAGATCGAAGGCTTTCGATAGATCAAAAAAAAGGCCAGTGGTTTTATAATTTTTATTAATATTTGAAAGTACAGCTTGCATAAGAGAATAAATAGCCAGCGATGTGGATTTGTTCTTTTGAAATCCAAACTGATGTTGACTTATAATTTGAAATTTGTTGCAGAAATCAGTTAATCTTTTGAATATACATTTTTCATAAATTTTAGACAAGATGGGTATTAAAGTAAGGCCTGTAATTATTAATGTCACATAAGGTTTTATTAAAGACTGTTTTAATTTTTCAGGGAAGGTTCCATGTGAAAAGGACATGTTTATTAAATGAGTCAGAATAACAGTTAGTTCATTACAGCAGGCTTTTATGATTTTTGTATTTATTTGATCATGGCCCTCCGATCTGCTGTTGGACAGAGACATTATTTCCTGTCGTACCTCATATTTCAGCATTGGTCTGAGAAACATTGAGTTGACAGATGTACTTTTTGTAGGGGTCTTGCTTAGTGCTTTTTTCCTCTGGAATATGCCTTAAATTTACATAATGATCATTAAATACAGTAACTATTTGAACGGGGTCTGTAATTATAGTATCATTTAATTTAATACATTCTGTGTTGTCTTTTTGAGTGTTATTATTTATTTCGTTTTTAATGACAGTCCACTTGGCTTTACATTTATTGTCATGATTATTAATATATTTTATATTAGACTTCTTGTAAATACATTTTCTTAATAGATTTGAATAATTACAGTAATTAGCTTTATTCAATAAATTTTTATTTTTATAGTACACATATCGTAGCTTCCGTTTAGTTTTTCAACTTTGCCTTAAACCTTTATTTATCAACTTTTGCGTGTTTTGGGTATCAGAATGTGTAAACTGTTTTAACAGAGTTTTGGAGCGAAGTTCCTTAACGCGACTTGCGGTAGACCATTGTGCCTTAGCTGGAGGCTCAGGGATGTGATTCTGTAAGAACTCATTCTAACTTCGAAACTGAATCCGCTGTGAGTTTCTTGATTGGCATTCTAAAAACTCGGTTAACAATTCGACTTTACACTATCGCCACCCTTGCGAAGCGTGTCTGCGAGTTGAACTAAATTGACAGGGATATTTTGACAGATAAAGTATGAGATGACGAAGAAGTGGCATTCTGTAAGGTAATTTCCCTGTCTCTTCGACGCTGACTTCGCACTCGAACCCGATTCAAAGTGTCAAATATATCAATGTCATTTTGAACCTTATGCGAAGTGAGAGTGAATAGCGATGTGAAATGCGAGTTGTTGTTTGAATTTTACAGAATCGACCTACAGAAAAGAGGAGGCTCTCGAATGTCAAATGTACCGAATAGGTTTGACCTTCACATTTTTCACTCGACAGTCATCATCATTATCATAATTATCAGCCTATTGCCGTCCACTGTTGAACGTCGGCCTCCCCCAGAGATTGCCAACTAGATAGTCGTTGAGTTAAATCCTCTTTAAGGCACCACAGGGAAGTTCGATTTAGCACCCGACAAACAATTTTTTTTGTTTCGGTTTGTAAAATCCTCATGAATGTCCTCCGCCCTAGGGCGGGCGAAGGGGTCTCTCAGACTCTTACTGGCTGTGGTTCTGTGTGTGTGTGCGTGCGAGTGTAAAAATATGTAGGTAAGGAAGTTTGTTCCTGACAGGGATCTCCTGAACGCAAACGCTATATAATGTTATTTATTTTTTTACAGATAGGAACATCAGTGAATGAATTGATTACAAAACCAAAAATAAGATAACAATCTTTATCTTTTTATAGTATTACCGTAGTACAGATTATTAGGAACAGTTTAAGGCATCAGACATCAGTACCTACCGTACAAAAGGATAACAACCGGACTAACTGCCAACCCTGTGTACACCTAACCTAACAGAAAGTGTATATCAGTGTTTTTTGCTCAACGAATTGAGTCATATCCTGCCACGAAGTTGTAAAAGAGGCACTCGGTGTCACCTTTGGTAAATGTACTATACTAACAATAGATATGTACCTATAAGTACATAAGTGAGTAGTACTGAGTAATGATACATACAACATGATATTTCATTCACTACCGATATTTTAGGGAGTGAAAGAGAAGAAAAGCAGAAAGAGAAAGAAAGCAGCTTACTTCATACATTTGTCGTGCTGTAGTGCGATGGTTCCTAAACTTTTAAGGTAGGTAGTTCAACATTTAACAAAGCTCTGTTATGATATGGAACACCACATCCAATAATTATAAATTAAAGACACTGTAATTTAAAATGAGAACAGGCACTTTTACTAAAAATGTTATTATGTGATACTATGGTATGCTTAACATTCCATATTAGTGAATAATTAGACTTTTTCACTGTTTCATTGCAATGATAAATATAAATTAACAGAACTTCGATGACTATTTCATGGGAACCGCAGAACCCACTTTAGGAATCACTAAAACAGATGTTTTTTTGTTATACTTATTTGAGTGTTACTCCTAAGTATATTAAAAGTTGTTGCCATTGGTAGCCGGGACCAACGGCTTTACGTGCTTTCCGAGGCACGAAAATGATTGGTCACCCATCCACAGACCGACCGGGGCAAGCGTAGCTTAACCTTGACCGATCGATCCGTGGTTATATTTAGCTGCGAGCTCCAACTTACACGAATCACTTACATAAGCACTTGGTATACAAAAAGTGCTTATTAACATCGCTCATTTTGATTATTTGTGAAGGTGGAGGTACTTCTATAATGTATTCAGTAGGAGTTGACTGCAAGTGGACTGACGTCACTATTTCTCGATTATCATAATATATGTTGAGCAACTTTTATTTTGAATGCAGAATCAGAATCAGAATCATTTATTTGTATAACATAGGTAATTACATTAAATAGATCTTATAAATAGTAGGTACATAGTGCGCTATGTTTTGCCAAATGACATACAAATATAAACATAGTTAAAGAAAATTTAAAAATAGTTTAAGTGTGAAATATTTTTCACAAGTATTTTACACAAGTACACACTTCACAAGATGACTATAGACCATTTTTTTAATGACAAATTTAATTAATAACCTACTTATGCATGCATGCATTAAAGGATTAGTACGTCTTAGGGCCCTTTCAATTTATACGATTGGTCCGATTGGACCGGACTGCTGCGACGCCGGAGCAGTCCGGGTGTCTTACTGCACGCAGATAGATGTCTTTTTTAACCGACTTCAAAAAAAAGGAGGTTCTCAGTTCTACCCGTATGTTTGAATGTATGTATGTATGTATCTTTGTCCGCGATTATCTCCCGTTTGGCTAAACCGATTTTGATGCGGTTTTTAGAAAAATGTTTGTTACATTCTCGATAAGGGTTTAGTGTACAACAAACAGAAAATTATTCCGCGCTTTTCGAAAAAAACAACAAAAACCGAGAAGACGTTTTCGTTTCTTCCATCTTTCCATCTTTGGAGGACTTTCAATCTCTGTTTTAACTGTGTTGCCGTTCCTTAATGAATTAGGGTGATAAGGAGGCACTAAAAAGTGAAAAACAATTTTGAAAAAAGAGAACCGCCTTTCTGCTACAGCTGACACGTGACGTTTGTCGTCCTGCCGTCGTCGTGCGTGCGCGATACCGGTGTCGCACGGCGCTTTCGACGTGTCAACTGTGTGAAAACCGACAACCGTCCGAGTGCAGTCCGACATCCGCAATGCTTCGGCGTCGCAGCAGTCCGTCATCAAACGCATAATTTGAAAGAGCCCTTATTTTGGGCCAAGCCTGCAACACACTTTTTCTAACCACTGCATCTCCTGAAAGCCATAATGGCGGCCAGTGGTGACCATCAGAAATTTAGATTAGTACCAAGGTAACGATGGAGTCCCGGTAAAATGATTCAACTATCTTCGATCCCGCTACGAAGTTACACAGAAAAGAACAGCGAGGGAGCATTTCTTACGCCTGTTAAACAATCATTAACGACAAAAGAACCCCTAAAATAACCGAAACAAAGAATAGCCATTTGCATAAATAGTTACCCCGAAGATCGAAAGTATTTTCGGATAACCGAAAAAAGAACAAATCTTAATTCGTCAAATCGTTTTGGGATAATCAAACTTGAATTTTGTTTCTTTACGTTGGTAAAAAAGTTGACCTTGTCGGTGAGACCGTCAATTTGCAGTGCAGGAAGTTATAATAATAATATTTTTTTATTGCCTGAAAATTACACAGGATTTAACATTGGCCCCAAACTGGGCAAGCCTGTATCTTGGGTACCAATACAGAGGGTTCACTGTTAAACATTTTAAAACACAGGTGTTCGTGTGTTGTGTAAAGCAACAAAAATAACGAAACGGAAAGTAGTAAAAGTAAAATAAATTAAACAAACTAGACATGGACACTATATTGAAAAGTGTGACTGTGTGTATGGGTGAGGGAGTGTTTAGGTTTAGTGTTTTGGTTGTGTGTGTGAGTGTGAGGTGTAGGTGGGTAAGAGTTTTCGGGTAACTTGGGAAAGGCAGATACATGAAACATTTATTTTACCACGCTAATTACTTTTTCTGCGTCATGATATGATAGATTTAATAAATGTTAGTGTATTCTGAGAATTAAATAAGTACAAAACTTAAAAGTAAATAAAAAAAAAAAATGTATTATGTACAATGGACGGCTCACAGGGCATCAAAAAACTCATCCGCATCGCTCACAATGGGACAAGTGCCCAGAAGGCTAGCAGCATTACCACGTTGAATGGCAATGCTAATTCTTTGGCCCAAGAAAAGGCCAGCCCTCTAAGAGTCGACCAGCCGCTTAGAAATGTCTTTAAAAACAAGGTGAGCAAATATTGTATTCTTAATTTTTTTTATTTCCGAGTAAAGTTTCTTATATTGCACTGAGTATTATATTTGGTCATCGTATCTAGTAAAATCCTACTACTATTTATCATCATTACCATAATCATGTCAACCTCCAGACGCCCACTGCAGAACATACTCGTAAGTCTCCCTCAAAGGAGGGTTCAGCTGTATTCGCTATGCTACGCCGATGCATGGTCGATCGCGATCGCAGTAGATGTTATGGTACTCAGAAGGACGCTGCGGCACATTTTCTGGTCAATATCCTTCTTTTGCTGGCACTTCACATGGCGTTTTTGTGCAATTATTCGCCCTATTTTGATAATACAAAATCGACTTTATTTCAATAACATAGGGTAAATTTTGTATTATTCAAATAAGGCGAATATTTGCACTATTATGCTATGTGAAGTGCCAGCAATAGGGCTTAATTCTAAATACGAAGGCAGAAGCTGCCGTGGGTCTTCTAGTTGTGTTTTCTTTTGGTAACATTGTATTACCGATCTGCGTAGAAATAATTTTGTTTTTCATTTTATTATTTGGTTTTAGATTTGCCAAATCGAAATTTCAACATTTTTCACATTCTTTTAAGTAATTGTTATGATTTTGGATATTCAACGCTAATTCATTTTAAGTCTATTCTAAAACCAACCAGATTTTCAATTGTTTTGGTGTTTTTCCAAATTTTTCTACAAATACGTTAACTACGGTAAAGATTGTGCCAAAAGATTTTTTTTTTATCTTTTGGCACAATCTTAAATTATTCTGCAACATTCTTATTTAGGAAACTTCGTAAGTTTAGTTAGATTTATCACCATTAGTTATTATATATCGAAAAAAAGAAAATCCCTGAACGTAACATTTTACATAGCACCTTCCTCAGTTTTACGTCATTTTCTATTTTATTAGAATAGCGTAATGTCTATAATTGCATGAATTTTCTTATGTACAATCTGTCAAATTTCTTTGATAATTTTTCAACTTTATTACAAAGTAATAAGGTTCATATTCAATTGGGAAAATTTGTCAGTTTGGGATATCTTGATGTGCTGGCGTCTGTTCATAAAACAACGTACACTCAGACTTTTTGTGTAAGTAGGTACCTAAAACCTACCTAAAGCGATCTCCAAAAACACTCTCGTTTTAAAACAGGATTAAGCAAGTATGAAATATAACGAAAAGTTGCATCATATAGAAAGGGTTTTTATCCTTGCGTAATTTTGTTTAATTAACTAATGATTTGAGATCGATTTAATTGCATTGCTTCCCTCTATTACGATTTTTAATTGATTAATTGCTATCTAATATTAGTGATTTCCAGTCAAAACGTAGTAAATTTGTAATTTTACTTTTTTAAGCTGTCGTTTCTATTATTGTAGTTACCTACATGTTTGCATTTAACTGATATGTGAATGTGAATAATTGTACACCTATTTTTTTACAATATGACACAATAAGAGCGTTTTATAGGTTTTTTTATCAATTGATCACACCCGATGGAAAGCGATGATGCGGTCTAAGATGGAGCACGCTTGCCTAGAAGTAACCTATTCACTCTTGACTTAAAGACTCCCAGGTTGTAGCTATCAGAAAACACAGACTCAGGCAGGTAATTTCACTCCTTAGCACAATGAATGTGTTCCTAAAACGTTTCGTGCGTGTGGGTAGGATGTCTACCATGTACCAGTGGCGCATCGCCGTACGTCTTGTGGTCCGATGATGGAACGGGCTCGGCGGAACTAAATTATGCATACAGGTAATCTAATTACTTAGTAGCTATTTTATAGGTTATGGGTGCCAAAAAAATTACAAAGTTGCCAATATCTACTTTCATTTACATAATTTATGTAAGTACATGACAATCTTGTATATCTGATTTAGAGAAAAATATCATAGATTTTTAGAAGGAAAGGAAGGACTTGTCTTTTTTTACTTTTCAAAAATACATTTTAAAAGTCGGTCACTGTCACACGAGATTGGTACATTTTTCATTGGTTATTCAAATTCTTGTGGTAAAAACGTCGGTCTTTTACAGATAGACTGTGCGGAACACTGCGAGTGAAGCCACAAAAGCAAATACAAATTCAATAACAAATACCTACAATCTCGTGATTGTATTCACTTTTGAATTTTTATTTGTAGGTATTAGTATTAGTTTTTTTTAACAATGCTTAACTGTAGGTATTCGTTTTTGAATTTGTATTTCCTTTTGTGGCTTCACTCTCAGTGTTCCACTCGGTCTATCTGCCTTTTGTTTAATAATCTGAGCTATAGACACTAACAAACCCACAGGCAATAACAAAACGTATCTATAAGCTAGACGTTGAACAAAAAATCTAGATACGTTACGATTAAATTCTTTCTCATTTTTTTTTTTACAATAAGAGGCCCCGATGACTTCATGCTCGATGCCGACTCAGTTTAGTTTTATATAGTTGTGTGTATAGTATATTAGTAAAGGTGCTGTTCTAGCGCGTGCTTTGATGTATTTTGTTTGTATAGGTATAGTTGTTACTTAATTGCAAAAGAGTACCCTACATGTCTTAACTTGTAACTTATGGTGAAGTGAGTATGAGATGAGCTGTCCGAACATTGGTGGGAAGACTCTCTCTTTGAGCTAACCTCATTGCAAAGTCACTTCACTGACCGGCTGTTGTCAATAGAATAGTGAGCCAGCAATATTGGTTAAATAGTAGTCGCGGACAAAGTCGACTCTAAATTCATGCAGGCTTTCATGCGGGTTCTAGTTAGACAGTGTTAAGTGTCTAGCTGCAAGTTATGCCGCATAAGTAACTGCGTACATTTCGTTTTTACTAACATAGGCTTAAAGTACTTTGTGTAACTAACCAGATATCGACATTGTCCGAAATAAATGTTATTATAATAACCGCCGGACCGAACCGGAACCGGAAGACGCAGCGTTGGTAGGCCTCCCGACAGATAGACCGACGACATTGTCAAGGTCGCGGGTAACCGGTGGATGCAAGCGGCAGGGCGGCAGGGCGTTCTACGGGGGAGGCCTATGTTCAACAGGGGACGTCTTTTGGCTGATGATGAATAATTATTATTAATATACTATGGGCTACTCGGGACCTTCCGGATACACTCTCTCAAGCATCTCAGTCATGCATCATACTAATAATTTTAGCCGAGCCTTTTCCTAACTATGTTAGGACCGGCTTACAGTCTAACCAAATGTAACTGAATACTAGTATTTTACATGGAAAGAATGTCCCGCAACCACCCCCAACGGACTAACGGTCAAGGTCGCGGGTAACCGGAGGATGTAAGCGGCAGGTTGTCGCTCTTTGTCAAAGTCAAAGTCAAAGCATTTATTTTAATTAAACCATTTACAGGCACTTTTGAATTGACAAGGTGTCGGTCAGTTAGTCAGAAAGTTGAAGCTAGTTGCTCGTTCCAAAACGTAGGGTAGGTCTCTATGAGCAAGAAACTCCACGGACACTCTTTTAAAATCAAGTTTTTACAAAATACTGCTTACATTATTCTTGTTGCTTCTATATGTGAAAACAATGAAGGTAATCTAGCAATACAAAATATAAAAAATAATCAAGATAAAAGCCGTTAAGAGTTGACCAATCTCTACTGACAGCGCCCGTTCACGAACATGATTTTCTGGTGGTCGCCACTATTTTGTGGCTTACAGGAGTTGCAGTGGTTTGGGGATGGTGTGGTGGGCTTGGGGTGTCCGGGCTCGAATAGCACCCCCCCATTTCATCCTGAGGGTGTCGTCGAAGGCGACTAAGGGAAAATCCGGAGGTCGGGCAGCAGCGGCTTCCGTGTACTTAACAACTTCGCTGCGATTCCTAAGACGCCTGCCAAGCGTGGGGATTATGGCAAATCCTCCTCCCCCCCACTGGGGAGGTCTTCGTTCATCAGTGGACGTCTTCCGGCCGATGATGATGATGATGTGGTGGGCTTGATGATGATAACAAGGACAAACTGCTGGTCCGGCCTTCACAACCCAGTTACTGGATAACACGATACCTCTTGATAAGCCTGGCCTCATGCATCATACTAATGTAGGCTCTTTAGTCAGTCTTACAGCTGCTAATTAGCGATCTCTACGCATCCCACGGTCACCAAGGCTATCTCAAGATGGTCTATTATTACAGTCCTTGCTACAGTGGTACCAACACTTAGAGATTAAACCGTGACTGACCGAAGTGTTTATCAGACATTTGCATATTACAATTATATACAACCGATCATTTCCTATAGCTTTAATGATCAGTAACTACTGACTTTGTATCACGTGTTGATTTATATATAGGTACTTTGTGTTTTATGTTGTTATCTTAGAGATGTGAACGAGCAATCCAGTCTATAGATGCAGATAAGTAAAACTATATACGGTACCGACATAGCTCTTAGAATATGCAAGTTGAAGTGGCAATGGGCAGGGCACAACGCTTGAAGATCCGATAACCGATGGGGAAGAAAGGTTTACGAGTGACGACCACAAACCGGAAGACGCAGAGTTGGTAGGCCTCTCACCAGATGGACCGACGACATCGTCAAGGTCGCGGGTAACCGGTGGATGCAAGCGGCAGGTTGTCGCTTGTTGTGGCGTTCTATCGGGGAGACCTTTGTTCAGCAGTGGACGTCTTCCGGCTGATGATGATAGTGATAATAATGATATACGGTACATACATTGAAAAAAAAAACAACTTTTATTAAACATTTTGCCAGTCTGTCTGTTTGTTCCGGCTAATCTCTGAAACGGCTGTACCGATTTTAACTCAAACTCAAAATCATTTATTTCAAATAAACCATTTACAGGTACTTTTGTATTGTCAGAGTCAGTCAGTCAGAAAGTTGAAGCTAGTTGCTCGTTCCAAACAGTAGGTTTCTATCAGTCAGAAAGTTGAAGCTAGTTGCTCGTTCCAAACAGTAGGTTTCTATGGAGAAGGAGCAAGAAACTCCATGAACACTCTTTTAAAATCAAAAATATGTTACAAATTTCGATTACATCATTCATATTGAATCTAGGTGTACAATGTGTGAACAATGTAACAAGTCGTGTACGTTAAAAGAGGTATAGATTACGGCACTTTCAGTGGCAGAGACCTGATAAATTTATTTATTTTAGAAAAATATAATGGTTTATAGTGGTGCAAAAAAAAAATAACTTTTCGCTGATAATCTAAAACCACGCTAACGATGTCGCGAGCATCAGTTAGTTGAAAATGTGATTGGAAAATGTAAGGAGGTTAAGTCTAGTAGTGTACAGCCATGAAACGTACCTACCTACATGTATATTTACTCGTACTTCAGATAACAGGGAGCAAGATCCAATCGAGCCTGTCCCTTTGCTGCCCTCTCCCAGCGACGCTCTAAGCCGAAGCCCGTATCCCATAGGGGGTGAGTTTACCGTGTAGTCGCTTAGTTTTTAAGTTTTTTTGCCCTGACTGGAAGCCTCTAACTCACTTTAAGGCACCACATGAAAGTTTGGACTTTCTAGGATGACCTGCCAGATGCCATTCCGGGAAAAAATATGTAAGTAACTGTAATCGAAACTAACGAATATTTGAAATAAATATCTATGGGAAACCGGAACCGTATCTGTTTAATAAAAGTTTCAAATAATTTTGAATAGAGAGTGGAGTCTAAATGAGACACGATATGACAGAATTTCGTCCGGCCGGACCTGACAATTAGTGCTTCCCTGTTACAATTCCTTAAAATTCGAATGTGTTTAACTGATTATCCGAAACTATTATCCGTTAGCATATCTCAAACCAGTATAATATTATTCATATATCTGTATTACATCCGAAATTTCAAATCATTCTATTATTTTTCCACAGTTGGAAACTACTTTGGTAATAATCTCCTCCTTTTCGCCAGTAGAAAACAAAAGCTAACTAGCTTTTGTTTTCTACTGGCAAGTTTTGAATAGAAATTCGCTTTAGAATTTGTATTTCCTTTGGTTACTTCTATAGAAATCTAAATCTTCTTTCTTATTTCTATGGTGGCTTCACTCTCAGTATCTGCACGTTCTATCAGCCTTTTGTTTCATAATCTGAGGTACGAAACAATATTTTTTTGGCTGATGATTCGGCAATAGTCAGACAGCTACTTTCTCATGTAAAGTATGTGTGACTCTCCTACGTATTTGTGCTTTTAAAAGTTTCCGTCTACAACGAAAGCAAATAATTAAACATCCTTAAAAATCTAAAACACTGGTAATCAGCTGCATTCAGTTAGACTAGAAGACGTCCCCAACATAGTTGAGAAAGGCTAGGCGAATGGATGATCCTCATAAAACAAGAAGTTATCAAATCGTGAGCGAGTTCACGATTATTTAAAAATTGAAGCATAAGCATGTCTATATGTGCTTTATTTCATCACATGGGCGATGGACGTAGAACGCGCACTTTCACAAACACTGTAGTCACACTAAATTCATGTCTGTACAAGCGGTAACTTGCCAACTAGTCGTAAATTTGAGCCAGCTCTATACAGGGGTGGATGGAACGAAACCATAGCGTGATTCAGACTTACCTAACAACGCCATCTATCGAGGCTAGGGGTAGATTTTTGCAGTTAGGGTCGGAAAATTAATTGGAAATTCTAGCAAAAATCGCAATGTAGATTCGTCAGGGTTTTCCAAAGTTTGTTTTGGATTATTTGTTTGTCTTTTGTATAAAATGAAGTGGAAAACATGAATTATTTGGTTTCAGTAATTTTCTGTGGAGGTCCGCCACTTTCGTTGTAAGAAGGCTGGGAAAAGGTTAAGTTTACCGAGTTTTATTTTTGGCTCACTGTAACAGTAGCCTTGTATATCTTGGTAAATGGTCTTATTTCTTACCACATGAAACCTAACATGAAACTAAACGTATTTGTGCAAAAAATTGCACAAATACGTTAGTTTCTATGCTAAGACAGGGACTGTCAAACCCCGCCGTCAGGGCACGACATGTATTTCACCTCTAACTAATATATTATCATAATATAGACTTCTAACAGTTCTCCCACGTCTTATTTAACGTAGCTAGTAATTTCCAGTCCTCACATATTGGAACTTTATATGAAATAAAGTCCATTTTGTATTATCCAATTAAAGCGAATATTTGCATAAATACGCCAAGTGAAGTGATAGCATAACATAATGTACTATTGGTAAACTGTAGTCATTTATTTTTTGAAGTGAGGATACTTACCTTCTTTCCTAGGGATGCATATTAGTACGCATCATCTATGAATATAGTCACGATTCCTAATATTGAGTGACAAACATAATATTTTATTGACTTTCCATTAAAGACTTTGTTTAGCCTTCAAAGGATCTTATGCATGAAGTTAGAAGTAGTTCTTATTTGTACAGTCATTTGACATTTAGTGATTAATTCGAATACTGGCTTTTGCCTGTGATTTCGTCCGCGTCCTGATCCCAGGGTTCAGTGCATGGCGATTGAGAGCAGCGTCATGCTCACTCGAATGTCGCGGTGATGGTACTGGGTGTGTTGGATCATTCAGTTCCCTTCAAAATGGTTGAGATGAATGATGCTGATCCACGCGTCATCTTAGTGAACGGACGCTGTCATGTGGCTTGATTTTTTTTTAAGTATTATATTGGCCTTTACCTTCATTGATTTACTATAATAGAAGCAACAAGAATAATGTAACCAGTATTTTGTAAAAACTTAATTTAGAAGAGTGTCCTTGTAGTTTCTTTCGTTCTTCTACTTAAAGACCTACGTTTTGGAACGAGCTTCAACTTTCTGACTAACCTACCGTAAAAGGGCCTGTAAATGGTTTAGGGCGGGTTGCTTCAACTAGCCATTACTGACCGGTAATAGTCAAAAATGGCGCTAACTATCGTCAAATCAAAAAAATGGGTTGTTTCACAAAATCATATGTCTAAAAGTTACTATTACCATAACCAACCGTAATTTTGTGTTGTCAATCAGCTACTTCAAACATCAAAATATTATGAAATCTCTTTTTGAATGTCTTTAACTGACGGATTTTTATGTCATTAAACAACCCGTTACATTTAACGTACGTTAAACATCATCCCATCATCATCCCTAAGGGCGGGTTGTTTCAAACAGTCGATTAACGTTACATACGGACGGTTAAAAAGTTACTATGACGTGCGATGTTTAACGTACGTTAAATGTAACGGGTTGTTTCATGACATAAAAATCCGTCAGTTAAAGTTATTCAAAAAGAGATTCCATAATATTTTGATGTTTGAAGTAGGTGTTTGACAACTCAAAATTACGATGACTGGTCGGATAAGGTAATAGTAGGTAACTTTTTGACGTATGATTTTGTGAAACAACCCATTTTTTTGATTTGACGATAGTTAGCGCCATTTTTGACTATTACCGGTCAGTAATGGTTAGTTGAAGCAACCCACCCTTAGTGATTTTGAAGTAATGAGACAAAGTTACTTTTGCTTGTAGGTACTTTTTTTTATTTTTTAGTTTTGCATGCAGTTAGTTTCTTTGCGTTTTCATTTATAGTTAATAAACTGTTTAACACAAATGCAAAGTAATGGAAATAGCTTGTTTTTTTGGCTTTTACATGCGCAAGTTATTAATTTTTTAATAATTTTTTTTTGCCAGGCCTGTTCTTTTTAAATAATAATAATAATAATAATATGTGGGGACATTTTCACACACGGCCATCTGACCCCAAACTAGGGAGATCCTGTACTATGGGTGTCAGACAGCTGATATACATACACAAATACATTTTTTTTTGTAAATACATACATATATAGATAAACAACACCCAGACACAAGGCAAACACAAGTGCTCATCACACAAATGTTTACCCTGGGCGGGAATCGAACCCGCAACACGCTGCGCAGCAGTCGATCGCTCAGCCACTGCGCCAACCGTCTCGTCAATAACAAGGGTTGTAGTTTTTCCGATTGTTATGAAGCACTTTTTTAGCCCTTATCTTTTAATATTCGAATTACTTTGTCCAAAATTATATCGTTTAACCTCTGTAATAAACAAGTACCTAGCTCTACCAGGCATTATACGAGCGTCGGACAACTTCTTTATCTTGCCTTGCCTGTAAGAAGACTACATTGGCATAGTGTGTCTTCTCTCCTCCATCTATTTACACGTTAGTCTGTGAGCTGTTGTTCATGAGCGTAATCTTTGACATGTTAATCTTCAGTCCGATATCAAAACTTGTATTACTGAGTTCTTGCAGCATATTTTCCAGTTCCACAGCTGATGAAGAGAAACGGACTGTATTGTCAGTGAAATTCTTCGTATAAACATTGAATCTAAAAAACAAAATCTAAATCTCAGCTGCCCAAATATGTCGTACAGTAAGTTTTGATCCTAATTTAGTTTCCAACACACAATTATTATCCTAATGGCGATATAATAACAAACGCCTTCTCTATTTAGGACTGCCATTTTTGACATTGAGATTTTAAATGGCACAAGATTTGTTTCGGTGCAAAAACCAGATCCTTTAGGTACCTGTTAGAAGTAATGTGAATGGGAAACTGGTCAGTTATTTTTTACTAAAATAACTATATGACCGAGTTTTCAATCGCCATTAATGGATTCGTTTTCGTCGAAGGAATAAACATGGCTGGGGGTTTGACAACTTCTGTAAGGAAAATACTATGTCAAACTGTCATATTTCTAAGAGTGTTATGTACCAGACCAATCGATCGACCGTCGATCGACGGGATCGATCGATGGTAGAATGGATTAGTCGACATCGATCGATAGTTTTTACCAGACCAAACGATCGACCGTCGATCGACGGTATCGATCGATGGTAGAATTATTACCTGCTGCCCGCCCGCGCCCCGCGCGTTATCTACCTGGCCCTTGTGTTTTTGTGTCTTCCGCGTTTGCGTCTCCGTAATAATAGTAAGAGCAACATCGAACTGGCCAACGCGTTCTCTTGTAAATACATTTCGAAAGAAACTGATGGATTATAGGCGGGGTTAATCGATCAACGTCGACCAATGCCATCGATCGGCAATCGATCGACTGGTTAGTCGAACGGTATCCGTCGATCAGCCAAAGCTACCACACCAATCGATCAACGTCGATCGATGTCGATCAATGGCATCGATCGGCGATCGATCGATTGGTGTAGTAACACCCTAAAAGTTTCTGATTATTGATAGATCAGTCACACATTGGCTACAAAGGGGTTGAGTGGCTCGTGGCTAAGTAAAAGCCGTATGAATCGATCGGTCATGGTTAAGCTACACTTGCCGCGGTCGTCCGTGGATGGGTGACCATCCATTTCATATCGAGACTCCTCTGTGCCTCGGAAAGCACGTAAAGCCGTTGGTCCCGGCTGTCATTCGTAGATCTATGACAGTCGTTATGGATAGTAGCTAGCACGTAGCTTCCCGAATTCCGCTCAGTTTCCTTCTGTTCGCCTTCTTCTCGAAGTTGGGCCGCTCCAGATGTATATTTTGACCATGATAAATGTTTTCTTACAGCGCCATTTACATGACCATTGTACATTCATGATTTTGGTCTTATCCAGGTTTATCCCAAAGCCCACATGTCTTGAAAAATCGCTTAGGATGATTAGCATCACTTCCAGCTCCTGCAGAGACTCTGCCATGATGACAATATCATCTGCAAATAAAACAACATGATGATGATGTCCCTTTCCCAACCTAGCCTTTTCCCAACTAAATTGGGGTCGGCTTCCAGTCTAACCGGATGCAGCTGAATACGAGTGTTTTTCACGGAGTGACTGCCTAACGGACCTCCGCAACCCAGTTACTGGGTAACACGATACCCCTTGGTAAGACTGGTTGTCAGACTTTCTGGCTTCTGACTACCCATAATGACTGCCAAAGATCTACAAATGACAGCCGGGACCAACGACTTTACGTGCTTTCCGTAGTTTACTATTCAATATAAACTAAAGTTAGTTAATTACTAACTTTAGTTTATATTGAATAGTAAACTAGTAGGAACGTACAAGAAACGTATTTTTGTTTTTGCTCGATTTTTATTTTGTACTGTGGTACCTTGTATGTGCCAGTTCGACTCGTACTTCGCTGTGTTTTTCTCTTTCATGCAATTGATATAATTGGTATAATTAATAATTAATTTCTTGATTCACGTCAATTCAATATGCATAAAAATAAACATAAATTCATTGAATCAATACAACTTTTACTGAATATAAAACAACTTTTACAGAATACTGTCGCTTATCGGTTTCATTTATCTTTTCATTAATTTAACTTTTCTTTTTCTGATATTGTAAGGTTGCCCAGATTTGGTTACCCATGGTCAAGGGTGATTGAGTCATCGATAATACTTATTTTAGGTACCGTAATCCCTGCCATTAAAGAAACTAATTGAAAACAACGCCGCAAATAATGTCGTTTCACTCACTCATTTACTGTGCAAGTGAAGTTCCATCGTTTCGCAGAAATTTTGAATTCGATGTATACCATGTCCTACTATATTTTATCTAGATGACGGTGTTCGTGGATGGAAGACGGTTGGAATATCAACCGGCAAATCTAGGGAATATGATCGATGATCAAAGATGAAAAGTAGGCGACTAACTCAGGAGGGGAGAATCTGCAGGCAGTATGGGTGCTAGTTCGACAAGATGAAATTGCGAACATACTTAAAGGATAATTTTGATATCTTTGAGTGACATAACATAGACCCAAAATTAATGTTTTAAGGTTACGTAAGTATCCAAATACAGATGGGAAAGAAAAGTTCTCAAGGGGGGACCGCGAACCGGACGACGCAGCATTGGTAGGCCTCCCACCAGATGGACCAATGACATCGTCAAGGTCACGGGTAACCGGTGGATACAAGCGGCAGGTTGCCGCTCGTGGTGGCGTTGTATGGGTTAGGCCTTTGGTCAACAGTGGATGTCTTGCGGTTGATGATGATGATAAAGTTTAGTACTCAAAGGGTTTCAACAGTATTCGTTTACTAAACCTTCGCCGTCTGGCCGTCTGTACATATTTACACACACAACTACTTTTCTTTAAATAACGCCAGTAATGCTTCACTTTTATTTTACTATTTCTTTATTTAGAATACACTGTTCCGTTCAAATTATTTGACTATTACCTGTAATAATAATCTAATAGTTTTTGCATTGTTTAATATATTCATCATCTGCCTTGAGATATTTGTCAGACATTGATTTACTGTCCAAGACTGAGCATTCAATCATATTGTAAACATCTATTTATCTTAATCACAATATTCACATCACTTCTAGTCTATTATGGATAAATAATTGTATTTATTGTTGATATCGCATTGTGTCCAGAGCCAAGACATTAGAAATTATTTGATAGCAAATCTTTTTTGGCGATACATGTGCCTATGCATTTTATTTTGGTTAGCCTATATTATATACTGTCTCATTTCTGAGCAAGGCTTCCTCTAAGTACTCCCACGAACTCTTTTCCTACACCACTTCAAACCAGTCTTCCCGCTACACCTAGAAGTCATCTCACCGCCACTTTTTGGCGATTCTGCTCATTCTTAAGACTTATAATGGTTGTTCACCCATACTAATTAGTACTTAATATTATAAATGCGAAAGTAACTCTGTCTGTTATATTTTCACAGACATAGTTACTTATGCTGAACTGATTATGATGAAAGTTGGTATGAAGATAGCTTGAAACCTGGGGAAGGATATAGGCTTCTTTTTAATCCCCAACTTCGACTGCATCCGCGATAACCGATATTCACGCGGACTAAAAAGCTAGTAATAATTATAATTGTAAGTTTAATCTTTGTAAGCCATTATAACTGTATCTATAACTACAGTATGTAAGCCTGTGATGATAGTTGAATGTGTTTTTGAAATACATAAATAATTAAATAATGTATCTTGCGTACGTTTAATTAAAAACGGTTTATTAATTCCAAAGATTTTTTTCTCCAAAATTCGTAAGATAGATAGATATAATATGATATGTATGATAGATAAGATCTAGTATGATAGATAAGATCTAGTAGTAAATGCTCTAGTTAAAACAAAAATACTGTTGCAGATGATAATGAAGGTAATATGAAATAAAATAATACCTGCAAAAATAGGAAACATACTAGGTACTTATGCTATAAATACCTTTATACTTAGTACTTATAATAGTTCTTAAATAAACATTAGCGTCTAAAACAAAATATATACGTTGTATGGAGCCGTAAAGCAGTTTCCTCCGTAGGTATAATTATATTCATGGAAAATGTTTATGTAATGATCAAGTATTTTACTATTGTTGATCATAACGCATTGAACTTTAATCTCCGGTGAATAAGTGCTTAGGGAAGGTTTACATTTCAATATTATTGTATGGTTTTACTCAGAAATGGAAGGTGCAGTTACCTAAAATTATGCTTCAGCTGGTTTTCTTGATTATTGGCGAGAATTAGTGCAACATTAAGAGACACGGAAACTTTGTCATACTGCCACACTCAGAAACGTCACTTAATAATAATGAATCATTAACTTTAATTGACCACCATAACTTGGCTTCTCAATATATTATATTTTTGACTGACAGAGTTCCAATTTATGTTGGTCGATTAAAGTTAATGATTCATTATTATTAAGTGACGTTTCTGAATGTGGCAGTAAGAGAGCTATTTTGTAAAAATCCCCCTGGTGAAATTACCTCAAGCTTGCTTTAATTAAAATGGCTGATTTTAATTGAAGCAAGCTTGATTGACCAAAGAATTATTTTACCTAATAGGTAGACCAGTACAAGAGGTCACGTACACGCTAATAAAAAAAACTGTCATCTGCCTAGACATTTCCCAACGTCGTTTCGTTTTTTAAAGTCTAACCAGTTGCAGCTGAATACCAGTGCTTTACAGTGAGCGACTGCCTACCTGATCTCAACAACCCAGCAGCAGGGTAACACGATACCCCTTGGTAAAACTGGCTGTCAGCCTTTCTAGCTTCTGACTACCCATAACGACTGTCAAAGATCTACGAATGACAGCCGGGACCAACGGTTTCACCTGCTTTCTAAGGTACAAAGGGGTCTCGGTATGAAAGGGATGGTTACCCATCCATGGACCGACCGCGGCAAGCCTAGCTTAACTATGACCGATCGATCCGCCTCATAAAATTATTACCTTTTTAATTAACCCTCGGTATTTTTAAATACATATATACTCCATTTGTAAAAAAATTGCATTAGAAAAAAGAGGCTCATAGAAGTAGGAATGCAAAACATTTTATTTCAAAGATAAGTTAAAACAATTATAATTAAACTGATTTTAACATAATTTTGATAAATAAATCTAAGATAGTACTAAATAATGGACATATAATAAAATAAACAGAATAAAAGTCTTAAAGATAAGGTAATATGGTAGAATTACAGTAAAACGACTAACGTTCTAGGTATTGTTCATCCCTGCTTCTGTTAGGTTTTTAGCATCGACACACAATTGGAATTAAATATACAACTTTATGAAAGCCGCATAATTTTAGAAGATAAATTATTAAAATGGTTACAGATACGTGCGACAGCACCTGTAAAAAAGCTTTTTACAAAAAAGACAACCGCCTTCAAAAACTAAAAAGTGAAAAATAACTTTAGCACAGAACACACATTAACTTTAGTTTCGGAAGTCGGTGGCAATACAAAACAACAAACAGAACAAAGCCACAGCGGTTGTCTTTTTTGTAAAAAGCTTTTTATTTTCCGCTTTTTAGTACCTCCTTCTCATCCAAATCTATTAAGAAGAGTATGAAAGTTAACTACTACAAAGATTGATGAAGCTAAAACGTCAACTATGTAAAATTTTTGTTGTTTTATTTGTTGATTTTTCAAAAAGTGCTGAATCAATATCGATAAAATTGATATGGGACCACCCCTGAAGCATACCCTATCCGTAAAAGAAGAATTTTCAAAATCGGTTTACGTTTGCCGGAGTAATCGCGTAACAAATCGCGCACATACCTAATGTAAATTTAAGACTTATACGGTTTTCTCATGGATGCCATTGTCAGAACCGGACCAAATTGGGACCACACGGGAAGCACTAGCTTTCAAACAAAAAAAGAATCATCAAAATCGGTTCACCCAGTCCAAAGAAATCAGGTAACAAACATAAAAAAAAGAAAAAAAAGAATACAGACGAATTGATAACCTCCTCCTTTTTTGAAGTCGGTTGAAAACAGATTATAATGAATTCGGTGTCTATCGTAACTTTAACAGGTTTATTGTACCTTTGTTACAAAGTGTGCATTAAAAAGACTCTTTTTTAACTTCTGTCTAATGCTATTGTAAATGGAGTATAGCACCTAACTTCAAATTTTTCATGTCCTTCCACGATGTATTTAGTTTTGAACTACTGAAAGATTACAAACAACAAATGAGATATATCTAGATCGTGCTTCAATCACCTTTGGCTTCTCGTGATCTCATTGACTAAATTATACATAAATCGTGTCTAATTTCCGATGCCATGTAAATGCACCATAAAAGAGTAATCATCGAACGAACATAGGTACAAGTATCTTAGTATATAATACTAAAACGGTCTATGACTCAGCTGGCGATACTAAAGTAATAATTCCATTATTTACAACTAATAATTATAGGTAACCGTTTTGTGGAAAATCATTTACGTTCGAAAAATTCCTAGTATCCATGGAAGAACCGATACTGAATTTGATTAATTAAATAAATACATTTTGTCCATGTTGTTTTCGAGTGTTCGGGATAATAATTACTATTTTACCTTTTCCGGGATACTCGTTATATTTTGTAATCATTCATGTTATTTCATGAAAATGTCCTGCATGCAATCGGTCATAATTTATATCGTATACAGGGTAATATTTCACAGTTCGTCTTTTAGTAGAATCAGTGTCCAGCATAACCTGATCGTTTCTAGAAAGAAGAAGAAGAGCGTTAAAAGGGTCAAGTAAAACAGGACACTGACGGTTTATTTATTCACTCCCTAAACAATAACAATATTATGAGCAATATGTATGAAGTTAAGAGTGAAGTTCATAGGGCTTTAAAAATCATATTGCTGCCAATGGGACAAGTACACAAATTGCTAGCAACATTACCATGTTGTATCTCATAGCCCTCGTGGTTCAACTCCAAACGGCTAAAACAAAATTTTTACGCCGTGTAATTCTTTTGGCACCTGCAGCAGACGCCTCGGTATAACACGTCATTGTGGAAGGTGGAATGCTGTATAGGCGTCAAGAAAGTCATGTTGCATCCCACATCAAAGGTCTATCCCTGACTGACATGAAAATGACGTGGTAAGTGATGCATTTTTCTGAAGGTTACTCATTGTGGTTTTAATCGCTTTCGCATTTTCCGTTAATTTGACGTATCGAAATACTAAACAATGCAATTAAATATTCATTATTAATTTCGTATTAAATTAATAAAACTCTACCAACTATGCTTCTCTTCTCTTCTTCTTTATCTTCCCAAGCTTGCTAAATATTATAAAAGCTGCTTATGTAATTGTGTTCGTATATATATAATAAGGTACTGAGTAACATAAGAAACTTAAACTGTAGATTATTTAAAATTAAATTGTTGGATTGGTTGACTGCTAATAATTTCTATAGTATAAAAGAATTTCTGCAAAAGAAATTCGCATGTTAGTGCTAAGTGAAAGATTTGCATACTAAGTACAATTTTGGCAAAACATGTGAGCACTTTATCCATGTATACCAAGTTTTATACAAATAAAGACATTATTATTATTATTGTGGATATCATCATCATCATCATCAGCCTGAAGACGTCCACTGTTGAACAAAGACCTCCCCCATAAGGGGGGGGGGGGGGGGTGGACTATGGATATCCAGTTTCAATAAAAGTAACATTTCGTAAAAAAAAATAAACGCCTTCCCCATTTTTAATGATATTTAATGTAAAAGCCAACTGTAATATCGATGATGGTCACATAAATAAAATGGTCCTGGGGTACGAAATATACATAATCATAATTTTAAAAGTCAACGTATTTATTTTGAAAACTCAGACATCTGCTTCTAACACTGTTTGTAAAATGATACACATATTGCAATAAAACGTGAGATAGTATGCATGTACATTTCACAATAAATAAATATTCACGATATTTCTTTAAACTTACAGCTTCTCGCGTTTCAACATTTACTTTCTAACACGTTCTCTTCCCTTTCGGTTCGTTACATGACTTGAATATATTTTGAAACTTCATACAAGTAGTAATATATGAACACATTTTGAAGGTGTGGGAAAGTCCTAGCGTGAGATATGTCTTGTCGCTGTTAGCTGTGATGGGCTTGCTAGACATTCGTCTTGCAAGCCGAAACAAGTGAGTGAGTGGTGAGTGAGTAACAATGGTTTGAATATAGGAATGAAAGACTTATGAAGGCACAAGGACAAATATGTATATTTTATAATTGGCAAACAAGTCGATGGCCCATCTGATGTTAGTCATCGTCGCCTATAAAGTTGCCATCCTGAAGACAAAAATGTCCGCATCATCATCATCATCATTTCAGCCGAAAGACGTCCACTGCTGGACATAGGCCTCCCCCAAGTGTCGCCACATTGACCAGTCCCGTGCGACTCGAATCCATACTCAATGTCCTATATGCCCGTAATTACACTGACACCGGTGGGCACCTATAGACTACTGTGGATAGTTGTTCATCATCTGCGTAGGCTTTTCTGAATGCAGCTAAATACCAGTGTTTTACATGGAGCGACTGCCTATTGGACCTCCACAACCCAGTTACTGGGTAACACGATACTCCTTGGTAAGACTGGTTGTTAGACTTTCTGGCTTTTGACTACGGACTATTAACGACTGCCAAAGATCTACGAATGACAGCCAGGACCAACGGTTTTACGTGTTTCCGATTCGAGGCACGAAAGGAACTCGATATGAAATGGATGGTCACCCATCCACAGATCGACCGCGGCAAGCGTAGCTTAATCTTTGACCGATCGATATGTACGGGTTTTACTTACCCACGAGCTGTTCTGTGTATTGACTAATGATCGCCAGTGAATGTCAAATCTAAAGAGCCGATACGCTTCATGAACATTCGAACTACCTACTCGCTGCCTGCCGTTTTCTTCAATCCCGGATCAGGACATATTCCGTGACAGATAACCATCTCGTCAAATTCCCTCCTTCTCACACTTTGTATCGAGAATAACTACACGATATTATCACGACGCAAAAGGTTAAGGTTGTATACTTCATGACGTTACGTAACACTGTTAATTTTCTTCGTGATCATCGACAAATCAGTTCTGCTACCAATCACTTGTAACCTTTGGGCTTGATTGTAATTGCTGACAGAATCATGTGAAGGGATTTGATATCGTTCACGTTTCCCTTGTTGCTTCCTTTCATCATAATATTAATAATATTACGGCTAATAAAATCGATGTACTTATTTTTTTATTAGGGGCTATGGGTTATTAACCTGATAAGCACGAGGCTTAGATATTGCCTGAAGCAATATTAGTTGAAGACGGCAGTACTTCTTCAGTGGTATTCTGGAAAAAATCCCTCGTAGAATTTTGGTGAAGTAAGCTTGCTGGAGGTGAATTAACACCTCATTTCATGGTCACTTCACCTACATTCACAGAGATATAAATAAAATGAATTTAGTTTCCGATACCTACCGATAAACAAAATGTATCAATATTTTACGTAGCGAATAATATTGATAAAATATTAACCAACATTAGTATGACTGACACTGTGATAGGCAAAAGCGTCCTATTATTCATCCACAGTATGAATATTAATCACTCATAATATTGACTTATATTTAGGTATATCAATGTGTCAATGTGTCAATGTTTATTGCTAAGCGCCGTGGAAACCGAGACTACGTTGGTGATGACGACTGCGACCACCGCTTGTGGCAGCCACTAGTGTTTGAGTGACGTCAGCCTTCTAGAGTGCAGGAACACTGAGCTTGAACATTCTTACTTAAAAATATGTATTGATGCTCCTGTGATAATACTGTAGGTACTAATCACCACGTCAAACAAATGATTTGGAGTTTGCAATTAGATACTAGTACTTATGTACAAGGACACGTTTTTGGTCTTCATCATCTTTCTCGACTCAAAGGACCAGACCGACGTGTTCTTTGCCAAGAAATAAGGCAAAGCAAGGTCACACGAGAGACAAGGCAACTATTATAATTTCTACCCAGTGAATATCGATAGCATTATACTTATGTAGTGTGATCTATGAACCCAGTAGGTGTACATTATAGTCTGCACGTGGCTTTTAGTAGTCGCACTTAACACAAGTACTTACTAGATTAATCATCAGTATGGAATGATGTAGATGGGGCGAGTAAAAACTGCTTGCAAATAAAATTACATTTAGGAGACTTTGTAAAATAGAAAAAACTTCATCATTATCTGTCACCAATTCTGTCGAAAGACATCTACTGCTGGACATGGACGGAATTGATGTGGCCACAAAATTCGAGGTTGCCATTTTGATCTCAACGAATTAATTAATGGAATATTTAAAATTAATTTCAGATACCGAATTAAAGGATTCACTTTTGTTTCACTAATTATATCATTATCGACAATATGGAAACAATACACACCACATCTCTCCTACCAACATTTATTTTAAGTTGCCAACTCAAATAAAAAAGTAATATTCGAACAGCACAATAGAAAAAAAACAATAGCAGATTAAGCGATAGTCGATAGATTATCCAATTATATTTACGAGCAAACCCATTAAGTATACAACACCTTCCTAGCAATTAACTGCTTACAAGATCACACCCACATGGTTGAGACTTAAGACAAGTCTGTTATAGTTAATGATCTATTTTGAAAGTAAGGTGGCCAGAAATGTAGAGTAATTAGGCAGAGACAGAGGTTTTGTAGCCGATGTAGTTATGTATGATGAAGAAGATATACAAATAATAATACGTCAAATGAATGAATAAATGAGACTTTGAGAATTTAAGAGAGGACATAATTGATATCAGTGACGGGTTTATGTAATTTTCCGACCTAGCTTCTATTTTTATAGGGCTATAACGTGTTCCTTCAAGTAAAAAACTGAAATCTGGTCCTTCGGTTCGCGGCTGCGTCTGGTTACTAGATGAGAAAGCTTACAAATAGTTTTTCAATCTAACCACATAGGCTAAATCGTAATTGTTGAAACCAGACATCATATCCGAAATGATGAAACTATAAATTCATGTCCTTACCGAGGAGAGTCCGATTGGTACTTTATGATTGAATAAAATAATTGGATAGCGAGACAATAAAAACATACATGTATCTCATACAAAACTGTTTCACGAAACATTTACGGGATAAGTTAGAGATATATTTACAATGATACACAGCAATGTTCTTCGAATAATACCTTCTAGTGGAGTTGTCGTCTGTTTTAATTGGCAGCATTCATTGCCATTTCGATGCACCATGCACACAAGTCTTCTCTTCAATTATTGTTCAGAATTCTCGAACATCCGTCACGTTAAAGACCTGCTATAATTTAATTTTAATGCACCTCTTCTTTATGTTAATTGCTAAAATGATATAAATATAATTGGCCATTTAATGTACATAGTGTACGTATCCTTGCATCAATATGAAATGTGTCCATGTAGCAATGTGTGTTTATTTGAGTGAGTTAAATAGTCATACAATGTTAAATCTTATTACACCGAAGTAGAGTTGTGAATTGAAAGCTCTTAGTGACTCATGCTATTTGCCTAGCGAAATTAAATTTTATTAATCTGCTGTTAAGGTTTACTGTTGCAGCAAGGAATTACAGAATGTACTTCTGTTTATTTACTTTTCACGCTTCCATCCCCTGTAATAACATCTCGTGCGCGTTTTAATGTAAGTAAAGGGCTTATAGTTATTTAGAAACAAATAAAGCTTTAGTTTTATTTGTTTCACGATTTTCTAAAGTGAAAAAAAAAGTGGCATACGCCATTGTTAGTATGGTTTGAAATACATAAAAAATGGTGCTGAAATATTTTTAATGAATTTGAACTCAGTGATTTAAATATTTGACTTTTTTGATTTAGTCCGCAAGCAAGTCAAAGACCCCCTTAATGAGGCTCTGTCTTAAAATTCTTATCTGATGTCTCCTACACTTATAGTTTTAGTAAAGGAGGTTAGCGAAGTAACAGTTCGGAGTTTTAATTCATGCTGTACACGAGTGAAAACTCCCTAAGAAGTTCTTTCACTGCTAACATCTGGTGGCGAAAACTACCTACTGGCCAAAGAATCATGGCGAGACCCATAAATTCATTTGTATGAAATATAAAAAAACATTTAGAGGGTTAACAAGCTAAGTAGTATGGTATAGATTCTAAATCGTTTATTTTTAGGATTTCTGTGAGTACCGGTGTTCACGAGTATTTAGACACCGCGGTACTCACAGAAACCCTAAAAATACATGTTCCGGAAAATCTCGCAATTCTCACGAACTTCATAACATTACCTCTTTCATATTTCATCAGTGTTCATCTCTTTCATTCCAACCTCTTATAATTTGCACCAATCACATATCTTGCTCTCATTAGAAGGTTAGCAATGACGCACCGCTGACCGCATCACCGCATCATCCCGATCAGGAAGAATGGATTAAACTTGATGTTTGTTCGTCTTTGTTGTGTTAAGACGGAAATTGCTGTTTGCCGCAAAATTAGGTTGTTGGTGGATTTTAGTGTCAGCTGTTAGAAAAGTATTATGAGATGGTAATGTTACTTAAGATGTTGTTGTGGTTAGTAATCTACAGGACTATTAGATTAGTGTTGGCATCTTGATGGACGTAATAGATAAGCAGTTCGCTGGTCAAATACCTACCTACGTCTATTATTATACTCGTACCATCAGATTATTAAACAAAAGGCAGATAAACCGCGCGGAACACTTAGAGTGAAGTAAAAAAAAAACAAATAGGTACCTACATATTCAAAAGCGAATACCTACTGCTGTACTGAAACGAGAAGCACAAAACGCCGCATCGTTAAAAAAAAACAAACAAAAATAAGTACCAATACAAATTCAAACACGAGATTAGGTATTCGCTTTTGAATTTGTATTTGCTTTGGTGGCTTCACACTCAGTAATCCGCGCGGTCTATCTACCTTTTGTTTTATAATCTGAGCTCGTACCACTGATTTATTTTTCCTTATTGGTATTTGATTACCATTTATTTAGTTAAAAAAGGACATTAAAAAATATATTTCTATACGTTTTTGTGATCAAGAATTATTCAATGAAATTCATTTTGATTTTTCTGTCTGCAACCAGAAATATTGGAGAAAGCTCTCTCAAAACTAGAGAAAGTAAGAGAACAGCTTGCTTTATCCACACAGTGACATCACATTTAATATTTATGTATGTTTGTATAAACGGCCAGCTCTTTATATGGCAACCGTTTTCAATGGAGTGACATTTGACAAATGACAGTTTGAAGACAGTAGTAGACAGTAACATATTGGACGTACAGTCAGATGGACAAGTTCTAACTTTTTTGTTTGTTTCAGTCCCGTACTAACTCAACAAAATCTACATCACTTTAACAAAATCATCATGTTTTAATTTCTTTGCTATCTACACACCTATAGACAGTTTTTTTTTGCATTTTCCTGTCACTTTGACATTGGCAGAATTGTCGACATCGGCATTGCTTGCCATAATACAAAAATAGAATAGAATCCTTTTTGTGTTATTTTTTGTTATGTCTTTGAATAGTAAAGAAGCTAATAGCCCACCTGATGATTATCTGCAATGCGTTGCTAATACATTGTCATACCAGAAATACAGGTAAAATTAATTATCTTATGTTACAGGCACATATCTACTCACAGCCTTATTACACCTGGCACTCATCACCCTTCAAACCTGAACACAGCAACACTGCTTTGTGGTAGTTACAGTGCTTTGTGGTAGGATTTCCCCGGACGTGTCCTTCATAAAGAGCTCTACTATAATAAAGAGAAGAGAAGAGTGGGTGAATAAAGAACCGGTGAATAAAGAACCAGTATTTTTCTACCAGAAGATGCCAAGCCAATAATTATTGATACGTCTTTTATAATTTAAGAGTTTTAGGATGAATTGATACTGATAATGGAATATAAATGTTCATGTTCTTTACGAGTATAAACATTGATGATACTGGTTGAAACATTTCGATAGAACAGAATTTTACTAATTAATCTTGTATACTCAAAATAATAATAAGAATAATAAAGCCCTTTATTCCGAGTAGATAATTAGATAGATACATTTTTTACACTATAACTTAAAAATAACAAACTATATAATGTCTCTCACTTCGGTGTGCCTATTGGCAAAGGCCTCCTCCAACGATTTCCACTGTTGCCTATCTTGGGCAACCCATCTCCATTTTGGTCCCGCTGTTAATCGCAATTTGTCTTCCCACCTTGAGTGCTGTCTTCCTCGATTTCTTTTGCCGTCTCTTGGGTGCCATTCCGTGACCTTCCTGCTCCACTTTCTTACCTTGTCACGCATCATATGTCCAGTCCAGTAATTGGACCAAATGCGTGACCCAATGGATACCTTTGCGTCAGGGCCAAACGGAGATGGTGGGATGATCTAGGGTGTTTTGACTAAGACTGGTTCCAAATAGCCCTTGACAGAGAGAAGTGAAAGGAGAGTAACGTTTGCCCTGCAGTGGAAAAATAAGGCTGAAAAAAAAATCTAAATCTATTGCAGTAAACTGTAGAGTACCGTGATCGGATATTTGAATTATCTTAGGATATATTACTTGGATTGCATAATAAAATCTTATAAATAACTTTAGACACTAATTGAGTCTAATAGATCATTTATTTATATACTGATATCGACCTAATAGCGCTTTGATAATGAAAATTCAAGAAGAATACATAGATATCTTCATGACTTTTTTTTTTTTTTGGGACAAGCCCGCCACACTATTCTCTAACCACTGTAACTCCTGTAAGCCAGAATCAACAGTGGCGACCACCAGAAAAGCGCCAGAGCAATGAAGCTCGACGAGTCCCAGAGAAACGATTCAACTGTCTTGGATCGTGCAACGAAATTAATCAGAAAAGAACAGCGGAGGAGTAAGAAAAACATATATTCCACTATCTTCATGACTGCTAGTCCAAATTCAATTTATACAAGACATGCCCATGCTCAAGAAGTCAGGCTTATCGTAATGCATCTATCCCTGTCCCACTGCAAGGCACAACCCTCCTTCTATCTCTTTCACACATTTTTGTTACCTGCCAATTGCCGTTGTGTGACAATTGGCAGGCTACAGCTTGTACGACTTTATTTCACCACTCCCTAACTAAATATTCTTTGAAATGGCCCGTTTCTCCCAGGAGGAATTGATAAATACTAACGATGGCGCTATCCGTGTGGCTGAGTACTAGACAAAGTAACTATAATTTGTTAGAAGAAATGAGTAAGTTTCAAATCATTCTTAAAATTAAAACCTTCGTTAAAAATTCAACCAAGCGTTACAGGCCGCTGATGTAAGGATAAATCTCTTGACAGCTGACGGATGGTACGTGCGGCATTGACAGACGTTTTTATAACTTAATCTCGCGTATCTAAGGCTGAGCTTTAATTTTCATACTGACCCGAAAGTTAATCTGTTTAAAATGCGGCATTAACTGAGCTCTTTTTTGTAACTTTATGAATCATTAAGATTCGAGATTATTTTGGTTAAATATTTTTGCTGTAGTTGATTAAGCTAAGATTGTTTGTACTATATGGTACTAGGTTGTTTTACGATTTAAGAGCTTCAAATTTTTTTTAAATGTTTTGTGGTCACTGATGCCTTTAGATATCTGTGATATAACTAAAGGTAGGTATCGGTGATAACACCAGAAGCCTTACAGATACAATCGGTGAGAGGACCAAAGATTTTTGGTCCTTGCAGTATGGAACCTTCGAGTCCACGAATCATATTAAAAATAATGTTCTGCATGTTCATTTTAATAATACAAAGAATAATGGAGCAAAGTAGTTAAATAACACGTTGATATGCTAAGCTGCATCATAGATTGAACTCTTGGAAGTATCATCAATTACTTACGACGCCTCGCAACGTAATAAACTGTTTCTTAGTTGCCTTTAATTGTACAACAAGAAAATATTGCCAACCTTTTCATTAGTATGGAAATATCGTAGCTATAGAATTTATGTTAACGTGCGAAACTCATACTAATTATTTTATCTTTGTTGTATGCTAATGAGCAATTACTGGGAGTACTTATTTTAAAAAATACCTGCATGTAACAAATGAATTTACTTTCAATTAGATGAGTATAACCACCAGATCAATATTCAATTTAGTACTTATATAGTTTTTCGTAATGGCAACGATTAGTACATATATATGTTACGGCTAAAACCCGAAGTGCGGCTACACCTAGTTCTAATAGAACTAGGTGGAGCCGGTAGCAGTTGGTTAAACCTAGGTGTTTCCTACTTATCTTCGGTTAGAACTAGGTGCATCCTACTTATCTTCGGTTAGAACTTGGTTTAGCCTTCATCATAGCGGCTAGAATTAGGTGCACCCGCACATCGGTGGTTAAACTTTGGTGTATCCTATTTATCATCGGCTAGAACTAGGTTTTCAGTGCAGTTAAGCATTTTGGTTTTGTTTTGATCTTGCGTTTCCCAATTGATTTCGTATTACCCACGTAGACTAGACATCTTACCCCAGACAAGCCATGTCAGTCCGAAACAAGATGTGTTGACTTATAATTGAAACCTGCAGTGCTAATATATAATTAATCACACACAGTATGTATATTCTGTTACAATTTCCCTCGGTGAACACCTAGGTGAAGTGAACTGTCATTCGTCTCTCTGCTTTATCAAACCCTAGCATCAGGACGGATGACAGCTCACTTCACCTAGATGTTCACCGAGGGAGATTGTAACAAATTAACACTGCAGCAGCTCATGACACATGACAGCTCACTTCATCTAGATGTTCACCGAAGGAGATTGTAACAGAAACATACAGTAGTGCTATTCTATTACATTCTCCCTCGGTGAACACCTAGGTGAAGTGAGCTGTCATCCGTCCCGATCACGGCGATGCTAGGGATTGACAAAGCAGACCACTTCACCTAGATGTTCACCGAGGGAGATTGTAACAGAATAGACAGACATACAGGACTTATAATAAAAATTTTGAATTCGCCGTAAGCGAGCGTGGTGACCAATGCTCATGCCAACTCTGTGTCTGTGTCTCTTATGTCTTACCCTGCAGTGGGAATACACAATATGTCTTCTAATTAACGAATTATTTTTTATTTAATTTACCTTATTACAATCACTAATGACAATTTGATTGTAAACACATTAATTAAGATTTCTTTGGAAATGATCGAACGTGACCTAAAAGCGATAATAGGAAAAGCAATAAGGTCTAAGATAGAAAACATATTATTTAATTGCGAAGATCATAATGTTAAAGAGGTTAATGTATGACAGAATCTGGTGGTACAGAAATTCACGCCTTTTGGTTCAGAGGCTATTCTTTCTAAAATTCCTATTGGTGAATTTCGGTAAAGTGAGCTTGGATGGGGAACCAACCGATGGGGGATGGGGATTCATCAGGATGGAATGGATTGGGAAGAAGGGTAATTGAGTGGCGACCACAAAACGGAAGACGTAGCGTTAAGGCCTCCCACCAGATGGACCGACGACATCGTCAAAACCGCGGGTAACCGATAGGTGCGTTCTATGGGAGGAGGTCTTTGTTCAACAGTGGACGTCTTCCGGCTGACTATGAGCAATGCTATTTCGTAACAATCTCCCTCACTGAAGTCTGGGTGAAGTGAGTAGTCATCCCATCTAATACTGAAGATTGAGCTCTCCTCTGAAGCTAATTTCACACAATTTCAACAAAACAAGATTTTTTCAGAATGCATTTTGAAAAAATCTTCTTTGCATTTGCATTTGCATTGCTCAGCAGCTGATGATAAGGGATTGACTGTTCACCTCAAGCTCATTTCTAACTTCACGGAGACGGATTTTTTCTTAATCCCATTCTAACTTATCCGTTCTGTTACATCTATGTTAATATATTAAATATATTTTGATATTGCAGACTAAACTCTGAAAAAGAAATTAGCTAGAATCTTGCAGTTCTTGTTCGTAGAAATCGTAAGTAATAAAGTTTTCATTTTTACAATCATTACTCCAATAATACACGAAAGGAAACATTTTACGATTAAAACATCCCACAAGGAAGCCGTCAGAAACAAAACAATGGCAGTTAAACAATTCTTATTTCAAACAATGTTGGTCCTAGTCGGCAAAACTACCATTTTAATTACAAGTATAAAAATCGTCGTTTTTAGAAAACGAAAGCGCTACGAGCTTCCGTCTTCTAAAATTATGCGCCATAAAAGTCGTAAGAACAAAAGTAAAGGAGCAGAGTAGCAAAAGCATAAAACTTTATAACAAATACACGAGAACTTTCACTTTCACACTTCTACAAAAAAGGTTCAAGCTCTATTTTTGCTGTAATTATGCAACAAAGACGGAGTCCTTTGAAAGCAAAAGTTATTGTTGCCTGCATTCTTTCTGCTACCTTTTTATGTCATCGACGCTAGTTTTATTATTAAGTATTATCTATATCGTCTTCTAATATATAAAAACCTCGTGTGTTTGTTATTGAACTCCTTCAAAACGGCTTGACCGATTTTTATGATTTTTATGTGTATATTTGGTAGGTCTGAGAATAGGTTATTTATAAATAACCTGGTCTTAGAATAGGCTAGTTTTTATAGGCTTATGTTTAACGAACCTCCAGATATAGTAAATGGCGTCCAAAAATAGTAAATGATCACCAACATTCAACCTCTTTTTAATGTTTAACGAACCTCCAGATATAGTAAATGAACTCCAAAAATAGTAAATGCTCACCAACATTTAACCAATGTATGAGTTTGACTGTAAAAAGCGATTTGGTTCTGGTAGGTGGTAGAGTGTCACAGTTCTAACCTTAAGGGGGGGTTAAGGGTCCTAAGATTTGGTGACTAAGATTTGGTGATCATTTACTATTTTTGGTGGTAATTTGGTGACTAAGATTTGTTGATCATTTTTGGTATCCCCAGGTGATTAGAAATAATTTATGTT
Organism: Charanyca ferruginea; assembly: GCA_947361185.1. Taxonomy (NCBI): domain Eukaryota; kingdom Metazoa; phylum Arthropoda; class Insecta; order Lepidoptera; family Noctuidae; genus Charanyca; species Charanyca ferruginea. Next base: position 24,501,293 of record OX376058.1, on the reverse strand, counting down.
GTTTAATAATGTATGTTTTAAAGGTGTTTTGTGTTTGTAAAATGTAATCTGTAAGTACTGGCCCAATTACAAAAGTAATCTTGCCGATAGAAAGTTTCACTACTGCCGATAGTACTAATACGTCTTATACTGTGCTACTGCCAAGTGTCAAAGGAGATATGTTTTAAGGTATACTAGATTTTTCCCGAGACTTCATCCACGTGAATGTCGGTTATATTAGCCTATGTCCTTTCCCAGGGGAACACCCAAATATTCCGAAATATTTTATTCCGAATTTCGATATTCCGATTTTCAAAAGTCCGAATTTCATAATACCTAAAAATTATATTCTCTATTATTTAAAATCACGAAAGTTATTTTACCGAATGTCGTAAATCCGATTTGTAATTTTGAAATTATAGTATTATAAAAATAGGATGAATGATAAATCGGAGTTGCCATATTGAACCATTTTGAACCATTCGGAATTATGAAAATCGGTATTTTGAAATTCGTATTTCTGACTTTCGGAATAAAGTTTTTCGTATTTATGTAGTGTACCCCTTTCCCAGGGTTCAAGCTATCTTCATAAAATTTCATAAAAATCGGTCCAGCCGTTCATCGTGAAAGCATAACAACCAGAGTTACTTTCGCATTTACAATGTTAGTAGGATATAATCTATATCCATACTTCCATACTAATATTATAAATGCGAAAGTAACTCTGTCTGTTACGCTTTCGCGATGAAACGGCAGGACCAATTTTGATGAAATTTGGAATGAAAATAGCTTGAACGCCAGGAAACGACATAGGCTACTTTTTGTTCAGCGGCTTTGTCTGAATCTACTATAAACGACATTCACGCGGACGAAGTCGCGGGCAAAAGCTAGTGTATAATAAATATAATAATAATTAGTATGGATGATATGGTATCCATACTACCATGATTTCACGTCCACACAGGGACAAAATCGCGGGCAAAAGCTAGTAAGAAATAAAGGCCGTGTCTAATGACTGTAATCACCATTAATTTAACTTGGATAAAGTATTTTATTGTGCCCACACAGTACAGATTGCACGAATGAAAAATTAGAACGTATATCATATGTATCAGTAATTTGGCATTTTCAGGGTTATCCAAGGTGTTGTAGAGACTTTTTTGTTTTTTTTTTTCAATTGAGCCTAATTTCAGTTGTTCTGCTAAAACAAGCCTCCCGATATTCTCTCAATAAACAAAATGTAGATTTTAATGACTATTCAGTAATAATCGTTTTAAGCGCATCCAAAACAAAATGCTTTGAAAAAAAATCAAATTAATCAACGTTGTCTAAAGATATATTATATTATTATTTACTTAGTAAAAAAAAGGGGAGTTTTGGCGTGTGTTGGTTAGTTTTAGCAAAAGTAATCACAATTTATGTGAGCAGATTATTTAAAGACAATTTACAGTTTTAGAAAGATTAAGTCTTGATTTAGACAGTTACAGAGTAAAAGTATAATTTTTAATTATGGTTTTTTGAAGCGAAGACTATTCTTTCATATCGTTTTACGAAAATAGACGTCAGAGTTAACTTTCAGGACGAATACAACCATTACAATATGCCAAAATATTTTGTTTTATGCGTTTTTCCAACAGGATATACAGTCATAAAGACAGCTACAGAGCCAAAATTACGAAAATATTACTATTATGTATTAAAAAATCAATTTTGAAAAAGTAGAAAATCGGTTTACTTTGACAATTTTTTTTCACCAGTATTTGAATAAAAACATAACTAAGTAAATATTATGCTTAATATACAAAATATTTTTCAGTCCGTTATACGAGCTCATTTATTTTAGACAATTATTTAAAAAAGCACTGTAGAGCATCGCGCGCTGTCGTTTGCCGATCAATTTCAATGATTCGCTGCAAATGCTTATTTCGTGCATATTTTTTTTTCTGATGCACACAAACAGACCATTGTATTGTACTAGTGTGTGTCAATGCTGTTACGCCGTTCTAGCAATCGTTTAGATTTTGAGTTGCGCTAAATCGAATACGCGCCCTTAATCAAAATTCTATTTGTAATTTATTCCTATCCTCTGCAGTACCTAAAGATTGATTTATTATTGACAACATGTAGACATACACGTATTTGGTCTTACGAGTCGGTGATTTCACGGATACCGAATTGTAAAATATTGTTTTTATGAAAGTAATATATCAAAGAAAAATAAGTGATAGCAAATCATTAAGTAATATCGTAGTGAAAGAGAGCGTTGAAATGGATATGACGTCACAGTCACAGCGCAAAAACTAAGTTCGAAATGCGTGTAACACTACCGGGAAGGCATAAAAAAATCTAAAAAATTATGAAACGTATGAAATAACTTCAACAAAAACGATTGTTTATGCAACATTTTTTAATCATCTTCACTAAACTGAAATCGAAAGTGAGGTGTCTTACGTAACCGGCTCAGTTATATTTCTATGTTTTGGACCCCCTTCGGCACCCGTTAAAGATCCCTGCAGCGCACACAACACAAACAGACCATTGTTCAAACATTACGACACAATTCTGCCATTGTCGTCGGCTTTCGAAAAAAATTGGATCATGCGACAAAAAGTGGGACAAATGAGCGTTTACGATTTTATTAGTGCAAAAACAATTCTGGGTAGTTGCGTCGTTTATGATCGTTGTTTTTGCCTTTTTCGACGAAAGTCGAGACAGATACCGGCAAAGTCAAAGCCGTCACCATGCCTTTTCGTATGCAAATAAGTTGCAATGAACTCATGTCCGAAAAGACCGTGAAACGCGCGTGTTCAATGTCAACGCGAAATTTTGCCTCGTTTTTGTTAGAATTTTGGATCGACCGCTTTTTTTCACCAAACAAATAAGTGATTTCATACAAATGTTTGGGAACAATGAAGTTCTTTAGTTGACACATAAGAGATCATCAATTTGTGGACAAATATTTTGGTCCTTTTTTCCGAATTCTGCGAAACTTTACTGATTTTAACTATCGATGTTGTTTTGTTTCTGGGTCAGACTTCTTTCTCATTCCCATTATATAGAGTTCTTTTTATGAACAATATCGTAGGCTGTGACTAAACGTAAGTCAAATAAATATGTTAATGTTATCTTACGGAAATCTCTTGAATTTTTGTAGTCCTAAGTTGGTGCTGTCATAAATAATTAACATGCCATGGTATGCATTAGACATATTTATTCCAAGGCTATAGGTAGTCGTAATTTCAATAGTGTAACAAGTTTTTCTTTGGCTATAAAACTGTCGAAAGTATTGTATTGGTACATAAATAACATACTGACTGGTTTGATAGACAGGTGTCAATATAAGAGACTGATATAAATAAACGGTACGTTCAATGCATTTACCATTCCAGATATTGATAATGCACACACGTAGAAATCATGAGCTAAGATATTAATCGTATATAGAACAAGTAAATCAGAAACAATCAGTAAATAAGTATTAAGTAAACCATTTCCATCGCAATAATTACCAAATTTAGCATTGAACCACCTTATCTAAACCCACATTTTCGACACGAAGGACCAAAAATCCAAATCTGATAGCGGAACTAATTCTCATCAAGCAACTCATGACCTTTGGGTACGTGAAAAAGATAATTGAACAATGGGATCTATACTCATTTATGCTCCGTTCACTTTTGCATCGCTTTTTTCGAGTATACAGACGTCCTCGATCGCATCCGCCTTGCTTCTATTACTAGTTGTGTTGTGTACAGACGCCAGCACATTAAGCCATACCTAACTGTCCAATTTTCCCAATTGAATATGAACCTTATGCTTTTGTAATAAAGTTGGAAATCTATCAAAGAAATTTGACAGATTGTAGTAGCTTGATGTGCTGGCCTCTGTACATAGCTAGTTACTGTAGTACGTATATAAGATACATACCTGCAGCTATTTTATTGATTTAAAAATCCAAGATGATTTATACGATGATCAATGTTATGGAATATTATTAAAGTACTTACTAAGTAATATTTTTTTTAGTAATTTATTTTTTTAAAGACATTTTTATGTGTGTTTTATATGCCCCTGCATATGATATACAAGAATGAACATTTACAAGCCGGTAAAATGGAGGCATATATTATGAGTTTGCATATACTATGAATGATGAGATGATGGTTATAAGAGTAGATTAAGCCTATAGAAATGATGGATCACTCCGTTGATAGCTAATACAGAATATAGAGAAAAAACACGTGAAACTCGAACCCCTAGTAAGTACATTGGGACTTGGGATAAGCAGGTAGGATAATAATAATAATATGTGGGGGACATTTCACACATGGCCATCTGACCCCAAACTAGGGAGACCCTGTACTATGGGTATCAGACAGCTGATATACATACACAAATACATTTTAAATACATACATATATAGATAAACAACACCTAGACACAAGGCAAACACAAGTGCTCATCACACAAATATTTACCCTGGGCGGAAATCAAACCCGCAACACGCTGCGCAGCAGTCGATCGCTCAGCCACTGCGCCAACCGTGTCATCTGATGATGATAGTCTTTCAGACTTCTTTCAGATTGATATCTCACGAGTCTACAATTGAATACATACATCTGTGTGTATATAAATATATCTACTCAGGTCATTGAGACATTATTATAAATACAGATACCTACGTTTAATACAAATAAAAGAATGTCAATCAAGTGTTTGTATTCAAATGTACAGAAATAGTTTGTGTTTGTGAGGCAGTGACAACGACCGCAGGTAATTGTTCAACAGAACTTCATGTCTTGCGACGGGTATTGTATCCACAATTTTGATTGTTTATTTCAAAAGTCTGGCTATCTTCATTTGTTTTGGAATTACATTTAAATGCAGATACAATGAACATGTTTCTACTGAAACTTTTTGACACTCAGGTGGTCGGTATAATGTTATATTGTTTCACAGTCATCGGATGCTAAACCAGTTATTTACTTCAGAACGTCAAATATTTAAAGAAAAAGGAATTGAATCAAGTTGCGCCTCCCAGAAGGCAGTTACGTATAGAGAAGAGTCGGTAAGAAACTCTTAAAAATTTCTCGAAAATACTTACTTAAATTGTTTGATATTAAAAAAACATTGATTACTTTTACAGTTTAAATCTAAGACATTATCAACAGATTCAAAATTAGAATGTCATTTTATTTGTGATGACTTTGGATTGGATTTTTGATAAAGTAACTATGAACGAAACACATACTAACACTAGCGATGGCGTTTGTTTACCTATTAAGTAACTCTGTTAGACCCTGAAGGCGACCTCAATACAGCCGGTGTATTCTGTAAACATTTCCTTCGATGAATCTTGATGAAGTGAATAGTCACCTTAATTTACCGAATACAGAATAACACTGCAGCATTCAACAATATTCAAAAACCTTCGAAACCAAAAATATTCGGTGCCAAGACAAGAAACAAGTTAATCTGAACGGTAGCAAACAGCTCCCCCGGCATGATGGAAAAGGCCGCGACAATCCATAAATATTTATTAACAACCGAAACTAATTATTTGTCATAGCTCCGAGGAACAATAACAATATATTTAATCTTTAATCAGTCCGCCACCCACACTTAGTCCGCATTAATCTTAATCACATACTTTCTGGTCCTTATGACCGCAATGCCCTGCGGTACTAAGGTTTGATTTCTATGTCACTTGGAATTTACTATAGCTTTTGATAAACTTAGCCTTCAAAGACAATTTAACTTTATTTCAATATGACTAGAGTTGAGATTAGACTATTAAAAGCATAATAAAAAAAAATCAAGAGTAGATTATGGTTAAAACTACGTGACATTCGCGGTTACACGTACAGCGGCGTAACACTTCAATACTATCGTTATTCCTTTGTGTAATTGACTAAAAGTGAAACGTGTTATTTATATACGTAAGCCCATTTAAAATTCAACCCTATTACCTTAAGATACGCCAAGAATTCGAAAGATAAATGCGTAAAGCTTTAGACTTTTAACACGCCTATGCAAATGTGTGCACTGCCTCGCGGTAGGACCTTGACAGGGACGTGGAACAGTATCATCAGTGTTCTATTGCTACACAACTATGTACCTTAAAGCAACTAATCAAAAGGTTAGTATCGTTGGTCCAGGAATGAGTAGTTGTGTCCTTTTTTACATAAGTTAACTTGTCGAAGTTAGAGCCTTGACTGAAATGGGACGTCACTGTTACCACATAGGGCCTAAGTGCAGAAAGAAGGTGTGGTGTTGTAACGATATGCTAAAACAACTGTTGCTAGGCAACCATTGTTTAAAACAAATGTTTGAAGAATGCTGTAGACCTTGGAAAGAACGAAATAGTTAGGTCTTACTTAGTTTCTCTATGGAGCGGCCGGCATTTTAGAATTAGAGTTTTGTTAATATAATCCTTTAGGTATTGCTGTATGTAACGCTTTCGGCTGTTTTAATTATATTTTCTCGTACTTTTTATTTTTTAGTAATAATCTTACAATTGAATACAACACAACAGTTATAAAAAACCGTTATAAATTTATCGAAATTATGTACTTATAGCCATATAAAAAGGCCATATAAATATGAATTGAGAAACTACAGAGCATTATAAATATAAGTTTAAATTAATTATCATTGTTCGTTATTTAATTAAAAACAAACCATTGCAAATTATGAAAAATAAACTTCATAAATTCACTTAAATTGATAACAATTAAACTATATTATGGATTTTATTTTTTGAAACATAAATAATAGGTTTACGGCCACTGGAACAGACATTTACTACAACCATTTGAAAATAATAGACCGTACTTAATACAAAACAAACGGAGATTCAAAGTATAACAAAAACAGTCTTCATTCAGTTAATCGAATAAAAGTTATGTTCAGCACACGCTAATTACCGCCTGTAAACTTAAAGGTTATTCAAACTAACACAGTAATTAAACTGTAATTACAAACCTTCGACGTTTATTTCGAAAGACAGCTTAATTATTTTCTATGGTTGTAATTACAGGTAAAACAGTTTGCTAAAATACGACAGCGATTTTGCTAAGCTTATATGCTCACGTAGGGTTTGTTCAATGTGTAATTAAGTTTTGAATGGCAAGGTGATGCAAAACATAGACACCTTGACGGAAATATTGTAGGTTTATCTATGTAGGTAAAGCAACATATTTAATAATTCTATTCCAGCAAATTGTTTTTTTGGTCCTTTCAACCTGATCGAGTTTAGAGGTCATCGAAAAGATACTTAAGATTTAATCAGCAGCAAGGTACTTGCATTTTAAATAAAATTGCACGTCTACCAGTTTTATTTCGTCTAAAGTTGGCATTGAATAAATCCAGAATGTACTTTAGGTACCTCTAAACTAAGGATGAAAAAAGTATTTTTACACAGAAATATTTTAAGCGCAGTTTTGGAACTGGTGGCTGCTACAGGACGCACTGTATTCATTTCTCAATACTTATGTAAGTTTTAAGTATTGGGATATATTTAAGTACATAGGTACATTATTACCAGACACTATTGAAACTAGCAAGAACGCTTTACGGCATTAATTCCTCTATCAATCCTTAATATTTCGGCCATGCTAAAATTACGAAGGTCTCGCGTCTCTAAGGTTTCAGTCTGTAATAGCATAGTCAATTTTATAATACCATAGACTTAAGAACATAATCCTACGACCATGTATCAGCATTGCAACGACACTATGCGTTAACTTCACGGGTGACCAGTTAATTGTGAACGCTGCTTGTACGATGCCAGTAATTATTGTTTGTACATTGTATGTATCACTGATTGATGTTGATGTATTAAGTAGAGTGGATGTGACAAGGTTATGAGATTATTATAATTTAATATATAATTCTGGACTGGACTATTTACGTCTGAAATCACCAATCGACCTTGAGCAAGCGAGGTGATCAATGTTCGTGCTTTCTCTGTACGAGCAAAAGTTTCTTACAGTAGAAAAATAATAGCTTAGGCCGCCATTATCTTTATCTTTACATAGTATAAAACATTGTTGCTCCCGATGTCTGTACCTACGCTTAGATATTTTAAACTGCACAACGAATTTGAATGCGACTAGAATTTTCATCAATAGGTAGAGATTAAAAGTAACTCCCAGTGGGGGGTCCGGGCTAGAATAGCACCCCCCATTTCATCCCGAGGGTGTCGTCGAAGGCGACTAAGGGAAAATCCGGAAGTCGGGCAGCAGCGGCTTCCGTGTGCTTAACTAATTCACTGCGATCCCCGAAACGCCTGTCAATCGTGGGGATTATAGCCCCATTATGGGGGAGGCCTCTGTTCAACCGTGGACGTCTTCAGGCTGATGATGATGATGATGATGGGATAGAGATTCAAGAGGAAGGTTTGTAGGTCTGCATAGTTTGATCTACATTGCTTCCGTGCGAAGCAAGGGCTAGTCTATATAGTCTACTAGCTTCTGCCCGCGGCTTCGCCCGCGTAAAAAGAACGATTATTCCATGGGAACACATTACCGGAATAAAAAGTATCCTATGTGTTAATCCAGGAAATGGTCTACCTATGTGCCAATTTTCATGCAAATCTGTTCAACGATTTACGCGTGATTGAGTAACAAACATCCAAACATCTTCACAAACTTTCACATTTAATATTATATATATATATATATATATAATATTATATATTATATATAGTAGGATATAATAAAAAACCGGACAAGTGCGAGTCGGACTCGCGCAACGACGGTTCCGTACATACTTGCATGTACATATCCATACTTTAATCTACTTAACAGCATCAAGGGACCGTATACTAAAGTATATGGTTTTAATTTCAACTCGATACCTCCACGCGTTCCCGAGATAAAGGGTCTTGACAAAAAGACAGACGGACAACAAAGTGATCCTATAAGGGTTCCGTTTTTTCCTTTTAAGGTACGGAACCCTAAAAATGAGTCGTTGGTCGTAAGTCTAGCTAAAATTCGAGAACGGCTGGATCGACTTGCCTAATTTTGGTGGTAATGTTCTTGAAATATTCGTGGAAGTCCAGGGAAGGTTTAAACGGTAAGAAAATTTAATAATTAATTGACAGGACAACGTCTGTCGGATCAGCTAGTTATTTATAAATGTTACGAAGGTTTTTGGACACCGGGGAGGGAGCGACCTGAAACGACTCACTACTGTTCTATAGAAAATGTAGAAAAATATTACTCTGATGTTAAAATTGTAAAAATTCCGACTTTGTTTCTGTAAATAAGTTGGTTTATTTAGAAAGAACTGTAAAATTCCCTGCTCTTTTTCATTTTAATTTTATTAAGTTGTTCATTTGTAGTACGATTATTAAAATAATATAGTACCAAATGCACCGAGGCATAACCAACAAGATAAGCCATTTCCTTTACTGATATATTTTGTTTTTTTGACATGTTATAATTATTAATTTAGTTCCACTTTCCTTCTCATAATCACACAGAAAGGAAACGTTGATTAGCTCATTAAGAGTTCTAGCATAATATAATGATAATTAGGCGACCAACGTTCTCATTTTTCAAATTAGCTACTAATTTATAATGTTAACATTATAAGTAGTTTTCTAGCTAGTTTTTTAAAAACATAGCTAAGAACACTCCCGACTAAAACACCTTTCAAACAAAAAAAACAAAATCAAAATCGGTTCATCCGTTCGGGAGCTACGATGCCACAGACAGACACACACACACACACATACACACACACACACACACACATACACACACACAGACACGTCAAACTTATAACACCCCGTCGTTTTTTCGTCGGGGGTTAAAAACGAAAGTAAAGATATAAAATCCAAAAATCATTATTTATTAAACATACAAAAATGCACAGTGAGCTATGTTTTGCCAAAAATGACATAATATAACCTACATTAAACATGCAAGATCTCTGTATGTTTAATACATAATGAATAAATAATTATTTTTGGTTTTTATATCTTTACTTCCGTCCTAAATCTGTAATCTAATTCAGATTTTGATCGAATTCATTAAACTAAAAGTACGTTTGTTTATTTCCGATATTAGTGTCAGATTAACCTACCTGCATACATTTTGTATCGGGAATGGCTCAGTGAGTGTTTATGTGTGTGTAATGTACATCTTTGCTTATCCTTTTGTGACATTACATGTGTTCATCTTTTATTTATATAATACATTTTAGTATTGATCAACAAATGTGCAATTCTGGGGGCCAAGTCTGCTATTTTTATAATTTCGTCACTCCAACACGATCCCATTGTCATTTTGCTAAAAGTTCGTAATCTGCTAAATTCATAATGGGCAATCATTGGTCGGTCGAAATAAAAGCAATGACTGCACAATGACGTTCTAATGGTAGGTCACTGATCAAAGGAACTGTCAACATTTTAGCAAATTACCGCCTAAGTCAGTCATTCAGTTGTCATTTTGTACGAGATTGTCAGTGGTTGACCATTGGAAAGTCATAATGACGCCATTATATTAGTAGATTACCAAACTTGTCAAAATCAACAATTATGAAATCAGTGATAGACCATTATGACACTATTGTAATAGCAGACTTGAGGCCCTGATCCTATGTGAAGAATTGACAACCCGTTCATTGCCTATAGTGGTTGATGAATTGTGTAATTTGTGTATATTGAACAAAAATAAATGTTGTAGAGGTCATCAGAATTTGAAAACGGTGGAACATTCCCGATGTTATTTTATTTAGTAATGTAATCTTTATTATACTTCTGAACTACATATGTATGTTAGGTAAATAATTGACCGTTGCGGTAGGACCTGATCATCTGCTATATAGATATTCCTAATGCAGACACCAGTCAAAGACACACCAGAGACAGAGATATAATAATAATAATTCATTTATTTTCAGGCTGCCTAGGCCCATAGATAAATACCTTAACCTAAACATACATATTTTATAATTTGTAACTTTTGTTAATGGAAAAGACTTAAGACTATTGTCAGTAACACTTCACTTTACTAAATTCTTCTTCACTAAATTGACTTTGTGGGGAATTGACGAGGGGTATAGGAAACAATTCGGTACTCGCACCGCAAACGCCTTTAAGTTGACGTTGCGGCACGACTCCAGTAACTGCGCCCTCGGCGTGCGTTTATGCAATTTTTAATATATTTACATAAGGATGTTTATTTATTATAAGTTACTCTAACGATTTATGTACTAATAATACATGTATAATGTGGCGAATGCTGTATAGGGTGAATTTATTTAAAGAAGTACACTGCCTATAGTACTTTACCGTTATCCTAAATTCTAAAAGTTGACTCACAGGTTTGTATTTACATGAAGTGACATAACAAAAGACATGAAGAAATAATGAAACACAAGAATCATAATTAAATTCAAAACCATAAAATAATTAAATTCAAAAGCATATAAAATAATTAAATGCAAATACATAAAAAGGAAAAACCAATGACCATTGGTATATTTTGTGAAGGGAAAATAAACCATTTTGAATTTTAATTCTAGGAAATTACAAGGCCTATTTCAGTCAGACACGTGTCTTATCAACATATTTCTAGCTCGTTGTAAGGTATTATATCAGTGACGTGCCCTCCACCTGCAACCTTAGGCCGCCGATCGTATAACTGAGCACGATTACCAGTACATTTCTACTTATTGCATTTTACACTGTTTCCCACATAGCATTAACCTACTGTTTGTGTGATTAGAATTAGGTTGATCTCATTAGCGAGGAACAGCATGGTAAGAATGCTGGTCTAAAAATAAACGGAATGTGTCTACTTATAGATGTAACGGAATGTGTTTGGTGGTCCGTTGGTCCTTCATCGCAGAAGGATCAAAGGACCATGATGATCTATGCAATTTAGGACTGCAAACAAGTCATTGGATCGCCGTGAGTGGCTTTTATTTACCGTAGTTGTCCTTGACGGGCTTCCGTTGACGCGACTGTGATTATAATGAGCTACACTATGTAATGTAGTATTTTAGGATGCAGAAAACTGCTGTTACTTTGGTTGATGTCTTGTCCTGGTGATGTTTAGGTATTTTTGGTTGCCCAAGGTGGGTTTTAGTCTAGATAATCATCTCGGAACTAATCGGGTGTGTAATATATGGCATAATAACAGATAATATAATATCACTTGAAATAACGTTCACATGATATAATTTTCATATATAAAAACAAATAACCTAATTTCATGTGATCTATTGTTATATTTCATATAAAGTTCATTTGCTCTAATAACATTTAGTATAACGTTCTTAATGCTCTTTTTATATAACGTTCAGTTGACCTAATTTTCATATTTACTAATTTTTAGCCAAAATTTTGTACCTAATTAATAAGTAAATATCAGAAAACATCATAGGTACTCACCCAACCCAAATGATTCACCAACACTAGAAGGGATCTGGCTCTCGTCTCGGTATGGCACTATATGCTGGAACTACCTAAATGAAACATCTATTGTACCATATTCTAACAAATAAATATTTTGATTTGATTTGAAATTATATCTATATTTCATTATCTCATTTCATCGTTATATAAAAAAAGTATATTAAATGAAATTAGGCCATGTTATCATTAGTCCTTTTGTTATTATTTTAAACGTTACACACCCGAACTAATCATACTTCACACTAAAATACTAACATTATAATATACCTAGAGGTAAAGTGTTTGCTTTGTGGTTCATAAAGTGGTAAAATCCGGAACTACAGGACCAATTCCAAAAATTCTTTACTAAAAAAAAAAGCTACAATATAGCCGTGATATAGGTTATATTTTATAGTATAATACTTTAATTTCCCGCGGACGAAGTCCCGTGCAGAAGCTAGTATTTTATAATAAATAATAAAAATAATAAAACCATTTATTTTCAGGTTACAAAGACCCATAGTATACATAAAACATACCAACAATTATGTTAGTAAATAAAACTTAAAAAATATGTTAATATCACTTCGTTGCAAAAAGTCTTTGTGAAGCGACGAAATACCACATCCTGAGGCCAAAAGCTTTCTTCCAACACCTGATGCAGGTATTAATTATGTTGGTATGCGCATCACAAACGCCTTAAAGTTGACGTTGCGATGCGACTCCAGCAGCTGCACTCTCGGCGCGTACTTCAGCCCTTGGCGCACGAAAGTCACGATGTCTTCCGCGTCGGTGGTGTAGTGGAGACGGGAGATATACACCGGGGTATTCGGGGTTTTCGGTTTTATAGCGTAATACGTGCGTAACAGGTTACATTGAGTACGTAGCGGATCTTAGGACCAGTTTTCAAACTGACAGCAACCCCTTGAATCACTCTCAGAGTCCGTTACAGACTGTATGGAATGTTAAGTTAATGTAAGAATAAGTATCTCTCGGTGAATCAGCTGCTTATCATTCTGTGCGAGCAGTTACTGTTCAGCGAAATGGGTTACTATAAGTAGTGTAACCAACTTACTGAGCTTGAGATTTTAAAGCAAGTTAAAAACTAGTTTTATTTAGTTGTTTTTGAGAGGTTTATACACAATAGCATTGCTTAATTTTAGGCGCGTTTCCGTTTTGTTTTTAGTCTTGCTTCGTGTTTAATTGGATACTTACCAATTTTAGCAATCTTTCTTTTTTTTGCATTTATTTCTTCATAGAGGTTTTATTGTACAGACAACAAAAGAAATAAGTAATCAAGGTCGTTACATGTAGTTTTAGTTTTGATGATAATGGAAGTTTTGTACAGACCACCCTGGTTACTCATCGTGTTTGTGTGTTGTTTGACTTATATTGACTTAGATATTATACACTAGCAGTTTGATAAAAAAATACTTGTTTAGCTTATCAAAAACTGTCATGACAAAGCAACATTGTTTTGCATTCATTATGTAATTAACTACAGATATATAAGGATTAAGATCACGTTTGCTAAACCACATGACCTTAAAAATTACAATCGTCACGCCTCCGATCCCTGAGGCAGAGGTGTACTTACTTACACCCACAGCCTTAAATGTCTGATGACGGTAGATGCTGTTTGATAGGAGGCAAGCTTATCAGACATATAATAATTATACGTACGTCAGATCTGAAGGTAGATACTGAAATATTGTTTAGTATCTGACTGTGAACCAAAAACATATATCACTCGAATACTATACAATCTGATGACGTTAATGGATTGTTAACAAGCCGACGACGGCTAACTTGATGTTTATTGGTCAGCGTAGCCTATGGGTATCTGAAATACCAGGGGTGTGATTCTGTAAGAACAAGAACTCATTCTAAACTTCGAATCTGAATCCGCTGTGAGTTTCTTGATTTTCATTCTAAAAACTCGGTTGATAATTCGAATATACACTAGCGCCACCATTGCGAGCGTGTCTGCGAGTTGAACTAAATTGACAGGGAGAATTTGACAGATAAAGTTTGAGATGACGTAAGAAGTGGCATTCTGTAAGGTAATTTACCCGTCACTTCGTCGCTCTCTTCGCACTCGAACCCGATTCAAAGTGTCAAATATATCAAGGTCATTTTGAACCTTATGCGAAGTGAGAGTGCATAGCCATGTGAGATGCGAGTTGTTGTTTGAATTTTACAGAATCGACCTACAGGCCTCACAGATATATTACCATCCCCGAGACAAAGCTGTTTTTAATATGCCTGTATTTAAACTGACACCTCAACATCATCATGATCATCATCAGCTGGAAGACGTCCGCTGTTGAACTGCCATAAGCGGGGGGGTTTGCCATAATTCCCACGCTTGGCAGACGTTTTTGGGATCGCAGTGAAGTGGTTTAGTACACGGAAGCCGCCACTGGCACCACTTCAAATTAGATGAGAGCATTAGAATGGTGGTGCTTTCTTGGATCTACTATGAATATTCTTTTTCTACTATCAACTATGAAACGACCCAAACCTGACTAAAAAGTGCAGGTTTGGAAGCATTCTTGCAGCTCAAGCCCGGTTTACGGTTATAAAAATAAATGTTTTATTTTTATTTTTAATCTTTATTAATTTAATCGGGGTTTTTATCCCAATAGATACGCCAACCCATCTTGCCTGATGCAAACTACTAAAAAACAAGGAACTAAAATAAACTTAAACTAAAAGAAGAATTTTAATCAGGTAGGTACACGAACTCACTAAATCTTTTCGCCACATCTGACTTCGGTTGTGCTAAAATTGATTGAATTAAACCTACCTGAAATGTTGATATTAAGAAATAATAATTTGACATAGGTACTTTTATTGAAACCTCGTAAATATATCAACCTTCTTGGAAGTTTTGTTTGAGCCGTTTGGGGCTGAAACACTAGGGCCATGGGACCTGAGTGTTCACCTTGTTTTTAGGGATATTGCTAACCGGGTGGTCGACTCTTCACGTGACCAGAGGCTGGCCTTTTCTCGAGCCAAAGAATTAGCATTATCATTCGACGTGGTAATGCTGATAGCCTTTTGGGCTCTTGTCCCATTGAGAGCGAAGCGGACGAGTTTTTTGATGCCCTGTGAACCTATATATTTTTTATTTATTTTTAAGCATTGTATATATTTAATTTGGTTAAGTGTGTTTAAAAATAAAACACTTTCGAGAATAAAAAATATAACTCTGTTATTGAATAAATTAATAACTCTTGATAATGGACCTGAGAAAATAGCAGCTGGCTATTAAAATTGTAATGCATTAAAAAAAAATGGGTGCGTGTACTTATGTACGAGCGTGAGAAGTTATACTTCTTTGGCATTATTAAAAAAGTATATAAGCACAATTTGAATTGTAAACAACGCCATCTCTGACGTACATGCTGAACTACTTACTGCCGAAGAGATGGCGTTATTTACAATTACTCCCGTGAGAATTTTGTGTGACGCTGTGCGCGCGCATGCGCGAATCGTAAAATTTCACTCTCATCATTTTTTCATAACGCGCCTAAAGAAGTATAACTTCAAAAACTGCATTTAACTAATTGATTATGAGCAGCACAAATAAGCTATGCACGATTACAATGCACACAAACATTCTCTTTGTAATCAAATTAGATAAAGCAAACAAAAAAACCTGAATCACTTGTCATAGTGACCGGCCAACGTACATAGCTATTAGAACAAGTATAGTAAAAGAACAAAACAATACAAATCAAGACATGAATGATTCATCTAATATCATGCCAGACTAAAGAGTGTTTGATTCACACAAAGAACTGCACGTAACATAAACAAAAAACCAGACAACACCTTCGGAGGCCCGAAAATACTTCCCGAGTATAATACAGACGAGTAAAAATGGTATAAGTACATTACTTGTATGTCAACGGGGAAATTTTAATCGTGTGTGCGTTAAGAGCAATGGAAGACATACGTTTGGGAATTTACCTGTGTGGGTTAATAGAGGACATCATTTAATATGTAGTTATGTTTTTAGTTTATTTCTAATTGCAAATCAATAACAAGACTAACACGTTTGATATTTTGTACCCTTGAGTAGGTAATTATGACTAGGTACCTTTATTCTTTAGAAATGTTTAAATATTTTCTTCATGGGAAATAGATTTTAACGATTCGCATGGCATACGTGACTGAACTACATACATTGTAGTGTTCAGTACGTAAGTAGTTTTATTAAGACTAATTTTCTTCTTCATCAAAGCAATTTTGTGATCAATTGAGATCCAATTCATTTCAATCTTACTACAGCTTTACTTATTGTATTTGCTTCATAAACCTATCCCATGAAAGGTTTATAGTGGTCTTTTCTTAACTCCATCCCTTCTCTACCCTCTTCCTCTTCTCTTGTTGAACTCTAACATTTCGGCAAATTTGATAGTATGGTCATCTTCATCATAACCATATTGCATAAAATATGGGTTTGTCTCTACGTGCAATAAAAAAGTTTTTTTCAGAAAAAAAAACCGCCTTCAGAAACTAAAATGTGATAAATAACTTTAGCACAGAACACACATTACTTTACTTTCTGAAGTCGGTGGCAATACAAAACAACAAACACAAAGCCACTGCCACCGACGCGGTTTAGATTTTGAAGGCGGTTTTCTTTTTTTGAAAAAACTTTTTATTTTTCGCTTTTTAGTGTTGCTTTAAGATCCAAATCCATTAAGAAACGGTGACACACTTAAAAGAGATTGTAAGTCCTCCAAAGATAGAAGAAACTAAAAAGTCGTCTAAGTATTTTTTTTGGGAATTTGTTGATTTTCACAAAAAGGGCTGGATCAATTTTGGTAAAATTTATATGGGACCATTTTTTGACGACACGGTTGGCGCAGTGGCTGAGCGATCGACTGCTGCGCAGCGTGTTGCGGGTTCGATTCCCGCCCAGGGTAAATATTTGTGTGATGAGCACTTGTGTTTGCCTTGTGTCTGGGTGTTGTTTATCTATATAAGTATGTATTTAAAATATATTTGTGTATGTATATCAGCTGTCTGACACCCATAGTACAGGGTCTCCCTAGTTTGGGGTCAGATGGCCGTGTGTGAAATGTCCCCACATATTATTATTATTATTATTATTTCGGAATAAACCCCTTTCGAACAAAAAATAATTTTGCAAATCCGTCTATATATGACAGAGTTATGACCGAACATACATTAAAAATATATATATAAACATTCGAATTGATAACCCCCTTCTTTTTGAAGTCGGTTAAAAAAAATATAAACAATCGAATTGATAACCTCCTTCTTTTTGAAGTCGGTTACAAACAAAAGACAATCGAATTAATTTGTTGATGTTACAATATATGATAGACAATTCTAAGAATATCAACCGATGTTGTAAGAATATAGTCGGTTGTAGTCTGCTGTGAGTAAGTCCGTTATGAGTTTAATTGGGTGAAGAGGGTGATGAATGAGTAAATCGATTATCGTACCAACTCTGTTTACTAAAGCAATGAAAACCGTTTTATACATAATTATATACTTTAAATTTATTGGCCATCTTGAAGGGGTAGAAAGTATTCATTTGAACAAGTTTTACAATAGCGCCAATTTAGAAATATGAAATTTGATAAAGAATTCAAAATCAGACAATGTAGAGGATCAAACCTAGGATCTATCTGAAAGTGATACAATTCTAGAAATTGTCTGACAAACACCCACTAGAAAAGATATGATAGCTCTGCAGATAGCTCAGCCAGTAAATCTCTATTAAAACAGACGACAGTGACGATAAAATCTCAATTGAAAACTCCCATTTGTATTCACATTACTAGATACAAGAAAAGAACAGGTAATTTTCATGATATGTCTATTTGAAGCTTGACCTCGTACTGAGGAAATGAAAATTTACAAATTACATAACGTGAGTTGTCAATACGACAAGGTCTTCTTTTGTTCCATGGAAACCTCATCAAACAGTGTACAAAGACAATTTTCGCATTGATAGAATTCAGTAAATGTATCCAAAAAATACACTGAACAGAACACAAAAGATTTTCCCAACATATTCATGACTGCATTAGTTGATGTAGCAAAAAATTTAACCTTACACGTGAATAAAAAATACTTCCACAGTTATTATCCGAGCATTAGTAGCACGAATACTATGTTCTATTAGGTACAAGATGAAAATACAAAGATTTTAGACACGTAATGATTTAGTAAAGGATATAAGAAAGGAAAGTTTAAATAACATCGTTATGATACAGGTTATTAGAAGAATGAATTGATTTTCCTTGTAAGGACATATTGATTAATTAATTCTTTAAAAAGAAAATATAACGTTTATGAACACGTGCATTGGATTTTTTGTTCCTTTGATTCTAACGTTTTTATGACCAACGTAAAAAGGAAATGAGTCTGCTTGAGATAGCTTCGCAAGATAAACTGGTATTAAGTAGCAAACAAAGAAATTAAAATTACTTTGTAGATCGGTAGAGGAGATACGAGTTACACAAAAATATAATGCTCGTCTAAAAATCCTTACAACACAAGCTAAAACTCAGAGAAAAAATTGGAAAATTGAAGACAAAGAAAATTGCTGTTTGTTCCAAACAGAATTTACATTAAATTGTTACCGACGATCATAAACAGAAATTGTAAGATGTGGAAACAAAGCTACCAAGCGTAAAATTACACACGAATGGAAAACACTCACAGAGCGAGTGCATAAACCTTTTTCATTTAAAAATACAATTACAAAAGAACTCAAAAATGTTGGTGATTAAATATTCAATGTGAAATAATCAGAAGAAGTAGGTACTGATGCACTCAAGAGAGCGAATGCACCGAAGCCCGACGCGATGGTATCAACAAAAGATCCTGCATGCTAAATTAATATGAGGCTACCTACCTGCCGAAATTTCCTCGCCTACGCCTTAAAGTTTAGGTAGACGCTACTATGTAAGCTAAGATGGAGCGAAGAGACCTTGAGATGCAAATTTACTTATAAATATATCCAAGCTTGATGATATAGGCACGGACAATATTGGATACACATTAATTTGATAAAAGTTTTCACATTGAAATAAATGCCAAAATAATTTGTATTAGTGCCCAACGCAACCACATATTAGCGCTTACAAGGTAGAAAATAAGAGCAACAGGGAAGAGACTAAAAATAGGTATATGAACGTTTAGCTTTTCACTTGAAATTCATACATATTTTCTAGTTTCTCGGACTTTGGTTTTCCGTTACCTAAATCAATAACAGCTATCCATATTTAGATTGATACTAAGACCCGTTTGCACCACGAGTGACAAATACATTTAGCGATAAACAATTTAAAACATCGTTCTTTTTCTGCCATGGCAGTTGATAGAGATAGAATAATGATTTCAATAAGTTTAGCGTCAAAAGTATCTTAAAGTGCAAGCGGGCTTAAAAATAATTTGAATATCAATAAATAATGTATTTGAATAAAGTACGAATTAGTTTGAATCTGTTTATCAGGCCACGCGTAAGCTTTTGAAGATAATATAGTTTTCGAAGTAGAAAATGTTTTAAGTGTTTCAAAATATGTTTACAGTATTATACAATTACATAAGAAAGAAACATGCAATAAAAATATTGATTATAGTAATTTGAACACTACAACTGGTAACAATATAGGTAAACTTTATGATATAACGATTCTCGTAAACACAAGTAGGCAATATACTTTTATTTCCCTGACCATGAGATATCTTAGTAAACTTGACGCCCATTTCAATAAAACTATAATTATACAAGTCACATGTTAGAACCGTGAGACAATTCATTTTATAGTTACATCATCGCTTGTACTATACCCCACAACAATACTAAGAGGTGTGGGCTGAAGCAATTGTCCAGCTCACATTCAAGCTCGCGTTTAAACCAACAAGGTTCCAACTGCCTCACTTTTGTATAAGACATAGAACTGTGTAGCAACAAGGCGTGGCAATGTCATAGGATAGTTTTTGCGGCCGCCCACACATTGGCCCATCAGAAGAATTTGACTTAGCTGCCAAGGTCGCATGCATTGTCTTTTTTGCTTGGACGAGATGTAGTTTACCTATCCTATTGACCCTGAGTTGCGTAGGAAGATTATAACTAGAATTATCTTAAGTGGTTTGCGGTGACAGTCTGGTGGCTAGAACTAGACAGAAAAACTAGATTGAATACAGATGGTGTCAATATCATTGCTATGTTTTCTGAATAAGTTCTTTAAATAACATTAAAAGTATGTTTCAATTTTGTTTTGTTTTGGTGCTCATTTATTACTGTAGACATTTTTGGTTGTATATCTAGCAAAGCTAAATAATTAAGGAGCGTATGGAAAGTTTTTGTACAGATATAAAGCATTAGTATTTACTAGATTTGCACACTTAACAAGAGCACTAAAACTTCATATGAAATTCTAAAACAAATAAACTAACAACTAAAACAAGTGGCATCAATAAGTTCTCCCACATCGCGGTCGACTAGAAATACCTCCAGTAGACTGGCGGTATTGCCATGTTGGATCACAAAGCTTTGCCTCTTGGCTCACGGGAATTGTAAACCAACCGTTTGGATATTTCCTTAAAAATGAGATGAACATTCAGACCCCACGAAAAGTTTCAACCCTAAATGGCTCTAAAAGTCACCAAGCGAGTGTTTCTCATCAGCTGTTATTCTACCTGTATTATCTTACCTTTTGGAAACTTTTCATTTAAGTCCTTATTTGGTTTGGAGTCCCCTTCTTTATAAATCCAAGTAGTCGTTTGGTAGCAAGCCAGTCGATGTTTGACTGATTCTTTGATAGAAATACATTGTAAGATTTTTTGTTCGCTTGTCTGCCGTTAAATGTTTTTGTCAGGGTCTACATCTTATTTCTACATGTACTTACTTGTCTTAATGAAATTTTGTTCGTGATAAGAATGCATCCATGTAGCGCCGGCTGTCATATTATCATAAACTACCGGTGCAATATGAATTATGTTGCAGTAATAAAAAAAAACATAAATATTTTTTGACTACAGTTGTGAGACCCTGGCTCCTGTAACACAAGTACTAATCTGTGTTACAGGAGCCAGTGTCTTCTCCCAATTATATGAGTCGAGTTTTTATGCAATAATAATTAATGTAGAACACGTACAGTTCTGTATGCTGTTTTATATTGCCCCCGACTTCCAAAACTAAAGTCTGTGATGTGTGTTCTGTGCTAAACTTGTTAGTTTTTGAAAGCGGTTGTCTTTTAGTGAGTACCTCCTTATAAACCAAATCCATTAAGAAACGGCAACACAATTATAACAGAGATTGAAAATCCTCCAAAGATTGAAGCAAATAAAACCTCATCTAGGTATATTTTTTTGACTTTAGTTGATATTTTCAAAAAGCGCTGAATCAACATCGATAAAATTTATATGCGACCACCCCTAAGCCCCTATCCATTAAAAAATAATTTTCAAAATCGATTTACATTTTCCAGAGGAATCGTGTAACAAACGTAAAAAGTAAAAACATAACGTTGAATTGAGAACCTTCTTCTTTTTTGAAGTCGATTGAAAATAGAATGAAAACAAGAAAAAATAAATTATTTACTTAATTCTTTTTTTACGTTGAGTAATTTATAAGTGTTTGCTGTATTGTGTAGTGTATTTGGTATAATGTGTTGTTCGTGGTGAAAGTGTATGAGAGTGTGCGTATGCGGGTAGTGTGGATGTGTACTACTTCTATTCTAGTTTGTTACCAAGCACCCTCGCGGTGACAAAATATTAGCACACTAACGAAATGCCAAAAGCTCATTTTGAATTGTTTTGCCAGACTTTTGTGGCGATTGTGAAAACATGACGAAAACGGAGAAAACCCAAACAGCGTTATCAGTGTGGAACCCGCAGTACCTTCTGCTATCCCTCAGCCCGCATGGATATTAAGTTCACTAAACGTCGTATTGCTAAAAGTGAGCAATCGTCCATTCGGGCCAACGTAGGTACTTATGGCAACCATTCATTCGAAAAAATTCCGTCGGCCATTTATTTTTTAGAGTGAACGTTCTTCGAGTAATCGTTCTTTCGAGTGAACGTTCTATGACCAAATTAACGTACGGCAATCGTGACGACGGAATCACAAGGATGTTTTAATGGTTCCCTGAATGAGAATTACACGCCAGAAAAATTAAAGAAACTCATAACTCCTTATCTAACTGCGACAGTCCCATATCGTGTAAAGTGACCATATTGAACCAATAATCCATAAAGCACTTAATTTAATCAATTATCTCTACCAACTGAATACTTGTTCAGTTAGTGGCTTTATTATCGTGTTACATATTTATTTTTATGTTACTTGGAGAGGTGAGGTGAATAAATGTCGATTGATAATGACAGCTTACCAGCCTATTAGTCGAGTGGTTTATCACTTAGGATAGGACACTTTATTTCTAATGCCATTTCCGACGCCAAGCAGCATTCTTGTGTTCAGCAGTGTTATTCTGTAAGCGTAGGTGAGCTTGGGGTAATCTGATAATCCATAGCATCGGACGGATGCATGTACACCTCAATCGTCAAATCACATCTCGTCAACCTTTAGACGCTTACTGCTGGACATATGTCTCCCCCTAAGGAGGGTTCAGCCGTAATCGTCATGCTTGGCCGATGCATGTTGGCGATCGCAGTAGGTGTTATGGTAGGTACTCAGAAGGCCGCCGCTGCCCATTCTCTGATCAATATCTCTTTGTTGCCTTCTACTACACCCACGTGTAGGAATGGGGTGGTACTATTCGCGGCCGGCACCACTCGGCTTGTACCTCAAGTGTACTGCACATAAATTCATCGACGGTGATTTTTAAAGAAGACCCTCTGAAATTGTACAAGCGTTTCAACTTTGTTTGCATATTGAATATGTGTTCGAATATTGAGTTTCCGGAAGTTAGTAAGTGGTTCAAAAGGTTTCGTAGATATAGGATAATTAATTAAACTACAAATGAGATTATCGAATGCGAAGATCCGAAGTCAAGGCAGCTTTTGTTTATTTCTGGTATTTAGAAGATCACGTAGATAATTTAAAGGGGCAACGCAGTCAAAACAGCAAACTGCTCGAGAAATTGGTCTTGGTTAATTGATGAAAGAAATAAAGTTGTCACATGCGTACAAGGTATTATCCAAGAATAATCTGCAATTTTCAACTTATTTCTGTTATTTTTAGATCATTGTTAATTATGTAATGAAAATTGTTGAAGCATGTTGCTTTCGATGTAGGTATACCTTGCTTGTTAATTAATCTATTCTTTCCTTTCAGATTACCGCGAGAACTTTTCCACTAAAGTCACGACCTCCAACTATTGAAAAAAACGCAAGCAAAAGGAAGCGTCATTAACATCGTTAATAAGAAATAATTCAACAAACTGTCAATTTGTCCAACACATGACAATTAGGCAATCGGCATATTTCTATACATTTTGTAGGTTTTTCCTTGAAGCATCGATTGGTATTTACATTGACATGTTCTTAGTGTAAATGTCAATAGAGTTCAATGTCGGCGACAGTTGTTTTGGAAATTGACAAAATTGTTTGTGTAATATACTAGTTTTGCCCGCGACATGCGATTGTTCTTTCGGATCATAAATAAAAGTCCATGTTCAACCCCCAGGGGTTGAACATGGACAAAGGGGTTGAACATGGACAACATTTAGGGGTTCAACATGGACGAGGGTAAAATTATGGGGGTTGAACATGGCCTAAATCCTATTTATGTTTAGTAATAAAATATAGTAGATTATTATTAGGCCGATGATGATTCTTAAAAAAGTATTTTTTATCATTAATATCGGTAAGAACATTAAATCTTCTAAATTCATGTTCATATCTATATCTCCGTTAACAATTACGAAGTAGATAAATCTACTTCGTTGCGGATCTACTCATCCTGCATGACACATAGTAAGAAACGGATGTCTGTGATAGATACTTGTAAATAATAGGTTGTTACTAATTAATACGATACGGTAAGTCTTTAATTAATTTTACTCCTACTTTTGTGGCCTGTGTGTACTCGGGTACAGTAGGTAAGGCCCGTTTGCACCAACCTTCACCAGGGTTCTCTTTTAACTTCTGATTAGTTGCTAACACGGACCCGTATATTCCATCCATTGTGATTTGTGATTTAACCTCGTGTTAGCAAAGTTCTGAGTAAAGTTTTTGGTGCAAGTGTTCGAAACGGCTGTTGATAAAGTACGGGTTTTTCACGCTTCGTCTCTGTGACTCTTGGCTATTTGACAATCTGTGTCAAAAACTCCACTTAATTTTGTACCTTATCAGTGGTGACATACTGGTTGGAACGTATTAAACACAAAAAGCTTTAAAAAATATATTTATTCATTCACACAAAGAACTTGAAATTGTTAGTAATAGATTTCTTACATAGTATGTTAGTAGTTAGGTACTGTAAACGTTGCATGTGTTTTGCATGCAGGTTGAAACACGCAAGCAACCAGGTTGCACCTTTAACTATTTAGATTATGTCAGAACACTCTGGAACATTCGATAATATTAGAACATTAGATTTGTTGACAGATGACATAAAGTACTGATAGACCAGTCTCTGTCAGAGACAGACGTAGTATTGTTAGTTTGTCTAAATATAGTGAATATAAGTATGAAACGTTTAATTAATAGTATAAACCATCCCAGTACCTCTTATAGTACATACAAGAATTGAAATTCGATTTCTGGTACAGTTTCGTCTCATCAAAATAATTAATGCAAGACAATATTGAAACCGGGAGTTATAATTAACTAGCTGCTGCCCGTGACTTCGTTCCCGGTGTTTACTTGCGAGAGTCATTAGACCTCCTTAATCCGGCCCTGTCGCAAAATCCGTTCTTAGCGGAGTCTACTAACTATAAATTACTTCCCTGCCAAATTTCATCTTTATACGTCAAGCGGTTTTCAATATTTCGTGATGAGTGAGTGAGTGACCTTTCGTTTTTATATATTTATATTTAAGAAGAAGATTGATATATATCTGAAATCGCCAATCGGCCTTGAGCAAGCGTGATGATCAATGCTCGTGCCTTCTCTGTATGAGAAAAGGTTACCCTGCAGGGGGACAATTAATTATTTGTATTAAAAACACATTTCATGAAGTTATAAGTTAATTGAGAATTTGAATATGTGGGTAGGTACTAATAATATGTAAGAAGTGCGCCGAGTTTGATGTGCCTAATATATCACGGCTAAACCCGCGATGGTTTGTGTGATATATTTGTGTAAGTGAAATTTGTATTTGTAGTTTTGAATAAAAAAAAAAAAAAAAAAGTCTTGTCTTGTTATTACTACTTCATAAATAGGTTTGGTTCTTCGAAAGCAAATTCCACGTCAAAATGCTCCCCATTTTGTAGAAATGGGGAAATCTTGCAAAAAAGGCACCCACAACATATTACCAACGTCTTATCAGAAGTGGGACAGACATTAGAATATTAATAAACAATCTATTGTAAGCGTTCAGTATGTTACCGCAAACTGCTCAAACGCATCTAGGAGTAACACAAAAGGTTGTAAATCTCTCGACCTTCCTCTCCATTCCGCGGTGCGCAGACGCACTTGCGTTGCGTGTACAGTCGAACGGAATATATCGATGTTAGATTTAATGTTAGTTTTGTAACTTTTGTGTAGATGGTTAACACCATAAATTGATGTATCTATTTATTTATTTCTTATAGGCGAACAGTAAAACACTTATGACTTTCTTAATTGGAAAATGCTTTTTGGTCAGTTTTATTGGTATCACCATTTCCCATAGAGGTTCTTTGTCCCCTAACTCCTTTTTCGTCCTAACTTTTTATAAAAGCGGCAATTATTTTATTTTATATGTTTGGGTTCAATCACCAAAAACTTACAGATTTATTAAGTAAAAAATCAATCTTATTTCACATCGCTGTCAACGGGACATGTACCCAATAACAGGCTGGTATGAATTAACCGACTAACTGTTACTATTCACAGGTTACAGATATTCTTTTGCCAAAGAATATCTTTAACCGACCAACTCAAAGTAAAGCAATGCTGAATGGTCGTATGTGAAAAGACACTTAGGCTAGCTGCGGAAAATCTATTTTGATTTCCATAAGCAGAGGTCTACCACCGTGTCTAACACCGCAGTGGTTGTAGCCGGTAAGAGTCCGGCATGCCCCTCCATCACCCCCACGATGGAGGAAGTCTATGAGGATTTCCATCGCGCAACAAAAAAACAAGGTAAAGGAGTTAGGAGTTGCCAAAATGAACCAAGCCACGTCAAAACTTCTCCTATTTTTGTAGTAATTGTAAGTTGAATCTATTCTAAGCATTATGTTTATGTTAGTTATTAATAATTATTAAAAATTACATTTCATGTTTTGAACAAAAAGCAAAAGAAAATAATTGAGAATACACAAAATAATTGAAACAAATAAATACTAGTTACATCAAATAACCAATGAGTTACCCGAAATAAATAAATAAATAAATATGTTACCTACAACCAATCCTTTAGGTCATAGCCATTTAGCCAGCCTTTAAGTTTTGTTTCGAAAGTATTGTCAGACTTTGCGCTTAAAATATCATCGGGTAGTTGATTGTATACCGATGGACCCATAATTTTGGGTATCCGGACTAACCCACCCATTTCATCCCAAGGGTGTCGTAGAACGTGACTAAGGGAAAAGTCGGAAGTCGGGAAGCAGCGGCTTCAGTGAGATGCCCAAGACGCTTGTCAATCGTGGGGCCTATGGCAATCTCCCCCTATATGGGGAAGGCCTTTGTTCAATGTGGACGTCTTTCAGTTGATGATGAAGCATTAGTTTGGACAGTACATTATTGATCTGTTACTGCTGAATAGTAAGTAGATAGTGTAAGTCATTTTGACACATTCAAGTAGTATAACGTTATTCATTATTGAGAAATTGCGTGTGGCAGAAAGCTCAGTTGAGAAACATTTATTTTTATTTTTTAAATTCAGACAACCGTGTACAAAACCAAAACTGTGACTAATCTTGCAATTAGCTATCATTAAAATTCAAAATGTTGTTCAGCTGGTTTTAATTTCACACAAAAAAGATGGTCATTAAACATTATTAAAACTCCAGACTTTACGGAAGTGAGTCAACCCACACAAGAAATACATTTTTCAATGACCTTTTCGTCAAACAACTATTACCGTATTAAGAAATAGAGAAGTAATTTGAAGATTTAGATTTATGATGATTTTATTTTAATATTTTTCAAAATATAGCGCACTAATGATATCTACTCAAAACCTGTAGTAGACAAATAAATTAATTCTGAAATTGAGTTATTTAGAAAGCAAAAATCAAACGAATTAGAGAAAAAATGCTTTTTTTTTGCGAATCACCATCCCCAATGCATTCGTGTCTAACTAAGCCGTATGGATCGATCGGTCAAGGTTAAGCTACGCTTGCTGCGGTCGGTCTGTGGATGGGTGACCATTGATTTCATACAGCCTACCCTCTGTGCCTCGGAAAGCACGTATGTAAAGCAATTGGTCCTGCTTGTCATTCGAAGATCTTTGACAGTCGTTAAGAGTAGCCAGAAGCCAGGAAGTGTCAAACAAGAGGTTTAGTGTTACCCAGTAACTCAGACTCAGAACAGAATCAGACTGTGCCTGTCTGTGTGTGGGTGTGTGTGTTTGTCTGTATGTCTGTGTTTTAATACTGGTATTCAGCTGCATCCGATTAGACTGAAAGTCGAGCGAAAATAGTTGGAAAAAGCTAGGCAGATGATGCATCTCCAATGAGTCAAACTAGGGGTTGAAGTTGAAGTATGATTATGGATGTGGAATGCTCTTCCAGCTTAGAGGAGACCGTGCTAAGTAAAAGAACCTGAAACTATTTGTCCTGGCTGATACTTGTAGATCATTGACAGTTGTATTGGGTTGTCAGAAGCCAGACAATCTGGCAACCAGTCTTACCAAAAGGGTATCGCGTTACCCAGTTACTGGGTTATCGAGGTCAGACAGGCAGTCGCTCCATGTAAAACACTGGTATTCAGCTGCATCCTGTCAGACTGGATACCGACTCCAACATACTTGAGAAAAGGCTAGGCAGATGAAATTATATGAAAATGTTTAAGAAATGAAACTGTTTATGAAATGAAACTGTTTATGAAATGAAAATGTTTATGAAATGAAAATGTTTATTTTGTCTCAAAACAGTAACATGGATTTTAAATGAGACACCCCCAGTAAGTTATTGATAATACATGTATTGGGGATGATGATAACCTTGTAAAAACTAGAACTAATTTCCGTGCGTTCAATTGTTTTTGCCATACATATTATTGGAATCAAATGTAACAGCTCACACTTTAGGCACAGTATAAGTAAATATAAATATAAATAAATATCTTGGGACAACTCACACACGGTCATCTGGTCCCAAGCTAAGCAGAGCTTGTGTTATGGTAACCAGACAATTGATATACATACTTATATAATTTATAAATACATACATATTATAGATAAACACCCAGACACAGAACAAACAATCATGCTCATCACACAAAGTTTGTCCTGGGTGGGAATCGAACCCACGACCTCCGGCTTAGCAGTCAGGGTCAGTGACCACTAGACCAACAGGCCCGTCCACTAGACCAACAGGCCCGTCAGCCCGTAGTCAGGCCCGTATTAGTACTATCGTACTTTAGGACTCATTAAATAATTATAATTGTAATCCGTGTTGCTTGGCAACTGGGCATCCCCAGTTGTAAACGTTTCCTTGTGCCTATTGGCCTATTAGCTTCAGTGTACTCACAAAATTCTTTAAAAGTAGTTTCCAGTTAGCTGCTAGTTTACCAAATATCTTGCTCGTGTGTACATTGAGTTTCGTTTGATAAGGTCATTAATCTGTGTAAAATCACCGTTGATTGCACAAATGTACAGGTTAGGAGGACGCTGGATACTCTAGAGACAACAGACCATCTGCAGGAGTGTTAGCATAAGCGCGCTTATTCGTATCCTTAAGCATTTTGGTTATTTTTTTGTATTTTATCTAAATAAATAATATTTCAATAATCAACTGTTTAGTACAGTTACAGGTGTTGTCTTTATGTTTAAGCTCACTTTTTTTTTTAATCTCATATGTAGCTCTGTTCTCAGATTGACAAAATACGCAGAATTTTCAGTGAAAGGTTGACATCACCAACCACCAACAACCACCAATATAATATTTCATCTGCTCGACGTCCGTATGTCACTGCAGGGATTCAGCAGAATATCAGCGTCAGGAATACGTACCTGACACATGCTGAGCTGGACTCCCATTTGGTGCATCCCTGAGACACACACCTCACTTTGTTGTAATCCTCATTTGATTTGTATTTTTTGTGTTGTAATGTGTCTTTTGAGTGCATCAAATAAATGTGTTATCTATCTATCTATCTATCTATCTATCTATCTATCTATCTGAACTCCTAAGCCCTACCACCCTGAAGCTAAGCTATTAATTGGCACTCATCATTCATCTTTTTACAACCAGGCCTAAGATTGTATGAAATCGTACCTACTAACTCTTTAACATTATGTTTTCTTTCATATTAAGTAAAAATGATCGATGACTTAACATAACATGATGTATCATCAGCTTATAATTCTGAGTAAGTCGTCAGCCCATACTTGTAAGTCTACTTACCCTCTAAAGAATCATAAGACTAACATTATGTAGGCATGTATGTAAATTCGATAGCTCACATGCATGTATAAAATAAACATAAATACATATTAAGTACATACTGAAAGGATCAAAGGCATGGTTGTCTCATTAAAACTTCCACTTTTAGACCAAATTATGAATTGTTTCTAAAGCTACATTTTTTTCTCTTTTATCTTTTTGTAAGGCGTTGCCATCTTTTCCAAATATAAAAGTGTTGTATTAATTTTCACCGGAACAAAATTATATGCTGTGACCTTTTTGGTCGTAATTACTTCTATCATGTTATCCTCATCACTATTCTCTGCCTCAATTTATTTGGGATAACTTTCTCTTTTCCATATATGATTGTTATCACATGTAGAAGCTACAAGAATAACGAAACAAAGATTTTGTAAAAACTTGATTGAAAAGAGTCTCCGTGGGGTTTCTAGCTCGTTCTTCTCCATATAGACCTACCTACAATTCGAATCGGGCCACTAGCTTTAACTTTTCTAACTTACTGACAGACTCTTTTTGACTGTTACCTCTAAATCTTTTTCTTGACATAAATGCTTTGACTTTGACTTTTTTGATATTTTATTCCGTCATCGCAGTATTCAGTTCCTATATCAATATTAATTTTAAATATTGGTTGTTTCTTGGTCCATTTCAAAATTGTAACTGTCATTAGGAATCTATTGTAAGTCAATCTCAAGAGCTCTACATCTTTCATTTAATTATTTACTGTATTTCTTACGTCCACTGCCTGTTCACTGTTCAAACTTGCATTGAAATGAAATTGGTCATGTCCTTCTTAGTTTGTAGTTGTTGTGTTAAATAAACTGCTACTGCTGCTGGTATTTACTTAATCAGCTACTGGTCCCTCGATTTTATTGCGGGCAAATTGTGACAGTTTGACAGGGGTCGTTTTAATTGTAATACATTGAGTAATTTAAAGGTGGTGTTTCGTAATTTATCCGAGTGATGAAGAATTGGCTTCCTGATTGTTATTGAGGTTTTGTTATTGACATTATTTGTCGTGCTCT
Organism: Charanyca ferruginea; assembly: GCA_947361185.1. Classification (NCBI taxonomy): domain Eukaryota; kingdom Metazoa; phylum Arthropoda; class Insecta; order Lepidoptera; family Noctuidae; genus Charanyca; species Charanyca ferruginea. The sequence continues at coordinate 24,470,181 of OX376058.1, read as the reverse complement.
CGTCATTGTTGGCATTACGGCTGTTTTACAACCCAACGGCTTGACTCACTATGATGGTGAGAGACCAGATATGTATTTATTTCCTTGGAAGTTGGGTAAACCTTTAGTGTGGGACGCTTCATGCGTTAATACTCCTGCGCCATCCCATCTTCCTAGTTTAGCGCGCTGTGCTGGTGCTGCGGCACCGGCACGGGTATTTTACTAAGATATGACTAAGATATCATGGCGAGGAGCCGCTACCTGGCTCTATGGTAATCAAGAGATAAAATTAAGAATATGCGAAAAACAAGCAACGTAACATGTATTTAAATTGGAAAAGCAAGTAGAAAATTATACAATCCCAACCAATTTATTTTTGTAGGTATTATTGTAAGAAAAGCCTAAAAGCAATTGACGATAACGAGGGATAAACTATACTGAAGTTTACATAATTCCTTCATTATGAACCTACTACATACATTTCCCCCTTACACATCATTATAAAATTAGTACGCAAACAGTATCGACAGGGCCAAACGCAGTTGATGCCGTCACTAACATAGTATGTAGTATATATACTACATCCATTCGTCTAGCCACAACAATCTTTACTACCATACTGCGCACATAAAGTACTGTCACAAAGAAAACTTATTTAGTAATTCTTTCCTCGTCTGTACCAACGCATCAGACGTCGACTTCACACGACGACGGCCTTGTGGATATGGAGCGATGTAATGGTCCGTAATTGTATGAATGTTGGTATGTCGCAATCAATTCATTTGAGTACAGTGGGGTGGTATATTGTTTGTTTACTTTGTCAATGAATGGAAGGGTGGAGAGGATTGGAATTCGATTGTCGAAGGCTGGTTTAAAAATGGAAGGATAGAAGTGAAATAGATAAGACATTTCTACTTGACGATAGGTACTTTTTATTGATTTAGTACCAAATTGGAAGATGACAGTTTGATATAGTTTTTATGTTGACTATAAAAAAAACAGTCACCTCTAAATAGATACTTGCTAAGTCCGGCTCAAGGGTACAATATTAAGATCGAACAAGCCCATCCATTTTTAAATTTATTTTATTTTTATTACGTTTTGTTTTAACGGCCGTAGTAATACCTACTCTGAGAAAATATCTATTATCAACCTATTAATATAGACAAAAATAGTCTGCAAAATGTATTTTATTTTATTTATTTATTAGGATGTAAAACATACAGATCCCTGACAGAGGGACAGACAAACGGACGGCGGGCGGATGTATGAGCGAGAGCAATTGGGTCCCATTTGGACCCTTTTCGTATGGGCACATATTGATCACTTTCTTGTTATAACTACCATCTACATATTATGGAATGCAATAAAGAATTGAATTTTAATTTGAATTTGAAAACCCTAAAAATGGAACAGAAATTGTATGTAATGATTTATGCTATCGAAACTTATTGAAAGGTGGTGCAGCAGGATTTTAGTATCAAAAAATCTTATCCCATAAAAACGGTTTTCATATAGTTTAAAATATAGTTTTAAATCAAACAAGTCTAGTCTCCAAAATTCTGATCAGAAATATAGCGTTACATAAAAAATAATTTCCTTACGGAACAATTAGGCACACAATCAGGTCTTGACATTGATCATTGGCTTTGTTTACTCCATAATTCACTTAACCATGGTTATTACTTACTATAAAGTACACATAAATAACTCAACTTGTGATACCCACCTACTTACATGGCATAGTTTTTCCCTATAGATACCGCTAAGCAAAGGATAGCAATTTATAGTATAATTATTGAATAGTACAAATAATTGATTGGAACAGTAAATAATTTACTCACTGTTATAGATGTTAGAAAATACTTTATTTACTTTGTAGTTCAAGTTATTTACCTTCACAATGTGCGTTTTTTATTTAAAGGCTTATATGTGTTGGCCGTTACATTACTAAGGTAATGTGAAATAGCTTGGATCGAGTTTCTTGTTGCAGGGTTTTCAAATCGATGCGATATAAAAAAAGTCGTGATATACTCTAGCAAAGTAATTACAATTAAATTAGCCAATTACAACTGGGAGGAATGACGATGAAAACCATGTTGGCACAAGCTGGTCAGCAAGATCGGTATTGAAACTGATTGCCGCGAGTATTTACATTGCTATAATGTCGGTGGTCCTTAAGGCCTTAAAGACCATTGGTAGTCTACTTGGTAAAACTTTTGATGATTAAAATATTTTAGCACTAAAGTCGGTGGTTAGATTAAAATATTTTTATTTGCTGAATGATCTGTAGAACAACATAACATTACAGGAGGTTTTTATAGAGATTGTATCGCTATAAGTAATTTCTAAGTGACAACAAAATAGGCACACATTGTTAAAATGTAGTCTTTTGAGGGTTTTTTTTATCATCAATTCAGTTGAATAATGACCACTGCTAGTCATAGACCCAAGCTAAGCATCGCGTAATCGAGGTTCTTTAAAAATGAAGTGATCAAGCGCCATATTGTCATTGTGAAACCGCGGGTTAATAATTCAGAATTGAACCAAACTAGAGCTGCTTAACATCATAATATCAATACAATCCAATTTAGTTACAGCTGAATTTAAATAGTAGCATTTAACGATAAAGGTGTGGGTTTCGATGGTGTCAATTTCAAATAATAATTTTATTGATATTCAATGAAAAGGTATCAAAATGTAGATAGGATTTTAAAGAGCCTAGAAGTAAATATGGATAGATCGTGTGGAAGAAGATAAGTTAAAGAATTATGTAAACAATGAGAAGACAGCAGATAGAGATGAATAGAAGAAACTTACTCGGATGGGCAGAAATGAGGACCATTTCAGCCCATCCGAGTAGGTTACTGGACGCCTGAAGGAGGGCATCGCCATCAAGGATGACCGCAGCGAAGGTTACGTGAACATTTGATTGCGTAGTACGAAACACAAAATAAGGTAATCAAAATAAGTAGGATTATGGCAGCATAAGGATCATCAAAAAGTATGAATTCCAACACTATATGACTTTAAGGACCACGTATTAGGTCGCGGAGTTAAAGGACCACGGAATCGAAGTATGTAAAGACCTGCGCAACGTAGTAAACATACAAGTGCTTATTTACTGCCAAGTAAATAGAGGTACACACAATATTGTCAATAATGTTTACTTGTGAAAAACATTACCCACACGCAACATAACGTCAATCTTCTTTGAATAACATAACAAGAAACGTAGAGCCATCTAACGGCATTGACACTTCAAAATATATCAGAGAACCTGACAAAATTATTATAATACATTACAATATATTTAACAAAATTTGATCCACGGCTGTAATAACTATTACGCTTAATGAAGATTAGAGAGAAACCCTTGACATTTTAGAAAAGAGGCATCTCGACCTCGGCTCATACTTAAACATTATTTACCTTCTAAGAGAACATCACACTGCAGCCAATTAACTACATATAATGCGGGGAAGTGTGGTATGTACAATATGTGCGCGATTTCCTCTAAATACTGTAGTACATAATATAGTTGGTTTATACAGAGTGGTCGGCCTTGAGTTTACCTGACATACCATGCCCTTTCTTCCACCTTGCTGCCTATGTCTTTTGAACGGTGATTGCATACATGATACGTTATTAATATGCTGCGATACCCCGACTTCCCAAGGTTACATCTATGCAGTCCTGGCACATTTTTGCGAGCAAAAAATGGAACGGTCACCTCTAACGCTCCGTTCATAAAGATCATTCTTGCTTGTTTTGATCATAAGGCTGCATTGTCGGTGACTACGTGATTAGACTTAGTCGTAAGCGCCACCTGTCGCCCAAAAACGGCAAGTGCAGTTTTGGTTTGTTGATCGTATCGAAGTGATCTAGTGTTTCCGTTTTGCATTCGCGTTAGTTTTGATATCCTGATATATGTTTAATTCATAGAACAGCAATTTATACGGTTTAATTGTGAAATATATACGTTTACGTCGCGTTCAAGTGTCCGATATTGTTAACTTATTTAATTATAGCGTTTTAGATTATTGGTTAGAGAGCATTTATTTGGTAACAAAAAGATGGGGGCAATGCTGGTAACCTTTAGGACCGTTTGCATTTTAATATCAGTCTAAATCTATAAAAAAATGTCTCTATTGACCTAAGTTTTTGACATTGACACTTGAACTTAAAAATAAACTTTGACCTCTATGATTGTTTCTATTTCTTCTTAGCCAATAGTCAGCAAGGAATTTAAACCGACCTCAATAATAAAAAAAAACTTCAACATGTATTATTATTGTACTACTTCATTATCATCATCACATTGCCATTGCCGTCCACTGCTGAACGTAGACCTCCCCATACTTACTTTATTTATTACCATATTATCCATCATCATCTACAGCTTAGTATATCGTCAAGTAATGTTCCGATTTAGAAGCAAAAGGGTTTTCCAAAATATGTTATAGGAGTGGGAACTGAAGCCGAAAAACAACCAGCAGTACATTTTGTAAAAATCTCATCTCAACCCTCTTGAAGCAAGGGATAGATACCTCACCTTAAACAACTTCACAGACTGAGATTATTCTATAAGAGCACTGCCGTAACCGAACAAGGCGTTGAGTGATGGAGGAAAGGATGCTTTGGTGAACACCAACCACAACAGACCACCAACAGCATAAATGTCTGATACTAGACTCTGCCCGCGACCTCACCTGGGTCGAAGTCAAGAATATCACAAAACATATTCCATAATACTCAGTAATAATGTAGCTTTCTATCAGTGAAAGGATTTTTGTAATCGGACTAGAACTTCCAGTAGATTCCAATGAAAAAACAAACTCTACGTCGTTATGATATTTTTACACTAGTTATTGCAATAAATGTCATCCGAAGAATCCTTATTTAGCATAAAAATATATCCTACTCGCTGACCCGACAAACGTTGTCCTGCCAATTGATTTTTCATTTTCTTACCATTTAAACCTTCCTTAATATTTCAAGACCTACATTAGCCTAATCGGTCTAGCCGTTCTCGAATTTTAGTGAGACTAACGAACAACGAGTCATTTTTATCATATATAGAAGATGACACTCGGTAAAAGTGTAGTTTTGGCATCATCATCTTGTGTTACTTGGGGTCGGCGCAACATGTTTTCTTTTTCCATTCCATCCTGTCACCCGTCATGATATCACTGACTCCCTTTTCATCCATATCTTCTTCACACAATTCATCCATCTTTTCTTTGGCCTTCCTTTCCCTCTGCATCTATCCACACTTATATTCATAACTCTTTTGGTCACGTGCGTTTCATCTCTTCTTTTTACATGCCCATACCAAGACCAGCGATTCCCGTGACTTTCTATCAGTACTGAATATATGCAGTAATTAAATAATTTCTGTGATTGGATGAGTAATTGCGAAGATTACATCCAAACTTACAAATTTTACCTCTTTAATATTTGATTAGAATTATGAGTAAAACACATCAATCAGGTACTTGAGAATAAGTCTCAATCACACACAGTCTAGCTAATTATGACTCCCTTGAAATTGTTAGACCAGCACATTAATGCCTAGGCACAATAGACCTCTGTTGTATACAAAGGATGACCTCGTAGTGCGTTAATAATGCGTCTAAAATTAGGCGGTTTGCGCTGAATGGAATACGTAATTTTTTCTTTGTGAGAATTTCTCATAGTGTACCTACAGCTGGTACTATGGATATTGTGTAACATTTCGACCAGATATTAAGATTTGTATGTACACTGTGAGGAAACCTGGACATAACTATAGTAATAATATAATGTTTTGTTTGATTGTTTTTTTAATTGAAGGCGTTTTGAAGTAACTACTGGTGAATTCTAAAAAATCTTTCCCTAATAGGAAGCTACGATAGGTATCCTTGAGTGCTAATATAGGCTATATTTTATTCAAAACATTGGAATCCGAAGACTCACGTGCATGAAATCGTGGGCAAATACTAGTAATAAATATAAGTCTGAAATCGCTAATCTGCTTTTAGCAAGCATGGTGATCAATACGCATGCCTTCTCTGTATGAGCAGAAACCCTTCAGTAAGAGAAATGGCTGATATTATTATTTATATAGAATACTTAGTTTATTTAATTGGGTTTGATTGAATCCCTTTCCTTTATAAACCACCCATTTATATTTACCATATTTTTAGATATATCAGGTGCAAAGCGTTCTCTCAGACGTACCTAATAAATTAGAATATGTAGAGTAATTGTTACGGGAATACCCAAACCTCCGATTAGACATCACCGATGTCTAATCAGAGGTATATATATAGAAGTATATATAGAGGTATATCCAATTTTTAAGTAGAAAACCACAAAGTAGGTAAAATCTCGAAAGCCCGCGTTTAAAATCCACGGACAAGACATGTGCGTTGTGAGAAGGTTATAAGAGAAAATTAGGGAAGCAATCCCGCATGTGACAATCAATATCCCGTAAGTGAAAAAGTAAAAAATGAAAAATTTACGAAACGAATTCAAGGAACAAAGCTTGCTGATAAAAGTATTTTATATCAATAAACATAAGGTTCAGTGTACGTTATGCATATCGACGCACTGAATCTAATTAATTGCTCCAAGGCTATAGCTTTGTCGCCAACTATTTGTAACCATCGGGCTTATGGTGGTGACCAGTTCATAGAAGGAAGCGGAAGAGGGGAGCAGGAAATACCATGGATGATGATGAGGATAATGGTGGAAGAACTGTATGTACATATTAAGCTGTTCGTTTGAAACCTAGCCATTTTCTTGCTATATTTGGGGCGAATGATATAGCAGATTGATTGAAAGGACATTCATCAATTGGCAGAAAATAAGAAAAATGGAGTGCTAAAGAACAGGATAATGTTAAGTTAGTTAAATTTGGCATTTCATGTAATACACATACTACACAGACGCTTTAAGGCATCCACGAGGTATACTATCACTGGAGCGATATAATATCTATCCGTAGAACAACTTTTATTCCTAATTTTCTTGAGACATTATCGCTGTGTGACGGGAGTCCTCTATGTGTATATCACTTTCTCTCACCCAATCTCAATCGAGGCTAGCCAAGTGCACTCCCGCTTCTTTCACTCTCATAGTCCAATTGACCGGCAATCCGGCACAACCGGGGTGAAATCAGGCGTAGGACCAACGGCTTTACGTAGTTTCCGAGGCACGGGGGTATCACACCACCAACTTCCAAACTCTGGGTTACCTACCGCTTTTTGCTAGAACTGGGAATCGAATTGAAGGCCCCATGCTCAGCAGTCGCTACCAACACAAGACCAACGGGGCAGTTACACTTAAGTACAGACAGCGTTGTCAACTGGTTACCCCTTACGAAATGATGTTCCTATGAAAAGGGGGTCACCAGTTGCTGACGCTGTACTTACTGTAAGCATTTTGCTTCCGACTATTGAGTCTTTGCTGCAAAAATTGTTCTTATTATAATATAAGTTATGATCAGTATTTTATTTATTACTGTTTAATTTATTCATTTTAAGAATAGGTACCAGATAGACAATGCTAATAGTGTAACTACACTGGTTTATTTCAATTGAATGCCAAGCTGAGAATTCCTGCTTCCAGTTACTGTTGTAAGTATTGTATTTATGTTGATATTATTATTATGTAATATTGGTGTTATATTTCTTGAATTATAGATACAAAAGAGCACTCCCACGCTTTTCTTAAAGGTGCATTATAAGACTACTTAAGGCATCCTAAAGAATGGGCAGTAGCGTTGTACTGTATTCAGTGCGATTTCTATTTTTTTCTGCCACATCCTTAGAAGTGATCTTTGGCAGGATCATAATCAACTTGTCTTTTGATAATTAATTTACTTATACACTATATTGTTTATCTTTTATTTAAGAGTAAGTTTGAATTTGCTTTCCCATTCGTATCCACACATAACTAACTTTTGGAAGGGGCTGACTAGATTCAATTCTTTATATAAATTTTACCAAAATTGATCCAGCCCTTTTTGAGAAAATCAACAAAATTCCAAAACAATACTTAGATGACGTTTTAGTTTCTTCAATCACTGGAGGACTTACAATCTCTTTTAAGTGTGCCACCGTTTCTTAATGGATATGAATGTTAAGACAATACTAAAAAGGGAAAAATAAAAACATTTTTCAAAAAAAAGAAAACCGCCTTCAAAAACTAAAAAGTATAACTTTAGCACAGCACACATTTTACTTTTGGAAGTCGGTGGCGGTGGCTTTATGTTTGTTGTTTTGTATTGCCACCGACTTCCGAAAGTAAAGTAAGTGTGTTCTGTGCTAAAGTTATCTATCACTTATTAGTTTTTGAATGCGGTTTTCTTTTTTGAAAATAGTTTCTTTTACATATGATTGATACTCTTGTGTATAAAATTAAATTTCCCCTTTATGGGATAAACCCGTTACACTATTCCTAAACCACTGCACCTTCTGTAAGCCAGGATCAACAGTAGCAACCACTAGAAAAGTTACGCCAAAGCAATGAGGCTCGACAAGTCAAGGAAAAACGATTCAACTATCTTGGATCCCGCAACAAAATGAAACATAAAAGAACAGCGGAGGAGTAAGAAAAAAGTATGTCCTTGTTATAAACCCCTGCAAAATAGTTTGAAGAATAAAACGGCTTAAGGCGCGAACAAGCGACTTTTGCAGATTTTAAACTGACAATCACGTCAAAATGTGTAGTGTAAATAATTAAAAAAAAATATACGTTAAAATAGAACAATTTTTTAATCATTTAGTATGTGAACATTTTTGATTAAGTTCATATTAAATAGTTTAATTACGTCGTGAAGTTGTGTCTGACGCGGACAAAACATTGATAATCACACAAAATCTACCAGGAATATTTAAACGAAACTTTTAGTATCTTACATACAATTTTATTATCTATCTTTTAGTATAAGCCATTTTTATGTTAAAGAATACTATCTTCTTTTTTATTTTTTCGACTTAACTTTGAGAGTTTTGGACGCAGTGCATACAATTCTCTGGTCGCTCAAGGTCGGCGGCGTATATCGTCGCCTTAACCAGACAGTACGGCATCAATTATATCATCTGCTTAACACTTGCACCATATCCCAATGTTGACATTAACGACTTTTAACATCATTTGCATACCGAGTTTGCGCTTCGATATACATTGTTTGTTCTATAATATGTTCGCCTTGTTTGACATAAGGGCCAACAAAGCTCTAACTTTACAAGTGTTTCCGTGGCCTTGAACAACACAGCTTTTCCCAGCCCGCTATTATGATTATAGCAGCAGCCGCAATGTGTATTTGTCTCTGTAAAGTTTCCTTGGATAAGTGCTCTATATTCTAATATAACAATACCAGACTATTACTATCCCATTGCTGGGTAAAGGCCTCTCTTCTCATACAGAGAAGGCACGAGTAATTGACTGTGACGATTGGCGACTTCAGAGTTTTATAAGTCCAGCAGGCTTAGCCAAATTGACAAAGCACTATAGTAGTATGCATAGTAACTAGTAGATAACGCTAATAGAAGCCGTATCGTGCCGGTCACGAATAGCACCAACCCATTTCTACCCGTGGGTGTTGTAGAAAGCGACCAGAGGATGGGCAGCAGCGTCCTTCTGAGTACCATAACACCTACTGCGATCACCAACATGCATCGGCCAAGCATGGCGATTACGGCTGAACCTCCCTTGGGGGAGACCTATGCCCAGGGCGTCTACAGGTTGAAATGATGATGATAATGAATAGAAAACTAATCAAATGTATGGGAATGACGTCATCTCAACGATAAGTCACGTGATAGAAAATAAAAAATGGATTATTATTATTATCATTATTCATTTTATTTACATATTTTATTATATTTTTAAATATTAGTAAAAAAATAAATAAAAACATTTAAAAATATAAAAAATAGTAGCCCACCGGTATCGCGAACAGGGTCCAAGCTACCGGTGGTCAGGGCTCCTGAGAGAGGAATCTCCTGACTATACGAGCCGTGTCTTTTAATTAATCTTTTATTTCAGGCAACTAAGGCCCATAAAACAATACATGACGAGGCGTTAATTATTGTAGAAAGAGATACGATACGAAACGTTTATAACTTGGCTAGGCCTACAGGTTTGTGGGCTGTGATGGCCCCACGGAATAGAAAAAACAAGTGTCACAATAATGCGAAAAATATGTAAAATAATAACAACCGTTGTCAGTCTTAACTTTATATGAACAATACATTTAATTTTTAACGAAAAGCTTATTTGTAGTTCATACAAAATTAAGACTTATTACAACTGGCGAAGGTTGTTATTATTTTAAATATTTTCCGCATAATTGTGACACACGCAGGATAGCTGTGTGTGGGCACTTTTACTTGTTTTTTCTATTCCGTGGATGGCCCAGCGGTTAACGAAGTACTCATGTATCTTTTTCAATTGTTATGTACAGACGCCAGCACATCAAGCCATAGAATTTTCTCAATTGAATATAAACCTTATTAGTCTGTTAAAAAGTTGACAATCTATCAAAGAAATTTGACAGATTGTTGTAGCTTGATCTGCTGGCCTATGTATTATCTAAGTATACCTCGACATCTGTGAAGGAAAACATCGTTAGGAAACCTGTTCACTATGTTTGGCAATAATTTCACGATAAAATATTGTATATGTATGTTTACACAAGACTTCCTTTCCTGGAAAGGCAATATTGGCAAATAAAATGATGAAAAGGTTGATGAAATTTCTGTAATACATTGCAAGCAAATCAGAGAAAGGTTGGTTACCTTTGAGGTAGACCACCTTTCTTTTTTTCTTTGCAGCCTGTGATAAGGTCGGTGTGGAAGGACAAGCTGGCTGACGGCTAACAAGGAATGTGTATACGGCTTACGGTAAACGAGCTACTTAAAACATATCGAAGCATCCTTCCCTTCACCGATGGAATACTTCATCGATTGCACTATTCGTCGAAGGGCTTTCGTCCAAAACATTTTTCGCCGATAGGACTTTCTTTGAGATCACAATTCTTCAACGGTTGGTTTCATAAAAAAGTAAACTGGAAATCGCTATTTGCTGTCCGAAATTGACGTGTTGGTTTATATATGGTTAGGTACATCTAGAGATATCATTATATGGTTTTTTGCCATGCCTTTTATTGGAATCAATATTACAGCTCACATTTTAGGAAAATTTAAGAATTATAAGAAGGCGTTGTAAAACGGTGGCTGGCAGCGGATTTATGATGGCTGCCCAAGATCGGATTGGTTGGCTATCTCTGGGAGCGTGTTACGTTCAGCAGTGGACGACAACTAAAGGCTGATATGATGATGATGATAATGACATTTTAGGATTCATTAAGTAAAATACATTGTAATTTGGGTTTCCCCCAGTTGTAAACCGTTTGTTCTCACTAGTTCGATTCATTAGTTTGATCGTCGAACTAGTGAGATTTTTTTTCTCATAAGTTCGACCATCGAACTTATTTAAATCGAGAAACATCATTGATCAAATACCTACATAATTGAAAAAATATTTTTTTGTCTTGCTTATATCAACAAGCTTAACCAGAACAAACGTTATAAATGTCTCTTAGTGTCAATTGGCCTTGTTCTGTTCTGTTTCCTGCTTGATAGAAGTGGAAAATATGTATTTCTATAATTAATTTCGTTGGGATCCAAGACAGTTGTAACGTTTCTCCGGGACTCGTCGAGCTTCATTGCCTCCATCCACGCTTTTCTGGTGGTCGCCTCTGTTGTTACTAGCTTTCAGAATTTGCAGTGGTTTAGAAATAGCGGGGTGGGCACTCCCAATTTAAAAAAAAAGTATTCTATGGTCTACTATTGGACAAGATCTCTGAGTCAGCAAATCTACATCATTTTAGCATAACTGTTTTGAGAATCGTGAGACGAATATTTAGCTTAGAAGGTATGCGTAATGACCAGCTTGAATGCTTGGCTTTATTAAAGGGTACAGACGACTGGTTTTTTTGTAAATGTTTTACAGAGTATTATTTAAAATTAACAGCTTTCAGCTATGCTAAAATAAATCTGGTAATTATGTCAATCTCTCTCCATATGTCTCAATCCATGTGTTTATTCACGTAGGTATAGAACTATCTTTGCTTCTTATATTGTAATTAAACTTTTTGTTTCAATTGCAGAAACGACTGTTGTTTTTGCCTACTTTTCGTTAGGTAATAGTCTAGACATTGAAAATAAATTGCTTTTGCAATAGACATCACACAAAAAAAAAATAAAGGCATTATTTGTGTTGTTAACTAGACACAGATAAGTAGGTATTTAATTGAGATTGTAGATATTTTATTTATTATTTTCCATTTTTCAGAGTTATACGTGTGTGAATTTAAATGATTAAATCTGAAGGGTTAATGAAATACCAAGTGCAATGTTTTATGCATCGAACTGTGTTAACGGGTTTATAGTACTAAAACCATTAGTAACTATATTATATTATATTTATGGTTACTAAATATAACTCTTAAACAATACCTACAAATCGTGACAAAATAATTAAGTTTATTAAGTATTAAGTATTCATAATTCACGTCTACTTAATAGTTTGAACCACTCTATAGTAAGAATTTAAACTGATTTTATTGTTAAACTGGCACATTTTATTGTCTTCAGAGATCCGTAACGATGACAGCGCACTCAATAAAAAGCATAGACTGGTCATATTTTAGTCATTAATGGCCAAATACTCAAACGCTACTCAATTTTAAGATGCCGTGAGCATTTACGCCGTATACCGGCAACATCGCAATCTAGTGTCATATTTCGTGGTTTCCGATTTTTATTATTTTATCGGAGCTATATTATTATTATTATTATTATTTTATATACTTTATGTATCTCGGGACCCAGAGGTCCCGGGCCTTTGTAAGGCGTACGAGGAGCCGAAGCCAACTCGCAGGGGGCCTCTGCGAGTTGGCTTCGGCTTAGGTAGCTTTATATGAAATAAGACACCAACCGACGATTATCCCTGTATGCACTATGCAAGTGCACCCAAGGACAACCCCCGGTTGGTGCAGGACTATTACAGACATGGAAACTAACAGTACTGGACTATGGGTATAGGTTGCTAAAGTAGACTAGACTAGACTTGGTTACCTGAAACTATGAAGTGACTATGGCCCCTGCCGAATCAATGTTTGTATACATGGATAAAATAGCAGGGGGTGACTTGCACACTCACTAAATGGGTCCCCTGAAACAGTCGCTAGCACGAAGTGACGTAGCGACAAGGGGGCAACATATCTTGAGGTGCTAGAGGAGTGAAGAGGTACTCCACGGCTATCAGGACAATCCCGGAAGTACGGTCAAGATCCCTACCAGCATCTTACTGGAATACTTCCTTACCCCGAGCACAAATGCTCTCGCGAGTTTCCACTCTAACCGGCCAATTAAGGCAAGATAGAGGTGGGAGCTCCGTTCCTCATCTCTGGCTTGCCCTTATTGAAAGGCAAGCCAGAGATGAGGAACAAGACTTCTCCCGGGAGATCAGGTCCGTGGGGTCGCTACTGCCCAACAGCTCGCCACAAGCTGCCCTGCGGGTTTATTATCATTATTATTATTATTATATTTAAAAAAAATCACTGCTAACTATTTAGATTAGGTAGAAAGTATGCAGAAATCATTGCGCTTACAGTTCTATTTATATGAAAATAATACATTCGAAACTTGAAACTTCCAAAGCGTTATTTTCATAGTAAAATAACTGTGAGCATTACGGTTACCTACTTTTAATACACTTTTCACCTAATTCTAAATAGTTAGAAGAGAACATTTTTAAAATATAGCTCCGATAAAATAAGAGAAATTTAAAACCACGAGTAAATGACACTAGGTTGCAACGTTGCCACTCATACGCATAAACCCTCTGTCACTTGATGTCAAAGTAACTGTCATGTGACAGCGCGAAACATAACGGCATTTAAAAATTGAGTATTTGGCCAAAAGTAATTTAAATCGATGACATTTTGTAGATAGACTAAGGGCGGGTTGTTTCAACTATACTTTACTGACGGGTAATAGTCAAAAATGGCGCTAACTATCGTCAAACCAAAAAAATGGGTTGTTTCACAAAATGGTGGCCTTAAAGTACGTTACAAAGTTACTATTACCACAACAGATGCTTCATCCACCAGTCAACGTAATAGGGTATTTTACTCTATACGAGAAGAAATCTATAAATATGTTATTGAGACAGTTTAGGTATAAAGCAGTCGAAAAATGTAAGTTTTAATTCATAAAATAACAAAATAATTTTTAAATTCAATTCAAGGTTTTCAGTATTTTTAATCTGTTATAAAACACCATGAAGTAGTACCGGCCATGTTATTACGCCGTACGGCTGTGTAAACAAAAAATGCAAATGACAACTGTCAGTCAACCGATTGGCGTATATAGACTTTGTACTATTATTAATTTTGTAACCAACGTATTTTTTTAATTATTACGCCTATTACAAAATATGCTTTTAATTATTTTTAAATTATATACAATTATCATATTTAATAGGAGCGCATTTGATACAAAACGAACTGACGTCATTTTCGCTAAGCAATATGGCGTCCAGTAAGAGTCGTTTTCGTCAAACAACGCGCGAAATTTTAAAACTTAAAATTTAGATGCTATGGCACTTATCGATTGAATAAAATTTTTATGTTTTTTTTTGGCGGCATATTAGCACTACAGAATTTCATTGAGACACTTTTCAAAAATGGGTGTAATACCCTATTTTGTGTTGTCAAACAGCTACGTCAAACATCAAAATGTTATGGACTCTCTTTTTGAATAACTTTGACTGACGGATTTTTATGTCATGAAACAACCCGTTACATTTAACGAACGGTTAACATCTCACGTCATAGTCATTTCTAACCGTCCGTACGTAATGCTACCACTTCACATGGCGTATTTGTGCAAATATTCGCCTTACTTGGATAATACAAAATAGACTTTATTTCAATATTCATAGGTATACTTTGTATTATCCAAGTAAGGCGAATATTTGTACAGATACGCCATATGAAGTGCCAGCATAACGTTAACCAACTGTTTGAAACAACCCGCACTAAGGAGATTAGTAGGTAGGTTAGGATTTGTCAGTTTTCTGTCAAAGATGATGCGTAACTTCAAAAATCGTAATTATCATCGTTTGCCTAGCCTTTTCCCAATCAGAAGCTGAGCTGAGGGTCATGGTGGGGGTAACATGATACCCAGTTTTACCCCTAGGTATGACTGGACCGCCTGCCAAGCGTGGCGATTATGGCATAATCCTCCCTTGGGGAGGCCTATGTCCAGCAGTGGACGTCTTTCGGCTGAAATGATGATGAAGACTGGTTGTCAGACTTTCTAGCTGCCTGAATACCAGTGTTTTACATGGAGCGACTGCCTATCGGACCTCCACAACCCAGTTACTGGGGAACACGTTATGTACCCCTTGGTAAGACTGGTTGTCAGACTTTCTGGCTTCTGACTACCCATAACGACTGTCAAAGATCTACGAATGACAGCCGACGCCAACGGCTTTACGTGCTTTCCGAGGTACGGAGGTGTCTTCGTATGAATTGGATGGTCACCCATCCTCGGACCGACCGCGGCAAGCGTAGCTTAATCATATACAAATCATAAACAAATTATCGAGAATATCCTCTTAACATTATATAGAACCACTTAGTCTAATGATAGTAATTGGTATTAAGACTAAAACAATCTCATATTCTATCTGTTACATTGTATTATCAATTGAAGGCAACCGTCATAATTATTATCATCAAGTTATCGTAAATCATTGATTTAATGTTAATTAATTGTATAAAGGTACTAGTTATAGAAAAGTGCCTAGGAAGGCTATAATAGGTACCTGTTATCTAGATTTTAACCTTATAATAAAGATATCTCCATATATTTCACACCTTCTTGTTTACTGTTCTGGTGTTATATTCTGATTTCTGGATAAAAACTGTTAAAGCTTTTCTTCGGGGCTCAGCGAGCTGCATTACATCGGCAATTTTAGTCGCCTCTGTCGATTCAGGGTGAAGACAGGGTCTGAAGACCCGCCCGCCCCAGGGCGGAGGACATTCATGAAGATTTTCCACCCCGGAACAAAAAAAAAAACGGTTCCAGGAGTTGCGTTGGTAATAGTATGGCAGACTAGTACCATAAAAAAAATATTTCACATCTTTTATCTAATGCCACTGTTAGCCTATCTGTCATCAAATGCTTCCAAATTATCACACTAGCATCTTCTATGCCAGCCTCGGTGAGAACGCTCGTATTTATTAGCACGCTACATAAGTTACGAACATAATTTTCAGGACCAAAAAAAGTAGCTACTTTTCTCACTAAGCTACTTGTCAAAACAGATTTTTCAAATCAACATTTTGTTTCTATATTTGTTTTTTTCTAAAAACAATATTAAAATCTAAAAACAATTTCTATCTTCTAAAATCAATTTTTAAATTTCATTTTTTTTAATTAGCTTTTCCAGGATCATCGATTACCTTAAATGAAAATTAATTTAATACTACGATTTTTTAAAAGGTTTTTTAAACGCTCAATTTATTATCTTTAAGTTGATGCTGTCACTTTCTTTTTGATACAAAATGTAGGTAGGGATAACATAAATTTTAAATCTTCATCAAACTAATCTTGATTTTGTTTAACTCAACGTAAGTCATGCAAATGGAATCATATTCCTTTTACTCTGACCATATTAAAGATTTTGCAGTCTCTAGTTTACCTACTATTTCGAATGCTATAAACAATGATAATTAACAAGTTAACACGTTGAGGCCTATAATAAAGTTGTCTGATCAGATGTTTGATTTCAATGGCGAATAAATTCCTCTACTTCGATGTTAGTGTCACTATTGTATTGGTATATATCGGTGTTGTGTTGAAGACTTATTTTTATTTTGAAACTGTATGATATTCGTATTATCGAAGGTTGTAACCACGGTTGTAACTGATCAAAAACATAAATACCTCTACTTTCAATGGGTTTTCTTAGATATTTATTACGCAAATGAGTACCTAATAGGATAAAAAATAAAAATACTTTGTCTACAACTTAACTGAATATAATAATATAACAAAGCATTAAAAAAAAGCTTTTTACAAAAAAGACAACCGCCTTCAAAAAGTGAAAAATAACTTTAGCACAGAACACACATTGACTTTAGTTTCGAAATTCAGTGGCTTTGTTCTGTTTGTTGTTTTGTATTGCCACCGACTTCCGAAACTAAAGTCAATGTGTGTTCTGTGCTAAAGTTATTTTTCACTTTTTGAAGGCGGTTGTCTTTTTTGTAAAAAGCTTTTTATTTTCCGCTTTTTAGTACCTCCTTCTCATCCAAATCTATTAAGAAGAGATTGAAATTAAATAATGCAAAGATTGATGAAACTAAAACGTCGTCTATGTAAAAATTTTGGGTATTTGTTGATTTTTCAAAAAGTGCTGAATCAATTTCGATAAAATATATATGGGACCACCCCTGAAACATACCCTATCCATTAAAAAAAGAATTTTCAAAATCGGTTTACGTTTGCCGGAGAATTCGCGTAACAAATCGCGCACAGACTTAATGCAAATTTAAGACTTATACGGTTTTCTCATGGATGCCTTTGTCAGAACTGGACCAAATTAAAATGGGACCACACGGGAAGCACTAACTTTCAAATAAAAAAAGAAACATCAAAATCGCAGACGAATTGATAACCTCCTCCTTTTTTGAAGTCGGTTGATAATACTGCTGCCAGCCTGTTGGATACAGGTCCAGTTGACAGCGATGTGGATGAGGTTTTAGATGCCACAAAAGTTAACCCTTCTCTTTTTTCTTGAAGTTGTACATTATATTTTAATTTTTAAGCTCTGCATATATTTACTAGTTAATTAACATAAAAACCACATATATCACTAAAATAAAAATATAATGGCCTATACTATATTTCTACTTGCCTTCTTCTTATTTTTGCTTGCCTTTTTTGTATGAAAAGGCTTTTTGAAGAGGCCTTTTGCCTTAGCAAAGGCCTCTTTTCGTACAGAGAACGCACGAGCATTGATCACTCGCTTGCCTGCTTGCTTGCTCAAGACTGAATGGCTGTTTCAGATTTATAACTATAAGTCCAGGTTTCCTCTCGATGTTTACTTGCATTTACTTGCACAAGTATGCATTAACGTGCGTAGGATAAATTAGTGCAAGTATTTGATTAGAGGGCACAACGGGCGTCACGCTTGAGCAAGTTGTCGAACCTTAAGTGCCTACCGTTACAGTATATCTTACACAAACAAATAATAGCTCTAACTCTTTATATAAAGCATCCTTTGTTAAATAAAACAATAGGAATTAATTTATTTTATTGGCATTCTTTATGTAAATGATAAGAATACATTCTAAATCATCGCGGGTAAACTATTAGCATTCAGACAATTTGTTCAATGGCTACTAACGAACGACACGGAAAACATAAAATCCAGCGCTTTCATAGTTCCTCGTTGCAAGGCATGAGCGAGAGCGATTTTGAAAAAACTATGTGTTCTTTCTTGGATGACAATCAAGTAGGTATCATCATGAGTAAAGTTATTTTTCTTAATGAAATAACATTGCTTGGACCCACATACACAACCAGACCCGGAAGACGCAGTACAGCACGCAAATCGTATTCTATCAATGACATCCAATTGCTTTGAGTCAACTTAAATAAGATCACATAATTGCCCATACGTAGCCGAAAAGTATCAAAGCGCGATGACGTTATACTCGTTACTTCTCATCATTAAAAGGTGCGTACTTCATTATTATATATTTATTTGCCTGTGTTGTCCCACTGCAAGGTAAAGACCGCGCTCTCTCTTTTCCATTCCTCTCTATCTTGTACTAGTACCTATGGAGCAATCCTGAGTGTAAGCGTCAAGGTCGTCCCGCCATCTTCACCTAGCCCTGCCACGATGTCGCTAGATGTTATCCAGGACCCACATTGTATCCCGTGATCCACTTGCCATGCGGAATATGTGTCTGGTCTTGTCTCAAGATTCGATGCTTTTTGGGTGACGTCGGTGGTTTCTGTCTTGGAGCGCAGCATCGTATTTCTGACACGGTCCATTATTCTAGACCTTCCAAAATGCTTCGT
Source organism: Charanyca ferruginea (assembly GCA_947361185.1). NCBI lineage: Eukaryota > Metazoa > Arthropoda > Insecta > Lepidoptera > Noctuidae > Charanyca > Charanyca ferruginea. The sequence goes on along the minus strand of OX376058.1, from coordinate 24,451,045 downwards.
TCCATTGCTCGCTTATAATGTCAGTACCTGGGCGACCGAGTTCTACTCGGTATTTGGGGTTTTCGTGTTTATTTTTAATGAAACCTGTCTAGATCGATTTATCGCAAAAACCGAAACCCCCTGCATACTAAATTTTTATGAAAATCGTTGGAATTTGTCCCGAGACTCAGATTATATATGAACAAAAATTGCTCGTTTAATGGTATTACATTATAAGCTTGCGTTACTAATTTTGGAGTTTCTTAACCTTGTCGAAAGACGTAGCTATAACAATAATGCAAAAAAAAAACTAAATCTCCTCAGTCCTTCCCTTACACCGCACAAACAAAAGCTGCGTACCTATTGCGTTTAATTGAACGCTAGTGTGAACGCTCACGGTGTGAATAGCGCCCTGTCCGATATTATCGCGACTCAGTGGATAATTAGCGGCGCAGGCGCATTCGTACGACACTATGGTGTAAGGAAACTAAGCTATTGAAAGGGCTACTCGTTTTAGTTTGAAATGTAGGAAGTTAGGTGTTTAGTTTAGGTAGGTATTTAGGAATTCACGCTATATAAAATAGCTGTAGGTAATTAACAGATTTTGAAATCAGATGTGAAGAAATTTACCAACATTTTGCCAATGATATCGAACGAGAGAAATCTTACATAGTTGACTATTTATCGACAAATACCTTCTGCCCGCGACTTCGGAATTAAGCTCAAGGTTCTGAATTCGACGACACGTTTGGCGCAGTGACTGAGTAATTGGCTGCTTCGATGGGTGTCGCGGGTTCGATACCCGCACGGAACAAATATTTGTATGGCCTACAGATAGTTGATCCGGGTCTGGCTGTTTGTGTATGTGGGTTTATATGTTTGTAATGCACTTACGATACAGGAGAAATTCCTAGGGGGATGTAACGTTAAAAATAATATATATAACACGGAACCACTAAAATAAAATATATTTTAAGTTGTATCGTTACATATCTACGCGTGTCCAAAAGTTTAGCTACTACGTTCTGCCGTTAAAGCATGTTTGAGTACAATCTTCAAAAAACTTATATGCGTATGGTATAGAGAAGAGCGTTATTTGATTTGATAATGATTGCATATTTTAATTCATTAAACAATAATCATCATCACGTCACCCTTTAGGTGCCCACTGCTGGGCATAGGTCTCCCAAGGGATTCCGTAATCACCATGCTTGGCCGATGCATGTTGGAAATCGCAGTAGGTGTTATGGTACTCAGAAGTACGCTGCTGCCGATCCTTTGGTCAATATCCCTCCGTCGCCTTCTACGACACCTACGGGTACCACACGTTTATTATATTAACCAAAGAACTGTGACTTGTATTTTTTTACCAATAATTGTGTTTATCTGTAATGCTGCCATTTTTCCGGACAGCTTACAGCATTTTCATATCTGTAACTACATTCCGGGGGGCAAGTACAGGTATACTCTTAGCTGCCATGCTGAAATATGTAACTGTTCACTTGTTACAAAAGTAACAATTTTTTAAGAGAAAGGAGACGTTGTTTATGTTCTCCAAGCTTGATTGGCGGAGGTATGATTTGATGATGTAACCGGGTAAGGGTCATCATTGTTATACCATGTTAGAGAGGATACTTTGTTGTATCTAATTTCTCCTTACTCTTTACCCACGTAAGCTAACGTTGCGACAGTAATCCAGCCAGTCTGTTCTGAAAAAAAAAATCTTTCTGGGCGAAGGTGGACTCGTGACTATATAAAAATTAAATTAAAAATTTAAAAAACCCCCAACGAATTATTTAAAAAGTAAAAAATAATATCTTTTGTTGAGCCATCAAATGTTTGTTCGTTGAAATGGCGCTATAATGTAGCGGCGGGGTACCGCGTAAGTCAAATCTCATTGCAAATCCATGAGTTCGCTATTTTACCTATTTAGCTATTGCTGACTTAGCGGTACCCCGCCGCGACATTATAGCGCCATTTCAACGAACAAACATTTGATGGCTCAACAAAAGATATTATTTTTTACTTTTTAAATAATTCGTTGGGGGTTTTTTAAATTTTTAATTTAATTTTTATTTGAAAGTTTTTAAATGTAATTTAGTCTGGTTTTGAGAAGTTGTAGATACGTCTAAAGTTGTATTTCGTCACATGGATATTTTTTGATATTAAAGATATCACCCTGAGAATGCGTTTGGTATATATAATTCGCCATTTTGTGGTGCGGTCATCTTGGCTTTGAAATGTATCATAGTGTAAAGTATTCTACTAGTGAAGCCCTTTCATTTGATACCCATATTGATGAAGTTGTGAAAAAATATGTGATTAGCTATTTTGTAGCGGCGGCCATCTTGGACCGATTTTCATCAAACATAGCTAAGAACACTCCCGACTAATTCACCTTTCAAATAAAAAAAACAAAAACAAAATCGGTTCATCCGTTCGGGAGCTACGATGCCACAGACAGACACACACACACACACACACACACACACACACACAGACACGTCAAACTTATAACACCCCGTCGTTTTTACGTCGGGGGTTAAAAAGCAGTACAGATGTATCGGTCACGGTAAAGCTACGCTTAATGCGGACAGTCCGTGGATGGGTGACCATTCATTTTATACCCAGAGCGTGCCTCGAAAAGCAAGTCGTTGGTCCCGGCGGTCATTTGTAGATTTTTGACAATCGTTATGGGTAGTCAGAAGCCAGAATGTCTGACAATCAGTTTTACAACTGAGTATTTTGTTACCCAGGAACTGGGTTGTGGGAGTCAGATTGGCAGTCGCTCCATGTCAAATATTGGTATTCAGCTGCTTTTGGTTAGTCTCGCTATACATTAGTAACAAGATCAAATCGGCAGACGATAAAATAAAGACAGTTTGGAAAGTTATAAATAACGAAACTAACAAGAAAAAAGTTCGTAACGCGGAATATACATTGGAGACATCACATGGTCCCGTAAGCTCTAACATAGAAGTAGCTCGTGAATTTGTAAATTTCTTTACTAGCATACCAATCAAAACCACGGAAGCTTTGAATTCCTCACCAGACGACTCAATTGCGTTATTAAAAGCGAACGTACCAGGCTGCCCGGTAGAATTTCAATTTAAACATATTGACCCCATGACCGTTTTAAAAGCTTTTCGGCAAATCAAAATAAAATTTACTGAAGATCTGTGGGGTATGTCTATTAAAGTTTTTACATCTATAATAGAAACAATAGCACCTTATTTGGCTTTAATATTTAATATGTGCGTAGACCAAGGTGTTTTCCCAGATTTAATGAAATTTAGTAAGGTCATACCTCTTTTCAAATCCGGGGATAGTAAAGATACTAACAATTATAGACCCGTGTCCGTGTTGCCGGCTTTCAGCAAGGTTTTTGAAAAGATTATGCTTAATCAGATGCTTGCTCATTTTAACACAAATGGCATATTGCACGATCAACAGTATGGTTTCACCAAAGGGCGTTGTACGACTGACGCCGGTGTCACTTTATTAAAACACATATTTACTGCGTGGGAAGAGGCACAAGATGCCATAGGAATCTTTTGTGACCTCTCCAAGGCATTTGATTGCGTAAATCACGACACATTAATTCTGAAACTTGGGCATTACGGACTAGGTAAACGTGCGCTTAGTTTAGTGAAATCTTATTTAAATGATAGACAGCAGCAAGTTCAAATAAACGGGGTGAATTCACATGGTTTAAAAGTACAAATGGGAGTTCCACAAGGCTCAATTTTAGGTCCTTTCCTCTTTTTAGTTTATATTAATGATCTTCCCCAGTTATTCAAAAACCAACCACAAATGGTGTTATTTGCCGATGACACGTCATTAATTTTTAAAATAAATAGACGGGCTCAAAATCTTGACAACGTAAATAACGCCTTACTTGAGGTACAAAAGTGGTTCACGGCTAACAATTTAGTATTAAATGAAAAAAAAACTAAGTGCATCAGATTTGCTTTGCCAAATGTTAAAAATAGTGAGTGTGACATAGTATTGAATAAAGAGAAACTGGAATTCGTCGATAAAACCGTTTTTTTGGGAATGACGCTCGACTCAAGGCTACAATGGGGTCCTCATTTAACATCTCTCGCAGGACGGCTAAGTTCGGCAGCATATGCTGTCAGAAAGATCCGGCAATTTACTGATGTGGATACCGCGAGACTGGTCTATTTTAGTTACTTTCATAGTATAATGTCTTACGGTATTTTATTGTGGGGACGAGCTGCAGACATCGATTCTATTTTTATTCTGCAGAAAAGAGCCATCAGAGCCATTTACAATCTGCGTATGCGCGATTCTCTAAGAGAACTGTTTAAGGAAATTAACATAATGACGGTGCCTTGTCAATACATCAATGAAAACATCATGTACGCTAGAAAAAATCTGCATCTTTTTGATAAAAGAGGTGACAGACATAATTATAATACTAGAAATAGGGACCAACTAGTTCAACCAGGTTTCAGACTGGCTAAAGTAGATTCGTCTTTCATGGGGTACGGTTTAAAGTGTTACAATAAAATACCTCCCCACATTGTTCAACTAAATGAGACAAAATTTAAGTCTTGTATTAAACGCACACTATGCAACCGAGCATATTATAAATTGGATGATTACATCACTGATAAAAATGCTTGGCTGGATGCTGGTCTAGCTCCACAGCCATAAGGGTTCATAGAGTAATTGATTAGCATTTGTAACAATTTTTGGAGCTGCTGAAGATGTAGATCTAAATTATCTTTGCATTGTATAAACTCAATGTGTTAGTATTATATAATTTTTCGTAGCACATACATGTGAGCACTATGTTCTTTAAAGCTACCATTTACGAGGTATACCTCTCATTGACTTGAATATGCCCTGGCGGTTGGGAGAGTCATGCTCACTTGAATGTCTCGCTGCCGGTGGCGCATGTGTTGGATCATTCGGTTCCCTTCAAAATGGTTGAGCTAAATGGTGCCGATCCATGCGTCATGTTCGTGAACGGACGCCGTCGGTTGGGACTGGTCATCTCTTAGCTGCCTCGGTTATTTTAAATTTTGTTTTGAATTGTTATTATAACTATATTTGTCTCTAGACCTCTTTTAACATGCAAGACGTGTTACATTGTTCTCACATTGTACTCATAGATTCAACATGAATGATGTAACCTAAATTTGTAAAATTTATCTGATTTTAAAAGAGTGTTCATGGAGTTTCCAGCTCGTTCTTCTCCATAGAAACCTACTGTTTGGAACGAGCAACTAGCTTCAATTTTCTGATTGACTGACTCTGACAATTCAAAAGTACCTGTAAATGGTTTAATTGAAATAAATGATTTTGAGTTTGAGTTTGAGTTCGAAGCCGACGCCAACATGGTAGGGAAAAGGCTCAATACTCAATACTGCATACTTTATTACATTCCACAATGTGAGCTTAGGTGGTAACTTAGATAGCAGGCTATGCAGATGAAGGTGAATTTTGGTGAAATTACCTAGGTCAGCATTCAATCCCTAGAATTAGGTGCGATGACCTCACGTTAAGCTGAGATTTTCACGTATTGTATGAGAAAATGGAGATCACCTGCGATAATTTCACAGTAGGCCCATCAGGGTCCGACGACATCGTCAAGGTCGCGGGTAACCACTTGTTGTAGTGTTCTATGGGAGAGGCCTTTGTTCAACAGTAGATGTCTTTCGGCTGATGAAGTTTACGGTGATGAATTACACAGTCCATTTTTTTCAGACACATTGGGAATGTCATCCAATGATAATAAAAATGCCGGTTCCTCAAAATCTACAAAGAAACCAAACTCTTCAGAAACAACAAAACGAGCCATAGAACAAACAGCAGATTACCATAAACGCTTGAATACTCCATTGTTAGTGTAAGCGAACAAGCAATTAAGCGACTATAAGCCCATATCAATTAATCATTACAGTGCCCACGTACTATCAGCGTGGTGTTATCCTACAACCGTTTGAATAGGGCGACCATGTTTTTTCACATAATTACGGAGAAAGAATAGACGTTTGACTCGTGTGGTGTTTGTATGAATTAAATGCAACTACGCACTTATACAGAATCACGCCAATATGACTGAACCACTTTTTGTCTTTCATCACATGTATAATAATAGAACAAAATACCTGACGAAATAAAATGTATGCAAGTACAAAAGTTCAGAACCTCAAACGACCTCTTATTCAAAGAGTAATTATACATTAGACGAAACTTATATAACTGTTAATTATTCTTGTTTTGTTAATGATTTCTCACATGTAATTATAATTAGACTAACTGGTAAATTTAAAAATTAAAAACAGTCTTACCACGTTACCCAGTAACTGGGTTGTGGAGGTCAGACAGGCAGTCGCTCCATGTTAAACACTGGTTTTCAGCTGCATTCGGTTAGACTCGAAGCCGACCCCAACTTATATAGTTGAGAAAAGGCAAGGCAGATGATGACTAAGTGCGAGTGTAAACTAGCCGGTCTCTTCTGTATAAACACACTCGATAATAATAAAAAAAATCATGTAGCTCTTATCAAGCGCTTTGCTTCCACATTTACTGTGCAAATAGACAGACAGTGGAATTCACTGCCCGCCCTCTTTGTTCCCGGATACGTATAATCTGGGTATCTACAAGGCTCGAGTGAATCGATTCATCCGAGGCAAACGTATCCACCTTAGGCCGCATCAGGTGAGTTGCGGCATAAATTAATTCATTCATTTGACTCCTTCTTCTTCCTGCCCTTATCCCATGTTACTTGGGGTCGGCGCAACATGTTTTCTTCTTCCATTCCGTCCTGTCCAACGTAATGCTTTCACTGAATCCCTTTTCATTCATATCATTCTTTACACAATCCACCCATCTTTTCTTTGGCCCTCCTCTCCCTCTCCATCCATCTAAATTAATATTAATAGCTCTTTTGGTCACATGAGTTTCGTCTCTTCTCTTCACATGCCCATACCAAGACAAACGATTCCCTTTCAACTTTTCTGTCACTGGCGCCACTTTCAAACTTCCTCTAATATATTCATTTCTCACCTTATCCCTTCTGGTAACTCCACACATTCATCTCAACATTCTCATCTCCGCTACGTGCAATCTTTTTTCATCCATCTTCTTCACGGCCCAACATTCCGATCCATACAGTACGACAGGTCTTATCACAGACTTGTAGATTTTCCCCTTTAACTTGAGGGGATTCTCCTCTTTAACCTTTAACTTGATTCATTCATTTGACAAGATAACATAAACAATTTAAGAAAGGACCATATTATCCCAACTTTTTCAAAAAAATCATATCCCCACTAAAAAGGACAAGTGCAAACTAAGTGTAGTTACATTGTTTTTGTTATAACAATAATTAATTAGTGCCGCGGTAGGTATTTAGGTGGGCACAGATGTTTGTTCACTCTGTAATTGTCCTCCCACCCGCCGCATTGATGTCGACGCCGGCCCTGGCTTTAATTAATAGTTCAGAACTTCGGGAAAAAGTATCTATATGCTCTGTTCATATGCTTAAACAAAAGAACAATGAAAAGAAGAAGATATGGAAGAGGAAGAGAAGAAGTGGAGAATAAAAGGAATCATGAGTGTCGAGAAAGCGGGTAAAGAAAGAATCATGGCGAGATTCATACATACTTTTTGTTGGTAAATATAAAATAATTTTCCAATGTGTAGAATACATTACCAGGAGTAGATTGATACACAAATTATTAAACCCTCGCAGAATTGTTTTTTTTTTTTTTCGTATTGGCATCTCGCAGGTCAACCTAGGAGGTTGTCTGCTTAACCGGACTTTCCTGTGGTGCCTTAAAAGAAATATTTTTAGGGCCTCCAGCCAGGGCAAAACATAATTGAATTATTTCGGAATGAAATTTATAATTTTTCATTGCATTTTGTTGCCCATTTTGTATTTATAAAAAAAAGTGATAAGTGACATTAACGGATCTATTCAAACTGACACAAGTGACGTGAAAGTTTGTTTACAATGGTGGACTTGAAAAAGTACATTGATTAATCATTATTTGTGACATTATTTACTATAAAATGATGCAATTTCAGTGTAAGATCTGCGAAACGGCGTTTCGTTCTGAAATAATGAGCTTTTAGTTACACTATTCACTTTTAACATCCATTTTTATTGCGGGGTTTTAAAAATATTGTTAATGCCTGAAAGCACTCTTTAGGTACAGTCAACAGCAAAAGTAGATGATCAAAATCTGAAATTCAATACTAGTTTACTAACACTAATTTATATAATTTATTACTAGTTTATTTATTAAAAGTATGTGATTGTCACACACGTACTTTTGAATCACTTCGACGCCACACAGTTCTGACGCGAACTCCGTTCATTAGTATTGAATTTCTGATTTTGATCATGTACTTTTGCTGTTGACTGTACCCAAGAGTATAAAAAGTAGAATTTCAAGTTCTCTAAACATCTTTATTTTTTTTGTATAAATCCTGCCAGGATCCTTTTCAGTCATCATCAGCCGGAAGACTTTCACTGTTGGACAAAGGCCTCCCCCAAGGGTGGGGGGGGGGGTTTGCCATAATCTCCACGCTTAGCAGGCGTGTTGGGGATCGCAGTTGTTTGTTAAGTACACGGAAGCCACTGCTGCCCGACATTTGAATTTTTCCTTAGTCAATTTCTACAACACCCTCGGGATGAAATGGTTGGGTGTTATTCTGGCTAGGACACCCCACGTGCAACGGAAAAATACGGGATAATATTTATATGGGACTACCTCTGAGGCATATATCCATACAAAAAAGAATTTTCAAAATCGACTCACATTTGCCGGAGAAATCGGGTAACGAAGATACAACAAAAAAACATACAGTCGAAATGAGAACCACCTTCTTTTTGAAGTCCGTAGAAAAGATAAGATTTCTACTGATATTGGGCACACGAGAACTAGATACCTTTTATATAAATAAGTAATTCCTGTGGGATAATTTCCGACTATCACGCGTGCGGAGCCGCTGGCAAAAGTTTACTTAAATACTGACTGTCCTCAGCCAATACATTGTTAGTTTCTTGGCGTGTCTAGAACTGGACATACTTTTTATAATTTACTAACGTCTATTGATCCGGTTTAAATTTTACGCCATCTGCTCTTTACATCTGTGGCCTAGGAATACTAATTTATTAAGCTGCCATTTATTTCTCTTTTTGAAAAAAATGTTTACTTAATCTTCTCTATAATATAAAAATGAATCGCAAAATGTGTTGGTAAGCGCATAACTCAACAACGCCTGGACCAATTTGGCCAATTCTTTTTTTAAAATGTTCGTTGAAGTTCAAAGATGGTTTTTATGGCGAGAAAAATTCGAATAATTGCCGGAAAACCCCAAAAAACAGCCCTTTTCTTTTTCCCATACAAATGTTTTCTAACTAAAACGAGCTTTATTGCTATTGTATAAAGTTCATATTGAATTACAAGCAGTCACTGTTGTTTAAACAATGTAGGTATGTTCCTAACGTCAAAGAGTCAATTTTGCACTTAGGTAGTGGTAGGTGTAGGGTAGGTGTAGGGTAGGTGTAGGGTAGGTGTAGGGTAGGTGTAGGGTAGGTGTAGGGTAGGTGTAGGGTAGGTGTAGGGTAGGTGTAGGGTAGGTGTAGGGTAGGTGTAGGGTAGGTGTAGGGTAGGTGTAGGGTAGGTGTAGGGTAGGTGTAGGGTAGGTGTAGGGTAGGTGTAGGGTAGGTGTAGGGTAGGTGTAGGGTAGGTGTAGGGTAGGTGTAGGGTAGGTGTAGGGTAGGTGTAGGGTAGGTGTAGGGTAGGTGTAGGGTAGGTGTAGGGTAGGTGTAGGGTAGGTGTAGGGTAGGTGTAGGGTAGGTGTAGGGTAGGTGTAGGGTAGGTGTAGGGTAGGTGTAGGGTAGGTGTAGGGTAGGTGTAGGGTAGGTGTAGGGTAGGTGTAGGGTAGGTGTAGGGTAGGTGTAGGGTAGGTGTAGGGTAGGTGTAGGGTAGGTGTAGGGTAGGTGTAGGGTAGGTGTAGGGTAGGTGTAGGGTAGGTGTAGGGTAGGTGTAGGGTAGGTGTAGGGTAGGTGTAGGGTAGGTGTAGGGTAGGTGTAGGGTAGGTGTAGGGTAGGTGTAGGGTAGGTGTAGGGTAGGTGTAGGGTAGGTGTAGGGTAGGTGTAGGGTAGGTGTAGGGTAGGTGTAGGGTAGGTGTAGGGTAGGTGTAGGGTAGGTGTAGGGTAGGTGTAGGGTAGGTGTAGGGTAGGTGTAGGGTAGGTGTAGGGTAGGTGTAGGGTAGGTGTAGGGTAGGTGTAGGGTAGGTGTAGGGTAGGTGTAGGGTAGGTGTAGGGTAGGTGTAGGGTAGGTGTAGGGTAGGTGTAGGGTAGGTGTAGGGTAGGTGTAGGGTAGGTGTAGGGTAGGTGTAGGGTAGGTGTAGGGTAGGTGTAGGGTAGGTGTAGGGTAGGTGTAGGGTAGGTGTAGGGTAGGTGTAGGGTAGGTGTAGGGTAGGTGTAGGGTAGGTGTAGGGTAGGTGTAGGGTAGGTGTAGGGTAGGTGTAGGGTAGGTGTAGGGTAGGTGTAGGGTAGGTGTAGGGTAGGTGTAGGGTAGGTGTAGGGTAGGTGTAGGGTAGGTGTAGGGTAGGTGTAGGGTAGGTGTAGGGTAGGTGTAGGGTAGGTGTAGGGTAGGTGTAGGGTAGGTGTAGGGTAGGTGTAGGGTAGGTGTAGGGTAGGTGTAGGGTAGGTGTAGGGTAGGTGTAGGGTAGGTGTAGGGTAGGTGTAGGGTAGGTGTAGGGTAGGTGTAGGGTAGGTGTAGGGTAGGTGTAGGGTAGGTGTAGGGTAGGTGTAGGGTAGGTGTAGGGTAGGTGTAGGGTAGGTGTAGGGTAGGTGTAGGGTAGGTGTAGGGTAGGTGTAGGGTAGGTGTAGGGTAGGTGTAGGGTAGGTGTAGGGTAGGTGTAGGGTAGGTGTAGGGTAGGTGTAGGGTAGGTGTAGGGTAGGTGTAGGGTAGGTGTAGGGTAGGTGTAGGGTAGGTGTAGGGTAGGTGTAGGGTAGGTGTAGGGTAGGTGTAGGGTAGGTGTAGGGTAGGTGTAGGGTAGGTGTAGGGTAGGTGTAGGGTAGGTGTAGGGTAGGTGTAGGGTAGGTGTAGGGTAGGTGTAGGGTAGGTGTAGGGTAGGTGTAGGGTAGGTGTAGGGTAGGTGTAGGGTAGGTGTAGGGTAGGTGTAGGGTAGGTGTAGGGTAGGTGTAGGGTAGGTGTAGGGTAGGTGTAGGGTAGGTGTAGGGTAGGTGTAGGGTAGGTGTAGGGTAGGTGTAGGGTAGGTGTAGGGTAGGTGTAGGGTAGGTGTAGGGTAGGTGTAGGGTAGGTGTAGGGTAGGTGTAGGGTAGGTGTAGGGTAGGTGTAGGGTAGGTGTAGGGTAGGTGTAGGGTAGGTGTAGGGTAGGTGTAGGGTAGGTGTAGGGTAGGTGTAGGGTAGGTGTAGGGTAGGTGTAGGGTAGGTGTAGGGTAGGTGTAGGGTAGGTGTAGGGTAGGTGTAGGGTAGGTGTAGGGTAGGTGTAGGTAAGTAGGTAGATCGGGACAGGACAACGTCTGTCGAGTCAGCTAGTCTTCTTATATATAAAAATGAATCGCTAAATGTGTTGGTAAGCGCATAACTTGCGAACCGCTTGACCAAATTGGATAATTCTTTTTTTATAATATTCCTTGAAGTACGAAGATGGTTCTTACGGAGAGAGAAAAAAAAAAAAAACTTTTGTAGGGTAGGTGTAGGGTAGGTCGATTAGTAGGTAGATAAGGACAGGACAACGTCTGTCGGATCAGCTAGTATCTAAATAAAACTCTTTATCATTGAACATCTGTTTATAAATTAAAGTGAAGCATGTGCGTTTATATACTACAACTTATTATATTGCATGTCTTTGAAAACTACCTAGTTCATAGTATTGAATCAACGCTCGCACCTAATGAATTTATCAATATCTACTTATAATCCAATTGTCAAATACGACGAAGAAGCTATTGTCGAAAACGAACGCATTTATAAAAATTTTACATTTGAATCACGCACGAGGAAAATATGTACATGTTCAAGGCCCAATGAAATTTGTCATTCAAAGGACTGCGCAGACGATGGAGCGACGCACGCGCAAGTAAAATAGGCCCCAACGCGCACTGAGGATTTTCCTCGGAGACACACTGAGTGCTCTTTTTTTAGTCGGTGTATCAAAAGTTAATCCATTTATTGTCTTCTTGTTTGTATTCTTATTTAAGCCGCGTGGTGCCGGCCGCGAATTACTTCACCCCATTTCTACCCGTGGGTGCCGTAGAAGGCGACAACAGCGTCTTTCAGAGTACCATAACACCTATACTGCGATCGCAAACATGCAGCGGCCAAGCATGGCGATTACGACTGAACCCTTCCTTAGGGGCGACCTATGCCTAGCAGTTGGCGTCTAAAGGTTGACATGATGATGACGATGATTATTTAGTTTAAAAAAATCCAACTAAAAATGTATTCTGTAATATATTTACAGAATCATATCATCTAACAAAAAAAACATGCGGTAAATTGTATAAAAACATCATTACTTAGCGTAGATAAAAAGAGAATGCTATTGAAAGTAGCAACAAGGCGTGCAAATTCAATCAGAAAGTTCGCCACTAAGCAAGGACGTTTGCCAATATAATCCCCTTACACCTTCACCGATAATTACTATTTACGATTCAAAATGAAACACGAAGTTAACTTGTAATTAAATAAACATTTACGAGCTCGGAGATTAGATACCTCCAAAATTCACGATCTTCGTACGATACGAAACTTATAATTACTACTCGTTTCTTCCGGCACCTTATTCTGACACCGGTACATCACAAACCTCACAAGGAAGACACTCGACACGTACTCACCGAAAATTACTAGCGTCAGATTTGCGTCGTGAATTTTTAGAGCCGCTTCCGTGTTCCTTGTAGTTGTGCCCAACGTGCGTTGCTCAGGGTCGATCGAGATATGTTTATTGCAAACGCTTTCAGAATCGGACGCACTTTGCGGATGTTTGAAACGTTTTTCTGTAAAGAGATTTGGTTTATACGGCAAAAACGAAAAACTACCAAACCTACTATCTCGTAGGTTACCATTTGGTAGGTTTGGTAGTGTTCGTTTTTGTTAAAAATCTGGTAATACTTGGGAAAAGTCTAAGTACGTGGGTAGTTAATGCTTAAAAAAAATACTCTGATCGAAAAAGGAGATGAAACTTATTTCTCAAAGAATAGGGTACCTACCTGGGGTGTGATTCTGTAAGACCTCATTCTAAACTTTGAATCTGAAGAGTTTCTTGAGTGGCATTCTAAAAACCCGATTGATAATTCGACTTTACTACTAGCGCCACCCTTGCGAGCGTATCAGCGAGTTGAACTAAATTGACAGGGAGATTTTGACAGATAAAGTATGAGATGACGTAAGAAGTGGCATTCTGTAAGGTAATTTCCCCGTCACTTCAACGCTCACTTCGCACTCGAGCCCGATTCAAAGTGTCAAATATATCAAGGTCATTCTGAACCTTATGCGAAGTGAGAGTGAATAGCGAAGTGAGATGCGAGTTGTTGTTTGAATTTTACAGAATCGACCTACTGCTATCGTGCCCTGATACTTGCACGCTTTAGGAATTGATGGACACTCTGAAGACGCCAAATTCATGAGAAAGTTCTGATCCAACTTAAAAAATGATTGGCATCCACAAGCTACGAAGAAGAATGAGATGTGAAAATTAAGACTATTGTCTTTAGGTTATGATAAAAGATTGTATGTAACATAAAATGCATAGAGAAGGAGACAATACTCATATAAAGGCTGATAGCTAGTGTTTGGAATCAGGTCCAGAGGATTCGATTAAAAAAATGATACTGTAAAACTGCCTGGAATAAGTAAATCCTATAATTTTCTGGTAAAACCTAGCATGTACTAAATTCGAATGGTAAAAGCCTGATAAAATCATTCCTTTTTTATATATTCTTACATTTACCGCCTCGTGTCGGTTAATCGTAAGATTTACTGGTAAAACCTAAGATTTACCAATATTTGGGCTTTTACAGTAACCTATACCTATATGAAAAAGTAACGTAGATCTAGATCTACAAGTACATTTTAAACCCACTGACCTACGTACAGACATAACCTCGACCACTTAACCATATCTGGATCTACGTAAAACAATGTTGAGAACAATTTCTTTACTATTCATCCGTATTTAACTACGAAGGTTAAACCAAACAGTAACAAATGACGTAAGCTTTACAAATAAACCGTTCGAAAGTGAAACTGAACTAATTCTGTTATTTTAAACGTTTATAGAAGTTAAATGGTTTTAAATTGAAATTGTAATGTTCCGTGTAATGGGGAAAATGCTTTTTTAAATCAGTTAATTTAAGTAAAGAGAATAATGGTGATTAGGTAGGTACCTCATTACTCATATACAGTTGACAAGACGGGGAATTTTGGTAACTTTCAAGATCGTTCACATTCTGATCTCAGTCTCAATATTTTTATTTGAAAAACTTACAGCTAGGTACAAAAATAAGACAGAAATAGTGACAACGATAAGGCCAATTAAAAGTTTTCACAGATAGAAAATACTTATTCATATGCACAAGAAGGTAGAAGACAGCTACTTTATACAAATAAGATCGAAACAATAGGAAAAGTAAGATCAGAAGATAAACTATGCTATGTTTTCGAAAAAGAAGCTATACGCAGAGATTTCTTAAGCTGGTAGTGTTGAAAATATTAAAGTCGACGTCTCGGCAGGCTACATTGTATGTGTGACACGCTCCTTATGAGGTACGAGTTCTGTCTATAGTTAGTTCTAGAGGAGTGTGCAATAAACGAGGGTTTCGCGGAAAAGTGAAGGGAACTCGTAACCCAATTTGGTCACTAATTTGGAAAGTTCGGTTGATCCATTTGCGATTTTACCCAGAAAAGCCAGATCAGCAATTAATTCTTCTTAATTCAGAGAGAGGAAATTAATGGAATCTTTTGCAGCGACGAAGATAAGTAGAGGAATAAGTTCTTGACCGGATGTTCTATGTCAAAAATGTTTTTATTTTACCTACAATTTGAAGAGCACGTGGGAAAGTTTGCACTTGTCTGCCAATTTAATAGATCCGTTAACGTCACGTCTGTCACTTGTTTTTTTTATAAACGCAAAATGGGCATCAAAATGAAACGAAAAAGTGCTATTTTCATTTCGTAATATTTTAATTAGGTTTTTAAACCCAAATTTTTAAACCGCCGCAGTTTAAAAATTTGGTAAGTATATCAATCTACTCCTGGTAATTTATTCTTCACATTGGAAAATATTGTAAACCCTCTAAATTATTTTTTTTTTCATACAAATGTATGTATGGTTATCGCCATGATTCTTTAGAAAGTGCATATGAACTGAAAAAGTCACATTGGTATTCGCCCAGATCCACAAAACCTCATGCATGAGGGCGCCTTAACTACTAGTACTAGGCCATCTTGACATACACGAGTAGCCAAACGTCTTAAACGTGTGAAATTATTGAAAAAAAAACAATGTTTTGTATTTTATAGTGATTTATGTAAATATATAAAATTTAAGCAGTCTATCTTTGTGTTCATGAAATGTTTAAACGTTCCATATATTTATCAATCTCACCTGTTTTTTTTTTGATCAATACAAACGTGACATTATAGAGGGCGATTTTAATTTGGCCTTAACTTTTTTAATGCATTTTAATGTGACCTATTTGCAACTTACCTTCATATGTGTGGTATTGCTTATTAAATATTTGTAACAAAATGAAGTAGCACATATATATAGAAATATTATTTCGAATTGTAAATCAGCTTGTATTTAGAAACTTTGTTTTGAACTGGCTTTTACCCGCTGCTTCGTCGGTGTGAGTAATAATAATAGTAGTAGCCTATATTTCGAACACACACGTATCTTGTAGTCTATATCTCAGTTTCTATGTAAAAAACAAACTTTTTTTCAGTAACGAACTCGGAAAGATGTCTGAAAATCAGTTTTTTTTTTAACTTTGGCCTTTCATAATGTTCTCGTACATTGAAAAAGTAAAGAAAACATCGCCATCGAAACCTTGCACATGTAATGGAGATTCTAAATTACAAAAGTTTTTACCAAATACTATACCACGTCTTTCCTGGAACAAGTTTTCTGAAATCTCCGCGCGCCAATTTTTCGTGCGATGTTTGGTGCCATTTGGTCCCATAAAAATTTTACATAGTTTGGCCTAGTAGTTTTCATTTTATGAACATTTTTGTTATTTTTTTTTTGTATGTTTGACCACGCATATATTTTTTCTGTGTAGCCCGATTTAAATTATTCTTTTTTTAATTGATAGTGTATACCTCAAATTTGGTCCCATATACATTTCAAGAAAATATTCCACCCCTAAGGGTAGAATATTAAGGGATGACTGAATTTTTTTGGTGTCACCTTTTCGTAATTAATTTGTATGATAAGATGTAGAAACTAAAAAGCGAAAAATAAAGTTTTTAACAAAAAAGACAACTGCCTTCGAAAAGTAAAAACTTTCAATTCGCAAGTCGGTGGCAATACAAAACAACAAGCAAAACCAAAGCCGCCGACTTGAGAATTGAAAGTAATTTTTTACTCTTTGAAAGCGGTTGTCTTTTATGCTATAAAGTTTTTTTATGTGGATCAACTGTCTTCTTACGCTTTTTCAGTTGTCAAGGTCTACCACGTGGTGTCTACCACGTGTTAAAAGTAACATGCGATCGATACGCATTTGTTTCTCCTTCACATTTACCTATTATTCATAGTTATTCTCGTTTTATCGTTTGGTTTTTGATTTTATGGTATAATATTCTGAATTTCTACGAATTGAAGTAAAATTTTCCGAAATATTTATACAAAATATACGACTGTATAAAGATCATATATATCCGATCGTATTATACAGGGCAGTTTTGTTACGAACATTAAATAAATTGTGTCGTTCTATAGCTACTATAGCCACAATGCTTTAGATACGAGTATGCCCGCGGCTTCGCTTATCACGGTTGCAAACGAAGTCGTAGATTGAAATGCATATGAAAGTATATCAAACGGTCAATTTTTAAAATGTTTCTCTGCCTGTTTGTTCCAACTAATCTCTGAAACGGTTGAACTGATTTTGATGGAATTTCCACTGACAGATAGCTGATGTTATAAGGAGTAACTTTGGACTAATTAGTGTTAAAGTAACTTACTTACCATACTTACTTAACTTTAAGTGTTAGAGTATTTTAGAAAATAAAATAGGGCTCCGCGCAAAAAAATTAAAACCCTGATGAGAACCAACAATCACGCGGTTGAAGCCGCGGGCATCAGATAGTATAATAAGTACTTAGTTAATATATTCGATTTGTCATCTATAAGTATGTGTGCTTCAGCTAATTCCGTTTAGCCGTTTAAGCGTGAAAGAGACTAACATCCATTCATCCTCTCAAACTTTCGCACTAATAGGATTATTAGGATTAGGGTTAGTATGAATATATAGACGTCAGCACATCAAGTCATACCAAATTGACAAATTTTCCCAATTGAATATGAACCTTATTTTTTAGGGTTCCGAACCTCAAAAGGAAAAAACGGAACCCTTATAGGATCACTTTGTTGTCTGTTTGTCTGTCCGACTGTCTGTCAAGACCCTTTACCTCGGGAACGCGTGCAGGTATCGAGTTAAATTAAAACTATATACTTAAGTCCCAGTCCATGGAAGCTGTGAAATAATCAAACTTCTAAGTTAACGTGAAAAATGGATACGGCCGTTTATACCAAAAACAACGTTCCGTTCTCTCAAGGGAATCAAAACTTATAGGGTAGGTACTTCCTGTTGACCTAGAACTACAAAATTTGACAAGTGTTATCGACTTTTACTACTAGTACAGGAAAAAGTCTGTAAACTATACATTCGTAATTAAATCATTAAAAATATAGTATTTATTTAAAGTACGTAATCAATCATCATGATATGCGCGGTTATAATTGTATGGGTAACCAAATTACGGTATTTGAACGGAACCCGCGGTGGGCGAGTCCGACTCGCACTTGTTTGTTTTTTTTTAATAATGTTAAAAATCTATCAAATAAATGTTTGTACAGAGGCATTGTTAAAACACTTCTGACAGACTTTTTAAATGTTGTATTGACTATCTGTCTGGTCTAAAAAGACGGTGTAAATAAATTAGTATTCTATCCGTTGACGGTACAGTGATAGACCTGCTTTACATGTAGTATCATGCACTAATGCAAGTTTATACTGTTGCTAAGTGAAGTAATTGTAAGTCTAAAACCTTGGATGGATGAGTTAAAGTTGACGAAATTGTTTTCGTTGTGAAAGAAAAAGAAAATAAATAGTAGATTGTATGACAAGGGAGCAAAATAATATTTTTACGGCGAGGGCGCTATTTTGAATCCAGAGCGAAGCGAAGGATTCTAGAATAGAGTCCCGAGCATAACGAGGGATTCTAAAATAGAATCTTGAGCGTAGCGAGGGATTCAAAGTACATCGTCTGAGAAAAAATATTTTTGCTCTCGAGTCATATACACTACTTTTCAGATGAAAAGTAGTGTATATGACTCGAGAGCAAAAATATTTTTTAAGGAGATCCTTCTATGAGAAAATATTTCTCCCGGAATTTCGTAGGTATTAAGTTTTGTATGACGTTATTTGCTTCTATTTTTATTATTTTAAGAGTTAACCTTTGATTATATAATGTCTAAATGGAGCGTCGCCCTACAATCATAACAAAGATCACGAGTCAACAATTTCAAGTATGTGTGCGTGCAGGCGTCGTTTTACACTGTGCATCTACGTCTCTGTGTGCGTAAATAATGATTATATAAGCAATTATGTATATAATTATACATACATTAATATTATTATACATATATTAATCATTTATTATTATTATTACGCATTTCGGTTTTTATTATATAAGCACTTGTCAGCCAATAGTTGGCTGACACTTTTTGACACGTTTGCGTGCACTTGACGCTCCATCTAGACATTATATATAATCAAAGAAGTTAACGCACTGTCACTTCCAGAATTCGACGTGCAACATTTTTTTTTGGAAAATACAATAAAGTCCGTACCGATTAGAAGAACGGGGAAGTAAATCGCGCGCTTTTGTTTTTTTTTTTAGTTACCGCGCCTCTCCGCACCATTCAGCCAACACTTACAATACACATTATACAACACTACACATTACACAATATACAATTTGCAATTTTATACAATTTGCGTTTGATATCAATGAACGATTCATGTTCCAAATTCAAATCTCATTACTTCCCAGCTAAAAAGTCTAGTGGAGAAAAGAGCTACTTTGCTCCCGCATAAAGAGGAACAAAACGACACTTTTCGAATAGTGTTTTTCTGTACCTACCTAGATATCCTATTTAGGTACAGAAAAACACTTTTAGTTTTGACTTATAAATTTTGTTATTTCTATATTATTTGTAACGGAAAAAGTTTGTTTTTTTTCTTTTCACCTTTTAACCAAGCATCTTCTTGCTTAAAAGGTGATCTCCAAATCACGCATGTTAAAACTTTATGTAATTGAAATAAACATTTTAATTTATTTTTTCTGCACATATCACACACACACACACAGCCTGAATATAATTTATCAGAAGCCATTTTTGTGTAATGGAAAACCTTCGTTCTCCGAACTTAGCTTAGATAGATGCTAGAAAGTTGGAAATGCCCGTTTAAAACGTTGCTCAAACAAAAACTGTAGCAAAAACATGCATTCTAAGAAATATTTTTGTTTAGATTCAAGTCAGATTTTGATGCCACTTTGCACAAGAGTACAGTTATTGCTATTGGGTTATAGACCACTTATGAACAGTCTCTTTATGAAGAAAATGCAGGGTAACTTGATCTACGAGGCCCGGAGTCATTTGTGTCAACAGTACTGTCTTGTATATATTCCAACTAGCATTTTTTTTAATGTATCTAGGTCGCGTGTTGTAATGTAATCGCGAATGCAGACGAAGTCGCGGATTAAAAAGTAGCCTATGTACCAGTAGGCCGGAGTAGCCTGTGTCTGTGCCCCAGGGTTCAAGCTATTTTCATAGCAAATTTCGTCAAAATTGGTCCAGCCGTTTCATCGTGAAAACGTAACAGACAGAGTTACGCTTTCACGGCTACTTTTTAATCCGCGACTTTGCCTGCATCCGCGATAACCGACATTCACGCAGACGAAGTCGCGGGCAAAAGCTAGTATAAAATATATAATATATATTTTAGTAAATAGTACGGAAAGGCTTGCGTTTGGCCGTAACTCACCTGATCTTAAGTGATGATGCGGCCTTAGGTGGAGCACTTGCCAAGGATGAACCGGTTCACTCGTGCCTTGAAGATACTCAGATTATACTTATCGGGAAATAGAGAGACGGGCAGGAAATTCCACAGTCTGACAGTTCGCACAATAAATGTGGAAGCAAACCGCTGAGTTCGAGACCGTGGAACTTCAACCTGTCAGTAATAGCATATCCTTTTCACAACAACATTCTAGCAAAAGTTAACAAATAATAATCCCACAGTTTATTTAGCCACTTAGCATAAGCATTAACCATTATCCCGGCATGGCATAGTGACAAAAATTTCACAACCATCATGTAAAGGGTTACAACACCATGGAACTATAAGGCTCGGCCATGGGTTTGCGAAATTACGCCTAGAGAGGTCAGCGGGTACGATGCACGGAATAAGCAATTTTCCTTTGTATTATTTTATCTATGCAAATAAGCTTTTAAGTCATTATACTTTGATAATGTTAATGTGCTGTGTGAAAACTTTTGGTTGGGTTATCTTATTATGAGTTGCAAATTTTGTTGCCAATTATAAATTTAAGAGGATATTCTTGTCAGCCTGTTGCCTGCGCTCTTTACAAACATTGTTCTTGTAAAATTTTGGTCAATAGGTAAGTAGCTAAGCTCGAGGAAATTTTGCAGACATAGTAAGGGTATTCATATCTAGATTTACTACTCTGTCAAGAAAGTACCGGGAAAAGATCAATATTACACAAAATATTAGTCATTCATCCAAATTTATTTTATCACCTTCAAAGTATGCTCCTTCAGAAACGATACCTACACTTACGCCAACGAATAATCAAATCATCAAAACATTTTTAAAACGCTTTTTCCGGAATTGAGTTCAGTTCTCGCCACGAATTCTCCTTTATGGACCTACTAATTCCTCTACCGAATGAAAACGGGTGCCACGAAGTGGTAGGTAATTTGAGTTTAAAAAGGCAGGATTCGGCTGGAGCCATATATGGCGAATAAGGTGATTGCTCGATAATAAAAAAATTGTTCACATTGATGGCCTTGTGCGAAGGAGCATTATCGTGGTGCAAAATCTAAAAATTTGCTTTCCGCAAATCTGGCCTTTTTCGTCTAATTTGCTCTCTTAAACGCCGCATAACGCTCAAATAATATTCTTTATTTACCGTTTGATCTTCCAGCAAGAATTCCGAGTGCACAATATCGCGATAGTCAAAGAAAACAGTCAACATGACTGTTTTCTTCATTACGTGTTCCGTCAATAGGTAAAAAGATGTCTACACTACCTTGTTGTTTTTCTTAACTAAAAACTCTAACTTTAACTAATACACACTCTTAAACTAGCACCACACACACACATCACATCCCATACATTTACACATCACACATAAACGCGCATATTTCCATTTTATCTATTATTATTTTGCCTTTTCTAAAATGTATAAGTAACTTACTTAATGAATTGCAAACTAATGGTTAATGCTAAGTGGAAGGCTGGAGTCTCCTAACACAAGCAACTACTTGCTTAAAAGGTGATCTCCAAACCATGTATGTCATAAGCACTTTGTAATAGAAATAAAAGATTTTTGGAACGAAGTTCCTTATCGCGCGTTGTGAAAGGGGGCTAGACGGAAAAACTTCTTACGAAAAGTTGTCACGACACTTTTGTATATTTGATTTAAGAGCCATCTATTAACATTATTGGCGCAACTGTGCTCTTCGAGATCGAATTACGAACGGCCAATAGATGGCGCAGAAATAATTTATTGGTCTTTCTATCTAAATAACTACGCATTGTACTAACATGTTAGAAAATGTTAATCTTTAAAATTACTTACTTACAATGTAAGCAGCCATAATAACTTTTCATTCCTCGCTTTTTTTTGCCCTGGCTTAAAGCCACTTAAATTCACTTTAACGCATCACATTAATTAGTGAAGGAATTGTAATAAAATTTTATTACAATTCCTTCACTAATTAATCGAAAGGAACTTCGTTCCATCCGGGTGTCCCTTGACACCTCTCAAGTTTTTTTTTTTTTTAACACTTATTGGCGATCCCTTATAATGAAGCAAAGTTTGTATATCTAATAATGATAATAATTACACCAACATTTTTATTTTATTTATCTCCTAATAGGCTTAAAATGTGTGCGTTTTAATCCTATTATTATGTTCACAGGTGGATGCTGTTAACACCTGGCAAAACCAGGTTGGTATGAAACCAGCTTAGCCTATGACATTAAACGGGTGGTCTTAGTAGTGTGTGCTGACTTGAGACCACACAGAAAACTCATTACAAAAGTGTGTGCTTAGACATTTATTTTATTAATGAATAAGCAGTTGATTTTAAAAACTTGACGTTAGTACAATTCGGTCAGTTCCGGAAGTCGGGCAGCAGCGGCTTCCGTGTACTTAATAACTTCACTGCCATCCCCAAGACGCCTGCCAAGCGTGGGGATTATGGCAACCCCCACCTCCTCTTATGGGGGAGGCGTTTGTTCAACAATGGATGTCTTCCGGCTGCTGATGATGATGATGAGTACAATTCGTAAATACATAATCAATAATAATCATAATTTTATTAAATTTGATTCAATTGGATTTAAATGATTTGTTTTGATTTAATTTAATTCAATTCAATTTTATTTTTACCTATTTAATCTGTTTTCATCTGATTTTATTTAATTGTATTTGTTTGTTATTACTTCATTGTTGGCAATGGGTGTAATTTACCTGAAAATAAATGAATTTTTATTTATTTTATTTTTATAATTCGGAATCTTTAACTTTATATCTAAAAATCTTCTGTGCGTGTGTATGTGAGTGAATTCCTTCTAAACGGCTGGAACGATTTTGATGAAATTTTATGTGATTTAGATTCACAATTGGACCCAGTAGGTGGCGCTGCAGTCGAGTTCTAGGACATTTTTTATTTTCAGGGCAGGACAACGTCTGCCGGGTTTTTTTTAATCTTAATTACAACAGGTATGTGTGGAAAAGATAAAACATTATTAAACAATAAGTTGATGGCAGTGTTAGTTTTTTATAGTAAAATATAGCACACAGGGATAAGGTAAGCTTCCTACGAATTGGTGAGAGAACTTTTGAAATCGGATGATTATAATTTTTTAAGATTCCAGATAATTATAAACTTGTTTGTGATAAAACACATAGCAAAAGCCTTTAATATATCCGTAACAAGAGGTTACCAGGCATGGTCAGTATGGTAGGGGAGGTGCAAAATACTGTACACTTTTTTTTTTAAAGAGTTGTATGGAGTTTCTTGCCCATTCTTCTCCATACAAAACTACCTTTTGGAAGGGGCAACTAGAATCAACTTTTTTTTATATGACGGTCAAAAGTGCCTTTTAAGGGTCTAATTGAAGTAAATGATTTGACTTTGACTTTGGTCCAGAGAAAAATATATCCCAATGTTGGGATATTTTTTTTCTAACCTTTTGTTCAAAAATCATTATAAAGTTAGACAAACTATGGAAGCTAACCTCGATGGGAAAATGGCGGGAGTTTCGTTATTATATTATCAAAAGAAAACAATTACTTGATAACTTTACATTTTGGAATTTCCAAACGGACAAACCTAGAGTGATAACCCTGATCAACATTACGTACCTACATCATATTTTATCTAATAATAAATTAACATCGATTAATACGAGTACACTAAATAAAATTTGTTTTAACACAAAATTATACGATAAACGTGTAATCTTATTTATTTTAAGTATTATTTTACAAGCAAAATATACTATAATAATTATTCCCAGAGGATGGGCAGCAGCGTCCTTCTGAGTACCATAACATCTACTGCGATCGCCAACATGCATCGACCAAGCATGGAGATTACGGCTAAACCATCAACCAATTGCAAGGTCTCCGCGACCCGAAGGACCCGGCTTTCAAGCGCTACTTCTATCTGCTGGAGAACCTGGCCTATGTGAAGTCGTTCAACATGTGCTTTGAACTGGAAGTCTGCCAGGAGATCTTCTGCGCACTCTTCTCGCTTATGTTCAAGATTGTCAAGTAAATATTGTATGTATACTTGTATGCTGGACATAAATAATAAATAAATATAATAAATAAATATAATAAATAATATAATAAATATCTTGGGACAACTCACACACGGTCATCTGGTCCCAAGCTAAGCAGAGCTTGTGTTATGGTAACCAGACAACTGATATACATACTTATATAATTTATAAATACATACATATTATAGATAAACACCCAGACACAGAACAAACAATCATGCTCATCACACAAAGTTTGTCCTGGGTGGGAATCGAACCCACGACCTCCGGCTTAGCAGTCAGGGTCAGTGACCACTAGACCAACAGGCCCGTCAAAAGGTCGCCCACTGCTGGACATAGGTCTCCACCTATGTCCAGCAGTGGGCGTCTAAAGGTTGACATAATGATGATGAATTATTCTTTGAAGACACACATACAATTAAACTATCACATGTTTATAATATTAGTATAGATTAGGGATAAATAAAAAAATCGCGAAGTTGCGAGCAAAGTGCTAGTACCAGATAAATACATTACCGCACACACATGATCATGGGACTTCCAGATTTTCATCCCGATCCAGCCTGTCCCTTTGCTGCCCTTCCCCAGTGAAGCCCTAAGCCGAGGCTCGTGCCCCACAGTAGGGGGTGCCCTTAGCGTGTAGTCACTTAGTTTATGAGCTTTAGCCCTGGCTGGAGGCCCTAAAAAACATTTTTTAAAGCACCACAGGATTGTCCGGTTAAGCAGCCAACAACCTCATAGGTTGACTTGCGAGATGCCATTTCGAAAAAAAAACACATCATCGTCTGCCTAGCCCAACTATGTTGGGGCGGCTTCCAGTCTAACCAAATGCAAATGAATACCAGTGTTTTACATGGAGCGACTGCCTATCGGACCTCCACAACACAGTTACTGGGTAACACGTAATGTACCCCTTGGTAAGGCTGGTTGTCAGACTTTCTGGCTTCAGACTACCTTTATCGACTGTCAAAGATTTACATACACAATATTGTTATGTGACGAATTTAATTGTATAGTACAAGTCAGGGTATAATACTGATGATTTAATGGGCAAATTTCTTGAAAGGGGAAATTTGGTATAGATATTTATAGGGAAACTAGCACAAACGTTATTATGTACTTTGTAGGTTTTATACATATCAATTATGCGTGTCGTATGAAATTAAACCATATGACAGCCGGGACCAACGGCTTTACGTACTTTCCGAGGCACGGAGGGAACACACACACACACACAACATACAAATACAATTGTATCATAAACCGTATGTAAATTAAATAATTAATTATTACATTCTAACATATTTATGTACCTAATATGGCCCATAAACATATTCGTAGCTACGCCCATGGGTTTTATTAACAATGTTCAATGCATGTAATTTATTTCGCATGCCAGTTCGTTAGATAGTTGATTGGGTACCTCGAAGGTTGTGTGGCGAACTTTGACTTCTTTGAGGATCCTCATGTAGGTCGTGTTTAAGCGTAGGCTGTGCAGATCCCTTTATTTATTATGCTAGTGATTTTGTAAGCCGTTTTGACGAGGGTTTTAATAGCTAATCCATTGCGGAACTTAATTTTAAAACCATTATTAGTGTTGGTACGTGGTTTGGTTGGCAAGTGGACTGTAGGTATTTGATAGTATTGGAGGATGATGGAAACGCTGTAAATATGAGTAATTGCTATTTAATTAATATAATGGGCAAACTATGTACAAGGCAATCACTGTCATTTGACAACTAAACTAAACATAACATTTCTTCTGTTCTAAAATGTAAACGTCATTATCCTATCCTACTAATATTATAAATGTGAAAGTTTGTGAAGATGTTTGGATGTTTGTTACTCAATCACGCGTAAACCGCTGAACAGATTTGAATGAAAATTGGCACATAGGTAGACTATTTCCTGAATTAACACATAGGATACTGTTTATCCCGGTAATGTGTTCCCTTGGGATAATCGTTATTTTTACGCGGGCGAAGCCGCGGGCAGAAGCTAGTAAAAATATATAAAGTTCTTAAAAAGGTGGCATACCAGCCAGTCGCCAACAATCTATACTAATATTATAAAGGTGAAGAGTTTGTTTGTTTGTTTGTTTGGTTGAACGCGCTAATCTCAGGATCTACTGGTTCGAATTGAAAAAATCTTTTTGTGTTGGATAGTCCATATATTGAGGAATGCTATAGGCCCATGCGAAGCTGGGCTGGGTCGCTAGTTAGGTATAAATAGAACTTAGGTATAAATAATATTAAAATTATTATGGTTCTAAAAGGTGAGGAGCTCATATAGGACATCAAACTCGTCCTCATATCCCAAAAGGCTGGCACCATTGCCATGTTGTATGGGAATTACAAGTTAAATGGTTGGTTGGTGGTGGTTGGTAGTGTTTCTCCGGGACTCATCAATCTTCATTGCCTCGACGCTTTTCTGCTGGTGGCCACTATTAATTCTGGGTTTCTGAAGTTGCATAGTTTTGGGAATAGTGTGGCGTGGTCGTATCATAAAAAAAAATGGTATGCTCAGAGTTGCATCGGCGTCCGCGGAAGTATACTGTGCTCCGCCCTAAAATAATCGAAAGTGACATTTCCCATTTCCCAACACTTCCGAAATCAATAACGTTTCTAATGTCACCTAATATAGTGTGGCATTACAATATTACGTTATTTCTGCCATTTAAAGTTCGAAATAATTTTTAGACACCTTTTTAGTTGTATAATTTAATTGTGTTTTCGTAAACTACTACAAATTCTTCTCAAATGATGTCAGTATAAAACGTGTAGGTCATACGATCGACAGTATTATGTGCATGTAAGCCATTCAATTACAAGTCAATGTAATGATAATAAAGTCTCACAAACATTCAATTAAATTATAGCTTTGTTATAAAGTTCAGTTTAGATGGACTACATTATTTCATTAGGTACTTGTATACAATGTTGTTAGGAGGAGGAACCGATCACTCGGTCAAAGGTTAAGCAACGCTTGCAGCGGTCGTTCTGTGGATTGGTGACCATACTTTTCATGCCGAGTTTCCTCCGAACCTCTGAAAGCACGTAAAGCCGTTAGCCCCGGCTGTCACTCGTAGATCTTTGGCAGTCGTTATGGATAGTCAGAAGCCAGAAAGTCTGACAACCAGTTTTACCAAGGGGTATATCGTGTTACTCAGTAACTGGGTTGTGGTGGTCCGATAGGCAGTCGCTCCATGCAATGTGGTATTGGTAAGTAGGTAGGGTAGGTAGGTAGATAGTTTGGTAGGGTAACAGATAGGGACAGGACAACGTCTGTCGGGTCAGCTAGTATTGTTATAATATCCATAACTTTTCTAGCAAAAATTACCAAATTATGCAAATAGTATCTATTTAAAACTTACTAGCTTTTGCCCGCGACTTCGTCGTTATCACGGATTAAAAAGTAGCCTATATCCTTCCCCAGGGTTCAAGCTATCTTCATACCAAATTTCATCAAAATCGGTTCAGCCGTTTTATTGTGAAAGTGTAACAGACAGAGTTACTTTCGAATTTATAATATTAAATAAATAAAATATTAAAAATATAGTATATATAGTACCTATGGAAGTAATGTAATATTACTTTGAAATAACTTTGAATTAGGCAAAAATAATAACATGGTACTTAATAGAATCGGACACAATTTGCGAGTGAAATATTACGGTATTTATTACATGTGCTCACCTTGGAACAAACCAATATTTATGATTTATTTTTAATAACATACTTGGTTGATTCATTGGATCTAGATAGAATTGCAATAAAAATAGATCAAAATAATTGCAAGTTAAGTGAGGCCGTGTCAGCAACTTTATGTGGTTACAATGTGTCATTAAAGTGGCTCGTCTGAACAAAACTTAACAATACTATTGTAAGTTTTCTTTTTTATTATTACATCGCAACAATAAACTGCAATTAATAAATACATAATAAAGTGATAAATTTCATCTTTATTTATATAAAATTAGTATGTCAATATTATTATGATAAATTACACATTTTATTGTACGGAAATGAACGCTTTGTAGAAATTAATTAAGTCGTTTGAGAGAAGTAGTAGGTAATTAGCGTCTTCCTGCATCTGTATCAATACATTCTAATTAAATAAAAAATAATTATTTGTCCGTGGTTATATTTTAATAGCATCACGTATATAGTGACAATGGAAAGTCTTTGTTTGTATGAAATTAAAGATAAGTACTTACATAATAGTAAGAAAGGATGTTTGTAAAAAAAAAAAAAACATTTTTGCTGTCACGTTGTCTCCTTGCAGCTGACCATCGTCAAATCAAATCTAAGTTCGATTCCTGAGTCGATCAGAGTGTTATTATGTTTTTCCATAAGGAAGTTTTCAGTCTCGGCCCGCAGTTTGGAAGTTCGTTATGTTATGTGGCATCCCCATGCTCCGGAAAACAAGTACAGCCATTGGTCCTGCGCCCGATCTCAGTCCTATCGTGTCGGATTGCCGCAACATCGGACTATAGGAGTGACGGATGAGACAATACACCTTTTGCCCTGGCTGGAGGCCCTAAAAATAACATTTTTTAAGGCACCACAGGAAAGTCCGGTTAAGCAGCCGACAACCTCCTAGGTTGATATGCAAAATGCCATTCTGAAAAAAAAAAGAAAAAAAGCAATACTTATACCTTTGTTTGCGCACATACTTCGACACCTGCAAGCAAGAACATGGTAAACTCACTTTTTAGCCAAATTAAGGTTCTATTGTAACTCAATTTAAAATTAAATTCTCTTTCTTTTGATCTAATTCACGAGTCTGTACGCCTTTTCGTTTACGATTTACAGAGTATAAAAAAGTGAGTTACCATGTTCTTGCTTGCAGGGTTATGATTCTGTAAGAGCTCATTCTAAACTTCGAATCTGAATCCGCTGTGAGTCTTGATTGGCATTCTAAAAACTCGGTTGATAATTAGCATTTACACTAGCGCCACCTTTGCGAGCGTATTGAATCAGCGAGTTGAGTTAAATTGACAGGGAGAGATTTTGACAGATAAAGTATGAGATGACGTAAGTAGTGCCAAAGTCTGTAAGGTAATTTCCCCTTCACTTCGACGCTCACTTCGCACTCGAACCCGATTCAAAGTGTCTAATTAACAAGGTAATTTTGAACCTTATGCCAAGTGAGTATAATAGCAATGTGGGATGCGAGTTGTTGTTTGTATTTTACAGAATAGACCTACTGGTGTGACTTGTGCTCTATAATATCTCCTGCCGCCTGAGTACTTGTATACTGTAACTGAAATTCCGTCGGTCGGTTTGATCCTACGGTTACATTTATAATAGTATTCTCTAAGAATATTATTCTAAGAATACTCTCATCATCATGTAAACCTTTAGACGCTCACTGCTGTGCATAGGTCTCCCCCAAGGGGGGGTTCAGTCGTAATCGCCATGCTTGGCTGATGCATGTTGGCGATCGCAGTAGGTGTTATGGTACTCAGAAGGACGCTGCTGCCCATCCTCTGATCAATATGCCTCTGTCGCCTTCTACCACAAACTCGGGTAGAAATAGGGTGATGCTATTCGTGGCCGGCACCACACGGCAAAGAATACTTCTTTCTTTCGACCGAATTTCAGTTATAGTGGCCAATCTCTAAGGTAACTACCAGTAATGGGACAAATGTTTTGTAATCATAATTCTGCGACGATATACGCCGGCGACCTTGAGCGACCAGAGAATCGTATGCGCTGCGTCCAAAACTCTCAAAGTTTAGTCGAAAAAATTAAATAAAAGATAGTATTCTTTAACTTAAAAAAAAGGCGTATACTAAAAGATAGATAATAAAATTGTCTGTAAGATAGTAAAAGTTTCGTTTAAATATTCTTGGTAGATTTTGTGTGATTATCAATGTTTTGTCCGAGTCAGACACAAATTCACGATTTAATTAAACTATTTAATATGAACTTAATCAAAAATATTCACATACTATATAATTAAGAGAATGTTCTAGTTTAATAAATTTTTTTTCAAATGATTTACACTACACATTTTGACGTGATTGTCAGTTTAAAATCTGCTATAGTCGCTTGTTAGCGCCTTAAAGGTGAGTACTTAGTCGTTCATTCTTCAAATCAATATAATTATGTACTTACTATTATCAAGCTAAGTTCCACTATGTTAAAGTTCAATTTGTATTTTTTGTGTAGCTGATGGAATAAATAGCCGTATTTATTTTTTCAGCCATTACTATTTGTTTTAACCATAAAACAGAAGCCGTTCTTATAATAATTATGTCAAACATACTCATTACCATTTTGATCTATAAAATTGTCGAGAATTTCCGTCGAAATTTGCATGTAAGTAGGTACTGACATTGAAATTAATTTAGGTATTTCCCAGACTATTACATTTTACAAATTCACCTTGAATTAAGATTACTCTGTATATGTATATAAAAAAGTTTAATAGTATTACTGAGTTTTCGGAAAGAGTTTTAGGTAAAGTTATATAGAGAGGCTAACTAACTACAAACAGGCCCAATTATTGTAGTTAAATACAATACAAAAAACGTAAAAAATTTAAAATTGGAACGATTTGAAAAATACCTACGAGAATCACCCTCAGAAGAAATAACTGTGATCCCGTAATTTTCTTTAACACAGTACGACCAATGTGGGCGTATATATGACATTATGTACATGGAAATGGAACTAGACTGAGCAACTACCTAATATTCCAGTAGCTCGAAAGTTGTAGATTACAATTAAGTTTGCTTAGTCCAGTCTGTCATAAGTTAGTAGGTACTTTATAGAGGTTTAATGTTAGAAAGGCTGTATGTAATAAAGCCATAATTATTTGGTCTATGGTTAGAACACTCTGGATACTTCTAGAAAGATAGGTCATTCGATTATATTTGAATGATTTAGAATATAGTTTTTAAACTATGATAGAGACTGTCAGACCACCCGCCGTCAAGCAAGGTCATGTAATATTCCTCTACTAATATTTTATCTCCAATATAGAGTTATAACAGTTCATTGCGTCTCATTTATAGTTATAGTCATTCTCGTCCTCTATAGTACCTACATTTAAATCCTCCCCCTTGTGTCTTTTCCCCAATGCTGAGGGTCGTGACTTATCAGGGAACCAACTTTCCACGGACGATGTTGTGCCATCTGCTTCAGTTTTCAGCAACGTGAACCGTTTCGGCAATTTTCAAGTTGAGTGTCGTGCGGATTTGGTCAGTCTAGCGCATTGGCCTCCTTCCTCTAGGTCCTAGGTAGCTTCCATTTTCCCGGTAACTATAAGTTTCTAGAGGTTATTACCGGGCTTACGAGCGATGAGACCAAAGAACTAAAAGATTCTCCGCAGACATGATTGAGCCTCGGTTTTTGGTCCAGTTTGAGCTCTTTCGATTGGTTGGTTCTAAGCGCTGTCTAGGGTATTTGGAGCATCTTCATAAAGGACCACATTTCAAAGGCGTCTATGCGCCGGCGATCATCAGCTTTTAGGGTCCATGTCTCTGCCTCATAATGAACATTGAGAAGATTTTGGTATTGACTAGTGTTATTTTTGTCTTGTTACATTTAGGTGTTAAATTTATGTTATACTCGCTGATCCGACAGACGTTGTCTTGTCCCTATCTACTTACCATACTTACCCTACCAACCCTACCCTACCTACGCTACACTACCTACCTTCCCTACCCTACTCTACCTTCCTACATACCTACCTACCTACCTACCCTACCTGGCTAAAATTTTCTTTCATACAAACCTCCTTCTGACAGTAACGATCACAATAAAAAAATAATTACCAGGTATCCAATTTGGTCCAACCGTTCGAAAGTTATGTGCTTACATACATTTCGGCGATTCATTTTTATATATATAGATTTAAATAAAAGTCTATAATTATGTGCGGATCTATCCAAACATTGGAAGGTGAAAAGAGGCTACTAGATATCGGAATGTCCTATTCCTGTGTAAATGTTCGAGAATCATCGAGATCGAGACGATTTCTGTGGAACTATTTCTATTTATTTTTGTCTGAGACATAATTTCCCCGTGGTGATCATATCGCTCGTATGTAGGGATGCCTTTATTAGGTTTCTTACTCAAAAAAGTGTCATCTTTAAAGTGACAATTAAAAGAAGGCTTGGCGACACCGACAATTTATTGTCGGACAATAAATTGTCAAGCCCTTCACAAGACAGTTCAACCAAGGACTCTGTCTCTCTCTGTTTCCGCACTTGGTGACTTAAGGCAATAATTAACTTCGTGCCTGATCAAGATATATCTATCATCATAAACCAGAAAAATATAATATAATGTAGCCTAAGGTGTTCAAACAGGATTTGCTTATGCACAGTCATGCATATGACTTCTTAAATCATTAGTCGACCACGACCTCTAATGTCATTGAGCATTTAACCTTGATACAAGATTACCCAAAATATGCGTAGGTAGGTATTGAAAGAGGAAAAAGTCCTAAAGAATATTTATGTGAGCGCTTTCCTAGAACTGTTATGAAGGGGTCCAAAGAATATATCCTCCTTTTATTGTATGTGTCATGTTTGATTCATTCCTTTTTCAAACTTGTTTCCATGTCTGTCAAAAGGACATTTGAATTTCGAAGAAATTACGCCATGACGCAACATGGCCGGCTGTGTTCTGTTTTTAAGAATAGAAGCTTTTGCAGTACGTGCATCTCCATCAGGATTTACTGATAGATATTAATTAATTTATCAGCAACTATCTGTACCACGGATTACTTCGTGATCTGTACTCAAATCTGTTGTTTGTATTGTTTTTATAAATTCACTAGAATCGCCTGCGACTTTGTCCGCGTGAATTTTACTTACAGATTAAATTTTTTTAATGGTAAAAAGCTTCTTACAAAAAAGACAACCGCCTTCAAAAAGTGAAAAATAACTTTAGCACAGAACACACATTGACTTTAGTTTCGAAATTCAGTGGCTTTGTTCTGTTTGTTGTCTTGTATTGCCACCGACTTCCGAAACTAAAGTCAATGTGTGTTCTGTGCTAAAGTTATTTTTCACTTTTTGAAGGCGGTTGTCTTTTTTGTAAAAAGCTTTTTATTTTCCGCTTTTTAGAACCTCCTTCTCATTCAAATCTATTAAGAAAAGATGGAAAGTTAACTACTACAAAGATTGATGAAACTAAAACGTCGTCTATGTAAAATTTTTGGGTATTTGTTGATTTTTCAAAAAGTGCTGAACCAATTTCGATAAAATTTATATGGGACCACCCCTGAAGCATACCCTATCTATTAAAAAAAGAATTTTCAAAATCGGTTTACGTTTGCCTGAGAAATCGCGTAACAAATCGCGCACATACTTAATGCAAATTTAAGACTTATACGGTTTTCTCATGGATGCCATGGTCAGAACTGGACCAAATTAAAATGGGACTACACGGGAAGCACTAGCTTTTAAATAAAAAAAGAATCATCAAAATCGGTTCACTCAGTCCGGAGAAATCAGGTAACAAACATAAAAAAAAAAGAAAAAAAAAATACAGACGAATTCCTCCTTTTTTGAAGTCGGTTGAAAATATAGCCAAAAAAGCTCTTTTCGTACATCCTTTAGGGCTTATACGCACTATGCGGGTAGCCGCAATGCTACTCGCATAGTGGAGTGCTGCAGCTCGAGTGACGGTCAGCTGGACGGTTGCTATGCGCACTGTGCGGTTCAGTCTGCGGCTGCCCGCCATTGATTGAGAGCGTGCGCACGTGGTAAGTCTACTTATGTTTTACATAAAATCAAATTCGATACCGAAAAATGTATCATCGAAATCCAGAGTCGGGCAGCAATTTGGAATACCAAATTACCAGAGTACCTAGTAAATAGCTACAACTTCTTCCGCGTCCATCTTTGAAATGGCTCGATCAACCGCAAATCGCAACGGTTCTTCAACCGCACGTTGCGGTTGCGGTTCCAGTCAGCCGGATCGCGGGCAGCCGCATTCGCAACCGCATCGCGCATCCGCATCGCATTGCGTTTACCTGCATTTTATGTGTATGAGCCATTACAAACCAACTAACGGATTCTTAATTTTTTTTATACTAAAATATAGCCGATAGCTCTCCTCCTACATCCAAACTTACAAACCTAAGTACTAACTATTGTTTTTTCTCTTATTATTTACATTTGCATTTACATTTACATTTTTTTCTTATTATTATTTATTTATTTACTTACATTTGTATTGTTATGTTATTAATTAAATTGAGTATGTAGGTTAGATATTAAACCTATTTATAATTATACCGATAAATGTTTAACCTACCTAATCAAATAAAATTATAGGTATCTATTGGATCTAACTTTCATTGAATATCACACAAGCCGTGGGCTTCCGAATTGACTTTCTCTTAGCTTAGTTCCTTATGCGATTTATGATAATGTCTAATGATCCATTCACAGACCGTGGCAAATTAGTTGGTGATGAAATTAATGAGGTTTTATTTTGCCAAAATAGTAAGAATATTATGAAACTCAAAGTTTTATTACTGGACATAGTACATTTGGCTATATTTCTCAATGTTTGGAGAACATAGGTATATAAAACCAAATATTTTGGGTACAGAAATTATAATTACAATTTAAATATTACGATTTATTGACATAGTCATGTTTACCTCCTGATGTAAATGTAAAATTTCAATCCTTTAGGGTTTCTTTTTTAACATTACATTCAAGTAATAAATATGTAGGTACCTTAACTGTGAAATAATATCTATTTGTGTCTAATTTAGTAAATTATTTAACTCAAAACCATGAACATATGCCAGTATCTCAAACTCTAAGTATATCCCTTTCTTCCATGGAGAAGACAAAATAAAATGGCTTCCGAATGAATAATAAGTCGGCAAGGCAAATTCTTTGTCGTACGAAATCGATTACAAAAAAGCTATAAACACTATTTATAAGAGCCATAACAAGACTAAAGCTTTCTAAGACCGCTTATAAAGACCAAAAACAACATTAAAACCTTTTAATCCCAACCGGAATTCCCAAAAACTTTTTTATTCAGAATACACAAAAAATCTAAACGAAATTACCAAAAAGGGTGCCCAAGAATCCTGATTAGGTACTTCCGGCGGTTATTTAAGACCTAAAAATAAGAAGGAAAGGTCACAGAGACCGATATGAGTCAGTCTAAAGGTGACTCGGGACAAAATTGGCGAGATGAGATGCGATTGAGAGATGTAAAGGGCAATAAGACAGTCATAATGTCCGCAAAAACGCGATAAAACTGGTCCAGATGACAAGGAAATTCAGATGTGACTTATTTTTACGAGGAGGCAAATAATTAATTGTTCTTTTTTTGTTTCGAACATCCTTTGGCATTCATTTGAAGTTTCGGCTGGCGGAAAAATCATTTCTTTTGCATATTGATAATAAATGTGTGATTATTTAAATTTTGAAATCATCTCCGCCTTTCGCATTAGCAATTTGGAAAAATAAAATAATGAAAAATATTTAATTTTTAAATTTAGAATGAATAATTAGGTTACTTCCAGACAGGCGTAGCGTATGCGAAGTTCTTCAACTGATTATACAATTGATAATAAACCAAAACCACTATTGAATAGAACATCGAAAAAAACTATTCATTATTATAATTAATATAGCAGTCCACTGACACATGAGCCTTGGTTCAACTTTCTTTCCCACGCAGCTAAATACCTACAAGTCAATTATTATCACACATTCGAATAAAACCATAGTAGCAATCATGAATTTATACCGACCATTATGTAAAAATCAATATGAGAACTATACAACAGTAGTTGGAAATTTATAGGAGACTTTCTCTCGATCAGTTATCAATTAATTGTGGGCGATGTTATGTCATCGAGTTTCGTGTGTGGACGGCTTAATGGTAAAGATGCGTGACTTACATATATGGCCTTTTTTGTGATTTCTCTTGAACTATGAATGGGTCGATATTTGTTTTATTAATATTCAGTAAAAACACTGTTAGAAAGATCAAACGAGGGACTATCAACGAGGTCTTCAGCAGTCATTCAGCTTTTCCATAAGGATTTTTTTATTATTTTGCTAAACAGAATATTTTGTTTGATACAGGATATCATACTTGTGTTCCCCTTGTAGCCGAGCGATTTAATGCTGCGCTGTCTGCCGTGGGTTCGTTTTGCACACGAAACAAAATATTTGTACTTATGGCCAAATTTGTTCTAATAAAAAAGAATTTCCAAAATCGATGTAGGTACACTTTTCGGAGAAATCGCATAACAAATATACAAAAAAAAACCACAGACAGTCGAATTGAGAACCTCCTTCTTTTTGAAGTCGGTTGAAAATCAAATCTGTTCTTGTTTGTACAGGTAATCTATTCTAGGTCTGAGGATGATACAGGAGAAATCGATAAAAAGGGTGCAAAGTTGCTTAAAAAAAACTCTTGCGTAAGTAATTGATTATGTGACGAAAATCTCTGCTGTTGGTCGTTATCGCAGTATTGCTTATTTATTTATTTAAACTTAATGCACATAGGTATAAAGGTGAAATTAATACTTCAGGCAATCTTTACCAGAAGTTCATATTCAGCAAAACACGTCGATTCTCAGTCTGTTTATTATTTCTATCAAAAACCAACTCTTGGAACAAAAGATTCTCAGTGAAATGTTCGTTAATTTGTACATCAATATGTACTGAAGGGAGTGTTTATAACTTTGGAATAGTATTTCATGTCTTAACATGACAGGTAATAAACTTCAGGTAACTTGATAGCTACCTATCATCCTTATCAAGTCAACATAGGTCTATTTGCATCCAGTAATTTAATGAACCACTTTCAATATTAGACTGCAGTATAAGGACCTCAGTGATTAATTTTCAGATGACACAGTATCGAAGTGCAAAGAAATCTATTCATATCATTCATTAGATAAGTTTTACAAGTTTTTTATTATACTAGAAGATAATTATCCTATAATTACTGATTATTTATGGAAATAAATATAATGACCACCAAAAATAATAAATGATCACCAAATCTTAGTCACCAAATCTTAGGACCCTTAAGTCCCCCCTGGGGCTTATCCGACACTGACCCCCTACGCCAGAACCAAATCGCTTTTTATAGTCAAACTCATATATTTCTACAATGCTTTGGTTAAATGTTGGTGATCATTTACTATTTTTGAAAGTACTATCTGGAGGTTCGACATTAAAATGGGGTTAGATGTTAGTGATCATTTACTATTTTTGGAGGTCATTTACTTTATCTGGAGGTTCGGTAAACATTAAAATGGGGTTAGATGTTGGTGATAATTAACTATTTTTGGAGGTCATTTACTATCTGGAGGTTCGTTAAACATTAAAATGGGGTTAGATGTTGGTGATCATTTACTATTTTTGGAGGTCATTTACTATATCTGGAGGATCTTTAAACATAAGCCATTATTAATATTATAAAGCTGAAGATAATAATAATAATAAAATCTTTATTGTTTGAAGAGTTTGTTTGTCTGTTTGTTTTTTATTTGAACGCGCTAATCTCCGGCATTAATTGTTCAGTTCTGAAAATTCTTTGACTAATAGGAACCTACTTTATCCCTGAATGCTATAGGCTATATTTCATTATCAAAACATGAAGAATCCGTAAGAAAAAATATAGGTACCCTACCAAGAAATAAATAGCAAGAATATTGTAGTCGTATTATTAAGGCGCTACCCTGAGCAAATAACCTTGAGCATTCGTTCCCTCTTCGCCGCGCAAGAGAATACAGTAGCGAATACGCTCAGATTTTGGATTTTGAAAAAAAAAAAAATTGTAGCATAATGTTCATTAATAAATTGCCTATCCATTAGTGTTAATAGAAAATCGAAATAATGGTTACTTGACGAGAAGATGCATGTTTTCAATAATTAATGCTTATTTCTGTGGTTTCGTTGTAAGAAGATTAATTAAACATTATACTTCGTAAAAAAAAAACAAGTTCACCCAATTTTGGAGTCAAGATTACGTAGACATTTAATGTATTTTTTTTTTATTTGTTAATATTTTTTTTCGATGTGGAGTATACAGGTCCGAAAAACCGCTCAAAAAACGGCTAGCGCTGCGTTTTGCACAGGGACGAGCCTTAAACAGCATTTTTTGCTGGAGGAAATCCAGTAGGTAATGTTAGGTAGAGTGAGTTCTTCGTGAAGAATCAAAAAACTTAATGATCTCTACCTCCGACGCATAGGGTCGCGGGTTCAAATCGCACCCAGGGCAAACATTTTTGTGATGAGCACTTGTGTTTACCTTGTCTGGTTGTTGTTTATCTAAATACATATTCATGTATGTATTTGTGTATGTACATCAGCTGTCTGACACCCATAGTACAGGGTCTGCCTAGTTTGCGGTCAGATGGCCGTGTGTAATATGTCCCCACATATTTATTATTATTAAAGAATCTAAAATACTTTACGATGTATTCTAAACGAAGTTTCTCGTGTTTGTTGCTAATCTTTTAACTTAAACAAATTCCCACAGCACTTACAAACCCAAACAATTACTTCAACCGATAGATACGTTTGCATTAAAACACAAAAGATAACCGACGTCGATTACCAAAGACCAGAATCAGATAATCCATGACTGGGTCTAACCTGGCAATCTTCGATGCTTCGCAATGCGCCCCCAGCTATTTGAGTATTGGCTAGGCTAGCTGGTTGAACAGGTGTGCAGTTGTATTTTATCTCACCCACTTGCTTCAAACATGATGATATATATCCTATTTGGGAGGCCTAAGGATTGCTGTTCGTGTCGTAAATATTCAATGGAAGTTGGTTAACGGAATTTATAATTATATCGGGCGCATTTTATGCGAATGGGCGTAAGACAATTAGTGATACTAATTCATTATGTCCGATCCATTTTGTGTTAATTTGTTGGCACTGACGCTCATGTCTTCGAAACTTGAAGTAAAACTATCTTCTTTTTGTATTGGTATAACTACCGATTGGTATAACTAATCATCCGTTATTTGTGTCATCAAATTGTAAAACTCTTCTTTAATGGAATTGATAGCTGTTTCCTTAATCGTAACTTGCTACTCCCATGTTAGTACGGATGAAGATAAATAAATCAGTCACAGTCCTATCCAATAAGGTAATTACAACAACTGAGCCCGTTTATCATAAATAACATAAAAGTCCAAGATAGACCTAGGTGCGTCGAAGTAATCTAATAGAATTTCTACTCAATTTAACCTCTTTGCCCTCTACATGCACAGAATGACTATCCTTCTATTATGATAGTGTTAATTTTGTTTCTGGCCTTGGTATTATCCTTACATTAAATATTACTAACCATAAGTCGCAAGGTATTTAATATTTTCCTCTCATTTTCATACACCACAGCAAGCTATAGCTGCTTTAAGTTTAGTAGCCTTGTGGGACGAAAGTGCGTTGTGAACCGTCGGCGGAATGCTAGCGGGGCTACTTTCATCACCAACCTTGAGGCAGCCACAATCGCCCGAATCTCATGGAAATATCCGATCCTTGATATACGCCCTTTTAGCTCTGTGTAGGCTATTTCCGTGGCTGTTTAGAAATATAGGATTTGAATAGATTAGTGGACAATTTTGAAAGTAGGTGCAGCCTGTAATAATTTTAATAATAGGCAAACAAAAGTGTTTTTCTTTCTTTTTTTGTTGTTAAATTGATTGCTGCAATGTTAGGGTTGGACAATATGTCCCAGATTTCATAAAGATATCCAAGTTCTATTATTGAGATTCTTTCTTCATCTACTAATACACACGAGTCATTCATTATTTTTGTTCTTGCAATATTATCACTAGATAGGTACTAGAAATTTGAATGCGAGGGTACATTTCAAGGCAACATCTACAGCTTAAATATGCGGAAATAGGCTCGGCATTTAAGTGAACCTTATTTATTGCCTCCACTTCAATAAATCATTTATAAAAATCATATTAGAATGCTAATCTAATATCATAAAATGAAGCTGTATTAAGATATTTATATGCTTACATTTAACCTTAAACTTAATAACTTGTAATTGCGTCAATTAGCGGTATTTACCAGTGTATTGACTGTATTTGATCATGTATACATTAAATAAAAACATTTCGCTTGAGGCGCAACCGCAGAATAAACAAACGAGAAGACAATTGATTACGTAGCGGCAACGCCTCCAACGCGTGCGAAACCGAAAAAATGGTCCATATCAAGCGTGAAGAAGATTCAGAAAGAGATAGCAACATACCGGAAAGGTAAGCAAACGATAAGGACAGCAAACGTTCCGAAGTGGAAGCAAGATACGTTGATGTGAAAGTAATATGTGCGATAGAGATAGCATTTCAAGAGAAAGATTGGTAGGAGAGTGAAATTGCCGTAGCAACTTTCGCTGAGCCCGTTTCGGTTACGTCACGACTGCGCCAGCGCAACTTACGTAACCGTTGTGAAGAGATTATGACTGTATGACACTGATTTGAATGATCGTTGGAAGTAATCAATTTCATTTGGATTCGCTTCCGGTGTCGATTGCGAGATATTTGAGTGTCTTCATTCTTGATCAATGATAAAATCTTAATTAAGTCTGGATCCTAAAGATTTATATTGTCTAAAAATCTAAAAGGTCACGCAAAAAGATTTTAAGTTGACGTAACAGATGCAATGTCTAAGAAATTAGAAAGCGTGCACTGAATAATAATGATGACTCGAAATTCGCATTATAAAATTCACGTTACAAGGTTGGTAATAAAAATATGTTCCGAATTTATTGCAGCTCTATGTTCTAGTTAGTTCCACTAAAATTGCATAGAAACAAGATTTGTAACGATACGAAATTTAACTGTAGCAGTTAAAATGTTGAGATGCTTAGCAAAACGTTACTAAATGGGATTACACAAACCCTTACGACAAAGTTACCCGGCTTGTTATGCTTATTTTCCTATTGGCTTAATCGTCTTTTGATGATGTTCGTCATTGTGACACTATCGTGCTCACTGTTATACAATTTACTGCAATTACATGCTCTTCACTTTCACTATTATATTCTCCAACATACGAAACCTTGTCATCAAGTCTTTCATTACTGACCCACAATTTGGTTTCCTCACATACTTTCCATTTCTTTACAATTCTTCGGTAGCTGTTTTAGCTGTTGTCATCAATCAATTCTACATTCTCATGTGTAATTAGAACAAGGCGGGAATGATGTCCTAGATCTTAAATGATACATTATACGCATCTCTTCTCGCTCTAATGCCGAAGCACAATACGCTACTATCACACATTCGTAGTGTACACGGTTTATATGTGTTGTCCTACATGTATGTGTGCATTATGTTCTGTGATAAGTTCCATATATAATAATACCGTTATATATGCAATGAACTCGAAATTAAGCAAAACAGAATTCCTTTGCCCTAATATACCTAATTCATTATATATGCAAATGTCTTTCACGCATACGTCTATCAAGACGCGAATTGCTTTAGTGTGGGTTACCCAATGTGTACATTCTATATTCATATTTGCATCAGTGTGCGAAATATTTTCGCTAGTGTTTGTAAGTTTTGCGTTGTTACAGCATGTTTTAGGTTTGTATTAGTATTTTGTGTAAGTGTGAGAGTAGTTTAGCGTTCACAATGAAAGTACTCGGCGGTTGCACGGATTTGGGTCACAGCTCCAACTTTGATTATAAAGATTACGACCACCGTGTGAATCATCGCACATCTTCTAGGTCCATGCTGTTCTTGCGTATTTATATTTAGAATTCATATTTTTAGCTCAATAAATATATTCTGTTTATTTTGATGTTCGTTCTTATTTTCATTGATTGCGTTTTGATGTTGCTCTTATATGTAGTAGTGCAGCACATATTTATGTTTTTAAATGGTTTCACTTATGTAATGAAATCATTACTTAGCAAT
Organism: Charanyca ferruginea; assembly: GCA_947361185.1. Classification (NCBI taxonomy): domain Eukaryota; kingdom Metazoa; phylum Arthropoda; class Insecta; order Lepidoptera; family Noctuidae; genus Charanyca; species Charanyca ferruginea. Next base: position 24,408,804 of record OX376058.1, on the reverse strand, counting down.
TCTCATACTGTTCATAATGATTATTTCTTTTTTTTTTTTCAATTATACTATCTAGATCTTAAAACCATTAAGTAGCTAGACTAAAAAACGAAATAAAAAAGGCAATATAGGTCATACCGATACAAACTCCCCTTTCACATGTTGCCAGCATTAGTCGGTGTTTCGTCACAGCCGAGGTGCACAGCTACTTTCCTATACCAACTTGTTCATTTTCATAACTACAACGTTATCTACAAGAGGTTTATTTGAGAAATTTGATGCAATTCTATGTGGTAAGTAAGCTAGTAAAGGCACAGTAAATAGGGGGCCATCTGTGTTTAGCTAGCAATTTATTTATCGCTGGATTGGAGAAAGGACATGTTTTGCAAATCATGCTGCTAAGATCTCGTTACAAGATTGTGAAATTATCGTGACATTTTAATTATGAATATTAGATGAACCAAGGCTTTAAGTAATGTTTTCTAACTGATGCAAGAGAAGATGGAGAATCTTTCTGACTTATGTGAATTGGTCATAATTTAAAGTGACTGATCATTTTATAATCAGAAAGTCTTGAAGTGCTCCAATGCAACAAAAAACTGCAGCAAAAATAGATCTCTGAATTGACTTTTTAAATTTATCTTCTTGTTCTCCTATCTTAGTAGGTAGTTTTAGATTAAGTGACAGTTTGTTCCTTTGTCTGAAATGAAGTCTTTTTATTTAGATTATCTTGAAATACTCGCGGTTACGAGACTTAAAATTACAAAACCCGATGAAGTTTAGAGAAAGTAATTAAACTAAGTTCCATCTCATTGAATATAGTTTCCACAAACATGCTTGATTGATTATTACTTAAGCTTGTTAATTTAAAATAAACATCAGTTCTGGCTGAAGTTAAAATTACTTTCGACGTCATAATTTGTCATAGCACTTAGCTACCAGGAAAAAGTTAATAGAAATAATTCAAAGAATTCTTTTTGTGAAAAAAATCCGAAGAAATATTCTACAAAGTATTCTTGTTTGCGCATACGTTCAAACATAGTAGACAAATATAAGTAGAATGTGCGAAGGTTGACGATCTTTCAGGGTCAAATTGATAAGGGACATGTAACCTTTGCTTTGATATTAGACTTATTAGTTCAGTTAGGTAGGTATGTCCTATGGCATATTTATGACGCTCCTTGAAGATCTTTAGATAAATAGAAAAATATACTTACAAGAGTTTGCTAATAAGTTTACTTGAAAACCTGTTACCTATAAAGCTTAGGTAGGTATGTGCTGTTATTTAATTTAGGTAAGTATATTATGTATCTACGAGAAAAAATAACAATACAATGACTATACGAGATTTTTAGGAAAAGTGAAAGTGATTCCAAATGCTTTTTAAGTTGATCAATATCAATATACTTTAGCAGTGCTACTCTGTTACAATCTCCCTCGGTGAACACCTAGGTGAAGTGAGCTGTAATGCGTCCCGATGCTAGGGACTGACAAAGCAGACGAACGGATGACAGCTCACTTCACCTAGAGGTTCGTCGAGGGAGATTGTAACAGTAGACATACAGTTCTCACTCTACCCTTTTATTAAATTGTACGACGCTAAAGCTAAGAATTATATCTCGCTGACGCCGTCAGCGCCATCTCTTATTCGACGGCTGAACAAATAATAAGAGTCCTTTAATACATTGCTAGCTGTCAAAAGCCCCTTTACATTTAATTACCTACATTTAACATGTGCTACAGTAGTCGTAAAAGCATCTAGCCCAGAAACAAGCCGGCTTGGCTCTCATGATATATTTTTAGACATGAATCACCAACGACATAGCAAACGATCGCCAAATGAAATTCTGTGAAAAAAAATCGGGAACAAAGACCACTCACACCTAAGTTAGTAGTTTTAAAACCCGACGCTGTTCCAATAAAAGGAAAAAAAAAGTCCATCGAATCATGACCTCGAATATAAAATGTCACTATCACACAATCAGGGTATACCAGAAGGTCCTTTTTTTACCTCCGCCTACCTGGGTCCATTGTGTTCCGGGGAAAGTTATGTGAAAGACAGACGAACAAAAAATTCTGATTTCTCCTGTCTCTTTCTATTTTTTTCTATAAACGACCCTTAAGAATTCCGATTTAGATCAAGCCAGAAGTTTTTGTGAGCACGTTCGTAAGGCAATGATGGAGGCAAAAAAAATGTATCGCGTTTTTTTTTCAAATTGCAGGTTACGTGTGTCTATTGATAAATAGGTATTGTACGTGTTCATTGTCTGGTTGAAAGGCTCTAAAAATCCGGTGAACGAAGCGAAGAAATTGAACAAACCTGTGTGTATTTTAATCTTTTGAAATTTTAGAACATAATTGGTCCTTTGGTACTAGCACACATGCGGAGAGAAAGACCAGAGGATGATTATTTTTTTTGTATACCTATATTATAAGAGCGTAATATAAATGTCGGACGATCATTGGGCCAAACGCGTGACCCAATGGGTCCCTTTACATGGCAAGCGACCTCGCGGCAGGCCCAGGCGGAGGTGGCGGGATGATCTAGACTCTTTTGACAAAGACTGGTCTGAAATAGCCCTTGACAGGGAGAGATGGAAGGAGAGTGGAGAGGCCTTTGCCCTGCAGTGGGAAAACACAGGCTGAATAATAATAATAATAATATAAATGTTAACCGTACTATGGTTTATATTATTTAAGTATATATCTGTTTTAGCGTCAAAGTAAAAACAGCTTCTTCCTTAGAAGGCTAAAGAATGAAGAGTAATTATACAAGCTATTATGCATGCCTGTTCAGCATATAGCTATATTTAAAACGGCTACAGGTGCACTAGATCTTTAAATAGAAATATAAATAGACAATAATCTATATTTGTGTCAAACGTTGGTATGTAATTTCTTAACTTTGAAAACAAAATGTAATGTGATGTCTGAACATTATAATTTGTAAGAATGTAGTTCATGATAACCTTTTTGATAATAATGTGGTGATAGCTTTACCTTATTTAATTAAGGACTTTATAGTCAATAACATATGTGCTAATGTGAATTCCCATGGATAGCATAATTTCCAGTGATAATCTTGTCATTTAAAGTAATACTGGCAAAGAACTCTACTAGTTATTATTTTTCAAATAACACCTAAGGTAGCAATAGACAAAGCATTACTTTACACTGTGACTTTAGTATAGAGAAATATTTGGTTCTATGATTTATTTTATTGCCACTAGCTTAGACATAAAAACATTTATGGCTGATTTTGCAGTCGTCAGAATATGATGGTTTGACAGTTTTTCTATAGAACATATATGAAACTGTCATATATCTATTATTCAGATAAATATAAATGCCATTTTATTATCACCTAAAACAATCAACCATTTTATAAAATACGGGCAAGATTTTAAGCCCAATTAGTTCCAACTTAAAACCTCGCCCGTATTTAGAGAAAGCATTAACAAAGTATAGAACAAAGAAGTAAAACAATTTTCACTCGCGTCATTCGAAGCATGACATTTTAAATGAAGAAAAACTATCGATCATCAGTCATTGGAGTCGAAAGTGGCTCGTGCACAATGACACCAAACTCTCACTCTATCACCAATTAACTGGAGTCAACGGATCGCACACGATAGCTTAGAAAAAAGTGGCCAAGTTAGAATAGGAGATTAGGGTAAAGAGTTCTCGTTTTCATTTGTTTTCCAATTAAATTACACTGACAATATTATAAATAGGTCAAATTGGTAAGTTCGGATGTAGCAGATAAACTCTGAAACTTCTGATCCGATATCAAAAATTCTTTCAAAAATATAAAATTACACTATACTCTTAGATGTTTTATAGTTAACTTCTAGGGGCAGAAGCCAGCATATTACATAAACGAGAGCTTACTGAATAAACACAACATTTAGAAAACTACTGAACCTATGAAACTTAAATTTGGCTAGTAGGTAGTATACAGGTTGATGACGTCAACTAAGAACGGATTTGACTTTGACTTTGACTTCTACTTGGAGGTAATCACGGGTAAAAACCAGTATGTATTAGATCTTTTTTAAAGATCATTTTGGACCTTATTCATTACCAATGGCAATACTACGTACCTACGACTGGCGCGCGAAGCTGTTATACACTATTTACACTTAGAACTGATATCACAAGCGTCAGGTAAACTCTTAACATAGAAATAAAAATGGCAATTTGACAGTATTTTTTTTAAATATGTCTTCTGATAAAAATTATCTGAGTACTGAAAAATCTGCTCTCAGCATAATAAATTGTCCTATTTCAAATGACCCTGGTCAAGTATCTCTTAGTAAATTAGAAAACATTTAATAAAAAACTGAAGAAAACCTTCATAGGATCAAATACAATAAACGACTATCTAAACCAAAATGTGCCCTATTTACATTGATTTAAATCTGACATCAATCTGAGTCCAAATTGCACAACATGCAATCAAAACAAATACTCCAATCGCCGCATACAATTACGGACTCCTAAAAACTGAAAGAAAGTGATGTTACGCCAGAGTATCATTGCACGGGAAAAAACTTAAGCGTCATTGTTTTCTAACCCCGTCTCTTTCTAACCTATAGAATAGAGTAACGCTGTCTCGTTTTGAAGAAAGTGTGCGCGTGCATCCAGCTGAACGAATTTACGTCACATGTAGTATATGGAAAAATTTAAACAGTTAGTTATTTTTTGTATTTATTGGCTTTGTTAGAGTGATAACTTTGATGCGATTGTTATCCAACTGATAATTACATGCAAATATAACAAAGAGAAGCATTTTTTACAAAATGTATAACCTGATTAGCTTTAATTAATTTAGAATTACGTTATGAGAGATTAGAGTACGTAAAATTGTAATTGTTTATTATTTGTATATTAAATTCTTGTGAAGAGCAAAAGTACGGGCTAAAAATGAATGTTTTCAATTTCTAAAGTTATAATATGATATTTTTTTAATCCGTCACCTCAAAAAAAGTAACTTCATCTAAAATTTTAATATTTTTGCAGTGAAATTAGTTCTGAAAATGTAACTTTAGTCGGCCATTGTATTCTGATAAGTAAGTTGCATCTGATACTATTACATATACTTCTATCGATAGTGAGAGTGAAAGATGACGTCGAATCGTGAGTGGATATACTGCTAGAATCAGACGGCAATATTAACAGTTGTGCATATGAAAGAGACAGTAGGCAGAATATGAGATGAAGTGTGGGAATGCGTGCAGGTAACGATGCAATATGCTTTTAAGTAAATGTTGGGAATCATTGCGGTTCAATTAAATATTATAATTAAGATTATGAATTATGGTTCTGATAATTCATGTTAAACGGCATTGTTCTACTAATATTAAAGGTTTTAAATACTTTATTCTCAAAAAGACAAAAGAGCCACGTACATGAGAATATAATAGCGTCACTTCACATGGCGTATTTGTCCAAATAAATAATAAATAATAATTCGCCTTATTAGGATAATCCAAAATGGACTTTACTTTAATGACTATAGGGTAAATTTTGTATTATCCAAATAAGGCGAATATTTGTACAAATACGCCATATGAAGTGGTAGCATTAGATATTAGACGGTCACCGAGTAGGTACTTATAGTAAAAAAAAGAAAAAGTTAGAAAATAAATAAATAATACTAATAGTGGTTTAACAATTAAGATGAATAAATGAGAATAATAATAATAATAATATGTGGGGACATTTCACACACGACCATCTAACCCCAAACTTGGGAGACCCTGTACTATGGGTGTCAGACAGCTGATATACATATACAAATACATTTTAAATACATACATATAAACTACACCCAGACACAAGGCAAACTCAAGTGCTCATCACACAAATATTTACCCTGGGCGGGAATCGAACCCGCAACACACTGCGACGCAGTCGATCGTTTAGCCACTGCGCCAACCGTGTCGTCAAAAAGAGTATTATAATAATTGTAAAGAGACGGAAGTGGAGGCGGAGAGGAGAGTGAGGAGAGGGAGGCGGGTTTGTTTTATAAAGAGGTAAAAATTGTAAGTTTGGATGTAGGAGGTAATCTCTGGAAGTACTGGTCCGATTTATAAAGTTCTTTCACTGATAGGAAGTTACACTATTGCCGAGTATTACAGGATAGGTTTTATAGTACTTATAAGTATATACTTGACTGCCACGTGGGCGAGGTCGCGGTAAGAAGCTAGTGTTCTATAAAGCTAATATTTGTATTTGATGTACAGAGGTCGGCACATAAAGCTAAAACAATCTGTCAAATTTCTTTGATAAATTTTCAATTTTAAAACCCAAAATAAGGGTCAAATTTGACAGTTTGGTATAGCTTGATGTGCTGACGTCTGTACATAAGATTCACTGTTCACTTATTTCATAATTTATTTATGCTATCTAATGTACTAAGTGCCATTAAAAACCATAATCTTATTCGCCATCCTCAAACAACATTAAATGCATAACCCAACAAAGCGTCCACGCTTAATAAGACGTTATTAAAATCACTGAGATATGAATTACAGACATTTTGCAATTTATATATTTTAGAAGTTATTTAGTAAAAATTAAATACCTAAATCAATATGGTTCACACTAGCTCTAGACAGAAAGGGATGGAAGAAGAAAAGGAGGTCGTTGCTCTGCAAAGGGGCAATACAGGCTGAAAAGAAAAAAAAAAATAACGTCCATGACCAAAAATAAAAGTGAGCAGCGACGATACCCCGCTCCAGAACAACAAAAAATGTTAAAGAAAGTAAAAGCGTTCTCATGTTTAGAATTGTTTTTATAAACGATTGAAAAAATATGCTTTTGTATAACAACTACAATGGTTTAGACAATACCTTACGCAACACGTGTGCGTTAACGTTTACAGGTCGGATCGAACGAATTTTGGGATCATTTTGCAAAAATTTTAAAAATATGATTTATTCGAATTGTATTGTGTTTATTTAAAGAAATTTCGGTTCACGCATTGAGGTTTGAATTTCGAATGCGCTTCTCCATTATTGAATATAGTGGTAGGTACTGAAACGTTGACATCGTGGTTGCAAGCACGACAGCTACGCGTGGGTTTCTGAGTTCGATTCCCAGCTAAGGTAAAATGTTATTAGATGGAAATTTCTCAGTAGGAGCCCGGAATCTGGAAGCTGGTTGTGTGATACCCCCGTGTCTTTGAAAGCCCGTAAAGCTATGCCATGGTCTCGGCTGTCCTTCGTAGATCTTTGACAGTCATTACGGGTAATCAAAAGCTTGAAAGTCTGACAACCAGTCTTTCCACAGGGTATCGTGTTACCCAGTAACTGAGTTATAGAGGTTGGATTGGCAGTCGCTCCATGTAGAACACTGATATTTAGCTGCATCCACATAAATGTAACTGGATGCAGCTAAATATCAGTGTTCTATATGAATGTGGTGCATGGTTGGGGTCGGCTTCTCATTAGGTACATCTTACTCGGGCTTTCTCAAAACCTATTTTCACCAAAATGAGATCCTTATTCTATTAAGCATTCTTAAGCATGTAACGTGCTTTTCAGAGAGCAGGGACCATAATCAGGGAACATTATGAACAATAAATTAATACGTTACCTGTATGAGTATATCGATCGTTTGCCATTTAAAAAAAGATGTTTAATGAAAACCTGTCTTCAGCAGGCGGTCATTTAATAAATGACTGACTCAATTGGCTGATTTTCTTTTAATGTGGCTTTGGGAAGAAACGGAAATGGTCATAACTGTTCTGCTTTTAAAAGCGAAAAAAGTAGAGTTTTGCTTTACGTTTCGTTTAACACTACAATACAATATACAACAAAACACCCACTGTGATATTATGATGTATGTATGTAGCATAAAATACTTCTTTATAAATTGTAGAAAATATGAATGCAAATAAATAACGAAACAAATACACCAAAAATAATAAAAAGGAAACGCTATCATATCCTAAAGAACCTTTTGTTCACACAGTAATTATTTTGAATACAAAATACCTAACTTTTTGTACGCATGCAAAGAAAAAGGCTGCTGCCAAGGTCAGGAGAGTGATCTTCGATTGCTCTTTATTGCAATTATGGAGACAGTCCGTTGAACCAATGTCCTTTAAATATTCTACTTTTTATTGTACGAACGGCACGTTAAACTAGGGCGTTGTACCTGGAAATCACGTTTATTTTGGTAAAAGATAGATTTTTTTTTTTGCATTTATATGTACTAATATTATACAGAGGAAAGATTTGTATTTTTGTAAGTAACGAATAAACTCAAAAACTACTGGTCCGATTTCAATAATTCTTTCACCAATCGAAAGCTACATTATCGCTGAGTAACATAGGCTATATTGCAAATTCACGCGGACGAAGTCGCGGGGAAAGTGCTAGTATTTTAATAAAGCGGCGAGTTGAGAATGCCATCTATTTCGTACCGACACTCTTCCGTGCCTCGAAAAGCTAAAAAAAAAAGTAAAACTGTTGGTCCCAGCTGTATACTTACCTAGATTTTTGACATTCATTAGAAGCCAGGTAGTCTGACAACCAGTCTTACCAAGGGGTATAAAGTTATCGAGTAACTGGGTTGTGAAGGATAGAAAGGTAGTCGCTTCATGTAAAACACTGGTATTTAGCTGCTGCCGGTTAGACTAAAAGCCGACATGGTCGGGCAAAGGCTAAGCTCTGCTGGCAAATGCTATGATGAGGGGTCGTGGGGCTTTTGGGATCGGGACCACGGTCCCGAATTCCATCTATGAATTCAATAATGAAATCCGGGACGGCGGTTCCGATTCCGAAAGCCCTACAACCCAAACAAGTTGAGAATGAAACAGGTTTTCACGAAAAAGAAAATAATTCGGCATTTAAAAAAAAATCCATTGATCTGTGTCATGGGCACGTCGTGTAGGCGTCCCACATAACCTCTAATGGGCCCCTAATCTAGAAAAATAAGAGAATCATGTGCGTGAATCCTTTATACAGATAGGACATAACAGATACAATAATAATTTATTGCTGCAACAGCTTTCCCTGTCAAACGCCATAAAGTTGTGTTTAAATGATTCGTCAAATTAAATAAAATTCCAATTCGATCCTTAAATTGCTGTGGTGGTGATTATTTCTAACTAAATTGTCAACTTGAAATGGAAAATGGAAATCAATGCAAATAATACCTAAGATTTCTTTTGACGTGACAACGTCTTATAATTCGATAGAGCCGGCTGCACGCACGAAAAAACATGACGTATGCGGCGTTACCACAACGCCGCTCTGAGGCGTTCCATGTAAGGCTTGAAGTGCAAGCGAGAGCGCGGAATGAGCGACAAAGAAGCACAATCGGCATGATTCTTTCGCGTTGTCACGTTCAACTATCGTCAGTAAACCGACTTTACAGACAACCAATTTTTTTTTTTTTGTTTTTTAGTCACGTTTTCTAATTGGAAATTTATAGGATGAGAATGAAAATGGTGACATAACATACCTATTCATTTGAAAGTCTAGAAATTAATGATTTAATTTGCACTTCTAAACGTGTGATATCATAATACCAGCCTATAATTGTCCCACTGCAGGGTAAAGGTCTCTTCTCATATAGAGAAGGCACGAGCATTGGTTACCATGTTTACTCAAGGCAGTTTGGCGATTTCAGACTTATTTAATAATTATTTGACTTAATTTAAGTCCAGGTTTGAAGTAGTTCCATATAAACTTTAGTAGGGGTTGAATTTCCATCCTCAAAATCCTTTCTTAACTCGTGTGCAATATTTTACGTTCCTAGATCCAGTTGATAGTTTCGGCTGTAAACTGATACGTCAGTCAGTCAGGTTTTCCACAACCCATCCATCAACTCTTTGGTCTTCTACTACTCTTATCCATGTGTATTTCTATTTCCCTCACGTTAAGTCCCTTATTCGTCCAAATCACATGCCCGATTTCCACACAACTTCTCAGTGTGAGGTTAATTTTAAATGCAAAACTTACCATTGAATTTAAATAATTTAGTTCATACAATGTTGCATGTCTTTGACTAATGGCATATATTTTAGTTGTATGCACCCATTTGAATGCAAATGGACGTTATTAGGCCTACATTTGTATTGATTGAAGTTAGACACAAGCAGGTTTGAATTTACCTTCAAATACGTGAACAGACCTGAGATTTGAACCTGTATTTATCGTGTTTTGAAAGTCTTTGAGTACCAAATGCAAAGAGAGTGAATTAAAAAAATTAGGTACTCAGTTTTTAATTGGGTAAACATGGCTGCAAATTGTGCATATATTTATGACTTGTTCAGAAATTGGTTGACTGATATTAGTTATGAAATGAGTTTCTAAGGAGGTTACTTCATAATTCTAATTTAAAAATTCCAAGTAGAAATCGGAGTGAAGAAAGTTTTCTTCCAATTTCATGTAAAATAACCTACCTATATCATTAATCATGCTAGATTCACTCAGTTTTAAATGGGACAAATGTTTGTGCAAATTATGCATACATTCATGAGTCGTGCAGAGATTGTGAAATGAAATTCTGTGTGAGAGTTATTTCATAATTCTTATTTACATGTTCTAAGTGGAATTTGAAGTGCAGAAAACGATGTTTCCTATTCGATCGTCAAAATTTGCCCTGCTGAAACTAAGGCTTATCTGTGAGAGTCATTATATGCAATAGTTATAGTCGATTTCACAGGCCGGCTACGTGTCGACACAATATTTTCAAATTCTATTCGAAACTAAGTATGTTGTTGCCACATAGCTTACCCTTTATCGTAAACGCAATTCCACACTCCAACCGTCGAAACATACTGAAAAATAATTACAACTGCACAACACACAGTTTGAACACGAAACACACACATCATGTCATTCTAAGACGCACACACACAAATACAACTTCTAACTCCACAAGTCCACACACAACACATGCTCACTCCGGTTTACGTTGAAGAGTGTGACTGTGTGTGCGAATAGTGGTGGGTGAATGTGTGTGTGATAGGACAGAGAGTCTTTATGCTCTACAGGATATAGGTCAGCATGTCTTCCCCTCATTTGTAAATAGAGCGAAGGGTACTGTTAATAGATACTGTTAGATTATTTGCTGTTGTAATTTTTTTATACGTCTGTACCTACGTCTATCGTCCCGGTCTTCCTTTGAGGTAATGTTTTCTTTGCTTTTGCCTTTCGTGTTCTGGACACGTGCAGATATAAAAAATGGTTTGATAAGGCCCTGATATCGGAGTGTGTGAAATTAATGGATAAAATATTTATCAGAAGAGATTATATTTTAATAGTACACAGTTTGACTGACAATTGTGTGTGGAAAGAATTAGTATTTTTCGTTGCTTTAATGCTAATTTACACAACACATTGTTTCATAATAGCGCCTCAGTTGTGCCCATTGATATCCGTGGTTGTGCCTTCTATTGTTGTTAACTATTTAACTGTTAAGTAACTCGAAACATCCCAAATGTCGGATAAGTGTGACACTAAATGATTGCTGCCTCGTCGGTCCCTTCCAAGCGCGACTGCTGATCGTGGCGCCCTGGGTTTGATTCTCAAGTCGGGCAAAGTATGTTCTTGGGGTTTTCCATTTTAAACTTTTTTTTAGAGTTGGGAAGTTAGCGGTGTACAAAGACTTTATTCTCTTTGGCGGTGTAACACCCCCATGCCTCGGAAAGTACGTTAAGTTGTTGGTCCTGCGCCTGATCACTCTTCGGTCGTGTCGGATTGTCGTCCCACCGGACTATGAGAGTGAGGGAAGAGGGAGTGGACCACTTGTGTACTGTTATATCTCCTGCGTAGGTACTTGACTGTAGGTCGATTCTGTAAAATTCAAACAACAACTCGCATGTCACATCGCTATTCACTCTCACTTCGCATAAGGTCCAATATTACCTTGATATATTTGACACTTGGAATCGGGTTCGAGAGTGAGCGTCGAAGTGACGGGGAAATTACCTTACAGAATGCGACTTCTTACGTCATCTCATACTTTATCTGTCAAAATCTCCCTGTCAATTTAGTTCAACTCGCTGACACGCTCGCAAGGGTAGCGCTAGTGTAAATTCGAATTATCAACCGAGTTTTTAGAATGCCAATCAAGAAACTCACGGCGGATTCAGATTCGAAGTTTAGAATGAGGTCTTACAGAATCACACCCCTGATCTCTATTGAGATTGACCTCCGTGATCGTAATTTTCGGAATAGGAAAAAGAGTTTTATAGAATAGCACTGCAGTTGTGCACTACCAAAAGAACATGACTAAAAAACGAACCAACAGTAACTAGGCATCACCATCATGTCAACCTTTTGTCGCCCATTACTGGGCATAGGTCTTCCGCAAGGGGGGGGGGGGTTCAGCCGTAACCTCCACGCTTGGCCGATGCATGTTGGCGATCGCAGTACGTGTTATGATATTCAGAAGGACGCTGCTGCCCATCCTCTGTCGCCTTCTATGACACCCATCGGTAGAAATGGGGTGGCGCTACTCGCGGCCGGCATCACACGGCAGAACTAGGCATAAACTATTGTTAATTGATTCTCACCATACACTGCACCAGTTTTCCATATATACCTACCTACTGACTAGTTTATATAAATGTAGTATCAAAGTCCATGACGATGTTCACGGCGAGATTAAACGTTGTGTCTGGTAATAAATCTAGATCGCGAGGCAGCTAACCCTGCCCTTACGAGTGCTTTATCATTTGATTGCATTTTCCTCAATTAATCTAACACTTGTAGGAGAACAGCTGGCAATAGTGTGATCTGTATCTAGGAATGTCTTCCTATATACTAAATCGCAGAATAAAGAGGCGAATATTTGATCTATATATGTCGGATCAGAGTAATTATTTCAAACTGACAAATGACCGCTGTTGCCACCGCTTTGGTCTGAGTAGCGCTTTAAGCAGTGCGGCTTTAGAGATTGATTGGTTTGGGACAAATTACCAGTTTTTTTTTTTATTTACACCATAGCCCATACTATCCCACGTTCATGACGTCGTTTTCGTTCATGTTCGGGACGTTTGGGTAAAGGACAACCCCAGGAAATTTTCTCGTGCAACTCCGAACCAGCATTCACGGTCCTTCCTGGTCGTCCCACCAACTCTGTGTGGACCGGCGGCACGTCTATCTGGGCAGGTTAGTGTATGTGAGGTTATATGTTTGTAAATACACACAGTGAAGGAGAAATTGTAAGTATGGGGCAACATCCTTCGGGCACTTGTATGCAGACTTGTACAGCGACGACGAGCTAAAGATGCTCAATTTGTCTATGCAATTTATGTCAGCGACCTGCATCTTGTGGTGGAAGAACGGAAAATCTGGTCTCCCTCTAAACTTCCTTTAATATACATCAAATACTCATTAGATTGTGAAAAACGGATTAACTCACTGTGTTGCCGGGTTCGTCCGACTAGTTTCGATAGCATACGGTCACCTTTCTCAAGGAGTTCCGTCGGATGACACACCGCCCGTCGCGTTCCTGCGGACACTAGTCGGACGGACCCGGCAACACAGTGAGTTAATCCGTTTTTCTCAATCTATGATGTGTAACAATACTCACGTTTCGTTCAAATACTCATCATAAACATTCTGGTCACTCCACATATCCATTTCAACTAAAAGTTCTAATTCCATAAAACTTTTATAGCCACGTAATATTACACCGACAACAAGTACCTACATTCTGTCCGTCTGTCACGCAATAACCTTGTTCGCCCTATCTCTAATTAGCTTAGGTCTTTGGCCGTAATAAACGCACTGACTTTCAAACGTTCCCATTCGTAAGAAATGTTTCTCAATTTACTTTTTATAAACATAAATTAGATGTTTTTTTTTCTTTGAATGTTTAAGCAATTTTACCTTTTACGTTTTTCTTTGCGGAGAACATTACCTGTGGTCAGGTGAAACTGTTTATTAATGGAATGTTTGGTCATTGATGTTTAGCAATGTTGTTTGTTGGAATAATTTTCGTCTTTTTAGTACATGAGGAGTTCGTAGCGACGTAAAATCCGTGCGGGTCGGTCGGTCTGTGGATGGGTCACCACCCACGGACCATTGAATTGATCCATTGCATATCGATACCCCTTCGTGCCTTTGAAAGCACGTTGTTCAAAAACTGTTGGCACCAGCTGTCATTCGTGGACCTTTGACAGTTTATGGTCAGTCAGAAACCAGAAAGTCGGACAACCAGTCTTACCAAGAGGTATATTGTTACTCAGTAACTGGGTTTTGGAGATCAGACAGGCAGTTGCTTTATGTAAAACTCTGGTATTCAGCTGCATGCGGTTAGACTGGAAGCGAAACCCAACATAATGGGGCTAAAAATACAAAGCAGTATGCAAATCTATCTAATTTGACAGTCGTTTGAGTCTTTGAGGCTTCTAAAAGTAATAAACGAATTACATTTTTTTTTAATGACCAATTAATTACGTTACCAGCAGTGCTATTCTGTTACAATCTCCCTCGGTGAACACCTTGGTGAAGTGAGCTGTCATCCGATTGTAGTGCTTTGTAAATCTCTAGCATCGGGACAGATGACTGCTCACTTCACCTAAGTAGTCAACGAGGGAGATTGTAACAGAATAGACATACAGGAGTGCTACTATATAAATTTCTCCTTCCAAAAATATAGGTGAAGTGAGCTTGATCGTGCTGTCATCCCATCAACATCCAACAATGTCATGCCATGCTTAGAACAAATTTAAGAAGGAGGTTTTTAAAGTTGTTTCCAAAGATTCAAGTCTGACATTAAATTATAACACTTAGAGGTATTTATTAAGATTGGCAATGTTAGCTCTACGACCTTCAATATCCTTGGTGAGTTATGTGATTTTCACAAACAAGTTTGGTTTTCTACAAACAATACGATATCCCATAAATACATACATGAAATCCTCGTGACCACCTGCTCGAAGCATCGATGCAAAAATTCCTCAACAAACCAAGAAATCAAAACAAATCCCTTTAAACACGCAATCCTATTGAAGCAACCTGTGATTTAACACGTTATACAATTTAAATCCCAATTATAACACTCGAAACACATTTCGATAGAGAATCGACGCGTGCGCTAAGCTCGACCCCATTCGGTTGCGGCCGAAGTTACGTCATATTGGTTAGCGAATTAGGACAACTATGTACTACGACGAAACTAGGACACAGAAGGATCATTTCATACAATGCACGGTACAAAGCTTGAAATGTTTCAATAGGTCAGCGGAAACTTCAGGGTTACGAACAAAGAAATTTTGCTCAATGGTTGGATGAGCGCAAAGTGGATTGCTCTTTGCAATTCATAGGCAATAAGGAGCTTCTGATTGTAATAGAGTAACATTTATTTATTTTGAACCGATTTTAAAAAGGAGGAGGTATGTTCGGGCAATACTCCGTCATAGACGGAGTTTCAAAACTGTTTTTTTGTTCGAAAGGGGTTTATTCTAAAATGGTCCCATATAAATTTTTCCGAAATTGATTTAACGCTTTTAGATAAAATCAACGAACTCTAAAAAAATACATAGACGATGTTTTAGTTTCTTAAATTGTGTGGCCGTTTCTTAATGGATTTGGATGTTAAAGCGATACTAAAAATCGAAAAGTATGTAGTTTTTTGAAAAAGTTTTTTCTTAATACAAACTATATCACATTAGTTGATCACACACACAGATTGATCTGACAACCAGTCTTCTTACCAAAGGTTATCATGTTATCCAGTAACTCGGTTGTGTAAAACATTGTTATTCAGCTGCATCCGATTAGGTTAGAAGCTGACCCCAACATAGTTTTGAAAAGGCTAAGCAGGTGATGATGATCATTTTGAATGAATAATTGATAATTTTTATTCACTTACCATCCTTAATTAATTTTGACTATTAATCTTTCCATGTAATTTTGACACGTTTTCAGGACAACGTTCTAAATAGGGTAGAGGATAGGATTTTAGTTATTTTGCAGATGACTGTGTTTATCAATTTATTGAAGTTGGTTTTCTGTAGCTTCCTATTCCGTGGTAGATACTGTCGCTAAGTGACGTCAGAATTGGCAATTTTACTTCGATTACAAATGTTTGGGTATAATCTTCACAGACGGTACATTATGTGTAATGCAGTACCTATGTGTTAAGTTTGCTTGTCAATAGCTAACATGGAAGTAAGAATAAGCGGTTATTATTTTTAACTAACTTGAAAAAAAGTAGTTTTCTGTTTGATCCTTATGTACGTACGTATGTTCGTGATTTTCTTAAAAACTTCTGATCCGATTCAGAAGGGGTTCTGGCTATTCGACCAAATATTTTTCTGGGGAGATTTAGATAAGAAAACGATGTCATAGATCATAAGACTGCTATAGACTAAAACATAGGAGTAAGTCAGTGAAATTTTCATTATTCGGTGATTTGCTTGATCAAATTGTTCCTATGTTTGTTTAGTGTTACCGATAGATTTGGATGCTAAGAAGGCACTGAAAAGCCAGAAATAACAATATTGTTTTTTTTTCAAAAAAAAAAAAAAATGTTTATATGTACAGTTGGTCGTCTTACGGTGTTACTACACCAATCGATCGATGGTAGAATGGATTCTCGTAGAAACTATCGATCAATGTCGACTAATCCATTCTACCATCGATCGATGTCGTCGATCGATGATCGATCGATTGGTCTGGTAACATCCCTTAGATCCGCAACTCATGACTTGCCAAATGACTGGTACAGTGACAACCTACCTATGATGCAGGTGATTGGTAAGTCAAAGTATTATTCAACTCCGTAAAGTTAGGATTGATACTAGGTTGATTTTGTGGCCTTTAACTCAGTATAGACTCCAAGTTTTGGTGTCAAAATTGTAGCAAATTATTAATTATAATAATTACCTGTAAGTTGGTGAGATACGTAAGTTAGCCAGATATAGATTTTGACAACCTTTTATGACGTCCTTTAATTCAAAAGGATAAAAAAGATGAAGAAACCATTTTTTGTTTTGAATAAAGGTTGTGGGATTATCTGGACGTTTATTAATGATGTTGACAGACACAGAAATTTCCCCAAGATCAAATGAGTAGGTAAGATATAGTTCTGGGAAAGCGTCCTTTGCAACGTTCTGATCGGCTTTTAGCCGATGCCTTTCAAATGAGTTCTAAGAAGCGATGGCTGTGGTTTGTCAATAAATATTCGGTGAGAATTTCTTTGATCGATATTAAGATAAACGTTTTGCCATTTCCACTTAGAAGTTAGAAATATCAAGAACTATTCTTTTAAAATCTTCCACGTGCATTTAGGTGATGTAACCTTGAAGATAGCTGTCATTCTATAACCATACTAGGATTTGACTGCTAACCTTAAACTCATCATCATCATCATCAGCCAAAAGACGTCCACTATTGAACATATGCCTCCCGCTATAACTAGCGGCTACGTACCGCTCTCATTCACCAGTTACCCGCAACCTTGACGATGTCTTCGGTCCGTCTGGTGGGAGGCCTACCAACGCTGCGTCTTCCGGTTCGTGGTCGCCATTCGAGAACCTTTCTTCCCCATCGGTTATCGGTTCCTCGAGCGATGTAGGCCTTCACATTGCCACTTCAACATGCATATTCTGAGAGCTATGTCCGTGACCTTAGACTCACTTCATTTAAATTACCCATTTATTCGAGGTAGGTTAGGTTTATAACAGAACTGCTGAAGGTCATCATCATCATCATCATATCAACCTATTGCCGTTTATTTCTGAACGTAGACCTCCCAGAGATCGCCGGTGAAGGTGTCTTTCGTAAACGTATGCAAATTGAATAGGAATGGACTTCAAGGTTTACAATTGTCTCCTATTTATGCAGAATCACGAAAATTTTACATTAAGGTGCTCCCTCATGCAAAGCATTCGCCTATAATATAACAAGTCGAGATTCGTTTTTGATCATTACGTTACATTGACTGACGAGCATTCGCTTGTAATGTAAGAATCCAAAATTCGATTTTGAGCTTGAATCTGTACTCTTACATTACAGGCGAATTCTTCGGGTGGTGTAGCGCCATAACATTACAAAATAGTTTCATTACACGTTGCGCACTGTAACGCTCGGTTCTCCCCATTCATTGATGTAATGTTTGGTCTTCATAAACCGTGTCAAAAAGATGAACATGTAGCTCAACGCTGTGATAGACAAGCGGTACCGGGCAGCCACGGAAGATACCAAGAGCATTTAAGACGGACGGGTCGTTTGAAGAGTTACGTTACAGACGAATGCCTCCGGTGAGAGAGCACCTTAATATTACATATTGTACCATTACAAGTTACATACGGTAATGCTCGGTTCTCTACACTCACTGTTGTAATGCTCGAATCAGAGCTGTTACATTACAGGCTAATTTTTCCATTATATAGGAGCACATTAATGTTGCAAATAGTATCATAGTCATTGGAATCAAAGGATGTCAACAATATCTGCCCAATTTAGAACAGAAGGTACACTTAGTGGCATAAAATACACTAGATTACACTGAATAATATTGCACTCTTAAATTATTCATATAGTTGCCCGGGGATGAGAATAAAATAACTTTTCTGTACCTAATAAAAAGGACGCCATTTTAGCACTCTATCAAATAGCCACCTTACTTATTGGTGAAGTGTCAACAAAAACAAAACAAAATGACATTTACGAAATGTCAACCCGAGTGACAACCAAATAAAACGCAATCGTTCTTTCATAGTTGCCACATGTTTTAATTGTATTACAGGTTATTAGGTTATATTTTAATAACTAGCTAAAAATAATTTATAAATAAAAATGCAATTATTTTCGAATTCCTCTATTTTTTCTCTACGCTTTGGTGCACGTGTACCTCGAGGCACATATTTGGGCTAAGTTGTACGGGATTTTGTTGACCTCCTTTAACGGCTCATTTTAGGATCCATTTAATAATGTTAATAAAATGATAATCCGTGGTGCTTGACAACTGGGCTTCCCCAGTTGTAAACGTCCTTTTGTGCCTATTGACCTAGATCCGTTCTGTCTCTTGCTTGATTTGGAGGAAAGTGGAAATCATGATTTTCTTACTCCTCCGCTGTTCTTTTCTCATTAATTTGCAGGATCCAAGACAGTTGTAATGTTTCTCCTGGACTCATCGAGCTTCACTGCCTTGACGCTTTTCTAGTGGTCACCACTGTTGATTCTGACTTTCAGAAGATGCAGTGTTTTGGGAATAGGTAGGCTTGCCCCAATAAAAAAAAGTACCATTACAAGTAGCACACTGTAATGCTCGGTTTTCCCCTCACTGACGTAACGCTTGAATCTGAACTGTTACATTACAGGCGAAAGCACCTCGTGAGAGAGCACCTTTAGGAACCGCCCACGACAACTATAGCTCGAAATACACGTTTAACATGTTCATTATGACCTGAGTTCAATTGGACACTGCTTAAGTACAACTAATAATAGTAAGTGGATATTTTTGACACCGCACTTCTGCGTGCTCTATAGAAATATAGTCAAGTCACATTTTGACCAATAAGTCATAAAACTTAATGCAATTTTGTAGATGGGATAAAGGCACAGAGTTATGGCTAGTCTGTTTTCGTGAATAACTTCATTTCAAAATGATAGCGCTTGAAATAAATGAGCGCTTGCCCAAACGCGGTCTCTAATCTAAAACGCGTCAGCTCCATCTACCGTCAGTCCGCCTGCAGACGTGGCCGGTCCATTTCCATTTCAGCGAGCTGATTATACGCGCAATGAGTTCATCATCAACTAATGACCATCAGATGTACTTCAAGTTTAATCACGCTGCAGTTCAGCGTGCTGATTCTACGCGCAATATTGGTAACTTAAGTATGTACCAATGCTCTAACCAAAAAAAAACTCCAAAAACCAAACAAAAATTAAACACTCGAACGAATACGGCACCTCATTCCTTCTAATTGTATTCACACTACAAACACAAGTTACAACAAAATACTTTAAAGGACTTGAAACGCGACCGAACATCTGATTGTAACCAAGTACTTATTTGTGTCAGTCGCATTTAATACTAATTAGATCGGGAAGATAGGACAAGATTTATGCTTGTAGGTAGGTCGTGATTGACACTGCCCTGTGGGTGTAGTAGGTACTTGTTACTTTGTAGGCTGGGGTGACATTAAACCTAGTTTTGGTTGTACAGGGCTGGTATACGATAATTACCTACGAAGTTAAGAACATTTCATATATATATATTTTTTTTTTGTTTTCTTTTTTTTTTTGTTTATGTAAATGTGATCTTTGGCAGTCGTTAGATACGGCTAGTTAGAAGCCAAACATCATCGTATCATGCTACCCTGTAACTGGGTTGTTGAAGTCAAAAAAGCAATCGCTCCATGTGAAATACTGGTATTCAGCTTCATCCGATCAAGATACTTGGGAAATGGTTAGGCAGATGATGATGAATAGCAAATAAGCGAACAGCCCACATGATATTAATTAATTGCAACCAAGAGATAAAGCTGAAATATCTCATGTGCCTGAAATTACACCAACACCCAAATACTTCAAATTGGTACACAGCAACGTTGCATTGCGACAGAAACAGGAACAGTAGTATATACCCGGATTAGCTCCTTCACAAGGAGCTATGCTACTACTAATGACAGTCTGTTTATACTATCCGATAACTTTTCTGATAAAACTGAACATGTATAATAATAATAATAATAATAATATGTGGGGACATTTTCACACACGGCCATCTGACCCCAAACTAGGGAGACCCTGTACTATGGGTGTCAGACAGCTGATATACATACACAACAACATTTTTTTTTTTTTTTTGTAAATACATACATATATAGATAAATGTAAATACATGTAGGTACCGACGTCGGGAAATGGTTGGGTTACTGCCGGGTCGCCGCTGACAGCTCGACTGTTAAACTTTTTATATGTTGTTACTATTATTTAAACGTTATTTTTATTAATTATGGATTTAGGTTGAACAGAAAGACGAGAAGAGAAATAAAACGAAATAGTGCCAACCCTAAAATTAGCGTGCTCTATCTCTAAGCTAGATAGGCTTGGTCCCATTGTTCTA
This sequence comes from Charanyca ferruginea, assembly GCA_947361185.1. Classification (NCBI taxonomy): domain Eukaryota; kingdom Metazoa; phylum Arthropoda; class Insecta; order Lepidoptera; family Noctuidae; genus Charanyca; species Charanyca ferruginea. The sequence continues at coordinate 24,387,774 of OX376058.1, read as the reverse complement.
AACGTGCCTACAGCGTTACGTATAAGATTGTCTACACTGTCTACATATCGCCAGACTATTGTAACTAAGATGTTTGGATAATACTGAATTATGTGAACATTTACAATGTACAATGACTGCTAGGCTTGACGAATTTGATTGTATTTTGTATTCAATAGGCGAGACCTGTTTTTGTAATATGGAGCCTAATATTTTCAATGATTTATGTGTTTATGATCTCACGAAGTGTTCACTCAAAAATGAAGAACGAACCGTTAGGACCAGTTACAATAATTAAAGACAGAAAATTATATTATTAGACACAAAGATAGAGATTGAGAATGAAAGAAAGAAAAAAAGGAAAGAAGTCGTAAGTCGATATTTTATATTATTATGGTCTCCCAACTGCTTAGAAATGCTGAAATGTAGGTTCCTGCGTAAGTCACATTAAGAATTATTTGTTTCAGGGGAAAAAGTTTTACTGGCGCGCTACAATCTCCAATGCAAAATTTCAAATATTTTCGGCTCAACGGACCATTATTTTAAGATTTCTAACAACAGGTTTAGATTTAAGGCAACTTCAGCGTCAGCTTGTGTTTTTGATGTATTTTTGTTGTATTTTTCCCTACCAAATGCCTTGATTGCCTTGTTGAGTATGATTTGTTGAATTATTTTCCTAAATCAAACAAAGAGTCATTAGATTTTTATATTAGAAATGACAATGCCAGATCCTGCTCCACCCATGTACAGAAAAGTTTATTAATGAAAATAATTGTAATGAATATAGAACCTTTCTGTAGTAAATTGTTTCTCTTTAGAACTTGCGGATTATGAAATACCTACCCACAAAATACAAACTCATTTTACCTAAAATACAATTTAACCTATAATCAATGTCATTATTATTTTTAGATTTAAACGGAAACCGCAAGTTCTACAGTCACCAAGACTAATGTGTAGTTATCAGCAATAAATAAACAGTAAGATGCTACATATTGCACATGACTTTTATTGAGTGGGGCAAAGTTCTATATAGTTTCTGGCATTGTCCTTTCTCTGTAGTTCTTAGTGTGAGTTTGTACTCAGTTTAGGACAAAAGGCTCGCCTTCCATTACATAAGATTTAAACATAATTGGCTTATTATGGATAGGTACACGTCTGCCTAACTCGCAAAAACGATCCTAAAGACTTACCAATTGATTGCCACGCCTTATCTCTCTTCCTTATTACTTATCTATTAATATGCTAACACGTCTATAAATATGGTCGTAGAACATAAACAGAGACAGGTTGTTATTTATAAATTATCACCTTCTAACATCATAGAAGATAGTCGTCTATGGTTTTCAATAGGTCCTTATTACTTGCGTAGCATGACAAGTAGGTTGGACAATGTTTTTCTTCCATAGGAGACCTGCATTACTATTCTAAATCTTCCTCCCACTAATATAAGACATTGAGAGCTGACTTCAAGCTGATTTCTCTAAAATTGACTGAGGATTTTTTACAGAATATACTCGTAGATTGTTGTAGTTTTTTTTTCTTTACGGCATTCTCATAGTTGCAGTGGTTGTCGCATGCTGGACTGGATTATCGGATCCTAGGGTGACTCAATTAAACTCATTTCTTTTTCTGTTACAATTTCAACAGTCTCAATGGCTCCTGAGTTAATCCACGGGAACAAGTCATACGGATCAATCGATCAAGGTTAAACTACGGTCTACTTACCACGGTCGGTCCGAGGATGGGGATTAATTTCGTATCAAGACCCCTCCGTGCGCAAAGCTCGTAAAGTCGGTGTTTCGCCTGTCATTCATATAATTATATCTGACAGTCGTTATGGCTAGTCAGAAGCCAGAAAGTCTGACAACCAGTCTTAACATGGGATATCGTGTTACCAAGTAACTGGGTTGTGGACGTCAGCTAGGCAGTCGATCCATGTAAAACACTGGTATTCAGCTGCATCCAGTTAGACTGGAAGCCGGTCTCAACCAAGTAGGGAAGATAGGGTAGGGTCTACACCCTACCTTACCCTACCCTACGGTAGGGGTGGGGTAGGGTAGGGGAGATATGGTTGTATGGTTTAAAAATATAGTGAAGAGAATATCAAACAACTAACGAACATTTCAATGCAGTCCGTGATTTAATCTCATGTTTGACTTTTAAAGTACGTATAAATCTACGTCTCAGATTTACACTGTACATCGTACAATCTTGTCACCATAAAAAGGGCCTCATTTCCGTCAATTTTGTCACAGCACACATCCACAAAATACACGTAGACAGATACAGAAGGTCGACTCCCTACAACAAGCAGAAACTCGCGCACACATCGATAGGTTTTACGTACAGCGAGTGCAATTGGTATGTGACCGCGATCTTTATACGTAAGTATCTATTTGACGTTGCTAACTTTCTGTTATAATCACGCTCTTTCGAGCCTACTGTTCCGCTTTTTACACGTGCAGCCTTTGGGCTAGATACACGCAAAGATCGTACAACGCTCTCTGCTTCAGTATAACAATGCGTTTAGGATGATTTTGGGGTTGCCCCGTTTCTGTAGTGGGCCACGGATGTTCGCAGATGTGCATCTGTTGGTCCGACATGGCCCGTCATGGCATGCGTAAAAGGTGCGCTTCCCTGGTACGTAGGGTGTAGGGCAGCTCCAACAGTGTCTTAAGCATGGTTGCTAGTCACCTGGACTGTGTGTACGTGGGACACTGCTGTGCCGTCTCTCATGGGATGTCGCAACAGTGACCAATCGTTATTTCTTGTAGGTATTGTTTGCCTTGTTTTTGTTTAGTGTCTGTGCTTACTAACATAGTCGTAAGTTTTACTAACAATCTTGTTGAGTCTTGGTTATTTGAATAACAACAAGCCGAGAGTGCAGCTGTTGGACTCGCATCGCAACGTCAACTTCAGGGCGTTTGTGGTGCGGTTACCAACGTGTTATCTGCAGCTCGTCATGGTGGAGGACTTTTAGCCGAAAGATGTGGTGTTCCGTCGCTTCCGCGGACAAGTGCCACTCGATCGCACAGTGAAGAAGAAGTGAAGTAACTAACATAGGTATAAGATACTATACCTACTAACAAGTAATGTAATTTAGTTATGTATGTTAGTCTATAAGATAGGGGCGGGTCTGGGTCTATGCTTTAACGGTTCCCGTACGGCATGCTTAACATGTTAGCATAGGTGCAGGCCTACCCTATCACCTCCTTCAGAGGTGATGGGGGGGCGTTGGTCTTGGGGGAGAGTGACAAGTTGGTCGCAAAGATCCCCAAGGCAAGTTCGGCGGATCTAGCCTTCTCGAGGTTGCCAGCCCTGTTACTGGGTCTAGCTCATTAGGAAATAGACTCAAAACAGAAAACACCGCACAGGTGGTGCAGCGCGGAAGAGGCTCCGAAGGCTGTTAGCAGCCAATGTTCAGGCCGAAGAGGCCCGTGCGTTGGCTAAAAAGCCTTGGAGCGAGATCCCGCTCTCCAACCTTCCTCCGGACCCGAAGGCTAAGAAGCGTATAAGGTCAGAGGATGAATCCCCAAAGGAGCAACCCAGGAAGGCTCCTAGGGTGGAAAAGCCCGTAGTGCAGGCCAGCTTCAAACAGGTCGTGGAGCAAATGCGCGTGGGGATTAGAAATGTGATCCCCATGAGCGAGGACCAAATGAAGCTGCTGCACCGCTCCCTTACTCTGGCGATGCTCAGCCTCAACGATATGGGTAAGGGGCCGAGATTCACGGGCTTCACGCACAGACCTGGGTTCGTTATTATTACCTGCGGGGACCAACCCAGCCTAAAATGGCTGTCCGAAAGGGTCCCCTCTATCAAACCCTGGAGCGGGGCATCGCTTGTCGTTATTTCGGAAAGTGATTTGCCGAAACCCGCCGTAGGGACCATCTTTATCCCCAGCAACGAGGCAGAGTCGATTGACGAAGCTGTACATTTGCTGGGGTTACAGAATGAAGGGCTCAACACGGGGCTCTGGAGAGTCGCGCACAGCAGGGCGGAGGGGAATGGGCATGTGGTGTCCTTTTTCCTTGACGATCCTTCTGTCGCGGCCCTTAGGACTAGGAACTTTGAGGTCGTGCTTGGTTTTAAAGTGCTCTATTTTAAAATCAAGAGCGAACCAAAGGTTGGCCCTTCAACGACAGGTGAGGGAACCGCAAAATTCTACGTTTGGGGGCTCGGAGAGGCGGCGTGGAGAGTAACCTGTTCCGCGACCAGTCGCGGCTGAGGTGACTCCCACGCCAGTGCCTTGGAGCGACCCTGGACACGCGGAACCTCAGCCTTCCACCTCCAGAGGGCTCCCTGCATTGCGGGGGCGTGGCTCTGGGAGAGCCTGGCCGCACTTCGCTGCGGGCGGAAGGGCTCAGAGCGCGGTGCCTCGCGAGCAGGTGGCAGGAGGGGCGGGGTCCGCGGGACAGAAGAGGGACGCCTGGCGTACAGGTCCTGTACGCCAGGCGTCCCAAGCCTGCACGCTCGGGAAACTAGGGGGGGCTACCCAGGTGGGAATGGTGAGGGTCCTGCAAGCAAACCTGCATCATGCTGCGGCAGCGGCTGCGGTAATGGAGCGCTGTATTGCGAAGGGCATAGCCAACCTCGCCCTGATCCAAGAGCCTTGGGTAGCCAACATCCAGGTTCTGGGACTGAACGGTGCCGGTAAGATCCTTAGTAACGGTACTGGTATAAGACCCAGAGCATGTATATTATTTAACAACTGTGTTGATTTCTTGCCAATTACAGAAGTTTGCAATGACGACTTGGTAGCGGCCTTTGTCAACCTCAAAGGGTAGTGCGGGGCCAGGGTGATTGTGTGCTCCGCATATCTTCCTGGAGAGAGGGACAACCCGACGGAAGACTTGGTGAGGGTGGTGGAATACGCCGCCCGACACAACGCTGAGCTTCTTATAGGATGTGACGCCAACGCCCATCACTCCTCATGGGGGAGTACAGACACCAACAGAAGGGGTGAGTTACTCTTTGACTTTTTACTAACTAATAACCTAATTACGCTAAATGTAGGCTGTGAGCCAACTTTTGTGACTCGAGCAAGGCAGGAGGTATTAGATATTACGATCGCCACTACTAACCTGGCCAGACACATAAATGACTGGCATGTCAGCAGTGAAAATTCAATGTCGGACCACAGACATATTGCTTTTGAGGTTAGGGCCGCTCTGGACGCCCAAACCATAACTTATAGGGACACAAGATCAACTGACTGGGTGGGTTTCAGGAACCAACTCAGACAAAATCTTGACACCTTTCCAAAAACAATCAGAACAATTGAGAGCCTAGAAATAGCTGTGGAAATTCTAACCAAAGGACTGAATCAAGCCTTTGAGGAGAATTGCCCGGAGAAAACAAAGACCTCAACTAGAGAAGTACCCTGGTGAAGCCCTGGACTTGAAAAGTTTAGGGTAAAAACCAGGAAATTATTCAATAAGGCTAAAAAGACTCGCGAATGGGAGGTCTACTTGAAAGAATTAACTGAATATAGTAAACTGATTAGGAAGGCGAAGAGAGCATCGTGGAGGAGGCTTTGTGGGGAGCTAAAAAGCCTTCCTCAAACAGCCAGACTTCACAAGTTGCTCTCCAAAACCAAGACTAATCAGATTGGACTCCTTAAAAAGGATGATGGCTCCTTTACGAACAATGAAAAGGAGACCTTAATGTTGCTGGCCGCGACTCACTTTCCCGGGTCTCTGAGCATAGACTTGCCCCAACAACAGCCAGCGTTCAATAGACCTCGGAACGAGGACTGGCGCAGGGCTGCCAAAATCATAAGACCCAATCAGGTTAAGTGGGCCGTTGACTCTTTTAAACCTAACAAAGCCTGCGGGGAGGATAGGATAACACCAGCCTTGTTACAACAAGGGGTAAATATCCTTCTTCCCCATCTGGTCAAAATCTTCAGAGCAAGTTTTGCCTGGGGACATGTACCAGAACGATGGACTATAGCCAAAGTCCTTTTTATACCTAAAGCTGGCAAGAAGGATTACAGCCAGCCAAAGTCCTTCAGACCAATAAGCCTCTCTTCATTCCTCCTCAAGACGATGGAGAAGGTGCTTGATAGGTATATTAGAGATGTAGCTCTGGTAAGTAAACCAATCCACGACAGTCAACATGCGTATCGTAAGGGCAAATCTACGGAGACTGCCCTCACGAGCCTGATAGACAAAGTGGAAAGAGCTACAGAAGACAAGGAAATAGCGCTATGTGCATTCCTAGACATTGAAGGGGCTTTTGATAACTCACCGACTCCTTTGCTAGTCAATGGGCTGATAAGCAAGAGTGTCGACCCGACTACGGTAAGGTGGGTAGAATCCATGCTCACCAGCAGAGGAGTAAAAATGTCCCTTCATCAGACTTCAATCCAGGTACCCACAGCAAGGGGTTGTCCACAGGGTGGTGTCCTGTCGCCACTTCTGTGGACCCTTGCAGTGGACGAACTTTTGCATAAATTGGCAGAATCTCGCATTGATGCGCAAAGCTATGCGGATGACTTGGTAATCATTGTGAGAGGCTTTTGCCAATCTACTATCTCCAGTAGAATGCAAAAAGGCCTTAGCATTGTCAGTGATTGGTGTAACAGAAGTGGCCTCTCTGTTAATCCTGACAAAACATCTATTGTACCCTTCACGAAAAAACGGCGTTTGGACAAACTGGCAATGCCAAAGCTGAATGGGAAGGAGATAGCTTTCTCCACGGAGGTTAAATATTTGGGCGTAACAATCGACCAAAAGCTGACGTGGAACCCTCACATAGACAATGTGTTAAAAAAAGCCAAGATGGCAATTGGTATTAGTGGACGAATGATGGGTAGCAACTGGGGTATTAACCCCCAAAACACTCTGTGGACGTACACAGCTATTGTGCGGCCGATCATAACGTACGCATCAGTAGTGTGGCACGATAAAGCACATCAGATCACCACTATAAAGAAACTAGACAGTCTTCAGAGAACTGTCAGTAAAATGGCTGCAGGAGCTATGTCAACAAGTCCGGGAATGGCACTGAACGCCCTGCTTGGACTACCGCCTCTACATTTATATATACTCAAGGAGGCGAAAGCAAGCATGTACAGGGCCAAGGTCCGGGGCAGTGGTTGCTGGCTCTCGCAGAAAATGAGGACCTTACAGGACTCAATATTGGAAATGCCAGTTCTCGACATGACCACTGATGTCATGCTAGTGCGGCATGTATTTGAGAAGCGATATTCCGTGGAAATTCCTTCAAGGGACTACTGGACCAAAAGTCAGCCACCTCAGGTGGCAGGCTGCATGATCTGGTACACGGACGGTTCCAAAATAGGATCCAAAGTAGGTTGTGGGATAAATGGAGTGCGGCCAAGGTTCAGCAAAAGTGTAAACCTGGGACAGTACGCCTCCATTTTCCAAGCAGAGGTGTACGCCATCCTAGAATGTGCGGAAATAAATCTGCAAAGGCAATACGTCAACCTAACCATACACATTAATTCAGATAGCCAAGCTGCTCTACTAGCGCTGGACTCGAATTTAGTCTCATCGAAACTGGTAGAGGAATGCATGGCTAAACTCAACTCTCTAGGCAATAAGAATAGAGTAGTATTAAGATGGGTGCCTGGGCATGCAGGCATTATTGGCAATGAACGTGCCGATGAGCTTGCAAGGGCGGGGGCGCATATCACGCAACAGGGTCCGGAGCCGTTCTGTGGTATACCGAAAAGCCTAGCTCAGAGCACCCTGATTAAAGCATGCCTCGAAGCTTCCAGAAAGTTATGGAAGGAGTCTCCGGGCATGTTACACTCGAAAGCACTTATCAAAGCCTATGACAGAAGGCTTAGTAACCAAGTCCTAGCACTCAGTAGGAACAACTTGCGCATTGTAGCTAGAGCCACTACAGGACATTGTTGCTTAAACAAGCACATGTTCCACCTGGGGTTAAGTGCTACGCAAACCTGCAGACGCTGTAATGAGGCTGATGAAACGCCACTTCACCTTCTGGGGGAATGCGGAGCACTAATGCACAAGCGCAACAATCATCTGGGCAAATACCTGTTAAGCCCGGATGAACTAATGGAGATCGCCCCAAAGCAGATCCTGCAGTTCATAACAGCTGCAGGGTTTGGCGGCGATCTCTAACCAATACAAGCGGCGATCACAATAGACCAACTCTGGTCGCAGTGATATCACAGCCGAAAAGCAAATAAAAAAAAAAAAAAAAGAAAAAAATAGTCTATAAGATATATATTGTATGGGTCTTTGTTACCTGAATTAAATGATTATTATTATTATTATTACTAAAGAAAATTTTATTCTTCTTCTATGTGTGCGTGAGACTGTCTTCGTTCGTTGTATGAAGCCTGCCTTCTGTATCTATTTGATATGAGACTCGTCAATGGCGCCGCGTTATGTACTTACGCGTATCCTACAAGGTGTTGATCGTAGATAGCCTTATATAGAGCTCCTCAGTGATTGCGTTTACATGAGCAGCATAAATAGGGGTTTAGTAAATTTCTATTATTTATAGCTGTAGTGTTTTGGGGTTAAATGTGGCATGGAAATATAAAAGTTCAGAGAAAATTGTGAGAAAGAAAAGGATGATGATGGAAAAATGCGCTTGTTAAGGTATGGGTGCTGGTGATGATGAAGACAAAAACTCAAAAGACGAAAAGGGTTACTTTTTCTTTCGGTGCACGGTGGAAATCCTTTCGGACTATATATCTTAGGCATCACTGACAGTCCGCTGACCCTGGCTGGAGGCCCTAAAAATAATATTTTTTAAGGCACCACAGGAAAGTCTGGTTAAGCAGCCGACAACCTCCTAGGTAGACCTGCGAAAGGCCAATCCGAAAAAAAAAAAATAAAAAAAAAAACAGTCCTCGGAGGAAACAGTGGCGCATGTACTACTTGAGTGCATCGGCGTCACCCAGATCCGCAGGGAAACTCTTGGAACACCAAATTCCCTTGCGGATGCACTGAGAAGACTGGGAAAACTGATCTGCTTCTGGAGGGAGGTGGGCTGGCTGGAATAACGGCTGCCATGGCTCACGTACAATGGTCCATTTTGAGGACTAAATGTGGAGATACTGTGTGAGAATGTACTACTTGAGTGCACCGGCGTCACCCAGATCCGCAGGGAAACTCTTGGAACACCAAATTCCCTTGCGGATGCACTGAGAAGACTGGGAAAACTGATCTGCTTCTGGAGGGAGGTGGGCTGGCTGGAATAACGGCTGCCATGGCTCACGTACAATGGTCCATTTTGAGGACTAAATGTGGAGATACTGTGTGAGAATGTACTACTTGAGTGCACCGGCGTCACCCAGATCCGCAGGGAAACTCTTGGAACACCAAATTCCCTTGCGGATGCACTGAGAAGACTGGGAAAACTGATCTGCTTCTGGAGGGAGGTGGGCTGGCTGGAATAACGGCTGCCATGGCTCACGTACAATGGTCCATTTTGAGGACTAAATGTGGAGATCGAACGCCCCTAACATAGAACATAGATCCTCTTGAACTTTCCTCCATCGTGGGGGTGACGTAGAAACATAATACCGTTATACCATTATACTACAGATTTTGCCGGACTCTTACCGGCGAAAACCAAAGCGGTGTTCCATCCCCGCCTTTGGCTTGGGTTGCGGGATTCGTACCAGCATTCATCGCTCTATAAAGGGGGTTCCTAAGCAGTGGAGTGTACTTTAAGAGAGACAAGGATGTTGATGTAATTATAAGCTTTTTATGGTACTGTGGTCGTTGGTGTCGAAAATGAAGGACAAAATCAAAAATCGACAGTTAGGCACTCATTCACTTCTTGTTTTTTACGTACTTTGCCCGCTACTTAGTCCACGTGAGTTTTCTTAAGAAACCCCAAATTTTTTTTAATGCAATATTGCACTCAGTGATAACGTAGCTTCCAATCGGTGAAAGAAATTCTGAAATCGAATGAAGAGTTTTGGAGATTGCCTCTTACATACAAAGAAATTTAACTTCTTTATAATAATATTAGTATGAACATGTCTCATTTTTATACCATTATCATCTGCCTAGCTTTTTCCCAACTATATTGGGGTCGGCTTCCAGTCTAACCGGATGCAGCTGAATACCAGTGTTTTATATGGAGCGACTGCCTATCGGATCTCCACAACCCAGTTACTAGGTAACACGATACCCCTTGGTAAGACTGGTTGTCAGACTTACTGGCTTCTGACTACCCGTAACGACTGCCAAAGATCTACGAATGACATCACCAATGAAGTAAAATATACCTAGATGTAGTGTGATATGCACAAGTCACTAACCCCCCAATTCTCAATGTGACAAATTGAAAAGCACGCGGGAGCGAGCGGGAGTAACAAATATGCATCTACTGAATTATAGTCTCGGTATGAGATGGATAGTCACCCATCCACAGAGCGAACGCGGCAAGCGTAGCTTAACCTTGACCTATCAATCCGCGTACGGCTTTTACTAAGCCACAAGCACCTCGCGTTACCAGTAGTATAGTAGGGTTACTCTGTTTTAAAAAAAGTTTCCTTGCAGTACATACCTGGCCTTTATTGTCTACCTTGTTCATATTTCACAAGTTCACCTCCCATCATTATATTACCCACTTTATCTAGAACCTATTCACAAAATCTCTTAATAACAGTACCTGTTCATCGCTGTGATAATGCAAGTACTCGCTTCTAGGTCATCATCCTTTCCAAGTAGTCTTGCAAGTGACATTTAAACACTGATTTGCATACACCAGACTGCGTAGAAAAGCTAGGCTTATTATGTTAGCCTTTAAGTATACCTATTTGTGGTAACACTTTTACACTGCATATCTTGTACAGAAACTGTTGGTCTGTGAAAATCTTCGTGAGTGAATAGTAATATAAGTGAAGTAAGCTGTCATTCCACCTAGCTCTACAACAACACGCCTCAAAACTCGCTTCATCATCATCATCATCATGATCAGCCGGAAGACTTGAGAACCCGCTGGTGCCTGCACTACCCGTTGCCCGTTCTACGACACCCCCAGGATAAAATGGGTATTTGCGTTTCTGTCCACTACCCCACGGGCAACTAACACTCGTTTCACCTGAATTTAAAGAGGTTTAAGGACTTACAGGTGCCTAATTAACTCAACGACTGTCGGGCGAAAGTGTTGAAGGTCAAACCTCCGCTGCTTATGTCGGACTGTGTAACATAAGACATTCGAGAGGTTAAGTATTGGTACAGTCGAACAACCAATTTGGTATACAGGCAGCTAAATTTCAACCATTTGTAGTGACTGTTGTGAGTTTGTGGAGTAGTCAATAATTACTCTTCTAAGTATACCAGCTTAAAAAGTACATTACGCATAGGCAGGAAAAAATTATGTTGGCAATGTAGTAGGAGAGAGGATTATTTTCACCTGTATACCGAACAGCTGGTTCGTCAGTACTTTCTTGTTAAAAGTAGTGAGCACTGGGCATGTATTTCCGCAAATGTTAATATGACTGAATTTTATATTTATACATTTTTGCACTTTTAATATTTTTTTTATATAGTATTAGGCTTGCGTTTGACCGCAATTCACCTGAGCTTAAGTGATGATGCGGCATAAGGTGGAACACGCTTGCCTAGGAAAACCTAACCTAACTTTTTTTCTTTTTTTTAATCGTTGCCCCACACTAGAAATTACTCCTGTGTCGTGGGTGCGTTTACAAACATATAAACTCACATACACAAACAGCCAGACCCGGAACAACGGAAGGAAAAGCAGAACCACATAGGTAGACTTCGTTGTCCATCTGTCTGTTAGTCCGTCCATTAGCCTATAATTGTCCCACTGCAGGGCAAAGGCCTCTTCTCTTAAAGAGAAGGCACGAACATTGATCACCACGTGCGCTCAATTCGCAATTTCATTGTATATAGTTAAAGAGATCCAAGTTTAACATCGGATTGACCCTATTTGTTTGTAAATACAGTAAAACGATTATAATCTCATCCATAAATCATTATATCCTGTTCTTTTTAAAATGTCCTTCAAAATCAATGAGAACGTCATTGCTATTTTTGTGTGTCTTTTAATTTATCATGGATCTGAAAAAAAAAGAAAAACAAATGCATTATTAGGTTGTGCACCTACGCAATTTGTTTGTTTATCCACTGCGTTGATTTTTCAAAATGAACCTTAGCAGACGACGTTTAATGTTTAAAGTAACATAACTTTTAAGTCTTCCATAGAAAACTTAAAATCGCTCTAAACTATATAGGTACCTAATTATCCATACCTACTAAATCCACACTTTTTATCCATACTAATATTATAAATGCGAAAGAAACTCTGTCTGTTACGCTTCCCGAAGAAACGGCTGAACCGATTTTGATAAAATTTTGTATGAAGACAGCTTGAACGACGAAAAAGGACTTTTTAACCGACTTCAAAAAAGAGGAGGTTATCAATTCGAATGTTTATATATATTTTTTTTTAAATCCGCGACTTCGTCTGCATCCGCGATAACCGACATCCACACGGACGAAGTCGCGGGCAGAAGCTAGTAATATTATGAAGAGAAAAGACTTGATTTATTTATTTATATATTTGTTTGTTTGTTGATAAACAAAACAAATAATTTATTCGAATACTTTATCCGATTTTAAAAATTCTTACAACATTTTTTTTTTTTTCAAACGTTGTCCACACTAGGAATATCTCCTGTGTCGTGGGTGCGTTTACAAACATATAAACTCACATACACAAACAGCCAGACCCGGAACAACTATCTGTAGGCCATACAAATATCTTTCCGTGCGGGAATCGAACCCGCGATACGCAGCGCAGCAGTCAATCGCTCAACCTCTGCGCCAAACGTTCCATCAAATAGGAAGCTTCGTCACCCCAAACCGTTCTAAAGGCTGTAATTTATTGTAAAAAAATTAGGAATCCGTAAGAAAATTCAGGCGGAGAAAATTGCGGGCAAAGTGTTAGTAAGCTATAGAACTCTTTTTCAAAAATAATCTCAACTAACTCTTTAGGCTTGCCTATCTTGCATATAATACGTAATAAGTTAAATTAAAATACATTCTATAATTTTCACGATTTTTAATCTCAATCTTTATATCATCATCTGCCTGAAGACGTCCACTGTTGAACATAGGCCTCCCCATATAGGGGGGGCGTTGCCATAATCCCCACGCTTGACAGGCGTCTTGGGGATCGCAGTGAAGTTGTTAAGTAAACGGAAGCCGCTGCTGCCCGACTTCCGGAATTTCCCTTAGTCGCCCTCTACGACACCCTCGGGATGAAATGGGGGGGTGCTATTCTAGCCCGGACACCCCACAGGAACCGGACACTTCACGGGAAAACTTTATATGATATCGTGCTAAACACTAAATAATTTCTGAGAATGAGTGTCCAATAATTTGAACCAGAATTGAGAACCCGGATCTCGGATCCCGGATTCCGGAAAATCAGGAAATTGTTTAGGAATTTATGAGGTGTCTATGTCCAAAAGTAGATTGCCAGAGGGTAAATAGAATTCTGATTGTATCTTGACCAATTAATACTCTTAATTTGTGCGTTAGAAAAGGATTTATAGTCTACATTTCGGTTTACCTTGACATATTTAAAAACATTTATAATTCGAAATGTATTCCGCGTGGTATAATTTTAATGAACCAATAAGTCGTAGCTCGATTAAATTAATCAACCAGTGTTATCATGCATAATTAATCAGTTTTCCAACCATTACCACAGACCTTTTAATTTAACTTGATTTTAACTAAATTGATTTTTGCACGGATCATTTATACATTTCATACTGCCGTTGGACTCTACTGTCATTCGAAGTCATATTTGTCAGTTATTACAGGTATTCGGAAGCCAGAAGTCTGACAGTATTACCAAGGTGTATCGTGTTAACCAGTAACTGGGTTGTGGTAGTGTGACACCCAGAGCTGGGCATACTAGGTCTCTCCCAAGGGGGGATTCAGCCGTAATCGCCATGTTTGGTCGATGCATGTTGGCGATCGCAGTAGGAGTTATGGTACTCAGGACGACGCTGCTGCCCATCCTCTGATCAAGATCCCTCTGTCGCCTTCTACGACATCCACGGGTAGAAATGGTGTTGTGCTATTCGCGGCCGCACCACACGGCTTACAGACAGTGGCTACATGTAAAACACTTATTCAGCTTCATTCGGTTAGACTAAACGCCGACCCCATTCGGACTCAGAAGGAACAGCTACATACAACACATGCACAATGTGCAAGCTTAGCAGCAGCACAGTTAATTGTAGTTTAAGAAAACTGACACGTAAATAAATGCATGGACTTGGATGACCACGGATTGAACCCAATTCCTAAAAGAACAATCCTGAAACCGCTTTGCCCCTATATGTTGAAGATTGGTTGATCAGTGGACAATTCATATTATTTTAAATACTTACTTAATCAGGTTGCGTGGGACAGATGATAGTCGCTTCGACTGCGTATTTTTTTAGCTACACCTGGCAACACACAATACCGAAACGATGCAAAAAATTAAAAGGACTTTACCGACAGCACGCTCCGTACAAAACTAATTTATTAATTATTTATTTATGCTAACACGGCTTCGGTAAGCCAATTACGCTAACATAACAGATTAAAACAAATAATAAGTACCTATACAACATAATGCAATAACGGTATAACAAATATGTACCTTTAGATATAAAATAAAACAATTGAAATATGTCAAACCCTCTTGTTTTCGCTAAAGTTTAGATAGGTACGCATATTACAATTTTTAATACCCATTTTTTAAGGGTCTCAAAAAAATGATGTAGTGCTAATATGCCACCAAAAAAAAAATGCAAAAATTTTATTCAATCGATAAGTGCCATAAAAATGCATCTAAATTTTAAATTTTCAAATTTCGCGCGTAGTTTGACAAAAACACCTCTTACTGGACGCCATATTGATCAGCGTAAATGACGTCAGTTCGTTTTGTATCAAATGCGCTTATATTAAATATGAAAATTGTATATAATTTAAAAATAATTAAAAGCATATTTTGTAATAGGTGTAATAATTAAAAAATTACGTTGGTTACGAAAATAATAAAAGTAAAAAAGCCTATATACCTACGTCAGTCACTTGACTGACAGTTGTCAATTTTTTGTTTACACAGCCTTAAGGCGTAATAACATGGCCGCTACTACTATTTCATGGTGTTTTATAACAGATTAAAAAAACTGAAAACTTTGAATTGAACTTAAAAATTTATTTTGGTATTTTATGAACTCAAACTTATTTTTTCCGACTGCTTTATGCCTAAACCGTCTCAATAACATATTTATAGTTTTTTTCTCGTATAGAGTAAAATACCCTATTCGTCCGCAAAGATCACAGTTCTAATCTAGTCGTGTTTTAGTAGTTAAAGTCGATAAAAAATGAAAAAACAAATATGTGGGGACATTTCACACATGGCCATCTGACCTCAAACTAGGGAGACCCTGTAATAAATAAGGGTTTCCCGTCAAAGAATAAGTATGACACACACTCAAACTCACAAACTCACAGTTTCCAAAATTTCATCAGGTTTATTAATTTTATTTATTATTTTTAAGAGAACTTACCTGCCATACCATTTCAGTCAGCAATGCGTCGTAGAAGAGGAAAATTATAAGTTTCCACTTATCACAAATCTCTATTAACAAATGCGCTTAGATCCCAAAATCCATAAAAAAACGCACTCTCACTTTTAATAATAAAAGTAAATTACATGTTTAAATGATTTATTTTTATTATTAAAAGTGAGAGTGAGTAAGAAATTAAATAGACTATTTTTGTATGAAGTGCGTTGTCGATAAAGTCCCTTTACTATCCTTTGCTATCGACAGTTTTATCGCCATCAAACCTACCATTTACACTAACCAATAAATCAGTTATTATTACAACGAAAGAAACATTGTAAACCATTATTTATTCACTGCCCTCAGAAAAAAAAAATTAAACATATTTACTAGAGCTACAGTCGTTTGACATAACGCACGAGAACGTAGGAAGCCATAAATATGCCCTTAATTACATCAAGATTAATATATTCGACGTTTAATTAGAGGCAAAATATGCTCTAAGCAGTTTAAATATTAGTTAGGTATATTATGTGCATATTTGCTATGTAAATAGCGAGTGACCTTTCAAGAGTTAGGTGCATCTTTAGGCGCATCTGCGCCTGCGCAGTTATTTTTAGTTCTAACTCGCTTAGACATAATGTGCACCTGTTTAAGTGACACTTAGTTTGGTATGCGGGTTTGTCTGTGGAAAATGAAGGGAAAACTTTTAATTGGAATATTTTTATATATTCTGTGTCCATTAGAGTTAAAAGCGTTTCTGTTTGATTGGAATGGACTGGCAAATGATTGATGGCATTTTCTATTCAATTGACTTTATACTTGCCTTTTGGTGTAAGGTTAATTATTAAACGTTATGTACTTTATTGTACTTATAGGTACCAGAAAATATAATACGTACCACAAGGAAACGACGCGGGTGTGCCTAATGACCTAGATGAAATTTAAGTAATTAAACCCCGACCCGATGATGAAAAGGAACCAATATAAATCTAATCTAAGATTACTAAGGCACCATCTCATCATCGGGTCCACAGGGTCACAGACTAATAAAGTCCTTTCCACGTATCTCATCAACTCTTTGGGAAGAAAATACGGAATATAACTTCAGTTGATTGAATTACTGCAAACTAACGAAATAAAAAAATTTAATGTGACATCCACATAGAAAAGATGGGTTCTTTGTTCAAGCACAAAGTACGGAAGGCTGCAACGCGCCCGAGCAGAGAGACCGCTTAGAACAAACTGCCATTTTTACCACGCACACATTGACATTACGTTTATAGGCATTCAAAAGCAGTTTCAAGCAGACTTACGACTCGACTGTCACGTGTTGTCTACATGAATAAATGAGAGACATTGACATTTCACGACGAACAAGAAAATTTTGTTATAAAAATTGCAAAGAGTTCCAACCAGTGTCAATAAAATTTCATATTGTCACAAATAAAACCTACAAAGTCAAAACAGTAGCAGCCCTAGTGAGTCTACAAGTTCCAAGCAAGTTTAGGTAATTATTTTTGAAGATGGCGGAAGCGGTCCTTCTGTACCCTCTATATTTTGTGGTTCAAGTAAATAAAATAGATAAGCTTTCACACTTTCGCAGTCTTTCTTCTGTTCTCACAGAGTTTATCTATCACTTTTTTACTCGCACAGAAATTGCAGAGAAACAGACAATGTGACAGACAGACACGCAAATGTATACGCACATACATACGTCAAACACTATAAATGTTACTCAGAATTTATTCTATTTGTCTTGTGTCGCTATTCCAATTAAATTAATGTATAATTATTACGATCTCAGTTTTCATTTGCCGGTAGGATGATAACGATATGTCTTGTTTAAAAATATGGCCTATTATTCTGGCCTATTATATTATGGTCTATTATTCTAAATTTCAATTTATTTAATACGCGTATTCGATTTAGCGCAACTCAAAATCTAAACGATTGCTATAACGGCGTAGCAGCATTGACACATACTAGTACAATACAATGGTCTGTTTGTGTGCATCAGAAAAAAACAACGCACGAAATAAGCACGAATGATTGAAATTGATGACAGCGCGCAATGTCTTACAGTGCTTTTTAAAATAATTGTCTAAAATAAATGCGTTCGTATAACGGACTGAAAAGTATTCTGTATATTATGCATAACCTTTATTTTCATAAAATAAAATATATTACTTATGTATTAAATTCAAATAGTGGTGAAAAAAAATTGTCTAAGTGAACTGATTTTGTACTTTTTTAACATTGTTTTTTAGTACATAATAGTAATGTTTCCTAATAATTTTACTCTGTAGTAGACTTTAAGACTGTATATCTATGCAGATAACCTGTGACATCTATGCAGCAGGCCTATTCGTCAATTGAGGATACTAAATAATGGCGATAAATTGACGTTTAATCCCTTACGTTGTTGAGTTGCTATTTCATTATTTGCTGTGTTATGTTAATGTCTTTATCGCAACGTTTTTTTCCGGACTGCAACTAAGTTGCAATTTGCTTAGGAATTTCTTTGTGTTGTTGGGCGTCATACATGAATGAAATACACCTTAACGTCATGATATTATAGTAGCCTTCTGTGCATAGAAAAAAAATCTTTAAGAAAAGAAGCAAAACAAAATCAACCTTTATTTATTTTATACTAAGCACTAAAACCAAATGTCATTTCACAAAGCTCTAATGAGATTATAGCGTTCCAAACATTTAAATATTTTTATTCGTTTTTCTACTTAATTCGATATCGTGCGCATACGCAGGACTAGTTCATACATAATTTGACAGGTGTCGCCACCGATCAAAGGCAACTAAGTAGGTATGTTATTATAAAATATAATTATCGCTTCCATGTATAGCTAATGGTCAAAAGAGATAGTTATAAGAGATTATAGACTAAATAAAAAATTAAATATGGACATTGTTAAATTATTATTGGATATTATTTTAGAGCAGGGGTGGCAAACTTGATAAAAGCCAAGATCTACTGTTTGCTTACTAGACTCAAGTCTGTGCTATCTATCAATTCATTAATAAGTACTTCTTTATTAACTGGTTTGCTTGGCAACTGGGCTTTCCTCAGCTGTAAATTTCCCTTTGGGTCTACTTCTGTTCTATCGCTTGTAGGGGAAACTTGCATAAATCGTACCCGTTAAGGAAAAATTGCTATTATAGGAAAAATACAAGCAAACAAATAATAAAACTATTGTAAATCAACACTTTGTTTATTCTCCTAAAATAATGTATAAGTACTAAAGATTAAGGTTTATGCCAAGACTGAAAAACTTACATGGAACAATAAGGGACATAATCACGTTTCAGGAAAGTAATAAAACAACCTACATAGACTGAAACGTGTGCAAGTGCAATAAATGATCTAAATAGGTACATAATGTGCTTTGCTGAGGCGCCGATAGTAGGTATGACTTTATTTTGTTGATGTGATAATTTGCAAGACGATCACTTAAAGTACGACTAAGGAATATGCGGGTATGAATTAAGACAATATTATTATCTTATATCGTACTTTTGTATTCTTTTTTTTTTCTTATGACGATGATTATTTTTGTTATTTTGTGTTAAGTTAACACAAAATAACAAAAATAATCATCGTCATACCTACTATCGGCGCCTCAGCAAAGCACATTATGTACCTATTTAGATCATGTATTGCACTTGCACACGTTTCAGTCTATGTAGGTTGTTTTATTACTTTCCTGAAACGTGATTATGTCCCTTATTGTTCCATGTAAGTTTTTCAGTCTTGGCATAAACCTTAATCTTTAGTATTTTTTTTATTTGTTTCTTTCTTTCTTTTTTATTTTTTTAGGTACGAATTAGGACAATTCTATGAGTACGAATTAGACAAACTTCTCACTTAAATTTTAAATCTCCCTCGTAAATAAATGACATTAGCGACAATAAGACAGTTAACAAAAACATTACAAAAACTAACATATATTTACTCTATACCGCGAGCTCAAACTTATACCACAAAGTTATTGAACTATGAGCTTATGAAATGTCATAAAAAAATACTGAAATAGTCAAAATCTTGTTTTTTGGATAAATTTATAAGTCAAAGTCAAAGTCAAAGTCAAAGTCAAATCATTTATTTCAATTAGACCATTATAAGGCACTTTTGAACGTCAAATGAGAAAAAAAAATTGATTCTAGGTGCCCATTCCAAAAGGTAGTTTTGTATGGAGAAGAATGGGCAAGAAACTCCATACTTACTCTTTTAAAAACGATGTTAACAATATTTGCATTTACAGGAATTATATAATTATACGTGAATACGATGTACCTTGCATAAAAACACTAGGTATTTGACAGTGTGTACAAAGTATCACAGATTAAGGAATGACAGACTAAGTTATATGTACATAGATACACAGTGTTCACATATTACATATTACAATTAATGTTGAAACAGTAGACGACCACTCCTTATATTTTAACAAACAATGAATCAGTATGTGAGCCTGAGCAGTGTATAAAAAAGAGTCAAATATATATATGTACATATTTATACTAAGTATGAAATTAGGTATTTTAAATTAGCAATCGGTTCGATTTTGTCTAGACTGTCGATCGTCCTATGGAGCTAGACCAGCATGTTTCCAAGCATTCTTATCTTGAATATAGTCCTCTAGATTATAATAAGCTTTTTTACAGAGTGTACTTTTAATATATGATTTAAATTTTGTTTCACTTAGTTGTAATATATCACTAGGAATTTTGTTGTAGCACTTAACACAGTACCCCATAAAAGATGTATGGACTTTAGACAATCTAAAATATGGTTGAGCTATTTTGTCCTTGTTTCTAGTATTAAAGTCATGTCTATCACTTACTTTATTAAACATATGTAAGTTTTTTCTTACATACATAATATTTTCATAAATAAATTGGCAAGGCACTGTCATTATATTAATATTTTTAAATAGTTCCCTAAGAGATTCGCGGCGACGTAGATTATAAATGGCTCTGACAGCTCTTTTTTGTAAAATAAAAACGGATTCAATGTCAGCAGCCCGACCCCACAGTAAAATACCATACGACATAATGCTGTGAAAGTAGCCAAAATAGACCAAACGCGCAGTTTCTACATCTGTTAACTGTCTTATCTTTCTAACAGCATAAGCCGCGGAGCTTAGTCGCCCCGCAATAGATGTTATATGAGGTCCCCATTGTAATTTCTCGTCTAGCGTGATTCCTAGGAAAACCGTTTGACTAGTAAATTCCAGTTTCTCTCCATTAAGTATGATGTCACATTTACTATTCCTAACATTTGGTAAAATGAATCGAATACATTTGGTTTTTTTTTCATTAAGTACCAAATTGTTTACCGTAAACCAATTTTGAACCTGAAGAATAGCGTCATTTACGTCGTCTAGATTTTGTAACCGTCTGTTTATTTTAAAAATCAATGATGTGTCATCGGCAAATAACACCATTTTTGGTTGATTTTGAAACAATTGGGGTAAATCATTTATATAAACTAAGAATAGAAATGGTCCCAATATTGAACCTTGAGGAACGCCCATAGTCGTTTCAGACCCCAATGAGTTCACGCCGTTAACCTGTACTTTTACCCGTCTATCCCTCAGGTATGACCTTAGTAAATTAAGAGATGTTTTACTAACCCCGTAGTGCTCCAGTTTCAGCAAAAGTGTCTCATGGTCAACGCAATCGAACGCCTTTGAGAGGTCGCAAAAGATTCCAATGGCATCTTGTGATTCCTCCCAGGCGCTAAAAATGTTCTTTATTAGGGTGACACCGGCGTCAGTTGTACAACGCCCTTTGGTGAAACCATACTGTTGTTCATGAAAGATGGAATTTTTATTAAAGTGACGCAACATTTGATTGAGCATTAACTTTTCAAACACCTTGCTGAGAACTGGCAGAATCGACACAGGCCTATAATTGTTGGGGTCTTTACTATCACCGGATTTGAACAACGGTACTACTTTACTGTGTTTCATCAGATCCGGAAAGACTCCTTGGTCTACACTGGTGTTAAATATAAGAGCTAAATAGGGCGCAATCGTTTCTATAATAGATTTACAGACTTTTACAGACATTCCCCAGAGATCTTCTGTTGATTTAATTTTAAGATCTTTAAAGGCTCTTATAACAGCCTGGGGGTTTGTATGTTCAAACCTAAACTCCGAACGGCATGCCTTAACATTCTTCCTAAGTAAGGCAGCAGAGAGCGCGGGAGAGGAATTTAAAGCTTCAGTAGTTTTAATGGGAATATTTCCAAAAAATGCTTCAAATTCCTGAGCTACTTCTATATCTGAATTTATGGGGCCATGTGCAGTCTCTAAATTAAATTCAGTATTACGCTGTTTTTTCCTACCTGTTTCATTATTTATTATTTGCCAAGTAGTTTTTATTTTGTCATCAGCTAATTTTATTTTATTTCTAATATAAAGGGATTTGGCTATTTTGCAGACCCTTTTAAAAAGTTTTGAATATTTCGCAACATACTGATGAAAGCTTGTATTCACTACATGTTGCTTTAGACCATAAAGTTCAAATAGTTTTTCCCTGCTTTTACGAATACCTGGAGTCGCCCAATCGCTAAATAAGAACTTTGTGCAAATACTTTTAGTCTTTAGTGGAAATGTATCATTAAATTGCGTGTTTATTAGTGAAAAAAACTCAGCGTAGAACTCATTTGGGTCATCTATATTATTAAAGCAATGAACACTTAGTTTACTTTCCAATGAACTATTAAATTTATCTAAGTTTTTACATGTAATTGGCCTAAACCTTATTTGAATTTTTTGTAAAGGAGTGTAGGCGCATAACGTTATTGTCTGTCCACTATGATCAGATGGTAGCTTATTTATAATTTCTTTATGTAAATAATCACAATTACAAAATATATTATCAACACAAGTGGCAGAAGAAGCTGTCACTCTGGTTGGTTCCATAAAAACATTTGACAAATTAAATGACCTAAAAAGACTCAATAATCTGATACTACTGGAGTTGTTTTCTAACAAATTAATATTAAAGTCACCACATATGATGATTGATTTACTACTAGTACTAATTTTTTTCAACACATCTTCCATTACAGAATCAAATGTAGATAAATTCTGGTAACTGGGGGGTCTGTATACACATACTATAATATGCTTATCCAGCTCAACACAGGACAATTCAACAGTATGTTCTACTGATAATCCAACGATGTCTTTTCGTTCTTTACACTTAATAGAATTTTTAATTAATATTAATGACCCACCATGTATCATATGTTTTCGGCTAAAATGGCTAATTACACAATAATTTTCATAATTAATAGACATCACTTGATTATCTTTTAGCCAATGTTCTGTTAAACAAATAATATCATATTTGGTTATTTCTAAGAACATTTCTATTTCAAGTAATTTGGAAAAGCAACCTTGAATATTTTGATTAAATAATTTTAAAGTATGTTGCTTTCCTTTATTTGTTAGGTTGCCAGAAGTTACCTTTTTATTATTCAATAATAATAAATGATTATTTGAAGGTGTAACTTCTGTTGTCTCACAACTTAGTTTAAAGTGTTATCCGGAGTGACCTCCACAACTACATTTGAAGAGTTCATAGTCCCTGTTTGTGATCCAGCAGGAAGAGAATACCCTATCTGACTGGTTGTGGCATCTAAGGATGTTGGCATTGTAGGTGGACCCTCCTTCGTACTATATGAAGATTCACAAAAATTTATCCCTATGTTGTTAGTGCAACTAGACAACATAAGTTTGTCACTTAACCTACAGTTTGTTATATTATTATTAGCTATAACATTGTTAATATTATATGCTATCAACATAGCAATTACATGTCTACATTCTCCAGACAGAGATAAAGTTCTCTGAGTTAACTTAAAACCACTAATAAAGTTATTAGTGTCAAAATATAATAATTTGTCACTATGACAACATGTCAACATATGAATAGTACTATTCAATATATAAATGTGATTGTTTTCTACTTCTGATAAAGTATCAGAGTAAGGAAAGGCACACAGCATGAGCTTTCCTATGTTTAACTTTAATAAGGTGTTCACACCATCCACTATGTCTTTTTTAGTAATACCAGTACTATTACCTAAAAGTAGAACCATTGTACAGTAATGGTCTATGTTTGTATTTACAATTCTCTTAATTATTTGTTTAAAACTAATGTTATGGTAACTATGATTGGTAAAACTATGACTAAGGTAATTGTGTAGTATTTTCCCAAAGCCTGAACCTAATTCATCACAGAATAAAATAGTTTTATTAGTTTCCTGTGTATTGACACAGGTGTTTGCTGGAAGAGCCAACACCGGTGAAACCATGTCAAGCTGAGGCTGAGGAGATGGTGGTTGGTTGGCACTACTGCAGGAAAGATTATTAGTCAAATTCTCGTACTTCTCAGCATTGTCCTTCACCAGGTCCAGTAGTTCCCCAGCCTCAAACAAGCGTTCACTTAGTTGATGTTGTGACAATTCATACTTTTCAAAAATATCCTTCAGCATGTGTTCTTTGTGTAATAAATCATTATAAAGGAGTTGAATATCCGTGTCATATTTTTTCCTACATTTATCTAGTTCAACAGTACAAATATTTAAGTCTTTTGATAGGGTGACACGTTGCTTTCTAAGGGAAAGATTTAATTTTAAAAGATTTTCTTTTTTGATTGATTTTTGTGACCGTTTAATGAATTTCTTGACTTTAATATATTTCTTTAGTTTTTTGTGACTCATAACAACGGGACATAATGGCATGGTATCATCACCAGTCAAATCTATTGTTACCGCTGGCTCACACACTGATTTTGACCTACTGCCTACCAACTCCTTGAACAGGTTATCGGTGTTCACAGCTTGTTGCCTGACTTTGACCGATTCTGAGTGAGATAGGGCCTTACGGGCATCACACAATTCATGTTGAAGTTCTGTAATTTGGTTTAAAGCTAGTTCGTGGGTGTCACTGCACTCTTGAAATGTTGTTAACTTAAACTGTAATTGAGTGTGTTGGTCAGCTAAGTCCATGTGTTGTGTATGTAGCTCAGCCAGTTTATTCTTAGGGAAGGTGTTTTTGTCTACTATATTCTTCACTTCCACCTCGCTGTCATCTCTTTCCTGGAGCAACTGTTTACATAAAGCTTTAGAAGCCTCGAGGTCCTTTAGTGTAGCTCTAAGTTTTGCTTCCATCTCTTTGATTGTAGCACTGCGGGTCATCATTTTCTTTAAAATATCAGTCACCTGGAATGTGTGTAATAAAGTGCAGCTAAATGATAGTGAAAAAGAAAATGTTTCTTGTTTATATTAATAGGAGGTAGGTGGTAGGAAAAAAAAAAAAAATGTTTTAAATGAAAATAAGTATTGAGTTGGGAACAGAAAGATAATACGATTAGATGAGGCTGTTAGAATTGAAGGGAATGTTAAACATAGATAAAGTAAGATGAATAGGTGGGTACAATACCTACAATAGTAACACTTTAAAGTTAAATTTTAAGTTTCTACAAGTTTAGGGCACATTACAAGTTTGCAAGTTTTATCTAAGGTTTATAATTATAATTACATACAAATAATAATAAGCCTATTATGTGTAGTACACTATGAAGTGTTTACTGTCTGGGCGAATGTTTCGTCGTCGATTTTGCTTCCACAACTTGTCAAGCAAAAGGAGACATAAACCGAGCCAGTGTGTGATGGACGTAGCTCAGAGACCTGAACAGTATTTCGTGATGTTCAGTGGTATGTTAATACAACTTAGATAAAACAAAATACTCCCCGGGTTCGATGATATTTCAAATCCTTCACCCGATAAAGTGGTGACTTGTCAGCCGGTTTTTGCTATGCTTATTGTGCGAAGTTTTCGCGACAAAAACACTGCATATGTACTGTACGTATAACTTATCACTTAATTTTAGTTATTTAACACTAATTCACGTAAATTAAAGACTTTTACACATTTTGCAAAATAACTAGCAACCGCTCAGTTTTTAGCTTCTTTTCGTGCAAGACGATGGACTAAAGTTTACGTTTGGTGCGGCTTGGAATGCTGTGGAAGCCTTAAGGTGGGAGAAACACATCACGTACGATTTAAGAGCAGGTACGATTTGAGCAAGTTTACCCTATATAGGTTGTTTTCTAACTCCACCACTGTTCTTTTCTGATTAATTTCGTTGCGGGACTTGTCGAGTTGCATTGCCTCGACCCTTTTCTAGTGGTAGTTTCTGATCCATGCGTCATGTTCGTGAACGGGCGCTGTCAGTAGAGATTGGTCAACTCTTAACTGCCATGGCTTTAATCTTGATTATTTTTTATATTTATATTGCTAAATTACTTCCATTGTTTTTACATAAAAAGCAATAAGAATTATTGTAAGTAGTATTTTGTAAAAACTTGATTTTTAAAGAGTGTACGTGGAGTTTATTGCTTGTTCTTTTTCATAGAGACCTACCCTATGTTTTGGAACGAGCAACTAGCTTCAACTTTCTGACTAACTGACCGACACCTTGACAATTCAAAAGTGTCTGTAAATGGTTTAATTGAAATAAATGCTTTGACTTTGACTTAGCCACTGTTGATTCTGGCTTTAAAGAGTTGTAGAGGTTTGGGAATAGTGTGGCGGGATTGTCCCATAAAAAATAATTACACCGAATCCCGAATCGTAGTACATGAAATTGTAACCGAGTAAATGAAACAGTACACAAGAAAGTAGGTAGTATTTTTTGTTTTTTTAAGTGGGGAAACACCACAACATTGAAAATGACTAACTACTTATATTAGTGTAGCTATTGCCTGTGCGTTCGACTAGACTAACAGCAACGGTCGACCGGTAAAGATAAAGATAAATTTATCTGTCAAAAACACGTGTAAATTGAAATCAGCTGGTAAGATAACAAAAAAATAAAAGTTTCAACATGTTTTGCCTGGAAAGGCGTACAAATACAATATTATTATACTACAAAGTGCAAAACAAACAAAGTTTAAATGTTAAATTAATAATAATAATAATGTCAATAATATAATTCAAAGAACAAAAAATAATAATAATCATAAGGTCAAATAAATTTTAATTGTCAATTATATAATTTAAAGCACAAAAAAACCATAATATTATGTAAAATTAATAATAATGTCTAAAATACATCCTCTAAATAATCCGGTCGATCACTATTGAACGGTTAGCCACCCCTGTTTAAAGTACGAAGTGTATAATCTACCTTTGTCAAAATAATGATGATAAGACTCATCATGAAAGCACAGAAAGTAATCTTTAAACAGGTAGTCCACAAATTAGTCAATGATAAAAATGATTAAAACCATTATATGTTAGAATGAACCATAAAAATTACGCCACGAATAATAATTTGACAGAAATAGCGCGCGTTCCATTCAAACGTATTATAGTCATGTTTCTGTTAATATTTCGGTAGCTCAATGACATTTTGTTGATAAGATAGGGGTGCCTACTAATAGCAAGGCTTATGGTTACCATATTGATCTTTTCCCAACTATATTGAGGTCAGTTTTCAGTCGACAGATGAATACCAGTGTTTTATTTGAAGCGACTGTCTGTCTCACCTCCAAAACCTTATTACTGGGTAACACGATAACCCTTTGGTAAGACTCACACAGCACCAGATGAATCTCACTCGGCACGGGTGTGAAATCTCAGCCGAAGAGGGTGAGATATCTCTGGAGCTGTGTGTACGACTTTCTGGCTTCTGACTACCCATAACGACTGTCAAAGGTCTACGAATGACAGCCGGAACCAATGGCTTTATGCTTTCCGAAGAATGGGGGGTTCTCGGTAGCAAACTGACGGTCACCCATCCATTGAGCGACCGCGGCAAGTGTAGCTCAACCATGACTTATTTACTTAGTCGCGAGCCTTATTATACTTATACTTATTGTCAAAAATATGGCTAGATTACTTTAATATAAACCGTGTAATTATTTTGAACTTAACTAATTTGACGAAAAACTGACTTGTATATAGGATGTTAAAAATGAACTTTACAAACGTGTACTTGCTCAGTATCGTAAAACGAATATATAGCAAGAAAAAGAATCTGAGCTATGTTAATTTTTCACATGTAGAAGCAATTTAGTTAAATTTTAAACTACATAAATTGCTTCTACATGTGAAGAAAAAAATTTTTTTTTTTGCTATAGTTTTGTTTGTTTAGTTTTTGGATACTGAGCAAGTACACGTAAAGTTAATTTTTTAACACCTTATATATTATTACCAAGTCTTGATATCAATCCCCTTATCTTTTCTGCAGAATTTTATGGAGTTTAGTTATATATTGAACAAAATATGAACAGGAGACGTTTGTAAGGACTGCTGTCAGTACAATAAATTCTCATGAAATGTGTCGATTGAAAGCAACTTGTATCCTTCTGCATAGTAACATCCTTTTGTAATTATTCAACTTAGTGCTTCATTAAATTGAAAACAGTGGAAAACGTCGTTAAAAAATAACTAAGTACGAACATGTAAGTAATCAATATTTTTCATTACTTCATAATATTTTATTACAATCATCAACGGGAGGTAACTTAATGTCGTCTATTTATGAAATTATATTTAGTTAAAAATAACTTGATATGCCATTTTTATAACATATATATTTAGATGTTGATTGACCTTATTATTATTTTAATAGAAGAAGATATCTGTAAAACGATAATTATGACATAAATTGGACTAAGTAATTAAAATAATTATATTTTAATTGATGTCAGGTGCTGTTTGTTCTTGGCTGTAAACCGATCTCAGCTTTTGCTGTAAAACTCGAAGTGCGGCTATACCTACTTTTAACCAGCTAGAACCAGGTGTAGCCGGTAGTAGTGGGTTAAATTTGCAGGTGTAGCCTGCGAGCTCGGGACTTGAGGCACCAAACCATTGAGCAGAGGAAGAAGGTCGACGTCAGGTAGACGGAGCCCCGCTGCGCGCGGGTCCTATTTATGTCTATCACCAAACCGAACCTCGGGGTGCCCCTGATGTCGGTGTGCGGCTTCACTTAGTTCTAGCCGCTATGACGAAGGCTAAACCTTATTCTAACTGAATCAAAATAAGTAGGATACATCTATACTCCATTTACAATAGCATTAGACAGAAGTTTTTTGATACAAAGTGTGCATTAAAAAAAAGGTTCATTTCAATGCACACTTTGTATCAAAAGTACAATAAACATGATAAAGTTACGATAGACACCGAATTTATTATAATCTATTTTTACAGTAGCTGCCGCGCGTATTTGTAACTATTTATCTTATATATATAAAAATCTTCTGTGCGTGTGTATGAAAGTGAACTCCTCCTAAACGGCTGGACCGACCTTAATGAATTTTTTTGTGTGTGTTCCAGTGGATTCGAGAATGGTTTAGATTCACAATTGGACCCGGTTGGTGGCGCTGCAGTCGAGTTTTGGGACTTCTTAGATGTATGTCACCCTGGTACTAGGAGCGCAAAACTGTCACCGTGGTACTAGGAGCGCATAACTTATGCGCTAACTCGAGAACGGCAAGGTAGCTCTCTTCGCAGTGAAGAGGTACCAGGGTAGCATAGATCTAAGGGTAGAGGCCTGGGAAGTTATTCTGCATATTTTAATTAATTGGTAGGTTGATAGGGTAGGTAGGTAGGTTGATAGGATAAGTAGGTTGGTAGGGTAGATAGGTAGGTATGTAGGGGTAGGGTAGGTAGGTAGGTAGGTGGTGTAGGGTAGGCTAGACCAGGTTTTTGTACCGATGTTCAAGGCAAGACAACGTCTGCCGGGCCCGCTAGTTCAGTCTAGTAACTAAATGAAAGCCACATAATTTTATATTAAAATTATGTGGCTTTCATTTAGTTGTATATTTAATTCCAATTTAAAATTACAGTGTCAATGCTAAAAACCTAACAGAAGCAGGGATTAACAATACCCGGAACGTTAATGTTACCTAATCTTTAAAAGACTTTTATTCTGTTTATATTATTATTATACGTCCAGATTTAGTACTATCTTAGATCTATTCATCAAAATAATGTTAAAATAAGTTTAATTAAAATTGTTTTAACTTATCTTTGAAATAAAATGTTTTGTAGTCCTGCTTGAGCCTCTTTTTTTTAATGCTATTATAAATGGAGTATAAGTTTAACCGCATGTGGCCGGATGTATCTAGTTCTAGCCGGTTAAAACTAGGTGTAGCCGCACTATCGGCTATTAGCCGTAAGATATACACAAGCTCTGCTCAGCCGTTTAAGCGTGAAAAAGTCACAAACATCGATCCCCATGTTAATAATAGCATGAAGTACAGCCGTGGCCTCGTGCAGGACAATTTTGGTTTCTTTTTTTTTAATAATTTTTTTTTTGTGTGTTTTTGTCCTGGGATGCGAATAAATGCTTTTTCTTTTTTTCAAGTAGGATTAAATTTTCCTCTACTCCCCTTCCCCTTCTCTCTTTCTTTGTTTGTAATAAGTGATCCCTAAACTAGTCCCTACATACAAATATACAAACAAATTTTACCTTTTTTTTTAATATTAGTATAGATTTAGACGACTTCTAATCCATTTATGAATTTGCTTGTTTCGCGTACATCTTTACTAATAACAATTTACCTGTTTGCTTTCATTAAACTAATTATAAAGTCACATTAAACTATCTCGAACATACTCGAATGCAAATAAGCACTTTGTAACAAATTATAACGGGCGCTTTAGCTATTCAAAATGATAAAAATAACGCATTTAATTTCCTTCTCATAACGTGTAATCGACAAGAAATAAAATGTAACTACATTTTCTTAAAAAAGAAATGAAAGAAACAATGTAATTACAACTACGCGCGTCCATACATTATGGGCGCGAATTTTAATTGAACGTTCCCAGTGTGGTGAATTCTCTTTCGTGTAGAAAAAGTTGTCCGCACTGAGTTGCAGGTTCGGTGTCCTGCCAAGGCCGCATTTCTCGGCCGAAGGAAATAGCCCGGGATCATTTCTCCACTTGCAAAAATAAAAAAGATGTGCCGTTCGAGTAAATGTCAAACTGTATCTCTGTTAGTGTTGGGTACACTGTCTGGGGTTTAAAGTGGTAGCCGATTTTAGGATAAATTTACACGATAAAAAATTGTGTCAGGAAGGGACATCGTGACACAGATTTTTACCACGGCTTCAGGACATGACATGATAGATCTCTACAGCAATAACATTTTTCGTCATTTATTAAAAAATAAACTGCTATCCTGTGTGTGTGCTGTATGTTGTAGCCCGTGGGGTGTGTAACAGGTCTACTAGTTTTATGGACTAAAAAGCTAAGTAGACTTGTACGTTAAACTTTAATAGCTCACAAGAATGCGATGAGTATAAAAACAGAGATATAAAAACACTAACCTAGACGCACTAAGTAGTGGCAGAGATTTCCAGGCTCCACAGCCTGGCTGGGAAACAGGATCGGCCGAAGATAAGACTGCCGCGGTCGGCTCCTAGCTTTGGGACAGAGGTCCCCAGGGGATCCTAACAATAGGACCCGCCCTGGGAGCAGCAGGCACGCGACGGCTCGATGTCACGAAACAGGACTGTTACCAAGTTTTGGTTGTGGACCGGTAGACTTTTAAGTCATTCAGCGTGTTACTTAATGGACAGCGAGATCTAGACTGACTCATTTTACAGGTTTCTTTCCAGTCGGCTCTTCCGAAATTCATATTATTTTCCAAGTATCAATTTTACTTCTGGAACGCCCGTATCGTCATATAGCGGGGTATTTAGTACCGGCCAGGCTCAATATTTTATTGTAGTCTGACAGTTATTTTTATTCAGTTAGTGCGTAAAGGATTTTTAAGAACACCAGATACATTAGCGGGTGTCCAGCTGTTTAGTATAAAATACAGCAATACACACATATATGCGACTACAAATATATCAGTTTGAAGGTTTTAAGCTACACATGCCAAAAACTAATTAAAAAGAATTACTGACAATTTTGTCAAGGTTGACAACTGTCATTAGAAAACGTGTCACAACAAACATTATTTATTTTCCAGATTTATAAAAAGAAACTATAATATATTTAATTAGCAGACACACAGTCTTTATGCTCGATGGAAAATAGGTAAGTACTTTTAGTTTATATATAAAGTAATAAAAGATTCCAAGAATCCTATAAAAACAAGTATTACAAAATAGAAACAGTAATTGAGAAAAATGATTGTATGCATAAAAAAGTAAATATAGCATATGTATAGCATATACTATAGGTGTCCGGGCTAGAATAGCACCCCCCCATTTCATCCCGAGGGTATCGTCGAAGGCGACTAAGGGAAAAGATCCGGCAGCGGCTTCCGTGTACTTACCAACTTTACTGCGATCCCCAAGACGCCTGCCAAGTGTGAGGATTATGGCACCCCCCCACAATGAAAAGAATGCAAGCAGCTGGTTTCCGCTCGTTGTGGCGTTCTATGGGGGAGGCCTTTGTTCAGCAGTGGACGTCTTCCGGCTGATGATGATGATGATGAAACTGCTGTTCTGTTCATAGGTACATTTGATAGGTACCTACTGCAATACCTACGCGATAAAATTTATGAAACGACTGATTTCATTTCCACCGTGTATACTACTAAACTTTCACAAATGGTATTTGAAAACCTACCACATAAATTCTACTTTTTCCATAATTTTGAAACCAGTAGTCGAAAATATGTTTTTCTTACTCCTCCGCTGTTCTTAAGCTGAGACTCCATTAGAGGCAGCCGCGGGTCAAGGCTGCTGGCTCGACTCGCGGTATGGCCAGTGGAGACGCTGCCTTGGGTCGAGGCGTGCCTCTACTTGAACCAAGTGAGCGCTCGCGGCGAGGCGGCTCATTACGAGGCTGCTCAAATGGTGTCCCAGCTTTTACTGATTAATTTCGTAGCGGGATCCAAGACAGTTGTAATATTTCTCCGGGACTAATCGAGCTTCATTGCCTCGACTCATTTCTAGTGGTCGCCACTTTTGATTCTGGCTTTTAGAAGTTGCAGTGGTTGGGGAATAGTGTGGCGGGATAGCCCTATTAAAAAAAATGTTGAAACCAGCTCCTAAAAGATAATACAATAACTAGCAAAGTCAATCAAGTTATCAAGCAATACGTGTCATAACTCAAAACTTAACATACAATACGCTCCTCTAAAGTTGCACCACAATTAATTTATTTACCCATTTTCAGTATCATTAAATCTGCGGGCTCGACCACAAATCAAAGCCTTAAAGCGTTACCAATGATGGTGACCATCGGACACATTGTGGTCGTGTGTGGCCTATTGTTTCGTCTACCCAACACTACTCTCAGGGAAACGGGTTGTCCGATACTTATCTACATTTTACGTTAGCCCCAGCTATCATTAAAACCGATATGAATGCTGTAGAGATTTTTATTCGTATTTTGTTGTTCTTCGATGAAAGGGAGAATTTATTTTGCTATGTTTTTACTTTTTTACATTCATATTGTATTGAAGGTTTTATGGAAAAAATCAACTGCGAATAGCGTGGATTTTATCTATAAGTAAAATTTAAAAATGTGTCTGTTTGTAATGTGTAAAATAACAGATTTTTAATAAATGCATGTGAAAGTATATACTTGTACCTATCAAAAACATTTTTTTTATATTTCTGTCTGTCTGTTTCTTCCGGTTAATCTCTGAGACGGCGGGACCGATTTTGACGGAACTTGCACTGGCAGATAGCTGCTATTATAAGGATTAACATAAGCTTTTATTTTGGAAAAATAATACCACGCAAATAAAACCCACTGATAACGCAGATGAAGTCGCGGGCATCGGCTAGTAATATCTACATATGTATGTTCAG
This sequence comes from Charanyca ferruginea, assembly GCA_947361185.1. Lineage (NCBI taxonomy): Eukaryota > Metazoa > Arthropoda > Insecta > Lepidoptera > Noctuidae > Charanyca > Charanyca ferruginea. The sequence continues at coordinate 24,354,397 of OX376058.1, read as the reverse complement.
ATACTCGCCTTTTGTTCAAACGATTCGATCAATTCGACCAATTCTCGTAATGAGAACCTTAGATTATAGATACGTCTCCGCGCGCTACTACTAGATACTAGGGTGTGATACTGTAAGACCTCACTCTTAACTTCGAATCTGAATCCGCTGTGAATTTCTTGACTGGCATTCTAAAAACTCGGTTGATAATTCGAATTTACACTAGCGCCACCCTTGCGAATGTGTCAGCGAGTTGAACTAAATTGACAGGGAGATTTTGACAGATAAAGTATGAGATGACCTAAGAAGTACCATTCTGTAAGGTAATTTCCCCGTCACTTCGACGCTCACTTTGCACTCTAACCCGATACAAATAGCGCGGAGACCGATCCATAATCTAAGTGTAAAACATTCAATAGCTACTCGCAATCTCAGCGATGTCAAAAACTTGTCAAAAACGTAGGAAAGTTGCAGTTATTTTTGACAAATGGAGACAGAGGGTAAAATGTGAAAGTTGCTAAAAGTTACTAGAATTGCCCCCGCACAAACGACGAGTGACACAGCGCAAAGCGACATTTTAGTACACCATTAAAATGTAAATAAAGAACAGAACTATAATAAAACGAATTTTATTTACGGCCAGCTACCGTAGTACGTAGTACGCTAGTCAAATGACTTGATAACCTAATAGAGTTTTGAATAAAGAACCGGTATAGTGATAACAGGTACAGAAGGATGTATCGGACAGGTGTTCTTGACCATATTGGTCGGTTGCAGGACACCTAGGACCCGTAATTAGTGTTGCGAGCTGTTGTTTTAATCCTGTAATGCTTAGCCGCTTGTTAAAAGGATGTTTGGGTGGGGACATGGGATGAGCGGTAGCGGCTTGTTGCCAGATATTTTATCTTTAAAAATAAACCTACGCTAGAAACTTCTTCTGTATCATGGGTGAGTATTTGTGAAGTATTTTAAGACTATTAATATAGGTTTTTTCCTGGAAGATTTCTTCACGTCAAAATGTCCTATCCCCAGGAATTTTAATTTAAACCTTTTAATTTATATTTCTTCAAAATAAAACATATTCATGAAAATGCACTTTAAAACGTCATTTAACAGAAAAATTAATTGCATCTAGTTGTCTTTCCAAAGAGTAACATAATTACACGTGAATACGATGTACCTTGTATAAAACCACTTAGAATATACACTCAGTATTACAAATAAAAAATGATAGCTAAATTAGGTGCATTCAGATATTTATAGTGCAAGCTTTTTTAAGCCTGTAAAGGGCAATATTGAAGGGTCTTTAAATAAAAAAATACGCGTAAATAATTTTAAACGTCCAAATTATAATTCACTTAGTTGTAACTTGTAGGTTTAATTTTTTTTTTTTATGTAATGATAACTTTTTCTCTAAACTCGCTACTCGCTTCGCTAACTGAATGAACCCCAACCCCAACCCGTCAATGAAGGTTGTCAATCGTGCTTCGATGTCACCGGATGTGATGCGCTGACCATCTGCAGTTCCGGCCAGCTAGACTCTTAAAATAAAAGAAATATAACTCTAACACGAGAGTAAAAGGGTTCTGTAGCTATATTTTTAAGCCATTTTAAAATAAAAGCATTACCAGCCTATTTTTGTTCCACTGGAAAGCAAAGGCCTCTTCTCATATTGAGAAGGCACAAACATTGATTAATAATAATAAAAAGTTTAATTCGACCAACAAAGGATCATAGCCACACACATTTATAATAATACCAAAAACACAAAACAATTAAATAGACCACATACACATAATCAAAATACCTACACACCTAACCTAATACATAACCTACTGATTTCGATTGCTCAGTAAGTGAACCATATTGGTTCAGGTACTGGCAATCGAACTTCAGCGCGAATGTCCTCAGGATGCTATTGGAGCTAGTCCGAATCCTACGCACCAGGGATGTGCAGGGTTCTATTCTACTTGCCGAGTCGCAAGTAGAATAGAAACAGTCTACTTGCGACTCGGCGAACATCCCTGACGCGCTTACTCAAGGCGGATTGGCGATTTCAGACTTATATTTATTACAAGTCCAAGGTTCATTACGATGTTTTTCTCTACCGATGTCAGTGACGAGCCGTCTGCAGAAGACATTTGATCCTTAATCAAAATTTGTATTGTTGGAGTTATTGAGGGTGTATAGTGTGTGGCAACATCTATTTATATGAACTACGACTGACGTATTCTACATCGCGACATCAAAGTACTCCATAATATTACAATATAGCCTTGAACATCACCCACAGTAGCCTGTCGGTCTTTTATCGGGTACATTTCAGAGAGTGTGCTTTGGAGTTGCACAACGTAATCCCCCATCTCCATTCCATCATCGGACGAACAGAGATACGGCGAAGCGTTACCGCTATGATTGAAGTTCCACGGTCTAGAACCAAGCGCTTTGCTTCCACATTTATTATGCGAACTGCCAGACTGTGTAATTCACTGCCACAATCTGGGTATCTTTAAGCCACGAGTGAATCGGTTCATCCTAAGCAAGCTCCACCTTAAGCCGCATCATCACTTAAGATCAGGTGAGTTGCTGCCAAACGCACGCTAATAGAATATAAATAAAAATATACACGATCCCGACAATATCGGTCAGGTAGTAGCTCACCAGGCACAACACCCATCCTCCTTATTCAATAGGGGATGAGGAACTTTCAACTCCTCTAAATGTGTGTTTAAGGGAAACCTACGTACTTATCATATGGATAAACCCAGGTTGACCCATGATCTACATTTTAAACTCACGCGCACATTATCAGACCATTTACACGCCAGGGCCGCAAAATACAAATTGCTTGGGCTTTTTAAATTATAAATCCGAGAACACACCTCGCATTTAATGCCAGTTTAATTTATGTACCGACACTTTTCTTTACCTTCGTTTTACTCTTGAATATTCAGCATTATTCATTCAACGTATTCCAACTATCTGAGTATGTCCTTTCACATTTTGATATGGCGTCTCCCTTTCAGACAAAACGCGTCGTTATCTCAACGCTCCTTATGTAGTTTGGCACATTTTATAGTGTGTTCACGACTTAACCAGAATTGTTTTGCTTTTATCATATATCAACTTTCTGATGTATCCATGTCATAATGCTAATTTTTTATGGCTACTGCATATTTTGGCTAGGTTTTTACGTTTAGTTTGTTCAAATATCGTCATCGTGGTTTTTTTATTGCTTTTTTTTAATGACTGCCATTACTTCTCCTTTATCTTATGTTGTGGCAAAGAGTTTCTGCCGCTCTTTCACTTTTATGTTACTTTTATGCTGCAATTAAGAGAATGTGTTCTTCTGTCTGCTGCTAAAAACTTTTTGTTACTATTGCTATACCAAGGGCTTTAATTTTCATTTTCCTCATTAACATTGAACCTCTTAAAGCCCTTGTTCATCAGAGAACATTAATGGATGCATGTTTATGACATGATAATAACAGCGCTGAAGAGTACATATTCGAAGCTGAAGTAAAAATGACTTTTTGTAATAGGTACACAAATTATTTTCCTATTATTGTCAAACCAAAAAACAATAAAATCGAACACTGTGATTAAGTAATCTTTTAAATTGATGATTTATTTAAAATACTTGCAGTATGACTATATTATTTGGCACTAGACAGTATATACTAACAGAGCACGGCCAGTTACATCATTTTCTGCCTACTGTACATTACAACGGTTACAGCATCTTTTGTTATCCTGGGAATATCCTTCTGAAAGCCAGGATCAACATTGCGTCAAAAAATCATCAAAAGCGTCAAGGCAATGAAGCTCGATGAGTCCCGGAGTAACCTTACAAATGTCTTGGATCCCGCAACGAAATTACTCTATCATCTGTGGTTTCGATCTTCCGAAAGGATTCGAGTTGTATATATGAAGTCCTTGCTACTGGATGATAAGGTCCTACAATTTGTCACTAACCGAAGTAGCAGGCGATCCGGTTAACGCATTCACTTGTTCAGATGTTCAGTATTTCCCAACGCCAGCTGTGTTATAAACTTGTGAAGTTTCTCATTACCATCTACGGATCTCCAACGAACTATAATTTATAGCACGTTTCATAGCATGAGCAATGAACTCCGGCCTCATAACTAGTGTTTGCTTAGAGCACCTTTGTCCAACCACGTGGTCGCCACCACCTTTGGACCGGTGTATATTACCTCCACCATATATGGTGCGGACAGGCGTAAGAAAAGAAAAATTATCATGTGAATGAAAAACTTTAGTTTTATTACTACAACTTTTGTTGTTCCCGTTCGTGTATTGATCTATTAACTGCGTTCCTGTTTTTTGCTTGCTTCTTGGATATTATTTCTGCTGATTTTTTTTCTTTTGGATCAACAGATGCTTTCTAGGTTTTGTATTTAGGCGTGTAAGTGGTGTTGTTAACTTCAGCTGGCTCAGTCATAACTAAGGATGGGTTAATAGGATGCATATTGACCTAAAGTTCATGTTTCCCTTACAAAGTATGGATATGACCTCTATAGCTGCTGGATTTTAGCGTGGCATAAGCGGTATTTACCCTTTCCCTAATATCTCATTGTAGGAACATGAACTAGATACAATTTATAATTTTTCATTAGTGACACATATTGTCGGATATGATAGACGTAACTCATCATCCGGACGTCTACTAGTAACTATCAATGTTCCCATTTTGAAATACACCATTCTAGAAAATTTTGTTGGGTCAATGACCACTGTTACCATGCTAAAGCGTTGTAACTATAGAAACAATAAAATTAAAGAAAAAAATCGGTGAAGTTTTTAAAGCAAATTTTTCGCTAAGAAACTACTTAGTTAAAAATTAGCTAGTTAGAACTAATTGATTTGAAGTTTTTCTTTTCGATGCAAAAGTCCATTCCATCCTAAGCCAATTCTAGAAGTTTAGGTAAACATGCAACCGTTAACCGATCTGTCGTCATTACTTTTGCCAATTTAAGTTACCATTACAAAGAGTATTCTAGCTCCTAAAGTAGATAAGGATTGATCATAAGCATTTTTTCTTGCCTGGTGTTGCAACAAAGTAATATCAAAACTGACTTGACATTTAAAATAAGCATCTCTTAACTCTATGTACCGTTCGCCGACAAAATATTTAATTTAAATTAAGAATGCTCGCTGTATTGACACTATCAATATGTCACTAATGATACTTACCGATATTCCAGTATATTTCAACTTCAAGTTCGGAACCTGAAATAGTAACTGTACTTTTAAAAGATAATCTCTCAGATTAGAGAGCTATTTTCAGAAGGCTAGGTAAGACGATTGATGATAAGAATTGTATTGATTGACGCAATTTAAACCCAAACAGTTGTTAATTATTGAAGTTGCTTGATACGCACGGGGTAACCTATCTGGCCCCACAATGTTATCTCATAAAAACCGATCAAGTCCGAGTAGGACACGATAGGCCGTACCACTGTAGAATATTTGAAACAATTAAACATGTATATTAGACCCCGTTTTATTTTTAACTTTATTTTGTTTTTACTATTTGTTGTTATAGCGGTCATACCACAAAAACTTTGTTAATATTTAAATTATCTATCTCATCATCATAATCACCATCATGTCAACCTTTAGACGCTCACTGCTGGGCATAGGTCTCCCCCAAGGGGGAGTTCAGCCGTAATCGCCATGCTTGGCCGATGCATGTTGGCGATCGTAGTAGGTAGCTGTTATGGTACTCAGTAGGACGCTGCTGCCCATGCTCTGGTCAATATCCCTCTGTCGCCTTCTACAACACCCACGGGAAGAAATGGGGTAGTGTTATTCGCGGCCGGCACCACACGGTTCAATTTCAACTCTTCAATTATCTATCCATGACGAGTTAAAAGATTCAGACGGCGTAGCCGTACGGAACTCTATAAAATATGACAGCTCGATTGGCGCACTGGCTGAGCTTCGGCTACTGTGCTACGCGAATATTCGACTCCATCATGAAGCAAATGTTTGAATTACCTGCTGATATTTGTACCAGGCTGTTGAGTGTTTTTGACGTGATAACGTCTTATAAATCGATGTACACCGGCTGCACGCACGAAAAAGTGTCACGTTCGGCCTGAGCCTGAGCGTGCAAGCGAGAGCGAGGAACAAGCCATAGAGAGGCATGATCAATAAGCTCCGCCCACCTCGACGGAAGCCATTATTTGCTTATGTTATATATGTTAGCCATTATGTTTTTTTATTAAAACTATCGTCCGTGAACCGACTTTACAGACAACCAATTTTTTTTAGCTTGAATTACCTGCTGGTATTTGTACCAGGCGTTTATAATGGAGGGGCTCGTCATGGTTAAGCGTTCCGTGGATAGGTGACTATCATTTCATATCGAGAGACTAAGCAGATGATGCTTTGAGGGTTTATATCTCTTAGATTCACACTTGCAAACGCATTAAGAAGACTAATTCAAAAAAAGAAAGTGTGAATAATAAGGCGGCCGCCAAAGTAGGGGTAATCCCGCGTATGTCATCATAAAGCCGTAAAGAAAAACCAAAACCACAAAATCAATAAAATAAGTTATTTGAAAAATTTGACTGGACGTGTGCTGCTAGGCTATTAGAAAGTGCAAAGAACAATTTAGGGAGGTTTTCCTAACTGGGGTGTGATTCTGTAAGACTTCATTCTAAACTTCGAATCTGAATCCGCTGTGAGTTTCTTGATTGGCATTCTAAAAACTCGGTTGATAATTCGAATTTACATTAGTGCCACCCGTGCGAGCGTGTCAGCGAGTTGAACTAAATTGACGGGGAGATTTTGACAGATAAAGTATGAGATGACGTAAGAAGTGGCATTCTGTAAGGTAATTTCCCCATCACGTCGACGCTCACTTCGCACTCGAACCCGATTCAAAGTGTCAAATATATCAAGGTCATTTTGAACCTTATGCGAAGTGAGAGTGAATAGCAATGTGAGATGCGAGTTGTTGTTTGAATTTTTCAGAATCGACCTACTGTATGGAGTGTAGAGTTGACGAAGATTTACATTCTCTTTTCAGAACAGAGTTCATTTGGTCATGTTCCACAAAATTTTATCTGATCGAGCCTTTCCAGATTCATGGCCCAGATTTAGTATTTTGGAATAATAATTAGAAGTCGTTATTACTTTATCAGCAGTTGGTCAGTGCTGCCGAGGCCAGCCCAAGAAGAGGCGGGCGGCGAGATGACTAAGAAGAGACTGAGAAGATGGCTGCTTAGGAAAAGAATACATGGGAAAACCCGGGGGAGGTCTGTGTCTGGTAGAGGGACATCAAAGCGTTTCCAAAAAAACTTGGACCAAAAGTTAATTTAAATTAACAAAGAAAAAGAAGTAGCGATATGTTATAGAGTTGATCGTCAACCATAGGTAGGTAATTGAGAAACACCCTTTTGGTGCTTCGCCAATTACTTGAAAGAAGTAGAAAAACATGTTCACCCCGTAAACTATGCGTTATAAAAACACCATCCACAATTCAACATCCGTACAGAAATTCACGAATTAATATAGAAATGTCATCAAAACTGAAGCGTGGTGTGAATTTTAATGCTTTTTTACCAGCAAACAGGTGTTTCTATACTTTTCCCATGAAATGGAAAATAAAAGTAAAATAATGGACAGGTGGACGATACAAGTTGTGGTGTAATTAAGGGCGGATAAAAGAGATCTTGGCAATCTGGTTTTCAGGGATGATAAGGCTGTGAATGTAAGTGGATAAAAAGGTGGCATTTGTGATTTTAAAATCTGTGACTTAGATACTCGTATATGGTTTACAATATTAAAGTTTGAATATATATTTGTATGCGATACAGTCATAGGCCTTCCGGTGGGTGTATTCCCGTTCACCCCATCGACTTCATCCCACTCGTGGGACGAACGGGAATCCGTTATTATTTTTCCCAATCATCCCACTAATTTTGTTGATGGGACGAACGGGAATAATTAATTAATTTTTTTTTTAGTCCTATTGGTCCCACCAAATATTTTTCCCGATCGTCCCACTAATTTTGTTGATGGGATGGGCGGAAATAATTTTAGATATAGGTATTTCTTCTTAGATATATGTCACCCTAAGGAAATAAAATCCGGAAATATAAATTTGGTTAAACCGGCTAAACAAACTTTCATTCATACCGTTGGTTGTCACTGAAATCGCTCATTTCAGTGACAACCAACGGTACTGAGATTAGAATGCGAACCATCCAAAAAATACGAGAATGGCAACTCGTATAGATCTACCTAGTGTTAAAAAATATTGAAAAAGCAAAAATGAATGAATCGTGTAAGATTTATAAGAGTAGGATTAAATATACAAAACTACGTGATGTGTTGGGGCGGTTGCTGCAAAAGACCCCAAGCAGTACAAATATAGCCTTCTTGGAACCTATATGTTTGAGAAGTGATCTTGTTTTACGGAACATTGCCAAGCAGCTGGTCGACTCTTCACGTGACCCGAAGGCTGGTCTATTCATGGGCCAAAGCATTGCAACATTGCCATACAAAGTGGCAATGCTGCCTGTTGGAAACATTTCGCGTTCACAGCGATGTGGAAGAGTTTTTTGATGCTCTATGAGCTGCCTTATTTTTGAAATTGTATATAATATTTTCATTATTATTCATAAGAGTAGGTTAATAAATAAAATTTACATGCGAATCATAACATTTACTTTCATAAAATAAATATATCAGTTAATGACTTATACAAATCGTCGGATAGACTTTCTAAAATTAATCTACATTCGGCTTTTACCCTCATTAGATTTTGTTCTTTTGGTCCAAATTTTATGTACTACCGCCGCTCTTCACCTTTGTGGAAGCAGCCACACCTCTTGGACAAAATTGATCAAATTATTAAAAATACTTTAACATCGATTTTGAATGTGGCCCTGGATGACCGAGCGTGGCTACAAGCCACCCTGCCCATTCGTTATGGTGGTCTCGGCGTCCGCAAAATTTCCAGTGTCAGTTTACCGGCTTTCCTGTCCTCCGTCCACAGCACCGAAAAGTTAACCAAAAAAATTTTATCTCCATCACTCGTTGACTTTGAAGTGCCGTGCTTGACTGATGCGATGAACGCCTCTAAAGTGACTTGCCCGGATACAGATCGACCCGTGAACCCATCTTCCCAGAGACAATGGGATGAGCCGCTCTGCAGGTTGGTACGGAATAATCTAATTCATACGTCCACCAATTCTGCTGAGCGTGCCCGCCTACTGGCTGTGGGTGAGTGGGAGTCGGACCTCTGGCTTCAGGCACTTCCATCACCCAACATCGGTACTATGCTGTGTGATAATACCTTCCGACTCGCTACATGCCTGCGTCTGGGCGCTCCATGCGGGGCTCCACATCGCTGTCAGTGTGGTGAAGCAGTCGACTGCCTCGGACATCATGGCCTATCCTGCAGTAGGAGCGCAGGCCGAATGGCACGGCACGCCAGCATCAATGACATCCTCCGTCGTGCTCTTGCCACCGCCGGGGTGCCTGCTATTTTAGAACCGAATGGCTTGGCACGTGACGATGGGAAGAGACCAGACGGGATGACCATAATGCCTTGGAAGTTGGGTAGGCCTTTGGTGTGGGACGCAACATGTGTCGACACCCTTGCGCCATCTCATCTTCCTAGCACAACGTGTTGTGCTGGGGCGGCTGCTGCAGGTGCCGAAAACCTCAAACGGCGCAAATATAATAACCTTCTTGGAAGCTATATATTTGAGCCGTTTGGGGTGGAAACTCTAGGGCCATGGGGTCCGAGTGCCCATATTGTTTTTCGTGACATCGCCAAGCGGCTGGTCGACTCCTCACGTGACCCGAAGGCTGGTCTATTCTTGGGTCAAAGAATCAGCATTGCCATACAACGTGGCAATGCTGCCAGCCTGTTGGGCACGTGTCCCGTTGACAGCGATGTGGACGAGTTTTTTGATGCCCTTTGAGCTTTCTGCCTTTTTCCTAGAATTGTAAATAATTTTATTATTTTGATTTTTATGGTTAATAAATTGTATGTTTTCTTTCAGACTGTTAGATAGGTATCATTATTTAAAAGTAGTAAGGTCTGTTAAAATACCTCAAGACCGAATTTCAATGTTACCTATACAAGTAGAAATTATTCGTACGTCTGTGACCACATAACGGTCCCAACAGGATGCGGTGCAATAGTCACTGTCTTTATGGAAAAAAGGTAAAAAACATAAATAAATGCAAGCTTATTGGATGCTTACCGATAGCTATTTATCGTAGTTGCACATTTATCGTCTGTGGTTAGTTTATTAATACAATCTAGATAAACATTATGTCCAGTATTTGTTGAGCCTTCATAGAGGCGCTGCTCTTTAAGGCAAACGTCAAAAAGCTGTCAAATTCGATACCGAAAAATGTAGTTCCAATTTTCGCCGTTATCAAGATACACTGGTCGTCTAACTTCAGAAAAAAAGAACACGTTTTAACAAAATTGCCTAGGATTTTTTATAAATATCTATGTTGAAAATTATCAGCATGTTGAACATCGATCGATTATGGGATATTGAAAATAAATTAGTATAATACTTACGCATTGATAATCATTATGAACTTATAATAAAATCCATTTTATTACTTACTAATATTATAAATGTGCCAGTGTGTTTGTTTGTTACTGTTTCACGGCTAAACTACTGAACCGATTTTGATGAAATTTGGCATAGGCTAAGCTGGAACCCTAAGGGCGCCTTCAAATTAGTCGCGAGCCAGCAGCGCGACAGCAGCGCTGCTTTGTATATCCAAATAAATAAAGTCGCGCGAGTGCAACGCTATCAGTCGCGCTGCCGTTGCGCGACTTGTCTTGTATGGATTTACAAAGCAGCGCTGCCGTCGCACTGCTGTCGCGCTGCTGGCGCGCGATTAATTTGAAGGCGCCATAAGAAAGGACATAGGCTACTTTTTATACCGCGACTTAGTCTGCTTTTGCAAAAACCGACATTCACACAAACGAACACAGAACACAGAAGTCGCCGGCATACGGTACAGTAATTAATACGTTAATGACAGTGACATTGCAGAACTATGTATAAATCATGTTAATTTTGTAAATGAAATTAATGACGCTTGTGGTTTGATTAATCAAAATTCTTTTTAAAAATGGCGAGGTTTAGGAAACATTTTACTTCTTGGGGTTATTGCCGTATCGACCTTAAAAATAGTGACCATCAGATCTGTTTTTATAAAATTTGACCTTAATTTGGCCCCAATTTTTCAATGCAAACGTTTTATATTAATTTATTTTTAATTGGTGAATGTTTTGGATTTCTCTTTACTCACATTGTTTTCACATTATGTATAGAAGTAATAAGAATAAAAAGCGCGAATTTTGTAAAATCTTGATTAAAAAGAATCTCCGTGGAGTTTCTTGCTCGTTTTTCTCCATAAAGACCTACGTTTTGGAACGAGTAACAAGCTTCAACTTTCTGACTTAACTGAGTCTTTGACAATTCAAAAGTGCCTGTAATTGGTTTAATTGAAATAAATGCTTAGACTTTGACTTTGTTGATCTATACTTCTAATGTGTGAGTAATTTCCGGAACTAGTCATCCGATTTTAATAATTCTTTGGTCAATAGGAAGTTACGTTATTCCTGAGTGCTATACGTTATATTTTACAATATTAGGGATCCCTAAGAAAATTCATGTGGATAAAAGTCGCGGGGAAATCAGCGAGTTTCATCAACCCCTTCCTTAGACGTCTACCGTAATATTTTCGGGAAAATGAGCCTTTGAAAACAATATGAACAGTTCCCAAGCTGGAAATATCTAGGTATCAGTTGTAACATGGTTTTAACATGGTTTTAACATGGTTTTAACATGGTTTTAACATGGTTTTAACATGGTTTTAACATGGTTTTAACATGGTTTTAACATGGGGTTTAACATGGTTTTAACATGGATTTAACATGGTTTTAACATGGTTGTAACTGAAAATAAAGGGTATATTTTAATTTTCCTGCATGTCCTTCGCGCCTTCTGCGCTTCTATGCTGTATGATGATACTTTTAAAAGTCCATACTAATATTATAAATGCAAAAGTAACGCTGTATGTCTATCTGTTATGTTTTAAAGGCAAAACAGATTTTAATTAAATTATGTTAATTAAAGTATGAATATAGTTTGACCCTGGGGAAGGACATAGACTATTATTTAATCTGCGACTTTGTTTACATCCGCGACAACTGACATTCACGTGGAGGAAGCCACAGGCAAAAGCTAGTATTAAGTAACTATTTAAAGTGGTTCCACTACCTTATGGAGTTGCGTACTTTAATGCACCGTTGCTTCGGAAATACACACCAATATGTTCCTCCTAAGAGTTTCTTTATGGATACTGTAAAGACCGAGCACTGATTAATTTGATATTTTGATTGGTTTTATTCAGAAAATAATTCTGACCTAAGGGATAGAATAGATATCCCATTAGAATTTTCGTAGGTATTAAAAAGGGTGCTTTAAAAACTCCAGATAACCATATTCTACATATATGCAAATCCAATAACTGTACCTACCTCGTTCCAATTTACCGTTGTCCCATATTACAATGTCCGAACCGTCCCAATTTACATTATTATTTTTTAACCCGTTCAACAAACGTAGTTAATACTGTGCTGATAAATTCCAAGATATGTATGTATTGATAAGGCTGCTTACAGCAGAAATTGCGGTCGGCCTAGCAAAAGGAGAAATGAAGAAACCCAATTAAAGTCGAGTAACGCCATCATATCCGTTCAAAAGCTTTAATGACCGCTTGCGTGACAAAATCTTGTTTTTGCACTAGCTTTCGTGGTTGGTGTAAGTTAGTAGATGTTGGCTGAATGTCGCAGCTTATATTTACGTATGACGGATGCTCCTGACATTCATAATGAGCTGATTCGACTCTACACACCGAGCAACTATCTCAGTAGCAGAAAACATAGACTGCTAGACGTGCCTTCGTGTCGGACTGCAGCCCGTGCTGCGTCTCCCGTACCGCGCGTGTTGACCGCACTAAATAAGCTCGTGGAAGCCAACCCGGACTGCGATATATTTGATAGTAAATTCGCCGATTTAATGGTTATGTGCCAACAGTTTTGTGAGGAGAATATTTAATTCTTGTTATTACCTACTTGATATTTTATTATGTACTTCATATTTTATGTTAACGTTGATTTATGTAATTGGTTTTGTAAGCCGTGTAAATCATATAAATATAAATAAATAAATAAATAAAAATACGTAGCTTTGTGCTTCTTATAATGTGGTTTCTTGCTATAAATGAAGCATAGTTCTTAGTACAATGATAATGTTTCTATTTGTAAGAAGGTGAGCAGTATTCTAAATAATGATATCCTGAGTTAAATAACTATCCGGCTAAATACTTAAGTAAGTACCAGAAGTACAACGATCATAATGGCCTTCCAACGTTTTCAACCATAACTGGACAAACAAAAAAATAAAAATAAAATGTCTAAAATCTTTCAGAATTGATGTATCATTCAGAACAATGGTGATTGGTTAAATACGTTCCCATATAAACCAGCGGTCTATTTAAAAATCTTGCTCAGAGAATTTATGTGGGACTGTTATCCCACCTCCGGAGAGCCTAAATAGTATGAGTTTTCACCTATTAGTATTATTTATCTATATCTGTATGTACATAAATGTATTTGTGTTTGTATATCAGCTGTCTGACACCCATAGTAAGTACAGGGTCTCCCTAGTTTTGGGTCAGATGGCCGTGTGTCAAATGTCCCCACATATTATTATTATAATTACTATTAGATATTTAGATCGCGTTAAATCATATTAATTTATAAGGAATAATTGTGTTTTCTATTTAATTGTCATCACTAAATGGTGCTAATCGAGTTTAATTACAAATTGAAGTTTAAATGAGAATAACTCATGCAAGACTTTCTGAAGCTAGGGATTGACAACTTATCTCAAGCTCACTTTAGCTGGACCCACTGAGGGTGATTTTTACTGAATATCGCTAGTGACTGTCGCTTGCACCACACCCCATTTCAGTTTCCGCCGCATCCCAGAGCGGGTACCGTTATAATACCGGCTAGGCAAGTCCAGTCGCCGTACTGTTCTTATAATTGTAGTTAATTCTGCAGTGTTGCCAGCTATCCCATCCTTTATTGGTCATACGGTGATGCCAGATGCGAGGTTTATACTTTTTTCATCGAATTACAATCTTATTTTCTGAATTGTTTTGGTATTTTGATGTTTTCAATGATAAAAGTTATCGGGTTTTTTGTTTGTTTACAGTATAATAGTATCTGCAAGGTTTTTTATGTAAGTTTTTGCGTAAAGGTTGTTGGGGTAAATCATTGCACTTTAGTATGTTCTTTAATTCAAAATAAGTATTATTCACAGGCTTATTAAGTTTGCTATTATTCACAGCAAAATGTGGACTTTGTTCGTCATATCAATAATAAATGTCCGATTCATCCTAGGCAAGCGTCCTCCACCTAAGACCGCATCACCACTTAAGATCAGTCAGATCCGAGAGTTGCGGCGAAATGCAAGCCTATTAGAATAAAGAAAGGAAAATGAAAAAGAGAAGATCAGTAAAAATGGTAAGACTAGTAGAATATAATACAGGTGAAACGTTACAATGTAATGTTCCAAGTACATTCTAGTCGATGAACGTTCAACAAATAAAACCACATAGTTTACCAAAAACGAAGTCTTATAAAAGGGCAATTAAATACCATAATTCAACAAATTAACACGACAACACGTACATAAATCATCAACGAAAATCGAACACAAAAACAAAAGAATAACGAATCAACAAAATAATTTGCGAAAACCCAGCCAATACAAAAATATGGCTACGTTGATAAAGTTGGCACATTATTCATCGGTACACGCATTACACTGCGGCCACAGGACACAGGTGTTTTCTACCGTGGGAAGCCTTGATCTTGAACCTCGATTGATTGCCGTACTCAGTTTTTTTTTTCAATAAACTAGTTGGTCAACCTGTCTTTGTACGGTATTTAGAGGCGAGCGGTGACAATTTCGTCAAAAAAAGTTGGAGAAATTGTGTTTTATTCTTGGAAGTTCAAAAGTGGTATTCGAAAATTGATTCGTAATTTTTGATGCTGTTAAATGACATGTGATTTAAGAAAAAATATTTTAAATTTCGAAGTCAAAATCTGTGGTCAAAAATTGCAATCATAGAGAGAAATTCTGTACCCCAAAACGATGTTATCAAAATCAATAGAGGGCTCTATTGATTTTGATTTAAAAGATTCGCACACACAGATGCACATACCAACTGACTAATATAGAAAACCACTGTTGCTCTTATAGCGGCTTTCATCTAGAGTTTAAGTGACATTATTTATTGTAATTGCTTGGCTTTAGACTATGCACCTCTGTATAAAGTACATTTAAATTGGATTCAAGTAATTATCCATTACGTAGGTAATTGCGATACGATATATCCATTAGGCTTAACTAGAATTAGGTATCTTCGTGTATAGTTTTAAATTAGTTTTTTAAATTAAACATTTGTCTTTGGCACCTTTAGGTGTGTATGCTCATGTAATTAAAATGGGTAGGCCATATTGCGGAGATTAAAATTAGATTATTTTTCTATAAACGAAAGTTTATAAATAAGTAGTTCATTAATCTAATTAAATAAGGGGTTCATTTATTTGCTCTTGTTATTAGATTATCAAAATCAGGCAAATTATGGTAACACCTTGTTTATTTGAAGAGAATTTGAAGAGAGTTACCATTTTACTTAGATTATCAATTGAGATTGTTTTTATTAATTACACGGCTGCCCAAAAAAAGTAGAGAGTATTTAAGTATTTGAGTTTCTTTATTCTAAACGCTTGAACCAATTTAGATGTATTATGAATTGTTAGAATCATAGATTTTTTACATTTCTATAGTCAGAATCCTTGCATCGTCCCGCGAAACATAGTTAAAGATAACTAAAAATGTAATGTGATAATTAAATCAATCCTCGTACTAACGTCAATTTGTTAAAAATTTAAAAAGTTATGTGTTATAAATCTATGCACGAGGTATTTGTAAACAAAACTTCTAAGTAGCTGAAAAGTAGGAAATATAAAATACAAACATTTTAAATTAAAAAGATTCTGCCTTTTTTATTAAGGTAATATTTGGACTTTTTGCTGAACCTGTCCATCGGAAAAAGGTTTCGAAAACAGAAAATGGTTTTATTAAATACCACTTGAATTTGTGTTTTTGATGAAGAATAGTTTCGAATATAGGATCTTTATTATAACTATTAGCTCGAGTCATGACTTCACCAACGTTAGAAAAAAATCTACACGATTTTATATTAAATTTCCTTTTCATTTACAAATAATACAGAAAAATCCTTGGATTCAGCTAAAATTAATATGGAAGCACTAACTACACATTTATTCAAACTCAAACTCAAAATCATTTATTTCAAATAAACCATTTACAGGTACTTTTGAATTGTCAGAGTCAGTCAGTCAGAAAGTTGAAGCTAGTTGCTCGTTCCAAACAGTAGGTTTCTATGGAGAAGAACGAGCAAGAAACTCCATGAACAACACTCTTTTAAAATCAATAATATGTTACAAATTTCGGTTACATCATTCATATTGAATCTAGGGTACAATGTGAGAACAATGTAACAAGTCGTGTACGTTAAAAGAGGTTTAGATAAAAATATAATCATAATAAACAATTCAAAATAAAATTAGAATAACCGAGGCAGCTAAGAGATGACCAGTCCCAACTAACGGCGCCCGTTCACGAACATGACGCACGGATCGGCATCATTCGACTCAACCATTTTGAAGGGAACCGAATGATCCAACACGCGCGCCACCGTCAGCGAGACATTCCAGTGAGCATGACATACTCCCAACCGCCAGGGCACATTCAAGTCAATGAAAGACATACCTCGTAAATGGTAGCTTTAAATAACATAGTGCTCACATGTATGTGCTATGAAAAATTTATATAATACTAACACATTGAGTTTATACAATGCAAAGATAATGTAGATCTATATCTTCAGCAGCTCCAAAAATAATTAAAAATGCTAATCAATGAATCTATGAACCCTTATGGCTGTGGAGCTAGACTAGCATCCAGCCAAGCATTTTTATCAGTGATGTATTCACCCAATGAATAATATGCCTGGCTGCATAGTGTGCGTTTTATATAAGACTTAAATTTTGTCTCATTTAGTTGAACGATGTGGGGAGGTATTTTATTGTAACATTTTAAACAGTACCCCATGAAAGAAGTATCTACTTTAGCCAGTCTGAAACTCGGTTGAACTAGTTGGTCCCTATTTCTAGTGTTATAATTATGTCTTTCACCCCTTTTACTAAAAAGATGCAGATTTTTTCTAGCGTACATTATGTTTTCATAGATGTATTGACAAGGTACCGTCATTATGTTAATTTCCTTAAACAGTTCCCTTAGAGAATCGCGCATACGGAGATTGTAAATGGCTCTGATGGCTCTTTTCTGCAGAATAAAAATAGACTCGATGTCTGCAGCTCGTCCCCACAGTAAAATACCGTAAGACATTATACTATGAAAATAACTAAAGTAGACCAGTCTCGCGGTATCCACATCAGTAAATTGCCGGATTTTTCTGACAGCATATGCTGCCGAGCTTAGCCGTCCAGCGAGAGATGTTAAATGAGGACCCCATTGTAGCCTTGAGTCGAGCGTGATCCCCAGGAAAACAGTTTTATCAACGAATTCCAGCTTCTCATTATTCAATACTATGTCACAGTCATTACTTTTGACATTTGGTAAAGAAAATCTGATGCACTTCGTTTTTTTTTCATTCAATACTAAATTTTGGACTTGCAGTAAGGCGCTATTTACGTGGTCTAGGTTCTGGGCTCGTCTGTCTATCTTAAATATTAAAGAAGTGTCATCAGCAAATAACACCATTTGTGGTTGATTTTTCAACAGATGAAGAAGATCATTAATATACACTAAAAAGAGGAAAGGAGCCAAAATTGAACCTTGTGGAACCCCCATTTCTACCTTTAAACCATGTGAATTCACCCCATTTATTTGGACTTGCTGCTGCCTATTAATCAAATAAGATTTTACTAAACTAACCGCAAGTCTACCTAGTCCGTAATGCTGAAGTTTCAAAAGTAGTGTGTCATGATTTACGCAATCAAATGCCTTGGAGAGGTCACAAAAAATTCCTATGGCATCTTGCGCCTCTTCCCACGCAGTAAATATGTGTTTTAATAAAGTGACACCAGCGTCAGTCGTACAACGTCCTTTGGTGAAACCATACTGTTGATCGTGTAAAATGCCATTAGTGTTAAAATGATTAAGCATCTGATTAAGCATAATCCTTTCAAAAACCTTGCTGAAAGCCGGCAGCACGGACACGGGTCTATAATTATTAGTGTCTTTACTGTCACCGGATTTGAAAAGAGGTATAACCTTACTAAACTTCATTAGATCCGGAAAAACTCCTTGGTCTACGCACATATTAAATATTAAAGCCAAATAAGGCGCTATTGTCTCAATTATAGACGTACAAACTTTAATAGACATACCCCACAGATCCTCAGTAAATTTTATCTTAATTTGCCGAAAAGCTTTTAAAACTGTCAAGGGGTTAATATGTTTAAATTGAAATTCTAACGGGCAGCCTGGTACGTTCGCTTTTAAAAAGGCAATTGAAATGCCAGGTGAAGAATTTAAAGCTTCCGTGGTTTTAATTGGTATGTTGGTAAAGAAATTCACAAATTCATGCGCTACTTCTATGTTAGAGCTTAGGGGACCACGTGGTGTCTCTAATGTATACTCAGTGTTACGAACTTTTTTCCTGCCCGTCTCGTTATTAATAACTTTCCAAACTGTCTTTATTTTATCGTCTGCCGATTTGATTTTGTTGCTAATGTATAGGGCCTTCGCTACCCTGCAAATATTTCTAAAAGTTTTAGAATAAGTAGCAACATACTTGTTGAAAGTATCCGTGTTAACATAAGGCTTAAGGCCATAAAGCTCAAACAGTCTTTCCCTACTTTTTCTAATACCTCTAGTTGCCCAGTCACTAAATACAAACTTAGGGCTAATATGTTTTGTCTTTTTTTCAAAATTATTATCGAATTCAGACTGCACTACAAAAAAGAAATCATCATACAATTTATTTGCATCGTTATTATTATGGTCTAGAGTACTTAACTTATCATTTAGGGTAACATTGAATCTATTTAATTTACCAGTTGTTATTGGTCTAAATTTTATTTGCACTTTTGTTAAAGGCATTTCAAACATATAAGTTACCGTTTGACCGCTATGATCCGATGGCAGATAATTAACAAATAATATAATTACTTTACAACGTCTATTTCTAACAGGAAGACATTTGCTGTTTATAATTAACATCATACTTTTTAACCGAGTTAGGAAATGCCAGCCAATGGTACTTGAGCTCTCTCAGAATTAATTTGCTCCTGCTGAAGGTTTATCACCGATGAAGAATTTTTCCAGATGTTTCTCTGTATCACATTGCTAAGAGGAATGATAGGGAAGAGGATGAGAAGAAAGGGTAATGTGATGTAGATGTAGGGGGATGGGGGTGTATTATATTCATCAGTAATGTAGGATGGAGAGTGAAATGGAACGTATGAATGGTGTGCAGAATGAAACGTAAAGGTGTGAGTGAGGCAAAAGATGGAAAGAGAGAGAGGATATATATAAAAGCAAGATGGCGAGGACGGTTTTTAAAATAAGCGGTGTGTATTTGAACATACAGCTCGAAGAAGGTATTTCCTAATATTGTTTCAATAAAATTAAGTTCGTGTATTCATCGTTTTTCATTGCCACGATCCCCAAACAACAGTAATAATAATAATACACTTCAGAGCAAATGAGGATGGTGGGGGTGTATTATTTTCATCAATAATAATAATAATACACTTCAGAGCAAAGGGGGATGGGGGTGTATTATTTTCATCAATAATAATAATAATACACTTCAGAGCAAAGGGGGATGGGGGTGCATTATTTTCATCAATAATAATAATAATACACTTCAGAGCAAAGGGGGATGGGGGTGTATTATTTTCATCAATAATAATAATAATACACTTCAGAGCAAAAACCTCTTCTCATACAGAGAAGGCACGTGCATTGATCATCACGCTTGGTCAAGTCGGATTGGTAATTATAGACATATCATTTGTAAATCCAGGCTTCCTCACGATGTTTTCCTGCACCGATGTCAGTGATGTTCAAGATGTACTTAGAAAGAATGTACAGTCAACAAAAGAGCTAAGTATCAATGTCGTCGGAAATACATAGTTGAAGTTTATTTGGAAACCGATGGATGTTTACGAATGATATTTAATTAAATCATTGAGCTGTTTATTCGATCTCTGTTCACTTTATTTTATTTTGTTCAAAAACAACCACCGGTTTCTAAGTAAATTTAAACTATTTCCGACGACATGGATACTTATCTCTTTTAGTGACTGTACTGCAAGGGTGAAATTGAATTCATGAGCAAACTTTTAAAGAGTAACTCAGATCACGAACCCGAACAACTTTCATTATGGAGCCAACTTATACGGCGCGAAAAAAAAACAGCTGTTCTATACATTTTTGCCGAGTGTTACACTTCTGTATGGAACAGCTGATTTTTTTTCGCGCCGTTTGAGTTGACCCCATAATGAAAGTTGTTCAGGTTTGTGGTCTGAGTCAGTCCTTAAAAATTTGCTCATGAATTCAATTTCACCCTGTATAAAATTGAACAACTCACATTGATACTTGCTCGTGCTCGGTTGCGAACCCACAACCTCGTTCATCACAGGCGCGCACTTTAACCACTGAACCATCACCACATTTTCATAAATAAATAATAATTATAATTAGTCTTTTAGTATGACATTTTTTTTGGCTAGTAAAGTATGAATGCGACCTCTTGAAATAATTATTTTGAAGAAAATAAATAACGATAGCCTTAAAATCACGATCATTTTTTTTCAAAAGCATACGGCCATTCCATACTACGCCAACACCTGAAGTTTAGATAAATTTGGATATTCAATCCAATCCCTGTTCATTAAATATCTTCAGGTAAAGATAGAAGCCTTATCAAACCATTGAATTATCAATATTCTCTTGAAGTTGTCAATTTCTATAATACCACTTACAAATGTTCGCTCTTCGAATTTTAAAAAGTCAATGACTATCCCTTTCTTTTGACAGTTTCAACTGTTCGATCACGGTTCGATCAGTTGGTCTTCGATTTTTAAAAGTCAAAGATTTGAATTGCTAAAGCGCAGACGAATCTTTAGAACATATAAAGCAACGTATTATGAATGCACTTCAAAATGATAGAGATTGGGAATTGAAATGTAGTTCACAGACAATAAAAATATGTTTTTTCCGCAATGATATATTGTACGTAGATGCGTTACCCGCGCTCAATAATGGCAATATTAAAGCAAGGCAATTGCCGGGGTTTCACTTCACAGAACATATATACCCTAAAGGGTTTCACTTAGTCACGTACCACCCAGTGTCGCGGCTATACGTCAGTATCGCTCGAAATTCACACATAACTGACGTAACAAAATATGTATGTTTATCTTTTTCTAACAGGAATACGCCGTATGCTTCTGTCCTTTTCTTCGCGCTGTATTTAATTGTATGTGCCTACTGGTATGTATAAAAAATTGCGCCGTTTTAAAGTGCACTAATGTTCGTGTATGACGCGTCTATTTATAATACGTCATTGTTTTTCCGATATAGTTTTTACTTCCTACCCTTGTCCAATGTTACTTGGGTACACAACACGTTTTCTTCTTCCATCCCACACACACAACCACACAACAACACCCCCCCCCCCCCATTCTTCACACAATTCCCTCATCTTTCCTTGGCCTTCCTCTCCCTCTCCATCTATCCACATTTATATTTATAACTTAGATATCTCATACATATAACTCTTTTAAAATCTCCGCAATTTATGATTGCTATTGGAATGTAGGTACACACTGAGGTCAAGATAAAATGGTCGTGTAGTTTTAGAGAATGATGAATGGCTTGCTTGACCCTCTGTTAATTTGTCGATGCATTATGTATGTGCTTCTTGTTTATTTGAGCATTTATTACTGTAATTTGATGGTCCATCATCTTCGTGGACAAAAGTAAAAATTTAAAAATTCCTCCCCACAAGTAAATCTTGATCAGACCTGTGGAAAGATTTTCTTAAATCATATCTAAGAACACTTTCGATCAATCATTTTACAAACAAAAAAAAATACATAAGTCAAAATTGGTTTAGCTGTTTCGGAGGTAGGTACCTACCTAGAATGTTACAAACAGACACACAGATATACACACACACACATGTTAAACTTATAACACTTATTAAGAGAAATAGGTTAAAAAAACACATTATTAAGTGAATATATTTGTTTTTTGAAGTGGTATTTTATTGTCACAAAGTGGTCTTTTATTTCTGTCCATAAAACTTCGTATGAGCTGGAAAATAGCTTTAGTTTAAAAAAGCATAGTTTTGCATTACCTACGGCAGCACATTATTATGCTATATTGAGTTGAGATTTCTATTATTATGTCCTTTATTCCATTTCTTGCAAATCAACAGTTTGTATTTTATTAATAAAAAAAACTACAATAATACAAATTACTTATAGAAACTGTTTTTTTTGTATCTAAAGAAATACAAATGTCTGATATAAAAAAATAAAAAATAAATAACTTTACTCGGAGGATGTAAGTACGGACGCCAGCACATCAAGCCATACCAAACTCTCAAATTTTCCCAATTCAATATGAACCTTATCCTTCTGTAGTATAGTTGAAAATCTATCAAAGAAATTTTCGAATTGTTGTAGGTTGATGTGCTGGCCTCTGTACCTACCTGTTTTAATGGCTGAGTAAAACAGGTAGGTAGGTACATACCTCCGTTATTTTGCACTCAGTAGTAAAAAGAAGAAAGAAAAGGTTTCTCACCAGAAAATCCGGTTCGACGAAATCCTAAAAAACAAGCTTCAAAAATCGACAACATACCGCGTACCTATCCTCAATTTAATAACCGAGTATATGCCTTGAAATTAATTCATAATTTCGAAAATTTCTTAAAGCCAATTATATTGCAATTTATGCTCAACTGTCAATACGGCTAATAACAAAATAAATAGCAGCATTAATATATTTTAACATTATTATAATAATGTCAATATATTGTGTGTTGAGCATTGAAAAATACCAACGTTCACGAGCCTATTAAAAACTGGTTATTTCTGTGGTAAAGCAAACGTTTTAAATCTATGATAAATGTCTCAAATTCAACAGTTAGGTGTAAAGTATTTATTTTCAAATTTAATTTTATAAAGTGATGATAAACAAAAATATTACAGTGCTTAATTTTATTGCCACAATTTATTTTACTTGTTACTCTATTTTTTTGGTCAATTTAACTTTTATTGCTATATTTTACTTTAACTTGGCCATTAAAGTCAAAAATTAAAATCATTTAAAAAAAATAAAAAAATAAAAATGTTTATTTCAATTACATAAAGTTTTAACATGCGTGATTTGGAGATCACCTTTTAAGCAAGAGGATGCTTGTGTTAGGTGACTGGTGGTGATTTATTGTGGATCATGGGTTCGTAAGATGTTGTGTTAGTAAAAGGTAAGTCTGCTATGTCCTTCTGTATGCCTTTGAGGCAAACCGACGGTATGTCATTTTAAACATACAATACAATGTCATACTATAGAAGTTACGATTGTAGAAGCATTATAATAAATTATGATTCATCAACATCACTTCAGGTTACTAGAGGTACACTGTTGGACATAAGCCTCCTCCATGGCGTGAAGTTTTTGCTGGCCCTCTGACTTCCGCATCCAGCCACCACCGGCTTTACAAATTATGAATGTAGAAAAGTATTATAATAAATTATGATTAAATTCTATTAGAACATTTCTAATTACGAGTAATTATTATACTTACAATAATCTTACACAACAATGACATAGTAATGTACTAAAGTTGGAACTTAAATAACTTGGAAATTTCGTGATACGAAAGCCTTTTCCACCCAACAAAAAAGTAAAAGTATGAGCTCTCAATTATTGCGTATACAGCGTTCTTGTTTTGGCCAGTCCCCGACCTACCTCACCCCGGTCATCATTGATGCACGTGTAAAGGCATTTTCCATTTCGACTCTCGAATACGAACAAAAACTTGAATAAAGGAGTAATCATACACACTTAGTATGTACTAAGTACAATTAATATGATTGGCCTTGTAACTTGATTTCTATCATAGTAACAAAGCGTTGAATTAATGACATGCAAATGTACAAACAATTATTTCTTTGGCTTCCGTACATTGAAAGTTATAACACGAGAAAGAGTAATTAGGGTAATTATGTATAACAATGGGTATTTGCGTATCATCTAATGACGTCTGCGCAATGTACGGGGAGAGGGAACTGTTTGTCCGGTTGTGTTCATTTGCATATCCATCATGGTAAAAAATAGGTATCATAATTTATCATTTGTAATCTTATGACAATAGAAAGGACAGTGATGTCAAATTATACGCGGAATATTACGTCATTAATTATATTTTTGACGAATGTCATAATGTCCCATTGATTTTGTGCGTATGTTTCTCAATATTGCCGTAACAGCTCAGCGAATTCGGATGAAATCAAGACATGTTACTGCAGCGTCTTGTTTTGAATTTTCGCTGCTTTTAGTATTCACGGTAATAGGGACATTGTGACACAGACTATTACTATAGATTCATTTCATCATTCTTGACCCCATAGCGATGAAATGTTACGCTGTTATTTTTTTTAACTTCTGTTCCCTACAAACGTGCAACACCAAATGGATGGAACTGCTGTTTAAAAAAAATATTCAACGAAAATAGTTGATGCTGTATCATGTAGGTACCGAATTTATAGTACAGTCGAACTAGCTAATTGGTTTAAAGGCAAAAATATTCATGTTTCTGCTACACTAACAATATTTTATTTTATTCTATTTTCTTATCTCGAGCACGTAGGTATTCCTGGTACCTACGTACTAAAGATAAAATAAAGAAATAAATAAATAAAATACTAATGTAGCAGAAACATGAATATTTATGCCTGTAAACCAATTAGCTTGTTTGACTGTACATTTTAGTACATACTAGGGCCGCGAATAGCACCACCTCATTTCTACCTGTAGGTGTCGTAAAAGGCGACAGAGGATGGGCAGCAGCGTTCTTCTGAGGACAATAACACCTACTGCGATTGCCAACATGCATCAGCCAAGCATGGCGATAGACCTTGGGTTAGACCTATGCCCAGCAGTGGGCGTCTAAAGGTTGACATGACGATGAAGGGCGATACTCGTAATTCAATTGCTACTACTAAACCGCAGTTGACCGTACATAGGTAGTTATTTTTTAAATATGGCATCATTAGCAATGACTCCCTGGTTAGGGCTAAGCTCCAGAGCCTTGAACATCGCCGCACCGTTGCCAGCCTATCGGTCTTTTATCGGGTACATTTCGGAGAGTGTGCTTTGGAATTGCACAATTTAATTCCCCCATCCCCATTCCATCATCGGACGAGCAGAGATACGGCGAAGCGTCACCGCTATATGGTTGAAGTTCCACGATCTCGAACCAAGCGCTTTAATTCCACTTTTATTGTGCGAACTGCCAGACTGTGGAATTCGCTGCCCGCCTCTCTGTTGCCTGATAAGTATAATCTGGGTATCTTCAAGGCACGAGTGAACCGGTTCATCCTAGGCAAGCGTGTTCCAACTTAGGCCGCATCATCACTTAAGATCAGGTGAATTGCGGTCAAACGCAAGCCTATTAATAAAAAAAAAAAAAAAAAAAAAGCAATTCCTACCTATCGAGTTATCGACGGACCACATAATTACAAAAAAATATACGTATTATATCTAAATGCACAACAATACTTACCTACCAATCAACAATGCAGTTGATTGATTGCAAGACAAGTTGCCCGATCAATTAACATTCTCGCTTGATAAATAATGCAAATCGTATTTATCAAAGTTTTAATCGATTGTTTCAAAACTGTAATACGATTGACACCTTCTAGTCGACACTAGCAGCTAGCAGACACCTCCGTAATCGGATAATCGCTTTCTTGTCTCAGAAAAAAGCTTTTTACAAAAAAGACAACCGCCTTCAAAAAGTGAAAAATAACTTTAGCACAGAACACACATTGACTTTAGTTTCGAAATTCAGTGGGTTCGTTCTGTTTGTTGTTTTGTATTGCCACCGACTTCCGAAACTAAAGTCAATGTGTGTTCTGTGCTAAAGTAATTTTTCACTTTTTGAAGGCGGTTGTCTTTCTTGTAAAAAGCTTTTTATTTTCCGCTTTTTAGTACCTCCTTCTCATCCAAATCTATTAAGAAGAGATTGAAAATTAACTACTACAAAGATTAATGAAACTAAAACGTCGTCTATGTAAAATTTTTGGGTATTTGTTGATTTTTCAAAAAGTGCTGAATCAATTTCGATAAAATTTATATGGGACCACCCCTGATGCATACCCTATCCATAAAAAAAAAGAATTTTCAAAATCGGTTCACCCAGTCCCAAGAAATCAGGATACAAACATTAAAAAAAAAAATACAGACGAATTGATATACTCCTCCTTTTTTGAATTCGGTTGAAAAGATGATTATTATCTCACGCGAGATTTAGTATGAAATTAGAAACATTGTAGTAATATTGTAATAGCATAACATTACGCCTGTCTTCGAAAGGGTAAGCATTTATATTCGAAGTGTAAAAATACACGTCACATGACGTAAACTACATAATATAGTACTCGTACTACACATCAAACGAAGCAATTTTTTGCTGGAAAATGACTGACATTGTTTTAATACTTTAGAAATCAATATAAGTAGGATTCTACTTATTTTAATTTGTAAGTTGATCGTACATAATAACCATTTAAAAACACGTGCTAAAAACGCAATAAACATTTGAACAATTTAATTTAAACATAAGCAAAGTACACCAAAACATTTTCAAAAATTTTATTCGGAATATTTACATCTAGCTTGAAACCCAGTACTCGTAATAAATACATATTAAAGCCTTATAGAAGTTTCCACCGCTAAATGTTTAATTTAATAACCAAATAATAATAATAATATAATAATACCAGCCTATAATTATCGCACTGCAGGGCAAAGGCCTCTTCTCATACAGAGAAAGAAAAGAAAGAAAGAAAAATTGTGGAGAAAACACGAGCATTGATCACCACGTGCGCTCAAGGCGGATTGGCGATTTCAAACTTATATTAATTATAAGTTCAGGTTTCACCGATGTCAGAGGCGTCTAAGATAAATTTAGAAAGTACATATGAATTGATAAAAGTCACATAGGTACTTGCCCGGTTATGAACCCTCATGCATGAGAGGCGGGTGCCTTAACCATTAGGCCATCACGACATTCCACGACAGAAAAACCAAAGCAAACAAGTAATAATGGTTGTAGTAAGTAGTTAGTTTAGTTTTCCTAAAGAAATCTTTTTAAGCAAACTTGCGCGTAGATAGCTTTAAAAATAAGTCAGAAAAAAAAACACCACAAGATATGAACAATGCCTAACAAAAACACAGTACAAACAAACGTATTAAGAAACACAGATTAGCGGGGCTAATCACAAATGCCTCCGAGAAGGTTAGCAGTTAGCTCAAGACCTTGGAGGTGCCGAGCGGTTTTCACATCATCCGCACATAACTATAGCTTATGACGAACCGTTTATTATTAACTATCTATACGTACGTGCAAGTAAATGTTAGTGTTTGGCATTTTAGTGTTGAATGAATGAGTCTAAAGTGAATGAATCCTGACAACGTTCTGGAGTTTTTAACACCCAGACGCTCTTGCGGTTTGCTGCAATGCGGGCGTGCCGTTGCGTCAGGCCGCATTTCAATTCTATATGGAACCGCCATGATTCCGGCCAGCTGTCAACCGTTCCGCTTGTCTTGGAGCTCTGGCGGATCACACATCTATTGTTATGAATTTGTAATTACTGTCGCATTATAATCTAAAAGAAATGCTTATATTTGACGATGACATGCGGTAAACCGCAATTTATAGAACCAAGACGATACGGTTAGGCGGAATACGGCGTGCCGTAAGTGCGTAATAGTAGTGTATTCTTAAGTATAAGTAATTGTTGTTCGATCTATCCAAGTATACAAAGTTAAATGACAATGCCAGATCCTGCCCCACCCATGTACAGAAGAGTAAATTAATGAAAATAATTGTAATGAATATAGAACCTTTCTGTACTAAATTGTTTTTCTTTAGAACTTGTGGATTACGAAATACCTACCCACAAAATACAAACTCATTTTACCTAAAATACAATTTAACCTATAATCAATGTCATTATTGTTTTTAGATTTAAACGGGAACCGCAAGTTCTACAGTCACTAAGTCTAATGTTTAGTTATCAGCAATAAATAAACAGTTAGATGCTACATATTGCACATGACTTTTATTGAGTGGGGCAAAGTTCTATAGAGTTTCTGGCATTGTCCTTTCTTGTTGTTATTTAGCCAAATACGTCTGTTGCTGCTGTTGCTGCTGCTGTTGGGGGCCGAGTCACCCGCGTCCGTAGGAAAGTACCCTCATTAATAGCTAGTCCCTACACGTGGTCCCTGGGTGGTGCTAATCAGGTGACACTAACTGGTGGTAGGTTTCGGCCGTTGGCTTGCGACCACCCACTGGGCAAAGACGTACCGCCAAGTGGTTTAGCCGCGTTCCGGTACGAAGCTCAGTGTAGCCAATTCAGAGGAGTTGGGTCGAAATAGTCGTTCCAATGCAGGCAGACCGACCAGGCACGCGTTGATATGGGCGTATCGGGAGACTAGTCGTGGAGGGTAGCGGGATCCGAGGCACGGTGCGCCGCTGGCCGACCGCAGGTAGTTGGGGGCCCAAGTAGTGTGCTAGCCACACATGAAAGGCTGCCCCGCCAACTGACGAAAAATCCCGGAATGCACCATCGTGCTGGTTGGCGACCAGACGAGAGGGCCCGATGGACATTCCCGGGGGGGCTCGGGCGTCCCCGCAGTCTCCAGACTAGTCCCCCAATGATGCCGTCCTGTCAGAGCGTGCCTGAGGGATAGCAGCATGGAACCTCATTTCACTTCCTTCTCCTCTTCCTTCTTCACTCAAATCCATGACCAAGAGGAACAAAACGAGAAAAGCTGTACAGCGGCAGCACTCCCTCTCACACAAAGTGCACCTCAGTAACATACGAGGTCTGCACTCAAATCTCGCCGCAGTCCATCACCACCTAGAGACTGAGAAACCAGCGCTCTTGTTCCTGTCGGAGACGCAGATCGGGTGTCCGTCTGACGTGTCGTACCTAACCTACCCAGGGTTTACCCTGGAGCACCACTTCAGACCACGCGCGGGCGTATGTATGTACGCCCGGGACGACATCTGTTATCGGCGTCTCCGCAACCTTGAGGACTCCAGGTTCTCAACGCTGTGGGTTCTAGTGGACACAGGCCTGGACAAAATTGTTTACGCCTGTGTCTACCGGTCGCATAGCGGTGATCTGGAGACAACTGGGCTAATACAACACCTCAGTGAGGCGGCGGATGCGGCTCAGCAGCGGTACCCTTCTGCCCAATTGGTGTTGCTGGGGGACTTCAACGCCCACCATCAAGAGTGGCTCTTCCCATACCAGCACACAGACCATGCTGGACGAGAAGCGCGAAACCTAGCGCTAGCCTTAAATCTCACCCAGCTGGTCCAGGGGGCAACAAGGGTGCCAGATGTTGATTCGCACACTGCCAATTGCTTGGACCTTCTGCTGACAACAGATCCAGACCGCTACTCGGTGTCAATTTCTTCTCCACTGGGTAGTTCCGACCACTGTCTGGTGAAGTCTGTATCCGTCTACTCCCCACCCGATCCTTGCCCAAGAGGCACCCGGCGGGTATGGCGATACAGGTCAGCAGATTGGGATGGCATGCGATCTTTCTTCTCATGTTATCCTTGGCAGCCTACTTGCTTTTCTTCGACTGATGCTTCGTCGTGCGCGGACGCCGTGACGGATGTGTTGCGGAGGGGGATGGAGTACTACATTCCGTTCTCTGACGTAACAATGTCTGGCGAAGCTCGCCCATGGTTTGGTGCCGAGTGCAATCGCGCTAACGCGCTAAAACATTCAGCGTACCTAGCATGGGTTGACGCCCGCACTCGAAAAGCAAGTGACGTGAGCCAGAAGAAGAGAGCCTTTAACAGGGCTGCCAAGTCCTGCAAGAAGGTGTTGCGGAGAGCTCGGTTTGACCACATTAGCCGAATAGGGAACAAACTTGCTTCATACCCAGCAGGTAGTAAGGCTTTTTGGTCCCTGGCTAAGTCGGTCGAATCGAACTTCTGCCGCCCCTCACTACCACCACTGCTGAGACCCGACGGGTCGCTGGCCCACTCCGCTGAGGAGAAAGCAAACTTGTTCGCCTCTATGTTTGCGGAATCGTCACGTCTGGATCCTGGTGGCGCGAGACCCCCTGCTTCTCCTGCTGGATGCGAGTCGAGCATGTCGAACATAAGCATCCATCAGAAGGACGTTCTTAGGGTACTGCGTAACCTAGACGTGAACAAGGCTAGTGGCCCCGACATGATTCCAGCAATTGTACTGAAGACTTGTGCGCCTGAGTTGTCTCCAATCTTGACACGCCTATATCGTCTGTCGTTTGAGACTGGGAAAGTGCCGAAGGCTTGGAAGCAAGCTAACGTGCAGCCCGTGCCCAAAAAGGGTAGTCGGGCTGACCCGTCGAATTATAGACCCATTTCGGTAACGTCCATACTTTGTAAAAGTATGGAACGGGTGCTGAATCGTAAGCTCCTGGCATACCTAGAAGCGAATGATATCCTCAGTGACCGACAGTACGGCTTCCGCCGAAATCGATCAACTGGGGATCTACTAGCGTATGCCATTCACATCTGGAGTGAGGCCATCGAGAAACACGGGGAGGCACTAGCGGTCTCCCTTGACATCTCGAAGGCCTTCGACAGGGTCTGGCACGATAGCCTTATTAATAAGCTTCCTTCCTTCGGTCTGCCCGCCGGATTGTGTGATTGGATTGCAGATTTCCTGAGGGATCGGTCTATTCGAGTGGTCATAGATGGCTGCTCGTCCGGACTGCTGGATATTAATGCCGGGGTTCCTCAGGGGTCGGTGCTCTCAGCAACATTGTTCCTGTTGCATATTAATGATCTGCTTAAACCCGGTACCTTTGGGTATGCAGACGACAGCACTGTTGCTGAGAGATACGTGTCCGATGCACGAGCTGGTGGGTCGCAGATCCGGTCTCTCCGGGAGGCAATGGTTGAGCGCTTGAACTTGTCCTTACAGGCTGTCTCTGAATGGGGCGATGCCAATCTGGTCAAGTTCAATGCAGCTAAGACCCAAGCGTGTCTCTTTTCCGCTAAAAAGAGCCAATTCCACCCAGCTCCATCTTTCCGAGGTGTAACCGTGCCGATAACCGACCGACTTGAACTTCTTGGTGTTACGTTAACATCTACCCTCAATTTTGGCCCTTTCATAGAGGCAAAGGCTCAAGTGGCTGCCAAAAAGTTGGGGATCCTAGCAAAGGTGAGACGGTACTTCACGCCGGAACAGCTGCTTAAACTTTATCAAGCGCAAGTTCGATCGTGTATGGAGTACTGCTCTCACCTTTGGGACGGATCTGCCAGATACCAGCTTGATGCCCTTGAGTCAATTGAGAAACGAGCCAAGAGGATCATTGGCAATGATAGGCTCGTCGAGTCAAAGCTTCAAAGTCTTGAGCATCGACGCCGAGTTGCTGGCCTGTCGGTTTTCTATCGGTTGCATTTTGGGGAGTGTGCGACAGAATTGCATAATTTAATTCCGCCGAGCCCGTTCCATCATCGGACCACAAGACGTACGGCGATGCGCCACCGGTACATGGTGGACATCCCACCCACACGCACAAAACGTTTTGGGAACACATTCATTGTGCGTACTGCTAAGGAGTGGAATTCCCTGCCTGAGTCTGTGTTTCCTGATAGCTACAACCCGGGAGTCTTTAAGTCAAGAGTGAATAGGTTACTTCTAGGCAAGCGTGCTCCATCTTAGACCGCATCATCGCTTCCCATCAGGTGAGATAGAGGTCAAACGTATGCCTATCAAATGATTAAAAAAAAAAAAAAAAAAAAAAAAATACAACGTCAACCTATTTTAAATTTTTTTACAGATGGGTCTCGAATATTTTTTGGTAACTTATTGTTCTCTCCGTTAAGCTCCCTTAAACTAATAATAATAATTATTATTGACATAAATGATACAAAAATACTAACTATAGTTTTCCTTCCATACAAAGTTCTAACTGAAGCCAGTTCTATACTTATAATCTGTGTTCCTAGTTTTGGTGTGTTTGAAAGTGATTATTTTTAAGAACGTGTTTTGTTTTTAAAATTTTCTTTATTTAGGGCGGGTTGCTTTAACTTACCATTACTGACCGGCAATAGTCAAAAATGGCGCTAACTATCGTCAAATCAAAAAAATGGGTTGTTTCACAAAATCATACGTCAAAAAGTTACTATTACCATAACCGACCAGTCTACGTAATTTTGTGTTGTCAAACAGCTACTTCAAACGTCAAAATATTATGGAATCTCTTTTTGAATAACTTTAACTGACGAATTTTTGTGTCATGAAACAACCCGTTACATTTAACGTACGTTAAACATCATCAGTCATATTAACTTTTTAACCGTCCGTATGTAACGTTAACCGACTGTTTGAAACAACCCGCCCCTAAGTGGTATGTATATAACTTCTGGAGGTTAAATAATCGGTGTTAAGTAATCGTAGTTAAATAGGAATCGGATGAGGTCTTGGAGAAATAATAGCGACCTGTCCCAGTTTGACACATTGATTGCCGCCGAGATGAAGTTGTGATTAGATTTTGAACGGTAATTAGCTCTCTGTAGTATCTTCACACGTTGAGTAGCACGAAACTGAGACTTAAAAGTCGTGCCATCCTTTACATTTTGTGGCAAAAAGAAAGTGATAGACCATCAATTTAAAGTCTCCGTTAAACTAAAGTTGGTTTTGTGCAACTCACCGTACCTAAATCTCTATGCCTAAAATTGTTTTTGGGAATCCGGTAACATAACATTTTTTTAACAAGTTACATCTACTTAGTAATCTAAATTCAAGGTGAGATAGTAAAATTTTATAGTCTGGGAAATACCTAAATTAATTTCAATGATCTAAAAAGTATGAAACAAGAAAATATTTCACACAGAAATCAAGACATAAGTACAAAATGGTCACGGTAAAGCCGTGGTTGCATGCCTGTATCCAATATGGGTGCGATGAACATGAATTATATGCAACCACGGCTTTACCTTGACCATTTTGTACTTATGTCTTGATTTCTGATATTTTCTTGTTTCGTACTTTTTAGATCACTTTTTGTTGTGGTCGGGTTTTAGTTTTTAAACTTTATTTAAACCATTTTGGAGTTTAAATGTACTAGTATTATATATTTAAAAGGTACTAGTGAACCCATTTCCAATGATACCAAACACGGTATGCGTATCTTAATTTATTTGGTAATTTTTCCTTTTTTTTAATAATTTGTGACAAGTCACAACTAAATATTATATATTTGAAAGGTACTAGTGAACCCCTTTCCAATGATACCAAACACGGTATGCTTGTCTTATTTTTTTTTTATTTTTTTTTTATTTTTTTTTTATTTTTTTTTTATTTTTTTTTTATTTTTTTTTATTTTTTTTTTATTTTTTTTTTTGTCCGAAAAAACCAAGACATTGGATTCGGTGACACGTCATATATGACGTGTCACCGAATCCAATGTATATAGGCTATAGCCTATAACCATCGGACGATCAAGACGCTTCTAATGATGTACCTCAATTGTTCAGTTCTGATAAGTAGTCTAGGAGCTATGAGCGAACAGATGAACATACATACATACATACATAAATACATACATACATAGCCTGTCAAAATCATAACCCTCCTTTGGCTTTGCCGTAGTCGGGTAAAAATATAACTACCTACAACTGGCTACGTTCAAAATTCAGCAGTGCTATTCTGAAAAAAATCTCTCTTAGTAAAAGTGAGCATGAGGTGAGCCACCATTCCTCAATTACAGAGACTGACAACTTACCTCAAACTCACTTGACCAAAATCCACCGAGACCTTTTACAGAATAGGGTCACTGGTCAAAACACAAACAGACGCAAGAAATATAACTCTTCAATGAATCAGTGTTTTGACGTTTAAAGGAGTATTTCGTACGAGTATCTAAGTTTCTCCCCATATTAGGACCAAAACCGCAATCGTAACTTTTACATCAGTCAATATTTGTGAAGTGTTTTGTAAGAAAGAACTTTTACATAATTGTTTCGGTATGTTCCGTCTTGTTAGGTGCAGATAAATATTATGGAAATGCTAAATTCAGGAACGGTATTTGGAAACTGTTCTAAGGAAGAATAGGGTCTGTATAGTCGGTTTACAGACGATAGTTTTACGTGATAATCTCGTAAAGAAACATAATGGCTAATATATATAACTTAAGCAAATAATGGCTTCCGTCGAGGTGGGCGGAGCTTATTACTTGGGCCGGTCGTGCCTCTCTATTGCTTGTTCTGCAGTCTCGCTTGCACGCTCAGGCGCAGGCGGAACGTGACACTTTTTCGTGCGTGCAGCCGGTGTTTATCGAATTATAAGACGTTATCACGTCAAAAAAATTGTGTAGAGCTTCGGTTTTACGTGCTTTCCGAGGCACAGAGGGGTCTTGGTAAGAAATGGATGGTCACCTATCCACTGACCGACCTCGGCAAGCGTAGCTTAACCATTACTGATCCGTACTGTTTTTACTTAGCCATAAGTCCCTCAGCCTGTTCCTCATAATATTGTTAGGTTGTACAGAGGCCAGCATATCAAGCTATTTATTATTAGCTATATGTCAAATTTCTTTGATAGATTTTCAACTTTCATGCAAAAGTTTAAGATTCAAATTCAATTGAGAACATATGACAGTTTGGGATAGATTGATGTGCTGGCCTACGTAAATTACTTGTCAAGTAATAAATTAAATCGATTAAGTGTTCGAAGTACCTTTTTACACACTATCATAAGATAACATGACATAGCTCGGTGTACAAAAAAATATAATTTTTGCTTCAATAGGTTTATTTTTACGATTGGTAATTTATTATTTCTAGGTAAAGTACAATTCGATTCAAACTTAATGACGGCTGTGAAGTGAGCTACAAGCTACGCGCCTCACACCCGCTGACACGTAAAATTGTTACTGCGCAGCCACTCGCCTCGTCTTCAGAGCCACCATTCAGTTTGAATCATACTGTACCTAGAAATAAACGAAGTTCAACCAATGTATCTGAACATTTTCCTTTGCTGTTGAAGTTTTAATCTAAAGTCGTGATCAACCATAAATATTAGCCTGACTAAAAGATGACGTCTTTCTAATGATATGTTTCCTTATGATAAAGTCATTGAAATTCTACACAAAGAATATCTTTGCGATTTATGTGATCGACCTTGATAGAAGCGCATCGTTCTAGTTTGCAATATTTTTAAGTCGGTGCAAAGAATATTGTAGTTTTGCTACATGTTTTTTAATGCAAATTATTCCAAAATTCGTATTTTCTATAACGAGCTTTTGAATTATTAGGGTTTCATTTTTAGGGTTCCGTAACCAAAGGGTGTAAACAGGACTATTACTGGGCCCTGGGGCCAAGTCTGCTATTTTTATAATTTCGTCATTCCAACACGATCCCATTGTCATTTTGCTAAAAGTTCGTAATCTGCTAAATTCATAATGGTCGATCATTGGTCGGTCGAATTAAAAGCAGTGACTGCACAATGACGTTCTAATGGTAGGTTCTGATGGAACTGTCAAAATTTCAGCAGATTACCGCTCAGTTATTCAGTTGTCATTTTGTACGAAATTACCATTCTATATCATTTCTTTCAATGGCGTGTCAGTGGTTGACCATTGGGAAGTCATAATGACGCCAATTTATAAGTAGATTACCAAACTTGTCAAAATCAACAATTTTATTATGAAATCAATGATAGACCATTCTGACACTATTGTAATACCAGACTTGAGGCCCAGGTTGTATCTCAACCGTGATAGCCATACAGTTGAAATTTTCACAGGTAATGTGTTTCTATTGCCGCTATAACTACAAATACTTACTTAAAACAGAATAAAATAAATATTTAGGGGGGGGGGGGGGGGCTTCCATACAACATACGTAATTTTTTGCCGTTGTTGGTCAATGTCTAATGTTGTATAGATAATGAAACGGTACCCTTCGTGCGCGAGTCCGACTTGGTCAGTTTTTAAATTAAGTTATTTGACCGAAATCTGACTAACCACAAGCCTTAGGTATACATACATGTTGTAATACTGGCTTTATACTTTCCATAGACTGTATTCAAAATTCTACTAATTCTATGTAACTATACCCTGTTCACAATAAGATTAGACATTTACAAAAACCTTTTTTACAGTCCGTTCAACCGATTTTGACTCATATTGCGTTGGTAGCATGACAAATGGCAACTGCAGTAAACAGTTGTTATTGTAACCACTTTTTTGCCTGTAATGTCATCCTTAAGCCTACGGAATAGAAGTCAAAATCGGTTGAAGGGACTGTAAAAAAGGTTTGTGTTTATGTCTAATCTTATTGTGAACAGGGTATAGGTTACCTATACTTCTATTAATAACTGACCTAATGAAACACGTCTTTTCTTTTCTCAAATACAAAATTTCAACAAATACTTGGTCAGATTTTAAATTAAGTTATTCGACGGAAATCTGATTAACCACAAGCCTTAGGTATACATACCTACACATTAGTACCATTATTCTGACTACAAAATTATCGACTGTAAATTGCTGTCATTCGTAGGTCTTTCAGTCGGCAATCGCAGGCAGTCGTTATGGGTAGTCAGAAGCCAGAAAGTCTGACAACCAGTCTGTCAAAGGGGTATCGTGTTACGCAGTCAAAGGGTTGTGGAGGTCAGATAGGCAGTCGCTCCATGTAAAATACTCCTATTCAGCTGCATACAGTCAGACTGGCAGGTAACTCCAACATAATTATGTTGTTGGGAAAAGTTTGGGCAGATGAATTGACTGTGTAAGTACAAAATTTTATCGAGTTTAGTTACTTATTGAATAAAATAAAAGTTAGACTAGTCAGGTCTAACTTTTGTATGAATCCCGCTCTTAATTAAGGCGCATGATATGCCTAAGTTTCCCTTATAAGTACCTACTTCCTAATATTCTTTTAGGTGTAACTTAAGCACTATTATATTTTCACCATCACATTACTTTCTGACATAAAATTACAATTTTTCTATGGGACAGAATGTTTTTATTCAATTGATGACTTTAATAACTTGAAATCTTTTTGACATTATATTACTGTATTTGACATAGTAAGAATTTGCGTATTAACTTGTAGCTATTAAGTAGTATTAATTTATAATGTAATTTTTAGAATAATTATTTAACAACGTAATGAAGTAGACTACTTTTGTTGATGATCTGAACCGATAACTGTTGGTATTTGTACTTCGTTTAAAAAATTGCACGACTGGAAAGTCGGATATATTGAAACCTTAAGTA
The DNA here is from genome assembly GCA_947361185.1 of Charanyca ferruginea. Classification (NCBI taxonomy): domain Eukaryota; kingdom Metazoa; phylum Arthropoda; class Insecta; order Lepidoptera; family Noctuidae; genus Charanyca; species Charanyca ferruginea. The sequence goes on along the minus strand of OX376058.1, from coordinate 24,316,658 downwards.
TATCAATTTTACCATTATACAATGTACCTATATTCTAGCAAATAAAGCAATCATTCATTTATTCATCCATACAGAAAATTCTCGCCGCATTAACCGCTCTAATAAACCCTAAAATTAATGGACAAAAACATGTTAATAAATTCTCAAGTCGATCAGAAATTGTAAGCAAACACTTTAATGTAGACAAAGGGTCTCCGTGAACCAAATCTCACACCAATTTTGCAGACCACACAACCTTGTTGAATTACTGCTACGGTAATAGCGTTAGGAAGCTGTTATAATGAAGTAGGTAGATTTTGTCTTGAGATTATAAGGAAAACAATGATGTGGTTCCAAAAAGAAACTCTAGCTCGGGTGTAGCTCCACAGCCATAAGGGTTCATAGATTAATTGATTAGCATTTTCAACTATTTTTGGAGCTGCTGAAGATGTAGATCTACATTATCTTTGCATTTTAAAAACTCAATGTGTTTGTTTTATATAATTTTTCGTAGCACATACATGTGAGCACTATGTTCTTTAAAGCTACCATTTACGAGGTATACCTCTCATTGACTTCAATATGCCCTGGCGGTTGGGAGAGTCATGCTCACTTGAATGTCTCGCTGACGGTGGCGCATGTGTTGGATCATTCGGTTCCCTTCAAAATGATTGAGCTAAATGCTGCTGATCCATGCGTCATGTTCGTGAACTGACGCCGTCAGTTGAGACCAGTCATCTCTTAGCTGCCTCGGTTATTTAAAATTTTGGTTTGAATTGTTATTATAACTATATTTTTCTCTAGACTCTTTTAACATGCAAGACTTGTTACATTGTTCTCACATAGTACCCTTACATTCAACATGAATGATGTAACCTACATTTGTAAAATATAACTAATTTTAAAAGAGTGTTCATGGAGTTTCTTGCTCGTTCTTCTCCATAGAAACCTACTGTTTGGAACGAGCAACTAGCTTCAAATTTCTGACTGACTGACTCTGACAATTCAAAAGTACCTGTAAATGGTTTAATTTAAATAAATGATTTTGAGTTTGAGTTTGAGTTTGAAACGAGTTTCTTTTGTGGATCGTAAATAGGTGGGTTTTATTCTATTGTTTTCTTTCTAAGTTCACCTTGGAAATCACAGACATCGGTAAAGGAAAAAAATAATATACCTAAGTCAGAAATGCAAGCAAGAGTGATGATCAATGAGCGTTCCTTCTTTGTTTTCATAAAATAAGTCCCTAGGTCACTAAGGTCACTTCATTTGGGCCTATGCCATGCTAAAATATTTATTTGATATTTCCACAGTCTCCAACAAAACAAAAAAAGTTGCTGTGACATACGGACGGACAGACAGACAGACAGACATGACGAATCCATAAAGGTTCCGTTTTTTCCATTTGGCTACGGAACGCTAAAAAAAGGTAATTTTTCTTTCAAAATCAATACAAACATTTACAAACAATTTTCTTTCAAAATCTCCAAATCAGTACTCGAACTAAAAACCATTTATTTCTAACTAGCTTCTGCCCGCGACTTCGTACGCGGATCCTGTTGCTTATGCCAGCGACAACGGGGTCGGCAAAATCGAAGATCTGAAACGTCTGATGTCGAATTCTAAGAGCCCGGGGACGGGAAAACAACGGTATGCGCGAGATGATTCGAGACGTTCAAAAAGTACAATTTTGAATCATACCTCCGATGGCGGAATATGTGGCGTAGTCAATCATAGGAGTATACGTAAATGAACTCCGTTCCTTACCAACCCAAGGAAGGTTGCCATGACCTACGGCTATATCTTGAGACACATCTGATTCTTCAGATGATATCGACATTCTGTTCAGAGAATGTCGAAGTCGATCAGAATTCAAACGTTCGTTGCGCTCTTCTTCTGTCTCTTCATGCCGTACTCCAGCAATTCTTTTTCTCTCACTTTCTAACTGATTATGAATATTTTGTTGTGTGCGTGTTCGAGACAATCTATACTATAATATTATAAAGCTGAAGTTTGACAAATATAAACATAATAACAACAATTTAAAATAAATTGAAAATAACCGAAGCGGCTAAGAATTTTCCTTTGGAAAACACAAAAGCCTTGCATCTCATTTATCTACATCCTAACCTTAATACTTCAAGAGAGCCTACGCGAGCAATTTGTGTCAGCTGAACAATAGATGCGAATGACAGACAACATTAACTGAATATGTATGATGATGCTTGTTATGAGGTCCCAATTAATTGCCAGTTAGGTGTCTATTAGGTACGTCGGTAATCCACATGTCATTTTCACACCTAGTTGAATTTGCAGGGTTGGCAAAGTTAATATAGGTAAGTAATTACCTCATTCAATTTTTACCAAAGGAGTTGTTTCAAAATGTATGGAGCCTGAGCACAGTCCTTGTACGTCATACTTAATAATAGGAAAACACATTTAAAATAGTTCTCAACTGTCCAATTACTTTAAAATAGCTTCGTGGGCTTTGTTTTTACACGCTTTTTATTAGCTTCACCTGTATGTTTGTATGTTTGTTTGTAACGGACTTCTTTGGGCGCGATTTTGACCCACTTTAAACGGCCAGATTTCGTTCAAACTTTGTAGATTTATCGAGGATCGATGACAATACACTAATTTGATAAAATTATTCCATTTTTCAAACTAAAAAGTAAAAAATAAATAATAGTTTAAAAAAACTAAAAACACGCATTTTATAGAAAATCAAACTAAAAAATAGAAAACAAATTTTAATAAATTTAAATTAAGAAAAGTGTTAAAAATTTCAATAAATATAAATTAATAATAGTGTGAATAAAAAAAAAATATTTTATTTTATAAAAGGGGGGGGAGCTTTTTAAGATATTATCAAAATGATAATCACTCTACTCATATCTGTCAATAAAATATTTATAACTATTGACACCATGCACCCCACGCTAAAGCACAAGCACAGTATAAATATTAGTAGGTACTACCGTACAGTAGCGACTCGCCCCGCCCCCCTCCGAAACACTGTTCCTCACCTCTTCCCGCGTCGAACGCGCTCTCGAAACTACTTTTAATTAAAGCGGCGCGTAGAAACGCACACACACATGCACGTATTTGAACAGTCTGTTATTTTGGTAGTAGTGTAGGTAATTATATTGTTTCGTTTGTATGGAGTGTCATAGATGTGGCACAAGTGTGTACGCAAACACTCCCTCCCAAGCACTCCCTCTCCCCTCACTCTCATAGATCGATGGGACGGCAGTCCGATGCGACCGGGGAGTGATCACCTTTTTCTATTTTATAGAGAGAGAGAGAGAGAGAGAGATATATTATGTATAGTGCACAAGTGTGTGGTCAAACACCTTCACCTTCTTCCCTCACACTCATAGTCAGACATTGGGAAGAGATCAGGTGTGCTTTCCGAAGCACTGGGCTGTCACACTAAAAAAACGAGTTAAATTTCTAATGGAAAAACACAAATACTCTTTGCCTCTGATCTGTAAATCGAACCCAGGATGCACTCGCGCTTACGATCGAGTGACCAACGGCAGTTGAATATTTCAAAATGTATGTACCCCGTGAATCCCTAAATACATACAATTCTTTTAATTTCACTTCATCTAAAATCACCGCGGGAGACTCACAGAGTGTTCGTGTGATGTGTTGTGTGTGTCTGTATATCTGTGTATGTGATTGCGTCTGTGTGTTTGTGTGCGTGTCTTTTTTTGTGTGTATTCTGTAAAAGTATCCTTCCTAATGACAAGGATTGACAGCTCACCAGAAGCTCACTTCACCTAATATCACCGAGGGAGAATTTTACAGAATTCCACTTAGTAGACCCGGAAGTTCGAGAACACGTAACATTTTTCTTAGTAATAGCTTTTCTCTGCCAACTCATAAAGTAATCTAGCGATGATTAAGCTATGCAAATAAACGTGTCACCTATGTATTAAAAGTTATTGTGTCGGATTTAAAAATAGGAATTGTGACATATTTCTAGCTTATCACTAAGAGACGCCTACACTATTTTATCTAAAGTTAATTTTAGACCCCTCCATATGAAGAAAATAGCAGTCTTAGACACCTGTGTTCTGCCTACTCTTACATACGGATGCCAAACGTGGACGTATAACACTAAAATTAAAACTAAACTAGTAACATGCCAGAAAGCAATGGAAAGGAGCGTGCTAAAAATAAGAAAAATACAAAAAGTAAAAAGTGAACAAATAAGACGAAAAACGAAGGTTATAGATGCTTTAGACTATGCCCTTAAACAGAAGTGGCGGTGGGCAGGACATATAGCAAGAGGCACAGACAAAAGATGGACACTTGAGGCTACCACGTGGCAAGGACCAACGGGAAAAAGAAGAAGAGGGCGGGCCAGAAAAAGGTGGATAGAAGATATAAAAAATATAGCAGGAAACGAATGGATAAAGAAAGCAATGGACAGAGAGGTGTGGAAAAAGCTGGAGGAGGCCTATACCCGAGAAGGGGCGACAGCGTTTAAAGCAAATACATTTTAATTTATTAATTTAATTCATTACATGTTATTTTATTATGTAGATATAATTGTAAACCTACATTTAGCATACTTAATTTAAAATGCATGTTATAAAATAATTGTAGATTGGAAATAAATGGGCTTTATTATTATTATTATAATTTTAGACTAGCTTTTACTTTGAGTTTGCTCGTATTTGAGAAAAACTTATTGATTATTCTTTAAAACAATTTTGTTTCGACCAGAAACAGTAGTAGTCATTGGACACATGAAGTAGGCTGCCGTTGTAAGACGATTAAAATGCTTCGATATATTAAATACTCCTTATAACATTAGGTATCTGCCAGTGAAAGTCTCGTCAAAATCGACTCGTTATGGAGATTACACGGAACAAAACTACCCTCGGCTTAAATTTTTCTTTTTAGTGTAGATTATCGGACTTGGAAACCAATCATGGCCTAAGTGCATCTTAAGACTATTCTAACAAGCTCAAACACGATTAGGATATGTTATCCAATATGAAGTTCCAGTGCCTATCTTCCAGCTCCATCATCAGGTCAGTTCCGTGGTACCTTTATATTTGTAGCGACATCTATCGCACATGAAGCATACTACAACCGACGTTTCCTAGATCGTGCAAGCAGAGTTAACCGCGACATAAGGATATATACAAATCCCCGACTACAACCGTTGGGCAGTAGCCCACCAGATACAACACCCGTATGGTCGGAGGATCCTCCCTTGTTTTCCTTAGCTCTAAACTGGTGACCCGCACATGAACGTCGACGCAGCCTTCGTGCAGCTACTTCATGAAGACGTCACTTCCTCAAGCTCTCGATCAACGAGTCACACAGCCAGCCAGCATAGCATCCACGGCTTCAACGGGTATCCTGACCACCAGCATGCAGCGGACGCGCATACCTGGTCATCACCCTCAGCCTCATCAGCAGCCTTGGCACAGCACACTGCACTTCGGCCGGTCAGCAAGCAGAGTGCGCACTTCTCTCCTGCACGCGTAGCATGACCACGCTATGTCTACGGAAGAATAGACATACTGACAGCAAGAATAGACAAGTCAGTACAGTTTGTCTATTCTTCCTGTCAGTATGTCTATTCTTCCGTAGACATAGCGTGGTCATGCTACGCGTGCTGGTCGACGCAGCAGCCAGCCACTACACAGCACTGCACCACTCCGACTCACTGGAGCATATGTGCAACGATTACCCCGACTCACGGGGGTATCACCGCAGACAGTTCCGACTCACTGTGAACTATGCGGCATCCGGTTCCGACTCACTGGAACCCTCCACTGGCCCGGCAAGCATCACGAGATGTAAGGACGACTCTTCGTGCTTTGAGTATCGACCTCCGGTCTCGGAGGGGAGTGATGTAGCGACATCTATCGCACATGAAGCATACTACAACCGACGTTTCCTAGATCGCGCAAGCAGAGTTATCCGCGACATTAGGATGTATTCAAAAATCCCGACAACAACCGTCGGGCAGTAGCCCACCAGACATAACACCCGTCTGGTCGGAGGATCCTCCCTTTTCAATAGAGGATGAAGAACTTTACACTCTGTTCCTCATACCTCTAAATATTTTTGTATTGTCATGGGAATTAAGTACATACATTTGCAAAGTTTAAAATCGATATGACAATTAGAAGTTGGTTAAATTCAACTTCCAAGATTTTAACTAGCATAGTTAGTAGTTGTCAGTTAGTTACAGGTGAAGCTAATATAAAATCGTGTTAAAATAAATAAATCAAGGTATAGTTAGTAGGTATTTTCGTATATAGCCTAGAGTTTATGATTTTAATTGGAGTGTGTTTTTCCCACGTAAACAATATCTAAGGAAAAATATTTGTATAAAAATAGAGAAACAAAAAACGAGACTCCGAAAGCAATCGTATTGTGATAAATCATCACTAAATCAGATACATTAATTTAGGTTATCAACCATTTCAAATAAAACAAATACATTGAAGATTATATTTACCTACTACATTCAAACAATTCTATGTGTTACAGCAATAAATAAATATTTTAAATTGACAGCTTTCGTAACATAAAGTCCAAAATCAAAACGAAACATTCAAAACCTTCTAAGAAATTAGCGTTGACTCGTTCTTTCATTTGAAGCGATCACAATAAATATTATTTTACGATTTGAATGGAATGTTACGAATTTCTTTATCTTTAAAACTGATTGATTTATTTTAATTTCCCTTAAAATAAATGAGATTTTTGCGAGCATACAGTATAATTTGATTTGTATTGCTTTGAGGACATTTAAAATTACCCTAAAAGAAGAAAAAAAAGTAAATACAGAGGCATTGAGCTACAACAATCTGTCAAATTTATTTGATAGATTTTCAACTTTATTAAATACTTAAGAATAAGGTTCATATTCAATTGGGACAAATTTGACAGTTTGGTATGTCTTGATGTGCTGGCGTCTGTACAAACTAGTAAACTACAGACAAACAATCTGACTAAAAATAATTAAGATATTGAAATGCACTGCATTGCAATCGGTACTGTAAAGGTTATGGAACGATAAGCTTTTCGGTACTACTCGTATACTGATGTGGTGCGTTATGTGCGTCAGGAGTCGAAGAGTTTCTATAAATTAAACAGGGAAATCGAATGAAATAACTTGTATTCTTAATAAAATGTTCTTAATAAAATAGAAATGTAACGCTTCTAAATTCAAAATACTTCTAGAATAATTTAGAGTTTAGAAGAAACATAAAATGCTTTCATAGAGAAACCCGGAACGCGCGGTGTTCGCCGTTGCTGTTGCTTTAGGGTACTGACACACATGCTCATTACTAGCATGCTCCAACCAATTGAAGCACGTGAAACTCACGTGTGATTTTCGCGTGCTCCAATTGGTTTGAGCATGCTAGTATGAGTTTCACGTGCTCCAATTGGTTTGACTATGCTAGTAATGAGCATGTGTGTCAGTACCCTTATGAATGCTTTCGATTCGGTCAACAACGCGTACAACCTTTCCAGTACTTACCAGTTAACAGAAGCCCCTTTTGTCACGCCCCTTTTGTGAAGCTATAAAATAATATTTGTCCCGTGGCTATATAAGCAGTATTTGTTATGCAAGTGTATATCTGTGACAATAAACAATTAGTTTCTTTTTATTTATTTTACATTTTGTTTTTTTTTACATTTAGTTTACATTGTTTAATAGAGATCACGAAGTAAGATACCTACTTACTTCGTGGTAGAGATACATATTACCTGCCTGCTGATGATGCTAAGTACTGATTGGGACTTGGTGACCTGTACTCGTAATACAAGTTTTTTTCTAAAACACACTTACCTTAGGCACCATCTCTCACAGTGTGAATTTACATAAATATTGCAGTTTAAAACTGTTACTTAGTGCTAAAAAAACATTGTAAGAGAAAAAAATTGTTTTAGTTTTTGTTTCTTCTCAAAATTTAGTCTGTGCCCTCTCTGAAGAAGGAAGCCAGAAGAAGACAGCAAAAAGTAGTCCTCAGGCAAAATCCAAATCACAAACAAATCCGAATTTGCCTAATTTGACGACACGGTTGGCGCAGTGGCTGAGCGATCGACTGCTGCGCAGCGTGTTGCGGGTTCGATTCCCGCCCAGCCAAACATTTGTGTGATGAGCAGTTGTGTTTGCCTTGTGTCTGGGTGTTGTTTTATCTATATACGTATGTATTTACAAGAAAAAAATGTATTTGTGTATGTATATCAGCTGTCTGACACCCATAGTACAGGGTCTCCCTAGTTTGGGGTCAGATGGCCGTGTGTGAAAATGTCCCCACATATTATGTATTATTATATTATTATTTATTTTGCCTAGTCAACCCTGCATTACAATGTAGGAGGCAAGGATCATGCCCACCACATAATGGAGCCACATTAAGTTTACCATTGTAGGATTTATGAGTTAATCACTCACGATCGCAAGTCGGCCCTTAAACGTATACAAGAAAAAACAAGATAATGATTATAGTAATGTCTGCTTTAATAATTGATTGCTGTAATTGTTGAGATTTAACATTTTTATGTTTGTTCTTTGAATTCAAGTTGTTTATTGGTGCTGTAAATTATATTTTTGCACTTAAACATCTGACAGATCGCTGTTTTGATTTAGGCTTTTTTAGGGTTCCGTACCAAAAGGGTAAAAATGGGACCCTATTACTAAGACTCCACTGTCCGTCTGTCTGTCTGTCTGTCACAAGGCTGTCATGAACCGTGATAGTTAGACAGTTGAAATTTTCACAGATGATGTATTTCTGTTGCTGCTATATCAACAAATACTAAAAACATGATAAAATAAATATTTAAGTGGGCTTCCATACAACAAACGTTACTTTTTGCCGCTCTTTTGCTCGATGTCTAATTTTGTATAGATAATGGTACGGAACCCTTCGTGCGCGAGTCCGCATTTGGCCAATTTTTTAGTTTGACTGTTTCTGATACAGGCTTTTGAATTAATCACGTTTGTCCCAGATAGAAACCACTCAAAAACGATGGCTTACGGAAAATGAGCTTAGTTTGCATTTTTCTAAGCAGAAAATTACAAATACTGGTTCTACCTTTCCTTAACTTAGAAGAGAAGTAGAATTATTTTCTACTATGTAGTTCCCGTATGTACCAAGGCCTATGGCGTCAGTTTCTTCACAATAAGGGTCATGATCCCTTGTACCTATAGCAGGAAAGGCAAAGGTGAAAGACATTACATCACAGAACCTACAAATGCTGATAAAACCACACCTACCATTGACGGGTTTAAAGATCAGAATCTGTCAAATACTTAAGAAACAATAAATATTATACTACTAGTAAATAAAATATTGAAGTCTGAACACAAAACTGTGTAAGTGATTGAGTTAGAAATAATGTCAAATAATGAATCTACAGTCAGCAAAATGGAGATAGGAGGGGGATAGGGGGGGAGATAGGTATGCAGGTCATTAGAAATGGTTGAAAAAGTTCGGTTTATGAGTAAAGACTCATAAACCGATGGATGTTTTCGAATAAAAGAATCATGGCGAGATTCATACATTCATTTGTATGAAAAAAAAAGTAATTTAGAGGGTTTAAAATTAACATTACCAGGAATAGATTGATATACTTAGCATATTTTTATTCCCCCGCATAATTAAAATATCATAATATAATGTATGGGGGGAAAGTGACAAGCGATGTTAACGGATCTATAAAATTGGCAGACAAGTGATGTGACAAGTGTGTGGAAAAAAATAATCATTATTTTGTGATATTTTATCTTATAAAACGATGCAATTTCAATGTAAGAACTGCGAAACGGCAGTCAGTGTCAGTGTCACTGTTACTGTCAGTCGCCGTTTCGTTCTGAAATAATGAGTTTTTCGTTAAACTACTAACTTTATTTTGCGGGGTTTTAAAAATATTGTAAATGCCTGAAGATACTCTTTAGGTACCCAAGAATATAAGAATTAGAATTTCAACTTCTCTAAACATCTTATTTTTTTTTGTACAAATCCCGCCATGATTCTTTAAATCATTGAAATGTTTATTCTCTATTCATTTTATTTTATTTTATTCATAAACATCCATCGGTTTCTACTCAGATTGAGAAACAAAAGGCAGATAGACTGCACGGAACATTGAGAGTGAAGCCAAAAAAGCAAATACAAATTCAAATACGAATACCAACAACGCGCTTCGTGTTTTACTGACATGAGTCAGTATAGCACGAAACACCGCATCGCTATAAAAAACAAATAAAAATACAAACAAATTCAAAAGCGAATACAATCACAAGTTTATGGGTATTCGCTTTTGAATTTGTATTTGCTTTTTTGGCTTCACTCTCAACGTGCTGCGTGGTCTATTTTCCTTTTGTTTTATAATCTGAGGGTTTCTAAGTAAACTTTAACTATATCTGACGACCCTGCATACCTATCTCCTTTGCTAACTGTACCTATATGTCGTGATGGTCCAGTGGTTAAGGTACCCGCCTCTCATGTACGAGGTTGTGTTGTTGTTCTCATGTACGCAAAAGAGATAAGTATCCATGTCGTCGGGAATAGTTGAAGATTTCTTAGAAACCAATGGGGGCTTTCAAATGAAATTTTATTAAATCATTAAACTGTTTATTCTCTATTAATTGTATTTTATTTTATTCATAAAAACCTATCGGTTTCTAAGTAAACTACAACTGTTTCCGGCGACATGGATACTTATCTCCTTTGGTGACCGTACAACCAGGCACGAGCAAGTAGTAATATGACTTTTTCAATATCATAATCATCATAATGTATTTTTCACTTCTCTTGCTCAAAAAGGCCGTCATTGTAGCATACCAGAGCGGGGATAAAATAGCATTTCATCCTCTAGGGGAAAAAGTTTTTTTTTTATAATTTTTGTGTGTCAAATATGACAATGAGCCTACAAAAACGAAAAAGTCTTTAGTCATAAGTAGAATAATCATGAATAAAGACTCGACTTATTACTGCTTCATAAAAATGAACCTCATTTTAATTTTGAAAATGGAACTAAAATTGGCGATCTCTGGTAGAATGCATGCAATGTGTTGCGGCTACAGAAGAAACAAAAAAAAAGACATTGGCGCGAAATCTTTATAATTTTTCTCTAATTGCAAATTGAATTGGTAGTGACCGTAATTAATTTCACAATAGTGAAAATGACATCATCTAGTGAGAATGGAGACCCTAATTTACAAATAGAAGAGAAAGGAAAAGAAATAATTTTCAATCTGTTGCCGTCAAGGTCCCAAAGCATTTATTTAAATACTTACGAAAAGTTTATGAAGTGGAGGATAGAAAAACGAGTGGATTCTCTTACGGAAACTCCATTCAAAACAAATTCGATATCACCCAGCGTATCACAGAACGCATCAATATTCTCTCAACTAGCCCACGACCATCGACATCAAGAGATGAGTCAACTGAGCTGATTCTCTATCCAGAACATCCGAACGAGGGACCCTCCAACCTGGAACTACGTGTATCTCCCACGTTTACCCCACAGACAACTCAACATTCATCTTCACAGAGGACTGAAATTAAGTTACCGGGAAAAAACATCTCGTTAAATATCCAGAATTGTACAAATTGTACATTTAATTTTTAATAAAATAAACTATATATTTCATATTGTATTGGATTGTTATATTTTCTCGCAATCGTAGTGAAAAGTATAGTGTAACACACGGCGCTAAAACCCATTAAAACTCGGTTTCTATTTACTCCCTCGCTAAAGCTCGGGAGTAAAACTACCTCGTTTATAATGGTTCATTTTAGCTCCTTGTATAACAATCTACTATTTCACTTCTCTTGCTCAAAAAGGCCGTCATTGTAGCATACCAGAGCGGGGATAAAATAGCATTTCATCCTCTATGGGAAAAAGTTTTTTTTTAATTTTTGTGTGTCAAATATGACAATGAGCCTACAAAAACGAAAGAGTCTTTAGTCATAAGTAGAATAATCATGAATAAAGACTCGACTTATTACTGTTTCATAAAAAAAGAACCTTATTTTAATTTTGAAAATGGAACTAAAATCGGTGATCTCTGGTATGCATGCAATGTGTTGCGGCTACAGAAGAAACAAAAAAAAGACATTGGCGCGAAATCTTTATAATTTTTCTCTAATTGCAAATTGAATTGGTAGTGAAACTACATATTTCATATTGTATTGGATTGTTTTATTTTCTCGCAATCGTAGTGAAAAGTATAGTGTAACACACGGCTCTAAGACCCATTAAAACTCGGTCATTTTAGCTCCTTGTATAACAATCTACTATTTTATCTGTCTGTCTTTTTGTTCCAGCTAATCTCTGAACCTACTATTATTACCCCTATATAATTATATATTATACCTATTATTGGAATCAAATTAAATGTAACAGCTCACTTTTTAGGACCCATTAATTATGTCAATTATAATCCGTGGTGCTTAGCAACTGGGTTTCTCCCAGTTGTAAACGTCCCTTTGTGCCTATTGGCCTAGTTCTGTTTTGTCTCCTGCTTGATTTGGAGGGAAGTGGAAAATATGTTTTTCTTACTCCTCCGCTGTTCTTTTCTGATTAATTTCGTTGCGGGATCCAAGACAGTTGAATCGTTTCTCTGGGACTCGTCAAGCTTCATAGCTCTGGCGCTTTTCTGGTGGTCGCCACTGTTGATTCTGGCTTACAGGAGTTACAGTGGTTAGGGAATAGTGTGGCGGGCTTGTCCCATAATAACAAAAAAAATAATCTCTGAAACGGCTGGACCGATTTTGACGGGACTTTCACTGGCAGATAGCTGATGTTATAATAGGAACTTAGGCTACCATATTTTCGAAAAAAAGACACTTACCTGCGTAAAAGTCGATGCGAAAGAAGTTAGTTGCGGACATCACCTAGTGTTAGTCACATTAAAAACGAAAACAGTTTCCTAACAACAATTTTTGCACAATATTACCTACTTAAAAGTTTTAGTTTGATCGTCTGTATGTACAGATAAAGGCTACCTATGATGTATCTTATTACACAGCGCATTGTCAAATATGTGGAATTCATTGAGTATTTTGCATGCATAATTCATAATATTATGAATAAATCAATTTGCGATGTTCTCTTGCGTTGTCAGCTTAATTAATGACATTTTACTTATAAGCTACTGTCAAGGATGAGGTTAATCTAAACGAAGATGTGCTTGTAGGTAGAGTGTATAGCATTATTACCTAGTTTTAATATAATTAATTAATAATAAGTACCTACCAGCCATAGGTACCAGCCTATTATAATCCCAACAAAGAATTATATTTAACATTATTTCAAACAAAGAAAGGCACGTGCATAGATTTTAAGCATTTCGTTTTATCTTTCTGCAATTTGAATTGAAATGTGTTGGATATTGGATTCTATTTGTCTAAATAAATGAATTTATTATTATTGATCACCTCGCTATTTCAGACTCATATTTATTGCAAGTCCAGGTTTCCCTACGACGTTTTCCTTCAACGATGTTAGTTGTCTTAGAAAAATCTAGAAAGTACATACCTATTGTAGCAACTAGTTCGGAGTTAAAATATGAATTGATAAATTCGCATTGGTCGTTGGCCGATATCTACCCAAATCTCATGTTTTAATTAAACACCGAACTATTATGATACAAAAAAAAATCAAAATTGCTGTTCCGCTGCTTCACTTAGATGAAGACAATTGAAAAAATGATATTTTTTTTGCAGTTTCATTACCGACATACAGGCTGATTTTAATTCACCGCATTTTTCAGGCGGTAAAACTACTCAAAATTACGAATAACTTTCACTATGAATCCAACTTCGAAATACGAGAAAAATCAGCTGTTTCATTCACGGAATAAACTAAAAACAGCCAGTTTTTCCGTGACCCAAAAGCTAGTTTTACCTTGGTCAGAGATTATTTGCCGATTACAGAGCCATTGCGTTCCAATATGGCAATGCCACCTCTCCTGTGGCGTGTGCATACCATCAAAGTAAGGAAAGTTGCGTATCTAGGGCACGTGATAAGGATCTACCAACCTTCGTCGAGTTCGGAGAGCCACAAGAAGAAGAAGATGGCAATGCTGCCAGTCTCTTGGGCACATTTCCAGATGACGGCGATGCGAAGGAATTTTGTGATGTGTTTTTGTTTTAGTTTAACAGGATTTTCTTTTTTAATGCATGTAAATATTGAACATCAAGTTATCAATTTAAATCGGCTGTCATTTGTAGATCTTTGACAGTGGTCAGAAAGTAGAAAATCTGATAACCAGTCTTACCAAGGGGTATCGTGTTATCCAGTAACTGGGATGTGTAGGTCAGATAGGCAATCACTATAATGGTATTCGGCTGCATACGGTTATACTGGAAGCCGACTCCAATAGAGTTGGGACAAGGCTAGGCAGTTGATGACTTATCAATAAATAAAAAGTCAGCCAGTTCTTGTACACATGACGTGTGATATTATTCTTCGTCATTGTGATTTGTTTCTAGAGTCGGCTGAGCTTTGATAAACTAATCTGATGCTAAGCTTTTAAGACCGTAATCAGTTACTTCGACCTTCCCATCATTTGAGGATTTTGCTACTCATTATTTTGATTAATTCCTATCATCATTTATACCTACTATTATTATAAATGCAAAAGTGAGATGTTTTGTTTGTTTGTTTATTATGCTTTCACGGCTATGCTATTACACCGATTTTGATGAAAGGACATGTTTCATATTGGGCCCAGTCTGTGTACACGACGAAAAAGAGAAAAATCCGTAGAATCCGGGAAAAATACAGACAATTCATTTAAATGCATACTGTTGTGGTAGTAAATTAATAATTTAACAATAATTTTTATGAATTTCAAGCTCACAAAGCTATTTTCAAGTAATTGGACAGTTGAGAAATATTTAAAATGTGTTTCCCTATTATTAAGTATGGTGTACAAGGACTGGGCCCATACATTTTTAAACAAGTCCTTTGGTACAGACTGAGCTTAAACCCGCTCGTGAGGTGTCTGGGCCAGAATAGCACCCACCCGTTTCATCCTAAGGGTATCGTAGAAGGCCACTAAGAGCAAATCCGAGCAGTAGCAGCTTCCGTGTACTTAACAACCTCTTTGCGATCCAAGACGCCTGCCAAGCATGGGGATTACGGATTCACGTGGATGAAGTCGCGTGCAAGAGCTAGTTGGTCTTTTTATGAATACAAAGTAAAAACGTAATTATATGTTTGTCTGTATGTAAGAGACTGTCTCTGAAAGTACTGCTATGCTGTGCCCTGACAGGGTCTACAACGGTTCTTAGCTCTAAGCCTGATTGTTACATCTTTTTAAACCTTGTGGAACGCAAATAAATGAATATGAATATGTCGGATCGTCAGGAATTAGGTATTCCGTTAGATTCGATCTTCATGTGGGCAGAAGATGGGTTTCGTGCAATGCAAACAAACTGGATATAGGGTACAATACACGGCGGGCACAGATTCAAATTAAAATAGACATAGTAACACATAGACACAACGAATCGAGTACAGTTTCGGGACGTCTTAGCTTCGGAGCTAAGACGTCGTATCGGATCGTATCGGTACGATCAGACACTGGATTCTGAATGTCTTGCTCGCTGTGGGCTGAAAACATCACGACTCTTTAGGAGCGCGCCACATGTAGTAATAGATCACGTGTTCTCGATAATGGCGGGCTTGCGATTCGTTCCACGTTCGTACTATTGACCGGATAAGACAAATATGTACTGGTACCACTGGTACAATTACAAAAACTATGTTTTATGGAATAAGTACTTGACTTTTGTGAGGACGGAGTCGCGGTCAGAAGCTAGCTTACGGTCAATATCTTGTTAAGGACACACCTTAATTGAAGGTTTTGTAACCCTGAACACACTACAATTAATTAGTCTATTATATGTTGTAAACCATAGGTACAATAAATATGTCATTACAGTAATAGGGAGGTCAGTCATCTTATAAATTACCGTTAGTTTATGCCTTAAGTAGTTTAGCCATGCGATTGTCAAATCAAAAATCCGAATCTACTAATTTACCATACACGAAAATTTAAAAATTAAATAAAATTATTTTTGAACTGTCAAATTTTGTTGTTGTTCCGTTCCGGCTAATCTCCCAAACGGCTGATCTGATTTTGAAAGGACTTTGTCTACAAGCTAGCTGATGTTATAGGCAGTAACATATGCTACTTTTATTTTAGAAAAAATGTCCGCGCTCTATAACTTAAACCCAGCAGATAATCCGATAAGCTAGTTCGTAATAAAATGATCACACGATATACATAATAAATCATAATCTGACTAGCCTTTTCCTAACTATATTGGGGTCGGCTTCCAGTCTAAGCGTAGATATGCAACTGAATACCTGCAGTGTTTTACATGGAGCGACTGCCTATCAGTTGCTTAGTAACACGATAGCCCTTGTTAAGATTGGTTGTCAGATTTTCTAACTTTTGACTACCTGTAACGACTATCAAATAATTAATTGGACACATTAATTACAGCCGGGACTAATGGCTTTACGTTCTTTCCGAGGCACGGAGGGATCTCGATATGGAATGGATGGACCGATTGCGGCGAGAGTAGCTTAACTATTATGGGCGGTCGATTTGTACGGCTTTTAAATTGAGAAAATACCCAAAACCTTTTAATCTGGACTTCGTATCATCACACTGAATAACATTTGTTTTACGACTTTGACCTCAACGTCGTTGACAATAAGTCGTCGGTCAGACTTAGAGGAGTTCCTATAAGTAGGGTCACTAAATTCTAATACCTGGGGCATTGGGTCACTGAGGATCTCTCTGATGACTTGGATATAGAGAGGGAACGCAGGGCATTGGCAGTCAGATGGAATATGCTGGCGCACAGGTTTGCAAGGTGCACAAATAATGTTAAAATTACTTTGTTTAAGGCGTACTGCCAGTCATTGTACACCTGCAGCCTGTGGGTCCGATATACGCAGAGGGCTATTAATGCTCTGCGGGTCCTCTACAATAACGGGTTTAGGATGCTGATGGGGTTGCCGCGGTACATGTAGTGCATCGGGGATGTTCGCGGAGGCCAACACAGACTGCTTTAGGGCAATAGTGCGCAAGAGAGTGGCCTCCCTGATGCGTCGTGTGCGCGGCAGCTCCAACGGCCTACTAAGTACCATTATGGATAGAGTCGAGTGTCCTATTGTGAGGCACTGGAATAAGGTACACAGATCTGGTGGTGCCCTTTTTAATGTGGGATAAGTGGGATAAGTAGTTATAAGGTACTAACATAGTTTTAAGCTTTACTAACAATTTTTATGGAATTTATGTTCTGATGTAAATCTATAATATAAAAATGAATCGCAAAATGTGTTGGTAAGCGCATAACTCAACAACGCCTGGACCAATTTGGCCAATTCTTTTTTTTAAATGTTCGTTGAAGTTCAAAGATGGTTTTTACGGCGAGAAAAATTCGAATAATTGCCGGAAAAGCCCTAAAAACAGCCCTTTTCTTTTTCCCATACAAACGTTTTCTAACTAAAACGAGCTTTATTGCTATTGTATAAAGTTCATGTTGAATTACAAGCAGTCACTTTTGTTTAAACAATGTAGGTATGTTCCTAACGTCAAAGAGTCAATTTTGCACTTAGGTAGTAGTAGGTGTAGGGTAGGTGTAGGGTAGGTGTAGGGTAGGTGTAGGGTAGGTGTAGGGTAGGTGTAGGGTAGGTGTAGGGTAGGTGTTGGGTAGGTGTAGGGTAGGTGTAGGGTAGGTGTAGGGTAGGTGTAGGGTAGGTGTAGGGTAGGTGTAGGGTAGGTGTAGGGTAGGTGTAGGGTAGGTGTAGGGTAGGTGTAGGGTAGGTGTAGGGTAGGTGTAGGGTAGGTGTAGGGTAGGTGTAGGGTAGGTGTAGGGTAGGTGTAGGGTAGGTGTAGGGTAGGTGTAGGGTAGGTGTAGGGTAGGTGTAGGGTAGGTGTAGGGTAGGTGTAGGGTAGGTGTAGGGTAGGTGTAGGGTAGGTGTAGGGTAGGTGTAGGGTAGGTGTAGGGTAGGTGTAGGGTAGGTGTAGGGTAGGTGTAGGGTAGGTGTACGGTAGGTGTACGGTAGGTGTAGGGTAGGTGTAGGGTAGGTGTAGGGTAGGTGTAGGGTAGGTGTAGGGTAGGTGTAGGTAAATAGGCAGGTAAGTAGGTAGATCGGGACAAGACAACGTCTGTCGGGTCAGCTAGTTATAAATAAATAAATAAGGGCGTATCATGGACGGAGTTTTGTACCAATGAGTCCATATTGCGAGAACTCGGAACTAAGCAGCGTCTATCCGCTGTTGTACAATTGCGCATCCTCATCCTTCTTCTTCTTCTTCTCGTCCTTTTTTCGGCCACGTATGTCGTCGGGGAGATGTATCCATCGAACGCCTCGTGTTTCAGGGGAAAGTCAAAGGTACCAGGCCACGAGGTAGATCGCCTATGACATGGAGTGATCAGGTCAAGGCTGCAGTTGATGGCACCTTGCATGAATGCACGAGGAAGGCAGCTGTAGGGGAGGAATGGCGACGTGTCGTAAAGCGTGCCACCAACACCTGAAGTGACGACCATGATCACTCTGTCAAGAGTGACACCGACGAAGAAGAATTTGTTTTTGTTTATCTGTACAATTTACGTATACTAAGCGCGCGCGCACCCATATGATAGCGAATACGATGTAATAGTAGGTAGGCTAATGTACAGGCATAGCTGATTGCAGGACTTTCGTCGGCCGTGTCAAAAAAAATATATTATGCATTTAAAGTGGGTTGATATTTTTTGTATGAAAAAAAAAATGTTTTGCATTTTGAAAAGTCGTAGAACAAATGTTGTTCAGGGTGATGATACAAAGTGAAGATTAAGTGGTTTTGCGTATTCAATTACCCTGTTTAATAATAAATAATATTATTAATAATTCATTCATACCTACATTATAAATTAAAAACTATAAAGAAACTAATATTAAACTAAGTTTCGAAATTCCTTCCACAAATTCTAAATAGGTAGATAGAAGATACAACACATACGGTCACTGCGGGCTGAGAAGCAATATGCTCGAGCCATTTTATAATTGTATTTTGCACTCAATTTTCGACTTTATGTCTGATGCGTTTTAGTTCATCATCAACTGCACATATTGCTGTTCTGTTTGTGTCAACATCCGTTTCTCTGCCCTAGAAAAGCCCCAATTAATTAAAAGGAATCACCGAAATCGGCGATTCGAATGTTTGTATTCGAATTATGCGAACCGATATTTGATTCTTATCATCCAAAATTATGGCATCTAACTTTTATATCGACGGTATTATACGAAACAGGAATGCATTTACCTAAGTCTAAGGTTAGTTCTAAGAAACGTCAACAAAAAGTTAGGTAAATTCACCGAACGGTTTTTTACTGACTAAAAAGTCGTTCATCACGTCCGAAGGTTATTGGCTAGACGTACACAAAGAATTCTTGTCTGCCTGTATGTTTTTACTTCAAGTTTTTTTCGCCAATGTCATACATGTATGTATGGAGTCACGCAAAGGTCGTGTGTATTTGGCTAAAGAATAATTTCATATTAGGAGATGCGAAAAAAAGTAGATTTCAAATTGTGAGTCGGGTCGTGATATGTCTAATTTTGGTGTCTGAGATTCTGTTGCACACAATGTTATTTAGTCCAAGAACCCGGATTAGACAAACCTGCGACTTTTTAGCATAGTTGAAATTTTAAGAAGAGAATGAGGATCAATGGCTGAAGTTATGACCCACGGAAACTCAGCATCATCTGCCTAGCCTTTTCCCAATTAAGCAGCTGAACACCAGCATTTTATACAGAGCAACCGCTTATCTGATCTCCAGAACCCAGTTACTGGGTTACACGATACCTCTTGGCAGACTGGTCGACAGACATTCTGGCTTCTGATTACCCATTACGACCAACGGCTTTACGTGCTTTCCGAGGTATGAAAATGGATTGTCTCCTATCCAAGGACCGACCTCGGCAGGTGTAGCTTACCATGATCGATCGATCCGTATAGCTTTATTTAACCGCGAGGCCTTCCCCACCATAGCCTATGGAAAGTATCTGGTTATATAAAACATTATTGGTTTTGACAATATCCCGTGAAACATAATATCTGAGAACCGAGCATCATACCTGAACTTCCCTGATATCTGACAGAAGGTAAGCGGCAGCAAGTACGCATGCCTCCTTAATGATATACTATTCTGTCTAACTTTAACGTTTTTTTTTTCATTTTCCCTTGTGGTCATAGGTTCCTATTTTGTACTTATGTCATAGATAATGAGACTATCGACAAAGCTAAAGGTCTTATAAAAAGTTAAATTATTTGAGTTTACAACTTCACTCATTAAATTGATTTAAATTACATACTGCGTAACGATTTCCTGTGTTAAATTGGTCAAATGTACATTGTAACAAATTCACATTTGGTAAAGTGAAGTAAAGTTTATTTATTTGCATAGATTTTAGGTATAATATGACATAAGGTATTAAATAAACAATAAAATTGTGATCCTTGTACAATCAATCTACCTTAGATTAGGCACGCAAACATTAATGAATGGCGAAATAATGTAGAAATTGAGATCCTCAGTGGAGATAAAGTAATTTAGTTTTGGTATGCGACAATATAATTATGAAATTGTGGATGTTGCAAATAATTTTCTAGTGTACGTAGTAAACGAGGCTATATTCGACTATGGGGCAAACTCGTCACACTATTCCCAAAGCACTGCAAAGAATCAACAGTGGCAACAACTAGAAAAGCGCTGAGGCAATGAAGCTCGACGAGTCCCGGAGAATCGATTCAACTGTCTTGGATCCCGCAACGAAATTAACCAGAAAAGAACAGCGGAGGAGTAAGCAGTGAAGGACTATAGGGCAGTAAGGGGTAATTGTAAGTATAGGAAAAGTAGAAACACTAATTATTTTTATTATTTAATATTACTGAAACTGTACTATTATTTCAGCTATACAATGACATAAAACTGCCTAGAGGATGATAAATACCATGCAGAAAGGTTAATTTTTAAAAAAATATTTGTTTTATGCTTCTTTAATTTCTCATTTGCTTCCTCACTTTTAGTCAAGGGGGTTTCGGCTACACTTAAGTTTAGCTGGCCAAATATGAAAGTAATTGACGGAAAGGCTAATCTTTTCCACGCAAATAAAATAAGTTTAGCCGGCTAATCTTCAGTTTATTATCACGACCATCTTTAGCAGTAATATACATTTTATCAAGATTTCGCTCGATCTCAACGACCGACCGAAGACCTCAAGTGGTCACAAACCTGGATCATGAGGATTTGAGGAAGAAGAAAAGATGGAGAGATATATAAATTTCATTATCCAGACAGCTAAAGAAAAAGATCATAGCATTCATAATTTCTGATGCAGCTTCATCAGTTTCTATGTAAGGGTCCATTTGAAGGGAAATAAGGAATAGCGGAAAGATGACCAAGAAATCAGTCACGTTAATTGTTCTCGCATGACACACACACATGACATATTGCATGTCTTAAATTACCAACTGACTGTCTGTCTTCAATGACTTTTCTTTAAGTAATTATATCACATTACACCGCATTTTTCTTAGCAAAATCACTAGTGACTGTATCACTGATGTTGAGGTTAATAATGAAGGCTGTCTGTGTATCCTACTTGTATTTAGGATTATAAAATCAAATGTTTGTGAGGATCATCATCATTATCAGCGGAAAACGTCTACTGTTGAACAAAAGCCTCCCCCATATCTGTCGCTTGCATCCACTGATTACCTGCGACTTTGACGATGTCGTCGGTGGGAGGTCTACCAACGCTGCGTTTACCGGTTCGTGGTTTCCACTCAAGAATCTTTCTTCCCCATCGGACTTAGGTTCTTCGACCGATGTGGCTTTCCCATTGCCACTTCAACTTGCATGGATAGATGAATGTTTGTTACTCTTTCACGCTTAAACGTCTAAACAGAATTAGTTGAAATTTAGCACACATATAGATGTTGATCTAACTTAACATATTTATGAACGTGATTGCCCTGGGATCATTTAAGACTTTGGCTCAATTTTGAAGTGTAGCTTGTTTAAGATATTCTTGTGAAGTAGGTATCTGATGATGGACACCGTTACTATCTTATCCTGACTAGCTCAATTATTTATGATTTCATTTCACAAATAGAGTATATAATATGTGTACATTTAATCACATCAACCTATTGCCGTCCACTGCTGAACGTAGGCCTCTCCAGAAACCATCAAGTTCATTACCTAGATAAAAAAAAAACATATTTCCAAACTGCACAATAACGTCATACAAGCTCCTCACTTTCAATGGCGCTAAGTGCTAGCTAAAAAAAGAAACCAAACTAAATAAAACTTTCAATTAAATAAATAAAAATCCCGCACAAACAAAGTCACGAGCCAGTGCTAAAGCAAATATTTATAAAATGTCAACTAAACATAATAGAACCATTCTCTTTTCCTTGCGGAACTCCAGCGCAGATTACGTTCGAACTTCACATTCTGACACACCTAAGCTTTTTATGGTCCCATCAATTTATCTACCAAGGTTACCCACTACTTCTGCCTACGAATAATCCTTTGACTTTCGCTTTTTTTAATATGCCATTGATCTAAACAGTTTTATGATGTACGGAAGGTAAAATAAAAAAGGTGGAGCTGAATATTTTAAAATAATTTAATGAGGAAGCTGTTTTGGTCTTTGTGTTATAATATTTTTCTCAGCCTTGGTTGGTTCTCGTCCAGTCTCATTCTCATTAGAAGGACCGTGAAAATGATAGGTTTGAACGTAGTTCTTAATTTGGCAGTAGCAGAGTTATTTGTGAAGGAGCTATTTCTGCCACATTACGAAGCAGCGTTGGAAGGGTATGGGTGCGTGCACGGATATCTATGGGTGTGGGTATAAGCACATGGGACATTTCAACACATCAGCAAATCTATATCTCTGGTGTTGCATATGTCCGGGTTTCATTTAACACAATTAGATACGTACAACTCACATTTTATAGATTTAGATATTTTCGCGCATAATTAGAACAAATTCTGAAAAATGGCTATTGAATTACTTGCTAGTGCTAGTAATGTTTAGCGTTGACTGCTTCTTGCGGATGTTAATGTTATGTTGTGATCTGATTGGTGACAACAGACCTTGGACTTTGACAGACTTTGGACGTTGTGCGTTGTCCAGGGTTAGTTGGTCTGACATTTCGGGTTTATTTTAATTTCCTTCCTCGCCCTCTCTGCATACGCCCGTTTCCTAATTTCTTTTATTATCCCGTGGACAATAGTGTGGATTATGCGTTTTTTACAATTATACTTAAACTTAATGTTAATACTGTAACGTATAACTGTTTGATGTCCCTAAATAAAATAAATAAAACTCCAGGGTGGGCCGTCACTGTCGGTTTGTTTGCCATAAAAAGACATTAAATAAAAATTATTCATGTTAAAGCTCGTCTTATGATTTTCATGGTCAAATGCAAAGAGATCATCGAGTCCAGAGTCTGTGGTTTTTCTATAGTAATGGATCTAGGGTGTTCTGCGCTAAGTACCTAAGGTTTATGCAAATATAACTTTTGTCAAGTCTGAGTGAATTTTCTTAAAGATGAATTATAGCCTCAGGGGTAACGTAGTTTCCTATCAGTGAAATAATTTTCAGTATCGGCCCAGCAATTCCGGAGATGAGGGGATTCAATTAAAAACGAACAAAACAAAAATTATCATATTCGTACAGATTATAATAAATATACTGTGTATTTATCTATATATGTATGTATTTACAAAAAAAAAAATGTATTTGTGTATGTCTATCAGCTGTCTGACACCCATAGTACAGGGTCTCCCTAGTTTGGGGTCAGATGGCCGTGTGTGAAATGTCGCCACATATTATTATTATTATTATTACTGAATAATGATAGAGAAATAAGACTCGGGCCCAAATAGTGTAAAGGTCCTTTAAAGTTTCTAATATAAAGTCAAACGAAGTTGTAGTACGTCTGCCTCCAGTGCCACATTTACTATCATTTTCGACCCTGATCAATTGACGTACCTAGTGTACCTACCTACAAATATAAGTGCTTTGATGTAAGAGTCCCCTTGTATCAAAATCTTATCAGATAGTTGCCCCTCTAGGCAAATTGCTGTGAACAGCAAATATTTGAACATTTTGCATTTTGCAAATATTTCCTTTCTGATGGCATTTTGATGCCTTTAGTTTGAGAAATAAGTACCAAATGAACTAGATAGTTGTTATTAATTTATCTTCACATAGTATAAAGCAAAGTCACTCCAGCTGTCTGTACCTACGCTTAGATCTTTTAAATTGCGTAACGAATTTTGCGCGATTTTTGCGTGGCGATTATGGCAATACCCCCCTATGGGGAGGCCTATGTCCAGCAGTGGACGTCTTTGGGCTGAAATGATGATGATGATGAACGAATTTTAATGCAGTTTTCAGCAATAGATAGAGTGATTCAAGAGGAAGGTTTGTACGTATAGTTTGATAGTGTTTTGTATGACACCACATTAGAATCTATATTGGATCCGTGGAGCCGAGGCGTGTCACTAGTTCATTACAAGTTTATTCTAAAAATTATAAACTTTTAGCCTGTGTTGTACCGCTCCAAAGCAAAGGCCTCCCTTTCTCCTTTCTAACTCTCTCTGTCTAGAGCAAGTGTGGATCAGTCCCTCCTGTATCAAGCTCATCCCGCCATCTACTCCTAGGTCTACAACAATGTTGCTGAACGTTTTCCGGGACAACATTGTGGTTGCTTTAGCCCATGATTCATTCGACATGCCGAAGATGTCGTCAAACCTATCTTACTTAAGCTTGGCTGCTTTATGGGTGACGTCACGATTTGTGTTTAACTAGATAGTTAATGAGAAAAAAGCAATTTTATAACATTAGTTCACTCGTCTTCTAATTTTGAAATCAAGTTGTCTAGACACCCCCTAGTAATTTGACGTCCCCCATAAGCCATGTTCATCATCATCATCATCATTTCAGCCGAAAGACGTCCACTGCTGGACATTGGCCTCCCCAAAGGGGGAGTTTTGCCATAATCGCCACGCTTGGCAGGCGGATTGGCGATCTCAGTATGGTTGACATAGGCACAGAGAACGCTGCTGCCCATTCTCTGGTAAGTCCCTTAGTCGCCTCTTACGACACCCACGGGAAGATATGGGATGGTGCTATTCTTTACGTCCGACACCACACAAGCCATGTTCAGATTTAAGATTTGTAGTTTAAATAACTTTGTCGGTGCTCATAACCAAGTACCTACACACCATATTAAGAGGTTGACAACAAAGAAGGCCCTTATACAATCCAAAACGTCCGAAAAACGCGTACATTACGCAATGCAACGTGAAAATATCACGTCCAGATAGTTTTTATCTTAATTCTAGTTTCGCAATTCGTCATTGACGAGAAGAAGTTGGTGTTTTTTTTTATATATATAATGATTATTATCTTATGCTGACCTTACTTAAATAGCACAATTCTGTATCGTAGCTTTACACTTTTCTCACGCGGTCTCAAGATTGAATCTGATGTTTGAAGTAATGAGCGCAATCATTTTTGTAATTATTCGTTTATATCTCGAGGCTATGTTGTTATATATTAGTTCCCACCGGTTTGTGAATGGATCTACATTAAATATTAGCTATGTATTATGTTACTCATTTGAGTTTAATTCTGACAAAGCGAGTCAGCCTGCAATCTATCAATCATTCAATTAATTACGTTAAGCTATTTTAATATGCCAACTGCATATTACTTTAATGTATTTACCAAACCTACACTTAAAATCAACTTAAAATTATTTACTTATTTATTTATTATTTTATTATTAACTTCAATCACAACAATCGAAAAATCTAAAAATGGGAGAAAATTTGATGTGGATTGATCAAGGAACGCGCAAATAACCACAGTTAACTCACACATTTAAATAAGTAGACCTTAATCCACACATTTCAGAGGTATAAATACATATGCTTCCAATCTCCGAAATGTATCTAGACACTTAATATTCTGAGGCATCCTTTGTGATATACAAATACTAATTACAAAAATCCAGGAACCCGGAAAGACTTAGCCCGATTAGTGTGGATAGAGCAATACGGATAGTCTTATAGTCCAAATAATCAACAAGATTTTGGTCTCCTTTGTAGTTTAGGTCCTTACTTACTACACAAATTGAGTTCTCTTGTCTTTTTTTTTTGCTAGCCTATTCTATTAGTATTCTCCGTCATCCCTCCAGTTTGGGCAGAATCATGCTACTCATCCCAATATCTCAATCACGCTACTCATCCCAATATCTCCTTCTTGGCATAGGCCAAGAAGGAGATATTGGACAACGCTATAGAGCGTTGTCTAGAAGAAGAAAACGCTTTATTTTTACATGGCTTTTACAATAAGTGTCATGTTTTATCTACAAGGAAGTAGGCTTACATGACTCACCGTAAAAATAACCACTTTAATTGAAAAGGTTCCCATACAAAATGTTACCAAAAATGACTTCACACTTCCGACATGTCATTTCGCAAGCGTTCGTACTTGAGTGCATAAAAGCTTGTAATAGAAAACTGACAGTCGGTTACAAGTAGTACATATGTACTAGATACATAAGACTCGACACATGAAGGGTGACGACAGATAAACATACATTCAGATGCTATCTCAAACACAACGCCGTCAATCACGATTATTGAGCATACGCGTGTGAAAACACTCTACCAGTGTTACTTGGTCTTCCATTCCTCGAAAGATATAGGTCAGTACGGTTTCTTTCTCCACTGGTGAGAGGTACAGTCTAATGTAATTTGAGCCGTTGTGGCGAAGGAGTTGATAGCATAGAAGGGTCGTGAGATCCTGGTATTTACGTTTAGTAGTTAGCCTTGTGTTTATTTGATAAAAAAGTAGGTGGGAACATTTCCTTGTTGGTTCTTCTGTGGTGTAGGCTGTTAATTTGTGGGTTGGGTTATTTTAAAGTTGGTTAATTAATTTGATGGTGTTTTCAAGAACGCTACCTACAGTTTTTGTATTTTCTTGCCGACGACGTGGGAAAATTGTAAAGGTACCTTTTTGCCTCTTCCGTTTGTCGTCGACGCGAAAAGTTTACGTTGTCTAAAGGTTAAAAACAAAGATATCTGTTTTTTTTATATATTTCTTTGGTGTGAAAGAACATGGTGGTCAGCATATAAGGAACCTTTTCTCCAAACCTAAAAGTGCTTTCTTCTTGTTAGCGTTTCGGTGACAAATCATCACCTATTATTTAATATTGTTGCGGCCCAGAACTATGCCATTTAGAAAAGTCATCATCATAATCAAATCATCATCATCATCATTATCATTTCAACCTTTGGACGCCCACTGCTGAACATAGGTCTCCCCCACGGGTTCAGCCGATCGCCATTCTTGGCCGAAGTATGTTAGCGAAACGAAAAGTCCTTTAATAAATTCTCTTAATGATAGGCCCCTGTGGTGTAATAGAATAACACTTCTGCCATCTCAATCATAAATATCTAACGTTTTTATGACCTTCAAAATCCTTCCAATACTTATTGAATTATTATTTTTAGGCTGTGTTGTCCTGTATTTTCTCACTGCATGGCAAAGGCCTCACTTTCTCCTTTCCAGTCCTCTTTGTCCTGAAGTAGTGTGGACCAATCCCTCCTGTAAGCATTAAGGACATCCCGCCATTTTCGCCTGGGTCTGCCACGATGTCGTTTAACGTTTTCTGGGACCCACAATATGGTTGTTTCAGCCCATGATCCGTTCGACATGCAGTCGTGGCCGGCCCAGTCGAATTTAAGCTTGGCTGCTGTTTGAGTGATGTCGTCGATTGTGTTCTGGAGCGCAGCATCGCGTTCGTAACGCAGTCCGTTAATCTGACCATTGCTCGTAAGTATATGTTTGTCATCGACATAACTCTCAGGATATGTGAGTTGAAGTGGGCAGGCCACATCGCTCGAAGAACCGATAACCGATGGGGAAGAAAGGTTCTCGAGTGGCGACCACGAACCGAAGTACGCAGCGTTGGTAGGCCTCCCACCAGATGGATGTGGCGTTCTATGGGGGAGGCCTTTGTTCAACACTTCTATCTATAAATGATGATGATGATATGTTTGGAAAGTTTGTGTGTTCGACAACATAACAAGGTTATTTAAAAAAAAAATGATATTGTACATAATATAGGACAGTTTTTGAGAAAGCAATTCATGAACCCCGGAGCCAGATACGCCTACAATGACAGAATTAGGATCACCACAACAGAGTAGGGAATGGGTGTTTACAATAAGTATACCTATCTTTGCTATAGGTTTTTACATGCTGTTTCTTACCTGAAGCCAAAAGCCTAAAACCCAACTTTTTAGCTACTTTTCTTATTCATTGCTTGCATGCATTTATGAGCATAAAGTATTAGAAACCATTTATGTACAAGTCTTTTCTTTTAAAACCCTTGTTCAGGATATGTGAGCTTAGTAATAAGCTATCATTAAGACAAAACAAAAATAAGAAACAGCTTATAAAGAAATTTGCTATTGGGTCTAAAGTTAAAAAAGTAAAGCCAAAAGGAGGGTTTTGATTTTACCGGGCTATGTATATATACATAACAAAATTATGTATATATACAATACAAACATTATTGCGTATATATACGCAATAATGTTTGTAAGATTTTAAACTAAAGTAGCTGTGAGCGCCATCTATGACTTTTCTAGGGAGGTTCAATTTCTGTAGCCATACATTTTCTTACTGCTTTTCAAAATGAATAATACCATGTCATTTTATTTTAACAGTAATAAAAAACGTGTAAAGATATTTCATAATTTTGAATAGTGTTTGTTTTTCAGTTTGTGATACGTAATATATTTAAATTAAACTCTATTTACTGCCATCTCTCCACGCAGCCTAGAATTAATAACGTTGTTGAAGAACCAGCTCGCTTGCAACAATTTTAGTTACAAAGTGATTCACTAGGTGGCAGTAATGGTAGTATTTGAAATTCTGAATTCTGTGTTTTTAGGAGCATTTTATTTCTTTTTCACTACCATTACAGTGCGGGGATCTACTAAAAAAAAAAGTATATTTTCTTTACCTCACTTTTCTTATCTTTTCTTTTTACCAACTTTTTTTTTTTTTTTTTTTAGTTATTACTCTTTGTTATAGGTACACCCGCCAAGTTATCTCATCACCACCATCCTTGGTTGACTGGTAGAGAATGCCTAAGGCATTAAGTTCGCCTTTGTACCTACGTGCATGAAGTATAAATAAATAAAGTATTTTTAGTAAGTAGGTAGGATAAGTTTTGCCATAATAGAACTGGCATTATGTTAAAAGAACTGTAAATAAAAAATACAGATTAAAAAAAGTATTTATTTAGCATTTAAAACCTCTTCCCACCCAATTCTGGAATGCCAGCATGTCTGAGAGAACAATGTTTAGATGCAGTACCTAATAACCGTACTTAATAATTTAATAAAAGTTCGCTGTAACGAGGTTGGTCTTTATCATTCAAGTCTGATAAAAAAAAAACAGCTAAGTAGCAAGTTCATAAAAAATATCATTTTAATATAACAAATTAGCTAAAAGATTTAATAATAAACTTACAAAGTAAATAATCGTAAAATCTAGCTCATAGTGTGTTACTCACGTACTTACTAGAACAAAATAAATCCGCGGATCGCTGCGTTGGCTCCCCAAGTGATAAGTGATAAGCGTTTTAAAAAGCGATTGAAATTGTAGTTTTTGCATGACTTAATCCACAAGCTTAGTACACTTAAGGCGACGATATACGACTTTTACAGATTTTAAACTGACAATCACGTCAAAATGTGCAGTGTAAAAGATTTGAAAAAAATATATGTTAAACTAGAACATTCTCTTAATCACTTAGTAAGTGAATATTTTTAATTATATTCATATTATATAGTTTAATTAATACGTGAAGTTGTGTCTGACGCGGACAAAATATTGACAATCACACAAAGTTTTGGACGCAGACAGCGTCCGTTCTGCATCAGTTTTGCGTCCAAAACTTTTAAAATTTAGTCGAAAAAATTAAATAAAAGTAGTATTCTTTCAAAATTAAAAAAAAGGCGTATGCTTAAAGATAGATAATAAAATTGTCTGTAAGATAGTGTAAGTTTCGGATAATTATACCTGGTAGATTTTGTGTGATTGTCAATGTTTTGTCCGCGTCAGACACAACTTCACGATTTAATTAAACTATTTAATATGAACTTAATCAAAAATATTCACTTTCTAAATGATTAAGAGAATGTTCTAGTTTAACATATATTTTTTTCAAATCATTTACACTGCACATTTTGACGTGATTGTCAGTTTAAAATCTGTAAAAGTCGTTTAATAGCCCCTTAAGGGACTAACTACACTTATTCAGGTCAAATCAGCTTTATGGCATCCGTTTAGAACGGATGCGTACGCATCTTCATACTAAACCGATGTTTTCTATGGACAAAGGCCACATTTAGCTGATTATGTGTGGTTAATCCCTAATAGTATATTGTAATCATGTGCGAGTTTCACTACAATTAGTGAGTACTTTGTATTGCGTGCAGTTCTCGTCAAATTTTAGGACACGAAACTTCTTATTTTTTCAATAACGATGTTGAGAGAGATGAGAAAAGACACGCCTTCTCTATACTAATATACTATAATATACTACTATAATGAGATAAAGTTTGTGTGTTTGTAAGTTTGGATGTAGGAGGTAATCCCCAAAACTACTCATCCGATTACAAAAAAAACTTTCGCTGAATAGCTACACACTATCGCCGACTGCCAAGTGTCATAGGACATTTTTTGTAGTATAGTTAACTTCCACGGGATCGAAGTCACGGGCAGAGCTAGTAGGACTATAATCTTGGTGTGGCTTATCCCATCTTGCACAAATATTTGTTAATTCGCCAATCCTGGTCAGATGACAAAAAAGATACATCGTGTCAGATTAATTTCAATATTTTATAAACAACCTCTTATTCGTGCAAATAAAGTTGACTTTTGAAAGGAAACAAGATCCGCTATCTCTTGCATTCTACGCCAAACCTCTTCTACAGTTTAAGCCCCGGTACGCCAACGGTAGTTTCATAACCTGGGATAATAAACTAAAAGCCTTTGAATTTCCAGCTCACAAAGAAAGCTTATTACATTAAAATTTCTTTATGGGAAACGTGGTGGGCAATATCGCGCGTCACTTCGTTTAGTTGCTAATCTTTGAGCGGCCATGTTGGAATTTTATTTTTGAAGGAAATGACTTTTTTTGGACGTTGTGAGTTGGGTGTTGGAACGCGATTTTTGTTGTTGGTAAATCGTACGTGATTCAGTGTTTATGATTTGTAAAGTAGGTGCTAGTCTACTGGGGTGTGATTCTGTGAGACCTCATTTTAAACTTCGGATCTGAATACGCTGTGAGTTTCTTGATTGGCATTCTAAAAACTCGGTTGATAATTCAAATTTACACTAGCGCCACCCTTGCGAGCGTGTCAGCGAGTTGAATTAAATTGATAGGGAGATTTTGACAGATAAAGTATGAGATGACGTAAGAAGTGGCATTCAGTAAGGTAATTTCCCCGTCACTTCGACGCTCACTTCGCACTCGAACCCGATTCAAAGTGTCAACAAGGTCATTTTGAACCTTATGCGAAGTGGGAGTGAATAGCGATGTGAGATGCGAGATGCGAGTTGTTGTTTGAATTTTACAGAATCGACCTACTGGACTCCCATTTTTGGTATAGGGACTGTAGAGGTTTGGCATGCTGGTTGGCTTCGTCTAACACTCTGCATTATTTCTAGAAGTAGTTCATATTTAGAACGTTAGCTTATTTTTATATGTCAGGCAGGTTGTCTCAAAGAGTACAATATATATACAGAGGGTTGTCTAGCCAGAAGCCGTCACAAGCACACGTATTATTCTATTACACTGCGCGATTATAAAGAGGAGTCCCTCTTTCATTAAAGTTTCCCTTAAAGTATACCAAGTCCCGGTATCGGTAAGGGTACAACTAGTGAGCTCTTACAGTACCTACACACCTCTTACAGTGCCTTAAGGCCGAAACACAAAACTGCGATAACCTAGTAATGTGGTAGATGACATTACCTACCAATCTATTGACAAACTTTTAATTAGCTGTCAAAACGCACTTCCCCCGTAGATTTAGTATAGCAATTTATACTTATGACGTCAGTTGTAGGTAGTAATTTGCCAATTCAATTGACTAGCGACACACTCTTGATCTTACCCTCAGTCTTAACAATTCGCATTGCGCCTAAATGCATCTGTTTTGTGTTTTGCCCCTTAATCATTTAGTCATATTTTTTATTATATAATAAAAAATATGACTAAATGATTAAGGGCCAAACTTATTTACTAACTAGAAAAAAGGTGTAGATAGGTCATAATTGCGCTCCGCTACTGACACATCACTTAAATCTTTGGTAATTAGGTCACTTGAGCTTAGAGTCGTGTCCTCATTAATTTATTGTAAAACTACTTTGTCGTGTCCAAGTGTCAGAATGCAATCCAAAACAACCGAAAATTACTTTTCTCGACAATATCGAAATCTATGACGTTTCCCGTATCCATCTAATATTGTGTGACATTTCAATATTACATTATCTATGTGTGCGTTAGAGTGCCATTTTTGAAGTTCGAATCTTGTGTAGGTGTACCTATGTTACCTAGACTTTTTTACTTGTGATTTTCATTGTTGACTATGTGTGATATTTTACTAACCAGATAAAATTGGGTTTGAATCCAACCTGCTACCCTATAAATAAAATAAAAATAAAAAATAAAAATAAAAAAGCCTTTTATTTCATGCAAACGACAGATTTACAAGACAAATATAGATCTTATTTATATATAGTTTGTAGTAGTGTAGTGTAGTGTAGTAATATAAGTTCAATTACATGGTTTAATAGTAATAATATTCTTAATCATAATATCTACGTAAGTAATACAATTTAAAAAAATATTTATTATAAACATACATTTTATAAATTATTTATCACACTTTTATCAACAAAATATTTATATTTGTATCTTTCTTTAAAAATATTTAAAAAATGAGATTTTTAAAATAAAATAGAAAAAATCATAATATAATACAAAATTTATAAAATAAAATAACAAAAATATTTAAATTATTTAAAATAAAAAAAAATATATTATTGAACATTAGTTATGTATTAAAAAAACTGAAACAAAACTGTTAAAAATACAACTACTGCTACCCTATACCAATGTTAAAATCTGCGTGTTTATCGAAATGTTTACCTTTGTGGAGTTTGATTATTTGATGATGATCTAAAAGAAAAAAAATATACAGGGCGTCCCACGGATATGCCGCCGGATATGGAGGGAAAGTACCTAGAATATTGTAGATGGAACATTTTACTGAAAGAAGACTTAATTTTAATTTAAAAACAATTTAAACTGCATTCATAGATATTTAAATAATTACATGGTTGAACCGGTAATCGAATCACGTTACACGAGAAAAATAACAGCAAGAAAGAATCCTGATGATGAAGCCTTTCAATCGGTATGATAAAGCTACAGGTTGATTATTTTTCTCGTGTAACGGGTTCGATTTCCGGTTCAACCATGTAATTATTTAAATATCTATGAATGCAGTTTAAATTGTTTTTTAAATTCAAATTAAGTCTTCTTTCAGTAAAATGTTCCATCTTTAATATTCAAGGTACTTTCCCTCCATGTGGCATATCCGCGGGACGCTCTGTATACTTACTTTCATTGGTATTTACCTCCGTGCCTCGGAAAGCACGTAAAGCCGTAAAGCTGTGGTCTCGAATGTCATCCGTATATCTTCGACGGTCGTTATTAGTCAGAAGTCTGAGAGTCTGACAATCAGTAGTTCCAAAGGGCATCGTGTTACATAGTAACTGAAATTATGGAGGTGAGACAGGCAGTCGCTCCATGTAGAACACTGGTATTCAGCTGCATCCGGTTTGACTAGAAGCTGACGCCAATATAGTTGGATAAAGGCTAGGCAGATGATAATGATGAGTTAAATTAGATACATCGTACAGTCAACAGCAAAAGTAAATGATCAAAATCAGAAATTCAATACGAATTTACTAACACTAATTTATATAATTTATTACTAGTTTATTTATTAAAAGTATGTGATTGTCACACACATACTTTTGAATCACTTCGACGCCACATAGTTCTGAAGCAAACTCCGTTCATTAGTATTGAATTTCTGATTTTGATCATGTACTTTTGCTGTTGACTGTACTTGCTACACTATCCCAATGTTAAAGTCTGTCTGTCTATAACAATGTGTGTGTTGAGATTGACTGTTGGATGATGATCTGGGAAAAGTAAAAAGTATAATTTATTTTCATTGGTATTTACCTCCTTGCTTTAAAAGCACTTAATGCCATTGGTCTCGATTGTTATTCGTAGATCTTTGATCATCGGTCGTCGTAGTCAGAAGTCAAAAACCTGACAACTAGTCTAACCAAGGGGTATCGTGTTAGCCAGAAACTGCAGGTTTTGGAGGTCAGACGGGGGAGTCGCTCCATGTAGAACACTGGTATTCAGCTGCATCCGGTTAGATTTGAAGCTGACGTCAACATAGTTGGATAAAGGCTGGGTAGATGATGAGGTTCTTGGTATTTAAGTTATGTTTTTTTCTTCTGTCACTCTTAAACACACACACAGGTACAAAATTGAGTAGGTAGGTACTTTCAATATGATTCCTTTGCTACATTTGCTTTGACAAATAAAAAAATAAATTACTTTTTGGTGTGTAAACATTTTTCAAACGATTCGGGTGTGACTTTGAAGGCAGCGGATTGTAATCATTGCAAAGATGACAACATCAACTTAATTTGACAATATTTTGTCAACTGATGGCATGCTGATGCTCGTAACCAGTTTTGATTGGTTAACTGTTTAATTAACAACTAATTAGAGCAGCTTACGCGGACTTGATCATTCATTTTTCGTTCTAGAAACTGTTCGTTGCCGTGTTGTGACTTGTGACGCCTTTACCGACCCACTCACATTAAGAACTGCGAATAAAAATAGCGAGTATTACCACGAACTACACGAGCGACGATATACGCCGGCGACCTTGAGCAACCAGAAAATCGTATGCGCTGCGTCCAAAACTCTCAAAGTTTAGTCGAAAAAATTAAATAACAGATAGTATTCTTTAACTTAAAAAAAGGCGTATACTAAAAGATAGATAATAAAATGGTCTGTAAGATAGTAAAAGTTTTTTTTTTTTATATTGTTATAGGCTTGCGTTTGACCGCAACTCACCTGGTCTTAAGTGATGATGCGGCCTAAGGTGGAGCACGCTTGCCTAGAATAAACCGGTTCACTCGTGCTTTGACGATACCCAGATTATATGTATCGGGGAATAGAGAGGCGGGCAGTGAATTCCACAGTCTGGCAGTTCGCACAATAAATGTGGGGACAAAGCGCTTGGTGCGAGACCGTGGAACTTCAACCGTATAGCGGTGACGCTTCGCCGTATCCCTGCTCGTCCGGTGATGGAATGGGGATGGGGGAATTAAGTTGTGCAATTCCAAAGCACACTCTCCGAAATGTACCCGATAAAAGACCGATAGGCTGGCAACGGCGCAGTTTCGTTTAAATATTCTTGGTAGATTTTGTGTGATTATCAATGTTTTGTCTGCGTCAGACACAACTTCACGATTTAAACTTCACGCAAAAGTGGATTGAAGATGGAATGCAAATATGACTGACTGATTGACTGACTGACTGACTATTGTTATTGTTAATTATTGTTTAATTAAGGGTATTGTTTGAGGGATATAGATATGTGTATTTAGTAAGTGTTTAATATGTGTGTATGACATCGTCTTGGAATTATCTGTAAGATGTTGTACTTATTGTCATAAATAAATACTTAAATAAAAAAAACTAAACTTCATCTAAGTACACCGAAAGAGATTTTCAGAATAGCATTGCAGATAACATAAATAATCGCTTGCTCTAATGATCACCACCCCGCGTATTCCACAGCCCCAATCTTGAGGTAACAAATTTGTCAAAGAATCCGTGAAAACATTTAAGGTCCCTTTGATGTAAGTCGCCAGTATTTGTTTATTTACATCCATCTATCGAAACGTAAAACCTTGTGAAAGGGACTTAATTTTAATAGGTTTCAAATATTTTTAATACCTCCTAAATTGGAATGATTTTTCTGATGTTTATTTTTTGATGAAAGGCGACCTGCGACATTTTGTTTGTGTAAATAAATAATAAAAATCTATAAATATAAAATCAGGGTGGTTTAGCGAGATATGTGCCTATTTATAACTTTGATGTTATGACTGATGTCTTTACGATTCGTTAATGTTTATTTTTCCATGATGGCGTCTGTCTATGTCTGGGGTCCTTTTAATAACTTTTGTAATCCAACTTCAATGGCTTATGGTAAAAGTCTTGGTTTAATAGTTGACGATAGAGAATACGAAAAGCGTTGTTTTGATCGAAAAATAACTCCAACTGCACTGCAACAGCACTTCTTTAGTTACGTGAATTAACCCACTGTTTGTTAAATGCATGCTCACCGTTTCCTATAGACTTAGACATTCCAGAAACAATATGGAATGTCTATGTGCCTCTAATTGCACAGGCACCCAAACCAGTAATTTTCTTAATATTCTGCAAAAATACTATCGGTGGCCAAATTATTAGGGACAGCTGTAAAAATAATGTTTCAACTGTAAATTATTAAAATAATAATAATAATAATAAAATTTTATTTTCAGACCAGGGTCCATAGTAGTGTTTTCATATCAAAACATGCTTAGTACCTACTTAATTAAAACTTTAAATACAACATTGCATACAAAGAAAACAGAATTATATTAAAAATAATTATTGTAGTTAAATAATAGACTCATCAAAAACAATTACAATTAAAATCAAAATTAGAATTAAAATCAGAATTAAAATCATAATTAAAATAAGTTACCTTATACTTAAAGTTTAAAGCTAATTTTATTTTTATCGAAAATTTAAAAATTAAAATCAAAACAAAAAATTGCAATTAAATTAAAACATCAAAACAAATTAAATTCAAAATAAAAACATAGTTGCACACATCTTCTCAATCTACGTAACTGGATGACGCTCGATGTGTCGTCATCCAGTGCCACATTATTGGGCTGTCCATCTTGCCGGCTATAACAGAAACCAGGCTGTTGGAGCTATCGCGCACCCGCCGCATCAAGGATGCTATGCGTGTACGGATAAGTGCATAAAAATCAAGCACACTGGCTTCCGCGAACATCCCTGACGCACTGCAAAATCGCGGTAGCCCTAACATAACCCTGAAGGCGTTATTATACTGGATACGCAGAGCATTGTACGAGCTTTTTGTATAATTGACCCATAGGGCACACGTGTACTGAGACTGGCAATACGCCCTAAAAAGTGTAATTTTTACCTCCTTCGTACAACGTGCAAACCTACCGGCCAGCATATTACATCTAACTGCCAATGTTCTGCGTTCCCTCTCCAAGTCTGCATCATCAGACAAACTATCGGTGACCCAATGTCCCAGGTACTTAAACTTCGTCACTCTGGTAATCGGCGCGTCTCCTAAGGTAACAGGTGGGACCGAGTCATAACATTTGTTCCCCGCTTTAAAAACTAGGAGTTCACTTATGGTAGCGTTGTATACTCCTCACAAATACGAAGAAGCCTTCTAAGTGCGCCGATTGATGGGCTCAGCAACACCATATCATCTTCGTAGCTGATGTTATTCGCACAATGCCCATCAATGGAACAACCGACATTAGTATTGCTAAGCTCACAGATCAGCTGGTTAACATACAGGTTGAAAAGCTTGGGTGAGCTGAGTCCCCCCTGCCTCACCCCGCATTGCAACCTATATGCGTCCGACAAGACACCCTCCCACTTAACATAGTTATATTGGTTGTTATACTAATACTTAAGCACCCCCATGAGATCTCTAGGCAGGGTTGTGGCAGACAGCTTCCTCCATAGGCAGTCGTAAGACACCAGCACGCATGACCACGCTATGTCTACGAAAGAATAGACATACTGATAGCAAGAATAATAATAATAATAATAATAATAATAACTCTTTGCCCCCAACAATTTGCGACTGATGGAGCTACTGAAAGTAACAGAAAATTTCAGTAGCGCCATCAGGATGGAATTTGGTGTGGACAAATGTGCAGTCATGCATGTGAAGCGAGGGGAGATTATGGAATCCGTGGGAACCCAACTCTCGGATTCCATACGCCTTAGATCCCTCTCCTCAACCGAAACCTACAAGTACTTGGGTATGTCGGAAGCGTTAGGCATCAATGCTGCCGACATGAAACAATCGTTGAAGGAGCGCTTCTTTGGCCGCCTGAATAAAGTACTAAATAGTCTTTTATCAGGCGGAAACAAGGTGCGCGCCTTCAACGGTTGGGTCATGCCGGTTTTGATGTACTCTTTCGGCATACTCAAGTGGACTCAGACGGAACTTGACGCCCTGGATAGGAGGGTACGTACATTGCTGACTGCAAACCGGATGCATCACCCACGGTCATCGGTAATGAGACTGTATATCCCGCGGAAGTGCGGCGGTCGAGGCTTTCTTAATGCTAAGTCCCTGCACAACCGTGAGATATGCAGTCTCAGGGAGTATTTCCTTAAAGCCGACGTGGGGATGCACCGAGATGTAGTCTCAATGGACAAGGGCCTCACCCCGCTCTCCTTAGCGAACGAGAACTGGCGCAAACCTGTAGTACTAGATACTAATGACCGCAGGGAGGTATGGCAGAGTAAGGAGCTTCACGGGCGCTTCTACCGGGCCCTGCATGGGCCTGATGTAGACTTCTTGGCGTCCGTATCCTGGCTGCGTTTCGGTGACCTCTTTGGGGAAACCGAAGGTTTTATCTATGCGATTATGGACGAAGTTATGATGACGAACAACTACCGGAGGTATATTGTGAAGGACGGCACGGTTGACATTTGTCGGGCATGCCACCGACCAGGCGAATCAATCCGTCACATTATCTCTGGGTGCTCTCGTCTGGCGAACGGAGACTACTTGCATAGACACAACCTTGTAGCCAGGATTATCCACCAGCAACTTGCTCTAAAATACAGACTTGTGGAGTCGGAGGTACCGTACTACAGGTATGTGCCCGACCCAGTTCTCGAAAATGGCAATATCACGTTGTATTGGGATCGATCTATCATCACTGACAGGACTATTGTTGCCAATAAGCCTGACATAGTGGTGATAGATCGATTAGAGCGTCGCGCAATGATTGTCGATATAGCGGTTCCGCATGACGAGAACCTCGTGAAAACTGAGAAAGATAAACAAATAAAGTATCTAGACTTGGCTCGCGAGGTTGTCGACATGTGGGATGTGAATACAGCAATCATTGTGCCGGTAGTCGTTACGGCCAATGGATTAATTTCCAAGAGCCTCGACCAACATCTTAGGAGGCTCTCGTTGGGCAGCTGGATCAAGGGCTTGATTCAGAAAGCGGTACTCCTGGACACAGCGCGTATTGTTAGGAGATTTCTCTCTCAGGAGCCCTGACCACCGGTAGCTTGGACCCTATTCCCGATACCGGTGGGCTACTATTTTTTATATTTTTAAATGTTTTTATTTTTTGTTTACTAATATTTAAAAATGTAATAGAATATGTGTATAAAATGAATAAATGCTAATAATAATAATAATATGTGGGGACATTTTCACACACGGCCATCTGACCCCAAACTAGGGAGACCCTGTACTATGGGTGTCAGACAGCTGATATACATACACAAATACATTTTTTTTTGTAAATACATACATATGTAGATAAACAACACCCAGACACAAGGCAAACACAAGTGCTCATCACACAAATGTTTACCCTGGGCGGGAATCGCCCAAAAGAAAGTACATTTTTTTTTTTTTTTTTTTTTTTTTTTTTTTTTTTTTTTCATTTTGAAGTCAGTACATTTTGTCTATTCTTCCTGTCAGTATGTCTATTCTTCCGTAGACATAGCGTGGTCATGCTACGCGTGCAGGTCGAAAGCCCTGGAGAGGTCCAGAAAACATGCATACCCCGGAGTTTTCCTATTAGCGTAGTATTGAACAGTTTGCTTGAGACAGAGAATAGCTGTTTCCGTGGATAAATGTGGCTTAAAACCAAACTGGGCATCGTGTGATGATAGGTGCTTATCCAGCTGAAATTAAACATTGATGTTTTTATTTAACATATTTTTTTTTACATTATTTTTAAGCAAACAAATAGATTTATATGTATACGGTTATTGTCTGGGTGTTACTATTGATTTAATGTTATTAGTGTGTTTGATAAGAGATACCTAACACAGTGAATTCGCGCCGTTTTTTTATTTGACATTTCTTCTTTTTTGCTGCCATATTATGATGAAAATTGCGGTTGTTCGTCAGATGTTAAAATACATGGATTTTACAAGATTTTTCTATCCAAATAGTTTTTTTTTTTCAAAAATAATGAAATAATTTCGGCCATACATTTGTTGTTTTTATTATCTCTATTAATAAGGTTTTCCAATAAAAAATAAAACTATATAGAAAATTACAAAAATCTTGGCACTGTACCTAATAATATGTCCACCTACTGTAGGTAAGTATGGTGGCAGTACTTCTCTGGTCTTGCTCCTCTACAAAGACCTCTACTACTACCATATCACTTTGTAAAAACACAATCAATCTATAAATCCATTGTGTAAGCTCTTAACGTCGCAATTTCATTTAAAATCGCTTGTTAACAATTTCCTTTGTACAAAATACAACAATATTTCTTCATTATTAAGCTTTATTATAACGACGTGTTACCAATGTCGTGACGTCACCAAGGTAATGCTACGTCACGCCACAAACCGCAGGGCTTTCAGAGCGGTTTGCGTTGAACGTCGGACACAATTCAATTTTACATACGGTGGAAACTTTAAAAGCGTGCGTTTTATCGCAAACAATACAATTACCTATGTCTATCTGTATGTAGCTTTAGTTTTTCAAGTTTAGATAATACAGAATGAATTTTTAATTAACTGCGTGGTTCTTTGCATATCTTTTATATGATGAAAGTATTTATACAAACAACTATTGTTAATGGACCAACCTGGAAATACAAAAAAGCTTTTTTTACAAAAAAGACAACCGCCTTCAAATCTAAAAAGTGATAAATAACTTTAGCTCAAAACACACATGACTTTAGATTTGGAAGTCGGAGGCTTTGTTCATCACTTTTTAAATTTTGAAGGCGCTATTTATCACTTTTTAGTACTTTCTTTTCACCCAAATTCATCAAAAACTGGTAACAGAGTTAAAACCCTACTCCAAAGATTGAAGAAACTAAAACGTCGTCTTTGTAATTTTTTTTGGGATTTTGTTGATTTTTCAAAAAGTGATTAATCAATTTCAATAAAATTTATATGGGACCACCCCTGAGGCATACCCTATCTATAAGAAAAATAATTTTCTTAATCGATTCACATTTGCCGGAGAAATTGCGTAACAAATATACACAAAAAAAAACAACATACAGTCGAATTGAGAACCTCCTTCTTTTTTGAAGTCGGTTGAAAAATAAACATTTTGATAATTCAAAGAAAAAACAAATTGTGCAGTTTTCTCCCGACCGAATTTCGGTCACAGTGGCAAATGTCAACGAAGACCAGCCAAGTACGCAGAAGATATTATAGTTCACAAGTGTGTGCGCAAACACAGGTGCACTCCCTCTTCCTTCACTCTCAGGGCCCTTTTCCTGGCATGCGGATTAGGGCCCGCGCGCGTTTCTGGTCCGCATGCGGGTGATAGCAAGTTCCTGGCCACACGTGTGCTGGGCCTGATTTGAGCCTGCTGGGATTGATTTTTATAACAACGCCATTATATTAGTAGATTACGAAACTTGTCAAAATCAACAAGTATGAAATCAATGATAGACCATTCTGACACTATTGTAATAGCAGACTAGAGGCCCGGCCCGCATGATAGGAAAAACATGTATGAAATGATAGGATGCGGGCAGCTTGCATGCGGACGAGACCCGCGTGCGGACGAAAACACACATGACAGGAAAAGGGCGCTCATAGTCCAGTGGGACGGCAATTCGATACGACAGGAGAGAGGTCAGTCGCATGACTAACGGCTTTCCAAACTCCGGGCTACTACTGAAAAATTTCAAAAATCTCAGCAGATGCACTTGCGTCCACTAGACCCCTGCATATTATTATCTTCAATTGTACAAAACCACTTATCTAGACAGTAGGTACGCAGCGTTATAACAAAGGAAACGAGTGTATTATGTTATAGACAGTAAATTTTTGTGGGCTCAACTGATTTATAGGGTTCAATACCTCAAAAGGAAAAAACGGAAGCCTTATAGGATCACTTCGTTGTCCGTCTGCCTGTCTGTTTGTCTGTCAAGACCGTTTATCTCGGGAACGCGTAGAGGTATCGAGTTGAAATTAAAACCATATACTACGTACATTTCAACACTCTCAAGGGAATCAAAATTTATAATGTACTTTCCGTTGACCCAGAACTATGAAATTTGGCAAGTAATATCGTCTTATACTCTAAATACAGGGAAAAGTCTGAAAACTAAACATTTGCAACTAATGAAATCATGCTTCATTAGTTACAAATGTTTCAATCAGCTTTTGTCCGCGATTTGGTCCGCGTGAATGTCAATTGTCGCGGATGCAGACGAAGTCCCGGATTAAATAGTACCTATTTGCTTTCCCAGGGTTAGCATACCAAATTTAATCAAAATGGGTTTAGCCGTTTCATCATGGAAGCGTAACAAACAGAGTTACTTTCTCATTGATAATATTAGTATGGATATGTACATACCTACAAATTTGTACGGAACCCTCGATGAACGAGTCTGACTCGCACTTGTCCGGTTTTTTTTTAATATTTAAGGGTTGGTCTCTCTGTAAAAGTTGTTCATATTTATAAGTAGGTACAGACAAAATCAAAACAAATCCAAATCAAGCTACAACAAACAGTCAGATTTTTAACTTTTTTTTTAATATCGGTCAGTCTAGTAAGGCTTGATGTGCTGGCGTCTGTAGGTACATTAACCGCCTGAAATATCCACAGTGAATTAAAATTCAGCCCTGTATGTTTGGTATAGTTATTAGTAATTTAAAGGTATAGTTTAATTTGTGATCACCAAACAAGAGATTGATTTAAATGCGTGTTACACAAAATTTAATGGTTCAAACATAGCTGATACACACATTGTAACATTATTGCTCGTTTTGTCGATGCGGCGTTTGAACACTCATATTTGCGTAAAGCCGACTGGTTACACACATTTCATATTTTATCGGAGGATTGCAAATCGATAATGGCTAGGCAACCAAATAACTAGGTACCTAATAAGGCCCCCCTCCCTTATTAGGTACCTAGTTATTTGGGTTCAAGGAATGTGAAGGGCATACTGCCAATCTTTTTACATGCTTTTTATTAGCTTCACTTTCAAAAGTGAAGCTAATAAAAATTTTTTCAAACTAAAAAGTAAAAAATAAATAATAGTTAAAAAAAACTAAAAACACGCTTTTTATAAAAAACCAAACTAAAAAATAGAAAATAAATTTTAATAAATTTAAATTAAGAAAAATGTTAAAAATTTCAATAAATATAAATTAATAATAGTGAGAATAAAAAAAAATATTTTAAAAAAAGCGTGTTGACCTACCTGCATTTTCTATCATTCTTATGTACCTGCTACACGATTGCAAACTAGTTACCAATAGAGGTGTACGTGGTTGGCGACCGGCAGAGCTGTTTCAAATTTGGTCGTAAACCACCATCTACACGGTTGTAAACCACAAAGGTTATTCTCTGTCAGGACGCAGTTGGTGACCGAGTAGTAGTCGCTTTAATCTTAAAAAACGGATATCGTTAACGTTCTGAATTGATATCTATCGTATAGG
Organism: Charanyca ferruginea; assembly: GCA_947361185.1. Taxonomy (NCBI): domain Eukaryota; kingdom Metazoa; phylum Arthropoda; class Insecta; order Lepidoptera; family Noctuidae; genus Charanyca; species Charanyca ferruginea. The sequence goes on along the minus strand of OX376058.1, from coordinate 24,272,653 downwards.
TCAACATGTTTCACTAATTAAAAAAATAGATGAACTGGTTTCAACAAAAGCATAATAATAATGGGGACATTTTCACACACGGCTATCTGACCCCAAACTAGGGGTACTGTACTATGGGTGTCAGACAGCTGATATACATACACAAATACATTTTTTTTGTAAATACATACATATATAGATAAACAACACCCAGACACAAGGCAAACACAAGTGCTCATCACACAAATGTTTACCCTGGGTGGGAAACGAACCCGCAACACGCTGCGCAGCAGTCGATCGCTCAGCCACTGCGCCAACCGTGTCGTCACCATATTTCGACGACACGGCTGCTGTAGTTGTAGTTAGCTGAGCGATTGACCGCTGCGCTGCGTGTCTCAGGTTTGATCCACCCGGATCAAATATTTGTATTGCCTACTGGTAGTTGTTCCTGGTCTGGCTATTTGTGCATGTGAGTTTATAATATGTTTGTAAACGTACCCACGATACAGGAGACATTCCTAGTGTAGGGCATATTTTTTGCTTAAGAAAATATTATTGAAAGGGCAATGACCGCAATTGCTCTGCTAAAATGCCGTTGCTAATTGTGTTGTGTAACACAATGCGTTACGTTTGCCAGTGTAATATACACGCATATAATTTGCATCTGCCGCTGCTTCGCTGTGTTCGAATCGGTGCATTTAGTTGTGTTTGGTTTTTGTTACATGGTTTGTATCAGTACAATTTTTTGTTTGACTATTTAGGCTCAAATTGTAAAGGCTTTTCTGCAAAAATCCCTTGTTGAATCAGGTGAAGTAAGATCGAAGTTAACTGTCATCCGATAGTATAGCATTATGTGTGTACTGCTATATTTACTTTTTATAAACATGCATTCATTCTTCATATTGGCTGTCTAAATATTATAATAATACTTGTTTTTATACTTTAAATATACTTACAGTCTAGATCTCGCTGTCGCTTGAGTAACACGCTGATTTACTCCTGACTTAACTTACTAAAGTCTACCGGTCCACATCCAAAAGTCGGTAACGGTCCTGAGTCGTGCCGTCGTGCTGTCGCGTGCCTGCTGCTCCCAGGGCGGGTCTTACTGCTAAGATTCCCCGGGGACTTGCGTCCCAAAGCTAGGAGCCGACCGCGGCAGTCTTATCTTCGGCCGATCCTGTTTGCCGGCCAGGCTGTGGAACCAGTAGCCTGGAAATCTCTGCCTAACATAGTGCGTCTAGGTTAGTGTTTTTTATTTCTATGTTTTTGATACTCATCACATTAAAATCTATCTTGTGAGAGCTATTAAATTCTATCGTACAATTCTACATAGCTTTTTATTTCATAAACTATTAGAACTGTTACAATAGCTAACCAGCTCGTTATACTGAATGTTAGTCAAATTAAAATATATATTGCTACTGAATAGATGGAAACTTGACAATGCAAATGTAATCAATATCATCGACGTACTCCTGCCTATCCCAATTTAATTGTGATCGGTGTAACCATGAGCACCCACGATGTAAGTACCTACGAGTATAACAGTTATACTTACTAGGTGCTAGCACTTCGTTTTTTAAACAAAAAGAAGTGGCGTATGTGTAAAAGTCACGTACAGAGACCAGCACATCAAGCTACAAGAATCTGTCAAAGTTCTTTGATATATTTTCACTTTTATTACAAAAAAATAAGGTTCATATTTAATTGGGATAATGTTACAGTTTGGTATGGCTTGATATGCTGGCGTCTGTACATTACCATAAAAGTCAAAGTCAATTAATTTATTTTTATAAGACCATTATGGCATACGTTTACATTGTCTATGTCAAGTTTATGCATTAGATTTTTCTATTTTTCTCAAACATGTACAAACTGTGACTGAATTGATGCACAATAACATTTCGTTTCACAGATTTTAGCTTCGTGACCTACCTTTAATCTACCCACGTAATACTATCGTTTCCATTTTGACTCAGCTTGTACCACGTCTAGTTTTCCAATAGTTTGGTGTCATGAACACGCACGCATGACCTCATGGCGCGCTGTTAGCCCACAGGGAAAACGTGTCGGTAACAGTTGCCGAGATCAGATGAAACCTTGTTAAACTATAAACCTGGGAAAATGAAGATAAGGAACTGAACCAAAGAATTGTTAATTTTAGACAGCTTTTAAAAATAGAGGATTCCCTTGAATGAACAGATGACTCAATTCTGAGCTGACTTAATATCGACTGATACCGACTCGCTAATAAGGAGATTAACTGGGAATATGTCGGTTTTTTTAAGTAAAAATCATATTGTAATCTTTTCATCAATCATATGTTTTCTTCCTATAAAGTTAAAAAACAAAACTAAAAAAGTAGGTCTTTCTTACCCTATTTCTTTTTGAGCTACAATTAAATCACACTTAAAAAAAGCGCGGAGTACTCACAGAGTTATAATCACGTATATTGTATGCTGGCTATACAAAAGTCGGTACAGTCGAACAAACTATTTTGTCCCTTCATCTGTACAAAAGAATCAAGGAGTCTGACGTCCATTGTTTAACTATTGTGTCTGCTAATTAGTCAGTTGAGCTGACAATCAAAAATATTAAAATCTTTCAACGAGTCTGCCAATGTTCGTTTTATTACGTTCGTAATATTTTTGGTACACTTAAAGGAGTGATGTAAAAAAGTAACCGCTCAGTAGATACTTTATTCGCAACAATGTTTAAAAGTAGGACAAGCTCGCCACGCTATTCCCTAACCACTACAACAGCTCCTGAAACCCAGAATCAACAGTGGCGACCACCAGAAAAGCAAAAAGGCTAAAGCTCGACGAGTTATTCAAATTAGAAACGAAATTAATCAGCAATTGAGCAAATAAATGTATTTTGCAGGAGACGAACTAAACTAATAGGTAGCATAGTAAAGATATCTATTTACTGTGCCAATAGGCACGAAGAGATGTTTACCTACAACTGGCAGAAGCTTAGTTTCCAAGTACCACGAATCTCAATAAACGTTAATTACCCATTAAATGTTTTATTGATTTGATTCCAATAATAGGTAGGTATGGCAAAAACGCTAGAGCGCACAGACAACTTTTGGTTCCTACAATGTCCGCAAAGTACTCGTAAACATCTCCGGATATAATCTGTGTCATGTCAAAAATTCAAAATTTCGGAACACTTTTGGTTCCTACAAAGTCCGCAAAGTAAACATCTCCAGATATAACCTGTGCTATGTCAAAAAATACACTCCCATATTCTTAGGCAGAATGTACGCGCATTCGTTGAGAATGTTCGAGTTTAAAAGTAGTTGCAAATTAACTGCCTGTAGGTATGTATTCCTACCCAATAAAATGTTCGACTGTGTGTCTCCCACAACGCACCTTATAATAATATTCCTAACTACGCACCCATAAAACGTTAATTACACGAAATACCAGACATTTTAACCCAAAATTAACCAGCCATACTCATCCACTGAACCGGTCGCCACTTCATTTCGACTCCATTCTCAATGGCCGCCGACCCTATACGACCTTAATAGTTAGGTACTAATACAGCCCTTCGTAGGGGCGAGGCGTAAGGGTGGCAATTATAAACGCAACATCGCTTTGATGTCGCTTGACGAGTGCTCATAGCGTGGCTGTAAGTGGAATAGTGGACGATATTTTACAATGTGATGTTACTTTTTAAAATGTTTTTGAGTGTTAGTTTTCAGAGTATATTTTTTAGAAAGGTGTCTGGTTTTTCTAGTAAAGGTATTTAATTATTTTGATTTAGTAGACGGTTTGTCACATCTGCCTCTTATTATGGTGTTACACCGATAGTTATAACTTCGATTTAAACGTACATTTATTTGAGGTTGAAGAGGGGTTTTAGTCAGTAAGAGACGGACATAACCCTTTCTTTTTGCTAGACAGTGGGTATTTATAAGGATTTCGTCAGAAATAAAAACCGGACAAGTGCGAGTCGGACTAGCTCACCGAAGGTTCCGTAAAGATTTGTAGGTACATATCCATACTAATATTATAAATGAGAAAGTAACTCTGTCTATCACGCTTCCACGATGAAACGTCTGAACTGATTTTGATGATATCTGGTATGAAAATAGCTTGAACGCTGGGAAAGCACATAGGGTACTTTTTAATCAGGGACTTCGGCTGCATCCACGATAACCGACATTCACACGGACCAAATCGCGCACAAAACTTGTTATAAATAAAGAATATATTTTTTATGATTTAGTTACAAATGTATACTTTACAGACTTTTTCCTGAATTAATAGCATAAGACAATATTACCTACTTGCCAAATTTCATAGTTCTAGGTCAACGGAATGTAGTATTGACCCAATAAAGTTTGATTCCCTTGAGTGTTGAAATGTGCGTTTTTGTGTTTTTTTTTTCACGTTAACTTAGAAGTTTGATTTTTTCACAGCTTCAAGGGACTGGACGTGGACGTGGATTTAACTATATGGTTTTAATTTCAACTCGATACCTAAATACGTTCCCGAGATAAAGGGTCTTGACAGACAGACGGACAGACAGACAGACACAAAGTGATCCTATAAGGGTTCCGTTTTTCCTTTTGAGGTACGGAACTCTAAAAAGAAAAACAAAAGAAGATTGAAGTTTGGCGCCAAGTTTACTTTAAAAATTACCAATAGGTGGTATAATCGAAATCATTAAAATATGTTTACACCGCACTCATACCTAGAATCGCATCTACATCCAAAACAAAACCTTCTGAACATTAAAATAACGACTACTAAGAATAATAGTATCTAATACTCGCCCATAAAGCTTCCACTATGCGTCTATAAGCTACTTTTTCAACTGAATAGCCAGCAGAGTACAAAGGAAGAACTAATGCTCTACTAACTATCAATAGGGATAGAATTTATAGTACCAAACCCCTCTTTACGAAGAAAATATTGGTCTTACGAAGTACCCAGACGTGGTTGGTGAACGCCGTCTTTTGTGGTACAAGGAGGGGATGTCTTTGGGTGTGGTTCAAGTAAAGGACTGTTGACGATTCGATGATTAATTTAAAATGAAAATTGATTGATTGACAGAATTGTTAAATTTAACGGCATCGAAAAAATGCATCGTTCTTGTAATCGGGATACCCTATATTGATCGATCAAAGAGTTTTCAAGTATTTTAATGTCCTTGCAAGCAAATATAGGGTGACTGGTAATTAGTGTACGATACTTAAACACGTGATTGTGTTCATGACAACAAACAACTTTCCCGAAGAAAAAATTTTTCTTGTACTGGTTCAGTTTTATCACAATAACACAACAGCCGTATGAAATTCACACGCGCGCACGCCTGTGACATAAAGTGACCCAGTACAAAAAAAAAATTTCTTCGAGAAAGTGGTTTGTTATAATGAACACAATCACGTGTTTAAGTATCGTACACTAATTACCAGTCACCTTATATGTTAGGTAATGTAACTTGCAACAAAAATGTGCATCTTGAAAAGCATAATAAAGAAGGTTAGGTATTCTATTTTTATTTTTAGGGATAAAATACTGCCTTGTCTTCAGATTATCGAGAACTGGACTATATGTATACGTCAGAAAGACTGCAGCAATCGTTATGTACAAGTATTAAAATAAAAGTAGATATTGCAAAAGTTACACGATCCCGGACAATACTTTTGATAGACGTGTAAGACAAATAAACTTTGTATGTATCTTTTACTCGTAAATCTTTTATTTCAAGTAATTTCTTGCTAAATATAATATGGTAGAATGTGTCCTACACCCAAAATATAATAGATACTAAAATAGTTACTTACTTTGCCAATCGCTTAACGCTTATGACTTAAAATAATCCACATAAAGTTCGTCTTGGATTGTAAACACGCGTTTTTTCGCGGTTAGTACAATGAAGTGAATGATAGTCGAATGGAAAAACAAGTCATTCAGCTTGTCAATCGGTTTATTTGTTGATAAACTTTGGCTCGACCTTTGGAGTTAGTAAGTTGTGTGATTTAGTACCGAAATTATGATTGTAAATCACGAAAATGACAGGGAATTTGTATAGGGTTATTATAGGATGATTCAAAGGAAATGTTATTTAGGTATGTTGTGTTGGTTTATGTATATTATAAATGGGCTTATTAATGTCGTCGGGAAATGGTACAATTAGGGATTTCATCAAATCCCTTAGGGATTTGGGCAAATCACGGCAGAGGATACAAAAAATCTTTTTTACAATAAAGACAACCGCCTCCAAAAAGTAAAAAATAATTTTAAATTTGCAAGTCGGCGGTCGGTTTACTATCTGGAGTCGGTTATCTTTTTTGTATTTTTTTTTTATTTTTCGCATTTTAGTGCCTACTTCTTATCATACAAATTATTAACGAAACGGTGACACCAAAAATAATTTAGTCAAATTAAAATATGGGACCAACTTTGAGGTATACACTATCAATTTAAAAAAGAATCATCGAAATCGAACTAAGCCGAAAAGAGTTATGCGTGAACAAACAAAAAAAATATACCAGTCGAATAGAGAACCTCCTTCTTTTATTGAAGTCGGTTGATAACTACTCCGTTAGGTCAATTCCCTGAAGTGAGTTAGTGATTTCATCAAATCCCTAAACTGGATTTAGTGAAATGGTGTAATAACCAACTAAACCAGTCTAGGAACTTACTCTAAGGAATTACGTATAGAAAAGCCTGTCATGTAGTCGTGACCGTGGCGTGATGGGAACATTTTGGTTTGTCATCTATACAATCATGACTGTGGCGGTCAAAACGTTAAATAATAATAAATGTCTTTAATCCAGATCCAGGATCCTTAAAAAAAAAAGATATAAAAACATGACACTAAATTAAACACTTAAAATAACAAAAAATAGAAATAAATTAAATTGTAAACAGCAAAAACATTAAACATATTCGTAATGTCATTTGCATATTATATTTACATTAAGAATATCTAGCAGCTATCTCAAGCCAGTGCCTGTAGGTACTAGATGCACATAGCCGGTCAGCTAAACTTTTGTCCGTACATGTACCAAGCCTGGCCATGAATTCGGCTCCTCTGTATGGCATTGAAGGTGTTCAGCCTTTAAAGTTACCTGGGCGAAGTCGGGGCTAGTTAAATAATAAAAGAAACTACCCAATTATATTCTTTTTCACACAAAGCGTGAATAGGTCATGTTTTTCCACAACATCATTTCTCTCATTATTATCTCCAAACCAACTTAACTCCAATATCGATATGATAATTCGATATTCGCAAATAACAATCATTCGATAAGTCCAATCATTCGTTCAATTCGACACCGCTCATTCGATTTCAGCGTAGCGACATCTACATATCGGAATGATTCCGAGTTGATTGTGACCAAAATAATTGGATTTCTCATGCAGGACTGTAGGCTTTTAATGTGGAAGGTGAAATAAGCTTCAGTAATTGTGGAGCAAGGTCGAATTTAGACTGGTACTACAAAATTTGGCTGATTATGAACAGTGTATGATAAATGGCGTTTACATTATGTGTTATGTAGTACAATCTATTAGTGGTTATTACTATGAATACGTTCCTAGCCTTTACCCGTGGTCAGCTACCAGTCGAATACCAGTGTTTTACATAGAGCGAGTGCCTATCTGATCTCCACAACCCAGTAACGGCGTCAAAGTCAAAGTCAAAGTCAGAAGCTGGTTGTCAGACATTCAGGGTCTCAAGTCTGCTATTACAGTAGTGTCAGAATGGTCTATCATTGATTTCATAATTGAAGATTTTGACAAGTTTGGTAATCTTCTAAATATAATGGCGTCATTATGATTTTCCAATGGTCAACGACTTACACGCCATTGAAAGAAATGATATAGAATGGTAATCTCGTACAAAATGACAATTGAATGACTGACTTAGGCGGCAATCTACTAAAATTTTGACAGTTCCTTTGATCAGTGACCTACTATTAGAAAGTCATTGTGCAGTCATTGCTTTATCCGACCAACCAATGATCGACCATTATGAATTTAGCAGATTACGAACTTTTAGCAAAATGACAATGATCGTTTTGGAATGACGAAATGATAAAAATAGCAGACTTGGCCCCCTGGTTTCTGACTGTCCTTAAGGGCGCGTATTCGATTTAGCGCAACTCGAAATCTAAACGATTGCTAGAACGGCGTAGCAGCATTGACACACACTAGTACAATACAATGGTCAGTTTGTGTGCATCAGAAAAAATAATATGCACGAAATAAGCACGAATCATTGAAATTGATCGGCAAACGACAGCGCGCGATGTTTTACAGTGCTTTTTAAAATAATTGTCTAAAATAAATGAGCTCGTATAACGGACTGAAAAATATTCTGTATATTAAGCATAACATCTACTTTCATAAAATAAATATATGAGTTATGTTTTTATTCAAATACTGGTGCAAAAAAAATGTAAAAGTGAACCGATTTTCTACTTTTTCAACATTGTTTTTTAATACATAATAGTAATATTTTTGTAATTTTGGCTCTGTAACTGTCTTTATGACTGTATATCCTGTTGGAAAAACGCATTAAATAAAATGTTTTGGCATATTGTAATGGTTGTATTCGTCCTGAAAGTTAACTCTGACGTCCATTTTCGTAAAACGATATGAAAGAATTGTCTTCGTTTCAAAAAACCATAATTAAAAATTATACTTTTACTCTGTAGCTGCCTAAATCAAGACTTAATCTTTTCAAAAACTGTAATTGTCTTTAAATAATCTGCTCACATCATTACGATACTGCTCTGGGCAAAACGCGAAAACAAGAAGTTTTCGTCACGAATCGAATACATACTCTTAAAAAGATCTACGAATAACAGCCGGGACCAGGGAGGACCGGGAGTCTCGAAATTTAGTGCAAAAAAAATCCTGGCTTGAAGTTCCACTTTACAGGAAGCCATATTACGTCACGTATGAAACGTAGATATATTGAGTCAGGTCAAAAAAACTTAACCTTGCCCAAGACATTTTGTGTGTCGTCCGTCAATCGAAGAAAGGTCACAGCCTAGAGCATCGTAAAAGGTATACCTACCTATTTTCTTTGTTTTCAGTGTCTTCCAGTTTTATCTTATCTTTTTACTAGGTATCTATACAAATAAATAAAATAGTAGTGTCTGTTTCTAATGTCAAAATAACAGTGTTTTGCTAAATGCAAATGAAGGCCGTGTGGTGCCGGTCGCGAATAGCAGCACCCCTTTTCTACCTGTGGGTGTCGTAGAAAGCGACAGAGGGATATTGACCAGAGGATAGGCAGCAGCGTCTTTCTGAGTACATAGTATACGCAGTCTTAGTTTTATTTTTTGAACAAACCAAAAATGGCGGCGTTTATCATGTCGTTTCACTCGCTCGCTATACCGTGTGAGTGGAATAGCATGTAAACCTTCGTTCCTTATCCGCCATTTTAAAGTCGTTCTTATAACAAAACATTGTAGTCCACATTCACAATTACGTGTTTAGATCCCAAAATTAAATGGCCAACTCAGTTTTATCATATCATCAAGAGCAGTACAATCCAATGTTAATAAATACGCACGTTTTGCATACAAATTATCTGCAATGGGAAATTATAATTCTCATGAAAATAGCGAACAGGCTAAAAGTGGATAAATCAAGTCAAAAAGCGGTATTTCGGTCTGCCGGGCCCGCTTTGCGTAGCATAAATTCGTTTTTATGAAACCTAGTATGCTTTACGCAAAGTACATGTAGTGTTTACGCTTAATGATTTTTATTTGTTATCTGGGAAGTGAGTATATTTTCTGTGCATTTCAATGTGTTTTTGATTTCTAGGTTCTTTGCTCGAGTATGTCATTGTGTAGAAAAATAAATGTCGAGAATATATTTACTGTGACCTTTTTTTTTAAATATTCTATTAGGTTTGCGTTTGGCCTCAACTCAATCTGCGGCCTAAAGTGGAGCACGCTTGCCTAGACAAACTGGTTCACTCGGGCCTTGAAGATATCCAAATACGGTATTTTACTCCATACGAGAAAAAATCTATGAATATGTTATTGAGACAGTTTAGGCATAAAGCAGTCGGAAAATGTAAGTTTTAGTTAATAAAATAACAAAACAATTTTTTAAATTCAATTCAAAGTTTTCAGTATTTTAAATCTGATAAAACACCATGAAATAGTAGCGGCCATGTTATGACGCCGTACGGATGTATAAGCAAAAAATTGTCAACTGTCAGTCAACCGATTGGCGTAATAAAGGCTTAGTACTTTTATTATTTTCGTAACCAACGTATATTCTTTCATTATTACACCTATTACAAAATACGCTTTTAATTATTTTTAAATGATATATAATTATCATATGTAATATGAGTTCATTTGATACAAAACAAACTGATGTCATTTACACTGAGCAATATGGCGTCCAGTAAGAGGCGTTTTCGTCAAACTACGCGCGAAATTTGAAAATTTAAAATTTAGATGCATTTTTATGGCACTTATCGATTGAATAAAAATTTTGTGTTTTTTCTGGTGGCATATTAGCTCTACAGAATTTAATTGAGACACTTTTCAAAAATGGATAGAATACCCTATTATAATATACTTTCATAGCGTTCCTCACTTTTAAGGGAAAACAAAAGACAGCCGCCTTAGTTGTTAGTGACTGTGGCTCAGTATAGTAATATTAAGGTGAGTATACACTTGAGCATTTACTTGTAACAGAACTCAAGCTTCTCGATGATATGTTCCAGTGTATCACCCTTTCTGGAACCAAACAACGACCACGCTTGCCGTTTTGTTACAACGAAATTGTACAAACCAAGGAGCGTATTGGTGTTACACTACATGGAACGTTACATTACATGGAAACTGAACTTTTACCTATGTTATACTTATTTAACGATACCTTACATAGAAAAACCTTAACACTGTGACTTTAATTGTGCCTCATCCACGAATGATTTATTAATCTATAAAATAAGTAGGTACAGTCACCAAAAGAGATAAGTGTCCATGTCGCCGGGAATAATTGGAGTTTACTTAGAAACCGATGGGGTGTTTATGAATAAAATACAATACAATTAAAAGAGAATAAACAGTTCAATGATTAAATTAAATTTTATTTGAAAGCCTTCATTGGTTTCTAAGTAAACTTCAATTATTCCCGACGACATGGATACTTATCTCTTTTGGTGACCGTACCTATTGGTATAAAAGCAAAATACGACTCACTGCTGGGTATAGGACTTCCCCAAGGGGATTCAGTCGTAATCGTCATGCTTGGCCGATGCATGTTGCCGATCGCAGTAGGTGTTATGATGGTATTATGGTACTGAGAAGGACGCTGCTGCCCATCCTCTGGTCAATATCCCTCTGTCGCTTTCTACGACACCCACGGGTAGAAATGGGGTGGTGTTATTCGCGGCTGGCACACGGCAAGCACTAATACATAAGTACATTATACTGAACTGCCCCATTTCTGTCGTGGTCACAAGCGCGACCACAAAGATAAATATACAAATATATTTATTGGAACAAACATAAATTAAAATTTTTTGTGTTCGTTAATACTGCGTTAGTTGAATAACTAACTTAGTCTCTAAAGATAAACTTAGAAAGTTCATAATAAGATTAATTCAAAAAGCAACATTGATTCCTGCCCCGTATCGAACCGAAACCTCATGCATAACAGGCGGGCGTCTGACTCTGAACAACTGCGCCACCACGACTTTATACAAGGTAGATAATCCAATAAGGCGCTAACAAGCGACTTTTGCAGATTTTAAACTGACATTCAAGTCAAAATGTGTAGTGTAAATGATTTGAAAAAAGTATATGTATTAAACTAGAACATTCTCTTAATCATTTAGTATGTGAATATTTTTGATAAAGTTCATATTAAATAGTTTAATTAAATCGTGAATTCGTGTCTGACGCGGACAAAACATTGATAATCATACAAAATCTACCAGGTTTATTTAAACAAAACTTTCACTATCTTACAGACAATTTTATTATCTATCTTTTAGTAGTTTTAGTGTACGCCTTTTTTTTAAGTAGAATACTATGTTTTGTTTAATTTTTTCGTCTAAACTTTGAGAGTTTTGGACGCAGCACATACGATTCTCTGGTCGCTCAAGGTCGCCGGCGTATATCGGCGCCTTAAAATATCTTGCTACCCTCTACTTTGTTTATAGGTTTTAACCTACTGCATTAAACCTCTTTGGAACTGACAATGTTGAAGACTATCGAATTACTCAGTACTATGTTAGTCTGTAAACAGATTTGAGTTTAAGTAACGCCGAAAAACTCGGTTAGCAAGTGCACACCGTGAAACGAATGGAGGAACGATGTACTACGTAAACTTATTATATGAGTATGTGTTTGTGTTAATGATAGTGCATTAGATGCTAAAATTGTAAGGAGGTTGATTATGAACTCTTTAACTGAAGCTACATACTTCAATTTGGTATTTACCAGCTCAACAGTAAACACTTCTGAAAAATCGCAGTGTTGCTAACATTGGTTGTTTTTATGGCAGTCAAAGGGACGGTATACGTAAAGTTAACCTTTAATCATTGGAAACCATAGCTAGATATTAAGCATATTGTAAGGACGTGTATCAATAAATATTATTATTATTATTATTATATAGTTAGGTGGTCACTGCTGCACTTCTAAAATTCCATAAAGGAAAACCAAAATGTAAATTATTTTCCGCGTAGCATAAGTGCTATGTAGCGTAGCTCACGCACGCACCTATAATAACCAACTGGGCTTTTTACAAGATAAACTAGCAGCAAAGCTATTCTGTAAGAACTCCTCCAGTCCTCACTTCTGATTTCGTGGTGAAAATACGTATTCTTTAACTTGATGGAAATGTTGGCTTTTATGCAGAAAATGTTCGCTCCATCTATGATCTCACTTCACTAAGTCACAATTCTTACAATCACAATCACAATTCACAATTTTTACGTAACCATTTTTGCCAATAACAAATACTTTTCACTTCACGTAAGTGAATTCGGCAATGAGATAGGATTCGAATTTGCGGGTCTTACAGAATTGCCACTGCAGATCATAGTTTTGGTGTTAAATCTATCAACATTACCGCGACTATACACTACAAAAGCAAGTTACCGCAAGCTCGGGGCGAGACAGTGTTGCCAACCGCTTGCGTATAAACTAATGCCTATGTATGTGTGAGCACAGAACTGTTATTGGATCACCCGGTAGCGTGATCTATGCTGCCGAATTTTGATAGCGTTAAGAGAACAATATTCTAATCATGAGCGGTTCCCTCGAACTGTAAAGTCTCACTATTGATTGCAAGATTCTTGAAATGGGACGAGGTTGGGACTCAATTCTTTCTTGCTATAAAGTAGAACTCTTGCATGATACAATAAATTGTCATCACAGGATCGTTTATTTTGTAACTGCACGTATAAGCTTCACAGGGTGATTGTGGTGTACAATGTCTTTGTAGAATATAAAATGGTGTTTGTTTCCAAGCATGTGCTTCGTCTTTTGACATCCTTTGTATGTACAATGAATAGAAAAAATATGAAGCCTAGGCAAAAATGCTTGTTATGGCGAACGCGTTCGTCTTCCGTCATTGACTTGCTGACCCCTATTTTTTTGGCAAAACATAGATTATAGAACTAAATGATAATTTCGGAAATATAAAAATATTTCGGATAATAATTTCTGAAATTCTTTGCCAATTTAAAGCTACGTGTGTAGCATTAAATTGGCGAAAGAATTTCCATAGTTCTGGAGATTAGCGAGTTTAATTAAACAGACAAACTCTTCAGCTTTACTATATTAAGTAGGTACTAGCTGATGCCCGCGATTTCGTCCGCGTGAATTTCGGTTCACAAATAACTCAAAGGTTCCTATTTTTTGCTGGGCACTCTAATTCGTTCTCTTATAAAAGTAGCCCTATATTGTCCTCCTCTTGATGACATCAGCAATCTGCCAGTGAAAGTAGGTCAGAATCGGACTAGCCGTTTAGGATATGAGCCGGAACAAGCATACAGACAAATTTTAAAAATAAACCTTTTGTTATTAGTACCATGTAAACATTAAAATGCATTCAGTGAAAAGCTGTGTTCTTACATTACAAACAAACACTTCAATTTTATTTAAGTATTTTTATAGATGTAAAGGACGTATAGATGTATTAGCGTTGACTTAAAAAAAAAGCAAAGAAACACCTACCTATAACGTAAAGAAAGCCATTGTATAGGAGTTATTCCTTCTTTCTTGTTTGCTCGCAGCTTCCGGAAGCAAGATGTTTCCTATTACGCCATGTTTGAACAAGGATATTGGAAGCCGCCTCCTCCCTGTTCACTGCAAACATTCAAACATCTTTTGATTTTAAATAAGATGCCCAACCCCTGCCTTCTAGGTACATTTTTTAAATGTTTTGTAGGGATGTCGCGACGGCCTTGTGGTTATGGCGCCCACCTCACAATCACGAGGTAGTGGATTCGCAAAGAATGTGGGTGAATATAGTTGTAGAAATCTTAAGGCTACACAGTTCGGAAAAACCGACAATTCGTTCATGTGTAAATCGGAAGTCAGGCATGCAGTTCCTAAGGGCTATATTTCACTGGGACATCATGGTGGCGCAACCAGTCGCCGACCATGGTGTCCCAGTAAAATATAGGTCTAAGGGATTGCACTTTTCCATCTTCGAAGAAGAGTATAATTATACTTATCTAGGACCAAAATGATTTTAAATATTCTGCCTCTTCAGTGGTTTTAGATTTGCTTAATTGAATTTTCCTAGTGCACTTAATATGGCCAATGTCCGGAAAAAGAACGAAATTGGATGAAATTAATATTTTTCTTTTTCATCTGGTTAAGTTGGAAGAAAGGCTAGGCAGTTTGTTTCAAGGGCTTGACCAATCTTTATACAAGTCTTTGACGTCTGACAGTTATTGTGTGACAAAATTAAAAAAATAAGCTTAATACATTGAGTTATATGTACTACGTACTAGAGAAGCTCTTTCAAACAAAAGGTGTCGCGCAGCTTGATGACAGCGGGGCACGCGCGGTGCAAGCGGGGGGGTGTTATGTCTAAGTGAGTTGGAGTGCGCGCACTCTAACTCGTGTTACAAACTATCGAGTTGAGGCGTCTTCTCTAGTACGTAGCACATATAATTCAATGGCTTAATACTATGTTAGGTATAATAAAAGAATTAGGTTAAAATTTCTAAATAATTTGTTCCTCTTCAAACTTTTTAGGTACTTTGATATAACCAAGAAATTATCTTACAATACATATTGGAAGAGACATTATAGTATAAATTTCTACCATGGATTCAGAACATGAAGACACAATAACAGACAAAAATTTTCATCGGACGAATGTTTTCAACGCCGGAAGGGTCTAGAATAATATATACTGTATTCATGGTACGAGTAATATGTTGCGACGTTGCGTGTCGATGTCCCTTGCACTTTACAGCAGACTTGCGTTTGCCCGCGAGTTCGTTCACTAAAATTATTTTAATTATAAAATATGACTATCAGGGATAACGTAGCGAAACAATTTTCAGAGTCGTAAAAGTAATTCCGGAGATTAGCGCTTTCAAACAACCCAGCGTAAACCCAATTCTTCATCGTTATAATATTTTTACTTCTTCTTCTAGCGCCTCTTCGAACTACGAAGGTTGGTAGTCAACTCTGCATAGTTTTCCTTTTCAGATGTAATACTTCTGCGGCGCTCGAGATACCACTCCACGCTCGTAGGTTCCTTAGTCAAGAGGTTCTTCCTGCGACCGACGGTTTGCTTTCCAGGTAGGAACTACAACTATCAGAATAAGTTGTAAAATGCACAATGTACACAACCATAGTTACACGCTAGGCTTAAAACCTAGGGTGCAGAAAGATAACTTTAAACGAATAAAAATGCATTTAGTATCTGTTTATTTAATATCACTTGTATTATGAACTTTCATAATTAAAAATATTATAGATATTAATTAAACTTATATCTAGCTTTGTATATTAAAAATATTATACATATATTATAATTAACACGGGTACCTATCCAGATTCGGGTACATTCTTTTAAGAGCAATGTTGTTGCCTTAACTTTTTCGCGACATATCACGAAAGATAAAAAGATAATAATAATATTGTTAAAGAAGAAATGCCCAAGATCGAATCCATATCAGTGACATCTAAACTATAATTAGTTTTGTTTCATTTCTAAGAAGGATTACCCGTCCAAGTTTGTCCTTAATAAGAAAACTTTGTGTATAAATGTTGTAATAACACACAGTTGTGTGTATGTATATAAGTATGTGTACATAGTTTAGATATTTGTTCGTAAGAGAGCAATAACCTCAACTCTATTACAACATTTCTGCAAAAAAAGTACTTAAGATAATAATTATCAAGTTAGTTTTTTGAATTATAATTAAGTAAATGGTTTATAAAATCACTAGTATCTAGGTGCTACTGAAAAAATTCTGAAGGTTAATTATTTTACTAATTAAAAACTCGTCGATATCTCACTAGCGACAATAAATGTCAATATATAGAGGCGTTTGTATGTAGGTATATTGAGACGGATATTTGAAAGCGAACGTACAGACGCCAGTACATCAAGCTATCCCAAAAGCTATCAAAGATATTGACAGATTGGGTTAGCTTGAAGTGCTGACCTCTGTATACAAAACTTAGTAAAGTGCCCTTGATTTATTTATAAGTACTTTTGCATCAGGAATTTCAAAAAAATACTAAAAACAATGGGTTGAAATTAATATTCTTCTTATTTTGATTAGATTGTATCTTCAGTGCATACATGGTACGTCTCCCTGCAGATCATGGTATGGTCCACCTTCTATCTTGCGCCGCATGCGCTGTCACCTGCCTCATATGCGGACCTTATGACCGCATCAGCGGAGGGCGTTACCGTGACTGAATACTGGGCCAAATATGGAATCTTACAAGAACAAACATCACACATATACAGACACACATACACACACATGATAAATATCAGTGTTTGCCATCTACACGCTTAGAAAAGAAGAATTCATCATCATCATGTCAACCCACTGCTAGACATAGGTCTCCCCCAAGGGGGTTCAGCGATAATCGCCATACTTGGCCGATGCATGTTGGCGATCTCAGTAGGTGTTATGGTACTCAGAAGGACACTGCTGCCAATCCTCTGGTCTATGTCGCCTTCTACAACACGTTCTATGGGGTGATGCTATTCGCAGCCGGCACCTCACGGCTAATAAATATTATAGCTTTAGAATACATTTAGCCGGAACCAAAACATAACACAGGTAAGTGCCAAGTCACACGACCCCACATCGCCTCTCCACACTGCAGTATAATATTGTGTACCGAATATGTAGCATCCGTTTGTCTATTAGCAATCACCTGCACAAGACAGCTAACACGCTTCGACGCGTCGCCGTGTGCACAGGCGCGGCGGTGTTTGTGTGCCGTGTGTGAGGGCACTAACGTTGTTTTGTAACCAGCGCACTAATTGGACCGGTTCGTTGTGACAATTTATTATATATGTATAACATTTGTGTATGTGCGTGAGTGTGTCTTTGTTATACTGACCCTATGTTAGTGCAGGCTTGTACAAATCTTGTGTTGTGTATTTATCAATGGTATGAGAACAGGGAGCTATTCGTTCGCTATCACAGCTATCGCAGTCGCAATTTGTTATAAATGTTTTCATTTTAACTATAATGTTGACAAGATTATCCTTGAGATGGCCACTAGATTTTGAACGTTTTTATTTAAGTACTAGGATTGGTCTTCTGATTTATAGTTTTATTTAGAATTCGCTGATTTTCGGTTACCTATTAGCAGGGTTTCAAAACAACAGGGAGACCGTTTTTTTTAAGGCTTTTGACTGCAACTCGTCTGATCTTTAGTTATGATACGGCCTAAGGCGAAGCATGCTTGCGTAGTATGAACCGGTTCACTCGTGCCTTGCAGATACCCAGATTATAATATCGGGGAACTGAGAGGCGGGGGCCGTGAAATGTTGACTGATACTATGAACAAAGTGCTTAAAGAAACTAAGAGATAGATACTTTAAAACCAGCCAAATGCGAGTTGAACTCGCATGGTCGAGAGGGTTCCGTACAATGCCAAAGTGAAATGTTTTTATTCAATTGTCGTATGTTTTACAATAGGTACGCTTACGAATGTGAATTTTGTGTGTAATACTATTTTCCGTAAATGAACGTACCGAAAATGACCCTTATTTAAAAAAAAATATTTATTTACTTTGTACATCTGTGTTTGGGTAGTATTAGATTACACTATCCTACCAAATTTCACCTGATTTGGTCCAGTAGATTCAGAGCAAATGGGCTGTGACAGACGGACAAACAGAGAGACGTACGAGTGATCCTATATGGGTTCCGTTTTTTTTGTATAGAACCCTAATAAAGTTCCCTTCTTTGTCTCGTCTTATCTAAGACATAGTTACTCGTTTTCCAATATTTGACCTTCTGCATTTCTTTTTTTGATAAGAAACGAAATTTTTCTTTTGCTGGGTATTCCTAAATCATGTAGTTAGGTACTGACTTCAAGGTAACAGATCGCGCGTCGATGTGTCTTCAGCCCATGTATACCTACCTACAAGTGCTGTTATTGAAGAGGGGAGATATTGCGGCAGCACCCTCCTATTAGACTCCTATAATAATACCTAATTGTTTCCTAAACAGACAGGAGGGGGCCTAACTTTATTATCAGTATGTCTGAGTGCAGTTTCATTACAGTGTGGGTACACTCGACAAAGTTGGCGGTTGACCACATATTTTCACCCTTATGACCTTAGTAATAAGGTTGAAAAGTGGTCTATTACTAAACTGTATAAGCAGCGTTTTTATGTCGTAGCAGTAGGGGCGATTATTGTAGTTCGAGTTGTTGATTGTTGATCGTTTCTGTTATTTATTTGGATCCTGTAGGGTATCGTTTTATTTTTAACGCAGTAAATTCAATTCGTGTGGTCGACTTTTCAGTGTCTACTTACTTTCCTTTACATAAATTATATGCAATGTTGGTCAAGTCACATTTAAAGTTAAAACTTGCTACAATATTCTTTTCATTTATCATTTAAGTTTGAACGAAAATAGTTATAGAATTTAAGTAGGTGGCGTAAAATATTTTTAAATTATTTTTATGCCCTTTATGATGAGCACAAAATGTAGAGATTACAGAAGAACCGCTTCCGCCATCTTCAAAAATAATTACCTACCTAAACTTGCCAAACTCACTAGGGCTGCTACTGTATTGACTCTATAGGTTTTATTCGTAACATGAAATTTTATTGACACTGGTTGGAACTCTTTGCATTCTTTTATAACAAAATTTTCCTGTTCGTCATGAAATGTCAATATCTCTCATTTATTCATTTAGACCACACGTGACAGGCGAGACTGAAGTCTGCTTGAAACTGCTTGAAAATGCATATAAAAGTAATGTCAATGTGTGCGTGCGAAAAATGGCGGTTTGTTCTGAGTGGTGTCTCTGCTCGGGCGCGCCGCAGCCTTACGTACTTTGTGATATTAGCTCACTCGGCAAACGTTGTTTTGCCGTATAAATTGAAAATCTAAATGTTTGCTGGGACACATACTTAGTAGAAGTGAAACTTCACTGCTGCCGCCTCTCACCACGCGATATATCGTGTACCCCCTTCACGCGGCCGTTACGCTTTTTCGTGACAGAAAAATCCTAATACACCCTGTCTATAGAAGTTTCACTTAAAAAAAGTAGCCTTCGACCACAAAGTAAGTATAACTACTTCACGTGCGAACGACCTATTCTCAGACCTACCAAAATACACAAAAAAAGCGGCAAAGTGCGAGTCGAACTCTCCCGTGAAGGGTTCCGTAGCAGCAAGTAACATAATATAAAAGTTCTTGTAGTTCGGTGTAACATTGATTAATTGATTTGAGTTGATTGAATGAAAGATAAATTGCAGTTTACGATTTATGACGTATTAAAAAAAAACTACTTACAAGATCTCGTTCAAACCAATTTTCGGTGGAAGTTTACATTACCATGTAAACTTCCACCGAACCACCATATATTTTTTTTTGTTTTATCATTCTCTTATTTTAGAAGTTACAGGGGGGGGGGACACACATTTTACCACTTTGGAAGTGTCTCTCGCGCAAACTATTTAGTTTAGAAAAAAATATATTCGAAACCTCAATATCATTTTTGAAGACCTATCCAAGATACCCCCCCACACGTATGGGTTTGATGAAAAAAAAAATTGAGTTTCAGTTCTAAGTATGGGGAACTCCCAAAATGTATTGTTTTTTTTTCTATTTTTGTGTGAAAATCTTAATGCGGTTCACAGAATATTGTAGTGGTGTTAGATATAAGCTTTAGTCAATAAACAGATACAAACGTGACTACACACATTTCATTTAATCGCTCCGTTCCCGCCACATTACATGGCGACCCTGCCAAGCCCGGCGCGGTACGTACTAACGCGAGTTTTCCAACGCGGCGCGTTTTAAAAAAAAACCCCGTATTATTAAGAATTACAGTACGAGGAAAAGTTTAGAGAAAACCAAAAATTATAACAACGACCAAAAATTAGAAAAATGATTTAAAGATGGGCAAGAGTTACTCGAAGGACGAGGTTATAATCGCACAAACCGCATCAGGTGGCTCGAATGGAGCATCATCAGACAGACATGAGCACACAATTCTTCTGTCGTTCATCCTTGGAATTGCTGGCGTTTTAATGATCATTGTCCTAATTAAGATATGTGCAAAATACTGCCAAAGAATTGTACAAAGAGAGGTGAGGCGTGAAATGGTGCGGCGCATCCAGGCAAGGTTGTCCGGCCGAGGAAATAGGAGGCAGCAGGAAGAAGAAAATGGAAATAACGGACAAGAAATCGTGTGATGTGAAGTGAATAGTGTAGTGCGTGCGTACGTGGGTGTGTTTCGTTACATTCGGAAGGTATAGATTTAAAATTAATATGGTAAGATATAATAAATAGGTAAAAACTAAAACTAAAATAAATATAAGAAAAAATAAAATATAAGGTAAGATCTTTAATGGAAAAATTAAGCAATATATATGAACACATAAAAAAGTTAAGCGAAAGTATAGGAAAATTAGGCCCTAGGAGGCGTGAAGAAAAGTTAGGAAAGCAAAAATTTGAACAGGCGTTAGTATTATATAACGAGTATAAGTTACTTTTAAGGTCTCTTGATAAGGAAGACGTTCGAACTGCAGCGTTATCTGGTTATTCTTTCGATTTAATTTGCGAAGGAATAGAGAAGTTTCACTCTAAAATTCTTGAATATAAGATGGTTTCCCATGAAGGAAATATAATGGAAAATTTTAGTTTAAAAACCGCGAGTGTCCTTATTCCGGTAATGGATGGTAAGGAAGAAACAACAGAAAAAATGATTGATAGCATTGAGATGTATGACAGTTGTTTAACAACGAGCGACAACAAAAAACTGCTGATATCTTTTGTTTTAAAAACACGTCTAACAAAATCAGCAAAACTAAAATTAAAAACTGAGTATGCAAGTGTACAAAATTTAGTAGAAGATATTAAAACGTATTTATTGACAAAAAAATCAGCCAATTCTTTGTTGTCACAAATAAATAATTTATCACAACAAAATTTGACAATTGCGCAATATGGATCCAAATTAGAAGAACTCTTTATAGGACTTACTATAGCACAAGCTGATGGAAATACAAAAGCAAGTGCAATACTCAGTCCCATAAACGAGAAAATGGTAATTAAAAGATTCGCAGATGGCCTGAGGAACCGCCGGCTGAGCACAGTAATATCAGCCCGAGACTACAAGGAGCTCAAGGATGCCGTACGCGCAGCAGAGGACGAGGAAGACGCGCGCCCTGACATTGCGGGGCAGGATGCTGTTTACTCATATTCACGAGGTACGAATAGGAACCAATATTACAATAACCGTAGAGTTAACCGTGGTCGAGGATATTACAATCGTGGCTGGCACCAGCAACATTTTAGAGGAAATCAGGTGCAGCCAAGGTATGCAGCTGAAACGCGTGGCAATCGTGGCTATGGTTACAATGGCCGCGGCAGGAGTTTTCAACGCGTGTATATATGGTCTAACAGAGGTAATTCAAGAAATAACTCTAACAGGGGTACCAGAGGCACACGACCACATATGTATTATACATCAAAAGATGACAGTCAGAATTGTCAGGAGTCAAAAGGTGAGCATCATAACGAAAATTTAGAACAGTTTTTTCGAGCCTAATTATGCGTTAACCTGTAAAGGATTAGATTTTATCAATTTATACGTAGGGAACAGGAAGTGTACATTTCTATTAGATACAGGCGCTTCAATATCGATAATAAATAATCAAATAGTTAAAAATAACACATATAGGTATAAAGAAAGTACAGTTATACAAGGAATCGGTGGGAAAGTAGAATCAAAATGTTTCGCATACATTCCTTTACGGACAGAGGCAGGTTTCGTATTCCGTCACAAGTTACGCTTATTCGACAATATGCCATGTGCAGTGGACGGTATTATAGGGTTAGACTTTCTGAGAACTTATAGCGCAAACATAAATGTGCCCACAAATCAACTAACATTACAATCCAATAATAGAACTTGTACATTAAAAATACATAACAGTTATATCAACAAGACACAGGCAGATGATAATTATTTAACTGCACCGCCAAGAAGCGAATCAATACATTATATTAACATAAATAAAAATGTATACAAAGAGTTCGTCATACACGCGAAGCAAATAAGCGAAAATATATTTACGGCAGCAAGTATTGTAAAACCAATAAGGGGTAAAGTGCCAGTAAAAATATTAAACACCGGTGAAGAATTAATAAAAACATCTACAAATAATTTGATTACTAATGACGAAATAGACTATTTAGACAATTATAATATATGTTCATTTAACAAAACCGGTCAGGGTGTTGAACGTGTAAAAAAGTTACTACCCCTACTAAAATTAACTCATTTAAATTCCGATGACAGAAAACAAATTGAAATTATTTGCGCGAAGTATACCGATATTTTCTTCTTGGAGAGCGACAAGTTAGGAACGACGAATGTTGCTGAACAGTCGATAACCGTGAAACCAAATACCAAACCCGTGTACGTAAAACCTTATCGGCTACCGCAGTCGCTAAAGTCAGAAATTAATAAACAAGTTCAAAAAATGCTCGATGATGACATTATAGAACCCGCGAATAGCGAGTGGAATAGTCCAGTACTCTTGGTACCTAAAAAAACGGAAGGTGACAAAAAATGGCGTTTAGTTATTGATTACAGGAAGGTTAATGAATCGATCCAGGATGATAAATTTCCCCTACCTAACATAACCGATATATTAGATTCGCTTTCCGGAAGTATTTATTTTACTCACTTAGACCTGCATCAAGGATTTTTCCAAGTCAGCACAAAACCAGAGTGTAGAAACGTTACTAGCTTCAGTACAAGTACGGGACAGTATCAAATGAAACGTTTGCCTATGGGGCTGAAGATCAGTCCTAGTGTTTTTTCCAGAGTAATGTCGGTAGCAATGTCAGGACTTACTTATGAGCAGTGTTTCGTATATTGCGATGACCTTATCGTTTTCGGGAGAAATAGCGAAATTCACAATAAAAATCTGCTAGATGTATTTGAGCGACTTAGAAAAATGAACCTTAAACTCAATCCACATAAGTGTGATTTTATGAAAACACAACTATTATATTTAGGACATGTAGTATCAGCTAGTGGTGTATTACCTGACCCTGATAAGGTTGCAGTATTGCAAAATTATCCAGTACCAAAACATGCGGATGAGGTTAGACGATTCGTAGCATTTTGCAATTATTACAGGAAATTTATACCTTCATTTTCAGAAATTACAATACCATTAAATAAATTATGTCGGAAAAATCAACCGTTTCTTTGGAGTGATGAATGCCAAAACAGTTTCGAAAATCTCAAAAGGCAATTAGCTTCACCATCTATTTTACAATATCCGGATTTCTCTAAAGATAACACATTTGTCCTTCAGACAGACGCATCAGGTATAGCAATAGGATCTGTTTTATGTAATAAAAACATGAGGCCGATAGCATATGCTAGTCGACCGTTAAATAAGGCAGAATTAAATTACCCCACAATTCAAAAAGAACTTTTAGCAATCGTTTGGAGTATAAAATATTTTAGACCGTATTTGTACGGGAGAAAATTTACTGTAATGACTGACCATAAACCACTTATTTACCTATTCGGCATGAAGGATCCCTCAACGAGGCTATTAAAATTTAGACTACAATTAGAGGAATACGATTATAACGTTGTTTATATAAAAGGGAACGATAACGTAGTGGCAGACGCTTTGAGTAGGGTGACCATAAGTTCGGACGAGTTAAAAACATTAAATGGAAAAGTAACATTGGTAATGACCAGAGCGCAAAAAGCTAGAATTGATCAAGAAGATACCAACAGCACAAGGTCTTCTAATATACCTGCAGAACCAAAGTTCGGCCAACCAAGGGTCGCAGAGATATTAAGAAAGCCGAGTGACTGTGTCGAGTTAAAGTTTATAAAAAAAGAAAACATATCAAAAACATTCAAAATATATGAAAAAGAATGTTTTGTTTATGTAGAAGCACAGAAAACATTATATATCGACACCAATTATATGTCGCATTTTACGCGAGCCGAATTTGCGAATATATTGAGTAGTTTTTGTAGCGATATAAATATAAGGGAAATATGCATTATAAAGGATCAGTATAATAGTAAATTTATTAAAGAATTAACAAATGTGATAAAAAACAAAGAGAAGTGGTCCGGACCACACATAAATATTTTAAGAGGAGTAAAACGAGTCATAGACAACGACGAAAGGACATACATATTACACGACTATCATGTACTTCCTACGAGTGGACACGCAGGAGTACGACGTATGATAAATAATATTAAAAGCAAATATTTTTGGCCAGGTCTAGAAAGCGATGTACGCAAGTACGTCAGCAAATGCCAAAAGTGTCAGCAAAATAAGTATTCTAAAAATACTGTAGAACCTATGATTATAACGACTACGGCGACTAGCGCCTTTGAAAAGGTATATTTAGATTTAGTGGGGCCCCTAGATAAGGATTTAGAAGGTAATGTTTATATTTTAAGTTTACAATGTGAGCTGAGCAAGTACGTGGAGGCATATCCAATTCAGCGAAAAGATACGGTAAGTGTCGCACGATCTTTTATTAATAATTTTATACTTAGGTACGGTTTGCCAAAGGCTATCACAACGGATCGAGGCACAGAGTTCATGTCGGAAACAATGACAGAGGTGTGCAAGTTACTACAAATTGATAAGGTAAACTCTACTGCTTATCACCATCAGTCATTGGGTGCGTTAGAAAATACGCATAAACATTTAGCTGCTTTCTTGCGGACCCAATGCGATGGACATTCGGAAACTTGGAGCCACTGGCTTCCATTTTGGTGTTTCTCCTACAATACCACCGTACATACCGAGACCAGATACACACCTTACGAACTAGTCTTTGGAAAACCATGCCATTTACCGAGTAATTTAACTAGTAATATAGTAGAACCTCTATACAATCCAGATAACTATGCACTAGAACTTAAGTATAGATTACAAATAGCAAATAAAGAAGCAAGAGAAAATTTAGTTATGTCTAAAATTAAAAGAAAATGTTATTACGATCGTAGAAGTAACCCAGTTACATATCAAAAGGGTGACTTGATATTGATAAGAAATGAGACTGGTAAAAAGTTGGATAAATTGTTTGACGGTCCATATCTAGTGATAAGTGAAAATGAACCTAATGTAATAGTACTTAAGAACAATAAAATGGAGACAGTCCACAAAAATCGAACAAAGCCATATGTATCCTAGTTTAATTAACAACATTGTAACAATATCCATACGATAGGCAAGTAGGCAATATGATAACATTATAAAACAACAGATAACTAAGTGTCAATGTCGTAACTATGTAAGAAAATCAATGTAGAGGTACAATTGTGTAATTTAAGTGTTTACGTATGACAAAAATGTCAAACTTTTACTTTAAAATTTTATACAAATGTAAAAAAAAAAAAAAAAATGTTTTATTTTTTATTTTTTCAATTACCCCGTAGATGTAGTGGTGTTAGATATAAGCTTTAGTCAATAAACAGATACAAACGTGACTACACACATTTCATTTAATCGCTCCGTTCCCGCCACATTACAACATCTACTTACCAAGTTTCAACAGCGTAGTTTTTATACTTTCGGAAAAAAGTGGCTGTGACATACGGACGGACAGACAGACAGACAGACAGACATGACGAATCCATAAGGGTTCCTTTTTTGCCATTTGGTTACGGAACCCTAAAAATCATAAAAATCGGTCAAGCCGTTTTGAAGGAGTTCGATAACAGGCACTAGGACACGAGATTTTTATGTATTAAGATAGAAGAAGATAGATTATACAATAAGTCTTAAATCGTCAATCCGCTTTGAGCAAGCGTTATCAATGCTTGTGTCTTCTCTATATGAGAAGAAATAGATATTATAGTCTGGTAGTAAAAAAAAATGTTGTTAACCTAACAAGACGACCTTATATACCAAAAGCATTTTTAGCATGACACCGCGTATATACAATCACTTACCAAAGTCTATACAAGAAACTCCATCCATCAATAAATTGAAAAATAAATTAAAACGGTTCTTGCTATATAAATGTTATTATAGTATTGAGGATTATTTAACGGAGGATGTATGGATATATTGTCCTCAGTAATATTGTTTTTAATGTGACATAAGATTATTGTACTAATTATTTATCCATTATTATGACTGACATTTATTTACAAATATATCTTGACATTCTCACTTAATACATAAGAAAGAAAGAAAGAAAAAGCATTTATTAGCCCGCACAGGATGAAACACACAAATAACAACAAGGTTTAAAATGATTACAAAATAAAAAAAAAATAAAGTTTAAAAACTAAAACCCGACCACAACAAAAAGTGATCTAAAAAGTACGAAACAAGAAAATATTTCGCACAGAAATCAAGACATAGGTACAAAATGGTCAAGGTAAGCCGTGGTTGCATGCCCGTATCCCATATGAGTGCGATGATCATAAATATAATGGCATGCAACCACGGCTTACCTTGACCATTTTGTACCTATGTCTTGATTTCTGTGTGAAATATTTTCTTGTTTCGTACTTTTTAGATCACTTTTTGTTGTGGTCGGGTTTTAGTTTTTAAACTTTATTTTTTTATTTAAACCATTTTGGAGTCACAGCTAAGTATTATATATTTAATAAGTACTAGTGAACCCCTTTCCAATGATACTAAACACGGTATGCGTATCTTAATTTATTTGGTAATCTTTCCTTTTTTTTTACAATAATTTGTGACAAATCACCACTAAATATTATATATTTGAAAGGTTCTAGTGAACCCCTTTCCAATGATACCAAACACGGTATGCTTGTCTTCATATTTTTTTTTATTCTTGGTTTTTTTGTCCGCCAGAGGGCGCCACATTGGATTCGGTGATACGTCATATAGCCTATAACCAGCGGACGATCAAGACGCTTCTAACGATACCTCTTTTGTTCAGTTCTGATAAGTAGTTTAGGAGCTATGAGCGAACAGATGAACATACATACATACATACATACATACATACATATATACATACATACATAGCCTGTCAAAATCATAACCCTCCTTTGGCTTTGCCGTAGTCGGGTAAAAATAAGAAACGAATCGGTCCTGTACGATGCCAAAAGGCCCAAAAAGGGTGACATTTTAATCTTTAATTATTCTTGTGACATTAAAATTTGCTAATGATTCATTATCATTATAATACGTATCAAAATTGTGTTATTGCTTATTAAATCACTGTTGCATGTAATTGTACAACAATGTTGCCGTAAAAGCTTGACATTTGCATGCCTCAAGGCGTAATATAGTTAAACTATGCTCTTTTTTTTTTAACAACTTTGTTTACCCATATTAGCAAATAATTGGTTTTGAATTTGAATTTATGGTTTTTTTTAGCCTATTTTGTCCCACTCTAGGGCAAAGGCCTCCACGCTTTTCATTTTTTGCGATTCTGTGCTTCATTGTGTGTGATTATTTTAAATGCATCAAGTCTATCAGCTCTTTTCCTTTGCGTTGTGTAGGTTCATAATATTGTTTACGTCATTTTGTTTCACATCACTCTGAGCATTATTCTCAGTAATGATAAAAGCTTGCACACATTCCATTTCATTTATTCGCGTTTATTTTATTTATTTAAATAAATTATTGCAATTGCCAACAAGATTAATTTGACTTTATGCGTTTTTGTGGCGGCCATCAGCGGTCCCAACAGAATCGCGAATTCCACTTTTAAATCCGTTCTCCCGTTAAATCATTGACCCATTTTGGGAAAAAGCATTTAAAATATTAGCGTAAACATTTAAATTTCCTTATTTTCGTCCAGATCAAAAGAATTATCCAGCGAAATAATCAGTTTGAGAGTGCTTAGTCCAATAATAATTAATTTAGGGTTCGTTACACAAGTGCCCACTTTCGTTTGAGCGAACACAATCTTTTTTTTTTCATTTATAACCTTTTAATAAAAAGGTTGGCAGACGTCTTTTTTATGGGACAACTTAATAAAAAAGGATGGAGTTCAAAGGGAGCGTTTGCAGTGTAATTTATGCCTAAGAAAAATGAATGTTACGGGACACGTTCGAGTTTTATTGTTCTTACAATTGAGGTAATAGGAATATTTGTATGGGCGAAAGTTTCAGGAGTGTGTGGCCTACTTTGATATAAGTTTACCTCTATTGGGATTTTTTTTCATTTTCTTTGCTTATTTGCGTGGAAGGTACTTGTATTGGGTTGTTTACTGGTGGTGTCCCATCTTCTTTTCCTGTTTTGCTACAGATACAAAACAGGTTGTTGTGCTACATAGAACAAAAACAACAAAGACTGTTCTGACACATTAATAAACAATTAAAGATTGTTTAATTATTCTGAACTTATTTTATTAGGTGTTGATAGACATTGCGGACCCACCATATCACTGGCCATACCTCTGGTGGTGGTCTAAACCTATATCACTCACCTAACCAAACCCAAATGATTCACCAACAATAGAAGGGATCTGGCGCTCGGTGGCCGCTACCGCGGCATACGGTCACAGTAACTGACTTAATCGAACTCAAACAATTTTTCTCAGTGGTATAGTCTTAGACCCAACATACCACTAGGGGTAATGCCAGTGGTATGGTGGGTCCGAACACTTGGTAGATAGATTAACAGCCTTTTTATTGTACACCCAACCCACCTTCGCATGGGGCTATAGCTTTCCTCGGTAAATGGACTATCCAACACAAAAAGAATTTTTTAATTCGAACCAGTAGATCCTGAGATTAGCGCGTTCAACCAAACAAACAAACAAACTCTTCATCTTTATATGAGTATAGATTCAGTCTTATTCACGAATTTTAAGTGAACAAGAACCTCCTGCAGCATCCTGGGAGTCAGATTAACGGACCGCGTTAGGAATACGGTGCTGCGCTCCAAGTCACAAATGGCCGCCGTCACTCAACAGCAGCCAAGTTTAAAAAAAGACTGGGCCGGCCACATCTGCTGCTGCAATGTGGATCCCGGAAAACCTTCAACGACATCGTGGTAGACCCAGGCGAAGATGACGGGATGAGATATGACGCTTACAGGGGGGATTGGTCCACACTAGCTCTAGGCAGAGGGTTGGAAAAGAGGAAAGGAGACTTGCCTTGCAGTGGGAGAATACAGGCTGAAAATAAACAAAATAACGAACCTCCTGAAGAACTAGAAGTCTGAAGGCCAAAGGATGGAAAATCGTCCAAAATCAATCTCATCTCGGTGACAATCTTAAAAAAGTTGTCAAAATATACATATAACATTAAAAAAAAAATTGTGGGTATTTTTTTTAAATGAATGAAAAGAAGTATAATGCTGGAAAAGAACAGTAATTACGAAGAAGATTTTAACCACCACCTCAGGAGATCACCACCATTAGAATCATTATCACTACATTTTATAAATCAAAGTATTACCCCACCGCGTATGTGTCTGTCTGGTCTGTCTATCTGTCTGTAATTTCGCGATAAACTCAAAAACTCCTAAACGGATTTTCATGGGGTTTTTACCAATAGACAGTGTGTGACGTGTGATGGTTCTTGGTGAAGGTTTAAGTGTATAGTTTGTTAAGGTCTTGTGCAAATTGGTTGAAATATGATAATAAACGTGCGAAACCGGCGCGGGTCGCTAGTTATAAAATAAAATCCCCCGTCGTGCTGAATTTGTGTTTGTTAGGGCCTATCTCAAAAACTACTGTTCGTATTTTTATATAGTTTTCACCAAAATAATGGGGATAACCAATGAAGGTAATTGGCATAATTTATAAATTCGTGCAACTGTATAGCTGCAAGCTGGGGTGGGTCACTAGTCTATACTAATATTAAAAGAGGTAAAATATAATTTTCCTTTCTATATTGTAAAAGACTTGCGTTTGACCGCAACTCACCTGATATTAAGTCATGATTCGGCCTAAGGTGGAACACGTTTGCCTAGGATGAACCGGTTCACTCATGCCTTAAAGATAACCAGATTGTACTTATCAGGGAACAAGGCGGGCAGTAAATTCCACAGTCTGGCAGTTCACACAATAAATGTGGAATTAAAGTGCATGGTTCGAGACCTGATGAGATCTGAGATGTTAGTATTTAGGAGGTATCATCCGGAACAAATCATCTGATTTCAAACATTCTATTACCAATAAGAAGCTACGTTATTTTTGAGTGCTATAGGGTTGATATTTGATTACAAAAAATAGGGATTCTGAAAATAAACGCGGATGAAGTCTCGGGAAAAAGCTAGTTTAATATAAAACTGTAATATCCAAAGACTGCTACTAATATATTATGAACTTCTAATAACAAATATTAGTGTTTGTTTTGCGGTCATACACACATGGCTTGCGTTCTAAAGGACCAAGTTTATCCAGTTAACAGCGAGAAAAAATTCAAATGACTCTCGACTTTATTATAAAGGTGTTAAACTCTTATTGAACTGCAAATAGAAAAGTTTTAATATTGTTTTACAGCAGGAAGCTCTGATAGGAAACTGCATTCGTGCTCTTATTGCAGATATAGGTAAATATGGAACTCATAAATGTTCTAGTTAATATGGATACTTTTTGCAATTAAAATTTTCCGGTAAAATGTAATTTAAATTGACTTAGCTACTCTTAATTGTAGATATTATTTATTTCTCGGGAAATTACGGTTACAGAGAGACTGGAAAATGATTTAGTTAAAATATTTTACGATTTGGCTTCTTTTCGCCAAATTTTCACGTCGTTGAGTTTTTCCCAAAACAATTTGTACTGAAAAGTATTATGTACCTTACATTTTGTTTCACGAAGTACTAGTGTATTACTGAGTTTTTTTTAAGGGTTTGGTTCTGGCCACCCGTGGCGTTGTAGTGCTCTCCCTTATGTCAAAGTTTAAATAGAAAGTGATATTTTAAATTCAATAAAAGTGTATTTTACGTATTTTTACTGAAATATAAAAAAAGTATCCAAATCCCAATAGTCATCATCATCAGCCGGAAGACGTCCACTGCTGAACGAAGGCCTCCCCAGGGGGGGGGGGGGGTTGCCATAATCCCCATTTTCCCTTAGTCGCCTTCGACGACACGCTCGAGATGAAATGGGGGGGAGCTATTCTAGCCCGGACACCCCACGTGAAATGCCAATAGTACGAATGCTATTTTATCGGACTATGGAAGTGAGTGTTTGCACGCACACTTGTGTACTTTAACAATTATCTCCTGAGTACTTAACTAGTGTCCTTTGAGATCGGCCGCTTTGATAAATTTTGTTGACTATTTGCCGCACTCAGAGACGTCACTTAAAAATAATGAATCATTAACTTTAATTGACCAACATAACTTGGCTTCTCAATCTGTCATATTTTTGACTGACAGCGTTCCAATTTATTTTGGTCGATTAAAGTTAATGATTCATTATTATTAAGTGACATCTCTGAGTGCGGCAGTTAGATAATAATTTTACACACTTTTGTAAACACACACATCTGCCTAGCCTTTTCCCAACTATGGTGGGGTCGGGAGCCGACCCCGAGCGACTATCTGTCTGACCTCCATATCACAGTTACTGGGCAACACAATACCCCCTGGTAATACTGGTGGTCAGACTTACTGGTTTCTGACTACCTAACATCTACGAATGACAGCCGGGACCAACGGCTTTACGTGCTTTTCGAGGCACAGAGGGGTCTCGGTATAAATTGGATGGTCACCCATCCATGAACAACCGCGGCAAGCATAGCTTAACCATGACCAACCGATCCGTATAGCTTTTACTCCTTATCCATATAGATACTATAAGTGTTTAAAAAGTTTTTCAAACCTCGAAAGAAAATATCAAGTATCAAAATTGTGCTTGAAGTATACGGAACTGGAAACAATCGCCATACGCAAAGCCCCAAGTCTCAACACTACTCGCGCAAGGCCCTTAACAAAAATGGCGTCTTAAAAAATAAACAAGCTGTTATCACCAAAGATGAGAAGAGGGTGCAAGGCTAAATCGAATCCCCTGGAGCATATGTGAGACCCTTGTCACAGGGCAGTCGTCATTTCATGGGTATCTTGTTCCTGCAGGCAATTACAATGTGATTGACCACGCACCAACTTTGGAAGACCTCCACCCCTCCCCTTAAAGCACCTATTCTATGAAGCGTGAAGGGAAAGTGTAAAGTGGAAAGAGGTCTTGGTGGAGTGGACGATTGTGTGTACCAAGTGTTTGGTCCACTGGTTGGATTGATTGAACTTTGACTCTGAGTAGATACTCTCTGTCAATAATGAAGTGATTGGTTATACGACAAAATTTGTGTATGTTTGATTGGAATTACGTTCTCATTGATGTGAGCTATGATGTTATTATAATAAATTGGTTCTATTCCGCGGCTGTTATTTATTGGATTTGGGAAAAGAGCTACCGAAAGTGTCAAAATTATACAAACATATAAATACACACATCAAAAAAGTCTCAGCAACAGGCATCACATGTCATGAGATGACATTTACTTCTTTATAAAGGACTTTTTTTCAGAATGATACTACTAATGTCAGGGATTCACAGGGTGACTGAACCTAGTTCACCAGCTGCGTTATTCTGTAACAATCTCCCACGGTGAACTTTAGATGAAGTGAGCTGTCATCCGCTCCAATGCTAGTGCTTGACTAAGCTTTACAATCTCGATATTTTATATCTGTTTCTTCTATTTCTGTTAATTAATAACGAATAAATTAATGTGTTCTTTAAACACATTAAAATCACAAACAAAATTTTGGGAGAAAAGCTAAATTTGCTCTACTACTCACTCTTCTACTCTACACAAGATGAAGCAGATATCTTTAAAACTTTATATCGCATGATTTATAATTTCACCATTTTTCTTTCATAAATAAATAACAGTCTAGCCAGGGCTTTCTTTCAAGTCTAAAATTCTTTCAGAAAAATGTCGACGACGTCAATAAAAGTTCTTTGAAGGTGTTTCCAATCATAAACCACACTTGACACTGAAGCACTACCTATTAATTGAATGGATACCTTTACAATGCACTCACTTTTCCAGTCGATTATTGTTGCGGCTATTGTTGCGAGCAATTGAATTTGTGTTTTATTTACATGTATTGTAGTAAGTTATTGCTCTGCTTTATACACATTTAGACAAAAAACGGAATTCTAAAAACATTAAACAGAGAAATTAATACTGCGACGTGGCAAAAAATTCGTAAGTACTTCACAAATACATAATTATGTCTATCATTTTGGATAAAATGGTTTTTCTTCAAACTAAGTTTAAACCATCAAGACAGTTTTTTTGTATTTCGAGCTTTATTTAGAAAAAGTGTTATGCGTGTGTGCTATTTTGAAAGCTTTTGAAAAACCTTAAACATGACAGACAGCATTTCGTGATGGCCTAGTGGTAAGGCGCCCACTTGTCAGGCAAACCCAAAGCTCATGGGTGTGATTCTGTAAGAATCTAAACTTCGAATCTGAACAGAATCGACCTAATGAGGCTGTGGGTTTGCAACCGGGCACGGACCCAAAGTGTGATTTTCAATAATTTACTTTTTATTTTACCTTGGACATCACTGACTTAGATGATGGAAGAGTACGTGAAGAAACCTGAACTTACTTATGCTTAAATAACATAATCTGAAATGGCCCATCCGCCTTGAGCAAGCATTGCGATGCCCAGCAGTGGGACAAGAATAGCCTGGTATTATTATTATTACTAGATACAATGAGAAAGAGTAAAACCCTGCTCCAAGCCTTTCCAAACAAGGATAGCAAATTAAAACCTGGCTCAAAATTTTCTCTCATACAAAATCCCTTACATCATGTTATGTATGTACATAAATTAAAGACTTGTACACAGAACCTTTGAGATATCTCTCAGGATTTGTACCTAATACCCATACTAACATTGTCAATGTCAAAGTCAGTTTGTTTGTTGCGCTTTTACTGCTGAACTACTAAACCAATTTTTAATCAAATTTGGACTAAGCTTGATTGGACAAAATCCGACTAAGCTTGATTCCCAAGAAAGGATAATATAGGCTAGATAACTTATCCTCAAGTACGCAAAATACGCGCTAAGACCACAAAGTACATAAGGCTGAGTCGCGCCCGAGCAGAGAGACCGCTCAGAACAAACTGCCATTTTTACCACGCACACATTGACATTACGTTTATAGACATTCTCAAGCAGTTTCAAGCAGACTTCAGACTCGACTGCCACGTGTTGTCAGAAATGAATAAAAAAGAGACATTGACATTTCACGAATTTTGTTATAAAAATTGCAAAGAGTTCCAACCAGTGTCAATAAAATTACATATTATTATTGTCACAAATAAAACCTACAGAGTCACTACAGTAGCAGACCTAGTGAGTCTGGCAAGTTTAGGTAATTATTTTTGAAAATGGCGGGAGCGGTCCTTCTGTACCCTCTATATTTTGTGCTGCGACGTTGAGTTGTGGACACCAGCCCGTTATACCATATCATACCATACCAACATCGTGATGAAACCTGAACCTATCCATACTAATCCATACTTCCTCATACTTTATTTATTAATATTATATAATGTGAAAGTAACTCTGTCTGTTACGCTTTCACGATGAAACGGCTGAACCGATTTTAATGAATTGGCATGAAGATAGCTTGAACCCTGGGGAAGGACATGGCTACTTTTTAATCTGCGACTTTGTCTCATCCGCGATTACCGACGTTCACGCGGACGAAGTCGCGGGCGGTATATTATAAGTGCAAAAGTGGCTCTGTCCGTCTCGTCTCGACGATATGGGTGAAATGGTTGTGATGAAATTTGGGATGAGATTGAACCCAAAGAAAATAAATACTCTCTGGCTAGATATTATGATAATCACATTTGATATTATTCTATCCTATCCTTCAAAACATTTCGTAACGAATCCTAGATTTATCCATACTAATATTATAAATGCAACAGTGGGAGCATCCGTCTCGACGACATCGGTGAACAGATTTTGATGAAATTTGATGAAACTGCAACGTCATACTGCATCCGCGGTAAACGACATTCGCACAGACGAAGTAGCGGGTAAAAGCTAGTATTTTCATAAAAATGTTTTTACTGATGAATTTTTTTTAATACATTTCCGTGTAAGTATGCTTGGGGTAAACACAATCAGGTTCATGTCACCCTTTAGATACAAGGTGAAGGGTGATAGTGTAATGCAGATAACATTCAGTAGGTTAACACTGAACAAGCTATGGTGGCGATTTCAAGCTATATAGGTAAGTCCAAGTTTTCAGTTGACTTATAGGAAAGTGTTGTTGTCATCATCATCACTCATCATCTGCCTAACCTTTTCCCAACTATCCAGCCTAACCGGATGCAGCAGTAACGGAGTAACACGATACTCCTTGGTAAGACTGGTTGTTAGACTTTCTGGCTCCTGACAACCCATAACGACTGCCAGAGTTATACGAATGACAGCCGGGACCAACAGCTTTACGTGCTTTCGGGGCACGGAGGAAACTCGGTGTAAAATGGATGGTCACCCATCTACGGACCGCGGCAAGCGCAGTTTAACCATAAAGGCGTACGGGTTTTACTTAGCCACAAGCTCCTCCACCATCACTACATATTATAAATTAAAGTCCACTGCCTCGTTGAGTTTGTGTTTGTTCGGGATACTGTTTAGATTCTGAAAATTATTTTGCTAATAGGAAGGTACGTTATCCCTAAGTGCTATTGGCAATATTTTCATCATCATCATAATCATTATGTCAACGTTTAGACGCCCACTGCTGGGCATAGGTCTCCCCAAGGGGGGATTCAGCCGTAATGGCCATGCTTGACCGCAGCATGTTGGCGATTGCATGATGGTAGTCAGAAGGACGCTGCTGCCCATCCTCTAGTCAGTATCCCTCTGTCGCGTTCTACGACACCCACTGGTAGAAGAGGGGTGGTGCTATTCACAGTCGGCACCACACGGCCATATTTTACTATCAACAAATTAGAGATACGTAAGAAAATTCACGCAGACGAAGTCGCAGGCTAAAGCTAGTCATTAATATAACTCCGAAATCGCCAATCCGGCTTGAGCAAGCGTGGTGATCAATGCTCGTGCCTTGTTTGTATGAGAGGCCTTTGCCCTGCAATGGGATATTATAGGCTGGTGTTATTATTATATTTAGCCCTTACTGTCCCACTGCAGGGCAAAGGCATTTCTCCATTCCTCCCATCGGTCTCGACTTTTCGCTATGTGTTGCCAATTCTTAAGGAAGCCATCCAAGTCGTCCCGCCATCTCTTTCGTGGTCCACCGCGGCCCCATCTCGCCATTTTAGGGCACTAATTTTGGGATTTAAGAGAAAATAGGTCGTTTGGCAGCCTGCCCAGTCCCATTTAAGCTAGGCAGCCTTTTGAGCCACGTCAACGATCCGTGTTTTTTTTTTTTTTTTTTTTTTATTCTAATTTTATTTAGGGGCTTTTAGTCACAAATAAGAGATCCGTGTTTTAGAGCGCAGTATGGTGTTTCGAATGCGATCGGTTAATTTAACAACAAGTATGCTGCGCTCCATAGCACGTTGGCATACCTTGAGTTTAGTATTATTATTATTAAATAAATAAATGTTATGCACCTTCTCCACTATACTTGTCGCGTGACAGTTGCTGCCTGAGAGCGACGAGGCTGTTTGTCCTAGCAGTAACGAGTTTACACTGTGTTACCTTCGTTAGTGCGTGTCGCCTGCCTAAATTGTTTTGTTAGGCTTCACGAACAGTAAGTTGCTTACGTTAGTTGCCATGTATAGATATTTCATAATTATGAAGTACTAGCTTTTGCCCGCGAATTTGTCTGAAAGTTCTAAATTATTCCACGGGAACAAAACTAGTTTTAGTCAGAACCCTTATTAACCTTACGACAGGCATAGTCACAGGAATGATAGATGACAAACCAAAATATGCCCAGGACGCCACGGTCACGATTACGTGGCAGATTTTTATACGTAACTAGCTGCTGCCCGCTTTAGATTATTTAAACTACAGACTGACGTCTGGGAGGAACTTTTATCCGAGTGGCATTGTAGGTGGGATGATTCCAGCAAGGGCCGTCACCTTCATCAGTTCTTTCCATCCGTTCGTGAGCGGCTGGCCAGGACATGGCTGGTGGTGGACCACTGTGTTGCCCAATATCTAACAAGTCATGGCAACTTTAAAAGTAAATTATTTTCTTTCAAGCTTGTTGCTTCGCCTTTGTGTCAATGTTCTACATCTGACTGTGAATACGAACAATCTGCACATCATATCTTATGGAAGTGTATTCTTTGGCAGAAAAAACGCAATATTATGTTGGATAGTGTACAGGCTACATCCGGAGCAGTTTATTATGCGGACCTTGTGGAAACTAGAACTAATTTCCGTGCGTTCAAGCGATTTTGCCATACCTAATATTGGAATCAAATTTAATGTAACAGCTCACTTTTTAGGGCCCATTAATTATGTCAATTATAATCCGTGGCGCTTAGCAACTGGGCTTCTCCCAGTTGTAAACGGCCCTTTATGCCAATTGGCCTAGTTCTGTTCTGTCTCCTGCTTGATTTGGAGGGAAGTGGAAAATATGTTTTTCTTACTCCTCCACTGTTCTTTTCTGATTAATTTCGTTGCGGGATCCAAGACAGTTGAATCGTTTCTCTGGGACTCGTCGAGTTTCATTGTTTTGGCGCTTTTCTGGTGGTCTCCACTATTGATTCTGGCTTACAGGAGTTAAAGTGGTTTGGGAATAGTGTGGCGAGCTTAGCTGCTGCGACTTCGCTCCCGGTGTTTACTTGCGAGAGCCATTAGACCTCCTTAATCCGGCCCTGTTTCAAAATCCATTCTTAGTTGACGTCTACTAGCTATAAACTGCCTCCCTGCCAAATTTCGTCTTTATACGTCAAGCGGTTTTCAATATTTCGTGATGAATGAGTGACCTTTTGCTTGTATAGAAGATTCGTAGCTTGGCGGCGAGGTCACGGTTTTGCTTTTTGACGTGGTGGTCAAAAGGTTAAGGCGCTAACTGACTACAATTTTAAACGCTACAACTGCACTCATACTACACTAGCGAAATAAGGATGAAAATTGAAAAACATTTGAGTTGACGAGGTGAATAATTTGCGAATGGGAATTTATTTTACGGATTTTTTTAGATCGTTCAGAATCAAAGAGAATAATAGTCTTTGTTCAGAATAGACACATTAAATTAAATATTTCTCTGGTTAAAGTTTTGAAAATAATCTATTCATATAAATTTTGTCAAACCCGCCGGTTCAGTAGGTTTGTGCCTAGCTCTAATCAATTATTTTGAAAAAGTTGATGATTTTAAATAAGTTAAATATAGGGTGACTGGTAATTAGTGTACGATATTTAAACACGTGATTGTGTTCATGATAACAAACAACTTTCCCGAAGAAAAAATGTTTTTTGTACTGGTTCAGTTTTACCACAATAATACAACAGCCGTATGATGTTCACGCGCGCGCGCGCCTGTGACCTAAAGTGAACCAGTACAAAAATCATTTTTTCTTCGGGAAAGTTGTTTGTTATCATGAACACAATCACGTGTTTAAGTATCGTACACTAATTACCAGTCACCCTATATATGATACTTATCTAAAACCGTCAACAAAAAAGATGTGTCACATAAAATCGACCAAATTAATTAAAGCCATTCAAAACTAGTTTTGACCGGTTAAGAGTTATGACTGTTACATAGGTTATTTGCTTTTCTATACATACGTGTCATCATAAAGGTACAAACATATACGTTAATAGTCATGCAAAATGAAGCGAGAGTGTTTCGTCTACATCATTATCTGCCACCAACCCTAATTCTAGTTTTGTTGCTGAAAAATGTGCCTTATTCCCCAAAAATAAGGTCTGATCGTTCGAAATTGGGGTGACAGGATAATTTGTATACGGTTAGTTGTTTTTATGGTGTTGGAGTATTCCTGTCGTGGATTTTATGAGCTTTTGTTTGCACACCGTACATTCAGTTTGGAAGCGTAGTCGTTCACGACTATCACTTGAGTAGTGGAAAATCTGTATTTTTTTGTTGTCTCTACGTATTATAATTATATCATTTTTACAAAAAAGACAACCGCCTTCAAAAACTATAAAGTGATAAATAACTGTAGCACTTAGCTCATAATATGTGTTCTGTGCTAAAGTTATTTATCACTTTTTAGTTTTTGAAGGCGGTTGTCCTTTTTGGAATTTCTTTCCCGCTTTTTAGCTCCTTAAAAGTCCATACAAAAACTTTTGCTAAAGGGACCACAAACCAATACGTCAACAGTGTATATTTTTTGGACTGTATTGATTTTAAAAAAAACGCTGGTTGGATTTCGATATTTATAATATGGAACCCCATGGACAGGGACCATGTTCTGAGCTCTTAAATGTTTACACATCAATAATAGGTACGCAACCCAGTATGCATTACGGGGTTCCTGTTAAACTTGAAATTGATAAGATAACACTGGCTGATGTGCGCACGTGGGTCTAATGTCGGCACTTCACATGGCTTATTTCTACAAACATTCGCCATACTTGGATAATACAAAGTGTACCCTAAAGATATTGAGATAAAGTCTATTTTGTATTATCCAAGTAAGGCGAATATTTGCACAAATACGCCATGTGAAGTGGTAGCATTAGCCTTAGGTTTTATCATCAGTTAAGATCTCTTTTGACAGATTTCCAGCCCAATCTTGCTTCTCTATCTAACATTCATCTTTCTATCATAGTATGTAACATTTATTTTTTATATGTATAAGGCCCGCTAGGCCCGGCAGACGTTGTCTTGCCCTGAAAAAAAAAACCGACTATAGCGCATTGAGTTATTATTACGTAGTTCAATGCTGTAGCGCCACCAATTGTGAACCTAAACCATTCTCGAATACACTGGAATGCACTTAAAAAAAATCATAAAAAAACTTTTTTAAAAAAAAGACAACCGCCTTCCAAAACTAAAAAGTATGTAAAAAGTGATAAATAACTTTAGCACAAAACACACATTACTTTAGTTTCGGAAGTCGGTGGTGGTGGCTTTGTTCTGTTTGTTGCTTTGTATTGCCACCGACTTCCGAAACTAAAGTACTCAGTGTAGTGTGTATACTAAAGTTATTTATCACTTTTTAGTTTTTAACGGCGGTTGTTTTTATTTAAAAAAAAAAAATATTTTCCTCTTTTTAGTATCGCCTTAACATCCAAATCCATAAAAAAATGGCAACAGTTAAAATAGAGATTGAAAGTCCTCGAAAGATTGAAGAAACTAGAACGTCATCTATGTAATTTTTTTGGGATTTTGTTGATTTTTTCAATCCACGCAAAAAATTAAAACTCCGCTGATAACTGGCAATCACGCGGACGAAGTCGCAGACATCAGTTAGTTTATACTGGGTGTAAC
Source organism: Charanyca ferruginea (assembly GCA_947361185.1). Classification (NCBI taxonomy): domain Eukaryota; kingdom Metazoa; phylum Arthropoda; class Insecta; order Lepidoptera; family Noctuidae; genus Charanyca; species Charanyca ferruginea. The sequence continues at coordinate 24,231,599 of OX376058.1, read as the reverse complement.
GGAAAGGGGGTATACATCCGAAGGGAGGTCAATGTACTCGTAAAACTGAATACTTAACATTCAACATAAAAAAAAACGAAATTCAAATAAAAATTGTTGGTCTCTTCATACAAAATTTAGGCGGCAAGTTAAAATTTTCTATGAAGAGACCAACAAATTTTTTTTTAATTTCGATTTTTTTTATGTTGGATGTTATTTAGTTTTACGAGTACATTGACCTCCCTTCGGATGTATACCCCCTTTCCGTTACACCCTGTATAATAGAAAAATAAATGTTTGTATGTCTGTCCTCTACCCGTTCCTAAAACTATTCATCTGATTGTGGTGACACTTTAGTGGATTGTTCTGCATATGCCAGCGAGGGTTACTGGCCAAAAAAAAGTAATTACACCGTGAACGAAGTCGCGGGAAGCAGCTAGTAGGTAAAATATAAAAATGTTAGTTCGGTGTTCGATCTCTATGCGTTTGTGCAACATTTATCCGATTGAGTTGAAAATTCGTACGGTAGTTGTTTGGCATCAGCATAAAAGTTCCAGTATCAAACAGAAAAAATAAAAACACTCTTTTTTTGCGTGGCATTGCAACGCATACTGGCACAGCTAGCTACTATTAAAAAAGAAACAATAATACGATAAACATTATGAATGCGCGCCGCGTGTCGAATCGTAAATGTAAATGTTTACTGCCAATGACTTCATCAGCCAATGTGCAAGCAAATTGCATTTCTACTCACTTATCTTAAACATTAAAATCGAATACCTATAAACTCTTTTAGTTTCGCTTCGTTCATATTAGTATCGGGAGTTCCCTCAGCATACAGCGTTGCTATTGGTCAACACAACATTGACGACAGCAAAATTAAAGTGCAAAAATCTTCTAATTTCTGACATAAACTATTAAATATTTTACAACAAACAGAAAGACATCAATACTGTTTCTAGATTTAGCGAAGAGATGGTAGTAAACGGGCACGTATTTAAGCAGGAACGTGAAACGAAATTCAAGTCCTGCATCGCGCAAGCAAAGTTTTCCTACCAGTCGGTATAAATACAGACGGCAGGATTATTCTATCGGTCTTCCTCTGGGGGTCTTCATCGACCGACCCGCTTGCCGCGGCCAGTAACCTGGTACTTGTACCTCGTCGGCCTCGAACGCCATTATGGTGTGCGTCTTATAATATATCACAATACGAAATATTATAATCTGTCACACTGTTACTCATAATATTTCCTCCTCTGGGTTAAGTTAGGCGTCCGGGGCGCTTCATGGTCTTGTAACCATAGTTACTGGTTACAGCGACCCGCGGTGGCTTCCTGAAGCCCACTGTGATCCAGGAAGGTGACCTGTCCTCACCACGGGAGAGGTCTCCAGTCCTGGATCTGCAGTGCTTGGAAGATCGAAGATCCCCAGAGGAGGTACTCGCTGAAATATTAACAGCGATAACAAAAAATATTTCCGCAAAAACCAAACCTTTTGTTTTGTGTTTTGTAAAAGAGTTTCTTTCAGATTTTTTTAAATTCTGAGATTAACACTCATCTTCTGAGATTCTCTGCGAGACTGATTCTGGCTCAAGAGGAAATAAGTGATCTGGAGTGATTTAGTAAAAATTCGTTCATAATAAATTACAAAGTCGACTATTTGATTAACAAACGACATCTTAATTATGTTCTCATTAAACTGTTCATAATTGAATACGTAATTAATTCATCAATTTGTGGATAACGTACTTATTTATTTTCAAACTAAACTACAACAAAAATCAATTTTACATTAGTATATTTCATAGTCTCTTTTCTTTTTACTTTTTTTTAAGTTAATAACAAAGTACAAGAGATATGCGTTAAATTACAATAGTTACCTACCTAGGAAAGGCTACTTGTTCAGCTTGAGATATATTTTAATTTTACTATAAAAATAATGATGGACGCTCGCGTGTCTAGAGTCAAACTAAACAACGACAACGGTAGTCTTTGGTGATCTGAAAAGGGGTCATTGAATTGATCTTTATGAACAACTTTTATTTTGGGTCCAACCCAGAAATCGTTAAAAGAAACTTATCGAGACATTTATGTTGGCATCACTCGTTATGTAATGTAGGTATGAATCAGCAGTCAAGACTAAAGATATTTCTACCACCACTGCCACCATGACAGCCTATTTAAACGCCCACTGCTGGGCAAAGGGTTTATCCGAAGTCGCCATGTATCGCCGATGCATGTTGGCCAAAAGTAAAGTAAAGTTAAATAACTGCTATTCTATAATAAATCATCAGTGAATTTAGCTGTGAATCTTCAAGCTCACTTCACCAAAATTCACTGAAGAAGTTTTGACGGTATAGACCGCCTGTTGTGTAACCTAAACAACAGATTAACACGGTTTTGTTGTAATAAAGTATGTTACTTGGTCAACCACAAACTTCAAAATTTTTCTTAGCAACGAGTTGACAGTAATCTTGTTATTGCTACTCGATCACTTAATTTAAAAAAAAAACAGTTGAAGCTAATTGGTTTACAGACAAAAAAAAACATCTTTCTACTACACTCACAATAATTTATTTTATTCCATTTTCTTATTTTGAGGGCGTAGGTATCCCTAGTAATTACGTACGTAAGGTAATAAAATAAAATAAATAAATAAATTGTTAGTATAGTAGAAAGATGAATATTTTTGCCTGTAAACCAATTAGCTTGTTCGACTGTACATCATTTTATTTTTTACCAATATTCCTTAAAAAAACGTCTATTAACCAGCTTCCACACAAATAAGTAACGTAGGTACAGAAGCCAGCACAACAAGCTACAATAATCTACTCAAGTCTACAACAAGTCCTAGTAAACTCAACATTTGCACAACGTCACAGTCGATTCTTGAGCTCTCTGCTTTATAACAAATTGCACACAAAAATTAACATCCACTCGCTAAACGCTTATCAAAGCAAACACAAAGTCAAGGAATACCTAATGTCGCTTGACTATAAATGTCATACAGATTCTGTTTTCATTTTTTCTAGACTGAAATCTAGATCTGAAATCGTCAGCCATTGGATAAAAAAAATGTTATTATAGTTACGAATAATTTTTATAATATTCCGACTATTCTGGCATGTTGCTTATCATTATTATAGGTTATCAACATTAATTACTATGTAAGATATACGATTACATATAGTTATATGGAAAAAATAACAAAGATAAAACTTTTTTCGATTCGAACACAAAAAGGTATGTTTCCGCCCGGGATCGAACCGGGGGCCTTCTGCGTGTTAGGCAGATGTGATAACCGCTACACCACGGAAACGATACGTTAGATGGTAAAATTTTGAAGTATCTACGTACTCAAAAAGAGTGTGGCACATGATAAAGTACCTAAGTGCAAATTTCACCAAACTGAATTATTCCTGGGGCCCTAGCTATATAATTACCCAAATTGACAATCTACAATTGATAACGCTAATAGAAAACGAATCAAATGTATAGGAGTGACGTCATCTCAACGATAAGACACGTGATCGAAATCCAAAAATGGATTACGACGAGGCATTAATAATTGCAGAAAGAGAAACGATACGAATCGTTTGTAACTTGGCTATGGGGGCAGGTATAAATCTTTTAAAAAACGATAGTTTTTAATCTTATGTAGAACTAGCTGACCCTAGAGACGTTGTACTGTCCTTATCTACCTTCCTACCTACCCTACCTATCCTACCTTACCTATTCCTACCTACCTACCGCTACCTACCAACCTACCTACCTACCTGCGAATGTAAAAAGTTTTATACAAACTTTTATCCCCTATTTCTCTCCCTTCGGGGTTGAATTTTGAAAAATCCTTCCTTTGTGGATGCGTTCGTCATATGAGGAATACGTATACGAAATTTCAATTTTCTAGCCTTAAGGGTTTAGCATGTGCGTTGATACATCAGTCAATCACTTTTGCCTTTTATATATTACTAGCTTCTGCCCGCGACTTCGTTCGCGTGGAAGTCGTAAACAATTACTACTTGAGTACTTAATAGCAAATATATATTTCACTGACAGACAGTGCACAGCTTGGTGTAGAAGCATTGCTTAGGAAAAATGTTAGACAACGTAAAGAAATTAGATATTATAAGTTTTTTCTCATATACCTAAGTGAATGTAATTCGTTTTGAGAAATAAAGTTCTTAAACCTTAAAATTTCGAGGTTAAATAAGCGAAGAAAGTTTGGTTTTTACACCAATAGGAAATTCTGTCATGCTCACGGTTTATGTACTAAAAAAAAAGACTCTTCCGCGATACATGATGAAAAAAAATGTGAGCCTATAATTGTTCCGTTTAGGTACAGAATACGTACATTGCACGATTTTAAAACGATTTGTTCGTTGTTGTTCTCATAATTATACTGTATGCAAACATGTATACTTTAAATATACATACGTACATAACTAATGCTGAAATCCCAAACCCGAAACGTTTGAAAAGAAGAAAAAAATTAAGGAAGTAGCTATATATTTGTAAAACCTCTCTGTAAACTACGTATGTAGTTTTACCGTCATTTAAAATGTACAGAGAGTCAGGACTGGCGACGCGGTAGCAAGTGACTAACGTACAGTTGACCGTGTGAAAAGCACCTGGTCTAGAGATCGACACCCGCAGCCTTCAGTGTGTGCCCTTGAGACTTGTTTATAGTCATGGCAAAGCACACGCTTGAATTGGAAGGGGTCATCATCATCGTGAAAGGGGTACCTAATTGTGGGAAATTAGTGGTATACGTGGTATAAAAACTGTATCGCCAACGCCATAACCTGTTAGAATTTCAGCTTTGATTATATTTCTCAGTAGAGAGATGATTTTGAGCCGGGTCCCGTTACACATCTTTGGCAGAGCACATAATAGGCTCCGCCGAAGCATAATAGGTACACCGACCTTCAGCTGGATGACGTGCGCTGGAAGTCCACTTGCCGTAAGCGAATTAAGAAATTCTACGGGATAATGTGTGGCGTCATCTTTCTGACTACAGTGTTCACTGAGGTATATACTATACTACATTCCCTTCAATTTGCGAGAGAATGCTGCAGTTTGCTCATTTTTGGGTGTAAAAATAGCCCGTTCACACACCCAAGAATATTCTTGGTGTGGTATTTGACTGATGTCCCTTACACCAGATGAATCAGTTCTTCTTATGAGTTTACTGAGTTTATTTTACATGAAACGACTGCCTATCTGACCTACACAACCCAGTTACTAGGCGCGCTACCCCTTGGTTAGACTGGTTATCAGATTTTCTGGCTTCTCACTACTCATAACGACTGTCAAATCACAACAATAGGGTATTTTACCAAAAAAAATCTAATTAGTCCGTCAGTTTGATTATCGAAAAATATTGGATACGTATTTTTTGTTTTATCAAATCAATAAAAACTGACGAAGATAAAACGCATCAAATATCACGTGTGGGGGTTTGTGACGTCACTTCGCCAGTAAAAGTGTACTGACATAGTGATGTCACACGACGCATTGTATCGTCTTCATTTGTTGTTTACGTGAAAAAGAAAAAAGACGTGTCCAATATTTTTTGGAAGTCTATCTGACAGACAAATTAGATTTTTTTGGTAAAATACCCTATTCACTGCAATTGAAAGCCGGGACCAACAGCTTAACTAATTAAACACTTAAATAATTACCAATAATTAAATAATATTAATACGCCATGACAATACGCTATTTATTCACGATTGCACCAATTTTAATCAAAATGTTCCGTTAATAACAAATTGTGTACCTATTGTCTGTGATAATTGGTATTTAAGAATGTAAATTGGGCTAATTTGTTAAAAGGTCGGAAGGGAAATTAATGGCTGGGGTAAATTATTTAACACTATTGTTGTGTGTTTGTATGGATTAAAAATAAAGTGATTGGTGTAGGGAGGCTAAAAAACATGAATTGACGACACGGTTGGCGCAGTGGTTGAGCGATCGACTGCTGCGCAGCGTGTTGCGGGTTCGATTCCCGCCCAGGGTAAACATTTGTGTGATGAGCACTTGTGTTTGCCTTGTGTCTGGGTGTTGTTTATCTATATATGTATGTATGTTTTTACAAAAAAAAATGTATTTGTGTATGTATATCAGCTGTCTGACACCCATAGTACAGGGCCTCCCTAGATTGGGTTCAGATGGCCGTGTGTGAAAATGTCCCCACATATTATTATTATTATTCATTTTCTTAAAATAGGGTACTGTGGCGATTATGATGCAATAGCCATTAGATAATAAACTCTATGGTTAGAACACTCTGGATGCTTCTAGAAAGTTAGGTGACTCGATTATATTTGAATGATGTAGATTGGTATAGTTTTTATACTATGACAGGAGACGGTCAGACCGAGCAGCCATAAAGGCTTGGTCATATATTTCACCAAATAACTGATATATTATCCTAATAAAGTCTTCTAAAAGTGCTCCTACGTTTAATTTATAGTATAGAGTCCTCTCGGTTATCGCAGTACCGTAGACTTACATACACAGATACAGATAGACCTAGATAACGCAAGAGCAACTACTTCGCGTGCCTAGTTTCGTGCCTAGCTTACGTACAAAAATCGTAAGTAAAAAAATAAAGTAAACGTTTTTTTCCATCGGTCAGTCATTATGTGATTAATATTATGCGTAATTAATTTATAAAACAAAAATTTTTAATCTAACAGTATTACCTGGTAATACCAATTTTAAGAAAAACAAAATATTGTGACGTCATAATAGGTAGTCAAAAAATGGCACGCTTGGTTTTCATACAGATCGTGATACTTGCGTTATCTAGGGTCTATCTATATCTGTGTCTACATAGGCATCATCTCATCATCTGTCTTTTCCTAACGATGTTGGGGTCGGGTACCAGTCTTACCAGATGCAGTTGAATACCAGTGTTTTACATGGAGTGACTGCCTGACTCTGACTTCTACAACACAGTTAATGGATAAAGCGTTACGATACCAGTTGGTAAGACAGGTTGTCTGACTTTCTGGCTTCTAAAGATCTACAAATAACAGCCGGGAGGAACGGCTTTACGTGCTTTCCGAGGCACGGGGGAGTCTCGGTTTGAAATGCATGGTCACCCATCCTGTGAACGACTCGGCAAGCGAAGCTTAACCCTGACCAATCGATCTGTACAACTTTAACTGAAACATTTGATAAGCATTTGGTTTAATTTCAAGTTGATATCTTCCGTATTCTTGAGAGAAAGGGTCTTGACAGAAAGATAGGATATAAAGAAGTGACCCTATAAGGTTTAATTTTACCTTTTGATGTACAGTCAGCAAAAGAGATAGGTATGCAGGGTCGTCAGATATAGTTAAAGTTTACTTAGAAACCGATGGATGTATTTGAATAAAATAAAATAAAATTAATAGAGAATAATCATTTCAATGATTTAATTAAATTTCATTCGAAAACATCCATCGGTTTCTAAGTAAACTTCAACCATTTCCGATGACCTGCATACCTATCTCTTTTGCTGACTGTACGTAACGTAACGTAACGTTAAAAAGTTACTAAAGACCGAGCAAAGTGTCGCGTGTACGCGTTTGTATACCTACTCGATCGCGTAGATGTTAACGTACACATGAATAGTATCCCTAATGTTGAGACGTTGGTGGGATGTTTTTGACAGATTGAGTCTGAGATTTTAATTTGAACGTTCCTAAAGGTAATTAAATTGCCCCCCAATCAATTTGAACGTTCCTAAAGATAATTAAATTGCCCCCCAATCATTCTACAATGATTGGGGGGCAATTTAATTACCTTTAGGAACGTTCAAATTAAAATCTCAGACTCAATCTGTCAAAAACATCCCACCAAAAACATTTACATGTAAAATGTTGCCAAGACGTGAAATAAATAGCTCGCACTGTCAAAAAGTTATCAGATCTCTACCTATAATCTCTACTTTACTAGCCCTAACTTCACAAACTCTACTCCTTAGTCAAAATATTTATATGTGGTCAGGCCGTTCCGTTCCGTGGCAGTGGGTAGGGCACATTGCTCGCAGAACGGATGGCCGATGGGGCCGAAAAGTTCTGGAGTGGCGACCGCGAACCGGATGACGTTGCGTTGGAAGGCCTTCCACTAGGTGGACCGATGACCTGGTAAAGGTTGCGGGGATCCGCTGGATGCGAATCGCACGAGACCGGTCAATGTGGCGACACTTGGGGGAGGCCTATGTCCAGCAATGGACGTCTTTCGGCTGAAATGATGATGATGATAATGATGAGGCCGTTCCGCTACTGTTACATGGGCGTTAGCGGAAAAATGTATTCACTGTTCATTACTTTCCAATAGTTCTTGTAATAACGAAACAGCCAAGCCACATACATATTTCGACTAAGGTGTAGAGTTTGTGAAGTTACGGCAAGTAAAGTAGAGATTATAGGTAGAGATCTGATAACTTTTTGACAGTGCCAGCCATTTATTTCGCGTCTTGGCAACATTTTACATGAACATGTTTTTGGTGGGATTTCGCTTCGTTTTGTAAGTTGCCTAAGACAATATTTTTTTATTTGTTCATTTTTACTAGAGTAAGAATTTTGTTATTGCTTGTGTACTAATACTAGCTTACATACCAAATTTCAGCTTTCTAGGACTTCAGGAAGTACCCCAGAATTTTAATGATTATCAGTGAGTCTGTGACGAAATCGAGCTTTTTTAGATATCAATAAATTCTAAAGTATAAGAGCTATGCAATTGAAACTTTAAATATTTAATAAAATTCAAACAAAAACAAAATTCTCGGGATATGTGCCGAGAATTTTGTTTATCAGGCATAATCCAAACCCAAGTTATGAGGGGTTAGAAAAACCGATGAAGCGCTTCGAGAAAAGGTAGGCAGTGCCCTTGCGCTTCGCTTGGCTCGTCTTGGCGGGGGCACTACCGTGCCCCTAGACTACTTACTTACCTATGTTTTTGACTAGATTTTGAACGTTTTTAAGTAAGTACTAGAATTGATTTTCTCAATCGATTTTCAACTAATTCAATTATTTTATTATCTTGTATATCAGAATATTAATATGTTATCCTAATATTCTCCTTGCCTCTGCTACTTTTGTAAGGTTAAAACATTTCGCGTAACATTAATCATTTGTTAAGGAAACCTTCAAAGAATGGCGCGGACAGTATCAACAACTTGCAATCTTAAGCATTAAGCTTCATTAATCACGAAACTTCTGTTTTGCTTCACAGACGGCTAATATTATGGGGTAGTTTTATAGACCAGTCTTTGTCACTAATATTTAAGAGTTTTTAAGGTTGTATCATATCATATCAATAATATTATAATCTCATCATCATCATCATCATTTCAGCCGAAAGACGTCCATTGCTGGACATAGGCCTCCCCCAAGTGGCGCCACATTGACCGGTCCCGTGCGACTCGCATCCAGCGGATCCCCGCAACCTTTACCAGGTCATCGGTCCACCTAGTGGGTGGCCTTCCAACGCAACGTCTTTCGGTTCGCGGTCGCCACTCTAGAACTTTTCGACCCCATCGGCCATCTGTTCTGCGAGCAATGTGCCCTGCCCACTGCCACTTAAGTTTGGCAATTCTTCGGGCTACGTCGGTAACCTTGGTATATATATATATATATATATTGGTATATTTGTATATATTATAATCTATATAAATAAAAAGAAAAGTCCTGACTGACTGACTGACTCATCAACGCCCAGCCCAAACCCTTGGACCTAGAAAGCTAAAATTTTGCACAAAACTTCCCTTTATAATGTAGACAAGGAATAAGGAAGGATTTTCGAAATTCAACCCCTAAGGGAGTTAAATAGGGGATGAAAGTTTGAATGGAAAATCGACATTTTTGTAGTTTAAACCATGAAAATTTGTGTTTATCATTCTGGTTAAAAGTAAAAAACTACGTATTTTAGTGTTTTTGGGAAATCAGTCCCTGAGGGCGTAAAATAGGGGATAAATGTATAAATAGGAAACCCGTTAGTTTTGTAGTTCAAACCATGAAAATTTGTTTTGGTTGGTAATTAATAATTTCATGTACTATCAGAGTTTTTGAAAAATCATCCCAGAAGAGGGTAAAATAGGGGATGACAATTTTTTATAGATGCTAAACAAGCGACGGAATGGTTGACCTATGTCAGGAACATTACGCGTATCAGCGTTTTTGAAAAATCATCCCAGAAGAGGGTAAAATAGGGGATGAAACATTTTTATAGACGCTAAAACAAAGACGGAGAAGTTGACCTATTCGTCCGTGAGAATTTTCTTAGATATCCTATTATTATTTTTTTATAAAATATAGGCTATAGTGTAAGCAATTAGTACTACCGTACAGCAGCGACACGCTTCGCTTCACCTCCCTCCGAAACACTGTTCCTCACCTCTTCTCGCATGGAACGTGCTCTCAGAACTGTTTTTAGTTCGAGGGGCGCGTAGACACGCACGTATTTGTACAGTCTGTTATTTTGGTAGTAGTGTAGGCAATTATATCTTTTCGTTTATATGAAGTGTCGTGGGTGTGCTATAGCACTCAGGGATAACGTGGCTTCCTATTGGTGAAAGAATTTATGAAAGAAGTTTCGGTGATTACCCCCTACATAAAAACCAATTTTACCTTTTTATAGTATTAGTATAGAAAATTTTGTTGGAAATCACCAATCCACCTTGTGAAAGCGAGGTGATCAAGACTCGTGCCTTTTCTATACTAGAAGATTCCTTTGCCATGTACTGGGACAATACTAGGCTGGTACCTATTATTATTCTTATATTAGTCCTAGCACTCAGTAGGAACAACTTGCGCGTTGTGGCTAGACCCAATATAGAACATTTCTGCTTAAACAAGCACAAATATTCTACCTAGGGCTAAGTGATACGCGAACCTGCAGACGCTGTGAGGAAGCTGATGAAACGCCACTTCACCTTCTGGGGGAATGCGGAGCACTAATTCACAAGCGCAACAATCATCTGGGCAAAAACCTGTTAAACCCGGATGAATTAGTGCAGATTGACCCAAAGCAGATCCTGCAGTTCATCACAGCTACAGGGTTTGGTGGCGATCTCTAACCAACACAAACGGCGATCACAACAGATCAGCTATGTTATTCTGTAAGAACTAACTTCAGATCTCACTTCTGATTCCGCGGTGAAAACTGTTTTAGGTAGTCTGTAACTCGATGAAAACTACGCTAGCGCTACTAAGTGCTGGCATAGGTGAAGTGAACTATTATTTCGTTACTATTTAATCGAAAACCAAATACTTTTCACATCTAGTAAGTGAAATCGGAAATGAGATAGGGTTCGAATTCGCGAGTGAATTCTTACAGAATTGCCGTCCAGCTCGGATTTATAATTCGAAAAATTTGGGATTATTATTCTATAAGGTGGCGTAGCCATTTATAGTATCGGTTAACCCGACCATGTCACATTCTGTATCAGTAGACCGTATCTTTAGTCTTACTGACATCGGCACCAATTTGATACTGTGTGACACGGGTGGGCAATTTTCCATTATTTATAGCTCAAAGAGAATTTATGTACGTGCCATTGTCCTTTATTAGTGCTGTTCGGATGTAAGTTATGTTTACAAGTTTAACAGTGGTATCGTCGGCTTATGTATGGGATTACTTATGGATAGGTAGGGTAGGTTATTGTGTTAATTAGTTTAAGTACGTACATTTTTCTACGGGAAAGCATAGGACGTCTGTCTTTTAACTAGTAATTCTTAATAAAAGTAGGTATCCTTGCATAAAATTTGTCATGCCCAAAAGTGCAAGCGCAGTATAAGTAAACTACTTTCATTACAGACACTCCGAGATGACAAGATTGCTTCGCAAAGAAACCCAAGATCTAAAAGACATTAAGGTTGCATACAGTTTCGTAAAACCGCCGAACAAGCGACCTATTACCCTGCACAGCAAAGCCAATGCGGAGTGCATTACCATTTTTATAGCAGCGTGTCTACGTATTATGCAGATTGGCGTTCGTCGGCCAACGACTGAGGAGTGAAATGTATGAAGGAAGCCTAAATTGCGGGAGGTAGCGGGGAATCTGTGCAACTGTTTTGGTTATTGGTTGATGATATTCGCCAGAGAACTAAAGTCACCGAGTTTGCACGTAGAATCAGCACGCCTAAATGGAAGTTGGTCGGTCATGTCTGCAGACAAATAGACGGCAGATGGAGTTTTAGGGTGGATATCGCGTTTGGGTAAGTGTAGTATGGGACGCCCTGCGACACGATAGACCGACGATTTGAAGAATATGGCTGTCAGCGGGTGGCTGCGGGGTTGGTGGGCGATCTTTGATCTCTACGTTCAGCAGAGGACGGCAATAGGCTGATAGGCTGATATAATGATGATGACATCTGATGGTACCTAAATGATCACTACTGGTGTGCAGCGGTGTATTAATGTGGTGCTTATAGGTGCTGTTGAGGTACGTTGGTGCCGAGGAAGAGTGTGTATTCGACTGTCCAGAGGAGTTCAATTCTTTACCAGAACCCAAAGGGGTAAACCTCGTTTACACGCAATAGAATCGCGTTTTCACAGCTCATAACGCACTCCACACCGAATAATATGGTAATGTGGTACAACGACAGTTTTCGTTTTATTGCATATTCGATGATTAGAAGCATTAATTAGGTACATCTTGTAATTTTTTTTTTCTATGTATATTTATAATAGTACAATAATTTCAGTGGTACCGTAATGAACATATCAACATTATTCCCGTAAAATCTCAATACACTTTTTGCACGAATAATATCGTAACAAGTTATTACAGATTATGCAATCTTTAATTTTTTCGGTAAGCGATGTTTACCATTTTATTCACGACGAAATGCGTATCTTTCTCCGCGTACAATATAGAACAATTGATATTATATAATATAATTGATATTGATTGTCGCTAAAATGAAAGTTTTTAATTACAGGAACTAACCTTCAGACTTATCTTTCCAAAATCGCTAAACACGAATCTTTGTGGCACACCCAAATGTGTTCTGAAAGCGACTGCTGTGCTAATCTATGCAAACCCGTTTTAAGATCGACTTGTTTGTAGGACACACTTGGTCCGTGATTACTGCTAGTCGTGCACGTATGAGCCTAATCCCGGGTTCCGTGTGAGGGATTAACTTTACAAAGGTTTAGTAGGTATCTCTGTTTTTAATTTTGAGATAGGTTTGAAGGAAAGTGAGCGTAATTAGTTTGGGGATTTGGGAATGCCAGTCTGTCTATGGACAGGAAGGAGAAGAATCAGTTTTTTTTTAAGATGTGTTGTTGTTTTTTGTCTTGTTACAAATAAACGTTTTTAATTTATTTATTTAGGTTGGTAGTTATTATGTTTTTTTTAAGATTGTTATGTAAGTTTTAGCAATTATCATGTGGTAGGATTATTTTATACGGTTTTTTAATGTGCACAGTGCTGTTATAGTAGGAAAAAACAACAATAAAAAAAATGTGGTATTTGCAAAATTTTTCTTTTTTGTGGTAGGTATATCATACCTAGATATATGTATAATTACTGATCTGATTTTGTAAATTATTATTCCTAATAGGAAACTACTTTCTCCTGGACTGCTAAAGGGTAAATGGAATTATTAAAACCATCGCAACCCGTAAAAGCGGACGTAGTCGCAGGAAAAACTAGATACCTTATTTTATTTCAAAACATAAACTTGACAGGTCATCTCCTGCCAATACAACCTCTTTAGACGACAACAACATCCATAATACTCAACTTATTCAACCCCTCACCCCCTATTTGTCTATGATCACCTCTTTTATTCTTCTCTGAAAGAATAATAAACAATAAAACAAGCGTTCAGTACCCACTAGTGTCACAGTAAGAGCGCAAAGGAAGTAATAATCGTAAAGTGAGCCGCGTATTTCCGGCTTTGCTTGCAACTGAATAGGGTTGACTGCAGTTTGAAATTTTACCAATTTTTTGGCCTATGTTAATTTATTAATTTGATTTTTTACCAATTTTACGGCTTAGGTAAAACTAGCTTTTGACCGCGTGAATGTTGGTAATCGCGGATGCTGACAAAGTCGCGGATTAAAAGTCGTGAAAGTGTAACAGACAGAGTTACTTTCGTATTTAAGTATGGATAGTAGCTACAAATACCTTTCATGTGCGAGGTTGCGGGTTCGATACTGCGTCACCAATGTCACTTTATCGTTGACTTTTCAAATAACATCGGTGAAGAAAAAATAATAGAAAACCGACTTTAAAAAGCTAAAAAGTGATAAACAACTTTAGCACAGAATACACATTACTTTAGTTTTGGAAGTCGGTGGCGGCAGTTTGTTGTGTTTGTTATTTTGTATTGCCACCGACTTCCGAAACTAAAGTAATGTGTATTCTGTGCTAAAGTTATTTATCACTTTTTAGTTTTTTGAAGTCGGTTTTCTTTTATTTTGAAAAATCTTTTTATTTTCCGCTTTTAAGTATTGCCTTAACATCCAAATCCATTAAGAAACAGCAACACATGTAAAACAGAGATTGTAAGTCCTCCAAAGATTGAAGAAATTAAAACATCTATGTATTTTTTTGGGATTTTGTTGATTTTCTGAAAAAGAGCTGAATCAATTTTGATAAAATTTATATGGGACCATTTCTCTATTAAATCCCTTATGAACAAAGAAAGAATTTTGCAAATCCGTCTCTATATGACAGAGTTACGCCCGAACATACATAAAAAAAAATATTTATATAAACATCCGAATTGATAACCTCCTCCATTTTGAAGTCGGTTAAAAACATCTTGAGACGTCCTGGGCTTAAAAATAGTATGAGTTAAAAAATTGCAATCCGCGAATTATGTTGATGAACACCAGGCTCCGAAACTGTAAACAATAACTTTTCATTAGGCCTGAATAAACGCACAGCCCTGTACAATATTGACGTAGTTACCACGCTTAACATCGGAAGCCGATCGTTGTATGCATCTGCTGCAGAAAATCCTGATATAATCCCGTAGCCGCTGCAACAATCACGGGAATTATTGGTTCGAGGGTCCGACACCAAATTGCGAAGGCTCTGCGTGACAATAAAATGTTTTTACTGATTGGAAAACGTGTATTTCAGTATTGTAAGTGCATTTGGTTAATATGTACAAAAATATTATAAAGCTGAAGAGTTCATTAATTTGTTTCTTTTTGTTTGAACGAGTTAACCTCCGATAAGACTGGTCCGATTAAAAAAAATATTTTGCTAATAACAAACTACGATAACCTTGAGTGCGATAGGCTATATTTTTTTATGAAAACTAGAGTGTCGATGATACCGCATAGGTACATTAGTATCTAGTGGAGGTTTGGCCTTCAATATTTTTGTCACCACAGTTGTTGAGTTAAGGAACCGTATGAAAGTTCACATAGACGACGGGGTTAAAACTAGTAATTTAAGGGGACTGCGCCAGAGCAGACCGCGACATTATTTTTTTTACGTTTTTTGCAATTTGAAGCAGCTTCGGCTGCACCTCGGGGCGTCGCGTGGCGTCACGTGGCTTCGTAAGGCGCAGCGAATCACAATGAAATGTGTATCTTTTCGTGTAGAAAATAAAGTTATAATTTGAGTCGCTCTTTTAAAGTGTGCGCGCAGCATCGCATTGCGTCGCGTCTCGATGTGAGCTGACCCTTAGTACCAAGTTGTATTGTTATAAAAAAAATATTCGTGCAAGTAACAAATATGCATTTACAGAATTATAATAGTTTAAATCATCAACATAACTCTCCAAGTTAGAAAAGCTCGTAAACCTCATATTTTCATTAAATAGGCACATTTTTATACACCATTACTTAATTTTTTTTAAGTGTTATTTTTAGACCGTATATAGGATAAACACCTATTGCCATTTTGTATCTATACTTAATATTATAAAGCTAAAGAGTTTCTTTGCTTGTTTGGTTGAACGCGCTAATCTCAGGATCTACTGGTTCGAATTGAAAAATTCTTTTTGTATTGGATAGTCCATTTATCGAGGAAGGCTATAGGCCCATGCGAAGCCGGGTCGGTTTGCTAGTCATTAATATGCTTCTAATTCTCGTAGTAATTAAAAACGTTCAAAATCTTGTCACAATCTCATCTCAGCGAACACCAATGTCAAAATCTTACAAAAATGTAGATAAATATTGAGACATTTTTGATAGATAAGATTGAATTGCCCCCTACTCTCAAAATCTTCGCGAAGAAAATATGACAAAAGATATTTTGATAACCCTATTCAACCGGCTATTGTAGCTTTATGCAACTGTTTGTAAGGATTTGAATTGCTTCCAAGTGTTGTTTGTATTAATATTATTGGCCTTATGACTCAGGTTTTTTTTATGCTTTACAGTTTTCAGGGGATTAAATTGTGTGCGAAGAGGGTTCTCATTGTTATTCTTTGTTGGGGAGCTTTTATGAAAGTTTTCTTGGCGGCTGTGTTTTTGTAAAACATGCTGTTTCACTACTGTTGATGACATGTAATTATTTCAGTTTATATTTAACTAGCATTTTTTGGAACGAAGTTCCTTATCGCGCGTTGTGAAAGGGGGCTAGACGGAAAAAATTCTTACGAAAAGTTGTCACGACACTTTTGTATATTTGATTTAAGAGCCATCTATTAACGTTATTGGCGCAACTGTGCTCTTCGAGATCGAATTACGAACGGCCAATAGATGGCGCAGAAATAATTGATTGGTCTTTCTATTTAAATAACTAGGTACGCATTGTACTAACATGTTAGAAAATGTTAATCTTTAAAATTACTTACTTACAATGTAAGCAGCCATAATAACTTTTCATTCCTCGCTTTTTTTTTGCCCTGGCTTAAAGCCACTTAAATTCACTTTAACGCATCACATTAATTAGTGAAGGAATTGTAATAAAATTTTATTACAATTCCTTCACTAATTAATCGAAAGGAACTTCGTTCCATCCGGGTGTCCCTTGACACCTCTCAAGTTTTTTTTTTAACAATTTTCGTTTATCTCCATTTTTTATAATAAAATATAGCTTATAACACTCAGGGCAACGTTACTCCCTGATATTTTTCTTTTCTTTTTAAAAACGTAGCCCCACACTAGGAATTTCAACTATGTCATGGGTGCGCTAGCAAACATTTAAACTAACATTCGCAAACAGGCAGACCCGGAACAACTATCTATAGACAAATATTTGTTCCGTACGGAAATCGATTCTGCGACATAAAATATCTAGTGCATAAAAAAAAGGTGGCACTTTTCTGAACAAGACTTAAGATGATTGTGAGGTGCCGATACGCGGCGCGAGTTGGTATTTCCAAAATGCTATCTGTTTCATACGGCTCGCTCTGCCATCCTCCGGGTGAACAATACAAATACAATATGGCCCTGCCCCCTGACCCGTATTGTGCGATAGAGAGAGTTGCAAGTCTAGGAGGCAATTACCTACATTTCCGTTTTGAAATATTGTTTTGGGCAATAACATTTCCCCCCCCCTAAACCTTCACAAAGTGAGACAATTTTATTCTCATTAGATTCAGTACACCTTAGTCTAGGTCTGTACGTTTTGCTTTTTAAGTAATTCAGTATAGTTTAATTTACCACAGTGAATGTGTTAACCGATTATCGTTGGCAAAAAATAAGAATACTGTTTAATTTAATAAACAAAAATACGTAAAGTTGTACAAAAACCTTAAAAAAAATCTCGTATTTATTTGAGTTTTGTTAGTAAACTGTATTTTTTTTTCACAAACTTGAATTCATATTAATCTTTAACATTCATACTACAATTTGTAGTTTTTACATTTTCGAAATGTCGCTTAGTTATTTTATTATTAATTTTTCGCTCTGTTTTGAATCATACGCAACGTATGTATGTATGATTCAAAACAGCGCGTCAATTAAAACAAAAATTATATTATAATATATTATATCACTTTAACAGTGACGACTGTTTTGAATTATTTTGCTCGGCGCCCTCTTAAGCAATATTTCTTTAAAATAAAGACGTACAGACCTAGTTTTCCTTTATATCTACAACATTTCCAAAAACGATGAAAATTGGAATAAGTTTACGGGAGGTAAAGCGTTATCGCTTTTTGTAAGAAAATTCACAGTCTCACCTCTTAATTGAAAGCTATAAAGCGAACAAAAAGGGAAATTCATCCCCAGATTTCTTTTTAATAAAAATTCATCCCTCTTTTCAGTAAACTATTATATTCACTCACTGATCAACTTCATCTAGCACATATACATACATACCAGTTAAATACAGTTCAGAACTCTTGTTGACTCACGTCGATAGCAGTCAGAATTCAACTTTTGTTATGACTCACAGTTGCATGAATATTCAACCCGTCCGAGCCGCGGGCTCCTCGGTATCTTGTAACAACTATCAGTGTGGGAATTGTGGGTTGTTATAGGGATGTTATTGTTAATGTTTTGTAATGATTTGGGTTCTTGTTTTATTGTTTACTTGCTTATTACCTAGTTTTAGCTATAGATACTTCGTCTGCGTCAATGTTGGGTTGTCTACGGGGTTTTGTTTCCTTTTTCTCTGGACCCAATTCTTTTGTTAAAATAAAAGTAAGCCTATGTTATTCGTGAAGCCATTAGCTTTCTGCCAGTGAAGCCCTGTTAATATTGGATAAGCCGTTTCGGAGATTAGCCAGAACAAACACACAGAAATACGGTCCAAAAAAACAAAAAATATTTTTTTGTGTTTAAGTGTTGCGTATAATCTTTTTAATTTTAGGCCAGATTTTTTAGAATTATGGTCAAAATCTTTGGTACCAGTATCTATCTTCGTTGATTTCCCTTATGTTATCATCATCTGCTTTACCTATTTCCAACTATGTTATTTTCATACAACCATTTTGGAATAATCCAATTCCATTGTTTATTGATATAATTAACTAAGAGTAAACCACTCGTAAACCACCACACTTACCACGACATACCATCCTATATGTCATGTAACATCACTAATTTCAGTCTAATGTATCATTAGGTCCCTAATTTACAAGGGCAGCACTAAATCGTGTTGGCCCCTTAATTTATAGACCGCGGTAGTTTCATGGTCTACTGGACAATTAATCTAACAGGTATTTAAATGAGAACTCATGTATGTTGGCATGAATCGGTGGTAAGCATGGGAAGTTGATGAGGAATCAGTTCTTGGGAAAGGTTAGTATTGTAAAAGATATATAGGGTTAGGTTGCATTTTTATACAACCTTTACAATATACCTTTACAAAATACTTTAGAAGAATTAACCAAACGTGCAAATTCCATAAAGATTTTTTTTTTGAGGTATACTTATTTCTTTAATCATAACTTATTTACATAAATAATAAAATAAAACCTATAATATATAAGCTAAAAAACTAAAATAATAGGGCATCTAAAAAATCCTCCACATTGCCGCCATCAGGGAATGTGCCCAAGACACTGGCAGCATTGCCACGTTGAATGGCAATGCTTATCCTCTGGCCAAGGTAAAAACCAGCCCTTGGATCACGGGAACTGTTAACTAAACTTTTGGGCAAGTCAAAGAAAAAAAAGGAATTAAGCACTGTGGCACTCGGGGACTGCCGCGGTAAAGCTATTGCATAGCATTTTATATATTTTATAATGCGGGGTTATGTATAGATTATATATATATTTATGATATATATATATATATATATATATATATATAATCTATACATAACCCCGCCTACACCCCCCACACCGCCCTACCCACCCTACCCCCTGCTCCCCCTGCCCCCCTACACCTACCATGGTTTTTGTTACGGAATTTCTAGATTCGTTCGCCGCGCTCAAAGCCCGCGATAAAAGCTATGCAATAGCTTAAAAAATAAAATTAATAAATATTAGATACGAGAGCAATTTGTCTCGTGGACTGAAAACCTTTGAAGGGAACAGTTTGTCTTTTTTAATCTACTAATGTTATAAATGGGAGATGATGATGATGATGATGATGTCCCAAGTAGCAAAATTTAGTCCTGTAAATATCTTAGGAGCATAATTTTTTTAGTCCTATAAAAATCCTTTAAACGTTAATAGTGCCGCTTTTGGGCGCAGTTAATAGGAGTATTTCGCCCTATAGCAGTTTTGTTACTATCGGGTAAAATGCAATTCGGTTTTATAAAGATCCGGTAAACGCACTGGGCACGCTTGATTACTCCTGCAAAGATCTAGCGCGTGCAACTACTGGTGTTATAAGTCCTCTAATAATCTGGTACTTGCTGCTACCGGTGAAATTGACAAAACAGTGATGACAAAAGTTTTTTTTTCTTTTTAGTACGTATTAAGTGGGAATACTTCAAACAAAAAAATTGCAAGTAATCCACATAATAATTTATTAGCATACAAGTTTTTGTTTCTTGACTGTAGTTTAATGAATGCTTACTCATCATGCGAAAATAATTTTATTGATAAAGTTATCGATGATAGTCAACATATTTTTATGCCCCTTTATAATTATACTTATATATTATTTGTATTTTCAATAAAAATAAACAAAATACTTAGCCGCCATCATCACGCTACAATATGGAGTACTTCAGGAGCTTTATAAGACTGTTTAGCCTAAGTAAGACTATTAAAGGATCTACCACATTCACCATATTTAATTTTTAGGGTTCCTTTACAAAAATATTACAGATAGAACCGCATCTCTAAAATATGTTTATTATTTTCTTTTATTTATAATCACTAAAAATTCAGTTAAGACTAAATGTGATCTTATTCGCCCACTGTTCCACATTCTTCGTGATTATCAAAACATTCAGATGAGTTTTCTTCGCAATTTTCGAGGGCTTTTTCGATTTCTCGTTGTACGGAACCATCCCAAAGTTGGTCAGTCTCTGTTTGATTCAAGCATTCTAGTAAGAACAAATATAGGGCGCATATTAGTACAATTTTACCTATAAAAATCGGTGGGCGTGCTAGTTTGCAGCATAAAATCCATTAGAAGTCATGACTAAGACCAATCAATCCTGTAATATATTACCTATAGCAGCTATACCTAAGACGTTTATAGGAGTACTTATGTCATATAGAGATATGAAACAAGACGTTAATAAGAATAATCAATCTTATTAAATGTGTTTATAGGATTAAAAATGACATTATGCTAAATCGTTTTATCAAACGCTTTTATAGGACTACAAGTCTAGTTAAAATATTATAAAGTGATCCTGCAAACGTTTAAAAAACTACGTTATAGAATCAAAAGTGCTTCTAGCGCAAATCGCCTCATAAGATGCTGTATTAGGATCAGTGATCTTTGGCAAAACGTTTACTGGATTCCTATAGGACGTTTTGTCCTATTAGTTAATGATTATAGGATAATTTTGCTACTTGGGGTGTTTATGAGGATGGATTTTTGTTTGTTACTTTTTCACGCTCAAGCGGCTGAACAAAAGTAGCTATAGGTATATTAAAAAAATACACTGTGGCACTCGGGGACTGCCGCGGTAAAGCTATTGCATAGCATTTTTGACTTTGACATTTGACTTTGACTTTTTACTTTCAAAAGACAAAGTAAAAAGTCAAAGTCAAAGTCAAATGTCAAAGTCAGAAGTCAAATATTATATACTATATATCATGATTAAATATACCCATATACATACACGTTAAGCGAACGCTCGGCCGAGCTACATGGTAGGCAGAGTGGGGGGTGTCAGGTTTTTTTCGTTACGGAATTTCTTGATTCGGTCGCCGCGCACAAAGCCCGCCATAAAAGCTATGCAATAGCTTAAAATATTGTCAAAACACAATTTTACAGTTTAAAATAACCCTAATCTAATACAAGGATTTCCTGTGTCGTAGAGACTACCTACTCTCCTTCGTCTTACAAAATAACAGGGTAGAAAGGTACGCACAGATCGATAAGATTTTGATTGGCACGATGCTGTTTGGCACACAGATATATTATTAATCTAACTTATTTACATAGGATTTTTTTTTATTCCGTTTTTGTATCTCTCTGGAATTTTAAGAAAAGAGAGAGATGTTTTTTTAATTCTAAAATCAATGTTGCGGGCAAAAGCAAGTACCTAATATTATAAAATAAAGTTAAAAAAAAAATCGCCTAAATACACGTACTTATCTTGAATAGGAACCCGAAAGATATATTTGGGTATGGAACCCTTAAATGAATAATGTATCAAAATCCATTTATTATCTACGAAAAAACACATTGGCAGCATAATGAATTTCCAAAATTGCAAATAGCCCCAACTTATAACATATAAAAATAGCTCACAATTGATTTACGCTTACATATTTCAATTTTATTGCACTACTACGATCGCTCGCGATTTTTCCTCCATACATTTTTCATTTATATTTTTCAGACTAATTTATCGCAGCCTGAGAAGCAAGATTCATGGTTGGATCTAAAATCTTTATAAAGAACTAGCTTAACCAGTGGTTTCAGTTACATATTTTATGTGTCTAGGAGTCTGCTTGATTTTATGAGCATTTTATAGGTACTTTTTGTTCGAATTACACAAATACCTAACTCAATGAACCTATATAACGTTCTGTAAACATGATTATTTTCTTTACGTATTTTTTTAGAAGTTAAATTCAAATTAGGAATACAGTATACATGGTGTGGTGCGAGGGTGTGTGAGTGTAGGTAGATGTGCTTTTGTTTTATTCTGTCTTGTGCTACAATTACAAAAACATTTCAAGTTTTTTGGGACCTCCTCGCCACGTACTCTGTTCCAACACTTCCAACCACTTCAACTCCTGCAAGGCAAAATTGGCAATGGAACTCGACGAGTCCAGGAGAAACGAGTCAACTGTCTTGGATCCAACAAAATTAATCAGAAAAGAACAACTGAGGTAGAACAGTAGAGTAAGTAAAAATATAATTTCCACTTTCAACCATTTACACTTTTAACTTTATTCAAATAAGTTTTCATCGCAGAGAATCTCCACTATCTATATTAGTAAGCAGGAGTTACTTTGAGCTTGGGTAGTCAACCCATTCAAAATCTTGCTAACTATCTTTCCACTATAGCCATAATAAACTATTCCCGTAGAGCTTTCGCCGACACGAGAGTAAGATGTAACTGCTTTAAGGCGACGATATACGCCGGCGACCTTGAGCGACCAGAAAATCGTATGCGTTGCGTCCAAAACTCTCAAAGTTTAGTCGAAAAAATTAAATAAAAGATAGTATTCTTTAACTTAAAAAAAACGTATACTAAAAGTTAGATAATACAATTGTCTGTAAGATAGTACAAGTTTTTTTTAATTATACCTGGTAAATTTTGTGTTATTGTCAATGTTTTGTCCGCGTCAGACACAACTTCACGAGTTAATTAAACTATTTATTATGAATATAATCAAAAATATGCACATATTAATAGATTAGGAGAATGTTCTAGTTTAACATAATTATATTTTTTTCAAATTATTTACACTACACATTTTGACGTGATTGTCAGTTTAATATCTGTAAAAGTCGTTAATAGCCCCTTAAGTAAGGCTTTGCTACTGCAAGTTATGAGTATGATAAGAGCTTGCCAAGTTATACAAAACACCCTATTCGCTATTACGAGCTAAAACACACATTCTTACCTTACTTAACAATCCAAGTACACCACTAGTGAATCCCTCACCACTCAACAGGAGTGTTGTTATCGGTAATATTCGATTCGGATCGATACTCGATGCTTCTCGGAATCTCGGTTACTATCGATGCGTGATCCGGCTCTTCATTAGGCTGAAGTAGTGTCTACATAACTCGGTTTCAAGAGATAGTCTGATGAATTGTTCGAAGGAAAGTTGAGGTAGGTACGGATACTGAGGCGTGGGTGAAATGGTTTATTTTAAAGAGTGGTGTCTTATCTGTAGGTAGGTACTGTCACGAGCATAAATATGTATACAGATTGCAAAATTCAAAAGCAATTTTCTCGTAAATTAACTATTCCAACTTATAAATAAAACTTATTGTGTAATAATTTGGGATTGAAAATATCCTATTCGTAACTCCATAACATTACAATCAATAGTTTAGGCAAAAATTAGTTTAGAATGAGACCAAGTGTTTACATGTTTTTGCTCGTGACTGTACATATTTCTTAGAAACGCCTGATTAAAATTTTCGTGTTTATTAACGGACTTAAAAAGGAGGTTTTGCATTCGACTCGTATATTTATTTTAAATTCGATTTTTGGTAACCAGCAAAAAAAAAAAGATACTACACGGTTGGCGCAGTGGCTGAGCGATCGACTGCTGCGCAGCGTGTTGCGGGTTCGATTCCCGCCCAGGGTAACCATTTGTGTGATGAGCACTTGTGTTTGCCTTGTGTCTGGGTGTGTTTATTTATCTATATAATGTATGTATTTACAAAAAAAATAATGTATTTCTGTATGTACATCAGCTGTCTGACACCCATAGTACAGGGTCACCCTAGTTTGGGGTCAGATGGCCGTGTGTGAAAAAATGTCCCCACATACTTAATTATGTTTTGAAGGGTCAAATTGACCCGACATCTAATCGAAAGAATACATATACCTGCTTAAAAAAATCTATGGGGTCCCGGTTTTGTTCGACAGTGACACACACTGTTCAATTTATTTCATTTTTATTATTTGTTGTTCTAACAGCCAAAGTAATACACACTGTGAAATATTTAAGTGGTAGAGGTTTAAAAGATACAGACCTGTGAGAGACAGACAGACAGCGGAGTCTTAGCAATAGGGTTCCGTTTGGTTACGAAACCCTAAAATTTCAACATAAAATGTAAGTACTAGTTAAAAAAAACTTGAGAGGTGTCAAGGGACACCCGGATGGAACGAAGTTCCTTTCGATTAATTAGTGAAGGAATTGTAATAAAATTTTATTACAATTCCTTCACTAATTAATGTGATGCGTTAAAGTGAATTTAAGTGGCTTTAAGCCAGGGCAAAAAAAAGCGAGGAATGAAAAGTTATTATGGCTGCTTACATTGTAAGTAAGTAATTTTAAAGATTAACATTTTCTAACATGTTAGTACAATGCGTAGGTAGTTATTTAGATAGAAAGACCAATAAATTATTTCTGCGCCATCTATTGGCCGTTCGTAATTCGATCTCGAAGAGCACAGTTGCGCCAATAACGTTAATAGATGGCTCTTAAATCAAATATACAAAAGTGTCTTGACAACTTTTCGTAAGAATTTTTTCCGTCTAGCCCCCTTTCACAACGAACCTTTTACTTCAATAACATCACCAACAGTAACACGAAACAAGTGCACTAATTTAAATAACGCGAAACCAACCTGATGTCCATTTTACTTCAAAATAAACCTTACAGTATTAATCATAGAGTTTATAATCGCATACCTACCAGAAATAATAGTTATCACGTAATTAAAGTCAGTTAAACACTCTGAGAGATGTCTAATTAGCTGCCACGCATTTGCCTCAGTTAATTTAGTTCCAAATATTACGTAATTAACATTACTGCGGCAACCTCTGGCACTACATACGTATCAAGTAATTTAGTAGATAGTTTAGCTATACATACAGACATCACGAAGTTATGAAAGTTGGGTAAATTGACAGAATTAGGTAAGTTGTGACTTGTGAATTAAGTTTAGTAG
This sequence comes from Charanyca ferruginea, assembly GCA_947361185.1. Taxonomy (NCBI): domain Eukaryota; kingdom Metazoa; phylum Arthropoda; class Insecta; order Lepidoptera; family Noctuidae; genus Charanyca; species Charanyca ferruginea. Next base: position 24,206,037 of record OX376058.1, on the reverse strand, counting down.
TACAGTTAGCGACAAAAGTCATATTATAACACATTTATTTTAAAGCACTACCCCGACCAAAAGTGCGTTTTCCTTCATTATTCAGGGGCTATTAACTCATTAATTAAGAGAAACAAACTACATTTAAAACCATATTATGAATGTTCAATATCCTATTATCACATTCCATTATTTTTTTTATGTTCCATATATACACCTATATCTCTCTGTAAAAAAAAATACTAAAATAATTGAAAACATGTATCTTTTGCTAAAGTTGACGTGCTATTAATTTGAGGATTACACTAATAGATAGGTAACTTAAAAATCTTTGTAATTCACGTTTTATTTTATTTTAAAAGATCGTTTCACTTTTTTTATAATAAAATACCCCAAAAATTGATTGTATTTCGCGTATTTGTATCTGCGGCAAAGAGGAAATGTATGGTCAAAGTTATCTGGTCAGGGAAGCGCCTTAACATCTTCATCTACGTAGTCTTTTCTCAGTTATGTTGGGGTGGGCTGTCAACTGCCTATCTGGCCTCCGCAACCCAGTTACTGGCTATAAGATACACCGTGGTAAGACTATGTCAAACTGACTGACTTCTGACTACTTATAACGACTGTCAAAAATCTACGAATGACAGCCGGGACCAACGGCTTTATGTGATTTCCGAGGCACGAAGGGGTCTCGACATGAAACAGATGGTCACCTATTCACGGACCGCCGGTAGTAAGCACAACTTAAGGCGAAATGGGTCCGAAAGAAGATGTTTTGACGCATTTTGCCTTCACGCAGAATGAATTTTTATCCTCTAAAACTAAAATTTTTCCTTATTCTTTTTCGTGATCTTATATACTAAAGATTTTCTTTAGTAAATTATGAGGGTCAAAACACGATTGACACAATTTGCCTCGATACAAAAAAGTCGCAAAGTTTTCTCAAAATCAGCATTTTATATACATCCATCATGAGAAAAACCAGTTTTATTCGATTGTAATTTGAGCAATTTCAATAAAATTTTGTCATCACGTTTACCATTAAATACATTATTGGATTATGGGTTTATTTTAATAAAACAGAGCAAATAGAATTTAAAATAGAATTATTTATAAAAAAAGCGTGCAATTTACAAAAATCTTATCAAAATAAATTTATTTGTAGTTTGAATCGTCTTTTGTTGCTGATCGTACATCTGTTTACTAAATTTCACGTTCATACTTAAATTGAATTTTCCACTAGGGCTGTTTAAGGATGCATAGCCAACAATGTATGTAAGTAAGCCCTACCATTGGTTTCATTAATTTTTTCAGAAAGATGTGCTTAGCGGTTTTCATACATCTCGTTTTTATTTCAAAGAATGTTGTGCTACCAGTCTTACCTAACTAAATAAGTACCGAGTATAACGCCTCAGTGTAAGAACTAACGCCACAACATTTGTGGTTAAAAAGACATTGGCCAACGTTAGAGCCAATGCCATTCTTTCCAACTCTTATGCCCTTATATATATATAAAAGATTTCCTGACAACTTCCAATGTGCTTTACATGCATTTAAGTTTAAAGTATGTGATATTAAATAGCTGTTTTTACCCGACTGCGCCGGAAGAAGCATTTCGAGTGCATGTATGCATCAAGTCGTTTGGAGTACAGCCTGATCGACATCAGAGTTTCAAAATTAGAGTTTAGACACTTTTAACGAATTTGTAGCAAAATGTAAATCATAGTTAATGTATTTGCTGTCTCCGACTGCATTTGTGGATACTGTCAACTTCTATCATTCAAAACCAAACAAAATATTTATTATTACTGAAGACTTACACATTGTATGAGAGGCATTTGGGCACATACTGGGGCAAACAAGCTCGAAGCTGACTGGGGTAATAAATACAATTAATCTTGATGTGACTTGGCAGGCTCTAAATTTCTCTGGTCGATTTCTTAATCACCTATTACAAAGTGAATAGCGGTCACAAATTGTGATAATATTATTTTAATCACAGTATAAACGAATGAAAGTTAGATTTTTAAGACAATTATTTATTTTTAAGAATACCTTATAATAGTGAGATACCAAACCATCTATACTAACATTACAAAGTTTGTTGTTTTTTTGAAAGCGTAAATTTCCGCAACTACTGGACTGATTTTGAAACGCTAAGAGGAAACGACGTTATGTTGAGTACTATCTATAACTTTACATAGTATAAAACAAAGTTGCTCCCGCCGTCTGCATGCTTAGATTTTTAGGGTTCCGTAACCAAATGGCAAAAATCGGCACCCGGATTTGTCATGTTTGTCTATCTGTACTGTATGTCACAGCCACTTTTTTCCGAAACTATAAGAATTATACTGTTGAAACTTGGTAAATAGATGTATTTTGTGAACTGCATTAAGATCACAACAAAATCACACAATTCACACAAAAATAGAAAAAAAAACAATAAATTTTGGGGGGTACTTAGAACTGAAACTCTTTTTTTTTTTCATCAAACCCATACGTTTGGTGTATCTTTGAATAGGTCTTCAAAAATGATACTGAGGTTTCTAATATATTTTTTTTCTAAACTGAACAGTTTGCGCGAGAGTCACTTCCAAAGTGGAAAAATGTGTCCCCCCCCTCTGTAGCTTCTAAAATAAGAGAATGATAAACCTAAAAAAAATATATGATGTACATTACCATGTAAACTTCCACCGAAAACTGGTTTGAACGAGATCTAGTACGTAGTTTTTTTTTAATACGTCATAAATCGTAAACCGCAATTTACTATTAAAACATCGATCAAAGTTTCAACGAACTACAAGAACTTTTATATTAGGTTACTTGCTGCTACGGAACCCTTCATGGGCGAGTCCGACTCGTACTTGGCCGCTTTTTTAAATTTATACACAACGGATTTTAATGCGATGCAGTAGAAAGTGATTCAAAAGGAAGATTTTTAAGTGTAGTTTGATATTGATTTGTATAACACCACATTAATATCTAGATATTGCATCCATGCAAAGCCGCGGCGAATCGTTAGTTTTATTTTAAAATAAATTGGGATCGCGGTTAGTCGCGGCTCAAATCTAGTCTTAAATAAAGAGGTACCCAATTAAGTCTTTGAAATTAACCAAACAGAAACCAATGCTTCGTTCCATCGCGTGTCTATTAAGGCATAGATTAAATAAGCTAATGAAGACAAACGTAATGAAGCTTAATGACCGTATTTTGTTCGACTGTTTGTTTTAGAACCTTCCCTTAGTAGACAGTGGATAGCTTTAATTTGTTTGTGTTGGTCAGACGGACATCAGATCCCCTAGATATAGTCGCTTTATTTAAAGGTTAATGGTTTGATGACTTGGAACTTAATGGGTTTTGTTTTTGAATTTCAATGCAATTACTAGGTTTTGCGTGCGGCTTCGTCCGCGTGTAATCAAATATACTATAAAACATTATTCTACGATAATAGCGTGTAGCATTCCATCCGTGAAAGAAATTCTATAATTAGATCAATACATCGAAACAAACATTTTTACCTCTGTAATGTACATAGATTGGTTAAGAAAATATATTGCATCACTCTTTTGAGTCGTGAAATTAGTTAATGTTTCATGTGACTCCGTGGCGCAACGGTAGCGCGTCTGACTCCAGATCAGAAGGTTGCGTGTTCAAATCACGTCGGGGTCAAGTTGCACTTTTTGGATTTTTCACCGTGTTTGTAACTAGGAAACAACATAATTATATTATGTTAGAGGAAAAAGTCACAAGTTTTTATTTTTTTTTATTGACTGGTTATCTACGAATCCACAATCGACAGAAATATGTCATTTTATTATGGCTGAAAATTAAAAGATAATCATAATCATAAAACTTAACACCATAGTACATGCACGGGATACAGAATCTGAAATAAATAGATAAATAGATAAGAGTGTATGCAGTAGCATAGACCTGAACAACTGGTTCTGTTAGATAGAACATATTAATGAACATAGGTAGGTAAATGTTCATATAAGACTGTAATGGTAGAATGTGAAGAGGAAGGGGGTTTTGATTTAAGATCATATATTATGAAACTACATTCAAGAAAATTAATGAATTTGAATATCAAGAATAAACATAAATTTAGTATAGCAAACAGAACCCACAGAATTTGAAAGAAAAAAAAATATTAATAAAAAAAAAATTGAACCATTGATATTGTACTATCGACTGCCTATTAACCACTAACCCATTATGAGCCTATGGCTTGAAATAAAGATTTATTATTATTATTATTATTATTAAGTACATAGTTACTGTAAATAACTTCCCTGCCTGAGAGCAGTGTACATAATAACTGAATAAATGGAGGACATAAACATTTTGGAAAGCAAGAAACGTAAAATTTCGAAAACAGAAAAGGTATTCTTTTCGAATCAATGGTGTACAGTCAACAGCAAAAGTAGATGATCAAAATCAGAAATTCAATACTAATGAACGGAGTTCGCGTCAGAACTGTGTGGCGTCGAAGTGATTCAAAAATATGTGTGTGACAATGACATACTTTTTACCCGACTACGGCAAAGCCAAAGGAGGGTTATGAGTTTGACAGGCTATGTATGTATGTATGTATGTATGTATGTATGTATGTATGTATGTATGTATGTATGTATGTATGTTCATCTGTACGCTCATAGCTCCTAAACTACTTATCAGAACTGAACAAATGAGGTATCGTTAGAAGCGTCTTGATCGTCCGCTGGTTATAGGCTATATGACGTATCACCGAATCCAATGTGGCGCCCACTAGCGGACAAAAAACCCAATATAAAAAAAAAAATAAAGACAAGCATACCGTGTTTGGTATCATTGGAAAGGGGTTCACTAGTACATTTCAAATTTATATAATATTTAGTGGTAATTTGTCACAAATTATTGTAAAAAAAGGAAAGATTACCAAATAAAGTAAGATACGCATACCGTGTTTAGTATTATTGGAAAGGGGTTCACTAGTACCTATTAAATATATAATACTTAGCTGTGACTCCAAAATGGTTTAAATAAAAATATAAAGTTTAAAAACTAAAACCCGACCACAACAAAAAGTGATCTAAAAAGTACAAAACAAGAAAATATTTCACACAGAAATCAAGACATAGGTACAAAATGGTCAAGGTAAGCCGTGGTTGCATGCCATTATATTCATGTTCATCGCACTCATGGGATACAGGCATGCAACCACGGCTTACCTTGACCATTTTGTACCTATGTCTTGATTTCTGTGTGAAATATTTTCTTGTTTTGTACTTTTTAGATCACTTTTTGTTGTGGTCGGGTTTTAGTTTTTAAACTTTATATTTTTTAATAAATAAACTATTAATAAATTATATAAATTAGTGTGAGTAAATTAGTATTGAATTTCTGATTTTAATCATCTACTTTTGCTGTTGACTGTACCTACTTAATCCATTTTATAGTACTCTGGCCCAGGGGGTAACCACGTTAATCGTCGGATTTTTGGCCTTTTTTCATATCCTCTAATATAGATTATAGATCCCACCGACCGGATAGATAGCACCGTGAGTGCGGTGCTCGTGACCAGACGATGGCTTTTACTTCAGTACCCAAAGTGTCCCGACACTGTATGCTCTTTGGAGGACAGAAATAAATGTTCATGGAAAAATCAAAATTAGGTAGGTATGTATTTATTTAATTTTTTGTTTCTTTTTTAGTTTTTTTAGGCTTGTTATATTTATTAGGTTTTACCATGGGTTTTCCTAATCTATGAGAGCTATTGAAAAAAATACGTTATTAAAAAATAAAACGGAAAAAATCGTTTAAAAATTCACCAAAAAGTGCATTTTGACCCCGACGTGATTTGAACACGCAACCTTCTGATCTGGAGTCAGACGCGCTACCGTTGCGCCACGGAGTCTTATGTTAACTGCGCCTAATATGCAGTTTGTAATGAACGGGATGACTCAGAACACACAATAATTATCTTTAGTAGGCTAATTTATTGTAATCAGTCTATCTGTGAAGTGTTCTTGAATGATACTGTTATTATGCCCAATAATGACAAGATGTACCGTTATTGTTCCACTATCTTTATTACTTCATAATCCATAATTAAATAATTAAATCAAAACTTATATAAACATAATAAATAAAATGTGAAATGTTTCTTTCAGTCTTTACTGACAGACTGTTGACTTTAGAAAAATGTAATGCAAAGAAAAAAAACCGGTTGAAACTTATACGAAATAATATTTTTATTATGTTATCTACGTGACAGCGTCATCAACTGCTAACCTGCTAACGAAGAAATATCAATGCGTGGGGGGTAAGCAGTTGATGACGCTGTCTGTACCTACCATATTTACACTACACACTACATTTAAAAGGTTGGCAGCATTGCAACATTGTATGGCAATGCTGCAAACTTGCACACTTGTCTCATTGACAGTTATGGGGGCGAGTTTTTGGTTTTTTTATAATGAGCCCTCCCGCCCTTTTTTAAATTTCTTTTTTTTAATTATTTATAAGGTTCAATTAGTTTTTTTTTTTATTTTGATTTGCTATTGCATTGCCAAGTTGTATGGCAATGCTGATTCTTAGGACATCCCTTACATTGGGTCACTTGAAGAGTTGACCAACTACAGTACACACACAGTATGCAGTACAGTAACTACAGTTTATAATTAGTTCACAAAAAGATACTTAATTCAGATTACAATTCAACAAGATACGGATTTAGAATGATATTTCCTAACAGAGCCTTGCCGACTTAAAATAGGATTTCTCTTTTTAACGCCAACGGTACGATGATAACTCACAAATGATAGAAGCCAGACATTCTAAATAAAAAATGGTGCTAAAATATTACTTTCTGCAACTGTGTTTTATTTTGAGAAAAGGTATCTTGTAAGAGTTACTGACTAAAACACTGTTTAATGTAGGTATTTCAAATATTTTATTTTAATATTTATCAGAAAGAAAGAAAGAAAAAGAATTTATTCGCCCCCCCCCCCAGGACAAAAACACACACATTAATAACATAAAAAAATAAAAAAAACAAGAAAACGAAAATTGGTCCTGTATGAGGCCAAAAGGCTCCTATCTCAGCATGGTGCTGTAACATTAAAAAACGTCACAGCGCTGATATTCTGATAGGGGATCAAAAGCTAGCTAACCCGTCAGACGGTGTCCTGACCTTATCTCAGTCATTATCAGGCGACTCGTTATTTAGTTGACTTCGGTGGCAATTATTTTTTATAATTTCAGCGTTACTTACATGAACTATCAAATCTAGATTTAATTTAAAACATATTAGTAGAAGAGGGAGTCGTATAGACCGAATGGTCATGAAGGGATTTAGTTTTTAAAAAATAGTGTTCACCGAAATCAATATTCTTATCACCGAAATCAAATATATTAAATAATTTATATTTCAAAGACTATTTTTTTATATATACTGCCTAAGTACTACCATGAACATAATTATGGTCTGTATGGAATTGCAGGTTAATGTTACAATAAAACATTTTATTTTATCAAGCCTTATGTACGATTTACGAGCAGAATGAAGGCTCCAAAGCGTTTGCAAAAAATGCGTCTATTGGGCAAAGCCAAGTGACGAAACTGAAGATCGAAGACAGCAGTATCATCTCATCGAAACCTGAGATCCTAAAAGAGCTAGAGAGGTTTTATGGACAGTTGTACACCTTGACACGAGAGCCCGTCGTCAGTTCAGCTCAGGACACCAGAGCGTGACTGACCCGACATTACACTGAGGATATTCCAGACATCAGCCTGTGCCTGTATGAGATTAGAATGGCCCTCCGACAGCTTAAGAACAACAAGGCGCCGGGTGATAATGGAATTACGACGGAATTTCTTTGAGCGGTTGGAAAATGAGTACTTTTAGTCCTCCAATAGTTGTTTAATTCCGTCATACTCGAAGGTACTACGCCAGAAACATGGCACAGGAGCGTGGTGGTGCTCTTCTTCAAATAAGGTGATAATACCTTATTGAAGAATTATAAACCTATCTCATTAGCCATGTGTATAAGTTGTTCTCGAGGGTCATCACAAATCGCCTCGAACACAGGTTTGACGACATCCAGCCTCTCAAACAAGCCGGTTTCCGAAAGGCTTCAGCAGCGTATACCACATTCATACGCTCCGCCAGATTATACAGAAGACGGAGGAGTATCGGCCATTCGATTCAATCGAAACCTGGGCGGTGTTAGAGTCTCTTCAGCGATGCCGTACTGACTATAGAAATATAGCAATGTTGGATTGTTTGCATAGAAACGCCACTATGTCGATCCGATTACAGAACGAGAGCATGAAACCAATCCAGTTGCAAAGAGAATCCAACTCGGATGGGCAGCGTTTGGGAAACTACGAGATATCTTTTCGTCCAAAATTCCACATTGCCTAAAGACGAGGGTAAACCAGTGTGTGTTGCCAGGGATGACATATATGGCACAGAAACGTGGTTCTTAACTGCTGGCCTCCTAGAGAAGCTCGGAGTCACGCAGCGAGCCATGGAGAGAGCTAAGCCCGGAGTTTCTTTGCGAAACAGAATCCGGAATGAGGAAATTCGCCAAAGAACTAAGGTCACCGACACAACGTAAAGCTCTGGATCACTTTTGATGCTAGTTGGATGCTACTTTGACGCTTCGATGTCGTTCAGCCAATCACTTTTTGACCAACCGATCTCATCTGGCATAATCATAATACTGAAACAAGATAAAATGTGACGAAATAGTTAAATTAACGATATTAAAATGTAAATAAATAACTATTGATTGATTTCGGTGATTTTAAAATTGATTTCGGTGCACCTATTTCCACCGAAAACACAACACCGAAATCAATGCCACTGGAATCAAAATATTTAGCAAAATCCTAGATATTTTCAAAACTACCCCGAATTTTTAATATTGCTCTCTTCTATTGTAATCTAATACATATAAGACATACTTCTATTATAATTTAAAAACATTAATTCAAATAGTTGTGGATAAATTGGATTCACCGAAATCAACTTTAGAAGTATACCAAGCCACCGAAAACGATTACGTACCTTAAGGCTGCGCCGAGCAAAATCATTCAAAACAGTCGTCACTGTTAAAGTGATATAATCAATACTTTTACCATAATTGCCATAAAAAATATGTAACGAATACCACAGTGAATGTGTTAACCGATTATCGTTGGCAAAAAATAAGAATACTGTTTAATTTAATAAACAAAAATACGTAAAGTTGTACAAAAATCTTTAAAAAAATCTCGTATTTAGTTGAGTTTTGTTAGTAAACTGTGTTTTTTTTTCACAAACTTGAATTCATATTAATCTTTAACATTCATACTACAATTTGTAGTTTTTACATTTTCGAAATGTCGCTTAGTTATTTTATTATTAATTTTTGTTTTAATTGACGCTCTGTTTTGAATCATACATACATACGTTGCGTATGATTCAAAACAGCGCGAAAAATTAATAATAAAATAACTAAGCGACATTTCGAAAATGTAGTAATGTGTAATGTACATTATTACTGGTTTCCTATTTAAAAAACAATAATTATTACTGTATAAATTATTATTTTTCAACCGACTTCAAAAAAGGAGGAGGTTATCAATTCGTCTGTATTTTTTTTTTTTTTTTTTTTTATGTTTGTTACCTGATTTCTCTCGACTGAGTGAACCGATTTTGATGTTTTTTTTTTATTTGGAAGCTAGAGCTTCCCGTGTGGTCCCATTTTAATTCGGTCCAGTTCTGACCATGGAATCCATGAGAAAACCGTATAAGTCTTAAATTTGCATTAAGTATGTACGCGATTTGTTACGCGATTTCTCAGGCAAACGTAAACCGATTTGGAAAATTCTTTTTTTTATAGATAGGGTATGCTTCAGGGGTGGTCCCATATAAATTTTATCGAAATTGGTTCAGCACTTTTTGAAAAATCAACAAATACCCAAAAATTTTACATAGACGACGTTTTAGTTTCATCAATCTTTGTAGTAGTTAACTTTCAATCTCTTCTTAATAGATTTGAATGAGAAGGAGGTGTAAGGTCGGGTGTTTAGGAGACAAATGAAACGTACGAGGTTCGAGAATACACTGACTATATTGTAATAATGAAACCTTATTATATAGTTTACAACTACTACATCACACCTTCCCCTTTATTAAAAAAAAATAATAATAAGAAAACACAATTATTATTTTTGAGTTTTAATATGGTATACCTGCGCAGGGTATAATAATGTTACATAATATATATATTATTATTATTATTATTATAATAATATCATATTGAATTTTTACGATTACAATGTTTTATTTTTAACCAAATTATAAAAAATTGCCTAGTGATATAACATAGGAATAAAATATTCTAAATTAATATACATGACACTGGAGAAGCCTATTTAGTAAATACACATTGGTTACTTAAGTAATTTTTATAAAGTTTAGTTCTATTTTTATGAACTACATATTCTTTTCCTTTTTTCAAAATTTTAACATTATTATCCATGTCATCAATAACTACATAAGGTCCCAAATATATGGGGTCCATTTTACTATCTGAAATATTTTTTATTAATAATAAATCACCCTTTTTATAATACACTGGGTTTATATTAGTATCATAGTTATGCTTTCTCTTAACCTTACTCTTGATTAAATTATTATATGCGTCTTTTTGTGCTACTTGTAGCCTATATTTTAGCTCAAGAGCGTAATTGTCGTGAGCATACAAGGGATCTACCGTATGTCCTTCTAAATTGGTCGGTAGCACGCAGCGTTTGCCAAACACTAATTCATGTGGTGTGTACTTGGTCTCCGTATGTACTGTATTATTGTAAGAAAAACACCAATACGGCAACCAAGTACTCCACGCACTTGTTTGATTCTCACAATTAATCCTAAGATACGCACCCATCGCTTTATGATTGTTTTCCAGCGCTCCAATACTTTCGTGATGGTAAGCTGTAGAAGAAATTTGGTTGATTTTTAAGATTTGACATATCTCTCTCATAGTACTTGATATAAACTCGGACCCACGATCGGTTGCTATTTCTCTAGGTATGCCATATCTTAAAATAAAATTATCAACAAACGCACGAGCTACACTTACTGTATCTTTGTTGTATAGAGGGTACGCCTCCGTAAATTTCGATAGCTCGCACTGTAGGGTCAAAATGTATTTGTAGTTATGTATGTCTTGTGGAAGTGGCCCCACAATGTCTAAATAGACCTTTTCTAGTGCTGAATTTGCAGTCGTTGTTACTTGCATTGGTTGCTTGGTATGTTTAGAATATTTCTGTTTCTTACATTGCTCACATTTAGAGACATAATCAACGACATCTTTTTCCAAACTTGGCCAGAAGTAGTACTTTTTAATGTTATTTACCATCCGCCTAATGCCCGCGTGGCCACTTGTGGGCAGTAGGTGGAAGTCATTTAATATCACACGCCTGTTATCTAAATTATTTATTCTTTGGACATTGCTGACTACACAAATTCGTGGTCCGGACCACTTTTCATAACTTTTTATTTCATTTATAAGCCCACTTATAAAATCTTTATTGTAGTCGTTTCTTATTATGCATATTTCATTTATCAATAACCTTTTACATAAACATAACAAGTCTCTCACCAATTCGACTCGCGTAATCGGAGATCGAGATATTGTTTGTAAATAAATTATAGCTTTACTGGGCACGTACATAAAATATTTGTATCTGTCCACTATTATTCCTTTTCTTTCTAAATAATTTAATTGTCTGGAGTTTATTAAGGAAAGTTCAACAATATCCTTCGGTTTTTTAATTATTTCCACCACTCTCGGTTGATCAGGCCTCGAGTGTGTGTCCATATTATCCACCGACTGGTTATTATTGCTCTTATCATTATTCATATTTAATTGACGCAATTGTGCTCTAGTCATTACACCAACTATCTGTTCATTCATTGATTTTAAGTCTTCCGACGTAATTATTATTCGCGACAATGCGTCTGCCACTGAGTTTGATTGTCCTTTTATGTATTCAATTGTGAAGTTAAATTCTTCTAACTGTAGTCTAAATTTCAATAATCTACTAGATGGATCTCTCATTGAAAATAAATAAACTAGAGGTCGATGGTCGGTCTGTATTTTAAACCTTCTTCCGTATAAATAAGGTCGAAAATATTTAACACTCCACACTATTGCTAAGAGCTCTTTTTCAATAGTAGGATAATTAATTTCGGCCTTATTCAAACCTCGACTTGCATAAGCCACTGGCCGTCCATCCCCGTTACATAACACGGAACCGATTGCAATACCCGATGCGTCAGTTTGTAATACAAACTCATTGCTTTCCGAAAAATTGGGATACTGGAGGACCGGTGGGTTTATCAGGGCTGATTTCAGCATTTGAAAAGAATGCTCACATTCCTTGGTCCAATTATACTTCATATTTTTGCAACACAATTTGTTTAAAGGAAATGCTAACTCGGCGAAGTTTCTAATAAACTTTCTGTAATAGTTTGCAAAGGCTACAAAACGCTTTAATTCGTCTACATTTTGTGGCCTTGGATAACTTTCTACTACTTTAATTTTTTGTGGGTCTGGTAAAATACCCTTTGCGGAAACTGTATGTCCTAAATAAAGAATCTCTTTTTGCAAAAATGTACACTTGGTGGGATTCAATTTCAAATTTACTTTTCGTAACCTAAAAAAAACATCCATTAGATTTTGATTATGAATACTCAAATTTCTACCCATTACTACCAAGTCGTCCTGATAAATGAGACATTTATCGTAATTGAGGCCAGACATTGCAATGGTCATCATTCTACTAAAGTTACCGGGACTAGACTTGAGCCCCATCGGCATCCGAGTCATTTGATACTGATTGTTACCTGTAGTGAATGCCGTATAAGGTCTGCAGCTTTCTTTTAATGTAACTTGAAAAAATCCTTGAGCTAAATCTAAATGAGTAAAGTACATTGCTCCTGCCAAGGAATCTAGTATTTCGGTGATGTTGGGCAAGGGAAATTTATCGTCCTGTATGTTATCATTTAACTTGCGGTAGTCAATCACGACACGCCACTTTTTATTACCGGCCGCATCACATTTTTTGGGGACCAACAATAATGGACTAGACCAAGCACTGCGGGATGGCTCAATTATGCCGTCATTTAACATATTTTTGACTTGTTTCTCTATTTCCGGTTTTTGTGCATATGGTACTCGGTATGGTTTGGTATAAATTGGTACAGTCTGTGGTTTCATGTCAATTGTCTGTTCATAAATTGGGGTAGTGGATAATTTATCCCCTGGTAGATAGAAAATATCAGGAAACTTTGCACAAATACATTCTATCGATTTCTGTTCCTCTATATTCAAGTCCTTTAAGTTTAATGAGGAAAGTAAAGTTTTCACCCTTTCCGAATCTACCGTATTCCTATTAAATTGACAAATATAGTATTCATTTAACTTACTAGTGCTAACTTGAAAATAGTTTAAATTTACATCTGTGTCTCGTGTATTTAAAATACGAATAGGCATTTTTCCGTTAATCGGTTTATTTACACTACTAGCTAAATAAACACCATCACATAATTGTTGATTTGACACCACACACTCTTCTTTTGATTTCGTACTAATGTAATGCGTGGACTCGCTACGTGCTGGTATGGTCAGATAGTAGCTGTTACGTTTTGTCTGATTATTTTCTAACGATAATGTTACTAGCTTAGACTCATTGGTCATTAATTGTAACGTATTGACTTCAAAATTTAAAATAGCTCTATAATGTGTTAAAAAGTCTTGACCCACAATGCCATCAGTAATACACGGTAAATCTTTAAATACTGTAAATTTATGTGGAAAGCTATGATCGCTATAATTAAGAGTTAAATACACATAACCTTCAGAGAACAAATATCCACCAATACCTTTTACGCTAACTCTCTCTTTATGGTAAGGAATCTGTAAACGCTCCAAACATTCCAACTTTATTCCCGATATAGATGCGCCAGTGTCAATTAACAAGCTATGGTTACAGTTACCAATTTTAAACAACACCTTGTTTAAAATGTTACACGTAAGGATGACATCAGTCACGAAAAAAATGATTCAATGACTCATTATTCGACGTACTGGTTGCTACCTGGCTATTCTCTGTTATGACATTGATATCCCTTTTCAACCCGACACCCCGGCCGCGGTTACTACGCGGTGGTCTATAAGTTTTGCGATAACGATTATTATAATTAGTACGATAATAATTGCTATTATTATAACCATGTGGTACCTGTGGCCGTTGACCCCGATGCTGGTTCGCATTTTGTGCACCACCTCTTGCGCCGAAATTTCGTTGGCCTCGGTAACCTCGTTGGGCCCTCCGAGCCTGGTAATTCGACTGTCTATACGTACCTATTAGTTCTGATGAGCCACTGGGACCAGGTTTCTCCTCGTCTTGAGCCGCCTGTATTGCTTCTGTTAAAGAAGTGAAGTTACGCGCGGCAATTATTGTGCTTAATCGACGATCCCGCAAACCATCAGCGAACCGCTTGATTGCTAGCTTCTCATTCATGGGTTTCAATAAAGCATATTTGGCTGTGTCACTGTCAGCTTGCGATACCGTCAAATTAACAAAGAGGTCAGATATCTCTTTGCCGTAATCTGTTATTGTTTTACTCTCTTGTTTACAATACTGTAACTTTGTTTGAATAGCGATGTAACTTTTTTGTGGTAGTAATAATTTACGCATATCCTTTGTAAGCTCATCGACAGTGTCATATCTTGGTGACAATAATAACTTTGCACGCTGGGATAACCTACTTTTCAATATAAACTGAATTAGTTTGTTTTTACATGCCGGTGTGTCTAACATAGTATCGTAATATTCGATATTTTCGATCAGTTGCTTAGTGTTATCAATACTATCATCCATGACGGGCATAAGATGTAGCGCCGTTTTTAATTCGAATGAGTCCGTAGCCATGGCTTGTAATGAGATATCTTTCTCTCCCGTTATACTACTCAAAGTAATTATTTCTAAAAATAACCTATCGAACTCTTCGCAAATCTTGTTAATTAATGTAATTTCTGAACTCGTATAGTTTTTTAAGTTTTCTTTATAGATTTCTAAAAACTTGTTGTACTTGACTAAAACAGTATTTGCCTCTTTTCTTTTTGTCTCTAAAATCTTTCCTTGTCGGCGGCTAGGTCCAATTTTTATCAAGTAGCTTCTTATAACTTTTAGCTCGTTTAATATTATACCTAAATCCTCAGCCATAACACTTTGTTATCCTCTTAATTAGTGAGTAGCGCTTTTTCTTAACTACATTTTTCTTACAATCGAATTTATCAAGAAAACGCATATAATAATTTAACAGAAACTATTAGTAGATACTTAACAGATACTCCTAAAATAAACAATAAGTACATACCATCATCAAGAGACATCGCAAAATAGGTCGTAAAATAAACCTCGTTATTACTTCGATTCACTTACTCTAGCCACTGATATAAATGTTAGGAACGATCACATCACTGCCTACTTTTTCACACCATCACTACACTATTACTCTCACAACGTTGAATTACGCGCCTTGAAGATACCATTGGTTATTTCGCCGTCGTAGTTATATATCGAGAACTTCTGCCTTGCCAGCCTGTGTCGCAGCACCCATGTATGCCTGCTGCCTGCGTAGGATACTGGAGTATCGCTTCAATGTCACTTCATCTATGCGACGCTGTATTTGTTTCTTATGACAACGGTTATACAGCTTGTATAATATAATGAGTAGTCCAATCGCCAATATGGTACATATCACCACGAGAATGGTGTTGGAGGTCTCCTGCAGCTGCTGCGTACGAGCCGTATTACTACCGACTCCGGCGGTTTGCGCAATCACAACTTCTTCTTTGCTGTTAGTATTTCCCATTTTTCACAAAAATGTGTGCACGAATACGCAACAATAGAACACTCCTTGTGCTCAGGTATCTTAATGTTTTTCTGCTTCATCTTAAAGTCCACATTAACTCTCCACTGATTGTTTATAATATTTTGACCATTTATGGAACACACGCGCGCGCGCCCGTGCCGACTACTGTTACAGGCAGGGTCGCCATGTAAGGTCGGGTGTTTAGGAGACAAATGAAACGTACGAGGTTCGAGAATACACTGACTATATTGTAATAATGAAACCTTATTATATAGTTTACAACTACTACATCACTAAAAAAACCATCATTACTAAAAAGCGGAAAATAAAAAGCTTTTTACAAAAAAGACAACCGCCTTCAAAAAGTGAAAAATAACTTTAGCACAGAACACACATTGACTTTAGTTTCGGAAGTCGGTGGCAATACAAAACAACAAACAGAACAAAGCCACTGAATTTCGAAACTAAAGTCAATGTGTGTTCTGTGCTAAAGTTATTTTTCACTTTTTGAAGGCGGTTGTCTTTTTTGTAAAAAGCTTTTTTTTTGTAAAAAAAGAACGTGGGCCCAACGTCGGCGTCGGAATTTCGCCTATTTCATGGATTCGTTTACAAACATATTTTAAACACACATACACAACCGAAAGAAAAAAACCTATAATCTGGGTATGTTCAACGCATGAGTGAACCGGTTCATCCTAGACAGCACCTTAGGCCGTATCATCACTTAAAATCAGGTGTGTTGCGGCCAAAAGCAAGCCTACAAGAAATATAAAATAACTAAAAATATTTAGTCAACGCCCTAGAGCTGTTTTCTGTTCTTAGTAATGCCTTTCACTCGTGAGATAAGTACGATTAGGACACGTCTATCAATTTAAATCTTTGACACACACACATTATTAGAAAAATACCAACTCCTATTATCCACACACCTATTTTTACACCAGAACATACAAAAAGCCGTTCACAAAACCGGTGTCAGTCCCGTGTAATTTTCAGCCCCGTAAGACTCTCATTCAGTTCGAGGTGTGAGGAGATTTGCGTGGCAAACCCTGGCAAATTGGAAGGCCGAATGGTACGGTAATCGGCTTATGACGGTTCGTCTGCCTTCTGTGTTGGTTATTATTTATACCGAGGTTTAGAAGGTGTTATATTGTTCGGAATGTAGGCCTAATCGAAAGATGAGATTATTTTTTTGTTTTGTGAAGAGCATGTTAATTAATCAAAACAATACTATTTTAATGTGACTTTTGTAAAGGAAAACATCGGGAGGAAACCTGGACTTGTAATTAATATGAGTCTGAAATTTCCATTCCGCCAATCGTGCAAGCGTGGTGATTAATGCTCGTGCCTTCTCTGTTTGAGAAGAGGGCTTTTGTTCTGCATTAGGGAAATATTAGGCTGATATTATTGTTAATAAAAATAATTGGCTACGCCGAAGACTGATAAGTATAGCACAATAAACGCAGATAACGTTTGGTAGAATATCACTCTTAAATAATAGTTATCAAAACCGATTTTGATGGTAGAACATAATATGTTCTACCATCAAAATCGGTTAGAAACAGTGATATGAGATTGATATGAAAATACCTAAAAGATTTTGATGTAAGACTTCTAATACTTTCATAAAAAACGTTACACATATTATTAATTTTCTAATAAAAACCAATTACTTAGGTTCTTTCTGACAGGTTTACTCTTTGACAATTCAATAGGTCCTGCAAATGGTTTACCTACTTGAAATAAATTATTTAAGTTTCAGTTTTAATTCTAAGAAGGCATACACAGCATTGCTTTTTCGATTTCTGAAAAGTTTAGTTTAAAGTTTAAAAAGAAGTAAATATTTAATTTTTGTATGTTGGTAATGTGATAACCCAAAAAATTATTACCGATTTCAAAAATCTTTTTCATTATCAGCGTACTCGCTAATAGACCATGGACTGTTTTATAGTATATTTTACTTCCACGCGGACGAAGTCGTGTGCAGAAGCTACTTCACAATATTTTTGGAATATCAGACAAGCCTCCCGAAAAATATGAAAAAGGAAACCAATATAAAAGGAATAAAAGGGAAGCGCTGAATCGATTTGGACAAACGAATTTGGAGCCAAGATCTATCTGGACGAGAAATATTGTAAGTAGGTACCTACTCGTAGTTTGTCAAATATGGCTATAGCCCGACTGACTGACTGAGATCATTCCTGAGGTAGTTGCGCTTGAACTTGTCCCTCAAGGCAGTCTCCGATTGGGGCGATGCCAATCTGGTCAGGTTCAATGCAGCTAAGATCCAGGCGCTTTGACTCCACATTTATTGTGCGAACTGCCAGACTGTGGAATTCCCTGCCCGCCTCTCTGTTCCCTGATAAGTATAATCTGGGTATCTTCAAGGCACGAGTGAACCGGTTCATCTTAGGCAAGCGTGTTCCAACTTAGGCCGCATTATCACTTATGATCAGGTGAATTGCGGTCAAACGCAAGTCTATTTAATAGTAAAAAAAAAAGTTGCGCGGTGTGCGGTGGTCTGGTGACGTCGAGGGTTCACTGATACGCCAACTTGTGACAGCTGTCACCCCTCCCGCACCGCGCAGCTACCTCAGCCATGCTATTATGTTATTGTTGGTCGAGACTCTTGGAAATGATTCCATTAGCCGTCACGACTATCGACTGCTGCTATACTCACACCCCACATGTCGACAACCTCGCGAGCCAAGTCAAGATACATAATTTGTTTATATTTCTCAGCTTTCACGAGGTTCACTTCATGCGGGACTGTTATGTCAATAATCATTGTGCGCCTCTCCAAACAATTCACACTACATCACATCAATATGGCTTATTGGCAACAAATAGTCCTATTATTATTTATGTTACCAGCCTAGACCCTAATTCCCCACTCTCCCATCAGACTAACAAAAAATCAAGGTAGAAAAACTGCGTGACATGTAATAGAGTGCCCACATCCAATTTGCCTCAACGTAATCCCCTCACACCGTGTCACAGGGATCCTTGGATTAATTATGTAAATTTTGTTGTTTTTGTCACACCTACCCTCTTTGTAAGTTCTTGATGAAGGCGATTTGTTTTTCAGACAAGGTGAATTAAGGAAGGTTGTGTTGTGACATGACTTTTTGGGTCAGGTCAGATTGGTCTTATGGTGATAGCCCAGTTTGGGTTGGTGTTAATTGTGTAGCATTGTGACGTACTCAATATAATTTTATTACATTTGCCGAAAATGATTTCTTCATTAGGTATAATAAAACAAAGAAGTAAATTAAATGTTTAGCAATTATAAAATTTGGTGAGCCACAAAAAAACAGCATTTAAATAATTTGGTCGGCACACAAAGATTTTGCTTGCAATAAAAAAAAAATTATGCTTACCGTCTGAGTGTTACCAAAATTTTATACATCCATCCAGAATTATATAAATTGCTGATTGATTTTGGAATGTTTGCTGGGCATGACTTGCTGATCAAATAGCTATTTCTGCTCACAGATTATATTTTCTGTTCACATAAATACGAATACTATGCTAACCATTTAAATAACACCCATAAAACAATATTAAAAGACATATAAGTAAGTACTTATTACGTCTTTAAAAAAAAACCGTTCGCTGCCCTGAACCCGTCATTTAATTCCTCCTGTATAGTGGGTTGAAGGGGAGGGGGGAATTCGCATAATTTTAAGTACCTACGCTAGTTCCAGTCTGTCTCGATTTGTCAAAAATGCCTCTAATTACCTCTATTTTTTGACAAGTCAAGACTTTGATCGTCACAGTTATTGTTTTCCTAATTGAAATCTATAGACGGCAGTATCGCATAATCGTTTGTCGCACTACCGTAGTGTCGAACTACTGTCGCACAATCGTTTGTCACACCAGCGTGATGTCTAACTTCAGTGTGTCGCACTAGCGTGTGTTAGAATAAAAGGAATAAAAGCAACATTAAAAAGCAATTAATAGCTCTACATTAAACACACACTCAAAGAATATTATTAGGTCCTTACATATGAAATTGCCGATACTTAATACTGGCAACTTTGAAATCAAATATTTTGTGTTTGATTAGGAATTCCAAATTCAAAATTATTTCAAAATAAAGACTAAAGAATATTGTTTTAAAATTCGTGTTTCATTTGTTTTATCGTCATTTGTTTGGGCTTGAAAATTGCTATTGCAACAACAATGGAGAAATTAAAAATTCGCGATATTTACGAATATGAGTTCCACCGTAGCACCAGTGCAGCAGAAACGGCTCGAAGGATTAACGACGTGTATGGGCCAAGCACCGCTAACAAACGAACGGTGCGTTTTTGGTTTCAACGTTTCCGTTCTGGAAATTTTGATTTACAAAATGAGCTTCGTGGACGACCGGATACTCAAGTGAATAATGAAGAATTAAAGGCGATAGTTGAAGCGGATCCATCTCAAACCACTTCTGAATTAGCAGCAGCCTTTGGAGTAAGTCACAAAACAATCATTATCCATTTGCGTCAAATTGGAAAAGTAAAAAAGCTCGAAAAGTGGGTACCGTACGAATTGACTGAAGCACACCAACAAACACGCGTCGGTTGCTGCGCTTCCTTGCTCAATCGTCACAATAATCAGGGAATTTTAAATCGTATTGTCACTTGTGATGAGAAGTGGATCGTGTACGATAATCGCAAGCGATCATCACAATGGCTTAACCCTGGAAAACCGGCAAAACCTTGCCCCAAGCGAAAACTGACCAAAAAGAAGATTCTAGTTAGTGTTTGGTGGTCCTGTGCTGGTGTCATCCACTACAGCTTCATGAGATCAGGCCAAACGATTACTGCAGACATGTATTGTCAACAGTTGCAAACAATGATGGAAAAGCTCACCATTAAACAACCGAGATTGGTCAATTGCTCTAGCCCATTGCTCCTTCAGGATAACGCTCGACCACATACTGCACATCAGACGGTCGCCAAGTTAGAGGAGCTGCGACTGGAAACTCTGCGTCACCCACCATACTCTCCAGATCTTGCCCCAAACGATTACCATTTATTCCGAAATTTGGACAACTTTTTACAAGGAAAAAAAATCAATTCTGATGAGGCAGTTTAAACAGCCTTCAAGCAGTTCATCGATTCTCGCTCCCAGGATTTTTTTACCAAAGGGATCAATGAGCTCCCGATAAAATGGCGAAAGTGTATCGATAACAATGGTGCATACTTCGATTGACTAAATATATAATTTCTTTTAAAAATGTTATTTTGAATTTTTTGATACCGAGCGGCAATTTCATATGTAAAATGTGACCCGCGTGGTGTGACGTGTGTGGCAGGCGGCTAATATTATTTTAGAACAGAATAGTGAAATGAAAATACTTTGTTTAGGAAACATATATTTTATTTTAATATTTCAAACTCAAAATCATTTATTCCAATTTAACCATTTACAGGTACTTTTGAATTGTCAGAGTCAGTCAGAAAGTTGAATCTAGTTGCTCGTTCCAAACGGTAGGTTTCTATGGAGAAAAACGAGCAAGAAACTCCATGCAACACTCTTTTAAAATCAGTAATATTTTACAAATTTAGGTTATATCATTCAATGTCATAACAAATATGTATATATAATTTAATATTAAAATTATACATATAACTACACATTTGTTGATTAAAATAGCCTTTCATAGTTATCATAATAGTTATACTTATCTATTATTTTCTTCGGGAGCTCCGTACCGATCAACGTTTCGATCAAAAGAGATCCAATACATATTTTTTTTTTTTTTCGGATTGCCATCTCGCAGGTCAACCTAGGAGGTTGTCGGCTGCTTAACCGGACTTTCCTGTGGTGCCTTAAAAAATATTATTTTTAGGGCCTCCAGCCAGGGCAAAATAGCTTACAAACTAAGCGACTACACGCTAAGGGCACCCCCTGTGGGGTACGAGCCTCGGCTTAGGGCGTCGCTGGGAGAGGACAGCAAAGGGACAGGCTGGATCGGATTTCCATTATTTAGGGACGAATTTAAAACTACAGGCTCAGCGGTACGGGCTGGCACGAGCAAGGGAGGGGAGGGGACGTACGGGGTCGTCGCGGCGGGCCTCGGTGGCGAGGACGGAATGACGGCGGTCTGTGTCTGTGTTTCTTAACTGTACTGGTGGCCTTTTTGCTCTCCTGGCCGACCCTGACGATGCTATTACTCTCCTAATAGCATCGTCAGGGTCGGTCAGAGATCCAATGAAGTCGGAACACTCGCTTTTATAAGCGGCGACAAACAAGTATGATTCATGTTTCCATAAACGATGACAAACAAATGTGATTCATACTTATTTGCTATCCAAAGTTTAAACACACTTTATTCTATTTAAAATGATGTTATTTACTATACTTCTACTGCATTTAATCAGAAATGAATTATTACTTTATATTACAACACGAATTACGTTGTTATGTATTAATTACATCGGTATAAATCTAACACATGCATTCGAACTATGGTGAGTCGCAGTACCGTTTTGTTGCACTAGCGTTAATTGCACATCCATTTGTCGAGCTTCGGTTTTCAGACCCGTAATACCAGCTAATAACTGTTCCACTGTTGGGAAAAGCCTCTTCTCATACAAGAATGCATGAGCAATCATCACCACGCTTGTTCAAGTACAAAGTAACTAATAACTAGATAACTGCTTGTGCATACCCACTAAATACGAAATGCTATATAACTGTTGAACAGATCGATTGCTGTCTATGTGTCTACCTGTTGAACAGTATTTGCCCTCAGATTATGAAACAAAAGGCAGAAAGGCGCGGAACACTGGGGGTGAAGTCAAAAAAGCAACTTCAAATCAAAAAACGAAAAAGTATCTATACAACGCGCTTCGTGCTGTATGTACTGACACGAGTCAAAATAGTACGAAACGCCGCATCGTTAAATAAAACAAATAAAAATACAAATACAAATTCAAAAGCGAATACAATCACGAGATTGTAGGTACCTATTCGTTTTTGAATTTGTATTTGCTTTTTTGGCTTCACTCTCAGTGTTCCGCGCGGTCTATCTGATTTCAAGTTTCCATCAGTTACACGAAATATGGCATATAAAAACAAGTAACTCTATTACACAGCCCTGTGTGTACATTGATATCCAATTAACTTATTTTATTTATTTATTTTATTTTATTTTATTTTTATTTGGAAAACTTACAGCTAGGTACAAAAATAAGACAGAAATAGTGACAACGATAAGGCCAATTAAAAGTTTTCACAGATAGAAAATACATTAATAGGTACAAGTAGGTAGAAGACAGCTACTTTGTATAAATAAGATCGAAATAATAGGAAAAGTAAGATCATCAGATTAACTATGCTATGTTTTGGAAAAAGAAGCTACACAGAGATTTTTTAATTTTAATGTTGGTAGTATTGAAAATATCGAAATCGACGTCTCGGCAGGCTGCATTGTATGTGTGACACGCTCTTATGAGGTACGAGTTCTGTCTATAGTTAGATCTAGTTAGAGGAGTGTGCAATAAGCGAGGGTTTCGCGGAAAAGTGGAAGGAACTCGTAACCCAATTTTTTCCAATAATTCGGAAAGTTCGGTTAATCCATTTGCGATTTTACCCAGAAAAGCCAGATCAGCAATTCTCCTTCGTTCAGAGAGAGGAAGTAAGTGGAATCTTTTGCAGCGACGAAGATAAGTAGAGGAATAAGTTCTTGACCGGAATTGAATGTGCCTCAGAAATTTTCTCTGTATGCCCTCAAGCCGACTGATATAAACGTTGTAGTTAGGATTCCAGACTTGAGAGGCATACTCGAGATGACTGCGAACGAAAGTACAGTATAGAATTTTAATGGTTTTGATGCTCTTAAACTCCAAAGAGACTCTGCAAATAAATCCTAGTGATTTCGCTGCTTTGTTGAATATATAGTCGATATGTTTATCAAACATAAGTTTAGAGTCGAACATAACCCCCAAATCTCTAATTATGTTAACCCTGGCAATTGAACTGTCCAGGAGTTTGTAGTCAAATGTGATGGGTTCGGGTTTCCGTGTGAAAGAACACACGTAGCACTTGGAGACGTTAATTTGGAGCTTATTGATATTACAATAATGCTGGAATCTTTGTAGATCTTCCTGCAGTAAAAGGGCATCCGATGTAGAGGAGATTTGCTTCATGATTTTCATATCATCCGCATACAGTAGTATCTTCGAGTAATAGAAGCAGGAATCAATGTCATTGATGAACACATTGAACAGGAATGGCCCTAATAGGGATCCTTGAGGCACTCCGGATGGGATACGCATTGATCTTGATGAGTACCCATTCAGCACTACAGTCTGACACCTATCCTCCACGTAAGATTTAAACCAACGAAAGAGATTTCCCCTAATACCCATTGATAATAGTTTGTGCATCAGGACGTCATGGTCAATTCTGTCAAAACACTTCGCGTAGTCGGTGTATATAACGTCAACCTGGGACCGATTGGACATAGCTTCCGACAAAAAGTCACTGCAGAGAACGAGGTTAGTTGTCGTAGACCTACCACCCAAGAATCCATGTTGATGTTCTATAAAGTTATGCCTAAGAGCCGAATAAACTTGCTTGTGTACAATTTTTTCTAACATTTTAGCAAACAGGCATAACTTAGATATTGGTCTGTAGTTATCAACCAAGGTTCTTGGCCCCTTTTTGTGAATAGGTGTAATATATGCCGACTTCCATATAATGGGCATGACACCTGTATTCAGAGATCGTCTGAATAGGATCGTGAGAGGAACCGAGAGACCAGTAGCACAATTTGATGCAAAGATTGGGGAGATCTTGTCTGGACCCGCAGATTTGTTTAAATCCACACACTTTAGCAGTTTCTCGACTTCGTCGCCACTAACCTCAATCGAGGCGATGTCACATGTACCGCAAACAACCCGCTCACTGGTGTTGTTGTGCTGTGTGTCAAACGGTGAAGAGGTGTCTTGCAAACTGACGGGCTCAAGAAAGTTGGACTGGAAATATACACTAAAGAAATTACAAATTTCCTCACCGTCACTAGAAAATTGATTACCAAACTGCAGCACTGAAGGGTAGGAATTATTTTGCTTCCTTGATTTCACATAACTCCAGAATGCTCGAGGACAATTGCGAATAGCCGATTCAATCTTGACAATATAATCATCATACATGTCCTTTTCTAAGTCCTTACCTCGCTGCCGTAATAGCAAGAAGGACTGATAGTCCGAGTAGTTCCCATATTTTTTAAATTTAGCGTGAAATTTGGCTTTTTCTTTGATAACTTTAACTAGGGGACTTTTGTACCAGAGGGGATATTTAGAACGGGGAACGATGGTTTTCGAAGGAACATATTTATCTTGTAATTTGTACAAAACGTCGTAGAAGTACGCAATGGCGTCCTCCAACGACCTGCAACCGAGTTCATACTGCCAGTCCACGCTATCCAGCTCTCTCCTTACAGCTTCATAATCGGCAGAACGGTACAAGTATTTAACGTGGGGACGAGCTGGCAAACTATGTAGCTGAACAAATTCCGCTGTAATACATAAGGCGTTATGGTGCAGGTCTTCAGGAACCAAAGGATCATCGCAACAGGAAACCGAAACGTCATTGTTCGAAAGAACTAGGTCCAAGATCTTGTCATTCTTATTAGCGTTACAGTTGTATTGCAACAGATTACAAACACAAAGATTGTCAACGAATGAAGTCTGGACAGGACCTTGCAAGTTAGTGGGGTAGTGGGAGTATCCGTCGTCTGCAGGTGTCCAAGTTATATTAGGCTGATTAAAATCACCCAAAACCACAAACTTATCAATCGGGTGCTCCAGAACAATGCGGGTCAAGTTATCAGAGAAGTTGGCCAACTGCGCCGTAAGCGAGTTACCCAGGTTCTGGGAACAGATGTAGACAACACATAAATGCATTTTATATGAAGCCCTAGGTCTTTTCTGTTGCAAGGTTAAGGTGACCCAAAGGTCCTCTGCCGAAGAGTGCCACTCGCCACGAACGTGTGCCGCAATCTCACGTCTAACGGCAACCAACACCCCCCCTCCCATAGTCTGACCCGTATTGGCGTAATCCCGGTCCCGTCTCCACACCACATACCTGTCGTCAAATAATTCGGAATCGGATATTCCATCCGTTAACCAGGTCTCAGTCAAACAAACAAACAAACAACCAACAACACTTCAAAACTGAATTAAGAAGAACGATATCCCAAAGACCTTCTGAACCAAAACGTGGCCAATCAATAATATTTTCCCCTCTTTTCAATTAGTTTAGCAAATGCACCTTTAATGCTTTACCTCGGGGAAAAATCCCGGGTTTAACTTAAACGATTTAGGGGATATACGACTAAATGAAACCACTAATAGAAGGACCGAGTGAGGTAATCATGTTTTAATAAATAGGAAGTTTGTTAGTGTCTTTTGTTTTTTTTTGTGTAAGGGAATATGCAGTTTGTTTGAAATAGGGACAGTAAAGGTTTACGGAAACGTACAAAAAAAAAATATCGTGATTCTATGATTTTCTTAGTGAATGCTTCAGTGGACGTTTCGCAAAAG
The DNA here is from genome assembly GCA_947361185.1 of Charanyca ferruginea. Lineage (NCBI taxonomy): Eukaryota > Metazoa > Arthropoda > Insecta > Lepidoptera > Noctuidae > Charanyca > Charanyca ferruginea. The sequence goes on along the minus strand of OX376058.1, from coordinate 24,179,586 downwards.
GTATATTCACATTTGTGACTATCATGGTTAGTCATCATCTACGTAGACTTTTGTCAACTATATTGGAGGTGACTTCTCTCTTTAGATATTAATGCCTTAAATCTAAAACAAATAATAAAAAAAATCATTGAGTTTACTTACTTGTTAACACCACACCGTACCGCACCGCGCACTGTCGGCACTCTTTACGCTCCGAGCTAGTAGTTTTGTGCAGTTTTACAAAAAGTGATTTTGTCGGAATACCCTATATAATAAAATAATATAAAAAAATAATAATAATAATAATAAATAATAACACAAAATAAAAAAAAATATAAAAAAAAATAAAAAAAAATCGGTCGACTTTGATCGATTAACCCCAGCTATAATCCATCAGTAATAATAATCCAGCAGCTCGATCGACGTCGACTTATAAATTCTACCATCGACTGATGCCGTCGATCGACGATCGGTCGATTGGTCTGGTAACACCCTTAGAATTTAGTCTGTTCTCAGAACAGTTCGGAACAGTTCTCACAAATTCTTACTACTAATACTTTTTCTAGCGATCTTTCGTTTCGTACTCATATAGTGCAAGTGTGCAAAAGAGCCTTTCAAAATCTTGGTTTTGTCATGCGTGAAACCCGTGACTTCACTAATATGGCAGCAGTGAAATCACTGTATAATGCGTTGGTGCGAAGCAACTTGGAAACTAGTGCTGTCATCTTGAATCCTTATGAAGTGAAGTATTCTCAGATGCTGGAAAAGATGCAGAACAAAACCCGATACCTGTACATGAAGCAGTTTGGTGTCTATCCTTTCTACCCACTTATGTATCCAACTCTCTTCGTTATAGGGATGGTTGGATATTATAAGTTGGAAGTAAGGCGCAACCTCGCTCTGGTAAAATATGTGTTTATGGTTTCTCGTGGTATGCTTAATAATCCACAAATATTGGAGTCGTTGGGATTGCTTGTTCCAAACAGGAGGCTACGGTTAGGACTGAGGGAGGAGCTTTTTAAAGTTCCGGCAACCCGTACAAACCTATTAAAGTTTGCACCAGTGGTTCGTGCAATACAAATTATTAATAATGTGTCTCTGCATTTGGACATATTTTCTTGCTCTTTGGCGGAATTCCAGAGGGTGACACTTAGTATGTTATCCACTGTGTAACTTCTACCCAGACCTGTTACTTGGGAAAGTTACAATTTATGACTACTTTTGTTAGCTTGGGTTTTACCGGTAAAAACAAATGTATGTGTTAATGAATGTAAATAAATAAATAAACCCTGAAATTATCTGAATTCTAAAGGGAATATTTCTAGGACTTAATAATATTTCCGTCTCGTTCATTTCTAAAAATATTTGGAAGTAAATTCAAATATGTATGTTCTCCTTTAGTTCTGTATTGGGGATTATAACTATTAGGAGACGTCAAATATGTCTACGTTCCCCGGTATACAAGTCCGTTGGGATTTTGTGTCTACGTCAGACTTATTGTTTTTAAAATAATGTTAGAGTATTTTTCTTTGTGGATAGTCTAAAAAAAAGAAAGTTTAAGAATTTGGTTTTTGGAACTATAATATAGTTTTGTTGCTTTTTTATAAAACAGAATGGGACAGGCACTGATTTTGCTAAGCATTAAAATCTTTCTGTAGTGTTCCTAAAGTTTTTGAGTCTGGAACTTGAATAATTACAGGAATTAATATTTAATAACAGATAATTAATGATTATAGATTATAATAAGTTACTAGCTCCAGTTTTTATTGACATGATTAAGTATTGTATAAAAAAACCGGTCAAGTGTGATTCGTCCTCGAGTAATAGGGAGGCTGTATCATTGAAACAGTAATAGATAGACTCTTTAAATTTTCAGTGTGTATTATATTCGCTTTTTAAGGTACCAAAGGGTGCCTAAATATTACCTATATATATATCCCATTTCTTCCAATATAATTTTTCTTCACGATTGCTTGGTAAGGTTAACGCCATGTAAAAATATTTTAGTTTTAATAATATTTACCATAGATATTGAAACTGATGAATAGGTCAATATCGCTCGTTCTATCATTGAATGTTTTTTTACCGAAAACCCTAGTAATTTAATTTAAAAAATACGCAGCAACTAATCATAAAAAAAGGCCTAATAAAAACCAACGATTCATTGAATCATAACAATATCAAGATATAATAGCGTTCACTCCTAAACGTTACCTACCATTATCAGTAAAATTCAACCCTTTAAATGTTAAAGGTTAAAAATTCTTATCTTAAAATTCATCTACCGTATCTTATCACACAGTTTACTTTTTCTCGACAATATTTTTTCCTGTGTAACTGACACTGTAGCTCGCGCCATGTTTCTCTGTGGTGGCCGTTAAAACAGCGATAGTAATTTTATTAGCATAAACTTGGAGGAAAAGTAAAAACCTTTTAAAGGGAGATATAAGTGTTTTGTCTTTGTCACGAACGTGGTTAACATTCATTTTAGGATAGGCAAACACGAGCCTCTCGAGCAAGGGTGTGATTCTATAAGATCTCATTCTAAACTTCTAATCTGAATCCGCTGTGAGTTTCTTGATTGGCATTCTAAAAACTCGGTTGATAATTCGAATGTACACTAGCGCCACCCTTGCGTGCGTGTCAGCGAGTTGAACTTAATTGACAGAGATTTTGACAGATAAAGTATGAGATAACGTAAGAAGTGGCATTCTGTAAGGTAATTTCGCCGTCACTTCGACGCTCACTTCGCACTTCGAGTGCAAAGTGCGATTCAAAGCGTCAAATATATCAAGGTCATTTTGAACCTTATGCGAAGTGAGAGTGAATAGCGATGTGAGATGCGAGTTGTTGTTTGAATTTTACAGAATCGACCTACAGTTAAGCATTGATCAAAATGAACGGACTTCTCGAGCAGTCAGTCCACAGTTTGAAGCTGCCATTAACAACTACTGCAGCTGAAGGTTTAATTGCAAGATCAGGCACAATTTTAGGCAAAAAGTACGCAACGCGTTTGTAGCATGGCCAGCGCGGGCGGAGGGTAAAACTACGCATGAGCAGTCGACAGGTCGAGAAGTTAGTGTTGCCAAGCAACTGCTGTAAATAGAAGATAGTTCACTATGCAGTCTCAGCTTGAAGTAGTCGATTCTGACTGGTTCGAGCAGTCCGTGTGTGGCTAGCGATACTTTTCAAGATTTTAATATTTATTAAAAAGAAATGCCGTTTCTCGTGCCATTTTACATTATAAATTTACAAAATTGCTCAAATTACGTTTTGACTAATATAAACTTGCCATTATTTCAAATAATTGACATCTTGTTTTATACTACAAAAGTTCCTGCTTAAAATCGCAACGGCTGATATTTTCTGGGTGATTTTGTTGGGAATTTTTAAAGAATTGTTCGGTTTTCGAAGTTTTCTTGACACTGTCTCTCCTACAATCGCCATTTCTCTGGCCACAAGACAAGTCGCGACATAAATCTGCATGCTTTTTTTGAAATATTTTGTCGCCCGTGCAGTAATTTATCTTTTGTTTATATACTAGAACTCTTAATGAGCACTTTCTTACGCTTTGCTATGTTTTATTTGTATTCTTTGCTGTCGGGAACTCAATTTAATTTAATGTATTCTTTTAGATGAGTATCTTTGTAATGGGTCTTTTGTATATTTAAGTGAATGCGTTTTTGGGGTGTTTTAATATATTTTGTTTGGCATAACAGGTTGTGGATTTTTAGTGTTCCGTAGGCAAATGGCAAAAAACGGAACCCTTATGAATTCGTCAAGTCATTATCATTTTTTTCTTCCAAAGTGGTAAAACGTCCCCCCCCCCTGTAACTTCTAAAATAAAAGAATGATAATACTAAAAAAATATTTTTTTATCATTCTTTAAGTAAAGGAGAAGAAACAAACGATCGGAGCATCGAAATGAGATCTAGTAAATAGTTTTTTTTTAATAAGTCATAAATCGTAAATCGCAATTTACCTTACTTGCTGCTACGGAACCTTTCATGAGCGAGTCCGACTTGCACTTTTTAGTTGTATAGCGGTAGAATTAGAACTTTATTTAGCACAAAAACGTTTCAATCAGAGCAGCCGAATATGCCTCGCTGTGCCTCGGGGCGTCTCGAGGCGTAGCGCTAAGCAGCGAACCTTCGCCGGTAGACGCGCGGCGTGTGCGAACCTGCTTAGCCCACGCGGAATTTATGTAAAGTTTGCTTAGGGCAGCACAAGCAGCGCAAATGCTTTCATTTCAAGTGTGCCGAATGTTAGCAGGCAAACAATGGCAATGGGATTGACACGCAAGCTTTATTAAGTGTGGCGCTTAACAACACCTGCAACACCAAGACTCCGGTGCTACTGCCTACTGCACAAGTCAAGTTGGTTACGCAGTCGGGCAGCATCGGGCGTCCTCGATACGTTTACATTTTTTCTTGTCTACTACTACTGGCCTTTTCTAATTCTCTTACTATTTCGTAGAGCCTATTTATGGCATCGAGTACAGCCGTTTTGATCTCTGTTTTAAGGTTGCGAGAGTTGCTGTATTTGTTGTTTGTTGTTTTTTTGTTGTTAAACAACAAACACCGCGGCGGGTTCGGCAGGGTCAAGTTCGGCAGGGTCAAGTTCGGCAGGGACAAGTTCGGCAGAGGGTAAGTTCGGCAGAGGGTAAGTTCAGCAGGGGGTAAGTTCGGCAGGGGCTAAGTTCGGCAGGGGGTAAGTTCAGCAGAGGGTAAGTTCGGCAGAGGGTAAGTTCGGCAGGGCTAATTTCGGCAGAGCGTAAGTTCGGCAGGGCTAATTTCGGCAGGGGGTAAGCTCGGCAGGGGGTAAGTTCGGCAGGGCTAAGTTCGGCAGGGCTAAGCTCGGCACGGGGTAAGTTCGGCGGGGGTAAGTTCGGCAGAGGGTAAGTTTGGTAGGGGGTAAGTTCAGCAGGGGGTAAAATCGGCAGAGGGTAACTTCGGCAGAGGGTAAGTTCGGCAGAGGGTAAGTTCAGCAGGGGGTAAGTTCGGCAGGGGCTAAGGTCGGCGGGGGTAAGTTCGGCAGAGGGTAAGTTCGGTAGGGGGTAAGTTCAGCAGGGGGTAAAATCGGCAGAGGGTAACTTCGGCAGGGTGCAAGTTCAGCAGAGGGTAAGTTCAGCAGGGGGTAAGTTCGGCAGGGGCTAAGTTCGGCAGGGGGTAAGTTCAGCAGAGGGTAAGATCGGCAGAGGGTAAGTTCGGCAGGGCTAATTTCGGCAGGGCGTAAGTTCGGCAGGGCTAATTTCGGCAGGGGGTAAGCTCGGCAGGGGGTAAGTTCGGCAGGGCTAAGTTCGGCCGGGCTAAGCTCGGCAGGGGGTAAGTTCGGCGGGGGTAAGTTCGGCAGAGGGTAAGTTCGGTAGGGGGTAAGTTCAGCAGGGGGTAAAATCGGCAGAGGGTAACTTCGGCAGAGGGTAAGTTCGGCATAGGTAAGTGTGGCAGGGGGTAAGTTTGGCAGGGCTAATTTCGTCAGGGGGTAAATTCGGCAGGGGTTGAGTTCAGCGGAGGATATGTTCGGCAGGGGGTAAGTTCGGCAAGGCTAATTACGGCAGGGGGTAAGTTCGTCAGGGCTAATTTCGGCAGGGGTAAGTTCGGCAGGGGTTAAGTTCCGCAGGGGTAAGTTCGTTAGGGGTAAGTTCGGCAGGGGGTAAGTTCGGCAGGGCTAAGTTCGCCAGGGCCAAGTTCGGCAGGGCTAAGCTCGGCAGGGGGGGGGGGGGGGTAATTCGAATACGGCGGCATTCTCACACTTTTTGTGAGCTCAGGCTACGCGGCGCGAATCGACTGGTCCGTCGCATAACGTCGCGTTTAGACTTTAACAAAAATCTATACTTTAATATTATAAAGCTTAAGAGTTTGTTGGTTTGTTTGGTTGAACGCGCTAATCTCAGGATCTACTGGAAAAAAAATGTATTTGTGTATGTATATCAGCTGTCTGACACCCATAGTACAGGGTCTCCCTAGTTTGGGGTCAGATGGCCGTGTGTGAAAATGTCCCCACATATTACTATTACTATTACTACTATTACTATTTCTGGTTCGAATTATAAAAATATTTTTGTGTTGGGTAGTCCATTTATCGAAGAAGGCTATAGGCCCATGCGAAGCCGGGTCGGGTCGCTAGTTAAGAATAAAAATTAAGAGTTCAAAAAGATATTTCGAAAATCCCTAATTTCAAGAAAGGTAGTAATTTTAAAAAACCTAGACCCTAGGTAGATGAGAAATACATTTCACCCCCACTTTATGTGTACAGGAGAAGTAATGTCAAACTTTCTGACTTCTGACTACCCCTAATGGGGGCCCGGGACCAACGATTTTACGTGCTTTCCGAGGCACAGAGGGAACTCGGTTTGATAATAGATGGTCACCCATCCACAGACCGACCGCGACAAGCGTAGCTTAACCTTTGACCGATCGATCTGTACGGCTTTTACTTAGCCACGAGCTCCACCTTAGCTACGAGTACGTAATGATAGTATAATATTCTATATCTTCGTGGTCACAAGCGCCGGTGCTGATCGAGGGCTCCTTGGTTCGATTTCCAGTATTTTATGACCCAATTTTATTTTCTATCTTTTGGTTTTCGCCTTTTTATTTTAAGTTAAAGAATACTACTTTTATTTAATTTTTTCGACTAAATTTTGAGAAAAAGTCGCGTCAGTCGCGTCAGTTCTGCGTCCAAAACTCTCAAAGTTTAGTCGAAAAAAATAAATAAAAGTAGTATTCTTTAACTTAAAAAAAGGCGTATACTAAAAGATAGATAATAAAATTGTCTGTAAGATGGTGTAAGTTTCGTTTAATTATACCTGGTAGATTTTGTGTGATTGTCAATGTTTTGTCCGCGTCAGACACAACTTCACGAGTTAATTAAACTATTTAATATGAATTTAATTTAAAATATTCACATACTAAATGATTAAGAAGCTTTGCTCTTCATATTAAAATTTGTAATGTATTCACTGCCACGCTTGCGTTCTCGAAGTTCGTTAAACAGCTCTAGCGATACGGGGACGTGACATCAAACAAACAAACGAACAAACAATTGACGTCATACTTTAAGCGTATCTGACGTCGCAAACATTAACTAGACAACTGTTTGAAGAAAGAAGTTGAGTTACAATATTTAAGACATGACTGGATCCTACCAAATCTGGAAGACGAAAAGGCTAGCAATTTGTACACAGTATTTTAAACCAGGGAGAAGTGTAGTTATTCTACGAAATCGGATCCAGCCTGTCCCTTTGCTGCCCTCCCCTAGCGACGCCCTAAGCCGAGGCGCGTACCCCACAAGAGGCACCTAGCGTGTAGTCGCTTAGTTTATAAGTTTTTTTGCTCTGGCCGGAGATCATAAATTCTAAGGCACCACAGGACAGTTAAGCAGCCCAACCTCCTAGATGACAATGCGAGATGCCATACAGAAAATAAAGTTATACTGCCTTTCCTGAATTTTATAGATCATCAAGTACCTAGTGGTGGTCAGAAGGTCAATTCCTGTAGTAAAAAACGTTCATAACCCAGCTACAATTTCATCACCCAGTTTCGGTCATCGATCAGTCTCTCCGTAGATAAATAAAGATTAGCTTTGTCCTCAGTAATCTTTAGTTAATAAGTTCAATTTCCCAGCTAAATGGCTTTCCCAGCCATTTAGCTGGGAAATTGAACTTATTAACTACCGTCACCTATTTATTTAACCTACAAAATAATCTTCTTCTTAGGACTCCAAGCTGTCTGTTGTGTGTCAACGGATAATAGAGATTAGTTTGTATCTGTCTTACAATATGATGCAGGTTGACTTATGACTTATATTGTTGAAACTGAAACAGAATTCAGTGTGGAAAATGTAATATTCAGGAGTCGCAGTTTTGTACAGACGAAGAGAAATGATGTCTTAATATGCCAACTTCAAGAAGTCATGAGAAATTATATCTCGTTGTACTGAGATCCCGATTTTTTTATAATAAAATACGCGTAGTTTATTGTTAAAATATTAGGGTTTCGTAAGAAAATACAGGAGGACGAAATCTTGGGTAGAGAAGCTTTGTAAAAATATAAGACTGGAATTGCAAGTAGGTAAAAATTTGCAAATAGCAATATCATTATAGTTGGATAAGCACAGGAGTAGATTTGAAACTGTAGATCTGTTCAGTACACCAATCAAGCTTTACATTTCACTACTTAGGAAAGCCGATGGACCATAACCAACAAACAAAACGCCTGAATACCTCTCAAAAGAGCTTTAAATCATATTATTTCACACTCTCAAAATACAATTATTTTAAACGAAATCGTTTATAAACAATTACATTCTCGCATCACTATTCCTTATATGTTAATACGAAACAAATGGAAATGTAGCCGAGATGAAATGCAAATATATTCAATTAATCCATGCGCCAGTCTGTATTGGGTGTCGCTAAGCTGTGATTGGTGGATTGGCGTTAAGTCGTTCAACCGTACGAAAGTGGTTTGACGTTTACAGAATAGGGACGTGGGTGAATTTGAATATGTTTGCTTATTAGTTTTAGTGAGGGGCTGTTGGTTCAGGTTGGGCAATTTTGAAGCTTTGATTGTAAGGTCTTGGATATTTGGGATACTTCGGCTTTTGCTTTGATTGGATATTGGTAAATCTTTGCTGGACTAAGTTTTGGATAGAGTTGCTGTTTTGGAAAGGTCATTGTTTGGTAGTGGGTACGCAGTAAGTACCTACTGTAAAGTTTCTGTAGGATAATTCACGTAACTAAAGAAGTGCTGTTGCAGTGTAGTTGCAATTAAGTTTCGATCAAAACAACGCTTTTCGAATTCTCTACCGCTGTCAGGCACGTTCGCGGCAAGTTCGTTTCACACGAGCGCAATAACGGTATTCTACTGTTGCGCGTCTTTGGTGCTTGCTTCGGAACGCAACATGACGGTATTCTACTATTCGTTTGACGCCTCAAAATTACAGTTAAATAGCACTAAAATATGTACTGGGGTATTTTTTAATATTAAAATAACGCCATATTCATTTTCAAACCATTTTTCATTTAATTTCATTTTCATTCATTGAAATGTAATCGATTCTATTCAATTATTTAGTGAGTAATATTTTTTCTCTCATGTGGCTATACCATAAGTAAGTTTGGTAGAGTTTAGTTGTCGTACAGTTGACGTGCAGTTCACGCGCAGCTTACGCAGAGTTCAATGATTACAAGAATACCATTTATCACTCAAACTTTAACTTAATTGTAACTGCACTACAACTTCATCAACGCGTCATAAAATTACGTTAAGGGCGATAAGTTTTACGGTATCAGTCGTATACCGACGCGGTGCGTTAGGAATTTATTTATTTATTTATGATGTGTTAGGAGTTGGAGGGTTTCAAGAACAAATACAGAGTGTATAAAAGAAACATTTAGTCAAAGCTTTCGACCAAGTTGCATTACGCATGCAACCTTTACAGTAAATTTAAGATATATAGATCTGTATGTATCAACATGTGCTTTGTTCAAAGGTAAAAGATCCTCTCTATTCTTTGAAGTTTGTTTTTTAAAATAGGTGTATAGAGATATAACATTGCCATTAACTATGCATATTGCCTGTAATGCATGAAAATTAATGTGTTCACGGGTTTGCTCAACAATACAGGGGCACAACCTCTGAGGTAATTAAGCGAATTAGTAGAAATCGTCACGTAACGAAACGCGTGTGTGTATGTGTGCGTGTATCGAGCCTACTACAAACAAATGAATTATTATATTATTATTTTTATATATTTTCTTTTTTTGTACAGGCACGTACGTAAAGAACTTCGTTCCTTACGGGGCTTCCCCGATCGCACTTTTTTTTTGTTAGCCTGTTTTGTCTGCCTTCCATCTTTCCCGATCATAGGCCTCATCCCACCAGTTTTGGAGGAATCCGGCCAGTTCGTCCCGCCATCTCCTTCGTGGCCTGTCGCGACTCCGTCTTACTGTCTCAAAACACCAGTTCTGTTAAGTAACAATATTTAAAATATGTTTTCATAATAAAATATTGGAACTTGCCGATACGGTAGGCGCAGTGGTTGAACGTTTGACGGCTGTGCTGAATGTCGCGGGTTCGATTCCCGCACGGAACAAATATTTGTATGGCCTACAGATAGTTGTTCCGGGTTTGTGTATGTGAGTTTATATTAGGTCCTTACATATGAAATTGCCGATACTTAATAGTTGCAACTTTGAAATCAAATATCTTATGTTTGATTAGGAATTCCAAATTCAAAATTATTTCAAAATATAGACTGAAGAATATTGTTTTAAAATTCGTGTTTCATTTGTTTCACGACATTTGTTTGGGCTTGAAAATTGCTATAACAACAACAATGGAGAAATTAAAAATTCGCGGTATTTACGAATAATGAGTTCCACCGTGGCACTAGTGCCGCAGAAAGGGCTCGAAGGATTTACGACGTGTACGGGCCAGGCACCGCTAACGAACGAACGGTGCGTTTTTGGTTTCATCGTTTCCGTTCTGGAAATTTCGATTTACAAAATGAGCCTCGTGGACGACCGGGTACCCAAGTGAATAATGAAGAATTGAAAGCGATAGTGGACGCGGATCCATTTTAAACAACTTCTGAATTAGCAGCACCCTTCGAAGTAACTGACAAAACAATCGTTATCCATTTGCGTCAAATTGGAAAAGTAAAAACGCTCGAAAAGTGGGTACCGTACGAATTGACTGAAGCACACCAAGAAACACGCGTCGGTTGCTGCGCTTCTTTGCTCAATTATCACCATAATGAGGGAATGTTGAATCGTATTGTCACTTGTGATGAGAAGTGGATCGTGTACGATAATCGCATGCAATCATCACATGGCTTAACCCTGGAGAACCGGCAAAATCTTGCCCCAAGCGAAAACTGACCAAAAAGAAGATTCTGGTTAGTGTTTGATGGACCTGTGCTGGTGTCATCCACTACAGCTTCTTGAGATCAGGCCAGACGATTACAGCAGACATGTATTGCCAACATTTGCAAACAATGATGGAAAAGCTCACAATTAAACAACCGAGACTGGTCAATTGCTCTAGCCCATTGATCCTTCAGGATAACGCTCGACCACATACTGCACATGAGACGGTCGCCAAGTTAGAGGAGCTGCGACTGGAAACTCTGCGTCACCCACCATACTCTCCAGATCTTGCCCCAACCGATTACCACTTTTTCTGAAATTTGGACAACTTTCTACATGAAAAAAAAAACAATTCTGATGAGGCAGTGAAAACAGCCTTCAAGCAGTTCATCAATTTTCGCTCCCAGGATTTTTTTACGAAAGGGATCAATAAGCTACCGATAAAACGGCGAAATTGTATTGATAATAACGGTGCATACTTCAATTGATTAAATATATAACTTCTTTTAAAAAAGTTATTTTTAATTTTTTGATACCGAGCGGCAATTTCATATGTAAAGACCCATTTTGTATGTTTGTAAACGCACCCACCACACAAGAGCAATTCCTAGTGTCATCATCATCATCATCAGCCTCAAGATGTCCACTGTTGAACAAAGGCCTCCCCCATAAGGGGGGGGGGGGGGGCGGGGTTGCCATAATCCCCACGCCAGTCCAATCTCCATTCCTAGTATAGTGGAAAGTATTTAAAAAAAAAACTTTCACCTTAAATATTCTCATAACTCTCTCAGTTTGTTGCGATCACCCACTTAGGTAGCACGCACCTCGCTCGTTCACTGCGCTAGTTTACCTACGCACCTCTCGGACAACCGGTTTTGTGTTCAGTGGCTCTAAACATTTTACCTGTCATATATTAATATCGCTCGGACTCTCGGTCAAGTATGATGAAGTGTGCCAGCTGTGATATTGACTTCAATGACGGTGTTCAATGTACCTCATGTTTAAGACACCTTGATTTTGGCTGCGCTAGCATCACTGAGGCTGGATGGAGGAAGCTGGGTAATGACAGAAGAGCTGTTTGGAGATGTCCGAAGTGCCGGATTTCTTCACCGTCACTGACTCCGTCCCCGTCTCCAGCTCCAACACCTGAAGGAACCGTATCTCTGGATACTGTTCTTTCCGAGATCCGTGAGATCAAAGCTCAACTTGCTGGCCTACCGTCGCTTACTAGGGACGTTAAGTGCATTAAGGAGGAACTCAAAGAGCTTAGGACTTCCAATGAATTCGAGAGTAAACGGCTGGATGACTTCTCTGTCAAAATTGCGGGCATTGAGTCCAGAGTTGTTGGGTTGGAGCAGCTTCAGGAATCTGTTTGCTCTCTTCAATCTGACGTTGACTTTATTAAGTCAGAGTTGTCCGCTAGTGACCAGAGAACGAGGCTTAATAATGTTGAGATCAAGGGCATTCCTATAAAAAAGGATGAAAACCTGTTCACTGTTTTGGATAAGATCAGCCAGAAGGTTAATTTTACTTTTCCCAAAACCCAAATTAACTACATATCGAGAATCCCGCTATTTAACACCAAGGATAAGGCAATTGTGGTTAGCTTTCTGAACAGATATGTCAAAGAGGACTTTGTTGCTGCTGCGCGCTCCGTCAAGACGCTATCTACTCTTGAGCTTGGTTTCGAAGGCCAAAGTAACCGGGTCTACGTCAATGATCACCTAAACGCCGACTCCAATAAGTTGCTCAATAAAACCCGAGCATTGGCAAAGGATAGGGAGTTTAAGTACGTCTGGGTTAAACACGGAAAGATCCATGTCCGTAAGCAGGAAGGGTCGGCTGTCCTCGTAATATCCAATGAAAAGGATTTAAACAAACTAAATTAGAGTATTGCATTTTTTGTTTACTATTTTATAATCATCACGCTATCTTAAAACACAAGTCTATAAGTGAACTTCATAGTTATTTTGTCACGCTAACCTCAACTGTTTATTACTTGTTTTCTTTAGTAAAAGGTTTAGCATCGCTGCCGTACTGGAAGCTTCGACACCTCGCTATTGTACTCGCTAATGAGCCTTTTGTTCCTCTTATCGCGCTGTTCTATTCACTAGAAAAATTTAACTTATGCTTATCTCGCTCGCACTCATCGGTGACTCTGATTATTGCCTATCTCCTCGCACAGCTACCTGCAATTTTGCTACTAGTTGCCGTCAGTTTTGTGTTGATTAATATATATCTATGTGTATTTACCTTGCCAGCTGTTTTGTTATTTGGTAATAGGATATTTTTTAATGTTTATGACTATTGTTCGCGTATTGTAACATTGTCACTGCAATCGTTGATTGTCTGTTTTAAGGCTGAATGGATGGTTGATACCCTGCTATGTATTTTGCTACTATATCTTATTTTAATTATCAATGGCTTCAAGTAGCAATAATAAACTGAATGTCTATTATCAGAATGTCCGTGGGCTTCGTACCAAAACAGTAACTTTTTATCGCGAATTATGCCTGTCATCTTACGATGTTATTGTATTGACGGAAACCTGGTTAGTGGACGGCATCTCTAATTCGGAGCTATTCGGTGATCAGTATTTTGTGTGGCGTCGCGACCGGGATTACGGTCTTACGGCTCAAACTCGCGGTGGTGGTGTTTTGATAGCTGTCCGTAAATGTATAGCTGCGGTCCCGCAACCGTTATTTCAATCCTCGGCTGAGGACTTATGGGTAACATTGACTGTGCGTCAACCTATCTCTAAAAACTGCGTTAAGTTAAATATCTGCACCGTTTACCTATGTAATCAAAACCGTGGTTTCACATTTTCTGAGCAATTGTCTAATTTTCTCGGAAGTTTGAACAACTCCGTGCTAAATAATCCAACTGATTATTATCTCATTATTGGCGACTTTAATTTGAGTGGGATCTCGTGGCAATCAAAGGACAACACATTACTACCTGTAAATATTTCTAGTAGTGATGAGTACATGCTTACGGATGATCTGCGTGTGTTGGGGCTCGTCCAATATAATGGAATATTAAATAATTACGGTAAGATTTTAGATTTGGTGTTGTGTAATGAGCCTGTCTTAGTGTATGAATGTTTATCTCCTCTAACACCTGCTGACAAATATCACCCTGCCCTTTGTATCGCAGTCAACTTTTTTGAGTACAGTCACTTAACTCCCGCGCCTTATACTCGGTATCTTTACGACAAAGGTAATTTTGCGGAAATCAATAAGGAAATATCAGCCATTGACTGGACGAACCTACTTCTTGAAATGTCGCTGGATGACGCTGTGAATTATTTTTATTCTACCATAGCTAACATTCAAAATAAATTCGTTCCTCCTGTGACAGTTTTTCCTAGCACGTACCCATCTTGGTATACCCCTTCACTTAAACGTCTCATAAAGGAGAAATCCAAATATCTCCGTAAATATAAGTCGTACGGTAGGCTTTCTGATGGATCAACTTTTAAACATTTACGGGATAGAGTTAAAAAACTCGAAGTGGATTGTTACGCCAACTATTTAGCGACTACAGAAGCTTCTATTGAAATCAACCCTAAGCGTTTCTGGAGCTTTGTGAAGCAGCGGTCTAAATCTAATATAATGCCCAGCTACCTCAAGTATGGTGATGTAACACTTTCCTCCCCGGATTCCATTTGTAACGCGTTTTCTTCCCACTTTTATTCCACATTCCTTAACCCTAGTGTTGTATCGTCTAATAATCCCCGTCCTCCGCAAACGGTGGTTAATCTAAATATACCTTCAGATATTCATACGATTGAAATTGATCCAAATGTTATAGCTAAGTTAATTAATAATTTGGATCCATTTAAATCAGGTGGCCCGGACCACTTATCACCTAAATTTCTGATTGGATGTGCTAAATCAATAGCCTTGCCAGTATCTCTCCTATTTAAAAAATCACTCTCTTCATGTACTGTTCCCCATATCTGGAAGTCAGCTTTTATAACTCCAGTGCATAAAAAAGGGCATAAAAATGAAGTGGTTAACTATAGGCCAATTTCCAAATTGTGCATATTAGCTAAGGTTTTTGAGAGAGTGGTTTATGATCAAGTTTATGCAGCGCTCAGGCAGTCTTTTAGTCCTTCGCAGCATGGGTTCCTTAAAGGCCGTTCAACCGTTTCCAACTTGGCTCTGCTTAATGACTTTCTAACTGAAAGGATGGATGATGGGGCGCAAGTCGATGTCGTTTACACGGACTATAGCAAAGCTTTTGATAGAATCGATCATGACATCCTCAAAACGAAGCTTTTTAACAACGGCATTAGAGGTGACTTGCTACGATGGTTTTCCTCTTATTTAGAAAACAGGTCCCAAGCTGTCGTTATCAGTAATTACATCTCAAGTTGGGTTTCGGCTCCTAGTGGTGTTCCTCAGGGTTCGCTGATGGGTCCTTTACTTTTTATCATTTATGTGAGCGACATCGACTCGTGTTTCCATTACTCAAACTTGCTATGTTTTGCTGATGATATGAAGATATTTTCTTCAATATCATCATTGGATGACATGGATGCTCTCCAATCTGATCTAGCACGTTTGGACGAGTACTGCCAGATCAATAAATTGGATTTAAACCCATCAAAATGCTCCGTGATATCATTTAGTAGAAAACGCGTGCCACTCCCTACTACTTATATGCTCAAAGGACAGCTATTACAGCGATGTGATGGAGTGCGTGACTTAGGTGTATATCACGATTCTAAGCTTTTATTTAACACTCACATTGAGCATATAGTGGCTAAAGCCTCGAGGTCGCTCGGCTTTGTTATGAGACTTGCAGGTTGTTTTAAGAAAGCTAAAACCCTCAAAATTTTGTATTGCTCATTCGTGCGAAGTCACCTCGAATATGCGGAACAAATTTGGAACCCATGCTATAATAAATACATTGATCAAATTGAAAATATCCAAAAAAGATTCATTCGTTTTCTATGTTTCCGCCTCCGCATTCAATACCACTCCGTGAACTATTTAGATCTATGCAAAAAAATCCATTTGCAGCCACTTATAAATCGTCGAAGGGTGGCGGATTGTACATATCTCTTAAAAATTATAGCAAATGAGATTGATTGTCCTGATATTTTGCGTAAACTGCATTTCAATGTCCCCCAGAGATCAGTAAGATTTAACCCACCTATTTCCATACCCTCCTCTTCTTCTAATTATAGGCGTAATTCTTACCTAGTGCGAGCGAGCAAAGACCTTAACTCATTGTGTAAGCGATTCTCATTTGACGTGTTTACCACCAAAAGCTTTTCAGTGCGGAATCAGCTAAACCTTGACTTTTTCAAAAGTGAATAGTTTTACTGTTGTCCATTAGTGTTAGTGATTTAATAATCCTTTAACTCTTTAAATTTTCTGATTGTTGTGCGTGTTTCCCGTGATCCTTAAGATCTCTATAGATTAATATATTTCTAGCCGTGAGAACCTATAATTGGCTTTATGTAACATATTCAACTTCTGTATTCCAATCTTTGTATAGCTGTTGGTTTTCCATGTAAATAAATAAATAAATAAATAACCATTTTCCACGTTCCAGGAATGATCCAGAATAAAAAATATGGCAATAGTAGAAATAACATTATTGGCTCCGTTAGTACCTTTACGTATTTTGACAATTAGGAATTTTAACACACCTCCTACACTATTCTTCACCATTATTAAAACTCCTACCTTCAAAGAAAAAAGCAATTTATTTCACACAAAACATCTGCAAAAATAAAAAATATATGTCACGACTCCATATATTCATGAATTCTTCCAAATAATAACATAGAAACACGTTAGGTGTACACGAGGCGAAAGCTGGCGTGGAGTCGACAAGTGCTCATCTTTTCGGGGACTATTAAATTACTTTATTCACCTCCATGCTAGCTGCTGTGAAACAGATGAGGTGGCGTAAGCGATAGGGGAAGAGCGGCAAAAAAATAATTGTATAATTAAATGAAAAATCCAAATATTTATTCGAAATTTGACCGCATTACTATTCCGCATGTAGGTATGAATGTGGTTTAGTTAACATTGGTAAGTACCTATATTAAATAGTTCTTCTTTTTTATCATTAAATTTTAATTAATTCTTTTAACTTTTTACACATATTTAGGAATACATTCTCGACCTAAGCTTAAATACTCAGTGTTACTTATGCAATTTATTATCTGTATTCTGTTTTGTATTCCTGTAAATAAATAAATTTATTGCATTACCGAGATTTTAACCTTAAAATTTTAAGATACCATTATGGTTTTATACAAAACACCATTTAAAACATTCTTCACGGCTGTGACCAAGAAGCTTATAACAAAAGTGGAGAAATCACGTCACTATTTTGCGGCAGGGATTGGTATCTCCTTCTGGTAACCCTTAACAGACAGAGATAGAGACAGCATTAGAGACCCGCGACACAATGCAGCACGACAAACCAACGAAGAAGGTGGCTGGCAGCGGATGGATGCAGGCTGCCCAAGACCGGGTTGGTTCACGATCTCTGGGCCTCCCCCAGAGATCGTGAACCAACCCGGTCTTGGGCAGCCTATGTTCAGCAGTAGACGGCAATAGGCTGTTATGATGATGAAAAAAACACACAGCTTTATAATCTCCAAAATAGCTTTTTTACAAAAAAAGACAACCGCCTTCAAAATCTAAATAGTGATAAATAACTTTAGCACAGAACACACATGACTTTAGTTTCGGAAGTCGGTGGCTTTGCACTGTTTGTTGCTTTGTATTGTCACTTTTCTTCCGACTTCCGAAACTAAAGTCGTGTGTTTTAAATTTTTTTGCTTTATAGTACCTCCTTATCATCCAAGTTCATTAAGAAACGGCAATATAGTCAAAACAGAGATTGAAAGAGTACAAGGTTGGAGAAACTTAAAACATCATCTATGCATAATTTTTTGCTTTCTGACGATTTTTTTTCTAAAAGTGCCGAATTAATTTCTATAACATTTACATGGGACCACCCCTGAGGCACACCCTATCTATTAAAAAAACCATTTTCAAAATCGCTTTACAATTGCCGGAGAAATCGCCTAACAAACATACAAAAAAAATATACAGTCGGGTTGAGAACCTCCTTTTATTTAAGTCGGTTGAAAAGGGCTTTCACTAGATACTCTTTGTTGTGTTCTGCCTATATTTATTATTGTATTATTAGTTTCTTGGCTACACAGGCACTTTTGGTAAGTTTACATTTTTGCCAGGAATTTAACATTGTCACTGAGATGAGATTGTGACTATTATATTTTGTAACTTTTTAATTAGTAGAATTAGTCTTCACACCCCGCTACCGATCATAAATTAAACATCATCACAAACTCAGACGTCTGTGCAATTTATGACGTCTAACTGTGAAACGGACCTGTCCTTTTGTGGTGCGTACACAAGTCTGGAATATTCCAGTTTATGCATTATAACCGCTTCTCAGAGAGCAACTCAAGAACGGAACGCAAAGCGAAATGTTTCTTGAGTTTATGAGAAAACTTTCATCTCTATATAGTTTCCAGGATAGTTCGGAGATCTTTAGAAATGGCCCAGTGGTTTCTGGAGGAAACCAAAAATCATCTCATTCTTAATCTTTGCAAATATTTAAAAAAACTTAAACACAAGGACGTAGGTATAGGTTTGAATACACGGAGAAGTTCCTTCAATCATGAGTGTATCACATTACATTCATAACACAAATACATAAAGGTCAATTTGGACCAAACTTAAGCATGCTCCTTTTTTTTTTCTTATGATTTATGCCCCCGTTGTCAGAAAAGGCATGCCTTTGACTTTCTCTAATTTTTCGTCAGCTGTCTAAACTCAACTTAACTCGCACATTCATTACACTTCACACATACACTATACCTACAGGTAAACACTTTATTAACTTAAGTAACTTGTTAAAATGTTATATACCTAAATCTTACCGGACTATGCTGTGTGTACCTTTTTACCCTATCATTTTGTAAGACGAAGGAGACTAGTCTCCACGACACAGGGAATCCTAGTGTGGAGACTATGGTTATTTTGTACTGCGAAACTGTGTTTCTGACAATAAAAAATTATTTTATTCGTTTTGCTTTTCAATATAAATACTGAAAAAATAATAATATAAGACTAACCTATTTTATTTAATGACCTGTTTACATTTTTTTAAATTAAATTATAATGTTGACCTACATATTGTGTATACTAACTTCAACTCGCTACTTTATCTGCGTTAACTGCAGAACTAAGCCAAATTCCTAAATTATCTCACACGAGCCCAAAAACAAGCCCAAATTCATAAGTTAAGCAATATCTAATCATCATCATCATCAGCCGGAAAACGTCCAATGCTGAACAAAGGCCTCCTCCATAGAACGCCACAACGAGCGGAAACCTGCCGCTTGCATCCACCGGTTACCCGCGACCTTAACAATGTCGTCGGTCCATCTGGTGGGAGGCCTACCAACTCTGCGTCTTCCGGTTCGTGGTCGCCACTCGAGAACCTTGCTTGCCCATCGGTTATCGGTTCTTCGAGCAATGTGGCCTGCCCATTGCCACTTAAACTTGCAAGGGACAATGCCAGAAACTCTATAGAACTTTGCCCCACTCAATAAAAGTTATGTGCATTATATAGCATCTTACTGTTTATTTATTGCTGATAACTTAACATTAGTCTTAGTGACTGTAGAACTTGCGGTTTCCGTTTAAATATAAAAACAATAATGACATTGATTATAGGTTAAATTGTATTTTAGGTAAAATGAGTTTGTATTTTGTGGGTAGGTATTTCGTTATACGCAAGTTCTAAAGAAAAACTATTTACTATAGAAAGGTTTCTATATTCATTACAATTATTTTCATTAATTTACTTTTCTGTACATGGGTTACCTTTTCTGTACATGGGTGGGGCAGGGTCTGGCATTGTCATTTTGAGAGCTATGTCGGTGACCTTAAGTTAGTTCTTCGGCGGAACAATAACAAGCAGAAGCGGACGCGAAAGCAATATCTATACGTGTGCAATATCTATATTTTTGTTCAGTAGTTTAAGCCTAAAAGAATAACAAACATTCATCCATCCATCTTTACAATTTCTCGCATTTATAATATCTAGTAATAGTATAGTAGGACTTATTGTGGTGCTAATATAAATAAAATTATACCCAATTTATTATTACAGACGCGTACATTTAATTTTAGTAACTTCTACATAGGTAGGTACTACAATCACAGTTGCTTTCACTCCGCCCACCCCAAACCATTGTCCGAAGTTAAATCTATTTCAGATTGCATCCCACTTCATAACATCGACAGTCTGGAGAGTTACACATACATGTATAGGTACCAATGTATAACGCGGTATCTGTATGCAAATTTTCGCGTGCATTGTGCGTTACGAACGCGTCGATAGCGCGGACGGGGGGAAGTTTGGTAACAATTGTGTTCCCCGTTAAATTGTGTTGTACAAACTGATGTACTTTGATTCGACTGTGTGTTTCGTCTGTTTTGAAGGTTTTGTGTTTGTACCTTTAGAATTCAGTTGGGTATAAGAGTGGTTCGTTGGCCGGAGTAACAGACTTTACGGATTTGTGACAGTATGTTTCGTTTCTTGAACACATTCATTCATTTCAAGTGTCAGTTCAATTGTTTAAAAAGCGTTGTTGTGGGGTATCGTAGGTGCGTTTACAAACATACAAACTCACACAAATAGCCACACCCGGAACAACTACTCTTGTAGGCCATACAAGTATGTATTTGATCCGTGCGAGAATCAGATCCGCGACACGCAGCACAACAGCCAAACGTTCAGCCACTGCGCCAACCGTGTCGTCATTCAGAATACACATAGACCTTAGTGTCACAATTTGTATATTTATAAAACACTAGCTTCCACGAGTTCGCCCGCGTGGAAGTCAAATATACTACGAAACAAATGACAATATCCGTCATATATTCGGAAATAATGTAGTTTTCTATTAGTGAAAGAATTTTTGAAATCGGATAAGTAGTTCGGAAGATTACCTCCTACGTCCAAAACAAACTTCACCTCTTAGTACTATTAGTATAGATCAAGGTCATCCATTCCCACATTCATCAACTGACTTAACGCCAAATCTCGAAACTGCTTGACCTATGAACCTGAAATATGGCAGGTAGGTAGTTTATAGGTAGAAGACGTCAATTAAATAAGTAGATTTCCTGACCAGGAAGGAGTCCGTGGCTAAGCAAAAGTCATACACATCGATCGCTCAAGGTTAAGCTACGTTCGCCGCAGTCGGTCGGTGGATGAGGACTATCCATATCATACCAAAACCCTTGCTTGCCTCGGAAAGCACGTAAAGCTGTAGATCCCGGTTATCATTTGTAGATCTTTGGCAGTCGTTATGGGTGGTCAGAAGCCAGAAAGTTTGACAACCAGTCTTACCACACTTTTTAGGGCCCATTAATTATGTCAATTACCATCCGTGGTGCTTAGCAACTGGGTTTCTCCCAGTTGTAAACGTCCCTTTGTGCCTGTTGGCCTAGTTCTGTTCTGTCTCCTGCTTGATTTGGAGGGAAGTGGAAAATATGTTTTTCTTACTCCTCCGCTGTTCTTTTCTGATTAATTTCGTTGCGGGATCCAAGACTGTTAATAATAATAATAATAATAATAATAAAGTGATCCTAAACACATGCAGGTTAGTAAGAGTGATCCTAAACACATGCAGGTTAGTAAGAAAGTTTCTACAGTGTGAGCCGGACAATATTATACAGTCTGCGCACAACCACGTGGAATCTAATATTTCCATACCCGCACTTAACCCAACTGATGAACACTTGGCTTAGGCCCGTGCCACCAGAACTTCCCGGGTAGCCGGAGGAACAAAAATATGATAACAAAAATAATAATAATAAATGAAATAGGCCCCCTCCACGACACATAACGACAAACATTTTACACACCACACGCTGCATTTACTTGGCTTCCGCCCGTAAATATAGCTGAATCCAGCCATAGAGCTGAGAATATTTAACTCAACTGAAAATAATAATAATATGTGGGGACATTTTTCACACACGGCCATCTGACCCCAAAACTAGGGAGACCCTGTACTATGGGTGTCAGACAGCTGATATACATACACAAATACATTTTATTTGTAAATACATACATATATAGATAAACAACACCCAGACACAAGCCAAACACAAGTGCTCATCACACAAATGTTTACCCTGGGCGTGAATCGCTCTGGGACTCGTCGAGCTTCATTGCTCTGGCGCTTTTCTGGTCACCACTGTTGATTCTGGCTTACAGGAGTTACAGTGGTTAGGGAATAGTGTGGCGGGCTTGTCCCAATTAAAAAAAAAACCAGTCTTACCAATGGGTATCGTGTTACCCGATATCTGGGTTGTGGAGGTCAGAAAGGCAGTCGCTCCATGTGATACTGGTATTCAGCTGCATCAGGTTAGACTGGAAACTGACCCCAACATAGTTTAGGAAAGTCTAGGCAGATGATAATAATTAAGCGATAGGGCCGAATTAAAGGAGTCTTTGTCTTACACGTGGATGTAGTTGTTAACAGAAACAAATAAATAATAGATAATTCTATATTTAGAACAAAAAACACACAAAGCAAATTACGCAGAAACACACAGGAACAAACAACGCCAACAATAGTAAGGTTGTGTGTGAAGTGAAGTGAAGAAAATGATCATAAGAATGATATTAGAAAATAATACCTTTTTTATTACAAAAAAGACAACCGCCTTCAAAAACCGAAAAGTGAAAAATAACTTTAAAACACAACACACATGACTTTAGTTTCGGAAGTCGGTGGCTTGGCTGTTCTATTTGTTGATTTGTATTGCCACCGACTTCCGAAACTAAAGTCATGTGTCACCCTATCCATAAAAAAAAAACAAAAACGCTTTACATATGCCGGAGAAATCGCGTAACAAATATACAAAAAACAGACGAATTGAGAACCTTCTTTTTGAAGTCGGTTGAAAATAGAAATATCTGCTGTTTGTCTATTCTGTTACATTCTCACTCGGTGAACACCTAGGTGAAGTGAGCTTGTTATCTGTCCCGATGCTAGGGATTTACAAAGCACTACAATCGGATGATCTCTTCACCTAGGTGTTCACCGAGGGAGATTGTAACAGAATAGCTCTGCTGTTATATATACCAACTTGTTGTTTTGTTTTGTAGTCAACTTGTTGTTTTGTAGTCAATAAGTAATTTAAACTCAAAGAAATTTTATAAATAACAAAAGGGCACTAAAATCTAGATTATTTTTAGTTTAGTATTCTTTGTCTGTTAATAATATGCTAGACTGTTGTTGATGTTTTGTTCGAAGCGCGCTGTCGATAATAATCCCCTCTCATTGCGTTTCCATACCAAGTCTTGGCACTGTCTGGTCACTGAATTTCATAAGGATAATCAAGGTATTCTTCAAGTTTCAGCATAATAATAAACTGCACAAAAGTTTATTACAAGCAAAAATCTCGCTACACATATTTTAAACCAGACACATGCCCACGTATTTAACCCCAAACCGCAAGGTAAAACGCCAGCCAACCAAAATTTAAAAGCCTCGCAAATTATATTTCACTCGGCGCAAAATCTCATATCGCGATATACGACACACACAACTTGGCAATTTGGCATTACCAAAGGATTTCAGTTCATTCCCTTCAGTTTCTTACTGTCAAATTATCCCGAATGTAACGAACTGGATTAGGCTTGGAATATCAAGGGAAAGAAAGTGATTTTTTTCCCTCTATACCGTACCGTAATTTGAATATATTATGGCTTGATTGTTAGCTTAGAAAGAGCGAGGTAAGTCGGGCTTTTGTTCTGGAAAAAGTTTAGTTTCCAGCTGGCTTACTTGGCTGACATTTTTACTTGACGTTCTCAAGATGTGTGGGCCTAAGGGTTAACAAACAGAGCAGGTATAATGCTTGAGCAGTTTTCATTTATATTTATCATCATCTGCCTAACTGTGTTCGGGTCGGCTTCCAGTTTAATCGGATGCAGCAGAAAACCAGTATTTCACATAGAGCGACTGCTGACCTCCCCAACCCAGTTACTGGGTAACACTATACCCCTTACCAGAAATAGTAGTCAAACTTTCTGACTTCTGACCATTCATAAAGACTGTCAAAGATCTACGAATGACAGCCGAGACCAACCGCGGCTTTATGAAGATTCGGACACATTCGGGCATTTCGGATTTTTTTACGAATATTTGATCCAGGCTCTAATAAAAGCGTGTTAAAAACAGTACACTAGAATGCAACGTCAACACGGTTCAATGATTGGCCAAATATAATATCAAGTCTTTATTAATTTGACGACACGGTTGGCGCAGTGGCTGAGCGATCGACTGCTGCGCAGCGTGTTGCGGGTTCGATTCCCGCCCAGGGTAAACATTTATATGATGAGCACTTGTGTTTGCCTTGTGTATGGGTATTGTTTGTCTATAAATGTAGGTATTAAAAAAATGTATTTGTGTATGTATATCAGCTGTCTGATACCCATTAGTACAGGGTCTCCCTAGTTTGGGGTCAGGTGGCCGTGTGTAAAAATGTCCCCACATATTACATATATTATATTTATTTTGTTACTGGTGATTGAATAGACAAACAGAAACAAACAACAAGAAATAGTAGGTAAGTAGAATTCTACAAATAAAAACGACACAAAAACACGAGTAATCTAAATGTTATACACGTGCCAAATACAAATACACATTACTTGCTAATATCCACGCAAAAGTTTCTTATTAATAAGAAACTTTATTTAATAACATGGTAAAAGTTTCACAATATAAGGATGATATTGTAATGGTTCTCTTTCGTTGTGTAAGTGCAGGTATAATATGGTCCTTAGAAAGCGGTGAAGAAGTGATACAGGTAATACCATCATCATAAAATATTATACGTTGGACGTCCACTGCTGGACAAAAGCTGCCCATTTACATTTCCAAAAGGACCAGTTGGAAACTGTTTGTATCCAGCGTGTTCCTGCAGTCTTAATGAGGTAGACCGACGACCTCCCTACCTACCTAACCTACGTCCTATACCGAAATAGTATTGACGATTAATATGAATGGTTGTATTGGTTAGGGTATTACATCCATTCTTGAAAAGTGTCTCAATTAAATTCTGTAGTGTTAATAACACAAAAACACAATTTTTTTATTCAATCGATAAGTGCCATAAAAATGCATTTAAATAAAAAAAACAAATTTATTTTTATAGCCATATTGCTCTGTGGAAATGACGTCAGTTGGCTGTGTAACATTTCCCGACTGTTTTCTCAATATCTCAATAATATTTTTCTAGATTTTTTCCCATAGGTATACAGTAAAATTCCATTAAATAAATATTGGTTACTTCGTAGAAATGAGGAGATCTGTAGGCGAACCAAATTACCCACATAGCCTAGCGAATCAGGAAGTGGAAGTGGCAATGGATAGGACACCTAGCACGCAGAATAAGGCAGATGGGGGGCCGCGAATTTTTGATTGAATTGGTTGATGTCGATGAGAAAGTAAACATCATAAATATATCATAAAAAATAAATATCAATTTTTTTTCATTTCTTCAAAACTAGCTTTTAACTTTAATTCCACAAAGTGCATAATTGTAAAAACAATAGCAATAGTTTTTTTACCTTGCAGGTATACCTTTCTTAATCAATTATTTTCCAAGCGCAGGTGTGAAGTTCGAATAAGAACCAAGCGAGCAATCTAGTAGATTAAACTGTGATTAAATGCGTTTTAAGGTGGGTGTACACAGACCGAATAATACACAGAGGGGAGATTTGTTGTAGATGTATAGATATAAACCTGCTACCGATGTATGGGGTGTGAAAAGACATACTACATGGCCGTTAACAGTGCACACTGCCTATCTGATTAAGTAATATAGAGCAAATGGTGTGGAGAAGACTTTAATTCTTACTATGAAAAAAGCTTTTTTACAAAAAAGACAACCGCCTTCAAAAACCAAAAAGGGAAAAATAACTTTAGAACAGAACACACATGACTTTAGTATCGGAAGTCAGTGGCTTGGTCAGGAAAGTCATGTGTGTTCTGTTTTAAAGTTATTTTTCACTTTTTGGTCTCTGAAGGCGGTTGTCTTTTTAGTAAAAAAGCTTTTTCATTTTTCGCTTTTTAATACCTACTTCCTTATCATCCAATTCCATTAAGAAATGGCAACACAGTCAAAACAGAGATCGAAAGTACAAGGTGAGAACATTACAACATCATCCATGTATTTTTTTTTGCTTTCTGTCGATTTTTCCAAAAAGTGCTAGATCAATTTCGATAAAATTAATATGGAACCACCCTTGAAGCATACCCTATCTATTAAAAAAAGAATTTTCAAAATCGCTTTACATTTTCCGGGGAAATCGCGTAACAAATACACAAAAAAAAAAAATACAGACGAATTGAGAACCTCCTTCTTTTTCAAGTCGGTTGAAAATAACAGTTTTTCGCACACAATGGAACGTACGCAAAACATTCTACTTATGCCTGCATTGTTGTGTTGGATGTTTAAACTTTAGTTAGAATATTTAAAACCCATTTCCCAACAATACCATGTAGAAGAAGTTCGCACTTCAGTCGAGTTTCCCACAATGTGTAATTTTTTTTTCTTTTTTTTTAAATCGTTGTCCCAATTATTGGATGAACATTTCACTTTCATGGTTTGTTAAGTGCCTGTATACTCTGGTTTTCCACTTCTCCTCTGGTTTTACTTATCACCAAAGGAGATAAGTATCCATGTCGCCGGAAACAGTTGAAGTTTACTTAGAAACCGATAGGTTTTTATGAATAAAATAAAATACAATTTATAGAGAATAAACAGTTCAATGATTTAATAAAATTTCATTTGAAAGCCCCCATTGGTTTCTAAGAAATCTTCAACTATTCCCGACGACATGGATACTTATCTCTTTTGCGTACTGTACATACATAGGTATACCTTCAACCAACATACAGTTCAATTCAGTAACACAGTAAAATTCTAACTCGTGTCCTGCAACATTGTGTTTTTACACCTGTAAGCATCAACACGGAGCGGGATTTAGCTTCAACATAAAACATTTTGCAAGTTAGTTTCGTTGCCAACTTTATTAGATTAAGGAACTTACATTGACTTTTACAGGAAATAAATGTTAAATTTATGTAGACAGGTATGTAATTACTTGATTTATTTATTTAAACTTTATGTAACAAAAGTCCTAAGGCGAATTTAATTAAATTCTCTACCAGTCTAGAAGGTGGTGAAGAGATTATATTGCAGTTGCAATTCGTAGGGCGAGCGTAAATCACCAAAATTAGAAGCAAACAAGTAGTACATAGATAAACAGAAATGTACACAAATACAAAATAGACCGACTGATTAGTAGTAAAAACTGAAAGACCGTACCAATTGGAATTTCCTAATGTGGGAAATAATCTTATGTTTTTTTCCCACATTAGGAAATTCTTCCCCTCGCTCTCTCCTCTCGCATCGTGGTTTAATTCACAAACAAACATAATTATGAACTGCCACACTTAAACAGAGACCCGAAATCTACCTGTAGGCATCATGTCTAGTTTTGTACCATTATGAAATTAAGAAATCATCGCAGCCAACTGCCTATAGCGCATTATGGGTAGGTACTGTGCACGGATAAACGCATCGGTAGTATTATTAGGTAACGATATGAACTTACACACTCTTTTTACTACAATTTGGTACACGTTTCCTTTTATTTATCTATCTACTTAAGTTTCATATTAAAACTGGTTTACATCTGTATTACGTCACATACAAAGGTCCAGTTGAAAACCAGCGTCAATCACAAGTAGTCTGGCATTTTATGCTGAACGGGGCTTGTTTGGTGCAGCCCGGCGGGGCACACAATTATGGTTTTTATTTAATTTGTTTTTTAACCTTTTTATTATTGTTTTTGTGTGCACATGGACTGTTTAAATAAACATTTTTTTTTCTTTCTTTCTTTCTACACAAATATTTGTTCCGTACGGGAAGCGAACCCGCAACACGCAGTGTTGCAGCCATTCGCTCAGCCACTATACCAATCGTGGCGTCAAAAGCTTAAAACCAAGATACCATAAACTCCGCAATAAATTCGACCAACGTCCTATTACTGGTATCCTTTCACGTCATCAAAAATCGTTTTACCTCCTTCTGCACCTTATCTCATCAAAAACGTTTTAGCTGACACACAAATTAAGCAGTCTTCACAAAATTACTGGCTGATAGTGGTACAATTACAGTTTCGTCTCTAGACAGCCATGCTGGGCCATCTTTATCCACTTTCCGTTATCGAAGTAACGAGTGTCTTGAGAATAGGTTGGCTTTGAGGTTAATTCAGGTCGTTGGATGATTTTGTTCGAGTTTTGTAAGACGATGTACTTAAGAGATTTAAAACTTTATGTAAATGAAGCGTGTAAGTTATTGCTTGTGCGGATATTGAAAGGTAGTTAACATACAAAAATATAAACAACAAAAGAAAATATTGGGTTTCGTCGTGCCTTAATATTCGAAGAAGTATCAAGAATAATGTAACCATTATTTTGTAAAAACTTGATTTAAAAGAGTTTCACCGATGGCAGTGACGGCCAAGATAAACTTTGAAAGTACGAAATTCAAACGGGTTCCTTAATCACAGGGCCATTACGACATTAAGTACTACGAAATAAATATGGATTGTTTATTCCGTAGCTATGCAATACGAACGATAGACGCGCAATATCATCGAAATCCGAAAAGCCGACCTAAAATCGAACACAGAATTTCGAACGTTCAACAATCCGCAGAATGGAACCGACATCCTACAAAACATCCAAAACATCCTACCAAAACGATTCACGCAACAGCGTTACCCTAGAATCGGTAACAGCAATCCCACCTCTAAAAATCAGCGAACCAGAATTCGAAAAAAATTGCGAAAGCGGTGCCTTTCTAAAACTATTCGCACTGTGACTCCAAAAACTCAATAAAGCGTTCTTCAAAAGCTTCCGCAGTTTAAGTAGAGAAATCCAATAAAAGGGGACTAGTACCTGCAATGTCTTCGCCTTCTGGTATGTACGGAATTCCGTTCATTACACCAGCACATCCAACTTGTTACGTATCCAATTTGAACAGATTTTCGACTGTTACTTACGGGAAAGAACGGAAACGATTTATATGAAATTTCTTCTGGAGTTCGATTTGTAGTCCGAAATTAATGGTCCAAGTTTTGATATTGGCATTTAATTTTGACGCGTCTGTCGTCGCTTAAGTATTTTAGGGATTTAATGATTTATAAAGAATTACATTAAATGAACAATTCTTGAGAGGAGCTTGTGGCTAATCGATCGGTCATGGCTAAACAATGCTTGCCGCAGTCGATTCATGGATGGATGACCATCCATTTCATACCGAGACAACTCTGCCATCTGTACTGGGGGCCAAGTCTGCTATTTTTATAATGTCGTCATTCCAACACGATCCCATTGTCATTTTGCTAAAAGTTCGTAATCTGCTAAATTCATAATGGTCCATCATTGCTCGGTCGAAATAAATGCAATGACTGCACAATGACGTTCTAATGGTAGGTAACTGATTAAAGGAACTGTCAAAATTTTAGCAAATTACCGCCTAAGTCAGTCATTCAGTTGTCATTTTGAACGAGATTACAATTCTATATCATTTCTTTCAATGGCGTGTCAGTGGTTGACCATTGGAAAGTCATAATGACGCCATTATATTAGTAGATTACCAAACTTGTCAAAATCAACAATTATGAAATCAATATACCAATATATCAATATACCATTATGACACTATTGTAATAGCAGACTTGACACCCAGATTGAAGTAGTACCTACTTCAATCTGGCCGACTAATGACGATTATTTTTTCTCCATCAGTAAAGAAATTCACGTTTTAAATGTCATTTATATTACTTATAATTTTAATCTAATATGTAATGGACGAACGGAAATACACCATATTTTTAATTTGATTTATTGACATCTTTAATTTATTTTTTGATACAGGTATTCAATCTAATATTAATATTTTTAATGTAATTTAATCACATTTTAAATGAAGGTAATTTATTATAATGTAATTTAATTAAGGCGGAGGTGGCAGGATGGTCTAGATTCTTTTGACAAAGACTGGTCTGAAATAGCTTTTCACAGAGAGAAGTGGGAGGAGAGTAGATGGGCCTTTGACCTGCAGTGGAAAAATAAAGGCTGAAAAAAACAAGCTTCAAATCTATGTCCTTGTCCAAATCAGACAAAACAAAACTCTTTTACACTTCGTTACAAAAAAAAGGGAATCAACACATTCTCGGAACAACACGACACCAACTTACCACAGTATTGTGTATCCAATTAAATTTTTTCCTATCGGCCGGGAGATGGCATTTTTACACCACCCGCCTGGATTCAACTTTTCTAATTACGACCGTGTCACTTGCGTAGCTTTCATTACCGGCGCGTGATTATAATATCTGTACTTATATTTTTTTGTTTGGACACAAAGTACTTATGAATGTAAATCAGTACAGTTTTCAAGATGATTTTTTAATAATATTATTATACCATGGTTGCACTACAGGTCAATATTTAAATCTTAACTTGAGCTATTTGATAGATAAGTACCCGTAGGTATATCTTATTATTGCATTGCACGGCAAACAACTGAACGGCCTACCTGATGTTATCTGCAGGTCAATAAGGTAAATGACACAATTAACCAAAAAAAAAAATAAGCATTATTTTAGCCCTGAAAACCCGACTAATTTTCAATTAACTTTAAAATTAGACTTCCAGTTACTTTGAAACAAAAAAAAAAAATAAGTAGTCAATTGAGTTGACAAAGAAGTGACGTTAGAACTAAAAATTGGCATACAAAATATATGTGAGAATCATCACCGCTACACGGTTGAAATTCCACGGTCTCGAACCAAGCGATTTGCTTCCACGTTTCTTATGCGAACTGCCAGACTGTGGAATTCACTGCCCGTCTCTCTGTTTCCCCATGAGT
Source organism: Charanyca ferruginea (assembly GCA_947361185.1). Lineage (NCBI taxonomy): Eukaryota > Metazoa > Arthropoda > Insecta > Lepidoptera > Noctuidae > Charanyca > Charanyca ferruginea. The sequence goes on along the minus strand of OX376058.1, from coordinate 24,148,689 downwards.
ATATTCTGAGTTGCTTCAAAACACGAGTGATTCGGTTTATCCTAGGCAAGCGTGCTCAATCTTAGGCCGCATTATCACTTAAGAGCAGGTAAGTTGCGATCAAAATTAGAGTATAAAAATAGTAATGATAATATCGCGCAATATCTAGTCGCAATTCCATCTTAGAGACAATCAATATCAAAATTTTGACAAAAATGTGGCTAAAAATAAAGTATTTTTGAAAAAACTGTTGTGATTTTATTGCTTAATGACTGAGACTGATATTGTAATGCGTTGAAGGGTCCTAAAAGTTATTAAAATTGTCCGAATGTTCATAGATAATTGCAGTACCAGTAGTGCTATCTAAGTAACACAACCTAAACCTCGATACAGCGGCAGCGGCGTGGCGCTAGCGGAACTACTCATGGTTGAATAATTTGTCACTTTTGCCCGTGCATTTATGAAAAGCGATATTCTCTAAGCAAAACTAGTCGTTGAGCTCGACGTCGGTTTCCCAGCTGACTCGATGTCGAGTTAACCCTCGAGTATAACAATTGGTTACGTTAGAGAATAGCATAGCTGAGGTCTTTGCAGGACAAACGCCAGCACATCAAGCTATACCAAATTGTCAAATTTTCCCAATTGAATATGACCCTTATACTTTTGTAATCAAGTTGAAAATCTATCAAACAAAATCGGCAGATTGTTGTAGCTTGATTTGCTGGCCTCTGTACGTTGTATTCCCAGAGACAAATTTAAATCATGGCATGTGCCTGAATGCGAGTTGAGCGGAAAAGCAATTTTAATAAATGTCTACTTAGGCCACAAATTCCAATAAACATTTATTGCTCGCCCCATTACTCAAACAAAGAAACACGAAAACATATGAAAATACTCGGCAAGCACTTTTCAACTTACCTTGTCAATTTTCATTACCGTTCTCTTTATTGTCAGGTAGGTATATGGGAAAAAATGTGGCGTAAAACATGTTTTATTGCTAAGAGAGTCACATACGAGCAATTACTCCGGGCAACGAAAAATGATGTCGTCAAAGAAAACGAAATATTGCTCGTCGACACAAATAACAGGACAAACAACACGGCAATAAAGATTTACTGGCGAGATTTTTTACTCACTCTTACTTATGTGGATGGTGTAAGGGGCAAGATTGTAGCGGTTTTATGTTTAAAATTATAAAATACTAACGGGCCGGGCAGACATCCTGCTTTATCTTTAAAAAATCACAGAACCCTACTGCAGCGCCACCTACCGGTTCCAGTTCTGAATCTAAACCATCCAGGGACTCACCAAAATGGACATAAAAAATCAAATTTGGTGACACAAAGACAGCAGCTTAGCCACCTACCGGGTCCAATTGTTTTTTCAAACCATCCAGGAACCTATACATTCAAAACTCCATTGAAATCGGTCTAGCCGTTTAGTAGGAGTTAAGTGGCAAACACACATATAGAAAAATACGACGTATGAGGATTATGTGGCAAATTATCAAGCAGCTTAACTTAATGCATTATCAACAACCAATCACAGCAACAGACCGAATCTTAATTTTTGTTATGTGTAAACATCTTACCGTACGGTACACGGTAGCTAGCTTAGATTCAAGCGCCAGATGAGGTCACTGTAAGATTTGTTGTCCATGTCTGCGTGACACTGGTACTAATACAAGCTCACATGTTTACACTTCAATTCTCGTGAGTACCTTAGAACTCATTTTTATTTCACCGTCGCCCATTAATACCGGCAACACCAGAGGAGTCATAGATGCGTTGCCTGCCGGCCTTTAACCCCTTGTATGCCGTAATTACAGACACAATTAAAAAGCTATTGTGTCTCGCGTAGGTCTACGTTAAGAGGGGTTAAGATGGAAACAAGGTCATTTGGTTTCCACACTATTTCCTCATTCTAAAAACCGGTTTACAGACTTTTCTAAAAACCAGCCAACCAAGGCCCGATTGCACCTAGACCTGGTCAGCCTGTTATATGAAAAACTAAAAATCAGCCCTAAATCGCTACTCGCTTATAACTTAAAACAGTTATAAAAAACAAAAAGTTAATGAACCAACAAGAGACGACGCAGACGTCGCCATGGTGATAATTTGAGATATATCGGAAAAATTACGGATCCGTATACAAATGTAGGAATTTAATATAGGGACTTGTATGCCAACAATAAAGTTTATAAAGATTTTAGCTACGATCAGACAATGGCGGTGGAGGTCATTTGTCAGTTTGGCATGATTGGGTAGTTGACACGATTAACGTCGTGTAAACTACCCGACATGATTAACCGACAATTTCAAGATACGATTTCTCTAAAAAAAACCTTTATTTTAGCCCTGTAAACCATCTGGTTTTCAGGGTTAAAATAATAGTACATTATGATATAAGTGCGGTAGGTTGAAAATTACAGCCGAGGCGATATTGCTAGCTACAAGTATTTTTTATATTTTATCTCCCAAAGTTAATTTTATTCATAAAATGTTGACCAGTTTTCTGACATAAAAACTCTTTGCTAAGTTTAAAAAACGTACCGTTCGTTTTAGACGGAGCATCTTCATAAACTGTACGTTTTACGAAACTCGTGCGTTTTACATTACAATAACGCACTAGTACGTAATGACATACATTACGATATTGAAATTGGCGTAATAAGAGACACTTTACGAGCAAAAATGTGTTATAAAGGTTTGTAACGAACTAGTAACGCCATCTAGTGTTGCATGTATATAATACTGTCCACCTTCGGCGACATCTATGGTAAACGAGCGCAGCAGCGTGAGCCGGCGCAGCTCGTGAATCTTCACACTACAACTACTAACGAATACGTGTAGATATTGTGCACACATACAAGCCTTGCGAGCTTTATAAGGAGCGACGCCCGGTACATTTTGCCATTCACTAGCTAGAGGTTCCGAGCTCAGTAGCCACGCAGCCAGCTCTGAACCTAAGTACACAAGTTCCTGCTTCGATAGCCTAGCAGTCTTCAGAAGCTAGTCAGATAGAGGAGGTCTGAAGGGCGAGTCACGCAGTCCCTTTCATCCCTCCGCTTAGGGTTGCCACTTGATTTATACATAATTTTGTAATCACTGTGATAGTAATTAAGCAAGTTACCAATAAAACATCAAGAAGTCAATGGGGCTTTAATTTTACCACTAGCAACCCTATAGGTTTTAATAATTAATTAGGTAATTAGTTTTTGGTAAATTTACAATTAACTGTAAAGGAGATTGATACGATTTTTATACAATCTTGGGCTTGGTTGTAAAGAGATGATAGTAGTGTCAATTATATTAACCTATTTAAAACTTTTCACAGAAAGTTCAGATTTAGTCAATCTGAGAACAGACTTATAAGACAGACTACCTTTTGGCCGCGACTTCGTCCGCGTCAATGTCGGTTATCGCGGATGCAGACGAAGTCGCGGTTTAAAAAGTAGCTTATGTCCTTCCCTGGGGTTCAAGCTATCTTCATACCAAATTTCATCATAATCGGTTCAACCGTTTCATCGTGAAAGCGTAACAGACAGCGTTACTTTCGCTTTTATAATATTAAAAATATTGGTATGGAAGTATAGATTTAGTACAAGGGAGGTTATACAAGAAGTCGGCAACACAGTAGATTTGGGAAATGTGATTGATATTTAATTTATAAACACGTGTATTTTGTCATATTTGTAAAGAAAAATAATATTAGTTAACATATTATAAATTTAAAAAATCATTCAAATTAATGAGCCTAAGTTACACAAGTCAGACCTAAAACGGGGCCCTTAGATGACCGACACGGACACCTAATGTCGGTCGTCTTTTAGTCAACTGATTTGGAAACTAAGTGACGACACGGTTGCTATAGCCATTAAAAATCTATCGGGGAAATCGTGTTTTGGCAACTTATAAAAGGTATACCAATTGATTGTTCTGTTGAATCTGACTGTTGAATAGCAGTAACTACTTGGTCCTTTGGAAATTGTATATACGGTGTTTTGTTCAAACAATGGGACACCTATTATCGTATCCTGTGTACCCTGATGCCCGCACGTTTCATATCGTCAAATCATAGCTTAGTTCTGAGGTAACTAATTATAAAAATGCATTCTCACACACACTCACTTATCATGTCAACTTTTAGACGTCCACTGCTGAGCATACGTCTTCCCCAAAAGGGGTTAAGCCGTAATCGCCATGCTTGGCTGGTGCACGTTGGCCAAAGTCTTAGATATTGGTGATCGCTTAGAACGCCTTCTACGACACCCACGGGTAGAAATGGGGTGGTGCTATTTGTGAACACCACACGGTTTCACTTACACTCTACACATGCATATTCACACACTTTTCATGCTTTAAGGGGCTATTAAACGACTTTTACAGATTTTAAACTGACAATCACGTCAAAAAGTGCAGTGTAAATGATTTGAAAAAAATATATGTTAAACTAGAACATTCTCTTAATCACTTAGTAAGTGAATATTTTTAATTATATTCATATTATATACTTTAATTAATACGTGAAGTTGTGTCTGACGCGGACAAAACATTGACAATCACACAAAATCTACCAGGTATAATTAAACGAAACTTACACCATCTTACAGACAATTTTATTATCTATCTTTTAGTATACGCCTTTTTTTAATTTTGAAAGAATACTACTTTTATTTAATTTTTTCGACTAAACTTTGAGAGTTTTGGACGCAAAACTGATGCAAAACGGACGCAGTCTGCGTCCAAAACTTTCAAAATTTAGTCGAAAAAATTAAATAAAAGTAGTATTCTTTCAAAATTAAAAAAAAGGCGTATACTAAAAGATTGATAATAAAATTGTCTGTAAGATAGTGTAAGTTCCGGATAATTATAACTTCACGAGTTAATTAAACTATTTAACATGAACTTAATCAAAAATATTCACTTTCTATATGATTAAGAGAATGTTCTAGTTAAACATATATTTTTTTCAAATCATTTACACTGCACATTTTGACGTGATTGTCAGTTTAAAATCTGTAAAAGTCGTTTAATAGCCCCTTAAGAAGTCACCATTCTTAACACTCTGTCACACCTACGCAATAAAATCTAATAAAAAAGAAGATTTTAATTTTTATCTAAATAATATACTGCCACGTTCTTTCTGCTATTTTTAGGGTTCCGTAGCCAAATAGCAAAAAACGGAACCCTTATGGATTCGTCATGTCTGTCTGTCTGTCTGTCTCTCCGTCCGTATGTCACAGCCACTTTTTTCCGAAACTATAAGAACTATACTGTTGAAACTTGGTAAGTAGGTGTATTCTGTGAACTGCATTAAGCTTTTTACACAAAAATAGAAAAAAGACAATACATTTCGAGGGTTCCCCATACTTAGAACTGAAACAAAATGTTTTTTTTCATCAAACCCATACTTCTATAAGGATAGGTATTCAAAAATGATATTGAGGTTTCTAATGTGTGTCCCCCCCACCCCTGTAACTTCTTAAATAAGAGAATGATAAAACTAAAAAAAATAAGATGTACCATAGCCATGTAAACTTCCACCGAAAATTGGTCTGAACAAGACCTAGTAAATAGTTTATTTTTTATTTAGGTCATAAATCGTAAACCGCAATTTACATTACTTGCTGCTACGGAACCTTTCATGGGCGAGTCCGACTCGCACTTGGCCGCTTTTTTTATATACTGCTATCGACATGCTAAGAAGATTTTTATAATAATATCTCCATTCCTTGATATCAAGCATTTCCTTTACAAACACTTACACAAATCAGTCCCATATTCCGCAGCTATAAAATAACACTTACTCCTCATAGCTATGATGCCCAACACCCATTTAAATGTGCTGCCATCGTCTCTGTTTGTCCGTTTTGCATCAGCATTCTCCTAACAGCTATCGAACGAAGACTGCCAAATAGGCAATGACTCGGGTGTTAAGTGCCAACACAACTGGTTACTATGCCAACCGGACGTGCCAAATATTCATGTGTTTCGGTACTAAAACTATCAGATAGGAATTTACATTACAGTTGGCTTATTGGTTATAGTAGTGAGAATATGGGTAGTTCAATTTTGAGCAGATTGGTATACCAAGATAGCTTCAAGTTTTTCAAGCTGCAATTTTAAATATTTTTAGTTCAGACCTGGTTTAGTCCATAGCTTGTTAGTGGTTAGTAACAGATTTTGCTTAAAAACAAAGTGATTAAATGCAGATATTCCGACGGGCTACACATTGAAAACAATCTCTACATTCATTTCTTAGAAATTAGAAACTTTACATTGGTTCAAATTTGGAATTGTTTACCACAATTGTAGACTAAACAGCCAGCTATTTAGTGACGTCTTTTTTAATTAATGTATCAGGCCTCTTGTTCATTTAAATGCCGCCGCAGTACTGTTTCGATGTTTTTGATGAGAAGTGTATATTAGATTAGTACTATTATATTAGACTGATAAGCGATCGCCAACGTTACTCCTTTTGTCTGAAATTCGCTAACCCGTTGTCCTACGTGAACGACAAACGCGGTATGCGATGCGAGTGCGACGCGTAAATATCAAAATAATAGTCGTTGTATGTGCTTGTGGCCTACATAGTCGCCTTAATCAATGTGAGGCAAAACGCGGCAAGCGTGTATTTGTTTTTTGCGCGACGAGACGCGACTCATCGTCACGTGACCAACATGTGTTGCCAACTCCACAAAATATATTATGCTAAATCTACGTTAAAGAAATGCTAATATGCTAGTTTGATAATTTTTTTTTAGCTTCACGAAATATATTATGCTAAATCTACGTTTAGAAAATGCTAATATACTATTTTCTTTTTGCTACGTATTTTAAATATGAATTTTCGATGATCAATAATGAGCTGAAAATGCTGAAATGAATGACTACAAAATAGGACACACGTCATGTCAAGTATTGGTCACATTACGTCGCGTCGTTACGTGTCGCGTCCGGTCGCCACCTAGGACACACGTCACGTGAAGTATTATCGCATTACGTCGCATCGCGTCGCGTCGCGTCGTGTCGCGTTCGGTCGCTCAGCTAGGAAAACGCTTAAGGTTAAAGCGATGACTAAGTGAAGGCCAAAGCAAACATGTAAAGCCTTCGATGGCGCATCACTGTCTACTATCATGAACAATAAACACATCTTAAAACGGCTTTTAATGCCATCACCACCACAGCCTTCAAGACCCATCATGCATTAAGAACCTTAAGCGACACATATGTACACATATTACCCATAAAATATGTACATATCATCAACATACCGAAAGCAAATTAAGTTCACATTATGCACCCTTCTGAATTGGTGCTAATAACCGGCCGGGTCTGAACCCCGGCCCCTATAGGTACAGTGACATGGGGTGCTATTGAAAAACGCGGGTACCTGTCGTGAAAAGGATGCATTTGTATGGGAGACGGAATGATGGATGTTGGGGTTTTAAAGGTTTATAATTTAGGGCTAATTCTTTTTTTTTTGTGTATGACCTTTTTGAAAATGGAAAACGTTTTTGAATCATGGGTCAAGGAATAAAGGCCAAGTGGGCTGTGTCCCGCTCGTGTCATCGGTGTCATACGTCTATAATGTTGAGTTTTAGATGATCAACGTTTTTTAATTACAATTAGGGAAATTTAACTCTCCATCATCAACATTATGAACCCACTGCCGTCCACTGCTGAACGTAAGTCAGAGATCGTCAACCAACCCGATCTAGGGTAGCTCACATCCATCCGCTGCCAGCCATCTTCTTCAAATCGTCGGTCCATTGTGCCGCAGGATATCCTACACTTACGTTTGCCCAAACGCGGTCACCATCTATTTCGATCTTCCATGTATTTCAGCAGCTGCATCAATCTGGTTGTTAAAAGTTCTTTAGAACAACAGTCCTTTGTAATTTTATTCTTAATTTTAAGAAGAGCTAAAGTTTGTCTGTTCATTTTTTTATTTATACGAGGTAATCTCAGGAAATACAAGTACAATTACAAAAAATATTCTAATGAAAGACAATTATATATTCTAAGTGCGATCAGTTATGTTATTTGTTACGGTATATTTGACGTTCACACATACGAAATTGTGGGCAAAAGCTAGAAAATGTGTTTATAAATTAAAATAATCAAATAGGTACAATGTACATTTTCCCGGTCCTTCATAAAAAAAATCACAAAAACGAAACACACAATATCTTTCTACAGCTTTGTTCTACCTGTCATTAATTTCACCTTTCATCTCTTAACATTCAAAGAACATATTTTACAACACCAGAGAGACACAAAATAATATCTCAGCGACTAACAACAATAGAATTCAGAAACTTTAACAAACATTTCCCTTACTTCTCGACTTCATTAAAGGTGGCGCGGATATTTCAATTAAACACCAAACAAAGCAAGAAACTTCGCCATTTTGTAACAAGCCAACGTTCAAAATAAATGTATGATTTATTCAAACTTCCATTTTGTTTTCATAACTTATAACAATTCGCGAATTATGAATCAAAGTTGCTTGATTATAATTTCAAAAGCAGGTCCGTGTTTATTAATGTAAATTGTGACCGTTTGTGGTACTTCGTAATCATCTGTGGGTAGGATGCGGAGTTTTAAGTAGGTATTGTAGGATAATACTGAATTAATCCGTGTTAAAATTGTGGACATTACAGTTATTCTAATCATTGGGAACATGCCAATCTTTGTCTTACCATACTTCAAAGTGTCATAAATTATCTAGGTAGTTTATAAATTAATGAATTAAAATTAGTTTCCATAAACTTATTTACCTATCTGCGATTCATTTGGTTTTCTGTGTCTTAATTTATGGAAAATTTTGTGTCTTTGCTTACACACGTTTAAAAACAAAACACAATTTTTAACCGACTTCAAAAAGAAGGAGGTTATCAATTCGAATGTTTATATATATATTTTATGTATTTTCGGGCATAACTCTGTCACATATAGAGGGATTTGCAAAATTATTTTTTTGTTCGAAAGAGGTTTATCCCGAAATGGTCCCAAAATTGATACAGCCCTTTTTGAGAAAATCAACAAATTCCCTTAAAAAATACTTAGACGACGTTTTAGTTTTTTCAATCTTTGGAGGACTTACAATCTCTTTTAAGTGTGTCGCCGTTTCTTAATGGATTTGGATGTTAAGGCAACACTAAAAAGCGAAAAATTACAAGGTTTTTCAAAAAAAGAAAACCGCCTTCAAATACTAAAGTGGCAATACAAAACAACAAACACAAAGCCACCGCCACCGACTTCCGAAAGTAAAGTAATGTGTGTTCTGTGCTAAAGTTATATCACTTTTTAGTTTTTGAAGGCTGTTTTCTTTTTTTTATGACTTTCAAATTCGGGGCATTCTTAAAGGTTACACTAATTTACAAGACAAAAGAAATGGCTGTGTATAAATAAACAACCACAAAACCCCGGCTTTGGGATGGAAATCTTAATAAGACCTGTTTGCAGTCCCATTAAAAAGAAAAAAAATCTATTTGTCTACAAGTGCCTTACGGCGATAATAATACCGCGACACCAATAAAAAAATGAGCAACAAATCTGAAATCCGAACGACGACCAACTAGGCACGCCTTCAAAATTAAGCCTTTTTAATAACATTACCACAGAGAAACCAACCTTACTTAAACACAATAAAGTTTAAATCATGTTTTCATTTTTATTGCAGCTTACGTCATACAAGCTTTGAAGAAGTGTTTACGGTGTCGTGAAATTTTACGCTGTAGGGCTTAATAGCCGACGTATGTTGTGTCTCTATCGTGTAGCTATTTCTGTCCTTGTCTGCGGTCATCACATTCAATCCGACTTCCTCATAATCCAATACAGGACTTGAGAGAGGGGATTTATAAGAACTTGGTCTCTTTTTGAAATATTGCGGAAATATCATACGTTGCTTTGCAGGATTATGGGAAATTGGCGAAGTGGCTTGAGACTAGAATTATGTCGATTGTTTGATGTTTTTATTTTGAAAAGTACTTTTGAGAAATTGGGTTTCCAAATATTTTAAAATGGGATGAATTTTAACATAGGATAACCTATCCCGTGTCAAGATTCTTCCTATTTTTCGAGATAATTGAAACATATTGATTATTTAACACTAATTAATTTTAATTAGTAAGACAGGGTCGCAGCAGGCCACGAAGGAAACGGTGGGATGAACTGGATGAATTCCTCCAAAACTGGAGTGATGAGACACTGGATCGGAAAAGATGGAAGGTATGGAGAGAGGGCTTTGGCCAGGAACGGAAGAGAACAGGCTAACAACAAAAAAAATAACATGCATTTTTTAACTTTTTTGATGTGTACATTTCAGCGCTCGACTCACAGTAGTGGCCAGCTCAGACTTCGAGCGTCAGACGTGTTAGGCGTAAGCGTCAGATGACGTCACCGTAAGTCTTGTTGTTCATGTGTGCGTGAGACTAGTACTGAAACGAGCTCACATGTTTACATATCAATTCTTGTGAGTACCTTGGCACTCAAACCTTTTTTTAGCCTAAGTAAGTGTTGGATGTACAGAGGCCAGCACATCAAGCAACAACAATCTGTCAAATTACTTTAAAATATTTTCAACCTTAGCACAAAAGAGTAAAGTTCATATACAATTGGTAAAATTTTACAGTTTGGTATGGCTTGATGTATGATGTCTGTTTATTGAGCAGTTGTCAGAATAGTGATGTAACACATTTGGTATAATTATTAAATCAATTTGAAATTAGAAAACTGTAAGCTCAATACAATTGGTATATAATTTTAAATCATTCGGTTGACGACTTTGAGATTTTTATGACCTAGTAAAGTTTATAAAGTTTTATTAGACTATCTTTTTTTTTTATTTAGATTATCTTTTCAGATTTCAAGATTATTTGAAAATAGACTTATTGTGATAGTAATCAGACGTTTTTAGTTTTAGTTGTTTTTAGTTTGTCAAGTCTACAAAGGTCATTTACGATAGTATGAGTCGCAGTGTGGGTTTTGTCTGTGAGGCCGAAACAATAACAGTCGGGTTTTCCTAATTTAATAAACAATAATGTCACCTTTTAATTATTTTGCGCCATTAATTATTACTGTTAACAAGTCCTGTCTAGTAGTAATAGCTTAGTCTAAAGGAACAATATTGCATTATCTAAAAAGCTGTATATAACAATTTGTAATTCCTTAAATATTTTTCAATTCAATCGTCGTTATTGTGGACCATAGGAAGGTGTAGGTACCTACATAATACAGATGGTGTTGTGATTTGCTAAGTCCCGCCCTTTGCGCGTACAATAATATAAAATAAATAGAAATTTACATGCTGGTCAACAAATATTTATTATAAAATTTATAATTCAATTTAATTTAATCCTAGTTCAGCATGCTGTTGCAGCGGCTGCAGAAGACCTCAAACGGTGAAAGTATAGTAACCTTGGTTTGAACGTTATTTTCGAGCCGTTTGGGGTTGAAACCCTCAGGTTGTGGGGTTCGAGTGTTCATCTTCTTTTTAGGGAAATTTCAAAAGGTTTGTTGACACTTCCCGTGATCCAAGTGCTGGTTTATACCTTGGTCAGAGATTAAATTTTTGGTTCCCAACATGCCAATGCTGCTAGACTCTTGAGTAAATTTCCAGTTGACGGCGATGTGGACGAATTCTATGATGCTTTATTGTGTTAGGTTTTTTTTTAGTTTAATACTTTGGGTTTTCTTTTTATTATTCTTGTAAATATTGTATATTATATTTAAAAACTTATTATAGCATAATATAACTTACAAAAAAATAAATTGACCATAAATATGTGTACTAAACGCATCATGACTAAGGCAGAGTGTATTCTAACAGTATTCTGCCGACTAAGAAATCTTTTACAGAATAATAGCATTCGCTCACTAATAATACATGGAATTTCTTTTTAAATGTTTTTATTTCAGTAACTGTTCTAATCGGTCTTGGAATATTGTCAAATACACGTAGGGTGGAGTAGATAATATTTGACGACACGGTTGGCGCAGTGGCTGAGCGATCGACTGCTGCGCAGCGTGTTGCGGGTTCGATTCCCGCCCAGGGTAAATATTTGTGTGATGAGCATTTGTGTTTGCCTTGTGTCTGGGTGTTGTTTATCTATATATGTATGTATTTACAAAAAAAAATGTATTTGTGTATGTATATCAGCTGTCTGACACCCATAGTACAGGGTCTCCCTAGTTTGGGGTCAGATGGCCGTGTGTGAAAATGTCCCCACATATTATTATTATTATTATTATTAATACTTTTATGCATTAAATGCATCTTACTAAGAACTACATCACAAAGTACGTAAGGCTGCGTCGCGCCCGAGCAGAGAGACCGTTCAGAACAAACCGCTATTTTTACCACGCACACATTGACATTACGTTTATAGGCATTCTCAAGCAGTTTCAAGCAGACTTCAGACTCGACTGTCACGTGTTGTCTAAATGAATAAATAAGAGACATTGACATTTCACGACGATCGAGAGAATGTTGTTATAAAAAATTGCAAAGAGTTCCAACCAGTGTCAATAAAATTTCATATTGTCACAAATAAAACCTACAGAGTCACTACAGTAGCAGCCCTAGTGAGTCTGGCAAGTTTAGGTAATTATTTTTGAAGATGGCGGGAGCGGTCCTTCTGTACCCTCTATATTTTGTGATTACATCCAGTTTGTCTTGATGCCGTATACGCGTTCGATATTTGAATAGGTCAATATTATTTTTAACAAATAATGCAACCTCAAAAATATAAAGACAAGGCAACGTAAATGTGTTCATTTTTTTTTTAAATGGTACACAGGATTCAGTATTTGTATGTTAAAAATTGCCCTTACGCAATGTTTCTGGGCGATGAACACACGTTCCTTATTAGTACTATTAAGTTTAAACAGTACCTACGTCGAAATATTACAAAGTAACAGAATATGCTACACCTTGTATCAGATAACTGAACCCCCTTTGCGTAGAGCTTGAAACCATAAAGGATATGTATCGGTATGATATTTCATATTTTATGGTGCTACGAAACCATTCGTAGCACGCTACAAGTGCTACGGACACCTGACTACGCAACCCGCTACGACAGCGTAGCGGAAATTACTCGCACGAAATATTTGTTTCATCTTCACATCGCTGTGTTTTTATAAAGTCAATGTAGCTATCACCAACAATTTAATTACTTAAATTGTTGCTCCTTGAATACGTAAGTATTCAAGGTAATGAGGGAAAGTCGATTGAATAAAATTGTGTCCATTTAAGTAGTGAACAGTTAGTTTCATGTTAATAACCCAATAAACTAAAAAAATCATACAATTCCTCCCTTTTCACTTTATTAGAAGTTGTATTTCGGCTGTACATGATGATACGTCAGTGAGCCAGTCAGGTTCTCCTTTAATATATATATATTTGTACTAGTTTTGCTCGCGACTTCGTTCACGTGAATGTCGGTTATCGCGGATGCAGACGAAGTTTTTTGGAGTTTAAGCTATCCTTATACCAAATTTCATCAAAATCTGTTCAGCCGTTTCGTCGTGAGGATGTAATAGACCGGGTTACTTTCGCATTTATAATATAGAAATATAAAAGTATGGATATGGTCCACGATTCGGCACCGTAAGTAAAGACGGTAGGACGCACTGGTTAAAGGCCAAGTCTTAAGGGGTTGTAAGATCGACGATTTAAAGATTTTACGTAGCTTCCCGCCCAACACGAGATAAGAAATCGTAATCACCTACACACCCACTTCATAATAAATCACTTAATCCCTTAGTCTAATTACCCGGGCAGGATCTAGACTAAGCTAATACTTATTTGTCTCCTAATACCTCTGTACTATGGTCCGCTGCACATAATCCTGTCAATGGTTGTCGCACCACGCCGGGATTACTGGACGCGTGATGTTACCTTGTGGTGCAAGTTAAAAGAATGAGCGAGTGATAATTTCATGTTTGTGATTTTTAGAATGATATAATTCAATCATTGATTCTTTGTCAGGATTTTATGATGCAATTATTGAATTATTAATTTGATTGTCATTGATTATGGTTTATATTTGTGACCAGAACTGATAAGGTGAGAAATGAATATAGAGGAAGTTTAAAAGTGACACAAGTGACAGACAAGTTAAAAGATAATCGTTTGTCTTGGTATGGGAATGGGAAGAGAAGGAATGAAACGCATGTGACCAAAAGAGTAATGTATATTAATGTAGATGGAAGGAGAGGAAGAGTAAGGCCAAAAAAAAAATTGATGAATTGTGTGAAGAATGATATATGAATGAAAAGGGTGTCAAAAAAAGCATGTTTATTTATTTATTATTTATTTATACTTCATGCACAAAGGTACAAAGGCGGACTTAATGCCTTAGGCATTCTCTACCAGTCAACCAAGGGTGGTGAAGAGATAACAGTGCAGATGCATATGAAAAAAAAAACATATTAAAAAAGTTAAAAAGATATAAATTTACGAATATATAAACTATACATACATAATTTAATGTTTGGTTTATAACATACCTATATAAAATATATATAAACATATAATATATATATAAATATAAATAAAGGAACAAAGTATTATGAGATGACTCTGCTTCTGCGCTTTTTGCTTCTTTTTTTCTGCTCTTTCTGCTTTTTCTGCATGTTGGTTGACAGGATGGAATGGGTGGGCAGGAAGACGATGATGATTATGGTTTGTATTCCCATGTGACGGCGGAATATGGAGAACTATTACTTATGACAACATCTACAGCTATACCCCTATTTACAAAAAATAAATGATTTGCTTTGACTCATTCAATGATTTATTGGTTAGTGGCCAGTACCGATGACATTGAAACGTAAATAAGTATTGTTCCCGCGTAGAATTTGGTCACCCATTTCCATTCAAGAATGCACAATTTATACGAGTGTGTATTTGTAATCACAGTCTTAATAATATGATAATTATTTGATGATTGAAATTATATCTATACTAATAATATAAAGAGATAAAGTTTTTTTGTATTTTGTTTGTTTGTATCGGGTGATCTCTGGAGGTACTCGTACTGGTTCAGTTACAAACATTCTGTCACTGATAGAGAACTACAGTATTGCTAAGTGTCAAAGGCTGATTGTATATTTTATGGTATACTGGACTTACGTGAAAGCTAGTGTTTCAATAATTACTTATCAGTCTAAACATTATCTTAGCATTCCCAACAGTTCATAACTTAAACCATAATTACGGCGTCCAACGCGAGTTTGATTGATTTATTACTATGTTTGTCCAACAATGCAAGCGATGGACAATGGACATTGTTTCATCAATCGGTCGGCCCAATCATCGGCGCACGCGATCGACGAATCAATCATCTTACATACATCGTATCGATTAGATAGGTACCCAAACTTTTATGAGTATGTTGATAAACGTTATTATTGCTTCACAAAACGTTGTAAGGGCGTCATAATTATTCAGATTGTAAATTTTTACATCTAATAATTCTAAAATATTTGCAGACCTATTTCTACGTTATGTTGGTCACAGAGAGAGCTTGGATAAAATATGTGCCTTCATATTTTTCAGACGCTACTAAATTAACGTAGATTATTGTTTCAGTGCAGGGCAGAATATGCCTCTTCCCATACAAGAACATCTCTAGCCTTGATTACCACTTTGATTACTTGATTCAGACTTATAACGTAAGTGCAGGTTTCCTCACTATGTTTTCTTCACCAATGTCGAAGATCAACCTAATAAGTACACATCATCATCATTTCAGCCGAAAGGCGTCCACTGCTGGACATAGACCTCCCCAAGGGGGGGTTTTTCCATGATCGCCACGCTTGGTAGGCGGATTGGCGATCGCAGTATGGTTGTTACAAAGGCACAGAGAACGCTGCTGCCCATTCTCTGGTGAGTCCCTCAGTCGCCTCTTACGACACCCACGGGAATATATGGGATGGTGCTATTCTTTACGTCCGACACCACACGGACCAATAAGTAGCATCTGAAATAAGTACACAATGACATGTAATGGAAATGCCATATTGGAGCGTGCCCGGGCCTGGTTGCGAACCCATAACCTCGTGCATGCCATAACCCCTAGATCACCACTACACTGAACGTTAGCATGAATATGGACAAGACGAAATTTAATTCGAATGTCCATGTTCCACCCGTACCGGTAGTTGTTGGGAACGATACCCTCGAACTTGTCGAGCAATATGTTTACCTTGGACAAACTGTCCAACTAGGTAGGTCTAACTTCGACAAAGAGGTCGCCAGAAGAATCCAACTCGGATGGGCAGCGTTCGGGATACTACGCGATATCTTTTCGTCCAAAATTCCACAGTGCCTAAAGACGAAGGTTTATAACCAGTGTATGTTGCCAGTTGACTTATGGCACAGGAACGTGGTCCTTAACTGCTGGCCTCCTACAGAAGCACGCCTGGAGAGAGCTGTACTCGGAGTTTCTTTGAGCGATTAAATCCGGAACGAGGAAATTCGCCGAAGAACTTAGGTCACCGACATAGCTCTCAAAATTTGCAAGTTAACGTGGCAATGGGCAGGTCACATCGCTCGA
This sequence comes from Charanyca ferruginea, assembly GCA_947361185.1. Lineage (NCBI taxonomy): Eukaryota > Metazoa > Arthropoda > Insecta > Lepidoptera > Noctuidae > Charanyca > Charanyca ferruginea. Next base: position 24,132,137 of record OX376058.1, on the reverse strand, counting down.
AGAACCGATAAGCGATGGGGAAGAAGGGTTCTCAAGTGGCGACCACGAACCGGAAGACGCAGCGTTGGTAGGCCTCCCATCAGATGGACCGACGACATCGTTAAGATCGCGGGTAACCAGTGGATGCAAGCGGCAGGTTCCCGCTCGTTGTGGCGTTCTATGGGGGAGGCCTTTGTTCAGCAGTGGACGTTTTCCGGCTGATGATGATGATGATGATTTAATGTTACATGACTTCTCCACAAGTGAAGTCGATAATGCCTGGTGTAATTGCTAATGTATGCATGGTGTTATTGCTTACATAAAATATAGTTATCTATTTAGGCTTTCAGGACCGGTCATTTGTTATCATAATTGTTATCATATTAAAGCTTTTATGAGCGTATCTCACTGCAGAAACAAAGCTTCTTCAAAAACTTTTAAAATCCTTCATTGCTTTGCGATTGCAACTACAGCTGCATATTGCACATTATAAATGATGCAGTTCAAAGGTTGACAACCACTGCTTTAGATAATTATAGGTCGTTAATTGGTAGTATCGGGGTTAATGACTAGTCTATGTGACCGCTTCATTAGGCCATGTGGCGTGCAAGCTTATGATTAAGCGGTGTTTTCATTCGGGAAAACCGTTTTATAGGAAAATTGGTTTGACATTGCTGTTTTAAAACTTTTTGTTTTTTTAACTTATTTGATAAAAAATATTAAAAATACCAAATCATTTAAGAATACCAAATCATAAGACGACACGGTTGGCGCAGTGGCTGAGCGATCGACTGCTGCGCAGCGTGTTGCGGGTTCGATTCCCGCTCAGGGTAAACATTTGTGTGATGAGCACTTGTGTTTGGCTTGAGTCTGGGTGTTGTTTATATGTATGTATTAAAAAAAAAAATGTGCATTTATATCAGCTGTCTGACACCCATAGTATAGGGTATCCATAGTTTGGGGTCAGATGGCCGTGTGTGAAAATGTCCCCACAAATTATTATTATTATTTATTTGAAAAATAAACAGGCACTTTTTGAATTGTCAGGCATTCGGTCAGTTAGAAAGTTGGAGCTAGTTGGTCTTTCCAAAACGCATGTTCTTATAGAATAGAACAAACAAGAAACGACACACTGTATAAATATAAAAAAACAACAAATAATATTTACATAGGAATCAACTACTATTAAGAACTGTCATTGTATCAGCCCATCGTCGTACAAATCCGGACATACCTCCATTGATTGTCGTGTCAAATGATTTTAAACCGTTTTTACACCCTTTGGAACTTTAGGGATTAACAAAAAACAGTGATATTTTAGTACCAAAACTAAACATGAAATTCAGTTATCTCTAAATGCAGTGGGTATTAGTTTTGATGCAAATAATAGCGTCGTTGGCTTAAGAGTTAATTTGGAGTCTGTCCAAAATTTGCTTTTATCCTCAAATAAAAGTGGAAATACACTCAGAGATTGCGGTGGTGCGTCGACCATTGTAGCACTCGATAATATTGTACGAAAATAAAAGCAATTTTTATTGACTTATATATAAAATAAAATAAAATATCAATTGAAGGTTAATTATTAATTGTATAAACTTTTCATGCATTGTCCTTTCTTCTCCATACGAAATTATCTTTTGGAAGGTAATTAAAATAAATAATGTGACTTTGACTTTGACATGTGAAGCTAGTAAACGTATAATAAAAATTCATCACATTATCCGAGTGTCAAAATCCACACGATTTAAAAGCAAAATAAAAATCCATTTAATTCGCAATCACTTAAATAAATAACATGAACGCTTTGCACACAATTTCATGCCTATAAAAATTAAATTTTATCATAGATTTTTTAATGAAAAAACATATCGTATAAAATTTGCGCCATTTCGAAATATTGACACACTAGAGTACAAGCATATTGAATTGCAGAAAACTATAACTGCTGTAAATTTCACGTAGGACAAGTACCTACTGATATTTTTTTTACTCTGCTTCCACATTTCGTCCGAATTTTATTTAAATGTGCCGTGTATGTGGCTACATAAAAACTGTGTACATAAAAACCTACGTAATTCCTATCGAATTTCAGTCAGGATGGCCAATCGCAATGAAGACCAGCCAGGTACCTACGCAGAAGATATAATAAAGCATAAGTGGTATAATTATGTTATCAGATGTTGCAAAAAATGTATCTTAACAGAATGTATGTGACCATCAAGATTGTAGAGCTATTTCAGAGGTTCTTCAGTGCTTAATTTGTCGATTAGATTTTTTATTTTAAGTGCTACTATTATACACACGAAAGTTTGTGCCTACCTGAACTCCTTATATCGCCGGTAACGATCGATCTACGAATGACAGTCGGGACCAACTGCTTTACGTACTTTCCTAGGAACTGCACGGGTGAAAATTTAGGTTACAGTATAATTATATATAGACGACACGGTTGGCGCAGTGGCTGAGCGATCGACTGCTGCGCAGCGTGTTGCGGGTTCGATTCCCGCCCAGGGTAAACATTTGTGTGATGAGCACTTGTGTTTGCCTTGTGTGTGGGTGTTGTTTATCTATATATGCATGTATTTACAAAAAAACAATGTATTTGTGTATGTATATCAGCTGTCTGACACCCATAGTACAGGGTCTCCCTAGTTTGGGGTCAGATGGCCGTGTGTGAAAATGTCCCCACATATTATTATTATTATTGTAACCGCTATAAACACGATACGCCAAAATAGTAACAATAATATCGAGTGCATCTAAGAATACTCTCCCTCATTCCCGAAACCGTTTTATTGTGTAGAATGGGTACATTTGTGATTTTATATTTTATTCTCTGGTGCTTGAACACTAAGGGTTCTTATTGTTATGTCCGACTAATGTGAACTTAAAACTTATTATCATAAGATCTACCATATATACAGCAGTTGCTGTTAACATTATAGGAGTAACGATAATATCTTAGGTCGTGGAGGAGCCCGTGGCTTAGTTAAAACCGTACGTATCTATCGGTATATTCAGGTAAATCCTTTTAAACTGGAAGCTGACTCTAGTTAGGAAAACACTAATAATAATAATATTTGGGGACATTTTCACACACCGCCATCTGACCCCAAACTAGGGAGACCCTGTACTATGGGTGTCAGACAGCTGATATACATACACAAATACATTTTTTTTTTGTAAATACATACATATATAGATTAACAACACCCAGACACAAAGCAAACACAAGTGCTCATCACACAAATGTTTACCCTGGGCGGGAATCGGACCCGCAACACGCTGCGCAGCAGTCGATCGCTCAGCCACTGCGCCAACCGTGTCGTAGGCAGATCATGTAGTTTTTTTTAGACCTATTTTGTGGGTGTCATAAAAATAGCCATTCCTTTTGACAAGCGTAGTAATAAAATGCCAATACTATAGTAATGATAAACGTATTATATAGCGGTTCTTGGAAAATCAATTTGAATAAGCCGTTTGCAGACACGAAAGAGCCGTAAGTAGTGTAGGTGTGGTGGTAGGCCGTAGGTGTTGGTAGGGTAAACCTTTCACTTGTTTATTTCGTACAAAATAACAAATTTCCCAGAATAAAAAATCGCGAAGCAATTCGGACGAAAAATAATAGTCTACATGTTCACCAATTATAGTGAAAATGTTACAATAGGATTTTGCCACAGGGTAAACCTGGATACCTACTACTGGAGATAAGTTTTCGAGTCATCGGAAATTGTTGAAGTTCAAATAATAATAAATGCCTTTATTTTGGATAGTTTTAACATTTTTTCTTGTAATCTAACTTAATTCTACTTCATCGACAATCGTATCCGTTTACCCTTTTTGGCATAGGCTTCTTCCAGCTTCTTCCAATCATTAAGTTGAAAAAGTTGTGTTCTTCATAATATGCACACATTTCCGCCCACCCGTGAGGTAGGTAGTGAACTTAGCGCATTTTTTAAACTTTTTTTTTTTTGCGCTGCTCGGATCGGTGGGGACTTTATTTGTAATGGTGTTTCGAACATTCGCAATTTTCAGCTTTATGCGAATCAATGTAAGCTAACCCCTATTTTTAAGCCAATTTGACCGGTCTATTAGTAGTGTTTTGTATGTACATATATTTCGAAAACTGAGAAAATGTTTGCCATTTGTTGTTTCCTATTGGCAATACTAACATCATTTTAATGCCCACCATTTATACAATACTGTCTGTTGGTACAATCATCTCCCCATCTTTGCGGTAATACTGTTCAAGTAAACAGCTCCATTTTTTATACAATTATATAGCTTTATCTAAATTAATTGCTCACTGTGTGATGACACGGTTGGCGCAGTGGCTGAGCGATCGACTGCTGCGCAGCGTGTTGCGGGTTCGATTCCCGCCCAGGGTAAACATTTGTATGATGAGCACTTGTGTTTGCCTTGTGTCTGGGTGTTGTTTATCTATATATGTATATATGTATGTATTTACAAAAAAAATGTATTTGTGTATGTATATCAGCTGTCTGGCACCCATAGTACAGGGTCTCCCTAGTTTGGGGTCAGATGGCCATGTGTGAAAATGTCCCTACATATTATTATTACTGTGGCAAGCAATTAGGTCTTAAGTGCTCCCAACTAATGTTTCTAAGCACTTAAAGTTAGTAATTTCACTCCTTGATACATTTTCTTTACAATCATTATCGCGAAAAATAATATCAGCTTATTATTGACCAACTGTAAAGGCTTCTTCTCATACAGAGGAGGTCCGAGCATTGATATCCAAGCTTGCTCAATTCGGTTTGGGGATTTCAGATTTATATCTCTAAATATTAAAATCTAGTTTTCCTCACGATGTTTTCCTTCACCGATGTCATTGATGTTCAAGATCATCATCATCCCCCATCATCTCCAGTCCCATGTTACTGGAGTCGGTGCAACATGTTTTCTTCTTCCGTTCCGTCCTGTCAACTTGAAAATGTGACATTGGCATTTGTTCATTATCAAACCCAACCTTATGCATGACAGGCGGGTACCTTAATCAATGGGCCATCATGACACGCCAATGATAAGCAAGCTTGACTATAATTATTATGAATTTATCAGTAATGTTAATACTGATAAGGATTTATGGTGACAATAACGGTATAGTGTAAAACAAAATGTCTTATTATAACTATTCGTTGTTTGTGTTTCCTTTCTATCAACTGTAGATACCCGTGTACATTATGTAGGTATTTTTGTAATTTTACTAGGAAAACGATAACTCATATTGTTGATAGGTACTGTAGCGACTACGCTACACTTGAATCGCTAACTACGTTAAATAAAACGTATTAATAACTTTCAGAAGACTATATTAGATAAATTGCGAGAGAGGTAAGATGCTTGACTGTGCCTGACGCCGCTGGTCTTACAGACTTGTCAAAATATAAAACTATCTTCTACGATTTGAATTTATTCTAGAAGTATACAGAATGTCTAACTATAGACAATATTATCTAATGGCTATTCCATCATAATATTGTCACAGTACTTACCTATCAATTTAATATTAATTTCAACTTCGTTTCTGGAATGGCAACGCAAGACCGCTGCAAGACCTCTGGTATTGCAGATGTAGATGATGGGCAGCAGTGACCATTTTAGAGCGCCCTTCCCAATCGGTTGAACTTCAACGCGAGCGTGATTGAAAAGTTTTTGTTTCATCCAACGCAATGTTCGAAAACAAACGAGTGAGTGAGAACGCAATAATATCGCATGAAAATGGCGCGCAGAGATTTCACAAAATTTGTTCCAGGAAATACATGTTTTTGTAAGCCTTACTAGTTTTTGGTAAAAATGTTTGTATTTTAGAATCTTCATTACATGTGCAAGGTTTCTATGAAGCTGTTTTTAGGGTTCCGTAGCCAAATGGCAAAAAACGGATGAATTCGTCATGTCTGTCTGTCTGTCTGTCCGTCCGTATGTCACAACCACTTTTTTCCGAAACTATAAGAACTATACTGTTGAAACTTGGTAAGTAGATGTATTCTTCTCTGATTAAATCGCTACAAAATGAGAAAAAGGAGGACAGTAAACGGATTATTGCGCTGGAGGAGAGAGTAGATTTTTGGAAAGGAAAACCTGTTCAGCGACTATCGAAATTCGAAATGTACCAAAACTGATCTCCGACCAGAATAAGTTTGAAGGGAAAGAGGAACTAAATAATTTTATGTCTGTACTGGGCAAGACAGTTGATGGTGAGATCAGAGACACTGACATCAAAGACATTTACAGAATAAAGCCACATGAAAAATCAAATGGTATTGGTACTATCATTGCCGAGTTTTCTACGGTGCTGAGGAAAGAAAAGGTTCTAACAGCTATAAAAAAAATCAATAAGGATAAGGAAATAAGTGATAAGCTACATACTGGACATCTTAGCTTGAATGGAGAAAAGAAACCCATCTATGTGTCTGAGAGTGTCACAAAAAAGACTGCCAAATTATTCTCTCAAGTCCGTGAATTTGCTAAAATAAATGGCTACTCTTGTTGGATTTTTCGTGGAGGGGTTTTTCTACGTCTCGATGAAAAAGAACGCGTGCAGATCAAATCGGGGCACGATCTTGCCAGCATTCAAAATAAAAATAAGGCATAACTTTCAGTATTTTTACCTGTCTGAAATTTTGATGTTTATAATTTTAATTAACTTATTAGCTTTAAACGGAAATTGTATCACTTTTGAATATACACTCACCTACAAAAAACAAAAAAAATACACAGAACTTCATTAATCACTCTAGAACACTTTACTACAATAAACACACTTTTAAGATATACGTCCAAATAAACATAAACACACACAAGACAAAAACCATCATACCAACACACTGCACACCTTTTAAGCAAGTGCCAGTAAGGACAAGCATTACTTATTATTTAAAAAATGGCTACCGCGTGTGAATCATTACAAACACTACAAGAAATATACAACATAAAGCTTGCTAAAGCGATCGAATGCGACTGTACAAACCTTGAGAGACACATGTCCATACAAAAAAATGATTTTACTATAATTTCCCAAAACATTAGAGGCATTTGCTGCAACTTTGATGACTTTATACTTACATTATCTAGTCTTAAATTTAAAACAGACACCATTATATTAACGGAATGCCAACTTAATCTAAATAAACCAGTACCACAACTAGATAATTACAATTGTTATTATACCACAAATCTTTCAAATAAACATGACGGAGTCGTCGCGTATGTGAAAAAGTCTTTAAAACACAAAGTTACCGAAGTTAAGCTCTTACACGCATCTTGTCTTCAAATTGAGGTACTAAATAACATTGTCTTTGGTGTATATAGGTCCCCTGCTAATCTAAGCGCAGATAACTTTATTGACTCTTTAAGCTTACACTTGGAATCACTAAACGTACAAAAAAGAAACATTGTGGTTGCAGGGGATATAAATATTAACTTGAGGCCCAGGGAAACTGAACAATACTACGAACGCAAAAATAGAATACAGTACCTTACTATGTTATCGTCGTATGGAATTCTGGCTGGGCATACACTACCCACTAGAGAAATGAATTGTCTTGATCATTTTATGCTAAAAATTAATCCGAAAAAAATATCTGCTTTTATAGCTATCTTACGCACTACCACTACAGACCACTATACCACCTTTCTTTCTTTGGCTAAAACAAAAGGCAAAATCACCCCAGATAAAATTAAAACTACTACAGATTTTAATAGTGCTCTCCTAGACTTGCAGAATAAAAATTTAGCTGAACTTCTATTTATTGATGACCCAAGTGTAGTTACAATCTCTTTAATAGAAAAAATAACTGAATCTTTGGCTTCTAATACACGCACTATTACCGTGCCAAGCAGTAAACGTTTATTAAAACCATGGATTACTCAAGGTATTCTGAGATGCATCCAAAATCGTAATGTGTTACAGAAAAAAGCACGAAGTGATCCTCACAATGAAATTGCCAAAATGACATATACGCGGTATAGAAATTATTGCAATAATCTCATAAAAAAGCTAAAAAGAAAATATAATAGGGAACAAATTACTAACGCTACCAAAAACAATAGACTTCTTTGGAAAAATATAAAAAATATCACTTACACTAATAAATCACGAACAGAGAACTTAGAATTGCTGCAAGTTAAATCATCTCCCATAGAATCCGCTAATTTTATAAACAAATATTTTGCAAGTATAGGCAGTGATCTGGCCCAAAACATAGCATCTGGTACTAACTTATTTAGCGAACTCTTAAATGAAACGCCATCACACGTAGGCTCTATGGTACTTCTGGAAACCGATCAATCCGAAGTTTGTTCTACGCTTATGAATCTACGATCTGACAGTGCCCCAGGTTGGGACAATATACCCACTTGCTTCTTGAAACTTGCTAAAAACGAAGTTGTTCCAATTATCACGCACCTTGCCAATCTATGTCTCCAAAAAGGTACTTTTCCAGCTACGTTAAAAAAATCCATTATAACACCGGTGTATAAGGGTGGTGATAGAGACGATGTCAACAATTATCGACCTATGGAACCGGAACTCCATTGGCACTTTTTAAAGATTATCTTTCTGGTAGAACACAAAAAGTAAAGCTTGAACAAATTAATAGTGAGGACGCGGATGTATCATACGGCGTACCACAAGGTAGTGTAGTAGGACCTACGCTGTTCCTAATTTACATAAATGACCTCTGCAACATGAGGATTAATAACGCCAAAGTATTATCATACGCCGATGATACAGCTGTCGTCTTCACAGGGAAAACATGGGATGATGTAAAAAATTATGCCGAAGAAGGGCTTGCTCTTATAGCTACGTGGTTACAAAAAAATCTGCTCACCCTGAACACTAGCAAAACCAACTTCATTCGTTTCAGTATTTATAATCAGTTTCAACCTGATAAAGAATTTAATATAAAAATCCACACATGCTTAATTACTACAGATAGAGCTTGCTGCGGTTGCCCTACTATCCAACAAGTAACCCAAACAAAATATCTGGGAGTGATTATGGACCAGCGTCTTTCTTGGTATCCTCAACTGGAACACGTCATGGGTAGAGTACGAAAACTCATATGGATTTTTAAAGAGCTGAGATATGTTGTACCAAGGAGAATAAATAGAAATAAAAAGAATGATAACCAAAGAAATCTATTAAATGAAATTTATGTATCTTTGGTCCAGTCTGTTTTAGCGTATTGCATAACTGCGTGGGGTGGAGCAGCGAAATCTCGTTTTCTAGAGTTGGAACGCGCTCAAAGAGCGATACTTAAGGTGATGTACTTTAAAAAAAGAATATTTTCCTCTGACAAGCTTTACGAATTATGTAATCTGCTTTCAGTGAAAAAATTGTATATCCTTTTTATCATCCTTAAAACGCACAAAGAGATACCATATGATCCAAAAATACTAGGAAAAAGAAACAAACACTGCAAAGTAAACGTTCCTTCAACAAAAACAGAGTTTGCCAGCAGACAATATAATAAACGGTCAGCTTTTTTATATAATAAAATTAATAAAATAATATATATTTACGATAAAAAAAAATATGAATGTAAAAAAACGTTAATAATATGGCTACAAAATTTAAATTATAGTGATACAGAATTACTTTTACAACGTGTGACTTAATGATAAATAATATAGAGTAATGTTATTTGCTTATTTAGTCACACATGTACACTCTAAATCTCTATATCTTTCACACACACACCCACACACAATACACATACGTACACACATATTACACACACACACATTCACACGCGCACACACATACACACGCGCCCATACATACACACGCACACACATACACCCACACCCCCGCACTATTTCAATTGATCATGTCTTTTTTCCGTTTATTTGTTTTTGTTTTGATTTTTATTTATTTTTATATACATATTTCCACGTTTATAATGTAAGGAAAGAGCGGAGCCTTCCACTACAGGCATTTTCTATGCCTAAATGGAGACTCCTCGACATGTAATTGTAAGCCAAATATGTTATGAAATAAACTTATTTTTTTTTATTTTTATTTTTTTTTATTCTATCAACCACATTAAGATTTTCAAAAAACTTCAAAAATACTTTCTCATCAAACCCATACGTGTGGGGTATCTATGGATAGGTCTTCAAAAATTATATTGACGTTTCTAATATCATTTTTTTGCTATACTGAATAGTTAGCGCGAGAGACACTCCCCCTGTAACATCTAAAATAAGTGAATGATAAAATAAAAAAAAAAAGTATAATGTACATTACCATGTAAACTTCCACCAAAAACAGGTTTGAACGAGATCCAGTAAGTAGTTTTTTTTAATACGTCATAAATCGTAAACCGTAAATTAACCTTTCATTCAATCAACTCAAATAAAAAAATAAAAAACTTTTATATTATGTTACTTGCTCGGGCATCATGGGCGAGTTCGACTCGCACTTGGCTGCTTTTTTTTACTTTTTCATTGTATGAGTGCATTATAAACGGCCAAAGTTCAGATAAAAATTGTACAAAAAAAGTTGATCCTCGGACCTGTTTACTGAATTTGCTTCACTCAAAAGTACAAGATACCCGTGTGTTACAAATATTTGGAGGAAAATTGGTTATCAAGCCATAATCACGTACGAGCGGTTGTATGGGAACTATGACGGGATGGGCGCTCTTAATGACAAGTTGACTGTCGTCGGCTTATTTGCTATTCAAAGACATAAGAAAAAAGTGATTTTAGCCGCTTCAATTAATACTACCGTCCTAATTATAAACGTAGTAAAAAAGCATTTTTTGGATATTCTATTTTTTGGAAAAGACTCTATCTATAAACACAGAATACTTAATAGTACTACATACAGAAGGGACACTCCCTTACCCGCGCTATATCAGATACCGCACCCTCACCCCGCACTTGGAGAGGCTAACCGCCGACTCTTTAGCCAGGGCGCTCAAAATCGTAAGAACTGCAGCGCTGTAGGTACTGCTGACACAAACACACAATTTTGCGATTTATTTTGTTTTAAGTTTTATTTATTAGTTTTAATCTCGATGATTCATTTATCTTCCAAGTTTTCGTCGTTTTATAATAATACAATTAAAACTTCCGTAAGAATAACATACCAACATTACCAGCTATTAATATTGCTCTCTCTCTTTATTGTCTTAGTTATGTACTTATGTCCCTTTCTTTCACGTTCTATTCATTCTTGGAATTGAAAAGTAGTACCCTACGCACTAACCTTGTCGCGTCGCCCCATTGTAATTATTATTATTGTAATATTTTCATTAATTCTTAATTTTTATTTTTAATACTTTTGAACTTAACATGTATGGACATGAACTGGTTCCGAAATAAATGAAAAAAAAAACTTGAGAGATGTCAAGGGACACCCGGATGGAACGAAGTTCCTTTCGATTAATTAGTGAAGGAATTGTAATAAAATTTTATTTTTTTTAAGTTATAATAATATTTTTTTTATTATTAACAAATATAATGTAATTAAAAGACAATTTAATTAAACGTGCCCGTTTATGTATCGAGCGAAATGGACTCCATATTGAGCAGTTGCTTCGATACAGGGAAGTGTAAATTTTATACCTAATAGGTAAGTTTTTTAATTAAGCCAAAGTTGATTAAAACTGTGTTTGTGAATAGCTCTAATTTATTTAAATAGGTTAGGTACCTATAGCACCTATAGGTACCTACGCCTGCCTGCCTTTCTTTTTCTAGCAAAAGAGTACCTACTCACTTACCTACTTACAACTACAAATAATTCGCCAATGATAAAAGTAAGTACCACTACCTACCTAGGTACCCACCTAAGCTCCCACTGGCTTAATTTAAACCAAAACATTTTAATCAAATAAAAAAACATATTATTGTCGCTAGTAAAACCTAGAGAAAAGTACTCTGTGACCTAGAGCGATAAGGTGCAGTGGTTACCTACTGACGACCGCGACCGATAGAAAGCTCATGATTACCAAACCCAAACTTTCAATAGGTACCTACTAAACAAAACATAGAAGTAGGTACAGTAACTACCTACCTACCTAACCTACGTATTCTATGGCTTAATTATCGACTTAAAATTTACACTCGTTTTCACAATCCACACAGTCTCACAGTGAAAGGTGGATTTATCTCGTAGGTCGTTATCATCGGAATTATCACGCAATGAACTAAACATATCGCCGTAGGTACCTAGTTCAAAGAGTTCGCCGCGCCGCCTTTAAATACATAAACATATTCTACGAAAAGCGAATTCGGACTTTATTTTGTAAACGTAAACGGTTAAAAATTGAAATTTTACCAAACACCTAGTTTGGTAAAATTTCAATTTTTAACCGTTTACGTTTACAAAATAAAGTCCATGATAAAATTATTCTGAGAAACGTATAGGCTGGTGCCCGACCGGACAATAGGAGCTATGTGCAACCGAATTTCACGGTTAATGTGTAAAAATAAGGTTTTAATTCGCTCCAAAGGAGCTATGTGCAACCGAATTTCACGGTTAATGTGTAAAAATAAGGTTTTAATTCGCTTTTCTTCTGTTCGAATTGTCTGCGTTTGTGAAGTAATAAAAATAGCAAAAATAAGGTTTTAATTCGCTCCAATATTTTCATAGAAAAGCCGCCATTCAACTAATAATGAACTCTATTTGACAGTTCCAACGATTCAATTTAGCTTATTATAGCATGTCGTGACAACTTTTCGTAAGAATTTTTTCCGTCTAGCCCCCTTTCACAACGCGCGATAAGGAACTTCGTTCCAAAAAAAAATTGCGTTGCTGCGTAATGGTACGGGGCGATCGTGAATTCCATATTTTGTAATTAGGTAGGTAGGTACCTTAATTTACCATTATTGATGAATAAATAAACCTCTTTACATAATAAATATTATAATATTACTTTTATGTCATTACAAATCCGAGTATTCAAAATCAAATATCATTTATTTTATTTCTTTAAGAAATAAATAATTGAACGCTCAAACAAGATCACTTCATAATAATGCTCGAAACGTTCGGGTAGTTCCGTCGTCGTTCGGTTCACCCGACGCAAAGCGCTGCACTTTTCGCGCCATTTTGTACGCCACGACATCCAACTGATTCAACCCTACTAAAATTCACGCACACATTTGCACGTGTACAGACGTCATTTGGTTTTGTAGTAGGTAATTATTTTGCAAGTTTTGTATGAAGTGTCCGAGGTGTGCTTTATGTCCCTAAAAATCCTTCTTTACTGCGTTTCTAACGTTTTTTTTAAGTTACCTATTTTATCAACCAAGCAAACAACTGTGATAGAAGCCATTATTATGAACTTAGGCCTTTCTTGTGTAATGCTTATAACACCCGTTGCTGCAGACATAAATAATCTTAATTAATTAAAATAACAAAATTATGAAACAACATGATTAAATCATCGGACCATTGTTTAAACATTATTTAGTATAACATAACATGTATTTAAACCATCATAAGCTTCATAAGCCTTTTGACAAGGGTGTTATTATTTATAGGGCCTGTAACTAGGGTTGCCATACTGTAAAAAACATTTTAATAAGGAGCTATCTACTTACTTTATGTTTTCTTTGAATTCTGTTGAGTGTTGGGTAAAATACATATTCAAAATACTGTTTTTGCAAGCTCACCTAAAATTTCTTAGTAATTAATTCAAAATATATTTATCTTCTATTTTAATCGTCATTTCTGTGAAGCAGGTCTTAAAAATGCTCGGGAACACAATTAATAAATTCGAATATAGTTCCACAAATATTCGAATAATACTTTATTTTTATAAAAGTCGCCGAGGTCGGCCCGAAAAAGGCGGCGAGATGACCTGCAGTGCTCACCTAGTGTTCACCGAGGGAGATTGTAACCAAATATGTTACAATCTCCCTCGGTGAACACCTAGGTGAAGTGAGCTTTAATCCGATTGTAGTGCTTTGTCCCTAACATCGGGACAGATGAAAGCCCACTTCACCTAGGTGTTCACCGAAGGAGATTGTAACAGAATAGACATGCTGGTCGCGTACTAGCAGGGTTGGTTCGAGGTGGCGCAGGAAATCAATTCCTGGAAGGATTTATGCTGTTCCACTGCTAGGAAAGCCTAGCAGGGACAGCACAGGCTAGGTTCTACAAAAGCTACCAAAAACTCTGTTTCTCAATCCTAAATACTGTTCATTTTCTGTAAATTATTTATGTTTTCTGAAGTTTTTTAGAATTTCTGCTCATTATAAAAAATAAACTTGACAGCCCTATTTGTTACTGGAGCTAATGAATCCCTATGTGATTATGTTGTTGTTAACAATGAGCGGTATGGGATCTTCAGGACGGGGATAACTTGTAATATAATAGGCATAATATAATATTATAGTTTCGGGTTTGTTCAACAGGTTTGTAGGTATGTATAGATGGGAGTTTGTAATTGGTGTCTTGTGAGTAGATAGTATTATTTATAAATATATTAAATTATTTTGGTTTTCGGACTTGGAATAACCTCAACAAGTAGGTACAATCATCGAAACAAAAAAACAGCAAGCAACCTTTACCTCTTCATAATATTAGTAGGTACTATAAATTAAAGATTTCATAAGAAACAAAACCACGGCCATAATGTATTAAATCCTCCAGTCAATACTAACTTAAACTATCTACAAATTTAATTAGCCAGCATAAATAAATGAAAATTCATCTCGCAACACGGTCCGTAACCCAGTTAACTAAAATAATTGGCTGCTGTATTAAATTATTAATGGCCTGCAGGCATTGCAAATCGATATTTTATATCCTGGAAATTAGTTAACATTATTTTTCTTTAATTACTGGAAATTTGGTCAAAATAACATTACTAATTGCCTAGAATTATACGCTAAACAGGAATACCGCGCAAACAAGAAGGCCCTTTAGATTTCACCCCTTAAACGTAATTTCAACGCAATTATTAATGAGAAATGTGAATAATTTACGCAAACAACTATTTCGTGCTCACTGTAATACATAATAATTAAATTCGGCACAAATTAATGACAAATTACATGAATTGGTAGAAATGGATTTGACGACGTAGAGGTGGGGTGTCAGTTCTAGAGGGTAACTGTAATTACTTTAATACATTTATGTTTGGGTCAATACTTTATTTATCTACCTACTTATAAGACAACTTTTTGTTTATTTTATTTTTAAATCGGCGATTCCACAATCCTATAGAACCAGAGTCTTTAATCAATGCATTCTACCCATAATGACTTACGAAGCCAAACGTTGACACTCACCGTGGGTCTAGTTCACAAAATCAAGGTCGCTCAGCATGCTATGGAGTGAGGAATGCTTAGAGTTTCTCTGGTGGATAGAATTTGCTATAAAGTCATTCGACAGAGAACTAAACTCTAAGAAGAAGTAAAAAAGAAGTGGAAGTGGCACAAGCGTTTAGGCAAGCATAGTTTGGGAACCCCTTCGAAACGTTGAACCGTCGATTTGAAGAAAGATGGCTGGCAGCAGAGGGATGCGTGATGCCCAAGACCACGATGGTTGGCAATATCTGGGGGAGGCCTACGTTCAGCAGTGCATGTCAATAGTTTGATTTATAATTTATAAGGCAACGTAGTCATCTAACCAGATGAAAAAAGCTTTGACAAAAAATTGAAGAATATCCAACAAACTATAACCAAAGCTTTGAACAGCCAACTTTATTTATTTTAGGTATGGTTGGATACAATTAATTGAGGGTTAGAAGGGAGCTTGCACTCACGGAATATGTATTTAAATTATTAATAGTGAAGGTGCATAATGCAGAAGTTTTAAGGCAGGTGAGCCTTTGTGTCCCGGACAGGTACGTGTGGCGACGACGTCGGCCAGCACTATTGGTGGAACCGCGCGGTCGTACCAATCTTTTGAGGGAGGCGCCACTGACGCGTGCACTCCGCACACTCAATATCATAGCTAGTGAGACGGACCTATTCTGTTGCTCTCTGAGTGAGTTCACAAAGAATGCATTGTTTGTGATATGTTACTAAACTTAATTAAGGATAAACACGCTGTAATTATATTATAAATATTATAAGAAGTGCACTATCGCATTAGGTATAAACCTGTAAGAATAGATGTAACATGGCAAAATAAATAAATAAAATAAAATAAATAAAACAGTAGCGTTAGAAGATCACGACACCTTTTTTAAGATCCATAAATCCAGTCACTCAGCATAGTGAAGTTAAAGCGGGAGTTACTCTGCCGTGAATCGTTTGATCGAATATCGTTAGCTCGAAATAACAATTACCCAAAAAGGACTTCTCGAAAGATCTTTAAGCAATCGTGCATTAGGGCAATCAACTACAAAAGTGTTTAAAATAAAACGTGGAATTTCGTTTCCTTTCTTATTTTATTCCTATTCTTTTACTTGTTCTAGTATCCATGAAACGCGTTCACTTACTCTTCGTGCGTATGAACAATAAATCTTATCTATTACGCTTGTCTTACCTTATGTTTGTACAGAATTGTAAGTAGTTACAAAATTTAGGTTCACGTAATGTTTAGGTACGCATTTACGTAACCCTGAACCATTTATTTTTACTTTTAATAAAATTTATGATATTTTTCGTGGACGACATGGCCGTGATTGGCAATTTTTCATTTTAAATTTAATATTTGTCTTCAATCACATCCAGCCACTCTGCGAAGATCGTCGCTGTTATAAAATCCATTCAAAAATAACTGGGTGGTGAGGTTCTCAGGTGATATCAATCTTCAGTGTCTATGCGATGCCTTCCCCGTAGACCATGGCCGACTTTTTACCGCATGCCCTGTTATTTGCACACCCGATGACTTAATGACTGTGACAACGGATAGCAATGCCGTTTAAGCTCCACACATAACATCAGAGCTGTGTCCGGATAGTGACAGGGCTGTGGTCGTGCTAAGATCGTGCATCAGAGTCTTATTAGGGACATTTTGTTCACACACGTCAGGGATGTGACCGGACCGTGGACAAAGCCACGACCTTCCATCTGTGCCCCACAGTTACCATTTTGTTTGATACAAAACGCTAAATCGTACAAAACGCTAATGCATACTGCCTCAATTAAAAATTACTCATTAATTTTTTTTTTATCGCCAACGTGCTAGGAAGCTATCGGCTACCCGTGCGGGCACTCCGGGCACAGGTTAAACATTAAATGTTACAAAAACATATTTGCTATCAACTCGCCTAAGCTGGTGGGTAGCAATTATTATATTAATTGTTTTTATATGTGGGTGAGTTTCAGCAGTTTGTGTTTATGTTTTGGCTAAACTTAACTCAATTATATTGTTGGTTTTGTATATAATTACAACAATTTCTCCCGTAAGTACTGCAACCCCAACTTTACTTGAAAGAGCAGTTCCGTTACTAAGGCAACAGCTTTTAGGTAGGTTATTTAATTACATTTGAAGTATACCGCCGACAGTTTGTAAGTAGGTGCTGAAGCCTTAGTAACTGTTAAGTTAGGTTACTGACATTAAAATTTGTAATGTTCGTCTATATGTGTTTAAATGGGTTAACATCAAAATGTTGTTCTGAATTACGTGACATTTCGTACTACCTCCCTATGAGTATAAAAAGCTTGATTTTTTAATTAATTTAAGTTTTCATTGTACAAAATCGAAAAATTTGAGAGGGTTCATTATTACACAACACGTTTTCTTCTTTCGTCCTGTCTGTCTGGGGTGTTATTCTGTAAGACGAATCTGAATCCGCTGTGAGTTTCTTGATTGGCATTCTAAAAACTCGGTTGATAATTCGAATTTACACTAGCGTGCGTGTCAGCAAGTTGAACTAAATTGACAGGAAGATTTTGACAGATAAAGTATGAGATGACGTAAGAAGTGGCATTCTGTAATGTAATTTCCCCTCACTTCGACGTTCACTTCGCACTCGAACCTGATTCAAAGTGCTGTTCTGTCTTTCATATCGTTCTTCACACAGTCCATCCATCTTTTCTTCGGCCTTTCGCATCCTCTCCACCCATCCACGTTTATATTCATAACCCTTTTAGTTACATAGTATCATCCCTCGTCTTCACAAACTAAGTCTAACGATTCCTTTTCACCATTTCTGTCACTGGCGCAACTTTAAAACTTCCTCAAATATACTCATTTTTGAACTTATCCATTCTGGTTACTCTACACATCCATTTTAGCATTCACTTTTCCGCTACAAGAAATCTTTTTTCATACGTCTTCTTCACGGCCCAACATTCCGAAACATCAAACATAACAACCTGAAAAGGTGCTATGTTCTCATAATTCAGCCATGAAATCGAGATACAAAATACAGTTGATCGATACGACAAAATGTGTGGAATTAGAAGATTTTTTCGCGATTTTAGGATGAATACAATGACCTCTTTAAAAAGATGGTTTGGTTACAGGTAAATAAAAAGTAAGCTTGTAGAGGGTTCTTCTGCTTCTTCCAATGCCTCTCCGAACTACTAAGGTTGGCAGACACTTCTATATACGTTTCCTTTTCTTTCCAAAGATGGGAGTTCAGATACTAGTCCACTCTCGTAGGTGCCTAGCCTTAGCCAAGACTACCTTCTGCGACCGACACCACGCTTTCCAGGTACTTTACCCATCATGATAAGTTGAAAAAGTCGTACTTTTCGTGTCTTATCACGTACCCTGGATACGCAACCTTCCAACCAACTTTGATGGTATCTCAAAGTTCGCGTTTTTTGCCCACACGTCGCAGGATGTCTTCGAATCCAACTAACTTTTAGTATTCATCTATAGGCCCACAATTCGAATACGTTTTATATACGTTTTCTGAGTGTTCTTCGATTTAGTCAAATATTCAAACAAAAAACAAGCTAAATGTTGAATTTAATTAATCGTTTCACAAGATATTCTTTTACCTATCCGATTTCAAATCCTCGATCTAAAGAGTCGAAGTTTGTCGTTAAGCTCTTTACCTTTATTGTCAGTGCGAATAAAAATAATCTCAAACTAGACCTCTGTAAAACTAATTTGAACTCTGAAATCTGGAGAGGAAGGTTGGAATTAGTGTACAGTGTGTCTTGAAACGGAACTATCAACTTAGGTGTTCTGTTGAGAACGTTTAAAGTTTAATTGAGTTGTGGATTCCAGTAACCAACGAGTATCAGGGAGCTAGAAAACTTCTAAATTGGATTTAAATAAAAAACAATAATAAAAGATATTTGTATTAAACAGAGTGATGAAAACCTCCAGGGGGAGTCCCTGGTGTCCTGAAATACAGGTCTCAGCTTAGTTCAGGCACCAGTCTCCCACAGATGAACATTAATGTTAATTTATATATTTATTATAATATTTTTTCAGTTTTTAAGTTTTAGTTAATTAGTGTTATTTGTGGAAGAAAATAAACATTTTTATTATTATCATCACGATTTATTCATCATATTTACCTATAAATTACATTTTTACATATTAATAAAAAATAAAAACATTTAAAAATATAATATAATAGTAGCCCACCGGTAAGGGAACAGGGTCCAAGCTACCGGCGGTCAGGGCTCCAGAGAGAGAAACCTCCTGACAATGCAGGCCGTGTCTAGAAGTACTGCCCTCTGAATCAAGCCCTTGATCCTGCCGCCTAACGAGAGCCTCCTTATTACTATTAACACCTTGAAATCGACATTTTCAAATTATTTTCAAGGTTATATCAGTCTGTTGTTGTCTGTCGATAAAATATTATTATTATTAGATCTAAACAATATTATACCGAAATACATTAATGTTCTTATCTATGTCATCATCATCATTTCAGCCGAAAGACGTCCACTGCTGGACATAGGCCTCCCCCAAAGAGGGGGGGGGGGGTTACCATAATCGTCACGCTTGGCAGGCGGGTTGGTTTGTTACAAAGGCACAGAGAACGCTGCTGCCCATTCTCTGGTAAGTCCCTTAGTCGCCTCTTACGACACCCACGGGAAGATATGGGATGGTGCTATTCTTTACGTCCGACACCATACGGACTTATCTATGTGGTATAAAGACTAACATCCCGAGGGTGTCGTCGATGGCGACTAAGGGAAAATCCGGAAGTCGGGCAGCAACGGCTTGTGTACTTAAGACTGTGCCGAGCAAAATAATTCAAAACAGTCGTCACTGTTAAAGTAATATAATCAATACCTTTACCATAATTACCATAAAAAATATGTAATGAATACCACAATGAATGTGTGAACCGATTATGGTTGGCAAAAAATAAGAATACTGTTTAATTTAATAACCAAAAATACGTAAAGTTGTACAAAAATCTTTAAAAAAATCTCGTATTTAGTTGAGTTTTGATAGTAAACTGTATTTTTTTTCACAAACTTGAATTCATATTAATCTTTAATATTCATACTACAATTTGTAGTTTTTACATTTTCGAAATGTCGCTTAGTTATTTTATTAATAATTTTTCGCGCTGTTTTGAATCATACGCAACGTATGTATATGATTCAATTCAGCGCGTCAATTAAAACAAAAATTACGACTGTTTTGTTTTTTTTTTTGCTCAGCGCAGTCTTAACAACTTCACTGCGAGCCCCAAGACGCCTGCTAAGCGTGGGGATTATGGCACCGCCCCCCATTTATGGGGGAGGCCTTTGTTCAACAGTGGACATCTTCAGGCTGATGATGATGATGATGATGTTGAAATTGCATAATAGGAAAACGCATGGTGGGTTATTGTGCACATACCATGACTGTTCTTTGGTATATAGGTTGGGCAAGATATGAATCAACTATATCCTTCTATATATTATGCTGGTTGTGTTACAGATTCGGACGTCTTCAGGCTGATGATGATGAGTTGCTAACACGAGGTTAAAATAAGTTTTTGACAGTCGTTATGGGTAATCTAAAGCCAGAAAGTCTTACAACCAGTCTTACCAAAGGGTATCATGTTATGCAGTAACTGAGTTGTGGAAAACAGATAGGCAGTCGCTCCATGTAAAACTATTTTGCTGCATCGGGATACTCTGGAAACCGGCCCCAGCTTATTTGGAAAAGGCTAGGCTCATGATGACGATTTTAAAATACAAAATTACAATATTTCGCTTTCACCTGCGAGTTTATTTTACAAGTGCCAATTTTTTTGTTAATATATAGGGTGACTGGTAATTAGTGTACGATACTTAAACACGTGATTGTGTTCATGATAACAAACAACTTTCCCGAAGAAAAAATGTTTTTTGTACTGGTTCACTTTTATCACAATAACACAACAGCCGTATGAAATTCACGCGCGCGCACGCCTGTGACCTAAAGTGAACCAGTACAGAAACATTTTTTCTTCGGTAAAGTTGTTTGTTATCATGAACACAATCACGTGTTTAAGTATCGTACACTAATTACCAGTCACCCTATATAGCCTTCCTAGACATATTTTCTTTCTATTTCTGAAATCCATACAAAAATTCGTACAGTAGTTTTTGAGATTAGACCAAATGAACAAAAATTCAGCTCGACGGGGAACTTTACAATAAGTAGTAAAAAACTTTTGTCCGTGACTTCGGCCGCGTGTTTTCTTTTACGGATCCCAAATTGTATTGATAATAAATTATAGCCTGTTTGTATAGCACTCAGGAATACTGTAGTTCCTTATTAGTGAAATAAATTACAAAATCAAACCAGAAGTTCCGAAGATGAACCCGAACGAAGTTAACTTTAACTAATCATCTACTCTTTAAGGAAGTTTCCAAATGGTTGGTTGACACCATAGATGTTCGTGGCTGACACACTGACAAGAGCTTAAGAGTTTGTTTTTACCTTAGTCACAGGATAAGCATTGCCATCCAACGTGGCAATGCCGCCAGTCTCTTGGGCACATTCCCAGTTGACGGCGATGTGGGGGAATGAATTTTTTGTTGCCTTTAGTGTATTAGTTTTTTAATTTAATAGTTACAGGTTTTTCTTTTTTATTGTTCTTGTAAATTTTGTTTTAATAATATAGTTTATAATATGTAGTGATTACAATTTCTAATTTAAATTAGTATTAACAAATAACTTTGTGACGTTTTTAACGGCAAGTGGACCTTAACAACTCAATCGGTTGCTCCACAACACACTTATATTGTCTATAATTATTCAGTTACCGTGTTTGTTTGCGACATCAATCGGAAATTGATTGATGTCGCAAACAAACACGGTTGTTGACTCTTGAAATTTGCATGAAAAGTGCTGATACAGCATACAGCAGCTCTTTCGGCGTCAGCAAATGAAGTCTACATGGAAATAATGTTGCTGCATAAATGAGTATAAGAGGTATGTTTGCTCTATTTTACGAAACGATGTTTGGAAACGTAACGATTAATTTAAAATAGAAAAATGCATGTTTCGTCGGCGGCACACAAAATTCTTTCATAGATACCTGCTGTATATTATTTTTTATTTAATAAATCATACATTATTAATTTTAATTATTACTCCAATATAATTAAAATAAAGTAAATATTGCAGCAACTTAAATAACTTACTCTAGTTACAATGAAAGTATTCGTTCTTCCCAAGTTATATAATTTTGATAATTAGTTATTTTAATTGACAATCAAGGCATGCTTATAAACGTCGTGATGTTTTCAGCCCACAGCGAGGAAGACATTCAGAATTCAGTGTCTGATCGCATCGGAGCTAAGACGTCCCGAAACTGTACTCGATTCGTTGTGTTAAGGGGCTATTAAACGACTTTTACAGATTTTAAACTGACAATCACGTCAAAATGTGCAGTGTAAATGATTTGAAAAAAATATATGTTAAACTAGAACATTCTCTTAATCATATAGAAAGAGAATATTTTTGATTAAGTTCATATTAAATAGTTTAATTAACTCGTGAAGTTGTGTCTGACGTGGACAAAACATTGACAATCACACAAAATCTACCAGGTATAATTATCCGAAACTTAAACTATCTTACAGACAATTTTATTATCTATCTTTTAGTATACGCCTTTTTTTAATTTTGAAAGAATACTACTTTTTTTTAATTTTTTCGACAAAATTTTGAAAGTTTTGGACGCAGACTGCGTCCGTTCTGCATCAGTTTTGCGTCCAAAAGTCTCAAAGTTTAGTCGAAAAAATTATGTCTATTTTAATTTGAGTCTGTGTTTAGTACAAAATGAAATAAGACATGGCCTACACTACTTTAATTCTAGAACAACACACATCAGTTTAATTAATGAGACTCGAAACCAACCCTCAATGGCGAGCTATAACACCAATTAATTGAATACATTTGAATTTAATTACATTTACATTTCAATCCAGTTCAAATTACTAGGTAGAATAGTCCTTGACAACGTGCCAAGATTCGGGTTTAAGCTGCCAAGTTTTGACTTGACGGTCAGATTGGTCTTAGATGGAAAAGCTGGAAGTAATTATGAATTTGGGAAGGGAGATACGGGATACGTTTGTAAGATTTCGGGTAAAATGGATATGTGATTAGGGTTAATGTGTAATGTTGAGCTAATGTCTACTTGTGTTCTGTAAACTTTCACAGCTAATTGTAAAGTCCATAGTAGACTTTATGCCATGCATTATAAAGGCCAGGTTAATGTAACTAAATACATTATAAGACTGATACCATCTATACTAATATTATAAAGAGATACAATATATTTATTTATTAAACTTTGTGCATGTAATGTAAAAAACACTGTACAAAGGCGGCTTAATGCTGCTTAATTATGCCTTTTGTTTGTATGTAGGGGCAATCTCCCGACCTGCTCTCCCGATATCAGAAATTCTCTCACCAATAATAAGTTACTAACGTGATTCCTAAGTGCTATAATATGTAACTATAAATAAATAGTGATTAGTGATCCTAGGACCGTCGTTATGGGTAGTCAGAAGTCAGAAAGTTTGACAACCAATCTTACCAATAGGTATCATGCTATCCAGTATTCGGGTTGTGGGGGTTAGGTAG
Organism: Charanyca ferruginea; assembly: GCA_947361185.1. Taxonomy (NCBI): domain Eukaryota; kingdom Metazoa; phylum Arthropoda; class Insecta; order Lepidoptera; family Noctuidae; genus Charanyca; species Charanyca ferruginea. The sequence goes on along the minus strand of OX376058.1, from coordinate 24,108,232 downwards.
GCCAGTCACTCCATGTAAAACACTGGTATTCAGCTGCACTCGGTTGTACTGGAAGCCGACCCCAACATACCTAGTTAGGAAAGGCTAGGCTAAATATTCTAACATTGAAGTCAAAGTTAAATTGTTTATTTCAATGTGATAATTAAAAGGCATTTTTAAAAGAAATTTACAAGAAAAAGGATTTAATTCTTTTTCGTATCGGTTATAACGCTGTAGTTTATTAATGTTAAAGTTAAAAGGTACACGATAAATACAGAGCAATATGGTCTATATACTAGTTACTATTTAACACTATTACCTAACAATCGCTATATAGTAACTTGACTGCTTTTGTCTATAAATGCTATCATAAATGGGCGGACACGAATTTGAAAGAAACTAGTCAAAATAGTTTTGATCGTATAATAGATTTGACTGTAATATTTGCAAATAAAAGTTTGATAGTAGGCTCAAACTGACAAATGATATCTCCTTGTCACCGCTTATCACAAAACAGTTTACGAGTACAGTCGAATAAGCTAATTGGTTTACAGGCAAAAATATTTATCTTTCTACTATATTAACAATTTATTTACTTATTTTATTTTTTTATCTTTAGTACGTACCAGGGATACCTACGTGCTCGAGATAAGAAAATGGAATAAAATAAAATATTGTGAGTGTAGGTAGAAAAATGAATATTTTTCCTGTAAACCAATTAGCTTGTTCGACTGTACTCATCATCTGCCTAGCCTTTTCCCAACTATATTGGGGTCGGCTTCCAGTCTAACCGGATGCAGCTGAATACCAGTGTTTTACATGGAGCGACTGCCTATCGGACCTCCACAACCCAGTTACTGGGTAACACGATACCCCTTGGTAAGACTGGTTGTCAGACTTTTTGGCTTCTGACTACCCATAACGACTGTACTATTATCCCAAAAACATTTACAGTTTGCCTAAACTATTCACGCACATGACAACAGAATAAAACATTTGAAGGGGCAGACAAGAGCTAACTATAGCCACCAATCATTTTGTTTCTTTTACTTTTAGCGGTTATCAACGATTCTCTTAAATTATGAAATGCATAATAAAGAATCGAAAATGCATAATATTTTCGATTTTTTCAATTTGAGTTCGATCAAATTAAAAACATCGATAACTTAACGAGTAATAGAAATAAAAAGGTAGGTGGAGCTAGTTGACTCTTGTCTGAAAGGTGAAAGCGATTGGGTAACCAACGAAATTCAAATATTCTTGATTTTTTTTACCCGACTACGGCAAAGCCAAAGGAGGGTTATGAGTTTGACAGGCTATGTATGTATGTATGTATGTATGTATGTATGTTCATCTGTACGCTCATAGCTCCTAAACTACTTATCAGAACTGAACAAATGAGGTATCGTTAGAAGCGTCTTGATCGTCCGCTGGTTATAGGCTATATGACGTATCACCGAATCCAATGTGGCGCCCTCTGGGGGACAAAAAAACCAATATTAAAAAAAAAATGAAGACAAGCATACCGTGTTTGGTATCATTGGAAAGGGGTTTACTAGTACATTTCAAATTTATATAATATTTAGTGGTGATTTGTCACAAATTAATGTAAAAAAAAGGAAAGATTACCAAATAAAGTAAGATACGCATACCGTGTTTAGTATCATTGGAAAGGGGTTCACTAGTACCTATTAAATATATAATACTTAGCTGTGACTCCAAAATGGTTTAAATAAAAATATAAAGTTTAAAAACTAAAACCCGACCACAACAAAAAGTGATCTAAAAAGTACAAAACAAGAAAATTTTTCACACAGAAATCAAGACATAGGTACAAAATAGTCAAGGTAAGCCGTGGTTGCATGACTGTATCCCATATGAGTGCGATGAACATGAATATAATGGCATGCAACCACGGCTTACCTTGACTATTTTGTACCTATGTCTTGATTTCTGTGTGAAATATTTTCTTGTTTTGTACTTTTTAGATCACTTTTTGTTGTGGTCGGGTTTTAGTTTTTTTAATTTTCGGCCCTACTTGTGAAGTTATAAAAAATATTCGCGGGAATTAAACATTATGCATTTACATAATTATAAAAATTCAATCATTAAAAGAATTTTACATAACTCGCAAATGTCATATTTTAAACATAGTTTTACGATTTATGTTAACTTGGAGAGCTAGACTTTAATTATTTAATTTCTTTAAAACGAAACGAAAAAATAAAAGTGGTCTTTCTTTGACATTTGTCTAGGAAAGGTTCTAAGAAAATCATACTTGCAGGAATGCAGATTATTCGAAGGAAACTCAGAGTAGGTCACGTTCTAGTTTTATTAGGTTCTTGCCCTGAGATGTTGAAAGTTCTCCAGTATTTTAATGTAGGTCTTGGTAATTAGTCTGAAAGATGTTAAAGTTTGAAATGTGTAAAGTGGGTGAGTGGGAACGAATATCATATAATGTTTTTGATTCTGTATTAGGTACAGACGCCAGTACATCAAGCCATACCTAACTGTCAAATTTTCCCAATTAAATATGAACCTTATGCTTTTAAAATAAAGTTGAAAATCTATCAACGAAATTTGACAGATTGTGGTAGCTTGATGTGCTGGCCTCTGTACATTCACGAACATGAATTATTTCAGTTGAATGAAATTTAAGATTTTCTAGTTAATGACTATTGCAACGTTTTAAGGCACTTTTTAAGGCACCACAGGATTGTCCGGTTAAGCAGTCAACAACCTCCATGTTGAACTGCGAGATGCCATTCAAAAAAAAAAAAAAAAACTAGTAGACATGGGTACTCGTAAAAGAAACGCTTTACGTTTATTTTAGAATCCATACTTAATATTATAAATGCGAAAGTAACTGTGTCTGTTACGCTTTCACGATGAAACGGCTTAACCGTTTTTGATGAAATTTGGTATGAAAGTAGTTTTAACCCTAGGGAAGGACATAAGCTATATTTTTTCTACATCCGCGAAAACCGACATTCATTTGGACGAAGTCGCGGGCAAAAGCTAGTGCTTAATAAATTAATGTAAAAATGGAAATTCTTATTATTATTACCATTTTCTCATGAATCGCGTTTAAAAGGTATCCTAACTTTTAGTGATCTAGATTCCTTCGAAAGGAAAACTCTCAGTAAAAATGGTTAAACCCGAAATAAAGTTTTAACTTGGAATTTTCCTACACCACGCTAGCGTTTCCACGAAAATCTCACAAGCATGCTCCCACCCAGTTACCTAGACTATCTACTAATAACGTAGGCATCCCATTCCCTTATTAATAAGCTCTCCTAAGGCTGCGTTTCCACTGGATATGTGCGACCATACAAAGCGAATAAGTGTAAAAATGACAAATGGCATCGCATAAATATCACAACTTGAGCTAAGCTTGGGCTGCATGCAATTGGTTAGTTTCACATAAATCCTCACATGACTCTTGTGAAACGCAGCTCAATTATTATTATACACACAAACAAAAAACACAAGCAAACACACAAAAAACCACACAAACAAAAACAAAACGGACAAACAGCAGTAACAGCAACAATAGCAGCGGCAGCGGTTACAAGTTGAGCACTGTAATGCTCGGTTCTTCTCTTCACTGAAGTAATTTCCCGAGACTGAACTGTTACATGCGATCGCTCCCTGTGAAGTAGCGCCTTAATAATAACAAACAAAACCACAAACATAGAACACAAACAGTTACACAGTTACAAATTGTATAATTACAAGTTGCGCACTGCAATGCTCGGTTCTTCTCATTATGAAGTAATTTCCCTAATCTGAACTGTTACAGGCAAATGTTCCCTGTGAGAAAGTGACTTAATAATAACAAACAAAACACAAAACAAAACAAACCGCAGTAGCACTAGCAGCAGTTACAAATTGTATCATTACAAGTTGCACACTGTAGTGCTCGGTTCTCCTCACTTACTGAAGTAATTTTGCCTAATCTGAACAATTTCAGGCAAATGCTCCCTGTGAGGAAGTGACTTAATATTAACAAACAAAACACGCAAACAAAAATCACAAAACAGAACAAACAGCAGTAGCAGTAGCAGCAGTTACAAATTGTATCATTATAAGTTTCTCCTCACTTGCTGGCGTAATTTTGCCTAATCTGAACAATACAACAACCCGCGATGGTTTGTGTGATATATTTGTATAAGTGAAATTTGTATTTGTTATGTTTTGAATAAAAACAAAAAAAAAAAAAAAAGAATATCAGGAAATGCTCCCTGTGAGGAAGTGACTTAATATTAACAAACAAAACACGCAAACAAAAATCACAAAACAGAACAAACAGCAGTAGCAGTAGCAGCAGTTACAAATTGTATCATTATAAGTTTATCCTCACTTACTGACGTAATTTTGCCTAATCTGAACTGTTACAAGCGAATGCTTCCTGTGAAGAAGCGACTTAAGAGTAAAAACAAAACACACACACAAGCAACACAAACAAAACACACAAACAAACAATACACATACAATACAGAACAAACAGCAGCAGTACCAGCAGCAGTTACAAATTGTGTCATTACAAGTTGCGCACTGTAATGCTCGGTTCTCCTCATTATGAAGTAATTTCCCTAATCTGAACTGTTACAGACAAATGCTGCCTGTGAGAAAGTGACTTAATAATAACAAACAAAACACAAAACCAAACAAACCGCAGTAGCAGCAGTTACAAATTGTATCATTACAAGTTGCACACTGTAGTGCTTGGTTCTCCTCACTTACTGAAGTAATTTTGCCTAATCTGAACAATTTCAGGCAAATGCTCCCTGTGAGGAAGTGACTTAATATTAACAAACAAAACACGCAAACAAAAATCACAAATAGAACAAACAGCAGTAACAGTAGCAGCAGTTACAAATTGTATCATTATAAGTGTCTCCTCACTTACTGACGTAATTTTGCCTAATCTGAACTGTTACAAGCAAATGCTCCCTGTGAAGAAGCGACTTAAGAGTAAAAACTAAACACACACACAAGCAACACAAACAAAACACACAAACAAACAATACAAATACAATACAGAACAAACAGCAGCAGTACCAGCAGCAGTTACAAATTGTGTCATTACAAGTTGCGCACTATAATGCTCGGTTTTCTCCACTCACTGAAGAAATTTACCGAATCAGAACTGTTACAGGCGAATGCTAGTTAGCGACTTAATAATAACAAAAAAACACACAAACAAAACTACAAAACAGAACAAACAGCAACACAAACAGCAGTTAAGAAGTAGCAGCAGCAGCAGTTACAAATTGTATCATTACGTTGTGCATTGTAATGCTCGATTCTCCTCACATGCTGAATATGAACTGTTACATTACAGGCAAATACTCTCGGTGAAGGAACGCCTTAACAGTACCTAGACTTTACAAAACGAGCACACAATCTAGCCTTTTTACATCCAATCCTTTTAACGTGAAAACTTCAGCAGCGTTGGTACGAATTTTAATAACAATTCACGGACTCCCCTCAAACAATCCAGCAGAAAGTTTGCCAACATTAAGAAAACAAAAGTAATTTTATTATTCGCTGGCTCTTTCATTTATGTTAATGGAGGAATATGATGATCGTTTATGTTATCTTGTGGTATGGTTTTGTGGTTTATTTTTAACCGACAACGTAAAGGAGGAGGTTTTCAAGTTGTTTTTTTTTATGTAAGTATCTATACTCCATGTACAATAAGATTAGACTTTAAAACAAACCTTTTTTACAGTGCCTTCAGCCGATTTTGACTTCTATTCACACGGCTTAAGGATGATATTAGAGGCAAAAAAGTGGTTACAATAACAACTGTTTACTGCAGCTGCCATTTGTCATGCCACCAACGCAATATAAGTCAAAATCGGTTGAACGGACTGTAAAAAAGGTTTGTGTATATATCTAATCTTATTGTAAATGGAGTATAGGTACTCTGGTCGAAAAATATATTAATACGTTCTGTGCGTTAATAATAATAATAATAAACCATTTATTTCGGGTATCAAGGCCCATAACATAAATACCTTACAGACTATCATACATACTTCTAAAAAACCACAAAAAATACAATTAAACTATTGAACACGAAGCGACGGCGTCGTGTTGCGCTGCGTAGTGTCGCGTAGCCTTCCGCGGAATCGCCGAACCCAAAACACCCTCTGGTCAAAACTCATTCTTAAGGAAGGTCTCGATATACTGAGTCGGAACTCGCACCACGAACGACTTGAAGTTAGTATTGTGGCTAGTAGTAAGTAAGTAGTAAGTTAGTATTGTGGCGACTCCAACTTCTCGACCCTCAAGGTCCAGCTGGTCTTCGATCGGACATACTCCACGATCTCCTCAACCTTCGTGGTATGATGCAGCCGGGACACATAGAGCTGCCAAGTAGCCACAATACTTACAAACCAAACAACAATCTACAATGTGGGTCTTCAGAGTCGATCGGTCTCGTGGCACTTCGAAGAAGATGGTTGCCACGCTCTTTGCAAAGACCGGTCATATTGCGACGATCGCGCTTAAAGATCGTAGAACGGTTAATGCCGAGTGGTATTTACCACAGTTTGTTTATCACAAGTCATTGCCGAGTAAAGCGACACATACAGTCCTGACTTGAGGCCTAAGGATTTCTTTACATTTCCTATAATTAAGAAAAATCTTCATGTTTTCAAGTCAGCCATATTGAACACCCCCACTTTGAAGTGGAATAAATGTTTTAGTAACTGGTTCTAGCGAATGGAAAAGTATATTTGATTACGTGCTGGATACTTCTTAAAACAATGAAAAGTGATATAAGATTCTAGTTGTTTTTTTTTCTTTAACAACAAAACTTACAAAAGACATGCCTCCACAAACCACAAAACTGTGGGAAAAAAATTGCTCCTGAAAATATCCATCTGTTTAGCGCTGACTTAGAATTAATTTGTTACAAAATCAGTAAAAGATTTTATAAACATTGCCCCACACTACTGCGCCAATCGTGTCTTCAAACTTTTATTTACTTTTCGCTTTTCAGTATCTTTTTCGCCGGTTTTTTCAGATTGTTTTAATTTGGTTCTCAAGTTGTATACTATTTTTGATTTCTATCAGCAACTTAAAATACATACTTTAAATCTTATTCTTGGCCATTGGTAAAAAAGTGTTTGTCTAATGGTAATATTAGACAAACATATATGGTACAAAAAAAAAAACTTGAGAGGTGTCAAGGGACACCCGGATGGAACGAAGTTCCTTTCGATTAATTAGTGAAGGAATTGTAATAAAATTTTATTTTTTTTAAGTTATAATAATATTTTTTTTATTATTAACAAATATAATGTAATTAAAAGACAATTTAATTAAACGTGCCCGTTTATGTATCGAGCGAAATGGACTCCATATTGAGCAGTTGCTTCGATACAGGGAAGTGTAAATTTTATACCTAATAGGTAAGTTTTTTAATTAAGCCAAAGTTGATTAAAACTGTGTTTGTGAATAGCTCTAATTTATTTAAATAGGTTACCTATAGCACCTATAGGTACCTACGCCTGCCTGCCTTTCTTTTTCTAGCAAAAGAGTACCTACTCACTTACCTACTTACAACTACAAATAATTCGCCAATGATAAAAGTAAGTACCACTACCTACCTAGGTACCCACCTAAGCTCCCACTGGCTTAATTTAAACCAAAACATTTTAATCAAATAAAAAAATATATTATTGTCGCTAGTAAAACCTAGAGAAAAGTACTCTGTGACCTAGAGCGATAAGGTGCAGTGGTTACCTACTGACGACCGCGACCGATAGAAAGCTCATGATTACCAAACCCAAACTTTCAATAGGTACCTACTAAACAAAACATAGAAGTAGGTACAGTAACTACCTACCTACCTAACCTACGTATTCTATGGCTTAATTATCGACTTAAAATTTACACTCGTTTTCACAATCCACACAGTCTCACAGTGAAAGGTGGATTTATCTCGTAGGTCGTTATCATCGGAATTATCACGCAATGATAATTCCGATGTCATTGAGGTAGGTACCGCCACTATTTGAGCGAATAAACTTAAGTACTAAACATATCGCCGTAGGTACCTAGTTCAAAGAGTTCGCCGCGCCGCCTTTAAAAACATAAACATATTCTACGAAAAGCGAATTCGGACTTTATTTTGTAAACGTAAACGGTTAAAAATTGAAATTTTACCAAACTAGGTATGATAAAATTATTCTGAGAAACGTATAGGCTGGTGCCCGACCGGACAATAGGAGCTATGTGCAACCGAATTTCACGGTTAATGTGTAAAAATAAGGTTTTAATTCGCTCCAATATTTTCATAGAAAAGCCGCCATTCAACTAATAATGAACTCTATTTGACAGTTCCAACGATTTAATTTTTCTGTTCGAATTGTCTGCGTTTGTGAAGTAATAAAAATAGCAAAAATAAGGTTTTAATTCGCTCCAATATTTTCATAGAAAAGCCGCCATTCAACTAATAATGAACTCTATTTGACAGTTCCAACGATTCAATTTAGCTTATTATAGCATGTCGTGACAACTTTTCGTAAGAATTTTTTCCGTCTAGCCCCCTTTCACAACGCGCGATAAGGAACTTCGTTCCAAAAAATGTATTTGTGTATGTATATCAGCTGTCTGACACCCATAGTACAGGGTCTCCCTAGTTTGGGGTCAGATGGCCGTGTGTGAAAATGTCCCCACATATTATTATTATATAATTTCCAGTTACATTCAAGATTTCTAAAGAAGAACAAGCTAAAGTTAAGAAAATTATGAATAAAATAAAATCAAACCTCAAAAACAGAACATGTAGGCACACAACATATCAAAACACACAAACACAGGCAAAGAACATATCAAAATCCAGAGCATTCAACATTTTGACAAACAAAATGTCAGAAAATGCAAGAAAGTTCTTTCTCATGCAAGTCAGCCAGTCGCGGAAGAAAATGAAAGGGAGGAGATTTACTTTAGATGAAAAAAAATTGCCTTTATCTCTATACATATAAGCCATCTCCAAAGTCATACCGTATTTTAAGAAGAATGTGTGTGTTACCTTCACGAAGATCCCTGCAAACATTACTGCAAACAATAAGACTGGTGCCTGGGTGTAATGAAAGGATTTTTAACCATTTAAAGAAGCGGGTTTCCAAAATGACAGAAAAACACAAATATTGCACATTAGTATTTGACGAAATGGCAATTACACCATTCTTATAATGCGGCAAAAGACATAATTGCAGGTTTTGTCGACGATGGGCAAGAAAGAGAAAATAGATTTTGCGACAATGTCTTTAACTAATAAATAACATCTTATTTATATCACTCCGACAGGGTCCATGACTGATTCTTTTGGCAAATGTTTACCACCTAAGCCTACATTGTAGAATGCAATAAAGGATTGAGTATTGAGTATTTCGTGTCAAGCATTTACAATCGTGACAGGCAATTGTAGTTTGCGACAACAATACGTTCGGCCGTTTTCATTAGTAATTAATATGAACTAAAATACACCACAAATAATTAAAATTAACAATAATAATCCCAGCCTTTAAACCAATGTAAGTGATGTCCAAGATAAAGTAGAAGAAGACATGAAGACGTACAGTCACGAGCAAAAACATGTAAACAGTTGGTCTCATTCTAAACTGATTTTCTCGTAAACTATTGATAAAAATGTTATAGGGTTACGAATAAGGTATCTTTGATCCCTAACTACTATAAAATAGGTTTTATTATACTGGCTGTAACTGATTGACTGACTGTACAATGAAGTTGAAAAATACATTGGTACTAGCTCGTGCCTAGTTAGGACGCTATAACCACTAGGCCATCACGACGCAAGATGTTTAATTCCACAATCATTATCTTGCACCCACCCAATTAAGCAATTCTCAACACATTTGTCTTTAATTTAAGTTAATTTTCTTTTTATAATTATTATTCCAACTATTACCAACTTATACATCATAGTTCTAAAGCACATAAAATCGATTACTAACTATGTTCGCAGAATTCCAATACATACCTATAGTGGTTATTGGAATTCCAATAACGCTAACTAGGGATACATAACAAAGTTGATGAAGTACAAATCTAATATCAATAACTTGTACAGTACACGCTACTAACTACATTATCAGTTTCGTTGTAACCTACTATGAAGTAATTTAATATTCTTAATATTGAGCTGGATGTCGTTGTTGCCCAAGATTAAGGTGTTCGAGTCTCATGCACATCACTGACATCGGTGAAGGAAAACATCGTGAGGAAACCTGTACTTATAATTAATATACCTAAGTCTGAAATCACCAATCCGCCTTGAGCGCACGTGGTGATCAATGTTCGTGCCTTCTCTGTATGAGAAGTGTCCTGTGCCCTACAGTGGGACAATAGGGTATTTTACTCTATACGAGAAAAAATCTATAAATATTTTATTGAGACAGTTTAGGCATAAAGCAGTCGGAAAATGTAAGTTTTAGTTCATAAAATAACAAAACAAATTTTTAAATTCAATTCAAAGTTTTCAGTATTTATAATCTGTAATAAAACACCGTGAAATAGTAGCGGCCATGTTATTACGCCGTACGGCTGTGTAAACAAAAAAATGTCAACTGTCAGTCAACCGATTGGCGTAATATAGGCTTTGTACTTTTATTATTTTCGTAACCAACGTAATTTTTTCATTATTACACCTATAACAAAATATGCTTTTGTGCTAAACGATATACAATTATCATATTTAATATGAGCTCATTTGATACAAAACGAACTGACGTCATTAACGCTGCGCAATATGGCGTCCAGTAAGAGGCGTTTTCGTCAAACTACGAGCGAAATTTGAAAATTAAAAATTTAGATGTTTTTTTTATGGCACTTATCGATTGAATAAAAATTTTGTGTTTTTTTTGGTGGCATATTAGCACTACAGAATTTCATTGAGACACTTTTCAAAAATGGGTGTAATACCCTATATAGGCTGGTATTATTATTATTAATATCGAGCTTTGTTCTGGTCCAGAAAGGAAAAGCTTGTGACTAAGTTAAAGCCGTACAGAGTGATCGGTCAGAGGTTAAGCTACGCTAGCCGCGGTCGGTCTGTGGATGGGTGATCACCCGTTTCATACCGAGTTCCCTCCGTGCCTCGGAAAGTACGTAAACCCGTTGGGTCCCGGCTGTCATTTGTAGATCTTTGGCAGTCGTTATGGGCAGTCAGAAGCCAGAAAGTCTGACAACCAGTCTTCCAAGGGATATCGTATTACCTAGAAACTGGTTTGTGGAGGTCCGATAGGCAGTCGCTCCATGTAAAACACTGGTATTCAGCTGCAACCGGTTAGACTGAAAGCCAACCTCCAACGTAGTTGGGAAAAGGTAAGGCAGATGAAGTTCTGGTCCAGAAAGGACCAATCCACAATATACCAAAATTAAAAAAAAAGTTTTTTTAGTATCTCATACATTTTAACACAATATTTAATTGAAATAACCTCAGCAAGTTATCCCTACATATTATAAATTAAAATTGAATTTGTGTTCGTTCGGTATTATCTCCGGAATCACTAGTCTGATTTTGCAAATTATATTACTAATGGAAACCTACGATATCCTTGAGTACTATGGGCTATATTTTATTATTATAAAATTAGAGATTCTTAACAAATTAGACTAACACGGTTAATGCTACACCGCGTAGCTGTGACATCGTAGCAGCTACGGCGTAGCACTGCGTAGACATCAAAGTGGCAATTCTGCTAACTTTTAGTTCAGTGGGCTAATTCACGTAACTAAAGAAGTGCTGTTGCAGTGCAGTTGCAGTTATTTTTCGATCAAAACAACGCTTTTCGTATTCTCTACCGCTGTCACACACGCTCGCGTTAAGTTCGCGTCACGCGAGCGCAATAACGGCATTCTACTGTTGCGCGTCTTTGGTGCGAGCTTCGGAACGCAACATGATCGGTATTCTACTATTCGTTTGACGTCTCAAAATTACAGTTAAAAACCACTAATATCTGTAGTGGGGTATCATTTTAATATTATAATAACGTCATATCTCATGTGGCTACACCATAGTAAGTTTGGTAGAGTTTGGTTGACGTGCAGTTCACGCGTAGCTCACGCGCAGTTCAAAGATTACAAGAATACCGTTTATCACTCAAACTTGAACTTAACTGCAACTGCACTACAACTTCATGGACGCGTCATAAAATTACGTGAATTAGCCCTCTGATCGCGTTTTAATTTCAGCCTCAATCTGTGACATTGTCGCTGAGATGAGATTGCATTAAATACAGGGAAATTGGAAAAATACCCAAAACCCCTTAATCTGGACTTGTATCATCACCCTGAATAACATTTGTTCTACGACTTTGACCTCAACTAAATAACGTAGGCAAAAACAATGTAATTTTGTTTATTTGAAATCTGTAAAAACGTATACTACGCGCGCGCGCACCCATATGATAGCGAATATGATGTAGGTAGTAGGCAGGCTAATGTACAGGCACAGCTGATTGCAGACCGTGTCAGAAAATATATATTACTAGCGACCCGCCCCGGCTTCGCACGGGTGCAATGGTGATACTAAATATACTACAGAATGTCTTTATATACAACGTTCACAGCTTTTTTGTCATTAGACAACACAAACATGTTTTCTTTAGAAGTTACTTTTGAAAGAGCGACATATGAAAAGCACTCAACGCTCAAATCTAAGCGCCAGCCGCTCTACCTCCGCTTTTTAACACTGTGATATCTTTTAATATATTGATAATGATATGCTGTAAAGGGCATTTTTTGGCTACATGAAATGTACAACGTATCTAAGACATTTAATTTGGTAAGGAATAAAACTGTGTTGTTTAAAATAGCTTGGTAAGTAACCCATGTCTTATTTGTAATATGTAAAAGATAAAAATGGTTACTGTGGGTTATCCTTAAGAGATAAACATATACCATCGCAGAGTTTTTTATCGATCTTTTTAAGATATACAATTCCGTAGTACATTAATTTGATATATCTCGTAAGGTTTAGCCAGCGTTTGCAATGTAAGCGCACAAAAATATGTTTATTACGACCTCACATTACTCTTCGAATTTCTCGGCTTTCTTCTACTATAATATGCATGTATTATACCTATAAACCTTCCTCTTGAATCAGTCTATCTATAAAAAAACCTGCATCAAAATCCGTTGCGTAGTTTTAAAGATCTAAGCATACATAGGGACAGACGCGGCGGGGACTTTGTTTTATAATAAGTAGTGATGCATTTAAAGTGTGTTTAGATTTTTTGTATGTAGAAAAATGGTTCGAATTTTAAAAAGTCGTAGAACAAAATAATGTTGTTCAGGGTGATGATACGAAGTAAGGATTTAGTGGTTTTGGGTATTTTTTCAATTACCCCGTATAAATTCACCATTGTAAACTAAAAAAACCTGAAACTACAATCACAATGTTAATTGAAAAACTTAAGTAACATTTCTAAAAAGTAGTTCAGAACTGTTTCCCGTAATGCCTGTTTTAATACATTTAAAACGCAGTTATAAAAGAAAAGAAAATTACTTTGGAGACTCCATTGTTCTTGCAAAACTCTGCATTCTCAATGTAATGTATGCTAATGTAGTTTTTGTTCTGTTGATTTAACGTTTTTATGAACTGAATCTTTTTTATTATATCACGTTTTACTAAACTAACGAGATTCTTGAAAGATAAGGTTTAGTTTACAGTGGAGTTTTTTAGGTTTTATTTTTTTTATTTTTTGTTTATTTTTTGCAGCTTATGCCGAAACTCCATACAAACGAGACTATTTAAATACAACACTACTACCAAAATAATAGACTGTACAAAAACGTGCGTGTGTGTGCGTGTCTACGCGCCGTGAGAACTAAGAGCAGTTTCGAGAGCACTTTAGACGCGGGAAGAGGTGAGGAACAGTGTTTCGGAGGGAGGCGGGGCATGTCGCTACTGTAGTACTAATATAATTATACTGTGCTGTGGGTTCGCAACTGGGCACAAGAAAGTACCAACATGATTTTTTCAATATCATATTCTTACTGGATGCAACTTAAAGGTGAATTTACAAAGAGGGGCTCGTGGCTAAGTTAAAGCTGAACGGAACAAACGGTCATGGTTAAGTAGGATCATCCATTTCATACTGAGACCCCATCCGTGCCTCGTGTTAGTCACGGCTGCCATTCGTACATCTTTGACAGTAATTATGCGTAGTCAGAAGCAAGAAACTCAAGTCTTACCAAGGAGTTACGTGTTACCCAGCAACTGGGTTATGGAGGTCAGATAGGCAGTTGCTCTGTGTAAAGCACTGGTATTCAGTTAGATTCAGTTAGATTGTAAGCCGACCTCAATATAGTTGGAACAGGGCTACACAGATGATGGTCGAATTACGCCCCCACCTTCGATCGTGCTCTCAAGTCGTTTAAATAGTAAGAATAGCTGCAATAGAAGCTAGAAAAACTGACAACCGATCTTCAGTCTCCAGTCACTATATTTACCAAGGGGGGTAGGGGGGGGGTTTTTTAAATATAGTGTTACCCAGTAGCTGGGTTGTAGAGTACTGACAAGCAGTCGCTCCGTGTAAAACTTTGGCATTCAGCTGCATCTGGTTTGACTGCAAGCGAGACCCCAACATATTTCGGAAAAGCCTAAGTCTCAATCTGGATCGTGCCCGCAAGTTGTGCTTGTGCTCCGGTGTAGCCGAGCCTTAAGTTGGCAAAACGCTCGAGAGAGCTGTTTACGCAAATTGCGATGTTTCAGATAACGGTGTAACAGCACAATTATCTCTTTGCGGGCACTTTCCTGCTATTCTGTTTATTTGGCACGCTTTTATAAAGTATTATTTTGGTTGCGTTTTTTATCCGGTTTATAATTGACAAATAATTCATTTCATTAAGTTGTTGTTAGGTACTTATTTTATACTAGCTTTTGCCCGTTTCTACATCCTCGTGAATTTCTTTTTTATATTCCAATTTTCTTTTTTTTTTGACAATAAAATATTCCTTTTACTGGACTGAAAAGAAAAAACACAACACTTACAAACATTCACCTCCATACACACTTTCATACACATGATACATAATCTGTGTTTGCTATCTATCCGCTAAGATAGATTATATTACTTAGGGATAACTTATCTTCCGATTATTGAAAGAATTTTCATTGCACTCTTTAGCACAATGTTACATTTCGTGCTACCATACACAACTTTTATCACACAAAAGAATAAAACTATTTTTCCTGCAATAATATACGCTCAATAATACTTACATGAATGTTAACGGCTATGTGGTATGTCATATTACATCCTGTATATCGCCATTTCGTGTTTATAGATACCAAACAACCTTACACAAACATCATATAAGAATTAAAAATGCTCAAGTCCCACCGTTTCATGAATCGTGAACATTTGTCAGACAACCAAACACTAACCTCAGAATTGCTCAACACATTCAACCTTTCAGAAAACTTAGCAGATGAAAACACGAAGACTAGGAAATGCAAAATTCGTCCTTATGAACAGAAGTTCCCTGACGACGCTAGCTTAAAGGGTGGTCTCATTGCAAGTTATAAAACTGTGCTATTTTTCTAACTTGAGAACTAATTTAATTAAAACTTTGACAAGTCTTGGAGTATTTTCTTTTTTCCTTCGGAAACCTGACTTTGAATTCGTTTCGTCACGAATATTTGTGTCCAATCTATTGGGGCAATATTGCGTGTTAGGAAGTGGGTAGGGTCCAACCTTTCGATAAATCAGTCAATTACCCCCGATTGATAAAACGATTTTCCTTGGAAAGATACGATAGGTACTGATATGATTTGGAACAGAAATAGAATATGATTGTAGAGAGAAATTATTACACTTTTGATAGATTGTATGTCAAAATCTTAGGCGGAATTTCAGGAGCAAGTCGAGGACAAAAGCGAGTACCCATTATAAATTTTGTATTCAACAGCAATAGACAATTTGAACTTTCCTCACCTAACAGATACATCCAACTTATGCTATTACTGACATTGATATACTACCACGTTGTGACGTCATATTTCCCTCGCCGTCTCCTGTCTAGCCTACACAAACAATTCTGATGGAAATTTTAATTCCATTTCGCGTTCGCTGTTTGTTTTAAGAATAGACGGAATATTGCACTTTGCTTGCAAAAATTGTTGGAACGCAGCGGGTTTTTTCCTTTATTTTCTCATTTATTCTGTTTCTGAGCGTATGTTAATTGGTGTAAGTGGAAGTGTTAGGGAGGTTTTTTTTTTTTTGTGTTTTAAAGAGGGGTTTTCCTGGATTTTTATAAACATGTGAGAAGGGAATGGTTATGTAAACGAAACCGTTGTTGGTGGCTGTGGTTGCTAAGCGAGCGTAGATAATGTACATTGTGATTGGATTTAGAAGTAACAAGAATACTGTTACCAAGATTATGTAAAAAAAATACCTATTGAAAAGAGTTTCCGTGGAGTTTCTTGATCGTTCTTCTTCACAGAGATCTACCTACGTTTTGGAACGGTCAGCTAACTTCAACTTTCTGAGTATTTGACTGACTTCTTGACAATTAAAAAATACTTGTAAATGGTTTAATTTAAATCAATAAGGCATCAAAAAAATCCCCCACATCGTCGTCAACTGGGAATGTGCCCAAGAGACTGGCGGCATTGCCACGTTGGATGGCAATGCTTAACCTCTGCCCGAGGTAAAAACCAGCCCTTGGATCACGGGAAGTGTCAACCAACCTTTTGGAAATTTCTTTAAAAAGTAGATGAGCACTTGGACCCCACGACCCGAGGGTTTCAACCCCAAACGGCTCGAAAATAAAGTTATCGCTTAGGATACTATACTTTCGCCGTTTGAGGTTTTCTGCAGCCGCAGCCGCAGCACCAGCACAGCACGCTGTACTAGGAAGATGGGATGGCGCAAGAGTATCGACACACGTAGCGTCCCACACTAAGGGCCTACCCAACTTCCATGGAAATAATGACATGCCGTCCGGTCTCTTGCCATCGTCGCGTGCCAAGCCGTTGGGCTCCAAAACAGCCGGAACGCCGACGGCGACGAGAGCACGACGGATAATGTCATTAATATTCGCGTGCCGCGCTATGCGACCCGCACTCCGGCTGCACGACAGGCCGTGGTGTCCAAGGCAGTTGACAGCTTCCCCACAGCGACAGCGATGAGGGGAGCAACAAGATGCTCCTAAACGTAAGGAAGTAGCGAGGCGAAAAGTAGTGTCGTCAAACATAGTTCCTAGGTTTGACGACGGAAGTGCCAGAAGCCATAGACCCGACTCCCAATTTCCCACAGCCAGCAGGCGCGCTCGCTCAGCAGAATTAGCAGAAGTGGTAAGTAAATTATTCTGTACTAACCTGCAGAGCGGCTCATCCCACCGTCTCTGAGAAGACGGGTTATCAGGTAGATCAGTACGTGGGCAAGCAAGTTTCCAAGCATCTATGGCCTCGGTAATGCACGGCACATCAAAATCAACCAGTGTAGGAGCTAGAATATTCCTGATTAACTTTTTAGTGGCGTGGACCGAGGATATAAATGCTGGCAAACCGATACTTGAGATTTTGCGGACGCCGAGACCCCCCATACGAATAGGTAGAGTAGCTTGGGCCCACACACGGTCGTCCATTGCCAAATTTAAAATAGTGGTTAATGTTTGACGAATAATTTGGTCCATTTTCTCTAAAAGGTGACTGTGCTTCCACAAATGGGAAGCGCGCAGGAAGTAATTTAATTTTGGGCCGAAACAGCAGTACCGAATTATGGTGATGGCCGAATGCATATTAATTTGAAGCAATTTTTCCGAAATGTCATTAAAATGTTGTATTTTTTCCTCAATGAAACTGGAAAACGAATTCTCGTAGATTGGAGACCCAAGAAGACGAAGAGTACTTTTTTCTATAATTTTGATTTCTGGGGCTATTGCGTTAAATTTTGCAAGTGTCGATTGTCTGTCAATATGGTCCGCTAAATACAATTCGCATTTCGAAAGATTGAGTTCTAGGCCTATTGAATTTAGTTCAATTTTTAAGATAATCAAATCCTTTAAAACGTAGTCTACATCGCCTCCCAGAGTCCCATCATCGAGATACCAAACGTTAAATTTGGAATTTAGTTGTTGGATTATTGGATGTTGTTATTATTGTTTTTAATAGTTATAGGTTTTCCTTTTTTATTTTTTATTGCAAATTGAATTGGTAGTGACCGTTATTAATTTCATATTGTATTTAAATCTACATTAATATTATAAAGAAGTAAAATTTGTTTGTATGTTTGTAAGTTTGTATGTAGGTTTGTATGTATCTCCGAAACTACTCATCGGATTTCAAAAATTCTTTCACCATATACTACGTTATCCCTGAGTGCTATAGGCTATATTATTGCATTATCAAAAAATTTGGGATCCTTGAGAAAATTTACGCGGACGAAGTCGCGGACAAAGTGCTAGTAGATTATATACTTATAATTTGATTTTATATTTATTTTGGATTTGTGTAGTAATCAATTGCGTTGCTCTGTAATAAGAGAAACAACATTTAATGTTCACAAATCCTATACATTATTAATTTTATTCTAATAGTCTTGCATAAATCAATTAGACATTTGTGACATATCATAGAGCCTCTACCATAGTCACAATCATGTCTCACGTAAAGTAGGTACGAACTTCTTTTACATCTCCCCCCCCCCCCCAAAATAATGTTGTTTCTATAATGATTTACTTATGTAACATTTTTTTTTTAATTTTCGGAAACTGGTACTAGTTTTGTAATGTGGAATAGATTGGATTCTAATTTTTTATGTCCTATGTTCACTCAATATATTGAGTTAGACATTATTTCTAAAATTTGGTAGGGTCCAATTTTTAAGTCATCTAACTTTTTCCTATTTAATCGTTTTCGTTTTCAACATAAACCCAGTCTTCTTCTTTTAACTCGCATATTTTCCTATTTTTGTCAAATCGCTGTTTATTATAATTGTGTGATTTGATTTTTTTCTCCAACGCGATTTTTCTATCTTGCAATAAATTGCTAAATGTTATATCTTGTTTCAATTCATCTGGTAAAATACTAACGTTTTTTCCTTCCAATAAATATTTTGGAGAAAATCCTGTCACAGTGTGCTCTGTTTCATTATACTTTTTTATACATTCATGAGCAATAGTTGTCAAGGCTAATTTATCTGTCCTATCATTTATCTTGCATCTTATTAACGTTTGGTTTAATCGTTCATTCAAACCATTTGAAAAAGGTGCATAATTTACTGCTGTGAAAATAATAGGTATATTTTCTTGATCTAAAAAGTATTTAAAGTCTTTTGAGTTTATACCTGGATATTGATCAGATAGGATCATGCCAATTTTATTTTCCTTTGGCACTGTCTTAATAAGCTTAATAAAATCTCTTGAATTTTGAGTCTTGAAAGTCAAAATATAATGTGCGTGTGAACAGAGGGACCACACTGGTATTTCGCAAAATAAAAATCGTAGGATTTAATAGCAGTCTTAAAACAAATGTAAAACTAATCTGCGAATTTGTAAGCAAATACATTAAAAACTACAGCCCTTAAAGTGCGGTCCTTCAATCCTCACAGCCCATCAGCCAGATCTCGGAAAGTATCTGAAAATTTTAGATATTGTGACTACAGAGATTTAGTATAGTATTTGTAAAGATATTTACGAAATAACAGACAAATTAACATCAAAGATAAAAAGTATATAACGACTAAACTGGGGTCCCTCAGTCCACACATAAAAGATAAATATTTTAGTGAATATTACCGAAACAAATGAATAAAATCTTTCTTTTTCTACGTAAAGTTTACATAAGGGACTTAAAACATTTTGTAAAAAGAAATGGAAAAACAATATCGACGCAATTTGAAGATAGCGATCATTATAACTGGTCCCTCAATCCTCACCTCCACTGACATATGTGCATGGCCTGGCTGCTAGACGAGAGGACTATCGGAAAGTGTAGTGTGCTTAACTTTTAGCAAATAGTTTCTACTAAATAATAGGTATCTAAAATTGTGTATTTCTTACCTCTTCGCTGAGATAATATTATTTTTTGAATCCCATGAAAATAGATAGAGTAGTGTGACCACATAATGAAACAAAATAATAATAATATAATATATGGGGACATTTTCACACACGGCCATCTGACCTCAAACTAGGGAGACCCTGTACGTGTAAGTTCGTAATTGTAACTAAGTTGGTCATCACAAGTGGTACAGTTTCTGTTTCCTTCATCGATGTTAATTGCCTCTTCTAAAATACCATTAAACTAAATAACACTAAACTAACCGTACAAACTTGTTTTCGTTTCATTTAATGCTATATTAAAAGAAGCATAATAGTACTGTCTACATTTTGTTTCATTGTGTGGTCACACTGATCTATTTTCATAGGATTCAAACAATAATATTATCTCAGCGAAGAGGTAAGAAATACACAATTTTAGATACCTACCTATTATTTAGTAGAAACTTGTAACGTTGTATCGTTACTTCACCTGAAAACAATTAAAATCACAACCAAATATCAACAATTAACCTCACCATAACAAATAAATGTCAAATCACACAACAGATTATTATTATTTAGAGTCGTCTTAAGTTACTATTAGCTATAGTACTAGTGAAGTCCGCCTAATTGTTGTATCCGAACGTGTGAAATGAGGAATGTTATCTATGCCAATTATCGTATTTAAGCGACGACGAAGGACATGACAGTCCTTTTTTCGAATTCCGGCATCGGCAAAGATAGATAGAGGTACACCTACTACCCATTGTCGTATTCACCATTTTATTCTATTTGCCAGTTTAAATTGACTAATAATAGTCTAAAGTATTAAACTCAGTGAATTCATAACCCCATATTGGGTAAGTGTTGAACAGCTAACTATATTTTACATTTCGTGTACCTTATAGGTTATGTTAGGGCGTGCACCTATGTAATCGTTTAGTTTCTTCTTATTGCAGCTTAATACGCCTTACGCGTTATTTCTAATGCAGATGCAACCTATTTGCTCCTAGCTCAGTGCATTTTGTTACACGTAGGTACCTATTTACCATGCGGTTCGAATCTGCAAATCATGCCTTGTTTCTTTGTTAAAGTCAAGTCATCCATTGCTCATTGTAAACTCCGTACTGATTGTGACAACCACACACACCTTCATTAGCGCACTAGTACATCTCGCTTTGCTTACGCTTTGGTGTCACAATCAGCGAAGATGACCTTTGGCCATCTTGTGACACGCTGGACGTTGCATTCCAGGGTCCAAAGTTCCGGCCAAACACCTGGATTTTTATTAATCCGCGGACATCAAGTGCATCCCAACGTTGGGTGCCGCACCACCGCTCGTCCACACCGCCGGTCAACAGCTCCGCGCCCCCGGGTCCCTATTTATCCCGCGTGGCCGCGTCGAGCTCACTTCGGGTCTGGCAACACCACCTGCCGACCGTCACCACACCTGGCGTCTCCAGCGTGGCACACCGCTGTGATCGTCGTGCCCAAGGCTGAGCCAGGAGAGTACAGTGCAACTCCCAGGGGAGGTTGAAAGGGAATTAGTGACCGTAAACCTACCCACTCCTTTTCTATAATATATTTTTTATGTTGACCGGTTACGTTGGGTTTTCTTTTATTTCCACCACGTAACCCCTACGTCACAAACTATTTGCTAAAAGTTAAGCACACTACACTTTCCGATAGTCCTCTCGTCTAGCAGCTAGGCCATGCACATATGTCAGTGGAGGTGAGGATTGAGGGACCAGTTATAATAATCGCTATCTTCAAATTGCGTCGATATTGTTTTTCCATTTCTATTTACAAAATGTTTTAAGTCTCTTATGTAAACTTTACGTAGAAAAAGAAAGATTTTATTCATTTGTTTCGGTAATATTCACTAAAATATTTTTCTTTCATGTGTGGACTGAGGGACCACAGTTTAGTCGTTATATTCTTTTTATCTTTGATGTTAATTTGTCTGTTATTTCGTAAATATCTTTACAAATACTATACTAAATGTTTGTAGTCACAATGTCTAAAATTTTCAGATACTTTCCGAGATCTTGCTGATGGTCTGTGAGGATTGAGGGACCGCACTTTAAGGGCTGTAGTTTTTAATATATTTTCTTACAAATTCGCAGATTAGTTGTGCCCCCTCCCAGTGTGTACCACCAGTGTGGTCCCTCTGTTCACACGCACATAAAATATTAGCATATCTAGTGAAGTGGTCCACTAAAAGGTGCAAATATGTTTTTGTAGAACGTGAACCACCAAATCCCCCAATAGTATCTATAGATATTATATCAAACGGGTTAGCAACCAGACCTAAATGAGACATCAGTTCAAATTTATATTTAGCTCTAGATTAGTTTTTTAAACAGATACATTATTATTTTTATTCTAATAGTCTTGCATAAATTAATTAGACGTTTGTGACATGTCATAAAGCCTTTACCATAGTCACAATCATGTCTCACGTAAAGTAGGTACGAACTTCTTTTACACCTATTTCTACTTCTTCGTCTTCGTGAATAAATGGTTTTTTCTTTCTTTTCTTTCTTTCTTTACTTTGAAATGATTTTATAAACAAAAGAATATTGATTTATTGATGAAGAGAGTCTATGTTTATTGGATGGAGTAGGTATATTTTTGCATTAAAAACAGAAAAAGACAAAAAAAAACCTACCGATCTCCACAAATAGCAAAAATTTTGCAATTTTAATTTTAAAAGTCGATTAACAATGCAACATTTCCATAACAACTAAATGACAGAAAATAATATGATGCAATACTTTTCAGTATTTGAGGTAATAGGTAAGTAAAAAAAAAAATATATTGATTTTCAATAATTTCCGAATTTCATTTAATATTCTGCTCTTAAAAATTCGAACTGTTAATCGACTTTTATTACTGCCCGTACCACCTAAGATCTTATATATCTACATCATTTTTTTTCTTTTTTTATTACAATGGAAACAAAAATACGTCAAAACAAAAAGACAACACACCAAACACACACAGACTTACCTCGACCACCACAATGAAATTATCAAAGCAATAACCGTACAAAATATTCCCGCTCTTATCTTCGCAAAGCGTTTTAATTTATGCCGCTAATGAAGATGTTCAGCGTCTAGGCATTGAGGGAAGACAACGCGACGCGACGCAATTTCCGGTTTTTAGTTTCAAAGCGCCTAGCGTTGGGCGCCGGCTTCCCGTACCTTAGATCTAAGCGGATACTACGCGTTCTCGATTTAAGTTTTAATCGATATTTGTTTTTTGCATGATGCGATGATATATTATTGGCAAGAGCGTAAAAGAATTCATGTTGGCGTTCGCAGTAGGTGTTATGGTACTCAGAAGAACGCTGCTGCCCATCCTCTGGCAATATCCACCTGTCGCCTTCTACGACACCCACGGGGTCGTTTATTTTGACTATGTTATAATTTACCTCCCACTGCACTACAGTCGAAATAGCCTCGTCCGACCTTGACATACAGGAATAATGAAGCTTTTGTATTTTGGAGTAGAAACTAGTGCTCAGTAAAAATATTCATTTTGAGTGCTGAAAACTAGTTTCATTCTATTTGCCACAACATGTCCAGGTCTTACTCTATTATTAGCTCAACGGACTAATTAGCAGACACAATAGTAAAACAATTGACGGCGACCGTCAGGAGGCTTTTGTACGGATGAAGGGTAAGCTTATGCTCAATTACATTAGAATAAATTAAATATGCACAATAGACATAATACATTTTGAAGACAATGTCTTTCCCAAATATTTCACCTCTCTTCAAATGTAGGCTTTGTACAGATCAACTTTTCTCACACTTCAATCTCACATTTCTTTCCTCCACCTCAAAACAAATATAGCTCACCACCAGCGCCCACTATACCACTAAACCCATCCACACTATCACTAAATCCATCCACTACTTCAGCTTTACCGAAAACATTCACAAATCCACTTAACAAAAACTTATTTACATCGTAAGTCCTTGGTAGCCGCGAAGGAAGCACTTTGACAAACACGGATGAGCTCGAAATTGGTTCCGCTGTTTAGTCCGGGGATTGCCTCTCATTCCATCTCCTTATTTGTTGGTACCATAATTAGATGTACTACATCGTAATTTGAAACATATTGTTTTCCTTTTAGGGGATTTGGGTTGACTTTTTTCAAAGGGTTTTTAATTATTTACCTAGTAATGTGGATATATAGAGCAAATGAGTAACACACAGCATTGGAATTACACACCGGCAATCTTAATCCGAAGAATTTTGACGGAAATCAAATAATCTATTTCTTTATAATGTTTTTTAATTTCGTCTGCTCGACAACGTAAACAATGCAATGAATTGTTTGTAAAACTAAAGTAAATAGTATTCATAGTAATCGTTTTTAATAGTTTTTTAGTTTAGTAGGTACTAGTTTATTTTATGCATGGACACAGTTTAAACCCAGTAGTAGACATGCAATAAACAATAATAGCTGTTTATACATAGGTGTAAGTAAGGTTACAAAAATCAAGTCAGTTATCAATATTGTTTATTTTGCTGCTGGGTCACATGTAATTTTGAATTTAATGGTGTTATATTTGTCGGATCAGTCAGGATTTAGTCCGTTAGTCATCATGTGGGCAGAATATGGGTTTCGTGCAATGAAAACACACTGGGTATAGGGTACAATACACTGCATTTATTAAAACCACAATTTAGCACAAATTGATTTAAAATAAACTCGGCTTAAAATAAACATTTTCAAAGGTATGGGCACTGGTCTACACTTTAACACAACGAATCGTAAGTACAGTTTCGGTACGTATTAGCTCCGTTGCGATCAGACACTGGATTCTGAACGTCTTCCTCGCTGTCGGCTGAAAACATCACGACTCTGTAGAAGCGCGCCAAAATGGTGGTGGTTGATCACGTGTTCTTGATAATGGCGCGCTTGCGATCCGTTTCACCATAGACTATTGTCTTTGCATTTCACGTTCATACTATTGACCGAATCCGACATATTTATAACTTATTTTTACTAAATAGGGCTGTGCTTTTAGTGTTTTGGTATAGGAAACCTTGAAACTAACATTATTTTCAAAAAAACTAACATTATTTTGAAAATTGAACATTATTTTCCATGTTGCAGCTTCGCTTGTTTCCAGACATTCAAATATTGACGTTTATCGTGTCTGAAAAGTTACTCAGGACTGTCAATCCAAACGTCAAAAACATAAAAAGACGGAATCTGAAGCACTTCTACATAAATGTAAAAGATGAAAAAATCCGTTAATATCCGCAACATAAAAGAAAAGGAAGTTCTCCTAATAGAAGAAATGATAAAAATTGACAATATCTTTGTTTTCCATTTCAATCTACAAAGGAAATCGATTGCCCCAGGACATTGTCAAGATTACTACGTAGGGGCGCTAGAAACGTTGGTCACCCCTGCTTTTAATAAATGAATCTAGCTTTAGGCGCTTTGATACTTGATAGGCACGGGAAAATAATAAAATAGAAAATGTTTTGCAACATACTTGCTCGTAAAGTGGCTTTATTGCAGCGTTTTTAGGATTATAATAAAAATGTAAGACAGTGATTCAAATTTTCATATCAATAAAGAAATACGTGTATGTGTTGAAAAAGTCATAGGAAAATACATACATGCGTATGTATTTTACATTAGAACCAAACTTAATTCACTTTGTCTTAAGTTAGAATTGTGCTGATATTTGTTTTCAGTTTACATAAGATTGTTTTCTAGGTAAGCTAAATTAAAAAATGAGTTTAAGGTCTCTTTATTTCTCCTTATAAAATTATTACGACCGCCGGACCCAGCCAAAATTATCTTATGATTTATAAATTCGTTGCTAACCCGGCCTTTTTGCTTGCGTTTGCCCGCAACTCTCCTGATCTTAAGTGATGATGCGGCCAAAAGAGAAGCATGCTTGCGTAGTATGAACCGGTTCACTCGTGCCTTGGAGATACCCAAATTAAAAGTACTTAAATTATGCTTTTCTATCAGTGGTAGAGTTTTTGTTTCATTCCTTGTTAGAAACAAAAATACAAAAAAAAACCTATTCATAATTTATATTAGTCTCAGATTATAAAACAAAAGGCAAATAGACCGCGCGTAAAACTGAGAGTGAAGTCAAAAAAGCAAATACAAATTCAAAACCGAATACCTACAACGCGCTTCGTGCTGTACTGACACGTGTCAGTATAGCACGAGACACCGCATCATTAAAAACACAAATAAATATCCAAATACAAATTCAAAAGCGAATACAATCACGAAATTTTGGGTATTCGCTTTTGAATTTGTATTTGCTTTTTTGGCTTCACTCTCAGTGTTCCGCACGGTCTATCTGCCTTTTGTTTCATAATCTGACATTTTAGTATAAAAATATAGATAACATATTTGTCTCTATAACTCTGAGTCAAATGAGTCTTAACCTTTTGACTGCCACAGTCATGTATAGATGACAAACCATAATGTGCCCAGCATGCCCCGGTCACGATCACGACTACATGACAGACTTCTATACGTAATTCACACGGTGGACATCCCACCCACACGCACGAAACGTTTTGGGAATACATTCATTGTGCGTACTGCTAAGGAGTGGAATTCCCTGCCTGAGTCTGTGTTTCCTGATAGCTACAACCTGGGAGTCTTTAAGGCAAGAGTGAATAGGTTACTTCTAGGCAAGCGTGCTCCATCTTAGACCGCATCATCGCTTCCCATCAGGTGAGATAGTGGTCAAACGTATGCCTATCAATAGATAAAAAAAAAAAAAAAAAATCCATAGAGTATGTAACTTAGCTTGACGCCGAGGGCACGCTTTTGCTTTTTTGACGCGGCAGTCAAAAGCTCCCTATTAACAAAAACTTCTATAACCAAGGCGTGTTCACCAAACAGTGATATAGTAGGCCTATAATGTTATCCATTGAGACTTTTGTACTATAAAGGTTTTATCAGATCGTTTTAATTCTATAAGATTAAAGAACATTTTAAGTTTTATTATTTTGCTCTTAGAACGCTACAGGACCACACAAAATAATATTTATGAATATTAATTATTTGCGTTGTAATAGATATGAAAATATTGATCATGGTACTATTTAGTACTAAAGACGACCTTACTGACACTTTAATGTACCTATTTCGCACTAATAAAGCTGCAAAATAATTATTACAGTACTAGTATTGTAGCAGTATCTAAATCACTATTACAGGATCAATCTGCACTATAAAAGTACCTTGCAAAACCAGAACGTAACCTTTTAGCTTCTTAAAAGTTCCTTCGGCATTGCTATGGGGCTAGTTCTGTAAAAGTCATGAAAACTCTTCTATGGAATTAAATAGTCAACAATAGCAATTAAATAGCAACTTAAATCGTTTTCGGTGAAAATATGGCTGCTGTTTTCTGCTACGATAGCACATTAGCAACACGACTGGAGCTAATGTGTATTATAGCAGCCATGGTCGGAATAAATTAATATTTTATTATTTTAAATCTAATTAAAACACGAAAATTATGAGAGCGCATTGTCAAAATTGAAATCAGCATAATACTTTTATCGATACAATTATTTTCGCAAGTAGAAGTTATGGCAGAATTACGGTCCATGTAAGTTTTGTATTATGTCCTTTTGTTACATGTTACGTTAAAAGCAACGATGTTAAATGACATTAAGTATTACACACGACCATGAACGAATTTAACCGTCATGAAAAATATTTCCGGAATCGTTTACGGTGTAAAATGGCACTATAAACATGTTTTACATTTCAACTATAGAACTGATTTATCACCGTGAGAACCTTAATGTAATGTTCATAGAATAAATCAGCGATAAAACTAGGGCCTTTTTGGGGTTCATGTGTGCAGTTCATGGGGTAAATGTTTCTAACACCATTATACATAGTATAATCATGAACATTATAAGGTTAATCTAATATATAAAAATCTTGGTGTTTAGTTAATGAACTCCTCCGAAACGATGTTTATGAAATTGTTTGCGTATATTTGGTAGGTCTGAGAAAAAGTCGTAGGTAGAGGTCGTAGGATGTACATATTTTTTAAATTTATTGACGTTTATCGTGTCTGCTAATGATAGATACCATAAGTCATAATGATCATAAATCCAATAAAAAAAATTAATATTTAAACTGCGTTGGAGCCGCGTATTGAACTTATAGAATATAGATATTTAAATGATCTAGTATGAATATTGAAATTAATTCCAAGATTTTTCTAATTCTGAACTCATTTTTTTTAAATTCAATCGGAACAAAGCTTAAAAATTAATTGCATAAATTAACATGAATATTTTTACTTTTACGTTTTAATAAAACGCTGTTGAATCGGTCCCCTCGAACGATCTGTATCGAAAATTTCATTAAGTCGAAGGTAAATGGAATGAAAGCGAATTTCACACTTGGAAAAATTTCAAAAGGAATCAATTTGAAATACTCGATATTGCGTTAAAAAGAGAGACCGCATAATAAAATTGTATTTGTTGGGTGCAGACAACGCGAAGACTTTGAACTTGCTACTTTTTTTAACTCAAGGACTTTCGGGCGAAACCTGTTTAAGGACAAACCTCCACTGCTTTTTTTTGGGACACGTCCGCCGCTTTATTTCCAAACCACTGCCTGTCCTGTCCTGTCCTGTGAGCCAGATTCAACAGTGGCAACTACGAAAAAACGCTAAAGCAATGAAGCTCGACGAGTCCCGGAGAAACAATTCAACTGTCTTGGATCTCGCAACGAAATTAATCAGAACAGCGGAGAGAAAAGAACAGCGGAGGAGTAAGAAAACCCACTGCAAAAAAACTCCACTGCTTATGAACCTATGCGGTATCATCGACACTCAAGAAGTATATCAAATAAGGTACTATGACCATTCTGACGTGATCACGGTAGGTACCGTTCGGTGGAGTTCGAGCTAATTATATCAGAATCCTGTCTGTATTACTTTTAATGTTGTGATAAGTCAACAAATTTTCATTTTATTCATCAGTTATTTGAACTGATGGTCAATTCCCATCGTTCGATTTTTTATCTAAAAGTATATTTTAGATCTATTCTAAGACCACTAAAAAATGGTTGTTTTTTTCTTTAAATTCCTTATATTGAACCTTGTGGAACTCCTTCGGAGAGTAATCTCAGGCTATACCTAGTTACTAGACTTCCATGCAGACGAAGTAGCGAGCAGGAGCTATTCTGTCATAAACACTCGATAGTTCATTCTTTAAACCCAAGTCCGAAGTTTCTGTAAAAAGTAATATTACCTAGAAAATATTCGTCGGTATAAAATCTTCGGCGTGTTCGACGGGATCCATTCATGCACACTGGATTCGTTTGAGCGTTGCAACCGAAATATTTTAATGATAAACATCTGGCATTTGCGGTGAAGGTAATAATATGATATGGGAAAAAAATATTGAAGTAAAAATGTTACGTTTATCAGTAAGTAACTTGTAGAAATAATTGAAGTATGAAGAATTATTTAAAAGGGGGATACTCATCTCCTTTTTAAGGACTTTTCCAAAACGTTAGTTAAGAGTTCCCGTGATCCAAGAGCTGGTTTTTACCTTGGCCAGAGGATAAGCAATGCCATCCGACGTGGCATTGCCGCCAGTTTCATTCCCTGATGGCGGTGATGTGGAGGAATTTTTTGATGCCCAATTATATTCGTTTTTTGCCTTATGTATGTTATAGGTTTTTTTATTATTCATGTAAATATTGTGATTAAGGATAGTACAAATAAAAAAATCGTGCCTAAAAGGTAGAAACAATAACATGTCCAGCGTATTTGACCAGTCCCCACTAAGTTTGAAGTCCCAGACCCAGTCATGGGTAGTGGAGATCCGATAGGCAATCGCTCCATGTAAAACACTGGTATTCAGCTGTACCCGGTTAGTCTGGAAGCCGACTCCAACATAGTTGAAAAAAAACTAGACAGATGATGAAATTAAGATGTCAATTAACGTAACTATAACATATAAACACTATTCACCAGAATCTATTCTCCACTCAAATACATTATCTTCAAACTTCCAATATTTTTCGTATTACCAAAACAAATCCTAAGGGATGGAACAAACAAGATAGTTTGATAACAACAAAGTAGCAAACCAGTGGCGCTTATCCCCACATTAGCATACGTTAAAAGAAAAATGTTTAAGAAACTACGTCATGTGTTCCAGCCCTTATTATATAAGAGTTTGAAAACCATGAAACAGTGATTTGTTAGAAGTTGTGTGTGCTCACTTTTTTAGGGATTAGCTTTGTAAATATTTGGGAGTTTATAATAATTCGTTAACTAGGTTAACATCATGATGACCCAATGGCTCGCCTGCCATGCATGAGACTATGTGACTTTTTCAATTCATTAATACGTTTATTACTAATGAAAATTTTTCAACAAGTAACAAAAACAATGCGACGACCGTACGTAGAACAACCGACCAAAGTTACATCACATCATGGAAAGGTTGAGATGATGTAGATAAACAAATGGTGGAGGACAAACATACAAAGAAACATTGATTTTTATTTATACAGATTTTGGAACGAAGTTCCTTATCGCGCGTTGCGAAAGGGGGCTAGACGGAAAAAATTAAGACCGAAAGTTGTAACGACACTTTTTGCTATAGGTAGTTGTAAGCCGTGCGGCGTGCGCGTGTTTATTTAAGCCAGTTGTTATTATATGTATATGTATAATATATATATACGGGGGGAGGGGGAGGGGGGTTTGGTTAGGGGGGGGGGTAGGTTAAGGGGAGGGTTTCTTTTTTTTAAACTTTATAGGTCAAGTTAATTTATATGTATATTATATATAACTTAAAAGAAATAAAATGTTATTAGAATTCGTTCACTAATTGATCGAAAGGAACTTCGTTTCATCCGGGTGTCCCTTGACACCTCTCAAGTTTTTTTCTTTCTTTACTCTTTGTTTTTTCCTTTCGTTTCTAGAACACTTATGCGAATCCTGCACCCCCGGCCATAGGCAGAGGTGGAATACCGCGGTGGTTTTAGCCGGTAAAAGACTGGCATGCCCCTCCGTCACGCTCATGACGGAGGAAATCCATGAGGATTTCCACACACACAAAATGGCATATTAACCAATATCTAAAAGCCAATTCTACGATTTAAAAACGTCCAAAATCTTGTCGCAATATCATTTCAGTGACAACTAATGTCAAAAATGTAGGTACAAAGTTTGTGAAATTGCCGCTCTGATAGTCGAACATAATACAAACCTTATAAACAGCCTAGGCTTAATAAAACATAATTTACAATCATAAAGGAAACTCTCAAACATTGTGATTATTAATTAGTAATAAATCATAATAAGCGCCTCAAAATCGTTGTTACAAGATGGCGGAAATGAATAATTAAGATATGAAAGTTTCATACTGTTTATTACGAAAATGAATAAATATGATGCTTTATGAAACAAATTAGTTGAAAGTGGAATTTCAAATCAGTTATTTATGGATGAATGTATAAATGATGGAAAGGATGGTGTGACAAAAACTTTACTATGAATTCGGTTTATGATTCTGGATCATTCAGACATGTCATTCTGGTAGTTATTAAAAAAAAACGCTTTTACATATTGAAATGACGGTTAAGGCATCTCATGCATAAGTGACAAGAACTTTACCATTAATTCGGTTTACGATTCTGGAACGTAACCGGGCACGAGTAAAACAGTGTGACTACAAGCGAAGCCGCCTTAAGCAAGAGTGGTGATCAATACCTTGATGCCTTCTCTGTATAAGAAGAGGCCTTTGCCCGGCAGAGAATGGGCAGCAGCGTCCTTCTGAGTACCATAACACCTACTGCGATCGCCAACGTGCATCGACCAAGCATGACGATTACAGCTGAACCCCTCCTTGGGGGAGACCTATGCCCAGTAATGGGCTTCTAAAGGTTCACATGATGATGATGATGACCCGCGACTTCGTCCGCGTGAATGTCGGTTAAAAAGTAGCCTCTGTTCTGTCCCAAGGTTCCATGTTGTATCTTCGTATCAAACATCGAAGTCTTCTGAAGTTCCATCGTGCAAACGTAACAGCCTTCACAGAGTTACTTCCGCATTTAGGGCGTTCAAATTAGTCGCGCGCCAGTAGCGCGACAGCAGCGCGATAACAGCGCTGCTTTGTAAATCCATACAAATAAAGTCGCGCGACTGCAGCGCGACTGATTGCGTCGTAGTCGCACTGCAGTCGCGCGACTATATTTATATGGATTTACAAAGCAGCGCTGCCGTCGCGCTGCTGTCGCGCTGCTAGCGCGCGACTAATTTGAAGGCGCACTTATGGAAGTATGGATATGGATTTACACACTTATTAAATATATACAAAAATTAAAACGATATAATATTGTATAACACACCCCCCAACAAAAAACTAAAACAAAATGTTATCAAAAAAAAAAATCCGTATCGCTGTCAACTGGTAATGTGCCCATTAAAATGGCACAAAAACATAACTTGAAAAACATAGTTAAAACCGTAATTCTTTTATACAATTTGAATAGTACCATAAACTACCAGTTGTAAGCGTCATTTGTGTTGGCCGGAAGTCGTTAGCCGTCCTCACAAACGTCCGTTCCGGTTTCTGACGGGATAATAGCCGGTTGATGTGCCGTTCCGGCTACTGTTAGCTCTTTAAATAAATAATCGGAAAAGGTGGGAAAATAGAAATAGGGAAGGGTAGTTGTGTAATAGTGGGTATTTTTGATGTAAATATGAGTATAGTCCTTACAGTTGGCTGCAGTAGAATTTTGGATTGTAGATTTAGGACTACTTAGTCGAAAAGCTAGGGCATAATATAATTAGCGGCATATAGTGCTAAAAGAGCTACAAAGTCAAAGTCAAAGTCAAATCATTTATTTCAATTAGACCATTATAAGGCACTTTTGAACGGCAAATGAGAAAAAAAAAAGATTCTAGGTGCCCATTCCAAAAGGTAGTTTTGTATGGAGAAGAATGGGCAAGAAACTCCATACTTACTCTTTTAAAAACGATGTTAACAATATTTGCATTTACAGGAATTATATAATTATACGTGAATACGATGTACCTTGCATAAAAACACTAGGTATTTGAAAGTGTGTACAAAGTATCACAGATTAAGGAATGACAGACTAAGTTATATGTACATAGTACATAGAAAACATACATACAATGATGACAACCTACCGTTCTAATTTACTTTTTAACCGACTTCAAAAAAAGGGATGTTCTCAATTCGATTGGTAGTTTTTTTAATGTATGTGCACCGATTACGCTGAGATTTATGATCTGATTTACGTGATTCTTCTTTAGTTTGATGAGGAATAGTTGCCATTCGATCCCATAAAAATTTAACATAGTTTGGCCCAGTAGTTTTCATTTTATGAACATTTTTTATTTATTTTGTTATGTTTGACCACGCATAACTTTTTTCAGTGTAGTCCGCTTTCGATGATTTTCTTTTTTTAATTTATAGTGTTCGGTCCCATATAAATTTCAAGAAAATGTTCCACCCCTAAGGGTAGAAGATTAAGGGATGACTGAATATTTTGGTGTCACCGTTTCGTAATTAATTTGTATGATAAGACAAAACACACAAAAGCAAAAAAAAACACCTTTCAACCGCCTTTGTTTGCAGTAAAAAGCAAAAAAAAACTTTTTAACAAAAAAGACAACCGCCTTCAAAAAGTAACAAATAACTTTTAATTCACAAGTCGGGGGCAATACAAAACAACAAGCAAAACCAAAGCCGACTTGCGAATTGAAAGTTATTTTTTACTTTTTGAAGGCGGTTGTCTTTTTTGTTAAAAAGTTTTTTTATTACAAATACAATGTGAGCCTATAGGTACCTACTCAAATTTGTACATTTAACTACTTCTATTATTGAATTTATTTCAATGCAAAATGATGCAATAAAAACATGTTTAAATGTTTATAAAGGCGATATGTAGCCTATTTGATAAAATGAATCAAAATCTGTATGCAAATCTAAATCAATTAATCAAATTTCACTTTTGCTCAAGTTCACTTCACCTACATTAGTAAATATAGAAAAAAAAGAAAGACTTGTGATTTTGAAAGTACAAGTAGTAGTTATAATTTTATATGTAGGTAAATACTTCAAAAGTTACATTTTAGTAGTAGCTTTATTTGTCACAAGCAACACAATATTCATGAAATAAAACTTCTACAAATTAAAAGCGAAACAAAATCTACACAGACGTTTTATTAAGACGACCATTCCGTGCTAAAAGCTCGTGCGAATCTTACATTTCAACGCCAATCCAAAGTATTAAACTTTTATTTACTCCTCTAAATAAACTTCAGTCGTCAGAATGAATTTCAAACAAGTAAATTGTAGAGTTCCTTCTTCAAGAAATCTTTAGAGCACCAAGTGGTTCAAGAATGACCTAAACTGGCCTTAACTTGTATCTTTTAATCCTTAACCATACTCCAGTCGTCTTAAAGTTCAATTTTGTTCGTCAGTTATGATCGATATATACTATTTTGTAATAAAGGGATGTAGTCAGAGTAAATATCATTATCGTTGGTCCACAACAGCTCTCCTTCTGTGGTTTTAGATAGCCACTTTGCCATATACCTACTTTTAACAGAATATGTACTTTGGAGTGCACTTAAAAATATAAGTACTCACAGGTATTGTTTGTTACCCTTTGTTTCAATTTTCTTTTATTTTTATGCTTCATGAGATTTATTATCGTGTGAATGGTACTTTTGAGGTGAAATTCTAAATACCAGTATATTTTCTTTTTAGGTATAGGAAGATTTTTAAGATTTGTTTTATACTTCAGCTGTTGATAAAGCTATTGTTCGAATTAATTGAGCACACAGCGAAAATGCACAATTGCATCGAACACAAATATGCACATTCGCTCGTCCACCAAAATGTGAATTAGATCGCGTTAGACCTCATCGGAGACACCTCGTTCTCAAAACCGTTCCCAAAAATTAGTTACGTATAGAGAAAAATGTAAAAGAAACTCTATAGGTACCTAATCTTTTAAAAATATTAACAATATTTTGTAATATTTACACAAATTCTATAATTATACTTTGCATGAAAACCACTATATTGAAGTAGGTATGTACGAAGTATTAGAAGTTAAGAAATTACAGCTAAGTTATGTTACAGCATAATGTTCACATTTTTAGACATATTGAAACCGTATATTTCAACAAACAATGAATTAGAGTCTCTGAGTCACATAATTTTAACATGACTGAAGTTTTGAGCCGTGGATAACAAACTAACACCTAACCATTCAACTTTTAATATCACTAATTTACATCAAACGGTTCATATATTCAGGCTGCCACAATATCATTTTCATTTTATAATTTTGTGAGGTAATCCCTCGTGCAATTTTATTGCAATCCGTTCGCCCGAGGCAGAACTGGCTAAGTGAATTATATACTAACACCGGCTTATGAACGAGCAGTTTTCATGGAAAATTGCTCTGTTTAGAGTTGTAGCATGTTTCTGATTTGCGACGCTATTCTTTGTTGGATTAAAAGTGGGACTAGGATAATAATTGTACTTAATAGATTATTCTGGCTCACACACCATTCAGTATTTTTTGGAATAGAAGAAGTGGTCGTCTACTGTATTATTAATTGTAAATATGTGAATACTATGACAGTGTGCCTTAACATAGCTTAGCTGTCATTTCTTAACTTGTAATACTTTATACCACAATATAGTGATTATTTTATTTATATTTTATTTTATATGTGGGGACATTTCACACACGGCCATCTGACCCCAAACTAGGGAGACCCTGTACTATGGGTGTCAGACTGCTGATATACATACACAAATACATTTTTAAATACATACACACAAGGCAAACATAAGTGCTCATCGCACAAATATTTACCTTGGGCGGGAATCGAACCCGCAACACGCTGCGCAGCAGTCGATCGCTCAGCCACTGCGCCAACCGTGTCGTCAAACAAGTTCGTCGTTATACAAGGTACTACATCGTATTTACATAACAATCATTATTGTTAATGCAAATATTGTAAACATTCTTTTTTAAAAGAGTATGTATGGAGTTTCTTGCCCATTCTTCTCCATACGAAACTACCATTTGGAATGGGCAGCTAGATTCAAATTTTAAAATATGCCGTTCAAAAGTGTCTTTTAATGGTCTAATTGAAATAAATGATTTGACTTTGACTTTGATTACTCATAATTAGTTAGCGGTTTGCACTTTTTTTCGGTATGGCATCTCGTTTAAACTTTCTTGAGCCTCTAGCTAGGGCATCAAAATAAACTACAAGCGACTACCTGCTAAGGGCACGCCCTGTGGGGTACAGGTCTCGGTTTAGGGCATCGCTGTGGGAGGACAGCAAAGAGACTGGTTGAATCTGATCTTGTGCAGTATGTACATATTTATTTACCTATCTAGGCAACCAACGGCGACACATACCTACTCGTATAATATATTACAAAATATTCTATTACAGTGTGCTAGGGTTTATAATGGGTTTCCTGTTTCCATCGTGTTCTTGTCCAACAGTGGGCGGACATAAGCCTCCTTCATGGCGCGCCATTTGTCCCGGTCTTCTGCCTTCTGCACCGGTTACCTGGTCATCGGTACATCGGGCTAGAGCGCGTCCCACGCTGTGCCATCCTCTAGTAAGCTGAAGTCATGAATGTATTTAAACTAACTGCAAAAACAAAACACTATCGCCACATTTAACGCCATCGATTCAAGGGTGGCAATCGCAAATATTCGTCATAGCAACTGCATTAAGTCGTCTTTGTATCAAATGACAAAACAAACACAATATAGGCAACCCTACTGAGAGTTTATTGAGGGGGCTACCAGTGATTCATCAATTGAGCAGCCCTTGTTTGATGGCAGACTTGAGGGTCTAAGATAGGAGAATATATTAGGCAGGTAAGGGTTGCAAGTAGCTATAGATGTTGGAGAAAACCCCGTGGTTAATTCTTGGCACTTACCTGTATGAATATGATCACATATGTAGAAACCATTTGCAACAGAACGCATTTTATATTGCAGCATGGAAAATTCAGTGCACTTATAAAACTAAATGCATACAAAAATGTAGAAATTGAAGCAGCATGGCTGCATTTCGGTTTACAGTTAAAGTATAGAATAGTTATAATTTTACATGCACTTTTGGCATTTCAAGCATGGCAAAGTAGGTACCTCTTATGAGTAGTCCATAGACTGCGTTGACCTTTGCTTATCTGCCTACCAAATCTTGCTATATTATTTTAAACACGATAGGTAGTGAGGATTAATGAATATTTATTTAGCCTAACATACAGGACAGGTAATTGTTATCCCGCTTTTGGTAGCATTTAGTATCTAAATAAAGATCAGTAGATCGATTCTGTAAAATTCAAACAACAATTCGCATCTCACATCGCTATTCACTCTCACTTCGCATAAGGTTCTAAATGACCTTGATAATATATATTTGACAGTTTGAATCAGGTTCGAGTGCGAAGTGACGGGGAAATTACCTTACAGAATGCCACTTCTTACGTCATCTCATTCTTTATCTGTCAATATTTCCCTGTCAATTTAGTTCAACTCGCTGACACGCTCGCAAGGATGGCGCTAATGTAAATTCGAATTATCAACCGAGTTTTTAGAATACCAATCAAGAAACTCACAACGGATTCAGATTTGAAGTTTAGAATGAGGTCTTACACAATCACACCCCTGTAGTACCTAACAAAATTAAGGCTTTACTAACACTTTATCTATACTTAGATATCCCTGCCGCCATGAAATGCAAGTGTCGATGAAATACAGGCCCAAATCAATAGCACGTAGCGATCGTTTTTGTTGAACGTGACCCACGGGGTATTGAAGTAAGAGAAAAGGTCACCATTTAAACTCAGATGCTAAAGGTCGATCCGATTATAAAATATCTTT
This sequence comes from Charanyca ferruginea, assembly GCA_947361185.1. Lineage (NCBI taxonomy): Eukaryota > Metazoa > Arthropoda > Insecta > Lepidoptera > Noctuidae > Charanyca > Charanyca ferruginea. Next base: position 24,070,257 of record OX376058.1, on the reverse strand, counting down.
AAAGTACTTTCTAAGTCAATCTTCAATATCACTGACATCGGTGTACGAAAACATCGTGAGGAAAAATCTGGACTTTTTATTAAAGCTTGTATACATGCCAATAACCTTGAGCATTTGGCCCGCACTGAATTTGTGGACGAGTGCGGGGGTGATGTAGACGCAGTCTTTAATCGGACGCATTTTTAATTTATTGTAATAAAAATAATACATATTTGTAAAGAGTAACAAAACCAAATCATTTTCATTTGGATTGCAAAGCAGTAAATATTTTTTTTATATTCTATTGATGAGAAATTAAGGAGTAAAATGGTCTCATCTCAATGATTTGGAGGTGGTTTGACATTTTTTTTCTTATTATGTGATACCGATAGAAAAATTGTGGCTAAACCAAATTACGTATCATATCATGTAGATTACGCAACAACAATTTTCAGGTATAATTTCTCTGTAAATGCCTACGAAAAGTTGCTTCATCTGCATGCTTCTTTCAAGCTTTTGCCGAGAGAGCAGCCTTAATATAAGTCTCTAATCGCCAATCCGCTTTGAGCAAGCGTAGTGATCAATGCTTCTGCCTTCTCTGTATGAGAAGGCAGAAACATTAATCACTACTTCTTAGCCCTGCAGTAGGACAACACAAAATAAAACAGTACCTATGTTATTACAATTACTTTTTACTCATAAACATATAATGTAGCTTCCACCGTTATTCAAAATAAAATAAATATAAAGAAAGAAAAAAGATTTTCAAAAAAAAAGAAAACTAAGCTAAAGAGCTAGCTAAAGAGCTAGCTAAAGAGCTAGCTAAAGAGCTAGCTAAAGAGCTAGCTAAAGAGCTAGCTAAAGAGCTAGCTAAAGTTATTTTTCACTTTTCAGTTTTTGAAGGCGGTTTTCTTTTTTTTAGAAAAAACATTTTATTTTTCGCTTTTTAGTGTTGCCTTATCATCCAAATCCATTAAGAAACGGCAACACACTTAAAAGAGATTGTAAGTCCTCCAAAGATTGAAGAAACTAAAACGTCGTCTAAGTATTTTTTCTTTTGGGAATATGTTGATTTTCTCAAAAAGGGCTGTATCAATTTTGATAAAATGTATATGGGACCATTTAGGAGTAAACCCCTTTCGAACAAAAAAAAGAATTTTGCAAATCCGTCTATATACGACAGAGTTATGCCCGAACATACATTAAAAAATCTCCTTTTTGAAGTCGATTAAAAATCATTTATTAACGAGAAAGTGAGAAATGTTTTTTTTTTTGTAGATACGCAAAATACGCACTGTGACGTGGAGTTGCGGACACCAGCCCGTCATACTACTACAACATTATATTACATTACTCGGAGTTAAGAATAACAGTATGTCTGATGGCCTAGACTTACACCAAAGGACAATAATAGGCGTGTATTATTATTTTACTTTACCTACATACCTAACAGAGCTTTTATTGGCTAACATTGAAAAAATACCTGCAACCAAATAGGTTTATTGGTTAAATTTGTTGATATGACGTAGTACTTTATACGTATTTCCTTAGGTCATAACTACTTATTTCCACGTGAGCAAAGCCGCTCGATATTCAATAGATGATTTCCTTTCGAGAAAAGTTTTGAAGCAGATTTCTCTTTTCATTGAAACTGCAACACACGTAGCAACAAAACGGTACTGAAGATAAATAAAGAATGAACAGAATAGGTTGAATAAACTTCATACGTTAATGTCTGTAGTTGTATTCAGTAGAAGCCACATAATATGCCATGGAACGCGTCTTGCATTGTAGCTTTGGAAATTCAACACAACATTATAATCCTATCCTACTGTACTACCACTATTATAAATGAAAGTTTGTGAGGATAAATGGATGGACGTTGTTAGTCTTTCACGAATAAACTGAATTAATCAAAATTTGGCATTTGGCCGCGGCTGCTGAAAACCTCAAACGGCGAAAGTATGGTCATCTTGGTTTAAAACTTTATTTTGAGCCGTTTGGGGTTGAAACTATTACGTCGTCGTGGAGTCCGAGTGCTCATCTCCTTTTTTAAGGACTTGTCCAAATGGTTAGTTGGCAGTACCCGTGATCCAAACGCCGGTTTTACCTTGGCCAGAGTATATGTGGCAATGTTGCAAGTCTCTTGGGCACATTACCTGATGGCGGCGATGTGAAAGATTTTTTTGATGCCCTATTGTATAAGTTTTTTAGTTTATATGTTAAAGTTTTTTTTAATTCATGTAAATATTGTGTATATAAAGTTAAAATTAGGAATTTAATGTTTATTTCATCATTTCACTAAAACAGTTTAGAGATTTGATCAAATCACTAACTTTCACCAGGGAAATTAGCCTACAGAGTAACATGCCCGTGGCCATGCAATAACAATCGTACCATTTCCCTGCAACATAAATGTTGATCTAGCCTAGTCCTATACTACTAGTATAGTACTACTACTACTATAGTGGTAGTATATTGTCCGTGTGGTGTCGGACGTAAAAAAAAGCACCATCCCATATCTTCCCGTGGGTGTCGTAAGAGGCGAATAAGGGACTCACCAGAGAATAGGCAGCAACATTCTCTGTGCCTTTGTAACAACCATACTGTGATCGCCAACCCGCCTGCTAAGCGTATGTCTGCAATATAATAATATAATCTGCAAGGCGATTATGGCAAAACCGCCCCTTGGGGAGGCCTATGTCCAGCAGTGGACGTCTTTCGGCTGAACTGATGATGATGATGATGTTCCCTTAGGATATTTTAGAACTTTTGAAGAATACGTTGGCGAAATAGCAGTATAAACAAATAAGTATACATATATATTACATGGAAAAAAAATCTCGATTCCATGCCCCAATATTTTATCGTATAAATACCTATCGTAAGCGGCTCCAAAACGTTTGAAGTGAGCGCTTTCAATCGAGTTTTCTTTCAAAATATTGCGTGAAAGCATTTCACGATGGCTTTGCATTTTAAAATGGACTTTTTGTAAGGAATCGCGAGGTTGTTTATGAAAGAAAAGTGAATAAACATTTTACATTTGTTGTGAATTGTGAGCGGTTTGTGCCAATGATTGTTCTGTCGCAGTTTAAGCTTGTTTTTTTACTGCTGTAGTTTCTTTTGAAGAGATTTCTTCACGTATTTTTAACAGAAATAATTTAAATCTTTCAACTGTATTACTTACTAAACATTGTGTTTCCGTCGAACGTCCTTCAACAATCATCATCATCATGTCAACCTTAGGACGCCCGCCCAGCAGTGGGCGTCCTATAGGTCTCCCCCAAGGGGGGTTCAGCCGTAATCGCCATGCTTGACCGATGCATGTTGGCGATCGCAGTAGATGATACAGTGCTCAGAAAGACGCTGCTGCCCATCCTCTGGTCAATATCCCTCTGTCGTTTTCTACGACACCCACGGGTGGAAATGGGGTGGTGCTATTCGCGGCCGACACCACACGGCACCGCGCGGTGTATAAATATATTGTACAATATTGATAGCATAAACAATATTCGATTTGGTTATAATCTCAAATCGGTGTAATCTATGGGTATCATAGACATCTGGCTGAATCCATAATTAATATTTTAAATGCGATAGTAACTCTGTTACGCTTTCACGAAGAAACGGCTATACAAATTAAAAAAAAAAAGCTTGAATCGTGGGGAAGAACATAGGCATTTTTAATCCAGAACTTCGTCTGCATCCGCGATAACTAACATTTACGTACACGAAGTTGTGGGTAAAAGCTTTCTTTTTTTTTTACTATTAAATTAATAGGCTTGCGTTTGACCGCAATTCACCTGATCGTAAGTGATAATGCGGCCTAAGTTGGAACACGCTTGCCTAAGATGAACCGGTTCACTCGTGCCTTGAAGATACCCAGATTATACTTATCAGGAAACAGAGAGGAGGGTAGGGCGGCTGGCGGGGTGGGGCAGGGGGGAGGACTAGTCGATTATAAGACAAGTTCTATATTTGTTTTGTTTTTGAAAGGAGCTCGTGGCTAAGTTAAAGCCGTACAGATCGACCGGTCAAAGGTAAAGCTGCGCTAGCCGCGGTCGGTCCGTGGATGGGTGACCGTCCCTTTCGTACCGAGTTTCCTCCGTGCCTCGGAAAGCACGTAAAGCCGTTGGTCTCTGTCATTTGTAGATCTTTGGCAGTCGTTATGAGTAGTCAGAAGCCAGGAAGTCGGACAACCAGTCTTACCAAGAGGTATCGTGTTACCCAGTCATTGGGTTATGGAGCTCCCACAGGCAGTCGCTCCATGTAGAATACTAGTATTCAGTTGCGTCCGGTTAGACTGGAAGCCGACCCCAATATAGTTTGGAAAAGGCTAGAGAGATGATGATCGATATTTGTTTTCTAAATGCAAATTCAAATTCTTTATTGCATTCCATAAGTATTAAATAGGTGGTATAAAAAGGAGTTGACCAATATGGACCCTGTCGGGCACAGCAAAATTAGGTGAGAGGAAGAGAATAGAATAGAATAGAATAGAATAGAATAGAATTTATTTATCTTAGAAACAGTACACCAGTAGTGGGGGGGCTAAGCTAAGGCTTAAATTATTTGATGACTTTAATTGAATGTTTGTTTTATATTATTATACCCTGTTCACAATAAGATTAGACATAAACACAAACAAACCTTTTTTACAGTCCCTTCAACCGATTTTGACTTCTATTCCGTAGACTTAAGGATGACATTAGAGGCAAAAAAGTGGTTACAATAACAACTGTTTACTGCAGTTGCCATTTCTCATGCTACCAACGCAATATGAGTCAAAATCGGTTAAACGGACTGTAAAATAGGTTTTTGTAAATGTCTAATCTTATTGTGAACAGGGTATAGATTTGTGCAAAAGTGAGCTTGTTTGTTACGTTTTCACAGCTAAAATACTGAACCGATGTTTATGAAATTTGGTATCGACTAAGCGTGCAGAAGCCCAAGAATCGATATAGGTAGATAGATAAAACATTTATTTAGTGCACACAAAAGACACATTACAACACAAAAAATACAAATGAAATGTGGATTACAACAAAGTGAGGTGCTTTTAAAACTGAGACTTTGTCTGTGTCCGCAATAATAATAATAATAATAATAATAATAATATGTGGGGACATTTTCACACACGGCCATCTGACCCCAAACTAGGGAGACCCTGTACTATGGGTGTCAGACAGCTGATATACATATACAAATACATTTTTTTTTTTGTAAATACATACATATATAGATAAACAACACCCAGACACAAGGCAAACACAAGTGCTCATCACACAAATGTTTACCCTGGACGGGAATTGAACCCGCAACACGCTGCGCAGCAGTCGATCGCTCACCCACTGCGCCAACCGTGTCGTCAGCATAAACAACAATCCAATTCCAAAAATAATAATTAGTGTCTTTTCACGACAGCTTTTTCAGTTTTAGCAACAAACATGTGACAAATGCTACATAAAACCTAACGACAATTTGAAAAAAGAAAAACAAGTAGGTAACTGAAAAGAATATTCTCTTAATTTCCTCGTCAAAAAAAATATCACCGTCACGTCGATCTATTTGAGGTTATTGAACCGTGACGCCCCCTCCCCGAAATTTGCAAACGACCGACACCCCGTAGTAATTAGTGATAATCAGAAGAAAAAAAAATTATAGCCCCTTTTTTCTTTCGTTATTTTAACGAGTCAAAGTTTTGGATATTGTATATTTTTTTACTTTGAGTCGGGATTAAAAACAGGCTTTTGAAGTCGAAATTAATCGATGCTGAAAATTGCAATTAAAATGTGGGCGAAAAAACCTTAGCAAGTTTTAAAAATATATCTACAATAGTACGAGGATATTTCTATCACCACCGTCCAGCAACCAAGGACCTAGGGTATATGCCTAAGATACTGGCGGCATTGCCATATTGGATGGCAATTCCCTCTGAAAAAGGTAGAATCAGCTCTCAGTTCACAGGAAAAGTCCTTTTGGATATTTCCTTAAAAAATAAATGAGCGCTCGGGTCGCAGGACCCGAGAATTTCAACCGTAAACAGCTCAATAATAAAGTTTGAGGTGTTCTGCCAGCCACAGCAGCAGTAAACACATACATGGTAAGTTAAGTAATCACCTTAAAACAAAGGCAACATTTCTATTTCAAACCTATTCACACAAAAAATTGGGGTTAATTGAAAGCCACAGAACAAAATAAACAGTAAGATAAACACTTTAAGGCTTCGCCCGCATTAAATTGTCATTAAGTAAAAGCTTGGTTGGCCGAACCGAAGGAATTACTTAATTAGGTACCGGCGACCTGCTTCTCTGAAATTAAGATACATCGTGTTTGCTAGCAAAGTACTGAGATTTTTTAAAACGAGAACGGAATTAAATGGAGAATATTGTTTTGTTTTTAGGTTTTTGATTAGTAGACCGAGACACTCGAGAAGCTTACATTAATATTTAAAATAGGTGTTTCCATTTATTGGAAAAAAAAACAACCAATTGTAAGTCGTACTCGCACACGAAAGGTATCGTTCAACCGTACAATATTTAACACTGTATACTGGCATTATAAATAATGTAATTTTGATTAATCTTAGCCAGTCTATTAAATCAATTAAAGAGAAGAATAAGGATTAAAAAAAAAGAAACTAAATAATAACAATGGATGGAAAAGAGATAGTTAAATATTGTTAGGTAAAGCCAAATTATTTTAGCAATGCAGTCTGATATTTTAAAATATTTTATTTTTCGTGAAGTTTTGCTTGTGCACTTTAGATATGAAAGTATTCATAGAATTTACTGTCGTTTATTTGGACCCATTTGGTCTAAAGTCGAAGCATTTGTGCTGCTGCTATTCGAAGGCATGTCTACATAGATTACTATGTTAATGGACTTGACATACTGTTGAATAGAAACAGCACCATCATCGGAAAACCGCCCATACCACTTTGGCTTTAGACCGAATGTGTCCATATATCAGTTTGTACATCAACCAAGTGGAAATTGCCTCTTGGTATCCTAATTATAACTTTAATTTTAACAATATTTATATTAAATTGTATTTTCTACCCTATTCCCTATTTCTGGTCCATATGAGTACCTACCATAACACCTACTGCGATCGCCATCCTGCATTTGGCAAACAGGGCGATTACGGCTGAACCCCCCAGCCGTGCCGCCTATGTCCACAAGTGGGCGTCTAAAGGTTGCGTGATAATGATGATTAAATTGTATTTCAATAACTTCTTATTAGTAGAAAATCTACAAGAAATAATTCACTTATTTCTTAAAACTCTTCTGACGAATCTAAATACAAACCTCTGAAGCGGCTGTTTTGATTTTAACGGGACTTCCACTGGCAGATAACTGATGTTATGGTACACTTTTATTTTTAAATTAATCGCAAAAAAAAAACAAATTGTCGAAATTACAAATCTGAACTCACCCTTAGTTTAAAGTCACGGTGGGCCAACGTAGTACACTTACTAACGTATGGTTATACTGGTGATACCAACACATTCTGCTGAAGGCTGTGTCCACGTCATGCGACGGAGCAATGCTACATTTGGGTGCAAATTAACATATCTCTGCATAGAAATCGTGCCACAAACAGAGGCTTTTATCTAATGTTGCTGTAAGTGCTCTTGTAGTGTACTTGGTTAATTTTAGTCGTAGTGTATGAGTAGGTGTAGTGTGTATTTACAGGTGTATCTATTAATTAAATATACTTTTAATATAAACTTTTTTACTGTTAGTTACGTTTGTGTAACTAAGCTGCCAATGTTAGTTTGAGAAAATGCCTGTTTTTCGAATATCGAATATAAGTCTGTCTTCATAAATTTTATTTTAATTTTATTGTTCCATAAATATGAGATATAACTTTTTTTTAAGATTTTATTTCTAAGTTTTCCCGAAGTGTTTAAAAATATATTATTTTAATTATTTCTCTTTTTAATCCAAATAATTAATCTCGCAAAGTGCAATTAGAGCCAGAATCACCACAATTAATAAAATAATAAAATTATAATATTAAAATATGGAATAAAATTTGCATGAAATAATCTTGAAATAATGAAGGTAATGGGAAGTTATTGGAAAGTGATGATAGTTTGCATTCGTCTTGCAATACAAATATTTTTGAAATATCCTCTATTTATTTGAAGTCAATATTTGAAAGCCAACTTTTATAGTACCGTTCAGTCTGGCTCTGAATGGAACTGGATTAGGGTTATCTTTCTATCATATTTTCTGGTTATAAATATTGGTTGATTCTTGCTTCTTGAAAGCTTTTTGAACGAGAAGCAGTAGGCTGTTTGTTTTTCTTAAAACAGTGGTAATATTGTTAGTAGGTATTGCATTCGAAATATTACTAAGTTTTTTGTTTCATTACATCGTAGCAGTAATATTATTAGTAAAATGTTTGAGCATGTAATTAGTGAAATGTTTAAAGTGTTTTCATTTTCAACTAATATAACGTATTCATTTGAAATAATATATTAAAATAATACATAACTTAAGTTTGTTTACACTTAAGTCAGAAGTACAAACATTTATTTGCCTATATCACAGATTAATTAATAGTTCCTTTGGAACTATTAGAAGATGGTAGGTAGCTACATTATCTATAATAATAACAACATCCCATGCCGATTTCGGGTGACAGTTTCTATAATAATATATTTTTTTTTTTTTTTTTTTTTTTTTTTTTTTTTTTTTTTTTTCTCATCACACAAATGTTTACCCTGGGCGGGAATCGAACCCGCAACACGCTACGCAGCAGTCGATCGCTCAGCCACTGCGCCAACCGTGTCGTCAATTCGTTCTGCTATAAAAGTTACGAGTGTGTGCTCTAATGTTATCTATACTAATATAATAAAGCTGAAGAGTCTGTGTGTTTGTTTGAACGCGCTAATCTGCAGAACTACTGGTCCGATTCTGTCCTTTCTTTCGCCGATTGGAAGCTACGTTATTACTATTATATATTCGCTTTTAAATTTGTATTTGCTTTTTTGGCTTCACTCTCAGTGTTCCGCGCTATCAATTGACAACATTTTTTCAAAACTGACACGACCTTAAAACAAGAATACCATTTCTTTATTTTCGTATCCTGAGTCCAAATATATATTTTTTATATTTTTTTATTTTCTCATTTCTGAGAAAAATAAGTAAAACCAAAAAGCATGCGATGACGTCACATATACGGTGGAATGAGGTAGTTTACCTTTGCATAAGCATTTGAATGGCATTTAAGAATACATTAACGTCAAATAAGACACACGTCAATGTCACATATACGAAGTCTAATAATAATGATGACAGTTTTTTGACGGGTCACAGTAAACCAAAGGATAAAACGCTATTCCACCGTAAGTATGACGTCATTTGGCGCTTACGTCTTTTTAGAATACACCTAATTTCAAAGTTAAAATTATGAATGAAAAGTACATAATTTTGAAAAACGGAAAAATACGGGTGCCCTAGATTTGTATTTACTTTTATATAACGTAATAATACAAGTAGGTTAAAAATATGAAATGTTGTCTGAGAGAATGAGGATAGAAATGAAGATTTATTTACAAATTCACCTGTATTCAACTATGTATATAATATTTGCCATTTCTTCAGAACCATGCGGAAATTCTTGTAGGGTACGGGCAGAGAATTATAAACGTGTGGCAAAACCCCTACAGCTGAAATTATCATTTTCTTTTTTACCCAAGCTATCTCTCTTAGAGAGAGATAATATTTGAATTTGAAATTTACAATCAAAATTTTGAACACTTGCTATGTCTCCCAGAATTTTGCACCCACAGCAAAATTTCAATCCATTCTATTCCTCTTGTACAATTAGGGTTGTATCTGAGGTGTCGGTGTAATCGGTTACTCTACATTGTATCGTGGCTCCCCGAGAATGCGCCGATCAGTGCGTTCGAAAGATAAATAGTTTCATTATGACCGGCTTTTGGTCTTCCACGATGTTTGAGTAGTATATGTAAGATGTATAGACAATTGTATGTACTCTTTTTGTTTAAATATTAACACCCTTTTTATGTTTGTGTTTCATGTACTGTTTGATTTGTGGGACAATTTATTTAAAAATACCAAAATATTTGTAATAATATTCTGAAATATTTACTTTCTGTGTTAGCACTTATTTTACTACAAATCATTTTAGAATGAGTCAAAGTTTAGTAAAAAAATACATCCATTGTGATGCCATATTTAAAAAGAAAGTAGAACGGTAATGTTTTTTTTTCAGTCTGTATTTTCCCAATGCAGAGCAAGGCGTACTGAAGATTCCGACAAAGTGTCCGAAACGATATTAGATATGATTCGGACACCAATCAAAAAACTGTTTTGTACAGTCAGATAAAAAACTTCCAACGATAAAATCCGGTTAAAAACATTTTTTTACAACTAGGTATAGGCTAGGTGGAAGAAGGATTTCGTTCGTTGGAGGTTTTAAATATTACTGTAGAAAACAGTTTTTTTATTGGTGTCCGAATCATACAAAATATTGTGCCGGACAATGTGTCCGAATATATTGTGATAGGGCCAGGCAAAGGGCTCTCTACTCTCCTTCCACAGATAACAAAAAAGCATGCCTGCCTTCTCCATATACCACATCTAAATAAAGGAGAAGCATACCAGACGGAGTCATTATTTTGCCAACAGATGGCAGCACAATCGATTACGGGCCGCGCCGGGAGCGAGCGGCGCAATTTGCGATCCTTTCGCCCGTGAAATCTACTGAAATGAATAAAACTATCTGAGAATCGAACACTTTACTGGTTCGATTTCTAGGTATCGATTTGTTTGCCCATTCGATTTGCAAGGAATTGTATTTGAAAAGTTACTTTTGTGGTGTGAAAATTCATAGATTTCATAGACCCTGCGTGTCGTGGGTTCGATTCTCGCTCGGAACAAATATTTAAAGTCAAAGTCAAAGCATTTATTTCAATTAAACTATTTACAGGCAGACTTTTGCATTGTCAAGGTGTCGGTCAGTTAGTCAAAGTTGAAGCTAGTTGCTCATTCTAAAACGTAGGTAGGTCTCTATGGAGAAGAACGAGCAAGAAACTTCACGGACACTCTTTTAAAAATCAAGTTTTTACAAAATACTGTTTACATTATTCTTGTTGCTTCTATGAAGGTAATCAAGCAATACAAAATATAAAAAATAATCAAGAAAAAAGCCATGGCAGTTAAGAGTTGACCAATCTCTACTGACAGCGCCCGTTCACGAACATGATGATGGTCATGATTTGTATGGTCTACACCTAATTATTCCGGGTCTGGCAGCTAGTGTATGTAAGTTTATTTGTTTGTAAACGTACTTACGATACTTTAGAAATTCCTCGTGTGTGGCAAAGTTATAAGGAAAAAGAAATGAAGAAGCCTCGAAAACAATTAATTTAGTTGCTATTAAATATTTTTATCTGTACAATAACATAATACTTACCCACACAATTATAATGACGATAATCAGCTGTAGGTTTACATAAAATAAATATATTATAATCTCTACTACCTAAAAAAAGTATTCTAGAAACCTATTGCAAAGAAACGGTTTTCCAAAATCAAATTAAAGATTTTATTAACTTAAGTGTTATCTTATTAACTCCGAGTTTAATAGCTAACACGGGCCCACTATACTACGACATATATTTGTAACTACACCTCGGGTTAGCAATTAACTCTGAGTTAAGTTTTTGGTGCAAGTGGCCTAAGTTTTGAATATTCATTGAATTGATTATCTATACTAATATTATATAGAGGTAAAGTTTGTAAGTTTGGATGTACGAAATAAACTCCGATACTGTTCATTCTATTTAAAAAAATCTTTCACTAAAACAGCTGTTATCCGTAAGTACTATACTTAGGCATAAATTTTATCATAATATTATAGATCAAATTAGATTAATTATTATCCTTAAGAAAATTCAATCGGCCAAAATCGCGGTCAAAAGCTAGTATTTTATTAAATCATCAAACACCTATCTTAGAATACCTACGTTTAGAAATTCCATCCTATTGTGAGTAACACAAAAGAAAACGATCAATTTAATCGACAATCTGTAGGTCCTATCCTATTCCTAATCGAGCTTCACCAAACGTATTACGACGTATACATAAGTCCATCATACATAAGCAACCTTTTATGAACCTTTAACCTTTTATGAAACCTATTTTTGGTAGACAATTTATTTTCATCAAACTTCGTGTGAGCTATTCTGAGAAACATTTTAATCTCCCACATAAAACAAAATGATAATTAATGTATTAGATGCTTTGAAATGAGATAAGTGACTTGTAATGCTTACGCTTCATTAGTTTACAAAAATGTACATATTCTGTAAGTTTTTACATCTTTTATATCTTGTTTTTTTTTAATATGGCACATATAATATGACATTTTAACGAAAGCCGTGTGGTGTCGGCTGCGAATAGCACTACCCCGTTTCTACTGTGGATGTTACGACATCCACGGCTAGAAATGGGGTGGCGAAAGAGGGAAATTGACGGGACGATGGGCAGCAGCGTCCTTCTGAGTACCATAACATCTACTGCGATCACTAACATACAGCGGCCAAGCATGGCGATTACGGCTGGACCCCCCCTTGGGGAAGACCTATGCTCAGCAGTGGACGTGTGAAGGTTGACATGATAATGGCGATGAAGCCATTTCAACTTTATATCTGCAATATTGCAGAGGATTTTTGTCGCCGCTGACAACATAATATCAGCACGCGTAGCATGACCACGCTATACTGACAGCAAGAATAGACAAGTCAGTACAGTTTGTCTATTCTTGCTGTCAGTATGTCTATTCTTCCATAGACATAGCGTGGTCATGCTACGCGTGCAGGTGACAGAAAAATAGTATATTATTAGGCTTAGTTTTAGTGAGCAGCCTACTTTTTATTTGTTCAAGAACCCCGCAGAGCACAGACTTTCTATCAGCCGATAATTTGGTCGGTTTCTTAACTCAACTCAAAATGTGAAGGTCAAACCTCCGCTACTAATGCACCTATGAGGTACATTTGACATTCGAGAAGAAGGAGGGAGCACAGAGAGATGAGGAGAGAGGGGATGGGAAGAGGGGGCAAGGGGCATTCGGGTCGGGTTCGGGCATCGGGTTTCTTAAGTGTGAAGACAAGTGCGCGCATTATGTTGATTCGGTATCGGCCGATAAAAAAGTTTGATGGAAAAACGATAGCTGTCAAACTGATCTCCACTTGCCACCAACTTGACTGTTTGTTAGCCCAACGTGCCTGCTAGCAGACCAACCCAACCAAACTATCGGTAGACAGAAAGTCTGCGGGGACTCTAAAAGCCCTACCATTGCATCAAATAGATTGAACCAAAACTAAAATCATGACTAAATTTATTTTATAACGACAAAACTGCCAGATTAAATTGCTCAACCCACCATCATTAAATCACTGTAAGCTTAGCATTAATAAACCAGCAATTATAAACCTGTAATACGTCTGTAACATGATACATACGTGTACCAATAAATAATTAAAAAGCAATCACGGACACCTTTCAAAAAGCCAGCCACTAATACGGTACGATGTTCCTGTGATCAGTACCCATTAAGGTTGGGGTCCCAGTGTAGGCTGATTGCAATTTTAAAGTATAGGCTGAAATCTTATAGTCGCCATGCTTACGTTATTTGGGCATGGCTGAAACTTTGACAATAGATAGAGGAGTAGTAGTTAAGAAGGTATAAGTACTTTACTTTTTTTGATTCTTCATCATCATCACTACAAATTTTAAAGTCCCCAGCCGCGCTTACTTTGCGTTAATTCGGGCTAATCTCAAAAATAACTGACTGATTTTCGTAATGGTTTTTACCAATAGAAAAAAGAATTATCTAGGAAGGTTATAGGCTCTTATTCATTATCAAAAAAATTGGATTCTTTAAGAAAATTCACGCTAGTGAAGTCACGGGCAAGAGCTAGTCAAGAGCTGGTTAAAGAGGTTTTCAACTATAATGATACGCCAACCCCGTAAACGTACTTTCTAGCTTCAATACTAGTACCTTATTCAGGTATCACGTACAAAATGTAGAAATACCTTACTTACTAATATATCTACAAAAATAATGCCATGCCATAATGACGTAGGTTCAGCGACTTTGGACCAGATTGTCCTTAAAAAAATCCTTTTTTGAAACCGTGTATTAACCCTTGTTCGGTTGAATCTCATTTTACTAAGAGATGGATTACCTTTATTTACGACCTTCACTTTTTACGAGACGAGAGATCAACGTGTCTGTTATGTGTTACCTTTTCCCTCTGACAAATAAGGCCTTACAGTAGACCACAGATTATCCGTAACGCACTTTTTAGTCCGTGACAATAGAACTATATTTATTTTATTTATTTTATACTATTTGTATGAACAGGGTGTCCTAACAAAATATCCTTGTTATTCTTAAAGATTGCTCCGCACTGCGCTGTGAAAAAGTGCGCAAATAATAGAGCGTTTTTTTCAACACACGCTAACACAGACGACCTAAGGAGAAAAAAAATAACTTTTTTGGTTTTTATTGCCTGCTAGCAAATAGGTACAAAACTAATAAACAAATTACAGCCTAATTTCGCAAAATGTTTATCAGAACAAGCAGGTAACGTAATAAAACACGAGTTTTTACGGATCCGTCGGACTACCATGGACTCACTAATTTAAACACATTATTCGATTAGAGTCTGAATCGCGACACGCATGATTAGTGACATTCATAGATAGGAAACTCTTCAAATTCCGAAACAACTGCCTCCTGAATTGTAATGTACTTTATAACAGCACACAGTAGGCGTACAGTATGAATGAAAAAATACGGATATATGCTTACACAAAAGCATAAGTTATGTTTATGTACCACCCACGATACATTTTTAAATATTATAATGTCATTATTTTGGAATAATTCTCTTGAGATATTTTTATCTTCTAAAAAAAGAACTTGTTATTCGGTTGTTCAGTAGGTACTTATATTACATAGAAGTAATGGGATTCCTACATAAAACATAATTTTTCCCTATTGTGTGAAGCAGTTTCGTGGAAATCTTATTCAATAGGTATTCATTTTATTTGAGATTAGCTTTTGCCAGCGGTTTTACCTTGACAATAATTCCACGGGAATGTAATCGGGATAAGAAGTATACTATGACCAAATCAGGTCAGGGTCTACTCGTCTGTCTTATTTCATCTAAATCCATTCAGTCACTGAGGCGTGATTCAGTAAGAGAACATTCAAACATACATACTTCACATTTGTAATCGTGACATTCATACAAAATATTCATAACAGGCTTGTGATAATGGTAATCTACTAATAAAATGACGTCATTATGACGCCATTTTATTTTATTTGGGAAGTTCCAATGGTCAACCACTGACAAGCCATTGATAGAAATGATATATAATAGTAATCTCGTACAAAATGACAACTAAATGACTGACTTAGGCGGTATTCTGCAAAAAAATTGACAGTTCCTTTGATCTACCATTAGAAAATCATTGTGCAGTCATTGCTTTTAATTCGATCGACCAATGATTGACCATTATGAATTTAGCAGATTACGAACTTTTAGCAAAATGACAATGGGATCATGTTGTAATGACGAAATTATAAAAATAGCAGACTGTACCCCCTGGAATGTCGTGCTCATATGATTGCCTTATATCGCCTCCATTCATTACGCTGTTGATCGACAGTTGATGTATCATCGTTAAAGTCACTATCATATCACTTCATCACTGCATATTTTTAAACTAAACCCACCTCGCTGAATTAATATTCGTTTGGGCTAATTTCTGAAACTACTGATCGGATCCTGTTTTTTTTTTGCTAATAGGAAGCTACGTAACTCCTTTTGCATAATAACTAAAACTATTAGGTCTTCAAAAAAATCACACAGAAAGCTACTCATTAAAAAAAACTAAGAAAAAGAAAAAAAGACTTATCGGTTTTTCATTGCTAGCAAGCAATAAAAAACAAAAAAGTTACAGGTACAGTAAAATCGCGTACGGTTAGAGAACAAGTCCGAGCCTCACATCCCCAAGAAGTTCACGCATTTATAACACACGCACAAGCACACTAGAAAGAGACAGAACGAGAAAGCGCGCGGTTTACGTGCTGCTCATAGAAATATACACTAAGAGAAAAATAAAGGCCTATGACCTCACCGCGTTTCTCTTTCTCTCAGTGTATAACGCAAAAATCTTACGTGGTTTTCTCCTGTATCATACCTTTATTGAGCGAACAGAAAGCTTAACGTATACCATGCAGTCCGGGGAGACGACTGTTTAGTTGTACGTTATGTTGAGTTTGCAGCTATTAAAAAACCGTTTGTGCATCTACTGGCGCTTTGGTGGGTGGGCCGCGAGAACTGCTACGCATGACATTCAAGATCTTGTATCATACCTACCGCAAGAACTTCCTTCCAAAAATAATGTACATCATTATTTGTCGCTACAACTGGAGCCCCACCTTTAATCCTAATTGGATAGAAGGACCTGGCAGGCGCAGTAGTCTACACACGTATAATTGAAGCATCGCCTAGCTTGTACATATGTAGCTCCGGTACATACATGATAGCATTGTGCGTTGTCCAAATATTGCAAATGGCCGATCAATTTCGTAATGAAATGGCTAATTGAGTTGGTAGAATAACTTTGAACAATTTTCTGTTTTGGTAGTTTGGTGTGGATGGTTTTGAAGTAACGTGAAGTTGTATTTTTCAATAGAGCTTTTATAGGAGTCTTTAGACAAAGTCAAAATCATTTATTAAATTTAGATTTTAGAATGGTCAAGTATTTTTTTATTTATTTTTTTATAATGTTGCTTGCGTTTGACCGCAACTCACCTGATCTTAAGTGATGATGCAGCCTAAGGTGGAGCACGCTTGTAAAGTAACTCCATACTTACTTTTTATAAATACAAATGTCTTAAAATATTATCTATGAGTACATTCATGAAATAATTAGGTACATAAAAGCGAAGACGAAGTAGGTACATAAAAATCACAGTAGACAAAAAAATGACAGACAAAAATAATTATGGCTATGAACATGTGATTATTCATATTTTCAATCAACTTCTAACCTTCTTACTATCTCATTCTCTTTGGCAAACTTACCTGAATACCACTATACTCGTACTTTCGTTTAAAGCTTTCACACATGTTGTACGTGACATTTTGTTTCATATCAGATGTTTTAGTAAATAGATCAAAAAAGCTTTTTACAAAAAAGACCTTCCAAAACTGCCTTCAAAAACTGAAAAGTGAAAAATAACTTTGGCACAGAACACACATGACTTTAGTTTCGAAAGTCGGTGGCTTTGTTTTGTTTGTGGTTTTTTATTGCCACCGACTTCCGAAACTAGAAAAAAGTCATGTGTTTTCTGTGCTAAAGTTATTTTTCACTTTTCAGTTTTTGGCGGTTGTCTTTTTTGCAAAACGACAATGTTTTTTATTTCCCGATTTTCAGTAGGTACCTCCGTCTTATTCAAATCAACAAAGAAACGGCAACACAGTTAAAACAGAGATTGAAAGTAACTACTCCAAAAATTGTAGAAACTAAAACGTCGTCTATGTAAAATTTTTGGGTATAAAAAAAGAATTTCCAATCGATGTACATTTGCCGGAGAAATCGCGTTAACAAATATACAAAAAAATTACAATATACAGTCGAATTGAGAACCTCCTTTTTGAAGTCGGTTTAAAAGTAGACCATAGGATTAGATAAAAATAAAACCGAGAAACTAGCTTCAACTTGCTGACTCTAACCGACTTCTTGACATTTCAAACTGCCTGTAAATGACTTCCTTTGACTTTGACCCACAATTCGTCAGTTTTTATTCCCCAAACGAGAACATAAAAATAGCTAGGACATACCTAAATAAAACATGTCTCTAGTTTACACCATGATTTCCCAATCGAGTACTAACTGAACTGAACTAGAAGTTTTACGAATTTTGGGCTTAGTTTTACGATGGCTATAAAATAGTTCAACAACAAAATAATGTTCATTATTCAGTTGTTATTAAAATTAAGGGGTGGGTATATTATAGTACAGACAGTTAAAACTGACCCACCTTTGCATAAATGGTAAAGATTTTTTAGAATACGAATCGATAGTATTGTATAATGTTTTTATATTCTTTTACCATTGGAGCAAAGTTAATAAAATGTACAGAGGCCAGCACATCAAGCTACAACAACCTGTCAAATTTCTTTGATAGATTTTCAACTTTATTATAAAAGGATAAGATTCATATTCAATTGGGAAAATTTGACAGTTTGGTGTGGCTTGACGTGCTGGCATCTCTATATGATCTCAACCATTTATGGCAAAGGTGGGTCAGCTAATTACTATAACTGACTGTACTAGCATTTTCCCACGACATCTTCCGCGTAAATGTCGATTACCGCGTACACAAACGAAGTTGCAGATTAAGAAGTAAGTAGTCCTTATTCAGATCCCAAGATCAATTCCAACATTTTTGTCAAATTACATTACGATCGGCACTATGGTTTTGTTTTGCCCTGATCAAGGGACATACAACTTATTTTCGCATTTATAATATTAGTGTGGAAGGAAGGCGGTGGCAGTGGGCTGGTTACGTTTGCTGCAGGACCGACAGCCGATGGAGGAGACTTGTTCTGTAGTGGAGACCGTGAATCGGTAGGCGCAGCGTGGGACGCCCTCTAACCCGTTGGCCCGATAACCTGAAGTACGTAGCTGGTGGTGGCTGGATACGGAAGGCAAAGGACCGGGAAAAATAGCGCACCATGGAAGATACTTATGTCCAACGGTGGGTAGAGGTTCACTGTGTAAGCGAGTCAAAAAAGTAGATGATGATTCTTAAACCTTTGGATATTGTGCTTTGATTTATTCTAATAGAATTTTAAATTTCCTTATCATGCCTGCAGATCGATAGACGGTTGATGGAGCAGACACGATTTAGAGTGGAGACTGCATTTGGGCAAGCGTAGTGTAGGTCGCCCTGAGGCACGATGGACCGAGGATTTGGTGGCTGGCAACCATTTTTTCGCCAGGATTATTTTATGTTAAGTTACTAACATGCAAATCATCTGCATCTTTTTGTTAGATGAACAAATCAGATTTAAAAAAAAACAATTCAAAATGTAGTCGCAATCTAATCTTTGCGACAAGCAATATGTCAAAAATATAATGTAAATTACGTGTTAATAACGATCCTAAAAGTTACATGCCCGCCAGATTTATGTTTAACAACAAAATTTGTCAAATAAAATAGATTCATCAATAACAGGGTCTGAAGTAAGCGCATCTAATCATGACTACGTCAACAACAAACTTTAAACTTTAGTTTAATGGACTTGCCGAGCGGTGACATCGAGCGATTAAGCGATGTCCCGCGTTGATGGGCACATGGAACAACTGAAACTAAATTAAACGGAACGATGGAAGTGACAGTTTTAAGGAAGAGGGACGGAATTTGATGTTATTTGTCAATTTGTTCGATCAAGGGTCGATGTGATACCTTTTCCTGATTTTGATGGAGTCACATCGCTGTTGATCTAACCCCCCCAGATTATGTCAGAAACTTCAGATTAAGTAATTCAGAAACTTACTATACCTGTCGAGTCTATTGTCTTACTTCATAACTCGTAAAGTATGAAAAGTCGCGGAACATTTAGAGTTTTATTTTGATTGTTAAAATTACTCCAATAGTGTCTATACCAGAGGGTACGAGTGAGTTAGTGATAAAGTCGATTCGACTTGTAGCATTTTGGTTTAATTTAATACGACAATTGCAATTAGTACCACCGATTGATAAAGCCTTCAAGCTAAACGAATATACAAAGCCAGAATTTGCAACTTAAAAATCGATCGAATTTTCTTTACGTTTTTCTTAACGTTGGTTTAACATCGAGAAACAACACTTTGAAACCGCGGGTATCAAATAGACAAGGCGAGCTGAGCTGAGAACCAATTCAATTACAAAATTGTATCATGTAGCGAGACAGTTGCGTGAAGATTCTAGAGGTAATGAATATTCCAAACTACGTCTCAACCTTCCATCTAAATTCAGGTGCAATAAGGTTAGCCAAATATTAAATAATTTATCCAAAAATCCTAGACGTAATGGTGGTTAAGGTGGCCCCATCATGAATGAAGTTGTGGATTTGCCCGGTATCAATGTGGCTTTTTCAATTCATATATAGTTACTTTCTGTCTTGAGCAAACGTAGTGCTCGTATCAATGCTCGTGTTTTCTCAATACCTTTGAAAAGAGGCCTTTGCCCTACAGTGGGACAATAATAGGCTAGTAATATTATTAGATAGCAATATGGGTCAATTGCCAAACTTAAGTGGCAGTGGGCAGGGCTTTGCTCGCAGAACGGATTGCCGATGGGGCCGAAAAGGAAGGAAGGCGTCCCACTAGGTGGACCGATGACCTGGTAAAGGTTGCAGGGATCCGCTGGATGCGAGTCACACGGGACCGGTCAATGGCCTATGGGCCTATGTCCAGCAGTGGACGTCTTTCGGCTGAAATGATGATGATGGTGATGATGAATATGGGTCCGGGAAAACGTCCAGTAACATCGTGGCGAAGATGGCGAGGAGGGATTCACACTAGCTCTAGACAGAGAAGGTTTAAAAGGAGAAAGGGGAGGCCTGTGCCTTGCAGTGGGAAAATACAGGTTGATAAAGTCTTAGGTTAGAAATACATAGAGATTACTTCTTCTTCAAACGTTTTTAAATCCTTATTTCACTGAAAATTACAAGGATAAAGGCAGCACTTAAACCCTTGAGGTAAATCTCTCCTTGGGGATCTTTCAGCTCTCGGCTACCTAGCTGATGAAGTTCCTACCTCAACATCTAATTAAGATTAATTTAAGTAATTTAAAGGGTCAGTCTACACTGTAGTATCTACCGATATTGTTTCGTTGATTACTTTCTTTAATTAAAATGTGATAGAACATTCGCAGACTGTGATCGTGTTGCGATTTTCATTCTGTGCATATTACGTTGATTCCAAATTGTTGGGAGTAATTTTTGCTACTGACAATTTTAGATTGGGTTTTCAAAATGATGGACTAATATGGTAGTATCATCATCTGCCAAGCCTTTACCAAACTATATTGGGGTCAGCTTCCAGTCTAACCGGATGCAGCTGAATACCAGTTTTATAAAGAGCGACGCTTGCCTGACCCCCACAACAGAGGTAGGTACTAGTTAACACGATACCCTTTGGTAACACTGGTTGTCAGAGTTTCTAGCTTTTCACTACCCATAAGGACTGTCAAAGATCTATGAACGAAGCCAGGACCAGCGGCAGCAGCTACTTTTCAAGGCATTGAGGGGTATTGATATGAAATGGATCACCCATACCGATCACCAAGCCCACCGATCGAACCCTCTGGACTAATATGGTACTATAAATAATATAATAGTTGTAAAGTGATAAGTATGTCAAACTCTTTAGAAAGAGCAAATCGCTGGTCCTAATGTAAATGTCTCATATTATCTCCAACTCCAAATTCCACTAAACCCGATCCAACTTTTCGACTAAACCTGAAACTAGTAAACACGGCAATACATTACAACGGGCCCAACCGTTTGTCAAACGAAATTCCCATTGGATTTAATTTGTCACGTATTTACATAATAAATGAACGCCTCCGCCTCGAAGCGGTGTAATCCGGTTTAATCTGGTTTAATCCAGCTTAAACCGCTTTTATACATCATTGAGAGACTTGATTCCCGATCGGGACACAATTTGCATGTTATTCCGTGTTAATACCTTAATAGTGGGTGTGCCAAGTAATTTTGTAATGACGTCATTTGCATAATGTCGCTCGAGGAGGTTACGTTGGGGAATACATGGCTTTAATGAAGCAGAATGTCTTTGGAACTAATTTTTGAGACGAGGAATTAATGGCGGCGGATTTGCATTTTGGAATTACTTACAGTTTTGTTTACAGATTGAACACAATATCGAGTCTTATTTTGAAAGGAAAGACACGGATAATAATGATGATCAAAACATTTTTCTTAGGTATTTTTTATTTATAAGGATTGCTAATTTTACTTTGTTTATTGCATCGGTTTGTACCTAGAACGATGAATTGGCTTTGGTATTTATTATCTATAACTAAACAAGCAAAAAATATATCCTACGACCTATTCTCAGACCTCCTGAATATACACACAAAATTTCATAAGAATCGTACAAGCCGTTTCGGAGGAGTTTTGTTACAAACCCTGTGACACGAGATTTTTTATATATTAGGATAATATAATATAATTATGCACCGATGTGTATTTTGACCTTTTTTTAGTTATAATATTATGCACCAGCCATATTATCTCTTCACCATCTTTCACTGATTGATAGAGAATGCCTAAAGCATAAAGTCCGCCTTTACCATTTTGCATGAAGTCTAAATAAATAAATTAAGCTATTACTGTTTTTTTTCAAACATTGCTTTATTAAAATCTTTTACACAACATTATAACAACAATATACTTAACGCAACTCTCACCACAAACTATAAAATTTCTTCCAGAAGAAAACTCTTTGTATAAAGACCTTACTTTCCTTAGAATTTACACCTAAACTTCATTATACAGTTTTAATCTGCCTTCGTAATAGAGTTTTTCAAACTTCGAGGTCTTTGTCAAAAGAAACTTTCTTTTTAACATTGCACGTTATATTTTTGTTTAGAGAAGAGTCTAGTAAAAACGGATGCTTTTTTCATTTTGTGATTGTGAACCAAACATAGTTTAAAAGATACGCAGATAATAAAATGTATCATTGTAAAGTCGACACAATTTTAAATACTACCTTCTTAAACATGAATCAGTTCAATCGGTCAATATTTTTGTTTTTATATCTCGTAACACTTTTAATATGGAAACTAGCTTTGTCCCGCGCCTTCGTCAGCGTGAATGTCGGTTATAGTAAATGAAGACGAAGTCGCTGACTAAAAAGTAGCCTATTTTCTTTCTTGTAGTTCAAGCTTAGTTTGAACGAAATTTTATCAAAATCGGTTTGGCAGTTTAGCCGTGGAACCGTAACAAACAAACAATATTAGTATGGATGGCTGAAAATTAATTCGCATCTGAAAACGTGTAAACTTAACTTAAACCCACTTGCACCAGCTAAGATTTTCTTTTAGTTCCGAATTAGTTACTCCCATTCCCCCTCTTACTTATATTTAAGTTTTGACTACACATTCACTTTTAAAACGCACACATACAAATCTCAAGCACACTTCATTACAAACCTAGTCTAAGGAGAGAGAATCAATTGAAAAATTGTAGATAACAATATGTTATATTATCTTAAATATTCTCATAGGCTTGCGTTTGGCCTCCGTTTGGCCTCAACTCAATGATGCACGCTTGCCTAGGATGAACCGGTTCACTCGTGCCTTGAAGATACCCAGATTATAATTATCGGGGAACAGAGGCAGGCAGTGAATTCCACAGTCGGTTAGTTCGCACAGTAAATGTGGAAGCAAAGTAAAGCTTGGACCGTGGAACTTCAATTCTTCATCCTTTAGATATGGATGCATGGACTGCCATAAAAAGTGGAAGATGAAGAACCGAGTGTTGTAGTGAGAAAATATAACAAATGTCTTAAAACTCTGAACCACAGATTATGAAAGAAAAGGCAGATAGACCGCGCGGAACACTGAGAGTGAAACCAAAAAAGCAAATACAAATTCAAAAGCGAATACCACAATCTCGCTTTTATTGATTTTTATTAACGATGCGGCGTTTCGTGCTATAGTAACTCGTATCAGTACAGCACGAACCGCGTTTTAGGTATTCGCTTTTGAATTTGTATTTGCTTTTTTGGCTTCACTCTCAATGTTCCGCGCGGTTTATCAGCCTTTTGTTTCATAATCTGAGCTCTGAACACTATTAATTTTATTGTGCATAGTAAAAAGTAGAAAAGTAAAAAAGTTGTCGACTTAAACATTTACTTATACAACGCACACACGCAAAGCTCAAGCACAGTTCATTCCTACTCCAAGAGGAACGAAGCCATTGAAAAATTAATAAGAAATCTTAATGAAACAGAGAGACATGTAAACAAGAGAGATCTCTATACCAAAATCGTTGATTCCCCATTAACCAAGATAGGGACGTACCCTCAATTCAATTAAACTTTAACCAACTTCTAGTAAACAACACAATTAATATCGCTCCAATGTATTTTGTGCCTTATCTTTGTGCAATTTGGTTCATTATTGAGTGGCGAGAAAAATAATGTCAATTATCAAAATGCTATTGTTTTGATATCATAGGACCGAAGTTCAAATGAGTTTATTATGATGGAACTATTATAGTGTCGACATTATATTGTGGGATGTGTTTTAGAGCTGTTTATGAGAGAATATCTTTCGACACTACACAACCTCCAGTAATGAATTTAAAAAGGGCAGGAATTTAAAAAAAAAACTACTTAGCCTGTAACTAGCCGAGCTAGAGATCAGCAATGCTATTCTATAAGAACTTACTTCAGTTCTCACTTCTAACTCCGCGGTGAAGACTGTGTTTGGTATTCTGTAAATCGATGAACATAGGTGTAGCGAACTATTTTTACGTAAGTAAGTAACTATTTTCGCGAATACCAAATACTTTTCAATTCAAGTGAGTTACGAAGTGAAAACGGAAAAGAGATTGGACTAGAATTCGCGGGTGATTTCTTACAGAATTGCCACTGCAGCCAGTCAAAATACCTCGGTGAATTTACACTATACCCTGTTCACAATAAGATTAGACATAAACACAAACATTTTTTACAGTCCCTTCAACCGATTTTGACTTCTATTCCGTAGGCTTAAGGATGACATTAAAGGCAAAAAAGTGGTTACAATAACAACTGTTTACTGCAGTTGCCATTTGTCATGCTACCAACGCAATATAAGTCAAAATCGGTTGAACGGACTGTAGAAAAGGTTTTTGTAAATGTCTAATATTATTGTGAACAGGGTATAGACGATATGAGCTTGAGGTGAGCTGACCCGATACTAGGAACTAACAGCTTATGGCGCTAACAAGCGACTTTTGCAGATTTTAAACTGACAATCACGTCAAAATGTGTAGTATAAATGATTTGAAAAAAATATATGTTAAACTAGAACATGCTCTTAATCATTTAGTATGTGAATATTTTTGATTAAGTTCATATTAAATAGTTTAATTAAATCGTGACGCGGACAAAACATTGATAATCACACAAAATCTACCAGGAATATTTAAACGAAACCTTTACTATCTTACAGACAATTTTATTATCTATCTTTTAGTATAGGTCTTTTTTTAAGTTAAAGAATGCTAAATTTTATTAAATTTTTTCGACTAAACTGAGAGTTTTGGACGCAACGCATACGATTCTGTGGTCGCTCAAGGTCGCCGGCGTATATCGATGCCTTATATCATGTCAGTATTTCACCAACATTCGTCCAAAATTATACGGAATCCACCGGCAGAAATTCATTCTCTAGAGAAAGTTTTAAAGTTGCCTTAACTTGTCCATGTTTTAATTATTTCATCGCTCATTGATTAAAACTGAACAAATACACAGAAATATATTCTTTAAATACTAATACAAATGTCAAAATATTCGATGAAAACTGATGATACAGCGAAGAACAAAGACTTCGAGAGCTACCAATAAAATAATGGGTAGATATTGACGAAACAAGAGAATGTTGGATATCTAATATCAATTGTAAAACGGTTCACATAGCAACGTTTGATCTTACGTACGCTCATAATGCTGGGTTGTGGCCATGAAGTCAGCGATTCCGTCCGGACTTGTTGAAATATTGAGTAGTAGTAAAGCTCTTTCTGACATCAGTGAAGGAAAACTTAGTAAGGAACATGGACTTATAATTAATACAATTCTGAAATCGCCAATCTGCCTTAAGCAAACGCGAGCATTAATGCCTGCCTGTGTATCTCTATGAGACAAAACTTCTTTGCCAATAAGACATATTGCAGCAGAAAGATAATAATGAGCAGATAATAATGTGGATAATGGGTTGAGGTCTTTAATTTTGCGTCTATTCTCCGTATACCGTCCGTCCATTCATATCTTTCTTCTGTCTTTCATTTTTTAATGTCATCCTAGGTTTAAATCTTTAGCATATGTCATCTCTCTCACTCACATTGAGACACCTCTTTTCCTAGCCTAGCCTAGCCTAGCCTTTTCCCATCTATGTTGGGGTCGGCTTCCAGTTCAACCAGATGCAGCTGAATACCAGTGTATTATATGAAGCGGCTGCCTGTCTGACCTTTAGAACCGTTACTGGGTTACACGATACTTCTTCGTAAGAGTTATTATCAGATTTTCTAGCTCCTGACTACGTATAAAGCAAATAAATTTATAAGAAAAATGTATATGTGCCTGTTAATTTATAATAAGATACCGAACCACTTAAAATTGTTACAGGGTAATTTTTTCAAAATGAAATTAACAGAGTGGCTCCATGGTTACTGTTTTTATAGCATTAAGGAATTTATGGAACATAAAGATTCACAATAATAATAATATTAATGTTTCCCTAATTATTTTAATATTTATAGATTGTTTGGACACAAGGCGCACATGTAAATCTCTATTAAAATAATGATACAAATTTAGTCATAATGTAATGTAATAATGACATATTTTGTAATAATGTGTCAATAACATAATCTGTAGTACTAGTAGGTAATGTAATAATGACATAAAGGCCATAAGGCCGAATACAGTGACTTTTAGGCTATAAGATCTTCCTTTGTAAAAATGTATTTCTTGCAAATAAATATTATTATTATTATAATGACGGTCAAAGATCCAGACTGAAAGCCGGCACCAACGGCTTTATGTGCTTTCTGAGGCACAGAGGGATCTTGGTATAAAAAGGATGGTCACCCATCGGCCCAACCGCGACAAGCGTAGCTTAACCATCATGACCGGTCGATTTATACGGTTTTTACCAACAAACAAACATCGAACTTCCATTTCTACATTAATATTACCTGGTTATATTCAAATCGCACATTTAGAAGCTCCAAAGTAATACTGATGACTGTCCCTTGTTTTACCTCCCGCGTAGTAACGCATCGATCACGTCGACGCTTACGCAAGTTTCGTCAACTTTCTTGAGACAAATTGTCGCCATATTTTGACGTTACACTGTCATAACTCTGTTTGTTTTCGCTGATGTAGGTCCTGGACGAAATTGTAACATTTTCTATCTTCATGTCATGCTGGTTTTTTCGTAAGATGTAGGTAAGGGGTTCAGTGTCTTTCAAAGTATGACAATGAAAGTATCTTTAGCTTTTATATGTTGGGCAAAAAGAAATTTGCTACAGTAAAACTAGGTGAAATTTGGGTCTCATGAAATAAGACTGACGGCTTTATATGGAAGCACTGTACGAGGACGCTAGTGTTGCCTTCAAACCGTGCCCAGTAGTATCTGTAGTGTTATTGTGAATGACCATGATGAATTATTATTATTAGTATTATAATCTCTAGACAAGTTTTTTTAATTTATTAATTGACATTGGTATATACTGTACTAATACTAGTATGTAAGATTTTTATGTCAAGTTACTAACAATATTGGATTGTACTGATCTGACAAATAAATGATTATTATTATAAAATCAGCTTATTTCTTTTAGTGTCGAAAGCGGTTGTACGTTGTTTCATAGCTAATAGTTTTATAGAATTTCGTTTCACATAAATTTTTTCGAATAATTTCGTTTCATAGAATAATCAATACGCAGAATACTTACTTTTAAGATTTTTAAATCATTGATTTTTGTTTCACATAAAGTTTATTGTTAGAATAATCATATCATAGAATAACAAATCAAATATTTTTATTCTTATATTTTTTATTTAATATAAAACTTATTCCCAAGAATGGGACTCTCAGTTCTAACCAAACTTACTGCGCGTGCGTGCAAGCGAGCATGCAGCGTGCAAGCAAGCATGCAGCGTGCAAGCAAGCATGCAGCGTGCAAGCAAGCATGCAGCGTCCAAGCAAGCATGCAGCGTGCAAGCAAGCATGCAGCATGTAAGCAAGCATGCATCATGTAAGTGAGCATGCAACATGCAGCAGGCATAGTTTCTGTCACGGCTCCGGCGTTGCAGGGCTCCGGCGGTCCCACGCGAGCTTATCGACGCAGATGGTATTCACGCTCACCACCTGCTCCTCAGCTCGCGGGCCGCCTCGCCCCTCCACGCCTACGCAGATTTAAATTACACTCTAGGCGTAGGGCAGACAAGACTACGTGGAGTCGGTTTCGCAGCGATTCGTTTCTGTCATTAACTTTGACACAACATATTGACTTTTTTAGACATCATTTTTGTTTTTGTCTATTTATATCTATACATTTTCGTTGAAATAAATTCCATGGAAAAAAATACAACAAACAATATTCGTTAAAAAATAATTTTACTGTGTGATAAGTTTGTTAAACAAAAAAATGTGATTAAAAATTCATTGAATTGTGTTTCTGTGAAATATTTTTCATTAAAGTAAATACTAAGTCTTTGAAACAATAATAGTCGAAATAAAAATACGAGAACCAAATATTATGTAAAACATTTTCTGGGAAACGAAATTCTATGAAATTTCTGTCTGCGAAACAAGGGGACACCCCCGAGTCACTACATCTAGGTGATTTTGGCATGGCTGTAGTCATGAATGTTTAAATTAAAAAGAATCCTAAGCCATAACCAAGAATTAATTCTTAGTAAGTCCTTAAGAGCGCCCATCCCCATCGAACGAACTTCAACGCGAGCGTGATTGGATTTTTTTTTTGTTTCAACCAACGCATAGCTCCAAAACAAACGAGTGAGTGAGAACGCGGTAACATCACAGGAAAATTGGCGCGCAGAAATTTCACAAAACTTGTTTTTGAAAAAGCCTTACAAGTTTTTGGTAAAAATGTTCGTAATTTAGAATCACCATTACATGTGCAAGGTTTGTAATTGAATGAAGCTGTTTTTTTTTACTTTTTCAATGTATGAATGCATTATGAACGGCTAAAGTTCAGATAAAAATGTGCAAAAACGGTGATTTTCGGACGTGTTACTGAGTTTGTTTCTCAAAAAAGTTTATTTTTGGCTTCATACAAACCTAGATTTAAACCACAAGATACCTGTGTGTTAAAAATATTTGGGAAATAATTTGTTATAACGCCGTAATCGCGTACTAACGTTTGTATGGGAAATATGACGGGATGGGCGCTCTTAAGAAACTATTTACTGTAGTCTGGCCACTGTGCAATCTTGGACATTAACGGAGGTCTAAATAAATTGTTGTAATCCATACTAACATTATAAATGCGAAAGTGAGTTTGGTTTTTTCTAACGATTTTACGGCTAAAGTACAGAAACAATTTTGATAAATTTGGTAGACACTATGCTTGAAGCCCAAGAAAGCTACTACTACTACTATTTATGGCTGCATGAAGTGGTAGGTAAAAGCTTGTGAATAATTTAAAGAATCATGGCGAGATCCATACATTCATTTGTATGAAAAAAATAATAATTTAGAGGGTTTAAAATATTTTCCAATGTGAAGAATACATTACCAGGAGTAGATTGATATACTTACCATATTTTTACCCCCCCGCATAATTAGAATATTACGAAATGAAAATAACACTTTTTCGTTTCATCTCGATGCCCATTTTGTGTTTATAAAAAAAAGAAAGTTACAAGCGACGTTAACGGATCTATCAAATTGGCAGACAAGTGATGTGACAAGTGTGTGGAAAAAAATAGTCATTATTTGTGATATTATTTCCCATAAAACGATGCAATTTCTGAGTAAGAACTGCGAAACGGTGGCTGTCAGTGTCATTGTTACTGTCAGTCGCCGTTTAGTTCTGAAATAATAAGCTTTTCGTTAAACTATTCACTTTTTTTTTCGCGGGGTTTTAAAAATATTGTAAATGCCTGAAGATACTGTTTAGGTACCCAAGAATATAAGAAATAGAATTTTAACTTCTTTAAACATCTTTATTTTTTTTGTACAAATCCTGCCATGATTTTTTCGAAATCTTAGGTATATAACAATTGCACCAAATCCAAAATAGTACCTAGATTGAGGGAGCAAAATAATATTTTTACGGCGAGGGCGGTATTTTGAATCCAGAGCGAAGCGAAGGATTGTAGAATAGAATCCTGAGGAGAAATATTTGCTCTCGAGTAACATACTTACTTTTCATCTCCTTCTATGAGAAACTTAAAGATTTAAATACGGGATAATTAAAATAATAATAATAAATAATTAATTAATTGGCTATATTTTAAGATTTTACGGTGCGGATTTCGTAGGTATTAAGTTTTGTATGACGTTATTAGCTTCTATTTTTATTGTTTCAGGAGTTAACGCACTATCACTATCAGAACTTTCTCTAATTTTTTTGCAAAATACAAAACTGAAAGTAAAGTGCGTACCGATTACAAGAACAGTGAAGTAAATCGCACGCTTTTGTTTTTTTTTTTTCAGTTACCGCGCCTTCCCGCACCGTGCAGCCAACACTTACAGCCAGTAATTTATACAATTTACGTTCGATTTCAATGAACAAATCATGTTCCAAATTCAAATCTCATTTCTGCCCGCTAAAAAGTCTAGTGCAGAAAAGAGCTACTTTACTCCCGCTTATAGAGGAACAAAACGACACTTTCCGAATAGAAGGGATGAAAACGTTATTTCGGTATTTTTTATTATTTTAAATGGCAAATCGAGGACCTGTGTTTTTAAGTCGGGGTTTTGTGTTTTCTTGTATAGGCCAGTTTGTTGTGAATTTCTCCTAAAGACTGACAAGGTTTCATAACGAGGGTTTTAAAACCAAAATATCATATTTCTAAGCTGAGTGTGGCTTCTTTAGCTGCGTGGGTAATTGGTATTGTTTAGAGGACTACCGTTACCATAGTGCGTAAGGGTCGCTGAACACATAAGGTCGGTGTGATTCTCAATACAAACTTTGATGACGTGGTTTTGAAATTGACGAACCGAATGTGAACTTGATTTTGTGTATAGGGGCAATTTGACGACACGCTTAGCTCAGTGGCTGGACGAGTGGCTGCTGCGCTACGTGTCGAGGGTTCAATTTCCGCACGTAACAAATATTTGTATGGTCTAGATAGTTCTGAGTTTGTTGGTTAATGTGAGGGCCAACATAAAAAAAAATAGCACCTTCAAAGGTGCGGTAGGATCTCACATTTAAGAGGATCATGGATCATGGTCACATAATCCTGTCATTAATCAGTATGATGATGCGGACCCGCAATTATTTTCTTTTAAAACAAAATATTTACACGCATAATAATAAAGAAAACCTATAACTATTAAACTAAAAAACGAATAAGTACAAAAAGACATTAAAAAATCCTCTGCATCACTGACATCTGCAAATGTGCCCAAAAGACTGACGGTATTATGCCACGTTGGTAATGCTTAACCTCGGACCAAGTTAAACAATAACTCTTGTGTCCCGGAAAGTGTCAACCAATCGTTTGGACATTTTCTTAAGAAGAAGATGAGCATTCGGACCCAAGGGTTTTAACCCCATTATCTGCCTAGCCTTTTCCCAACTATGCTATGGTCGGCTTCCAGTCTAACCGGAACCACTACCTGCAGTGTTTTACATGGAGCGACTGCCTCTCTGACCTCCACAACCCAGTCACTAGGTATCACGATACCCCTTGGTGAGACTAGTTGTAAGATTTTCTGGCTTCTGACTACCCGTAACGACTGTTAAAGATCTACGAATGACAGCAGGGACCAAAGGGTTTACGTGCGTTTAGAGGCACGGCCGTTTAGTCCACTCTCAACCCCTCAACCCCTAAAAAAAGATAAGTTTATTTGTTTCCTCTCAACTCTTAAACATAGTTCACACTCGACCCCCAGGGGGTGAGACTGAATTTCTATACAAAGGACAGGCATACCTTGTCCACTTTCAACCCCTAGTACGGTAATTACCTCAAATTAATAACTAAAGGCAAAATTCAGAAATGGATATTAAAAAAAAACAACTATCTCTGTAGTCGGTGTATCAGACATGAATGTTGGAATAGTGGGTAATAGAACTTGGGCATGCACTAATCACTCGATAATTACTAAAACGCAAATGATTTCAGTAAGTATTACTTATTATATAGGGTGACTGCTAATTAGTGTACGATACTTAAACACGTAACTGTGTTCACGATAACAAACAACTTTCCCGAAGAAAAAATGTTTTTTGTACTGGTTCACTTTAGGTCACAGGCGTGCGCGCGCGTGAATTCCATACGGCTGTTGTGTTATTGTGATAAAAGTGAACCAGTACAAAAAAAATTTTTTCTTCGGGAAAGTTGTTTGTTATCATGAACACAATCACGTGTTTAAGTATCGTACACTAATTAGCAGTCACGCTATATAAAAAAAAATATATTTATGAAATAATAAAATCCATTGTCGACCCCCAAGGGTCGAGAATAAACTATAGTTAGGGGTCCAGTGGACACATCATTTATTGGGGGTCGAGGGGTTGAGAGTGGACTAAACGGGCACGGAATTTTCTCCGTATGAAATGGATGATCAGCCATTCAAGAACCGACCACGAGCCACGAGCCCCGAAGATTTCAACCTCAAACGACGGAATTTAAACAATTATACAGGGCAGATAATCTTTCTCATTCTCTTTTTATTTCTCCCCTATTTACAAATTAAGTTTATCGACCGCGCACCAACAGTCAGTCCACGTGAACACAGGAGTCGTATCGTAAATTTTACTATCGACTCTATAGACCGACACTCCCGGGCCGTAAAGTGCACATTGCACGTTTTGTTTGCTTTTAAATTTACTGCGACAGTACTGGGGGCGCAGTGGATGGGTAACAAAACCAGTTTAGGTCTGTTGCTGTAGGTATTAAACAGGATGAAAAAAAGTGCTTTAGATTTCTGATAGTGTAACGACTATTGGTCCAGTACGTGGGTGGCTGGGTTCCGTATGGCTGTTCGGGTTAACATGTATCGAATGTAAACAGGATTTATGGCTGCAAGATCTAAGGATATAAAAACAACACACACTATATTTGTCATAGTGGTCGCTTGTTTTGAAGTTTTGGTCTATCGGTATTTTGCAAACATTTTGTTGACTTTCATGGACAATACCAAATTCACTCTATTATTATGAATGTGAAAGTAACTCTACTCTGTCTGTTCGTATGTTATCTTATCACAGCAAAACCATTGAACCGATCTAATGATATTTGACAAGAATGTAGGTTGGGATCTGGATACGGACATTTCTAGGCGACTTCGCGGGCGAAGACGTGGGCATAAGCTAGTATATTATGAAGATAAATATAAATATTAATGAATGTGGCAATTGTAACAAACTGATAATCGGTATGAATTTTATCATTTTTCTGTAATTTTGGTACGTCTCGCCCAAAACACAGGGTTATTTTTTTAACACTAGCCTAACAGGCTGATATTATCCAATAGAAAGAGGCACTAGTTATAAGAAGATTATTTTGCTACAATGTACCCATTTAAAAAAAGTCATCATCATTATCAGCCGAAAGACGTTCACTGCTGAACAAAGACGTCCCCATAAAAAAATAGGGTTCCTTAAAAAACATGCGGGTGAAACCGCCAGCAAAAGCTTCTTCTTTCTTTAAATAGTATAAAATAAAATTGCTCCCGCTGTATATACGCGTAGATCTTTTAAACTACGCAACAGATTTCAATGCAGCTTTCAATAGATAGAATGATTCGAGAGCAAAATTCAATACGTATAATTTGATATCGTTTTTAGTGACACCACATTAGTACCTACATTGCACTCGTGCGACGTCTGGGCAGGTCGCTAGTGGTGCCAATTCTGTTGTGCACGAACGAAATAAATTTTAACCAATTTATATCTCTTTCTCTCCAATAAAACAAGAAAGAGACATATATTTATAAAAGCTGTCAATTTAAGTTGATCTGAAATGTTCATACAATTATAGTTGTCATTTCTGAACGTATTGATTAAAAACACTGCAAAGTTCAAGGGAAAAAAACTTATTTGACATCTCTAACTTAGTCATTATCTGTCGCCGTCCTTTTCTTCAGCTGCTTGGTAGTAAGAGATGCCAAATGCCTAATTTTAATTTAGTTTGTGAACAAGGGAATCGACACTAATGTCAAATAAAATTAAGAATTGATGTAAATATGTAAAATAGTCCTGTGAGGTTATTCATACTTTTCAAATAACGTTGAGAACCTTGGGATCTCTTCCAAATGTAGTGTTTTGAAGAACCCCCTCTTTATTCCCTCATCTTCAGAGAACAGCTAATAACAGTGACTCAGTGACAAATGTCCTATGTGCCGGCTATTACAACCTAACCACGATTGATGACCCCTGACCGGAGGAACCACTCATAAATTTTACTATAGGAGATGTAGGTACGTGCCTACTCCTTGAAATATATTGATAGGAGGACGGTGGTATGTGTTCAGTTGTATGGTGTTTTAGACTGTAGGAGACACGAAAAGTGAGTGAAAGAAGTGAATGGAAAGTGCTCGATACGAAGAAAGAAAGAAAGCCTATTTGGTTACTGAGGTTTATACTGGGTTTATAGCGTTCACAATAAAAGAAAACAATGCACTCCAATGGTTGAAATACATTTTTCTTTACCTATATCATCGGTAGACCATCACAATTATCGCTGACTTTGTGTTTTCTTTCTTTGAGAAACATGTTAATTTTCTGTTGTTATAGCTACACCGAACATATTATGTAGATATAAAATACCTATATATATAAATGTGTTTGTTCATCGATTTTCTAAAAGGTAAACTACAAAACTTAAAGCCAGATGGGCTATTCTTTAATTATACGGGCATTTCGCATTCAGAAAGAAAGAAAAGAAAGAAAAAATGTTTATTTGACACAGACCATGTGCACACAAAAATAATAATAAGAAAGTTTTTCAATATATAACAGAAATAAATAAAAAGCATTATTTGTGTGCCCCTTAATCTGATAAAAATGCTTAAGTATATTTATAGAAATATCAACTTATACGTGAAATGGCAGTTTTCGGAACTAATATTTTGTAAAAGACATAGTAGATAAAGTCGTCTTTTTTTAACTTTTTAAGTTTTGTTGGTGCGTCAACAAAACTTAAAAAGTTAAAAAAACAGTCCAGCAAAATTTATGTAAAATCACTAATTTTACATAAATTTTGCTGGACTGTAGGTACTTACCTACATTTTTAACAACTTGTTGACTATAAATCATCACGGAGTCAGTTCAGCGACAATCAATGTCAACGTCAAATAATGTAATTAAAATCGTTCGAATTTTGAACATTTTCAATTACCGGAATTACACCAACGCAACGGTTTGAATTGAAAGAGCTTTATGGCCGATTCGAGATAGATAAAAGTTATTTAGCACGTACTCTAACTTCTGTAAAAACTGTACTGAATCGGGTCAACCCACGTTTGCCGGGGCCAGCCTGTCAATAAGTGACCATTCATTTCATACTCAGATTCCTCCGTGCCTTGGAAAACCTGCACGTAAAACCGTTGGTCCCGGCTGTCATTCGTAGATCTTTGGCAGTCGGTTTATCCACACACCCAACGAATATTTGGCAGTCAGATAACTTATTTCTGAAGAACACATAACATAGTAGTGTGGAGTAGCTCGTGGCTGGGTTAAATCCGTACAGATCGATTGGTCATAGGTTAAGCTACGCTAACGGCGGTCGGTCTGTGGATGGGTGACCATCCCTTTCAGACCGAGTTTCCCCCGTACTTCGGAAAGCACGTAAAGCCGTTGGTCCCGGCTGCCATTTGTAGATCTTTGGCAGTCGTTATGCGTATAGTCAGAAGCCAGAAAGTCTGACAACCAGTTTACCAAGGGGTATCGTGTTACGCAGTAACTGGGTTGTGGAGGTCCGATAGGCAGTCGCTCCATGTAAAACACTGGTGTTCAGTTCCATCCGGTTAGACTGGAAACCGACCAATATACTCGGGAAAAGGCTAGGCAGATGGTGACGTAACGTAGTAGTGCGCAGTCTTTCAATATTCTTCTAAAATCTCATTATCATCATCATCAGCCAGAAGACGTCCACAGTTGAACAAAAGCCGGTCCCATAGAACGCCACAATGAGCGGTAACCACCGGTTACCTGCGACCAGACGATATCGTCGGTCCATCTGGTGGGAGGTCTACCAACGCTGGGTCTTCCGGATCGTAGCCGAAATAAACTAAAATTTATCAGTATCTAATTTAGTGCGTAGGTAACTTTATTACAGTTAGTGATAATTACTATTTCATTGGTACAAATTGGTTTACAATTACTTCGAAAATTTATTCGAACTGTGTCTGATAAGTGACGTGACAGGAAACTGAATTATAATCAAAACTTTGTTTTGAAGTTAGTTTAGATCTTAATCATTTTAATAAACTAGGTTTAGTTTCAATTCCGGTTAATATTCTCGTCTCAATTGTTAATACTAGACAAGCGAGCAGAAACACGAATACTGTGGTTAGCCTAAACGATCTGAGCTGATGTCAATCTTTGATGCCTATACTGCGTCTCTTCGCAGACCACAGTCCACCTTTTTAACCGACTTCAAAAAGGAAGAGGTTTTCAATTCGGATTTTTTTTATGTATGTTGGGGGCATAACTCCATATACAGACGGATTTGCAAAATTTATTGTTCGAAAGGTGTTTATCCCAAAATGGTCCCATATTAATTTTATCGAAATTAATTCAACGCTTTTTGAAAAATTCAACAGAATCCCAAAAAATATACATAGGTGACGTTTTAGTTTCTTCAATCTTGTCGCCGTTTCTTAATGGATTTAGATGTCAAGGCGATACTAAATAGTGAAAAATTAAAATCTATAATTCAAAGAAAGACAACCTCCTTAAAAAACTAAAAAGTGATAATTACTTAACTTTAGCACAGAACACACATTATTTTAGCCTTATCATGCGCCGAGTACACTGTCACCTGGGGGCCAAGTCTGCTATTTTTATAACTTCATCATTCCAACACGATCCCATTGTCATTTTACTAAAAGTTCGTAATCTGCTAAATTCATAATGGTCGATCATTGGCTGCACATTGACGTTCAAATGGTAAGTCACTGATCAAAGGAACTGTTAAAATTTTAGCAGATTACCGCCTAATTTAAGTCAGTCATTCAGTTGTCATTTTGTACGAGATTACCATTCTATATCATTTCTTTCAATGGCGTGTCAGTGTTTGACCATTGGAAAGTCATAATGACGTTATTATACTAGTAGATTACCAAACTTGTCAAAATCAACAATTATGAAATCAATGATAGACCATTCTGACACTATTGTAATAGCAGACTTGAGGCCCTGATCCTGTGAGAACATGGCTGCAGCAACGCTATCCGAGTGTTGCCGCGGCTGCATACTGGGCCCAAGAAGGAATCTAAAAATAACAAACAGAACACACACATACAAACACACATGTTACATATCTTTGTTTGCCACCGACACGCTAAGAAGAAGAAGATTGCAGGGTTGGTCTCATTGTAATAGTTATTCACAATTACACGATGTATAAACCCTGCAGTGCAATTCTGTAAGAATTCACTCGCGAATTCGAATCCTATCTCATTTCCGATTTCTCTTACCTGAAGTGAAAAGTATTTGGTATTCGCCTAAATAGGAACGAAATAATAGTTCACTTCACCTATGTTGTCACTTCGTGGTGCTAGCATAGTTTTTATTACCCGACTACGGCAAAGCCAAAGGAGGGTTATGAGTTTGACAGGCTATGTATGTATGTATGTATGTATGTATGTATGTATGTATGTATGTATGTTCATCTGTACGCGCATAGCTCCTAAACTACTTATCAGAACTGAACAAATGAGGTATCGTTAGAAGCGTCTTGATCGTCCGCTGGTTATAGGCTATATGACGTATCACCGAATCCAATGTGGCGCCCTCTGGCGGACAAAAAAAACAATATTAAATAAAAAAATTAAGACAATCATACCGTGTTTGGTATTATTGGAAAGGGGTTCACTAGTACATTTCAAATTTATATAATATTTAGTGGTAATTTGGCACAAATTATTGTAAAAAAAGGAAAGATTACCAAATAAAGTAAGATACGCATACCGTGTTTAGTATCATTGGAAAGGGGTTCACTAGTACCTATTAAATATATAATACTTAGCTGTGACTCCAAAATGGTTTAAATAAAAATATAAAGTTTAAAAACTAAAACCCGACCACAACAAAAAGTGATCTAAAAAGTACAAAACAAGAAAATATTTCACACAGAAATCAAGACATAGGTACAAAATGGTCAAGGTAAGCCGTGGTTGCATGCCATTATATTCATGTTCATCGCACTCATATGGGATACAGGCATGCAACCACGGCTTACCTTGACCA
The DNA here is from genome assembly GCA_947361185.1 of Charanyca ferruginea. Classification (NCBI taxonomy): domain Eukaryota; kingdom Metazoa; phylum Arthropoda; class Insecta; order Lepidoptera; family Noctuidae; genus Charanyca; species Charanyca ferruginea. The sequence continues at coordinate 24,031,811 of OX376058.1, read as the reverse complement.
TTTTGTACCTACGTCTTGATTTCTGTGTGAAATATTTTCTTGTTTTGTACTTTTTAGATCACTTTTTTCGAGTTACAGACTACCTAAAATAGTTTTCACCGCGGAATCAGAAGTGAGAACTGGAGTGAGTTCTTACAGAATAACATAGCTGATACAATTAGCAAAACACAGCTTTGTCCACTTTGACCATCAACAGGGTTATTCGAACAAAGAACCACCTAAGTTAATTAAAAAAAAAACAACAAAAAAATATTCATAATTTAAAAGCGTTTCATACCAAACCCCTTTGCCAAATCCGAAAAATTAAGGCAGGCATACAGGGAACTGGAAAAAAGAACACCATCCGAAATTTGAAAAAAGACACAATGAAACTAAAATCTGCTCGTGTTGCCTTTTGAGAGGTTCTAGCTGGCCGCCGGAGGTTGTGAGCTCTAAACCCGTGCTCTCTCATATCCGTTGGCTTTCAGCGCTTAAATAATACGCTTAGTATTTTTGATCACATTTTTTATTAAAGCGCTTTTTGTGTCTTGAAAGTGCTTTTGGCTTAATCGGTTGTGGAACGGGATTGTATGAAGGGAAAAGGATTTTAATAAAATGTCCCATAAGTACCCTAAAGTGAAGGGATATTTTTACCTAAGTTATTTTACCTAAAATTACACATCGTTGACCAGCTTCTGCTAGCATTATCGTTAATCGTCCGTGAGGAAGTCAAGTATAGGTGTTATCTTAAAACATATTCTATGACTCGGCAAAAATGTGGAAGAATCTTTTTTGTAATCCACCTAGTATTTCTTGAGATTATCCCTAACAAATAAACAAAAAACAATTTGAGGTCTTTATAAAATTAGAAAGTATTTAAATTTTTAGTCATAAAATTATTTCTTGGGTTTTTTTAACGTATGTTAAAAAACAACACGTTTACCGTTTTCATCATCTTTAGAACCTTTATTTTGCTAACTATTCCCAACTACTGCAATTCCTGAAATTCAAAATCATCAGTAGCAACCACCTGAAAAGCGCCGAGGCAATAAAGCTCGACGAGTCTTAAAGAAACGATTTCGCAACAAAATTAATCAGAAAAGTACATAGGAGAAGTAGGAACAAAAATTGTAGATTGTATGACAAGGGAGCAAAATAATATTTTTACGGCGAGGGCGCTGTTTTGAATCCAGAGTGAAGCGAAGGATCCTAGAATAGAACCCCGAGCATAGCGAGGGATTCTAAAATAGAATCCTAAGCGTAGCGAGGGATTCAAAGTACATCGCCTGAGGGAAAAATATTTTTGCTCTCGAGTCTTATACTCTACTTTTTAACCGACTTCAAAAAGGAGGAGGTTCTCAATTCGGTTGTTTTTTTTTTATGTATGTACATTGATTGCTCTGAGATTTATGGTGTCGCCGTTTCGTAATTAATTTCTATGATGAGAAGCAGGCACAACAAAGCGAAAAAATTTTTTTTTTCCAAAAAAATAGCCGCCTTCATAAAGTAAAAAATAACTTTCAATTCGCAAGTCGGTGGCAATACAAAACAACAAGCAAAACCAAAGCCGCCGACTTGCGAATTGAAAGTTATTTTTTACTTTTTGAAGGCGGTTGTCTTTTTTCATCTATCTCTATTCTATCTATGAGAAAATATTTCTCCCTGAATTTCGTAGGTATTAAGTTTTGTATGACGTTATTAGCTTCTATTTTTATTGTTTTAGGAGTTAATACACTATCACTTTCAGAACTCGACGTAGAACTATTTTTTTTGCAAAATATAATAAAGCCGTACCGATTACAAGAACAGGGAAGTAAATCGCGCGCTTTGGTTTGTTTTTTAGTTACCGCGCCGCCCCGCATCTTGCAGCTAACACTTACAGCTTGCTTACAGCCAATAATTTTACAATTTGCGTTCGATTTCAATGAACGATTCATGTTCCTAATTCAAATCTCATTACTGCCCGCTAAAAAGTCTAATGGAGAAAAGAGCTACTTTGCATCCGCCTACAGAGGAACAAAACGACACTTTTCGAATAGAAGGGATGAAAAAATATTTTCCGCTGCTATCATAAGGTATACCAGTTATTATAAGTAAGCTACATAAACTTGAACAAAAACAAAAGCCAACGTAGCTTAAATAAACTATTTTAAACCTAAGTCATGTCCTATAAAACCTAAATTAGAGTGGACAGGAACCGCACAACCTTTTTTTTCTGACTTTAAAACAACCAAACGTTACAGTGCATCCCTAAATTAGTTTGTCCGTTATTCCAGAATTACGGTTTTTAGTTTAACTGCCATCCAGTTGTGTTTAGTACTTTGTAGTCGCAGAATTTATGCCAGCAGTTTAAATGTAACCACGGCGCGTTTCACTTACCCAGCACTGTTGTATTCTGTAAAAATATTTTATTTTTGGTGAAGTGAGCTTGAAATGAGTTTAAATCCCAATCATCGGGTGGGATGGCAACATTAAGGTAAGGCTGAGTAACCAAGTCCTAGCACTCAGTAGGAACAACCTGCGCATTGTAGCTAGAGCCACTACAGGACATTGCTGTTTAAACAAGCACATGTTCCACCTGGGGTTAAGTGATACGCAAACCTGTAGACGCTGTATTGAGGCTGATGAAACGCCACTTCACCTTCTGGGGGAATGCGAAGCACTAATGCACAAGCGCAACAATCATCTGGGCAGATACCTGTTAAGCCCGGATGAATTAATGGAGATCGCCCCAAAGCAGATCCTGCAGTTCATCACAGCTGCAGGGTTTGGTGGCGATCTCTAACCAACACAAGCGGCGATCACAATAGATCAGCTCTGGTAGAAGTGTTAAAACAGCCGCACACACAAAAAAAAAAAACATTAAGGTATAATAAAAAAAAAATACCAGCCCATAATTGTCCTACTGAAGGCTCTGAAGGCTCTGCTTTTACAGAGAAAGCACGAGTATTGATTACCACGCTTGCCCAAGACGGAACGGCGATTTCAGACTTAAAAGTCCAGTCCATGTTTTCCTACACCGAAAAGTGTGAAAGTGGCACCAGTGACAGAAAAGTTGAAAGGGAATCGTTTGTCTTGGTATGGGCATGTGAAGAGAAGAGACGAAACTCATGTGACCAAAAGAGCTATGAATATTAGTTTGGATGGATGGAGAGGGAGAGGAAGGCCAAGGAAAAGATGGGTGGATTGTGTGAAGAATGATATGAATGAAAAGGGAGTCAGTGAAAGCATGACGTTGGACAGGACGGAATGGAAGAAGAAAACATGTTGCGCCGATCCCAAGTAACATGGGATAAGGACAGGAAAAAGAAGATGTTTTCCTCCACCGATGTCAGTGATAATAATAATATGTGGGGAAATTTCACACACGGCCATCTGACCCCAAACTAGGGAGACCCTGTGAAGTCCAAGGTAAACTTAGAAAGTACATATGGAATTGAAAAAGTCACATTGGTACTTGCTCATGTCCTGGGCCAACAACAACAACACACAACACCCTGACCAAATAACCTTGACCTTACATTTCCTCTTTGCCGCATAGTCGAAATTTGCACAATTTTTGGGCATTTTTGTTATAAAAAAAGAGAAACGATCTTTAGAAATAAAATAAAACGTGAATAATAAAGATTTTTAAGTTACCTATCTATTAGTGTAATCCTCAAATTAATAGCACGTTAACATTAGCAAAAGATACATGTTTTCAATTATTTTAGTCAGATTTTTACAGGGAAATTTAGGTGTATATAGGGTACATAAGAAAATAAGAACGTGGAATATGATGACAGGATATTGAATATTAATAATGCTTTTAGATGTATTTTGTTTAATTAATGCGTTAATAGCCCCTGAATAACGAAGAAAAACGCACGTTTGGTCGGGGTAGCGCCTTAAGTTAATTTCACCTAAATTCATACACCACTGCTGGGTATCATCTAAATTCAAATATACATGGAGTTATCTTACGTTTACAGCGTACATAAATAGCTAACCCAAGCATTCATTTACAGCCGTAGCTAAAATTTAATAAAAAATGTGTTAAGGGCGATTTAGCGCAACTCAAAATCTAAATGATTACTTACTAGAACGGCCTAACAGCATTGACACACACTAGTACAATACTATAGCCCATTTGTGTGCATCAGAAAAAAAAATACGCACGAAATAAGCACGAATCATTGAAATTGATCGGTAAACGAAAGCGCGCAAGGTTTTACAGTGCTTTTTAAAATAATTATCTATACATATAATAAAACAGTAACAAAACTGTGTCTGTACATTGAAAATATTAAAAAAAAAAACTATTGAGGGGGGTTTTGGAACAGTAATAGAGCACGAATCCAAAAAAAAAATCTGTCTGTTTGTTTGTACACGCTAATCTTCGGAACTACTGGGCGGATTTGAATGATTTTTCTTTTGTTGTATAGGTATTAAGTCTGGGCAACATATAGGCTATAATTTATCTTGGAAACTTGAACACCTGATGTAGAACCGCAACAGACCAGCTAAACTATGTATAAGAGATACAAAAATGGTACCATAGCAAAAATTGTTTCACGTGATGAGCATTTTCTGCTGAGAGAATAAATTTGAAGATCTGGAACACCTGATGTGGAACTCCAAGAGCCCAGCTACACCATGACACATATAGGAATGACGTCTTAGCAAAAGTTGTTCGGTCTGATGGGCATTTCCTGTTGACTTACAAAAATCGAAGATCAGAAACATCTGATGTGAAAATCAAAGCTATCACTAATTTCACTGTATCTTATAAAATAACATAAGCTGGGAGTACCTCCACGCGGTGAAAGCGGTAACAGTTTAGGACTGATTTTTGATGACAAAGGTATATCATTAAAAATTTGACTCTACTGGCCAAAATTCCCATTTATTTTTTTATTTTATCGAATAAATATGCCTTCGGGCTTATGTTATTTGGGTGTTTGATTTCCCTTTCCATGTATCTTCGTGACACGGTAGCCTACCCGGTAACGCAGGGGAGCAGTCACTTAGATTTTAATTGATCAGGTATCTTCTTTACAATAAAACTACAACCATGCCTAGAAAGAGGTCAAATCTTTCCCAATGTTCCAAAGGAGCTAAAAGATTGAGGATCATAAGATCCCAAGAATCTACCGAAGAGCGTCAGGAGAGACTTGATGCTGTTCGAGAACATCAGGCTGAAACTCGCTCCGTGGAAACCTCTTCAGATCGCGAAGCACGCCTGCGTTCTCAGCGTATTTACGCATCTACATCCAGGTCTCTAGAGACCAGTAAAGAGTATCATGCGCGACTGACCGCTGATCGTGAACGTCATACATTGTGTCTCGCGAGTCGTAGACGTTCACGGATAGAGAATTGCGCTTGAGTTCTAAGCGTATCTACGCATCTGCTGCGGAACGTGATGCGCGACTGTCCGCTGATCGTGAGCGACATGCATTGTCTCGCGAATCGGAAACGTTTACCGATACAGAATCACGCTTGAGTTCTCAGCATATTCGCACATCTACTAACAGGTCTTTTGAACCGAATGATGAACGTGATGCACGACTAACTGCTGATCGAGATTATCATACACTAGCGACCCGACCCAGCTTCGCATTGGCCTATATCCTTTCTCGGTAAATGGACTATCCAACACAAAAATATTTTTTTAATTCGAACCAGTAGATCCTGAGATTAGCGCGTTCAACCAACCAAACAAACAAACTTCAGCTTTATAATATTATAGTATAGATTGTCTCGAACACGCACACAACAAAATATTCATAATCAGTTAGAAAGTGAGAGAAAAAGAATTGCTGGAGTACGGCATGAAGAGACAGAAGAAGAGCGCAACGAACGTTTGAATTCTGATCGACTTCGACATTCTCTGAACAGAATGTCGATATCATCTGAAGAATCGGATGTGTCTCAAGATATAGCCGTAGGTCATGGCGACCTTCCTTGGGTTGGTAAGGATCGGAGTTCATTTACGTATACTCCTATGATTGACTACGCCACATATTCCGCCATCGGAGGTATGATTCAAAATTGTACTTTTTGAACGTCTCGAATCATCTCGCGCATCCCGTTGTTTTAAAAAACCATAATTAGTGATACTCTGTAGTTCCCTGAAGCAAGACTTAATCTTTCTAAAACTGTAATTGTCTTTAAATAACACATCATTACGATATTGCTCTGAGCAAAACGCGAAAACATGAAGTTTTCGTCACGAATAGCAAACACGCTCATAAGTAAATGGATATCGTTTTTTAAGCCTACTCTGATGATGATTACATCATCAGAGTAGGCTTTCATCATCAGAGTAGGCTTAAAAAACGATATAAAATACCAGAAAAAAAATAAAAATCTTATGCGTCCGTATTTCCACATGCAACTAAACTTCTACGAGAAATGTCCAGTGGCTTTTCTCTTAGTAGATTATAAGCATAAACATGCTCTTGCTATGGAGCGCACACTTGCAAGTTACTGTCAGTGTCTGTGAAACAATTGTTGCAGAAAGTTTCAAACACCTTGCTGGACAATTCTAATAACTTTTAGGAGTATTGCTAGGAAGACTATTCAGTATTTGGTGGGTGTAGGGCCCTCCTCTCGTAAGAATAGTAATGGTTTGCCCGCATGCAACTGCCCAAGTGACTAGGTATCGCTGAAAAAAAAAGAAAGATTAGAGAGAAAAAAGAGAAGAAAGTAAAGAAAGAAGAAGAAGAGAAAGAGAGACGAAGTGGAAGAGTAGTAGAGTAGAGTAAAGTTTATAGTAAAAAAAATTAACGATAACTAGGAAAGGTATATCTATGGTAATTATCTTTATTAGTCGTATCTTTGTGAACAGTACAAAAACTTGTGTGCGTTTCGACCGCGCGGCCACGGCGATATTTCGAAAAAAAAACTTTTCCAAGATTATGTAAAATTTTGTAAAAGTTGATTCCCAAAACTATAAAGGAGAATGATCTCGACAATATGGACCACGGTACAGAGTTGCGTCAATTCCAAAGTTGTTTTAGATGGTTTATAAATTAACCAAATAACCATCTACAATTGCCATTTTGGAATCAAAACCCGCATTTCCAAGTTTTTTTAGAAAACGTAACTTAACCTCAAAATAGAAATATCCGTCGTGTATAGAGGTAAGTTTAGAGGTCGTAGTTTGGAGAGCAGATTGATTAGCATATATGATAGGGATAGAGACTTAAATAAATCAGTACCTTGCCTTTATATTTCCTGTTAAAACAGTTACAAATACAAAAAAAGGAGAGCTGTAAAAAAAAACAATAGAATTCAAAGAGATCTTTAATTTGATCCAGTGACATTGGTACTACTTTAAACATGTAGGTAGGTAGGTATATAATCAATCATAGTATATCTAACCCTTACAGTAAGTAGGTAGGTACCTATACATAATATAGGAACAGCGAATGACTTCATTCATCATTTTCATTAAAAAAATCATTTAAATAAGATGCTAGAGCAGTGATATCATTGTATCGAGCCCAACTCAAAAACCACACCACTGTCATTATGTGAGCACAGCAGCCAACAGTTCGCTTGCCAACAAGGCAGTTGCAACAATAACCTACTATGGCTTGTAATGTATTTGCTGCAGCATCGTCTCTGCTTATTAATAAATACGTGTAATATGTACGACTGTTCACATGCCTGGATTTAATCCTACCTCTTAACAAATAATTATTTAGGCCTAAAATCAGAGGAATATCCTATCAATTTCAGTATTCACTTCCACTGAATATATTCCAGACTGACGAACATGTTCCCCAAAGTAAGATCTGGCCTGTTTTAATTGATATGTACCTAGAGCAAACCGCTTAAGGTCAGTAATTGTGAGTCGTGGGAATCTATCCAAATGAGGATGATTGCCATCAATTGTTTGGAAACTAGCTCTCCTTCTGTTAAGATTTTCTTGCTCTACATATGTTGCCAGATGGTTTACTAGAAAAAGTCTACTTTTAGCTATTGTAACATATTCCAAAGCCTCCGGTGGGTCATCTATGGCAACATGAAACTTATTTAATAAGGCACAACAAATCCTAAAATCATCATTGAGGTGCATAGCAGCTCTATTATTGAATACATGACGGAATAGTCTATAGTCTCTTTTTATCCTACCATTGACTATTTCTACAACCCAGCGACACATGGTTACTAGACGAGACCGATTTGCCTGCTGGGTTGTTAATTAGTGTTCATTTTCGAGGAGAGACTCTGGCATGTGGGTGACAAAACCGTGTTCTTGGAGTTCATTTATAACATCTCGAAATCCTCTATCAAGAAGAAAAATATCACCTCTTCTAAAAAATGATCTTATACAAGATCCCTCATAATTTAAGTTTAAACTTGTGATTGTAGCATCATTAAGAGTGGCTTTGTATGGACCAAGACATTCCACAATGTGGCCATCGCAACACACAATCAAAAATGGTTTAACTAGGTTGTCTAGTTTTTGTAAACTGTAGGTTTGTTTCTGAAACAAATAATTTGAACTACTTTGCACAAAAACATAGGTAGCATCACATATAACTATTGCAGGTTTAACATCTGGTGGCAAATCAGGATTACTGAACAGTCCTTCTGGTATAATCTTATTTCGAGAAGCAACATCTTGTACAGTAAGATGATTAAATCCTAAGTGCAAGGGGACAAAATCACTCATTAAACAATTTCTTGCTTTTGACATCCACCGTTCTAAAGTGGTTCGAGGTTTATTAAAAAGAGTAGCCAACCTTTCATTACTGTCACCAGTTCTTACCTTAACTAAATATATGCACAAGGCTATAGAAGCATTTGGTACCTGTTCTGCTAGATTTGGGATACTGTTAAGTAAATCATAAAACTGGTCAGCATTGAATCTAAGCCAATAATGACATAAATATGGAGGCATCATCCTAATATTTGAAAAATCAAATCTGTTATTAGCTGCTCGCTGCATCATAGTCATAATATTATCAAATTGACTACCAGTAAAATCCCTCAATTGGGAGGTTAATTCATTCCAAGAACCGTTATCCAAGTGGTGACGACAAACACGTGCACCAGATGGTACATAGAATTTATAATGATACAATAATAAATCTTTTATAGCACATGGTACAAGTAGACGTTCATTTTCAAAACAATTAATGAATATGCAGTGGCCAGATGTGTTTGCAGCACGTCTATATAAAGATGATGTGATTTTTGGGGCCGCTAATTGAACTGCTACTGGTCTTGAAGATGGAAGAGGAGGTGGCTCAGGAATATTGAAATCATCACTTGACACAGCATGTGCTACAGTAGGACGATTATAATCATGCTGTTGTTGCCTCTGTACTTCTCTCGTAGCTGATCTCCAACATGCAGCACATACACGTTCCATTCTGGAAACCTAAAAAAAATAAGGTGCTTAAATATTTTTTCTGTTAGCCCAAGTAGACAGATTCTGTATTAGACACTCCATATTCTCAATAAGATACTAATAAATATTTACAAAGTGCAGTGGAACCAGTCTCATTAAAATGTTTCTTACTTGTCGATCATGTCGCACAGGGTATGTTCTTGGTGCTCGTAAAATAGAATTTCCACAAGGAAAGCAGATTCTTCTATGTCCAAGAGCAGGCAAAGGCATAGCACTTCCTTCGCTCATTGTGTTAACTCGATTTTGAAGCAGTCCTAAACACTCGGAACAAATTATACTTCCTGGAGACAGCTGCAATCAAAAAAATATATTTGAAATGAAATATAAAAAAAAGGTCATTAGAATATAGTATAATAGAATGAGCAAAGGAATGTCACAATCACCGACTTCAAGCCTAACTGAATGGGCCGCACAACATAATTATATTTTGTGCTTACAGCACGGAGTGCTTCCAATTCAGCATTGTGACATTGATTTTATGCTATCATTTGTCTATAGTTTTTAATATGTGATTTAATTAAAATATAAAAACGAGAGAATGACTGGGTAGGTTTAAACTGTCTGAGAAATCAAGAAATAGACTGATAGGTATGAAAACGTCAATAGAATGTGCTTACCTGAGTAGGAGTTATCCATGACTATAACACATTGATCATCTGAGTAGTAGCTTGTTCCAAAGAATACATGGTTTCTTAGGATTGCAAAAAAACAGTTGATACACCGGTTTCGCCGGTCGATTGTTCTTGTTGTCGGTACCTCACGCGAAGTGGTCGACATTTTCAGTAGTCGCTAATTAGTACAGTACAGTACAACAAAATACGAATCACACACAAACTTCAAACAAAGTGAAAACTTCCTGGCTTAAAAACATCCTGGCGTAAGATTCACAATTTCAAAGTCAAAGTCAAAGCATTTATTTCAATTAAACCATTTGCAGGCACTTTTGAATAGTCAAAATAAAATTGAAGCTAGTTGCTCGTTCCAAAACGTAGGGTAGGTCTCTATGGAGAAGAACGAGCAAGAAACTCCACGGACACTCTTTTCAATCAAGCTTTTACAAAATCCAGGCTACATTATTCTTGTTGCTTCTATATGTGAAAACAATGTAAGTGAAGAGAAATCCAAAACATTCTAATTAAAAATAAATTAATATAAAAGCCATGGCAGTTAAGAGATGACCAATCTCAACTGACAGCGCCCGTTCACGAACATGACGCGCGGATCAGCACCACTTAGCTCAACCATTTTGAAGGGAACCGAATGATCCAACCCGCACGCCACCATCAGTGAGACATTTGAGCGAGCATGACAATGCTCTCAACTGCCATGCTCATTTATGTCAAACACATTGAATAAATAAATGGATCCATAGTTCTCACATTTACATATTAATTGAAATTAATTTATACAAAGCTAAAATTTCCAATGTATGTAAGTATGTCATTCGACAGATAAAATATAATAAGTAAATAATAATAACGGTACACGTTATTCATGTCAATAATAAGGGGTGAGCAACATAATTTTCTTGCAATTAAGAAATTCCCTAAAGAGGCTGTGGAGCAGGACCAGCATTATGTCAAGCATTTTTATCATTGATATAATCTTCCAACTTATAATATGCTTGCCTACATAGTGTGCGTTTAATGCATGTTTTAAATTGCCTTTCATTTAATTGCAAAATATCGAGCGGTATTTTATTATAACATTTTACACAATACCCCATAAAAGAAGTACATAGAAGAAGACTTTTGACAATCTGAAACTTGGTTGATATAATTTGTTCCTATTTCTAGTATTAAAGTTATGTCTGTCACTTATTTTACTAAACAGATGAAGATTTTTACGACCATGCATGATGTTTTCGTATATATATTGACAAGGTACCGTCATGATATTAATTTGTTTAAACAATTCTCTTAGAGACTCGCGTCTGCTGAGATTATAGATGGCTCTGACAGGCCTCTTTTGCAGAATAAAGATAGAATCTATATCTGCAGCCCGTCCCCAAAGCAAAATACCGTAAGACATGATACTATGAAAGTAACTAAAATAGACTAGTCTAGCGATATCCACGTCTGTCAATTGCCTGATTTTTCTGACAGCGTAAGCGGCCGAACTTAGCCGCCCTGCAAGAGATGTTAAGTGAGGACCCCACTGCAGCTTTGAGTTAAGCGTAATCCCTAGGAAAACTGTCTTTTCGACGAATTCAAGTACGTCCTTATTTAATAAAACGTTACATTCACTACTTTTAACATTCGGTAAAGCGAATCTTATGCACTTGGTTTTCTTCTCATTTAACACTAAGTTATTTGCAGTAAACCAATTATGAACTTTAATCATGGCGTCATTTACGTCGTCATAGTGCTGTGCCCGTCTATTTACTTTAAAAATCAATGAAGTATCATCAGCAAATAACACCATTTGAGGTTGATTTCTCAGTAAATGCGGTAAATCATTAATATAAACTAGAAATAGGAACGGACCCAATATTGAGCCCTGTGGTACACCCATTTTTACTTTCAAGCCCGATGAATTTACACCGTTTATTTGAACTTGCTGCAGCCTATCATCTAAATACGATTTTACTAATCTGAGCGCTAGTTAACCGAGTCCGTAATGCTCAAGCTTCAAAAGCAGTGTTTCGTGATTTACGCAATCAAATGCTTTGGAGAGGTCACAGAAAATGCCAATGGCATCCTGTGACTCCTCCCATGCGTTAAAGATATGCTTAATCAAAGTAATACGCCGCATCAGTAGTGCAACGCCCTCTGGTGAACCCATACTGTTGATCATGTAGGATGTTATTGCAATTAAAATGACTGAGCATTTGATTAAGCATTACTTTTTCAAACACTTTGCTGAATACTGGCAAAACCGAAACGGGTCTATAATTATTCGTGTCCTTGCATTCGCCGGATTTGAAAAGTGGTATAACTTTACTGTACTTCATTAAATCTGGGAAAACTCCTTGGTCTATACACAAATTAAATATGTAAGCTAAATAGGGTGCTACTGTCTCAATAATCGATTTACAAACATTAGTAGACATTCCCCACAAATCCTCAGTAACTTTGATCTTTAGTTGTTTAAAAGTTTTTATAACAACCTCAGGGTTTATATGTTTAAATTTGAATTCCGAAGGGCAGGCTAAAACATTCGTTTTTAATAAATCAAAAGCAAGTGAGGGCGAGGAAGCTAAATTTTCAGTAGTTTTAATTGGAATATCGGTAAAGAATTTCGCAAATTCCTGAGCAACATCGATATTAGTACTTATCAGACCACAGGGTGTCTCCAGAGTGTAATCAGTTTTATTTCTTTTGTTTCTATTGGTTTCATCATTGATAATTTTCCAAACAGTCTTAATTTTATTTTCTGCTGATTTTACCTTGTTGCTTATGTATAAAGCTTTAGCTGTCTTGCAAGTATTTTTAAAAGTTTTAGAGTAAGTAGCAACATACTTATTAAAAGTTTCAGTGTTTATATAAGGCTTAAGGCCATACAGCTCAAAAAGTCTTTCCCTACTTTTCCTGATACCTTTAGTTGCCCAGTCACTGAATAAAAACTTAGGGCTAATAGTTCTAGGTATTTTCTTAAAAATATTATTAAACTCTGTTTGCACAACTAAAAAAAATTCTTCATACAAAACATTACCATCACTCATATTCACATTAAAGTTAGCGATAGTGATTGAAAACATGAAATAAACAAATAGTTACAATGAATATCACAATTACTGTGGAGAGTAGGACTCGATCAACACAAAAAAAAACTGTAATATTTAAATCGCAATGAACAAACTTAGCTTGCACCACGCGCAATTGACATTGGACTTTTTGACAATGACAATTCAATTTGAGACACCAACACCAATGTTGCCACTTTAGATTTTAAATGAAAATCGATTACTCGAATAAATACACTCGACACATAATTATTTCAAATGACAGCTCCTAAAATCTAAACCTAGGTATTTTTTGCATATTTTTTACATTTTCGACAAATTCAAATCTAGATTTTACAATGAATTTCAGACGTCTGCGATACATTTTCAGCGTGATATCGGCGCTAGAGTGTTATTCACCGTTTCAATGGCGCGGCCATGGGGTTTTTGTCTTGCAGCTCCTAAAATATAAGCCTAGGATTTTTTTCTGTATTTTTACATTTTTTTTACAAATTCAATCTGTTATTTACCTGAATTTTAGGTCTCTGCTACGCTTAGTTTCAAAGATCTCCGTGGCCGCGCGGTTCTCCGCGTTTCAATGGCGCGGCCACGTTCAAACCCTTATAACTTTTTAACCATATCTTCGACAAATTTATGGTTTTGGGAATCAACTTTTACAAAATTTTACATAATCTTGGAAAAGTTTTTTTTCGAAATATCGCCGTGGCCGCGCTGTCGAAACGCACACCAAAAACTTATCGCGTCAATAACATTTTCATTTATTTAATTTAAATTCAACTAAGATTAATTTTGCTTCAATGAAAATGAGGAATGCAGAGTAAATTACGCGAATCACGACTCACAAAACTAAAATTATTCTTCAACGCATTTTGTACGACGCAAACGATGTAGGGTAGGTACGTAACTCTTCGATATTTCTGCATCACACAAAATGAGTCGATGAATAAAATGATTTAAGTTTAATTTGCTTTTCACATACGAATGCCTACTTTTTATCATTCTAAATATTAATTAATTATACATAATATAGATTTAAACCTACGTATTATTAAATTTCACCCTTTTACTCTCAAACAAGTAAAAGTCTAGACTAAGGCGTAAATAATAAACTGGAGTCTTAATTAAAAACGTCAAAGTAACAAAGTAAACAATAATTCGTTCGGATCTTTGTGTCCGTTTCGAGTTGAGTCAACTACAGAAGTACATAAATAGCTCTGGAAGTTTTAATTGTAACTGCGAAGGAAAGTTGTAACAATTGATAATTTTATTAATTACTAGCACTTAGCCTGCGACTTCGTCCGCGTCAATTTTCTTGCGGATCCCTAATTTTAATAGTAAAATATAGCCTATGTTACTCGCTAACACTGTACGACTAGCTAAACTAACATACCTACAAACAATCAAATATTTTCTCTATGTAACATTAGCTAAGATGTAAACGCTTTACATTTATTTTGGTGTTTTTATAACGTTATTTATTTATTTATTAAGACTGCGCCGAGCAAAATAATTCAAAACTTAAAATAATGTAAAATAAAATAAATATCGCTTAGTTATTTTATTGTTAAATTTTGTTTGAATTGACGCGCTGTTTTGAATCATACATACATACGTTGCGTATGATTCAAAAAATCGCAAAAAAATAATAATAAAATAACTAAGCGACATTTCGAAAATGAATGTATGAATATTAAAGATTAATATGAATTCAAGTTTGTGAAAAAAAATACAGTTTACTATCAAAACTCAACTAAATACGTGATTTTTTTAAAGATTATTGTACAATTTTACGTATTTTTGTTTAAAAAAAAAAAAAAAAAAAAGAAGAAAAAAAAAAAAAATTTTTGTTTATTAAATTAAACAGTATTCTCAATCAAAAAGTTTTTGCCAACCATAATCGGTTAACACATTCTTTGTGGTATTCATTACATATTCTTAAAATTATGGGGGTTGAATATGAACTAAATCGTATATACTAATGTATAAATCGATATCAACAGAAAACAAACAAACTTAGAACTTGCTTGGCTAAAATCCTTTGTCTAAAATCATGAGCTTAAGAAGAAACACGCCCACAAACTTAACACAAGCGCCAACCTTTCGCAAGTAGCAAAAAGGAAATCCAAGGCAGCCGTAACAAAAAGGAAGATAAAGTGTGCCATAACAGTTTTACAGTTTGTCCCAACAAAAGCAATGATAACAGTAGGTCACCGTTGGTCAACGGCTCCACACCTAAAATAGATGACTTGGCTAAAACACAAAAACTAAATCTCTGTTGCCAAAACTGACCAACTTCAACACTGTGAAAATGGAACACCAAACCTTAACTTCTTGACAATAAAGTTAGTTTTTATTTGTCGAAAGGTGATGTTTATGTTGTGTCGTAACAAAATGGACAGACAACATTAAGGACACATGTTGCAAAGGTGAGAATGTTCAGATTGTTCTCGAGATAAGTGCGAAGATTGGGTATGGCTCTCAAGTGGTCGCTGAACTGTAATGAAGGACAATAAATCGTGGGTAGTGATGCGACTTTGTCTTACTCGAGACTTGATTCAAGATGACATAAGGACAATCGAGTTGAGTGGCTTGATGCTCGTAAATCAAAGTAACGCTTTAAAATTAAAATCTTTTACAATGCATTTCGGATTATGAAAATATTGTATTCCATACGTAAAATATATAAATATTTAATAAATAATATGAAAAATCACTTAAGGTAGCGAGCAAAAATTATTGTACGGGTGTTTCATTTTAGATTTTGAAATCCTAATTTTACCCGTGGGTGTCGTAGAAAGCGACAGAGGGATTTGACCAGAGGATAGGCAACAGCGTCCTTCTGAGTACCATAACACCTACTACGATCGCTAACATGCATCGACCAAGCATGGCGTTTACGTCTAAAACGGGGGGTTTTAGCTTTCTTGGGGAGACCTAGGCCCAGCAGTGGGCATCTAAAGGTTGACATGATGATAATGATGAAAAGTAACCGTGTTAATCGGCTTTTGTCACCGACTATAAATGTTTGCCTTCTAAGAAATAGACGTAAACCATGATGTAACAAAACCCTAAAAATCGATTCCCTCAATTGAATCGAATCATTGACATCACTAACCCGAAGAAACATCGGTTCTGCAAGTGACGTATGGCGTGCAATAATCTGTCCGTAACGTAACTGATGATCGTGGGGCTAAAGTTGCATTCAACTGTGTTTGTCTTGATTCCTATTTGTTACGAACCTTTCATTGATTTCTTCAGGCGAAATTGGTCTTGGCAGCTAATAAGTGGTGAGTTTCGTTATGTCGAGGAAATGATTTCGAAATGAGCTACAGTAATGAATGATCTTGAGGTCTTGTAGAGCTACGCAGCAATACTTTTGCTTACAATAGATTTTATAACTTCTTACCCAGAATTTCAAACTTTCGAAATGTCTATTGCTACAATTATCGTGATTGTAATAATCTATGGGTTTGGCGGTGGAATGGGTAGAATATTAAGGTCTAAGCATTTATACGGACAGGTCAACAAACAGTTACAGTTATGCGTACGTAGTTATGTGTACTCAATGACGTCTGTCCATACTTAGGTCAATCAGATGATTTTTTCCCACCGTGAGTGATAATCGTTCGTTTTCAAATATATTTTAAAATATTGTAAAGTACACTATCATTTTGCCCGCGGCTTGGTCCGCGTGAATTTTCTCAAGGATCCTAATTTTATTCAATTGATAAATTAAACTTATGTAACTTATGGATAATGTAGCATTCTAATGGTAAAAGAATTTTTGAAATCGGACCAGTAGTTTTTGAGTTTATTCGTTACTAAACACTAACTTTTAAGTATAAAGAGAAAAGACTTGTGTCTTTCCTCTTTATACTTAAATTTTAGTGTAGATAAGAATAATTAGACCGTATAATATACATAGTTATTTGTTTGGTTTTATCGATTCTGTTGACGATTTTCTGGGAAATTGTTAAAATAGTCTTTCAAAATCAATGATATATTTAACTTAGATGCGTTACCCGCGCTTAATAATGGCAATACTAAAGCAAGGCAATTGCCGGGGTTTCATTTAGTCACGTACCACCCAGTGTCGCAGCTATACGTCAGTATCGCTCGTAATTTACACATAACTGACGTAACAAAATATGTATGTTTATCTTTTTCTAACAGATATACGCTGTATGTTTCTGTCCTTTTCTTCTCACTGTATAATTGTATGCGCCTACCGGTATGTAAGATATAAAAGTTTACGCCGTTATAAAGTGTACTAATGTTCATGTAAGACGCGTCTATTTACGTCATTGTTCAAAATGCTTAAAATTTCAGCCACACCATTCATGGAAATACGATACGAATTTCCATTCTTCACCTAAACCCTCTCACAATCTTATCAAAATACCTCACAACAAATATAAAACTAAGTATTTATAATCTTCATAACCTCACATAACATCAATAAAACCCTCAAGTAAAGAGTACAACAGTTTCTTAATACATTTCCTATAGCTGTGCCCCATAAAAGGTATACATACTGTTTTCATATAAACACCATTTTTACGACACTACCGCCAGTGTCGCGGGAAGAAAGGAATTACTTCATTTTGTTCACTTTTATGGCAACTTTAGTGATCCCAGAAATTGTTTGTGGCTTTACGAAGTGTGCAGGCTTGGACGGCGATCAACTATGTATGTGTATGTAGCTTGCTTTTATGGTTGGTGTACACAGTTGTTGATGTTCAGAAACAGATTCCTTATTTGTTAACATAGGTTACACAGTGTGAGAGTGTTAGAATAGCTTCTATATACTTTTCCATTAGGCGTACAAAAATTATTAAAAAAAATATATATTATGTTGTCAGTTACTGAATTCAATTTTAAACAAAAACAATAAAGTCATAGCAAGTACCTCAGAAAACGTTTAAACGTTTTTTTAAACGTTTTATAAAACAAAAGGCAGATAGACCGCGCGGAACACTGAGAGTGAAGCCAAAAAAGCAAATACAAATTCAAAAGCGAATAGCTACAATCTCGTGATTATATTCGTTTTTGAATTTGTATTTGTATTTTAATTTGTTTTTTTTTTTATATAATATATAGATAGGTCTTCCTAAATGATATTGAGGTTTCTAACATCATTTTTTCCTAAACTGAATAGTTTGCGCGAGAGACACTTTCAAAGTGGTAAAATGTGCCCCCTCCCCCCCGTAATTTAAAAAATAAGAGAATGATAAAACTAAAAAATATATATAATGTACATAACCATGTAAACTTCCACCGAAAATTGGTTTGAACGAGATGTACTAAGTAGTTTTTTTTTAATACGTCATCAATCGTAAACCGCAATTTACTGTTAAAACATCGATCAAAGTTACAACGAACTACAAGAACTTTTATATTATGTTACTTGCTGCTACGGAACCCTTCATGGGCGAGTCCGACTTCTGTCTCTGTTTTAACTAATTAGAAACTGCTCTGTAAAAATATTGGTAAATCTTGGTGTAAGTTTGCTTACGATATTTTTATCAAAGCCAGGGATGTCCAAGATATACTTATAAATAAGTACTTATGAACTGAAAAAGTCGTATTGACTCGTATCAATCCGTATCAGAGGCAGCCATAACCACTAGACCATCACGACGTCAAATCCAATCCAATTGGATAATACGTAATCTAGCACGCATCGCTTCATCATAACTGCATGTAAAAAATCCAATTAACTCGAAAAACGTGCAAAATATATTGCAATTTAATAAAGTACAATTTTCCAAAACAATCGATTTAATCTGATTATACGAAACCGACGAACAATGTCACAATTGAAAAATAGCTTTGTCAATAGTATTTCAATTAAGTTGAATCCAAATTGAATTCGGAAGCGTGACGAATGAGTTTTATTTAGTTTTTTTTATTTGTTGAGAAAGTTTACAGCAGTTTTTATTTTTTTTTGTTTTATAAATCCGATTTTCACGAGTTGGTTCATTTTGATTTGGAGTTCGACAAATGCGTGTTGTGACGTGCTGTCGATTAGATTTTTTTTTTTAAAAGGTTTGTTTAAGGGCGTAAGGAAAAACTAACTTCTGTAAAAGATAAAATATTTTTTCTTTTAATAGAAGTTCGTTTTGAAGGTGTTGTTTTGAAGCTAATGGAAAAATATTTAGAATCATGGTCTGATTCATTTTTTTTTTCTTTTAACAAATTCTTTGCTTTTGCCTAATAAATATGTATACCATTTCTGAGTACGTAGATTTCTCTATACATCTTCCTCTATTAAATAAACATTTCAAGGAAACACCTCATCGACCCAAATAAGCCCTAATTATACTACAAAGGTTAAGATTTACCCTATTTACAACGAAACGTCAACAACCGTGTTTAACATGACAAGCGAAGCGAAAAATGTCAAACACACGAACATTACGTGGCTCTAATTTCAGGCCCTATTATAACTTTGACGAGAAACCTGAAAGGAGAAACCTCAAACAGTAATTAACTCAAATATTGCTTACAAGGATGTTTTTGGCCTAACATTGAGATTCGTGTACATTGATGATTTTCCGAAAATGTTGATCTTCATTTTGTTGCTCAAATCAAGCCGGATCAATCGGTTATAGTTACACTTGCTGCGGTTTTTCAATGGTTGGAGGACGATCCATATCACACCCAGACCCTTCCGTACCCTGGAAAGCACACAAAGCCGTTGATCTCGGCTGTCATTCGCAGATCTTTGACAATCGTTATTGGTAGTCAGAAGCCAGACAGTCTGACAATCAGTCTTACCAAGAGCTATCTAGTAACTGGGTGATGGAGTTCAGACCGGCAGTCGCTCCACGTTACAGTCTGATATAGGTACAGCTGCAATCGGTAAAACTGGAAGCCGACCCCATTTTAGTTGGGAAAAGGCTAGGCAGATGATGATGATTGATATTTATTTTGATTTTCTTTTGTACTACAAGGGACAGAGGTACAAACATGATTCCTAACACCCTAACGGGAAAAATCTGGTGTTACATACAAAATTATTGCACCATACTCGGTCAAACTGCCTAGAACAGCTGATTTTTAATGTTCTCGCTAGGGGGTTAAGTGATTTGAAAACTGTCAAAAAGTGTTCTCGCTAGGGGGTTGTTCACGCTGTTCCTTGAACCACGTATAAGACTGTAAGATTGCGTCTCTGGTTATGACGTGATAGATGTACAGGCAAATCAAGTGGCCTTCATTTTGTAATACCAAATGACGACACTGTTAGCGCAGTGTGTTACCGCTGAACTGCTGTACTGCGTGTCGCGGTTTCGATTTCTGGATAAAACAAATATTTGAGTCCCCTACATATAGTTGCTCCGAGTCTGGTTGTATAGTATTTGTAAACTCAACCATGTTACAGGAGAGTAGGCAATAATTTTTCTATCAAAAGATTAAGTCTGGGATTTAAGCGTAAAGGCCACAGATCATCAAAAGATCTAAGGAAAAGAAACTGTCTCGAGGTTACCTTCTTTTACTAAGCATAAAAAAAAACTAATTAAGTACAACGACTTTATTTTCATACCCCAAAAAATATACAACATAAAAGTCCCGAAAATAGACGTTTACATTTTTAACAGCCCATCTAAGGCGAGTCACCTTTAAGAGTCGACCCCTAAGCGTTGAGGTGAAAATAATCGTCGAATCAAAGCAGAATTTGTCAAAAACACCGCTCCGGTGCACTTCCGTCAATTCTCTCCCAATTAATAACTTCACTCCATCTCTCTTACTCTTGTATCATTTTAAATATACCCTTCTCTGTCACCTACCCTTGTTTGAGAAGCCCCGTCGAGATAGTATATTGCCACTTTGTCGCCGACTCCCGCGGGCTGTTTATATACAAAAGAGAAATTGCAATATTTTCCGTTGCCGTCGAAGGAAAATATTGGATGTTTTAAAGTTTTATGAAGCTAGAAACTGGCTTTGAGAGGCCGAAATAATTAAAATTGCCTATAGCTAACCGTGTGTGTTTTGTAGGTAAGGTTGTTATTCAGTAACAGAGATTTATTAATGACTTAAGCGATGGATTTATCGTTGTTTTAAATACATATGTAGATACACAATGTTCATCAAGGCGTAATTTCTCGATTGTTAAGGTTAAGTTTATTGTTTTGAAATTGGTGTAATGTTCTGAAAAAAAAAGTTGCTCTTCAGAAACTGAATTATTGTAAATCAACGGTTTACCAAAAAAAGAGTTCCTTTACTCCTTCTTCATTACAACGTCCTGACAACATCGTCGCTATATTTCACTATGTAAAGATACCTTATTTTTTAACAAAGCAATCCATTACATTGTCAATAGCAGACAAGGATAGAATAAGATGATAAATCGGTTGTCAGTCACACGTGAACATCGAACCAACGATCCACGCTTGAGATGACAGGAGGTGTTACCTTTTCCTCGTTTTCAAGGACGTCGCGCTTGAACGCGTTTAATGTAGATACGTTGTAAATACATGTATAGCAAAACCGGTCAAGTGCGAGTTGAACTCGCGTGGAGAGGGTTCCGTACAATGCCAAAGTTTTAGTTGATAGAATACTTATAGGTTAATTTTTTCGTAATCTACAAGCAATGAACTATATTTTGTATTTTTTTTTTCAAAATTATATACCTCAGTAGTTTCGGAAATCAGTGTGTGGCAGTGGAAGGAATGGTCAATTTTCATCTTCTTTAATGAATAAAATCAAAACTATTTATTTTACAATAATAACAAAAATATTTTTAAGATCCTGATAATGAGGCCTTTCATTTGATGTATGACACAGTAAAGTTTGCAAAACTCTTTTTTTATTTTCCTAATTTATACCTCTTGGCCACTTTGGCTTTGGGAACCGCAACGAACGAGGTATTCGACTAACGCAGTTTGCCTATGGTCAGAACATGCACCTAACCAATACTCTATTTTTTAAGAAACCGCAACGGCGATGGACTTGGGTTGCACCTAATGGCTCCACGAAAAACGAAATCGACTACGTTTTGTCATCGGATAAACAAATTATCAAGAATGTTAGTGTTATTAATAGAATTAAATACAGCTCCGATCATAGACCAACCCGCGCAAAAATTCGTTTTGACTTCAAAATTCACAGAGCCAAATTATTCACCAAACACATTAAGAGGCTGTCAAAAGAGACGCTCATCAACAATTTAGAAAGTTTTAATCTCGAACTCTCCAACTATTTTAAAGACCTCAAAATTGTTGAAACAGACACAGATAATCAATACAATGCAATAGTTACTGGAATAATAAAAAGTAGTAAAAATATAAAGAACACCACCAGAAATAAAACTAAATTGACATCTCATAGTATTAACTTGATTGAAGAACGTACAAAGGAAGGTATAGGGACAGAGGCATATAGAGAAGATTGTGTTGTTGTTGTTGTTTATCTATATATGTATGTATTTACAAAAAAAAAAATGTATTTGTGTATGTATATCAGCTGTCTGACACCCATAGTACAGGGTCTCCCTAGTTTGGGGTCAGATGGCCGTGTGTGAAAATGTCCCCAAAAAAAAATTATTATTATTATTATTATTATTTGGTTAAAACCGCTCTAGAAAAACATTCATCTTTAAGGGTCCTGAAACATGGAGTCACAAAGGGAAGAGCCTGGATTAATAGTTTAAAATACAGTGACGGAATAAAACACTACAGTATAGACAAGATCATGGAAATAGCTACCAAACTTTATAAATCATTATATTCAGACAACTCACCACCCCCACCATATACACAATACAGTCTCCCGGATTCCATTCACTTAATAAGCGGAGAGGATGGAATTACCACCCAGGCACTAAAAATTGGCTCCACCACGTTGTTACCCCACCTTACGAACTTATTCAACACAATATTGCAGTCAGGAAAAATACCCAGTACAATGTGTCATTCAAATATAGTACTTCTACATAAAAAAAGGCGATAAAAGCGATATTGGCAATTACCGCCCAATAAGTCTAACATCACACATTTATAAAACCTTTATTAAAATCATACACAATCGCATAGACGGGAAACTGGATAAACACCAGCCACCAGAATAAGCCGGATTTCGCCCCAGTTTTTCAACAACCGACCTTCAAACATTAAACCAGATCATAGAAAAAACCACAGAGTTCAATAAACCATTACAGCCTTTGTAGATTATACTAAAGCCTTTGATAGCATTAAATACTCAGAAATATTCAAATATTCAAAACCTTTTATATTATTATTAACTTGAAAAGCAATACATAGACCTATTACAGATCGTATACAACAATAGCTCCGCAAACATAAAATTAAATACTGCTGGACCTTCATTCAGAGTTAAAAAGGGTCCCGCTCTCTCCTAAATTGTTCACAAGCACTCTCGAAGAGGTATTTAAGTCACTGGCAGCCTCATGGAAGACCAAGGGCATTGAAGTCGGCACGAAGAGGTTAACAAACCTCCGGTTTGCCGATGACATAGTTCTTTTTGCCCCCACAGCTCTGGAACTCCAGACCATGCTCCAAGAACTGAGCACGGCTAGCTTCAGGGTGGGACTTGCGATGAATCGGTCTAAAACACAGCTAATAACTAATAGCACTAAGCGTAGGGCCGAGGTAGACCGGCAGGAAATACAATATGTCGATGAGTATATTTACTTGGGCCAGTTAGTTTCTTTCGAAAACAGGCAGGAGAGGGAAATCGACCGTAGAATCGAAAACGCCTGGAAAAGCTACTGGTCCATGAAGACGCTAATGAAGGGTGATCTATCGATCTCCCTGAAGCGAAAACTTATCGATATGTGTATCTTGCCCGTCCTAACCTACGGTGCTCAGACCTGGTCGCTTACCGAGTCACAAAAGTTCCGCCTCGGAGTTTGCCAAAGAGCAATGGAGCGCAGCATTCTGGGTGTAAAACGACAGGATAGAATCAGGAACACCACGCTGCGTTCTAAAACGGGTTATTAGACGTAGGCAAAAAGGCTGCCAGGCTTAAGTGGGATTCGGCGGGTCACGTCAGCCGCATGCAGACTAACTGCTGGGCGAGAGTCTCCACGCAATGGGTGCCTGAAGATGGACGGCGTCGCCGAGGACGGCCCAGAAAGAGATGGCGAGATGACCTAGACGCATACCACGAGGGCTGGTTCGAGGTGACGCTGGATAAAAGATCCTGGAAAGACTTGGGGGAGGCCTTTGCCCAGCAGTGGGACAGCACAGGCTAAAAAAAAAAAAAATATACCTC
Source organism: Charanyca ferruginea (assembly GCA_947361185.1). NCBI lineage: Eukaryota > Metazoa > Arthropoda > Insecta > Lepidoptera > Noctuidae > Charanyca > Charanyca ferruginea. Next base: position 24,007,506 of record OX376058.1, on the reverse strand, counting down.
AAAAATGACTCTTATTTCAAAAAAAATATTTATTTACTTTGCACATCTGTGTTTGGATTACACCATCCTACCAAATTTGACCTGTTTCGGTCTAGTAAGATTCGGAGTAAATTGGCTGTGACAGACGGACGGACAGACCGAGATAGCAGACCTGGTACAAGACGCACGAGTGATTCTTTATGGGTTCCGTTTTTTTTCTACGGAACCCTAAAAAGAGAGTTAAAGTACACACTACATACCCATAAGTTTATGTAATGTTAAGAGGTACGATGGGGTTGGTATATCTGTTTAGATAAAGCCTCTAAATCTATACTAATATTATAAAGCTGAAGAGTTTGTTTGTTTGTCTGTTTGGTTGAACGCGCTAATCTCAGGATCTACTGGTACGAATTGAAAAATTATTTTTGTGTTGAATAGTCCATTTATCGAGGAAGGCTATAGGCCCAGGCGAAGCCGGGTCGGGTCGCTAGTAAATAATAATAATACTAGCCTATAGATGTCCCACTGCCTGACAAAGTCCTCTTTCCGTACAGAGAAGACACGAACATTGGTCACCACGCTTGCCCCAAACGGAAGACGGATTGGCGATATCAGACTTATATTAATTACTAGCACTTTCCCCGCGACTACGTCCGCGTGAATTTTCTATAGGACCACTTATTTTTTAATAATGCAGTATAGCCTGTTACTCAGCGATAATGTAGCTTTCGATTGGTGAAAGATTTTTTTAAATCGCACCAGTAGTTTTTGAGTTTATTCGTTACATACAAAAAAAAAGCTTTTTTACAAAAAAGATAACCGCCTTCAAAAACACAAAAAATTAAAAATAACTTTAAAACAGAACACGCATGACTTTAGTTTCGGAAGTCGGTGACTTGGCTGTCCTATTTGTTGTTTTGTATTGCCACCGACTTCCGAAACTAAAGTCATGTGTGTTCTGTTTTAAAGTAATTTCTCACATTTTGGTTTTTGAAGGCGGTTGTCTTTTTTGTAAAAAAATATTTTTTATTTTTCTCTTGTTAGTACTTCCTTATCATCCAAATCCATTAAGAAAAACACGTGGCAACGGCAACACGTTCAAGGGGGGGATTGAAAGTACAAGGTGAGAACATTACAACATCATCCATGTATATTTTTTTGCTATCTGTCAATTTTTTCAAAAAGTGCTGGATCAATTTCGATAAAATTCATATTATGGGACCGAAATTGAGGCATACCCTATCCATCAAAAAAATTATTTTCAAAATCGCTTTACATTTGCCGGAGAAATCGCGTAACAATAAAAAAATAAAAAAAAAAACATACAGACGAATTAAGAACCTCCTTCTTTTTGAAGTCAGTTGAAAATACAAATCTTTCCTCTTTATAATATTAGTATAGAAGTATAGATATATTTAAGGATATCCATAACGACTGCCAAAGATCTCCAACGGTTTTACGTGCTTTTCGAGGCACGGAGGAAGTTCCAGCGGAGGAAGTTCCAGAGTAGATTCCAGCTTCGTTAAGGTTTTATACCCGGTGTACGATGTTTTTTATATCCATGTCAAAAATAGTATTCTATGTCGTTTTTGGCTTGATATGCAAAAAAAGATGATGAGTGATTGTGGATGACCTCATTTTAGTAGAATTAGGCTCAATTTGAATTGTGTTTCAACAATGTCAGATTTCTGCAACGCACACGCGTCTATCGACAGATTTACTATTGGTATTTAATATTTATCACATTTTACGGATGTTTCTAAGTTGTGTTCATTCAGGAATATTACTGGTTTGTGCTTTAATGTGTAGATATCTTCTGTTGTGTAGGAAGGTTACTTCATTTTTTTAGGCTTCAGAATGAAAATAAACACGCATATCTTGCATCTTGTGTACCATTATAAGCACCTGTGGCGTCAAATATTTTTCTCTTATTACCAAAAGTTAGCTTAAATACGACATAAAAGCACATTAAAGTTCTTGTTTTATGTTTATTATGGGTTCGCTTTAAGGAAAAGGGTCACCACTAAGTCTTATATAACAAAGTTCCTTCGCTGCGTCTGTCAGTCTGACCGCGATATACTCAAAAACTACTGATCGCATTTTCGTACGGTTTTCCCAATGGATGGAGTGATGAGGATGGTTTAGATATATAATTTATTAAGACTGTGTAAATGGGCTTAAACTGACGGTGATTGTTGAAGATCAAAAGAAACGTGAGTATTGTTACACATTATAGACTGAGATTATGGATTAACTCACTGTGTTGTCGGGTTTGTCCGACTAGTTTCGATGGCATACGGCCACATTTTTCAAGGAGTTCCACAGGATGACAGACGAACCCAGTAACACAGTGAGTTAATCCGTTTTTCTCAGTCTATATTGTTGACGATGTTAGAATGAATAATGGACAGGGAGAACAGGTCGTTAGTTTCCAATAAAACAAAGGAAATATTATAAAATAACATTTTTTTATTTCGTTCATCATAATTATCATTGAAGCTATATCGATTACATATTACATACATCCATTTAACACTAAATAAACAGTTACGTCACTTATAATTAACATTTAAACACATTTTAACATTTACTTACAAAATCACATTCATCTGGCACTCGAGTCATATAATATGACGTCATTTTTCATACAATTTTCCTCCACACTTTAATAATTTATTATTCTTAAATATATTTTTTGGGTGATGTTTAAAAAAATATTCTTTTAGCAATAAGTTTAAGAAATTTTAAGAGAAAATATAGGTAAGGGAACAAGGGTTTTTATTAGAAACATATCCACTTTTTTTAGGTATCTAAGACATTTGATTATTACTATCTGAATATTTGAATTTAGAAATCTAGCGACACCTATTACATAAAAATGACATTAGTTTTATTTTTTTATTCTAGATTTTATGATACAGCGTGTTCGTAAAAATATTATCCTATACTATTGAAACCGTTGACAATATGGAATATTCATTAGAATTGTGTAAAAAAAAATGAAAAGAACACGTCAAGATTAATTATATTTCACAACATCAATTTCACAATAGCAGAAATATTAAAATTACTAGCTAATTCGAAAGCGCAACCCAATATATTCCAATGAACACGGCTAATGCATTATAATGCCTAAGAGTTGTACACCCTGTTTTATCCATAACGCGTTTTCAATACAGTATACGTAATATAGTTAGCATTACTTTACATATACAATTAAAAAAAAACAATTGGTACAGGGGTAACTTTGTTCAATATAGTTTAGCAGTTAGGCTTAAAATAAGCAAAAATGCTACAACAAAACTGCATTTAATGAAGTATTTAACAAGAACTAAGTTTCAATTATTAAAAAGGTAAATAAATAAAAATATTGCGAGCTTCATTTTAACCTACCCATGAAGGTCAGTAATACTGGTTAATAACATTTTCATAATCTATTTGCAATCTAGCGGGGCAATTCTAGTGACCTATTAGCAATATTCACATTTTTAATCTTAGTCTGAAATTGTCAAAAAAGGCCTTTTTCTTTACGCACATTTTTGACAAGATTTTGACATTTGACAGAATGCCAATTGGGTACTTGACACCAAATTAATTGACATACTGTTTATGACCTGTCAAAACGAGATTACTCCATAGATTTTGTATGACAATAGCGGCCTGTGACGTCATTTATTTACCAACTCAATTTGCTGACTATTAATTGATTTCAAAGCAACATAAAATCGAATTTTACAGTTAATTGAAAATTAATCGTGTTTTCGGGGCTAAAATAAAGTGTATTTTAAGATATGTTGTATTTTGGAATGATTGGTTAATGGTGTCAACAATCCAATTCTACTAATTAAGCCCGTCACATACGTAGCTATAACATATATTAATATACGTTGCTATAATATATATTATAGCTAGCCACCACACACGGTAGCTATAATATAATAATATATTTTCGCCATTATTATGTCTGCGATCGTTGTTTGTTTCACATTTTAGAAATATATATATTAGTATGTCTTGCTATATCTGTCCACATATTTTGGTGTCGTAATAAAGATATTATATTATACCTGCGTCTGTGGTCACTCAAAGATTACTATAGAAAATATATTGTAATGTGCCTTGCTATGAATTATATTAATATACACTTCTGGACACATCTATTGGCCCACCTTGTATTTTCAGTTTCGTTTGGTCCTAGCTAAAATTTTATATTAGGTCGAGCAAAAAGTTTTTATGCAGTTTTGAACCTGGCACATTCACAATTTCATTCAATAGTCTTTTTTTGAATTTCGAACACAGAATTTAAAGAAACAAAAGACAATTTGGAGCCTGTTTGTTGATATCAAACAATCGAATACTAAGAAAACTTGGTTTTATTGGTTTACTTGGATTTAATTCTTGAAAAAGTGATTGATATCTTTGGTTTTGCAACAAACATTACTTATTCTTAACATTAAGGTGAGTTTCTATCAATAATCTATGGATACTTCACCTGAAGTCGCCGCCCAAGCTGTGGCACTTATTCAGGCCGGACACAGCCAAAGAAACGTGAGTGCTCAACTTAATTTAAGTCGATCTGCGGTCCGAAATGTTTATCGGAGGTACCTAGAGACTGGCGGCTTTGTTCGTTGCCAAGGAAGGCCACGATCTCGGGTCACAACTGAAAGGCAGGATCGATTCATCGTGACGACCAGCTTGAGAAATCGTCACCTTATCTCCATTGAGATACAAAACCAACTTCGCGACTTCCACGGACTATCTGTGAGCGCTCGAACTGTTCGGAGAAGGTTAAAAGAACGCGATATGGTACCACACAAGCCAGCTAATGGGCCCAAACTAACGCGAGCCCACCGAACAGCGCGCCTTCATTTCGCACGCAGTCATTTAAATTGGACACAGCACGATTGGAGCCGTGTACTCTTTTCTGATGAGTCTAAAATTGTGTTACATGGCAATGATGGAAGGAAGAAGGTCTACCGACGTAAGGGAGAGCGTTTCGCACAATGCTGCTTTGAAGAGAGGGTTGCATATGGCGGTGGCTCATGGACTGTCTGGGGCGGTATATCCGCGAGCGGCAAAACCGAACTTGAGGTTGTTACAGGACCACGGCTGCCAACATTAAATGCTGAAAGGTACATTCGTGAGTGCTTAGAACCTCACGTGATACCATACGCGGACTATGTGGGCCCAAATTTCCTTTTTATGCATGATAATGCAAGAGCCCATGCGGCCGGCATCGTCAGGGAATATCTTCGGGATGTGAACATCACAGTTATGGACTGGCCAGCCAGAAGCCCAGACATGAACCCCATTGAGCACATGTGGGACGAGCTAAAAAGACGTGTTAGGGCTCGTCAGCCAGTTGCCCAGACGATGCAGGAGTTGAAAACTGCCATAGAAGAGGAATGGGAGATGATCCCTCAAAATTTCATAGAGCGGTTGATAAACTCTATGCCTTATCGTATGAGAGCTGTGGTAGATGCCCATGGAGGCAACACGCGTTATTAAATTAAACCTTTATTTGATAAAACATGTTTTTTATTCAAAAATCAATTGCCTTTAACAAGGCGCATATCCGACTTGTTAGGCGTAGCTCCATGTCGTATGGTATTCTGAATTCAAATTTAAAACAATACGATCGAAAAACATGTTAAAATGTATCAGGTTTAAAACTGCATCAACAGTTTTTGCTCAATCTAGCAATCATATTTCGGTAGGGGCCATCGAAACCTAAACTCCAAGGTGGGCCAATAGATGTGTCCAGAAGTGTATATTATAGCTACGTCTGTAACGGGCTTTAAAATAAAAACGTTCAAAATTTCGTTCCAATCTCATTTCAGCGACAATCAACGTCAAAAACTTGTCAAAAATGTTTGCCAATTTAAGGTGTTTATTGTTGACAGATTAAGACATACCCGTTGTCTTAGGTGAACGACAAACGCGATAAATGCGACGCGACGCGTAAATGTCTAATAGCCGTTGTCTGTCCTTGTGGTCTACGTGATTACGTAGACGCCATTATCAATGTGCGACCCAACGCGGCAAGTGCGGATTTGTTTTTTGTGCGGCGAGACGCGACCCAATAGTTTATTAATAATTAAATATTTACTATTATAAGTACCAGAGTTTTTTACTAAAGTCAATACCAACCTCTTCTCAAAAGAAATAGATTTTTTAAAATTGTTTATTGATACGTGCATTGACACGTGCGCGTCGCGTCGTGTCGCGTTCGGTCGAAGGCGTTGTCCTATGTGAATAGGACAACGCCTGAGATTAGAAAGCGATTGTATTAAAGTAAAAAGAAATTGCCCCTCAGAAGTGAGCACAGAAAATATGGACGTTACAAGATATAAACTTAACAGTACAGGTGAAAATGTAAAATTCTTGATACTTTAGTTTGAAACAGGTTAAGTTACATGACGTATAGAATTGATATCGAAGATTTATTTTTACAGCAAATGTTAACGTTAACATTTAACATTGACGAATTTAGCTTCAAGATAAGATATAAAATATTATTAATGGTATATAATTATTTTAGTAAGAATTCTAAATCGACATCTACTCCAATGAAAGTCACCATTTTTTCTTAGTACAAAAAATATTTATATTACCACGTATCTTCTAATATTTACAATATATTTCGCTATCATTGCTCAGATTCCATTTTATCTGTAACATACATTTGAATACAGTATAACATCTATGTTTTTATTTATAATTGTGGTATAATAGACAAATATTTATTTTTCATGCTTGTCATACGGAATTTCGGCTTCAAAGAATTTATGTACAATGTTAAATTAATATCGAATCACGAAAGTAGAAAATAATTTACGAATATAACTTTAAATGAGGTAACTATACTTTGAAAACAAATATTTAGCACACGTACTTAAAGCTACTTATAAATCTATTGATAGATATATTGCACATAATACACAAGTGCCAAAATCAATCGGTCACTCTATAAAATATAAATCGATCAATTTTAAACTCTAACACAAATAAACAAAGTTTAAATTCACTGAAGCCACGTCGTTAACAAAGCCATGAACTAACTACTGTTTTGGTGTTTGATCCTTTTTGCTGGCCTGGACGGACTGTAAGTCCTCAGGAACTCTATGACTAAACTTATTTTATTTATAACCATATTCTTATCTTTACATGCCTACTGGCTTTTCACTTAATTACTGACCTAATTACTTTGGATTAAGGAACAAAACACAGAAACAATTAACGCAAATGAGCCTTTTTAAATATAGCGACTTGTATATAATATTATATTATGGAAAAACTATGGGAATAGGAATTTGCTTAGACTTTTCTGAACATGGAATTTAAAATAATTAATTTATTCTGCATCGGTGAAGTAACTGAACTTATAATTAACTAGCTGCTGCCCGCGACTTCGTTCCCGGTGTTTAATTGCGAGAGCCATTACACCTCCTTAATCCGGCTCTGTCGCAAAATCCGTTCTTAGCGGACGTCTACTAACTATAAACTACGTCTCTGCCAAATTTCATCTTTATTCGTCAAGCGGTTTTCGATATTTCGTGATGAGTGAGTGAGTGACCTTTTGCTTTTATATATTTAAGAGATATTATTATGAAATCGCCAATCCGCTTTGACTAAGCATGGTGATCAATGCTCGAGACTTTTCTGTATGAGAAGATGCATTTGCCCTACAAGAAAAATTACCCTCTTTGGGTAATGGAATTTTCTTTAGGTAAAAAGAAATGAGAAAACTTGTTAAGTTGCATTGAATATTTTGTAGGTATTACTTAGGTAGGTACTGTGGAGGCTGCATGAGTTTATGATGCAATATCCATTAAATAGTAAACTCTATGAGAGAACACTCAGCAATCTTCTAGAATAAGTGCAAATCGTAGATTTGTATTGTTTTAGATATGACATAAGTCAGTTCTTAGCCTGATCTTGTCACGGGCACACGTAAAAGTATCTTGATAATAAAGCAGTTCCAAATAACAGTGGTTTGATTCTAAGTGTAGTATATAGAATAAACCTCTTATATCACGCCACAACCCGGTACCAGTAAGAAACCGCTTACTCTAAATTATTTCCAATTGGCTCATCTGCGTAGGTTTAGGTTGATAAATATTTATTAATTTTATCATTTAATATGTTAAACAACAGTAAAACACGACTCTCCAGACATAATGGTCGCACTTTCCATATTATTCTTATTTCTAAATGTTTTTATTAATTAAAAGCAGTCAGCTTTGTCTAATCAAAAATTAAATTCCTTTTGCATCGAATCCATGTTTTTAATGTACAGACTTAAAACTAATTTGGTTCTACAATCAACTACCTTTTGCAATTTATACAATTTCAGAAATGGTAACTGTATTTAAAATTAGGGTAGGTACTGATTCATTTCAAAACGAGTTTTCCCTCTTTTATTTTTAGGAATAAGAGTTTCAAATTTTAATTAAAGTACTTATAATAATCGCCGATTTGCAACAAGAATTATATAACTCTGAAACTGCGATTTGTAGTTAATAAACACTTTACTTCAGCAATAATTCAGGTTTTCCCTGCAAACACGTCATTTCTCTAAGAGGTTTGGTGCACACTTTTTATAAATACCCAATGATAATGAAAATATTTTGAATCAAACATTTCGAGTTGATATGAAAAAATCATGGCAGGATTTGTACGAAAAAAATAAAGATGTTTAGAGAAATTGAAATTCTCCTTGGGTACCTAAGAGTATCTTCAGGCATTTACAATATTTTTAAAACCCCGCAATAAAAATGGTTATTATAAGTGAATCGATTAACTAAAGGCCCATTATTTCAACTAAACTGCGTCTGACCGCAACTGTGACACTGACAATGCCGTTTCGCAGTTCTTACACTGCATCGTTTTATAGGAAATAATGTCACAAATATTTTTTTTTCCACACATTTGTCACATCACTTGTTTGCCAATTGTCACTTGTCACTTTCTTTTTTAAAATAGGCAACGAGATGAAACGCAAAACTGTTATTTTTATTTCAAAATGTCTTTATTATGCGGGGGTTTAAAAATATGGTAAGTATCAATCAACTCCTGGTAATGTATTCTCCACATTGGAAAATATTTTAAACCCTCTAAATGATTTCTTTTTTTTTCATACAAATGAATGTATGGATCTCGCCATGATTCTTTGCTTGTTTGCGACAATAATGACATATCATGACAAGCGAATGTCATATCATATTGGGTATATGACATCACCAATCAAGTGACAAACTTTTAAGAGCTGTCAAAACGCGATTTCCCCGTAAATTTTGTATAGCAATTCATACTTATGTAAGCTAGCAAGACTTCGAAATATTGCTGATGTTTTGATGTTTGAAAGATTTTGATACTCGTGACATAAAATAAAAATCAATACCTACCCTGAAGTATATACACAAGTGCAGCTAAATTATTTACATTGCTAACTATTTAACATTGCACTGATTTTTAGCATTTTACATTATTGCATGGTCTATTAAGTCTAAAATGCATTGCATTTTAAGTCTAATATTTCAAATTAAAGTTTCATATATAATAGGAAATTAAATTATCAGTTTTCTTTCTTTTCGCGATTATATACCATAGGATTATCTGTACATATTTTTTTTAATTCTCTAAGTAATGTTTGTGCTACGGTAATCATAATAAATGCTTACTATATGTTTGGTATTCCTTTCACATATATATTATGTAATAATATAACGTTCATCTAGCGTCTCAAATTCATTCCTTAGAAATTATGGTTTAATAATTATTAAATACAATATCACGTCTTTATTTCTTTTGAAAATATACATTTCACCTCAATTCCTAATGGTAGCATGTACCTACAGTTTTCATTTTATTTCAAGTTTAATGTTTATTAAATAAAATTCGATGCCAGTACCTCAAAATAGGTAGGTGACATTTTATTTGGATTTGATTGACTTAGAACAATACAATGTTTCTGTGAACCCATCGTATATAGACACTAAACATAAAAATAAAAACTAAAATCTTAAAAAATATAGTGCGACTAATTTTGATACTTTGGCAGGCACTTTGGTATTGAAGAAAACGGAAAGTATAGTGCCAAGAGTTTTCAGAAATTGACAAATACAAGTTAAGACTAGATTAATATTTAAATTTTCGTAGTGTTAAATGGTAAATTATCTAGATGTAAGTGCTGAGAGCTTGCCTGAAGTCGTGGAGAGCTGCAAGAAGCTGAGGGGCTGTCGGTCTGGCCAGCGGAGCCAAAGTCCAACACCAAGACATTAGACCATACCTGGTAAATACGACATAAAACATTGAAGATTATTACCAAATTAAGAAAGTACCAAGATGTTAACAAATGAAGCTACAAATATCAAATTAGAAAAAAGCGTTACCAAAAAAAAAGAAAACCGCCTTCAAAAACTAAAAAGTGATAAATAACTTTAGCATAGAACACACGTTACTATAATTTCGGAAGTCGGTGGCAATACAAAACAACAAACGACAAGCCACCGCAGTTTTTGAAGGCGGTTTCTTTTTTTTTAAAAAAGCTTTTTACTTTTCGCTTTAAAGTGTTTCCTTAACATCCAAATACATTAAGAAACGGCGACACACTTAAAAGAGATTGTAAGTCCTCCAAATATTGAAGAAACTAAAACGTCGTCTAAGTATTTTTTTTGGGATTTTGTTGATTTTCTCAAAAAGGGCTGGATTAATTTTGGAAAAATTTATATAGGACCATTTCGGGATAAACCCCTTTCGAAAAAAACAAGAATTTTGCAAATTCGTCTATATATGACAAAGTTATGACCGAACATACATAAAAGAAAAAAAAAACATTCGAATTGATAACCTCCTCCTTTTTGAAGTCGGTTAAAAATGAATTATATTAAATCCCAAAATCATGAGCTCAGCTAAATTCTTTTCGAAAATGAAATGGAAAGCTAAAACGATCTCTGTACCAAAACATTCTGTGGCAATGAAAAGTCTTTTAGTAAATTGCATTTTCGCCTCCTGGACTTTCGAAGTTGACACTTTTCAACGCCGGCTTTAAGTCGGATTGAACTTTTAAATTGGTGCAAACATTTACACTGATGCGACTTTATTTTGTACTGTCTGATAGTTGGATTTGAATAGGAGATGTATCAATAAATAGAAGGTTGTTTTTTTAAATTGATTTTAATATTATTTTCGTCTTGAGAAAGAATGGGATCAATTCTAAAATTTGAATTTAGTTTTAAAATTGACTTGCTTCAGATATTTTATTAACGCTTTTCTAGAAATTCTATTCGATCAAGATTCCTTGTTAACCTATATTTATACCAATGTAAAAAAAAAAACTAAAACGCCGGCCAGACTGTTGTAAACAAGGGCTTGTTTACACACCGGTCTCCACCGGCGGTTTACAACAGTGTAAACACTTGTTTGCAACAAAAATTAGTTTGACCTTCAACAACCTCTGTGGACGGATGCGCGTTGTAAACCGCGTGTGAATACCGCCGTTGTAAACAAAGAGTCGACTACAGACTGAGGTGGGAGCCTTGTTGTAAACCAGTGTAGACGCAAACACCAGCCGTGGGCTCCACAAGCCTCCCACCAAGGTGACCCCTGTTGGAATCTTGTTTATAACAGTCTGGTCCGGCCTTTAATTCCAATCAGTACTCAGAATATAAAAGGTAACTTACAATTCATCAGGACAGTTGTGCGGTTGCGAAGGCCTGTAACCTCCACTCAAGAAGGCTCCAACATCAGCAGCGTCAAGCTCGGCCAATGGCGAAGCTCCAAGAGTTGCTAGCTCCCATAGAGTTATTCCTAATGACCACTGCACAGAAACAAAAGAAAATAAATAGAAATCATTATTTAGAAGCAGGGCTTGGATACCGGTATATTTTTCGAAACGGTTTCGTCTTAAATACCTAAGAAACAGTTTGCTTCGGTGACGTTCGAACGGAACGTTATTTAAAACACTTTGAAAAAGAAAAAAAAATAAATTGTTCTCGATTAATAAAACGTTTTAACGGTTTTTAATCGGAATAAATGATATTTTGAAATGAAAACATACTCGACCTAACTTAACAAGTTCATGCTTGTCGCCGCACACTATGTGCCGCTGCATCCTGCGGAATAAACTGGTTTTTGAAAACATTCTCATTATTTCTCATTTCGTTTTCATTCTGAACAAAATGTTGTACAAAGAACGGTTAGAAACGTTTTAAAAACGTTATTTTAAATAACGTTTCCGAGCCCCGTTTAGAAGAAATTCCAATGAGAAATGTTCAAATTGCTTACTTAATCAAGTCAAAGTTATCATTTGCCTAGTCTTTTTCCAAGTAAGTTGACGGAGCGTTTACCTGTTGGACATTCAAAACGAAATTATGTTGCCCCCCCCCCCCTACCCCCAAAGTAGTTTCGCATGGAGAAGTATGGGTAAAAACCTCCATACATACTCACTCTAAACAAAATTGAACTCAAGCAACATTGTTAAAGAAATCGAAGTTAATGATAACAATTTTACCTTTTTTAGCGTTCAGTATTATAGATAGTGCAATCCACGAAGACGCGCCCCACTATTTTTTGGTCGAGGAGGCCGCGGGGTGTGAGGAGTTTTCTCCAGGCGTATGTGTCATCGTAGTGTTCGTGCGCACTCAAAGACAATACATACGTATCGATAGCACTACAACACTAGCGAATGAATGCACACTTGCACTGAAACCGTTTAGGAAAAAGAGTGGGGCGCGCCTTCATGGATTGCACATCTATATCATGTATTAAATCTTGCTCAGCTAGATGAAAAGTAACAATGTTAAATCTTACCACATCGGATGCTGTAGTGTATTGATTTTGGAGTAGCGTCTCCGGAGCCATCCATTTGACCGGTCGGTTCTCATTGTCTCCTAGACAATGGTAGTCATCAGGAAACAGATCTCTTGATAGACCATTGTCTGTTACCTTCAGCCTTAATTTCTCGTCCACCCTGTTACAAATAATATTTTTATTTTTTCTTTTTATTTTTTTATTTACCTATTACAATGTTTTAAGAAACAATACCTAACATTTAAAAGAAAAAAGGAAAAGTGCAAATCTCTACGACGCAACATTATTCCTTTAGCTATACCATAATTTTCTTTGACCCAGTTCCAACTGGGTTGGAGATAATTTATTTTTTCAAAGGACCCCATGATTATAATTATTCTGCACTCCACTGAAGTTGGAAAGTTAAAGTTCGTATCTGTAAAATTAGAGTTTAGAAGATACGGAGTCTTACGAGCAGTTGGACTAATGTTTAATTTAAAATTTCGTGATTTACCAATGGAGCAGAAAATTAACAAAACAAAGGTTACTAATCTATGTAATCTAATGTCATCCTTACGTTTTCTAAATTAAATTTGGTTTGTGTTCGTTCGGGCGAATCTCTGGAACTATTGAGGCAATTTTGTAAATTATTTCGCTAATAAGACGATACACTATCCGTGAGTGCTATTAAAATAGGCTTTATTTTAATTATTTGGAATCTGTAAAAAATATCACGCGGAGTAAAGCTAGTGAGTAATAGGTATACAGGGTGGCCAGAACATAGACGTCCAAAAATTAAATTTAGGTCCCTCGTATCGTGGGGTATCCGAATCATCCCCATGTATGTTCTGCAACTTTTCAGTTTTCGATTTATGTTTTTTTTTTAATTTTCGAGAATTTTCGACCAATGACCAATCTAAAAATGATTAAAAAAAGTAAAAATCTTTATCGAGATATTTTTCTTGCAACTGAATCTTCATTAGTAGTCAGTACTTTTATGCATAAAATAACCAGCTTCGTAACTGTTGTTTTTCGTAAAAGTTGGTCTGAAGTGAAAAAAGTATATTTGGTAAGTTATGAATTAAATTTTCAGCGTGAAATTAAAAATCTAAACAGGTGACGTTATCACAAAGTGAACGCGACTGAGGTAACTTGTTTTGCGTAAGTAATAATAAATAGTAACTTTTTTATCATACTCGTACATGAAAATACGACATAATTGAATAATTTGACGACACGGTTGGCGCAGTGGCTGAGCGATCGACTACTGCGCAGCGTGTTGCAGGTTCGATTCCCGCCCAGGGTGAACAGCATTGGTGTGATGAGCACTTGTGTTTGCTTTGTGTCTGGGTGTTGTTTATCTATATATGTATGTATTTACAAAAAAAAAATGTATTTGTGTATGTATATCAGCTGTCTGACACCCATAGTACAGGGTCTCCCTAGTTTGGGGTCAGATGGCCGTGTGTGGAAATGTCCCCACATATTATATTATATTATAATTGTGTATACGAAGGAAGTATATACCTAAAAGTAGTTTTGACATAGTTCTGGATACTTCGACATAGTCTTGTATTTGCAAGCGCGAGAATTGAGGAGTTCGGCTTGCCCGCTTGATCCTTTGACCAAGAGTCAAAGCGTGGGTCCCAAGTTGTTAGTGTGATAAAAAGTAGGCACGGGCCTTACTTCCATTTAAGGTACGGCAGTCTGCCTTAGAAGGTAGATGGTCGATCTGATCTTTCCTAACGCCGCTCGAGTCAGATTCCCGTTCCATCGGACTATGAGAGTGAGGGAAGGGGAAGTGCACCTGTGTTTGCGCACACATTTGTGCACTATATTATCTACTGCATATTAGGCTAGTCTACATTAAGATTATCTATCTATACATATAATAAAACAGTAAAAAAACTGTGTCTGTACATTGAATATATTAAAAAAATAATTATTGAGGGGGGTTTAGAAACAGTAATAGAGCACGAATCCAAAAACAAAAATTCTGTCTGCTTGTCTGTTTGTCTGTTTGTCCGTTTGTCTGTTTGTTTGTACACGCTAATCTTCGGAACTGCTGGACGGATTTGAATGTTTTTTCTTTTGTTGTATAGGTATTAAGTCTGGCCAATATATAGGCTATAATTTATCTTGGAAACTTGAACACCTGATGCAGAACCGCAACAGGCTAGCTAAACTATAAGAGATACAAAAATGGTACCATAGCAAAAATTGCTCCACGTGATGAGCATTATCTGCTGAGAGAATAAATTTGAAGATCTGGAACACCTGATGTGGAACTCCAAGAGCCCAGCTACACCATGACACATATAGGAACGACGTCTTAGCAAAAGTTGTTCGGTCTGATGGGCATTTCCTGTTGACTTATAAAAATCGAAGATCAGAAACATCTGATGTGAAAATCATCTATCTATACATATAATAAAACAGTAAAAAAACTGTGTCTGTACATTGAATATATTAAAAAAATAATTATTGAGGGGGGTTTAGAAACAGTAATAGAGCACGAATCCAAAAAAAAATTCTGTCTGTTTGTCTGTTTGTTTGTACACGCTAATCTTCGGAACTGCTGGACGGATTTGAATGATTTTTCTTTTGTTGTATAGGTATTAAGTCTGGCCAACATATAGGCTATAATTTATCTTGGAAACTTGAACACCTGATGCAGAACCGCAACAGGCTAGCTAAACTATAAGAGATACAAAAATGGTACCATAGCAAAAATTGCTCCACGTGATGAGCATTATCTGCTGAGAGAATAAATTTGAAGATCTGGAACACCTGATGTGGAACTCCAAGAGCCCAGCTACACCATGACACATATAGGAACGACGTCTTAGCAAAAGTTGTTCGGTCTGATGGGCATTTCCTGTTGACTTATAAAAATCGAAGATCAGAAACATCTGATGTGAAAATCATCTATCTATACATATAATAAAACAGTAAAAAAACTGTGTCTGTACATTGAATATATTAAAAAAATAATTATTGAGGGGGGTTTAGAAACAGTAATAGAGCACGAATCCAAAAAAAAATTCTGTCTGTTTGTCTGTTTGTTAGTACACGCTAATCTTCGGAATTGCTGGACGGATTTGAATGATTTTTCTTTTGTTGTATAGGTATTAAGTCTGGCCAACATATAGGCTATAATTTATCTTGGAAACTTGAACACCTGATGCAGAACCGCAACAGACCAGCTAAACTATAAGAGATATAAAAATGGTACCATAGCAAAAATTGCTCCACGTGATGAGCATTATCTGCTCAGAGAATAAATTTGAAGATCTGGAACACCTGATGTGGAACTCCAAGAGCCCAGCTACACCATGACACATATAGGAATGACGTCTTAGCAAAAGCTGTTCGGTCTGATGGGCATTTCCTGTTGACTTATAAAAATCGAAGATCAGAAACATCTGATGTGAAATTCAAAGCTATCACTAATTTCACTGTATCTTATAAAATAACATAAGCTGGGAGTACCTCCACGCGGTGAAGGCGGTAACAGTTTAGGGCTGATTTTTGATGACGGTGGTATATCATTGAAAATTTGACTCTACTGGCCAAAATTCCCATTTATTTTTTTATTTTATCGAATAAATATGCCATCGGGCTAATGTTATTTTGGTCTTTAATTTCCTTTACACGGTAGCATACCCGGTAACGCAGGGGAGCAGTCACTTAGATTTTAATTGATCAGGTATCTCTTCACAATAAAACTATAACCATGCCTAGAAAGAGGTCAAATCTTTCCCAATGTTCCAAAGGAGTTAAAAGATTGAGGATCATAAGATCCCAAGAATCTACTGAAGAGCGTCAGGAGAGACTTGATGCTGTTCGAGAACATCAGGCTGCAAATCGCTCCGTGGAAACCTCTTCAGATCGCGAAGCACGTCTGCGTTCCCAGCGTATTTACGCATCTGCTTCTAGGTTTCCAGAGACAAGTGCGGAACGTGATGCGCGACTGTCCGCTGATCGTGAGCGACATGCATTGTCTCGCGAATCGGAAACTTTTACCGATACAGAATCACGCTTGAGTTCTCAGCGTATTCGCACATCTACTAACAGGTCTTTTGAAACGAGTGATGAACGTGATGCACGACTAACTGCTGATCGAGATTATCATACATTGTCCCGAACACGCACACAACAAAATATCCATAATCAGTTAGAAAGTGAGAGAGAAAGAATTGCTGGAGTACGGCAGGAAGAGACAGAAGAAGAGCGCAACGAACGTTTGAATTCTGATCGACTTCAACATTCTCTGAACAGAATGTCGATATCATCTGAAGAATAGGATGTGTCTCAGATATAGCCGTAGGGCATGGCGACCTTCCTTGGGTTGATAAGGAACGGAGTGCATTTACGTATACTCCTAAGATTGACTACGCCACATATTCCGCCATCGGAGGTATATATGATTCAAAATTGTACTTTTTGAACGTCTCGAATCATCTCGCGCATCCCGTTGGTTTCCCGTCCCCGGGCTCTTAGAATTCGACATCAGACGTTTCAGATCTTCGATTTTGCCAACCCCGTTGTCGCTGGCATAAGCAACAGGATCCGCGTACGAAGTCGCGGGCAGAAGCTAGTATATAATATAATTATATAATCTCAACGATTGCAATATATTTTCTAGAACTAAATCCTCATTGCCTAATAAGAGACTCTGAAAGAATACCTTTATTTAAAAAACGAGCTACAGAATAAAGTCAAAGCGTAATTTACAGAATTTTAATAATACCAGTCTGTAATTGTCCCACTGCAGGACAAAGGCCTCTTCTCATACAGAGAAGGTACGAGCATGAATACAGAATACTACTTACACACAATTTCTGGCAGCGACATCAGCATGTACTAGTCTCTGAACGTGCAAGTACGCTAGGCCACAAGCGACCTGTGCTCCTAGGTCAACTAAGTCTCTAGTTGCAGGGGCTGCTTGGTGACCTAGCCGGCAAGAAGTGAGAAACCTGGTAGAAGAGATCATTCTTATTATAAATTTGATTGCAACATTTGAACTGAAACATTTTAAATATAGTGATTATGGTGATAACTGTAAACTGAATTTGGAATATCACTTTGAACAATCTGTCTTGCAACAAAAAGTCATTCAAAATGGCCTGGATCGGATTGACCTACGAAATTGGGAAGAGATCTTTTTTTTTCTGTATGGCGTCTCGCATGTGTTTTTTCGGAGGTTTGCTGTTTAATCGATTTTTTTTGTGGTTCCTTAAAGAAAATTAAGGTCCCAGCCAGACCAAAAAACTTATAAACTAAGCGACAGTACGCTAAGGGGAGCTCCTCTGGGGTACAGACCTCGGCTATGGGCGTCGCTGGCTGTGGACATCTAGGGGACAGGCTGGATCAAATCTTAAATGTTTTATAACGAATTTAAGGCTACAGGGTCAGTGGCGCGGACTGGCTTAAGCAAGGGGTGAAGCGGGGTCTATATTTGCGTTGCCGTAACGTGCTAGTAGCCCTATTACTCTCAGTCGGTCGGTCAGGATGAAGACATCTTTGCAGTTCTTGATATACATAATGTGATATCTATATTCCATCTCATGTAATAACTGTCAGCCATGTAATATTACAACGTGAACAATTTTTTTTTTTTAATTTATTCTGATCACCAAAAGATCACTTACCTTTTCAGATTCGAAGAATGAGAAGGACAGCAATAAACTAGAAGTGGCTTACGAGCCTCTTCGGCACATGCGGCCATCGGTGTTAGCACATTTGTGTGAACTAAGCTATAAAGTCGTAATCCTTCGGCTACGAGTAACGCTGCTTGCATTGCCGATGCCGCATCTAGGACAAAATAACAACGTGTTCTAATTGAATGGACACAATCAATAAATAGTACGTACTTATTGAAGAAAAAAAAAATAGTTTTAAGTTTTACACCTTTAAATAATATCAGATAAAAAACCAACAATGCTGTTTTTTTAATAATAATAGTAATGTTTTTATTTGCATAAAACATGGTAAACATTGGTACAATAATATTTATAATTATGTTTTGCTAGAATTGTACTTAGCATGCAAATCTTGCACTTAGCACGCGAATTTCTTTTCCTAAAATTCTTTTATACTATAGAAATTATTAGTAGTCAACCAATCAAACAATTTAATTTTAAATAATCTAGAGTTTAAGGTTTTTATGTTACTCATTACCGTCAAATGCTGTAACATTGCCTACATGCTCAACATTGCCTACAGTCTAAAAAGTTTCATTATTGCCGCTGAGAAATGTTTTTGCTGTGGGTATTAGTTAAGTTAAGTCGGCTATCTATATAGCAAAAAAACATTTTTCAGCGACAATAATTTAACTTTATAGAATGTAGGCAATGTTGAGCATGTCGGCAATGTTACAGCATTTGACCGGTACCTTATTATTTATACGAACACACACGCTTTTATTATATTTAGCAAGCAACCAATTTATCTGATATCATTTAGGTAGAGAACCATAATTTCTTTATTTACAACATTGTAGGTATATTGAAAACTAGTCCGAAGCTTCACGATTAAACTGAAGTCTACGTAGACTACGAATTATAGGCCGAAGTTAGTGCCTACCAATATAAATAGAAAATTCCATAGATAGGCACCTATTTAATATTTTCCGCCCAAAATAACCCCGTTGCTTATCTGCCGAGATGAGATCAAAAGCAATCTTGTTAGCATAAAAATGTTCATGCACGAGTATAAGTACGGCAACGCCAATTTACCATTAAGCCTGCATCTAATACAAGTTGCAATTTTTATGCTCTAGTGATTTTGGTATCGATTTAAGTTTTTAACGAATGCAATATGTATCGGTAAGGAATTAAGTATAATATTATTTTTATTCTTAAGGTTAGGTATTTGATAGCCGCGAGTATTTAAACCACAACGATTACCTACAGTTCGTCTAGAAGATATTTTAATTCTAATACAAAACTGTGTTTTGTTTTTTCAAAATTAGTTAATGCAGATATTATATAAGTTAAATACAGTACCATAAAAAAGTTTTTATTTAGCTACAGTTAAAGTAACTGCCCTTATTGTCCCGTCTCATAAAAAAAATATAAATCAGGTTAGGACAAGAAGATTTTTTTTTATTCTTAAACATTATAAAGAGGCTTTTATCCATAGTGGCATGCCAGCCTCATCATAACATAATCTATTTGAAATCTAAATGTACTCTTGAAATTACTAATGCCTAAATAAATCCAATTGTAGGCTTGCCAATGATAGTCAAAAATCC
The DNA here is from genome assembly GCA_947361185.1 of Charanyca ferruginea. Classification (NCBI taxonomy): domain Eukaryota; kingdom Metazoa; phylum Arthropoda; class Insecta; order Lepidoptera; family Noctuidae; genus Charanyca; species Charanyca ferruginea. Next base: position 23,987,477 of record OX376058.1, on the reverse strand, counting down.
ACACTATATACAACCTTATTTATTGTTTGCCAGAAACCCGAAAAGGAAACATTTTACTCATCATTATAAATAACTTTGACTATGGGATCAAAACTGAGATTGTTACAAAAACGGCTTATCCGTACAATTTGTCGAGACGAACATAATCTCAACGACATTCGGGCGAAACATGTCGATGATTACATCTCCACTGCATAAATTTATGAACCTATGCGGAATCATCGACATTCGAGAGGTGTAAGGATCAGCTGTTTTTAGGGTTTCGTAGCCAAATGGCAAAAAACGGAACCCTTATGGATTCGTTATGTCTGTCTGTCTGTATGTCACTGCCACTTTTTTCCGAAACTATAAGAACTACACTGTTGAAACTTGGTAAGTAGATATATTCTGTGAACTGTATTAAGATTGTCATACAAAAATAGAAAAAAAACAATAAATTTTGTTGGTTCCCCATACTTAGAACTGAAACTCAACAATTTTTTTTCATGAAACCCCACACGTATTGTGGGGTATCTACGAGTATGGATAGGTCTTCAAAAATGATATTGAGGTTTCTAATATATTTTTTTTTTATAGTTTGCGCAAGAGACACTTCCAAAGTGGTAAAATGTATGCCCCCCCCCCCGTAGCTTCTAAAATAAGAGAATGATAAAACTAAAAAAAATATGATGTACATTACCATGTAAACTTCCACCGAAAATTGGTTTGAACGAGATCTATTAAGTAGCTTTTTTTTAATACGGCATAAATCGTAAACAGCAATTTACCTTTCATTCAATCAACTCAAATATAAAAATTAAAAAAAAACTTTTATATTATGTTACTTGCTGCTACGGAACCCTTCATGGGCGAGTGTGACTCGCACTTGGCTGCTTTTTTTTGTTTTGACTATAATTAATGACAAACCCACCTGTAACAGTCTTCACAACGACTTCCTCATAGGTATCTCCTTTCTTGAAGACTCCTTTATAAACCCTGCCGAAAGTACCTTCATGTACAAGGATCTCTAAGCGTATGTTGGAGCGAGGAGTGGTCAGCAGACGGAGCTGTTCCGCCGGGTCAATGATCCGGTCTTTGGTTAAAGTTTGCTGAAAATAAAGTTCATTTTAGTATGTCATTATTTACTTCTCTTTATACAGAACTCAAACACGACTATGTTTCTTTTGGACGATGCTATTGCGTTTAAACAGTTCTAAGTTTTCATTATCTGTTTCTACTTTTATATAATTATTTTAAGTATTATCTCGAAAAGCTCGGTACTAAATAAATGCCGTACAGATCGATCGGTCAAAGGTTAAGCTACTCATTTTAAAGTTCTGTATATATTTCATTAATCACTACATAGTATAAAACAAAGTCGCCTTTTCTGTCCCTATATCCCTATGTGCGCTTAAATCTTTAAAACTACGCAAAGGATTTTGATGCGGTTTTTTCCAATAGATAGAGTGATTCAAGAGGAAGGTTTATATGTATAATACATGCATCATATACTAAGGCAACATTGCTAATTTTAGAGGTTTCTAACGTGATGTCGTAAATTAACCTATTTTTTTGGGCTTATTTAGCAATTTAGCAAAAACGCTGCCTAAACCCTACGAGTTAGATCAAATTAATGTACTACAGTATTGTACACCATAAAAAGGTCTACAAAAAAGTCCGCGATGGTATATGTTTATCTTTTAGGGATAACCCACATTAACAATTTTTATTGTTTACTTTTTACGTGAAAAAATGACTTATTTACGAAGCTATTTTAAGCAATACGGCATTAATCCTTATCGAATTAAGTACCTTAAATACAGTGTGCAATTAATATAGATCAATATGGTTCCTTACAGCATGTATATTAAACAAATATTTTCGGAGATATTACAAATTTAAAATTTGCGTTTGCGGCGGGCGGTACCGGTCGGACGGGGCAGTGCGGGGAGATATTTTATGCCCGTGCAAAGTCGGAGCGGGCCGCTATGTTTTTATATACAACGTTCATAGTTTTTCTGTAGTGTATTTAATTTAGTATCAGCATTGCACCCGTGCGAAGCCGGGGCGGGTCGCTAGTGTGTAAATAAAACAAAAATAAACAAAACACGACTACAACTTCTCCAAATCAGCAACTCTGTAACAAGACTAGGTACTCTAAAAGTGCAACCGTATTGCATATCCAGTTAGTGCCGACGTGGAACTGCTCTTTAGTTAGAGACAGGTGCGCACAGCATAATTGCATTGAGCCGGACGGCGTCCAACGATATCCTTAATCTAGTTTGCGAGATAGAAGCTAGCTTTGCAGTAGGTGTTGCAGCGAAGCGATTTTGTCGGAGCACTTTGATAGAGGAAGTGGCTTGGGTGATAAATAATGGTTTAATGAACTGAGGACGTTGGCTTGGGTAGGTTGTAGTGATGTTGTGTACTTAGGTATACTGTAGAATAGGGTGGGTTTTACAACAACGTGCGACTTTGATGGTTAGCTAAAATTACAATAAAAATTTTACCCGTAAAATTAAAGGCAACTGATTATTTTTTCTTCTATTCTATGAATTCAAATTTCAAGCCAAGTTTTGCGAACATATATTATTATATTGGCGTATTAGTTCTAAGGCCTCCCCCAAGTCCTTCCAGGATCTTTTATCCAGCGCCACCTCGAACCAGCCCTCGTGGTATGCGTCTAGGTCATCTCGCCACCTCTTTCTGGGCCGTCCTCGGCGACGCCGTCCATCTTCAGGCACCCATTGCGTGGAGACTCTCGCCCAGCGGTCACTCTGCATGCGGCTGACGTGACCCGCCCAATCCCACTTAAGCCTGGCAGCCTTTTTGCCTACGTCTAATATACCCGTTTTAGAACGCAGCGTGGTGTTCCTGATTCTATCCTGTCGTTTTACACCCAGAATGCTGCGCTCCATTGCTCTTTGGCAAACTCCGAGGCGGAACTTGGGGGAGGCCTTTGCCCAGCAGTGGGACAGCACAGGCTAAATAAAAAAAAAAAAAAAAAAAATTAGTTCTAAATGACAATGCCAGATCCTGCCCCACCCATGTACAGAAAAGTAAATTAATGAAAATAATTGTAATTAATGTAGAACCTTTCTGTAGTAAATTGTTTTTCTTTAGAACTTGCGGATTACGAAATACCTACCCACAAAATACAAACTCATTTTACCTAAAATATAATTGAACCTACAATCAATGTCATTATTGTTTTTAGATTTAAACGGAAACCGCAAGTTCTACAGTCCCTAAGACTAATGTTTAGTTATCAGCAATAAATTAACATTAAGATGCTACATATTGCACATGACTTTTATCGAGTGGGGCAAAGTTCTATAGAGTTTCTGGCATTGTCCTTTGACTTTTTCTAGACGTTTTTTATATTTAAAATAGTAGTAAAGATACATGGGCTTTCATTTCGAATTACTGCTTCCGTCGAGTGTACACCATTTGCATTTTTTTTTCAGATCAATTTGATAAGAGACTGGTTGCTATTCAAAAACTGATTCTTTTAACATTCACTTTATTCACAAATAGGTAAACATCTATGATTTATTTGTATCCAAAACCGTTTTTCTTTAATTCCAACAAAACACCCAATTACGAAATAAAATTCGCGTCAGAAATCCTTCGAATAAAGTTTCCTCAGCTTTGTATCCGTCTCGTTTAATAAGAAACTTCTTATTTACACCTCTGTTCATTAGCGATCCCTCCTCACTGAGGACACTAATTCATATTTCCTCCCAAAGACTTTCAGCGGTGCGATAAATTTACGGACAAAGGGGATTGCAAATTAAAAACTCGGTTCCTTGCCAAGACCAATAATGAAACGGCTAATATTGATGGAAGAGACTAGAGCGCGGTATTTTGGATAGTTGGAGCGTGGTAGCTTTTTTACCAATTATAACTTTCCTAGACATTCTTATTATGTTTTAAAGAAGAAGTGAAGAGAACAATGTTTAAGTTATACCTAATTAAATATATGTTAATTTATATAAATGATTTTTAACCGACTTCAAAAAGAAGGAGGTTATAATTCGAATGTTTATATATATATATATATTTTTTTTATGTATCATCGAGCATAACTCTGTCATATATAGGATTTGCAAAATTCTTTTTTTGTTCGAAAGGGGTTTATTCCGAAATCTCATATAAATTTTACCAAAATTGATCCAGCCCTTTTTGAGAAAATCAACAAATTCCCAAAAAAAATACTAAGACGACGTTTTAGTTTCTTCTCATCATTATCATTTCAGCCGAAAGACGTCCACTGCTGGACATAGGCCTCTCCAAGGGGGGGCTTTGCCATAATCGCCACGATAACAATTGGCAGGCGGGTTGGCGATCGCAGTATGGTTGTTACAAATGCACAGAGAACGCTGCTGCCCATTCTCTGGTACGTCCCTTAGTCGCCTCTTACGACACCCACGGGAAGATATGGGATGGTGCTATTCTTTACGTCCGACACCATACGGACCAACCTAGTTTCTTCTATCTTTGGAGAACTTACAATCTCTTTTAATTTGGATGTCAAGGCAACACTAAAAAGCGAAAAATAAAAAGTTTTTTCAAAAAAAAAGAAAACCGCATTCAAAAACTAAAAAGTGATAAATGACTATAGCACAGAACACACATTACTTAACTTTCGGAAGTCGGTGGCAATAAAAAACAACAAACACAAAGCCACCGCCACCGACTCCAGAAAGTAAAGTAATGTGTGTTCTGTGCTAAACTTATTTACCACTTTTTAGTTTTTTTAAGGCGATTTTCTTTGTTTGAAAACACTTTTTTGACATTTTAAATTGATAAGAATAAGAGCTAGTCGATAATGTTAATCATATTTTCATTAATTTTAATATTAATAATAATTCATAATATTGTGTGAACTGTTTATAAAATATACGACATACGGAATTTATTATTATTTCATACCTTATTCTACGTCATCATACCTAAAACGTGGGAATCCATTTTCAAAGTAGGTCATTTGTATACTAAATTAATAATGATAAATGCAAAATTTTATAAACTTAACAAAACGTTACTGTTAACTGTTAGTAATTATTTCGTAATATAAGTACCGTTATTGAATAAACGAGTTTCTTGCTGATCTTGCGCTTACCGTGACAAATTACAACAGTGAAAGTGCTCCAGTTTTTGTATGTAATGCCGTATTTTGCGACCACAATCACCAGCTCCGATAGCCGTGATCGTCTAGTGGTTAGGACCCTACGTTGTGGCCGTAGTAACCCAGGTTCGAATCCTGGTCACGGCAGTGATTACACTGTCGCGGCGGAGCAAATCTTTTTGAAAATATTGGTATGATTTTCGCTTTTTATTTGTTGTTTTAAGACGTTTTATTGCAATTAATGACTATTAAAAGAGTGTGACGTGTACATATAGATACAAAAGTAGGTTTAATACCAAACAGAAAATATTAGAATGATAAAAAGTTGAAATAAAAAATCACCTTCTGTAAATTCATATCGAATGTTAGATAATCATCTAAACAAACAAATAAAATTAAAATGTCTGTTTGTAAAGTCAAAATAAAAATTGCGGACGAAGTCGCGGGCATCAGCTAGTATACCTATAACATTTTTGGTACCAAATAATAACCAATACCAATTTCTAAGAAAACTAGTCACATCTAGTCGTAAACCAAGTCTGTATTCAATACTTGCCTAAGAAGAGCGCTAATTGCATTACGTTTGTATCACCTGCAGGGGAGATAGGGTAACTCTAGGTAACTCGTCTTAAATTGGATTCTTAATGAGGTAAAGGGCTCGTTTTATGCACCTTTCTCTCATCCTTAAAATGTAGAAGACTTGTAATGAACAAGTTGGTGTGACGAATATGCTTTGAGTGAGGATACCTTTTTGGTATATTGGGGTGAAATTATTTTGCTTAAAGATCATTTTTTTACTCCAAAATACACAATTTGTTGAGAAAAAACAGATCAATAATGATAATTATACATTTATATCTATGCTAATATTATAAACGGGTAAAGTTTGTTTAATTATTACGATTTTGTGTTTTTAAGAGGTAATCTGGAATATTAGCCCGCCTGTTCTAAAAAATAATGAAAGAAGAAAAAAGAACAAATGATTACTGACATTATTAAAAAGCTACCCTATTGCCTAGTGTGTGTAAGGAGGTAAAATTGTTTGTTTAAAACTCTTGAAGTACTGGTTCGATTATCAAAATTCCTTCACTGATTCAGTAAGCAACACTATTTGATTTTTTTAAAGTACGCACTAGGTATTTCTCTTGTATCGTGGGTGTATTTACAAACATAAATATAAATTCACATACACAAACATTCTGACCTGGAATTACTATAATATATGTATATATTAATACCTTAGGTCTTATAAATATTTGTTCCATGCGGGAATCGAACCCCCGACCACAGCAGCCAGGCGATCAGCCAATCGTGGCGTCCACTATGTTCCTAGTCAGTTATAGAATATGTTTTATGGTTGATTCAACGCATAGTCGCTGGCAGAAGATAGTGTTGAATAAAATCGACACTGCACCCGACCTCAAGTTCTAAGAACGCTCTATACTAAACTGACCGATTACGGTTTAGGTTCAAAATGTGATAGACAAACAAAGAGAAACATTTTAACGTTATCCATCTTTCTATCTCGGTATTTTTTCGATATCTAGTTCCTAGAAGGAGTTAAAACATTATTACCATAAGCCATTATGTAAGGAAAGTCCTGGTTGCCGAAACGATCTTTTTGCGATTTCCCAAAAAATAGTTTTTTTGTGATAGGTCAGTCTATTATTGAGCATGCGTATGTACGTACATACGTATTTTCGTAGTGTTTATAAACTACTTACTTGAGGACCAGGTTACAGGGAAAAAAACAAACGTAAATCGCTATGAACAACATGGATCGGTAGCTCAAACATTTTTGGCGGTTATTGGTGTTTTAAAAATTACCCTGTAGGTATATCCATAGGATTTAAAATATAAAGACTGAGTACCGGTAAAACGGGGCTATTCGGGACATATTTTGAATTACTTTACCAAATATCATGTTTATTTCACATAAAATACTATGGTGAAAAAATTGTACGGGTGTCGGAGAATTCCTTACTTCTGCAGACATACTTTTGAAGTAGCTACATGTAACAGGAACAGAAAAATAAAAAAATAATGAGGCTGTCCCAAATATCGCATATTTGGGGCTATTATGGACAGCACTGAAAAACCAATATAAAATGCATATTTTGAGACAAAACAGTCACTTTCAACAAGTCTATCGATATTTAGGACAAAGACTGACAAAAACTACATAAAATAATGTTTTTGTTTTAGGGATTGGTAGAATTTTAAGAAGAAATTTTTTTTTTTCAAAAACTAGTCAGGATTTTGCGCTGTGCGAGAAGTTTTGCCGCCTAAATTTTGACGTAAAAAACGGTCTCTGACTCTTTCACCAAAATTTGTTACTAAACTGTTTAATATACTGACATTGACAGTTGACAATTATGACGTTAACTATAAATGTGTTGCTAGAGTTCATAAAACAAATCCTACCAAACAGCAAACGAAAGTTATCAATATTTTTGTACGAAATCCTGGGTTGTCCCAAATACCCCCCCGAAACCCAAATAGCCCCGTTCTGGCCTGTCGGTTTTCTATCGGTTGCATTTTGGGGAGTGTTAAGTGTTGTTTACTCAGTTGCTAATTGAATTAATTTTAAGCGAGGAAAGTCCTTAGACATGGCAGGTAACTTGTTCAAATAACTTTCAAGAACTTCCCACAAATCAAACAAACAATTCAACAGCAATACCGTTCTAACCTCAATAACAAATGAGTAAATTCCATCCATGTTTGCCTCTTAAGAAAAAGATGTGGGGGTTACACCACAATTAATTTCTTACTCGGTTACCTTCGTACGACGTATGGTGCCATTAAAGTGTTTGCGGATTGTTCAGGCAAAGATCAAGAGTAACCTCGTAATGTGGGTTAATTTATCTGGGAGAGTGGCTGAATTTAGTGGGAAACTGGGAAATGGAACGGGAGTTTAAGGTAAGGAATAAAATATGGAGAGTTATGGGTTTGTATATGTGGACTGGTTTCTAGGTGTAATTTGTACTTGTATGAAGATAGAATGTCGTAGTGTCCATGAGAACCTACTACTAGAATGTATTTTCTAGCAACAACTGGCTTCAATTTTTTGACTGGCTGTTTGACAAATGTAAGGTTTTATTAATATATCTGTAACTACGTGATTTAAAATCGACCAATTAAATTTATCCATATGTTTAAAATATTTGCACTGGCAACTCTAACGGCAGAAATGCATATTTCAAAAATATCGGGAGACTTAAATTATTGTAGTGGCCACACTGGTGGCGACAGTGGTGGTGATTTGGTTTTGATCGTGCACTTTCCGATGGGAGTTGGCAGCGAGCAGTTGAGCTATTGTTATATTATACTGTTAGACTGATTGGTTTTAATAAAATACGTTTTGAGAATAATAAGTTGTGAAAGTAATAAATAAGTTTTGAAAGTTCACTGTGATTATTTCTGAGATATCCTATACAAATGAGAGCGATTTTTAAAAGAAATTAAACATTATAAAATTGAATTCGGAATTCCAAGTAGGATAAAACCAAGAAGCCTATAAATAAAATTGGAAGCAACACTCTAAATACTACGATACGTAAGGCTGCATTTTGTGGTGAAACCAACTATGGGTAGACGCTCTCTTTCTGAATACATATACATAAGAACGAGACAGTGGTGTGTTTTCTTTAAATTATCTTATGTATGCATTCAGAAAGAGAGCGTCTGCCCACAATTGGTTTTACTTAGGTATTTAGAGAGGTGCCTCCACTTTTATCTATAAGCTTATTCGATAAAACATATCGATCTTTATACTAACCAGTATTAAGAATCGACAATTCACCTAGAAATTGTCGATTGATTAAAAACCATTTATTAGATAAGGTCCAACGAAGGTCCTAACCTTCGTTGGTCCTTATCTAATAAATGGTTTTTTGAAATAAATGCTTTGTCATTTTCTAAATTTTTATATTCAGTTATCAAATTACCTAGGTCATTCAATTACCTATAGCTATGATTAATCAATGAAAAATTTCAGTGATCCCTGAGTGGATAATTTTGGACACATTAATAGACTATACTGTAGTCTTATGAAGCCATTACGTGAACATGAAATTACTATACTTTTTATGCCAGCTACACTAAAGTAACCTACGCGATGCGCTATACTTATTGGATTAAATGTTTGCATTCTGCACTACCTTTATATCTTAAATACAACAGCCTTTCAGCCTGCCAGTGACGATACTGTTCGTACAAAAGCTAAGTAATTATTTTATCTTTTGTACTATATATCTCGGGTCCGATTCCAGCACAGAACCAATATTTCTATGACCTACAGATTGTTGTTGACAGTTGTTGGTGTGTAAGTTTCCAAGACACCCATAATACAGGAAAAATTCAAATTGAGGGGCCATGTTTTAAAAGAAAAAAAAATTGAAAAACGTAGTAAATCGCTATTGCTTGTACCCTAGACTCTACCTGGCGCATCTTCGAGACCGGCAGTAAACTAAAATTTACGCCAACACAAAACTAATTTATTATCCGGTGAATTTAGAGGAACATTTACCAACGGTGCCAAATGGGGTCCGTGGGTTACGCCCCCGGTGTGTTTTGCCCCCGTGGTGGAAGCCCCCGATTTTAAATTAAGTTATTATAGTTGATTTCGCCGAAATAAAAATATTTTTTACTAGATACAGACGATGAAAAAAGTGTTTCGGAACCAAATACGTAGACAAACTTACTAAATAAGTATTCTAACTAACACAATATTGGATACTATAAACATGCTACAAGGATATTCACTTTATTACTATATTACAATTATTTACTTTAGATGCATTACTTTGTACTTTGTCTAAACGAGGCGCCCGTGCCCGGCCAAACTGGTTTTACACAATAGCCAGATCGAATTCTAAAAGAAAGAGATAGGTAGTCAAAGAAAGGGAAAGATAGGGTTGAAAACAATAGAGTCCAGGGTGACGGACAGTGAAAATAGCAAACATAGCGATGGGCACTATTTCTATCCCTTTCCCACATAGTTGCAATATGTTACTGATAAGAAAGTTTAGTCGGTCATGTTAACTCAAAATGGCAAGTCCAGGTCCTTCACGGGGTTTAGCACAAACCAATTACAAAATAATTTCAAATAAACTAGGTGGAAGAACGTTACTACATGTCGGATTTGCTTATAATCTTCATAGGAAAAATAATAAATCGAGTGTGTGGACATGCGTAAATAAAAGACATGGCAAGTGTAGTGGTTCTATAAAATTAAGTGAGGAAAGTGACAATGTACAAATCCAAAAGTGTCATAATGCTGAGTGTCAACCTAACTTAATGAAAAATGAAGTTAGAGTTGTTATGGAAAAATTAAAAAAGGAAGTGAAAACGAGTTTCTCGAGCTCTATACAACAAAAATTTGAAACAAAATTTGCCGAGTTAAAAAACACAGACACAGCCTTCGATGAATACATACCCAAATTCAATAATATCAAGCAACAGTTATACAACTCTCGAAAGAAAGCCTTAAATGTAGAAAAGACACAGTTTCGTAATCCAGCTGAAGTCATTATACCTGAGATTTTTCAAAAATATCTATTAGTTGATTACTGTGAGAACGACAACAGAATTATAGTATTCGTATCAGCACAGGCTTTAAAACACATCAAAAATATACAACACTACTTCGGGGATGGTACATTTGATTGTTGTCCAGGTCCATTTTACCAAATATTTACCATTCATGGAGATATGGGAAGTGATGCACAAGCAACCAATATTGTGCCTATATTTTATGTGCTACTAGTTAATAAAGAAAAAAGTACATATGAAGTCATGTTTAAAAAAATTAAAGAAGCTGTGCCGGACTTCAGCCCCATGAAATTCACTGTAGATTTTGAATTAGCTACAATGCTGGCAATAAAAGAGGTATTGCCAGCGGTCACAATACATGGCTGTAATGTTCACTTCCAAAGAGCCATTTACAGAAAAGCGAAGTCTTTAGGTTTATTGGCACACGAAGAAACAACATTGTATGTGAAACTGTGCACCTGTCTAGCATTTCTTCCTAAAGAAGATATAGAAGATGGTTGGCTTTCCGTAATGGAAAACAGGTAATTTTAATTTTCATTTTATTTTAAAGTTTTAACAGCTCATAGATTGTTTTTATAAGTACGCAAAAATAAAAATAATGCTTAGGTATATACGACATGTCATATATATCATAATTTTTGTTTTCAGTATTCCCGATGAAAAAGTCACCCAATTCAACGATTATTTCGTTGAACAATGGCTTGAGCCTCCGGGGATGATCTCAAAGTGGTGTTGCTATAAAGAACGACATAGAACCACAAATTTAGTGGAGGCCTGGAATCAACGGCTTCAGTGCTATCTGGGCCGAAAACCATCATTATTATCGTTTTTGGAAATTATAACAACTGATATTTCTACGTATAGCACAGGTCAAGTGAGGTAAAATGCTGATTACTTACATAACGCTTAATATATCAGTAATTCATTTTTTTTACTCTTAGTAAATAATCTTTATCTTATACTTTCAGATTACGAAGAAATGACAGTCCTATATGTAAAAGGAAAAAATCTTCAATAATCAATGACAAACTCATTGCTAAGCTGACAGACAAATATGAAAAGAAACAAATTACAATTATGGAGTTTTTGGAACAAATCCGTCCGTATGTGCAAGTCAAGCAAAAATAATCACCTACTTACTTAGCTTAAAAATAATGATTTTGCATGTTTATTGTTACATAATTACTACATTTTAATTTTATATCTATATCAATGTTGTAACCTCCATAGTCACTGCATATAAATGACTTAAATTACATAATTTAATTACAAAGTTCAAATCATCCTAATATTTTTACTATGTTTTTCTTCTTTTGTTACTTTTGTTATCTGTGATTTTAAATGTTAATTGTTTTTATTATATTTTAGTGTTTGAACATTCTGTTACCAATCTTCTAAATATTTAAGTAGATGCCTACCTATATACTTAGTACGTAAATAGTATATAAGTACTTAAAATAATCCTAATTTTAAACTGTGATTTTTAATTTCGTATCTGTGATTTTGCATGTTATTGTTGCTTTATTTTAATGTTTGGTTTTATTTGTTATCAAAGTTGTATTTACGTAGATACCTATTATTATTTATTAGACATTTAATTTAATTTTTATTACATATTAAGTACCTACGTATTACCTATTATTACCCATTAGTACCTATTATTAGATAAGCAAACGTTTGTTACACCGACATTGTTAATAAAGATTTATAATAATAAACTATGATTTTGATTTTAATAATGAACCATGACTTAGACATTTTTTATAATAGGTTACACTTTGCTATCTGACTGTACTTTTGATAAAAATATTTAACTAATAAATATTATAGTACTAAAACGAAATCGGGGGCTTCCACCACGGGGGCAAAACACACTGGGGGCGTAACCTACGGACCCGCCAAATGTCTTTATTAGGTCACGTTTGTAATAATAGTAATATGCGTATACATTTACTGTTTGGAACTTCTTATTGTTTGAAATACCTTTGGTACATAATATTATTTTTATTTGCAAATATTTTTTTACGGTTTTGTATCTAAAAAAGAGGAAAAAACTAGCCAAGTTCGAGTCGGACTCGCGCATGAAGGGTTACCGTTTTCGTACCATTATCTATACAACATTAGACATCAAGCAAAAAAACGGCAAACAATGACGTTTGTTGTATAGGAGCCCCCATTAAATATTTATTTTATTCTGTTTTTAGTACTTATTTGTTATTGTGGCGGCAACAGAAATACATCATCTGTGTAAATTTCAACTGTCTAGCTACCACGGTTCATGAAAACCACTTGGTGACAGACAGACAGACGGACAGCGAAGTCTTAGTAATAGGGTCCCGTTTTTACACTCCAAAGTGTAAAAACGGGATTCCGTACCCAAGTACGGAATCCTAAAAAATAACTCTTAGGACTTTCTTGGCCGTCGGTCTGTCTGTCTAGCGGCGGTGATATGACACCTTGATTAAAAAATAACCTTTTTAACAACTGCCAAATTGATTTTTCCTTACACCAGTCACTACTTGAGCGACGAAGCGGGCAGTTGGGCACAGCTTTGACCACCTCGTACTTGTCTGTTTTTGTAATTTCAGTGATTTGAGTTACCTACCTGATTTTTGTTAGAGAGAAAAGTAAAAGATGTTGGTAAAGATCTTGGTCAAGTTTCTAATAGGTGAGGTACCTATATTGTTTAAAAACACGGTTGGCATGGCGGGTTCGATTTCCGCACGGGATAAATATTTATATGGCCAACTGATAGTTGTTCCTAGTCTGACCGTTTGTGTGTTTATATTAATATGTTTGTACAACACACCCATGATAGAGGAGACATTCCTAAAGTGGGACAACGTTAAAAAAAACAGATACAAAAAAATGGAACAGTAAGTATCTGTAGGGTCCCATATATTTCGACTTCTCAATCTGTCAAAAATACCTCTATTTTATGTACACTTTTGACATTGATTGCCGTTGATAAATAAGATTGTGACTTGATTTTGTAGGTTTTTAAATATGGGCCTTCAGATAATATTCATTACGTATTTACTGTCCTTTTTTTTCCACGTTCTTTTTATTCCACTCCAGGGCAAAGGTCTCCCCCCATTCCCTCCATTTCTCCCAATGTTGTGCCTCATCCCGCCAGTTCCTGAGGAAACATCTCTTTCTCGATCTGCCGGGACCCCGTCTGACTGTGTTAGACGGGACTCCAGTCTTGCGATATGTGGGCCCACAGCATCGCATTATTTGATTAGTAACCTCCACCTCCCTTCTCCTCCTCTACCCTGTATTTATATTTAGTTAAGTCAACCGTGACTAAAAACCACGAAATAATTTTCGACTAGGTTGAAAATTATTACGTGGTTTAGGTTGCTGTTCGTAATTTTAAAGGGTAGTAACACAATGGTACAAAATTGGTCACGTTATTGAACAAAATGGTGCCATTACATTAGTTTGGTACGTAGGTACCACTAATTGTCTAACGACTGTGTAATTTATTTGCACGGCCAAATGTGAATTAGCATAATCACTTAATTTAATTAATAAGCTAACATAATTAGCTAATTGTTAATCCACAGGCAGTTACATAGAGTAAATCATGTGAATTTGGATATACTTATATTTACTGATTAACAAAGTACAAACACACATTTATACTGAGTGGGTAACTCCTCATATGCGTAGCGTTTTCGCACCTATGTTGAGGTTGGCTTCTAGTCCAACTGAATGCAACTGAATACCAGTGTAGTTTAAAATATGGAGCGACTGCCTATCTGACAGCACAAACCAGTTACTGGCATTACAACGTAGAGCTCACAGCGGAGCTGTGTGACTACTCAGGCCCAAATGAGCTAAGAATCTATACCGATGGATCAAAACCCAATCTCGGTACCGGAGTCGGGGTCTTCTCTGAAGACCTAAACATTAAAATATCTAGGCCCTTAGGAATGCTAAGCACTGTCTACCAGGCAGAATGCGTAGGCATCATCCAGGCAGCACACGCCATTGAGGCCAGGGAAGTCACGGATACGCATATCCGTATACTCTCCGATAGTGCCTCAGTCCTTCAATCCTTAGAGAAAAACCAGATCACGTCGAGACTAATACTAGAATGTCATAATGCACTGGAACGCATTACAGTACCAAACCGCAATACAGTGACACTACAATGGATTAAGGGACACAGTGGTTCACTAGGTAACGATGCGGCCGACGAACTCGCCAGAAGGGGTTCCAGCACAAAAGCCTTCGGACCCGAACCCATTGTGCCCATTCCGTTCAATCAGTTAAGAAGTTGGTTAAGAGATTACACACAAACACAAGCGGAGAAATGGTGGACCTCGACACCAGGGTGCAGGCAGTCCAAGGAGGCTATGCCATCCCTGGATACGAAGCTGACCAAGCGCCTTCTGCACCTGGACAGAGAAAGCCTGCGACTGGTGGCGGGGACCATCACCGGACACTGCTCATTGAATAAGCACTTTCACACACTAGGTATCACTGATAGTCCTCTGTGCAGGGCCTGCATGGAGGCGGAGGAAACGGTGGCGCATGTACTCCTTGAGTGCACTGGCGTCACCCAGATCCGCAGGGAGACCCTTGGAACGCCAAACTCCCTTGCGGACGCACTGAGAAGACCGGGAAGATTGATCTGCTTCTGGAGGGAGGTGGGCTGGTTGGAGTAATCGGCCGCTATGGCTCACGTACAATGGTCCATTTTAAGGACTAAGTGCCGAAACCAAACCCCCCTAACATAGAACATAGAACCAGTTACTGGAAAAAAAGCGATTTTGCCTTTTTATGACAAGAGACTAATTCAAAGAATGAATTTGTATGAAGCGTGCAATAGGACGTTGTCGATAATGGCGCGTATTGAAATGAAAACCATTCTATTGCTGGGTTATTAGTGTCAGTCTGAGAGGCAATATAGATTGCCTCTCAGACTGACACTAATAACCCCCTAGCTATAGAGCTAGGGCAATGACCGAATGACCTCATCTCGACGCTGGCGCCAGACTGATACAGACGCTAGCCAGCCTTTCCTAAGCAAAACGTTTTAAAAGTCAGAATTACTGGTGAGTGACCGCTATTAGTCCCTAGGCTCCGTCTTTAGCTGATTTTTATAGTTTATTTTTCATTATTCATTAAATTACGATTATAATGGGTTTCAAGTCATTATCATTTCACAATTTTATCATTGTAATGGGTTTCAATTCTTCATCATTCCTCAATTCATTATCATTATAATGGGTTTAGTTCTATTAGACACAAGTCGACATGGTATAAACACTTATAATTCCAAGCCACAAATTTTATTTTAGAAAAAACAACCAACCCACTTGAAAATTGCAGCATATGTTTGGGATGCAGAATTGACTATTGTTGCTGAATACTGATGTAATATATTCACACACTTTAACATTGTCAAAGTTGCAGGTAGAAGCTAGTAAGGAATTTTAAGGTCTTTTTATTTACATATGCACCTCAGATTATGAAACAAAAGACCGCGCGGAACATTGAGAGTGAAACCAAAAAGCAAATACAAATTCAAAAACGAATACCTACAACACGCTTCGTGCTGTACTGACACGTGTCAGTATAGCACGAAACGCCGCAACGTTAAAAGATACAAATCAGAAAACAAATATAAATTCATAAGCAAATACAATCACGAGATTGAGGGTATTCGCTTTTGAATTTGTATTTGCTTTTTCGGCTTCACTCTCAGTGTTCCGCACAGTCTATCTGCCTTTTGTTTCATAATCTGAGTTATACACTTACTTGTGAAACATGCGTAAGATTCGATGCAGCGTAATAAGACACTCTTGACTCCGGTTTAGCGTAAACGTGTTCTCCTATATGTGTAGTCGCGTATGGTGACGGTGACCGTCGACTGCCTGTGAACAAGTATTGATTGGTTATAAATGCTATATGTTCTATATTCTTCTATGTTCTAAGGTTATACTCAAACCATAGCTTCGAAAAGACTTACCTCCGTACGGAGGTAAGTAGTAAGAGTATGTTTGTTTTTTTAAAGAAAATGTAATAATTAGAGAGAGCCCCTGGTACCCATAACACAAGTTTAATCTTAGCTTGGGTGCCAGAGGTCATTAATCAGTAATATAAGCAATTTAAGAAAAAATATAACAGTCAGAATAGATGTGCACATTTCAAATTGTAAAATTGGAAATAAAGAATTTTATTATTATCTTGGACAGCGTTGACATCGGTACCAATATCATCCGTTTACTTTATTTTTCATAATTAGCATGAAATGTCGATGTAAACAATTCAATTCAGCCACTGTCAAAACAATTCTAGGAAAAAAAAACTGTACACATTTTTAGTTTCTCTTAGTATGGATTAAACTTCCACGCGAACAAAGTCACGGGCAGAATCTAGTCACTATACTAGTCTTATATACTAATATTGTAAAGATGAAAAATTTATATGTTTGTATGTTTGTAACGAATTAACTAAAAAACTACGGGTCCGATGTCAAAGATTCTTTCACCAATCGAAAGATACAAGCAAGCATTATTAAAAAATTAGGGGTCCTTAAGAAAATTCACGCGGGCGAAGTCACGGGCAAAGTGCTAGTAATTTATTAATAAATTTAAGTTGAGTTTGTGTTCGTTATTTTTTAAGAAATAAAGAAAAGCATTTATCATATATATATCATATATTATATGATATAGCATCGACCCCCAGGACAAAAACACAAATAACATAATTAAAAAAAAAGAAACGAAAATTGCTCCTGTACGACGCCAAAAGGCTCCTATCTCAGCATGGTGCTGTAACATTAAAAAATTGTCACAGCGCTGATATTCTGATAGGGCCCAAAGTGAAAAATATAAAAATAAAGTGCAAACGATAAAACGATAAAACAAATATAAATATGTAAACATAAAAATAAATAATAATAATAATATATGTGGGGACATTTCCACACATGGCCATCTGACCCCAAACTATAGAGACCCTGTACTATGGGTCTCAGACAGCTGATATACATACACAAATACATTTTTTTTTTATAAATACATACATATATAGATAAACAACACCCAGACACAAGGCAAACACAAGTGCTCATCCCACAAATGTTTACCCTGGGCGGGAATCGAACCCGCTACACGCTGCGCAGCAGTCGATCGCTCAGCCACTGCGCCAACCGTGTCGTCAAATAAAATAATAATAAATTACATCTACACCCCACGTAACCAAACTGGTCGTTCGGGCTAATCTCCGTATCTCATGGTTCAATTTTGTAAATTCTTTCGCTATTGAGAAGCTAAGTCACCAGTCCCTGAGTGATATAGGCTACATATTTTATCGAAATCAGCAATCCGTAAAAAACTCACGCAGACGATTTCGCGGGCAAAAGCTTGTTACATTTCAAATTAACTAATGAAATCTGTCCGTGTGGTGTCGGATGTAAAGAATAGCACTATCCCCCATATCCTTCCCGTGGGTGTCGTAAGAGGCGACTGGGGGACTCATCAGAGAATGGGCAGCAGCGTTCTCTGTGCCTTTGTAACAACCATACTGCGATCGCCAACCAGCCTGCCAAGCGTGGCGATTATGGCAAAACCCCCCCATTTCTTGGGAGAGGCCTATGTCCAGCAGTGGACATCTTTCGGCTGAAATGATGATAATGATGAAATGAAAACTAGCGATTTAGCGCAACTCAAAATCTAAACGATTGCTAGAACGGCGTAGCAGCATTGACACACACTAGTACAATACAATGCATCAGAAAAAAAAAATGCACGAAATAAGCATGAATCATTGAAATTGATCGGCAAACGACAGCGCACGATGTTTTACAGTGCTTTTTAAAATAATTGTCTAAAATAAATGAGCTCGTATAACGGACTGAAAAATATTCTGTACATTAAGCATAACATTTACTGTCATAAAATAAATATATCAGTTATGTTTTTATTTAAATACTGGTGAAAAAAAATTGTCAACGTGAACCGATTTTCTACTTTTTCAACATTGTTTTTTAATACATAATAGTAATATTTTCGTAATTTTGGCTCTGTAGCTGTCTCTATGACTGTATATACTGTTGGAAAAACGCGTAAAACAAAATATTTTGGCATATTGTAATGGTTGTATTCGTCCTGAAAGTTAACTATGACGTCTATTTTCGTAAAACGATGTGATAGAATTGTCTTTGCTTTAAAAAAACATAATTAATAATTATACTTTTACTATGTAGCTGTCTAAATCAAGACTTAGTCTATCTAAAACTGATTATTGTCTTTAAATAATCTGCTCACATAATTACGATATTGCTCTGGGCAAAACGCAAAAACATGAAGTTTTCGTCACGAATCGAATACGCGCTCTTAAGAATGTCATTACTCAGTTTGCACAGACTTCTCAATTTCGGTTAAGTAGATATTATTTCTTAAACACAGATTTTACCAAGAATCTCCATACAGCTTTTTGTCAAAAGAAAATCTCACTTCCACGCTCCAAGAATAATTTTCATCAGAACTAAATCAAACTTATCAAGTAATATCACGCGACCTCTTTCCCTGAAAACGTTTACCTTGTTTTAAAGAAAATCTCTGAGATTTTGCGGTTTGAATGTAAAGTATAAAGAAGGAATTAAATGGAATTCGTCAGTGAATATAGTCGCGAATGAACTACCTTTACCATAAATCCAGAAACAAAAGGTTTTCTCAAAATTTTACGTTACTCACCTGATGGCATTATTCACGCTAAGTGCAGTAATAGAAATGTTCCAAACCCTGTTTCTAGGTAGGTATTATAGTAGTTAATGTATTCCTAGGAACCAGATTCCTCATCACTTCACTTCAATTCAGCTTACTAGAGGTCCACTGTTTAGACCTCTAGTAAGCCTCATTCAAGGCGCGCCATAGACCGTGATTTATACATTATTAAACTTACTTATAATAGTGTAATTCAATGTAAAATACTAATTTGATCATATAATTTATAGTGGTAATTATGTATTTTATTGTCTTTACATGCATCTTATTTCCAAACTCGTCTGCTATTTACTTTCACTC
Source organism: Charanyca ferruginea (assembly GCA_947361185.1). Classification (NCBI taxonomy): domain Eukaryota; kingdom Metazoa; phylum Arthropoda; class Insecta; order Lepidoptera; family Noctuidae; genus Charanyca; species Charanyca ferruginea. The sequence goes on along the minus strand of OX376058.1, from coordinate 23,967,770 downwards.
GTATTTATTAGGTTTTTTACCTTTTCTAGACGGTTAAAAGATATGTATAATTGTTTACATGCAATATTTATATTGTCACAATACTGTCATCTTGTGACATTCAAATACTTTCTAAATCAGGCATTTCATAACACTATGAAGTCTACTCATACTAAATCCCTTGACAACCTTTTCGAAAACACTAATACGAATTCTGGCCGCTACTAGTCATAGAGTAAAATTAAATTTCTTGCTAAATTCAAAATTATCAAAATAGAAGAAAAAGCCTTGTCAACCTGATTGAAGAAAAGCGTTTGGCTAGCAGATTATTCCTGAATTTGAGTGTGTAAGCTGATCGATTTCTTACGCTGAAGATTGTTACAAAGCTGTTCTCTATTTTACTCTCCATACTAAACAGTGTAGTTAAATTATAAACTACGTCACAGCCATACGCCTTCTGATGAGCAACTCATTCGCATAGAAGCGAAGAAATTTGTGAATTACTTTATTGTGACTTCGCTCCACCGTTCATATCATCGTGAACGTAAACGGTGCACAAGTTTTTCTGTGCCTAAACTAAGTGGTGCGTAACCCATCTTATATCTTTCTCCAGACCAACTCATTTTTTAACAAGTCCGCCATACTATTCCTAAACCATTACAACTGCTAAAAGTCAGAATCAACAATGGCGACCACCAGAACAGTGCCGAATCAAGATGCTCGCCGAGTCCTGGACAAACGTTACAACTGTCTTTCACCTCGCCACGAAATTAATCAGAAAAGAACAGTGAAGAACTAAGAAAAAAAAGTATATTTTTCCGTTTCCAGAACAGAACAAGGCCAATTTAAAACTTTACTGGCGACTCCTAGTTGCCAAGCAACAGGGATTAAAATTATCAAAATTACACGTGCGCGAAAGACACACATTTCCGCGAAATGGACGAATTCCACATTGATACATAAAATACCACGAATACTGCCCTAATTATTTTACAGGCATTATCCATTATAATTAAGCCATTTACGAACGAATGACATGTTATTATTTGTTCCAGAATTTTCGTAAGGAATTTTCCAAGCGAATAATAAAAATACTAAAGTGAAATTTTGTGTAACATTCCATAAGTTACATTTTCTCATTTGCTATAAATGCCTTTGTGTTGAGAAATATTTTGTTGATACTGCAAATGGTCTTGTAGTGTATGTATGTTAGGGTACTTTAAAAATGTATTACCTACTTGAAGTCCTACTACTTACTAGTTATAATAATTGCGAAAGTTTGATGATTTCGTGAAAGCAAACACGAGAAACAAAAAGTTTTTTTCGTGTTTAGCTATAGGAGTCTTTGGTGCACGAATAAATTCGCGCTTATGTAAAAAACACTCGCGCACCGAATGCTCGGAAACTTTTCAGAACGAATGATCGGGGTGAGTACAATCCATTATAGGTAAAAAAGTCCAAAGAATTTAAATTTAATAAAAATAATGTCGTCAAAAATTACGAACTATTACTTACCAAAAGGAAACTTGTGCAGGCTAGCGATAGTGGCATAGGATCCAGTAGAACTCGGTGGTCTCCCAAGGGTGTCGAGTCTTAGAAGTACATTCTGATGACTGCCGTACGCTGCGGTCGTGTATGAAGTGCTGAAAAGAAAGCCAGTGTTAATATTTTTATCCAAGTGTTGTGGAACCCACAAGAAGAGATAGTGTAATTGACGTATGTTGGTATTGATTTCTGGTAGGGTTCAAATCTATTGAACCCTACCTTTTTGCGTGTTGTCGTGAGGACATATTAGTTTTCAGGATTCCGTACCCATAGGGTAAAAACGGGACCCTATTAATAAGACTCCACTGTCCGTCTGGTCACCAGGCTGTATCTCATGAACCGTGAAAGCTAGATAGTTGAAATTTTTACAAATGATGTATTTCTATTGCCGCTAAGACAACAAATGCTAAAAACAGAATAATATAAATATTTAAGGGGGGCTCCCTTTTGCTCGATATTAAAAAAAAAAAAAAAATATATTGTCTAATGTTGTATAGATAATAGTGCGAAACCCTGAGTGCGCGTTAAAAAATTTCATTACACATTTCAGTTTATTTGAAATTTATTAGATTTATTTTTAATTTGTTGTGATATTAAAGTCAAAGTCAAAGCATTTATTTCAATTAAACCATTTACAGGCACTTTTGAATTGTCAAGGAGTCGGTCAGTTAGTCAGAACGTTGAAGCTAGATGCTGGTTCCAAAACGTAGGTAGGTCTCTATAGAGAAGGACGAGCAAGAAACTCCACGGACACTCTTTTAAAATCTGGTTTTTACACAATACTGCTTACATTATTCTTGTTGCTTCTAAGTATATGTGAAAACAATGAAGGTAATCTAGAAATACAAAATATATAAAATAATCAAGATAAAAACCACGGCAGTTAAGAGTTGACCAATCTCTACTGACAGCGCCCGTTCACGACCATGACGCGTGAATCAGCACCATTCAGCTCAACCATTTTGGAGGGAGTTGAATGATCCAACACACGCGCCACCATCAGCGAGACATTTGAGTGAGCATGACAATTCTCTCAACCGCCATGCTCATTTATTGACCAGAGGATGAGCTGCAGCGTCCTTCTGAGCACCATAATACCTACTGCGATCGGCAACATGCAGCGGCCAAGTACGGCGATTACGTTTGAACCTCCTTTCGGGGAGACCTATTCCCAGAAAGTGGCGTCTAAGGGTTGACATGATGATGATGACTGTCTAGTTTAAAATATTTCGATATCAAATTTCATTTTCATATATCACACTGGTTATGAGTAGAAAATATAATGCAGATACTGCATTTTGCAACTGCAAATAACTTTCCGATACTCAAGAGATAAAATAATAATACAAATGTTACTATCACTAAACTGGGAAAGTAGGTTAGGTAGCCAGTAAACATTATTAATTATTTATAGCTAGCACACTGGTAGTGCATGTGAGCTTAGTATTGATTCCACCAGCTGTATAGAATGACATAGTGTACATATACAGCTGCAGTTTTAATAGAATCGTTATACATTCATTGCTTTCTCCCCGGCTACGCCTTTTAAGCAACTTTAAAGTATTTTCAGAGCATCGATCATTCGATTCGTGACGAAAACTTCATGTTTTCGCGTTTTGCCGTGAGCAATATCGTAATGATGTGAGCAGATTATTTAAAGACAATTATCAGTTTTAGAAAGATTAAGTCTTGATTTAGGGAACTACAGAGTAAAAGTAATTTTTTTAATTATGGTTTTTTAAAGCAAAGACAATCCTTTCATAGCGTTTTACGAAAATAGACGTCAGAGTTAACTTTCAGGACCAATACAACCATTACAGTATGCCAAAATATTATGTTTTATGCGTTTTTCCAAAAGGATACAACAGAGCCAAAATTACGAAAATATTACACTTATGTATTAAAAAACAATGTTAAAAAAGAACAAAATCGGTTCACTTTGACAATTTTTTTTCACCAGTATTTGAATAAAACCATAACTGATATATTTACTTTATGAAAATAAAGGTTGTGTTCAATTTACAGAATATTTTTCAGTCCGTTATATAAACTCATTTATTTTAGACAATTATTTTAAAAGGCACTGTAAAACATCGCGCGCTGTCGTTTGCCGATCAATTTCAATGATTCGTGCTTATTTCGTGCGTATTTTTTTTTCTGATACACACAAACAGACCATTGTATTGTACTAGTGTGTGTCAATGCTGCTACGCCGTTCTAGCAATCGTTTAGATTTTGAGTTGCTCTAAATCGAATACGCGACCTTAAGATTAGGTTATAATAATTAGTAAGGTCAAACTTTAGGAGTTAATTTACTATAATAAAATAAATAATAATCAATTTATTTTCAGGTAACTGTGTGTATAGATAAAATACACAACACAAAATAATTTTAAGCAATAATTATATCTATACTTACTAATATTATAAAGCTGAAGAGTTTATTTGTTTGTTTGTATGTTTGGTTGAACGGGTTGATCTCAGGATCTACTGGTTCGAATTGAAAAATTATTTTTGTCTTGAATAGTCCATTTATCGAGGAAGGCTATGGGCCCATGTGAAGCCGGGCCGGATCGCTAGTTATGTATAAAAATCTTATCAACTAGGAATGAATGGGTAAGCAATGATTTATGTTAATATGTGGTTAGCATTTTTTTGGCAATTCTCTGTTTTTGGGTTAATGATTAGTTAAAAAGTCATTTGCTTTAATAGAATAGCAAGATATAAAAGTTTTAATTATAATTTGACATTAAAATGGGGTTTAAATTTTGGTCATCATTTATTGTCAATATAAAGTGTTTTCTCGTAGATCTCATGATCTCATGGTGCTCTCTTGGAGATCTGGGCCTCAAGTCTGCTATTACAATAGTGTCAGAATGGTCTATCATTGATTTTCATAATGACGCCATTATATTAGTAGATTACCAAACTTGTCAAAATCAACAATTATGAAATCAATTATATACCATTCTGACACTATTGTAATAGCAGACTTGAGGCCCTGGTGGTTCGTTAAACAAGCCATGAAAATTTACAAAATGCATTTATAGTCAATTAAAACTAGGGATCAGGTACTTAAATGCATAATATTTCCCTAAAGTTCATTATCCCTAGAAAAGTATGGATATAACTGATAGAAATTGTTGATTTCAAGGATAAAAATCCCGCGATTCAGAGATCGCATAACAAATCAATTGCATATTTAATGTGTTTCTAAATCTAGTTTCTCCATACGAAGCCAAACCTGAACTTTATACAAGTGTGCATACGATTATCCGATCCCTATTAATAATAATAATACTTATTAATGTTTATTATTAAAATTTCCACGAAACAATAGTAATGTCCGAAATCACACGAGACTTTGTAACCAGACTTTGTAAAAACTTGATTTAAAAGAGTGTCCGTGGAGTTTCTTGCTCGTTGTTCTCCATAGAGACCTACCTACGAGTTTTGGAGCGAGCAACTAGCTTCAACTCTCTGACTAACTGACCGACTCCTTGACAATTTAAAAGTGCCTGTAAATGGTTTAATTGAAATAAATGCTTTGACTTTGACTTTGACTAACATTTACAACTTTTCACACGTCATAGATTAAAGTCATGTGCCATGATAGCGTAAGCCATAAACGATTTTGTAGAAACATAAATTTATATTTTCATGCCATAAAAGTTCCCGTGATAAAGTCGTGGGATATCGAGTAACTATAAAAACATTTTGCCTGTCTATCATAGAACCTTCCGTACCACATCATCCATCACATATGTCGGGGGGTCGCTGCCCCCTATATGTTTTTGGGGTTTGGCGTAAGTTAAAAGTTAAATGGCGGTTTGAAAATGATACTTTTTCTATCAATATTTTTCTTATTTTATAGAATGGAAATCCTTTATAAATCAATTAATCAAACAATTACAGTTTGTGGTGTTAGTAAAAAAACAAACTTAAAAACTGTCTCAGCAGACTAAAATGACAAATAATAATGTAATAAATATCGTCGAGTCATCGTATACGCTCCGCAACATCATGTCAACCTTTAAACGCCCACTACTGGGCATAGGTCTCCGCGTTTTTGTTTAATTTTGTCGCTTGAATTTTACAGCGATTAAGTGAATTTTTGATATGTGTGTAAAAAAATATTAACTTTTATATTTAATGGAAAATTAAAAGAATTTTCCTTCTAACTGGAGCGAAAGAGAAATATCATAAATACCTACACATAATTATCCACTACGAACAGATAGCATACAACACTGCAACTTTTGTTAAACATATTATGTATTTCAATTGTATTTTTTGTTAATAAATTGGTATTTTTCATTAAATTTCGCAGCTCGACATTATTTTCAGTTCAGAAAAAAAAACATCAGTACGAATAAAAGCTTGTAAAAAGACTTAAGTATCAATCCAATACGCTTTACCTTCTCAATTGCACCAACCAACATGTTTAAGGTCAACTTCAACCTGATATTGTGTTGAAATTGGTATATTATTGAAAAATTTATAAAGCTCCGAAGGTTATCGAGGGCCGGGTCCCCTATACAAGAATATTTTCTAAGAATTTAGTTCTCCTTAATTTACGGGCAGTTTATATGCCATGCATAATGTATCGCCATTGTGTGCTTTGTGCTGAGTTGTTCTATTGTAGAAAGCAAATTTTAGCCCTAATTCTTCTTTTAATAGGAAAATTTGTATATCAAGCCCGAATAGATGTAAACAGTGAGTTTGTTTGAGTTAGAGTTAAAACAAAAAAGTTCCTTCTAATCATCAGCAGGTACCTACTTATTTGTCATTAGAATGACTATTTTCAGTTCATTATGTATTTTAAGAGCATCGAGAACAAATTATGGCAGAAAAACTGTTGTATATGAGGGAACACAGCCTCATAATTAACTAGCTTTTGCCCGCGACTTCGTCCGCGTGAATGTCGGTTATCGCGGATGTAGACAAAGTCCCGCATTAAAAAGTAGCAAATGTCCTTCCCCAGGGTTCAAGCTATTTTCATACCAAATTTTATCAAAATCGGTTTAACCGTTTCGTCGTGAAAGCGTAACAGGTACTTTCGCATTTATAATATTAGTCTGGAAGTATGGATTACCTAAAGTGATCAAGGAGTCAAAATCTCTTCCAACTTTTAAAAGGCTATTACAGCACCATGTGTTACAAATGTTACCATAAGTTTTTATTATTGTGTTTTTCTTTTCCTCAAAGAAGTGAATAAGTATTATTCTTTTTGAATGAAAAAACCGATATTGTTTTTATATTGCTTTGCAACCATATAACGGGGTGAAAAGGGATGCAGGGATGAACTGTCTTAGTTTGTTGATTACAAGGACTCCAATGAATTACTAAATATTTTTTAATTTTTTTGTGTCCGTGGTGTCTTTCGTCCTCTTTAAAATTTCGTCCCAATTCACCTCTGTATCCCTACGAGTATTCTCCTCGTTTTATGACTTAAGTGAGATGTATGATCACAGTTAGAATGACAGTGGTAGACAACAACTATAAACCACTAGATAATCAGACTCTATCAAGATCAATTTGATCCTATCCAACAAATCGTTTTAATGGTTCCTTGTATTTCTATCACTGCCGTTGCTCTCAATTTCATACCTATAGAAACGTATAAAGATACATTTTGTTCAAATTTTGCATGAATAATGTCTACTGGTCTCGTCAATCTTTATACAGTATATATACATAATCACGCTATTTGCTAAGAGGGAAGATCTATTTCGTTCAAATATCTGTTTCATTCCCCAGTATACCACAGAACTGCTATTTTAGTATTAGACCAAATAAATTAAATTGGAGGATTGTGATGACATAGTATTCAATACGTATTTTCGCTATATTTAATTCGGCTAATGTTTAACGAACCTCCAGATATAGTAAATGACCTCCAAAAATAGTAAACGATCACCAACATTTAACCCCATTTTAATGTTTAACGTACCTTCAGATATTGTAAATGAACTCCAAAAATAGTAAATGATCACCAACATTTAACCAAAGTATTGTAGGAATGTATGAGTTTGACTGTAAAAAGCGATTTGTTTCTGGCACTCGGCGGCCGCTGCCGCGGCACGCTCGCTGCGCTCGCCCCCCTCTTGCGTAGGGGGTCACAGTTCTAACCTAACCAAACCATGTCGGATCCGCCCCAGGAGGGACTTAAGGGTCCCAAGATTTGGTGATCATTTACTATTTTTGGTGGTCATTATTATTTATTCCCATTTAATTCCACGTGAGCGAAGCCGCGGTTACAGGTAGTCAGGCAATTCAATTTATAGTTAGGTATTACATCTGTGCTACACAGCGTTATGCTACGCAGCGGTCGGTGCTACGCGTCGCTGAACCGTAGTACATCACTGTCCAGCTACGGAGCTACGAACGTAACGCTCAGTGCTACGATATTTTGTTTGGCATATTTCAATTTTATTATTCGGTGAGGAAAATATTTTGTTAAAAGATTGGTTTTTGAAAATTGAATTTCCCTACTCTACTCTACATTAGAGAAAAAAAATCATCAAAACAAAATTTTTAAAAATCCAATTTCCTGTCCCTATTTATTTTTTCATAGATGCCAGAAACCCAATCTTAAACTTCTAAGTCAAGCGTAATGTTTGTTTTTCTAGTTAAACAACTTTGTTCAACGAGCCGGCTATTGAATTTACTTCGAGTAGCGAAACTCTTGAAACTTCTAAAAATATTTCGCTCTCGACTATAATGTGATTAGATTTCATTGCTGCTTCGAGAGCAATTAAGTACTTTGTAAGGCATCGTCAGTTACCTACTTACGTAAAATATTAGGAACATACGAGTTCTTTTATTTTTGTGTTGTTCAATTGTTTTGTTATAAGGAAAAATCGGAATGGTATGAAATCAAATACAAAGCTGTAACTAGAGATTTTGCCTGGCAACCTGGAAACACGAGTTCTGTTCAATTTTATTTTTTACGTATTCATTTTAACGCTTTTGAGGCCATATGGTCTACCTGAGATGTCACTTTAAATATGTATAGTTTAGGAAATAAACGGACACAAAAATCATGGGGAAGGGAAGTGTAATCTTCTATATAATAAAAATGAATCGTTATTCGTTAGTCTCGCTAAAACTAGACAACGGCTGGACCGATTTGGCTAATTTTGGTCTTGAACGATTTGTGGAAGTCCAGGGAAGGTTTATACGTTAAGAAAATTGTCAATTTACAACTAGTTGTCAATAAATTATAAATGAATACCCTTTGAATTTGGTCAATATATCCTTTTACCTTTACATTGACCGATGGGACGGCAATCCGATATTACTGGGGAGAGATCAGGCGCAACACTTAATGCACGGCTTTATGTACTTTCCGTGGAACAGGGTTATCACACCACCAATTTCCAAACTCCAGGCTGTTACTAAGAAATTCTGAATGGAAAACCTATTAACAATTGGCGCTCAGCAGTGCCACGGGACCAACGACGCAGTACAACCGCATATTTACATATTGTATTATTATGTACATAATTATCTACTTATTGCTTATGCCGTGTGGTGCCGACCGTGAATAGCACCACCCCATTTCTGCCCGTGGGTGTCGTAGAAGGCGACAGAGGATGGGCGGCAGTGGGTGGGCTTCTGAGTACCTTAACACCTACTGCGATCGCCAACATGCTTCGGCCAAGCATGGCGATTACGTCTGAACCTTCCTTGGGGGAGACGAATGCACAGCCGAAGGCGTCTAAAGGTTGACATGATGATGATAATGATGACCTACTTATTTCCTTCACCAATAGAAACAATTCAATAGAACTGCCTAATTACTGTCTTAAATAACACCATTCCTTTTGATATTTAGTTGATATTGTTGTAACATAAAGCTAAATAAATTACGGCAACTTTATTTCACAACTTCGCGAATTAACTCGAACAAAGTTGCAGAGTGAGATAATTTGCGTCAAACTTTGAAGCCGTATATTTTGTTAAATACAAATCGGACGCTAAATATTGTTGATGCGTATAAATATTAACGAAGTAAATTACTTTATTTTGTTAGTGATTTATTGTTATTTCTTCAAGTTTTAGTTATTTTGATACTTTTGTTTATACGGTAAATTACTTCGACGACACGGTTGGTGCAGTGGTTGAGCGATTGGCTTTTGTGCTACGTGTCGCAGGTTCGATTACCGGAACAAATATTTATATGACCTATAGAGGCTGCAGATAGTTGTTTGTGTATGTGAGTTTCTATGCTTGTACCCACGATACGTTTTTCCTGCAGGAAACTCCTAGTTCAGAGAATTGTTTTTCTTTAAAAACTCTCAGATACCAAAATAAAAATGAGTGGTTCTAGTTAGGATAGCAAAACAATACTCTGTATTTATTGTTTTTAAGTACCTATGTACAATATTTACAAGAACAATAAAATAGAAAACCTAAAGTATTAAACTAAAAACAAAAAACAAAAACCTAACACAATAAAGCATCATAAAATTCGTCCACATCGCCGTCAACTGGAAATGTACCCAAGAGACTGGCAGCATTGCCACGTTGGATGGCAATGCTTAATCTCCGAACAAGGTAAAAATCAGCTCTTGAGTCGCGGGAAGTGTCAACCAACCTTTTGGACATTTCCTTAAAAAGAAGATGTGCACTCGATAGCAAAATCATTTATTTTTACAAGGAAATTGATCTGCCATGCGAGAAAAAAAGATGAGGGTTATATCTTAAGAACATTTTTATCAGAAATTGCAATGCGTATTTATATGAAACATCTTTTGACGTGGATGTTAAATTTTTATATTTGCTTCCATAGATTGAGGCAATTCAGAAAACTGACGATAACAAAATTGGGGGATAAAGTTCATCATCGATCTATTCTAATATATACATTTAGATTAAACATTTAATTACACGATAGCTAAAGAATCAAAGAATTTATTTCAATTTTCAATTCGTTAGAAAATGATTATAACATACGTATTATACCTATACGTATAATAGAAGTTAACACTTCATTCGAGTTTCCCGCACGGAATATTTTACGTAAGACTTACATATTTGACTGTGGTAAAAATTCTATGGAGCCGTACAAGCTATGGCGAGGGAACAAAATCGAATTTTCGAAGCATTAGCTTTAAATGGTGTTTCTCTATTTTAGTATATTTATACATAGTTTTAATTTCATAATGTAAAATATTTAAGGTTTAGTTTTTATTAATAATATCTTCTATTTCAAAGCAAGTCAGTTAGTTACTGTTTAACAATCCTAACGCAATCACATTTAAGAAAATATTACCCGTAAGTACGCGTATTCACGTAAAACTTAAATTTAATTTAAACTTAAGTTTAATTGTATTATACAAATTTTGAAGCTTGTAATTAGCAAAAGTTTGTTGAAAATATTGTTATTTAAATATGTTATTAGTCTGTAAGTTTTCTTCAAAATAAATAAAATAAATAAAATAAATAAAATAAATAAAATAAATAAAATAAATAAAATAAATAAAATAAATAAAATAAATAAAATAAATAAAATAAATAAAATAAATAAAATAAATAAAATAAATAAAATAAATAAAATAAATAAAATAAATAAAATAAATAAAATAAATAAAATAAATAAAATAAATAAAATAAATAAAATAAATAAAATAAATAAATAAAACACGGCCGTATCCACCACAACACAGTTACACCCTGATTTGTACCCCTTGTATAATGTTTCGTGGTATTCAACTAGGTACATTACAATAGCTTACTTACTGTATAGAATCATGATGCCTCGCCTTACTGCCTCTCCTGTACAATGTGCCTGCTGCAGCAGCGGCAGTTAGCAATGCTAGTGCAGCCGCCGCACACCCCCCCGCAGCAAATAACACCCCCCCTGTGTTCTGTGACGCGTCGCCTGCGAGACGAGCGGTCTCGTTGTGGGTCACTACTGTTGATAGACCTGGTGAAGAAATAATGTTGGTCAATGTACTGCTGAGCTATTGCAATCCGGTAATTATTACACTTTTTGTTTTGTGTCCCACTGTTGGGTATAGGCCTCCTCTTTCCCGTTATTTACTTCTCTGTCTTGTACAGTCTCTGTCACAATTCTCATAATTTGAAACCTTTAAAATCTAGTAGCAGTCTCTCAAATGAGATCGTGTAAATCTTGCCATGAATGTATGTAAAATTGAAACATTTTTGACATTGATATAGAGACTACTATGCGATCGTTTCTAAAAAATACTAGATTTGCCCTCCTAATCATCACAATACTTTCATAGCGGTCGGTCTTTTCGTAGAAAAGAAATACTTAATGAATAAAATTCAATAGTAAACAATATCTAGTAGTTTAAAATTCTAGAGTTGAAGGTCAACCTTTAATCACACGGAGAAGGAAGAAGAGGCACCAGAAATAGAAAAAGTCAGGGAAACCTAAAGGATTGTTTCATATGAAAAATCGATGTCCAATAATAATACGGTAAGTACTTTAAATTCGGTGCCAGAGTCATTTATAATTGCTAATTAGGTGGACAAGGCACTTGGCAGCTTTACCGACAAGTTGAAATACATTGCAGGCACTTCAGACCACGATAATCGGTCCAACGTTGTTTAGGATGCAGGATTTGTAGAGTAAAATATAAAAATGTTAATCACTTTATGTTTTCGTCGACCAAAGAAAATAAATGTAGCTAATCGACTACCAAACACTTTTTGTCCAAAACAGGTGCAACAATTTACACAGCATCATAGACACAGCACTGTAAATCAGTCATAAATAATAATATCATAAAACTACAAAAATGTTAACGCTTCCCCATAAAAAAGGACACACCCACCGCTTATGCCCACTAAATTGAATGCCGAGTGTAATAAAAAACTCGAAAATAAAGGAGGGTGTATAATGGTGACATAATGAGCTTGGATACTCTGCCTTTATTACAACGTCCCCTAATATTAAACCCCTGAACGTTTTACAGGTGGATGAGCTAGAATAAGCGAGGATATTGCCTGTTAAGTGTCAATTTAGGCTAAGTGGTGAACCGATACGGTTTTGAACAGTTTTTATTCCAATTATGGATAATTTGAGAAGCCGTTGGTTTAGGCTCTCGTAAACCAACGGCTTAGGGTAGGGTAGATAGAAAATAGAAAGTCTGACACCTAGTCTTATCAAGGGGTATCGTGTTACCCAGTAACTGGGCTGTTGAGGGAACATAGGCAGTCGTTCCATTCTAGTTAGCCTAGAAGGTGACCCAAAAGTTGAGGAAAATTAAAATTAAAGGTACCTAATAAGCAAATTTTTAAAATCAAATTAAGTTTTCAATAGGATAACATCACAATAATATTAATTCATAAAATATTATATAGGAGAAAGTGTAACGATACACGCGTAATCGTTTTTTCAGCAAAACTACTAAACCAGTTTTGATAATATTGTCCCTGGATTCAAATTATCTTCATTCCAAACATCAAAATCAGCCATTTTGTCTTGAAAATGTAACAGATAGACAGTCAGTCAGATAGACAGACTGACTAAAAATATTAGTATAGCTGTCTGACACCCATAGTACAGGGTCTTCCTAGTTTGGGGTCAGATGGCCGTGTGTGAAATGTCCCCACATATTATTATTATTATTAGTATGGATATCAGTCTAAAAACGCCAATCCGCCTTCAGCAAGTGGTGATCAATGCTTGAGCCTGCCCCGTTTAAGAACAAAAACTGGCCAAGTGCAAGTCGATCTCGGGCACGAAAGGTTCGGTACCATTATCTATAGAACATTAGACACTATAATATTATAATCTTTTTAGGGTTCCGTAGCTCAAAAGGAAAAAACGGAACCCTTATAGGATCACTTTGTTGTCCGTCTGTCTGTCAAGACCCTTTATCTCGGGAACGCGTGAAAGTATATCGAGTTAAAATTAAAAATATATACTCAAGTCTACAATCCCTTGAAGCTGTGAAAAAATCAAACTTCTAAGTTAACGTGAAAAAAGATACGGCCGTTTATGCCGCAAAAAGACGGGTCCTTCCCCGTGACACACTCAATAATAAAAATTTAAAAGGGACTTCCTGTTGACCTAGAGCTATGAAATCTGGCAAGTAATATCATCTTATACTACAAATACAGGGAAAAGTCTTAAAACTATACATTTGTAATTAAGTCATGAAAATATAGTCTTTATTTAAAGACCGTAATCATCGATGTATGCTCGATCATAATTGTATGGGTGACCAAAACACGGAATTTGAACGGAACTCTCGGTGGGTGAGTCTGACTCGCACCTGTCCCGTTTTTTTAATATCGAGCATAAAACCGGTAAAAATCACGTTTGTTTTGTTTGTTTGTTTTTAGTATTTGTTGTAATAGTGGCAACAGAAATACATCATCTGTGAGAATTTCAACTCTCTAGCTGTCACGGTTCACCGGTTCATGAGATACAGCCTGGTGACAGACAGTCAGACGGACAGTGGAGTCTTAGTACAGTTCGTGTAATAGTGTTTTGTGGTCCCGTTTTTACCCTTTGGGTACCGAAACCTTAAAAGTTTTTGCCTTGCAGTGGGACAAAAATACGCCGCGTGATATTATTTTTTAGCTACATGTGGCGGCGTTTCGTTGAGCGAGAAGCCCGTGTATAGGAACCTTTAGAAAGGCTGTTATAAACTTCCAGTCACCCAACAGGTAATTTCCGAGACTACTCAACCGATTAAGGACACAGAGGCTCCAAGGAATAAGACTTTTACCATTAAGAAGTTCACAACTTCAGTGAGGGCAAACGATTATTACCTACCAACAGGTTAGAACTTTTACTCAAGTGGAAACTTATTGGGTTGAAATTGTATTGTTTTAATTTTTCAAATGGAAGAAACTCGAGGTAGATTTAGGGCGTTGAAGGACCTAGGCAAATAACCGAGCACCCATCAATGAGCGCTTATACGGGCTCTCAATTACTAGACTAGTTACTAATGTGACCGTCATGAGTAGCCTCGGCTAGCCTGAAAGTCTAAAAACAGACTCCAGATACAAATTGGTCGATACTAAGAATACCTATTCAGGTGAAGATATATATACAATTTCCGCCTAGAGTGTAAATTCGGTGCAATGTTTCTCAAACAGTGCTACAACCGTTTAGTACCCCTGTTGGACGTCACTAATGGAGCCAAACTCGTAGTTAAATTCTAGGTCAATTCAAGAGAGTCTGGCATCGACTAGTTAAGACGACCGTGACCATACCTACTAGTCAGCAGTGTACAAGAATGAGTTAAAATCTCGTGAATTCATAATTTGTAAATCCATACTCCATACTAATATTACTGGGTATCTTCAAGGCACGAGTGAACTGGTTCATCATAGGCAAGGCATCTTAGGCCGCATCATCTTTTAACATCAAGTGTCATCATCATCATGTCAATCTTTAGACGCCCACTGCTGGGCTTAGGTCTCCCCCATGGAGGTTCAGCCGTAATCGCCATGCTTGGCCGATGCATGTTGGCGATCGCAGTAGATGTTATGGTACTCAGAAGGACGCTGCTGCCCATCCTCTGGTCAATATCCCTCCGTCGCCTTCTACGACACCCACGGATAGAAATGGGGTGTTGCTATTTGCGACCGGCACCACACGGCTAACAGACATCATTAGGTGTGTTGCGGTCAAACGCAAGCCTGTTAGAATATTAAAGAAAAAACGTGAAACTAGCTTTGTTTGTACCACTAGGTACATAGGCGACAGCCGACATTCACGCGAAGTCGTGTTCGAAAGCTAGTATTACCTAAATGGCATTATTTTTGCACGTTCGAAATATCCGTAAAGTCGATTTAAAATCACATTGGCTTACTACTTATTTATCAACGATAAGTAAAAACTAATCAAATGTTAAATATTATAGAAAAACAGGAGGGAGTAAGAAAAACCAATCGATGTAAATGAGTACAGGCAACTAATGCTACCAACTAAAGCTTCTAATACACACGCCCTGGTAGTACATACCTACACACATAATAATAATATAATCACAATCTAAAACATATGTACCCCAACTGAATATCAATTAGAAAGATTCTAAAGACGATAGAAATTACCATACTGAACACGAAAATTATGAATCTTTTGATGTGGCCCGAAATAAACCTCCTTGTTTCATGAAAAAAAAAAAGAAAATGGCGAAAAAATAAACATAAAGAAATGCTAACGCGTGTAAAAGGAACAAGAAAATTTCCAAGTCAAATAAAATGTACAATGGAACAATCGATACTGTCTTGTAAACACATTAAAAGAGGGGTGCTTAGGGCTGCCGAAGGATTTTCATGAGATTATTGTAACGCATGGATTACTGAGGATTTTTAAACAATTTTTGGTAGGGTTTCTACTTTGTTTATTTATTTATTTACACTTTATGCACGAAAGTACAAAGGCGAACCTAATGCCATTAGCGTTCTCTACCAGTCAACCGAGGGTGGTGAAGGGATAACATGGAAGGTGTATAGATAATAAGTACTGAGTACTTAGATCTTTTATTTTTGGGACATTTTTCACTTTTCACACTTTTTTTTAATACATACATTTATATAGATAAATAATCGCACTACACAACCGTTCCGGTCGAGCGCCATATTGCAACTGCCGCGTGACGTCGGCGCACGAGACGATCAACACTTCAGTCAATACACTACAGGTACTGATCGGATATCTATGGGTAGGTACTATTGACCAAAATATGATTTAACTACTAATAGATAGATCGCGCTGTCGGTCAAGTTAAAATAATACCACCCGACAATTGTCCCACCGCTGATGTCTGTCGCTTCTCACACAGAAAACGCACTATCATTGACCTCAACGATTGCTCAAGGCGGGTTGGCGATTCCGGTCTTATACTAATTATAGGTACCCTACAGGATCCCTCTTAAGTTACCTAAAAATGATATAATTATGAACTAGTTCCAACAATACAGTCTAGTTATTGGCACACTGCAAAATAGTAATTTCTCCAAAAAATCTTTTAAAAAAAACGTCCCTCTCGAGTGTTCTAAAATGAAGAAAGACTGTTCATTAAATATTTAAAAAATCATCTAGATTACGTACAAAACCTCGCCCTGAAACGATTAAACAATTACCCAACATGATGTATTTATAGCATTTTTACTACGCATACATCCTACAATTATACACTTTGCGACAACCCTACTCGTCGCCCTCTCGATACATCTCCATCCCTCCAAGAATATCCTGTTGCGCCTCCCGTCTACATGCTAATAAAGAGTGCGAAGGAGTGATTTGTGGGACGAAACTCTGACTTAGCACCGATAAGGATATACTGCCAACGTTATTGTTTTTGATTACTGCTTGTAAAGGAGTTTGTATGTAACTTTGGCTTTGAGTGTACGAAATACGATGCGAATTGACTTGTTGGAGTTGAAAGGTTTATTTTGATTGTTTAGATGTTGGATTGTTAGGAGGAATTTGATCTGTTGGTTGTAGACAACTCCATAATATGCCATACCACTATTTGTTTTTAAAAATATATAGCGACCCAACCCGGCTTCGCATGGGCTCGATAAATGGACTATCCAACACAAAAATATTTTTTCGATTCGAACCAATCGATCCTGAGATTAACGCGTTAAACCAAACAAACAGACAAACTCTTCAGCTTTATAATATTAAAATAAAGATTCTAATAGGCTTGTGAACCAGAACTCACCTGATCTTAAGTGATGATGCGGCCTAAGGTTTGCCTAGAACCAACGGGTTCACTCATGCATTGAAGATACCCAGATTATATTTATCGGGGATGGGCAGTGAATTTGTGTCTCACAATTCGCACACAAAGCGCTTGGTTCGAGACCGTGGAACTACAACCGTATAGCGGTGACGCTTCGTCGTATCAGTGCTCTCACACTGGGTGTCTGTGAGAACTATAATCACCCATTTTGCCAGATTGTGTTTGCAGTGGCCTACTCAGGTGCAATCTATTAAGCGCTTTCCATATATGCCATTGTAAATCACTTCTAGGGGTTTAAAGAAGTTCAGACAAATAGACGGCCAAGACTTTTTTTGACGACATTATCATACGTAAGTTGTAAAAAATTTTCAAAATGTAGGTACTGCTCTAGCCAATTATTTACACACAGAAACCCCAAGTTTCCATACATTTATTGTTGCATTACTACAACCCTCTTTCAGAGAGTATTCAATAATTTACTGTTATTATTATTGCGGTGAATAACGTGAAACTTTGCACCCGTCGCAGTAGATTTTAGTGGCAATCGTAGTTATAACGTGATTTGTTTAGAGGGGAATACGAAACTTTATCAGGTTTTCAATAGCTTTATGTCAGTATTTGAAATGAAAATTGTGGTTTTTATCTGTTTATCACAGTCTATATTTCCAGAACTACTGGTTTGAAAATTCTTTCGATAATAAAAATCTACGTTATCCCTGAGGGGCTTATTTTATTTTCATATAATTTGGGGATCCGTATATTTTTATTTATATTAGTAAAGACCTAAGACCAGTACAGGCTAAATATATATATATATATATATATATATATGGCAGGATATATATATTATTTAACAATAATAATATTACAATTTATGTTAACTACTATTTAAAGCGATTAGTCTCTCATTCACTCACTGATTAAACAAGTCTAAAATTACTTGACCTATGAAGCTAAAATTTTTATAGGTACATACAGCGTCTTAACTAAGCAGTTGCAAATGCATGGGGGATAAGCAGTTGACGACGCTAACTGCATGAGACGTTAGCTCAGAATGATTGTGTGCGACAGAACCGAATTAAGGAGATCCTTGCATTTTCACTTCGGCTTTTCTCGCAATTCCATATTTGGTAGTTAAATGATGAGCACTAAATACAACAAACATTTCATTTGGGTACTGACTAATATACATACAGACGAATAAAACAAAAGACAACCTAGCATTCACGTCACAGCCATTAAAATTCCCACACATACAGTCAAAGAACAATAAGTCGAGAAAGACAAGAAATATTCCAACATGAGACGCTTAAATATTTCAAACAAAGTAAAGAAGAGCTGTTCTCAAGTAAACGTGACTCGAATAAGAAATAACTGAAAAACTACTTAACAAGTGAATTAAACTAAAGGCTTTCTTCACAGTAATGGTTTTCGCCTCAAGTTTAAAGTCTTGAATGATGAAGTCCAGTTTTAAGACCAAGTTGGGCGAATAATGTTTCCACTCAACTGAATTTTGCGTTAGGTTAAGTGGTATCAAAGAGTTTTGTAAATAAATTCGAAGACTAAAAATATACATACTCGTATGTGAGAGAATAATGTTGAACTATAAAACAAATAAGCAGAGCCGTCTCATAAAACTCTTTTCTTTTATATATTTATATAGATTTATGATATATGATTACGTACCTGCGTGTAGTTTAAAATTTGGTAAGTTTACATCATTTTTCCTTTTTTTTTCATGCACCTTCCATTTTATCTCTTCACCATCCTTGGTTGACTGGTAGAGAATGCCTATGGCTTTCGGTTCGCCAGTCTACCTTTGTGCACGAAGTACAAATAAATAATAAATAACTCATCCAGCCATAAATATCACAAGTACATGTTGTTTATTATTAAAACTTTTTGCACAAAATCTAAATAAACATTGTACAAAGACGGACTTAATGCCTTGGGCATTTTCTACCAGTCTAACTTAGGGTGATGCAGAGACAAAACATATACATGCATGTGGTATGTATGGATGAGTAGAAGCTAGTTCTTGTCATTAAAAATGTTCATTTAGTCACAAAATCTTCTAAGCGACAATTCATGTCAAAATCCTATAAAAAAGTTGGTATAAAAAGCGATGTTGACAGGTGGATACATTTACTGCCACCAACGCAACTTAAACGTGAGCTACAAACCATATAATAATATGGCCAGATGCTAAGCGAACTCACACTACCAATCACTAATTTAGACACTGATCTTCAAAATCTTTACAAACTATTGAAGGTCAAAGCCAGAGCGACGCAAAAATATGTTATAATTGAAGTTACTTTCCCGCTTGTATCCAGAGAAAGCTACAAACTGTACAAGATCATACCTGTACCGAAACAAACAAACACCATTATGACCATAATGATATCAGTCTCCGAATATGTGGCAGTCAACCTAAAGAAAGATTCCTTCTTTAGCATGTCCACACAGGAACTAACGACATGTCTGCACCATGGACCAACTTACATGTGTCAGCTGCTTAAACAGGTCAGATAGGCAGTCGCTCCATGTAAAACACTGGTATTCACCTGCGTTCAGTTACGGCTCATTTACGACCTTGCCGCTGTGAGCGGCAGCTAAATGCTGGGCGGCGAGAGGTAAGATCAAATGTATGAAGCACGGCCACGAGTCGCGGCTCAGCGAAAACGCGCGCGGTTTTCTCATTGCTAGTACATTTGTTTCTGCTACCCGTTGGGCCGCCCGCCGCTGACTGAAGTCATGAACAGGCCGTTAGGCTAGAAACTGACCCCCAACGTAGTTGGAAAAAGGCTAGGCCGATGATGTTAACAAATTGAGACTGAGAATTAAATGCGAACTTACCTAAAAGTTTGTAGAAATACCCCCTGGACTCCTCGGACAACGAATGGTCACAAATAGCCTTTAAACAAAAGAAAATACGGAGGCTTTTGCCTTGCAGTTCAAGCTAATAATAATGCAAGTCCCCCAACATAATTATTCCTCGTTCGGTATTCAGTAATCAATTCCCAACAGACTAACATTTATAACGACGAAACTTTTGCCAGAGTAAGTAGGAAAGTACTACGAACATAGTTTTATCCATATAACTTTAGACACGAGAGACAAAAGTATGATAGTGTACATGGAAAGTAAACTTACTCCGCACTAGTAGGTCACACATCTTTTCTTAGTTTCAAGAGTTATTGGAGTTTGTCTCTTAAGGAACTAAACTTAAAACACATTTCTACTTCTATGTTTTATTTTGTTTGTCACAACATCGAGAGAAGTTTAAAGTAATGGGGTCTTTGTCATTGAGGGATAGTTCAGGGATATAGTTCTTAGAAATACAGGAATTCGAGTGTTAACACAATCATCTGCCTAGTCTTTTCTCAAGTTAATGGGGTCGGCTTCCAGTCTAACCGGGTGCAGCTGAAAACCAGGGTTTTACATGAAACGACCGACTGTCTGGCATACACAACACAGTGACAGGGTAACATGATTACCTTTGGTAAGACTGGTTGTCAGGTGTTGATACCATTCAATAATAATTTCAAAACACAAGTTTACTAAATCGACACTTTGTTTTAGTTTTTACGCGATTAATATTCAATTTATAATAATACCAGCCTATAATTAATTAATATTCAATTTATAATGATACCAGCCTATAATAAATTAATTTTCAATTTATAATGATACCAGCCTATAATTAATTTATTTTCAATTTATAATGATACCAGCCTATAATTAATTAATTTTCAATTTATAATAATACCAGCCTATAATTAATCAATTTTCAATTTATAATAATACCTACCTATAATTGTCCTACTGCAGAGCAAAGACCTCTTCTTAAACAGAGAAGACACGAGCATTGATCACCACGTGCGCTCAAAACGGATTAGTGATTACAGACTTATTTGAATTGTAACTCTAGGTTTCCTCACGATGTTTTTCTTTCACCGATGTCGTGATGGCCAAGATAAATTTAGAAAGTTTATATAAAATTAAAAAGATCACATTTGTACTTGGCCGTGCCCGCTTACGATCCCACAACCTTGTGCAAGAGAGACTGGCGTTTTAACCACTGTTTTTAATAGCTTTCATGTTAATTTTCAATCTTATCTTATAAAAATCTTCTGTGCGTGTGTATGAAAGTGAACTCCTCCTAAACGGCTGGACCGATTTTGATGAATTTGTTAGCGTGTGTTCCAGTGGATACGAGAATGATTTCGATTCACAATTGAACCCGACAGGTGGCGCTATAGTCGGGGTGCAGGACAACGTCTGCCAGGCCCGCTAGTTAACTGTAAAAATGGATCTTCAGCTGTTTAGACATAAATAAATAGAGTTGGCCAATAGGTAACGTCATAGTAACCTATATGAAAACAAAATGGCGGAGTCGCGTTTTTACAGCTGATAAAAAGACAATTGAGTGTCCCTGTATTGCCCCTCTGAATCAAGAAGCTTATAGGTAAAAGTGTAGCCAACTCTAAATACCTAAGTAAAACCAACTGTGGGCAGACGCTCTCTTTCTGAATGCATACATAAGAACGAGACACTGATATGTGTTTTCTTTATCTTATGTATGCATTCAGAAAGAGAGCGCCTGCCCACAGTTGGTTTCACTTAGATGTTCAGAGTGTTGCCTCCACTTTTACCTATAAGCTTCTTGCTCTGAACCGAAAGGTGACACAATACATAAAACAAAATACGATCATAGCTCTATCGTGCTCTAAACCAATACACTTTGTTACCTTTCAAGCAAATTTTATTCCTTTTGAACAGCAGTCTCACGTCCTTGTGAGCTCGATCAGGTGCGGATATGTTTAGTTGCATCGTCACTAGGATTTCTGCACTCCTGCTACCAGTACACGGTAAACGAACCCTGAGAAAGAACAAAAAATGCAAATTAAATAATGTAGCATAGTTCCGAATCTACTAATACATACACTTGATAGAGTAGATTGGTCATCTCTTAACTGCCATGGCTTTTATATTAATTTATTTTTAATTAGAATGTTTTGGATTTCTCTTCATTTACATTGTTTTCACATATAGAAGCAACAAGAATAATATAACCAGGATTTTGTAAAAGCTTGATTGAAAAGAAGAGTGTCCGTTTCTTGCTCGTTCTTCTCCATAGAGACCTACCCTACGTTTTGGAACGAGCAACTAGCTTCAACTTTCTGACTAACTAACTGACTCTTTGACTATTCAAAAGTGCCTGCAAATGGTTTAAATGAAATAAATGCTTTGACTTTGACTTACAGGAAACAGTAGGTATACAAATAAACAATAAAACATTGATAAATCTATTAAAAAAATACTTAATTTCAAATACGTAACTCAACAACACATAATGGAACGCACCTATGTATTTTTAGTTATCATTTTAAAAATAAGCAAGGTATTTGACAGAATTATGACACATTTTGGTTTGTCATCTATACATGACTGTCGCGGTCAAAAAGTTAAACATTCTGGTCAGCCCATAGCCTACGATGACTCACAGGACCACAATTCAACGATATGACCATTCCAAGAAAATTCTTAGCAAATCAAATAGCCCCATAATTCACATTGACTCATCCTTATTACAAATGCACCCATATTCTTAAACATATTTATTACCGACACCAAGCAGCGTTACTATATATACGTTTCAGTTAAAGTCAAAGTCAAAGCATTTATTTCAATTAAACCCATTACAGGCACTTTTGAATTGTAAAGTTTAAAGAAAGATATCTGTCGTTGCTGGTTTATGTTCACGTTTAGCCAACAACTCACTAAGTGAAGGTATGGTCGAAATAAGTTCAGGTGTATGAGAAATGTTAGGTTTGTATCTGAGATGCTCTCTCCCCACCCTCCTTGCGTCGTTTCCCCAATGCTGTGGGTCGTGACCTATCAGGGAACCAACTTCCCACGGACGATGTAGCGCCATCTGTTTCGGCTTGCAGCAACGTGTACTGCTTCGACAATATTTAAGTTGCTTGTTGTATCTGACATGCTACTCCACACACTGATATTGCGGATGTTTATGTTAAGGTGCGTACATATTATATAATATAACATGTTATAAAACGTTGTAATGTAACATGTTTCAGTAATGTGGAGGCTGAATTTATTATTTAACATGTTATTAATATTTACAACAATGTTATATAACTTATGCAGTAGTTATAGTCTCAACTTTCTAGTTCAGCGTGCTGTGCTGGTGCTGCTGCTGCGGCTGCAGAAAACCTCAAACGGCGAAAGTATAGTATCCTAAGCGATAACTTTATTTTCGAGCCGTTTGGGGTTCAAACCCTCGGGTCGTGGGGTCCGAGTGCTCATCTACTTTTTAAGGAAATTTCCAAAAGGTTGGTTGACACTTCTCGTGATCCTAGGGCTGGTTTTTACCTCGGTCAGAGGTTAAGCATTGCCATCCAACGTGGTAATGCCGCCAGTCTCTTGGGCACATTCCCAGTTGACGACGATGTGGGGGAATTTTTTGATGCCTTATTGTCTTAGTTTTTTTTTAGTTTAATAGTTATGTAGTTATGGGTTTTCCTTTTTTGTTTTATCGTGTAAATATTGTACATTGTATTAAAATAAATAATCCCTCTTTTGCTACAGTGAACAGTACTGCAGAACGACAAACGACAAGGTCATATAACATTGTATTTCTAATGTATCTTATCTTATTATATGTTGCAATGTTGAAAAACAATGTAACATAATGTGGACGTGTTATAAAACACAAGTTATATAACAGTTATTTAATCTGTACGCACGTCTACATTCTTCTTGCATTGTATCCCGTAGATTCAACATGAATGATGGAACATAAAGGACACAAGATACCATGGAAAAAAAGAAGTAACGGTTTTGTTTAAATGGATCTACAAATATTTAGTGCCGTCGGGTCTGGGTACATAATTTGAATCCATCTTCTTCGTAATATTTAATTGATTTTAAAAAGAGTGTTCACGGAACTTCTTATTTATTCTTCTCCATAGGATTCTACTGTTTGGAACAAGAAGATAACTTCAGACTTTCTGAGGTCTCGGCACACGTTGCTCGTGTTTTCGCTTCGTAAACGCTCTCATACAACACCATATGTTTGAATTTAGTGCGGCTCTATGCGTCATCGTAGGAGATGCCTTACTGACTGACTCCTTGACAATTCAATCGTGCCTATAGGTAAACGATTTTAATCGACTTGATTTGTTCATAATTATAAAGCATCTAGGTAAAACTTACCTAAAAGTATTTGTTCATAATAATAAAGCATCTAGGTAAAACTTACCTAAAAGTATTTGTTCATAATAATAAAGCATCTAGGTAAAACTTACCTAAAAGTATTTGTTCATAATAATAAAGCATCTAGGTAAAACTTACCTAAAAGTTATTTGTTCATAATAATAAAGCATCTAGGTAAAACTTACCTAAAAGTATTTGATCATAATAATAAAGAATCTAGGTAAAACTTACCTAAAAGTCTGCAAGGTCGTGGGCACGAACCCGCGCTCTGAGATATTGACTTGCGGCGGCAGCATGGCGCCTTTACTCTCATAGTCTATACCCATCACGTACGGTAGCTGGGGAGAAATAACACCATGAATATTGTGTGAGTTTACAACATACGGACGTGAGAGATTTTACGGTCTGGTGGTTTATTTGAGCATTATGTTAAAAGAATCATAGTACTTAATCAAAATTCCGTCAAATCGGCTTTTATTGGTACTCTTAAACGGGGCGTATTTTCAAGGCATTGTGTGTCTGTACATCGCCATCAACGTTTTAGTATTCATATAGGAGTATCGTGTTACCCAATAACTAGGTTTTATCATTGAACGAAACGTGAGTATTGTTACACATTATAGATTGATAAAAACGGATTCCACAGGAACGCGACGGGTATTGTGTCATCCTGTGGAACTCCTTGAGAAAGGTGGCCGTATGCCATCAAAACTAGTCGGACGAACTAGGAAACACTGTGAGTTCATCCATTTTTCTTAATCTATAATGAATAACTAGGTTTTGGAGTTTAGACAGGCAGTCGCTGAATGTAAAACACTGGCATTCAGCTGCATCCAGTAAGCCTAGAAACCGACCTCATTATAGTAAAATAAAGGTTTACCCCTATAATTAAGATCACCAGCCTAGGATGATCTTTATTAAAGGGGTAATAGTTTGACTGCAAACAGTAGCAGCAACAGTTTTGAGTATGATCCGGTCATGCTTAAAATGTTGCTGAAATACTCATATTTTCAACATGTCCAGCCACTCTGGCAGGTGTAGCTGTGTCACTTTTTATATGATCACTCAGCGCATCATGTTTTTTGGCGCTTTTACACAGGCTAGTAAAATTTTAAGTGTTGCCAGGCCATACTCTAAAGTGTTGCACCCACATACATACCATAAAAGTGTCTATTTGTAATGTCAAAATAAACAGCTTTTTTCTAAATTGCATTTGAATGTTATACGAACTAATAACAAAAAAAAAACAATTTTGGAAATTTTTGTCTGTCAGTCTGTCTCTCCATCTGTCTGTCTGTTTGTTCCGGCTAATCTCCGAAACAGCTGGTCCGATTTTGACGACGGGACTTTCAATGGCAGATAGCTAATGTTATCAGGGGTACGTAAGCTAATTTTATTAAAAAAAAAATTGTTGTGCGCAGAATAGTAAAGCCCCGGGTATTAACTGGTAGGTATCACAGTAAAAGTGTAAGTATTTCCCGTAAAGACATCCCTCGATGCAACTACCTAGATATAAAGAAACGACATTTCAAGTCATACGTGATATTATGACGTCATATTATCCTAATTCAAGCAAGAATGATTGGAATTTAACCTCTGCTGTCTACATCAAGGTTAAAAGATATTCGTTTTCATTAGAGCCTTTATTCGCGATGAGTCACTGCAGCCATGACCTCTAGATATTGACACCGATCGATCCTAATGTGTATTAATATAATGAAGAGCATTTATCTTTGTTTTTAACCTACAAACAACACTTTTATTATTATTGATGCAAGTGTCATGGCGGTGTGGAACTTTCGATTTGCTTCATTCGATTTCTTTGTTTATTTCAGTGATCATTGCGTTTGTGAAGCCCTCTCCAGGCTGGATAGACAATCAAACAGTGATGGCTTCGCCGATTGGGGTATGTACCGCTATATTTTAACATGCCAAAATTTCACACAATGCTAGGTATCGACACCGATCGATCCTAATGTGTATTAATATAATGAAGAGCATTAATTTGTCTTTGTTTTTAACCTAGGTTTATACGTGTCATGTGGGGAATGAAGAATGTGTGTATTTTAAAAGAATTCACCTATGTGCGTATAAAAACTGAGATTTTTACATTCAAATCAAATCATTTCATTTATTTCAAATAAACCATTTACAGGCACTTTTGAATTCTCAAGGAGTCAGTCAGTCAGTCAAAAAGATGCAGCTAGTTGCTCTTTCCAAACAGAAGGTTTCTATAGAGAAGAACGAGCAAGAAACTCCATGAACACTCTTTTAAAATCAATAGAATATTACAAATTTAGGTTACATCATTCATGTTGAATCTAGGGGTACAATGTGAGAACAATGTAATAAGTTGTGCACGTTAAAAGATGTCTAGTGACAATGAAATTAGACAATTCAAAATAAATTTAACCGAGGTAGCTAAGAGATGACCAGTCTCAACTGACGGCGCTCGTTCACGAACGTGACGCACGGATCGGCACCATTTAGCTCAACCATTTTGAAGGGAACCAAATGATCCAACACATGCGCCACCATCAGCAAGACATTCAAGTGAGCATGACAAACTCTCAACCGCCAGGGCATATTCAAGTCAACGAAAGACATATCTCGTAAATGGTAGCTTTAAAGTACATAGTGCTCACATGTATGTGCTATGCAAAATTATATAATACTAATAGTTTGAGTTTATTTGAGCTGCCTTCGCAATTACCTATTAAAAATCTATATGAATTTTGACTTTTTACATATTTTTTTAATGAACTAATTATGCACATACAGTATTTAAACAGATAAGCAGAAGGAACAGGAAAATATGTATAAATGTCAAAATCTCTTCCAGCACACTTGCGATATGAGATTACACAGAAAGATAAGTAGACGCCATGTGAAAAATAAACAGATAATCTATACTAATATTATAAAGCTGAAGAGTTTGTTTGTGTGTTTGAAAGCGCTAATCTCAGGATCTACTGGTTCGAATTGAAAAATTCTTTTTGTGTTGGATAGTGCATTTATCGAGAAAGGCTATAGGCCCATGCGAAGCCGGGTCAGGTTGCTAGTTAAATATATAAAACTATTAACTTGGTGACACACAAAATAAACAAAAGTACATTATACCTACGTATACCTACTAATATACACAATAATACGTAAAGCAACTATGACAAAATGGACAGATAGTTTTCTTTTACCCAGTTCAAAAGGTAACTAATTATGATATCTCTTATAAAAAATGACAAGATAATGAAAAACACGTTTTTGTCTTTACTCGTAATCACCACAAATTTACCAAAATGTCCTTTGTCAAAAGTGGTACAAAAGAGTCTCCTGTTCTAATCCGAAAACACCCGGAACTGGGAAAAATGAGGACTTAATCCAGTCCCTTTGTTTTCCAAAATTAAATCGCTTTCAAACCAAATTGGAAAATGCGAAACGCTCCACGCTCAATATCGGACGAATGTTTGCTCAATGGAATACAAAATTTAATAAACAAGTTTGGAAATAAAATTATTCGCCTGTTCACGCTTTTGTACTGAAGAATAATTTTATTGTAATTAAAACGATTATTTTAATGTGAAGTATGGAAGGGCGTAATTGAATGTGAAAGAGAACCCGATGCGGTAATTCGTTTTAGTATCATTGTGCATTAAATTGAGGATTACATTTGCAAAAGATAATATTGTTAGTTACAATTTATTAAAATTAATCTGTATCTGAAGAGTTTGTTTATTTTTTTTTGTTGAACGCGCTAATCTCAGCATCTACTGGTTCGAATTGAAAAAATGATTTTGTGTTGGATAGTCCATTTATCGAGGAAGGCTATATAGGTTCATGCGAAGCCGGGTCGGGTCGATGGTTGTTTAATGCAAAAGAGAGATCAAATTACGTAAGGTCTAGGATTCTTATAGCCAAATACTCAAACGCTACTCAGTTTTAAGATGCCGTTAAGTCTCGTACTGTCACAGTCACTTTGACATAAAGTGATAGAGTTGCGTCGTTGGAGCGCTGACGCTCCGTCAATTTACATAATAATCATACATTTTAAAACATACCACACTTCTCAGTTGCGTTGCGTTGCGTTATTGGACGTATTACATCGTCGCCGAGACGAAGCGGGGGCAGGTGATGCGGAGCGGCAATGTAGTTAATTTTGTACAGGCAGAGAAAAAACACGTGCGCAGCGCAAGTCAACGCAACGGAGAAGTGTGGCATGCAGTGCGTCTAAACCCTGCGCTGTGACGTCGCAACGCAACGCAACGGAGCAGTGTAACTTCAGTCTTAGAGTTAGTTTTTAGATCGTAATTTGTTAAGAAAATTAGAAAATTTTGATTACTTTAAATCAAAAAGTTTAGTAATGGCATTTGGAATACGTATTCGTATAAAACTCAAAAAAGGAATCGCTACCTAAAATATCTCCAAAGCCAGTAGTTTCCCATGAGTGTCCTAGTAGAAAAAAGCGGCCAAGTGCGAGTCGGACTCGCCCATGAAGGGTTCCGTAGCAGCAAGTAACATAATAATATAAAAGTTTTATTATTTTTATATTTGAATTGATCGAATGAAAGGTAAATTGCCGTTTACGATTTATGACGTATTAAAAAAAACTACTTACAAGATCTCGTTCAAACCCATTTTCGGTGGAAGTTTACATGGTAATGCACATCATATATGTTTTTAGTTTTATCATTCTCTTATTTTAGAACTTACAGGGGGGGGGGACACATTTTACCACTTTGGAAGTGTCTCCCGCGTAAACTATTCAGTTTAGAAAAAAAAAATTAGAAACCTCAATATCATTTTTGAAGACCTATCCATAGATACCCACCCGTATGGGTTTGAAAAAAAATTTAGAGTTTTAGTTCTAAGTATGGGGAACCCCCAAAACTTATTGTTTTTTCTCATTTGTGTGAAAATCTTAATGCGGTTCACAGAATACATCTACTTACTAAGTTTCAACAGTATAGTTCTTATAGTTTCGGAAAAAAGTAGCTGTGACATACGGACGGACAGACAGACATGACGAATCTATAAGGGTTCCGTTTTATGCCATTTGGCTACGGAACCCTAAAAATGGTCCTAATAATTGGTACACTACTTATCGGTCGCTAACTATCAGTCACTCTTATTTAAATAAAAAGAATAAAATAATAATTATTTATTTCTTACCGGTCTCCCGCCAAGCGCTTGCCACATAAACTCCAAGTCTGCTATATGTGCTGGTATAGGTACTATGAAGCTGGTTGCGTATTTATTAACCACGCCTTCCCTAACATAGTACAGCTCAGCGTCTAGACCTGAAACAATAGATATTTTGTTAGTGAGATTTTCAGCCATGTTGGAAAATATATATAATGTCCAGTAGGTTGATCTCATCATCATCATCAGCCGGAAGAAATCCACTGTTGAACAAAGGCCTCCCCCATAAGTGGGGGAGGGTGGCATAATCCCCATGCTTGGCAGGCGTCTTGGGGATCGCAGTGAGATTGTTAAGTACTCGAATACCCCACGGGATAGGTTGATCTATCACAATAGTATTTTTATAGCTTGATGTCTTCTTTGACTTGTTTTTGGTAATTTAACAGATTAGCTTCTTCTCACGACTTCGGCCACTTTTTTGACAAGTATACTATACAACTATATAATAGTGTTTTTTTTTTTTTTTTTTTATAGGCTTGCGTTTGACCGCAACTCACCTGATCTTAAGTGATGATGCGGCCTAAGGTGGAGCACGCTTGCCTAGAATAAACCGGTTCACTCGTGCCTTGAAGATACCCAGATTATATGTATCGGGGAATAGAGAGGCGGGCAGTGAATTCCACAGTCTGGCAGTTCGCACAATAAATGTGGAGTCAAAGCGCTTGGTTCGAGACCGTGGAACATCAACCGTATAGCGGTGACGCTTCGCCGTTTCTCTGCTCGTCCGGTGATGGAATGGGGATGGGGGAATTAAGTTGTGCAATTCCAAAGCACACTCTCCGAAATGTACCCGATAAAAGACCGATAGGCTGGCAACGGCGCGGCGGTGTTCAAGGCTTTGGAGCTTAGCCTTAACCAGGAAGTCGTTGTCTATGAGCCTCTTGGCACGTCTTTCAATAACTTCCAACGCCTCCAGCTGGTACTTGGCAGATCCATCCCAGAGGTGCGAACAGTACTCCATGCACGATCGAACTTGTGCTTGGTATAGGTTCAGCATCTGTTGCGACGTGAAGTACTTTCGCACCTTTGCGAGGACTCCTAGCTTTTTGGCAGCTAGTTGGGCCTTTGACTCGATGTATGACCCAAAATTGAGACTCGACGTCAAAGTAACGCCAAGAAGCTCAAGATGGTCGGTGATCGGAACGGATACATTTCGGAAAGCAGGGGCCAGATTGAAAGGCCTCTTCTTGGCAGAGAAAAGACACGCCTGGGTCTTGGCTGCATTAAACTCGACCAGATTGGCATCGCCCCAATCGGAGACAGCCTTGAGGGACAAGTTTAAGCGCTCGACCATGGACTCCCTGTGAGTCCGGATTTCAGCCGCACTGGCACGTGCGCTGGATATGTAACTCTCTACAACTGTGCTGTCATCTGCGTATCCAATGGTACCGGGTTTCAGCAAATCGTTAATATGCAGCAGAAAAAGGGTTGCAGAGAGTACCGAGCCCTGAGGGACCCCGGCATTTATAGCCATTTGAACAGACGAGCAGCCATCAATGACTACTCGTATTGAACGATTTCTCAGGAAATCCGATATCCATGCACAGAAACCAGCGGGCAAGCCAAAAGATGGAAGCTTGCTAATTAGGCCATCATGCCATACCCTATCAAAGGCCTTCGAGATGTCCAGGGAGACGGCAAGCGCTTCCCCATATTTCTCGATGGCCTCACTCCAGATGTGAGAGGCGTACGCGAGAAGATCCCCAGTGGACCGATTTCGGCGAAAGCCATATTGACGATCACTGAGGAGGTCATTAGCTTCAAGGTACGCCAGGAGCCTGTTATTAAGGACACGTTCCATTGTCTTGCAGACAATGGACGTGACCGAGATGGGCCTGTAGTTGGTAGGATCGGCATGACTACCTTTTTTGGGCACGGGCTGCACGTTGGCAAGCTTCCATGACTTCGGCACTAATCCAGACTCGAGAGAGAGCCGAAAGAGGCGTGTCAGCACAGGAGACAGTTCAGGTGCACAGGTCCTCAGAACTATAGCAGGAATACCATCTGGTCCACTGGCCTTATTCACATCAAGATTGCATAACGTTTTCGAACCTCCTTTTGGCGAATGCGGAAATCAGACATCGATGTCGTGCTGCCAGGCAAAGTCGGAGGAGTCGCGTCTCCTGCATCAAGATGCGAAGATTCTGCAAAAAGAGAGGCAAATAGGTTTGCTTTCTCTTCTGCAGTGTGAGCCAGAGTACCATAAGGCTTCAGCAATGGAGGAAGTGAGGGGCGACAGAAGTTCGACTCGACCGATTTAGCTAGGGACCAAAACGCTTTGCAACCCGCAGGGTACGAGGCCAGTTTGTTTCCTATTCGACTAATGTGGTCATGTCGAGCCTTCTGTAAAACCTTCTTGCAAGACTTGGCAGCTCTATTAAAGGCTGTCTTCTTCTGGCGTAAGTCTCTTGCTTTACGGTGACGAGCATCAACCCAGGCTAGGTAGGCCTCATGCTTCTGCGCTTCTGCGCGTCTGCATTGGGAACTAAACCATGGGCGAGCTTTGCCAGACAGAGATACGTCGGAATAAGGTATAAAAAACTCCATACCTTGACGCAACACTTCCGTCACGGCATCCGCGCAGGTAGAGGGGTCACCAGAAGAAAAACAGACAGGCTGCCAAGGGTAAGACGCGAAAAAACAGCGCATCTCATCGCAGTCTGCTGACTTGTACCGCCACATCCGCCGGTAGCCACTTGGGCTAGGAATGGATGGAGAGTAGACGGATACAGATTTCACAAGACAGTGGTCGGAGCTACCCAGAGGTGAAGAAACCGACACAGAGTAGAGGTCTGGATCAGTAGTGAGCAGAAGGTCCAAGCAATAGGCTGTGTGCGTCTCAACATCAGGAACCCTAGTAGCCCCTTGGACCAGTTGGGTGAGATTTAACGCTAAGGCAAGCTTTCGCATCTCTCTCCCAGCATGGTCAGTGTCCCGGTTTGGGAACAACCACTCCTTGTGGTGGGCATTGAAATCCCCCAGTAACACTAATTGGGCAGTAGGGTACTTTTGCTAAACCGCATCGGCCGCCTCACTGAGATAATCTGTGAGTCTGGTCGTCTCCTGGTCTCCGCTGTGCGAACGGTAGACACAGGCATAGAGAATTTTCTCCATACCAGTATCCACCAGAACCCAAAGTACAGAAAACCTTCGGTCTTCAAGGTTACGGAGACGGCGAAAACAGATGTCGTCCCGGGCGTACAAGCACACTCCGGCCCGAGCCTTAAAATTGTGTTCCAGGGAGTACCCTGGGTACGATAGGTACGCCGTGTCAGACGGACATCTGATTTGCGTCTCCGTTAGAAACAAGAGAGCTGGCTTTTCGGTCTCAAGATGGAAGTGGACCGGCACGATATTTGAGTGCAACCCTCTAATATTGGTGAGGTGCACTTTCAGCGACAGGGAGTGCAACCGCTGTACTACCTTATGTCTCTTGCTTCTTTTGGGCATTATGGAATGAATTACGGTGAGTAGGGTGGAAGTAGAATGAGGCTTCACGCTGCTGACCAGCAGACACACACAACGCAACGACATTAGTGGGTAACTAATCTGGAGACTGCGGGGACGCCCGAGCCCCCCCGGGGATGTCCATCGGGCCCTATCGTCCGGTCGCCAACCGGCACGATGGCGCATCCCGGGATTTTTCGCGAGTTGGCGGGGCAGCCTCCCGAGAGTGGCTAGCTCCGATCGGGCCCCCTACTAACTGCGGTCGGCCAGCGGTACACCGTGCCTCGGATCCCGCTACCCTCCAGGACTAGGTACCCGATGCAGCTACAGTTATGCGTGTCAAATACGGTCTAACAGCTAGTGAAGCAGCTATTCCGACCCACCCTACTCAGACGGCGTCACTGGACATCGCACCGAAACACGGCAAGGCCGTTTGGCGGGGCGGCTTTATCCAGTGGGTGGTCACTAGCCACGGCCGAAGCCTACCACCAGTATGTTGTCGCCTGGTTTGCACCACCCAGGGACCACGTGTGGGGATTCGGGATAAGGGTGTACTTCCACGGACGAGGGCGACTCAGTCCCCAAAAGTGTAGCAGAATACAGCAGCAGAGTACAGAATACAGAAAATTCTGTCACTGATCTTGGGATCAGTGACAGAATTTTCTGTATTCTGTTCACTACTATCAGAGACTGATAACCTTTTCTAAACACACATGTTTTTCCAATATTAGTTTATTTTCAAGAAAACCATCGTACCGAAAAGTTTTTAGAATATCATATAAAAATAGTACCACCTAACCATTTCGCCAAAATAACTTTACGAAAATTACTGCGCCCTCATAAAAATTTCAAACACATAGCAAGGAAACTAAAATTATATTATTCTAATTCGAAGTGCATTACGGACGATTGCACGGAATGGGAGTGTGCCTCCCTCTAACAGATGCAGGTTGTCTCCCGAGGGGACAGCGCGTCAAATTATCCAACTAACTCTATTTGCTTAGCCAAAAAGAAGTGTTAGTGTAGTGTAAAGAGGGAGTTTTGATACTTTTAGCTATGTCGGAGTGTATTGAGTTGCAAATTAGTTTGGATGAAATACAGTATACTATAATAAAAAACAAGAATCAAAGGTGATTTGAAATTCAGCAAACTACGCGTGTGGTACTTTTTTTCAAATGTCGTCACATAATTATCTAAATTAAAATGAACGTCGTAGGACTTTTTGAACTGTAGATTTGAACATACCACATGTTCAAATCTGCAGATCAAAAAGTCCTACGAAGTGAGAATTTTAAAAAGTGGTAAAATTCGATTTATCGTCAGTCGAAATCAATCAGAGCGGATTTACAATCAAACAGTACCTATCCACTGTTACCATAAAACCAATAATCCACAGTATCTCTCATCTACATGTTAATAAAACGCCTCACTCAAAGCTAATAGCTACTCAATTCAAAACGCTCGACCAAACGCCGAAATTAATCGTCAAAAACGAAAAAAGGAATCAGATCATCCAATCAGCGTACATTTGGAGGCGCAAAGCGACAGTGAAACGGGCCGAATATGAAGTGGCACTTTGCACAATTGATGAATCACCACCCCTATACAGAACGAGTGCAAAGTACTCTTACTGTATCTACGCTACGTGCTACCCCACTTACTTTGTACATCCTTTCGGTATACAAAGGATGAATACACCCTGTACATTTCACAGATGCAAGTAATTGGTAGTATCTATTCAGTATATTGAACGCCTTTTGAGAAAATATTTCAAAATAACGCTCTCTTATAAAAACATCGCTTGGTACTAAATAAAATTAGTATTTTTTTTATATCGAAACCAAGTTTGTAATGATTTAAAAAATACAAAAAGGGTTTAGGAAACTTAACCTTAAAAGCAAAGTTACCGGTTCATTCTAAAACTTTATAAAAATTTGACTCATCAATTTCAATAAAAAAGAAGACTTAACAGTTTTTCCTAGAAAAATGTAAAGTTAAAATCAATTTTGATCCAAACCTCGTAAGAAAATATTCTGAAATATAATGAGATACTCTAAAAACAACTTTTGCACAATTAAACCAACAACTTAAGAAACGATGACACACCATAATAGTAGTATAAACATAAAATATTCATAATCCTGTTCACGCATTCGCACGACAATCCTTTGAGGTGGTCACGTTTATAATTTAAACGCAGTAAACGTTAATGACAGACAATACGTGGGAGCCCCCAGCTATGCCTTTGTATTAATTACTCAAACAATAATGAACCAAGATTGTAATGAGGCTGAAAGGACTGACGAGGTGTTAAAAATTACACATTTATAGACTGAAAATTAAAAGAGGCTTTACTTTTCATTAGATTCACTAGATCATAAAATTAGAACTAGATGAAACTTTTGAAGATAATTTGAGAAAATATACAGAAAATTTTAAGGTTCAAACTCAGATAGCAAATCCCTATAGACATCCCTTCTTTCAGAAATAACAAAGTTTAAGAGGCTGGGAATAAAATTATAGTCAAAGTTGAAAAGGAGACGCCAGAGTAGTCATGATTTAGTTAAGAGTTGTCTTTGCAAAATAACTTATTTATTATAATACGCAGAAAGAAACAAAATAACTCCAAAATAATGAAAAACGTATGAAAAAATTAAATACTTGGAATGACACGTTTTAATGAAAGACAATACGTGAGCACCTTGCAGCGATGTCTTTGTATTAATTACACAAAGACGATCGTGCGCTGGTGTAATGAGACCCGGGGGAGTAATCTGTGGATAATTCCAACAGTAAGATGAGACTCTGAGAACGTTTAAAAAATAATTTAAATATTAGTATTAGTAAAGATGTTCATTTGCCATTTGGGGATAACTCTAATGAAATTGCAGTTGATGAAGAGCCACATGATAAATTAATGATATTATAATAAAACTGTTTGGCAGTGTCGCAATGGCCAAATAGTTAAGGAGCCCGTTTCTCAAGCATGGAACTGTAATTTCAATGTGTGTGGTTAGTACCAATGTGACTTTTTCAATTCATATTATATACTTGCCTTTTATATTCTAAGTTTATCTTGGCTATCACTAATAACGGTGAAGAAAAAGTCGTGATGAAACCTGAATTATCATAGGACTGAAATTCCCAACCCGCCTTAAGCAAGCTTGGGGATCAATGCTTGTACCTTCTCTGTATGAAAAGAGGCCTTAGTCCTGCAGTGGGACAAGGACTAGAATTATAATAGGAAACTTTAAGAATATATTGCTTTTAGATCTGGACACAAATATATCGCAATACAAAGGCACATGATGATAGATGAAATATTTCATTTTACTGAGCCAGTTTTGCTCAAAAGTGATGGTGTTTATGCGGCAGATATTGCTATTAATTACTATAAGGCGTGAAACAGCCCAGTTGGAGCTGTGTAATGAGGCTTAGATGGGGGAGCATGCTGGCTTAGGGGAAGACAACGGTAATTTAAAATTCAACATGGGTGATGGTGTGAAAATATAAATCTGGTCCCTCGAAACATGATCGTGAAAAAAACAGAAATCAATATGAAAGTTACTATAAATCAAAAAATTTAAGCAGGAAATTGGCCAGATGCCAAAAAAAAATTGAATTTTTAATAAACTCGATATAATTAATTTCGTTAATGGAAACTGTCAAACTCAGACTTCGATACCTTTCGTCATTACGGGCCATGACACTTTTACGTAATTATTTATTTTTGCCATTTTATGTTGCGTTTGAAGGCCAAAGCTAGTAATAGTCTTCAAAGAAACGAGGGCGTGATTCTGTAAGACTTCATTTTAAACTTCGAATCTGAATCCACTGTGAGTGCCTTGATTGGTATTCTAAAAACTCGGTTGATAATTCGAATTTACACTAGCGCCACCCTTGCGAGCATGTCAGCGAGTTGAACTAAGTTGACGGGGACATTTTGACAGATAAAGTATGAGATGACGTAAGACAGTAAAAAGTGCATTCTGTAAGGTAATTTCCCCGTCACTTCGACGCTCACTTCGCACTCGAACCTGATTCAAAGTGTCAAAAATATCAAGGTCATTTTGAACCTTATGCGAAGTGAGAGTGAATAACGATGTGAGATGCGAGTTGTTGTATGAATTTTACAGAATCGACCTACTGGATGAAGTAAGTAAGACCGATTGTCAGACTTTCTAGCTTCTGACTACCCATAACGACTGTCAAAGATCTACAATTGACAGCCGGGACCAATAGCTTTACTAGCCAGCTATCTTTTTGTTGGGGTACTTCCCGAGACACGGAGGGGATGGATTCAGATTACCCATCCCCGGTCCAAACGCGGCAAATGTAGCTTAACCATGACAACTTTTACTTAGACACGAGCCACTCTTGCTTTGTTGAATGCAAACAATATGTAATTCAAAGTTTAGTACTACAAAATATGCTCTGCACTTTTTATGAGGCAAAGAGCAAAAAAACGAAAAACAATCTGGATATGCTCGCTATTGTTCTTTTATCGCCTGCAGCAGTACGCAAATGGCTGAATTAGTTTATCAAATTACCATTTTCAGACTTATTCAGTTGCTGGTTTTTAAACATCTCTTGATAACGAACAATTATTCTGTTTTCTTTGTAAGACTTTAAATTAATTTACCGTAGAGTCACTGTACTGCTACATTATAGAGCTGTAGGTAATCACGTTCTTAATGTGAATATTAGATTGATAATTGGCTTTGTGTATTTTAATTGAATTGTGTATGCTGGCTTGACATTTTTTTTTCTGATTTTGAAAATTGCAGCCGTGCGGAGCTGGGGCGAACCGCTAGTTTTAAATAAACTGTAAAATATTTTTTTTGTTGCTGTCAAATCAATAAATAGTTACTCAATTGAGTTGAAAAATCAGTAACGTCATAGTTTGCTATTGCTGTACAAAATTGAATGGAGGTATCGCATTTTAACAGCTTATAAAAAGTATGTAAATTGACTGGTGGTATCTACTATCCTATTGATACGCTAATAAATAGAGGACTTCTATAGAAGGCCTAGCCAGGAAGGACACATACCTCCTTACGGTTCATGAATGATGTACAGCAACATTACTACACTTTTTATTGTCACACACAAAGAACATACCAACAAATTCCTAATTATATCACGTCATAATTCCAACCACAAAACCAAGAGTAAACCTACAACGAAATGACATTTAAAAGTACGTAACGACGAGGTAAATGAGACTAATGGTCTCATAAAGATCGTCCACTGTGACGAGGCTACGCACTCAGTTCCAAGGTTTAATGAACCATTACACTCCGAATTGTCAGGTAATACGACACCACTGGGCTTCATACGGTAGTTAAGACCACGAAGAGATTCAGTTTTAGTAGAATTTTATGGTGATGTTCAAGGCTTCGAGAATCCGAGGTTGCTAAGTAGCTATTGATGTGGAATTATTGGTGGTAAGTTGGGTGATTTGTCTGTATCTGAAGCTGGTTCAATTTTATTGTTAAGATAGATATGATAATTGTAATGTTAATGAAGTACATATTTTAGTCAAATTGCCCAAAAAAGGAGGAGGTTCTTAATTCAAATCATTTTCTTTTAATTTGTTTTTTAGCTCATCTTCAATCTGTTCTCTATGCCCCTGAGGGCAAGGACGTCTTCAATGAAGTGGTTTATTGTATGCTTTCAATATAAACGTATATTTTCTTACAATTAGAATAAAGTGTGTGAGACACACAGGCCGTAAACGATTTTTTGTAGAGAGTGAAGTTGGGTGCGACGGTGCTGCCACCCAAGGGAAGATTGCACGATGTTCACGCCGCGGAATACTATTCGCCGCTTAATGGCGTCGTAAGTATTTTGAACACCTCATGTTCATTAATATTTACAACTAAAAAGGTGCAGATAGATTGTAAGTGCCCCGCGAGTGGCACGAAACTATGCTAATTAGCTCAGAGTAGCTTCAGCGTCAACGGAACTATGTTATGTCCCGGGTGTTGACCCACCCAAAAATTACGTTTACCGACCATCTCAAAATTTATGATTATGTAACAATAACCTTTTTACTTGTAATATCATGCATCAAATCTCTGAAAAGCTCGTGGCTAAATCAAAGCCGTACAGATCGATCGGTCAAAGGTTAAGCTACGCTAGCCACGGTCGGTCTGTGGATGGGTGACCATCCCTTTCATACCGAGTTCCCTCCGTGCCTCGGAAAGCACATAAAACCGTTGGTCCCGGCTGTCAAATGTAGATCTTTGGCAGTCGATATGGGTAGTCAGAAGCCAGAAAGTCTGACAACCAGTCTTACCAAGGGGTATCGTGTTACCCAGTAACTGGATTGTGGAGGTCCGATAAGTAGTCGCTCCATGTAAAACACTGGTATTCAGATGCGTCTAGTTAGACTGGAAGCCGACCCCAATATAGTTGGGAAAAGGCTAGGCAGATGATGATCATGGATCAAATCTCTGATTTTTCTCAACCAAAATCTATGATTATTTTTAAAGGTACAGTCATGTATTGTACCTATGGACATTTTAGACTACCCGAACTTTTGAGCAACCTCTCTCAGTGTATAATGAAGGTATCTTTATGGCAAATACTTTATTTTGTACGTTATACGGTCTAGAATTACTGATTTTTTGTGGTAGCTCTAATGTTGCCAGTTTTTTATTATAGAAAAAATATTTAAGTGTGCTGTTTTATTCAATGGTACGTTACACGGTTGTACCTTTGGACAAACTTGTCTGTACCTTAGGACAAAATAAAACAGATCATTTTATAATGAAATCCGTTTTGTAATTACCACAAGTAAACGCTTAAGTATTATCAAGATAACACGTGAAATTAATGAACATAAAACTCTTTAGTAATAAAATAAATTCTATATATAATTAGTAATAAATATCTTGGGACAACTCACACACGGTCATCTGGTCCCAAGCTAAGCAGAGCTTGTGTTATGGTAACCAGACAACTGATATACATACTTATATAATTTATAAATACATACATATTATAGATAAACACCCAGACACAGAACAAACAATCATGCTCATCACACAAAGTTTGTCCTGGGTGGGAATCGAACCCACGACCTCCGGCTTAGCAGTCAGGGTCAGTGACCATTAGACCAACAGACCCGTCAAAGTCGTCTTTAGTATCCATGTAGGAACTTTTTAATTATTTAGGTACCTCAATGAAATCAACATATTTGGAGACTTTTATTTGGACGCACAAACCAAATCAAATAACTCTTCAGCAGAAGCTTCATCATCACTGTCATTTAATGAAAAACAGCCCGAACACAAACAGTTCAGAATCATCTTCATTTGGAATATGTGGACGCGTCCACAAGTACAAACAAAGCCCTGTCCAAAGGAACAAACAATACAACATTGAAAAAAAACTAAAATAAATAGATTTTTAAGTTAGAAATTTTGTTTTTTACTTGTTAAATTGTAAATAAAACTAGAAACAGTTAAACTATTGATATCAACTTTTTAAACTAACGTAAAATATAAGCATGCAATATTCCAGTAAAATTAATCAGAAAGATCATAAAAAAAATACTTTTTAACTCAAAAATCTTCTAAACTACCTCACACTGCACTCAACACTAGTAGGTTCGCGCCACTCACTGGTGTTGCCAAGTGATAAAAAGGCTACCCAAATGGTACGGTGTTATATTTTTAATACCTACTGACAGTTTTTTTATTATAATGAGCGTCCAAAGGTAAAAGCGTCCATAGGTACGATACATGACCCTATACTTTGAAATTGCCCTTTATTCGCTTTTTCCCAGTTTCAGGAAATAAGTTGCCTAGTGTGGAGGTAAGATAAACTAGCAAATGAAATTACCAGATCCAATTATATCCTTGCTACATCCAAATTACTGCTAAGTACTAATTATGTTATTATAATTTACTAACAGAACTCACATGAATATGCAACTACCTTGTGTACTCATAAAACCTCCTATGTTTCTGTCGCAAAGGAAATTCTCCTTCGAGCCTTCGTTTATTGCTGAACACCGTTTATTTATTCTAAGGAGGTTCCCCGTACATTTATTAAAATGGCGATAAAGGTTTATTTATTGTCTCCATGTTCGGTTAGCACGCGAGCAACGAACGCCATTTTGTCGTTTTTTTGCCACGAATTTAAATTGGGTTGACACGATAATGCTGAAGGAATGCTGAGGATTCCGCGGCTGTGATTCACTGTACTTAAAGAATTAGTCGCTGTTTTGTTGTTGTTGGAAAAACAACTTTTTATCTTTTTAATCAGGGTTCTAAATAGAAGACATTTTAACTTGGAAAAAGTCTACATTGTCGCATTTATAACAGGTGACCTAA
Source organism: Charanyca ferruginea (assembly GCA_947361185.1). Lineage (NCBI taxonomy): Eukaryota > Metazoa > Arthropoda > Insecta > Lepidoptera > Noctuidae > Charanyca > Charanyca ferruginea. The sequence goes on along the minus strand of OX376058.1, from coordinate 23,926,321 downwards.
TTTTTCTTGGGGAAAATGGTTCAGGAACCATGCTTCGTTTAAGTATCAATGTCACAGTCAAAACTTAGTAACCGGTCAAAGCAATTTTTGACTTCAAAAATCAGACACTTTTGACCGATTTTTTCCTTACTACCTAAAAGCTCATTAGGTCGACAGGTATTTTTTGTTTGTTTTGTAGTGGTTACTTTGAGTGGCGACTGGCGTGCCAAAATTAAAATTGTATCGAAAACACTTTAAAAACTTTGCTACATATATACGCACTCTAACTTTCAGACGCTAAATAATAGTCGTTTATAGGGTTCCGTCACAAAGTACGTAAGGCGTCGCGGAGCAGAGAGACCTCTCAGAACAAACTGCCATTTTTACCACGCACACATTGACCGTACGTTTATAGGCATTCTCAAGCAGTTTCAAGCAGACTTCAGACTCGACTGTCACGTGTTGTCTAAATGAATAAATAAGAGACATTGACATTTCACGGCGATCGAGAATATTTTGTTATAAAAAATTGCAAAGAGTTCCAACCAGTGTCAATAAAATTTCATATTGTCACAAATAAAACCGACAGAGTCACTACAGTAGCAGCCCTAGTGAGTCTGGCAAGTATAGATAATTATTTTTGAAGATGGCGGGAGCGGTTCTTCTGTACCGTCTATATTTTATGGTTCCGTATCCAAAGGGTAAAAACGATATCTTATTTCTAAGACTCCACTGTCCGTTTGTCACCAGACTGTATCTCATGAACTTTGATAGTTAGACAGTTGAAATTTTCACAGATGATGTAGGTATTTCTAAAACAGAATAAAATCAATATTTAAGGGCATACATCAAACGTGATTTTTGCCGTTTTTTGTTCGATGTCTAATGTTGTATACGGTACGGGACCCTTCGTGCGCGAGTCCGATTCGCACTTAGCCAGTTTTTATTTTATATTTCTCCTGTTTCCTGGGTGCATTTACAAACATACTTAGTCTGGCCATAAATACTGTTACAATTAAAAATAAGAAAGATATTACATTTGAATTTGGAATCTGTCATTTTTATACGATTGTTCATTGAGTTTTCTAATTTTGGCGCCAATACATTGTACAATATCTTGCGATATTAAAATGGAGTGGGGTGAGATAGAGAACCGAATCGCTGTGATTGCATTACACAAATTTGGTATGGAGACAAATGCAATTTTTAAAACTCTCCATTCGCTTGGTATTAGACAAATGTTTGTGTACCGAGTTATTAATAGGTACAATGAGACCTCCTCTGTTTGTGACAGAAAAAGATCTAGCCGTCCACGTAGTGTTCGTACGAAAAAGGTATAACTGGCCTCAACGTTTAAAGGACTGTATTAAATTGCAGCCAATGGAGACCACTTCGAATAAGCTTTCATATTTTAAATTGTTTTATATTTATGTATTTAAACTAACACACTGTAAAAGTAATAAATATTATTTGCAATAAAAAAAATTTTTTTTCTATTGCAGTGGCAATATTTATGGCAAGACTAGGTATAAACTTAGTTACACAAACATCCAGACCTAGATCAACTACCTGTAGGTAATACAAATATTTGATCCGTGCGGGATTCGAACCCGCGACACAGCATCCATTTACTCAGCCACTGAGCCAACTGTACTGAGATCATAGTTGTTCTGAATCGTTAAGAGTTTTGTCTGTAACATCAACACTGATAATGCTGGAAGCCGGATAACATCTAACTGCTCAGATAAGGTAGCGTAGCTTTACGTGCAACTACCTAGGTACTTGAGACCAGATACAAACACCTAGTTAGTACCTGGCTCTACTAACGAGAAACTTGCCAACATAAGTACTATAAAGGTTGTATGCATATGGCATGCTGGCTGTAAAACATTTGATAAAATATTTCATCTTCACACTTTGGATTTATTCTAGAGTGTATTTTAAAGGTTCTCTCTATCTGGCAGAATCTTGATGCTCCGAAATTTATTTGGCATAACACACTTGGCATAATCTTCTTTAAACAAATATTCTTAAGGCAAAAAATTGTTTAATATAATTATTGTTTAAATTAAAATGGAAATGGTACGTATTATCATAAAAAGTCTATGTTGTGCTACAAGCCGAAGCTGCGGTGGTGAGCGTTAAAACCCTCTGCGACGGCAAAGGTCGCGTGGGACCGCCGGAGACCCGCAGCGCCGAAGAGGTGACAGAAACCATGCCTGCTGCATGTTGCATGCCTGCTTGCATGCTGCATGTTGCATGGTCGCTTGCATGCTGCATGCTTGCTTGCATGCTGCATGTTTGCTTGCATGCTGCATGCCGTATGCTGTATGCTTGTTGCATGCCCTATGCTGCATGCTTGCTGCATGCATGGTGTATGCTTGTTTGCATGTTTGAATGCTTCTTACAGGGAAATAAAAAAAAACATAAATGTTCACAATCAGCTATTGATTCAGTGATAATACATGCAGTAATTAATTTAAACAAATAATTAATTAATAATTGTGGTAAAAATACAAAATAATTCTAACTATGAATTTTCTGCAATGTGAAATATGAGTTTTTCAATTATTATGGATATGAAATGTATGCCAAAAGATGATTCTAACTGTAAGATTTCTGAGTTATTATGATGGTTCTACTTTTCGATTATTATGCATATGAAATGTATGCCTAAAGATGATTCCGACTTACAAAATTATGAGTATTTAATGTATGTTGTACGTTAGTGTGGTGCCTACCCACCCATTTCTACCCTTGGGTGTCATAAGACAGAGGGACATTTCTTTTGTTTTTTTTTTGACTATAGAATGGGCAGCAGCCTTCTGAGTACCATAACACATACTGCAATTGCCAACATGCATCGGCCAAGCATGGCGATTACGGTTGAACATTTTTATATCAAGGCAATGTTTGGCTGGCGTTGTCAAAGTGCAGACGAGCTATTTATTCAAAATAGTATTTTCTTTCGGTTGTCCCATTATAATTTAAAAGAACCTTTGACTTCCAGTACACCATAACACTCTAAAACAGCTACTACTATTCGGTACCGTACCTAAAGCTCAGCACGGTCTGAATCTGAAGTCTTACAGTACCTACCTACATACTAACTTATTATCTACCATCTTCAACATTGGCGATAAGCCAGGAAGACAGTCTTTCAAGGACGATTTCTCCTTAGATCCTAATATTCATTTTAACAAACAAGATTTGAATATGAAAGGGCCAGCACTTTGTGTAAATGTTGAGTGTATTTGGCATTAGGTAAATATAAGCTCAAAAGTAAATTGTGAAAGTTTTATTTCTAGCAAAGTAGTAGGTAATTTACGTAACTGCCCCGTTAGTCTGTTGTCTTGCAACCTTGCGTGGGGTCCTAGGTGCGATTACCAGATCGGGTTTTAAAGGGTTTTAAATGTTCATATTAATATGTCAACAATAGAGAAATTACTATTTACAATGAACGCGGCACTGAATAACTTCAACACTCTCAAAGGTATCTGTAATTGGAGGGCCTTCTAAAAAGACTAAAAAGATAAATGTTTACCTGGAAAAATTATGTAGACATAAATTCTTGCTATCCGCTTTTTAAACAATTGTATTTATATTTTATTTGGCTTACACTTCTTGATTCGTCATTTATTCGTCAGCTGTAACGTACCTAGTATTGACTACAAATCAAGCGAAGTTGTCTGAGAATAACACCAATGAGTAAAATTATTCAAGGGTTTACTCTGGTTTAATATAGCATTTGGTTGAATCTGCCCTAACTAACTTATGCTCGCTATTATGTCCGTGTGAATGTCGGCTATGATCAGAGTTTTAATTATTTCAGCGCGATACCCTAATTTTTTTCTCAAATAATAGTAGTTTTTGGCTGTCCATTGTCTAGTGAAAGTCCTGTTAAAATTGGACGGACCAGAACAGTTCCGGACATTAGACGGAACAAACAGTAAGATTTTTTTTAAACAATTTTGTTTTTGTTATGAGTACCGTGTTATCATTCACAATAATGCATTTAGTAAAAGACTGTTATTTTGATATTACCAACCGAAACTTCAATTAAATTTATTTGTACAGATTTTCCCCTAGGAGTTCATGAAAAGATTTATCTCAAAAGCAATCTATAAACAAAACCACTAAGGACTTTAAAACTACCACATTGTAATGCAAAACTCCCCTTGCATTACCCAGACAACAATTTGGAATTATTTTTATCACCTAACTTTTTTGTAACAGTACGGTAGTAACTGAACGCAAAAGTACTACAAACAAAATTTATGCCGCCTCTTTGAAGTTTTGTTATCGTCGCAATAAATTCAAGTTTGCGTTGCGCCTTCATTCTCGAGCAAGGAACGCGACTCTTTTGAGTAAATTATTATATTTTAGGTGTAACGTTGGATCATCATCTGCCTAGCCTTTTCCTAACTTTGTTGGGGTCGGCTTCCAGTCTAAAATTGCAGCTGTATATAGTTCAATTCAATAGCCTTCTTGGAAGCTTGGAATATATTTGAGCCGTTTGGGGTAGAAACTCTAGGGCCATGGGGTCCGATTGCCCATATTGTTTTTCGTGACATCGCCAAGCGGCTGGTCGACTCTTCACGTGACCCGAAGGCTGGTCTATTCTTGGGTCAAAGAATCAGCATTGCCATACAACGTGGCAATACTGCCAGCCTGTTGGGCACGTGTCCCGTTGACAGCGATGTGGACGAGTTTTTTGATGCCCTTTGAGCTCCCCTGTCTTTTTCTTGGAATTGTACATAATATTATTAGATTTTTAAGATTAGTCTATAACTAAAATGGTGTAATTAAATTAAATATATGGAATCAAACTTAATGGCGGCTGTGAAGTGTGCAACTGGCTGCGTAGTACCCCGCACCTCACCCCCACTGTCACGTGAAATTGTTACTGCGCAGCCACTCGCCTCGTGTTCAGAGCCGCCATTAAGTTTGATCGTACTGTACCAGTATTTTACATGGCGTGGCGACCTAGCTGACATCCCCAACCCCAGTTACTGGGTAACACGATAATGAAACCCCTTGTCCCGGTTGTCAGACTTTTTGGCTTCTGACTACCAGTAACGACTATTAAAGATCTACAAATGACAGCCAGGACCAATGGCTTTACGTGCTTTGCAAGGCCCGGATGGGTCTCGTTTTAAAACGGATGGTCACTTGTTATTGAACAAATGATGACTATTTTTCTGCAAAGTGGGATATCGAGAAAGTCCTTTAATAACTGTGGTGGCGGTGTAACGTGAGAAAAAACTTCGTCATAGCTCTTCGAAAAAATACTTTTAAAGTCAGCAAAAGAGATAGGTCCAGGTCATCGGAAATGGTTGAAGTTTACTTAGAAACCGATGGATGTTTACGAAAGAAATTTAATTAAATCATTTAAATGTTTATTCTCTATTAATTTCATTTTATTTTATTCAAAAACCTTTCTTTCTTTTTCTAAGTTTCTAAGTAAACTTTAACTATATCTGACGACCCTGCATACTTATTTCTTTTGCTGACTGTATATGAATCCCACCTATATAATTGTTTGCTTACACACCAAACTGCTTTACCGTATGTACCTATCTATCTGCTACAGGATCATATATCATATCAAGTAATAATTTGTCACCAATTACCAAAGAGAATATATAGTCTTTGGCAATTACACATCACTTTGAGCTCTAATAATCGAGTGATTGTAAGATTTGGCGATTATCTTATAGTATTACATTAGCTTAACTGTAATTAACACTCACACAATTATCGTAATGCCGTATTGAGCAGCATCCTCAACACAAAGTTTATATACAGACATGACATGATAGACACAAATCCCAAATATACACTGAACTTAGGGCCATTTTTAATCGCTTAGGAATTTTATGTGGGGAATAAAATTGATAGTTTTGCACAGTTTTTGTATAGAAAAGTTTGACAGGTTATTTTATTTTTTATTTTATTAAAAGAGGAACAGTAAACAGCTACATTATATGATATTAACATAATTATGGAGAACAGTGATACATAAGTAATAATGCAGCCCACAGCACTGTCCACAGATAAACTTAAGTGTAAATAATAAAAAAAACTATAGGTCGCTAGGAAGTAGCTTTGCAGGCACATTGACCCACATACTTATATAATAATTATATCCGTATGAAATGAAATCATTGCATGCTATACCACACATTCCCCAAAAAAGCATCACGGTGTAGTAACTGAGCCATGCGACACTTGCTGAATATATTACTGACACATAATATTTACTTTACTGTACACAATATCGCATAGCGCACCCAACCACTCCACAACTCTTTAGGGGATGTGCGATATGATATGATTACAACTTATGGTAAAGACATGCATAGTAAAGAAAGAAGAGAGAAAAAAAAAAGGTTGTTTGTATATTGTGAGTTTATGTGTTTGAAAATGCACCTATTATACTGAAGAAATCCCTAGTGTAGTATTTTTTAAGAAAAAGTCACATTTTAATGTTTAGATACCCTAGTAAGTTGTCTTATGATTAAACATCACCCCTAAGTAAGTAACCAATGTTTTACCAATGTTCATTGTGAAATTTATATTTCTTTTTTACCAACTAACCATGGATGGACTTCATGAAGCTTCCAGTATACCCACGGTAAGTCTTTAAATAAAAAAAAAACTAATTCAAATGATTTGCTTGATTCGGAATTTGAAAAATTACAACTCGAAACAAAGAAAACCTACTTACCTACCACAAAATATAAAGGGTACAGAAGGACCGCTCCCGCCATCTTCAAGAATAATTACCTAAACTTGCCAGACTCACTAGGGCTGCTACTGTATTGACTCTGTAGGTTTTATTTGTGACAATATGAATTTTTTTTGACACTGGTTGGAACTCTTTGCATTTTTTATAACTAAATTTACCTGTTCGTCATGAAAATATGTCATGTCTCTCATTTATTCATTTAGACAACATGTGACAGTCGAGACTCAAGTCTGCTTGAACCTGCTTGAGATTGCCTATAAAAGTAAAGTCAATGTGTGCGTGCGTTAAATGGTGGTTTGTTCTGAGTGGTCTCTCTGCTCGGGCGCGCCGCAGCCTTACGTACTTTGTGCTATCACCTAATATTTATTCAGCAATTTCAAGTTTTTGATCGTAATTCAAAGTGACTTTTGAATGTTACTCCATTGTTTTATTGAGTTCAGTTTTTCAGTAGAAATTTTCGTTAGCAACAGCAGTTGTGTTTACTGTTGAAGTTTGTTTTATAACTTTGCTATGTAAATTTTAACGTGCCTTCGTAGTTTGAAATGTACATACTAGTTTTAGTTTTGGCGATTTAGTACTGTTTTGTGTTCGTACAAAACAGTGTTCGTACAGGCACGAGTGAACCGGTTCAATCTAAATGAGTGTGCTCCACCTTAGGCTGCATCATCATCTAAGATCAGGTAGGTTGCGGCCAAACGCGAGCTTATTATAATATTTAAAAAAAAACGTAAAAGATTATGTGAGAAACTAATCAATTGTTTTGTGTTCACAAAATCCGTCCACATTTTTGTTATTATATCACAGTTCACCCAACAGCAGGAGATTTGGAGGAGCGAAGCAGATTTTTACAGGATAGTCCTGTAGAAATCAAGTACTGCTGATGCACAGCTATAAATAAAGAAGCGTATGTGCTGAGAGTAAAGACTCCATTTAGCAAATAGTAAGTCGACTATGAATCTTAACAAAAAGAAAATTCAGTCTGTTTTGATACTTTGAGCTAATAAAGCTATTTTAGATAAGAGTAAAGTCTTTAACAAAGTCAAAGATGAAAAAGAAAGAAAAACATCAAATCGATTAAAACCAGATAAAGAATTGATCGACTCATTTTACTCGTCTTATAAAATTAAACCAAGCCGAGCACACTAACGTTAAAAGTATTCGAGTAAAGAATTACTCGAATTCTTTTTACGTTAGTGTACTAGGCTCCAAATGATTCCACAAAACGAAAATATAAAATTCTACACCAAAATAAAAGCGAAAAAATTATATTCATTACACGAATGTCTGATGGCCAGTGACATCTGCTGAGGTGTTCACAATCGGCCTCGTTAAAATCCACCTTTTTAATTATTTCACCCCTTTTTTTTCAAAAAAAGAATCCCTTTTAATAAGTTTTACGTCATTAACGTCTTAGTTGATTCATCGCTTCAATGCGGCCGGAGTTCTTATATTATCATTTTTTGCATCTAATATTATGATCGAGCTATAGTTTTAGCACCAACACGCAGCAAGTAAAAAAAGCTACGTGACGGAAACTTTAGCAGGTGATGAAGGCAAGTTGCAAGAGTGCAAGACCGAAGTCGATAAAGGCAGGTTATCCGCTTCAAGGGGTTCAGTGATCACGATCAGTAGGAACTGATCATCAGTAATCAGGAGATTACTGAGGAGTAATCAGGAACTGATTGAAGAAGAGAGAAGATAATATCTACCTACATAAACATACCCATGTATGATATGCCTATAATCTACCTACCTATAATATCTACCTACATTCTACAAAGCTTTCTTATTTTTTTTAGCTCGATGTAATAAAAGATAAGTTTGTTATATTGACGCGGTTTAATATGTCTAGATGTTAAACATTGAAGCTGGAATTAACTACAATTGTGGCTTTTAGTATACCACAAACGCAGACATATTGTCTGGTTGACTGGTAGAGAATGCCTAGGGCATTAGGTCCGACTTTGTACCTTTGTGCATGAAGTATAAATAAATAAATAAATAAACTGCTTCCAAAACTTACTTTAAAAATACTAAACATAAGTCTAACAAAGCTACTAACACTAAGTATTTCATATCAAAAGTCATTTTCAACAAATTTATTATTACCATCTCCACTTAAATTCATACATGACTACCGTAAAATTTAAGTCTCACTGCATAGCCGGCATTATAAGGATTAGTGTACATTAATGTAGTCGTAGGTACTCGTAGCAAAGCTCGTACATTCAGCAACACAAATCACTGATATTTTTTAATTTAAAAAATTGTGGCAGATACGAATTACTGTATCGATTTCAAATAAATTAATATTATGCCGAGAGGATAAAGAAAACCTAATTACTTTTTAATCATAAAAAAATATGTCTTTGAAGGGCAAATAAGTCTATACTGGAGGTTTTGCAGATGAGTTGCCATACCAGAAACGAATCGAAATTATCATCATTCGTCATCAGATAAAAGACGTTTACTGTTGAACAAAGGGCTACTCCATAGAAAGCCACAATGAGCGGCAACCGTCTTGTATCCACCGGTTACCCGCGACCTTGACGATGTTGCCGGTCCATCTGGTGAGGGCCCTACCAACACTGCAGCTTCCCGTTCCTGATCGCCACTCGAGAAACTTTCTTCCCCATCGGTTATTGGTTCTTGGAGCGATTTGGCCTGCTCATTGCCACTTCCAGTTGCATATTCTGAGAACTATGTCGGTGTCCTTCGTTCTTCAGCGAATTTTCTCGTTCCGGATTTTATCGCGCAAAGAGATTTCGAGCATAGCTCTCTCTGTTGCTCGCTGCGTGATTCTGAGCTGCTCTAGAAGACCAGCAGATAAGGAAACGTTTCTGTCAGCACACACTGGTTATAATCCTGCGTCTTTATGCACTGAGGAATTTGGGACGAAAAGATGTCTCCTAATAAACCACGAGATATTATATACCGGCACCAAATCAACTATTAACTCATAGCTGAATAATTAAATAAGAATCTTCGGGGAGGTTTTTACCCAGCAAAACTTTTATATTAATACTAGTTCGTAGTATTTCTTATTCTTCAATATAATTTGTTTCAAGCACGTAATCAATCGCAAGTTTTAATTAATGAAAAGCTTTCAGAAGCTTTGAACTGATGTTTACCGACTTAGTTATGTCGGTGACTGTACTTCGTACTGTGATGGTGGGAAGCCGCGGGTGTAACAGACAAGAGAGTCATTATTCAAATCCTGTGACGTAACAAAAACATTGATAGAGCGTTTTGTGGACTAGAAAATATTTGTGTAGTTAGTAAGGTTATGATTATCTATCTGTTATATACCGGGTCTAAAGACACATACAATAATCGGAACTAACGGAACAAACTATCTAACAAACTAAGGGCAGATTCGAACAAATGTCATGTTATACAAGACATAACTAACCCTTGAATAAATTTACTCACTACTCTTTCTCTCAGATAACTTCGTTTGCGTTTTATCATTACAAACGTTGTAGTAAAAGTAGAGTTGCCAATACTACGTTTTGTACAATTGTGTAATCCAACTAAAATAGAAATACAATATTGTTTATAAAGCAGAACACTAGATTTTAAGACTATATAATTTTGCCGGTTTATGATGCTGTCAACTGTCAATAATATTCACACAAGTTGTCATTGTCAGCTGGTAATGTGACGGCCGCCATTATGGTATTCTCGAATCCACCCTGAGTAACATTGCGCAACCCACTAACTATTTTCAGACTGTGTAATGTCCTCCACTTTGTCGTGCTTTAAAAGAGCTAAAACCGACCAACCGTCGTGACTAAGGTTCAGTTGCGACGAAACTTTTTACTCAGACCTACTGGCACTATTAACTTGCGAACACAAGTTTGAATTAACCTTTGAGGTGCGCGCGCATTAGTTTGTTAAGTACAAATGTCAAACCCGTGTTAAAAACTAACTCGTCATTAAAAGATAACCATGATTGTCGCAAACGGATTTTAGCAACGGACTTTAGTACAATTTGTTAATATTCAACCACTCTGAACTATGAAAAAATAAATCGGCTGTAAAAATGTACTTAAAATGATATGAACGGTTCATTTTATTTTTAAATCTAAGAGTTGGTCCCTAGGAGGAGCAGATCCTAAGAGGAGATCTTGGCTAAGTAAAAGCCGTACGGATTGATCGATCCGGTTTAAACTACGCTTGCTGCGGTCGGTCTGTGGATGGGTGACCATCCATTCCATACCGAGTTCCATCCGTGCCTCGAAAAGCACGTAACGCCGTTGATCCCGGCTGTCATTCGTAGATCTTTGGTGGCAGTCGTAAGAAGCTAGAAAGTCTGACAACCAGTCTTATCGAATGGTATCGTGTTACCTAGTAACTGGGTTGTGGAGGTCAGATGGGCAGTCGCTCCATGTAAAACACTGCACAGCTGCATCTGGTCAGACTGGAAGCCGATCCCAACATAGCGGGAATAAGGCTAGGCTGATGAGTTGGTCCCTATTAAAAGTCGTATAAATATGTTCTGTACCCTGCCCGCCTGTACTAATACCTACAATATAAAAATGACGTCTCCATCTAAAAATATACCTCTATATTCCTCTCAGACATAATAATATCCACCCACCATTATCACACAAAAATATATCATCCAATATCAAAAAATGTCTGGTTTCCGGTTAATTTCCCCCAAATGTAACCGACGGGACCACACGACATTATTTTAGAAGTAAGTGGATTCACGCACGTAGGAATAGGCAACAAGTGGTCTACATTTGGAGCCCAAATATTGTATTATTGACCGCCGAACCAGAAGATAATATGTCGCTGGGAATATATTCTGTGGTCGTAATACTTCGGGGACCTTGAGAATTCGGAATGGGTACCGGGTAGTACGATTTGGGTGTTTTATTGATTTTGTTTGTTTAGGAATCTTTTGTCAGATGCTCTATATTAGTTTCTCTAGCGAATTCGTCTTGAGTGTATAGAATTAAGCTAAAGTCCTATTTTTTTTTCATGGGAACACAAACTGGCTCAAAACGGGAACGGTTTGTGCACGTAAGTTCTATAATAGACGTTCCTACGGCCTGGTTTTCACAGGCCCAATTTCTGACCACCCAGTAGTCAGCAACTGTACATTTTGCTGTCTATACAGTATTGTCACTTTCCCGACGTGTTCTCACTACTGAGTCTGCATAGGAGACAGCAGTACGCAGCTACCTACTGTGTTACTAGTTCTGGCAATGGCACCCTGCCATTTTGGGAGTGGGGGAAGGTCAGTGGACAGTAGAAACAAAAAACTTTGAAGTAGCTGCCGACAGCAACTGACCGGTCAGTACTACCTCAACTTTGTTTTCACGGACCCAGTAACTGCCAGACTAGACTAGACTAGAGTAACTGTCCTTCACTGTTCGCCAGTTACTAGGCTTGTGAAAACTAGGCTTAAGTCTAAGTTAAACCCCGGCCAGATTGTTGTAAACAAGCCCTCCACATCGGTCTGCACCGGCGGTTCAAAATAGTGTAAACACTTGTTGTTTGCAATAATAATTCGTTTGACCTTCAACAACCTCTGTGGACGGACGCGCGTTGTAAACCGCGTGTGGATACCGCCGTTGTAAACAAAGAGTCGACAACACACTGAGGTGGGAGCCATGTTGTAAACCAGTGTGGACGCAAACACCAGCTGTGGGCTCCACAAGCCTCCCACCATGGTGACCCCTATTGGAAGCTTGTTTATAACAGTCTGGTCCGGCATTTAGGATGGATGGATAGATTTTTGTTAATCTTTCACGCACAAACGACTGATCAGTATTAGCTAAAATTTAGCACACATACCTATAGATATTGATCTAGTTTAACCTTATGACCGCCACTAGAAAAAGCAAAAAAAGTACCCTCACTCAGCGCCAAGCTACGAATGACTGCTCTATGGAATTACGTATAAAAGTCATGTAGTCTGGTGTGCTGGGCTCATTGTGGTTTGTCAATGTTAAGACATACCAAAGTAAGCCCAGCACGACACTGTCACGTTTTATAAAACTTACGTGTTTATAATAGTAGTAGGATAAATCTAGTATTTGTAATAATGAGCATATTAGTATTATAAGTTCACATTATGGTTTATAACTTATAAAATAAGCTCCACAAAACCGTAGTAATGGATTGACTGCGGGATCTGGTGAGTCTTTTACACTTATTACGCACCACCTGCACCGCCACCACTTTCTTAACTTATTAAATAATATCTTTTCAATTTCTTTTTAAATCTAATTTTATTGGTTTACTTTTCATGTCTGCCAGCCAACTGTTCAATAAGTTCCTAGTTGGTATTCGGTTTTTTAGGTTTCTGTCACCAAAGTACCTAATAGGTGACTCTGCGTACATTGAATCTGCCGGCAGCCATAGATCGTATAATATGGTTGTTGGTTTAATAGTGACAGTATACTATGAAACTAATAATTTCAAATGCTAAAGTTGTGTATAGAAGATAAACTCTGAAAGTACTGGACTGATTCCAAAAATTGTTTCACTGATAGAAAAACGCTATTGGCAAATTTCACTGACAGACAGTGTAGGTACCTACAGCTTAGTCTAGAAGCACGAAACTTTGCTAAGGAAAGATGTTAGAAAATTTCCGAGTTATAGATGACGAAAGTTTGTATGATTTGTCTTTTATGCCAATAGAAAATTCTGTAGTGCACACGGTTTATGTACCTACTAAAAAAAGCTGACACTTTCGCGATACATGCTGTAAAAAAGTGGTCATATAATTGTTTCTTTTTTAAATTTTAAGGTAAATACAGAGTATGTATATTGCACGATTTAATTTATAACGATTTTCTCTTTGTCGTCCTTTTAAATATACATAATTATTATACTGTATGCAAATATACTTTTTTTAATACATACGTACACAACAAATGTTGAAATTCCTAACCTAAAAATGTTTGAAAATAAAAAAAAAACATTAAGGGAGCTTAGCTATATATTTATTAAACCTCTCTGTAAACTACGTTTGTAGTGTTGCAGTTCGTCGAAATGTACAGAGGGTCATAACTGGTGACACTAGAGCAAGCGACGTATAGTTGACCGTGGGAAAAGCAGCTGGTCCTGTGATCGACAACCGCAGCCTTCAGTGTGAAAAACACCGACCGTCCTGAGTCTTGTTTATAGTCATAGTCAGAGGCACACGCTCACTGGGAGTTCCCTGTGAGCGTATGCCTCTGACTACACAAAAAACGCAAATTATCTTTTCCAATTCAAGCGTTGCACACGCTTGAAAGGATAATAGTATACGTGGTATAAACACTCTCGCCAACGCCACAACCTGTTACAATTTCAGCTTCGATGATATTTCTCTGCAGACAGACGACTTTGAGCCGGTTCCCGTTACACAACTTTTAGAATTAATATGAGTACACCAACCTTCAGCTGGATGACGTGCGCTGGAAGTCCACTTGCCATAAACGAATTCTATTCTAATTTCTACGGGGTAATGTGTGGCGTCATCTTGCTCGACTACACTGTTCATTGAGATATATACTACCTACTTCTCTCCCTTCAATTTGAGAGAAACAGAATGCTTTTATCGAGCTGCAGCTTGATCATTTTTGGGCGTTAAAATTGCCTGTTCACACACCCAAATTCTATTGGTGCGGTATTTGACTGATGTCGCCGTACAACAGATGAATCAGTTCTTCTATCGTGGAAACTACACTACCAAGAGTCTCTGTTAGATCTACCTGCCCTGTCTCCAATGGTAGAGAGTCTTCACCAATTTTTAAATGAACATCGGAGAATTCTTGAACACGTAAATTGCCTCCAAGCCGAGCGCGCAAATTGATGGTCAAGCGCGATTTATAAACTCGTGACCATAGAATTGATCGTTCGTTTTAACTATGCATTTACACAAACACTATTTTAACAAAATAACTTTATATTCGTTTAATTTAATGTAGGTATTAAAAATTACATGATTTATTTTAAGTTGAGTTTTCAAACATGACATGTGTCAAAATAAAATATATTTAAATCAAAAGTACTGATATAAACTTCGATGCAAATCACCCTCAAAATAACTTTCTACCCATTTTTAACTCCGTTGGGTGGTGAGTTTCAATAAAATACGAAACCAATCTTCCATCAATTCTATTAAAGAATGTTTATGCAAAATTTGAAGTAGATTGGACCAAAGGAATCACGTAGTCCCATACAAACTTTGCCCCTGTTTTTCACCTAAGGGTAGAATTTCAGAAAATCCTTTCTTTTCGGATGCCTACGTCATACAAAGAACACACCCTCCAAGTTTCAGGTCCCTACGAGCAGCGGTTTAGGCTGTGCGTTGATCCGTCAGTCAGTCATTCAGGACAAAGCCATTTATATATGTAAAAGTAGATTAGATTACGGTTAAATTGTACCTACATTATAATATTTTATTAGTACTCATAATGAGTATCATTAAAAATAATCGAAATGACGAAGTAGAAGTGGGGGGGGGAGGTATGTCGATGTCGTATGGATCGAATTGTTGGACCGCGAAGAAAATGATGAAAAAAGATTGCATGTAGCAGACAAGGTTGAGACGGAAAGCTATGCCGGTTGACAGGGCGGAATAGAAGAAAAAAACATATTGCACCGACCCCAAGTAACATGGGTCAAGGGTAGGGAGATGATTCTTAATGAATATAATTAGTCTAATATTACTGTGGGTTTGATTTTTGGAAAACCTATACATAATAAAAACATTCACTCGATAATTCTCAGGACAATTTTACAAAAATATCGTCTAATTGTAAGCAAAAAATCATCTGCATTTCTCAATGGGTCAGAGCCCATTCGTCCCCTAAGATTCGCACCCTGTGCCCACTCGTCCCCTGGAACTTTTGTGGGGCCCATTCGTCACCTAAAGAATATTTATTTTTATTCATTCTTCATGTAAGTGAACCGTAATGTTCTTTTTTGAGAAATAAATGTCTTTAAACCGATCTAAAAGAACCTCAAAATAAGAAAATAAGACAGAAGTCCGTGTTATTATTGTTACTCAGTCATAATTTAGCAAAAATAACTGTAACTTTCCCATCATCAAGTGGCGAGTGGAAGTTTTGTGTTACATAAATAATTCTTGCGGTCCGCCTTTTACGCTGGCTTACGCTGCCTCTGCCAAAGTTTGCATCAGTAAAAATAACAGAATTCTTTAAGTAGGTATACGTTAAGTATTGCCTATGTATGTATAGATAATCTCTTTCTCTTTTTTATATTAATAATTAATAATATTATTTGTATTTATTTATATTCCTATTATTACTATTTTTGGCAATCGTGCCAGTCAAAATGTGGCTAAGATACATTTCTAGATGGCGGTAATGCGTCGGAAGTTTGTGATGCCATTTTAGTTTAGTTTTTATTATTAACATAAATGAATATACATGCTAAAAAAATAATCAATCCTCATGCTTAGTTATTCATTCGTAACAAATAAATGACTAACAAAAGAAAATACAATTAAGTTTTGCGTTTTACGCAATTAAAATACTGTATCAAAATGTATTTAACTGCAATTCTAAATCTGTCATAAATTATAATTTAAACAAAAATCTCACTAAAGATAAAATAATATATCACATAGTGTAAGCAAGCAATAAGTCCATCACGCACGTGCACTCTTGGCCAAGTTAAGGACACACTTTCACGGTGTACACATGAGGCGCACGAAACGTAAACACTTCGCGGTTCGTTTACTTTGCCACTAAGTGTACGCCAGATTGTTTGAGTTACGAATATGCACCTTCATAGTGATGCTGATAGCACTAGAGAGGATTTTATTAAAGAAAATAATTTATTATTTATATTCTTGTGTGAAGTGCTTATTCAATGTATCGTAGGTACTTTTACAATGTCTGCTGAAGGCACTTCTATTTCATCTTAAGAACTTAATTTAAAATACACTTTAACAACGCAAAACAAAAGAAACAAAATAGTACATTTATTAACCTTTAAAAAATATGTTACTAATTAAATTTTTGTACCGTTCACAAGGTAACCAGTGACCTTGGTTGATTCTGCCAAAGCGGACCAACATTCGTTGAAATTTATTCCATTTTTCGTTGTATGTATGATATTAGATATTATTTAACGTTTATTAATTTAGTCTAAGCATAGCTTACTTATCTCATAAGCAGTGTGGTGCCGGCCGCGAATAGCACCACTCCATTTCTACCCGTGGGTGTCGTAGAAAGTGACACAGGGACCAGAGGATGGGCAGGAGCGTCCTTCTGATTACCATAACACCCTGATAGTAATGTAACTCATTTACTTAATAGAATTATGCAATGACTGTGGGTTGGCTACCTTTAACAGAACAAAGCTAAATTATAGACCGCCAAAATCACTGTTCAGTTGTTAAACATTGACGTCCTACAATAGCGATTACCTAGGTACTTATTAAAATTATAACAAATGCGGCCCTAACGTCAAGCTGAAAACAGTATTCCTTTCTGTTTATTTACGACATAAACATAGGTCATTAGTTTGACAACCACTTACAGCCGTTACAGGAATGACATTTAATTTTCAGGGTTCCGCGGACGCGTAAATAGTAATTTTCAAGAAAGGGGTTGATAAACGGTTCCGTACGTCGCGACAGACACCAGATGCTTCCCACGGTGGACTATGTCCTGTATTTATAGGTTCAAGACAATACCTAGGACTTAGGTACGTTTGCCGTAATTGGTCCTTTGACATTTTCTATTAGTTTGCGACGGGGAATTGGAAATGTTGGAATGGATTGCCTGGCTGCTGGCTGGTTAGAAAAATGACATAGTTGAATTTTTTTGATTAATAAAAAACAACTTGTCTATTATTTACCCTAATGTACGTACCTCCCTAACAAGATATAAATAAAGTGATTTAAGGTCCTTTAACCATAATTTTTAATAATCTGGAAAAAATAAACCCCGTTTTTATCACATAAAATTGGAAAGATAGGCTCAACTACGAGTTACCACAAAAAAGCATTCTTTACAAACGACACGGTGTATCAACCGCAATAAATTCCAGGCAAAAAAACAAATAGCTATAACTACTAGCCATGTCCAATCAAACGACCCCCAGTGGGCTTGGAAACGCAAATTGTGGCCAAAAATGATAACTGTTGAATTATAACCCTCATTGTGCAAAACGAAGTCTCTTCATTGGGCCTAGTTTATGAGGACCTTCGGGAGATTGTATCAAATGTTTTATTGAGTGCAAAAAAGTTTCCGACTTTGAACGTTTTTGGTTCATTTATTATCATTTTTATGTTACTGTAAAAGTTGGGTCTCGGTTGATGAACTTGATTGTGTTCAAGTTTGAATACTTGCATAAATAAAATGGTATTGTTTTTACGACTGGTGCGAACGCTTACTGAAAAATGAAGGAAGAAAATTAGAAACTCCAGTTGAAATAAACTACAGTAGATAGTGCGTCCGTATGGTGTCGGACGTAAAGAATAGCACCATCCCATATCTTCTCGTGGGTGTCGTAAGAGGCGACTAAGGGACTCACCAGAGAATGGGCAGCAGCGTTCTCTGTGCCTTTGTAACAACCATACTGCGATCGCCAACCCGCCTGCCAAGCGTGGCGATTATGGCAAAACCCCCCCTCTGGGGGAGGCCTATGTCCAGCAGTGGACGTCTTTCGGCTGAAATGATGAGATAGTGCTGTAAATTGCCTTAAAGCGTAGGCTTTTATCTATACTAGGTAATATTAACAAGAGGTAAGATTTGTTTGAAGTTCGCATGCAGGGGGTAATTTCGAAAACTACTCCTCCAATTTACAAAATTCTTCCACATATAGGAAGCTGATCCCAGAGTGCTATAGGCTATAATATTTTATTATAAAATTAAGGCTCCACAAGACAATTCACGTGGAAAAAGTCGCGGGCAGAAGTTTATTTAAAATAATAGGGTAGTAGAGCCCAATCACCAATCAATTGATATACTAATAAGAGCTGTCAGGGTGTAATTTTTCCCATAGATTATATAAAGCAATAGCAAATTGTTACGTCACTTATTTATAAAGTCAATTGACGACCTGTTTATTGATATCGAACCCAGAAAAAAAACAATAATTTTACAATTAATTTAAAATTAATCAGAGATGAGATGTCATAAATTAAATTAAATGCTTTTTAGAGAAGTTATATCTTACAATTATTTATCAATAGTGTCGACTACATAATTTGACAAAAGAACTAATGGGCGAAAACTGAAATGTCACTCATAGACAACAATCAGTTGAAGGGCTCTTAAATTTAAGCAACTCTTAAATTGAACTAGTATACACAAAGGGTACTCAAACGATTTGTAGGCATAGGTTATCAGCTAAACAGCTGTCAAATAATTTACGTCATGGCAATTTTGGGATCATTTAAATTTAACACAAATGCTTAGAATTGATATTTAAGAATACGAATTTTGTTTTTAAGAACTAGTAAAACATTTAAGCAGCCGTCAAAATATTCGAGGAACGTTTCAGTATTTGGCCATTTGTCACACACATCCGACATAAAAAGACATTACTTAATAACAAGATTATTAAAAAAAAATCCCTAAACGACTTTCCAAAAGTGACTTGACACGCTACAACCATTAAAATCATCAATGACTGCTGTCATAACTTATGACAACCACCATGACACATTAGCATCAAGTCAATTTGTATGTTCTACACACCCCTCAATCATACGCCATGATGTATTGCCATGGCTACTCGGAACACTGATATGAAAAATGACAGGAGAAATCTGTCCAATTATATTGTAACTCGAATCGACGTAGATGGCAGCACATTAGTAACTTTGTCGCGTGTCTCGATTTAGTACAGAAGGGTTAGATAACCATATGTCAACGTTTTGGTATACAGGGTGGATTCAGAACAAAATTCTAGACCTACCAGCGGATTCCATCATTTAAAAAATAATTTGTTTCATATATTTTTATTTATTTACTAGCTGATACCTGAGACTTCGTCCGCGTAATCGGTGGCACAACAAATGTGGGAGAGGCTATCTAGTCAAGGAAAGTCAAAGAAAGAGAAGAATGGAAAAAGTTGGAAGAGGCCCTACGTGTCACAAGACACGCTGATCACTAAACCGGGCAACTCGATGTGTTTGTTTATAAGTTACTGATGATAAATATACATTGCATGTTTAGTTTCAGCAATAAAGGCTTAAATATATCTATAATAAATAAAGGTATAGAGTGTTTTAAAAGACCAACACAATTTGAAAATTTAAACGAACCAACGAAACGAAAATAATAGAACGAAAAATATTCCATAAGAATCATGGCGAGATCCAACATTCATTTGTATGAAAAAAAAAATAATTTAGAGGGTTTAAAATATTTTCCAATGTGAAGAATACATTACCAGGAGTAGATTGATATACTTACCATGTTTTTAAAGCCCCGCATAATTAAAATATTACGAAATGAAAATAGCACTTTTTCGTTTTATCTCGATAGAAGAAAGTAACAAGCGACGTTAATGAATCTATCAAATTGGCAGACAAGTGATGTGACAAGTGTGTGGGGAAAAAAACATTATTTGTGATATTATTTCCCATAAAAGGATTCAATTTCAGTGTAAGAACTGCGAAACGGGCGGCGACTGTCAGTGTCACTGTTACTGTCAGTCGCCGTTTCGTTCTGAAATAATGAGTTTTTTGTTAAACTATTCACTCTTTTTTGCGGGGTTTTAAAAATATTGTAAATGCCTGGAGATACTCTTTAGGTAATAGAATTTCAACTTCTCTAAACATCATTATTTTTTTTGTACAAATCCTGCCATGATTCAAATTACGATTCACAATGCTAAATAGCTGATCGTACATTAGTAACTTAGTTGTAGTCCTGTTGTTAGTAGAGACGGGTTAAATAATAAAATGTCACGGTGTTTGTCATGTATTTTAGGTCAGCAGCACCGACCGATCACCCTTTACGGTTTTGATTAAAATATTATGCATGGAAGAATTTAAAGGTTACCTTCTATACAAAACAGTATTTAAAATAAACAAAATTAGCAAAATAAATATATGTTAGTTTGCTTATTAAATTGAATTATGTTATTTGTAAGCTTAGGTATGGCTTACGAACAATATCAATTAATTTAGTTGATGTGGTGGTAAAGACTACTGTGTAAATTTAATAAAAATATGATTAAGATGTTAATGTAAAAATTGATGGTGAACCAAGTAAATAATTAAATCGCCTTCATAAATAAAATTCAATTTCATTTAAATATATTATCCGAAATCTGATTCCCATAGCAAAGTGGTCAACCTGAGGTACGCGGTATAATAAGGTCAAAGGTATCAATATCACTTTCCACCAAATTTGGGCCACTATAATGTGCCACCATCACGCATCACCTCAACAAGTGGTTTATTTCCTCATAATATGGTGCAAACATCCGCGCTGATAAATTTATATGGGCTCTTTTATGAGCCCTGTAATAATAATGTAAAGATTTGTTTGTGAAAGAAGGAAAATGTATGGCAAAACTGATCCAGTGCGGTCGGTCGGACACGGGAGTATTTTGTACCAACGTATACTATTTAGTACTACTACACCTACTACATAAAAAAATACGTTTTTATTTGTTGTTAAACATAGCATCATAGCAACGGTCATAGCACGAAGTATTACTTCGTGGGTCATAATATGTAGACATCAAACCATACCAAACTGTCATATTTTCTCAATTGAATATAAACCTTGTAATTTTGTGATAAAGTTGAAAATCTATCAAAACAAATTGACAAATTATTTTAGCTAGATGTGCTGACCTTTGTACTCGAAATACAGACTGAGAAAATTTCAAATATCTACTTATTACAGTTCAAAAAGAACAGTCCTGGGACAGAGAGACGGACGGACGGACAGACAGCGGAGTCTTACTGACTGTAAAAGGTTTGTGGTTCTATATGATCGCTACAAACTCTATTTTGAGGCCCATTAGCGTTAAACATATTGAAAACATCATTCCGTCTTTGTCAACTTCTAACAATTAGACAGGGATGCAGTGATGCTCCTCACCCGGGTTGTCCGTAGGTTTAATCCAAACAAATCTTATAAATGCGAAAGTAACTGTGTCTGTTACGTTTCCACGACGAAACGGTTGAATCAATTTTAATGACATTGGTATTAACATACCTAATGTCTATGTCTATCGAAAAAGCGTTCGATAGAGTGATGCATGATCGCCTTATTAAGATCCTGAAAGACATCGGGCTGGATGACAAAGACATCCGCATTATTAAGAACTTGTACTGGAACCAACGCGCGACCGTCCGAATTGAGGGAGAGTAAACTCACGAAGTGGAGATCAAAAGGGGAGTCAGACAAGGCTGCATTCTATCTCCAACACTGTTTAACATATATTCTGAAACAATTATGGCAGAAGCATTAGAAGACCTAGACTCATTGTAAATGGGCGTGGTATTAATAATTTTCGATACGCAGATGACACAGTCCTGCTAGCGTCTACAGAAGCGGATCTGCAGCGAATTGTAGATCGAGTAAACGAGTGTACTTTACGGGCTGCCCTCAAGATGAATATAGCGAAAACAAAGTTCATGGTGATATCAAGAAGCATTAATCGCGACCCAAACATGTCAGTATCAGGCCAGAATATCGAAAGAGTACGCAAATAATATAAATAAAAATACTTAGGCACTTGGCTCACTGAGAGCTGGGACAGCGAACTAGAGATAAAAACTAGGATTGAAATAGCTAGAAGTGACGCTTGCTGGCTACAAGATGGACTCAGCGGGTTACCAATGAGGAAGTTCTACGGCGGGTTGACCGAAAACGCGAACTTTTGCAGACCATCAAAAAGAAAAAAGTTGCATATTTAGGGTATGTGCTTAGACACGAAAGATATGAGCTGCTGCAACTCATAATGATGGGCAAAATCGCAGGAAAAAGAATAGTAGGTCGGAGGAGAAAGTCTTGGTTGCATAACCCTGATGTTAGGCAACCAAGCTTTTTGAAAAATCAACAAATACCCAAAAATTTTACATAGACGACGTTTTAGTTTCATCAATCTTTGTAGTAGTTAACTTTCAATCTCTTCTTAATAGATTTGGATGAGAAGGAGGTACTAAAAGCGGAAAATAAAAAGCTTTTTACAAAAAGACAACCGCCTTCAAAAACTAAAAAGTGAAAAATAACTTTAGCACTAGCTTGAAGTTATTTTTCACTTTTTAGTTTTTGAAGGCGGTTGTCTTTTTTGTAAAAAGCTTTTTCAAAATACTAGACAGTATCTAAAAAAAGAAAACGGAATTTTCCAAATCAAAGCTGAACACAAAACACATGAATAAATCCTGACTGAAGCCACCGAAACTAATTAAATCCTAATCACTTTCATTCACATTCCACTGTAAGTGCATTTGTAGGTATATACGTTTGTGCGTAAAAAAACCGAATCCAATTATCTTGCCCGACGTATGCAGGCGTAAGTCTCCTGTTAGACAAAATGGTACGCAATGAATGAGGGGCAGAAGTTCCGATTGATGTTACTTTTTAACGTGCAATCTATCTACATAAGTACAAATCTAATCAAATAGATAAAAATCTCGTTTCATAGTGTATGTTTATTTCGAAATGGTCCCATATAAATTTTATCAAAATTAACACAGCCCTTTTTGAGAAAATCAACAAATATCCAAAAAAATTACTTAGACGTTTTAGTTTCTTCAATCTTTGGAGAATTTACAATCTCTTTTAAGTGTGTCGCCGTTTTTAATGGATTTGGGTGATAAGGCAACACTTAAAAGCGAAAAATAAAAAGTTAATTTCAAAAAAAGAAAGAAAAAAAAAAACTAAAAAGTGATAAATAACTTTAGTACAGAACACACATTACTTTACTTTCGGAAGTCGGTGGCAATACAAAACAACAAACTCAAAGCCACCGCCACCGACTTCCGAAAGTAAAGTAATGTGTGTTCTGTGCTAAAGTTAAATTTATCACTCTTTAGTTTTTGAAGGCGGTTTTCTTTTTTTTGAAAAAACTTTTTTTATTTTATTTTTGTGCATATTTCTCGAATCTGGGAATAAGTATAGGTAGGTGGTGTCGCTATTTTTTTATATTTATATGGCAAATCAACGTCTGTCTGTGTATTTGTATTTGTTTGTGGATAAACTCAAAAAATACTTACCTAACTGATTTTAAAATTCTTTCACCAATAGAAAGCTAGGTTATTTCTGAGTGATATACTGCTATATTTTACCATCAAAAAATTAGGGATTCTGTAAGAAAATTCAAGCGGACGAAGTCGCGGGCATAGTGATAGTACAGAGGCCAGCACATCAAGTTAGAACAATCTGTCAATCTTTGATAAATCTTTAACTTTATTACAAAAAGATAAGGTTTATTTTCAATTGGGAAAAATTGACAGTTTGGTATGGCTTGTCTATACATTATAAATTGGTAAAATAGGTTTGTTTTTTTGTCTGTGATAGATATTGTGACTTTTATATTAGGTAATAGGTAGATCTATAATATTTCAATAATGCCTAGCTATTGAACTATAACGGAACAATTTCATTTTTCCCGAGCTCGAATTTAAACGACATAGTTTCATTTGTTATCAGTGCGAGTTCGAGTACCAAAACTTTTCATTGTTCACAAGCGAACCTTCTGTTCCTCGTTGCTTACTTGGATGTAAGTAGTTGACACCCCATAATGTTGCCTCGCGATAAGGTCCCTCCCAAATTGATGTTTGAACTGTCATTAATTCCCCTCACCGACAGATGTCAGTGCAGTCTATTATTTTTTGACACCTAGCTGTCATTTGTCGTTATTTTATTTCGTTCATTCGTTGATCGAATGAAGGATTGGGTTGTTGAACTATGTTGTAATTGTGGTTTACGAAGTAATTTTGTGGTTGAATTGAGATGAATCATTCTTGGAATTTGATTAGATATTATTGGATGGGCGTTCATTGTAGTTCCCTTAATATAATGAATAATCACAATTTGTTTTTTTTTTACATTTATAAGTTTCAGTTGACAGTTAGTACAGTTAGCAATAAAAGTCGATTAAATTAAGGAAAATAAAAAGTAAATAAGTTTATGCGGGTCGCAATTGTTTCAGTCAAATGAAGGAAAGTTTTTTTATAAATTTACTTTCTAGTTTTATTTAACTAATTTGAATAAATATGAGCACAGTAGACCCTTGTGGCACATTATTTATTAAAATAATACGTACAAATCTATCCAACAGCAAAGTTTGCTTTCTTCAACGCGAAAGACTGCAGCGCCTAATTGTGAGACATGTAATAAAATTAAAGATATGCAACATTTGCTGATGGGCTGTTCTATATATGACGCGTGTGTAAATGGATCTTTGGCAAGGGAGTTTAAACTAAATAAGTATGTGGGATGTTGGACTTATCCAAAATATTTTGGCATACCCATCAGAAAGAACTAAACGCATAATCTGTTGCTTAATTCAGAAGTTAAGGCAGTAATTGTCTTTCCGACTTCATACTATATATATTTGTGTAAATAAATTCTTATTAATAAAGAATAAAAATGTTGTATTGCGGTAAAAGAGAAGATGTATTGTGCAACATCTCTTGGTGGAATGCGTCAGGAACGAATCTGAGACAAATAGAATAATTAGAGAATTAAATATAAATAGGTTAGACTTAGGGTTTTTACATAATTTTTTTGCTCAACCTATGTCCCGTGAAGCTAAAATGATATTTACATTAGTTAATATTTAAAGCACTGTTTATGTTTATTTTTAGATATCTGTTTGTAAGATAACTTAAGATTAGGTTATGATGGGACTGGCATGAACTGTGTTCAAAAGTTCCTTAAAATAATAAAGATAAAAAAAAAGAAAAGAGAATAAAAAATATAATTATAATGTATATCATGCCTACATAATTCTTATATTACTTTTCTTGCAAAAACGTTACTCATAGTAAATTATTATACCTATAGCCCTTCCCACACTATACAAAAAATCCCAAGTACTAAACATCGAAATATCCATACATTTTCCCTCCACCGTACCACAATTTCCCTACAGCGAGATAGCGCCAAAAATATTACAAGAAATATACTCGTACAATAACAGTAACTATTATAGTTATTTTTATTCCGTTTATCTCGTGACATGTTGGTTTACGACTCAATCGGAGATGTTCGGGTATGTTCGTTGCGTATGCATTGCACGGTGGCAAGTTTCTTTTATCTGTAATAAGATTCCAATTCGGATAGTCTTGATGTCGCGAGCTCCCTAAAGTAATAAACTAGTGGTGGAGTGGAGTTGAAGGTTTGTTTCCGTTGTTACACGATACGACACTTTTGGTTTAGTATCGCCAGAAAGAGGTGGCAAAATAACCTAGACGCGTACTATCAGTAGGGTTGGTTCGAGATGGTGTAGGAAAAAAGTTCCTGGAAGGACTTGGGCGAGGCCTTTGCCCAACAGTGGGACCGCATAGATAAAAAAATATGTTTTTCTTTGATTAGATGCATTTAGATGTGTAGTACATATTTAAGTCTGACCTAGTTTACTTTCCGTTTGGAATGATATAGATTCGTTAATTGTTGCCAGATTTGATGAACATCAGGGAGCCAAAAATTAAAATAGTTAAGGTTTTATCTAAATTATTTAATGACAGCATTTTTTGAACAATAGTTTTGTTAGTAATGGTCCATTGTTTAAAGTCCATAACCTCGTGCATGCGAGGCGGGCCTCGCATTATTATCGACATTCTGCAAAATACAAGGCAAGACTGCAAAACCACATAAATCAACTCGCTAGAGATCTAATTATCACCGATAAGGACACTACAAGACTGAAAAGATGGCAAATACTGCAGTTGGACCAAAGATGCTAGAAGCCGGACATTATTATGTGAAAGCCGAGGGAGAGAATTTACGGAAATGCCCCTCTGAACAAGAATGAAAAAGCCAAAACATCTGATTATGACTTAGTCAATTGCAGATGTAAAAAGAGAAAAAAAATAAAAAATACTGTACTTTTTCTAAGTTTATGTTGGACATCACATCGAAAGAAGAAAAGCATCGTAAGGAAACCTGGACTTATAATCAATTTAATCTATGAGAAGGGGTCAGGCAATAATAGGCTTTTTCATCCCTTCTATTCGAAAAGTGTAGTTTTGTTCCTCTGTAGGCGGGAGCAAAGTAGCTCTTTTCTCCACTAGACTTTTTAGCGGGCAGTAATGAGATTTGAATTAGGAACATGAATCGTTCATTTAAATCGAACGCAAATTGTATAAATTACTGGCTGTAATAAGTGTTGGCTGTACGGGGCGGGGAGGTGTGCGCGGTAACTAAAAAAAAACAAAAGCGCGCAATTTACTTAACACTGTAATCGGTACGGCTTTATTATATTTTGCAAAAAAATTAGTCCTACGTCGAGTTCTGCAAGTGATAGTGTATTAACTCCTAAAACAATAAAAATAGAAGCTAGAACGTCATACAAAACTTAATACCTACGAAATCCAGGGAGAAATATTTTCTCATAGAAGGAGATGAAAAGTAGAGTGTATGACTCGAGAGCAAAAATATTTTTCCCTCAGGCGATGTACTTTGAATCCTTCGCAACACTCTGGATTCAAAATAGCGCCTTCGCCGTAAAAATATTATTTTGCTCTCTTGTCATACAATCTACTATTGTTTTTCTTGAAACCTTTTTTATTTTGTTTTAAGTAGGTATTTTACTGTAGTGAATTCTTGTAATAAAGTTTTTATAATTTTTAAAAACTTAGCGTGGACAGGAATGGAAAGGATGGTTAAGTAACTTACTAAGTATTTTTAACCATCTTTTACTAGCTTTAAAATTCCCTTGAAAAATTTCTTTTACTCATTATAATGTTTAACTTTTTCTAAAAACTACCCCCTCCCCTTTCCGTATAATGTCAAACACTGGACACAAACCCAATTGCGTACGAAATACGTCGAATTTGTAGAACAAATATAAATGGTTGGGGTAGATCGAGGGTAGATAATTACATTTTTTGATCTTCGGAAACTGGGGATGACGTCTGAAGCAAGGTCCTTTATGTTGTGTACTTCGATAGTGTCACAGATATGACGCGTGTGTAAATAGAAACAAACATTACCCCCGTTTTGGGCGAGTCGAGTAAAATGTGCGATGACGTCATCGGGCCTTTGTTTGTATACGGAAGTTAAGCGAGGAAAAGTATTTTAGTAAATTGCTGACTAATGGAGTATAAGGTTATGTTTCACTGGTGTTATTTTTTAGGACATAGCGCGTATTTTTTTTCATAAGGCAGATTAGTTCAAAAAAGTTTCTATGATATTATGAAAGTCAATTACTCAAGTGTGAGTCAAAATGTGATATGTGCTTTTGAATTATCTAATCGATTTTGATCTATTTTGTCATAATTCAATAATACAGTAAGTACGTGAACGAATTATTTTGTCCATGATAGATAAATGGTATAAAAGTAAATATAGGTACTTTTATTTATGAGATGAAAAGGAAGTCATACAAAGTACCAAACGGTTTCCAAAATAGACAAAACTAACAATAAAAAATGTTAGCAGTGGCAAAAAGTTGTTGTACCGATTACTTTTAAAGTAAATAGCTCGAAAACACTTAAATACTATTCTTAGCTATCACAGAAGCTTGTACTTCTTGTTTTCTATATCAAACCACGAGATGGATAGTTTTCTGTCCTTTTCAGATTTCAGTTTAGCGAGGTAGACAGATATTTTATAGTCACGTTATTAGAGATGTTGACAAAAAACGCCGTGTGCGGACGCATGCTGAAAAATTCAAAAGAGTACCGATAAATGGATCAAACAAAAACAAAAATCAAGCAATTTTCAAACGAAAACAATAAATACTACTCTTCTGCCAGTAAGTACTACAAAATTCGAAGCAAATAGTGTGCCCTTCCCACCAATCAATAGTTCCAAATTCAATAACAGTTCGAAATTCAGAAATTGGAAGAGTAATCAAATCGAGTCGAGTCTTACCTAACAGCTTCATTACTTCAGCCTGGCTGATAAGTACATTCAGATGGCCCGTTGCCAATGGCAACGCTAGCCAGGCCGCCCAAGCGATAACAAGAATTTTAGCTGCCATATTTACACTTCACTTTAGTTTACAGTCATTTTATTTTCACTTTTGAGTACATTTTCACACATTTTTGGGTTATCTAAAGTTTCTTACGTTGTATCCATTTTAGCGTCCTTCGTATTTGAAAATGGAACCGACCATAGAGTTTGGCGTACTTTTAAAGTTTACATTTTCTTAATGTTATTGGACAAAAAATCTTTTGAAATATTTAATTGTCATACAACTGAAACAAGATTAAACAACAGCATTCTCAAAACTAACTTAAATAGTCTTTGTAGATAGATTCCAACTTAATGAGTAAAACAGAATCAATCCCATTTAAAATTCGAATTAAACGCGTTCGAAAACAAACCGACCGGAAAATTTTCGAATACGGAAGCCGGTGGTTCGGATACGTTCAGAAGCGGACACAAGTCTGACGCTCGCGGTACCGCGCCGCACTGCCGTTCAACACAGCTCGGCGAACCAACAAGTTACTCACTGACATGCGCACAGCACAACCCTATCATTTCAAACACACTTTTTCAAATACATCGAAGACTTAATTCAACCTAGGAATAAGTATTATCTAACAAAAACTGTAATGTATCTTACCCCATCTTTCAAATAGTCAAAATGTGTTTAAATTTTAAAGGCTTTTATTGAGAGGGACTCTGTTTTAAAGGGAATTAATTGAGTTTGTCTCAAGGGAGAGGCGTTTCCGTTTTGCATTAAGACCGCTCTGTGAGTACTAATGAAATTACGATCTCTTTTATAAATAGAGTGCTGTGCAAGAGTTGGTATCGAACGCGATAAAAAATAGAGTGTGATTTTATGAAGGGATAATGCAGTTAAATTATGAAAAGCAGGCTTAACTTGGTTAAGGAGAATTAGTTTCAATTTTGTTTTACATCGCATTCAATTAGGAGCCTCCGTCGATATTCAAATGGAGTACTTATTTTGAAGTTTACTGAGATTTAAATAACATTGTGTACAAGAGTTTACAACCTTATTCGTTTTAGCGAATTACTCACTAAAGATCATTCTTAAGTTTTAAACACGGGTATTCATAATTGAAAAAGGTTATTTGAAACTTGGACTTGTAAGGTATTATTTTAGTTTTTGCTTCATTTTTTTGTCCATTACTGTAAAACGGAACATGATATAGCTTTTTTTTCTAGGAAACTTGCAAAGTTCACAAAATATCATGTTTTATTTCAAAACAATAATTTCTTACAAAACTTATACATCACACAACTTATACAGACAGTTTGTCTATTCTGTTACAAACTCCCTCGGTGAACACTTTGGTGAAGTGAGTTGTCTTCCGTCCCGATGCTAGGTATTTACAAAGCACTACAATCGGGTGACTGCTCACTTCACCTAGGTGTTCACCGAGGGAGATTGTAATAGAATAGACATACAGTGCTATTCTGTTACAATCTCGCTCGGTGAACACCTAGGTGAAGTGAGCTGTCATCCGTCCCGATGCTAGGGATTGACAAGGCAGACGGACGGATGACAGCTCACATCACCTAGGTTTTCACCAGTTCACCGAGGGAGATTGTAATAGAATAGAAATACAGGTAGGTTAGTGCTTGTACTATTTTATAATATTTTTATTTGATATAAATAAGTAATTAACTACCTGGTACCTAATTTAATTTCAGGATATTATCACGGCAAAATAACATTTTTACTAATATTATAAAGAGATAAAGTTGTTTCTTCTTTTGCATATCTTTTTGCTTTTAAAAAAACGTTGCCCCACACTAGGAATGATGTCGCCTGTATTTTGGGTGCGTTTACAAATATACAAACTCACATGCACAAACAGCCAGACCCGGAACATCTATCTGTAGGCCATACAAATATTTGCTCCGTGCGGGGATCGAACCCGCGACATGCAGCGCAGCAGCCAATTGCTCAACCACTGCGCCAACCGTGTCGTCATCGTCTTTATAAACATATTTTTTTTGTAATTAAAAAATCTTTTACTGATTGTAAGCTACTCTATTGCCAAGAGCTATATGGAATACTAGACAAAGTCGCGGGCAAATCCTATAAACAATTTTATTATGGGTATAAATATAATGATCACCAAAAAATACATTAGGATCTTAAGCTCCCTTACAAAAAAAAAATACTAAATTGTACCAAATGTACTAAATGGTCACCAAATCTTAGTTTGCAAAATAACCAAAATCTTTTTGACCCCCCTGGGGCGGATCCGACATGGTTAGGTTAGGTTAGAACTGTGACCCCCTACGCCAGAATCAAATCGTTTTTTACAGTCAAACTCATACATTTCTACAATACTTTAAGAAATACCATTTTGGTGACCATTTACTATTTTTGGTTTTATTTTATTTACTATTATTGGTGATCATTTAGTAGATCTGGAGGTTAGTAAAACATAAGCCTTTTATTATTTATTTTATTTACAGCCTGTACTGTCTCACTGCAGGACAAAGGCTTCCCTTTCTTCTTTCCAACCCTCTCTGTCCAGACCTAGTGTGGACCAATCCCTCCTGTAAGCGTCAAGCTCATCCCGCCATCTTCACCTAGGTCTGCCTCGATGTCGCTGCACGTTTTCCGGGACCCACATTGTGGTTGCTTTAGCCCATGATTCGTTCGACATGCGGAAGTTGTGGCCGGCCCAGTCCCACGTAAGCTTGGCTGCTTTTTAAGTGACGTCGGCAATTCGTGTCTTCAAGCGCAGCTGCTTATTCGTAACGAGACCCGTAAACAATAAAGTTTACAAAAAAAAAACAGTGTTCAAACTTCGAACCTGATCACGAATGATAATTGAACATGGAACTACATTCAGCTGCGTTCACCTCTATCTCCACTGTAATACATCATAACACGGCAACTTTTCTCGCTGCGTTCAGATTAGCCGTTTGTGGAGAATGTATAAGTTATAAGGCGGCACGTTTCGTAGTGGCACTGATGAATGGTACCACTTAATAAGGGAACTTTCCCTTGTGATTACTGCGTAAACGATTACTAGTTACTTATAATGTGTGAATTATGGGATGATAATTAATGTGCTGATTAATATTGCTCGCTTTGAGGTGTATTGGGTTAATTATAATTATTGGGACGTTGTTTGTTGATGTTCCTTTTCATTATATTGTTAATTATACTACTTTTTTATGGGACATGCCCGCCTCGTTTTCCCAAACCACTGCAAGCCCTGAATGCCAAAATCAACATTGGCGACCACTAGGGAAACGTATAAAAAAA
Organism: Charanyca ferruginea; assembly: GCA_947361185.1. Lineage (NCBI taxonomy): Eukaryota > Metazoa > Arthropoda > Insecta > Lepidoptera > Noctuidae > Charanyca > Charanyca ferruginea. Next base: position 23,894,259 of record OX376058.1, on the reverse strand, counting down.
AAGTAAAAAAAAAAGAAAACCGCAAAGTAAAGTAATGTGTGTTCTGTGCTAAAGTTATTTATCACTTTTCAGTTTTTGAAGGCGGTTTTCTTTTATTTGAAAAAACTTTGTATTTTTCGATTTTTAGTGTTGCCTTAACATTCAATTCCATTAAGAAACGGCGACACACTTAAAAGAGATTGTAAATCCTCCAAAGATTGAAGAAACTAAAACGTCGTCTAAGTAATTTTTTTGGGAATTTGTTGATTTTCTCAAAAAGGGCTAGCTCAATTTTGGTAAAATTTATATGGGACTATTTCGAAATAAACCCCTTTCGAACAAAAAAAGAATTTTCCAAATCCGTTTATATATGACAGAGTTATGCCCGAACATACATAAAAAAAAAAATACAAACATTCGAATTGATAACCTCCTCCTTTTTGAAGTCGGTTAAAAATATAGTTATTCAGTTTTGTTAACATAATATTTTAAGTATTAGGTACCTATCAACTCAAGGCTCACGTTCACATTTCACTCGAGATATTAATAGAAGCAAATAAACTCAATAGATTCGTCTTTGCATCACTGTAGCATATATCTGACGACATGGTAGGTGCAGCGGCTAATTGGTTGCTGCGCTGCATGTCGCAGGTTCAATTGGGTTGTTGACACCATTAACCAATAATTCCAAAATACAACTTATCTTAAAATACACTTTATTTTAGCCCCGAAAATCCGATTAATTTTCAATAAACTGTAAAATTCGATTTTAAGTTGCTATAAAATTAATTAATAGTTAGTCAATTGAGTTGGTAAATAAGTGACGTCATAGGCCGCTATTGTCATACAAAATCTATGCAGGAATCTCGTTTTGACAGCTCATAAATAGTATGTCAATTGATTGGTGGTGTCAAGTACCAAATTCCGCCCGGAACAATAATATTTGTATGTCCTGCAAATAGTTGTTACAGTTTTTTGTTTGTTCATGTGAGGTTATATGTTTGTAAACGCACCAACAATAACTACAAGAGAAATTCCTAGTACGATAAAAAAAACGGGTCAAGTGCGAGTCAGACTCGCCCACCGAGGTACCGACTGCACATACTTGTATCTCGATGATTGATTACGTACTTTAAATAAAGACTAAATTTTTTATGACTTAATAACAAATGTATAGTTTTCAGACTTTTCCCTGTACTTGTAGTATAAGACGAAATTTCATGCCAAATTTCATAGTACTAGGTCAACGGGAAGTACCCTACAAATTTCGATTCCCGTGAGTGTGTCGAAATATACGTTTTTGCGGCATAAACGGCCGTATCTTTTTTTCCCGTTAACTTAGAAGTTTGCGACATAAACGGCCGTATCTTTTTTTCACGTGAAGTTTGATTTTTTCATAGCTTCCAGGGACTGTAGATTTGAGTACATGGTTTTAATTTCAACTGGATACCTCCACGCGTTCCTGAGATAAAGGGTCTTGACAGACAGACGGACAGACAGACAGATGGATAACAAAGTATCCTATAAGGGTTCCGTTTTTTCCTATTGAAGTACGGAACCCTAAAAAGCAAACAAAAAAGTAGTTTGCACACTGTTGCATAATTTTCATGCACAGCACGTTAGCTCAAAGCTAAATTCACAAAATAAAAACATTTATGTTCTTATGAGTTCTACTAACGTTTCGAAATTATAAACATTTCAATTTCAAATAAAATTCAAAACAGTTCACAATTCAATAACATTAGTTCAACGAACGTATCTCCAACATAATGTAAGCAGTCTCTGACGTCGTTCGGCGTGCACTCTAGCGGAAAATTCTGGAAACTCACACGACTATGAAGTATGCACGACTGCCGCGAAGTTTATGCTTATTTTTTTTTCATATTTTCAAAAAGGGAACCTTTTTATTTGAATAACTAGTTTACGGTCGACGTGCGAACGACAATTTATTCGGATTTGAAATTCGAATTCGGTTCTATGAATAAACAATTTTTTAATAGAATAGTCTTGCACGACAGTGTTAATTGATTTTATGGTTAACCCAAATAATAATATGAATAATTTATTAATGTAATTTATCGAAATAAATAATTTGAATTGAATCGTCAATAATGTAATTGTAGCACCAATCCGCATTAAGAAAGCGTGGTGATTAATGTGCGTGTTTTCTCTGTATGAGAAGAGACAGTCGGACAATGATTATAGGCTGGTATTTATTTTTTTATTACTTTATTAGTATCTGTATAAAGTAAGCTAACAGCTATGCAGTCCTACATTCCAGTAGAAACATTTATTCATTCTAGGAGTGTCGAGCATCCATACATCACAATTCCATACCACATGATCCCATAAAGAGTCCAGTTTACAGACAACGGGGTGCAAATGGTATTTTTCATAAACTTTATTATTTTTGCAGTTTCATTTAAGTGCCATATAAAACTTCTAATTAAATGAAGAACTGCTGGTTTAGACGAAATGTTGGCGACAGTACGTCTTTCACACGACCGTTTATGGACGTTTACGGGAGTTGACTTACGTAAGTAACTAATTTTTAATTTGTTTTTGTTTTTTATAAATTTAAACAATAGAAAGATGTGTGCGTATGTTTGTGTGTGTGTGTGTATGTGTGTGTATGTGTGTGTGTGTGTATATGTGAGTGTTGTGTAATATCTATACTAATATTATAAAGCTATAAAGCTAAAGAGTTTGTTTGTTTGGTTGATCGCGCTAATCTCAGGATCTACTGGTTCGAATTGAAAAAATATTTTTGTGTTGGATAGTCCATTTATCGAGGAAGGCTATAGGCCCATGCGAAGCCGGGCTGGGTTGCTAGTTTTATATATTAATACTTTTTTAGACAGACGGTAAAAGGAAAATGGTAAAAATTGAGTCTGAAATCGCCAATCCGCGTTGACCAAGCGTGCCTATTCTGCATGAGAAGACACCTTTGTGAGACCTCATTCTAAACTTCAAATCTGAATCCGCTGTGAGTTTCTTGATTGGCATTCTAAAAACTCGGATGATAATTCGAATTTACACTAGCGCCACCCTTGCGAGCGTGTCAGCGAGTTGAACTAAATTGACAGGAAGATTTTGACAGATAAAGTATGAGATGACGTAAGAAGTGGCATTCTGTAAGGAAATTCTCCCGTCACTTCGACGCTCGCTTTGCACTTGAACCCGATTTAAAGTGTCAAATATATCAAGGTCATTTTGAACCTTATGCGAAGTGAGAGTGAATAGCGATGTGAGGTGCGAGTTGTTGTTTGAATTTTACAGAATCGACCTACTGCAGTGGGACAATGATAGGTAGGAAAGCCTAGCCTAGCTGGGAAAAGTCTCAACGATATTGGGGTCAGCTTCCAGTCTAACCAAATGCACCTGTGTACCATTGTTTTACATGGAGCGCCTGCCTATTGGACATCCTTTGGTAAGACTGGTTTTCAGACTTTCTGGCTTCTGACTACCCATAATTACTGCGAAATATCTACGAATGACAGCCGGGGCCAATGATTTTAAGTATTTTCCGAGGCACAGAGGGAACTCGATATAAAATGGATGGCCACCCATCCATAGACCGACCGCGCCAAGCGTAGCTTAACTTTTACTTAGCCACGAGCACCTCTTCACCATTTATTATAATTAATGTTATTGAACGAGTCTTAAAATCTCCATCGTGACCATCATGTGTCGTATGTGTGATATCCGTGTCCTACTACTTGGGATTATAATAAATACTAGCTTCTACCCTCGACTTTGTCCGTGTAAATGTTGGTTATCGCAAATGCAGACGAAGTCGCGGATTAATAAAGAAAGAATCGTCGAAATCGAACTACACTGAAAAAACTTATGCATGGTCAAAAATATAACAATAAAATATAAAAAAATGTTCATACAATGAAAACTACAGGGCCAAACTATGTTAAATTTTTATGGGACCAAATGGCAACTATTCCGCATCAGACTAAAAAAGAATCACGTAAATCGGATCATAAATCTCAGAGTAATCGGTGTACATACATAAAAAAACCAACCGAATTGAGAACCTCCTCCATTTTGAAACCGGTTAAAAAGTAGCCTATGTCCTTCCCTAGGGTTTCATACCAAATTTCATCAAAATCGGTTACGCCGTTTCATCGTAAAGCGTAACAGACAGAGTTACTTTCGCATTTATAATATTAGTATGGAAGTATGGATATATTAGTCAGTCAAACCATGGTATGAATTGGTACGGTTCCGCAACCGTACCAAACCATACCATGGTTTGACTGCTGCTACTGGGCTGATGTCCGCACACCAGCCCTATACCTTATCTTACCATGGTTTGACTGTAAACAACTTGGTTTAAGATCAACCAATCATGATCAAAGCTCCCCCTTTTACTCCAATCCAACTACAGCTTAGGAAGCTTTTAGCCTAAGCCCGAACAGACACACATTTCATCGGCGCACATATCCATATTTCCCTGTTATTGTGAACATTGTTAATAACGCCAGCTTCCAATTTGTACAATGCTGCACAACAATATTGCTATCGACTTTTATGTGGCTGGCTGGCTGGAAATATATTACTTATATATTTTTTATTTTTTTAGATAGAGAGGATTATATAAATGTTTGTTTCTTTTTATAATTATTTGGTTATGTGTATAATTATTTGATATTCGCTAAAATAGTTATTCAAAAAACAGTTCGCTTCAGCTATGTCATCATTTAGTGGATGGCGCTAGCGTAGTTTTCATTGAGTTACAGAATTTCCACCGCCGCGGAAGTGAATACTGAAGTGCAATTGCTTTCAGTACCTATAGCATTGCCGGTCTGTAACGAAAATTATTTTATTGACAGAAAACTTTTGTCAAGTGCCATGTTGGATATTTTTTTTTTATACTTGACTAGCAGGTCCTCGGGTCCCCAGGTCCCCAAGTCCCCAGGTCCCCAGGTCTACAAGTCGCCAGGTCCCCAGGTCCTCAGGTGCTCAGACGCATTGGGCGGCTGAAGGTTGATATAGTGGTGGTGGTGGTGGACTATCAGGTGGACGAAGTCCGTAAGCGAAGGTGCTAATAGAGTGCTAAGGAAGCTATAGTATTTAATTGTATTTAATTTAGTATTTATTTAATTTGTGGAATTTACGAAGAAATTGATTAAAATATATAAATTCACTTTCATTGAAGCAAGTGGTTAATTTATTGGAACTGTATGCAATAAAAAGCACAAACGCCGACTTAATGTCTTAGGTATTCTCTACAAGTCAACCAAGGGTGGTGGGGTGAAAACATGGCAGGTGCAATCTATTGAGCGAACGTAAAACTACAAAATTAAAAAGTACCTACAAAATAATAAAAATACTCCTAGCTTTTGTCCGACTTCGTCCACGTGAATGTCGGATATCGCGAATGGAGACGAAGTTGCGAATAAAAAGGCCTATGTCCTTCCTCAGGGTTCAAGCTATATTCATGCCATCATTCATCAAAATCGGTTCAGCCGTTTCATCGTAAAAGTGTAACAGTCAGAGATACTTTCGCATTTATAACATTAGTAAGATTAATAGTATGGAGTATGGATTTACTATAATTATAATATTTATTTATTTATACTTTATGTGCTCATTTATTTATTTATACTCATCATCATCTGCCTAGCCTGGTTGTCAACGACTGCCAAAGATCTACAAATGACAGATTCTTAAAACCCAGTAGACTTGCTACAGTGCGTAGCAAGTCTACTGGGTTTTAAGAAATGAAAGCTGAGTGATGAGTATAAAAAGCAGAGATATGTAAAACACTAACCTAGACGCACTAAATTAGCGGCAGAGATTTCCAGGCTCCACAGCCTGGCCGGGAAACAGGATCGGCCGAAGATAGACTGCCGCGGTCGGCTCCTAGCTTTGGGATAGAGGTCCCCAGGCGGTCCTATCAGTAGGACCCGCCCTGAGAGCAGCAGGCATGCGACAGCTCGATGGCACGACCAAGGACTGTTACCGACTTTTGGTTGTGGACTGGTCGACTTTTAAGTACTTCAGCGCGTGTTGCTTAATCGAAAGCGATCTCTATACTGACTCATTTGACAGATTTCCTTCAAGTCGGCTCCTCCGAAGTTCATATTATTTTCCAAGTATAAATTTTACTTCTGGAACGCCATATCGTCATATAGAGGGGTATTTTAGTACCGGCCAGGTCGAAGTGTAGTCTGCCAGTTATATTTTTATTTTGTTAGTGCGAAAAGAATTTTTAGGAACACCAGATACATTAGCAGGTATCCAGCAGTTTAGTATAAAATACAGCAACACACACTTATTAAGCGACAACAAATATCAATAAGAAGGATTTAAGTTACACATGCCAATACTAATTAAAAGGAATAACTGACAATTGTCAATGTTGACAACTGTCATTAGAAATCGTATCACAACAAATATTATTTTTCAGATCTTTTTAAAGAAACTATAAACATATAAAAATATTTAATTAGAAGACACACAGTCTTTATGAAGCTATAGAGAACAAAGGTAATTAATTATATTTAGTATATATAATAATTATTAAAAGTGATTATCATTACAAGATTCCGTGAATCCTATGAAAAACAAGTATTATAAAATAGAAACAGCAATTGGGAAAAATGATTGCATGAATAAAAAAGGTAAGTATAGCGTATGCTATAGCACAAAGGTACAAACGCCGACTTAATGCCCATTCTGTTCAGTCATCATGCTTTCTTGAAAAAAGTACTAAAAAAGGTAGGCTACTGTATATCGTATAAGTTACATTAATTATACTCATCATCATCTGCCTAGCCTGGTTGTCAACGACTGCCAAAGATCTACAAATGACAGCTACTATATTTATGTATATATTATGATGTATATGTAGTTTACCTTTTTGTGTCATTTTTTTTATTATGTACCCGTCTAATGACAAGTCTCTCTTTTCACCATCCTTGGTTGATTGGTAGAGAATGCCTAAGGCATTAAGTCCGCCTTTGTACCGTCATGCAGGAAGTATAAATAAATAAATTAAAAAAGCCGATACACTATATGAATTCCAACATTCACCCAACATGATCCTGACTCATAACTGTATCTACGAAATATGTTCAACCATGTTAGTTTGCTCTCAAGATGGAGGGAAACGCCATATTTGTATATCTGATCTCGACAAACATTTAGCGATCGCTTATAATATTGCACCGACTGTTTGTTTTCATGTTTTATTAATATCAATATTATTATCCTCATATTATTTTAAGTTCAACGTTGTGAATGAATTTGTGTGTACGAAATAATAATGTTCTTTATTTAATACGTAGAACGGATTAGTTTTCAAAATAGTTTTATTCTAGGTATTGGTTATGGAAATGGAATATTGAGTTGTTTAATCCTTTTTGTTGTGTACATGTTGTTCACGATTCTGACTCATAATCCTGTACACGTCCTTTTGTGCACGTGGTCAAATTGAGAATTCATTAGGTAGCTCTTTTACCTATTACTGCTGATGTGGGGGTCGCACAGGCCTGAAAATAATACTTTTGAATTACTCTTATAGTGCTTCTAGTAGCGGCAAGTTTAGTAGAAAAAAAAAGAAGAGTGTGTATATTAGAAAAACATATAAAAAATACATCAATCTGTTTGTTAAATATGCGGGTTTAACGTGACGCTTAGACGCTTTATTGGTATTGATCATTAATAACTGTTAATTATCAATACTAATAAAGCGTCTTGTCTGCGCTATTCGTTAAGAAACAAAATAGAAGCCCCCACGTCAGTGCTTACGTAAAATAAACCACGTCAGTAGGTAAGCTTCTAACTCTACAAGCTACATCACAAACTCTGCTCTTTAGTCAAAATAAGTATGTGCCTTGGCCGTTTTGCTACCGTCACATGGTAAGGGGTAAAATTTATTCACTGTGTAAGGGTTCATAGGTTTAGAAGACCCGTAAACATACACATTTCCGATGAAAAAACTCAATAAAATTTGGAAAGATTTGGGAAGACCACCGAACCGACAAGAATTTGACAGGTTGACTCTCGTTGTGAGTTTCTATTGGGGAGGCCTTTGTTCAACAGTTGACGTTATCCGGCTGATGATGATAATGATGAAAGAATTTGTTATGTTAGTTGTACATTTTGCGTATACTGTGATCTCCTGTAATTTAAGGACTCACTTTGTTGAGTATTAACAAAATGTAGTATATTATAAATTTTCTGTATACCTTTTGCATCTCCAGCAAAAAATAAATAAAATTAACATGAAGCAGCCACTTTCTATATTTTCCCTACAGACAAGTTTGTGATAGAAGATCTAATTTCATTACAATTGAACGCTTCAAGGCTTATCTTACCCTGGAGGTGTTCGACTGAACTAGATAGTTGAACGTATCATACTGCGCTTGAAACTTAACTGTGTTATCGGCAGCCAAGTTTCTAATGTTTCCTGTACAAAACTGCCATGTACGATAGCCTACATAGTAGACAAAGTGGTTTAGGGATATCTGTAATGCTATTCTGTTTATGTCCATGTGGTGTCGGACGTAAAGAATAGCACCATCCCATATCTTCCCGTGGGTGTCGTAAGAGGCGACTAAGGGACTTACCAGAGATTGGGCAGCAGCATTCTCTGTGCCTTTGTAACAACCATACTGCGATCGCCAATCCGCCTGCCAAGCGTGGCGATTATGGCAAAACTCCCCCTTGGGGAGGCTTATGTCCAGCTGTGGACGTCTTTAGGCTGAAATGATGATGATGATTCTGTTTAAATCTCTGATGGTGAATTTAGGTATGGTTAGCTTGACGTGACCTCTATATCTCTAGCATCAGTGAGGATAATAGTCTACCTTAAGGTAATTTTACCTAAAGTAATAAATAAATCGGTCTCGATTTTTCGCAATGTCTTGCCAATCCTTAAGGAAGCCATCGAAGTAGTTCCGCCATCTCTTTCTAGGTCTACCGCGGCCCCATCTCGCCATTTCAGGGCACAGGGCTTTTGGGATTTACGGGTCCATAGCCATAGGTCGTTCGACATGCGGCATACATGTCCAGCCCAGTCTCATTTAAGCTGGGCAGCCTTTTGAGCCACGTCAATGGTCTGTATTTCGTAGCGCAAGGAATGGAGGGATATCTTTGCCTTGCAGTGGGTTAGTACGAACTAAATACAATAATAAAGAATACCTGCCTATTATTGTCCCACTGTAGGGCAAAGGCCTGTTCTCATACAAAGGCACGAGTATTGATCACTAGCACGCTTGCTCAAGGTGGATTGGGGACTTCAGACTTCGTCCGGGTGAATGTCGGTTATCGCGGATGCAGACAAAGTTGCAAATTAAAAAGTAGCCTATGTCCTTCCCTAGCATTTTAGCTATCTCCATACCAAATTCCATGAAAATTGATTCTGCTATTTTGTCGTGAAAACGTAACAGACAGTTACTTTCGCATTTCCTAATTGACAGTTGAGCTCATATATTAAAAAAATAAAGTTTAAAAACTAAAACCCGACCACAACAAAAAGTGATCTAAAAAGTACGAAACAAGAAAATATTTCACACAGAAATCAAGACATGCCTGTATCCCATATGAGTGCGATCACGGAATAATAAAAACAAGAGGAAGTGCCCTTAGTCTTACTTAATACTGGATCCAGTGTCGCCAAACTCACACATTTGCGAATTAAAATGTACTTGCAATACACAGAAAACGATGATATAATTGGCTACAAATTATAAACGCAACTTTGGCGAAAAGCTTATTTATTGTTGTTTGAAATTAAACCGTATCACAACTGACGAACGTTGCTAATATTTTACATGTCAAAATCACTAAAGAGATTTTTTCCATCTAACAATCCAATTCGAGCAATGTCCAACGAGTTCAGCTATTCGACGCTAGAGAGCGCTGTTACCAAATTACTTAACATGACATCTATTGTTACTATAAATAGATGTCATTTTCACATGCAACTGTTATTTATTTTTCTATTCAATGAGAGATGTGGTCAAGTTGTCGATAATTTGTACAATGTAAGAAATATAATTACCTACAGTGTTTAAATTGATCTTTTTAACGTACGTAATGGATCAAAAATGATGATTAATTAATTATGTATGCGTATATTGACATATTTTTCTGCGATACGTTTCATTGAGTCCGTAATATGATTGTATGTAGAAAATTGATTGACGTCCCAATGAAATGACGCATTATTTTAGACATGACAACATCTTTTTTAAATACGTGACAGTCTTTTAAAAACATAATTGACATCTGAATTTTTGTGAAGATAAACTACTACGTCTAACCGCGAATGAATGCCATTGCCAGAATAAAGGTACAAGGTTTTTAAAACATTTATTAAAAAAAAAGTTTGGTACTTTAAAAACATACCACATGTTATTGTTTTATCGACACGAACTATTTGCATTAATGTGTCGCATCCCTAAACGAGTAGCGTCGAAGTTTCTAGAATTTATGCCACGTAAAACGATGAAAGTCAAGACGGCGAGCAAGCTAATTTAGACTTTAATGAATGGTCATAAGGTAGTTTTTAGTTCGCATCAAAGTAAAAATATGGTATTCTCAACAAAAATCGATTATATTAAATTAAAATATATGAAAGTTTTATACTTTTTGGTGATACGATATACCTCTGCAAGAAACATTCTTTGCCCTGCTATCATTTTTGCATGTAAAAATTGCACAATAAGGCATGGTTGTATTATTTTTCCTTACGTGCGATATTGTGCGATATGTCACGTCGCTGCTAGTAGTTGATCTCGACTGGACCAATGTTGATCATTTCCACATAATTGTGCCACACGTTCGATGGCTGCGTGGCACTTCCCCTTGTTTTTCAACCGACTTCAAAAAAGGAGGAGGTTATCAATTCGTCTGATTTTTTTTTTTTTTTTTTTCTTTTTATATTTGTTACTTGATTTCTCGGGACTGGGTGAACCGATTTTGATGATTCTTTTTTTATTTGAAAGCTAGTGCTTCCCGTGTGGTCCCATTTTAATTTGGTCCAGTTCTGACCATGGCATCCATGAGAAAACCGTATAAGTCTTAAATTTGCATTAAGTATGTGCGCGATTTGTTACGCGATTTCTCAGGCAAACGTAAACCGATTTTGAAAATTCTTATTTTTATAGATAGGGTATGCTTCAGGGGTGGTCCTATATATTTTTTGTCGAAATTGATTCAGCACTTTTTGAAAAATCAACAAATACCCAAAAATTTTACATAGACGACGTTTTAGTTTCATCAATCTTTGTAGTAGTTAACTTTCAATCTCTTCTTAATAGATTTGAATGAGAAGGAGGTACTAAAAAGCGGAAAATAAAAAGCTTTTTACAAAAAAGACAACCGCCTTCAAAAAGTGAAAAATAACTTTAGCACAGAACACACATTGACTTTAGTTTCGGAAGTCGGTGGCAATACAAAACAACAAACAGAACAAAGCCAATGAATTTCGAAACTAAAGTCAATGTGTGTTCTGTGCTAAAGTTATTTTTCACTTTTTGAAGGCGGTTGTCTTTTTTGTAAAAAGCTTTTTTATTAGTCCGTGAGTGCGATGAACATGAATATAATGGCATGCAACCTCGGCTTACCTTGACCATTTTGTACCTATGTCTTGATTTCTGTGTGAAATATTTTCTTGTTTCGTACTTTTTCGATCACTTTTTGTTGTGGTCGGGTTTTAGTTTTTAAACTTTATTTTTTTATTTATACCATTTTGGAGTCACAGCTAAGTACTTATTATATATTTAATAGGTACTAGTGAACCCCTTTCCAATGATACTAAACACGGTACCTATGTGTATCTTAATTTATTTAGTAATCTTTCCTTTTTTTACAAATATTTGTGACAAATCACCACTAAATATTATATATTTGAAAGGTACTAGTGAACCCCTTTCCAATGATACCAAACACGGTATGCTTGTCTTCATAATTTTTTTAAATCTTGGTTTTTTTGTCCGCCAGAGGGCACCACATTGGATTCGGTGATACGTCATATAGCCAGCGGACGATCAGGACGCTTCTAACGACACTTCATTTGTTCAGTTCTGATAAGTAGTTTAGGAGCTATGAGCGAACAGATGAACATACATACATACATACATACATAGCCTGTCAAAATCATAACCCTCCTTTGGCTTCGCCGTAGTCGGGTAAAAACTAGCTTTTGCCCGCGACTTCGTCCGCGTGAATGTCGGTTATCGCGGATGCAGACGAAGTCGCAGATTAAAAAGTAGCCAATGTTCTTTCCCAGGGTTCAAGCTATTTTCATACCAAATTTCATCAAAATCGGTTCAGCCGTTTCATCGTGAAAGCGTAACAGACAGAGTTACTTTCGCATTTATAATATTAACTGGCCTTTGCCCGCGACTTCGCCCGCGTGAATGTCGGTTATCGCGGATGCAGACAAAGTTGCAAATTAAAAAGTAGCCTTTGTCCTTTCCCAGGGTTCAGGCTATTTTCATACCAAATTTCATCAAAATCGGTTCAGCCGTTTGGTCGTGAAAGAGACAGACAGACAGAGTTACTTTCGCATTTATAATATTGAAATAAAGTAAAATAAAGTATGGATGTCCATAGTAAGTCACGATATTTTCCTTCACTGATGTCAGTGATATCCAAAATATTTTTTGCAAGTACGAAATTGAAAAAGTTACGTTGGTTGCTCGTGCCTGTTTGTGAACCCGCAACTCAGTGCATCAGAGGCAGGCATCTTAATCACTTCGCCATCACGACATACTTATGATAAACTATTGGAAATGGCCAGGATCTATAAAAAATATAAGAAGAAATAGGAGGGGCGGGCGCCTTGACTACTTGATCATCATGACGTAAAGTGATTAAGAGAGATTTATCTGATTTGTCTGGTCATTGCTCTATTTAAATTTCTAGGAGCTCGTAGCATTTTTTTTTTTTTTTTTAATGGGACAATCCCGCCACACTATTCCCTAACCACTGTAACTCCTGTAAGCCAGAATCAACAGTGGCGACCACCAGAAAAGCGCCAGAGCAATGAAGCTCGACGAGTCCCAGAGAAACGATTCAACTGTCTTGGATCCCGCAACGAAATTAATCAGAAAAGAACAGCGGAGGAGTAAGAAAAACGCGAGCTCGTGACTCGCGAGCTCGTGGCTAAGTTAAAGCCGCACAGATCGATTGGTCAAAGGTTAAGCTACGCTAGCCGTGGTCGATCTGTGGATGGGTGACCATCCCTTTCATACCGAGTTCCCACCGAGCCTCGGAAAGCACGTAAAGCCGTTGGTCCCAGCTGTCATTTGTAGATCTTTGGCAGTCGTTATGGGTAGTCAGAAGCCATAAAGTCTGACAACCAGTATTACCGAGGGGTATCGTGTTACCCAGTAACTGGGTTGTGGAGGTCCAATAGGCAGTCACTCCATGTAAAACACTGGTATTCAGCTGCATCCGGTTAGAATGGAAGCCGACCCCAATATAGTTGGGAAAAGGCTAGACAGATGATGACTGGTCATTACTCTATTTAACAGCACTGCTAAGATATGGCAGCGGCGGCTGTGAAATCACCCCGAATAACCCAACTGTTAGCTATCAGCTCACCTCATTATAAAATACATTTTAACGCACACTATTTAAAGCCTTAACTTGAATGGCAAATTATTATTTACTGCGTCGAGCGATGACCTTTTTGTTGGCTGTTTATTTTTAACTTTTTGTCCTCCACAGTCATGTATAGATGACAAACCAAAATGTGCCCAGCACGCCACGGTCACGACTACCTGACAGACTTCTATACGTAACTCCATAAACTATTTAAACTTAGCTTGGCCACAGTATAAATATTAGTACTACCGTACAGTAGCAAATCGCTCCGCCTTCCTCTGAAACCGTTCCTCACCTATCCCCGCGTCGAACGACTGCTCTGGGAGCTTCGTTTTAGTTCGAGCGGCGCGTAGACACCCACACACACGCACGTATCTGTACAGTCTTATTTTAGTAGTAGTGTAGGCAGTTTCGTTTCTATGTAGTGTCACGAGTGTGGCTAGGCGTCGAGAGGGCATGTTTTTTTAATTTTTTGACGTGGTCGTCAAAGAACATGTGAAGCTTATCTAATGCTTGTAAAATACATCAAAGTTTTCTGTTTTCAAATATTTAGTTTCAGCATTAAACCAAGGAATTAATACTGTTTAGTGGCTCTGTTTTCAAGCTTTTAACCTTCGATAATTTGGAAGTAGGTAGATAGGTTCGCTTAGGTAGGTAAAAATAAAAGTCACATTTAGGCAGACCCTGTATTATGGGTGTATGGGTATTAAACATACACAAATAGATACCTACGTATATAGATAAACAACAACCAAACACAAGGCAAACATAAATGCTCATCACACAAATATTTATCCTGGGCGGGATTCGAACTTGCAATACGCCTACCTAGATCCTACCAAGTTAATTAAATTCTTTCACTTCTCCACTCGTGTGCAGGCCTAGTACTGGAACAATTGACAATCAACAGTGTTCACATCGAAAGTTTTAGTCAAAATGTGCAGTCCGGCCCGTGCCCATTCATTGCCGGCACAAAAAGGTGCAATTTGTTTGGCGACTCAAAAACGACAGTGTATACGAAACGAGATTTTCGACCGTACTTTGTTATCTTGCTGAAATGAAAAGCTGGCGTGGTGTGAATTTTCTGTACTTTTTTATGTTTTGTCTGCTGCCATTTTGTGTTCAATATACATACGTGTGTTGTGTTTACGAATGGCGTTCTCACTTTTCTGAAAATTACGAAGAGTATTGCTCTGTATTTAATAAGGCGAGAAATTATGGTTAAAATTCCACGGTCTCGAACCAAGCGCTTTGATTCCACATTTTATTGTGCGAACTGCCATACTGTGGAATTCGCTGCCCGCCTCTCTGTTCCCTGATAAGTATAATCTGAGTATCTTCAAGGCACGAGTGAATCGGTTCATCCTAGGCAAGCGTGTTCCAACTTAGGCCGCATCATCACTTAAGATCAGGTGAATTGCGGTCAAACGCAAGCCTATTAATTATTAAAAAAAGAAAAAATGAATTATTATAGGAAGTTTGAAAGTGGGGCCAGTGACAGAAGAGCTGAAAGTATTTGTAGAGAAGGGATGAAACGCATGTGACCAAAGAGTTATGAATATTAATGTGGATTCATGGAGAAGAAGAATAAGGTCAAAGAAAAGATGGATGGATTGTGAAGTTTGATATGAATGAATAGAGAGCTGATATCAGTGAAAGCAAGCAAGTTAACAGAACGGAATGGAAGAAGAAAACATGTTGCGCCGACCCCAAGTAGCATTTGACAAGTGTAGGAAGATGATGATTGCTCTGTATTTCAAACTTAAAAGGAGATGTTTGGAACAACTTTTCA
This sequence comes from Charanyca ferruginea, assembly GCA_947361185.1. Taxonomy (NCBI): domain Eukaryota; kingdom Metazoa; phylum Arthropoda; class Insecta; order Lepidoptera; family Noctuidae; genus Charanyca; species Charanyca ferruginea. The sequence continues at coordinate 23,878,910 of OX376058.1, read as the reverse complement.
TAATAAGTAGTTACAGTTATTGGCAGACGTGGCCAGCCCACTTCCACTTCAGCGTGCCGATTCGACGTGCAATATTGGTGACTTTAATTCCATGGCGAAAGTCTTCATTACGAATTCTATCCATCAGGGAAACCCCGAGCATCACTCTCTCCATAGCACGCTGAGCAGCCTTGAATTGGATGAAGTTGTTTGGAACAACTTTTCATAATAAGTAGATACAGTTATTCCGTTGAAACTTCATTAAATTCGACTTCATCACTCCCTCCGTAAATGGAGACGAAAAATGCAGATACTTACATGTTCTACACGACATTTTATTACGATGTATAATCATAATCTTACAAGCTTTTACTCGCGAATTTGCCTGAGTAGACTTCAGAATTAAGTCAAAATTCTAAATTATCCCACACAAAAACTGGGACACAAAAACGGATTTAAATCGTATGTTTTAGGCCAAAATCAATAGCTATATATGTGACCCAAATTCCAACTGATTCCGTTTAACTGTTTAAGAAGAGTACCAAACATCCATCCATCAATACTTACAAACTTTGCGTTTATAATAGTAGACAGATTAAGCAAGTATACTACGAAATAATATAGGTCGCCCAGGTAGGTAGTGTGGAATCAGTTTGTACTGCTTCTTAGTTAATATTAAAGTCATATTTCCTCTCTCAAATAGGTTTCTGTTTATATCACAACAAACGTAAATTACAGCTCTCATACAAAATTCTGTTTAGACACAGGCAATGCCACAAAATGCAATCCGTGTAAAGGTGGTTGCTCATCATCCTAGCGATACCAGGAATACTGTTGACTGCCTATTAGAATTACCAGTACTTCTAGGATAGTACTTCTGGTAAGTATAATACGCAGTAATACGAAAAAAAGAAACTCCATGCTGTCAATCGCTTGTATCAAGTGGGATGACAGCTCGAGCTCATTTCATCAATTTTTTTAGAAAATAGTGCTGCAGATGAATAGTAATACTTGGACGCTATTGCAAAGTTATCACTGACATGTTACACTGACTCAATCAAAGTCAAATCACTCTTCAGTGGTGGTGATGGTGGTGATGGTGTTCAGTGTTAAAGAATTATACTCCAATTTTATTGAGATATTTTTTTGTACGCGTACTAAATTTGGTCCTTTGAGTCGGACAGGCCAATAGTTCTTGTTGTTTATACAAAAACACTCACATAATTTAAACACTGACAAACACTTGGTGTTAAGGAATTTAACTCCAATTTTATTGAGATACATCTTTGTACTCGTACTTAAATTGGTCCCTTGAGTCGGAAAGGCCTACTAGTACGGACTATTTATTGTTTATGAAAACTTGACTTTTGCCAGAAAAAAGGTTAAATCCGAAGATGCCATGACTTAAAAACTTCTGGAAGGTATGCTTTCAATAACGATACGATGATTTTAATTGCTGATCATTTTCACAGAAGTTCGCTTTACAGGTGCCATACATGTACACTACCCTTTACGTTCACGTAAGTGTGTGGCTGACGGGCACGAGCCGCGGTCCGACCGCATCTATTTTGTGTAATACGGAGCGAGGCAAATTGGATTGGAAATTACGTTTGATTAATTTTTGAGCAAACCTGCATTTCGTACCCTGGTTTTATTATTCTCTGCTTTAAATTTTGACATGAAGTATATATAATGGTAAAGGCGCGTTTTACCGTTACTTTAAATTTAAAGTTGTTACTCATCTTTTGATGAGCAAAAATTATATGAACGTATGAAAAATAGATGAGAGAAATGAACTAAGTATATTATTTTATTATTATCTTTGGGCACCATTTATTTATTTATTCATTTATTTATATACAATTTGCACGCCTCATTGGGTTATAATGCATTGTGCTATCTATGTTTTTGTAACACCTTACAAACATGTATTATGCAAATAAATGATTTGATTTGATTTTGTTGCGAGCACTAGTAATTTCTCCTGTATCGTAGGTGCATTGACAAACAGATAAATTTACTATTTATTTTATTTTAGATTTATTTACATAGCAGTCAATCGCTCAGTCACTGCGCTTACCTTGAATGTATTTTATACCCGTAAGTTAAAAAAATACAAACGCACTTATATCGCCTTGATAAATCTTTTGGATTAGAAACATTGAACAGTGAAAATGTTATAATTTTTCGTAGAACTCTCACCGCCAGTTCTTTGTATTGTACGTTTAGTGAACTACATCGACAGTTTTCTAAAGCAACATGCTGTATTGTTTTGCTTCTTAACCGTTAGCTAAGGTTCACTGGCGAACTTAGCCGGAGTTCCCCGAAGTTGGCCGAAGTTCGCTTAATCTCGGTAGAGCGGTAGTAGTGTCGAACCGCGATAGTTTAGACTTTGTATCGTAAACTTGGCGTTCCGGGTAAGAGGTGCTGGCCATTGAAATTGGCGCCTTGTTCGAAATTCAAATGCAGTTAGTTCGATTCATGAAATCGTGAATTATTATACTCCGGAACAGGGAAATGTTTTATTGAATTTCTCTGTTTATTGTACCTACTGTAACTTACTGTTTGAAACGAGCAACCAGTTTCATATTTTTATTCCTTGATAATTTAATAGTAAATGATTTATTGGAAACAAATTATTTGAATTTGAGTTTATTGTTGATCGTCACAGGAGTGGAACAGGTTGGGTCTTATTATTACCTACTTATAATTAATAAGATATCTTTATCAGTTGCTTTTAAATCTGGTCCTTCGTTCCGCACTTTTATTTCTATATAATGATACACGTGTTTATTAAAATTTGGGTGTAGTTTTGCCAAAACGAATCAACTCACCTCAAAATTTCTCCCATTTTTCGAAGTGCATAATTGTAAGTATTTTTGATATTTAACGCTAATTCACTTTAAATCTATTCTAAGTACGAGTTTTGGATGTAGGTACATTGAACTGGAATAGCTGCATAGTAATGTAACACATTTGGCATACTAAATAAGTTTGATTTGTTTTAACAGAAACCAAACAATTAACCTATATTATTATATTTAGCACATACTGTCCAACTGTAGGGCAAAGATCTTCCTCAATTCCTCGATTAATGGCAAGACATGATGAAAAGTCGAGACCGATTAAACTATAAATACTTATAATTTCTCTAGATTAAGCTATTAGTTAGGTTTAATTTTCTAATAAAAACAGAAACAAATGTACTACAGCAAGTAAGTTATTTGTTTAGAACAATTATCGCAACACACCTAAGGTATTGTACGTCAAAATTAACATAATCATGTAATAACAGCACATATTTCACCGCTTAGCGCGTCGTTATAAAGCCGTAAACCTAGAAACCTGGGTCCTTAGAATTCACCATTATTTGAGTCTTAATTTATAGGTGGTAGCTACTTATAAAGACTTGTAGGCGTATGAGAATATTGAGTTCTACATTTTCTGTTGGTGTACAATTAAGAATACCTTTCTTAATTGTACACCAACAGAAAATGTTAAAGCTAAAAAACTGTAATAAGATGAACTGGTTTAATGCTATGCCAGGCTCATCGTAGCATTCGTAGCCAAATAGCAGAATCATCTGTGGCGAAATGTGTCTCTGTACTAACAAAAATATGTAATATTTTGTATATACAAATTTATAAACGTTTTGATTTTGACTTTCTATAATTTAAGTTTAAGTTTAAATAACGTAGGTAGTCACGCTGAAGTGGAAGTGGGCCGTCCACGTCTGCAGACGGACAGACGGTAGATGGAGCAGACACGCTTTAGAGTGGAGACCGCGCTTGGGCAAGCGTAGTGTGGGACGCCCTGCGGCACGATGAACCAACGATGGCCTACGTTCAGCAGTGGACGGTAATAGGCTGATACGATGAGGTACTCACTGCAGTATCTATTCAAAACCTCGATTAATTGAATCCCAGTCATTACAAAAAAAAAACAAAAGACGAAAGATCTAACGAATGACGACATAAAAAAAGCAAAAGACCAACGATCTCCTATGCCTTGCACCACAATAAAAGGCATTGAATCAAACGGTTGACAGTCATGCAAACGTAGCATGCTTCTCGGACATAACATGTCACAGGCCGCAGCCTGCAGTTAACTTTTTAAACTTTGATATGACTTTAATGTGGGCTGTTCAGTGTTTAATACCAGGTAGTTTGGTTCGATATATGTGCGAAATTTAACCTATAAAAAATAGCCTTGAAGTGTGTGTTTGAGAAGCTTGTCGTGATATAGCAAATTTGTAACTTTTTTTTATGCCTTTGGATGGCGAACAATTCGATGGCCCACCTGATTTTAAGTGGTCACAGTTGCCTATAAAATAAATAAAATTTAAAAAACCTTTCATTTCCTACATTTTTTTATTACTTTACACTGGTTTACTTAACTAGTTTTAATAATTTACTACTCATAACTAGTTTTTCTTTGATTTTTGATGTCTTTTTATATAATAATAATATATAATATATGTGGGGACAATTCACACATGGCCATCTGACTCCAAACTAGGGAGACCCTGTACTATGGGTGTCAGACAGCTGATATACATACCTACTCAAAAACTAGAATAGAATATAATATAATTGGTATTTCCATACAAAATTACAAAAGTTACAAACAAATAAAACTAGCTTTTGCCCGCGACTTCGTCCGCGTGAATGCCGGTTATCGCGGATGCAGACGAAGTCGCAAATTAAAAAGTGACCTACATAGGTCCTTACCTAGGGTTCAAGCTATTTTCATACATTTCATAAAAATCGGTTGAGCCGTTTCATTGTGAAAGTGTAACAAAGTTACTTTCGCATTTATAATATTATAATAAAATAATTAATATAATTATCCGTATGGTGTCGGACGTAAAGAATAGCACCATCCCATATCTTCCCGTGGGTGTCGTAAGAGGCGACTAAGGGACTTACCAGAGAATGGGCAGCCTGTGCCTTTGTAACAACCATACTGCGATCGCCAACCCGCCTGCCAAGCGTGGCGATTATGGCCAAACCCCCCCATTCTGGGGGGAGGCCTATGTCTAGCAGTGGACGTCTTTCGGCTGAAATGATGATGATGATGAATAAAAGAATAATAATAAAGGTCCAAATCAAATCTTGTGATTAAAGCCTTCTATAGTACATTATGGTACAAGTGTGTAATGTTGGTGATTACCGCTGAGGCGCCATTGAGACCCGAGCCATTAGGTGAGGGTCTTAAGAGAGCCGAGGACGGTAATCATCAATACACACGTGTATCATACGACGTTTTTCAACACACTTGTGAAGAAAATAATACTAAAAAAATATTTTCAACTGTGAAAACGAGTTGTGAAAATTTTTTCGCAATGGCGGGAAAAATTAATCAGTTTTCCTATGCGCGCGCATCAAATAATGGCGATCGGCCATAGACTAAAAGAATAAAATTTCGTTTTTTTTTCTTTTCGCGGATAGCGTTCTAGCCACGTACAAAATGGGGAATTCAAAGTTTTCTTTATTACAGAGAAAACAAAAGTTATATTTGAGTGAAAGTTTTATTTATTAAAAACGTACAAGTTGAAATTATCTATTTAAATACGAAGTTGCATGAAATGAGCAAGCAATAGGTACATTAATTTATTTGTACTATTCGATCATTTTTGTATCGAAACTTTTTTAAGAACAAAGCAACTCAACAAATAAAATAAAAAAAAAACCTTATAACTCACTTGTGAATAATAGCAATGAAAAAGTCACAGTTTGATTACAGGTGTCATTATGTGCCTAATTGCGGTGAAATTAGAGCCATTTTATGAGCAAGTGTGTTGAAAAAATGATTACTTAATTGTAAAATAATATAAGATACCTTATACGTACGTACCATATACATACACCAATAAGGCAATAAGTTGTATGTTCTATGCTTGTAACAAATAATAAATTTTCTTTAAATATGGCTGGTCGTGCACTTACTAATTAGCGTGTGAACAGTTCCTTAAACTTCCTCAACGCTGGCAATAAGCTTAGTTAAGTTTAACTAAAAATATAATCAGCATTTTACTTTAATTGCTGACCAACATGGAATTGAATTTACGAATGTTTTTCATTAAAATATTGTCATGTTTCTACTAACTGAACCACAAATTAGAACACTTTCAAATAAGTTGGTAAACTGAAATTAATTTTCATTTTAAGCAACTGTTTGGAACATACTTTGGTTTTATGTCGAACCATAATTTTCTTTTACATACGAGTAACAGTAAGTACAACAGTAAATTGCAGATTTATGAAAGTAGGTAGCAAATGTGTCAGATTTATTAAATGTTTATAGCTGAATAATAAATAATGATGTATAAAGTAAAAACAAAAATTATAAATTACTATTGTATTACAATCAATGTGTATTGAAAAAAATGAGGACGGTTTATACGTTTGGTTTGATATTGTTTTGTGATAAAAGTCCTGAAAAATCATTTTTAGGAATCGTGTGTAGCCCAGGTACTGAACCGCTCCTTGGAGGAGACCTATACCCAGCACAGGGCGTCTAAAGCTTGACAGGATGAAGGTAATGCTTAGGCGAAATGTAAATACAATTTAGGTACCTACGTATTAACAGCTATTAAATATCGTAATACTTTTACTTACATAGTATGAAGCTGACATTACCAACAGACACTCCAATTTAATTTATTTTTAATAAAGTTAAGTAACATGCACAACATCTTTGCAAAGACATTGTTCATTTGTGCTCTTTCGACTTTGTCACATATCAATAATGTTTTATTAAGTATAGAGCCATTAAAAATAAGCTAAAACAGTTTTCCTTAGTGAACTCTTGATAGAACAAAACTACCAATATTAAATTACCTTTTAGTTCCAACCAGCTTTATCCAACAAAAGTTTTTGAATCTAAGAAGTTTCCGCTCGAGCAAGTGAAAACTGAAATAATTGCTGGAGTCGAAACGCATCGGTGCGCTTTCAGCATTGAGCGGCTGCACCTCACACCGTTGTGTAACATTATACGCCCCGGCGGATACAACACAACAAGCAAGCACAAGCGTAGTTCCCGAACTACGCTTGTTGCTCGTCAAAATAATTAACATACCCACAAGCAAGGTTCTCTTGGTTTTAATGAGGCTTTTGGGGACTGAGTCGCCCTCGTCCGTGGGAGTACACCCTAACTCTGAATCCCCACACGTGGTCCCTGGGGGTGGTGCAAATCAGGCGACAACATACTGGTGGTAGGCTTTTGCCGTGGCTAGTGACCACCCACTGGACAAAGCCGCCCCGCCAAGCGGCGTAGCCGTGTTTCGGTGTGATGTCCAGTGACGCCGTCTGAGTGGGGTGGGTCAGAGTAGTTGCTTCACTCGCTGTTGAACCGTATTTGACGCACATCTCTGTAGCTACTTCGGGTGCCTAGTCGTGGAGGGTAGCGGGATCCGAGGCACGGTGTACCGCTGGCCGACCGCAGTTAGTAGGGGGCCCGATCGGAGCTAGCCATTCTCGGGAGGCTGCCCCGCCAACTCGCGAAAAATCCCGGGATGTACCATCGTGCCGGTTGGCGACCGGACGATAGGGCCCGATGGACATCCCCGGGGGGGCTCGGGCGTCCTCGCAGTCTCCAGGCTAGTTACCCACTGAAGTCGTTGCGCTATGTGTGTCTGCTGGGCAGCAGCGAGAAGCCTCACTCTACTTCCACCTTTCTCACCGAAATTCACTCCAAATTATGCCAAGAAATAAGAGATATAAGGTTGTACAGCGGCTGCACTCCCTATCATTGAAAGTGCACCTCACCAATATTCGAGGTTTGCACTCAAATATCGTGCCGGTCCACTTTCATCTTGAGACCGAAAAGCCAGCACTCTTGTTTCTGACGGAGACGCAAATCAGATGTCCGTTAGATACGGCGTACCTTTCGTACCCAGGGTACTCTCTGGAGCACAATTTTAAGGCCCGAGCCGGAGTATGCCTGTACGCCCGTGACGACATCTGTTTTCGTCGCCTCCGTAACCTGGAAGATCGTAGGTTTTCTGTTCTTTGGGTTCTGGTGGACACTGGTATGGAGAAAATCCTTTATGCCTGTGTCTACCGTTCGCACAGCGGAGACCAGGAGACAACCAGACTCACGGAATACCTCAGTGAGGAGGCTGATGCGGCTCAGCAGAAGTACCCTACTGCCCAATTAGTGTTACTGGGGGATTTCAATGCCCACCACAAGGAGTGGTTATTCCCAAACCGGGACACTGACCATGCTGGGAGAGAGACGCAAAAGCTTGCTTTAGCGTTGTCCACGCCCGAACCTCATACACATCACTATACCACCGAGCAGCGCATGGGCATCACTACGCGACGCTTCCCGCCTCCATCTTTACTTTGCAACGGAGCGCGCCCACAACCAGTCGTTATTCTATTTTTATTTCGTTGGATTTGCCACCAAGGCTGTATACCTATTTTTATAAAACTGGTAACAAATAATTATAATAGATTTCATCAAGTCCAGTGTATCATTGAAGTCACCATTATTATACTTACCTACTGAAACACACAAAAGACATAATAAACAGGAAAAATTCGAGACAAATGCTAAAATCAAACAATATGGCGACCGTGACACGACTGTAAATTCTATGCGGGAAGCATAGAATAAGAAAATCTCCAGAAACCAATCGAAGTGGAAGCTAATCTGAAGGGAATCCAGGGCCTGGCAGCACGCGGACGTCTTCAATAAGGTGTGCCCGTTCCTTTCCTTAAATTATCTCCTACTTTAATACCTACTTCTTGTAAATTCCTCTTTCCGGTATTTTCTTTTGTTTGTGTGATCATTGTGTGTATTGCTATTACGGGCTGTGTTGCGCGGGTGTCTAGCTACCGATCTGTTGTGGGGTCAATATATATGTGAGTCGCTAAAGTCGCCTCGGAAAGGCTACCGCTATCGACTACAAGGTACGGTAACGGCTTCGACTGCATATAACCTAATTAAGTTCTATTTGTTTCTAGTTATAAATTACCTATCCGTAAGAAGTACCTACTTCGTATTACTACTGATATTTAAAGCTATTCAAACTTTGCATTCCTTGATGCCTTTTGCACGTGCATATTAAATTCCCGCCAAGAAATCATACATCATATTATCATAATAAAACGGGCATTGTTTTCGGTGTTACATCGCACGCTAGCTTTGCTTTGCAAAAATAAAACCGCATCTTGTAACCAATTCCAGCGCAAACGACCTAATACCTAGGTATAGGTATATACCTAGCGAGCGCACCGGGCCACCGGCGCACGAGGCGAGCGACGCCTGTACCGCACGAACCGTTCGTCCCCCCGCCCGCGCACTTGCCTCTCCCCCGGGGCACGGCGTGGCTCGTTGGTGACAATAAAATTGTACCGGACTAACTGGGCAATACTATCAAGTGAATTGACGCCGGTCTGCAGGTGGCTCATGTCTGGTCATCAGGTTTGAGTCGAGATCAGGTATTTATTAACCATATTAATAACTTCTGTTCTTGGTGAGCGTAAGCCATTTTAAATAAATACCTACTTCCATTCTGCATCATGTCTGACACGGAGTTCAAAGAATTAAGGCGTCAAAGGGGATCAATAAAGGGAAGATTAACAAGTTTTAAAAATTATCTAATCGAATTTCAAAATGAAGATGTTTTGTCAAAACAACAATTTTTAGAATTAAAACTTAGACTTAAGAAAATTGAATCGTTATTCAATGACTATGACACAATACAAACTAAAATAGAGATTTGTGATTCCGTTGAAGAAGCAAATTCTGATAGGGATTTAACTGAAAGCATTTTCTACAGTCAAATTAGTTTAGCGCAAGAATTAATAGAAAAACAAGCGCAAAATTATCAAGACACTTTTGAAAGTTTAAATTCCCAAAATGGTAAGGACCCAGTAATTCAGTGTTGTGATAACAATTTCAGTAGTGTTAGATTGCCTATAATAAAGCTGCCTGTGTTTGATGGAAATTACAACCAATGGCTTGAGTTCCATGATACATTCAATTCATTGATCCATAAAAATACAGGCTTAAATGAAATCAATAAATTTCAATATTTAAAGGTGTCCTTAACAGGTCAAGCGGCCTCAGTTATAGAATCTCTAGAGATTTCATCCAGTAATTATGCGGTTGCATGGAAATTGATATGTGATCGTTACAATAATACACGGCAATTAATACACAATCATTTAGTGTCACTGTTGAATGTACCTACTATGAAAAAATCTGAAACTTCACTCAGAGCTCTCATTGATCACATATCAAAGCACCTGCGAGCGTTATCTAGTTTAAATGAGAAAACTGACAATTGGGATACATTGATTATTTTCCTATTTAGCCAAAAATTGGATGTTGTAACTTCAACCAAATGGGAGGAATATAGAAATAGTCTGCCAGAAAAACCCACCCTAGATAAGTTTTATGAGTTTCTAAGAAGCAGAGCAGATGTTTTGGAAATGGTTGGTGCAGGCCACGGTGAAAAACAGACAGAGAAAAATGAAAAGCCAGTGAAGTCTAATGGTAAACCATCTCGGTCAAATGAGAAGTCACAAAAAACGTTTGTCGCTGCTGCATGTAACCAAGACCAAAACAAAACTAAGCTTCGCTCGTGTTTGATTTGTGGTGGGGAACATTTAATCTATTATTGTGAGAAATTCAATAGTATGTCAATTGATGATAGAAATTTAGAAGTTTCTAAACATAAGATTTGTGCTAATTGTCTACGTAGTGGACATTTTTCGTATCAATGTCCTTCTTCTCCATGTAGATTCTGCAAAAGAAAGCATAACTCATTACTACACAAAGCTAACTCGTCTACATCCAATAATGTAGAGAGCAAAGCTAGTTCTAACATTACTAATAGCGTAAGTAATCCAATCGCACTATCCACCTGTTTAGAAAACCAGGTGCTACTATCAACGGCAATTGTTACATTATATAACAATAAGCAAAGCCATGAGATCCGATGCCTATTGGACTGCGGCAGCCAGTCATCATTTATATCGGAACCTCTAAAATCTAAGTTAGGTATTGAGGGCCAATCTATTAATTCTGTATCTGTAACTGGCATCAATAACATGACATGTGCAGCTCTAGAATGCTGTAGTCTATCTATTAAATCTCGTACTAATTCCTATAGTAAGGAAATTAAAGCATTTGTAATTCCACAGATAACTGGTAGTTTACCTGCTTCTAAGGTTGATGTATCAACATTAAACATACCCAAAAATATCACACTCGCAGATCCTACTTTCTATAACCCGTCGCAAATAGATCTGTTGTTGGGAGCTGATATTTTTTGGGATGTCATTTGTCCTACTAACCAGATTAAATTGGGAGATGCTAACAAACCTGTACTACAAAATTCCCAGTTTGGTTGGTTAGTAGTAGGGCCTATTATGTGTCCTAACTATGTATCGAATAAGGAAATTCGCTGTAATTTCAGTCAAGCTATACAACACCAACTGAAGCAGTTCTGGGAGCTGGAAGAGCTGCCAGACACACCAAAGCTCACGTTGGAGGAACGTGCCTGCGAGGAACACTACGTGCATCATACACGCCGCCTAAAAGACGGTAGATTTTGTGTCACGTTGCCTTTGAGGGATAATCCAGAACTATTAGGTAACTCTTATGCTAGAGCAAAGCATTGTTTTCATTCACTAGAAAAAAGATTTAAAAGGCAACCTGACATAAAGGAACAGTATGTAAACTTCATTAATGAGTATGCTAGTCTAGGTCATTTATCTGTAGTAGAGCGACCTGACATGGTAAATCTATTGCCACATCATCCTGTTCTTAAGGAACAGAGTGAGACAACCAAATGTCGTGTAGTATTTAATGCTTCATCTAAAACCGAGTCAGGTCTCTCTTTAAATGACTTGCTTATGGTAGGGCCCACTGTTCAAGACGATATTTTCTCAATATTGATCAGGTTTCGTGAACACACTTACATAGTTACTGGCGATATTGAGAAAATGTACCGTCAAATTCTGGTTGAAGAATCTCAGAGGTACTTGCAAATGATTCTGTGGCGCGAGAATGAAGAGGAGTCGTTGAGGTATTTACAACTCAACACTGTAACCTACGGTACCTCGTCAGCTCCCTTTCTTAGTACGCGATGTTTGATGCAGCTGAGTCAGGAGTGTGATGACCCGGAAATAAAGGAAATAATGTCACATGATTTCTATGTCGATGACCTTATTACTGGATGTAATGACGAGTCCACACTCTCAGAGATATATCACCGGATTGTCGCAAAACTTGATTCAGCTTGTTTTAACCTAAGGAAAGTTAAAAGTAATTCCAGTCAATTTCTAACCTCTATTTCAAGTGCAAGTGACTCTGAGCAAGAAAACTTCAAAATTATATCATCCCCAAGCCATGCCCTTGGAATAGAATGGAATCCTAACACTGATCAAATTTTAATGGTATCTTCTAAACTGTATGACTGTAACAATGACACTCCATTTTCTAAACGTTCCATTCTATCCCTGACTTCTAGCCTGTTTGATCCTTTGGGTTTGCTCAGCTGTTGTACAATTGTCTGCAAAATTATTCTACAAATGCTATGGTCTCTGAAACTAGGCTGGGATGATGAGATACCTACTGATATCAATAAACTGTGGAGAAAATTTATTGATAATGTACATAACTTACAGACTATCGATATACCTCGTAATGTTTGTTGTGCTAATCCTGTAACAATAGAGTTACATTCATTTTCGGATGCCAGTATGAAGGCATATTCTGGGTGTGTTTATGTGAGGTCAACTGATGCTATAGGCAACTGTACAGTTCGTCTTTTGTCAGCAAGAGCTAAGGTGGCACCACTGAAAACTGCAACCATACCCAGATTAGAACTTTGTGGTGCACTTCTAGTTGCACGCTTATGTGACAAAATATGTAAATCACTACGTTGTGAAATTTCTAGGAAATCATTTTGGTCCGATTCCAAAATCGTATTGGGTTGGTTGTGCACACCTTCACATAAACTGCAAACTTTTGTAGCAAACCGTGTAGTAGCTGTTAATGAACTCTGTCATGACAGTAAGTGGATGTATGTCCCTACTTCACAGAACCCGGCTGATATAGCCTCTCGTGGTGTTTTCCCACACGAAGTTCCATCATTGTCATTGTGGTGGCAGGGACCTACATTCATTCATGACGGGGAGGAGCATTGGCCAAGTCAAAATACTAATTTTACTTATGCAACCTTGCCTGAGGTACGGGTAAATACTACGAAGGTCAACACGTCACAATCTCCTATTGTTGTGATTGACACTAAGAATTATTCCAGTTTCAGCAAGTTGAGACGCATTGTTGCATATGTGTTTCGTTTTTATAATAATATTAAGAACATTAAAAATCAAAACAAGCAATTGTTAACTGTAGAAGAATTAGCATGGGCAGAGAAGAAGTTGGTTTATATTTCTCAACAAGAAAGCTTCCCGAATTTCGAAAGGCAATGTAAACTAGCCCCTCTTTTAAGCTTAAGCCCATTCATAGATGATGATGGATTAGTGAGGGTCGGGGGCAGATTAGAAAACTCGCAATTTAACTATGATAAGAAGCACCCTGCTCTCATCGATTCTAATCATCACTTAGCATATTTGTTGTTCAACTACTACCACGTAATACATATGCATGCAGGGCCACAACTTCTCCTCTCACTAATTCGCGAAAAGTATTGGCCGTTAAGGGGCAGAGCTCTAGCTCGGCAAGTTTTTAGAAAATGCATTCTGTGCACTCGCATGAGAGGAGTAGTTGCCAAACAAATCATGGGTAACTTACCATCCCCTAGGTTAACGCCCGGTTATCCCTTTGAAGTCACTGGCACTGATTTTGCTGGGCCGTTTTTATATAGTGATAGAAAAGGCCGCGGTTCTAAGCTAGTTAAATGTTATTTTTGTGTTTTTGTATGTTTTAAGACCAAAGCTGTACACTTAGAAGTAGTAAGTGGTCTCAGCACTGAGGCTTTTATTCTGGCTTTACGCCGTTTTATAAGTAGACGGGGTAAGCCCCTTGAAATCTGGTGCGACAATGGGACAAACTTTGTCGGTGCCAGTCGCGAGTTAGGAGTATTTATTAAATCTAATTCCAACTTCGTGTCAGAGCCTTTTGTAGAGGAAGGCATACAATTTAAATTTCTACCTGCATACTCTCCAAACTTTGGTGGTCTGCATGAGGCAGCTGTTAAGTCTGCCAAGTATCACTTGAAAAGGGCCGTGGGTGATTCCCATTTCACCTTTGAAGAGCTCACAACTCTGATCGCTCAAATAGAAGCTATACTGAACTCACGGCCCCTTTCCCCTCTATCTTCCAACCCTCACGATCTGTCCCCTCTTACTCCAGGGCACTTCCTTATTGGAAGGACGATGACATCGCTGCCAGCGCCGGATCTGCAGGAAGCCAAAGCCAGCTGCCTGCACAGATACGCTAGGATTGAACACGCCAGACAGCACTTCTGGCGTCGATGGAGCCACGAGTACGTCTGCGAGCTACAGCAGCGCACAAAATGGCGGAAGCGCCACCCGGACTTGTCACCTGGTCAGCTGGTTCTTATTAAGCAGGAGACTACGCCTCCATTAAATTGGCCTCTGGGACGGATTGAGGCTGTTTTCCCTGGGTCGGATGGCGCATGCCGAGTGGCCGACATTAGAACGAGTAAGGGAATCGTGCGCAGAGCTGTCAACCGCATCTGCCCACTATTAAACGACTAAGAAGATATTGAAACAGAAGTTTTCAAGGCGCGGGAGGATGTCCACGCCCGAACCTCATACACATCACTATACCACCGAGCAGCGCATGGGCATCACTACGCGACGCTTCCCGCCTCCATCTTTACTTTGCAACGGAGCGCGCCCACAACCAGTCGTTATTCTATTTTTATTTCGTTGGATTTGCCACCAAGGCTGTATACCTATTTTTATAAAACTGGTAACAAATAATTATAATAGATTTCATCAAGTCCAGTGTATCATTGAAGTCACCATTATTATACTTACCTACTGAAACACACAAAAGACATAATAAACAGGAAAAATTCGAGACAAATGCTAAATTCAAACAAGCGTTAAATCTCACCCAACTGGTCCAAGGGGCTACTAGGGTTCCTGATGTTGAGTCGCATACAGCCTATTGCTTGGACCTTCTGCTCACTACTGATCCAGACCTTTACTCAGTGTCGGTTTCTGCACCTCTGGGCAGCTCCGACCACTGTCTGGTGAAATCAGTTTCCGTCTACTCTCCGTTCATTCCTAGCCCAAGTGGCTACCGGCGGATGTGGCGGTACAAGTCAGCAGACTGGGATGAGATGCGCTGTTTTTTCGCGTCGTACCCTTGGCTGCCGGTCTGTTTTTCTTCTGGTGATCCCTCTACCTGCGCGGATGCCGTGACGGAAGTGTTGTGTCAAGCTATGGAGTTTTTTATCCCATATAACGACGTACCTCTGTCCGGCAAAGCTCGCCCCTGGTTTAGTTCTCAATGCAGACGCGCAGAAGCGCAGAAGCATGAGGCTTACCTAGCTTGGGTTGACGCTCGTCACCGTAAAGCAAGGGATTTACGCCAAAAGAAGTCAGCCTTTAATAGAGCTGCCAAGTCCTGCAAGAAGGTTCTACAGAGGGCTCGTCATGACCACATTAGTCGAATAGGGAACAAACTTGCTTTGTACCCTGCGGGTAGTAAAGTTTTTTGGTCCCTAGCTAAATCGGTCGAGTCAAACTTCTGTCGCCCTTCACTGCCTCCACAGCTGCAACCTTATGGTTCTCTGGCTCACTCTGCAGAAGAGAAAGCAAACCTATTTGCTTCTCTATTTGCAGAATCTTCACATTTTGATGCAGGAGAAGCGACTCCCCCGACTTTACCTGGCAACACGACTTCAATGTCTGATACTCGCATTCGCCAAAAGGAGGTTCGTCAAGCGTTACGCAATCTTGATGTGAACAAGGCCAATGGACCAGACGGTATTCCGGCTATAGTTCTGAGGACCTGTGCACCTGAATTGTCTCCTGTACTGACACGCCTCTTTCGGCTCTCTCTCGAGACTGGATTAGTGCCGAAGTCATAGAAGCTTGCCAACGTGCAGCCCGTGCCCAAAAAAGGTAGTCATGCCGATCCTACCAACTATAGGCCCATCTCGGTCACGTCCATTATCTGCAAGACAATGGAACGTGTCCTCAATAACAGGCTCCTGGCGTACCTTGAAGCTAACGACCTCCTCAGTGATCGTCAATATGGCTTTCGCCGAAATCGGTCCACTGGGGATCTTCTCGCGTACGCCTCTCATATCTTTAGTGAGGCCATCGAGAAATATGGGGAAGCACTTGCCGTCTCCCTGGACATCTCGAAGGCCTTTGATAGGGTATGGCATGATGGCCTTATTAGCAAGCTTCCAGCATATGGCTTGCCCGCTGGTTTCTGTGCATGGATATCGGATTTCCTGAGTGATCGATCAATTCGCGTAGTCATTGATGGCTGCTCGTCAGATCAAATGGCAATAAATGCCGGGGTTCCTCAGGGCTCAGTACTCTCTGCAACCCTTTTTTTGCTGCATATCAACGATCTGCTGAAACCCGGTACCTTTGGGTACGCAGATGACAGCGCGGTTGTAGAGAGTTATACATCCAGCGCACGTGCCAGTGCGGTTGAAATCCAGTCTTCTAGAGAGTCCATGGTCGAGCGCTTGAACTTGTCCCTCAAGGCAGTCTCCGATTGGGGCGATGCCAATCTGGTCAGGTTCAATGCAGCTAAGACCCAGGCGTGTCTTTTCTCTGCCAAGAAGAGGCCTTTCCTTCTGGCCCCTACTTTCCGACATGTATCCGTTCCAATCACTGACCAGCTTGAGCTTCTTGGCGTTACTTTGACGTCAAATCTTAACTTTGGGTCATTTATTGAATCCAAGGCGAAACTAGCTGCCAAAAAGCTGGGAGTCCTCGCAAAGGTGCGAAAGTACTTCACGTCGGAACAGCTGCTCAACTTATACCAAGCACAAGTTCGATCGTGCATGGAGTACTGTTCGCACCTTTGGGATGGATCGGCAAAATACCAACTGGAGGCATTGGAAGTCATCGATAGAAGTGCCAAGAAGCTCATAAACAACGACTCCCTGGTTAGGGCTAAGCTCCAGAGCCTTGAACATCGCCGCACCGTTGCTAGCCTTTCGGTCTTTTATCGGGTACATTTCGGAGAGTGTGCTTTGGAATTGCACAATTTAATTCCCCCATCCCCGTTCCATCATCGGACGAGCAGAGATACGGCGAAGCGTCACCGCTATATGGTTGAAGTTCCACGGTGTCGAACCAAGCGCTTTGACACCACATTTATTGTGCGAACTGCCAGACTGTGGAATTCCCTGCCCGCCTCTCTGTTCCCTGATAAGTATAATCTGGGTATCTTTAAGGCACGAGTGAACCGGTTCATCTTAGGCAAGCGTGTTCCAACTTAGGCCGCATTATCACTTACGATCAGGTGAATTGCGGTCAAACGCAAGCCTATTTAATAGTAAAAAAAAAAAAAAAAAAGGCTTAGGAAAAAATAAGTCTTGTCACAAAATTGGGTGCCAAGATATAGACGTCTACCACGAGCTCTGAAGAAGCTATCTTCTAAACATTCATAAATAAATATTGAGCACTGGATCTTCTTTTTACAACAATTTCACCCAGACAGATTAAAGCAGCGGTATTCAGTGAAAATACCTCTTGTTAAGGTGAATTGAACTCTTAGTATCAAACGGAATGACAACTAACTTCAACACTACTTACTTCTACTATAATTCAACGTGGGACATTTTTAGAAGAATAGATCGGAATAAATAGATATAATTCTGTTATCGCCAATCTACTTTGAGTAAGCGTGGTGTAACAGCACGAGTGTTTATTACACTCGTGCCGTTTCTGCATGAGAATAAGCCTCTGCCCTGCAGTTGGACACGGCACGGGCACGGGTAGGACTATATAATTATGGAACTACAAATGATACACTACAGTACAAGCGCACACTTATAGATGGAATTTTAAAATGCGGTACAAAGAGTAAAAGGGGGCTAAGTGGCTGGAGTAGCTACCCTTTGTTATGTGCAAAACGGTGCGATACCCGCTTTGTGTAGTAAATTGGAAAGTGCGACAATTGGCCCGTGAGGGTAGATACTGTCCGTTACTTTGAACTACGAATAACGAATGGTATGTTTTGGTTGACGATTTGTTTTTAAGTGTTGTGGAAAATTGTTGGTCCTTTTGTACGGGTTTTGTTAGAAGGAATATTTTAGTCGAAAATTGTTTTTGGGTTGATAAAAACTAACTATGTATATCAACGCTTGTTTTAAATAATCTTAAAATAACGGTATCTTACAAACTAATTTTAGAAACTCAGATCCGACCTGTTTACTATGGCCTGTTAACGCCAGGTAGGGTAATCTTTAAACTCCAGGTTAGTAGCTAATACGGGCCCATTATGAACGAGATTTTATAATTTAAGCTTGTGTTACCATCAAATTTTGAGTTAAATTTTTAGCGCAAGTGAACTAGAAAATAGTAAAACATATACCATCATCAAAATGGAACGCTTCTCTGACTTAAAATTTCATTTTGAATTCACACTGAATTAAAAACTTTTAACAAAACACAAACTTGAAAGTAAAGACTAAAGTTCACCGATCACTACACTTGAAGGTGACATTAAAAAAAACATAGAACGCATTCTTCTGGAAAGAATATTATTTCCAGTTTGAAAGTTCCCCGTATATTCATGGCGTACAGTTCACCGGTGCAGAAAAGTGAAACTATTCACTATTCCTGTTTCTTCAATATATTTCTGTGCAAGTCATAAGCGATTACATGAGATTTGTTTACATATTTTCTTTCCGGAACAGTATCTCGCAGGTCAACCTTGGGGATTGTCGGCAACTAGACTTTAGACCCACCACAGGAAAGCCCAGTTGTCGGCGTGTAGTCGCTTAGTTTTAAAGTTTTTTAGCCTATAGGCAGGGCAGAAACTTGTCAACTGAGCAACTACAGGCCAAGGGCACCCCTGTGGGGTACGGACCGAGGATAGTAATGGGACAGGCTAGATTGGATTTTGATTATTTAGGGAGGAATTTAAAGCAATAAACTCAGTGGTGCTGGCTGGCATAAGCAATGGCTAGGGAGCGATTGGTTTAGATATATTATATAAATATCGTTTTAACCAATGATATTACTAGTAAAAAGGTGTAGATTGGTTGTTAAAGCACTCTGCGAGTGTCACGTTGTGCGTTTGCTAATTAGCTTACTTGAGCTCAAAGTCCCGACGGCGGCAACAGAAGCATGTGGTGTCAGAATGCGCTCAAAAACAACGAAAAATGACGGATTCGGATTCTGACAATCTGGAAATGTTTGCTGTTGCCCGTGTTATCTAATAAAGTATACTATTACATTATTACGTTATTTATATTGTGCGTTAGTGTGCTATTTTAGAAGTTTGCATATACATTACGTTTACTCCGCGGATGTGGAGTCATGATTGGACGTAATGTAGCAGCTACCGACGAAAAGGTTATTATATTCCTAACGCACTTTTTTGATAATTCAGCTTCTCGGTCCCGCCAGTAACTTGGCGCGTCAACAGTACAAGAATCTTAAAGGTTCGAGCAAATATTCCTACGGATATGTTGTTTGATCGACGAGACATATTTACCGACAAATACGGGACACACATTGTGTGTCCATGTATCACATAGCTTGTAGATTATAAAGATTTCTACCACGTTTATTTCTATCTTCGCTGTTTATTTTGTACAAGTTTCTGTTTGGATTGAACGTAATCATTCGTTCGATAAATAGAAGTTATTAAGGTGGCGATTTCACGAGTCGTCATGACCGAGTAGCTAAGGTGCCCCCACTCATAAATGAGGTACCAGGCAGGTACCAATATGTAACTTACTTACCTACCTTCGTACATAGTATAACCTACCTTCGTACCTTCCTTTCCAAGTTTATCTTGATATTAGAGAAGGAAAATATCATTAGGAAACCTGTTTATCTAGTATATAAAATTCTCGTGTCGAAACGAACGAAACGAAAAATAGTGTTCAATAAAGTAAAATACGGCAATTTTTTTTAATAACTGCTTGTCTTAGACTACTTAAGATATTTTTTCGTATTTTTTTCTGAATGGCCGTAAGTTCTACTGTAAGCCATTTCTAGGTTATCCATTAATAACCGGACACGCTGTATATCTATAATATTTCTTATTTAATTTATATGGCAAAACAAAGTTTGCAGGGTCAGCTAGCAATTAATATAAGTGTGAAATTACCGATCCTGAGCAATTATCCTGGGCAAACATGGTGATGCTCGTACCGTCTATTTATGAGAAGAGACTTGTCCTGCAGTGGGACAATATCAGGTTAGTGTTATTAATTTATGTGAAGATCTTATCATGTTTTCAAGAAAAAGTGAATGGTATGTCTTATCCCCTAAAGAATCATGGCGAGATCCATACATTCATTTATATGACAAAAAAATGTAGAGGGTTTCAAATATTTTCCAATGTGAAGAATATATTACCAGGAGTAGATGGATATACTTAGCATATTTTTAAACCCCCGCATAATCAAAATATTACAAAATGAAAATAACACTTTTCGTTCCATCTCGATTCCCATTTTGTGTTAAAAAAAAGAAAGTTACAAGCGACGTTAACGGATTTATCAAATTGGCAGGTAAGTGATGTGACAAGTGTGTGGAATAAAATAATCATTATTTGTGATATTATTTCCCATAAAACGATTCAATTTCAGTGTAAGAACTGCGAAAAGGCGGCTATCAGTGTCACTGTTACTGTCAGTCACTGTTTCGTTCTGAAGTAATGAGCTTTTTGTTAAACTATACACTTTTTTGCGGGGTTTTAAAAATATTGTAAACGCCTGAAGGTACTCTTGAGGTACCCAAGAATATAAGAATTAGAATTTCAACTTCTCTAAACATCTTTATTTTTTTATGTACAAAACCTGCCATGATTCTTTGCATCTCAAGGTAACATTGTTAGCGCTGTCGCACTTACAGGCTTACCTTCTACCCTAGTCCGCCCTAGTGTTCCAAGGCCTTCATACAAAAATAGCTTTAAAACACTCAAGTCTGCAACCTGTCTTTGTTTACACCAGACAAAAAAAAGCCGAAAGCCGCCATCCGCAGCCTCTTGGCCTACATACTGTTCTGATTGCGGGACTTGGCACGGTTTCAAATACGTACGACATTCGCCAAGTCTGAACTGGAATTTATTCAGCAAATAGAGTTTGTCTTTTAACCGGAATCGTGCATGGGTGGAAGAATCGACAGTTGAGTATTACGTAATCGGTGTAAGAGTAGGCTTGCTGGATGTGGTGCATTTCGTTTTTTCGGTTATATTTCGGAGAGTGTGCTTGGGAATTGCACAACTTCATTTCTCCATCCCCATCAACGGACGAGCCAAGATACGGCGAATCGTTATCGTTACATGGTTAAAGTTCCACGGTCTCCAATTTAAGCTCTTTTCTTTCACATTTATGGTGTGAGCTACCTGACGCGGAATTCACTGATCGCCTTTCTGATCCCCGAAGAATATAATCTATAAAAGACGGCCTACCTTAGTCTCTGATTACCGATAAATATAGGATAATATCAAGGCGCAAGTGAACCGATTCATCCTAGGCAAACGTACCTACTGGAGTAGGTACGTTCGTACGTGCGGCCTAAGGTGGACCTTAGGCCGCATCGCAAGCCTGCCTCAAAAAAAAACAATTTTCTGGTTAGTGCTGTAGACTTTTCTCTATAACAACTTTCTATTATATTCTTTTTACATTTTTTGCAATATTTTAGTCAATAACCTAACCTATTTAACCTTGAATAATAACTTCCGTATTGTAATTATCTTTCCCAGGAAAATTGGCACAATGTCGTACAGATGCCAGCACATCAAGCTACTACAATCTGTCAAATTTCTTTGATAGGTTTTCAACTTTATTACAAAAGCATAATGTTCATATTTAATTGGGAAAATTAGACAGTTAGGTATGGCTTAATGTGCTGTACACTTTTCTGCAAATGTTTATAAGAACTAATTCCTTAGAACTCCTGATCTTTCTTTCCTCCTAATGTCAAAGAAAAATAATATCTACTCATTTGGATGAAATACGAAAATAATGTTTATGGATGTCTCGATCGTCCAAAAGTTACACAAATACAACTATATTTGGTGACAGAATAAACTTTCTCCTCAATGATAAACTCTACTAACTTCAACATATATGAGCGAGAATATAACATAGATTACCAATTCCGTCTTCTCGTATATAAGTTTTTGACCCAAACTGAACTTGCCTAAATTTCGGCCAAGTTTTTGGCCAGTACTTGGCAGTCACTTGTCGGGTTCCAGTAACAAGTGAGCCTCACCCACCAAATTGGCCAGTTACTGTGAATTTTCAGGAACTTTGGTACGGTGGTATGTTTTTATCACATAAGTTCGCGTTAAGTTAAAGTGGGGTGCAACTTTGGGCGACGATTAGGTTGGCCCTGAATGTGGGCTAATAATTTGCAAGTCAAATGGCGGGAAGAATTTTCTACGAGCGTCATGACATAGGAAAATTATGCGGGGACTTGTATCAAACATTTTTGTGTTTAAATGCAAATTGAGGAGAGATAAAAGCCTGTAACCTCGTTTTTGCTATTAAAATTATGAGTTTGTCGTAAAATAAACAACATTTTAATTATATATACTAAGTAGAAAATCGCCGAGAAAAAGGTGACAAGATGAGTTAAACGCGCAATGTGAGAACTGGTTCGAGGTTGCGCAAGACAGGAACACTTGAAAAGACACGGGGGAGGGCGTTGAACAGCAGTGGGACATTAGAGTTTAGAAAAAAAAAACGTGTTTTTTGTGAACTACAACAAATTACTTCCAACACAATGCATAATTCGATTTCAAGGGACATCTATTCCAAAATTGATGGGGATCCTAGAATAACCGACGCCCCCTAAGAAAACCATAGGGTTGAGTCCCCATAGATTTGATGCAATTTGAAACCCATCGATAATACCATAATGGACTAACTTGTGGGTTGCAGCATTGAAACTACCATTAATGTGATTAGAAATTTTCTTTACGTGTGATACTCATTGCTTAATTGGATATATTGCAGGTTGGCCGACTTGCGCGTTCACCATTTTCTAGCACGCTGAAAAAATGGGGGCCTCAGTCTGTACGTAAGTAAGCGTCATCTACATTTTAAGGATGATTTATTAGTTTTTGTACAATGTTTAACCATAGATCTCCAAAAATCGGTGACAAAAATGTAAAGTGATTTGATTTTGAAGTGGTTTTACTAACCTGTTCCATCACATTATTTTAATCTAACAAAATAATTTCTAATTCTATACTATTTCAAATTCATTTATTTGGTTGAATGTAGGCCAAAAATCAAGAACTTTAATAATAAGATTATCGCGGCATATGGTGGTGGCACATTGTGGTTTTGTGATACTATGAGATTTTTATCCTATTTAGTTTTATTTTTTATAATTTGTTCTAATCTAATCTTAAGGTTATTATTGTGCTGTTAGAATTAATCAATGTAATTTTTTTATACAAAAATAAAACTTAACATTTCTGCTTCCCTATCTAAATAGCCGTATGTCACGCACCGATCAAGCCCTTTCGCGGTCGGAGACTATGCACGACACGACACACTCCGACTAAATGCACAAGTTTGTTTTACAGACAAAGACAATCAACGGAGTGTTTTGAATTTCGAACTGTTTATATTAAGATTGATGACATTGTAATTGTATTTCATGTAATGGAGTAACTATGTTGTTTGTTAGGAAACGTCGTATGTCTTAGATTATGTAATGGATTAGGTATATGTCAGATTCATCTTTTTTAATGTTTAGAAGTGAATGAACTAAGCTACTTTAAGTATTAAAAACTTATTTAAGAGTTGGTTCGTCACGTAGAACACATTTTCCTTTCCTTTGTTTCTTCTGTGTATAATTAGGCAGTGGTGGGTATCTATGTACGGTCACCAAAAGAGATAAGTATTCATGTCGCCGGGAATAGTTGAAGTTTACTTAGACACCAATGGGTGTTAAAGAGTAAAATAAAATGCAATGAATAGAGAATAAACAGTTCAGTGATTTAATTAAATTTCGTTTGAAAGCCTCCATTGGTTTCTAAGTAACCTTCAACTATTCCCGATGACATGGATACTTATCTCTTTTGTAGACTGTACATTTTCAAATAGGGACAGTCACCCGTGATCACAAGCATTAATCATAATGTTAAGATTATCCAAAAAAACAAAAGACATTTAGAGATAATATCGACCTATTTTGTTTTGTAATTGTACAGCTCCGAACTTCCGAACTTAAGGCTGCTCTCTCGAAAAAAAGCTTTAAAGAAGCGTTCAGATGATGCAACTTTTCGTCGGGATTTACAGAGAAATTACATCTGAAAAATTGTTAGTCATCTACATGATATGATACGTAATTTGGTTTAGTCACAATTTTTCTATCAGTATCACATAATAAGAAAAAAAAATGTGTAATCACCTCCAAATCATTGAGATGAAACTATTTCACTCCTTAATTTCTTATCAAGTGTTGCTTAGTAGCAGGATAAACACAATTAAACACAAACTATTTTTCACACTCAGTCTGTATTTGGGCAGAGTAACTTCCTTATCACGAGTTTACAATATAATGCTTCCTATAAATGATTTGCCTCCCTTTTTATACACTTAACCGCCATATTCAAATCAACTGTCAGTTAACAACTCAATATGTTATGAATACTAAATTATTATTATAAAAATCAAATAAACGACTTAATATGGGAAAATAAATACAAAGAATATTATTTAGATATCAATGAAGATATTTGAAAGTAATTTAAGAATACTTAAGCAACTACTACGTCATAACCGTCGGGCATCTATTTGGTACTTGTTAACACTCGGCCATCCTGCATAGGCCGTGTCCCACGGCCCTCGTTGTTTTCTCCCGCGGCTTGCACGAAGTTCTGAAATAGAAATAATGTCTGGCAGTACTTTGTTGTTTGTAAAATTAGTACAAATATTAATATGTTTGAATATGTATTAGTTAATGACCTTGACCCTTATTTTATTTTCCGCTTCTTATCACACAGCCTTAAGTTTATTTTTCCAAATAATATATAGTTCCTTTTATAGAATATAGGTCAGATCTCGGATTTAGAAGTATTGCACAGCTAAGATATGGACTTGGTCACAAAGCCGTCCTTATTATGGACTTGATCACAAAGCCGTCCGTGTCCCTGTTATGGACTTGATCACAAAGCTGTCCCTATTATGGACTTGATCACAAAGCTGTCCCTGTTATGGACTTGATCACAAAGCTGTCCCTGTTATGGACTTGATCACAAAGCTGTCCCTGTTATGGACTTGATCACAAAGCTGTCCCTGTTATGGACTTGATCACAAAGCCATCCTTATCATTAAGTAGTACACACAGCTTCATCACACAGCAGTCTTCTAATAAATTTTAAGTCTCGTAGCCTTAAGAATATACTATTGGACTTGATCACACAGCTGTCATTACATACATAGTATCATATCGTTATGTTTATTTAAGAACGTGGTTTTGTTGCCAATAATTATTGTCACACAGTGAAATTATGAAATGATTATTATTGATAGGTAAAATTCAGATAATTGACTATTTACTGTATTGTGTTTATTTTAGGAAACTACTTACAATTTTAGTTCTCTAAACTTAGCTATAAGATATAACAAGATTCAAATAACAAAGAGCCACACATGTGTAACGAACAGTATATTGTGTTAATTAACTTTCAAGAAGATCAATCAAGTCGTCTCTGTCTACTTCTTGGTCACTATCTGAACTTTCGTCCTCAGATATAGTTGGTTTGTATGGCCGAAGAGTTTCTCCACGAACTACTGCGCTAAACTTTTTGTAGCCTTTCATACCCTTTATACTCGAGATTGTATATAGGTCCAACGATTGTTCGGCCTTAGATATTTTGTAGGGACCTGTATATCGCCCAATAAGTTTTTTAGTAACCCCTGTGGTTGCATCTCTAGCTACACCACCTTTCCAAAGAACTAGTTGACCTACGGTGTACTTAAAACATTTCTTATGTTTTTTGTCAAAACGCGATTTCATGGAAGTCATATTTCTATCGATACGAAGCTTAGCAGTTTCTCTATTGGCCTGTAGTTGGTTCTGTTGAGTTTCAGAAGTAGAGGGTGCGTCAGAAGGGAAGGATGGATACCTAGAATTAGTATGGCCGAACATAAGGTTAAATGGCGAAAAGCCAGTAGTAGCATTGGGTGTATTATTGATTCCCCATACAATATCATCTAGCTTATTATCCCATGTACATTCGCTTTCGGACATAGTGTTAAGACCATTTAATAATGTGCGATTCACTCGTTCGACCTGTCCGTTGGAGCGAGGGCTGGCTATAGCATTTAATATATGTTTGAATTGATTTTCCTCAGAAAATTGTTTGAAATATCTACTTGTAAAAGCTTTTCCTCGGTCTGTTATTATTCTAACTGGATAACCAAACTGCATAATAATTTCTTTTAGTAATTTAATGGTTTCTATTGAACTACAATTTTTAGCTGGTCGGGCAAATACAAATTTAGTAAAAGCGTCGATAACTACTAAGATATATGTGTTACCTTTACGAGTTTTGACAAAAGGACCTAAATGGTCAGCGTGCAACGTGTGCATAGGTATGGCTGGCTTGTTAATTGGATATAATTCACCCTCCAACCTACCATAGTTTCCCTTATTAAACGCACATTGTAAACAAGAGTTTATATATTTTCGTATAAATCTAGTCATACCTTCGAACCAAAATTGAGCTTTAATAGAATTTTCACATTTTTCAAAACCGGGGTGGCCTATCTGATCATGAAGCTTTTGTAGTAAACCGTATTTAGCTAACTTAGGGATGACAAACCGCTCCCCAGCAACCGTTTTCCTATACAGTATATTATCTTTTATTATATAATTTGCAGATAAATTTGAATCGGAGTTATCACGAAGTCTAGAAATAATGTTTTGTATATTATCATCTTGTATCTGTAGGGTTAATAACCAATCGGAATTTTCAATTATAAGTATTGCATTAGTCGCGGGATTCCTACTTAACGCATCTACGTGCCTCATGCGTTCCCCTGGCCTATACTCAATCTCAAGATCAAAATCTTGTATTGTGAGCCACCAACGAGCTATGCGCGGTATTAAATCTCGTTTTACAAGAGTTGTTCTTAATGCTGAGCAATCCGTAATGACTTTAACTTTAATCCCCGTTAAATATATTCGAAATCGCTTAAGAGATTCAACAACAGCGAGCGTTTCAAGCTCGTAACTATGATAGTGCTTTTCTTCATTACTTGTCACTCTACTGAAATAAGCAATTGGTTTTAAACTATTATCTATTTGATATTGCATAAGGATCCCGCCTAAGCCTATTTTGCTGGCATCTGTGTGCAATTCAGTCTTTGCATCAGGGTTGTAAATAGCTAAAACTGGCCTTACAATCAGACGCTGCTTGAGGCCCTGAAATGCATTTTCTTGATCAGAACCCCAATGCCACTTGACATCCTTTTTCGTGAGTTCTGTTAAGGGGCGAGCAATTTGAGCAAAATTTTGAATAAATTTTCTAAAATATGACGTTAATCCGATAAATTGCCTAATCTCATGTACATTCCGCGGCCTATTATATTCTGCGACACATTTTATTTTCGCTTGCCCTGGTTGTATTGTTCCGGCTGAAATCTCATGGCCTAAGTACGTAGCGGTACGCTTAAAAAAAGAACATTTACGTAAATTTAATTTTAAATTTGCCTGGGTCAATAATTGTAATACTTTCTTTAAAAGTACAAACCCTTCCTGAATTGATTCCGTAGGCAACATGACGTCATCAAGGTACAGGGCAATGTTTTGATCGACTCTACCTAGCGTCATTTGAATTAAACGAGAGAATACTGCCGGGGCATTGGCCAGACCAAAAGGCATTTTCAAAAACTCATATTGACCTGATGGAGTAACGAATGCAGTCTTCGGTATTGAGTCTTCATGAAGAGGGACTTGATAGTACCCTTGTGCAAGGTCAAGGGTGGTGAAATAGAACTTGCCTGATAACTTACTAACCTGGTCTTCGATATGCGGTAAAGGATACCTATCTTTTACAGTATTAGCATTTAATGCCCTATAATCAACACAAAGCCTGTAATCACCACCCTTCTTCTTAACCAGTACCACCGGACTAGCGTAATCAGACATTGATTCTCTGATGATGCCTGCTTCTAATAAGTCTTTAACCTTTCCATTAACAATTTCATTTTCTCTATGCGACAATCTATAGGGCTTGCAATGAATAGGCTGGTTATTCATTGTACGAATATGCATCCTTATTAGATCAGTACAACCTAAATCTTTAGTACTTCTGGCAAATGAGTGAGCATACTTATTCAAAAGCTCTAGTAATTGTTTATTTTCAGTATCACTAAGGTCGCCCTTATCAATATCTGTTAAGCTTATTTGTATATTATCCGTGTCTGGACTATCTATAGCTAGTACTCTAGATTCACTACTAAATGCTGGTATTGTTACTAACTCCGCTCTAGCTACCAACCTATGTGATTCCAAAACTACATCAACATGACCTAGGTTTACAACTTTTAAATAAGAATGGTTTGAATTAATGATGGCTGACGGTATTAAATACGTTAAATTACCTAGCTGTATCCATACTGTGTGCGTTAAAAATGTGTGCTCTTTTCCAATGTTTTGTTTGCAGTCAACATAAACTTCTATATATAATTGATTTTGCTTTGGTATTATAACATTATGCTTTATATAAACTGGAAATTTTTCAATAAAGTCTGTTGCATCTAATTTTATATCCGTAAATATATCTGGTATGATTTCACTTGGAACAAAACGTACAGAAGAAGCACAAGTGACTAAACTAACATTCTTACTATGAATCATTGTTTGTCCAATTAAAAGCTCAATATCGGATGTAATATAATTTACTATTTCGACTATTCCATCTAATTTTACATTATCTATCAAAACACTTAGGCAACATGAACCGAGTGAATTTACACATGCTCCTCCAAAACCTTTCATGACAGTTGCGCTAGGCTCCACTTTAATTTGCAACTTTTCAGCTTGCGTGAGACAAAGCATGTTGATTTTACTGCCAGTATCTATGTAAGCTTTGAGCTGCTGTCCATTTACCATCACAGTTCTTTTGTACATATCAATATAAATATCATAGGTAATATACAGAACTTGACTAACCTTTTGTGATTGCTGTCGTGAACTCCCGGCGCCAAACCAGCAATCCGCCGTCGTGTGCCCGCTGCGCTGGCAGGTCTCGCAGCGCTGCCGCTGTCTGCAGTCCCGCGCCTCGTGGCCCGGCCGCCGACACGTGTAGCATATTTTCGGCTGGAGCTGATGACCCGATGTTGAGCTTGGCATGGTGTTGCTGGCTCCTCTTCTCCACGTACTCGTCGATTTCCGCACAGTATATGTTTCCACTCGTTTGAAATTTTCCAATGAAGATAGGTAGCCATAGTATAGTTGTTCAGGAGTTCCACAACTGTATGCTTTGGCATTAGCTCTCAATTCAGAAGGTAGTCCACGTATTATGCAGGAAATAGCATCTTCACCGTGTATGTTGCATTTCTTCAGTAGTGATAATTTTTCGTGATAATACTTCGTCATTGTCTCTTTATCATCCTTTGTTCTTGCCAGCATACGTTCCAATTTGTCCACGTAGTCAGTGGATCGAGGAAAAGCAACCTGAAGCATTTCCTTCCAGCCATCCCATGTCAAATTGTAGTTTTCAAGGTCGTCATACCATTCACGAGCAGCGCCACGCAACCGCAGTTGCATGATAAATGTTCGATCGGTGTTGTCCCAGCCATAAACATCACCTAGTTGGTATATTTTGTGGAGCCAACCAATAATGTTGCTGCTGTTGTCTTCGGGTCGAAATTTAGGAATAACTTCGGCGTCACTGGGAGCTACATGTCGTTTTTTGTGCGACTTGGTTTTATGAAGGTCTTCAGGGGAAAAAAAATCTTCCGAATTTTCATCTTCCGAGCTGGTTGACTCACTGCACATTCGTTTGCGTTTCCCCAAACCGTCAAAATATGGTCCTAACATTTTAACACTATCCCACTTCTGAAATGTTGCTTAGTAGCAGGATAAACACAATTAAACACAAACTATTTTTCACACTCAGTCTGTATTTGGGCAGAGTAACTTCCTTATCACGAGTTTACAATATAATGCTTCCTATAAATGATTTGCCTCCCTTTTTATACACTTAACCGCCATATTCAAATCAACTGTCAGTTAACAACTCAATATGTTATGAATACTAAATTATTATTATAAAAATCAAATAAACGACTTAATATGGGAAAATAAATACAAAGAATATTATTTAGATATCAATGAAGATATTTGAAAGTAATTTAAGAATACTTAAGCAACTACTACGTCATAACCGTCGGGCATCTATTTGGTACTTGTTAACACAAGAGTGTAAAAAAAGTATCTACTACTTTGCAATACAAAGGAAAATGATTTGGTTATGTTACTTTTTACAAATATGTATTATTTTTATTACAATAAATTAAAAATGCGTCCGATTAAAGACTGCGTCTACATCACCCCCGCACTCGTCCACAAATTCAGTACGGGCCATGGTTATTGGCATGTATACAAGCCATAAAACCGTTAAATTTCTAGCATTAAAACTAGCTGTTTTTGATTTTTGCGCAACTGTTAAACAGAAGTATAGACAGAGTTTAAGTACCAATAATTTCAAGACATAACTTCCCGAAAAACACACTTGAATTAAGCCTTGTCATCATCATCATCATCATCATCATTTCAACCGAAAGACGTCCACTGCTGGACATAGGCCTCCCCCAAGTGTCGCCACATTCACCGGTCCCGTGCGACTCGCATCCAGCGGATCCCCGCAACCTTTACCAGGTCATCGGTCCACCTAGTGAGAGGCCTTCCAACACAACGTCTTCCGGTTCGCGGTCGCCACTCCAGAACTTTTTGGCCCCATCAGCCATCCGTTCTGCGAGCAATGTGCCCTGCCCACTGCCACTTAAGTTTGGCACTTAAGCCTCGTAAACTCGATAAAATTTCTATTATTTAATTTTTAGTTACTTACTGATAAAACAATTAATAGTTAGTCATTTGAGTTGGCATGTAAGTGACATCACATTTACCCTTTTGCATTAAGAAATCTGTGAGTTATGGAGAGTAGAGTTAAGGAGAACTATCCCATCTTCTTGTCAACCTTTATACGCCCACTGATAGGTCTCGATCGCAGTAGGTGCTAAAAGGTAGGTACTCAGAAGGACGCTGCTGCCCATCCTCTGGTCAGTATACCTCTGTCTTCTACGATACCGATAAATGGGATGGTACTATTAGTATTACTATTACTGTCTAAACCATCATCCAAAGCAGCCAAACTTATGTTGATGTATTTTAGTCTCCATAATTAATATAGATACTCGTAAGTTCTCACCATTTGTATCCATATTATAATTATCCATAGAAGTACAGCAGCGCAGCAGCGCGTAGTGCTTATTTTATTTTATTTGGTTATTCATGTTTTAGTAACACTTTCATACTGTCTATTCATAGAAATAAGGTGTATTTATAAAAGTATTTTGTTATAAGGTTTTAGGTTACGATGGAATTGGCATATACTATCATGTATAAAAATTCCTTAAAAAAAGAGAAAATAAAAACCACACGGCTTCACTTAACAACTACGTACAACAACTATCTCAAATACTGCTTAAAGCTGGACATTGTTTTAATTTATCGGGGGTAAATGCCCACTGCTGGGCATTCATTACCTCTACCCTCCATACCAGGGTTGTTGCTGATGCATATTTTTTTCACATCAGCGGATGCTGATGCTGATTTATGAGATGAGATGCAAAAAAGATGTATTAGAGCTATGTTTGGTCTTAAAACTACAGACAGCTACAAACCATATTTTATTAATCATCAAATTCTCTCACTTCCTTGCTTGTATATTATATATATTTCCAATGAAACGGTATTATTTGTCAAAAAGAATCCCCAACTATTTCCGAAGTCTTCAGACGGTTCCGAAAGAAGTCAGCGTGATAACCGGAGACTTTGTTTACCTAGGGCTAAAACAGCTCTCATGAGTAAAAGTGTATTCTGCATGGCTCCAAAACTATACAACAAGGTACCAAAGGCATACAAAGATTTGAACATTAATAATTTTAATAAAAGTATGAAGAAACTTTTAATAAATAAATGCTATTATGCTATTATAATGTTGCCGATTATTTAGAGGATGTATTTTAGACATTATTATTAATTTTACATAATATTATGGTTTTTTTTGTGCTTTAAATTATATAATTGACAATTTAAATTTATTTGACCCTAAGATTATTATTTTTTTTTATTTTTTCAATTATATTATTGACATTATTATTATCTTTAATTTAACATTTAAACTTTGTTTGTTTTGCACTTTGTACTATAATAATATTGTATTTGTACGCCTTTCCAGGCAAAACATGTTGAAACTTTTATTTTTTTTGTTATCTTACCAGCTGATTTCAATTTACACGTGTTTTTGACAAATAAATTTATCTTTATCTTATCTGATTATTATCATCTGCCTAGCCTTTTCCCCACTATATTGGGGTCGGCTTCTAGTCTAACCAGATGCAGCTGAATACCAGTATTTTACATGGAGCGACTGCATATCGGATCTCCACAACCCAGTTACTGGGTAACACGATACCCCTTGGTAAAACTGGTGGTCAGACTTTCTGGCTTCTGACTACCCATAACGACTGCCAAAGATCTACAAATGACAACCGGGACCAATGGCTTTACGTGCTTTCCGAGGCACGGAGGGAACTCGGTATGAAAGGGATGGTCACCCATCCACAGACCGACCGCGGCTAGCGTAGCTTAACCTTTGACGGATCGATCTGTACGGCTTTAACTTAGCCACGAGCTCCTCGGATGCTGATGCTGATTTTAATTGTTTGCGGACGAATGGAGTAAAATTAAACGCGTATGTCTGATATTCTGTGAGAAACAGTATGCGAGGGTGTCCACTGTTCCATGTTAGTAAGTAACGAATAATTGTATAATTGTTTAAAACACAATATTGACTGCTTTGTATAGTTTAATTACATTGATATTTTATCGAGTGTTTCTATGTTAATTGATGTAATTGGTATATTACCGTGTTAATTAACTATAAAATAAATAAATAAATAAATAAATAATTATTTACTTAAAAAAGCAGGAAAAGGTAGTGCCCATTTTGAAAACATATCTAAAGGTTGCGCAATTTTCCTTGGTACTTAAGAGGATTGTGAGGTGCCGATACGCGGCGCGAGTAGGTATTTCCAAAAAATGCTTTGTTTCATACCGCTCGCTCTGCCTCCAAATTCAATCAATCAATACAAATTAGGGTTAATGAGGATTCCTCTTCCTCATCCTCATAATGCGGAAGTTCCTAATTTTTTTGCGATTCCTCATCCTTATCTACATCCCCAAAATCAGGCACAAAATATTCCTCTTCCTCTTCCTCTTCCACATCCTCATCCATTAAGAGGAATTTATGAGGAAGTGTTGTTGACGTATTCAATGTAAATAAAAGTAATATCCGTCTTTTGCTCGGCGCTGCATTAGGTATTTTCGCGAGCAGGAAATATTTTTAACTTTACAGAGCTGTGCGCCAGTATCTTTCAGCCCCTCCATCAAGTGTCCCCAGTGAGCGCCTTTTCAGTGGCG
Organism: Charanyca ferruginea; assembly: GCA_947361185.1. NCBI lineage: Eukaryota > Metazoa > Arthropoda > Insecta > Lepidoptera > Noctuidae > Charanyca > Charanyca ferruginea. The sequence goes on along the minus strand of OX376058.1, from coordinate 23,845,077 downwards.
CTGGATTAATTTACGATAAATTACAATACCGTCTATGTGGAGAAACAGCTTCAAAGTTAATTGTCATTTTGACGACACGGTTGGCGCAGTGGCTGAGCGATTGACTGCTGCGCAGCGTGTTGCGGGCTTGTGCCTGAGTGTTGTTTATCTATCAATGTATGTATTTACAAAAAAAAAAGTATTTGTGTATGTATATCAGCTGTCTGACACCCACAGTACAGGGTCTCTCTAGTTTGGGGTCAGATGGCCGTGTGTGAAATGTCCCCACATATTATATTATTATTATTGTATTATTTTTAACCTTCCTATTGTGAATTTTGACAATTAAATTGTTGTTTTTTCTTTCTAAATATTAAACGGCCCATTCGCAATCTTTCTTTCATTTAAAATTTCAATTCCAAATCACATGTTCTATCTTCCTCTTCTGCATCCTCTTCCTTATCCTCATCCTCACATCCTCATGCTCATCCTCTTCCTCAAAACGTATTTCTAATAGTTTGTCATCCGCATCCTCTTCCTCATAACCACTTCCTCATCAACCCTAATACAAATACACTATGCTGCTGCCCCCCCCGACCCATATCGTGCGATAAAGAGAGTTGCAAGTCTAGGAGGCAATAACCTACATTTCCTGAAATATGGTTTTAGGCGATAACGTTTCTCCCCTCCTACACCTTCACAAAATGAGTCAATTTTGGTCTCATTCGATTCAGTACACTATAATCTAGTTTGATTTCTAAGTAATTAAATATAGATTAATTTAAAAAAAGAGGAAGTATTTAAGTAAAAAATTAAAATATTTCGACGATATTGACTTCTATCAAATGCAATATTTCTTAAAAATAAAAACGTACAGACTAGTTTTTACATCTACAACATTTCCAAAAGATATGAAAATTGGACTAAGTTAACGGGAGGTAAAACGTTATCGCGTTTTGTATGCAAATTTCACAATCCTCTTAAATAAAATATTGTAATATAATTTTGGCGCTATCAATAAAAAATATACTCAAACTAAGTAGTGTAGTAGCAATAATTAGCACTAGATTAGTAATTAAGTACCTAGACTATTATAGTGCATGTTACGACTCGATCATCAGCATTAATAATCAGCATCTTCTTTTTCTTCTTCGTATCGCTGGCACGATCAGCATCGATCAATGCGGATGCTGACGCTAATGCTGATATTGAAAATGATGCTGAAGTTCAGCGGATGCTAATGCTAATGTTCGCAACGACCCTGCTCCATACTATGAGGGAATCGCATTTTAACACCTCGTAACAATAATGTAAATTGATTGATTGGTATCTACAACCGTTTTGTTGTCAGATCATGATACCAGCAAGCACTCCAAAAACACCCAACGCCAGCTTATTCCCATTTCCTTAAGTCAAACACTTAACATTTACATTTTAGATTTCCACGAAAATTTTCCACTTGGATTGTTTCATTTCAGTTTACAATCCAAATTTTAATCACCAAACACAACAATAACTGAAAGCGTTTATAATAATTAACAATGGAGCCGAAGAGCACACGGATGAATGTAGCAGTTGGAAATATACGGGGATAGGGATGGAACGTGCACGGCGATTAGAGGCTTGGAAAGATGAGAGGGCCATAAAAAAAACCCGAGAAATACGAGTCGATTTACGTACTAGCGTATAAAAAATAAACACATTCCTTATGTATAGCGATCGCTTTTGTACTTTGTAAGTGAGCTCTTACAGAAAAGTGTAGCATCAGAAGAACTTTGTAAAAATCGTCTTTGTCAACTTTAGCTTGAAGTGACCTGTCAATCTTTAGCATCAATTGGTACAGCTCACCAGAAGCTCACTTCATAAACGATTATTGAATTGCTAAAAAATAATAAATTCTCTACGTGTTCCTCAACGGTATTCAAAAATACAATCGGTACGAAAAATAAGCGACTACAAATTGATATTGAATTTTAGTTCACCGCCATCAAAATGCGAAAAAATAAAATGTTTCTCGTTTTTCAGCACAAATGCATCCAAAAAACCACTGTTTGGCGTTCCTAGAACAAATAAAAATAGTTTTCGTATATTGGAAAAAATACAATTCAATGTTCATTTCTCAACAAAATGTGATTTTTACCTACATAAAAAATTATCTATCTAGAATACTGTATGTATGTCCTTCCCATTTATCTAATCATGCTTGACATAGTGCAAAAGAGGATCGAGTTCACACTAATACCTATCTAATAATTTAATTCCTTGTAAGCCCGATGTGTTTTAAATTCATTGCCAACAGTTGCAGTAGAATTTAAAACATATTTTGTATCTAAGTTGACAGTAGTGTGCAATAAGGTACCTGTGTGGTGAGTGTGGCGTGTGGAGTGTGATGGAATGTGGAGTGGTGTAGTAGTAGTTCTAGTAATAATGTAATGATATTTTGTGTTTTTTTTTTCAATTAATTTAAGTCGTACTCGAACTCGCACCCGCCTACCTTCCCAAACCACCTCTCCCTATGTTTCCTCTGAGTCAACACTACGCGGCTCGCGATTAACAATAAGATATTAAATTGCAACCCACCCCCTGTGTAAACAGGAATCAATCATCGCTCCATCACGGGCCGGAAGAGGGTTAACTCTATTCAAATAGCTTGCAATCGCCGAATATTCGCCGGGGCACGAAAATAGGACACGCGTGTTTGGCTTTGACGTTCACATAGTTTATAGATGGTTCTATGTGTTCGGTTTACGAGTATTCGTGTAGATTTATATTGACATATTTCGCGATCTGGGGGCAATTTCACAAATTTTTAGGAATGTTTGCATTCTAATCTCTCTTATTCTATCAAAATGTCTCTATTATACCTACAAGATTTTGATATTCATTGTCGCTGAAATGATGTTTGAAACATTAAACAAAATGCTTCATATACCAAGAAAGAGTAAGTATGGCATTGTAGCCATACTCTTCCTTGGTATGTTATGGCAACAATGCCATACTCTTCCTTTTTTTAAATCTTGCGCACGCGTTGTTCCCCGAAAAACTGCGAAATGTTAAATAATAAATATAGAAACTGTGATATTTGCGATTTTGCGACCAGATTTCAAACGTTTTCTGATTGTATGTTGAAAATTAATTCATAAAAATATTTAAATAAACACTTTTTTTGTTTATAGCGGATAATTTGGGGTTAGGTAGTAATTTTTTTAAAGTACAGAAATCTTCACAAACCTTTTAGCCTTTCTAGAAAACGTGATAAGGCCAACCAGAAATCACACACCACAGATTACTCGCAGTTTATTTTTTCCTTCTCAATCAAGTTCATTCAAAGGTTGCCTGTAAACTATCTCTTCGCCCACTATCACACCATACGTGTGAGTAACTCAAAATCGATTCAAGCCTTAAGACCCAACATTATGACACCTTATGATACTCAAAAATTGGATCGTAATTTGTCATCATCATCATTTCAGACAATAGACATCTACTGCTGGACATAGGCCTCCTCCAAGTGTCGCCACATTGACCTGTCCCGTGCGACTAGCATCCAGCGGATCCCCGCAACCTTTACCAGGTTATCGGTCCACCTAGTGCCTCCCACTAGGCCCCGCCTTCCAACGCAACGTCTTCCGGTTCGCGGTCGCCACTCCAGACCTTTTCGGCCCCATCGGCCATCCGTTCTGCGAGCAATGTGCCCTGCTCACTGTCAATTAAGTTTGGCAACTCTTCGGGCTACGTCGGTAACCTTGGTTCTCTTGCGGATGTCCTTATTTCTGATTCTAAGGAAACTCCCTTTGTGTGACTTTAAGCCTTCTGATGAGGCCCATTGTGAGCGACCACGTTTCGTAATATGTAACGGTGTTCAATAAAAAGTTTTCTATCTACTTGTATCTTTTTAAATGTTCGTATTTTGGTGGCAATACAATCATTTCTTTGACTTTCATTTTTTATTCTTGTATTTTTGTACTTTCTTAAAATGATTGTTAGATATGACTCAATTAATATTAAAATTATAATTAGTTTCTTCACTGTCGTAGAAAAAATCCTAAACCAGAAACGCAAGTTATACTCTTAAATAGGGTTAGTTCCGCACGCCAAAAATTTAACCCAATTCTCGAAGTAATTGTTATGATTTGGGTGTGTTTTAAGCTGATAATAATCTATTCTATATTACCAGCTTATATTCTATTTTAAACATAAGTTTGGACGTGCGATCATTCACTACTGATATTGTACCCATGAAGTAAATATATATACTTCGTGATTACGTAATAACTACGTCATACATTTTTGGCATATTGATAGACGTAATCAATTTATGTAAATATTATTTTAGTGATTGTGAATTGGCTCAACTGAGCTCAAATATAACCTCAATGCTTAAGAATAGAGGTTATGTACAGTAATTATAACTTCAAATTCACCTCTATCATCAAGGGAACTTTAATACTAACAATTACAAACTAACGTAATAGTTTAATGCGTTTCCTTCTAGAAATTTCTCTACGTAGTTGCTTAAATCTTATATAAATTCGCTAAGTGCTTGTAACTCTTCAACTATCAGAATTTCTTAACTACATAATTACTTTGCGTAAGTGTAAGGGTGAGTGCAAATAGACCAACAATATACTCGAGCGGTAATTTTACTTGTTTACTTGATTTTGTACTAAAATTCATCACAAATAGAGTTAAAAATTGTGTGCAGAATATAATTTATGCGGTTATTTTTGAGACAAGCCCGCCACACTATTTCCAAATCACTGCCTTTCCAAATTCCTGTATGCCAGAACCAACAGTGGCGACCACTAAAAAAGCACAATAAAGCTCGACTAGATCCGGAGAATGATCAAACTTTCTTGGATCCCGCATCGAAATTAATCTGAAAAGAACAGCGGAGGATTAAGAATAGAAAATTTCAGCGACTGTCATTTGTAGATCTTTAACAGTCGTTATGGGTAGTCAAAAGCTCAGATTATGAAACAAAAGGCAGATAGACTGTGCAGAACACTGAGAGTAAAGCCACCAAAGCAAATACAAATTCAAAAACGAATACCTACAATTCGCTTCTCGCTGAACCTACCGACATGAAGTGACGCATTGTTATAAAAAAAAAACTAATACAAATAAAAATTCAAAAGCGAATACAATCACGAGATGTTAGGTATTTGTTATTGAATTTGTATTTGCTTTCGTGGCTTCACTCGCAGGGTTCCGCACAGTCTATTTGCCTTTTATTTGATAATCTGAGGTAGGCAGAAAGTCTGGCAACGAGTCTTACCAAGGAGTATCGTTTTACCCTGTAACTGGGTTGGTCATCCTTGGTCACGTGGGGGTCTTGCTTTAGTATAAGCCATATCGATAGATCGATCACGGTTAACCTACGCTTGCCGCGGTCTTTCCGTGGATGGGTGATCATTAATTTCATATCGAGACCCCTCCGTACCTCAGAAAGCAGGTAAAGCCGTTGGTCCCGATTGTCATTCGTAGATCCTTGACAGTCGTTATGGCAATTCAGAAGCCAGAAAGGCTGATAACTAGTCTTACCAAGGGGTACTGTGTTACCTAGTAACTGGGTGTGGAGGTCAGATAGGCAGTAATTAAAAAAAAAGAATTTTGCAAATCCGTCTATATATGTATGACAGAGTTATGCCCGAACATACATAAAAAAAAAATATATAGGTATATATAAACATTCGACTAATTGATAACCTCCTCCTTTTTGAAGTCGGTTAAAAACACTGGTATTCAGCTGCATCCAGTTTGAGTTTGACTGGAAGCAGATGATGATATATCATCTTACACGCAATTAAGAGATTTGCAACTCTATTTCTATTTCATTTTAGTTTATTTTCAATTTTTTTTTTTTTTTTTTAGCCTGTTCTGTCCCACTCCTGGGCAAAGGCCTCCCTCCATGCCTTCCATCTTTCCCGATTCTTTGCTTCCTCCCACTATTTTCAATTAACTTGAGGAAAATTTTCGAGAATATTGTTGGTGTGTTTGCGCTGGTCCTAAGGAGTTCGCATCTTATAGTTCCACTTCCAACTTTAAAGGCTTATTCTAATGGGCTTATTTTGCTCTATCGAGAATTTCGGGAAACACTTGCAGTTACTTAAAAGTTTGCTAGTTACGTTGAGTTTATTGGTAGGTAAGTAGGAAGCTTGTTTTTGTCATAAAACTTTGAGAAGCATCAAATTGTTGTTCCTTACTGCTCTCGAGAATAGAGTAGATAATAGAGTAGATAGTCCTATTATGTCAATTAATACCAATTAACTGACATAGGTACTTATTTTATGAGCTGTCAAGACTGCAATGTATGTATGACAATTTATACTTATTACGTAACTAGTTAATCATTCGCAGGGCGCTTACCAAAAGTATTTTTAGAGAAGTTTTGTCTTGAAATTGTTGGCTTAAAACAATAGCGATAGCGATGTATTTCCCTTGACGTCGAGTCGTCGCCACGTCAAGTCGCTACGTCGAGTCGCCGTCATGTCGAATCGCCGTCTACTTGTTCTTTTGATATTTCCTTATGCTTTTTATTAAAAAAAAACACACACACACACCAGGTAGATTGATTTTCTCGCGACTCGATGTCAAGGGAATAAATCCGATGGTTGTAAAGGATAGCAACAAATTAATGTGGAAATTATTGAAAACCACAAGTGGTATTGCGTGCACTCGACGTGTGTTGCGAGATGCGCTCCAAATGCGGTCTGTATATCTGAATGCTTCATGAATTCGTGGTATTTTGAAAATACGGTAATCTATTTATTACTAGATAATAATACTGGAGGATATTGACCAGAAGACAGACAGCAACGCCGTTCTGAGTACCATAACACCTACTGCGATCGCCAACATGCATCGGCCAAGCATGGCGATTAAGGATGAAGGTCCTTTGGAAGACCTATGCCCAGCAGTGGGCGTCTAAAGGTTGACATGATGTGATGATGCTGAAGAGCTAAGAGTTTATTTTCACACAGAGAAAGCACGAACATTGATCACCACGCTAACTCGAGGTGGATTGGCGATTTCAGACTAAAGGTGAACGCACACTTATCAGAGCCGAACGCATCGAATTTTAGAATATTGTTTATGAAACCTAGCACACTTGACCGCGTCGAATCGTCCGAATCTGGAAGAACCCAAGAAATCCTAGACGAATTCGGATGACGTCATCAGATTCGCCGCGGTTTATACTCGACCGATTAGCACGCATTCTATCAGTTGCGACAGTAGCACGACAGAAGAACGCGCATAAACTACTACTAAATAGTTTTAAAAACGAGTGATTCTAATTTAATTAAGATCCATCACAATTCACATGTAATAACAGTGCGACAGGCGTAAAGGAAATAGAAACGATTACTTGGGCGCGGTCGATTCTTTCGGTGCGGATATGTGTGCTCCTTGAGTTCGATTCGTTCGACACGTTCGGCTCGGATAAATGTGCGTTCACCTTTAAACAAAAATTGGAAACACACGACACATAATAATGACAGTTTTAGAAATGGTTAATAAACAGATAAGAACTGAGACAATAAAAATAAAACGAAACGATTTAAAAAAAAAAACGGCCAAGTACGTGTCGGACTCGCCCATGAAGGGATCCGTAACAGCAAGTAACATAATATAAAAGTTCTTGTAGTTCGTTGTAACTTTGATCGATGTTATAATAATAGTGTATTTTCTTAAATTGCGGTTTACGATTTATGACGTATTAAAAAAATATACTTACCAGATCTCGTTCAAACCAACTCTCGGTGGAAGTTTACATGATAATGTACATCATATATATTTTTTTGTTTTATCATTCTCTTATTTTAGAAGTTATAGGAGGGGGGGGGGGGACACATTTTACCACTTTGAAAGTGTCTCTCGCGCAAACTATTCAGTTTAGAAAAAAAATATTTTTGAAAAATCAATATCATTTTTGAAGACCTGTCCATAGATACCACACGTATGCGCTTTATGCAAAAAAAAATTTGAGTTTCAGTTCTAAGTATGGGGAACCCCCAAAATTTATTGTTTTTTTCTATTTTTGTGTGAAAATCTGACAGACAGACAGACAGACATGACGGATCTATAAGGGTTCCGTTTTTTGCCGTTTGGCTACGGAACCCTAAAAAGAACAACATCCCTCCCTTTCTTTGTCAAAGTGACCTCTGAATACACATTAAAATGTATTAAAAATAAAACCAACAAATAAATGCTATGTTGCGACCGTTCAGTCAGCGTGATGAGGCGATGCTTAAGCGCTTTAAGCGATTTAAGCCAAAGGATTTTACGGCCGACAGATTTCAGATATCCACGCCTGCGGACAAGCTGACGGGGGTTAATACGTATGGGGATAGCTGATAAAAAGCGTATAGATATTTTGTCTCTTTTCCTGTTTACTATTCTATCAATTGCTTATAAATTTTCGGCAATCACTCTGGACCTTTTTTCAAAAACTCTTAAACTTAGATATTTTCTTAGTACCAATTAGTGGTTACTACTAGATGTTGTAACATGTTCATAACAACAATGACAAGAAACTCTACCATTTTATTTTCAATAAAATAAAACAGTTTATCATTATATAAAATAGTTTATTATCATAATGTATCGGGAAGTCCATTCTACGAGATTATTATACAATTTATGTAATTACTTTGTAAATTTAATAATATTGCTAAATCGTATTGTCAGTTTTTCACAAATATATACCAATCAATTAACAAACATTATTAGATATTGGAATTTTACCACTCACTTTTTTATTACTGGATCTTTAAAATGAACATAAGTTAGACTGTCAGTTGTAAGAAGTGTTTTCTTAAACTTTGGCAAAAATAGGTACAGTCAGCAACAAAAGTAGATTAACACTGTAACATTTTCATATCCTCTAAAAAGATACAAAAACAAATACGATGTAAGTAATATAAGTAATACTTTGAAGTTACAAAAAAAACTCAGTTTCTCTGTTTCAGTTACAAAAGGCAATTTATGGACTCTTACGAAAGAGATGCCTTTTAATAATTCAATAGCAATAGCATCACCGTACGTAATCCTTGCCCTGTCGTCGCCTGCGGACAACGCGGACTGTTAGTCCGAAATTGCGAAACCGCGTGCGGTGGGCGCGCGCCACACTCTGGCGCCAATATTGGCACCAACAAATGCAAAACGGGGGTTTAAGTAGCTTTGTGCTTGTAGTTAGGTGTGTATCACGGAGAATAGATGACATTTTTTTGCTAAAGAATATAAAGGGGCATAAACATGTTCAGGTAATTATTACTTTTATGGGTTTCTGGCAAGGAAGGAGGAAGGGGTCCGTGGGTAAGTACAAGTCGTACGGATCGATCGGTCAATGTTAAGCTACGCTTGCCGCGGTCGGTCTGTGGATGGGTGACCATCCATTTCATACTGAGTTTCCTCCGTGTGTCGGAAAGCACGTACAGTCATTGGTCTCAGCTGTCTATCTGAGATAGGCATAGTAAAAAGTCGTCAATAGACATCGAATTATTTTTTCTAATAAATATTTTTCTTAATTAATCCACTTGATCAATCCTACACAGTCAATACAAAAAAAAAAAAACAACTGTTTAAAAATCGAACGTAATCTTCAAATGCCTACTTCAAAAATAATAAAAAACAAAACAATCCGGCTTCCCGCGGTATAAAAACAACTCCGAGGTACAACACTGCTCACCCCAGGTCCCAGTGGTTGATAGCGCGTTTATACCATGTAACGTGAGCTAAGTGAATCAAACTGTCATTCTAGCCGCGTTACCGAGAACTTGGTGTAATCATAAGGAGGATAAGACCTAAGATGGCATTTTTACTAACTCCTGCACACATTATTATGACCTAAGATAGCGTTTATACTAACTCAAATCAGCACACCATTAATTAGCTTCACCCTTAAGACGTCCCAATTAGAATATTGTCTAACTTCTTGTAAGCAGATAGTTATTTGATAAACCAAACCTTTCTAAAAAAAACCTTTTCTTTATCAAGTCCAAATAATTTGATTTATGTGTTGCCATCTCTGAGTGAAAAAAAAACATTCGTTTATATGCAGATCGCAAGAACGTACGTATTTCAAGCACAAGGTGTTGTGACGTGTTCCTAGTGGATAAGGCGCCCGCCTCTCATGTATGAAGTTGTGGGCACGGACAAGTACGGTCGGCGACAAAAGTCGATTAACACATCGGATTTTTAAATCATAATTATTGAGCAGAATATTAAATGGAATACGGAAATGATGGAAAATCAATGTAAAATAAACTTTTAATTATGCTCTGAAATACTGAAAAGTATTGCATCATATTATTTTGTGTCATTTAGATGATATGTAAATGTGACAGTGTTAATCGACTTTTTTTGCCGACTGTACACACGGCTACACATCAAGCTATACATTTCCAGTTAATGCTGATCTCGCATTGTATAGGATTTCCGTACAATGCGAGGTCAGCTTATACTGGAAATGTATAGCTTGATGTGTAGCCGTGTGTACAGTCGGCAAAAAAAGTCGATTAACATGACATTTTAGATTCAGAATTTATGCACTTTCTTAGTTTATCTTAGACATCACTGACATCGGTAAAAGAAAAAATCGTGAGGATACCTCAACTTATAATTTAAGTATATAATATCCGCCCCTTAACAAGCGTGGCAATCAATGCCCGTGCCTTCTCGATACGAGAAGAGGCCTTTACTCTTCAGTTGGCCAATAACAGGCTGATAACCACCTTTAATAGCCCCCTGACGCGTATGGCAAGGTTATATAATGAACGTTCCAACTTGACTGATTACCCTCTGACCGACCCTGACGATGCTATTACTCTCCTCCAGGAGAGCAATAAGGCCACCAGTTCAGTTAAGAAACACAGACACAGACCGCCGTCATTCCGTCCTCGCCGCCGAGGCCCGCCGCGACGACCCCGTACGTCCCCTCCCCGACCCTTGCTCGTGCCAGCCCGTGCCGCTAAGCCTGTAGTTTTAAATTCGTCCCTAAATAATGGAAATCCGATCCAGCCTGTCCCTTTGCTGTCCTCTCCCAGCGACGCCCTAAGCCGAGGCTCGTACCCCACAGGGGGTGCCCTTAGCGTGTAGTCGCTTAGTTTGTAAGCTATTTTGCCCTGGCTGGAGGCCCTAAAAATAATAATTTTTAAGGCACCACAGGAAAGTCCTGTTAAGCAGCCGACAACCTCCTAGGTTGACCTGCGAGATGCCAATCCGAAAAAAAAAAAAAAATGTCTGATTACCCTTCCGAAGTATTCTCTATGAGTTTCGCTTCATACAGACGCTCCCTACATAAACAGTGCGAAAAATGCACATTTATATAGCTCAAATTGTTTAAGTTTTTTTTTTGTAGTGCTTTTGGATTTAAGTCTCCTCACTAGACACACTTTTTAGTTATTCTTCTTGTCTCAAATTTTTCATTTTGTCAATGTCATCCATACCTGTTATTTGCATGGTTACTGAAATGTTGATTTTTAAATGCTATTTTTATTTGAATGTGACAGTGCTGTTGGTGTGCTTATAATAAATAAATAAATAAATAATAAAGAGTACCTATGTTAAATAACAGAGGGCATGCCCTTAAACTCGTTAATCAACAATATTAGATAGATCGAAGTGAGCTGTTACATTAAATTTGATTCCAATAATAGGAATAAAATTTAATGTAACAGCTCACTTTTTAGGGCCCATTAATTATGTCAATTATAATCCGTGGTGCTTAGCAACTGGGTTTCTCCCAGTTGTAAACGTCCCTTTGTGCCTATTGGCCTAGTTCTGTTCTGTCTCCTGCTTGATTTGGAGGGAAGTGGAAAATATGTTTTTCTTACTCCTCCGCTGTTCTTTTCTGATTAATTTCGTTGCGGGATCCAAGACAGTTGAATCATTTCTCTGGGACTCGTCGAGCTTCATTGCTCTGGCGCTTTTATGGTGGTCGCCACTGTTGATTCTGGCTTACAGGAGTTACAGTGGTTAGGGAATAGTGTGGCGGGCTTGTCCCATAAAAAATATATATTAGATAGATTTTTAAAAATATAACAGCATAAAAGAAACATGTAGAGTGTTTCTTTTACGTTTCCGATTTTGTATTATATTTAGAGAATAAAACGTTAGTTTTTATTTTTGATAGAAACATTTAATTTAGTATCTATGGCAACGTAGTATTACCGGTTAAAGGGAACACCTTTGGTTCATTTACATACTGTACTTATATAGGGCGACTGGTAATTATTGTACGAAACTTAAACACGTGATTGTGTTCATGATAACAAAAAACTTTCCTAGAGAAAAAATGTTTTTTGTACTGGTTCACTTTAGGACACAGGCGTGCGCGCGCGTGAATTTCATACGACTGTTGTGTTATGGTGATAAAAGTGAACCATTCGCCCTATATTTCAAATACATGCAACCATCACTTACCTATACCTACAAAACAAAAAAAAAGTATGATCCACGTTATTCCTTTCGTAGATATACAACCTGTGCTTACTTTTTGCTTAATATCATCCCTTGCAGACGAGGGTGCAACTCCCTCCCTTTACAAAATCACTTTCACTCTGAATGTACACCTTTAATTTTACTTTTTTATGTTCTACAGATTTTCTAAGAACCTCTTTGTAGAAGTAATCTCATTATGGTGCAATTTATTGCAGTATTGTTGATTTGAATGGCGAAAATGAAAAAAGAATGTGTTTATCTATCAAGGATTTGGTTTATTAGACTATAAGCTGCTTCGCTTTCACGTAAAACGCTTTTGTTGCCTATATCGTGTGCGTTCAAACCGTGTGGTAGTTATCTTATATGATGAATCATACAAGACTTCCATATTGACAACATGTTTGGTGGCTGATCGATTGACTGCTGCGTGCATGTCTCGGGTTTGATTCCCGTATGGAACAAGTATTTGTATGTGGATCTAACAGAGACTCTTGGTAGTGTAGTATCTACAATAGAAGAACTGATTCATCTGTTGTACGGCGACATCAGTCGAATACCGCATCAAGAGAATTTGGGTATGTGAACAGGCTATTTTAACGGCCAAAATTGATCAAGCTGCAGCGACCAATAAAAGCATTTTGTTTCCCTCGAATTGAAGGTACAGAAGTAGTATACATCTCAATGAACACTGTAGTCGAGCAAGATGACCCCACCACACGTTACCGCGTTAAATTTAGAATATAATTCGCTTACGGCAAGTGGACTTCTAGCGCACATCATCCATCTGAAGGTCGGTGTACCTATTATTTGGAATTAAACTCCTGTAATGTTGTGTAACAGGCCTATAGGCAGTTGTTGTTTATAGTATGTGAGTTTGTATGTTGATACAGGAGAAATTACTGGTGAGGGGCAAAAGTAAAAAAAAAAAATTGTTTAGTGCGTTTCAAAACATGTTAGTATCAAAATTTATTTATCTATCTATACATATAATAAAACAGTAAAAAAACTGTGTCTGTACATTGAATATATTAAAAAAATAATTATTGAGGGGGGTTTAGAAAAAGTAATAGAGCACGAATCCAAAAAAAAAAATTCTGTCTGTTTGTCTGTTTGTCTGTTTGTCTGTTTGTCTGTTCGTCGGTTTGTCCGTTTGTCTGTTTGTTTGTACACGCTAATCTTCGGAATTGCTGGACGGATTTGAATGATTTTTCTTTTGTTGTATAGGTATTAAGTCTGGCCAACATATAGGCTATAATTTATCTTGGAAACTTGAACACCTGATGCAGAACCGCAACAGACCAGCTAAACTATAAGAGATACAAAAATGGTACCCTAGCAAAAATTGCTCCACGTGATGAGCATTATCTGCTGAGATAATAAATTTGAAGATCTGGAACACCTGATGTGGAACTCCAAGAGCCCAGCTACACCATGACACATATAGGAATGACGTCTTAGCAAAAGTGGTTCGGTCTGATGGGCATTTCCTGTTGACTTATAAAAATCGAAGATCAGAAACATCTGATGTGAAAATCAAAGCTATCACTAATTTCACTGTATTTTATAAAATAACATAAGCTGGGAGTACCTCCACGCGGTGAAGGCGGTAACAGTTTAGGGCTGATTTTTGATGACGATCATTGAAAATTTGACTCTTCTGGCCAAAATTCCCATTTATTTTTTTATTTTATCGAATAAATATGCCTTCGGGCTAATGTTATTTTGGTGTTTAATTTCCTTTACACGGTAGCATACCCGGTAACGCAGGGGAGCAGTCACTTAGATTTGAATTGATCAGGTATCTCTTCACAATAAAACTATAACCATGCCTAGAAAGAGGTCAAATCTTTCCCAATGTTCCAAAGGAGCTAAAAGATTGAGGATCATAAGATCCCAAGAATCTACTGAAGAGCGTCAGGAGAGACTTGATGCTGTTCGAGAACATCAGGCTGCAAATCGCTCCGTGGAAACCTCTTCAGATCGCGAAGTACGTCTGCGTTCTCAGCGTATTTACGCATCGACTTCTAGGTCTCTAGAGACAAGTGGGGAACGTGATGCGCGACTGACCGCTGATCGTGAACGTCACGCATTGTCTCGCGAGTCGGAGACGTTCACGGATAGAGAATTGCGCTAGAGTTCTCAGCGTATTTACGCATCTGCTTCTAGGTTTCTAGAGACAAGTGCGGAACGTGATGCGCGACTGTCCGCTGATCGTGAGCGACATGCATTGTCTCGCGAATCGCGCTTGAGTTCTCAGCGTATTCGCACATCTACTAACAGGTCTTTTGAAACGAGTGATGAACGTGATGCACGACTAACTGCTGATCGAGATTATCATACATTGTCCCGAACACGCACACAACAAAATATCCATAATCTGTTAGAAAGTGAGAGAGAAAGAATTGCTGGAGTACGGCAGGAAGAGACAGAAGAAGAGCGCAATGAACGTTTGAATTCTGATCGACTTCGACATTCTCTGAACAAACTGTCGATATCATCTGAAGAATCGGATGTGTCTCAGATATAGCCGTAGGGCATGGCGACCTTCCTTGGGTTGATAAGGAACGGAGTGCATTTACGTATACTCCTAAGATTGACTACGCCACATATTCCGCCATCGGAGTTATATATGATTCAAAATTGTTCTTTTTGAACGTCTCGAATCGTCTCGCGCATCCCGTTGGTTTCACGTCCCCGGGCTCTTAGAATTCGACATCAGACGTTTCAGATCTTCGATTTTGCCGACCCCGTTGTCGCTGGCATAAGCAACAGGATCCGCGTACGAAGTCGCGGGCAGAAGCTAGTAAAAAATAAACTATTATTTAATCGTCATATTTCTTACTATTCGTCCATTAATTAATACTTCCGTACTAATATTATAAATGCGAAAATAACTCTGTCTATCTGTGTTACGTTTTCACGACGAAACGGCTGAACCGGTTTTTGGCTTGAACCCTGTGGAAAGACATAGTCAATTTTTTAATCCGCGATAACCAACATTCTCGTGGACGAAGTCGCGGGCAAATCTAATACAAATTAATCGTGACAATTTGTGAGGATGAATGAATGTTAGTTAATTTTTCATACTTTAACGGCTAAACGGAATTAGCTAAAACTTGACACACATAATTACTATACATATTGATCTAGCTTAGGATAATTAGGGTTCCGTAGCCAAATGGCAAAAAACGGAACCCTTATGGATTCGTCATGTCTGTCTGTCTGTCCGTCCGTATGTCACAGCCACTTATTTCCGAAACTATAAGGACTATACTGTTGAAATTTGGTAAGTAGATGTATTCTGTGAACCGCATTAAGATTTTCACTCAAAAATTGAAAAAATAGGCACAATATAATAATAAATTTTGGGGGTTCCCCATACTTAGAACTGAAACGTGAGAGACACTTCCAAAGTGGTAAAAAGGCCCCCCCCCCCCCTGTAACTTCCAAAATAAGAGAATGATAAAACAAAAAAAAATATATGATGTACATTAATTACCATGTAAACGTCTACCGAAAATTGGTTTGAACGAGATCTATTAAGTAGTTTTTTTTTAATCCACTCTATATAAATGCGAAAGTAACTATGTCTGTTACGCTTTCACGAGGAAACGGCTGAACCGATTTTGATGAAATTAGGCATGGAGATAGATTTAACCCTGGGGAAGGACATAGGCTACTTTTTTTCCGCGACTTTGTCTGCATCTACTATAACCGACATTCACGCGGACGAAGTCGCGGGCAAAAGCTAGTAGGTCATAAATCGTAAACCGTAATTTATCTTTCATTCAATCAACTCAAATATAAAAATAAAAAAAACTTTTATATTATGTTACTTGCTGCTACGGAACCCTTCATGGGCAAGTCTGACTAGCACTTGGCAGCTTTTTTATCCTGTTTTTGTGTTCGGGACAATTTAGAACTTTGAATTAATATTGTTAAGTCTACGTAGACGAAGTCGAGAACAAAAGCTAGTACCTAAGTACAGAAACCAGCACTTCAAGCTACAAGCAATCTGTCATTTTTTTTGATAGATCTTCAACTTTATTTCAAAGGAATAAGGTTCATATTCAATTGGGAAAATTTGGCGTCTGTACATTATAGTGTACTCATTCTTTTAAATATTCCAATACATTTAACTTTAATCTAAGCTACCATCAATCATAAAACACTAACTTACTTAAAGTTTAACTTAATACGACTCTTATAACATTGACTTTGAAGTCTTGTCTAAGTATTTTTTAAACTAAAATAGAAAAAGGTTTTCTTTATCAGACCAGTTTTCCATTATAAACTTTAAAGTAAATTAAATAAGATGCCATTTTCTTTTTAACTTGACAGAATTTGAGATTATAATATTTTTATAAAGATAATACATGTACTTAATAATTTGATAACATCATGAGTAGCTGGTATCAACAATACTTTTACCTCCCTATTGGAGTAAGACTGTGGAATTCACTGCCCACCTCTCTGTTCCCCGATAATTATAATCTGGGTACCTTCAAACAACGAGTAAACCGGTTGTCCCTAGAAAAAACGAATATCGTTACGGTTTATTTGACTTATCTTTTTCGTCTTAAAGAAAATGTATTTAGAAAAATCTTTTGTCTTTTTCTCCTACCCTTTCTGTGTTACATTTACAAATCTTTCTTCTAAATATATTTCATGTCATCCCACCACAAAGTAGTCGCGCCCTCTATATTTTGTGATCCCATATGCCCACGCATATGTCTTTAGAATACATCATCTGTATCACTCACACTTCAACATCTAGATCTTTCACACAATCATGTATCATCAAACGTTCCATTCCTACATGTACTTATAACTTCTCACATTTCCCTCGAAACCTCTTTCAAGCCATTTTCTCAGACATAAGTAGAACGCGCATACATAAACATACTCGTCCACTGGTCAGTGATTGATGACACGTCTCTTACAAGACTGATGCAGTGTGCCGCTGACCTTACGTGGAACATCCTCCATCACGACATTAGCTTATTGGTGGATCTAATAAAAGAAGGTACCTATGTGGGCAGGGTATATATATATTATATCTACGAGTACCTATATGAATAGAAATGAATTACCGCTTGTATGAAAGATCACCACTGAACAGCTCGATCGATTTACCTGTCTTTTTTTTATCCGACTTCTTTTGTTATATACATTTTTGGCAGGTCAAGTTTGTGAGAAAAATAATTTTTGGAATAATTACCAGAATAAAATAACACGATATTTACATCTGTCAATAAAATTGACTTGACATTCGATTTGACAGCTTTAAATTGCACCCGTTCGAAGTCGAGGCGGGTAAAGGTAAGTCGTTTACTAAAAAAGTACCGTGAAAAAAAACAATTAATTGTTTTAAAAAAAACAATTAATTGTTTTTTTTCAAGGTCATACTTTTGAAGTATGACCTTGGCGGGACGTACAGCAAGAAGGATGGTGAGTAAGACGTTTTAGGGTGGGTTGTTTCAAATTAACGTTACATACGAACGGTTAAAAGTTACTGTGACGTGAGATGTTTAACGATCGTTAAATGTAACGGGTTGTTTCATGACATAAGTCAAAGTTATTCAAAAAGAGAGTTTTGACGTAGCTGTTTGACAACACAAAATCACGTTGACTGGTGGATGAAGCATCAGTTATGGTAACAGTAACTTTTTGACGTACGTTAAGGCCACCATTTTGGGAAACAGCTCATTTTTTTGGTTTGACGATAGTTAGCACCATTTTTGACTATTACCCGTCAGTAAAGTATAGTTTAAGCAACCCGCCCTTAGTAGTAGTAACTATAATAGTTTAATTAATTATAAATGTTTACGTATGAAATAAGAAATTGGTAACTTTTCATAAATATTCATTTTGTTATTCGTTCTGATAGTTTTTTATTTGAAGGGTAACAAAACTAGTTTATGTATTATTTGTAAAAATGTTTACTAAACATGAGTTTTCTGTAACATTAAAACTGTTCTTTAACACCAAAAAATAATTGACTATAGGTAGTCTTATACCAATACAATTACCCTTAGTAAAAGCTTTTTTTTTTTTTTTCGGATTGGCATCTCGCAGGTCAACCTAGGAGGTTATCGGCTGCTTAACCGGACTTTCCTGTGGTGCCTTAAAAATAGGGCCTCCAGCCAGGGCCTTAGTAAAAGCTTTCTAAGTACATATTTATATAGAGACATGTTGTATAAAAAACATAATTATCAACACTGCGTCTACTCATCTTGTTAGCCTTAATTAAGTTAACAAAATTATGATGTGTGTGCCCGAAATTGTATACTTTACCTTTTAATTATTTCACGAGGTTACACCCTTTGGTATCAACCCTACAAATAATGAGGTACCGTAGGTAAAAAGTAAACATGCCACCCCTGATTACCCGACTACGACAGAGAGGTAGGGTTCTAAATCTCACTTAACTTGTATGTATGTATATTTTTGTGTCTATGATTAGGTACTAATTCTAAATAAGACAATTTCGAGGAACGTAATATTTATTGAATCTCTAGCTTTTACCCCTGACTTCATCTGGAAGGAAGTCAAGAATATAACACATAACTTAATTTATGGCACTGTCGAGTGAAATAAATTATGTTTTATGTTATATTCTTGACTTGACCAAACAAACAATTTTACTTCCTTGTATTATTAGTAACCACTATTGTTCAGTCTTATTAAATACCTCAGGCAGTTCCAGGACTATATGACTATCCTAATGGTGCTAAATAGCAGTTGGAGACAGTGGATTCTCTTCCCTCTGCTGGACGAACATAGGGATAATCTGGGTTTACATGAAGTAATGTTACTTCTTCAAAATACATTGCATTTATGATTTTCTGTGTAGAAGTCTTCAAAGACGTTGATGAAAAAAGTCGGAAGAATAATTATATCAGACATCCATCTACGAGGGAGATCCAAGATTGTCGCATCGTTTATAAATTTTAGAATACTATGGGTCCATGGTTACCGCACGGTTAGTATTCTAAAACTTACTTACCGTGGTGGTTCAAAGTGCACCGGTATCGCTAAATAACAGAAGAAAAACAGACGAAACAAAACAAACCTTAAACACAACTTACCTAAACCCCTAAACATAGATTTATTTAGCAACGGATTGGTCGTTAATTTAAGCTTACAGTAACTTGGGTTGAACATCGTATCAAAGTTAATCTTTATCATGTTAAGTTTCGACCTTTGACCACTGCGGGGAGTTGTATTTATATTGTGCGACTTTTGTTGTACGATTTTTTGTTTTTCGTGTGACCATGACGAAGCTGAAAGGGTTATGAAACGACATGAGCGTTTTTAGAGGGTTTTATTATTTTTCGTGGGGTCGCTGTTATTTTAAGTTGCATGAAAATTTGATTTATTTTTGGCTAATCCGCTACCTACTATGGGCTGTGGTCTTGATTAAAGTGTCGGGTATATTTTATGCAAATAGTGTAATGTCTTAGTGTGTAGACATATTTTACACATCAACGAACATGAACGTTTCAATGCAAACTTTATTGTACCTACTACAGTAATTGCTTGTAATTGCGGGTATACGTACAAAACTTCAATCCGCTCATAAAATTCTGCCACAACACCTGTCAACGCTAATTGTCTCATCCGCTCGACGTCCGTATGTCACTTCAGGGATTCAGCAGAATATCAGCGTCAGGTATACTTGCCTGACACATGCTGGGCTGGACTCCCATTTGGTGCAACCTTGAGACACACACCTCGCTTTGTTTTAATCCTCATTTGGATTTTTTGTGTTCTAATGTGTATACTGAATAAATGTTTTATCTATCTTATGAATCAATTGATGGAAAATAATTTTGACATGGTTATGACAGAAAGCTTAACGATTTTGTTCAAGACTTTATAGATGATGTAGACAATCCAAAAATTCTGACATCCAGTTTTACCAAAGTGTGTCTGAGCGACTACCCGTCTGACCTCTACAACTCAGTTACTGGGTGACTCACCCAGTAACTGAGTTGTAGAGGTCAGACGGGTAGTCGCTCCATGTAAAACATTAGCATTAGCATTTAGCTGCCTCCGGTTAGACTGGAAGCCGACCCCAATGTAGTTGGGAAAAGGCTAGGAAGCACGTACAATGGTCCATTTTTAAAGGACTAAGTGCGGAAACCAAACCCCCCTAACATAGAAAGAAAAAGAAAAGAAAGAAAAAACGTTTATTGACACAGACCATGTGCACACAAAAACAATTAAAAAAAAAAAAAAGGTAAAAATACAGAAATAAATAAAAAACATTATTGTGTACCCCACGGCTGCGCCAAACAGGCCCAGTTCAGCATAAAATGCCAGACCACTTGTGCCTGACGCTGGTTTTCAACTGGACCTTTGGGTGTGACGTATAACGGATGTAAACCAGTTTTATGGAACTAAGTCGATAAATAAATAAAAGGAAACGTGTAGCAAAGAGTGTGTGAGTAAATTAAAATTAAAAAAATAAATAAATAAATAAGTGTAACTTGTGTGTGAAAGTAATAACTACATGTAAAGACTTTAATACCATACTATAAACTACTACTATATCAGTCACGCTCCTAACGCCATTACGGTGGCGAACCGTAATGTCGTCAGCGTCTATATAATCTGTGCAGTTGAATGAGAGCCCAGCCAGTCTTTACTATTACTATACTCTATAGTCTATCTATAGATCTATACTCTATGTCTCAAACCCCTCATCTTGCCTCATCTCATGACATTCGTGAAAACTCAGATAATTTGTTATTTTATTTGTTAGGTATATATTGTAATAAATGCATTAAATGTCGTGTCATATATAGAAGGCTAGGCAGATCATTTAGGTAGCCTCAAATTCACCATTATGATCGGATCGTATCCGTACCGTCCTTCTAGAATCGAATTCCGACAGTAATTTAAAATGCATAAATCTCCTTGGCTCAGTCGGTACGGTAACTGGATTCCCCCGAGTTTCAACTTTCCGTTTTATGAATAGGTAATCGTTTGCGATGCGATATCTAGTGGACAGGGATGTTATTTATCTACGTCCAGAATATGATCGCTGTTAGGGTATGTGCGCAGTAGTTACGTGTGATATATGGCGTGTAAAAAGATACACACAGCCTTTTACTACGCAAACTGCTCATCAAAGTTGAGCAAAAAATATTGCTGGTAAACGCATTTTATTTTTGGTGTCAAAAAACTTGTATTCTTGTATTCTTGTATTTAATTTGATTTTGATTTGATTTTATGATTTTAATTTAATTTTATGATTTTAATTTAATATTTATGATTTGAATTTGATTTTAATTATTATTTTTATTGTAATGAAATTTTATTTGAAATTGTATTTTATGACCTGGAAGTGGTTGAAATAAATGATTCTGAATTTGAATTTGATTTGAATTCGTTATCAAACTTTAGCTTCCGTAACCAGAAGATTCACAGGTAGTCCAGCACAAAAAATATTTCGGGACGGTCGGAAAAACACTCACGACATTCGGCTTCACCGCACCGCAAGGTTTTCGGAGCAGTAGTTTTGTTTTGTTGTTTTAGCTTGTGGTGCCGGTCGCGAATAGTACCACCCCACTTCTACCCGTGGGTGTCGTAAAAAGCGACAGAGGGATATTGACCAGAGGATGGGCAGCAGCGTCCTTCTGAGTACCATAACACCTACTGCGATCGCCGCCATGCTTCGGCCAAGCATGGCGATTACGGCAGAACTCCGATTGTGGGAGACCTATGCCCAGCAGTGGGCACTTAAAGATTGACATGATGATGATGATGAGTTTTATTGTTTTCACTTGTAGGTAATTTCCTTACCAATAAATGTGTTTTACTGTTAAATACCTATAGTGTTATGTTAACTTCCATTAGCAATTTATCGGATACAGAGACTTATCTAGACATTGTGAGGAGACATCTCTTATCAACGGTTTGTGCAGATGACCGTAGAATGAGTAATATGACTTGGAAATCTTGCCATTTGTGTTGTATGTCAAGCAAGGCAAGCACTGCTTCTTTAACTACTTGAATGCGAGACACTCGAATAATACCAACGAAATTAGAAAAAACGTTTGTACCTATTTACACTAAAAAGAAGAAAACGTTTCCTCTTTCAAATCTTCATCAACTTCTCCAAATAAAACTGAGACGTAAACAAATCCCTGCCTCCCTACAATTTAAAGGCGAACACTCCATAAAGTACTCAACAAAATGGCTGCAAACAAATCTAAAAAATCACTTAAAAAGGAATGGAGTGACACCTATCTGCGTCATTCGTCACGGCGTGTCAACAATCGTGTGAAACATCCCCTATTTTACATTTAATTGCATTTCTTTGTCGATCTCCCTGTTAATCTGGATGCACCCTTATCCTCTGCAAATACCAGTTTATGTTGACCTTCCACCCTCGTCTTGAAACATCAGCTTTAAATACATTTGAGGGGTAGATTGTTGGTTGTGGAGGGGTCTTGACAAATTGTTAAAGTCTAGACGATGTTTGATATCGAAAAGTATGTGTTAGGCAATGTTTGCGGACGCTCTTAGTTCGATTGCGTGTGCTTAATTTTTGTGAAGTAGTGTTGATATTGAATCTAGTGACGCTGGGAGATTTAATGGGTTTTTCGGAAAAAATACCTTTTTACAATTTTTCCTAAAAGCTTTTCAATGAACACTTGAAAACTGATATACAAGTAGGTTGACAGCTTCGTTTCTTTTTATCTTTGCTTCAGGTACTTTCATAATTCATAATACATCACACAAATGGATAATAAGTATATCACTACATCCATATTATAAATGCAAAAGTAACTCTGTCTGTTACGCTTTCGCGATGAAACGGCTAAACCGATTTTGATAAAATTTGGGAAATTAGCTTGAACCCTAAGGATACGCTACTTTTTAATCCGCGACTTTGTCAGTTTCTGCGGTAACCGACAGACACGCGGACGAAGTCGCGGGCAAAAGCTAGTACGTATATCACTGCGTTGAATTTGTGTTCTTGTGATCATTCGAGCTAATCTCCAGGACTACACGACGACACTACGATTCTATATGTATTATTACCACAAACATTACTGATCCTATTTAGGGATATTTCAATGGCGATAGGGTACATTTTGTATTATCCAAATAAGGCGAATATTTGCACAAATACGCCATGTGTAGTGACAGCATAAGATAATTCATATTGAAGAATGACGAAAATGTAATAAAAAAAAAGTAAAGTACGTAAGTAGTAAACTAGTAGTTTTCTTTTTTTTGAAAATAAACTTTTTATTTTTCACTTTTTAGTGTTGCCTTAACATTTAAATCTATTAAGAAACGGCAACACACTTAAAAGAGATTGTAAGTCCTCCAAAGATTGAAGAAACTAAAACGTCGTCTAAGTAATTTTTTTGGGGATTTGCTGATTTTCTCAAAAAGGGCTGCATCAATTTTGATAAAATTTATATGGGACCATCTCGGAATAAACCCATTTCGATAAAAAAAAATTGCAGATCCGTCTATATATGACAGAGTTATGCCCGAACATACATAAAAAAAAAAATATAAACATTCGAATTGATCCTCCTTTTTGAAGTCGGTTAAAAATTAATGTTTTTCCTGTGGCAGTGATTATAATTTTGTCATCTTAAGTGATGATACGGCCTAAGTTGGAACACGCTTGCCTGGGTTGAACCGGTTCACTCGCGCCTTGAAGACACCCAGATTACACTTATCACGGAACAGAGAGGCGGGCAGCAAATTCCACAGTCTGGCAGTTCGCACAATAAATGTGGAATCAAAGCGCTTGGTTCGAGACCGTGGAACTTCAACCATATAGCGGTGACGCTTCGCCGTATCTCTGCTCCTCCGATGATGGAATGGGGATGGGGGAATTAAATTGAGCAATTCCAAAGCACACTTTCCGAAATGTACCCGATAAAAGACCGATAGGCTGGCAACGGTGCGGCGATGTTTAAGGCTCTGTAGGTCGATTCTGTAAAATTCAAACAACAACTCCCATCTCACATCGCTATTCACTCTCACTTCGCATAAGGTTCAAAATTACCTTGATACATTTGACACTTTGAATCGGGTTCGAGTGCGAAGTGAGCTTCGAACGTGGAAATTATCTTACAGAATGCCACTTGTTACGTCATCTCATACTTTATCTGTCAAAATCTCCCCGTCAATTTAGTTCAAACGCTCGCAAGGGTGGCGCTAGTGTAAATTTAAATTATCAACCGAGTTTTTAGAATGCCAATCAAGAAACTCACAGCGGATTCAGATCCGAAGTTTAGAATTAGGTCTTACAGAATCACACTCCTGGAGCTTAGCCCTAACCAGTCATTGTGGCCCATTGTTCGCAACTGGGCACAAGCAAGTACCAACGTGACTTTTTCAATTTCAAATGTACTTTCTAAGTTTATCTTGGACATCATCGACACCGGTGAAAAAAAATAACTGGACATAAGTCCTGGGCCTCAAGTCTGCTATTACAATAGTGTCAGAATGGTCTATCACTGACTTCATAATTGTTGATTTTGACAAGTTTGGTAATCTACTAATATAATGGCGTCATTATGACTTTCCAATGGTCAACCACTGACACGCCATTGAAAGAAATTATATATAATGGTAATCTCGTACAAAATGACAAAATATAACATTTATTTACTTATCCATCTTAATCTAATATATTATTTATTTCAATAAAAACTTAGTACCTAGGAATATATATACAAAACTTAAATCTAAATAATAATATTATGTACAATTGGTAGAAAAAGGCAGGGAGCTCAAAGGGCATCAAAAAACTCGTCCACATCGTTGTTAATGGGAAACGTGCCCAACAGGCTGGCAGCATTGCCACGTTGTATGGCAATGCTGATTCTTTGACCTAAGAATAGACCAGCCTTCGGGTCACGTGAAGAGTCGACCAGCCGCTTGGCGATGTCACGAAAAACAATATGGGCACTCGGACCCCATGGCCCTAGAGTTTCCACCCCAAACGGCTCAAATATATAGCTTCCAAGAAGGTTATCATATTTGCGCCGTTTGAGGTTTTCGGCACCTGCAGCAGCCGCCCCAGCACAACACGTAGTGCTAGGAAGATGAGATGGCGCAAGGGTGTCGACACATGTTGCGTCCCACACCAAAGGCCTACCCAACTTCCAAGGCATTATGGTCATCCCATCTGGTCTCTTCCCATCGTCGCGTGCCAAGCCATTGGGTTCTAAAATAGCAGGCACCCCGGCGGTGGCAAGAGCACGACGGAGGATGTCATATATTGATGCTGGCGTGTCGTGCCATTCGGCCTGCGCTTCTACTGCAGGATAGGCCATGATGTCCGAGGCAGTCGACTGCTTCACCACACTGGCAACGATGTGGAGCCCCGCATGGAGCGCCCAGACGCAGGCATGTAGCGAGTCGGAAGGTATTATCACACAGCATAGTACCGATGTTGGGTGACGGAAGTGCCTGAAGCCAGAGGCCCGACTCCCACTCACCCACAGCCAGTAGGCGGGCACGCTCAGCAGAATTGGTGGACGTATTAATTAGATTATTCCGTACCAACCTGCAGAGCGGCTCATCCCACTGTCTCTGGGAAGATGGGTTCACGGGCCGATCTGTATCCGGGCAAGCCACTTTCCAGGCGTTCACCGCATCAGTCAAGCACGGCACTTCAAAGTCAACCAGTGAAGGGGATAAAATTTGTTTGGTTAACTTTTCGGTGCTGTGGACGGAGGACAGGAAAGCCGGTAAGCTGACACTGGAAATTTTGCGGACGCCGAGACCACCAAAACGAATGGGCAGGGTGGCTTGTAGCCACGCTCGGTCGTCCAGAGCCACATTCAAAATCGATGTTAAAGTATTTTTAATAATTTGATCAATTTTGTCCAAGAGGTGTGGCTGCTTCCACAAAGGTGAAGAGCGGAGGTAGTACATAAAATTTGGGCCAAAACAACAATATCTAATGAGGGTAAAAGCCGAATGTAGATTAATTTTGGAAAGTCTATCTGAAATATCATTAAATTTTTTAATTTTTTCTTCAATAAAAAGTGAAAAACTATCTTCCAAAATAGGAGACCCTAGGAGGTGTAAGGAACTTTTGTCTAAAATTTTGATGTCTGGGGCTATTGCATTAAATTTCTCTAAGGTCGATTGTCGGTCCGTAATGTCGGTAAGGTATATTTCACATTTAGAAGGGTTTAAGTCCAAGCCAATAGATTTAAATTTTTGTTTTAAGAGTTGCAGATCTTTCAAAACGGTGTCAATATCACCTCCCAGAGTCCCGTCATCTAAATACCATACGTTGAATTTTGAATTTAATTGTTGTATAATTGGATGAATAGCCAAACTGAAAATAACTGGCCCGAGAGGGTCACCTTGTTGGCATCCGACTGCAGATTCTAAAATGTTGTCCTTATATAGTAATTTTGAAGGGTGCCTGTAGCACTGCCACATAAAACCATAAATTTCTGGGAGTTCTTTTTTGACTTCGGCCAACAAAGTGTCTCTATTAACAGAGTTGAAAGCATTCTTTACGTCAACCTTGAGAATGACCTCACCTTTTTTTGAATTTAGAAAAGTAGAAAGGGCATGTACGGCAGCCTCGCAGCCCCCTCTTGAACCAAAGCCAAGTTGCAGGGGCTGAAATTTGCTGGTAAGCGTCTCACCGTAAGCTTTACAGCAAATTTTGGCTGCCATACGCCTGTAAGTACACCCCACGGCAATGGGACGAATGCCGCCGTCTTTCTTGCGAAGGGCACATAAATTGGCCCCGTACAAGACATCAACGACGGCATTATTCACACCGCCGCAGAGCATAAGTTTCATCAGAGCCGCAAGTTCCTTCAAAAGCGACTCACCAGCTTCCCCGGCGCCCGAACTCAACAGATCTTTTAGGTGCTGCGGAGTAAGGCCGTCGAGGCCGCCAGCAGAACCACTTCGAAAGGAACCAACGGCTGCTAACAACTGGGGAACTGAAACATTTAAAAAAGAAGAATCAAGATCAATGGGGTCGGGAGGATCAGGGAAGGTGAGACCATCCGCAGGAGCTGGATGTTTACTCTCCAGAGCTGAAAGTGTATCTGGAGAGTAAGGCGCCACCACATCGCTGCTAAATAGTAACCTAGTAGCTCCCCTAATGTCACCCTCGCTTAGCTTTGATTCTACATAAGTACATAAGCCTTTTTGAGTACGACTATGCAATACAGGAAATTTTGGATCTAAAATAATGGTCGAATTGTTGCAATTATCTTTAATTTGTTTTGTTAAGGTTGTTTTAGCAGCCAAATTTTTTTGAACATGTAGAATCCTGTAAGGGAAGGTGAGTAATTGCTCCCAGGCACTTTGCGAGTTCTCCTGGGTCACAAGACGGATACAACGAGCCAGACTCAAAGCAACAGACCGTCTTGCGCCCCGGGGAACTCTCTTTAACACGGGAGTAGTATTTTTAAATTTTGATAATTTTTTCCAAAGCGTTTGTCCTAAAGGTGTTAAAGTTGGGGAAGTGACTGGGGGGCACAAAGGTACACTATGAGGTTTATGAACCTTGCCATAGTGTATCTTTAGCCCCCGTTCCCCTTTAAAAAAGCGTGGCTGAGAGCAGTGGGGGCATCTCACTAGATTATCCAGCGATGTGGCAGGTTGACTGGCACATTTTCCGACATCGCTACAGCCGGCATTATACATTAAATTGAGAACCACTTACCCTTAAAAACACCTAAAAATAACTATTTACACTCACACATTAGTCGTGAATAAAAAACGAACGATCTAACAAAAAAAAACTTAAAATTGTGCTTGTATTAAAATTACTTCTGACGAGTGACGGCTGTGACGCAGTCACTCTGGCGGCCTGGGGCGCCTTCTCTATGGGCTGCATACACAGGCGCAGTTGAGAGGCGCAGCTTTGAGATCCGTTGCACACCGTTGCAGTGACAGCGGTGGCGTCGCGTTGCGTCGTCAGAGGGTATTATTATTATAATGCGGCTATGGTATCACTGCGACGATTGATCTATTGTGATTTCATAATTCTTCTGAGGAGTGAGATTGTCAAACTGAAGAACATTGGCGAGTTCAGATTTGTAAACAATGCAGCTAAAGCAGAATGTACCATGAAATATCAAAAGATTTAGATCCTTTTTGACGTGTCAAATTCTATGTAAATTACTAATTTGTAATTATCATCTTCGTAGTGTTTCTTTTTTTCATTTCTCAATATATAAACTGCCTAATCTTGTTGGATTATCTTATTTATGACCTCTTACAGACATTAAAATACAGGTATAATTTTATTATATAAAATATGTATCGCCACAAAAACTGTCAAACCACAACCACATGCTAGTGCTAGTGCTTTTGTACCAAATTTATGTTCGTGGCGAAACATAAATAAAATGATTAGTGAAAAGAGAAGTTCACTTTATTAAACGATATGTTTTACAATTTTTATAATATTTGCCATTTGGCGTTTTGGATCAAAGTCACAATTATTATTTTTCTTCTCTGTGACAACCAACAAAAAAGATCTCATATAAAATATTACAAATAAAAACTAAACTTAAAATGTGGTAATAAATCTATGTTTGGATATGAACATGCTGGGGGCGCCTTTGGCCGTGAACAACAATAAACCAAAAAATATGACAAATGAATGACTGACTTAGGCGGTAATCTGCTACGATTTTGACAGTTTCTTTGATCAGTGACCCACCATTAGAACGTCATTGTGCAGTCATTGCTTTTAATTCGACCGACCAATGATAGACCATTATGAATTTAGCAGATTTCGAACTATTAGCAAAATGACAAAGGGATCGTGTTGGCATGACGAAATTTAAAAAATAGCAGGCTTGGCCCCCAGTTTTCCTCACAATGTTTTCCTTCACTGGTCCTTCACAAGGCGGATTGACTATTTCAGACTTACCTTAATTATAAAATTAAGGTAAGTGTGGTGATTATTGCTCGTGCCTTCTCTGTATCAGAAGAGGCCTGTGCCCTGCAGTGGGACAATTAAAGCCTGGTATTATTATTATTGTATTTCAAAAAACAATTGAATTTATAATTTACGAATTTTTAAATTTTCTGTAAGTAATACCCAGACTGCTGAAAACCGTTTGTAATTATTTTAATGAAACAATCTCAATCAATCGGCTTTTTTATATTATTAATTTAATTTCGCCCGCAGCAAAAGCTTGTTAACGATGCCCACTCGAACGAATCCGCTTGTTATTTATAAAGTTTCAGTCGTATCATTCATTACAGACTATCGACTAGACTATCTGATTGATTTTTTCATTCAATTGTATCTTCTTGTTTACAGTTTTTCAGGTTATTTTTCAAACAAGGTTTTTGAATTCGACGAATTTTATTGGCAGGGGGTTATTCTCATGACTTTTAGGAACATTCGAAAACTAATTTTAGTCAAAATCTGTCAAAAATATCTCTAACTTACAGCACAAAACTTACGTACTTTGTGCTTACAAGAATTTACTGACGTTAATTGTCAGTGAAATTAGATTGCGACTACATTTGGAACGTTTTTAATTAGGAAAATTTAGCTTTATTTAGTTCTTTATTTTTCCTTCCTCTTGAATCACTATATCTATTGCTGAAAACTGCATTAACATTCGTTTCGAAGTTTAAAAGATTTAATCGTACAGCCAGCGGAAGCGACTTTGTTCTGTACTATGTAGAGATACTGAATCCCGAAAAAAAAACATTTATAAAATCTTCAAAACCTATGCTGCAATCTATTTAACCCGTCGCCCGCCACCCCAACACAATCGCTCACGGATGACGACACAACCCTATCGCGCCTGCACACTCACTGCATTCACTGAGTTTAATTGTATTTAATCGTTGTGCTGTTTTTATTGCATAGAATATAAGGATTTTGATTTATTTTATCATCATTTTGGACGTCAACGTGGGCGCGGTGCATGCACGAGCGAATCTCGTACCCCCATCCATAGGTCGGTCCAGGAACACCGTGGTGGTTTTAGCCAGTACGAGTCCAGCACACCTCCCCGTCTTCCCCTCATAGGGGATAGTCCATGAGGATTTCCTCACGTTAAGAAAAAGGCAATTCGACACGACCGCCTAGAGATCAGACAGAGAAACAATGGGCTTGCGTAGTTGCCGTGGCGCTGTGCTGCCACAAATGTTTAAATCCCGGGTTACTACTGATAAATTCCTAAAAATTGAGAATGAGTACCTATTCCTTAAAAAGAATACACAAATGTTACATAATAAACTAGATCTTGCTTATAAAGCCAAGTTTCTAGAAGCCGATGCTTCCATTATCGGTCTATAGTAGTAGAATTACTGATTGAACTCATTCTTTTTATCACAACCAATCAAATCAAACCTCAACAACAAAAGGCAACAATAGGTTGCAATGATTTGATAAAAGGTTTGGTTTAAATATGGAACAAAAAAAAGGAAAAGTGTCGCAGCCCCAATTTAAATAATAGAAAAATCATTAAATATATGTACTTCATCATTATTCTTTTTTATCCGACTTCAAAAAGGAGGAGGTTATCAATTCGAATGTTTGTATTTTTTTTTATGTATAAAAAAAAATAACTCTCTCATATATAGACGGATTTGCAAAATTCTTTTTTGTTCGAAAGGGGGTTATTCCGAAATGGTCCCATATAATTTTTACCAAAATTGATCTAGCCTTTTATGAGAAAATCAACAAATTCCAAAAAAAAATACTTAGACGACGTTTTAGTTTCATCAATCTTTGGGGATTTACAATGTCTTTTAAATGTGCCGCCGTTTCTTAATGGATTTGGATGTTAGGGCAAGACTAAAAAGCGAAAAATAAAAAGTTAAAAAAAAAACCGCCTTCAAAAACTAAAAAGTGATAAATAACTTTAGCACAGAACACACATTACTTTACTTTCGGAAGTCAGTGGCAATACAAAACAACAAACTCAAAGCCACCGCCACCGACTTCCGAAAGTTAAGTAATGTGTGTTCTGTGCTAAAGTAATTTATCACTTTTTAGTTTTTGAAGGCGGTTTTCTTTTTTTTTTAAACTTTTTTACCGTTCAGTTTGTCATAGTTTACAGGCACGAATATAGCAGCGTCCAAAACTTAACCCAAAAGCGCCTCCACTAGTTGTCAATATTTCAACCCTCCAAACGATATCCTTCAAGTTATACCAACATGACCTAACTCCCTTCCCAATTTACGTGTAAACGCGGTTATTCGGTTATTTGGTTCATTCGCCGACACCTAGCCATTCGTCAATGAAGGTAATCATCGGACGTCGACCTCAGGGGGACTGACTGATCAATATTTTCTGTCTTTCCGTACTGTTTGACAGTTTTCGATAGGTCATTTGTATGACACGTGAATTTGAAGATGAATATTTTTCTGACGGATTTGCCGAATTGAATGTAGGTCGAAACGTATGTAGGTCTACAAGTTGCTTGTCTAATATTTATGTAGAGATTTAAATGTTTTTGTTTTTCTAAACAAACACGAAGAACATTATTTTCATAGTAAGCTTTTTGATTGCCTATGTGAATGAAGAAAAATCATCTGCACTAATATTATAAAGGGAAAAGATTCGATTTTTTGTAATTAATAAACTCCAAAATAAAAGGAAAGACATTTTTTCCTTGATATTTAACTATCAATAAAATTTGGGATCTGTATGAATCAAAAATCGATTACCTACCTCATCTATGAAAGATCATCACTTGAGAATGGTTCAACAGAAAAGATTTAATTTTTTTTTTTTTTTTCGAAAATTTTAGTGCAAGGCAAGGTATAGGTCATGGCAAATGTATGAAAGATATTTTTTTCACAAAATTACTATCTATTTTATCCATAGTAAAAGTCGGTTATTGGGATGGTTTTTTTTTATTAATATATATACAAAAGCGAAGCCGGGGTGGGTCGGTAGTTAAAGATAAAGATATCTAACTCAAAAAAAAAAGAATGTCTTTCATACTAACTTTACTTCTACATAATTACAATTTAAAAAAACACATCCCGACAAATACAAAACTTACAAAGAACTATTAATACTAATTACACTTTATCGAAAGTGTTTTAAAAGCTATTAAGTAATTAAATCATTATCTATGATTGCTTTCATAAAAGCCGAGTCATCTATTACAGTGACCCATTTTAACGCCTAAATCATGCAGTGAATAGACTTAGTAGGCCATGTGAGTAATATTATTATGGACTTTTTTAATAGGCATAATCATAATATTAATGTTTGATGCGAAGAAGGAAAACCTGGTTATAGCCCTATTAGTTATACTAGGCAAGCGTACTCCACCTTAGGTCGCATCATCACTTAAGATCAGGTGAGTTGAACCCTAGTTATGAAACGAACTCGGCACGACACGGCACGGCATAGCACGATCTCAGCTTGCACATTTGAGTGAATCTGTTTGTCTATTCTAAACTTTAGTTAGTAGGACAGTCTGTGACTTTCATCCGAATTTGTAACACGTCTCAATATAAACTTAATGAAGTAATTAGTTATTTTTATCTTTTTAAAGTCTTATGAAGCGCTCCCGAAAGACGCAGTGTTGGTAGGCCTCTCACCAGGGCCTCAAGTCTGCTATTACAATAGTGTCAGAATGGTCTATCATTGATTTCATAATTGTTGATTTTAACAAGTTTGGTAATCTACTAATATAATGGCGTCATTATGACTTTCCATTGGTCAACCACTGACACGCCATTTAAAGAAATTATATAGAATGGTAATCTCGTACAAAATGACAAATGAATGACTGACATAGGCGGTAATCTGCTAAAATTGTTACAGTTCCTTTGATCAGTGACCTACCATTAGAACGTCATTGTGTAGTCATTGCTTTTAATTCGACCGACCAATATTCGACCATTATGAATTTAGCAGATTACGAACTTTTAGCAAAATGACAATGGGATCGTATTGGAATGACGAAATTATAAAAAAGCAGACTTGGCCCCCAGATAGACCGACGATATCGTCAAGGTCGCGGATAACCGGTGGATGCAAGCGGCAGATTTCCGCTCGTTGTGTCGTTCTATTGGGGAGGCCTTTGTTCAACAGTGGACGTCTTTCCGCTGATGATTATGATGATGATGATGAAAGCGCTCCCAATCCTGACTAACTTGAGAAAACTTTGTATCAAATTGACTTGACATTTTTTCGGTAAGAACTTAATTTAATAAATTACCTAATTATCTACACGTTTAGTATCTTGAATATTACGATGAGCAGGATTATTTTGTTAAAATTTCCCTAGATGAATTTAGGTGAGATTAAAAGTGAGTGAGAGATGAGTTGTAATAACCTTCTGACCCATAAAAACTGTCAAAGACCTACGAATGGCAGCCAGGACTAACGGCTATACGTGCTTTCCGAGACACGGTAGGGTTTCGGTATAAAATAAATGGTCACCCATCCACAAACTGACCGCGGTAAGCCATGACCGATCAATACTTAGCCCCACGTGATATTGAATGACCAACATTGGTCATATAATAAAATATTCAAATGTTACACAAGTCGAACTCGTGTCAATTTTCCTGTAATTTACTTAATCGCCTGAAAACTGTCATCTTTGTAATACATATGCTACTTTTAATGGGTTTGTAAATACAGTTGTAAGCTGTTTGTTGATTATACTAGTTTAATGTACTTTGACTCAAATTATAGTAACTAAATTAACTAGATTATAGTGTCATTTGGTCTTTACTTTCTACTAGCTTTTGACCGCGACTTCGTCCGCGTGAATGTCGGTTATCGCGGATACAGAGAAAGTCACGGATTAAAAAGTTCCCCAAGGTACAAGCTATCGTCATATCAAATTTCATCAAAATCAGTTCAGCCGGTTCACCGTGAAAGCGTAACAGACAGGGTTAGTACTTTTGCATTTTTAATATCAGGTAAGCAAGATAAGTAAGGGAAGTATGGAAGCATGGATATAGATTATAAAAGAAGAATTTGGCTGACCTACAGCACACACTCGAGACTAGTCGAATATAATTATATAGGAACGTGAAATTTTGCACATGACTTCCTTTAATAATGTGGGCATCAAGAAAGGATTTTTGGTAAACAAATTAAAAAAGCGGCCAAGTGCGAGTCGGACTCGCCCATGAAGTGTTCAGTAGCAGCAAGTAACATAATATAAAAGTTTTTTTTTTATTTTTGTATTTTTGAGTTGATTGAATGAAAGGTAAATTGCGGTTTACGATTTATGACGTATTTAAAAAAAACTACTTACTAGATCTCGTTCAAACCAATTTTCGGTGGAAGTTTACATGGTATTATACATCATTTTTTTTTTTTTGTTTTATCATTCTCTTATTTTTAGAAGTTACAGGGGGGGGACACACATTTTACCACTTTTGAAGTGTCTCTCGCGCAAACAATTCAGTTTAGAAAAAAAATATATTAGAAACCTCAATATCATTTTTTTAAAGACCTATCCTTATATACCCCACACGTATGGGTTTGATGAAAATAAAATAATGAGTCTCAGTTCTAAGTATGGGGAACCCGCAAAATTTATTGTTTTTTTTTTCTATTTTTTTTTACTTACCAAGTTTCAACAGTATAATTCTTATAGTTTCGGAAAAAATTGGCTGTGACATACGGACGGACGGACAGACAGACATGACGAATCCATAAGGGTTCCGTTTTTTGCCATTTGGCTACGGAACCCTAAAAAACCACTAGAAGACGGCAGCGTCTTTCTGTGCACCATTAACACCTACTGCGATCAAGCATGGCGATTACGACTAAACCCCCCCCCCCCCTTGGGGGAGACCTATGGACAGCTGGTGGCGTTTAAAGGTTGACATAATGATAATGGAATTAAAGACTTTTTGCTATGCCCTACAGGGTACCTTAGCTTTAACTGCCACACTCAAAGACATTACTTAATAATAATGAATCATTAACTTTAATTGACTAATATAAACTGGAACGCTGTCAGTCAAAAATGAGTTGTTGACATGTGCCAAGTTATGTTGGTCAATTAAAGTTAATGTTTAATTATTATTAAGTGATGTCTCTGAGTGTGGCAGTAAGCCATTGTAAGAACTTTCAACAATATGGAATGCAAATAAAGATATGAATATAAACCCATAAGGGGGCGAAATGGGGGGAATTCGATTGTATGAAAATTGTTATTTTTTGGGTTGATCAACTTGAATCTTAACATGAACGCGAACTACGAACCTTCTTAGTAAATAAAAATATTTAATGACATTAGTTTTTTTAACCACTCGTCAAAAAGGGCCTAGTTGCTGAGTTTGTAGGGTAATACATTTATTTATATGTTTTACACGGCTTAATAAACCAATAACATAAATCAAGGTTTCTAATAACATAAAACATGAACTAATAACAAAAATGAAGGCACATAACCATTAAATTTAATCTTCTCTAGCTGTGCCCCTCTCATATTTCTGATTATGTACACTCCTCTTTTCATATCTAGTCCAATCTTCTTTGAAACAAGCTTCCTCTCGATATCAGGACGGCCACCAGTCGGTATGCATTTAAACGGCAATTGCGGATATACTTTCTACATACTTTCTACATAAGTAGGCAGAGTCATCTCACAAACAGTTAGTCATAAACGTCTTTTCTTTTTTGTAAAATTGTATGTGTGTACGTGTGTGTGTTTGTTGTGTGTGTGTGTGTGTTTTTTGTTTATATATATGTGTATATGTTAACGGAAAAGTGTGTAATCCATCATTGTATACAATTCCTAAAATAGATAGGAAATCTATGATATATTTTGTAATATACACTTTTCCTAGGAAATCTGTACATTTCCTTAATAGCAATCAGAAATGTATTACATTCTTGCTGTTTGTAAGTATAGCGGGGATAGCGGAGCGAGGGGAGGGTATTGCATCGTAGTCTTGGCTAGAACCGATGACGACCTGTATCAAATTGGTACAAAAAATGGAATCCTAAAACAATTATATTCTAGATCTCAGTTCAATATTTGTCCGTGAGATCTGCTGGATATCAAGGATGTACCGAGTACGGAAATTCCTCTACGCGCAGTTGCAAATCTTCAATCAACTGGAACCAGTCAACGATTCAAACAGTGCCTTTGCAAGAAGAATTGTAGTACAACAATAGTTTATTTTTATAGCACAGGCATCAGTGCTATAAAAATAAATTATTGTGTACTTCAAAGTGCCACTCCAGCTTACCCTGCAAAAATAAATAAGTTCTTTAGCTGAAATACTCGTGGGCGTCACATGCAGCTGGACACTGTGATGCCAGAAGCTACTTTGATGTCATATGATAGAGTCTAATTGTATGTATCTAGCCACATGTGCGGCCTTCTTAACAAATCGTTTAAAAAAAAATAGAAAGACCTACTCTTATATTGTGATGACATAGAATTACTTAAATGACAGACTGATTACTTACCAAATGAAAATTTATACGTATTAAATTATACGTAGATTTCATGCGTGCTAGATGGACCTTGAAAAGGAATAAATAGTTGATTTTTGATGTTTAATTAGTATTAAGCCCTATGAATATTTTATATTTTACGATGTGATTGTTACAGCTAATTATGTCAACGAGAACCTTAATAAAAAGTCTGAGTTCAGTTTACAAACGTGTTTTATTTATTTTAGTCACAGTAAGCATTACGTTTTTATATATTTCCTAGTATCATCTCGGAATTGCATACAATTCCTAGGAAATACGTACATTTCACAGGAAATGTGTGTATTAAGGAATCTTTGAAACATTATTTTACACATTTCCTAAGTAGGTTCGGAAGGGTATCTAATTTCCTAGGAATTGTGTACAATTCCTAGGTTTCATACATTTCCGGTAACATATATATTATATTAGTTATATATTTTTTTTTATATTCAGTTCACCTATGTTGTTTTTTTAACTATGCACCTGTCATGTTATCTCTTCACCACTCTTAGTTGACTGGTAGAGAATGCCTAAGGCATTAAATCCGCCTTTGTACCTTTGTGCATGAAGTATAAATAAATAAATAAATTGGCGAATTTATTTTCGAACGGATCGCAGTCAGGGTTGGCTTCCACGACATAACCTATACGAATGAAGTCGCGAGCAAAGTGCTGGTTAACGTCTAGCTCTTTTACACAATAATGATTTCATTAACATTCCTTTTCTACATTTATGTTTAGTTATTATTTATTTATCTACGTTAGTTTCTAATCTATATTCAAATCTACAAAGAAGATTTTCTTTCAAAATCATGAAGTAAACACTCAGGCGTTTAAATCTTCTCAAGGCTCCCCATGCCTCGAGGCCGTTGTCAAGGAAATTGCATTCTGTACCCGAGACCCCTACAAGGGTTCCTCACTACAACGTGGACCCCAATCCAACAATGGAACTGCTTAAACTAGGAATAGGGTACACAAGTTTCGTAATGTAGGGTGTTAATGATATTTGACATCTGCCATTTGGCGTTTTGGATCAAAGTCACAATTATTATTTTTCTTCTCTGTGACAACCAACAAAAAAGATCTCATATAAAATATTACAAATAAAAACTAAACTTAAAATGTGGTAATAAATCTATGTTTGGATATGAACATGCTGGGGGCGCCTTTGGCCGTGAACAACAATAAACCAAAAAATATGACAAATGAATGACTGACTTAGGCGGTAATCTGCTACGATTTTGACAGTTT
The DNA here is from genome assembly GCA_947361185.1 of Charanyca ferruginea. NCBI lineage: Eukaryota > Metazoa > Arthropoda > Insecta > Lepidoptera > Noctuidae > Charanyca > Charanyca ferruginea. The sequence goes on along the minus strand of OX376058.1, from coordinate 23,806,980 downwards.
CTTTGATCAGTGACCCACCATTAGAACGTCATTGTGCAGTCATTGCTTTTAATTCGACCGACCAATGATAGACCATTATGAATTTAGCAGATTTCGAACTATTAGCAAAATGACAAAGGGATCGTGTTGGCATGACGAAATTTAAAAAATAGCAGGCTTGGCCCCCAGTTTTCCTCACAATGTTTTCCTTCACTGGTCCTTCACAAGGCGGATTGACTATTTCAGACTTACCTTAATTATAAAATTAAGGTAAGTGTGGTGATTATTGCTCGTGCCTTCTCTGTATCAGAAGAGGCCTGTGCCCTGCAGTGGGACAATTAAAGCCTGGTATTATTATTATTGTATTTCAAAAAACAATTGAATTTATAATTTACGAATTTTTAAATTTTCTGTAAGTAATACCCAGACTGCTGAAAACCGTTTGTAATTATTTTAATGAAACAATCTCAATCAATCGGCTTTTTTATATTATTAATTTAATTTCGCCCGCAGCAAAAGCTTGTTAACGATGCCCACTCGAACGAATCCGCTTGTTATTTATAAAGTTTCAGTCGTATCATTCATTACAGACTATCGACTAGACTATCTGATTGATTTTTTCATTCAATTGTATCTTCTTGTTTACAGTTTTTCAGGTTATTTTTCAAACAAGGTTTTTGAATTCGACGAATTTTATTGGCAGGGGGTTATTCTCATGACTTTTAGGAACATTCGAAAACTAATTTTAGTCAAAATCTGTCAAAAATATCTCTAACTTACAGCACAAAACTTACGTACTTTGTGCTTACAAGAATTTACTGACGTTAATTGTCAGTGAAATTAGATTGCGACTACATTTGGAACGTTTTTAATTAGGAAAATTTAGCTTTATTTAGTTCTTTATTTTTCCTTCCTCTTGAATCACTATATCTATTGCTGAAAACTGCATTAACATTCGTTTCGAAGTTTAAAAGATTTAATCGTACAGCCAGCGGAAGCGACTTTGTTCTGTACTATGTAGAGATACTGAATCCCGAAAAAAAAACATTTATAAAATCTTCAAAACCTATGCTGCAATCTATTTAACCCGTCGCCCGCCACCCCAACACAATCGCTCACGGATGACGACACAACCCTATCGCGCCTGCACACTCACTGCATTCACTGAGTTTAATTGTATTTAATCGTTGTGCTGTTTTTATTGCATAGAATATAAGGATTTTGATTTATTTTATCATCATTTTGGACGTCAACGTGGGCGCGGTGCATGCACGAGCGAATCTCGTACCCCCATCCATAGGTCGGTCCAGGAACACCGTGGTGGTTTTAGCCAGTACGAGTCCAGCACACCTCCCCGTCTTCCCCTCATAGGGGATAGTCCATGAGGATTTCCTCACGTTAAGAAAAAGGCAATTCGACACGACCGCCTAGAGATCAGACAGAGAAACAATGGGCTTGCGTAGTTGCCGTGGCGCTGTGCTGCCACAAATGTTTAAATCCCGGGTTACTACTGATAAATTCCTAAAAATTGAGAATGAGTACCTATTCCTTAAAAAGAATACACAAATGTTACATAATAAACTAGATCTTGCTTATAAAGCCAAGTTTCTAGAAGCCGATGCTTCCATTATCGGTCTATAGTAGTAGAATTACTGATTGAACTCATTCTTTTTATCACAACCAATCAAATCAAACCTCAACAACAAAAGGCAACAATAGGTTGCAATGATTTGATAAAAGGTTTGGTTTAAATATGGAACAAAAAAAAGGAAAAGTGTCGCAGCCCCAATTTAAATAATAGAAAAATCATTAAATATATGTACTTCATCATTATTCTTTTTTATCCGACTTCAAAAAGGAGGAGGTTATCAATTCGAATGTTTGTATTTTTTTTTATGTATAAAAAAAAATAACTCTCTCATATATAGACGGATTTGCAAAATTCTTTTTTGTTCGAAAGGGGGTTATTCCGAAATGGTCCCATATAATTTTTACCAAAATTGATCTAGCCTTTTATGAGAAAATCAACAAATTCCAAAAAAAAATACTTAGACGACGTTTTAGTTTCATCAATCTTTGGGGATTTACAATGTCTTTTAAATGTGCCGCCGTTTCTTAATGGATTTGGATGTTAGGGCAAGACTAAAAAGCGAAAAATAAAAAGTTAAAAAAAAAACCGCCTTCAAAAACTAAAAAGTGATAAATAACTTTAGCACAGAACACACATTACTTTACTTTCGGAAGTCAGTGGCAATACAAAACAACAAACTCAAAGCCACCGCCACCGACTTCCGAAAGTTAAGTAATGTGTGTTCTGTGCTAAAGTTATTTATCACTTTTTAGTTTTTGAAGGCGGTTTTCTTTTTTTTTTAAACTTTTTTACCGTTCAGTTTGTCATAGTTTACAGGCACGAATATAGCAGCGTCCAAAACTTAACCCAAAAGCGCCTCCACTAGTTGTCAATATTTCAACCCTCCAAACGATATCCTTCAAGTTATACCAACATGACCTAACTCCCTTCCCAATTTACGTGTAAACGCGGTTATTCGGTTATTTGGTTCATTCGCCGACACCTAGCCATTCGTCAATGAAGGTAATCATCGGACGTCGACCTCAGGGGGACTGACTGATCAATATTTTCTGTCTTTCCGTACTGTTTGACAGTTTTCGATAGGTCATTTGTATGACACGTGAATTTGAAGATGAATATTTTTCTGACGGATTTGCCGAATTGAATGTAGGTCGAAACGTATGTAGGTCTACAAGTTGCTTGTCTAATATTTATGTAGAGATTTAAATGTTTTTGTTTTTCTAAACAAACACGAAGAACATTATTTTCATAGTAAGCTTTTTGATTGCCTATGTGAATGAAGAAAAATCATCTGCACTAATATTATAAAGGGAAAAGATTCGATTTTTTGTAATTAATAAACTCCAAAATAAAAGGAAAGACATTTTTTCCTTGATATTTAACTATCAATAAAATTTGGGATCTGTATGAATCAAAAATCGATTACCTACCTCATCTATGAAAGATCATCACTTGAGAATGGTTCAACAGAAAAGATTTAATTTTTTTTTTTTTTTTCGAAAATTTTAGTGCAAGGCAAGGTATAGGTCATGGCAAATGTATGAAAGATATTTTTTTCACAAAATTACTATCTATTTTATCCATAGTAAAAGTCGGTTATTGGGATGGTTTTTTTTTATTAATATATATACAAAAGCGAAGCCGGGGTGGGTCGGTAGTTAAAGATAAAGATATCTAACTCAAAAAAAAAAGAATGTCTTTCATACTAACTTTACTTCTACATAATTACAATTTAAAAAAACACATCCCGACAAATACAAAACTTACAAAGAACTATTAATACTAATTACACTTTATCGAAAGTGTTTTAAAAGCTATTAAGTAATTAAATCATTATCTATGATTGCTTTCATAAAAGCCGAGTCATCTATTACAGTGACCCATTTTAACGCCTAAATCATGCAGTGAATAGACTTAGTAGGCCATGTGAGTAATATTATTATGGACTTTTTTAATAGGCATAATCATAATATTAATGTTTGATGCGAAGAAGGAAACCCTGGTTATAGCCCTATTAGTTATACTAGGCAAGCGTACTCCACCTTAGGTCGCATCATCACTTAAGATCAGGTGAGTTGAACCCTAGTTATGAAACGAACTCGGCACGACACGGCACGGCATAGCACGATCTCAGCTTGCACATTTGAGTGAATCTGTTTGTCTATTCTAAACTTTAGTTAGTAGGACAGTCTGTGACTTTCATCCGAATTTGTAACACGTCTCAATATAAACTTAATGAAGTAATTAGTTATTTTTATCTTTTTAAAGTCTTATGAAGCGCTCCCGAAAGACGCAGTGTTGGTAGGCCTCTCACCAGGGCCTCAAGTCTGCTATTACAATAGTGTCAGAATGGTCTATCATTGATTTCATAATTGTTGATTTTAACAAGTTTGGTAATCTACTAATATAATGGCGTCATTATGACTTTCCATTGGTCAACCACTGACACGCCATTTAAAGAAATTATATAGAATGGTAATCTCGTACAAAATGACAAATGAATGACTGACATAGGCGGTAATCTGCTAAAATTGTTACAGTTCCTTTGATCAGTGACCTACCATTAGAACGTCATTGTGTAGTCATTGCTTTTAATTCGACCGACCAATATTCGACCATTATGAATTTAGCAGATTACGAACTTTTAGCAAAATGACAATGGGATCGTGTTGGAATGACGAAATTATAAAAATAGCAGACTTGGCCCCCAGATAGACCGACGATATCGTCAAGGTCGCGGGTAACCGGTGGATGCAAGCGCAGGTTGCCGCTCGTTGTGGCGTTCTATCGGGGAGGCCTATGTTCAACAGTGGACGTCTTTCCGCTGATGATTATGATGATGATGATGAAAGCGCTCCCAATCCTGACTAACTTGACAAAACTTTGTATCAAATTGACTTGAAATTTTTTCGGTAAGAACTTAATTTATTAAATTACCTAATTATCTACACGTTTAGTATCTTGAATATTACGATGAGCAGGATTATTTTGTTAAAATTTCCCTAGATGAATTTAGGTGAGATTAAAAGTGAGTGAGAGATGAGTTGTAATAACCTTCTGACCCATAAAAACTGTCAAAGACAATGCGAAGACGAATGGCAGCCAGGACTAACGGCTATACGTGCTTTCCGAGACACGGTAGGGTTTCGGTATAAAATAAATGGTCATCCATCCACAAACTGACCGCGGTAAGCCATGACCGATCAATACTTAGCCCCACGTGATATTGAATGACCAACATTGGTCATATAATAAAATATTCAAATGTTACACAAGTCGAACTCGTGTCAATTTTCCTGTAATATACTTAATCGCCTGAAAACTGTCATCTTTGTAATACATATGCTACTTTTAATGGGTTTGTAAATACAGTTGTAAGCTGTTTGTTGATTATACTAGTTTAATGTACTTTGACTCAAATTATAGTGACTAAATTAACTAGATTATAGTGTTATTTGGTCTTTACTTTCTACTAGCTTTTGACCGCGACTTCGTCCGCGTGAATGTCGGTTATCGCGGATACAGAGAAAGTCGCGGATTAAAAAGTAGCCTATTTCGTTCCCCAAGGTACAAGCTATCGTCATATCAAATTTCATCAAAATCAGTTCATCCGGGTCACCGTGAAAGCGTTACAGACAGGGTTAGGTTAGGTTAGGTACTTTTGCATTTTTAATATCAGGTAAGCAAGATAAGTAAGGGAAGTATGGAAGCATGGATAAAGATTATAAAAGAAGAACTTGGCTGACCTACAGCACACACTCAAACTACTCGAATAAAATTAGGAACGTGAAATTTTCCACATGGCTTCCTTTTATAATGTATACCCTGTTCACAATAAGATTAGACATTTACTCAAACCTTTTTTACAGTCCGTTCAACCGATTTTGACGTCTATTGCGTTGGTAGCATGACAAATGGCAACTGCAGTAAACAGTTGTTATTGTAACCACTTTTTTGCCTCTAATGTCATCCTTAAGCCTACGGAATAGAAGTAAGGGACTGTAAAAAAGGTTTGTGTTTATGTCTAATCTTATTGTGAACAGGGTATAGGTGGGCATTAAGAAAGGATTTTTAGTAATCAAATTAAAAAAGCGGCCAAGTGCGAGTCGGACTCACCCATGAAGTGTTCAGTAGCAGCAAGTAACATAATATAAAAGCTTCTTTTTATTTTTGTATTTTTGAGTTGATTGAATGAAAGGTAAATTGCGGTTTACGATTTATGACGTATTCAAAAAAAACTACTTACTGACTCTCGTTCAAACCAATTTTCGGTGGAAGTTTACATGGTATTATACATCATTTTTTTTTTGTTTTATCATTCTCTTATTTTTAGAAGTTACAGGGACACACACACACACATTTTACCACTTTGGAAGTGTCTCTCGCGCAAACAATTCAGTTTAGAAAAATAAATATTAGAAACCTCAATATCATTTTTTAAAGACCTATCCTTATATAATAATAATAAAAATAATAATAATAATATGTGGGGACATTTTCACACACGGCTATCTGACCCCAAACTAGGGAGACCCTGTACTATGGGTGTCAGACAGCTGATATACATACACAAATATTTTTTTTTTTGTAAATACGTACATATATAGATAAACAACGCCCAGACACAAGGCAAACACAAGTGCTCATCACACAAATGTTTACCCTGGGCGGGAATCGAACCCGCAACACGCTGCGCAGCAGTCGATCGCTCAGCCACTGCGCCAACCGTGTCGTCTTGTCGTTATATACCCCAAAATTTATTTCAACAGTATAGTTCTTATAGTTTTCCAGTTTCAACAGTATAGTTCGGAAAAAAGTGGCTGTGACGTACGGACGGACGGACAGACAGACATGACGAATCCATAAGGGTTCCGTTTTTTGCCATTTGGCTACGGAATCCTAAAAAACCACTAGAAGACAGCAGCGTCTTTCTGTGCACCATTAACACCTACTGCGATCAAGCATGGCGATTACGACTAAACCCCCCCCCCCCCCTTGGGGGAGACCTATGAACAGCTGGTGGCGTTTAAAGGTTGACATAATGATAATGGAATTAAAGACTTTTTGCTATGCCCTACAGGGTACCTTAGCTTTAACTGCCACACTCAAAGACATTACTTAATAATAATGAATCATTAACTTTAATTGACTAATATAAACTGGAACGCTGTCAGTCAAAAATGAGTTGTTGACATGTGCCAAGTTATGTTGGTCAATTAAAGTTAATGTTTCATTATTATTAAGTGATGTCTCTGAGTGTGGCAGTAAGCCATTGTAAGAACTTTCAACAATATGGAATGCAAATAAAGATATGAATATAAACCCATAACGGGGCGAAATGGGGGAAATTCGATTGTATGAAAATTGTTATTTTTTGGGTTGATCAACTTGAACTTAACATGAATGCGAACTACGAACCTTAGTAAATAAAAATATTTGATGACATTAGTTTTTTTAAACACTCGTCAAAAAGAGCCTAGTTGCTGAGTTTGTAGGGTAATACATTTATTTATATGCTTTACACGGCTTAATAAACCAATAACATAAATCAAGGTTTCTAATAACATAAAACATGAACTAATAACAAAAATGAAGGCACATAACCATTAAATTTAATCTTCTCTAGCTGTGCCCCTCTCATATTTCTGATTATGTACACTCCTCTTTTCATATCTAGTCCAATCTTCTTTGAAACAAGCTTCCTCTCGATATCAGGACGGCCACCAGTCGGTATGCATTTAAACGGCAATTGCGGATATACTTTCTACATACTTTCTACATAAGTAGGCAGAGTCATCTCACAAACAGTTAGTCATAAACGTCTTTTCTTTTTTGTAAAATTGTATGTGTGTACGTGTGTGTATGTGTGTGTGTGTTGTGTGTGTGTGTGTGTTTTTTGTTTATATATATGTGTATATGTTAACGGAAAAGTGTGTAATCCGTCATTGTATACAATTCCTAAAATAGATAGGAAATCTATGATATATTTTGTAATATACACTTTTAATAGGAAATCTGTACATTTCCTAAATAGCAATCAGAAATGTATTACATTCTTGCTGTTTGTAAGTATAGCGGGGATAGCGGAGCGAGGGGAGGGTATTGCATCGTAGTCTTGGCTAGAACCGATGACGACCTGTATCAAATTGGTACAAAAAATGGAATCCTAAAACAATTATATTCTAGATCTCAGTTCAATATTTGTCCGTGAGATCTGCTGGATATCAAGGATGTACCGAGTACGGAAATTCCTCTACGCTCAGTTGCAAATCTTCAATCAACTGGAACCAGTCAACGATTCAAACAGTGCCTTTGCAAGAAGAATTGTAGTACAACAATAGTTTATTTTTATAGCACAGGCATCAGTGCTATAAAAATAAATTATTGTGTACTTCAAAGTGCCACTCCAGCTTACCCTGCAAAAATAAATAAGTTCTTTAGCTGAAATACTCGTGGGCGTCACATGCAGCTGGACACTGTGATGCCAGAAGCTACTTTGATGTCATATGATAGAGTCTAATTGTATGTATCTAGCCACATGTGCGGCCTTCTTAACAAATCGTTTAAAAAAAAATAGAAAGACCTACTCTTATATTGTGATGACATAGAATTACTTAAATGACAGACTGATTACTTACCAAATGAAAATTTATACGTATTAAATTATACGTAGATTTCATGCGTGCTAGATGGACCTTGAAAAGGAATAAATAGTTGATTTTTGATGTTTAATTAGTATTAAGCCCTATGAATATTTTATATTTTACGATGTGATTGTTACAGCTAATTATGTCAACGAGAGCCTTAATAAAAAGTCTGAGTTCAGTTTACAAACGTGTTTTATTTATTTTAGTCACAGTAAGCATTACGTTTTTATATATTTCCTAGTATCATCTCGGAATTGCATACAATTCCTAGGAAATACGTACATTTCACAGGAAATGTGTGTATTAAGGAATCTTTGAAACATTATTTTACACATTTCCTAAGTAGGTTCGGAAGGGTATCTAATTTCCTAGGAATTGTGTACAATTCCTAGGTTTCATACATTTCCGGTAACATATATATTATATTAGTTATATATTTTTTTTATATTCAGTTCACCTATGTTGTTTTTTTAACTATGCACCTGCCATGTTATCTCTTCACCACTCTTATTGACTGGTAGAGAATGCCTAAGGCATTAAGTCTGCCTTTGTACCTTTGTGCATGAAGTATAAATAAATAAATTGGCGAATTTATTTTCGAACGGATCGCAGTCCGGGTTGGCTTCCACGACATAATCTATACGAATGAAGTCGCGAGCAAAGTGCTGGTTAACGTCTAGCTCTTTTACACAATGATGATTTCATTAACATTCCATTTCTACATTTATGTTTAGTTATTATTTATTTATCTACGTTAGTTTCTAATCTATATTCAAATGTACAAAGAAGATTTTCTTTCAAAATCGTGAAGTAAACACTCAGGCGTTTAAATCTTCTCAAGGGTCCCCATGCCTCGAGGCCGTTGTCAAGGAAATTGCATTCTGTACCCGAGACCCCTACAAGGGTTCCTCACTACAACGTGGACTCCAATCCAACAATGGAACTGCTTAAACTAGGAATAGAGTACACAAGTTTCGTAATGTGGGGTGTTAATAATATTTGTCATCTTTTGAAAGTGTCTTTCAATCGTTTAATTTAAATAAATAATGGCTTTAAATAGACTAGTCTAAATCTTCTTGTTATTTTAAATGAAACTTTTTTGATGCATTAACTGGTAGATCATTTTGGACAAAGCATTAATAATAATAATAATTCATTTATTTCAGAAAACTGGTTCTATAGACAATAAATAATAATAATAATTCATTACAACATTATCACATACAAATTATAAATTATAAAAGTTAGAATTTAATTACAATCACAATAAATAGATGGGATAATTACACAATAAAAATTATATCACAGACGCTAGACTAATTAATACCAAATTAACCAAATTAATACCAAAACTTATCAAATAAGGTATTATTGGACTTTAGTATAATATCTACAGCAATATTTTTAAAATTATTAATTCGTTTTAATAGTATTTTATTGGCCTTTAGATACCGTACCTATAAATCGACAGTTTGCAATTTCACATCTTTTGTCCTAGTAATAAGACTAACTTACCATTGATCCACATAATATTACACTCACGTGGAAAAACAATTGAGACACCAATAAAAAAAACTGCTAAATTTACAATGAACATGCACAACATAACTACATATGAAAACTTTCCAATATTTTTTGCATGTGAGTGTAGTTTCTCAACTCCATACTCTCCGTAGTCTTACCAAGAACTTACCAAACTCTTAGTTAATGTGATGCATGATTTGTATAACAAACTTAGCAATCCGCCATCGATTATAAGCACCATACTTGATACTTTGGCCGTATTTCATCAAAATAGTAATCTGGGTCAATCTTGAATGACTTTTAGTCGATTCTGCTCTAATAGCGATCCGGCCATACATTGAACTAAAAGGGCAACTTTTGAATGTAAAGGTCACTTCGTTAAATCAATCAAAAGGTCAATTTAGGGCAATACTACTTTTAGGAACGTTGCATATTATTTTAATCTCAGCCTCAAGCTATCAAAAATGGCTCTAATTTATCAAAACAAATAAAAAAATAAAAATGTTTATTGCAGCAACATAATTTATAAATTACGTTAGTACAGTGAGGAGTATCTTTAGGCAAACAGTTTGCTTGTGTTAGGATATCCTGCTCTTCCCAAGTTATATAAGTGTTATTTGACTTGACTATTTAATAAGTAGGCTTACAAGCTTACAAAAATTAAATAAGAAAAAAAAACAATGCAGTATTTGAGAGAATGACATGAGCGCGCTGGTTTGTGTGTGTGTGCAGTGTGAAAGTGTGTGTGTAAACAATATTGATGTGAAAGGTCCCGTAGTTAGAGGAAAACTATATTTTGTGACATTTTTTTATTGTCGCTAAGGAAACCTAGATTTTTTTATTGTCTCTGAGATGACATTACGATTAGATTTTGAACTTTAATTTAGGAAAATTGACCTTCTGTTTATATTGTCTGATTGGTTAGGTACAAAATTTAAAAAGTACTTTGTATTTTTGTTCTCAAATAATGTTCCTATTTCAGCAAATTATGTCCAATCACGTTTGAGTCGATTTGCATAATAATATCTTTTATTATACAAATCGATTAAAGTGTGGTTATGTTTATAAATGTGAAAGTTTGTTAAGATGGATGAATGTTCGTTACTCTTTCAAGCTTACGGCTGAATAGAATTATCTGAAAGAATCATGGCGAGATCCATAAATTCATTTGTATGAATAATTTAAAACATTTAGAGGGTTCAAAATATTTTCTAATGTGGAGAATACATTACCAGGAGTAGATTGATAATTATACTTACCATATTTTTAAACCCCCGCATAAATAAAATATTTTGAAATGAAAATAATACTTTTTCGTTTCATCTCGTTGCTCATGTTGTGTTTAGGAAAAAAAGAAAGGGATATATGTAATGGTCACCAAAGAATACTTTAGGATCTTAAGCTCCCTTACCAAAAAATTATACTAAATTATACCAAATGTACTAAATGGTCACCAAATCTTAGTGAGCAAAATAACCAAAATCTTTTTGACCCCCCCGGGACGAATCCGACATGGTTAGGTTACAACTGTAACCCCCTCCATAATCAAATCGCTTTTTACAGTCAAACTCATACATTTCTACAATACTTTAGGAAACACCATTTTAGTGACCATTTACTATTTTTGGTTTTATTTTATTTACTATTATTGGTGATCAATTAGTAGATCTGGAGGTTCGTTAAACACAAGCCAAAAGAAAGTGACAAGTGACATTAACGGATCTATCAAATTGGCAGACAAGTGATATTGTGACAAGTGTGTGGAAAAAAAAAATCATTCTTTGTGACATTATTTCCCATAAAACGACGCAATTTCAGTGTAAGAACTGCGAAACGGCGACTGTCAGTGTCACTGTTACTGTCACCGGCCGTTTTGTTCTGAAATAATGAGCTTTTCGTTAAACTATTCACTTTTAACATCCATTTTTATTACGGGGTAAAAACATTGTAAATGCCTGAAGCCACTCTTTATGTACCCAAGAGTATCAGAATTAGAATTTCAACTTCTCTAAACATCTTTTTTTTGTCGTACAAAAAAAAAGAGGTTTCCTGCCATGATGCTTGGGCATATGTGTATTATTGATTTAACTTAAGGCGACGATATACGACTTTTACAGATTTTAAACTGACAATCACGTCAAAATGTGCAGTGTAAATGATTTGAAAAAAATGTATGTTAAACTAGAACATTCTCTTAATCACTTAGTAAGTGAATATTTTTAATTATATTCATATTATATAGTTTAATTAATACGTGAAGTTGTGTCTGACGCGGACATAACATTGACAATCACATAAAATCTACCAGGTATAATTAAACGAAACTTACACCATCTTACAGACAATTTTATTATCTATCTTTTAGTATACGCCTTTTTTTAATTTTGAAAGAATACTACTTTTATTTAATTTTTTCGACTAAACTTTGAGAGTTTTGGACGCAAAACTGGTGCAGAACGGACGCAGTCTGCGTCCAAAACTTTCAAAATTTTGTCGAAAAAATTAAATAAAAGTAGTATTCTTTCAAAATTAAAAAAAAGGCGTATACTAAAAGATAGATAATAAAATTGTCTGTAAGTTGGTGTAAGATTCGTTTAATTATACCTGGTAGATTTTGTGTGATTGTCAATGTTTTGTCCGCGTCAGACACAACTTCACGTATTAATTAAACTATGTAATATGAATATAATTAAAAATATTCACCTACTAAGTGATTAAGAGAATGTTCTAGTTTAACATATATTTTTTTCAAATCATTTACACTGCACATTTTGACGTGATTGTCAGTTTAAAATCTGTAAAAGTCGGTTAATAGCCCCTTAACACATAGGATTACGGCCTGTTTTTATGTTCCCTAAGTATACCTGGGTTTTTACCTGAATTAAAGACTTTTGCTTAATTCTGAAGTCGAAGATGCAAACAAAGTTGCGAGCTGGAGCTAGTAATGCATATTTTCAAAAATCACTCGTTAATATTTCAGAAATAATTGTTTGTGAAATTATTTATAATATTGATTGCAATTAGCACCAATTTCTTACTATAAAGTTAACTGTTTTCCCATATATATACTAATATTATGAAGAGATAATATTTGTATGTAGGGATACACTCTGGAACTGCTGAACTAATTTACATAAATATTTCACCAACGGGTTATAACTACGCGACGTTATCCCTAAATGCAACAAGATTATTTGTATTGCAAATTATGGAAGTCAGATAGTATCAAAGTAGATTTATTAATAATAATTTATTCTAGCTTTGGCATAACTACTGGGTACTCTATGTCATAGTAGGTTTATAGTAGGTTATATTTTATTATTATCTAAAATTTGGGATTCGAAATAAGAAATCCCGCGGACGACATCGCGAGCAAAGTGCTAGTAATCAATAATTTTACAAGCCAATAAATATAAATACAAATTAAATATATTTACCTATTCTTTATGACAACCAATCACCTAAAGGCCGAATAAATTAATAATAATCCATACAAAGGGCGACAAAAACGTAAGTAAAGGATTTAGAAATACAATTTTCTGCACGAGAAGCCACCGATCACTGCTTACCGAAGAATTCCGTGTGACATCACCATTTTGAAATAGAAATAAAATTGATTTGCGTCAATAGAAATGTGACAGCATTGGATTTTCACTGAGGAGTACGGAAAATGTGTGCTTTGGTGGCATTTGTGAAAGAATTTTGCATTTATTGTTACGATTTGCGTATAGTATCGAGGAATTTTATGAGACACACGATGGAAGGAATGTCGTGACATACTTTTACCTTGAATACCTACAGTACATGAATCTAGCGGTGAAATTTTAAATCGGTTATTAAAAAAGAAAGTTAACTCTCTGTCTCTTCTTTTTAGTCGTTCACTCTTGACAGAGTGGTCGTGGTCATGGGACGTCGCCAGTAACTGCGGTCGCAGCTTTCGCGTCCCTTTTCCACCGGTCTCTATTGGCTGCATGGCGAGCATATTCTGTCACAGGAATCTTGGTGACAGATTCGATTGAGTCTGTCCATCGGGTTGGCGATTGACCACGAGATCTTGAGCCCTCGACTGTACCCTGAATCACCAAACGCTCCATGGGTGTTGTGCCCAACGTGTCCAAAGAATCTGAGAATTGGTAATTGTACAAGTGACGAGAGTCTTTGTATAAATATTGACAAGTTAGTCCGATGAGCGGTCCAGCTTACTCTAAGCATGCGTCTCAAACACCACATTTTCAGGGCATCGATCTTGCGATTACACAGCGTTTAGATATTTTTTTTTATTTATTTGTTTATTAGTTTGGCAACAGCTTCTGTATTACATTGTCCAGCAGACGATCTTTTCAAACATATGGAGCAATGGGTGTGAAAGAGAAAAGAGAAAAAATATTAAAAGATTCTCCGTAAACTTGTTTAAAAGAACCCATGTACAGTCAGCAAAAGAGATAAGTATCCATGTCGTCGGGAATAGTTGAAGATTTCTTAGAAACCAATGGGGGTTTTCAAATTAAATTTTATTAAATCATTGAACTGTTTATTCTCTATTAATTGTATTTTATTTTATTCATAAACACCTATCGGTTTCTAAGTAAACTTCAACTGTTTCCGGCGACATGGTTACTTATCTCCTTCGGTGACCGTACATAGATTCACTCTCTTTCTGCTGTCAGATATACCGGTGGAACAGGGTTGTTGTGTTTTATTCATTGGCTTCCTGGTTCCATCCCAAGCCCTGTGCGGACCCTGGCTGGGCCTCATCAGGTCGAACAAAGTAATAGTAACATGGCTTTTAATAGTTTACGTCAAAAATACTCGCCTACCAAGATACGGGCTTTGCCTAGTTTAGGGTCCACGGCTACATCATTACTGTGTTCTGTTCTAATTTTATAAACACTGTGCATCTAATCTATTATTCAAATATTCGGATTGAGATTACAAGTGTGTTACGTAACTACTCCATAGCTAGTGAATATTTTTTTAGTTTTTGTAGGTCATCATCTACCTAGCCTTTTCCTAACTTTCTAGGTAGTGGGCTTCTAGTTTAACCTAATTCAGCTGCATTCTGAAAAAAAAAATACATTAAGAACTGCATATCTAACCTACATAACCAGTTACTAGGCAACATAATGTAATTTTTTTTTTTATATTATTATAGGCTTGCGTTTGACCGCAACTCACCTGATCTTAAGTGATGATGCGGCCTAAGGTGGAGCACGCTTGCCTAGAATAAACCGGTTCACTCGGTGCATGTCTGTTGGTAAGACTGGTTGTCTTTAACTTTCGGACTTCTGGCTATCCGTAATGACTGTCAATGATCTACGAATGACAGCCGGGACCAACGGTTTTAATAGAGGTAGGTACCTACCTAATCATAACTCTAGAAATAGTCTCGGAAATTACAAGCATAAAGCACAAAAAATTATACAACTCTTGCACTTCATTCCAACACTGCTTTCAGAAAAGCCACACGATAAAACCGCGGGAAGTAACCAATAAAAATGCATTTCCAAAGCCAAACGTTACGAAGCTAGAGTAGATACAGTCAACACCTAATCAAGACTAACATTTGAACTAAAATACCGACCATACTGCTACGACATAAGAGCACTGTCAATGCTTATTGTTACCAAAAACATGCGGTTGACTATACCAGCGGAAATGGAACTGACTTGGCGGAGATTCCCGAGTTGCGGTGCCGGGAGAATTGCTAATTAGCAGGAAATAAACTGTAGAACCGGGCGTGAACATAAAACGGTGGGAATGTTAGGAATTTCAAAATAGAGGGGATGATGAAGATGAATAAAGAAATATTGTTATTGTTCAACATGGGAAAAATACTAGGTATACTTATAGAAGACCGTGGCCCTGGTCCACAAATTTAAGGTGGTTCAGCCTGCTATGGAGAGAGCTATGTGTGGTTTCTGTGGTAGATAGAATTTGCAATGAAGTCATGAAGTGGAAGTGGGCCGGCCACGTCAGCAGACCGACAGACGGTAGATGGAGTAGACACGCTCTAGAACGGAGACTGCGTTTGGGCAAGTGTAGTGTGGGACGCCCTGCGGCACGTTGAAGAACGACGATTTGGAGAAGGTGGCTGGCAGCGGATGGATGCAGGCTGCCCAAGACCGGTTTGATGGCGTTTTCTGGGGAAGACCTACGTTCAGCAGTGGCCGGCAATAGGCTGATATATATATTATATACTTGTGGAAGAATACTAGGTATACTTATGATTGAAGAAATTTATTTCTCAATAGGAAATTACAGTACTTCCGCGTAGGAGCTTGCATGACTTTGTCATAACTTGGAAAATGTTGGTGTAAGTTAGTTTTTTCAAATAGGTGTCTACACAAGGACTGCCTGCTGATCTGTGTCGTTTGTGCCAAATAGTGCACGACAATGTATGAACGTGTTTTGTTTTATTATCATATTATTATCTTTAAACATGGTAGAAAGACGTAACTAGAGTTTTTTTTATAAAAATCTAGACAGGTACTGTTTATTTTGCAATTTATGTATTATTACTAGCTGACTCGGCAACCGTTGTTTTGCCATATAAATAGAAAAATATCTACGACCTATTTTCAGTCCTACCAAAAATACACAAAAAAATTAATAAAAATCGATCAAACCGTTTCGGAGGAGTTCGATAACACATTACAAACACTATGGCACGAGAGTTTTATACAATAAAATATAATTTCCAACTTAACCATCAACGCTACCTGAGGAATTACTAAGAAATTACCAGCAATTTTAGTTTCAAATCACCAGTAATTATAACTTGAAATTTTAGGCATTTAACTAAAAGACAGTCAATTAAAACAATACTAATTATCACTTCTCAACTACCATTTATCGAAAACTAGGAAAAAATCAAATAAAATATTCGATGTATTAATAAAATTCAATTTCCCAGTGGAAGTTGGTTCATATTAACGCTTCTAGAAAGTTCATAACTTCAGGTGACGTTGTTCCCACACTACATAGCTCTAGTGATGTGACTTCGCACAGTTCACAGTTCGCACTAATTATATCGAGTTATGGAGGCGGTATTCGCTGTATGAAAATTATAGTGTACGTTACTCAGATTATGAAACAAAAGGCAGATAGACCGCGCGAAGCATTGAAAGTGAAGCCAAAAAGCAAATACAAATTCAGAAGCGAATACCTACAACGTGCTTCATGCATGCTGTACTAACACAAGTATAGCACAAAACGCCGTATCGTTAAAAAAAAAACAAATAAATATACAAATACAAATTCAAAAGCTAATGCAATCACGAGATTATTGGTATTCGTTTTTGAATTTGTATTTGCTTTTTTGGCTTTACTCTCAGTGTTCTGTACGGTCTATCTACCTTTTGTTTCATAATCTGAGGTACGTTAGTATTATATATTATCTGTGGTATGGGGAATAGACTGTAGTCGACACTAGTGTTTGAATCGATTAGTGTTTTTATGCGAGTGGTGGTATCAATATGGGGTAGTGATTATTGGGTGGGGATTAGCTATGGATAAGACTGAAGGTTTATGTTGAAACCCTTGTTCTAGTTGCTAAGAAATTGTTGCAAAGTGCATAACTTTTTTTAATATTCAGTTTGCTTGGTGGGATTTTAGCAGGTGAAAGCCAGTGACGCCTTTTTGTAGTTCTTTAGTATTTTTTTTTTTTTGTTATTAATGTGTTACGAAAACAATACTTTTTTTGTACAAGTTGCAGAACACATCAAGTCAAAGTTAGGCGATTATTACATTTCCTTTCGATTTGTCAATGGTGCAAATTCTGTTGTTCACGAGCTAAACTTATTTTAAGCTATTTACATCTCTTTCTCTCCAATAAATCAAGAAAGAGACAGTTATGAATAAGAGCTGTCAATTCAAGTTGATCAAAAATGTTCATACAATTACAGTTGTCATGTTGTCACGTAATGAAAACATGGCGCAGTTCAAGAAAAATCTAATCTGATATCTCTAACTTAGTTCTTATCAGTCGCCGTCCTTTTCTTCAACTGCGTGGCAGTAAGAGATATCAATTGTCTAATTTTAGTTTAGTTTGGTTCTTGTCTAATTCAGGATTACCTACCACATTATCACAAAATGGGTTAATTCTGCCTAAATAAATTAACCCACATCAAAATATCTTCTAATTTTCGAAGTAATTATAATGAACTAGCTTTTGCCCGCGACTTCGTCCGCGTGAATGTCGGTTATAGTGGATGCAGACGAAGTCGCTGATTAAAAAGTAGCCTATGTCCTTCCCTGGGGTTCAAGCTATACACATACCAAATTTCATCAAATTCGGTTCAGCCGTTTCATCGTGAAAGCGTAACAGACAGAGTTACTTTCGTATTTATAATATTATAGTAAGTATGGATTAAACACTAATTAATCTTCTTTATCTTTATCTTTACGTGGTATAAAACAAAGTCGGTACCGCTGTCCGAACTCTTAGATCTTTAAAACGCAATGGATGAACCAACCAACCAACCAACCAACCAACCAACCAACCAACCAACCAACCAACCAACCAACCAACCAACCAACCAACCAACCAACCAACCAACCAACCAACCAACCAACCAACCAACCAACCAACCAACCAACCAACCAACCAACCAACCAACCAACCAACCAACCAACCAACCAACCAACCAACCAACCAACCAACCAACCAACCAACCAACCAACCAACCAACCAACCAACCAACCAACCAACCAACCAACCAACCAACCAACCAACCAACCAACCAACCAACCAACCAACCAACCAACCAACCAACCAACCAACCAACCAACCAACCAACCAACCAACCAACCAACCAACCAACCAACCAACCAACCAACCAACCAACCAACCAACCAACCAACCAACCAACCAACCAACCAACCAACCAACCAACCAACCAACCAACCAACCAACCAACCAACCAACCAACCAACCAACCAACCAACCAACCAACCAACCAACCAACCAACCAACCAACCAACCAACCAACCCAGCCAACCAACCCAACCTTGGTTTGTTACACTGGTGCTTATAGCATAGGAATCCTCCTTTTTTTTTTTTTTTTTTTTTTTTTTTTGGTACGGGGTGGAAAATCCTCATGGATGTCCTCCGCCCTGGGGCGATAGGAATCCTCCTAGTTTAAGCACAGTTGCACTTGTTCTGTATCTTGCCACTAACGCAAACTTAAAGTCTAACTTAAGGTACATTGTAAATAGGCTTAAGTCTTACATAAATAAATATTATTATTATTTTAATTTATTCATTGTACCTTACATATATAATTATATTTTTAAATATTATTATTATTGAGCTGGTATTGTTATATTTGGCATATTGAAAATACGTACCAAAGCCTAAAAAATAAGCACCAAATATAAATACCACGTCCACATCACAAAATGAGTTATACTCCAAAATATAATAACATTCTCACTGGACAAGTTTCCTGTGCGTTATTTAATGAAGTTAGTTTATTAGTTGTCGGCAGTTCCACCGACGATTTTAGCGTGCTTCCCGATACTCTCATAATTACGAGAGTTATTAGTGACTATAATTATGTGGTGGGATAATTGTGGTCTCTAGAGGTGGACAGTGGAAAATAGTGTGGCTAGTTTGATCCTAGTTTTGTTTAGAGAATTTGAATAGTTCTAGAACTTTTACAGCGTTGGCGGTTTAACAAAATAATGTTGGAATTGGTAACCTATTCGGTATCAAGCAGTTGTCAAGGCCTGAGACTCCAGTGCCACCAGAAGTCATTTTAGAAAAGATAAAAGAATGCAGTTAATGTATGATACATAACATTACTTTATTTGGCTTAATAATAATACCAACTTATAATACCAATTATAACGTGGTGATCAATGCTTGTGACGGCTCTGGCCTTTGAACTGTCAAAGGCTAGAGCCGTCACAAGCATTGATCACAACGTTTTCAGTTTCAAGCAGACTTAAGGGCCCTTTTCCTGTCGTGCGTATTTTCGCCCGCGCGCGGATCTGGTCCGCATGCAGGCAGGCCCGCATTCTATCATTTCATACATGTTTTCCTATCATGCGGGCAGCACGCACGTGGAACGCGGATTGAATGCGGGCAAGCAGCCCGCGTGCGTGCTAACCGAATACGGGCGGCGTTCTTCTGCCTTCAGTGTTGTTTTTACTGTGACGCGGGTCGCACGCATATTCATATCATATTACAGCAAATGAAACACACTGCAGCGGCAAACGAAATCTTTGTCCTGCGTGTGGTCAGGAACGTGCTATCACCCGCATGCGGACTAGATCCGCGCGCGGGCGAAAATACGCATGACAAACAGTCTCGACTAGTGACGCGTGTTGTCAATTTTTTGGTGGGATCAAAATGATGTAATTGACATTTCATGACAAACAGGAAAATGTTGTTATAAACAACTATACCCTGTCCATGGGGATATTGGTTTTTTGACAGCTGCCTTATAATGTAATTATTCCCGATTACCTTAAGTTAACTTTAAAATGTGTCATAAAATAAATATATAACCTGCCTAATCTTATTGGATTATCTTATTTATGAGCTCTTACAGACATTATAATACAGGTATGCGTATCAGTTTTTACAAAATACCTAAATATTGTTCACTAGTTGCAGCTGTCAAAAAACGATTAAACCAGTGGACAGAGTGTAGCAAAGAGTTTCAATCAATGTCAATATGTTTCCATAATGTCACAAATAAAACCCACAGAGTCAACCCTAGTGAGTCTGGCTTTAGTAATTGTCCCACTGCAGTTCAAAGGCCAGAGAAGGTACAAGCATTGATCACGGGAACTTGCTCAACCGAATTGGCGATTTCAGACTTAGATTAATTATATGTTCTGGTTTCCTTACGAGGTTTTTCCTTCAGCGATATCAGTGGTGTCCAAGATAAACTTAGAAAGTATGAAATTGAGAAAGTCACATTGGTACTTACTCATGCCCGGTAGGAATGACTTAATTAGAGACGAAGAATAACTGAAACAAGTTAATATGTTATAAAATATGTTATAAAATTCTATGACATACGTATATTGAAAATACGCCGTACCATCAAAACTATGAATCGATATTGCAAGAATCAAAGTTGGAGTCAATCTCCCCCCTCTGTCCCTTCCACTTCCTGCCGGATGCCGTGAAAGATAAGCGCAACTGCCTAGTCAGTTTGTGTCCGACTGAAAATCTATACTAAAGATTCTTGTTGGTTAAAGCATTTTTAACCTTATTTTGATAGTTTATTTTTTATAAACTACATCTATAAAAATATTTTGAAACTGAACAGTTGGTTTGTTTGATTGCGCTGACCTCCGGAACCACTGGTCTGATTCTAAAACCTCTTTCTCAGGAAGCCATGCTAACTATGCAAGACCCAAGGCATTAAGTCCATCTTTGTACATTAATAAATAAATACCCTGCGGCCGGTTTTCTTTTTCTTTTTCCCGCTCAGCTTCCTCGCTCCACTACCTCGCACCGCTTCCAGTTTTGATTGAATTTTTAAACTACACAGTTAACCCAGTCCTGCGAAGCGGAGCGTAGATTTTATGCAGTTCTATTGGTTAACCTATTGACCGCCACAGTCATGACGTATATTAGTATGTTAAGCCGTGTGGTGCCGGCCTTGAATAGCACCACCCCATTTCTACCCGTGGCGTGGGTGTCGTAGAAGAGAGGCATATTGACCAGAGGATGGGCAGCAGCATCCTTCTGTGTACCATAACACCTACTGCGATCGCCAACATGCATCGGCCAAGCATGGCGATTACGACTACCCCCCCGCTTTGGGCATACCTATACCGCCCAACAGTCAAGTGGGCGTCTAAAGGTCGACATGATGATGATGACTCATGTATAGATGGCAAACCAAAACGTGCCTTACAAGCCACGATCTCGACTACATAACAGACGGCGGGTGGTGACGGGTGGCGTGCTGGGCTACTGTATGGAATTCCATAGAGTAGTAGTTCGTTGCTTGACGCCAAAGGAACTTTTTGCTTTTTCGACTTGGCGGTCAAAAAGGTTAATATTGGCACAGCTCCGCTCCACTCCGCTTCGCTCCTCTCCTCTCCGCTCGAGTGGACAATCAGCCTTATACCGGGTCTCTAGAAACATATTACAAGTAAAGCTTGGCTAATCTTCTACTAAATAATACAACTTACGATATCTCGTGCATTTATTTATTATAAAAAAACAGCAACGATATCCGTAGCGAACACTTTTTCATGTTAAAAAAATATTCGATTTCACTTAGCTCGGTCCCCGACCAACTTAGTTTGACCTTTCGAAAAATATTAAACACCCTTACACGAAAGACTTGAGGTTCGATGTGGATGGGGTGAGTGGTGTCAACTTATGTTGGTCTTTGATCATCCACAAAGATTTCGCAAGCAAAATATGAAGATGAAAGTTGGCTGGCTGGCTGTTTCCTTTTTGCCGAGTTTGTGAACGAAATTGCCGAAGACAGCGTTGTTTGGGTATTGAGAAACATGGTGTTTTTCCGATGATGGATACGATTAATCACGTAATATGGCGCTGAAGGGGAAACTTGATGTTCTGTTGTTTTTGGTAGGATAATATTAAAGTACTGTGTGTGATGTGTATAATAAATAGCATTGATAGATGTGACTTTTTAAACCGTTTCATTGTTTTTGTAGTAGACTAGTGGTTTTCGGTTTAAAGACATTTAGTTCTCAAAAAACTGAACATCATTTACATATTGAGAAATGTATAGAAAATACCTGTATAAAAAAAGTAGATACAGTCTCTGTGATCCCATACAATACATCATCATCATGACAACCTTTAGACGCCCACTGCTGGGCATAGATAATTAATTAATTAAATAAATTTTCGGCAGAACCCCCAAGGGGGGGTTTTACCGGAATCGCCATGCTTGGCCGATGCATGTTGGCGATCGCAGTAGGCGTTATGGTACTCAGAAGGACGCTGTTGCCCATCCTCTGGTTAATATCCCTCTGTCGCCTTCTACGACACCCACGGGTGGAAATGGAGTGATGCTATTCCCGGCCGGCACCACAAGACATCCATACAGTTTCAACAGAATTAAGAGATTTAGTAGGTGACATTGATCGATGTTGGTATTTCGTTCTAACATATATTATTCTTCTAGGACTTTTTTTTATGTAGGTATACCATCTTTAATAAATAATAATAATAATATAATTTCTATATCCTATGTTTTTTTGTAATTCTTAATGTGTAATTGTTTGTTTTCCCTAATAAATAAAAATAAATAAAAAAAAACACAGCATCAGCTATTTCATTACAAAGATTTTCTCCTTCATATAGTACCTATATTTTTCCTAGTTAGTTCTAGGTTTTCTTAATTTTTGGGAGAGAAATGGCGCCGTTACGTCATATTGCCTTGTAACATGGTTAAATGACGTCACTCTACTGTGTAAAATAAAATGCTTGAAACAGATACGAAGAGTATATTGTTTCTTTTGAAGTACGAGTAGGTATACCTACAAAAACAATTCGTTTATTTTATTTGTAGAATTCTAAGAGATTTCCTTGGTAACGATGCCTCTTGGGGGAGACCTATGCTCAGCAAAGAGTGGCTAAAGGTGTCTACCTGGTCCTGGTCCTGGTCCTGGTCATCATGTCTATGATGATGCTACTAGTACTTAAATATAGGTACTTACCTATAAATAAGATCGGTTTTAAAACTCGCATTTCACTTCAACATCTTTGACCTCTAACTCATTCAAATAATAAAATCTCATTTCTTAACACAAACTTTTTCAAATAAAAACTCAAGGCCCAAAGGTATTTATATAGAGCGGTTCGCACTCAGCGATCAACATGAGTCGTTCGAGAGCCCTCAGAGCAGTTACAACCCCCACAATTCCAAGGAGTTTACCAGATTTTAGAGGGTAGTTTTTTGTGAAGGCAAACAGTTTATCGAGATTTGTTCAGGCTTACAGGATTGGTGGAAAAACGAATGTAGATTTTAGTTGAAATACATTTCGGTTTTTCTCTGTTTTATCGTATTGCTTTTGTTTGGGCCCGTTGAAGTGTTTACTGGTTTTATTACTGTGTTGCTTTGTAAAGAAAGAAATGGAAAGAAAGGAAAATGTTTATTTAGCTTTCACTTTTTGTAAGTAAGGAACATAATAATATTATATCAAAATAATGAAATACACGTTGATGGTAAATTGTTTCCTTAAGGGGCTATTAAACGACTTTTACAGATTTTAAACTGACAATCACGTCAAAATGTGCAGTGTAAATGATTTGAAAAAAATATATGTTAAACTAGAACATTCTCTTAATCATTTAGTATGTGAATATTTTTGTAAGTAAGGAACATAATAATATTATATCAAAATAATGAAATACACGTTGATGGTAAATTGTTTCCTTAAGGGGCTATTAAACGACTTTTACAGATTTTAAACTGTGAAAAGTTGTGTCTGACGCGGACAAAACATTGACAATCACACAAAATCTACTAAGTATAATTAAACGGAAGTTACAATGGTGTAGATAATAAAATTGTCTGTAAGATGGCTTACAGACAATTTTATTATCTATCTTTTAGTACTACTAAACTGAGAGTTTTGCACGCAGTACTGACGCAGAACGGACGCAGTCTGCGTCCAAAACTCTCAAAATTTAGTCGAAAAAATTAAATAAAAGTAGTATTCTTTAACTTAAAATAAAAAGGCGTATACTAGAAGATAGATAATAAGATTGTCTGTAAGATGGTGTAAGTTTCGTTTAATTATACCTGGTAGATTTTGTGTGATTGTCAATGTTTTGTCCGCATCAGACACAACTTCACGAGTTAATTAAACTATTTAATATGAATATAATTAAAAATATTCACATACTAATTGATTAAGAGAATGTTCTAGTTTAACATGTATTTTTTTCAAATCATTTACGCTGCACATTTTGACGTGATTGTCAGTTTAAAATCTGTAAAAGTCGTTAAATAGCCACTTAATGTGAAAAAGTTATTTTCTTTGTAACGTTTTGTATAAAAAAAATAAAAAAAAATATGTGGGGACATTTCACACACGGCCATCTGACCCCAAACTAGGAAGACCCTGTACTATGGGTGTCAGACAGCTGATATACATACACAAATACATTTGAAATATATAGGTATATTATATATAAACAACACCCAGACACAAGGCAAACACAAGTGCTCATCACACAAATATTTACCCTGGGCGGGAATCGAACCCGCAACACGCTGCACAGCAGTCGATCGCTCAGCCACTGCGCCAACAGTGTCACCAAAAAATAATATTAAATAAGAAAGAAATACATACTTATCTTAAACATAATCGTACTCTGATTTTCCTCAGACAGGCTCAATGATTGGTCTTGTTATTTACTTACTTAATCAAATTGTTTATAAAAATAACACCGTTGAAGGCACAGATATAGATAGACCTAGATAACGCAAGTATCACGATCTGTATGAAAACCAAGCGTGCCATTTTTAGGACGTCACAATGTAATACGAATGTTTTGTTTTTCCTTATTATTCCTTATTGCCTTATTACCAGGTATTACTGAGGGTATTAGATTAAAGATAATTGTTTTTTTAATTAATTACGCATAATATTAATCACAAAATGACTTACCGATGGAAGGAAACGTTTACTTTATTTTTAGGGTTCCGTACCTCAAAAGAAAAAAAACGGAACCCTTATAGGATCACTTTGTTGTCCGTCTGTCTGTCTGTCGGTCTGTCTGTCTGCCTGTCTGTCAAGACCCTTTATCTCGGGAACGCGTGGAGGTATCGAGTTGAAATTAAAAACAACCCCCAAGCCAAAGCCAAGCCAAACCCAAGCTAAGCCTGTGAGGATAGTGTATGTGCTTTAAAATAAATAAATGTTAATAAATATACTCAAGTCTGTGGTCCCTTGATGCTTTAAAAAAATCAACCCTCTAAGTTAACGTGAAAAAAAGATACGGCCGTTAAGGTCGCAAAAAACGCATTTATAATAGGTATTAAGTAGATTAAAGTATGGATAGTAGGTATGGATTAGTATAGAAGTATGGATATATACCTACAAATATGTATGGAACCCTCGGTGGGCGAGTCCGACTCGCACTTGTCCGGTTTTTTTTTTACTTACGATTTTTTATCGTAAGTTAGGCACGAAAATAGGCACGCGAAGTAGTTGCTCTCGCATTATTTAGGTCTATCTATACCTCTGGTTGAAGGACTTTTAAACTCGTACATTGGATGGTTTCACAGATATAAAGTTTTCAAACCTTTTTTTTTTTTTTGGTACGGGGTGAAAAATCCTCATGGATGTCCTCCGGGGTGGGCGGAGGGGTCTGTCAGACTCTTACTGACTAAAAACCACCCCGGTGTTCCATCTCACACCTACGTCGGGGGTCGCGGGAACTGGAGATACTTCCGCAACCCCCGGCTGGTGCCGGCCCGCTGCAGCGGGCCACTTCTCGGGTCAGGGGGGGGAGTGAGGTGTTAGACTCCCCCCCGGACGTCTTAGAGGGGCGCGCGTGGAACACTACGCGCCGGCACCTCGGGTCCTGGTATATGTGGGGGGCGACAGACGTCCCCGAGTCTGCCGCCCTTGGACCCATTTAGGGGGGCCGGAAGAGGGCGTTGTCCGCCCTCCGCCGACGCCCGGTGCGCCTGCTGCGGGCAGGGTGGGAGGTTGAGATCTCCCTCTCCCTATCCGCAGCCTCCTTCTGCGACATGACACTTTCGCAGAAGGAAACCACCGCGTCCCAGGACTCTGCGCTGTCGACCATCGACTCGACCTTTTATCATACCAGCCTTTTGTCGTCCACTGCTGAACGTAGGCCTCCCCCAGAGATCGCCAACCAACCTGGTCTTGGCCAGCCCACCTACATCCGCTGCCAACTTTCTTCAAATCGTCGGTCCATCTTGCCGCTGGGCGCCCTACACTACCTTTGCCCAAACGCGGTCTCCACTCTAAACCGTTGATTTTGTTAAGTGTATAATTATTTTTGATCGTGACTGTACCTACATGGGGTACAAAACGTATACTGATACCAATCCCATACCCATAAAACTAAGTACCGCTGAGGAAAATATTACTTTAAAACGATTGCAAGTGACCAGAATGGCTTAGATCCGATATGAGTATATTGGAGGAAGTTCGAAAAGAAGAAGAAGTTTGAAAGTAGCACCATGTGAAAATGCCAAATGAAACGCATGTGACCAAAAAGAGTTATGGACATAATTGTGGATGAGTAGAGAGAAAGAGGATGGCCAAAGAAAAGACTGATGGATTGTGATTATTTTGTTATTGAAACCCAATAATATTTGACCCGACCTGAGAATCAACCAGCACCTCACCCCAGCAGTCGTTCTTGCAATCACGAGGCAGTTATAAGTAGTAACTGTATGTCTATTCTGTAACTATCTCCCTCGGTGAACACCCAGGTGAAGTGAGCTGTCATCCGTCCCGATGATAGGGATTTACAAAGCTCTACAATCGGATGACAGCTCACATCACCTAGGTGTTCACCGAGGTTCACCGAGGGAGATTGTACCAGAATAGCACTGCAGTACTATAGTTACGAAACTGGTAAAAACCAGCAATATTAATCATCCTTATAAAACAGATATTGTTAGCTCTCCGATATTATAAATAGAGATTCAGGTCTGTGCGGTGTCTCCAAAGTGATCTATGGCGGTCCTGGGCCATAAATTACAGCTGAGAACATTATTAGGAGTTCCCAGACACGCAACTCGTTTGGTGAGAAAGGACGGCTATTTTGTAGATAAATATATTATCCTGCCTGCTATAATATTCATGATAGGAACATCATAGTTGCTGGGGATTTAACAACAATGTTTTTTATCTATTACATCTTAACTAATATTATAAAGAGAAATTATTTGATTGTTTGTATGTCTGTAATGTGTTAACTCAAAAAATATTTTACCCAGATAAAGCTACAATAAAAGCGAGTAAAATAGGCTATATTTTACTATAAAAAAATTAAGCATCTGTAAGAAATTTGACACGGACGTAGTCTCGGGCAAAAGTCATAGTAAACAAGTTTTCGCCCACGACTTCTTCCGTGTGAATGTCGGTTATCGCGAATGCAGACAAAGTCTCGGATCAAAAAGTAGCCTATGTCCTTCCTCAGGGTTCATGCTATGTTCATACCAAATTTCATCAAAATCGGTTCAGCCGTTTCGTCGTGAAAAGGTTACAGACAAAGTAACTTTCCTATTTATAATATTAAAGTTTGGATATAAGTCTAAAAACGTCTTGAGCTAAGAGCAACACTATTGATCTTACACACTGATTCGTCTTATGGTTGCAAGACCTTTCTAAGTTGCAAAAATCAGCAAAAAATAACCCCCATATAGTTCCCCTGTTTTATATAAAAATACAATAGCACTATAAACATTAACAATGAAACATTAACTATGTTAATAAAACTAATATCGTATAAACGGTCAGCCTGCATCATCAGTTTATGGTGGCATTAATTTAATGGTTTTATGACGAGTTTAGTGAAGTATAAAAACTGTTAACAAGCTAAAATGTTTATGTAGGGTATACAGAAGTAATGGGTTTTAGCTGACTGTTAAGATATATTATGGCTGTATTTCCCAAAGGGTCGGACTTAGGTGTTGTAGTACAACCATATTCAACCAATTAGACTTAGTAATTAGATTTAGTTTTGCAAAATCGAAGTCATCATCGTCATCATGTCAACCTTGGTGTTATGGTACTCAGAAGGACGCTGCGGTCCATCCTCTGGTCAATATCCCTCTGTCGCCTTCTACATGACACCCACGGGTAGAAAAAGGGTAGTGGTGCTATTCACACACGACACCACACAGCTTAGCTAAAACGAAATAACCCACGCCAAAACATTTTTCGAGATAATTGTAATTATTTTTCATATTCAACGTTGATTAATTTTAAATATAATTATATCATATACGTCGTATACGTTTTGGATGTACATTGAAACGTTTTTAGTAGTTCGTTAGATGCTTTGTTTTCATCACTTTCCAAGTGCGAACTAACCAATTAGTTATCAACTAGCCAATAGAAAATAACTTTTTAACAAAAAAGACAACCGCCTTCAAAAAGTAAAAAATAACTTTCAATTCGGCGGTTTTGGTTTTGCTTGTTGTTTTGTATTGGCACCGAATTGAAAAAGAAATTGTTTTAACAAAAATGTTAAAACATTTTTTTTTTTCATACCAATCATACCAATTAATTACGAAACGGTGACACCGACAAAATTCAGTCATCCCTTAGTTTTCTACCCTTGGGGGTAGAATATTTTCTTGATTTACATGGGACAAAATTTGTATACACTATCAAATAAAAAAAGAATCATCGAAATCGGACTACACTGAAAAAGTTATGCGTGGTCAAACATATAAAAAATATAAAAAATATGTTCATAAAATGAAAATTACTGGGCCAAACTATGTTAAATTTTTATGGGACCGAATGGCAACTATTCCGCATCAAACTAAAGAAGAATCACATAAATCGGATCATAAATCTCAGCGTAATCGGTGTACATATATAAAAAAGAAATACCAATCGAATTGAGAACCTCCTCCTTTTAAAAGACGGTTAAAAAACAAGAAAAACTACGGAATGAAGAATTATCTAATTAGCTCTCTGGGTACTACAACATAACGAATTATTGAATTACAGAACTTATTAGGGTTCCGTAGTGAAAGGGTCCAAATCAAATTTTATTCCTGTCGCTCATCCGTCCGTCTGTCTATCCATATGTCACAATGTTGTATCTTTAGAACTGCAATAGATAGACACTTCAAATATTCACAGGGTGCGTGTTACTATGACTGCCAAAGAACTAGCCTATAATTGTCCTATTGTAGGGCAAAGGCCTCTTCTCATACAGAGAAGGCACGAGCATTGATCACCACGTTTGCTCAAGGCGGAGTGGCGATTACAGACTTATATTAATTACTAGCAACCCGACCCGGCTTCGCATGGGCCGGGTCGGGTTGCTAGTCGGGGTGCAAAAATAATTTTCAATTCGAACCAGTAGATCCTGAGATTAACGCCTTCAACCAAACAAACTCTTCAACTTTATAATTTTAGTATAGATAAGTCCAGGTTTCCTTACGATATTCACCATCACCAATATCCAAGATAAACTTAGAAAGTACCTGATTAGTTTATTTTTTTTATTTATTGGTTAAGAAGAAGAAGCATGATAGTTCATACAAAATGTTCACAACGATATTTTTTTAAGCACGGCACGGACACGGTCCGTCCAAGTCCCGGGCACAACTTTAATCTAAATGTCTTGCTTGGAACGTTAAAATAAAATGTTGATAATTGCTCGGAGCTTTAGTTAATGTCTCATTTGTACTTGCTCGTGCCCGGTTGCAAACCCACAACCTTATGCTTAAGGGGCTATTTAACGACTTTCACAGATTTCAAACTGACAATCACGTCAAAGTGAGCAGTGTAAATGATTTGAAAAAAATATATGTTAAACTAGAACATTCCCTTAATCATTTAGTAAGTGAATATTTTTGATTAAGTTCATATTAAATAGTTTAATTAACTCGTGAAGTTGTGTCTGACGCTGAGGTATAATTAAACGAAACTTACACCATCTTACAGACAATTTTATTATCTATCTTTTAGTTTATGCCTTTTTTTTTAAGTTAAAGAATACTACTTTTAATTAATTTTTTCGACTAAATTTTAAAAGTTTTGAACGCAGACTGCGTCCGTTCTGCGTCAGTTCTGCTTCCAAAACTCTCAAAGTTTAGTCGAAAAAATTAATTAAAAGTAGTATTCTTTTTTTTTGTTACACTACACGTTTTGACGTGATTGTCAGTTGAAAATCTGTAAAAGTCGTTTAATAACCCCTTAAGGCGAGGTATTCCGAACTTTAGCAATTTTTGTTAATTTTTAAACATCTGTATTTATTTTTAAGATAAACCTAGAATTATGAAATTGGTATTTTATCAAAATATAACATATAATCTAGTATTTCGGATAGACAGAAACATGATTAATAACAATTTACTCATTAGAAAAAAAATATAAAGATAACCCTAATTTAAAACTTAAAACATCGATTACTCCGAGATCTCATCACTAAATGATATGAAAATTATACCAATAGAAGTAGCTTGTTATTATTTAAAATATCGGAAAAATACATTTTTCTTTTAATCTATAATTTTCTCACAAATAAATAATAACCTGCGTAAATCCTAAATCTAACGGGCGGTCGCGTTCCCTCGACGGCCCCGACCGTCGACCAGTACCCGTCGAGAAACCGGAGCGGAAGGTTGTATCGCTGTTTTGTACAAAAATAATACGTTTAATATTTTAGTCAAAGTTCGTCCCCGTGATTAGGTATTTATTAAAATGGGCAATCAAATAAATGGAAGAAGATTTATAAATTTAAACGAATGCCGATTTATGTTACAAAATAAAATGGTAGGTAAGTGCCTGCCTGCATTAGATTACTAACATTTCCCATAGGTAGGTATATATAAGCAATAAAAAACAAAAAAAGCAATATTAGCAATAAATAAATATTTAATAAATAAGTAATTAATAGCGAATGAACAGAAAATTGAATTTATAAGAAATAAGTAAATAGGTACTTACTTGCAAAATTGCCTATGAGATTTTATGCTAGCACTTCACATGGCGTATTTGTGCAAATATTCGCCTTATTTGGATAATACAAAATCGACTTTATTGCAATAACTATAGGGTACATTTCATTGCATTGCAAAATTGCCTATGAGATTTTATGCTGGCACTTCACATAGCGTATTTGTACAAATATTCGCCTTATTTGGATAATACAAAATTTACCTTACAGTAATTGAAATAAAGTCGATTTTGATTATTTTGCTTCTCGCGCTGTGCTGTGTGTCGTGGTTTAGATCCCCGCACGGAACAAATATTATTTTGTTTTACAGAGTACAGCGCGCTGTACTCTGTAAAACAAAATAATCTCATAGGCAATTTTGCAATGCAATGAAATGTACCCTATAGTTATTGCAATAAAGTCGATTTTGTATTATCCAAATAAGGCGAATATTTGCACAAATACGCCATGTGAAGTGCTAGCATAAAATCTCATAGGCAATTTTGCAAGTAAGTACCTATTTACTTATTTCTTATAAATTCAATTTTCTGTTCATTCGCTATTAATTACTTATTTATTAAATATTTATTTATTGCTAATATTGCTTTTTTTGTTTTTTATTGCTTATATATACCTACCTATGGGAAATGTTAGTAATCTAATGCAGGCAGGCACTTACCTACCATTTTATTTTGTAACATAAATCGGCATTCGTTTAAATTTATAAATCTTCTTCCATTTATTTGATTGCCCATTTTAATAAATACCTAATCACGGGGACGAACTTTGACTAAAATATTAAACGTATTATTTTTGTACAAAACAGCGATACAACCTTCCGCTCCGGTTTCTCGACGGGTACTGGTCGACGGTCGGGGCCGTCGAGGGAACGCGACCGCCCGTTAGATTTAGGATTTACGCAGGTTATTATTTATTTGTGAGAAAATTATAGATTAAAAGAAAAATGTATTTTTCCGATATTTTAAATAATAACAAGCTACTTCTATTGGTATAATTTTCATATCATTTAGTGATGAGATCTCGGAGTAATCGATGTTTTAAGTTTTAAATTAGGGTTATCTTTATATTTTTTTTCTAATGAGTAAATTGTTATTAATCATGTTTCTGTCTATCCGAAATACTAGATTATATGTTATATTTTGATAAAATACCAATTTCATAATTCTAGGTTTATCTTAAAAATAAATACAGATGTTTAAAAATTAACAAAAATTGCTAAAGTTCGGAATACCTCGCCTTAAGGGGTTATTAAACGACTTTTACAGATTTTCAACTGACAATCACGTCAAAACGTGTAGTGTAACAAAAAAAAAGAATACTACTTTTAATTAATTTTTTCGACTAAACTTTGAGAGTTTTGGAAGCAGAACTGACGCAGAACGG
Organism: Charanyca ferruginea; assembly: GCA_947361185.1. Classification (NCBI taxonomy): domain Eukaryota; kingdom Metazoa; phylum Arthropoda; class Insecta; order Lepidoptera; family Noctuidae; genus Charanyca; species Charanyca ferruginea. The sequence goes on along the minus strand of OX376058.1, from coordinate 23,774,213 downwards.
ACGCAGTCTGCGTTCAAAACTTTTAAAATTTAGTCGAAAAAATTAATTAAAAGTAGTATTCTTTAACTTAAAAAAAAAGGCATAAACTAAAAGATAGATAATAAAATTGTCTGTAAGATGGTGTAAGTTTCGTTTAATTATACCTCAGCGTCAGACACAACTTCACGAGTTAATTAAACTATTTAATATGAACTTAATCAAAAATATTCACTTACTAAATGATTAAGGGAATGTTCTAGTTTAACATATATTTTTTTCAAATCATTTACACTGCTCACTTTGACGTGATTGTCAGTTTGAAATCTGTGAAAGTCGTTAAATAGCCCCTTAAGCATAAGGTTGTGGGTTTGCAACCGGGCACGAGCAAGTACAAATGAGACATTAACTAAAGCTCCGAGCAATTATCAACATTTTATTTTAACGTTCCAAGCAAGACATTTAGATTAAAGTTGTGCCCGGGACTTGGACGGACCGTGTCCGTGCCGTGCTTAAAAAAATATCGTTGTGAACATTTTGTATGAACTATCATGCTTCTTCTTCTTAACCAATAAATAAAAAAAATAAACTAATCAGGTACTTTCTAAGTTTATCTTGGATATTGGTGATGGTGAATATCGTAAGGAAACCTGGACTTATCTATACTAAAATTATAAAGTTGAAGAGTTTGTTTGGTTGAAGGCGTTAATCTCAGGATCTACTGGTTCGAATTGAAAATTATTTTTGCACCCCGACTAGCAACCCGACCCGGCCCATGCGAAGCCGGGTCGGGTTGCTAGTAATTAATATAAGTCTGTAATCGCCACTCCGCCTTGAGCAAACGTGGTGATCAATGCTCGTGCCTTCTCTGTATGAGAAGAGGCCTTTGCCCTACAATAGGACAATTATAGGCTAGTTCTTTGGCAGTCATAGTAACACGCACCCTGTGAATATTTGAAGTGTCTATCTATTGCAGTTCTAAAGATACAACATTGTGACATATGGATAGACAGACGGACGGATGAGCGACAGGAATAAAATTTGATTTGGACCCTTTCACTACGGAACCCTAATAAGTTCTGTAATTCAATAATTCGTTATGTTGTAGTACCCAGAGAGCTAATTAGATAATTCTTCATTCCGTAGTTTTTCTTGTTTTTTAACCGTCTTTTAAAAGGAGGAGGTTCTCAATTCGATTGGTATTTCTTTTTTATATATGTACACCGATTACGCTGAGATTTATGATCCGATTTATGTGATTCTTCTTTAGTTTGATGCGGAATAGTTGCCATTCGGTCCCATAAAAATTTAACATAGTTTGGCCCAGTAATTTTCATTTTATGAACATATTTTTTATATTTTTTATATGTTTGACCACGCATAACTTTTTCAGTGTAGTCCGATTTCGATGATTCTTTTTTTATTTGATAGTGTATACAAATTTTGTCCCATGTAAATCAAGAAAATATTCTACCCCCAAGGGTAGAAAACTAAGGGATGACTGAATTTTGTCGGTGTCACCGTTTCGTAATTAATTGGTATGATTTGATATGATTTTTTTTTCACATGGCGTATTTGTGCAAATATTCGCCTTATTTGGATAATACAAAATCGACTTTATTGCAATAACTATAGGGTACATTTCATTGCATTGCAAAATTGCCTATGAGATTTTATGCTGGCACTTCACATAGCGTATTTGTACAAATATTCGCCTTATTTGGATAATACAAAATTTACCTTACAGTAATTGAAATAAAGTCGATTTTGATTATTTTGCTTCTCGCGCTGTGCTGTGTGTCGTGGTTTAGATCCCCGCACGGAACAAATATTATTTTGTTTTACAGAGTACAGCGCGCTGTACTCTGTAAAACAAAATAATATTTGTTAATTTTGAATTATTATTACGTTATAATAATGTGTCGTGCTTACTATCTTTTGCCATATAATATTATTGTGTACCTACATAAAACTAGACTAGTTCTTTTCTTATTACTAAACGTGCTCGAGGCGAGGCGAGGCGAGGTTTTCCAGTCTCTCGGCAAATAGCGGTCGAACGAAAGGATTGTTCTACAGAACTATGTAGGTATTCATAGGAAGCGCGCGCGGATATCAACGCGGCTATTACTTTCGCCCAGAAAGCGTCACAGTGTAAAGAACACAGTTTATCAACTACGATTATATCATAATACTTTTTTGTGTAGATTTTGCTACCATGCCTTGTAAAGAATAACATTAGTAAGGCTTGTAATAAAAAAAAACATACTATCTTTATGACATTCTTGCGACAGTTTCGTTTAGAAATTGAAAATAATATAAGTCAATATTGTAATGCAAAACTAATAGGAAGGCAATGATTAGCCTACTTATTAGTTTTGTATTCCAATATTTACTTACATTATTTTTACAACTGCAGTGTAAAAATATGGTAAGTATGATTGTAACCTGCATTGTAGGTTACAATCTAAATTCACACCCGGACGGTGCGCGTTGGACGGAGTGCGGGCGTCATTTGAAGAAGTAGGTAAGTAAATAAAAATATAACCAACGTGAGTATGTTTGGCAATACAAAAAAAATAAGGTTTGAACATTATCAGTAATGTATTTACAGGTATATATAATGTATTTACAGGTAAAAATCTACCATCAATATCATGTAAATGTATCTTACCTATTTATTTACTACATATTATATTGTTTATGTCATTTATGTGTGTAATATCTAAATAGTTTTATGTTTTAGTGTGGCGAATGGCGATTTTGAAGCAGCAGACGACGATGACTATAAAGAGTGTCTGGATAGTCTAAGTGACCAGCCAACATGTTTTTTATGTAAAAATATATTAGTGTTTATAATATAATCAATCATTACAAATGGTTGTTATCTTTATCCTTTTATTTTTCTTATCTCCATCCCTCGTAGGTATTTTCCGGGGCTCTACTAGTTCCGGAAGCAGAGAGTTCATATAAAACCCAACAAGTTTTGATTCCATTTTTTCTTCCCAAAATTGACTGTCCTTTGTGATTTTTATAACATGGACAGCACTGTAACATGATAAGCCTTTATGAAGTCTATGTACCTACTAAGAAAATTACCCTACTGTTTATTTTCATACTGTGACATGTGTACCTATAGTAGGTAGTTATTTGTTTAATGAAAAAAATGCGTACACTAGGATTTCTAATGTGCCTATAACGGGTACAATTTACAAACATACTATGTCACATGCCCGTACACCGAGATCAAGAACAAAACAAAATAATATTTGTTCCGTGCGGGGATCAAAACCACGACACACAGCATAGCGCGAGATGCAAAATAATCACTTATTAGCCACTACGCCAACCGTGCCGTCTCATATAATGCTGGCACTTGTCATGGCGTATTTGTTCAAATATTCGCCTTATTTGGATAATAGAAAATTGACTTTATTTCAATTACTGTAAGGTAAATTTTGTATTATCCAAATGAGGCGAATATTTGTACAAATACGCCATGTGAAGTGCCTACATAAAATCTCATAGGCAATTTTGCAATGCAATGAAATGTACCCTATAGTTATTGCAATAAAGTCGATTTTGTATTATCCAAATCAGGCGAATATTTGTACAAATACGCCATGTGAAGTGCCAGCATAAAATCTCATAGGCAATTTTGCAATGCAATGAAATGTACCCTATAGTCATTGCAATAAAGTCGATTTTGTATTATCCAAATGAGGCGAATATTTGTACAAATACGCCATGTGAAGTGCCAGCATATAATCTCATAGGCAATTTTGCAATGCAATGGAATGTACCCTATAATTATTGCGATAAAGTCAATTTTGTATTATCCAAATAAGGCGAATATTTGCACAAATACGCCATGTGAAGTGCCAGCATAAAATCTCATAGGCAATTTTGCAAGTAAGTACCTATTTACTTATTTCTTATAAATTCAATTTTCTGTTCATTCGTTAAGTAGGTAGGTATACTACTATGAAATAAAATCCTATCCTGTTCCGTCTTTGTACTTTTTGTTGTGAGGAACCAACTAGAACGGTAGGTACAGACGCCAGTACATCAACCCATACCAAAGTGTCAAATTGTCCCAATTGAATGTGAACCTTATTCTTTTGTAATAACGTTGAAAATCTATCAAAGTAATTTGACATTGTTGTAGCTTGATACGCTGGTCTGTACCTACCTTTCCTTTAATGTGTGTTGTGGTTGTGTGTTCCCTTTTTACCTACACATTATTTCAAATTTATCTGAATAAAGGCAAAATTAAAAAGTAAGTTTATATACCTACCTACCTACCAAATTATATGTACCTAGGTGTAATTATAACTAGGTATAGCACCGATAAAATATTGTAGCGTTGACATTTATTTATTTATTATTTATTTATTTATTATTTATTTATTATTTATTTATTTATTATTTATTTATTATTTATTTATTAGCGAGCACGTTTAGTAATAAGAAAAGAACTAGTCTAAGAAAAGAACGACACATTATTATAACGTAATTATAACCCAAAATAGTGTTGGTCAATACATTAAAATGCAACAAATAAATTTGTTTTTCGTTGCTACAAAATATAGCTCGACGCAGCGCCCAGCGCCCGCGCGCCGCTGCATGCCGCTTTTACGCTGAGTACAGCGCGCTGTACAACGCTTGCAGCGCTTACCTATTCTATGCCATTGCGGGGCGCTCCCCTTTACGCAGCCGTCACTTCCTCTGCTTCATCCCCTTCAAAATAGTATGCGGTAGGAAAACCTCGCCTTAGGCGGACCTTAACCACTGGACCATCATGACAATAAATAATATAAAATTTTCTTTGTCCTTGGTCTTAATATCGTAGTGAACCTTTTTTAGGGTTCTATACCCAAAAGGTTAAAACGGGACCCTATTACTAAGACTCCACTGTCCGTCTGTCTGTCTGTCTGTCTGTCACCAGGCTGTATCTCATGAACCGTGATAACTAGACAGTTGAAATTATCACAGATGATGTATTTTCGTTGCCGCTATAACAACAAATACTAAAAACAGAATTAAATAAATATGGAAGGGGGCGGGCTCCCATACAATAAACGTGATTTTTTGCCGTTTTTTGCTTGATGTCTAATGTTGTATAAATAATGGAACGGAACCCTTCGTGCGCGAGTCCGACTCGCACTTGCCAGTTTTGTTAAAATGAACCCCAGTTTACTCTAAAATAAAATGAAGTAATTTCCACATAACTGGGTCACAATGCTCCGATACAGCAATTCTTCCAAATGGTTAAATAATCACTATATATGGACAATAACGTAATGGATACTAATAGTCTGGAAACATAAAGTGTTACACTTTAATATTTAGAGTGCATGTGTGTAATTAGTCCAAAAAAATGTAATGGGATGATATGCGAGTTCCAATTTTGGTGTTGAGGAATTAAAGTTGTATTTTACTTGCTTTGATCAGCGTGAATGTCGGCTTTCGTAATTGTTGCTACCACGGAACAGATCTGTTCTACATTCGTTTTTCAAAAAAACGTGAGCTACATAAAAAGCGACTCAGAGACAAAAAATCAGAACCTATGTTCTGATTTTTTGTCTCTGTCTGTGTCTTTGTGTTGTTGTCTATACAAAGTGATGTTTTGCTTGATCACTGAGTACCTTGAGTGAGGCTCTGACTGAACTTTTGTTTGACAGTTCGGTCTAGGGAGCTGGCTTTAAAGTAGTGAGGAAGAAATATTGTTTCGTACGCCCTTCCCTTTACACCTATACTTCATTTATAATAGCATTAGAAAAACGAGGCTCATAGAAGCAGTAATGCAAAACATTTTATTTCAAAGATAGGTAAGTTCTAACAATTTTAATAAAACTTATTTTAACATAATTTTGATAAATAAATCTAAGATAGTACTAAATATGGTAGGATAGGATAATATAATAATATAAACAGAATAAAAGTCTTTTAAAGATTAGGTAACATTTTAAATTCGGTAGAATTACAGTAAAACGAGTAACGTTCCGGGTATTGTTCATCCCTGCTTCTGTTAGGTTTTTAGCATTGACACTGTAATTTTAAATTGGAATTAAATATACTAATAAATGAAAAACCACATCATTTTAGAAAATAAATTATTAAGATGGTTAGACAAATTTAAAAATAGCCTTGGTTTTTATCCAGATACCAAGCAGACTGTTTTTAAATTTCATTACGAGCGGTTCAGTGGAATGGGTTTGTTATGGATACTGTCAGTTGTCCAGTCACGGCAAAACGGTGGTTTTGACATGATGAGGTAACAAACACAGAAAGTTACTTTTACATTTTTTTAACCCCCGACGAAAAAGAGGGGTGTTATAAGTTTGACGTGTCTGTGTGTCTGTGTGTCTGTGTGTCTGTCTGTGGCACTGTAGCTCTTTAACGGGTGAATCGATTTGAATGCGGTTTTTTTTATTTGAAAGTAGATTCTCTAGCGATGGTTCTTAGACATGTTTCATCAAAATCGGTTCAGCAGTTTTAAAGTTATCAGCTCTTTTGTTTGCTGCGGTAGGGATCTTAGACGCATACCGGATGTTTACTTTGCTTTCAAACATATTATTATAGGTGACCACACTGACCACACAAAACCAAACTAAATTACATTTAAAAAATTTAAAATAAAAATTAAATAAAAAATTTAAAAAAACCCCCAACGCAAAACATCAAAGCGATTATGTAAAAAGTAAAAAATAATACTTTTGTTGAGCCATCAAATGTTTGTTCGTTGAAATGGCGCTATAATGTCGCGGCGGGGTACCGCTAAGTTTAAAGCAATAACTAAATATCTAAAATAGCGAACTGATGGTAACTAGATTTGCAACAAGATTAACAACTAGATTAGCAACAAAAATTTGATAATATCGAAGCAAATTGGTCGGAAATGCTGGTAAATTAATAGACAGTGAATGAAATTGAGGGACTGACTTACTTAAGCGGTACCCCGCCGCGACATTATAGCGCCATTTCAACGAACAAACATTTGATGGCTCAACAAAAGTATTATTTTTTACTTTTTACATAATCGCTTTTATGTTTTGCGTTGGGGGTTTTTTTAAATTTTTAATTTAATTTTTTTTTATATTTGTATTTACAAAACGGTTGTTTCTGGAAGAAAAATGGTAGTAGGTATGGTTTATTAAATACGTTTTTCTGTAAGCGCAATAAAATCTGCAATATTTAGTTTTAAAAATAGTACTTAGGTACCTATAATTTATCACCCATTAGGTATGTGCAATTATATTATATTAGGAGCTCGTGACTAAGTTAAAGCCATACAGATCGATTGGCCAAAGGTTAAGCTACGCTAACCGCGGTCGGTCTGTGGATGGGTGACCATCCCTTTCATACCGAGTTCCCTCCGTGCCTCGGAAAGCACGTAAAGCCGTTGGTCCCGGCTGTCATTTGTAGTTCTTTGGCAGTCGTTATGGGTATAGTCAGAAGCCAAGAAAGTCTTACAACCAGTCTTTCCAAGGAGTATCGTGTTACCCAGTAACTGGGTTGGGGAGGTCCGATAGGCAGTCGTCCATGTAAAACACTGGTATTCAGCTGCATCCGGTTAGACTGGAAGCCGACCCCAAAATACTTGGGAAAAGGCTAGGCAGATGATGATGAGGTATGTGCAGTCTGCGTAGACACTAGTTGTTGCGGCGTAGCACGCGCCTACGCAGCTACGTAGCACATGCCTACGAGCTACGAAAAGATTTCTGCAGATTCCGAAACATGCAAACAGACCTTATCAGGCAGTTTATAGAGTTGAATTTTGGAAAACTGTAAGCAAATTCAAGCTTTCACAATAAATGTGAACTGAAACTATGTCGCTGTGCTCATTCTAACAGTTTTGTTAAAACCTAGTTTTAGTTTCACACAATAGCAGTAAGTTAATGTAGTTTACGTTTTAATGGTTTATTTATACTATTAAAACGTAAACTACAACTGCACTAGCGTACGATGAATGCATAGAAACTCCTCTATGAATAAGTAGGTAACTAGTTTATTACTTTTTAAAACATATATGGACGAAATAAACAAAACTGACCTGGCCCCTTATTCACAATCATTCGATTCGATTCCGTACCGAATCGAAAGTCAAAAGATATCGAAGATGGCCTTCAAACGCAATTCACAAATCCGAAACCGAATAATTTTGACAGTTCAAATTCGACACGAAGACTGAAGTCGGAAATGAGATTGTCGAATAAGGTTCCTTACCGACACGGAAATGTATCGAATGGTTGTGAATAAGGGGCCAGATAGACGTTGTCTTCTTTCTATCTACTTACCTTCCTACCTACCCGTCGTTTGGTCTCGTGGTCCCAAGCACGACTACTGAGTGTCGAAATCAAGGTCCTGAGTTCGGTTCTTCATTACAAATTTCTTAGTAGCAGCCAGTGTTCAAACTCCGGTTTGACTTTCAAATTTCTGTTTGACTTTCAAATTCCGGTTTTAAAGATGACGGTATGGTAACCCCGTGGCTTGGAAAGCACGTCAAAACAGTCAAAAGTCAAGTCATTTATTTCAATTAGACCATTAAGGCACTTTTGAACGTGATATTGCCCATTCCAAATGGTACTTTCGTATGGAGAAGAATGGGCAAGAAACTCCATACATACTCTTTTAAAAAAAGGGTACGTAAAGGTGTTTGTCCCGGCTGTCATTCGTAAATATTTGGCAGTCGTTATGGGTAATCAGATACCTGAAAGTATAACAACCAGTCTTTCGTAGGGATTTCGTATCACCCAGTAATTGGATTGTGGAGGTCAGATTGGCAGTATAATCACCATACTAATATACTAATTAATAAAATTAAAGAAGGTAAAAGTTTGTATGTAGGGGGTTATTTGCGGAACTACTTATCCGATTTCAAAAACTCTTTCTCTCTCACCAATAAAAAGCTACTTTATCACTGAGAACTATAGGCTATATTGCATTATCAAAAAAAATTATATCCTTAAGAAAATTCATGTGAACAAAGTCGCGGACAAAGTGTTAGTACAGGGGTGTGATTCTGTAAGGCTTAATTCTAAACTTTGAATCTGAATCCGCTGTGAGTTTCTTGATTGGCATCGATAATTCGAATTTACACTAGCGCCACCCTTGCGAGCGTGTCCCACGGCTATGCCACGTGGAGGGAAAGTACCTTAAATATTGTAGGTGGAACATTTTACTGAAATAAGACTTTTCATAATCAAAAGAGTGCAACTTTGTATTCAACAGGAAGAGACTCATTTTAAGCATTTGATAAATTGATTAATTTTGTATTAAAAATGTTAAAATTCATGGTCTTCCTTTTATTTCTGACACTATGTAATTTAGCAAAAAATAATCCTTATGATATGGATGCCTTTGGATTGGTATGATAAAACTACAGGGTGATTATTTTTCTCGTGTAACGAGATTCGATTCCCGGTTCAACCATGACATGTAATTGTTTAAATATCTATGAATGCAGTTTAAATTGTTTTTTTAAATTCAAATAAAGTCTTCTTTCAGTCAAATGTTCCATCTACAACATTCAAGGCACTTTCCCTTCATGTGGCATATCCGTGGGACGCCCTGTATACACACAATTTGTATTTAAACTCAGCAGACAGAAAGCGGCATTCAAATAATGAAAGTTGTGCGACGTCACCGCGTTCGACACTCCCTATCACTGTTAAGGGGCAGGTTTGCAGCTTAGTTTCATGAATTTTAGAGTTTTTACAAACTGTACAAAAATGTCTTTATTTATAGAACACGAAACAGATGAACGGCTTTATTTATGGCAATAAATGTTTGCCTCCTTCCAAAAATTATATACAGTATAAGGGACATCGAAACACATACTTATACCATAGATTCAGTATCGATTATAATAATAAAACAGCCTAATTCTAAACCGAATTGCAAAAACTTCTATAGCTGAGTTTTTTGCCTTACGGTCACGTGAATGCGGTTAAAATGAGCCGCTAAATCCCATTTGAGCCTGGCAGCCATTTTACCTAACACAACAGAGTACAATCTAGCAAAATTGGGGATTATAGATCCCTTCGACACCCAGAGTGAGTGCGGTGCTCCTGACCAGACAATGGCCAATTTACTACAGTGTCCAAAATGTCCCTCTACCTGCACCTTAGAGGATATCTTTTTCATAGTCAAATATCGAAAGTATTGAAAATATAATATATAGCACTCAGTGATAACGTGGCTTTCAATTGGCGAAATAATTTTCAGAATCAGAACAGTAGTTTCGGAGATTAGGGCGTTCAAACAAACAAACTCTTCAGATTTATTATATTATAAATCCATGCTAATATTATATATGCGAAAGTAACTCTGTCGGTTACGCTTCCACGATGAAACGTCAGAACCGTTTTTGATGAAATTTGATATTTAAAGTAGCCTAAACCCTGCGGAAGGACATAGGCTACATATTAATCCGCGACTTTGTCTACATCCGCGATAACCATCATTCACACGGACGAAGTCGCGGGCAAAAGCTACTTATATAGTAATTATTTTGCTATAAAAAACACGTAATTTTTATATATTATAAGATAGAAATGGCTATGCCCATAAAAGCCAAATTATTTCATACTTGCATGCTGCCCATCCTTACATATTGATGCTAAACATGGGCGCTAACAAAGTCCAACTTAAAAAAACTAGAAGTCTGCCAAATCGCCATGGAAAGGAGCATGCTGAATAAACGAAAAATTGACAAGATAAGAAACAGAACTATCAGAAAGAAAACCAAAATTGAAGATTTAACAGTCAAAGTGAATAAACTAAAATGGAGATGGGCAGGTCATACCATAAGGGGAAAGGACAAGTGGAGTAGAGCTGTGACAGAGTGGTATCCAAGGGATAGGACCCGCAAAAGAGGGAGACCGTTTAGAAGATGGGCAGACGAGATTAAGAAGGCAGTGGGCAATACAAATATATGGACAAGAACAGCAAAGGACCGGACAAGGTGGAGAGAGCTGGAGGAGGCCTTTGCCAAAAGGCAAACAGACAGTGAAACTGAAATAGATTAATATAAACTAATACTTTGTAACTACTATTGTCTGAATAAAAGGCTATTTTATTTATTTATTTATTATTATATAAGATAGATGAACCTTCTTCTTCTTCCTCTAATGCCTCTCCGAACTACGAAGGTTGTCGGTCAGCTCTGCATAATTTTTCTTTTCTTTCGCGAGGTGAAATAGTTCCTCGGCGCTCGAGATACCGGTTCACTCTCGTAGGTTCCTTAACTAAGATTTTCTCCTTAATAAATATAATTGTCATAATAACCCTAAATATTCAACTCCATCTTCCCTTTAACCCTTCGTCTGCAGCACAGCGGCTAATTAAAGTTAGCAACACACGGTGCGACCGCGACGCTGTCGCTGTTTGACTACAGTTGCGTTTGTGTCGCACAGCCGCGCCTGACACGTGCGCTTGTAAACAGTGGTTATTCAGTGTGGTGACTTTTTAAAGAAACATTTCATAGAATAAGTAGCTAATAATGATCGTTTATTTTTAGGAATAAAAACAAATTTAAAAAGACAAACCGACTTATACGACGATTACTGCTAAAGATAAAACTGAGGCGCAGGCAAAGAGAAGGTCTTTACAGACTAATGCATAGTAAAGTTATTTTCTACATAGAACAATATGAAATGAGAAAAAAACAATATTTTTTCAGCCTACATTTTCCCACTACGAGGCAAAGGCCTCTCTACTCTCCTTCCACTTCTCTCTGTCAAGTGCTATTTCAGACCAGTCTTCATCAAAAGATCTAGATCATCCCGCCACCTCCGCCTGGGCCTGCCATGATGTCGTTGCCATGTAAAGGAACCCATTGAGTCACGCGTTTGGCCCAATGATCGTCTGACATGCGGTAGATGTGTCCAGGCCAATTCCACTTCAGCGTGACAGCTTTCCTAATGACATCAGCTATTTTTGTGATGGAACGGATGGTAGTATTCCTAACCCGGTCTTGAAGTTTTATGCCCAGAATATCCCGTTCCATAAAAAAAAATATAAAAATTAAATGATTACCAGTCTTTTTTATTATTATTGTCCCACTGCGGGGCAAGTGCCTCTTCTCATTTTAAGGCACGAGCATTGATCACCACGCTTGCTCAAGGCGTAGTGGCGATTTAAATTCTATGGTTGGCAGCCTTACTTACTTGACTGACGGACTTTGATATTTATCAAACTCCCAGTACCTACACCATATCTTATTAAGTTTCCTAGATATCTCAAGAAAAACAAGCCTGCAAGACAAAAAAAAAATAAAAAATAAAAAAAAAATATAAAAAAAAATATAAAAAAAAATATGCCCATTATACGACTGTCCCAAGCAAATCCTTTCGCAATACTATCAATTGAAAACAGAGTCCTAGAATAATCCAAACAAAATTAATAAGCCAATCACAAAGTGAATAAAATTAATCAACTCCATTGACATTGGGTCATTAGCAATATTATTGATGGCTTATAAATTGCATCGGTCTGCATCTGCAATAACCACAGAGTAGTATACAAATGGAATGCTATCATCTTTGTTAGGATGGCGACAGCCTACCTGATGTTAAGTGGTCACCGCTGAGTAGACATCTGTAATAGCAGAAGCCTTGCGATGCTATCCCAGAAACAAAGATGAAGTGTATCATGTGCCTGTAATTACTGGGACCCTTTAAACCGGAACATGGCAACACTGTTATGCGGCAAAAATAGGTATGATGGTAGTACTTCCCCGGACGAGCATCTTCATAAAGAGCTTCATTACTACTAAACATGAACGATGTCTTAACAAAAAATTACCCCTCGCCAAGGATAAAGGGAGATTCACATTGTAATGGCGTAGTGTGTGTGCAGATTCACATTTTTCTCATGGATCGACAAAGGCGTGAAGTCAAATGTAAGAATTTTACACAATAATGTGTCTCAGGCTTTGCGGCCAATCGCGCTGTGTGTGAAATAGCAAAATTGAGCCCTTTTTAACCGGTATTGACTGAGATCAATGGCAAAAACGTACTGTGAACGTATAAAAAAGGTGCTGCGACGTACATTATTATGTATTCATGTTTTTCTCCAGTGTCTCTCTATTCTACGTCATCCGTATGGAACGTGATTATGAATACCATTGATAGATCATGCTACTTTGAATGACAATTTAATTTGTTTCGTCTTTGTTTTTGAATGTGAATAAAAGGGAGGTAGACATGGAAATACAAGATTTATTTTTAATTAGTCAAAGCTTGATTGTGGCTATTGTGTGTTACTTCTTACCTTCACACTTTCATGTGGTATCGTCTTAAATGTTATACATAATATGAAGCCAAATAGTATGTTGTAATAGAATACAATAGTTGTTATGAAATATCAAAACTCAGCCATATTTTACCATTCGGCATGCAAACTACATTATTTATAAGATATGAACTTACATTTTATAAAACCAGATCAATTAATAATATAGTGACATTACAATTATCATTCAGAATATCAATTAATATACATATAGCATTGTTATACACTATTGTATAGCAATTGTTACCTTTATCGGATTTTTTGATGGATAGATACCTATATCGAATATTATCTACATGTCTGTCAAATTTCAAATGCTTCCCTTACAATTTAATTTGTATATCAATACGCGGATTCGTATCCAAAATTACATTATTTACCTCACATACAGGCACCCATCCATAACAACGCACAATAATGAGATTACTCCAATATTTGCTTACCCTATCAAAGGGGTGCACACATTTGAGAAATTTAAGCGGATTTGTCAAGTTTTCGGCGTCCGACTTACTGCTGAAATTATGTGCACCCTTGTTAGCCGGGCTGCGAGTGACACCACGTGATGGGCGCTTTGAAAAATTGTTCCCGGACAGAAACATGGACGGGGGCAAAAAATCAAGGGTTTTGTGTGGCAGGCGTCGGTCTAGAAGAGCTTGTTCCGACGCGGCCGACGTCATCTGTGACGATATGTTGTCAGGCTTTGCTGAAAATATTTAATTTAAAATTGTGAGTGAAAAGCGACTGTCAGTTATTTTTTTAATGTTAATAGCTCAGATTATGAAACAAAAGGCATATAGACCATGCAGAACACTGAGAGTGAAGACAAAAAAGCAAATACAAATTCATAAGCGAATACCTACAACGCGTTCGTGCTGTACTGATACGAGTCAGTACCAATAGCAAGAAACGCCGCCGCATCGTGGAAAAAAAAAACAAATAAAAATATAAATACAAATTCAAAAGCGAATACAATCACGACATTGGGCGACAGGTATTCGCATTTGAATTTGTATTTAGTTTTTTGGCTTCACTCTCAGTGTTCCACGCGGTCAATCTGCCTTTTGTTTCATAATCTGAGGTTAATAGAATGAAAAAATGTGGCAGCAGAAGTGTGATCATTTCAAGAATTCAAAAGTTTAAGAGTGCCTAAAAATTATACTGGTATTCCTGAATATTCCGAACTTAATAGTAGTAAAGCTGCTTGTGAAGGAAGTGTTGCTACCGTGTATGGGGTCCAGTGCAATTACAGGCATGGTGGCTGCTGCTTATACCATCAGCCAGGGCCTCAAGCCTGCTATTACAACAGTGTCAGATTGGTCTATCATTGATTTCATAATTGTTGATTTTGACAAGTTTGGTATTCTACTAATATAATGGCGTCATTATAACTTTCCAATGGTCAACCACTGATACGATGTTGAAAGAAATGATATAGAATGGTAATTTCGTACAAAATGACAACTGAATGACTGACTTAGGCGGTAATCTGCTAAAACTTTGACAGTTCCTTTGATCAGTGACTTACCATTTGAACGTCATTGTGCAGTCATTGCTTTTAATTCGACCGACCAATGATCGACCATTATGAATTTAGCAGATTACGAACTTTTAGCAAATTGTCAATGGGATCATGTTGGAATGACGAAATTATAACAATAGCAGACTTGGCCCCCGGGACCAACTTGCTCGCTAAACCCCCTCCACTAGAGCAATTTTGACGACACGGTTGGCGCAGTGGCTGAGCGATCGACTGCTGCGCAGCGTGTTGCGGGTTCGATTCCCGCCCAGGGTAAACATTTGTGTGATGAGCATTTGTGTTTGGCTTGTGTCTGGGTGTTGTTTATCTATATATGTATGTATTTACAAAAAAAAAATGTATTTGTGTATGTATATCAGCTATCTGACACCCATAGTACAGGGTCTCCCTAGTTTGGGGTCAGATGGCCGTGTGTGAAAATGTCCCCACATATTATATTATTATTATTATAATTCGCACCATCAATTATATTCAGGTCGAAATTGATATTTACATGACACTGGGGTGAATTCGCAAATATTTTGTGCCTTTGATTTTTTAATTTTGTTTGTGCGATTTGGCTATCGCTATAGGTTAAGACCTGTGATGATAGTTTTAAGGCATTTAAATAAATAAATCCATACTACGTATTACTGTATTTATACTATATTTACTATATTATACTATTATACTTCGATACATTATTTTTAAAATCTTATCTTACTAGAGGATATAAATATTGTAATTTAATATTATCAATATGTATAAAATAATATTGAAATGAGTGACATGAACATGACTGTCGTAATTTAGTAACTTGAGTTTTCTTGACATTTTGTCATTTTTGACATTTTATAATTTGTGATGTTCTATAATTTTTGACATATTACAATTTTTGACATTGTTTAAATTTCGAACATTTCCTTAATCGTCTTTATTATTAATATTATTACTGCTTATTTTATCTATAATGTTGTGATTGGTAGACTAGCACGCCTCATTAGGTTATAATGCAGTGTACTTTCTATGCTTTTATAACACCTTACAAACATGTATTATGCAAATAAATGATTTGATTTGATTTGATACTAATATTTTTTTTATTCTGCATTTATTTTAGGGACTTACTAATATTAAAAATGCGAAAGTAACTCTGTCTGTTACGCTTTCACAATGAAACAGCTGAAACGATTTTAATGAAATTTGGGCTAAAGATAGTTTGAACCCTAGGAGAGGACATAGGAAACTTTTTAATTGCGATAACTGATATTCATGCGGACGAAGTTGCTGGCAAAAACTGGTAAATAATAAATGAATGCGACATTCCAACAAGGCCTCGGCAAGGCCTTTGGTATTGCAGACGTCTATAGTCAATGGTGACGACTTAACATCAGGTGGCCGTCGCATTATTTGCCATGAGGGCCAAAAAAGCCATTACGCATATATTTTTATAGGTCCTTTATATATAGACTAGCGACCCGGCCCGGCTTCGCATGAGCCTATAGCCTTCCTCGATAAATGGACGATCCAACACAAAAATAATTTTTCAATTCAAACCAGGAGATCCTGAGATTAGCGCGTTCAACCAACCAAACAAAGAAACAAACTCTTCAGCTGTTCGGGTCGGGTCGCTAGTATAATATTACTATCGACCCGACCCGGCTTTGCATGGCCTATAGCCTTCCTCGATAAATGGACTATCCAACACAACAAGAATTTTTCAATTCTAATCAGTCGATCCTGAAGATTAGCTAGCGCGTACAACCAAACAAACAAACTCTTCAGCTTTATAATATTAATAACTAGCTTCTGCCCGCGACTTCGTACGCGGATCCTGTTGCTTATGCCAGCGACAACGGGGTCGGCAAAATCGAAGATCTGAAACGTCTGATGTCGAATTCTTAGAGCCCGGGGACGGGAAACCAACGAGATGCGAGAGACGATTCGAGACGTTCAAAAAATACAATTTTGAATCATACCTCCGATGGCGGAATATGTGGCGTAGTCAATCTTAGGAGTATACGTAAATGCACTCCGTTCCTTATCAACCCAAGGAAGGTCGCCATGCCCTCCGGCTATATCTGAGACACATCCGATTCTTCAGATGATATCGACATTCTGTTGAGAGAATGTCGAAGTCGATCAGAATTCAAACGTTCGTTGCGCTCTTCTTCTGTCTCTTCATGCTGTAATCCTGCAATTCTTTCTCTCTCACTTTCTAACTGATTATGAATATTTTGTTGTGTGCGTGTTCGGGACAATGTGTGATAATCTCGATCAGCAGTTAGTCGTGCATCACGTTCATCACTCGTTTCAAAAGACCTGTTAGTAGATGTGCGAATACGCTGAGAACTCAAGCGTGATTCTGTATCGGTAAACGTTTCCGATTCGCGAGACAATGCATGTCGCTCACGATCAGCGGACAGTCGCGCATCACGTTCCGCACTTGTCTCTAGAAACCTAGAAGCAGATGCGTAGATACGCCGAGAACTCAAGCGAATTCTCTATCCGTGAACGTCTCCGACTCGCGACACAATGCGTGACGTTCACGATCAGCGGTCAGTCGCGCATCACATTCCCCACTTGTCTCTAGAGACCTGGATGTAGATGCGTAAATACGCTGAAAATGCAAACTTGCTTCGCGACCTGAAGAGGTTTCCACGGAGCGATTTGCAGCCTGATGTCTCGAACAGCATCAAGTCTCTCCTGACGCTCTTCGGTAGATTCTTGGGATCTTATGATCCTCAATCTTTTAGCTCCTTTGGAACATTGGGAAAGATTTGACCTCTTTCTAGGCATGGTTATAGTTTTATTGTGAAGAGAAGAGATACCTGATCAATTAAAATCTAAATGCTGCTCCCCTGCGTTACCGGGTAGGCTACCGTGTAAAGGAAATTAAACACTCAAATAACATAACCAGGAAGTCATATTTATTCGATAAAATGAAAAATAAAAATGAGAGTTTTGACCAGTAGAGTCAAATTTTCAATGATATAGGTACCAGCGTCATCAAAAATCAGTCCTAAACTGTTACCGCCTTCACCGCGTGGAGGTACTCCCTGCTCATGTTATTTTACAATATACAGTGAAATTAGTGATAGCTTTACAGTAAAATTAGTGATAGCTTGGATTTCCACATCAGATGTTTCTGATCTTCGATTTTTATAAGTCAACAGGAAATGCTCATCAGACCGAACAACTTTTGCTAAGACGTCATTCCTATATGTGTTATGGTGTAGCTGGGCTCTTGGAGTTCCACATCAGGTGTTCCAGATCTTCAAATTTATTCTTTCAGCAGAAAATGCTCATCACGTGGAACAATTTTTGCTACGGTACCATTTTTGTATCTCTTATAGTTTAGCTGGTCTGTTACGGTTCTGCATCAGGTGTTCAAGTTTCCAAGATAAGTTATAGCCTATATGTTGCCCAGACTTAATACCTATACAACAAAAAAAAATATCATTTAAATCCGTCCAGCAGTTCCGAAGATTAGCGTGTACAAACAAACAGACAAACAGACAGAATTTTTTTTTTTGATTCGTGCTCTATTACTGTTCCTAAACCCCCTCAATTATTTTTTTTTTACTGTTTTATTATATGTATAGATATATAGATATGTAAAGTATAGATAAAAGAATCCATTAACATAATTATTATATTATGTGCATGATAGGCATCCAAAACCAAACCAATAAATTGTAGAGAAGATTACACTGGTATTTTATTTCATTTTATTGATTTGACTCTCGATATTTCAATATGCATTAATTTAGCAGTAAAACAAAATTGCCAATGATAAATTAAATTCATACCTACATTGATTACATAAGATACGAAAAATCGTATTTTAAAAGAAATCGGGCAATGTTATTGCGTTTCGAAGCTACGGTTAGCTTTTTTAAAACATAAACTGGAAGCGATTTTTATCATTGAAACGCTACTATGGTACGTGAATTCAGCAACTTCTATAAACTTACGGGCAACTTACAATATGAATTTTAGATTTTTCCGTAAAATAAATAAGTTTTATCTCCCCGTAAATTTTATATGATCTGCAGTACCTAATGACAAATAACAAAATACAGAAGCATTCCTAATGATGTTACTGCAAATATAAAGGGATCTAAGCAACATAAAATAAAAATTATCTCAAGTAATTTTATCTCAGCGTTACCATAGGATGAAGATTAGAATTATTATTTATTATTTTAATGAGCTGGTATTGTTCTATCTCAGGGCAAATGCGGAATGAGAAGAGAAAACGTAAGTATGGAGTTTCTGACTCATTAATTTCCGTACGAAAATACCTTTTGGAACCGGCAACTAGATCCAATTCACAATTCTCGTAAATAACGTGCATTTTAATGGTCTAATTATAACAAATATTTTGACCTCAAATTTCAAAAACAACTTATAACTTAGACCAATCGAAAAAATCTCAGTCGGCCTTTTCCCGGGGAATCGAGATCAACCTCGAACCGAGATGGTAACTCGATCACATTGTAACATGATTACCAGGGCTCCAAGTACTTTGGATGGAAGCTTTTATCTATAATGGTGTGTTATATTGTGTATCGGAAAGTACATGGTTTATTTATTGTAAAGGCACGGCATGTAGGTAAGCAAAGGGTGTAATTTTTTCCACATTTATGAATTCGCACAAATATTATAAATTGCGAAGGCAACTCCGTGTGTTTGTTATATCATCACGACAATACTACTCACTCGATCGTAATGAAATTTGTCAATAAGATAGCTTGAAGTCTGGGTAAGAATATAGGATACATTTTAATTCACGACTTTGTCTGCGTTTACGAAATACTATAAAAAGTAGCAAGAAAACATTAATAAAGATGTCTGATGTCAATTCAAAAATAAAAAATAAATACTCCTTTTATCGGAATTCAAGTAAGAATACAACACGTTTGTATAGTCAAGCAAGGTATTTGGTGTACAGGCTATTCACATTTCCACTAAACTAACAATTTTCATTTTCATTGCGTATGTAATAATTATTTTTAACCTTATACTATAGGGCTGGCACGGTAATAATAATAATAGTAATTTAATTCATAAAAAGGAGATTCAAGTACATGGAGCATACACAAAGTTATACATAAAAATTTGAACCGTGTCAATCACAATCTGGTGGGTGAAGTTCTGATTTCCTAGCTAGGTTATAGAATAACCTGTATTAAGGAATAATAGTCCCTGTCCCTTACAAATGGTTACAATAAACTAGTTCAAATAATTTCTTATTTATATTATACATTTGTATATATATTTTTTGTTTCTATATTTCATACTACAACAAAGTTTATAATTGAATACGTGCGTGTGTGTGTGATATTGTATGTAAGACCCGCCCTGGGAGCAGCAGGCACGCGACAGCACGACGGCACGACTCAGAACCGTTACCGACTTTTGGTTGTGGACCGGTAGACTTGTAGTAAGTAAAGTATAAGTAAATCAGCGTGTTACTTAAGCGACAGCGAGATCTAGACTGACCCATTTGACAGGTTTCTTTCCTGTCCGCTCTTCCGAAATTCATAATACTTTCCAAGTATGAATTCTAATTCCAGAACGCCCGTATGGTCATATAGCGGGGTATTATAGTACCGGCCAGACTCAATTATTGTAGACTGACAGTTATTTTTATTCGATTAGTGCGTATAGGATTTTTAAGAACACCAGATACATTAGCGGGTGTCCAGCTGTTTAGTATAAAATACAGCAATACACACATATATTCGACATCAGTATGAAGGTTTTAAGTTATATATAACTTAATAATAATAATACTAGTAATTCTTTTAAAAGAATTACTGACAATTGTCAAGATTGACAACTGTCATCGACAAACATGTCATAACAAAACATTATTTATTTTCCAGATTTATAAAAAGGGAACTATGATCTGAGACACACAGTCTTTAAGCTCGATGAAATATAATGTAAGTACCTTTAAAGGCAATATAAAAGATTCCATGAATCTATAAAACCAAGTATTATAACTTGTAGACAGCAATTATAAAAAATGATTGCATGCTTATAAAAAGTAAATATAGCATGTGTAAACATAATGCTATAATACTCAAGTGACAGACGTAGGTAGGTACAAGGATTTACCACTCAGCACACTCGCAACACTGCTTAAAAGTAGTTACAAGTTAGCCTGTGTACCAAATAATATATGTGTCTTAGGTCTGAAATAAAAATTAATTACGAAAACTAACAATACTAACATATTTATCTAAGTAGTATTGTTACTAACACCAAAATACTAATACAACTATGGACTGTAGTCTGAAATAAAGGTTATTATTATTATTATTATTATTATATTCGACTGTACTAAACTGAAGTGAGGTAATCTGTCATTCAGTGATTGACAGCTCATCTCAAGCTCACTTCACCATAATTCACCAAGAATTTTTTTATTAAATCATCATCATCATCAGCCGAAAGACGTCGACTGTTGAAAATAAGGCTCCCCATAGAACACCACCACGAGGGGCAACCTGCCGCTTGCATCCGCCGGTTACCCGCGACCTTGATGATATCGTCGGTCCATCTGGTGGGAGGCTTACGAACGCTGCGTCTTCCAGTTCATGGTCGCCACTCGAGAACCTTTCTTCTTACTTACAGAATAGCACTGCAAAATTAGACCCAATTCATAATGGCAAAAGAAAAATATTTTTTTTTTTGTTATGCTTTTGTGATAGGTACTTTGAAAAACAATGAGTATCAAGAGAACTTGAAAAATTCCTTTGATTTTCGTTGAAAGTTCAATAGTATCTTTCAATCGGCAGACGTATTCATTTCCTTTAAGCGTCTCATCGTACGTTGCGAACAGAAGTTAACTGTACAGTTGTACGACAGTAGCACAACTGTTAGGACTTTGCTTTTCTCGAGTTTAGTATTGGTTGCGCTTCATAATTTATAGTTATTATATTTTCTTACCTCACCTTATGGCGATTGGAAGGCATTGGTTTAGTTCTAATTTATTAACTAAGTGTCATATATCGTTAGTTTGGTGATATCCTATTGGGAGTCGCCGCTGTCAGCGCGTCGAAGCTAGTGACATCTGCTGGCACACCTCGGACACTTCATACAAAACTTGCAAAATAATTACCTATTACTACTACAAAACCAAATGACGTCTGTACACGTGCAAATGTGTGCGTGAATTTTAGTAGGGTTGAATCAGTTGGATGTCGTACTACTTTTTAATTCCAAGAATGAATAGAACGTGAAAGAAGACAATAAAGAGAGAGAGCAATATTAATAGCTGGTAATGTTGGTATGTTATTATTACGGAAGTTTTAATTGTATTATTATAAAACGATAAAAACTTGGAAAATAAATGAATCATCAAGATTAAAACTAATAAATAAAACTTAAAACAAAATAAATCGCAAAATTGTGTGTTTGTGTCAGCAGTACCTACAGCGCTGCAGTTCTTACGATTTTGAGCGCCCTGGCTAAAGAGTCGGCGGTTAGCCCCTCCAAGTGCGGGGTGAGGGTGCGGTATCTGATATAGCGCGGGGAAGGGAGTTTCCCTTCTGTATGTAGTACTATTAAGTATTCTGTGCCACGGGATAGTGAGCACGCGTGCTTTTTCATATGTCGTTAATTGCTCGGAGTCGCTCCATCTCGCCCTAAACCCTGAACTAAACCTACATCAAGTGTTATCTGTATTACCTAGACCTAGTCTATGTTGTGTATCGCTGGCCAGCGTAGTGTACCTAGACTGTAAGCTGGTCATCCCGAACGCGGCATCCATCTGCTTCTGCTTGGGGGTCGCTGTATCAAAGGTATGTGGCATGATTAATAAGTTGAACTTTATCCATTGCCTTTCGTCTCATTTGCGTATTTTTTCTCCTTAAAGTTAGCACTGCTGAATCAGCAATTATAGCCTAGATTGCTCTAATAATCTAGGTTCACGCGCGTGTGATTTTACTAGTAACTTTCATATTCTAGAGGTTATACGCACCAAGTATAATCTAGGATTATACTTGTCTTATTTTTTACACATTTTCTAATGTGTACCATAGTTGACTATGTATTTTAACATTTGGTCACCAATCTAAGCCAAACGTTATCTTATTGACAACAAAATGATGATAAGTAATGATAAGAATTACCTATTTAAAGACAGTTTTTTCAATAAAAGAACCATTTAATGGCAACTACAAGCAAGGTGCTTTATGCTAGAACTTCCAATTTCTTACAGCTATGCTATTTCAAGTGTAACTGTTACTTAGCTTTTTAGTTCAAGAGATGTTATTAAATAATTTGTAAAAAGGTACTATGGGGTTTGGGATAAAAATCCCTAATAAAAAATAAAAAGATATGAATGCAGTGAACCTACTGCTTTTAACCTGTTCTGCACCGGAAGCTGTGAATATTCGACGCGACGGTTGCAGCGCCCCTGCAGCAGACTGCTACGTCCGGTTTCAACTTCCTGCTCTTTCCAAATAACGGTTTTTACCTCGAAAACGTTCTATTGGTTTTATTTATACTTTCCTTTCAACGAGTACCCATAATAAAAGTTTACGTTTGCTTAAAAGCATTGTTTATCTATATGTGTATGTATTTACAAAAAAAAATGTATTTGTGTATGTATATCAGCTGTCTGACACCCATAGTACAGGGTCTCCCTAGTTTGGGGTCAGATGGCCGTGTGTGAAAATGTCCCCACATATTATTTTTATTTGTTCACTTTGTTCATTAGTACGTATTATTTAGTTTCGAGAACTTGAATAGCAACCTAAATCATAGCATGACATTAATAAGTACGCAGCGGGTGTATAGCGCATTGCGCGTGCAGTACATTAATGCTTTGCTTTCAGAATACTGTTAGGGCTTCCACGGTTTTGTAGTGCTTCGACTATGTTTGCGGAGGCACAGACCGATGATTTTTTCGCAATCGTAAGGAAGTAGATCGCTTTACTATTAAATCGCCAACGAAGCAGCTCAAACGGTCTCCTGAGGGTGTTGTCCGAGCGGTGGGATGTCCCTGATACAGAGGTGGATGCAGCTTCATGTTAGCGCCTCTCCTTGTGTTTTTTGACATGTGTGTGTGGGAATCGGAACGCATCCAAAGGTATGAAAGACCAAGTGTAGTGTGTGTGAAAGAGAGATAGAGTGAACGGAAGGAAAGGATGAAGGAGGGGAGAGATGGGAGGACGCCGTTAGACTTATAAGACGAAAGACTGTGCTATCTAAATCTAAAAATAAAAGAAAAGTTTTATTACCAGGAAGACTGTATTTTCTTCACCCATTCTAACCCACATGTGTATGATTATAATATTGTGTATTAAGGCGCTAACAAGTGACTTTTGCAGATTTTAAACTGACTATCACGTCAAAATGTATAGTGTCAATGATTTGGAAAAAAATATATGTTTAACTAGAACAATCTCTTAATCATTTAGTATGTGAATATTTTTGATTAAGTTCAAATAGTTTAATTATATCGTGAAGCTGTGTCTGACGCGGACAAAACATTGATAATCACACAAAATCTACAAGGAATATTTAAACGAAACTTTTACTATCTTACAGACAATTTTATTATCTATCTTTTAGAATACGCCTTTTTTTTACTACTACGTTTTTTAAACTATGTTTTATTTAATTTTTTCGACTAAACTTTGAGAGTTTTGGACGCAGCGCATACGATTCTCTGGTCGCTCAAGGTCGCCGGCGTATATCGTCGCCTTAATTGATTTTTGTTATTGATTATTTTAATGTGTATTATTTTAATTTATATTGAACTGAATTTAATTGTATTGTTTGACATTATGTAGTTCCAATGTGTATGTGTAATTTATCTGTTGTTAATTATTTTAACGTACCTACTTGTGTTTTATTTGCTATGTAATGTATGAACTATGTCTGATATAAATAAATAAATAAAATTAAATTAAATATTGAGCTGCCTGATTTCAATGCCCAAAACCATTAAAACTATAAAGCTATTCTATACAAAAATTAAATACAAGACGATCGAAACAGGAAATTAGCAGAACATAACTTCTACGCACAAAATAAAACAAAAATTGATCCCAATAAAACTACACGCAAAAAAAGCTAAGTTAAGCTATTATACATACTAGCTGTCTATTCATTTTAATAATAATCATTTAGTTGATAAGCTTTATCTCTCCTACTGACTTATTTACTGTGCCCGACAGGGTCCATAATGATCTATTATTTATAAGCAAATGAAATTAATAATTTTTCATTATTCATTTTTTTAACTTTATGCAACATAAAGTTACAAAGGCGGGCTTAATTGATTTATTAAAACTTAATGCACATTATATAAAAAACAGTGCACAAAGGCGGACTTTCTACATTTTCTGACAGTCTACTTAGGGTGATGCAGAGACAAAAGATGGTAAGTGCAAATATGCAGAAAATTTACAAGATTTTTTTTTTTAATAAATACATTATATACACACATACAAACAAAATATACAAAGTAGAGGGAGCTAAAAATACATAGATGGAGAAAGACAACCAATTAATGCTACCTCATTCCTTAGATATTTTTTTATTTATACTTCATGCACAAAAGTACAATGGTGGACTTAATGCCGGATATTCTCTACCAGTCAACCAAAGGTGGTAAAGAGACATGTCAGGTGCAATTTATTTTCCATATTTCAGAGTTGGTTCTACTTTAAAAGTTTTTCATATTCATGAGCAACCTACTTTAACTTCCTGAAAGATTGCCACTGAATTAAAAGCCAGCCTGTATTATTCAAATAAGAAAATTCTTCTTTCCCTGTATATTAAATCTGTAAGAGCATTTTATTTTACGTCGCGATGTCACGAGGCAGCTTGACACCGGAGCTGGACGCCCAGCCAATATCAGGTAAGGAAAACGATATTCTGTAGAACTTCAAGTTATTTTGCGCAGACATTTTAGCAATATTATTTGTGTAGAATATAGTAGAATAGTTCACTGCCTGAACAAATAATTTCGACTATTGTACTTGAAATCTGGTCCTTCGAGTCAAAAGACAGTCACGTCGACCAAAGTTTGAATTAATTACTCTGAAATAAAACTTAAACAGTGTTTTGTTTCATAAAGAAAAACAAAACATTGTTTAAGTATTCACTGTTTGTTTCATAAAAATAAACAAAACACTGTTTAAGTTTTATAGAGAAATTAATTAAAACATTTGTCGATGTGACTATCGTTCGACTCAAAGGACCAGATTTCAATCACAAAACACGTCAAAACGCAACACGGAGTGTGTTGCGTTTTGACGTGGAATGGAAGTCTTTGAAACTCAAACATGTCAACTGTCAAACTCATGAATCGATTACACAAAGCTGTACCAGTAGCTACTAGCCTCTAAATTAGCAGCTCAAACCGAGGTCAACTAAATAATCGTACTAACAAGAGAAACCCTCGTCAATGGTGCCTGCTTTTGACAGCTCCTGACTGGAAACTTTGGGGTGTAAACAAGTGTTCCTATACAACTTATTTAGTGCTAGTCGATTGGTGCTTTAAGCGGCTTTACCCGCTTTAAGTTAAGATGGACTTATAATGAAGTTGGTTAGGCTGTTAAGTAACAAAAGTGACAGGCCACGTGATTGATATCGGTTGTGGTATTAGTAACAAATTTGTATTTTGCATCAACCTGAAATCCTTATTATGCAAAATATAGTGAAATTATAGAATTATTTCAACGTAAATACCTTCAAGCCATGCAGTATAGATGTTTTCGAAATAAAGCATCTTACCACACAAAAAATATGACATTAAAGTTAAAATGCACGCTCCTTATGACACTGACTTTTTTAATATTGTATTGTATTGTATTTATTCAAACAATAAACATTGTGTAGAACATTAGGTAGGTACATAGTAATATTACAATACAATTTTCACATGCAAAATTATTTCTACAATAAAATTGAAAGCTAAAGTATAAAGTCAATCAATTAAAAAATGTCTAAAAATAAAATGTCAAATGTACGTAATGTCAGATGATTAGCCAAAGTCAACGCATAGTCTCTAAGTCAAAAATGTTTATTATTATAATAAATTATTTTTATCACTTGACATGAAATCTGATACTGAGTAAAAACATTTTTCCAACAAGAAGGCTTTTAATTTGTTTTTAAATAAGTGAGGGCTATAAATTAATAACTTTAAAGTAGTTGGTAACCTATTAAACAGTTCCACTGCTTGGTACCCGGAGCAATGCCTAACTATATTAAAATTTGGTGCCAACTTGTGTTTAAACTCCTTCCTTCTTGTACTTTCTCTTATCCGAAACAGACCATCTGACCACCCAACTTTGTTTAACCCCAGGAACACCTGCCACTCGGAAGTGATTTTGCCTATTTGGAAAGTTTCTCGAGCAGTGCATGGGCGGGAAGTGTGCGCTAGTTAACCATTCGCCATTACCTCTTGCAAATCTAATGCTGGATATACGCTTACCACTACGCCGTTCAGTCGACACATACAATGATCGACTTTTCGCAGTTTATCTTATTAAAATTAAGTAATTAAGTTTATATTTATAAATGTATCGAATTGTGTAGGAAATTAATACTAAAAAATAGTATGTATCGAAATATATAGATTACATTTATTTATCCTTTCAAAATATTTTTTTTGTTTGTTGATCTTGCAATCGGCTGTAAACCTTTAGCAGATTTTTTGTGCGGGTATTGACTGCTGAGGTTCATTCTTCCAGCGAAAAATCTGCCTCTCAAAGTTGTTTATAATACATAGTAAAGTCCCATATATATGGTGGCGTTTGAGCCTTTTCATCCTTTTTTCACCTTTTAAAAATATATTTAACTTTAAAAATATTTTTACTTACCTACGACTTAGTCAATACCAATACAAAATCATAAGTATAACTTATACTTTCTATGTAGCCAGTACGTCCTGAGATTCTCTTGTCCAAAATCAACTTTGCCTATATTCAAATTCGTATAGATCACGATAATTAAAGAGGAAAGATAAAGAGCTGAAAGATAAACAGATACGTCTGATAAGCCATATAATAATTCTGTATTGGATTTGTAACACAGAACACAAATTCCATCAGCAATCACGCCGAACCATGAAGAAAAATATTACAACCCCAAAGACCAGATAAGGACCTAGTCGAAACGGTCATTGCGTGTCCAAAGAAACTATTGACGACCCCTAATCCATTGGACAATACAATATATGCCTATATTGCAGCCCTAACACCAGTACAAAAAAACCCTTTTGTAAAAAAGGAGATAAAGAAATATATCTGAAATTGTGAAACCGCGTTCACAGTAACGCTGTCATTCAATATCCACTGATATCTCATTTTGCCGCGCGAATAGACCTGAACAGAATGGATAGCGATTCAGAGACCCTTAAGAACTGGTTTAAGTTATAGAAGCGTGATTGTGGATGGTAAACACAATGGAGGAAGGGGGAATAATAAATCTTTCTTTCCGCAGCTATTCTTTGCGTAAGTGTAAGGGATAGATAAATAGAGTAGTATGGTGTTGGATGCGAATAAAGAGGTGTGCTAATTTTTATACATTCTACACTCCCAGTCTCACTCAAGCAGTCTTCCATTTTCGAATACAACTCTTTTTAAAAAAAACATGAATTCAAACTTGGAACATTGATGATATAAAAATTATAGCCAGGATGTAAGCTTCAAAACCTTTGAATTAGAAAACCTCCATGTAAATGTTGAGTAGCTCGATTCACTTGTACGAAGTGTATTTCATTTATTTTTATTTGTTTGACTACAGATCTGATATGCACCACTGTTTTAGTAATAATATTACCTAGCCTATGTTTGACAGTACCTTATATACCTTAATAACTCTGAGGGCTAATTCACGTAATTTTATGACGCGCCGATGAAGTTGTAGTGCAGTTGCAGTTAAGTTTTAGTTCGAATGATAAACGGTATTCTTGTAATCTTTGAACTGCGCGTAAGCTGCGCGTGAACGGCACGTTAACTGTACGACAACCAAACTCTACCAAACTTACTTATGGTGTTGCCACATTAGATAAAAAATTTTACTCACTAAATAATTGAACAGAATCAATTAAATTTCAATGACTATGAGGTTATTATCATATTAAAATAATACCCCAGTACAGATTTTAGTACGTTTTGACTGTCATTTTGAGACGTCAAACGTATAGTAGAATACTTGACGCGAGCGTGTCTGACAGCAGTAGAGAATACGAAATGCGTTGTTTTGATCGAAACTAAACTGCAACTGTACTGCAACAGCACTTCTTTAGTTACGTGAATTAGCCCACATATCTGGTTCGATCGGATAACGCCCACACAAACGGGTTATCAGCCCGGGTGGATTGAGTCAGTGTGTCAATTTATGACTAATTAAACTCATTAGAAAAAAAAAACCTTACTTATAAGTTGCATTTTTGTTTTATTCAAAATCACATGATTAAAATTATTGTCCCACCAAAGTTAACGAAATATTTTAGACTATAATTTCGTTATTAATAATAAATAATAATAATAATAAAATTTGTTTATTCAAGCACTTTTTGCTTGAATCTCTCATCTGACTCATCGTGTTAGTAAACTTAAGAACTAGGTTAGCTTATTTTACTTAAATTTTAATTTAAACTTATACTACTACTACACTGATACCCCTACTAGCCCCCTGCTAGCTGCTACTGTTGCTACTTACTTTATTGATAATGATTATGTTTTTACACGATTACACGGTTTGTTATTATATGATTACACAGTGATACAAACTTTTACTATGGATTTATTAGCACAGTATGTTTTTAAAGACCCCAGGAATATTTTTTTAACGGACTATTATAAAAAATTCTGCTGTTTCATAAATTTTATCCATGTTACATGTGTTGCTCTTTTGTATAAAACAGCAATTTTTTCTTTAATAACCGGCAATATATTATATCGCTTTTGGGTCTAGAATCATCACTGACGATGTTCCTTTTACAGTGTAATACCCATGTAGCTGTTCAATAATCTCCATCCACCATTTTTCATTTTCCTATAACCTTGCACCAAACACGTGTGATCTCGCCAGAGGCGCAGCCTCTCCTGGCGTGAACATTGAATTTTGTGTCGCAACACATTTTGTGAAAAATATTACTCGTCTACTCGTATCGTCCCCGTATTTTGTTAGACGATAATGCCTTTGACAGTATGTAATTATGGGATTTTAGGAAGCTGTGCTGCCATGTGGCTGCTCATTATTATTTTGATTGAGGGTGACGATGAGATGACTATGCAAACGATGAGTATGACAACTTTTGCAACAATGTACAGTCAGTTACCTACCCCAAATAGCTGACCCATCTTTTAATTACAACACCTTCTAAAAGTACAATACACTTCGGTCGATTCGTATTGTAGAAAATTTCAACCATTTATGCAAAGGTAGCTAATTGGGGTTACTGACTGTACATAATAATTAGGTACAGAGGCCAGCACATCAAGCTTCAACAATCTGTCAAATTTCTTTGATAGATTTTCTACTTTCTAACAAAAGAATAAAGTTCACATTCAATTGAGAAAATTTTACAGTTTGTTATGACTTGATGTGCTGACGTCTGTACATGATGGTCCTTATGTACTTACTAGTTGAAGTTACTAGTTGAAAATTTGTGTGTATGGATGTTTGTTTCTTACTCTTCCACGTTTTAAACGGCTTAGCTGAAATTTAGCATACATATTATAAAGATATTAAATCTAGCTAGTAAAATACATTTTTGGCCCGTTTTTGTATTTCCGTGAAATAAAATAGAACTTTATCTTTCTGAAGAAGCTAGTTGCCAAATAAAATAATAATAAAATAAATACATAGTTCTTTCTTTTCTTATAGAAGTTCGTTTTTAAGGTTTGTGGTGCTAACACATGCTTACACAGAGTGGCTACTTAAACAGGACTATGCCGCAACGGAAAATTTACTTACCTACATCGCCTAATATACACTCACTCATGCTTGTACGAATACTTATATCTTCGCATCCATACACACTCGTCCACACATCTCACTTACACACCAACACCTCATCACCCACTTATATCCACACTGACACACTAACCCACACACCTACAACCACATTCATCCACCCTCACCCTCGCTCTCTCACATACTCATATATAATTTAATAATAATAATAATATTAATAATAATATTTGGGGACATTTTCACACACGGCCATCTGACCCCAAACTAGGGAGACCCTGTACTATGGGTGTCAGACAGCTGATATACATACACAAATACATTTTTTTTTTGTAAATACATACATATATAGATAAACAACACCCAGACACAAGGCAAACACAAGTGCTCATCACACAAATGTTTACCCTGGGCGGGAATCGAACCCGCAACACGCTGCGCAGCAGTCGATCGCTCAGCCACTGCGCCAACCGTGTCGTCAAACAACAACAACAGTCGTCGTTAATAACAACATAATCAGAATAAAGCAACCTTTACACCAAAATGGGCGAGGTAGCTAAGCTTAACTTACGAAACAATTTGTTTGTTTCGATCAGATGATATGTTTCGTTTTACTTAACTAAGCTGCGCTATAAATGCTCAAACTCAAACTCAATCATTTATTTCAAATAAACCATTTACAGGTACTTTTGAATTGTCAGAGTAAGTCAGTCAGAAAGTTGAAGCTAGTTGCTCGTTCCAAACAGTAGGTTTCTACGGAGAAGAACGAGCAAGAAACTCGATGAACACTCTTTTAAAATCAATAATATGTTACAAATTTCGGTTACATCATTCATATTGAATCTAGGAGTACAATGTGAGAACAATGTAACAAGTCGTGTACGTTAAAAGAGGTCTAGATCAAAATATATAATCATATAAAACAATTCAACAAAAGTATACTTAACCGCGGCAGCTAAGAGGTGATTAGTCCCAAAGGCGTGTTAATAAATCAAGCAATCCTATTGCTTGACTCCTATACATTCATCGCTATGCAGCTTAGCACACTACCGGTAGAAAGGCAGCCTAGTATTGCGATACTAGCCTTTACCCGCGACTTCGTCTGCGTGATTTTTCTTACGAATGATATATTTTTTAATATAACATCCGATCTATATCACGTAGTCTTCTATTTCTTTTTAATTTTAAATGAAAAAATGAAAAAGTGTTTATTCACATAAATAATTTGTTACACGCTATATTTACCGGATCGATTGTTCCGGAGATTAGCACAAACTCTTCAGTTTTATAATATTGTACTTATTTAAATAGAACAATTTTAAAAAATCTTATCATAGAAGTATTTGTACATCTGCTACTTTTTGACATAGGTAAATGAAACGTACAAGCAAAACTTTAATATTCAATTTCATTAAAAACTCCCTTGACATAAATCACTAAAAACCGCTAAAAGTGAGGTTGCATCGTATAAAAAGCCCGTTCTACACTGTCACCTCCAATCCGTTTTCAATTAACGTGTCCAGAGGAGCGTTAACGCCCGGCGTACACGCCCCGCGTTAGGGTTAGTACACATGATGAGACCGGATTTGGTATGATCCAAGTTGTGTAAGCCGGGAACTAGGATGGGTTTAGACTGCTGTGTAGTTTACGTATCAGTAAACGAAATTTTATTGCGAAATTTTATTAGGCAAAGTCTGTTCTATTAGGCAGAGTCTATCGTGAAACCGAACGGGGACATAATCGAACACTGGTTTTATAATGTTTTTATTTGATGGTGTATTTTAAATACTTGCAGAGTAATTTTATTATTTGGCAATAGTAGACCGTTAACTGAGCTATTTTTGACAACAAAGGCGGTAGAGTTTTTTTCGAGGCGGTAGAAATAAACTTGTACACGTATGGATCAGTGGCGACTGATAGGTAAACTACACATGGGCTTCATACAATGACGTCAGGACTATGGATTGTAGTGCAACGCTTATAGCATAACTCATATTTTGTCAGTACTATTGTATTTGCAATCGAGTTCGTTGAGACGGCAATCTGACTCGACCGGGGAAAAATCAGGCACAAAAGCAACGATTTAACGTGCTTTTCAAGTTACGAACCAAGCTGTTACGATTCAACCAAGTGAAAAACTGTGAGAGTGACAAAAAGGAGATTAAATCTCTGCGCACAGGCTTGTGAACTAATATTACGCATCAATGAAAAACGTCGCAAAAAGTTAAATAAAACAGCCCTTATTAAATAGTGTAAAATAGCGGTTCAATGTGATTCGAAAACGAAAAAGACATTATTTTTTCTATGCCTTAATTGTGTTATCCACAACATTGTACACTCACCCTATCCCATGACGCCCACCCCTTATTCAAATATCTCCCAGACGTGGTAGGATGCTAATTACGTAGACTAGGGTGCCTACAGCCCCATTGAACGGTGCTCCCGGTATAATTCAGACGGGATTTGACTTAGATTTCATTGTCTGTTACTTCGGTGGAGTCAAATAATAAGAGATTAATGAGATTTGAGTTAATTACGTGCCTAAGCTGGTGTCTGCTTCCATGGAATGAGTATCTAATTAGATATTTCCATTTATAACACTTCATTGTGCATCGCTCTGTTCCTTCTAAGGTAGACACAAGAAATAATGTCCATTCAAATTAGAGCTTAATCGTGTGCATTAAAGTATTTTTTTATATGACAAGATGCAAAGGTAAGGCTCGCGGGTGCGTGGTCGCAACTGTTGGATTTTTCGAGGCGATTCTGGCTGCGACGTTGCCGTTCCGGAGCGGGGTGGTATAATAATGAACGTTGACAATTACACTGTCTTATTCTAAGAATCGTGACAAAAACAACATGCTTACCATATCATACTCTAACTGAGCAAGTGAATTGGACTCACTTGAACCTGTCATCTCCAGTACAATTCTGTAAAATCTCCAACGGTGACAACTCAAGCTAACTTCACCTAAATTGACCAAGTAGGTTTTTACAAAGAATCATGGCAAGATCCATACATTTATTTGTATGAAAAAATAAATAATTTAGAGGGTTTAAAATATTTTCAAATGTGAAGAATACATTACCAGGATTAGATTAATATCGGTACCTACCATATTTTTAAAATTACACTTTTTTGTTTGATATCGATGCTCATTTTAAGATTATAAAAAACATGTGACAAGCGACGTAAACGGATTTATCATATTGGCAGACAAGTGATGTGACAAGTGTGTGGAAAAAAATAATCATTATTTATGACATTATTTCCCATAAAACGTTGCAATTTCAGTGTAAAAACCACGAAACGGCGACTGTCTGTGTCATTGTTACTGTCAGTCGCCGTTTCGTTCTGAAATAATGAGCTTTTCGTTAAACTATTCACATTTTTTGCGGGGTTTTAAAAATATTGTAAATGCCTGACGATACTCTTTAGGTACCCAACAGTATAAGAATTAGAATTTCAATCTTTTTTTTTGTACAAATCCTGCCATGATTCTTCAACTAGCTGGTTAAAAATATAGTATTGTAGGTATATTTTGAAGGAGATGGAGGACGAACTACATATGGTCCTACAAAACTGGAGAGATGAAACACGGAACCGCGAAAGATGGAAGCAGTGGAGTGAGGCCTTTGCCCAAGAGTGGGTCATAGTAGGCTAATAAAATAAAAAATATTATTTGAGTCCTGCTTAACCTTTCATTAGTCGTGTGGGGTCCATTGGAGCCCAAGCAACTTAGAATTCGTCATTATTTGGCAAATATTACAGGTACGCAACTATGCGTCCTAGTAGCTTCCTAGCCCAGGTGCTTCATTGTTCTCATTGCTTTGCTAATCACTGCGACATTTGCACATGCAGTGCGGAGGTGTCTGGGGTCCAACGGACCCCGTGCGACTAATAGCGTATTAGAATTTTTGGTAAGAAAATTACTAAATGAGGCGGTACCCACAACTACTGGAAGCAATTCTAGTGGTTCCAAAGGGCGTCTTCATCTATGTGTAAAGTCTAAAGATAGAATAACGAGATCCCAGTGTAGTAATTATAATAAATATGTCGTAGACGGTTTATTAATCACAATTGTGGGTGTTAACTAAATCACACGTAGGGGGGGTATTGAGTACTCAATGTATGCACACTGATTTGTGGTTACTTTATTTCGATAATTTTTATCGATGGTTTTATTCAAAACAATTGTTGACACGTTACTTTGAATGTAAAACGAATTACTTTATGAAATCACTTTTGTTTATTCATGACAATTATTAATGTGTTATTAGATTACTTTATAATAAGATCTTATTAGATTTAGCACATTTTAGTGTTTTGTATCAAGTAAACGCGTGACGCACTTCCGTGCGCCAATGGACAGACTTGTATGGAGAGGTTACAAGGTGGGGGCATCGTCTTATAAAAGAGCGTGCACTCCGTAAGTATGGCAGTCGATCCTTGGATTCGACTTGGTAAAGAGCTCCTGCTCCCGACAGTCGGTTTACCTGGTACAGCTGCTGTATATTCACATAGCTGTATAGGCTTGCTGCTAGCGAGCGATACACTTTGTATTTGGGTGGCTTATGCTACTGTACGAACTATAAATCTTAAGGGTTTGTTCGTTTATCATTGGGTGGCTTAGGCTGCTGTACGAAGTGTAAACCTTAAGGGTTTGTTCGTTTATCATTGGGTGGCTTAGGCTGCTGTACGAACTGTGAACCTCAAGGGTTTGTTCGTTTATCATTGGGTGGCTTAGGCTGCTGTACGAACTATAAACCTTAAGGGTTTGTTCGTTTATCATTGGGTGGCTTGGCCACTGTACGAACTGTGGGACCTTAATGGTCTGTTCGATTAACTGTATTGTTGCTGTACCTTTAACTTACTTTATTCTTGTTACTAATTACCATTGCTATTGTGTTTTCTTTATGTAGTGTGTAATTGTTTTTACAGGTCTTGATTATCCCTAATAGGATAATGGGAACGCCCATACTCCTGACGATGTACTATAATAGGTACCGCTCGGCACTCCTCCTCGCTCCTCCTGATGATCCTACAAATATATTATGTATAACGAACACCAAACCAAAGATTGTGATTCCTGTGCTAAGTAATTACTAATTATCATTACTATTTTTGTTAAAATAAGATCTTGTTCTTCAAGTTCCTACATAAAATAAATATTAGAATTTATTTTACTTGAATAGCTTTCACAATGAATAAGTATTTTGGCGCGACTAGCTAAAAGTTAAAAAAGTGATGCAAGAGAATTGACTACTCGGTACATACACTGTATTATAATCTTATCGTGTAATTGCCATTGGGTCACAAAATATGACGCCTATGACGCCTGCCAAGCGTGTGGATAAAAACAAAAAAAAACAAACCTTATTGGCAAACCTTTGTTCAATAGCGGACGTCCTGCTGGTGATGTTAATGAGAATGAACAAAATATAATTAAAACGAAAGGTCAGTTTTGTTTTATTCTTTTCTTACTCTTCTTTTATTCTTAATCTGGGTTGTGGCGTCAATCAGTCATTATAAGTTCTGACTCTCAACGGAAATTAGCACCAAACTTAATTCACACCAACAGCCAAAACAAAAAGACAACAGACACTCGTACCTTGTTGTTTATTTGTGATAAACAAATAAAACGGAGATCAAAAGCAGAGAAACGTTTGGGCGGCACCCAGTTTCTATTAAACGAGGCAGGCAAGCGTTAACTTGTGTGAACAACAAACATGCTAGTATAGAAATGTTACGTAGGTACAATGTGTACTAGATGCGCATTTTGTATTTGGTGGTGATTAGTAGGATGTTGAAAAGGAATGACAACATGATTGGTTTTATTTCCAACAAAAATTTACAGCTTTTTTAAACGGAAAATAATTTGCCACTAATATCTAAAATTGTTCGATAAGAGAATTTGTTTTAGTTTCTAAAAGATTCCTTAATTCCTTTTGGTTTTTTGCGAAATTACACATTGACTTTTTTTGACTCCCAAACTATTCACAAATTACGTATAAAATTACGACAGTAAAACTATACTATCACATTTTTTTTTTGTGATAGTGTAGTTTTTTTGTCTACAATCTATCTAAACATCATCTTTTTTATATGGGACAAGCCCGCCACACTATTCCCAAACCACTGCAACTCCTGTAAGCCAGAATCAACAGTGGCGACCACCAGAAAAGCGCCAAAGCAATGAAGCTCGACGAGTCCCAGAGAAACGATTCAACTGTCTTGGATCCCGCAACGATAATAATCAGAAAAGAACAGCGGAGGATTAAGAAAAACATATTTTCCACTTCCCTCCAAATCAAGCAGAAGACAGAAACAGAACTAGGCCAATAGGCACGAAGGGACGTTTACAACTGGGAGAAGCCCAGTTGCTAAGCACTACGGATTATAATTGACATAATTAATGGGCCCTAAAAAGTAAGCTGTTACATTCAATTTGATTCCAATAATAGGTATGGCAAAATCGCTTGAACACACGGAAATTTGTTCTAGTTTCTACAAGGTCCGCATAATAAACTGCTCCGGATGTAGCCTGTACACTATCCAACATAAGATTGCGTTCTTTCTGCCAAAGAATACACTCCCATAAGATCAAACTAAATATCATGTTCCTAGCCTTTTCTCAACTATGTTGGGGTCGGTTTCCAGTCTAACTGGGTGCAGCTGAATACCAGTGTTTTACATGGACCGACTGCCTGTCTCACCTCCACAACCCAGTTACTGGATAACAGGATTCCCCTTGGTAAGACTAGTAGTCAGACTTAACTGTCAGACAACGCAACATAGTAAAAAACTTTTTTCAAAAAAAACAACCGCCTTCAAAAACTAAAAAGTGATAAATAACTTCAGAACAGAACACACATTACTTTAGTTTCGGAAGTCGATGGCGGTGGATTGGTTTTGTTTGTTGTTTTGTATTGCCACCGACTTCCGAAACTAAAGTAATGTGTGATCTGTTCTGAAGTTATTTATCACTTTTTAGTTTATGAAGGCGGTTGATTTTTTTTTGAAAATGTTTTTATTTTCCACTTTTTAGTATCGCCTTAAGACAAATCCATTAAGACACGGCGACACAGTTAAATCAGAGATTGAAAGTCCTCCAAAGATTGAAGAAACTAAGACATCATCTATGTAATTTTATGAGATATTGTTGATTTTTCGAAAAGCGCTGAACCAATTTTGATGAAATTTATATGAGACCATTTCGGAATAAACCCCTTTCTAACAAAAAAAATAATTTTGCAAATCCGTCCAATTTATGACGGAGTTATGCCCAAAAATACATAAAAAAAAATACAAACATCCGAATTGATAACCTCCTCCTTTTTGAAGTCGGTTAGAAACAAATAACAATAATGCCCCTCTCTAAAAGATTACTGACAAAAAATAATCTCACCACAATGTACATTTCATAACAAGATCCAATTTATTCACAAACACTTAAATTCAAACCGCTCTTAAACTCATCCCACCAAGTACTTAGCAACCGAATATTGGATTCTGAAGGACCAGCATCATTGGAAAGTATACACAGACCTTTTAAATTTTTGTTTAAATATTAAAAAGCGTCTGAGTGTAGGTAAATCTATTTTGCGTTTCGCAACGTTTTAATACAATTATGTCGGGGTCCGGGCTGCCTAAAAGCTCGTTTATAATATCATTACTTTCGTTTTCGCCGGAGAGCGCGACACTAAACCAATTACGGGGAGTTTGAACGTAGTTTTCGGTATAACCGGCCTATCGCATTTCAAAGGGTTGCGTTTTGAATTACGCTTTATGTATTTTCTTTCGTAGGGCAGCTGAAAATTGTTTTGGCTTCATTTTCAAGGTTCTATTGGAGTTTTGAACTCCCAGGAAACTTTAAGATACTGATTAAACTTCATTATTAGGACCAGACTAGGACTGACTGTCAAGTCCCTGTTCTTCTGCTTAACTTAATTTTTAAGTAAGTACTGTTAAAATAAGGTTGAACATGTTCAACCAACCAGAGCCTACTGCTACTACTTCCTTAGTGAGTGTATTTCTGGGAATGCGGTAGGTAACTTTGTTGACATTAATAATAAAATTGTAGTTAATACCTCAGATTATGACACAAAAGGCAGATAGACCGCGCGGAACACTAAGAGTGAAGCCAAAAAAGCAAATACAAATTCAAAACAACAACAACGCGCTTCGTGTTGTACCTACTGACACGAGTCAGTATAGCACGAAACTCCGCATCGTTAAAAAAAACAAATACAAATTCAAAAGCGAATACAATCACGAGATTGTAGGTATTCGTTTCTTATTTTGTATTTGCTTTTTTAGCTTCACTCTCAGTATTCCACGCGGTCTATCTGCCTTTTGTTTCATAATCTGAGGTTAATACAATCACAAAAGTAGTGCGCGTAAATTTCAGTTCAAATAATCCTTGCATTATTTTCACATCCACGTCACTAATGTGTTTAAACCTTTCACATATTTATTTCCTCTGGAAGACTTACTGCTAAACGAAACAGAATAAGAAATTGAAAATGTGACTGACAGCTAATAATACAAGTTTTCACAATAACAGGATAGTGATAACATAGATCTGTGAATAACACACAGACATAACTACCGATGCCGATATACCGACATAAACGATAAACCGCCAAAGCTAACCTACCTACATACCAATATACCTATTTGGTAAAGCTTAGCTACTCAGGCTAATATTTTTTTTATAATAGGAAGTACCAGTTGAAAAACTTATGATTCAAGCACTTTCTAGCCGCATACACAACTGTTGTGAAAGAATAGAAGTCGTCAGCTAGGAAGGGATTTGACTTAAGCTTTCAATATACTATTTAAAAGGCCAAGATCACTCATTTACTCATTCAAATTCTTAAAAACTACTTGACCGGGGGGCCAAGTCTGCTATTTTTATATTTTCGTTATTCCAACACGATTCCATTGTCATTTTGCTAAAAGTTCGTAATCTGCTAAATTCATAATGGTCGATCATTGGTCGGTCGAATTAAAAGCAATGACGTTCTAATGGTAGGTTTTGATCAAAGGAGCTGTCAAAATTTTAGCAGATTATCTAGGCGATAATCTGCTAAAATTTTTACCTCAGTCATTCATTCAGTTGTCATTTTGTACAAGATTACCATCTTTCAATGGCGTGTCAGTGGTTGACCATTGAAAAGTCATAATGACGCCATTATATTAGTAGATTACCAAACTTGTCAAAATCAACAATTATGAAATCAATGATAGACCAATTTGACAATATTGTAATAGCAGACTTGAGGCCCTGTAAAACTGCCGTTTTTGTGGTAGATGGTTTGTAAAATGGGCCGGATTAAGGGGGGGTCTTTGAAATTACTAGGCTATGACCTGCAAAACTTAAACCATGTAACTAGACAGTGTCATTAATCCAAAGACACTTTCCTAATTACATCCACCAAGACAATGTAATATTAATTCCGTATCAACTATACAGATGTTGAGCGGGACAACGGACGCATCCAAAAAGTATTTCCCTGTTCCTACCATTAAGTTAACGGGCCCTATAAATCTTTCGAGAAGGTTCCTAGCCATTCTTTTGTTTTCCTCGGCTGTGGCTCGAGACGCATCTGTAAATATTAACTTTGGTGAGTAAGGAGTTCCTTGAGTGGTCAGGTTTTGCTATTGAGGCTCTTCGTCTTTATTAGACCTGGAGAATTTGTAAGAGAAACGGATTGATATGCATGAGAATGCTCTGCTTTATGATGTGGTCAGACTTTTACTTGGTGACGTAGTTTAGCTATGTTGAACTTCCAACAACAACACCAACCTCCATGGTCCACCAGAAAATTTGCCGATTACGAAGCTTTAAGGGTCGCTGTAGGTACTGCTCAGTGAGGTGTGAATTTTCCGATAGCAACGACTGTTGACTACCGCGGTTGAGTCACACCACAAGTCATGCATCACCTCTTGTACTGCAGTCCGTGCACCAACACCTGCTCTCTAAAAGTCCTTTGTGAGGCCATGACTGTTGACCTGACTAAGTAGAAATAATGGAATCATCGATATGGAGAAGAAGAAGCTTATGTAATGGTGAAAATACATATAAGCCACCACGCAGCAGTCACAGCAGCTGAACGATTATCTACTGCGTTGCATGTCTCGGGTTCGATTCCCGGATGAAAAGCATACTTTTATGACCTACACAGGTTGTTCCAGATCTTGTTTGTGTATGTATGTGAGTTCATAAATGTTTGTAAACGCAACCACTACACAGATGGCATTACTAGTACACTACACAGATGGCGATACCTTTTCTTATTAACAAAATAAAAATGTCAGCTACCAACAATAACATCATATTTACTAATAGATTTTTTTACAGAATAGCATTACAGGTCGACTTTATCTAATTCACTTTGCTTGCTAGTTTATTTTCTCCGCAAGAGATAACAGAATAATTATATTATTAAACAGACAGACGTTAGTTCAGGCGTTTTCTGACTGTTAAAATATTCGTCGCACTTAGTTAATAATAATAATAATAATAAATATCTTTATTTCCAAAAATACAGACAAATGTACTAAGATTACATTTATATGGGTTTCTAATTGGTAAACAACATTTACATAAAAAAACAGTTGGATGCTGTAGAAATCTGTACACAATAAATTAAACTCTGTCTCTTAAACTAGGGTATCCTGTATCTTAAGATGAATGTGATAGTAGGTGTTGTGTGACAGTGTGGATAAGTGGGTGATGAGGAGTTGGTGTGTAAGTGAGATATGTGGGTGAATGTATATGGATGCGAAGATAGAAGAAGTATTCGTGCAAGCATGATTGTGTGTATATTAGGCAATGAAGGTAAATTCTCCGTTTCGGCATAGTCCTGTTTAAGGAGCCACTCTGACACTTTTAATTTTCGGTTGTGTTTGTTGAGGTCTAAGATATTTAGTTCTTTATGGTTTTTTTGTAAATATAAGCGCTAATTACAAAGTACTGATGCTGTGCGAACGTGGTGAACGTTGCATTTTGTTTATGTATATTATACAGTCAAGTGGTATTACAAATATTATGGTTTAAATGACCACGTAATTTGTGTTCATACGTTTGCTTTGTAAGCAATAACAATAATTCATTATTGTTTGATAATTTATCTGCAGTTAGGAATTTATTGTTTAATAAATTATTGCATGCATATGTTAATTGGACTCTGCAGTTTTATCTCATTTCAATAATGGGTCGTTTATATAACTAATAGATAATTTATGTTTTA
Organism: Charanyca ferruginea; assembly: GCA_947361185.1. Taxonomy (NCBI): domain Eukaryota; kingdom Metazoa; phylum Arthropoda; class Insecta; order Lepidoptera; family Noctuidae; genus Charanyca; species Charanyca ferruginea. The sequence continues at coordinate 23,732,209 of OX376058.1, read as the reverse complement.
TTGCAGAATATTGTTAATATAGGAAGAGTTTATGAAGTTGTGCTACAAGGAGCAATACAGAGGATTTAAATAATTGTATTCAAACTCAAACGCAAAATAATTTATTTCAATTAAACCATTTACAGGTACTTTAGAATAATAATTGTCAGAGTCAGTCAGTCAGAAAGTTGAAGCTAGTTGCTCGTTCCAAACAGTAGGTTTCTATGGAGAAGAACGAGCAAGAAACTCCATGAACACTCTTTTAAAATCAGTAATATTTTACAAATGTAGGTTACATCATTCATGTTGAATCTAAGGGTAGGTACTGTTTTGTTTAATTTGCTGGTGTTTTCAACTCCTCGCCTGAATGCGAGTGCGTTTCTTATATTGCGTTCGGCAGTTACGATAATACATAGGTACATAGATAGTGTTTTGTTCATTAACTTGTTTTTGTAACCACATTAAAATCAGTTTTGTAGGTAATTATTTTATAAATTTAGCCTTATCAAAACATTTGTAAAACTATTAAATGTGTATTTAATTCACTATTCCAAAATTACATTAGAGAACCAAATTTTATACTGTCCATTGATAATAAATTTAATATAGCTACAACTATATTACATATTATAATGTACCAGGCGTTCATCAATTCTAAGAGTTTCGAACTCCCAGGGAACATTATAGGTCTACTCAAATTATAGTCTGATATCGATATTAGGGTAATTATTAGAACTCCTCCAAGAAATACCACCAGCCAGCCCTGAAGCTGACCGCAAATCTCTCTATTTTAAATCAGTATTTATCTCATTACCCATTTTAAGTGTAAGGCCAAACGAATGTTATTTTGTAAGTTGCGTTTTTTTAGTCGCGTAATATGCATTCAACTGAAATGACCACTCATTTTGCGTCGCCGTGTGGCACTAACAGGACTTAGTAGGAAAAATAATACAGCGTAAATTACTCCCAACTCATAAACTTACGTGCGTTTGATTTCGTACTAAGGGCGGATTCGACCAAATGCTATGTTATACCAGAAAACTAAGCCTTGAATAATTTTACTCATTGCTCTTACTCTCAGATAACTTCGTTTGCGTTTTACCATCACAAACGTAGAGTACCCAATACTAGGTATTTGAGTTGATGAATGATATGCGTAAGCTAACTGTAATAGTAATACAATTGTTTGGAAAGCATAATGCAAGATATTACATCTAAAAAATTTTGCCGGTTTAATAATATGTGGGGACATTTTCACACACGGCCATCTGACCCCAAACTAGGGAGACCCTGTACTATGGGTGTCAGACAGCTGATATACATACACAAATACATTTTTTTTTTTTTTTTTTTTGTTAATAAATACATACTTACATATATAGATAAACAACACCCAGACACAAGGCAAACACAAGTGCTCATCACACAAATGTTTACCCTGGGCGGGAATCGAACCCGCAATACGCTGCGCAGCAGTCGATCGCTCAGCCACTGCGCCAACCGTGTCGTAATTGTTGTGGTTTAAAATTTGTATTCATGGTTTGACTTTAACTCGGTTAAAATTTGGTAAAACGAAAAGTTCTCTAACTCTAGAGTAATGAGTGATTTAATTCCTAGAATAAGACTTAAGCGTGCTCTACCTTACTCAAAATCACTTAAGGGGCTATTAAACGACTTTTACAGATTTTAAACTGACAATCACGTCAAAATGTGCAGTGTAAATGATTTGAAAAAAATATATGTTAAACTAGAACATTCTCTTAATCATTTAGTATGTAAATATTTTTTATTATATTCATATTAAATAGTTTAATTAACTCGTGAAGTTGTGTCTGACGCGGACAAAACATTGACAATCACACAAAATCGACCTTATATATTCGACTAATTAAATAACAGTAGTATTCTTTAACTTAAAAAAAAGGTGTATACTAAAAGATAGATACTAAAATTGTCTGTAAGATGGTGTAAGTTTCGTTTAATTATACCTGGTAGATTTTGTGTGATTGTCAATGTTTTGTCCGCGTCAGATACAACTTCACGAGTTAATTAAACTATTTAGGTAATATGAATATAATAAAAAATATTAAATGATTATGAGAATGTTCTAGTTTAACATATATTTTTTTCAAATCATTGACACTGCACATTTTGACGTGATTATCAGTTTAAAATCTGTAAAAGTCATTAAATAGCTCCATAGGAACAAGCGAGTTACGGCCCAACGCAAGAATATTAGAATATAAAAAACAACTTAAGTATATAAGTTTTGTACAAACTGCCCTAATTAATAAACAAGGTAGGAAAATGGTTAAACTGGCCTCTACAGTATCGATCTAAATTCTTGTTATCAGTTAGATATTAGTAGCGTAGGATGGTATTGATAACATTGCCGTGATAAATTATTTGTGGCCATAAATCAATGAGATAATGATTTGATAACATAGCTTTACTTTGAATAGTTCAATATAAAGATAAATGATGATGATGAATGTAATGATTGATATTAATCAAGAATCAAGAATTGCTCGTTTAAAGGTAAGTATTAGTTTTTTTTTTTATTCTATAATATTTAAGGGACTTTTCGCCTAACCGTAACCTAAACTTACAATATATCCTAAACTAAATGATCTGGGCCATGAATTGAAAAAAGTCTCTTGCATTGTCACAATTCGGATTACTTAAAATTTGGTGAAAGGTACCTACATCAGTCTTGTTCAAATTCAAAGTCCTGAGTATATCTCTTCTTATTGAGTCATATCGGTCACATTCCATCAGCAAGTGGTGTAGATCTTCAACCACTCCACACACCTCACAGTTGGGTGAAGGTATTAGATATTGATCATTAAATCGATCAGAATTCCATAGAATTCTTCCATAGTTTATAATCTGAATCTCGGAAACTGCTCTAACGATTTTCATGAAATTTAGTCCGCAGGGGGTTTCAGGGGCGATAAATCGATCTAGCTAGGTTTATTTTTTTAAAAACCTACATTACTTAGGTAATACGTCTGAAAAGATCGCTAATAAAATTTATGTTTTATTTAAATATTCTCTAATAATGGACCGGCCACGTGTGACGCTTGCCAAACGGATTATGGGCTCAAAAGACCACAATGTAAAAAGAACACCCTGAAAACGTCGAGCGACATCGTGACAGACCCAGGCGTAGATGTCGGGATGAGAATGCCGCTTACTGGAGGGATTGGTCCACATTAGCTCAGGATAGAGTGGAAAGGAGAAAGGGAAGTGTGGGGGACGCCTTGGAGGCAAATCAAAGCTTGATAAACGTTGAAAGCCACTAAGCCGTATTTATTACTGAAGTACTATTTTATTCTCTTTGACTATGACGATAAAATAACACTGTTCGACGACTAAGTTTCTAGCTAAACTTTCTTCGGTTCTTGAGGCTTCTACTGACCCCCTGTTCTTCACGAGCTGTAGGGTCCCGCCTTACTTCAGGGGGTTCAGTTCTCGAGCGTTCAGTTTTTCGGATGTAAGCACCGCAGGTAGGAAATGAGCACGCTCGTCCGATGAAACTGGCCTGCTTAAGTGCCGTACCACTATGGTGCAAGTGGTGGACAGCCTAAAATATTTAGCGTATTCTCATAGTTCGATGCGATTACTCCTCGCACCGTATGTTATCTAGTTCATGTGCGACCCATGGTGCGAGTCGATATTCACGCTATCGTTAGGTAGGTAGGTACTCATTGTCCTTAACAGGAGCCGTTGTCTTGCAGTGGGTAACACAAACACGCTAAATATGAATAAAGACCGCAGGAACACGTTGGATGCAAGCCGCTTCCAACCGGTAAATTTGGAAATCTTTAGGGAAGGCCTATGATGATGATCTGTCGAATAAATTATCACATGATATTCTATTGGTCTTCTGATTTAATCATTTAGTCAAGCCTCAATGATTCGTAAATAATGCCTATATTGGTGTAGGTACCTACACCAATGACTACTTACCTAAATGCTTACCTGCCTATACCCTGTTCACAATAAGATTAGACATTTACAAAAACCTTTTTTACAGTCCGTTCAACCGATTTTGACTCATATTGCGTTGGTTACATGACAAATGGCAACTGCAGTAAACAGTTGTTATTGTAACCACTTTTTTGCCTCTAATGTCATCCTTAAACCTACGGAATAGAAGTCAAAATCGGTTGAAGGGACTGTAAAAAAGGTTTGTGTTTATGTCTAATCTTATTGTGAACAGCGTATAGGTAATCATTGTCACAATTAAATATTATGAACTTAGTTAACAAGAAATGCGTAGTTGCTAGTTTTAATGCTGAGTACTTTTTCAGGTCTCAAGTACAAAAACCGGCCAAGTACGAGTTGAACTCGCGTGGAGAGGGTTCCGTACAATGCCAATTGAAAGAATTCCTATAGGTTTTCCTGTAATCTACAAGCAAATAACTTTATTTCGCATTTTTTCAAAAATTTTAGGCTCAATAGTTTTGGAGATCAGGAGGGGGAATGGTTAATTTTCGTCTTCTTTCATGAATAAAACCAATACTATTCATTTTACAATAATAACAAAATATATTTGAGATCCTCATAACGAGTCCTTTCATTTGATATGTGATACAGTACGGCTTGCAAAACTTTTTTTTTATTATAAAAATATTTACTCTGCACATCTGTGTTTGGGTCATAGGATTACACCATCCTACCAAATTTCATCTGATTTGGTGGACCACAGCCATTTTGCTCCAAATCTACTGGAGCAGATTCGGAGCAAAATAGCTGTAACAGACGGACGGACAGACAGACGCACGAGTAATCCTATAAGGGTTCCGTTTTTTTTGTACGGAACCCTAAACAATAACTTACTTACGTGCAAGTGTGATGGCTAGTTTATACACAATTATTTATAAATCTCCTGTCACGATGTTTATCTGCGATGGACTCCTAAACTACTGAAGCGATTTTAATGAAATTTGTACACCGTGTGCAGTTTGATCCAACTCGAAAGATAGGGTAGGTGTAGGGTTGGTGTAGGGTAGGTGTAGGGTAGGTGTAGGGTAGGTGTAGGGTAGGTGTAGGGTAGGTGTAGGGTAGGTGTAGGGTAGGTGTAGGGTAGGTGTAGGGTAGGTGTAGGGTAGGTGTAGGGTAGGGTAGGTGTAGTGTAGGGTAGGTGTAGTGTAGGTGTAGGGTAGGTGTAGGGTAGGTGTAGGGTAGGTGTAAGGTAGGTGTAGGGTAGGTGTAGTGTAGGGTAGGTGTAGTGTAGGGTAGGTGTAGTGTAGGGTAGGTGTAGTGTAGGGTAGGTGTAGGGTAGGTATAGGTAAATAGGCAGGTAAGTAGGTAGATAGGGATAGGACAACGTCTGTCGGGTCAGCTAGTTATAATATATTTTTTTCTTACTCCTCTGCAGTTCTTTACCGATTATTTTCGTTGCGAGATCCAAGACACTTGAATCGCTTCTCCAGAATTCGTTGAGCTTCATAGCTTCGGCGCTTTTCTGGTGGTCGCCACTGTTGATTCTGGCTTACAGGAGTTGCAGTGGTTAAAGAATATACCCTGTTCACAATAAGATTAGACATTTACAAAAACCTTTTTTACAGTCCGTTCAACCGATTTTGACTCATATTGCGTTGGGAACATGACAAATGCAACTGCAGTAAACAGTTGTTATTGTAACCACTTTTTTGCCTCTAATGTCATCCTTAAACCTACGGAATAGAAGTCAAAATCGGTTGAAGGGACTGTAAAAAAGGTTTGTTGATGATGTTTAATCTTATTGTGAACAGGGTATAGTGTGGTGGGCTTGGCCAAAAAAAAGTCCAATTCCACTATTCCACCTGGCACATATATTATGCAAATAAATCTGGAAACAAAGCGAGCGGTTCGAGATCGTGGAACTTCAACCATATACCGGTGACGCTTGGCCATATTTTTACTTGCCTAGTTTTTTTTAGTAAGTAGTTTAGTAGGTAGGAACTCGTGGCTAAGTTAAAGCCGGAGGTACAGATCGATCAGTCAAAGGTTAAGCTACGCTAGCCGCAGTCGGTCTGTAGATGGGTGACCATCCCTATCATACCGAGTTAGGACGGAGGGCCGTGCCTCGGAAAGCACGTAAAGCCATTGGTCCCGGCTGTCATTTGTAGATCTTTGGCAGTCGTTATGGGTAGTCAGAAACCAGAAAGTCTGACAACCAGTCTTATCGTGTTACCCAGTAACTGGGTTGTGGAGGTCTGATAGGCAGTCGCTCCATATAAAACACTGGAATTCAGCTGCATGCGGTTAGACTTGAAGCCCGCCCCAATATAGTTGGGAAAAGTCGTGAGTGAAAGCTATACTCCATTTACAATAAGATTAGGATTAGACTTTAAAACAAACCTTTTTTTACAGTCCTTTCAACCGATTTTGACTTCTATTCCGTTAGCTTATGGATGACATTAGAGGCAAAAAAGTGATTACAATAACAACTGCAGCTGCCATTTGTCATGCCTCCAACGCAATATAAGTCAAAATCGGTTGAACGGACTGTAAAACAGGTTTGTGAATCTATCTAATCTTAATGTAAACGGAGTATAGTTAGTAATAAATATAATTTGCATAACTGCTCTAGTTACGAGTTACCTACGTACGATCGGTATTTGAGTGAAAGGTGACCACGTGTTAGTTTATTAATATCTGAGTATGTCACTCGGCGAGCGGTCGAAAAATAGAGCCATTGAAATATCGTTTCCGTGGTGTAGCGGTTATCACATCTGCCTAACACGCAGAAGGCCCCCGGTTCGATCCCGGGCGGAAACATAGCTTTTTGTATTTTTGCTTTTGAATTAATGAGACATTTGTTGACATAGTTTCAAGCAGCACTGGCAGGCCTTGCATGTACCCGTATATCGGGATATAAAATATAATACGATTCTGACATTCAATAATTGTTGTATTTTTTTTTTCATTTGCATGTTGGATATTTGGATTTCATTATACACAATTTTATTTTGGGTTTTTATCTGGGTAGAGTTTGGAATAGTTTAGAATTGAATATAGGTATGAGTGTGAAATTAAAGACTAGAATTGTGTCTGAAATAAATAAATAATTATTAGATGGTATTAAATAAACCTACACACCTATTTTTATATACCAAGATATTATACAAAAACCTCTCCTCTTTTAACATTTCTACCGTACCACTATACTTTACTTTTCAGGAGAGTAAAATACATAAATACACAGTACCTGCGAAGTATTTTTCCAGCTTCAATATGCAATAAATGCCAAAGAGGTCTGCACAGCCAATCAAGCATCAAAGCAAACAAATTTCTCCAAATTGGGGTACCCAGCTACAATATGGAAAATCTATCGAAGCAGAAGGGATAGACGGAAATAAGCGGAAATACTTGAGAATAGCCGAAGTTGAAGTTGTTTATTTTTAACGGTACATTACGTTTTGTGCGTAGTATATAAATATTTGTGATTGAAAATTGGTTGGTCAAGTTTTGAAGGGGTTTACAAGTAGTTTAATTGGTACAGGATTATGGTGATTGGTATTGTTGTTTGGTTTGCTGGAAAATGGAAGCTGAAAAATAGAAACTTGTGACTTTAGAAAAAGAAAACAATAATCAAGTCGTAAACTTCAATTATTTTACTACAAACAAGAACAGTAGCTTAATTTATATCAGATGGTTTATTGTTTTAGATACAATATTTAAAAATTACATATTTTTTTCATTTATATATTTATACAGTGAGCTAATATAAGAAAAACAGACCTATTCAAAAGCAGATTACCTAGCATGATCTTTATTCAATTTTAAAGGCCAGAGGAGCCAGACTAACCTTAGCCCACTAAACGAATTACCTACCCAAATGTGATTTACACACACTCAAAACCAAACAGACTAAACGCTCCCTATTAAAACAAGAAACCGGTTCTAAAAACAATGAGAACCCGTCTAATTACCCCTCCTAGCTTCCCCAACAAAAACACAAGCCAACAAAACCTAGAAAACTACCGCAAACGACTTTTTTATTAACCCGTAAGGAGAAATAAACAAGGACTTATCCACATCACCACGCTATTAGTTGGTCACAAAACTTCGTGGAAATGTCCTCTAAAATGAGGCAGTTGACCTAGTGACCCTATGGTCACTAGTTAAGCCTCTATGACAGATGTTTTCACGGCAGAAATTGCTTCAGAACACGCATACACGCGAATCGCTAATAAATTGTCCAATGTACATTAAAAATATTCAGTTGCCATACGCGGGAAATGCTTGAAAACGTTAACAATGGAAAATTGCAGTAGGATTCTTTTTCGGTTTGTATTTTTTTATGCTGTGGTCAACGAGGAAGGAATGACCTTGCGTTGCGTGACAAAAGGAAATTGTACTCAGCCACCGAAAATAACTTAATTAAAAGGGTAAGATATCGAGTCACTTCCTTAGTATTTATACTCACACACAATTATTTACTCGTATTTTTTTTTATTTTCCCACGGGGTGTAATAAATTAAGTTTTTGTATCGCGTACGCTTTTCCCTAAAATGGGCAGCGGCATGGTTTCCTTTTGAATATTTTCCTCATAGAGTGGCTACTTCGAAATTCAAACGATAGATAATTATCACGCCTTGTTCCTTGTACTCTCAGAAGGTCTTCGTGAGTCAATTGTTTAATTACTGTTTTATTTTAATAATAATATTTATAATAATAACTAACTTGGACAGCTTCTGTTACTTTCTTTAGGAATAACAAAATACACTTAGATTGAAAATAAGGTATAATTTTCTATGATAAAGGATTTCCTTACACCTTTAGATATACAGTTTCTTGTCCATTCAACTCCCTAAGAAACTATAATACCTTTTGGAAGGGACAACTATATTCCATTATTTTTTCCGACGTTTAAAAATGCCTTTTAATAGTCTCAATGAAATAAACGATTTACTTTTACTTTGATTTTGATCTCTCCTTCCACCAAGTCTTCATCGTCGAACCTACACTTGGACAACACCACAAAAAACTGTAAACCTCAAAAATACTACAACTACCCTAAAATAATAAAAGCCCCGGACCACATGTCCTATCTCACGCATTGCACCCCATCTTGGGGTTTCTTTATTGATAAAAATGTTGCCTATCGAAGCAATTCGGGGGTTGAATGCAACGATTGCAACCAGCTGATATGGAAGTTGGTATTTTGATTTTTTCTACTTGAATTGACGAAGGGAGGATAAGAAGTGGAACAAGTTATAAACGAAAATCGATTTTCGGAAACAAAACAATGATTTGATAACATTTTGACGTCATTCACAACCAACAACAAGTTCTTGAATAACTGTTATTCTGTAAAAATACAGAATGGATAGGAAAATAAATATAAACATATAATGTGTACAATGGAGGGCTCACAGGGCATCAAAAAACTCGTCCGCATCGCTCTCAATGGGACAAGTGCCCAGAAGGCTAGCAATGCTAATTCTTTGGCCCAAGAAAAGGCTACCCCTTTGGTCACGTGAAGAGTCGACCAGCCGCTTAGCAATGTCCCTAAAAACAAGGTGAGCACTCGGGCCCCATGGCCCTAGTGTCGGGCCCCAACACCAAACGGCTCAAACATATAACTTTCAAGAAGGTTGTTATATTTACGCCGTTTGAGGTTTTCACTTGCAGAAGCCGCCCAGCACAACACGACGTGCTAAGAAAGGAAAGGTGTCGACACAAGTTGCATCCCACACCAAAGGCCTACCCAACTTCCACGGCATTATGGTCATTCCATAATATCTCTCTCCTTTTCTTGGGCCAAAGAATTAGCATTGCCATTCAACGTGGTAATGCTGCTAGCCTTTTGGGCACTTGTCCCATTGTGAGCGATGCGGACGAGGTTTTTGATGCCCTCCATTGTAAATATTATATGTTTATATTTATTTTTAAGCTTTGTTTGATAACTTATATTTAATATGGTCTGGTTGAAATAAATGCTACATAAGTATTCCCATATAAAAGAACTTTAAAAACTAAAATGCTGAAAAACAGTGAAGCGTATTTTTTTTTGTAACAGTGTTAAAATCGAATTTTCTCGCTGACCGTATTAACTTTATTAAAAAAGAACATAGTAGGTTGGTCCAATTTATTTAGATAAGGAGGTACCTATATTTATGCAAAAGCACGCAAAAAAAAAAGAGTAACTATTTCTATTAAACTAAAAAAAATACAAAAAAGATATTAAAATATTGCTCCGCTTCGCCATCACCTGGAAATAACATAGTAAAAGTAAATAATAACAATATTTTGTATATAATAATCGATCAACATAATAATAATAATAATATGTTTCACATCAACAACCGCAACTTAGTGACAGAGTTGCGGTTGTTGATGTGAAACATCAGAGTTATCATCAGATTTCAGAGTATTAAGAATGTGACAACTACAATATGGTTGTTGTTTCATTTGCCAGCATTTATACGGTGTAGTATCTACACTTCCAGATTGAAATTAACTTCCAATTATATTTAGAAATGGAAAAGGTTCTATTTCTTTGTACCATACCCGAGGACGAATTTTCATAAGCCGAGGGAAACAGCCGGAAATTTTATGTTCGAGTCGATGTCCAATAAATAGCTTGTTAGAAATCAACCCCAGTTGACGAGTGGTATGTCCCAGGGTGAATTTGGGGCGTTTTTACTGCGTGGGGACCATAAAACGATTTAGAAAATAGTTACTAAAACGAAATAGGATGATAATTTTTATTAGAAAATATTGATGATTTTCCACATTTGAAACTAAATATATCTGTCCTACTACTCACTAGCGGCCCGCCCCAGCTTCGCACGGGAGCAATTTCTTTTTCAATTTTTTTTAAATATTTGTTCATACGAACCTTGTCCTGGCAATACCGAAACAACAAAACAATAATTATCCAATTTGGTGCAGTCATTCGGAAGTTATACGCGTACAGACATTTCAGCGACTTTGTTTTATACTATGCAAGGATTTAGTTTGGAGGTAAAGCTTTTAATAGATCATTATTTTCTTTTACTGACGTAGGTAGGGTACCTTGTCAATGAATGACACCTGACGTTAATTGATCACCGCTGCTTATTGACATCTGCAATACAAAAGGCTTTGCAGATGTGTTGCTATTTACGTTGTTGCGTTGTTTTTTTTGCTTTTTTTTATTATTTATTGCTATCCCAGAAACAACAACAACAGAGGAGGTCGTGGCTAAGTAAAAGCCGTACAGATCGATCAGTCAAATTAAGCTACGCTAGCCGCGGTCGGTCTGTGGATGGGGGACCATCCCTTTCATACCGAGTTCCCTCCGTGCCTCGGAAAGTACGTAAAGCCGTTGGTCCTGGCTGTCATTTCTAGATCTTTGGCAGTCGTTAAGGCTAGTCAGCAGCTAGAAACTCTGACAATCAGTCTTACCAAGGGGTATCGTGTTACCCAGTAACTGGGTTGTGGAGGTCCGATAGTCAGTCGCTCCATGTAAAATACTAGTATTCAGCTGCATCCGGTTAGACTGGAAGCCGACCCCCATATAGTTGGGAAAAGGCTAGGCAGATGAGATGATGATGCTATCCCAGAAACAAAAGTGACATATCTCAGCCTGCCTGTAATTACACCAGCATTTAAAATTTTCGAACTATCTGAGCAGAGTAGTTGTCTGCACTGTGAAGCAAATTAATATGTAAATATATGGCGTGGCCGTGCATTCTGCTACGGGCAGGATATAGATTAAAACAAGACAAAATGTTTTGGTAACTATTCTTGTATTTCTTGATCATCAAGCCGTCCAGGAATAGCGAGTCATCATTACACATTAATGTGGTCTTAAACTTAATAGGCACACAAAAATGCGTTTTTCTTCGTTATTCAGGGGCTATTAACTCATTAATTAAGAGAAACAAACTATATCTAAAAGCAAATTATTAATGTTGAATATCCTATCATCACATTACACGTTCTCATTTTTTTGTTATGTACCTTCATCATTTCAACCGAAAGACGTCCACTTCTGGACATAGGCCTCTGCCAAAGGGGGGGTTTTGCCATAATCGCCACACTTGGCAGACGGGTTGGCGATCGCAGTATAATAATAATAATAATATGTGGGGACATTTTCACACACGGCCATCTGACCCCAAACTAGGGAGACCCTGTACTATGGGTGTCAGACAGCTGATATACATACACAAATACATTTTTTTTTTTGTAAATACATACATATATAGATAAACAACACCCAGACACAAGGCAAATACAAGTGCTCATCACACAAATGTTTACCCTGGGCGGGAATCGAACCCGCAACACGCTGCGCAGCAGTCGATCGCTCAGCCACTGCGCCAACCGTGTCGTCGACACGGTACGGGACGGTACGGGAGTATTGTTGTTACAAAGGCACAGCTAGCACGCTGCTGCCCATTACCTGGTGAGTCCCTTAGTCGCCTCTTACGACACCCACGGGAAGATATGGGATGGTGCTATTCTTTACGTCCGACACCATACGGACGGTTATGTACCTTATATACACCTAAATCTCCCTGTAAAAAATGCCTAAAATAATTAAAAACATGTATCAATTGCTACAGTTGACGTGCTATTAATTTGAGGATTACACTAATAGATAGGTTACTTAAAAATCTTTATAATTCACGTTTTATTTTATTTCAAAACATAGCTCTATTTTCATAACAAAAAAAAAACAAAAATTGTACGTGTTTCGATTCTGCGGCAAAGAGGAAATGTATAGTCAAGGTTATATGGTCAGGGAAGCGCCTTAAAGGAAAAACTATGCTCTATGCTAATAGGTAATTAAATTAATAGAACACAACATGTTTCATCATGAAACCGGAACACAGCTTACACAGCCAATGCTGCTTTGCCGCAACCGCTATCTAATATTTTCCAGAATTAATAACAAAACCTTTAGATTATATAAAAATAAGCTGTTTATCTAACACAGAACTCTGCAGGTGAAAGGATAAAAAGACTAGCACTACCTTCCTCTTTCACAACGTTAACGAGCGAAGCCGCGGGCTCTGCTAATGCTGTAATTGAATTTTATGCTCAATAACCTGCTCTTGAACGAGGTATTAGCTTTAGTATTACTGCTCTTTAACTCTTTATTAGCTCAGTATAAAATAATGTTAAGAATGTTTTTCATAGTTTATTGTTATAGGTACTTACATTATTCTTACAGATTAGCTTAGTGAATTAAAGCACAAAATCGACTACAAATCCACAGTGGTATTCATTGATAACCACACTCGGTGAATTTAGGTGAAGTGAGTTCGACATGAGTGAATACCTAGCAGGTCAGGATGACACTGCTCACATCAAGTTCACTTCACCTTAATTGACCTAGGGAGATCACTTACGCCGGTATTCAAAAACAATGCTATGAGGTCTCACTGTACTCGCTGAGGCTCAGTCTCAAAAACCACTTCATAGACAATACTTGAGCACAGTATAAGTATTAGTACAGTAGACACTCGGTACTAAGCAAGCGACTCATGAACACAGCTGATAATGTTGCAGCCGCCATCATGTTAATCTCGGATAACTTTTTTACTTGATGCATTTTGGCGGTATAGTGACTTACTCTTTGATAGACAGTTATTCCGGGATTCAAATGTTTAATTTCAGAATAAACAGTTATTTTATTCCCAGTACAAGTTTGGCCAATACCCCCTATGACAAGTACCTATTGTTCGTGAATATGGGTGTTAATGTGACAGGCACGTAGAGCATTTATACCCACTCATTCTCATCGCTAAGAATTGTGATTTAGACCTCTCGTAGAAAGTTTAGTTTAGAAAGTTTATGGCAAGTGGTTACTGAACGTAACGCCAAGACCACGACCCACGTTTTCTTAAAACCAACCTATTAATTTTAACATGACCCCATCACTTTCCGATCATCGTAAAAATATCAATAGAGCACTAAGGGTGCCATTAACCGGGTTAGTAGCCGGACGTAAATCAGTTGAAGGTCGTACAACATACGACCGGGTTGATACATCGCCGATACAGGCGGGCACGTGATTTGTGTGGTAACTGCTTTAGGGCAAAGATGAGAACGCAGAAGAGACGGGCCCTACTTTTGGGTACCTACTTTACGGATTTCGATTTTTTTGGAATTCTTTGATTCCATAACTCACTCTTGCTATCAGTTAATATTAAGAACTGCATTTATTTTGTCATAAGATTTTTTTAACAAACTAAAAAATAGGTGAATAGGTACTTACTCGAAATTGTGGAATAAGTGAATGGTGGTCTATGTAGTGGTCACCGGTGACAGACGCTAGTGAAGGTTTTCTAGAGGACCTTCAACATTTTTGGCTCGGCAGTCAATGGCTTAATTAATATTTATTTATTTAAACAGTTGGTACTTATACAAAATAAAATATAAGTACATAGATGTTCACAATATTTTTGTTACCTGTAGAATATTCTTAAAAATTAGGCTTGCAAAAATCTAGAGAAATTTATTTAGTTATTTATTATTCAAATAAATAATTATTTTTTACTAATTACCTACTTAGGTATTGCTAAAAACATTTAAAATTATTTGCGTAAACTTCCTATAGTACATTTCAATGGCGGTATCACCATATCGCCATTGAAATGTACTATAGGAAGTCTACCGTCCGCCTTTGTACCTTTAATAATAATAATAATATGTGGAGACATTTTCACACAGGGCCATCTGACCCCAAACTAGGGAGACCCTGTACTATGGGTGTCAGACAGCTGATATACATACACAAATACATTTTTTTTTAAATACATACATTATATAGATAAACAACACCCAGACACAAGGCAAACACAAATGCTCATCACACAAATGTGTTTTGTGCATGAAGTATAAATAAATAAATATGTAGTATGTATATAGGGTGACTGGTAATTAGTGTACGATACTTAAACACGTGATTGCGTTCATGACAACAAACAACGTTCCCGAAAAAAAAGTTTTTTGTACTGGTTCACTTTTATCACAATAACACAACAGCCGTATGAAATTCACGCGCGCGCACGCCTGTGGCCTAAAGTGAACTAGTACAAAAAACATTTTTTCTTCGGGAAAGTTGTTTGTTATCATGAACACAATCACGTGTTTAAGTATCGTACACTAATTACCAGACACCCTATATAATATACCATGTCTATACACTTAATAAATAAAGCTGAAGCTAAACCGGGTATTCCAAGTCGGTCAGTCAAATTGTATTCAATAGGTAAGTACACTAAATACTCGCAAAGTAAGCTAAGGTTTAAAAAGTACTCAAATAATAATTTTAAAAGGAAAAATAATATATATTTCGGAAGTACCCTTTACGTAATGGATGTTCTTTGACCTTCAGTGATGGGTATTCCCAAAATGTCGAACGTCGTAAAATAATATCATTCTATATTTCTTCCTTATCTTAGCAACGTACTAGGAATTGATTCTGGTAGAATTTCCCTGAGGGCAATCATTGGCGGATATCTACGTATGAAGGTAACAATTGGGTTGTCTCTCTTCTTTTTTTTGATATTTATGTAATCGTTTTTCGGCATCTAATAAATAATAGTGATGTTTTTTTGGGTTCCGTAACCAAAAGGTAAAAACGGGACCCATTACTAAGACGCCACTGTCCGTCTGTCTGTATGGCTGTCTGTCACCAGGCTGTATCTCATGAACCGTGATAGCTAGACAGTTCAAATTTTCACAGATGATGTATTTCTGTTGCTGCTATAACAACAAATACTATAAACAATGTAAAATATTTTAAGGGGGGCTCCCATACAACAAACGTGATTTTTTTCCGTTTTTTTGCTCGAAGTCTATAGATAATGGTACGGAACTTTTCGTGCGCGAGTCCGACTCGCACTTGGCCAGTTTTTTATGGTTTCGTACTCAAAAAGTGCCAAATGAGACCCTAATACTAAGACTATCTATGCATCCGTCTGTCATAGTGTGTTTTAAATTGTTGTAGACACTTGAAATTTTCATACAGGTGTAATACTATCACTCACTTTAAAAACATCAAAAAAGGGGTGATATGGTATTTTTCATGAGCGAGACCGACTCGCATTTTAGTAAATTGTACTTATTGTTCCAATTTACACGTTAAACAATCGAATTACGTACACTACGTTAGGTACGCCTACCTACTTAAGTATAGGTACTTATATAAATACCTACCTAAATCTGCAAATTTATTATTATCATTTTTTGTTGCTATGGCCACTCCAACGACTTACTAAAACACTATTAGGGTGGTGGCACCAATTATCGGCCATGTCAACTTTTTTTGAACATTGACTTCTTGTAATTTTTGCGTTAATAGCTTTTGCTTTCTTGCAATGACTTTTTTGGGTAGAGGGATACTGAAACTCCATTACTACATTCGCAAAATTACGAATAATTTGTTATTTTTTATAATATAGATGTTTTTTTCCGAGTATGTCGATTTCCGATAATATCGGCCTCTAACACCCTAAAATCCGCCGCCTGTGACCCTAATATCGGCATACCTTTTCTAAGGTGAAATAAGGTCAATAAAACTACTAAAGTCAAAAATGATAACGTTTTATGTTTCAACTCAGGTATAAATCACTTTTTTTAACTATTAGCTAACATTAATTAGTCTTTTCTTTACATGGCAGTCTTGAAAATTAAAATAATTTCTGTTATTATACAGTTAACTGTATAATAACAGAAATTATTTAATAAATAAAGTCCAAATAAAGTCAACAGAAAACTTAAGTTTTCTGTCTTTTCTTTGTTGAAATATTTGTGAAAGTTCAGGGTAGGTTTAAGCGGTAAGAAAATTGATAGGACAACGTCTGTCGGGTCAGCTAGTCATAAATAAAAATAATTACCAAATAAAGTCAACCGAAAACTTAACTTTACTTAAAGGATCTTCAATTTAAATGCACTAAACAGTAAAATCTTCTTTAGCCACATCAATTTAATATCACCCACGATGAACTGTACACTTTAAGTGCTACCATTTGGGGCATATGTTGCATCCAATATTTTTGTCTTCATCTTCTTCGACATCACTACTTAGTTCTTCTTTACAACCAGCACAAAGATTTTTCTCCTTTTCTAAACGTATGTCTTCCCTTCAATTCTTTATTTCCTTGGTAGGTAGGTAGTTGTTCATTTTGTACCACGACCCTGTTTATTGTAAAGTTCGAGGGTAGTAGGAAAGTAGGTACCCAATACTAAGGTGTCCGTTATTACGCATCAATTCCCTTTATATCGGCCGTAGCTGATAAAAATCGTTTTTAGGCGGCCGACGTTAGGATCTAGTGATCAAACTGAGCTGTTGTTTCATTTTTAACCTTATTAATGTTACTGTTAACATATAAAATAGCTAAACATATTGTTTAACGTTTTCATGCATTTCCCCAATATCGGCAACCGGGCCGATATTGAGATTTATCAATAATTCAGATCCCTAATCTCGACCCCGCGATTATTTCATAAAAAAGACAAATAAATGTAAAAACATGCTATCTGAACGGTACCTTGGCTATTTTTCTTCAAAAATTAATATAATAAAATACCATAGGTATGTTTAATTCCATTCAAATACTTATCAACGCAATGCGTCGACTCAGGGATTTGACTCGGCAATGCCACCAAACGACGCACGTCCGGACCTGCGCGTGCTCTATTGCCAACTGAACGTTCAAAAGTTGAGGCACCCGCACCAAAATATGGGAGGTTATGTGTATGGATATAGAGTCGCTTTTTGCATAAAAACTATTATGATTTTAGGCCTATTTTTATAGTTATGTTCCATTTTCTCGAAAAGGCCGATATTAGGAGGGGGCCGATACTAGGAGACTCCACCCTAGTTAATCTGTGCTAAAATTCCAATTTACACGTTAAACAATCGAATCACGTTGTTGAAGTGTACGGTAGGTACGCCTACCTAGGTACTTAGTAATAGGATACCTACCTACCTTAGTCGCCAACTTTATTTATTTATATTTTTATTAATAAGTCCACTCCAACGACTTACTCACTAAAAAATTAAATTAAAAATTTTAAAAACCCCCAACGCAAAACATAAAAGCAATTATTTAAAAAGTAAAAAATAATATCTTTTGTTGAGCCATCAAATGTTTGTTCGTTGAAATGGCGCTATAATGTCGCGGCGGGGTACCCCGTAAGTCAAATCTCATTGCAAATCCATGAGTTCGCTATTTTACCTATTTAGCTATTGCCGACTTAGCGGGGTACCCCCGCCGCGACATTATAGCGCCATTTCAACGAACAAACATTTGATGGCTCAACAAAAGATATTATTTTTTACTTTTTAAATAATTGCTTTTATGTTTTGCGTTGGGGGTTTTTAAAATTTTTAATTTAATTTTTATTTGAAAGTTTTTAAATGTAATTTAGTCTGGTTTTGAGAAGTTGTAGATACGTCTAAAGTTGTATTTCGTCACATGGATCTTTTTTTATATTAAAGATATCACCCTGAGAATGCGTTTGGTATATATAATTCGCCATTTTGTGGTGCCGGTCATCTTGGCCTTGAAATTTATCATAGTGTAAAGTATTAGTTATAGTAGTTATAGTGTAAAGTTAGTAACCAAATAATAAAGAGCTGTAGAGACACGAAGCTAAAGAGAGATGATAAACTCGTAATCTGCGTAGGTGAGAACGATTACAACATTGAACTAATCTTGTTACAACTTAAAACGGTTTTAGACAAGTTTAAAAATAACATGATTTTAGTATTGAATGTTTTGACAAATGATTATTTTCAGATAAATCAGTTAAATAACAGTATTGAAAACTTATGTAAAAAGTATAAAAAATGTCATTTTGTTAAGACTACATATAAAAAAATTGATATTTGTAAAGCAATTAATTACCTTATAGACTGTAGCGATTATGATAATAATTATTTAAACCCAGGCGTACTTAAAAAACGAATAGCAGATAATAAACCAAGTCATAAGTTCGGTACTAACGCTAACATAAACAAACCAAGTAAAGGGACAATCCCTTACTATTTTATTCGCAAACGCAGTGTTGAAACCCACCCAACAGAAAACCCTATAAAAGCCACGGGGACAATAAAGAAAGGCACCATACCTTATTATTTTTCTACCATCAATAAGAACAACACCTTTTTTCGAGCATAAACTGACTACTTCCGTGACGCATCAATTTAGAATTCTACATCAAAATATTGCAAGTGTCTTGTCAAAGCGAGAAATACTAGAATTAACTTTACAGGAGTTACGTGAGGCGCAAAATGAACCAGACGTAATATGTCTCTCAGAAACTTTTGTTAAAAAAGGCTATGAGAGTTATATAAAAATTTACAATTACAATATGGCTGCTAATTACTGCAGAGATAAACAGAGAGGTGGTACCTGCATTTTAGTTAAAAGAGGATTGTTTTTTAAGGAATTACTATTTATCAAAACATATGCCACACAACACTCGTTTGAAGCCTGCGGCATAGAAGTATTATCTAATAAATGTATTATTATTTGTCTCTATAGAACACCCTCATCAGATCCTACCCAATTCCTAACAAAACTTAGTAGTCTTTTACACGAAATAAACAATAAATATAAGTCTAAAACAAATATAATCATAGCAGGAGATTTTAACATAAACACATTAAAAAAAGGCCATATTGCGAACGAGTTACAAAACCTATCGAATAACTACAACATGAAAATTCATATCAACGTACCCACCCGTAAGTCGTCTTGTATAGACCATATTTTGAGTAACATCCCGGATGCGATTGCAACAGTATTACCACTTCATCTATCGGATCACGACACTGCACAGATGTTAAGTATTCCTTTAAAACATAAACCTCAAAAACTAGCCACATTTTATATATTTAAAAGAGACTATAATATGGAGTACATACAAAAATTTCGTGAATGTCTGAATACATTATCTTGGTCAGAAGTTCTAATGGAAAATGATCTAAACTTAGCATTCAGTAAATTTCACGAAGAAATATGCCTATTCTATAACCTCTGCTTCCCAAAAATAAAAGTAAAGGTAAATATTAATAATAAAAATAAGCAAAATTGGATAAGCAAAGGGCTAAAACGAAGTTGCAAAATCAAAAGGACACTACGCTACAAATACTATAAAAATAAAAACCTATCTAACAAAACTAAATATATAACATACTCAAATTTATTGAAAAAATGTATTTATTATTCGAAAAGAAACGCTAACATTAAGTTTATAAATAGAAGTGAAAACAAATGCAAAGCCACTTGGACGGTCGTAAAAGATGAAATACTTGATACTAATTGCAAAGATAACATAGAGAAAATTGAAGTTGATAACACAATACTTACAGACCCCGTTGAAATAGCATCGGCTTTCAATAGCCATTACATCAATTTGGCACATAAATCGACACCAACAAAAGCGAAAATTGACTGTAGCAAAAACTCGAACCACAATTCAATGTTTCTTAGACCGGTATCGGAAAATGAGGTCAGAACTGAAATAATGTCGCTAGCTAACACAAATTCAGAAGGCTACGATGAAATTAATACTAAAGTTGTTAAATTATGCATTAATGAAATAGTTGGGGTTCTTACCCATTTAATAAATCTATCATTTTCTTCTGGAACTTTCCCAGATATATTAAAACTGTCCATCATTAAACCAATTTTTAAAAAGGGACAGAAGAATAATATTACTAATTATCGGCCAATAACTTTAATACCGATTCTGTCAAAAATATTAGAGAAATGCATGTATAAAAGACTAGTCGATTTCTGTAACCAATTTGACATTATAAATAAAGACCAATATGGCTTTCAAAAAAACAAGTCTACTACATTGGCCATCTTCTCTCTGATAAAAACAATACTATCCAATATTAATAAAAACTATCTGACTACAGGATTATTTTTTGATTTGTCTAAGGCCTTTGACCTAGTGTCACACGACTTGTTACTCCAAAAACTAGAGGCAAGCGGGATAAGAGGACTGGCACTTCAATGGATAACGTCATATTTAAATAACCGACAGCAACGAGTTATTATTACAAAATTAGATAAAAACAACGTCATGATTCCACACTCATCCGAGTATAAATGCAACAATTATGGCGTCCCACAAGGAAGTGTCTTGGGCCCAATATTGTTCTTACTGTATATAAATTCAATCACAGACATAACAAATCATAAATTTGTACTATTCGCAGACGATATTTCCATTATAGTGACATCCGATAAGAAGACTAATACAATTTACGACCATGAAACAGAAATTAACAACACAATTAACAAATTAATTGAATGGCTTGACATGAATAATTTAAAAATTAATTTAGATAAGTCTGTATATATACAGTTTAATAAATCCAATAATAATAAATACAAATTGAAACTGGACATACCAAAACTTAATGAAGTTAAACAAACAAAATTTCTTGGAGTAATAATAGATCAGGACATAAATTGGAAAGCACAAGTAGATGAAATATCTAAAAGAATAAATAAATTCGTTTATGCACTCAGAAAGGTTAAAAATTTAACAAACATTAGAACTGCTATCACTACCTATCATGCTTATGTTGAATCATTAATACGCTATGGGTTCATAATGTGGGGTAATAGTACCGACAAAAATAGGGTATTTGTTGCACAAAAAAAATGTATTCGTGCAATATATGGGCTTCAACCAGATGAATCTTGCAGGACAATATTCAAAGAACTTGGTTTATTACCGCTACCCTCTCTTTATATCTATGAAGTATGCATGTTTGTTAAGAAGCATACAGATTTATTCAAAAAGGCAGAGGATGTATATCCTCGGAACCGGCGAGATCCTCACAGGCTTATACTAAACGAGTTACCAAGACTTGCTAAATATAATAAAAGCTGTTTAGCCATGTGTGTCCGGATATATAATAAAATTCCAAGTGTTTTAAAAACTTTAGATCTAAGATTGTTTAAAAAAAAACTATTCCAATGGATAAACACTAATAATTTTTATTGTATAAAAGATTTTTTTGACAGGTAACATTTTTTAATGTAACCTATACCTACTTAAAATTTGCATGCTATGATATTAAGCAAAACATGTATGCTCTTTAATGTCTTTTAAAACAACTTTGTACACCATGTTTTATGCAAATAAATATTATTATTATTATTATTATTATTATTATTCTACTGGTGAAGCCCTTTCATTTGATACCCATATTGATGGAGTTGTGAAAAAATATGTGATTAGCTATTTTGTAGCGGCGGCCATCTTGGACCGATTTTCATCAAACATAGCTAAGAACACTCCCGACTAATTCACCTTTCAAATAAAAAAAACAAAAACAAAATCGGTTCATCCGTTCGGGAGCTACGATGCCACAGACAGACACACACACACACACACACACAGACACGTCAAACTTATAACACCCCGTCGTTTTTACGTCGGGGGTTAAAAACATACACAAGCAAAAATCATGTAGGATGTAGGTACAGTTTTAGGTGTAGTTTTTTATTTTTGACAAAACGTCATCATCAAAAGATTGCGTTTTCCAAGCGCTTTGCTTCCCCATTTATTGTGCGAACTGTCACATTGTGACAATTTATTACAAAACCCTCTGTTTTCTAATTATTATATTCTGGGTATCTTCAAGGCACGAGTGAATTGGTTCAACCTAGGCAAATGTGCTCCATCGTAGGCCGCATCATCACTGAGTTGCGGCCAAACGCAACCAAATACAAAAAAGCAGTACCTACTAACAAAGATAAAATATTACCAAACCCAACCACAAAACCATTCACGAAAACAAACGAATTCATGTCGTAAATATATCTTATTCCTCAAATAAATATCCGTGCCGTGATTCCGAAGCAGAATCACCCATCATTTTATTTGATACATGACGTTTGTTTAAAGGCTACGTGATTTGGGAGCGCGTGGTAACGGGCGGGAAAACTGAATAAAATGGCCTAACCACTTTTAAATCTGAACGGGTTAAGGTTGAAAATGTTTTTGATAATCTGTTACTTGAGTACAGGACGTAGTACTATTAAGTATTCTGTGGTACAGGCGTAATTCAAATAGCTTACCTAGTTAATCCCCATCTATACTTAAATAGGTAAGTACTTACTTATTATACTTATTTACTTATTTTAATATTATAAATGCGAAAGTAACTCAGTTACGATTTCACGATGAAACGGTTGAACCGTTTTTTATGATAGCTTGAACCCTAGGGAAAGATATAGGGTACGTTTTATAATCGACAACTTCGTCTGCATCCACGATAACCGACATTCACGCGGAGTGGGCAAGAGCTAGTATGTATAATATAACTATTATGTCATTAGATCCTTTACAATGATAACAGCACATTTCCCACGTGTCTGTTCGCGTGAATTTTCCTAAGAATCCCTAGTTTTTTGATACCTAATAAAGTATAGCCTGTAGCACTAATTGCTAATAAAATATAGCCTGTAGCCTCAGATTATAAAACAAAAGGCAGATAGACCGTGCGGAACGTTAAAAAGTGAAGTCAAAAATACAAATACAAATTCAAAAGCAAATACCTACAATCTCGTGATTGTATTCGCTTTTGAATTTGTATTTGTATTTTTATTTGTTTTTATTAACAATGCTGCGTTTCGTGCTATACTGACTACTGACACGTGTTAGTACAACACGAAGCGCGTTGTAGGTATTCGTCTTTGAATTTGTATTTGCTTTTTTGGCTTCACTATCATGTTCCGCGCGGTCTATCTGCCATTTGTTTCATAATCTGAGCATTAAGTATAGATACCTAAGATATCATTCCGAATTTTGGTCACGGGGCGGCCAATCTCCATGAAGACTGGCCAAGTTTGGTGTTGGAGTTTGGTGAATACTACCTACTTACTTACAAATTAAAGCGGTCAAACTTTTATTATTCCTCGGAAAAAATTGGGTAGGTACCTATCTGGTGATGATTAATAAGTTAGTTAGGTAAAAACACAATGGAACTATATAGCTTGAAAATGTTTGTTTGCAAGCACATAATATAATTTACGTAGGTACCTACTTATTTTACGTATTAATTAACAACACTCTTTAACAAAAAATGCAAAAGAAACGGGTCTGATTTTATTGGTCAGGCTGGAACTGAGCGCCCACTCCCGGCCGCTATCCCACTACTGCCCGATACGGGGACTTTTGGCTGCTGGGTTTCCCCCCTGGCCCGATTCGCCCCTCCTTAGATGACCTGCATCCCCCAGACTCCTCCGGGGGATCCATATCAATACCAGGCTTAGTGTGGACGTCCAGTCAACATGGGCCACTTAGCACCAGGACTCCCGACCTCAAACCATCCTCCGCTTCAGACCTCCGAGAAGCCGGATTACAGGAGACGCCACGCTCCCAGTCGAGTAACTGGTTAAAATTTAAGCACACTTTCTGTTAGATGGTTGCAAATTCAAATCACAAAAAAATATGTTTATTTATATATTTTTTTTTTATATTTTCATTTCTCATAGGTTTTGAGTTTTAAAATTTTTCTCTTCTTATCACGATTTTTATGAAAATTATCTTCAAACATTTAGCGCCATCTACCATAACCACTTATAACCAACGTTGACTTACCCCAAAGGCTAGTAGATTTTTACAAAATAACACTAAATGAGACAAGCCGCGTCGAGGCAGTGAGGCATAGATGAATATAATACACCAGTGAAGCCAGTGAAGCTCGACGAGTCCCGGAGAACCGATTCAATTTCTGTCTTGGATCCCTCAGAAAAGAACAGCGGATTAGTAGGTACCTAAGATTTTTTTTTCGTTTCCCGCGATATTTAGCAGGAGACAACAAAACTCGGCCCAATAGACATATAGGGATTATTTTATTACAACTGAGAGCAGCACCAGGAAAGTAGGTAGGTATATACATACTTACCTATATCTATCTATATACCATCTCAAATTGGCCTTATTGTGACAGATCATGCAGCCATTACCCCCTGCTGGCTGGCCGCCGACGTCAATTTATATCGCTAAACGGAAACTTGCTCTTAGGGAAGGGGACGTCGACGGTGGTTTACATAGTTGACGGAATGTATCTAACTTTATTACTACTACATGATACTTCCATTACAGTAATAGCTTCATAATAGGTAGATAGGGTACCTACTAAGTACTTACCAACTTTACCAAGAAGTCAAAGTAAAAAAAAAAAAATCATAGCTGGTAATGTAATGTTGTGTGTGTGTTGTGTAATTATAGTTTGTGTAATATCTACCTATCTTTTCAACTAATTAAACAAGAAAAGTATCTAGGTACCTACCCGTTTACCTACCTTCTAGCCTGCGTTAGCGTTACACATTGGAAAACAAAACTTTATTTTGTACTTACAAAAAAAAATACCTCAATTTATTTGGTACCAAAATATATAAAAAAAGTGGAAGTAGTGAATTAAATATTATGTAATAGTTAATTAAGGGTTTTACACTACTTTGCATTTGTAGAGCCATTAGTGCCACCTAGCCATTGTAATATGAATTATAACGAATAGTATTGTATGTTGCTTCCAGATGGCGCTACATGTATCCACTGTTGACTGAGAAAAGAAGTAATAATGTTTTACTTACTAGTTTTATTAATTTGTTTACGGTTTTAATTTAGAATAATGGCAAAAAAAAACAAAAAAAAAAACATGATTAGCAACGGATAGTTTCTAGACGTTTTTCGCAATGTCAAATGGTTTTCAGAACGAATTCGTGATACCACTCACAGAAGCTGACATTCCATTTTTTTGTAGTGTTCTGTTTGTATCTTAGTTTTAGATTACATTATATATTAAAACTTAAAATGACACTAAATAATCAAAATACAAATAATGAAGTGATACTTTAATGCATAGTTTATATTTTTACGGTACATGAATTTGATCTTAAACTCCCCATACGAAAGAAAAATATTAAAAGTTTTCTAGCTGGCAACATAGTTGTGACGTTAGTAAACTTGTGCTTCAGTATTGATCGTTTTTATTTGCGTAAATTTATACAAACACTTGTCGCTTCTCGGTCCTCGGTTCAAATCAAACATGCATCATTATTGAGGCAACACGGCAGTAAATCAAACAATTGTCAAATAATTAAATTATTCCGTATAGTGATAAAAATCGTGAAAGTTCGTAATCTGTTGTTGAAATATTGTGCGCCAGTGACTTTATTTTTAAAGTTTTATTTGAATTATTTATAATAATAATGATGAATAAGAAAATCCTTTTTGCTGTATTTGCCACGCTTGGTTGCGTTTTTTTGGCATCGGCTATTGAAGTTGATACTTATGATTTTCTGATGCCCAATGTTTGGCCTCACAAGGTAAGCACCTAACATATATATTAGACAATTTATTCGACCTTATTTAAACTATGATAATAACAACTGTAATTGGTTAATATTTAAGTTTTAAAAGTCCACTTATTTTTCAATTTGAGCATTGATTTAAGTTATCATTTACTTAGTAATTTTTAAATTTAGGTTTTTGTACCTAATTTTTTTAAGAAACACATGCTTATATGTTTTGTTTGCTAGGGCCAACTTTATGGAAAAAAATAATCATCTCAAAATTAAGTACCGATACAGGTACAGGTAGTCTTATTCAATTAATTGTGTATTGAAAGAAGGTCAATAGAGATCTAGACATAATTATTAAGTAATAATTTTGCTCTCGCAGGAATAATATTTTCTTTTTATTTGGCAATCAACTATCTTTGTATGTCTCTCGACCTATGAACTTTAATTGAACAACTGTATAATTACTACCTATACATTACACACATAAAAAATTATTATGATTGAAATTACATAGCTGACTGAGGTACGGTAAATTAAGTTGTCACATTACCTAACAGGAAAACAAGTGGATTTTACATCTATACAACAATGTTTTTTTAAAACTGAACAAGAAACAAATAAATCAAAATATTCTCAACATTAAAGTCAAAAGGAGAAAGTTTGTAATGCTTCTTTTAATGTGTATGGCAAGAATATTTTCCCAAAAACATTAAACATTTGATAATTAGGCATGTAAGATGAAAGTGCTGTAATTATGTTTATTGCTTGTAGATACATTCCACTGGTCATACTGCAAACTAAGTACCAATCTTTTATTAAAACAGGAATTAATAAGGAGGCTCAGGCTACAGATTGATATTATATGAATATTCTACCAATTGAACATCGCTTAAGGTTAAGCTACGTTAGCCGCGGTCGGTCTGTGGATGGGTGACCATCCCTTACATACCGAGTTCCCTCCGTGCCTCGGAAAGCACGTAAAGCCATTTGTCCCGGCTGTCATTTGTAAATCTTTAACCGTTATGGGTAGTCAGAAGCAAGAAAGCCTGACAACCAGTCTTACCAAGGGGTATCGAGTTACCCAGTAACTAGGTTGTGGAGCCTGATAGGCAGTAGCTCCATGTAAAACCCTGGTATTCAGCTGCATCCGGTTAGACTGGAAGCCGACCCCAACTTAATTGGGAAAAGGCTAGGCAGATTCAACACCAGGCCCAAGCCTTCTGTTTGATAGCCAGGAATCCTAGCCACTAGACCATATCTGTATATGGTATGGTCTGGTCTGGTCACCCTGTGGTGGCGATGGCAAAGGAACAAAATAATATCATGGCAGAATTTGGTAGTTTAGGTGTAATTGTTATTATTGAGCATTAATAATATTAAATGATGGCGCCACAAGTTGCCGCTCTTCTCACAAGTTAGTAAACCAATATTTCAAATGGTGTTCTATTTTGGTTACATTTTATGCTCTTTAGTATGTTTGAATTTCTTTTTTAAAATTTTACTTAGTTATACGATTTATTTGATAGTTTCAAAATATTCTAATGATTTGTCTTACTAATATATTAATTTTTTGTCGTATCGTCATCCCCACCTTGTAGATATTGGGTTAATATTCCACAATAACCGAACATAGTTTAATATCATACGGGTGACTCCAAAATGTCCTAATAATAATTATCTTGTCCACCATTTAACTAGATAATAATATTCCTACCTATTATTATCTTGGCATTCTGTATAAAGTCAGACAGATAGATACCTACTCACAAAAATGACTAGTATTCAATTGACTTACAAAAAATGATGCAAAAGCAAAAACATTTCTAATAAACAATGTGTGTGTGTGTGTGTGTGTGTGCAGTACAGCATATCTAATGCTTCTATTTAGGTACTTACCTACCCTGCGATAAGCATTTGACTTGTTAACTTGACTAGTTTTGTATTGAATGTTTGTTTGTTAAAACTTTTTGTGTTTTCAACATCCAGGTGCTAAATACTTACTTACCTACTTAATATTATTTATTTAAGGTATCTCTGTCTGTGTGTCTGTTACGTTTTCACGACGAAACGGCTAAAACGATTTTGATGAAATTTGGTATGAAGTTATCTTGAACCCTGGGAGAGGACATAGGCTACTTTTTAATCCGCGGCTTCGTCTGCATCTGCGATAACTGGCATTCATGCAAAATGATCGCTTACTCAGATTTATCTTGTACGAAAAATACGCGCTGAGACGTGGAGGTGCGGACTTCAGCCCGTGATTCTACTACTACTACCCAGTTTTATCACACTTTCTGACCACACACTATAATGCCATTTCTCTAGTAGTCTCTAAATATTAAGTAAAGTACATTAGTTTTACAAAATCTCATCAGTAGATCTATTCTGTTACGATCGCCCTCGGTGACAACACCTAGGTGAAGTTAGCTGTCATCCATTCCGATGCTAGGGATTGACAAAGCAGACGGGCGGATGACAGCTCACTTCACCTAGGTGTTCACCGAGGGAGATTGTAACAAAATAGACATACATAACATCATTGACAATGCTCATCCCCTAGAAGTGACATAAATAATATTTATTCTGTAAGTAAATAGGTTCAAAATAAACACTTTTACACATCAGTTTTTAGGGTTCCGTACCTCAAAAGGAAAAAATAGAACCCTTATAGGATCACTTTGTTGTCCGTCTGTCTGTCTGTCTGTCTGTCTGTCAAGACCCTTTATCTCGGGAACGCGTCCAGGTATCGAGTTGAAATTAAAACCATATACCTAGGTCCACGGTCCCTTGAAGCTGTGAAAAAATCGAAGTTCAAAGTTAACGTAAAAAAAAGCTACGGCCGTTTGTCGCAAAAAACGTACATTTCGGGAATACACTCAAGGGAATCAAAATTTATAGGGTACTTTTTCATCCGGGACTGGTCAATGGGAAGCCGTTGACCCGTCCCGGATTAAAAAGTACCCTATGTGCTTTCCCAGGGTTCAAACTATTTCCATACCAAATTTATCAAAATCGGTTCAGCCGTTTCATCGTGGAAGCGTAACAGACAGAGTTACTTTCTCATTTATAATATTAGTATAGAAGCGAGCCCGACTCGCACTTGTCCGGTTTCTTTTAAACTAGATGAGACTAGTGTTTCCTAGCCAACTACTCTGTGAAGAAACACAGTAACAAACTCTGATGTCAAAATCTCTTTTTAAATCCATGCTGTTTATGAGATTAAGAGGTGCTCGTGGCTAAGTAAAAGCCCTACGTATCGATCGGGCATGGTTATGCTACGCTTGCCCCGGTCTGTCCGTGGATGGGTGATCATCCATTTCATACCGATACCCCTCTGTGCCTCGGAAAACACGTAAGGTTGAGGACATACAGAGGCGGGTACCCGGTGAAGACAAACCGGTACGGGTAGGTACCGATCCGTACAGGTAAAATGTTCCAATGTTATCATATGCGCTCACGCATAAAGAAACAGGTTGGGACTTGTCGGTACAGACCACAGATACAGATAGTATCTGTGGTACCGACTACCTGGACAGGGTCAATACGGGCTTCAACGTTTGTCGGAGAAGGGTGTCTTTAAAATGGACATAGATAACGAAGTTCTCAATGTCTTAGCATTGGCCAGTTACACTAGTTCTTAATCTTTCTTCTTATATATAAAAATGAATCGCTAAATGTGTTGGTAAGCGCATAACTTGCGAACCGCTTGACCAAATTGGATAATTCTTTTTTTATAATATTCCTTGAAGTATGAAGATGGTTCTTACGGAGAGAAAAAAAAAAAAAACTTTTGTAGGGTAGGTGTAGGGTAGGCGTAGGGTAGGCGTAGGGTAGGTGTGGGGTAGGGTAGGTAAATAGGCAGGTAAGTAGGTAGATAAGGACAGGACAACGTCTGTCGGGTCAGCTAGTTGATGATAAAGAGATGTTCTATTTTAACTAACACGTAGTCGAATGTTTCTGGTGTCATCCTGGTATAATCATAAAACTCGTCTTTATTAAGTTTCAAGTCTTTTAGAAATAAATGGTGATATGAACCATATTTATTTCTTTTACTATTAATATTGGATACACCAACTGTCCTTCTTTTTCTACATTTTAAGTAAACACTTTCCAGAAGGAAATCGTCGTCCTACGAACTCGAAGCCATGATGTTGTTGACAAAATCTTAACAAATTAACCTTCCTCATCCGTTCAGAAGTTTTTGATTTTGTCGCGAGCAGACAGACAGACGCGGCGGAGGTCTTTGTTTTTAACCGACTTCAAAAAGGAGGGGGTTCTCAATTCGATTGGTTTTTTTTTTATATGTATGTACACCGATTACGCTGAGATTTATGATCCGATTTACGTGATTCTTGTTTAGTTTGATGCGGAATAGTTGCCATTTGGTCCCATAAAAATTTAACATAGTTTGGCCCAGTAGTTTTCATTTTATGAGCATTCTTTTTTTTTTTTTTTTTTTATGTTTGACCACGGATAACTTTTTTCAATGTAGTCCGATTTCGATGATTATTTTTTAATTGATATTGTATACCTCAAATTTGGTCCCATATAAATTTCAAGACAATATTCCAGAAAATTAAGGTATGACTGAATTTTTTTGGTGTCACCGTTTCGTAATTAATTTGTATGATAAGAAGTAGGCACTAAAAAGCGGAAAAACATTTTCAGACAACCGCCTTCAAAAAGTAAAAAATAACATACAATTCGCATGTCGGTGGCTTTGGTTTTGCTTGTTGTTTTGTATTGCCACCGACTTGCGAATTGAAAGTTATTTTTTACTTTTTGAAGGCGGTTGTCTTTTTTGTTGCCCCACGTCGCAATTTCTCCTGTATCGTGGGTGTGTTTGACCCGGAACAACTACCTATAGTGCATACAAATAAAAAAATTCACTCAATTACAGACATATTAACACACATCCACACCTTACCAGTAAGCTCACCAATAAACTCACGCACTTGTAATGGTACCCTACTTATATAGCAGTGACACACAAATGTCCTAAAATGTACAAATATATCATGTAATAGCTGAATCCATATCCCCTGAGATACAGGCTCACGCCTAGTTCAGGGGGTTTGGTCAATACTCTGTGCATTTTTATAAACCACCACAGAAAATTAGAAATATTATTACTTATGTACCTCTAGTGTAATTTTTCATAGTGAGAAATAAACTATTTTTATTATTATTATTTTTTTTTTAATATTTGTCCCGTTCGGGAATTAACCCCGGGACACTCATCGCAGCAGCCAAAAATTACTCTGCCACTGCGCCAAGCGTGTCATGTTTTTAGTACCTACCTATTAAATTAATCTACCTTACCCCTTCAGTTATAAAAGGCGTGATATTGATACGTTATGGATATTATAAGTACCAGAGTTCAATATCACCATTATTTTTTAATATTAAATCATGATAAATTATATTAGATGCATGCAATCACTTTAGTTTTATCACGGTATATGCGTATGAAAGCCTCATTTGCCGATAAGAAAAGGTCAATTATATGCGTAGGTGATTTAACGATAATTTTTTACGTAAAAATTGATCGTTAAACCATGCATGATCCATTTATTGCAGCACTTATAATGGCTAGTAGATCCTAACTAGCTAACAAGATAAGGTTGGTACTTTAAGTCAAATCAAATCAATTTGTTTATTGCGGAACTGTAGCTATATCATTTGACGATGTTGAGTAAATGCGCAGTCCATTATGTCTACCAATTAAGGCACCTTACCTTACCTTAATTGGTAGACATAATGGACTACGCATTTACTCAACATCGTCAAATGATGCACATGCTTAACATTTTTCGGTTATTAATTTAACAACAACAACAATTAATTTAACAAGAAGAGATAAAAATAAAGTAAAATTAAATACATTCAAAAGTATAGTACCTATACATATTAGCAGGCGTCGCCCTGCCCTTAAAATAAAAAAAAATCCTACAACTCGACTGCAGCGCCACCTACCGGGGCCAATTGTGAATCTAAACCATTCTCGAATCCACTGGAACACACACAAAAAATTTCATCAAAGTCGTTCCAGCCGTTTAGGAGGAGTTCACTTTCATACACACGCACAGAAGATTTTTATTTAAAAGATATTATAGCTACGAATAATAATATCTATTATAGCTACGTATGTGACGGGCTTAACACTTCTAATTTCAGAATAGGTACTTCTAGAACAAAATTAGAGCGTTTAGAAGAAACACTGAACTATTTTCAGTCCTTCGGCACTGTCGATGTTGCTTGTGATTCTGCTTTGGTCTTACCTAAAGATGTTACATTTTGATACATAAAAAAGTTTCGTGTGCTGATATTCGAGACACCTATGTGTTCCAAACATGGTCAAATCAGTAGGTAAGGTCGTAGAAAATTGGGACAACCCGAGTCCGTACTTAGTACTGAAATATTAACAACGACGCGTTGGAAGGTTAGGTCTTAGGTCAGATCTGCTGAATTATTAAGCATCCTGCAGATATCGAAGAAATTGCGCATCGGTAGACTTTCGTCCTTGGCGTTTTTCCTGTATAAGCTATAAACCTGTTGTATTGTAGCAATTTGTTCGCAATGTTTTAAAAGATGAATTATTCTAGCATCGCTCTCGCTATACTTACAATATTTTTGGGAGGTTAGTCTGTTTACAAGTGTCACGCATACTACAATATCTGGAGACAGGACGTTCAAAAACTGCTCGATTTCCAAAAAGACATAGTATAGGTCTGAACAGTTTGCGCCAGGACTTGTATTTATATCCCTAGATTGGTCGAAGTTTTCTTTTGTCGTATTTTCAAAGATTAACATCAGACTTAAAACACAAAAGTATTAGGTGCAACTTACTTAAGTAAATGTCGCTTTACCTTCTGAAGATTTCAAATTATTTTACATTGAAATACCGTTTGTGAACCACCAATTACAACGAGCTATTGAAAATGAAAACCCAATCAGGACTTACCTATCAAGATCAATAATGTCCAATCGTTGATAACATTGAACACTGATTGGAGCAGTCCGCTCCGTTAGTCTATTTATAGACTTGACCTAGTTTTATCCAGTATCCGATCAACGGCAGGACGAGAGAGTAAATGTCAAAGGTTATAACGTAATAGCTTTCCTATTCCATCAAAGCTTACATCCGGGAACTAATGTTCATAGTACAAAGCCTTGCCTCCAAAACTATATTTTGTTCTATGATCGATAGGGAAACGACGGTAGAGGCAGGGTTTTTATTTCATTTTGAAACGACTCCAGCAAAATGCAAAGTTAAAGTCAAATTATTCATTTCAATAAGACCATTAAAAGGGCCTTTTGAACGTCATATACCACAAAAAAAATCTAGTCCTTACCTCTTCCAAAAGGTAGTTTTGTATGTAGAAGAAAGGGAAAGAAACTCCATATACTTGCTCTTTCAAAATAAATATTTCATGATATTTTGTATAGGTACAGGAATTGTATAATTGCAAGTATGCACATTGTACCGTGCACAAAACCACTACT
This sequence comes from Charanyca ferruginea, assembly GCA_947361185.1. Taxonomy (NCBI): domain Eukaryota; kingdom Metazoa; phylum Arthropoda; class Insecta; order Lepidoptera; family Noctuidae; genus Charanyca; species Charanyca ferruginea. The sequence goes on along the minus strand of OX376058.1, from coordinate 23,698,433 downwards.
TAAGTATATTAGATTAATAATATGCTGAGGTTCTAAGTACGGTTTTTCATTCGTAAGTTTTCGTTTACCCGGAGATTAGCTTGTACTGCCGTCCTTATCATTCAACATCTTTAGGGACTTTTTGGCTTACTTCGCAAATATATTTAAAGTAAGTTTTGCAAATAATGACGTACCTACATAGGCCAAAACTGTTTGGAAACACCAAGAAATCTCCGGTCTGCTCTTCACGAAACTGTGATGAGTTTACTTTAGGAGAGGTTCTAAGGACGGGTTGCTTTAACTAACCATTACTGACCGGTAATAGTCAAAAATGGCGCTAATTATCGTCAAATCAAAAAAATGGGTTGTTTCGATCGAAGGTTGTTTCACAAAATCATACGTCAAAAAGTTACTATTACCATAACCGACCAGTCAACGTAATTTTGTGATGTCAAACAGCTACTTCAAACGTCAAAATATTATGGTATCTCTTTTTGAATAACTTTAACTGACGGATTTTTATGTCATGAAACAACCCGTTACATTTAACGTACGTTAAACATCATCAGTCATAGTAATATTTTAACCGTCCGTATGTAACGTTAACCGACTGTTTGAAACAACCCGCCGTAAGTTGTGCTTGTGCTACTTAACTGTAGTCCAAATAAAACATTACCCGCATGTCAAACCTAAAGTTAGTATCGTTTTCGTGAAAGTAGAATTTGATTAGTGAACAGTTCACGTACAGATTGTAATCATGTGTATCTACGAGGTAACTACGTAGTCTAGCTAAGCCACAATAGAATTCAACACATTGTGTACATGGGAAATTAGGAAGGATTGTACCTATACTAGCTTCTACCACCAATTTATAGCCCCGTTGCTAGAAGCCACTAAAATTTACAATTATATTTTGCGGATTTTACCACTTTACCCATTTGATTTGGATTTGTCCCATTGTCGATTAATTTGACAAAGACCACAAATCTTTTCGAACATCCCAATGTCCGTAAGAGAATTCGGTGGGGCAGAGTAGAATAATCCCATTTTGCTACTCATGTCTCTCGGAAACGTTTGGGAACATCCAGCATTTTAATTTTTATCGACTCGTAAGCAAACCGAGGCTTCCGGCGACTGGAACTGCAATTAACTGGGACTACGGTCCCAGTTGCCGGATCCATTTAATTTTAAAATTTTTCTTCCCGCGACTTGGACTACGCATAAACGAATAATAAAAATCAAACTCATAACCATACTTTTCAATTAAGCCATTTACTCACAGGTAGGTAGGTACTTTTGAATTGTCAGAGTCAGTCAGTAAGAAAGTTGAAGCTAGTTGCTAATTTATTTATTTATTTATTGATTATTAATTACCACGGTTACACACCAGTAACAGTAATTAATTAATTGCTTATGTATTATATCAACCACAATTTCATCTGGTACAGCATTAATATAGATTAATAAAAGATAAAAATAAAAGAAAAACCAAAAACAGAAACAGTCAAACGAAAAAAAGGTTAAAGTAATAATTAAAGAAAAAAGCTCTTCAATATAAAAATACCATTTATTTATAAATCAGAATTCAGAATTAAGTGGTCATCGTAATCTCTCCAAACAATGGCCAATACTTATTTTACGATTAAGTAAGTCACTAACAGCACCATTTTAAATCAAAGAGGCTTTTTCTTTAATTATTATATTAAATGTTTTTTCGTTTGACTGTACTGTTTTTGGCTTGAACAATACATTTTCCTTATTCATTCATGCGTGGTCGTGGTCCCAGTCCCGGAAGAAAAATATTAAAATTAAATGGATCTGGCAACTGGGACCGTAGTCCTAGTTAATTGCAGTCCCAGTTGCCGGAAGCCTTAGCAAACCGTAGCCTGCCTGCATTATTTCTAAAAGTCATCCTGTGTGCCCTTAATGAAGTCAAACTCCCGCTGCTGCATAATTCTTATTAAGTTTTTTTTTGTTAAGCCATGTATTATTTTCATTGTCAGCGTTAGGGTCAGTGCTGAAAGTCCCGTCAAAATCGGGCTAGCCGTTTCAGAGATTAGCCGGAACAAACAGACAGACGGACAAAAATGTTAAAAAATGTTTTTTTTTTGTTATTAATACGTGTAAAAATTCACATGCATTTAGTAAAAAGCTGTTATTGTGACATTAGAAACAAAATTTAATTTTACTTGCATGTAGCCTGTATGTAAGATTGATATAAATAAACAAAGCATCACGAATAGATTCGGAAATTGTGAGCGATAAAAAAACCCCCGCGAATTTATTATCTTGCATGCAATACCAAACTCTATTTCTGTACTGTTTTAGTTCATTATCGATTAATAAATACAAACAGCTCGCTCATATTGCTACTGTCTTCGCTGACCATTATGCTAAGTAGGAGGAAAAATACAAAATATTCTTTGTTCTGGAAATTCCAGGGCATGTTTACATAAAAAAAATGTTATGAGCATTGTGTTATCTTTAACTAGATTTGTAGATGAGTGTGATGATAAAAATATGATGAAACAACTGTCCATTGACTGTTCAAGAGATATAAGTAGGTATTACTCTAATTAGCACGTAGTAGTGACATACGTAAAACAAGATAATAAATACCTGCCTAGTTTTCTAGTCATAATAATAATATAAATCTCCGACCGAATTTTAGCTAATCTATACCCTGTTCACAATAAGATTAGACATAAACACAAACCTTTTTAACCCCCGACGAAAAAGAGGGGTGTTATAAGTTTGACGTGTCTGTGTGTCTGTGTGTCTGTGTGTCTGTCTGTGGCACTGTAGCTCTTTAACGGGTGAACCGATTTGAATGCGGTTTTTTTTATTTGAAAGTAGATTCTCTAGCGATGGTTCTTAGACATGTTTCATCAAAATCGGTTCAGCAGTTTTAAAGTTATCAGCTCTTTTGTTTGCTGCGGTAGGGATCTTAGACGCATACCGGATGTTTACTTTGCTTTCAAACATATTATTATAGGTGACCACACTGACCACACAAAACCAAACTAAATTACATTTAAAAAATTTAAAATAAAAATTAAATTAAAAATTAAAAAAAACCCCCAACGCAAAACATAAAAGCGATTATGTAAAAAGTAAAAAATAATACTTTTGTTGAGCCATCAAATGTTTGTTCGTTGAAATGGCGCTATAATGTCGCGGCGGGGTACCGCTAAGTTTAAAGCAATAACTAAATATCTAAAATAGCGAACTGATGGTAACTAGATTTGCAACAAGATTAACAACTAGATTAGCAACAAAAAATTGATAATATCGAAGCAAATTGGTCGGAAATGCTGGTAAATTAATAGACAGTGAATGAAATTGAGGGACTGACTTACTTAAGCGGTACCCCGCCGCGACATTATAGCGCCATTTCAACGAACAAACATTTGATGGCTCAACAAAAGTATTATTTTTTACTTTTTACATAATCGCTTTTATGTTTTGCGTTGGGGGTTTTTTTAAATTTTTAATTTAATTTTTTTGCAGTCAGTAAGGATGACATTAGAGGCAAAAAAGTGGTTACAATAACAACTGTTTACTGCAGTTGCCATTTGTCATGCTACCAACGCAATATGAGTCAAAATCGATTGAACGGACTGTAAAAAAGGTTTTTGTAAATGTCTAATCTTATTGTGAACAGGGTGTAGACTACGCAGGAGATAATAATGCACAAGTGTGTGCGTAAACACCCTTTTTCCCTCACTCACAAAGTCCAATGGTACGGCAATCTGCTACAACCGAGAAGAGTCTAACGGCTTAACGTGCTTCCCCAGGCATGGGGTATCAACACCACCAACAATAGCCATTCTGTAGCAATGACTTTTCAATAAAAAAGGAGTAACACTGTATTTTTTGTTTCAGGATGAACTCTACCTATGCACGCCCATCAGGATTTCACCTCACAACAACTATTACATAGGTACGCATATAGGCACCTCAAGACTTGAGAAATATTAAAACTTGTTTTCACGCTTGTATTCTACGTTCACTTTGGAGTATGTATACTCCATAATTAGGTTGCTAACCATCATCTGTTAAGGGGCTATTAAACGGCTTTTACAGATTTTAAACTGACAATCACGTCAAAATGTGCAGTGTAAATGATTTGAAAAAAATATATGTTAAACTAGAACATTCTCTTAATCATATAGAAAGTGAATATTTTTGTTTAAGTTCATATTAAATAGTTTAATTAACTCGTGAAGTTGTGTCTGACGCGGACAAAACATTGACAATCACACAAAATCTACCAGGTATAATTATCCGAAACTTACACTATCTTACAGACAATTTTATTATCTATCTTTTAGTATACGCCTTTTTTTTAATTTTGAAAGAATACTACTTTTATTTAATTTTTTCGACTAAATTTTGAAAGTTGTGGACGCAGACTGCGTCCGTTCTGCATCAGTTTTGCGTCCAAAACTCTCAAAGTTTAGTCGAAAAAATTAAATAAAAGTAGTATTCTTTCAAAATTAAAAAAGGCGTGTACTAAAAGATAGATAATAAAATTGTCTGTAAGATCGTGTAAGTTTTGTTTAATTATACCTGGTAGATTTTGTGTGATTGTCAATGTTTTGTCCGCGTCAGATACAACTTCACGTATTAATTAAACTATATAATATGAATATAATTAAAAATATTCACTTACTAAGTGATTAAGAGAATGTTCTAGTTTACATATATTTTTTTCAAACCATTTACACTGCACATTTTGATGTGATTGTCAGTTTAAAATCTGTAAAAGTCGTTTAATAGCCCCTTAAGCCAAGAAGCTTCCTTTCCTTTTTGGGTGAGACCATCCATCATCTGCCTAGCCATTTCCCAACTACTATGCTATCTAACTATGTTAGGGTCGGCCTCCAAGCTAACCGGATGCAGCTGAATAACACAACCCTGTCTTTTTTGGTGATACCAAATATCTGAATTTCTAGACTCGTAAATTAGCCCTTTTAAAAACCTCCTCCGTATGGTGTTGGACGTAAAGAATAGCACCATTCCATATCTTCCCGTGGGTGTCGTAAGAGGCGACTAAGGGCCGTACCAGAGAATGAGCAGCAGCGTTCTCTGTGCATTTGTAACAACCATACTGCGATCGCCAACCCGCCTGCCAAGCGTGGCGATTATGGCAAAACCCCCCCTTGGGCCTATGTCCAGCAGTGGACGTTTTTCGGCTGAAATGATGAAAAACATACTTATTATCACTAATCAAAACAAATGTCGATACTTAACACCTTACTTACATTTTAAATAGGAGTTTTGAAGTATTGACTAAGGCTTTAGAGTCCTTAACATCAAAAATGTGGTTTTCGCTGGTTCCTAAACGCGTTTTTTTATTATTGGCGCTATCTGCAGGTTTACTGCCTCCCAATAAACTGTAAACAAGAAAATGTCAAAGACCTTTTGACCAGAGCAGACCAGAGAACTTTTGATCCATCGTCCATCGATCAACGTTTTAATAAGCATCAGAACTGACATCAGACATACCTACTTAATACAGTAATTTCTCCACTTGTGTTCTGCCTTCAACACAAACTTCGGACTCAACTCTGTAGCACAGCTGTTCGTGACTGTAGCTGTTTGGGTAGGAATTCCCCAAGCTACTTCGCAATTTATAAGCTAACAATCCAATATCATGTTTATGTACGAGACTCCCTTGATACCGAGCTTTCTTAGTGCTAAAGTTTCTTAAAATATCTGGATGTCGTACTTATGCTTCTAATTTTTTTTTTACCTAGAAATGATTTATATTTTGTAATTTATCTACCAACCCTGGTAAGCAGTACTAACCCCACTCATTCATTCATTGTTATCTAAATAGGTTTTCCAGGTCTAAACAAAACAGTAATTTTAGCCGGGCTTTTGGGTAAAAAAGCTGGACATCTAAATGAATTTTGTGTCTTAATAATAATAATAGTTTATTTCAGGTATTAACCCATAAAAATATAACAAAAATTACAATATATTGTTAAATTAAAATATCCCAATGCATTAAATTTAATTATTAAAATTAGAAATAAATTAAATTAAAAAGAAATTATAATACATACATTATTAAGATTAAAATCAATGACATTAAATTAAATTAAAAAAATATAAATCACTTCAGCATAATTATTATCGTCTTATCAGGTACACACAGCGAAATACTACAAATACTAATTGATTTTTGCATGCACATAATACACACACAACAATAACATGTTTAATATTATTGTCTTTTTAACCCTTTATCATTAAATCTGAACTTCTACCGAGGTAATAACAAAATTGAATTAGTCTTCTTTATGTAAGTAATTCTAAACAAAATTACCGCTTAAGTGACTAGTAAAATGTGTAAAGGACACCGTCCAATTTGGCTGGATGCATCCAAAATATCTAACTATGTCTAGCTTTAGCCGGATTCCTGGCAACCTTATATCTAAACAAGGCTATTATAATTGCCCCAAAAGGCTCAGAATACATGTTTCAAACTTGCGTGATGTGGGCAGATATGACTTACCGAAAGTCCTTTTTCAAAGGAGTTTCTTCTTACATACTCACAGTTTGTGTGTTTCGCCTCAGAAGTCCCTAATTTTCGCATAAGCTTGTAGCTTTGTTTAATTAACTAACTTCTGCCCTTCTTGAAGTCATGTATATCATGAAACATGTATGGTATTCGGAAATAGTGTAATTAGTATCGATGAAGGATTCTTTGGAATAGGATACTTTTCATAATTGCCAAATCTTTTGTGCACGAGCAAACTTATGTTAAGCTATTTATATCTCTTTCTCCTTTAAAACAAGAAAGAGACAAATATTAATAAGAGCTGCCAATTTAAGTTGATCTTAAATATTCATACAATTACCTGTAGTTATCAGCAAGGATTAATTAATTACTTTATTTTTAACTTCGCCGTGTTTTTAACACGGCGAAGTTAAAAATAAAGTAATTTGAGATCCCTAACTTAGTTCTTATCTGTTGCCGTCTTTTTCTTTAGAAGCCTGGCAGTAAGGGATGCCAATTGTCTTATTTTAGGTTACTTTGTGAACAAGGGAATCGGCGCCAACGCCGAACCAAAGTATGTAGATATATTTGTCCCTTTTTGGAAAATACTTCAGTTTGTGATTCCGAAACTCTTGCACTACTAGTGACATTCAAAAGTACGTCATCGACAAATCTTAGACAGTCTTTCCCAATACATGGCCAATCAGAGCCTTTCAAAATACCCCCTTTCTGATTGGCTGAATCTCTACCACGGTGGCATGACCTTCACTCGTGTAGTTCGTGTCGACGCGAGGGTGCAGACACGGTCCAAGGCAGTTTACTTAGATGTTTTTTTTCAGTGGGCTTTGAACCGAACGCAACCATGCATACTGCTCATCACATGCTGCTCTACGGATGCTCGGAGCCAGGGTCTAATGAATCTGTTTGGTAAGTACAAGAGGAACATACCAGCAATATAAATATATTTTTCTTTTCAACAACGTTGCCAGAAATTTGTCTTTCAACTAGACCCGGATCTGTAGGGCATACAATATTTATGTATAAGATTTGTCCCGTGTGAGCATAGAACCAGAGACACGTATCACAGTAGCCAACCACTTGGCCAACCATACCTTCAAATATTTTCCATTGCTGGCTCAAAGTTTGATTTGTCTATAGGATTGAAAGCATTTGTAATCGTTCGCTTGTATCCTGTTTTTGAATGAGATATAAATGAGATAGTACTTAAACGATATGTAAAATGGCCAGTCACATAATAGTAGCAGATAATTTATTCGTGTTATTTTTAATTAAGGCGACGATATACGACTTTTACAGATTTTAAACTGACAATCACGTCAAAATGTGCAGTGTAAATTATTTGAAAAAAATATATGTTAAACTAGAACATTCTCTTAATCATATAAAAAGTGAATATTTTTGATTAAGTTCATATTAAATAGTTTAATTAACACGTGAAGTTGTGTCTGACGCGGACAAAACATTGACAATCACACAAAATCTACCAGGTATAATTAAAAACGAAACTTACACCATCTTACAGACAATTTTATTATCTATCTTTTAGTATACGCCTTTTTTTTATTTTGAAAGAATACTACTTTTATTTAATTTTTTCGACTAAACTTTGAGAGTTTTGGACGCAAAACTGATGCAGAACGGACGCAGTCTGCGCCCAAAACTTTTTTTAAATTTGGAAAGAATACTACATTCTTTCCAAATTTAAAAAAAGGCGTATACTAAAAGATAGATAATAAAATTGTCTGTAAGATGGTGTCAGTTTCGTTTAATTATACTTGGTAGATTTTGTGTGATTGTCATGTTTTGTCCGCGTCAGACACAACTTCACGTATTAATTAGACTATATAATATGAATATAATTAAAAATATTCACTTACTAAGTGATTAAGAGAATGTTCTAGTTTAACATATATTTTTTTCAAATCATTTACACTTTAACCAAATAATCGAGAAGTGTACAGAGTTTAAAACTCCTTTATATCTGGCTTTCGTTGATTACGCCAAGGCTTTTGACAGCATCCACCACGACTCACTATTTGGGCACTTCTCGATGAAAATATAGATACCACCTATGTCAATTTGCTAAGAGCGATATACCTAAATAGCACTGCAGCAATTAAAACTACCACCACAGGACCATCCTTCCCCATTCAGAGAGGTGTCAAACAAGGAGACCCATTGTCCCCTAAGCTGTTCACTGCCACCCTTGAAGAGGTTTTTAAACCCTATCTGATGCTTGGGCAGATAAAGGCGTTATTGTCGGCGAAAGAAGGCTGACCAACCTGCGTTTCGCCGACGATATCGTACTATTTTCATCTTCGGCAGTTGAATTAGGTGAAATGTTGAGCGACCTAAATAAGGCGAGCCTCGAGATTGGACTTCGGATGAACATGTCGAAGACCAAACTCATGACTAACAGCGCCCAACGGAAACTGTATGTGGAAAGTATGGAGATTGCATATGTTCCAGAGTACATCTACCTAGGCCAAATAGTCTCATTCCAGGCGAGACAGGAAAAAGAAGTTGCTAGACGCACCAAAAACGCCTGGAAGAGCTATTGGTCGATGAAGGCTCTCATGAAAGGAGACCTTCCAATTTGCCATAAACGCAAGTTAATGGACATGTGCATTCTGCCTATCCTTACATACGGCGCTCAAACCTGGTCTTTAACTGTTCAGCTGAGGTCCAGGCTCGAGGTTTGCCAGCGAGCGATGGAGCGCAGCATCCTGGGAGTAAGATTAACGGACCGCGTTAGGAATGCGGAGCTGCGCTCCAGGACATGGATCGCCGACGTCACTCAAAAAGCAGCCAAGCTTAAGTGGGACTGGGCCGGCCACATCGTTCGCATGTCGAACATATCATGGGCTAAAGCAACCACAATGTGGGTCCCAGAAAACGTCCAGCGACATCGAGGTAGACCTAGGCGAAGATGGCGGGATGAGCTTGACGCTTACGGGAGGGATTGGTCCACAGTAGCTCTGGACAGAGAGGGTTGGAAGGAAGAAAGGGAGGCCTTTGCCCTGCAGTGGGACAATATAGGCTGAAAATAATAATAATAACATTTACACTGCACATTTTGACGTGATTGTCAGTTTAAAATCTGTAAAAGTCGTATATCGTCGCCTTAAGAGCGCCCATCCCCATCGAAGGAACATCAACGCGAATGTGATTGAAAAATTGTTTGTTTCAACCGACGCAAAGCTCGAAAATAAATGAGTGAGTGAGAACGCGATAACATCACAGGAAAAATAGAGCGCGGAAATTTCACAAAAAAAAAAAAAAAAAGGACGTACGTGTTTTTTAAAAAGCCTTACAATTTTTTGATAAAAATGTTTGTAATTTAGAATCTCCATTACATGTGCAAGGTTTCTATGAAGCTGCTTTTTTTTTTACTTTTTCAATGTATGAGTGCATTGTGAACGACCAAAGTTCAGATAAAATTGTGCAAAAAAGCTGATTTTCGAACGTGTTTACTGTTTACTGAATTTGTTTCGCAAAGAAGTGTATTTTTGGCTTCATACAAACCTTGATTTAAACCACAAGATACCTGTGTGTTAAATTTTTTTGGGAAATAATTTGTTATAACGCCGTAATCGCGTACGAGCGTTTGTATGGAAAATATGACGGGATGGGCGCTCTTAATAATATATATGAATCTGTGATCACCATAATGATGATTAAAACCGCGTTGACTTCGATCAATAAGGAAACATTGAAACAAATTAATACGAACGTTTTATTATAGAAATAACTAGCACCTGCCCGCGACTTTGGCATCGTGGAAGTCAAGTACCTATACCATATAGCATATTCTAGAACTTTCAGCATTAGTGTAACTTACTTTTACCACAGTATAAGTATTAGTACTGCTATTACTGAAAGATTATTTTGTAAACAAATATTTTTTGGAAGTAAGTGGTCACTTCCAAAAATTATTTGTTAAGAACATAAGTAAGTAGGTAATTTTAGTTATTTATAATATTAGTAAAAGAAACATTTATTATCCCATCGCGTGGCCTTGTACTTACAAAGTTTTAACAGCTGCAAATTATCGAAAGTAAATAATATTCCTTCACTACATATTATAAAATAAAGTCCCCGGCCGCGTCTGTATGTTCGCAATAAACTCAAAAACTGCTGAACGGATTTTCATGCGGTTGTCACCAATAGACCGTGATTAATGAGGAAGGTTTAGGTGTATAATTTGTTAAAATATTGTGTAAATTGCCTGAAATATTACGATGATTGTTGTAAGTGGCGGAAAAATCATGGCGGCTGGGAACTATGCAGATGGCTATGCTCTACTTCAAAATAAAAATTAATGTTGATTCAATCGAGCAGTAGATGGACAGAAGCATCCTTATTATGCTTTTGGTCATGCCACTTCAGGAAAGCCTAACCATACATAACAACACAATTTAACTATCCACTTTGCAAATACTTCTATTGTTAGGTGACAATTACCGGAAACATAATAGGTACCGGTGCATCGTGCAGTACAATGTTGATGTTATCATTCTCCATGATGAGAAACTCGTGAAAACTGAATAGAAAAGATTATAAAACACTAGCTTCAGCAATGCTGTTCTCAAGAAGCAAGAACTCACTTCAGTGCCTATTTCTGATCCCGCGGTGGAAACTGTATTGGTATCATGGTATGGTTTAAGAGGTGGTGTTCGCTACTGCACGTTTCAGTAGTTGGAAACTGTATTACTTAGACCATTCACATTCCATTCCATGTCCATTCACATTAGACATTCTGTAACTCGATGAAAACTACGCTAGCACCAATAAGTGAGAACATAGGTGAAGCGAAATATTTTTACGTAACTATTTTAGCGAATACCAAACTCTTACGGAATTGCACTGCTGGAAAAGGGATAGATTATAAAACACTAGTTTCTGCTAGCGATTTCGTCCGCGTGAATTTCGGTTATCGCGGATACAGACGAAGTCGTGGATTAGCCTAAGTATATCCTTTTTAGCCTAAGTCTTTTTAAGATTGGCTGTACCATTTTCATTAAAATCTGTTCAGTAGCATAACCGTGAAAGCGTAACTTACAAAACAAGAAAGAGACAGATATAAATGAGACCTGTCAATTTAAATCGATCTATCTATAATGTTCATACAATTATAGTAGTACGTATTGATTAAAAACACGGCGAAGTTCAAGAAAAAACTAATTTGGTATCTCTAACGTCGCCGTCCGTAGGGTAGGGTAGGTTGGTAGGTAGGTAGGTAGGGTGCCTAGGGTGGGTTCCTAGGGGTTCCTTCTATAGAGTACGTAGGGTGGGTAGGTAGGGAGGGTAGATAGATAGGGACAGGACGCCTGTCGGGTCAGCTAGTTTTTAATAAAAATATGTTAAGAAATATACATACGTAATAATACGGAAAATATATTCTTGCTTACCGCAATCCAGTAAAGCTTTTGCTCGTTAGTGTTAGTGTACGCATTACGTCAAAGTAGGTGTTGAGATAATAACACCTATTCACACTATGATAACCTTTACATGATTCGTCGTATGATGACGTCACTATATCCAATTTAATAAACCCAACCGAGTGTTACGAAAATCGATGAATGGTTGATGATAAATATGATAATGTAACACCATTTTGCGTTACACAAATCTTCTTGGTGTTAAAGCGATTTATGGTTATTACTTACGAGTAAGTAATAGCTTTAATTCCTAATTCAGCATTAGGAATTAAAGCTATTACTTACTCTATTTTGTTGGAATGTAGCGGTTCAAAACGTAACCTATCTTTTCTTGGTGTTCGTCTATAGGTACCAAAGGACATTGCTCTGCGCCCATACGAGACTTCCGGCGACTGGGGCTGCAATTAACTGGGCCTACGGTCCCAGTTCCCGGATCCATTCAATTTTAATAATTTTCTTCCGGCGACTGGGACCACGCATAAATGAATAACAAAAATCTATTGTTCAAGCCAAAAACAGTACAGTCAAACGGAAAAATATTTTAAATAATAATTAAAGATATGAAAGGTAATCAAAGGTAATATTATATTATATTAATAAAACCGAAAAGATGAAAAAATAAAATGGTGCTGTTAGTGATTTACTTAGCTAATCGTAATATATGTATTGGCCATGAGAGAGATTAAGATCGCCACTTAATTCTTAATTGAATTCTATTTCTAAATCAAAGAGCTTTTTTCTTTAATTATTAAGTAGGTACAATTTTTATTAAACAATTTTTCGATTGACTGTACTGTTTTCGGCTTGAACAATAGATTTTTCTTATTCATTTAGGCGTGGTCCTAGTCGCCAGAAGAAAAATATTTTAAAATTAATTAGATCCGGCAACTGGGACCGTAATTGCAGTCCCAGTCGTCGGAAACCTTCCATACATTGTTCGCCCTAGAATCAAGAACATCGGAAAATTATGTGTTGTACTTAACTGTCGATCATTAGTAAACTCCTTCAGGATCCTATTTTTATAGCGGACTTGCTGCCCTGCTCTGCCCTGCTTGCTGACCTAAATATTTAAAAAAAAAAATTAGATTTTGAGGTAAGAGGACGTGAGACTGACAGTGACCAATAAGTGACGTCAAAAATAGGGCAAATACGATACGATTTATCAATATTTCCTAAGATTTATGATGTTACAAACTGTGTTACATCAACTTTTGTCATACGATAATGTCGCGTAAAATACTTTATAATGTCTATTTTAGCATGCAGCTAGACCGTGTTCAACGAATATAAATTTGCAACGAATTTTTTTTTTTTACTTAGGTTGCTTCACTTTGGATATGCGTTGCGCGGAGTCTTTCTTTTTTTTCTAGTCCGTGGGTTTCTACTTACTTATGGTTTCTACCGTGAGACACGTTCATGTGTATAATTGTTAGCTTCGGGAGTCACGGCTGGATTTTTTGACGACACGGTTGGTGCAGTGGCTGAGCGATCGACTGCTGCGCAGCATGTTGCGGGTTCGATTCCCGCCCAGGGTAAATATTTGTATGATGAACACTTGTGTTTGCCTTGTGTCTAGGTGTTGTTTATCTATATATAATTATGTATGTATTTAAAATGTATTTGTGTATGTATATCAGCTGTCTGACACCCATAGTACAGGGTCTTCCTAGTTTGGGGTCAGGTGGCCGTGTGTGAAATGTCCCCACATATTAGGTATTATTATTTATAGTTAGAACTAAGTATGCCCTTACTCGTGAGAAAAAATAGTACTTAGCTGAGTACATAATTATAATTAAAGGATATAAAATAATTCAAACTTAATAACAAGGAAAATTTTCCTCTCACTCTTTATTTATTTAAAAATTTGCTGAGCCCGACAGGGTCCATTTGTTTTTTTTTTATTTATCACCTGCAAGTGTAGTATATTTTGAATCGCAATAAACGATTTGAGATTTGAACACAACTTTTGATAACTTTGTATTGAAAACTAGTTCCTCACCCCGGCTTCGCATGGTAGCAAAGCAAAGCCATATACTACAATACTACATAGCTTCTGCTCCTGCTTTTTTTTCTGCCATTTTCAACACACAATTTTCAACACACAAACACAAAATCTTAACAAATTAAACACCTAAACCTTCCTCATCCGTTCAGAAGTTTTTGAATTTATCGCGAGCAGACAGACAGACGCGGCAGAGGTGTTTACCGACCGTTAACCGACTTCAAAAAGGAGGAGGTTCTCAATTCGATTGGTATTTTTTTTAATGTATGTACAGTCAACAGCAAAAGTAGATGATCAAAATCAGAAATTCAATACTAATAAACGGATTTCACGTCAGAACTGTGTGGCGTCGAAGTGATTCAAAAGTATGTGTGTGACAATCACATACTTTTAATAAATAAACTAGTAATAAATTATATAAATTAGTGTTAGTAAATTAGTATTGAATTTCTGATTTTGATCATCTACTTTTGCTGTTGACTGTACGCCGATTACGCTGAGATTTATGATCCAATGTACGTGATTATTCTTTAGTTTGATGCGGAATAGTTGCCAATTGGTCCCATAAAAAATTAACATACTTTGGCCGAGTAGTTTTTATTTTATAAACATTTTTTTTATTATTTATTTATTTTTTTATGTTTGACCACGCAAACTTTTTCAGTGTAGTCCGATTTCGATTTTTTTTTAATTGGTAGTGTAAACCTCTAATTTGGTCCCATATCAATTTTATAATAATGTACTTGGTGCCATGCCGATCCTACTATGTGTATTGCGACGGCGACCCTGAGTACCTCTATCTACAGTTATAATTTTTATTTTTAAAGTCTAAGAGAATCTACCGGCTGGTCAAATGGCTTTAGATGAAGTTATCTGTTTTCCCACCTAATGCTAGAAGATTGACCTTTACAGAAAAACAGAATAACACTGCTATTTTATAAAAACCTTTAAGCCCTGTATTCACTAGGGGAGCAAATGTCCCGTGTCACGTGTCGACGTCAACCGTCATCATACGAAAAGTCTGGCAACGTTGCGCGTCTTGTTCCTTTTTTGAAAAAGTTCGCAGGATTAGATGTTTGGTGACGTCAGTAGACATCCCTCAACGTCGCCTGACATCTACAGTAGACATTTGTCCTAATGAATATGAGACTAAACATTACAGTCACCAACCTAACGCACCTACCTACAGATTAAATCCATGTAGTTTAATATTTGTAGGAGCTGTGGCGAGATGCAGAGTAACGAGGTAGATAAATTGTACAACACTGCTAGTCCGTGTCGCTCCGGGTCTCAGGTAAGAATCATACATTTTGTATTCTTCATTACTTACAATAAAAGGAGTTGGTATGCTTGATTTTATGTTAACTGCGAACGTGGAGACTACCTCCATCTCTCAAACGGTATTATTTTATCCTTTACTTTTTTTTTATTACTTCGTCCTTTCAATGTCATAATTGGATAGATGACATCACAATTAACTGACATAGGTATTTTAATGAGCTGTCAAAACGCGTTTCCCCCATAGATTTTGTATGGCAATTAATACTTTATGACGTAACTTGTACGTACCTACCTAGTCAAATTATTTGTTGATTTCAAAACAACTAAAAATCTTTTTTTTTAAGTAATTTGGAAATTAATTGGGTTTTCAATGCTAAAATAAAGTGTTTTTTTTTTACAGAAGTTTTGTCTTGTAATTATTGGTTAATGGTTTCATCTTTCCAATTCTAGGAAAATGTCAAAATAACGAAGTCGAAACACACATTCTACCCATCTTGGCGATATGTTGTTTTTTTTCTGGGCCATACCTGGACTTAACTTTTGGTTACTTACGAAGATATTGAAGGTCGAACTTCCGACATGTTTAGGCGTTTTTTTTTACGAAAACAAGTTTTAAATGAAGTTCTAGACTTGAAATAACCCTACAACGTCTACAGTCTGCTCTGTTGTATACACCCGTAAGGGTAAGGGCGCGTTCAGACGAGCGCAATTTTTTGGGCGCGACACAGGGCGCGCGTCGCGTACGCGTCTAACGCATCGCTCCGTCTTTAGAAACATTGGACTTAAATGTTTCTCCTTTACAATATAAAGTTTAATATCTAACGGTATAAAATACGCGCGCTCGCTCGGCGGTCGCGTAGTAAAAGCGCAGCGCACCCCTCGCGATCGCGCAGCACCCGAGCAAAGCGTATTTTATATCGATATTTTTTAAACTTTATATTGTAAAGCAGAAGCATTTAATTCCAATGTTTCTAAAGAGGGAGCGAAGTGAACGCGACGCGCACGCTGTGTCGCGCCGAAAGTAATTGCGCTCGACTGAACGCGCCCTAATGCTTTGCGTGCTACCATAAACAGTGATTTTAAACAACAATAATAAAAAAAATATGTTTTTCGGTTTATATTGCCTACTTATAGATGGAATATTTTCATGAAATATGGGACTAACCCTAAAACATACTCTTTTTTTTTTTTTTGAAGTCGGACTGCGTTGCGTTTTCTAAAAATAAACGTCGAACTTTGAAGAACCTCCTTCTTTTTTTGAAGTCAGTTAAAAATTGGTTTTGCTCAATACAACTAAGTTTGATCGTCAGTATTCGTAATTACCGGCAATGTGATTAGCCTTTTTCACTCCGTATAATAACAGGTCCAGCAACTGACATTCAATTAATTCACCAATCCTGTCCTGAGTCTTGTTTAATAGAAACGGCGCGTTTGCATCGATAAGAATGAATATTATTGGTACTGTGTCACGGTTTTTGCGCTAAATACAATCTTAATAATATAATGATGTTATATTATATAGAAACTGCGTTTTCCAAATTACCTAGTAGTTATATTATGCACTCTATTGGAAACTGGTTTTAGGGCGAGCCAGCACCGCTATAGAAGTGAGCTTAAAGGCGTTAAAAAATCGCGACGAAAATGGATTACAGAGCGATTTTAAAATCGTAAAGTCAAACAAATGATATCGCATTCGACGCTCGCTCTTAATATGTGTACGAAACTTCTAAATAAGTTCAATCAATATAAAAATAAAGTAAAAAGAAACTAACACTCGACTACGCCAAAAAATAAAAACAAACACAAAAACAAACGTCATAACGTCTTGTTTATACTAAGCTATAAACTACAAGTCAAATTGGTACATTTGTGTGTTGTAATTTTATAAATCACGTACTATAAAAAATAATATTAGATTATGCAAAGTAAGTTTTCAAAGCAGTTACACGTTATTAATTTATATCTATGTCATACACTGTCTTCTGCCCGCGACTTCATCGGTGTGGAAGTCAAATGTAGATACTTTAGTGATGTCCCCAAACCCGGGACAACTTTCCCGAAATAAACTGTTGTCGTAAGGAAGTTTCTACTTTTTGTCTCTGTTCTTTGAAATTTAGGAAATTTCCAAAAGGTTGGTTTGGTTGACACTTCCCGTGATCAAAGAGCTGGTTTTTACCTCGGGCAGAGGTTAAGCATTACCATCCAACGTGATTACGTGACAATGCTGCTAGTCTCTTGGGCACATTCCCAGATGATGGCGATGTGGAGGATTTTTTCATGCCTTATTATATTAATTCAGTTAGTTACTGAATTAATGACTGGTGTATACTCAGAGATGAAAATAGAAGTAGAGGCAGTAGGTACCTACTTGACTAAGTACCTACGCAGGAGATATTATATTGGAATGGAGACTCCACTGAGATTCGCCACCGTGACCGAAATTCGGTCGGTCGGAATGGCTTACTGAAGATTCAGGTACAATTCGGAAACAGTGTCCGAAACGATATTTTTTTGTCTGATAATTCGGACACCAATTAAGAGCCGTTTTATACCTACAGTCAGATAAAAAAAAAACTTCTAACGAAATCTGTCCGCCCAGCCTAGTTATACTTAGTTGTAAAAGAAAACAGTTTTTAACCGGATTTTATCGTTAGAAGTTTTTTTATCTGACAGAAAACAGCTGTATTATTGGTATTCGGACACCAATAATAAAGCTGTTGTCATCAGTAAAAAGTCGTTTGGGACACTGTGTCCGAATCTTCAGTAAGCCGAAAGAATTATTGTTTTTTCATGGGCTTTTATTGTACGGTCCACGAGGCCTTGAGCCATGACGTAGGCGTTTTATCAATTACATTACGTAGAAATCGATCAGAATTTATACGGCTTAGTGCCGCTTCACGGCTTCATGGTAATCTTTGGTAATGCTATGTGCCTAATGGTACCTACTCGTTCCTAGTCCACCCATTATCATTTCTGATCCATATCACCCTGAAACTACAAAATGAAATTGGATTCATTAGCAAATTTTTAAGGAGTGACTCAGACCACGAACCTGAACAACTTTCGTTATGGAGCCAACTCAAACAGCGCGAAAAAGAAAAACAGCTATTCCATACATTTTGGCCGAGTACCTACGGGGAATTACTAATTGGCAGTGCAGTGACAAAACATTTTGCTCTTGACGTCAAAATGAGTCAGATTTATGCGATTCCTCGCTCAGTAAAAACATAGGTATGTTTATAGAAAATAGGTAATATAGGGGTGATGTCTCGCTAGTGGCAGTGATTCGATTTATTATGTTCAGACGCAACATAGTGTGGGCGTCGCCTTGCTTTCTGCCCAGGGGTAAAGCGCAAAGGTTGAGGTACCTAAACAGCGTTCCGGTAACTCACCCCCCCGCATCAGAAGGGCAGTCGGGCCTCGGGAAGTGCATTTTTTTTAAACTTGGCCCCTTTTAAGAATTTCTCCTGTGTCGTGGGTGCGTTTACAAACATATTTAAACTCAATACACAAACACAGCCAGACCCGGAACAAGTATCTGCAAGTCATACAAATATTTGTTCAGCGACGGAAGCGAACCCGCGACACGCAGCGCACCAGTCCCCACCACTGCGCCAACCGTGTCGTCAAAATAAACGGGAACAGTGATTTTTGTATTTGCAGACACGATAATTACTGAATACTTACTTACGTACATATGTATAAAATTATTCAATGAATCTCGTACTATTTTCCGTAAATTAGGCATGCAAAAGCAGTTTCGTATACCGTCCTAAGTACCTAATCAATAATCATAATCATTATGTAATCATAATCAAAAAACCTACTTAGTATCATTAAGCAAAACAAATGAAGTAGCTGTAACACGTTTAACAACACATTTTCGAAGAAAATAATTTTGTAATAGAAGTTTGACCTGAAGGAGGAGGACATTGCCGCCAAGGCCGACCGAAACTAAGATGGTGTGATGATCTGGCCATATTTACTGGGCAAACGTGGGCAGAGATCGCACAGGATCGGAAAAGTTGGAAGGAATTGAAAGGGGAGGCCTTTGCCCAGCTGTGGGACATAAGAATAGGCTAATAAAAGAAAAAGAGTTTGAAAGTTTTTGCCTTTGGGCACACCTCGGACACTTCATACAAAACTTGCAAAATAATTACCTATTACTATACAAAACCAAATGACGTCTGTACACGTGCAAATGTGTGCGTGAATTTTAGTAGGGTTGAATCAGTTGGATGTCGTGGCGTACAAAATGGCGCGAAAAGTGCAGCGCTTTGCGTCGGGTGAACCGAACGACGACGGAACTACCCGAACGTTTCGAGCATTATTATGAAGTGATCTTGTCCGAGCGTTCAATTATTTATTTCTTAAAGAAATAAAATAAATGATATTTGATTTTGAATACTCGGATTTGTAATGACATAAAAGTAATATTATAATATTTATTATGTAAAGAGGTTTATTTATTCATCAATAATGGTAAATTAAGGTACCTACCTAATTACAAAATATGGAATTCACGATCGCCCCGTACCATTACGCGGCAACGCAATTTTTTTTTTTTTTCATTTATTACGGAACCAGTCCATGTCCATACATGCTAAGTTCAAAAGTATTAAAAACAAAAATTAAGAATTAATTAAAATATTACAATAATAATAATTACAATGGGGCGACGCGACAAGGTTAGTGCGTAGGGTACTACTTTTCAATTCCAAGAATGAATAGAACGTGAAAGAAAGGGACATAAGTACATAACTAAGACAATAAAGAGAGAGAGCAATATTAATAGCTGGTAATGTTGGTATGTTATTATTACGGAAGTTTTAATTGTATTATTATAAAACGACGAAAACTTGGAAAATAAATGAATCATCGAGATTAAAACTAATAAATAAAACTTAAAACAAAATAAATCGCAAAATTGTGTGTTTGTGTCAGCAGTACCTACAGCGCTGCAGTTCTTACGATTTTGAGCGCCCTGGCTAAAGAGTCGGCGGTTAGCCCCTCCGGTGCGGGGTCGAGGGTGCGGTATCTGATATAGCGCGGGGAAGGGAGTTTCCCTTCTGTACGTAGTACTTTAAGTATTCTGTGCTTTGGGGACAAAATTCTAATGTCGCGGTCTCATCTAGTAACTAGGAGCCTAGTACCTAGTAGCTATTTTATAGTACAAGAAGTGCTTAACTGCAATTTGATATTCACGATTAGCCAGAAATGACACTATAGTTTTATATTTACTAGCTATCAATGCATGGGACCGCGCCTTGAGGTTCACATGAGTCGCAGGCATAGCTAGTTATAATAATATAGTTTATTTTTTCCAGATTGTATACGCCTGGGCACGAGACGCACCCAGTCTTCGCCTTCCCAAAGACGTTGGGTTTCTCATAGGCAAGGATTCGCCCATCAAGTACTTGGTCCTTCAAGTACATTACATGCATCGTTTCCCAGGTAAATATAGCTGTCTCCATCATATGATTCTGTGGAGCTGTTTCGCAAACTATCGCAACCTAAAAGCTCTTTTTGAATTCTGAGGAATAGGTACTCTTAACACATTCGGTTCCAGCATTTTCAATACAACGTTATCTAATACCAAACCGTTTGTGCCTAACTGCCGACTCGTTTGTGTTTAGTGACCCTGAATGCTTATGCGAATCTCGCTCCCCCGGCCATAGGCAGAGGTGGAACACCGCGGTGGTTTTAGCCGGTAAGAGTCGGGCATGCCCCTCCGTCACGATGGAGGAAGTCCATTAGGATTTCCACCGCGCGAAAAAAAACTTGCGCCAACCAACATTATATTTCACCCAAAAATTTTGACGGCTCTGTAGCCTAGGTGGATAGTTTATCTACCTCCGACGCACAGGGTTGCGGGTGTAAATCCCGCCTAGGGCAAAACATTTGTGTGATGAGCACTTGTGTTTTTCTTGTCTGGTTATTGTTTATTTCTATATTTGTGTATTTATATCAGCTGTCTGACACCCATAGTACAGGGTCTGTCGAGTTTGGGGTCAGATCGCCGTATGTGTGATGTTCTCATATATTATTAAGACTACGCCGAGCAAAATAATTCAAAACAGTCGTCACTGTTAAAGTAATATAATCAATACCTTTACCATAATTACCATAAAAAATATGTAATGAATACCACAATGAATGTGTTAACCGATTATGGTTGGCAAAAAATAACAATAGTGTTTAATTTAATAAACAAAAATACGTAAAGTTGTACAGAAATCTTTAAAATAATCTCGTATTTAGTTGAGTTTTGATAGTAAACTGTATGTTTTTTCACAAACTTGAATTCATATTACTCTTTAATATTCATATACTACAATTTGTAGTTTTTACATTTTCGAAATGTCGCTTAGTTATTTTATTATTAATTTGTCGCGCTGTTTTGAATCACACGCAACGTATGTATGTATGATTCAAAACAACGCGTCAATTAAAACAAAAATTTTACATATTTTTTAGGGTAATTATGGTAAGAGTATTGATTACCTATATCACTTTAACAGTGACGACTGTTTTGAATTATTTTGCTCGGCGCAGTCTTAATTCGTTGCTAACACGGATCCATTGTTCTCGTGTTAGCAATTAACTCTGGGTTAGGTTTTTGGTGCAAGTTGGTTTTAGAAGATCACTGTCTATAAAAAAGCTGTAAGTACTTACTTAGAACTGGAGTTCTAAATACAGGTTTTACAAAATATAATAATACTAAAAGTTGACAAATATCTTGCTAATGGACAATATTATGACGCTGTGTATGTATAATATTATACAATGACCTTGACAATCGTTGAGGCCACTCGGACAGCTAGCATCATTACACATAAACTATAAAGTGCAAAGTATCTATAAAACTCAACTTTTTGACCGTGTAGGTGTTCAGTATCTATAGAAAAGCTGTTTTTTTTTTAAAGTGAGTGACCTAAAATGTCTCTCTTTCTCTCTTGGTGGGTTAGAATCATAAACTGAATTTAATATAAAATATAGTGTGGCCCGTATGATCGTATCCCACTGTCGTTGCGCAGACGCGACGTTGAACGCTTACCACTAGAGACTCGCGACGTTGACGTCGCGTTGTCGTTGCGCAGACGTTGGAGAAACGTTAACGCTCGTAAGGCGCCAGTGGGTTAGCGGCCTATGGTGTTGTGGAAATGCACCCCGAGTACATTCCAAAAAGAAAAAAAAAACATTCATTAATTCCCAATTTTCCGAAACTATTCAGTTCAGACGTTCAATTCTGCTGCTATAATACGCTCCCGGATTCCTTAATCGAGTCATCCAGTACATTTTTAAATTAACAATCTATATATTATTTTAATATTTTTGAGTTTTTTGGAACAGTGCTGACACTAAAATTATGGCCAGCATGTAGGTTTACTGCATAAAAACTTTTTCTATGATTCAGCATATTTTTGGGTGATGCCCTATCGCCCCAAGTTACAAGTTCCCCAAAAGGATTTTTCATACATTCATTCCCAACGTCCCCAAAATGTAAAATTAATTTATTAGTAAAGTTCACCCTAGACCATTTCTTGTAACGACGTCTCCAAAAGTGTTACAATAAAATAAAATCAGTACCTAGTTAATATTAATCTTATTTGGGAAGAATTTTCTCTATGTATAATTTGTACTATGTTTTTTGAGATTGTTTCGAGATATATCCAGGGTGAGCTAGGGATATATTCAGGCGGTGAGTTAGGTGTGTATTCAGGTTGTTTTGGAAAAAAAAAAAATAGTGTAAGGAAAAGGAAGAGTTTAGGTTATAAGTTGTTCATTTTGGAACATGCATAAAAAAACAACGTTCCTATGCAAATTGCCTGAGAGATAAAAAACAGGAATCCAGGACGCGGAAGTGAAATAAGTTTTGATACTTTTGATTTACCTTGAACCTACTGTTTGGAACGAGCAACTAGCTTCAACTTTCTGACTGACTGACTCTGACAATTCAAAAGTACCTGTAAATGGTTTAATTGAAATAAATGATTTTGAGTTTGAGTTTGATTTGTTTCAGTTGAGTTGAGTTTGAGTTATTTTGATTCTTCAATCGCACTAGTGCAAAAACAATATTTATAATTTCCTGCTCATTCGCACTTATTAACATCACTAATTGATGAGCGCATACCTATTTGTTATTGCAGTACAGAACAACTTCGTTTGTTATTAGTATTGCATACTTAATGTTAATAATATTTAATGAAAAAAGCGTAATTGCAATGGAAATACATATATTACGTTTTTACCCCATTGATTCTCTAAAGTAATAACAAATACCTAATACGTACGTAAGCATTCATTCGCCGACTGTACTATTCTAGATTTCGGTCAAGACAGAGTCGTACAAATTTATTTGATAATATAAATTTTAGGGAACTTGGAACTTGGGGGCATCACCCATATTTTTTTTTTCAAGTACCTATTTATAGTCCGGGAGCGCTATTATCCAGTGTTAGCTTATCAGTAACGTTGTAAACGTGATCATATGTTTATTAGCTAGGTATTTTATAAGTAGGTAGGTAGGTAGGTACTTTTACATCAAAACATCATAATCATCATTTTAATATTTAATAATTTGTAAACAAAAATAAAACAAACAATGTTGTATCAACATCATATTATTATGAACCATGGCAAAGGAATTCACATTCAGACAAACGCCATATTTGTTTACACACTGTGATTTAAAAATACATTGTTTAACGTGGATATTATCATAATAATCAATGTTTTGTTTTGTGGGAGAGGAAAATGGAATATCTATACCATAAACAGTACGATTATAATTGTTACCGATATGCTTATTCCTTCATAGTCATGCTTTATAATAATAGGGTTGCTTACGCAAAGCTAATCTCAGAGGGCGCCACCGAACTATATCGTAAACACTATTAACGCTGTAAAATTCCTATTTTATAGAAATTGCGTTTCGAGTGTTTTTTTTTAAATATATTATCAAAAATAAATATAAAATAAATAAATGTAATGGACCATGCCATGGTCCATTATATTTTCTCCATTATATTTTCGGTCTTTGGATTTGTACAAAAAAAAAATAGAAATGTTGAGAGAAGTTAAAATTCTAAACCCTATCCCTCTTGGGTATTTAGGCCTTCAGGCATTTACAATATTTTTAAAATCTCGCAAATAAAAAGTGAATAGTTTAACGAAAACCTCATTATTTCAGAACGAAACGGCGACTGACAGGAACAGTGTCACTGACACTGACAGCCACCGTTTCGCCGTTCTTACATTGAAATTGCATCGTTATATGGGAAATAGTGTCACAAATAATGATTATTTTTTTCCACACACTTGTCACGTCACTTGTCTGCCAATTTGATAGATCCGTTAACGTCGCTTGTCACTTTCTTTTCTTTTATTAACCACAAAATGGGCGTCGAAAGGAAACAAAAAAGTGTTATTTTCATTTCGTAATATTTTAATTATGCGGGGGTTTAAAAATATGGTTAGTAAGTATAGCATTGTACTCCTGGTCAGGGGCGTGTACAGAGTTTTTAGACAGGGTAGGCAGAAAAAAATAGGTATGCAGGGTCGACAGTATAGTTAAAGTTTACTTAGAAACAGATGGATGTTTTTGAATAAAATAAAATTAATAGAGAATAAACATTTCAATGATTTAATTAAACATTCGAAAACATCCATCGGTTTCTAAGTCAACTTCAACCATTTCCGTCTTTCCGATGACCTGCATACCTATCTCTTTTGATGACTGTACCTAAGTGATTTGCCACCTCAAATGATTCCTAGATTGACTGAATTTATAGACATCAATTAGTTTTTTTGCTGCCGTAGAAATAATATGAATAGGACTGTATCGATGTAATGCCTCGTTTCAGGCGATTATATTATTTGAAAATAGTAGGAAAGGTAAACAGAACAACCGCTGTATAGGTACTCAAGCGTCAGGCCCGCGTCACAGAGTAGGTAGGTATGTACCTCCTCCTAAAGCATCATACGAACAGATGTGTTCAATTTTTTTTAATCGATTTTATGATAGAAACTCAAAACAGGGTTAAAAATAATATGCGTAGAAGAAAAACGTTTTGCAATCTACTAAACACGGAACAATTAGGTACTTACCTAATGTGTTTTTTTACCAATAAAATAATCTCAAGTTCACAACTTACTAGAAGTAGTATTACAAGCACCTACCCTTTTCCCTTTCATGTGATGATGAGGTGATTATCTATCATAATATTGAGTACCGAAACCTAAACAAAATGTAGGCATTTTATTCGGGTTCGGTTCTACAACAAAATCTCGCGAATCTTCTACCTACTTTAATTGATGTAATAAAATAGAACTGTACTCTTACGACCTAATCGCATGGTTTGTTTGTATTGATTGAAATCTAGCGGCTATCCTCGATCAGTGTTTTTTCACCGAAGCTGAGAGAAAGTTTTGAAAAGGAATCATTTTATAAGTATTGTCTGTACCTACATAACTACACAACAAACTTTCACAGTGAAGTTATTCCATTTTACACACTAGTAACAACGTTGAAATAATATAAAAATGCATTCACAAAACCATGAAACAAACCAAAACAAAAAAAATGGCGACTCAGAATAATTCACGTATATTTTTGTACCTACACAATTGTCGTATTCCGTCGTGTAAACTCGTGTAGTAAAATCTAAAATGTTAAAAAGACAATGTCTTCAGTTCGCGTTGTGTGCGTGAGTTGTGACATTGTGTGTCATGTTCGAATAGAAAATGCACACGCGTGCTACGAGCCTGTCACGAGGCACACATCCAAACAAAATATAATAATCTAGGCACAAATATTTTGTGTCTCTCCCGTAGGATCCTAGCGGCGCTAGTGCAGCGCGAAGCGATCGAAATGCGCGGACTAAGGCGCGAACGTATCGATGAGACTTCGTGTTACCACCGTTACGCGACAGATGGAGCTGATTTAAGATTTTTTTATTAATTGAGAGTAATTACTCGTGATCTAGATTCCTTCGACAAAGACTGGCCCCAATTAGCCCTTAACAGAGAGAGTTGGAAGGAGAGTGGAGAGGCCTTTGCCCAGCAGTGGGAAAATCCAGGCTGAAATATATATATATAATTACTCGTGTATAAAATATTAGAGATATCAAAATAAATTAAAACAAGATAATAAATATTTATCTGAGTTGTAGGGTAGGCAATGTCTATGTGACTGTATGAAACGCACGCCACTGCTCCTGGTATTGTATTCTTCACATTGGAAAATATTTTAAACCCTCTAAATTATTATTTTTATTTCATACAAATGAATGTATGGATATCGCCATGATTCTTTGATGCACAGACAAAAAGTATTCATGTCAAAGTCACGTTGTTGACGACGTTGGTAGGGATTTTTAACCGACTCAAAAAGGAGGAGGTTGTCAATTCAAATGTTTTTTTTTTTTATGTATGTTCGGGCATAACTCTGTCATATATAGACGGATTTGCAACATTCTACAAAACAACAAACACAAAGCCACCGCCACCGACTTCTGAAAGTAAAGTAATGTGTGTTCTGTCTGCTGAGATAGGGGCCTTTTGGCATCGTACAGGACCGATTCGCTACTTATTTTTTATTTTATTTTTTTATTTTGTAATAATACTTAAACCTTGTTGTTATTTGTGTATTTCGTCCTGTGCGGGCCAATAAATGCTTTTTCTTTTTTTTTTCTTTTTTTTTCTGTGCTAATGTTATTTATCACGTTTTAGTTTTTGAAGACTGTTTTCTATTTTTTTGAAAAAAAAATTTGTAGTGGAAAAGTTTGACAGTAAAATTCCTAATTGTTTTGATAATAAAAGGATATAGCAGTCAGGGCTAACGTAGCTTACTATTAGCGCAAGAATTTTCAGAATCGTACCAGTCACGGAATAGTATAAACAAGTGGAAGTGCCCAAGCAGCTATTTCGCGCGTTTAACAACCTTCGTCAGTTGTAATAAGCCTTAATTTTGTATGATCAACAAATAAACTTGTCGTCAGGTAGAATTTGTTGTTTAGACGAAATTAGGACTTATTACCACTGGCGGAGGTTGTTATTGTTTTACACATTTTCCTCAAAATTGTGACACGCGCGGGATAGCTGCGTGGGCACTTCCACGTGTTTTTTCTATTCCGTGGGACCCGTAGTTCCGCAGATTAGCGCGTTCATACAAAAAAAAAAAAAACTATCCGATTTATAATAATAGTATAGAAGTAGGTATGTAGAGATTAGTATTAATTCAATTGACCTAATTCTATTGTCTTTTTTTCAGAGGATAAAGTCGACAACTCCGGCGTTTTCCTCAAATACACGAAAGAAAGGTAAAATATCTACTATATATGTATTTTATTCTGCTCCAAGATGTATCATCACCATATTAGCCTATTCCCATCCACTGCTGAACGTCGGCTTCCCCCAGAGATCGCCAACCAACCCGATCTTGGGCAGCCCGCATCCATCCGATGTAGGTAGGGCAAGGAGAAAGCAAAAAAATCTCTAAGTATCTCTTCACCATCACATATCTTACACTCCTCTCTTTAAAAAAAAAAAAACGCTGCCCCTATACTATACTATGCATTTCATTCATTTATCGGGTGTGCATTTACAAACATAAAAACTCACATAACCATACCTAAAATAACTACTACCTCTTATCTGTAACGATATCTGAATAGGCATCCTCATGTCTCACTCTAAATGTCCTCTCTGTTAAATAGGATTCTAAAATGTCCACAAATTGTTTTGGGAGCATTTTACCTAGTTTATATATAAGGCCTCTATGCTATCAAACGCCTGAGCTACATCTAGAAATACTGTAGAACAAACTTTCTTTTCTTCTAATGCTTTTTCAATAACATTGGTAATTCTGTGAATTTGGTCTATTGTAGAATGTTTTTCTCTAAAACCGAATTGGTAATTAGGAATCAGTTCTCTGTCTTCTATAATAGGTTTTAAACGCCTGAGTAGCAGTTTTTCAAATAATTTCGCTATGATTGGTAAGAGTGATATGGGTCTATATGATGTTACTTCACGAGGTGGTTTTCCTGGCTTAGGGATCATGATAACTTCAGCAACTTTCCACATATTAGGCACATGTTTTAGTCGAAATGTGGCATTGATGAGGGTTGTTAGTTTTACTATGGCTTTACGTGGGAGATTTTGGAGCAGTTCGCCAGTGATCAGGTCGTATTCAGGCGATTTCTTTTTGGTTAAATTTTTGATCATGCTGTTAACTTCTTTTGGGGTGACGAGTTTTATTTCCAAGTCATCATAAGTCGCATCCAATGCTATGTTTTCAGAGCTTTCCTCATTGTTCGTTTGAAAAATTTGTTCCAAATGGTCTGCAAATACAGTTGCTTTCTGTTCATTACTAGTGGCCCATTCGCCATCAATTTTTTGAATAGGGGGAATGTGAGTAATGGGCTTATTTAGGCTTTTAGTGGCTTTCCATAGCGAGTAATCTGATGTACCATTACTTGAAAGTTGGCTAAGGTAAGCATTTGTGGTATCATCATGAAATTCCTGAATTGCTCTACTTAATCTTTTTGTAAGTTTATTTAGCAATGTTTTATCAGGCGGATATCTAAATTGTTGCCACCTTTGTCTCTGGACTCGCTTTATGGCTATAAGATTTCTTATTTCTACTGGATATCTGTGCGTTGCAACTTTTCTTTTCATGTCAGGTGTATGTCGCCAGGCGCAGCTTTGTATGTCGGTAATGAATTTTGCTACTTCTTTATCTACCTGCTGTTTGTTTTTGAGTGGTACTTTCAGGTTTATACTATTGTTTAAATCAAATTGAAAGCTCTCCCAGTCCGTGTTTTTGTTTACTAGACTTGGATTGCTCTCTTTTTGTATTATTTTCTCGCTTAGAGTTAATATAATAGGTGAATGATCTGAATGCATATCATATCCTTCTTCTATATTAAGGTATGGAGCTGACAGATTCTTGTAAATGAAGAAGTCAATCAGATCTGGTTTTCTTCGAATATCGGTAGGCCAGTAAGTGGGTTTCCCTGTTGAAATCACATTGCACTTGATTTCTCTGATAGCACATAGCAATTCTTTGCCCTTGGTGTTAGTTAGTCTGGACCCCCAATGTGTATTCTTAGCATTAAAATCACCTCCTAATATGAATGTGTTACCAAGAACTTTCAATATATTTTTGTACTGCTCTGTTTTTAGCGCATACTTAGGTGGAATGTATATAGCTGCTATGGTAATATCATGAAGTTTGGTTCTGACCACAACAGCTACAGTTTGTACAGATTGTTCTTCGCATTTGTGTTCTAAATAATGGTAGATATTCTCTTTAATAATGATGGCACTTCCTCCACTCGCAGTGTTGTTGGGATGCAGTGCATGATATATTTTATAGCCTTTTATATGAGTAAAAGTTTCTCTCGTAAAGTGGGATTCTGATATGAGACACACATCAATTTGCTCTGTTGATAAGACTGCCTGCAACTCGTTTCGGTGCTTTAGGAGTCCGTTTGCATTCCACGTCATAATTTTTAGTGTGTTAGTCATTTTTGTTTGGAATAAATAGATGGTTGTGTATTTTCTATGTTCCTCAACCTTTGGTCAAAGGAGGTTAACATGTCCAAAATCTTACTGATATTTTCATCTGTCGTTGTATTTCTAGACTTGATGGGCACCGGAGGCTGTGACTGTGGCTGCGATGCTTTTGTTATTTGCGCGTAAGACACACTATTTGTTACCTTTTGGTGAGTAGAACGCAACGGTTGTTGTCTCTCAGCACCAGAGGCCAGGATGTTAGGTATGGTTACCTTTTTTTTGGAAGC
The DNA here is from genome assembly GCA_947361185.1 of Charanyca ferruginea. NCBI lineage: Eukaryota > Metazoa > Arthropoda > Insecta > Lepidoptera > Noctuidae > Charanyca > Charanyca ferruginea. The sequence continues at coordinate 23,668,391 of OX376058.1, read as the reverse complement.
TTTATTTTTTAAATTTTGCAGTTCTTTAGCTACTATACACCCTCTATAATTAGCCGGGTGGGGTTCGCCACAGTGAACACATTTAGATTTTGTAGCTAACGACTTTGTGCAGTCCTTTGTGAGGTGTTTACCAGTGCACTTCACACACCTAGGTTCCTTTGAGCAATATTTTTGGGTATGGCCATATGCTTGACATCTTTTGCACTGTGGGATTAATTTAGATGTTTTTAAAGGCTGTACATCTACCTTACAACTTAGTATGGTCTTAATACCATAGATATGGTTTATGTCTTCATCTTTTTGGAATGATAACATAAACATGTTTAGAGGTTCCTTAGTCCTCCAACTTAATTTGTTTACCGCTTCCTGGATTTTATAGCCTTTAGCATTTAGGTCTTCGACTATTCTGTTCGGCAAACATGACGAATGCAGATTTTTGGCCATTACCCTTATCGGTCTGTCTTGCTTATTCTCATACGAGTGCCAGAGACAGTTATTTTGCAACAATAATTTGGTTATCCCTCCATATGAGTCTTCGTCCTTGGCGTTTATTTTGACGGTATCTCCGTTCATCATTTTTACCATGAATGAATCTCTATTTAAGCTAGCCAAAAGAAGGTCGTAGAACTGCTGGTAGTTCTTAATATTTTCGACTATGACTGGTGGAGGTTGCGGTACTCTTTTTTCTTTTGTTTTCTCGGGCTTTGTACTGGCCTGAGATTCATTCAAGATTCCTTCCTGAGAAAGAGGAGACAGTGAAGTGTTTAACTTCCTTTTTTTCCTACTTTTTTGCCGTACCCACTCTGTTTCTCTGGCAAGTTCCTCTTCGTCAGTCCCATATTCGACTGCCTTCTGAGGCTTATCGATCGTTGAATGTTCCCTCTCTGAGGTAACATTCTTTTGCTCCTGAATGACTTTCAGTTGGTGTTGTAGCGCTTCTATCTGACTACTGAGGTCTTTTACTAGCTGTTGCAGTTGTATGCGCTCATTTTGTTCCTCTTTGAACCGAGTGAACAACTGATGCTCGAGCTCAGTTACGAGGACTACTTTGTTTGGTGAGGCCATAATTGAGTACAAGTTATAATTTTAAAAACTATAACTTACCATTTATTTGCACAATTATACATGATTCACTTACGGTGGAATGTAGGTCATCGCGACGACCGTGTCGTCAACCCGCGTCGGAATAGGCTGCTGCGTCCACACTTTTGCACGAGCGCGGACTTGTGCAAGAGCGTGTGTGACGCGACCGTTCTCACTAGAAGTCGATCGACCACTGATATCAAACAAATAAAAGCTGGAGTACCACAGGGAAGTGTTCTTGGACCTATCCTGTACCTACTGTACACCTGCGATATCCCTGAAACGAAAAACAGCATCATTGCTACCTTTGCAGTTGACACGGCTATCATGGCTACAGTTGTCACTCATAAAGAAGCAGTGGAGAAGGTACAAATTGCCATCAATGCCATCACCGATTGAACGAAAAAATGGCGAATCAAATTAAATGAGTCAAAATCCATTCATATAGATTTCACAAACCAAAGACCTAATCATACACCGGTATACATTAAAAGTCGTGTAATAACATATGAAAATACGGCAAAATACTTGGGCATGACGCTAGATGCAAAACTTCGCTGGAAGGCTCACGTCAAAAAGAAACGCCAAGCGTTAGACCTACGCTACAAAAATATGTACTGGCTACTTGGCAGACATTCTACTTTGTCAGTGTACAACAAAGTGCTTTTATACAAGCAAGTACTCATGCCTGTATGGATATACGGCATTCAACTTTGGGGCTGTACAAAACGAACTAACGTTGAAATCATTCAAAGATTCCAAAATAAGGTACTTCGGAGTATAGTAAATGCTCCTTGGTACGTTAGAAATGATGACATCCACCGAGATCTAGGAGTGGATCTAGTTACTATAGTTATAAAAAAACACGCAGAAGCACATGAACGAAGGCTTCTCCAACATGTGAATGTCGAAGCTATCCAGCTCCTTGACACCACGGACATAGTAAGAAGACTCAAGAGAACTAAGCCCTTTGAGTTAGTTTAGTGAAGTGAGTGTTACGTAGTGCAGTGAGTGCTACTCTTAAAGAACACAAGAACAAAGTGTCTTTCCATCATAATAGAGACAATAAGAAAAGTGCCAATGGACACATTCTTAACCATGTAAGATTTTAGCAAATTAAGTTAAATTTAAATTACTTATTAGCCCCAAGGTCTAGATTGTAATTGTTATGAGTAACCGTTTAATTACGAGTACATAATAAATAAAAAAAAAAAAAAAAATCTGTAACGAAATCTCCAGGAGATTCGCGACAATTGTTGAACTATTGTGTCTGCTAATTGGACAGTTGAGCTGATAATTATGTTTATGGACCCATAGTGCTTGGTAAGCTTAAGGAGCACAATGACATGGCTAAGTTAAAGCCGTACAGATCGATCAGTCAAAGGTTAAGCAACGCTAGCCGCGGTCGGTCTGTGGATGGGTGACCATCCCTTTCATACCGAGTTCCCTCCGTGCCGGGACGGGTCGAGCTTCATTGCCTCACGCTTTTCTAGTGGTCGCCATTGTTGATTCAGGTTTTCAGAAGTTGCTGTGGTTTGGGAATACTGTGGCGAAATTGTTCCATAAAAAAAACCATTTTCGATGTAAAATTAAAAATTATTTTGTGAACATTTTCTAATTACCTACTTTCATTGTAATTTTCAGAATGCGCCGTCAAGCCGGCGTCATCCTGCTCGGTACTAGCGGAGTCATCCCCCCTCACCGCGTTGAGCACATGGAGACGGCTTGCACCGTCAACGAGAACAAAGTCATACATCCCTTCGCTTACCGCACACACACTCATGCCCTAGGTAAGTCATTTATCTTGAAATAGACAAAATTGTGTGGCAGACTGCATGATACAAGTCTACATTATCCCGTATCAGCAGTTCATAGTGTATCGAGTCCACACCAAAGTGGGCAGCTGCAAACAAATTTGGCGAAATGGAAATTATAGACCAATCCAATATCCAGAGCGAATGCCGAGTTCCTGACCAGATTGTATGCCTTGTTTGCTAGTGTCCCGAATGTCCGTTGACCTACGACGATCTGAACTTTAATGTCTCATATGCTAGTGCCCCGAATGTCCATTGACCTACGACGATTTGAACTTTAATGTCTCATTTGTAGGTGTCCCGAATGTCCGTTGACCTACGACGATTAGAACTTTTATGTCTCATTTGTTAGGTGTCCCGAATGTCTGTTGACCTACGACGATCTGAACTTTAATGCCTCATTTGCTAGTGTCGCGAATGTCCGTTGACCTACGACGATCGGAACTTTGACCTAAAACGATCTGAACGACGCTCCTTGACACCGCAAAAATTAGGCTGCTGCATGGGCCCAAATGATATAATATTATTACCTAGAGAATGAGATGTGTTGTCGATACTAATAGTAGGAAAAGAGAGAGTCACCCAAGAACCACAGAAACTAAGAAATTAATTTAGCTCGTCAGTAGGTTTTAGACGCGCTTCGTTGCTGATTTGCTAATCTGTATATCACAGCACAGCATAAGCTCCTAGTCATAAAAAAACTATAAGTTATCATATTGCGTGTTTTAATTTCGACATTTGGTCAATCACGATAAAATGGATGAACGTGTGCAAAAATAAAAATACTCCCAAAATATGAATTGGATATTTTTTAAATTCTTCTCACGAATCTCAATCCCTTTATTTTCCCTGAACTACAGAGTGATGCAAATATTTTCCCTTTTTAAATTCAAGGCAAGCTAGTCACCGGTTACGTGGTCCGACAAGACGAGAACGGTGACGTATGGACGCTCCTAGGCAAGAAGAACCCTCAGCTGCCTCAGATGTTCTACCCGGTGATCAGCAACAAGCCCATTGAGAGAGACGACGTGTTGGCTGCGCGGTGCATTATGAACAATACTAACGATCATGCTGTCAGGATTGGGTACGTACTAGAGTAAACTTTAATATTCTAGCTAGACCCTAATCCTTGAAAATTATCGACGATTAAAAAAAAATGCTATTTCATACAAAAGCAGGACACCTACATGGCCAAAATCTATACAATAGTTGTTTTTTATTTCAATAGCCATCAAAATATGTAAACGCTGGAGCATCTAGAAACATATCTTTTCCACCGTGTATTGGATGAATATTTGTAACTTCAGGGATGAACCCCAAACGGGTAATTAGAACAAAGTTGTATAACACTCATAGTGTTAGAGAACAGTACGATTCAAACTTAATGACAGCTCTGAACACGAGACAAGTGGCTGCGCAGTAACAATTTCACGTGTCAACGGGAGTGAGGGCGGGGTACTGCTCAGGCAGTAGCGCATTTCACAGCCGCCCTTAAGTTTGAATAGAACTGGACCTAGCTTTGATTTTAGAAGCAACTAAAACAATTTTTTGTTTATAAAAAAGCTCTTATGGCAAGTACCTACAGTGGAATCATTGCATTATACACTTGTGATCTCGATCCAAACAATTTTGAAGTTACTTCATAATCCATTGTTTCATATGTTTGAACAGCTCATCTGCTGGACAACGTAAATAACGTTATGAGTATTGTTTAATTGTGTGCGGAAATTAGCGGGGTTTAAAAAATGTGGCAATGAATTAGTTACTTGTATGAGTTTGTAATTATCAAGAACAATAACAATTTGAAACTACGAGTTCCCATCAAAGATAACGGTTTAGTACGGACACATAACTTATTGCTATGATAGTTGCGCAGGCGCTCCAACATGCCCCCGGGGGTTGAAACTCATGCTTTCAACCAGACTCCTATTCTGAGTTTACGGGTAGTGGGCATATCCTGTTGAAGGCGCTCCTGATGACTCCAGTTGAGGTCTTGATATACGTGTCAGAACCTGGGTGGATAGCAGCAAATCATCCTAATTGCCACTTCAGGGGTAGAAGATTGTCCTCTTTAACCCTGGGTTCGAATCCCGAGTCGGGCAAAAAGTGTTGTTGGGATTTTCTATTTAAAATGTCTCAGCAGCGGCCTGGACTTTGGAAGTTGATGGTGTAACATCCCCGTGCCTCGGAAAGCATGTTGAGCCATTGGTCCTGTGCATGATCTCTCCCCGGTCGTGTTGGATTACCGCCCCACCGGACTTTGAGAGTGAGGGAAGAGGGTGGGCACCTGTGTTTGCGCACACACTTGTGTACTACACTATAATATTTCCTGCATACTAGTTAGTCTCCATAGACATTGGTCGACGTAACCGAAATTCGAATCTGTAGTGCCGGCCGGGAATAGCACCACTCCATTTATACCCGTGGGTGACGTAGAAGGCGACAGGGATATCGAACAGACGATGGGCCGCAGACTGCGGCAAAGTCAAAGTCAAAGTCAAATCATTTATTTCAATTAGACCATTATAAGGCACTTTTGAACGTCAAATGAGAAAAAAAAATTGATTCTAGGTGCCCATTCCAAAAGGTAGTTTTGTATGGAGAAGAATGGGCAAGAAACTCCATACTTACTCTTTTAAAAACGATGTTAACAATATTTGCATTTACAGGAATTATATAATTATACGTGAATACGATGTACCTTGCATAAAAACACTAGGTATTTGAAAGTGTGTACAAAGTATCACAGATTAAGGAATGACAGACTAAGTTATATGTACATAGATACACAGTGTTCACATATTACATATTACAATTAATGTTGAAACAGTAGACGACCACTCCTTATATTTTAACAAACAATGAATCAGTATGTGAGCCTGAGCAGTGTATAAAAAAAGAGTCAAATATATATACGTACATATTTATACTAACCATGAAATTATTATTCAAAATTACTTACATTGTTATTTAATACATTAGGCATCTTTACAAATATACAATATTTACACGTACAATTAAAAAAAGAAAAACCTATAACTATTATACCAAAAATAAACTAATATAATAACGCATCAAAAAATTCCTCCACATCGCCGTCATCTGGGAATGTGCCCAAGAGACTGACTGCATTGCCCCGTTGGATGGCAATGCTTAACCTCTGCCCAAAGTAAAAACCAGCTCTTAGATCACGAGAAGTGTCAACTAACCTTTTGGAAATATCCTTAAAAAGGAGATGAGCACTCGGACCCCACGACCCGAGGGTTTCAACCCCAAACGGCTCGAAAATAAGGTTATCACCAAGGTGACTATACTTTCGCCGTTTGAGGTTTTCTGCAGCCGCAGCAGTATGAAATTAGGTATTTTAAATTAGCAATCGGTTCGATTTTGTCTAGACTGTCGATCGTCCTATGGAGCTAGACCAGCATGTTTCCAAGCATTCTTATCTTGAATATAGTCCTCTAGATTATAATAAGCTTTTTTACAGAGTGTACTTTTAATACATGATTTAAATTTTGTTTCACTTAGTTGTAATATATCACTAGGAATTTTGTTGTAGCACTTAACACAGTACCCCATAAAAGATGTATGGACTTTAGACAATCTAAAATATGGTTGAGCTATTTTGTCCTTGTTTCTAGTATTAAAGTCATGTCTATCACTTCCTTTATTAAACATATGTAAGTTGGCGGCAGTGTCCTTCTTAGTACCGTAACAGCTAATGTGATCGCCTACATGCGTCGGCCAAGCATGACGATTACTGCCGAACCCCCCCTTGGGGAGATCTATGCCCAGCAGTCAAGTGGGCGTCTAAAGGTTGACATGATAATGATGAACCCAAATTTGGTCGACAGAATATTATTATTAAAAATAAAACCATTTCAATTACAGAGCAACAAACAAAGACGAGATGTGCAACTTCTACTTGATGTACTGGGTTGAGAACGACACCCCATTAGAACAAAAGTACTGTTTCTCTGCTGGCCCACCTTACTACTACTGGAATCGAGCCAGAGAAAATCTCGTCAACATTCCACTAAGTGAGATCCATTGAGGGCCTACTACAAAGATTGGGTCAAAGGGTGGCTTGAAAAACGGTAATGGATTATGAAATTAGAATTCTGTCGTTATTATTTTGTTAAAGTACCTAGTAACATTTTATGAACGCGCGTCGATTATTGCAATTTTTACCTTATGACAATGACATAAGAGTTACATGACGTACGGAGTACGTATTGTAGGCCTTTTTTGCAACAAATGACTGTCTATAGTCATATTCCATTGACTTTAAATTATCTGATACATTTGTTTTTAAAAGGAGGCATTTCGCATGTGTTTTTTTACTTCTTTTTTAAAACAATGAGTTAATCGACCACTAACAAATTTATTTTGCTGTCTACAAAAGGTATGAGCTAAAATTAATGAATTTAGATAAAAATGTATGTGGTAGGTAACCCTTATTCTGTAAGGTCAATTTATTAGGTAAAATATTGGGTTCAATATTTATTTGAAGAATAAGAATGACTACACATGTATATCTAATACTGATTTGTTTGTCACCCTTTCCAGTTTTTGTAAGACATTACAATTGGTATATTTATTTGTGAATAGGTTTAATTAGTCTGTTTTACATAATACCGCCTTCCAGTCGCATCTGAGTGCCCAGTGCGAGTTTTTATTTGAACTCGACTGCGTTACCGTAAACTCCAATAGGGAACATTACGCGAAACTCAGCGCAGAGGGCGCCACTAGCACATACCCACGAGCATAACCTCGTATTCTTGTTTAATTATGTTATTAATTATAATAGCTAGGTATTTTGTGAAAATAATCAAAGTTTGAATTAATCTTACTTATCTAACTGTACTTTTAACTGTATTATGGCATCCTACGGCCATTTGAAAGTGGATTCTAGGTTATGCTCAGAATAAAATCATATTTGGTTGTCTTACATGACAAAAGTGAACGTTATTCTGTAAATACGTCTATCCCACCTATATACTTAACCTGAACATATTTTAGAGTGATTTTTAGCTGCTTCCCAAAGTTTCCGAACATTTTCTTTTTTTGAAAATTAATAATTTCCTTCATTTCTACATCGAAATACACAGCACTGATGCATTATTGTATAATATAATACACTTCCCAACTCAATTAAAGGCAGAATTTCACGCTTTGAACGACTCGTCGAAAAACTGTTTACGGATTATGCTAGTGCTGCCCTCTGGTGCCAGAACATTGCAGTAAGATCCCCTATTTGTGTTGAAACTGGAACAGCGTAGTCTAGTGGCAACAATAGGAAACACAATTATTTCATACAAATTGGCATTAGCGATAGTTTACGTTAACGTGATCGAAATCAAATAAAAACTCACCTCGGCCATCTGATTATAATGCCAAAAACCGACCTTAGTAGGTACTTGGTATAGAAAGATAAATTGAAGATCTGAATATTAACGAAACATTCCACGCTAAAGACTACTTTTAAATTTTATTTTTATTTACATTAATTTTAGGTTAAGTTTATACAAAAAATTAAACTGTGTATTTTTATAATATATGTACGACGATAGTCTATACACTTTGTTCAAGCATACGATGATTGATCTGTACACTTGTGATGATGGAAACCCCTGGGATGATAAATTAGACCGCCCGTGTTGAGTGTGGTAAAATCACTGATTTATTTTACTTAGCCAGTTCGCTAAATGATCGCGCGTATGCAAACGCTGAAGTAGGTTAACCTACTTAATGTTGCGAAATGTGCGGGTTCACCGTACAATATATTTATTATTTAAATACAAATTAAAACGGAACGATCTGAGAAAATGGTCTTTAATGAAATTATATTATTTTAATGATACTTAACTCGAATGATTTTATAATCTGAAATTCTCTTTAAATGTATTTTTGTTGAACTGGAAAGGGTCTGTTCTAAAATCATAAGAATATTTATTATTTTATAATATGAAGATGCAAAATATTACATAAAATAAATGTAACCCCGATATAAACAGCATAATATATTTTTAGTCAATGTAGATATGACATAATTATATTTGTGTATTTTATCTTTAAAGATCTGAATGTATCTACTTTAGTATAAGAAAAAAATATATTTACTTATCTATTACTACAAAATCTATATTTCTCTAGTCAAAATCAGTATGAAAGACTTGAAATGTATTGTAATAAATAAATTAAGATCTTTAAAGGAATTAACTATATTTCTACAATACTGATAAAGTATAGTTGGTCCGAAATCGCTGTGCCGCGCCTTAGGCCGCTCATACACGGGCAGCTCGAAGCAGTGATCGACTGCAAGTGAACTATAGTCTTCTATTTACATACATGCAAGGAACCACAACTGTTCCGGGCGGTCAACAGCACGGTAAATTTATACATACTCTGACTTCTGGAGTTGTCAGTTATCCCCTGCGCCCGCGCTCTTCATCCATCATTTAACAATGACAGCTTCTAGCTGTTGACCATCATTGCTCGAGCGGTCGGTGTATTTTGATCAGTGCCTAACTACTCGAGCTGGCCCGTGTGTGCCCGCCCTTCGAGACGAGGGGGAGGGGGGATTGTGCAGGCCGCTCCATCGTTTTGACAGTTCTCTGTCATCCCCGCCGCCTCGTCGCGTCTAGCTAAGGCGCGCTACAGCCGTTTCGGTCAGACGTATATGTAGGACTTAGCAGGGATTTTAATTTAATGTTAGCTATAACTTGCATAACTAAAAAGACCTACTTTTTGGTAACACTGAAAACTGTATTTAATATTTTGAAAAGCTAACTCGTTGGTCATAATATGGCATGGTAAAACAGTTTATAATCATATCATTTTAAAATAATTAAATAAAACATTCTCTTAAGTTTTACATATGAAGGGTAGAGGTAAGGAGCAAGATTTCTATGGATGAAAGTGTCGTGTGGGGCGCTACAATTGCGACCGGGTAAACATTTTCTAACTTGGCATACTTCAATCCGTCAACACCTACCACATTTACGGATCTATGGCTACATTCATACCATACCCTGTGCCTACGCTAGCGCCATTGTGGTGGGTTTTGGAACTGTTACTTACTGCATATATGCAAAGGGAAAGTGAGCTGGACATATTTTCAACTTTCCCACATATGAGATATCTCCTTGCTCCTTAAATTGTCTCTTCCATAGTTTTACTTTTACAAAAATGAATGTTATATCAAAGATTATAATTGTACCACAGAACTAACAAAATAAAAACAAATGATATTACATTTTAATTTAAACAGAACCTCTATATGAGATCAACTGTCAAATTAGCAAACAATAGTTTAAACAATCGCAATATTACTCCAAGATACTAAAAAAATATTTATTGTAAATATTTATTAAGACTTACAGTATTCTTAAGTATACACTATCGAATACTTACTATGTTAATAAAATGATGTAACAAACAACTCCGGCTTCGATTAATGGACTTCGATAAATTGCATGCACTTGTTTTGAATTAAATACTTAAGTTGCCCTTTTATCAGGAAAAATATACATAATAATGTTTGAGTAAACATACAAAGCAGTTGGGGAAATGACACCATAAACTAATAATTTCAAGATAAAACTTCTCTATATAACAGTTGATTTTGCCTTGAGAACCCGATTTATTTATTTTTTTTTTTTTTTTTGAAATTAGGTTTTTAGTTGTTTTTAAATCATAAATAGTCAATTGAATCGATTTTGCCAACTCAATTGTTTTCTGTCACAATTGCATTGACTAACTAGAATACTAGTATTTTACATGGTGCCACTGCCTATTTGCCTAGCCTTAGCAAGTTTAGCGGCACTTTATAACACAAAATAATTATCAAAACTAATTCTATAGGGGTCCGTTCACACAGACCGGCTCGGAGAGGAGAGCAGATTTTTTATCACGTTTAAAACAGAGTTTTGAATCATTGTAATAAGGTTTATTTTTACATGTCACTTCTTTTATTATTGAGAATGCTTGAGAGCAAACCTAACGTGCTTAGTGTGAAATAATAAGAGGAGGCGACCGGCGGCCTCTGATGACGTAGTCTTCCGCGCTCGTGCAGCCGAATGGCTCCGATTGCGTGCTCTTCCATGCTCGCGTGGCCGACCGGCTCCGATTGCGTCCTCTCTCGCTCTCGCGACCCGCTTGCGCCGACAACGTTTTCGCGGAACTGGAGGTACACCGCCCTTTAAGAGCGCCTAACCCGTCGTATTTCCCAAAACGCTCGTACGCGATTACGGCGTTATACAAATTATGTTCCAAATATTTTTAACACACAGATATCTTGTGGTTTAGAACTAGGTTTGTATGAAACCAAAAATAAACTTTTTTGAGAAACAAATTCAGTAAACACGTCCGAAAATCAGCTTTTTTGCACAATTTTATCTGAACTTTGGCCGTTCATAATGCACTGATACATTTAAAAAGGAAAAAAAACAGCTTCATAGAAACCTTGCACATGTAATGGAGATTCTAAATTACACACATTTTTACCAAAAACTTGTAAGGCTTTTTCAAAAACGCGTATGTCGTGGAACAAATTTCCGCGCGCCAATTTTCCTGTGATGTTATCGCGTTCTCACTCTCGTTTTGTTTTCGAGCTTTGCGTTGGTTGAAACAAAAAAAAATCAATCACGCTCGCGTTGTAGTTCGTTCGATGGGGATGGGCCCTCTTAAGAGCACCCGCTCGGCTACGACCGCATCCGTCCGGCTCCGAGTGCATCCGCTCAAAAACAGTGCTCTTCCAGCCGGTCCATGTGAAACGGCCGTAGGCTCCGGCCAGTTCCAAGCGTATAACTCGCACCGGTCTGTGTTAAAAGAAGAGCGCCGGCCGATGCTCTCCGAGCCGGTCTGTGCGAACGCACCCTAAGGAGAAAATATTGTTATTTTGTCTGTTTGTTTGTAATGCATAAACTCAAAAAATACTAAACTGATTTTAAAAAACTCTTTTACCAATAGAAAGCAACGTTATCCCTGAGTGCTATAGGCTAAATTTTATTATAAAAAAACTTGAGAGGTGTCAAGGGACACCCGGATGAAACGAAGTTCCTTTCGATTAATTAGTGAAGGAATAGGGTATTACACCCATTTTTTAAAAGTGTCTCAATGAAATCCTGTAGTGCTAATATGCCACAAAAAAAAACACAAATTTTTTATTCAATCTATAAGTGCCATAAAAATGCATCTAAATTTTACATTTTCAAATTTCGCGCGTAATTTGACGAAAACGCCTCTTACTGGACGCCATATTGCTCAGCGTAAATGACGTCAGTTCGTTTTGTATCAAATGAGCTCATATTAAATATGATAATTGTATATCATTTAAAAATAATTAAAATTATAATTTGTAATAGGTGTAATAATGAAATAATTACGTTGGTTACGAAAATAATAAAAGTACAAAGCCTATATTACGCCAATCGGTTGACTGACAGTTGTAATTTTTTGTTTACACAGCCGTACGGCGTAATAACATGGCCGCTACTATTTCACGGTGTTTTATAACAGATTAAAAATACTGAAAACTTTGAATTGAATTTAAAAATTTGTTTTGTTATTGTATGAACTAAAACTTACATTTTCCGACTGCTTTATGCCTAAACTGTCTCAATAACATATTTATAGATTTTTTCTCGTATAGAGTAAAATACCCTATTGTAATATTTTTTTTTTAAGTGGTATTAATATTGTTTTTATTATTAACAAATATAATGTAATATAAACTTAACGAAAATACTGGCTTGCTTTCTATGAGAGAGAGAGAGAGAGAGAGACAGACAGACAGAGAAACACGCGCACGTCGCACGGCTTACAACTATAGCAAAAAGTGTCGTTACAACTTTTGGTTTTAATTTTTTCCGTCTAGCCCCCTTTCACAAAGCGCGATAGGGAACTTTGTTCCAAAAAAAAATTGAATTAAGAATTCGTAGCAAATTCACGCGGTTGAAGTCTCGTGAAAAGTATTAGTTCAATAGCAAGTGCATGCAATTGACTTGTAAATATCAATAATTTAGTGTTTATTAAACTATACTATCTAGCTCATATATTCAGGTGCTTTTGTCAACTATTTATTATTGTACAGAGGCCAGTACATCAATCTACAACAATCTGTCAAATTTATTTGATAGATTTTCAACTTTATAACAAAATGATAATTGATATTCAATTCAAAGTCAAAGTCAAAGTCAAAGCATTTATTTCAATTAAACCATTTGCAGGCACTTTTGAATAGTCAAATTGGAAAAATGACAATGCCAGATCCTGCGCCACCCATGTACAGAAAAAGTAAATTAATGAAAATATGTAATTGTAATGATTATAGAACCTTTCTATACTAAATTGTTTTTCTTTAGAACTTGAGGATTACGAAATACCTACCCACAGAATACAAACTCATTTCACCTAAAATACAATTTAACCTGTATCAATGTCATTATTGTTTTTAAGATTTAAACGGTAACCGCAAGTTCTACAGTCACTAAGACTAATGTTTAGTTATCAGCAATAAATAAACAGTAAGATGCTACATATTGCACATGACTTTTATTGAGTGGGGCAAAGTTCTATAGAGTTTCTGGCATTGTCCTTTGACACTTTGTTATGGTTAGATGTTCTGACGTCTGTACAGGAGTCTGAATAACTATTCAATTTTATGTGTCTGGCTGTATTAATGTTAAGAGCAAGAGCTTACTATTATTAATTTTCGAATGTTGCACATTTATTTTCGTCAACCGGCCATCTATATTTTAAATTGTTGTTTGTTAGCTGTAAATGAATATTTTTCAAAGTGATCATAATAATTTTTCCATTTTTTTTTCAGCGTTATGAAATTTATCGAATACAATTTTATAAATCTAAAAAAAACGATAGTTCTTTAATTTTTTCTGTTAGCTCAAATATCTATCTTTTGATAATCTTTGAGAATGTTAGGCATTAAGTATATAATGAATACATATTTATACATAGACTGTTTAATGAAGAAGAAAAGGACTTTGGGCTAAAACTGAAGCACAAAAAAATAAAAATATCTGGTAAATATCATATTAAATTATTTATATAATATTGTAGTTATTGAAAAAAGGTACGCGTTATTGTGTGTTTTTTTTTTAAATAAAAGTAGTTAGTTCCTGAGTATTGTGCAACCGTATTATATTTTTTATGATTAGAAATTATCATTCCACTAACTTAGCAGATTTTTGCACAAAATTAGGTGAGACAGTTTACTAATTATTTTTATTTGATGTTGTTCTTATTAGATGATGATAATTATAAGAAATCGCGAATTATTAACATGTTAAAATGTGTTAATTTTCTTCAACTAGTGGTAAATCCTTGATTGTCAAAGTTTAAATTGCTTAAAAGGGCATTTTAGTGACTGATTTAAATATTCCAATATCTAACTTGACATGATTTTTTAAGAATAAAAATTATGTTAGTCTTGATTGAGGTAGGTACTCTAAAATCTATTGTATATTTTTTATACAAATATTTAATTATATATAAAGTTCCACACTGCAAGTAAAAGTTGAAATTTTAGTAAATGGCAAACAATAGAACTGAGCTTTAGAAAGTTAAACAAGTATAAAATGTGATGAAAATGCTCTTTTAAGCAAATCATGAAGTATTGACTTATGTACGTGTGAAACACAACTGTCCCGATTATAATGTAAGTTATTCTACTAGCATAATATTAATAATAGTAAATGTTTAAATCATATCTCTGTGTTATGTATGCTGCAAGCGTTAATATTAGAACTGGAGGCGAAATGGTCGATTTTAATACGCTATGTGTGATTACTGACTATTAATATCAAAGATGAAAGGACGTACAGTCACTTCCCAACATCAACTGAGCCTTCTTAGAAAGAATATAAAAAGAAGAGAGGGATAAAGTTACGCGGGACACTTATCGTAAAAAAATTTTGTCTGACAAAAAAATCACATTTCGTTCCAATCGTACACTACTATTCTTCTATGAAACGACATGCAATATGTACATTGACCACTAAAACCTTTGAATAACAAACTGTTATTAACTAAAACCGTCAATGTACATCAGTTGCGCGGCTTGCGCGCCATTTCTCAAAGTATTGTCTTCTACTAGGCCTATTGTGTGTCTATTAAAATATGATTCCAGTATTGTATTAATGTATGTCTTTGTAGACACGGCTTAAGCCTGAATCGATGTGCCCTGGATTCCTATGTGTGAACCTCAATTATAATGTGGTATAATATACTTATCGGAAAAGTGCAAAATAATAAAAAACTATTATATTTTACTCTATTTGTGTTTTATTTTTTAATATTTATGAAATGTTCTGGTTACCCTTTAGGACTTAGGTACATAGAGGACAAGTTTCTAGTGTCAAGTCGATGACACTAGAAAATGTCTGCCAAAACATACATGGAGTGCTAAAAGCCAGTCGGCTTTTAGCACTCCATGTATGTTTTGGCAGACATTTCAGGACGCAGTTTTTTGATTCCTAAAAAGGTAAACAGAATAATTAAATCATAAAGAATCACAAAAATGCTGACTTCACCACGGATAGAGACCTCACAGACATTGTGCGTCGCGATCGCACAAAACTTCTATCTTTTACTAAAGCAGGATCTTTTTTTTATATTCAAAAAGGCTTGCGTTTGACCACAATTCACCTGATCTTAAGTGCTGATGCGGCCTAAGGTGGAACACGCTTGCCTAGGATGAACCGGTTCACTCGTGCCTTGAAGATAACCAGATTATAATTATCAGGGAACAGAGAGGCGGGCAGTGAATTCCAGTCTGGCAGTTCGCACAATAAATGTGGAATCAAAGCGGTTGATTCGAGACCGTGGAACTTCAAACATATAGCGGTGACGCTTTGCCGTATCTCTGCTTGTCCGATGATGGAATTGGGAAAGGGGAATTCAATTGTGCAATTCCAAAGCGCACTCTCCGAAATGTACCCGATAAAAGACCGATAGGCTAGCAACGGCGATATTGCGACCTAAATTGCATGGTAAAATATTTATAAACAAAACAAATAAAAAAGTTAGTTGGAGTCTTGTGTTTCTTACCTGCGCACAGTGTGGGAATCTCGCCATCTAGGGGAATTTAATTCCAAATTGAATTAAATAAAAGATACAAGTTAAAAATGATATCGATTGATATTCAAATAAATAAAAAGACTAAAATACTGATAGATAATAAAGTTTTATTAAAAATTGATTTAATTTTTTAATAATTTTTTAATTATTAATTATATATTAATAATTATTATATATATAATATCATTATATATAATTATATATTATTATGATAATAATTATTATTATATTATTATTATATATAATTATATATTATTTATTATATTATTAATTTAATAATTCATCCAACCAAGTTATATTCTTGTTTGAAGCGTTCACGATGTCTACCGCTTCCTGTCTATTTTTCGTTAAATTTGTTACATAACCTCCTCAAAAAGAATTTTATTTTATTTATAGCACCTTCTGAAAATTTTACTTGAGAGTAATTACCTATTCTAAAAGCAAAACTAACATCAATTCGCTCCTTTATCGCATTGAGGTCCAAATATAAAAAAATTGTAATTTCGGCAGTCATTCTGAAAACCGAAAAAAAATGTATGACGGTCGCAAAAAATCGCAAGTTTTATCAATTGTTC
Organism: Charanyca ferruginea; assembly: GCA_947361185.1. NCBI lineage: Eukaryota > Metazoa > Arthropoda > Insecta > Lepidoptera > Noctuidae > Charanyca > Charanyca ferruginea. The sequence continues at coordinate 23,651,818 of OX376058.1, read as the reverse complement.
TCAAAAGTTAAGACCCTAATCTATAAATTAAAAAAATAATAACACCGGGATATTCAGGTCATTATTTTTTATTTGTACACGTTTTGATTTGCAAATCATTTTAAAAAAATGCTTAATTTAACTGTGCTTTCAAATGATGTTATTAGATCAATGTTTAACTATTACTAAAATAAAATACACTCTATCTTACCAAGAAGTATATACACAATACAATAAAAAAACAATAAACAAGACTATACGTTAATTTGATCAGTAATCTCAAGTGAAGATGACACTGTAATGTTGTTGTTCGTATTGTAAGGGTACAACGATTATTATCTACTCACTTTAACATTTTTTATTTATTTATTTAAGCTCCCTACAAGAATTTCTAATATGTAGCTGTGACAAATAGGGTCTTAGGTATAAATAAGTTATAACTGTATTATCAATTATTAAAATTTATATTTCGATTTAAATCCCCCTAGATTGCGAGATTCCCACACTGTGCTGCGTCTACTTCTGCACCTGATGCAGCCCGATTGTTAGACCTACCTAAAGAAGTTTTGAATATTTTAATTATGTGTGGGACGCCCTGCGGCACGAATGGACCGACGATTTAAAGAATATGGCTGGCAGCGTATGGGTGCGACTTGCCCAAGACCGGGTTGGTTGGCGATCTCTGGGGGAGGCCTACGTTCAGCAGTGGATGGCAATAGGCTGATATGATGATGATTGTGTACCACTGGTGGGTAAAAAACCCCGTATCTCCTTCCAAAAATCCTGATCTCTCTCATTCGTTCGCGCGTTCTCCCACTTTTACCCTGCATAGCAATGTTCAAGCATTTATTTCAATAAAACCATTTACAGGCACGTTTGAATTGTCAAGGAGTCGGTCAGTTAGAGAGTTGAAGTTATTGGTCGTTCCAAAACGTAGGTAGGTCTCTATGGAGAAGAACGAGCAAGAAACTCCACGGACACTCTTTTAAATCAAGTTTTTCACAAAGTAGGTAACTACTACCGCGGACTTTTCCGCTTGCTCAGTTAAAAAAAAGTCCCTTGGCGCCTGCGAAGTCAACGGGGTGGGGTAGAGAGCGCTTCCATCTTTTGAGTGCAAGCAAAAATGAACTTAGTGGTGGTCAGGCGGGTGTGTCCACGATAGTACCTACTGGTTATATGATTCTTGTTGCTTCTATACTTATATGAAAACTATGAAGTTAATCTAGCAATACAAAACATAAAAAAGAAACAAGTTATAGTCCATGGCAAATAAGAGCTGACCAATCTCTACTGACAGCGCCCGTTCAAACCAGATCGTCACATCGCATTCGCGATCGGCCTTAGCGACGATGTCCTCCTTGAGGCGTCCAATGAGTGACTATATTTGCCTATCTCTACGGATGTATTCGCGGGACGTGGCCAGGCCACTCCTATTTCAGCCAGGCTGTTTTTTCTCCAACATCTGAACCTGAGTTATGGAGCACAGGATGGTATTTGTAACGTGAACTATTTCTTTGTCAGCTACGCTCTATTGCTCGTAAGCAGATATTGAGTTTGGACCTAGAAATTCATAATGTAGGTATCTCAATCCCAATCTTGATCGCGATCTTTGCCTGTAATCAGGCAATGGCCGAGTTGCACAAGCAGCAGTCAACGACCGCTGATTAAGGTTAGGTATCAAAGTCTTTTGTGCAAGTATTTCGTTTTGTGTAAGTATCTGCACTACATTTTGAAACACGATTAATATACTGCGAATTTTATTTATTTACTATTTATATTTCATGCACAAAGGTACAAAGGCGAACTTAATGCCTTTGGCATTCTCTACCAGCCAACCAAGCCATTTATAAACAAATAGATGATGTAAGTAGATATTACCACAAAATATAAAGGGTAGGTTCGCCGCAGCCTTACGTACTTTGTGGTATTACTGGGCACCATAGAATATACTTAAAGGTAGATAGGTGTGTCTATGGTGCCTCGTAATACATCCTCTAAGTATCGCTCTTTCAGACACAGCCGCGGAAGCCGTAGGTAGGTACCTATATAAATATTTAATATTTGTTCTGACATAACCACGCAGTTTCCGCCATAACTGATCAGGGCCTGTAGACAAAATTCCTTTTCTGTTAGCGTTAACGCCAACGGAAAAATCAAATTGTATGCAGTTGACATATTTGCATCACGTGACATCTGCACGCGTAGCATGACCACCGCTATGTCTACGGCAGAATAGACATACTGACAGCAAGAATAGACAAGTCAGTACAGTTTGTCTATTCTTCCTGTCAGTATGTCTATTCTTCCGCAGACATAGCGTGGTCATGCTACGCGTGCTGGTAAGCAAACGTCAACTCCATACAATTTGATTTTTCCGTTGGCGTTATCGGTAACAGAAAGGGATTTTGACCACAGTACAGGCCCCGGTAGTTAAATTTTTACCTACCTACGATAAAGAAATCATTATAATAACATTTGACGGCACGGTTGGCGCAGTGGCTGAGCGATTGGCTGCTACGCTGCGTGTCGCGGATTCGATTCCCGCACGGAACAAATAGGTATGGCTTACAGATAGTTGTTCCGGGTCTGTGTTTGTGTTGATGCTGATGTTTGTAAACGCACCCACGATACAGGAGAAATTTCTAGTGTCCGGCAACGTTTCTTTTATATAAAAAACAGCTTATTATTGTGTAAATAATCTTAAATATTTTCACGAAATAGAAAAAAAATTGGAAGTGCCCACGCTTATCCCACGCGTGTTACAATTATGCGGAAAATACGTAAAATAATAACAACCTTCGTCAGTTGCAATAAGTCTTAATTTTGTATGGTCAGCAAATACATTTTTCGTCAAAACAGAATTTGTTGTTCATACAAAATTAAGAGTTGAATTGCAATTGACATGTCTACAATAAATAAACTGATTTGATTAAATTTAATTAATTGAATTAAGGCTGCGTGGGCACTTCTACTCGTTTTTTAGGGTTCCGTACCCAAAGGGTAAAAACGGGACCCTATTACAAAGACTTCGCTGTCTGTCCGTCCGTCTGTCTGTCACCAGGCTGTATCTCAAGAACCGCGATAGCTAGACAGTTGAAATTTTGACAAATAATGTATTTCTGTTGCCGCTATAACAACAAATACTGAAAACAAAATAAAATAAATATTTAAGGGGGGCTCCCATACCACAAACATGATTCTTTTGCCCTTTTTTGCTCGATGTCTAATGTTGTATAGGTAATGGTACAGAACCCGTCGTGCGCGAGTCCGACTCGCACTTGGCATGTTATTTCTATTCCGTGGTGATTACATAGGTCACTACCTACTTGGATCTCATAAATAGGTACCATGTCTAATTACCTCATCATCATCATTTCAGCCTGAAGACGTCCACTGCTGGACATAGGCCTCCCCAAGGGGGGGTTTTGCCATAGTCGCCACGCTTGGCAGGCGGATTGGCGATCGCAGTATGGTTGTTAGAAAGGTACAGAGAACGCTGCTGCCCATTCTCTGGTAAGTCCCTTAGTCGCCTCTTACGACACCCACGGGAAGATAAGGGATGGTGCTATTCTTTACGTCCGACACCACACGTTCTAATTACCTAACCTTTATTTATCACACTCTGCATTGTTTGAGCGGATGCGTTCAATTTCTATTTATTATTTGAAGACGTCATTAAGAAACACCTACACACATCCTTTTATAATAGTTACACTATAATAATGGCAGGATATCCGGACTCCGGTCGGTCTGAAGGAAAATTCGCTAATGTTCACGGTCGCAGAAGCTACAAGTGTATGGCTACTATAAATAAAAGAAGCAGAAGGGTCATTGGAATTAAATTTACTGAAAATGTAAAGGAAATTCTAAAAAAAAAAATACAAACAAGACCTGTATGTCTGCAAAACCTAAAACGTAAAAAATCTACTTTAATTTTCAAGTTTTTTTTGCGAAATTACAGGCTTTGGTTCTGTCTGTTCCTTGTTTTTAACAGCATGTCTTTATTGTTAAAAAGTGTATTAAGTATTTCGCTTTTTGGAGTCGTCAAATCGAAAAGGGCACTTTTGAGTAGGTACACGTTTAGGCACAAATAGAGTAAAATCCAGAATATTGTAAGCAGTTAATGAAAATTTTGTTTAGATAGTCTACCAAAACAACGGCATTGACTTTAGAACGTCAAATTAGGTGGTACCTAAGTAGGTACCATCTAATTTTCTTACTTACTTTGAAAGAGTGACCTAAGTAGGTAGGTAGTAGGTGGTAATGTTACAAGACTAAGTATTGTCCAAACTGAGTTTTCTTTTACTTACCTATCCTGTATGTCTATTCTGTTACAATCTCCCTTGGTGAACACCTAGGTGAAGTGAGCTGTCATCCTTCCGCCTGCTTTGTCAATCCCTAGCATCGGGACGGATGACAGCTCCCTTCACCTAGGTGTTCACCGAGGGAGATTGTAACAGAATAGCACTACTCTGGTACTCGTATTGCGCAAAGTGGATTTTCTTTGATTTACCTAGGTATTGTTAACCGCCCACACAAGGGTGCGGCACAGAGGAAGGTAGGTAATGTGCGGGGAGGGGGTGAGGGGAGCCCGCACGTTTTCTCTACATCTGCCGAGTTCCCCCGCCGAGGCAGCGCGTGGGTCCATCATGAGCTACCAAAGAGATTCGTTTGTACCGAATGTAGGTTAGTGTGCGCAAAGTGTGCTTAAATCTGCGGTTAACCTTGAACTCGGTTTGGCTGGGGTTGGCTCCGTTTACTGGTATTCAATGTTATAAAATAGTTATGCCTGTTTTGGTATAATAGCTGTATCTTTGTGGAAAGGGATTTATGCGTACGTAGTGAAGTTGAATCTTTGTAAATTGAAATGTAACTTCTGATGTGTAGTGACCTTGATTTAATTAACCAACTAGGTAACTAGGTTTTTTTATATTTTATTGACATTTACTTTTGGCGTGATAATCAATTAATTTGAATATGTAATAAATTTAATACTTAAAGATGATAGTTAAAGATGATGAATTTATAATTTACCTATGTTCTTTGTTTGAATATGGGTGCTTACCTGAAATAAATGTTTTTTTTTTTTTTGTTTTCATTTTTATTTTAGGTACTTGCCTGAAATGATAGCAATGTAGTAGGTTAACTGCCAAAGTTTAATAGCTTTTTTATTTCGAATAAGGTAGGCACCAAGAGGTGGCGAGATAACTTAGATGCGCACCGCGAGGACTTGTTCAAGGTGACCCAAGAAAAGAATACCTTAAAGACTCAGGGGAGGTCTTTCCTCGGCAGTCGGCCATTACGGGCTAGTTAAAAAAAGGATACAAACTTATGTACTGGTCCATATAGGTTGCTAGCTAAGTGAATAAGATGCTTAAACGGTCGCATTTTCTGTTGACATTACACACTAACACACACCCACATACCCCCTCACACACATACATACACACTCAACTCACCTTTTATTATTGTTATTGTTTCTGTTCTTTCACTTGTTTCATTAGTAGGGTGGAGTCTCCTAGTATCGGCCCCCTCCTAATATCGGCCTTTTCGAGAAAATGGAACATAGCTATAAAAATAGGCCTAAAATCATAATTGTTTTTATGCAAAAAGCGACTCTATATCCATACGATTTTTTTTATAATTAGTTTTTATTAGGAAATAAGTGAAATTTATGTGTATGTCGGAGATGGTTTTTAATCTAAATTAATATTGTGGGTAGTTAACTAAATTTGTTATGATTTGTTTCTCTTATTATCAATTTAAGTGATTTTAGTATCAATTATTGTCTATTAATTCGAAACATGATTTATTGAGTACTCACTGTATGCACACTGATTTGTGGTTACTTTATTTCGATAATTGTTATCGATGGATTTATTCAAAACAATTGTTGACATGTTACTTTGAATGTAAAACGAATTACTTTATGAAATCACTATTGTTTATTCATGACAATTATTAGTGTGTTATTTGATTACATATCTTATTAGATTCAGCACATTTTAGTGTTTTGTATCAAGTAAACGCGTGACGCACTTCCGTGCGCATGGGCAGACTTGTATGGAGAGGTTGCAAGGTGGGGGGCATCGCCTTATAAAAGAGCGTGCACTCCGTAAGTATGGCAGTCGATCTTCGGATTCGACTCAGTAAAGAGTTCCTGCTCCCGACAATACTGTCGGTTTACCTGGTACAGCGCTGCTGTATATTCACATAGCTGTATAGGCTTGCTGCTAGCGAGCGATACACTTTGTATTTGGGTGGCTTATGCTACTGTACGAACTATGAACCTTAAGGGTTTGTTCGTTTATCATTGGGTGGCTTAGGCTGCTGTACGAACTATGAACCTTAAGGGTTTGTTCGTTTATCATTGAGTGGCTTAGGCTGCTGTACGAACTATAAACCTTAAGGGTCTGTTCGTTTATCATTGGGTGGCTTCGCCACTGTACGAACTGTGGGACCTTAATGGTCTGTTCGATTAACTGTATTGTTGCTGTACCTTTAACTTACTTTATTCCTGTTACTGATTACCATTTGTATTGTGTTTTCTTTACTAATAGTGTGTAATTGTTTTCACAGGTATGTTGTTTATCCCTAATGGGATAATGGGAACGCCTATAGTCCTGACCGTGTACTATACCGCTCGGCACTCCTCCTCGATCGCACCTGACGATCCTACATCAGAAGTGGGATAGCCTCTTAATGCTTCCGCATGGCTTCCCTAGTTATCGTATGTCTCTACCTCTTTTGTTATGACAGCTTCCTCTCTCGGGATTACCTAGCGCTGAGCTAAGGCTGTTTTAATGGCATTCATAAATCACCTACCCACATTCATTTAGTTATTTGATTTTACATACTCCAACAGTTACCGCTACCCTTATTTACCTTCATAATTGTCAACCATGACAGGGATAATCTTTAACCGCTTATGCCAGTCGACAGGTCACTTTCCTGACATCTAACTGGAGCGTGGCGGGACTAACCGAGTGAAGATACTGTGAGTCAGCCTTCGAGACTTCGAGACAACCATCCGTGATGGGTTAAGACTGTGATGTACTTACCAATGATGTTCTACAACTATCTGGTGAGACGCTTCCATTTTGTTATGACTCTGGGTTTGAATGTACCTACTTTCATTACTGATACATGTGTGGCAAACTTACTTGTATGGCCAATATATAGTGAAGTTTCATGTAATACCGAATGCTTATTCAAATCAAAGTATCATATTATGCCGTGAGATATTAAATTTAGATTTTGGGGTTATTATAACCGAAAGTATTGTTACCATTACGAAAGTTGAGATTGTAACAGCTATGCTCTATTCCTGAAACTCCGAATAAAATTGATACTGATATTCCATCTGAATATAAATCAGTGATAATACAACTATGTCAAATAGTTGGTTTTTAGCTAAACAAATAGGTAGCGTGATTCTGAGGTTTGAGGAATAGTTTATCTGAAAAGTAACTGTGTACCCCCTGATTAATTACATGTGTTGTGTGGTAATAAGGTAATTACATGTGTGGTAATAAGGTAATTACATGTGTGGTAATAAGGTAATTACATGTGTGGTAATAAGGTAATTACATGTGTGGTAATAAGGTAATTACATGTGTGGTAATAAGGTAATTACATGTGTGGTAATAAGGTAATTACATGTGTGGTAATAAGGTAATGACATGACATGTGTGGTAATAAGGTAATGACATGACATGTGTGGTAATAAGGTAATGACATGACATGTGTGGTAATAAGGTAATTACATGACATGTGTGGTAATAAGGTAATTACATGACATGTGTGGTAATAAGGTAATTACATGTGTGGTAAGATACTAAACTTGTTTTGTGTTATCAGGTCTGTAGTGTTTGTTTTAAATTGATCAGAATGACCGAACGATAAGCTGTTTACTTGAGCACTTTTCTGATTGTTTACAGATGATGTAATAAACTATTCACCCAAGGACGTGTGAAGATGCAGGGTGACCGTAACGGCGCGTGGCGTGATTTAGTAATGAAAATCAGTTAATTTTGAGGGTTATGGTTTATTGTTATTTTTTTATCATTGGGAATATTTTCACAATGCTGAGACATTTGCTGAAAAGTGTACTGGCAAACGTATTCTTGTACGGTTAATAATTGTGATGAACTATGGTTAACTGACTCTTGGACAATACAACAGTGCCTGTAGATGGTTTAATTGAAATGATTGTTTTTACTTTGAGGGGATAATATGTACCGAACAAATTCTAAGTGAAGTAGAAATAGTTGGTTGCTAGGATTTAGAGCTTTCATGTAATACTGGATCGATCATAGGATGCTGTGAGATTTTTAATTTAATTTTTTGCAGTTAATATGACCGAAAAAATAGTGCTATCATTACACGAGTTAATGTTATTGACCAATGCTGTATTTCTTTGATAATACAACTGTTTAATAGTTTAACAATTGTTTCAGCTGTTGACAGTGTGGAGATAGAAGTAAATCGGTCCCGTGAAAGAAAGCAAGCAGTCCTGAGTGCCAAAAATTTAAAGTTCGGTACTTTATATTGTTGGGTACTTTATATTGTTGGGTACTTTATCTTGTTGGGTACTTTATTTTGTTGGGTACTTTATTTTGTTGAAAACTTTATTGTTGAAGACTGGTTATAGGTAAAAGTACCGAAGGTTTAAAGTTGGGATACTTTGTCATAGATACTTTGTTAATGGTTAATCTGTTAATGGTTACTCTGTTAACGGTTACTCTGTTAATGGTTACTCTGTTATTGAATACTTTGGTGTAGATCCAAATTGATATTTGTTAATCTTTGAGTAAAAATGTACGAAAAGTCCCTGAATGTCCATCAGTAACTGTTAATGATGTCAATGTTGACGATGATGATGATGATGATTCATCTGCTGCTGACATACTATAGCTGGAATGAAATGTCTATGTTGACTATTGTTTGTATTTGAATGTTGATTTTGACGCTTATGCGGGTTGTCTATGTTGACACCTATGCGGGTTGTCTATTCGACTTCAAGTTACTTGTCGAATCCCATGGTGTGATTTCGGCTGATTTGTTGAGCTATGTATTGTCTGTAACAGTATGGTTATTTTTACTGGTTATGATGCTAATTTTGCTAATGATATTACTTCAGGGCTAATTCAGGATTTTTCTTTACAACATACCTTTTGCTAATTAAAGCTTTTTGTCAGAAAGGCCGATCGATATTTACCAAGAACTTTATAACTACACGAGGACGTGTAGAATGTCAGTTCTGGCCGTGTCGGAGATGGTTTTTAATCTAAATTAATATTGTGGGTAGTTAACTAAATTTGTTATGATTTGTTTCTCTTATTATCAATTTAAGTGATTTTAGTATCAATTATTGTCTATTAATTCGAAACATGATTTATTGAGTACTCACTGTATGCACACTGATTTGTGGTTACTTTATTTCGATAATTGTTATCGATGGATTTATTCAAAACAATTGTTGACATGTTACTTTGAATGTAAAACGAATTACTTTATGAAATCACTATTGTTTATTCATGACAATTATTAGTGTGTTATTTGATTACATATCTTATTAGATTCAGCACATTTTAGTGTTTTGTATCAAGTAAACGCGTGACGCACTTCCGTGCGCATGGGCAGACTTGTATGGAGAGGTTGCAAGGTGGGGGGCATCGCCTTATAAAAGAGCGTGCACTCCGTAAGTATGGCAGTCGATCTTCGGATTCGACTCAGTAAAGAGTTCCTGCTCCCGACAATACTGTCGGTTTACCTGGTACAGCGCTGCTGTATATTCACATAGCTGTATAGGCTTGCTGCTAGCGAGCGATACACTTTGTATTTGGGTGGCTTATGCTACTGTACGAACTATGAACCTTAAGGGTTTGTTCGTTTATCATTGGGTGGCTTAGGCTGCTGTACGAACTATGAACCTTAAGGGTTTGTTCGTTTATCATTGAGTGGCTTAGGCTGCTGTACGAACTATAAACCTTAAGGGTTTGTTCGTTTATCATTGGGTGGCTTCGCCACTGTACGAACTGTGGGACCTTAATGGTCTGTTCGATTAACTGTATTGTTGCTGTACCTTTAACTTACTTTATTCCTGTTACTGATTACCATTTGTATTGTGTTTTCTTTACTAATAGTGTGTAATTGTTTTCACAGGTATGTTGTTTATCCCTAATGGGATAATGGGAACGCCTATAGTCCTGACCGTGTACTATACCGCTCGGCACTCCTCCTCGATCGCACCTGACGATCCTACATGTATATATTAGTTTAGTAGTAATTAAACAGCACAAAAACCCAGGATTATTGTTTTCCTGCAAATATATAAAGTAAAACACAGTGTTTGGTGTCACACCAATACCTACCGGTAACCTATAAGAAACAGCTGTTATTCTCAACAACGGATCTATACGGGGAGTATTGTTTACTTTTATTTTATTAATAGCACACAATCGTCTCTTATACGCTTAGACACGTACTTTTTAGGATTTAACATAACTCCGTTTTGCCTTTTTAACGTTTTATAACACTAAGCAAAAAAAAAAAATTAGTTAGGTCGCTTATTTTAAAATATCTTTGTAAGTTGAATACACTCAGTATATTATAGTTAAATTCCAAGTATATACAACAACAACAAGGTTCATGATTATAATATTTCGTTTATAATATTTAAATACTAGTTAATCAGTAACTATAACTTAGGCACCCTACCCACAAATAAATAGAAAAAATATTGTGAGCCATAAAAGTAGATATTATTGTAGTTTAATTTAATAAATGCCCTTGAAGTAATTTCAGTAGCCAACTTGCCTCATTTCTCCACATAACTACCTACACTAACTTCTCCCATTTTTCTTTTCATTTCCCATTTATTCTCTAAGTTTTTGTCTATTCTTTTGTTTCTCACACCGTTTCTTTAATTCTACTTCCAGTACCCATATCTGAAACCATGCCTGTGATGACCCGTAAGGCTACTGCTCAGGATATGGAGCTTAAATTGAGAACGGCCCTCCAAGAGCTAAAAGCATCCAATGAACAATGTAAACAGCTGTTGCAGGAGAGAGATGAAAGTGAGGAGGAAGTCAAGAAGATAGTTGACAGGAACTCAAGCTTAAAACGGGAGCTAGTGGTCTTACATCAGCAATACCTGGAGGTTGTTGATGAACGGGATAAATTAAAAATGGTCACAGATGGTTTTAACAATTGTAGTAATTTGTATGAGGAGGCTCTGTGCAAAGTTAGGGACTTAGAGGATGAATTGATCCAGGCAAATGTTCAAATTTTAAAATTACAAATCGAAACGGAACATACACAGGTCAAAGAAACTGACCACTTATATAATGAATTAATAAATATAAACTGTAACCCACATTCGTTAGTAACCATAGATCTTACAGAAGATTCCTTAATAAATCAAAAGTCTAGCTATAATGTTAGTAAAAATAAATTAAAAAAGTATGCTAAACTGAATAAAATTATTAAAAACTGTCGTAAATTCAAAAAACAACAAAAACACAATTCCAAAAATATTCAACTTAGGAAAGAACGTGTTGCTCTTATTAATAAATTGAATAATTATCAAATAAAATTAGAAGATAGTAAGAACATTTATGAAATAGACACTCAGCGCTTACAATCAGAAATAAAGGTTCTGGATGACTCACTAAAGTCTCTTTATAGTAAATATGTAATATCTGAAAACCAAATAAAGGAACACATTCTGGCCGCTAATGAGTTGGTGGATTTGTGTAACTATAATGCAGACAGAATAGACTCGCTGACTCTCAGCAACAGCCAGTGTTCTTGTCAGAGGGAGGACCCATCTCAAGCTGTGAGTACACAGGGCTGTATCCCCAACCAAGAAAGCCCTAATAGTGTAAAAGAAGTGCCACACCCAGTATCTAGTACTTGTTCCCTTAATAGTAGTCAAGCTAGTATTTCAGTGATGTTTTCAGATAGCATAGGAAGAGGTATAGGGAAATTGATTAGTAATAACCTCACCTATTACACTTTAAACCACTGTACTCCTGGGTCATCGTACAAACATATAATGTCATCAATAAATAAATATGAATATAATCCTTCTACCAATATTTCTGTATTTATAGGTAACAGTTTAAGGGTCAAAAAGGAGGATATTACTGACAGTGTTACAGAGATTTTGAATATTAATTGTAATAAAATAATTTTATGTGCATTCCCATATTTTGAACATTTAAGTAACAGACAAAACAATTATTTAAACATGTTAAATAAGCATGTGCATTTTTTAGTAAGTCAACATAGTGACAAACTTACATTTTTGTTGAAAAATTAAAATCGACTAGGGATACTGTGTATCTACCCATTAGGTTTAGACATCAAATAGCGCGGCTATTAGCTTATAATATTAACTCAGACATAAGTAGTATGTCGAAGTCTTGTATTATTAACTCCACAACAATTAGTAATGATACTAATAATGAGGTGGTGATCCTAAATAATTGTAGCTCTCATGCTATAAATAATTATACAAACTGTACGAAGGAGGGTCCATGTGTCATTATGGACCAGCCATCTATTGATGTGACTTTCACTCCGGATAATCATTTAAACTAGTTTGTAAGACAATAGAAGGTAGTAATATAGCTATACCTACAAACAACAAGGTCCCTTCTTGCTCTCAAAAAGTTAAGATGCAAAAACAGCAGAATACCTTGAAATTATTTCATCAAAATATTCAAGGTATTTCATCCAAATTATTAGAAATTGAATTGTTTTTAGAAAAAACCATGTTTGACATTGTTTGTTTTACTGAACATTGGTTGAAGGATTACCAAATGCTAATTAACTATGAAAACTATACTGTGGGCAGTTGTTTTAATCGTAAAGCTAAGTCACGTGGAGGCTCATTAATCTTAATAAAAAATTGTTTAAAATATAAACAAAGGAATGACATTGTTGGCCTATCGGTTGAACATTGCATTGAACTATCCTGTGTCGAGCTGGATAAGCATATTGTTAAGTTTGGATAGGTGGTTGATTAAAAAACACTGCTTATTAATGGAAAGATTACATTCCTACATTTATTTGTAGCATGAACTATTAACACAATTTACAAAAGTCGCCGGTCGGAGGACAAGAACGAAGCACCATTAGCACAGATAACATATTGGTCTATATCCCAGTGACGTGCCATGCAACAAGTGATGTGCCTGTTTCTCAACACTCCTCCTCAAATTTAACTCTAAACAACATATTAAATTTGTCTATTAAACAAGAGCACATTTAAATAAGAAAAATAAACTTAAGTTAGGTACATACAACAAAGTACTATTTTAGTTCTTTATTTTAGACTTGCAAGATTTTTATAATGACTTATGTCTTAAAATAAAATCAAAATTTTGTGACTCTTAAAAACATCTAGTCACCTTTAAGTCCCTTAATTAAATAAAATAGAAATTAACTAATGAATTGGTTAACAATGTTCACAAACTTTTCTTTACACAGACTTTTAGTTAAAAAATCAGCTAAATTGTTATTCGAATTGACATATTCTATTGAAATGATGCTTCTTTCCACAAGGTCTTTCAGGAAATGGGCACGAATATCTATGTGTTTAGTTCGTTTTGAATTTTCGTAACTTTTGGACATAGAGATGGCACCTATATTATCAATAAGTAATAGAGCTTTACAGTTGTTGTTAAAATGATTGCTTAGGCCCTTAAGGTTAACCAACTCTTGTGCGGTGGCAGCAGCGGCTATATATTCGGATTCTGCTGTCGACAAAGCAACACATGACTGTTTCTTCGAGAACCAGGCTATGGGATTTACTCCATGTAGGATTATGCCTCCACTTACGCTCTTTCTGTCACTTCTATCACCAGCCCAGTCTGAATCTGAGTATCCATATAAGTTTGTATCTTCCATTTTTCTAAAAACAAGCCCTTTGTTCTTAGTCTCCTTAAGATAGCGCAGAACTCTTTTTCCAGCCTTCCATAGACTCTCATTTGGCTTATCCAGATATCTACTGAGATATGATACAACAAATGTCAAATCCGGTCGTGATGTTACTGTCAGGTATATTAAACATCCTATTAATTCGCGGTAAGGCACATCCAGTATTTCATCATCTTCATTAACTTGTATATTATATTGTATTTCCATTGGTGTCTTTATTCCTTTGCAGTCAATCATATTAAATCTTTTAAGTATCTTTTCTATCATACATTCTTGTTTTATTATCAAGGTGTTGTTAGTTCGTTCAATTTCCATGCCAAGAAATTTTCTTACTTCGCCTAAATATTTAGCATTAAATTCAGTCTTCAGTGCATTTATGGTATCTTGTCCATTTCCAGTTATTAAAATATCGTCCACATAAATTAGCATCCATGTGTCAGTTTTGTAGTACATACAGTAGTCATATTCTGATCGCTGAAATCCATTTTTCTTAGCAAAATTGTCTATTGTCTCATTCCAACACTTCGGTGATTCAGTCAATCCATACAATGCTCTTCTTAGTTTTAATACTGTATTTGCATACTTCGATTTTAATCCTTGAGGAACTTTAATGTATACATCTGTCTTTAGTTTTCCGTTCAAAAATGCTGTAGGTATATCAAGTTGAGTAATCATTAAGTCTTCTTGGATTGCTTTTGAAAGGAACATTCTCACTGTAGAGTGTCTTGCAACAGGTGCATAATTGTTATCAAAAATATCTCCTTTCTGCTGTTGGAATCCTCTCACCACTAGCCTTGCCTTTTTGGTTCCTTCATCTTTTTCTTTAAAAATCCATTTGGTATCAATTGCTTTCTTTCCTTTAGGTAATTCTTTTTCTTCCCAGGTCTCTAGCTTTTCAAGTGCTTGTAACTCTTTATTGATAGCATCTTTCCATTCTGTATGACTTATTGCCTCCTCATAGGAGCTAGGTGTATTTGCGCTCAGGCAAATAACTATATTTGTCTCATACTCATCAAGATGCGCAGGTGGTTTTACTATTCTTCCTGATCTTGTAGTTTTCTCTTCTCTTGTTGCATCTTCATTCAAATTTTCCTCATTAGTTACATGCTCATTTCCTTTTCCTTGTACATGGTTAGTTTCTTGTTTCTCTTCTTGTCTCATCTCTATTTTATCTTCTTGATTTTCATCTTCTTCTTGAATATATCTTCTTTCCTTGTTTTCTTCATTTTTATATACTGTATCACTTTCATCGAATCTCACATCTCTTGATATTATTATTGAATTTTCTTCTGGATTCCACAATCTGTATCCTACTGTATTATAGCCAACCATTCTTGTCTCTTTTCCTCTTTTATCTAGTTTGTCTACTTTAGGTATAATAGTGGCCCACGCCTTTGCCCCAAAAACTCTCAGTCTTGATAGGTCACAGGTTCCATTTTTCATAAAACAGGGTGTTTTATAATTTATTGCTGAAGAAGGTGACCTATTCAGCTGATAGGCAGCACATTGAATAGCTTCACACCATAAAGTTTTTGGCAAATTAGTCTCTGCAAATAGAGTTCTTACCTTATCACACAAGCTACGATTTAATCTTTCCGCTACTCCGTTGGACTGTTTTGTGTAGGGTAAGGTATATTCTACACTTATTCCTTTTTTCTTACAAAAATCTTTTAATTTGTTGGCCGTATATTCCCCGCCATTGTCACACCTGATTCGCTGAACTGTACTACCAGTTTCATTTTCTAACCTTCTTATATAGTCAATCAATTTTTCTGTTGCTTCGGATTTGTTTACTAAAGGGAACACCACACAGAAATGGGAATAATCATCTAATACTGTCATGAAATATTTCTCACCATTTAGTCCACACTGTTTGACAGGTCCCGCTATGTCTGTGTGCAACATTTCTGCTACTCTCTTGGATCTTGATCTTGGTATCTGCTTAAATGGTCCTCTGGTCGCCTTTCCCTCCATACATGGACTGCAAGCTTTATTACTTATTGGTAAGTGCATAATACCTAAACATTTTCTATTTAAATGGCCCAGACGTTTGTGCCAAAGAGCATCATCACATTGGTTTTTACCTGTACTAATATTACACACTTCATGACATACATTAGCATTTAATTTGTACAATTTTCCTTCAGAATTACCAGTAATAAATGTATTATTTCCTGTAATAATAACCTTATATTTATCAAATTTTACATCAAATCCGGCCTCAGTTATCTTTTTGACTGAAAGTAAGTTGTAAGTTATGTTTTCTACAATTAAAGCAGCAACATTTATTTTTAAGTTTTGATATTTTATTTTTAAATTACCTTTTTTATTAGCATGTATATACTGGCCGTTTGCTACTAATATTTTTACACTTTTATCTAGTATTTGAATGTCTGTCATGTATTTTTCAAATTTTTCACTTACAAGATGTTGTGTGCATCCTGAGTCCACAATAAAGGTGATATCATAGTCTTTGTCCACACTTTTAGCACTTAAAACGCTTTCACTGGCTATAAAACCGATCTCCGATTCACTCACTAATGAAGTAGCACTCTGTCCCGAGAAGCCTCGGCCTCGGGATACTCGTCCCTGAAATCTGCCTCTTCCTCTGCGATTTTGACCATAACCTCGACCTTGACCTTGGCTCCGTCCTCCTCTGAATTTACCTTGTTCCTTATTACCAGTACTACACTCATAAGACTTGTGCCCTGGTTTCCCGCATGTGTAACAGGATATCACAAATGCGTTCTCCTGGTTCACTGTATCGGTGCTGATCTTAGTTTCGGCATCTAACAGCCTGGCCTTGACAAAATCAAAACTCAACTTCTTTTCTGAGGCCATTGTTTCTATTGATGTAATAACGGGGTCATATTCTTTCGGCAGTGATGATAGTAAGTAGCAAATTTGGTCTTCTTCATCTACTTTAACGTCGATGGCCTCCAAGTCGCTGATTATTGAGCTGAACTTTATTAAATATTGTTGCAGCGGCTCATTGCATTTTAAAGAGATTAATTTCCGTTTTAGGTGAAATCTATTAAAAACACTCTTTCTTTCAAATATATTTTCGAGCAGGCCCATCATTTCTTTAGCAGTTCTGCCATTCTTTATTATCTCTATATATTTATCGGACACGCTTTGTGCTATAAGCGACTTCGCTTTAGCATCGTCTTTCTTGGACTTATCTGCTGTAATTTCGGCTTCCCATAACACGTATTCTACTTGCTTTTCTTGCAAAATTAATTTCAATCGGAATTTCCATGTACTAAAATTCGATTTCTCATCTAAACACGGCAAATTAGACACCGCAGCGCCGGCCATTTTACTTCACTTTTATTAGACGTGGATCGCAACCCAATTTTATCTTCACAATCAACCACGCTCTGCTACCATGTTAAGTTTGGATAGGTGGTTGATTAAAAAACACTGCTTATTAATGGAAAGATTACATTCCTACATTTATTTGTAGCATGAACTATTAACACAATTTACAAAAGTCGCCGGTCGGAGGACAAGAACGAAGCACCATTAGCACAGATAACATATTGGTCTATATCCCAGTGACGTGCCATGCAACAAGTGATGTGCCTGTTTCTCAACACATATTATAGTGTGCGTGTACAGACCCCCAAGTTACCAAAACTATTCCTTATTTGAGTCGGTAATGGAAGATGTC
The DNA here is from genome assembly GCA_947361185.1 of Charanyca ferruginea. Classification (NCBI taxonomy): domain Eukaryota; kingdom Metazoa; phylum Arthropoda; class Insecta; order Lepidoptera; family Noctuidae; genus Charanyca; species Charanyca ferruginea. The sequence continues at coordinate 23,634,216 of OX376058.1, read as the reverse complement.
CTAGCGAAACTCGCACCGTGTAGCAAATCCATAATTATTTGTGGTGATTTTAATATTAATATTTTAGAAAATAATTTGAATAGTAGTCAATTATTAAGCCTTTTTAAGTCATTCAATTTGTCAAATGTATTTATGGAACCTACTAGAGTAACTTCAACTACTGCCACCTGCATCGATAATATTTTTTGCGATTGTGACTATTTAGATAATGCTATTGTTAATTATCTGCCATCGGATCATAGCGGACAAACGGTAACTTTTATGTTTAAAATGTCTATGACAAAAGTGCAAATACAATTTAGACCATTTACAACTGGTAAATTAAATAGATTCAATAGTTCCCTAAATGATAAGTTAAGTGCTCTGGACCATAATAATAACAATGCAAATAAATTATATGATGATTTCTTCTCTGTGGTGGAGACTGAATTTAATAATACTTTCGAAAAAAAGGTAGAACATATTAGCCCTAAGTTTATATTTAGTGACTGGGCAACTAGGGGGATTAGAAAAAGTAGGGAAAGATTGTTTGAGCTGTATGACCTTAAGGCTTATATTAATACAGATACTTTCAACAAGTACGTTACTATTTATTCTAAAACTTTTAGAAATACTTGCAAGGTAGCTAAAGCCCTATACATTAGCAATAAGATTAAATCGGCAGACGATAATATAAAGACAGTTTGGAAAGTTATAAATAACGAGACTAACAAGAAAAAAGTTCGTAACACTGAATATACATTGGAGACATCACATGGTCCCATAAGCTCTAACCTAGAAGTAGCTCATGAATTTGTTAATTTCTTTACTAGCATACCAGCTAAAACCACGGAAGCTTTAAATTCCTCACCTGACGTCTCAATTGCGTTATTAAAAGCGAACGTTCCAGGCTGCCCGGTAGAATTTCAATTTAAACATATAAACCCCGTAACAGTCTTAAAAGCATTTCGGCAAATCAAAATAAAATTAACTGAAGATTTGTGGGGCATGTCTATTAAAGTTTGCACATCTATAATTGAAACAATAGCGCCTTATTTGGCTATAATATTTAATATGTGCGTAGACCAGGGAGTTTTCCCAGATCTAATGAAATTTAGTAAGGTCATACCACTTTTCAAATCCGGGGACAGTAAAGATACCAATAATTATAGACCCGTGTCCGTGTTGCCGGTTTTCAGCAAGGTATTTGAAAAGATAATGCTAAATCAGATGCTTGTTCATTTTAACACAAATGGCATTTTACACGAGCATCAGTATGGTTTCACCAAAGGACGATGTACGACTGACGCCGGCGTCACTTTATTAAAACATATATTTACCGCGTGGGAAGAGGCGCAAGATGCCATAGGAATTTTTTGTGACCTCTCCAAGGCATTTGATTGCGTAAATCACGACACGTTACATTTGAAACTTGAGCATTACGGACTGGGTAAACTTGCGCTTAGTTTAATAAAATCTTATCTGTATGACAGACAGCAGCAAGTTCAAATAAATGGGGTGAATTCATATGGTTTAAAAGTAGAAATGGGAGTCCCACAAGGGTCAATATTAGGTCCTTTTCTCTTTTTAGTTTATATTAATGATCTTCCCCGTTTATTCAAAAACCAACCACAAATGGTGTTATTTGCCGATGACACCTCTTTAATTTTTAAGATAAATAGACGGGCTAATAATCTCGACAATGTAAATAACGCCTTACTTCAGGTCGAAAATTGGTTCACAGCCAATAACTTAGTATTAAATGGAAAAAAAACGAAATGCATCAGATTTGCTTTACCTAATGTCAAAAGTAGTGATTGCGATATAGTATTGAATAAAGAGAAACTGGAATTCGTTGATGAAACTGTTTTCCTGGGAATCACGCTCGACTCAAGGCTACAATGGGGTCCTCATTTAACATCTCTCGCAGGACGACTAAGTTCGGCAGCATATGCTGTCAGAAAGATCCGGCAATTTACTGATGTGGATACCGCGAGACTGGTCTATTTTAGTTACTTTCATAGTATTATGTCTTACGGTATTTTACTTTGGGGGCGAGCTGCAGACATCGAGTCTATCTTTATTCTGCAGAAAAGAGCAATCAGAGCCATTTACAATCTACGTATGCGCGATTCTCTAAGGGAACTGTTTAAGGAAATTAACATAATGACGGTACCTTGTCAATACATTTATGAAAACATTATGTACGCTAGAAAAAATCTGCATCTTTTTGGTAAAAGAAGTGACAGACATAACTATAGTACTAGAAACAGGGACCAACTAGTTCAACCAGGTTTCAGGCTGGCTAAAGTAGATTCTTCTTTCATGGGGTTCTGTCTAAAGTGTTACAATAAAATACCTCCCCACATTGTTCAACTTAATGAGACAAAATTTAAGTCCTATATTAAACGCACACTATGCAGCCGAGCATATTATAAATTGGATGATTACATCACTGATAAAAATGCTTGGCTGGATGCTGGTCTAGCTCCACAGCCATAAGGGTTCATAGATTTATTGATTAGCATTGGTGACAATTTTTTTGGAGCTGCTGAAGATGTAGAACTACATTATCTTTGCATTGTATAAACTCAAACTATTAGTATTATATAATTTTGCATAGCACATACATGTGAGCACTATGTACTTTAAAGCCACCATTTACGAGATGTCTTTCGTTGACTTGAATATGCCCTGGCGGTTGAGTGTTTGTCATGCTCACTTGAATGTCTCGCTGATGGTGGCGCATGTGTTGGATCATTTGGTTCCCTTCAAAATGGTTGAACTAAATGGTGCCGATCCGTGCGTCATGTTCGTGAACGGGCGCCGTCAGTTGAGACTGGTCATCTCTTAGCTGCCTCGGTTATTTTAAATTTATTTTGAATTGTCTAATTTCATTGCCACTAGGACCTCTTTTAACGTGCACAATTTGTTACATCGTTCTCACATTGTACCTCTAGATTCAACATGAATGATGTAACCTAAATTTGTAATATTCTATTGATTTTAAAAGAGTGTTCATGGAGTTTCTTGCTCGTTCTTCTCCATAGAAACCTACTGTTTGGAACGAGCAACTAGCTGCAACTTTTTGACTGACTGACTCCTTGACAATTCAAAAGTGCCTGTAAATGGTTTATTTGAAATAAATGATTTGAGTTTGATACACATAACCTCCCATATTTTGGTGCGGGTGCCTCAACTTTTGAACGTTAAGTTGGCAATAGACCACGCGCAGGTGCGGACGTGCGTCGTTTGGTGGCATTGCCGAGTCAAATCCCTGAGTCGACGCATTGCGTTGATAAGTATTTGAATGGAATTAAACATACCTATGGTATTTTAATATATTAATTCTTGAAGAAAAACAGCCAAAGTACCGTTCAGATAGTATGTTTTTACATTTATTTGTCTTTTTTATGAAATAATCGCGGGGTCGAGATTAGGGATCTGAATTATTGATAAATCTCAATATCGGCCGGGTGGCCGATTTTGGGGAAATACATAAAAACGTTAAACAATAAATGTTAAGCTATTTAATATGTAAGCAGTAGCATTAATAAGGTTTAAAATGAAACAACAGCTCAGTTTGATCACTAGATCCTAACGTCGGCCGCCTAAAAACGATTTTTATCAGCTACGGCCGATATAAAGGGAATTGATGCGTAATAACGGAACGTTTTAGAAAACATGAAACAAAATTGTAATTTAATACTTGCCGCTTTAATACTAGCCGACACGCCTGCCGCAAAAAGTAAAGACAATGTTCAAAAAAATGCAAACTATTTTTTTACAGTAAAATAATGGGTGTATGTATCCTAATTTATTTTCTGATATTGTTTTTACAGTAAATTTTACAGTAGGTAGATATCATTGATAAAATATTGTTTGTATAAGTATATAATCATAATTCATTTAAGTAACTTAGGTATAGGTAGATTAGGATTATTTTAATATATTTAAATATAATTTATTAATATATCTTGATGTTAATAATAAACTAGGAATTACACTTTTTTTATAAAATTAATGTACAAAACCTTAACGTCTATAATGCAAAATAAGATTATTAATTAGGTAACTGTCACGGACATCCGTAAGTATGCGTTTCGCACAAACGTTACATCGCACCAATAAAGCACCGATGGAATGAAACATTGTACAACTGAATGATCGACACACTGTGTTCGAAATAATAAAAATCGAATCATCGACTTTCGGAACCACGTAGGGAACCCTCCAGAAGTTCTACCTTCTAAACCAAGCCACTGATCCAGCCGTCAAGTACCTACCCTACGTTTGGACTTTGTTTGTAGCAACTCCTACGTATCAGGAATCTATTTAGAAAAAAAAACTATATTTTATTTTTGTAACATTGAACCAAGCAAAATCCTATCGATAAAAACAACCTCTCTATCCTAAAACTGATAAGTCTAGATGGCCTTAAGACTTAAATCCAAAGACTAACAGGCTTGCTCCGCCAACGACAGAATACCTTACATAAAAAATAATCCCCTACACATTACTAAGAATGAAAATGAAAAACCTATACTACATAATAATATGTTAACGTAACCAACAGTGGGTGTAAAGTAGGTACTTTAGCACATCTACCTATTTACTTACGTATAGTCTATTCGAGGACTAGGTTGACTCGCCTGCGGAAGACCGTAAATAAGTGTTACGAGACACGCGCCTGTGTCTAGTTGTTACGTATGACATAAGCTGTTAGGTTACCTGAGACTTGGAAGTAGTAAGAAAATGAGTATATCATTGAGGAGAAACATAAATATAGGTCACCATTCTGCTTGACATAATATCGTTTGTTTCAATTTTAGGGGTATCTGTGTATGTGATGGAGTGTTTTGTGGTAAAAGACCGATGCCATGGTTAAGCTACGCTTGCTGCGGTCGTTTTGTGGATAGGTCATCATACATTTCATACAGAGATCCCACCGTGCCTTGGAAAGCACGTAAAAGCACCAGAAAGTCTGACAAACAATCCAGCCAGTATCAGGTTACCAAATAACTGGGTTTTAGAGTTCAGACAGGCAGTCGCTCCATGTAATACAATGGTATTCAGCTGGAAAAGGCAATGCAGGTGATAATGTGGATGTGATCGAGTACACAAAACATTCGCACAGCTTTGTCGCTAGCTGGAACCTAGGACATCCTACAAATAAATAGAACAGACAGATTAATCAAATTAAGCTATACTTAGGTACTTTACTTAACTAGATACACGAGGCCGTGGAAATGTTGTACCACTAGCTAACTAAATTTACTTAGGCCGAAATATAGGATTTGATTGATTGGCACTAATAAACGGTGTGGGTAGTTTTAATTTAACTACCCCCGGTTTTCCAAAAGAAGACTCAATGTAATAAATTTTAAAGCGTGCGTAAGCTGATTGGATGCATGAATTATCATCAACCAATCACAGTAGGTACGTGGGTTAATTCACGTAACTAAAGAAGTGCTGTTGCAGTGCAGTTGCAGTTAAGTATCGATAAAAACAACTCTTTTCGTATTCTCTACCGCTGTCAGACACGCTCGCGTCAAGTTCACGTCACGCGAGCGCAATAACGGCATTCTACTGTTGCGCGTCTTTGGTTCGTGCTTCGGAACGCAACATGATCGGTATTCTACAGCTATTCGTTTGACGTCTAAAAATGACAGTTAAAAAGCACTAAAATCTGTACTGGGGTATTGTTTTAATATTAAAATAACGTCATATTCATTGAAATGTAATCGATTCTATTCAATTATTTAGTTAGTAATATTTTTTCTCTCATGTGACTACAGTATGTAAGTTTGGTAGAGTTTGGTTGTCGTACTGTTGACGTGCAGTTCACGCGCAAATTACGCGCGGTTCAAAGATTACAAGAATACCGTTTATCACTCAAACTTGAACTTATCTGCAACTGCACTACAACTTCATCGGCGCGTCATAAAATTACGTGAATTAGCCCTGTCTCCTCACGATGTTTTTCCTTCACCGATGTCAGTTATGTCCAAGATAAACTTAGAAAGTTGTATATGTTACAGTCAAAACTCTTAACCAGTCAAAAGTAGTTTTCAGGGTTCAGTCAAAACCTTTATTAAGATAAAACGCGTTTGCGTTACAAAATCAAAAATATGGAACGCCTTAGCTATAAGAATCACTACAAAACCAAAGATTTAAAAGGGTCACAAAAAAACCTACCAACCTAAAGGGTTTCTTAAATATCTTAAATATAAAAATCTTCTGTGCGTGTGTATGAAAGTGAACTCCTCCTAAACGGCTAGATCGATTTTGATGAGTTTGTTAGTGTGTGTTCACAATTGTACCCGGCAGATGGCGCTTTAGTTGGGTTGCTGGACAACGTCTGCCTGGCCCGCTAGTTAAGGATAAATTTAAATCGTTCAAAAGTAGTTTTGACTGATTTTTGTAGTCAAAAGTAGTTTTGACTGTGACGTATACCTATATGAAATTCGAAAAGTCACATTGGCTTGTACCTACCTAATTTCTTAACCAAAATAAAATTACCTTCTCCATTAAAACTTGCAACCCTCTTTTTCCTGCTACCGTCCAACATATTACAAGTTATGCATACCTACCCCATTCGTTTCACAAGGCATCGCGTGTTCGCCGTCAGGTGTGAGGTCGCGTGGAGCCGCATGCTGATCATAATTGGCTTCGCAAGGATTATGTGAGAAAGTGTTGTTCTGAAGGCGATTGTTTTCAGTGACGTCATTGAACGATTACGTGTATAATTCGAGGGTTTAGGTTTTGTGGGTTAATGTGCTGTGGTAGTGAATGAGCTGTTTGTGAGTGAGTTTCACGTAAGTTCATCATTCGTCTAGATCGAATTGGAGACTGATGGTATAATAGGTAAGTATAATTTGGTTTTGTTGTGCGAGAGGCGTTTTTCTCGCTTCTGTTTGTATATTCTGAGAGCATGAAATGAAAACATAAAACAATTGTAGAAGGTGAGTTCTGTAGAGCTATTCTGTTACAATCTCCCTCGGTGAACACCTAGGTGAAGTGAGCTGTCATCCGTCCCCATGCTAGGGATTGACAAAGTAGACGGACGGATGACAGCTCACTTCACCTTGGTGTTCACCGAGGGAGATTGTAACAGAATAGACATACTGTTGACGACACGGTTGGCGCAGTGGCTGAGCGACCGACTGCTGCGCAGCGTGTTGCGGGTTCGATTCCCGCCCAGGGTAAACATTTGTGTGATGAGCTCTTGTGTTTGCCTTGTGTCTGGGTGTTGTTTATCTATATATTTACAAAAAAAATGTATTTGTGTATGTATATCAGCTGTCTGACACCCATAGTACAGGGTCTCCCTAGTTTGGGGTCAGATGGCCGTGTGTGAAAATGTCCCCACATATTATTATTATTATTTAGGTGTGTTGTTTGTTCTTCTCAGCTCGAGGCTGGTATTAGCTACATTTACGGGCCAAAGCCAAGAAAATGTAGCGTGTGGTGTGTAGATTGTGTGTTCATGATGGTGTATTGTGATGAGGATTTATTTCGTGTTCTTCTATCTGCATGAACTTTCTGACTATTCTGCAAGTGTTTAATATTGCAGCTTTTTGTAGGGTTACATAGAGGGTTTCTTTAAGATCTAATAATTTCAGGCTATGGAGAAGGTGATTTGGAATAACGCCTGTGGTGGAAAGGACTATTGGGACTACGTATACTTTTTCTTGCCGCCAGATTCTAGTAACTTCCTCCTTCAGCTCTGTGTATTTACTTATTTTTTCAGTGATTGTTTTCTGTATGTTGTGTGTGTTGGGGACTGCAATGTCTATCAGGTAAGTAACTTTATTTATTTTATCCTGTAGGGTTATATCCGGTCTATTATAATGGATGGTTCTGTCGGTTAGTATAGCGCGGTCGAAGTAGAGTTTATGTGTGGTATTTTCTAAGATTGTTTGTGGAGTATAATTGTAGTAAGGTGTGTTGGTGTTTTGTATGAGTGCGTGTTTGAGTGCCAGTTTTTGATGAACGATGTTGGCTACCTGATTGTGTCTGTGAGTGTAGTCTATCTGTGTAAGTGTAGTGCATGCGCCTGTAATGTGTTGTATCGTTTCCGGTTGAATGTGACATTTCCGGCATTTATCATTGGTTACTGTAGGATCTTTGATTATATATTTTCTGTAGTTCCTTGTGTTAATGATCTGGTCTTGGATGTCTATAAGTAGGTAGGGTACGAAAATAATGACCTTGACAGAACTTTTTTTTCTTTTGTTTTTGTTTTGTGCATCTACGTTGGAGACGTTTTTCACTTTCAATTAGCACATGATATCTATTATAGTACCTACCTGCCTTGGTAAGTAATTTTAAAAAGTGACGTGCACTGTCTGTGCGTAGGATACTATGTAGATGACTGAAATAGCTCGACTTCAGTATCACATTAATATCACACAACTCACTGAATTCTAAATTGGAACACTCAACGCCGTTATGATAAAGTCAAAGTAGATATTATTATTTACTTAATTCATTATGGCCAACAAAAATCGTCTACAAAAAATAAAAACCGGCCAAGTGCGAGTTGAACTCGCGTGGAGAGGGTTCCGTACAATGCCAAAGTCAAATGTTTTTATTCAGTCTTTACTTTCAATTCATAGACTTCTTATAGGTTTTCCTGTAATCTACAAGCAAAGAACTGTAGGTATTGTATTTTTTTCAAAAATTTTGGCTCAGTAGTTTCGGAGATCAGGGGGGGAATGATAAATTTTTGTTTTCTTTCATGAATAAAATCAAAACTATTCACTTTACAACAATAACAAAAATGTGTTTGAGATCTTCACAACGAGCCCTTTCATTTGATATATGACACAGTAAGGTTTGTAATTTTTTTCTTTTCCTAATGTGTCCCCCGAAAATGACCTTTATTTAAAAAAAAAAATTACTTTGCAAATCTGTGTCTGGGTCATAGGATTACATCATCCTACCAAATTTCACCTGATTTGGTCCAGTAGATTCAGAGGAAATTGGCTGTGACAGACGGACGGACAGACAGACGCACGAGTGATCCTATAAGGGTTCTGTTTATTTTGTACGGAACGCTAAAAAGAATTGAATCTAGTTGCTCATTCCAAAACGTATTTTCCTAGAATCTAGTTGCTCATAACAAAAGGTATTTTCCTATGAAGAAGAATTATTTATTTTATATAAGGTGACTTCACCGCTGACATAAATTATAAGTACAGCGTGGTACACAAAATACAAAATACCCAATAGACTACAAAACACCCCAATGACGAACTAAACAAAAATAAAACTGGCAGCTATTCCATACCAGACCATTATATTTATATTATGATAACTATTGTTTTACTTATCCCATTTTTTGATAATATAATATAGCTGCACTCAGGGATAATGTCGCTTCATATTAACGAAAAAAATTTTAGAAACGGACCAACAGTTTCATAAATTAGCCCGAACGAATACAAAGTTAACTTAAAAAAAATATAAAACATTTATTTCAGACAACAAAGTCCAAATACCAGGGAAAGTTGTTAGTTACAAGAATTTTGCTAATAACTAATAAGCAAAAGCAAACGAGTGGCGGCGTAGTGTGATTATAGTGATAAAGTCAATACACGTCCATACGTCCATCAATAGGTATATTTCCACACACAATAAGAGAATTCTTCAACAAATAAGGTACAGTACGCAAAGGAGATAAGTATCCATGTCGTCGGGAATAGTTGAAGATTTCTTAGAAACCAATGCGGGCTTTCAAATGAAATTTTATTAAATCATTGAACTGTTTATTCTCTATAAATTGTATTTTATTTTATTCATAAAAACCTATCGGTTCCTAAGTAAACTTCAACTGTTTCCGGCGACATGGATACTTATCTCCTTTGCGTACTGTACATACCCACACCCACACAATTTTCCCGAAATTTAATTTGCAACACCACGTGTTTGATTCCTCCCGATCCAGGGCTGTCACCTTCAGACGAAGCAATTTCACGATTCCCGAATATTTTTGTGGATATATCAAAGGTAAAACTCGTATTCCATTTAAGGGATCCACGGACTGAATAAATGCTTTTAAAAGGATATCCGGGTCGCTAGTTGAGATTGTGGTGAATTTTGCTGTTCTGTCATGCGGGCGGAAAATGCGCGTTTGAGGTTTTAGACTGAAGTTGGTTAAGGGAATTTTAGCGACACATGGAAGTTACGGGGTACAAACGGGGTGGATATTTAGAAGAGTGAATATTAAGCGGTCGCTGCTCTGATGAAATACTTACCAACCGGAGAGTAAATAAATATTAGTCTTTGCTTAGGGGACTGCCGTTTGATTGACAGAAAGACATTTTTAGATAAATATTTTTTTTCTATAAATCAAAATTTGGACCCCTATCGATGCATCTTTGTCAGCGCAGTGGTACAGTCAACAGCAAAAGTAAATGATCAAAATCAAAAATTCGATACTAATGAACGGAGTTCGCGTCAGACCTGTGTGGCGTCGAAGTGATTCAAAAGTATGTGTGTGACAATCACATACATTTAATAAATAAACTAGTAATAAATTATATAAATTAGTGTTAGTAAATTAGTATTGAATTTCTGATTTTGATCATCTACTTTTGCTGTTGACTGTACCTAATTTTTCAATGCCCTTCTTGAAGAAGTCAGGTGTACAGCCAACAAACCCTTCAATAATATTTTGTACTGCCTCTCGGGTATTGAATTTTTTCCCTGAAAGATACAAATGTAAGTAGTAGAACAAAAAACGAATCAATATACAAATGACTGAATTTAAAAATAGAGTTCCATATTAGAATTTATTGACAATTCAAAAGTGCCTGTAAATGGTTTAATTGAAATAAATGCTTTGACTTTGACTTTGACTTTGACTATTGCCAGCCATACATAAAATACGTTTCAAATGGCCAGTATTATAAAACGGCAACTTATTATTACCTAATCGTGGTAAAACTGTGTATTCACACCCCGTAAACGTGTGTATGCTACACTGCTTCTGCAGCCATATAGCCACAGCTTCTGTAGCTATATTCTTGCCCACCCCCCTTAACAGGATCCTGTCTACGCTCTTGGCGACAGTCATAGTAATCTAGTCAGAATAGTTTTCCAGAATGTTGTCTTTTCCTAACTTGGTTGGTCGGCTTCGAGTCTAACTGGATACAGCTGAATACCAGTGTATTACTGGGTAACACGAAACCTCTTGGTAAGACAGGTTGTTAGACTTTCTGGTTTTTAGTTACCCATAACGACTGTCAAAGATGTACAAATGACAGCCGGGGCCAACGTCTTTACATGCCTTCTGAGGCACGGATGGATCTCGGTATGAAATTGGTGGTCACTCGTCCACAGGCCGACCTCGGCATGCGTAGCTTGACCTTGACCGATCGACCCACATAGCTTTTAATTAGCCACGAGCCCTCTAATTTGGTCGATAGGATAACGGCACTAATATCTAGACTTGTGGATACCCTGTTGACAACTTGATTAAAATATGCTTATTTGTAAATCACGTACGAAACTTGAAATTCGGTACTACATAATTACATAAATGAATATACCACTTTTAACCACCACCATAACACCTACTGTGGTCGCCAACATGCATTGGCCAAGCATGTCGATTACGGCTGAACCCTTGGAGGAGACCTAAGTCCAGTAGTGGGCGTTTAAAGATTGACGATGATGATGATGATACTATTTGTGTATGACCGCGCTGTCGGTAGGTATACCCTTAACAGACGTATTTAATTTTTAAGAGAAAGGATAAAAAAAACGGCGACTGGAACTGCAATTAACTGGGACCGTTTCCAGTCGCCGGAAACCTCGACAGAAAAGGACTTGTAAAGGTACTTTCCTCACCAATACAGTATTTAACTCACTCTAAAAAGGAGGTTCGTTTATGATCGTAGGTCAATAATATTCACTTTTTTTGTAGGCTGTAAACTATTCTTACTTCCTCTACTTTTATCGATATTTCGTTCGATTTCTTTTGCGTGTGAACTTTGACCCTCGTTTGACACTGCTTATTTTCAGAGAAACATTTAATAATTTAAGCTTTCAAAGAAACATTTTTTCCTTTGACTGTACTGTTTTTGGCTTGAAAAATAGATTTTTCTTTTTTATTAAGCGTGGTCCTAGTAGCCGGATGAAAAAATTAAAATTAAACGGATCTGGCAACTGGGACCGTAGCTCTAGTTAATTGCAGTCCTAGTCGCCGGCAACCTCGACAGAAAAGGAAGGACTTGTAAGGATCCTTTACTCACCAATATGTACAGTATTTAACTCACTCTAAAAAGGAGATTCGTTTATGATCGTAGGTCAATAATATTCACTTTTCTTGTAAGGCTGTAAACTATTCTTACTCCTCTACTTTTATCGATATTTCGTTCGATTTCTTTTGCGTGTGAACTTTGACCCTCGTTTGACACTGCTTATTTTCAGAGAAACATTTAATAATTGATGCATTCAGAGAAACATTTTTTCCTTTAACTGTACTGATTTAAGCTTGAAAAATAGACTTTTTTATTTATTTAGGCGTGGTCCTAGTCGCCGGATGAAAAATATTAAAATTTAATGGATCGGGCAACTGGGTCCGTAGTCCCAGTTAACTGCAGTCCTAGTCGCCGGATACCTCGACAGAATAGGAAGGACTTGTAAGAGTACTTTACTCGCCAATACAGTATTTAGCTCACTCTAAAAAGGAGGTTCGTTTATAATCGTAGGTCAATAATATTCACTATTCTTGTAAGGCTGTAAATTATTCTTACTCCCTTATTACCTTTGAACTTCACGCCTGAATAATTAAAAACACCGCTTAATACTTTCTAACACATTGTATGTGGACTGACATCCTAGAGTTGCCTGGCCCACATTATTTAAGCAGGCCTGAAAATTAGATAATAGCCATGGGAATATAGTTAGTTATAAAAGAAGAAATACCAGATAAGGCTTGTATACATGCCAATAACCTTGAGCATTTGGCCCGTACTGTATTTGTGGACGAGTGCCGGGGTGATGTAGACGCAGTCTTTAATCGGACGCATTTTTTAATTTATAGTAACAAAAATAATACATATTTGTAAAAATTAACAAAACCAAATCATTTTCCTTTGTATTGCAAAGCAGTAAATATTTTTTTAATACTCTTTTGATAAGAAATTAAGGAGTAAAATGGTTTCATCTCAATGATTTGGAGGTGATTTGACATTTTTTTTCTTATTATGTGATAGCGATAGAAAAAATGTGGCTAAACCAAATTACGTATAATATCACGTAGATTACTAACAATTTTTCTCAGATGTAATTTCTCTGTAAATGCCGACGAAAAGTTGCTTCATCTGCATGCTTCTTTCAAGATTTTTTCGAGAGAGCAGCCTTAACAATGTTATTTCTCATTTATTTTGAAAATAGTAAGATTTTCCTTACTCGGGAGTCCTTTTCTCACATGCGATATTTGTACCCCTTTCATTGCATGGAGTTCTATTTGTTTATGAATAAGACCTGTACATTATTTTTGTACCCATGTCATAACAAATAATAAATAATATGATTGACTTGATTTGATTTGTACTTGCTAGTAATAATGTACCAGGTACCTTGTTAAATACCAAAATGCGTTATGAACCACGGAAAATGTCTGGCAGTAACGAATAATGGTTTTTTATGGTATCCTGTAAAAATTTTTATTAATTAATTAAAGTAATTATGTAAATAAAATATACCAATGCGATACTTTAACAAAACTAAAGGCAACAAAAATAAATGCATAAATCTAATGCACTTAAGTGAATTTCAGCAGTGAAAAAGACTACCGCCTCCAAAACGTAAGAAATTACTTTCAATTCGCAAGTTGGCGGCTTTGGTTTTGCTTGTTGTTTTGTATTGCCACCGACTTGCGAATTTAAAGTTATTTTTTACTTTTTGAAGACGGTTGCCTTTTTTGTTAAAATGATTCTTTTTTTCGTTTTTAGTGCCTATTTCTTATCATACAAATTACTTGCGAAACGGTGACATCAAACCAATTTAGTCATCCCTTAATTAGGGGTGGAATATTTTTTTAAAATTTATGTGGGACCAAATTTTAGATATACGCTATCAATTAAAGAAAATAATCATCGAAATCGGACTACACTGAAAAAAGTTATGCGTGGTCAAACATAAAAAAAATGTTCATACAATGAAACTGGGCCAAACTATGTTAATTTTTTATGGAACTAAATGGCAACTATTTCGCATCAAACTAAAGAAGAATCACGTAAATAGGATCATAAATCTTAGCGTAATCGGTGTATATATACATAAAAAAACCAATCGAACTGAGAACCTCCTCCTTTTTGAAGCCGGATAAAAAGGTCTACTCAACAGAAATAACATGAAGTAATCGTATGTCATAATAAAACCTAACTGTCACACATAAACGTAAGTGAATAAAATACCTTCAAAACCTTGTAAGGCCTGGCTTTTCCCAACTATGTTGGGGTCAGCTTCCAGTCTAACTGGATGCGGCTGAATACCAGTGTTTTACATGGAGCGACTGCCTATCTGACCCCCACCCAGTTACTGGGTAGCATGATAGGACTGGTTGTCAAACTTTCTGGCTTCTTTCTGGACCCATAACCACAATAATGATAGTCGGGACCACAGCTTTACGTGGTTCCTAAGGCACGGAGATGTTTCCGCATAAATTAGCTGGTCATCCATCCACGGGTAGACCGCGGCAAGTGTAGCTAAATCTTAAAAAATAAAACACAAACACAAGCGGAGGAATGGCAAGCTGGAAAGGATACAGGCAATCCAGGGAGGATATGCCATCCCTGGATACGAAGCTGACCTTCTGGCTTCTGCATCTGGACAGAGATAGCTTGCGACTTGGTGGCGGGGACAATCAACGGACACTGCTCACTGATCAAACCCTTTGTGAAAGGGCAACCCTTGGAACACCAAATTCTCTTGCGGACGCCCTGAGAAGACTGGGAAGACTGATCTGTTTCTGGAGGAAGGTGGGCTGGTTGGAGTAATCGGCCGCCATGGCTCACGTACAATGGTCCATTTTTAAAGGACTAAGTGCGGAAACCAAACCCCTCTAATATAGAACATAGTGTAGCTTAATCGTGACCGATCGATCCGTATAGGTGTTGCTTAGCCGCAGGCTACGAAGGAAGTACGTTTCTAAACGTAATATCATAGAGTAGTAATTTGTCTGTCACAGACCGTGGCGTGCTGGGCACATACTGGTTTGTCATATATACATGACTGTCAAAAGGCTCCCTTAAAATGTCAGCGATATCAAAATGACGTATCATCTGACTACTTTCAGATCTTGGACTAATACTTAAAACTTCTAAAAGCAATTTTCTATTTAAATATTCAGTGTTCCAAGTAGGTTCTCATGCTACACCGGAAATAGTCAATGTAGGAAAGTTGATCGAAGTAAATTGGGGGTAGATTATTGAATTACTGGTGGGGTAGGTCAGTATTACCTATTGAAAGTGTCTCACGTGCTTCGTAGCATGTGACTACGCGGTAACAAGATTCTATTGTTGTAGGAAGTTAGGTAAGTGCTGTTGTTCTGTGAGGGAAATTATGCCTTAATTAACGGTCTTTATAATATATTTTACCTTGTATCCGAGAATTTTTGATTAAGTTTCCATTAGGTAATGTGTTGTATTGTTTTAACCGAATTTAAAATAAGGTTAAGGTTTCGGTGTGTTTTTCTGTTTTCAATAAAAATAGTCTGTCGTTGATATACATTTATACTCCATGCCCAAATAATTATTAGTAATTTTATTGTTGAAATGACTGAATTTTATGTTTTTTTTCATGATTTTACTTTGCTTTTTGGTTATCGTGAAAAATGATGTTACATGCTTGATTTTGCAGAAGGCGCGTACGCTCCCGAAGTTAATATGGAAAAGTTTGGGGGATAGTGTCCCTTCTCACACTCACGCAGCCAGTACTAGTTTGACAGACCCCACCGCTCACACATACACAATTTTTAACACCGGACCAAATAAAAAGGTCTGCATTCGTATATCTCAACTAGACAAAGTTCAATTGAGTATATCCGAGGCACTTTTAAAGTTGCTTATAAACATCATAAGATGCAGAGGCCGATTACGCTGGTTTGGTTACATAGCGCAGGTATGAACACCACATGACGAGATGAGTGACGGATATAGACGAGGGCAAGAGGGACCATCTCCAAGGATATGACAATGCCAGGCCTAACGACACCAATGACCCTTATTTTTTTGTTGCTTGGTGGAAATCCTCATGGACGTCTTCCATCGTGGGGGTGATGGAGGGGGGCATACCGGTCTATTTCCGGCTTCAACCACCGCGGTGTTCCACCTCTGCCTATGGCTGGGGGTGCAAGATTCGCTTAAGCATTCAACACCAGCAATGACCCAAGATCGGAAAAGTAGCGACGAGGTATCAGGAGGGCCGACTCCAAATTTAAAATGCGCCAGGGAAATGATGAAGATTTGCTACTACCCATAAATCAAACACCTCTAATTTACCACGAATTTACCGTAACATTTAACAAGTCGCCAGTAAAACGTATCGATTGCAGTTACTTAATGTCTGAATCAAATATTGAACACAATCAGAGTCGGCCATTCGTTATATGCATGTCACTCAGGGCCATTCTTTGACATGAATAGTGACGACTTAAGACACTGAATAAGGCATAAGCGAGTGTTTAAGATTACCTAGTTCTTTCCACAACCACTATGCCATGGTTACGGTACCATTTGAGAATACACTTGATTGAAAATTAGACTTTACTATCTTTTGTGAAATATTTAAATAATGTCCTCATTACGGGAGCCCAAGCAGACCAATGGCCTGTAGACAATATCCCTTTCTATTAGCGTTAACACCAACGGAAAAATCATGGAGTGGACGTTTGCTTACCAGAGGTCACGTGATGCAATTATGTCAACTGCATACAATTTAATTTTTCCGTTGGCGTTAACGCTGAAAAGGGATTTTGTCTATAGGCCCAGGGCTGTGAAATGTAGTTAATAACTACATAGTTCCAAGAAAAAACAAATTTAGTCCTAAATAATCCACAAATCTTCACTGTGTAACTGGTTAGGATTGTGACAGGACTTCAGCATCAAAATTTTACACGTAGGAGCACTCATGAAAAAAGTAAACAGTTAATCGTGAAAAAGTTATCTACCATTTTGTACCAACAAAATGTTGAAAATTAATCATTTCCGCTTTAGCCTGTAACTAGCGCCCATATTCCAACATATAATTAACTGCTCGTACTGAAATTTGAAATAATTTAACATACGACAGCTTATCACGTAAGAATTAGTAATGAGTATCGGTAAAGAAGAGCTTACACGAGTACAAAGTGAATTCTATTATTATGAAATTGGTGTCGGCAATAGGTACTGCTACAATCTAAGGGGCAATTATTATTATAACATTCGCATTTTGGTTTATCTGTCAAAATGCCTAGTATTGCTTAAATTATTGACACCTTTTTGACATTGATAGTCGCTGAGGGCAGATTGTAATCATTGCTGATAGGTAATAACCAGCGCTAGGCACAAGTGGTCTGACATTTTATGCTGAACTGGGCCTGTTTGTCGCAGCTGTGGGGCACACAATAATATTTTTTATTTATTTCTGTTTTTTTAAACCTTTTAATTATTGTTTTTGTGTGCACATGGCCTGTGTGTGTCAGAAAACGATTTTTCTTTGTTTCTTTATTTTCTAATATTACAGTTGAATACCCCGTTGGCCTCTTGGCCGCAAGAGCGACTCCTGAGCTCCTGGGCTCGATTCTCAGATTGAGCATTGGGTCTTGGGGCATTTGTGCAATGGGATTCGATTTACAGCAGCCACCTGCACCGCGCAGCTATCTCAGGAACAGTCTCAATTAAGCGGTCGGGTTATAACCTATTTCGTAATTCCAGAATCACCTCTCCCGAAACTCTAAGGAGACAGAATTTCTATTCTCAGCCTCGAGATGCAGGTACCAGTATCTACATTGTCAACTTTTTTTAAGTAGGTACTTTCAAACAAAGGAATTGGTGCTTACAGCTAAGCTGAAACCATTTATTTTCTAATATTGTGAGTGTACTGAGCAGTTCAGTGTTTTACATTACTCATTTAAAAGCGTAAGGTACGCCGTACATTATCTCATACAACCTTCAAGTCCAAATACAAAGTACTTGGAAATTTATGAACCGAAAAAATGTTCTTTACTGTCTCTTTAGAGTTTATTAGGACAAGCTACATTATTCCCAAACCAACTTCTGAAGGCCAGAATCAATAGTGACGACTACTCGTGCCGAGGTATGAAGTACAGAGTCCCAGAGAAACGATTCAACTATCTTGGATCCCACAACGAAATGAATCAGACAAGAACAACGAAGGAGTGACTATGAATGTGACCTTAAAGATGCATTACAACAATCAAGAAACTGGCTTGACCAGAACAACTTGATATTAAATCTTAATAAAACTAAAATTATGCAATTTCGACAAAGAGTTACTACCCCTGACATTAATATATCTTTTAATAATAATATAATTGAAAATGTAGGACATATCAAGTTTTTAGGATTAACAATAGACTCTAAACTGACGTGGAAAGAACATAAACATTTTAATTAAAAAATTAAGCAGGTTTGCCTTTGCTCTTCACAAACTAGCAAAAATTGTAAATCAGGCAGCTGTCGTAACCGCGTATTATGGCTATGTAGACTCTATACTTCGTTACGGAGTAATTTTCTGGGCAAATTCATGTGAAAAGCATGATATCTTTAAAGCACAAAAGAGGTGCATTAGGTCCATATGCAATCTTAAATCAACAGATAGTTGCAAATCACATTTTACTTCCCTCAAAATACTAACGCTGCCTTGTCCTTACATTTACGAGACCGCATTGTTCGTGAAAAAGAACGGTGAGTTATTTAAAAAAACTTCAGAGCAAAGTTATAGATCTATAAGACCAACATATCGACATGAATTATGCCTTAGAAGATCAAAAACAGCCCTTATGCACAAGAGCATACTATGCATGGCTCCAAAAAATTTTAATAAGCTACCAAATAGCATAAAAGATTTAAACGTGACCCAATTTAAACGCACCCTAAATAATTTTTTAACAGACAAATGCTACTATACCATTGACGAATTTCTTGCTGACAACATTCCTTGTGACTGATCCTGTATTTTTAATTTTAAAATGTAATTAATTTCTAAAGATTTTGAATTTAGTAGAATTGTCTTGAGTTTGTTTAATTTATTTTATTGATATAATTGTCTAATATTGTTACATTATATGAAATTATTATTGTTAAATTTGAAATTGCTATTTTGTGTATGCCCAAAGGGTAGATTTTTGAGTTTCTGTAAAAATCTGTAAGACCTGTTATCACCAGAAATCGCACAAATAAATACTTTGACTTTGAGTAATCCGTCGCTGTTCTTGGTTCTTCTAATTCATTTCGTCGAAGACAGAACACTGCATTTTCCACTTCCTCCCGTATCAAGCAGGAGACAGAAGAGAACCAGGCCAATAGACACAAAGGGACCTTTACTACTGGGAGAAGCCCAGTTACCAAGCACTACGGATTAAGTTAACATTCATAAATTACGTTCATATCATAAATAGGTCATATCATAAATTTCCAAGACGTTTAAGAGTTTGTTTTAAAAGTTAGTTCATCATTTCAGCCGAAAGACGTCCACTGCTGGACATAGGCCTCCCCCAAGGGGGGGTTTTGTCATAATCGCCACGCTTGGCAGGCGGGTTGGCGATCGCAGTATGGTTGTTACAAAGGCACAGAGAACGCTGCTGCCAATTCTCTGGTACGTCCCTTAGTCGCCTCTTACGACACCCACGGGGAGATATGGGATGGTGCTATTTTTTTACGTCCGACACCATACGGACAAAAAAAGTTAGTTATAAGTAGTTATTACGCATACATATAGCGAATATTGGCAGAGGGGTGAGAAAATATAATTATTTTTTAAGAATTTCCCTGTTTTAAAACTATGTGAAAATTGATAATGCTTCAGGCTCAGACCAATATTTATTAGTCTGAGGCTTCAGGATTGTACGTAGCGTAGGAAAGTTGAGAGTGTATTTTTTGTAACTAATATATTTTTAACAATAAGTAGTTAGTCGGAGTGTAAAACTCGACCAACACAGGAGGCACTCGTAAAGCTCTTTTTTGACTGCCGGTAGCTTGGCCACCCTGCACCAGTGGGCTACATTTTTTTAATATTTTGAAATGAAATATTTGAAACGAATTATTTAAAAATGTAATCGAAATACGTACCTACGTTTACAAATAAGCAAACGTAAGATAAGTAATAATATTTGATTATTCCTTTTTTGTTCTAAAAACATTACAATAATCTTATCCAAATAATATCACAAAATTGCTGTATCTCCGGATGGAATAAAGGAAACAATATACCTGAGACAAATAATTTTGTAAGCAAATTACTTACGGTCCAAGATCCTAGAGTGTCCAGACCCACATCACGTCGTTAAATAAAAACTGTACGGTCACGATGGTGAAGCTACGCTTACCACGGTCAGTCGGTGGATGGCTGATAATATACTGAAACCCCTCCGTGCCTTGGAAAGCACGTAAAGTTGTTAACCCGGGCGGTCATTCTTCAATTTTTGACAGTCTTCAAATGATGATAATTGTGTACTCATTAGCTTAATTTTTATAATATAAATAATGAACTGAGAGATTTGGCGCTGTACGCCGAGACACAGGTTTTCACCTAGTTCGACTGCAGATGCACCTATTGCTCCTATATTGTTTTGAATTATTAATAGTTGACCAGATTTTAAGTTAATTGGTTGTGTACAAACTATATTATTGCTATAGTTAAATTATTATTAACTAGCTGGCCCAACAGACGTTACTCTGTCAATTAGTTTTTCAATTTTCTTACCGTATTATAAACCTTTCCTGGACTTCCACAAATTATTTAAGACCAAAATTAATCAAATCGCTCCAGCCGTTCTCGAGTTTTAGCAAGACTAACGAACAACGAACAACGATTGATTTTTATGTTTAGACAGACGTCCTGTCAGTCGATTTTTCAACATTTTTATTATATAGATTATGACGCCACGTGAAATGTGGCGATACTAAGAAAAGTAAGCGCACGCATCATGTTAAAATAAAATTTACGTTTTCATGACCAAACAATTGAAAGAAAAAAACGTCGGCATCATTTGACGCGTGAGATCTAACGATTGAAATTTTTGTTTTAATGTGTCCTCAAAATGTTTGCCTTGGCTAAAAAGACGTGGGTCTGTGTACCTACTCTTGGATCTCAGTCTATTATATTATTTGGATTAGAAAATAATTACCGGATGTGCGATGTGTGTCCGTATTGTCTTTGTCATTGGTGCGTGTATCAATATATCCTTATTTACTGATTTAATCCCGACAGTGACGTCTGTCCTCTTCCTCTTGTATTATTGCTTCCATCTTATTTCTTTTAGTCCTTTTTATTAACTGAAATATTTGCAAAGTGTTAGTAGTATGTTGGATTATTACAAGCGATTTCTTTGGAACATTTAATTAATGCCCCACTGCAGGTTTAATTATTTATTGGCTAAAAATATGACCTCCTCTGTTCGT
Organism: Charanyca ferruginea; assembly: GCA_947361185.1. Lineage (NCBI taxonomy): Eukaryota > Metazoa > Arthropoda > Insecta > Lepidoptera > Noctuidae > Charanyca > Charanyca ferruginea. The sequence continues at coordinate 23,612,593 of OX376058.1, read as the reverse complement.
ATAAAAGTCCTCTTAAAATACGAGTTAGTTTACAACTTCACACCTCCAATACCGACCAGCTTAATGTTAACTATCTTTTAATGATTAAAAAACATTTTGAAATCTGATCCAGTTTGTCCCCTTGCTGTGCTCCTCCAGCGTCGTCCTTAGTCAAGGTCCGTACCCCACAGCGGGTGCCCTTGGCGCTTAGTCGCAGTCTGGAAAGAGGTCTTAATTTTCAAGGCACCACAGTAAAGCTCGTTTAAACAGCCTAGTTGGGTTCTGGTGACCTGTGAGATGTATATCTGAAAGTATAATAATTAATGTCCCATAAGAGTGTCGTCAGGATAATGTAAACAGCATGCATCGTCATCTCATCGTTTAGACGCCCGCTGTTGGGTATAGGTCTCCTCCAAAGACCTCCACCTGTGTTAGACGCGCGATTAGCAATAGCATGCATATTGCTACTATTTACTACCCACACATAGAATACAATAACTTAGTACCTTCCTCCAGGTGGTGGTGGTGTGTGTAGGTACACACACTATAGTTAGCAAAAGGCAATAAACATATTAGATTCTATGCTATTTATACACATAGAAATTGAATAAATCAACCCCAATTTGATATGTCAGAGTTTAGTTAGGTGTGGAAAATTTAATTTGGAGGGCGTGCCAGCCCTTTGTAATTCAATTAGCTCATGTCGTTTTAGAAGGCTTATTCCCATAACTAAAAACTAAAAATCTAGTCTAGCAATGCCTGTGCAATGTTTTTGACAATCAATGTCAAAAAATTAGGTAAATTAGAGGCATTTTTGACAGACAGAGAAAAGAAGGCAAACATTCAGAATACCACCACACTTTTTATCACCACAGATTTAAAAGATGTACAGTCTGTACCTTATTGCATGAAAAGATGGTCACGCTGTCATCTGTCCTGCCTTAGAGCTGGACTAACCACCAGTTGGAAATATTCATTAAAACTATGAAACCAATATATCCTTCATTACCATTTTTATTATATAGGTTTGTATGTAATATTGACTAGTTTTTACGTCATTATATTAAGTTAATGTTGTTTTAAGTATGTTATTATACTTGGTAGCATTTTCAATATTAAGTTAAAATAGTGTCATAAAAAAAGCTTTTTACAAAAAAGACAACCGCCTTCAAAAACACAAAGCCACCGCCACCGACTTCCGAAAGTAAAGTAATGTGTGTTCTGTGCTAAAATTATTTATCACTTTTTAGTTTTTGAAGGCGGTTTTGGTTTTTTTGAAAAAACTTTTTTGTGCTCTAGAATTATGATTTAAAAATCTGAAATGTTAATCGACTTTCGTTGCTGACCGTACGAATACGTCTTTTATTTGCTTCCATTGTGGAAGGCAATTCAGAAAACTCATCACCTGCCTAGCCTTTTTCCCAACTATATTTGGGTCGGCTTCCAGTCTAACCGGATGCAGCTCAATACCAGTGTTTTACATGGCGCGACTGCCTGTCGGACCTCCACAACCCAGTTATTGGGTAACACGATACCCCTTGGTAAGACTGGTTGTCCGACTTTCTGGCTTCTGACTACCCATAACGACTGACAAAGATCTACAAATGACAGCCGGGACCTACTGTCTCCTGCTTGATTTGGAGGGAAGTGGAAAATATGTTTTTCTTACTCCTCCGCTGTTCTTTTCTGATTAATTTCGTTGCGGAATCCAAGACAGTGGAATCGTTTCTCTGGGACTCGTCGAGCTTCATTGCTCCGGCGCTTTTCTGGTGGTCGCCACTGTTGATTCTGGCTTACAGGAGTTACAGTGGTTAGGGAATAGCGTGGCGGGCTAGTCCCAAAAAAAAAAAAAAAAGCCGGGCCAACGGCTTTACGTGCTTTCCGAGGCACGGAGGGAACTCGGTATGAAAGGGATGGTCACCCATCCACATACCGACAGCGGCAAGCGTAGCTTAACCTTTGACCGACCGATCGATCTGTTCGGCTTTTACCTAGCCACAAGCTCCTCTACATTATCCCTATAGGTCGGGGGTTCGATTTCCGCACGGAACAAATATTTGTATTGCCTACAGATAGTTGTTCCGGGTCTGACTATTTGTGTATGTGAGTTTTATATGTTTGTAAACGCACTCACGACACAGGAGAAATTCGTAGTATGGGGAAACGTTTTTTAAATAATCAAAATATCCATCGTCTTCATTAAAAATTTGATTACACCATTTGGAGGTCAGATAGGCCGTCGCTCCATGAAAAAAAGCTTTTTACAAAAAAGACAACCGCCTTCAAAAAGTGAAAAATAACTTTAGCACAGAACACACATTGACTTTAGTTTCGAAATTCAGTGGCTTTGTTCTGTTTGTTGTTTTGTATTGCCACCGACTTCCGAAACTAAAGTCAATGTGTGTTCTGTGCTAAAGTTATTTTTCACTTTTTGAAGGCGGTTGTCTTTTTTGTAAAAAGCTTTTTATTTTCCGCTTTTTAGTACCTCCTTCTCATTCAAATCTATTAAGAAGAGATTGAAAGTTAACTACTACAAAGATTTATGAAACTAAAACCTCGTCTATGTAAAATTTTTGGGTATTTGTTGATTTTTCAAAAAGTGCTGATTCAATTTCGATAAAATTTATATGGGTCCACCCCTGAAGCATATACCCTATCTATAAAAAAAAGAATTTTCAAAATCGGTTTACGTTTGCCTGAGAAATCGCGTAACAAATCGCGCACATACTTATTGCAAATTTAAGACTTATACGGTTTTCTCATGGATGCCATGGTCAGAACTGGACCAAATTAAAATGGGACCACACGGGAAGCACTAGCTTCCAAATAAAAAAAGAATCATCAAAATCAGTTCACCCAGTCCCGAGAAATCAGGTAACAAACATAAAAAAAAAACTTGAGAGGTGTCAAGGGACACCCGGATGGAACGAAGTTCCTTTCGATTAATTAGTGAAGGAATTGTAATAAAATTTTTTTTTTTTTTAAGTTATAATAATATTTTTTTTATTATTAACAAATATAATGTAATTAAAAGACAATTTAATTAAACGTGCCCGTTTATGTATCGAGCGAAATGGACTCCATATTGAGCAGTTGCTTCGATACAGGGAAGTGTAAATTTTATACCTAATAGGTAAGTTTTTTAATTAAGCCAAAGTTTCTAGCAAAAGAGTACCTACTCACTTACCTACTTACAACTACAAATAATTCGCCAATGAATCGGTTGCACATAGCTCCTATTGTCCGGTCGGCTGGTGCCCGACCGGACAATAGGAGCTATGTGCAACCGAATTTCACGGTTAATGTGGGTGCCCGACCGGACAATAGGAGCTATGTGCAACCGAATTTCACGGTTAATGTGTAAAATTAAGGTTTTAATTCGCTCCAATATTTTCATAGAAAAGCCGCCATTCAACTAATAATGAACTCTATTTGACAGTTCCAACGATTTAATTTTTCTGTTCGAATTGTCTGCGTTTGTGAAGTAATAAAAATAGCAAAAATAAGGTTTTAATTCGCTCCAATATTTTCATAGAAAAGCCGCCATTCAACTAATAATGAACTCTATTTGACAGTTCCAACGATTCAATTTAGCTTATTATAGCATGTCGTGACAACTTTTCATAAGAATTTTTTCCGTCTAGCCCCCTTTCACAACGCGCGATAAGGAACTTCGTTCCAAAAAAAAAAAAAAAAAAAAAATACAGACGAATTGATAACCTCCTCCTTTTTTGAAGTCGGTTGAAAAGTCAATATGTTTCAAATTTAAAAACCGAAAAGCCAAAGCCGAAGCCGAAGCCGAAGCCGAAGCCAAAGCCGAAGCCACAGCCGAAGCCACAGCCGAAGGCAAAGCCGAAGCCGAAGCCGAAGCCGAAGCCGAAGCCGAAGCCGAAGCCGAAGCCGAAGCCGACGCCACAGCCGAAGGCGAAGCCGAAGCCGAAGCCGAAGCCGAAGCCGAAGCCGAAGCCGAAGCCGAAGCCGAAGCCGAAGACGAAGCCGAAGCCGAAGCCGAAGCCGAAAGCCGAAAGCCGAATGCCGAATGCCGAATGCCGAATGCCGAATGCCGAATGCCGAAAGTCGAATGCTGAAAGCCATCGGGGTGTTAACGAAACTCCGATGGCCGCGGATTAAAATTCGAGTTGCGTGTTTAAAATTGCACAAATAGTTGTGCAAACAGCGTTGCTAGCTCCTCGAATGTTGTAAAAAAAAAGTGTTTCTACGGCATAACAGAATTTTTAGAACATAAAAATAATTGTTTGGAGTATTAATTAATGAATTTATTATAAACCAATTAATGAAATTTGTGTGTATTAATAATAATGTGTGATAAAAATTTAATAATAATAATGAAACAATAATGTAATTTTAATGAAATAGTAATTTAATAATAATATCTACTAATAATGGCATTTAAACATTAATAATTAGCACACTTGCTTGCAGGTAGAAAACTGTGACTAAACAAACAAACATAAACAAAGTAAACATTTTTGATTTGATTTGATTTGATTTACTTTTTTTTGACTAAATACGAATTCGCACCAAAATCTATGACAGACTCATTCGCAGCTCCTAGATTCTGTGCAGCTCGCTGTTCGCTCCCACATAGTTTTTTCCGTTATCGGAATACATGGTAACATGCTTTGCCAGGCCTCTCAATAAACCTACGCATCCATAGTATAAATGCGTTGCTACTTAGGTCGCTGACCACCTCTAAATGAAAAACAAACAAACAGACAGAGATAACATTAAGACGTTCTTGAACCACGACCTATGCGACTAGAAAGTTGCTGTGAGATTTTAGCTAATTTTAATAATGATTGGTGCAATTCAATGACAGTGACTTTACCTTTTATCCTATTATTTTTATTTCTATTATTATTTATGAAACAAAGAACGTAACCAAAAACTCAGCAATTTGTATAAATTGAAATACCTGTCAAACACACACACACAAGGAACACACTGAATATTTAAACTAAGCATTGTCTCAGGTAACTGAATTGTGTTAAGGCCATTTGTGTTCAAGTTCAAGCTGTGTTAAAAAGGAAGCAACATGCCACGACAATTTACTTTCTTGCAGATGCTGCGGCATTATTTCGCGAGAAATAAGATCAGCCGGATTGTAGGTACGTATCGCCATTTATGGTCGCCGGTGAGCTCTTGAATTTCTTGTATTCTGTTGCATACAAAGGTTTTGAGCGTTCTCGGCTGTGATTGAATCCAGCATAACACTATTGATGAATTCGACCAAAGAAAGCAGCGAAGATACCTTTAAATCTTTATAACGTAAAGACTGCAAGACCTTCGTGAGCAATCGAGCCGCTAGTAATGCACCCATCAACTCAAGCCGGGGTATTGTTAACTCAGGTTTCAATGCCAAGGGAAAGGTTGCTCCCATATTCCTTGGCATTGAAAGTCCTCCAGTTTAAGCTGCCTCATAATATCGAACTAGCTGATCCGACTTTCTTCCGTCCCTCTGTAAATTCGAAGCAAATCAAGCTTGAGCACAAAATAATCCCACTCTACAGAGTTCAAAATTAGGCTGGTTGATCGATATCAACCAGTCTAATTTGGTGTGGGACCCGATGTCCCACTGGGAAGGATCAGTCACACAAGATTGTTAGTAACTTTTCAAGAGAGGTACAGGATTCGCTCTCAAAATTTTGGGAAATTGAAGAGTTACCGTCACTTCACAGCCCAATGCTTTCTAAGGTTGAAGAATTTTGTGAAGAGCTTTTCTTAGAAAACACCAATGGACTTGATAATGCCACCAAATCGCAAGTCAAGCATTTTGTCTCTAAATATGATGAAGGAATGTTGCGAGTTGGTGCTCGCATTCAGCGGGCATCTGTGTCCTATGACAAAAGGCATCCCATTCTGATTGACTCGAAACATTCTTTCACCAAAATCCTTTTTAGAAGAGAACATCTTCGCTTGTTACACTGTGAGCCGCAACAGTTGTTGTGCTCAATACGCGAAACCTTTTGGCCTACTGGCGGAAGGGTTCTTGCTTCACAGACCGTCAACAAGTGCGTACGTTGCACTGGACTAAACGGTAAGACTTAACAACCTCTGATGGGTTACTTACCTAAGCCTCGCGTCACACCTAGTTCTCCCTTCGAGACCTGTGGCACCGACTTTGCTGGTCCCTTTCACATTTCTAGTCGCAAAGGTCGTGGTTCAAGCACCTCTAAATGTTATCTCTGTCTGTTTGTTTGTTTTTCTACGAAGGCTTTACAATTAGAGGTGGTCAGCGACCTAAGTACCAACGCATTTATACTATGCTTGCGTAGGTTTATTGCGAGGCGTGGCAAACCATGTACTATATATTCCGATAACGGAAATAACTATGTGGGAGCGAACAGCGAGCTGAACAGAATGCTATGAGCTGCAAACGAGCCTGTCGCAGATTTCGGTGCTAGCAAAGGTATTACATTCGTATTTAGTCCTGCTTACGCGCCTAATGTCGGTGGGATCTGGGAAGCTGGAGTGAAGGCCGCAAAATTTAATTTAAAGCGTATCGCGGGCAATTCCAGTTTAAAATTCGAGGAGCTAGCAACCAGGCACCTAGTTCTCCCTTCGAGACCTGTGGCACCGACTTTGCTGGTCCCTTTCACATTTCTATTCGCAAAGATCGTGGTTCAAGAACGTCTAAATGATATCTCTGTCTGTTTGTTGGTTTTGCTTTCGTAGCAAAGGCTTTACATTTAGAGGTGGTCAGCGACCTAAGTACTAACGCATTTATATTATGCTTGCGTAGGTTTATTGCGAGGCGTGGCAAACCATATACTAATGGTAATAACGGAAATAGCTATGTGGGAGCGACCAGCGAGCTGAACAGAATGCTATGAGCTGCGAACGAGTCTGTCGCAGATTTCGGTGCTAGCGAAGGTATTACATTCGTATTTAGTCCTGCTTACGCGCCTAATGTCGGTGGGATCTGGGAAGCAGGAGTGAAGGCCGCAAAATTTCATTTAAAGCATATCGCGGGCAATTCCAGTTTAACATTCGTGGAGCTAGCAATGCTGTTTTGCACAAATAGAGGCAATTTTAAACTCGCGGCCGCTGACTCCGATGTCCGCGGATCCATCGGATTTAACTCCGTTAATACCCGGACACTACCTCATCGGGCGTCCGTTATCTTCACTGCCGTCGCCTGTCACCGAGAAGATATCAATAAATAGATAAAAGCTAAAGCAACACTTCTGGAGTCGTTGGACGAAGGAATTTTTGGCCGAGCTACAACAGCGTGTGAAGTGGCGTCGCAGCGAGGGTCCAGGCGTCACAGTGGGAGACCTGGCCGTAATCAAGAATGAGCAGCTACCACCTTTGAAGTGGGTGCTAGGACGCATTAACAAACTATATGTCGGAGCCGACGGTGTCGGCAGGGTTGTAGATATTACCATAAGCAAAGGCATCATACGCAGAGCTGTCACAAAGGTTTGCGCCCTGCCAACGGGAGATTCGCTGTAGTTTCTTGGAATCACGGATTCCAAGGGGGGGAATTATGTTAAATAACATACATTCAGCAAACGATGAGTGGAATAAATGTCGGCGCTAGAAGGTGCGTGACTAATCTCTTACCGCCATGGAGCATCGCGCGACGGACGAGTAAAAAGAACTATAAGAAGAAAACAATGTACAATCTAATATGTTATCAATGGCTGTTCCTTTTGATTGAAAGACGTTTGTGATTTTATTAATTACTAGCAACCCGGCCCGGCTTCGCATGGGCCTAAAGCCTTCTGCGATTGGACTATCCAACACAAAAAGAATTTTTCGATTCGAACCAGCAGATCCTGAGATTAGCGCGCTCAACCAAACAAACAAACAAACTCTTCAGCTTTATAATATTAGTATATAGATATTTAAATACTAAAATTGAAGAAAGCGTTTCTTATTATCAATCTGTGATCGAGTTGACCGTAAACACCAATATTTTTTGATAATCTAACTGACGGATTAATTCGTTTTTTTTGGTAAAATACCCTATTATAAAAGTCAGCCAGTACCCCAATCTGTCAAATACTTTTGATTGATTTTCAACTTAATTACAAAATAATAAGGTTCAGGTTCAATTGGAAAAAAATGTCAGTTTGGGATAGCTTGATGTGCTGGCGTCTGTACATGCTCGTGCCCAGGGGGCCAAGTCTGCTATTTTTATAATTTCGTCATTCCAACACGATCCCATTGTCATTTTGCTAAAAGTTCGTAATCTGCTAAATCCATAATGGTCGATCATTGGTCGGTCAATGCTCTCGTAATAGAATTTATTGTGTTATAATGAGATTGTCAACAAATTTGAACATTTATTTATGCCAGATTACATTTATATATATTTTTACATATTATTTAAAAGTGTTATAAGCAATCTGAAGTTGTAAGAAGTTCGTATACTAAGTCAGTCATTAATTTGTCATTATGTACGAGATTACCATTCTATATCATTTCTTTCAATGGAGTGTCATTGTTTGACCATTGGAAAGTCATAATGACGCCTTTATATTAGTAGATTACCAAACTTGTCAAAATCAACAATTATGAAATCAATGATAGACCATTCTGACTTGACACTATTGTAATAGCAGACTTGAGGCCCTGTTGCGAAACCTCGTGCATTAGAAACAGACGACTTAACTGGGTAATTACGAGCATAATATTGCTGATTTTTAGGGTTCCGTAGCCAAATGGTAAAAAACGGAACCCTTACAGATTCGTCATGTCTGTCTGTCTGTCCGTCCGTATGTCACAGCCACTTTTTTCCGACACTATAAGAACTATACTGTTGAAACTTGGTAAGTAGATGTATTCTGTGAACTGCATTAAGATTTTCACACAAAAAAATTAAATTAAAAATTTAAAAAAACCCCCAACGCAAAACATAAAAGCGATTATGTAAAAAGTAAAAAATAATACTTTTGTTGAGCCATCAAATGTTTGTTCGTTGAAATGGCGCTATAATGTCGCGGCGGGGTACCGCTTAAGTAAGTCAGTCCCTCAATTTCATTCACTGTATTAATTTACCAGCATTTCCGACCAATTTGCTTCGATATTATCAAATTTTTGTTGCTAATCTAGTTGTTAATCTTGTTGCAAATCTAGTTACCATCAGTTCGCTATTTTAGATATTTAGTTATTGCTTTAAACTTAGCGGTACCCCGCCGCGACATTATAGCGCCATTTCAACGAACAAACATTTGATGGCTCAACAAAAGTATTATTTTTTACTTTTTACATAATCGCTTTTATGTTTTGCGTTGGGGGTTTTTTTAAATTTTTAATTTAATTTTTATTTTAAATTTTTTAAATGTAATTTAGTTTGGTTTTGTGTGGTCAGTGTGGTCACCTATAATAATATGTTTGAAAGCAAAGTAAACATCCGGTATGCGTCTAAGATCCCTACCGCAGCAAACAAAAGAGCTGATAACTTTAAAACTGCTGAACCGATTTTGATGAAACATGTCTAAGAACCATCGCTAGAGAATCTACTTTCAAATAAAAAAAACCGCATTCAAATCGGTTCACCCGTTAAAGAGCTACAGTGCCACAGACAGACACACAGACACACAGACACACAGACACACAGACACGTCAAACTTATAACACCCCTCTTTTTCGTCGGGGGTTAAAAATAGAAAAAAAAAACAATTAATTTTGGAGGTTCCCCATACTTAGAACTGAAACTCAATTTTTTTTTTTTCATCAAACCCATACGTCTAGGGTATCTATGGATAGGTCTTCAAAAATGATATTGAGGTTTCTAATATCATTATTTTGTAAACTGAATAGTTTGTGCGAAAGACACTACAAAACTGGTAAAATGTGTGTCCCCCTCCCTGTAACTTCTAAAATAAGAGAATGATAAAACAAAAAAAAAATATGATATACGTTACCATATAAACTTCCACCGAAAATTGGTTTGAACAAGATCTAGTAAGTACCTAGTATTTTTTTAATACGTCATAAATCGTAAACCGCAATTTACCTTTCATTCAATCAACTCAAATATAAAAATAAAAAAACTTTTATATTATGTTACTTGCTGCTACGAAACCCTTAATGGGCGAGTCCGACTCGCACTTGGCCACTTTTTTGTGCTGTTATAGTACTCTACAAAGTTAAATTATGTAGTAGGTATAAACAAAGGCATTCACGCAGTCAGCGATCTTTTCCAGCACCTATTATATTACCGGGCAGCTATTATATAAGGGTAGATTTCAGGTAAACAAAAGCGGTTTCAAACGAAAATAAATACCTCGTATGCATGAGACGTAGTGACGTACGCGTGTGGCTATTCGCATGATGTCTGACGTCAGTGAGAACCACCCTTAGTATAAGGGAGGCAGCCGACGTACGAGCAGGAGAATTAAACTGTTTGGCTTTGGTTTTGTTTTTATTGTTTTAAGATTTATAGGACTACTGGATCAGTATTAAACCTGTTTAGATCGCATAACAATAAGAAGGTTGCGTAAACAATTTAAAAAAACTTCGCTGTGCCTGTATTGGGGATTACTTTATGAACCTCATATTTTTCTATTTAAAATCAAATTCAAATCATGTATTTCAATCAGACCATTAAAGGCAGTTACGAACGTTATTTACAAGAGAAAAAATAAATGAATCTAGTTTCCCCCTGTTAAAAGGTGGTTTCGTATGGATATGAATGGACAAGAAATTCCAAAATAAACTCTTTAAAAAAAATGTTTTACAATAGTTTGTGTAGGTACAGACGTCAGCACATCAACCCATACCAAACTGTCACTTTTTTTCAATTGAATATGAACCTTAATTTCTTGCAATAAAGTTGAAAATCTATCAAAGAAATTTGACAGATTGTTGTGGCTTGATGTATTGGCTTCTGTACATCAATTCAATTATTAAAATAGGGTAGATGACATACTTTTTAAAAGCTGTCAAAATACGATTTCCCCATACATTTTGTATGGCAATTTATACTTATGACGTCACTTGTAGGTTGTCATTTGCCAACTCAATTGATTATTGGAGTGGAGTTTCTTACTCATTCTTCTCCATACGAAACTACCTTTGGAAGGGGCAACTAGAATCAATTTTTTTATGACGTTCAAAAATGCCTTTTAATGGTGTAATTGAAATAAATGATTTGACTTTAACTTTGACTATTTATTTCAAAGCAACTAAAAATCAGATAACCGAGCGTGCAGATAAGCGTGGGAATTATGGCAAGCACCCTTTTGGGGGAAACCTTTGTTCAACAGTTTTCATTTTCTGACTGATAATGAAAATCAGATATTACAGTAAATTGAAAATGAATAAAATATACATAATTCTATGTCTTTGCCATGTACGAACTATGCCCTTAATTGCCACAAACCACATTCAAAATCAATCCTTCCTAAAACCTCAAACCGGGACCTCAATTCAAGTCAAAATATATCAAAGTAGGTACTCCGGTGCCGACACGCGTCGATCAGCTGGTACCTAAGTTCAAGGTTCCCCGGGTCAATGCTGCGCGGTGCGGGGTATGAAGGGGCGGAGGGTTGTGAAAGCGTGGGCGTTACCATGGCAACCAGCCTACGCCACCCCCAGCCCAGGTAGTCAATCAATTACGGTGAGAACACATTTCTTGTACATAATGATGCTCTCAGCATGATATATTATTGCAGTTTTAAAAAGAGGTTTTATTTAACTTTATCGGGTAGTAATTAAGGTAGTAATCGGAAAGCAAAAAATACGGGTGTGAGTTCCAAGATACTCACGAGAATTATTGCTCGCGAATTATAGCTCGTGGATAAGTAAGTCGTACAGATAAATCGGTCAAAGGTTGAGCTATGTTTCCGCGGTCGGTCTGTGGATGGGTGACCATCCATTTCATACAGAATTTTCCTCCGTGCCTCGGAAAGCTCACACAAGGGCCGTTTTTCCATACAAACTTAGTCCCCTGTTTTCTCCCTGGATAATGCCAGTAGATCAATTATTTTTTTTTTAAATATCCATGGCTACTATTTGCATGTCCCTATGTTTTCCTTTTTCTCATAAATTTATTATTAAAAGAGATATGAATATTCAAAAACCTAAAAAATTGGCATGATTTTCCGCTGTGTTCAAACATTCAGAAAACAAATTTGACTTGATTACATAAAAAATAGAAAACATAGGAACACAGCAAAAGCCTTTCTTAATTTTTTAATGAAAAAATCAGTTAAATCGGTTAAGTTTTGGAGAAGAAATCAGGGGACTACGAATCATTGATTTTGTGTACTTTTAATAGGTATTTTCGGTCAAAGCTGCAGTTGTCTCTATCGCGCTCTGCGGTTCGTGTTCGGGCATCGCACGACAGCAATAGATTTTACAACTACCTAATTTTCAATTCTCTAGCCCGTGGTGTTTCCTCTTAAGCCGTTGGTCCCTGCTGTCATTTGTAGATCTTTGGCAGTCGTTATAGGTAGTCAAAAGCCAGAAAGTCTGACAACCACTCTTACCGAGGGGTATCGTGTTACCCATAGTTGGGTTGTGAAGATCCGATGGGCAGTCGCTCTATGTAAAACACTGGAACCCAGCTGCATCCGGTTAGACTGAAAGCCGACCCCAATATAGTTGGGAAAAGGCTAAGCAGATGATGATGAAACATGTGAGCTCGTATAAACCCAGTCTCACGCACACATGAACAATAAGTCTTACGGTGACGTTATCTGACGCTTACACCTTACGCGTCTGATGCTTTAGTCCCAACTAGCTACCGTGTTCTGAACGTTTAGATGTTTACACATCAATTGACAGTTTAGTTGCAAGGTTCAGTACCTCAAATGTACAATCAACAGCAAAAGTAGATGATCAAAATCAGAAATTCAATATTAATTTACTAACACTAATTTATATAATTTATTACTAGTTTATTTATCAAAAGTATGTGATTGTCACACACATTCTTTTGAATCACTTCGACGCCACACAGTTCTGACGCGAACTCCGTTCATTAGTATTGAATTTCTGATTTTAATCATCTACTTTTGCTGTTGACTGTACAAACATTTGTTTTATGTGTAGGTCATCGTATCACCAAAAGAACATGGCAGGATTTGTACAAAAAAAAAAATTAAGATATTTAGAGAAGTCGAAGTTCTAATTCTTATATTCTTGGGTACTTATAGAATATCTTTAGCCATTTACAATATTTTTAAAACCCCGTAAATGAAGTTAATAAGTTTAACGAAAAGCTTATTATTTCAGAACGAAATGGTGACTGACAGTAACAGTGACACTTACAGTCGCCGTTTCGCAGTTCTTACATTGAAATTGCATCGTTTTATGGGAAATAATATCACAAATATTGATTATTATTTTCTACACACTTGTTACATCACTTTTCTGTAAATTTTATAGTTTTTTTTTTATAAACACAAAATAGGCATTAAGATGAAACGAAAAAGTGTTATTTTTATTTCGTAATATTTTAATTATGCGGGTGTTTAAAAATATGCTAAGTAATTCATATATCTGCTCCTGGCAATGTGTTCTTCACATTGGAAAATATTTTAAACCCTCTAAATTGCTTTTTTTGCATACAAATGAATGTATGAATCTCGCCATGATTCTTTATCTTTCGTAAAATCTAGCGGTTGAGTAGGTACACAGACCAGCACATCAAGTTACAACAGTCTGTCAAATTTCTTTGATAGATTTTCAACTTTAACCCTAATTAATAAGGTGCGTATTCAATTGCGAAAATTTTACAGTTTGGGACGCCTTGATGTGCTGGCGTCTGTACATCTTTGAGGAGTATATCCAGCGCACCCCAGGCAGACTGTACTGCTCTAACCTTGAGCTTATCTTTTTACTGCGATATGCTCTATTATGGAGTGTGACACTTTACATACTCGTTAATTACGCAAACTGTCATATTCGTGAACCGGCTCTGTCAGTTAGGATTGGTCATTTCTTACTTCTGTCTTAATTTTTTTATTTTAAATGTTTTGGAATGTTTTGCATTGGTTTCGCATATAAAACATGTAACCAGAAAAAAAATTGATGAAAAAGAATGTCCGTAGAGTTTCTAGCTCGTTCTTCTCCCTAAAGACCTATAACCTACGTTTTAGAACGAGCAACTAACTTCAACTTTCTCACTAAGCGACTCCTTGACAATTCGCAAGTGCCTGTAAATGGTTTAATTGAAATAAATGCCTTGACTCTGTCTATCAAACTAAGTTACAAGAAGTAATAATTATGGCTGGGAACCTTTTATTTTTGTAAAAAATTCCTAAAAAAGCACCCAGAAAAAAAAAGGTTTACGAGTGTATGCAACAGTACAGGGGTAAGTTAATTAAAGTTTTGATTTAAACCAAGGTTCTCCGCATTATACAATACATCCTTTAAATTGTATACACGAATAATAAAAAATAAAGACCTAGTTTACGTCTAGCGCGCAGGTTAAGTAAAATTTGAAACGATCGCGCGCAGCGATTTTATAGTAGTTTTTAAATATTTATAGAAAAATAATAACTATAAATTAGTTCAAATTTTAAAGTGTATGATTTACAGTTATATTAAGCCAATATTATATTTCATTACTTAAGTAAGTTATATCGGTGAAAAAAGCAATATATTTCTTAATATTTTACATTGTTTGAGTTTTTATTTATTATAGTAAGATACCTAAACCATAAAATCTTTTTTCTTGACTATTTTCCTAAAGATTTTTGCAATTGGTAAAATGTTTTTGCTAATTAGGTCTGTTAGCGGTTTTATATAACGGAAATCTAGAAAACCTCTGTTAAGTTATCTAGATAGAATGTACAAATAGTCTAATAATCCAAATGTTTTTTTTTACTAAGTATTGAGACAACGAAATTCCCTAAAGTTTTTGGTAATTAACATATTTGTAAAATAAGTGGTCGATGGTATTAACAGGTTTAAAAAGTACAGTTTTTGAGCTAAACAGCGCATGGACGGCGTAAACGCTCTTACTAAAAAACTAATATAATAAGGCATGAAATAAATCCTCCCAAACGCCGTCATCTGGGAATGTGCCCAAGAGTCTAGCGGCATTGCCACGTTGGATGGCAATGCTTAACCTCAGCCCGAGATCCCGAAAATAAATCGGTTTAAACCAGCTCTTGAGCCACGGGAAGTGTCAACCAACCTTTTGGAAATTTTCTCAACAAGGAGATGAGCACACGAAGCCCACAACCCGAGGGTTTTTTTAAAAAACGTTGGATTTTTGGCCTATCTTCGTAACCAGGAAGTTTCCAGGTATGGTCAAGAACAGAACATTTTTCACACATACTCTTCTTCTCATCCTCTGAGTGTATGAAAGCTATGTACAAAAGCAGCATGATAATAAAAAGTCATAACATAAGTAAAATCCTGTTTGTGACTTTCTACCTTGTCGAAATATCATGGTCTTTATGTCCATTTCGCAGGTCACTATCTGCGCAGGTTCCTTCACTAGCGTGTCGATGTCTAACGTAGATATACCAGGTATCATGTGTGTGTGTGTGTGTTGTGTTTGTTCTTGTCAGGTTCCTTGTTTGGCCCAGTATTCTATTCAGCCACTGCAACTCCATTGATCGATGCCGTTATTAGGTCCTCATATGCATGCATGCATGCAAGATAGAAGGTCTACAATCATCTGCGGACAAACACCGCATTGTCACTGAAGATTGGCACCATCCGAGAACCTTTGAAGATTCTCCTGACTGACTCTCTGATTCGTTTTAATTGTTCTGTCCTCTCACACGCTCGCTATACCGTGCGAATGAAATAGCACGAGCTCCTTTGCTTGACCGCCATTTTTTATTCTTTTTCTAAAATTCCGAGTGCCAATATTGAAATGCGTGTTATTGCTAGGACATATAAAACCTTTGTAGTCAATATTGACATATCGGCAGGCCGTCATTCTTTTGTTTTTCAAAGAGCCAAAAATATACCTACCATTCGTTTCTTTCATCTTTGGAAGCGTTTAAAATTGCTTTTCAAAGTATTTTCGAAGGACTCGTGAACTTTCACTTGAATACCCTGTCCAGTGGCTCAGTCATTGAGTTATTTTCACGTGTTTATGAAATATGTACTTACTAACTTACCTTTATGGTTGTGAGAACGTGATATCCCAATACCTCACCTGTATTCTTCAGTGTAGTAAACCTATTTTTTTTAACAAACTTGAAAAAAGGAGAAGGTTTTCCATACGTCTCTATGTTTTTTTTTTGTATGTTTGGTTGATTCGATATTAAAAATATATTTTTTATTAGATACCGGTGTGCTGCAGGTGAAGAAGGAATATTTCCAAGAAATTTATACGGAACCACTGTAAAAATTTCTTGGAAATATATCTTCTTTACGAACGAAAAATTAGAGGAAGACTTAATTTTTCTAGTGTTACCTATTTTTTTATGAATTTGGATGATAACAAATTAATGGAAAAAATAAACATTTTGACCAGAGGGCTGGGCTTTTCTTGGGCCAAAGAATTATCATTGCCATTCAACGTGGTAATGCTGCTAGCCTTCTGGGCACTTGTCCCATTGAGAGCGATGCGGACGAGTTTTTCGATGCCCTGTGAGCCGTCCATTGTACATAATTTATACATATTTTTTAATTTACTTTTAAGCTTTGTACATATTTAATTCTTTTAAATGTTGTTATTTAATGATATATGTAATAGAGAATAAACGTTTTTACAATAATAATAATTAATCATGTTCATTCCCAATAACACTTTAATAACACACACATTATTTCTGGGAACGGTTTGAAGGCAACAATAGCATCTTCGTCCAGTGCTTTCATATAAGACCGTCATTGTCAATCCGCTACGGTCATCAAGAGACTATTGGCACCGCCACGCACCCGCCACATCAGAGATGCGATACGCTTGTGAATATTAACACAGAAGTCGTCTATATGTGCCTCAACGAACATCCCTAATGCGCAGCAGTGTCGCGGCAGCCCCAGTAGTACCACGGATGCGTCATTGTATTGAACTCGCAAGGCGCTGTGAGCCTTTTGCGTATAGTCGACCCATAGACTGCCAGTATAAAAAGGTTTGCCCTAAACAGAGTAATGGAAAACCCATTTTTTCCTAACCTGGGAATGATTCCCAGGTTGGGAACAAATGGGACCTGATGCACAGCAGTCACTCCTGGTTTTAAGAGGGTAATTGCGACACAGCTCTACTGCGCGCTCCATACTTCAAATGTAGTTTAGCCATATTTTAGTAATGGAATTCGAAACTTTGTAGACAAGTTAGTGTCACTAATATTTAACTTGTGGTTAGTCAGTTATCCGTCAAATAACTTAAGTTCAAAATTCTACACAGTAACTCAAAAACTTGAATGTATTATTACGAGAATTTGAGGTATGAATAATTTTAAAGTTAAGTTATTTGTTGGAAAACTGATTAACCACAAGCCGAGATATATTTGCCTGTATGTGTGCGTATGTGTGTGCATGTGGGATTAGCTCAAATTTGTTTCAATAAAATTGCTGATTGTTTCTTAATTCTTTTTTATTTTCGGTCTTCAAATCTCTTCTTCTTCTTGAAAAGTCTTCAAATTAAGTAGTTTTTAAGTCTATTGTTTAAAATATATACCTATTAGTTTATAGTTATTGTTTTTATTCTTATATATGTATTGTGTTGTATGCGCCTTAGTCGCCTGAAATAGAGGATACATAAATACTACTTCTTTCACCTTTTTAACATTTTAAATATTCATGCACTATCTCTTTCACACGTTCATGTTTCACATCTATCAATTATCTGCCCCTACGTCTCATTCAAGGCGACGTTATACGCCGGCGACCTTGAGCGACCAGAGAATCGTATGCGTTGCGTCTAAAACTCTTAAAGTTTAGCCGAAAAAATTTAATAAGAGACAGTATTCTTTAACTTAAAAAAAAAGTGTACTAAAAGATAGATAATAACATTGTCTCTAAGATAGTGAAAATTTTGTTTAAATAAACTTGGTAGATTTTGTGTGATTATCAATGTTTTGTCCGCATCAGACACAACTTCACGAGCTAATTAAACTATTTAATATGAACTTAATCAAAAATATTCCCATACTATATGATTAAGAGAATGTTCTAGTTTCACATATATATTTTTTCAAATCAATTACACTACATATTTTGACGTAATTGTCAGTTTAAAATCTGTAAAAGTCGCTTGTTAGCGCCTTAACTATCCTGTCATTACGTTCCGTTTCTACACGCATGTATGTTGTTTGTAATAGGAACCATACAAAATATTACCATTACACGGCTCCTACTAAAAAAAACCAAGTCCAATACGTCTTTAAACTTCTTTATTCTGCTGTCAAATTATGCCATCCTGGTATTTTTCTTTTCATCTCGAATTTTATGGTCTTTGTAGGTGAATTATAGTCTATCACGCACAAAGAATAAGTAGGTAACAGACTTCCTCAAATTTCAGACACTTGTACAGACAGCGTCATCAACTCCTTACCCCCCACGCATTAAAATTCCTTCGGATATGGGGTAAGCAGTTGATGACGCTGTCTGTACCTGCCGTAGATTTGTTTTTGGTATTTTTCATGTAGTCGTTAACTCCATCGACTCTTCACATGACCAGACGGCCGGTCTTTTCTTGGGTCAAAGACTTAGCATTGCCATATAACGTGGTAATGCTGCTAGTCTTTTGGGTCTGTTTTTGTCACTTGTCCCATTGAGAGCAATGCGTAGGTACGTCCGTATTGATGCTCTATGGACTCCCCTCTCAATTTGTGCATTATGTTTTTTTTATTATTTATAAGTGCTGTTTATATTCAATTTGAGTGTAACTATTGTATTACAATAGTTATGTCAATAACAATTTTAAGCATAGAAAGCACCAATATTTTTTTCGCTTTTTAACTTTATTTTTATTCCATTTAAATTCGAAATTATCCAATACCTACTTAGCTTAAAACTGTTTGTTTGTTTTCTATTGCATGATGTGGTCACCTTTGATTGAGGAAGCACATAGATTTATGTTCTTGTAATTAATAATATAGCATGTAGGGAGTATTCTTTGTTGCACATCCCAATAATATAAAATAAAATAATAAATATTAATAAATAGTACTCGTAGCATAGCGGAAACCAATCAAAATATTTCTTCCGTCACGAATCATTCTTGCCTACGCGATGTCGTAGCTCGTAGCCGCTCGTAGCAAGCTCGCATTCTAATCGTAGGCACCTGCTACGAATCAAGAATTATTAAAGGTACAATAATAATTCACGTATTTGTTATTTGTAAAATACGTTCGTATACAAGGTGAAATTTAATTAACTAACAACCCAAAAATTTGATATTTTATTTATCATTTTGATTTTTTTTTACAGTGGTATCAACCCTTAAATCTTGATCAACATAATCATAATGAACAATTTTTACAGTGGGATCAACCTTTAAATCATGATCATCATAATTATAATGAATATTTTTTACAGTGGGATCAACCTTTAAATCATGATCATCATAATCATTATGAACAATTTTTACAGTGGGACCAACCCTTAAATCATGATCAACTTAATCAACATTAATGTTTCGTTTTGGACGTGTTTGATTACGAAAATTGAAGTTCTGATTAAAAATATAAAGAAAATACAAATACTTGTACTAACTAACAGCTAGTATGGTATATCTTTCGGTTTGATGGATACTATTTGATACTCTGAAGTAATTAGTGAAGTAATTATTCAATCTTCACTGTAGCGTGTCTTAGTATATTGTGAAAGGTCCGTTTCGCTGAATTAATTGGTTTGCCTATCCATACTACCCTGATAAGCCAAAAATCGCTATCCCAATTGGTGTAAGTTTCGAGAAAATCGACCGAAATGCCGCCATCCTCTTTTAGTATTTTAAGGAAAAATGGAGACTTTCTAGTAGTTTTTTTTTAAGTTTTAAGTTGGATAGCGGTATATGGGTTATGCCGGTTGCAGACCAAGAGCTAAGATAAGTTAGTTTAGCTTAGTTCGCATAGCTGACGCAGTTTTTCATACTGTTTACATAGTTTGCAGCCTGCACACAAGTATGAGAAACTTAGTCAATAGCTTAGCTCTTGGTCTGCAACTGGCATTATACCATTCCATGCGAAAGTGTTATAGCTATTGAATAGTTATAAAAAACAAGAAACTGTCTCTGAGATAACGCCTTTCGGCATAACAGGGCAGCATACAAAATATATACAAAAAAATCGTTTATTTCAATCACATACTGCTTAAAACATACATGGTTTGGAAATCACCTTTTATTGCTTGTGTTAGGAGACTCCAGCAAATATAAGAAATGCGAAAGAGAATTTGTGTTTGTTACGCTTTCACAACTAAACTACTGAACCGATTTTATTGTAATTTGGTGCAGGCTAAGCTTTAACCTCAAGAAAGGACACAGGCTATCTTTTGACCCGCGACTTTGTCTGCATTCGCAATAACCAACATTCATGCGGACGACGTTGCAGTCAAAAGCTAGTTTGTTTAAGGGGAAAGATGTAATAGGGGATATTACTGCAATGTTCTGGCACCAAAGTGCAGCACTAGCATAATCCGTAAACAGTTTTTCGACGAGTCGTTCAAAGCGTGAAATTCTGCCTTTAATTGAGTTAAAAATTGGGAAGTGTATTATATTATACAATAATGCATCAGTGCTGTGTATTTCGATGTAGAAATGAAAGGAATTATTCATTTTCAAAAGAAGAAAATGTTCGAAAACTTTGGGAAGCAGCTAAAATCACTCTAAAATATGTTTAGGTTAAGTATTCAGGTGAGATAGACGTATTTACAGAATAACGTTCACTTTTGTCATGTAAGACAACCAAATATGATTTTATTCTGAGCATAACCTAGAATCCACTTTCAAATGGCCGTAGGATGCCATAATAAAGTTAAAAGTACAGTTAGGTAAATAAGATTAATTAAAACTTTGATATATTTTCACAAAATACCTAGCTATTATAATTAATAACATAATTAAACAAGAATACGAGGTTATGCTCGTGGGTATGTGCTAGTGGCGCCCTATGCGTTGAGTTTCGCGTAATGTTCCCTATTTGTGTTAATTGTTTATTTATTTATTTATTGAACTTTATGCACAAATTAAATAAAACACTACAAAGACGGACTTAATGCCTTGGGCATTTTCTACCAGTCTACCTTGGGGAGATGCAGAGACAAAACATGTTCTATCATATTAGACGTGTATTTAACGTGGGGATTAAAAAACTACAAGTCTAGCTTCTGTCTTTTTTGTAATATTTTCTCTTCAAAACTGAGCCTATTCTGGCAGAATCTAACCCACGTCGATTTTTGGAAGTTAATTACAAAAAAAAACTTTATTTATAGGCAAATAATGTTTTTTAAATTTTTATTTTAATGGGCCACGAAGGAGATAGCGGGACGAACTGGATGGATTTCTCCAAAACTGGTGGGAGGAAGCCCAAAATCAAGAAAGATGGAAGACATGGAGGGAGGCCTTTGCCCAGGAGTGGGACAGAACAGGCTAACAAAAAAAAAACATTTTTACTAATGTAGCAAATAGCATTTGGTATAATGAATGAGTTTGACAAAATTAATACAAGTAGCACAACTAAGCACAATCATGTTCCTAATAAACTGTCAACGATTCATAATCGCATTTTTGTTTTCATCAAACGGAAGGGAACTTACTCCTTTGAACATCCCTTCTTTATTTAATTACCCATCCTTACAAAAACACACCTACACATTATACGACGGTATATAATACGTTATATACTGAACCACAAGTATATACCGATGTCGAAGGCCCAGCCTCTCACGCGCATTGAACATCCGCATTGACCCATGAAGTTTCATGCCGTGCCGATACTCCTAGGCACTTGAAATGCTATTTATAATAACATTTCTTATAGGTACTCTTTATGGTAATTTTTTCCAATAAACGGTGTTGAAAATTATAAAAATAATGTTTTGTGCATTGTTAATGAGTTGGCTTCTGTTTGTGGTTTTGTATTGCCATCGACTTCTGAAATTAAAGTTATTTTTTACTTTTTGAGGCCGGTTAAAAAATGTGTCGATTCTTAAAAACTTTTAGGACACTAATTTGTGTACTATATTTACACGAACAATAAAAAGGAACCTATAATAGTTATAGGGGTTCCTTTAAGCTTGGTAGGTAAATCACAGCTGTTAATCAGCTGGCTGAGCCATCACGAAATTTTTCTTTTTTTTGTTGTTGTTTAGAATAGTAGGTACATTATCATGAGTTAAGTGTTTCGTTACAGTAAACACTAGAACTGGCCGATCAATTCCCAGCATCAATCGGTCTATAATGTAAAATCGTCTTCGCTGAATTTTTGTAAAGTGAGATAGAGGTGACCTTTCAACAACTGTGTTTGTCTCACATCACCTAAATTTACCGTGAGAGGTTTATAAAGAATAGCACTAATAGAGGTTTCAGGTCAGCATGACATTTGCCGTGGCGGAAAACTGGTCGATTTTACTGCCAAAGTGCGAAAATAGATGTTTCAACTCGAAAAGATCGTCAAGATCCAAAAAAATTCTAAGAATTTTTTTTTTAATTAAATTTATTATTCGCAATACATAAGGTAAAAAGAAATTGCGACAAGTATTGCTACCTTTTCACGTACAAAACCCCATGACGGTGCATAAAATAGAGATAAAAACAGGAAAAACAGTATCGGTAACACTGATAATGGCGGAGGACGGCCTCTGAATATTTGAGGGCAATCACGTTGAGTGCCTTCATTTCGATTTAATCGCGTCAATATTTTATTTGTGAGACTCACGGATGGTTCCAGAAGATTCGTCGTGTGCGACTTTAAGATAAGTTAGGAGATAGGTTAGATTTTTATTGTGATTTAATTTACTTACTAGCTTTTGCCCGCGACTTCGTTCGAAGTTAGCCAAGTTAGGTCTATAATAAAACAATTTTTTTTGTGAGTTTGTATATAGGGCGTCATCTCCGAAACTACTTTACTTTACTTTCGTCCGATTCTACCATTAGGCCGGTACCTTATCCCTGATTCCAATAATCTATACTTTATTATAAACTAGCGACCCGACCCGGCTTCGCATGGGTCTATAGCCTTCGTCGATAAATGGACTATTCAACACAAATATATTTTATCAATTCGAACCAGTAGATCCTGAGATTAGCGCGTTCTACCAAACAAACAAACAAAGTCTTAAGCTTTATAATATTAATATAGTATAGATAAAAATAGGAATCCGTAAGAAAATTGACGCCAATGAAATCGCGAGCTAAAGCTATACTTTCCTGATATGTGACTGCCATCATCACCTGCCTAGCCTTTTCCCCACTATGCTGGTTTCGGCTTCCAATCTAACTGGATGCAGCTGATTTGTAGTGTTTATTTGTACATGGAGCGACTGCCTGCTCGACGTCCACAACCCAGTCACTGGGTAACACTGTAAGGCTGGTTTTAAGAGGTTTCAGGCGACTGGGACTGCTATTAACTGGGACTACGGTCCCAGTTGCCGGATCCATTTAATTTTATTATTTTTCTACCGGCGACTGGGACCATGCATGCAAATAAATGATATTTTTAAATCAAAGAGCTTTTTTCTCTATGTATTTTAAACATTTTTTCGTTTGACTGTACTGTTTTTGGCTTTAACAATAGATATTTTATCTTATTCATTTGCGTGGTCCCACTCCATCCACTTCAATTATAAAAATGAATTAATTAATTTAAATACTTATAACACGCAGAAACATTATAGAATCAAATAAGCAAAAAAAAGTTATTCAGAATTTCAGACTACGCTGTAATTATGAAAAAAACCAGTGTGTAATATGTACTATACATATTTTTTTTATTATAATGAGTAATCAGATATTGTTATTCCAATTAAAATAATATTTATCCAAGTACCTTTTACAATATCAAACCAGATTAAATCATAAAATCTCAGGTCATAAACCCCCACTTATGCATCGCCACTCGTGTTGCTTCGGTAATCTTCGGCAGCCGACAAAGACGCCGCCCGGCTTCGGCGCCGGCGCACCTGATGCTCTTGACTTATAAGTGGTCCATTTGAACCGTGTATGAGACGGTGTTATCGTTAAATATCCTGTAGCTTCAAACGTCATTATAGGAACAGTTGTTGTTAAAAGAATAGAAGTACTTAAAAATAATATTTTGGTCAAATATTATTTGAAAAGAGAAATGTTTACAACAGGCAGATTGTCGGTCGTGTAATCTTGTAATGTTTCCATTTTCCTTAACAGAAACTCTTTTAATGTGTTTAGTAAGTTGCTACTGTTGGGGTCTGGCTTCCAGGGCCTCAAGTCTGCTATTACAATAGTGTCAAAATGGTCTATCATTGATTTCATAATTGTTGATTTTGACAAGTTTGGTATTCTACTAACATAATGGCGTCCTTATGACTTTCCAATGGTCAACCACTGACACGCCATTGAAAGAAATGATATAGAATGGTAATCTCGTACAAAATGACAACAGAATGACTGACATGGCGGTAATCTGATAAAATTTTGACAGTTCCTTGGATCAGTGACCTACCATTAGAACGTCTTTGTGCAGTCAGTCATTGCTTTTAATTCGACCGACCAATGATCGACCATTATGAATTTAGCAGATTCCGAACTTTTAGCAAAATGACAATGGGATCGTGTTGGAATTACGAAATTATAAAAATAGCAGACTTGGCCCCCAGTTTGATCGGATACAGCTGAATACTAGTACAGACAGCGTCATCAACTGCTAACCCCCTTTCCGTAGAAATATTAATACGTGCGGGGTAAGCAGTTGATGACGCTGTATGTATATGTTACTGGGCAACACGATACCGCTGATAAGATTGGTTGTCAGATTTTCTGACTCCTAACTACTTTTAACTGTCTGAGACTGTCAAAGGTATATGAGTGATAGCCGGGACCAATGGTATTACTTATTTTTTTATACTTTATGCACAAAGGTACAAAGCCGGCGCTTCTTTCGGAGCACGGAGAGGTCTCGATATGAAATGAATGGTCACGCATCCACGGACAGACCATCACCGATCGATGCGTATAGGGTCCCGGCATGAGTCGTGAGCACAAACGTCACCATGCACGCGATTGGTTCGTTCGTATTCGTTCGACGATACTCGTCGTCTATTGGACTATCTCGTGTCATTCGGCTACGGTACACATTCGTGCAACATTTGTAACTTACTTTTGGATTTTTTTTTATTTCGTTTTGTTATTTCTTTTATAGTTACTATTATTTCTTTTTTTTATACATATTTGCATAAAATTCTTGTTTTAAATTTTAGGTTTTAATACATAATACATAATATATCATTTAATTCAGGTAACAAAGATCCTAACCATATAATAAACCTTATAGACTAAGAACTCCTTAAAATACCGAGAAGAAAAAATACAGTTCTAAATAGACAGGCAAGTCAATTTATGAAACAATACACTGATTGTTTCTTAGAGAACAACGCTAAGTTAAGAATTAACTATCAAAATAAAATTCCAAGTACCACTTTTATTTTAATTATAGTTTGTATAATTACTAAGTACCTATCAATAATTTTAGTAAAACCGGTACTGAATAAATTTGCCCAAAAGTGCACATGCGCGACCTTGCCCAATCTGTGCTCACGACTCGTGCCGGTAGTTATACCGCTTTTACTTAGTCACAAGCTCCTCACATAATTAGATCGACTGCTGACACTAAAATAAATAAATAAATTAAAAAAAAACCGCCTGCGTAAAAAGTGAACTTTAAAAAAAAACTGAAAAGAAATAAACGAGTCCTGTTGTCTAGAATTATGTTTATCAATGTTGAATACCTAAATCATTGAAGTAAAAACCACGCCAATAGCGATGTGATCAGTGAGACCTATTAAAATCTAGAACGGCTCAAATCTTCCCAATAATGGAAAAGTAAAAAGAACATTTTCCATTGTAAACTTGTTAGACATTACTTCAGACACGAGACAAGTGTACTTAGTAAAATTATGGGAAAATTTATATTTTTATTATTTATACTAATTTTAATCAGCTTAAAATGTTATTTCGCCTTGGCAATTTGCTTTCTGAATTCTAATAACTAATTAAAAAGCGATAAAAGAGACGATACTTATTATTTTTTTAAAGATAGAGTGATGGTATTAAAATGATCCAGTTACGCATAAGTAGGTACGACAAACAAGGCATAACTGAATGTGTGTGGGCGGCCCTTAAACGGCTTAGGATTTTATCCGAAAAGTATTCTGTTACCAGCATAAGAAATCTTTGAGCAGCTCAAGTTTTAGATAGGTACTTTGAGATAACTATATATATGCGATCTAATGGTAATGGTAATAATTTTGCAACCTAATAATTTAGGACCTATTTTTTCAAAGACTAAAGCTGAAGCCTCATGGGTGCGGTTGCGTTGCGTCATCGCAGCGGCAATACTGCATCGTATTACAAACATCTTTTAGTGACATACCACGTTAAGGCCTACGCAGACCGGGACGACATGGCAAGGGATTTTGCCGTCAGTCAGCGCACACTAGCCGCTTAGATATCGCGGCATTCCAGCTCCTTGCCACGGCATGCCACGGCACGACAAAGCACGCCGCGGCTGCTCCTACTGCCCGTTACTTTTAGTGCGTAAATGGTGTGCATTCGCCGCTTCTCTACCCCCGCCTCACCCCGCGGTATGTCACGTGCGAGTCCTTGGCATGCCGCTGCCTACCGCAGTACGTACGCCACGGCATCCCGCCGCGGAAGCCCGTGGCGCGTCTTTCAACGCCGTGCAATGAAATCCCTTTCGATGCCACGGTATCATTTTATAGCATAGCAATTTATGTCGTATTTCTATACCGATACGTTTGAATGTCCATTAGCAAAAATTTAAATCCCTTGCCATGCTGTTCCGGTCAGCGTAGGCCTTTATGCGTTGCGACGCGAGACGCAGCGTGCTAGAGGGAAGGGAAGGGAGATATCCAGATTTTTTTAGTGTTTGCACGTTTGTGTGGCGTAACAAATCCACACTGAGATGCTACGCTGCGATGGCATGCGTCGCCCTCTTGCGTTGCTACGTCGTGCGTCGCCCTTTTGCACTGCGAAATCGTGCGATGCCCTATTGAGACACTTGCAAATTGTAGACTAAGATATTTCTGATCAAAACAACCTACACTTTGCATGACCTTGGAATCGTATCCCAAGATCAACTGTCGCGCATACGACCACGAGGAAGTCCAAGGCGGCAAAATAATCACTCTTTACAAAATGTTCCAAATTCAAAATGAATACGGCAACAAACAAATAAAAGTATTGTCGGTATTAAAACTTCCAAAAAGTATTTATCTCTCATTAAATTATTGTCAATAAAAAAGGAAGATCACAAACAATGGAAAATTAATTCAGTCAGTTTTTCAATTCGAATTTTAAACGTGGGTAAATTAAATTGCTCGGATCGACTGTTACTTACTTCAGCTAATTGATAGTAACTTCATTATTGAACTGTTCAATACTTAACTCTATTAGTTAGCAATGTAGGGAGATAACGAGTACATTGTTGTTGACTTACGGCTGAAACCAATTACCTACCTTCACTGAAATGTAGATCACTACTGCTGGAAGACAATATGCTTCTATCTATGTTTGAAAGGTGTCTCACATTCATCAATAACGGTTTAACGGATAACTACTACGGATGTATAGTGGCAACTTGTGTAACTATTATTAGTTAACTGAGTGTTAACGTACCTCTTATCTGAAACGAAATCTCCAGGAGATTCAGGTCAATTGTTTAACTATTGTGTCTGCTAATTAGACAGTTGAGCTTTTAAGACGCTGTCAACCGCTATTGAGCTCCGATGTTTCGGTATTTTAGCCACGCCCACTATTTTTCCGGTATCCAAGCGCCTTTCTTAAAGGGCGGCTACACAGCGAACTACCAAGTAAGAAATAAAGTGACGCAGGTAATAATAATTAAAAATTTTATACATATTTATATATTTCCATACAATAAATTATCAAAATATGACATGAACGGATAGCAGGGCAAAGCGACATGCGACATACGTCCGTCTAGCTGCGCGTCTACGCGATCACTGTCAGATTGCATACATATGAAAGAGAAGCGTGATGACGGACCGTTCGTTCTTTTTACAAACGATAAAATAAATTCATTACATAAAAATAAGTTGAGTAGTCAAAAATAAAAAACAACCAAGTTCTTTATTTAAATATGATACGTTATTGTTATAAATTTTACCAACGTACATTGATAAGTTATACAGATATTTTTGTTAAAAGATCATTTTTAGAGGTTAGTTTACCATTTATTTGTATCGAGAAAACTTTTCAAAAACGTGTTTTGAATACAACAGGGTTCTCAGAAATATGTTCAAGATTAACATATATTTTTTCCGCCGTCACAAACTGTATAGATTTGGCAAAAAAAATGTTTGAGACAAGCCTATTTGGGTGTTGTCAGCGTCTTAAATATCCCTTATTTATCAGTCTTTCTGGGTTCCGACTACCTATAAGGACTGTCAAAGATCTACTAATGGTAGCAGGGACCAAAGGGTTTACTTGATTTCCGAAGCACGAAGGGGTCTCGGTATGATCGGTTAAAATCGCATTTCCAAACTTTTAAAAAACAATATATTGTTACCTACTTACTACCTTTCCTTTTTTATGTTTATGGTGCGTTAAGAACTTACAGATTAAATATTTTTTCTCTCTTGTTATTTATGTTTCTTCAGTATCATGGAAATGATCTTCGTAAAATTAAACAGAATATCACATAAAAGTCACTTAGCTTTTTTAATACAAGCTTTAGCTTTTTTATTCAGCTACACTGTTATTATTTTAATGGTCCGAGATGCCATAGTCACCACATCTACGCCAATTTAGCTAAGATTTTGAGAATTGATCGAGGAATCGTTAAGAATGTGTTGGTAGTTTCAATGCTAGGCCAGTTTTCATGTAAAAACAGTATCTTACTGGACAGCAACAGTAACTACAAATAGCTGGTTTTTCTATGTTTAAGGACCTTAAAATAGCCCCAAAATTTAAACCAGAAAATCATCATCATCTGCCTAGGTTTTTCCCGTTTAAATTGGGGTCGGCTCCTAGTTTAACCGGATACAGTTGAAAACCTCAAAGTGAGTGAGACCGGCTTATTCTGTTGTTCTTTGGTTCAATTCACAAGGAATGCTTTGTTTGTAATTAGTTATAAATAACAATTAAGTTAAGCATTAATTAAGCTGTATTTACCGCATTGGTTAGCTGTAACGGTAGATGTATATGTTGATAAATAAATAGATAAATAAAAATAAATAAATAGCAGTGTCTTGCATGGGTACGACTACCTGCTTGACCCCGACAGTTACTGGGTAACACGCTACCCCTAGGTAAGACTGGTTGTCAGACTTTCTAGCTTCTGACAAGAACGTCGCCAGCTGATGGTCTGGGGGTGGGGGGTCAAGTGTTTATATGGAGGATAGGAAAAGTATGAATTTTAACTTTCAGAATCTGGAAGGAGGGCAACTCCCTCCCTGTCCTTGGTGACGGCACGGGGGTATGATTGATCCGTACTTTTATTCACAGCACATTTAAACCAGAAAATATGCAGATTATATAATATACCTCCATCTATTCTCAAAATTTCTGTCATACTTTAATGACGTACATTTAGCAACTCTGTGATCTTGATACATAAGGAAAACTAGGACTGTAATATGATGGATAAAATAAGTGACACGCCACAAGGACGCTCTTTTTAAAAACTTTTACGAGCGAACCAAAACGGGATTTTCAGTATGCCTAAATCGATCCTCACACACTGATTTTTGATTGATTCATTGTCTTTTAGAAGGATAGGAGTGATCGTCTATGGTCAAAAAATAGGTATAAGTATCATTATCATCATCATCATCGGCCAGAAGACGTCCATTGAACAAAGGCCTCCCCCATAGAACGCCACAACGAGCGGCAACCTGCCGCTTGCATCCACCGACGATGTCGTCGGTCCATCTGGTGGGAGGCCTACCAACGCTGCGTTTCACGGTTCGCAGTCACCACTCGAGAACCTTTCTTCCCCATCGGTTATTGCTTTTTCGACCGATGTGGTCTACCCATTGCCACTTCAACTTGCATATTCTGAGAGCTCTGTCCGTGACCTTAGTTCTTCGGCGAATTTGATTGTTCCGGATTTTATCGCGCAAAAAAATTAAATAATAAGTAAGTATCTATATAAGTTTATGTGAACACAATATATCTATAATTATAATTAATTTACCTCTCATTGATTATATTGTACTTATTATAGTACTTGGTTATAGCGGTTTTTATTTATCATTTAAACAATTAGTACAAAAAATACCTATACAAACTAATGGAAAGCTTTCATGGAGTTTTTTACACATTCTTCTCTATACCACAAATAATAATAATTAAATAAATAAAAATAAATAACTAACTCTATACGAAACTATTATTTGGAGGGGGCGACTCGATTCAAATTATTTTTCTTGTGAATGGGGTTCATAAAAAAGAGCCTTAAAATTAAAAAAAAATTAAGGCTCTTTTTTATTAAAGAAAAAACCATTAGATTTTGATTTGACCAAGTAACTATAGAAGCAACAACAATATTGTAGTAATCCAGGAATTTGCAAAAACTTTTCTTGCTCGTTCTTCTCCATAGAGAATAAGACACCTAAGTCTACAAACTGGCAACTAACTGACCACTTTCTGACAATGTTTTGACTAACTGACCTACTTCTTAAATACTTCGTCTTATAGAAGAAAGTATCATCTCCTTGCCTTGCCAAACTTTTAAATAGCTGTACCTTTGTATGATATCGAAGTTACGAGAGTTCAACCTTACCAGTATCTCACAATGGTTATTATAAAGGAATCAGGGCAAAGAAAAGTGTTTGAGTGCTACATTCGCACTCGTAATAGCGTGTGAAAATACTACCCTCCACCATGCATTGATGAATAATGAACTAAAGTACTCCCATTGAATTTTGCAGTAGTAACTGGCAATAGAAATACATTTAGTACTGTCAACCACACGTTTGAGTAGCAAAAAAAGATTTTATTGCTATGAAATAAAAGAGCTGTCAAAGTAAAATAGTTACAATGGCGCGAAGCTGACTGTACGAAGGACATCAATGTCGTGGGGTTTCAAACATTTTTTATGTAAATTACGCGTTATTATGGCGATTAAACCCCTTTGAACTGTAGAGCTGTCTTGTAAGCGTTCATTTAACTGACATTCTTAGTCTTTTGTACAGCTTTTATTATTTATGGGGAGCCTTGTTTTGTGGCCAATTTTAGAATACGATTTTTTTTTAAATTGCTGGCTAAGTTATATTCGTTTATCCAAAACGGGGATCACAGACATGGACAAAAAGGCTGCTAGGCTAAAATAGAAATGGGCAGATCACGTCAGCTGCATGCACAGTGACCGCTAGGTAAAAAATCTTAACGCATTGGGTGCTTTAAGGCTTCACTGACGTAGGTCCAGGAGGGGGTGGCAAGATGACATTTCTTTTTTTTTGTAGCACGATGGAAATCCACATTGAATTCCTCCAACGTGGGAATGATGGAGGAAACCAGTCTGCCTATGGCCGGGGGTTCGACAATCGTATAAGCATACACCGATCCCCCGACAGGCCTTAAGCGTCATGTTCGTGAACGGGCGCTGTCAGTAGAGATTGGTCAACTCTTAACTGCCATGGCTTTTTTCTTCTTTAAATCTTGATTCTTTTTTTAATGCAATGTATTGGTCTTTACCTGCATTGTTTTCACATATAGAAGCAACGTGAATAATGTAATCAGTATTTTGTAAAAACTTGATTTAAAAGAGTGTCCGTGGAGTTTCTTGCTCGTTCTTCTCCATAGAGACCTACGCTACGTTTTGGAACGAGCAACTAGCTTCACTTTTCTGACTAACTGACTCTTTGACAATTCAAAAGTGCCTGTAAATGGTTTAATTGAAATAAATGCTTTGACTTTTGACTTTTTGACTTTTGACCGTTGGAAAATATGTTATTCTTACTCCTCCGCTGTTCTTTTCTGATTATTATCGTTGTGGGATCCAAGACAGTTGAATCGTTTCTCTGGGACTCGTCGAGCTTCATTGCTTTGGCGCTTTTCTGGTGGTCGCCACTGTTGATTCTGGCTTACAGGAATTGCAGTGGTTTGGTAATAGTGTGGCGGGCTTGTCCCAATTAAAAAAAAAGGCCTCGGCGAGGTGAGCGAGGCCTTTGCCCAGCAGTGGGACGGAGCCGGGCTACAAACTAATATAACATATTATGTTTGTAGACTGGCTCCGTAGTTATGCTTTTCCATATCTATACTAATATCTATACTAACATTATAAAGCTGAAGAGTTTCTTTGTATGTTTGGTTGAACGCGCTAATCTCAGGATCTACTGGTTCAAATTGTTTTTTTTTAGTGTGTGTGTGTGTGTGTTGTTGTTGTTTTTATAGTCCATTTAAAGAGGAAAGCTTGTAACAAATCTACTAAATCCTATTAAATGAAAGGCAAAGTGTCTACTTAGCCTTTCATTTAATAGGATTTAGTAGATTTGTTGTTTGTAGATTTGTGCACATGTAAAATTTTTATAAGTAGAAGAAAAATGTATGGGTTAAAAATACAGAAAATATAAAAAGACCAACCTAACACGCACTATGGGACGGTACGCAATGGTAGGAAGGTAGGTGAAGGCAGGACCGATGAAAGGAGACTGGCGCGCAGTCAGCTCCAAGTTCTTGAGCGGAGGTCCCAGGCGAATCTTTCAGAGGGATCCGCCCTGGGAAGTGCAGGCACGCGTCAGCTCTTCGGCTCTGATGAAGACTGTCCTCGATTCCGTTATAGACTGGTGGACTTCAGTATACTTGGAATTTTTATGTTGCTTATTTAAAAACCAAATCTCGACTGACTGCTCTCCAACAGCAGCGCTTTATATAGTCAGCTTCTTTCGAATTTAGTTATTTCTAAATATAGTTTTTCTTCTTGCCGTCATATAATCATTCCATCTGACTGACAAGTATAATCAGCCAGGGTTAAGTGTAGCCTGCCAGTTATATCAGACCTTCATAAAATCACGAGTGCGTAAAGAATTTTATAAATATAGTTTAGTTATTTAGTAACAATCGTAATTACATATAAAATACAATTAAATATTAATGAAAATAATTTAAGTTATATAAGCCCAAAACTCAGAAGCCGAGGTAAAGAAAAATAACCGGCAGTTGACATCTGACATACAAGTCATAAAACTGGGCGTTACTTAGCAACGGTAGTCATGACTAGTCTGTTTATAAGAAAGGTGTCAAAATATTATGAAAATTAATATTTTATTTCAGTTAATTCTATGATAATGAATGACAAGTAGTATAACATTTACTATAGGCTATAGGCCCATGCGAAGACGGGTCGGGTCGCTAGTTAAAAATATGATGACTCCTCATTAGTTGACGCTTGATTATAATAAACTTGAATGAACCAAAAGACAATT
Organism: Charanyca ferruginea; assembly: GCA_947361185.1. Taxonomy (NCBI): domain Eukaryota; kingdom Metazoa; phylum Arthropoda; class Insecta; order Lepidoptera; family Noctuidae; genus Charanyca; species Charanyca ferruginea. The sequence goes on along the minus strand of OX376058.1, from coordinate 23,579,119 downwards.
TATTTTACATTGCGAATAACCTTACTTCTGTCTAAATAACATAAAACTATAGGTAATATCTGTTCCTTCACGAGATAAATAATATATTATTCAAACTCCTACACAAATCATAAGGGCTTAAGAATTCGTAAAACGCTTTATACTCGGCACGGTCTCTCCCTTCTATACCTTTGATAAATCCTAGTTGAGCTCACCAAAGTGTTCCGAATTCAAACACCTGGTAATATTAAAGAGTTTGCAAAAAAACAAGATTTTTCATATAAAGAGATCATTTTTCTCTCTGGCACAAAATAGTAAAACGTAATAAAAAATAAATGAAATCAATATTACGACCTATTTCATTAGGAAGTTCGCCTGGTACAGCTTAGAGCTTGCTTGGCTTAAACGATACATGCACAGGACTTGGTTTTTAATTATGTAACATTTTCTCACCAGCCAGCAACATATGAAATCGATTGAATAAATTCGAATGAATGAGTTTCGACCTTGTGATGAATATTTCAGGGCAAGTACTTGGGATTACGGGGGCCCGGACACTTATCTAAATTTTTGGGCCACGGGTACCCTCTGAGGAATATTCCGGCTATGTGGGTAGTTAAATATTTTGTTGTTTAATTGTTTAGTTTTGGGAAGTTGTGTAGGCGTATTATCGGTTTTCCTTTTGATCTTGTAAAGCTTATTGGCGTTTGCTAGTAATATTTAGCGATTAAAGACCTGTATTATTTCTATGGTCTTTGTTGTACAGACAGCGTCATCAACTGCTACCCCCCACGCATTAAAATTTCATCGTATAGGGGGTAAGTAATTGATGACGCTGTCTGTACAGACCTACATAAGTAAACTGGTCTGTCGACTGCATAGAAGTATATATTATTTCTATGGTCAACTGCATAGCTTTTTACCAAGTTGGTAAGTATTTATTTATGACTATTCTTGATCTATGACTTTGTATCCCATATGAGTGCGATGAACACGAATATAATGGCATGCAACCACGGCTTACCTTGACCATTTTGTACCTATGTCTTGATTTCTGTGTGAAATATTTTCTTGTTTCGTACTTTTTAGATCACTTTTTGTTGTGGTCGGGTTTTAGTTTTTAAACTTTATATTTTTATTTAAACCGTTTTGGAGTCACAGCTAAGTATTATATATTTAATAGGTACTAGTGAACCCCTTTCCAATGATACTAAACACGGTATGCGTATCTTAATTTATTTGGTAATCTTTCCTTGTTTTTACAATAATTTGTGACAAGTCACCACTAAATATTACATATTTGAAAGGTACTAGTGAACCCCTTTCCAATGATACCAAACACGGTATGCTTGTCTTCATATTTTTTTTTATCTTGGTTTTTTTTGTCCGCCAGAGGGCGCCACATTAGATTCGGTGACACGTTATATAGCCTATAACTAGCGGACGATCAAGACGCTTCTAACGATACCTCATTTGTTCAGTTCTGATAAGTAGTTTAGGAGCTATGAGCGAACAGATGAACATACACACATACATACATACATAGCCTGTCAAAATCATAACCCTCCTTTGGCTTTGCCGTAGTCGGGTAATAAATAAATAACTACTGTAGTATTTGCTGTAGTGTTTATTAGCTTCCGAAAACGGGAGCTAAATCATAATAAGTACTAATAATAAATTGTAAAGTAGCGTATGTAGTTCATGGTAATCACTGGGTCGAGTTCGATCCCCAGACAAATTCAGATTGGAATATGCCATTCTCGAGCAGTGGATTTCGATACTAAGGCTTTTGTACTAGCGTACTATTCAAACAGTTTTTCGACAACGTGTTTGGGACAACGTCATTCGATTCAGCGGTTTTCGAGGAAAATTCAGTAGTAGCCTGGAGTTTGGAAATTGGATGTGGGATACTCCCGTGCTTCGGTGTTCTTGTTCCTGATTACTCCCCGGTCGTGTCGGGTTGCCGTCCCATCGGAGACATTTAGACGTGGATTGGCACGTTTAGGACTTACCCAAATATTCAATGTACAGTTTTGGCACACCCGCACTCCATAGAAAGGAAACGATATAATTGCCTACACTAATACTAAAATAACAGACTGTACAAATACGCGTGCGTGTGTGTGCGTGTCTACGCGCCGCTCGATCAAAAACGCAGTTCCCAGAGCAGTCGTTCGACGCGGGGAGAGGTGAGGAACGGTTTCAGAGGGAAGCGGAGCGTGTCGCTACTGTACGGTAGTACTAATACTTATACTGTGGTTTTGGTTTCAATACGGAACAAATGGTTCTAATAATTGCACTAATCTCGTCAAGCACAGCTTAACCTCGGGTAATAAACTTATATTTGTTAACAAATCTAGGTCAGACCTGTGGAAGATGCTTACATTCATTAATCAACTAGATAAATAAGAGGTGGTAATCTGCAAACGGCGAAACAGATTCATGAATAACACACACACAAAGACACTACACGACACACAAGTTCAGCTGTTAAAGAGCTTCGATGTCGTAGACAAACACACAGAAACACACGATAAATGAAACCAGGGGTGTTATAAAACACCCCTTTTTTACAGGGCGAGAGGCAACCCTAAATGCGGCTGTAGGGCGTCGAGTAGGCAAGTTGAGAGATAATATTGTTTATCGCATTTTCAATTACGTTATTCTTATTTAGGTGCCTTCAGGATTTTGGCGCATTGGTGTCGTGATCTTCGCGTTGCATACAGATGTCTCTTTCTATTAGGAATCATCGATACCAGGGGAGTGATTCTGTGAGACCACATTCTGAACTTCAAATCTGAATCCGCTGTGAGTTTCTTGATTGGCATTCTAAAAACTCGGTTGATAATTCGAATTTACACTAGCGCCACCCTTGCTAGCGTGTCAGCGAGTTGAACTATATTGACCGGGAGATTTTGACAGATAAACTATGAGATGACGTAAGAAGCGGCATTCTGTCTGTAAGGGTAATTTCCCCGTCACTTCGACGCTCACTTCACACTCGACCCCATTCAAAGTGTCAAATATATCAAGGTCATTTTAACCTTATGCGAAGTGAGAGTGAATAGCGATGTGAGACGCGAGTTGCTGTTTGAATTTTACAGAATCGACCAACTGTAAGTACATAGGTAGCCACGAAGCCTCGAAAGCTTAATTTACAAATTAAAAATGTTTAAAATCTGGTCTCAATCTCATTTCATTGATAATCAAAGGCTTGTCAAAAATGTGGGTAAATAGATCTCTATTTACCCACATTAAAACGTCTGTTTCTGACAGATTGTGACTGAGAATGCGAACGTTCCTAAAAAGAATCATGGCAGGATTTGTACAAAAAAAAGTAAAGACGTGTAGAGAAGTTGAAATTCTAATACTTATACTCTTGGGTACCTAAAGAGTATTTTAAAGCATTTAAAATATTTTTAAAACCACCCAATAAAAATGGATGTTAAAATTGAATAATTTAACGAAAAGCTCATTATTTCAGAACGATACGGTAGCTGATAGTAACAGTGACACTGACGAAATTATGGGAAATTACGTCAGAAATAATGATTAATCAATATACTTTTTCAACGTATTAATTGTAAGCAACACTTCACATTACTTATCTACCAATTTGATAGGTTCGTTAATGTCACTTGTCACTTTCTTTTTTATATAAATAGAAAGTAGGCAACGTGATGAAACGAAAAACTGTTTTCATTTTAAAATATTTTAATTATGCGGGGGTTACAAATATTTTAAGTAATATCTATTAATCTAATCTACTCCTGGTAATGTATTCTCCACATCGGAAAATATTTTAAATCTTCTTTTTTTTTTTCGTACAAATTAATGTATGGATCTCGCCATGATTCTTTATAGAATTACTTTGTTTGGAAAATGATATGGACTGCTTAAACCAAAGATGTCCGTGGCTTAAACACTGTTTAGTTTTTACATCGTAATTCTTCTGCGTAATACTCTTTTTATTCTATCTTTAAACGCAAACCGAAAACCACTTTATTCTTCAAATCATATTCTTTTACTCTCAAAGACAAACATCTCTGTCCTAATTTCCTCTTCAATTTCAGAATGTCAAGTTCAAAATAAACTTACAAATTACAAAGTATCTTTAAGACTAGATGTTTTACTCTTGCCGTTTGAAAAACCGTTTGTTTACCGGTTTTTCCCGCTCAATTTCCCGGGTGCTCAACAAGTGGCTACCCCGGATGGAGCTCTGGCCGGGTTCCAGGAGTGAAGGATGAAGGGAGAGGGGGGTGCACTCCGTAGTTACGCAACTAAGCATCTAAAGCAGGGTGGCTCTAATTTCGTTTAAAATTTATGGTTATTTGATCTTAGTTCTATTGCGTTCGATTTTCAAATTCGAATTATGTGAGTTGACGTTTTGTGATTGGTAGACAAAAGCTCGACGACTATTATTACACAAATTATTTCAGAAAGAATTAGTGTAGCGAGATAAAACCTAACTTGCTAAAGTTATGTTAATTTTTCAAAATCGTATCACTCGATAACACGTCCAACTAATACTTCTACACTTATAAATAATAATACGTATCCAATACTCAATACTTAATATCTTTATTGCTTTTACATATTAAGTATAAATATGCTTACGTGGTAGATGTTTAATTAGGATCATTATGGCCCCGTCGGGCACAGCAATAAAGCTGTTGCTTGAGCTCTTGTACTGATTATAGAGGAAGCTTTGTTTTATTTTATTTGGAGAAACAAAGGCGTCGCCAATGGAGTGTAGAGATTCCTAAAGCTTCATGAATGTGCCTTTGACTGTATTTGCAATTCATTCTTTTTCAATACTCCATAGGTATTATATCAACTTGCCACCCCCTACCCCTGGGCCATCAGCTGGCGACGCTTTTGTTTGGAAAAGAAAACGATATTATATTCAATATAAAACTTACCAGTAAGGTATTTAGAACACAAAAATAAAAAAAAAACAGTGTAATAACCATTTTCCACATATTAACAAAGAGATATGCTATGATGAGGACTCATCGGTAAGCTAGTTATTATTCACATTCAAGGAAATATCTCATATTGTTACAAACTAACAACATTATTAAATTAACGTAGGAAGTATATTGTTAGTAAAAAATTAATCAATTCATTAATTCATTCTTCTCTAATATATTTTTATCAAATTGTATTCATTTTTGAAAAAAAAAAAAATCATTTGTTTAGTTCTGAACGAGATAATATCTCAAATTATAAAACGTGGAACACGGTCACCCTACTCCGAGGCAATTGGTAGTCACGTACTTAATGTTGGATTTTATTGAAATCGTGTTTTCGTGTCATAGCGTAAATTTTTTTTGGAGCTATTTTATTTGTTCGTAGATCAGCATCATCTGCCGAACCTTTCCCCAACTACTAGTTTTTAGGTACATGGAGCAACTGCCTATCTGACCTAGGCTACCCAGATTCTGGGTAAGAATGGTTGTCAGACTTTCTGATTTCTGAATTCATAATTATAACAACAATGATAACCGGGACCAACGGTTTTACGTGTATTCTGAGGTACGAAGCGGTCTTGGTATGAAATAGATGATCACCCATCTACAAACCGACCGCGCCAAGCATCGCATAACTATGACCATCGATCCGTAGGTTTATTTGTTAATAGATATATTATTTAAATTATAAAAAGTGATAATTTACAGACACAGGACAGAATGTCCACACATCTATGCCTATGTAAACTCTAATCCTAATCAAATACATAGATAAGTAACAATATTTCCCATCCATACAAACTAAACGCCAACTCCAAAGGATTCACATCTTAAATCAATACAAAATACCTAATCGTTATTTAAAAATAGAACTGAAACGATTACATAGAGCAAAGTATAAGCATTACACAACAATGTGGTACGCGAGATGATGACGCCTGTGATTGGTCGACGGCGGCCATTACAGCCGTGTAAGGAAAGCGTGCGCGTATCGTATTACACTGCGCTTACGCAGATTTGATAGGGTTGGTGCCTTTAGTTTTCAATCTGTTATGCAATATCATTATTATTTACTAACACTTTGATCGCGACTTCGTCCGCGTAAAGTTTCTGGTCTCCTGGGCCTATGTGCCAGGAGATCAGATTTTCCGCGACTTCGTCCACGTGAATTTTCTCAAGGATCCCTAATTTTATGATAAGACAATATAGCCTATAGCATTCAGGGATAACGTAGCTTCCTATTGGTGAAAGAATTTTTGAAATCGGATGGGCGGTTTTGGAGATTACCCCCTACATACAAACTTACCAACTTACAAACAAATTCTACCTCTTTATAATATTAGTATAGATTTATTCATTTTCAGTCCATGTTTGTCGTGCAATATTATTAACTGACTAACATTCTTTAATATCGGAACTGGTTTTCCTCTAGTCATTATCCATCCAGGTACCTACTCTTTCCTCTTTTTAGTTTATATTAATGATCTTCCCCGGTTATTCAAAAACCAACCACAAATGGTGTTATTTGCCGATGACACGTCATTAATTTTTAAAATAAATAGACGGGCTCAAAATCTTGACATCGTAAATAACGCCTTACTGGAGGTACAAAAGTGGTTCACGGCTAACAATTTAGTATTAAATGGAAAAAAAACTAAGTGCATCAGATTTGCTTTGCCAAATGTCAAAAATAGTGAGTGTGACATAGTATTGAATAAAGAGAAACTGGAATTCGTCGATAAAACTGTTTTTCTAGGATTGACGCTCGACTCAAGGCTACAATGGGGTCCTCATTTAACATCTCTCGCAGGACGGCTAAGTTCGGCAGCATATGCTGTCAGAAAGATCCGGCAATTTACTGATGTGGATACCGCGAGACTGGTCTATTTTAGTTACTTTCATAGTATAATGTTTTACGGTATTTTATTGTGGGGAAGAGCTGCAGACATCGATTCTATTTTTATTCTGCAGAAAAGAGCCATCAGAGCCATTTACAATCTGCGTATGCGCGATTCTCTAAGGGAACTGTTTAAGGAAATTAACATAATGACGGTGCCTTGTCAATACATCTTTGAAAACATCATGTACGCTAGAAAAAATCTGCATCTTTTTGATAAAAGAGGTGACAGACATAATTATAATACTAGAAATAGGGACCAACTAGTTCAACCAGGTTACAGACTGGCTAAAGTAGATTCGTCTTTCATGGGGTACTGTTTAAAGTGTTACAATAAAATACCTCCCCACATTGTTCAACTAAATGAGACAAAATTTAAGTCTTGTATTAAACGCACACTATGCAACCGAGCATATTATAAGTTGAATGATTACATCACTGATAAAAATGCTAGGCTGGATGCTGGTCTAGCTCCACAGCCATAAGGGTTCATAGATTAATTGATTAGCATTTGTAACAATTTTTGGAGCTGCTGAAGATGTAGATCTATATTATCTTTGCATTGTATAAACTCAATGTGTTAGTATTATATAATTTTTCGTAGCACATACATGTGAGCACTATGTTCTTTAAAGCTACCATTTACGAGTTATACCTCTCATTGACTTGAATATGCCCTGGCGGTTGGGAGAGTCATGCTCACTTTAATGTCTTGCTGATGGTGGCGCATGTGTTGGATCATTCGGTTCCCTTCAAAATGGTTGAGCTAAATGGTGCCGATCCATGCGTCATGTTCGTGAACGGACGCCGTCGGTTGGGACTGGTCATCTCTTAGGTGCCTCGGTTATTTTAAATTTTGGTTTGAATTGTTATTATAACTATATTTTTCTCTAGACCTCTTTTAACATGCAAGACGAGTTACATTGTTCTCACATTGTACCCTTAGATTCAACGTGAATGATGTAACCTAAATTTGTAAAATTTAACTGATTTTAAAAGAGTGTTCATGGAGTTTCTTGCTCGTTCTTCTCCATAGAAACCTACTATTTGGAACGAGCAACTAGCTTCAACTTTCTGACTGACTGACTCTGACAATTCAAAAGTACCTGTAAATGGTTTAATTGAAATAAATGATTTTGAGTTTGAAGATGGTATTTTCTTCATTTTCCTTATTACTTTAATGACGTCGTTTTCAAATTGTGCCAAACCACAAACTTTGTAGTCAAAGCACGTACAGTCAGCAAAGGAGATAGGTATGCAGGGTCGTCAGATATAGTTAAAGTTTATTTAGAAAACGATGGATGTATTTGAATAAAATTAAATTAAATTAATAGAGAATAAATATTTCAATGATTTAATTAAATTTCATTCGAAAACATCCATCGGTTTTTAAGTAAACTTTAACCATTTCCGATGACCTGCATACCTATCTCTTTAGCTGACTGTACACATTTTTTATTTCCATACATTCGCAGTTCACGTGGTTTCATTAATAAAGTTTATTAAATCGTGCGTCAACCTGCAAACTTATCCTGCGTCATAATAAAACTGAAACTGATATCGCACGTTTCACAAAACCCCAAGTTCTCCCTGGCTGTTTACGATTTCGCAACACTTGCTCAAAGTTTTTGTAAGATTGCGGTAAAAGTATACAACTTTACTTCTAATTTGTTGTTTGCTTACGTCAATTTTCTGTAACGTGCGTACGTACCTAAGGTACCTGCAAAGGTTGCATAAGGAAAGCCGGCATTGAAAATATTTTGCAATAAAAATATGGGCTCCGAGACATAAGTCACTATACATCTATTTACCAGGTCTTAGGCCCACTTGAACTACAAATTACAAAACACATTGAGAGCTTTATAACAACACTAGTTTTTGCCCGCGACTTCGTCCGCGTGAATGTCGGTTATGTCGACATACTTGACATCGGTCGCAGACGAAGTCGCGGAAAAAAAGTAGCCTATGTCCTTCCTCGGGGTTAAATCTATCTTCATGCCAAATTTCATCAAAATCGGTTTAGTCATTTCATCGTGAAAGCGTAACAGACAGAGTTACTTTCGCATTTATAATATTAAGTATGGATTCAGTCTCCACCAACTTCAAATAATTTGACAGAGATGCAGTGATATTCTAAATAAGTTGGTGCGTGCAAGTGCGTCTTAATCCTTAACTGTAGTCCTGGGTCCATTGGACCCATATTCGATCTCTGGACGTGTTTAAAAATATCCGCGGACACCGCAGCGCCTCCCGCTTCTAGCTACCTTCCTGCAGTAAGCCGAAGCACGAACAGTGAAAAGTACGTGTTTTGCTCTCTAGTCCTAAAGTCAGTATAGACATACGTGTGGGTCCAATGGACCCACATCTATAGATACGTAACTTATTATTTTTATAATTTATTTAGTATTTCTATATTATTGCAGGTATTAGAGATGACAAACCACAGCAGGGGTTCTAGGAACCAATTGGACAACAATTCCACTTGGTTCCTAGAACTTATGCCCTAGGTGCAAGCAACCTATTTGTATGGGATGCTCTAAACCTGTGTGTAATTCGTACCAGGAACTTTGCTCATTTTGACCAACGTCAATTTGAGTAGTAGGTATCTATAGACATAGTGTTCGCACGAAGTTCTAGATATTATTAAGCGAACAAAAATAATATGACGCTTCAATAATTACTGACAATGTATCTGCTAGAAACGGATGTCGGCTTTGATAATTATTATTAATCAGGCTATGAAAAGGACAATATTCTGTCTCGTATTTAGTTATCAATACTTGATACAAGACGGAATATCCGGTCGCAATATCGACTTATTACTTCAGGGCCTCAAGTCTGCTATTACAATAGTGTCAGAATGGCCTATCATTGATTTCATAATTTGTTGATTTTGACAAGTTTGGTAAACTACTAATATAATGGCGTCATTATGACTTTCCAATGGTCAACCACTGACACGCCATTGAAAGAAATGATATAGAATGGTAATCTCGTACAAAATGACAACTGAATGACTGACTTAGGCGGTAATCTGCTAAAATTTTGACAGTTTCTTTGATCAGTGACCTACCATTAGAACGTCATTGTACAGTAATTGCTTTTATTTCGACCGACCAATGATCTACCATTATGAAATTAGCAGATTACGAACTTTTAGCAAAATGACAGTGGGATCGTGTTGGAATGACGAAATTATAAAAATAGCAGACTAGGCGCCCAGAGGTCGTGATGGCCTAGTAATGGTTAAGGCGCCCGCCTCTCTTGTAGGAGGTTGTGAGTTTGAAACCGGGCAAGTACCGATTTGACTTTTTCAATTCATATTGTGAATTCAAAAAAGTCAAATTGGTACTTGCCCGGGCGGCGCTTTCACCACTAGGACATCACGACATATCGCCATTGAGCGTGCAATTCCGCGTAACTAACATTTTTAAATACCGCGAAAGTACACTTTCGCTGATTTAACATAAGGTCGAAAGGACAATGCCAGAAACTCTATAGAACTTTGCCCCACTCAATAAAAGTCATGTGCAATATGTAGAATCTTACTGTAAATTTATTGCTGATAACTAAACATTAGTCATAATGACTGTAGAACTTGCGGTTTCCGTTTAAATCTAAAAACAATAATGACATTGATTATAGGTTAAATTGTATTTTAGGTAAAATGAGTTTGTATTTTGTGGGTAGGTATTTCGTAATCCGCAAGTTCTAAAGAAAAACAATTTAGTAAAGAAAGGTTCTATATTCATTACAATTATTTTCATTAATTTACTTTTTCTGTACATGTGTTACTTTTTCTGTACATGGGTGGGGCAGGATCTGGCATTGTCATTTGCGGTATTCCGGTACACGCTCAACGACGATATGTGTATCATTATTTGTAATCGAAACTAACTCTGAATTTAACGGTCAGATATCTTTTCAACATATAGTCAAATAAGAATGAAAATATTATTATGCGCAGTGAATTCCACTGCAATGTAAATATTCTAAGGACTGAATTGCCGCCAATCTTAATGGAGACTAGCCAACATAAATAAAATATTATATGACGTTAGAGTGCACAACAGTGTGCGTAAGCACAGGTGCATTCCGTCTTCCCTCACTCCCCAAGTCTGATGGAACAGAAATCCGAAACGGTAGCAGACTGATCAGGCGCATGACCAACGGGTTTACATGTATAGTCTCCGAGGCACAGGGTGTCACGAGCAACTTTCAAATTTCAACCAACCCTTTTTTTTGTTCCGGATTGGAAAATCCTCATGAATGTCCTTTCTGACTAAAAACCACTCTGGTGTTCCATCTCACACCAACGTCGGGAGTCGCGGGAACTGAAAATACCTACTACCGCAACAACCAATACAACCCAACCCATTGTTAAAAAAACTTGGCAACGACGAAACATAATCTAGAATATTCTAGAATGACTTAGGTCATAATGAATCATCTTCGAGACTGAAAAATCTCAAGTATCTGAAACCGCTTCAATACTCTTTGTCCTTCAGAACAACGTGTGGAAACCTCGATGTACTCAACTATGTATAATGATGCGAGCCAAGTCACTACACCGCGTTGAGAAAAAACAAATGCACCGCGGCTGCCGTGTAAACAAACATGCGCGGACGCAGCATAGAGGAGGTGGCGACAGATGTGGCAGTAGGTAGAAAAGAGTTCGTTGAATTTACTGTTATGTTTATTATGTAACATGTTACAACAATATGATGAAAATTTGATTATGGATTTTAAGGCATAAAATGTGCTGACAAGCACATCAAGTTTCCACAATCTGTCAAATTTGTTTAATAGTTTTTCAACTTTATTACAAAAAGATAAGGTTCATATTCGATTAGGAAAATTTGTCAGTTTGGGATTGCTTGATGTGCTGGCGTCCGACTCGCCCACCGAGGGTTCCGTTCCAATTCCGTGATTTGGTCAATCATAAAATTATGACCGCGCGTACCTCAGTGATGATACTTTAAATAAAGACTATATTTTGTATGATTTAATTACAAATGTATAGTACTACTTGTAACTTGTAAGACGATAATTCTTGCCAAATTTCATAGTGCTAGGTCAACGGGATACTCACCCCATAAAGGGATATGCCCGTTTGTTAAGGAAGTTTTGGCCAAGTGATGCCCATGGAAGGAACAAATGATAGGCATTTGGATTCACATCATAGATAAAGAAACAAGTGCAATTTTTTACATAGAACTCAGTAGGACTGAGTAAATCATTAATCAAAGGTAAAAAAACATACATAGTTTTGTGACTTTTTATTCATTTTCATTTAGGCACAAGCACAAGCATGTCGTTCTCTCCAATCACAGGTCTAAAATAGCTCTTTGAAAGGTTAACTTAAAATGCTATTAGCACTCACCAGCCGCGGTATATCCATTCTGCAAATATATTTCTTATTTGTATTTCTCTTGTGCCTGCGTTGGAATCTAAGGATTTGTTTTTTTTTTTTTTTTTGATAGGCATACGTTTGACCACTATCTCACCTGATGGGAAGCGATGATGCGGTCTAAGATGGAGCACGCTTGCCTAGAAGTAACCTATTCACTCTTGACTTGATGAAAGCGAAAACTTAATACTGATTGGCCACAATGAACACACATATTATTTGACCATGCCCAACGCTTTATTCTTGTACTCCTGTTTGTTGTTGTGCATTCCTTGCCAACATCCAACAACGTTGACACACCAGACTATTATCTGAAACCTATTAGCATAGTCATAAAAATAATTCATTTTAACTTAATTACAGAGTTTTTTGTAAATATAAGAATTATTTAATTTAAACCGAATTATTTAATTTATACATGTTACATAGCACAACATACAACATACATACCTATTACATTACAAGTTGGTAAGTATACCTATAACTTTTATGATCTTACAGTACCCTCTAAAGTCAAAACTCAAAGTCAAATCATTTATTTCAATTAGACCATTAAAAGGCACTTTTGAAGGTCATATAAAAAAAAAGTTGATTCTAGTTGCCCCTTCCAAAAGGTATAGGTAGTATATTGAAAACTACTTTTCAAGTCCATGCATACACGAATCTAAATTCTTTTTAACTACTCACACGGCACTTTACAGACTTCTTTTTTAAATCTTGATTCATCAATTTTTGTACTTTTTTTACAAAATAAATATACACCCACAGATATTGACTCAATTTTTATACAAAAACTAGCGGGCCCGGCAGACGTTGTCCTGCAACCCGACTGTAGCGCCACCTACCGGGTCTAATTGTGATTCTAAACCATTATCGAATCCACTGTTGCACACACACACAGAAATTTTCATTTAAATCGGACCCGCCGTTTAGGAGGAGTTCACTTTCATACACACGCACAGAAGATTTTTGTATATAAGATATGAAAGTTTAAAATAAATGTATAAGTGCCATTTTTAAACCCCCCTAGAAACAAATAAATGAAACGGCCATTTTTGATTTTCTGAAAAAGAATTAAAAAAATCTTTTATTTTTCACCTTCTCAATATGCATCTTTTGACATCCTACCTAATCATTCGCGTAATCCTATAGCTCTCGAAACCAGGCCAAATTCGCACTCTCTTTCTAAAAATCGGGGTAGAAACTACTGAAGCAAAATATTTTCAATATTAAAATATTTATCAATTAATCTGATATCTTGTAAAACATGGGTGGGTTTTTAGGTTGTACCTTTAAAAAGAAAAATATGTTTTCACTTTATTTGGAAAATTAAAATTGTGGTTAACACAGGATAATTACATTATCTAATTACGATTAAGAAGCTATGTCAATGAAATACAGTAAAATATCCCAATTTATCCCATAGCCAACACTTTCTCTTATGGAGGAGGCCTTTGTTCAACAGTGAACGTCTTCCGACTGATGATGACGATCCCAATTTAAATATTTATTTGTTAAAAGTAAATATTTAATTCTTATTAAAAAAAGAATGTCAATCAAATGCCGCTTCTACAATAATAACTGAATCTATGTCGAAACGTGAGCCAAACGGTGTTGGAGGGCGGGCGGCGCGGAGTGGGGTATGGAGGGGGGAGGCGCCCCGTATATGGCTTGCGTTGGCGCAGTTACTATACAGTGAAGAGCAAAAATTTGTTACATGTTTCATTGTTATTTTTTAGATTGATTTATAAATACTTTTGATTTGGTTCTAATATGTAAAATTGATAATTCTAATTTTGGTAATATTAGGACTTTGATTCGACCGCAAAATAAAAATAAGTTAGATAATAAAATTATTTTTTTAGAAGGACTTAACATTAACAAAGTGTTAAGGTTAAGTATCACTGCAAACATAAAAATGAACATGGCTTCAAACTTCACTAACTATAGAAATTAATTTAAATTCCATTCAAAACACCACACTCATTCAAAACATCTATTTCAATTCAATTAGATCCCAGAAAAACTATGCTATGACAGTACACTGCCGGACGTTTCTTTCAGGAAACAAAACATTACGAAACAAACTTTTCACAAACACTAGTTCTCGTCGACTGTACCCCGGGGCGCCGGCTGTTGTCGGGTGCGCGTGCGACGCGACGCCCCGCCCACTCATCTTTGTGTATGTGTGCTTATGACGCCGACAAGTCTTTAACACTCGCACCGGACTCATTCCTTCAGCTACTCGCACTCGGACACAACTGAAATTCAATACAATTCTTCCTGCCAAGGCTTTTAGCTTTGGACAATTTTTGTTGTGTAGATTTTTGTTTTCGTTTGGAAAATTTTATGAATGTAAACTTTTATTTCAGACGATTATCCATAGGTACACACAATAATCACAACACAATAAAATAAGATAATTAATCGATCAATTAATCATGGGAAAAGATAGAACTGTCCACTGTTTGCACTTTTGCAGTGCTGTGACTGTGTGCAAGCGTATCCAGTAGCGCAGCAGTGGAGAGTTCCACCTGTCCACTAACACGCTTAAGATGCTGTTATGACTAAACCTGACGCGACTAAGCAGCGACGCACACTGTTTCCTTATCACCATCATCTGCCTAGCCTTTTCCCAAGTATATTGGGGTCGGCTTCCAGTCTAACCGGATGCAGCTGAATACCAGTGTTTTACATAGAGTGACTGCCTATCGGACCTCCACAACTCCACGATACCCCTTGGTAAAACTGGTTGTCAGACTTTCTGGCTTCTGACTATACCCATAACGACTGCCAAAGATCTACAAATGACAGCCGGGACCAACGGCTTTACGTGCTTTCCGAGGCACGTAGGGAACTCGGTATGGAAGGAATGGTCACCCATCCACAGACCGACTGCGACTAGCGTAGCTTAACCTTTGACCGATCGATCTGTGCGGCTTTAACTTAGCCACGAGCTCCTGAGCACACGAGCCTCCACGAGCACTGTTTCCTTATAAGGACATGAAATCCATCTGTGTGCATTTCTGCAAACATATTTGAAGTACTGCAGATTCGTGGCAGCCCCACCAGCACCCTAAACGCGTTATTATATTGAACACGTAAGGCGTTGTATGCCCCCAGTGTGTAGTGTTAAAAAGCATTGTGGCACTGCAATGACGCATTCACGTACCACATTGATTTGAATTCTTCGTCAAACGTATTAAGAACTTAAACTTAACAAGAAGGCCAATTGGGTAGTTGTTACTTGGAATTTTTGGTTACCGGTGACCAAAAATTCCAAGTCACAAGTTCTAAAAGAAAACACTGAAAATCCGACTTACTCAATAATTAACTGTAAAATTAAATTTTTAGTTGCTTTGAAATGAATATAATTATAGTCAATTGAGTTTGGCAAAAAAGTGACGTCACATTTTACTATTGATGAAACGGTTGAACACAGATGTTGAACCTATTCGCTATTATTTTCAGGATACTGTTGTTACTCTCTCGTATAGCCTTCATGATCGACGCTATTTTCTCTCGCATAATGGCATAGAAATCATCTACATGAGCGTAAATATGCCTGAACCACTACAAAAACGAGAGAGTGCGAGCAGTGCCCCGAAAATGTTATTGTATTGAAGTCTGATGACATTGTAGACACTTTGCGTGTTTAACATACAAATCTAAGCATGAATCGCATTTTGACAGGTTATAAAAAGTATGTAAATTAATTGGTGTCAAGTACCCAATTCTCTGAATTAACAACAAATTCTCATTTCAGCGAAAATCAATGTCAAAAATGTTGGTAAAATAGAGGCATTTTTGGAGACTGAAATTATAATGCGAACGATACAAAAAGTTACTAGAATTGGCCCCCGATATCCTTCTGGAACCTCATCATCATCATGTCAACCTTCAGACCCCCACTGCTGGGCTAAGGGAGACCTTAACCTAGCAGTGGGGTTCTGAAGGTTCCAAGTTGGAGTTCCAAGAAGATCCAAGAGGGAGTTCAGCCGTAATCGCCATGCTTGGCCGATGCTAGTTGGCGATCGCATTAGGTGTTATGGTATTCAGAAGGACGGTACTGCCCATCCTCTGGTCAATATACCTCTGTCGCCTTCTACGGCACTCACGAGTAGAAATTGGGTGGTGCTATTCACGGCCGGCACCACACGGCTGTCTGGAACTTGTGCAGATTGAATAACAACGTAAACTTCTCTTCTCCATGTAATGCCTACCAACACTAGATGACTCCTTGTGCCTACATGTTATTGCAATATTCAATTTTCAACTCTTGACCCTGAGTAGAGCGTTATAAAAGCCGCATAATAGTTAGTACAGTCGCCAAAAGAGATAAATTATTAGTAGATTCAAAAACATCCACGTTTTTAAATAAAGTTCAACTTATATCCGACGATCCTGGTTAGTTATTTTATTTGGTGACCGTACATAGCGAGCCAACATCGATATTTCCAATACTTATCATTTTTTTTAATGCCGTTATCAGTTAATGACTTTCTAATTATCTCAGAAAATCTCTTGATTTTTCGCTTCTGTGAAGCCAATGACATGACGTTCTATTATCGACCATAACAATCAGATTAGCAATGCACGAGTATTGATTTATTAATTGAATAATAAACTAAATAGAGGAGAAAATGTAGTGCAACATAACGTATAATTCTGCATGGTATTTATTATTTTGCACACAAATTAACCAATATTCAACTCCAATACTGTTGTTATTCAGTTCATTATCTACTATATTGCTGATCCTGTCTACAGTCTACAGGTCTACACTGACCAAAATAACGTAGAACTGCCCAACATTCCTATTAAAAGTAAAAAAACTGTATCTTTGACTTTCAATCATCAAATAAATATTGTATTGGCGACACCCCAGGCTTCCTGTCGTGACCTAAATAAATCACTTTTACGTTACCCTGGCAATAGTTGTGACCTGGAATTGTCATTGAACTCTGGGAAACACAGATCGTTTATTTTCATTATTATGTTCGAGGAATTTTGTGGTGACAGCCGTCAATATGATATTATATTGTTGGGAACTACATCTTCTATTACTAAGTTTGCCGAGGTCAGATAAATAGTTGTCCAGAGTAACATAGAAAGGATTCACAGATCTTATATTCTGCTATACAAGTATCGGAAGATAAACCCAACGTTCTTTAGAAAAGTTAGGCTGGTAGGTAATACGCAACAATACATTTCCATATCATTACATGAGATAGGAGGTAGCAATTGAATGTTATCGATAATATTTAAATCAAGACTACTTTTTATCTATAGCTCATTACAATTTACGTCATTGACCTGATATAGATTTCAAATGCCAATTAACTACTTACTAATCAAATCAATTGAGTAAAACATGGGAATCCCCTTTACACAAATTCTTTTAAATCAATGACATTTTTTTTTTATAAGTTCGCCCCAGTATTCCAACCACTGTAACTTCTGAACAGAATCAACAGTAGCGTCCACCAGGGGGGTAAGTAATTATAAAATAAACTTTAATGGGTCTTCAGAAAAGCGGCGCGAGAGTTCCGCAGGAGGGATTCAACTGTCTTCGATCTCGCAATGAAATTCAAGACCAACCACACCATTGCCTAATGCAACATCCTACCTTTCCATATAAAGCGATGAAATAAAAATCATAACCTAATTAGTTGGACCGGTGGCCGGGAGTACTAGTAGGAAGACTTCAGGCGAGTATATAGGTCGAGTTACTGGCTCTTTGCCAAGGAATTAGTCACCCAGTATGTAGCCAACGCATGACGATAGCGCTAAAGGTTACTCTGATACGTGAGATGGGGGATTTTGGGATCATTATGTGAATGTTGTACCTGTAGATTGAATAGGTCATCATATCAAAATTATCGCACAGGAACATAAAAACAGGATACCCTATGTGTTAAGCTAGATCTATAAGTGTGACAAATTTCAGAAAAGTAACAAGCATACATTTATCCATTCGTACATTCTTCTAAAACTTTCCAGTTTATAATAATAGTAAGCCACATACATATTATAATACCTTAACAGTAAAACCAAAGCGGTGCTTAAGTAACACTAAACCAAGGAATAAAATATATTATAACAAAATACATGAACACCTAAAAACAGTTTGACCCAATTTTCGGAAATTTTTATCCAGTATATGCTTATACATTTGTTTAATAATTGAGGATATAATATACAGTACGTAAATTAACGAACGGCGTTCCCTTTAATACTAAACCGTCCATAGATACTTAAAAATAATTCCAATTCAAAATAAAAATAAATCTTATTTTTTAATCCATACTAATGTACTAATTTACTGATTTACTAATTTACTAATTTAATAATTTACTAATTTACTAATTTACTAATTTACTAATTTAGTAATTTAGTAATTTACTCATTTACTAATTTACTAATTTACTAATTTACTAATTCACTAATTTTCTAATTCACTAATTTACAAATTTACTAATTCAATAATTTACTAATTTACTAATTTACTAATTTACTAATTTACTAATTTATTAATTTACTAATTTACTAATTTTACTAATTTGTTAATTTTACAATTTTTTATTAATAATATTATTAATGTGAAAGTAACTCTGTCTGTTACGCTTTCACGATGAAACGGCTGAACCAATTTTGATGAAATTTGGCATGAAGATAGATTTAACCCCGGGGAAGGACATAGGCTACTTTTTTTCCGCAACTTCATTTGCATCCACTATAACCGACATTCACGCGGACGATGTCGCGGGCAAAAGCTAGTTTCATATAAAATCGGAAGAGGAGCTCGTGGCTAAGTAAAAGCCGAACAGATCGATCGGTCAAAGGTTAAGCTACTCTAGCCACGGTCGGTCTGTGGATGGGTGACCATCCCTTTCATACCGAGTACCCTCCGTGCCTCGGAAAGCACGTGAAGCCGTTGGTCCCGGCTGTTGTTTGTAGATCTTTGGCAGTCGTTATGGGTAGTCAGAAGCCAGAAAGCCTGACAACCAGTCTTACCAAACGTTATCGTGTCGTGTTACACAGTAACTGGATTGTGGGGGTCTGATAGGCAGTCGCTCCATGTAAAACACTGGTATTCAGCTGCATTTGGTTAGGTTGGAAGCCGATCCCAATAAAGTTGGGAAAAGGCTAGGCAGATGATGATATAAAATCGGAATAAGTACAAGAAACTTTCTGAACATGTTTAGATTGTTTTTATACTTCTTAATTTAAACAACATAGGGTGTTTCTTTAAACTCTTAAAGAAATGCCCTATGTTGTTTAACTTACTGTATATCATCAGGAATAGACAAAATGTTAGATTGCATGACTAAATTTATCTCACTTGTTTACTAATAATGTTCTTGTGAATTCATCGTGATTATTGTAGAACACTAAGGAAACTGCTTGATCTTCTCATTACGTTCCAATTTCAGTAGAAATTGTTGATTTTTTATTCACAGAATATCGAATGCTGTTTCTGCAAATTGACTAACATCCGGTTTCTGGAACAAAGATCTACACAACAATTTGTTTTTGTTAACAGACAGTCAACTTCACATAAACTGCTGTGGATTGGATGACTGTACTATGTACAAGCAGCCAATCAGATCACTTAATTTGAGTTTTATTTTGTTTTTTTTTTTTTTTAATTTGATGACGACGATAATTTTCGTTTGAAAAAATGGGGATTTAGTCTGGTAAGAAACCAGACTAAATCCCCATTTACATGTTGCAATTTAGTTGCCTGATGAATGTAATAATTGGAAGAAACAAAATTAGACTTGCACCGTCTGAGGAATGTTTAGACGATGCAATTAATTGATTGCTACAATTTAATTGTATGCAACAGGCAACTAAATAGGGCTTTACAAGAACTGAAAACAAAATGACGTAAAAGTTCATACAAGTGGTTACCTGGAAGAAGTATACGCAAACTCGGTATTTGACGAAAAGAATCATGGCGACATCCATACATTCGTTTGAATGAAAAAAAAAACATTTAGAGGGTTTAAAATATTTTCCAATGTGGAGAATACATTACCAGGAGTAGATTGATATACTTACCATATTTTTAAACCCCCGCATAATTAAAGTATTTCGAAATGAAAATTATAGTTTTTCGTTTCATCTTGTTGCCCTTTTTGTATTTATTAAAAAAAATAAAGCGACAAGTAACATCAATGGATCTATTAAACTTACAGACAAGTGACGTGAATCGTTGTTTACGGTGGAGTTGAAAAAGTACATTGATTAATCATTATTTGTTACATTATTTCTCATAAATTGATGCAATTTCAGTGAAGGACCTGTAAAACGGCGTTTCGATCTGAAATAATGAGGTTTTCGCTAAACTATTCACTTTTAACATCAATTTTTTTTTGCGGGGTACCTCACTCGATATATTGAGGATGGATTTGAAACGAGGGAACTGACTGACGGGTGCAGTATTTGTAGACTTGTCGGCAGCCTACGATACCGTTAACATCTATCGCTTGCTGTGGAAAGTTCACTCGAAGTAGAGGATCTAAAGTTCACTCGAATCCTCAGAGACACCTGCTTTTAGTAACCGACGATTTCAAGTAAACCTTCTTGATAACAAGTGTAGGTGGCAAACTCAGAAGATTGGACTGCCCCAAGACAGTGTACTGGCTCCCATGCTGTTTAACATCTACACCAACGACAAACCGGTGAGCCCGCCCATATCTCGCTTTTTGTACGCAGACGACCTGGCATTAACTTGCCTAACCACTGACTTTGAGGAAGGGTTGAGGCCACCCTTTTAGACGCCAGAGTTTCAGTCATGTGCTATCCACCTTCGCAACAGACAAGCGGGTCGAATACTCAACATTTCATGGGAGGGAGTGCCAATATCCCATTGTCCCTACCAAAAATATCTCGGCATCACTTTGGATAGGCATCGGCATCTCTCTGAATTACAGGAAGAACTGCGAGAATGTTAAACAGAGAGTGTACTCAAGGAATAATCTACTACGCCGCCTAACAGCGACCGATACGGGGGTTGTCTCCCCAAGTCCTGCGAACAACTGGAATGGCGCTCTGTTTTTTCGCTGGTGAATATAGGGCCCAGTAAGGAGCCGCTCCGCCCACTCCAACCTAGTAGAGCACTACAGCACTAAATGAGACGTGCCGGATTGCCACTGGTTGTCTCAAACCGACCCCGAACCGTATCCACAAACCGGCATTGCATTCACAGAAATTTGTAGGTCCATGGCGCCGCATAGAAAGGGCGAAACTAGAAAACGATCCTCGTCACCTAATGCACAATTATTGTTTTGTACCACAGAGACTAAAAAACCAGAGAAGTTTTCTAAGATTTGTGAGTCCATCTGATAGCAACACCTCAGAAAAATGCGATCTATGGTACGATAAGTGTCCCAGAAAATTTCATGGAGCCATTGGAGACCCTCTCATCTAGGCATGCGTTGCCGTGGCCGATATGGAAAACTCTGAACCGGCTCCGCACCCAAGTTGGCCGCAGCAAAGAGAATCTTCAAAGGTGGGGGTTCTTAGATGATGTCAATCTTCAGTGCCTGTGTGCCGTCTCCCCGCAGACCATGGTCCACCTTCTATCTTGGGCCGTATGCCCTGTCACCTGCTCATGTGCGGATCTAATGACTGCGTCACCGGATGGCGTTGCCGTGGCTGAATTCTGGGCCAAACAAGGAATTTGACAAAAACAAACACAACTCACACATACACACTCGCATATTTACACGCACACATCCACACACATGAAACACTTCCGTGTTTACTATCGACACGCTAATAAGAAGAAGATTGCGGGGATTTAAAAATATTGTAAATGCGTGAAGACACTCTTTAGGTACCCAAGATATAAGTTGAAATTCTAATTCTTTAGGTACCTATAAGAATTAGGATTTCATCTTCTCTAATCATTATTATTTATTTTTTGTACAAAAATCCTTTTCGATAATTGTTGAAAATGTTCAGTCACACACGAAGGTTAATATTATTATAAGTTTAAGAGTTATTGCTTCACATCAACCCAGAGAGACGAGCAAAATAATTAATACTAGCACATGAGGCGGATACATTGAAATGAAATCATGTTATGTAAATCAACGTGAATAGTGTTGATTATGAGTCTACGGTATCACTAATGTATTCGGAATAATTATTACGCATATGTCTAGTACTTTAGATAAATAGTTATGTTATGATGCCTGGGTTTACAACCCAATGCTTTACATCAACTTAACCTTTTGATCGTCACGTCATGAAAGCAAAATCGTGCCCTCGGCTCTAAGCTACTACTCAATGGAATTACGTATAGAAGTCTGTCATGTAGTCGTGACCGTGGCGTGGCACATTTTGATTTTTTTTAAGCTATTGCATAGCTTTTAGCGCGGGCTTTGAGCGAGGCGACCGAATCAAGAAATTCCGTAACGAAAAAAACACGGTAGGGGTAGAGGGGTAGGGGTGTAGAGGGGGTTAGGGGGATAGGAAGGGTAGGGGGGGGGTAGGGTTGGTAGGAGGGTAGGGGTGGTAGGGGGGGGGGGCGGTAGGTGTACCTATGTATATATAATATATATAAATGCTATGCAATAGCTTTACCGCTGCAGTCCCCGAGTGCCACAGTGCTTTTTTTTTATTATTGGAACAAGCTCGCCACACTATTCCCAAACCACTGTAACTCCTGTAAGCCAGTGACCACCAGAAAAGCGCCAAAGCAATGAAGCTCGACGAGTCCCAGAGAAACGATTCATCTGTCTTGGATCCCGCAACGAAATCCCGCACATTTTGGTTTGTCATCTATACATGACCAAGGTCAAAAGTTAGCCAGATTCTGTGAACCAATAAAACAGTATCTTATTTCCGGACCCAACGCATGCTGAACGAGAGGCTTGTTTGGCATTGGATAGATAACGCTGTCTGTCTGCCCGTCTGTCCGTCCGTCTGTTAATAATAATAATAAAATAAATAAGGTCTGTACCATAGCACCCACTTGCCTACGCAAATGTAAGACCAAGGTTGTAGAGTGGCTGTTAACTTTAAATTATAATAAGACTGAAGAATTACTAAACATCTCGACCGCATAGTCTAAATAAGTTAATTATTACATTGTAATATTATATTTTGTTTATAATTACGCACGAGCACACTGACACTCACATAGTAGTATAGATATATACACTACCCATACTATAAGTACACACGCTATACATATACTCACTACACATACGCACACATCGATGCATAGGTACTTAATTAGTTATTAGCACACATATAAATTGTTTAGTTTATAAGTTTTTGTTACTTTGTGTGTAAATGACAGGCGAGGACGCTGGCACCCTAAACACAAGTTAAATCTTAAATTGGGTGCCAGAGTTCATTGAAAACACCGACGTGTGGTGAAATACTTTATGTCTAAAGTAAGTGCTTATGTACAAACTTAAGGTAATAAATAACTTTTTTTTTTTTTTTTTTTTGTTATCTTCTGAACTGTAATAGGTACTTAGATACTCGAAATTTTCACAGATTGTGTTTGAGTAATAATGGCAGTTTTCCAAAAAAGAAGTAAATACGAAAAGGAGTCCCAATAAAATAAATCTTTTGTTTTACGAAACTATTTAAAAAACAATATGTAGTGTTAAATATGGCCGTCCGACTAATGAACAATAGAAAGTTTCTTTTTCAAATAACCTGCGAGTGAAATGGATAGATTAGCGCCGCCATTTTGAATTCGTTTCTTTAATGACACCGGTTGTATCTACGTCCTGCCCATTCACCACCAACAGATTCCCTAAAGATTGCTCCTAAAACCTATAAAGTAGTATAAAATATTGAATGAGGTCAGTGAATCTGACTGGTGTATATCTCTCGTTGGCTACGTTACGCTTTCCGCGAGTGATCGGCTAAATATTTACCACGTGGTATTTACTATGAATGGTTCAATTCTTCGATTCGTGGAAGCACTGGTAAACATTATTTTTTATAGCTCCGGTAGGAAGTTCAGTATCAATTGGATTTCATACAGTCATAAAGGAAAAGTCAGGTTATTGGAGGATTGTATTGTTAGATATGAAGAAATCAAACCATATGGAGAGAAATTGAGACAAAGTTCTTTCAACTTGTGATGTTAGTACTTACAGTCTCCTTACGTCCTTTGATCGAAAGTAATTTTATTATCATCATCATCATCATGATCATAATATCAGCCTATTGCGTCCACTGGTGAACGTAGGTCTCCCCCAGAGATCACACCAACCAACAAACCAAGACTTTTCCTTTATGACTTTATGAAGTTCAATTAATACTGAACTTCCAACCGAAGCTATAAAAAAATAAATGTTTACCAGTGTTTCCACTAACCAAGATAAGTCCATTCATGAATATTGACATAATCACTTTTCTTCAATCATTGACACAATAAATGAAAATATGCAGGTGGGAGATAAGTGGTCTCATAGATTGCATTCATTGCAGTCTTATAGAAACCCACTGAAAGACCAATGAAGCAATGTTTTTGACCTCGCATTGCAAAACTTGCCTTATGGACTTGTATTTAATTGAATTTTGCGTGGACCTTGACAATAACCAGGAGGACCGCCACAAAGAAGATACTTCAACAAAGAAATTAAAGTAAACAAGTTTTCAGTTCAAGAGCGAAATTAAATCAATAAACAAACTACCTAGCAGGGAGAACGAAGTACACAAAAAAGTCTTTGAAGGACGCAGCAAAAATAATAAAAAGAAATGTTACCCAAGTCAAAGATTTTATCTCGGAAATCGAAAATGAATAAGGCTGTCCGTTTTGAATAAGATTTTGTAGCGTTGACTGAAGATTGGTGTGCACTCAGTATCGAGTACTTTTCATAGAGTTCGCTTTGGAATTGCACAACTTAATTCCCCCATCCTCATTACATCATCGGACGAGCAGAGATACGGCGAAATGTCACCGCTATACGGTTGAAGTTCCACGGTCTCGAATCAAGCGCTTTGCTTTCAAATTTATTGTGCGAACTGATCTGTGGAATTCACTGCCCGGTTCTCTATTCCCCGATAAATAAATTCTTGGTATCTTCAAGGCAGAATAGAAACCGGTTTATCCTAGGCAAGCGTGCTCCACCTTAGGCCACATCACCACTTCAGATCCAGGTGTGTTGCGGCTAAACGCAAGCCTAATAAAATATATAAAAAATCGTATATTGAAAAGGGAAAGAGGAGTGCTCAGAATCCTATACATATTATAAAAATAATAGTTTAAAAAAACTAAAAACACGCTTTTTATGGAAAACCAAACTAAAAAATAGAAAATTAATTTTAATAAATTATTTTATTTTAAAAAAAGCGTGGGGTGCTTTTTAAGATATTATCAAAATGATAATCACTCTACTCAAAACTGTCAAAATATTTATAACTATTGACACCATGCACCCCACGCTTTTTTTTAAATAAAATAATTTATTAAAATTTATTTTCTATTTTTTAGTTTGGTTTTCTATAAAAAGCGTGTTTTTAGTTTTTTAAACTATTATTTATTTTTTACTTTTTAGTTTGGTTATATCTATATCTACAAATATTATGTACATTTATTCTACCAGGGGCGCTTGTGCAGTATCTTCCTAGTATATAATATGTAGCTGTTTTTACGGCAACTAATTTTGAACGACTTATGTTTTTTTTTTGTTTTTTTTTTATAATTTTATCAAATTAGTGTATTTTCATCGGTCCTCGATAAATCTACAAAGTTTGAACGAAATCTGGCCCTTTAAAGTGGGTCAAAATCGCGCCCAGAGAAGTCGGTTACAAACAAACATACAAACATACAGGTGAAGCTAATAAAAAGCTGGTAAAAAGCCAGTTGGACCTTTCACAATGGTGTTCTACAAAACCACGTTTCCAAACCCAACCACAAAAGTACTAAATGTCAATTAAAGTGAAGGAATCAAGCCACTATGGAGCACATGGCGTTAAATATACAAACACCATGGATGGCTGAAGTTTACAAAACAAGTCAGTATTGAATGGACTACTAATTTATCCTAATCAAATGCTACGTAGGTGTACGTAACTATTTATGACCCACATCTAAAAT
Source organism: Charanyca ferruginea (assembly GCA_947361185.1). Classification (NCBI taxonomy): domain Eukaryota; kingdom Metazoa; phylum Arthropoda; class Insecta; order Lepidoptera; family Noctuidae; genus Charanyca; species Charanyca ferruginea. The sequence goes on along the minus strand of OX376058.1, from coordinate 23,552,777 downwards.
CTGTTTGCATTGTTTTGTTTGTATAAACACAGTTTAATGTTTCGACTTTGACCTTAGTCCTTTCATTATAACATTTGAGTAATCCATACTAATTTTAGGTATAAATGCGAAAGTAACTCTATGTAAACAGACCGTGGGACAAAGAAATAGTATATAGGTATGTTTACGCATCGGTATATTTTCGGGCAGCACTTTCACCTTAATTTGCTACATTACAAATGTATCAATTTACACAATCCTTCTACTGTTATACGGCTCAGAATCCGTTACGATACAATTTTAACTGACAAACAACAGGAACATCCGGTACGTTATTTTAAAGAATAAAAATGATTTAACTGTTTGTAAAAGCAATAAATAATGAAATTAGAATTATAGTAAGTTAAATAAATTATTAAGTATGATTTTATACTAAGTCATTCAATATTCGGCAATCTCTAATGACGTCACTACTGGTAAGTATTTTAAATGCATAAACATTATTATGTTATTGATCTTAATTTACAATGAATTCATAGTTATGATTATAATTATTAAAAATGAGATATTACATGCTCCCGTTAATTATTTCTAATAAATCAAAACATTAATCATGAGGATGTGATGTATGTTGCGAGGTGGCGTCGCGAGGGGCGCTGCTTAGCCGCTGACATCTATCTGTGACGTTTTCACGACGAAACTGCTGAACCGATTTTGATGAAATTGGGTATGAACATAGCTTAAATTCTGAGTAAGGACACAGACTTTATAGATAATATGCATGAGGTCGTGGGTTCGAAACCGGGCAAGTACCAATTTTCAATGTAATATGTACTTTCTAAAGGATCATGGCAGGATTTGTACAAAAAAATAAAGATGTTTAGAGAAGTTGTAATTCTAATTCTTATACTCTTGGGTACCTAAGAAGTATCTTCAGCCATTTACAATATTTTAAAAAACCCGCAAAAAAAAGTGAATAGTTTAACGAAAAGCTCATTATTTCAGAACGAAACGACGACTGACAGTAATAGTGACACTGACAGCCGCCGTATCGCAGTTCTTACACTGAATTTGCATCGTTTTATGGGAAATAATCTTACAAATAATGATTATTATTTTCCCCACGCTTGTCTGCTTGTCGCTTGTCTGTTGTCTGTTTCTTCACTTGTCTGCCAATTTGATAGATCCTTTAACTTCGCTTGTTTCTTTCTTTTTTTTTAAACACAAAATGGGCATCGACATGAATCGATAAAGTATTATTTTCATTTCGAACTATTTTAATTATGCGGGGGTTTCAAAATATGATAAGTATATCAATCTACTCCTGGTAATGTATTCTCCACATTGGAAAATATTTTGAACTCTCTAAATGATTTTTATTTTTCATACAAATGAATGTATGGATGTCGCCATGATTCTTTCTGAAATCGCCAATCCGCCTTGAGCGCACGTGGTGATCAATGCTCATGCCTTCTCTGTATGAGAAGAGGCCTTTGCCCTGCAGTGGGACAATTAAAGGCTTGCTATCATTATTATTATATATATTTACTAGCTGACCCGACAGACGTTGTCCTGTCCCAATCTACCTATTTACCTACCTTACACCCCCTACACCTACCCTAACCCTTAACATTTAGGGGGATGAAAAATAGCCTATGGCCTATTCTCAGACCTACTGAATATACACACAAAATTTCATGAGAATCGGTCAAGCCGTTTCGGAGGAGTAAAGGTAACTAACATTGTGACACGAGAATTTTATATATTAGATAGGCATTTTGATCAGCGACTTCGTGTGCATCCGCGATACAATACATTCTCGCGGAAGAAGTTGCGGGTAAAAGCTAGTATAATGCTATAGTTATTTCGTAAGCTCAGTCTACGTAATAACCTCAGGTATTTTATGATAGACTATGCCTCAATTGCGGTTACCAGTGGGTTTTAATATTTTTCTTAAATAAAAGTAGCTTAATATGTTAGTCCTGATAACATCAGTTGCTATCTGCCAGTGAAAGTCCAGTCAAAATTGGACCAGCCGTTTCGGAGTTTAACCGGAACAAACACACAGACAGACAGACAAAAATGTTAAAAATAGATTTTTTGTTATTAGTATCGTGTAAACATTAAAATGCATTCAGTAAAATAAAAATTGAGATCCGTAAAAAAATCACACGTACGAAGTCGTGGGAAAAGGCTTGTAAAATAATAATTAAATTAAAAATTTAAAAAACCCCCTACGCAAAACATAAAAGCAATTATTTAAAAAGTAAAAAATAATATCTTTTGTTGAGCCATCAAATGTTTGTTCGTTGAAATGGCGCTATAATGTCGCGGCGGGGTACCGCGTAAGTCAAATCTCATTGCAAATCCATGAGTTCGCTATTTTACCTATTTAGCTATTGCTGACTTGGCGGTAGCCCGCCGCGACATTATAGCGCCATTTCAACGAAAAAACATTTGATTGCTCAACAAAAGATATTATTTTTTACTTTTTAAATAATTGCTTTTATGTTTTGCGTTGGGGGTTTTTAAAATTTTTGATTTAATTTTTATTTGAAAGCTTTTAAATGTAATTTAGTCTGGTTTTGAGAAGTTGTAGATACGTCTAAAGTTGTATTTCGTCCATGGATCTTTTTTGATATTAAAGATATCACCCTGAGAATGCGTTTGGTATATATAATTCAATTTTGGAAAAAGTGTGGATTGGATTATTTTTGCGTAACTACGTCCAATTGGCACAACCGTACTCTGGCACAATCGTACCCAGTCTACCCTATGTTTAAACAGCCGGCTGTTTAAACAGCAGGGAACCGGTGCTTTGGCCCTTAGAGTTTATAAAATTAATTTTCAAGTTTTTAGTTTTCATTTCGTTAGTTAATTAATATTCCTCATTCCCTTTCAATACAGTATGCATTATTCTACTAGTCAAGCCCTTTCATTTGATATCCATATTGAAGAAGTCGTGAAATAAAAATGTAATTCGCCATTTTGTGGTGCCGGTCATCTTGGCTTTGAAATTTATCATAGTGTAAAGTATTCTACTAGTAAAGCAATTTCATTTGATACCCATATTGATGGAGTTGTGAAAAAATATGTGATTAGCTATTTTGTAGCGGCGGCCATCTTGGACCAATTTTTATCAAACATAGCTAAAACTACTTACGACTAATTCACCTTTCAAATAAAAAAAACAAAAACCAAATCGGTTCATCCGTTTGGGAGCTACGATGCCACAGACAGACACACACACACACACACAAACACACCCAGACACGTCAAACTTATAACACCCCGTCGTTTTTACGTCGGGGGTTAATAATAATAAAAAATAATAATAATGAGACCGAAATAAGAATAAGATATACGAAATAATAAGGAAATAGTATTTCAGTCAAGTAAATTGAACCTTCTCAGTACTGTAATAACAGCGCAGTCGTTAAGCTATAACGGAAAAATCTGCAATACCCCTCTTCCGTAAACTGTTTCATTTAATAAAAATCATATGGCTTCACATTCCAAAGACCATTGAAAATTGAAGATGTCTTAATCTCCTTTAACATTTTTATCATGAATATCGTCGTTCATTGCTTCTTTCCCTTTAAAGGTTTCAAATAATTGATTTAATAGAGCACTTTTATGAAAGGTATCAGTTAATTTCATCTACAACAACGTTTTGAATTTAATTTTTCCGTGGCATCTTTTTTGCTCCCACTAATTTATGTTATGGCGACGCTCAAAATTACATTAATTTTCTTTTTGCTTACTGGTTCGTCTTCTCATTTCGTCATCTAGAGTAGATTGGCCATGTTGCAAACGTAAAAAGTGGTATAAAATAAGGAGCTCATTGAGCGCAACCATATAGATATCCGAAGCGCAATGTTCTGAATATCATCGTCTGGTTATTTTAATAAATCCTGACACGGCAGTACTCGTATGAAAATGTCACTTCAAAATGGTTACCAGTTTTAAACCGATATATTACTAACATATTCATGATTCTTAGTGTCCCCAACAAACACCAACGTAAAATTTTTGTGAAAAATCTTATGCTGCTGTAGGTAATAATGATTTTGTTTTATTATTTAAAAAAAAAAACGCGGCCCCTCTCTAGGGAATTCCCCTGTATCGGTTTTATATGTTTATATGTTTGTAAACGTACCCACGTTTATAAACATATAAACTCACATACACAAACGACCAGACCCGGAACAACTAACTGTAGGCCATAAAAATATCTGCTCCGTGCGAGAATCGAACCCGCGACACGCAGCGCAATAGCCAACCACTGCGCCAACCGTGTCAAGTTGATAAATTCAGTCAACCAATAGCAGCAGTTAACGCGAACTTGACAATTTGTCTCAATATTTTTTTAGTCTCATCAGTACAAAGAGTACATAATTTTGTAATTTTTTATTTATTTTTAAGCAACATAATCAATTACTTCACTACTAAAATTAATTGGGCAGGCCACATCGCTCGAAGAACCAATAACCGATGGGGAAGAAAGGTTCTCGAGTGGGGACCACGAACCGGTAGACGCAGCGTTGGTAGACCTCCCACCAGATGGACCGACGACATCGTTAAGGTCGCGGGTAACCGGTGGATGTTAGCGGCAGGTTCTCGCTCGTTGTGGTGTTCAATGGGGGAGGCCTTTGTTCAGCAGTGGACGTCTTCCAGCTGATGATGATGATGATGATCATGATGAAAATTAATTAGCACTGGCAGAAGTCTTTGATTATATAATGTCTAGATGGAGCGTCGCCCTACAATCATAACAAAGAAAACGAGTCAACAATTTCAAGTATGTGTGCGTGCAGTCGTCGTTTTACACTGTGCATCTACGTCTCTGTGTGCGTAAATAATGATTATATAAGCAATTATGTATATAATTATACATAAATTAATATTATTATACATATATTAATCATTTATTATTATTATTACGCATTTGGGCTTTGATTATATAAGCACTTGTCAGCCAATAGTTGGCTGACACTTTTTGACACGTTTGCGTGCACTTGACGCTCCATCTAGACATTATATATAATCAAAGGCAGGTATGTTTCCGAAAACGCAAAATTTATTAGGACTATCCGCGATAAAATTCAAAGATGGCGGCCGTATTCTACGCCCACATAACTCAGTCTTGGCTCAGGAAACATAAATATTGCTGAAACAGTCATAGGTGTGTCAGAATATTGTCACTAGTGCGATTTTTCGTTGCGTTTTGCTTTATAAATATATATTTTTTGTTTTTTTTTTCATAAAGTTAACATGACGTCTTTATTTCTCAAGCAGTTACGAAAAGGTACCAGCTAGTCTCAAAGTGAGGCTGTGCTGTTACGTATCTGATTATTGTACTTTTTCATAAAGATTCTAAACACCTCGACTTGAGGCAATGCCGTGTAAAAATTGATAGTACGTTGCATTGACCTTTCAAACTAACAAAATCTTAACCACATAAAAATCTTTAAAAATATATGATCTTATAATTTATAAAGTAGGTATACAATAAAATTCAACGCTTTAATTTTTATAAACACTTTAACAACTCAATAAATAAATAAAATTAAACCATTCCTATTTTATTGACGAAAACTTTTACTTGTTTAAATTCTAACATAATAATAAAAGTTATAGGCGTATTATAACGAAACTATTCAAGAAATCTTTCACGGATTTTTTTTCAAACTTTCTATTTAAAATCTCTAAGAAAATTAGGTTCAGGTATATTTAATTATGTTTCTACTTCTGGAACTCCCTTGTTAGAAAGATTCATAGAAAAGGTTGATTAAATTCCAGTTTTACAATAGGTAGGTACCTACTGTGCTTTCATTAAAATTGTGGACTTTTAGATTTTTTTTCAAACCTGATTTACCGAAGTTAATGAAAGAACGAAGAAAACTAAAGAATAGGCCTCAAGCCATACCAAACGGTCAAATGTTCCCAATTGAATATGTACCTTAATCTATCAAAGAAAGACAGATTGTTGTAGCTTGATGTGCTCTGTACACACGGCTATACATTTCCAGTATAAGATGATCTTTCATTTTACAGAATTTCCATAAAATTAGAGGTCAGCTTATTCTGGAAATGTATCGCTTGATGTGTAGCCGTGTGTACGTGAAAAATATTCTTACGGAAAATAGCCACCAATCAATTGACATAGTTTTTTAGCTGTCCAAATCTACAGGGAGATTTCCCTGTAGATTTGTGGCAATTTATACTTATGACATCACATCTAGGTAGTCATCCATTTCATACCGAGATCCCTCCGTTCCTCGAAAAGCACGTAAAGCCGTTGGTCCCAGCTATCATTTGTAGATCTTTGGTAGTCAGAAGCCAGAAAGTCTGACAACCAGTCTTACCAAGGAGCATCATGTTACCCGGTAACTGGATTGTGGAGATCAGCCAGGTAGTCGCTCCATGTAAAACACTGGTATTCAGCTACATTTGGTTAAACTGAAAGACGATCCCTGCAACATAGGTAGTTAGGAAAAACCTATACTCTGTTCACAATGAGATTAGACAAAAACACAAACCTTTTTTACAGTCCCTTCAACCGATTTTGACTTCAATTCCGTAGGCTTAAGAATGACATTAGAGGCAAAAAAGTGTTTACAATACAACTGTTTACTGCAGTTGCCATTTGTCATGCTACCAACGCAATATAAGTCAAAATCGGTTGAACGGACTGTAAAAAATGTTTGAGTAAATGTCTAATCTTATTGTGAACAGGGTATAGGCACATCATGATGATGACACGAAGTATTACCTCAATGACTGTTTCAGTCAATAGTAGTTCAAACCCTATTTCGGTACCCATGATCTGCCTACCAAGGTACAATGAAAATAATCCGAGTTAACGTAGCAAACACATACCTAGTTTTTTTAAATAGGCTTATATGCACATTCATATTTCAAAAAAAGAAACCAGTGCTATAATAATTGTTTTCGTATAATTCAGCCCTTTTTCGATTATTTTGGGGTCGGCTTCTAGCCGGATACAACTAAATTTACATGTAATGACTGGCTATCTGACCTCCACAACCCCGTTACCGGGTAACAGAATACCTCTTGGTAAGACTGGTGGTTAGCCTTTCGGGCTTCCGACTGCCCATAACGACTGTCAAAGATCTACGAATGACAGCTGGGACCAACGGCCTGAAATGGTATCACGGTATGAAATGGATGGTGGCCCATCCACTGACCGACCGCGGCAAGCGTAACTTATCCCATGAGCGATTGATATGTACGGGTTTTACTTAGCCATGAGCCTAGACCGTATTTTTAAAATACGTAGTTGTAATGTCCATACCGTCGTTGAGAGTGCAATTCCGCTTAACTAACATTTTTAAATACCGCGAAAGTACACTTTCGCTGCTTTAACATAAGGTCGAAATTTGCGGTATTTAAAAATGTTAGTTACGCGGAATTGCACTTTCAACGACGATATAGACATAATTATTTCTTTTGTCCGAGCATTGCACTTTATTCTTTGAATCCACCCGAATGATTGCACGCAATAAACCATCTTATTGACACGTGGAACTTATTATTGGATTCCAACAAATAATTGATAGCAATCTGTTAGACTTTCGAATAATTAAAACCAGCTGGATTTCGAAACAACTTCAGTCTGGTCAGGGATCTTTTGAACCGTATCAATTGTGTTGACATTGATTAATTAATCAGATTAAACTGGTAAAATTCACAGCCTCCATTGTCTCTCTTATTATTTACAGACAAAAGAGAATTTACTATTCAAAAGTGAAGTTATTTAAATATTTCTGTCAGCTCTAGTTGCCTTAAAAAATACTGAAAAGACATTTAAACAAACTCCTAAAAAGTAGGACGTTCAATTTGGTTGTATAGGTACTTAACTAGAATGTATTTTTATCTATAGAAATATTTGCTGTCTATGCTCTTCCCTCAGATTATGAAATAAAAGGCAGATAGACCGCGTGGAACACTGAGAGTGAAGCCAAAAAAGCGAATACCTACAATCTCGTGATTGTATTCGGTTTTGAATTTTTATTTGTTTTTTTTTTCGTTTCGAGCTATGCTGACTGCACGAAGCGCGTTGTAGGCATTCGCTTATGAATTTATATTCGTTTTTTTGGCTTCACTCACAGTGGTCCGAGCGGTCTATCTGCCTTTTGTTTCATAATCTGAGGCTCTTCCATGATTTTTTAGAGTTCATTATAGAGAAGTTAGTAGACTAGATTTCATGTTCAATATTTAAATACAGAAAGGTAGAACATAAACGAAATAGTTTGATTTGTGCATACTTTTTTTTGTGAACTATAATTATCTTTCTTATATGCATTTTGTTTACAGGGAAACATTAAACCTGACCAAAAACTGTATCGTCGTCTTAACTGTGAGTAATTTATTTTTTCCTAAAAAACAAATACCTACGTATTATTTTTAATTTTTTTTCAAACAAGGATATTTACTGCACAGAACAACGTATTATTATTCAGTTTGACTTTGTAAACTACAAAAGAAATAAGCATTGACTCACCCCGTTTTCTCACACCCAACTTATTACACGAACAAACAATCAGTTGCTAGGTACATTATGGCGGATATTTTTCATAGTTTTTCAGTAACCTACGCAATCAGTTGCGTGTATATTTAATGCATAAATCGTTCCCGCTTGTTTATCTGTTAGGGACGTAACGCAAGATCGGCACGCCGACATTTGGCTAGACGTCCATTCGAGGTCATCGTCTCTTAGCGGGTAGCGTTGGGAAAACAGTATCCTTTTTTTTCGGAACTGGCGAGATGCTTCTTCTTTTTCCTGCCCTTATCCCATGTTACTTGGGGTCGGCGCAACATGTTTTCTTCTTCCATTCCGTGCTGTCCAACGTCATGCTTTCACTGACTCCCTTTTCATTCATATCATTCTTCACACAATCCACCCAGGGTAAACATTTGTGTGATGAGCACTTGTGTTTGCCTTGTGTCTGGGTGTTGTTTATCTATATATGTATGTATTTACAAAAAAAAAATATGTATTTGTGTATGTATATCAGCTGTCTGACACCCATAGTACAGGGTCTCCCTAGTTTGGGGTCAGATGGCCGTGTGTGAAAATGTCCCCACATATTATTATTATATTATTATTATTATTATCTTTTCTTAGGCCTTCCTCTCCCTATGCATCCATCCAAATTAATATTCATAGCTATTTTGGTCACATGAGTTTCGTCTCTTCTCTTCACATGCCCATACCAAGACGAACTGGCGAGATGCAATGCCGAAAAAAAAACGAAACTGTTTTGCTTGCTCTTTGGTCAACCTAGGAGGTTCTCGCAGAGATAGGCCGGTACCGGTCGTGGATTGTGGAAGTATCGTACGTTCCCGCGACCCCCAACGTAGGTGTAAGGTGGAACACCGGGGTGGTTTCTAGTCTGTTAGAGTCTGTAACAATCTGACAGACCCCTAGGCTTCGCCTCGAAATAGGTATATATATATACATATATATATATCAGCCTATTGCCGTCCGCTGCTGAACGTAGGCCTCCCCCAGAGATCGCCAACCAACCCAGTCTTAAATAAAATAGGTCTTAAATAGGTATGGTTGTAGTCTTCTAGGCAAACGTGCTCCATCTTAGACCGTATAATCGATTCGAACGATTGAGATAGTGGTCAAACGTATGCCTATCAATTGATAAAAAAAAAATTCCTTCACAGAGGTACTATTATTTATTCAAACAAAACAGTTTTCCCCTCCTTTGACCCTGCTCGTCCATCAGCCCTCACCGAAGAACCTGTACTTTTAAATTAGTTTCTAAATAAATTAGATCTGATCCAGCTTGTCGCTTTGCTGTTCTCTCCCAGCGACGCCCTAAGCCGAGGCCCGTACCTACCACAGGGGTTGCTCTTAACGTGAAGCCGTTTTTTTTATAAGTGTTTTGTCCTGGTTGGAGGCCTTAAAGTCTCTTTAAAGCACCACAGGAAAGTCCGGTTAAGCAGTTAACAACCTCACAGGTTGACCTGCGAGATGCCATCTCGAAAAAAAACCTTATGTCAGCTATATGAACATTCAAATTTCTCAAAAAAAACCCGAATCTAAACATTAGCTGTTTAGATTCGGGTTTTGTTTGAGATACACCAAATCATGCTAATGTACCACCAACGCGGTAATAAAGTGATGACGTCAACAAAATCTAGGTTGAACTAAATTTCTTTTGCCGACTGTACTACTTTGGTACACACACATAAATTTTCACCACTACAACTTTCAATTCTGGCGTTAAGCCAAAAACCTGTACTTATCTGCGATTTGCTCTTATATTCGAGTTCTGTAGAAAAAAATATATCATTGTGTTCGACGTTTTTAAGTAATTAATGTTATAACGTTACGTGTGGTGCTAATCTATATACAATAAAAATCTATACATATAAAAATGAATCCCTGTGTCCCTTGGTCACGGCATCACGCGTGAACGGCTGAACCAATTTAGTTAATTCTTTTTTGTTGTGTTTGTTATTGTAAGGAGAAGAAGAATATAAAAGAAAAAACTAAGATAAATGAGCGGAACATTCAAAAAAAGCAACAAAATTGACGCAATTAGTGTAGGTATGGTAAGTAGGGTATGTAGGGTAGGTAGGGTAGGTAGGGTATGTAGGGTATGTAGGGTATGTAGAGTATGTAGGGTAGGCAAGGTAGGTAGGGTTTAGGGTAGGTAGGGTAGGTAGGGTACGTAGGATAGGTAGGATAGGTAGGGTAACCTACCCTACGTAGGTAGGGTAGGGCAGGACAATTGTTTGGTATCTACTGTGTATATATTTATTATCTGGATGAAATGTAGTGATTTTAGCCATAACAAATATTTTTTCTATAATAACGAATACACAAGTTTATGTATTTTCCACTTATAATTATCTTGATCTTTATATAGATTAAAGAAAGCAAATTCACAATGATTACATAAATAAATTAATTACTTCAAACTGATTCTATATGCCAAATATGTTATACCCACGAAGAAGATTATACTTATTTCGTGGTTATACCTATTAGGTACTTTCCAATAATAACAGTTCAATGTGCATCCAAAATGATAAGACTAAGATAAGACTATATTTAAAATTTAATCAGCAATCAATTTTCAAAATCAGTAGATACCATTAAAGTATAGTAGATAATCAGTATATATGTAATCAGAACGAAATCGAATTTTGTACAGATTTTGACGCATGTTTCGTATATTAACGGTTCTCTATAAGAAAATTCCATACATTTACCGTACATTCGCTCTTTTTATTTATATCAAATCTTTACGTCAAAAATACACACTCTATATATTTTATATAAAGAATAAATGTATTGTGGTATTTTGAGAATCAATCTTAGAAAAATACTAACGATAGCTTAACTACTACAATAGAATTCGAGGAAAATACTTCCCAAATGAGAATGTTTAAAATCCCAAGCGTTCCATGAATTTCATGTGATGCTCAGAAATGTTTGAGTGGCAACATGAAAAATATGAGTATGGTGATGAGTCTCTCCTAAACTCATCTAATAAATTAATTGTATAGTCCCTTAGGTATTTAAGGTAAGGTAAGGAAATTTAAAACGTATGTTAAAAATACACTTTTTGAACAAGCATATTCATATATTATAATTTAGGAGATTATATCAAAGATAAGAATGCTTGGAAACATGCTGGCTCCATAGGGTAATCTATAGTCTCGACAAAATTAAATTGATTAATATTTAGTCGACTGCCTTGGATATCATGGCCTACCCTGGCCGAATGACACGGCACGCCAGCATTAATGACATCCTCCGTCGTGCTCTTGCCACCCGGGGTGCCTGGTTTTATAGAAGGAACCCAATGGCTTGGCACGCAACGATGGGAAGAGATCAGATGGGATGGCCATAATGCCTTGGAAGTTGGGTAGCCCTTTTGTGTGGGACGCAACATGTCCCATGTCCCTTGCGCCATCTCATCTTCCTGGCACGACGTGTTGTGCTGGGGCAGCAGCTGCAGGAGCTGAAAACCTCAAATATAAAAATCTCGTGTCACAGTGTTTGTTATTGAACTCCTCCAAAACGGCTGGACTGATTCTTATGTTTATTTTTTGTCTTTATTTGATAGGTCTGAGAATAGTTCATAGGCTATTTTTATACCCCTAAGTGATAAGAAATAATTTATATGGCAAAACAACGTTTGCCGGTTCAGCTATTATACAATAAATGTTATTACAGGATCTGAAATGTTTATTAAACTTTGTGGCAAAGTTAATCTAACATATTATATTGTTAGGTTAAAGAATAACACAACGTTTTTGAAATACTTCAAAAAAAAATACTAGCTGAAACAGAATTACGATTTGCCATGCAGTCAGCTGAAAATTAGTTTGCCAAGCAATTATTACAATATTCTGAAGCAGTAATTCCTAGGTAACAAAACTGATTCTGATTAGTTCAGAACGTACTTAAAGGAATAAATTCCTAGAATACAATCAGTAGGTACTTTGTTTACCGTTAGTCAGTGATCTTTGAACCCTATACACAAGTACTGGTACGTCAGTATTATCAAGAACTTCTGGTGAATGATTTATTTTATTTAAAGTTCTCTCACATTTGTAAACTATGTTCTTGATGACGTCACATCACAATAAACAATATGTCATGTTCATTGTCAATGGCTATCTTTTTCTATAGCTCGATGTTGTGTATCTTTTAAACTGACAGCGTTTAATCTAAAGGGCAATTCCAGTAATTATACACGTTTAAAATCTAGTTGACAATCAATGTCAAAAACTATTTTTTTTTTGCTAAAATATAATGTATTTTTGACAGAATAATGGCCAAATATTCAAACGCTTATTAATTTTAAGGTACCATTAAATCTCATACTGTCACAGCCACATAGACATGAAGTGATAGACACATCACACAGGACTTAACGACATCTTAAAGTTGAGTGGCGTTTGAGTATTTGGCCATTTATCTGGCAATAAGAAAGCGAACAGTCTTAAAAATACTAAAATTGCCCCTCTATTGTGTAATTCGTCAAATCATTTGATTTTTCTTCATACATTTTTCAAGTAAAACAATATATAAGTGAGTTGTTGCTTCAATTAAATATACCTTAGGAAAAAGCCATTGTGCGTTGTGTCATTGTCCTCCTGCAGGACAAAGACGTCATCTCATAATTATAGGGAATGGACAAGCGGATATTGTGCTCACTGTGTATGGGCGGATATTACCCTACAAGCCAAAGTCTTTACCCGGTTGTTTTAGACAGTATAAAGTTGCATAAAGATTTCCGTAGAACCATGTCCACCTTATTCCTACGGAAAGCTTTATGTTTTATAATGCTTTTTTGGAACGTAGTTCCTTATCGCGCGTTGCGAAAGGGGGCTAGACGGAAAAAATGTAACGACACTTTTTAAAGTTGTAACAACACTTTTTGCTTTAGTTGTAAGCCGTGCGGCGTGCGCGTGTTTCTGTGTCCAAGCCAGTTATTAATTGTAAATTGTTATTGTGTTGTTTGTTGTGTTATTATTGTGTTAGTTATTGTTGTTGTTATGTTTGCTGTTATTATTGTTGTTGTTGTATTGTTGTTATTATTGTTGTTATTATTGTTGTTGTTGTTTGTTGTTGTTGTGTTGTTGTTGTGTAGTTGTTGTTTATTGTTGTGTTTGTTGTTGTTTGTTGTTGTTGTTGTTGTTGTTATTGTAAATTGTTGTCGAAAGGAACTTCGTTCTATCCGGGTGTCCCTTGACACCTCTCAAGTTTTTTTGTGTGTGGTGTCGCAGAAGTCTTTCGCCAGAGAACTAAAGTCACCGACATTGCGCGTCGAATCAGCATGCTAAAGAGTGAAGTGGAAGTAGGCGGGCCATTTCTGCAGACGGACAGACGGCAGATGGAGCAGACACGCTTAAGAGTGGAGACCGTGTTTGGGCAAGCGTAGTGTGTAGGACGCGTGGACCCACGATTTGAAGAAGGTAGCTGGCAACGCATGTATGCTGTTTGCCCAAGACCAGGTTGGATGGCGATCTGGGGGAGGCCTACGTTCAGCAGTGGACGGAAGTAGACTGATATGTTGATGATTATTACCTAAAGGTGAGTATACACTAGTGTCTATAGCATTTCCTTGAAACAGAACATCGAGATTTAATATTACCTCTCACGATCCGAACATTGACCACGACACTCGACGCTTTGTTGCAGCAAGCAACAAAGCATCGAGTGACGCGCCGAGTGCGAATTTGAGTAATATCTCATCGAAAATCTGCTTTTAGAAATTTTACAGTATACAAGCGTGACCAGTAGGGTGGCATTTAAACACATAGGTAGGTAAATGCTAACTCGCCTTCAGCATTACGTCGAACACAGCGTCGGGCATTTGTAGGAACGTGACTATACATGGAAGTGCTTTTGGTTGTGTTGTATAAGTATTCGTAAGAACGTTACATTACATCGAAATACTCGAGTGTAAATGCACCTTAAAACTTCGACCATAACGCGTTAACAGAACATTAAAAAATAATATTTTTCCATAAATTTCTCGTGACACAAAAACCGTACCTAGTAGGACAGACCGCCTGTTGCTCCTGGAGCATTGCCAACAAAACGCTGCGCGGTTTTTCACGACAGCTTGTTGAACAAGATAATGTCGTCTATAAAATTTTGGACATGTATTAGGAGTTAAAATCTTTAGTAGGTTTGTAGCCAACTGTTTCTAAGTACCAGTGGTACAACGGTTTGCTCCAGTTTTTGCTCGTTCTTCTTCAGAGACCTAGGTTTTGGGATGGGCAACTAAGTATAGCTTCAACTTATTTTACTAAATGACACCTTGACAATTTAAAAGTGCCAGTAAGTGGCTTAATTGAAGTAAATGCTTTCACTTTCTTACGTCCTTTAGGCTGGTAGGTTTAAAATTTAGCTTTTGCTTTGCACACGAAGAGGTTGTAAAACGGAAAATATATCCCACGGGAGGTATACTCGCCAGCACATCAAGCCATACCCAAAATGTCAAATTTCCTCAATTGAATATGTAGGTACCTTAATGTTTCGTAATGACGTTGGAAATCTATCAAAGAAATTGGACAGATTGTTGTAACTTGATGAGCTGGCCTCTGTACTAATCATTTGATAATGTCTAACCTAAATCATGGTCTACTAATGTACTAAATTGTATCCAAATCTATTTAACCTTCACGGCTTGCATGATTAACAGCCATCCGAACTTATTCATTTCATTTAAACTAGCAAACCTGCCACAGCTTTGCAAGGGTACAATTAAATAATCGACTTTCCCCGAAAGATTTTCCAATAATTTTCTTTCATACAAATCTTGTCCTGACACTTACCGAGTAACCGTTCTCAAGTGATGATCTTTCATACATGCGGCAATCGATATAGCTTTTATCACGGGCTTTGAGCGCGGCGACCGAATCAAGAAATACCATAACGAAAAAAAACCTGACACCCCCCACTCCACCTACCATGTAGCTCGGCCGAGCGTTCGCTTAAGGCGACGATATACGACTTTTACAGATTTTAAACTGACAATCACGTCAAAATGTGCAGTGTAAATGATTTAAAAAAAATATATGTTAAACTAGAACATTCTCTTAATCACTAAGTAAGTGAATATTTTTAATTATATTCATATTATATAGTTTAATTAATACGTGAAGTTGTGTCTGACGCGGACAAAACATTGACAATCACACAAAATCTACCAGGTATAATTAAACGAAACTTACACCATCTTACAGTACATCGATTTTATTATCTATCTTTTAGTATACGCCTTTTTTTAAATTTTGAAAGAATACTACTTTTATTTAATTTTTTCGACTAAACTTTGAGAGTTTTGGACGCAAAACTGATGCAGAACGGACGCAGTCTGCGTCCAAAACTATCAAAATTTAGTCGAAAAAATTAAATAAAAGTAGTATTCTTTCAAAATTAAAAAAAAAAGGCGTATAATAAAAGATAGATAATAAAATTGTCTGTAAGATAGTGTACGTTTCGGATAATTATACCTGGTAGATTTTGTGTTATTGTCAATGTTTTGTCCGCGTCAGACACAACTTCACGAGTTAATTAAACTATTTAATATGAACTTAATCAAAAATATTCAATTTCTATATGATTAAGAGAATGTTCTAGTTTAACATATATTTTTTTCAAATCATTTACACTGCACATTTTGACGTGATTGTCAGTTTAAAATCTGTAAAAGTCGTATACCGTCGCCGTGTATGTATATGGTATATTTAATCACAATATATATATATAACATATATATTAGACTTATGACTTTTGACTTTGACTTTGACAAAGTCAAAAGTCAAAGTCAAAAGTCAAAGTCAAATGTCAAAGTCAAAAATGCTATGCAATAGCTTTACCGCTTCAGTCCCCGAGTGCCACAGTGTTTTTTATTTAAAAATATTAATAACTAGCTGACCCGACAGACGTTGTCTTGTCCCGATCTACCTACTTACCTGCCTATTTACCTACACCTACCCTACACCTACCCTACACCTACCCTACACCTACCCTACACCTACCCTACACCTACCCTACACCTACCCTACACCTACCCTACACCTACCCTACACCTACCCTACACCTACCCTACACCTACCCTACACCTACCCTACACCTACCCTACACCTACCCTACACCTACCCTACACCTACCCTACACCTACCCTACACCTACCCTACACCTACCCTACACCTACCCTACACCTACCCTACACCTACCCTACACCTACCCTACACCTACCCTACACCTACCCTACACCTACCCTACACCTACCCTACACCTACCCTACACCTACCCTACACCTACCCTACACCTACCCTACACCTACCCTACACCTACCCTACACCTACCCTACACCTACCCTACACCTACCCTACACCTACCCTACACCTACCCTACACCTACCCTACACCTACCCTACACCTACCCTACACCTACCCTACACCTACCCTACACCTACCCTACACCTACCCTACACCTACCCTACACCTACCCTACACCTACCCTACACCTACCCTACACCTACCCTACACCTACCCTACACCTACCCTACACCTACCCTACACCTACCCTACACCTACCCTACACCTACCCTACACCTTCCCTACACCTACCCTACACCTACCCTACACCTACCCTACACCTACCCTACACCTACCCTACACCTACCCTACACCTACCCTACACCTACCCTACACCTACCCTACACCTACCCTACACCTACCCTACACCTACCCTACACCTACTACTACCTAAGTGCAAAATTGACTCTTTGACGTTAGGAACATACCTACATTGTTTAAACAAAAGTGACTGCTTGTAATTCAACATGAACTTTATACAATAGCAATAAAGCTCGTTTTAGTTAGAAAACGTTTGTATGGGAAAAAGAAAAGGGCTGTTTTTAGGGCTTTTCCGGCAATTATTCGAATTTTTCTCGCGGTAAAAACCATCTTTGAACTTCAACGAACATTTAAAAAAAAGAATTGGCCAAATTGGTCCAGGCGTTGTTGAGTTATGCGCTTACCAACACATTTTGCGATTAATTTTTATATTATAGATAGATGAAGGGATCGAACGGTTTAAATATATTTAATGTAAAATAGCGAAGAATATTCCTAGTACCTACGTGAGACAGAAGGTCAGCAATTCCTTTTTGGTGTTCGTAATATTTTTTTGTGTAAAAATCCTGTCCTGCTCTATACTCTTCATCTTTTTTGTCAATTTACCAATCCAATGCCTGCATCTATTAAATATCTGATAATATGTTCAATACATATTATTAAAGGTAGGTAATGGTAAAGGTGAAAGCTTTTCCACACCTACTAAAATATACGATTCGTTGATTTTTCAGGCGCCCACATGTATTGATACGGCTATTTATACCAAATACACCGCACCATAATTTGTGTGACCTCAATTAAAATAATAATCACATACCTATACGTAGATGTCCTTGGTACCTACATGTTATTTAAACTTTGTAGGTACTAATCATTTCGTAAATATTTTGTTTTGTAGCACCGCCAGAAGTCATTGAATAGTGACCTTGGATTACCAAGTGCAATAATAATAGAGAGTAAGTACGGCCTTTAGCGACAGCCAGGAATAATGCCAGCCTATACTTGTCCCACTGCAGTGGCGTTCCTAGGGGTCCAGGGTAGGGCAAGCCCGATATACATTATACAATTAAGAAAAAATCTGTAAGGAGAGTTATTGATTAGCTCATGTTATGTTGATTAATGCAAGCCGGGCTTTTCGGCTTGTATGAAGGTCTCGCCACTGTCCCACTGTAGGGTAAAGGCCTCTTCTCATACAGATAAGGCACGAGCGCTTACGCTTGCTCAAGACGTATTGGCGATTTCAGATTTATATTAACTATAAGTCCAGGTTTCCTCACGACGCTTTTCCTTCACCGATATCCAAGATAAAAGAAAGTACATATTATATGGAATTGAAGTCACGTTGGTACTTGCTCGTGCCCGGGAACCCACAACGTCTTGCATTAGAGGCGAGAGCTTTAACCACTGGGCCATCACGACGTTATTAGCCCGGATTACTTATCTTTTAACTCTGACACAGACACTTTATGTAGTTATGCCAGTTTGTAATTTAACCACCTGTTAGCAAGTACTTCTGAGTTGTGTTTTTGGCGCTAGTGGGCCTAAGGAAAGTTGCATAAGATTACAGATATTCAACCTCCTAGCTTGATTGTTTAACTAGGAACTGGCTGCATCCTACTACGTAATGCGAAAGCCTGGCTTTGCTGCAGACAATTTTTTTTTTTCATTTTATTGTTAATGGTAAAGTTTGTCCCATATTTTAGAGGCCCCTCTTTTCATAGTCAACAGAAAATAGGATCATCATCATCTTCCTACGCTTGTCCCATGTTAAGTACTTGGGGTTGGCGCAACATGTTTTCTCGGAAAGGAGGAGGGGGAGTCAATGAAAGCATGAAGGTTGACAGAACTGTCAACCTTCATGCTTTCATTGACTCCGTTTTCATTCATATCATTCTACACACAGTCCATCCATCTTTTCTTTGGCCTGTCTCTCCCTCTCCATCCCTTCTCTTCAATGCCCATTCAAAGACATAATTCCCTTTCAAATTTTCTGCAAATAGCATCAATCGCCATGAAATTTATAAATAAATTATATCAGCATACAGGTAAGAACTAATAATAACAAAGCCTCTTGCGACACCCACGTAAACCGATTTATAGACTCTTTCCTACCCACGTGATTTAGGGTAGCCTAAATAATATCATAGACATACAACCTTGGTACTTGTTGCTTAATAAATACCTAAGTTTGGTGTGAACACTGAACTTGGAGTTGTTGGTACATCAATCACCTATGGGTGAGTACTTCTCGTGATGTATCGGTACCTTTTGTGAGGCATTATCATATTGAATAACTAATTGATTATGCAAGAAGTATTTATAATTTTACGTGGTGTAAGAACTTGAGTGTTGATGAAGATTTGTGTTGTTGAAAAGCAGTATATTCTTGTAAAAGAATGCATCAATGTGATACCACACTATTATTGTACCACTGTAGAGTAAAGGCCTGTTTTCATACAAAGAAGACATAAGCATTTGCTCCTGATTCCAGGCTTAAATTAATTATGAGTTCTGGTTTCCTCGCAATGTTTTCATTCATCTTTATACTTTTACAGATTCATTTTTAAAAGTACGCTAATTTTCAGTAGAAATTGTACATGTAATAAAGTAGTAATTTAATCAATATCTACTAGTTCATTAAGGCTTGTATACATGCCAATAACCTTGAGCATTTGGGTACATATTTCTAAAAAGTAACAACACCAAATCCTTTTCCTATGTATTGCGAAGCAGTAGATATTTATTTATACTCTTTTGATAAGAAATTAAGGAGTAAAATGGTTTCATCTCAATGATTTGGAGGTGATTTGTCATTTTTTTATTATTATTATGTGATACCGATAGAAAAATAGTGGCTAAACCAAATTACATATCATATCATGTGGATTACTAACAATTTTTTTCATAGTAATTTCTCTGTAAATGCCGACGGAGAGTTGCTTCATCTGCATGCTTTTTTCGAGAGAGCAGCCTTAACTCAACGACTGTCGGGCGAAAGTGTTGAAGGTCAAACCTCCGCTGCTTATGTCGGACTGTGTAACATAAGACATTGGAAAGGTTAAGCGACTTGTAGTCAAGGAAAAAAAAGTAAAAATATTAGCCTAAAATTCGAAGATCTGGTTCTAGTAAATGTATTACAAATAAAGTACTCTGCCAACCAGCTCAAAAAAACAAGTCTATATAAACGACTAACACTTTCCCCGCGACTTCGTTCGCGTGATTTTTTTTACGGATCCCGAATTTTATGAGAATTAAATATCTTATATTTAAAAATCTTCTGTACGTGTGTATGAAAGTGAACGTCTCCTAAACGGCTGGATCGATTTTGCTGAATTTGTTTGTGAGTGTTCAAGTGGATTCGAGAATGGTTTAGATTCACAATTGGACCCGACAGGTGGCGCTATAGTCGGGTTGCAGGACAACGTCTGCCAGGCCCGCTAGTAATATATAATATATATAATCTGTAGCACTCAGTGCAAAAAAAACAAACAAACAAACAAACTCTTCAGCTTTATTATATTAGTAAAATATAGATGTAGGTCTATAGGAACTGTCGATCAAATTGTTTCATATACAGGCGGCTAACTTGTAACTAATCTAAAGAATGTTGTGAAAGTTCTGGCTATTTATGGTTATTGGCTAATAACCTCCTCCTTTTTGAAGTCGGGTAAAAAGATATTATTACGCACATAATAAAAACTATAAGATTATGTAAATATTTTTTCCTGTTACCAAATGGCTTATTCGACTGTAGTACATACATAACTTATTATCTCACAACATGTCAAAATCCATTAAAACCCATCCCATTTGATTTACCCTAAGGACCTAGTGGAAATCCTGAACTGTAGGTCGATTCTGTAATATTCAAACAACAACTCGCATCTCACATCGCTATTCACTCTCACTTCGCATAAGGTTTAAAATTACCTTGATATATTTGACACTTTGATTCAGGTTCGAGTGCGAAGTGAGCGTCGAAGTGACGGGGAAATTACCTTACAGAATGCCATTTCTTACGTCATCTCATACTTCATCTGTCAAAATCTCTCTGTCAACTCGCTGACACGCTCGCAAGGGTGGCGCTAGTGTAAATTCGAATTATCAACCGAGTTTTTAGAATGCAATAAAGAAACTCACAGTGGATTCAGATTCAAAGTTTAGAATGAGGTCTTACAGAATCACACCCCTGGATAATAACAACTGAATCTGTAACGAAATTCAATACCAATATATTTCGTGAAAGAAGTTTATTGTAGGTCTAGTTTAAATTGAAACAAATGTAGTACATAATTGTTTTACACAAAACTATCGAGCAGTTTTTGAGTTTGTCGAAGCTTCGACATTAATGTTAGTTTATATAATAGTGTAATTACGTATCTATCAGTGTGTACTTGTAAACTTTCCTTATATTTATACTAGGTTTGCCTCGCAGCTTTGTCCGAGTGAATGTCGATTATCGTAGATGCAGACAGTCGTGGATTTTAAAGTAGGTTTCTATACTTTATAAAGCTGAAGAGTTTGTTTGTTTGTTTGGTTGAACGCGCTAATCTCAGGATCTACTGGTTCGAATTGAAAAAATCTTTTTGTGTTGGATAGTCCATTTATCGAGGAAGGCTATAGGTCAACGCGAAGCCGGGCTGGGTCGCTAGTCTTGTATATGTATTCCTTTCTTGGAGTTCAAGTACGCAGGACAGTTTTCCAGAAACGTCACCACTTTTTAAATAGCGCTTATATCTACATAATATCTGTCGTACTTACTACAAATTACAATTAAAGTGATGGACTATAATAATAATAATTCATTTATTTCAGGCTGCATAGGCCCATAGATAAATGCCTTACCCATAAACATACATATTTTATAATTGTTGTTGTTTTGTTGTAATTGTTTATTGTTTTATTGTTGTTGTTGTTGTTTGTTTGTTGTTTTGTTTGTTGCTTTTTTTTTTGTAATATACGTATGTTTGTTAAACGATCACGCTTTATCGGTTAAATGAATTTAGATGAAATCTGACACACTGGTAGATTATTAACTGATACTTTTTATTCCATTGGTACATTCTGTTTGACCGAGTTTCGACACTGACGCTGGCGAAGTGCATTTGCAAGTGCTAACGCTGGTAGGTATCAGACAAAGCAGTGCTTCGTCAACTCTGTATATTTCTACTTTTCATTCTTCCGTTCACAAGCTTTTAGTATCTGGTCCATTCCAGAATTCAAGTTTTTCATGAAAAGAAAATTATTTTGCCTACGTGTTATGTTATATCTTCATCTTGGCTATAAACTGCCACAACCGCAATCAAAGATTTATTACTTTGTGGCTTTGAAAACTTTATACATAATATGTGCCTGCGCCGGTTGACGCATTTTATATCAGTAGATCCATTTAGTGATATTACTGGAGATTTAGTAGGTATTTGAGTCTTTATTTTGGAGATATTTAGTACAACTTGCTACTATTATTAATAAATTATTTTCTGGGCTTAATGGAGATATCGCAAATTACCAAACGCAGGTACACGTCTAGTGGTTCTGTAAGCGACCATACCTCTATAGTGTAGTGTAGTCCATATTTACATTTATCAGGATACAGTTTCATGCTCCCTCCCCCCTCCACCCAGCCATTAACAACCTACGTCCTCCTAAAACCCATAACTAACGCCCATCATCTATCTTACACACAACGGCAATCAGTTTCATGGTCCAACCGCAATAAAACCTCTTTTATACATCATGAAAAACATGTTCTCGGCGCGGCGAGCTGCGCGTACGCCTCTGACGCATATCAAAGATGCGCGACGCCATTTCTTTTCCACTGTACGCTCCCGATTTGGCTCGCGGCCAAAGACGCCGCCTGGCGTTCGGCCAACACACCAAATCACCCCCTCTTGACGCTTAGCGGGAGAGCTTTCGATAGTGTTGGCGAAATTCTGTCGAATGCTGAAATATTTTCGACATCAACTTTTTTTCGACGGATATGTATTTTTACCATTTTTGATTGACATTAAAGAAATGTGCTTATTGTTTCGTAAAAAGTTTTCTTTCATCAGCCGGAAAACGTCCACTGTTGAACAAAGGCCTCACCAGGGGGAGGGGGGGGGGGGTTGCCATAATCCCCACGCTTGGCAGGCGTCTTGGGGATCGCAGTTAAGTTGTTAAGTACACGGAAGCCGCTGCTGCCCGACTTTCGGATTTTCCCTTAGTCGCCTTCGACGACACCCTCGGGATAATATGGGGGGGTGCTATTCTAGCCTGGACACCCCACGGGCAAAAAGTTTTACCTCTAGATAAAATACTCAATTTTAAAGAAAGCAAGAAAGGTACGTACTAAAAATTAATTATAAAATAATTAGATACAGTAATTACTAGTTCACAAGATAAAATCCAGATGACCAACAATATTATTTAAGCTCGAACTAATTAACGCAAACAAGGGACACGTGCGATATTACCCTCATTCTACAAACCTGATGACAGAGGTATACTTTGCAGGGGGCAGTCCGACCATAATCCACTAAAATTTCAACAAGTTTCTATAATAACACCGAACTTCAGCAACAAAAACAAGATTTAAGTTTTATCGATTGTCGGTATTTGAATATTCGTTTTCGACTCGATTCGATAATCGAATCTCATCTCGCGCCCCGTTAACAACCGAAGCTTACGCGATCAACAACCTAAGGACATAGTTGAAACGCATTCCTAGCTTATTGGTGTAGTCTTTACGATTGAAACCGAGTCGATTCAACAAGCAGAAGTTGGCTGCTATCATAACAGATTTATTGCTGTTCTGCTATTGGATTGGACTCAATGGAACATCCACTTAGTATGAAGTGTTTTGGTTTTGGATGTTCGTTATTTTTTTCTATAATAGTTTTACAGGTGATTTCTAGATCGGTCTACCAAGAAGTCTGAATAGTTTTGAAGTTGTTCCATTTAAAACACTGGTATTTAGCTGCATCCGGTTATACTGTAAGCTCATGTTTGGGATAAGGTTGTGACCTCATAGTTAGATAAAAAGGCTAGGTAGATGATCAGTTTTATTCGAAGATTATGTTTTGTTTTAGTATGTTTCAATCTTAAATAGAAAAGTTGGTATGTATCTAACAAAATCTGAATTCTCTACTCGTTACAGAATACTGGAAATAAAAAAAAATCTACCTATTTTCGTTTTTGTTGCAAAACGCCGGTAGGTATTATTAATTATTTAACTAATTGTAAAAACGGATATCATGGTGAAAAATGACTTAGTTTTAAATAATTTCGGTGTTCACAGACAGACGGACTGCAATCTCGCTAGAGTCACTGATTAAAAGCTGCATTATTTATTTTTGAATCAAGTTTGATTTATATCCCTCCAACTTGAAACCTATATTTCGCTATTTATACTTAGTATCTAGTTTCAAATAAGGTTCTCTAGTCAAAACAAACGAGTGCTAAAAAGAAAAACATTGATGTAAGACCGTCTCTAAAAACATTGATGTAAGAATTCGTCTCTTGATAAAAACACAAAATAATATAGACTGCATAATCGTATAGACATGAAAGAATTTTTTTATATAATAAAACATAAGAGACTAATATTTTATATGAATCACATCAATGACGCAAACACGTCATGACATCATTGCCTCTCTATTTCTTACAAAGAAATAGATATTGGAGTATTTTTTCAATGACGCTTACAAATGTTCATTTGAGTTTCGCCTCGTTGTGCCATTAACACATTTTCTTGAAGTAATTCTGAAAGCAATTTGATTGGGTTGAAACTAAATGAAGTTACGTGGTTCAGGTATTTCGCCAAAAAGACTTGCTTGCTTGCTAGGTAAAATGTACAGACACCAGTACCTTAAGCTGTCCCAAAATGTCCAAGAATCATGGCAGGATTTGTACAAAACATCATCATTGTGACATCACTCTTATTGCCATATAAATCTATGGCTGACTTTTTGACAGATTATAAAAAGTTTGTCAATTGATTTGTAGTGTTCTACTTCCCATTAAAGCCCGTCACATACGTAGCTATATTATATTATTATAGCTAGCCACCACACACGGTAGCTAATAAATATAATAACATATTTTCGCCCTTATTACGTCTGCGATCGTTGTTTGTTTCACTGTTTTTTTAATATATATTAATATGCCTTGCTATGAATTATATTAATATAATTATAGCTAGGTACGTCTATGACAGGCTTTAGTAACTGTGTTGATTATTCTTGTCAGTAAATCAGTAATTCAAGCTGTCATTGTTCTGTCATAGATAAGACTTCACATGGAGTGAGTTTGCCAAAGGAGTTCAATTTAGTGATCCTATTCTGTATGTCTCCCTCGGTGAATAGAAAAGTGAGCTTGAGGTGAGGCTGTCATTCCACTTCATATTAAACTTTATACTTACCTACTTGATAGTGACAGTTCACCTCAAAATTACTTTGCCTAAATTTACTGAGGGCGACTTTTAAAATATACCACTGCAGGTGAAGATATCTAGACCCATGTGTTTTACTAGATAAGAATTTCCAAAAAGTTTTACTATTTTTCTAAATTTTATCTCAATGATACAACACTGAACCTAAACTACCCCTATATAAGTCTATGTTTTTTTAATCATCTTTATTGGCTCACCAACAATTATTGTTTACACTGACTATGTTACAAATATTTTTTACTTACAAATACATGCATGTGTGCGTAGTGTGTAATATGTGTGAAGTGTATCCATATTTCCATACATATCCATACGAATATTATAAATGCAAAAGTAACTCAGTCTGTTACACTTTCACGATGAAACAGCTGAACCAATTTTGATGAAATTTGGTATCAAAATAGCTACAATCCTGGGGAAGGACAGAAGCTACTTTTTAATCCGCTACTTTGTCTGCATTCGCAATAACCGACAGTCACGCGGATGAAGTCTCGGGCAAACGCTTGTAATGAATAAAAGATGACAATTTTATGCAAAAATAAATTATTATATTATATTATTATTTTTTAGTAAGTAATTAAACAACGTTTCAGAATGGACCGTTGCGTGTGACTCACCAAAGACTCAGCGTCACAATCGAGACGCAGCTGCCAAAGGATCTCAGTTTACTTTGCGCACGGCGCACGTGTCGCTCCAAACACCTCAATCAATAACGACACATGTCACATTATTTGCATAAGCCAATTTAACCGTTATGCCAAAATGAAAAGGGCGGCTCTCCCGTGGCAGCTTCGTCTTTCAGCAAATCGAGAGCCAATTATTTATTTAGAAAGAATTGGTGTTTTTCTTCAACGAATTGTTTTTTAATTAGGTGATGTTTTTTATGGAAGTAATAAAGTACTTTGTTTTTTAGTGGTTGAAATAGAAAATATATTTGTGCCCAGATCCTGTAACATAACAAAAACTTTAAAAAATAACACTTAAATCAACTGGAAGTTAGAATATTATTGCATTAGCAAAGTCAAAGTCAACATAAAGACACTTTTGAATTATTGTCAAGGAGTCGGTCAGTTATTTAGACAACTTGAAGCTCATTGCCCGTTCCAGTACCTGGAGAAGAACGAGTAAGCAACTTATTTCCATAAAGTTTTTACAAAATCCTGGTTACCTACATTATGCATGTTGCATCTATAGAAGGTAAATCTACACTAATATTTTATAGAGGAAGGATTTGTATTTTCAACCGACTTCAAAAGAAGGAGTATCTCAATTCGATTGTATGTTTTTATTTTTTTTGTATATTTATTACGCGATTTCTTCGGCAAATGTAAACCGATTTTGAAAATTCTTTTTTTTATGGATAGGGTATGTCTTAGGGGTGGTCCCATATATTTATCATAATTTTATCGAAATTGATTCAGCACTTTTTGAAAAATCAACAAAATCCCAAAAAAACATACATAGAAGACGTTTAAATTTCTTCTTTCTTCAATTTTTGGAGTATTTTCAATCTCTGTTCTAACTGTGTTGCCGTTTCTTTGAGATGGAGGTACAGACAGCGTCACCAACTGCTAACCCCCCGCGCGTTGTAATTTCTTCGCATCGGGGGTAAGCAGTTGATGACACTGTCTGTACTAAAAAGCGGAAACCACCGACTCATTTTTATGTTATGTTTTAAAGTTATTTTTTGGTTTTTGTTGAGTTACCTACTCTATTGAGTTTATTCGTTACAAACATACAAAGGGTAGCTTTTTCTACTGGTCCGTTTCGAAAATTCTTTCACCATTGAATGCTACATTATCCCTGAGTAACATACTTAGGTTAGACTTAACAATTGAAAAAAAGGGATCCTTGAGAAATCACGGACGAATTTGCGGCCAAGGTGCAATAAAGCAATTTTTTTATTCTGTTTTTATTTTAAGGACGCTTACGCACAGCATATGCAGCGTATTACAAATACATAATTACAATATTTGGGCCTTAAATTAATTACAGAATCTAAACCTCGAGTTGTCGAATTCCATTTGCCTGGGTATTCCACAGAACAAATAAAAAACCGCTATTACAGCAACACTGTCAAACAATTTAGCTCCAGCAGTTAATCAAAGACAGAATAAATTATACCAATAGATACGCGTAACATCATTAGTAAAATCCCTTAAAACTGAAGCTATGGGGCCTCACTTGAAGTAAATTTACGAGAGCAATGCGCAAACGCAGCTGTCGTACACTCGCGTTCGTGACAGCTGCTTTGTGTAAACCTTGGAGAATTATGTTGAATTTATTCCAGCTATTGTTTTAGTACTGATTTCAGAATTGAGAACATTGTTATTATTAAAGAGATAAACACCTCAAAATATTTTGCTGAATTACTTACGTGCGATGGAGTGATTTATTTTTAGAGTTCCGTACCCAAAGGGTAAAAAACGCGACTCCATTAATAAGACTCCACTGTGGCTGTCTGTCACCGGGTTGTATCTCATGAACCGTGATAGCTAGACAGTTAAAATTTTCACAGATGATGTATTTCTATTGCCGCTATAACATGAAATAAAGAATAAAATAAACAATTAAGGGGGCTGCCATACAACAAACGTGATTTTTTTGTCTAATGTTTTATAGATAATGGAACGGAACCCTCGTGTGCGAGTCCAACTCGCACTTGGCCAGTTAAAGTTTTTAGTTACTTCAACTTTCTACTGCCTTTTTTCAGATTTATGGTTATTCGTATCGGTATCTAATAAGGGCGCCTTCAAATAAGTAGCGCGATAGCAGCGCTGCTGTGGCGCGACTAATTTGAAGGCGCCTTATAGTTCCTCGAATTTGAATGTTTGCTCTTTTCCTTTATTTTTATCAATACCCGGTCTGGAACGTCACTCAATAATCTTCAGCACATTGATGCCAATCGAATTAGCTCATAAAAAATGTCTAGTAGGTAATGATTGACAATGCAACTTCTTTCCATGCAAAAAGTTTCCCATTTTCCGAATTGTAATATATAGATAGATAAAACATTTATTTAGTGTACACAACAACAAAAAAAAAAGGATTGAATAAAGTGCGGTGTGCGTCTCAAGGTTGCACCAAATGGTAGTCCAGCTCAGCATCTGTCAGGCAAATATACCTGACGCAAATATACCTGCAGTGACATACAGATGGTAATGATTATTATAATTATACTAGCTTTTGCCCGCGACTTCGTCCGCGTGAATGTCAGTTATAGTGGATGCAGACAAAGTCGCGAATTAAAAAGTAGTCT
This sequence comes from Charanyca ferruginea, assembly GCA_947361185.1. Taxonomy (NCBI): domain Eukaryota; kingdom Metazoa; phylum Arthropoda; class Insecta; order Lepidoptera; family Noctuidae; genus Charanyca; species Charanyca ferruginea. Next base: position 23,523,948 of record OX376058.1, on the reverse strand, counting down.
ATGTCCTTCCCCAGGGTTCAAGCTATCTACATACCAAATGTCATCAAAATTGGTTCAGCCGTTTCATCGTGAAAGCGTAACAGACAGAGTTACTTTCGCATTTATAATATTACTAGCTGACCCGACAGACGTTGTCCTGTCCCGATCTACGGGGGATGAAAAAGGGGTGAAAAAAGGGGATAAAAAATAGATGTTAGCCTATTCTCAGACCTACCCAATATGTACACAAAATTTCATCAGAATCGGTCAAGCCGTTTCGGAGGAGTACGGGAACGAAAACTGTGACACGAGAATTTTATATATTAGATAGTATGGATATCGCTTACTAATTTTAAAGCTATTCTAGCTTATGTTTGGGACATGCCAGAAAAAACAGGTCAACATACATTGACCTGTTTTTTCTGGATAGTAAAGTCACACATTTGGATTAATTTAATCATTGAGAGAGGTGGTGATTGACTCTTTTTGGCAGACCTAACTCCAATAATTATGCTTCTAAGAAATTATGCCTATTAGATTTGTCATCCATTTGTCTTGGCAACCGTATTGAATGTCGTGTTCTTGAAACAGGTGGATGCTTGTCGATCCTGCTGATTAAAATCTGTGAGTCACTTTCAACACCCACGGGAGGTCCCGGTGAGGACTATTATTAGATCAGACTATTTTTATTTACTTAGGAGAGAGTCTTAATGTGGTATTTAATTAATTTGTTAGTAATTGGTTGAAATTGAAAAATAATCAAATGCCAAATGTGTCTTGCATTACGCACACAATTCTACAATAATATATTTACTATACACACACACACATACACACACACACACACTACATTTCACAGATATAACCTATATTATAGTCTAGCACTTCGCCTGCGACTTCATCCGCCTGAATTTTCTCAAGGATCCCTAATTTTTTCAACTGATAAATATAACCTATATTACTCAGGGATAATGTAGTAAGTATTCGAATTAAATGGTAACATAATTTTTGAATTCGGACCAGTACTTTTTGAGTTAAATCGTAACAAACAAACAAATCTTTCTTCTTTATAATATTAGTTTAGATTTACGTCTCTATCTAAATTGTCGGCTAATATAGTGTTATGTATTATCTCAATTAAGATGCCGTTATATGATAATGTTTAAAGTGGTGTGAGCCTGGAGCTGTGTCACACAACAGTGCTGTTCTGTTACAATCTCCCACAGTGAACACCTAGGTGAAGTGAGTTGTCATCCGATTGTAGTGCTTTGTAAATCCCCAGCATCGGGACAAATGACAGCTCACTTCCAATTTCTTCACTTTACGGCGTGAATCAGCACCATTCAGCTCAACCATTTTGGAGGGAGCTGAATGATCCAACACACGCGCCACCATCAGCGAGACATTTGAGTGAGCATGACAATTCTCTCAACCGCCATGCTCATTTATGTCAAACACATAATAATTTACTTAATATATGGCTCCATAGTACTCACATTTACACAATTGAAATAATTAAAGTAGTAGTAGTAAAGTAAGGACTTTACCTAGGTGTTCACCGAGGGAGATTGTAACATAATAGCACTGCTGGTCTCGAAGAAAGTTCAGTCTCCAGCTCTTACAAAGGTTGTAGCATAAGGTAAAATTATATAAATACACAGTAGTGTAAGTCACATTGTCATTAATGTAACTTTATGCGATCCCTAGCATCAGGTGTGAGGACAGCTCATCTTAACCTCACTTCACTTAAGTTTTTACAGAATAGACCAGCAATTTGCAAAGTAGGTACCATAGGTTATTACCTACCTACGTGTGTTGTTCCAGCGTATGGTGCCGGTTGCGTGCTATTCGCAACCGGCACACCCCATTTCTACCCATGGGTATCGTAGAAGGCGACAGGGGGATATTGACCAGAGGATGGACAGCAGCGTCCTTCTGAGTACCATAACACTTCGGCCAAGCATGGCGATTACGACTGAACCCCTCTTGGGGGAGATCTATGCCCAGCAGTAGGCGTCTAAAGGTTGACATGATGTGTGTTGTTCCATTCTTTTACTGTGTGCGTGTGCATTGAGTGGTACCAGGGTGGTACCCGCTTAGTCCGCTGACTAACCAAGCAGGGTCGTAACCACAGAGGTTGATGTGTATAAAACTGTTTACCGCCATTAATACTGGCACCCATTAAACAGACGCAATTTATGATGACTAACTCATAGGTATCGTAAACAACATTACGAAACCAAGCTTCCCTTTGCAAGGTTAGCTGTGTAAATGTATGTAAATGATGTGCTGATATGCGTAGTTCCGTAGGTACTGTTATTTTCATATTTTCTTAACCGACTTTAAAAAAAGTAGGAGGTAATCAATATATTATTTTTATATTGAGAACCTCTATATTAATATATATTATTTTGTCATGTTTGACCGCGCATAACTTTTTACTGTGTAGTCCGATATCGATGATTATTTTTTTAATGGATTAAGTGTAGGTACACATCAAGGTTGGTCCCATATATGTAGATACATTTCATGAAAATTTTCCGCCCCTAAGAGTGGAAAATTAAAAGATGACTTAATTTTTTGGTGTTACCGTTTCGTAATTAGGATGTTACGAAATAAGGACTAAAAAGCGAAAAATATTTTTTATATTAAATTTCTGAAGTCGGTGGCAATACACCGCTTATAATGTGTTATTATTATAATGGGAAAAATATTGAAGAAAATTACAATTAGTTTTATTTAATATGCTTTAGTTTACAGAATAGAATATAAATCATTTAAGTATATTTTTATTTCTTTGGTGGACACTTACCGTGACCAAAAAGTTGGTTTTTACCTTGGTCAAAGGTTAAGTAATTGCCATCCAACGTGGCAATGCCGCCAGTCTCTTGGGCACATTTCCAGATGACGGCAATGTGGAAGAATGATTAAGACGCTTTTTGTAGTTAGTTATAGATTTTCTTTTTTATTATGCGTGTGAACATTATTCGTGCTATTCTAAATATTATTTTTTTCTTTGCATAATATATCATGATTTTGGCTAAGTTCATAGGGTGGATTATTATTTTAAAGCTCCTTACAAAAGCTGCTTCCAAATAAGCGTGCAAATATTTAGTATAATAGTGATTATTTAGTTAAATATTAGGTAACTTGATGTCAAATTGGTATATTATACCAATTTGAACTGAAACCATATAAAATACCTATGCATGGAATAATATATGATAAGATATGATAAGATGATATTATTACCCGATCCAGCCTGTCCCTTTGCTGCCCTCTCTCAGTGGCGACCTAAGCCGAGGCTCGTACCCCACAGGGGGTGCCCTTAGCGTAGTCACTTAGTTTATAAGTTTTTGCCCTGGCTGGAGGCCCTAAAAGTCACTTTTAAGGCACCACAGGATTGTCCGGTTAAGCAGTAACCAACCCTCAGGTTGAACTGCGAGATGCCATACAGAAAAAAAAAAAAAAAAGAAAAATGATATTATTCCATGTGTAGGTATTTTGTTTTTCTGGGAAGTATTCTTAATTCTAATACCTAGTTACATTTTTCAATTACTTAGCAATTTATGAAGTTTCGTACAATAAGAGGTTTAGTGGTCGAAGACTCCTTTGTGAATTGTGAGCTAATAATCCCTGTGCTATTATTCTCAGTTTCCAATAAGGAGTTTAGTGGGTACCTAGCCTCCTTTTAATAATCTCTCAGTTAAAAAACTTCGCTCTTATGTAAGGATGAGGGAAGATTTCTAACACAGCATAATTATCTAATTGATCATTTTTCATTCTCGCCTCTTTTGGTTATGATATCTTAAATACTATGATATTTCCCTTATTGTATTAGTGTTGTAGTGTTGTATAAGTTTACTATTTATTTGTAGGTTAATAAATCATTAGTAGGTACCTAAATAAATACTTATTAATTCATTAAATACTCATTTTTTTCTACAGTTTTAATAATATAGGTTTTTGAAAACTCTACGGAAGACATTCTTCCCTTTGGTTTTTCCCAATCTTTTTTGTTTCTACGTCGAACTTTGACCACAAATCTCAATTATTTTGAATGCGAATAGTATTATAAACTATGGTGTAAAAGCTTAGTAGCGTCATATAATTTGTTAGTGTATTTTCAACATCTAAATCAATATACGGCCTACAAATCGATAAAAAGGTACATTTTTATAACTTTCACTACCTACTTCCACTACATACGTAAATCTGGCAACATAGCCACGTTTCATCCCAAAGTTTATACGATCGTCTCTTCGCTGTCTATACTTTGGATGACAAAGTGTAACATAACCGAGACTACGAACAAATAGGTCGAGACTCAATCGCCATCCGGATAGTGACGTACCAAACTATTTAGTGGTAATTTGCCAAAATCTGCGCGATCGGGAGCGGTAGCACTGATCAGGCGATTAACATCTCTTGGCCGGACTAACCATCCGGGTGAATGAGTGGATTATTCATTAATTTAAGTGAATTCTTTCAAGGTAACATAATTTGTGGGAGGTGGGTGTTTCCTTATTCATTCTTAAACTAGATTTTTTTGGATTTGCATTTACTTCGATATTTCCTGAAGCCCAATTTGACTAATTAAAAACGTTTAAAATCTAGACTCAATTTTGTCTCAGCAACAATCACAGATTTAGACTATGATCTGAATGCGAAAGTTCCTAAAAAATAGTAGTATTGTTCTTTAGATCAAAAAGGTGTAGCACGATGTTCAGTGTTGCATATTTTATATTATCCCAATTTTATCAAAACACTGACGCCCATAAAATAAGAACCATAGAAGACACTGGGAATCCATAACTCAAAGTCATAGAAGTACAAGAAGACTCCATCAGTCGTCAGAAAATTATCCCCGCCTTCTTAGATCTGTACCATTATCAGATTACCGAACAGTGAAAAAGAGAGAAAAAAAACAATAATTAAGGAATCTTCAAGATCTCCAGCGGTTGGTAACGTCGCTCGACGGGAGGCGCGGCTATATTTAGAAGCGCGCGCGCCGGTACGCGTGCTTCACGGCGCATGCGCGTTCGTAAAGATGTGTGAGTGCGACTTACGCAGTATGTACCTGGGAGAGCAGTGAACTTAGGATGCAGGTATATAAGAATTAAAATAGGTACATAGATAAAATATTTGATTAATGAAACACCTAATTACTGTGATAAATGATAGTTCTTCTTATGTGTCGCCAAATAATGGCTAGGATGGCATTTAATGAAGATTTGGTTCTTTTTGGGCTAAATAAATTTATAAGGGAATAGACAAGGAACCATATTTTTATTGTTATGAAATGTAATTATATTATTTACTAACTTTTAACTCGTGACTGCGCGTGAATGTCAGTTATCGTGGATTCATACGAAGCTTATTTTCTATCATGTCTTTCATTAATATCAGCACTTTAGCCGAGCAATTGTAACAAACAAACAAACTCATTTACACATTTATAAGAGTTCGATCATCTATACCTTATCAAAATAATAAAAGTAAAAGACTAATAAAAATATCGGTGATAAAAGAAAATGTAAGGTTGTTTTTTCTCATGTTCTGACACTAAATTACGATAAAAATTTCCAATGATAACATTTACGACTGTGTCAAGAATTTATTGTCATATTCTTTTAACCTTGAAATAAAAAGTAATGACAAGTTTTTGCATACCTACCAATATGGTTTAATGTCATGTGTGGTGCGGACAAAAAAAGAAAAAAAAACAAGAGTGGGTTTCTTGAAGGACACTCGGAGACAAAATCGTCAACTTTCTGCTTATGGCCTGTAGATAAAATCCCAAATCAAATTGTATGCAGTTGACATATAATATTTGCATCACGTGACATCTGGTAAGCATACGTCAACTCCATACAATTTGATTTTCCGTTGTCGTTAACGCTGTAGACCCCACGATGTGACCCTTGTCTATAGGCCCTTATCCCATTACTCCTTGGTTTTGGCGCACACGTTTTTTCTTCCATTTCGTCATGTCATCAGTCATGATATCACTGACTGCCTTCTCATTCATATTATCACTCTTTACTCAATCCATTCATCTCTTCTTCGACCTTCTTCTTTCTCTCCATCCATCCACATTTATTTATATTCATAACACTTTTGGTCACATGCGTTTATTTATTTATTTATTTATTTATTGCCATATTTTCATACCTTCTCTTCACATGCCCATACCATACACCACATACAAACGATAACGCCTTGGAGACAAAATAATGATAATAAATATTTTTTTTCACCAACCTTAAAATTATAAAATATGAAACTACAAAATGTTTCATAATTCACAGCGTGCCTATTGACAAAGATCTGGATTTCCATTGTTGCTGGTCTTGAGCAACCCTTCTCTAGTTTGGTCTGACAGTTTCAGCTTGTCTTCCTACGTTATTTTAAAACAGTAAGGTTTTCAATACTGAAGTAAGGTGAAATCCTAAGGGTTATAGATCATGACTTGTAATATTTGAAGTTAGAGATGGATCCGTATATAAAAGGAAAATAAGATAATATCTCTCACACATCAGTTTGTTTGTTGGGCTTTACGGTTAAAATACTGAACCAATTTTTATAAAATTTGGTACAGACTTACAGACTCAGCTTTTCCTCAAGAAAGAATATAGGCTGCTTCGTAATCCGCGACTTTGCGTCCGCGATAACCGACATTTTCATGGACGAAGTTGAAAAAGATTCATAATGATATTTACATTAATAATTCCAATAATGGAGCAAAATGCTTCAACAGCACAATTAAGAAAACACGTAATCTCTCCCCACATAATCTCTGCAGGACCTACGTAAGTCGCATTAATAACAATATATCTCAAAGACAAGTGTTTGTTGATATTAACAGCAAAGGGACAGGTGGCCGGCCCATCGTCTGCCAACGCTTCAATGATTGAATAAAACAATAGCAATTCAGACAAGAAACATGCTACAATGCTATAAAAGACAGCGAGACAATAAGTTAACAATATACGAAATGCATGGCACAAATGAAACTTGAAAAAGACAGATACGAACAAAAAATAATGAATAAAAATCTTCCGTATTTCTTTTTTTAGGTACAGGATACTAAAAAAGACTGATGACTGATGAGGACAATGTTGAGGAAACTAATAGAGAAATAGTCAAAAAAATACGTTTACACTGCCACCAGCCAGGTAAAGGATAGAAACTGAGGATAGCTAAAGGTGAAGACTTGAGGAAATTCAATCGAGGAGAACTAAAGAGAAAATAAAGAAAGAAAAGGGAACGAAAGTTATGGTGAGGGCAGATTTCATAATTAGAGGCAAGGGTAATTTAAACTATAACGAAACGGAAAATACACTAAAATAGTCTTTACGTAGGTAATAATAAAATCAGTGGTTCCATACATACCTTGCAAGTATTGGCAGTTTTGTACGGAACAACTGTAGTTATTTTAGACAACGTAACTTAATTTATTGGCGGATGATCCCGTCATTCCCAATGTTAGAGTTACTTAAAAAACAAATACCATTAAATTAACCAAAATGACCACTATTTCTCACAAAATATGCCATATTTACTCAAGACAAATGCGATGCTAAAAGACAAACGCTGTCAATCACAATACTGTGATAAACTAACACTAGACAGTGCTATTCTGTAAAAAATCTCACTCTCAGATGAAGTGAGTGAGCACCAGCAGTGCTATCGTGAGTTGAGCTATCGTTCCATCTAAAACTAGTTACAGAATAGGATGCTGCTTAAAATAATTTATTTAATTCTTTAACCCCGTCAAACAGACAGACTTTCTCATTAATAAGAATGCAAATGATTCACAAGTCTTTCCTGAAATGTCGGTAACGTCTGGTGGAATGGCGGCAGCATGTGCGAAGATTTGAGCGTTTGAAATACCTACAGGATGTGATGATAGGTTGATTCATAGCTTTCATTCGTGACTTTGTTTTGTAGATATGGTTGGTATATAAAAAACTTGCATTTGCCCGCGACTTCATCCTTGTAAATTTCGGTTATCGCGTTAAAAAGTCCTTTCTCCGGGTTCAATTAGCTATCTTCATTACAAATTTCATTAAATCGGTTCCGCCGTTCCGTCGTAAAACGTAACAGACAGTGTTATAATATTTAGTATGAATACTATGGATTAAATAAAACAAAATAGTGAATAAAATTACTGTTTATTTAATAAATAAGTACTTTTGACCAAGTTTCTAAAGGCTTTTTGCGTTTTGTTTTTTCAAAGACAAACCGGATCAATTTTTTTGGCACTTTTACAACTTTCTGCTTTCTTAATCAAACTATAACTAACCATGTGAATACTGCTAAGAAACAGACCTTGCACCTAACTGAAACTTCCACACCACAGCCACAAAATCTGAGACATCATAAACTGATTTTCCATGCATAACAATATACCGCGCATTACGTGCCACAATCGCCTGCAGCGCACACACGCGCAGGCGCGGCGGCCATCTTGCATGCGCGTGGGCAGCCGGCGGCGAGCGGCACGTGCGAGCTATTTTGGGCGGCGCCCGCCTTGCCCCGCACCGCCCGCCCCGCAATCTCTCGACTGAATTGCGTAGACACGTCGATTGATTTGATTTTATTATTTTGTGTGGGGTGGGTAGTTTTTTATTGAAGTAATTTAAGGAAGTATTTAATACTTAAATGGTATGTTTAATAATCTGAATGATTGCACAATTGTAAGGACCTTATTATTTTAAATAAATTTTATTTAAAATGAGGGTTAAAGTTTACATATTTTATGCAATAAAAAATACCGTAAACATCGTCGTAACATGGTCCTAATATTTTAATGTAAATTAACTTACATTAGAGCCATGTCCTAGGACCGTGTGGTACCGGTCGTGTGGTACCGACCGCGAATAGCTCCACCCCGTTTCTACCCATGGGTTTTGTAGAAGGTGACAGAGGGATATTGACCAGAGGATGGGCAGCAGCGTCCTTATGAGTCCCACATAATATCTACCGCGATCGCCAACATGCATCGGCCAAGAATGTCGATTACGGCTGAACCCCCCTCGGGGGAGACCTTTGCCCAGCAGTGGGCGTTTAAAGATTGACATGATGATGATGATGAGGGCCATGGTTCTCCTTCCAAAAAAATCTTGATAGAATGTTCTAGAACATTCATGATTCGTCATCTCAACGAAGCAAACCAACTATCCCGTCTTTGTATCTTGTTTTTTAGTCTTTGCCACCATACCAAGCCGTGGTCACTGGCAGCTTGTCTCACATTTTCCTTCTTGATGTCGTATTTAATGAGCCGTCCGCAAGCCTACAGATTGTGTTGTGTAAACAACCATAAATCTATGTTTTTTTCTTTGACAGTCATAGGTTACGTTGGGGTTGTTAAATTTACGCGTTAATGACTCGAAATGCCGCTTTTAAAATCGTCATAAATGTTAGTTATCCATAAAATCTGTAGTACCTTTATACCTTACGTATAGGTAGGTACTTTATAATGAAAAGATGTTCAAAGATACAAGGAGTGTGGCAAGGGCATTCGACGACATAAATCGTTACAAATGTCAGGACAAGATTGGCGTATAAACTGACAGAAGTGTCTTAAAAGGAGGTTTGTACTTTTTGGTATTGGAATTGGGAAGACAACATCACCAATCAGTTTACATACTCTGACTATTTTCAAAATGTGTGTCTTAGAAGCTCGACCTCACTAGGTAATGCAGTAACGAAGCAAAGACTGGCAAACTGCAAAGTAGGTATAAGGATCTGATCAGGTTTTTGAAGATGACTATCAATTTGCGTACTCTTGATGATAGTAGATCGATGTGACTATAGAAATTTAATTTGTCATCGACGACTATGCCTAGGTATTTTATTGACGTAGTACTTTAGAGCGTAGGACACGTGCAAGTTTGTCGTCGCGTAATCCATAATTATAATTATGGTAACAGATTGTCGTGATATTTAATCAGATTTTCAAACCTATCAGAAAATAACTGAAATACCTAGATCTTTTAAAATATCTACCCTTATCAAAAGTAATTAGATATTTGAAGCTAAAACACCCACATCATTTAGTATAATTATTTGTACCCTTCACTCAATATGGGAAAAGAATTTTTGACCAAGATCTTTTATAATAAGAAACCAAAATGTATAATGATTTTTTAAACCTTTTCGTTATCAATCTTAAAAGTGTGTACTGAAACACAGATGCATTCCCTCTGATCTGAGTATCATATTCCGATGGGACGACAATTCGAGATAATCGCGTAGAGGCTTTCCGTGACAGCAGGGGTCATATTACCAACTTCAATTCGACCGTTGAAGTCCAGTAGGTAAGTATACTATAAAACATACACGTAAACATAAAAATAAACGTACTCAGCAATAGTGTACCTACTATATTTACATCAGTGAAAGATTTTTCAAAATCAGTTTAATAGATCTGGAGATTATCTCTATATCCAAACTTACAAACTTTACCTTTTTATAATATTAGTGCGGATAAATATAAAATCTATGATCCACTTACACAGTACAATTTAATTAAAAATACAGGCCCTAAGGCAGTCATTTTAATAGTCTTTGAAAAGTTCCTGTCGAACAATGCATCATTACAATTGTGATTAAAATTATAATGAAAATTATACAAAACAACCAATAAAAGCAAGCTACTCTGCACATTGACCTAAGTAAAATAACTAGAAGAGACACATCTATAAATAAACCATCACCAAAGTTCAGTACATTGTAACATCAAAAACAAAACACGGAGTACAGTTCCCATTCTAGCAAACCTGAAACAATCAGACACTGTCTTGTCTAGAAACAGGAAATCCGCGGAAACTATCGGCTGACAACGTGCACTCGTAAAATCGTGAATAAATGATAAATGCTACTTCGTACCTTTCACTTGTTCCAGACGTGGAGTTACGAAAGTTAGTGTTCCTCAGTCTGTCGCCTGTCTAATACTAGGAGCTTGAATACTAAATTCAAGTTGTTTTGCGCTTTTGCTAGTTGGATGTTGAGGACTGTTGTGGACGTAGTAGTTTGTTTACGTACCTCTCACCTAACGATAATGTCAGGATCTCAGTGCTCAGGGCATTAGAGAAAAGAATTTTCTAACATTAAGATCCAAGTAATCTAGGCAAGTAATCTAGAACCGATTACCGATGGGAAAGAAAGGTTCTCGAGTGGCGACCACGAACCGGAATACGTAGCGTTGGTAGGCCTCCCAGGAGATGGACCGACGATGTCGTCAAGGTCGCGAGTAACCGGTTCGTAACGTTCTATGGGGGAGGCCTATGTTCAACAGTGGACGTCTTTCGGCTGATGATGATGATGATGAATCTAGGCAAGTAAGTTTCGGGATAAACTTTGCCAGAGACCGCACAAATTCGAGAAGATTTTGGGGAGGCCTTTGCCTAACAGTGGGGCACAAAATGGCTATTAAAAAAGTACAATGGTAAAGACACCCGCCTCACATGCGTGTGGTTGGAAACTGGGCAAATACCAATGTTACTTTTTCAGTTAATATTTTTTAATATTTATATACAGGCTGGGGACGATGATACGACAAAAAATTTAAATAGTGGTAATACTAGTTCATAAGAATATTTTGAAAGTATCAAATAAATACTAAAAAATAAAAAAAAAAAAAAATCAAATATACTAAAGAGCATATAAATGTAACCAAAATAAAACACCATAATATGAAATATTGGTTTTCTGACTTGTGAGAAGAGCAGCAACTTGTGGCATATTATAAATATTAGAATATTATAAATGTGAAAGTTTGTGAAGATGTTTGGATGTTTGTTACTCAATCACGCGTAAACCGTTGAACAGATTTGCATGAAAATTGGCACAAAGGTAGACCATTTTCTGGATTAACACATAGGATACTTTTTATCCCGGTAATGTGTTACCTTGAGATAATTGTTATTTTTACGCGGGCGAAGCCGCGGGCAGATGCTAGTGCTCAATAAAAACAATTACACCAAATTACCAAATCCTACCATGATCATTTTTTGTGCTATTGCCATTCCCACCCTGTGTATTTTTTTTTTGTACTTAAGTGAATCTTGGACATCACTGACATCGGTGAAGGAAATCTGGACATGTTAATTAATATAAATCTGAAATGGCCCACTTGAGTTAGCCTGGTAATAATTGCTCGTGCCACGGACTAGAAAAAAAAAGATTCCGCGCCGAAAGTACCGACTATCGATCGTACCGACTGACGACGACTGAGAAATTCTGAGACTGAATTTTGAGACTGTGGAATTCACTGCCCGCCTCTCTATTCCCCGATACATATAATCTGGGTATCTTCAAGGCACGAGTGAACCAGTTTATTCTAGGCAAGCGTGCTCCACCTTAGGCCGCATCATCACTTAAGATCAGGTGAGTTGCGGTCAAACGCAAGCCTATAACAATATAAAAAAAAAAAAAAATGATGTAAATGTGTACGTGAGGCATGTTTGTACAAACTGTCTGGCTTACTTAGGGTGCTTCACTTTCGATATGCGTGGCGCGGAGTCCTTCTTTCTTTTCTAGTCCGTGGCTCGTGCCTTTCCTGTATGAGAAGACACGTTTGCCTTGCGATTTGACATTAATAGGTATAAGGTCTAAGTTTGCAAAAGTACTCATACGATTACTACCTTATAAGAGCTATTTCAGACTTTGCTTGGGACATTCTTCTGAGTCCGTCATATTTTCTTGTCTTTTGAAATCCAAATAATAGGTTATTTTTTCATATTTGCATTCCTGCACTAAATGGCGAAATGTGTTTTTGCACTTGAAAATATTATGTATCATACGTCGTCTCTGTGTAGACCACATTTTGAGCAAATGATGATTTGGAGAAGCAGTGATAATTTTATCCATTGCATCACATCGTCTCAAACATGTCTGCGTTGCGATTGGTGAATAAGCTCATTCCACAAATCACAAGTTTACAAGTCAAAACCCTAGACTTGATGAAAGACCGCTGTTGATTGGAAAACTCACAGAGATAATGACGTCATCGGTAGATAGGTATTAAAAATGTTGTTTGTTGTTTTAATGATGCAAGATTCATCTGCGAAATGTATCTGCCCGTTACTACGCTAGGATTACGGATACGTACGCAATGTTTGAAAACTTATAAATCAATGTGGTATGCAAAGATTTTTTTGTTTTTTACCGATTTGAAACAAAAATAAGGTTAGCAAAGAGGAGCTCATGGCTACTAAGTAAAAGCCGTACGGATCGATTGATTAAGCTATGCTTGCCGCGGTCAGGCCAAGGATGGGTGATCATACAATTCTCTCCACTCTCCTTGCCATGAAAAGCACGTATAGCCGTTCGTCCCGGCTGTCAATATTAGATCTTTGACTGTCGTTATGGATAGTCGGAAGCCAGAAAGTTTGACAACCAGTCTTGCCAAGGAGTATCGTGTTACCCAGTAATTGGGTTGGAGAGGTCAGACAGCCAGTCGCTTTATGTAAAACATTGGTATTCAGCTGCATCTCATCATCATCGGAAAAAGACTAGGCAGATGATGATGATGACTTAAATAAAATATTTAGAATTTTAAACAATAATAGACCACCGACGCTCTTCGGGAAAAGGTTCCAAGCTACCGCGGCCGCGGTGGTCTGGGCTCCCAATCGAGGAATCTCATAACAATGAACACTGTCCCATCAGCAGAAACCTTCCTGATCAGAAAGTCTAGGTAGCTAAACGTCCAACAGTGCGAAACGTCTAATGAGCAGTAAGTCTAATTAGCAAAAGACGTCCACTGTTGAACATAGGCCTCCCCCATGGGACGCACAACGAGCGGCAACCTGCAAGAGCGTCGCCAGGACTCGCCAGCTGATGGCCATTGGCCAAGTTGATATATGGTGGATAGGAAAAGTATGAATTTTAAATACAGTCAAAGGCAGATGAACCTGTTGGAATCTCTAGGGGGGGGGGGGGGCAGCTGCCCCTACCTACCCCCCTATGGCGACGCCCAGGGGGGGGGTCCACCAGGTACCCGCGACCCATCCTCCATGTGGTGGGAGGCCTACCAACGTCTTCCGGTTCGTGGTCGCCACTCGAGAACCTTTCTTCCCCATCGGTTATCGGTTCTATGAGCGATGGGGCCTGCCCTTTACAACTTGCATATTCTGAGAACTATGTCGGTGACTTTAGTTCTTTGGCGAATTTCCTTGTTCCGGATTCTATCGCGCAAAGAAACTCTGAGCTTCTCTAGAAGACCAGCAGTTAAGGACCACGTTTCTGTGCCTTATGTCATCACTGGCAATACACACTGGTTATAAACCCTCGTCTTTAGTGTTAATTGTTGCTAGTTTCCATATTTAAAATTATACATATAGGACACACTATATGTATAATTTTAAATATGGAAACTAGCAACAATTAAATGTCTTCATAAGGTACTTGCAACCCACTTCAATTTAAAACCTATTTTGCTTTTAAATAAAAAATTACATAATTCTTTCTATAATAGTGCTTTGACTATAAAAAGCTTAGGTATAAGTGGGCACACAAGTAATTGTACCTTCGTGGTTACGGTGATTGAAACGTAACCTATCGTGAGCTGGTCAAGAATATATTTTTTACGTTCGTGACTATACATTGGAAGTGAAGTGAATACGCAAGTAGGATAACGTTGTAGACAATCAATAGTTGGCCAGGGTAGACAGAGGTTGGGAATGATGGTAGCAAGGAAGTTAGCAGTTATGAATTTACTGAATAGGTATGTGGATACTTTTACATACTTTAATAATAATTTCTTCTTCTCTGTCGTTTTGCTCTTGGCAGAGCAGTCGTGGTCACGTCAAGGAGTCCACGTCGGTGGTAGAGGCGGACACAGCTCTCCCCATGATCTCCCGCCATCTTTCCATGTTAGCAGACACAGTCAGACAAGCGGTTTCCTACTGCGGCTTTCACGTGAGCAATCCATCGCATTGGTGAATACCAGCATAATGATTGTCCCACTGCAGGGAAAAGCGTCTTCTCAAACGGCATCACGGCATGCGGATTGGAGATCTCAGCCAAATATTAATTTTAAGTCCAGGTTTACTCACGATGTTTTCCTTTGCCGATGTAATGGATGTCTATGATAAACTTAGAAAGTACCTACATACGAAATTGAGAATGTGACATTGGTACTTGCTCCTGTCCGATTGCGAACCCACAGCCACCAGCCTTGTGCATGAGAGGCTTAACTACTGGGCCATCACGACGATACAATCATAACTACCTACTATACTAAATCTTAACTAAACTGTTTGTTTTTTCTAAGAGGTACCTAAACTCTAATTGTAGGTAGGTACTCTTCCGATTACCAAAAATATTTCACTCATAGAAAGCTACTGTAACTTGCCTATTCAGGATGTCTTACGGTGAAGTTGTCTTTAACGGGGAAGAAGTGCTGAACAGAATCTATAATGTTTCAATATTTGTAAACATGTTAATTTCAATACTTCTAATACACAAGTTAAGAAATGACCGCCACGTTATGTACCTACTGTGAAGGTAGCATGCATTTGGCATGCTAGTCGAAACCATTGACTATATGGTTTCGTCTAAACACTGAATTAGTTCTAGAAGTATTTCGTATTTAGAACGTTATTTTGTGTTTCGTGTTTTATATGACAAGCAGTCTGTATTTCCCACAGCCGTCAGAGGCAGAAGTACTATTCTATAATAGAGTTATAATAACCCCTCTTTGATTGAAGTATTCCTCCAACCATCCTCTTAACACAGTAAATTATACCTCATCCCGGTACTGTAAGAGCCCAGCAAGTTGAGCTCTTACAGTACATAGATACATAGTATTCACATAATATGTACATAATCTAAAATAGTGGATAATACACACACCTACGACCACACATGACCATAGGTAATTACTTATCAAAATATATTGACAGCTACCCATACTATTTGGTCCTTTGGACCGAATACCTATTCGTACCCACGTGACCTTCAAATCGAAACAATCTTAAACCAGCATGTCTATTCTGTTAAAATGTTCCTCGGTGAACACCTAGGAAAAGTGAACTGTTATCTGTCCCGATGGTAGGGATTTACAAAGCACTACAATAGGATGACAGCTCACTTCACCTAGGTGTTCACTGTGGGAAATTGTAACAGAATAGCACTGCAGATAAAGATACTTAGGAAACCAAGTGAGTTCCAAAGTGAATGAAATGAAATCAGTAAGGGTCAATGCCCTTTCACCCACGCTAGATAAACACAGAGGATTAAAAAAAAAGGAATAAACATTTTAAGATTACAAAAATAAATGCGTCAAGTTGACGCAATTAGGTTTCGGTAACATTTTCTTGTGCGAAAAGTTTTTTTTTTGTATCACGTGTTTTCGCTGTGGGTAAAGTTTTGAAGTCTTACGAATACTTTTAAAACCTGCTACAGGTCAGCGACTTTACCATCGTGTTTGTAAAATGGAGTAGGGTAAAGAAGCGTGCACGTTTTTTGCTTCTGAGCACTTCAAAGTAATAGCAATGTAGGTAGGTACTCTCTCTTCATTTGTGTAATTTATACTCTATTTATAATAGCATTAGAAAAAAGAGGCTCATAGAAGCAGGAATGCAAAGAATTTTATCTCAAAAATAAGTTAATAAAACCAATTTAATTATAAATAATTGATTTATCATAAATCCGGAAGTCGGGCAGCAGCGGTTTCCGTGTACTTAAACAACTTCACTGCGATCCCGAAGACGCCTGCCAAGCGTGGGGATTATGGCAACCCCCATCCCCTTTGGGGGAGGCCTTTGTTCACCAGTGGATGTTTTCCGGACGTATAATAATGTAAACAAGAAAAGTCTTTTAAAGATTAGGTAACATTTAAATGTGACAAAATTATAGTGAAACGAATAACGTTCCCAGTATTGTTTCTCCCTGCTTCTTTTAAGTTTTTATCATTGACACTGTATTTTATAATTGGAACAAAAATATAGGACTACATTTACAACCAAATAATTTTATAAGACAGATTATTAAAATGGTTACAATTAAGTGAGACGGCTGCTGTAAAAAGTTGTTTAGTATTGCCTTTACATTCAAATCCATTAAGAAACGGCGACACACTTAAAAGAGATTGTAAGCCCTCCAAAGATTGAAGAAACTAAAACGTCATCTAAGTATTTTTTTGGGATTTTGTTGATTTTTTCAAAAAGGGCCGGATAAATTTTGGTAACATTTATATGGGACCATTTCGGAATAAATCCCTAAAAAAAGAATTTTGCGAATCTTCTATATATGACAGAGTTATGCCCGAACATACATAAAAAAAAAAAAAATAGAAACATCCGAATTGATAACCTCCTCCTTTTTGGAGTCGGTTAAAAATAGATTATAATAAATTCGGCGTCTATCGTAACTGTATGTTTATTGTACTTTTGTTACAAAGTGTGCATTAACTTCTGTCTAATGCTATTGTAAATGGAGTACCTATTAAGTGTTCAACATTTATAAATTATGAAATGCCAATTATAAAAAATAAATAATTGAAGCGATCTATTTACTTTGCGCACAATCATGTTGTCTTTTAGAGTCTTTTAAAATCTGTTCTTGCTTATTTGTTAAATGCAATAAATTGGATAGGTAAGTCACACTGAAATATTACATGGTGCACCTACTAGATTTTGAAAATGTCTGGAAGTTTTGGTATCTTGTGCATATATATAAATAGAAAATTAGATATAATTTACAAATTATAATCCGGTTTTAAATAATTTTATGCGGAGATGCAATGACGGTTTTATCGTTTTTGGATGGACAAAGAAACCAGTCGCCTCAATTTTTCTTAAAATTGCGTCTCTGTACCTTACTGCCATACTCAGAAACGTCACTTAATAATAATGAATCATTAACTTTAATTGACCAACATAACTTGGCACATGTCAACAACAATATTTTTGACTGACAGCGTTCCAAGTTATACAAACGTTATGACTAAGCTGTTGCTTCACCTATACATTACTGACGGATAATAGTCAAAAATAGCGCTAACTATCGTCAAGTCAAAAAAATGGGTTGTTTCACACAATCGTACGTCAAAAAGTTACTATTACCATAACCGACCAGTCAACGTAATTTTGTGTTATCAAACGGCTACGTCAAACATCAACATATCATGGAATCTCTTTTTGAATAACTTTGACTGACAGATTTTTTGTCAAACCAGCGCCGTGGTTCGTGCCTTGCTGTGCGGGCCAGGGCATTATGCTGAGCGTTGGCCGTTTCGCGCGGGGGTGACGCATGTCTTTTTTTTTAATTTACATGTTTAGTTATAAGTTTATTGTTATATATTAAATGGGTCGCTTTTCGCGTGAATAAATGGCTTTTCTTTCTTTCTTTCTTTTCTTTCATGAAAAAACCCGTTACATTTAACGAACGTTAAACATCTCACGTCATAGCAACATTTAACCGTCCGTATGTAACGTTAATCGACTGTTTGAAACAACTTGCCCTAAGTCACGTTCAGATAAATTTATGGATATATTGTTTATATTAAAACTATCTACCTATTGTCCCACTGCAGAGCAAAAGCTTCTTCTCATACTGAGAAGGCACGAGCATTCATCATCACTTTTGCTCAAGACAGATTGGCAATTTCAGACTTATAATAAAACATACTATAAGCACTTTGCCGCGATTTTGTCAGCGTAATTTATGTTACGAATCCTTATTTTTTTAATAATTCGTATAAGTATTTTTGTTGTTTTTGACGTGATAACGTCTTATAAATCGATGAACACCGGCTGCACGCACGAAAAAGTGTCACGTTCCGCCTGAGCCTGAGCGTGCAAGAGAGAGCTCGGAACAAGCGATAGAGAGGCACGATTGGCCCGAGCAATAAGCTCCGCCCACTTCGATGGAAGCCATTATTTGCTCATGTTATATATGCCAGGCACACTGGGTGGGAATAGTTACGGGGAGATTTTAATAATTGTCTAATTTTTATATACCTACTAACATAGTTTTTAAGGAAATTGTTACTAACACTTATATGGATTCTGTCCGAAATAAAGGAGTTATTATTATTATTATGTTTCTTTATGACGTTATCACGTAAAACTATCGTCCGCAAACCGACTTGATCGACAACCTATTTTTTTTCCATTGTAAACAAACGTAAAAAGATCAAATCATTTAATTATTTTTTAATATTAGTAAAGTCCAGGTTTTTTCAAGATGTTTTCCTTCACCGATCCTAGTGATGTCCAAGAAAAACTTCGAAAGTACATTATGAATCGATAAAGTCACATTGCTTACTTGCCAGTATCGATCATCGTAGCCTCATGCACGGCCCAAGCGCCTCAACCACAGCGATCAGTACGCGTTAAATTAAGGAACATTATTCATTCTTTTCATCCATTCTCCGATTAGAAACAATGGAAAATGACAGAGTTTACACAAGTTTTTTGACCGGCCAGTCCAAATCTCATACATTTTATTAACATTGCTCTATAGTTGGAAAGTTGCCAGTTTTATTTATAGAAACGATTTCAAGGATTCAATAGCGTAAAAACACATACGAGTCGAACTGAACGATCATCATAATGCTACGAATATTTGAAACTTTGAAACAGAAACCAAGAATTAATTAATGGGTTTTCAGTCATTTTCTTAAGAAGTTTTAGGTTTCAGTTGTGGTAGTATCAGAATAAAAGAATCGATTAGGAATGTTTTGCAGAATATATATTAAGTAATTTTATGGAAAATTTTAAAAAGATAATGTTACTTAGTACTTAAAGTAAATTATTCAGAAGTTGTCTGAAAATTTTCCACAACATATATAATTTTGTAACAATTTATTTCAAGTGTTTTCATAATGTTTTGATATCATAATAACGACGTGTAGAGTCTCATATTTATTATGAATTGTTGATGTTTTTCGGCTATTACTGCGAAAACATTCAACAATCTTTAATATTTTAATTTTCAAAAGCAGTCTCTCTCAACTCGGCTTATAAACAGGTCAGGCACAAAGAAATTGAGCGTGAGGTCAACTCAAATACAAAGTGACTTATAAAAAGGGCCTTAAAAAATGGCAAAACTGTGGCCAGTGGACATTTCATATAATTATCCCGTCATTAATGGGCCGCTGGAAACAAAAGCCCCTGAAAAACCCTTTGATTTGCCGCTCCATCACATTTCCCCGGGTCAAAGGCTCCAAAACTCAATAGGGCCTAAAATTCGAGTGAATCTACTTTCACGTGTTGCTTCAATAAATTTCTATAAAATTTTCTGCATGTGTGGTGAAAATAAGAAAAAATAAAAACATAATATTTCGTGAAAATTTTTCACGTCCGTACTTTGTAGCTGCTATAAACTTTTATTTTCGTAGTTTTGAAAGTTTTATATTATTTTACTACTATTTTAAAGCAAGTGTTTTTTTTATGAAAAGCTTCTTCTTTCATAACCAGGAAACAAATTAAGGCATCAAGCATGTTTTTAAGTTTATGAGCAATCGTAAAATAAACTTTATTTGGAACAAAGATAGCTAGGCAGAAATGAAAGACGTATGGGTCCTGATTAATAAAAACACCCAAAAAAAATGTTTTAAACGTAACTTCAATTTAATGTCAGATTGTATAAGTGTAAGACAATGCCATTTCTTATAGTTTATTTGGCAATTATAAGTAATCAAAACATTCACAGAAGACAAGAACACTGCAGGTTTGGCCAAAACGCCTTTGACCAGACTTTATCCAGTATAATTAGTTGGATGCATCACGTAAATCAGTGCATCGCACTAAATTCATCACTGGTGAGTGATGCTGGATTGTAAATGAGTGACAATAAGATGGCCGACCTGGCAACATGGCGGAGAATTCGAAAATGGAATGTCATAAGTTTGGCAGTTACTTACGTATCGGTCGCGATGGGTGGCGGGAGGAGAGTGAATGGACGCGATCGCTGGCGTCATGAGGAGCAGCAGACGGCGTCTCACTAATTTTACCATCTGGCTCGCACGCACCACTAAGTTTAGCCGCCCCAAGATAGCCTCGGTCCACGACCCATCGCGCATAAACTTTTCACAATTAGACTATTATTTTTGGTAGCAAAGTCAGTCGGTCGATTATTAATAGAGGCTTTTCCGAGTTTATATTCGTTACGTGTGTTGTGGTGTTAACTTTTAGTGAATTTATACATAGACGCTTATAAATAGGATGTGCTGAAGTTTAGTCTGACGGACGGGGGAATACCTTCCTGAAATATCGTACTACGGCCGGTGCTTTGCGTGTTTTCGGACGCATTGGTAAACGATTATTTATACATTGATTGTGAGGATTTTCCTCGCGGGAGTTAGCGCTACGCGGCGCGAGAAGCGGTCCACTCTCGCGGAACGGGGCGGCGTAGCTCTAAGGCGCAGGGCCACCCTAATGCGTGACGTTTAAGTTTTTCCGCTGCCTTCTTGAGGCTAAAGCAATAAACGCTTGTTCAATATCTTAACAAGCGTTTATAAACGACCTGCCTGAGTCTTTAAGTCAAGAGTGAATAGGTTACTTCTAGGCAAGCGTGCTTCATCTTAGACCGCATCATCGCTTCCCATCAGGTGAGATAGTGGTCAAACGTATGCCTATCAATAGACTAAAAAAAAAAAAAAAGACTACTACGCTAGCATTTTTCCCGCAACTTCATTCGCGTGATTTTAGTTACGGATGCCATTTTTTGATAATTATCCGACTTTAAAAAGGAGGAGGTTATCAATTCGAATGTTTATATATGTCGGAGACAGTTTATTAATCACATTGTGGGTGTTAACTAAATTTGTTATGATTTGTGTTTCTTATTGTTAATTTATGTGATTTTACTATCAATTATTGTCTATTAATTCGAAACATGATTAATTGTGTGTGCACACTGATTTGTGGTTACTTTATTTCGATAATTGTTATCGATGGTTTTATTCAAAACAATTGTTGACACGTTACTTTGAATGTAAAACGAATTACTTTATGAAATCACTATTGTTTATTCATGACAATTATTATTGTGTTATTTGATTACAGATCTTATTAGATTCAGCACATTTTGGTGTTTTGTATCAAGTAAACGCGTGACGCACTTCCGTGCGCATGGGCAGACTTGTATGGAGAGGTTACAAAGGTGGGGGCATCGCCTTATAAAAGAGCGTGCACTCCGTAAGTATGGGAGTCGATCCTCGGATTCGACTCAGTAAAGAGTTCCTGCTCCCGACAATACTGTCGGTTTACCTGGTACAGCGCTGCTGTATATTCACATAGCTGTATAGGCTTGCTGCTAGCGAGCGATACACTTTGTATTTGGGTGGCTTGTGCTACTGTACGAACTATGAACCTTAAGGGTTTGTTCGTTTATCATTGGGTGGCTTATGCTACTGTACGAACTATGAACCTTAAGGGTTTGTTCGTTTATCATTGGGTGGCTTAGGCTGCTGTACGAACTATGAACCTTAAGGGTTTGTTCGTTTATCATTGGGTGGCTTAGGCTGCTGTACGAACTGTAAACCTTAAGGGTTTGTTCGTTTATCATTGGGTGGCTTGGCCACTGTACGAACTGTGGGACCTTAATGGTCTGTTCGATTAACTGTATTGTTGCTGTACCTTTAACTTACTTTATTCCTGTTACTGATTACCATTTGTATTGTGTTTTCTGTACTAATAGTGTGTAATTGTTTTTACAGGTCTTGTTTATCCCTAATAGGATAATGGGAACGCCTATAGTCCTGACGATGTACTATACCGCTCGGCACTCCTCCTCGATCGCACCTGACGATCCTACATCAGAAGTGGGATAGCCTCTTAATGATTACGCATAGCTTCCCTAATTATCGTATGTCTTTTCCACTCTTGTTATGACAGCTTCCTCTCTTGGGATTACCTAGCGCAGAGCTAAGGCTGTTTTAATGGCATTCATAAATCACCTACCCACATTAATTTCATTGTTTGATTTTACATACTTCAACAGTTACCGCTACCCTTATTAATCTACCTAAGTGTCAAGCAAATTGCTGTTTGTACTGTACTGGCCCATGTTTTTGAAATTTCATTTCCCGTGCTCATTTACTACCGAATTACATGAGGTTTAAACTTCAACAAGAACTGAGTGTCTTGTCCCATTTTAAGAGAAAGTCTCATTTTCCTCTGACCTACACATTTCTTCTCAACCCTCTTAGGTTCAAACCAGGTACAATAGTATGTCACTTTAGTGACTACCGGAGAACAGCCGGGAGGTTCGAGTGAAGATACTGTGAGTCAGTTTTCGAGCAACTAATCATCCGTGATAAGTTGAAGTCCGTGATAAGATAAGTTTGATGTACCCACCACTGATGTTCTACAACTATCTGGTGAGACGCTTCCATTTTGTTATGACTCTGGGTTTGAATGTACCTACTTTCATTACTGATACATGTGTGGCAAACTTACTTGTATGGTCAATATAAAGTGAAGTTTCATGTAATACTGAATGCTTATTTAAATCATAATATCATATTATGCCGTGAGATATTAAATCTAGATTTTGGGGTTATTATGACTGAAATATTTGTTACCATTACAAAAGCTGAGATTTTGACAGATGCTCTATTCGTGAGACTCCGAATAAAATTGATACTGATATTCCATCTGAATACAATCTAGTGATAAACAACTATGTCACATAGTTGGCTTTTAGCTAAACAAATAGCGTGATAGGTTTAAGGAATAGTTTATCTGAAAAATAACTGTGTACCCCCTGACTTTTGACAGTGAGGAGATGAAAGTAAATTCTGTTCTGTAAAAGAGAACAAGCAAGGTAATAGGTAAAAGTACCGGAGGTTTAAAGTTGGGATACTTTGTCATGGATACTTTGTTAATGGTTACTCTGTTAATGGTTACTCTGTTAATGGTTGCTCTGTTATTGGTTATTTTGGTTGTAAATCCAAAATGATATTTGTTAACATCTTTGAGTAACAATGTTTGAAAAATGCCTGAATGTCCATTCAATTTTAATGATGTCAATGTTGACAGTGATAATGATTCATCTGCTGCTGACATACTATAGCTGAATTGACAAGATGTCTATGTTGACTCTTGTTTGGATGTCTATGTTGACTCCTGGATTTAAATGTTGAACATGACGCTTATGCGGGTTGTCTATGTTGACGCCAATGCGGGTTGTCTATGTTGACTCCTTTATTTGAATGTTGAACTTGACGCTTATGCGGGTTGTCTATGTTGACGCCTTGCGGGTTGTCTATTCAACTTCAAGTTACTTGTCGAATCCCATGGTGTGATTTCGGCTGATTTGTTGAGCTATGTATTGTCTGTAACAGTATGGTTATTTTGACTGGTTATGATGCAAATTTTGCTAATGATTTTACTTCAGGACTAATTCAGGATTTTTCTTTGCAACATACCTTTTGCTAATTAAAGCTTTTTGTCAGAAAGGCCGATCGATATTTACCAAGAATTTTATAACTACACGAGGACGTGTAGAATGTCAGTCTGGCCGTGTCGGAGACAGTTTATTAATCACATTGTGGGTGTTAACTAAATTTGTTATGATTTGTGTTTCTTATTGTTAATTTATGTGATTTTACTATCAATTATTGTCTATTAATTCGAAACATGATTAATTGTGTGTGCACACTGATTTGTGGTTACTTTATTTCGATAATTGTTATCGATGGTTTTATTCAAAACAATTGTTGACACGTTACTTTGAATGTAAAACGAATTACTTTATGAAATCACTATTGTTTATTCATGACAATTATTATTGTGTTATTTGATTACAGATCTTATTAGATTCAGCACATTTTGGTGTTTTGTATCAAGTAAACGCGTGACGCACTTCCGTGCGCATGGGCAGACTTGTATGGAGAGGTTACAAAGGTGGGGGCATCGCCTTATAAAAGAGCGTGCACTCCGTAAGTATGGGAGTCGATCCTCGGATTCGACTCAGTAAAGAGTTCCTGCTCCCGACAATACTGTCGGTTTACCTGGTACAGCGCTGCTGTATATTCACATAGCTGTATAGGCTTGCTGCTAGCGAGCGATACACTTTGTATTTGGGTGGCTTATGCTACTGTACGAACTATGAACCTTAAGGGTTTGTTCGTTTATCATTGGGTGGCTTATGCTACTGTACGAACTATGAACCTTAAGGGTTTGTTCGTTTATCATTGGGTGGCTTATGCTACTGTACGAACTATGAACCTTAAGGGTTTGTTCGTTTATCATTGGGTGGCTTAGGCTGCTGTACGAACTATGAACCTTAAGGGTTTGTTCGTTTATCATTGGGTGGCTTAGGCTGCTGTACGAACTGTAAACCTTAAGGGTTTGTTCGTTTATCATTGGGTGGCTTGGCCACTGTACGAACTGTGGGACCTTAATGGTCTGTTCGATTAACTGTATTGTTGCTGTACCTTTAACTTACTTTATTCCTGTTACTGATTACCATTTGTATTGTGTTTTCTGTACTAATAGTGTGTAATTGTTTTTACAGGTCTTGTTTATCCCTAATAGGATAATGGGAACGCCTATAGTCCTGACGATGTACTATACCGCTCGGCACTCCTCCTCGATCGCACCTGACGATCCTACATATATATATTTTTTATGTATGTTCGGGAATAACTCTGTCATATATAGATGGATTTGCAAAACTCTTTTTTTTTTCGAAAGGGGTTTATTCCGAAATGGTCCTATATAAATTTTACCAACATTGATCCAGCCTTTTTTGAGAAAATCAACAAAATCGCAAAAAAAAATATTCAGACGACGTTTTAGTTTCTTCAATCTTTGGAGGACTTACAATCTCTTTTAAGTGTGTCGCCGTTTTTTAATGGATTTGGATGTTAAGGCAATACTAAAAAGCAAAAAATAAAAAGTTTTTTCAAAAAAAAAAAGAAAACCGCCTTCAAAAACTAAAAAGTGAAAAATAATTTTAGCACAGAACACACATTACTTTACTTTCGGAAGTCGGTGGCAATACAAAACAACAAACACGAAGCCACCGCCACCTCCAAAGCAGAAAATAAGACCGCCAAAGATTGAAGAAACTAAAACGTCTCGTTTAAGTATTTTTTTAAAGTATAACCTATAGCACTCAGTGATAACGTAGCTTTCAATTGATGAAAGAATTTTGAGAATCGGAGCAGTAGTTCTGGAGATTAACGCGTTCAAACAAACTGTTTCGTGCTCTAAGCGATGGCTATCTTTTAAAGCAATTACTTTCGTAGCGCTCATGCTACGCGCCTACAATTGAATATTATTCTTGAAAATAATTCCAGTTGATAAATTTTTAAGCCGTGGGAAGTAGCAAATTGATTAAACTTTAAGGTTTCGTAAAGGATGTAGGTAGTACCGCGATGCAATACAGTATAACAGCATTAGGTAATTTGAACGACCACATAATATAAAAAAATGCCTTTTTTCTACTACTCTGCATACAATGATTAAGTTACTTACTTACACTTACACTAATTGTTTTATTAAACTACTTAATATCTAATCGTTTTTAATGGTACTGATATTGTAAGTACAGACGCCAGCACATCAAGCCATACCTAACTGTCAAATTTTCCCAATTAAATATGAACCTTATGCTTTTGTAATAAAGTTGAAAATCTATCAAAGAAATTTGACAGATTGTAGTAGCATGATGTGCTGGCCTCTGTACATTAAAAGTTCCGACCAAATACAAAAATGATAAAATATCTAAATGGAAAATCCAATCCGAATAATAAACTGAAGAACTAAAAAAAACCTAGCATAAAAGCTGCACTGTCAAAAACCATTATGAGAAAGCTGTGATATAAACTGAGAACTAAAGGGGGGTGCACACTCCCCACACTACGGCCCAGCCCGCCAGACGGGCAAAGGTATTTTAGTCTGGCCTGATCTGTCAATTTGAATTAGCAAGTGCAGTAACAGTCGAATAGGTAATTGAGATGCGAAGTTAATGTTTGGTTGGCGATGTATACTGAATTGTGGTAGGTCGAGTCTCCATGCAGAAGGTTTAGCATGGATTTGGTTTATTGATTTTGTGACGAGATAGTGAGGACCTACTTTTTGTTAAGGATCAGGAATAGAATGTTTGGAAATGAAAGTATTTTAGTTGAATAATGTGAACTTGTTTTGTAATATTTCATTCAATACCTGGTATTGTATTACCGTATATGAATAGGTATTGTAAAGTCTTATTATTTAGTAGAATTAAATTCTTTCTTCTTCGTACAAATTGATCAGGTTTTAAAACTGTATTGTTTTCAATAAAGAAATAAATTCTTAAGCTTTTGTCAAAGAAAAGATTGAACTGAATATTTAATAAAATCTTTTTAAGCACTTCACAAATTTTCTTGAGACAAATTATAATTCTAACTTTCTTTTTCCTGGCTTTGCTTTTCTTTTTTCAATTGATGAAAAATAATTAAACATAATATTTGTTTATTCTCGAAAGATATACATGATGACGTCACAATCATCTGCCAAACAATAACAACACCGTCCTGTAACGGTGTTACAACAGAAAAAAAAGAATTGTGACAGGAAGCGAACGCAGCCGGTAAGCACAAAAAATGCGGCCCGGTCATCGACCCGTGCGTTTGCGTTGCCGTGTGTAACTACCCTTAATACATCCGCCGTGAAATGATCCCGTTTTCCTAATTGACCTTAATTTTCAGGTTGACTTCAGCCTTGATTTAATTGATATGAGCGAGCGAGGAGTAATTTGTGACGTGGGTAAGTACGTAATATTATATTAAACGATTAATATTCGGAATTGATTTGAATTTTAGTTAATTAGTTAATTTGATGTTGGAATATTATTTTTCATGAGTGAGGATCGAAATCGATCGGTCATGGTTATGATACACTTGCCGCGGTCGTTTCGTGGATGAGTGACCATTCATTTTATATCGAGATCCCTCTGTGGCTCAAAAAGCACATAAAGCCGTTGGTCTCGTGTGTCATTCGTAGATTTTTGACAGTCGTTATGGGTAGTGAGAACCCAGAAAGTCTGACAACCAGACTCACCTTAGGATATCGGGTTACCCAGTAACTGGGTTGTGGAGATCAGACGGACAGTCCCTCCAGTCCAGTCCCCAATATGGAACATGGTATTACGCTGCGACTGATTAGACTAGAAGCCGATCCTAAAATAGTTTGGAAAAAGCTGGGCTAGAACATGAATTTTAAGTGTTTTAACAAATTTTGCAGTTTCTAACTGTGAGTGAGTTACAAAACCATTTCAATATTGACTCCAAAAACTGAATTTAATATTGAGTCTTTATCTGCCTTTTAAAGATAGAAATAAAAAAGGTACAAAATTTTCCAAAAGGTTGATTGACACTAAACTTCCCGTGATCCAAGGGCTGGTTTTTACCTCGGACAGAGGTTAAGCATTGCCATCCTTGGGGCACATTCCCAGTTGACGGCGATGTGGGGGAATTTTTGATGCCTTATTGTATTAGGTTTTTTATAGTTTGATAGTTGTTTGTAATACAAGATTTAAGTGTAAATTGTAATTATATAAAAAGGTACAAAACCAAAGAAGTAAACCTATTGACAGTGCATATAATTTCGTCAAACATGTTTCGAATCAATTGTCATGGCGGGTTCATTATTTTGTCGTTGTCTGTCACCCTCCACAAAAACCGGCGCCGGCGCATCGGACGACTGAAACTCATTTGTAAAACTTGGGACGTATTTTATTTTAATGTTTTGCTTGATCATTTGATACATGCTTTTTTTATGGAATATTATGTTTCTACGTTATATTACTTAGAAATGTTGATATTTACAACATGAAAAAAATAATATTTAGTTTGTATTAATAGTAATTATAACACAAAAATATGTGAGGATGAATGGTTGTTTCTAACTCTTTCACGATTAAATGGCCGAACGTAATCAGTTATATTAATCTGGCCTAACATACAATAATACATAGAATAATATTAATCTCTTTAATAATTATTTATTTAGAACTTCGGTTTAGTTCTGACGTCTGCGCAGATAAAGTCGCTTGCAAAACCACAATATAATATTCTATCTGGACCTTCAAAACCAAACCAAACTTTCGACCTCAAACATTATTACGCCGGCGACCTTAAGCGACCAGAGAATCGTATGCGCTGCGTCCAAAACTCTCAAAGTTTAGTCGAAAAAATTAAATTAAAAATAGTATTCTTTAACTTAAAAAAAAGCGTATATTAAAAGATAGATAACAAAATTGTCTGTAAGATAGTGTAAGTTTCGTATAATTATACCTGGTAGATTTTGTGTAATTGTCAATGTTTCGTCCGCGTCAGACACAACGTCACGAGTTAATTAAACTATTTAATATGAATATAATCAAAAATATTCACATACTAAATGATTAGGAGAATGTTCTAGTTTAACATATATATTTTTTCAAATCATTTACACGACACATTTTGACGTGATTGTCAGTTTAAAATCTGTAAATAGCCATTAATAGCCCCTTAACAACTACAATTTAGCAAAAAGACAACACAATTTTGCACGTGCCGTTAATATCGTTTAATGTTTTTAATGACTAGATATCAAACGTCATTAAAAAGTGCACGTGTAAATTTTACAAGGAGCATAATTAAATAAATTATCGGTTTAGGACAAAGCAAAACAGCATTTCCAATACTCCTACGAATCGATGATAATTATATTTGTTCGCAGTCTGTAATTAAAGTCTTTGAATACACCAGTATAAGGGAGTTTACTTCAGGTAATTGTCCCTAATAGCGTGGTTCATTATTTATTTATCAAGGAAAGTTGCTAAGTCTTGAAGGCTTTTGTATAAAGTTTTTAGGTGAAGGGAAATAGGATGCTTGGTGAAATCCTTGACAAAATCTTTTGTACCTTATTGCAAATGACAAATAGGTCAGGATCTAGAAAGTAGTGAATAAAAAAAAATTGGTTTAGTAGTATTTTTAACGGCAATCTGGACACGTGCTCAAAATATTACAATTCGAATCAGCAATAAAACTTATCAAGCTTCAATTCTTTTACATCCCCATATTTCCTCCTTCTAAGCACTAAAATAATATCTATTTCATAAACCCACACAAAGATAGAATATTCCTATTAAATACAATTTACAACCCAAAACATTGAAATGCAAGTACGTTAAACTCAAACAAATCTCTCGATACCCTACAGGAAAGAAAATAAAAAACATAATAAAATCCGACATGCGACACGGAGTGAGCACCCTCAGTTCATCTGGGCCCCCCTCCCTTTCCCCTCTCTCGCTCCCCCGTTTCAGCCGCATCCGGCGGGACACCTGCGCGCACGCCGTCACGCATGCGCACTGAGTTATTAGTTTTTAATACTCTCCGCTATGGTTCTGAATAATGAACTTTTTAAGTGATGATTGAATAGAAAAATGGGTTTGTAATTATGGTGGTGGTGATATTTCTGGGTAGGGTAGGTTAGCAGTTTGATTAATGGTAGATTTCATAAGATGGAAAATTGAAAGACATATTATTAATTTTTAAAAATATCAACATCCAACCATCCAATAGTGAGTTTTTTTTTCGGATTAGCATATCTCGCGTCGCCCTAAGAAGTGCCCCCTGTCAGCCCCTGTGGGATACGGACCTCAGATTAGCTTATCCTGATTATTTAGGGAATCAAATCATGAAGTTATTCCATGGTAAAAGTTTTCGACACAATGTTCCTTCCATCATGCATGTATAATGGAATGTACTAGATTACAAAGATAATACTTCAAACTCAATCACCAACCAACCAACCAACCAACCAAGTCTATTATTGTCCTTCTGTAGGGCAAACACCTCTTCTCATACAGAGAAGGCACGAGCATCTGTCACCATGCTTGATTAAGGCGGAGTGGCGATTTCAGACATATTATTATATTAATCATATACAAGGTTTTCTCACGATGTTTTCCTTCACCGATGTCAATGATGTCCAAGATAAACCGTACCTAAAAAGTACATAATATGAAATTGAAAACGTCACAATAGTGCTTGCTCGTGCAAGCTTATTAATTGGGGTTATAACTCATTCTGTTCATATTTCCAACCGCTTCGTTCATTAAGTTTCAACCCCTAAAATTCCCATAATTTTCCATATCCCCATAAACTCTTCCACCAGCTATGCAAACAGCAGCGCCTCCATATCTCCAGCATCCATTATTCAAGGACCGCTAAGTGGCAAAGCCATCCGGTTCGCTGCCCATATATTATTCAGTTCCTGACTTGACACGTCGGCACTGACGCTCCACCCCGCCCTCCCAAAGGGGGGCGTCAGTTCCATTCCCAATTATGCACACGCTGAAATGTCACAAGCACTTAGCCCAGAATGACCCTTAAACCTATTGGCCTTTTATTTTAGTGTTTTGGATACGGGTTAGGGGTTCGGTTCATGGCAAGGTCGAGTTGGGTACGGTATTCCCTTTTTTTTAGATTTTTCTTGTCATGTAAATACGTAATGTGGTCCGTTTATTTATCTTTTTTTTTAACTTTTGCTGTTTTGTGGTTTTTTTGGCCTATTGCTACGTTTCGTTATTGGCTGTGTGTTTTTAAAAATGAAACATAAGTAGATTCCAAATTATATCGATCGATAACCGTAAACAAATACATAGGTACCAAGAGTACATTTGAAACAAAAACAGACTGGATCTTTTTTCAGTCATAGCATGAAAATCGAGATAGTGTACAAAAACGCGCGTCATTTATTTTCAACTTTATTTATATTAGTCTTTAGGTCATGATCAATAAGCCACTGAAAAACGCTCTAGCAGATCACTGTTCTTTCATCAATGTCTGTAACGCAGCAAATCTACTTTTAAAGCACCTACCTAAAGAAACTCTCAAATAACCAATTCAACCGGTACAAAAACAAAGTAAACACAAAGTCCACAACAAAACAGTTCTAAAAGCGCTTTATAAAAGCGATACAATTTAAATGCAATTCGCGACACTTTTAATCATTCCTGACGTTTGAACCATATACAGAGCTGCATTCAGTAAATGCATCGCTTATTTTTGGACCATGGAACACAGAAAACCGCTTAACCTAACCAGAGAGAATATTAATGAAAATTGAGCGACATCCATTGTAACACTCAGACTGTTTTAGACCTTATACGAATCTAGGACAAGATATTTCCGAACTGGCGGACTCCGAGCTAGCTGGTGTCCACTGAAAATTAGTGAGAAGTTTCTAGATTGTCGCCGGCAAAAGGGAAATTAGTACATTGTATTTCTGTTCATTGTAAAGCTGCCGTCGATTTTTTAGCACAAGACTTTTTGATTTAAAATAGTTTAAGACATCGCTGAAATACAGTGTACAGTAAAGCATAAGAATAAAAAGTACCTAATAAAAACCGGACAAGTGCGAGTAGGACTTGCCCACCGAGGGTTCGCTCAAATTCCGTGATTTAGTCACCCATATAATTATGACCGCGCATACCTCGATGATTGATTACGTACTTTAAATAAGACTATATTTTTTATGATTCAATTACAAAATATTTTTCAGACTTTTCCCTGTACTTGTAATCTAAGACGATATTACTTGCCAAATTGCATAGTTCTAGGTCAACCCTATAAATTTTGATTCTCTTGAGAGCGTCGAAAATACGTTTTTTTCGGCTGAAATGGCCGTATCTTTTTTTTACGTTAAGTTAGAAGTTTTATTTTTCACAGCTCTAAGGGACTGTAGGCAGACTTGAGTATATGGTTGAGTATAATTTCAACTAGATACCTCCACGCGTTCCCGAGATAAAGGGTCTTGACAGACAATCGGACATACGGACAGACAGACCGACAGGACAACAAACTTATCCTATAAGGGTTCCGTTTTTTCCTTTTGAAATACGGAACCCTAAAAAATTAAAAATATCGAATTGATTAGAAGGACACACCACCACAACATACCTACTCACACACACTGTCCGCTTAGCAATGCTTACATGCTAGCAGTTTATTGTGTACCTATGTTTGTTTCAGCTGCATGTATTATTATCACATCTATTAAATTGTAAATCCGTTACTAGCTGTACCATGTGGCGCCGGCCGCGATTAGCACCACCCCATTTCTACCCGTGGGTGTCGTGGAAGGCGACAGAGGGATATTGACCAGATGATGGGCAGCAGCGTCCTTCTGAGTATCATAACACCTACTGCGATCGCCAACATGCATCGGCCAAGCATGGCGATTACGGCTAACCCCCCCCCCCCCTTGGGGGAGATCTATGCCCAGCAGTGGGCGTCTAAAAGTTGACATGATGATAATAATAATAAATAAAACCAATTTATATAAGTAATGATGATGATGAACTAGCTGTAAAACCAATTTATATAAGTAATAGTAATTAAGATAAATTGACAAAAAGCTATGGATTTTGTGAGTAATAAATAAATAACTAATAGTCAATGGAAACAGGCCTTTAATTTTTATAGAATAAAGTCTAAAATATCATGTTAATTCGTATTCGAGATAGCTGCCCTTACATAACAGGGGGGGACAATTCTAGATCGTTGCTGATGAGAATTAATGCGAACGTTTTTAATCACGAATAGGTATTCTGCTATAACAGTAATTTCAATACCTACATCTATATATTTATTTATTTTATTTATTTTACTATTTATAAAAATACATTATAAAATATGAGTTCAAAGGTACTGCTTATTTCTTAAGAAATTTCTGCCAGCAGACCTGCAAAAGCAGAAATGAAAAAGAAACGATAGACAATAGTGTGTGAGAAAAGAAAGAGAAAAAGTATATATTTATGTGCCTTATCAACTAACCTATAAAATAATACACATACATTTAAGTAAATATTATTTTTGAGAAAATCAACAAAATCCCATAAAAATTCAACATTTCTTCAATCTTTGGAGGACTTTAAATCTCTGTTTTAAGTGTTTCGCCGTTTTTTGGATGGATTTAGATGTTAAGGCAATACTAAAAAGCTGAAAATAAAGGTTTTTTTAAAATAAAAAAGAAAGCGGCCTTCAAAAACTAAAATGTTTATTTTTTTTTTTTTTTTTCGCCTTATCCTAGTGTTCATCAAAAGGATGGACCCTAATCTTATTACAATCTAGCCTTGTATATAGACTAATAAGTAATTTAATTAAAACCTAAACTGTTATTTTGTCTTTACTAAGAATGTGTCCAATGGCACTTTTCTTATTGTTTCTATTAAGGCGAATACACTTCGTTCTTGTGTTTATTTGGTAACACTTGTGCTACATAACACTATTCACTTTCACTAACGCAAAACACTAACTCGAACGGTTTTGTTCTTTTTAGTCTTCTCACTATGTCCGTGTGGTCTAAAAGCTGGATCGCCTCGACGTTCACATGCTGATGAAGTCTCTGTTCGTGAGCTTCTGCAAATTTTTGTATCACTTTTTCGATGAACTCAACTTTTAGGTCCCGATGGAGGTCATCATTTCGTATGTACCAGGGTGCATTTACAATTTCCCGTAGTACCTTGTTCTGGAATCGTTGGATGATTAATTTATTGGTCTGTTTGGTGCAGCAAAAACTAAAATGTGATAAATAACTTTAGCACAGAACACACGTTATATCAGTTTCGGAAGTCGGTGGCGATGGCGGTGGCTTTGTTGTGTTTGTTGTTTTGTATTGCCACCGACTTCCGAAACTGATATAATGTGTGTTCTGTGCTAAAGTTATTTATCACTTTTTAGTTTTTGAAGGCGGTATTTTTTTTTTAAGAAATTTTTTTTCATATTTCAAAATTGTCTCCCTAATAACAGTTGTTTATTTTCACCCCCTGAAAGATTGCTGAAATTAAATTCACCTGAGCAGAACTCACATTATACACAACAAAATAATCCTAATGATTTATTATGAAGCCACAGGATTTGCTCACAATGTGACAATTAATGAGCAAATGCACGTGTTGACTCACATAGCGAGCAATGTGACTCACCCACGGGATACCTATTGAGTTATTCGTATATCACACGTTTTCATACTACGCTGGACAGATTGCGGTGACAGCGGTGAAGCGATGCAGCGGAATGTAGAGTTCGGATTGGAAATTTAAATTTCGAATTTGCTTACATGGTCTTTTGTTTTTGAAATCTAAGGGTTGCTTTGTACACACTTATACAACCTTTGATAGTGTTGTATTGAAAATGCCGTGCAAATATCCCGAGTCACTTATGTTTCTAAGGAAATCTTAGTCTTACTGTGTAGAGGTTAATTTCACCTAACTTTTATACCTATGAAAAGTCTTTTATCTGTGTAATAAAATTGACCCTTGACAATTTTTGTATGAAAAAAGTGACAAGAATTGGGTAGGTGACACCACTCTAATCAATTGACATACTTTTTATGAGCTGTCAATACGCGATTCCCCATAGATTTTGTATAGCAATTTGTACTTATGACATCACTTGTCTTATGTCAACTCAATTGACTAACTACTTTTTGATTTCAAAGCAATAGGGTATTTTACTCTATACGAGAAAAAATCTATAAATATGTTATTGGGACAGTTTAGGCATAAAGCAGTCGGAAAATGTAAGTTTTAGTTCATAAAATAACAAAACAATTTTTTAAATTCAATTCAAAGTTTTCAGTATTTTTAATCTTCTAAAAAACACCGTGAAATAGTAGCGGCCATGTTATTACGCCATACGGCTGTGTAAACAAAAATTGTCAACTGTCAGTCAACTGATTGGCGTAATACAGGCTTTGTACTTTTATTATTTTCGTGACCAACGTAATTTTTTCATTATTACACCTATTACAAAATATGCTTTTAATTATTTTTAAATGATATACAATTATCATATTTAATATGAGCTCATTTGATACAAAACGAACTGACGTCATTTACGCTGAGCAATATGGCGTCCAGTAAGAGGCGTTTTCGTCAAAGTACGCGCGAAATTTGAAAATTTAAAATTTTGATGCATTTTTATGGCACTTATCCATTGAATAAAAATTTTGTGTTTTTTTTGGTGGCATATTAGCACTACAGAATTTCATTGAGACACTTTTCAAGAATGGGTGTAATACCCTATTGAACTGATTTTACAGTAAATTGAAAATTGATCGAGTCGGGGCTAAAATCAAGTGTTTTTATAGAGAAGACCTGTTTTATTATTAACTGATGGTATCGTTTACCCAATTAAAAAAAATATAGATTAGAATAGAATAAGAACAAGACTAAGGTAATGTTACCCAACAGGTTACACTGCCGAAGAACTTAAGTCACTGACATAGCTCTCAAAATTTGCAAGTTAAAGTGGCAATGGGCAGGCTACATCGCTCGAAGAACCGATAAACGATGGGGAGGAAAGGATCTCGAGTGGCGACCACGAACCGGAAGACGCAGCGTTGGTAGGCCTCCCACCAGATGGACCGACGACATCGTTAAGGTCGCGGGTAACCGGTGGCTGCAAACGGCAGGTTTCCGCTCGTTGTGGCGTTCTATGGGGGAGGCCTTTGTTCAACAGTGGACGTCTTCTGGCTGATGATGATGAGGAAGAAGGCAAAGAAGAAGAGAGACTAAGACTAAGACAAAGAAAGGTAAGACTTTTAAAAGAGTAAACATACTTTGCTATATAATAATAATAATATGTGGGGACATTTCACACACGGCCATCTGACCCCAAACTAGGGAACTGTACTATGGGTGTACGACAGCTGATATACATACACAAATACACTTTAAATACATACATATATAGATAAACAACACCCAGACACAATAATTCCCACATAGTAATTGCAGTAAATATACCTACCGAGAACGACATGTAAAGCGACATGATGCTTATCAGTAATTTTCAGATTGATCTAAGATTTATCATTTACTGCAAAATGTTTTGCAATAAATTACAGAAGTTGTTATTTTATTTTTATCATGCTTATCATAATATTGATGAAATCTTACACGTACCTAAATTAGTTGTGATTTATCGTATCACAAGAAAGATCTGACTCATAATATTTATAGAATTATGTTGTAATTGAATCTTGTATTCTTCGGCCTTATGTACTACAAAAAAGTATAGAATTGTAAACATATAGAATCTTCATTTAATTGTCATATTTCGGAGCGGCAATTCTACGTAGAGGAGACTAGGGATGAACGTAACAATTTTCAGTTTTCTCGTAATATCTCACAAAGCTTTTTAAATAACTAAATGTCTAAATTCGAACCAGTACACACGATAGACTGGTCTTTCAGCTATCTTTTAACTTCAGTTTAATTGCAACAGGTATTACAGATTTTGAGAAAAATACAAAATAAACAAAGTGACAATTGTTACAACTATCCCCACCCCTAGGGTTGGTTGTAACAACGTAAGAGGATGGTTGGAACATTGTAAATGAAAATAAAGTTACTGTCATAATCAACATATTTATATTAAAATCAGGTTTTACATTAGTATCATAATTATGAAAAAAATTAACATAATTATCTTCTAGTTTTCTTAACAATTGAAATCCTTGTCTATTTTATCTTTTTAGCAGTCTGCAGAATAGGTTTCTTAACTTCTGTGACTCTAGACTTTCTTTCTTCTTGTGGTTTGGAGTATCAGTCATTATTGCTGGTTTTCTACCTTTCCTTCCCTTTTCATTGTGTTTCCTGGGTCTTGCCTTTGATAAAGGCTGAACTTCATAGACGAGACGTCCTGCACACTAGCTGAAAATGCAGATGATGGGATGTGAAGTTATCAGACGATGTCGATGTCTTCAAGATTATTTTTCTTTGGCACAAACTTATTTATCTATACTAAGTTAGGTATATGGCACAGCTGATAAGAATTTTCAGCGTCTCGAAATGGTACTTTTCTGAGAAGTACTTCTGCAGGCAAATCCATTATTTATTCAGTAACTATACATCTACTGGTCGTTCGAGGCATTCTGCAATAAGAAAATAAATCTGTAAAATTAAAAAAAACATAATAACATATGCTTAGATATTTAAGAAGATCATAATCGGGATAAAAGTAACAAGTTGTTACTTTCATCCGTATCTTAAAATTTTCCCGAATATGACAAATACTTGCCCTTAACTTTAAAAAACCGTTAGAAAGATACCGTTTTGAATGCCGAAATAGAAAGACGAATAGTTATATAACATGACTGACACTTGACACATGAGTTTAAATTTACCATAATTAACACAAACACAGTTAAAGAAAACGGTCCAGACTTACTTTATTTTCGCGGCACCGACTCGCTACGTCCACAACCTGACAGCACAGCGCCGTGAGTGCTACGTGAGGTGATGGGGAGGTCAAAATGGCACATATCGTGGAACAGTCATCAGTGCAGCTAATATAATTTGTTCAGAAAAGCATTTGTTACGTTCATCTCGTGTTACTTTTATACCTGGTCTCCCCTAGTATTTTGAACAAAATAAAAATGTTGGTAAATTATAGGCATTTTTGACCAGTGTAAATCATATTTGCAAAGTTCATTACCGCAATGTACGTTACTCATCGAATGTTTCCCATCGTCGCGACGTTCGTTGCTGCGAAAGTTGTTTACTGCGATGTAGGTAGGTACGTTACTGCGAAAGTGTTATAGGTAATCTTTACAGGTTGCTCTGACATGGTTAAGTTAGGTTAGAAGGCTGAGGCGGAAGCAAAGCGACGCGAAGCTCCCAGCCTTAGCCGTCGTAGTTATTTTTTAATTACCCTTAAAACCCTATTTTTTTTAATGTCTTTATGCGGCTATGGTATCACCGCGACCAGAGCTGATCTATTGTGATCACTGCTTGTTTTGGTTACAGATCGCCACCAAACCCTGCAGCTGTTAATAACTGCAGGATTTGCTTTGGGGCAATCTCCATTATTTCATCCGGGCTTAACGAGTTTGCCCAGACGATTGATGCGCTTGTGAATTAGTGCTCCGCATTCCCCCAGAAGATGAAGTGGCGTTTCATCAAACTCCTTACAGTGTCTGCAAGTACGCGTATCACTTAGCCCTAGGTAGACCATGTGCTTATTTAAGCAGCAGAGTCTCCTGTTGTGGCTCTGGCCACAATGCGTAAGTTGTTCCTACTGAGTGCAAGGACTTGGTTACTAAGCCTTTCTGTCATAGAACCCCAACACCCCTTAACCCTTAACTCTAAACATACAAAAAAAACATTCAATCGAATTGCGAACCTCCTCCATTATTCAGTCGGCTGAAATAACACCTACTGTTAATGGCGGTATTACTCGCTCATCATCTATGCACCGCGTATCATATTAGCTGAATAGTTTAACTCGAAGCTTTCATCGGCCGCTAATTAACGTAATGGCACCGATTAGCAAGATTGTTGCTGCATAATTGTACCTATTCCAATGATATTTGTTTACTGTTTTGCTGTAAGCCATGATTAAACTAGGTGGTAAATCCTTTATGTAATTGTCAGTGTAATTGATTTCACAACTTTGTTGGGGGTCGGCTTCCAGTCTATCAAGATGCAGATGTTTTACATGGAGCGACTACCTATCCGATTTCCACAACCCAGTTACCAGTAGGTCGATTCTGTAAAATTCAAACAACAACAGACTCGCATCTCACATCGCTATTCGCTCTCACTTCGCATAAGGTTTAAAATGACCTTGATATATTTGACACTTTGAATCGGGTTCGAGTGCGAAGTGAGCGTCAAAGTGACGGGGAAATTACCTTACAGAATGCAACTTCTTACGTCATCTCATACTTTATCTGTCAAATATCCTTGTCAATTTAGTTCAACTTGCTGACACGCTCGCAAGGGTGGTGGCGCTAGTGTAAATTCGAATTATCCGAGTTTTTAGAATGCCAATCAAGAAACTCACAGCGCATTCAGATTCGAAGTTTAGAATGAGGTCTTACAGGATCACACCCCTGGAGACAAGATACTCCCTAGCAAGACTGGCTGACAGAATTTCTGGCTGCTGACTACCCATAAAAACTGTCAAAGATCTACGAATAACAACAGATACCGACGGCTTGACGTACTTTCCGAGGCACGGAGGGGTCTCGGTATGAAATGGAGGGTCACCCATCCACTGCCCGACCGCGGCAAGCATAGATTAATTGTGACCGATCTATCGGTTTACGGCTTTTACTTAGCCACGAGCCCCTCTTGGTAAATAATAATCATAAATAAATAAATAAAACCGTTTTCTTTCAACTACTTAAGGACACAACAATTTTGAATCTAAAATAATTAATAAAGTGTCAAATAAAGACTATACCTACAATTTTTGTCAAGATGTTCCGACTGCTATACAAAAACAGCAAACTAGAATACCAATCTTCAAAAGCGAAAGATGAATCTACCGCTATCGTTTTCGCATAATGCATTGGCATCTTCGTATGTAGATTTTGAAACACATATACATTACCTAATTGTAGGTAATGATAAGTTCATCTCGATAATGTGTCCTACGAAATAAGCTTATTTTCCGATCAGTTTATTTTCTTTTGAATACACTATACAGTTATGTGGACTAGCAGTATTTGGTCCTTCTGACTTGATTTTGTTGAAACAATTTAGATTCTCAAGATCTCCGCAATGTATTCACTGAAGTTTAATGAATAAACAAGTATCTTTCTAAGGCTGTATTTAAAAACAAGTGAGTGGCGGACTCACACACGAAAATATAAAGGTTCTACCTTAGTAGTAGATAGTAATATTATAGTAGTATGACGGGCTGGTGTCCGTAACTCAACGTCTCAGCGCGTATTTTGGGTACAAAGTTTCTATCTATTACGATTATAAAGAGACAGATGGACAGACAGACAGACCTTTTAAGTGCGGAACCCTAAAAGACATTGTAGAATTAAACACATTTGTAAACTAAACGACACATTTAAAGCCATCATAACTCAACGAGAACTTTGCACATGTCGCTAATTGTTATACAACACATGTCTTTCCCATATATTAACAAAAATTTATAACATTATTATAATCATTATCATTCGTAATATAAAATGACAATGTATGTGCATTAAGAAAAACATAGGTATTGTCTTTATTAAAAAAAGTACCTAATGCATAATATTTTTAGCATTTTATAGCTACCTACTAAGATAGCGTAGATTGTTGCCACATGTTTACGTTAATGGATAAATATGTTAATACATTTCGAAAATATTCGTACCAATAGTATTTTAACTACATAATCTATTTCTTAAACAGAAGTTTAACTCTCAAATTATAACTAAGAGCAAATTGAGGTCCTTTATCATAGGTAGGTACAGCTAAGCAATAAACTCTCAAATATAAAGGACCAAAAAATGTAACTTAGGACCAATAAAGTCATAATCCGTCTCAAAAGTAACAGAGTCGTATTGCATTGAATGTATGAAAACTAAAACAGTTCCAGATATAGTACCAATTACTCTACCATAGTCTGAAGCATCGAACATCATAAGCGTTGTCGAACTACCGTTTGTCTGTTCATTACTCTGAGAGCATGTCGGAGAGGCTCCCGCCTCAGCCGGCTCCATGTCTATAATTCAGACCATCTCCGATACCAATTTCTGCGATATCATTTTGTAGTGTTATCGTTTTGTCGTTTATTGATTTGGACTTTGTTTTTGATGATATCGATGATCGAGAGATTTTTTGGTAATTTTTTTTGCGATATCGCAGGTACCTATTGTCGCATGACGCAGGTCTGAGAACATTTTGTTAAGTGGATGACACCATGTCCTAAATTCCGAGGTTTAAAAAACATATCCGGCAGTAGAGAAGTTAGTAAGATTTCTTCACATTTTGCGCATAATAAAATGTGTTGTAATTATTACCTGCCTACGCAATTGATATAGTACCTACTCCAATGCATTACACGTATTTATATTCAATCGAAATTACATCACCAAAACATACATTACGCATTGTTGACGTTGAATATATAAGTTCTAAAATCCTCACCAATGTATTAAAATCATGTGCCTTCGCCCAGGCGAGGCGCCATCATTATGAAATATTCATAAAAGTTTCTATTGACTTCGATGGCATGGCATGAAAAATGCCATGATTCTCTCACCCGCAAATATGACACTTAAAAGTATACTTCACAAACTCTTTCTTCATTTATCTACCCTTATGAAAAACATATTCTAAGTAGGTACCTATTATCTTCGTCTAACATCAAAAATAAATAAACAGTCTCACAATTTGTAGGTAATAAGGAGCAAACAACCAGTTTCAAGAGTTCTTCATAAGTCGTTTCAGTCCAATTAATGATGCATTCCACTGATTGCAGCCATCAAGACAAATTTCTATTTAAAAAACAACCAATGGTTCTGTACCTCAAATAATACTGCCATACAAAATAATGATTCAGAGAGAATTACGAGAAATTCCGACATGTGCCGTCCATTACACGAGTTATTAATTAAAATTCAAACTGAAAGCTCCTGAAACACAATACGGATAAACATCAGAACAGGTTTTAATTAAGCGGAATAAAACATACGACTGTCACTCAAAGTAATTTTGAAATAAAGTTCCGTTTTACCGAGTAAAATAATGTTTACACATCAACCAAAATATAAATAGAATGAAATAGGTAAGCGATTAGGATAAATTTATCACAACCCTAGTATTTTAGTCTTTCACGTTTTCAGTCAGTCGGTCAAGGATCCCTCGGTAGTCGTATTAACGGATATACGGAACTCCGAACCGATCGATAGTAGGATTTATTAATAAATACTGGCAACACACATCGACTTGGCATCATTAGAGTTGACAGACAGTTCTGAGTCGAGCGAATGACAAAGTAGTATGGGTTGAAAAGTATGACACTGCAATTTTATCATTAGTTTATAGGGTAAGTAGTGATTTCAATCGGTTAAATGGTAGGTAGTTACGTCTTGAACGGCTGGTAAAAGGACTACTTTACTCGAAATTTTCACACGTTTATTTTCTTACGTGCAAGTATAAATTGATTGAGAATATTACAACTGCGAAATGTAGACCGTGTATTTTTAAGTCTTAGGCCATTTCGTGCTTTTAATAGTAATTAAAAGGGTTCAAAATAGAGTCGCAATATCATCTCATACAGATTTTGACAGAAATGTAGTAAAACGAGGCATTTTTTACAGATTAGGAATGAGACAGATTACAATGAACGTTCCTAATTTGTAGAATGGCCCCTCTGATGTATGATCAAACAGATGACTGTCGTTATTGACCAAACATTTCATAAGATCGACATCTTTCAGTCAAATCTCTTATTTAAATCCATAATAATAAAAACTTTTATTTCGGACACCAAAAATCCATAGAGTGTTAGTAACATAGAAATATTTACTTAGCACCTAGTGTTAGTAAAAATCAACCTCCGCACAAACTGCTGTGTAATCGGAGAGTCGAAGCTCTTAGCAACAGTTTTCAGGATGCTGTTTTGACTGTCCCTCACTCTCCTCAGTAGCGACGCAGTTTTTTTACATATAATCGCGTAGAAACTGTCGGTACGGGTTTCCGCAAACATCTCCGACGTGCTACAGTAGCGAGGCAGTCGCAACAACATCCTGAAAGCATTGTTATATTGGACGCGCAGGACATCCAGCGATCTCTTAGTATAA
Organism: Charanyca ferruginea; assembly: GCA_947361185.1. NCBI lineage: Eukaryota > Metazoa > Arthropoda > Insecta > Lepidoptera > Noctuidae > Charanyca > Charanyca ferruginea. Next base: position 23,480,419 of record OX376058.1, on the reverse strand, counting down.
TTGACCCATAGATTGCTCGTGTACAGACTTTGGCAATAAACCTTGAAAAGATAATGGGTACAGGTGGAAAATTATAAAACATAAAAACAATTATGGACCCTGTCGGCCACAGTCTCGTGTATTGTCTTCGTGTTAAATAAAAAAGTTTTAGGGTACGAAACTGTATTTCAAAAGATTGTTATTTCGAATGAGAACGTTTCTCTGAACACAAATTTGGTCGAGCTAAGTGAACTTCAAATTAATAAATCCACTATATCTGGACAGACCACAAGCTCGAGCTCATTCAATTAAGAAAAATTGATTGTCTGTAAAGTCGGTTTACGGACGATAGTTTTACGTCATAACGTCAGAAACATAATGGCTAACATATATAACATAAGCAAATAACGACTTCCGTCCAGGTGGTTGGAGGTTATTGATTGGGCCGATCGTGCCGCTCTATCGCTTGTTCCGCGCTCTCACTTGCACGGTCAGGCTCAGGCGGAACGTGACACTTTTTTGGCGTGCAGCCGGTGTTCATCGATTTATAAGACGTTATCACGTCAAAAGATAAAATAAAATAGGAATTAGAAGGACTTGTCGCTAAATTAAAGCCGTGTGGATCTGTCACGGTTAAGCTACGGTTGCCGTTGTGGGTCCGTGAATGGGTCCATCCATTTCATACCGAGAAACCTAGAGTAGAGTAGAGTACTTCAGATAAGACTGCGGGAAGTCGGTTTTGCAGCGACTCGTTTCTGTCGCTAAATTTTGTTCCTAGTACAACATATTGACTTTTTATGACTCTATTTTAATTTAATACTGCAAATGCTACCAAGTGACCGGCTATTTTATATATTTATTTGTGACCAAATAAGTAGTATTCCGTAAAATGTTGTTCCAGTGGGGTGAAAATATTAACTAGTTTGCTCTATGCCAATCAATATTAACTTTCTGTATTACTACATGGGGTGGAGCGGTTAAAACCAGGTTATTATTTAGTACCTACCTGCTTATTTAATTTAGTTAAATTAGTTAAGCTACTGAACTGTTTGTCTATAAATGGTTAACTTTCTTTTGATTTGACTTTCTGATTGTTTATTAATTTTATAACATTATTTACGTCTTCTCGCCTGAAACATAATTCAGGCACAGAAGTCTTAGAAATGTAATTTATATTTAAGCAAAAATGTATTTCTTATGCCAAGTAATTTTTAAATAAAAATATTATTATTATTCTCATTTATTCATTTATTTACATATTTCATTATATATTTAAAAAAATGAATAAATGAGAGTAATAGTAATATTTTTATTATTATTAATATGGCAAATGAAAAAAGTTCAAAAGAGGCTTCGGCCAATAGCAAAAAGTTATTTTGTAAATCGACGAAATATGGTTGGGTAAAATATGTCAAATAATGCCTATAGCAAAAAAGACGTCGGTCAATAGTTTTCGGTAAAATGAAATTCGAACAAAAACATTTCGGAAAAGTGTTCGGTTCCCCCTTAAAAAACCATAACTTTCCAGAGGATTGGAACGAGACGTGTGATTGATTTGTTTACGTGAGTCGAAATCAGGGTGGGCAACCTCTTGAATGAAAAATACATGATGCCCAAAATACAATAGCATGGTTGAACTGATTCCAATAGTATACAATTTCCATGTTCAACAGGAACACATTGTTGTTGATTTCGGCACAATGCCAGTTATATGGACTGAGATCCTAAATTCACAAGGGCTACGTTATTTTAGAATACCTAAAATCTTAAGAATAGACACTAAGGAAAATCCTTACAGTTACATAGTATAAAACGAAGTCGCCGAAATGTCTGCACGCGCATAATTTCCAAAAGGTTTGAATGAAATACAATTTAGGAAATTCAAAAAAATTGTCCCTATGGCGAACTGGGGCGGGCCGCCAGTTAAAAAAAAATTAAAATCCCCGATACAAACAAACCTCTCAGTTCAAGATAATTTTGTTCTTTTAATATCATTAAAGTAACGGAATACTAACTTTCCTCTCAATCGTACTTGTGAAAGTTGCTAAAATCTGTTCATCAAATAAATACAAAATATTTGATAGTCTTAAAATGAGTACATAAGTGGATTTTCTTGAATCGTACCAGAACACTCTTTCTCAGGTACGATTCAAGAAATTCTGCTTACTCATTCTCATACTCATTATTAACCGACTTCAAAAAGGAGGAGGTTCTCAATTCGGTTGTTTTTTTAGAAAGAAAAGAAAGAAAGAAAAATTGTATATTGTGTGTGTATTGTGTTTTTTTATGTATGTACATCGATTACTCTGAGATTTATGATCCGACTTACGTGATTCTTCTTTAGTTTGATGCGGAATAGTTGCCATTTGGTCCCATAAAAATTTTACATTGTTTGGCCCTGTAGTTTTCATTTTATGAACATTTTTTAATTTTTAATTTATTTATTTTTTATGTTTGACTACTCATAACTTTTTTCAGTGTAGTCCGATTTCAATGATTCTTTTTTTTAATTGATAGTGTATACCTCAAATTTGGTCTCATATAAATTTAAAGAAAATATTCCACCCCTAAGGGTTGAAAATTAAGGGATGACAGATTTTTTTTGGTGTCACCGTTTCGTAATTAATTTCTATGGTGAGAAGTAGGCACTAAAAAGCGTAAAAATAAAATTTAACCTAAAAAGACATCCGCCTTCAAAAAGTAGAAAATAACTTTCAATTCGCGAGTCGATGGCAATACAAAACAACAAGCAAAACCAAAGCCTTTCACAAGTCTAATCACCGTTTAAACAAACAAAAAACTAAATTGAAATCGGTTCAGTTATTTCGATACTAAGATAGGTACCACAGAAAGACACAGATTTTTACATAATGTCAAACATAGAACATTACTGCTTTCGCCGGGGATAAATGACGATAAGAACGCCAATACTGGACCAGCCAGTCGCTTTAAAGTTTTGATTAAGTTATGGCCGACGGAAAGTGCCTGGCAATAAAGTATGTTCGCTTCCTTCACATCCCGAAATTGTGCACTTATCCTTGAAAATAAGTGACGTAGATCCAGGGACACTGGGATCTTGGACCAGTAGTAAAACAAAAGGTTGTAACACGCAAATGTTTCGAACAACGTACTAGAATTCCATCATCATCCATCCACGTACTTACGTCGGTTGGTGTAAATATAAGTAGGTGTGTCTACGCATTTGTTGTTCTAGTTTTAGGAATAAATCATTCTACTTACTTATCTATGTAACACAAAAGTATTAAGATTGACAATAATATGTTTGAGATAGAGATAAGATCATTATAATACAAAACAATAAAAAGAGTTTTTACAAATTTTTTAAAATATAATATATATTATATATATAATATGTGTATAACATTAATAAATGTGAATAATAATATATTTATTCCTCCTCACTAGATTAGAAAATACAATGATAAACAGTTACAATTTACATAATTGACACCACAAATTCTAGATTATGTAAGGAGATGGTGTCTCAGGTAGGCGCACCTCACCTGTAGTACAGATCACTAGGACCTCAACCCGCGGTATCAAATACTATGTAAATTTACCGATACACATTCTTATTTTTCTAGGTAACTTACAGTTAGATAAGTTACATTGAACAATTATCATTACAATTTTATTGATTTGATTATTTACTTATTTTATTGAATCTATAATAATAATTAAAATATTGAATAAATAATAACAATAGTAACAATACTAACGCCTAATGTGCGTGTATGTATTGTATGTGTATGTTTATGTAAATGAGGAGTGAGAGGGTTTGTGTGTGTCATGTGTTTGAAGGTTATTTTGCGTGTGCGTGATTTTTTGTGTCTGTTTATGAATTTCTTGGAAATTTGGGCATGCCCTAACATTAGAGTATATTTTCCGTTGATATATAATCGAGCTTCTGCCACCAATCCCTCACGACGATCGATCGATTGGTCTGGTAACACCCTTAAGAATTTTGTTTATTAAGTTGGTAGCAGAAGATGATGATAGGTAGTCAGAAGCTAGTAAAATCTGCCAACCAGTCTTACGAAGAGATATCTTGTTAACCAGCAACTGGGTTGTAGAAGTCAGGTAGGCAGTTGCTCAATGTAACCACTGGTGTTCAGCTGCATCCAGTTAGACTGGAAGCCGACCCCAACAGAGTTGGGAAGTCCCCATGCGGAGCTGGGCCGGGTCGCTAGTAGTGTATACCTTTAAAAACACGACGCAAAAACTATAGAGCCTTCATTACTTACACATTTTTTGCATTCACCAACAGGACGCTGCGTTATCCCTGACTGCTATAGGCTATATTGCATTGTAAAAAAATAGGGATCCTTGAGAAAATTCACGCGGACGAAGTCGCGGGCAAAGTGCTAGTAGTTTAGAAATTCCATTCTTAGATGATTTTATTCTCAAATAATTATGGCTTAATCAATCTAAACGCGGATCCACATTATGATCACCTGCCCGATACGATTACCGTATCTGTTTCGCCGACGTTTAGAATAATTGCCTATCTGTGGGCTAATACACGTAACTAAAGAAGTGCTGTTGCAGTGCAGTTTCAGTTAAGTTTCAATCAAAACAACGTTTTTCGTATTCTCTACCGCTGTCAGACACGCTCGTATCAAGTCCGCGTCTTTAGTGCGTGTATCGGAACGCAACATGATCGGTATTCTACTATTCGTTTGACGTCTCAAAATGACAGCTAAAAAGCACATAAATCTGTACTGCGGTATTATTTTAATATTATAATAACGTAATATTCAGATCCTTTTCAATTATTTAATGAGTAATATTTTTTCTCTCATGTGGCTTCACCATAAGTAAGTTTGGAAGAGTTTGGTTGTCTTGCAGTTGACGTGCAGTTCTCGCGCAGCTTACGCGCAGTTCGAAGATTACAAGAATACCGTTTATCACTCAAAATTGAACTTAACTGCAACTGCACTACAACTTCATCGGCGCGTCATAAAATTACGTGAATTAACCCTCAGGCCGGGCGATGATACGCGATCATGATACGCAGTCTTGATACGCCACTCGCGTCATACAAATACAAATTAGTGAAGGGCATTGTGAACATGTCGGGAGCAATAAGAAAACCAAGAATACAACTTAATATTTCAACAGAAATTAGGTTAATGAGAGATCATAACTGTCAAGTAATTTTTTCCGTATACCACCAGAAAATTATGGTTCACGTAAATAGCGTTTCTATTTACATGAATTACCTTATATAAACCTCAAAACGTATATAGAAATTCAATAGCTTGTAACTTCAGACATATTTCTCAGAAAATTTTCATATTATCACGCATTTTCTTCAAGTCAACAATTCCGTGGAATTCTAACTTGGATTTCGTAAGGCAGTGCGCACATAAAAGTCAATTATTTCAGTATGTATTTTTTTTTCGTGTTAAAATCTTTTGGTCACGGTCCACAGGACATAATAGTTAAAAGTAGGTTTTAGACAACTTTTAAGACCGTTTTATAACATGTATGCCCACAATCATTTACACGTCTTTTTATTTCAAAAATTCAGCTGCTCCGTACATTTTGCCCGTGTAGGTAAGTACGTTTGTGTGGAACTGGATTTTTATTTAATAACCGACAAAAAATTCAACTTTTGGGGTGTCTAGAATGAGCAACTGAATTCGTGGTATAATTTTGCGTCATAATGTCCGAAAGTCAAAATTAATCATTTATATCCATTCAACCATTCACAGGCACTTTTGAATTGTCAAGGAGTCGATCAGTTAATACTAGTTGCTCGTTCCAAAACGTAGGTAGGTCTCAATGGAGAAGAACGAGTAAGAAACTCCACGGACACTCTTTTCTCTTTTCCATCAATTTATTACAAAATCCCGGTTACATCCGCCCGTTCTGAACATGACATGGATAGGCGTCGTTTAGCTCAATCATTTTAAAGGAAACGGAATGATCCAACATACATGCCCCATCAGCGAGACATTTGAGTGAGCACGCTAATACTTTCAACTGCCATGCTCATTCATTTCAAACACATAACAACTGAATCCATACCATCCATACCAATATAATAAATACGAAAGTAACTCTGTCTGTTACGCTTTCACGATGAAACGGCTGCACCGATCTCGATGAAATTTGATATGAAAATAGCTTGCACCCTGGGAAATGACATACGCTACTTTTTACTTCTTCGTCGACTTCGTCTGCATCTGCGATAACTAGGGTAGCCAACACTTTGTCGGTCAAAAATAGTAGTTCTATAATTTTTACCCTTAAAAATACAGTAGACAAAGAAAAAAAAAGAAAAATAATAGTAGGTCCAAAAAATTAGGTAGGTACTAAAGTACTTTATTTTTTTGAAGAAAATTTTGTGAATTATTGAACGCATCTGTCAACTTGACATTCCAGAATCGTTAAAAATAGGTATTGACGTTTTGTTTTACGCTGACACATTTTGAAACGAATATTATTGCTAAGAGTTGAGTTCGATGCCTTTAAAATATAGTAGTTTCGCCTACTACATCTTTTTTTCAAAAATATAGTAGGATACTATATTATACAGTAGGGTTGGGAACCCTAGCGATAACCGACATTCACGTGGACGAAGTCGCGGGCAAAAGCTAGTAACTTAATAAATGGCTCCATGACACACGCATTCACAAAATTACCTCCTCAACCATCTTATCTTTTCCAACGTGTATTTTTTAAGTATCCGATAGTTTCTGACCTGCCTTTTTTACAAAAGTTATACAATTTTTGACCTACGCAACATAATGAACCAGAGCATAAACTACTGACATACGTAGTAATTACTATTTAGAACTTTCCAACCAACTCCCTATAGAATAATATCAAATCTACATGTAAATGTAGTTTGGCATTGATACCAAGTTATCAACTTTGACAATACCATTGGACCTTCAAAACTTTTGTCGTTAGATAAAAATAACTAGTTGAAATGCTACAGGGAAATGAATAATATAATTACTTACATTGTTAATATGAGAATATTGCTTGGAGGTGTATATATCATCTGCTTAGTCTTTTTCCCAACTGCGAGTAGGGGAGACCAGGTACAAAAGTAACACGGGATGAACGTAATAAATTCGTTTCTGAACATTTTAGCTGCACTGATGACTGCTTCCACAATATGTGCCATTTTAAACTCCCCATCACCTCACGTAGCACTCATGGCGCTGTGCTGTCAGTTTGTGGACGTAGCGAGTCAGTGCCGCGAAAATACCTCCAAAGTAAGCCTGGACCGTTTTCTTCAACTGTGTTTGTTTTTAACCGAATTCATAAAAAAGGAGGTTATCAGTTCGACCCGTATGGTTATATGTATGTATGTAAGTATGTTTGTCCGCGATTATCTCCCGTTTGGCTAAACCGATTTTGATGCGGTTTTCAGAAAAGTGTTTGTTACATTCTGGAGAAGGTTTAGTATACAATAAACAGAAATTTATTCAGCGTTTTTTGAAAAAAAACAACAAAACCCGAGAAGACGTTTTCGTTTCTTCCATCTTTCCATCTTTGGAGGACTTTCAATCTTTGTTTAACTGTGTTGCCGTTCCTTAATGGATTTTGGTGTTAATGAGGCACTAAAAAGTGTAAAATAATAACTTTTTTCAAAAAAGTTTTTATTATGGTAAGTTTAAAGTCATGTGTCAAATTGTTACGTTCATCCCTGGTCGCCCCTATGTCGGGGTCGGCTTCCAGTCTAACCGAATAGATAAGGCTGAATACCAGTGTTTTACATGGAGCGACTGCCTATCTGACCTCCACAACCCAGTTACTGGGTAACACGATACCCCTTGGTAGGACTGGTTGTCAGTCTTTCGGCCTTCTCGACTGTCAAAGGTCTACGAATGACAGCCGAGATCAACCGCTACTTCCCTAGGTCCGGAGGGAACTCGGTATGAAATGGTGGTGATGGTATCCTTCGCACACCACAGTTACTTACCTAGAAACGCACTTAGTCTGCCTGTGCAGACTAAGTGCTGCAAACTACTGTTAGTTTGGACAGCGCATGACGCCGATAAAGCAGTCAAATACTTAGCAATTTTTTTTTCGACTACACGCGGTAATGACAAAAAAGCTACATTATTGACGAGTGCCATAGGATACTATGGCACTCGTCAATAATGTAGCTTTTTTGTCATCATTATAGGGTTTCCAAAGATATTACCTCTTTTATACAAAGAATGAAGACTGCCAGACTGTGGAATTCATTGCCTGCCTCAGTGTTTATTTATTTATGAAGTATGGAAGACTTACAGCTAATCAAAACAATAAAAATGGTAAGTAAAACAGATAGCCAATTACAAGTCCCCTGGTAACAATAATCTGGGTATCTTTAAAACACGATTGAACCGGTTCATCCTAGGCATACGTGCTCTAACTTAGGCCGCATCCTCACTGAGCTGCAGTCAACGCAAGCCTATTAGAATATATAAAAAAAGAAACAAACAAGAAAAAATATCTTCTTATAATATTAATTTAGATAAAAGTTCCCGGACCTATTTATGAATGCGTTAACGACTTAGTAAGTCAACCGATAATTATTTTTAGTTCAACATTGTACGGTAGTAACTTTAAAAGTGTTTTATAACTATCATAAAATCGAACTATGGTGTCAAATCGTAAACTTTCACTGACTCGTTAACAGTTCATAAGAAAATTGTGAAAAAAATATTGATCACCTATTATTTCGTAATTATAGTTTTTGTTTACTTGTAATTTGGTGCCTTATTTAGTTTTTTTATGATAATTACTTCAATGGATCAATCTTCTCTCCGAATCAATGGTTATAGCAGTTTAGCAGCTTGTTATAGAAAATAATAATGTCAGTTTGTATGGTCTCGACGGAACAAAGTAGGTAGTCAAATAATAGAGATTAGTATTTTTAACCGGCTTTAAAAAGGAGGAGGTTCTCAATTCGGTTGCTTTTTTTATGTATGTACATCGATTACTCTGAGATTTATGATCCGATTCACGTAATTCTTCTTTAGTTTGGTGCGGAATAGTTGCCATGTGGTCCCATAAAAATTTAACATTATTCAGCCCAGTAGTTTTCATTTAATGAACATTTTTGTATTTTTAATATATTTATTTTTATGTTTGACCACGCATAACTTTTTTCAGTGTAGTCCGATTTCGATGATTCTTTTTTTAATTGTAAGTGTATACCTCAAATTTAGTCCCATAAAAATTTCCAGAAAATATTCTACCCCTAAGGGTTGAAAATTAGGGGATGACAGATTTTTTTTGGTGTCACCGTTTGGTAATTAATTTCTATGATGAGAAGTAGGCACTAAAAAGCGAAAAAAAATATTTTTATCAAAAAAGACAACCGCCTTCAAAAAGTATAAAATAACTTTCAATTCGCAAGTCGGTGGCAATACAAAACAACAAGCAAAACCAAAGCCGGCGACTTGCGAATTGAAAGTTATTTTATACTTTTTGAAGGCGGTTGTCCTTTTTATAATTTTTTTTTATCATTAAACGAAACGCGTGTATTGTTACACGATTGAGAAAAACGGATTAACAGGATACTATGGAACTCCTTGAGAAAGGTGGCCGTATGCCATCGAAACAAGTCGGATGAACCCGGCAACACAGTGAGTTAATTCGTTTTTCTCAATATATAATGAGACTAGCTTTTGCCCGCGACTTCGTCCGCGTGAATATCGGTTATCGCGAAATCGCCGATCGAAAGTAGCCTACGTCCTTCCCCAGGATTCAAGCTATCTACATACCAAATTTCATTAAAATCGGTTCAGCCGTTTCATGGTGAAAGCGTAACAGACAGAGTTACTTTCGCATTTATAATATTAGTTTGGATTAGTATTTGTTCATTAATATGTATAACGGTAAAAGTTATATGACAACAATATGTTAATCAAAATAATTTTTGAATACCAGCCCCAACACAAGTATATTTTATAACTTAATGGGACTGTCTCAATTAATTAAGGTGTTAAAAATGTATGAGATACAAGAAAAACCATTTTGATAAAAAAAAAAAATTACAAGGATCGACTGCCGTTTTGACCTCCACAACTCAATTACTGGGTAACAAGATACCCCTTGGTAAGACTGGTTGTTAGACATTCTGGTTTCTGGTTTATAACGACTGACAAAGATCTAAAAATGACAGCTAGGACCAACGGCTTTATGGGCTTTCCAGGGCACGCAGTCTCGATATGAAATGGATGATCCAACGTAGCTGATCCATGACCAATCGATTTTACTTAACGTAGGTCTCCCCCAGAGATCGCCAACCAACCCAGTCTTGGGCAACCCACATCCATCCGCTGCCGGCCACCTTCTTTAGGTCGTCGGTCGTCGGTCGGTAGGATCGTGCCGCAGGGCGTCCCACACTACGCGACACTACGGATGATCGATAATACATCATCGTCTGCCTAGCCTTTTCCCAACTATATTGGGGTCGGCTTCTAGTCCAACCGTATGCAGCTGAATACCAGTGTTTTACATGGACCTCCTCAACCTAGTTACTGGGTAACACGATACCCCTTGGCAAGACTGGTTGTCAGACTTTCTGGCTTCTGACTATCCATAACGACTGCCAATAACAGCCGGGACCAACGGCTTTACGTACTTTCCGAGGCACGGAGGGAACTCGGTATGAAAGGGATGGTCACCCATCCACAGACTAACCGCGGCTAGCGTAGCTTAACCTTTGACCGATCGATCTGTACGGCTTTAACTTAGCCACGAGCTCCTCCAATGATCGATAATACATACATAATTGTATTACTACAAGAAACGTGAGTTTTGTGGCCATGTTTTTACATGCCGTGATAAAAGGAAAACGTAAGTAAAGTTCAGATAAAGATGATAAAGATTAGCAACGCTTATAGTTATCTTCAATGACGCGAGAGTTTTAGTTCTAACCAGTAGATATTGGAACAAAACTGATAAAACTGAGCAGATAGGTGTCAATGAAATTAATTTACTCGAATTCTTATTATCTATCGTCAATAACCTACGAAACCTATAAAATATCAATCAAATAAACCATTTTATACGCTTTCGAATTGTCAGAGTCTGTCGGTCAGAATGTTGGAACTTGAAAGTTACTCGTTTCAAATAGTTTGTCTGTAAGGAAAATACTTAACGAGCAAGAAACTCCAATACGGTCTATACAAGGGGCGTCCGTCGTCCGACCAGGGCCTCAAGTCTGCTATTACAATAGTGTCAGAATGGTCTATAATTGATTTCATAATTGTTGATTTTGACAAGTTTGGTAATCTACTAATATATTGGCGTCATTATGAAAATCAATGATAGACCATTCTGACACTATTGTAATAGCAGACTTGAGGCCCAGATAGGCCCGAGTTGGCGGCGCAGTGTTCCACGCGCGTCACTCGAGAGTGGGTGCGGCCATTATGGAAATGACCGCACGGGGAGGTGGGACCTGCTGACGAACAGCAGGTCATGGCCTGTTGGGGGAGCGGTGAATGCTCATGCGAATCCCGCACCCCCGGCCATAGACAGAGGTGGAACACCGCGGTAGTTTTAGCCGGTAATAGTCCGGCATGCCTCTCCGTCACCCCCACGACGGAGGAAGTCCATGAGGATTTCCACCGCGCAAATAAAAAGAAGGCTGAAATGAAATAAAATGATGATGATGAATGTCTCCATCTCCGTGCATAAACAGAGAAAGATCACTATTTTGTTGTTCCATCTTTTGTTTTTTTGTTAATTAAAATATTGAAAAGATCGACAAAAGAATAACTTTATCGTAGCGCGTTAACCATAAAAGTATACAATTTGAGTTGACTTTCGAATTGGAATTATATTAAAACTTGAAAAATAACTCTACATTGAAACTAACAAGCAGACCTTCACTACACATTCTTTTATCTTTGTTATGATTTTCGATAAAATGACGTTGGTCTTGTGACTCTGGGATTTTGAACCATAAGCAATGTATTAAGAAACAATATTTATGAGTGCCTACCAAAGCATTAGGTGAGGCCACTCTTGCATTCATCTGAAATCGTTGCACACGTGCCCCCTAAGATTTTTAATGTTACTCACTGTTTCGTGTGTAGATTAGTATGGATACGGCTAGGAATAGGTAATAATTACACTAGTCTATGTAAATGTATGGGTCTACAACAGAATCATAATTTTATTGTTGAATTTTTGTTCTAAAGACATTGTAAAAATTATAATGTTAACGGTTTTTTTTTAGTTCTACGTTTTATTATTATTATCAAGTTTGTAGGACAAAGATCCATAAGTGTAGAAAATGTGACGTGGTTGCTAAAAACCGTAGGACATGGCATATTTAATGTATCTAAGATTTTCTTAACTACCACAGGGATTCCAAAGTCATAATAATTATCATAGTGCAATTTTAAGCATATGACTTTTTACACATCTGCAATCTGATAAACTATGCTGCCGCAGAATACGAGTCGAACAATCATAAGAAGTTGTTTCTCAATAAAATTGCAGTAAAACAAGTATTCAGTTTATTATACTAATATTAAAAAAGAGGTGAAGTTCTGTCACATTTTTTACTTTTAAACGGTGATCTCTAGAAGTGCTGGTCCGATTGTACAAAATAGTGTCATAGGATATGTGTATATTTAGAAAGAAAGAAAAACTGTTTATTCAGATGAAGGTGACTCACTTAGATAAAAAAATGTGATTCACAAAAGGCTATAAAAAACAAGTAAGTATATATTCTAAACAATGTCCTAGACGAAAATTTAGCACTACCGCGCGAAACGGAGACTTTTACACGGGCAGAAGCGAGTCATTAATATGCGTGTAACTGTACCTACTCACATTACAGTTGAGGTAGTTCCACATGTTTCTAGCGGGCGGGCGCGAGGCGTGCCCCAGCCGTCTCCTGTGGGCCATGTGGCTCCACATCCGACGCACCTTGTTCAGGTTACTTACAGAGTGACGAATACCGAACTGTTGGTGGAATGATTCAGATCCGCACATTATTATTTATAGTATTATTTAATATTTTTTGAATGAGAGAAGTTTCTAGAATTTTAAAGAAAATTATCAAATTTACTAAATTGAATCGTATCAATTAAAAATGACCCATCCTAAGAGGTTAAGCACCATTTACCCTTTCGAATGTCTTATGTTACACAGTCCGACATAAGCAGCGTAGATTTGACCTTCAACACTTTCGCCCGACAGTCGTTGAGTTAATGCAAGAAACAGTTACAACAAAATAAATACAACTTAAAATTTTCTTAGATTACGTAAACTAATAATAGCTATTCCAAATCTTTTCACCTTGAAATTATTGCACTTTTGGTATGATTCAGCAGATTTTTCATATTTTTTTCTTTTCGGAATGACATCTCGCATGCCAATCTGGGAGGTTATCGGCTGCTTAACCGGACTTTCCTGTGGTGCCTTAAAAAAAAATTTTTTTTTCCTCCAGCCAGGGCAAAATAACTTACAAACTAAGCGACTACACGCTGGGGGCACCCCCTGTGGGGCGTACCCCACAGGGGGTGCCCCCAGCGTGTAGTCGTCGTGTAGTCGCGCCTAAGCCGAGGCTCGTAGAGCCTCGGCTTAGGGCGTCGCTCGGGGTGGACAGCAAAGGGACAGGCTGGATCAGAGTTCCATTATTTAGAGACGAATATAAAGCTACAGGCTCAGCGACGCGGGCTGGCACGAGCAAGGGTGGGGAAGGGGACGTACGGGGTCGTCGCGTCGAAGACGGAATGACGGCATCCTGTGTCTGTGTTTGTTCACTGTGCTGGTGGCCTTATTGCTCTCCTGGCGGAGAGTTATAGCATCGTCAGGGTCGGTTAGAGTATGTCTCGGTCGTCGAGTCTTACTAATACGGGAGGAAGTGTACCGCCCGGTATACTCCCTCCCGTATATCAATACGATCCGATACGATCAACGGGTTAGAGTGCTCAATCAGCAGAGTCGATTTTTTTTTAGTAACCGATGAACAATTTCAAAAATATCAGTTATTCCATGGACCGTATATGTGATAGACATTTATAAGGATAAGCAGATTTATTTTAATGACTAGCGATATATGTTGATACTGATGGGTTTAGATTCATGAACTGTGTCTGGGTATACACACTACAAATAAATAAAATTGAAGTATCTGAGGGCTAATTCACGTAATTTTATGACGCGCCGATGAAGTAGTAGTGCAGTGGCAGTTAAGTTCAAGTTTGAGTGATAAACGGTATTCTTGTAATCTTTGAACTGCGCGTAAGCTGCGCGTAAATTGCACGTCAACTGTACGACAACCAAACTATACCAAACTTACTTATGTTGTAGCCACATGAGAGAAAAAATATTACACACTTAATAATTGAATAGAATCGATTACATTTCAATGAATATGACGTTATTATAATATTAAGATAATACCCCAGTACAGATTTTTGTGCTTTTTAACTGTCATTTTGAGACGTCAAACGAATAGTACAATACCGATCATGTTGCGTTCCGAAGCACGCACCAAAGACGCGCAACAGTAGAATGCCGTTATAGCGCTCGCATGACGCGAACTTGACGCGAGCGTGTCTGACAGCGCTAGAGAATATGAAAAGTGTTGTTTTGATCGAAACTTAAACTGCACTGCAACAGCACTTATTTAGTTACGTGAATTAGCCCACTGTTTGTAATGACTAAATAACAGCTTTTTTACTAAAGGCATATTAAGATTTAATTATTTATGTATTTATAGGTATTTCATGAACAAAGGTACAAAGGCGGTACGGTACTTAGAACAAAAATAACTTTTTTAATTTTTTGTCTGTGTGTTTGTTACGGCATCGCGTGTTATCTATACTTACTAATATTATAAAGCTGAAAAGTTTGTTTGTTTGTCTGTTTGTATGTTTGTTTGGTTGAACGCGTTAATCTCAGGATCTACTGGTTCGAATTGAAATTTTTTTTTAGTGTTGAATAGACCAGAGGCCCTGGAGTTATAAAGAGTGTTGTCTCTGTCACTTTATGTCAAAGTAACTGTGACAGTACGAGACTTAACGGCAACTCAAAATTGAGTAGCGGTTGAGTATTTGGCCATTAGGCTATAATTATTTTTGAAAAAACATAGGGTTCCGCGGAAAAAATATTAAAACTCCGCTAATAACCGACATCACGAAGACGAATTCGAAAATTAGTTTGTCTCACAATATCTCTTACAAAGTGAGTGATTAAGATTCAGTTTTTTTTTTGTATTGTTGTAGGCTTGCGTTTGGCCGCAACTCACCTGATCTTAGGTTATGATGCGGTCTAAGGATTAAACGATTAAAGGATTAAACGGTAAACCGCTCCACCTACATTCAGATGTAGCAATACACCAGAAAATACTGCCATAAAATAAGAAATCTTTGCTAAACTTTGTTTACACCACACAATGCAGACACAGATGGATCCGGAGGCCTGCAAATCTGCATTTAATAGCTTCCATCGCACCACGCCTGATATAAACAAACTTAACTTATTATAACAACATGGCGTCAAGTAGCTCGTTAAGTTATTGATAACTTTATGATTGTTATTCACACTGATATTATGAATGCGAAAGTAACTCTGTCTGTCTGGTACCTCATAACGATAACAGCATTTGCCTAACCTTTTCCAAACTATATTTGGGTCGGCTTCCAGTCTAACTGGATGCAACTGAATACCAGTGTTTTACTTGGAGCCACTGCCTGTCTGACCTCCACAACCCAGTTCCTGGGTAAGAGTGTTACCAGACTAATCGATCAATCGTCGATCGACGGCATCGATCGATGGTAGAATAGATTAGTCGACGTCGATCGAGCTTGATTAGCCGCGCCGCGCGCGTTTGCGTCTCCATAATAATAGTACTAGCAACATCGTACTGACCAACAATAACGCGTCCTCTTGTGAATACATTTCGAAAGAAACTGATGGAATATAGCCGGGGTTAATCGATCGACGTCGACCGGCAATCGATCGATGTTAGTCGACCGGTATCCGTCGATCAATTAAAGCTACCACACCAATCGATCAACGTCGACCGATGGCATCGATCGATGATCGATCGATTCGTGTAGTAACACCCTAACACGATAACTCTTGGTAAGACTGGTTGACAGACTTTGTGGCTTCAGACTACGCATAACAACTATCAAAGATCTACGAATAACAGTCGAGATCAACAGTTTTGCTTTCCGAGGCACAGAGGAGTGTCGGTATAAATTTTTATGTCATGAAACAACCCGTTACATTTAACGTACGTTAAACATCTCACGTCATAGTAACTTTTTAACGGTCCGTATGTAACGCCTACTGTTTGAAACAACTCGCCCTTAGCCACGATCCTACGAGTTTCATCGTGTCAAGGCCACAGATTACACTATTTAATGTCAGTATAGAAATCGTTCACGTGGCAAAGAAAGACTGGGTTGGAAGTTATTTACGGGGCGACTTGTAATTCAACAATTTGGAAAATCAACTAAGAGAGCAGTGTTTGTTTAAATGAATATTAGAACCATTCAGAGATTATAAGTGCAAAGTTTTGAAATATATGTACATATTGAGTTTAGGTTTACAGATTATCTGCTCTGACTCAATCAACTATCATATTATCTCAAATTTGATAGCAGCATCTCGTTCTAGAACAATGTTATCTTAAGGACACTTTAATAATGACTCATTTTGTTTTTAAAAGTTTTATTTTATTCAATTACATGTTACAAAGATGTTTAAGCATATTGTCAAGTAACAGTTTAGAACACCATAAAACTGATGCATTTTCCTTTTTAATAAGTGTGCTAAATAATACTTTGGTAATGCTTCACTATGGAAAAATAACATCATATTTTACTATGCTACGCATAATGTTAACATACACTTACATCTAAAATTATAATTAAATTAATGAAGATGTAAATTTTAAAATTCCTTCAAATGAATTTCTGTATGAAATCCAAAGAAAGATCTAAAAAATCTTAGCAAAACAGCAACGGTAGCACTTAAGTCTACTGAACAGTTTCTTATGATAATAACTGCGAGGAATGGATATGGCTCAGCAACGAAAATAGACTAATTATTAAGAAAGTATATCCAACTGCGGTAGATGCGGAATCGGGCTCTGGCGTAGCAGGTGTATCCGGGGTAGGATCTACTGTAGGATCTACTGTAGTATCTTCATCCGTAGGAGGAACTACTGTAGTAGCATCATCATCTTCTTCCCTATCTTGTATATCCCAATTACTTTGGGCATCCAGAAAATGAAAAGAATAAATCCCTTCCCAGAAATTAAAGATTCGAAAATGAGGGTTCTGTAATGGAGCTTCGAACATAGGTTCCTCAGTTGCGATTTCGTTATTTGTAAGCACACGGAGAAAATTAAAAGTTGTGCATGTCAATGGCGACCAAGTTACCGGTGAAGTTCCATCTACCGGATTTGGATTCCTGTAAATGAAATTTCAAAAGTTAATATTAGCTTGAGGTTAGAGCTCTGACACCAATAAGTGTGAACCCTGTTCGCAATGCTGCAACGATTATAATGTTTTGCTTTTTTACATATTAAACAATTATATTCAGTACATCACTACATATTATAAAACAAAGTCCCCCGCCGCGTCTGTCCCTATGTATGCTTAGATCTTTAAAACTCCGCAACGGATTTTGATGTGGGTTTTTTTAATAGATAGAGTGATTCAAGAGGAGGGTTTATAGGTATAATACATGCATATTATAGTAAAAGAAAATCGAGAAATTCCAAGAGTAATATGAGGTCGTAATGAACATATTTTTGTGCGCTTACATTGCAAACGCTGGCTAAACCTTACGAGATATATCAAAATGATGTACCACGGAATTGTATATCTTAAAAAGATAGATAAAAAAGTCCGCGATGATATATGTTTATCTCTCAAGGATAACCCACAATTACCATTTTTATCTTTTACATATTACAAATAAGATATGGGTTATTTACCAAGCTATTTTAAACAATACAGTTTTATTCCTTACTAAATTAAATAGCTTAGATACGTTGTGCATTTCATGTAGATCAAAATTGCCCTTTACAGCATATCATTAAAATCAATATATTAGAAGATATCACAGTGTTAAAAAGCGGGGGTAAGAGCGGCTGGCGCTTAGATTTGTTGTTTACATGTTTGTGTTGTCTAATAACAGAAAAGCTGTGAACGTTGCATATATAGACATTCTGTAGTATATTTAGTATTATCATTGCACCCGTGTGAAGCCGGGGCGGGTCGCTAGTTTTTTATAAAAAACTAAATAAACATTAAGAAATATCCATACTCACCCAGTTTTAGCAAAGCTTGTCCATCTCTCTGCAAGAATGTTGCCAATAATCAAGTCTCTATCGGTCGTAGATTCTGTGGCAGGGGTATTATGGAACATATAAGCCAGTTCTTCACTATGAGCTGCAGATCCCACATTTATAGGGCTAGGACCTACGAATTGTTCTCCGAGAATTCCCGAGTATGAAAACTGATATAGATAAACCGGTGACGAGAAAGCAAACATTCTATTTCTGACTTCTCTTATAGAGGATACTAGCATCATTGTATCGCCCTGATATTTTAAAAATTCGCTTTCATCAATTCCATCGTCTCCGAAGTAAAAAGTTCTTATATCTTCAACTACTTTCTTCTTTTCATCGTCGGTATTGAATTTTAAGTCCGGTTGAATAAACTCTGTTAAAGATTCTTCCATTCGTTCTAACCAATCGTCTTCCACCGCTTCTTCGGCTCTGATAGTACCTTCGTTATCCACAAACCCAATTATGATAGGAATTTTCAAAAACTCAGCATCACGAATTATTAGGGCGGGAGTTTTAACTAAGAAAGGTTCCACATCTGCCAATTCCTGCCTTTCCACGCAAGGGGCGAAAGCAAGTGAATTATCAGTTAAGTCTAGTTCGTTAATAACACCCATCAAAGCTGATACACTAGTTCTAGTAAAGACATCTGATAACTGTTGAATATCTGTTATTTCATGACCAAGAGCTTCAGCTACTTGAAGGGCATATTTCAAATTATCTCGTGATACAGCCCATGGAGCTAATGCGTTTCCACTTTGAGCGATTGCCTTCTGCACCAAACCTTTAGCCATGGGGGACAAAGTGATTAAGTCAACGGCAGCAGCTCCACTTCCGTGACCAAAGAGGGTAATATCCTCAGGGTCTCCTCCAAATTGTGCAATATTTGCTTGCACCCACTTTAATCCTGCAATAATATCTTTGAGTCCAGCGTTCCCAGGAGCTGTTTCCGTTCCAAGACATAAGAATCCAAGGATAGATTCGCGATAATTCAGGGAAACTACGATAACATCCTTTTCGACAAAATTTCGAAATGAAAGCTCTGGTACATTTTGTCTGTCGAACTCTTTTCCTTTAATCCAAACCATGACGGGCAGTCTTCTATCAAAACTTGGCGTGAAGATATCCGCTACCAAGCAATCTTCGGTGCCTTCGTATCCAACACCTAGGGCACGTACACATTTAATGCCTCTTCTATTCGCCTCAAAGGTAGTTTCAAAGTTTGGAGCGGGCAACGGTGCCTGTCAATTAGTGTTTTGTTAGAAACTTACAACAAACTTATATAAATTTGTTATACACTTATAAATTAGTACTTGTGACCTGATAAAATAACAAAATCGTTGAAAAATAATCATTTCTGTAAGCGGAGTTGGCTAAAATTCGTACTCATATCAGTACCGGATTGATATCGCCTCTCTTAACGCCGTATTGCAGCGCGAGGTTCTAAGAAAGAGTCAGTTTAGCAAGTACCCAGAGTGGCAACATTGAGGGTGGTTTGGGGCTCTACAAAAGGCTACTTTCTTTCTTTTTTAGTTTAAATTTAGAACAGTTTATTATGATTTACCTTGAATCTGTTTTTGCCCGAAGTGGAGTCTGCGTATGGTATGCCATGAAATTCGAAGTATTCCCCGTCAGTTGCCCTAGTTCCTACCACGACACCCTGAGAGATGGTAACCGAAGGTGCCTGCTGCCCTGCAGCTGATGCTACTAGCACAGAACACAAAGAAAATAGTAAAATCATGTTAACTTTACAACCGTGAATTTAGAACTGGATAAGGTGATCGAGAGGAAAAGGAAACCATCTCGATTAGATAAGTTCATTTTTTTTGTGATAGTGAACGTCGGTACTAGATAATGTCATTGATAAGAAAAATCAATAATAGTAGGTACGAAAATAATAACAATAATAATATAGCTTTATTCATTCCACTCAATTTAAATAATTACATTAGCAAATAATAATGATAATTAAGACACCTTACAGACAATGCATAAAATAAAAAGTATAAAAAATAACATAGCATCACCAATAAGTAATATCACAAAACAATCAGATTTAAACATACAAATGACAATGCCAGATCCTGCCCCACCCATGTATACAGAAAAGTAAATGAATGAAAATAATTGTAATGAATATAGAACCTTTCTATAGTAAATTGTTTTTTCTTAGAACTTGCGGATTACGAAATACAGACCCACAAAATACAAACTCATTTTACCTAAAATATAATTTAACCTCTATTCAATGTCATTATTGTTTTTAAATTTAAACGGAAACCGCAAGTTCTACAGTCACTAAGACTAATGTTTAGTTATCAGCAATAAATAAACAGTAAGATGCTACATATTGCACATGACTTTTATTGAGTGGGGCAAAGTTCTATAGAGTTTCTGGCATTGTCCTTTTAACAAGAACATTTAATTACTCTTGTTCTTAAATACTAAATCTTAGTTATACTCTACATTATAGCTGAAAATAGTATTACATTAAATAAAATAGAAAGAACCGTTATGTTAAATTAATTTGAATAAACGTTAAAATTGATTAATACATTGATTATAAACAGGGACATTTTTGTAATTTATTAGTACATATATTTTATACTTTATTTGTCGATTTATAGGTTTAATTTTTTTAATTGATTTTTTTGGTTTTATTATGAAAAGTTTACTTCAAATAAGGGATAGTATTTATTGATAAGTTAATATAATTTTTGAGTTTTGAAAAAAGAAATTGAGATTTCTGTGCTATAGGCTTCTACTCCATTCACCTATTCTACCCTGTTTTTGTCCAGACGCTGTAAGGGGTCAGCCGGTATATGTACTTATATATCTTTACTGTACTTCTAGGTTACTCTGGCTTGAAATATGAGGAGTGGTTGTTTACTGTTTAAATATTTGTAAATTAATATGTGAACACTATGTATATGTATGGAAGGAATGGAGGGAGGCCTTTGCCCTGCAGTGGGACAGTACAGGCTAAACATAGATCCCTCTCCTCAACCGAAACCTACAAGTACTTGGGTATGTCGGAAGCGTTAGGCATCAATGCTGCCGACATGAAACAATCGTTGAAGGAGCGCTTCTTTGGCCGCCTGAATAAAGTGTTAAATAGTCTTTTATCAGGCGGAAACAAGGTGCGCGCCTTCAACGGATGCGTCATGCCGATTTTGATGTACTCTATCGGCATACTCAAGTGGACTCAGACGGAACTTGACGCCCTGGATAGGAGGGTCCATACATTGCTGACCGCAAATTGGATGCATCACCCACGGTCATCGGTAATGAGACTGTATATCCCACGGAAGTGCGGAGGCCGAGGCTTTCTTAATGCTAAGTCCCTGCACAACCATGAGGTATGCAGTCTCAGGGAGTACTTCCTTAAAACCGACGTGGGTATGCACCGAGATGTGGTCTCAGTGGACAAGGGCCTCACCCCGCTCTGCTTAGCGAACGAGAACTGGCGCAAACCTGTAGTCATCATTTCAGCCGAAAGACGTCCACTGCTGGACATAGGCCTCCCCCAAGGGGGGGTTTTGCCATAATCGCTGAAGGAATTTAATGAAAAGCTGTATTTTAGACGAGGTGTTTCAATTTATTGCTATATAGATTAGCACTTCTTACAGGGTAGATCCTATAGATAAGATAGAACAGTATACATAGACAAGGTGACACAAGGAGGTAAAAGCATAGATACCAACTAAAAATATTTATATACTATAAAGCTTTGTTTACATTGTATTTCCAACACCCCCTCTCAATGTAAACACATTCATATATACCTTTAACTAACAACCTATTACTTAATAATTAAAACTATTTTTTTAGGATGACACCACATTTACTAAGGTGTCTTAATATTAACTCCCTACTTAAGGGTTTGGTAAGAATATCAGCTAGTTGTTCACTTGTTGTGATATAATTTATACATATTTTACTTTCTTTTATCATTTCTTTTACGAAATTTTGCATTTATTATAGCCGACTGATTGTCGCAGGAAATGTTTACTGGGCAAACATTTTGGAAATCAAAATCCTTTAATAAATTAACTAGCCAACACGCTTCACTAGCAGCCATACTCAGTGCGACAAATTCAGATTCTGTTGATGACAACTAACTGAAGTTTGTTTCTTTGAACACCACACAACCAGACAATTTGAGAGCATAAACATGTAGCCTGTGGTTGACTTTCTGTCTTTGAGGTCACCACCCCAATCAGCATCACAATAACCTTAAAGAGCTATGTCTTTACAATTATAAGTTAATTTATAATCTAGGGTATGTTTGACATAACGGAACACTCTCTTTAATGCAGTTAATAACACATTATTTGCACACTTTTGAAACCTGCTTAGCATGGAAACAGCAAAACACAAATCAGGCTTTGTGCCAGACACAGCATACATCAGGCAACCTATCATTTGCCTATATAGTCTCTCCACATTTTTATCAACATTATTACTACTACTTTCTAATATTTTTGAATTAAAATTTGGGTCCATAGGTGTCATCATGGGTTTACAATTTATCATTTTGAATCTTTTAAGAACATTTTCTAAATAAACTTTTGAGATAATTCAGTAATACCTGTTTCAAAATTTTGTTTTACATTGATTCCTAGAAAGTCCGATACAAGCCCCAAATCCTTCATGTTAAATTCTGTGCTTAGTACATTTTTGAGTTGTAAAATTTCCTTTTTGTTTGTTCCAAAAATTAAAATATCGTCGACATATAGTAAGATAAAAAAATTATCACTACCATTATACCTTTTAAACAGACATGAATCACATTTCGACGCAACAAAACCTTATCTTGTTATTGTTGAATTGAATTTAACATTCCAACATTTTGGTGAACTTTTTAGTCCATATAATGACTTATTTAATTTTACTATATTATTTTTACCAGTATAGGCTCCCTCCGGCAAATTAATATATTCATCTTCATTTATTTCCCCATTCAAAAACGCCCCAGTTACGTCCAGTTGATATATGGGTAAGATTAGTTTAGTTGCAATTAAAACAAAGACTCGAAAACTGGATAGCTTGGCTACTGGAGCATAAATATCATAGTAATCAATTACATCATTTTGTTCAAACCCTCTAGCAACTAATCTGGCCTTATACTGTTTAACATTATTTGCCCCTTTCAATTTAAAAACCCATTTACTACTCACCACTTTCCCGTTCACCGGTTCTTCATTTAAGTCCCAAGTGTTATTAGCTTTTAATGTTTGCAACTCCCTTTTTATGGCCTCACTCCACTTACTAGCGTCTTTTCTACTCATTGCTTCCTTGTATGTCACTGGCTCAGTTTCTTCAATACACACATTATTACATTGATAAAAGGATGTTGGTTTCCTCAAACGCTTACTCCTTTCATGTACAATTGGTGTTGTAGTGTCATCCGATGACAAATCTTCTCCACTACACGGTTGGTACTCACTTTCAGACTCACTTTCACACAAAGTGGATTCACAGCTCCCTTCTTCGGGGCTTGCAGAGGTAATTTCTGGGGAAATTTGAGATCCTTCTCCTGTATCTGCAACATTTTCTTCCTTCGAATCAAACATTATTGTTTGTTCTTTTTCTTTATTCTCATCATGTGCTAAGAATGCCACATCTCTCTTTATCTCTATACAGTTTTTTCTTCTTTCGGTCTTTTCTCCTTGGGGATGTGTACATACACAGGAGTACCAAATATCTTCAGTTGTTGAATGTCATAAGTCTTATTTTTCCAGACTTCGAATGGTGATTTTCCATTTTCTTTGCTCTTTCCAGTTCTATTTAGCACAAAGGCTGCCGTACTTACTGCCTCTGCTCTAAATTTCTTAGGTAAATATCTGGAGCCACCAACAGACACCTCCTCCATCGGGCCACAGGTGTCAGCATGAATGACTTCGCAGGTCCATGTGCTAACATTATCGCTCTTACCAAATGGCAACCGGTGTATTTTTCCTTTTAAGCAGCTCTCACACTCAGGAGAAGAGGTTTGCAGTTCAGCATTTATGTTATTTTGTTGTAACACTTTCCTCACATGATCGAAGTTCTGATGAGCCCACTTTTCATGCCATTCACTTAAATCATTGTTTACTGTTTTTACAACACTCGCCACCCCGCATTTATAGCGTAGAACCATATGATATGAGCTCCCGGCACGTTTTGCAATTGCACAAACTTGCATGAGCTGTCATCCGTCATCATGATGTATCCTTTGTCTATTGCACGGTTCACAGAGAAGAGGTTGGTGTGCAATTCCGGAACGAATAAAACGCCATCTAGCGTCGTGTCAATCTACTCAGTCCCGTTATGCACTTGCACTGCCATCTGTCCGCAGCCCAATACAGTTATCGCTGCTCCGTTTCCTACGATTACGGATCTTTGAGAGGCACTTGAAAGACTTGTTAGTGAAGTCAACAATGCACGATCGTAACACATGTGTTCACTTGCTCCAGAGTCCACCAGCCAGTTGGATTCTAGATTTCGTCCACCTAATGGGTATTTTGACACAACAAAGGCGTTACTCTTTTTATTGTCCTTTGTCTTCATTTTGTTCTTTCTGAACCAACACTGCGTCTTACTATGTCCAAATTTTCCACAGTAAAAACAGCTACCATTATTAACTTTTTCTTCACTGCTATTTTTATTGTTTTTGCTTCTGCACTCACTTTGAACATGTCCAATTTTACCACAGTTGTAACATTTTCCACTCCTTTTCTTAGCAACAAATGCAGACGATGAAGCCTGCTCGGGTTCATGGCACTTTTCCTTCACCCTCTCTTCTTCAACCAATAACCTGGCCACTAGATTGTCAAAGGTTTGCTTCTCATCAGGCGCTGACTCCCATGCTGAGACAAAGTGTTTATAATCATCTGGCAGGGACATTAACACTTTTGTTATAATCAACTTGTTGGAGATTTCTTCACCCATTTGCTTTAATGTGTTTTGCATTTCTTGTATCTTTGATAAAAACACAGACATCTCATGTGATGTGAATGCTAGTCTCCGACTTTTGTTTATATACACTTAGGAGTTTTCTCCACATTTCAGCAGAAGTTGTACAAGAAATTATGTGTAGCATTACATCCTCGGTCATTCTTGTGACCAACAGCGTCTGAACCTTAGCATCCTTAGCCTCCCAAGTAGATTTTTCAGCGGCGACCTCGGGTTTCCTAGCTTTCCCTTCGACTATCTCCAGCCAACCCTGCCCACGCAACAGCACGGTTGTTTGAAATTTCCAGATGTTCCAGTTTTTGGAGCCTTCCAGCTAGATCACGTTGCTGTTTCCTTCCATCTCGCCTTTCTGTCTTGACCCACAAGGGCAAGTATTTTTCCTTCTCGACGTACACGCACACCGCGTGCCCGGTTTAAGGTTATAATAGTTAAATTGGTTGACTCAACCTTAGGTACTTTCTCTTCACGTCGATTTTAACTTTGGCTTTTTATTAAATTACAATCTAGGCGTATCTGGGCCCATAACCTGAAGGAATTTAATGAAAAGCTGTATTTTAGACGAGATGTTTCAATTTATTGCTTTATAGATTAGCACTTTTTACAGGGTAGATCCTATAGATAAGATAGAACAGTATTACATGGACAAGGTGACACAAGGAGGTAAAAGCATACCAACTAAAAATATTCATATACTATAAAGCTTTGTACATTGTATTTCCAACAATCGCCACGCTTGGCAGGCGGGTTGGCAATTGCAGTATGGTTGTTACAAATGCACAAAGAACGCTGCTACCCATTCTCTGGTACGTCCTTTAGTCGCCTGCCAACCTGTAGTACTCGATACTAATGACCGCAAGGAGGTATGGCAGAGCAAGGAGCTTCACGGGCGCTTCTACCGGGCCCTACATGGGCCTGATGTAGATTTCTTGGCGTCCGTATCCTGGCTGCGTTTTGGTGACCTGTTTGGGGAAACCGAAGGTTTTGTCTGTGCGATTATGGATGAAGTTATGATGATGAACAACTACCGGAGGTATATTGTGAAGGGCGGCACGGTTGACATTTGTCGGGCATGCCACCGGCCGGGTGAATCAATCTGACACATTATCTCTGGGTGCTCTCGTCTAGCTAACGGAGACTACTTGCATAGACACAACCTTGTAGCTAGGATTATCCACCAGCAACTTGCTCTAAAGTACAGGCTTGTAGAGTCGGAAGTACCGTACTACAGGTATGTGCCCGACCCAGTTCTCGAAAATGGCAATATCACAGTGTATTGGGATCGATCTATCATCACTGACAGGACTATTGTCGCCAATAAGCCTGACATAGTGGTGATAGATCGATTAGAGCGTCGCACAATGATTGTTGATATAGCGGTTCCGCATGACGAGAACCTCGTGATAACCGAGAAAGATAAACAAATTAAGTATCTTGACTTGGCTCGCGAGGTTGTCGACATGTGGGATGTGAATACAGCAATCATTGTGCCGATAGTCGTTACGGCCAATGGACTCATTTCCAAGAGCCTCGACCAACGCCTAAGGAGGCTCTCGTTGGGCAGCTGGATCAAGGGCTTGATACAGAAAGCGGTACTCCTGGACACGGCGTGTATAGTCAGGAGATTTCTCTCTCAGGATCCCTGACCACCGGTAGCTTGGACCCTATTCCCGATACCGGTGGGCTACTATTTTTATATTTTTAAATGTTTTTATTTTTGTATGAATATTTAAAAATGTAATTTAATATGGTATATAAAATTAATAAATGTGAATAATAATAATGTATATATACACATAACTTAGCTGTCATTTCTAGATTTTAATACTTTGTGCTTACTAGTGATTTTTATGCAAGGTATTCACGTATAATTATATAATTTCTGTAAGTACAAAATATTTTAAACATTTTCTTTTAAAAGAGTAAGTATAGAGTTTCTTGCCCATTCTTCTCCATACGAAACTACCATTTGTAATGGGCAATTAGATTCAATTTTCCTAATATGACGTTCAAAAGTGCCTTTTAATGGTCTAATTGAAATAAATGATTTATCATTGACTTTGACTTTAATTTAAATTTAAAATTGAATTGCTATATTAGCTAAAATAAGAAATTGCATTCATTTAGATAGTTTTGACAGTCAGTTTAGAGTGGACCCCTTTCGGGTAAAAGCCTCCTCCAAAGAATTCCACTTTTCTCTACTTGAAGCGGTCTTTACCCAGTCTCGCCCCGCTATGTCGACAACCTCGTTCTGCAAGCGTACGCATGGCCGGCCTCTATTTCTGTAACCTAGTGGACCATTCCATTTTGTTGTCACGATTATCTATCATCAGATTACCTTGCGACATGTCCAGCTCATCTCCATTTAAGATTTTGTGAAAAAGTAAGAGCACTGTTTCCAATTTTATCACTTAGTTTGATACTCAAACAGCTTCTCTCCATAGCTCTCTGTGTAGTTTGGATCTTATTTCTTGTCTTGAGATCATATATCCAAGTCTGGCATCCATAAGTGAGACATGGTAGTATGGGGGAGTGAGGTGTTAGACTCCCCCCCGGACGTCTTAGAGGGGCGCGCGTGAAACACTACGTGCCGCCACCTCGGGTCCTGATGTATGTGGGCCGACAGACGTCCCCGAGCTTGCCGCCCCTGGACCCATTTTGGGGGGGCGGAAAAGGGCGTTATCCGCCCTCTGCCGACGCCCGGTGCGCCTGATGCGGGCCAGGTGGTAGGTTGAGATCTCCCTTTCCCTTTCCGCAGCTTCTTTCTGCAACATGACACTTTCGATGAAGGAAAGACTCTATCTAACCTAACCCGACATGTGCTACTTGAGTATTATATTTTTCATGATGTTGATATATTTAGAGTTTATTGTTTGCTTATTTAAAGCCTCCCAAATACTGTCATGCGAGATAAAGTCAATAGCTTTTTATATAATCAACAAACGCTATGTAGAGCGGTTTTCGATATTCCTGACATTTTTCAATGACTTGATCTATTACATGAATATGGTCAATAGTGCTGAAACCTCGTCTGAAACCTGCCTGTTCCATAGGTTGGCATGAGTCTATTTCTTCAGCTATTCTATTGAGTAAGTACGACGCAAATAGTTTATAGAAGCAGGACAAGACTTATCGGACGGTAATTACCTATGTCTAAATTACACTCTAGGGGAGTGTAATTTAAGCCCGCGTAGGCGCGGAGGGGTGAGGCGGCCCGCTAGCTGAGGAGCAGGCGGTTGTTTTAAGGAGCGTTAAAACCCTCTGCGATGGCAAGGTCACGTGGGTCCGCCGTAGACCCGCAGCGCCGAAGCTGTGACAAAAACCATGCCTGTTGCATGTAGCATGCCTGCTTGAATGCTGTACATTGCATGCCTGCTTGCATGCTGCATGTTGCATGGTCGCTTGCATGCTGCATGCTTGCTTGCATGCTGCATGCTTGCTTGCATGCTGCATGCTTGCTTGCATGCTGCATGCTTGCTTGCATGCTGCTTGTTAGCTTGCATGCTGCATGCCGTATGCTGCATGGTTGATGCATGCCGCATGCTGCATGCATGGTGTATGCTTGTTTGCATGTTTGAATGCTTCTTACAGGAAAATAAAAAAACCATAAATGTTCACAATCAGCTATTTAATTCAGTGATAACACATGCAATAATGAATTTATACAAATAAATAATTAATTAATTATTATGATAAAAATACAAAAAAAAACTAACTATGAATTTTTTGCAATGTGAAATATGAGTTTTTCAATTATTATGGATACGAAATGTATGCCAAAAGATGATTCTAACTGTAAAATTTGACTTGATAAATGAGTGTCTGCTAAACAATTTTCTGCGAAATGAAGTTCTGCTATAAAAGGTAGACCCGGTGAAATACATGTCCAGTTGGTCCTATTTTTTATTTGAAACATACTGTTCACTATTTGGAGATTATGTTCAAGTGCGTAAATGATAGTACTTTCTCCCCTTGGGCTTCTTTTACCGTAACCGTAATTACCCATAACTTTGCCCTCGAAATTCTTATATTTGCCAATTTGTGCGTTGACGAAAATAATACGATATTGAATTTGACAAGAGAAGACTAATAATAACAGTGTCAAAATTGACACTGTTATTATTGGCACACACACAAATTGGCAAATCTAAGAATTTCGAGGGCAAAGTGATGGGTAATTACACTAAGAAACAAAAACTAACAAAAACATTGAGTAATTTTAAACAGTATACCTATACTGTAAATCTTTTTGGTGCTTAAAGCAACGATTGTGGTAATACCTGTATTTAGTAAACTCATGACTACCTCGTTAGTTTCAAAGTTTTAAGTGCAACTGTGCATGTGGGGTCGTGGGTTCGATTCCTACGTAGGGTTTTTCTATTAAGAATTTCTTAGTAACAGTCTTGAGTTTCGAAGTTAGTGATGTGACGCCCCGTGCCTCGCAGAGCACGTAAATTTAGTCCGTTAGTTCTGTGCCTGATTTCTCGCCAGTCGTTTCGGATTTTTCATTGGACTATGAGAGATTTCGAAGAGGGAATGCATCTGCCTTTGTGTACAAATTTATGGACAATAATGTCACTTCCGTACTTGAATAGCCTTTATTGAGATTGACTACCGCGTGAATGGCATTCGTTCGGGACAATATTACCCACTCAGAAAATACGATCATCATCATCATCATCATCAGCCAAAAGACGTCCACTATTAAACATAGGCCTTCCCCATAGAACGCCACGCCAGTAAATACGATAACCTATAACAATTAAAATAAAATAAAACATTTTTAAAAAAATACAACTGCTTTTTGCTGTTGCATTTTGGGGAGTGTGCGACGGAATTGCATAATTTAATTCCGCCGAGCCCGTTCCATCATCGGACCACAAGACGTACGGCGATGCGCCACCGGCACACGGTGGACATCCCACCCACACGCACGAAACGTTTTGGGAATACATTCATTGTGCGTACTGCTAAGGAGTGGAATTCCCTGCCTGAGTCTGTCTTTCCAGATAGCTACAACCTGGGAGTCTTTAAGGCAAGAGTGAATAGGTTACTTCTAGGCAAGCGTGCTCCATCTTAGACCGCATCATCGCTTCCCATCAGGTGAAATAGTGGTCAAACGTATGCCTATCAATAGATAAAAAAAAAATATAACTGCTTAAATAACCTAAAATGTAAAAAATAACTATAATTTCGCAAGTCGGTGGTAACGCAAAACAACAAACAGAAACAATGCCGCCGACTTGCGAAATTATAGTATTAGAAACCAGAAGGGGAAAACATTAAAAAAAAGACAATTATAAACAACCTAAGACTAATTTATTCCAAAGTAGACTTAGTTCTAACAATATTTCAATAACTCGAGCGAACACAAATATTCGTTAGCATTTATATCAAGAAATACACAAGTACACAATAAATCACAGCAAATACATAAACACACAAGTCAATATATGGAACGAACTCACTGTAAAGTAGTGCAGGTACCAAACCCTTTCTGTATGACGACTCAGCAACAAGTGAACCTGAATCTTATCGAGCTCGCGCTTTTACAGTACTCAGGTACCCTCAGTACCAAAAAATATTAAAATGCCTAACAATAGTATATAATCATTTTTTAGTAACTACTTCTTATCATTCAAATTAATAAAAAACAGTAACATCAAATCAATTGTGTCATCCCTTTATTTTCCATCCTTAGAGGTGGAATATTTTCATGCAACTCTGACGTGCGTGTAGTACGACTACACTATCCAAAAAAAGAATCGTCAAAATCACACTACACGGTAAAAAATTGAGTGGTCAAAATAAGAATAAACCTACGTGTCGAATTAAGAACCCCCTACTATTTTTGAAGTTGATTAAAAACTTAAATAATATCCAACGAAAATAAATGACGGTCAGGATGACCACAACCTTATTTGAGGGCTAGATCCACGCCTGTGCGCTCCTTCTGCACCCTCCATTCGCCGAACTGTGTGGTGGCTGGTAGAAGCTCGGAGTGTATGTATAGTGTGTTGATGTAGGTAGTAGTAGGTAGAGTAAACTTATGCCAACAACGTATTCTTTTCTTTCTTGGGCCACACAGTGCGCAGAGGCGGTGAAAGTGTGGAAAAACTTATTGTGGAATACCGAAGGTAAAAGATCGCGCGGCCGTTCACCAACAAGATGGATCGACCAAATTAGAGACTAGTCATCCAAATTCTACATGGTTGTAAGAGACGCCTTGGACAGAAACCGGTGGAGGAAGATCATGCGTTCCGAATGCAATTCTCATTCTGACCACGATCCTCGGACATGAGGGACCGACCAGAGAGAGAGAGTATGTAGTGTATGTATTTACTACCTACATGCATTTTTTGCGTTGCGCTTGTTTGTTAGTGAAAGATAAATTCTCTATAAACCACTGAAGGGGAAAAACCTGTACTCATACAGAAAAGTTAATGGCCGATCGTCGATTTAAGACTTATATTAATATTTGTCCTGATTTCCACACGATGAAGGAAAACTTCACCAATGTCAGTGATGTCCAAGATTTACTTAGAAAGTATTAAAAGTCACATTGGACGTGCCCGGTATCGGTCCCACAACCTTATGCATAAAAGACGCATTCATCACTGGGCCATCACAATATTCATATAATAGTGCCGTGTGGTGCCAGCAAAGAATAGCACCACCCCATTTCTGCCTGTGGGTGTCATAGAAGGTGACAGAGGGATATATTGACCAAAGAATGCAGCGTCCTTCTGACACCTACTGCGATCGCCAACATGCATCGGCCAAGCATGGTGATAACGGCTGGATCCCCCCTTGGGGGAGACCTATGCCCAGCAGTGGGCGTCTAAAGGTTGACATGATGATGATGATGAAGCTCCATGTAAAATTGTGAAGATAGTGGTACGGGGACGTAAAACTTCCAAAATTATTGTAATTTCTTTTACCAAGCAGCGTTACTTAGTTCTAGTTTGATGCTGGAGTAAACTCACGCATGAAGCTAGAATGTCTCATGTGCTGTGTGTTGTTACCACAAGAACATGAATGTTCATCAGGATCGCGGGTGTACTTTTCAGATTTGCCTGAATTTATTGCAGTATTTTAGTATCATCTGTGTACCTTTACGTACCTCTCTTGAAAATCTGTGCACTTACACCCGTACAATGATATTTAAAAAATTTGGTAAACCCGCCATCCTGATGTCAGAACCGCGTGGTGTGTACTGCTAACCAATATGTTAGAACTTTTTCAAAGCAATGACAACACCATCAGTATTGTCTCTAATATTGCCACGATAGTTTTTAATCGTTAAGAGCTAATTTAACTTCAAGCCCTTGGTATCACAAAACAACAGCTTCACGATGGGTACGCTAAATTATAACAAACTAGTTTAATTCCAATATTATATTGTCAATTTTATTTACAGTGAAATTGTATACATAATACAAACTAACACATACGTACTTAAATAATAATTTAAATTATCAATCATTTTATTACATTCTACATCACAAATCATGATTTTTATACGATCACGTTGTAAAGCAATTCGATTTTTAAAGAACATAATAAAACTGATCTACTGTTGAACAAGCTACTTGGTTTACCCGCTTATTAAAAAAAATATATGTATTTTTATTACATTGCTAATAAAATGACGTACCTAATATTTCTGGAAGCTTATGACATACAATACTAAGATTGTGATGAAACAAAAAAAATCTCAGCACACTCTCTCGCTCACACGACATTGCGTAAATGTAAAAAACGAGTTAGCTGCCCATAAGCCAACCAATTAGCTTTATTTAAATTTTGCAAATATTTTTGAAGAAGGTACTTTGGTAATACTGCACTATCAAAAGATAGTATCTTATCTTTTAAAGCTACACACACACATTTATTATATCTACAATAATTATTAAATGATAATGATATTGAAAGAAATAAATACATTTGAAGTCTGGTAAATCATCATAAAGTAGGATAATTATACCAATACGTAGTAAGAATAATACAGAAACTGAACTTCACACAACGAGAGACAATACCCGCTCCACACACAGCACGTGCAAGCGCACTAGAGACTGGCATTCGACTAAATACTGAGATAGCAGGCAGTACGTACGCGTCTAAGTGAGTCTAACCTCGAGCGAATACAGGTACACACTGTATTCGCTCGAGGTTAGGCGAAGACAGTAGACTTTCTGTACAATACAGAAGGCCGGCCCTATATTGTGTAACAAGTCTAGTCTACTGAGCAGTGACTTATGATAATATCTGTGAGGAATGGAAATGGCTCAGCAACGAAAATAGACCGACTATTAAGAAAGTATATCCGACTGCGGTAGATGCGGAGTCAGGATCTGGCGTAGTTTCCTCTGTTGGGGGTTCTACCGTGGTATCTTCCTCAGAACTTCCTTCCGTAGGTTCCGGGGTATTTTCTTCTGTAGTATTTTCCTCAGTAGGAGGAGATACTGAAGTCTCTGTTGTGTCTGGAGATTCCGTAGAACTATCTTCTGTAGTGATCGGGGATACAGTACTGGCTTCGGTAGTTATTTCTTCTGTAGGTGGCGGGAATGCAGTGCTGGCATCGGTAGTTATTTCTTCCGTAGGTGGCGGGGATGCAGTGCTGGAGTCGGTAGTTATTTCTTCCGTGGGTGGCGGGGATGCAGTACTGGCATCGGTTGTAATTTCCTCCGTAGGGGGCGGGGATGCAGTGCTAGCATCGGTTGTTATTTCTTCCGTTGGTGGTGGGGATTCAGTGCTAGCATCAGTAGTTATTTCTTCCGTTGGTGGCGGAGATTCAGTGCTAGCATCGGTAGTTATTTCTTCCGTTGGTGGCGGGGATTCAGTGCTAGCATCGGTAGTTATTTCTTCTGTGGGGGGCGGGGATGCAGTGCTGGCATCGGTAGTTATTTCTTCCGTTGGTGGCGGGGATTCAGTGCTAGCATCGGTAGTTATTTCTTCTGTGGGGGGCGGGGATGCAGTGCTGGCATCGGTAGTTATTTCTTCCGTTGGTGGCGGGGATTCAGTGCTAGCATCGGTAGTTATTTCTTCCGTAGGTAGCGGGGATTCAGTGCTAGCATCAGTAGTTATTTCTTCCGTCGGTGGTGGGGATGCAGTACTGGCATCGGTAGTTATTTCTTCCGTAGGTGGCGGGGATGCAGTGCTGGCATCGGTAGTTATTTCTTCCGTAGGAGGCGGGGATGCAGTGCTGGCATCGGTTGTTATTTCTTCCGTTGGTGGTGATTCAGTGCTAGCATCGGTAGTTATTTCTTCCGTTGGTGGCGGAGATTCAGTGCTAGCATCGGTAGTTATTTCTTCCGTAGGGGGTGGTGATTCAGTGCTGGCATCGGTAGTTATTTCTTCAGTAGGGGGCGGGGATGCCGTGCTGGCATCGGTAGTTATTTCTTCTGTGGGGGGCGGGCCCCATTCAGTGCTAGCATCGGTAGTTATTTCTTCCGTAGTGGGTGGTGATTCAGTGCTGGCATCAGTAGTTATTTCTTCCGTAGGGGGCGGGGATGCAGTGCTGGCATCGGTTGTTATTTCTTCCGTTGGTGGTGGGGATTCAGTGCTAGCATCGGTAGTTATTTCTTCCGTTGGTGGCGGGGATTCAGTGCTAGCATCGGTAGTTATATCTTCTGTGGGGGGCGGGGATGCAGTGCTGGCATCGGTAGTTATTTCTTCCGTTGGTGGCGGAGATTCAGTGCTAGCATCGGTAGTTATTTCTTCTGTGGGGGGCGGGCCCCATTCAGTGCTAGCATCGGTAGTTATTTCTTCCGTAGTGGGTGGTGATTCAGTGCTGGCATCAGTAGTTATTTCTTCGGTAGGGGGCGGGGATGCAGTGCTGGCATCGGTTGTTATTTCTTCCGTTGGTGGTGGGGATTCAGTGCTAGCATCGGTAGTTATTTCTTCCGTTGGTGGCGGGGATTCAGTGCTAGCATCGGTAGTTATATCTTCTGTGGGGGGCGGGGATGCAGTGCTGGCATCGGTAGTTATTTCTTCCGTTGGTGGCGGGGATTCAGTGCTAGCATCGGTAGTTATTTCTTCCGTAGGTGGCGGGGATTCAGTGCTAGCATCAGTAGTTATTTCTTCCGTTGGTGGTGGAGATTCAGTGCTAGCATCGGTAGTTATTTCTTCCGTAGGTGGCGGGGATGCAGTGCTGGCATCGGTTGTGATTTCTTCCGTTGGTGGTGGGGATTCAGTGCTAGCATCGGTAGTTATTTCTTCCGTATGGGGCGGGGATGCAGTGCTAGCATCGGTAGTTATTTCTTCCGTTGGTGGCGGGAAATCAGTGCTAGCATCGGTAGTTATTTCTTCCGTAGGGGGCGGGGATGCTGTACTGGCATCGGTAGTTATTTCTTCCGTGGGTGGCGGGGATGCAGTGCTGGCATCGGTTGTTATTTCCTCCGTAGGGGGCGGGGATGCAGTGCTGGCATCGGTAGTTATTTCTTCCGTAGGTGGCGGGGATGCAGTGCTGGCATCGGTTGTGATTTCTTCCGTTGGTGGTGGGGATTCAGTGCTAGCATCGGTAGTTATTTCTTCCGTAGGGGGCGGGGATGCAGTGCTAGCATCGGTAGTTATTTCTTCCGTTGGTGGCGGGAATTCAGTGCTAGCATCGGTAGTTATTTCTCCCGTAGGGGGCGGGGATGCTGTACTGGCATCGGTAGTTATTTCTTCCGTGGGTGGCGGGGATGCAGTGCTGGCATCGGTTGTTATTTCCTCCGTAGGGGGCGGAGATGCAGTGCTGGCATCGGTTGTTATTTCTTCCGTTGGTGGTGGGGATTCAGTATTAGCATCGGTAGTTATTTCTTCCGTTGGTGGCGGGGATTCAGTGCTAGCATCGGTAGTTATTTCTTCCGTAGGTGGAGGGGATTCAGTGCTAGCATCAGTAGTTATTTCTTCCGTAGGTGGTGGGGATGCAGTACTGGCATCGGTAGTTATTTCTTCCGTAGGGGGCGGGGATGCCGTGCTGGCATCGGTTGTTATTTCTTCCGTTGGTGGTGATTCAGTGCTAGCATCGGTAGTTATTTCTTCCGATGGTGGCGGGGATTCAGTGCTAGCATCGGTAGTTATTTCTTCCGTAGGGGGTGGTGATTCAGTGCTGGCATCGGTAGTTATTTCTTCCGTAGGGGGCGGGGATGCCGTGCTGGCATCGGTAGTTATTTCTTCTGTGGGGGGCGGGGATGCAGTGCTGGCATCGGTTGTTATTTCTTCCGTTGGTGGCGGGAATTCAGTGCTAGCATCAGTAGTTACATCTTCCGTGGGTGGCGGGGATGCAGTACTGGCATCGGTTGTTATTTCTTCCGTAGGGGGCGGGGATGCTGTGCTGGCATCAGTAGTTATTTCTTCCGTAGGTGGCGGGGATGCCGTGCTGGCATCGGTAGTTATTTCTTCCGTAGGGGGCGGGGATTCAGTACTAGCATCGGTAGTTATTTCTTCCGTGGGTGGTGATTCAGTGCTGGCATCGGTAGTTATTTCTTCCGTTGGTGGTGGGGATTCAGTGCTAGCATCGGTAGTTATTTCTTCCGTAGGGGGCGGGGTTGCAGTACTGGCATCGGTAGTTATTTCCTCCGTCGTGGGGGGCTCCGTAGGAAGGGGTTCTGTACTTCCCTCTGTGGGAGCAGGTGTAGTATTGTCATCTATCTCAAAATTACTTTGGGCATCCAGAAAGTAATTTGAATATATTTCATCCCAAAACGTCACACTGGTTAAATGTGGATTTTGTAGGCTTACTTCATAGTTTCCACCATCAATTATTTCAGAATTGTCAAGCACACGAAGATAGTTAAAATTTTCTGTTGTAACTGGAGACCAATCTACACGTGAAGTTTCACTTATTGGATTGCTGAAAAAAGGAAATTCTCAAATTACATGAAGTCTTAAAACATGTAATAATAAAAACGATACAAAAAAAAAGATATTTATACACACCCAGTTTTAGCAAAGTTTGTCCACCTCTCTACAAGAATTTTTCCAATTGTAAGGTCTCTATCGGTCGTTTCCGTGACTGCGGACCCGTGATTGTGGAATTTATAAGCTAATTCTTCACTGTGAGCTGCAGATTCAACACTTATGGGACCTACAAATGGTTCTCCGAGTGTTCCTGAGTACGAAAACTGGTATAAATAAATCGGTGACGGAGAAACTGCTATTCTGTTTCTGACTTCTCTAATAGATGATACCAGCATCATTGTATCACCATGGTAATCTAAATAATTACCAATGCGAGTCATATCAATTGGGTCTTCATTGAAATAAAAATTTCTTATTTTCTGAGTTACAGTTAACTTTTCCGCATCTGTCTCGAATTTTAAGTCTGATTGTATAAATTCGGAGAATGAAATGTCCATTCTTTCTAACCAATTATTGTCTAATGCCTCTTTGGCTCTGATAGTACCTTCGTTATGTACAAAGCCAATTATAGTAGGAATTTGCAGAAATTCTGCGTCGCGGATAATTTCAGAGGGAGTTTTAATTAAAAAAGGTTCTACGTCTTTCAATTCGTGTCTTTCTATACACGGAGGGAAAGCTAGTGAATTATCGGTAAACTCTAGTTCGTTCATAGCATTCATTAAAACTGAAAGACCAACTCGAGTGAACATTACTGACAATTCTTCAATGTCAGTTATTACATGACCAAAAACTGCAGCTACTTCGAGGGCTACCGCCAAATTATCTCGAGTTACAGCCCATGGGGCTAATGCATTTCCGCTTTGAGCTATCGCCTTCTGAACCAAACCTTTACCCATGGGCGACATAGTGACTAAGTCAACGGCAGCGGCTCCACTTCCGTGACCAAAAAGAGTAATTTCCTCAGGATTGCCTCCAAACTGTGCAATATTAGCTTTCACCCACTTTAATCCTGCAATAATATCTTTTAATCCGGCATTTCCAGGAGCATTTTCTGTTCCAAGACACAAGAATCCAAGGATAGATTCTCGGTAATTTAGCGAAACGACGATGACCTCCTTTTCGACAAAATTTCGAAATGACAGCTCTGGCACTTCTGCTTTGTCGAACTCTTTTCCTTTAATCCATACCATGACAGGCAGTCTTCTACTGCTATCTAATGTTGGCGTGAAGATGTTGGCTACCAAACAGTCTTCTAACCCTTCGAATCCAGTACCCAAGGCTCGAACACATTTTATATTTTTTTGGTTCGCCACAAAGATATCTTGGAAGCTCGGAGCGGGTAGCGGAGCCTATAAATAAACATTTACGTATTAGAATTCGCAATAATTTAAAAATAATCTATGCATTTATGAAAATATACTTAGGCTAATGATCTGACAAATGGCTATATCATTCACTCATCATTCATTTAGGCTGCAACTAAGGGATGGTAAGAGGGATTTTTGACCTAACGAAACTCGACTAGAAACTAGACAGTTTTACCTTTTTTTCCTAAGTTGTACGTATTTATTTTCAGAGATTTGAAGGTTTAGTAGCAAAATTTATAAAAATAATCGATTTGACCAAACATGTTCCTAATTTATGTAAGCCTGTAGATTACCAATAACTTTGAAAATCAACTGCTATGAAAACTATAATCTAATCAATAATTATTGGCTATTTGCTAAATAGATAGATAGATAGTATTTATTTTGTATAACATGAGTACATTATGAAAGGTCTTATAACATAGAGGTGGCTACATGTTTTGCCATCTATGGCGTACAAAATTCATTTTTCATTTTCATTTCGTTTCATTAGACTAATATAAAAAAAAAAATAGAAATATGACGAAAAAACCAAATTACAATGTCAAAATTTAAATTATAAAATTGAAATAACAATGTCAAAATATAAGTTTAATTCAAAATTGCATACAGAAACAAAGCTATTTAATACACACTTTCAGCACTCTATACAAGCAAATTATCATTTGAAAATTCATCTACGCTGTAATAGCACTTCTCTTGTAATAACCCCTGAAGGGACTTTTTAAATTTCTTTAGAGGCATACATATAATAATATTAGGTATTTTATTGTAAATATTTGGAGCAATACCAAAGAAACTCTTTTTCAATAAAGCAGTTTTACACATATTTTGGCATAACACATTCTCATATTGGGCACGAATTGGGTTTCTCTTAACGGCTGAAAATTT
Organism: Charanyca ferruginea; assembly: GCA_947361185.1. Classification (NCBI taxonomy): domain Eukaryota; kingdom Metazoa; phylum Arthropoda; class Insecta; order Lepidoptera; family Noctuidae; genus Charanyca; species Charanyca ferruginea. The sequence goes on along the minus strand of OX376058.1, from coordinate 23,441,065 downwards.
TTGAAATAAATGTTGATCAGCTTTTACAAATAATGCAGTTTCTAATACGTACAAAGATGGAATTGCTATTTATTTATTATTATTAACTTGTTATATAGTACCACATAAACCTCTGATTTGGGACAGGTTACTACATAAATATCAATGGCAAGAAAACCACAATAATAACTGTTTCGTTTATAAGTAGCGGTTCAGTAATATGCAAGTTTCATATGCATTTAATTTATCTATATATAATTATATATACATGTATATATATATATAAATGAATAACCGAAATGTATGTAAGCGCATACCTTCGGAACGGCTGGACCAAATTGGATAATTCTTTTTTAACCGACTTCAAACAAAAAATGAATGTTCTCAGTTCGACCCGTATGTTTGTATGTATGTATATGTTTGTCCGCGATTATCTGCCGTTTGGATAAACCGATTTTGATGCGGTTTTCAGAAAATTGTTTGTTACATTCTAGAGAAGGTTTAAGTATATAACAAATAAAAATATATTCAGCGCTTTTGAAAAAAATAACAAAATCCAAAAAGTAAAGTAGTGAAGTAAAGTAGTATAAGTTTACATTGTTACTAACAAATATGGAATGTAATTCTGAAATAAACGTTTATTTTTATTATTAAAAAAATATACACACAGAAGACGCTTTAATTTCTTCCTTCTATATAGGATTTTCATCAATCTCTGTTTTAACTGTGTTGCCGTTTCTTAGTGGATTTAGGTGATAAAGAGGCACTAAAAAGTGGAAAATAAAAACTTTTTACTGAAAAGAGAACCGCCTTCAAAAACTAAAAAAAAGTGATAAATAACTTTAGCACAGAACACACATGACTTTAGTTTCGGAAGTCGTTCTCTTTTTAGTAAAAAGTTTCTTTTTTGTGTTCATTATTAGTTTTGGTAGTGTAGATAAATAGGGACAAGACAACGTCTGTCGGGTCAGCTAGTTTTTTATAAAATCCATTTTGTACACAAGATGTAATCGAAATGACTTAAGGGGCTATTAAACGACTTTCACAGATTTTAAACTGACAATCACGTCAAAATGTGCAGTGTAAATGATTTGAAAAAAATATATGCTAATCTAGAACATTCTCTTAATCACTTAGTAAGAAACGAAACTTACACTATCTTACAGACAATTACATTATCTATCTTTTAGTATACGCCTTTTTTTTATTTTGAAAGAATACTACTTTTATTTAATTTTTTCGACTAAATTTTGAAAGTTTTGGACTCAGACTGCGTCCGTTCTGCATCAGTTTTGCGTCCAAAACTCTCAAAGTTTAGTCGAAAAAATTAAATAAAGTAGTATTCTTTCAAAATAAAAAAAGGCGTATACTAAAAGATAGATAATAAATTTGTCTGTAAAATAGTGTAAGTTTCGGATAATTATACCTGGTAGATTTTGTGTGATTGTCAATGTTTGGTCCGCGTCAGACACCATTTCACGAGTTAATTAAACTATTTAATATGAACTTAATCAAAAATATTCACTTTCTATATGATTAAGAGAATGTTCTAGTTTACCATATATTTTTTTCAAATCGTTTACACTGCACATTTTGACGTGATTGTCAGTTTAAAATCTGTAAAAGTCGTTTAATAGCCCCTTAATACCTGTAACTACTTTGTCCAGCGACTATTGAATCGATTTAAGTTATTTATAAACAAACGCTTCTATTAGCAGTCCTATTCTGCAAAAGTCTCTCCTGGTGAATTTAGGTTAGATGAGCTCATCCAGCTACACGCAGCGAACCGTCAGTGCCCTGCGGGTCCAATATAACAATGCATTCAGTTCGCTGATGGGATTGCCTCGCTACTGCAGTGCGTCAGCGATGTTTGCTGAGGCACAGGTGGACGGCTTTCACGTCATTATACTGAAGTACGTAGAATATTTCACAAAAGTCAAAGAAGTAGAAATTAACATTTCTCGAAACAAATGACTATTTCAAAATATACAACGAGACACTCTGGCAGAATAGTCAACATCAGCCGTCCAATGTTGAAATAGAAAAAAAAAACGATCTTAGAGATTAACTACACTTATTCAGCTAAATTTAACTTTTGTAGAAAACACCGGTTTATTACGAAGATGCGTAAGAATCTGTTCAGCTTGCCTCGTCTGAATGATTGCAATACGAAATTGGTATTTTCTAAACAGGCTGAATTGAGCTGAATAAGTGTAGTTGGTCCCTTAATTATGCACAGTGGCCTATCATACCTCAGATTATGAAACGAAAGGCAGATAGACCGCGCAGATCATTGACAGTAAAGCCAAAATAGCAAATACAAATTCAAAAGCGAATACCCACAACGCGCTTCGTGCTGTAGGTACTGGTACGAGTCAGTATAAGCACGAAACGCCGCATGGTTAAAGAATGCAAAAGCGAATACAATCACGAGATTATGAATATTCGCTTTTGAATTTTGTATCTGCTTTTTTTAACTTTACTCTGTGATCCGCACAGACCGAGCGGAACACAGAGTAAAGTCTCTCTGCCTTTTATCTGCCTTTTATTTCATAATCGGAGTATCATACTATCAATCAATAAAATACAACTAATTAGAATCTTGACAAATCAACTGGTTACTAATTTAATTATCTATTCTAATTAGTAATTAGACAATATGTAATTTATTTTTATCTTTTCTTTAACATCATTTCTACACTCCGTGATTATTGTGATAATACAAGCTGACTCACAGGTTGAGTCTTTCGAATGAAATTTCGTTATCGTCTACTGAGACCGTCGTATTCATCATTATCATCATGTCAACTTTTAGACATCCACTGCTGGGCATAGGTCTCCCCAAAGGGGGGCTTAGCCTCAATATTATCTATTGTAAATTTGTGAACGCAATGTTTCTACAGACCTATACTCCATTTACATTAGCATTAGACAGAAGTTAAAAAACCTAACAAAAGTACAATAAACATGTTACAGTTATGACAGACGCCGAATTTGTTAGGCATAATCTATTTTTACAGCAGCAGTCGCACTTGATTGCAACCATTTTAATAATTTATCTTATGAAATTATGTGGCTTTCATTTAGTTGTATACATGCATATGTTATATATCATTCCAATTTAAAATTACAGTGTCAATAATAACCTAAAAAAGAAGCAGGGATAAGCAATTCTGGAAACGTTATTCGCGTCATTACAATTAAACTAAATTTAAAATATTACCTAATCTTTAAAAGACTTTAATTTTGTTTATATTTTGTATACGTTCATATTTAGTGGTACTACCTAAGATCTATTAATCAAAATTATTTTATTATGCTATAACTTTATCTTTCTAATTCTGGTGTAATTAAAATAAGCACTTTAAATCTACATAAAGTAATTTTATAAAGCTGAGAAAAATAATTTATTTAATTTGGTTTGATTTGAGGGGATTGCTTTTATTTTAACGCGCTAATCTCTGAAACTACTGCTCCGATTTTGATTTCTTTTCCGCTAATAGGAAAAAAATACTATGTCTCCGAGTGCTTTAATATTAAGGATTCGTAGGATTTTATTTTGTAAAAAATAAAACATTAAAAATCATAATAAAATAATAAAAGCGATTTTATCGAGTGCTTGTACTTTTTACTGTGTACCATCGTACTGATCTCTTAGCACAATTAAACTCTCTCTTTAAAAAACAGTCAAAGTGATTTAAGATAAAAAGCGAAAATCTAGGTTGAATCTAGTTACGACTTGCACTTATACAACTTGCATTTATAAAATAAAAAAACCTTCGATTAAATTCAAACACAAATATTGTAGGTGTGTTTTATCTCAAAATATTTAAATTGGGGTGTTTGAAGTTTTGAGTCACTTCAATTACACATTGTATAGGGATCAAAGTCAAAGTCAAGTCAAAGTCATTGAAATAAAATAGCCTATTTCAATTACAATTTACCTTGAACCTGTTGTTGCCCGATGTGGAGCCTGCGTATGGTATGCCATGGAATTCGTAATGATCTCCGTCAGTTACCCTAGTGCCCACAACGGTACCCTGTTCGATGGTAACCGTAGGCCCCAGTTCCCCTGCAGCTGATGCTATAAGCACAGAACAAACAGATACTAGTCTTATTAACATGTTTTCTTTGCAACTGCGGATTCAGAACTGAATATATCCAAGAGAATCAGAATCATTTTTAATTAGATAAGTTTAAATATTTTTTTATTTTTGATAAAGTCATCGATCCGATGATAAGAAGAGTTAATTGATATAAGGCTTAAGCTGCGTTTACACGAGGACAGTCTTTCGACTGTCGAGAGATAATTATGAGTATACATGAGGTTGGTACGCGATAGGCATCAGGTGAATAATCTAGCTCACACTGAAATGTGTGCCTTACCGTGTAGTTAATAAGTTTTTAAACACGTGAGTGCAATAAATTGTCTAGTGATTATTGCCTTTTAGTCTCGTATGTACGTACTCACCTCTAATTGCGCGACAGTCGAAAAACACTCCTAGTAGACGCGGCTTAACACTGATTGTAAGTTTAAAAAAAATACCATTCTGATGACGAGCAATAATATTGTACGTCATCATTTAGGTAGCTATAAATAGGCTTCCGTATCTTGAAAAACTTAAAAAGATAAATGGGACCTGTTGCTCACTTCGTTATTTTTCAGTATCGTATGAAAGTAACAATAAAGTTGGAATGTAAAAAACTAAGAAGCCTTGAATTGGTAAAAACTTTAAAGAATTAATTCAACTGAATGAAAAGATTCTGATAATCGCGAACTCACTTACCACAAACAAGGATACCATCATCCCGTTAAACTAAAATCATGAAACTTGCTGAGAAGCAAGGAAGAAAACCGAAAACTTAAATTAACAGTAATTACGGACTATTATTAGAAACTAGCTTTTGCCCGCGACTTCGTCCGCGTGAATGTCGGTTATCGCGGATGCAGACCAAGCATGGGAATAAAAGAAACCTATGTCCTTCCCCAGAGTTCAGGCTATCTTCATACCAAATTTCATCAAAATCGGTTCAGTTGTTTCACCGTAAAAACGTGATAGACAGAGTTACTTTCGCATTTATTTAGTACTAGCTTCTGCCCGCGACTTCGTACGCGGATCCTGTTGCTTATGCCACAATGGGGTCGGCAAAATCGAAAATCTGAAACGTCTGATGTCGAATTCTAAGAGCCCGGGCTCTTACGGGAAAACAACGGGATGCGCAAGACGATTCGAGACGTTCAAAAAGTACAATTTTGAATCATACCTCCGATGGCGGAATATGTGGCGTAGTCAATCATAGGAGTATAGGTAAATGCACTCCGTTCCTTATCAACCCAAGAAAGGTCGCCATGCCATCTGAAGAATCGATGACAGATGACATCGACATTCTGTTCAGAGAATGTCGAAGTCGATCACAATTCAAACGTACGTTGCGCTCTTCTTCTGTCTCTTCATGCCGTACTCCAGCAATTCTTTCTCTTTCACTTTCTAACTGATTATGAATATTTTGTTGTGTGCGTGTTCGGGACAATATGTGATAATCTCGATCAGCTATGTTATTCTGTAAGAACTCACTTCAGATCTCACTTCTGATTCCGCGGTGAAAACTGTTTTAGGTAGTCTGTAACTCGATAAAAACTACGCTAGCGCTACTAAGTGCTGGCATAGGTGAAGTTAACTATTATTTCGTTACTATTTAATCGAAAAGCAAATACTTTTCACTTCTAGTAAGTGAAATCGGAAATGAGATAGGATTCGAATTCGCGAGTGAATTCTTACAGAATTGCCCTCCAGCAGTTAGTCGCGCATCACGTTCATCACTCGTTTCAAAAGACCTGTTAGTAGATGTGCGAATACGCTGAGAACTCAAGCGTGATTCTGTATCGGTAAATGCATGTCGCTCACGATCAGCGGACAGTCGCGCATCACGTTCCACACTTGTCTCTGAAGACCTAGAAGCAGATGCGTAGATACGCTGAGAACTCAAGCGCAATTCTTTATCCGTGCAGTCGTGCATCATATTCTTCACTAGTCTCTAGAGACCTGGATGTAGATAAATACGCTGAGAACGTAGGCGTTCTTCGCGATTTGAAGAGGTTTCCACGGAGCGAGTTGCAGTATGATGTTCTCGAACAATATCAAGTCTCTCCTGACGCTCTTCGGTAGATTCTTGGGAACTTATGATCCTCAATCTTTTAGCTCCTTTGAAACATTGGGAAAGATTTGACCTCTTTCTAGGCATGGTTATAGTTTTATTGTAAAGAATACCTGATCAATTAAAATTTAAGTGACTGCTCCCCTGCGTTACCGGGTAGGGTACCGTGTTACGAAGATAAATGGAAAAAGGAAATTAAACACTCAAATAACATAAGCCCAAAGGCATTCAATAAAATAAAAAAAAGGGAGTTTTTTCCAGCAGAGTCAAATTTTCAATGATATACCATCGTTATCAAAAATCAGTCCTAAACTGTTACCGTCTTCACCGCGTGGAGGTACTCCCACCTTATTATAATAATACAGTGAAATTAGTGATAGCTTTACAGTTAAATTTTAAAAATTACAGCTTTGATTTCCACATCAGATGTTATCTTCGATTTTTATAAGTCAACAGGAAATGCCTATCAGACCGAACAACTTTTGCTATGTGTTATGGTGTAGCTGGGCTCTTAGAGTTCCACATCAGCTGTTCCAGATTTTCAAATTTATTCTCTCAGCAGAAAATGCTCATCACGTGGAACAATTTTTGCTACGGTACCATTTTTGTATCTCTTATAGTTTAGCTGGTCTGTTGCGGTTCTGCATCAGGTGTTCAAGTTTCCAAGATAAATTATAGCCTATATGTTGCCCAGACTTAATACCTATTCAACAACAAAAAAATCATTCAAATCCGTCCAGCAGTTCCGAAGATTAGCGTGTACAAACAAACAGACAAACAGACAGACTTTTTTTTTTGGATTCGTGCTCTATTACTGTTTCTAAACCCCCCTCAATTATTTTTTTTTTAATATATTCAATGTACAGACACAGTTTTTTTACTGTTTTATTATATGTATAGATAGATAGATTTTTTAGTTTCGGTGGTAAGGATCCCGTGTGACAGTCAGTCTCGAAACTGTAATTTTTTAAAATTAACATTTATTTTCCAATTTCAATATCACTGTTCAATATTGTTCAATGTTTTTCCTTGTTTAGACCAATGACTAATACATAGATGTAGGTACCTATATAAGCCTCTTACATGCGTACATACACACTACATGCAAATATTTGCTAAATTGCACTGCAATTTTAATTATTAAGTGTCGTAAAAAAATGGTAGGAGGCAATGAGTTGACGGTACGATTGGCGTAGTGGTTGAGCGATCGGCTGCTGCGCTATGTGTACTGAATAAATACTTGTATGTCCTACGGGTAGTCGTTCCGAGTCTGGCTGTTTTTGTATGTATTTGTTAAATATCACCGTAAGGAGACATACATTGTTTGCCGTCCCTGTTAGGCGTACAGTCGCCCAAGCCCAGTCGCTCATCCCACGTGTTCTGCCTTCCCTTAATGCTCTCTTGGACGTCAAGCCTAACTGTGATGTGTTCGCAGATGAATGGAAGGCGATCTTGTCAGTATGTTTGGAGTATTGTGAGATGAGCGGGTGAATGTCGTTAAGTGTATTGTATAAGTCTTTAACTGATTTAATTGGCCAAGCGTGTATTCGATTCGTGACGAAAACTTCATGTTTTCGCGTTTTGCCCAGATCAATGTCGTAATGGTGTGAGCAGTTTATTTAAAGACAATTACAGGTTTATAAAGATTAAGTCTTGATTTAGGGAACAGCAGAGTAAAAGTATATTTTTAATTATGGTTTTTTAAAGCGAAGACAATCCTTTCATCGCGTTTTACGAAAATAGACGTCAGAGTTAACTTTCAGGACGAAACCAGCCATTACAGTATGCCAAAATATTACGTTTTATGCATTTTTCCAACATGATATACAGTCTTAAAGTCTACTACAGAGCCAAAATTACGAAAATATTACTATTATGTATTAAAAAACAACGTTGAAAAAGTACAAAATCGGTTCACTTTGACAATTTTTTTTACCAGTATTTGAATAAAAACATAACTGATATATTTATTTTATGAAAATAAAGGTTATGCTTAATATACAGAATTTTTCAGTTCGTTATACGAACTCATTTATTTTAGACAATTATTTTAAAAAGCATTGTAAAGCATCGCGCGCTGTCGTTTGCCGATCAATTTCAACGATTCGCACTTATTTCGTGCGTTTTTCTGATGCTCTCAAACAGACCATTGTATTGTACTAGTGTGTGCCAATGCTGCTACGCCGTTCTAGCAATCGTTTAGATTTAAAATAAATGTTAGTCGAATACACGCCCTTAAAGTAAAGTTAAATAAATTGTACAAGATACAGAAGAAATAACTAGTGCGGGACAACGTTTTTTTTAAACAAAAGAAAACTTGCCATCTCTGAAACCAGTTCGAAATGTAACATGTGCCTGCAATTGGAACAAACCAGCGCTGCTTTGCGGCAGGAATAAGTTGGTATGGTCGTACTTCTTTCCTGGACAAGCTCTTTCACAAGGTATACTCTACTACTGAATACTGACTGGATAATTACGTAGTTCAAGTATCAGCACTGTTATGGAGATGACTGTAGTTACGATACAAGTACAACTGTAAAAATGACCTTCTATATAAAACTTTGACAAAATTTGAAAGCGCTGCTTTGCGGCAGGAATAAGTTGGTATGGTCGTACTTCTTTCCTGGACAAGCTCTTCACAAGGTATACTCTACTACTGAATACTGACTGGATAATTACGTAGTTCAAGTATCAGCACTGTTATGGAGATGACTGTAGTTACGATACAAGTACAACTGTAAAAATGACCTTCTATATAAAACTTTGACAAAATTTGAAAGTGGACAAAATGTGTTCTTAAATTACAACATTTTAACACTATTGAGAGAAGTGGAAGGAAAATAGAGAGGCCTTTGCCCTACAGGGGAAAAAAGAAGGATGAAAAAAAAAATTTTTGGAACATAGCAGATCAGCATTTGCCTAGCCTTTTCACAACTATGTTGGGGTCGGCTTCCAGTCTAACCGGATGCTGAATACCAGTGTTTTACATGGAGCGACTGCCTATCGGACATCCACAACCCAGTTACTAGGTAATACGATATCCCTAGGCAAGGTCGATTGTTAGACTTTCAGACTTCTAACTACCTCTAACGACTGCCAAAGATCTACAAATGACAGCCAGGACCAATGACTTTACGTGCTTTTCAAGGCATGTAGGAAACTCTGTATGAAATGGATGGTCACCCATCCACAGACCGACCGCGGCAAGTGTAGCTTAACCTTTGACCGATTGATCTGTACGGCATTTCTGTACGAGCTCCTCCTTGCCTGCTTGAAACATTGCAGATACACATAATTATATTATATGAAATTTAAATATTCAAAGGTCCCAGAGACAAAAAGTGTTGGTGCAGACATTAAAACAAAGGAAAATGTGTGCTAAATAAATAGGTCAATGACCTCATCCAAACAAATCCAAGAAAAAAACATGTCCCTTAAGGTACCGTTATTCTGTTTTCCCGTCATATTAAAATATAAACCTTATTTTCGTCTGCATACGGGTCACTTTTGATATTTAAAGTACTTTATGGTCCATTTTTTCAGCAGTTCCCTTAGCGGGGGTGGGTGCTACGTGTGCGGGGGAGAGGGGTAGCGGGGAGGTTTCACAAAATGTGCGCAACATGTGTATGCGCCCGCGCCGCTCAGAATTCATGAGAATTTCTGATTCATTGACTCTCGTCATATTTGAAGTGAATTTTGTTTTGTCATAATTTACTTTTTGCATTATCCATTGATGATTCTTCTTTTTATATAGGTTAACTTACTTAATAATGTTAGTAGACGGTATTTTTTTTTAAGATTACCTAGGGTCTATGTATGGTAAGGTGTTGGTATTTCTTATAATATTATTTTTCATTTTACAGACTGTCTATCATATTATTATTATATTTTTAAATAATAATATGAAAATAAAAAGATTTAAAAGCGTTTATTATTTTATATCACACAATTTTGAGCCACAGTTAACTTGGCTACATTAAATATATTAATAGATTACTTTAAACATAAGAATAAATTATATTAAACAAATTAATAAATTAACACCCTGAATAACACTTTTATTATACCAAGACCATAAGACCAAAGTTTATGTTACCGCAGTATCGTTTTAAAATTAAACAATTTGACGTAAAACTGACTAACCACAAGATAATAATACCCTTATCCTATTTACTAAATTTCATTGAGTTCAGTTACTTATCGATAAGTAACTATAGGTATATTATATGTATTTTAAACTATATATTCTTTGAACAATAGATGGTGAACAGCGTGTAGCCGCGTTCTGACCAAATTATCCTAATAACTAGTTTTGCATTTTTTTATATAATAAAATGTGTACGGAATATACTTACAAAATTGAACTGAAAAAAAACACATATTATTTTATTACTTACTTACTTACTTATTATTATTTTTTATTTTTTTACTATGTAATTTTAATCGGCAGTACAAAATGTAGCTTTTACTCAAAACTTTTATAAAACAGTAAATAATTAATAAAAAGGTAAACTCTGACCTTTCAGTTAGGTATTACTTTTGACTCAGCTCACTTAATAATCCACTACATTGATATTATTTTCCAGAATAGGCAGCGAGTTGGAATCCAAAATCCATTTAGTAATTTAAAAGACAAACCCCTAAATTGTATTATCTCCCGTCTCCCGTCTCCCGGGTTGGCTCGGGATGCGATGGTCCTAAACATGTGTCACACCACGTGGGTCCTGGGCACGGGAATATTAAAACAAACAATCTTATATGCCAACTAAACATGGTATAAGAAACAACCTTAGATGTAAGCAAATTAGACCGCAATTGGAATGGTACAGATGCAGTCATTACGATGGTAGATGTAAATCAGTGTTACCTTGTGGGAGACTCCAATGAGACAGGCGAAAGGTTAAACGTTATGCGTACCATATTGAACAACGTGCAGCGCTGAGATGGGGAAAAAATGAGATTTGTAACAAAAACTGTTTTGGCGTAAGTTTGTAGAATTCTGTTACTTTCAATGTACAAAATGAAAAAAGTCAAAACTACAGGTACAAAACTACAAAGTAATATATATTTTTAAAGCTTATTTTGTACTTTATTTATTTAGGAACATATTTTATAATCGCAATGCGTATGTCAGTCCCATTGTGACCTAAATACACATTGGTCATATCTAGGTCATGAATCTAAACAGACTCTTCGCATCATCGTCATTTAATTGAGCCAAGATTTTATGAAATGTGTTTACTTCAAGTCTGTTCAAGATCAAGACCCTAAACAGGTAATTTCAAGACTCATACCGAACACAGTCCATCATTAAGTGGTGTAAATCTTCAAGAACGTCACACTCCGCACAGTTAGGCGAGTTCATTTTTGTTATCATGAACGCAAACTTATTGCATGGACTGTGTAACTGACTATGACGTAACAATTAATTTTCGACTTTAATTACTATCTAAACACCGGGGCACAAGAAAAAGCTGACCAGATGATGAATTTATACCAGACCCCTTTGTCTAATGAGCGCTTATCAAAATGTTCATTCTGATCAACACAACACTTTTTTAAGCTAATGGCATTCCATGTAAAGAAAACAACTTCAATAGTGCTATTCTGTAACTAGACCGGACAAGTGCGAGTCGGACTCGCCCACCGAGGGTTCCATACTAATCCATACCAATTATTCCTACATTTAATATTTTAAATGTGAAACTAACTCTGTCTGTTACGCTTCCACGATGAAACGGCTGAACCGATGTTGATAAAATTTAGTATGAAAGTAGCTTGATACCTGGGAAAGTACATAGGGTACTTTTTAATTCGGGACTTTGTCTGCATCCGCGGTAACCGACATTCACGCGGACCAAATCGCGGACAAAAGCTCGTTATAAATAAATAATATATTTTTTATGATTTAATTACAAAAGTATAGTTTTCAGGCTTTTCCTTGTATTTGTAGTATAAGACGATATTACTTGCCAAATTTCATAGTTCATGATGATGATGTGATGTAATTATATTAATTACTGCTTAACCTGCCTTATATTGATTGTTCATAGCTAGACAAAATCGAGCCCATTGCTAAGTAAAAATACCTAATTTCATACTTAGTATAAATATGTACATATATATATTTGACTCTTTTTATACACTGCTCAGGCTCACATACTGATTCGTTGTTTGTTAAAATATAAGGAGTGGTCGTCTACTGTTTCAACATTTGTAATAATATGTGAACACTGTGTATCTATGTACATATAACTTAGTCTGTCATTCCTTAATCTGTGATACTTTGTACACACTTTCAAATACCTAGTGTTTTTATGCAAGGTACATCGTATTCACGTATAATTATATAATTCCTGTAAATGCAAATATTGTTAACATCGTTTTTAAAAGAGTAAGTATGGAGTTTCTTGCCCATTCTTCTCCATACAAAACTACCTTTTGGAATGGGCACCTAGAATCAATTTTTTTTTCTCATTTGACGTTCAAAAGTGCCTTATAATGGTCTAATTGAAATAAATGATTTGACTTTGACTTTGACTTTGACTTTGACATACTTACAGGATATTAAATATGATGAATGATAGTTGATTTTGTTACATTTCAATATTTTAATTTTGTTTAGTTTTTATATAGCTTGCGTTTGACCGCAACCTGATATTGAGTGATGACACGACCTAATAAAACTTTAATAGGGTATTTTACTCTTTGTGAGAAAAAGTCTATAAATATATTATTGAGATAGTTTAGGCAAAAAGCAGTCGGAAAATGTTAATTTTAGTTCATGAAATAACAAAATGATTTTTTTAATGTATTTTCAAAGTTTTCAGGTTTGTTCATTTATTTTATAACACTATTATATAGTAGCCGCTATGTTTTTACGCCTTACGACTGTGTAAACAAAAAAATGTCAACTGTCAGTCAACCGATTGGCGTATATAAGCTTTGTACTTTAATTATTTTCGTAACCAACGTATTTTTTTAATTATTACACCTATTACAAAATACTATGGGTGTCAGACAGCTGATATACGTACACAAATACATTTTAAAGACATACATATATAGATAAACAACACCCAGACACAAGGCAAATACAAGTGCTCATCACACAAATATTTACCCTGGGCGGGAATCGAACCCGCAACACGTTGTGCAGCAGTCGATCGCTTAGCCACTGCGCCAATCGTGTCGTATAAATAATATCAGCGCATTTGATACACCGCGAACTGACGTCATTTCCGCAGAGCAATATGGCGTCCACTACGAGACGTTTTTGTCAAACTACGCGCGAAATTTGAAGCACTTATCGATTGAATTTTTATTTAATCGATAAGTGCCTTATTTTGTATTTATTTGGTGGCATATTAGCACTACAGAATTTAATTGAGACAATTTTCAAAAATGGGTGTAATACCCTATTCTGAATTTCATGACCACCCATTTTTGAAAAGTGTCTCAATTAAATTCTGTAGTGCTAATATGCCACCAAATAAATTACACATTACTGACACATTACTGGAGTCGTTTCAAATATTACAATTTACGTCTAAACAAGCAACTCCATATTGTTTTAATTACAAATAAAACGTAAACCAATACTTTGTTTAATAGCAATAATATTGCGTTTCCTCTGCCATTCGTGATGTTGTACTGATTACTTTATGGTTTTATTGGTCTGCCGCGAGAGGGCGCCGTGGTCACGTTCCATCCGTTTTATGTAGAGTGGGGATTGTTTTACAGTTTTGTGTACACATACGTGCTAACTGTAATAGCGGAAACTGAGCATAAGCTGCCTTGTTTAGGCAGGCTATTACTTTTAAAGTTTGCCGGCTACGGAAATCTTAAGGGTTCATGTACCTTTTGTATTGTGGGTAGTACTGGGTGGAGGTGTTTTATTGAGGGAGCAATTCTGGTAATTTTTTGGAACGGTAGCGTTTTCATTTCTGTCTCATCATCATCATCATCATCATACTGTTAAACAAAGGCTTCCCCCCACGTCGAGCGGGAACCTGCCGCAATTGACAATTCCCGTCATTTCTGTCTCAATATGTCAAAAATGCTTCTATTTTACCAACATTTTTGACAAGTTTTTGACATTAATTGTCGTTGAGATGAGTTTTTGAACGTTTTTAACCTTTTGATCGACACAGTTATTTATAGATGAGAAACCAAAATGTGACCAGCTCGTCAGTCGCGACTACATGACAGATTTCTGTACGTTCAGACGTAACTTGACGCCGAGGGCACATTTTTGTTGGTCAAAAGGTCTGATTTCGACTTGATCTGTAAGATATAGGCAGTATTACAAAAGTGTAAAGTTATAAATAAAAAATGTTGTCTTTATATTATTATAAAAAAACCACACACACACACAACACACAGCCTTGATCATTACAGTTTTTAGGGTTCCGTACCTCAAAAGGAAAAAAGCGGAACCCTTATGGGATGACTTTATTGTTTGTCTGTCTATTAAGACCCTTGTCTCGGAAACGCGTGGAGGAATCGAGTTGAAATTACTCAAGTCTACGGTCCATTGAAGTTGTGAAAAAATCAAACTTCTAAGTTAACGTGAAAAAAGATACGGCCGTTTATGCCGCAAAAAACGTATATTTCAACACTCTCATGGGAATCAAAATTTATAGTGTAATTCTCGTTGTCCTAAAACTATGAAATTTGGCAAGTAACATCGTCTTATACTACAAGTACAGGGAGAAGTCTGAAAACTATACATTTGTAAGTAATGAAATCATAAATAATATAGTCTTTATTTAAAGTACGTAATCAAGCATCGAGGTAAGCGCGGTCATAATTGTATGGGTGACTAAATCACGGAATTTGAATGGAATCCTCGGTCGACGAATCCGACTCGCACTTGTCTGGTTTTTTTTACAAAAACAACGTCTAGTTTGGGTTATAAAATAGAACTTACGATAAATTGTTCAACCGTAACACTCATTCCCAGTTATAATTTTGGTCATCGGTTGAAAGACTTTTTACAAGGCTCACATTACATCACATTTTTTTTATCTCTTTTTTTTTATATAATAGCCGATGCGGTGTCCAGGACGGATAGTTATTAAAACTACAGATTATTATATTTAGTATCATTCAGTATAGTGAAAAAACATGCTTGATATTTCAAAATATATATTTTCCTTCGCACGAAGATATTGCCTGAGTTTGCACTTAGATTAGACACATTACCTACTGGATTCTCGGCATTTTTCGCTTGTTTTGATAAGATAATGTAGGTACCATAAACTGTATTTAATCAGGGGAATCCCTGCATATCCACTACTAGAGTCGCCCTGCTTTCTTCTTTATTTTATGGTATTCCCCTATCAACGCACTATTTAAAAAATAATTTTCTTACATTAATTGTGTATTATATATTTTACATAGGTACTTTATTTAAGTAATCATTAAAGAACCCACATACCGATACTTTAGACAAGTCGTCCCGATACAAGTCTCAGTGCATTCTGAGAAATCGGCCCAAATAAACAATTGTCTGACTGGATAATGTTTTTAGAACAGGGATTAAAATTTTAAAGTGTATAGATAGTGGTGCCAATTCTGTTGTGCACGAACTAAATTCATTTTAAGCTATTTATATCTCTTTCTCTCCAATAAAACAAGAAAGAGACATAAGTATACTAAAGCTATCAATTTAAGTTGATCTAAAATGTTCATACAATTATAGTTGTCATTTGATTAAAAACACTGCGAAATTCAAGGGAGAAACTAATTTGACATCTCTAACATAGTCCTTGTCTGTCGCCGTCCTTTTCTTCAGCTGTCTGGTAGTAAGAGATGACAAATGCCTAATTTTAGTTTAGTTTGTGAACAAGGGAATCGGCACCATTAAGTAGGCAAGCCATATTTGAAATTGAGGATTCAAGATTAAAAGCCAATTCCACTAATTAACCTTTTGACTGCCACGTCAATAAAGGAAAAATGTGCCCTCATTGCCAAACTACGAATGACTTTTCTATTGAATACGTAATCCTATAGAGTAGTACCGTAACTCGTCTGTCATGTCTGTAGTCGTGACCGTGGCGTGCTGGGCACATTTTGGTTTGTCATCTATACATGACTGTGGCGGTCAGAAAGTGGAAAACGTTCAAAATCTGGTCACAGTGTCATCTCAGCGACATTCAAGGTCAAAACTGTTATTAGGGACGTTTCTGACAGATTGAGACTGAAATTTGAATGCAAACGTTTATAAAAGTTAGTAGAATTGCCCATTTCTAAGCAAGTCAAATTATTTTAGATTAGTAGTACAGTAAAGGTTGCATGCATATAGCAAGTTGGTCGAAAACATTTGACAAAATGTTTCGACTTAACATTTGTCGTGAAGCGGCAGATAAAATAAAAGAGGAGAATAAGGTATAAAGGTACAAGTGTATATTTACAATAAAATAATATGAAAAATGTAGTAATATTTATAATGTATAATGGATGAAGAATGTATGGAGTGTGTAGGTAGGTGTAGGTAGTAGGTGGAATTACGAATGTAGATGGGTTGATGATGAAGACTCTTGGGATGACGTCAGAAGGTGCAGACAGGCCAGGCAGGAAGGTGAAGGCAGGGCGTGGGTCCATAGCGTTCCAGGAAGCTCAGGCCGCCGACTCCAGCTCCAGCTCGGTAGACCTTGCGGGCTTCCTAGGTTGCAGGAACGTTCGCCTGGAGAAAGATTGCTAAAGGTTTAGTACCACTCGGTTTGAGCACAGAACAACCTGTGCACTGATTTTGTTCACGATGGCAGTTCAGGGCACAGAATAACTTGTGCACTGTTTTCGGGAGTATTTATATAACGATGTATCGATGGAATGGAGAAAGAATGAAGTATTCCAGGATTTAGATTATCGCTTACACTGTTATTTTGTAGTACTTCACTACACTGTATAGCTTTGGAGAGTAAGACAAAAAAGAGCTCTGTAGACATTTTCAGTGTACGAAATTTATCAGCTCTCACGCTTAAATCCACAGAAAAAAGTGATAGTCAAACGCTTTTCCTGACATCAAGTTGACAAGCTTTTTTCATCTATCATTTAATTTTGAAATTAGCATAAGTTTTACTCTATGAGTAGTAATGGCCAGAATTCGTATTAGTGTTTTACGAAAAGGTTGTCAAAGGATTTATTATGAGTAGACTTCATAGTGTTAAGAAATGCCCGATTTAAAAACTATTGGAATGTCACAAGATGACAGTAATATGACAATATAAACATTGCATGTCAACAATTATAAATACTTTCTAACAATCTAAGAAAGATAAAGAAAACCTAATGAATACGAGTGAAAGTAAATAGCAAATGAAGTGGGAATAAGATGCATATAAAGGCAACGAAATACTTAATTATCAATATAAATATGTTACCAAACTAACATTTCTTATTGAAGGACAATGTTCCAAGTAAGTCTATTAATGTACAATATCACACACTTTGGATTCGTTCTTTTCTAGAACGAATCCAAAGTGTGTGATATTGTCCAAAGCGTGTGTGGTATTTTGAATTTAGAAGCGTTATGCTGATCTTTATATCAGGGCGATGTTAGATCTGTTACTCGCAGAGTGCTAACATTGACGGATCAATATAATAATTTTATTTGATTTCCGTCTTTCATCTTTTTCGTCGGGAGTCGGAGGTTCTTGAACATAACTCACCAGAACATATTACGATCCGGTACCGTAAGGCTCAGAACGGTCTGACATTCTTGAAGTCTACAGTACCCACCTTTTTTTATCTACCTAGTTACTTACATACGCAGCTACGGCAGATACATAGAAGATAGACAACTAAGTTGCATCAAAACGGTCAGTGCACACAGAGTTTCAATATACTGAGGCTGTTGTTATTTTTTAATCCATACTTTAATATTAAAAGTGGGCAAGTAACTCTGTCTGCAACGCCTTCACGATGAAACGGTTAAACCAATTTTAATGAAATATCTAATAAAGATAGCTTGAATCCTAGGGAAGGACATAGGCTACTTTTTAATCGGCAACTTTGTCTGCACCCGAGATAATTGACATTCACGCGGACAAAGGCGCGGGCGATAGCTGGTTAATAATGAATTAGAAAATAATAGGAATCGAGTTCATAGTTGCGTAATTATGAGCAAGAAATAAAGGGAATTGCGCAATTTCCAACTCTATTTAAAACTGTTTTACCTTTTTATTACATCCTACGTAAATCTGAATTAATCCTGCTAGTTGCATCGCAAACCGCAAGCTAATGTAAGCTCAATTTTAGGGTGTGAAAATTTGAATTCCAATCTAATTCTATCATCGAATTGCACGCCCAATCAATAGATTAGTTGTAATTATCGCACGCCATCATACTGCACATTGATAAAAATCAATGACGCTCGAATTGTGGAATTACTGTGGACTGTTATCACTAAACCGATTACTTATTATCATTGTAAAACATACCTAATAAAATAATAGGTAAATCCTTTAGATATTTTTTATATGCCTATAATTTAGGTATGTTAATATTTTTTTACGGCTACTTGTTTTAACTATTGAAGTGTGACGTGATAAGATTTGTCTAGAACATGTTTTAGTTTCCGAGGAGCATTCTCAAAATTTCAGGCCACTAGTGTACTGGCGCCGTCATCATTTAATATCAAGAAGCTGGAACATAACATTCCTGTTAAAAAGTTGAGTCAGGGTCGATTTTTCAACGATTTCGTCAGATAACTTTTATTTAAAAAAAAATTATGACAGTTTGACAATATATTTTCTGGTTGTTCGTTATTTTGAAGCTAATAGTTTTATAGAATTTCATTCCACATAATTCTTTTCTCATAATTTGGTTTCATACGATAATCAATATGCAGAATATTTACTTTGAAGATTTTTAAATCATTGATTTTTGTTTCACATAATGTTTAATGTTAGAATAATCATTATCATAGAATAACAAGTCAAATATTCTTTATCCTTATATTGTCTATTTAATATAAAACTTATTACCAAGAATGGGGATCTCGGTTCTAACCTACTGCGCATGCGTGCAAGCACGCATGCAGCGTGCAAGCAAGTATGCAGCATGCAAGCAAGCATGCAGCATGCAAGCAATCATGCATCATGCAAGCGACCATGCAACATGCAGCAGGCATGGTTTCTGTCACAGCTCCGGCGTTGTGGGGCCCCGGCGGCGGCGGTCCCACGCGAGCTTAACGTCGCAAATGGTATTCATGCTCACCACCGCAGCTTCGGCTCGCGGGCCGCTTACTCCGCGCCTAGGAGGATTTAAATTACACTCTGGGCGTAGGGCAGACAAGACTACGTGGAGTCGGTTTCGCAGCGATTCGTTTCTGTCATTAACTTTTGTAACACAACATAATGACTTTAAGACAATATTTTTGTTATTGTCTATTTATACAGGATGGGGACGACGATATGACATAAAATTAAAATACTGGCAATACTAGTTCATAAGAATATTTTGAAACTATCAATTAAATCCTAAAAACGAAATTAAAAAAAAAAGTTCAGATATACTAAAGAGCATATAAATGTAACCAAAAAAAGCGGCCAAGTGCGAGTCGGACTCGCCCATGAAGGGTTCCGTAGAAGCAAGTAACATAATAATATAAAAGATTTTTTTTTTTTATATTTGAGTTGCTTTAATGAAAGGTAAATTGCGGTTTACGATTTATGACGTAAGTATTAAAAAAAACACATGTATGGGTTTGATAAAAAAAAATTGTGAGTTTCAGTTCTAAGTATGGGGAACCCCCAAAATATTTCGTTATTTTTTCTATTTTTTCGTTCAAGTTTCAACAGTATAGTTCTTATAGTTTCGGAAAAAAGTGACTGTGACATACGGACGGACAGACAATGACGAATCTATAAGGGTTCTGTTTTTTGCCATTTAGCTACGGAACCCTAATAAAACACTATATGAAATATTGGTTTTCTAACTTGTGAGCAGAGCGGCAACTTGTGGCGTCATAATTTAATATAATTAATGCTCAATAATAGTACATTATGGTACAAGTGTGTAATGTTGGTGATTACTGCTGAGGCGCCATTGAGACCCGAGCCGTTAGGTGAGGGTCTTAAGAGAGCCGAGGACGGTAATCATCAATACACACGTGTATCATACGACGTTTTTCAACACACTTGTGAAGAAAATAATACTAAAAAAATATTTTCAACAGTGAAAACGAGTTGTGAAAATTTTTTCGTAATGGCGGGAAAAAATAATCAGTTTTCCTATGCGCGCGCATCAAATAATGGCGATCGGCCATAGACTAAAACAATGAAGTTTCTTTTTTTTTGTCTTTTCGCGGATAGCGTTCTAGCCACGTACAAAATGGGAAATTCAAAGTTTTCTTTATTACAGAGTAAACAAAAGTTATATTTTAGTGAAAGTTTTATTTATTCAAAACGTACAAGTTGAATTTATCTATTTAAATACGACGTTGCATGAAATGAGCAAGCAATAGACATTAATTTATTTGTACTATTGAACACGATCTTTTTTGTATCAAAACTTTTTTAAGAACAAAGCAACTCAACCAATAAAATAAAAAAAAACCCTATAACTCACTTGTGAATAATAGCAATGAAAAAGTCACAGTTTGATTACAGGTGTCATTATATGCCTAATTGCGGTGAAATTAGAGCCATTTTATGAGCAAGTGTGTTGAAAAAACTATTACACCAAATTACCAAATCGTACCATAATCCTTTTTTGTGCTATTGCCATCCCCACCCTGTATACATTTTCGTCGACATAAATTCCATGGAAAAATACACCGAACAAACAATATTCGTTAAAAAATAATATGTGATTAAAAATTCATTGAATTGTGTTTCTGTGAAATATGCTTCATTCAAGTAAATAGTCTTTGAAACAATAATAGTAGAAATAAAAATACAAGAACCAAATATTACATGAAACATTTTCTGGGAGAAGAATGTTATGAAATTTCTGTCTGCGAAACAAGGGGACACCATGTTTTCTACACAAAAATTTTCAAGACGCCATGCTTATTATTTCTGCACTGAGGATGACCCTACACGTGCTACTACCACAACCCCACCACAGCTTTGCAGATTGGCAGCCACACCCTAAACCGAGGCCCGTATACCACAGGGGGTGCGCTTAACGTGTAGTCGCTTAGTTTATAAGTTTTTCGCCCTACTCTGAGGCCTCAAATGTACGATAAGGCACCACAGGAAAGTCTGGTCAGCCGAAAACCTCCAAGGTTTTGCAAAAAATAAGCAACCCCACCACAACGAAAACATGTTAATTTGTATGAAAATTAATAGTTTCACATAGACTAAATTTTGACACATTGAAGAAACGGTGTTCGTCGCAACCAACTACATCGCAAAGACTTGTTTCTATATAGTGACCACAACGCGAATAGAAGAAGCTGCTGCAATACTATTGAGTGCTGCTCGCTCATTGTATGTCGTGTGGTTGTGATACGCGAAAAAAGACTCTAAGAGTTATCTGACAATTGAAAACTCGGCCTTTACTGCTTAGAAACCCGCCAGTGTCCTGTCAATTAGAACTCGCAAGTGACGGTGTCAGAACATTGACGATCGTAAAGGAGACTGGACACCGAGTAAAAGTGTCGCAGAGGACCATGGAGTGATTCATACTCGATAGAAATCTAGATCGAGATATTTGACACCGATAGCCAGCATCGATGCAGTCACTTCATTAATCCCTTTAAATCTTGATATTGTACTGAAAAATCGCATTCATTTATCGGATTTTGTAATCTTGATGGCCGTAATATATGTATTACTTCCAAATATGCTCACACACTTGATAGCGCTACTATAGTTCCTGTTGAAAATAATCGATGAAAATTCGATAGATAGGTACTATTTGCGCAGACTCTGTAAAAAGGGCATAATATAAAATCTAAAAAGAAGGTTTATTAAAGCAAATATTTGTTAATGAACCCTTTAAAAAGGTTAACATTTTATAGAAGATACGTGTTTACCTCAATTTAGGGAAAATATTTTAATCAAATCATATAAAATAGTTTGAAATATTATTTTGTAGGTAAGTATGCCAAGTATATTAAGATACCTGTTTTATTAAAATTATTTAGTTTAATGGAAATATAAGGCATTAGTTTCTTGTGTATAATAATATTAGCGATCTATGACAATATTATTTTCATACCTACTTGTAAGTGTCTTTAGAAGTAGGTAAGTTAATCCTTAGAACATCAGCTATCTGTCGTTTCAGAGATCGGCTAGAACAAACAAACAGACAAAAATTTAAATTGATATAATTATGTACCGTATACAGGGTGGGGATGGCAATAGCACAAAAAATTATAATGGTAGGATTTGGTAATTTGGTGTAATTGTTAGGGTTCCGTAGCCAAATGGCAAAAAACGGAACGCATATGGTTTCGTCATGTCTGTCTGTCTGTCTGTCCGTCCGTATGTCACAGCCACTTTTTTCCTGAACTATAAGAACTATACTGTTGAAACTTGGTAAGTATATGTATTATGTAAACCGCATTAAGATTTTTACACACAAATAGAAAAATAACAATAAATTTTGAGGGTTCCTCGTACTTAGAACTGAAACTAAAAAAAAAAATCTTCAAACCCATACGTGTGGGGTATCTATGGATAGGTCTTCAAAAATGATATTGAGGATTCTAATTTCATTTTTTTCTAAACTGAATAGTTTGCGCGAGAGACACTTGCAAAGTGGTAAAATGTGCCCCCCCCCCCCTGTAACTTCTAAAATAAGAGAATGATGAAACTAAAAAAAATATATGACGTACATTACCATGTAAACTCCCATCGAAAATTAGTTTGAACGAGATCTAGCAAGTAGTTTTTTTTTAATACGTCATAAATCGTAAACCGCAATTTACCTTTCATTCAATCAACTCAAATATAAAAATAAAAAGCTTTTATATTATTATGTTACTTGCTGCTACGAAACCATTCATGGGCGAGTCTGACTCACACTTGGCCGCTTTTTTAATTGAGCATTATTTATTAAGCATATTAAATTATGACGCCACAAGTTGCCGCTCTTCTCACAAGTTAGAAAACCAATATTTCATATGGTGTTTTATTTTGGTTACATTTATATGTTCTGTAGTATATCTGAACTTTATTTTTGAATTTCGTTTTTAGGATTTATTTGATTGTTTCAAAATATTGTTATGAACTAGTATTACCAGTATTTTAATATTTTGTCGTTTCGTGTCCCCAGCCTGTATACTTTCATATGAATTTAATAAAAACTGTTAATTTAATATTACACTACATTACATTACAAACAGACACTTGAATTTTATTTATTTGCACAGACTGCGTCATAAACTTTAGCAGTTTATGACGCAGTCTGTGCTCCCCTTTCCGAAGAAATTTCAATGCGTGGGGGGTAAGCAGTTGATGACTCTGTCTGTACGTGTCAAAGTCAAAGTCAGAGCATTAATTTTAATTAAACCATTTACAGGCACTTTTGAATTGTCAAGGAGTCCGTCAGTTACTCAGAAAGTTGAGGATAGTTGCTCGTTCAAAACGTAGATAGGTCTCAATGGAGAAGAACGAGCAAGAAACTCCACGGACACGCTTTTAGAACAAGTTTTTACATAATACTGGTTACATTATTCTTGTTGCTTCTATATGTGAAAACATTGAAGGTAATCTAGCAATACAAAATATAAAAAAAGAATCAAGATAAAATGTATTGATAGATCGTCTAGTTTCTACATAGGTAATGTAACATTTGGGTTACACTAGTAGTCTAAGCTACGTTGAATAAAAGATATGATCGACTTGTAGAAGATTATATTAATCAGATTTAGCGAGAGGAAAACTTAGGTAGCCCGCAGCTCAGAGCTTAGCTCGGTCTAACTCTGACATCACATGTCATAGTATCAAAACTATCTTCTACATCATTCAAATATAGGTATATTCCTAAGGTATCTAGAAAGTTCTAACCATAGACTAAATAGTTATGGCTTCATTACATAAGGCCTCGTTGGCGGGCAAGTCTCTACATCAGCTACGCCCCCTTCATGAATAAAAGGGACTAGTAGCTTTTATTCATGTTCTGAACGTTCTGGAAACCAATACTAGTTTACGAAGTAATTGACTAACTAACCTAACAATTACCTAATCCTATCGGAAGGTCCCTACTCTAAAGAGGGAAATTACAATGAGGACGTCTCTGTAGAGATGGTTTAATCCATGACGCATGGGGTAATCAACTAAAAGAATTAACGAACAACAAATACGCTCATGCCATCATGTCCAAACCCCACTCTACCAAAACCCTCTCGAAAAGGTTAGAGTGCATCCCGCTAAACAAAATGATATGGTCAAATCCATGTCCTCCTTTCTTGGTGACCTATATTTCTTCCTATACGAGGTTTACAATTAAATGAGAAAAGACTAAACTCGAAACAAACTTTGTTCACTTAATAACCCATGCGTGTCATCGACAGCTTACGCAGAGATTATACTCTGTTAGCGTAATTGGCTACGTCAGTGAACGAGGCCTGTAGGAGTCCTACGCTAACTACATCAAACAATCTACTAAGTAAAAAAAAAGAATAAGATACACGTTTTTGTACTTCAAGAAATGTGGGCACCATTCACCCACCAGTCTTCAGCTCGTAGTAAATATGAAAATACAAAAAAAAACACGCATTATTATCATGTCGAAATATTTCTAATCACATACATAACAATACACCTAGCATCAACTGTCCATCATGACAGACCTAAATAACCATGGCAACTATGCTGTATAACATCCAATAATTAATAAAATGACAAATAATACACAACCTAGAATTATTATAAACAAAAAGTTTATATTTAATTATATTTGTCGTAACCTACAAATGTCAAGAATTATTATAAACAAGAAGTTTCAATTCAATCGTATCCGTAAAAACTATTATGATACAAAACTGTTTAGAGCTAGAAATAAAAATTAAAATAAAATCATCTTTCAAAAATTGACAATAATAAAGTTTACCTAAAGGAGAGTTCATACTACCGAATATTTTCTTCATCAAAGCTAGTCGTAATAAATTATTTTTAACCGACTTCGATGGAATGAGGTTCTCAGTTCGACCTATATATTTATTAATATATTTTATTTTTATTTTCCTATGCTTCGAAATTAATAAGGATTTAAAACTCATACGTGTTATATATTTATTTATCACAGCAGGTTGCGGAACCATATTATATAATTTCACATCACGCGTGACCTTACCATTCGCTTCAATATAACTTTGGTTATCTGCGACGACGACGCTGACGATGTCTCGCGACGACTCGACGACAACATTTTCGTCCACCTCAACGAATGCCTTACCACTCGTCTTGCATTCTACCATCACCAAGTTCTCTTCCTGAACGTCAGTGATTATCATTATCTTGTACCTGCTGGTACAAAACATTAACTACTTCTTCTTCTTTCGGCACCTCGACATCAGGTTGCTCTGAAAGATTTCTACTTAATAAAATAATCGGACCGGACTGACCCGATTCATCCTTCTCTTCCTCGTGTTCTAGAGGGGACGAGACCGACTCCTGTGCCTCATTTTCATCTAGGCTGCTCTCTGGACAGCTAGACACAGCAACCACATCTTTTTCAACACTGCCTGCTTGGCAGCCATCTTTTTCATTTCTCTGGGAAAATGAACCATTAATATCCACCGACTTAACTTCTTTCGCCGATTCCACTACTGGAATTACGGCTTGCTGCTGTAAGAGTTGCCGCTTCCTTCTAGCGGGCCAATCTTTAGCGAATTCTTCCCTTAACTTATCGCAAGTCTCCTCGAAAGACATGCCATACTTGAAGAAAAGTCGGTAGTAGGCGTTTGCAGTACTCTTCATAAAACAACCCAGAAGTACTGGATAACCGGCTTCCTCCCATTACTTGCGCTGTGCAACCGCTTTGAACTGTTCGAGGAAATCATCGAACTCCAAACCCTGAATACCATAATAATAGGGCATATCTTCCCCAGGGAAATAATCACGATCATGACGATACATCGTGGTTTATAATAACATTTGAAAAACGACACAAATACTTCTCTGTATTTCCTTTTATGCGATGCCGAAAAATCGCTCGTCTGCACTGCACTTTATAATATAGAACGATTATACGTACAATTCTTCGCTGCTATACCAGCGTAATCATCAATCTGGCCTCACTAATTAGGCCTTACAGCTACTGCTGCTGGAATATTAAACGCTCTGGGGGCGAGCACTCGCTTTGCGCATCTGAAAAAAACCTTCTACCCGGCGCCTGTCGCCAATTTGTAACACTTGGGTTACACTAGTAGTCTAAGCTACGTTGAATAAAAGATATGATCGACTTGTAGAAGATTATATTAATCAGATTTAGCGAGAGGAAAACTTAGGTAGCCCGCAGCTCAGAGCTTAACTCGGTCTAACTCTGACATCACATGTCATAGTATCAAAACTATCTTCTACATCATTCAAATAAATATAGGTTTATTCCTAAGGTATCTAGAAAGTTCTAACCATAGACTAAATAGTTATGGCTTCATTACATAAGGCCTCGTTGGCGGGCAAGTCTCTACAGTAACATCTGCTTCATCTAAAATCCGGATTTCCGATAAGATCTATCACTATAACTTATTAATGATAAAAAATATACATCTCACTTCCATTACACTTATTGGTACATTAAACTCAAAAGTCTCCCTGAGGAGTGCGCTCGCGCCGCCGCCGCCAGTGCCGAGGGGAAGCGTTCAAAAATAGAATCCTCATGGATTCCTATGCTTGCATATTGCCATGGTACTTGAGCTTTAGCACGCGCCTAAGCAAAGCTGTTGTTATTTATGTTTAATTAAAGTAATATATAGTAGTAGATATAGTATAACGGGCTGGTGTGGTACATATATGAAGGAACAAGATTATACCAGCTGCGTTTTTATCGCTAAACATGTAATCATAATCATACTAGGTAATTAACATACAATCACACTATTACTAATAATATAAAGAGGTAAAGTTTGTCTGTTTGTAAAAGGTATAATAATCTCTGGACGTAGGTCCGATACCAAAAAATCACAAATAGAAAGCAATATTGCAAAGTGCCGTTACGATTGCATCATTTTTAAATTTTTGTATTGATCATATTCTACTTCGTAACGCATTGAAAAAATAAAAAAACAATATTTTTTGTGCTTTTTCTTTTTAGACGCTTACCTAGTTAATAGGTTTGGAATAATTGAAACGCAAATAAAATGGTGGATAGGATAACATTTTGATTGTAATGTTTTGTCATTCCCTATAATTGGTTGAGTGGTCGATTCTGTAAAATTCAAACAACAACTCGTATCTCACATCGCTATTTACTCTCACTTCGCATAACGTTCAAAATGACCTTGATATATTTGACACTCAGAATCGGGTTCGAGTGCGAAGTGAGCGTCGAAGTGACGGGGAAATTACCTTACAGAATGCCACTTCTTACGTCATCTCATACTTTATCTGTCAAAATCTCCCTGTCAATTTAGTTCAACTCGCTGACACGCTCGCAAGGGTGGCGCTAGTGTAAATTCGAATTATCAACCGAGTTTATAGAATTCCAATCAAGAAACTCACAGCGGATTCAAATACGAAGTTTAGAATGAGGTCTTACAGCCAGATAACAGATCACTTCATCTAGAGTTAACTAAGGAAGATTTATACAGAATAGCATAGCAGGCTGGTATCACTAGTTTCACCAAGGGAAATTTTGCCATGATTTTTTCATTTAGTTTTTCTCTTCACCACTCTTGGTTAACCGGTAGAGAATGCCTGAGGCATTAAGTTTAGTTTAAGCTTTGTACAGTCGAACAAGCTATTTGGTATACAGGCAAAAATATTCATCTTTCTACTACAATAACAATATTTAATTTATTTGCTTTATATTGAGCATGTAGGTAGCTACGAGGGATACCTACGTACTCGAGTTAAAAAAATGAAATAAAATAAAATATTGTGTGTGTAGTAGAAAGATGAATATTTTTGCCTGTATACCAAATAGCTTGTTCGACTGTACCTTTGTGCATGAAGTATAAATCAATAAATACATTTTAACAGAATATACCGTTTTAGCTATTCCTTAGTTATCTTATGTTGCTAAATATTTGGAATTTTCACGTTCTTATACAAAATCTAATCTAATCTTTTATTTAATCCTCTTGTAAGTAGTAGTAAGTACTAATACATACGTATGAGATTAAATAATAATAATTATAATAAAATACATTTATTATCTAATATTATAAAGAGGAAAGATTTAGCATTTATGTATGTTTGTAACGAATAAACTCAAAAACGAATGTGGGCTAATTCAGGTAACTAAATAAGTGCTGTTGCATTTCAGTTGCATAAAAATTTCGATCAAAACAACGCTTTTCGTATTCTCTACCGCTGTCAGACACGCTCGCGTGAAGTTCGCATCACGCGAGCGCAATAACGGCATTCTACTGTTGCCCGTTTTTGGTGCGTGCTTTGGAACGCAACATAATCGGTATTCTTCTATTCGTTTGACGTCTTAAAATAAGAGTTAAAAAGCACTAAAATCTGTACTGGGTTATTATTTTAATTTTATAATAGGTAACGTCATATTCATTGAAATCTAATCAATTATTTAGTGAGTAATATTTTTTCTCTCATGTGGCTACACCATATGTAAGTTTAGTAGAGTTTGGTAGTCGTACAGCTGACGTGCAGGTCACGCGCAGCTTGTACGCGCAGTTCAAAGATTACAAGAATACCGTATATCACTCAAACTTGAACTTAACTGCAATTGCACTGCAATTTCATCCGCGCCTCATAAAATTAAGTGAATTAGCCTTCAGGTCCGATTTTAGAAAATTTAAATTCTTTGACCATTAGAATGCTATATTATCCCTGAGTAACACAAGCTATATTTATCAATTTAAAAAATTTGGGATCCTTAAAAAATTACGAGGACGAAGTTGCGGGGAAATTGCTAGTCATTAATAAAGTATCAGTCATAGGAGTCGTGTGTTTTTAACGCCAGACAGATTTGTGATACAACGCTGTGGTATTATTAAATAAATTATCATCTTTCTGCCTCTCCTGTCCCATATTACTTAGAGCCGATGCAACACGTTTGAGAAGTGACCCGGCCTACAAGCGGGCCGGCACCAGTCGGGGGTTGCGAAAGTACCTCCAGTTCCCTCGACCCCCGAAATAGGTGTGAAATGGAACACCGTGGTGGTTTCTAGTCAGTAAAAGTCTGACAGACCCCTCCGCCGGCCCCAGGGCGGAGGACATACAAAACGATTTTCCACCCCGGAACAAAAAAAAAGGTGCAACACGGTTCTTCTTCCACTCTGTCCTGTAAGTCGATTCTGTAAAATTCAAACAACAACTCGCATCTCCAACGCTATTCACTCTCACTTCACATAAGGTTCAAAATGACCTTGATATATTTGGCACTTTGAATCGGGTTCGAGTGCGAAGTGACGGTGAAATTACCTTACAAAATGCCACTACTTACGTCATCTCATACTTTATCTGTCAAAATCTCCCCGTCAATTTAGTTCAACTTGATGACACGCTCGCAAGGGTGGCGCTAGTGTAAATTCGAAGTTTAGAATTAAGTCTTACAGAATCAGACCCCTGTCAACCGTCATGTTGTCACTGACTCTCTTCTCTTTCATATAATTCTTAACACGGTTTGGGCTCCGCTCACCCCTTGGATCTTGCCCCTAATTGCCTAAGTGTATCTACTCGCCCCTTTAAGTATTAGATACCCCAAATCGCCCCAATTGTAAGAAAATTAAAAGTACTGTCAGCACTGTAAGTAAAAAAAAAAAAATGGATATTTTATTATTTAAGTAGTATATAGTCGCTTTAGCACCTAGTTCCAGTTCATTTCTGCTTTCCTGGTAGTTTACTAAGATTTGTTATCAACAAAATTAAAATTATAAAAATGGTAGAAATAAAATGTCAAAAACACAACATTGTAGATTATCCATTCTAAACTATAAAGCAGCCATGAGTACGCACACAGTTTTTGTAAACATAAACATCAAACATGGCGTTATTCATAATGTATGCATTTTTCAGTCTAACTCATCGATCACTGTGATCGATGGTCTAACTATACCTTTTTTGGTTATATTCGGGCGAATCGATTCATTTAAAATATATTATCTATTTAAATGTCAATTTTCCACTCGCCTCTTCGTAAGGGGCCAATCACTACACCAAAATAATAAAAACCGGGGTGAGTGGAACATTTTAATCGAAAGGGGCAAGATCCAAGGGGCGAGTGACGCCTAAACCCTTAACACAGTCCATCTTGTAAGGCTTTTCTAAGAACAAGTTTTTCCTGAAACTAGTTTTGTTTTCGTACGATTTTTCACTCACTCACTCGTTTGTATTCGAACACTACAGCATGAAACAAAAAAAAAACCGCACAAGTGCGAGTCGGACTCGCCTACCGAGGGTTCCGTACATATTTGTAGGTACATATCCATACTTCTATACTAATCCATCTTTAATCTCTACTTAATTTTATAAATGCGTTTTTTGCGACATTAACGGCCGTATCTTATTTTCACGTTAACATAGAGGGTTGATTTTTTACAGCAACAAGGGACCGTAGACTTGAGTATATGGTTTTAATTTAAACTCGATACCTCTACGAGTTCCCGAGATAAAGGGTCTTGACAGACAGACCATAAGACGGACAACAATGTGATCCTATAAGGGTTCCGTTTTTTCCTTTTGAGGTACGGAACCCTAAAAATCAATCATACTCGCGTTGACGATAGACGGGCCAGGAAGGGTTTAAGAAAATGAAGCACAATTACAGCCTAAAAATTCTACGAACAAATGTTCATGCATAACAGAAGTCAGAATTTCCTTATTCACAAAGATCGAAAAACTTGGCATTTTCAAACAAAACAATACACTTGAGACAACACAGACATTGTGCTGTATCATTCATAATTTCAGTTAATTTCACACTTTCACGACCACGTAGCTATTTCCCATCGATTATTTTAATGTATGTTTCTTGGGTTTGTTTACCATTCTTGGTATTGTTTCTGTGTTTGTAATGAAAGTGTAATTAAACCCGGTTCTTGTTTAATTTATTTTTAGCTGCGGTAATAGTCCATTGCTTATGGCAGGAACTTGCAAGGGAAGTTGTGAGTTCGATAGCCACCCGATGTACTGATTGGATCCAATAAAAGCAGAATTGTATGAATAAAAAACTTGAATACCTAATATAAGCTTCCACTTCACCTATTTAACCTACGAATAAATTTTTAATATTTGACAGTTTTTCCGTACAAAAAAGTGTCAGATGTCAATATTATTCCAAGGATATAAGACTTGTACAAGGTATATAAAATTCATGAAATAGAAAAACAAATAAAATAACACAGTAGGTCTGATAAGTTTTTCTCTCATAATGTCTAAAGAAATTATATTTATTTTTATCACTGTACTATTTAAATCTTCAGTAACAGTCATTAATAAACTGTCGCGAATTAAAAGGTACAATTTCATAAAAGCAGAACATTATCAACACTAGAATCCTTATTCCTTTCACTAACACTTTTTCTACTTAAATCTCCGATACAATTTCCTGTAACATAATTACATAGAGTCATTTCAAAACCAATCTTATGCGGCACTTAATAAAACACAATTCGAAATTTCGCCAAAATGTAAACGTAGTGCAAAGAACTTCGGAAGAAAAACCCAAAATTGAACTTTGGTGTAGGGAATTTAAGGTTGATTTTGCAGTGTTGGTTTGTTGGTTGTTAAGAACCGACGTGGGTGTTTAATGGTCGAGGAGTGAGGCTTGGAGACAGCTGTCGTTCCCTCGGGCACCACTAAGGGTTTTGTTTACAGCACACTCTAATGACAAAGATCTCTGCGGTACCTACCGACTGAATTGCTTTACTCTGAATATTTACTCATACCCGGATTTATTATGGGTACTTCGTGTTTGAAGAACGATGAGTTGTGTTCAAGAATATTGTGGATAAAAATTCTAGTACTTATGGAGACACATTCTTAATGCTATTATGTATTAAGGCGCTAACAAGCGACTTTTACAGATTTGAAACTGACAATCACGTCAAAATATGTAGTGTAAATGATTTGAAAACAATATACCTAGTCTTGCCATAAATATTGTCACGAAGAAAAAACATTTTTTTATTGCAAATAATATTTATTACTTTTACAGTGTGTTATTTAATACATAAATATAAAACAATTTAAAATATAAAAAGCTTATTCGAAGCGGTCGCCATTGGCTGTAAAACAGTCCTTTAAACGTTGAGGCCAGTTATCATTAGAAGCACGCACTCTTTCCATGGGAAAATTCTTCACTGCCACCAGACTCCAAATAGGACTAGGGACTCCAAATTATCATGGCGCTTAGAGCAAGCCGCGTACTCTCTAAAACTGACTATAAATCATAATCCAGCGGATGAAGATCGGGATTAGACGACGGCCAGTCTTCAGCTCTGATAAAGTCCGAAACGTTCACTTCCAACCAAGACTGCGTGGACCGAGCTTTATGACCCGGCGCTGAGTCTTGTTGGAAGGACCATACTTGGTTATTGAACATGGTGTTGTTAAGAGGCTTAACTACCTTCTCAAGAATGGTATCTTGATACACTTGTGCCGATGTTTTGATACGTTTTTAACAAAAATATGGCTCAGTCACTCCTTCATAGCTAACACCCCACCAAACCATCACTGAAGTCGGATAATTCCCACGTTGTACTCTGTCGACTAATTGCGAAGCTTCCTTAGAGCTCTGAGCATAAATACGGTCAAAATGTAAAATGTGTAAAATGTTTCTCAATTGTAATGATTTTCTCATTCGTAAACAAAACTTTTCTGTGACCTCCCTTTGCGTACCGCTTCAGTAGTTGTTTCGATTTTACCACCCTATTCTTATTTAAATGATCAGTTAAAAAATGACCAGTGCGTCTCTTATAGGCTGCAAGTCCTAAGTCATCTTTTAAAATACGCGACATGGTTCTGTGTGCTATCTTCATCTCCCGAGATAAAATCTTTTGCTTTCGGACAGGATTTCATCGAATTCTTTCCCTTACTGCTTTTTCGTACGAACACTACGTGGACGGCCGGATCTTTTTCTGTCACAAACAGAGGAGGTCTCATTGTACCTATTAATAGCCCGGTACACAAACATTTGACTAATACCAAGCGTATGGAGAGTTTTAAAAATTGCATTTGGCTCCATACCAACTTTGTGTAATGCAATCACAGCGATTCGGTTCTCTTTCTCACCCCACTCCATTTTAATATCGCAAAATATTGTACAATTTATTGGTGCCAAAATTAGAAAACTCAATGAACAATCGTATAAAAATGACAGATTCCAAATTCAAATGTAATATCTTTCTTATTTTTAATTGTAACAGTATTTATGGCCAGACTAAGTATGTTAAACTAGAACATTATCTTAATCATTTAGTATGTGAATATTTTCGATTAAGTTTATATTCAATAATTTAATTAACTCGTGAAGTTGTGTCTGATGCAGACAAAACATTGATAATCACACAAAATCTACCAGGTTTATTTAAACAAAACTTTCACTATCTTACAGACAATTTTTTATCAATTTTTTAGTATACGTCTTTTTTTTATTTAAATAATACTATCTTTTATTTAATTTTTTCGGCTAAACTTTGAGAGTTTTGGACGCAACGAATACGCCGGAGTATATCGTCGCCTTAACAAGTAGGTACGGGTAATACTTAGATAAGATATTATTTCCACAAATCCACCTAAAATGTAGATTTTGCAGTGATTTTGTTTTTTTTTTAAATTGGGTAAGTTTTAAGTAGGCAACTATTGTATATTTTTTTTTGGGACAAGACCGCCACACTATTTCCTAACCACTGCAACTCCTGTAAGCCAGAATCAACTGTGGCGACCACCAGAAAAGCGAAGCAATGAAGCTCGACGAGTCTTGGACCAACGAATTAACGGATCCAAGACATGGATCCCGCATGGATATTCTAAGTACTGTATATCAGCCCGGAGATTAGAAGCTGGTGGTATGGCATTCCCGTAGCTCAGAAAGCACGTAAAGCCGTTGGTCCTGAGCTTGATCTCGCCCCAGTCGAATCGAATTGCTGTACCATCAGGCTATATGAGTTTAATTCCCCCATCCCCATTCCATCATCGGGCGAGCAGAGATACGGCGAAGCGTCACCGCTATATGGTTGAAGTTCCACGGTCTCGAACCAAGCGCTTTGACTCCACATTTATTGTGCGAACTGCCAGACTGTGGAATTCCCTGCCCGCCTCTCTGTTCCCTGATAAGTATAATCTGGGTATCTTCAAGGCACGAGTGAACCGGTTCATCCTAGGCAAGCGTGTTCCAACTTAGGCCGCATTATCAATTAAGATCAGGTGAATTACGGTCAAACGCAAGCCTATTTTATAGTAAAAAAAAAGTAAGAGAAGAGTGAGCAAGTTTACGCTCAAACACTGGTGCGTGTTTGAGTACAAACTTGTGCATTGCGTACTTGGATAGTCTCCATTGAGAATAACTACCAGGATCGGGACCGAAAGAATCATGGCAAGATTTGTACAAATAAATAAAGATATTTAGAGAAGTTGAAATTCTAATTCTGATATTCTTGGGTACCTATAGAGTATCTTCAGACATTTACAATATTTTTAAACCCCCGCAATAAAAATGGATGTTAAAGCATTATTTCAGAACGAAATGGCGACAGACTGACAGTAACAATGACACTGGCAGTTGCCGTTTCGCAGTTCTGACACTGAGATTGCATCGTTTTATGGGAAATAATGTCAAAAATATTATGATTATTTTTAGATTTTAGGTTCCACACACAAGTCACTTCACTTGTCTGCCAATTTGATAGATCCGTTAATGTCACTTGTCACTTTATTTTTTTTTTTATAAACACAAAATGGGCAACGATATGAAACGAAAAAATGGTTTTTTCATTTCGAAATAATTTATTTATGTGGGGGTTTAAAAATATGGTAGGTAAGTATATCAATCTACTCCTGATAATGTATCTCCACATTAGAAAATATTTTAAACCCTCTAAATGTTTTTTTTTTTCATTCAAATGAATGTGTGGATCTCGCCATGATTCATTGGTCGACTTTGCCACGTTTTGCAAAGGATGTAAAAAAACGCATTGAACTACGTAAACAAATTAAAATCCAAGAAACATAATAATCATGATTTGTTGTTTCCTAAAATATTTTACACACTTAAAATATAATTTACCTGGGCGACCGAGATTTGCCCGGTATTTTATCTTTTTCGTGCTTTTTTTTTTAATTTAAACCTAGCTAGATCGATTTATAGCCCCCGAAACCCCTTTGCATACTAAATTTCATGAAAATCATTGGACCCGTTTCCGAGATTCAGATTACATTCAGATCTACCATCATACCATCCATACCACCAACACCATCCACCATCACCACCACCACCACCACCGCCACCATCTTCATCTATCAAGCAGCAGCTTCTAGTAATTGCTCGTTTAATGGTATAGATTAAACAATTAACTTTTGCATTCTTGTTCTGAACGTGTCTTTCTGAGCCGGTCATCTTCAAAGTTCCATATCCAGCGGTCACTGTGCATGCGATGGACGTGATCCACCCAACCCCTTTTGACCCTGGCAGCCTTTTTACCTATGCCTGTTGTCTTACAACAACATAACCTTTAAAAATTTAAAATTTTATTCAACCTGTGTAATAAAATACTCTTACGAAAACTCGAAGCATTTGACCGCAACTTGTTAAATAATGACTTCAAAGGCAGCTGTATTTAACAGGCCCTTCAAAAAATCGACATTGTAAGTACCGTATAATTAATGACACATTCGTCAATATTCCATATTGACCTTGGTCCTTTTACCCGTCAGGTACAACGGTCAAGGTTCCATAACAATCGAAAAAATCGTTTGAACTACCATTTCACTAGAATTTTAATTTACTAGCTTTTACCGTGAATTTTCTTACGTAATTCTTATAATCATCATCATCTGTCTAGCCTAACCAGATGCAGCTGAATACCAGTGTTTTACATGGAGCGACTGCCTATCAGACCTCCACAACCCAGTTACTGGGTAACACGATACCCCTTGGTAAGACTGGTTGTCAGACTTTCTGGCTTCTGACTACCCATAACGACGACTGCCAAAGATCTACAAATGACAGCCGGGACCAACGGCTTTACGTGCTTTCCGAGGCACGGAAGGAACTCGATATGAAAGGATGGTCACCCATCCACAGACCGACCTATACCTATTAGCATAATAATTAACAGAATTGGAATAGTATTATTTGAAATTATCACGTTCTTACAAAAAACAATCTCTTCAGTTATATAACATTGGTACATACTATTTGTAAATTCTACCTATACCAATCTTTTGTATACGAATTCCATTTAAAATAGTTACCTATGTTGGTTGGTTGGTACGACGTCACCCCAATTCAGGGTGAAACACGT
Source organism: Charanyca ferruginea (assembly GCA_947361185.1). Classification (NCBI taxonomy): domain Eukaryota; kingdom Metazoa; phylum Arthropoda; class Insecta; order Lepidoptera; family Noctuidae; genus Charanyca; species Charanyca ferruginea. Next base: position 23,404,374 of record OX376058.1, on the reverse strand, counting down.
CACGGAATCATTTTGAAGGGCAACCTCCCTTGAACAGCTGATTGAATTTAGTTGTGTGCGTAGGGACGTAGATACCTAATGTCGCAAACTTTAACAAATCAATAACAGCAAATCTACCGTTACTAAATCAAGAAAGCGAAATTTAATCCAATCAAAGATATTTTAGATTTGCATTATTTATGTTGTTTAACGCACGGGATTTTTAAAAGGGTTTGAGGCTAAGTAAAAGCGAACCGATCGATCAGGTTTATGGCGTGGATATACGTGAATTGGGCTTCATTGCGTTGGATAAAAACCCTTTTTTTCCGAAAAAATTATAGAAAAAAGAAAAAAAAAAAAATATCATCTATGTACAGAGGCCAGCAAATCAAGCTACTACAATCTGTCAAATTTCTTTAATAGATTTTCAACTTTATAACAAAAGCATAAGGTTCATATTTAATTGGGAAAATATGACAGTTAGGTATGGCTTGATGTGCTGGCGTCTGTACAACGTTACATCGTAAAAATATATTTCTCTTCGGTTACAAATATTTTAAATTTCAGGAATAAATATACAAAGAACCTCTATTTTCATAGTTACTTTCAAACGATTTTTGACGTCATCGGTAGCGCTCGATCAAGCAGCTCTTAAGCTACGCTTGCAGACCGCTGTAAGCGACGATCGCGTCGTTCAGTGAATGAGTAAGGTAATCAACCATCTGAGAGACACAAAGCTTTAAAAATCGGAAAAAAATAATACGGAAAATGGGACCTACGTCTACCGGTCGCCATCATCGTCCGTCTACGTTGTACGTCCAATATGGATATTATTATTATTTCGTTTTATTCATTTCCTGTTGACCTCAAGAAGGTAGCTGGTGGTGGCTGGATGCGAAACGCAAATCGACCAGGTAAAATACCGCGTAATAAATTCTGTTGCGTAGTTTGAAAGATCTAAACGTACTGACAGCACGAGCTACTTTGCTTTTAGGGTTCCGTACCTCAAAAGGAAAAAAACGGAAACCTTATTGGATCACTTTGTTGTCCGTCTGTCTGTCTGTCTCTCTGTCAAGACCCTTTTACTCGCGAACGCGTGGAGGTATCGAGTTAAAATTAAAACCATATATCCTACTCATGTCTACAGTCCCCTTGAAACTGTGAAAAAATCAAACTTCTAAGTTTACGTAAAAAAAGATACGGCCGATTTTGCCGCAAAAAACGTATATTTCGACACTGTCAAGGGAATCAAAATTTATAGGGTACTTCCCGTTGACCTACAAGTATGAAATTTGGCTAGTAATATCGTCTTATACTACAAGTACAGGGAAAGGTCAGAAAACTATACATTTGTAATTAAATTATAATAATAAGTCTTTATTTAAAGTACGTAATCAATCATCGAGGTATGCGCGGTCATAATTGTATGGATGATCAAATCACGGAATTTGAACGGAACCCTCGGTGGGCCAGCCCCACCAAGTTTTTTGTTACTATGTAAAGATACCAAAAGCTCTTGTTACACATTAAGATCTTAAGTATATATATCTATAGCATACAATCAGTCTCGGATCTTATACAGTCGCCAATCATAGGTCAATCAGCATGTCTAGAAATAAGATAATACATAGAAAACAATAAGCAAAACTATTGATTTTAGAGAGTCAAACAACAAAAAAACATTATCATTCTCATTCATAATCAAACGAGAAATTACTATTCTTCAAAAACAAATAACAATCGCATTGTATTTCTTTTAAACTTAGAACTGTAATTCCATGTTAAAATGTAAAAATATAATATAAAAACTGGCCAATAAGAAACTATCTTGAATAATTCATCTCTGCTACATTACCCTGTCAATTTAAGTCCAACTGGTCATAATGTAATTATTTATTCATTATATCATAAATGGTTACTGCCCACACTTCCTCAAACTTCAGCCCTCGTCACATTAAATAAACAGTTCTACGTAAAACAAGTCCCTAGGCTAAATAATTATTTTCACGAACTTCCCTCCATTCAAAAAGTACTAAACCGAATTCATTCAACATTAAAAGCAGGCTTGTATTTACAAAGTTTAGTTTCTTGTTCAACAAACTGTTTGTTAGTTTGGCAAATATCAATATTTCGCTTGTTGAGAGATAAGTACTGAAACTTTCATTTGTTTAAACTAAACTTGGTAATTTGAGCTCTAAACAAAAACAACAAAGTAAACACGGCAAGAAAGTTCAACAAAATAATATCCCTCTTTATTTTCTACGTTATCTCTAAAAAATAGAGAATCTTTTACTTAAACGAGTTTCACGAATCGATTTTATAATCATTTTTGTATTTATTTAGCGCTTTTGTATGTAAACCATCTTCAGTATTTACTCATTACCGGATCTAATTTGAATAATCGTTTTAGGTTCTGAAACGTTTATATAATCGGAAAGGTTACAACCATAAATAATAATTATTATTCTGATCAGTTGAGGATACCAAACAAATTACAATAATACATAATTCATTATGCCGTGATTTCTTTCCGTGCTGGCCGCCCGCAAAACCACACGCCCTAGCTGAAGAAAGCTCTGTAGGGCGGGCGACTTCCTCGATCGCAGCGCCTCTACCGGCAGGCGGCGCGAACTAAAAACCGAGCGGTGATTGGCTACTTTGCGTGACGTCACCCCGTTTCCAGCCAATGGGGGGGAGCGCGCTCTTGCTCGGCCGCAGTCCTCGTCGCCGCGCCTTCGTATGAGCCGTGTGTCGCTGCCGGTTTCCCCCCGCACCCCGCGACGAACCGTCTCACCCGCATTCTAGTTGTGGGTGTCGCGCCGTGCAGTCCTCGCGTGTGCCGCTCAATTTAGTGCGCCGTTTGTGAGTGCTTTATATCCCGCTCGAGTGTCAGTGTGACGGAGGATCTCGTGCCACCCCGCGGAGGATGTTAACAGCGCACGGTGAGTGATGTCGGCGAGTCGTCGGACGCTTATCTCGCTGCGGCGCCACGTGAACTCGCTCTATTTATAAAATGTAAACACGCAGCTAATTTGATTTGAGACTATATTGCGGGATTGCTACTTAAAAGCGAGAGTACGCGTCCGGACGGCGCTCTAGTAGCGTTCGCAAATTAACAATAAAGACTCGGCGCGCGACGGTCGAGATTGCCGAGTTCCTGTAAGACGGACGACGTGCTAGTGACGTGTTGATGTCGATGATTTCAAACATTGAGAATCTAGACGTGAACATTCAAAAAGTGGATATTCGTCTGTTAACCTTGGATTGGTTCAGGGCTGGCGATAGCACGATAACGTGACCTTGGAGCGGAGTCTCACGAACGCCGGCCGGCGCTGGAAGCGCGCGAGCTCACGGAAAATGTCCAGTCCAGACAAACAACGATAATAGTGTCGCAAACACAATGATAATTCTGTTAATGTGAGAGATTCGTGCAGGAAACACAATGAGAAAATATCTTTAATATGCACTGTCAACTGAAACATTAAGAACGAATTCAAATACGCTGATCTCATTGTAAAGATATATGCAAATTGAACGAGCGAAACAACAAATTAACAAATGACATTGATTGCCGTCATCGAGACTGATAAAGCAAAGGAGATCACGCTAGTAATTTGGATGCGTTTCAATTAACGACGTGCAAGACTGTTTAAGTGACTAATGAAACGGTCGAGTGATTAATTCAAAAGAACGTGAATCTGCTTAAGTTAATTGGAGTACTCAAGGAATTGTCGTAAAATATTTAATTATTTGTCATAACAAACAACATGCTACTAGTGTTCCCTTTTCTAAAAGGCTGTAATTTCTACAACACGGTTTTCCCTTTATAGCTGTTGCAATTTTTTTTTCATAATGGCAGTCAAGTCGAGTCTGTCCGGTTGAGATACCTCGATACGGTCAGGTTCGAGGCGTTGGTCCCACGCCTCGTTCCACATACTCAATTCTTTCGATTTGCAATCGTATGGTCAGTGGGCCTGACACCGATTAAGTGATATACGTCGCCACTAAGAAGATTAAGATCAGAACTTGAAGTGTAAACTTATATTATTGTTTGAGAACTTCTATTTGAAAGCTATTTAAAACAAAACTTATTCAAATGTACCAAAACCTCTTCGTGCTACTACTGCACCAAGGTCAAAATACGTTTAATCCGAAAAAACTGGTAGCAAAAACGAAACTTAACAAAAATTAAGAAGATTTGGGATTCTCATTCGCACTTACGCACATTCGAATGTTAAAAGAGCAGTTGCCATATGTACAACACGTATTCTGTCTAGCGTATAAGAACTGTATACATGTGCGAGTAGGACGAAGATAATTCGCATCGAGTGAGCGAACCGGCCATGCGAGATGCTCAGCCGTATCATAAATATTAATCAGGCGCTGGTGTCAACAGCCACCGCGTAACGTGACACCGCCACGATCCGCTGCTAGCCTGGTACTTGAAGTAGACACTGTACTCCAGACAAACATGACAATTGAACGTAGGACTGACATGGCTACTCATAGAATGCTAACAGTAAGGACGAAAAAAACATGTAAATATTACGCTGTATATGTATTATCAAACCTTTACTTTAAGAGATATTTTGCATCAGATTTTAGATGGTGCAGAAGATAACAGAGATCAAATATTTGTTTTCTCTCAACTGGCTCTTTCTGTTGCAAACAGACTTGTGAAATAGTGATAATGTTATCGTTTGCACATCCGTTTGTGCTTACGCATTCAGCCATGACCTGCCCTACAACTCTCAGACTCTAACTGGTGAATGCACTACAGTTTTATGTTAATTTGCTCTAAGAATTTGAACAGTAGTTAATTCAACAAGCAGTATTGGCTTAAAATGTCTGTAAATGTATGGTAATCCGTAATCTCCTAAACGTACCGAGATTACCTATACTCTCGCTATCGTTCGATGGTTTACATGGATGATTGTTTTGCATCTCTATATGTTACATATTACTGTTTTTACAAACAGTGAAAGTATTTCCATGTTCATTGTTTCGATATCAGACCTTCACGAATATTTTACAATCAGTTCTTTAAGACTCACTGCTCTTCACTGATAAAATCAACGTTTCAATGTATCGGAAGTCTTGGGTGTCGTCGTCGGTTCTTCGCACTATCGACCTTCATGTTTGACATTTTACATAAATCCATAAACAGGTTTAACTTATGTACGTAATAAAAAAACAAGAATTAGACAATTCATTTATGTGTTTTCAAATGAACAATGAACACAGAGCGGGTATTAACTTAATAGGTTCTAGTTTTGAAAGATAGTGGAACTAGTAATTTAATAATATTGTTTAATATGATATCGGAGTCGCTGATTCGTGAACAGTTGCTCTTTGATATTCAAATCCACAAACAACGTTTTCTTTTTAAACACTCGCTTTACACTTGTTTCCAAGCGTTTTACTTTGGTCACAAACATGCACTTAAGTGGACAAATAGGGACATTGTTCACTGATACACTTACGATTAAAATAGTATCAGCAACATTAATAATTATGTAGACCTATCACTTGCTCTACATGTTTATTATAATGATGACAACAGCATTACACCGAGTACTGAGGTTCAAATAATTGACAACGACGTCGAGTTATGTCTCGAGAGTTGTTTTGTATAAGTAGATGTGTACTTAAAATGTAATTAAAAACGAGTTACCACTACGACAGCTTGGCTTAGGGATAATAAAGATTTAATTGCACAGGGTCTGAATAGAATAAAATAAGTGAAATTATTCAAAATAAAACAGATAGAAATCCCTTCACTCGCAAGAGATCGCAGTCAAGATTATCTTTGCAGACACTTTACAGGAATGAAGACTTTATCGGAAGACGGATTACAGAAGTTTGAGCGGATATCGAATCATTTCATGAAAATTAAAACTGGACATTTCGTTAACTCACTATCTTATTAAAAAAGAAAGAAAATATATAACAAACTTATCTATAATGTGATAGAACATTCAGATAGTTTTGTCATGGAATCAATACGATGATTAAGAAAAACGCATTTAAAAGGAAACAATCAACCAAAAGTATGAGAAGTGAGCAGATACAAGCAAACGGGGTACTCCGACGCAAGATCAAGACACGCCGGTCGCTTTTTGCTCGACAACGATGCGTGTGAGCACATCTGCAAAGTTTTTGCTTCTGTATGTGTGTGTACGACACGTTTTTTGCTAATGTGCGGGTACGCGCCAGCGGTCCGCTTGTGGGTTCTCGGCGTGCGTGTTCAACTGTCTTTTTTGTTTTTCTTAATTAATATTGTTCATTTTATTACCGAACTCTACTACTGAGTAAATAAGAAAATATTTCTTTTATTCTTTGTTTCCATCATCATAAAATATCGTTAGTGTTAACAACAGCATTGTCTGTTTATATTATGTTCATAGTACGATCACCTGGTACTGAAGAAAATAAACTATTCTCTAAAAATCATTCCTGCATATACCTAGGTAAAGATAATTATACGAATGTCACCTTAAGACGATTTAGAATGACAGCAGAATTAAAGAGTAAAACCGATTAAATATGATCGCTATTGTAAATGTACCAGAACCTCATATTTATGTGCCATATTAAGTTGACATGACATTCAATGTAATAGTTAATCAAAAGGATCAATGAAACGTTAAACTTCTAATAAAATGATAATTTGAGACAGACTAGGAAAAAGCATTTTAGTATTCGCCCGGCAAGGAAACCCAGCCGCTTGCTGTTACTCAACATGTGACTGTATAGATAAGCGTGGAAGGTTCACTTTTGTTTGATGAATCCATATAGACATGTAACGTTTATTGATTGTGACACTCGTAATAAGAGTCACGAGTTGTTGCGTAATGTGAACAATCTCGTTCACTTCATGTAGAATACTAAAGCGTATTTCTTCTTACTATGTGTTACTTGCTTGATTATTTGTTGATATTCTTTTAGCAATTTTTCAGTAGGTATCTTAAAGGTAGGACTAGTATAGTTATCCTTATTGTAAACCCAAGAATAGCTGCAGTAATTCTTGACATTGCAATAACTTCATTGAAGTGCAATGCCTCCTTAGCAAAGAAATAAACGATCGATTAATAAGCACATAATAGCAAGTGCTCAAGAGTCTGCCTTTTAATCTTCGCTAATACACAAGTCACTTGAAGGATTTCAATTTAATGTTATTACCTAAGCAGGTATAATATGAAGTGTTACAATTTCAGTTTCGCAGTACTCATTAAGTATGTTTTCCGTCAAAGGGCGAAGTGGGCGTTCAGCCGGTGTACCCCAATGATTCTCATATTTCAATTAGTTACTCGAAACTCGAAGAAAATTCAATGTAGGTAGATATTATTCAAGTTCATTTTCGTTGTATCCAAAAACACTCATAATATAAATATATTAATATTTTAAAAACCGGTTTTATTCTAAATATAACTGTGATAGAATTTAATTTTGCATTTATTATAAAAATGGTAGGATTTTTTGGGGATTTATGCAACAAAAATCGTACGTAGGTAATAACAATTTACCTTGCAACTAATTATGTCCGGTTTTCCCGATGACAGGGACGTAGACAGGACATTTACATCTTATCAGCATAAAAACCCCAAACACAGCCATCAATAAAGTTTTTCCGCAACATCCAGAGAAAAACAGATTTTAATGTCCCTAAAAGGATCCCTTTAGAGACATTAAAATCCATTTTTCTCTCTGTTACCAAAAAAATGTTGTGTCACTTCTGATAGATGCTGCGGCTGGAAACTTAAAATCTTCCACGTACAGTGTCACCCTAGAGCATTCGTTGACAGACGCGCGTCGAGTGATGGATGTGCTCTTATCACGTTTGATAACCTTCCGACGTCTTCCCCCGGCACCGCACCACGGAGATGCGATATTTTAGCGAAAGTGCGCCTATAAATATCAAGAATATACATTTTGAGATGATTTTTTATATTCATGCCACTTGTTTTGATCGTAGGAGTCATCCTACATTATTTATGTCAATAAATAATTATATTTTGTTCATTAGCAATTCTGAAATGGAATACTTATGTTTTATAGTCGACTAGATTTTCTTTCGTGATTTAAGATAGGCGTAATTTTGTTTTATATATCATATAAACAACTAAATTGACTTCAATCTAATGTGGCTTTCAATGAATATAGCAATAGTTAAAGAATAAGCTATAACAAAGTGCAATGAAGCAATGCAATAAACAAAATTTATGCAGTGATTAGAACAATAACTATTTTAGTTATTATCCAAAGTCACGTGAAACATGAAGACGTTTGAATGAAAGAGCACATAAACGAGGCATGTAGTGATTTAAATGAAAAAAAAAACTCAAACAATCAGTAATAATATTCTATTACTTCATTTGCATTTATTGATGATATCCTAAATACTAATTCCAAGTAAAGAACCGGGAATACCACCACCCCATTTCTACCCGTGGGTGTCGTAGAAGGCGATAGAGAGATATTGACCAGATGGGCAGCAGCGTCCGTCTGAGTACCTTAGCATCTATTGCGATAATCAACATGCATCGGCCAAGCATGGTGATTACGACTGAACCTTTTTGGGATGGGATAGACCTATGCCGAACAGTGAGCGTCTAAAGGTTGATGATGATGATGATGATGACTAAAGTACAAGTAGTGTTGTTTGGGACCCCTTTTACGCAATACACTCACAACGTCTAGAGAGCATACAACGGGCTTTCACCAAACACCTTACATATATGACCCCTGGCTTATCCCATAGGTGTCCCTATCAACAGCGACTGAGATTTCTTAAAATGACGACACTACGCCAACGGAGAACTATGCATAGCCTTATGTTCCTTCACAAACTAGTGAACGGCCATTTGGACTGTAGTGAACTGCTATCGCGCATTTTATTGAGTGTTCCACGCAAAATTCCACAGTTCCCATCACAAGATTGTTACAGCGCCCTTCTACCACCACAAACATAGGTCTCAACTCACCACTCGTTAAAATGTGTGACAACCTTAATTCATTGACTAAATCCGTTTCCGAAGTAGACATATATAATGACTGTAAGGTGAAGTTTAAGTCAAGAATCATGGCATTTCTACACAATAATGAAATGTAATTATTTATTCTGTTTTCTCTGCCTAGTATTTTATTTTAAATTTTGTTTTTCTCTATTAAGTATTTTAAAAGAATTGTAATCCTAAATTAAGCTAGCAACTAAGTGGAAATCTGGCGTCGCTTTGGTCAATGTTGTGTTTGCCTGTAATTGGCATATATATTAGAATGTAACCCTAGAATGTATTTTGTGTATGTGTATATGTGCTGTGGGCAAACCTTAAAGTAAATAAATAAATAAATAAAAGTACAATATTGAGATCGACCAAAAAACGCAGAAATAAAACACGTTTCTTGAATGGTTAAAGTTTAAAATGAAAGGGCCCTTTTATTTTGAACTTTATTATTTGTTTTTACATCAGCCATAGTAAGATGCACTCTAGGAAAATTTCAAGTGTCTACCTATTACGGTGCAAAATTTACAGGCCTATGACAAACAGATGGAAGATACGGAACCCTACAAAAAAAGAACAAGACACAAGAGATTTTGATATTGTCACTTGTAAAAGCTATAATTGTCATGATGACATAGATGATCCTCGTGTACCTAATAACGTTTACTAATTCTTGGTCTTTGACTGTTTTATCTTCATTGTTGATCTCAAAAACAACAGATACATCTTTGTTTCAATTGTCAGTCTAGTAACAGGCTGTTATCGCGGAAGTGTTTGTACTAGTAGGTAAATTTACTCTGTCAGTAGCATGATCTACTGCAGGCAAAGGTCAAACGTTTAGATAACCTCGTGACTTTTCGTACGTTGCGAGTTTTTTACATCTCCGTTTACGTGAACATTCCTATCGTCTTCTTCGTCATTTTTGTTAGAAATGCTCCCTGCATCATTATTGATTCCTATTTTGTTTTCATTTCCTGGTTGATCTGGTATTTTTTTTACCATAGAATACCATAGAATATCTACGTTTGTTTGTTCTTTACAGATTTATCTTCGATAATATATCATATTTTTTTGTTGGCATTGAAACATTTTATGTTATCTTGCTTTCTTCAACAACTTATATCCTTAAGTTTTTGCTCCAATTCACTTTGGTTATCAATGAACAATTCAATACTGGAAAGGGAACTTTCGAATGACCTCGCTCTGACCTTATCACAGCTTGTAATTATACAAAAAAGGCGATCGGTGGAAGTGAGAGGGTATTTTTTGTTTTTTTTATTTAATGAACACCCTTTGTAAATAATAAACAATCTGACGACACAACAACTTTAACAAGTGTGTAAAGAATTCTTTGAATATTTTATTCTTTCGTTTTCGTTTTAGGAGAAACGATTTTATACTACAAAATAACATTCAATTACTATTATCTACCATATGGTAAATTGTATCACTAAACGGCAACAAAGAAGTCGTATACTATTCGTATTGTATTTAAAATAAAAAAACTAGTCTTTAATACAAGTAGGTACCTAATCTTAATAATTTGGCAATGCAATTTGAACATACTTAAATAAATTCCGTTTATGTAAATTCTTGTGCACCTTGCTAACTACATTCAAAGAACATGGATCACATGTAACAGTACATACAAACAGTCTAAGTCCAAGACAAATACTAGTAGCAAAAGCCATTACAATCTGCGCCGACGCAGTGAGTTTAAGACTTCGCTGGTGCATAGATAAAAAATAAATAACTAAAAAATTAGACTAGAAAATTGGTCCAACATTTAGCATTAACAAAACAATTTATTCGTGAAACACGCGGCGACAGTATCTTTGTGTCCCGTTTTCATTAGTGAACTTGTCGCGTGTTATCGCACGCCGTGGCTAATGGTTCCATATCAAATATTGACTGTTTTGCTATCGTATTACGTCACCCAACCAGTAGTTCTACACCACTTGAATATTGGTGTCTGTCGATTTAAATACTCATAAGTGCCAATACTAAAAGGCCGCAGTCTTTGATGTTTGCTGGCTCGCATAGTTCATTTGTTATTGGGGATATTTCTTTGATAGGTTCTAGACTTGATCGCAGATGTTGCACTTCAGAGTTCATTGATGAATTACTATTGTTATTGTTTTTTTTTTATTTGTAGCGTGTAGAGCATTGGACACGGAAGTGTTTGCGGGGTGTTTCATATTTAGATTACAGATTTCTTTAGTATTGTTTACCTCTATATTATTTTAGTGAATTATTCCATCATCTTTCTGCGCGTGTCCTATGTTACTTGGGGTCGCGCAACACGTTGTCTTCTTCCATCCATTTATATTTTAATATATAAAACGACGTAGGTAAAGTGCCTCTGTATTTTTTTTTGTAATCAACCTGTTTAGAGGTTCTCGTTTTTAAATTTATTAGCAAGAGTTGATGCAAATACTTAAATTGATTTGTTTTTTACCTCCAAGTTTTATTTTACTGATCCTAAAAACTAGTTAGCCAAGTTTTTAATGCTAGTTCTAATGCACCGTTTTCTGGTTGTTCAAATAGCAGGTTCCGACAGCCAATTCAATTCTTCGTCAAATCATGATAGACTATAACATATCTGATGCGCTTACACTTTCTGCTTTTCTTTCTTTCTTTATTTTTATTCTCCGAAAGTAATGAATTTGATTAGTGTACCTATAAATATTATTATGGCTTATGTTTAACGAACCTCCAGATCTAGTAAATGATCACCGAAAATAGTGTATAAAAATAAAACCAAGAATAGTAAATGATCACCAAAATTGTGTTTCCTAAAGAAATGTGTAGAAATAAAAGCGATTTAGTTCTGGCACTCGGCGGCCGCTGCCGCGGCACAAGTGTATAAATAATATCAGTTAATTTTATAAATTGCAAATTATAATAACGTGTAACATTTTATAACTGCTCTGATATCATTCTTATCATTCATAAAATTGTCTTTACTTTTGATCTTATTTTCTCTTTGAGCTACTTCAAGAATGTTTTATCTCACTTCTCATCTTATCACCTTTCACAAGTTTTATGTCATCTTTTATCAAAGTATTATTTCGTTCAACTGTCTACAGTTAGATATTAATCGAATATAGACAAATAACGGGAAATGAATTCTGCATTAGAACCTATAGTTTAATTTATTAATATGCTTGCATAAAAATTATTTTATTGATTAAAAGATCGTATCATCGTTATTACTATAAGAATATGAAACTATTAATACTTTACTATTTATTAATTTAGAAATATTGGAGTAAAAAGTAATTTTTAGGGATCCGTATGCTAATTGTCAACCGCGACCCTATTAATAAGGCCTGGACTCCACCGAAGCGGAGAGGAGAGGAGATGTTTCATAAATAACCAATGGGACACTGTATTGCGTTGAAACTAAGGTAAGATGTGAAAATAACGCAAGCCGATTAGTTGTTCGAGATATCTCCTCTGCTCTCCGCTCCGGTGGAGTTCGGGCCTTAGACTTCACTATCTGTCCGTCCGTCAGTATCACACAATGATATAATAGACTTAGATGCGTTACCCGCGCTCAATAATGGCAATATTAAAGCAAGGCAATTGCCGGGGTTTCACTTAGTCACGTACCACCCAGTGTCACGGCTATACGTCAGTATCGCTCGTAATTCACACATAACACTGTATGCTTAAGTCCTTTTCTTTGCACTGTATAATTGTATGTGCCTACTGGTATGTAGATATAAAATTTTACGCCGTTTTAAAGTGCACTAATGTTCGTGTATGACGCGTCTATTCATAATACGTCATTGGTATCACATGATTTTTTTTACAGATTGTTTATTTTTATGGTCACTTTAACCAAAATTAAAGGGGGTCCTATGTAAGAAACGGGTTTTTATGTAGTGTATAGTTGTTGTGTGTGTGTTGTTGTTGTGTTGTAGTTGTAGTTGTTGTTGTGTGTAGTGTTTTGTGTGTGTATAGTACTGAGATACGGAGCCCTTCGTGAGCCGGCTCTCACTTGATCGGTTTTTCTGCAACCTCTCAAGATCACTGACGTCTATAAAACTAAGTTCGATGACGTCAAGCTTCAATTACCCTTGATCAGCTGATAATTAAAAATATTTTTAGCACAACTATCCACATACTATTTTAATGAAATTTGAAGGATTCAAGAAAGGATCTAGGATAGTTTAAAAATTCGCGACTTCGTATGCATCCGCGATAACCGACATTCACGCGGGCAAAAGCTTGTCTATAAGTATTATTTTTATTTTTCATTAGGAAGTAATATTAAATAGGTACATATTATAAATAACGTTACTTCTTCTATGAATGCAAATCAATTAATTAATAAAAATCATTTAGATGATGCCTAAAGTTCAAACTTTCATTTTTGAAGACTGACAGTGCAAACTAAAGTTTTATGAATACGTGACCATTAAATATTCATTATCAAAATCTACATAACAAAACTACCAAATTTAATCACTACGGAAGACACAAAACCTGTTATTATTTTTCTAAAAATTCCACCGTTCGGACCTTGAGATGTATTTAATTATACAATATCGACACAACTAATGTCAACTAATAGTAAATTACATTAATAAAGTGATAAATTTTCCTAAGGTCATGCAAATATTAACACGGAGTGATAAGGCGACCCTGCATTGTCTTTCGCAGGATGCTTCAATACATCTTCCGCAATTTTCAAAGATGTTTATCTAGCTGCTAGAAATGACCTTGTTCAATCGAAAGAACATATGTAATATCCACATTATGTCATACTATTACTAAGTAAGTAGACCTGTTCGCTTATGAATAAGAGTACCTACAAATAATTATATCGATATTAATTGTCTTAACAAAATACCCACGAACTTCCAAAAATATTTGATTCATAAAAAAGAAAAGTAATGAAAAGTAATAAATGAGCAGAATCAAAACAAAGATGATAGAGCAATATGCGATTGTGAATATGAAGTGCACTCACCAAGTGGGTATGAGCCGTGAAGTGTTTTCCAAGCAAACATATTATTCAGTTTTCAAACCAAATGTAGTATGTAGTACACAAAGTACGTAAGGCTGTGTCGCGCCCGAGCAGAGAGACCACTCAGAACAAACCGACATTTTTACCACGCACACATTGACATTACGTTTATAACTAGGCATTCTCAAGCAGTTTCAAGCAGACTTACGACTCGACTGTCACGTGTTGTCTAAATGAATAAATGACATTGACATTTCACGAAAAACAAGAAAATTTTGTTATAAAAAATTGCAAAGAGTTCCAACCAGTGTCAATAAAATTTCATACTGTCACAAATAAGACCTACAGAGTCAAAACGAGCAGCCCTAATGAGTCTGGCAAGTTTAGGTAATTATTATTGAAGATGGCGGGAGCGGTCCTTCTGTACCCTCTATATTTTGTGGTATGTACTTGTACATGCTCATAAAACTAATCAAAACTGAAAAGTAATCAACGAGAGGAAACAAAACACTAACACGTTCCAAACCAAATATTTCAAAATGGAATGTAACGGATGAAACAAAACTCACAAAAAAGGCTTTTTTTTTGTTTAGGCGTAAAAAAGGTTTTAGTCTGATATCATATCAATTACCTATGCTAACAGCTATACTTCTAACAGTCACTCTGAATCTAACAGAAACCACTTTATTACCATATGCAGATTAATGTTGTGTTATATGTAATTTATCTTCGAACATCCTTCCATCGAATGCGTAATAGTATTCGTCTTTACTGTCACACCTTTCTGTTGATATATTTCTTCATTATCCATTTAAAAGGGAGCAACGTCAGTAGATCTATCTTTAAGTAAAAACATTGCTTCATGGTCCTCAACAATAATTATGTCAAGAAACTTTTTGGGAATTGTAAACTTGACAAGGCTATCAGCTATCCTTTTTGCTTGCCCATTTAAAGTATTAACTTGTACACCATTGGCCATGATGGTTAACTTAATTACTTTGTTTATGGATCAAAGAGAAAGGCGAAATATCTAAAGAATTTTGAGACAGTTAGCACATGGTCATTTTATCTTAAAAATTAACTTCTTCAGAGAATATTACAATAATACTATATAATAAAACAAATATATCTCTACAAGAAATCTTTTATTAAGGTATTTTTAGAGCGCCTAATAGCTGTCCATCTTCATTTCCAAACAGGCTCATTTCGCCAACCATGATTTCTTAAAGTTTCAGAGCAAAATTTTATTTCAATTCTAAACTATTGTTGTTTTTCTTATATAAAACCAAACAAAAATAAATATCGTTTGCGTTCGCACGCCTATCTCAAATATTCGAAAACAGTGCGGCTTTAAGTATACATCATTAAAATTGAAAGCAGAAGGTTCTACCGTGGAAACTCAAAATCCGCCCAGCCAACACTTACGTGGGCGTCGGGCTCGCAATGAATGAAAGCTTCGGCTCTTTTCGGAAACGCTCGACTATCTCCGCCACCCAAGGTCACAGGCGAAGGGAGACCGACCCATTTCCACGGGGATCGATGGGAGCGAGAATCACCACCCTAAAATTTTGGGTGTTTAGTTAGGGCTTTCGGCATTTTCAATGTCAAGTGATTCATGTCGGCTATGCTTATGAATTTTACGTGTATATTACAGTATGTCGTGACTTTTGGCTGTTAGGTTCCAATGAATTGCTAGCTGTTTTGATTTGCACCCCACAAGCTTTTGTTTTTCCGAATGATGCCCGGGGTAATGTTTAAAAATTCGTCTCGATGGAAATAAACTTTGTTTTTCTTTTGTCTTTTTATTGGGTAAGTAACTTCATCCCTTACGAATCTTTAACCACTTGCAAAGTTAGAACAATGTTTTATTTTTTATTTTGCGTTATTTCGGTTTGGTACTCTTTTCTCGAAGTTTTTCCTACATTAGAAACATGATTGTTTCGATTTTATTTAAAACCTAGTTGAGTTTACAGCGCAATAACCGATTCACATTACGACTAAATAATGTTGTATATTCTTAAAATTCTAACAAGATATTAAGACTATCATTGCTAGCATTGAAAATCGTATAGTTTTTCACCAAATTAATCAGCTTTGGTCAAAAACAAAACAGCATAGAAAAGCTTCATCTTAAACACGATGACTTCAAAATACAAACACAGAATTGAAATGGACATTTCCTTAACGTAATGAACCTTAAGACACATACATATTAGGTAGTTTTAACTTCGACAATTATAGTAAATTTACAAGGATATATAGTTCATGTAGTTTACAACGGTTGTGCTTTCTCCCACGGGGTGTGCGTTTAAGTAAATTACACAATAACCGCATACGACCCCATACTTATGTATAATGTCTTAGCTTTGAATTGATTTCAGGTAATTTTCTTTACTTCTCTAGTACGTTATAATTACTATTGAATCTATGTTTGTAACGAGATTTGAGTAAAAGACTAACCTTGGAAGGTCAGACTTCTAACTGCCACACTCAGACTCGTCACTTAATAATAATGAATCATTAACTTTAATTGACCAACATAACTTAGAACGCTGTCAGTCAAAAATATTGTTGGTGACATGTCCCAAGTTATGTTGGTCAATTAAAGTTAATGATTCATTAAAATTAAGTGATGTCTCTGAGTGTGTCAGTTAGTCTTTACTTTGCTATAATTAGTTAACAACGATTCGTTACGTTTTACCTTAAAAAGAAACGTGGAAACTTGATATCAAAACAAAAATATTATCATTGTTATCATTAGGTACACTACGTTCAATAATCTCGTCTTATCAATTTTTCAATAACTAATAATCATAATTTATCGGTTGATAATTTGCTATCAGTCTTAAGGGATACTTAATTGTTATTTCTACGTAAATCGTACGAAGTTTGCCGTAAAAACGTAATTTTATTTATATAGAAAAACCAATCGTTTTCCTGGTAGTTTTTAAATGGCACTTTCTTTTCATTGAAATTTTCTTCTAGAAAATTATTTTTGACTCTTTTGCAAAATAATAATAAAAACTGTCTTTCCTTATACAACCGACATCAAAAGATCCAAAAAAATATTCTATTTAAAATAATAAAAAAAAACACTTGAAATATCTTCTCTATATGTTTTATCTGAAGATTCCATCTCAAGTACAACAGATAGGTCCAACGACACTGTAAATTTCCTTTAGAATGACATAAAACCATGTACATTTGCAATTATGCCCCTATGAAACTTGATCTTCGTAGTAACCACCTCGAAAAGCTGGTCTCCAAGAATGTAATTATGTGCATTATATAAAGTAAATTATAATAAGACAGAATAATAAACTCCTGGATTTATTGCAGTTGGCATAGCAGAGACAGAAGACGAAGTCTAATGAAATCATGACCCGAGATACAACAAATTCGTAACAAATCACTAAACTAAAAGCAGCATTAGTTGCGTTTATAATATCCTCTAAGTTTCAGGTGTAGGGGCACTTTGCACTAATGCTGCGATAAATGTAGCTACTGGACCCAAGTAATCATACAAAAAAATCCTTCAATTCGAAAAAAAGAAGAAGACTTAACTAAGGGTCAGCAGCGCAAACCAAACTGCAAAATGCTCTCGCATGGTCGAGCAAAATTTTGACTGCTCGACCATGCAGGCGGCATGCTCGCTCCTCCGTGAGCCATTCAGCTTTCATTCAGCCGTTGAAAATGCTCTGGATAGTAATAATAATAATAATCCGACGTTGGCAAACGTGTTCAATAATTTGTTGATTGGGACTTAATAATTATCTCTATTTTGGCAGAGGAAGAGGAACATGAAGAATAATATTTATGTAAATAAAAAATTATACCATTTTTAAATAACATGAACAATGAATATGAAAATATTTCGTCTGAAGGTGCTCTCTCACTTGGAGCCTTCGTCTGTAATGATGATAAAACATTTGAGATTCGATTTTGAGCATTTCATTACAGTGCTACCGGGATGATCCGGGATCCGGGATGATTGATTATTTTTTAAATTATTATATTAAAAAATTGTTAAATACACTGTTGATTCATTTCAATAAAATTAGACGTCATAAAATGAGAAGAACTGTATGGACTATGGATAGAAAAAATGTGGTGGTGTCATTTTTTCAGTGGTCTCAAAAAATGCTCTGCTGTGCTCTCGGTGTGTGCTGAGTCTAAAACGTAATGAAAAAAATAAGAGCTACTCACAAGATGTCACAATACGACATAGAGAGAGATGAAGCAAAAAATAAAAAAAAATGTGTTATAGGACTCGTGTCGCCTTTATCTCGGCGTAGTTAGCTGATTGTCGTGATAACCAAAGACTTCCTACTTCGGATTGGACTGCTGTTTGCGCTTGAGTTGCGAAATCGCACCGTGCATTGTCTATTCACTTCCTCACTTATAACCTTGAGTGACGCACTATATCGAATATCGAGTGCACAGTGAAAAGTTGATTCAAAAGTTAAATTTGCATCGGAATTTAAAACGAGAGCTGTGAACATTTCCATGTGCATACTACTATCACCAATCCTGTTAAGGGTGATAATGGCTGTTACTTGTCTATATGAAGGACCATCACTATTTATGCCAAACCTGGTTTAGGAGTTATTGCGTATATTTAACCGACTTCAAAAAGGAGGAGGTTATCGAATGTTTGTATTTTTTTTTCTTTTTTTTATGTATGTTCGGGCATAACTCTGTCATAGACGGATTTGCAAAATTCATTTTTGTTGTTCGAAAGGGGTTTATTTCGAAATGGTCCCAAATCAATTTTATCAAAATTGATACAGCCCTTTTTGAGAAAATCAACAAATTCCCAAATAAATTACTTAGACGACGTTTTAGTTTCTTCAATCTTTGGAGGACTTACAATCTCTTTTAAGTGTGTCGCCGTTTCTTAATGGATTTGGATGTTAGGGCAACACTAAAAAGCGAAAAATAAAAAGTTTTTTCAAGAAAAAGAAAACCGCCTTCAAATACTAAAAAGTGATAAATAACTTTAGCACAGAACACACATTACTTTACTTTCGGAAGTCGGTGGCAATACAAAACAACAAACACAAAGCCACCGCCACCAACTTCAGTAAGTAAAGTAATGTGTGTTCTGTGCTAAAGTTATTTATCACTTTTTAGTACCTATTTGAAGGCGGTTTTCTTTTATTTGAAAAAACTTTTTATTACAATACTTAGTTTACTAGCCGGGTCATCTTCAAATCACCAATCCATTTACTAAGATCCGTTGTTTGAACTGTTGCTGTTTTCACTAGAATTCTATTTGAAGGACCATTTTGACAGAATTTAGAAGAAACATCTTTAAAGTCACCCAAAACATTTAGGTTTAATATCAGTGTCATTTAACAACCGTATTACATTTTGTGTATCGATAGAAATGCAAACCGTAATATACCGTTTAACTTTTTAACTATAGAATCGTTCACTTGAACGATATAACAAAATTTTAATACCAATGTTAAATACATAACTAGGTTTAACAGAAATATCTAGATATTGCGACCGATATCAGTCTGGTTGTAAATTAACTTCGTCGAAAATATTCAAACAGTTGAAAGATGCTTTAATCTAAATTAATACAGTTAATGATAAAGAATAGATGCTCGATGGAGCTATTAAGACTATAATGCGGTGACACTTGAATTGTGGCTAAGTTCATTGTAGAAAAGATAAAGAATAGATGCTCTCAGAAATATTATAAATTAATAGTGTAAATAAGACAAGAGCTTTGTGGTCTTGCCTGAAAAAGGCTCTAGGTACCTACATGATGACAAAGATTAATGAAAATTCACGATGAATGTTGTGACAACTTAAAGGAAGGATTATCTACTAGTGTAGAAAACAATTGAATGAATATCATATCAACCGGAAGACTTCCACTACTGGGTAACTCTAGTCCAAGGTTTTCTTAACGTACTGGTCTTGCGCTATTCGTACCTATCTAACGCCTTTCCGTGTCTGTTATATCTTGTAGGGGATATGCCAACTGCCAACCCTTAAATGGTATTTTTTCCTAATTGTGTGTTTGCAATCAGTCGTAGACCATAGGCATTTGTTGTGTGCATTATGACATGCCAAATGTCTCCCAACGAAAGCAGTTCCTCATCGTAAATGAGTAAACCTGAGTGGAATATGGAACATACAATAATTACAAATTCTCAGACGATTACTACAATTCAATAAGAATGACTAATAATTCTAATTAGAGTATTGTATCTCCGAAACACTGAAACGACAATAGACAATAATATTTTTTTCCATATCTATTTAAGGATTTCAACAGCAAATCTTTTGAGGAACAATCACAAAGTTGTAAATAAAGTTTAAATTCACAATACATAGCGTAAAAGAAAAAAAAATATACGGTCTCAAATTAATTCAATATTATGAATACCTAATACCATTTTGGCTGCTATTACAGCCAGTCAAGGCCGCATGACCACGTATATAATACTAATGAAAAGAAAAAAACAACACATCTGTGTAAATTATACCTACGCAAAAATATGTAAAATTTGAACTAGTTTGAAATAATTTTCTTCATTTGAGAATTAACTTTTTGCGGCAGCTTACTTACTTACGTCATTTTGATTTTAATCACATTCGGTGAGACCGGTGAGATGTGAAATGATGTAACTGTAATTGACAACCGCATCTAGCTGTATAGTATGTCTGCTACTAGGTTATCTACTATCTTATAGATATAACCTAGCATTTAAAACTGTGTACACTGTCTTAAACCAACTTACATACATAACGTGTTGTTCTATTTACTACATAAGGATTTCCTTTTGCGCTAAACCCCACTCGCATCGCATAATGCCATTCTGCGCAAAATAAATCTAACTTTTCCGCTGTACTTAGGTATGTACAAGTATTCGTAGCACTACCAAACAATCGTCTTTGCGTGGGTGGCGCTACGCTATGCAGTGTGAATATTAAGCGGTAACGACCACTTAATCCTGCGTCTTCATAATAGAAAAAGGACGTAACTCCTCATGATGCATTGGCGCCATCTAGAGATTAATATAATTTTTGTTAATTGAAACGGACTTGGAACAAGTCTTCACCAATTGACCAACCAATTTTGGATTCTGGAGCGTCTAAATATAACATTTTCAGATGTCACAAGACCCAGAAATTTGGTTGTAACTAGTTGTTTAATGTTCGCAATTTGGGTCATAAGTATAACAATTCTAGTTGCTGAAACTCTCGGGGTTACTCAGCCTTCGGAGAATTTGAGTCACTGTTGTGTTTTATTTTTCTGACCTTTGCACTCACATTGTTTTTAAAGGACTTGACGAAACTTAGTTTTCCTACTTCGAACTATCAATACTCTCTGTATTATAATGAAAATTGTCTCTGCTCTCCTATCTTCAGGCTACTGTGTTTATAGTCAATTGAGAGAGTTCCGTTTCGATTAGGGATTGCACGTGCATTCAACGACTGCGTGGTTTGTTCAATATTTGATATGTAAAACTATCTTGTTACACTCAAAGTTATTGATATTTAAAAGTTCTGCAATGTATTCTGTAAAAAAAATATCTTAGTGAATTTAGTTACGTGAAGTGAGCTAGACGTGACTACGTGAGTTGTCAATTCCTGGTATTAAGGTGGCATGACAGTTCATCTCTAGCTAACTTAACATAAATTCACTGACGTACATTTTTCGAGTTTCAGTCACACTGGTATCGTATACAATATACATACTTTATGCTCGTTAAACACATTTTAATTAACATTGGTAGGTACTGTACCCATCCATTCTGTTCTGTCAATTTACCGACATATTTCATTCTCTTTCCTTATTGGAATTATGAGGTTGAAATTCTCGTAAAAGTACTTTTCCTATCACGTGAATAGTTAATTATTTTCATTGACGATATGTAGGTATCTCCGTAGATTTTGTCCTTAAAATTCTTGGTTAATTTATGTGGGTAGCTATTATACCCACTATGTTAAGTGATAAGATAATTTGTAGGTATACCAGGTAATTAAATTACAAACCACAGTTTTACCTACACGTAATTATTGTTACTGGAACAATAGGAATTATTTGGAAATTATATTAATAGTTATGATTGTTCGCCTTGCTTAATAGAGGAATTCTTATTATGTATATTAAGAGATTTTACACATATTTAATGTGTTATTAATAATTAATTTTATTTTCAATGAGATCATAAAATATTGATGACGTGAGCTGTACGTCTATACCTTAGTACGAGCCAGAACTTCCTGTTGTTATAATTATTCCCTAACTATAAGTAGTATTATTTTTATTATTTAACTAGCTGACCCGACAGACGTTGTCCTGTCAATTGATTTTTAAATAAAGCTATAAAGCTTCCCTGGACTTCTACAAATATTTAAAGACCAAATTTAGCCAAATCGGTCCAGCCGTTCTCGAGTTTTAGCGAGATTAAAGTAACGACCTCATCTGCGGAGCATATTTATATAAAACTAGGTAAATTAAGCAACTTAACCCTTGTTTATCTCAAAACTAATGAAACCCTGAATACAGTTCTCTATCCGAACCAACGTATATTATGATTCTATTAAACTTTATTATTAAAGTAAAAACTTCCCAATACACCACATGATGAATTAGCCGCAAACAAAAACGGCAAAACGAAAATAAATTTTAAATCAATGTCTTTAAGAAACATTTTTATTCAATACTTACTGCGCATGTTCTCAATAGTAAAACAGTGACGTATAGTGACCTCCACGTTTTTCTACAAGTCTGTACTTTTCAACTTGTTTCAGAGTGGCCGATTTGCGGAAACATAATAAGTTTTTTTTTTGTAAGTTGATGTCGTAACTCCACGGTCAATGTCGACAAGTCGGCCTTGCGACTCACTCGAGCACGTCTCACGCTCGATATCATCCGAATAGTGGACATCTAGTTACGTAAGCCAACTATTAATTTGCTAATGTACCCTCGCGTAGTGAATTTAAATCGGGTGCTAATCGAATCAAATCGTGTTAGTTGGCGATGCTCATTGGTCAAAGTTTGATTAGCAAAACTTAAATCGAGCCATGTATATTAATGTATGTTTATTTTGATAGTTTTTATTCGAATGTGTAATTCAGAGATTTAATAAGCCTTTGTTCCGTGTTTACCAGCAGTTACAGCCATAGTTGATCAAAAAACACAATTTTATTACTTTAGGTTATTGTGTCCAACCGGATAGTCAACAAAAACTATGTATTATAGTATCTTCTATACGAGTAATAAAAATACAACCTTTAGTAAACTAAGCAACTCTTTAAATTTAAACCAAGTCAAGTTTAGTCCAAAGTAAAATGAACATTAAAAAAATATATATATACTCTGTGGTATGGTTCTAAGTGCACTTTCTCCATTACAATGACCTGTCTAATAGTCTACTGATTGGCGATAACCTCAGTTATGACGTTCTATGTCAATCGAGCACGTTATAACCAATAAATTGCACCAAGTCGTTGACACTATTACATTACATGAGTAACATTAGTATTATCAAGTGTAAGCGTCATTGCTCGCCTCTACGGTCGCCGTATTTTTAGCCTAGGCCGCACTAAAAATAGTACAACAGTTATTACTGAATTAATATTTCTAAAAACGGATCGTCTACGCGCGGTGATAACGCGACCGAGACCGATAGTACAAGTGACGTTTCGCCGCCATATTGAATTGTTTGTTTTCGTTTCTTGTTGGCGGTTTTTTTTTTGTCATGCCAGTGTTTTTCTTTATTCAAACTTTTTGCTCTAAAATTGAACGTGAATTGCGATTTATAAAATATTTATTTACAAGTTTACGGTGTTGTTTTGCTAATACGTATTATTTCTTACTTAGTATTTTAATACTTGTATCTTCTCACATTGAGTGAAGCATGAAGTATATAAACATTACAGTTAGTTCACGCTACAGTATTAGTACCAATATTAAATAAAATGTTTTTAGTGACGTATGTGTCATAAAGTTTAACTTTCAAATAATCCAGTGCTGTCTAGTGCACTAGTAAAAAGTTTGGTTGTATTATTTAATACAGAAATAAAAACTTCTCATATTATTATAACCAACGCTACAATAAACTGTTATGTAGGCACGTACATTGTCTTGTACCTTTCTCTTATTTAATTACTTAGTGAAAGGCGTATACATGTCTAATATTTTCTGTTAACCAATTTTCTTACGGTTATAAAAAAATCTAAAGCTGCATTTACACTTTATACGTATCATAATATCAATTACACAATAAGTATTATTATTATTTTGTTTGTTACCTAGGTTTTTACTTTTTATGAAATTATGTGAAGTGCAGGCGTTTAACTAACAAGGAAAGAAGAACCACAGCTTAATTTTTTTTCCTATAGATATCTACCTAATGAATATTATAAAGATATTTTAAAATTCGTGAAAGATTGAAATACCAGGCACAACTAAAACAAAATACATTCAACGCGTTCGTAATTTAAAACCTTAATGCTAAATTAGAGTCAGCCAGACATTTAGAAATTCACAAATACACGAGTCCAGAAAAAAGAGGCTGAATCAACTTTTGAATGTCAGTTTTCTGAAGATTATTTGCATTGTTCTCCTCGGTATAAATAGGTACATACTGATATAATTTAGGTAGGAAAATAGTCTACCAAATTATAAAAATATAAACATGACCCCTCATTGTCACAGACCATGACTTGTTGCAAAGTATCTAGATAAGACGGTATTGTTATTAATTGCAGACCGACGATAACTACATATTTTGTTACTCATCGAAATTTTTCCGAGACTGATGTCAAAATCTTGATATCAAAATGTCATTTAACTTTAATTAGAAAAAAAAATAAACGTCGCTGATCCGCATTGCTAAAATATAGGTAATTATTTTGGAGACACTAAAAATACTTGTACGTCAAGGCAGAGTTTGCTCAATTCCTGCTATCTGAAACAATTAGTTAGTATATGTTAATTAATAAAATTCACATAACACCTTTATCTCACTTCATGTTCATAAATGCAATAGCATAAGTCTAAATAAATGCCGATGCAGACAATTCTGCCAATGTCAAAAGTGAATTGGGATTGCAAGTGTGAGAGAGAAAGAAATACTAGTACACTAAAAAATAAGAAAAAGCCTTTGATTCATACAGTTATAAATAAATAAATATCTTGGGACAACTCACACACGGTCATCTGGTCCCAAGCTAAGCAGAGCTTGTGTTATGGTAACCAGACAACTGATATACATACTTATATAATTTATAAATACATACATATTATAGATAAACACCCAGACACAGAACAAACAATCATGCTCATCACATAAAGTTTGTCCTGGGTGGGAATCGAACCCACGACCTCCGGCTTAGCAGTCAGGGTCAGTGACCACTAGACCAACAGGCCCGTCAAGTTGGACTCACTGTAGATTTTCTTGACTTAATACTTAATTATTTAATCACATACATCACTTACACAGTTACACTTCAAAGTCAACAAACGATTCGAAGCTACCAGTCATTATCGAATATGTCGAAATTATACAAATCGTACACTATACGAGTAAATGCTAAAATATTAACCGGTTAGTGTGAATGCTGCCATGACAGTTTAGCCGAAATTGCCCTTTGACACGTAAGTCTGACGCCTATACGAATCGTCTATAGTATAAAACTATGCTTGAAAGTGCATCAAATAAAAATTAATCAATATTAGAAACAGGAAATCACATAACACAATTTTCATAATTGACATATTTTTATGAGCCTTTCCCCCATATATTTCAGGACTAAAATAAAGCATTTGGAACGAAGTTCCTTATCGCGCGTTGTGAAAGGGGGCTAGACGGAAAAAATTCTTACGAAAAGTTGTCACGACACTTTTGTATATTTGATTTAAGAGCCATCTATTAACGTTATTAGCGCAACTGTGCTCTTCGAGATCGAATTACGAACGGCCAATAGATGGCGCAGAAATAATTTATTGGTCTTTCTATCTAAATAACTACGCATTGTACTAACATGTTAGAAAATGTTAATATTTAAAATTACTTACTTACAATGTAAGCAGCCATAATAACTTTTCATTCCTCGCTTTTTTTTTGCCCTGGCTTAAAGCCACTTAAATTCACTTTAACGCATCACATTAATTAGTGAAGGAATTGTAATAAAATTTTATTACAATTCCTTCACTAATTAATCGAAAGGAACTTCGTTCCATCCGGGTGTCCCTTGACACCTCTCAAGTTTTTTTTTTTTTGGAATTGTTTTTATTGGTAATGTTGGATAATGCTGTCCGCATTATCCAATAAAAAACTACCTACATTCCAAAAAAAAAACTAGTCAGGCAAATAAATCAAAATATAGTCAAGCTCGTTACTCCTCCCAGTTACCAACAATAAAACTAACAGACAGAGTTTTGTCAGAACTTTTCTAATCTGTACCTAGTTTTTACCTGCGTCAATCTGACTTTCCACCTAACCTATTTACTGGGTCGCCCGCTAGTTTAGGAAACGGGCTCTAAACACGCATGGAGTCTCTCATGTCACTTCGTTAGTTCGGGTCACAATATCTCACGACGACGAAACTAAAAAGATAAAACAAAACAAAAAAAATATTTAATCATTTGTAGTGCTCAATACGACAACTGATTAATAACGCACAAAATAAATTGAAATTACGTATTTGTATATAAATAGATTTATAAACTGGTTGGTATGTAGGTGGATTCATTGGTAATTAATGAAATTATTTAATAAAATCAACAACAATAATGTTTGAATATTAATTTCAGTCTGTTTATGACGTTCGCAGGATTATTTTTAATTCGAATGTCTTTAAATTGTATTATATTTAACCCAAGTATTGTAGTTTTCACATATTGAAATGAAATTCAGCTTATAAGTACTTATAATTTCATAATAATTATCTATAATTTAAGCCTGGACCAAGAGTGTTTAAATGCTACGTTGTATGTTAATTTAACCGTTTAATTTTAATACGACATTAAAAATATAATTTGTTAATCACTCTAAATTATCTTGTTACAGGTATGTACTGGTCCAGTTTTTGGTGTCAATCCGAATGAGTTCAAAACACTGTCATTTGGTCGGGCGTAATATCAAATCGGTTGTACTCGCAGTTTGACCTCCGCAGTGGGTGTTCAACAGTGTTCGACGATTTTGGCCGCGCTTACGTCACAAAATTTACGTAAGTATGTTTTGGAACAATGCCCTCCGTTCAATCTACGATAGTAAAATTTTTAAAACTTGCTTTATGAGCTTGGGTTAGAGTTTATGATAACAAAATACATAGCCATGCTCTGTTTAGATATTTGATATTTCAAGAACATAAGCATAGGAATAGCGGTAATACCAAGAATGCAGAGAGCGGAAAATTTATTCGTAAGATTACAATATTACGAATAACACAAAATCGTATACAAAATTATTTTAAACTTGATTAAATATTTAATTGTCTTTATCATCGCACGACAGGCGACCTATATTTTGTTGTCATAACAATATCTTTGGGGGTTTGATAATTTTAAAAAGATAGGCCAAACGAATAGGTACACGTTTACTGTCTTTAGGTTTTAGCTGATACCTTATCGTTAACTTTTCGCATAATCTCTATCGTAAACAAATCATGTAATTTTATCTGTATAAAAAAGATTAAGATTGATCGGTTGGCAGAAACATTGACTTGAAAGACCAAAGTTATGTCATGGCAAGAAAATGACACTAATGTTCCATACTTTGAAGGTTCTTTTAGCAGTTATTCTAAACTAAGTTTTTGTGTGTATATTTACTTTCAAAGAAAAGCAAACTAATTGACAAACAAATATGTAGGCATCAGATTTATGAATATATTTATATTTTTTACCGTTTATGTACAATGTAAACAGACAAAAAGGAACCGGAAAATTCGTTCAAAGATAATGGTTACTTATTTCTAAAGAAATCTCTTTCAGCATACCTTCAAATCCTGCGATAGGAGATGTATTTTAGTGACGTGTATATGGTCAGCACAATCAACTGAGTTCCAATCTAGCTTGTCTCTTAACTACCCTCTCCCAACGACGCCCTAAGCCGAGGCCCATACCCCATAGGCCCTACCCCCCCTACCCTACCCTGTAGTCACTTAGTTTATAAGTTTTTTGCCCTGGATGGAGACCTTAAATTTACTTTTAAGGCACCACAGGAAAGTCTGGTTTAGCAGTCGTCAACCTACATTGACCTGCAAGGTGCTATACCTAAAACTGATTACCCTATTTCTAAGGTGTATGCTTTTTAATAACACTTTCTGTTTATGAAAAAGATAATTTTAGAATTTACATTCAATTTTCTTAGTATAAACAATTAGTACTCATAATAAAAATAGGATCTTTAAATATTTTTTTTAATCTTGTAAATTAATCGAAGTGATGTCAAAATGTCTAAGAGCCCCAATGTATGACATCATTGACAACGACGCCTTCTGACTTTAATGACAAGTTGTACTCATGATTACGACATCTTGTTAATATTTACGACTTTAGAATAAAATCGAATTAAAACAATTTTATCCTTGACGATATTGTTTTTCTGTTCATAATTGAATTTATGTATAATATATCATAATAAGATTGTATTTCGTATTTATACTAATGTTATAAAAAAGGTAAGGCTTGTAAGTTTGGCTACAGCAGGTAATTTCTGAAACTGCTCAACCGATTTCAAAAATTTTTCAC
This sequence comes from Charanyca ferruginea, assembly GCA_947361185.1. Taxonomy (NCBI): domain Eukaryota; kingdom Metazoa; phylum Arthropoda; class Insecta; order Lepidoptera; family Noctuidae; genus Charanyca; species Charanyca ferruginea. Next base: position 23,375,687 of record OX376058.1, on the reverse strand, counting down.
CAATAGGAAGCTACGTAATCCTGGCGTGCTTTAAGCTATATTTTATCAAAATAAAATAGAAAACCGTAAGGCAATACCTATATAGTAAAAAAATTATAAGGCCATAATTTTTAATTTCTTTCGTATTAATCCCTGCTATTAGGTACGCGCATTGCTATTACTTTTATTAACGATTCAAAGCCTTATGGGCTTTAATTTTCTAGCTACTCTACCATGATTATTAAATCTAATGTAGATAAAGTAGCTTCAGCCGGTCAGTACAGGGGACGGGTATCTTAGTGGAACGGCCGGATTTTTCTGTAGACACCTGTATCACTAGGGTTGTCAATTGGGACATAATTAAAATTATGTTTAATGACTCGTTACTCAAAAAAACATCTTAAAACTGTATTCACAGATGTCATAACGATTTTGATATGTTTGGCTTGTGTTAACAATTTTATTTCTAAGAAACAGAAATCTATATCTATAATACTTGTTTAAAGCTGCAGCACAGGCTGCAGTGTTTTTATTTGAATGCGTTAATCTCCGGAAGCACAAGTTAGAAGCAATAGTACTATACCCTGTTCACAATAAGATTAGACATTTACTCAAACCTTTTTTACAGTCCATTCAACCGATTTTGACTTATATTGCGTTGGTAGCATGACAAATGGCAACTGCAGTAAACAGTTGTTATTGTAACCACTTTTTGCCTCTAATGGCATCCTTAAGCCTACGGAATAGAAGTCAAAATCGGTTGAAGGGACTGTTAAAAAGGTTTGTGTATATGTCTAATCTTATTGTGAACAGGGTATAGTTACATTAAGTTTTAACAAAAAATATGGAATTCGTAAAAAAAATAATGCGGACCAAGACTCAGGCAAAAGCTTGTCACATATTAATAACGTAACATACACAATACAACATATTATTTTATTAATTCTGTTTTAGTATGTATTTTGACGTCTCATGTTAGATTTTTTTAATTAGTAAGAATGCTACTACACCATTCTCGTTTTCTATCAGACCAAAACATTTTCCTTGTTTGAAGCCGTGACGATTGTAAAAGGAATTAAAAAACCACACTCAAACTAGTTTTTTAATCTCAAATCACAAGAGGCACAAAAAGTTGAAGAGACTAAAAATTCATTACAATAAAATTCTAGAACTTTAATTATTGTAATTAACTTAGCTAGTGATAATAAAATACATATTTTAGCGGTGTTTCTTGCATAACCAACATGTAACATTCCGGTGCTGAATATTACATAGCATATAATGATGACCACAAAATGCTGTTTTAGTACATTTTTCTTTTTCATTTAAACCAACGAGTACACGTGCAAATTACACAGAATAAATGTTGAAGATACTTTTTTTAAATTTTATCGCAGCCAACCCTAAACGGCAGCAGACTAGGGCACCAATCAGGCGCGCCACTGCGAGCGTGATCTGCGCAGACGCATCGCTTCGCAGATAGTAATTTAGTGTCGTTGCTACTTGCTACTGAGCTAGCCTCAACCGGTCCTCAAGCATTTAGCAATTAAGTGACACAGTAAAAGTATTAAAAATAATAACTTTTAATGCACACGTTTTACATCGCGTCGTTAAAAGGGGTTTAGTTTGCGAACATAAATTATAGACTTTTTTTCTTAGTTCATATATTGGGTTAAGAGCTTTTCATTAGGTTTAATTGAATTTAATAATGTTGGCAATTTCTTTACTATTTTTTTTGCAAAGTAATTGTAATGGTTTTGGATATTTAACACTGATTAATTTTAAATAATACATTCTGTCTAAGCATAAGTTTGGGATGTGCTTTGAACTGTTATTGTTGGATATTATTTGAATAAGTATGACGTTATTAATATAATTATGGAAAGATATGGGTTTAGGTAGAACTAAGCTAATTTTTTTAAGTGAAATTATAAATAAGAAATATTTTTAAATGCTATTTTAAGTTTTTTTTTTACTCGAGTTGGGATTATTTACTGCATCTTATTTGAATACACACACATACACACATACATACACACACACATACATTCTAGGAAATAAATAATAATTGATAAGTAAATCTGTAGTTTTAAAATTGTTACTATTCAAAAAAATTAAAATCACAAAAACGTTTACAAACATGATGTAACGTAGGTTTTACAATGTTTTCTAGAAAAAAATGATACGCAAATTTGTAAGCTCAGTAGTAACTAAGTAGGTACAAAATTATATCGTTTGTTTCACGAAGGTCACAAGTTGCCAAGTAAACAAACCAATTATTGTTTTTTCTACAACAAAATTCGTAATTGATTAGGGTTTTTAGTACTTCGATAACATCCTCCATAATTTTTTTAAAAACACACTTTTTAAAAACAAAATATAGTGGACGTGCTAATGCTTATTAAGGTAGGTAATAAACACAAAACCCATAATTTTTAAATAAGTTAATAATGTTCTTCTTATTTTAAAGGAGTGTGCCAATTATTTTGTAGGTTAACTCAACTGACTGTATTTTTTTTTTAATTTAATGAACTGTCGTAAATTAACCGTTGGTCGTATTGTATGAACAGATACAGCTGCGGGATATGACACATTAATTTTAATCTAGACATAAAGTTTATTACAACGATGCATAAAAATGTCATTCTTCAGCTTTGCAAACTTTTTAAATTATTGTGATTTAAAACCTAATTCCTACAAGGCGTCTAGTGCTAGGAGCCTAGTGACAGGTGCAATGCCATTTATGGCCCTTCCCACTTTTTTCAGCAACAAACAGAAAAATTATAAAATACACCTTATTGTGTAGACATACAGTTCAGCACGATTGAATAAAAAAATGGTAGATACGATGCGCTTACGACGTTCCCATGCGATCTTCACGTACAGAACTTTTTTTTTCTTATCTGAAACGGGTCTACAATGAGAAGATTCTGGTTTTGCAAGGCAACTGCAATGTCGATACTCGATATTATCGACTGGATAGGTATTTCGGTTTTGTTCTAAATAAACTACAACGTAATTTTGTACTAATATCATGATGACATAAATGCTTTGATAGTTTAATTTAAAGTGGGCAACATTATGTAACCAAATGTCAAGAATTCAAGATGGTCTACAGATACAAAGCAATACGATCGTAACAATTTGGTTAGAGCTTATTTGTTGTGCAAATATTGGTTCTAGTATAATATTGCAAATATTGGTTTTAAAAATATTTTAAATATCCATTCATCACTTACTTAACCGACAAGTGAAAATTTTAACACTTACGAAATGATGGAAAATATTCTCTACCACGTAAAACAAATACCTAGTATTATAAGGAAAATAAAAATCGAACGACTTAATTAGGACTATTCTTTTCGATATTTCAATATTTTTTATGAATACGACTGCTTATAAGATTAAACTTCTGCTTGCAATGCATCATGCATTGCAAGCAGAAGTTGTTCAGTTTGCTGTGCAAGACCCACACTACATTACAACCGGTAATATAATATCTTTGGCGCCATAAAATAAATAGGTACCAACCTAATGTATTTCTTTTTGACGTGTACTTGCCTATATCAATACTTGTACTAGGTACTTACTAAAATAAATGAAACCTCTCTATTTTAGTTTCGCGTCAGCATAGATATAAAAATCTATGTGGTTAAATGAAAAATATCATCAATATTATTAAAAGCAACGTTGCAGGCCCTGTATAAAAAAAATGTAAATGCCCTCCGTGACTAGGACAGCTTCTTGTGACCTTGACAGCGGCCATTACTTTTTTTCGCGCGTTCAATGTTGCCAACACGACGCCGTGCGGTGCGTTCGCTATTTCGTTTTTATTTTTCTTATAAGGAAACTTGTTATGCAACTTCTTTTTGTTTGAACTGAGTATTACAGCAATTAATGGCGTTAATTTCTTTAATTATTTAATATTATTTTAAATTTGATAAACCCTAATTATGTAAGGTTAATATTGCAATCCAATATAATCTTTCGTCCACAAGTAAACGATAAGCGTTATATACAAGAATCACTCTAGATAATGTTATTTATCAACTTATCATAATACATCACCCAACAGTATAATAAGATAATTTTGTGATTTTGACGTAACCCTTAAATTTTTTATATCAAACGGTATTTAATTTTGTTGCTTATCGATACAATGCTAATGAACAGTAGTCTTGCAACCTCGTTAATAGGCCATTTTATCTAAAACCATTAGAGGTTTGTTTATTTTTATCATATTATGACTTATAAGCACGTCACGTGGTACTATTTTTAACTTGACCGTTACAAGCAACTTCGATATGTTTGTATTCATTATAAAAATAGTTTTAGTGATTCATTAGATTCTAAATTTAAACTTTTATAGTATCGACAATAGCTCATACATAAATTTTTATTCCTTACATTGAGTAAGTTACCTGAATATGCTTCGTTAAGGCCTACGCAGACCGGAACGGCATGGCAAAGGATTTTGCCGTCAGTCAGCTCACACTAGCCGCTTAGATACCGCGGCATTCCAGCGCCTTGCCACGGCATGCCACGGCGTGCCGCGACACAACAAAGCACGCCTCGGCAGCTCCTGCTGCCCAATACACTTTTAGTCTACAGTCTACCCCCGCCTCATCCCGCGGTATGTCACAACAAGCGCCGCGCCGGAGTCCTTGGCATGCCGTTGCCTACCGCAGTACGCCACGGCATCCCACCACTTCCAATGTCGTGCAATAAAATCCCTTTCGATGCCACGGCATCATTTTAAAGCATAGCAATTTATGTCGTATTTCTATATAAATACGTTTGAATGTCCATTAGTAAAAATTTAAATCCCTTGCCATGCCGTCCCGGTCTGCGTAGGCCTTTAGAAGAAAAATCCGACTATGTGTGGTTTTTATTCATCCAGATCACTTTCGGTGAATTTAAGTAGAGTGAGTTTGATTTGAGCGGTTAATTCCTTTGATCAGCAGTACAGTCTTCCGAACTGATACTAGGGTTATCCTGATACTAGGGTTTAACAACACTCATCTTGGGCTTACTTCACCTGAATTCACTAAAAGACTTTTTACAGAATCACACTACTTATCATTGTCACCTAAACAAAATAACGTTGACACTGCAATTATCTTATCATGTTATTTGGCAAATAGCGCGTGGAAGTAAATAAATATCGATTCTGATAGGCGTTTGGCAAGGAGCATGTCACGTGTTATCTATCACGCCTGACAGAGCTTGGTAATCCGCTTCCTAGTGGAGATAGCACGTTTGCCGGATTTACCGACGAATTTTGCTAATCGAGTGTTAAGATTAGTCTAACGGAAATGTTAGTTTATTAGAAACTTGGGTTTACTTTGGCCTAAAATGTTTACATTACCTGAAGACTTTGAGGTTTTAATAGGCATCAGGACTGGTTTATCAGAAAATAGAAGCGATTCAAGTGAAGAATTCATTTGTAGCAGTACTTTGCCCGATGTAGGATTGATTTTTTGTCCATCTTAATTATTTTTTCTGAGCCTTAGTCAAATATTTATATAAAAGCTTTTTTGCAAATAAAGTAACGTCTGAAGCCGTTTTATTAATGATCATACAAGAGCCCTCTATCAGTTGCGAATGTCTGCATTAATTATGACGTCACCCAATTCATGAGAACAATTCTTTAAACAGATTTGGATACACAGATCAGAAATCATCTCAAAAGCCAAACGTTAAACTGGTTCTAAAAGTTACGTTACATAACATTAAAACACAGACAGTCGAAGCAACTGTGCTGACGACCGATACATGATACTCGTACGAGTACGAAAATCACAAACGTAATGCACAAAATAGTTGAAACTCGCACTCGTTCCAATCTTTCTACTTTCTTCCAACACGTCGTTAGCACCGTATTCAAGGACAGAGACGATACACACCTACAAGGGCGTAGTCGAGTTCCCCATGATGCGTGACACAACAATTTTCAACTCTACTGGGTGTGTAAATAAATGTTAGTTTTGCTTGTTATATTTCATAAGACTCTCGGCCCACAGATTGAATAAACTGCTTGACACAGATTCGCGTTTTGGGTCAGACGGGTGCGAGAGTGCTGTAAACAAAATGCCCGTTACGACATCTCGCTATTGGAAAGAAAGAATTCGGTAGAACTGATGTGCAGGAACATTATCGGCTAGCTTTATTGGTAGAAGAGTTTATTAATTTGAATTTGTAACAATTTTCGGTTTGAGAAGGAATGAAGGAACAATAAATATTTCGAATTAGAGAACTGTTAGGTCAATGGTAAATTCTACTAATTATTAAAAACGTTAAAATTCTAGTAGAAATATCATTTCAGTGACAATATTTAAAAAAATGTAAGCTTCCTCCTATTAGACCCCTATTAGTAATAGAATTGCTTCCCTGCTTGCAGATTATGTAATGAAGAGTGCACAAATCTGATATTCAAAAGGTAATTTATATGTTTTGAATACTTTACATTAGCATAACTTTCGGTTTAGCTGGTAGAAAACAGTTTGCAGATTATCTAATAATGGCTGCTTATAAATGAATTTACAAATTCGATATTCGAAAGTTAATTGATGTTTCGAAATTTCAATTATGATACTGAAACTTTACCTGAAAATGTAACTGAAACTGTATAGTTACTCATTTGTATCATTAACGAAATAATCACATGTTATGTAATGTTAGTAGATTATTTTGATTAGGTTTGCAGATAAGATAGTAGTCCAGTGAAATCTGCAATTAACTGGGTTTTTCGTACTCATGTCCCACACATGAAGATACTAATAAAAATATATTAACAATTTATTAAAATTAAGAAATTATTGTAAGAAAATTTACTTATTTTTAGTTGTCATTGGTTAAATGTTAATTTATGCCCAATAAAGTTGAATTTAATGAAAAATATTTTAAATATTTCTGAGAGCAATAAATTGCTTTAGGTCTGAGAAATTTGGCACTACATTAATTCCACTTTTACTTCTTAACAACGATTCTATTAAAAATTTATCAAATTATCTGCTTGATAGAGCTGAAAAAAATAGTTTGCTATTCTTTTCAGCTCTATAGGCATGTTTTTACATCTTTTGGATATATTATTGCATTTGGTATAGGTGGTCACCCTATTCCCATATCCAGTGTCAGCGCCGATACTATCTCCACTGGCGCCATTTTCCCCACACATTAGCATCTGAAGAGAACACCACCTCATACAATTTGACATTGTAATCATCAACAACAAAGGAATGACCTGACATCGCCTTATCAGTAACTTGCTCAACCATTTTATCATATCCACCTCCACAATAACAAACTCTTTATACTTTGTTAGCAAGGAAACATTTTCAACAGTAAATTGTAATGTTGTAATGAGTATCTATCTGACTACATCTTTTCAAGAGGAAGAAACGGAATGGTTTCTTTGAGTGCAATAACTTCCAAGGATGCTAATATACAATTTAGTCGCTGATCCTACAATGGAGAAGTTTACAAGAACGTAAACAATTCGAGTTATGAACTCCACAGCTTCATTTAGTTGTCTGTTGCCGAGAATTCCCAAATCGTCAAGCAACAGGTTGATCAGATTCTCGAGTTACACGAGTACCATAGGTACATCTATTATGTGCATTTTGATTTGAGTTTCAATGCCGCCCAATAAATCGAAGTACATTTTTTGTAGCAATGTTTTATCTGTGTTCTATTCAGTATCAAACATGATAATAAAAGAAGGATGACGAGAATATTAACGAACCGTCGTCGCAATGCTTCCATGCCAATATTAAAGAAGTAAAGTTTGTTTGTCAAAGGTATCTGAAAGTACTGGTCCCATCACCTAAAATATTTCACTGATAGAAGGTATACTATTGCCGAATGTCATATGTTTTGCATTATGGTAAACTTGACTTTCACGAGGACGAATTTGTGGACAGAAACTAGGATTAATTATAATTCCAAGATTACAAGCTTAGAATATAACAATAATAATAATATGTGGGGACATTTCACACTTGGCCATCTGACCCCAAACTAGGGAGACCCTGTACTATATGGGTGTCAGACAGCTGATATATATACACAAATACAATGAGGACTACATAATAAACAAGTCATTAGGTGTTGAGAATTAAAAGTTAGGAATTATTTTATTGTAGAAATAAACAATAGCTTACTATGACAATATCAACCAAATGCACGAAACACATCGTGATATGATAGACCTCTATCAGGATGCGTTTGCGTAGTGTCCCATCAACCTGGATGGGACGCTACGCTATCCATCTGACTCTCCATTCTCCTTTGATCCGTAGTAAAGTTTTTTTGAAATCTAATAGAATGAAAAAACAAAATCAAGACTAACCATCATGAATACAGAAATAATTAAAAAGCTATAAAACGAATTCATAACATGCAAACAGAATGATAAGAGAGGCTTGAAGTTCGCTAAGCCGCAGTAACTACAGTAAGAAACTATAAAATTATTAGTACTTAGCTAGATTTCTTCTGGAATTTCACTAATCCTGAGCAATTACTAAGAGTTAAATAAACTCAAGTAGGCGAAATGAACTTGAACTTTATAAATTGGTTGGTGAAAGCTAAATTAAATCGACTTGGAGGATCGAACAATTTATACAATGAAAACATTTTCCAGGAACTAAAATGAAAATCGAATCTTGAAATATATTTCTTTAAAGGAGGCAAAAAGTCTTTCTATCGGTATTAAAGAAGTATCAAATTAAAAGCATGTAAAGCCTGGCTTTCGTCGTTAAGGGTAATCAGAAGTCAGAAAATGTAGCCAAGGGGTATCGTGAAGGTCAGGCGAGCAGTCGCTCCATGTAAAACACAGATATTCAGATATATCTGGACAGACTAGAAACCGACTCATCATAGTTGGGAAGAGGATAGGCAGATGATGAAAAAGTAAATTTTGATCAAATTGCACACAAAATATATATACGTGCGTATAAACGACATAGTTCTCAGTTCCGTAGTTTATTACACATCTAATAGCTACTAATGTCCCTGTAGTTGGAAAAGCACGATCGAACGCACCATTTGAAGTATGCATCATTCACATGGCGTCGTGCAAATCAGTTGCATATTTCATGTGGAGTCACACGTCTTCCGTACAATGGCTTACTACTGGAATAAGATTAAGTACATTGTCGATGTTACCTTCAAGTACAAATTGAATGTGGATAGTAATTATAGGCGTTAAAGTAGTTGTTTGATTACCAAGTTTCGTGTAGGTTACAATTTATACGCTTACCAAAAGGTCCATTCTCGTAATTTCGTTCAAAATCTAGTGGTAATCTCGTAAAATATAGGAATTTTAGACAAATTGAGTTAAAATTTGAATGATTATGCTTTATAAACATTAGCTCGAGTTAGGTTATGGTATGTCATATCATCAGCCAGAGGTTGCGGAAGTATCTCCAGTTCCCGCGACTCCCGACCCCGACGTAGGTATGAGATGGAACACCGTGGTGGTTCTGAGGGACCATGGTGGTTTTACCCGGTAAGAGTTCTCACTCGTTTCTATCGGGATAGTCCATGAGAATTTCCCCATGATAAAAATGAAAAGATATGTCATAGATACCCCGACACCCGGTATAGGGGCGTACATGTCATAGAATAACTACCTAGGTGAATTTAGGTAAAGTGAGCTTGAGGTGAATTGTCATTCCACCCTCAGTATTGATAACTCACATCAAATTATGCTACCTCATGCACTTGTTCGTAGTGCTATTCCGTTTATTTGTGCACTCCGCAAAGTGAGCAAATATCCTTTTTGATTACACACTGTTGTTTTGTCTGTTGATCTGTTCTTATTGTTAAATAAAGTTAATAGTGAAGATAATACCACTAGAAATGGTAAACGTATGTCACGTTTACTATCATCAATAATTATTATAAATTAAAGTTCCCGTCCAGCTGAAAAATGTTCACTCCGGCTAACCCCAGAAAGGACTGCTTGGAAGGCAACTATATATGCTGACCATTACAAGCATGGACTTACTTTATGGTTTTCGAGATGGAAAGAGGAGTTATCTAGTAAGGTTGTAAGCTATAATTCATTAATGCTACTCTTGCCGAAGCTGAAGTGGTCCGCTAGTAAATCATAATAATGTAATTCATAGTTTTCGGGTAAGAAATTTGTATCCAGAATCACACTTTGACCTTTTCAGTATCTAAAATAGAAATGCAACCCACACCTACGGCAGAATTTATAGAAAGTTTATTTTTGTCCAATTACGGAGAGTACCTACGAAATCTATTATAAAACAATTTTTGTGTTTAATGTATTTTAACAAAGCCTACTCTAGGTAGCTCTTCGCGACTTTTCTTATACCCTACCTACCTACGAAATCTATATCAAAACAATTTTCGTGTTTAATGTATTTTAACAAATTTTACTCTAGGTAGGTCTTCGCGACTTTGCTTATACCCATCCATATCAATTTGTCAATCCCTGGATTGAATTACACTTCGCCAATTTTCGCAAGTCACAATAATGGCATCAGTTTGCTCGGATTTAATTCCAAGTTCAGCTTTTGTTCAGGAAAACTTTCCTCTTAGGTAGGTATCTAATAATCGAATAAAGATTAGTGTCACTCTTCCGTAGCCTCTATCACAAGTAAAAGTTCATAAAGTTAATACAATAACAAGTAAATACATCTTTTGAGTAATGTAACGGATAGTAACGTTTCGCCTTTTAAATATTTAGGGTCGCCTGTTCAAATAAATACGTGTGTTTCGGATCAATAATGTTTGAATAGTACGCCCAATTCACGTTAGTTGATCGTTTCATGGCTTTTGATCGATGGGCTTTCACTACTAATTTTTAAAGTTAAGTGTAGGTATTATGTATGCATGCGTCAGTTTGCGATAATGGGCAAATGAAAGCAATGAGTAAATACATAACAGTGGTCCTGGGGAAATTGTGAGAATCTGAGACAATTGGTTTTTGGGTTTGGGTTTTTATAAAGGTCTACAGACGATTACAGACTTATGTGATAACTATTGTTTTATCCTTGACTTTCATACCGCCGTTTTACCATTCATTTGGAACTTCAAACTGAAATAAATCACTCAATCTCTTAAACATGATCTAGTTTAATTAAATTTCTACAGAATCTATTATCATTAATTACATAACATCGTCAACAGGTAGCTTCAAATCAGCATACATTAACCAATCCACAGATTGTTGAAACCGACCTTGTCAGTCAGTCATACAGAACCAACAATGTGAGTTTGTGACAAACGTTTGGCATATCACTATGAACCTATAGTAATTACAATCGTACCATCACGACACTAAACGCAACAGAATGTAATCTCCAACACCCACACATATTTGTACACATACAACCACTAGCAAACATTTGTGGTTTTCTTTATCAATACGTACGGTGGGTTTGTGTGGTTGTGTTAGTGGGGTGACGTCATGCAATTGTCATCGCTGTCACGGCTAACAAGCGGCACTCGGTCACTGTTCTTGGTTCTGTTCAGCGTGAAAATTTTTATTTGTTTATTGTAACAAATGTTTGTGGTAAATGAGTCTGTTATTGTTGGATTATTTCATTGTTTAATATCAAGCTGTAAAGGTTATAAGAAAGTTGTTTTTTTTCCATAAATGTTACTGTCTGGACATTTTCTTCCGCAACGTTTCGTTTTTAAAATTAATATTGAGCTTTCCAGACAACGTCGAAATATTTTGAATTCAACTCATTCTATCCAGTTTGAACTTGTTTAAACCACATTTTGCTTCGCTTACAAACAAGGACAATACATTATTATACTACGGATACAACTCAATTCCAGCCTTGTTTTGATCATAGGTACTATATTTCTCTGATGTTACATTGTGTCCTGAGTAAAGAGCATCATTTACAACTCCATCGCGCTACCGTCACGTGTTTTAAATACGATCATTCCTTGTAAACTCACAATGTATACAGTGCTCATTAAAACAATCATTTTTCATTGGAGCGGTTTGTAAAAAGTTAATATTCCTAACCGTTTAATTTGCAAGCAGTCCTTAGTAATAATGAATCATTGTGTTTGTTTCATTAAAATGGATCAACGACAACTGTATGTTCTACATGCTCAACGCTGTAGTATAATACTAATTAAGTTCAGTGAATCGCCAAATCAATTAACATAATTATATTAAAATAATTTTCTTGCAAATGTCTCTCGTTTTCAATTTCATGAAGGTGAGGTATTGTATGGTCGGCTAATTTTCGGCTGGCATTGAGCATGTTGATACAAATGTTGTTTTGACAGGTGTTTAATAGCACATGCTCACGAATCTCACGTGGTTGAACGTAAGGACTTTAGAAAAAAAAACAATTCACTTTCTTTTTCACTGAACTTGACACGGGTCGAACAGAGTCACACAGCTAAACAAAACGTTTTGCTGATGTCATAGACACGCGACTTTGCGTCTCGTAAACAGTAATGAACCTATATTGTATACCGTTTGGGCACATTGTTAATGTTTGTATCGTAATTATTGTGTTTTAAGCCTGTAATTACGGAAATATCCAGGAATTTTTAGAACAGTTTTTGTGTTACCAAATCTTTATATATTGTTGTTTATATTTTATGTAATTTGAGCTTGAGGCTTCATCGTGAAACGCTTAAACTTTAGCTAACAACAAACTGATATAATTTATGCTATCAGGATTCTCATTAATCGTAAACTTCATCATACACTTTTGCTTTTTGCCAAATTCAAGGACAACCCTTGTTACGGGCTCTCTCGAGTCTCGAGTCTCTTTTTCACTAAGAAGTGATACGGTCGTCGGTCGACAGTGAGACCTTGCCCCCCTCTCCCCTGCCCTGCGATTGCCGCCGCCGTCCGCTGACGTCATCCGCGCCATCTTGCGACAGTGACGCGTTGCTTGGCAACCGAACACACGCGACGCACTTAGACAGGTTGTATCGCGAATTTTATCATGCAAATTGATTTTTTTATGGTTACTCCAAAGATTCGTTAGTATTTTCCGTACGAAATTGCTTATTATATTATATTTAATGGACGCCTATTTTGCATTTTGTTTCTGTAGTTTTGGTTTGGGTTACTACATTTTTTTTATGAAATGACCGTCCTCTTCTAACGCCATTCATGATTTATTACATCTCATGTCCCTATTTATTTTACATCTGCATTATTATTACTTTTGAAAACAGATTCCTCTCAAATATGTGTTGAATAAATTCCTATCAGTTTAAATTCCTATTTTGCATTTGTACTAATTATGCAGGCCCTTTGACACTTGGGACATCACAATCGCTTTCAGCTGTCAAGCGAAATTGATTGAAACACCCCCTTAATTGCTTAATTAGGACCTTCGTTAATTACATTCTTCGTCTGACTGTTTTTTTTTGTATGTTTTTTTTTTTTTTTATCTATGGATAGGCATACGTTTGACCACTATCTCACCTGATGGGAAGCGATGATGCGGTCTAAGATGGAGCACGCTTGCCTAGAAGTAACCTATTCACTCTCTCTCTATTTGTTACGCGATTTCTCCGGTAAATGTAAAGCGATTTTAAAAATTCTTTTTATGGATAGGGTATGCCTCAAGGGTCTCTCCCATATAAATTTTATCGAAATTGATTCAGCACTTTTTGAAAAATCACCAGAAAGCTCCGTTTTGACTGTGTTGCCGCTTCTTAATGGATTTGGATGATATGGAAGTACACACAGCTACACATCAAGCTCCTACATTTCCAATTAATGCTGATCTCGCATCGTATAGGGTTTCCGTACAAGGCGAGGTCAGCTTATACTGGAAATGTATAGCTTGATGTGTAGCCGTGTGTACTAAAAAGCGAAAAATAAAACAAAATCTAAAAAGTGTGTTTCGGAAGTCGGTGGCAATACAAAACATCAAACAGAACAAAGCCACCGGCTTCCGAAACTAAAGTCATGTGTGTTATGTTAATGTGCTAAAGTTATATCACTTTTTTTGATTTTGAAGGCGGTTGTCTTTTTTGTAAAAAAAGCTTTTTTGTAATGGTACTTACAATGCCCCACCAGTTACTTTAATTTTAAGAAACAATATTGAAAAATTTAAAAAAAGACACTAAATAAACATCTTTTTTTTTAATACCTGTAGAGTTAATCTGTGCCTGTAGTGTGACCTGTAGACAGAAGACACACATGTACTCTACCTATCTAATTTTGTTTGAGCGAAACTCTACTAGGTATAATGTTTTGTTTTATTACAAAAAATGTAGGTATTATAAGCTAAATACCTACTTACTTGTACCTACTACTATTGCAAATTGCACACTTAAGTGTAGTACCTTTCAAAATACTGATAACGTCGTTGATCGATTCTGAGGAAGAAAATCGCTTTCCCGAGATTTCATCATAAAGATAATTATCATAACTATTATCATAATACTCGTGATGGGTAACTACGAATTATATTATCAAAAATGTAAATACTATGAAGTCAAGTTTATGTGAATTACGCTGTAACAAATATTTGCGCTTGCGCCGGGAAAGAGTACCTAGTACTTGCAGCTATTACGCAGTTTAGATCTCAAACTATGTAGTCATACAAATGTCTTTCTAATATAACTGGAATGTGTGTTTCTGTGGAACTATGTGGTAGATAGCCTTGTTTCATAGAATTTTAATAGGAGGTTGCATTGACATCTAATATCTGGAGAGAAAATCAGGATTTCTAAGTTTTCTTTAGAAATCTTTGCAGCGTAGTTACCTACATAGGAATTGAATTTGTTTATAGGAATAATAAATGTATACTCTTCAAATAAAAATGCGATTTGTCCTCTAAACAATAATATAGGTATAGTTACCTAGGTAATTAACACAATTACATTGTAAGCGCATGTTTGGAGATGACCTGTTGTTCAAAATAAGCTAAAAATATACAACACCATAGATACCTACTTAGGTATTGTAGGTAACGTTATGTATATAGGTAAATCTGCGTCATCAAATTGTGTTCTTCCAGGTAAAACTATCAAATATTAAAATAACAATATATTACTATCATAACGCTTTTATAAAACAATGCAATTTCTATTTTGAAACCCATTGAAATCACATTAACACCTAAAGTTACCTTTAACATTATGTAACCTGGTTAGAAATCTATTTTTGCTGTTTTAAATTACCCTAATTCTATTTTAAAACAATAATAGGTGAAGTAGGGAACAATTATCTCACACAGATTATGCACATTTAAAAGTAATTTAAATATTTAAGTAGCTAAAGTAATATTTTTTTACAATAGCTAAGTCTCATTAATTATACATGACATAGTTAATTGTTTTTGCCAACACAAGCTTTTTCTTGCCACTAGTCTGTATCAATGTCGATGATCCCGAGTGGAGACGTAGTCCCGGTTTCAAAAGAGACCTAAATCCTTTATTTATTTATTTATACTTCATGCACAAAGGTACAAAGACGGACTTAATGCCTTAGGCATTCTCTACGACTGGTAGAGAATGCCTAAGGCATTAAGTCCGCCAAGGGTGAAGAAGAGATAAGAGAGTGTTTTTGTAATTTTCAGCCCAGTATTTAATACTATATGGTAATAAAAAATATTCATGGGAGTAAAATAATACAGAATTATCATCATCATCATCAACAGCCGGAAGACGTCCACTGTTCAACAGTGGACGTTTTCCGGCTGAAACCATAATCCCCACACTTGGCAGGCGTCTTGGGGATCGCACTGTTCTAGTCCAACATATATTTTTTTCAAATCATTTACACTACACATTTTGACGTGATTGTCAGTTTATAATCTGCAAAAGTCGCTTGTTAGCGCCTTAAGGCGTCGCTGTGGGAGGGTTGCAAAGGGACAGGCTGGATCGGTTCTTCTGCGCCATCACCTTCACCACCTCATCACTTTATATCTGTACCCTGCTTATCCTTTTGGGGAATTCAGACATTATGTTATGTTACTGTCACTAATAATAACTGTACCTTCATCGATACTTCCATACTTTATTTTAATATTATAAATGCGAAAGTAACTATGTCTGTTACGCTTTCACGATGAAACGGCTGAACCGATTTTGATGAAATTTCGTATGAAGATAGCTGAAACCCAGGGGAAGGACATAGGCTACATTTTAATACGCGACTTCATCTGTGTCTGCGATAACCGACATTCACGCGGACGAAGTCGCAGGCAAAAGCTAGTAAACCAATAAAATGCACGTACAAAGCATAATTGTCCTTTAATAAGATGGATTGTGAATATGATGTAATTAATATACCAGTTTATAATTATAAATTAAAACATTGTACTGTTGTTGTAAATAGACTCTTTTGTAAGTAAGATCTAGTTGTTTCGCTAAATGTAGGTGACTAAGTTAATTACGATAATCTAGACACAGCCAGAGATCAAACAATATTTCTAGAATACGGTTTAATTTATGTTCGTTTGTGTCTAAGCATGTAGAAGAGAGAGAATTCAAAACCTTTTTTAATACCAATAAGATTTTTTCGCCGCACTAGGAATTGCTTCTGTTCGTGTGCACGTTTATATACGTATAGACATATACAGGATGAAATTGAATTTATTAGCAAATTTTTAAGAAGTAAAAAACAGCTGTTCCATACAGAAGTGCAATATGTACTCGGCCAAAATGTATGGAACAGCTGTTTTTTTTTCGCGCTGTTTGAGTTGGCTCCATAATGAAAGTTGTTCAGGTTCGTGGTCTGCGTCAGTTCCTAAAAATTTGCTAATGAATTCAATTTCATCCTGTATACTTAAACAACGACTACTAATACTACGAAAATAATTATTCAGTGCGGGAATCGAACCCGAGACACACAGCGTCAGTCAATCGTTCAGCAACTACGCCGACCGTGCCTTCAAAGCGTCAAACCTTCGTAGACAATGTTATTTTTCCCAACTATGTTGAAATCTTCCTAAGGGTACTAAAATACCAGTAATTTGAATGAGAATAATATTCATATTTGTCATATTCTGCAGATTCATAATTTTTTTTTGTTTGCCTGTTCTGTCCCACTCCTGGGCAAAGGCGTCCCTCCATGCCTTCCATCTTTCTCGATTCTGGGCTTCCTCCCACCAGTTTTGGAGGAATCCGTCCAGTTCATCCCGCCATCTCCTTCGTGGCCTGCCGCAACGCCCCGTCTTACTGTCTCAGGGCTCCAGTTCTGTGTCACCTGAGCCCACAGTATGTCTGGCATGCGGCAGACATATTCGGTCCAGGCCCATTTAAGTTGGGCAGCCTTATGAGCCACGTCTGCTATCCCTGTTTTGGAGCGCAGTATACTTAGTGTTTCGAACTCGATCCGTTAATTTACCACCTAGTATACTGCGCTCCATTGCTCGTTGGCAGACCTTGAGTTTGGACTTCTGGGAATTAGTCAAAGACCAAGTCTGTGCGCCATAAGTCAAGACGGGGAGAATACACAATCATGTCCATGAGCTTAAATAATTCCTTCATGGACCAGTAACTCTTCCAGGCGTTTTCTGTTCGTCTTGCGACCTCTTTGTCTTGCCTCGCCTGGAAAGAGACTACTTGGCCCAAGTAGCGGTATTCCTGGACATGTTGCATTGTCTTCCCGTCTACTTTTATGCTTTTCGGTGTTACGTTGGACATAACTTTGATCTTCGACATATTCATTGATTTATAAAATTGAATTGTAAATAGACGCATGGCTAAGTACTACCGTACAGATCGATCGGTCAAAGGTAAAGCTACGCTTGCCGCGGTCGGTCTGTGGATGGGTGAGCATCCCTTTCATACCGAGTTCCCTCCGTGCCTCGGAAAGCACGTAAACCCGTTGGTCCGGGCTGTCATTTGTAGATCTGTGGCTGTCGTTATGGGTAGTCAAAAGCCAGAAAGTCTGACAACCAGTCTTACCAAGGGGTAACGTATTACCTAACTGGGTTGTGGAGGTCCGATAGGCAATCGCTCCATGTAGAACACTGGTATTCAGCTGCATACGGTTAGACTGGAAGCCGACCCTAATATAGATGGGAAAAGGCTAGGCAGATGATGGTGTAGTTCGATATCGATGGTTTTTTTTTAATAGATAGTAGGTACCTACCTATATACCTCAAAATTTGCCCCACATACATTTTTATGAAAACATTGACAAATATAACTTTATTTGTTTGGTGTTACCTTTCTCAATTAACACTAAAAAACGATAAAAAAACGTTTTTACAAAAAAGATAACAGAATTTTACTTTTAAGTTTTTGAAGGCTGTTGTCTTTTTTGTAAGACGTCAATTTTATATCCACGGGTAATTAAAATATCTGGTGTATAAGTTTACTGAAATTCCCCCTTAGTCTCAAAATCACAAGGTACCTACATTATCTAGTCTAGTTGTGGCAGAATTTCGTTCCCATTTTTATTCATTTATTCCACCTGTGAAGGTCATTCATACGAGTCAACAATCTTTGTCTGAGGATGTCCAAAATTTGGCAGCACCACTACTCAATCTGGCAAGCCGCCTGATAACGCTAGCCAAATATTATGATAAGTAAACAGTTTACAATTTTGTCAATAATGTCATAAGTAACAATTTATGCCATCATCATGATATTAATTATTTTCAAAAGTCATTTCACTATCGAAACTGATTGAGAAAATTCTAACTGGGTACATAAAAGCTCAGTTATAATAACACTTCTAGAAATAGATTTGTTACACAATTTTAAATCAATTTAATTTACCATTTAAAAACTGACATAATAGTTTTATTATATTAACTTCTTCCAATTAAAAAACTGACATAATATTATTTTTTAAATAGCTTTAAAAAAACAATTTTAAACGGTAAGCTTTAACGTAACGTAAGTTTCAAAAGGTAGTTTCGTATAGAGAGGAATGAGCAAAGATTCAGCTTTTATTTTAAAAAGGGTGAGTTTTAAAATAAATGTACCTATTACATTAATCATAATTATTATAATTATACTAGCTTTTGCCCGCAACTTCGTCTGCGTGAATGTAGGTTGTAGCGGATACAGGCGAAGATACGGATTAAAAAGTAGTATTTAGCCTTTCTTGGGCTTCAATCTTAGTCTGTACCAATTTTCATCAAAATCGGTTCTGTAGTTTAGCCATGAAACTGTAACAAACAAATAAACTCACTTTCGCATTTCTAATATTAGTTTGAACTGTGTTTCCAAGCATTTCTCACAAATAAAAACTATTGAATACAGTAGGTATCGTTTAGCGTTTTAATTTTAGTTTAGTAATAGGTAAATAAAAAAAAAGCTTCAATCCAATACACAAATAAATATAATTCCTATACTTCATTTATTTTGAATTTCCAACATAATATTGTATATTTATCCTGTATAGACATAGGATAAAATGAAATAATAAATAATCCTAGAAATTCCCCAATGCGTCATTTTGTAGGTCGTTAAATACATTGGAGTAAATATTAGTTTCGACAAATAATAGGTGCGCATCAATGACAACGTCCCAAATAATTGAGCCAAGTTTGGACCAATATTTCCATTGCGTTACCCATTTGTCGTTCTATGACCAATGTTGGTTCTGGTCCTAATGATAACTAGAAAAAAAAATTGGTAACGAAACCTGTTATATAAAATTTCTATTTATAGACTAACAGTTAACAGTTTTTATTTTTAGAAACGGATAGAAAGCTCCTATGAACATAATCTTTATTGGAAGTTTAATTAATATTTTGCACTACATAACATGTTTCTGCATAAATTTATATAACTACATTCGCGTATCGAAGCTTAGTGCCCATAAATCGATGAAAAATTGTTGTTAGAGTGGATGGATTTAAAAAAAAATATGTGGAATGATCGATTAGCTCTATAATAGAAATTAGACTTAGGTGTGACGTCAAATGAGATCAATCGTTATCTCAATGATATTTAATGTCAAAAATGCATAGGTAAGAAGAAAGAGGCATTTGTCAAAGAGGTGGAGAAAGATTAAGAAAGAGATTTGCATTTACAAGTTCTTAAAATTAGTAGTATACTGCTCCCCTAAAAAAAACCTACCAAACATTATTTCTCTCCAACACTATCCGTAAGCAACTCTTCTTAGCCATTTAAGTAAGGATTTTAAGCGACTATAAATATATGAAAAGAGCATCATTCGTAGCGATTATTGTTTAATTTGTTCTTTTAACGTTCAGCACGCGTAGCATGACCACCCTATGTCTACGGAAGAGTAGACATACTGACAGCAACTCAGCAAGAATAGACAAGTCAGTACAGTTTGTCTATTCTTACTGTCAGTATGTCTATTCTTCCGTGAACATAGCGTGGTCATGCTACGCGTGCAGATCGTCCATTGGCCTCATGACATCTCGCGATACGTCATCGCATACTCATGGATAGACCCTTTTGTAGACAGACATCGTTTTCCTTGTAACCACAGAATTATATTGTAATTTATAGTAGGTATGTTTCGCGAATCAAGTTTATTCGACGTGTCAAAGGAATTAGACTTTTTATTCTAATCTTATTTTAATTTGAAAGTATTTTTTTATTTATAGGTATGCGCAATAATAAATATGCCTCTATTTAATAAATATGTTTTGTGTAATTATGTATTCATTATATTAAATGTAAAAATAAATAATATCAAATCACCGACCAGACGACCATTTAAACCATTATCTTTATATAATAACTTTATAACAACAAGATAGTATTCAATAGAATAACTACACAACATTCCCATGTGCTTGAAGAGTCTAAAGTGTACAAATCACATAGAAAAGTATCTAAAAAGCATCGATACGAAAAGCTAAAGACCATTATTAACCGACTTCAAAAAGGAGGAGGTTATCAATTCGAATGTTTATAATTTTTTTTTTTATGTATGTTCGGGCATAACTCTGTCATATATAGACGGATTTGCAAAATTCTTTTTTTGTTCGAAAGAGGATTATTCCGAAAAGGTTCCATATAAATTTTATCAAAATTGGTACAGCCCTTTTTGAGGAAATCAACAAATTCCCAAAAAAATTTACTTAGACGACGTTTTAGTTTCTTCAATCACTGGAGGACTTACAATCTCTTTTAAGTGTGTTGCCGTTTCTTCATGGATTTGGATGTTAAGGCAACACTAAAAAGCGAAAAAAAAAAAGTTTTTTCAAAAAAAAGAAAACCGCCTCAATAACTAAAAAGTGATAAATAACTTTAGCACAGAACACACATTACTTTACTTTCGGAAGTCGGTGGCAATACAAAACAACAAACACAAAGCCACCGCCACCGACTTCCGAAAGTGTGTGTTCTGTGCTAAAGTTATTTATCACTTTTTAGTTTTTGAAGGCGGTTTTCTTTTTACACAAGACATTCTTATATCTAATAACTAGCTTTTGCCCGCGGCTTTGCCCGCGTGGATGCCGACAAACAATATACTAAAACCTTCCTCTTGAATCACGCTGTCTATTAAAAAACCCCCATCAAAATCCGTTGCGTAGTTTCAGAGATCTAAGCATACATAGGGACAGACAGCGGGAAGCGACTTTTATACTATGTAGTGATACTGCACTTATTAAAACTCACTCAAAGTGTCACAATAATGAGTAATGTCTACAGTCAAAAAATAATAAATAACTATAAATTCAATTAGTCACATAGGTAAGTTGTCAAAATTAATAGCATGATGATTATAGTTAATAGGAACTTCTAGGAACCTTCTAGGAACAATTTTCTTGTGTCACCCCAAACCAACCTTCGTTAGACTCCAGATCATCTCGTCACCTCTTCCTGGCCTATCTTCAGCAATGCCATACATCTCCAGCATAATTATAAAATACTAGCGACCCGACCCGGCTTCGCATGGGCCTTCCTCGATAAATGGACTATCCAAAACGAAAAATGTTTTTTCAATTCGAACCAGTAGATCCTGAGATTAGCGCGTTTAACCAAACAAACAAACTCTTCAGCTTTATAATATTAGTATAGATACAATATAAAATCTTTTAATATATAACAATCTCGTATCACAGTGTTTGTTATCGAAGTCCTCCGTAATAGCTTTACCGATTTTCATGCAATTTTGTGCATATTGCATATTTGTTAGGTGTGAAAATAGGTTGTAGGCTATTTTTTTGTTATATGGCAAAACTACGATTCCCCGTTCAGCTAGTATTACTATTATTATCTCACTCCGTTCAATGGATGAAGGCAACAGAAAACTATAACGCTATGCTGTAATCTTCACGCACCATATTTGATTCAGATATAATATGACGGATTCAATAAAAAACCCTGTATAAAAAAAACAAAATACAACTCGAAGCAGTGGAAAACTCCAAAGGTTGCAAGTAAATGAAATTTTCATATAATATCATCATCGGATATGCACAGGCAACAAATTATTAAATCTGCAGGGCTTACACGTGCCGTGCACACACGTTCATGTCTTTCCTAGCATGCACGTGTAGGGTGGCTATGTGTGTGTGCGTGGGATGTGCAAAGTGCCACCCTTTCAATGCAACCCACCTGCGTGGTTATGACCAAGCTGGGATAATAATCAAATTGAGTGGAAAACCCATTCGGATACTTGAAGTTTCTGCCACATAAGCTGTTTTCATTTTGACTTGATTTCATTAATTAGATCTTTAAGAAATAATTATTTTATTTATCGATTTATTAATCCTAAACGCAAGTAAGATTGAATTGTTTTTATTTTTGCCAATTACTAAAATATCTTGTTCTACAAATTCAATTCCAATCAAATTATTCAAACGTACCTATACAAATTTATAGACCAATTCATCGAAACTTATTGTCGAAACAAACCGATACTGATTGAGTCGAGATTCCATCGCGATATCACATTATGTACATTAGGATTCTGGACATAATAAACGCGTGGGTGTACCCCATTCCCCCTACCTCCCCCCTTCCCCCCTTGCACCCACAAGGTCGAACCGCACCGCTCTGACGGCGGAGTAGGGAGGGCAAAACAGGTGTTGTGATGTTGAAATTGCAGGGATACATTTTATTTATTGTAAACTTTATTCGAGATGTAGTAATGATTTATTTATCTATACTTAATATTATAAAGAGGAAAGATTTGTATTTTTGTATGTAACGAATAAACGCAAAAACTACTGGGCCGATTTCAAAAATTCTTTCACCAGTCGAAAGCTACATTATCGCTGAGTAACATAGGCTATATTGAAAATTCACGCGGACGAAAGCGCGGGGAAAGAGCTAGTTTTATATATGGATATTTTGTAGTAAAGTGTGAAAAACCCAATTAGTTATTGCATATGGAAAATAAAAGAGTCATTATGTAGATTTAAATAAAGCTAGGCGTTATCGTAAGTAGGTAGGTATACCTTTAAATATTTGAATGGTTTTAAACAGCATAGCGGGTAATACTATTTTTTACTGGTAGCAGTAAATACAATTTTCTATTATACATGATGAAATTGAATTCATTAGCGAATTTTTAAGGAGTGACTCAGAACACAACTTGAACAACTTTCATTATGCAGGCAACTCAAACAGCGCGAAAAAGAACAGCTGTTCCATACAGAAGTGCAATAGGTTCTCGGCCAAAATGTATGAAACAGCTGGTTCAGGTTCGTGGTCTGAGTAACTTCTTAAAAATTTGCTAATGAACTCAATTTAATTCTGTATAAAACAGCTATCACTCGATAACGAACTAGTCAGCCAGTCTCTCTAGCTGACTAGTTCTTTCACCACGATGGTAAATTGACCCAAAAGGCTCCCCTCGGAGCTATGACTTACGGCCCTTCTTAGGGCCAAGTAACAAAAAAGACTACTCTACGAACACCCACTCTCTATTATTAAGAAAACTAGCCCTTTACCGGTGATTTCCTCCGCGTGAATTTTCTTAAGGATCCCTAAATTTTTCAATTGATAATTATAGCCTATGCTACTCAGGAATAATGTAGCATTCTAATAGTGAAATATTTTTTTAAATCGGACCAGTAGTTTTTGAGTTAAATCGTACAAACAAACAAACAAATCTTTCCACTTTATAATATTATTTTATGTAATTTAAAGATATAGATTATTATTATTAGTTTAGATAATGTTAAGATAGATATTTGTAATTTAATTGTAGATCAAAAGACCCTCAGTCTCTTCTATACATCTCATAACTTCTCTAAAATAACAACAACATTATTCGATTAATTACCTGACAACACTAGTATTCTTGGCCGTGAAAAGGTCTACAATATAGTCAGGTACATCCCTATCAAGTTCCACGAGGCGTTGCCATGGCAACCAGATTTTGCTGGCGCCCGGCATGACAGCGTAATTGCATCCGGAATTTCTGCAAAATGAAATCAATTTATCTGATACGTAGGTACTACAAAGAAAAATTGTTTTTAGTATACAATAGATAGAATATTTTGCTATTACGTACTTTCATTGTGTCACCTTTATTTCACTGTATAATTAGATATGATTTGTATCTATGCAGGTCATTTGAAAGACTGAATGCAAAAAAATATCATTTTATTTTAAGTTTTACCTATATCTAACTTTAAGTAAAATCTAAAATAAATTATATCGATTACCTAAAATTAGCTTTAAGTGAATCTTATAATAAATGATATCAGTTTTGAAATCAGTCTATCAGATGTACAGTCAACAAAAGAGATTATGCAGGGTCGTCAGATATCGTTCAAGTTTACTTAGAAACCGATGGGTGTTTTTGAATAAAATAAATTTAATAGAGAATAAACAATTCAATGATTTAATTAAATTTAATTCGAAAATATCCATCGGATTCTAAGTAAATTTCAACTATTTCCTGCATGACCTGCATACCTATCTCTGTACATAATTGCTACAAATAAAAAAAACATTCGTTTTTCAAACGGAAATCAATCAAAGCTCTGACTAAAAGTTAAAAATATGGAAATAAAATGTAAACCCAATATCATGCCAGTATAGATCTTAGCGCGTTGTTAGGGTTGACGAATATCTCGACTTGCACTAAAAAATATACTTATAAACCCTTACCTGCCTAGCCTTTTCCCAACTATCTAGCTGTATCTCAAGAACCGCGATAGCTAGACAGTTGTAATTTTCACTTATTACGTATTTCGGTTGTCGCTATAACAACAAATACTAAAAACAAAATAAAATAAATATTTAAGGGAGGCTCCCATACAACAAACGCGAATTTTTTGCCCTTTTTTGCTCGATGTCTAATATTGTATAGATAATGGTACGGAGGAACCCTTCGTGAGCGAGTCCGACTCGCACTTGACTAGTTTTTTGACCACGACGCGAATATAGACGCTCTGAAGCTAGTCGCTAATATTTTGAAGCATAATAATGATTCAGTAAAAAAAAACTGTACCGTCATTTCGAATACAGCAAAACGCACAAATTAATGTTGTCATCTATTAAAATTAATTGATAATAAAATTATCAGCTAAAGATTAGACTAGAAATTCGAATTAAAGTAATAAAATCGATAAAGGTACTTTTTAAAACCGGTATTTTCGAGTTTAGCACAGTTTAAGAACCGATATTTAGCACGGTTTATCGTGAATGTAGGTATACGTAGCTCGCCGTTATGATTTTGTGCGATTTCTGTTGCGTCTGTAACACTTGGCAAATTCCCATATTGACCTACAAAACAAAAGATGAGCGGAGTGAATCAGCCTCTTAATAATATTCACCACAAATGTTTTAGGTGGGAAGTAGGGAACTTTACTTAATCATTTTACTAATGTAATTCTTCCGACCAAATTTCAATCACGGCAGCCAATCTCAATAGAGATCAACCTAGTTCGTAAAAGATATTATAAATAGTGCACAAGTGTGTTCGCAAACCGCACGGAACACTGCGAGTGAAGCCACCAAAGCAAATACAAATTCAAAAACTAATACAAGCACTCGGAATCCATCCGAGTGCTCATCATGTTTTTCGTTACATCGCCAAGCGGCTGGTCGACTTTTCACGTGATCCGAGTGCTGGCCTTGATACTTTGGCCAAAGAATTATCGTGGCGATGCTGCTAGCCTATTAGGCGCCTGTCTCGTTGACAGCCTTGTGGACAAGATTTTTGATACTTTATGATCATAGGGCATCAACAATCTTATCCAAGAGTGGGAGATCGTCCGCTCTTTTAAAAATAAGTAGGTACTAGTACATAATAGTATTAAGTATTACCATATGAAGTGGTTCGTATCCAGCAACAGTTCGATATACGGCCCAAACTTATGCTTAGAAAAAAATAGTTATTAAATTAATCTGATTAAGATTTTGTTTTGTTAAAAATCCGAAGTCTTTAGTTTCGTCGTCTGCGAGGCAGTAGCCATAGCATCCTGCAAATGATTGCCGCTAAACCAGACTGCTCATTCCAAAACAAATGGATGCTTATTTTAATAGGTGTAATGTTATGATGACTATTTTAATTAATTTTGATCAATGATTAACTAACATAGGTTTAGGTATACATTGTTACCTTACCTACCTTATATGAGTGCAAACTTAAAAAAATAATCTTAATAATAAACATCGAAAAAATTTACTTTTGTCGATTAATTTTAGCAATACTAACTCCAATTCATTAAAATATTTAAAATATACTACGCTGGATTGCGTCGACAGCAACTTATTGCATTATAGCCATAAAATACCTGTCTATGAGCTGTAGAAACACTTCTTTGTGTAACTGCGTTTTCGTCACTATTTCGTCATCACCTTAAGGAAATATCCAGACCATCACATCTAGCTTTGCACATATTAAACCGTCTCAGAATTTAAGACCCAAATGGCCAAATACTCAAACGCTAATCAATGTTAAAATGCCGGTAAGTCTCGTGTTGTACATAACACTTTATGTCAAAGTGAGTGTGACAGTACGAGACTTCATCATCATCATTTCAACCTTTAGACGCCCACTGTTGGGCATAGTTCTCTCTCAAGGGAGTTCAGCCGTAATCGCCATACTTGGCCGATGCATGTTGGCGATCGCAGTAGGTGTTATGGTACTCAGAAGGACGCTGCTGCCCATCCTCTGGTCAATAACCCTCTGTCGTCTTCTACCACACCCACGGGCAGAAATAGGGTGGTGCTATTCGTTACCGGCACCACACGGCCATGGCACGGTACGAGACTTAACGGCACCTTAAAATTGAGTAGCGTTTGAATATTTGGCCAAAAGACAATCATGCAAATCTTATAAAGATATTAAATCTACGAGCTGAAACCCCTGGAATATCTGCAAAGCTCTGTACCTAGACGCATACCAACGTATATATGACGTACATACGTCACGCCGACGTAGGCGAGGTGCCTGGAAACCGCTCGCCCACGCGCCGCGGTCCTTGACTACCGATTTTTTCATTACTTCACTAGTGAGTGTCATTATTGAAAATTTGATCTGTGTCACAATCTTTAAATGTGTTTGTCTTGGTTTTATGAGCTGTGAACTGAATTACTAAATTACCCAGTGATACTTTAGGTTGAAGATTTAGTTTATCATATTTCCTACCTACTACTAAAATCGGGAAATTTGTGAGGATGGATGAATGTGTGGATGCTGGTTAATCTTTCGCATTTAAACGACTGAACTTAACTGGCTGAAATTTAGCACACACATAGATATTGACCTGGCTTAACACATAGGATATTTTTTATCGCCTGGGATATTAGCTAATAATAATAAATATTATCCACGTGAAATATTGATATTACAAACTAGAATTGACAATGAGGTGATGTTTTATCGTTCATGTTATAGATTAGCAAATATGTTTGTCAAGGATGGCAAATATGTTCAACATGTTCAAAACACTTTCACAAAACATGTTCAACCATATTTTACTGAATGCACAAGACAAAAAATACACTAAATTAAAAAATCTTTTCCATTCAAGAACTCACTACCTTCTTCTAAATAATAAAAATGAATCGTTGTTCGTTAGTCTGGCTAAATAAAACTCGAGAATGGCTGGACCGATTTTGCTAATGCTTTGCTTTTTGGTCTTGAAACATTTGTGGAAGTCCAGGGAAGGTTTAAATGGTGAGAAATTTTAAAAATCTATTGACAGTACAACGTCTGTCGGGTTAGTCAGTATTACAATATACTTTCACCACTAAAAAGAAATCTTCGAAGTCTTTCATAAAATGATGAAAACGGTAGCCTTTTTCCAACTCTGCTGTATTTTGTTAAAAAAATAAAGCAATTAAGAATTCCATAATCAGTTGGTTATTGAATACAGTAAATGAATGTGACCGTGTTTTGAATTTTTAAAATTTTTTTTCGCTTAGATATTAAATTATTTTTCATTAGTAGCTATAAAAATGTAAAATTATCTTTACTATTTATATGTCGGTTATAAATTTTCTTTCTTATTAGTAGTTTAAATATTATAAAAATCTGAATTTACATTGTTAGTTTAAAATATATCTTTGTACAATTTTATTAATACTGTGTCATTGTTTGTTTCTATTGACTTCACAGTACTGAATGGTAAAAGAAATTAAATTAGCTGAGTGTCCTTTTCAGTGAACTTTTCATCCGGTACCTACCAATCTTTTCTTTCACTATTTACTTAACTTACTTGTCTATACAGGGCAATAGCACAAAAAACGATCATGGTACGATTTGATAATTTGGTGTAATTGTTTTTATTGACAAGTTTCCGCTCTTCTCACAAGTTAGAAAACCATTATTTCATATAGTGTTTTATTTTGGTTACATTTATTAAATATGCTCTTAGTAAGTATATCGGAACTTTTTTTTTAAATTTCGTTTTTAGGAATAATTTGATAGTTTCAAAATATTCTTATGAAGTAGTATTACCAGTACTTTTTTTTGTCGTTTTATCGTCCCCACTCTGTGTAGGTAGTCTATTTTTTTATTGCACATCCATTTCATTTCAAATTTCCAATGAAACGTTCCTATTGAAAGCTCTCTGTAGAATAAATACCTATCTATCTATAGGTAGGGAGTTATTGGATTCAGGGAATTGTTGAAGCGTGCCACGTGTAAAATTCTCTGATACTGAAATGAAATTGAGATTAATGGTCATGATTCCTGCATTCACAACAATTTTGACATGTGTAGCAACGATTTTATGCAGATTATCTATCTTTACAAATACTATACTACAAATAAATAAAATTGACGTGTCTGTTTGTCTTAATGACAAAAAAAAATTAACATTTTAAACTGTCTGTTTGTTCCGGCTAATCTTTGAAACGGCCGGACCGATTTTGACGGGACTTTAACTGGCAGATAGCTGATGTTATTAAGGAGCATGTTCGGCTATTTTGAATTTAGAAAAAAATGAGCGTTCCGCACATAATAAATTAAAACACTTTATTTCGGGTATCAAAGACCCATAACATAAATACCTTACAGGCTATCATACATACTTATAAAAAACCACAAAAAATATAATTCAACTATTGAACACGAAGCGACGGCGTCGTGTTGCGCTGCGTGGTGTCGCGTAGCCTTCCGCGGAATCGCCGAAATACGACACCCTCCGGCCAAAACTCATTCTTAAGGACCGACAATCACGCGGGCAACGTCGCGGGCATCAGCTAGTGTTCGGTAATATTGTCTTTTTTTCAGCTTTACATCTAGAAACTTATTATTGTGCTCATCTTTTTCTTATAACATTGGCTGTCTTGTAAAGATCTAGATCACGGTTACGATCTTGAGAAGGCAGAATCATCTGTGCACACACGTTTCATTTAACACGCGTTTTGTTCTCATATTTCTTTCTAAAGTCTCGTCATAATATCCTAAAGGCATAGCATTGATCACAGACGATCTCTAGACAAAATCTTAAATATATTTATGGGAAATTTTTACAGAATTCTCGATAGCATTTTCTCGTCTATTTTGGGAAAGTTTTATAAATAGTTTTACTTTTTTACGGTTATTTATATCCCAATTGGAATATAAAGAGAAGCCACGAATTTTTATTTCCGTATTACCCCAATTTGGGTACTCTTAACTTCAAACTGGCAAGAAAAACAAACGCTCGCTTAATTTTTTTCTTCTTTATTTTGCTTGTCATGGTAATTCCTCTCATTAATCTATGGTTCAGGCTTTCCTTTTTGAGTTTTCGTTAAATATATTCTCAGTTATTTTCCTGTAAGCGAGGCCAGTTCACGGCTTTACGCTTATGTTAACCTTTAAGAAAAAAACTTAATGAGCCGTGAGAAAAAAGGGAAAGACTGCGTCGTCGTTAATGCTTAGGCTTCACTTAAATTTGCATACACTCTCTTCCAGTTCATTTAATTAAAGTAAATAAGCCTGAGGTCAGTTTGGAAAAAATGCAAAAAAAAAATTTCTGTACGCACTGTAGGTTAGTACTTCAGAAGGCTTTGCAAGCTTTACGGATAATAAATATGTGGTTGTGAGGAATAAGTCCCCCCAATCAACAACACATAATAACATTGATAAGGTACAGCTTGGTCTTTTGATTAAACCAAAATGTTGTCCTGTTTATACAGTCGGGATGAGTAATACAGCACTAGATAATATTTTAAGGTAAAATCAAGTTTACCTCAATTAAATACCTTTTGCAACACAAATATTATATCGAGATAACACTATGTTTTGATTACAATCTGAATATGAAGCTGATAATTGGACCACACGATAATCACCTGCAGAGGGAACGTGATATAATGCATGATTAGACGCAAGTGCCGCGTAACAAGCCACCTATAAACACAGTGACCTGACACCCCCCGCCCCTGCCTGCCACCTTGCACCCACTACAAACACCCTTTGACCTACACACGGGCAATGCCAGTCAAATGCACACACTCTTACACATGCTCAACTAAACACACACCAACAAGCTGCCATGCGTAGGCTTACGCACACATGCAGCGAAATGGGGGAAACTAGGCAAACATGACACCGTGAACTATATTTCACGGTGTCATGTTTGCACACATAGGAACGTTAATGCACTAACTCACACACCAACAGAATCGGAATTTTGCGGTAGCGCGAAACATTTCTGTTGGCAACTGAAAAATGGCGGAATTAAATGTTGACACTTTAATTTAGTCGCTTCAACTCTTAATCTCGAGGCATCAAAATGAAAACATTTTTCGCTTTCACTTTTAATTGCTTCCAAAGAAAATATTCCATGCAATAAATAACAGTTTTACGAGCTTATCTAGACGTCATTTATTTTGAAACAAATTATTTGAAGGATATTTTTAATCAAGCAAGTCCACAGTAGGTACTTGTAGGATATTATAACCAGTTGGGGGCACGGATCATGCGTCAAGCGAATACCGGGCCCCCGATTCATGGTAGCAAGAGGAAACGTGGGGATTTAGAAGTAGAGCCCGACATGATCCCCCGTTCTCCCATGATGGAGGGAATTCGTGGGTTGCTACACGAAAAAAATACCGGCCAAGTGCGTGTTGAACTCACGTGGAGAGGGTTCCGTACAATGCCAATTGATAGAATTCTTATAGATTTTTCTGTAATCTACAAGCTATGAACTATACTTATATTGTATTTTTTCAAAATTTTAGGCTAAGTAGTTTCGGAGATCAGGGGGGGGATGGTAAATTTTCGTCTCCTTTCATAAATAAAATGAAAACTATTTATTTTACAATAATAACAAAAATATATTTGAGATCCTCATAACGAGCCCTTTCATTTGATATGTAACACAGTAAGGTTTGCAAAACTTTTTTTTACTTCCTAATTCGTTCCCCGAAAATGGCACTTATTTAAAATAAATATTTATTTACTTTGCACATCTGTGTCTGGGTCATAGGATTACACCATCTTACCAAATTTCACCTGATTTGGTCCTGTAGATTCGGAGCAAATTGGCTGTGACAGGGGGACGAACAGACAGACGCACGAATGATCCTATAAGGGTTCTGTTTTTTTTTTTGTACGGAACCCTAAATAAGAAAGGATATTAAAACAGTCTGAACTCTAACGAGCATTGATCACGACGCTTGCTCAAGGCGAATATTAGTGATTACAGATTTATATTATTTACCCGTCTCCTGTCTAGGTCCAGGTTTACTCCTGATGTTTTCCTATACCGATGTCAGTGAATTTCAAGATAAAATCTATACTAATATTATAAAGGCGATGAGCTTGTTTGTTTGGTTAGTTGTACGCGCTAATTAGCATCTACTGGTTCGAATTGAAAAAATATTTTTGTGTTGGATAGTCCATTTATCGAGGAAGGCTATAGGCCCATGCGAAGCCGTGTCGGTCGCTAGTTATATTAATAGGAATTTAAAAAAATTGAACATTTGTTCTTACCCGATACCGAGCCCGCCACCTGATGTACGAGAGGCAGGCGCCTTAACAACTTGGCCATTACGACTAATGATATAAGATAACCTAAATATAAATATAATATTTTTTAATCATAGCCTAAGAATTGTTAAACACAGTCCACGATACCAGTCCGTAAAATTATTCAACAGGTTGCCTTTAGACATGAAAAGTTCTGTCTACAGTAGCGCTTTCAAATTAAAACTAAAAACATTCCTATTGAATAACGGCTGAAACCAATTACCTACCTTCACTGAAATGTAGATCACTACTGCTGGAAGACCATATGTTTCTATCTATGTTTGATCGGTATCTCACATTCATCAATAACGGTTATCTATGTGACGGAAACAATAGATAGGGGTGGCCCTCCCGTGCGTTTCGTTACAACCAACATCATAAACAACGTGATTTTTATAAAAAACTTCTGTATGTTTAAAGTATTAAATTACTGGATTTAGTTATAGTTTACATAAAATATAAAACTCTGCGAGTAACTCGAACATTATACAAGATTTGACTACATTTTGCTAAACAAAGCGGTAAGGCTAGAGAGTAGGAATTAAACGTACCTAATTGACAATTTAAAACTAATTTTTTTTTTTTGTAATTATTTCGTTGAGTAAATAACTTGCTAGTGATTTATTTAAATGGAATCTATATGTAAATTCATTACAAGTTAATTTGCTCATATGATCGATACGGTTTTTATTGTTTGTTATTGGTTCTATGTTATAGGACCTCAAAAGCAATTTCCTTGTGGGATAACTCTGGTACTATTTCAAAATCAGTACTTTAACTTGAGTAGGACAGGTTTCATAAGATTATAAATAAAGTTTATTTTAAAAGCAAACCATTTATTCCTAGAATTCGGCGGATCAACAAGTCTGTTACCATTAGTTACCACCCTATCAAACAAATAATTGTCAACACGTCATTGGGACACATACTTTGGTTTTTTCATACAAATAGTTAACCGTAGTAAGCCACAGACCCTCTCATCGATAGATATCGTGTGCCGGTAGGATTTCTTACTCTCTAACAAATAATTGGGACACTATAACCACAGACAGATAGGTTTTTCTATTACCAGTATGTAAAAATTGGAGATAGAATAGGTAACTGGGTTTGGCCGTAAGTGTCTATATGCTGCAGAAGTACTGTCATTTTATTGGACAGTATTTATACATTTATTAAAATAATCCTGGGTTGCTAAATTTTATTAAATGTTCATTTATACTGATTTATCCATAAAACTATTAATTTAATATTATTATTTTTAATTAATTCTATCATTCAATGCTAATTTATGTTTCAATTATTAATCTATTGTTATAATTTAAAATTTTATGGTTGGTTCAATTTATTTGTAGAAATGGTTGTTGACATGGTACTTAATGACGAAATACACATTTATTATTTTTAAATTATTGATGTAATTATTATTTAAAATTAAAATGTAATTATTTTATTGTATTGCAATTGTGTAATGTAAATTCAGATCCAAGTTTCTTGTTAATGAATAAATGACTAAATGACTAATGACTAATAAATATAATGTGACAGACGTGTTGTATTAATTACAAACAATTATAATATTAATTTTATCAAGAAATGGAATAAATAACTAGTCTTAACTTTAAAAGCAACATGAGTAGAAATGTATATGTATTGTGTAGTGCAATTTTCTTGTGACATGATGAATTATGAAATTAGGTCACAATAAAAAGCAACCTAGAACTGAATCACGTCAACAGTGCTCCACATCACGCACTAATGGAAACTAAGGGTACTAGGGTCGGTCTTAGGGTTTGTATAATTAAAACTATATATTTGTAGTACTTAAACATGTGTAAACTATGATGTAAAAGTTACTTAGTGGATATTCATCTACACGTTCCCTTAAAAGTGCCAAATTTTCTTATAATCCATTCTGGAGTTCGTCGAATAATTTCTTACCTATTGTTGTCTTCACCATTTGCTAGGAAAAAAAGCTAATAATACAATAAGAAACCAAAACAAAAATTCATATCAGTGCTAATTATTTTTACAATATCAGGTATTAACAAAATCAGGGATGACACACATAACACTGTTTTACCTGCTCATAAACTATTTGAAACGAACAACACTATTGATAACATTGTTTTCATTTACTTACATGTTTTCCTTTTGCATTTTTATGCACGTCATATTCCCGGTGAGATGTAGCTTAGCGATAATGTGATTAACACGACTACAGCAGACTTATTGCCGTAAGCTTAGTACTCAGGTGTGTATCATGAAACCTTGCAAGAAACACGCCCTTTGCTCGACCACTGACGTGTAACACCCTCGCGTGTTTGCAATGGACCAGCGATAAATTACTTATGTATTGTAATGTTCTTTTCTCTTAGAAAGTGTATAAGAACGCGACGTTGTACTAATTGAAACTTAAAATCTTAACAAAGTTTGAATAAGAGAAACATCTGAGTGTATGACGAGATGGTCGGAAGACATTATGACCATCGTGGGTAGAACCTGGGTGACGCTAGTATTAGATCGTGGAGAGCAGCACATACAAAAAGAAATGATGATGCATGGTTTTTTTCAAATCATGGTTTCTCCTTTCAGCATATCCACTGAAAGAAAAACCATGATTTACAATAGTTTTCAAAATATAGAAGATAACTTTACTCACTCTTTCCAATTAACAAGCATCTATCGTTCATATTCCACCAAATCCCGTTGAGAATTTCTGACGACTTTGCGGTGTTACCAGACCAATCGATCGATCGTGATCGACGGCATCGATCGATGGTAGAATGGATTAGTCGACGTCGATCGAGCTGCTTGATTATTATTAGTGATGGATTATAGCCGGAGTTAATCGACCAACGTCGTCCAATGCCATTGACCGGCAATCGATCGATTAGTTAGTCGAACGGTGTTCGTCGATCAGCCAAACCAATCGATCAACGTCGATCGATGTTGACCGATGGCATCGATCGGTAATCGATCGATTGGTGTAGTAACACCCTAAGACCTAAAATAATATGACATAGGTATTGACATATTTGACATTATAACTATGTCAAATAGTAT
Source organism: Charanyca ferruginea (assembly GCA_947361185.1). Classification (NCBI taxonomy): domain Eukaryota; kingdom Metazoa; phylum Arthropoda; class Insecta; order Lepidoptera; family Noctuidae; genus Charanyca; species Charanyca ferruginea. The sequence goes on along the minus strand of OX376058.1, from coordinate 23,340,352 downwards.
TCGTAACTTACGTGTAGGTCATCTTAGAAACTCTGTATACAAATGTCTCTGATTGATGATAATTCATAATTATTTTTGTTTATTTCTCCTGCTGGTTTTTCAATCAACGTTTCAATACTCAACGTAGTTCGATAATGGTAATACATTCAAATGATTGGAATCACAAAGTAATTACGTGATTATCTTCAAAAATAAACCAATATTTTCCTATACAAATATATCGGTGAATTGCTTACCAAATTCGGCATATTGTGTCCTATAATAATCAGGAGCAATCAATGGTGTAACATCATGTATTTTTTCCTTTGCATCTCCATTGTGTCCATTAACAGTCGTTTAATTATCGTCTACGTATGCGTAGACACAATACTTAGATTCAGGGATCATTACTATTAAATTTATAGCAAAAGCGCACAAAAGGTTATGTGTTTCTATGAATATTGGTCGGTACTGTTGTTGTGGCGTCGCGTCGTTGACAGTTACCACCCATGGTACTAAACCTAAATTATTATCAGTATTTATTTTTGTAACTTTAGCTTCAATTGATCTTTCATTTCATGTTTAGTTACTGTTATAAAAAACAAATCTCTTTCTCTAAAATATGAGGTACATGTAAGTACACAATTTGACAATGTTTAAACTATGTCTGGTTTTAATCACAAAAGTTACAAAATCTGCCAACCTAATGTAAGTAGCTAAAACGTTATATATTAATGTCTACCTCTCCATTTCAATATTTGTATTACTTTCCTCACACCCACGCAAGTACGCACATAACAAATTCTGTAAAATATTTCGATATCGTCTCTTGGAAAATTAATTTCGAATTCAATGGTATCAACAAGTTTTAATTATAAATAACAAAATCCTCATCTTATGTGACGCAAAGAGTTTTTTGTTCGTTTTGTTTTACTAAACATAAGTAAAAAAAAGTGATTCTAAATACAAGTTCCAAGAAGGTTAGCCAAATAAAAATCGGTAAACTGGGTACCTATGATTGAAATATAAATCATTAATTTTGGGGCAAAATAATTCCATAACTACAAAACAAAAAAAAAACAGTCAAAATTCAACTGAAAAGACAAAAAAGCACTACCTATAAATATACTATACTACAACACTCGCTATAAAATCGATAAACACAACATTTGTCAAAATCAATCAATTTACATTCTATGAGGGAACATTCGTCATCCGTCTGCGCGCTAACTGCTAGAGTAGTCACCATGTGGAATACAAAAACCATGTAGAAAATAGTCCAACATTACTATCGGCTAATCTTGACAAAGTGAAACATTAAATTTACCATAAAGCGCGTACAAGACAGCAGGTCACAAGTCACACAGATTTGCATAATGACCCTACTATCAGCCCACATGACCCCGTTTTTTGCCTAACTGTGTTGTTAACATTGGTAATCAACGTTTTCCTGTTACAAACACTGTGTCTGTTAACTATCTCATTTTACGGAAACAACTTTCTAGCGTATCTTGTATAAAGGTAGTTTTATGTTTTGAATCCTCATCATCTTTAAAATGTTGAGTCTCAAGCTGTATAGTTTTTATATTATCCATTTTTGCAATCCTAATTTCATGTATTCATTGTATGAAAATTTGATACACAAAAAATAACTTTACAATTGGGATTGTGCCAAATACTTTTCGTGTTAATGTTAAAACGTAAAACTACTGCTACTTTGTTTTGTAGTTATTGTTTGACTAAGACGGGCCATGAATTATTATGGATGACGATATTGGGTAGGTACATAGATATCCGAGATAGGTAGCATATATATATACATTGTCAAGACAGACATTGTCAAGAGATTTTCGGATAGTAATATACTTTTATTCGTATCCTTGTAACGATTCTGTTTTCACTTTACATCTACAAAATATTCAGAGTTTATCTTTAGTATCTATCTTCACCTTCATCTTCATCTTTTCATTTTCTTCTTCTATCTACCTTCTTCTTTGAACTGATTATACTTTCAAGTGTCAACGTTTGAACATTATTAAACAGATTATCCTTCTTCGCAAAATTCTATACACATTTAAATTCTCAACTATTAGATACCTAATTCATTCCTTTTAAGATAGGCTTTGCATAATTATGTGTTATTATTTTATTACGATCTTGTCACACTCTAATGTAAACGTAACCAGATACCATATCGGACCCCAATAGTCCAATAAAGCTGGTTCCACCACTGATTACGTAATCGTTGTAAACATTATCACTTTAACTGTTGCACGTAGTAGGAATGTGTGATGTCCGGTCTGTTTGTTTCTGACCTTGCTTTGGAGCTTATTTATATTATTATGTTCATTAAAATTCATAAAGTTCATTAATATTTTGTCATTTACATGCGTTTTTTTGTATAATTAAAAGATTTTTCTTTTCGCACTCATCGAACATTTGAATTTATACGAACAATATCTAATGATCACAATAATTTGGAATAAAAACATTTATTTTTAAATAAATAATAACACACACTCTTTTTTGATATTTTATTATGACTTCTATCTATTTAACTGTTAAACACAATCATAAGGAAACGTACATTCGAAACAATCACTTCTATAATTCTTTGAGAACAGTGACAGATAACATTATCTGTTATATGGATATCGGCTACCGGATTATGGTTCAATCGAAAACCAAGCGTCCGTCACATGTGCTAACGATACTACACAAACTAAGAGATAAGCAAAGCTAATTTATCCACAAAAGGCATTACCTAATATTCTATTAGATACTACTAAATACGATTATCAAAATACTATTCTGTTTACGTAATTATCTTTGCATTTTTGTTACGTCACCCAGTTCTATAATATCTGTCATCGGCCTTGCTTCGGCTATGGTCACAATCACGACCATGGCTCTATGGTACAAGCGCGATGACGAGAGCTTTTGGCCTTTATAAATCGTCATTTATTACGACTTTATGTCAATAGTAATAAGGGACACATTTAAAAATTGATTCATGTTATGATTTATCACTATCGTTTACTTGGAAATGCCTTTTATTGGAAGTGTTTATGAGTTAAGCTTTATGATTTTAGTATTAATGTTTGTTTTTGTTTGCCTGCAGGTAGCAGCTGTTGACGTCCGCTGTAGCAGCCAGCCCGAAGGCAACTCTTTTTCTCGCCCCCGCTCCCCGCATCCCCTTCCAAGATTGCTGCCACCATGGGTCGGAAGAAAATACAAATATCCCGGATCACGGACGAACGGAATCGACAGGTAGGTTTTGGATTTATTAAACAATATTATCTTATTTTAGCGCAAAGAATCTCAGTAGTAAAGGGGTCAGTGAATCCGACAGTCTCACGCACAATTTCACCGGATAATTTCGGCAATCTCCATTACAAGTACATACCACTAACTAAAGCAATCATGCCTTATTTAAGTACAGGTAATAAAAACATGATTACAAAAAATTACGAAACCAAACCGTCATAGGAGAATGATGAATGTTAAAACTTCTTAAAATTGCTTAAGGCAATGTTTAGACTTATGTAACTGTAGGCAACAGAAACCAAAAGTGATATCTGCAACACTAAGTTCGCACATAATATTGGAGGAGAGTGAAATGACCTTACCATGAGGCATGACCTAACAGATGCGGCCTATCAACACTCCCACTGCAAAACATTATCGCGACGGGACAACGACCGCTGCCACTTGTAATTTATTAATTATACGATTACACTGTATATCAACCTTGTCCAGTTTAATATGACCCTGCCAAGCACTCCTCATCTGCCCCTCTCTCAAAGCACATTTTTAATTACAAGAGGGCAGAGAAGCTCTTTGAATATGGTCTAGTAGTACCAGTAGCAGACATGTAAAATTAAAATTGCGAAGGTCAATTTGCTTTTGGCGGTGGAACTTCCTTTGTTCTTCATAGTTATATGTACTTAAATGAAACATGAAAATTCTGCAATCAAACGACTTATTTGGTACCTATAAATAACAGGAAACATGAACTGTATTTACTAATAGTTAGTTGTTCCTAAACAAATGATTTTCCAGAACACCTATCGATTTTTTAAGTGTATTAAGGAAAATTACAAATTAACCGCAGATGATATATAGGTACGAACAATGGTGCATTATTTGTGCTTGAAATATTAGAATTTAAAACGTTCTGAATGACAAATAACTTTGATGAGTTCCAGTAATAATTATTATTTGATTCCGTCCGTGACCCAATAAAATACTTTTGTTTTCATGTTATCAATATCGAAATTACAATATGAAGAGTCAGTGTAGTTTAATGATATATTTTGTGTAGTCAAGCCTGAAAATGAAAGTAGTACTTAAAAACTGTATAATTGCTTTATGAACTTTATGGTTTGACCCTCGGAATGTTTTAGGAATATTCCAATAATTACGACGTAGACTTTAAAAAAATACTTCTCCATAATTGTCGCTCGCTTCTCGAAACTACGTACCTTCGAGTTCCTTCATTTTCCTTATATTAGTTTTTTTAATGTTTCAGGTGACCTTCAACAAGCGCAAATTTGGTGTGATGAAGAAAGCCTACGAGCTTAGCGTACTCTGTGACTGCGAGATCGCTCTCATCATTTTCAGCTCCAACAACAAACTCTACCAATATGCTAGCACTGATATGGACAAGGTTTGTCAAATTAGCTTCTTATTCTTCAAATAATTATGTTATATTCATTAATCTTTTCAGTTTTGCCATTAAAATTTACATAATATATCACACTTAGTATATTAGCAAAGTCTAAATCGCCTCAATAAGCAAGCAATCTTTCTTTCTGCTCCTGTCATTGTCAATTTTAGATTGTTTATTTTAGCTATGTCCATCTGATTTATTTTATTTGTCGACTTTGTTGGATTTGTAATAAATGTTTCTTAAATAAATGTATTCTAGAATATCTAACGTATATTGTACGAGTTTTATGAATTTATTCTTATTATCAATTCTTTCCGTAAATTTTTAAAATTAAATTCTGTTTAACTAGCTTCCTGTTCTGTGAGGTTTTTTGTGCCATTGCTCATGAGGTTGAAAGATGAGTGCTTAGCATTTTCTAAGATATTTGTTTATTAATGTGAAGTAATATAAATCGTCTAAAGGAAAAAATATTTCATACCAACTAATGGAAACTATTTCTTCTAACGTGGTTCTCGGTAATTTATCGTTACACGGCTAACACGCCCCACTTATTATACTTACTAAGCTTTATATTTTAATGAAACTCTAGGTAATACCAGCAAGACTCAGGTTATTTGCATAAACAGTTTTTATATTCAGAATAAACTACTCATAAAGATCATAAGGGTCAGTCAAATGATCTGCCACTGTTTGTAATTTTGTATTAACTATTTGTAAGGTCAAGGTAGTTTTGTTAAACTATACGGTATGTAAAGTAGGTATGCAAAATATACCTTAACAACAGAACACTTTTGCTATAAAGCTAATCTCAATGGTTATACATAATTTCGTTAGGAATAAAGTTTTTAAGATAACTACAATAGGAAAATCAATGAAAATAGGATTACTAATGGAAGGAAAACGATGATAACAATACTCATGTCAAAAAAAAATAGTCAGATAGATTTGTAGAGATATATCAGGCGTTTTGGCTTTTTTATTAAAGATGAAGAAGGTAGATTTTTAATAATATAAAATAGAATTTGAATTTAAAGAGTATATTTATTTCTTTGCAGGTTCTTTTGAAATACACGGAATACAACGAGCCGCACGAGTCACTGACAAACCGCAACATCATCGAGGTACATTAAGTACGGCGTCATCTGTGTGCCCGTGATCGCAATGCAATGTCCATGCAAAATTGACTTATCCCATTAACCGCGTGCTTTGTACTTACACACAATACCCTAATGCATATATTTGATACTAAAACAATCCCTATTACAAACAAGCAAATGTTGTTCGAACCTCACTAGATTATAAATGTAGATCTCGTACCCAAAGACCTTGTGTAAACGATATCACATCAATATATACACATAAGAATAGACAAACACGAGTAATAAAGCAACAGCATGTTTATTTCCTGTTAGAAAAAAGGAGAAGTACAAAACACCAGACACCCCGTTTTATACTAACAGTTTATGACTAGATACCCCAAATATTTATGTTATTTTTTCCTGTACCAGCATGGGTTTTGTAAATATATTTTGTGTTTATTTGAATTAACCGCGCCTACCTGACTTCGATGTTTTGATACAAGGGTAAAGTCAGTGTTGCATCATTGCGTTCGACACCCACACATATGTACGCTAAAAAATTTTGACACGTACAATTATACCTAGTTACACAGTAGTTTTATTGAAAGCACTGTTTTATTTGAAAACCCTCCACTACATACTGACGTGATAAAATCTAAACAAACGAAACAGTAGTAATTACGTTTAACGCGATTGAAGCTGATAACACTAATGGTGTGTATAGAGGGTGTAATCTAATAATTTAACAGGATTTTAGTGCATGCCAGATTAATACAGTACGCGTAGAGTATTTATAAGTTTGGCTCGTCAAGCCACCTGAGCTGTGTTCGCTGACACTTACAGGCACTAACGAAGAAAGAGCATAAGAACGGAGTGATGTCACCAGACAGCCCTGAGGCTGAGCCTGAGTACAATCTGACACCAAGGACCGAGGCAAAGTATTCCAAGATTGATGAGGAATTCCAAATGATGATGCAGAGGAACCAGTTGAACGGGAGCCGAGTGGGTGTGGGCGTAGCAGGAGGCAACTACAACCTGCCTGTCAGCGTCCCCGTTGGCAACTATGATCAAACTCTACTGCAAGCTAGTCCACAAATGCATGCTTCTATCAGTCCACGGCCATCGTCTTCCGAAACCGATTCAGGTATAATACCTTTACTATTTATTTTTATGGGTCTGACTTTGCTCACTACAACTAGCAACAGAAGTATAGTCAATAAAACTAGTATTGAATGCCTTCCATGTACAGTCAGCAAAAGAGATAAGTATCCATGTCGCCGGGAATAGTTGAAGTTTACTTAGAAACCAAAGGAGGCTTTCAAATGAAATTTAATTAAATCATTAAACTGTTATTCTCTATTAATTGTACTTTATTTTATTCATAAACACCAATCGGTTTCTAAGTAAACTTCGACTATTCCCGGCGACATGGATACTTATCTCTTTTGGTGACCGTACCTATATCTAATAAACAACAATCTTCCTTAACCAACCCAAACAGGTTTAATCTAAGGTTTGTAACTAAATTCGAATCTTCTTTCTATTCCAGTATACCCAAGCGGCGGAATGCTAGAAATGTCAAACGGCTACCCAGGTTCAGGATCTCCACTAGATGCAGGATGCACGCCGTCGCCGTCACCCGGGCCGGCGCCGTCACCGCACCGGCACGGACACAAGTCGCACGGGCACGCACCACCGCCGCATCACTCGCCGCGGCACAATAATCTGCGCGTTGTTATACCCAGCTCTATGCCTCCACCACAAGACGATATATCTTATGCTGGAGAGGTGATTGTGAGGCACTTTTTTATTATTCATCTATCTCTTTCTTCTCTTTTCTTAATTTTTATTTCTTGTTTCGAAACTAATCCTTTTTTTTTAAATAAACGCACACACACACTCACAGCTATGTATGTACAGGCAAAGATATTTTTAGAAACTTTTGTGGTTGTTTTATACAAATCTATAAACCTAAAAACACAATTATTAGAATCATCCTCTTACCTACCTCTATCCCCATTTATTTGAGGTTGGCGCAGCAGATATTTTCTTTCAAACATCTATCTTCGTTGCCGTCATCATTTTCATGGTTGTAATGGATTTCATTGCAATGATTAGTTTCTTTTACCCAAATCAATATTGGCCATGGCTATTGGAATTATAATTATACTTTCCTATTTCCAGACACCACTCGGCTATTCAGGACTCGGCAACTTCGGACCACAAGACTTCAGCATCAACTCGGACATGGGCATCGGACTGACGTGGGGGGCACACCAGCTGCAGACGCTACAGCACAACAGGTACATGTCTGTAATCACTTTCATATCACTTTTTATATGTGTCGCTTATGCCCTTTTGACACGTTTAGGCTGTTGGCTTGTCGATACGGAATAGGAAACCTCAAACATTTACTACCAGGTATCCGATGGTATCTGGTGGTAAAAGTTTGGGTGATCTGGGGGTAGACCTCTCCTATAAACTAGAAACTAGCAGCTATGCTACTTATTTTGTTATCCATACATTTGACCGCTCGTCAGTCGTCAATCTAAGCGTGTGAAAATAGAGGCTAAAAGAAATCTTATTAACTGAGTCTTCATTTTGATTTGCATAAAAATATAATAATCGTTATGACAAATTAGACTGTCAAATTCAAATTGAGAATCAAATTTGAAATAATTGATAGAAAGAATTCGATACAAAGGACTCGGTTGATAAAGCTTTTTGTAATTGTTGACCTCTAATTTATAAGCATTTGAAAGACTAACATGAAGTTAATCAGATACAAATAAAGATTACAAAGCACGAAAATTTTTACAATATTTTATTGACAAAAAGGTAAGTTCTGACTAGCAAAAAATTAACAAAACATCAAAATGTGTTCCGCCGTGACAGTGCAATCACTGCCGTGACCAGGATTCGAACCTGGGTTACTACGGCCACAACGTAGGGTCCTAACCACTAGACGATCACGGCTGTCGGAACCGCTGGTAACGCTGTCAAAAACAACAATCTCTTTAATAACAGTTACATCAGAATTCGTGAACATTCACGGTTGCGTGCGCAAGAGTGCGTAAAAAAGGCGTGTAAATGGCAAATTAACTAATACTTTGCACAAAAGGAACTAATTAATTTATCATCACGCCTAACCATGTTTATAGAAATATTGTTTGTAGTTGTATCTATTGAGTTGACAGTACCTACTCACTAAATTATATACTAAAGTAATTTACATAGCCCAGAAGAAAAAGCGGTGCCATCGGAAATTACAACCGAAGTAATACATGTGGTAGAAAAAACCACTAAGAGAATTTAAATTACTAGTTGCCATGTAGACATTTTAAATAAAGACGAAAACAACAATGCGCGTTTAGAAACACACTACGTGAAAGAACAACAAACTAAAAAGTCACGTGATCTTAAACTGAGACGCATTGACGGCGACACTAGGTCGCTTATTGGCCAGCAAGATGAGAATGCGACTGGAGTGACTTCACAAACGAAGTCTCACAAGCGATATAGGTATCTATACTATAAAATCATCATCATCATCATCATCATCGATACATATTGTGATGTTTACAAGTCGTGATGTTTATAAAACATTGGAACGCTTGCACAAAACACAAGGACGTTTTGTCAAGGACGCAAGAAAAAAAAATAATCTTGTATCAGATTGTCTTCCGGGAGGCGTAGCGTGTCAAATGAATGGACGTTACGCATGAACAGATTCAGATTGGATTCGTATTAAACCAACGAAAAAGAGAATAAAAAATCTTGAATTCATTTGTAAGACTTTTTGTGGCAAGCAAGTGAATCTGATAAGAAATTCGATAAGAGTCTCTCAGAAAGTATTCTTTTAAATTTTTGATAACAGATAACGAAATTTATTTTAAATGGAGACGAAGAGACAGCCAATACGAGATCTTACTTTCAGTTGAAAACTAGGCCAAAAGAGACCAAATAAAAAAAAAACAATGACAATCCATAACTGAGGTTGGTTCTTATTTATTTGCGATTCTATTCTTTATCTATATTCCACAAAACCTCAATAAATCCATTATAATAAACCTGAACGGTCATCATTTCTGCTTTTGCTAATGAATCTTCAAGTTTGCTAAGAAAAAATAGCAAAAGATTTCTCCTCCGCCTCCACAACCCAGTTACTGTGTAACACAATACCCCTATCCATTGGCATACGATGACGTAAAAATTGCCTTATCAGATCTTTTGAAATATCAAGAGACCAAGTATTAAGTAATAAATATTATAACATACTGAACGTAAGGATTTGTTTAGCATTTAACAGATTAATGACTTCCTATTACAGTACCTAAATATGTTTGGCTGTAGAAAGAGGAAAAGTGCTAGATTTATAACAGTCAATTACCTGATAGATAATTATATGTTAATAGACGCATTTAATATTATTATGGGATGATTATTTATTACAATGTTATTTAGAATTCTGACAAATATTTGCATATAAATTGGTTACCAATTTTCTGTCGGTACCAGTTTAGATATGTAATTTAGTAAATTTTGTAGGTACTGTATCACAATTTGAATCAAATATTAATCGAAAACGTATCTAACTTACATTAGTTTGATATTTGGATGTAGTTTCTATGTAACTATTACTTTTACTTATTAATTGAAGTTATTTGAAGTATTCAAAATATTCTTCTGCAAAAAATTTGCTCCGCCGCGTCAGTGTATTCACTGCCGTGACCAGGATTCGAACCTGGGTTACTACGGCCACAACGTAGGGTCCTAACCACTAGACGATCACGGCTACCGGAGCTGTTGAACACTGGTCCAAAAACAACAACTGTATCGGTATCAGCCTTACAAGCAGACCAGTGCCTATAGCCTACCCTGCCCCCCGCACATCTACAAAACAGGACGACAGAGGGGAGTTAAGACTGTTATTTGAAGTACTACTTTCACTTGGTCGCTGCGCTTGACTGCGCCAATCGAGCACAGATAATTACAACATAAATTAACTTTATCGGTTGCTACGGTATCTAGAAGTTCTTTGCATGTTTCTAATTGGCTGTTATGAATTAAACATAATGCTAATATGTGCTTATTAGGTTAACGTACTGCCGTTATGACAGATGCCTGCCATAGTGTGATGGTTGGTTTGATTTAGTGCCAAATTTTTCATTTTGCATTCTCATTAGGTAGGTGTAGGCACTTTTCTTGAGAGTTGGAAAATGTTGTAAATCATTTCTCAAATTCGTTGCAATTATGCATAGCTTTTTCAAAACTACAGCAAGTATTTTATTTTTATTAGAAGTACTCGTTAGCATTTTGTCTCTTATACTACAAGCCAAGCGATGAAATTATGTGACTCCTTTTTTTCTTCAGTAGGTATGTCAATGTAATAACATGAGTGAGTTGTTATCTTCCCTGCTTGGCCTCAATTCATCTCCTACCATAACTAATAAGTCGTATAATTCAACAGTAGCAGCTTGCCTGTACTCGGCGGCGGCGGGACGCCTCCCCCAGCCGCGTCGCCTAGCAACGTGAAGATCAAAGCTGAGCCGGTGTCACCGCCTCGCGCGCCGGACCACATGCATCGCGCGCCACCGCCTGCGCCCGCGCCCCAGCCCGCCCATCTCTCTGGAGTTATTGATGGTGTGTATTGGTTTTCTGTTTGCTAACATCGTTTGAAATTTCATCAATCAAGTACACATTGCTGAATAAAGCTTGTTTAAAATGTTGACGCAAGGCATTATTCTGTGCCCTCTTTTGTTTTTGATAAAAACGTAATCGTACTAATGAAGATTAATGCGTAATGAATAGTTATTTTAAATGAAACTGAATGTAATTGAGCCTTTTTCAGCAGTGGATTTAAAAACATTTATTTTTTTAAAGATAGCTAAAATAATCAAGAGGACATTATTGCTTAATCGCATGTGATATTTTGAGTAGTAGTAGATAATATTGTAGTAACTAAAATATATTATCATTATGTGAATCCAATTAACCAAGACTAACCTTACCAATTACAGTGTATCGGCACGTTGCAGGTTCAGTATCGTCAAGCAACATGGGCTCACCGGCTGGACAGGACATGAGGCACTCCAGCGCAGGGCCTCTGGACTATGAGCAGCCTCACACAAAGCGGCCGCGAATCGAGGGTTGGGCCACATAGCTAGGCTATGAGGCCTTTGGCTCGTACCCGAGGCCCCTGCACCCGCACTGCTAAGCCCCGCGAGGCCCTGCAAGGCCCCGCGAGGCCCCGCGAGGCCCCGCTCCGCACGGCTAGCGGCCCCTTCCCTCTATCGAGCTTCGGTGACCGTCCTCCGACCCGACGTGCTCTATCTGGACTGAACAGAGTTTCCCCCCGCGGCACAGTGCTAATCTTATCACTCCAAAAGTCTGATAAGGAAAGGTGCATCCAAATTAAACGGTGCTTAAATTTTTGATGGCACGGTCGACTAACTTTTCTCCTAAGAGAACCAAGCCCCACTTACTGGGCAGACTAGTACGTTACATATTCGTAGATCTCTAATGAGATCCTATATAATTGAATGTTCAACTTTACACTACCCTCTATTAATACGTAATTAATTATTGTAATGCACACGAGTACACTAAAGATTAAGATTAAATGTTAAAATTAAGTACAATAGCAACCCTTCAGAACAATTTTGAACTTTAAGTACATATAGATAGATATTGAATTCCCCTGTAAATAGACGACATTATATGTGCAATCCGTGCCATTGTCTGTTTAGCTTAAAGTTAGTCAATTTAAAGATTAGTGACTGTAACATGTAATAGTGCACTAAAATGTTGAAGTGCGTTCATGAAGCGGCTGGAAGGAGTTATAAAGTGCGTTGGACACGGACCACAAACGTGTGAAGTGCGAGTTAGACTATTAAAAACAAACGACTGTTGACTTTTTGTGTTAGTGTTTTAAAAAGTTTTTTGTGCCATTTAAAAAATTATAATAATAGTGTGACATCCGAACTTGAATCTGTAAATTAGTAGGCGTAGTGTCATCACAGAAGATAATAAATTATATGTATTGTAAAATCTACTTTATCTATTGACATATTTATACATGGAAATCATAATGATATTTACATAATATGTATACACGTCCCGTTAGGAACGAATGTTATGTAAGTAAGTAGGTAATGTTAGATAGAGATGAGTATATAAAAGTACCACACGAAGCTTTAAAATTTCTTATGAGAACACTTGCACTCTAAGCAGATTTTGTAAGTTAACACAGTTTATATCGTAAAATATAGAATTCTTGACATTTCGACACTTTGAGTACATAGTTGAGTTTGAAAGTCAGAAAAACACATAAGTCAAAAAAAAATTGCATCACTTTCTGGATTTTGCTTTGAGCTATTATAAAAGCTATATTAAATGGCATCGAAGAATGTTCAATATTCAGAAAAAGAACTCTGTAGATATTTGATTTTATTCTGATTGAAATCTGTCTATGCTTCGATCATACCTTCTACTAAAAATCCCGTTCATAAATATGTATGTATATATGGTCGTATCTCGTTGTAGACCAAAATATTATCGAGTCAATTTTGAATATCATATTTATGTAATTACTTGTTAAGTATGTGTAGGTTTATTTAGTGGCTATAATGGGTTACAAAAATAAATGGAACAACTTTGTTAATAGTACATTTACTTATTATTTTGTTAATGTGATCTGAAGATAAGTTTTTTTATTTCTACTTAAATAAAGTTATTACTAGTAGCTATTGTAACAGTGAACAATATACCTACGAGTCAGCTTTAAGCACATACAAAATTATATTTTAAAATATTTACACTAAAATATGCACTATATCACGATCCGCCCTATTTTTAGATGATATTGTCTGAAAGAAACTGTACATTGTGTCGTCCATAGCTCATAACGTCCTTCATCTCCCAGCTTTCCTTAGATGTTGCTTACCTTTCCTCCAGTAGCATGTCTCCGATACCCCAAATTCTTTGAATTACGGCCTGTATTAGGTCCAAAGAACCACGTGTGCCCTTCTCCCCTTCCCCATATCGTCTCACTGTAGTTGCCTTACTCACAGTGCCTAAATGTACCATTTTGTACCAAAATTTGTATGTTATAGCATTTTTGCTTTAATATTCACATCCTGGTAAACTTAAGTCATTTGATGATGATGTCAATTGTTCTGGCCGTAATACGCAGTAAATGTTTGAATACAGTCACACGCAGAAGTGAGAAGAGTATTAAATATTAGATATAGTTGGGTGTCCTGATCAAATATATAAATGTTTCCTGCTTTTTAGAATGTGACATCTGACCCTGCAGTTTTAACTCTTTTTACTTTTGCAATCGACTGTATAAACGTACTACGTTTAGAACGATACGTTTAGTAATATATTTCTGTACATTTGTCAGTCAAACTGTATAAATGTGATTGTAACTATATGAATATAATTAAGTGTAATGAGCAACTTGGCATCATAGAATATCATTAGTATACACACCTTCAAATCACAGTAACAAAATGTTAAATGTACATTTGTTGAATTTGTACAGGGAGTTATCCATTTTTGAAGTTCAAAAGTCTGAACGCATAAGAATATTTTAAAAAATATATAAAAATGTATTTTCGCATTGTAAAATAAGTACACGGTTAGGTTTAACGAATTAATATTTTATTACCGGAACATAATGGATGTTGACCCGTTTATAGGGAGATATTATAAAGATCATGTAAGTACACCTTGAATGTTAGAATAAATTGTTTATGTGATATGAGTACCTACACTGTTACAGCCCCGGGCCCGCTCATTGTTATTCTACCCTTAGGATCGTCACACACTTTTATATTGGACGTTTTAACGAGGTGTTCTTTTTGCTTGTTGGGTGAGTGGCGATCTTTGTAAATTTCTCCTCTGGGCCCCGTAGTTTGAGATTCTACAATTGCGTTATCTGCTGTTTTCGGTCGTTCGTTCCTAAATGTTCCTTTCTCTGGAAGCGTCGATGTGTTTTGTATTAAAATTTGCTCAATATGTTCGGCGATGATGCGAAATCCTTGTTTCTTGTTAGAATTCATTTCTACTTGTCCGATGTAGAAGATGGTATGATATGATTAAGTGTTGTATTGTACGATATCAAATACATTTACTGTTACCTATTTACGTATCACAGTATAGACGCACTGGTATGAAGTCATAACCAAATCAATGAACGCAATTTTGCACAAAAACACATTGTTATCGGATGAAAATAATACAATAAGTCAAGTTTCCTTTGTATTCGCGTAGTGATAAAATAACGGACGTTTATGTATTTTATCGTTTGCACAGACTATTGCATCGACTGTAATATTGTATAATATTATGTCAGTTAAGCTGGTATTGGGAGCATTATTTCCGAGGTTGTGAGCTTTGCTATCGGGAATGAGTTTCAAGTTTAATTAATTAATAAATATATAAATATAATTATTCATTTGGACGCACAACCTTGTTGTGTGTTATTGTAAAAAGCGTTTGTTTGTTCTTTATATTATGTACCTACTTTCGTAATTATGTGTTTACCTGTATTTTATCTCGCTGTGTGACAATAGCAAAGGGCTTGTTCAGTTAACTTATAATCTAGTTCATTGCATTTAAAGATATACGTAGTTATAAGATAACAGAAAATTTTGCTGAACTCATTCACGTTAGATGTCGATGTATTTACTTTTCCCCGTCTTATTGCTATTGTAACACAGTGTGTCGTGAACAATCCAAATAGAATATAGGAATATAAATACATATCCTTATTGAATACTCAAATCGATTTCACGTTAATTTCTCTTGTAACAACAGTTGTGCAATACATATATAACAAAATGCTTAGGTAGGTATTAGGTATATTTTCGTTTGAATTTTACAAAGAATGCAAAATCTGTTGTATTTTATCGATATTTTTACTGATAATGTGAGAGATGACCGACGGTTTACCAGAGGTTCGTCTCGGGAATATTAAGTCATAATTGTGTAATTATTTTTTAAGATAAGGCCGGGCCAAATATTGCATTAATGTAGGTCATACGGCGCTGTATCTCTGTGTCGAGGCAGCCATTTCTGCCCTGTGTATTATAATTGTATGATGAATGAAACATCTCAGTGGCTGAATGAAATATTAATGTTTATCGACAGTGTTAGAAAATTGTTATAAATTATTTTGATGACTGTTCGAAGAATAATAAAGAGTTGGATGTCATGTTTTGTTCTTTATTTTGTAGCTACACCTTACCCGTATCATATAACAACAATTTCAATTAGATACCAAATACATAATTAGATAGAGATTTTTTATTTTACCAAACTAGCAGTACAGGGGTGCTAGTTTCGTTCACAATTCAATTGTTTGTTAGAGATTTTGGTAGAAGGAAGCGTAATTTTAAATTTAAACATTTTTACAACTCGAGTCATTACAATCGGTGATTGTTCTGTGCAAATCAGAAACTGGCACTAGCATTTTGTATGCACACAAATATTTTATGATTTTGAGATCACAATATACAATATTGTTATGTGGTAATTGATTCAAGTCGATAAATACGTGATCAAGTTGGCCATAGGTAATAACAGCAGATACAGGGCCGATAAAGACAATTATCCTCTAATGTACATACATACATATAATGTCCTTCTTATTAATCGTGTTTTATAGGATCACCAAAAGCAGCACGAGAAACTGTGCCTCCATTTTCATCTAAAGACTCCAGATCATTAGTAGTAAATCTACGTTTCTTCTTGTCTTTCTCGAATATCTCTCGGACTTCTCTATCTAGATCTAACGAGCTCGATCGTCTAGTTTCAAATCTGCCAACATTGAAAGTGTTATGCACATCGAAACTCTCTTCTGTTACATTTATCACTTGACCATCTAAAGTTTCCCTGGACACAGCAGTAGATGGTCTACTATCAAAGTTCAGCCTGCTCTCGGTATCACCAATTATCTTTATTTCGCTACCAGTATCTGTTTCCGGTGTAGTAATTAAGTGTTCCCTAGAATTAACATTGATTGGTGAATCAACTTTTCTAGTTAAATTTCTGCATCTTCTAGTGAATCCTCCCATCCATTCGGAGACCAATGCCGTTCCAGCTATGATGAAACCAGCTGCTAAAAGCAAAAACATGCCTTGTGTGTCTTCTAGAGTGAGACCTTTTTCTTCTGCTGATGGTATTTTTATCGTGCCACTTCCAGCCTGTAATTTTTATTTTGAAATATTAATATTAGGTACGACATTAGTTCTTCAATTTTCTGAGAGATTTTAATACGATGGAGTTTCTTATCTAAACGAGCTGTCTGGGCCACTATGAAGGATATTTTTATGTAAGAGTCTAATTGCCACAGAATTACTGTAATATCTAGCACTTCTAGCCTATGTTTTTAAATTAAGAATACTCACAGCAAGTAACTTTCCAGTTACACTCCTTTGCATTTCAAAGCGCACTTCATTAGTAATCTTATCAATAAGTCCGCTTTGAATCATTCTACTGATATCAAAGTTCATTTTCGCTGTGTACACCGAATCGTTAGGAAATCCAATCGTTATTCCAAATGGAACAAAGCATTCGTTGGAAATGTGGAGTACAGCACGTTTTGATCTGAAAATTTTAGTTGACTAATGGAATAAATACTAAAATAAAATGATTTTAAGCGTCTTAAGTAATTAAATGGTTTAACATTTGTGAGTACAATAATGTTTGAAAACTTGTATTTAGACAATGAATACAATTATAATAAATAGTCGAAAAGAAAGGTAAAACGCTAAAGTATCAAAATCTTACTTCGTCACAGTAAAATTAGCTTGTACAATATATTCAAGTTCAGCTTTGGATCCCAAAAACGCATAAGGCCAGAAGAAAGCCTTGGTCGTATTTCTGATACCAGATTCTACATTTGGTACCAATTCAAGTTTTCTCAACAATTTGAAGGTATCAGGATCGGATGAATTCAAGAACCATTTTTCCCAACCACCTCTATCTGCGATAAACGAATTAAAAATATTTTATAGGTAATTTTTGATATCGTCATTAAATAATTAATTAATTTAAAATGGCGGCCTTGTAAAGGGTATTAGCCTTCATCACTCGCATAGTGTAGCAAGTGAGTGAAAGAACATGATAAATTATGTCTATTTAATGGCGTGAAAGATAAAAAATGTGGTCTTGTATAAAAAATTCAAATAATTAGGTATATTATTTTATACAAATAATTAGGAGCTCATGGCTAAGTAAAAGCTAGATAGATTGATCGGTCAAAGGTTAAGCTACGCTTGCCGCGGCTGTCTACGGATGAGTGACCATCCATTTCATACCAAGTTCCCTCCGTGCCACGGAAGGCACGTGAAGCCGTTGGTCCCAGCTGTCATGCGTATATCTTTGGCAGTCTAGACTTAAAGACTGACCACCAGTCTTACCAAGGAGTGTCGTGTTACCCAGTAACTGCGTAGTGAAGGTCTGATAGGCAGTCGCTCCATGTAAATCACTGGTAGGTATATAGCTGCATCCAGTTAGACTAGAACCCGACCCCATTTTATTTTACAAATTTTATATTTTTTTTACCTAAAGTTCCAACTCTGTAAAAACCCGCCAGCAACTGTTTTATAGTATCCACAGTTTCGGGAAACACTGGTAATGTTACGAAAGCTATAATAGATCCAGTATAGCAACTCGTAATAATTATTGTGAAAATCCAATACCAACCTGAACAAAAATAGAATAAAATCAATTCAAAACCTCCAGAAGATTAATATTTCATTGAAACTGAACTTACCGATCAACAACCGCGTGGTAACCTTATCCGTCTTACTCCAAGAATTTTTACCGAGAAACGTAAAGCAATTTGTAAAAGTTCCAAAGACGTACCAGAACATATTTTCAATTTCCCCACTGTTATGCAGCAAATGTCTTAGAGTATGTTTGTCGGAGAAAGCTAACGGAAACATCCCGAAAAGATAGGTGAATGTTAGAGCGACCCAAACATGCCAGTGAAACGGACCAAGAATAGCTCGGTAGCTGAGAAAATATAAATAACATTTTATTTGATAATTCTTTAAGGATACAAATTTAATTAGTGCAATAAAGTTACAAACGGAGACGATAAAAAGCATGACAAAGTTACCGGGGCAAAGCTGTTGACATAAGTGTAATAAAAATCGCGCAGTCTTGAGAGTGCGGTAGAGACACGTCCATATCCCTTGCCCTATCGCTGGTCAGGTACATTCCTCCTATCCCAATGTCTGCTCGACCCATTGTTATTTCTTTAGCCACCGAATCTCCCGGCCTAACAAATGATAAAAACATTAGTCATCTCAAGTTAGAAAATTATTACATTTCTTAAAATTCATTTCACTAATTTACCCCAAATTGGGTTCCTTAGGTTCAATGATTTCGATTGAAAAGTTATTTCTTTCTGCCAGCAATTTTATAAGTCGTAGTTCAACACCATCCCATACCACTCGAGGATTTCCACCGTCAAGATCTGCTTTTATCCTAAATTAAACAATTATTACAATTGAAATCTATACAAAGTATTGTAAAACACTTCATGCGTTTTTTACCACTCTTCTCCATACGAAACTACTTTTGGAAGTTCAAAAGTCTAACATTATAATAGTCTAATTGAAATAAATGATTTGATTTTGATATTGGTTAAAATAATGCTGCCATAATCAGAATGCAATGCTGCTATATGTTATACATTACCTTCTGAATACGTATGGAGGCTGATTAGCAGCAGCGACCACAAACCTATGACCAGCGTACCCTCCTGTCATTTTGGGAGGAAACAAGTTGAGATCTCTTGAAAACTTTCCATGAGTCCAAGAATTTAATACAACAGGCTGACTTGCACCCAATCCATCTGTGTACAGTTTATGAGTATACAGTATGTATGGTGATTCCTAGATGAACAGTTAAATATTTTAAATAAAATATGCACCTTTAGCTTTAAATATTTGAAACAATTCTTTACTAACCAAACTCGCATCGTCTCCTTCCTTGAAGCTCTGTCCAATTACAAGTAAATTAACAAACATTCTTGAATTAACACTCGCTAGAAACTCCCGCACAGCCCATTGAGAAGATCTCGCAATAATTAATATTTTATTCTCTGGTTGCTTACCCAATACCTTTGCACTGATTCTTATGTCCGACAAAAAGAGGATAAAATTTTGACAATCGGAATGTGCATGTAACAGTTTCGGCTGTACCAATTCACCGTCATCATCGATATATCCATGAACAAAACTCATTGGAAATCCCTTGAGAAGATTTTGGACCAAGTAACTCTCCTTAGATTTGACTTGACTGTCGTATAGTATTACCGGTGTACAGTCTCTTAAATATGTCATAGATATGTTGTGCAGCAAATTCACAAGCGATGGTGTTTGATCAAATGTTGTAGTTTCATTTATAAAACGTTCACTCCATAATTCTTCTCTGGTTTTTGGATGACCATGAAACACAGGATCTAACGCCCTTTTATGAATTTCTCCATTAACATTAGTTTCTTCTTGGTTAAATTGCCTCCAATTTATTTCTTTAGTATCGTTATTATATTCATGTACAGTTTCAGGCGTATTATTACTTTTTATTTCTCTTTTTATATTTTTTTTGTGATGCCTGTTTAAGATAGATTGTGAGGGGTAAAATTCTATCAAAACCTCTTCACCGAAAACAACGTGATAGACAAGAATGACCGCAAACCAAGAGACCGCCATAATATCTGAATTCAGTTTGAGACGTTTGATCATGAGTAAGGTTTTTATAGGATTTCATTGACCTTGGTCAACGAAAATATCACAACACAGGTGTTATAATTGAAATTTCATTTTTGATGATCACTGCGGATTCTTTATGGTCACGGTCATAACCGTGACTTTTAGATTATATCGTTGAGTTAGTTCTTTCTTCGTACTTGGTACATTTTTTATGAAGGACAGATATACAATTATTATATCTATATTGTGTTACTGTCTTGTGTACCTAGTTGTTCGCAAAAAAGAACTCATAAGGAAGGGTGATTTGTGTTTACTAAAAATGTTGCTGTTTTAAACCTGCAGAACGTTTGATCAAAATATTGTAATCCTGCCGTCAGTACCTATTTATAAAGGTTGTGGAAGGAAGACTTAAGGGGTTTAGGCTTAACTAACTGATAAAGTTGTGTCTGACGCGGACAAAATATTGGTAATTACACAAAATCCACCAGGTATATTTTAACGATAGTTTCACTATCTTACAGACAATTTTACTATCTATCTTTTAGTATACGCCTTTTTTATAAAGTTAAAGAAAACTATCTTTTATTTAATTTTTTCGACTAAACTTTGAGAGTTTTAAACGCAGCGCATATGATTCTCTGGTCGCTCAAGGTCGCCGGCGTATATCGTCAGTTAGCAGTATCTCTGTAGAGATACTGCTAAATATCAAAACCAAGTGCGGGAAGTTAAAAAAAATATTGATTTATGAAGACACCGCACCGTGACCGCCAGTCTACCTGCGACCACGGCCAGTGAAATAGAGTTAAAATATGCTACTGTTAAATGTGAGTGAAATAGAGTTAAAGTGTGCGGTTCGGGAATAAAATCATTTCGTAATGTTACACAAATTAATGGTATAACAAAATACACCCAAAGTCTAAGTGTACATACAGTCTATGATACTTTGTAGTTGCTTATTCGGTCTGACGAGAAGAAGTTTATTTAGTATTGTGAAACCTATTGTAGTATTGTAATATCGTAGATAATATTAGAATATTACTTAATAATTGGTAAGTAAAAACAAAATGAAACAAAAACATATTTAAAGAATTTTTATTATTCAACACTGGTTACATGATTGTAACAGTTCTTGTACAATAATATAAATAATGATGCCGATACAAAATACGAAATCAACTTGTTCTAAAGTTTTGCACTAAAAAACCTCAGTGCGGAGTCATATCCGAGATACATTTTTCTAGCCGAGACGATAATATAAAAGTGAAACTACCAATTTTAAATACTAATCCTATATTTACAGTAGGGCTTATTAAATAATGAATAACTTTTAAATAAGATTTGTTGCAAGCGCTTCCAATAACTTTAGTTGCAATAGCAGACCAACACTTTAATTCTAATAGAGAAAGAAGTAAATTTACCGTAGGAATCATAGTATAGTAATGTAGAATGGTAAGCTAGAAGAAGGAAGCCAAAGTAAAAAATGGAAACCTATGACTCGAACGGGAATTCTCCTAATAATAGTGATGTATTGTAATACGTTCTCGAATGAATCAACAGTTATATAGACATGTGCAACATCACATATAAACATATATGCGATGTGGTCAGACGTCTACACAATGCTATACACTATAAACTTTATTTTTAAAAACAAAAACTATTATTGTGTATCAATTCAAAATTATAAATGGGATTTTGAGGGAGGACTCTAATTCAAACACAGCTAAGAACGTACACAATGCACTCCCTAACTAAACATTACACACTAACAACTATGTCTATATTTACAAATTATAAAAAGGCAGTGTCAACCACAAAGCTGGCAAGATTAGAAAAACATATTTTCTAAATTTTAATATGGCTTTCGTTTAAAATTATTCGGAAAATGGTAATCATTTTTAGGATGCATGCGATAAATACTGGAGACTGTAACTTTATATCACGAAATGACATGTAAAAAAAAGTCTAACTAAACGTCTGCATTAATAAAAAGAGTATTACAAACTAAAACGAACACAAAATAGGAAATATTATTATTGCAAAAACATTGCACGAGTATTGTTACAAGTATATCATGCAATTAAACCTAATGAAATCGACGCTATCTTCACATCAGACGATTGAAAACACTTAATATCACAGTTTCCAATACATTTAGGACGTATTTTAGAGAATTATAACGAACACCTTTCGTTACTATGAAATTGTCAAAGTTTGCTTTGTGACCATCAAAATCTAAATGGCACTCTTCAATATTGGTGACAAAACAATTTCTACTGTGAGTCTGTGAGTTACACAAACATAATAATCCTTTTTTGCCTCGTTGGCTATGATACATTTCATGTATCAACAAGCAACATGTATTATAATATCGAGGGTGGTTGTATTATTATGCTATAGTAACTATTCCGCTTATTCTCCGATGTCGTTGTCTATGCGTGATGATCTGATGCCAGATTTACCGGTCCAGGGGTAGACCTCAGGACAAGGTTGACACGTCCTCATGTATCTGACTCCGGACTTGTGCCAGAGGTTGCACACTTTAGGGTTGTTGCATTTCTTCGGCCGATCCTGGAATATAAGTAAATTAAGGTTTTAGTTGGTTCACACCAAGACTTGGTATAGGCAACTCAATGAATCAACGTTCGACTGCCGTAAAATTACATCTTTGTGTGTAGAATTAGATCTAGGTACATTATCAATACGTTCGTGCCAACATGCTATAAAACGAAGTATCCTAGGCATTAAGCTTGGTGATTAACATAAAAACGAAAATATTCGTAAAAGAACTAAATGAATAGGCGCAGGACAACACGCACAGCAGCTTTAATGGAAATGGGCGGGGCACATCGCCCGGATGACAGACAAAAGATGGACGAAACGAGTCACTGAATGGACTGGTCCAGCTGGAAAAAGGAGTAAAGGGAGACCCACAGACCGCTGAATTGATGAAATTCAAAAACTAGGCGGTAGAGACTGGATGCAGACAGCGAAAGACCGGGAAAAATGGAAAAAAATTGAAGGGACCCAAAGCGGGGCCATGTGCTAAATAAACTACTCAATTAATTAGAAAATATATATATTTTTATCTATGTGTATTATTATTATTATAACACTATACATTCTGACGTTACTGTAACTATCGTGATAGTCTTTTTGATCCTTTCAGAATAAACTTTGACCTAACATTAGATAGTGTGTGCAAGTGATTATGATTTAGAGGCTTCAAGGAGGAGTTTAACGTTAATGGAATCTTTTCTTTCGGTTCAAAAACCTACTATAAGAGAATTTATTATTAAATAAATAAATATAATATATAAACATAAAATTAGACCACTATTTTATCTGAAAAAATATAATATCTTCATAAATTATTTTATGAAACCATACACACCTGGTAATTGCACTGGAAAGGCTGGAAGTTGTTGAGCCTGTTGATAGGCGTGGGGTCTCTCACCCACTGCAGCGCTTGCCAATTGGTGACAATCCATACGTCTTGCATCTGGTTGATAAAGTCCAAAAACATGAGGAAGCCCTCCTTGTGGTGTGGTTGCGTAAACCATGCTGCGTGGTAGTAGAGACCAAAGGGTGCCCTGAAATTATTGAAAACATTGTTAGTTTTCTCAGTCACTTAGTCTCCACACGTTGGATGAGTAGTATATAATTGTAGGCCCCAATACCACTCATGCAACTCCATCTCCAGTCGTTGCGTGGTCGTCGAAACGTATTTTTGAGTTTTATAGAAAAATGTGCGATAGCTGATCATGGTTGGCAATCACATCCATAACGGCTGCTAAATTTCGCAGTATCAAGGGATCGGTTTCCTAATTTACTGGACACTAGGTATTAACCATTTCATTGTCAACTTACCTGTTGGTAGTATAATGTCTGTCAAAGTTCTTTAATATCATCTTGTATACATTCTCGGCTTCGGGAGGATTGGCGCAGGCATCACCCATAGAACAACGGCCTCCATTCAAGTCCTGCCACATCACCATAGGTACCTCCCATACACCTGTGAATGAGATGATTTATAACATTAGTGACTAAGTACTTTTTGCTATATACAATATATTCATATTTATACAATTACTGTAATTGTTTTTGTTATATATTTACCTGGATAAGACTTCGTTGGGCAAGGCGGTATCATACAATCGTGGAACAACTTGTAGTCAAGGGTGTAAGGCCAGCTAGGTGGTCTATTCTCATAAACAGGCAGCGACGAGTCATACGTGAAGTTAGCATCATATAACATTTTGAACATCTTGTTGCCACCGACAGATAGGAAAGGTGCTCTCATGCCTCTAACATCTTCAAGCTTGACTCCACCGTATGCTGCCAATATTTCCCTTTGACCACCTACTTCTCTATACCATTTCTTTTGTGAGAACTGTTCTCCAAAACTATGTCTAAAATCAATATTAAGGTTGATTAGTAAGATTACTCGGTCAATTTAGTAAAAATGGAGAAAAGAAAGTAGAATATGCAGTTTATTAAAAAAAGTAAAAATCAAAATTAGAAATGCTATAAAGAAACTCCATAAAATTAAGCCAGAAAATGAGAATAATAGAAAATCCAAAGGCAGAAAATAAGATAGGTAACAAAAGATTGTCAATCTGTAAATTGTTGTTGGTGCTAAAACTGTCAAATGTGCTGTAGTCCATGAACTTACGAAATCGTGTGTGATGCCATCTCGTGTCCAGCGGAGTAAAGGTTCTGTACTTGACTGTAATCGGTCCATTCGTGGGACACGTAAAATGTCGCTGAAATCGGACAACCGTTGGGGTTGACTCGACCTTTCTCAAACAGATCAGCGTACAGACCCTTATTCAAGTCGTTTACAGAGTCGTCAAAGGTCAGAAGAACAATCTGAGGCACCTGTTCCACCGGCATGTCGGCTGTTTCACGGGATGTAGTATGTGCGTGTGGGTGTGTGAAATGTGCCAGGAAGAGGAAAATAGAGACACCAGGTTTCAAGAAGGAGGGAAGAATTGAGGAAGAGAAAAACATAAAAACGATTAGTATTAACATAAAATACGATAAGATAGTTTTTATAATATATATTATAAAGATGGCCGTATACACCCTGTTAGTGGCAAACCTGTAGTCTACCAAAGATAGGTTCAGAGAGAATTCTATACTCATCGACTTACGATACTGTGTGTGAGCCAAATTCGTGACCATCGGTATAAAGATTCTGGACTAGACTATAGTCCGTCCACTCGTGGGAGACGTAAAAGGTGGCCGTTATCGGGCAGCCATTCGGATTCTTTCGCCCTTTCTCAAATAGTTCTTCATAGTACATTTTATTTAAGTCGTTCACAGCATCGTCGAATGTTATCAATACCATTTGTGGTACATCGCTGACGGGTAAATTTCCTAAGTCACAAATATAATTTACAACAAACATTTAAGTTTTTACATATATACTTTAGTAGTATTGTCTAGTACAAGACAAGTTAAAAAATAATAGAGGGAAATAAATGACAAGTGATTCTTTATCAACAAATGAAGACTTGACATACCAGGTATTTCCTTGCCACCACAGTAGCAGTCAGGTAGCAGACAGACGTCTTTTCTGCACTTGGCTGCTGTCTTGTCAGGTGTAGGCTGAGGGTAGACAGGGTCTGGCCTGCTTGGCGGGTGCGCGTAGACGTCAACGTACTCAGTCGCTTTGGAGACAATAGCCGTCGATGGTTTCAAAGTTGGTCGGCTGCGACTGCTCAAATTGAAAATAGTTTTAGGTGCTGCTAGAAAGAATCATGATGTTGTGCGTTAAGTGATGAAATGAAGTGCGTGAGTGCGTTTTTAATATTCGTGAATTGAAAAAATCGTCCTATTTTTTTTGAAGTATCTCGTGATATCTTGCTGATGGACAAAGGCCTCCCCGAGACATTCTAGGATTTTTTTTTCTTTTACACCTTATTTCAAAACACATTTTTTTAACGATTTGTAACTTTTGTAACAAGAAAAAAAATAAGAAAAATATCCTGGTTAAAAAATTACGTTGTAAGTTATGAGATGACTAATTAATGTGAACTTGCATAGTAAAAAGTAACAAGTAATTATGAACAAGAAGTGAAAATGAAATGGATAATTGAGTTGGTATTCAATTCTAACGTTGGTGGTGTTCCTCTGTTCGGTGGTGGCTGAGGTGACTGCGAATCGCTCGCAGTGGAGTAGTGCGCTGATCCACGGCCTCGAGTACTGGTTGGCCTGCAAATAGTACATTACCAAATAAACAAAACATTCGCTCATCTATCCCTCAGTTAGTATGCGTGAATTTAAAGACGAAGCATTTTCAAAATTATATTCAAATAATGATTGAAATATCTTTTAATTTTCATCATGACGTTTTATTTGAAGTATGAATGATCTAAACATTGATAATCATATGTGGTTTCATGATTGTCTGTATTATAAGACCACAAATATGTTAATAACAGTGTTACACAACATGCAGTAGCATATCAAACACGAATACATTTCGATACACTTATGATTCTTGTGCACTTAGGTACTAATGATGAGTTTGCAATGTGGTGCAATACGATTACGTGAAGCTACATTGAGGAACTTGCTACCCAAATAGCTGATTTACTTAACTACATTACATTCCACAAACTACACAAAATACCAATAGTGTGCAGGAAATGGAAAGGTCGCGTCAGGAGTTAACAATTCAGAAATTCAACTCTACCGACATGAAGTCCCCCAATGAGAACAGTATGTTAAGCGAAAGAGTTTAGATGTAGGTGCTATTAAACGATTGTCGGATAAGATGTTTGACTTCATGCTAGTTACGCGCGAGGCGGAAAATAAGGATGTTTTTAATAAACGAAGCCTCCACCCTCAATAAGTAATGTGAGATAACTTCAGGCTGCTTAGACTACTGGCCGGCGAGTTTTTGTACCTCTGGTATTTGATTTCGTTGCATTTTGGATTCGGTTGCAGACTGTTGTCTGATGAGCATTTGGACGACGATTGGTAACTCCTGCGCCCACCTCCTGGGTTTGTCGCAGCTAACTTTATGGCGGGATTGACTCGTGAGGCTCGCGGTGGAAAGGATATGCTTTTAGTAGTCGATGTCGTCGGTTCGAACTTTATAGTCGTAGTCGATTTCGTGGTACTTGTCGTAGATGCGATTTCACTTTCGACTTTACTGTGTTGGCCCTCAGTCTCAGTCATTACTCTATCCTCCACAATAGATTGAGTTGACTTTACTACTTCATCGTTAATATCGACCTCTTGAATATTACTTTCAGTAGTTGGAACATCGTTAACAATGTTTCGGAATTTGTGCGAGCCTTCATTATCTGTATTTGTATTAAAACTACTGAATTTAGATTGATACGAGTCCCTACTTGGTTGGCTCCTAAAATCATTTGTTGAACTTGGTATTGGCATTGGAGATGTTGGTAAATTTTCATATGTGAAGGGAGTGCTGCTCATGGTTGACATAGTTGTAGTTGTCGATGAAAAATCTTTGATCTCGCTCTCAGCCTCAGTGAAACTAATAGATTCAGCACTCGGAGTAACATACCTACTTACAGTGGGCTCCGTTATGATTTGTATACGCTTCACGTTGCTGCGCAAAGGTTTTTCATCAACATACTTCAACGGCCTCTTTTGGTATCCTATATTAATTACTTTATCTTCGTTTCTTTCTGTGGTTGTAGTAGGTTTAGGTGTAGTCGTTGTTGAAATATCTTCGACAAACTGTGGTGTGGGAGAACTTCCGAAATTGTTCAGGAATGCTTTGATAACAGTTTTAACTTTACCATTAAATATTTCCGTAGTTTGGTCTGGCACAACTTCATCTTCTAATCGGTAACTATAGTACGAAGGCTTACGAGAATGTTTTTGTTTCTTAATATTGCGGTTTCGGGAAGATCTGCGTGTGGTTGAAGTAGATACTGTAGTGGATGTAGTAGAGGTAGTGTAGTCACGTGTATCAGCGTTTCTGAATGTATTGCGTAAATTGTCCAATGTTTTGAAAGGCGAAACTGAAGGTTCACTCCAAGTGTACTGAGATCTATCGTATTCTTGTGTTGGTGGTTCCTCATACAGTGTATTATTTAGAGCTACGGTTGACAGCTCATTAACACGGGCATTTTGCAAACCGGTCTCAATCAATGCTTCGGTATTAATTGAATTCTCAGTAGAGTCAAAAATTTCTTGATTGTTTGCCGAAAATGGGGTCGGTCGTATATTGACGGATTTGATATAGTATTTTGTTGAGGTAGTAGGGGGCAAGGTGGTGCTCCTAATTCTAGACTTAACGGATTTTGTTTTGCTTGTTGGTCTAATATAAACTGGAATATCGTAGTCATCTTCGCTATTGTCTGGACCAAAATCATTTCGACGCATTGAGCTCTCGGAAGACGTTTCGTATTTACTATCAGATTCAACTACTGGTTCTATAGACGCCTCTTTACTATTGCTACTACTATCATAATAATACTTATTTGGCTGTCGTTGCCTACTACTACTACTACTACCACCTCGAGTACTTGGATTACGAGCCCTATCGAAATCTTCTAATGGTCGCGTTAGAACAGTCAACGTATAAGGATTATTGGTATTATTAATATTACGCCTGATTGAAAAACCAGATGTTAGTGACACTTTTTTATTGTTCCTATTAGGTTTGGATCTTACCACTTCCACGTTATTATTATTGTTAGTCACTTCAGAAGAACGTCTTGGTACGGTTGCAAGCGTTTCAGTCGTAGGTATTGTCTCTTTTAATCTATATAAGTTGTCAGTCGCTTCAAAAGGTTTGGCAAGGGAGGAAAAGTTTAAGGTGGGTGATTGCGTGGTAGGGACCGACGATGTAGTCTCGTCGAAAGGTTGTGAAGAGGATTCAGGAATTGGACTTTCATCTGTGGATGATCTGTTGAATACAAAGCAAAAAAACTTTCTAATTGAAGCTTTATAATAATACTACTTATATAATTGTGAATTTTAACTGGCAGAAATCTGTCTCGCTTGTACAGGTAATTAGTTTAGTTAGTGAAAACGGAAACAAGTTATAATATGTTTAGTGTTCACTGCTGAGACAGGTAAAGATACCACAAAAGCTACATATAATATCAATATATTAAAAGAGAGAAAAGAAATAGAACTGATAACAGACTAAATACTAAAATAAAATTTTAACAACCTTAAGACCGATGCAAAAAAATGGACAGTAATTAGTAAAAAGTTAGAAGTTTGAATCAGTTGAAAGGTTGCAAATGAGACATGAAATTAAATGAATATATAAGATGATAGATGTTAATGAAATTTTGACAGAATGATTTAAGCCGGGATGATTTTACTTTTGAAGATTGTTCTTTTGTAGTACCTTGGGGTATATCGAGACGGGGTCATTGCTTCAGTGTATGGTGCTGTAGTTGGGCGTTGTGTGGTCGTGCTCGTGCTTGTGGAAGGAGTAGTGCTTAAAGTGGTGGCTTCGTATAAAGTCGTCCTCACGCTGCTTGGGTTATGATCATATCCCAATTCATTACCTTCGCCCCTGTCGTAGGCAATACACCCAAGTTAATGGTTTGCTAATTTTACATTTGGCTCTACCTATTAGATTTTAAATTATTATTAAAACGAAGTAAAGATTGCACAGAAAACTTACCTTGTCGAATGGCGAATTGGTGCTTGGTATTGGTTCTGGTTGTTGTTAATCTGAAATTTTATTTAGCTTGATTAGTTTCAGATTTTCATAAAATTATAAATAACATGAAAATTACAATTTTAAAAACATGTTTCAATAATCAAAGAAAAACGGAAAGCCAAGGAAGACCAAATTCAGGTACCTGTGGTCGTATAAGTTCATCATCGTAGTCGGCTGGTGAGGGCCTCGGAGTGTAGGTCTCTACAGGTCGTCTTGCGGGCGCGGGGGGTGGAGTACCTCGGTACGTCTGCTGCACAGCTGGGCGGAGCGAGGCCTGGTTATATTGCTGAACGTAGTCTGCCAATACCAGTTAGTAGGTTATGTGCATGTAGTTGTAAGGTCATGTGCTTAGGTATATTTATATGGTGTTGTAATAGGAAGAAGTTGGTTGCCTTTAGGTTCATTACTTTTAGAAGATACAATTAAAGAAGAATCAGAGACCAAATCCATGCTAACCCAATTTTGTATATTGTTCTTAGTAATATATTTATTTCAGTACTAGAACAGAGGTTTTGTGTTACATTGATAAGAAATGTTACCGTATTATGTTTCGAATAATAATGTAAGTAAATTCTGAAAGGTATTATAAATTGTTAAAGTTCTAATATTCATCACAATTATTCGTTTTAGTCAATCGTTTATTAAATTGATACCCATTAGAAAATAAATATGAAAGAAGAATCCCAACAAAGTACCTAATATGTTCATAATATTAAGAAGTCATAGACATGCGACTACTAAAATAGTAAGGCTGTTACAAACCAAGAAGTAGGATTTCTATTATACCAATTAAAATAAACTTAGGACTACAATGGTATAAAACCATCATGCGAAAAAGTAACTATTTAAAAATAACTAACTGTACACGTTCAAAATAACATGGCATTTACCAAAATTTGTGCACTTTTTAACTGAATTACCTGTATCTTTGTACAATTCACCATCTTCATCATAAACAGCATAGAAGGGGTCGTATTGATCGGGACTGTAGTTCTGAGATCCATTGTACAACATCTTCGGACGTGGACTTGCTGAATAGGAGACTGGAGCTACGTTTTCTGTCGGTTCCAAGCTAAAAATACCATTGGTTCTGTTGAAACCTCAATAAACTTGAACAACTTGTCACAAAATCATAATTTTCAACGAAATAATGGGTGTGTAATATATGGCATAATAACAGATAGCTACATCACCACTCATCACTTGAAATAACGTTCACATGATATAATTTTCAGATGCTATAGAAACTAATAACCTAATTTCATGTGATCGATTGTTATATTTCATATAACCTTCTTTTGCTCTAATAACATATAGTAAAACGTTCGGTATAAAAATTAATTGGATTGTTTCTGTGAAATATGTTTCATTCAAGTAAATAGACTTTCCGAAATAAAAATACAAGAACCAAATATTATAATTATGAAACATTTTCAGGGAAACGAAATTCTGTGAAATTTCTGTCTGCGAAACGAGGGAACACCGTTATTACCTTATCTAACCCATACGATTCACCAACAATAGAGGAAATCTGGTTAATGGTCACTGTTCTAACTTAACCTAACCGAAATTATTCTAAAACTAAATTATGCTATACGTTACTTATAGATTTCGAATATTATAGTAACTGATTATTATACTATATAAATATTAGTTCAAATGTGCATTATAGAAAATGTTCATATCATATCACCATATAAAATTAGGTAAAATATTTTATTTTACCTAATTTTTAAATAAATAAATTAGGTAAAATGAAATTATATCAATAATTCATTATATCATTTCAACGTTATATTAAAAACAAGTATGTTAAATGAAATTAGATCATATGATCTTTAGAGCTTTTGTTATTATTTCAAACGTTACACACCCCGAAATAATATGCTTATTATATTTTTATTATTTTATTGCTTATAGGATTCTCGATATCCCTATCGAGAATCCTATAAGCAATAAAATAATAACCTTATCACTAGGACAAAAGGCTGAAAAGTTTTCTAGTAGGAACTTACACAGTAACGTATAGTTGTTGTCGCATTATATACAAAGCATTTTAGTCAGTCTTTTCTACAGTCAAAGTCACTAAAGTCAATGTTAGTTTAGTCAGAATACGTTTAGTGCGATAGATATCAAAATGCCGAAGAAGTTCTGTACAGAAAGTGTGAGTTAGTTGTGCCAAAAGTCATCTCCAGTTTATCTCATAGTTAGTATTATAGTTTTGTGATCTTCAAATTACCTGTTTGTTTTATCGTCATGTTTAGTCTTTGTAAATCTAGTCTCTTGGTTGTAGCTATCGCGAGGAGTTGTCAATTTCATTTGTGCGACAATATTCGGATGTCTCATTCTTCCTCTCGTCTGCTTATCATCTTCATTTTGGGAAGTTTCTTTTAGTGTTGTCGGCTTAGCTAACCTATGCCTAACAGTATAGGGACGCAAAGTCGTTTGGTTCAAATATTTGGGAGGCCTAACGGTGTTAGGTCCGTTTTCAGTAGCTGGTCTTCTAATATGCATAATAGTTTTGTTTCGAGGCATATGGTGTATGATTTGGTAATTAGATACTTCAGGACGTATCAGAGTATTCGGCGTAGGGGTACCGTAGTCTACTAATACAGGGATGGGAATTTTCTTATGAACGTTTCTGTTGTAATCTTTCACTGGAGGTTTTGTCACAATAGAAACATCGTTATGATTCTTAGTTGCACTTTCTGGTTTGCGGTTGTTGTGTTTAATTGGTACTCTTGTAGATTTTGGCTTATCAATCTCTTGTTCAGAATTATCTTCGTAACTATCATCATATTCCCTGTCATTCTGAGCCATGGGTGGTCTTTGTGGTTTCACTTCAGTACTAGGCATGTATTTTGGTTTGACTGCAGGTTCGTAGTAATATTGTTCATCTTCATCATCATAGTAATAATCGTTCATTTCTGGAGAAGGTTTTGGTATCGGTCTGCGTTTTCGTTTAGGTGGCGCACTTGTCGTAGTAGTTATTGGGCTGCTTATGAATTGTTGTTGATTGTTATATGAATTTGCTACATTTTGGTGATTACTATGAATTTCTACCGGAGTTTGAGTAGATTTTATAGCTTGTGAAAACAAATCTCCTAGATTTTGAATATTTTTTGACGTGCTTGGTTTAAATGAAGCAGAACGAAATGGAGATTCCGTTGTTGGATTATTCCAATATTGTTGTAAAGCTGAAAGTTGTTGATTTGCCAACGTTGTCAAGGGTTTTGGCGTAGAATGTTTTAGTGCAATATAGGCGTTATGGGGTTTGATAGAGGACACTAAATAAGGTTTAGCAGTAGCAACTATATGTGGATGAAGTGATATAATCTTTTCAGGCTTAACTATATATTGATGTTTCGGTGTTGACAAAATGATAGGTGAGTTTGTCCCAGAGATTAACAAGTATGGTTTAGGACTGCCAGAAAAAGTATGGTGAGTACCGCCTTTCAATTGATTTTCTTTATTTGGTGTAGGAGTGCTACTTATTGGTCTGCTAAAGCTGTAACTTATTGGTAACTGACGGTCGTCATTAAAATTTGGTGGCTTCAACTTTGGTCTATTAGCGTCTAGAGGAGTACCAGCACTTGGTCGATTGACGTATGAGTTTTGATTAAAAGGTTGTTGCTGTTGTTGCTGCTGTTGTTGCTGCTGTTGTTGTTGCTGGTTTTGTCTGGGTGGTTCTGGTCTTTGTATCACCTGTTCGTGTGTCGGCGCTTGTTTAATTTGTGCTGAAGATGGTCTTGAACTACTTACATAATATGTTGCTGCCGAGCTTCCAGGTCCAGAAGGTACGGTGAAAGGTTTAGGTGTACTCATTCCGTGATAGCTTAATGTAGAACTAGGTACCCGAGAACCAAGCTGGGATGGAGTTGTTACTTCAATCGTAGGATTAACTATTGCTGCTGGTCTCTGGTAATTATTAGAATTTTCAGGGGAATACTGACCATTGCTTAACTTTGTCAAAAATGCATCAAAATCAAAATTAGGATTAGCAAATGGGTTTTCTATATCTTTGTATCTATTACTTGGGTGCGTAAATTCGTAAGGTGGTGCTGGAAAATCATGTTTGTGACGATCATCATCATCTTCGTCATCTTCTTCATCTTCGTCATCACCATCATCATCTTCTTCTGAAGCATCTTCATTCGAATTTTCTTCATTGTTACTATTGTTCAATGGCCTTTTCTGAGCATGTTGTTGTAATATCTTTACATTTCTAATTGGTTGTTGATTATTGTTATTTGAATGTTGGTTCTGTTGCTGATATTTACTCCTATCTTGTTCAAGCGTTCTGTAATTTTCTTGAGGCCGTGGTGATGTTGGCATGAGAACAGGTTTACCCGTAACAATAGTACTAGGCACATGCGATGAATCGGGGAATGAGATCGGATTGTTTTGATGATTCTTAGTTGATGGCGTTGAAGAATAAAATTGATTTGTGTACTGTATGTTACTTTGCTTAGGAGCATTATTGTAAAAACCACCAGCTAATGAAGTGAATGGGTCACTGTTGAGCGATGATATAGGTGGACTTTTGGTTATTATATGTGTTGCAGCATTTAAAGGATTATGAGCTAATGGCTGACTAGATGGGTCTGGTAAACTAGGTTTAAAATGACCTTGCGATTGTGAATTGCCTGTTTGATAAGATAAAAAAGGATTGGCTGTGGAATATAAATTATTATTGTAGGATTGTGGGCGGCGAGTATCATAATAATTGTTATTATTTGAATTACTGCTATACGTTGGCTGATACCTAGAATTTTGAATATTGGTACTGTATTGTGGAAATTCAACAATTTTATATGGCTTTAAGACCCAATTCTTTCCAGGAGATTTGTATCCATTCTTTAAATAATATCTAACTTGTCTCTTTCCTCTTTCAGTGTCATCTAGTTGTGTACCATCTTCAGGATCTATTTCAACATACTCCATTTCTTCGCCACTATCACTTCTTTTAGACATTTCTTCTGGTTTTGTTGTAGTACTATTAGTTTCATTAGCAACTAAGTCTTTTTCTACCACTTCCCTTTTCTTTCTCAAGACTGTTTTTTCGGTTGGGTCATTAGTAATTATTTCATTAGTCTCAACGTCTAATTGTCTGTCATTAGAAGAGTCAGTCACGCTGTCACTTTTGTCTTCACTGCAAATAATGACACTGTCTATTAATGCCTTATATAATAATAATATATCATTTAATTCAGGCAACAAAGACCCATACCTTAGAGACTAACATACATATAATCAATCAATAGTCATAATCAATAGACAATAGTCCAATAGTCGTCAATATAACTGTCTTGTGTTATACTCATGTCAAGACTTACCTGTAAGATTGGGGTGCAGGAGTAACCGTTGCAGTTCGTCGTTCATCGACTTGGGAGCCAAATGAGAAAGAGCCTATTTTACCATTATTTTGAGGTATGGACGCGGGAATAATGTTAGAATTAAGATTTCTGCCGGAGTTAATTTGTTGAGCTCCGTAACCATCTCTGTCTTTTTGAACTTGTCCTATGGTAGGAGGCTGTCCTCGGTAAACGCGTTGTTGTCTGTCACTTTCAATTTCCTCGACGGGTGGTAGGTCATCTACTTCCTCATATAACTGTTGTTGCTATAATGAAAGCAAAATTGTATCAATTTCTACTAGACAAAAGACAGCCGCAAGGCAGCTAACACTAAAATACAGAGGTTTTCTAAATACCTTTTCGTATTCTTGTCGGCTAAATTTAGGCTGTCCTCTTGAAGTGATTACAGGGTTAGGCTGTGCTCGCGGGGGTGGCGGCGGGGGTGTACGGCGTGGTGGCGGGGGAGGGGCTCGGGGCTGTTGGCGTTCGTTGATCCGCTCCAGCTCCTCACCGCCGACCGCGCTGGTGCCGTCACAGCCTACATTGCGCGGCCAATCACACGTTTGGAGCTCGTGGCTAGATAAAAATAATAGAAATATAATAATAAAAATAATATGTGGGGACATTTTCACACACGACCATCTGACCCCAAACTAGGGAGACCCTGTACTATGGGTGTCAGACAGCTATATAGCAAAGGAATAACACTTTTGTTGAAAACGATGTTTTAAAAAGATACTATAATATGCATAAGTGACACGGGGCTGAAATATTTATAATATATATTGCTGTGCGCGATCAGGGTCCATAATGATCCTATCCAAACACCTACCACCTGAGCATATTTGTACATATAGAAAAGCATTATAGATATTGAGTATGAAGTATTAAGTATAATTATAATTCTATGTTTTTTGAATGACAAACATCATTAATATCATTAGTATGTTGGAATCAAATCAAAGCAAAAAACCATTGAGACATGGAGGTAGGCCTATATAGGGTATTGGTGTTCCTTCTAGTATCCAACTGCTCAAAGTCACGCTACACAACGATTTCAATATTGTTATAATGCTATACTCATTATCATCATTAAAGAAATACTTTTTCGATGTGAATTTCTCACGCTTAACAAGATGTTCCCATAAAACACACCGCGTATCTCTTTATATGATAGATGTTAATATTGTCACGCATATGTTTGTTATTTGAATGCTAGTTTCTTATTAGAAACTAATATCATGCAAAATCTAGCATATCGTTTTGAAAACCTTTTATAACATTTTCTTATACGCTTTGGGTATGTTAATAAAGTTGTACAAGAAAATGGAAACGGAAGAGTAACTTGGAGTACTGAATATCTTGTATAAGTGATGATAGACAAGTCACATTGGACTCAATTTAAAGAACCCCGAACGCCCATAAGTAGCATTAATGGTGTAGCTGACAGATTAGTTCTGGAAGAAGACGAGCCAGTCTGTGCTGTCTTTCTATAACAACAAACCATAATCATCAATACTCCTGGCAAGCATAATAAATTTGCTAATATGGCTGACCATTGAAAAGCTCATGAAACAGGCAAGTGTTTACTTGAACCCACCGATCTATTTTGTAGAAATCTCTCTAAAACCTAGGAAGAGCTGTCAAAAGATGAATTGACAGCTCACCTCAAGTTGACTACAGCTAAATTCACCGAGGTAGATTTTTAAAGAATAGCGTTACCGATATTTATAATGATGATGACGATGGTGACGACGATGATGATGTCTTACCTGTACATAAGGCCACCAGTGCATGACTCGAGAAGTGCGCCGCCAAACACGCAGACGTAGTACAATGTGCAGTCGGTGGGGTGGGGGTAATAACCGAATTCTTCGGGACAATCGAAGTCGATGTCACGTTTGATGTCGGCTGCTACAGGCACGCTACGGATCGGGCCGGATCGGGACCGCGACCGGTCGGAGTGGGCGCCGAAGCATTCTGGAAATAAAAACATGAAACAGAGTTTTAGAATTGATGAGTTTTGGGAGTTGCAATTTTTCGCCTGCTACGTCGGTCGTAAGTCACGGGAAAAAAAATATGTATGTATTAAATGTAATCAATATCTGTATTATATGCTATTTGTATGAATTTTAGCTTATTCTTTTCAACTGTCAAAGTGTGAAAGAATATCAATTATCCATCCATATAAAATTTACATCCTCACAAGCTTACACAATTATGAATATAGTTATGTTTAAAGCGTACATACCTAGATGAGTTTCACATTAAATTCATGAATATTAGGACGTATCACCTAATGCTCGTCATAGAAGTAGGGCTGCGTAAAAACTTGGAACTATCAAACTATTCGATTGAACGAAATACTTAAAAACAATAGAGTAAAATGATACAATTCTAAAATTATTATAAAATCTACCTAACCGATAAATCTATTAGGTACTATAATCGAGGACATAAATCTTAAATTGGACCAAATTACGCATAAGCCACAACAATTGTCTATCGATCGACATAATTGCATATCGCAAGGTATATCGAATGCAACACGCATAACGACCACATTGTCTTTGAATCGCTTCGAAAGCGATATGAAACAATTGTCGCAATAACACGAGGGACGAAACCGTCGCCGATACACTTCGAGATAACCGCATACTAATCGGAATAATAAGCTGAAACCACCGACGCAAGCCTTAATGGTCGTACTTAAAACTGATGTAGGGATTCGAAAAAAGTATCGATGTTTATGAGTTGTATCGATACTTCTGTTACGATATTTTGGACTCTTTCTAGTTGTACTCGTATTTACTTGAAATAGTATCGATTATTCATTAATTTTATTAAATCGTTTATAAATTAATTTTATAAAAGTAGTCTTTACTAAATCATATTCAATCTTTGTGCGTAACGATAGTTACGTCGGTACCACAAATATAGATAGACCTAGATAACGCAAGAGCAACTACTTCGCGTGCCTAGTTTAGTGCCTGGCTTACGTACAAAAATCGTAAGTAAAAAAATAAAGTAAACGTTTCCTTCCAGCGGTAAGTCTTTTTGTGATTAATATTATGCGTAATTAATTTAAAAAACAATTATTTTTAATCCATTATCCTCAGATAAAAAAAAAACAAAACATTGTGACATGAGGCCACAATGTTTTGTTTTTTTTTTATCAAATAGGCAATAATAGGTATTCAAAAAATGGCACGCTTGGTTTTTATACAGATCGTGATACTTGAGTTATCTAGGGTCTATCTATATCTGGACTCACTGTCAAGAAGTGAGTCGATAAAAGTAAAAGATTGGGTTTTGTTTAATTCAATGTGCTTTCTAAGATAATCTTAGAAATTACCGACATCGGTGAAGAAAATAATCATGAGAAAATCTGGACTTATAATTAGTATAAGTCTAAAGTCAAAGTCAAAGTCAAAGCATTTATTTCAATTAAACCATTTACAGGCACTTTTGAATTGTCAAGGAGTCGGTCAGTTAGTCAGAGAGTTCAAGCTAGTTGCTCGTTCCAAAACGTAGGTAGGTCTCTATGGAGAAGAACGAGCAAGAAACTTCACTCTAAAATTGACAACCCGCGATCAAAGCAAGCGTGGTGTTCATTTCGCATTCCTCTACCTGTAATAAAATAGGTCTTGATCTATCTAATATTATGACGCTAATGGGCCAGTCTATTATTATTATTTTATTAACACTTTGCCCGACCTAGGAATCGAACCCAGGATCCCTCGCTCAAAGTGATATTGGGTTTTTCGATGAAAAATTTCTCAGCCCGGAGTTTGGAAGTTTCGGTGTAGCACCCCCGTGCCTCAGAAAGCACGTAAAGCCGTTGGTCCTGCGCCTGATGTCTCTCCGGTTGTGTCGGATTGCTGTCCCACCGGACTATGAGAGTGAGGGAAGAGGGTGTGCACCTGTGTTTGCGCACACACTTGTGCACTATAATATCTCCTGCGTACTTGGTTGATCTAAATGGAGATTGGCCGCGGTGACCAAAAGTCGGTCGGAGAATTATCACTTTTTTTTACATTATTTTATTATTTAAAAAATTATGAAATAGGTGCAGATAGGTACATCGACTGCTTACCCCCTATCCGAAGAAATTTTAATGCGTGGGGGGTCAGCAGTTGATGACGCTGACTGTACTAAATGTTCTTTAATCGATACTACTTAAGTGATTGGAATAAGTAGTCTATCGATACCATACAGATCCCTACACTAAATTATGCAGTTGCCTCACTGTCCTTGCAAACTCATGCACCGGATTGCACTGTACCTGCAACCGAATTCCTTATCCCACTATCTTTGTACAGTGATCCGTTTATCAGATCTACGCCATCCACAGAGCACAGTAGATAGGTACCTAATTGATTTCGCAAATGTGCAAAAGTTTGCATCGTCAGCTTTAAAGCATATTCAATTGTGTAATATCAAATTAATGTAACAATAGGAATTGTGTTTTTTTTTCCACATTCTGAGTATAATGGTGAAAAACATATTGGCAATTGACGCTGAAATTAGCGGGACTAACATAATAACG
Organism: Charanyca ferruginea; assembly: GCA_947361185.1. Lineage (NCBI taxonomy): Eukaryota > Metazoa > Arthropoda > Insecta > Lepidoptera > Noctuidae > Charanyca > Charanyca ferruginea. Next base: position 23,300,311 of record OX376058.1, on the reverse strand, counting down.
TTACATAGTCTTACATCAGTTTGTAATTTTGCACAGTACATTGATCACTGTTTCGCACAGTGGTCTGACTGACAAGGAAACGTATGCATACAATTATGTAGGTTTTATGTTTGTTTACGGTTTCCTTGATGTGTTTACATTGATTAAATATATTTTTTATTAAATATATGTATCTACACTAATTTTCTCGCCGTGTGGTGCCGGTCGCGAATAGCATTACCCCATTTCTACCCGTGGGTGTCGTTGAAGGCGACAGAGGGATATTGGCCAGAGGATGGGCAGCAGCGTCCTTCTGAGTACCATGACACCTACTACGATCGCCAACATGCATCGGCCAAGCATTGTGAATATGGCTGAACCTCCCTTGGGGGAGATCTAGCTCAGCCCAGCAAAGGGCGTCTAAAGGTCGGCATGATGATGCTGACACTAATTTGTAAAGAGGTATTTGTTTGTTTATAAGTTTGTTTATGGAGGGTAATATAAACTAATATTATAATCTATTTTGGGTATCTTCAAGCCACGAGTAAACTGGTTTATCTTGGGCAAGCGTGCTCTGTCTTAGGTCGTATAATCACTGAGTTGCGGCTAAACGCAAGCCTAACAAATAAACTTACATACACAAACAGTCAGACCCGAAATAACTATTTGTAGGCCATACAAATTTTTATTTTGTGCGGGGATCGAACCAGCGACACTCAGCGCAGAAGCCAACCATGTCGTCATAGTTCATATTACTTCGATTATAATCTTACGAATTGATAAACCTAAAATACCTAGTTGCGAAAATGTAGGTATAAAGTGTCTATACATTATCGCAACTTATTTAACTATTATTTAAATTCACATGGTGATGTTATTATCAGCGCTGTGAAAAGGAACCATGAGTTAGGCTTTATCTTAATCGCAGTCAATTTTGTCACGATCACATTGTGTCACGAATTACGTGGGATTTGGGACAGCCAGCGAATCACGCGCTTGGTCTAAGATATTAAATAGTTGAGAGTTCTTATTTTTTTTCTTTGTAAACAGTTCTTGGCTAATTTAGTACATAATTATTTAAACTTAAATGTATGTGTTTAGGTGAATAATTAGTCCTTGTCTGTGATGAAATGCAAACAGAAAAATCTGCATAAGTGTGTATTGTTTTGGGGTGGGTATTCTAGTGACAAGCTTATTTCACACATTATGTAAAGGCTCTGCTACACCGGCCAACCCATTGTGGGATGGCTCGATTTGGCTCTCTATAATTAAATTCACGTAAACGTCAATATAAATAAATATGCCACATAACGTACCTAATATCCAGTAATAATGGTCCTAAACGTATGCTTAGAATTGATTTTTATTGAATCAACTTCAAATAACCAAAATCATTATAATTACTTTACACACTAACCCCAATAAAACAATAAAGGTCCCCAATTCAAAATCATTAAATAATGGTCTTTATTCCATCAGTTTAATTTTTATCGTAACCTTTAACTCTTAAATAAAACCTTATCATCCATTAATAACAATAATTCAAGCTTTATTCCACGTACAACTTTGTTCACTTCAAAACCATGTCTACCATTACTCATCTGAAGGTGTAAAATCTTTCTTATATCTACGTGTAAAAGTGAAGTCATATAAATCTACAGAATAACAACGCAGTACGAACTTTCATGGTTTAATAGCTTCAAATGCATCGATAAGATCTTTTTATTATACACTCTATTTCCATTCCGTTATAGTCGCTAACTCAGTGTATCTTTCTATAATCAGGCTTATACGTACACCACGCGCTCTTTTTTTCTTTATCTTTCTAGTGTATCTGTGTGTGAGTACAAAAATATAATTTGCAAATACAGTGTCTTATTTTTAATTACCAAAGACTTGAAAGGGGTCCAAAACCCGATATCAAACGTTTACTATGGGAGAGTCACCCTGAAGAAGAACTCAGCTGAAATATTTATCTTCGCATAACTTAATAAAATAATATAAGTAGAATTAGTACCTTTAACCATATGAGCTGTTGTTGTTATTTTACAATACAAAATACTGTAAAACATTTTTTTTTAAGAGTGAATATTGAATTTCCTTGTCACTCTTCTTCTACCTATAGATTCACCTATTTTTTGCAAATTTTAACGTTTAAAAGTTTTAATGGACTAATTGTATTCATTGATTTTGGTTGACTGACTTTGATTTTAGTTAAAAGTAATGATATTCTCTACCGTATCTATTTAGGTACATAATCATATTTAGTTAACTAGTCCCAAGCGCCAGGCGCCTAGCTAACTTAACTCTCAATCCAATTCAAGTTTGTGAATGAATGGCGCACCTTCTACCCACAGAACTATTTCATGCACACCATTATTAAACCCGAATCTGCATACAATAACAAAGACACAGGTAGAAAATAACCAAACAAACAATATAATAATTATCCTCTAAAGGTAATAAGCAAACGTTATCTAGATAAGACACCATCATACCACACATTTTGCAAGACAACCTTGTGTTCAAGACAACTACATACAATCTGCAACGAACAATAGTAATAGTCGAACAAATGCTTGAGTTTCCCACAAATAGCTAATCTAAAAGCCTGTCAAACGAACATCATCCTTAAACGATTGGTATAAGAGTCAGGCTAACGTCAGTTATTTTGTCAGTGTCGACACACGACCGTCAACATTCAGGTCCTGAGCACGCGCTGCTTCAAGTACCCTAAGGCTTAGTGTTTAAACACGTATAATTTTGATGTTTATCATTGTATATTAGTGTTATATCGATAACCATCCAATTTTATTTAGCCTAACAATCTGTTCAACATTACACGTTTGCCTCAAGCAAATTTACAATTAGGTACTTATGCTTCATTGATTTTTTATGCAAATTCGAAGTCCGTATTTAAGACCTACGACCTTCAATATTGGTCACAGTACAGTTTTTTTTGTCAAATCTTTACTTACTGTGACGCAGAAAAATTGTATTTAGATCATACGCCTAAAAATACACAAAAAACATGCTCATATTTTTTGATCCAACAGTTTTGGTCCAACACTAAGTCTATTCTGCAATGAAATCAACCAGCAATTACATTAAACCGTTGCATTGTACAAACGACGGATGCAAAGTAGACATACGCCCATCCTAATGGTTAGCTAAACCATGGCAAAATTGTTGGCAAAACTCGACCAACTCTAGAATTAGTGGACAACGAAATCGACCCAGTTGTCGCAACAAACGGCTCTGTACTCGTATTAGCTTATTAATCAATCAGCTGATCCCCTGATCGTGGCTTCAAGTGTTGCAAACTATAATAAATCCATAATTATTCCCCGTGGACGAGCCATAGAAGCATGAGATCCATAATAATGCCTAGTTGTGTGGGAAATGCTCAGGCAATAGGCGATTAATCTGCACAATGCAATATGACGTGTTGAAATATTCTCCAACCATTGTGTGGATACTACTCGATGATCTAAATAAACTCGAATCCGACGATTCAAGATCGTTGACTCCGACATTCTCAAGCGTTTTCTTCCTATCCTGCCGCGATTGCGTTTCCATGTTTGTAAATCAAAAAAAGAAACCCGATTACTATTAGGCGATAACTACAGGATAGGTGTGGGCGGTAAAACGTTGAATATCGCGAAGTGTTGCGATCAATTTGCATTCTGCACCCATGTTAGATGCATTTACGTACGTACACCCACTGTGATTACGAATCTCAGAAACAGATTTTAATTGCACTTGAAACAAAACAAAAAATCCCTACTTCTATAGTTAGGAGTACAGAAGCAAAAACAAATAAATTTTGCGACACCTACATACAAGCCATCTGGTTTATGGTAAACAATATTTCAAAGTCTGCTGGTTTTCTCGGAAATAAATTGCCAAAGAATTGTCAAACAATAGAAAGAATTATCTGCGCAGGAAATTCTCAAGTATGAGTTTTCATAAACAATGCTTGAATTATGTTCGGCTCGCCAAAATCATATATCAGGTAACATAAATGTGTAATCATTGCCATCTACATTATGTTAACTAGTTGTATAAGATTCCCGCAGCGGGCAACACCATCAAGACTGTGGGGCCAGAGAAAACATAGCGGCAGGATATATATGTGACCACGTGGGAGGCAAATGGACCAGGATAGTCAATAGGTGGGTGAACCAACTCCTAAGATGAGTAGGCGAGCACGGACAAACGTGATTGTATTGAATGATTTATGATATCTGTAATCTCGTAATGCTAATGTAGTTAATGCAAATAAGATCAAAATGTTGAAGAAAACAGTGTTGAATGTTGCTAGTGCGATTTATGTTCTCTACACATGTAAATGTCTAACTTGAGAGATGTTGCACGAGAGACAAGATTAAAGGTTGTTTAAATCAACCCATGTCAATATTGACACCAAATCAAATCGAATAGAAGAGATCAATTCTTTAGAATCTTCAAACGATTTTAGTAGCAACTAGATTTAAGTCAGAGGTCAGTGCTACGTTGCTTTCAAACATTGCAGCAATTATGATTAGTTTGCTCTAGTATTAAGCAACAGCAAAAATTGTATGTTCCTTACACATGAACAATACATTAAAGTCGTGATCGCGTGCCCTTTGTGGAGCGTTGACCTTTAAGCTTTAATTTCTATCTGCAACCTATATCACTTCGCCAAACTGCCCATTCGTGGTTCGCCTGCACAATATAGATAATGATACGTCAAAATCGGCCTTGGACCTCTCACTAACAATAAATTCATTATTAACAATTGTGTAGGCGAGATTTTTTAATGTCTCATGCAATCCAATATAATTTTGACAATTAATATTTCATATTTTATCAATATTTTGCATGTATACAGCAAATATATATCCAAACTTCTAATCTAGTAAAACATGATCCAATTAACGTCAAAGCAAATCGATTATTCGATTATGAATAGTTACCCGGAGTCAATCGGACACTAAATTAAAGATGTTAAAAATTGAATGAGATAACTCGGTTCAATTATTAAATAACATCGATTATCTAACAATTCTTCTGACACAACTGTGATTTTCTGGCGGTACGATAACGAAATTGATGTTGACTGCGATATCTCAGTATCACGTAACAATAGATTATTTGAGACAGATATTTGAATGGGTATTAATCAATAGTTTTTTTTTAAACTTTGTTTTGCGTGACAATCACGTTAAAATATCACAAAATTCAGTGGCTAACGTCTCAAGTATAATTTAAAATCAGAATCAAATGTCAGCACATCAAGCTTCAATAATCTGTCAAATTTCTTTGATAGATTTTCAACTTTATTACAAAATTATAAGGTTCATATTGAATTGGGAGAATTTGACAGTTTGGTATGGCTTGATGTGCTGACCTCTGTACATACAAAAATATCTCGGTCATAATTATAGTCCATACCTTAGCATTGCATTGTGGGGCGATTCTACTAACTTTTAGGAACGTGCGTGTAGTTTCAAAAATGCTTCTTCTTTCCTTACCTAAGTTTTGACAATGATTGTCGCTGAAATGACATTGCGACTACATTTTGAACGCTTTTTAATTCTAGAATTGGCCTTCAGATTACATATTGTCGGCAAAGTTATGAAAGTACGAGTAAAGGTTTCAAAAGGCACAAGCGCAAGGAGTAAATGTAAATTCTATCTTTTTTTAAATTGGAATGCTATAGGTTGGATAGTCGTACCTACTTCTATTTCGAAAACGGAATAGAACACGTTTTTTTTTAAAGCGGTGCTTCTCACATTTTATTTCTCCAGTATCGTAGGTGTGTTTACAAACATTTAAACCCACATTTACAAACAGTCAGACCTGGAACACGTACCCATGCCATATAAATATTGGTTCCATTCGCAAATCGGACCCGAGATACACAGTAGAGCGCCAACTGTTTGACATCTTCCCCAAACGTGTCGTCAAACCTTCTCTCTAGTTCTGACGGAACGTTTGGGGAAGAGGTCAAACGGTTTGCGCTGCACTATGTATTATGTTAGAGATTGATCAACGGGTCTACTTTGGTCTACTATAACTCCATCTTTATTTCTCTTCGTGGCTATTACACGTGCCTGAATCTAGAATAATCATTATATCAGCCTATTGCCGTGCACTGCTGAACGTAGACCTCCCCCAGAGATCGCCAACCAACCCGGTTTTCGGCAGCTCGCATCTATCCGCTGCCACCCACCTTCTTCAAATAGCCAGTTCATCGTGCCGTAGGGCTCTTCGCTTGCCCAAACGCGGTCTCCACTCTAATCTCTCGCAGTCTAGAATATTATTGCTTCTTAAATAATTACTAACGATTTATCGCTAATGTTCTCGTTAAAAGTAATATTCATGCACGTTCTGTTTAATGCCGCAATATTAATAGTTTTGAACGCAAGCGTGTAGTAACTTTGCCCCAGGCATCGCTCTAGTAATGTCCGAACACGCCCAAAATTTGTTATTAATGTTATTTAACAACTTGATTAATGGAGTTTTTAATCAATTAATTCTTTGTTTGGTGCCTACAATGATAATCACTACCACTAAGGCTCAGTTGTCTGTCCGCTCTTTTGTCAGAGGGCTGTAAGAACAATACGTAAACACTTGAAATTTTCACTGATTGTGTAATACTAAAGTCAGACATTGCGCGTCGAATCAGCACGCTGAAGTGGAAGTGGGCCGGCCACGTCTGCAGACGGACAGACGGTAGATGGAGCAGACTTCAGCAGACACGCGTTAGAATGGAGACTGCATTTGGGCAAGCGTAGGGAGGCCCTGCGGCTGATGGACCGACGATTTGAAGAAAGTGTCTAGCAGCAGATGGATGCGGGCTGCCCAAAACCGGGTTAGTTGGCGATCTCTGGTTCCCCCAGAGATCGCCAACCAACCAAGCCTACTTTCCGCAGTGGAAGGCAATAGGCTGATATGATGACGATATAACAACAAACAAAAATAATAAAGTTCAAAATTGAAGTAGGTCCCCATAAAAGAAACGTGTTTTTTTTGTATGTACTGTTAAACCTTTCGTACGACTCGCACATGGCTGGCTTTTGCAAAGTAAATAAAAGCAAAATTCTTTCTTTCTTTTTCATTCCAGTGAAGAGATTTCGTGTCTTATCGGTAAATGTTCTGAGGCATTGTTTTTATATTAGAGTATCTGGATGTTACTAAAAAAAGGAACGTTTAATTCAAATCTAGGTATTATCTTAACGTGCCTACATTTTTTGTTCTTGATTTTTTGTCAGTAATAATACGAGGCTGGATAATGGCCACTTTAATTTTCACACTTTGTGGTTATGTATTTAGTTTTTATTTTTATTCAATCCATTTTTATGCTAGCACTTCACATGGCGTATTTGTGGAAATATTCGCCTTTTTTGGATAATACAAAATCGACTTTATTTGAATAACAATAGGGTAAATTTTGTATTATCCAAATAAGGAGAATATTTGCACACATACGCCATGTGAACTGCCAGCAGTACGCCTAATGGAGCAGAATATACGGGGACAGTTTTATGCTTACATTTTTATTTACGTTAACAAAGATAGCAAAATAATTTGTTACTTTTGTTGAATGTTCAATTGAAACAATGTACGATCTTTTCTTTTCATTTTAAACCTAGACGTTGTCGTGATTTCTCGTACAGAGTATGAAATATAAAATTTATACATGGCATTTATACAGAACTGCGTGGATTTGGTCGATCATTGCACTTCGTTGCGACATGACATTACTTTCCGCGTCCGTGTTTTTGAATACTGTGCAAGATATAAACTTATAGAGACTCACTACATAATAAAAATTAAAGTGTAATTTGTGTTCGTATAAGGAACTATTGCTCCTATTTTGTAAAATCATTCCCTGAGTTCATAGGTTATTAAAAATTAGAGATCTGTTAAAAATTTGAAACGAGTGAAGTCGCGGGCAAACGATAGTGTATAATTAATTGATGTTTAATTTGAAGTTAGCATTCTTTTGAAATAATAAATAGGAGCCTACTTTCACACACAATAACTGCAGATGATCGTAATATTTTTGAATGAGCTAAAGCAAAACCTTTTCTGTTTGATACTTTTTACTTTTAGATCACTTTAAGCGAGTGGAACAAAGATTTCAGTTTCACTTTGCATAAAGCACACAGTGTGCCCACTATCTGCACTTTCTGGAAAAAATATAGACCACATGGTATCATCGTGAGGTACGATGTTATCGCCTCCCACTCACAACTTGAGTCTCAACGTTACTTTAGTTGTCACGGTATACGGCCTCGGTATCGTAATAATAGCCGCCTTTTCACTTTTTTTATGCACAACTACTCTAAAATATGCCTCTACGTTACAACATTCGATACTTTAAAATGTCTCAAGGTCCAAGGTGTTATTTTCTGAAGGAAAGGTTATTCTAAACACACGTAATTCTTTTGTTTTGCGTAATAGAATAATGTAGCAGTGGTCTAGGTATGAACTGCTAATAGGTTACTATTCGTTTGACTACGACCATGGGAAGGACGTTGGTGTTAAAATTGGTTGCTAATGATGCCTTCCACAATGTGCTTAAATGGAGCTCAAAATTTTTATGAAAGTTGGGAGGATAATTTTATTTTTTCGCATGTAACTTCGTAAATATAATTTAAGTTTACTCATTTACATAAACAGGATATAAAGTATGAAGTACTGTTTATCATTGATTTGTCAATGTGGCAGAAAAATATCCGACCGTCCAGAAATATGTTATTAATTTATTTACCTTTATATATAACATTTACAATGTGACAAGTGGTCTGCCTTGGCATTTGATTGAGTTAGATGACATTATTCATAAAAAAAAGTACGTTAACTGCAAATGATTGTAGATATCGGTGTAAAATCAAGGCCACATACCTTTTTATATTGTCTGTTTGTGGTTTAATAGTTTGATCTAATTTCATTTACAAAAAGTGAATTTATGACCACTTATCGCCTAGCAATTGCTTGAAATAACTTCCTGCTCTATTTAAATCATTGCCTTGAACAATTACGTTTATAATGTCATGAGCGGAATTCGCATGACACTAATAAATCAACTATACCGAAACAGTATTTTATTTCTTATAATCTAGTAGTTGAACATATCATTTAAATTACGTATTCATTTTTTGTGTAACATTCTTACAATCTAATAAAAAATTAATTTCAATATTTATCCTCTGACTGAAAAATGAATAAGTTTTCGCTTTTATTTTTTGTCCATATCAAGATCAATTGGAACCTCAGTGCACTATTAGACGTAATTATGCCAAGCAGATATTGCCTACATAGTATGCAAATTGTTTTTAATCGGGTTTCCTTTGAACTCGACCAAATGTCAAGATTCTTACCCGTATTGTGGGTGGCAGATCGTGATGCTAAAGATTATGCCTATAGCGATGAAATAAAATATTTATGTGTAAATTATAATGTTGATACAAAGCTGTAGCAATGTTTTAAAATCGTGATAGTCGTTTAAAAGTGCAACTTTGTTGAAGACATAGTTACATGGTTTTCAAAGGCAAAGTCAAAGTCAAAGCATTTATTTAATTTACAGGCACTTTTGAATTGTCAAAGAGTCGGTCAATTAGTCAGAAAGTTGAAGCTAGTTGCTCGTTCCAAAACGTAGGTAAGACGTGGGTAGGGGGGCGGGGTACCGAGCAGAACAATCAAGAAACTCTACGGAAATACTTTTAAATAAAGTTTTCTCTCGATTAGAAGAAATATACTCAATGAGCACATATTTTAAAATGAATCATACCAAGACAATACAGTACATAGCACAACATAATAACAATATCAGCATAAATAAATCATTCTGGCGTTATTGAAATAATGACACAAATATAAATAATACGCAAAAATCCTAGGAAATATCTTAGAGTGTAATAAATTACTAGTTTGTTATTTTAGTAACCCAAGGTGCCTACTTCGGAATAACCCCGAATGCTATAGTTAATTTAGAAATGTAATAAAATTTTAATTAACAAGACATGACTGTCAGAAATAATATGTGTATTATCTAGTTTAGACAAAACAATTAACATTTTAATACGGACGCAATCAAATACACCATCTGTTTTGATTAGATCTGCAGGATTCTAAAATTGGTCTTAATTAAAGTTATATAAAAATCTAAAAAACAAAAATAAAATGCAAGAAGACTGATAAATCTCATATCTTTATTATCATGTCCTATTTATCATCGCAAAATTATTACGTTCATAATTTTGTCTAGAGAATTTGTCATTAGTGACACTGTGCCATTTTTGTTGCATTTGTCACAATAAAAAAGGTCTTATTCCAAGACAGTTCTCTCTTGTGAATGTCAAGGCAATATTATCTGTATCCGGGTGAACCTAAATTAAATACTACAACTTGTACATAAATGCAAGGTACTGTGTGATGTACATTGTACTTTTTTTCTGCCCTTTAATTTTTAATGTAAGACAAAGCAATATAATTATTATTTTTTCTGTTCCTTTATGTTTTTCTTGACTCAATGTATAGCGGTCACTACACTGTGGTAATGTTACATTACAAGCGTAGACAAAAAAGGTTTTTATTAGAACCACACTTTGCGGCCGAGATTATGACAAGTTTTATTTTATCTTTGCTGTTTTTTGCTGCATGATCGTGTAGTTAAATATTTATGAAGCGTTTTAAAGGCAGGTACGGTGAGCAACAGAAGTCGATGGAAACTACTGTTTTTTTAATCATTGATCATAGTATTATAGGAAATAAGAAACTGATATAAATATAAGATCAAATAAACTCCAAACCTGAAATGCTGAAAAGCAGAGCATCAAAATATTTCGTGTCCATTTAGATGTTTTAATAATTATGTAAAGGTATGTTAAACGATTTATTTCGCTGACTGTACGGTGCAGATAAATAATTAAATAATCGAACTAGGTACCTACATATTTTCGGTTGCAAATACATTGATCTGACTAACGCAAGAAATATGGACACGAAAATCTTATTAAGTTAAATTATGATTTACGTACTCATGGGAAACTAAGTAATATGATAACTTGAAATTCCTATTGTCTGCAAAGGGCAGCCAAACTGAATTTACATTCAGAAATCAGTCACGATTGACGCTAGAAATTATTATTACCTATATTTTAGACGTATCAACATTATTACTACAGATTAACACTTTATTATTGTGTTTATTGCTCGTGGGGTATCCGGGTCAGAATAACACCCCCAATTCCTCTCGAGGGTGTCGTAGAAGGCGACTAAGGGAAAATTCGGCCCGCCAAGCATGATGATTATGGCAAACCCCCCCCCCCCCCCCCCCCCCGCCCTCAGGTGAGGCTTTTGTCCATCATTGGACGTCTTCTGGCTGATGATGATGATGACTATGTAGTGTCTACCCCATAGGTCTCATGACAACTAGCATGGCTGCTGAGGTTAGGTTACGAGTGGCTTTTGGGGGTTGCGGAAACCTCCAGTTCCCGCGAGCCCCGACGTAGGTGTGAGATGGAACACCGGGGTGGTTTTTAGTCAGTAAGAGTCCCCTCCGTCCACCCCAGGGCGGAGGACATCTATGAGGATTTTCCAACCCGGAACAAAAAAAAAAAAGTTGCAAGCGGCTGAGAAGTCCTCAATTCCCAGATCGGGCAAAGTGTTTTTCCCATTGGGATTTTTTTTTTTTTGTAGCAGCCCGTTGTGGTATGACACCCTGTGCCTCGAAAAGTACGTAAAGCCGTTGGTCCATGTGAATCGTCTCGTTTTGCAAATACTCCTAAATCAAACCTAAGTTATACATCAAAATAATGATGACTCAAGATGATGATGATGATGTAAGCTTCTACAATTTTTATTACCATTCGTGCATCATTATATAATTCAGCAAGAAAAGCAAAGAACGTAACACATTTATTAAAAAAAATATATTTCATATCAAACACTTGAAATAAGGTTATTTCACCACCCTATTCATAAAAAAAATGTATATAAATAAAGTGAAAAGTGCAAATAAATTTAAATAAACTTGTCTCAAAGATATGGTATTCAAAGCCTAAAAAGACTGAATTAAAGATTGATATCACTCTATAAGTATATCAATCATTTTTACTTGCTTCATTTTCCCACAATGCGCTTCCAATTTTTCGACGATACCTATAATTATGAGAGGCTATAGGTACCAAATGCCTGTACCGTCAATATTTAGCAATATACCATGAGAATCTTCGTTGTAATCATAAATGTTAGCTCCTCTTCGATTGCCTTCGAAACATTATAATAATAGGTTCGCGTGAAGAAACTTTGGTTTTAGTTGAAATTAAGTAACATCCTCTTAGCATCTTGCTGTTAAATGTAAAGCTCACACCTTTCGCTTACGACTCATTAAATCATACGTGTGACAAACAAAATTAGGTATTTGCGGCAAGTTTATCAGAAATGGTAAAACCTTCTTCCCCAAGTAGCAAAATTATCCTATAATCATTAACTAATAAGACAAAACGTCCTATAGGAATCCAGTAAACGTTTTGGCAAAGATCACTGATCCTAATACAGCATTTTATGAGGCGATTTGCGCTAGAAGCACTTTTGATCCTATAACGTAGTTTTTTAAACGTTTGCAGGATCACTTTATAATATTCTAACTAGACTTGTAGTCCTATAAAAGCGTTTGATAAAACGATTTAGCATAATGTCATTTTTCATCCTATTAACACATTTAATAAGATTGATTATTCTTTTTAACGTCTTGTTTCATATCTCTATAAGACATAAGTACTCCTATAAACGTCTTAGGTATAGCTGCTATAGGTAATATAATTACAGGATTGATTGGTCTTAGTCATGACTTCTAATGGATTTTATGCTGCAAAGTAGCACGCCCACCGATTTTTATAGGTAAAATTGTACTAATATGCGCCCTATATTTGTTCTTACTAGAATGCTTGAATCAAACAGAGACTGACCAACTTTGGGATGGTTCTGTACAACGAGAAATCGACATAGCCCTCGAAAATTGCGAAGAAAACTCATCTGAATGTTTTGATAATCACGAAGAATGTGGAACAGTGGGCGAATAAGAATAATAGATCACATTTAGTCTTAACTGAATTTTTAGTGATTATAAATAAAAGAAAATAATAAACATATTTTAGAGATGCGGTTCTATCTGTCATATTTTTGTAAAGGAACCCTAAAAATTAAATATGGTGAATGTGGTAGGTCCTGTAATAGTCTTACTTAGGCTAAACAGTCTTATAAAGCTCCTGAAGTACTCCATATTGTGGCGTGATGATGGCGGCTAAGTATTTTGTTTATTTTTATTGAAAATACAAATAATATATAAGTATAATTATAAAGGGGCATAAAAATATGTTGACTATCATCGATAACTTTATCAATAAAATTATTTTCGCATGATGAGTAAGCATTCATTAAACTACAGTCAAGAAACAAAAACTTGTATGCTAATAAATTATTATGTGGATTACTTGCAATTTTTTTGTTTGAAGTATTCCCACTAAATACGTACTAACCAGAAAAAAAAAACTTTTCTCATCACTGTTTTGTCAATTACACCGGTAGCAGCAAGTACCAGATTATTAGAGGACTTATAACACCAGTAGTTGCACGCGCTAGATCTTTGCAGGAGTAATCAAGCGTGCCCAGTGCGTTTACCGGATCTTTATAAAACCGAATTGCATTTTACCCGATAGTAACAAAACTACTATAGGGCGAAATACTCCTATTAACTGCGCCCAAATGCGGCACTATTAACGTTTAAAGGATTTTTATAGGACTAAAAAAAATATGCTCCTAAGATATTTACAGGACTAAATTTTGCTACTTGGGTCGCCTACAAATATCCTAACAACAGATGTTTATCAGAAACTCATCATAATCATTTCAGCCGAAAGACATATACTGCTGGACATAGGCCTCCCCGAGGGGGGTTTTGCCATAATTGCCACGCTTGGCAGGCGGGTTGGCGATCACAGTATGGTTGTTACGAAGGCACAGAGAACGCTGCTGTCCATTCTCTGGTAAGTGCCTTAGTCGCCCCTTACGACACCCACGGGAAGATTGGTGCTATTCTTTACGTCCGACACCACACGGACAATCAGAAACTGTTGCTGTATAATGTTTTAACTTATTTCAAGGACTACCTAGGTATATATATATTTTTCACGCAGATGCCACTGCCTGATTTTTGCAGAACAACTTAGTGTTTCCTTATATTTTTCCATGTCGCGTTCGCCTTAATTCATAATGAATTCAAATATAACAAGTTGATGAATGCCGTGCAGAATTAAATGATGCACGTAATTTTCACAACAAAATAAATTTAAATTATGTTACTGTAAGTAAAAAAATATAAACAAAACTTCTTTCCACATCGTTACTGTCACTGTCATCGTTATACAATACAGTTATAATTTAATTATATAGATGAATGATAAAATTATTTAAATAAATAAAATTAAATGAAAAATGCGCGATCATAATACATATTATATACTGCTATTTTCGCGCTGATCCTGACACACAAATCAAAATAAGGGGTCCCAGTTACTACATTGCTAGCCAAAATTATTTAGTCGGTATTGTAATCTGTATTTTAATTAGTCGTGATAGGTCAGATATTGTTCTACCCACTCTGGTCATAAACACGATAAGCCTGATAGAATTCGGTTACTTTATAGACTAGGTACACCTCTATTTAGGAATGTGAGAAGGGTGCTAGTTGTGAAATTGTATCGCCTAGAAACTGGGCTACGGTGTTTTGGTATTTTCTGAATTAATTGGGTGTCACTTGTACCTAAGGGTGCGGTCCCATTGAGAGCTATAATATATAACCTAGTAGCTAGAAACTATCTATACTAAACTATAACTAAACTAAAAAAAAATGTTTATTTTCTTCCACAAATAACACTTACTTATCTACTTACTTAATAACGGAAAAAAAATTGTAACAAATTATCAATGTTTATTTGTGGGAGACTGGTGCCTGAACTAAGTATTTTGTATTGTAGTTCATGAAGAGCTAAACTGCAATTTGATCTACAGGGTTAGACAGAAATGGCAATATAATAGTATATTGAGAGCTATTTTGTTGTTCAAGAAATGTTAAACAATAATTTGGTCTACCAGGTTACACGGAAATGGCAATATACGAGTAATACTATTTTAGTTAAAAGCTGTCAATAGGACCACACCCTAAGGTCGGTATTTACACGAAATAATCAATAAAGTCGATAGAAGGCACTTGTGAAATTGTTGTGATCCAGGTTGAAATAGTTCAGTGTCTAGAGGATTTAAAGTTTAGCACACACAATAAACTTAGTTAAGGGTAGCTAGAAACTTATTGTTAAGACCTATTTAGGATTATTAAGAGACACATGTTATCAAACTACCAGCTTACTTCTAACTTAACTGTTTAATTTTCATCCTCTCTCCTATTTAAAATTAACTTTGCTGTGCCCGACAGGGTCCATAATTGATGAGAGGTTTTAACATACCAACTATATATACACATTATGGAATGCAATAAAGTATTGAGTATTTATTTTATAGTGGCGTGACCACCGGGAGTCCTTCGCGCATCAATAAGTTAAATTAAACATGTAGTTAAGTTACAGTTATTGAACTATCATCATCATCATCAGCCGGAATTGGGGATCACAGTTAAGTGGTTGAGTACACACACGGCTACACATCAAGCAAATACATTTTCAGTTAATGCTGATCTCTTGTATGGGATTTCCGTACAATGCGAGGTCAGCTTATACTAGAAATGTATAGCTTGATGTGTAGCCGTGTGTACACGGAAGTCGCTGCTACTCGACTTCAGGATTTTCCCCAAGTCGCCTTCTATCACCCCGGGATTAAATGGGTGGGTGCTAATCTAGTCCGGGCTAGGACGAGTACATTTTATCCCAGTTATTGAATAGTTAGTTAGTTTAATTGACTTTGATCGTTGTTTAGGCTAGTTCATTATGTAAATAATGTTAAAAGAATGACAAATCTCACCATTATACCCACTCACTCAATATTAGCCACAAAAGGCACTACCTCCCTAAACCCTACAATTCGCAATTCCTCAAGCCTACATTAATCTCAATACAAAATCCCATTGTCCAGTCTTACCTCATACCTAGTCGGGCAGTCGAGCCGCCTTCAATTAGATTCGTTTCGACATTTCCTACATTCCCGTGACAAGTGGGCGCGGACTGCAAGTGCCCGTTGTCGGCGACAGGCAGCGACACTGCGCGTGACTATCGCAATAACGCTGAATCGCTGCTGGCGTTAGCGCAAGCGATAAGCGGCAAGCGGGTTTTGGTAATGTTTTTATAGGTTTAAAGTCTTATTTATTTGGATTTATTCAGTGAATAGATTGGCTATTATATTAGAACTAGATTATATTATTATGGCAAATTATCAAGCGTGCAAGGTAATGTGATTGGTTGTTTGTTTTCGTCCGAAAAACCGGGTGGTTTATGGTTTTCTTTAATCATTTTAATTTGGAACGTAACTAGATAGACAGAAGCATTTTTGCCACATTCATTTTATGTTGATATTTGTTTGTCAAACCAGGGATTTATACTACTTAAACTATCATTAAAGTATCTAAGATGGGTCTAAGATGAGATGAGATGGGTAAGATGGGACTTTAATGATAGTTTAAGTTGTTTCATTTTTCGTTTGAAATCTGATGATTTCATACGAAAAATGAAACAAACACAATGAAACATCAACTATACGTATCGACTATGGTGTACGTAATATACGTCTTGGCGTATTTGTGAAAATATTGGCCTTATTTGAATAATTCGTACAATATCGACTTCATTTCAATAAGTATAAGATACATTTTGTATTAACCATAAGTAACGCAGTTATTTGTTCAAACCAAGTGAAGGACTACCATAAAACGAATAATGAATTAAGACAAGACTGTCACTAGATATTCATCACAACAGAAATGACTGATCAAGTAGGTAATATTAAAAGTTGAGTTGACACCTCTGACACTAAATATTTTATTCACAACATTATGTAAGTAAATAGTACTTGGCAGCAAGCAGTGACCGGAGACCATTCGTGACTAACGCAATATAGTGTAGTGAAGTAGTGTGTAGTGAATTTCCAAACTAAAAGCTATTGGTGATAGCTGTCTAAACATTGTTATTGTTTTATTAGAGCAATATATTTATAGAAAGTTCTACCTATTACTATTCCATTACAATATAAATCGGATTCGTGTGATTGTGTTTTGTTTTTTTGTACAAACACAATCAAATATGAAAACAATAAACGCTGGGTACCTATTGGCTTACTCTTTCCTCTTTGCTATTGCGCAAGCAAACCCAGGGGTAATTTTAGTTAATTAACTTTTTATTCGAGGACCACTTCTTCCGAATACATTCCTTCGCTAAGTAGTTTAATGATTTTAAATGAAGAGGGTTGAGAGGGGTCTTTATTAGGAACAACAGCATCATGCTACAGAGAAATATTTAAACATTTAACAAACTTGGTACCACACCATTGTCCACGATTTTAACGAAAGGTTTTGAAGGAAGGTTTTAAAAGAAGTGCCAAAAACCAGTGACAAAAAAACACAAAAACAAAACAAAAGCCGCTGGCACATTAATGCTATGCCAACAACATAACATCATTGCCGAAGCTATAAATTCTTCACGTACGTAGTCTCGAAAATCGTCAACTAACTTTTTTAGAGCGTACCTAATTTTTTAGAGCACATTTTTATATACCGTTGAGCAACCAATAAAGATTATTAATCCATAATATAAAATGTCGTAAGAAAGGCATCTAAACACCGTCAATAAATGACTGACATATCTTTCATCAAACGACATTTCAAGCGCTCAGCACTATGTCCTAGTATCTGGTATCGGTATCGATATCTGGTACCGGCAACAAAAAAAAAACAACGAACCGGTCAGCACCAAACGCTTGATTAACTTTCACACACATATCGATACCGGTAACAGATAATCTAATAACAATTATTCGGTAACAAAAGCGGTTCCGTCATGCCGTGTTCGGAAACGGATCAGCCGATTGATCACGAAAGAGTCGTGACAGGATAGAAGAACTATAACACTTTCAAATTACATAAATTATGTACAGCTTTGATTTTTATTGTGTAGGCAGACGATGCGGTTTGCCCAAGACCGGGTTGTTTGAAGATCGATCTCTGGGGGAGGCCTACGTTTAGCAGGACAGCAATAGGCTGATTTGATAATAAGGCAATCGATCCTCAAAGAGCCCAAACTGGACAGAAAGATGAGGCTCTCCAACCCATGTCTGCGGAAAATCTGAGTTCTTTGGGCACATCGCACGTAAGCCTGGTGAAAACCTACAGAAACTTATAGTTACCAGGAAAATAGAAGGCAAGCGACCTAGAGTCCCATGAGCTAGACTCACCAGATCCGCACCACACCCAACTTCAATATTGCCGACGCAGTTCACGTTGCTGAGAACCGGAGCAAATGGCGCCACATCGTTCATGGAAAGTTGGTTCCCAGATGGATCGCCCCCCATTATTGGGGAAACGACGTCAGGAGGAGATGTAGGCAATACAATACTGACTGCCCTGTTGGTAGCGTGGAGTACCAATTTCGATTCCCAAGTCGGACAATAAAATTGTTGTTGTTGTTATTTCGTTTTAAAAATATCATTAGTAGGTGGTAGTGTGACACCCCCTTGTAAAACAAGCCGTTGGTCCTTTTTATATAATTAATAATAATAATATGTGGGGACATTTCCACACACGGCCATCTGACCCCAAACTAGGGAGACCCTGTACTATGGGTGTCAGACAGCTGATATACATACACAAATACATTTTTGTTTTGTAAATACATACATATATAGATAAACAACACCCAGACACAAGGCAAACACAAGTGCTCATAAGTGTTTACCCTGGGCGGGAATCGAACCCGCAACAATTATGAAAAAAAAAAATCAATCATCATCATTTATCTCAATTATGTAATATTAGATAAATTATCTTACAATTTGAAAAATCTACGTCGCACTAATGGTCGTCGCCTGAAGTATGAGATAAAAGCAAGCAATTAGGATACTGTCCGCAGGACTGGTCACTACGAGAATAATGATATGTTATGAAAGTACCGCATAAAGACCAAAAATAGTAGTCTCTTAAAGTACGTAGCCTACTACCTACATACTTAGGTATAGTCTCAGTATCAGATTACAAATGGTACAAGCAATAACAAGCCGTTAACTACTTTAGGTATGAGCACTTATCTCCTTTTATAGAAAACATTATAAGAAAACCTCATAAGTTTGTATGATAAAAATAATTTCAGTTGTCTAAATGTAGCAATGGTGTTTAAATCTATACCTACTAGCACTGTGCCCGCGACTTCGTCCACGTGAATTTTTTCAAGGATTCGTAATTTTTTAAATTAATAAATATAGTCTATGTTACTCAGAGATAATGTGGCATTCTAATAGTGAAATAATTTTTAAATCGGACCAGTCGTTTTTAATTTATTCGTTACAAACAAACAAAAATACAAATCGTTCCTCTTTATAATGTTAGTGTAGATTTTTTTTTGTATAAATTCACACTGATTTAGATATCAGTGAATAATGCGTTTTGAAAAATTGTTTATAAAACAAGCAGGGTTGTCAATCGTTCGGGATCCCCTCCCCGACCCTTGCTCGTGCCAGCCCGTGCCGCTGAGCCTGTAGTTTTAAATTCGTCCCTAAATAATGGAAATCCGATCCAGCCTGTCCCTTTGCTGTCCTCTCCCAGCGACGCTCTAAGCCAAGGCTCGTACCCCACAGGGGGTGCCCTTAGCGTGTAGTCGCTTAGTTTGTAAGCTATTTTGCCCTGGCTGGAGGCCCTAAAAATAATAATTTTTAAGGCACCACAGGAAAGCCCGGTTAAGCAGCCGACAACATCCTAGGTTGACCTGCGAGAAGCCAATCCGAAAAAAAAAAAAAAAATCGTTCGGGATTTAATTTGTGATTTTCGATGCATCAACGAAATAATAATTAGGTTACGTTATACGAAACGTCGAGATTAAAAAAAAACTTGCTTTTTGAGAATCTTGCATATGGTTTTCTGACTAAAATAGCGGCTCCATGAATCTCATTCTCCGTACCGGTCTAAAATATGCAATTTGACAACCCTGCACAAAAACGTTATAAGTTAATCTTGTTTTATAATAAAAATGACGTTTATGGCATAAAACTAGTTATATCATTTTATTACGACAGTCATAACATTTTGACCAAACATACGATGACTCACTTTTAACCAATTTAACTATTCTGACATTTCAATTTAAGCATAGTCAACCTTAGCTGTTTTATTTAAAGGATATTTTGATAGCAAAGTTTTATTAGGTAGTTGTCATATTTTTGACGTTGATTAAGTGAAAATTAGTATCGTCGTTAATAATTATTATGATTGAATGTGCGTTAATTTAAAATAAGTATGATAATAATAGAAATTATTAGGAGATTAGTAAAATATTTTGTTAATAGAAGTATCTTTTTATATAAGTCAAACTCATCACTTATACATAAATGTTAGCTATTAATTTTGTATGTTTGTTTGACAAAATAAATAACCAATTTTTGTGAGAAAATAACCAACTTGTGTTATTCTTGAATGCTAAATGTAATATGTTTTAATGAAATAATTAGCGATACTTTAAAAATCGCGCGAAAATTTTTAACATAGAATTAGATTAAGAGACTATTGTTTCACCACCAAAATATTACAAATAAAATTTTTGGCAGATCATTTCGTACTGTAAATCTGTTTCATTTTTGAATATATTTCTGAAACATAGTGTCTCTTGGGAGGTGGTGCAACTAGCATTAAGTCCAATATGGTAAACACAATCATATTTAGCACACAGCTTCGTAACAGGATTTCAATTCCGTACATTTTGATAACCTATCACATAATCATTTGACGACACGGTTGGCGCAGTGGCTGAGCGATCGACTGCTGCGCTGCGTGTTGCGGGTTCGATTCCCGCCCAGGGTAAACATTTGTGTGATGAGCACTTGTGTTTGCCTTGTGTCTGGGTGTTGTTTATCTATATGTGTATGTATTTACAAAAAAAATGTATTTGTGTATGTATATCAGCTGTCTGACACCCATAGTACAGGGTCTCCCTAGTTTGGGGTCAGATGGCCGTGTGTGAAAATGTCCCCACATATTATTATTATTATTATAATCCAACACTAATATTATCAATACACTGTTACGGCTAAACAACTGATCCGATTTTGATGAAATTTTATACAGAACCCTAAGAACGGATAAAGGCTACTTTTTAATCCGCAACTTTTTCTGTTTTCACGATAACCGATATTCAACACATATACATGGATAATTTCCTGTCAGCCCATTGTCCGTTAACCAGACATAACTTTTCCTTTTATTACAATACAGCCATTAATTTATGGGTCAATGGATACAGACAATACTTATGGTGTGATGACATAACTCATTATATAACATTCCATTGAAGCCACGTGACCCCATTGACCGATATAGCATACTGTGATACTGTCATACCTTGTTTGCTATGATTGGCAGGTGAATCCTTGTACAAAGTTTCTAGGTACCTAATTAGTGAAAGATAGACAATTGCCACTTTATAATTGCCTTGGTGGTTTTAGTTCGGTATATGTATGATTAAACTAATCGTTTTATCCAATCCATTTCCTCGTTTGCAAAAACGTTTTCTATCAAAAAGATACCTTATTGAACTACATTTGTTGTAGCGACAAAAAGAAAAAAAAAAACTAAATTAAAATCGGTTTAGGCGTTTGGACACTACGATGCCACAGATAGACACACAGAAACACGTGTAAATTTTCTCAGTTTGTTAACTTACCCCAATGTTTTTGTGGAGAGTTAGGAGGTGGAGGGTTAAAATTATTCTAAATCCAGTCACAATTCTCAGGGACGGATCTTAAAAATACGGGAATAGCTCCTCTATTGTTTACATATTAAAGTACTTAAATCATTTGGGTCGTAAACTTACCTGCCTCATTCATTTTAGTTGTTAATTTAACGTTTTTAAGAGATCAAGATCATCGAATTAGGTACACATTTCTAAGCAATTCATGATTTATTCGCATATTCTGACCTAACAACCTCAATCAACATTTCTAATCTACTAACACAAAACATCTGTCGATAAAATATCGCATTTTATTAACACGACATCATATTACACAATCCGGAACAAAATTTAATAAATTCAGAATTGATTCGCCAAAATCGATTTGTTGAATTCGATTTTAACTCGATATAAACCGATTTTGCTAGTAGTGCACAACCAATTAGATGACAACAACAATATAAAAGATACTTACCAATTGGAATCGAATAATCAGATCTAGATTTTTACAGATTTTCAGCAACGTCTGTGAAATTGTAGCGAATTTCAGACACGCTTTCGATATTACAGTGTTCGATTTATGTAATAAATAATGAATCTTAATGTTTTATTTGGTTTCAGGTAAGAAACCAGATGTCCACTGCGAATATGGAAAAATAAATGCACGGGTCTGCACAATCAGGGTACACAGTAATTTATTTATCAACACACTTGCTCATAAAATGGCTCTAATTTCACCGCAATTAGGTACATAATGACACCTGTAATCAAACTGTGACTTTTTCATTGCTATTATTCACAAGTGAGTTATAGGGTTTTTTTTTTTATTTTACTGGTTGAGTTGCTTTTGTTCTTAAAAAAGTTTCGATACAAAAAAGATCGTGTTCAAGAGTACAAATAAATTAATGTACCTATTGCTTGCTCATTTCATGCAACTTCGTATTTATACAATTTTTACGTTTTTAATAAATAAAACTGTGAAACCTTATTCTTTTAGTCTATGGCCGATCGCCATTGTTAGATGCGCGCGCATAGGAAAGCTGATTAATTCTGAAGCTAAAGCTAAAGCTGATTAATCCCTCTATTGCGATTTTTTTTCACAACTCGTTTTCACTGTTGAAAAGGTTTTTTTTTTGTATTATTTTCTTCACAAGTGTGTTGAAAAACGTCGTATGATACACGTGTGTATTGATGATTACCGTCCTCGGCTCTCTTAAGACCCTCACCTAACGGCTCGGGTCTCAATGGCGCCTCAGCGGTAATCACCAACATTACACACTTGTACCTTATTGTACTATTATTTAAGTTAAAGTCGAACTAAATAATTTCTTTATAGATCTTGTGACAATGATTTTGTCATTTTAAAAAGTGTTGAGACAGGCTGTCTGCACACATAAGCCACCGGCCCGCCCCGGCACGAACCGTTAGTCCCGAAGTTGCGAACCGGCAAGATCGTTAAAATCAGCCCGCCGGCCTTGCCCGCCGGGTTCGTGCCGACGCGGCGGCGGTTTTGGTGTGTAGACAACTACAGAATTATACATAGTTAGCTTTTGCCCATGACTTCGTCCGTGTGAATTATCTCACGGATCCCTACGGAGCCTACTGCACTTGATGATAACGTAGCTTCCCCATTACCATCATCATATCAACCTATTGCCGTTCACTGCTGAACGTAGGCCTCTAATAGATATCGCCAACCCCCAGCGCACGTAGTTTCCCAGTCGTGAAATAATATTGAAATCGGGTGAGTTCCGGTCAAATGCTATAACATTGCCTACATGCTCAACATTGTTTACATTCTAAAAAGTTAAATTATTGCCGCTGAGAAATGTTTTTGCTGTGTACGGTATTACTAAAAGCAAGTCGGCAAAAAAACATTTCTCAGCGGCAATAATTTAACTTATTAGAATGTAGGCAATGTTGAGCATGTAGGCAATGTTACAGCATTAGACGGTAGTTGCAGAAATTAACCTGAACGAAAACAAACTGAGTTGAATGAAATCAAATGTAGTTTTTAAAACATTTTATGGGACAACAACATTTAGAACATAGGTACTTCTTTTTTTAATCGAAAAATAACAACAAACTTATTTGGTCATTAGTAGTGATTAAAGTGAGTTTTACAACCGTTTACAAAAACAACGCAGAGGGCATCGTATAATTTAGATCTCTTCGGAAAAATTCTAGAACAAAAAAGTATTTTGTTTAGTTTTTTCTCATCCGATTTATCTATACCTACCAAACACACATTCACAAAAATCTACCACAATATTATGCATAACATTACTCCGTAATAACTAATACAAGCCAGACATTACAAAGTACTAATATCCGTTTTTATTACACCTATTACATAGAACATTATATCATTACATGACCTATATACCTACTTATCCATAGCCGTACGTACCTTTCATATAATCAAACATTACCTTTCTGACCTCTTACAATAGAATTTCTTTTAAAATGTCGATGTCAATCAATGGTACCGCGCTCTGACCGCAGTGACTAACTTATGTAATTTGTTGTGTACTGATAGATAAATGTGATAAGAAAGACGAGTAAATCATCATCTGCCTGGCCATTGCCCAAATATGTTGGGGTCGGATTCCAGTCTGACCGAATGCAGCTGAACTCCAGTGTTTTACATGGAATGACTGCCTATCTGACTTCTACAACCCAGTTACTGGAATGATGAGTAAATCAAAAAAGGTATGTTGATTATATAAAAAAAAAATACAGACATTAACAATTTTTTAAAATATTCGCGAATAAGTTAATCTTTACATAGTATTTGTTTTTTTTTTATAAAACGTTGCCCCACACTAGGAATTACTCCTGTGTCGTGGGTGCGTTTACAAACATATAAACTCACATATACAAACAGCCAGACCCGGAACAACTATCTGTAGGCCATACAAATATTCGAACCCGAACCCGCTACACGCAGCGCAGCAGTCGATCGCTCAACCACTGCGCCAACCGTGTCGTCAAACGTGTGTTTACATAATATAAAACAAATCGCTCCAGCTGTCTGTACGTTTATACCTTTTAAACTACGCAACGGATTTCAGCAATAAGATAGATGTATGTATGTATGTAAGTGATTCAAGAGGAAGGCTCATATTATACAGGGTGGGGATGGCAATAGCACAAAAAATGATCATGGTAAGATTTTGTGATTTAGTGTAATTGTTTTTATTGAGCATTAATAATATTAAATTATGACGCCACAAATTGCCGCTCTTCTCACAAGTAAAAAAATCAATATTTCATCATCTCAGCCGAAAGACGCCCACTGCTGGACATAGGCCTCCCCCAAAGGGGGGGTTTGCCATAATCGCCACGCTTGGCAGGCGGGTTGGCAATCGCAGTATGGTTGTTACAAAAGCACAGAGAACGCTGCTGCCCATTCTTTGGTAAGTTCCTTAGTCGCCTTTTACGGCACCCACGGGAAGAGATGGGATAGTGCTATTCTTTTTTTTTTCTTTTTTTTTTCTTTTCTTTCATATAGTGTTTTATTTTGGTTAGATTTATTTGCTCTTTAGGATATCTGTTCTTTTTTGTATTTTGTTTTTAAGATTTATTTGATACTTTCATAATATTCTTATGAACTAGTATTACCAGTATTTTTTGTCGTATCGTCGTGCCCACCCTGTATACTCATCATAATCGTAATATATTATTTATTCACTCCACATTGGCCCACATTAGTATCAACATTGCACCCGTGCAAAGCCGGGGGAGTCGCTAGTTTAAAATAAAATTGTGTCTAATTGGAAAAATATGAGACATTAAATTATTTGGTATGGTATAACAGATTTATTATTAGACACTTTTTCTAACTCAGTTTAACAAAGAAATCTGTACTCTATAATAAAACTATAAAGAGTGATTGTTTTGTTGGTAAGAGGTATTCTCTGGAAGTACCGATTATAAAAAATATTTCATTGATAGAAAGTTTTATCATTACTGAGTATTATAGGAGTATCGAGTACCTAATAAAATAAACATCCACCTAAACAAATCATCCATCTACGAGCTATAGCCGGGAGACATGACAGCCCGTTGGTGAAGTCACTTGTCACTTGTACACTGTCTGTGTCATTAGTTAAGTACTAACAAAGGTTAAGTCTATAGTACCTAGTCCAATGGATCATTGGTGTCTGAATAAATGAAATGAATAATTACAACTAAACAACTCTGAAACAGCATTATTTCATTCACGTTACTTTACACAAACGCAGATATTATATTACTCCTGTCACAATACTTGCAGCGGGTAACATTAGAATGAAAAGTGCAAGCCGCAAGCGTCTGCAAGGGACTGTGCGTAAATTGTGCAAGACACCACCTGCCGTGTATCCGGCACGGCTGAATTATTCGAGCTAAATGAGCGGTTCCATTGTGAGATACGATATGGGATTGATGTTAGGTATAGAAATAAATCACGGGAAAAGTCTTCCCTTTCTGGAATTAAATATAACATGGCCTATAATGCATTGGCATTTGTACATTGTAAATTTGTACATTGGTACAAAGTAAGCGTGAGCAAGTTAAAAAGACAATGTATCAAGACTATAACTCTACGACTATAATGAATAAAGATTTCACTATTCCATCTTTGAAGACATTTAAAAAAAAAGAGTAATAAATATGATTTCCTGGCCATTCTTCTCCAAACAAAACTACCTTTTACAAACGGCAACAAGATTCAGTTCTATTCTAGTCATATAATTGATGTTTCTTGAATAGTGTAATAGAAATAAATGATTTGACGTTAACTTAAGTATTCTGTGCTTTGACTTTACTGTATATATTACAAACGACCGGCTTCGCATGGGTAGCACTAATAAATTATAGCCTACTAGCTTTTGTCCGCGACTTCGTCCACGTGAATCTCAGTTATCGTGGATCCTGACGATGTCGCGGATTAAAAAGTAGCCTATGTCACTGGTTTTAAGGTATTTTCATCAAAATCAGGTCAGCCGTTTCATAAGCCGTTTCGGAACAGACAGAGTTACTTTCACATTTATAATATTAGTATGGAAGTATGGATAATCGTTCTAGATAATTCCTCTTTCTATTGGGGAAAACCATATGATAATTCGTAGGTACAGCAGTTTTGGGATTAGCCGAACAAACACAACGGACAAGTGTCACAAGTGATAGTGAAGTAGAGCTAAATAAATCCTAAATATAATGTCGTTTGACAGTGAAAACAGTTCCTAACAACGAAGTCTACAGCACAATGACAGCTCGAGATAAAACACATTACAAACATTCAGAGATTTATGAATAATTCAAAAGACTGCGTTACAAATGAGAACCTATCATAATAAATGAACTATTTACTGCAATTTCTATATAATTGATAAGACATCCTTCCTTTTATAGTGTATCAGGTAGTCAATTTCATTGCTATGCACACCTGGCAGGTTATGTTAAAGTATCTAATACCTTTAAACGAGCAATTCTTGTATATATATAAATGAGCAATATATCAACTATGTGAGGCAGATGTGGACCATTAACTAAAAATGTCAAGACAGAACTTCTCAGAAAAAAACCACTTGATTATAACCCTGAAAACTCGATTAATTTACAAATTAATGTAAAATTACATTTTTAGTTGCTTTGAAATTAATAAAATAGTTATTGTCAAACTATTTATTAATTTGTTGGCAAAAAAGTGACGTCTCGTTTTTCTATACCCATCTCGGCACCCATGAATGAAAATGGGTATGTTTCGTTAGCATGATAAATTAATTAATGGGTGCCGAGACGGGACTAAAAAACCCACGTTTGAACAACTCATAAAAAGTAGTTTTTAATTTTAGATTAACATTGACGACTAGGTAAGTAAGTACTTAAAACCTCTATTTATTTAGGTTTCGATAGTCGATAGCAATTACGTTCGACTTCTTAAAAATAGTTAAGGATATCCATATAAAGTGCAGAATTTGAAATTCAAAGGAAGGATATGATAGATTATTATCGAGTGTAGAGACAGATTATTTTACCTGAATTATGTACTGTAATTAAATAAGTGTTTGACACTGAGCCTTTACCAAATTACAGTAAGATTTATTTTAGAAGTGCAGTTTAGATTTTCGTTTTTTTTTCTAATCTTACAAAATCAACTTTTTACTTAGGTAACTTAATCTTATATGAGGTACTAGATTCCTCGGCGTGGAAATTAGGTTGACCTTAAAACCAATAACCATGTTTCTGGCAAATAAATAAATAAATACTGGACACTTGAAGGAGGACACCGCCGCCAAGGTCGACCGAAACGAAGGTGGTGTGACGATCTGACCATATTTGCAGGGCTAACGTGGGCAGAGATCGCACAAGATTGTGAAGTTTGGAAGGAGAAAGAGAAGGCCTTTGCCCAGCAGTGGGACACAAAAACAGGCTAATATAAAAAAAAATATATAAAATAAATAAATATTTTTTCAATTTTATTTTGTAATCGTTTTAGTACTTTCAGAGAGTACCCCTAACAAACAAAGAAACAATTTTTCCACTTTGTAATATTAATTTACTTCAATAGGAAAACTCGTAAAACGCCACTGCCGAACTTGGGATTCCCAATGACTGTTCAATAAAATACCAAAGCAGATTCTCTAAGTTATATAAACGATTTAGTGACCGCAGATCGTCCTTATTTCATATTATCAAGTTCAAAATGTAAATCTTGACACTTTAATCTCATCTGACACACTCATAAATCTCTGTTAAGTCTACAAGTTACATTTTTCTTATCAATCACAAACATAATTGACCAACAATGTTTTAAGTGTCTTAATTATTCACAAGTGTAAAAAGAACCTTGTGCAAGTGGTTGTAGATAATTAGAACTAATGATTGTGAAGCCTTGAGATCAATCTGCAGGTGACAAACTGTAGCTTGTCAGTTGTCAGATAAATAGGTCACTTGTACAAGAGTTGCTCGAATTAAATGCGCTTGTGATAGGTTAGGTGAGTTGCGAAATATTGAACGTAGCACACAATTTTCAACGTTATTTGTGATTAATTTAAGATAATTATCAATTAGTATGTAAAGTCATTTAGCACGATGGATGTAAAAGGCTTGACGAAGCTAAAAGTTAGGTATGAATATAAGAAGAACATGCCTGTTCTTCATATCCTTACAATATATATATAAATCGATGAACACCGGCTGCACGCACGAAAAAGAGCGTGCAGCCGAGAGCGCGGAACAAGCGATAGAGAGGCACGATCGGCCCAAGCAATTAGCTTCGCCCACCTCGACGGAAGCCATTATTTGCTTATGTTATATATGTTAGCCATTATGTTTCTTTATGACGTTATCACGTAAAACTATCGTCCGTAAACCGACTTTACAGACAACCAATATTTTTATTGTTTTTGACGATACCTACTCGTATATTAGAGATCCAATTCTGGGTTGGCTGGCCATCTCTAGAAGGCTGATTACAGATATTGAAGCTTTTTACGAAAACAAATTTTAACTGAACTTACGTAGGTACAGACAGCGTCATCAACTGCTTACCCCTCATGTAGTACAATTTCTTCGGATAGGGGGTAATCAGTTTGTTTGTGTAATCAGTTTATTGTGGGGAAGAGCTGCAGACATCGATTCTATTTTTATTCTGCAGAAGAGAGCCATCAGAGCCATTTACAATCTGCGTATGCGCGATTCTCTAAGGGAACTGTTTAAGGAAATTAACATAATGACGGTGCCTTGTCAATACATCTATGAAAACATCATGTACGCTAGAAAAAATCTGCATCTTTTTGATAAAAGAGGTGACAGACATAATTATAATACTAGAAATAGGGACCAACTAGTTCAACCAGGTTTCAGACTGGCTAAAGTAGATTCGTCTTTCATGGGGTACTGTTTAAAGTGTTACAATAAAATACCTCCCCACATTGTTCAACTAAATGAGACAAAATTTAAGTCTTGTATTAAACGCACACTATGCAGCCGAGCATATTATAAGTTGAGTGATTACATCACTGATAAAAATGCTTGGCTGGATGCTGGTCTAGCTCCACAGCCATAAGGGTTCATAGATTAATTGATTAGCATTTGTAACAATTTTTGGAGCTGCTGAAGATGTAGATCTATATTATCTTTGCATTGTATAAACTCAATGTGTTAGTATTATATAATTTTTCGTAGCACATACATGTGAGCACTATGTTCTTTAAAGCTACCATTTACGAGGTATACCTCTCATTGACTTGAATATGCCCTGGCGGTTGGGAGAGTCATGCTCACTTGAATGTCTCGCTGCCGGTGGCGCATGTGTTGGATCATTCGGTTCCCTTCAAAATGGTTGAGCTAAATGGTGCCGATCCATGCGTCATGTTCGTGAACGGACGCCGTCGGTTGGGACTGGTCATCTCTTAGCTGCCTCGGTTATTTTAAATTTTGGTTTGAATTGTTATTATAACTATATTTTTCTCTAGACCTCTTTTAACATGCAAGACGTGTTACATTGTTCTCACATTGTACCCTTAGATTCAACATGAATGATGTAACCTAAATTTGTAAAATTTAACTGATTTTAAAAGAGTGTTCATGGAGTTTCTTGCTCGTTCTTCTCCATAGAAACCTACTGTTTGGAACGAGCAACTAGCTTCAACTTTGTGACTGACTGACTCTGACAATTCAAAAGTACCTGTAAATGGTTTAATTGAAATAAATGATTTTGAGTTTGAGTTTGAGTTTGAGTTTGACGCTGTCTGTACCTGTACTGTTTGCATACACTCTTAAGCACATGGTTTTGCATCCATTAAATTGCGCTCTACTAAAAACCGTTTTTATTTTCCCAGCAATCATTTTTACTCAATGTTAATGGGTAAGTACTCGTGTAAAAGTTGTAAATATGTAAGGTTCTAGAATTTTCCCAGCGTATTAACCGCAAGACTAATTCCTTCATCAAATATATCGCAAGTTTCTGGTTTTGCGGAACCATTGCGGTCTCACTTTCACAACTTTACAGAAACCGTGTTTTGTAGAAGCATTTTAAATTTTTAATTATATTTATAAATTAATATTAACTTGTCTCTTGGTACCTTGTATGTACCAATAAAAGAATTAAACGGTCATCTAAGCCAGAGCAACGTATAGAGAATTATAAATTGTATTAAAAAACATTAAACTTTTTTCTGCCAAAACGAAAAAACGTTTTTATTTTTTTTATCTAAGGATTTTATCTTATTTTCTCTCGCTGAAGTTAAAAGGTCTGCTCTGGTGATATACTGGACAAAACCTAGCTCTGAAAGCTCTAATTCAACAGCCATCACAAATGTTTTCACTTATTTAACTAAATACCTGTTTAAAAGCTAGTCCTTCATCTTTCGTAATTCCACATGAAAATGTCTTGATCTGAAGCCATTTTTACCTGAAACAAATAAAACAATTCATGAATAAAATTGCAAGTGAACTCTATAATGAAAAATCTATAAATAATACCTACATTACGCAATCAAATAAAAAATATTTTATAAAATTCAAAACGTTGAACTTTCGAACATCTTTATACAAGTTTCTTTTGTTTTGAGACTCCAAAACAGAAGTCACTTGTTTGAAGAAGTTCACGCTTGACCACAAGAATTTCACAAGAATTCTTGTACCTTGCAACTTGAACATACTTGCTTAGATGTTATAATTTTTTTTCTATCCAGAAAAATAAATACCTAATTCTTGCACTTGTAATTAATATCTACCTACCTTTAAAATTTAACCAAGTGTATATCGTATTATAGGCGCATATTCAATGTTCTATCTAAAATATTTAGAACTCCATGTCCCTCAAGTATAAAACAGCTTATATACGTTACCTACCTATTAAAATCAGTATGTAAACCGTTTCATATCCAACAAATAGTTCAATCACGATCAACGGTCGTAAATTACAACGCGCGTGCGCCGAATCGGGAGTAAAGTGTTATGTATCATTAATCATTGGTTTATGAGCTAGCCGTAAAATGGACAATGGGTTTAATATGTTATGTAGTTGTGATAGTTTGCAGGTGATTTTATAGAAAGTGAAAATGGAGATGAGTGATTGGAGATAAGAGAAAAGTTGGGTACACCCATATTTTCTCATATCTCCAATCACTCAGCGTCAACAGCTTGTTACCCCCCACACATTTTTTTTTTCTGTTATGTGGCAACCTGTTGATGACGCAGTCCGTACTTACATCTTTTTTGCATCAATTTAATATTAGATACCATTTTTGCTCATGGATTTAAGAATCAGGGATATGAAATGAATTCAGATTATCCGATAGTTTCCCTGACCTGGGGGCCAAGTCTACTATTTATTTATCATTCCAACACGACCCCGTTGTCATTTTGCTAAACGTTCGTAATCTGCTAAATTCATAATAGTCGATCATTGGTCGGTCGAATGAAAAGCAATGACTGCACAATGACGTTCTAATGGTAGGTCACTGATCAAAGGAACTGTCAAAATTTTAGCCGATTACGGCCTAAGTCAGTCATTCGATTGTCATTTTGTACGAGATTACCATTCTATATCATTTCTTCCAATGGCGTGTCAGTGGTTGACCATTGGAAAGTCATAATGACGCCATTATATTAGTAGATTACCAAACTTGTCAAAATCAACAATTATGAAATCAATGATAGACCATTCTGACACTATTGTAATAGCAGACTTGAGGCCCTGGTCCGAACCGCGGGAAGCCGCTGGAAAAACACGGCGCGGGATCGACACAGGTATAGGTCTTTAGGGGAGACCTATTATGTCCAACAAAAGGCGTCTAAACGTTGAGATGATGATGGAGTTTTAAAAGGAAAATACATAATTAAAATCTATCTAAACAATGATGGGACGCGCGAGGCTAGTGCTTCGGGTCGTAGAGTGTCGGATAGATTTTTATGTCGGATATCCGATAGTTCCAGTTCCGGTTGTGCATATCCAAAACATCACCGAACTATATCTATATAGAAGGCAACATATTACGCGCTTGGTGCCTTACAATGACCGTAGGCGATGCTACAATTTCCTTTTCTCACTATCATGAACACAAGATTTGTAAGCCTGGCTCTCTTCTAGCACATTAATCTTATAATTCACTGTACACTGACCAGAACTAACGCATATAATGGGCTTAACAAAATGCGGTACGGACAGTGTTATGCAATAGTAAAGTCGATGGTTATTTAGATTTACGTTGAATTAATTCTTGGCTCATTATTTTGTATCTGATTTATGCTAGGACTTTAGAATTGTTAAGTTGGCTAAGTGGGTGTCTGAAATCAGAGATAGTGACTAGCCTGTTAATCTTTGCAGGAATATGAATTGAATTAAAATCATACACCTGGAAAAGATAAATGAAAAATAATCCGGAGAAAGCAAGCGTAAGAATTGCATATATCACTCAAAGTGTTCATTCAAAAAAGATGATTTATGTAAACCGACACAAAGTCTGATTCACCGAATAGTGCAAATTTATTTACAGAAGTGTTATGAATAATCTTACATATTATTATTCTCGTGTATTTATTTTATACATATAAATAGTACATTTTTAAATATTTAGATTATAACAGTAGCCTAACGGTATCAGGAACAGGGTCCAAGGAGGGGTTACCAATGGCCAGGGTTCCTGAGAGAAGAATCTCTTAACAATACGCGCCTTGTCTAGGAGTACCGCTTTCTGAATAAATCCCTTGATCGGACTACCCAACGAGAGCCTCGTCAGGTGTTTTTGTTCGGCACACCAACATCTCCCATGTCGACAACCTCGAGATTCAAGTCAAGATACTTTATTTGCTTTTCTTTACATATTATTGAAGTGAAACTTCTTATGCGACTTCCAACACGCTACTATACGCATGCGTAGTATCCCGCCTATGTTAATTTCCACATTACGAAGTTTTACTTCTTCCGCGCGGAGGGACTCCACGCACTATTTTTTTATTATTGTTATCATCAATACATTAGCCGAAAAACGTAAACGGCTACTTTGATTAAAATTAACTCACAAATCACAGTCAAGACAGTTTCACAAACCGTTGCAAAAACGGTCTATTTCACACTGTTTCAGGCACGAAGTTAGACGCCCGCACACCTCGCCGTCCGTGCGCAAAACATTTAATTTATAGACTTTCGTGTTCCGGATTCCATAAAGTGTTCCATAATATTACGACATTGCAATGTTACGCTTGCTTTCTGGCAAATTGATGTAATTGGATTTTGAACAAGTGTTGACGGCTGTACTAAGTACAGGCGCGCACAGAACTGGAACGCGGGAATGTGCATTTATATTGCAGTTTGGACTGTTGTAAATGTTGATTTGGAAGAGTGTCCGCGGAGTTTCTTGCTCGTGCTTCTCTATAGAGACCTACCTACGTTTTGGAACGAGCAATTAGCTTCAATTTTCTGACTAACAGACTCCTTAACAGTTCAAAAGTACCTGTTACAGGTTTAATTGGAATTCATGCTTTGATGTTGAAAGAAAATTCTCACTGGATAGGCTTATGACAGAATCCTTATCTTACACCTATAAAACCCTGTGTCATTGAAGGATAGAACTTATCGCTATTAGGCAAGCAAAGTTTCAAAGGAAAGAACTTTTTAACCAAAGTTTCTAAAATTTTAACTGAATATGGAAACCCCAAATCAACTTTACCAAAATAAATTATTATATTATATTATTATTATATTTAGCCTGTACTGTCCCACTGCAGGGCAAAGGCCTCCCTCCATTCCCTCCATCGGTCTCAACTTCTAGCTATGTCTTGCCAATTCTTAAGGAAGCTATCCAAGTCATCCCGCCATCTCTTGCGTGGTCTACAGCGGCCCCGTCTCGTCATTTCAGGGCACCAATTTTGGGATAAACCAAAATAAATATTATAGTAATAATAATATAATATATTATTAATTAATTAAGTAATATTTTATTATTAATTTACTAAAATAACAATAATTATTATTATTGCAACTACTGGAAGCTAGAAACAGTGGCAACCACGCAAAAGCGTCGAGGCAATGAAGCTGTCGTTTAGGTTCCTGGAGAAATGTTACAACTATCTTGTATACCGCAACGAAATTTGTCAGAAAAGAACAGCGGAGAGATGAGAAAAAAATATATTTCATCATCATGCCTTTTTTATTTCTTTCCTTCTTTTATATCACTTTTAGGGGTTAAGTGTAAATACTGCAAAAATAATTTGTTTTCTTAAAACCCAAGAAACACATGCAGCTCGCTTAAACCGATAAGGAAGAGAAGAACGAGATTGCCTTACTTAGAAATAAAAATACTTAAATAATTAATGTTGCCATAACATGGAATTTGTTGATGTTGCCAACCGTAAGCATATTGTAAAGTTAAACAGAGAAGTCAATTTAGATGCAATGCATCGTAGTCTTAATTGATGTACGCTCGTATATAATGCGTAGACTAGGTTCATTTGCATTTTAATGGTCCTAACTAAAGCATTTTGTTATGTAATGTTAGGTACTGGTAGTATGGGGCTTAGTGAGATTAATTGTCGCGAAAATTAGGTAGGTAGTATGAGATTTATGGGATGTGCGATCATTAAAAGGAGTTCCTTATGACATTTGATATGTCTAGTTAAGCAAGTCGGTACAATGATAAAATAACATTTAGGCGGAATTAATTGTTAGCCAATAATTAATTCCGCCTATATGTTATTTTTACCTTGGTCAGAGGTTAAGCCTTGTCATCCAACGTGGCAATACCGTCATGTGCAGTCTCTTGGGCACCTTCCCAGATCACGGCATTGTGGACGAATGTTTTGATGCCTTATTGTATTAGTTTGTTTTTTAGTTTTAGGTTTTCTTTTTAGGGTTCTTTCTTTTAGGGCTCGCACGTGG
Organism: Charanyca ferruginea; assembly: GCA_947361185.1. Classification (NCBI taxonomy): domain Eukaryota; kingdom Metazoa; phylum Arthropoda; class Insecta; order Lepidoptera; family Noctuidae; genus Charanyca; species Charanyca ferruginea. The sequence continues at coordinate 23,264,533 of OX376058.1, read as the reverse complement.
CCAGTTTTTACTATTCATGTAAACATTGTAAATAATATAAACAAATTATTATATTAACTGTTGAGTAGTTTTATCTACTCAACAATGATTGCACGACTTTTTCTGTGTGAATTATTACGGATTCCTATTTTTTTAAATAAATATATAGCATATAGCGCGGGGTTCAGGGATAACGTACCTTCTAACATAAAATCTTTAAAGCAATCTCTTTAGTTTTATATAATTAATATAGATGATTGTTTTTAGCATACCAAAAGAACAAATAAAATTGGGGATCTGAGGACTGCCATATAGGTTAGTTACCTGTAAGTTGTAAAAATATAATAAAATAATATGATAATAATAATAAGAGGAGTATCTGATAGCATTTTGGATTCATGGTCGAGTGTACAAAGAACGAAAAGTAGATCAAATAAGCGGACTTTGGGGTTGTAGAAATATGTAAGAAATATGTCGGAACATTTATGTACATAAAATCAATAGGGACACATTCCCTACTAATGTAAAGGAACTACGTTCTTCGCAAATAATAATCGTACCCGTGTCCAATGAAATATAATAAACCAGCTGTCCCCTGTGACAAAAATGCACTAAGTAGGTACATCCAAACTTAAAAACAGATTAAGTATTCACTAACTCACATGCAACATTATGGCTCATCAGCGTTAGATGAGCCATAATGTTGCATGTGAGTTAGTGAATACTTAATCAGTTTTTAATTTTTTGTACAACTCAATCTTTTTGCAATAAACATTTCATTCAATAATTCACAGAGTCATGTCACGGATCTCATTAAAATGAAATCGATAGTAAGCTCGACCAAATGTATGAATGAAATATAATTCATTCGGTCTTACTTTCACAATGCATGCAGAGATAGTAATGGCCAAAAAATGTTTTACCTTTCATTCAATGAACAAACTTAATTTTATTCTAATAAGTGATATAATATTTTAGGATACATCGATGTACGCAATCTGGAAGAATCGGAATCCAATTTATTTTACAGGTTAAATTTTAATTAAATTTACATCTTTCAAGAGGTGAAACTACACGTGAATTCGCACAACTTTTATTAAGGGCCCAACTTATAATATGAAATAAAAATGAGCTTCCCCATACATTAATTTTATTAAAAAAACGTTGCCCACACCAGCAATTTTCTTGTGCCGTGGATGCTTTTACAAACATATACTTACTTAAAGAAACAGTTATACCCAGAAAAACTATCTGTTGACCTTACAAATATGTGTTCCATGCAGGAATCAAACCAGCAGTCAAACCCTCAACCACTGCCCCAATCGTGTCGTCTTGATTGTATTGATCGCGTTTTAGAAGGATGTACCTACTTAGTGCATTTTTGTCACAGGCGACAGCTGGTTTATTATATTTCATTGGACACGGGTACGATTATTATTTGCGAAGAACGTAGTTCCTTTACATTAGTGGAATGTGTCCCTATTGATTTTATGTACATAAATGTTCCGACGTATTTCTTACATATTTCTATGACATATTTCTACAATCCCAAAGTCCGCTTATTTGATCTACTTTCCGTTCTTTGTACACTCGACCTTGAATTCAAAATGCTATCAGATACTCCGATCATTTTATCTTAAAGCCGTTGAACCATTTGGCTGACGCGTGGGTCATATCAAGTCATCTCTTTAGCGAAAAGATCGCGAATTCGTGATGTTCCTACATAAGTCACGTTTAGTATGTACAAAACATCAAGCCCTACCAATCTGTCAAATTTTCCCAATTAAATATCCACCTTATTTTTTGTGGGATAAGGTTGAAAATGTATAAAGAAATTTGACAGATTGTTGTACCTCGATGTGCTGGCCGTTATACCTACAATGTTTTGGGTAAGTACATAAATGTATTAAGTTGTATGAACGTAACGAAGGTAATATATATAGGAACTTATGTAGTTATATTGGTAAGATAATGTTTTCATGATGCAATATAAACGAAGAAGAATTTGTTGAGAATGAAATTGTAATACAAAGATGAAGTTTTAAATATGCTTCTACCTACTGGCAAATTTTCGTCTTGGTAGAGTAGTTACTATAACGTGATTCTCTCGATAACAGAGAAACAAATAATGATAAAGAACAGATAGCCCGCTCCGACACGCCAACTGCAAAGCGTTGGACGCGAGCCACCAAATTTTTAAAACTTGTCATTATTAGAATTACTTTAACTTGAATGACATACTCTTTGCTATATCAAAGTCGCGCTGTTATGATGAGTGATAAGCTAAAGACCTAGGTCCGATACGTGCAGCTAAAAAAGACTTGCAAAAGCAAGAGAAGGCTAGATAATTATCGATACATCTAGTCATGGTATAATAAAGGCCGAACATTATCATGATGGTTTACTAGTTTGAAAATAAACCAGTAAGATTGCTTCAAAATCATGATAGCAGCCCACTTTATGCACCCAACGACTATTAATTATTTATTAAAAATAACAATTATATTTGTGAACATTTCATTAATTAAAAATATGAAAATACTAGGTTTTGCCCGCGACTTCGTCCGCGTGAATGTCGGTTATCGCGGATGCAGACGAAGTCGCCGATTAAACAGTAGCCTATGTCCTTCCCCAGAGTTCAGGCTATCTATTAAAGTATGAATAAAGTATATAAAGTATGGATTAGTATGGAATTCGTTTGAAACACCCTATTACAAGTGAAGTCCGAATTTTACATTCCCAGGGCGGCGCATTTGCAATTTTAATGTTCTCAGTATGTAGCAGTTTGTGGAAGTCTTTTTCTAAGTAACATTTTTTAAATCGCGTTTAGAGGTATTTTATGTTGAATACATTGGGTGGACAACCTTTGTAAGACTACTAAATTGCCACCAAGCTATAAATTTCCAGTATAAGTTGACCTCTTATTGTATGGAAATTCTATACAATGCGAAATCAGTTTATTCTGGAAATGTATAATTTGAAACGTAGCCGTGTGTACACGATTTAATACAGCCAATTTAAAAAAAAAAAAACTTGCCAACAACAAACCAGAGCACTTAAATATCCCTACCACCAATAAAATACCGACAATAAATCCTTCTTGCCAAACAAGGTACACGTAACTTAAGATAAAACCTCACTATACCGAAACCAATATTCTCTATACAGTCTACTATTATCTATGGCCATTAAACAGAGCAATACTGTTATGTGCACGTTACCTAGTCGGAGATAAACGTCTTTAACGTGTTGTTGCGCTCGCGCCACCGTTCAAAAGTGTTTGGTGCAAGTTTGATAAACATAACTTAGGTAGACACTTTAAAGCCTGGCTGAAGTTGGCAAAGATGGTTTTAACTATATCTTGTAAAACATAATATGAAAACTTACCAGGTTCTATGAACCCTACGACTCGCGACGCACCGTTTCTTTTCGACGCACGCCGAGTTAAGGGCGCGTATTCGATTTAGCGCAACTCAAAATCTAAACGATTCCTAGAACGGCGTAGCAGCATTGATACACACTAGTACAACACAATAGTCTGTTTCTGTGCATCAGAAAAAAAATACGCACGAAATAAGCACGAATCATTGAAATTGATCGGCGAACGACAGCGCGCGATGTTTTACAGTGCTTCTTAAAATAATTGTCTAAAATAAATGAGTTCGTATAACGGACTGAAAAATATTCTGTAAATTAAGCATAACCTTTATTTTCATAAAATAAATGTAGCAGTTATGTTTTTATTTAAATACTGGTAAAAAAATGCCAAAGTGAACCGATTTTGTACTTTTTCAACATGGTTTTTTAATACATAATAATAATATTTTCGTAATTTTGGCTCTGTCTCTGACTTTAGGACTGTATATCCTGTTGGAAAAACGCATAAAACATAATATTTTGGCATACTGTAATGGTTGTATTCATCCTGAAAGTTAACTCTGACGTCTATTTTCGTAAAACGCTATGAAAGGATTGTCTTCGCTTTAAAAAACCATAATTTGAAATTATACTTTTACTCTGTAGCTGTCTAAATCAAGACTTAATCTTTCTAAAGCTGTAAATTGTCTTTAAATAATCTGCTCACATAATTACGATATTGCTCTGGGCAAAACACAAAAACATGACGTTTTCCTCACGAATCGAAAACGCGCTCTTAAGGCAATTTGATTTGTAATTTCATAAAACGCTCTATTTTTCCAAAATAGTAGCACGGATGAAATTTTTTTCTGAAAAGAAATTGTTGGTCAAGTTGAAAACCCCCGTCCCCTGAACATATACTCCAACTCCTACATTTCGAATGACCCACTGATAATTGTTGTATGAGAAGAGAGAAATGAGAGAGAAATGCGTACTTGCTAGGTTTAATGCTGGGGGTGCATTAAACCTAGCAAGTACGCATTTCTCTATCTTTTCTCCAGGTATGAAAAACATTCGTTTTAATAATGCCTCTGAATTCCCAGTCCATTAACTAAAACCTACTAAGATTTGATTAGGTATCTTCTAACTGTCATCAACCAACCATACTGCGATCGCCAACCCGCCTGCTAAGCGTGACGATTATGGCAAAACCCCCCCAATTTCTTGGGGGAGGCCTGTGTCCAACAGTGGGCGTCTTTCGGCTGAAATGATGATGATGATGATGAACTGTCGTCATAAAAGAAGACAACTATTTCAGTCTAATATCCATTTTTAAATAATCGCAACTTTCAACAACTTGTGCCGCTTCTCAATACTTTATAGCCATGTTCTTACTTTAAGACATACTCGTACACTATACTACTAACAAGAGCGATCTAGTTACGTACCCCTTACATAAAAGCCTTCCAGTCAATGAAAATAATTTCCTTTATCGGCGGAATTGATCAACCATATTTTAAGTGCCAAAGTACAGTCAAACAAGCTGTTATACAAGCAGCTAACTAGAATCCACTTTTGATCAATAATGTTAGTGTGCTGAATTATTTTACATTCTCCACCACTCGAGTGTCGATAATACCGCATAGGTTCATAAGCAGTGGGACGTTCGTATTTGACGTTCAAAATTTTTCGCTCGACAGTCGTTGAGTTTTACACTTTAAGCTCAAAAAGTTATTATGCACAAAATAAAAATGAATTTTAGTAGTGTAGTGGAAGAATTATTATTTTTACCTGTTCACCAGATAGTTGGTTCGACGGTACTTACTTGTGTAAGCTGTAGGAATTATTTAGTTAAGTAATAGTGATTTTAGGTCAATTCTGATTTGTGGTTTTCTGGTTTAGAATATTAATGGTACGCAGATTGATACCAAAACTTGTTGTAATAATTAAAACCTTTGATATAGTGAAGGAATAAGTATCCATCACTCTTAATTAAGAGCGAATCTTCGCAACGGGACTAAGCGACTGACCTATTCTTGGGCCAGTCATTCGAACATTTGTCCAATTGGCAGCAATGCAGCCCTATGTTTAGATACCATTATGAGCTCTCTCTTTTTCTATATTGCACATAATATTGTTTAATTATAGATTTAAGTTAATTAAAGTAGGTACCAATTTAGTTGAAAAAAATATATCTCTAATTAGTTCCGTGTAGATGATGCTAAATATTTGCTGCTTTTATTCAACCTTTCTTTTTTTTTTTTTTTTTTTTTACTGGTTTTTGAATTGTCGCCGACTGATCGCTTTTCGTTAAAAAAAATTTAGACAAGTGATAAACACTTAGCGCCGAACTCCAATATGAGCGCCATTTTTCTTTTCAACCACCAAAATCTACCATAAATAATTGAAAGGTCTAAAGAACTTTATAGTTGATCGTATAATTCATATTCAAAACGTTGCGTTGTTAACAACATCATTACACATGTTGCTGAAATGTCACGTCAATCAACGAACTTAATTCAAATGTATGGAACCAATAAATACATGGCAATGGACCTCAAAGTTTACAACAACAGGGCTGTCACACTATTTCGTCAAGTCTAAACCAATCTGAGAATTATAGGATTTTTTTTAAAAGTACCTACCTATTTCGTAATATTACGTCAAGATTTCTGGGGCTGGTAGATGGGTATTAGAGTGCACCCATCATTCACTAGTAGGTAAACCCACAGGGGACGAGCCGAATGTCATAAACAGGGCAAGAATTCAACGAGCTGCTATGTGCCCATGTGCTTCATAACTGTCATGCGGTACAGGGCCATACAGGGTAAAGTTTGTCACCCAGCAACATTTTAAGAGATCGCCAGTAACGTCAAGGCGCTGCTGGTCTCTCTTGTGGAGCTGGGGTGGATTGTATGATCTACTCCCCCCCCCCCCCCGCGAATACACGCTCAGAAAATGGAATTGCGGACACCATCATCAATCATCATCATCACCATACACTACGGGCTGCTATTGTAAAATTCGTAATATCAAATCTAAAAACTCTACTCAACCTGGAGACCGCACCCAGAACTTCACACATAGCAGACAAACCAACGATGCAGTATGAAATTATTTTTTTTGAGGCTTGCTTAGTTTAATGCGTCCTATTTTTATCGTAAAGATAATCTTAAGCACCATAATCATAATAACACTTATACGACAACCCTATTCATAGCACATATCTTACGCCTCCGTGACTTGGCGTGAAAATATCGCGACAGATTTAGTTCAAACGATAATAAAGTTAAGTAAGACGAGAATAAGTCGCATTTCTGATATTGCGCAAAATTACCAGCTTATACCTGCTTCGGCTTATGCTAATTTGATTTGACAGTAGTTTAAAATCTTACCTATTGACTAATCAAATACTTGTATGAGGAAATTGTATAGATAAGGCATATTATTGGGTAAGGAACTGTGATTAATATATGCTTACTGGAATGTGCTAGAGAGTTAAGCATAGACGACATATTATAGGTGGTTAATTGGTAGCTTATTTGTCTTTTGTTTTGTTTTAAGTCTCAATATTAGGTATATATTCTTGTATGTTAATGTTGGTTTTTCATTAATTCCACTCGGAAGTGATTTGCAGTGGCCTATATGGAAAGCGCTCAATAGACTGCGCACCCAGGTAGGCCGCTGCAAACATAACCTAGCAAAACGGGGGATAATAGATCCCACCGATACCCAGTATGAGTGTGGTGATCCTGACCAGACAATGGCCCACTTACTACAGTGCCCCTACACCTGCACCTCAGAAGACATTAAAAACGTCACTAATGCTGCGATAAATGTGGCTTCCTACTGGGCCCAAGTAGTCTAACAAACAAAAAAAGGAAAACCATCGATTCGAAAAGAAGAGAGCGAATAAATTGGCTTAAAATGGACAAAACATACAACAAAAATAAAGCAACGACAAGCAACAATTAATATAAGCGAACTTTACGTGTATCAAATTCCAATTAACCAATATGAGAACCAATTTATATATTCAAAATCAAACAGGAAAACAATCTTTCGATTTAAAAAAATATTAATTTAAAAAAGGTTTGCGGAATTAATTACACTCTAAAATAAATCTGACGCCTAATTTTATTTTGATGATAGCCGATCCCTGGTCTTTCTCCAGTCGTATCTGATTGCCGTAACATCGGACTATGAGATAAGAGTGAGGGAAGACGGAGGTCACCTATGTATTATAATGGCCACCATGACTGAATTTCTGTCTGGAGAATTATTTTACTTTATGTAACCGATTGGTAACAAGCCACTAAGGATAACATGATGAACGACAGCGACAATATGTCTTCCTCATATAATTTATCATCGGTTACCGCACCACCGTACTACCACCACTATAACAATTTAATAAATATCCCGTACTAACAGTAAGTACGACAAACCGTTGCTCCACACTTCGACAGTATAAAATGACTTAATAAACAAAAGTGTTTCGTAACAAAACGGTAACACAAAATGGTTTCCTGACGGAAAATTGCTAGGCCGACTCTCAGCCGATATGCTGTAGTCAACCGATTTACAGTACTGTCGACCGATTGATGCCAATTTATGTTCTTGTAAATATGCACGATTCTCCACCGTTGTACAACTTGTAATTACGTTGGGAAATACTTTTACTCTCGTAACAGACAGACATGGAAACGCCTCCGAGGGATGGTGTGTGAGAAAAGTAGGAAGGAAGTGTTTATGTAAACTACTTAATTATAACTATTGAATAGTTAGAGCAAGACAAGTTTATTTGCATAGAGTAACAGACACAAAATACTGGTAGTTTATGTAGTATGGTACAGAAACGTCAACTGATTACCCCCTATCCGAAGAAAATTTAATGCCAGGGGGGTAAGCAGTTGATGACGCTGTCTGTACCTATAGGTAGTCTTTTGCTGTATGGAAATTGACATTTCGTGACGTGGAACAAATTCAAAATGTATTCTATAGGTTAAGTAGTCTATGAAAATAGAACTTTTTAATTAGGAACAAAACAAGTTTTTTTAATACTTACTGAATTCTTGGTCAATATCGGATTGTTAGGTAACAAAACACTGAGGAGGCAGAGTTGCCATCTCTCTGAATTACACACTGTAATTAATATAAGTACATTTGTATTTACGAGTGCATGCGTAATTACAAACGTAACTATATCTAACCAATTTGTTTTAATTAAATCGACCCAAAAATTAGTATGCATCATGCTAAGCTGCCCATAGTGCGTGTAGTACATCACATACATCAAACATTACGATATATGCTCAGTTACGTCAACAAACCATGTGAAATGGCCAAAATTAACTAACAAACTGATTACTTAAATGTTTAAAAAAATAATTTTAAGAGTAAGTACTCGTCAAACTTGCTTAGCGAACTTAATTACTCTCCTAATCTTTATCAAACGCAATTTAATTTAAACATTGACACACTTATGCTCTGGACTGTACTTTTAGGGCTGTCAGACGCTAGGTTACGGAGCATTGACGAGACGGTTGGCGCATTGACGAAGCGATTGGCTGCTACGCTACATGTCGAGTATTCGATTCCCGCATGAAACAATTATCTGTATGGCCTACGGGAGTTGATAGTGTCTGGTCGTCTGTGCATGTGAAATTATATGTCAATAAACACATTTACGACACAGCAATGTTATTCTGTAAGAACTGACTCCACTTCTCACTTCTGATTCCGCGGTGAAAACTGTTTTTGGTAGGTAGTGCTCTAAGTCGATGAAACCCACGCTAGCGCCACTAAGTGACAACATAGGTGAAGCGAACTATTATTTCGTTACTATTTAAGCGAATACCAAATACTTTTTTCTTTAGGTAAGTGAAATCGGAAATGAGATAGGATTCAAATTTGCGGGTGAATTCTTACAGAATTGCACTGCAGGAGAAATTACTAGTGTGACCCAATTCTTTAAAAAAATAAAACAATTAGTTTGAGCAGAAAAATACCGCTGAATTTTACACGCGGAATTCCGCTCCTTAGTAGCTAGTAAAACTATTCCGGAAGAGCCATAACTCGGCGGAAACAAAAACGTGTATCTACGTGTGTGTGTGTGTGTCATGAAATTCGTCACTGTCCCTTGCCTTAGGCGATTATCACACGGCACCGCGCGCCGCCGCGGAGGGCGGTGGCGGTAAAGCGGATTTCGTAGCGGTACCCCGCGCGGTAAGGCGGTTTACGCGCCTGTCCGCGCGGTTGGATTTAACGCGGATTTGACCAGTTTAAACAAATTATATGAATTAATGATTCTGACCTTTTTTATAATTTATAATTTAATTTATTTATTTTATTTTGTCAATTTAATTTATAGTTATTTCTATTTTTATTTTTAATGAGATGTAAATCAAAATCTCCCTGTCAATTTAGTTCAACTCGCTGACACGCTCGCAAGAGTGGGGAAGAATAGTATACTTGTAGGGACTATTATAATATTAATTATATTACATACAATTTAGACAGAAATTATTTTTAAATTGCAACACATCCCGCACACACGATGATTCGCGCGGTTATGCGGCGCCCCGTGTGTGATGCACCGCCCCTCAGCGCGGCCGGCCGCGCGGAGGGGCGGTGGCGGTGAGAGCACCGCTCGAACGCGCGGTCAGGCGGTGTACGTGTGTTAGGCATCGACGGATTTAATAGAGATCAATGCGACATGAGATCCGCTTCACCGCCAACCGCGGCGGTGCGCGGTGCCGTGTGTTAATCGCCTTAGGGCTGCTCCAAATTACAACACGCAATCATATTCATTACGATTACCAACACAAATGAATTACAATTACGTCCACGTATAGAGAAAGTAGTTGCGACAAACGGAAGGACAGACAGAATGATCTTGCTATGTTTATGTACGTGATTTGAGATAATTTGAATCCTTGCATAAGCCGTAACTGTAACATGCGTAGAAACAATCAATTATCAACCTTATTGGCTATGCAATAAGAAGGGATAGTTGGAAGTAAAAAGTGGACTTGTTGAAGTTTTAAATGGATTTGCACTAATGCCTATTATCTTGTGTGGACATTCAACCACTGTGGTCCGTGTTATGCAAGGAAGAGAAATCTTTTGTAATTAATTAGAACTACCGAGCAATATAGCTCTACCTACAAGTAAAAGGTACAATAAAGAGCAATGAATGTTATTTATTAGACATGGCGGATGTTAAGTGCTTTCATGATGAAAATAAGGATAAAGAAATATTTTAATTTGAGGCAAACAATGATGAAAGGGAAGGAAAAGAATGAGACATTATTATCCTTTCTTTTCAATTTAATTAAAACCTAGTATCGTCTTAAGATCATCATCTGCCTAGCCTTTTCCCAATTAACTAGGGGTCGGCTTCCAGTCTAACCAGATGCAGCTAAATACCAGTGTTGTACATGGAGCGACTGCCTATCGGACCTCCACATCCTAGTTACTGGGTAACACGATACCAATTGGTAAGACTGGTTGTCTGACTTTCTTGCTTCTGAAAAATCTACGAATGACAGCCGGGACCAACGGGTTTACGTGCTTTCCGAGGCACGGAGGGTACTCGGTATGAAATGGATGGTCACCCATCCACAGACCGACCGCGGCAAGCGTAGCTTAACCTTAGACCGATCGATCTGTTGGGCTTTTACTTATCTACGAGCTTCTCTTTCCGAAGATAATATTCTCCCGACCGGATTTCGGTTTCGGCGGCGAATCTCAATTGAGAAAAGCCATGTAAGCAGAAGATTATTACAGTACACAAGTGTGTGCAAAAACACAGATGCACTCTCTCTTCTTTCACTCTCATTGTCCAATGGGACGGTAATCTGACATGACTTGAAGAAATCAGGCGCAGGACCAACAGCTCTACATGCTTTTAGAGGCACGGGGGTGCTTATATTCCACCAACTCTGAACTGACTGGAAAACAAAACACACATGACTTTAGTTTCGGAAGTCGGTGGCAATACAAAACAACAAACAGAACAATGCCACCGACTTCCGAAACTAAGTCATCTGTGTTCTGTGCTAAAGTTATTTATCACTTTTTAGTTTTTGAAGGCGGTTCTCTTTTTTGTAAAAAGATTTTATTTTCTACTTTTTAGTGCCTCCTTGTCACCGAAATCCACTAAGAAACAGCAACACAGTTAAAAAAGAAATTGAAAGTCCTCCAAAGACGGAAGAAACGAAAGCGTCTTCCGTGTATATTTTTTTGGTTTTTGTTGATTTGTTCAAAAAGTACTGAATATATTTCTAGTTGTTATATACTAAAACCTTTTCCAAAATGGAACAAACACTTTTCTCAAAACCGCATCAAAATCGGTTCAGCCAGACGGGAGATAATCGCGGACAAACATACATACAAACATACAAACATACAAACATACGGGTCGAACTCAGAACTTCCTTTTTTTGAAGTTGGTTAAAAATGTAACATACACAAACAAAAATTACATACAGTTTTAGGTATAGCGACTGATTTTTAAAAGCATGATGACTGATTTTTAAAACCTATCCAATAATATTTAGAACTGTTTAATATTTACGATGAATAACATATTTTTGCAGATAAAAAGGATTAGCAGGAAAAAATCACATTTTAGTTTTTGTACAAAGTTCGCACCAAAACGCTTGTTAAGTCTTATATTCAGTTTGAGCATGCTCAGGCGAATGAGCGGCTCGGTCAAATAAATAAGCCGCTCATTCGCCTGCTCGCATGCTCAAGTGGATTTAAGGCTTTAGTGTCATGGCGTCGCTACTGACGTCACGTTTGAGTAAACAAAACTTAATTTCATAGACGCTCATTTAATAAACTACGATCACAAATACAATGGGTAGATATCAGTGGAAGATGTAGAAGATATCAATTGAACAAAGCATGAGTACACAGAATTGCACCTGCTTTAAACTTTTTTACTCAAATCAAATCTCTTGGGTTACGTTACGTAATCGTTACGCAACTGATAAAGGCTCATTTTTTTCTGAGACTTTGTAAAGCACAACCATTCACCAAAAAATAAGACAATAATTATAACAATTAGAAACTTTTTAATCGATAAAGATACTCGATTATATTCTGATGGTTCGTACGTTCTCCGGTGTTCATCGATATTACTTAAATAATTAAATCGATTACGTTTTTGTTGTTATAAAAGTGGAGTATAATTATTGCGTTAAAAGATGTGCAACATTAAAAAGCAAAAGCATAAGATACCCCATATCTTTCGTTCTTATCGTTTTACACTTGTCTAGTTTCTTGTTTCATTTCAGTTTTGACGGGTTGAATTTAAAAGGATATTAATAATAACAACAATTCTTTCTTAACTCTCACAGTATAAAACCCTAAGATTACAGTTAGTTTTACAGTAATTGTGATTTTATAGTCACAATCTAGGTATCTTAGCTAAATTACAGTGTAACCTGTGTTAAAGATGCCGACGATGATGATGTATTACTTAGGAACTAAAACACATTAAATACAGTTGAAAATGCCACCGTGACCGCTAACGAATTATACCGAACTTTCGGTCGATTTTCTACCGCTGGATGCAAGCGGCAGGTTACCGCTCGTTGTAGCGTTCTATCTATGGGGAGGTCTATGTTCAACAGTCGACGTTTTTCGGCTGATTGATGATGATGACCGAACTATCATTTATAAATTAATGTCGAAAGAAAATTTTACAATTAGGGATTTGATCAAATCATATAAGAAATTCCTAATAGAAAAACGCCATAAAACACTTTGCTCTGCGCTAGCAGTGAATTAAAGTGCAGAAATAAAACAACTAATCCATGACAGATTAACCCATACTAAATTCGTACCATACCGTATTACCAACAATTCCGCTCTACTTAACATTAGATTCAACCCACAATCGCCGCACAGTTCGGGAATTAATCAACAATGGCCAGTGAAAGTGGTCGCGATTGTACCCGACCAGAATATATACGAGCACAGAAGTGTTACGTTTATCCTGCATGCTTTTAGCTTAAGTCTTGTTATGCAAAAGGCGACAATAACAGTTAATACAGTCATGTCACTTGTCATAGTAATGATAATATCTTTGGTTGGTGTTATGAAAGACAAGCCTTAACCCGCGACGTTGCCCACGTGAATTTTCTCAACGGATCCTCAATTTTTTTGATAACGAAGGAATAATAGAAGGAATTGGAATAACGATCTTCCTATAAGCGATAGAATTGTTAAAATTGGTCCAATAGTTCTCGAGATTAGCGCGTTCAATTGAAACAAAAAACAAACGCTTCTTTATTAGTAATCTATACTAGTGTATAGATTATAAAAGATGTCGATAAAGATTTTGTTAATGCTGTCTGCATTTAGTATTAAGTTTTGAGACGAAACAATAACAAAATTTGATTATAAAAAAACTAAACTAAACGAAACGAACAATCTTTAGAGCTTTGGTGAGGCAGGTTTGTCAGATCGGTAATCGAGAATCGTTTTGTTCTATTACAAACACTGATAGTTTTAAAAAGTTATAGAAAAAAGGATATAATACGAATACTCATAAACCATATAAAGAAAAGGGAAATTAGTCGATAAAACAGGTGAGAAATCAGCCCACGTTTAATCGACCTCTTTTATTTTTTTTCAACCAGTATCTTCCCACTGCAAGGCAAATGTCTCTCTACTCTTCTTCCACTTCCCTATATCAAAGGCTATTTGGGAAAAGTCTTTGTCAAAGGAGTCTAGATCATCCCGCCATCTCCGCCTGGGCCTGCCGTGATATCGTTTACCATGTAAAAGCAATCGACTATATACAAAATAAAAAAAAATAAAAAAATAGTCGGACGAACCCGACAACACAGTGAGTTAATCCGTTGTTCTTAATCTATAAAATAAAATCTATCTTCATTTAATGCACTATAAAAGTCACATTACATTATTTTAATCGATTTACGTAAACAATAGAAATCCGAGTACAGTCAACAGCAAAAGTAGATGATCAAAATCAGAAATTCAATACTAGTGAACGGAGTTCGCGTCATAATTTGTGTGGCGTCGAAGTGATTCAAAAGTATGTGTGTGACAATCACATACTTTTAATAAATAAACTAGAAATAAATTATATAAATTAGTGTTAGTAAATTAGTATTGAATTTCTGATTTTGATCATCTACTTTTGCTGTTGACTGTACATCCCTACATGCATCGAATACTGATATCGATTTATCTACATTATACTGAGACTTAGAAATACATAGGCCTAGATTATATAACCAGTATTTTGTAAAAAACTTAATTGAAAAAAGTGTTCGTGGAGTTTCTTGTTTGCTCTTCTCCATAGAGACCGAGCAACTAGCTTCAACTTTCTGACTAACTGACCGACTCCTTGACAATTCAAAAGTGCCTGTAAATGGTTAAATTTAAAAAAAATGAAAGAAAGAAAGAAAGATAAAGTATTTATTCGCCCCCCAAGACAAAAACAAACAAAAAAATATTAAAAAAGAAAGAAAAAGAAAACGATAATTGGTCCTTGTACGAGGCCAAAAGGCTCCTATCTCAGCATGGTGCTGTATCATTAAGAAAAATGCTTTGACTTTTAAATTAATAAACGTTAATACGCACGTGCTAAGGCTACAGACAGTGACAGGAATAATTCCCTATCAATGTCGTATTACCCTGTTGGTATCGTGGTCGTAAGCACGACAGCTGTCGTCCTGGGGTCCGGGGATCGATACTCAGGTCGGTCTAAGTGTTATTGGAAATTGGTCAGTAACTGCCCGGACTTTGAAAAATTTTGGTATGACAACCCCGTGGCTCAAAAAGCACGTACAGTACGGTCAACGTAACTTGGCGCGTCTGAAGTTAGCCGATTAGCTGCGCAGTAGACAATTTCGTTCCTAAAAGTTCCATTGCGCAGCCAAACAGCTAACTTCAGACGCGCCAAGTTACGTTGACCGTATTGTAAAGTCATTAGCACTGGCTGTCATTCGTGGAACTTAGACAGTCGTTACGGTTAGTCAGACGCCGGAAAGTCTGACAACTGATCCTATCGTGTTATCCAAGTAACTGGGTTATGGAGGTCAGATAGGCAGTTGATCCGTGTAAGGCAACTTTCAGCTGGTGCTGTTAGACTGAAATCTAACCCCAACATAGTTGAGAAAAAGGCTGGAAAGGATGTGACTATAATTGTCTAAATTCACGTTGTAGATAGAGACGGAAACATAGCTAAGCCTTAGTACATACTAGTAACGATTATTGTGGAAACTAGAACTAATTTCCGTGCATTATTGGAACTAAATTTAATGTAACAACTCACTCTTTAGGACCCATTAATTATGACAATTATAATCCGTGGTGCTTAGCAACTGGGTTTCTCCCAGTTGTAAACGTCCCTTTGTGCCCATTGACCTAGTTCTGTTCTGTCTCCTGTTTGATTTGGAGGGAAGTGGAAAATATGTTTTCCTTACTCCTCCGCTGTTCTTTTCTGATTAATTTTGTTGCAGAATCCAAGACAGTTGAATCGTTTCTCTGGGACTCGTCGAGCTTCATTGCTTTGGCGCTTTTCTGGTGATCGCCACTGTTGATTCTGGCTTACAGGAGATGCAGTGGTTTGGGAATAGTGTGGCGGGCTTGTCCCATAAAAAAAATAGTAACGATTATTATATATTATATATCAGTGTTATTTACAAAGTCAAAGTCAAAGTCAAAATTGTATTTGTGGAACAAAGGTATAAAAAGGTCACACACATAAAATAGTACCTACGATATGTTTTGTCATAAGACATACAAATATTTAAACATGCAAAATAAATATAAGTACTACAAAATTTTGCATTAATAAAGATAAACATCACAATATTCATAAAAATTACAA
The DNA here is from genome assembly GCA_947361185.1 of Charanyca ferruginea. Taxonomy (NCBI): domain Eukaryota; kingdom Metazoa; phylum Arthropoda; class Insecta; order Lepidoptera; family Noctuidae; genus Charanyca; species Charanyca ferruginea. The sequence continues at coordinate 23,248,320 of OX376058.1, read as the reverse complement.
ATGTCTTAATTTTAATTGCGGCATGAATAATTACAAATTATCGTTTAAAAACTCGTCTATTGTAAAGTAGCATCTTTATTTGTCAAGAAGTAGTTTGTGCAGTGCTATTTTAAATTTAGACAATGACATTATTTTTATGGAATTAGGGATTTTATTAAATACTATTACGCAGTTGGCTTAGAAATAATACATTACTGCACGCAGTTGAATAACTGGAAGTTGCAAAACTAGATTTTTAATCTCTGGCATTGACCGTTAGCGAAAGCTTGCAATGACCAGTTTTTTAATACCTAGTTTTTAACCGAGTGTTTTTTACACCTGCTCCATAGACCTGGCGTTGCACTGCGTATTGCTCGGTGCGTTGAGCATTGTTGGGCAATAAATTCTGACCTAATTTACTTTCGCTTGTTATATTATATTAGAACTGTCGTAAGTTGTGTCGTGTTACTTATAGTCTTTGTAAGGCTGCATAAGTAATTATTTTAATGAGTTAATACATTTATGTTGCAACTAAAGAGGTCTCAGATGTTTTTTTTTCTGGTATGTATATTTCGCTGCCTACTCTATGTTGTCTGCTACCTACATTTTTAATGCTATTTCAGTCTCCTCAAAAATATATAGTAGCACAAAAAAAAAAACCTACTCATTTAACATGGAAGGGCCATTGACGCAAAATCTAATAATAATCATATATCTTTATTATTTAATCTAAACAAACATTATAGTACCTACAGGCACTTTAGAATAAAATGCACAATAAAATAAACTTTGTGTTTTATTATAAACTTTTGATAAAGTACATGGTTCTAGATCCTTAGCGCCGAAATTATTCGGCGCTTATTAAAACGAAATCAGTTGTTTAACATAACAAGTTGAAAATGTATGAAGAATAGATGAGCGTCGATCAAAATCGACTTTCCTTCAATCCTGTATATGCCACAAAAGTTCACAAAAACTTGAGCACTTTCCTTTCAAATAAGGAATATGCATCGATAACCGTCTAGACACAACCTAACTCACACACACACAGAAACGTTACCTAAATAATTACATCGGTATTACCTAAATAACAACATCGTATAACGTTACAAAATAAATGAGCTGGTATAATAAGGCCCTAATTTAGTGTTGTGTAACTCGACGCATGCGCGTTAACGCGGCGGGCATGACGCGCCCGCGCCGAAGCACACGAGATTCACGCACTTCCGACGTAATCGACAGCCATAGTGTAAATAGAGCTGAAAGAAAATTACATTCAAACTAACGTGCAATATTTTTTGCCAAATAATTACGTCGTGATCGCCCTGTGGTTAAGGTGGTTACCTCTCGTTGCGAGTTCGATACCGGGCAAGTACTTTGTGACATTTTCAATTCATACCTATGTACTTTAAAAATTCATCTGAAAATACCGTGAGGAAACCTAGATTTATCTACAGTAATATATAAAGAGGAAAGATTTGTATGTTTGTGTGTTTGGAACGAATAAACCCAAAAACTACTGGACCGATTTCAAAAATTCTTTCACCATTAGAATGCTGCATTATCCCTGAGTAACATAGTTTAAACTAGTTCCCGGTGGGGTGTCCGGGGCTAGAACAGCCCCCCCCCCCCCACTTCATCCCGAGGGTGTCGTCGAAGGCCACTAAGAGAAAAATCCGTAAGTTGGGCAGCAGCGGCTTCCGTGTACTTAACAGCTTCACTGCGATCCCCAAGACGCCTGCCAAGCGTGGGGATTATGGCACCCCCCGCCCCCTTTTTATGCGGGAGGCCTATGTTCAACAGTGGACGTCTTTTGGCTGATCATGATGATGATAATGAACATAGTCTATGTACGCAAAATACGCTATGAGACGTGGGGTTGCGGACACCAACCCATCATACTACTACTAACATAGTCTATATTTTATTCATCAAAAGGGAAAGTGCTAGTAACAAATATAAGTCTGAAATCGCCAATCTGCCTTCAGCAAGCGTGGTGATCTATGCTCGTGCCTTCTCTCAAAGACACAGTCAAAGTCAAAGCATTTATTTCAATTAAACCATTTACAGGCACTTTTGAATTGTCAAGGAGTCGGTCAGTTAGTCAGAAAGTTGAAGCTAGTTGCTCGTTCCAAAACGTAGGTAGGTCTCTATGGAGAAGAACGAGCAAGAGACTCCACGGACACTCTTTTAAAATCAGGTTTTTACAAAATACTGCTTGTTGCTTCTATATGTGAAAACAATGAAGGTAATCTAGAAATACAAAATATAAAAAATAATCAAGATAAAAACCATGGCAGTTAAGACTTGACCAATCTCTACTGACAGCGCCCGTTCACGAACATGATTATTAGAAGAGTATGAGAAGAGACCTTTGCCATGTAGTGGGACACTAGAAAGCTAGTATTTAAATATATTTGTTAAATATATGTGTTCAGCAATGTGTTTTAAGTTTAAAACAAGGAAAACGATGTTGACTTTATAATTATATGGCACTAGACACTATACACTATGACATTATCCAACACAAAAATATTTTTCCAATTCGAAACAGTAGATCCTGATCCCCTTCAACCAAACAAACAAACTCTTCAGCTTTATAATAATTAGTACGGATTAGTATGGATAGATTCTTATCAATATTCAATCACGTGTTCCCCAGTAACTTGGTTGTAGAGGTCATATAGACACTCTGTCCATGTAAAACAGGTATTCAGCTGCATCTGGTCTACTGGAAACAGACCCCAACATAGTACGGGGAAAGGCTAAGGCCTAGGCAGATGATGATGATTCATACGCATCGATCAGTATTAGTTTTGGATGAAATATGGGTTCCATGACCTCAACAAAATCACTCTTTACCTACATATCTTACCTTCCATACCTAATTACTATAAAATCTTTTTTTTTATATCCCATAACTCTAAGGTATGAATGAGACCATATCAAAGAATCAACTGGAAAATGAATTTTTTTTTTTTTTTTTATATTTTTTTTTTTTCATACAAAATTATTCAACAAAGTCACAATTATTAATTTAAAACACATATGACAACGTCACATTTTCTTAGCTTTAAATATGAATGGTTTGAATGAATATGAATTAATCGTATTTATCAATGAAATTTAGATACCACTACACACATCGAGATTGATGATGATATCTTCGAAACTATGCATTTTTTAACCTAATATTCTAAGACGTTTTGTATAATTTTTACTTATAAAATATAACCCAAGAGGTATTGAATATAAAAAAACAGGTTGTATATTAACAAAGTACCTTGACCAATTCGTTTTTCAAAAACCAATCAAATCCAATACACACATTTACACAACAAACAATGAACCACAGGCGACCCAATATTTATCTTTACACCATTCCAAAGTCTAGAGACAATGCAGAGAAACAATCGACGCGGGCGCAGACATCACGATTCGGCCGCGCGTGCGACCGCAGGCACGTTTTCATAACGCTGTGGAACAAAACTGGGTCATTTGCGCTACTGATCTCGATTTCATACAATAAAATCGTCTAGATTAAAAGTTATAGACTATTATGTGGACGTGAGGTCGAGTTGGATGGTAAAAAGTTGACCTGAGATGTGTTACGAGGTTGAAGGGAGTTTTTTGTGGGTGTTTCTCATATTAATTTTTATTAAGATTTATTTATAACTTTGTTATGATTCAAACTAACTTCTGTCCATGACTTCGTCTGCCTGCGTAGACTACAGTATTAAGCCATAGTAAAAACAATAAATAATTAATTAATGTATACTTCATGCACAAAGGTACAAAGGCGGACTTAATGCCTTAGGCATTCTCTACCAGTCAACCAAGGTGGTCACAAACATTCATCCATTCATCCAGCCGTTCATTCATCCTCATAATAGTATTTAGTAGTAATCACACTACAATCTTCAGAAATAAGTCATACATCTTGATGAAGCCAGAACACCGAATTAAAAACGTTTATCAACATTTGCTTCAGATCTCTTTTCGTTTATTTTTTGACTAATTAGCTTAATTAAGTCTAACAACAGGAACCAGATGAGTTCATTAACTCATTACAGTATGATATTTAACTATATTACAAAATTCGACAGGAACAAGATAGCGGAAAGAATCGAATTAATTCTCATTTTCCGGAATCGATTATCGATTTCGTAAGCCAAGTGTTAAGCTGTTGACGTACGTGTCCGATTTATCGGTAATCGGATTCGACCTTGTACAGCGCCACCTCGCGGAGACTATAGAAATTAAAGCCGCCATATTGGAAGTTTTCACCTTCGCTAAGCCCCGGAGGTGGAAATGCATGGCCACTGTCACTTTCTAAGCCTACAATTACACCGTTGACGAAAGAATAATAATTATTGCACAAAATAATAACAGTTTTTATCCGTCAAGTTGTGTTGCGAAAAGTCAGTTGATATTACATTTTATTTAAACTGTAATAAGTCATATTTCTTATGACATACCACCCGCTAGGTGCTGATTGGATTTATTGCAGTATCATAATACATATTGAAATAATGAAAGCGTGTAAAACAGAGCGCAATAATTATTACTTTAGAACCATACGTTAGACATACCATTATAAAAAAGACAGCATTCAAAGTCGATACTCAATAGTATCCCTAGTTCAATTTCATACTACAACTACTATTTAAAAATCAATTATGAGTGTTTAATTTTTTTACCTAACTTCATTAAAGTGGTTAATTTCATGAAATGCAAATAACAGCGGATACTAGGGTTGGCAAACTTCACGCATGATTGGATTTGCTATGTCGTAAGATAGAATGCGAAATGAGAGACCGTTGGGCATAGATATTAACGTAACATGTACCAAATTATCGACAGCCCTAGGGGCTATAGAATGTTATGTACCGCAAATTGTTTGTTCTACATTTTATTTCACACCTTCGTTTTAATATTGTTTTGCATAATGTTACAGATTTGCTAAGGGGCGTTGCTAAATAAATACATAAATCGATGCAATCAATTTATACTTATAATCAAAGGAAACGTGCCTAAATCGCATTAAGACATTTTCAGGAGACCCAGAAAATGTTTTTTTGACAATATTGCCATTTATACTTCAATCTTTAATGAGCTAGCAAGAAAACCAAAAAGGGTTAAAATGTTGTAAAAAAGAATGTTTTACTTCACTAATTTGTTCTACTTCATGAGAGCTTGGGATTGAGACTACTTCAAGAGAGCTTGGGATTGAGACTGAAATTAGGATGTGGCATGTGTGTGTGTCTATCATCATCATCATCATCATCATTTCAGCCGAAAGACGTCCACTGCTGGACATAGGCCTCCCCCAAGTGGCGCCACATTGACCGGTCCCGTGCGACTCGCATCCAGCGGATCCCCGCAACCTTTACCAGGTCATCGATCCACCTAGTGGGAGGCCTTCCAACGCAACGTCTTCCGGTTCGCGGTCGCCACTCTAGAACTTTTCGACCCCATCGGCCATCTGTTCTGCGAGCAATGTGCCCTGCCCACTGCCACTTAAGTTTGGCAATTCTTCGGGCTACGTCGGTAACCTTGGTTCTCTTGCGGATATCCTCATTTCTGATTTTATCACGCAAGGAAACTCCGAGCATAGCCCTCTCCATTGCCCTTTGGGTGACTTTAAGCCTTCTGATGAGGCCCATTGTGAGCGACCACGTTTCGGTCCCGTATGTAATCACTGGCAACACACACTGGTCATAGACTTTCGTTTTGAGACTTCGTTGAGATTTCGTTTTCGTTGTGTGTCTATCAGTTTGGCATAATAATATGTCAGATCAGGACAATTATGTCAAACTGACAAGTGACCGCCATTACCGCCGCCATTGCTTCTGTCTAAACGACGCATTATTCTTGCAACGCTCTTGGCAACCGCGGTGCATGGCGCACCTCCTTCTTTCGCACATTTGACGGACGTTGCTCAAAGTATCATGTGCCAGTAATTAATTCTGACGCAAATATACAGAACAATTAAAAAGAATCCGAGGTTTACGGGTAACGTAATTGAGCTTTATGGCTATAAACTGTTGGTTCAAATCTTGATAACATCTTATCTTGACTGTAGATTGAGGTTAGGTCTTAGTCACAGGTAAAGCTTAGACTAAAAACTAAAAACTCTCAGTAATTGAAAACTACACTACTACCGAGTGCTATAGGCTATGTCTACTTAACTTCCAGGAAGTCGCAGGCATAACTTCAAGTAAATATTATTTCTTTGTAATTACGAGCGAATAACTCTAAAAGTCCCATATGTCTATTGTCTTGCTCATGTTACGGTGACAAGTTTTTGATGAATTAACGACGATTTCCACCAAACGGCTTGCATCGCATCGAATCGGAACGAATTTTACAATCTTTAAACGATATTAAATCGTGTATTTAGTATTTAAAATCTTATTACTAAGCCCGTGGGCCCGTGGCCCGTGGGATGTCCGCGCTAGAATAGCACCCCCCCCATTTCATCCCGAGGGTGTCGTCGAAGGCGACTAAGGGAAAATCCGGAAGTCGGGCAGCCTGTCAAACGTGGGGATTATGGCAACCCCGCCCCCTTTATGGGTAAAGCCTTTGTTCAACAGTGGACGTCTTCAGGCTGATGACGATGATGATTACCAAGCCGCACACACCAGCTTGACCGCGGGCGTCTTCCGCGACGCGCGATCGGTTCCGTTAGCCTGTCATCATATCCGATCGGATTCAATCGGCTGTCAACACGGTAGGAATTAAACTATACTTAACTAGGTGCAGAAATGGATACGTTTATTTATTTATTAAACTTTATGCACATAATGCGAAAATACACTGTACAAAGGCGGACTTAATACCTTGGGCATTTTCTACCAGTTTACCAAATACGCGGTATGAAGCCAATCGTATGCGTCGGCATCCTGCCGGACGCGATCAGCTGTCGCCGCATCCGTTCGTATCTTTTCCGATCCGATGCGATGCGAGCGGTTTGGTGGAAATCGTCCTTAATTAATCAAAATTTGTCACCATAACATGAGCATTCCCACATCCCTCTAGGATGTAATGCAGTCATGTTGTAACGACCCAAAAAAATACCCAGTGCTGATCAAAGACCACGCACACCTTCACTTTACATAAAATATGTCTGTGTTTATACATCTAATTTACACGCTTCTGTAGTCCGTATCCATTACTAATTTGAGAAGCAAACATAAAGACAAGGAAACAGTCACACGTAAACAAATGAAGGCAAAACAAACTACGGTGCCCATACATTGTATAATTCATAATTCAACCTTATACTGGAACATTAGGAACTACGTTGCATTTAGGTGTTTTCTCACACCTTACTTCCCACGGAACACATTAGTTGGTATATTTATGATTTACTTACGCCATTATTCTTTATGGTTGTACTTAAGGGTTGCCTCATCTCGTGTGGCTTAAGGGAAAGCGGTACGCGATGCGAAAATTAAATGTGCTATGGCTATGTTACATAATAACTGTCACTTATTTTTGGCAATAAATTGTAAAAGAGTTTAGGGAAATTTAAAACCGTTTTCATTGATTGTGGAAATTTAGTAGCTTCATTTTTTTAGAGCTACAAGAAACTGAGGACCTAAATCTATATATACTACTATTATAAAACTGAAAAGTTTGTTTGTTTGGTTGAACGCGCTAATCTCAGAATCTACTGGTTCGAATTGAAAAATTCTTTTTGTGTAATGGATAGTCCATTTCCCGAGGAAGGCTATAGGCCCATACGAAACCGGGTCGGGTCGCTAGTATTTTATATTAATTAAAAGTAGAATACTGTTTCCTTTTGAGATATATAACCCTAAAAATGGGTAAATTCTATTAGACACAGTTCTAAAAATGGATATTAACTTAGAGATCTATCAATGCATTGATATGACACCATGGACTTAATATAGCAAACTATTAAGTCCATGTATGACACAGCCAATTCACAGAACATAAATCAACAATGCACCGAAATAAAACCTCATTATCGGCTAACAAGAACCAGAGTCAATGGCTTTACGTAAAATAAAAAAGAAATAAAATCTTAAATTACTCTTTCATAATAATTCTATTCGCTTCTTGTCACCGCTTGTACCACACGATAAGGGTCAGTACACAGTCATCTGATTGCCTGACGCTGTTGATGCAACCGCAAATGCATTTTATTGAGGGCAACGAACCGCGACCGGATGATCGACGGATCATTTTGATGCATCTCCGTTGATGCGTATTGCGTTCAGATGCATCGATGCAATCGACTTGGCATATGAGATGGTGTACGCATCGCTGTAATAATAATGAAATAAATTCAAAGCAAGGGAAATAAAATGACTGTGGTTAGTTTTTATTCACCGTGCAAATCTAAAATGAGCTTAGAAACTAGCTTCGCCTGTAACCAGATGAACGTCATTACACTGCACACGATTCGAAACAAAACATGTAACGAGGTTCCCACTCGCCTTAACAATGTAGGTGACCACAAAAACCCATTAAAACCGTGAACTTTAAACCACATGATAAATAACCACAAACCTAAGGACATTATACTTGAATATGTACAAATGATGTACAAAAACAATCATCATAATGAGCCAATCATAAAATCGTTAACTAGTGACACGAGGAATCGATTCGTCAGACTCGAATATAATCGATCATAAACATCGATTGGGTCGACGGACTTTAATAAATGTTTCGCGGTCGACATGTTATATTCGTTGCGACATAGCATTAACTCGAGTCTTGGGAGATGCTAAGGCATGTTTAAAGGGAAAATCGAGTTGGCTAATAAAGATAAACTTGGATAAAAAGTAAGGACAAGTTATCAAGATATTTTAAGAGACTGTACTGACAGTGCGCTAAAAACTAAAGTAGTCTAGTCATATTGTAGTCAGCAAGTATGAAAATGATTTTTAAATTTCGTCCGAGATACTGATTTATGTTTCAGCAGGAGGAGGAGCTCGTGGCTAAGTTAAAGCCGTACAAATCGATCGGTCAAAGGTTAAGCTACGCTGGCCATGGTCGGTCTGTGGATGGGTTACCATCCCTGTCATACCGAGATCCCTCCGTGCCTCGGAAAACACGAAAGCCAGAAAGTTTGACAACCAGTTTTACCAAGGGGTATCGTGTTACCCAGTAACTGGGTTGTGGAGGTCCGATTGGCAGTCGCTCCATTAAAACACTGGTATTAAGCTGCATCTGGTTACACTGGAAGCCGACCCCAATATAGTTGGAAAAAGGCTAGGCAGATGATGATATTGATTTATGTTTGATTTTGATATTAAGTTATTTTTTGACGAGAAACTGACTAACCAAAGACCAAGATATTAATGCCCTTATGCTATCTTCAAAAGAACATCCAGTTTAATAGCTAATTGGCCAAAATAGGGACTGTATTATAGTTTTAATATTTTAACCTGTTGACCGCCACAGTCATTGTCAGTCAAGATGATTAAACAAAATGTGCCAAAACGCGCCACAGTCACTATATGAATTACTACTACGAATAAACAAATACAAATACTCCCTATGGGTAACACCCCTTCGTCAACACGAATTTTGTTTAGAGATTACTACTCTTGTATGAACATAGCCTAACAAACATACAATACGGTCAACGTAACTTGGCGCGTCTGAAGTTAGCCGATTAGCTGCGCAGTAGACAATTTCGTTCCTAAAAGTTCCATTGCGCAGCCAAACAGCTAACTTCAGACGCGCCAAGTTACGTTGACCGTATTGTACTTTGCAACTTCAAGTACTTTCAGATTTCAACACAACACAACACATGGTGAAGAAACGAATAATGAGCCTATATTGTTTTAGCAAAGCGAACTAACTAAAGAAAAAGGAGATAAAACAATCCAAGTTAATCTATCAGATAGTGTTACACTTATATTGAGAACGTTGGACTGCTCTCCAAAAAAACCTTTCAAAATATATTTTGTTGAATATGAGCCTTACACTGTTTTAAACAATGATGATAATAGAATGCTTAAATTCTTGGTAAAAAATTTGACGTCTATCGAACGTTTGATGAATATTTTGTAAGATGAACCGGATTTAATGCAACAGATCATGTTGTAATACCTTCAGTTACCTACTCTTATATCATGAGTAACCTGTTTTAAGATAGGTATCAAATCTAAGCAGGAAATAGTCAATTTTAAAAATTAATCAAAAATCATTTCTTCGATAAACTGAAGTATAATTTATTGCAACTATGTCAGACACTGACTGTGTAATCGATTAAACGTGTCTGATTTTTAATCGATATTGAGTGGTCACTCGATTATTCCGAGATCAGAGTTTGTTAATCGAGACTAAATCAACACATTGATCCATATTGTAAAATGATATTGTTGTTAAACAAATATATCAATCAATCAACTGTAGAGGTCTCGTTTACCATTTACGGCGAGTTTTACGAGGAAGGTCGTATTGCTACATTTTGTGTCAATATGACTAACGATTCATTATGGAAAATGACATTGTTAAAGGATTGAAAGCAATTTGTCGAATAAATGCTTTAATTAAACGTCATTTATCAGATTACTGTAGTTGTGTAGTTGTATTATTCAAATATCAAATGTCAATGTTCAATTATTAATAGCTGAGTATTCAAAACGATAATTTAAAAAAACCTATGCAAACATTTAACTTATCGTTTGGTGCCGGCTGCGAATAGCACCACCTCAGTTCTACCCGTGGGTGTCCTAGGCGACAGAGGGATATTCATCAGAAGATTTGCAGCAGCGTGCTTCTGAGTACCATAACACCTACTGCGATCGCCAACATGCATCGGCCAAGCATTGCGACTACGGCTGAACCCCCCCTTGGGAGAAGACCTATACCCGGCAGTGGGCATATACTTAAAGGTTGACATGATTATGATGATGATATTATAAATTAGAGTCCATGGCCGCGCCTAGTACCTAACTTCCATATTCTTCATCTGATTGGTTATCAAAATGCATCAAAACTCAACAATACCACCTATGCTTAGAACATCCTAACAAGAAGACCTATAAAACCATCAACCTTGCACTCGGATCTCGGGTCGAAGATTCCACGTAATCGATTCCTCGCGACATCGACATTAGGTAATAGGGTTGTAGTACTTACCTACTCGATGTCGCAACTCTAATGACCGACAAGGTCGAGGCTGCGCATGCGCTTGAGGTCGCTAATGCACACGACCTCATCGACTCGATACAGCTTTCTATTTTCTATGACTGAGTCGTCGATATGTTTTCTGCTACCAATTTCGCTTTCGTTTGTTTGTTTGTGTGGTGTGGAGTATGGTTAGAGGTTAGAGGTTTTTATTGCTTGTGTAATATTTATAACTACATCATGATTCAATTACAGCAGTCTTACAGTATCTGTAAAATTCTCTCCCGGTGTCTTGAAATACATGCAGAAAGTAGAAGGAAGAGGCACGTGACAAAATAGGCCAAGAAAAAAAAGTTTTAGTGTTATCCATCATGACGACACGGTTGGCGCCGTGGTTAAGTGATTAACTGCTGCGCAGCGTGTTGCGGGTTTGAATTCCGCCCAGGGTAAACATTGTGTGATGAGCACTTGTGTTTGCCTTGTGTCTGGTTGTTGTTTATCTATATATGTATGTATTTAAAATGTATTTGTGTATGTATATCAGCTGTTTGACACCCGTAGTACAGGGTCTCCCTAGTTTGGGGTCAGATAGCCGTGTGTGAAATGTCCCCACATATTATTATTATTATTAATTATTAAATACTAAAAAAAATTAAATTAAAAATTTAAAAAACCCCCAACGCAAAACATAAAAGCAATTATTTAAAAAGTAAAAAATAATATCTTTTGTTGAGCCATCAAATGTTTGTTCGTTGAAATGGCGCTATAATGTCGCGGCGGGGTACCGCGTAAGTCAAATCTCATTGCAAATCCATGAGTTCGCTATTTTACCAATTTAGCTATTGCTGACTTAGCGGTACCCCGCCGCGACATTATAGCGCCATTTCAACGAACAAACATTTGATGGCTCAACAAAAGATATTATTTTTTACTTTTTAAATAATTGCTTTTATGTTTTGCGTTGGGGGTTTTTTAAATTTTTAATTTAATTTTTATTTGAAAGTTTTTAAATGTAATTTAGTCTGGTTTTGAGAAGTTGTAGATACGTCTAAAGTTGTATTTCGTCACATGGATCTTTTTTGATATTTAAGATATCACCCTGAGAATGCGTTTGGTATATATAATTCGCCATTTTGTGGTGCCGGTCACCTTGGCCTTGAAATTTATCATAGTGTAAAGTGTTCTACTAGTGAAGCCCTTTCATTTGATACCCATATTGATGGAGTTGTGAAAAAATATGTGATTAGCTATTTTGTAGCGGCGGCCATCTTGAACCGATTTTCATCAAACATAGCTAAGAACACTCCCGACTAATTCACCTTTCAAATAAAAAAAACAAAATCAAAATCGGTTCATCCGTTCGGGAGCTACGATGCCACAGACAGACACACACACACACACACACACACACACACACACACACAGACACGTCAAACTTATAACACCCCGTCGTTTTTACGTCGGGGGTTAAAAAGTAAGTACCTACTAGTATATTGCGAACTTGAAGAAGTAAACAAGATTTAAAGTTCAAATCCTTAATGAAATCGAAATTATCTATCCAAATGTAAACAAAATAATACATAATTTAAACGATGGTATATAACCTGTAAACATTTTATCATCCATCTTGACACAAGCATCCATCGATCGAATTACTCAACATATAAAAATTATCCGTCGAATCTTAAAGAAATGGTCTCGGTCGGTCGACCTTTGATTGAGCTGGCGCCGTCCGATGCATCGAATCATCGATCCGAGTGAAAGTGAACGATTACTGCAATCGAGTTATTAGGTGGGCTGATGTAATGATCACTTGTTGCACTTTTTATCGATTGTAACAATTGTTATGCGATTACTATTTAATCATGAGATGTTTACAGCGCTTCACTGCGTATTGTAGTCTGCTGTGATTCGCTGCAGCGCTTTTATTAATGAAGTTATAAGTAGGTAGGTTTGATCGAATTCTTTGCTTTACTTTACTCCTAAATATTTTGAATTTAGCTAAAAAGAGGATTCTTCCAAATGATAATAATTATTAATTATCTCTTTCCGACTGCTTTTCAACTCTAATATAAATATGCTTCTGTGTATGTAAGCGCTTATGTAAATTTTACGTAGTATACAGTACCTGGATTAAAGTACGTATCTAATGCAATACAGAATGTATAATGTACAGTACATAAAGTGATCAAGACACGGTACTAATTTGCCTAACGGCCTTTTAATTGCTTCATATTAATTGCGTAGGCGCATAAACAAGTTGTTACTTACTTAATAGACTCATGGTGTTGATGTAATGTACAATCAATTGATGGAAATTATTTACCTGGAACAAAATGAATAAATAATTATTAAGAGAGACGGACAAAAGGAAAAGAAAATTAATTACTGATATGGTATTTATCGATATTATTTTAAGGTCCGTTTTACAATTGGATTAACCATGAAATATGATAAAAAATCAACAACTCGATACATTTCTATCGTAGGTCGTCATTATTATACGGCTCCTGATTCTTCTTCATGTTGTGTACTTAGTTGATCACAAAGTAAAATTTGTTCATACTTTTTACTAACTTTTATTATAGGCTCATCCAAAAGTTTGACCAGATATTTTACATGGATGATACGAAACGATGGATGATAATTATTAATAAACAAGTACGTAGGTTCTTCAACTCATTAGCACTAAAAAATCCTTATCAATAAATTAGCAAGTCAACGTTGAAATAACAGTGCATTAAAAATATTACCGTCAAGTCTTATTGTAATAAAAACGTTTCACTCAGTCATAAATTGAGAAAAATATGTCGTAATCGAGTAAGAAAAGAATGTTTCTGACGTCCATAAACATTTATCAGTAAATGAAACGACAATCGTGAAATTAAATTTCATTGTAACGTTGCGGCCAAGTGACAGACGCTGACTTTTGGCGATCTTTATTCATTGGATCATTTGTTTAAACACTGGTAAAGCCAGGCTTGCTTCATTTAATATTGGTAAAGAAGTAAATGTATATATGTAATGTAATGGGGCTCGGGGCTAATTAGAAGCTATACAGATCGATCAGTCATGGTTAAGCTGTGCTTGCCGCGGTCTGTCCGTTGATGGGTAACCATCCATTACATCCACAGATATAGATAGACCTAGATAACGCATGAGCAACTACTTCGCGTGCCTAGTTTCGTGCCTAGCTTACGTACAAAAATCGTAAGTAAAAAAATAAAGTACTTAAACGTTTCCTTCCAACGGTAAGTCATTTTGTGATGCGTAATTAATTTAAAAACAATTATTTTTAATCTAATACCCTCAGTAATACCTGGTAATACCAAATTTAACAGAAACAAAACATTGTGACTTCCTAATAGGTAGTCAAAAAATGGCACGCTTGGTTTTCATACAGTTCGCCATACTTGCGTTATCTAGGGTCTATCTATATCTGTGATTACATACCATGATCCCTACGTGCCTCTAAAAGCACGTAAAACCGTTGGTCCCGGGTGTCATTCGTAGATCTATGACAGATCGTTATGGGTAGTCGGAAGCCAGAAAGTCTGACAACCAATCTTACCAAGGGATATCGTGTTATCTAGTTTCTGGCTTGTGGAAGTCAGAAAGGCAGTCGCTCCATGTAAATCACTGGTATTCAGCTGCATTCGATTAGGCAGAAAGCCAACCCCAATATAGATGGGAAAAGGCTGGCCAGATGATGAAAGAAAATATTTTATGCTCATGACGTTGTTTGTTTTTTATTTGATTTTATATAAGAAGCCACGTTTTCCCTAAGTCCTATAAGCCTCCGATATATTTTTTTGTGAAAAAAATCGGAGTTTGCTACTTACAAAGTAAGAACTTTCGTAACCAATGTGCCTGGACTCTTGTCAGCTGTCAATTTTATTTAACATCACCGGGACCTTGTCGCTGACGAGACATTTTATATTCTCATTCAAAGACTTGTTACTGTAGGTTCAACTACATCGATGCTTCAAGTGACCAGACAAGACTTGCAAGATACTTATCATTTTGAGCAAACAAGGCTTAGGGTGGACGCACATGTGACAGAAGATGCTCTTCGCATCTTCGGTTAGAACATTCAAATATAATATAACATAATGATGATGCGTTACGAGAATAATCAATCGCAAATGCATCTTCTGTCAGGTGTGCGTCCACCCCTAAACAAAACATCTGTGACCTATACTAGTTAATAATTAAATTTAAAACGACGTCGATAAATTAGTATTTTAACTAACCAATTATATTTCGTTTGCACCTAGCTAGACTAAAACTTTACGCGAACAGGTTGGGTAACGGATAAGATTATAATGTAGCTTTGAAGCAACATGCCCTTAATCTACGCATGTTACATTAAAGCAATCATAGATCACACGATCATCGGTCAACTACTAATGAGTTTAAAGATATAAAATCAGAAGTTGGCACAATCTGTATACTACAGTTGGCTGAGCAGAAGGTTGGTAGTAAGCCACTATCGGTGAGTTCCATCTAACCACAGCTAAACGACATATTTGCCTTCATCACATTTGGCGCGTCATTGTTTGAAAAGGTCGAAATCGTGGCTTGAATACATGAGGACATTTTTAGTGTTCAACGGGATTTTAACCGCCGTGGTGACAAGTCGAGAGCAGGAAAATAATCATGTACACTGTACAGTTAGGTGCATAATCTTACCACAGAAAAATCGAAATATAATGATATATAATCACTTGAAGGTCACAAGTCTCTTAAAAGCGGATATAACCAATTAACGATCATGATTCTATTTATAGTAATTGCTAGGTAATCTAGCCAAAAACACCGAATCCAATAGATTTCCTAAGACCAATTTAAACAAACCGAAAAGAATGACGAAGCTAAAGTTTGGCAAGGACATTTCAAATGCAAATATTCTTCCAAAACTGTGTTTGGAGGCAATGTTCAAGGCTTCATACATTCACGTATTATTACCGTAGAAACCGCTACAATACTTGAAGTATGCACATTCCATAACGGTGATCTTCGAGAAACAACAGAAAAAGAAGTAAAACAAATACAAAATGTGGGCTACAATGAATAATTCAACGAAGGCATGATAGTTTCGCAAGATTTGGATCAAGATACTGTTTTAGGATTATTTACAACGGTCGATATAGAGGATATATCACTTGTATTAATATTCCGGATACAATTTAATGTATCACTTTCAAGGTAAACCGTTTGATTGATATCGAAAACTAGTAAATTGCCGCAACTAAGAGCTGTCAATTTTGTGATGACAATGATGAATGTTTTAATCTAGATAAATTTGAAACAGACCATGAGAATATAATAGATTTAAATGGAAACGATTAATGATCAAGGTCTAAAGAGAGAGAGAGACAATTTGGACAGTACAGATAACAAAAGCAACGGTAACATACAATTTGTGAGTCCCTTGCAAAAGGGAGACCACAATATTGTGTGTAACTTTAATGAATGCGAATCAACACGCTCAAAGGGATTGACTTAATCCAATCTCAAGGTGCTCACTCAAAAGCCTCTTGTCTACACAGTTGTAAGGCCTACAGTCGACATGCTAGACGAATCGCTCAAGTCAGATGTCATTGAGATAAAGTTAGCAATTGTTCGCAGCAAAGACGACGCCAACAATGGTTCACGTACATGCATTGTACTGTCCGCTTGAAGAGTAACGAAGGAAGCTGAGGCCATGCATCTAAACCTTGGACGGGTGAATAGCGATGAATGGACTCGACCCTATCACCGCTTTACATACAATAGTGTACCCAAAATGAGCCAAAGATGAGGCTTAATTGATGTTGTAAGATCCAGTAGTGTTGGAAGCGGAACTAAATTATAATTTCCGCTCTTATAAGACAATGGATCGTTAAGAGGTGTCGGTTGTATAATACGGGTGCTAGGCTGCTGAGTTTGTCTCCTACCAGTGTTGTAAACGAATAAAAATGTAATTTACTTTGCAATTTAACACACCAGCGGTTGTGGATTAGATAATAGTGCGACTTTTGTTTCCATTAAACTGTTTGCTCGCTGGACTTAATTTAGAAAATGAAGTCAATTAAAATGTTCTTTTACCCAAACATATATTGTTTAATAAACTTTTTGTTCCATAAAACTGTTAGTTAAATCAACTAGGTGCAATATTTATAATTTAAAATTGGATTACGACATTCAAATTCATTTTGACAGGTCTTATAACTAACAATATTCTTATATTGTCAAGGTAAACTATTCATATTTTTGATCTAGTATTCTGACCTTTGCGTTTACTTTCAAGTCTAGTCTAGAAAAATATGAATGTAAAAAATGCATGTCAAATTGAAACTACTGAAACTGTAATAAAGTGAAACCAGGTAGTTAAATATATAGTATATGTTAACATTTCAGAACATTTAATTGAAGGTCCTATTACAAAAGTTGTTCCACTGTTGTAATTTTGTAAGTCACGTAATTTTGTAAGTCGTTTTTCTGAAGGATAGTGCTCCGATTACATACAATGATGAATGTTACGATACGTGTATTTTATGTATATTTATGTTAATTGAGACCTTATGTATTGCTTCAGATTTCAGACGGAAAGTGAAATGTTGCAAGATTCTGAATTCAAAATGACCTCCTCGTTTTCATTCAACGATTTTCGAAATTTAAATTGGTAGTTATTTTTTTAAGTTCGTTGCCATTTCCATTCCATTAATAAAAATACTAAAAAATACTTCGTTTAAAAATGGTTTGATAAAATTTTATAGTAGTAAAGTCAAAACAACTATATTATTCAACGATTTTCGAAATTTAAATTGGTAGTTATTTTTTTAAGTTCGCTGCAATTTCCATTCCATTAATAAAAATACAAAAAAATACTTCGTTTAAAAATGGTTTGATAAAATTTTATAGCAGTAAAGTCAAAACAACTATATTATTAAACATTATTAATATTTAATGAATTAAGTACTTTAAAAAAACACAAATAAAATAAAAATACTCTAAGACTTTTTACAAAACAGTCATAATAAATCTTCAAAAGACGATTTTGCAACAGTAGAGTGAGAAGTTTATGATCCGTGTGAATTTATTAAGCGATTAATTAGCATTTTATTTATATTTACGCTAACGTTTTAACCGCCAAATTATTATAATTAGATCATTCATAATTCCCTAGAAAACAAAAGTGAATTAAATAATACACCTAACTACTTATGACAATTACTTAAATCTATTATTCTTTTTTTTTCTTTTTTTTATTACCTGACTTTATGATAAGAGGTTTCGATGTTTTTAGTGTATTATAGTATTGACTCTTATAAATCCCAGAGCCTGGCTGTAGAAACATGGCTGAAATTGTGAGGAAACGAGCGTGAATCATCATCATCATTAGCCAGAAGACGTCCACTGTTGGACAAACGCCCCCCACGCTTAGGCGTCTTGGGGATCTGGGGACGTCTGGGGCTTCCGAATTTTCCCTTAATCGCCTTCTACGACACTCTCGGGATGAAATGGGTGGGTGCTATTCTAGCCTGGGGTGTCCCACTGGCACGGGAGCCCTAATAATCAAAGGCAATTATAGCAAAAAAACATTTTCTCTATCTTTATTGGAATTTTTCACCTAAAATCGTATTAATGTAAAAGAAACCTTGCTATTTCGACGTAGCGTTCGGTATGCGACGACATTCCTCTACTAACTAGGTACCAACTTACTTACCGACATCGTTTCAACACGCATGATTTGTTTTTATATCACTTAGTTTTGGGTTACTTGAATTAACGATGCCTTATAAGTATCTGTACAAGTTGCCAAATTAAATTTATTCAGGTTTTTAATGGAATATATTTGGTTACCAATTGAAATGCGGTGGGAACGAAGTGTGTCTAAAAGACTTGTAGGAAAGGATAGTCACTACGGCTGGCGAGCGTTTCAGGCAAGTAGCTACTTCATCATCATCATCACATCAGCCGGAAAACGTTTACAGTTGAACAAAGGCCTCCCCAGGGAAAAGGGGGGGTTGCCATAATCCCCACGCTTGGCAGGCGTCTTGGGGATCGCAGTGAGGTTGTTAAGTACACGGAAGCCGCTGCTGCCCGAGTTCCGGATTTTCCCTTAGTCGCCTTCGACGACACCCTCGGGATGAAATGGGGGGGTGCTATTCTAGCCCGGACACCCCACGGGGAGTGTAGCTACTTACATTTTTTTTAAAAAAAGATCGACCCATTTTTGGAATTTATCCTTTATCGTGGGAGCGTTTACAAACATATCAACTCAAATATAGGTACAAACAAGCCCGGAAGAACTACCCATTTCAGTTGTATGACACAAATATTTGCTCCGTGAGGGAATCGAACCCGAGACACGGTGAACAGCAGACAATCGCTCAACCACTGGCCTACCCGTGTCGTTGCCTGAAACATTCGCCAACTTCAATTACCTCTTTGATCTGCTACCCATTAAGTACCAACTTTTTTCTATATTGTTGGACATATATTTTACAGAATATACACATTACGAAACACATACAAAATAATTAAAAAAATATTTAACCAAACAAAACTACAAATAATTATCTTATAGAAACTAGTAATATGATTATGGAGTAAATTACTGCCGGTTACCATGAATTAATTGATAAAATGGGTCGTCCCAACGTCTCTTATTTTAAACGTGTATCTTTTGTTTATGTCAGAAAATAGCTAAATGGTATTGTATAGTACCTAAGTGCTTTAGGAATAAGTTACGGTTTCGTACAAAAAATGGAATGGTTAGATGTGCCTTACCGCATTAAATGTTTTTCATGTTCTGTATCGTTTGTTTTATCGAGATTATGCTTTAGCTCACTGTTCTTCGTATTGTCAGTTTTTCACGTGGTTTAAAAACGGTGAGTCATTTAAAGCTGTGGCTTTGTACGTATATATAAAAGAAAATTATTATCATAGTTTTCATCATTTCTCAACCTGCCCAGCAGCATTCGCTTCTTTTTTTAGCCTTCAAACAGCTATTGAGCATCGGCCTCCTCACATCATAACTTGAACATTATACAATATAGCACCAAGTTCAATGCCGTTGGGCAAATATCTCACAGAAGGTGAAAGTTTGCTACGTCATCGAGATAACCCGACCAATGTTGTAATACTTAAGCAGATGGTCTGGCTGAGGCCATCGCGTGCTTTATGATTTAGCCGTATTATGTCACTTCTGATCATGAACTTTGTGTTACATTTGCCAGTAGGTTGCAGCTAGGGAAAGTTTATTGATTTGTTTTATGACTTTTATGAAAACAATCACGATGAAAACACCTTTAAACTGCATTGTTTAACTTTCATGTTTTTTAAATAGGTAATATGGCGTGTATTAAACAAAAAATATAATTTATGTAAATTAATTGTCATGATTAATTAATATGAAAAATAAATTAAAAACTGGACAAGTGCGAGTCGGACTTGCCCACCGAGGGTTCCGTACATATTTGTAGGTACATATCCATACTTCTATACTAATCCATACCTACTATCCAGTGGCGTAGCGTGTCTTGTCGGGGCCCCGTATAAAAAATTTGCTTGGAGGCCTTATATGGCGGTAAAGATGTTTCACAAAAGAAAAAATATATTGTGAAAAGAAATATTTATTTATCATAACATTTTAACCATTAAATAACCATAACACACACAATTTAACCATTTTACAAATAAAAATCAAATTTTAAATATTCACTCTCCTTGCCTTTTTTTCGGCAAACTGATTTATTAAATCATTTATGGCTGATGATGATTTTAGTTATTCTAAAGTTTCTTAAGTAGTTTCTTAGTTTTTCTAAAGTATCTTGTCTCTGAAAAAATGAAGAAATTTTGGGCACTTTTTTTATAACCTCTTCCCTTTTCTGTTTACTTTTTCTTTTCTCAGCGCCGCTGGGATAATCTCTTTTCCTTTCACTCATTTCTTTTACAAATCGCTACTAATACTGCTAAACCAGAAGAACAATATTGTTTGTACTGAATTACAATGTAATGCACATTTATCTACATAAAGCGCGTAAATAAACACTGCACTGCACTCCGTGGTTTAACATCCAATGTAAAGTACAACAACGTACACGTACATCGCGATATCGATGAAGGATTC
This sequence comes from Charanyca ferruginea, assembly GCA_947361185.1. Taxonomy (NCBI): domain Eukaryota; kingdom Metazoa; phylum Arthropoda; class Insecta; order Lepidoptera; family Noctuidae; genus Charanyca; species Charanyca ferruginea. The sequence continues at coordinate 23,227,103 of OX376058.1, read as the reverse complement.
CCCGCTGAGTTGAAGATGAAGTAAGTAGAACGGGGAAGTCCCGCAGCCCGCTATAACGATGTAGAGTGTTGCCAACTTTTGAACGCACGCTTAAGGCGGGAAAAAAAGTAATTGCTTTATAGAATTTTGTCATTTGTAAAATAAAATAAATTAGAAAGTTTTTATTTTTTTTTCACACTTCGGGGGCCCCCGTGGCCCGGGGGCCCCGTATAATTGATACGGCAGATACGGCGGTAGCTACGCCCCTGCTACTATCCATACTTTAATCTACTTAATATTATAAATGCGTTTCTTGCGACATAAATGGCCGTATCTCTTTGTCACATTAACATAGAAGGTTGATTTTTTTACAGCATCATGGGACCATAGACTTAAGTATATAGGTAGTTTTAATTTCAATTCAAAACCTCTACGCGTTCCCGAGATAAAGGGTCTTGACAGACAGACAGACGAACAACAAAGTGATCCTATAAGGGTTCCGTTTTTTCCTTTTAAGGTACGGAACCCTAAAAAGAGCATTGATCACCACGCTTGTTCAAAGCGGATTGGCGATTTCAGACTTATAATAATTACAAGTGCAGAGTTCCTCACAATGTTATCCTTCACCAACGTCACTGATGTCCAAGATATACTTAGAAAGTATTTTTCTTAATAGATTATGATTTCGTGTCCCACCGCTAGGCAAAGTCCCCACCCCTTTCTCCTTCCAAACTTCCCGATCTTGTGCGATCTCTGCCCACGTTTGCCCCGCAAACAGAAACAAAATACATATGATATGAATTGAAAATCATTCACACTGTTACATGCCTGGTATCAAATCCGATACCGCCACCAGAAAGGCTGATGCCTTAACCACAGGGCCATCACGACATAATAGGCAATCACACACATAGATGAATTAAAACAGAGACATGATCAGTAGGTTGTAATCGTAACTTTGTGTGAGAAAGAAAGAAATCTCTACTATGAAACTCCATTATCAAACTCAACATTAAAATGATATTATGTACATACTTTCCATTATTTTCTCCGACTGTTATTAATCGATATGATAATCGAAACATCTGTGTGATTAATCTTAAGACCCTTTCGTATTTGTAATTTAAATTTTCAAGTATTGGAATGCTTGATTTCACTTATGAGAACTTTAAACGAATAAAATGCCGAGGTAGAGTAGTGCCTTACTGGTATTAAAGTCTCATCATTTATATATCTACTATCCACATCGATATGTGCAGTCGCCAAAGGAGTTATGAAACCAAGGTAGTCGGAAATAGTAATTCGTAAAAATCCATCTGCTTCTAAATTAACTTCAATTACCTATATCCAACGGGTTTTGTCTCATCTTGGCACCTTCCTATCTCAACACCCATGAATTAATGTATCATGCCCACGAAACATTCCAATTTTTATCCATGGGTGCCGAGATGGGAAGGTGCCAAGATGGGACTAAACCATCCTATGACCCTGGTTACTATCTCCTTTGGTAACTGTACCTATACTCCGTTCACAATAAGATTAGACATATACACAAACCTTATTTACAGTCCGTTCAACCGATTTTGACTTATATTGCGTTGGAGGCATGACAAATGGCAGCTGCAAAAAACAGTTGTTATTGTAACCACTTTTTTGCCTCTAATGTCATCCTTAAACCTACGGAATAGAAGTCAAAATCGGTTGAAGGCACTGTAAAAAAGGTTTGTGTAGCTATATGTCTAATCTTATTGTGAACGGAGTATACCTATATCCAACGGGTTTAGTCCAATCTCGGCACTCATGAATTAATTTATCATGCCCATGAACATTCCCATTTTCATTCATGCGTGATTTAAGTCAAGGTGCCGAGATGGGACTAAACCATCCGAAAACTCTGGTTACTTATCTCCTTTGGTGACTGTACCTAGGTCAATTAAACCTTCGTTTGTGAGACGAATGACGATACACCAGGTATGAGAATTGTAAATAAAAATAGCCAATCAGCAAATGTTCTGATGACGCGACCAAGTTTTTGAAAACCTGACTATGTTTCTGATTAGTAAATCATTTGCTAGCTTTTGCCCGCCACTTTGTTCGAGAGAAATTCTTACCATCTCATTTTTTTTTACAAGAAAGCTAGCTTATTGTTGTCTGGTACTTATAACGAAGCTTCCTATTAGAAAATTGATGTTTAACTGCCATACTCAGAGCCGTCACTTAATAATAATGAATCATTAACTTTAATCGACCAACATAAATTGGAACGCTGCCAGTCAAAAATTTGACAGATTGAGAAGCCAGGTCAATTAAAGTTAATGATTCATTATTATTAAGTGACGTCTCTGAGTGTGGCAGTTAGAATCGGACTAATCGTTCCGGAGCTTAGCGCGTTTAATGAAAAAAGAAACAACATCTAATGCTTTATAATACAATTATAGAAAGAAATATACTGGCTACCAAGAAGCTAAGGAAAAAATACATCTTTTGTAAATTATTACAGTCTTGAAGGACCATTTTCATCTATCAAACATAAATGTTTCTACTAACAAGTGTCTCAGGAAGAAATAAATAATCGTTACTTAACACGTAAGTAGGTACTTTGATTTATTTATGTTCCCGTCTCTTTCTTGCACTCGTACTTTGATAGTGGTGCGACAGTGACAAGGATAATGCTTAACCGAGTCGAAACCAATCTATCATTCGAACAGATCATCTCGCCAACAAGCATAACAATGTGCAGAAAATAATAATAAAGCTAAGATTACGGTCGTCCATCACATCTCTAACAATATAACATCATTGTATGTGCATTAGGTAATCACGTTATATCATGCGCACACGCACCCACCTACTTACATAAAATTTTTAAACAATTACAGTTTGTCGGAAGTGTCATAGTACGTCGTGGTTATTTATTATGCAAGTCATTTTTGTGTGGTTTCGGACAATCCGTTATAGTCGGTATTGTGTATAAATTACATTTCGTTTTCACGTAAATTCGACAATAGTGTCAATCAATTTGTGGGTGGCGCAAAAGGAGGATATGGATAAAGTGGACGATAGACGTACGAGCAAGTACCTACGACTTTTTGACGATCTTATCGACCTATGAGTCACCCTAAGCACACGAATTTTTAAAGTTAAACAGGGGCGAAAAGTATCATGGAGCTTTTAGTACGCATAACAAAAAATGCATTTATTTGTACTGTAAAGCAGTTTGTTGGCAGATGTAGCTCCCATTTACAATCTTATTTATTTTCCTGTAAGTACTATCTATTAGTAGATACTTTCCACAAATTCTATTTATGAATTAACTAATACTTCCCCGTATACATGTCAGTAGACTAGGCAGTAGCCCTCGTAGATGCTATGAACCTGTTAATTACAACAACTTGAGATCCCCATAGCCTGCCACAACAAAGAGTGCATAGGGCATAGGACATACATATGGTCGCAGACCCAGGTCGAAAGGTAGGCAGGTCGGTGGTCCAAGGCCAATTAGAAAGGCGCGGATCATGTGTTCTTAAAGCAAATACTTGGCTCCCGTCTCATGGTAGCCAGAGGAACCGTGGGATATCAGTCGGTACGAGTTCGCCATAACTCTCCGCTTGCCCAAATTGAAGGGTCAAAAGGTCAAAGGCTAATTTAAATCAATTTTCAGTCCAAATCATAGATTTTATACCTATTTACTTCGTGGTCGATATCCATGCTGATGAAGGAAATTATGAAAAAAAAACAAATGCAATCGACTGTTCGAAATCGAATCCATTTACATTTTACATGACCACGATTTCAAGTAATCGGTAACTTTAAAGGCTAATAATAAATGCCAAACATGGACAGTGCCCTTAGATACTTCCGAACTGAATGGCTATATTTACAGTCACGATAAACGATGACCTATTAAGTTACATTATGTGCTAAGCATTCACTTCAATGACGACAATAGTTAAGTACCTAAGCTAAACCTGATACAAATTAGATCAAACAATTTGTTGTTATATCCGTTTACTGCGTATATATCACATGCAATAAATGCAAACAACTCAAGAACTAATTTGAATGGTAACAAATTAAATTTGCATTGAAATGCATATTAAGTTGTAGTATGTACAAGTAATACTATTAAATAAAATTATATATTGACTGAATTATCCCTCATTGAACATTAAATAAAATTCCGCATTCATGGTACTGCGATATCTGTTACACCCATTGCTACTAAGGACCAATCAATTGGAATGTTCCATCTACAACACATTGACAGACACACATTGTTACCAAGCACAAAAGGACCAATAAATGAGTAATTTCTGGTCCTTACATACATATCTATAACGCGCAGAGACACGAGAGAATTTTCCAAACGACGTGTTTTATACATCTGTATTATTAAAAGTGGGCTAGTCTCAAGTGAGCGGACTAGACGACCTCGAGCCACGCCTTGTAAGGGCTGGTTACCACGCGGAAACCAAGCCGCCTGGGAAACTATATGACTGCAAAATTCCTTCACTCTTATCGCAAGCATGTAGCTCAAAAGTTCAAGACAGTGGAGCAGTTTTTAGGTTTCGTAATTTCGTTGCAAGAAAAAAATGTCGAATTATGTTGTAGATGCTCTCCTTTAACTTGGTACATAATATAATAAAACTATGGTTATAGTTGTGATTAGTTGGCTGTCTCTAATAATGAAATATGATCATGGTGTTAATTTATCCAAAAGAATTGGCTTAGAATTTGGTTATAAATATAGGTGAATAGTTTTGTGTGTACAGACGCCAGCACATCAAGCGATGCTAAAATGACAATTTGTCATAATTGTAATTGAACCTTGTTTTTTGTAATATAGTTGAAAATCTATCAACAAATTGTTGTACCTTGATGTACTGTGTACCTACCGTAATAATACCTACTATTTCTAGCTTTGTATCTATTCTTTATCGTTCAATAGGTACAGTGATATTTAAGCAGCTACAAGGATAAATAAGGTTCATTTTATACATAGAACATTGTTCTTATTGCAAGAACAATTAATTTACCGAATGATTTAATTCGTTTCTGACCAGGTTGACGATTTATTTGATCAGATATCTATCATTCGACATATTTAGATTCGGTCTGCTGAATATGGTAACTTGGTTTTAACTAGGTATTAAAAGAATAGATCATTGTTAAACATACTGGTGTCGTTTTAGAAACATAGAGTGCGGGGGCGAATTTTCATGTAAGTCAGAGAGGTGGAGATCTGCGCAGTGGACACCATTATTGGGCATATATATCCTACTAAAATTATAAACGCAAAAGTTTGTAGGTTGGATGGATGGTCAGCCGTGTGGTGCCGGGATTTCTACCCGTGGGTGTCGTAGGAGGTGACAGAGGCATATTGACCAGATGAACGGCAGCAGCGTCCTTCTGAGTACCATAACACAAACTGCGATCGCCAACATACATCGGCCAAGCATGAAGATCTGAACTCACCCCCGGGGGAGAACAATGCCCAGCCATGGGCGTCTAAAGGTTGACTTGATGATGGATGGGTTACTCTTTCACGCTTAAACGGATTAAGTTTAAATTTAGAACAAATATAGATATTAATTATCTAAATAAACACATAGGATATCCCGTACTTTCATCCCGTGGAATACTTAATTTAAGACTTTGGTTATTATCTTAATTCTAAATTCCACACAAACGAAGGCACGGGATGTTACTAGTTTGTAAATAAATAGTTGAGCAATCACTTAAAGGAACGGTTAAAGGTAGTTAAATTTCAAATTAACATTGGAGATAAATTAAAATCTTCTGACACAGTCCTATTGACACAAATACATGTCCATAGGTACACAACTAGTGTATACCTACTGATTATGCAAGGAACTTAGTAAAACTGCCTTGCCTTGATGTGGAATGCCTGTAGCGTCAAGTATGCCCAGCTATCAGCTGTCTATATTATATTTATTAAAGTTATTTCAATTAAAATGGTCATGTTAATCATTGATTATCCCACAAATCACTCTTATTTTTTTTGTAAATACTATCCGACATGTCGTCTCCTTGTGGTGTAACCCTGACCTTGTAAATGTGACAAATTTTAACGGAACATATATTTTTTTAAAGGATAAAAGGAAGATTTTTTCGTAAAAAAGAGGTGGACCTTAATATAGGATCAAATAAATAATGAGAATCAATTAATTAATATTTTTCCATTAAAATGTATCGTTATCAATTATATTTCAGTTTTCTGTTTTTATACATATATCCCTAATATAAGTACGACCAAGTAAGTATAGTAAGACTTATCTGTCTTACACAGATTATTTTCTACTTTCCCTACCGAAAGTAGAAAAGCTGATGCACTTCTATGACAGTTTAAATATACAAATACGTAGAACAATATTATCACACCAAATATTGCTAATTTGAGAATACACTATTTCCTCAGTGCAAGACTATTATGAACTTTATAAAATTTATGTTTTCCATTTTGTTTAATTGCAAGGACAATATTAAAATTATTCAATTAAGTAAGTCAATTTTGCGTCATAAAGTTACCAATTTCACAGCCAATAAATGCACGCACAGGTTGTCCACGATGTCATTAAAGCAGACCTATAAATCCACCTGAATTGTATCAATCAGCAACCTGGTGAAAGGGATGGAACCAGTCCTCGACCTTCGCGTGTCCAATGCCTGGCCAAGACGTCATTAGCAACTGGATTTCCGCATACCCACATGAACTTATAGGTACACGCATTTAAATTTCTGGTTCAACACCACTAAATTACATGGTGACTGCGAAAATTACATTCATGAACTTTTGAATTATCTCAACATTTTGTTAAAGAAAGAAATTAAGTAGTAAGTAAAGATTTTTTAATTTTGTTCCGGATAATTATTTTTATTCTTTGTCATATAATTACGGTAATCACATTAAAATATTTACGCACGGTTCATCGAGTTCGAGATGCAATTCGACTAATGAGTGTTAACTTACTGCGACCTCGATTTAGCTTGCATTAAATGTATGATTTATCTTCATTAATTGGTGTTCATAATTACCTGTAACAAAAACAAATTGATTAACATTTCATTGAGACTTAACAAAGATGTTGACATTTCAGTAAGTAGGACGTACGAGTAGGTACTCTTATATTCTGTGCGCATGCCCTTACGACAGCCGGCCTTTCGACGTAACGTAGCAGCGACTGCTTGCATACGAATTTGTACGATATAAACCAATCTAATTTAGTTTGAGTTAATTGAATTTCAAGGCAGGATGTTTTGCAATATTATTTAGAAAGTTTTTGCGATCATTATTTTTAATTAATTAAAGTTTGTTTTATTATTATGGATAAAATCGGTATCAATGATTAATCAGTAAATTCTACCAGGAAAGGACTAAAAAATTAACAATACCAAATTGAAAAATCGTAACAGAAAAGGCATGAGGCCTGCGTAGAATAAAATCATCGTAATCTGATGTAATAGTTATCACAAGAATGTTTTATAGTCACTAATTAAATTATAGTGACAGACCACACGATTGCTCTAATGGGATACGCCTTAAAAACGTCCAATTAATTTGAACTGATTGAAATGAGAACGTAGATGTGAGGTGACACGTGTCAGAGCCGTAATCACGACATCCACGTCGAGGTCTTTAATTACATACAAGACACTCCGCGGCTGACCGAAGCCTTGAGAGCAAATTGTAGAACGTTTGTTCCGAGAAAAAGTTACGGATGCTTTTTATGAACAGCTAACAGTGTAATAAACTTATAACTAAGAAAAAAATATTGAATACACAATCAATATCAGTATGTCATCACAATCCTTCAGGTGAACCATATTTCTTGGTTGACCAAATTGAAAAATCGAATGTTTGCGACTGCTGTAAGTTGTGTTAATGTGGTTCTCAAAAAGGAATACGTCTGTAGAAGCCTAGCCTAGCCTAGATCCATATTTGTGTCGGGTTCAGATAAAACATATTTGGTGAAAGGGAAACCGCATATGACTGTAGTGCATTTAAAGCTAAAGAGCATTAAATACTTTCTGTTATTAAACTTAATAAGTTCCTGAATGTGAGCATTGAACGTCAACATTTAAACGTAATTACAGACAAGTTCAATAATTGCAGAGCAGATAATAAAGTCGTACTCAACTCCATAATGATGGGGTTGCGAACTTAACACATAAACACATGTTTTACTGACAGCGTACGTCTATAACATATTAATAGTAAATCTATAACGTAATCCAAATGTTTGCATAATCCGATATCTTATAAAAGCTCCATTTTCAAACCGGTCGATTCGACCTTGTATCGTTGAAGTAGGCGTTCGAGATCTGTCAACTGTTATGAAAAGAGAAGTGTTAGTTTAAGAATAAATAAACAAAGACGACGTTGCAAGGTTAGTGCGTCCGCCCTAGCTTCCGGCGGAACAAAATCTTGAAAATCTCGACAGTCAATTGACCATAATACATGGGTGTTTGACCTCGTATTGTGCTTTCGGCTACGTTCACATAGGAAGCAATAAAACCGAGAGTACACAGTTATGGAATCGTTTTAATTGCAGCTAATGAGTGTATTCTTTATACGCAATGTTCATAATAAAGTTGCGAAACATTTTGGTGGGCTCCACAGTTTTATACCTTTGCACGAACAACAGCATTGAAACGACAATTGTAATGAGATCCGGTTATTTTTTTATCTGACAGATACTTGTTTAGTCTTCCGGGTATTTGACATGGGTAAAATAATCTCTTGGATTTTTTTTCATGTTATCAATGCGTGTTGGTTTGACAAAGATTGATTTATTCTACTTAATTTGAGAATCGATTTGCTTGGTATAAAATGGATTATTGTAAAATCCTTCAATTTACTGCACATTCCTAGCTTAATTCTGAATTCACATTTAATTACCAGCCGACTGACGCATGATCGGAATTTAATTTAAATGAATTCAGAAATAAAGGAATTTAAGCTAAGTTTTAAAGTATATCGACAATCTATCAATACAGACACCAACAGTATTCAGTATTAGTTGTTATTTAAAAAGTAGTAATCAGTTCCATTGTACACAAAAACCATAGTGATTTTATTATTTTCTATTAATAAAGTTTGAGATTATTAAAACAATAGTTCGAAATGTAATGAAAACAAAGCGTATTTGAACTAACTAAATAGAGAGTTCCTACATGGATTTCATGATTCAGGTTTAAACACCTTTTCGATAAATTCCAATTAAATTATTTAGCAGATCAGTTCATACAAATTCTGCTCCATTTTTGAATAGTAGGTATATCTGGAGAATAGGTGGTAAAACAGGCCCTAAGCAGCTTAATTTCGTAACAACCATTCCATGACTATGCCTACACTAAGTATACCACAATCACCTCAATACCAAATACCAGGCCGACAGGGGCAATAAACGTTTACTATATATTTCAATATCTTACATAGTTTGCACGAAACTTATAGCACAACCTTATTTTATTGCGCGAACTGTAGTACTTAATATGATCAATTAAATTGCATGACCGTTGCATCAAAGCCTTAAAGCAATTACATGCAATAGGGGTGTCAAGTAACGTATCGCGTGAACACATCAGGGATTTCACGTTTTATTAATTGTATGCAATAAATTCAGCCTCCCAGGCTTCGTCGGTAACTCGAACCGAAGAAACCCGAGAGTACCCGAAGGCGCTTTCGTAATAATCGTGTGCGCAGGCTGTCGTTGTCCGCTACACGTTTAGTTTTAATTAAAACAGTATTACGGTTGCCATAGAGACGTTCGAAATGGACGTTTGTAATTGGTTACAATTTTCTTTAGATTAGAAATTACGTATTTAAATTTGATTTCAACGGCTATGAAGTCTCATTCATGACAACAAATGGTTTCCTTATGAGGAAAGTCTTTTCAAATAGCTTGGTAATCTCAATGTTCTATACATGTATTGTATAGAGCATTGCGTTGGAACATTGTCTTAGATTATCACATAACACACAACTAGATAATGACGACACGGTTGGGGCAGTGGCTGAGCGATCGACTGCTGCGCAGCGTGTTGCGGGTCCGATTCCCGCCCAGGGTAAACATTTGTGTGATGAGCACTTGTGTTTGCCTTGTATCTGGGTGTTGTTTATCTATATATGTATGTATTTACAAAAAAAAAATGTATTTGTGTATGTATATCAGCTGTCTGACACCCATGGTACAGGGTCTCCCTAGTTTGGGGTCAGATGGCCGTGTGTGAAAATATCCTCACATATTATTATTATTTTTACATATTATTAACTAACACTGACTCTATAATTAAAAAGCACGGAGAATTAAAATTAATCACCTGCTAATCCAAGACACAAACTAGACCACACACAGCTTAAAGCGACTTAACAATGCAACATGGCTTAGCTTGAAAATAACAACATGCATTCACTCGAGTCACTTGCTGAACAATAAATTCAAATAACACTAGAGGGGCTAGACAGCTTAGAAGGCGATTAAAAAATAAAAAAAGCCATAACTTAAGTACAACTTGACTCTACTTTCGTAACATAGATTATAAAAAGAAGTTCAACTCATTTTGGTTAGCTAAAGCATTTTGCTGTTTTGCAAATCCAAGATGAAACTCGTTGTTTATTTACGTTTTCGTAGTAATAAAAGTAGAAATGCCAATAACATACATACGTACCAAGAAAACTTCAGATTAAATCTAATCTATCTTCCAATATATAAAAATCTCATATCATATTATAGTGTTTGTTATCGAAAAGATAAATGGGCCAAGGACGTAACCAACTGGTGACAATATAAACAATATAAAGATGGGAGGACGGCATCAGAAGAGTAGCAGGTATTACGTGTAGAAGGAAGGCACATGATCGCAGTCTGTGGAATGTTTAGGGAAGGCCTGTGCTGGGAAGCAACACAATCTTCGCGAAACTGGTGTCCAATAATAAAACTTAGCACGTAAGAAAAATATGTAATAAGTAAGATTGTTGAATAAAGGCTATTATTATAATTATTTTCTGGGTGATAGGGATTTAAGGATTGTCACCCATCCCTATAACCCTAGCATCCCTAGCATGGATGGTAGGGCTCATTTCAGCAAGAATCAATGTCTAAAGATGTTTATAAATTAAACGTATTTTTGGTAGATTTAGACTGAGATTAAGCGGCGAACGTTCTTAAAAGTCACTAGAATCTCTTCCAGAAATTTTTTTTTGCAGAATAAACCAGCTGAACTGTCGCGGTTACAGTAACTTCCTACCGCGAATAGAGTAACAACCACAAGAGTTAACCACCGTTAAGATCTTACTACGGAAGAGTGATATCGAGATACGGTGGGCAGTGAAAATGCATTCCTTGCTGGAGCGATGCGGAAAGCGGAGAGATGCGCCCGACCGGGGAACGACAATTATACTCAATGTAGATGTCATGTGCTGGATGTGACAGAGGAATTGTTGAAAGCGTAATTAAATGGGACAATTTCGACGGTGGGTAATTGTACCTAACTAATGAGATTTTTTACCAATAGAAAAACCGTTATTTTAGTGTTCCCCGCCTGATCCTGTGTTTGTTTGTTTTAAACCTTGTTTAAAACATTATAAAATACGTGCTTTGCATCAGTCTAATTATGAATATTTGTATGCCAGTATTAGCTGACATAGCGTTAAAACTTGTACTTGCAGTACAATGAATATAGGTCTACCGCCAGAATGAACTGTATGGTGATGCCTGATATATCCGCTTGACGGTTAATATACTACTACTACGCTTTTTTTTATTCTTTTTTAATAACGGGTTGTTATCCACACGGATACGTCAACCCCATTGCAGCTGTTTGTAAATAAAGTTAGAGGTACCTTTAATTTTATTTACACACAGCTACAATACTACTACGCTACTATATTATGTTACTTGGAGTCTTCTTGCCTTTGTTTAACTATTGTGACAGTTTAATGTCAGGGTTACATGTGCTTCTTACATTTTAGTGCAAATCTCTCGTACATAACACCGACCATCGACCGAACATCGATCACTATTTGTAAGTGATCGAAAGTACTACTCAACTAAAAACGTCCTACCTACCCACTATGTAACTACCCGAACTACACTCAATTCATCATGGAAACTACACCACAAATCACAATGTCATATCTAGTAAAACGCGATCTCTGAATTGTTTTCCTTACACTACCATTATACGTGAAGATGGTAGCACGCGTGATAGGCAGACGCGGAACAGTAATCTCAATGAAATAGAAACAACTGACTTTTAAATAAAACATTTAATAACAGTTGTGTTTGAGAATCACGCGAATTCGCATGCAAGTAAATAAAGGCATCAGAACTTTTTTGAGTTGCTGTGGCTGAGAGATGCACACAATATTTGAACGTCATATTACGCCATTTACGCCAATTGAATATGAAATTTATAGTTTTGAAATAAAGTTTAAAATCTATCAAAGAAATCTGATAGACTGTTGTAGCTTGATGTGCTGGCCTCTGTACAATGAAATAAAATTACGAGAACGATGACGATAACGTGTTTTTGAGGAATCATTTTTATTATTCGGTTTAGAGAGTTCAATTCATCAACCTCACTAACTACCTTCAACTTTTCTGACTAAATGACTGACTCTTTGACAATTTTAAAAATGCCTGTAAATTACTTTGAGTTGAAAAAAAGTCAATAATTCTTAAGAAATAATATGTTTATCATAACATGTTATTCTTTCTTATATCAACAAACATAAAATTACAATCACAATCTTATTTCAGCGAAGTCATTATAAATATAAAAGCCATCAAAGAAATCTTCGCAAGGCGAATTTGAATGACTAAAGAGATTTTATAATGCACACTCACGCATCCGCCAGAAACCCTTGAATTAACGTTTTATCGCAATGTGATACTAAGACCTTACACAATAAACCACTTAAGTACTTCTTTCTTTTTTATTTTTCGTGTAAATATTGTACATAAATAACCATGTACAAATAAATAATCGAGAATGCATATTTTGGAATTTCTGTTAATATAATAAATAGATTTTATTCTTGGCGTACTTGTTCTTTTGTAACTACATAACGTAAAGTTAGGTAAAAATATTTTGACTAATGTACCTACCTGCATTTGGTAACGCATCCATTTTTAATTTTTCTTTAGAAATTCGAGTTCTCTACTGCTTCGTTAGGCGTTGGTGTGCAAGCAATTTCTTGATTTTATCTTTTCATAGCATTTTTCGGATATTCCATTTATATCCAGACTCGCAACGCATAATTTCCGAATTTCCGGCCGAAGTAGCTTTTACAAAAAGCTCAAAAGGAGATGTTATCTGTTTAATTATTTTAAAGTATTAATCTCTGATATCGAATAATTGATCTATTTGATAATAAAATATAGCTTAGATATAGCTCTCAGGGATAAAAACCAGTAGCTCAGTGGCGTATTAGGGCGTTGAAACAAACAAACAAACAAACTTTGCAACTTTATAACATTAGTATAGATACCTAATATAAAATTTCCCTGTTTTTGCCACAATCAACATTATTAAAATATCTACTAAATAAAAGTACACATTTACAGCTCAGCGGAAATTTCAACACTTCATACTGGTCGTGGATTTGAATTAGCATGCTCAGAACTAGGATTACGAAAATGGTATAAAGTCTCTAGTGTAGTCGACTAAAAGTAGCGATCACGACGCTTATTATATAATATAAACATAGGTATACGGAATTCGTGACAAACCTAACGTTATGTGGACAAATGTGGCCGTGAGTACTAAACTTACCATACATAATGTGACAATATTATTCTAAAGTAATGTCTTATACGGCTAAGTACCTATTTAGAATAATAAACGGGTCATTTAAATAATTTTGTTGAAGTAATTCAGGATAATATGTTTCGTAAGAAAGAGTAAAGTAAGCAAGTAAGAGAAGCGGCTAGGAAGATAATATGATGGCTGAATTCATATAGCCCTAATGATTTGTGAGATATGGTTAGGGTAAAATGATGAGGTGGACCGACGAGATGGTCAATACTGCTGGACGAGGTTGGAATAGGAAGGCCCAGGACTGAGACAAGCGTGTATTGCAGGATGCCAACAGCATTGGGTGACACCTGTTGTCACCCGAGAAGAATGAAGAATTGATGAGCAAATGAATGATGATTTCAGAAGGATCAGCTGCCTGGTTAATGCCTGTACAGATCGTTGATCACGAAAAGCAAAACTTTGAATGCTATTCTTACAAATAATACAGAATTATTCTTATATACTAAACCGTAGACAAAGGAGTTAACGAGGTTTAACCACTAAACATCACCGCCCGTTAATCCGTGACAAAAGCTTACGCAATCTGCTGGTTGTAACCACACAAAACTTAAATAATGGGCATAATATTTAGTACATCGTTTATCAAAATTATCATAAGAATTAATAATATTGAATAAATTGAATAAATTGAAACATCATAGGTGGGCAAAGACTGTATAGAATTGAAAATTAAATTATATACTTAAAGGGTCTTTGAGGATTCAATTCTTAAGGGGGTCCTAGAAGGGTCCTAGAAACATTGGCAGCGATTAAAATGCATTTCATGACAATGAAAGCATTGAATGGTGATGATTAGTTAGACAACTCGATATTTATGAAATTTTCTACTAAGTATATCGATAGGTAGCTGTACGATAAATTAACAGTCCTTTCGACCTGTCAGGACACGAAATGTCTTGTTTCATTGCCTTACTACAAAAAGAGAAACACCTGATACAAAATGCAATTATAATTTGATCTAAGAATCTGTTTACACTTCTTCCCACATTATCTATTTCATAAACTTGAGTGCGCAATCCGTTACGCTCTTGTTTGTACACAATGGGTCGACAACCTTTTCTCGGGTTGTGAACATAACTTTTTGATCTACTATAACAATATATAGATAGCATTCATGTTCATCTATTAGAGAAACCGTAGTAGCATCACTGATTTTGATACTTTCACGTCCGTCTTCCAAATCTTCTTCTTCTTCTGGTCGATGTTGCTACTTCCGGCTCTTTCGATTGAGAACAAACTCCTTACTCCACATTGTAAAAAACATTAAATTAGTGTCAAAAATATCAATACTCGAATTATTTCTTCGGCATATGTGGTATCTTGTAACTTTTCATCAATCTGTAATTTCCAGTTTACATAACAGACATTTTTATCTTTTACATAAAACTTTTCATGAGAATCTTCTTTTTGATATTTCCCACCAGTTCTGGATACATTTTAGCTTCAGAGCCTACGAAAGAAAGAAAGTCTGACGTGGGGGACCATTATTTATGAGACAGAATTTTTATGGAACATTGCGTTGGTATTATTGGAATTTATATATTCCATTTCTTTCCAACAAAAAATCTGTCACCGATCAATTGTCTAACGTGGGTGCAGGCCCTTAACAAGATAATGATGCCACCACACTTACCCAACACCAATTAAAAACAAAATGAATCATACGACTTGAATTGCGAGAAATGAGCCGTCACATCTTCTTGATGTTCCATATCATTCAACATTATGCAATTCTTTAAGAATTCCTACAAATATGGTCTTCGCCCTTAACAAGTCATCTCGTCTTGTTACATAAGTTTGTGAAAACACGATATTTTTGTTATTATAAATTGTTTGTTAACTCGTTTTGGTTTTACTTATATCTCGATTTTTTACCTAATTTAGTAATGTACAATGTTGGTGATTTGAACCTTAGACTTCTTGAACGCTTTCTGCATCGTCTTTGGTTACTGAAATCTTAAGTTACTATCGGGGACAGACAATGCCCTTGATTATTCTACGATTTCTTAATTGTAAAGTATTTATAAAAGTGAATTCATTACTTTTTATTATTTAATTGGTCATCTCGTTATATATTTCTAATTCCTTAATGACTATCAAGTTCAATTACTATTATTACTCTAATTATTACAATTGCCTGTTTCAACTGCACTTGGCAAATAATTGCTCTTCGTTTATTTGTATCTTTAAAGTTCAATTAAACTTGCGTAATGGTAACATTTGTAATTACATCAACGTAAAAAACGATAAAAGTCGTAAATGTAATCATAATATCTAAAAAATGTTCCTACATTTCTCTTTTCAAACACATCGATCCGGCTCTTTCTTTCAATTCTCAATAATTTGTTGATTGCACTCCGATATCGATTTAATGTACTTTAAAACCAATAAAAACAATTACATCATCGAAGTTACTTGAGTAAACATAAATAAAATGAAAAGCACAAGCGATGAGTAGGAATTTCATATTATGTAGTTACAATTTTAACTACATTGGTAAATCACATAACTACTTCATTGCATACCGATCAAGCAGTGAAAACCGACAGTGATCAAATTACAGTATACAGATTAGAAAGTACAGCAGAATAATAATTTGAATTTCATATCACGATTTCAAAAAGCACATAGTAATGCCCCAAATATATACAAATTCTTGGTAAACAAAACTCGAAACGCTCCAGAAATGCAATTGACAACATTTCATATTTTTAGCCTACCTGTATTATAACGTTATATAAAAGTAAATACAAATGTAGGGCACCCGTATTTTGCCGTTTTTCAAAATTATGTACTTTTCATTCATAATTTTAACTTTGAAATTAGGTGTATTATAAAAAGACGTAAGCGCCAAATGACGTCATACTTACGGTGGAATAGCGTTTTATCCTTTGGTTTACTGTGACCCGGCAAAAAACTATCATCATTATTATTAGACTTCATATAATTATATGACATTGACGTGTGTCTTATTTGACGTTAATGTTTTCATATAAACCATTGAAATGCATAAGCAAAGGTAAACTACCTCATTCCACCGTATATGTGACGTCATCACATGCTTTTTGGTTTTACAAATTTTTCTCAGAAATGAAGAAATAAAAAAATATAAAAAATATATATTTGGAATCAGGATACGAAAATAAGGAAATGGTATTTTTGTTTTAAGGTCGTGTCAGTTTTGAAATGTTGTCAATTGTAGAATTGTATTACAAATTCAAAAAGAAATTCAATCTATATCATGATATACCTGATATGAATATAATACTACATATCATGACAATGAAGTATAGATAACTATAGCAGGTGCTTTGAACGAACCGCCTTAAGGCTGTGTGCAGAATTGAGTCAAAAGTTTTCACTATTATGTATATGGCATGGCTCTATGAACATAATACATTTGTGCAAAATTTAAACAAACAAATATATAATACCTTTGCATTCTGTCTTAATATATTTTACAAGCTGTTAACTGTCTGGTGTCGTCTTTAGACAGACTTATCACAATATATATAAAAACTAACAGAGCAATTTGCTTTTTTGCTTTTCCCTTTATTTTGTGTTCAATAAAGAGTATTCTATCCACATCATGCTCACTGGCGTCAAAACTGTTTTGATATAAGGACGAAACTGTTTTAGACAAAACTATTCCGACTTGTGACAAAACTGTTCTGTCAAAGACAAACGAAACTGCTTTTCCTCTGGTGTGTTCACTGTCTTAGCCACAAGTCCTTAGTAGTCAGATAGTTTAAGTTCATGCTGCAATTGCTCCAGTTTACGATATTACATAAACTACCTTATTGGACAAGTTTCTTGATACTATGGCCATTTTCACAGTAATGGTGTACGGGGTTCAAGACATATTTAATGTTGCAACTGTCATGACAGAACGTAATGGTATTTCTAACAATTTTGACATGAATATGGAAAGTGGAGAAGATCTTACCGAGCTAACAGATGAGTAACACTTTAATGCAAACTAGGAATAAGAGAAAGAAGTCGAAAAACAAAAGAAGTATGAAAAGTACTTGAGAACCTTGAACACTTCAATTAAGGTTTTTACGATGAACGGTGCTATGTTTCGGTTTGAAGGTGTAATTACAGGTACCTACATGAGACATTTCAACTTGGTTCATTGGATAACAACGCATTTGTAAGGCTTTTGGTAATGCAAATATACCTATATAGGTAGCGGTGACAGCTTATCTTCAGGCCGCGTCGATTTGTTTGCCATAAAAATATTTTAATATTTCATAAAAATGTAATGTTATGTTAATAGATTAAATTAAAATATACACACCTTATTAGATTGTACTTGTTGTAATGTTTAATAAGTAGATTTGATATTATCAGATCTACCTTCTTTATTTACCCACTCATTTACTGCGATTCCTGAAAATCAAATTTCTATAAAACAACAAAATATGCTCTGATTTTTACATTTATAGGATTACTTGACTTACTGAAGATTCGGACATAATATTATGTTCGGACACAGTGTCATAACGATATTTTTGTGACAGATGATTTGTACACCAATAAAAAAGCTTTTTTGTACAATCGGATAAAAAACTTTCAATGAACGAAATCCGTCTTCCGTCCAGCCCATAGTTAGAAAAAAACAGTTTTTATCGTTATGGCCAAACGCAAGCCTATTGGTAAAAAAAAAGTATTCAGTAATCTATAATTGATTGTGTTTATGGAATTTCTTGCTGGTTCTTCTCCATAGGCACCTACTGTTTGAAACGAGCACTAGCTTCAACTCGCTGGCTAACTGAGTGCTTGTTAATTAAAAGTGTGTGTAACTGGATTATTTGAAATAAACGATTTGATTTCAATCCACCTGATCTATTCAATTTATACGAGCACTACAAATAACCAATTCATTCAATTTCTTTAGTTACAAAAGTTCTTCGATATTCCGTCTGAAGCAGCCAATAGAATTTAATACATCGGAAATTTAGGAAGAAAACGTCAAGGATTTCTTCTTTATTATATTCGAATGTAATAGAAACTTGTTTCTATTTCCTTTAGTATTTGTTTGCATCCCGAACAACCACGCATTTGTCGTGTCTATGTGATTTGTTGAAAAGAAGGTCGTGTGTAAACGCATTGAGTGCATGTTGACCATGTGAGAATTACTATTATTGAAGGTTTGCAGTAATGTCAATGTTAAAGACACTTTTATTCTGTTCCGTTGAGATGTTCTCTTGTACATAATAGCAACAGTTGACTCATATAGAAGGTCCAGTAAACTACAGTGTTATTTAACACAAACCGCTGCAGGTTACATATTTCCAGTCCTACCGTACAAAATGTGCCCTAGTTCGGACCTTTAGTGATGGCGAAAGATAAATATCGATTTAAATGTAACAGACCAGGAAAGGCTGTAGTAACGGGACACGTTTCGTAACCTATTGTCGATATCTCGCTAAGATCTAAGACATTACTGTGGCGGAATTGTCGATATTTTCCTTACGTAAGTATAATGTTCAGATGTGAAATGATTTGTATCGTAAACATTGGAAAAGTATTGTTCATTCATTATTTAGTAGTATGTGTTTCTAGTAGCATGCCGTATTTGAATTAATGTGCATATTGCGTTCGTTTATGTTAGATTATGCGTTTTGGTAGGCATATATTATTTTCACCCGGAAATATTTAAAGTACATTAATCTATTATATACCTAGTACCTACTTATCACAAAAAACATTTAATGAAAATATACCTATCACAAGTCAGAATATGTTAAACATTATACTTATAAGTATAATGTTAAACAAAAACAACTTTAACTCTTTATAATAATTATAAAGAGTTAAAAATGATTTTTGTAAGAAGTAATCTTTATAACTACTGGTCCCATTTAAAAAAAAATATTTCACTGATTCACTACACTACTTTGCCAAATGTCATATTTTTTTAAGGAAAGGACTTACACGCAAACGAAGTCGCGAGACGCTATTATCTAATATTACAAGTAATGATTTCTTACAAATACAAATTACCAGAACAAACGTAATACCCAATTTCTTATTTCAACAAAGCCTCCATAACGGAACCGCAAATTGAAACAAAACACTTCACTACCGATTATCGATTATAACAAAATCGATATTTCGAAATCGTTTCCGAATCAAGTCGGGTGACAACCCGATACGACTAGTATACAGGTTGATTGGCACAAGTGCATTTTATGTAATGTATTGCTGAAACTCTTGTCTGGCCGTAGTGACGTGGTAACAAAATTGATTAAGAACTGGTATTTCTAGTTCGGTATGGTACGGTACTCGCGGATTAAGTGACAATGTAGGTACCTGTTACAGTGTGTGGTAATTTGTGTCCAAATTGGCGAGACTAGTAATTTTGTATGGCTATTCTGATAAGTTAGTGTGCGAGTACTGGTAAAAGGTTTGTGCTCACGTTTTTGCCTTAATGATAAATTGTGTAACGGTATTGTTTTGCAATTTTGGTTATCGCTGAACGCTAAACACTTGTTTAGCTAAGCGCTTGTTTAGATAAGTACTTAGAAGTTAGTTAAGGAACTTTCCTTAACTAACTTCTAAGTACTTAAGTATGAAATTAGGTATTTTAAATTAGCAATCGGATCGGATCGATATTGTTATGTTTATATTTATTTTTAAGTTTTGTATATATTATATTTAATTATTATTAATTTAACACTTCATTACTGAGAAATGTAATTTACATATAGTATACAATTTATATAGTATACAAATATTAATGTGGATAAATAGAGAGGTAGAGAAGGGCCAAAGAAAAGATGGATGGATTGTGTGAAGAATGATATGAATGAAAAGAGTTTCAGTGATAGCATGGCGGTTGACAAGATAGAATGGAAGAAGAAAACGTGTTACACCGACCCCAAGTAACATGGCACAAGGGCAGGAAGATGATGAAATGTATAATAATAAATGAAAAACAAGATAATAATAAAATGTATATGATACTAGCTTATTCCCGTGATTTCGTCCGCGTAAACATCGGTTATCGCGGATGTAGACGAAGTTGCAGAATAAAAAGTAACCTAATATGTCCTTCTCCAGGGTTCAAGCTATTTTATTACCAAACATCATGAAAATCTGTTCAGTCGTTTCGTCGTGAAAACGTAACACACAAACAGAGTTACTTTCGCATTTATAATAAGTATTACATTAGTATCGGTTATTTATAAAAAAGGAGGAGTTGGTATGGTATAAAAAAATTCGTCCACATCGCTGTCAATGGAATAAATACTCAAAAAGCTGGCAGTTCTCGTAAAACCGTCACTCGCACCCTTCAAAGTTTCCATTGCACTCACTTAGGCCACCTCTTTACGAAAGTAAGTACCTAGTCACTTGTTTTTTCAGTATTCCAAAATAAATGAAATGCGGTAAAGATATAACTATTATTCAACAAATTATTGTGTAATAATCAACATTTTTATAACCACTTTGTTAGCCATATAAAATATTATTATTACCTATCGTGTCGTGTCCTTTATAGCAAAGTGGGCCAAGTAATTGTTTATAATAAATGCCTAACAGTCGCCTAAAGACCTTGAAGTTGTGATAACGGCCATTATCAATATGATCGAGCCGTAGAACATGCTGGACCTTAGGTCTAATTGATACCTACTTTAGTTTAACAGTTTATATACCTAAGTAAATATAAGAGTAAATAATACTAAAGTTATACCGTGCATAGACATTGTACAGTTATAGTCAAAAGAAGCTTTTATTAAAGATAATTTTCCGAATCTAGTATTACTTTAAACTAGTATAGCACGTCCGTATGGTGTCGGACGTAAAGAATAGCACCATCCCATATCTTCCCGTGGGTGTCGTAAGAGGCGACTAAGGGACGTACAGACAGCGTCATAAACTGCTTACCCCCCGTGCGTTGAAATTTCTTCGCATAGGGGGTTAGCAGTTGATGATGCTGTCTGTACCAGAGAATGGGCAGCAGCGTTCTTTGTGCATTTGTAGCAACCATACTGCGATCGCCAACCCGCCTGCCAAGCGTGGCGATTATGGCAAAACCCCCCCTTGGGAAAGGCCTATGTCCAGCAGTGGACGTCTTTTGGCTGAAATGATGAGTATAGTAAATATCGGAAGTATTCCTGTAATTAGAGAAAAACTATTCTTTATCCGTAAAATCATAATTAATTTTGTTTGAATAGGTATCATAGCTTTTCAACCTGGCAATCGACACCAAAAATATCCACACTGGTTCCATTGTTCAAATTTCAAATTGTATAACACAGATTTTAAAAAATCATTCCATAGATAATCTAAATCCTAACCTACTTGCTGAATTACGTAACGCGTTCAAAGAGGTTCTAATTAATATCGTTGTCAGTACTGAAAGAGTCCTAACACTGACTTCTTAAGCTCCATATTAGATTGATTTATTATCTAGAATAAAAGAAACTGTATCTGACAGATTGCTTTCAATAGCAACTGTTATTTTCCGTTTACGAAATGAAACAGATGTGTTTTGAGTGTTGACTATTGCGCAATTGTTTCGCGTGCCGTCTGTCAGTTGTTTTGAATGAAAGATGGCCACGATTTGTTACAATTTGTAATGACTAATACATTATATCTTATCTAGTTAGCTACATTTCAATAGCTTGTCATCCATCATCTTTTAAATGTACAGAATATTTCTTTTGACATAAATATAATTAGTCCGAAGAGTCTTGTTGGTTGTTTTTGATCTTGTACTTAAACTTTTTTGATAGAGTGTCTTTTTTAACAAAAATTTAAATCGTTGGAAGTGCCCCATTGCGTCCAATTATTTCCAACGTCTATTTTACTTGCACAAGATGCGTAAGCTCACTTTCCTTAGTACTGCCACTTTTACTCATCAGGTAATTAAGTACGCTGAGTGTACATCTAATGATTTAAATCTTTGTTGTCAGACATATTTTTTACATGCTAATAATTTTTCAAAATGTTAGGTACATATATCTGTTTTTTTTTTACACAGCAGCCAGACTGTAATTATTCAATGTCATATAGCTCCAATATAGGTAGACTAGTTTGAATCCATCTTATTCAACTTACAAGTTTTAGAACATCTGTAGAGTTTGGGATAATATTGATGATGATTACCTGTAACAAAAATAATATAAACGTTAGTGTTGCCATTTAAAAAAACATGTAGGTACTAGAATCACTAACACATTACATGAAAAAAAAATCGTTTCATATTCGTGGCTCATTTACTTTTTGCATTTTTATTTTTATTGCCAGTGAAGCATGTACACGGTAATGTTAAAAAAAAAACTTCTTTTGCAAACGAAATGTGACAAAAACCAGGAAATTGATTTTCCATACAAACATGGACCTCCATCACCTCAATTCAACATCCATTTTAACCATAATTGACATAACTATCGATTCGTTCTGCTCGTATTACCATGCGTTCTCGATTCTAGGTACTATCGATTATTGACTCTGATAAACGGCCTTCACTTACATAATACTTTGCACCAGTTTCCGATCATATTTACGGTGCGACGCGATTAATCGCAGCCCTCGATTTCGCTAATCGATTAATGAATCGATTACAAGCTCGTTAATTGAGTGTTTATTTGGCAGTCATTAATTATTGTCTTTTGTTATTTCAATTAGGGGTTCCTCGGAATGTGTTTGTATAATTAAGGTACTTAAGTAAAAACGCTTGAAAATTAGATAATAATAATAATAATAATAATATAATAATATGTGGGGACATTTTCACACACGGCCATCTGACCCCAAACTAGGGAGACCCTGTACTATGGGTGTCAGACAGCTGATATACATACACAAATACATTTTATTTTTTTTTGTAAATACATACATATATAGATAAACAACACCCAGACACAAGGCAAACACAAGTGCTCATCACACAAATGTTTACCCTGGGCGGGAATCGAACCCGCAACACGCTGCGCAGCAGTCGATCGCTCAGCCACTGCGCCAACCGTGTCGTCAAAAAATAAATGTATGTAACGTATGCTGTCAGTATGTCTCATGATAGATCATCCATATTTATAGATGTTTAAGCAGTTGCAAGCAGTTTGCTGTCAAGTTTTTGACTAAAATAATTATCATGGCCTCAGTTTCGTAACTAAGTCAACTTCAAAATCGTCAGTCTTCCCGTTGGCAACAGTACATTGTACATCCAAAACTTATACTTTGAACTGATCTAAATTTAAAAATCCACAATTACTTCGAAAAAGCTTTTTACAAAAAAGACAACCGCCTTTATTTTCCGCTTTTTAGTACCTCCTTCTTATCCTAATTTATTAAGAAACAGCAACACGGTTAAAACAGAGATTGAAAGTTAACTACTCCAAAGATTGAAGAAACTAAAACGTCGTCTATGTAAAATTTTTGAGTATATTATGTTGATTTTTCAAAAAGTGCTGAATCAATTTCGATAAAATTTATATGGGACCACCTCTGAGGCATACCCTATCCATGAAAAGAATAAAAAAAAAGAATTTTCAAAATCGGTTCACGTTTGCCGGAGAAATCGCGTAACAAATCGCGTAGCAAATCGCGTAACAAATCGCGCACTACTTAATGCAAATTTGATACTTCTATGGTTTTCTCATGGATGCCATTGTCAGAACTGAACCAAATTAAAATGGGACCACAATCATCAAAATCGGTTCACCCAGTTCAAAGTTCTCAAGTAACAAACATAAAAAAAAAGTACAGACGAATTGATAACCTCATTCTTTTTTGAAGTCGGTTGAAAAATGGATGGTTGGTTCGTTTTGAGAGTGGAGACCGTGTTTGGGCAAGCGTGTGTGAGCCTGCGGCACTATGAACCAACGATTTGAAGAAGGTGGCTGGCAGCGAATGGATACGGGCTGCCCAAGACTGGGTTGGGTAAGGCCTACGTTCGGCAGCGGACGTTAATAGGCTGATATGATGATGATGACCCTAAATTAATAAATAAAATAAGTTCGATATAATGCCTGCTCTATTTGTGTTGACTCTTAGTCAAATCAAATGCTGTCGAATAGCAGCTGCGTTTGTCTTTTCTTTAAAGGAATGACATTGATGTGTGAGTGTTAATTATACTAAGTCCCAAATACCAAGTAATAATAGACCTTTAGAGACTGATGTAAATTAATAGATAAGAGAAAGGTTTGACACCGTCTGACAGCCACTTAATAATTTTGTGCATTGCAAACTCATAGGTACCTATTTTGTATTGTATGATAGATCGGTCTTTGTTAAATCCTTACGTTCTGCTTGTAGGCATGCGATATTTAGGATTGTTATGTAGGTATGCTAGGAAATTGTTGGAAAAATTGTAAGTAAATTCTTAACCATAATGAATTATCAACAAAAAATGTATTACAGAATACCTAGTTTAGTAAGATTATTTTTTAAATTTTCTTAAGGGTTTTCTTTAATATTATTTCCTTTGTTTTTATTTTTTCCTCATTAGTTACCTTTTTAAATATTAATAAGTCTGAAAATAATACAAAAAACATTTAAAAATATAAATAAAATATTAGCCCACCGGTATCGGGCACAGGGTCTAAGTAAGCTCCGGTGTTCATGGCTCCTGAGAAAGCAATCTACGCGCCGTGTTCAAGAGTACCGGTAGATAATATCTAGTAAAGTCAAAGTCAAAGTCAAATCATTTATTTCAATTAGACCATTAAAGGCACTTTTGAACGTCATATTGTAAAATTTGAATCTAGTTAGTATATTATTATTAAACAATGTACATTTCAATTTAAAGTTTGCTTAGGTATATGTCATACTTGCTACCCGCCCTGGCTTCGCAAGGGTGCAATGTAAATCAAACTATAGGTACGTATAAACATTCCTCTTAAATCACTTTATCTATTGATTAAAATACATTGCGTAGTTTAAAACATCTAACCGTACAGACGACGGGAGAGGCTTTATTTTACACTATGTAAAGATAGGTATGTATATATATAATAAATAGGTTAGAAGGGAAACGACATGAGAGCCATCAATACGATTTATTTACGTTATATAATAATTATTTGTTTAACCATTTAACAAAAGCTGTGGGCGGTCCAAGTGCTATAAATATCAACTTCACACTGTAATTTATCTTGCGCGTGCTCATCATTGAAGATGGCAAACCTTATTGCTTGTATTTATTTTATGTAACTGGTATTTTTTTAAAGGAGTGATGACCATCTATAAATTTCGTGTGGGACTAGTCTAGAAAAATATTTTTAAGAAAAACAAATTAGCACGCGATTTAGGTACCTACCTATATTTTTTTTATGTATAAATGTTTAAAATTCCGATTCTCTTATAGGTAATGATGTCATTATGTTCACATTTACATACATATTATTTAATAACTATAATTATGTATGTAAATATTTAATTTTCAAATTACTTTAGGTATACCTATTACTGCTCATATTCTCTTGTTGAACGTACTCATCCATGATATTAGTGCTAAACGAGGCTATATATCTTAATTTACATATACCTATATAAAAAAGGCGGTCTATTCAGTGAAAATCTCCTTTGAATTATGGTGATGTCAGTTTGAGGTAGGCCATCATTCCACCCAAGAAGCTTATAGCTAAAAGTGGAGGCAACACTCTAAATACCTAAGTGAAACCCACAGTGGGCAGACGCTCTCTTTCTGAATGCATACATAAGAACGAGACAGTGATATGTGTTTTCTTTATCTTATGAATGCATTCAGAAAAAGGGCGTCTGCCCACAGTTGGTTTCACTTAAGTGTTCAGAGTAGCCTCCACTTTACATAGAAGCTTCTTGATTCCACCTAATGTTATCTAGACACGCGCCAGTATGTCAAGCCAAGTTCCAAGAAAAATGTTTACATATATAATAAACCATACATGCGGTCCAGTCTGTGCACCCCAAAGAAAGATAATGTGGTATACAATTTTAATACAGACACATTTTGCGAGCCTGAGGTAATTAACCAAGCGCGAACCTTACACTCCAGTCTACTTAGAACTTTATTTACGTACAGTGGGCTGCATCAATTGGTTACCCCAGTTGTATTAAAATTAACTTTGCTACAACTTTGCAATTCAAACATCCTTAAGAATAACACAAAAAGTATTCATATGTCCAGACGAGATTCGATCCACCGCATCATTAGTTATACTTTGAATAAGGCGAGCTCTTACCAACTAAGCCAGTTAGGTAGACAATTATTTTACAAATTATCAATCTGCTTGGCGTTATAATTCTGTCTCTGTCTAATCGATATACGAGTATAATATGAACTCGCAGAGACTGCATAGTTTGTTAATTGAAGGTAGTTATGCATACATTTTACAAATCTATAATGAAATTACCGTCTGATGAGTCTAGTTTAGTTTCACCTTTCGCATACTATACGTGTTTGTGTTAAAAATAATTGAAAATGATTGATAATTTCTTAAGAACTAAGATTGTGGTTCTTTACGAACAAAATGCAAGCATTAAAGGGATTGCCAGACAGTTGGGCATAGCGGTAAATAATTATAATATTTTATAATAATAAAATAAATTGAACAGTATTTTTGTCACTGGATTGATTAACTTAAATTGTATTTTCTACACAGAGGAAAACGGTGCGCTTGTGGGTGCGACGTTATTTGGATACAGGTGATGTGAAGCCAAAACCTTTTGGGCGAAGAAGTTCAGACATTTATACAGACAATTGTGAATTCGCCATTCGCAACCACTCGCTCAAGTGCTCAACGACATAGCATTTCAATCGACACAGTGCGGAGGCACTTGCACGCAGCAGGCATTCACAATTATCGTCCAGCGAAGAAAATCCAATTGTCCGAAGCTCATCGGGCAGCAAGAGTTCGGTTCGCACAGGAGTTTATGGACTTCGATTGGGAAAATAACATAGTTATTTTCACGGACGAAAAAACTTTTAGGTCCGATGATGATGGTAAAAAAATACTATGGCGGAAACCTAACGAACGCTACAATCCACAAAACATATTACCGAACAGATCCAGTGGTAGAATAACAATAGGTAAATAAAGTGCCATACCTATTTAGTAAATAAATTATTGATGATAGATTTTATTTTATTAACATTATTATGAGAAATTAAGCTATTATTTAGCAATGTCTAGCGCCACAATATCTTAAACATTATACTTACTACCTCATAAACTAATATAATTACTAAAAAAAAACTTATTTTCAGGATACTGGGGATGGATGTCATCGATGGGTCCGGGCGAATTGACAGAAATAGGCGGGCGCATGAATGGGAAGACATATCTTCAAATATTGCTAGAGGTTATGTTACCTACAGTGCGTGTTGCGTATCCAGAAGGACAAATATATTTCGTTCATGATAACTGTGCTGTGCATCGATCCCGAATGGTGAAGGAGTGGCTAAGTTTACAGGCTGATATAACTGTTATCGCCTGGCCAGCTAAAAGTCCAGATCTTAATCCAATTGAAAATATGTGGGGTCAAATGATTTTAAATTGGGACTCAAGTGAATTAAAGTCCAAAGATAACCTTCAACAAGAAGTCATAAGGACTTGGGAATTGATGCGTGGCAGGAATATGGGATGGAATATGGTAACTCAAATGAGAAGCCGACTACAGCAAATAATACTCAGTGAGGGTCATCCACTCCGCTATTAACAAAACAATTTTTTTTTTTACATATTATTGTAAGTGGATCCTGATTACGATAATCCTATATATTTTTGATCCTGGAATCCCGTAATCCTGCTTATATCGTTATAATAAAATAAAATAAAGTGTCGACATTGACAAACTCTAAGAATAAATCATTTGACCTCATTATTTCATTATTGTGATTAATAACGAATAGTAGTTGGCGGTAGATAATATTTATGATTTACGAGAGATGTAAATTGTTTATTCATTAGAATGTTAACTAATGATAACATGTTTTTTCACTCGTTAATTATGAAAAATATTCTACTGCTCTGAAAGGTAAATTGTCAACCCTTAAAGGTAGTTTTTTTTTAAACTATTTTGCAGTGAAACGATCCAAACTGTTCTTAAGTTACGGATATCTATAATTTTATATAGTTAAGCTTTAATATTTATAATAAATTCAAGTAAAATAAATTATATTTCTTTCATTTTAATATAAACCTACTAGTTAAAACAATATTTAAAAAGAAAAAGTTGCAGAAATAGTATAACTTACAGAAAAACCAAATTTGATAAAAACAAAAACTAGAAAACCCCCGGGCAGTATCGAACTTGAATCAGCGAATTCACATGTCACATTTTCAACCTCTAGACCAACTAAGCTACTAACATTACTTTTGAAATATTCCTCTGCATTGTGGTTCATAACTATTTAAAAATTATAAGAATAAAACACAAAAACTTGCTATGCGGCGATCACGGATTCGAGCGTAGGTGCTTTCAAGGGGGGTAACCACATCGTGCAGCTGTCTGTACATGGCCAGACCAGATCATGGGCTAAAACAACCACAATGTGGGTGGGTCCTGAAAAACGCTCAGCAACATCGTGGTACACTCATGCGCAGAGAAACGGGATGAGCTTGAGGTTTACAGGCGGGATTGGCCCACATTAGCTCAAGACAGAGAAGGTTGGAACGGAGAAAGGGGGCCTGCAGTGAGATAATTCTGGCTGAAAATAAATACATAATGGTATTATACACTTACGAATTGCCCGAGGAGAGATAGAGAGCTGTTTACAATTTTAATACAAATACATTTTGCGAGTCTCAGGCAATTAATCGTGCACAAATCAAAGTGGCGACACGGTTGGCGCAGTGGCTGAGCGATCGACTGCTGCGCAGCGTGTTGCGGGTTCGATTCCCGCCCAGGGTAAACATTTGTGTGATGAGCACTTGTGTTTGCCTTGTGTCTGGGTGTTGATTATCTATATATGTGGGTATGTATTTACAAAAAAAAAAAAAATGTATTTGTGTATGTATATCAGCTGTCTGACACCCATAGTACAGGGTCTCCCTAGTTTGGGGTCAGATGGCCGTGTGTGAAAATGTCCCCACATATTATTATTATTATTATTTATAATCTACGATTTCTAGATACTGAAAATTTTACTGTGGAAAAACCAAATAACCCATTAGTCGACTGGAATGACCTTCAAAGACATGCTAGCGGTCTCCAGACCAACAAAGAGTAAATGTATCAGTTAGTATCAGCCTATCAATTGAATGCAAATTAATTGGCAACCTACGCCTATAGTACCCATATATGTTTTAATTGGATAAATATTGGGTAGGTAGGCACCGCAAGTAATGAATCTATAAAAAACATACATTAGTTTAAAATGCCATAGGTAATCATAATTAGGAGTGGGTGATACAAAATATCACATTTAATTTATAATATGTAGGTAGATACGAAATCACGTAATGTACTGTATCCACAAACCGTATGCTGGCTAAACTCGAAAATGAAGTTTTAAGTTCAAAAATGTTAATAGATAATCCAAACAAATTAGAGACTTGATATCAAATTAGACTTGTTTTTTTAATCTTATTTAAAATCAAATCTGATTTCAAATCATATTTTATTGGTCGAACCATTAAGTATCGAGTCTTCATGAAATGTTAGCGAATCGGAGATCGGACTGACTGAATCGTTTACCATCGGTGCCTACAAAAACCTTACTAAAATCTTCAGGTATTGAAGGGCGTGGTAGTCCGCGTTTGAACAAATTTAAATCATCAAATCAGATTTTATTGATCAAATCATTATCGAGTCTTCACGACGACATGTTGGCGAATCGGAGGTCTGACTACTGAGTGTTCGATAGACGGATCTCTGACTATCGTATCCAATCTCGTACGATAAAATCTGACGTCCCAGCCTAAGGCTGATTTCACACCGTCGCAGAATTCGTCGGTGTCGGAAAACTGTTTCAAATTCAATAATCCCGATTCGTTACCTAATTACTTTAATAATAATACAAAAACCGGTCAAGTGCGAGTCGAACTCGCACATAAAGGGTTCCGTACCATCGTACAATATAGATACCTGGAGATCGAGCAAAAAAAAAACATGTTTTCTGTATGGGGACGCCCTATAACTTTATTTTATTATTATTATTAGTTGTTATTTCAGACAGAGTAAGACTACGTGTGTCTACCTATTACGGTTTAAAAGATGCAGCCTGCTGACAGACAAGGATTTACGGAACCCCAAAAATAACTTCATATCCTCTGACAGATGCTTTGTGACAATTACCTTAATGTAACACAAAACCTTATTCTAAAGTCAGTGCTGCCAGAATGTTGCTAGTAACTAAAAAATCGCTAAAAACAAAAAACATTAATAATACTTTGTAAAACATAGCCGGAAAATGGTCGATTAGAGGAAAAAATGATTCATATTAATAATACTTATTACCTATGTATTATTATGTATTCATATTATGTGGTGGAAACTTCACAAACGTCACAACAGTCATGAAGAGTCATAATTCAATGTATTTAAAAGTAGGTAACGTACAAAAATATCCAGTTACCTACTGGATATTTTAATTTTAAGTCATGTGTATAATAAAACGTATCATTATCTTTCAATTAAAACAATAGCTTGATTTAAGTCATGTTCATAATTAAATGAATCAATACCATTCAATTTTGTCAACCAAATAATAATACGTGCATATTTCATAATTTCCTAACACCAATTATTTGTCATAATATGTACTCGATAATTACTTGAAGACTGTCACAACAACGTTAATTACACTATTTAACTTGTCACCTCAGTAGTTCCTTTAAGCTATTAAAGTGGCATAACTTTCCAATGGACAAATTAATGAACGACAATTGAACTCTATTCCAAAAGCTGTTGGGTATATTTTTCTTTGTATTAACTTAGAATAAAATTGTCCAGGTTTCTTGTATTATAAAGCTGCCTAGGGCATGGTTCAGAGCTGTAGTTGCGATTAAATTAATCTACGATACGTTACCAATGGTTTGCAAGCAGTCGTTACCGTTTTTTTTAATTTATTTAGATCCCCTTCTAAATTAACGACGACGACTATGCAGAACTAGAAGGATATCTCGAGGACCCGGAACAGACTAGTCTTGCCAAGAATGGCGAAGAGAACTGACCCGAAATCAAATGGGATTAAAGATTCCTGCATTTTGAAATTTTGCTAACGTAATCGAACAGACAACAATTGCAACCGTTCTTTTTACACGCTTTTTATTAGCTTCACCCTGTATGTCTGTTTGTAACCGACTTCTTTGGGCGCGATTTTGACCCACTTTAAACGGCCAGATTTCGTTCAAACTTTGTAGATTTATCGAGGACCGATGACGATACACTAAATTTCAATAAATATAAATTAATAATAGTGTACCTAAATTAAAAAAAAAAAAAAAATTTAAACAAAGCGTGGGGTGCTTTTTAAGATATTATCAAAATGATAATCGCTCTACTCATATCTGTCTGTTATATTTATTGAAATTTTTAAAACTTTTCTTAATTTAAATTTATTAAAATATATTTTCTACTTTTTAGTTTGGTTTTCTATAAAAAGCGTGTTTTTAGTTTTTTTAAACTATTATTTTTTTAACAACAGTAACCGAAAGGAAAACTTTTTAAATTGTTCTTATTTTTAAACGACAGTTCTCTGAATCGTTTATTTCTACTACGGGGCGCCCTCGTTCTGATGTAAGTAGAACTACTCTTATCATAAGAAGTTGAAGCGTTAAACTAACACTTAAAAATTCAATTATATTTATGCAATCTTGATTGATGCAGAGAAATCAAATAAGACACAAGAAGTCAAACAGAACAATAAAAATATTTGATCGAAGCACAACATAGTAGTATATATATTTATATATATTTCTATCATAACTGTCTAAGAAAACGATAACAATTTTATGAAAAGCTCGAGAAAGTAGACAAATATCAATATTTTTTTATTGGCAACACTAAAATGGTACTACTCTTATGCAAACTTTATAAGCAGTAAATCATTCACGAATAACGGTGTTCTTGTGTTTTTAAAATAAATACTACAAATCAGGCCTTTACTTTAAAAGGTTAAAGGTAAATTATACTATTACAATGGTTCTCTATAATCGTGTTAAAAAATATATCAATAATTTTGTTGCTATTCCTTGAACACTTACCTTAATTATATTTTATTGTAATATAAGTTGCCTCATACTAGAAATTTCTCGTATATCGTTGTTCCATTTATAAACATACACAGACCATACAAATATCCAATGAACCCGTGCGGAAATCGAACACGTAACACGCAGTGCAGCAGCCTATCGCTCGCCACTGCGCCAACCGTTATATCCGAAACCGATAAATCTTCATGCTTATCTTACACCCTATTTGTATATTTAAATTCTACAGAGATAATACAAACAAGATTTACAAATAAATAATACAAGCTCATTCAACTCTACATCTGAAATCCAGTCATGTCAATGTCAGCATTAACATGTCAATTACAAACTTTTTCTTTCACTACACACTGCAAAACCACCTTTATTACCACGCATATAAGAGTAACACCAACAGTAAAACAATAAAAAGTCAGAAATTCTCCACCGAAATCCTCTTAAGTGTCGCAGATATCAATTGCGTAAGAGTTTTCACCGCGTACGCATGTCAACATTGAGACAAGTCGGCCATTGTCGCACAATGGCGGACGGCGGCGGAAAGAATACACTAATAATAAGGCGATTAATCAAGCTCTTGTTCAGTTACATGAGCGGATGTGAAGACACTTTCTATGTAAGATATAATGCACAATTGAACTGCGATCAACAATGTGTCTTAACAACTGAAGCTTTGCAAGCATGTTTCCCACCGACCGTATAGGCTTTACTGTTTCCTTATAAAGGTTTAAATAGTAGGCAATTAAAGAGTTCATAATTTTCCTCTTGTCCTTAGACTTCAGAATTCTTATTTTAGCATGAATAAACAGGAAACTACAAACATATTAATTGTTCAATCACAGTCACTTTCTTTTAAAATAAAATGTTGCTCCACGCTATGAATTTATTCTGTATCGTAACTGCATTTACAAATATATAAACTCACATACACAAACAACTACACCCCGAACAACTATCTGCAGGCCATAGATATATTGGTCTCGTGCGGGAATCTATCCCGCGACACACAGAGCAAAGGACAATGCACCAACTGTGACTAGAAATTGGATATGGATATGGATTGTTAATTTACGCCAAAAAAGCTCCGAAATTCGACCTTCGCAAGCTCAAAATCCAACTAAATGTGAAACTTGTAAAGAGTAAAAGTTTAATATGTTCTTTAAATCACCGTAACAATGTTATAAAAGTTTGACACTGAAAGTGGAAGTGAAAATACGAAATCCAGTTTGAGATTTTAGCCCGTCATCTTTAAGTATTAAGAAATTTTATAAGCCAAATGAGATGAAAAGTAAATTTTATATTTGAATGATCGCGTCGCAAATAATTTGGGTAACATGGCTTTTTCTTTAAATCGAATTAACGATTAGATGGTATAATATTGAAACAATCATTTCATTCGTTTTATTACAATCGATTAGATATAGATTGGCTACCCAGCATCCAAATCATTAACATTTTTTGAAATAACTTTAGCTTTACCCAAAAACCATAAATATTCTACTATGTATAAGCTGAATTAAATGCAAACCTAAAGCCAAGTCTGACTGTAATATGTTCGCAGATAAATGGAAGATGATGTTGTCAATGTGTTTGAAGGTTTGTAGGTATAGGCGTGTGAATGTATAATTTTTATCTTACACTAATGTAATTGGTCGTTTTATGATAAAGTAAAAATAAATAAATAGAAAAGATTACCGCCCATAGACCGAAAAACACGGCGTAGGACGAGGTACCCCAAGAGGTTTAATGACGACCTGATTAAAACCATAGGGAGGCACCGATGCAAGCGGCTTAAGACCGGCCGCTGTGGAAACATATGAGGGAGGCTTACGTTCAGCGATGGTGGTGGAGCAGGAGAAAGGAAATAAATAAACAAATCAAGCACCAAGAAAATTAAGAATTCAAACAAGATCAAATTATTCATCGTTTTAGAGAAGGTTGAACATTCAACAGAAATCACAGACCGTGACGTACTAAATCAGTTTTAGCACCTAAAATCTCTCTTCAAAATCGTAAGATAACCAACAGACAATTACTATCAATATCACCATCGCGTTTCATGTTACTCGTGTCAGGGCTGCAAAGGAAATCAAAACGTTCATATACGCTTCACACACGTGAAGGTTATTATACAATCTTACCTAATTAAATATTTATTTAACAATTATTTTAACCTCGAACGCATCCTGCCTTTTCTCTTTTTTGTTCTCAGTCAGCATGCATTTATTCTGCTTTAGTAGTTGTATAAGCAGTAAGTATGATTTAATCCCTATCAATGTGTGGTAAGGAAGATACGAATAGCAATAGCGTTTTGATACCCTTAGCAATACCTCCTTCGTAAGTTTCATTGGGACAAAGACAAGTCCTAAGCACGTTACGTTGATACAAAGACCAGTCCTAGGTACGCTACGTTGAGCCAAAGACCAGTTCTAAGCACGTTACATTGAGACAGAGACTAATCCTCAGCACTATATGCGAGTACCTATTATTAAGAAGTTTTAATAAAATAAGATCTAACACACCAAAGAAGATTATGCACTTGATATCGACTTATTATGCACTTAATTTCTAACTTAACCTTGAGGAATTAGCACATAATGTTTACTACAAGTTATCTAGATTGTTCATCAAGGGAACTATTAGAATGATCTAACATGCATCATAATGCAACACCTTGAAATTGAAGTGCATCCTACATGTGCACCCACTAAAGAAATTATAAGGACGTTTAATTAGAAGGTGAATAATTGTAAGTTTAATCGTAAACAGTCATATACTGGTAAAGAAAAAAACAATTGTTAAATACTATACTCCGTTCACAATAAGATTAGACATACACACAAACCTTTTTTACAGTCCCACCAACCGATTTTGACTTCTATTCCGTAGGCTTAAGGTTATCCTTAAGCCTACGGAATAGAAGTCAAAACAGTTGTTATTGTAACCACTTTTGTTGCTTCAGAAGCAACAAAAGTGGTTACAATAACAACTGTTTTTTGCAGCTGCCATTTGTCATGCTACAAACGCAATATAAGTCAAAATCGGTTGAACGGACTGTAAAAAAGGTTTGTGTATATGTCTAATCTTAATGTGAACGGAGTATAGCTGGTTTCGTAACAAGACAATGAAGAAAAAAAACAAAATAGGTCCTAACATTAATTTATGCTTCGGTTTAATGAAAAGAAAAACAGACATAATATATACCTTTAAAATTAGAACACTGTTTGAAGCCGTAATAAAAACCGATAAAAACAGGTAATATGGAATCAGCTGTTCATCTAAAAATAGCAAAAGATTCTAGCGGCCACATAGCGGACGCCATAAAGTTTGTTTTTCTTTAAAACGAGTTCACTCAAAAACTAGACACTATTATGAGTTCATTTACACTACGGACGAGTCGTTTTTCTTTTGTTTTTATTATGGTTTCGTCGGAAGTATCTTATGTAACAATAGTTTTTGCGACAAAGCGTCTCGTGAATTCCGAATTTCCGACTGCTGATTAATAATTAACATATATTTTTATGTGCTGTGAAATTGCCGGAGTGGTTAACCTGAATTTGTTTGTTCCAAATATAGTTTGTCGAAGTAGTTATGTTTACCTACTGATGTAAATTTGGTTTAGTACCTACCAACCGACTTAGTAGATTAATGTTTTTATTTATTCATCTGTCAGCCTATTTGGCATTTGGTTAATAGACTATCCCTACCACGCAATAGTGATGGATCTAACCACTATCACATTGGGATTTTCTTTCTGAACATGATATCGCCATTTTTTTTTTAAATTGAAGGAATACTTTTATAAAAATCCTCATAATTTTCTTTCACTCTTTACCTGTAAACCCCAGTTCTTCTATTTCCATGGGATATCTACTCTAATAAGATACGTTGAAATTGTACTTTTACTTTCCCGCTTCAGTAAGTACCTATGTCAAACATAAATTCAAGTTCATTTGACACTTCTTCTGAGATTTGATCATTCGGAAGCCTCAAATGTCAAATGATTCCGATTCTATTGCCATTGAATTTACATGAGTAGGCTTTAGGCATTGACATATATATTACTGCGTAAGGACCAGGCCAACCAGAAATCCGATCCAGCCTGTCCCTTTGCTGTCCTCTCCCAGCGACGCCCTAAGCCGAGGCTCGTACCCCACAGGGGGTGCCCTTAGCGTGTAGTCGCTTAGTTTGTAAGTTATTTGCCCTGGCTGGAGGCCCTAAAAATAATATTTTTTAAGGCACCACAGGAAAGTCCGGTTAAGCAGCCGACAACCTCCTAGGTAGACCTAAAAAAAAAAAAAAAAAAAAAAAACCAGGCGAACCGCACGACCAAATGGCACCATGGCACCAGCGTGTTGGCCCTAAAAATGTCAGTTTAGGGCCAACGGGCAACGCGACTCAGTCGACATTGTATGAGTTTTGACAAATGTCGATGTTCCATGAAAGTTGGTTTAAAATGTTCTAATGGGCGTATTCCTTTTGAAATCATTGACTTCAGGTATATTATATGTAAATTGATTTATAATACATAATCTAATATTATAATAGAAGCTTGTAGATGACCATAATTAAATAAGAGCTTTCTCTGAGAGCACCCTTGATGAAATGTTTCCTAGGACTGGCGATATTCTTTGACATTTTTAAAATTAGATAAATTCGACGTCAAATTTTAAGTCATCGTAGTCTACAATATTGTAGACTAGCTCCTGTCCGCAACATCGTCCACACATTCGGCAATTAACTATGTAGCTTTTTATCAATGAAAGACTTCTTTTAATTGGATTAAAACTTCTAGAGATTACCTCTACAAACAAAAAAGCAAACTAATTTTACCTCATTATAAAATTACAAGTTTCGCTAGAGAAATGGAAACGGTCAGTTACAATATATTACTGATATTGTGGCGAATAAAAAAGTAGATCTTTTATAAACACCCATGTTTACAGAACATCGTTCTATATTTAACCCCAATAAAAAAAAAAACAAACAATTATAACTTGTTTGTGTTCTTAAAATCCATTGACGTAATTTGAAGATCACAGGTAGACCTTAAGGTCATTGACTCTGACTTTTATAAGAAACCAGATTAGTGCATCGTACCCTAAATACTGGGACTTAAAATATCTACTTACCTTCAATAAATCTTTCAAGATTATATTTATGCAAATTGATGCTGTAGGTACTTCTCTTGCAAATTCTCAAAATCGTTTACCAAGGTACTGATTTATTTGGGTTTGTTTCTTATACGCAACAAAATTGAGTATAGATATCCTCAATAGCGTTATATTTTTCGGTTTTGGTGTCAAAAAAATAGAAAAATGATGAGAAAAACATAGTAAGGAACTTGAAATTATTTATACTAAAATTAAACAGCTAAAAAGTTTTTTTTAACATACTAATTTACGATTCTGAAACTTCTTTCTTTAATAGAAAGCTACGCTACAACTAAATGCTGTAATTGCATTATAAAATAAATAGAGAAACTAGTAATTAATAGAAGTCAAAAACTAGTAATTAATACAAGCCTGAAATCGCCATTCCACTTTACGCAAGTTAGTAATAGTCAATAGCGATCAATGCTCATGACTTCTTCTCTGTATGAGAAGAAGCCTTTATATTATATTATTTATATTATATTATTTATATTATATTGTTTATATTATATTATTTATATTTTCACCCTGAGTTTTCCCACTGAAGGGCAAAGGCCTCTCCACTCTCTTTTCATCTCTCTCTATGAAGGGCAATTTGGGACCAGTTTTTGTCGAAGGAAGTTGGTATTACTTATTATTTTTTTAGTTAATAAAAAATCAATATAGAAAAATACCTTATGGTCATTTTGTAAACATCGTATCTTTACTATCCAATGTTTATAGATATTGTAATTTGGTATCTGTTAAATACTACAATGAAACGTGTAAATAAAACAACTAAGCTTAACTGGTTTAATTGAAATAAATGCTTTGACTTTGGCTTTTGACTTTGACTTATTTAATTTATTAACCCATTTACAACGACCGATCGTTTTAAAGATCAAAAAACAGTCTGGCGAATACCCTCAATTTAAAAATAATAAAGAGCGATAATTCTTGCTTATTGTTTACCAATCGAAGCAGTGATCATTTGACAGTGTTTTGGTGCATAGATAATTATCTTATGATCATAATTTTGAAGTGTTTTTGTATTTTAATTCGTATTAGCGCAATTAACTTTCACCATGTCTTCAAAACGGTCAGTGTTTACAAATTAACTTGTGATTAAAATATATTTTATGTACGTTTTTTATAAATTCATATCCTGTCTAACAAAACTGTGAAATAAAATTTGATCTTGTCATATCTTTTACAAAAAACAAATGATATTATACTCGATGATCGTTTTAACGATCTGTAGTAATATGGGGATAATAGTAATATGTCATCCTTTCATATCCAGGAATACTAATAGACCATTGTCTCTCAATCAAATCATTGACGAATTGGACCAACAAGTTGATAATGGCCCATTTAAAAAAATATATCACCATTTTACCACTAGATAACGCGAATGCTGATATCACAGATGAAGATTCTGGTGATAAGAAGTTTGTAACTCTGAATAATCTTCCAGGTTTGATATATACAATTATATCTCATATAAATCAATGTTATTTTCTCATGTCAGTTGTAATATTATATTTTTCTATCTAGGTGCTCAGCTAAGAACCCCTGCTGAGGTAGAATAAAGTGACGAGGACAGTGACTTGTCTGCTTTAGCTAAAAGAATTCGAAGCACCGAAGAACCCCTAATTGTGGAAGGTCGTCCACCTGAGTAATCTACTGTAAAGAGCAAGGAAACACTTCATTTCACTCGTTGTCTTATTGCCCACTCTATTCTTTCAATCGCGAAAGTATTTGTATATTTGACCAATAATTCGATAACAGTGGTTGGTCGTGAGGATTATTGCGATTTCTCAGAGTATAATTCTGTTTCTTTGGTACAGTTGGATGATTTCCACAGTCAGCCGTTCCTTTTGCTGATCCAACTTGAATCAGCAAAAGAAACGGCAGACGTAGGAACTGCTAATAACTGGAGCTGAATTAGATATAGATGGTTTAGGTTGACGACCTTCCACAATTAGAAGTTCTTCGGTGGTTCGACTTCTTTTTGCTAAAGCAGACAAGGGTACACTGTCCTTGTCACTTTCGGAACACATGTATTCTATCTCAGCAGGAGCTCTTAGCTGAGCACTTAGATATAAAAATATAAATACCTAAAATAATTTAAATAAGATCTATAATTATCTAACCTCGAAGATTGTTCAGAGTTACAAACTCCTCGTGACCAGAATTTTCATCTGTGATATCAACATCATTCGCGTTATCTGGTCGTAAAATGGTTATATTTCTTGGAAATGGATCATCATCGTCTAATTGTAACAATTCGTCAATGATTTGATTGGGAAAAAATATTTAGGTTTATTGTGCATTCCTGGGTCTGTAAGTCAAAAATACATCCCCAAATTACTACCGATCGTTAAAACGATCCGCATTTTTTGAGTTTTCCTGAAAACTCCGATTTTTTTTTGTATTTTTCCATGTTTACTATATGCATCAAGGTAACAAATACTAAAAAAAATACTGTAGACGAGATAAAAAAAAGTTTCAGTAACAACTGGGTTAATATGATCTAATATTTATGATGACATTTCATGTGGTATTCCCAGCAGCCACAAGAATTTTTTTATTAAATTAGAATTTACCTGTATAATTTCTATACCTACTAAAGTATATCTTTCTGAGTTTATACCAAACAAAACAAAAAGGTTTGATTCTAAGTAGCTACCGCCGTTCTCGTCTCTGACATTATTCTTATTTCAAAAAACAACTAATCTTTTTTCCGAACTTAGCCCTTTTGACAAAGGCAATGACCTAAACAGGACTTAAAAATCTCATATAGCTATTATACTTAAAAATTTCATAATTTGTGAAATGGCGTAAGTATTTTAACATTTTTTAAAGTTCATAAGGTTAAATCCTTATTGCATTTTGTAATGACTAATGCTTGATGTCATCTTCAGGTCGATTGTAACATGCGTATTATTAGAATTCTTATAAAGGTGTTTTAATTATAGAAACCTGTTCCGTGCATTTTATAACAAGTTGGAATAAAACAAAAAGAAACTAGGTATTTCGGTAACATGTCCATCGATTTTTGATTAAAACTTATCATTTTTGTCTTCACTGACAAAAACTGTTGTAAAGTTGGATTATTTTTTAAATCTGGATAGTATTAGGAATCGATTTCAAATCGCATTGCAATCCACATTCATTCCTCTAACTGTACTATAAAAATTGACCTATTTTAGCTTTCATCATCATCTACCTAGCCTTTTCCCAACTGTATTGGGGTCGGCTTCCAGTCTAACCAGATGCAGCTTAATACCAGTGTTTTACATGGAGCGACTGCCTATCGGACCTCCACAACCTAGTTACTGGGTAACACGATACCCCTTGGTAAGACTGGTTGTCAGACTTTCTGTCTTCTGTGTCAAAGATCTACAAATGACACCCGGGACCAACGACTTTACGTGCTTTCCGAGGCACGGAGGAAACTCGGTATGAAAGGGATGGTCACCCATCCACAGATCGACCGCGGCTAGCGTAGCTTAACCTTTGATCGATTGATCTGTACGGCTTTAACTTAGCCACGAGCTCCACGACTCATTTTAGCTTTATAATATTATAATCACTGGCCATTGTCTTTATAATAATGATACAATGATTACAATTTTTAAGCTGGATTCGATCAGTAAATGGGCAGACTTATCAATATATTTAAAGGCAAATGCCCAATACTTAATTCTGAGTGAAACTTAGTCAATAAATCTGTGTATTGTTATTAAATATGACCATCTGTGATGCACCAGTTAAGTAACTACTTACCATCATAGTGATCTCATAAACACCAGCCAACTCCTAACAAACATAATTACGTTCACCATCAGTACAGTCCTACAAATTGAATGGATAACTTATTTACTCGAAGTCTGTCTGTCATAATAATAATATTCTCTCGATCGAATTTCGGTCGTGGAGGCCAATCTCAATCGAGATAAGTCAAATACGTAGGAGATATTATAAGTGCACAAGTGTGTACGCAAACACAGGTGTACTCCCGTTCCCTTCCCTCTTATAGTCCGGCGACCGGCGACAATCCAATATTCTCATAGTAGATACTCAAAGTGCAAACCAAACTATCCACATGACCTTAAGACATGACATTTGAGTGATTTTCACGGCACTGTTCACTGTTGTTTCCAGTAATTTGTTTGCAACACGACCGTAAATTGTAGTAACGATTTGTAAGGTATAATAAACAGTAGTAAGTATAGAGGACAGAGTGCATACACGTTATGTAGAAACTGCATTTAGTAACACAATGTCTTAATAACTAAGTCATATATCGGATACAAGATAATCTGCAGTAGATACAAAGAAAATAGTTTAGGGCACTTTAGGCAGGAAAAACTAGGAACTAAATACCATCTTGATACCAAGAGTTCTGTAAGATAACCAGGTTGCATTACGAGGACCTTATGGAAATATTTTTTTGGTCGATAAGTAAATAAACTCGATTTATTATATAAATAGAATAAAGGCATATATTTAGGTTTATGGTTAGTCAGTTCTCCGTCAAATTACTTAATTTAGAAAATGCTTTTGGATCAAAATATGACGAGGCTACGTTTTGTATAGAGTGTGCTGTGAATAAAATGCTTGAATGAAGTATGTTGGAGATAACGTCCTTTTAAAAGATTCTTGATGATAGTATTATGGAATATCGGACGCTATATGGCAGGCAACCTTGCTGAAGAACTACATTCATGCATTCATTTCATTCATTCATTCATTTTGTATAATTTAGCAGCATTATTTCAATTTTGTAAATGTGAGTACCATGGAGCCATATATTAAGTAAATTATTATGTGTTTGACATAAATGAGCATGACATAAATGAGAGAATTGTCATGCTCACTCAAATGTCTCGCTGATGGTGGCGCGTGTGTTGGATCATTCAGCTCCCTCCAAAATGGTTAAGCTGAATGGTGCTGATTCACGCGTCATGTTCGTGAACGGGCGCTGTCAGTAGAGATTGGTCAACTCTTAACTGCCATGGTTTTTATCTTGATTATTTTTTTTATTTTGCATTTCTAGATTACCTTCATTGTTTTCACATATAGAAGCAAAAAGAATAATGTAAGCAGTATTTTGTAAAAATCTGATTTTAAAAGAGTGTCCGTAGAGTTTCTTGCTCGTTCTTCTCCATAGAGACCTACCTACGTTTTTGAACGAGCAACTAGCTTCAACTTTCTGACTAACTGACCGACTCCTTGACAATTCAAAAGTGCTTGTAAATGGTTTAATTGAAATAAATGCTTTGACTTTGACTTTGACATTAGAAATATAAAAAAGATTATCGAATCGGAGTCAACTTTAAGGTAAACATTTGAAAGAGACGCAAGAACCATTTCTATATTTTTCTGCAATACTTAAAAAAAGACCAAGATTACTCAAAAAATAACAAAATATAAAGACAAAACATCTTAAGATGAAAAGGGAACCAATGTGGGACAGAATGATGTGCGTGTATTAAGGTCTGTAGTGTGCCTAAGGTATTGTAATGTCAGTAGTAAGTCGTTTGGTAAGGCGCGTCCAATTCACGAATTCAATAAAATTGTTCAACAAAATAGCAGAGGTCACGGTGACATAGTTAGATAGACGCTTATGTAAAGAATACCTCAATAATATAACAATTTTATAGGTGTTTGTTTCGTAAAACAAAGTAATGATACATTGTTCATGGATTACTTTAAGTACAACTGTGATTGTGTCTTATTAATATTACTGACGTGTTTTAAATTATTTAAATCCTTGACATGGCCAATGATCATAAAAGGTACTTTAATAAGAAATATTATTATTTAAACCTATGTTAAGATCATAAAGTTTTAATACTTTAATTTAAACTTGTGGGTCTATCGAAGGTAACGCTAGCAAAAAAAAAACTGAAAATCAGTCACCATGTAGGCATGCTAGGTAACATGGATTTTAAGAAATCTGAAATCTAATAATATTCGCCTGACCGAATTTCCGTCATAGTGGCCAATGTCACTGGCTTACTGAAGATTCAGACACAATATATTCGAACACAGTGTTCGAAACCATTTCTTTTTGACTGATGCTTCGGACACCAATAAAAAAGCTGTTTTGTACAGTCAGATTAAAACTTCGAAACGAAATCCATCTTCCACCCAGCCTACAGCTATAAAAAAACCATTTTTAACCGGATTTTAGCGTTGGAAGTTTTTATCTGACTGTATAAAACAGCTTCTTATTGGTTCCCGAATCATTATTCAAAAAAATATCGTTTCGCACGCTGTGTCCGAATATATTGTGT
Source organism: Charanyca ferruginea (assembly GCA_947361185.1). Taxonomy (NCBI): domain Eukaryota; kingdom Metazoa; phylum Arthropoda; class Insecta; order Lepidoptera; family Noctuidae; genus Charanyca; species Charanyca ferruginea. The sequence continues at coordinate 23,182,694 of OX376058.1, read as the reverse complement.
ACAAATCTTCAGTAAGCCATGTCAGTGGAGACTAGCCAAGTACTCAGAAGATGTTGTAGTACACAAGTGTGTACGCAAACACTCTTCGTATTATAAATGTATCGAAACATTCATTAAGTATGCGTAGAGCATAAATCATAATATTCTTCGCTAAAATCTGATAACATTTCTTGCATAATAAGAATGTAGATCAACCTAAAAGCAGGTTACAGAAAGCAAGAGTAGGCCTACCGGTTTTATACAAAACCACCTTACTAGTTGTTATGACCATTTTGGAGGAAATCTACATTCAATATTGAGCTGTTACGTTGTTTGTAAACCAGGCATCGCCGTGGGCTATAGTTAGTAGAGCGTTATAAGGCGATGACCGATGCCTTGCTAGAATTGTGGCATTTGTAGGCTGGTTGACCTTTGGGCCTTAATTTAGTCAGAGACTCAATTCTCCGCACAAAGTTATCATTAATTTAATTATAAGTTTGCGAGGAGAATCTTAGGAGTCCGTTATTTTATCTAATTTATATTTCGAATATGCTTCCAAATTGCAAATGAATGAAAACAATATTCGAATGGCAATTTAGTCAGTACTTAATGCAGTCCTAATTTACGAGAAGGTACGTCAAATTCTTTGGGTCCATATGGAATCAAGGTAACTTTACCGTCAGTGCACTCCACATAAAAGTAGTAATTTATGTCAATAATTCATTAAACCAGGTCCTTGGTAGATAGGATAAAGGTTATATAATAAAAAATAGTAAAAGTTTAGTTTCTTATCGATCTGTTTGTTTGATACTGTTTTTTTTCTGATTAATTTATTTGCGGGATACAATAAAGTTGAATCATTTCTACGGGACTTGTCGAGTTTCGTTGCCTCAGCGCTTTTCTGGTGGTCGCGACTATTGATTCTGGTTTACAGGAATTGCAGTTCTTTGGGAATGGGGTGGCGGGCTTGTTCCATTCAAAAAAATAAATATGACTACGCTAGTTTTATACAAAGCGCGCGCTGAAATAGGTACAGTCAGCAAAAGTGATAGGTATGCAGGTCATCGAAAATGGTTGTAGTTTAATTAGAAACCGATAGATGTTTTCGAATGAAATTTAATCATTGAAATGATTGTTCTCTATTAATTTTATTTTATTTTATTCAAATACATCCATCGGTTTCTAAGAAAACTTTAACTATATCTGACGACCCTGCATACCTATCTCTTTTGCAGACTGAATCCTTCTAAGGACACCATTATGCTCTAAATAACAATCTCGATAACCATGGTATATTCTGTGGTATTAAATCGTATTTTCGTGGCCTCTACTTTGACACTTACGTGGGCGGTTACTCCTAATTATTTACTGCTAACAGCCGATGTCACAACATGATAAATGTCTCATTAAGCAAACTTCAACATGCGTTAGCTTTTGCAAAACCATATTTTGTAAATCGTTACATAAAATGGCTCCACAAAATGAACACGGCTTAGGCGTTAACTGGATAGGTAATGAAGTCTATAAGTGTGCAATTATAGTATTTTATTAGAGTTTAGTGAAATGAGGTTAGTGTTTTTTCACCACACTCTTTGGTTTTACTTTTTTGCGGCTTGCAACAAAGTGACAATGAGGTTGGTTTTGAAAACAATGATCTACAGTGAAGAAAATCTCAAATTAGTTAACAATGCAGTAGCTTATTCATTGTTAACTAATTTGCAATTTTCTTCGCTTCTTTGTACTTGAATTAAGTTTTATCGAAAAAAAACATGCGGTTGATTAAAATGTGTAGTTTTGTACAAGCTTCCACATTTATGGGTTACTGGCGTTTTCCTGCTACTTCGTCTGCTTGAAATTCAAAATGCAGACAAAGTCCTTTTTTTTTATTTTTATTCTATATTTATTTAGAGGCTTTCACCTTACAAAGGTATGTCAGCCTCATCATACCCTAATCTAATTATCTTATTACCTGCACTTATAATATTATTAATTTGTATATTATTGCGTAAGCGAAGGGGATAGTGATGCAGCAACCATTTCGTATACCAGTTTCGCTTCTCCCAGACAAAGTCCTAAATTATCCAACGAAAAACAAACCGGGACAAAAGTTATCATCCTACGTTAGGTTAGGCTAGATCAATGTCTATACCTCTTTTTCTTCTTCATCAACCTTAAGACGCCCACTGCTGAGCATGGTCTTCCCCAAGGGGAGTTCAGCCGCAATCGCCATGCCTGGCCGATGCATGTTACTAGGGCATGCATAGTACTCAGAAGGACGCTGCTGCCCATCCTCTGGTCAATATCCCTCTGTCGCTTTCTACGACACCCATGGGTAGAAATGGGGTGGTGCTGTTCGCAGCCGGCACCACAGGGTACATGTCTATAGGTACCTATTGTGTGCAAATTTCATCTACTTCCATTCAGCCGTTTAAGCGTAAAAAGTATCAAACATGCATCCATCTATCTATCCATCAATCCTCTCAAACTTTCGCATTTATAAGTAAGTAGGATGTCTGCTGACTCATTAATGGATTTTATATTCAAACTAGCTGACCAGGAAAACATTGTTATGCCATATAAATAAAAAAAAAATCGCCTACGACATGCTCTCAGACCTACCAAATATACACAAAAATTTCATAAAAAATTGTCAAGCCTTTTCGGAGTTTGATAATAAATATTATGACACGAGTTTTTTATAGCTGAACCGGCAAGCGTGGTTTTGCCATATTATACCTACGACCTAGTCTTAGACCACATAAACACAAAAAGAAACATAAAAATTGGTCAAGCAAGTTTCGGAGGAGTTCGATAACATACCTACATTAAGTATAACAATAGATTTTTATATATTAGATTAAATGTCCAGGGCCTCAAGTCTGCTATTACAATAGTGTCAGAATAGTCTATCATTGATTTCATAATTGTTGATTTTGACAAGTTTGATAATCTACTAATATAATGGCGTCATTATGACTTTCCAATGGTCAACCACTGACACGCCATTGAAAGAAATGATATAGGATGGTAATCTCGTACAAAATGACAACTGAATGACTGACTTGGCGGTAAACTGCTAAAATTTTGACAGTTACTTTGATCAGTGACCTACCATTAGAACGTCATTGTGCAGTCATTGCTTTTAATTCGACCGACCAATGATCGACCATCATGAATTTAACAGATTACGAACTTTTAGCAAAATGACAATGGGATCATGTTGGAATGACGAAATTATAAAAATAGCAGACTTGGCCGCCTGATATATTGTTAACATTTTGATAATACTTGATTGGACAAAGAGTACCTAACAGAGGGCTCATGGCTAAGTTAAAACCGTAGGTACAGATCGATCGGTCAAAGGTTAAGCTACGCTACTACGCTGTGGATGGGTGACCATCCCTTTCATACCGAGTTCCCTCCGTGCCTCGGACAGCACGTAAAGCCGTTAGTCCCGGCTGTCATTTGTAGATCTTTGGCAGTCGTAATGGGTAGTCAGAAGCCAGAAAGTCTGACAACCATGTCTTACCAAGTGGTATCGTGTTACCCAGTAACTGGGTTGTGGAGGTCCGATAGGCAGTCGCTCCATGTAAAACACTGGTATTCAGCTGCATTCGGTTAGACTGGAAGCCGACCTCAATACAGTTGGGAAAAGGCTAGGCAGATGATGATGATGGACAAAGAGTACCTAACAATAGCAAAGATAGAAAATTGTCGCAGTTACTCTAAACTAGACTCTAACACCAACAGTTATCTTACATCATCATTAATTTATTGATCTGTTCATCATAATGCTTGATTAATTACCAAAGATACAGTCACGAATTTCATCGTAATTTTATTTTTATAAATGTATAAATCTGTGATTGTAATTATGATTTTTAATTACTAATATTTTATACATGTGCCGTGTGCGATTTTATTGAAGAATTTATGATGTAAAATTAGTTTGATTTACATTTCCTTGTTGAATATGAATGTTTGTATTACACAGATTTTATTTTATTACACGACTATTCTGCTTTCCGGTGTAATTTTTACTTTAAGTAGTATTTACATTTTGATATTGAACCTTACACGCAAGTACTACCTTTTAGTTTCTTCTATTTTAAAGAAATGTAGTATTGAGAAATATATTTTATGTTAAAAAAAGAAAAAAAAACACACCTAAATAAATATATTTGACAAAACTAAATTTCCATAAATTAGAAAAAACAAAAAGGTTTCGGGTTTCACCAAATAAAAAACAAAGTAAGTAAATAGGCCACAAATAAACCATTTTTTGACCTCTAACGACAAATGACTATCAACATTCAGTTCCAAATTTAAAATCAACTGATAAAAAAATAACAGTGTTCCAAATACAAAACAAACAAAATCATTGTCATGTTTACCAGGTTCATTACGTCTTCATCAATTTTCATTCCACTATATCTTCCTGTTATGGACATTGATGAATATGGATGTTCAAGTGGACACGCTAGAGTGACCACTAGTGATGTGTTTGAAGCTATTAATATTAAATTGCCTTAATCCCAACAGCGACAGTTCGGTATGGCTGGCATCCGGAACGGTAAGTTTCCTCATATTAATTATCTGAGGGAATTTGCCATGTTTTGCTTGTTAAGATATCATTGATGTGTTGTTTAAAATGTTTATTTTTGAAACAATGCAGTGTGAATTTATTATAAATAAAATAATTACGTGACACGAATCCAAAATATCAAATGTGTTACATTACTCTCCAGTACCTAACAAAAGTTCAAGGTACGGCCAATACTTATGCTTATAATAGTTTTTTTTTAATATCCTGTGCTTTCCCACTGCTTGGCAAAGGCCTCCCCCAAATTGATCAGCGTTAAATATCAGAACAAACCCTGTTTAAGAAATCTACTCTATCATGACAATATATTTGTGTACTAGCATTTTACCCGCGACTTCGTCCGCGTGAATTTTCCTAAGGACTCTTAATTTTTTAATAATGCTATATAGCCTATGTTACTCAGTGAAAATGTAGATTTCGATTGGTGAAAGAATTTTCGAAATCGGATTAGCAGTTTTTGAATTAAATCGTAACAAGCAAACAAATATTTCCTCTTTATTGTTTTAGTTTAGAATACAAGCTTTTGCCCGAGACTTGCGGTTGAAAAAGTTGAAAAAGCAGACGAAGTTGGGGTATAAAAAGTAACCTATGTCCTTTCCTCAGATTATCAAATAAAAGGCAGATAGACCGTGCGGAACACTGCGAGTGAAGCCACAAAAGCAAATACAAATTCAATAACGAATACCTACAATCTCGAGATTGTATTTGCTTTTGAGTTTTTATTTGTATTAGTATTTGTTTTTTTTAACAATGCTTCGCTTCGTGATCATGCGCGAACCAAATTGTAGGTATTCGTTTTTAAATTTGTATTTGCTTTTGTGGCTTCACTCTCAGTGTTCCGCACGGTCTATCTGCCTTTTGTTTCATAATCTGAGGTTCTTTCTTAGAAAGCTCCAAGCTTCTTCAAGCTTAGTATTTGCCAAACTTCATCAAAATTAGTAATTCAGTCGTAAAGGGCAACTAAAAAGAACTCACTATGGCATTTATAATATCAGTATTTATAAAATCATACAGAATGATGTAATAATCGTGAATACTTAAAGAATTCAAAGACTATTCTTACTAATTTCTGACCATTAAGTTATATGTCAAACAATCAAAGAAAACCTTTAAATGATTCCTTGGTATTTATTCTAGCAACCTCAATACCAAGGTTTTTATCATTATGGACACACATTACAATTCTCAATTTCCGTAGACATACAATTAATTAAAATGGTACTTGCACCTACCTACTCAGTTATTTAAGTACTGTCTATTGTTCTAAGTCATTGTTTGGTGGTACCGGTTAAAGAGTTTCTCACAGTTCGGAAGTTACCTCATATGCTACGTTTTTGTGTCTGTCTGTCTGTGTGATAGTTTGTCACGAGCACTGTCGGAAGAGAAACAATACTTTATGTATGTATGTGTGAATATTTTATAATATTACGTCGTTTTAATGATTGATGCTTCTTTGATGATTATGAGGTTGTTTCTGTAGTTGTTATGACAGGAAAAAAGGTAGAGGAAAATGTTATGCTTTATGTCATCATATTTTCTGCTATCTCTGGAGTATACTGATGTAATGGCTCATGATCTCGTGAAAGGGTTGTATGTGTATCAGAATAACGTAAAAATTATGCTATCGGCTTTCAGTCCAATATCTTCAAGACTCCAGCAATATTTAGTTCAACAGTAAATAAATACCTATTACTGTCCCACTGCAGGGCAAAGGCCTCTTCTCATGCAGAAAAGGCACGAGATTGTATATTGCACACCACCGTTTAAATTAATCGTGTAATTAATCAAATTTAATCGTGTCTTTAATTTTTTAAATCGTGTATTTAATTTAATTTAGTCGTGTATTTAATTTAATTGTGTATTTAATTAAATTTAATCGTGTCTTTAATTTTATTTAATCGTGTATTTAATTTTATTTAATCGTGTATAAGCATAGTATACTCGACAATAGGTAAATTGAGTGTGCATTAAATGTAGGATTATGCAACCGGTTATTCTTTGTAAAAGATTATTTATTACAATGTATCTCATTGGTAAATTCTTAGTATAAACATACATTAAATAATTATTACCAATAAACGTATAAACGCATCATCAAATGCATGTTAATATGTCACTGAACACCAATTTTCACTCACAAAATGAAGTGCTAAAGTGTGTCGCAACTGTTGCGCAACACTCAATGCTACAAACTATGCGTGTGCGCATCCTTGAATGAGTGTTTGTAAGTAGAAGACGGGTGGCACGTATGAATCAGACTGGTTTCATAACAACTGGTGAACTGAATCTTAATTGAACTACGTGTAGTAAAAATCTCTATTTCTTGATAAGTGAGCTGAATTTTAAGTAGTGTTTAGTTCTGGTGTTACTATACTTCTATAAACATGAAAGTTTATGAGGATGGAAGGATGTTTGTGAGATTTATTCTTCGTTCGGCCCACTAAGTTTTACCCACATAAAAAAAAAACTTGGTTCACCCCAAACAGTCCCTTCATCCCAAAATATAATCTTAATTAATTTTTGTACCATCGACAAAAGAGTCTAACGTATTATTAAATATTTAACTACAATCAACTATATTTAAAGCCTCCGCTCTTAGCTACTTGTAGTTAATTTAAATTTAAATTATACATGTTGTTTTTGAAATCTTAAAAACGATTAAATTGTTTTTAAGATTTTTTTGGAATGTGGAATAAAACTTTAGTACGAACGAAGAATAAATCGTTTGTTACTCTTACACGCTTAAACGACTGAACAGAATTAGCTGAAATTTGGACACAAATTAGAGATATTGATCTATAGCTAGCTGAATACATAATATAATAATTTTTACTCCATTTTTATAGTCCCGTGGGATATAAATATACTTTGAGGCGGACGAACTCGCGGGCACAATACGCAAGCTTTTAAACACGAACGTTTGTGACGACGGATGAATGAATGGAATTATTTAAAATATTATAACTGGATAGTAGTAGTACAGTACATAATTTGACACATTTCTCATGATGAATTATAAATATAATTAATGAAACAATGTTGGTTGGTTCAGTTTAGCATATTTAAGTAAATTGTATTTAGGTAAGAAATCCATTTTCTACGTTTTGTAAATAAAAATGTAAAAAAAAATTATTACGTTTAAGCAACAAAATTACTGTATAGCTATTAGCATTCAATTAAAGCACATTACTTGCCTATTTCAAAATTACTTTACATTAATTATTAGCCTACACAATATTCATTACATATTTCAACTGATTAACCTACTAATGCTAAATAACATTGAAATTCAATACGAACAGATTTCTCAAGAATTCGTAAATGATTATGTGATTAAAATAGACGTAAATGCACTAAAATTTAATCATGTTTCTCTAGTATACAACATGTATACAACATATTGATAGGATCAGTTAAGCCAATGCACACACTGGAGAAAAAACAGTTTGTAGACCGTAATCAGAACATGGACCGCGAAAATGAAAAGGGATGGCACTATACATCTCGTATAGCTCCCTTTTTCGCATTGGAATAATGATGACTTATTCTAATACGGATCTTTTTATCTTACCAAATCAGGTGATTTCGTAGATTTTTGGCAACTTTAAATATGTTTTGTTGCGAGTGCGCCATCTTTGATTTCATACAGCGCTACTTTATCTAAGACAGTTCTTATAACTTATATGAAAAAACATGGGCCAAGAAAATGAAAAGAGATAGCATTATACATCTTGTATAACTCCAACACTTTTTCGCATTAGAATAATTGACTTGTCCTGACCCTATACAATACTCTTACCTCATATCGAAATAGATCTGACAGTGGCTTTGTTTTGTTGTAAGTGCGCTTTTTTTGTTTTTATAATTCGATATAGTTAGTCATAAAAGACAGTTTTTTTATCTACACCCAACCTTATCTTGTATGTGATCATGTATTTGTGCTCAATTCACGGTAATGTATGGCTGTTGGCCAGTTCTTCTAGGCTAGTTACGAAATATCAGTACGATGCAAGATATAAACTTGAGAAATAGATAATAATCATTGCTAGTTTTACGTACCTACCTATCATAATTATTTACGAGCAAGGTCTTCTTTATTAATATTATTTTTCAAGTTATTTCATATCTAAATACGTTTTATTCTACAATATTTTCACAAATATAGTTTATCCCATCTTTACCTTGTTTGACTATGTTTTTTGCCATCTATGTTTGGTTGGCATCGAAATATTTCTCATTCGAACAATTTTTTTCGGAAAATTTCTAGTCAATATGCTCAGACCAATAAAAATTGGTCTGAGTTAATATGTTTTATGTATTTTTGGGTCGCTATTCACTTAAGCTTAGTGGAAAACATGTAAAACTATTGGTCCGGGCCTTTCTTAGAACTTTGTCAGTCGTTATGGATAGTCAGAAGCCCGAACGACTGACAACCAGTCTTTCAAGGGATATTGTGTTACCCAATAAAATAGGTCGTAGGTGTTCTGGTGCATCCCGCTAACCTGGAAGCCGACCCCAACACAGTTTGTTTATACCACAGATATACGAGTTTATACCTACACTTCGGTTTTATTTTAAAGTTTATTAGCCATCAGCTTATCATTTTATTAATAAAAAATATCATTTGCCGGCCCCCAGTACCTACTTCTAAATCGCTGCAACTTGAAACTTAGAAACTTGTCACTTAAGTTACTAAGCTACCTATAATGCAAGTGCATACAACATGGCGTTAACACAAGTAGCAATGATTTGTTGCAAAATGATTTATGATTACAAACAGTCCAACTATTCCGAACGACTAAACCTACTGAAGCATTCGAAGTTTGAAGCTATTATTATCTATACATACCTACAACATAATGAGCTTTGTTTATTGATATGTATAGCTTATAATGTCAGCCTGCAGTTGGTGGCAATTTAAACAAAACGAACCATTTTCAACTCTACTGCTTGTGGATTTAAGATCATCCATTATTCATTATCCATTAATCAATCAAAGCTGCTGGACATTATTACTTCATTATAACCCTTACGGACCTGTATCTACATTGATTTTGATCATCAACAAAACTAGTTTTAAAATAACTCACTCTCGACTAATTAATGATAATGTAATGCTATATTATTAATTAATACCAGTTAAACAGTAATAATTATATAAAAATGATAATTCGGTATAATTCGTTGACGGTCACGGTGGCATTGACCTTATGAATTAACATGCAAACTGAAATCGAAAGTTACATTTATTTAGAGAAATGTGAATGCATTTTAAACACATTCAGTTTTACACTTAAAATGAAGAAAGATGAGCATTTTAATATTTCACACATCTCACTGTGGAAGTGTGGAAACAAAAAAAATAACCTCATGTTTAGAAAAACGTTTTCATATTCAAGGAAAACAAACATGGGTCTTAAAATCCCCTAAAGGGCCGGTCACATCGGAGTTGACCACTTGCGAGGATGCTAGCGGTCGCGAGCGCGACCAGGGCCTCAAGTCTGCTATTACAATAGTGTCAGAATGGTCTATCATTGATTTCATAATTGTTGATTTTGACAAGTTTGGTAATCTATTAATATCATGGCGTCATTATGACTTTCCAATGGTCAACCACTGACACGCCATTGAAAGAAATGGTAATCTCGTACAAAATGACAACTGAATAACTGACGGCGGTAATCTGCTAAAATTTTGACAGTTCCTTTGATCAGTGACCTACCATTAGAACGTCATTGTGACTGCACAATCTGCTAAATTCATAATGGTCGATCATTGACTGCAATGATCGACCATTATGAATTTAGCAGATTACGAACTTTTAGCAAAATGACAATGGGATCGTGTTGGAATGACGAAATTATAAAAATAGCAGACTTGACCCCCAGAGGGCCGGCCTAGTGTGAGTATTTACTCGAACTCAATCGCGATCACGTAAACTCCAATTTGTATTGAAACTGGAACAGCGCAGTCTAGTGGCAACAATGGGAAATACAATTATTCCATACAAATTGACATAACGTTGATGATAGTCCAATTCCGCGTAACTAACATTTTTAAAGACCGCGATTGTACACTTTCGCTGATTTTACATATGGTCGATTTTTGCACTATTTGACAATCATAGTTACGCGGAATTGAACTCTCAACGACGATAAGCGAACGTTTACGTTAACGCGAACGCTAGGCCGTCAGATACAGGGCTCAGATTATCAAATAAAAGGCAGATAGACCGTGCGGAACACTGCGAGTGAAGCCACAAAAGCAAATACAAATTCAATAACGAATACCTACAACCTCTTAATTGTATTCGCTTTTGTATTTTTATCTGTATTAGTATTTGTTTTTTTTTAACAAATATATTGTTAAAAAAAAAACGCTTTGTGCTGTACTGACTCGTCTCAGTACAGCGCGAAGCAAATTGTTGTTATTCGTTTTTGAATTTGTATTTGCTATTGTGGCTTCACTCTCAGTGTTTCACGGTCTATCTGCCTTTTGTTTCATAATCTGAGGTACAGGGGCATGTGATGTTGTGGACCCGTCCGTTCAAATACTGCCCCTACAGCAGCCATGCTATCCTATAGCATGTTGGTTTGGACAAACTTATACTCACCTTTAAACTAAAAAGGTAAATATTAAGTGCGAAACAAACATTTCCTATTTAAAAAAAGATCCAATTTACGTTACATTTGCTTCATACTCTCATACTAGACCCACTACTTTATAATGTCGCTTCACCTGACGCTAGATTACCTCGCCAATTTTCTTTAAAATCTCGCAACCTTACTTACGATCACTTACAAAATATCAATTTATTTACAAATAACCTACTAAATAGTACGTCTTCCTAATTGCATCACTAACATCATAACATAAGGTGTTATTAAATGATAATCTAAAAGAACTATTAACCTTTAAGATGGGAAAATGCTCGCGAGTGTATTTCAAAACAGTGGGTCTGTAAGGCATTGTAACGACTTGACTCGTGTGAATGACGTGAGAATTACTTGTACAATAACAATTATTTTGTGTAATTCATTCTTTCTTTCATTTGCGCCGAAAGGGTGGTAGTGGAACCCCGAAATTAAGACTCAACTGTAGGCCTAGCCAAGTTACAATCGTGTTGTATCGTATCTCTTTCTACAATCATGAACGCCTCGTCGTAATCCATTTTTTATTTTCGATCACGTGACTTATCGTTGAGATGACGTCAGTCCCATACATTTGATTAGTTTTCTATTGGCTTTATCGATCGTAGATTGACAATTTGGGTAAAATGGCTAGGGGGGCAGTACATAATAACAGTTAAATGTACGTCCAAAACTTGTGCTTAGAATAGTTTATTTTTCTAAATGCTGTCCCACTGCTTAACATAAAATAATTATAGTACTTATCTTCGCCGTGTGTGACGCCCTTAACGCGGACAAAGTCAAAAGGTAGTGATGTAATTGTGAGTAATTAAAGAATTAGGCCTAGGCCAAGAAAGAAATAGGCCTAGGCCAAGTTACAATCGTTTCGTATCGTATCTCTTTCTACAATAATGAACGCCTCGTCGTAATCCATTTTTATTTTCGATCACGTGACTTATCGTTGAGATGACGTCAGTCCCATACATTTGATTAGTTTTCTATTAGCGTTATCGATTGTAGATCGTTCATTTGGGTAATTTGGCTAGGTCCCCTGATGTGTGTGTTTGTGTGATGTGTTAAGGTCGCTTAAATCTAAGCGGGTCATCCTATTCGGCGCATTGTACAAGTATGTTAAAATACAAGGAGCAGTCGTCCACTGTTTCAATATTTGTAAATATGTGAACACTATGTTTCATTGGAAGTTCTTACTTAGCTGTCATTTCTTAATTTGTAATACTTTGTACCTACTCTAATTTAGTTGTTTTTAGACATCGTATTCACGTATAATTATATAATTCCTGTACCTAAATGCAAAATATTGTAAACAATTTTTTTTAAAGAGTATCGTTGGGATATATTGCCCATTCTTCTCTTTCTCAAATTTTGGAAATCTACTAGAACTATTTCGAAATCTACTAGATTCAAAATGACGTTCAAAAGTGCCTTATAAGGGTTTAATTCAATTAAATCATTTGACTTTGACATTGACTTTGGTTAGGTTATAGTACCGGACCGGTCAATGTGGCGCCACTTGGGGGAGGCCTATGTCCAGCAGTGGACGTCTTTCGGCTGAAATGATGATGATGAGATTATAGTAGTCCTCCATCTATTTTCAAAATTACACCATACCAGGATAATGTAGGTCTGGCGAATTTGGGATCCCAGTTCACTACTGTTTACTTGCACATTTTCTTTGCAATGACCAGTGTTGTGATCTTTAACCTCAACTAAACCCACAGTGAGTATTGCCACATGAGATTTAAAGGGCGCTTATGTAACTAGCTTTAAATATCACTTAGAGGCTTTTCTTATATCGTAAATCAAAATAGGAAATAAATATATTTTGTGTACAGACGCCGGCACATTTCTTTGATAGCTTTTCAGCTTTACTCAAAAGAATAAGGTTTATATTCAATCGGGAAGATACAGTTTGGTTTGGCTTGATGTGCTGGCGTCTGTACCTAAAATAAGGTAGATGACATGACATACTTTTATGAGCTATCATAACGCTCCCCTGTAGATTTTAAATTTATACTTATGACGTCACTTGTATTATACTGTAATGTAAGATTTTAAGTATGTGTAGATGTTTTGTAGGTCTTAGTATTACAATTACCACGCAAAGAGGTGTTAATATCTAGAGATATTTATATAATGTAAGTAGCTTAAATCTAAGGGTCGGCGAAGACAGAGCTGCAATATACTCAGTCATTTCCAACAGGATTATAATAATTTACGTGTAACATATAATATTTCTCGTGGCATTTTTATCTTGTATGCAATTTTCAAGTCTACCTTTGTTTCAATCTAATTCATTAATATTATTGCGTTAATATTGTGATAATATGTCACACAAGGTCACGAAAAAAGTTATTTTTACCTTCAAAAAAGTAAACAATTTGAGAAAGAAAACCTTTCACAAAAAATTACTTTCTCTCCTGGGAAATAAAAATCAAGGTAAAATAACACTTATAACTTAATTAAGGTGACAATCAGAAAGTATACGAATTTTTCCATCCTATTCATACCTTTACAGTCGTATAAGATTTTCTCTCACGGCTACACGATCAGAAAAGTATTTACCTGTAAACAAAAACAAAAGGTCGTTATGAGAAAGTGAAATAAGTCACATAAGATCTTTTGAAATTACATATTCAGTCTTTTGTTTTAAACAAGAAAGCATAGACAATGATTACATGAAAATAGAAGTATTGAAATAATAACTTATTCATCTTTAATTTAATCTGAAGCACATAGCACGTATTATTATTATTATTGGAAATACGATAATTCTTTGCATTTTGGTCTACACGATGAGCAATTAATAACTTCTGCCCATTGAAATGAACAACGCCTTCAAACTAAATAAGTCTAGGTATACCTGCTCGTATATATTATTATAAAGCTGAATAATATGTTTGTTTAAACGCTAATCTCCGGACTAGTCCGATTTTGAAAATTATTTGGCTAATAGAAAGATACGTTATACCTGAGTAGTATACTTAATTAACACTTTTTAAGGCTTTCTGCCAGTCATTTTACTCGAGCGGCCTGTGGGTGAAGCATACGCAGCGAACCTACATAGCCCTGCGAACCCAGTACAATAATGCTTTTAGGATGCTGTTGGGGCTGCCATGGCGCTGCAGTGCGTCAGGTATGTTTGCGGAGTCGCATACTGACGGCTTTCAAGCAATTATGCGCAAAAAACGACTTCCCTACTGCAGCGTTTGCGTAGCAGTGACAACAGCATCCTTAAAGTGATTGCTGCACGAGTCGACTGCCCTTACCAGAATCAGTAGATAAGGGTAGCTTTAGGATTAGTGTAAGTTAGTTTTATTCTACTACATAGCTTAAAGTAAATACTGTAACTAACCCATTATGAGCCTATGGCTTGAAATAAAGATTAATTATTATTATTATTATTAATTATATCTAAAAATTATAAATGAGGGAGAAAAATCACGAGCGGTGAGTTAGGTGCGAAACTGGTATTTCGAATGTTTAATAATTGCGTTACTTCATCATCATCATTTCAGCCTAAAGACGTCCACTGCTGGACATAGGCCTCCCCAAGGGGGGGGGGGGGTTGCCATAATCGCCACGCTTGACAGGCGGATGTATGGTTGTTACAAAGGCACAGAGAACGCTGCTGCCCATTCTCTGGTAAGTCCCTTAGTCGCCTCTTACGACACCCACTGGAAAGATATGGGATGGAGATATGGGGGATTGCGTTACTTGGTTAATCTATACTAATATTATAAAGTTTGTTTGTTTGTTTGGTTGAACGCGCTAATCTCAGGATCTACTGGTTCGAATTGAAAAATTATTTTTGTGTTGGATAGTCCAAATTTATCGAGGAAGGCTATAGGCCCGTGCGAAGCCGGGTCGGGTCGCTAGTACAAAATATACACTTTGCTTATTGAAATGAAGTCGATTAGTATTAGTATTATCCAAATAAGGTCAATTTTTGCACAAATACGCCAAGTGAACTGCCACCATGTGGGTGCGGCCGCTATGGAAATGACCGCACGGGGAGGTGGGACCTGCTGACGAACAGCAGGTCATGGCCTGTCGGGGGAGCGGTGAATGCTTATGCGAATCCCGCACCCCCGGCCATAGGCAGAGGTGGAACACCGCGGTGGTTTTAGCCGGTAAGAATCCGGCATGCCCCTCCGTCACCCCCACGACGGAGGAAGTCCATGAGGATTTCCACCGCGTAAAAAAAAAAAAAAAAAAAGTGAACTGCCACCATGAAAATTCGATCGTTTACTTCGCGCGTTCATGCTAAGCCATATGACCACTTGTATGAAAATACTGTGAAACGTGTATTTTGTGGTTTCTGTTACCACCTAGTTACAAGTAGTGGGTGTCTTAAGTGGGCAGTAAGTGTAATCATGACATCATGCTGCAGTTATAACCAATCTGTTAGCTAAGTGATGTTGTGGCTTGGGTTGGTCTGAGAACTTATAACTTAGGAACTACAAGAAACCTAAGTTTCCTGTAGAATACAATACAAGAGAATTATTTTAAGAGTTACAAGTATGTAAAAGCGATCTTTCTTTTTCCTTTGTTCCTTTTTTTTAGAGTTTCGAATCAATGGAGGATTTATATTTATGAATAGTAGGATAGGGGGCTTCATAGTCTATACAAGTTTATAGTTTAGGTAAAATTTTGTAGCGGCATTAAATTCAAATGGCGACACTAACCACAAATTCAATCTCAAAGTTCAACAAATCTCAGTTACATTTGAACCAATTATGTCTTAAAAGGATTAGTCAATTTCAGTCTTACGCTCCCAACAGGCTTCAGAACAACAAAGAGGCTTTAGTTACCTCACTTTAATTCCACATAATCCATACGCAAATGACGTGCAATTTGCGGGCCGCAACCACATTTCTTATGGGAAACGGTTGAGTACACCTGACTTCAGGGCCGGATTTAGTGAATGGTACGATTTGGTCAAGGGTGCTAAAATGTGAATGTTGATCGCGCTTTGTTTCTGTAATTCTGTTCGGTTGTATTGTATTGTTTTGTGGAATTGCAACAGTCTTCTTTAGACTAGCATTTTCTCAGACGGTAACGTTGGATTCGCAGGGGCTAAATGGTATTATCAAACGTAATGTCGATGCCTTTGGTTTCGCAAGAGAGACTAACGGGTGAAATATAATTACAGTTATATTTCACCCGATTTTCACCTGATTTTAGCTTGATTTTTAACCAAGATATGACTGTAAAATATGCTAAAAAGCTTAAACTAGCTAGCTAGCTAGCTAGCTTTTAGCTTTTAGAGCTTAAATTGCGCATTATTATTATCCAAAAAAATATGACCGGCCCCCCCTAGTACCTCCCTGTCCCTTGTTGTAATATCAAAACCCAACCATAGTCGCCGCGGCAGAGGTTACAAACATTCTGTGAGAAGAAAACTAATTGCAGAGATTCGCAACCTGTGAGAGTGTGAAACAAAGCGAGTTAGCAGCACAGCGCAGGCGCAACGCTCGTCTAATTGATGAACTCATAGTAAGTAGCACAATTTTGCAATATAATATGCTTCATTTACTATGTCTATTTTTGTAGATTTTCTTTTTGTGTAAATCTGAGACAGGCTCAAGCGGTGACGGATTCTCTACCCAGGTCGTAGGGTGGTTAGAATTCCTACTTCTATTATGGCTTTTTATCGAGCATTTTTAAAATAAGATAGAAGATTAAGGACCGGTGTAAACAATATGTAACTACCTTCTGCTCACGACTCCGTCTGTGTAGACTGCAGAATTACGAGTAAGCGAAAGTCCGAAATAATAAAAACGAAAAGTAAATGTGTGTTAAGCAAAATGTCAAAGAGTAATAAACATTCATCCATCTATGCTCCATCCAAAACTTAACTAAAATAAAAATTCGAAGAGAAAATTGTCTAACAAGACATAAAGAACGCTCAATTGACTGTTCTAAGAGTTGCTAATTACAGTACTGTTATAACTTGAACAAGACAAGCATATTTCATTACTATTTTTAATTTTCCCAGGTGATATTATCGCACAAAACATAATGATAAACTTCGTAAAGAAACAAGTTCCAAATCTAAAGTAAGGGAAACAAACAATAGTTACGTTTACGTAGAAAAGTGCTAATTATATAGAATGTTTGGTAGATCGACGCAAAGCCGTAAAGCGGAGCTAGTATAGACTATTTACAACCATTTGAACCGAACTGGTCTTAGCCGAACTGTGACTATTTTTTTTTAGCAAAATTTTTAAGAATTTTTATGTCAAAACCCAAAATATTGCTGGTAGTTGCAAATAATGGCCAATTTTCAATATATTTCATTTATTTAATATTTTATTTGGTTAACATATTGCGTAAACCATCTAATAAAACATAATTGGGGGATCTGTGTGATGAGACAATTTTTTTAGAGACATTAAAAGTCAAAGACATTTTTAAAGATTTCAGAAATCTGTTTTTAGACGGCATGAAAAATAATCACGGATGGTGCTTTTTTGTTCAAACATTTTTAAAAACATGTCTGGTTATTGGTCTTTCTTTCGAGGTATCAACTGCGCGGATAGCTTATCAATTATTGAAATTAGGACCTACAAACCAATTTGAGGAAGAAACTTATTTTTTTAGGCGAATTATTTAAAAGAAAATTTTGCAACTAACTGCAATATTTTGTGTTTTGTCAACAAAAACCATTAAAATTTTGCTAAAAAAAAATTGTCACACTTCGGCTAAGACAAGTTCGGTTCAAATGGTTGTAAATGGTATATACTAGCTTCGCTTTACGGCTTTGCATTGATCTACCAAACATACTGTATAACAAAACGACATTACAATTTTAGTTCTAACTTTATTCATGTGCTGCTGCTTTTCCCATCAACATTCTTCCTTTTCTTTTCTCTCTCTCTCTCTCCCACCCCATCTTTCCTCTCTTTCTCTCTATCTCACTCCTATTCCCTCTCTCTCTATCTATCTCTTTATTTCTCAGAGAATAACTACGCTTTTTCTATCTCTGTAGGTAGCGACCTAGCGACCGTATTTCCTGTTTCTTTCCTACTTTTTTCTTTCCATGAAATAAACACTACATAGTACCTATCTATATAAAAATATATTAAATTCCTTTATAAAAAGATTCATATTTATTAAAGGATTCGCAATATTACATCTTTAATTTTTTTATCGACTCATAAGTATAAGTTAGCTAAATCTTAGTACCTATATTATATATCGTGATTATACACAACAAATAAAGCTTTCTTAACAATTGCATCATCGTTTAATAAAGCCAAAACACATCGTTTTTAGCGCTTCAACGTAATAAATTATAAAGCGCGATGTTTACGGACACGCTTAGCTCTAACATAAACTTAATCATAGTTAAAACAATACCTCAAAATGACGTCACTCATCTCACTCAATCGAACACTGAGGAAAGTTCAAGACATTTTAGTAACTCATATTACCATTGGAAAATCAATCTTATCTCCAAATCATAAGAGATATTAAAAAAGCAGCGTTTATTTAACGTAAAAGAAAGTAATGTAGGTAATATTTTTACTAACACCTGAATGACTTCGGGCGATCACCAAACCGGATCTTTTCTAACAGTACTTTTTAAATAATTTTATTAATATTATGATTCTTATATGTACCTATTACAGTGCCGGTTTTTTTTTGGTTGTCAACCTTCAACTTTACTAGGTGATCTTCTTATTAAACCTGTATTCTGATGACATCGAAACTATTCAAACTTGAATTTCGTTTTCAAATGACGATCGAAATACTATTAAGAACACTGAAAGTTGAGCGTCTTTTGTTCGTCATTCTTTTTTATTAGAATAACTAGCTTTTGCCTGCGAGTTCGTTCGCGTCAATATTGTTATGGATTCCTAATGTTCTGATAATTAAAAAAATATAGTCTATAGCACAAAAGGATATCTTAGCTCTCTACTGGAGAGATAAGTTTTGAAATCGTTCAGCTTTAATTTATAATATTTGGGTGTTGATATAATATGATATTATATCTTTAAGCGTGAAACATAGTATTCAAAGGTTAAAAATCAATAATCAAATTAAAGCCTGCACAATCATTTGTGATATCGTCAATAATCCAATTCCGCGTAACTAACATTATTAAATACTGCGAATGTCCATTTTCACTGATTATAAATAAGGTTGAAATTTTCGGTATGTTCTATGTTAGGGGGGTTTGGTTTCCGCACTTAGTCCCTAAATATGGACCATTGTACGTGAGCCATGGCGGCCGACTACTCCAACCAGCCCACCTCCCTCCAGAAGCAGATCAATCTTCCCAGTCTTCTCAGGGCGTCCGCAAGGGAGTTTGGTGTTCCAAGGGTTTCCCTGCGGATCTGGGTGACGCCAGTGCACTCGGCATGCACTCCAAATTTTCAGTATTTGACAACGTTAGTTATCCTTTTGACCGCCACAGTCGTGTATAGATGACAAACCAAAATGTGACCAGCACACCACGGTCACTTCTACATGACAGACTTCTATACGTAATTCCATATAACAGGGGTCGCCAAATGGCAGACCGCGGTCTGCATCCGGACCGACGACCAAGGACGTCGCCAAAGGGGGGCAAGTAGGGGCAGTTGCCCTCCCCCTAGAGATTCCAAAAGCTGCATATGCCTTTGACTGTATTTAAAAGGACAATGCCAGAAACTCTATAGACCTTTGCCCCACTCAATAAAAGGCATGTGCAATATGTAGCATCTTACTGTTTATTGCTGATAACTAAACATTAGTCTAGTAGTGACTGTAGAACTTGCGGTTTCCGTTTAAATCTAAAAACAATAATGACATTGATTATAGGTTAAATTGTATTTTAGGTAAAATGAGTTTGTATTTTGTGGGTAGGTATTTCGTAATCCGCAAGTTCTAAGGAATAACAATTTACTATAGAAAGGTTCTAAGTATATTTATTACAATTATTTTCATTAATTTGCTTTTCTGTACATGGGTGGGGCAGGATCTGGCATTGTCATTTATACGTTTCCTATCCACCATATATCAACTGCCCCCCTCCTAGGCCATCAGCTGGCGAGTACTGGCGACGCTCTTGCCGCCGACCCATTTTGTGTGGACCGCCAGAACACAGCAACTTGCACTACAGAGTAGGTACGTAATTTAGTAAAAATTTATTCCCCGCATTACCTTTGCTCAGAACTTCATTAAGAATAAATTTCGATCTCGACTTACTGATCAACATCTCCAGGATTGAATGTCAATAGCATGCACCAATTTTACTGCAAACTTCAGTCAGACAGATAGTCCGCAACAAAAAATGACATTTTTCTCAATGATATGAAAAACAAATACCTTTTATATTTCCGTAATTACATTTGCTTAATAATTTTTTTGTCTATAAAATGTTGTGCGGATCGCAATGGTCATTTTTTTTTTTTTAAATCTATTGATAGGCATACGTTTGACCACTATCTCACCTGATGGGAAGCGATGATGCGGTCTAAGATGGAGCACGCTTGCCTAGAAGTAACCTATTTCATTTCTTAAAACGGACCCCGACTGAAACTAATTGGTGATAGGCCCTGCCATATAATATTATGTAGTAGTAACTCGTAGCAAGGCGGTGAGGGCACATTTTTGCGGAATTTGACTATCAACGAAGATAATGTATATATTTTCAAATATCGACTATACTTATACACCAGACGATCGTGCCTTTAAACCTCGTCAGACAACGTGTTTTAAATTCTTTGTTGCAACAAAAAGACGTATTTAGCAACTGAATAATATGCAAATTTTGACATTGACGCCATCTTTATTTGTGTTGGTATAATCTACACTAAAATTATAAAAACGAGTTTGTTTGTTTGTTGCGTTTTCATGGCTAAACTATTGAATCGATTTTGATGAATTTTGTACAGACTAAGCTTCAAATAACAACAAAGGATATAAGCTACTTTTTAATCCACCACTTCAGCTGCATCCACGATAATTCGGACGAAGTCGCGAGCAAAAGCTAGTACTTTACGCTTATTTGACATTTTTACCCCGACTGCAAGGAAAGGGTTATGTCTTTTGCGCCGGTAAAATAAAATAAAATATTCTTTATTACCTGATATCTTCCAAACTACTGAACAGATTTATTTCGTTAGGGTATCGTTAGATTCGTCTCATTAGTCCAAGTGTTCTTATTGTTTATGTTTAGTAGCAGCAGTCAAGACAACGAAATCTTTTCGTAACCTTTATTCGGATAAAGTTTTCAAGGACTTGAAAACGTTCTCGGAAAAAGCTCTTAACTAACTTCATCAATATCTATAGGCATCAATATCTATAGGCAGTTATCCCTATTTTGATCCTTTCAATCTTTTCACATTAATTCACAATCATTCACTGACATTTTAATTCACAATCATTCACTGACATTTTCACCCCGATTTCCTACACCAAAATTGGTAGCAGGTGTAAAATTTGCTACAACAAATACGTAAAAAGCCACCTTATCCAGGAAACTAGGGAACCGCACTTACAGCATATATTCAAGCATAATGTAACAGACGAGATGAAAGTAGTTCTAGATGTTCCTGTCGTGAACACTGGAGGTATACCCGGAGACAGATGTGATAAGTGGCATCGCCATAAGACGATGTTTCGTAATATGTGAATTAAAATGCCCATATGTTCATCTGTCAATAAGGCGACAGGTTAATCTTGTATATGAAGTCTGATTATCTACTGGTAGGTACTTGTAACATGTTGAATTTTCAGTTGCAAGAAAGAAGATTAGGTGGATACTATGATTTCTTGATTCTAGCTAAGGCTATCGGAACAAATACTCCTGGAACAGCCCAAATCTAGAATGAATAATGGATTTATCACTGCTCCAAAATCTTAACTAAGATTTCTACGCACTTTCCTCTTACCTGAACCTTACTTACTATGCAAAATTCGTAACTAAGTTTTTTTAATAATTTAAAAGAATGGGCAGATATTCTTTCACTCTTGAGGATTTTGCTTGGAAAAATTACTGAATAATGTCTGTTATGCCCTTGTAATTAAAGAACCAAATATTCCAATTATTTTAATCTACTGCGTTTCCAACAGTGGAAACGTATTAAGTAATCTTTTTGGGAGTCCCGTTATTCTTTCTCTTATATGCAGTCTGACCACGGTTCAGCTGTTATCCACGTTTTCAACTGTTATATACCTACTGTAACTCGCAACCTCATTATTCATTAACGTATCTTACTACATCATTACTGCCTCACTCTGCTAATGAACCATCATTGACCATCTAGAAACTCCATGGACCACAAACGAGTATGCATTTACAGAATCTAAGTAGTTGTTACACTCTGTATGTATTTATTTTTAATTACTTAATAGAATCATTTATTTCTGAGTTTATGGTACGTTAAGATCTTTATGTTAAATAGCTGCACATAAACCGGTTCCCGGTGTAGAAATATTAAATGAAAGCAATCTAATTAGCAACGGCTTAACGTTAACCTGGGTGATCTTGGATCGTAAAAATTTACGAAATTCTCGAAAGATCAAAAACTTAATTTTCGGAAAATATATGAGATCAAACGATGCATTCGATTTATCTAGAACTTCTTCATTTAATTTAAAAAATCAACATAAATATTTAAATAACTGTAGTAACAGTGACACAACCGTATCGGCAATCTGATATAAATCAAATTATTAGCAAGCGTGGTTGTGAGGTGTGACAAAATACGCAAAAACGTAACCTTGGACCGCGTTAGAGATGCAAATGTTTTAAGTTTATTTGTATTGATCATAGTTCGATCATGTTGTATAATGTTTGAAGTTGAAGACTGGTTTAATTCCTACGCATAAGCCAGCAATATTTTCGAAAATATAAAGTCTGCCTGTACCTAGCTAAAATCGATATCAATTAAAAGACAATGGGCTAAAGTTTTCCCAAACTCTTTACTTTTTAACCCAATATATTTTTATTTTATTCTGTTTTATGTTCTGTTCTATCCTATATATTTCCTAACATCGTTTGTTTTAATTGTATTTAATTTGTATAATTCTACGTCTGTGCAAGAACTAAAATCTTTATTTCCTGATTTGAACGTGTGTTTCATACTCTTTTCATAACTGAACTAACTCTTATTTCCAATAAGTATTCTACTGACAAAACCAGACAACATTTACTTTGTAAACCAACACTTATTAACTAAAATTTCCCTGGAAAAATCACGCTTATTATCGCCAACACTTCCAGTTTGCAACAAGGTGAAACGCAACGATACCGGCGCAAGCGCATAGACGCACACATTTGTACATTAGCGTGTGTGAGTAGCTCTTTCTTCATAGTTCAACTATATTGGTGCAAGTCACATTTCTTTTGACGACGTTTCATAACTTTTTAGCTCATGATTAAAAGATATGTGTATACAAAACATGCATTCAAAGATGGAGGTCGAAATGGGTTTCCTTTTCCGTAAATGCGACATAGATCTCACGGATGCTTCCTTACTTGTTTATTACTTTTCCAATTAGAAACAGATATTAACAATTAGAAACGGATATTAAGATAAATGAAGATCACAGCCTAACTTTAAATCCTTTAGAAAATAATTTATGAACTTAAAGTACTTATACTTCAGAATAACCTCAACTGAAAATCTTCCTATTTGGCTATTATACACAGCATGACCTATTAGAATTAATGCAATTAAACTATAGGTTCAAAGTCAAAGTCAAAGCATTTATTTCAATTAAACCATTTACAGGCACTTTTGAATTGTCAAGGAGTCGGTCAGTTAGTCAGAGAGTTGAAGCTAGTTGCTCGTTCCAAAACGTAAGTAGGTCTCTATGGAGAAGAACGAGCAAGAAACTCCGCGGACACTCTTTTAAATCAAGTCTGGTTACATGATTCTTTTTGCTTCTATATGTGAAAACTATAAAGGTAATCTAACAATACAAAACAAACAAAAAAGGAAGCAAGATAAAGTCCATGGCAGATAAGAGCTGACCAATCTTTACTGACAGCGCCCGTTCACGAGCATGACGCGTGAATCAGCACCATTCAGCTCAACCATCTTTAACCCCCGACGAAAAAGAGGGGTGTTATAAGTTTTTAACCCCCGACGAAAAAGAGGGGTGTTATAAGTTTGACGTGTCTGTGTGTCTGTGTGTCTGTCTGTGGCACTGTAGCTCTTTAACGGGTGAACCGATTTGAATGCGTTTTTTTTTATTTGAAAGCAGATTCTCTAGCGATGGTTCTTAGACATGTTTCATCAAAATCGGTTCAGCGGTTTTAAAGTTATCAGGTCTTTTGTTAGATACGGTAGGGATCTTAGACGCATACCGGATGTTTACTTTGCTTTCGAACATATTATTATAGGTGACCACACTGACCACCCATTGAAACACCCATGTTGGCTATAAAACTATGCAAGATTATAGAATTCTTGGTCTTATGCTGCAGCCAGATTATACAGCACACTAGTACCTAGTAGCAGATGTATCGTATTTGGATTCGTTTTAATCAGTATTTTATTAACCCCCGACGCAAAAACGACGGGGTGTTATAAGTTGACGTATCTGTGTGTGTGTGTGTGTCTGTGGCATCGTAGCTCCCGAACGGATAAAACCGATTTTGATTTTGTTTTTTTTTATTTGAAAGGTGAATTAGTCGGAAATGTTCTTAGCTATGTTTGATGAAAATCGGTTCAAGATGGCCGCCGCCAAAAAATGGCGGATCACATATTTTTTCACAACTCCCTCAATATGGGTATCAAATGAAAGGGCTTGACTAGTAGAATACTATACACTATGACAAACATTAAATCCAAGATGGCCGCAACCACAAAATGGTGAATTACATTCTATTTTCACAACTCCCTCAATATATGGGTATCAAATGAAAGACCTTGACTAGTAGAATAATGTATACTATATTGCAAGGGAATGAGGAATGAGAACTAAAAACTTGTAAATTATTTTTGTAAACTCTTATACAAAACCAAACTAAATTACGTTTAAAAAATTTAAAATAAAAATTAAATTAAAAATTTTAAAAAACCCCCAACGCAAAACATAAAAGCGATTATGTAAAAAGTCAAAAATAATACCTTTTGTTGAGCCATCAAATGTTTGTTCGTTGAAATGGCGCTATAATGTCGCGGCGGGGTACCGCTAAGTTTAAAGCAATAACTAAATAGCTAAAATAGCGAACTGATGGTAACTAGATTTGCAACAAGATTAACACAACTAGATTAGCAACAAAAATTTAATAATATCGAAGCAAATTGGTCGGAAATGCTGATAAATTAATAGACAGTGAATGAAATTAAGGGACTGACTTACTTAAGCGGTACCCCGCCGCGACATTATAGCGCCATTTCAACGAACAAACATTTGATGGCTCAACAAAAGGTATTATTTTTGACTTTTTACATAATCGCTTTTATGTTTTGCGTTGGGGGTTTTTTTAAATTTTAAATTTAATTTTTTGAAGGGAGCCGAATGATCCAACACACGCGCCACCATCAGCGAGACATTTGAGCGTTCCTGCTGTGATTAATCAATATGCAACTAGATATAAGACATTATTGCCGAGGGGCAATTCTCTTCATCGTTCGCATTGCATTCTGATCCCTATCTCAATCAGTCAATGATATATTTTCTATTACTTACATTTTTGATAAGTATTTGACATTGATTGTCACCGAGACAATTGGCGACAAAATGTTGAACGTTTTTATTTACAGAATTTGACATTTACGTATATTATATTCATAAATGAAGCAGAATTCTTTATCTGCCAAGTAGGGGAGAGTGTGTATGAAAGAGTCAAGTTTTGAAAGAGCCGATGCAAATATCTCCCACTTAACAAAATCCTATCATAATTCAAATATACTTTTTGTATGGCAACACTGGACAGCTGCCACAGTAGCTCTTTCATTGACAGGTTGTTTTGAAAGAGCCAATTTCCCCTCTTTTTAAAGTAGCTACATTTCAGATTTCTTACAATGTCACCATTATTTTTTAATTTCAGTTCTCTACCTATTAAACTGATTATTAAAAAAAAGTATTTTCTTTTAAAAACAATCAGCCTTCAATTTTTTATTTAATACTTTTTAAAACTGGCTCTTTCATGCACACTCTCCCCTAATTCTATCGGAACTCGTTGCTGGTAAAACAGGCTCTTTGTCTATTGTTTTAAACTTTTTGAGTTAAGTGAATATTTATAATACTTTAATTTTTATGAAGAGTTTCCTATTTTAAAAGTCAATAACACCTGTTTCGTTGTTACCTATTTTGTAATTTAAAACAGTAACGTAGTTTACGGTCAGAGCAATAAATAATATTGACAGCTTAACACATATTAATAACATGTTACTACTTAAACTTGACACTACTAGTGAATAAAGTATATGTATGAGCTGGCAAGGAGTAAATATAGGTACCGCCAACAGTTTATTCGGTAATTTTTGGCAAAAAAAATATGTTGAATAGGTCTTAAAAACGTGAGTAATTTATCATTGAAAACATTTTATGAATTCATTTATCTAAATAGCTTATTACTCCGCCCTCGCGGAATATTCTTACGGATTCTATAATATAGCCTTTAGCACTCAGGTACAGTATAAATATTAGTACCTACTAACGTACAGTAGCGACACGCCCCGCCTCCCTCCGAAACACTGTTCCTCACGTCTTCCCGCGTCGAACGTACTCTCAAAACTGCCTTTAGTTCAAGCGGCGCGTAGACACGCACACACACGCACGTATTTGTACAGTCTGTTATTTTGGTAGTAGTGTAGGTAATTAAATCGTTTCCTTTATATGGAGTGTCGTAGGTGTGACTCAGGGGTAACGTAGCTACCTATTGGTTAAAGAATTTTTGAATTTGCATTAGCTATTTCGGAGATTGCCTGCTACATCAAAACTTACAAACTGTACCTCTATATAATATAAGTATAGACCGGTACTAAAAGACATGTGTTCATCAATAAATCATAACGCGATGAAATAATTTGCAAATGCTTTCAAGTTTCTGATTTATTATTATCAGCAAAAATTTAATTAACTTGCATTTTTCCCCCGACTTCGCCCGCGTTAATTTTCTTAAGAATCCCTTATTGTTTGATAATAGAATATAACCTATAGCACTAAGTAATAACGTGGCTTTATATTATTGAAAGAGTTTTTGAAATCGGGTGAGTAGTTTCGAAGATTTCCCCCTACAAACAAACTTTTACCTCTTTATAATATTATTATTAGTAATCTTAAATATAAAAATCTTCACAGACAGTTGAGACTGAAGTCTGCTTGAAAGTGCTTGAGAATGCCTATGAACGTAATGTCAATGTGTGCGTGCTAAAAATGGCGGTTTGTTCTGAGTGGTCTCTCTGCTCGGGCGCGGCGCAGCCTTACGTACTTTGTGATTACGTTAATATAAAGTTATGAGAAGTTGTTTAGAAACCATAGAAACCGATGTCTGAGTAAAACTCTTGAATCGTAGATAGATCAAATAGTATACAATAATAATAATAGACTGGCTATTATTGTCCGACAGCAGGGAGAAGGCCTCTTCTCATATAGAGAAGGCATTGGTCACCACGTGCGCTAATGGCGGATTGGTGATTGCAGACTTTTATTATTAACTAGCTTTTGCCTGCAACTTCGTCCACGTGAATGTCGGTTATCGTGAATGCAGACGAAGTCGCGAATCAAAAAGTAGCCTATGTCCTTCCGTAAGGTTCAAGATATATTCATACAAAATTTCATCAAAATTGTTTCAGCCGTTTCATTGTGAAAGCGTAACAGACAGAGTTACTACTGTATTAGCACAGAATACTTAATAATACTACGGTATTAGTATGGATTTATAGGTCTCACGATGCTTTCCTCAAATGGACCAAATAATCGAATCAAACCCATTGCTAAAATAATTTGGATAAGCTAATTCCGATATACGTCCAACATTTCTACGTATAGGGTCCTTAATTATAATTGTTGCCTAAAGTTAAGGTAGGCTTAACGATAAAAATATATAGCAAAGCAGACGTTAACCGTCACTTAACTCTAAGCAACGTTTATAATCAATCAATCACTTCTAACAATATAACTGCTTCGAACCTAAATACTCTTAACACAAAGTCTCTTTATTTTCTTGCAACTTTATAACGACTTTGCAAGGTAATTGAATCCAAACTTGACAGCGAAGTAACAAATTCCTATAATTTGCAACCGATTTGCAAACAAATCTATACAAATATTGATCTCAGCACACACATTACCTTTCTCACTAATCACTTACCAAAGTAAATTACCGTTAGCTACATCAATTGTGTACCACAAATATGTACATATATTAGCAAAACGGCAGTGAACCGCTTCCTTCCTACCAAACGACACTTTCTTTCCTTTATTAATTAATACACACGTTACTCGGTACTAATTACTTGCGCAAGTATTGCACAATATAGGAAGTTCTCCATAAGAAGCATCTTGATTGATACTTTGACTGTATTGCTACTTCCATGAGATAATTGTGGATCAAGCGTGGAGTTGTTGTGGAAAAGTCGACTTTGTAATTGTATGGGTGTGCTGGGAAACTATGATTGTGACAACCATACAGTATTGTATAGTGACTACCGCGTTGGTCTCATGGTCGCAAGCGGGACTGCTGCGTCCTGGGATCGGTTTGAATTTTATAAGTAAGTAAGTCATTTATTTTGCAAATACGGGTACAGTCAATCGTGATAAACAGTTAAAAGGTAGGTTCAGCCATATTTTACCAACAGGCATGCAAAAATTTATAATTTGACTCTAAAACAATAAAGGCAACAACACAACTTATCTAGATCACTGTAACACAATTTATAGATTGACTGATGAAATAAATAAACTAAACTAAACAATGCCTGTTCAAAATTGTTTCTCAGTAAGGAATTCGCTGACGTATAAATAGTATGATTTATGGGTTAAAAAGCTTCGGCCTGTTTTTAAATAATGATAGCGGCATTTCTCTCCATAGCTTAGGTAGTTTATTATAAATAACTGAATCCGTGCAGTAAACACTCTTGCGCATTAATATACTATTACTTATACTGTGGCATTAGTGCCGTTTTGGCGGGGTAGGAACGTAATAGTTTGTTGTCACGAAAATGATTTGGGTTCGATTTTTTATATGGAATTTCTCAGTAGCAACAGCGTTCGGAAGTTGGTGGTGTTGCGCCCCCGTGCCTAGGAAAGCACGTAAAGCCGTTGGTCCTGTGCCTGATCTATTCCCGGTCGTGTCGGATTGCCGTCCCACCAAACTATGAGAGTGAGGGAAGAGGGAGTGCACTTGTGTTTGCACACACACCTCGTATATTATCTCCTGTGTACTTGGCTCTATTGAGATTGGCAGACGTGACCTAATTTCGGTCGGGAGAATATTGTATAGTAGCCGATAGTAGTACGCACGGCTACACATCAAGCTATACATTTCCAGTTTAAGCTGACCTCTCATTGTAAGGAAATTCTATACAAGGCGAGATTAGCTTATGCTGGAAATATATAGCTTGATGTGTAGCCGTGTGTACATTTGCATGAACTTAATTATTAAATACTAAAGGCTAATTCATGTTTAAAATCTAGCCACAATCTCAACTCAGCGACAAATAATGTCAAATATTGAAAAAAATAAAGGATCCACACCAGCTGAGGATGTATACCCATTTTAAATTACTAACACCAGTTTTTAAGTAATTTTGTTATACTAACACTATGGACGTATGTCTGAATTAAAGAATTTGAATTTGAATTTGAAAAATAAATTGGTTGTCTGTAAAGTCGGTTTACGAACGATAGTTTTACGTGATAACGTCATAAAGAAATATTATGGCTAACATAATATATATAACATAAGCAAATAATGGCTTCTGTCGAGGTGGGCGGAGCTTATTGCATGGGCCGATCGTGCCTCTCTATCGTTTGTTCCGCGCTCTCGCTTGTACGCTCAGGCTCAAGCGGAGCGTGATTCTTTATGGTGCGTGCAGCCGGTGTTCATCGATTTGTAAGACGATATCACGTCAAAAATAAGTAAATCAGAGGTAAATTTGACAGATTTAAAACTGGAATTGCCCCCCGAGTTTCTATGTAAAAAATAAGGTTATCAGGCTCCTTGACTACAGAAAAACAAAAATAATAAACAGCGACTAAATGCAGCCGATACGGTTTTAAAGATCACTTAGTATGTCAAGATTATTATCAACTATTTCTTAACAACAAAAAGATGCATCGATATTGAAATATTCTTGGTTTTAATCAAATATCTTGCAATAAAGTTGACAGTTTTAATTAAGTTTGATTGAGTGACCGACAAATAATTTTATTAAGATTAAATAAATTAAATGTGTCAATCTCGTTTAAAGTATATATCTATATTTTGACACGGTCTATCTGAATTAAACATTGAACTAGGTTTTATTAATCATTTGAATTATATTTTGATATATTAAATGGACATTTAAGAATATTATTATGCTTTATTTATTTTTTAATTAATTAGTTGTATAATATAAAAGTTTTACGATTATTGGAACCTACAGTTGCAAACGAGTCAATATAAAAAATGTATCGATACATAAAATGCATTAGATACGCCATGAATTCATTAAACCCTGTCCCCACAGTTCATTTCTCTAACTTTAAATAATATAAAGATAAAAGAGGCATAAATATAAATATGGATGGAGAAGAAGAGGAAGATGTATGGATTGTGTGGAGAATGATATTAAAGAAAGGGGAGTCAGGCATAGCATAACGATTGATAGGACGGAACAGAAGAAGAAAACCGACCCTAAGTAACATAGGGCAACAACATAACAAATTATTTATTTTATTATGTTTATTTATTTTAATTTTATGTATTTGACTCTAGCTTTTGCCTGAGACCTTGTCCGCGTAAATTCTGACAGATCTCAAATTATTTAATAAAAAATATAGCTTATAGCTCTCAAGAATAACGTTACTTTCTATCAGCGAAAGAATGTTTAGAATCGGACCAGTAGTTCTAAAGATTAGTGCATCCATACAAACACACAGATGAATAGAGACGCTTTACAATGCTATATTTTTCCCACAACACAAAGATATATTCAGGTACTCACTACGTTCGAAATTCTTCACAATATGTAAAGTAATTAGACGACATCTCCGTTACGTAAGATTGCGCGAGCTCGAGAAATGCGAAAGTGCCCATTTCACCTCGACTGAACGCTGACAGTGTATGGCAAATGAAATTTCTCACTGACTCTGCAACTCTGCATATTTACCGCGTGAAATATGATTTGGCTTAACATTGATTTAAACCTTGACGGATAATAAAATCTTTTATTATAAAGCGGAAACTCAAGTCATTAAACAAAACTTGTTTTTTTTTTAATCGTGTCTTAAGAATAAAATCCAAAATCTAGCACGTCAATCATGTCATTGTTAAAAGTGTTTTGTAGTAAACAATCGTAGTTATAATATATGATCAAGTGTAATCTTCCTACATTTAACAAAGTTAAATTTTGATAACAAGCAAAAAAAACTTGATGTAAACAAACAAACAAAAATATCAATCATCAATCATAATAGGCGTATCAATCAGCGGCACATTATTAAAAAAATGTTTTTGAAATAATTACATAAATGCCAAATCAAATTAAAAAAAAGAACCAAGTTTTTGCCTTAAAATAAAATGACGTAAGCGTCGATGCGTACAAAAGTATTACATCTTATAATGTACAGATGCCAGCACATCAAGCTACTACAATCTGTCACATTTCTTTAATCGATTTTCAACTTTTTGGTTAAAGAATAAGGTTCAAGATTGATTGGAAAAATGTGACAGTTTCGGGTAGGTTGACCTGCTGGCGTCGGTACTTGAACCTGAAATAGACGTAAAACGTTACATCTTATAATAAGCACGCTGTGTAGGTATAGGGTTCCCAACCGTACTGTTAAAAACAGTATTATACTTTTTTGCTCGTTTATATTTTTTACTGTTTTATAAAAAATCCACACAAAATACTGTTTTTATGACCGCTGTTATTAGGAGCCATACAACTTAAATTGTGGAGAGGCTTACGAATATTTTTATAATGAAACTAAATTGTGCAACAAGCTCCTAAAACTATGTTTTTAAAACGTACAAATAAAATACTGTTTACTTTTTCAAAATTCTGTTCATTTTATTTCGCCGACCTTAATATACTTGTAGGTATTTCTCGAACAAAAAGTTGAGAACCCTAGCTGTATCACAAAAGATTATAACTAAACGAGTGAACAAACACCGCATGATCAGATCAACTGTCCGCGACAGTACGACTCATTAGCACTTTACAGGTCATCAGTTTGTCAAGTACCGTTGAGTTCACAAGTGATAAAGTGAATGTATTGTACGGTTGTGCGCCAAACGGTTATGAGATTATTTTTCATTTACTCTTTGAAATGCTTTGCGTCTATTATAGACAGTGTCATCAAGTACCCTTCACGGTTATGAGATTATTTTTCATTTACTCTTTAAATGCTTTGCGTCTATTATAGACAGTGTCATCAAGTACCCTTCACACATTAAAATATCTTAGAAAAAGTGGTAATTAGCCACTTTATCGAGCTATCTATACAGTATACCTACACCTGCGTGGTGGGTTTCTAACCATGCAAGTGATAAAAGACCCGTGGAACTTTTTCAATTTATACGAACTTTCTTTTATCTTAGATATCAGAGTAAGGAAATATCGTGATTTAAACTAGAATTATATCAAAAGCTAGCTGTAAATAATGTCACGAATTGTAGCCAAATCAATCTATATATAATATCTATATATATAATCTATATTATATATAATCTATATATCTGTAGTCAATCTTAGTCAGCACCAAATTTCATCATAATCGGTTTAGTATTTTACACGTGAAAGCGTAACAACTAACAAAGTCACTTTCTGTCTGAAATCTATAATCCTTTCTATTTAACCTATTCTATAGAAACCGGAATTATAGGATATCTTTTCTTGATAAGGAAATACATTCTATAATATTAAATTGTCAGTGTTCCATCCGTTGCATTCTTAGTGATATTTATTGACCAATTAGATACTTATGCCATTTCGTTTCACACAAGAGGAAACGGAAAGAAAATCCAATAAATAGAAATGAATATGGATAAGCTTTGCAGAATCTTTAATTGATTTAACTTGTTTTGCAAACAGTTAAGCCTAAACCGAATTATTAATAAAAAACTACTTTTCACTTTTCTGTTTTATCCGCACTCAATTGAGCAAAAACGAGCCAATTTACTATCTCACAATTTACTAAATGAATTACAAGCAACAAAATAAAATTATGCCAAATGTGCGACCCATTTGGCATAATTTGATTTTGGTTAATCTCCGCTAAAGTTCGTCGTTCGTCGACGTCTGGTGCCGGCTGTGAATAGGGCTTTCGAACACAGTTCATGCGACTCCCAGTAAAGGATTTATGCGAGACGCAACCTGGTCGAAAACATTTTACTAAATGTTTCCTTTGAACACTGAATTATTGTAGTAAGTAATTTGAATATGGAAGCGTTCCGCTTTTGTTTATATGAAGCCAAATGTTTGAAGGTAGCTCTTTTTTTTAATTTGCAATTTCCCTCTTTTAATTATAACTCTAATCTATATAATTATAATTATAATGTATTGATTATAATTAGTCGTATTCGGTACTTCTCAGGTAACAGCACACGAAAAGCGGCTCGACGGGTACTGTGAAGCCGCCATAATCCATTTCACAATAAAAACTAAATATTACTTTCATACTGTCGTAATGTACCATTAATAAATTACGTTTAGTTTCTAATTAAAGATATTGCATGACTATATTTAACTCTAACGAATATGACATGTTCAAGATATATGCACATATAAAACGAGACATGTCATATATGAAAACTTTACATATTCTACGCCTTAACCTTTGACATGCATATCATGACATTAAATTAATCAATTCAATTTGACTTAATTTTAATAAGTTTTTGTTTTAAATAATCCTCAAATAGATACTGGGGATAAATATCAATACCAAATGCATTTAAATTTTTACATTTTAATACTAGATCAATATAGGTATTACCTTTAAATAATTCACGCTCCATTAGTAGCAGAATTGTACTAAAATCGATTTGTCATTACATAATCGATTACGCAAGAAATTATCGCCGTGATTAGCCGAAATAATTACTGATGATGACATTGCATCACTCGGTCAACGAGCGACTGGAAAACACCTGTTAAATGCGCTTGCGCACCAAAAGAAAGTCACCCACGCGACGCACCATTCATGACCGTGAAAGTGCGCGGAACGTTGAAACAATAAAAAAAACAATTCCGTGACTTAACGTCGGACAACGTAAGTTATGTAACTGACAATGATCGCCGTTTACTTAAGTATAACATAGAGGTACTTGACTTCGAGGTAATTAATTAAATGAAGCTAGATTTACTATCAATTTATCATGTTTGAACAGCTGTTTCGGAAAGGTATACTTAGGTATAAGTAGTTAGTATTTTGGTAGGTAGATACCTCCTACCAAAGGTACTAATACAGAATATATAATGATGTGACAAAGTTTTATTGATTTAGTAATATCTATTACTGCGAACAGTGCGATTAGTCATTGAAATATTTTAGCACTTAGGTTGTATTTTTATATACGTGTGTATAATTGTACAGTATCTGCTACTGAGCACATGTATACACACTATTTAATATCGTAGATATTTCCTACATGCAATGATCAAAAAGGACATATTTTTATTTTATTTATTTATCTAAAACTGCATTAACAATTACATAGATAATGTCTGTCAAGCTGCATAACTGTTTGACGGCAATTATTCTCGTAGGTATAAAAAATTATTACAATTTCTTATTTTTAAATATTTCAATAACTTATTCAAAAATAAAATAACTTATTCCTAAAAATACGCGCCAAGATGTAGAGTTGTGGACACCAGCCCGTTATATAATACAATCAATTGTGAATGAACAATCTCACATTTTACACACATGAGCAAATTTCGTTGTCCATGGATGTAAAATTCGGTCTCTTCGCAAATATTGTTGTTGGTTATCTATATACAGTACGGTCAACGTAACTTGGCGCGTCTGAAGTTAGCCGATTAGCTGCGCAGTAGACAATTTCGTTCCTAAAAGTTCCATTGCGCCAAACAGCTAACTTCAGACGCGCCAAGTTACGTTGACCGTATTCTACGTATCTATTTATACCATATTTGTGTAGGGATGTATATCAGCTGTCTCACTGTCTGACACCCATAGTACAGGGTCTGCCCAGTTCGGAGTCAAATGGCCGTGTGTAAATTCAATCCCTACCCCAGGTAAAAACTGCATTCCATTTTAATTTCACTATGTAACACACTAAGATACATCCTGCAATGGACCTGACATCACTAAACAATGAATGCAATTATCAATTCGTGACATCGACCCATCGCACGTTTCTTATGTTCTTATGCAAATGTTATCGTCAATATATTAGGCAAACTCTGACATATTATATAACAATTTATAAACACTAGGATTATTACAGTGTCGTAGATTTTTGCTATTAATACCGTTGCAAAGAACATGTCTCGATGTTCAAAGATCGCCGTGGGCGTTTGTTGACAAATTTTCTCCTCTATTACAAAAGTGAAAACGCAAATATTAGAGGCAATCACATATATTCGTATCTATATGTTTCTGGATTTCTGATGCGTCTAGATATTTAGTAGTAGTATGTTGTCCGCAACTCCACGTCTCAGCGTGTATTTTGCGTACATGACAGCTATGTTTAGTGCATATGCAAGAAAATAGAGCAGTTATTTTTTTGTACTAAACATATTCTGTGGATTTAAATAACATTGAAAGTATTCTCAAATGCTAATGTTATTGATCAGAGAGGCAATTACCCTTAATTTTAAGGACGTTTACACTTCAATTTCAGTTTAAATCAATAACTCCTCAAATTTTTGACGATGATTATTGCTGATTTTTTTATTTATTTACACATAATTATACCACCTTCACAGTAAAGCGATACTATAAGTAAACACTATATCAGAAAAACCACTAGAGGTACAATAAAAAAAAAAACAATATAAAATAACAACTTACATTTTCTCTATAATTAATTGAGCAGCAATAACAAATTTCGGCAAGTTTGAGATTGCGTATAGATTTAGAACGTTTTTATGGTCGGGAATTGGCCTTTTGGATATTTTATCTGGGTTATTGGTTGAAGGTTAAGTAAACTATACTTCTCACCAAACTCTATTAAAACACTATTAAGTTTCAATGGTAGGTAAGTACGTAAACGTATCCGCTTTCCATAAAATAAAATAAGTTACAGCAATCAAGTTAGTTAGATGTCGAAACATTGTTTCCAATACTGTGAAGTAATAAACTAAAGGCTACCCTGCAGATATATAGACAGTAGATGTACCTACAAAATAATTGATTTACACGTAAAATATTTAAGGTCAAGCTTCGTACGGTAAATCAGAATGATAACAATCACACGAATTTGGTGTCAATTAAAAAGTTTACATGAAACACAGAGATGTATTGTAACATAAATATACGTTGTTGTATTCCAAGGGTTAATATCACCAAACATTATAATTTAAGTCCAGTTTTTTGTAAGGAAAAAAATGTTTTGCTTGTTTGTTCGCAGGTTAAGATGTATAGTAGGTATAAAAGATTTGTGAAATTATAAATAACTAGCACTTTTTCAGCGCCTTCGTCCGCGTCGATATTCTTACGGAATCCTATTTTTTTAATAATAGTATAGCCTATAGAAGTCAGGGATAACGTAGTAAAATATATTTTTAAGTCTATAAAAAAATAGAATTTTTTGAGTTTATCTATTATAAATCAATAAACAAAAGATTAATAATATAGGTACTCTTCTCTTTATAATATTACGATTTTTAAACCTTGTTGTTATTTGAGTGTTTCGTCCTGTGCGGGCTAATAAATGCTTTTTCTTTTTCTTTCTTTCTTTCTTTCTTTCAACCCGCCCACAACGTTTAATTTCTTCTGACATCTTGAACAATTATCATCATATTTCCACAAATTAACACAAAACAATCATTCAAATGAAAACTGAAAGACAGCGGGTAGAAAACAATAAAAACCGGACAAGTGCGAGTCGGACTCGCCCACCGAGGGTTCCGTACATATTTGTAGGTACTTATCCGTACTTCTATATTAATACATACCTACTATCCATACTTTAATCTACTTAATATTATAAATGCGTTTTTTGCGACATAAACGGCCGTATCTTTTTTTCACGTTAACATAGAGGGGTGATTTTTTTATTGATTTGAGGGTTGATTTTACAGCATCAAGGGACCGTAGACTTGAGTATATGGTAATTTCAACTCGATACCTCCACGCGTTCCCGAGATAAAGGGTCTTGACAGACAGACAGACAGACGGACGGACAACAAAGTGATCCTATAAGGGTTCCGTTTTATCCTTTAAAGGTACGAAACCTTAAAAATATATCTTAACTGAACCCTAAATAATCGCGTTAACATTCATTTGACCTATATCACTTAAAACTTTATTCGTCTAGACTACCACGTGCTACCGTTTATTCTATCTATAATTTTGCTATGCATAGGTATTCACTGCCATTTTCGGTAACCACGACTTAGACTTGTTGACCTTTAATTATCTATTCAATTAATAAGGCAAATCATAAATCCTTTTCTGAATATGTGCTCAGGAACTCCTACACCCTAATATCTATAAATCTTATAAGTTACTGTTGCTTATAAAGAAAATATATATAGCGAAGCCTAGTCTTGTTCTAATAAATAACTAAATTATAATAATAACACACTATTATTTGTCCCACACGCAAATACCTCTTCTCATACAGAGAAGGCATGAGCATTGATCACCACCATAGATATCCGAATCACCACCCTTGCTCAAGGTGGATTGGCGATTTCAGACTTTATCCATTACTAGCTGACCCGACAGACGTGGTCCTGTCCCTATCTACCTACCCTACCTACCCTAACTACCCTACCTACCCTACCTAACCTACATACCCTACATACGCTACCTACCCTACATTCCCTACCTACACTAATTGAGCCAATCCTGCAAAAATTGAAGAATCTAATACGTCATCTATGTATAATATTTTGGTGAAGAAATTAATACGTCGGCTATGTATTTTTTTTTTTTTTTTAATTTCCGCGCAAAATTCTTAGTTTTTTCTTTCATATTCTTCTTCTCCATATAATAACAAACACAACAAAAAAATAATAAGCTAAATTGGTCCAGTCGTTCACGCGTGATGCCGTGACCAACGGAAAAAGGGATTCATTTTAATATATAGATAAGTCCAGTTTTCCAAGATTTTATAACCAAGATAAACTTATAAAGTACAGACGCCAGCACATATAGCCATACCAAAACTCAAATTTTCCCAATTGAATAAGATACCTTATCCTTTTGTAATAAAGTTGAAAATCTATCAAAGAAATTTGACAGTTTATTGTAGCTTGATGTGCTAGCCTCGGATATGAAATAAGAAAAGCCACATTTAGTCACATTACCTGAGAGTCCGCACCTTGACCACTGGGGAATTACGACCACGTACTAAGAATAACTAAGTACCTACCTATAAAATATGCAATGGTCAGCCTTGACCTCTACAATATTTTGTCACAAAGGTTGTGTTATCTAAAATATTCTTCTCAACAATGCGTCGCGGTCATCGTCTCAGCTGTTGATATTTATTATACTAGTGTTGGTTATATAACTTATTCCTATTGTGTTTTGAAAGAATTACACATGATACACGTGTTTGGTAAATCTAAACTATAATTAGATTTGATTTTTGAATGGAAGAACTCAAAATATACTTAACCGATTTAAAAAATTCTTTCACTGACAGCTATCTACGTTGAGTGTTAGATACTTGAGTGCTATAGGCTATATGTTATAATAAAAAAAAAAATAGGCGAGAAAATTCCACGCCGAAGAAGTCACAGGAAAAGTGCTAATTTTCTTACCATAGTATAAAACAAAGTCGCTCCTCGCTGTCTATATGCTTAGATCCTTTAGGCTAAGAACTCACGATGCGGTTTTCGCCCGCGCCCGCGCCCAAGCGCGGATCCACCGTTGTGGGCACGGTGAGCATGCCCACAACCCAAATTTTCACGAAAAAGAAACGTAAGCTTGAATTCGTTCTTCATGTTAACACAAAAATAATAATATTAGTGTAAAATGTATACCACCATTTTTTTTTTTTTAAGTAGAAGCTATTGTTTTATTAAATTAAATTGATGTGCAAACAAATTTTAAAATACATTTGCTTTTGTAATTTTTCGTTTGTTAATTTACTAGCCCCACCAGCTTTGACCGCCGCAGCAGGTACAATGTACAATAAGGTCTTGACCGGACCGACATACAATTTGTAAACGTCTCCTTTGTAGGAATGCAATGATTATCGTGATTCCGTAGTCCGACTCACACTTGGCCCTTGTCTCGGTTGCCCTCAAAAAAGTGTATGGTGACCACAACCTTTTTTGAGGGCTAGATCCGCGCCTGCCCACGCCCCCTACGGGAGCCGCTAGCAACCGCGTACACCGCGGGCGTAAACCGCGTCGTGGAATGTGCTTTGATTTTTTACATATGTATCTGCATTCTACAGAAGCTGCGGGCCCGCAACCGCAGCCGGACGCGGGTGAAATCCGCATAGTGAGTTCTTAGCCTTAAGAGGAAATACCAGGGGCTAGAGAATTGAAAATTAGGTATTTGTAAAATTTATTGCTGTCGCGCGATGCCCGAACACGAACCGCAGAGCGCGATAGAGACAACTGCAGCTTTGACCGAAAATACCTATTAAAAGTACACAAAATCAATGATTCGTAGTCCCCTGATTTCTTCTCCAAAACTTAACCGATTTAACTGCTTCTTTCATTAAAAAATAAAGAAAGGCTTTTGCCGTGTTCCTATGTTTTCTATTTTTAATATAATCAAGTCAAATTTGTTTTCTGAATGTTTGAACACAGCGCAAAATCATGCCAATTTTTTAGGTTTTTGAATATTCATATCTCTTTTAATAATAAATTTATGAGAAAAAGGAAAACATAGGGACATGCCAATAGTAGCCATGGATATTTAAAAAAAAATAATTGATCTACTGGCATTATCCAGGGAGGAAACAGGGGACTAAGTTTGTATGGAAAAACGGCCCTTGTGTTTCCTCTTAAACTGCGCAATGGATTTGAATGCAGCTTTCAGGAACAGATAGAGTGATTAAAAGGAAGGTTTATACGTATAGTTTGTGCATTTTACCCTACATTCTACATTGTACCCGTACGAAGCCTAGAAGTAATAGGTAAAATGCCTTGGTTGTTACTAAATTCTGGATCCTTTCGCTTTTATGTAAGCAAGTTTGAAATATTTTATTATTCGTTGTAATATTGACCTATATTCTAAATACTAATCGTCAAGAGCTCTAATAATCAATATCATTTAGACACCTATCTTTTTCATCTCTTGCGAAAGGTCAGTTGCTGTTGCGGACAATATCAACGATAGACAGCGGCTAAGAAATTGACTAATGACTCGTAGGTCGTAAGGTTACACCTACCGCTCGTTGAGATATTGTGGTCGAACCCCGCTTGAACTTAAAATAAGAATGTTGGTAACCTCTGCTGTTGGTCGATTTGAACTTATATGTTGTTAACCCATGTAGAATCCAATACTAGTTAGAAGTTGGAGGTATTTTATTGCCTATGCTGTTGGTCGGAGTATTAGGATATAGGCTCAGATTATGAAACAAAAGGCAGCTAGACCGCGCGGAACAACGAAAGTGAAACCCAAAAAGCAAATACCTACAATCTCGTGATTGTATTCGCTTTTGAATTGGTATTTGCATTTTTATTTGATTTTTTTAATGATACGGCGTGCTATACTGGCTCGTGTCAGTACAGCACGAAGCGCGTTGTAGGTATTAGCTTTTGAATTTGTATTTGCTTTTTTGGCTTCACTCTCAGTGTTCCGTGCGGTCTATCAGCCTTTTGTGTCATAATCTGAGGATATAGG
Organism: Charanyca ferruginea; assembly: GCA_947361185.1. Lineage (NCBI taxonomy): Eukaryota > Metazoa > Arthropoda > Insecta > Lepidoptera > Noctuidae > Charanyca > Charanyca ferruginea. Next base: position 23,141,354 of record OX376058.1, on the reverse strand, counting down.
TATCAAGCAGTTCTATGTTTTGACAAACTTTTTCAAATCTTTGCAAACAGGCTGCGAAAGTGACGCTACGTGTTGTTTTTTTACATTTATACATAAGAACTACCGACATTGTGGACTAGATTTTTAGTGCCCCAGGAGTTCCCCCCAAAACGTTGTATGTTCTATTATTTAATAAAGACGTAAAGTTAGAATTTATGAAAAAAAAAACTATCGGCCGATTTTTATGTTTTATTGACATATTTTTATTTAAATAATACCTACACGCGGGTAAATTTATTCCGCGGGATAACTTATTATTAATATTAAACACAAAACTGATTGACAGGCCCAGATATAAGTGGCGTTATCCTATCTTCAAAATTCCATCCAGTTTAATTACTTATGGACCAAATGAAGACAAAACTTCTTTTGAATATAGCACGTTGGCATTAGGTACAGACTTAAATTTACTCAAGTTTTATGTCTTCTGCAACGTTCCACACGATTTATTTGTCAATGACACACACATTAACTAGCATTCTTATGCAGACCAAATCACTGATTTCTGGTACTAAAATCAAGACTTAGAATTCAGAGTGTTTAGCAAAAATTTCAACATTTAAACCTAGGTCACAGATTTAAAATTATTTCATCATATCATTTACGCATTATTGTTTACAGCGATTCTTCTCCCTTAAAAATCCCAATTAAAAAAATTGGCGTAATGAAACAAAATTCGTTCTTTCAGAGTTAAATCAATTAAATATCATGCACAAAAAATAAATGAATTTAGTTACCCCTTCCAAAAGGTAGTTTCATAGAGAAAAAACTCAATACTTACTCATTTTAAAATAATTGTTCTACAATATTTAATTTAACATTTTGACAGCATAAAATTTATGATCTTATACATTTACTAGCTTTTGCGTATGCTGTTTCTTATTATATCATAAAATATATCCTACATAACTTGTGGTATTTAATGGCAAGGAATTTCTTGTCCATTCTTCTCCATGCGGAACTACCATTTGGAAGTGGCAAAGAAGAAAGAAATTTTCTTAAATGACTTTCAGCTTCAACTTTCTGACTAACTAACTCTTTGACAATTCAAAAGTGCCTGCAAATGGTTTAATTGAAATAAATGATTCTACATTCTATTTAGCAATAGTGTATCTAGCTTTCTGTCAGAGAAAGATTTTTGTATTCGGACAAAATTGCTTCCAGACATTAACTCTTACACACTGTACCTTTTAACAATTTGTCCGTCTCCTCAAAAAAGCAAAAAGGTGCCCTTAACGTCAAGCTACCTTACATACTCTATGGAATTACCATGGCTTTCTGGGCACATGTTGGTTTGTCATTTTAGTATGCATGACTGTAGCAGTGAATAGGTTAAGAATGGTACAGATTACCTACTAGACACTATGAACTAACCTTATTGTTTTCACTATCTTCAACCTTGCCACCAACCCCGAGGGACAGACTGACCTAGATTCCTTTGTTCCTACATCTGTGCCTAAGACGAGACTAACAAACAGACATGCGTCGAATATCTAATGTTAGAGTTTGTGAAACTGCAGTAGCCTTGGCCGACATTATTGGACAACTATTGTGGGATTTATATGGCTATAAAGCTCAGATTCTGTTTAGCAAGTGTATTTTAAATCTTAATATGTTACATTATTTAAGAATTATTATGTAAAATACTGATTTTGTGTGTTTATAATAATGCCGCGCCTATTCTTCTTGTATAAAATTATTCTATTATTTATAGGAATTATGTGTTAATCCATTAGAAGTGTTTAGCTATTGCTGCAAAAATATTTGGTGTTTGAGACAAACATTGCGGTGAATTAATGAAGACTGTGTGACGTCATAAGAATTACAACTATAAAACATTTTTTAAGCACTCTGCCTTGATTAATTCTAGATTAATTTCTGACTGCATAAGTATTTAATATATGGCGCAATTTTTAGTATAACAGGACGAATACTTCTAAAGATTAGCTTTTGCAAACAAAAAGAAACATGATATTAATATCTCTAATATATAAAAATCTCGTGTCATAGTGTTTGTCATCGAACTCCTCCAAAACGGCTTGGCCGATTTTTATGTTTTTTTTTGTGAATATTTGGTAGGTCTAAGAATAGCTCGTAGTCTTTTTTATAATTTATTTGTCAAAACGTTTGCCAGATCCGCTAGTAGTACCTACCTAGTATAATAAGTTTTAATTAATACGAGGCACGCTAACCTCTTAGAAATGGAAAAATTTCTTAACTTCTTTGCATTTAGTACTTTCAGAGACTCATAATCCCCTAGCATTTAGATAAAGTTGAAATTACGATATTAGTCAGCACATTCTAATTTCAATTACTTAAAATGCATAACACAACATAACATACACACGCATATTACGCACATATTACATATAGCCTTATAACATCAATATGGCCATATGTCTTGACAAGAAAGTGACAAGTCCACTCGCCGCAGTCGCCACTATGAAGTACCAAGCAACGCGGGAAAGTGACCATGAGCCACAGTTCACTAAAGAACCCAGTACAACAACTGGAAAAACTGTTTGCATAATAAAAGCACCGCGAATAATGTGTGTATGCGTATTAAGTAACTGTTGCTATTGTTGGCCCTGTGGTGAAAAATGACCGTGGCCGTATCAATTTTTTTACACTGTGCCTTGTGTAAGTTTTGTGCGTATGGAAAGGCGTGACGCGTGGAACAAAGGTGCATAAAGGCCGGAAAATTGTGGGTGAAGAAAGAATTCGTGGACATAGTTTATGGTAGTCTTGACATTAAAACGAATTTGGCAATAAAATACGAATGATCGGTATTATTTACCCGGAAACCGTTTTTTAGACAATTTTAATATTACTGCTTGAACTATGATATTATTTAATTATTTATATTATATTTATGATTGCATTTAAATTCCGGTTTCAGCAAAAGAAAATGTGACATTTCCTTAGACTTCTCGCTATTCATGAGTGGTTCGCTGTATAATTTAGGAAAATTTTCCAAATCTATGTAAATCATTTGATACGTACGTCCAAAGATTGACTCTAAAGGAGACGCCTAGACGCCGCACCCGCATCACACCTCACAAGGATAAAATCAACAATTCAAATCTTCAAAAATTAATATTACATCAAAGGATCTAACAGACGTGTGACTTAATAAACAATAATTTAAATGCACTTTATCTATTATCGTATAAAAATAAATTTAAAACCGGATTCACACGTTACTACTAGACGAAAAACTTTAGGTACATACGACCACATACTGTACGACTTAATTTATTTAGCGTTTTTAGCACATTTTGACAAAAAAATACCGATAACAATACATTTTTGCCAGATTGACCCACAGACATTTAAATAGCATTTACGGGATTGTTATGACTCACTTATGTCATTTACCTTTTAAAGAATTTATCGTCATTGTTAAGTTATTTTGCATTTCTTACCGTATCATAAATTTTCCTAATTTTATGTTATTATCACCATATTTTATGATATAATCCTTCGTTTTTCTACGCCTCTTCAGTCTAGACTTTACAAAAAGGTGTAAAATGATGAATATAATATTTATGTAAGTTTATTACTGACTTTGATTATGCCATTAGTTGTTATGGGATTTCATTTACATTTTTAAAGATTATAGAAAATGTGTCATTGAAACGGAGAGACACGAGACGGAATTTTGAGGTCAATCAAAATTGAATATCAACATGTATGCGGCTAAAGTTCTCTTGTGGACTAACTTCCTCATCTAAACTACCAACATTTCAACATTTATTTAAAAGGGTACAATATTTTTGCTGTCATACCGTATCAAAGTTACAAAGTATCCAGTTCGTTAGTTTGAAAAAACATTACAAAACTTAAAAATAAAGCACCTAGACATAATAGAAGACATTACAAGACGTCAATGACCTTTAAATCATTTCTAACAGACTTTTTAACAAATCATCGTTACATAATATTTGTAACTATCAATATACGCGACTAATATGTTTACAAACCAATCACAAAAAGGAAAACGTAAACGAATAATAATTTTCACCGACCGTTGCGCGCGATAAATGCTTGCGGCAGCGACGAACTGCGCATGCGTTGTTGAAAAAACAAAGCGGAGATTACGCAAAAAATGCGATAGTAATTATAGACAAACGTATGAATAATGAGGTGTAATGTTTACACGAAGAAATAGTCATTCAAATCAGTTTGTAATTATTGTAATGCTATAGGTTAAAGACTCTGGTCTTAAGGGATCATGGAATTTAACAATATCACGATTTGAAGAAAATGGCTGGTAGCGGATGGATACAGGCTGCCCAAGACCGGGTTGGTTCTCAATCTCTGGGGGAGTTCTACGTTCAGCAGTAAACTGCAATAGGCTGATATGATCACGATTATGAACACTATAGGGCAAAGGCCTATTGTAATGTAAAGACCAAATTTCTTCGATTTTTTCACGTAATTCAACGGTAGGTACCTCAAAATTAATTAAAATGTACGGTCAACAAAAGAGATTTGCAGCCAAGGTCGTCAGGTATAGTTGTAGACAATTTTATCTGTCGACCCGTCACAGGGTGGTCTGATAGAAGCCTGTCGATTTCTGTCTTCGTATGTTTAATTTTAATAATTTACAGTGTGTTTTCTATTACCGTTTTTTAACGTGTTACATTGTTCTCAAAATGTAGGTACCCAAATTGTACCTGTACGTTAAACATGAATGATGAAACCTAAATATGTATTATAACATCGTTATTAAAAGAGTGCTCATGGAATGGCTTGCTTGTTCTTCTGCATAGAAATCTACTTTTTGGAACGACCCAGCTTTAACTTTCTGACTGACTGACTCTTTGACAATTCAAAAGTCCCTGTAAATGGTTTATTCGATGTAAATGATTAGCTCTGCCTGACCACAATGGTTACTTAACTGTTCTGTTGATTGTACCTACGTAGTAGTGACATGGAAAAAGACATTGCTACATGAAGTAGAAGTAGTAGAATTAAATGCATTGCCTAAGTTATGGTATAGACTTTTTCTCGCGCCATTTTTCCCATGCGCGCGCTATGAAAACTCTGTTGACAGCGCCTTATTCGTCGCGCGTCGCAAGCGCAACTAGTTATACATAGAGAACGAAAGTGATTTAATTTAATTTATAAAATCAAAAAAAATCGAAAGTACGACTTTTTATTTGATTTCAAACATACTTCTGTATCATATTTATTTATTTTGGGTGTTACGAAATGTTGACTTTTTAAAATATTTATTTAATGGCTGGCATTGAAAGTGATATGATAATGACCGAAATAGTAATTAATGCATGTGTTATTTATACAATTTCGAAACAAAAAAGTTATAAAATGTTAACTAAGTATAAATATTCAGCGAACGCTATTTGACGAAATGGTTTTATTTAAAAATGAACTTTTTAAATTAAGAAACGATTTACATAAGTATCGTAAAGAAAAGTTATTATAGCCAGACAGCGTAGCTGACATTCTAACTATCCTACACCATTCAGTTAGATGACTGCACATTTTAACAAGGCGGACAAATTAAAATCACCCACAAAAAATAAAACTTTCAGCGGAAAAAGCAAGAAAACTCACCTGTTATTATCGCTAAAGTAAAAAGCGCCACAGCGCTGGAAGACCTCATGTTTGCAGTATAAGCACAGATCACGGTCTTTGTACAAAATCGATATCGTACACAACACTGGCACTATCACCACCGACGCATATTACACAGGGGACGCGCGTAAGCTCAGCGCGTGTGCGCAGAGTGATCGTTGGCACAGCGAGGTGCGCCTGCGACGGTGGCCAGCAGTAGTGGGGGGTTGCGATACAATTGTTACACTTGAAGGCTGAGGGTCGGGCGGTGGTGACAGCGGCAGCGTTTAGGTAGACTTAAGAGCAATCATGAGGCTGGTATGTACTGGTTTTAGAGTTGGGTTTCCTGTGGCATAAAAATTGAACGAAATGTTACAATGAGGTAAACTAAAAGGTTTTGCGGTTTTGAAGGTATAATTGCATTTCATGTTAATGTTACGTGATGGTGGTTCCATCATCCTTTCATGATGGTTTTTTGTCCACATGCGTGTCTAGTCCATCCAATTTTTTGATACATACTTTTCCTGTCAAGTATTCAAGCGGGGGTACGTGGACACAAATCCACATATATTTTATACATATTATTTTCATATGTGTGAAAATAGTAATGGTGAATCTTTGAATTAATAGATGTAAGTACCAAAATTACTTTTAGAACTCTTAGATCCTTTTTAAGTTTATCTTGGACATCACTATCTGAAACTAACTTAAATTAATTAAGCTTGAAATCACCAATCCGCTTTGAGTAACAGCAATGTTCGTGTTTTCTCTGTATGAGAAGAGACCTATCCCTACAATGATGGGACAATAATAGATTAGTATTATTTTCTACATTTAATTATTGATATTAGATGGAATAAATAAATGAATAATAATCGCTTACGCTACAGCCTAAGGTCCTAAAAGCCGCTGACAATGACACCACGCCCAAGGGTTACGGAAGCGAACGAAATGTCAGGGATTTGGCGCTTAGGCGGATATCGAGTAGGGCGGGATAATGCAACATTCCGACTGACCAACAAGTAGATACTGTAGATAGTAACAAGCAACGTTGCATTATTGAAAATTGAATGTTTTCTGAACATAAATCTGTAATACAATGGGTCGTATTGAAACGATTTTGAAAGGTAACATCGCTGTTTATGCTGATTTGATACGGCAAAATATTTAGTAAGCTTATGGATATTTTGTTATAAGCACGTATGCACATAGAAAAAGTATATCTATATACTACTATTTATATACTAATAATAATACTAAGGAGGAACATCTGAGGAGGCTCTCGTTGGCCAGCTGGATCTAGGGCTTGATTCAGAAAGCGGTACTCCTGGACACGGCGCATATTGTTAGAAGATTCCTCTCTCAGGAGCCCTGACCACCGGTAGCCTGGACCCTGTTCCCGATACCGGTGGGCTACTATTTTTTATATTTTTAAATGTTTTTATTTTTTATTACTAATATTTAAAAATGTAATATAATATGTGTATGAACTGAATAAATATAATACTAATCATAAAGTTGAAAAGTTTGTTTGGTTGAACGCGCTAATCTCCGGAACTGCGGGTCCAATTCTAAAAATTATTTCCCCAATTGGAAGTTACGTCATCGCCGAGTGCTCTATACTATATTTTATCATCAAAAAATTAGGATAGGTAATCAAATCACGCAAACAATGTCGCGAGAAAAGTGAATCTACGAATTCCTTCAGAATAAGCAACTTCAAAAACACTACTCAAATAAAATTATAAATAAAATCACGGCAACTGTATTAATTAATGACATAATAATTATTTATTAATACAGTAGCCGTGATTTTTCGAAAACCTTAAATTTTAGTTTACTCGTACTCACATAAAATAAGTACCAATGCTAAAATAATGCATATAAAAGAGAAAATTATACAAATATTTGTAAACCATTAATGAATAAAAGTGACATTATAACAATCTTTGTGAATGATATTAAAGCCATTAGCAATTATTTACGCCTATTTAGAAGTAATTAATGTAATTTCCTTCAAAAACCAATTAAACAAGTTTCATCTCGGACATGATAAATTACTAATAAAACAATATTTAAATTCCAAGGGAATAAAATTGTATGAAATGGTTCCGGTTCCTATTTACTTTTAAATTTACACACACACACACACACCCGCGTCATATGTGGACACTTATGTACACACACCCCACATGTAGACACACACACCATACACCAAATATTGTTTTTGATTACCCGTATATGGACCGAAATATTTATAAAGAAGTCATAATAATGATACGGCACAGCTTTTTATTGGTGCTATTAAAATAAACAAGGCTCTAGTGAACCACAATATTTTAAACGAAAAATATTTTTTCTTCGCAAGAAGTTTTCAAGTTTATGTGACTGCGTTGATGTCTTTTGTATGGAGGTAGAAACAACCATTTAGTTTGGCAAATTATTTTACATGCTCGACATTTTATTATACAAATAGCATAAGCAGTGGCTTCAGCTGCGTGGATTATATGACATCATGTCTATTTTGCCCGAAAGAGTAGGTAGACATGTGTAGTACACTTATGGCCAAAATACTAAAATGCTACTCAATTCTAAGATGCCGTGTCTCGTGCTGACCCAGTCACTTTGACATAACGTCGTTAAGCGTGCAATTCTAGTCGAAATTTGCGGTATTTAAAAATGTTAGTTTCGGGAAATTGCACGCTCAACGACGAATAAATTGATAGAGACAGCACGGAATTGAACAGTATCTTAATTTTGAGTAGCGTTTCAGTATTTGGCCACTAGACACCTACATTTTCCCAGTAATGTTTTACTCCCATGTTAAAAAAGTGAGTGTATCATTGCGTAAACCAAAATATACTAAAACATAGTCAGACGAATCTATAAATGAAAACAAATTGCAAGAAATTCTGATCAGTGTTTCTCCAGTTATAAGCACACAAGACAGACAGGTGTTTACAATGTGTAAGGATGATGTCATCTATGGTAAAATTTATATAATAAGATGTCCTAAGAGTTCAAGGTCGTGTGAGATACCTTTATTTTAATTTTATTCACTAGTATGGTAATCAGTTAATATAACTTTTACTTCGGTCTTGATTAATCTTTATGATAAAATGTTTAAGCAAAAAGGACCATAATATATAATGGCTTAAAAATATTTTAGAGCAGGGTTTCCTAACCTTTTACTATACCTACTCAGTTTCTCACAGTTTTACCCTTCTTTTTTGTTGCTCGGTGGAAGTCCTTATGGACTTTCTCCATCGTGAGGGTGACGGAGGGGCATGACTCTTACGGCATTAACCACCACGGTGTTTCACCTCTGCTTATGGCCGGGGGTGCGGGATTCGCATAAGCGTTCACCGCTCCCCCGACGGGCCTCTCATAGGTTTACCCTAACCGGTAAAACTGATGACACGATATATTCGTATATAACTTGCTCCAATATGGAAGCCTCAGGTTTGTTGGAATCAAGACATTTTTACCTATCAAGAAAAAAACAAAAGTCTCGTCGTCGTTATTGTTGTTATCAAATACATTATACAGTTTATTGTTGGTGTCGCCGTGCCCCTCCAGGGGTCACTCAAGTTAAGCGCACCCCACTGGTGGACAACCAATGTTTACCCAAGATTTGTTTTAAAGGAATGTAGATATACCTACGTTTCATGTGAAGCGGTATTTATAGAGAATGTTTTCGTATCTAGTATTTACATAGACCAGGTACTATAATTCGCAAAAAAATCTAAATATTATGTATTCAATCAATTTTCTCTGAATTAATTTTGGAAATAATTCCACAATAATCGCTGTAATTAAGTTCAATAACGTCCACTTTCGAATATAACTTGAACCTGAGTAATACCTAAATCTACATTTTTTTACTTCCAATTTCTATAAAAATGAACGTTCAGGATGTCCATGACTTCCTTTTATGAGCAAAATGAACTTGAATAATTCACAAATTTCTACTTTCGACCGAAATTAAATCTATGTACTGTTCCTTTCATTTCGAACAGGATACTATTAATTATGTAATACTTTGAGTAACTTAAATTTGTTAATATTAATAAATACATTCTATGTGGTGCCGACCACGAATACCGCCACCCCATTTCTGCCCTGGGTGTCGTAGAAGGCGATAGAGCTATATTGACCAGGGGATGGGCAGCAGCGTCCTTCTGAGTACCATAACATCTACTGCGATCGCCAAAGTTATTGACGATTACGGCTTAACCCCCCTTAGGGGAGACATATGCCCAGCAGTGGGTCTAAAGGTTGACATGATGATGATGACATTCTATACATAACTAAAACCTGACGAAATGAATAATTCAATATCATTTACAACCAACAGTCGACTTCTCGATTCCCTTTCGTTAAAACCGACCCCACCCAGTTTTGATTTTCACTTTCATTCGAAACCGAAAGTAGTATTAGACACAGCATATACAAAACAATGGTTCAAGACTTCCTTTCGATCAGATCAGAAACCTCGACCACTCCAATACTTCCACTTTCGATCGAAACAGGCAATGCACCAGTGCAACGTTACGCAACTGCCCAAAAACACGATGTAGGCCGCGAAACACTTTCGTTTTCGCACGAATTGAACCGAATACCGACGGCGGCCGGCGAAAACCGATGATAGCCGATCACGGCCACGCCGAATTACTGACATAGATAGAAGCATTATTAAAAATGATCGTTAAAATATGAATCTTATTATGGGTGAAAATGTTGATAGGGAAGTCTGTAGTACTTTACTTTAGGTGTCCGAGGAACCTTTGATTCCCTAATTTAGCAGATGGTTAACTGAAACGGATGGTACAATAATTCTCCAGATCAAAATTCGACCACGGCAATCAGTCTGAATTGGTTTCATTCAATTCATCACCACCATCATATTAGCCTTTCCATCCACTGCCGAACGTAGGCCCAGAGATCGCCAACCAACCAAGTCTTGAGCAGTTTGCATCTCCCTCTTTTCTCACTCTAATAGTCCGATGGGCCTGCCAGACTGTGGAATTCCTTGCCCGCCTCTCTGTTCCCTGATAAGTATAATCTGGGTATCTTCAAGGCACGAGTGAACCGGTTCATCTTAGGCAAGCGTGTTCCAACTTAGGCCGCATTATCACTTAATAGTAAAAAAAAAAAAAAAAATTCAGCCACAGAGTTGGGAAAGATCAGGACCAATGGCTATGGTTTTTCCAATACAATGGGGCATCCTATCATCAACTTCCAAACTTCGGGACGAACTCAGAAATTTCTATTGGAAAAACCCAATAACATTTCCCGACCTGGAAATCGCGACGCTCAGCAGTCGACGTCCACGACACAAACGAAGCAGCTTAACTGATGGTATACAAGGAGCAGAGCTCCATTGAGCAGGATCAAGTTCAGATAAAAGGCAGGTCTTGAAATTGTAGTCTACTAGGTTTTAAATTACGTCCTAAGTATATAAAAGTTTATGACGTAGCATAAGTCAGTTTAAACGTCACTAATTTACATAACCAACAGATCCTGTTTCAAAGGTCAGTGATAGTGATATGTATATGTATAAATAGTATAGTAAATCCACAGATATACATCTACGGACAATAAACACGAAAAAAAAGCACAAAATGGCCGCCGAATAGTAAGTATTTTGACGCGTTTCATACAAACATGAACCATATTTCAGTTAATAACTGATACTCAAAATGATGAAATACGACACGTTCTGACAGATATTTCTTAATACATTTAGAAGTTAGGGTCTCTGTAGGTATACTTCTATGTGTAAATCATGGTTTTGCATAGTGCGTAAGTGTTTGGGTATTCCCAAAGACGCGACTTCACATACGGAACTACTCAAAAGTGACCGAAAGTTTTTGTCTATACTTAAACAGACATTGGTACTCTAAACACGGATGTGGGACCTCGTGTGTGGGATATTTTAAATTCATTACTCAGAATTGGTAGAATAGCTTGATTGTGACATAATAGTGTGGACACTTTTTATTGTTAGTACGGTTAACCGCACGGCCATGATACATAATTATTTGTTTTCGACAGTACTTGTATTTCGAGGGACAATTACTGCATGCAGCTGAATACCTACTAGGATTTTTCATGGAGTGACTGCCTGTCTGACCTCCACAACCCAGTTACTGGGCAACATAATACCCCCTGGTAAGCCTGGTTATCAGACTTCTGTCTTCTGACTACCCATAATGACAAGGGCGTCGCCAGAGCGATTCCAAAAGCTTTATGTGCCTTTGAGAGTAATAAGAAATTTAAACGTTTCCTATCCTCCCTCTAGGCCATCAGCTGGCGAGTTCTGGCGATACTCTTTGATAATTACTGTAAAAAATCCTTTCTTTTTTCCAATTCTCTGCATCTTGAGCTACGTGGACCAATAGGACGGGATGGATGGGCTGTAAACATCGAACTCATCCCGTCATTACAACAATTTTAATTTAAAATGCATATACGATAATCAAGGAAATATTTAGTACATATTCTCAATTCTCAATTCTTTATTGCGTACCATAATGTATCATGTAGTTGGTAGGAAAATATTATGCAAGTCACAATTATGGACCCTGTCGGGCACAGCATAGATCAAGTAGGAGAGAGGAGGAAGAACACTGGGTGCTTAATATGCTAAATATTATTGATTACGTAGTTAGTAAGCTATTCTGTTTTAATACAAAATTGAATTTAGAATTTTTGCTTGTTTTATACATAGCTTAACAGATGTTACTTATTATATTAGACAATGCTTTGCAATAAATTACAATTTCAAATGAGAAATTAAATATTCAGCGCAATTACGATATCTTTAACATTTTTAATAGTTTTTAGAGCAAAATAATTACAAGTACAGTCGGTATATCAAGGTAGAAAATAAGAAATATTTCTAATTTATTTAATTGTATCATCATTACATATATGACTAAGTCATCGTTTATCTCATGTCAGTCTCCGAGGTATACTCAAAAATCGCTTAGCTAATGGCATCTTGCCGATTTCGGCCACAGTAGCATTAATTGAAACTTCTCATCGTGGTGATTGTAACCTTTAGATGAGCAACTCTTTCATGTGTCCTTATTTGATTGGCTTATCCAATATTGTACTCGAAGTTTCATCGCCACCATAACAATAATAATGCTGATCATCATCATCATTATTGCTAGACTTAGAACTCTCTCATCATACACCTTTAAAAAACTCCATCAAAATCATGCTCCATACAAACTAAACTCCACAAGCGTGTGGATCTATATAAGTATGTTATTTTTACTACTACTACTATTTGTACTAAGGCGGCTGCTGCATGTGCCGATAACCTCAAACGGCGTAAATATAACAACCTTCTTGGAAGTTATATGTCTGCGCCGTTTGGGATTGAGACACTAGGGCCATGGGGCCCGAGTGCTCGCCTTGTTTTTGGGACAATAGCTAAGCGGCTGGTCGACTTTTCACGTGACCAGAGGGCTTTTCTTGAGTCAAAGAATTAGCATTGCAATTCAACGTGGTAACGCTGCTAGTCTTTTGGGCACTTATCCACAAGCGTAGTTATTAGTGCCCTTATCCTGAGTTTAATTATCTACCTATTGACCAAAATATGTAAAGACTACATTTTGTACGGAGCTGTCGATAAAGTCCACTTAACTCAATATGCTTGTAATATGATGAAAAGATCAGTAAGTCAGTGCCATAAACAGCCTTGAGTACACCGGATGTATAAGCTTGTAATGACTCTTATAACGTTATTTAATCGATGCTATTGCTAAATCGGATGTCATAAGTGCCTTTAATCTAAGAAGCTCTTCGAATTGACCATAAAGCTTTATTTGCACGATACAAATTTCTTGCCTCAAATTGCACCAATTTGCATCGTCTAACCACTGTATATACGAATACTTTGAATGTTACTTCAACTTATTGCATTCAACAGAACAACTAAATTGAACCTGGTAAATAGGGCTTTACTGCTGAATCTTGAAGCCTTTTATCATTCATCATCATACTAATATTATAGCGGTAAAGTTTATTTGTAAGAGGTGAACTACGGAAATACTGGTGCGTTTTCAAAAAATATTTCACTGATGGAAATCTACACTATCGTTTAGGCTAGCCATAAGCTATATTTTATATAAAAAAATATTTTTTAACTTTATTAAAAAATATTTTTTAACTTAATTTCCACGTGGAAGAAGTCGCAGGCAAAAACGAGTATATGATGTATTTTTTATTTCCCTCACAAAAAATTTCACACCTGCTTTCAAAATCACTTCTGAACTCAACGATACCTACAGTTACACATTCACAAAAAAAGCAAAGGCCTACATTTCATAAGTGGTCTTTTTTATTTAGTCACCGAATTGTTATAGTTATTATGATAATTGTATAAGTAGGTACACCTACATAATTGTGGGTTACCAAATACAAGTGCAGGTTGTATAATAAGTAGATCAGATATGTAGGTGAGATATGCCTTGATATTGTTGATACATAATACAAATGACCCCAATTGTTTTGTCAGGGTACTTACTTGGGCTGCTGATAAAATAACTCTGTCTGTACCCTCAGGCATTGTGCGAGTTATTGTGCTGAAACTTCAATATTTATTAAGGTTGAATTTTTCTAAACTTTTATACTTAAGACCAATTTCACTAAACTTTAAACCGGAATAATTTCGATCTCATACTTTTTGGATTTCGGTTATTTAATTTTTTTTTTTTTTTTTTTTTTTTTTTTTTTTTTTTTTTTAAATTAAAAACAATTATACAATATTTACACGTACAATTAAAAAAAGAAAAATCTATAACTATTAAACCAAAAATAAACTAATATAATAACGCATCAAAAAATTCCTCCACATCGCCGTCATCTGGGAATGTGCCCAAGAGACTGACTGCATTGCCCCGTTGGATGGCAATGCTTAACCTCTGCCCAAAGTAAAAACCAGCTCTTGGATCACGAGAAGTGTCAACTAACCTAACTTTAAACCTAGTATAAATCCTAACCTGCAAACCAATTTTGAATTTTTGACAGCGTTTCCACACAAAAACTGATAGCTTAAATCGATACATTATGTTTGGTGAAATTCGATTTAAGTGTGAGAATTTTGTACGTGAAATAAAATTAAAAAACTTTTTGGTTTTTGCATTAAAAAACTGTCAATAACTTGTTTTTCCGCCAATTAGTCTAGTACCTAATAAACTAAAAATATTGTTCGCATGTATTTCACACATTGTATTGAACAAAATTCGTCATTCTACCCGCCGATACGTCGTATTATGAGCATCCAGTATTATCATAAATAAACAGAAATTCCAACTTAAAACAATCAAAGGAGGATGACTGGCGTTCCTTAAGTTGCCTTTTAGAAAACTTTAAAAATGTACAAAATCGTCAATGATGAACTTAGTTTTCAAATAATATTTTACAGTTTTATCAGATACATTTAATATTTCAGATACAATTTGCCTTGTATCGAACCCAGAAACCTCCAAAAAAACTTAATCACATAATACGTCTCCACTTTTCGCCCACACTCTGATAAAATCTTCATCAAACCAATGAAGATTTCATCACGAAAACAAGCATGGCTGTACAAAAAATATGTTGTTTCATTTTTCACATTCGTTTCATGGTGAGTTAGTTACACTGTTAAGTGGGCTGACCTTTTCTCCATATGCAACCATTTCCTAAAACAATTAGTGAGGAGGTCATATACCACCAAACCACGTTGAGAGGTCAAACAGTTAAAGTTAACTGAACAATTGGTAGGTAAAACTAAGTAGTAAATAGTAAGTAATTGATTTAGTAAGGGCAAATCTAACTACAGTTTACTACGTGCGTTCACTGTCCTTCAAACGAATTACTATTATTACGGAGTAAAGATCGTGGGCTTTTGCATCCAATTCTTAGGGATTTAATTAAAATAAGTGTCTATCAGTTATTTTCGAATAGTGATGGGACTCTTTTCGGGTTATTCCAAAAAAAAAACCAGGACCCCACACTTCAAGCGCGCAGTATTCACTTAATTTTTTACACATAGTTAACATCAATTATCACTAGGCCTTTTCCTAACTATGTTGCGTCGGCTTCCAGCCTAACCGAATGCAGCTGAATACCAGTGCTTCACATGGAGCGTCTGCTCGTCTGACCTCAACAACACAGTCACCGGGTAACACAATACCCTTTGGTAAGACTGGTTGTCAGTTGTCAGACTTTCTGGGTTCTGACTACCCATAACGACTGTCAAAGATCTACGAACACACACACATCATTATTATCATTACATTAATAATATAAATACGAGCAGGATATGACTGTTATATTATTATGATTTATGAATTAGAGCTTATCTCTAGAACCGTTTAATGTAATGTACCTATTTTCAAAACGAATGTCGAAAGGTATCTGATCATACAGGAGTATACCAAGTACATTTAAAATACCATTGTCGAAATAATAATTAAGTAATTTGTTATCATGCGGCCCCATCTCTAAGCCAACCAGTTCACAAGACCTTTTGACAAAACCATTTGCTGTTCTGACAGAGGTCTTCGAATACTGGCTTCTATTAAAGTATGTATTGTAATAATTTCATCAATTGTTCAATAAATCACTTAGAGTACGTACTCTTGTTATGTACTCCTAATTTACTTTTTTATTACTTAGCATTTCGTAAATCTGTCAAGAACATCAATGCATTGTTTAGACTCGTTTGCGGTTACATGAGTAACCAACCTTGTTACAATTTGGAAAATTCTTGTTGAAATAAATGTTTTCAGTATCTTCTGAATGAAGTTGAAAGGGAATCGTTTGTCTTTGTATGGGCATGTGACGAGAAGGAATGAAACGCATATGACCAAAAGAGCTATGAATATTAATTTGGATGGATGGAGAGGTAGAGGAAGGCCAAAGAAAAGATGGATGGATTGTGTGAAGAATGATATGTATGAAAAGGGAGTTAGTGAAAGCATGACGTTGGACAGGACGGAATGGGAGAAGAAAACCATTCATGGTATCCATCCAGTTCATACATAGGCCTCGGAGAGAGATCCTTCTATGCCTCGAATTGCACGTAAAGCTGTTGATCCCAGCTGTCATTACTTGAGCTTTGACAGTCCATATGGATACTTAGAAGCTAGAAAATCTAACAAGCAGTTTTACCTAAGAGTACCGTGTTACCAGTAACTGTGCTGTGGAGGTCAAATAGGCAGCCGCTTCATGGAAAACACTGATATTCAGACACTTCAAGACCCCGATATAGTTAGAAAAAGAGAGAGCAAATGTTGAGATAATAATAACAACTGTTCACCTGTACCTATTTGGTATGCTTTCCGATTCCATCTCAAAAATTGCTAAGCTAATTTTAATACAGCTTCGTTATGTTTCCAGATCCTTAAAAATAATGGAGGCGGCGCACTCATCGTAAACATTCGTCAACGAAAACCTATTCAAACAACGACATGTAAATCCAAATTGGAATGAGATAATTCCCATAACCCCGTACTTACAAGGCTGCCCCGCGAATTATGCGGAAATCCTTCAAACAGACGCATGCGCAAGTTCGCGCGTGATTCTAGATCACTTATCGAATTCCTCACGTCAACTTGTATCGTCTTTTGCGCCGTGATTGTGACCCAACTGGGTGATGTCTGTCACGTTCCGTTATAGAAAACATGATCTATTTTGTAAGGTTTACAGCATAATCGTGATGAAGTCAGTTAATGCTACTTGGGTTATAGTTGCTGCGAAATTTGGTCAATGTTGGTCACGTCATTTTCGGTTACATTTTGCATAACCATTTGTTCCACTCCACCGCTAGATAAGATTTCGCTCTAGTAAAGCCTAATCTAAGCTTGCCTTTACAAACGACAGAAAGAATTATAGAGCTTACATTTGCCGCTATCAAATAACTAGCTATTGGCCGCGGCCTAGCTCGCGTTAATTCAGAATTTGACAATTCTTCAACGGTCAAACCACATAGGTATTTTGACTAAAGTGTAGAGTTTGTGAAGTTAGGGCTTGATATACTTATATGAGATCTGATAACTATTTAACAATGCGAGCCATACGGTCGCGTCTTGGCAACATTTTACATGAAAATGTTTTTGATGGGATTTCAGTTCTTTTTGTAAGTGGCTTATGACTAGTTATGACCATATTTTTTTTTTTTCATTTTTTGTAGTTCGTGAATTTTGTTGTTGTTTGTGTACTAAAACATCTTACATCCCAAATTTCAGCTCTCTAAGTCTTCAGGAAGTAACCTAAGAATAAAATCTAAAGTATAAGAGCTATGCAATTGAAACTTTATATATTATGTTTAATAAGTCTACTATTGACATCATATTTCGAGAATTTTGACTATGTGGTATAATCCAAACCCAAGTTATGAGTGTTTAAAAAAACGACTAAGCGCTTCGAAAAAAGGTAGGTAGAGCCCTTGCGCTTCGCTTGGCTCGCTTTGGCGGGGGCACGGTAGTGCCCCCAGATTCAATCATGATTCGGAAGACACATGGCGCCATCTATTATCATAACAATGTATTGTTGTTTTCCTCGGTAACAGTCCTTTTTTCGGGATGAATGGTACTCTATGTCCGTTTCTGTACACCTGACAACGTATATTCAGAATTTCAGGATGATCGGTATAGTGGTAAACTTAGAACTTTTGAAATTGTAAACGTGACACTGGTACTTGCTCGTGCCTGGTTGCGAACCAACAACCTCGTACATAAGAGGTGGGAACCTTATAGTACACTGGGCCATCACGACATAAAATAAACTTGACGAGAGTTTCACCACCCCATTTCTACCCGTGGGTGTCGTAGAAGGCGACAGAGGGATATTGACCAGAAGATCGGCAGCAGCGTCCTTCTGAGTACCATAACACCTACTGCGATCGCCAACATGCATCGGCCAAGCATGGCGATTACGGCTGAACCCCGCCTTAGGGGAGACCTTTGCCCAACAGTGGGTGTCTTAAGGTAGACATGACGAAAGTTTTGAAATCAACTAAATAATCATAAAATGTTTTATGTGCAAAAAAAAAACAGAGAAGTGATTAATTATTAAGAACGTTCGCATTCAATCACAGTCTCAATATGACAATAATACCAAGATTTTTAAAGATATTCGACATTGATTTGTCGCTAAACACTACACGTGTAAATTGCAAACGTTTTAAATTTCGAGAATTGGCCTTTTGTAATTTGATACTTCTATTAGAATAGACGATATGCGATAATATCCAGAAATAGACCAACTGGAACCACTCAAGTATTTTTTTCTATTTTATGCAAACGCTGCAAACATACTAGAAATTCCTCCTGCATCGTGGGTGCGTTCACAAACATATAAACTCACATACAATGTGAGGATACGACAAAAAATGAAAATACTGGTAATTAGTTTCATAAGAATATTTTGAAACTATCAAATAAATCCTATCAACAAAATTAAAATTAAAATTCAAACATACTAATGAGCATATAAATGTAACCAAAATGGAATACTACATGAATAATTGGTTTACTAACTTGTGAGAAGAGTAGCAACTCGTGACGCCATAATTTAATATTATCAATACTCAATAAAACCAATTACACCAAATTACCAAATCCTGCCAAGATCTTTTTTTGTGTTATTGTCATCGCCACCCTGTATACAAACAGCCAAACTGTAGACAACTGTATGCCATACAAATATTTGTGTCGTGCGGGAATCGAACCCGCCACACGCAACGTAGCAGCCAATCGATCAGCAACTGCACCACCCGTGAAGTCAAACATTTTAAAATTAGGTACCCAGCTACCACCATTTTCAGGGAAAGTCTGCTACGACACCAACATAAGAAAATAAACTAGAAATATTCAATCTATGCAAAATAATTTAGCATTCCACGTCTTACAAGTGTCCAAACTCATTCCATTGACGTGAACATTCATTTACTAAGATTGAGGTCATGAAACAAAGCATTTTCTAAATTGCTGCTTCAATTCTCTTTGGCAACGACCTTATTTAGTACCTAACTGCTATTAAGCGCACAAAGAGCTGCAAAATCGTTACTGACGCTTTTCTGAATGAATTACGAGTTAAAACATAGAAATACTTATGTAATTATATTTAACAGTTCTGATTGGAATACACGAATTGTAGGAACAGTCGTTTGCATTTAAACGGATCTGGATTATTTCAAATTGGCTGATGAACCTTGAAATACCTTTCTTTGACCTAGAGATTTATTTTTATTTCCTCCAGGTTTAAAATTTCGACAGTATTCGGAATCTCACGTAAGAATCACATCTTAAAATGCACTCTAAACCTTGTCTTATTAATAAACGCGGATTAAAGTTACAAACAATGTAAACCATTCATTTTTTGGAGCTTAAATATGGTATGCCGTAATGGCCCAGTAGTTAAGGCGCCCGCCTTTCATGCGAGGTTGTGGATTTGAACCGGGAACTGGCACCATTGTGACTTTTTCAATTTCATAAATGAAATTCTCGAATAAATAAATTATTATTATTTTCGAAAACTTGCACGTTTCTTAGCTTTTGGCTAGTTTTAAGCTACATCAACGGGCCCAAGCCAAGTCTAAACTTAGTGATGTATAGATAAGTACGCATGATAAATAGGTTAACGTCTTTGCTCCATCTCACGCGGACTCTTGCTTTACCAGCCTTGGTGGACGCGGGCATGAAGGTACAATTAACCTACCGCGCATCAGTCATGGTCGGAGTGGGTGAAACTGTATTAAAACTAACGATGGGTACATTATTATTATTATTTATATGTAACTCTCAGTTTATCTTATACATCACTGACATCGATGAAGGAAAATAACGTGAGGAAACCTGGACTTATAATTGATATAAGTTTAAAATCGCCAATCCGCCTTGAGCGCACGTGATGATCAGTGCTCGTGCCTTCTCTGTATGAGAAGAGGTCTTTGCCTTGCAGTGGGACAATCATAAGCTGGTATTATTGTTTAAGTTTGGTATAAGTATTAATTAACAAATATCTTGTATTTATTTAAATTTGAAAATTCGTTTCTAGAATTGAAATTCACATGTTTAAAAAAATATCTGACAATTAAATTTCAATCCAGAGCTTTTTTTTTTACTAATGATAGGCATACGTTTGACCTCTATCTCACCTGATGATAAGCGATGATGCAATCTAAGATGGAGCACGGTAGCCTAGAAGTAACCTATTCACTCTTAACTTGAAGACTTCCAGGTTGTAGCTATCAGGAAACACAGACTCAGGCAGGGAATTCCACTCCTTAGCAGTAAGCACAATGAATGTGTTCCCAAAACTTTTTGTGCGTGTGGGTGGCATGACTAAATATAACATTATTGACTTGGCACATTGTCATAAATTATAACTTGATGTTAAGCCGGCCAATCAAAACTCATTAACACTTCTACTTGTTACTGGGACCCAATTCCGTGGAATTATTCATACATTATAATCACGATATTCATGACGTCCTTGCCAACGACCTTTGAGTCAACCGGGGAACCTTTTCAACTATCACCAGCGTTTAAACGACAAACTTATGTTTGCTGTTACATATCTATATCTGTACTTTGTAACTATATCTATACAAATAAATATTTATACAGCTATACTCTTTACATGGCAAGCGACATCGCGGCAGGCCCAGGCGGAGGTGGCGGGATGATCTAGACTCTTTTGACAAAGACTGGTCTGAAATAGCCCTTGACAGAGAGAAGTGGAAGGGGAGTAGAGAGGCCTTTGCCCTGCAGTGGGAAAACACAGGCTGAATAATAATAATAATATACTCTATACATATACATACATACAAATTAATAAAATTGAAGTGTCTGTTTGTAATATCAAAATAACAGCTTTTTACTTTTGTTTTGGTGCCTTATATAATTTGTTTTTTGTTTCATAGTTGTAGGTATTATAGGTTTTTTATAAGACGTGTAAATATTGTATGCAATTTTTTTTTTTTTTTAGCTAAATGCATATGAAAATATATACCTATGGTACTTATATAAAAAAAAAACATTTTTTTATTTTTTTGTTCTGTCAGTCTGTCTGTTTGTTTCAGCCAATCAATTTGTTTCATTCTACTAAGAATTTCTCCTGAGTCGTGGATGCGTTTTCAAACATATAGACTCACATACACACACAGCCAGACCCGGAACAACTATCTGTAGGTCATACCAATATTTGTTCCGTGCGGAAATCGAACCCGCTACATGCAGCGGGGCAGCCAATCGCTCAACCACTGCGACAACCGTGTCGTCAATTGTCGTATAATTTAAAAAAAAGTATACAATAAACATCAAGTCAAAATTGCATTGTTCTTGTTGATCTCTCTGTTGAGCTCTTATTTCTGCTGCTTAGATAATTTATTTTAGACATATCTAAGGCAATTTCATAGTAAACAGCAAAATATTTCAGCTTTCAATACGGTAATCAATTATGAACTATATTTGTTTAAGAATATTAAACTCTATCAAACGAAAGTTCGATGTGTATGGAGTACTGCTCTCATCTTAGCCGAGTTGCTGGCCTGTCAGTTTTCAATCGGTTGCATTTTGGGAAGTGTGCGACGGAATTGCATAATTTAATTCCGCCAAGCCCGTTCCATCATCGGACCGCAAGACGTACGGCGATGCGCCACCGGTACATGGTGGACATCCCAGCCACACGTACAAAACGTTTAGGAACACATTCATTGTGCGTACAGCTAAGGAGTGGAATTCCCTGCCCGCGTCTGTGTTTCCTGATAGCTACAACCTGGGAGTCTTTAAGTCAAGAATGAATAGGTTACTTCTAGGCCAGCGTGCTCCATCTTCAGGTGAGATAGTAGTCAAACGTAGGCTTATCAATAATAAAACGAAAAAATAGAAAGAATAGAGCACTGACGACACGGTTAGCGCAGTGGCTGAGCAATCGACTGCTGCGCAGCGTGTTGTGGGTTCGATTTCTGCCCAGGGTAAATATTTGTGTGATGAGCACTTGCGTTTGCCTTGTGTCTGGGTGTTGTTTATCTATATATGTATGTATATAAAATGTATTTATGTATGTATATCAGCTGTCTGACACCTATAGTACAGGGTCTCCCTAGTTTGGGGTCAGATGGCCATGTGTGAAATGTACCCACATATTATTATTATTTATTACATTAAAGTCTTCCATACCATGATTTTATTGCAGCTGCTTACGGTCAAGTAGGTACGCGGCTCATTATGGTCAAATTTTTATATCCGCATTTTGTAACAAGGCCTGTACATTGAACACTTTTTGAACAATACAAATTGTGATGTTTAATCATGGTTTCATAATTTTTAATGAGCCTCTGATATATCTCCTTTAAAAGGTAGTTACGCCTTCCTATGATTGACACATAATAATACTAAAATTTCTTCTCTCATTAACTCTATAGGTAGGTACAGTTACAAACATGAACATGATTCACTTACAAAAAAAAAATTCAAAAGCGATGTACATGTTACAATGGTGTATAAATAACACAGGTGTACTCTTTTACGCTCCAAAGTTTATAAATTCACCAAAAGAAAATTATCGAGGCTTGTTTGTGTTTGGCGGGAAATCAGAAAAAAATATTTACTTCTTATGTATAATATTTTTTTTATATGGGCATGTAGGTTGGTGGGATAGATTTTTAGTTAAGTTTACTCCCTATAAGCTAACGTAATCAATGGTATTTTTTTATTCCCCCATTTATTTTTTTGATCTCGCGGCATTGTAACTTGCTACGTAACGTGTTGCACTGCAACGTTAGCCCCTCATCACGGCTCGGGAACGCCGCGTCGGCGTGCCACTGGTTATGGTTTCAAAAATACTATTTTCGTATCAACATAACATTTCTTTAGGAGAAAATCGAAAATAATCTTTAAAATGTTGATAATTATGTAAGTGTACTTTAGTTATTTTTATAAGTTTATATTTTTTTTTTATTTTTAGTTGTGTTTTTTTTTTTGCTATGGACCTGCCATGTTATCTGTTCACCACCTTTGGTTAATTGGTAGAGAATGCCTAGCGCATTAAGTCATTTGTGCATGTAAAAAGTTTACAAATATAAAAAATATAAATAAATAAATAAGAGTAGGAATAAAGATTTATGTTCGTAATTGTACAGTCAGCTAATTGGCTTACAGACAAAAATATTCATCTTTCTACTACACTCACAATATTTTATTTTATTCAATTTTTTTATCTCGAGCCCGTACTTACGTACTAAAGATAAAAAAAAAAAAAAAATTGTTAGTATAGTAGAAAGATGAATATTTTTGCCTTGTTCGACTGTACTATTCTTGAATATACCAATGTAGATACTAGGTATTTAAGTGTTTAAATTTATACTAGAATTGACCTTCTTTTAAGACCTTATTCAAAGGAATTTAAGTCTAGATTATGTCACGTCAAATCCACTGCCTGGTCTCGTAAATTATCTGCCTAATAATAGTAATCTAGACACGAGCAAGTCATTATGTGGTCGCTGCCTTGCAACAATGTACTTTTATCTCAAATCTTAAGTATGCAGAATATGGGTTGTAATTATCACTTATAGGCATAATAAGTCTTAGAGCTAATTTCGCTTTGTTGTTTGATTGTAGTGTTAACAGCCTTTGTGGTAGTTTTAGAAATACGTAACTATACCCTGTTCACAATAAGATTGGACAATTACAAAAACCTTTTTTACAGTCCGGTCAACCAATTTTGACTCATATTGCGTTAGTAGCACGACAAATGGCAACTGCAGAAAACAGTTGTTATTGTAACCACTGTTTTTTTTTCAGAATGACTGGCCATTCTGAAAAAAAAACAGTTTATTATAGGAAATGTTTTTATTATCTATACCCTGTTCACAATAAGATTAGACATAAACACAAACCTTTTTTACAGTCCCTTCAACCGATTTTAACTTCTATTCCGTAGGCTTAAGGATGACATTAGAGGCAAAAAAGTGGTTACAATAACAACCTCGTAAATCTACACTGCAGGTACAGAGAACAATCTGTTTTTCTTTGATAGATTTTCAACTTTAATTCAAAAGAATAAGGTTCGTAATCAATTAGGAAAATTTTACAGTTTGGTATGGCTTCATGTGCTGGCGTCTGTACAATCTTTACCCGTAGATTCAACATAAATGTTGTAACCTTTTGTAATTATATTAAAAGAGTGTTCATGGAGTTTCTTGCTCGTCCATAGAAACCTACTGTTTGAAACGAGCAAATGGCTTCAACTTTCTGACTGACTGACTCCTTGACAATAGAAAAGTGCCAGCAAATCGTTTATTTAAATAAATTATTTTAAGTTTGTTTAATATTTAATAATTAAACACTACTCCCGCCCGCGACTTCGGTTCCGTGGACTTTAGAATTAAGCCAAAATTCAAAGTTATAAATTTCAGCTAATTCCGTTTAGCCGTTTAAACGTGACAGAGTAACAAACATCTTTCCATGCATCCTCGCAAACTTTCGAGTTAGAGGTCTACCGGAATCTCATGGCATAAAAAAATAAAATTGTGATTTTCATATGGCAATGTCAATTGTCACCTGTCAAATCAAATTACGAGATCTGTCAACCGCTGCAGAAAAATTAAACAGTATGAAGATCGTTTCATTCAATTTCCCCAGTATTGCATACAACAAATCTCTTTTCCCCTTTTGCTATGAGATTCCGGTAGACCTATACGTGTGCTATTGTTATAACAGCAGTAGAATTGTACAATACGGTCAACGTATCTTGGCGCGTCTGAAGTTAGCTGTTTGGCTGCGCAATGGAACTTTTAGGAACGAAATTGTCTACTGCGCAGCTAATCGGCTAACTTCAGACGCGCCAAAATACGTTGACCGTACTGTAAAACACATGGATTGGTCTGTGACTAAGCTTCATCATCATCATCATCAGCCGAAAGACGTCCACTGTTGAACATAGGCCTCCCCTATGGAACCCCACAATGAGCGGTAACCTGCCGCTTGCATCCACCTTGACAATGTCGTCGGTCCATTTGGCTTAGCTTATCAATTATGAAACAAGACATTAGTTTATGTATCGAGTTTTACTTAAGGTATGTAGTACTATTAAGTATTCTGTGCTTAAGGCTTGTATACATGCCAATAACCTTGAGCATTTGGCCCGTACTGAATTTGTAGACGAGTGCGGGGGTGATGTAAACACAGTCTCGGAAGCATTTTTAATTTATTGTAATAAAAAAAAAATATTGTAAAAAGTAACAAAACCAAATCATATTCCTTTGTATTGCAAAGCAGTAGATATTTTTATACTCTTTATACTCTTAAGAAATTAAGGAGTAAAATAGTTTCATCTCAATGATTTGGAGGTGATTTGACATTTTTTTTTCCTATTATGTGATACCGATAGAAAAATTGTGGCTAAACCAAACTACGTATCATATCATGTAGATTACTAACAATTTTTTTCAGATGTAATTCCTCAGTAAATGCCGACGAAAAGTTTCTTCATCTGCATGCTTCTTTCAAGCTTTTTCGAGAGAGCAGCCTTAAGACTGACATTTAGAATCGCGTCAAGCAAGTGTTATTTTTTTTTTTAATAAAACCCTATAATTGTATGCGTGCTCTTAAGTTTTTTTCAACAAGTCTTAAGACATTTGGTGTCACATGAAAAATACACGGAAATGTATCTAAATTACCATAAATGATTCTGAGAACCGTTTAAAGTAAAAAATATGTAACTTAAGCTCATTTTCGTGAAATCTCAGTAGGTAATAATAACCTTTAATATAAGGTAATTTATAGCCTGTATAATTACAAGTCAGGTCAAAATTACCTACTCGAAAATATGGTGGCTATTAACAGTTCTTAATAACATACTTATGCATTATATACTTTCTGTTTTTTATTATTTTACTAGCACATTGCCTGCGACTTCATCCAAATGAATTTTTCTTACAGATTCATAAGCTTTTGATAATAAAATTGAGCCTATGTTACGTACTGATAATGTAGCGTTTCATTTATATTTGAATTTATTCAATAGATATAAACAACCAAATATTTACTTCTTTATTATATTAGTAGAGAAAAGGTATCAAAAACAAAAGAACGTAACGTGTCCTTGCTTACTTTTGCATGCTCATTAATTTAGACATTAAATTAATTGGTATATTTCATTGTTGCCTACAGTTTAAGTAATTATTACTATAAACAATTTAGCTCAGGGGTGCTAAACGTGTGGGCTGTGGAATTTGTTGTGTGTCGGCCGTCAAGGTTTTATGTGTAATTCTTAACTTGCTATCACTTCCACTGTCGGCCATAGGAATTTCTCAATACAGGATGCAAGCTACGGCTTGTCACTGATCAACTGAATTGACCGGTATTGGCTGAGACAATCTTCCAATGGTCCAACATGATGAACTATTTTTTTTTTTTTAAATTAGGTCAAAGACAAATCTTCATCAAGAAAAATTAAACCTATAATAGTTGCCCTTCTAAAAGCGTTTCGTATATAGAAGAATAGGCAAGAAACTCCATAACTATTTACTCTTTCTTAAACTGTTAACAATATTTTATGTAATTTTATTGAACACTAGCTTTTGTCCGCGACTTCGTCCGCGTGAAAGTGGGTTATCGCGGATGCTTAAAAAATATGCCTATTTCGTTCCCCAGGGTTCAAGCTATCTTCACACCAAATTTCATTGAAATCGGTTTAGCCGTTTCATCGTGAAAGCGTAACAGATAGAGTTACTTTCATATTTATAATATTAAAATAAGTATGGTCAAAGTATGGAAGTATAGAT
The DNA here is from genome assembly GCA_947361185.1 of Charanyca ferruginea. Taxonomy (NCBI): domain Eukaryota; kingdom Metazoa; phylum Arthropoda; class Insecta; order Lepidoptera; family Noctuidae; genus Charanyca; species Charanyca ferruginea. The sequence goes on along the minus strand of OX376058.1, from coordinate 23,113,936 downwards.
TACACGGGAGTACCTACCTTTTTAAACTACACGACTACATAAGAATTCAAAAATCCTAGTAAAAAAATAAACATTAACTGAAGAATAACAAATCTAAACAAAGCAAGCCTAGACTAAATTTCGTGAAACAATCTTAAATTATCTTTAGTTAACTGTAGATCATTTATTAAGTTGCAAGTTGGATTTCCATTTCAAAGTCAAAGTCAAAAGTCTAATTATTTATTTCAATTAGACCATGAAAGGCACTTTTGAACGTCATACTGTAAAATTTGAATCTAGTTGCCCATTCCAAATGATAGTTTGGTATTTGTCCGATGCCAAAAGTTCAGTGGACAGTGAAAGATCATAATTTTTTTACGCTTGCTATGTATACATGGCAATGGTACATACACTACTATGGACCCACTTACACCGGCAAGAGTTATCTTTAAACTTCGAGTTAGTAGTTAAAGCGGGCCCATTACATATGACTTTTTATATTTATCCTCGTGTTAGTAACTAACTCTGCGTTAAGGTTTTGGCGCAAGGGGTGGCCAGTAAACGTTTACATCTAGAGCGAGCAGAGTTGGAAACACCCACTTACACTTTTCCAAATAGGAAATACATAATAGCTCTGTCTATTCTTAGAAGGAAATATAGAATCGCTCCATTGGGTATTATAATATACGCAATTAAATTACAAATGTTATTGCATTACCTAACCTTAATTAAAACACCAAAAAATGAAACCTATTTTCCGCAAACTAATAACTCAATCAAAATTTGCATAGACCATAGACAAACTATTTCAATGTAGAATTTACGAAATTGCCTTATTACCCGCCACCATAGAAGTCTGCTAACCATAGACGATTATGTTACCTTTCTCGGGGCAAATTGCCCTCAAACAAAGGAAATGAGATCACGGTTGTGCCAAAACTAACGTCGGAAACCACAACTCCTTGTAAGGAAGATCTTTGTGAACTTATCTTGATTCTCTTAACATGAAGTTTGAAGTGCCTCTGGCTTGGCCTTAATAGGTGAGCTAATTTAAGAGCTTCTTACAATAATTGATGTGGTTTTTCAGTATTTGTAGCTGTGTAGAGAGTCGTCTCCGAGGCCGTGTGGTGCCAGCCGCGAGTAGCACCACCCCATTTCTACCCGTGGGTGTCGCAGAAAGCGACAGAGAGATTTTGACCAGAGGATGGGTAGCAGCGTCCTTCTGAGTGCCATAAAACATACTGCGATCGCCAACATGCATCGGCTAAGCATGGCGATTAAGGCTGAAGCCTCCCTTGGGCTATGCCCAGCGGTGGACTTCTAAAGGTTGACGTGAGAGTATGAGAGTCGTCTCTACCACATAAATGTTATTTTTTTTTATATTCCATAGTTAGTCCCTTTGTGGTTCATATTTATGACTTGGAACTATTATCTCCTGAAAGATAGTGTGCAGTCAGCCGTCTTGCTGATTGTGTTTATGTCAGGAGTTGCACTGGTTTGCCACTGCAACTTTTGTAAGCTAGAATCAACAGTGGTCACCACCAGAAAAGCACGAAAGCAATGGGAGCTCGACGAGTCCCGGAGAAGCAATCAAATAGGAGACAGGACAGAACTAGGCCATTAGGCACAAAGGGATGTTTACATCTGGGAGAAGCCCAGCTGTCAAGGCATCACGGATTACAATTATTGACATAATTAATGGGTCCTAAACAGTAATAATAATAATATAATATGTGGGGACATTTTCACACACGGCCATCTGACCCCAAACTAGGGAGACCCTGTATTATGAGTGTCAGACAGCTGATATACATACACAAATACATTTTTTTTTTGTAAATACATACATATATAAACAACACCCAGACACAAGGCAAACACAAGTGCTCATCACACCAATGTTAACCCTGGGCGGGAATCGAACCCGCAACACGCTGCGCAGCGGTCGATCGCTCAGCCACTGCGCCAACCGTGTCGTCAACAGTGAGCTGTTATAATTTGATTTCAATAATAGGGATGACAAAATCGCTTGATCGCACGGAAATTAGTTTACGTTCAATTAGTTTATTTATTGTTATTACTATTTATAGACTTTGACATTATAATGCTATTTTATAATATTCTATTGTATAATGTGACGAGCATAATTGAATTTAATTGTAAGTAAACTAATCGTATGAGCGTTTTGGATGTCAAATCTGTTAGCTCGTAAGATCAATTGAATAAAATAAATAAAAATAAATAAATAAACACAAACAGCAATCTGATATAAATCTTTAGTAAATACATTAGAGATTAATATCAGACTGTTGCTTGTCGTGAATAAAAAATCATGAAGTAAATTGAACTCCTGACTCCCCAAGTCCTGTCTCTCCGACATCCCTCGATGATCCGGAAAGTACGTAAAACCGTTGATCCCGGCTATCATTGGTAAATCCTTGCCAGTCGTTATGCGTAGCCAGAAGCCAGTTAGACTAAAAAACCAATGTTACCAAGGGGTATGGTGTTACCTATTAACTGGGTTGTGGAGGTCAGATATATAGTCGATCTATGTAAAACAGTGGTATTCAGCTGCACGTGGTTAGACTGGAAACCGTTCCCAACGTAGTCAGGAAAAGACTAGGCAGATGATGATAAAGTAAGAAAGAAAGAAAGAAAGAAAAAGCATTTATTGGCCCGCACAGGACAAAACACACAAAAAATAAAAAGGTTGAATTATTATCTTATAAACAGGGTGTCCAGTAAATAGCACGACATACTGCGGTGATAGCTTGGGTCAATACCTACCAAAACAACACAATATATGTTCAGTAAAACTTTACGGATTTTTTTTCACCACTGTAGGTTAAAGTTAGGCGATACGAAAATTGTTCTGTGAAAATTTATACAAAATACTGTATTTCTTGAAAACATTATTGTTTTTGATAGAAAAAAAGACTTATCAATGAGTAAAGTAACTATTCACGAATAATTTGATGTAAAAAAAATACTAGAAAAGGACTTTTTCATTACGAGATGCTTAAAAATCTGTTACATGGTAGAGATTTTTCGATATTTCGGAAAATTTTGTAAAACTGTAAATCCGTAAGATTTTAACATATATTGTGTTGTTTTGACAGGTATTGACCCAAGCTATCTATCACCCCCTGCAGTATGTCGTGCTATTTACTGGACACCCTGTATAAAAATCTTCTGTGCGTGTGTATGAAAGTGAACTCCTCCTAAACGACTGGGCCGATTTTGATAAAATTATTGGTGTGTGTTCCAGTAGATTCGAGAACGGTTTAGATTCACAATTGGACCCGGTAGGTGACGCTGCAGTCGATTTGTAGGACTTCTTAGATGTATGTCACCCTGGTACAAGGAGCGCACAACTGTCACCGTGGTACTAGGAGCGCACCACTTCTGCGCTAACTCGAGAACGGCAAGGTAGCTCTCTTCTCAGTGAAGACGTACCAGGGTAGCATAGATCTAAGGATAGTGGGTAGGTGGTGGTGGTGGTGGGTGGGTAGTTATTCTGCATATTTTAATTAATTGGTAGGTTGATAGGATAAGTAGGTTGGTAGGGTAGATAGGTAGGTATGTAGGGGTAGGGTAGGTATGTAGGTAGGTTGATAGGGTACGTAGGTAGATTGGTAGGACAGGTAGGTAAGTAAGTAGATAGATAGGTAGGTACAGTTTGGTAGGGTAGGGTAGGTTAGACCAGGATTTTTGTACCAATTTTCAGGGCAAGACAACGTCTGCCGGGCCCGCTAGTTGTAAAATAAAAAAAAATAAAAGAAATTGGTTCTGTACGATGACAAAAAACCCCTATCTCAGCATGGTGCGGTACATTTAAAAAACGTCACAGCGCTGATATTCTGATAGGGCCCAAAGCACACCTCGGACACTTCATACAACACTTGCAAAATAATTACCTATTACTACTACAAAACCAAATGACGTCTGTACACGTGCAAATGAGTGCGTGAATTTTAGTAGGGTTGAATCAGTTGGATGTCGTGGCGTACAAAATGGCGCGAAAAGTTCAGCGCTTTGCGTCAGGCGAACCGAACGACAACGGACGGAACTACCCGAACGTTTCGAGCATTATTATGAAGTGATCTTGTCCGAGCGGTCAATTATTTATTTCTAATAAATAAAATAAATGATATTTGATTTTAAATACTCGGATTTGTAATGACATAAAAGTAATATTATAATATTTAATAAGTAAAGAGGTTTATTTATTCATCAATAATGGTAAATTAAGGTACCTAATTACAAAATATGGAATTCACGATCGCCCCGTACCATTACGCGGCAACGCAATGGGGCGACGCGACAAAGTTAGTGCGTAGGGTACTACTTTTGAATTCCAAGAATGAATAGAACGTGAAAGAAAGGGACATAAGTACATAACAAAGACAATAAAGAGAGAGAGCAATATTAATAGCTGGTAATGTTGGTATGTTATTATTACGGAAGTTTTAATTGTATTATTATAAAACGACGAAAACTTGGAAAATAAATGAATCATCGAGATTAAAACTAATAAATAAAACTTAAAACAAAATAAATCGCAAAATTGTGTGTTTGTGTCAGCAGTACCTACAGCGCTGCAGTTCTTACGATTTTGAGCGCCCTAGCTTAAGAGTCGGCGGTTAGCCCCTCCAAGTGCGGGGTGAGGGTGCGGTGTCTGATATAGCGCGGGGAAGGGAGTGTCCCTTCTGTATGTAGTACTATTAAGTATTCTGTGCCCAAAGTGTAAAATGAACTCGTTCTTTGAAGAAATTGCTCTAAATATGTCACTACATGACATTTGTCACATAGACGCGCTTTGCAATACTTACAACAATATTGTAACCACCGTCAACGAAATCGTGAGCCGATAACTGCAACACCATCAGTAGGGTGTCCATAACCAGCACAGGACATTATATTATACCATCACAATTCAATCTATAATATACAAATAAATAAAATTGAATTGTTTGTTTGTAATGTAAAAAAACGCGTTACCCGTGGGGTGTCCGGGCTAGATTAACACCCCCCATTTCATCCCGAGGGTGTCGTCGTAGGCGACTAAGGGAAAATCCGGAAGTCGGCCAGCAGCGGCTTCCGTGTACTTAACAATTTCACTGCGATCCCCAAGACGCCCCTTATGTGGGAGGCCTTTGTTCAAAAGTGGACGTCTTCAAGCTGATGATGATGATAAATGTAAAAAAACACACTTTTACTATTGCATTTGTATGTTTAAACGGTACTAATAATAAAAAATCAATTTTATTAAAAAAAAAAATCTCCTTATCTGTCTGTTTATTCCGTCTAATCACTGAAACGGCTGGCCCGATTATAACGGGACTTTCACTGCCAGATAACTGATGTTATCCGCAATGACATAGGCAGGTTTTATTCTAGAAAATTAGGGTTTCGTGCAAAAAAATGTTAAAGCCCGACAGATGACCAAAATTCACGCGGACGAAGTCGCGGGCATCAGATATAGCAAGCTATAACAGGTTGTATTCGTTGTATTCCACCAATTCGCTTCAGTTTCTCAACACAGACATTATTTGTGAAGACACTTCGCAATGGCAGCCAGTATCATCATTGTCCAACAATAATAAGGTTGTTCGTGTATTTTGTGTCTATTGTTATTTTGTTGCAAATGGTCGCAATGCATCATTAAATGGACGGAATGTAAAAGGCGTTTATTTTGCGTAGCCAGATGCATAAATAACTAAAATGATGTCGTGTTTTGTGTCCATGAAGTTAGTCAGTCCAAGATCCCAGGAGTCGCCAAAGTTACGTCATTTTAGCATTACTAAAATTCTTATAAGTTATTTTTATTTTTTAACAGTAAAGGGAAGACTTGTGGCTCAGTAAAAGCCATACGGATCGGTCTATCATGGTTATGCTACGCTTGCTGCAGTCAGTTTATGAATGGGTGACCATCCATTTCATACCGAGACCTCGGAAAGCAGAATCAAACAGAAATAGGTATGTCTTCTATGAGGGAAAACCGTTGGTCTCGGCTGTCATTTGTAGATCTTTCTTCTGGATAGTTACCTATAGTTAGTCAGAAGCCAGAAAGTCTGATTACCAGTGTTACCAAGGGGTATCGTGTTACCCAGTAACTGCGCTGCGCTGGTCAAACCGGCAGTCGCTCCATGTAAAATACTGGTATTCAGGTGCATTCTATTAAACTGGAAGTCGATCCCAACATAGTTAGAAAAAGATAATGTTTTTTATTGATGAAAGCCCCAGTTTCTGATGCGTGCGTCAGGGTGTAGGGCGCAAGTACCATTGATCAACAACAGGAATTTCCCACGGCACTTAGAAGTAACATTTCAACAAAACTTGAAAAATATTGTGTTTGTAGTGATATTAAAGGGCTTAGCAATTCGTTCAGCCAATCGTCGGGTGTAACTGATTCGTTTGTAATCTCTGCTGGTACCGACAGCAACAAAGTCGACCTATCGTACGTATATACGAACGTAAATGTGATTATTTTTCGTTCCTCCAACGTCTGCGCAGCGACAACGTTGCACAGGGTGCGACGTTGACGTCGCGAGTCTTTAGTGGCAAGCATTGATGTTGCGCACCTTCTGAACTCAACGTTAACGCTAACAAGCGACTTTTACAGATTTTAAACTGACAATTACGTCAAAATGTGTAGTGTAAATGAGAGAACATTTTTTTTATCATTTAGTATGTGAATATTTTTGATTAAGTTCATATTAAATAGTTTAATTAACTCGTGAAGTTGTGTCTGACGCGGATAAAACATTGATAATCACACAAAATCTACCAAGCATATTTAAATGAAACTTTCACTATCTTACAGACAATTTTATTATCTAACTTTTTTGGAAGTTAAAGAATACTTTCTTTTATTTAATTTTTTCGACTAAACTTTGAGAGTTTTGGACGCAGCGCATACGATTCTCTGGTCTCTCAAGGTCGCCGGCGTATATAGTCGCCTTAACATCGCGCGTCGTGGACAAAGGACAGAGCAGGACGGCGTAATTGTACCTGTTGCCAAAAAACGCAACGTTAACGTCGTGTTGACGCGACGATTACATTGCGAACTCGCAGCGCAAACGCTTACCACTAGAAATTCGCTCCAATGCTTGTCAACCTTTGGAAGCCCACTGCTGGGCATAGGTCTCCCCAAAAGAGGGCTTCAGCCGTAATCACCATGCTTGGCCGATGCATGTTGGCGTTCGCAGTAGCTGTTATGGTACTCAGAAGGACGCTGCTTTTCAATATTCTATCCTCTGTTCAATATTCCTCTGTCGCCTTGTACGCGTATAGTACCTCCCAATTTCTACCCGTGGGTTCCGCCCACGGGTAGAAATTGGGAGGTACTATTCGCGACCGTTACAATGCAAGTGAGATAGGAGCCTTAATGTTTTCTTTTGTCGTTGTTTTGTGCTGTCTTGTTTTTAACCGACTTCAAAAAGGAGGAGGTTATCAATTCGAATGTTTATATATACCTACTTATTTCTTTTTATGTATGTTCGGGCATAACTCTATCAGATACAGACAGATTTGCAAAATTCTTGTTTTGTTCGAAAGGGGTTTATTCCGAAATGGTCCCATATAAATTTTACCAAAATCAACAAATTCCCATAAAAATTACTTAGGCGACGTTTTAGTTTCTTCAATCTTTTTAGGACTTACAATGTCTTTTAAGTGTGTCGCCGTTTCTTAATGGATTTGGTTGTTAAGGCGACACTAAACAGCGAAAAATAAAAAGCTTTTTCAAAAAAAAGAAAACCGCCTTCAAAAACTAAAAAGTGATAAATAACTTTAGCACAGAACACACATTACTTTACTTTCGGAAGTCGGTGGCAATACAAAACAACAAACACAAAGCCACCGCCACCGACTTCCGAAAGAAAAGTAATGTGTGTTCTGTGCTAAAGTTATTTATCACTTTTTAGTTTATGAAGGCGGTTTTCTTTTTTTTTAAAAAGCTTTTTTTGTTGTTGTATTTGTGCAATTTAATGCAGGCATTAAATTAAATATTACAGCCCAAACCGCGCTTTTACCCTTGTAGAACATTTTTTTTATGAAACAGTTGGTACGTTGGTAGTTTCAGGGTTTTCATGTGAATTCAGGGTACCACCACACATGAAAACTCTGGACATGAAAACAAAACTCATTACCACATCACATTACTTGTTAAAAGCCACCAAATATAAACACAACAAAAGACTGTTGAATACACTGTCTTTGTTGAATAAAAAAAATATATAAATATTATATTTATTTCTTGCCGTTATTATACTATCTGTACCAATCAACATTGTTTCGTGAAATGTGAATTGACCACCAAAACAACAAAGTTGCGACACTCACACGCATGCGTGTTGTAAACTCGCCTTGAATTCACGTCGAATGATTGTAGCTAACGAGCAATGGTGTACCCGGTACCTACCAATACTTACTGCATATCTGTCAATTTAGGCAAGAAAAGTCAAACTATTGTCTGGTCTGCCTTGCCTTTTCCCAACCATGATAGTGTCAGCTGCTAGTCAGAGCGTCTGCCTATCTGATCTCCACAGTTACAGGGTAACACGATAGCCCTTGGTAAGAGTGGTTGTCTGTCTTTGTGACTTCTGACTACCCATAAATACTATCAAATATCTACGAATGACAGCCGGGACCAACAGCTTTACGTGCTATTAGAGGTACGGAGAGGTCGATATGACCCCCCGGGGGTGGTCTCCTATCCACGGGTCCGAAAAGACAAATGCCTGTCTCAGAATATTATTATAATCAGCCAGAATTTTCCCACTTTAGAGCAAAGACCTCTCTACTCTTCTTCCAACTCTCTCTATGTACTAAGGACTATTTAGCACCAGTATTTGGCGAAGGAATCTAGATCATCCGGGCCTAGATCTAGGGCTTTTCATGTTTCAGTATTTATTGTTTATTTATAAACCTGAACAGTAACACCAGTACATAAAGTCTGCTAAATTGCAGCGAATTGAGCGAAATCCTTCCCCTGAGATCAAAAACCAAACCGGTCTTGAGCAGCCCGAATACATTCCTTGCCACCCACCCTCTTCAAATCGCCGGGTCCATCGTGCCGCAGGGTGTCTGTTTGGGACGGACAATACGTATCCAAAATAACATGTAACATTGTCTGTTGTACCTTTATCATGACAAAACCACTGAAGCGATTAAATTTTTACAGATTAGTAGCTTAGGATCTGGATATAGGTTATCCGCGATTTCGTCTATGTCTGTAACGGCGTTCACGCAGACAAAGCAGCGGGCAAATTTTGATTGATCATATTTCTTAAGCTGAAAAGTTCAGTGAAAACCATGAGCTTGACATGTATTAAGTGAAATGATTAGCAAAAAAATAAAAGGCGATAATTAGAGGATGTTGCGACACTAGATGCGCTAGAGTTGAGCTGACGATCGATTAAACTGATTGATCATTCAATGATTGTGTTAATGCGGCAATTGTCATTGCGTAGTAGTTTAGTAATTAATCGTAGATTTGTAATAAATGCCTGCAATTGGCAAAAAACTCATTGTGAATTTGTTTATCTTTTCTTTGAAAAGGTTTTGTTGCCTCCACTTTTTTGGTAAATATTTTGAACCTGCCGCTGTGAATTTAAATGAGTGGACTCGATGTCAGCTGTCATCCCATCTGAATCTGGTGACCTGATGCTAGGGATTAATAGCTTTTCTTAAGCGCACCACACGTACATTCACCTAGGGACGATTTTATATAGACTTGACTGTGTATTTGATTGTACTGTGTGCTTACTTGGCTGTGTAGCTCTAGAGAGAGAGAATTGGAAGGCAAATAGAGAGACCTTTACCCTGCAGTGGGAGAATGCAGGCTTGCCTGTGTAGCTCTTGATAGAGAGAAGTGGAAAGGGAGTAGAGAATCCTTTGCTCTGTTGTGGAAACATTCGGGTTGCCTAAGTGAAGCCCTTAATATAGAGAAGTGGAAGGAGAGTAAAGAGGCCTTTGCCCTGTAGTGGGAAAAAATAGATTTGCCTATGTAGCCCTTAAAAGAGAGTAGTGGTAGGACTGTAGAGAGGGGTTTGCTCAGTTGTAGGAAAATTCAAGTATATTATTTTAGCATTAGATATTTCATACACATATTTAGTGAATCCACAATGTTTGAAGGTGTTTACATAGATTGGCTTAAAACTAGACACAGTCGTGGTGGACCTTATAGGGCACAGAAACATTTACATTATATTAAACTAGCTTTTTACCGCGACTTCGTCCGCATGAATGTCGGTTTTCGCGAATGCAGACAAAGGTCGGATTAAAAAGCCGAGCCTATATCTTTTCTTTTAAAATTTTTAATTCTCTAAAATTTTACATAAACTTAGTTCATGCCAAATTTTATTATCTGTGCATAATTACTCCAATATTTTATCCGTGAAAGCGTAACAAACCAACAAACTTACATTAATGGCATTCATAATGTTAGTATGGATTATACAATAAAAAAAAACGCTTTTTAGTGCCTACTTCTCATCATAGAAATTAATTACGAAACGGAGACCCCAAAAAAAATATGTCATCCCTTAATTTTCAACCCTTAGGGGTGGAATATTTTCTATTGGGACCAAATGTGAGGTATACACTATGATTTAAAAAAAGAATCATCGAAATCGGACTACAATGAAAAAAGTTATGCGTGGTCAAACATAAAAATAAATATATAAAAAATAAAATGAAAACTACTGGGCTAAATAATGTTAAATTTTTTGGTACCAAATGGCAACAACTCCGCATCAAACTAAAGAAGAATCGCGTAAATCGGATCATAAATCTCGGAGTAATCGATGTACATACATAAAAAAAAACCAACCGAATTGAGAACCTCCTCCTTTTTGAAGTCGGTTAAAAACATCAAAAATTTATAAAAATATGTATGCACACTTCTTCTTGTTCCAGACATGTTTATATATAGGTCATTCAGCGGATACATTAGTAAACTTTAGAAACAGAATGACATTATCAATCAATCATTTTATCAATTCACATCTATATAAGTAATTGACGATGGTAATTAAGATATTGCCCGTTAAGGAAGATTAATTACACAATTAGTTGTTAAATGTCGAGTTAATTAGTATTAGATTATTATTAACACGTGTGCAACCTTGCATACGGTGTTGCTGCAAAATGGTGAATATTGTATCTTTGGAAAATTACTGGAAAATCTGCTGGTCTATAATGTTATTTTCTTTAAAAACATTGCCTAAACGTTGCCTGACACTAGTAATTTCTCCTGTATCAATATCAATATCAGTGTATACAAATGGCCAGACCCATTACAACTATGTACTAGTAGGCTATACAAATATTTGTTTCGTGCGGGAATCAAAACTGCGACACGTAGACAGGAGCCAGTCAGGATATGTTATATTTTACTTTTAATTTTCCACAGAATATTTTTTTTTATAATAGGTATTAATTACATTTGTATGCCGCATTTTTATTTATTTATTAAACTATCTTTACAGGTCTTCACCTAAAACGATAGCCAAGCCAAGCCAATTTGTGCCGTGTGGTGCCGGTCGTGAATAGCATCACCCCATTTCTACCCGTGGGTGTCGTAGAAGGCGACAGAGGGATATTGACAAGAGGATGAGCAGCAGCGTCGTTCTGAGTACCATAACACCTACGGCGGTCGCCAACATGCATCGGCCAAGCATGGCGTTTACGGCTGAACCCCCCGCTTGGGGGAGACATATACCCAGCAGTGCGCGTCTAAAGGTTGACATGATGATGATGATGACATTTTTATGTCATTGTTGATAAAACATAGCGCACTATGTACTATTTATAAGATCTTTATAATATAATTACCTATGTTTAACAAATAAATGATTTCTGATTCTGATTCAGACGCTCAGCCACTGCACCAACCACACGGTTGGGTCATTGAAAAGGTTGCATTAGTAGGCACTTACCGTGTGTTGCATGCAAAAGACCCACGCCTCAGCAACTAGGCTATCACGACACGACACAACACAGTGTCGTTTTAGTCGGTAAAAATGATAAATGCTCAAAATGCCCTCACATGTTTCACGGATTTAGTCATATTTTGTAAGACAGATTCAAGAAATTCCGTGACATGGCTTGTCACGATAGTGTACGTGCAAGGCTGAGTAGCGCAACAATAGCAAAGATAGTACGACGATATAAGCTATTTGGTTTACAGGCTAAAATATTCATCTTTGTACTACATTAACAATTTTTTATTTTATTTTTTTATCTTGTGCACTTAGGTACTACTACTGTATCGAACTAATTAATAATTTATCTTATGTTATGCCTAGAACTGTAATAAGGCGGGAGGTGCGTGCTTACCCGCTTTTTGCCACGACTACTAGCCGAACAAAGGCTAGTAAAAAAAAATATAACCACTTTTTTGTCATTGGAACATATTCTTTCAGTCTCAAAGCAGTTTCAAGAAAAAAATTATTGATAGTTTAATTAATAGGTTAAAATAAAATTTGATTAGTACCTACCTAAACTAATATTTTAGTATTTAAGTGTAATTGTACTTACTTACCTAACTAATGATGTACACAAGTAATCTGTGGAAACATCGTGGATTGTATATTTACCCATATGTCATACCATATTGTATAGTAAACTGTAACACATATTGTACAATTGTTTGTCTTTCCCAAATAAATAAATAAATAGGTAGGTACCAGGGATACCTAACGTGCTCGAGATAAAAATGTGAAATAAAATAAAATATTGTGAGTGGAATAGAAAGATGAATATTTTTGCCTGTAAACCAAATAGCTTGTTCGACCGTACCAGTTAGAATAGAGGTATGTCTCAAACTCAAAGCATTTATTTCAATTAAACCATTTGAAGGCACTTTTGAATTGTCACGGAGTGAGCCAGTTGTAAAGTTGAACCAAGTTGCCTATTCCAAAGCGTAGTAGGTTCCTCTTTGGAGAAGAATGAACGGACAAATAGGTATTATGGTAATCAGAAGGACGCTGCTGCCCATCCCACCCACACGCACAAAACGTTTTGGGAACACATTCATTGTGCGTACTGCTAAGGTGTGGAATTCCCTGCCTGAGTCTGTGTTTCCTGATAGCTACAACCCGGGAGTCTTTAAGTCAAGAGTGAATAGGTTACTTCTAGGCAAGCGTGCTCCATCTTAGACCGCATCATCGCTTCCCATCAGGTGAGATAGAGGTCAAACGTATGCCTATGAAATGGTAAAAAAAAAAACCTTCTACGATACCCACAGGTAGAAAAGGGGTGGTGCTATTAGCGACCGGCACCACACGGCAAGAAGCATACGTATCTCAATTTGTAGCTCAGTATTTGGAAGAATTGCAATAAAAAAAAATATACGCGAGAGTAACAAATATGCAATTGCAGAATTATGTTAATTTAAATTGTCAACATAACTCTCCAAGTTAGAAAAGCTTCTAATGTACCTATTTAATGAAAATATGACGTTTATGAGCTTTTCTGCCTACTTATCTGACTTCCACAACCCAGTTGCTGGGTAGCACGATACTCCTGGGTAAAACTGCTTGTCAGACTTTCTGACTTCAGACGACTGCCAAAAATCTAAGAATGACAGCCGGGACCAACAGTTTTACGTGCTTTCCGAGGCACGAAAAGGTCTAGATCTCAATAGGAAATGAACTTTTTATCTACTCATAAAATTAAAAAAACAAAACAAAAACCAAGTCCTGTTTAAAATGGCAACAAAATAAATAAATAATTGTGACATTTTGTAAAAAAAAATCGGTTATTAAATTATTAAGACTTGCGTGTCTGTTTTATGTTTATTTGCCAGACAGACTTAAGGAAATATAACTTTTGGAAAAATCCGGTTATTTGTAAGTAATTACCAAAAAAAGCTTTAATAATTCAGATCTACATGTAAAACTCCAAGCAAGTATAAGTCCTAATTTTATATGAGCTCCGTATCTTCTTAATCAAAATACAATTCAATAAAATTGAAAGGTCTGTTTGTAATGACAAAATAACAGCTTTTTACTATACCCTGTTCACAATAAGATTAGACATAAACACAAACCTTTTTTACAGTCCCTTCAACCGATTTTGACTTCTATTCCGTAGGCTTAAGGATGACATTAGAGGCAAAAAAGTGGTTACAATAACAACTGTTTACTGCAGTTGCCATTTGTCATGCTACCAACGCAATATGAGTCAAAATCGGTTGAACGGACTGTAAAAAAGGTTTTTGTAAATGTCTAATCTGTGAACAGGGTATAAATGCATATGAAAATATATACGGCGGCGCTTATAAAAAACAATTTCAATTTTTACATTTCTTGTCTGTCGGTTTGTTCCGGCTGATCTCTGAAACGGCTGGCCCAATTTTGACGGGATTTCACTGGCAGATAGCTGATGTTATAAGGAGTAACTAAACCCCACTGATAACCGACGATCACGCAGGCGAAGTCGCGGGCATCAGCTAGTGTTAAATAAGGCAGGTAATACAGGCTGTTTTATTTGCCTTTCGATCTATTAGAGGATGGAAGTACTCGTGAATGTGAAGAATTTTTATCATGGGATTAACTCTGAAAAATAAATGAAAATTCTGCTGTTTGTACATTTTGTTAATTTTGTAATGCATTTTTATAGGAAGCATTTTTTAAATCAAAGTTCAATATACAAAACCTGAATCAAAGGTTTAAAGTGGTACTAAAATAAGATCCCGTTTCATAATAAAATGACTATAGGTTAATATTGAGGACTCACTCACTCACAGGGTAGATATGTTTTATTTTAAAATTGCACTGTACGAAACCAGCAATGGAGGGCTGCATTGTGTATTCAGTTCAATATTTTTTTAAATAATTTAGTGGAAGACAGTGCAACCATAAATTTAAACATATCTCTACTGCAATATTTGAATTTTACCACAGAACCCTAAACAATTTTTGCAACACCAATCTTGGTCTACATATGCCAATAACTATTTCCTATTTCCATCTCTTTCAAGCGACATTACAATAACTGTCAAGGCCATACAGAATCAGACAAGCAAAAAACACATGTATTAGGATATCATAAAACTAATTGAAATCACAGGAAATTAATAATTCGCAATGGTAGGTTGATAATTAAATTTTCTATGTAATTGTGAGTGATTAGTTTTCGCCATTTTATTAAACGGATAAGATAATTACATAACACGTGTAGGAAAAACGTTGATTGTTCAGTCCTAATTTGAAGCATTGTTGTAATTATGTGCCTATTTTATTTAAATTAGTAAGCTTGCAAGTCATTATGTATAGGCAATTTTATAATTAGAAGGTTTTTCTTTCTAAATGACAATGCCAGATCCTGCCCCACCCATGTACAGAAAAGTAAATTAATGAAAATAATTGTAATGAATATAGAACCTTTCTATACTAAATTGTTATTCTTTAGAACTTGCGGATTACGAAATACCTACCCACAAAATACAAACTCATTTTACCTAAAATACAATTAACCTATAATCAATGTCATTATTGTTTTTAGATTTAAACGGAAACCGCAAGTTCTACAGTCACTAAGACTAATGTTTAATTATCAGCAATAAATAAACAGTAAGATGCTACATATTGCACATGACTTTTATTGAGTGGGGCAAAGTTTTTGGCATTGTCCTTTATCTTGGACGTCACTGACATCGGTGAATGTAAACGTAATGAGGAAGTCTGGACTTATCCATACTTACTAACTATGCATACCTTGTCCATACTAATATACTAATTATACTAATATACTAATATACTAATTATGCTCATACTAATACACTAATATATGCTAATATTAATACTAATTTACTAATGTTTACTAATCTACACTAATATTATAAAGCTGAAGAGTTTGTTTGTTTGTTTGGTTGAACGCGCTAATCTCAGAATCTACTGATTCGAATTGAAAAATTATTTTTGTGTTGGATAGTCCATTTATAGAGGAATGCGAAGCTGGGTCGGGTCGCTAGTGATATTATAAATGCGAAAGTAACTCTGTCTGTCACGCTTTCACGATGAAACGGTGGAACCGATTTTGATGGAATTTGGTACAAAAATAGCTTGAACCCTGGGGAAGGACATAGGCTACTTTATACCGACATTCACGCTGACGAAGTCGCGAGCATCAACTAGTAATAAATTCAAGGTGTAATTGCATAAACTGAAAACCTGAAAATAGATCATTATGAACAACTTTCCTTTGCCTGAAATCATAAAAAAAAACAGCAGTTCATTATTTTGTTGAGCTTTAACGTCTTTACGTCTTTAGTGACTACTGTACGTAGTTATATTACGGACCGTTGTGACAGGACTCCCACGTCCCTATCCACTATCACCGATCTCGGGAATTGCGCTAGTGGAATCATCAGACGAGGTTGAAGATGTTACAGAATCAGTCGTATAAGGGATGAGCATATAAGACAGGGGATTATGATCCCTGAGCCCTACGACGGCCCTTAAGGGGCTATTAAATGACTTTTACAGATTTTAAATTGACAGTCACGTCAAAATGTGCAGTGAAAATTATTTAAAAAAAATATATGTTAAACTAGAACTTTCTCATAAAAATTCAGTGTGTACTTATGTACGCGCGTGAGAAGTTATACTTCTTCGAGTCACAAAATAGCAACGAAGGCAGTAAGTAGTTCAGCATGTACGTCAGAGATGGCGTTGTTTACAATTACTCCCGTGAGAATTTTGTGTGACGCTGTGCGCGCGCATCGTAAAATTTCACTCTCATCATTTTTTCATAACGCGCCTAAAGAAGTATAACTTCAATAATTTAGTATGTGAATATTTTTTATTATATTCATATTAAATAGTTTAATTAACTCGTGAAGTTGTGTCTGACGCGGACAAAACATTGACAATCACACACACACAACACAACCATCTTACAGTAAACTTGGAGAGTTTTGGACGCAGCGCATGCGATTCTCTGCGTCCAAAACTCTCCAAGTTTAGTCGAAAAAATTAAATAACAGTAGTCTTCTTTAACTTAACAAAAAGGCGTATACTAAAAGATAGATAATAAAATTGTCTGTAAGATGGTGTACGTTTCGTTTAATTATACTTGGTAGATTTTGTGTGATTGACAATGTTTTGTCCGCGTCAGACACAACTTCACGAGTTAATTAAACTATTTAATATGAATATAATAAAAAAATTCAGTGTGTACTTATGTACGCGCGTGAGAAGTTATACTTCTTCGAGTCACAAAATAGCAACGAAGGCAGTAAGTAGTTCAGCATGTACGTCAGAGATGGCGTTGTTTACAATTACTCCCGTGAGAATTTTGTGTGACGCTGTGCGCGCGCATCGTAAAATTTCACTCTCATCATTTTTTCATAACGCGCCTAAAGAAGTATAACTTCAAAAATATTCACTTACTAAATGATTAAGAGAATGTTCTAGTTTAACATATATTTTTTACAAATCATTCACTGCACATTTTGACGTGACTGTCAGTTTAAAATCTGTAAAAGTTGTTAAATAGCCCCTTAACTCAACGACTGTCGGGCGAAAGTGTTGAAGGTCAAACCTCCGCTGCGTATGTCGGACTGTGTAACATAAGACATTCGAAAAGTTAAGCAAACGTGGTGATCAATGCTCGCCTTCTTCGTCTTTACCTTGCAGTGGATCAAATAGGCAGGTAATATTATTTAGTTAAAACATGAAAATATGATGACTGTAAATGACTCTTCTTCACATAAATATGCTCTTCTTGACACAAAATACACATAAGAATGTAAATATTACAGCTGCAATCTTAATTATCCTTTTTACTTAATTATTCTGGTAACTCCACACATCCATCTCAACATTCTTATCTCCGCTACGTGCAATCTTTTTTCATCCATCTTCTTCACGGCCCAACATTCCGATCCATACAGCACGACAGGTCTTATCACGGACTTGTAGATTTTCCCCTTTAACTTGAGGGGCATCCGTGCGTCACAAGTTGTTCCAGTGACCTGTCGCCATTTCATCCATCCTGCGTTGACCCGGTGCGTTACGTCTCGGCCTGCATCGTATGGGCGTTCCGTCTAGAGACATGGGCACAGGACTAGAGAGACCGCCGAAATTGCAAAACAAGTACTCCGTTTTGGTTCTGCTCAATTTGAGGCCAACACTCTCTAGTCTTTGCCACCACACCTCCAATCTGCTCTGGACCTCTAGGCCACTTTCGGCTACCAGTAGTTCATCGGCGAACAGCATACACCAGGGTGCCTTTTCCTGGATGTCCGACGTCAAAGCGTCCATATTGCAATCTTAATTATTGCTCTCATTAAAAGTTACAATTAAGCCAGCTCCTTAAGATAAACGAGTGATATTGTGATTATCGCTTGCTACTGTTGCGAAGGAAACTATACGTTATATCTAAACGGACTCGGCTTATAATTAATAGAGTAATTATTAAGTGAGACATAAATCATCCCAGTTCTCAATACGTATGCGCAAGAGGTCTAGGAAGTAGCATGGTTTCTCAAGCAACGTGTTCATGGTTAATCTTCTCTCGTTGATTGAATATTAACTCCAAGGCGCCTATTTACGTGAATGTCAATTGTATAATCCCGTTCATAGTTACAAATTATGCAAAAATGTCAACACAGGTCTTACAAATCAATTTAAATTCAGATTGTTTGACAAAGAAAGCAGAGATAACGACTTGAAACAATACTTTTATCTCCATAGAGCCGAGAGTTTTGACAATCTTTCGGCGGGCGGTTCTGTCAGGCGCGAAAGATTATATTGTTAGCAGACCATAATGGTAACGAACCATTATGAAACAAACAATACGCCCCAAATAATATTGCATAGCAATTGTAAGGCCCTACTATGGAAATCGAGTTTGTAAACGAAAGTAAATTTGATTGCTTTAATTCGAACCTGGTTTCGTTGTACGCAATTTGTGGTTCGTTGTACACTGTATGACATTAATTTTCGAGTTCTGTGTGTTGCTAAATGCGAAATGTAGGTATTAATAAATTGTAGCACCTATTTGTATGTGTGTCACTGTCGCATGTACTTGCAACATGTTGGAGGTGAAATTACGGTGTTAACACAGATTAAAGTGGAATATAAACGTGATACTTTGAATTCGTAGTTCATTAACAAATTTTTATATTATGCGAGCATATTATGTTGGCCAGTAGCCATAGGTATTCTAACTTATTGAATAATATTATAAATTACCGTAATGCGAAAAAGCATTTCCCGAAAAAACATTACGATAAGAATTTTAAAATTTTCTGGAAATGTTTTTTTGACACACGTTTTGAATCCAGATTACTAAAAAAGACAGCCGCCTTCAAAATCTATAAAGTGATAATTAACTTTAGCTTTGAAAGTCGGCAGCTTTTATTCTGTTTGTTGTTTTGTATTGCCACCGACTCCCGAAGATTTTTTTTTTTATCTATTAATAGGCATACGTTTGACCACTATCTCACCTGATGGGAAGCGATGATGCGGTCTAAGATGGAGCACGCTTGCCTAGAAGTAACCTATTCACTCTTGACTTAAAGACTCCCAGGTTGTAGCTATCAGGAAACACAGACTCAGGCAGGGAATTCCACTCCTTAGCAGTACGCACAATGAATGTATTCCCAAAACGTTTCGTGCGTGTGGGTGGGATGTCCACCATGTACCGGTGGCGCATCGCCGTACGTCTCGTGGTCCGATGATGGAATGGGCTCGGCGGAATTAAATTATGCAATTCCGTCGCACATTCCCCAAAATGCAACCGATAGAAAACCGACAGGTCAGCAACAGCCACATGTGTTCTGTTCTGTTCATATCTGAATATAAAGCAGAAGCAGTTCCAATAATGTTACATACATAATACCTAAATAATTAATTACATCTTATTTTTGAAGTCGATTCAATACTTTACATAAACCATGCAATGGTGCTAATCGAAACTTGCAATCAAACTTCAATCAAATCATGTTTCAACGTAACGTATTTAACCTACTGTAAATGGTTCAAAAACCGATAATCCACACCAACAATGCAGCCAGTTATTCTCGTCCATTTTCACCATGAACCACATCGTCAAGGACGTCTAAGTTCCCACATTACTTAACCTTTAGCCCAGTTGCCTAAGCCTTGCCCATTGAAATACAAATTAGCTATTCTGAACATGAACGTGTCTGCTATATTCCGTCGTGTTGGAAAATCTGAACCAATGAGTATTTAGCTCTAAAAACTTTACGACGATTTTAGTAGAAAACTAGAAGTAGAGTAGTAGAATTCTTAATTAAGCTAAAGTCTTAAATTACACCATGGGAACACAGAAACGGGATAAAAATTTAATGTGTTAATCAATAGATATCGATTTGGCTTAACACATAGGATAGGACTTTTATTCCCATTATAAATGGCTGAAGTAAAAGTGGGCTGGCCACGTTGCCCTAATGCATCCGGAGAGATGGACAAAGATGGTCGCTCAATGGACACCTGAAGGAGGACACCGCCGCCAAGGCCGACCGAAACAAAGATGGTGTGACGATCTACCCATATTTGCAGGGCTAACGTGGGCAGAGATCGCACAGGATTGGGAAGTTTGGAAGGAGAAACGAGAGGCCTTTGCCCAGCAGTGGGACACAAAAATAGGCTTAAAAGAAATGGAATTTGCTAAAACTCACACATTTAGACATAGGTTCCATTAAGGTTAAATTCCATTAAGCCGTTTAAGCGTGAAAGAGTAACGTGTTTATTATGGTAGTAGGATAGTATGAAGATTGAAAGTACCAGTGTTGAGTACGGAAGGACTTGCACGGAGTAGTGACCCTTCGAAAAAAAAATCGACACAAGGTGTGGAAAAAAACTTATTTTTAAATACATTGATTATTATAAAAATAAGATTTTTTATTTTAAGACTTTTCGTTCCGTATTTAAATTTTTACAGATAAAGAATCAGGAAGGCTTTCAAGTTCAAATACCTGTAGATAATAAGACAAAATAAATAAATACTTAAATAGCATTATTTGTTTCAGGAAATGATTATCGTTGTGATCTTTGCAACACTTCACCCGTTGGGGATCATAAAAATTCTTTAAACGCATGACTTTTCCTTCAGGCAGTATAAACCAGTTCCGATTAATTCGTCAACACCTCGCCTAAAGGTGTTTAAAGACATTAAAATAATGATATAGGTACTAACAGACGGCCTACCTGATAAGTAAGAGACAGAAAATGTATATCAATAAAATATTACGGCAAGCCCATAAAAATGTATCGTGTCCCAAGGTCCAAATACCAATTTGATTGATATTTAATTTATTACGTTAGCTACTGCGATTTTTATTACATTAGTATTATTTAACACAATAACCAAAATGTTAATAAAGGCCGCTATTTTTTATTATCGATTTTGAAAGCCTCTAACATTGGTCTCAGAGATATTTAAATGCTATAAAATGCATTAAAATGTAATAAAATATACTTCGTATTAGAGACATGTTATTAACGCATTGATTGAAACTGAAATCATTTATTTTAATTAATAAAATCACTCTATAGGTACCTCAAGTGCCGAAATTCCCTCCGTGCCTCGGAAAGCATGTAAAGCCGTTGGACCTGACTGTCTTTCGTATATCTTTGACAGTTATGGGTAGTTAGAAGCCAGAAAGTCTGACAACCAGTCTTACCAAGGGATAACGTGTTACCTAACTGGGTTGTTGAGATCAGATATGCAACGGCTCCAAGTAAAATACACCAAGTAAAACATAGTTATATGTACGGATAGCAGAAGTGGTTTAATGCATTTAGCTCGATGCGCCTCTGGTTTCAGAGGTGTACCGATAGCTTATGTAGTTCTTAAACTATTGGATGAACTTGGCGACAATAATTTGAGGTTGCAATGGATTCCGTCTCATATTGGTATATGCGGTAACGAGAAGGCTGACATGTTTGCAAAGAAAGCAATTTTGGAAGGTTTAGAAATCGACATCGCTCCGTCCTACACAGAAATACTTAACTTCTACAAAAATATATGCTGCAATCATTTTAAAGAGTATTTCGACAGAAGGTCTAAAGAAAAGGGCATATGGTATAAGACCATACAAAGTGAGCCTCCTCGAATCCCTTGGTTTGCTGAAAGTCGTTTGAAGAGGTCGTATGTAGTTATGGCACATAGATTGCGGTCTGGTCATTTTCCATCTAGGAAATTTGGATACCTAATGAAAAAGGTCGATTCCCCTAATTGCCAAGTGTGTAACAAAGTCGAAGATGTCCAACATTTGCTAATGGAATGTGAAAAGAACAGGAGAGAGAGAGAGTTAGTGATGCAGGAATTAAAAGTCAATACGTATGATCTTGGGGCTTTCATTAGAATATTATCTATACCTAGTGCGGGAGAAGCGAAACTGGTTTACGAAATGGTTGCTGCATCACTATCCCCTTCGCTTACGCAATAACGTACAAATTAATAATATTATAAGTGTATAGGTAATAAGATAATTAGATTAGGGTATGATGAGGCTGACATACCTTTGTAAGGTGAAAGCCTCTAAATAAATATAGAATAAAAAAAAAAAAAAAAAAAGTAAAATACTGGTATTCGGCTGTTTTCGGTTAGACTGGAAGCTGACCCCAACATAGTTGGGAGATGATGATTTTAAAGGTACCTTTGGTGAAAAAAAAATACCTATAATATTGTATACACCACAACCACGACACCATATAAACAAAACGATATAATTACCTACACTACTACCAAAATAACAGACTGTACAAATAAGTGCGTGTGTGTGCGTTAATATGGTGACGGCTGTCAAGTAGGCAAGCGTGCTCCGCCTTAGGCCGCATCATCACTTAAGATCAGGTGAGTTGCGGTCAAACGCAAGCCTATAACAATATAAAAAAAAAAAAAGTAGGTACTCGATCCTTTCAAGGTTTGAAATTCGAAATTTCAAATAGGTAAGTACCTACCAAAAATGCATGTAAAGATGTCGTTATAAGTAGATGTAAATAAAACTGAGGATTTGAACTAAAATAAAGTGTTCCAGTTTCATGAATATAATTATGTATTATTGTGTTGTAGTAAAACTTATTTATTTGATACCTTATTTGGAACGAGTTATTTTGTCTCATACTCGCGCCGCGAGTCTCAGCCCTGAACTTAAAGGAGTTTCCATTGCAGGTTTGGGGTGGGCTGAGGTGAGGAACAGTGTTTCGGCGGGGGGGCCGAGCGTATCGCTACTGTACGGTAGTACTAATACATACTGTGACAATGCTCTCAACAATTGCAAACATCTATCAGCGACCGCATGAGAGCCTTATATTGAATTGACAGATATTAAAATAGTTCTGCCATAACGAACTAACTCACGTCAAAATGTAGTCCATTTTTCGAAGTCTTTAATTGTTATAATTTTCTATATTTAACACTGATTCATTAAGCATAAGTTTGGGACGCATATTGAACTACTATTCCTGAATTGTAGGAGATGTAACGCATTTGGTGTATTAAATAAGTTGATGTAAATAATTTTGTTATTGAGAGAGTGTGGTTTGGCTCGCTGTGACAGAAATAAGTTTTATTGGACACAAGTTAAATGGTTTAAGGACAGTAGCTACCAAGACTAAGGTAGAAGACTAAGGTGGACTAAAGTGGAAGAAGAGGAAGGTACTGTAAGACTTCAAACCGTGCTGAGCCTTACGGTACCGTATTGTAATAATTGTGTTCTGGTGAGTCATGGTGAGTCGGAGGTTCTCTTAAATTAAAGAAAGAAAACCGAAAGGAAATACTATATTGATAAATAGCACGTCTGCACTCTGTGTGCGCCCGGCCTAAAATTGTCTTGATGTAAAAATAACCCTAACACTTTTAAATTCAAAATTCTTTCTAGAACAAATTCAGAGTGTTCAGTAAAGACGAAACATTGTATCTAATGCTTTCATCCAGCATGCCTTAATTATGGCAACCTTTACAGTACCTACTCGAATGAAACACAATTATTCTGACTTGCAATCGTTGTGATTATGACATTACAATTCAGTTAAAAAAGCTTTTTTACAAAAAAGACAACCGTCTTCAAAAACTAAAAAGTGAAAAATAACTTTAGCACAGAACACACATGACTTTAGTTTCGGAAGTCGGTGGCAATACAAAACAACAAACGGAACAACGCCATCGACTTTATTTTTCCTATTTTATGTTTCCTCCTCATCCAACCCTCCAACCAACCCAAATCCAACCTCCTTCTCATCCAAAGCCATTAAGAAACTGCAACACAGTTAAAACAGAGATTGAAAGGAACTACTCCAAAGATTGAAAAAACTAAAACGTCGTGTATGTAAAATTTTTGGGTATTTGTTGATTTTTCAAAAAGTGCTAAATCAATTTCGATAACATTTATATGGGACCACCACAGAAACATATCACATTAATAAAAAAAAATTTTCAAA
Organism: Charanyca ferruginea; assembly: GCA_947361185.1. Lineage (NCBI taxonomy): Eukaryota > Metazoa > Arthropoda > Insecta > Lepidoptera > Noctuidae > Charanyca > Charanyca ferruginea. Next base: position 23,089,529 of record OX376058.1, on the reverse strand, counting down.
ATCGCTTTACATTTGCCGGAGAAACCGCGTAACAAATTGCGCACATACTTAATGCAAATTTAAGACTTATATGGTTTCCTCATGGAAGCTATTATCAGAACTAGACCAAATTGAAATGAAATGGGACCACACGGGAAGCACCAGCTTTCAAATAAAAAAAGAATCATCAAAATCGGTTCACCCAGTCGAAAGTTCTGAGGTAACAAACATAAAAAAAATACACGTGGATTGATAACCTCCTCCTTTTTTTAAGTCGGTTGAAAATAGAGGTTATCACACGGTTACTGTTGATGGAGTTTATAGCCAGACCGTAAGACCAAACCGTAACCACAAAAAAAAAATGCGTTTAATTATAGTGCATAAAAACACCATATTAATTGCTAAGTCACTTCTAATCTGATCTAATTTATTTATAACACAACTATTCTAGAATGACCTTTAAATAAATAGTCATATTAATGGGTACTGTGAGAACCTACGCCGCATATAATCTAAACTGGACACTTGGTTATATAAACCACTTATTAAAGACCTTCCTTGGTCCCCAACCACCCAAGAAACATAAGCCATTAAAGGGGAAGCTATAGTTTTTGGCAGCTCAAGTTGTGGTAGCCGGTAATATAAGTCCAGTGCTGGTAATGTCTTACGCCTTGGCATTTCGAAATTGGTTCAAGTTGTTGACGCAGGACTATGATTGATAAATGCAATGGATAATAAAATATGTCCTTGTTCAATTAAATGTTAAAATGATATTAAATCTAATTGTATCAATAGGAAGCCTTGAAATGTTGATGAGATGTTTAGATGGACCACTTTAAATGAAGCAATAATGAAAGAAGTTGATGAATCGCTGCTTAAATAAAATAGGATCAATTAAATCCTTTCACTTTTTTTTATGCATACATGCATTCATTTTAATACTTTATTTTTTTACGAAACATTTTTCACTTAATCAAAGCATTTACAAAGACAAAGACAAACATTTTTATTTTTAGAACATACTTAGTCTGGCCATAAATACTGTTAAAATTAAAAATAAGAAAGATATTACATTTGAATTTGGAATCTGACATTTTTATACGATTGTTCATTGAGTTTTCTAATTTTGGCGCCAATACATTGTACAATATTTTGCTATATTATAATGGAGTGGGGTGAGAAAGAGAACCGAATCGCTGTGATTGCATTACACAAAGTTGGTATGGAGCCAAATGCAATTTTTAAAACTCTCCATACGCTTGGTATTAGTCAAATGTTTGTGTACCGGGCTATTAATAGGTACAATGAGACCTCCTCTGTTTGTGACAGAAAAAGATCTGGCCGTCCACGTAGTGTTCGTATGAAAAAGGTGGTCAAAGCAATAAGGGAAAGAATTCGAAGAAATCCTGTCCGAAAGCAAAAGATTTTATCTCGGGAGATGAAGATAGCACCCAGCAACCATGTCGCGTATTTTAAAAGATGACTTAGGACTTGAAGCCTATAAGAGACGCACTGGTCCTTTTTTTACTGATAATTTAAAAAAGAATAGGGTGGTAAAATCGAAACAACTACTGAAGCGGTACGCAAAGGGAGGTCACAGAAAAATGTTGTTTACGGATGAGAAAATCTTTACAATTGAGCAACGTTTTAACAAACAAAATGACCGTATTTATGCTCAAAGCTCTAAGGAAGCTTCCCAATTAGTCGACAGAGTGCAACGTGGGCATTATTCGACTTGAGTGATGGTTAGGTGGGATGTTAGCTATGAAGGAGTGACTGAGTCATATTTTTGTGAAAAAGGTATCAAAACATCGGCACAAAGTGTATCAAGATACCATTCTTGAGAAGGTAGTTAAGCCCCTTAACAACACCATGTTCAATAACCAAGTATGGTCCTTCCAACAAGATGGCGCCGGGTCATAAAGCTCGGTCCACGCAGTCTTGGTTGGAAGTGAACGATTCGGACTTCATCAGAGCTGAAGACTGGCCGTCGTCTAGTCCCGATCTTAATCCGCTGGATTATAATTTATGGTCAGTTTTAGAGAGTACGGCTTGCTCTAAACGCCATGATAATTTGGAGTCCCTAAAACAATCCATACGATTAGCAGTGAAGAATTTTCCCACGGAAAGAGTGCGTGCTTCTATTGATAACTGGCCTCAACTTTTAAAGGACTGCATTGCAGACAATGGAGACCACTTCGAATAAGCTTTTATATTTTAAATTGTTTTATATTTATGTATTAAACTAACACACTGTAAAAGTAATAAATATTATTTGCAATAAAAAAAAAATATTGCAAATAATATTTTTGTCAATATTTATGGCAAGACTAGGTAGGTAAACAAAAGATGTGTAAATTAATATTCATTAATAATATTCAGTACAAATATTCTAATTATAATTTCTAATTAAAAAATTGACGAATAATTAAAGGTTGCGGGGATCCGCTTGATGAGAGTCGCACGGGACCGGTCAATGTGGCGACACTTTGGGGAGGCCTATGTCCAGCAGTGGACGTCTTTCGGCTGAAATGATGATGATGACGATAATGAATTGGTGAAAATATAAAAACATTCAAAATTAATACATATAAATCAATTATAACTGCAACAAATTAAAAATGCATCGTCATATAATCATTTGTTTTATATGAATAAAAATAAATTTAACGAAATTTTTTGAACATTAAAATAAATTAAATTGAATAAAATAATGAAATTAATAACAAAAAATTAAAAAATGACTTAAATTACAATTTATCTTTCAGGTACTCATTAACTGAATAGTAAACTTTATCACCCAACAAAAAAAGTACTTTTGAATTGTAAAGGAGTCGATCAGTTAGCAGAAGTTGAAGCTAGTAACTCATTCCAAAATGTAAGTATGTCTCAATCGAAAAGAACGAGCAAGAAACATAATATACGAGTATGTTATTGACTTTCATAAAAGCTAAGGATTGGTATCAAGTATTCAAAATTCTCTACTTAAAGCACGTAATGAACGTCTATCATTGGTCCCTAGCTAAATAACATTAATGTACCAATAGATTCAATATGAATGGTGTAACCTAACTTGGTTATGACCTATATATAATAATATAATAATAATAATATGTGGGGACATTTCACACAAGGCCATCTGACCCCAAACTAGGAAGACCCTGTACTATGGGTGTCAGATTGCTGATATACCTACACAAATATATTTTAAATACATACATATATAAATAAACAACACCCAGACACAAGGCAAACACAAGTGCTCATCACACAAATATTTACCCTGGGCGGGAATCGAACCCGCAACACGCTGCGCAGCAGTCGATCGCTCAGCCACTGCGCCAACCGTGTCGTCAGTAGTCGGCAGTATGATTTTCAAAGAGTGTCCATAGGGCTTCTTGGTGCTCGTTCTTCTCTACCTACTTTCTCATTTCCCTCCTATTATATTTGGAACAAAAATACATAAACCGCGGCTTCGCTCACGTACAAAATATAATCTTAGGATAGAACTGTAGCAGTAGCATCAACAGCAAAACCTCTTTTAGAAGCTCTTAAAGTAACCAACACTTTCCAATATATTTCGGAACAATACTTTTAAAAATCAACTGTTTATTAAAATTACCAGGAGAGCAAAAATGTACTGGAAATTATATACTGAGTTCATAAAGACAGAAGGTGAAAATTACAGTTTTTGGAGAAAATATTACGTCAGCTTGACACTGGCTCTATATCAAAAAAAAAAAATAGTTTAAAAACTAAAACCCGACTACAACAAAAAGTGATCTAAAAAGTACGAAACAAGAAAATATTTCACACAGAAATCAAGACATAGGTACAAAATAGTCAAGGTGCCTGTATCCCATATGAGTGCGATGAACATGAATTATAATGGCATGCAACCACGGCTTACCTTGACTATTTTGTACCTATGTCTTGATTTCTGTGTGAAATATTTTCTTGTTTCGTACTTTTTAGATCACTTTTTGTTGTAGTCGGGTTTTAGTTTTTAAACTATTTTTTTTTATTTAAACCATTTTGGAGTCACAGCTAAGCATTATATATTTAAAAGGTACTAGTGAACCCCTTTCTAATGATACTAAACACGGTATGCGTATCTTAATTTATTTGGTAATCTTTTCTTTTTTTAAATAATTTGTGACAAAACACAACTATATATTATATATTTGAATGGTACTAGTGAACCCCTTTAAAATGATACCAAACACGGTATGCTTGACTTCATTTTTTTTTTAAATCTTGGTTTTGTTGTCCGCCAGAGGGCGCCACATTGGATTCGGTGACACGTCATATAGCCTATAACCAGCGGACGATCAAGACGCTTCTAACGATACCTCATTTGTTCAGTTCTGATAAGTAGTTTAGGAGCTATGCGCGTACAGATGAACATACATACATACATACATACATACATACATACATACATACATACATACATAGCCTGTCAAACTCATAACCCTCCTTTGGCTTTGCCGTAGTCGGGTAAAAAGAGGTTTTACTGTTGATGCTACAGAACTATTGAATACTATGTCACCACCATCCTCCAGATGAACCTAGTTCTACTACTTAAACTTGTGATGCACACACACCCCCTCCTCCCCTCCTTGTGTAGTTCCTTGTGTGGTATTCACACAAGCAACTTGTCTATTGAAGCTCAAAGACTGAAATTAAAATAAATAATTGATAAAGCACTCCAACAACACACAAATTGACACAAAATAACATTAATTTAATTGGTTGTTAAACCAACTATTACAAATACAATAAATCTCAGTCACATCGAACATAAAAAATTACTTGTATTATTTAATGGAACCATTATGAACAGGACCTTGTATAAACTAGACTAGTTTTAAGACCTAAGGACATATCACACTAATAAAATTATTAATCGCGTATTATGCCAACGACATACGCCGGCGACCTTGAGCGACCAGAGAATCGTATGCGATACGTCCAAAACTCTCAAAGTTAAGCCGAAAAAATTAAATAAAAAATCTTTAACTAAAAAAAACGTATACTAAAAGATAGATAATAAAATTGTCTATAGGGTAGTGAAAGTTTTGTTTAAATAAACCTGGTAGATTTTGTGTGATTATCAATGTTTTGTCCGCGTCAGACACAACTTCATAAGTTGTTGTGGTCGCCACTCGAGAACCTTTCTTCCCCATCGGTTATCGGTTCTTCGAGCGATGTCACTTTGTGGACAACCGGGTGGATGCAAGCGGCAGGTTTCCGCTCGTTGTGGCGTTCTATGGGGGAGGCCTTTGTTCAGCAGTGGACGTCTTTCGGCTGATGATGATTATGAAATAAAGATTTCAATTCAATATGTGTTTTAGTTTTTAATTGTTAGTCTGCCCCGCTAGCAAACCCCAAAAATTTACAATTGGCCCTTTAGAAAAATGAGTATGACACCCCTGCCATACATGGTAGCTTGAAAGCTGGGTCCATTTTCAGGCTGCAGGTATCTTACAAAAGGTTGCTTATGTTCTAGTCTGGCAGGCTTTAATAGGTTTAACCTGCCTTCTATCCATAAACCCAAACATAGAAACTACTGAATAATGGAATCAGTATTAAAAAATCATACCGACCTGTGTAAGGAAAACGATTAATACAATTGATTATTATAAATTGTAACATAAAAAATAACACCTCCAAATATAAGTGCACGTTACCACGGCACATAGACATTTGACACGAGAACATTCTATTTTTGGCCGAATGTCCGCCTGTAGCTGAGAACCAAGGTCCACCGCTCTCCTAGATTGCCTACACAGGCTGCGGTTTTAGAAAACCTAGTATAATATAGGCACTAAGTGATCTAATATCTGAATTGAATTATTACTTCCTTGAGTACGATTTAAAAATTAAGATAGTTATGTTGATATAAATTAGGTACAGAATTTAGATTTTAATGATACAGCGATACAGATCTTTAGTGTTTATGGTTAGTTCATAGCAATTATTAAAAAATAAAAGGAAATAAAATAGTCAGGAAATGAAGATAATTTAAGTCAAATTAAAGTCAATAATAAGGCGATCTATCTTACCTGAAAAAAATACTACATACACTATTACAGAACTAAACACCTACCCATTTTTGAAGGTCTTGTCATATTCAAATCAAATGTTTTAATTTGTCTTAGATTGTTTGTTTTTGATTGTCAGTTTAAATATCGATTACAGCAGCTACCAAAAGCTTTGTCAACTGATTTACTTATCGAAAGCCTTTACAAGATTTTCAGAAACGGATGATAAAAAAGCTGTCACCGAAATTACTAAAACTATCAAATATGCGTGTGCTGTTTTTTGTAATCTGTCTAGGTATTCAAAAACAGGAGATTTAAAAAAATATTCAAGAGGAAATACGCATTGGTGGTAAAAAATATCTGATAGTAAACGTAAGTACAAAACAAATCGTTTTTTCACATTCCATATATTTTTATAAGCATTATATTATATCAAACTATTACTTACCTTTAGCCACGACTTGGTGCTCGTGAGCCATGGCGGACAACGTGTCCGACGCTAGTGAAGGTTTTACCTTCAACATGTTTGGCCCAGCAGTCAATGTATTAAGGATCATCAATTTCTTGGGAAATAGCACTCACCCATTTCTTTCCGAGGATGTCGTAGAAGGCTACTAAGGGAAAATCCGGAAGTCGGGCAGCAGCGGCTTCCGTGTACTTAACAACCTTACTGCGATCCCCAAGACGCCGCCAAGCGTGGGAATTAGGTATAGCAACCCCCACTTATGGGAGAGGCCTTTGTTCAACAGTGGATCCGGCTGATGATGATGAATGAAAAGAATGTCTTTTGCATTTATTCATATTATTAATTATAATTGTATTGCGGAAAAACAAATGCTTGTGACATTCATTATGCTTACGAAGAATTCTTTATGTGAGAGGGGAGGGGGGGCAGATGAATCGGCCTAGAGTTTTTTACATGACCTCGGTGAAGCCCGGAAACCCGGAAACCTCCGGTACAGTGAAAGCCAAAAGTCACATAACACTTTATATTTTTAAATCCTAATTATTGAGCACAATGATGCAAAATCAATATAAAATAAACTTCTAGCTATTACCTGAAATGTTGAAAAGCAGGACATCGTATTATTATGTCTTCGATGATTTCTGACCTAATTTTTTCGGTTGGTGTGTATGCGTCTATGTTTCCTCGAAGAGGGCTAAATGACCGAATAGATTTTATCAAAAAAAATATAGCAAACAGTAGGCAGACGGGCACGGTGTTGGGTTGACGTAGAGAGTGACACTGGCTATTTGGATTTTGGAAAAAGACAACATACCCGTACGTACGTACGTCACGTATTTAGCCCCCATTTTTTAGTTTTATATTATTGGAGAGCAAACAAGTCGACTATTACTACACTAAAATATAGAGTATAGACTAAAACATACTGGTACGTCAGTGAAATTTCCATCAAAGTGGTATGCAAATATTTGTACGATTAAAAGTTTTTTTCATTTGTAGCTAATGCTTTTAGCTAAAGTCAATCTGAAAGAAAATAGTTAATCAAAGTAACTTGAGGCATCCGATTGTCCAATCACATCACATTAAATGTGGGTTCAATATTTTCAAATTTCGAAAGAGATTTAGCTTTAATTAAATATCCTAATTAGTGCAGAAAGATAAGCGTTGATACACTCCATTTATTCTTTAATCCGTTGCCAATAATAATGGTAGAGTAGGTTGAGTTATATGAAATACCTATTTAACTAGATATATCAATCTTGATCGTCTGGCTGTAACAATTAGCTGAAAAGTTAGTTAAAATTAAACAATATGTATAGAAAATAAAAATGATAAGATGGTTTATTGACGAAATCCAATTTTAAGAAAATATTATCCCACTAAAAACCTTTTCATGTAAAAGTTGCGAGACCATATGGCTCGCACTGTTAAAAAGTTATCAGATCTCATGTAGAGCCAAGCTTCTAACCCTACAAGCTAACTTCATAAACTGTACACTTTAGTCAAAATACCTGTAGGGTTAGAAACTTGGCTCTAGATGAGATCTGATAACTTTTTAACAGTGCGGAGCCACATGGTCTCGTCTTGGCAACATTTTACATGAAAATGTTATTAGTGGGATTTCACTTCATTTTGTAAGTGGCATGACTTACATTACATTTGACATTACTAAAACTAGCTTACATACCAAATTTCAGCTTTTTTTTCTTATTAATTTTGATGATCATCAGTGAGTCTGTGACGAAATCGGGGTTTTTTAGATATCAATAAAATCTAAAGTATAAGAGCTATGTATTTGAAACTTTATATGTTTAATAAGTTCACTATTGGCATTATATCCCGAGAATTTTGTTTATTTATCTGGTATAATACAAACCCAAGTTATGAGGGTTCAAAAAATCGGCGAATCGCTTCCCTTGTCCTTGCCCTTCGCTTGGCTCGTCTTGACGGGGGCACTACTGTGCCCCCAGATTTATTTATTCTTCATTCACAAAGGTACAAAGGCGGACTTTATGCCTTAGGCATTCTCTAATGACTTCATTGGGAATTCCATCCACCAGAGAAACTCCGAGCATCGGGTTCTCCATAACACGCTGAACCATCTGGTATTTGTGGACCAGGTTCACGGTAACACAAATATAGGCTGGTAATACTATTTACTGTGCTGTGAATGTGCCGTGTGGTGCCGGCCGCGAATAGCACCACCCCATTTCTACTCGTGGGTGTAGTAGAAGACGACAGAGGGATATTGACCAGAGGATGGCCAGCAGCGTCCTTCTGAGTACCATAACACCTATTGCGATCGACAACATGCATCGGCCAAGCATGGCAATTACAGCTGAACCCTTCTCTTGGGGGGAAAAGTTGACAATCATCATGTCAACATGATTATTTACTGCCACATTAACAATTCACACACCACAACATGAATAATTAAAAGAAAATTAATAAATAAAAGATGAATGAGTTGATGTTGAACTATTTCATAAATGTAACTCAGTTGAACACCTGGAAGGTACTAAGTTCGTATCCGGGTGTGGGCATATCAGTGCAATCTCTCATCTCGCAGGAAATAAAGGTACTGCATGACAATATGAGTACACGTTTGATAAAATGATACGGAACACGTAATTAGATAAAATGATAAGGTTAACTTAATGTTCTTTTAAAGTGATGCAACGCTTCAATGAGACATCCGTATTGTTTTTTTTTTATGAATGGCTTTCTGTGAATCAAGATTGTGTAATGTTTATTTTAACTGTAATTTAAGTCTTTAAAGAGTTTGTTTGGAAATTGCAATTGTCACTGCAATTTCCACAATATTTGTACAGATCAGCCAGCCAGCACATCAAATCAAATTTTTCTCAATTGAATATGAACGTTATTTTTTTGTAATAAAGTTGAAAATCTATCTAAAAATTTGACAGATTGTTGTAGCTTGATATGCTGGCCTATGTCCTGTTTGAAATCGCCAATCTTATGCAAGCGTGGTGATTAATGCGCGGTGATGTGGCGGGTTTTGACGTTCGACGTTCAAAAGTGCCTTATAATGGTCTAATTGAAATAAATGATTTGACTTTGACTTTGGTTCGATTCCCGCCCAGGGTAAATATTTGTGTGATGAGCACTTGTGTTTGCCTTGTGTCTGGGTGTTGTTTATCTATATATGTATGTATTTAAAATGTATTTGTGTATGTGAAATGTCCCCACATATTATTTATTTTATTTATTGCCTTCTCTGTAAAAGGCCTTTGCGTTGCAGTGGGACAATAAATTATAAATACTCGATAATAAACTAGTATTATTATTAGAATTTATCCATTACGAACAAACATACAAAAATCAAATCAATTCTCTTTATAATATTAGTTAGAAATGAAACGTTTCACTGGATAACAATCGTGTTCTCGATTTACGTAATCGTTTGTTAAAAAAGCTATTATTGTTTTTGTTTTTTGTCTAAACTTGTAAAGGCATGATTTACTCTTTTCTTGATTATGCAAGTTAAAGACACGAATAAAATGCTTTACAATACTAAATCGTGATCTTATAGCACTAAGATTTCTATTTCGTGTTAATTATTTTGTTACATTGGGCTTAGTTCTGCAAACACTTGGCGTATTTGTACAAACAATTGCGTAACTAAGTTAATACAAAGATATATACCCTATGCTTATTGAAATGAAGTCGATTTTGTATTAACCAAATAATGCCAATATTTGCACAAAAACGCCAAGTAAAGTGCCACCATCTAAATAATACAATTAACAACGTCAAACTAATTCAATGGGCCGAAGTGTAATATTACTATTTATTAATAACAAATAGGTGAGGCTCGTAGCTAAGTAAAAGCCATGCTTGCCGCGGTCGTTCCTTGGATGGGTCATCCATTTCATACCAAGACCCCTCCGTGCCTCGGAAAGCACGTAAAGTCATTGGTTTGGCTGTCATCCGTAGATCCTTGACCATCGTTATGGGTAGTCAGAGGTCAGGAAGTATGACAATCAGTCTTACCAAAGGGTATCATTACCCAGTAACTGAGTTGAGGAACTTGCGGAGGTCAAACAGACAGTCGCTCCATTTCATCATCATCATCATAATCATTTCAGCAGAAAGACGTTCACTGCTGGGGGCAGGCCTCCAGCAGTGAACGTCTTTGTTGTCGGTGAAAGGGAGGGTTTTGCCATAATCGCCACGCTTGGCAGGCGGGTTGGCGATCGCAGTATGGCTGTTACAAAGGCACAGAGAACGCTGCTGCCCATACTCTGGTGAGTCCCTTAGTCGCCTCTTACGACACCCGACGGGAAGATATGGGATGGTGCTATTCTTTACGTCCGCCACCATACGGACGGTCGCGCCATGTAAAACTCTGGTATTCAGCTGCATCACGCAGCTGGAGGTTAGACTAGAAACCGACACCAACAAAGTTGGGAAAAGACTGGATAGTTGTTGACTATCCAGCAATAACAAATAATAAAAAAGATTTCAAAAGAAACACACTTGCTTGGGAAACGTTTAAGTGAGTTGGTTCGTTTCGGATATCTATGGTATTGACCCAACTAAAAACGATAATTCTTCCCGTTTATTCATCACTGACTCAAGATAATTTTCATACTATTTTTTTTTATTGTTTTTATTCAAGACAATTAAATACAATTCCACTGACACAAAAATATACCACACGAACCATCGTCGGTTCAACCGTGATATATTAGACACATCAAATTCGGCGCACTTATTGCATAGATGTTAGTACCCACATATTCAATTCTCAATATTACAACTTCATGAAATGTCATTTAGTTCATTCATATTTTCAAAGATTCATGAGAATTAATAACTACCGAGTTACCGATTATTATTATAAACCTGGCAAAGGCTTCCCTGCATTTCTTCTGTCGACCTAGACTTCTCGCTGCACCTAAATTAAAATATATTATGTTCCTTTCTTAAATTCTATTTAATTTATTAGGGTTCCGTACAAAAAACGGAACCCTTATAGGATCATTCGTCCGTCTGTCACAGCCAATTTGCTCCGAATCTATACTGGACCAATTCAGGTGAAATTTGGCAGGATGGTGTAATCCTATGACCCAAACACAGATGTGCAAAGTAAATAAATATATTTTTTTAAATAAGGTTCATTTTCGTGGGACAAATTAGGAAATTAAAAAAAGTTTTGCAAACCCTACTGTGTCACATATCAAATGAAAGGGCTTGTTATGGGAATCTCAAATATATTTGTCGGAGCGTCAGGATTTAGTACGTTAGATTCAGTCATCATGTGGGCAGAAGTTGGGTTTCGTGCAATGCAAACACACTGGGTATAGGGTACAATACCTACACGGTGTTTATCAAAACCACAATTTAGCACAGTAACACTAAATAGACATAGCAACACTTAAACACAACGAATCGAGTACAGTTCCGGGATGTCTTAACTCCGATGCGATCAGAGACTGAATTCTGAATTTCCTCCTCGCTGTGGGCTGAAAACATCACGACACTGTAGAAGCGCGCCAAAATGGTGGTGGTAGATCACGTGTTGTCGCTTGGCGCACTTGCGATTCGTTTTATGTCTGTACTATTGACCGGATGCGACATATTTATGTTATTGTTTTAAAACAAATAGTTTTGATTTTGTTCATAAAACCCCCCTCTGATCTCCGAAACAACTGAGCCTAAAATTTTGAATAAAATCGAAATATAGTTCATTGCTTGTAGATCACAGGAAAACCTATAAGAATTCTATCAATTGAAAAAAAAGATTGAATAAAAACCTTTGACTTGTCACATTTGACGTTTGTGACATTTGAGTTCAACTCGCACTTGGCCGGTTTTCTTTATGACTCCTTTCCAGACTGTTTGTTTAAGAAAATAATGCTTTCGTTACAAGTTTACAACAAACGAATACAATCATATTTATCTTCAACAACTCAAGTCATGGTAAATATTATTACCAATACAATTAATCACTGATACACGGAGACACTTTGTTCGCTACAGTAAAACAATATTTAGAGTAGGTACGGTCGAAAGCGGGCGTAATAATAATAATATCTTCCCAGCCGAATTTCTGCCACGGCGCTCAATCGCAGACAGAGACTAACCAAGTATGCATGAAACATTATAGGACACAAGCACAGTATAAATATTAGTACTACCGTACAGTAGCGACACGCCCCGCCGCGCCGCCCTCCGAAACACCGTTCCTCACCTCTTCCCCCTTCGAACGTGCTTTCGAAACTGCTTTTAGTTCTCGCAGCGCGTAGATACGCACAAACACACACACGTGTTTGTACAGTCTGTTATTTTGGTAGTAATTTAGGTAGTTTAATCGTTTCGTTTGTATGGAGTGTCGGAGGTGTGCCACAAGTGTTTGCACAAATACAGATGCACTCTCTCTACCCTCACTCTCAAAATCCGCTGAGACGAAAACGCGACACTCGTGAGATCGGACCGACGGTTTTACTCACTCACAACCTTCAAATCTGGTACTGAAAAAATCCTGATGGCAAAACCTATTAACATTTTGCCTCACCTGGGAATCTAAGGTCGCGTCCCCATCATGCACGGCACGGCGCCGTCACCGTACAACGTCACGACGCCGTCGCCGGGCCACGGCACGGCGCCGCGCCGCAGCACGTTGCCGCGAACGGTGCGCCATCCATTACCCCTTTCAGTCGATATGTCGCTGTTGATTCGATCGACTGAGGGGCAATGGACGGCGCACCGTTCGCGGTACCGTGGTGAGGCACGGCGCCGCGCCATCCGCCGGCGGCGATGCCGTACCGTTGCACGGCAAACGGTGCCGCACCGTAGACATGGGTCCACGCCCTAATCCACGACCCAACGCTTATCAGTCGCGAGACCAAGGGTACAGAAAACGCATTAACAAAACGTCTACCACATTTTTTCCAAACCAGCCGGTTTAGTGGCCACGGTTAGTGCAGAAGGGTTTCGTCATCAACAAATCATCAGGTAACATAACAAATGCGTACAAATAGCTGTTAATGATTATTAATTATTCCACATTTCATACAAAAATAAGCGTTCCGTGCGCAGTTTCGTCAGCTACCACTCAATCGACCATTACAAACATTTGATAATACGAAATAATACCCTATTCATTAATATTACCTCACACAAGTTACAAGCGAATATGGGAAATATAGCATTGTACAAAAACTACTTACATATTGACACAATAACAATAGAAACTGGCAACTACATGCGCAAGAGTTGTGTCCATTAATCTGAACGGTAAATGCAAGTTTTATTTTTAAGTTTCCGACTGCCTAGAACGATGTATACGATATCGCTAAGAGTAGACGAGAAGAACTAGATAAACACTTAGATATTTGAGATTAGATTTAGATTAATCTCGTTTAATATGAGATACGGATGATATACGACCTGGAAGAGGAGGTCTTGTATCCAGGATCCATTCCTGGGCCTCAAGTCTGGTATTACAATAGTGTCAGAATGGTCTATCATTGATTTCATAATTGTTGATTTTGACAAGTTTGGTAATCCACTAATATAATGGCGTCATTATGACTTTCCAATGGTCAACCACTGACACGCCATTGAAAGAAATGATATAGAATGGTAATCTTGTACAAAATGACAACTGAATGACTGACTTAGACGTTAAAATTTGACAGTTCCTTTGATCAGTGACCTACCATTAGAACGTCATTGCTTTTAATTCGACCGACCAATGACGGACCATTATGAATTTAGCAGATTACGAACTTTTAGCATAATGACAATGGGATCGTATTGGAATGACGAAATTATAAAAATAGCAGACTTGGCCCCTGGAGCTATGTTAGATCCATCATAGTTCTAGTGAAGGATAGAGTTGGAGCTATACAGGGCTAAATCATCATCCCTTTTTACAAAGACTCAAAAATTTTCATAATTCATTTAGTCTGTCTAGATCACAGACCTATAGTAACGAGGTTCGGGGGGCATGTCTGCAGACTTGCCCGCGGGCATGACCGTCTAGTAAACTCCACACTTAAACTTCTCACTCTCACTTCACACATCTTATCTCAGTGACAATTAGGTAATGTCAAAAATATGTAAGTGAATTAGAGGTGTTTTTCCTACGATCGTTTAGTCCCAAACTAAAAAATAGTACAATAATGAATAATTATTACCCTCCTTTTGGACCCTGCCACGATTTGGTAATAAGTTAATAAGTAGTGAAGGTAGACAGCACTCAGAATAATCTTGAATATTGTTTATTAGTTGGAACGTTTACATAGGTTCGCCTAGTAAATCCTAGCTTCCATTCTAGGTAACACCAAGGTCTTTGAGTTTGATGTTTCTATTTGGTAGATTAGCGGTTAACAGGCACAGTTATTCAAGCGAAAACGTCATTATACAAATTGTACTGTACAAATATGAATGTGTTGCGTGCACGTGCATTTTAGCTTTTAGTTGTTTGTACTAATAGTCATTGTCTATCTTTTGTTTTGATGTCCTACAATAGTCCTGTATCAATCAGAATTGTCATTGGGTGCACTTGCATAAGTCGTATAGGGATATACGTCCGTTGTTGTCACATTTTATCTAAAATTAAGGCTCCAGAGCTCGATCCCACGTACGCCTTCTAAAGGTCCGTGGCCCCAAGTAACTAAGCAATATTTAAAATCATCCCGATACCAGTAGGCTACTTTTTTATATTTTTAAATGTTTTTATATTTAAACAAATATTTTAATTAATTTGAACTGGATATTAATAATGTAGATGTATTTTATGTTATCAAGATAACAATAATATATTTATTTCAAACATTTACAGCTCATAATAGCTTCACATTTTATATTTTATACAACTAACAATACATTAAAATTTTGACAGTACATCACTAATTACTTTAGCCTCTCACCATTGATTTGGTACAATAATACAAAAGTGTTGCGACTGGTTTAATTTTTACCGAATTCAATTATTTTTAATTGTTCCTTAGTATCTACTTATGTTTACGTAACGCAATGGAAACAGTGAAAAATGTATCAAATTGCGTTCCGGCCGCATCTCACGGTGTATAGCCTATTGTTTCGACAAAATTAAGCGCTCACATTTGTAATTGACACGGAAAACGTCAATGTTAACAGAATAATCTTTAAACTCCTCGACTTAATCCATTAAAATGTACGAAACATTGCGTAAAACCTCTCATCATTATATTTGGAAGTCTTGTTTCAGTCATTGCTGATAATTTACTTTACTTAGGTACTCTTTTTTTATTAATTCCAGACAATCAAAATGAACGCTTTAATACCTTGAACTTCTTACGCTTTTTAGGGTTCCGTACCTAAAAAGGATAAACGGAACCCTTATAGGATCAATTTGTTGTCCGTCTGTCTGTCAAGACCCTTTATCTCGGGAACGCGTAGAGGTATTGAGATGAAATTTAAACCATATACTTAGGTCTACGGTCCTTTGAAGCTGTGAAAAAATCTAACTTCTAAGTTAACGTGAAAAAGAGATACAGCCGTTTATGTCGCAAATAACATACATTTCGTCACTCTCAAGGGAATCAACATTTATAGGGTACTTTCTGTTGACCTAGAACTATGAAATTTGGCAAGTAATTTCGTCTTATACTCCAAATACTGGGAAAAGTCTGAAAACTATTCATTTGTAATTAAAACATAAAAAATATATTCTTTATTTATAACGAGCTTTTGTCCCCGATTTGATCCTTGTGAATCTCGGTTATGAGGATGCAGACGAAGTCCCGGATTAAAAATTACCCTATGTGCTTTCCCAGGGTTCAAGCCATTTTCACAGCAAATTTCATAAAAATCGGTTAAGGCGTTTCATCGTGGAAGCGTAAGAGACAGACTTATTTTCTCATTTATAATTTTAGTATGGATATGTACCTACAAATTTGTACGGAACCCTCGGTGTGCGAGTCCGACTCGCTTTTGTCCGGTTTTTTTGTACAGACGGTAGCACAGCAAGCCATAACAAACTGTTATTTTTTTCCAATTGAATATGAATCTTACGCTTTTGTAGTAAAGTTGAAAATTTTAAATTTTAAAAGATTGATATCCTGCCCTCTGCACTCCGACTCACACCCTATTTCATTTATTGGAATATGTGGAGTGTTCGTCTACAATTTTTTTTTTTTTCAATTTCGTTTCAATATTTGATAATACGTAAAGACTATAATGTATCTATGAACATAACTTAGCTCGCATTTCTTAACTTGTAATTCTTTGTACACACTCTAATATACTTAGTGATGTTTATCAAGGTACGTCATATTCACGTATAATAGTAGGTATAGATAATTCCTGTAAATGTTGCCAACAATTATTTGAAAAGAGAAAAATATGGTGTTTCCTGCCCATTCTTCTCCATACGAAATTACCTTTTAGGGGGGGACTTTTAGAAGGCTACTAGATTAAAATTTTCTTGTGTGACGTTCAAAAGTGCCTTTCAAAGGTTTACTTCAAATAATGTATTTATGATTTTATTCTAATTCATTTTATCCACTTACACTTCCAATTTGGTTATGGTTTCCTGATATATGATTCTCATCCAGCCAGTCTATTCTGTTAACGTCTCCCTAGGTGAAGTGAGATCGAGGAGAGCTGTCAATCCCTAGTTTTAAGTCTTAATACAACTCATCTCAAGCTCACTTCACCTATTTCCCGAGGGAGATTTTTACAGATCAGATCCCTGCTGGTCCTAGCTGCGGTCTTTTAGGTAGGTTATGGACACATCTGGCTGTTGGTCGCCAATCTTCCAACCAAACTTAACAACTTCACAATTATTATGAGAATAGTCACCGTATTCGTATAATAATAGAGAAATTGTTATCAACAGTTGAAGGTTAAATCAATTGAAACAATAGTGACATTGAATGAAGAGGTCAATTAGCGAATCTGCGACAACAACATTACAAGATACACGTAACAACGGGTAACATACGCTAACAAAATTATCCAACGAACATTTCACAACCCTAGTAGACTAGAAGGTTGATTTCATCACCCCATTCACACCCCTCGATATTCTAAACAGAAAAATTGGCACCTGACTACTAATTCTCATGATAAAATTCGCTCATGACCTTTGACATGACAATGCGTATGTTTCGAAACTTAAACAAAAGTCACACAAGTTCAATGGTAGAAGGTATATATGTCGCAGTCATCTGGTTGAATCTGCTATTTGATTGAATGACTAGCGCGTTCATTGAATCACGACATTTAATTGAATGACTAAAGGACAACTCGTCAAGTTGTTTAATGTAACGTTTAACGTCTTGACTGAACGTAAATGACGTTCAGTCAAGACGTTGAATGAGATATAGCCGACTTTGTAATGTTTGGTTTGGGGGCTCCCCGACTCGGATAGGTTAGGTTACAAAAAATGCATTTTCTTTTCATAGGAGTGGTACCAGGGGGTCGGTGGACCTCCCCCCTTCCCTCCCCAACACCACTTATCCCAAATTTCAATCACCTGACTGATTTTACGTCCGCTCTGTTCAAAAGGCTATATTACAATCCGCTAACTAGTTAGACGTTGAGTGACGCTTGTTCAATCAACGTTCGGCCTAGTCATTCAATTGAATCTCGTTATTCAATGAACGCGCTAGTCATTCAATCAAATAGCAGATTCAACCAGATGACGGCGACATAAACATATCTAACGAGTACATGCATAACAGAGGTCGATAACAATTACTTCGTGTTGCCAGCTCGTGATCGTTGACAAAAGATTTCGCAACGCCATCGATAATTGAATTAAAAAAGTTCTAAATCAAGGAGTCATTATTAAAAATCTTTTTTCTTATATGCTTAGATTAGGCACGCATTAAAATAGTTCAAGTTGCCATTATGATATGCGTTCTTGAACCTAATTTCGTTCGAATCCGGGGCACGCGCAACAAAAGACAATAATAGTCAATGCCGTTTTCATCACGACTAAGTCCGTCATATTTGTTGCTGAGTATCGATTATAGGCATGTCAATGATCGATACTGGATCGCATACGCTTTATCGATAACCAAGGCTACGAGTATTACACGGTCATAATTATTGAAACGTATTAATAAAAGCGAACAATGAGCGAATAGACACACGCTATTCGATAGTAAATCTATTGTGCTTGTGTGCCATTGATCAATCAATGATTTGAATGCAAAATTCAATTTCACACTCTTACAATTCTTTTATTGTGTAGGTCTCTGAGAGAGTTTCAAAGTAGTGACAACGAACATAAAGAGGTAGCATAATTAATCAGGCAAGCGTGTTTTTTGAATGAGTCCTTTCGATAAAGATCTGACGGCTCAACACGAGGGCGTAGTGTAAATGTAACGTAAATTCGATCGATTTTTATTTAGGAAAAATGCTATTCCTCGTATTTTCAATTCTAAAATCGACTCAAAGCGAATACTTTAACGTCAGCGCGTTTATGCGAGGTCTGACAAGGTAATATCTCAACCTTTTTTTACAGTCACATTCACAGTGATTCTTACTCATCATCACCTGTCTAGCCTATTCAGGTAACGTACTAAAAATATTCAAAACATAAAGAATCATGGCGAGATCCATACTTTCATTTGTATGAAAAAAAATAAAATAATTTAGAGGGTTTAAAATATTTTCCAATGTGAAGAACACATTACCAGTAGTAGATTAATATACTTAGCATATTTCTAAACCACATAATTAAAATATTACAAAATGAAAATAACACTTTTTCGTTTCATACCGATGCCCATTTTGTGTTTATAAAAAAAAAAGAATGTGACAAGCGACGTTAACGGATCTATAAAATTGGCAGACTAGTGATGTGACAAGTGTGTGGAAAAAAATAATAATTATTTGTGATATTATTTCCCATAAAACGATGCAATTTCAATGTAAAAACTGTGAAACGGCGGCTGTCAGTGTCACTGTTACTGTCTGTCGCCGTTTCGTTCTGAAATAATGAGCTTTTCGGTAAACTACTCACTTTTTTTGCGGGGTTTTAAAAATATTGTAAATGCTTGAAGATACTCTTTCGGTACGCAAGAATATAAGAATTAGAATTTCAACTTCTCTAAACATCTTAATTTTTTTGTACAAATCCTGCTATGATTCTTTAAATAGGTAGGTAAGTACTTTGATAATGGAGTCAAAACGCAAAAAAAGAAATTGATAGATTAATAATCACACCTAATATATATTAAATGTAGATAACAAAACTCTAAGATGAAACAAATAATAATTTAGGTAATTCTTAATTAAGAGCGCCCATCCCGTCATATTTCCCATACAAACGCTTGTACGCGATTACAACCTTATAACACAATTTTTCCTAAATATTTTTAACACCGAGGTATCTTGTGGTTAAAATCTAGGTTTGTATGAAGCCAAAAATAAACTTTTTTGAGAAACTAATTCAGTAAACACGTCCGAAAATCATCTTTTTTGCACAATTTTATCTGAACTTTGGCCGTTCATAATGCACTCATACATTGAAAAAGTAAAAAAACAGCTTCATACAAACCTTGCACATGTAATGGTGATTCTAAGTTACAAACATTATTACCAAAAACCTGTAAGGCTATTTCAAAAACACGTATGTCCTGGAACAAGTTTTGTGAAATTTTCACACGCCAGTTTTCCTGTGATGTTATCGCTTTCTCACTCACTCGTTTATTTTCGAGCTTTGCGTTAGTTGAAACAAAAAAAAATTCAATCACGCTCGCTTTGAAGTTCGTTCGATGGGGAAAGGGCGCTCTTAAAACGCTAAATCAAAACGATAATAATGAATGAATGATTCTAAAGAACCCAAACAAGACCCTCCCATAGTAATTGTTCACTTATCTGCACCTGCTAATTAAAGTATCAGTTCACATTTGACACAAATGCGTCGCAAGCGCAAGGCTGAACCCCTATACACACCGTGACCTTTTCACACAGATTATTATTTTATTAATTATATTAATTAACACTTACAACTCGAACTGTGTGAGTACTTAAAGATCATCAATCATAGTAAATTATAGTCTAATCTTAGGCACTTTTGCTGTTTTGTTTGCATGACAAATGATCCCTAATTTGCGGCTCTGAGTACAATCAGACACAAATAACTAAGTAGGTAATTATCTAACATAACGATGTAATTTTTAATCCTGAGATAGGAGTATAAGCTGTGATTAACTTTTGATTTTGTAGGAGAATTGAATGCTCCTAATTATGTACAGGTGATAGCTATTTATTACGCAGGCAGACATTTCTTCTTCTTGATTGAGTGCGAAATGTTTTTTTAAACACATTGTATATATGGAGATGTGCCTGGGGGCTAAGTCTGCTATTTTCATAATTTCGTCATTTCAACACGATCCCATTCGGTTGTCATTTTGCTAAAAGTTCGTAATCTGCTAAATTCATAATAGTCGATCATTGGTCGGTCGAATTAAAAGCAACGACTGCACAATGACGTCCTAATGGTAAGTCACTGATCAAAGGAACTGTCAAAATTTTAGCATAAGTCAGTCATTCAGTTGTCATTTTGTACGAGATTACCATTCTATTATATCATTTCTTTCAATGGCGTGTCAGTGGTTGACTATTGAAAAGTCCTAATGACGTCATTATATTAGTAGATTACCAAACTTGTCAAAATCAACAATTATGAAATCAATGTTATACCATTCTGACACTATTGTAATACCTAGGTCTGCTATTACAATAGTGTCAGAATGGTATATAACATTGAGGCCCAGCACGCGTAGCATGACCACGCTATATCTACGGAAGAATAGACATACTGACAGGAAGAATAGACAAACTGTACTGACTTGTCTGTGCGTGATATAAAACAATTGAATACCTCCTCAGGACACTAACAATCATGGCATTACATTGTATACAGTCGCTCTCGCTGTCTTTACCTACTTTTAGATCTTTTACACTATCATCAATAGATAAAGTGATTTAAGAGTAAGGTTTATACGTATCGTTTGATCTACATTACACCCGTGCAAAGCAGGGGCGGGTCACTAGTTTAAAACAAAATGCAAGTACGCTGCCTGTTTAATAATAATAAATTAATGTCTGTTTAGCAAACTAGGTTAGGATACCAATGGCGCCGATTCCCTTGTTCACCAAATAAACTAAAATTAGGCATTTTTCATCTCTTACTACCACGCAGTTGAAGAAAAGGACGGCGACAGATAAGAACTAATTTAGAGATGTCAAATTAGTATTTCCCTTGAACTTCGCAGTGTTTTTAATCAATACGTTCTGTATAACTATTCTGTTACAATATCCCTCGGTGAACACTTAGGTGAAGTGAGCTGTCATCAGTCCGTCTGCTTTGTCAATCCCTAGCATTGGGACGGATGACAGCTCACTTCACATAGGTGTTCATCGAGGGAAATTGTAACAGAATAGCTCTACAGAAATGACAACTATAATTGTGTGAACATTTTAGATCAACTTAAACTAATAATTGATTATTTATAATGATTTCTTTCTTGTTTTATTGGAGAGAAAGAGATATTTAAATAGCTTAAAATTACTTTAGTTCGTGCACAACAGAATTGGCACCAATATCATCATCTTATATCTAAATAAAATAGTATTCAGGGATAACGAACTTCTTAATTGTGTAATTTCACAAACACTTTCTCAACTTTATAATATTGGTATAGTTTAGTATTGTATTAGTATATTAATATTATGTAGATAGCTGGCGTGAAACTAGGTTAATAAATAAGATTTGTAAAAGGAAACAATTTATCTTAAAGTGAACCTTTATATCGTCGTATTTAAGTGACTTTAAGTCTGCCAATCAACTGAGGGTTTTAAGGTCATGGCTGAGCCAAAATGATAGTTAGATAATGGGCGCGTTTGATTAATTATTGATCTTGTTTAGGGCTACCATCCGTCCGGGAGGTTTTGTAAAAGTTTCAGGGGAATCCCGATTACTTAATTTAAAGATCCATATTTTATATAATTATAGAATTATACAAGGTGTAACGTCAAATACGCAAAACCTGAAAATAGATTAGAATAACGAGCAGAATCAATTGAACCACTTTTTAATATAGGTCACATTTTTCAAAAAAATTCCATTATTTATGTTGCCCTGTCTATTTATTAATAAGTCAAGCCATCACGTGCACAAACCTGCCAAAATAGGTAAACAAACACAAATGGTTGTCGTCCAATTTAAATTTTCTGATACGCGTGATAATAATAGTTCTTATGTCAATGCAAATACGAGTCTTGGTAAAACTAAAACAGCACATAAAACCATTAAATTTTTTTTATGTTTTTTTTTTCTTTCAGAATTAGGTTAATTCAATTAAAAATCATTTGGGGTGTCTTTTTGGCGTGTTTAACGTTGCACCTTGTATAATATTATAAAATCCTAATTAATATTATAAATGCGAAAGTAATTCTGTCTGTTATGCTTTCACGATGAAAAGGCTGAACTGATTTTTATGAAATATGGTATGAAAATATCTTGAACCGTGGAGAAGGACATAGTCAACATTTTAATCAGCGACTTCATCAGTCTATATCTGCGCCAACCAACATTAAAGCGGACGAAGTCGTGGGCAAAAGTTAGCAAGCAATAAATTAAAATAAAAAATGTAAATGTAAACGATGTTCTTATATTTAAGGTAAAAATATTTTTTCTCAGGGGTGTCCTGAATGGGAGCGGTGAATGCTCATGGGAATCCCGCACCCCCGGTATAGGCAGAGGTGGAACACCGCGGTGGTTTTAGTCGGTAAGAGTCCGGCATGCCCCTCCGTCACCAGTCCATGAGGATTTTCACCGATACAAACTTGACTTCACCCAAACGTCCAGGGTTTTTAAAGTTTTCGCCCGGTGGCGGAAAGAATCATGGTAGGATTTGTACAAAAAAAGTAAAGATGTTTAGGGAAGTTGAAATTCTAATTCTTATACTCTTGAGTACCTAAAGAGTATCTTCAGGGGCATTTACAATATTTTTAAAACCACGCAATAAAAATGGATGTTAAAAGTGAATAGTTTAACGTTATTTCACAAAATAATGATTAGTCAATGTACTTTTTCAACTCCGCCATTGTAAACAACGATTCACATCACTTGTCTGCCAATTTGAAAGATCCGTTATTGTCACTTGTCACATTTTTTTTTCTATAAACACAAAATGGGCAATGAGATGAAATGAAAAACTGTTATTTTCATTTCAAAATATTTTAATTATGCGGGGGTTTAAAAATATGGTAAGTACATCAATCTACTTCTGGTAATGTATTCTTCACATTGGAAAATATTTGAAACCCTCTAAATTATTATATTTTTCATATAAATGTATGTCTGTGATCTCACCATGATTCTTTAGATGACAGCCCTAATACTGTTGCAAAGATTGGACATTTTTTTTGTCAACGCAAATATTAATTTTAAATTATAGTCGCAACCATTATGGGCGTGCCCAGTGATTGAATAATAAATTATGAAGGCTTAATACTTAGGTATAATGATGACAATGAATCCGTAAAAGACAACTTGTTTTGTCATTAACATAATCTTTGTTTCATAATCTCTCATATCACATCAGGCGATTAGGGTCAATATTAAAGGATCAGCTAGCTACCTAACTACCTAATAGTAGGTGGTATTATTTATTCTGCCTTTTTACCGCCTTAGATAAAAGCTTAGCATAATGGGTAATGCCCTAATAAAAACACAGTTGTGTACTATAGGTATTTTGATCACTAGAACGTTTTAACGGTACCAGTCTCTGCTCTAATAGATATGTGCTGGTGTGTGAGGAGATGGAGAAAAGACGTCCACTGTTGGACAAAGACTTCCCGAAGTTTTGTTGCAGTGCAGTTGCAGTTAAGTTTCGATCAAAACAACGCTTTTCGTATTCTCTACAGCAGTCAGACACGCTCGCGTCAAGTTCGCGTCACGCGAGCGCACTAACGGCATTCTACTGTTGCGCGTGTTTGATGCGTACTTCGTAACGCAACATGATCGGTATTCTACTATTCTTTTGACGTCTCAAAATGACTGTTAAAAAGCACTAAAGTCTGTACTGGGGTATTATATTAATATTATAATAACGACATATTTAGTGAGTATTAGTTTTCCTCTCATGTGGCTACACCATAAGTAAGTTTGGTAGAATTAGGTGGTCGTACAGTTGACGTGCAGTTCACGCGCAGTTCAAAGATTACCAGAATACCGTTTATCACTCGAAATTGAACTTAACTGCAACTGCACTTCAACTTGATCGGCGAGTCATTAAATTACGTGAATTAGACCTCAGTGGGCTAATTCACGTAACTAAAGAAGTGCTGTTACAGTGCAGTTGCAGTTAAGTTTCGATCAAAACGACGCTTTTCGTAAGTATTCTCTACCGCTGTCAGACACGCTCGTGTCAAGTTCGCGTCACGCGAGCGCAATAACGGCATTCTACTGTTGCGCGCCTTAGGTGCGTGCTTCGGAACACAACATGATCGGTATTCTACTATTCGTTTGACGTAAGAAAAAGCACTAAAATCTGTACTGGGGTATTATTTTAATAATTATAAAAACATCATATTCATTGAAATGTAATCGATTATATTCGATTATTTAGTGAGTAATATTTTGTCTCTCATGTGGCTACACCATAAGTAAGTTTGGTAGAGTTTGGTTGTCGTACAATTGACGTGCAGTTTACGCGTAACTTACGCGCAGTTCAAAGATTACAAGAATACCGTTTATCACTCAAACTTGAACTTAACTGAAACTTCACTACAACTTCATCGGCGCGTCATAAAATTACGTAAATTAGAGCCCTCAGAGCGTGCACTGTGGCCATACACTAAGGTTGTACCGAAGTCGCTGCTACCCGACTTCCGGATTTTCCTTTAGTCGCCTTCTACTAAACCGTCGGGATGAAATGGGTGGGTGCTATTCTGGCCCTGACACCCCATGATTCCTGATTCCCAATGGTGCCCCCATTAGGAATCTTTCTGCCAAACTTTTCCGCTATAGACGCCACCGAACTACGTATACAAAGTGCCATTGACATGATATAGGTACTTTATGTCTGTGCATCAAAATTATATTTTTTAGCTTCCGGAGCAGCTTTTCAATTCCGGAATAGTTAAACGTCCGTTTTTAATAATATATTACAACAAAACACTCGTAACGCAACTTTTATAAAATAGGAATTTTACTGTGCTAATAGAGTTTACATTATAGTAAGAAACCCTATTCACAAACACCCCTCAAATAATCAGCAATACAAATATAAAACCATCAATTTAATGGTACAAACGACCTTCATAAGTGCACCGTCTCACTGTCCGACTGCCGGACAATTACACAACGATAGTGAAAGGTATCCATTGTGCAACCAGCCTTATCAACTGAACTATTTCACTGAATGTCGGCTACGGACCTTACACGACGGAATCAGGTGGTCGATGTCGCAAATTGTTGCCAATTTTGATAACAGGTTCTTTGCAGTTACATTAATTGCTGGTAACATTTTACGTTTGTTATATAATTTAATGTTATCTGTTTTGATTTATGAATTGGATATTTCTTTTTAGAAATGGTCGCTTCAATTGTTAATCAAACGAAAGCAAACGGCATGGTTTTCTTTTTTCTCGAAATCATGGAAAATATGGATCGAATCGAAACTGATTTGAATTATTTTGAAATTGGAATCAAACGGAAAAAAGACACTTATTCGAATCAAATTCGATTTGACTCAACTTCGAAAATTACGCGGAAGTAGGTGAGTTCGCATTTGTAGAATGTCTTGTCTTAACAATACCTATTTCTCGTTCATTCTACAAAAAATCATCAAATGAACGCTCAATGAATATTCAAAATCTAGTCACAATATTTTCTAACGTCTAAGGTATAGGCTCGGCCTAGTTTAGGCGTTTGTACTATCCACCCACAACCATCTGTCTGTACTGTGTTTAATGTTTCCGACTAGGTTTATAAATTTGTATTTAGTCCCTACTCATAAAATTCCCAACTATATGAAAACAAAGCAAGTGATCCTAATAGATTTTGAAATTGTCACACTTAAAAAGTTAGGTCTGAGAAGACCATTTTTTAATAAGTAGGTAACTGCTTTTCTGCGTACATCTTTTTACTATAGACGCATTATAACTACTTTTTGAAAGCCAGGTTCTGTTCCTCAAATTTTGCAATCACTCCCAAGAAGGGCCGACTAATATTATTGAAACGGCACGCTGTCAAAGACAGGGAATCGTTTTTCAGCTCTTCTGTAAAATTTAGGTTATGCAGATACTGGGTTTTGGTATTTCACAGCCGATTTGTAAATAATTTTCAGTGTCAAGAAAGCTTTTCTTATTTAAAAAAAAAACAACACAACGCAACACAACACAACTCAAAAAGTTTATGTAAATAAGAGATATGTTTAACAGATTGAAACTGAGATTTAAATCGTTTTTAGGGTACCGTACCTCAAAAGGAAAAAACGGAACCCTTATAGGATTACTTTGTGGTTCGTCTGTCTGTCCGTCTGCCCGTCTGTCTGTCAAGACACTTTATCTCGGGAACTCTTAGAGGTATCGAGTTAAAATTAAAATCATATACTTAGGTCCACGATCCCTTGAAGCTGTGAAAAAAAACAAACTTCTAAGTTAACGTGAAAAAAGATACGGCCGTTTATGTCGCAAAAAAACGTACATTTCGACACTCTCAAGGGAATCAAAATTTATAGGGTACTTTCCGTTGACCTAGAACTATGAAATTTGGCTAGTAATATTGTCTTATACTATAAATGTAGGGAAAAGTCTGAAAACTACACATTTGTAATTAAATAATAAAAAATATATTCTTTATTTTTAACGAACTTTTGTCCGCGATTTGGTCCCTGTGAATGTCGGTTATCGCGGATGCAGACGAAGTCCCGGATTAAAAAGTACCTTATGTGCTTTCCCTGAGTTCAAGCTATTTTCATACCAAATTTCATCAATATCGATCCAGCCGTTTCATCGTGGAAGCGTAACAGGCAGAGTTACTTTCTTATTTATAATATTAGTATAGTACGGATATGTACCTACAAATTTGGACGAAACCCTCGGTAAGCGAGACCGACTCGCACTTGTCCGGTTTTTTAAATACGGGAATTGCCTCTCCGCTGAAATGCCTCTGTCAGTATTGAATGACATACCTCCTACAAGATTAGACCTCAGACCATGACCTAATACTTAGCAACAATTCATTTTTGTTACATTATGAGCGTTGTCTATGATTTCTATGACATAATGCATACTGACCTGTGTACAATGTCAATGACTAATTAAGTACTAATTACATTCCGTTCGTAATAATATAATCAAGATGTCTATGCCTAGTCAAATGTTCGTTACAAAGGTCTTGCTATAGGTCAGATCATTAGGAGTGCTTTGATATGCACCGAGGTAAATTGTCTATTGAATACATTGCCTAAGGCAATATATAGCAGAACGGAGAGACCACACCTTAATAGTTCTATATTTGAAATTGCGTAAATGTGTATCAAACAACGTATTGTTCAAAATGAAGAATGTCAAAGTCAAAGCATTTATTTCAATCAAATCATTTACAACCACTTTTGAATTGTCAAGGAGTCCATCAGTGAGTCATAAAGTTCGAGCTAGTTGGCCGAAACAAAACGTAGGTCGAACGAGGTCTTCATGTGGAAGAACGAGCAAGAAAGTCCACGGATACTCTTTTCAAAGTAGAAGCACCTGAACAACTCATATCATCCTACTGCCGTCCACTGCTGATCGCAGTAGGTCGATTCTGTAAAATTCAAACAACTCGCATCTCACATCGCTATTCACTCTCACTTCGCATAAGGTTCAAAATGACCTTGATATATTTGACACTTTGAATCGGGTTCGAGTGCGAATTGAGCATCGAAGTGACGGGGAAATTACCTTACCGAATGCCACTTCTTACGTCATCTCATACTTCATCTGTCAAAATCTCCCTGTCAATTTAGTTCAACACGCTCGCAAGGGTGGCGCTAGTGTAAATTCGAATTATCAACCGAATTTTTAGAATGCCAATCATGATACTTACAGCGGATTCAGATTCGAAGTTTAGAATGAGGTCTTTTACAGCATCACACCCCAGGTCTCCCCGGGACCCGGTCTTGGGCAGCCCGCATCCATCCCCTGCCAGCCACCCTTGTCTAATCGTCGGTCCAACGTCCATCTACTGTCTGTCAACCTTGAACAACTGAATACACTACTATCGAATGACGTAAAAGTGAGATAATTCTCTACAGACTTCTATAGAAAGGTATAACAGGTTACTAGGCATTTTATATAGCAATTACTCAGTGATAAAACACCGGACGACAACACAATAGTGCTACACTATCTTATTATTCAACCGTTCCCATCGGAAAATCCATTGGTTACGTGTTTGCGAAATAACTTGACAATCTTTAATAGCGAAGATAGAGTCGTCAATACTTATAATAGTGTTTATTTTGGGTGGTTACGGATCAATTATTTTGTATTACAGCGAGAAATCGAAGTTATTATTGTGTTATATGCTTCGGCGTTGAGGTCTTCAAAGATGCAGTCCCTTTGTTGTGGGTTTCTATAAAACACCTGTACAAGAATTGCTAAAGTTGAGAATCTAAAATCTAGCTTTGCTAGGTTTTAGGTTAGTTAGTTATTTTAAAAGACAAATTCAAATCAAATTAAAAGGCACTTTAGTTGCCCATCCCAAATGGTAGTTTCGTATGGAGAAGAATGGGCTAGAAACTCCATACATACTCTTTTAAAAAAAGGATGTTTACAATATTTTCATTTACAAGAATGATTATGTTATGTGAATACGATGTACCTTGTATAAAAATAACTATATAATGGTAAATATACAAAGTATCACAAGTTAAGAAATGATAGCTAAGTTATGTACATAGACACATAGTGTTCACATATTTACAATTAATAATATAGTAGACGACTACTTCTTCTATTCCAACAAACAATGAATAGTGTGTGAGCCGGAGTAATCTATTAAGTACAATAAAGAATAATATGTACCTATATATATAAAATATTAAATTGAGTACCTACCTAATTTGAATTAGCAATCAGTTTGATTTTGTCTAGACAATGTAGATTGTCCTATAGAACCGGACCAGCATGTTCCTAAGCCAAGCTAGGTTATTTCCCAAGTTATTGAGCACTTAATTCCACTGCAAATTCGAATTCTTTATTGCATTCCATATGTATTAAATAGGTG
The DNA here is from genome assembly GCA_947361185.1 of Charanyca ferruginea. Lineage (NCBI taxonomy): Eukaryota > Metazoa > Arthropoda > Insecta > Lepidoptera > Noctuidae > Charanyca > Charanyca ferruginea. Next base: position 23,059,780 of record OX376058.1, on the reverse strand, counting down.
GCACGGGATATGGACCCTGTCGGGCACAGCAAAATTAGGAAAGAGGAAGAGGGCTTCAAAATACTTTACTAGAAATTATACTTACCATCCTTTTCTAGAGGTATGCCTCAGCCCTTACTGTCTTAAGCATTGACTGCAGACATCGATCTAATCTAAATAATTGACATTATTGATTTATTTGATTGACGTCAACCGTGTTGGCGCAGTAGTAGAGCGATTGGCTGCTACATCATGTAAAGCGGGTTTAATTCGCCTATAGGTAAACACACCTGCGCTATAGGAGAAGTCCCTTATGTAGGTAAAGTATTTTAAAAAGAATTAATTACCGTGTACACCGGAATTTGTGGCAATTGCCGGAACTTATGTCCCAAAAACTTTATCCGAATGACGAAAAGCTCATAATTGTGTACTTAATCCATTTAAGGATCCGACATTACACAATATTTCCAATAACATCCGGTCTAGTTTATGGCTTATACGCATGATATGATATTTAATAGGTGTTACACGTCCTAACAGCGAGGCCTAGTTGCTTTCAATACAATTTTGTTATTATAACGATAGCACGAACCTATTACTACAAGCTACATAACATTCCAGATTAGTGTTGTAAAAGGCGTTTTAATTATTGGCTCGCATCATGATTTAATTGAAAAGAAGACGGGTTTAATCAATATTGTGTGATGGGATTATTTTATGGCAACCTACTATACACCTTGTACTTAATGACTTAGAAAAAGTATGATGTCATCAATGAAACATAGACTTAATATATTTTGAAATAAAAACTAAACTTCTAAAATATATAATTCCTCTGACAATTTCAAGCAATTTGAGAGAGATGCAATGATGTTCATAATGCGTTTAGCGCTATATGTGTTTAGTTATTAGTGATGCAAGTGAGCCCTAGTGTTATTATTTCCGTTTTATTTGTAAGTAATATTAATTAAGTTCGTAAAGTAGTTCGCGATAAAATGACTATGAAACATATTCAGAAATGCTACCTACATTCTACTCACAAATAATGACACAAGAAAAACACATCAAATTAATTTATTATTTATCACAGGTGGAAAGTCAAATTGTTACCGTTATTGTTATTATATTATGTAACACTATTAACCATATACCCATGAGGTGTACAATATTAAATAAATTTAACCGATATTTCGACTCAAAATGTCGATGTGTAATTTGTGTCACTAAAAAAATACGGAGTCACCATGAAGGATACAGTCACAAAAAAAGACAATTAATACCAATACCAATATTGACACGGAAACGATCTTTGTCATCTCCGAAATGTCAATGTATTCGTATTTTAAAACGTGATCAATTAAATTTTAATTACTGAGCAATTCAGGAAGTGAGAGACTGTACTGTATGTACAGACGCCAGCTAACACATCAAGCCATACCAAACTGTCAAATTTTCCCAATTGAATAAGAACCTTATCATTTTGTGATAAAGTTGAAAAACTATCAAAGAGATTTGTCAGATTGTTGTAGCTAGATGTACTGGCCTCTGTACCCAACTGCTGAATGTAACGCGTTGCCACCCCAGAAATAAAGTTGAAATGCAGATAAGCTGCTTCTGCTGTAAGAGCACAAAATAAAGTGTAATTTTTTGCTGTCAATTGGAGTGTCACCAGTGTTTTGTTATTGCTTGATATGGGGAAGTGAAAATTAACCACCTATGTTATTTCTTACTCTACCTCTGTTCTTTTCTGATTATTTTCGTTTCGAAATCTAAGACAGATGGGTCGTTTCTTCGGAATTCTGTCAAATTTAGTCGAATGGTGGGGAATAGTGTGGCGGGTCTGTCGTTATTGTCCGTTTTTCCACTTAGGAAAAAAAAATTAATGTATGTGTTCTGGATTAATACTTCGATTTTGGACTGTATCTAGGTTTATTGGTTATATGGGTAAGTACATGGTTCAGCGACAATAAATTATACTGCGTGTGTGTCGCGGGAGCTTCTCGAAGAGCGAGTGAGTTGCGTCGCCGTGCCGGAACAGTCGAGAAGTAGCGGTGGTAGCACCCCGCGCGCGTCTCGTTACTCCCCTAGTAACTCCTGGTATCTGATGTATGGTTTTGAATGGTTTATGCTTCCTTGTATGAATGGATGGATGTGAGCAGATATGATGGATGAATGGATTATATTATGAACATGCCCCCCGGCGTTGGAAGGTCAACTTTCAACATTTGATTTTTTCTATCCTTCAAGGTTTAGTGGGCATATTTTATTAAATGCTCTGCGTATGATGCCCTTACTGGTTCGTATGTCTGCCACTCGACCAACGCCGTCACGTCCAAGGTGGACATCAACTATGCGACCCAGACTCCATTTCATTGGGGGTAAGGCATCGTCCTTTATAACCACCATGGTTCCTTTTTCAAGCTGTCCCTTCGAGGCTCTCCACTTGGATTTGTGTTGTAGTTCGGACACGTACTCTTTCTGCCAACGGATCCAAAAATGCTGACGGAGTTGTTCGACTCGTTGCCAACGTTGCAGCCTATTGAGTTCTTCTACTTTCGGACCAGGTAGTGCAGTTAGAGGTCGTCCGACCAAGAAGTGGCCTGGAGTTAATGGATTGAGATCGTTTGGATCGGGAGAAATGGGAGATAATGGACGTGAATTGAGTACTGCTTCTATTTGAACTAGAGTTGTATATAATTCCTCGAAGTTAAGGTGTGAATTACTTAGCACGCGCTCTAAATGGAACTTTACTGATTTCACTCCTGCCTCCCACAGCCCTCCAAAATGAGGAGCATACGCAGGAATGAACTTGAATTCAATACTTATGTTTGCCATATTTTCAATTAAGTCATGTGAATGGGTTTTAAGAAATTTACATATCTCATTTTTGGCTCCTACAAACTGTGTCCCATTGTCTGAATACATGACAGATGGTTTGCTACGTCTTGCTATGAATCTGCGGAGAGCTGCAATGTATGTGTCTTTTGTCAAATCACTCACCAGTTCCAAGTGTATGGCCTTCGTGGTGAAACATACGAAGACCGCAATGTATGCTTTGACGAGCCTGCATCCACGTCCCCTTCTGTCAGCAACAAGTAGAGGACCAGCGTAATCGACACCTGTCGTTTGAAATGGGTACCCAGGATTGACTCGCGAACTCGGCAATTGTCCCATAATCGGATTGATTGTTTGAGCTCTCATCCTAGTGCATCTTGTACATTTGTGTGCGACAAGTCTAGCTAGATTGCGACCCCCTAAAGGCCAGAACCGTTGCCTTACTGACGACAGAAGTAGTTGAGGAGCCGCGTGAAGCAAGCTACGGTGTTCGTTTGTGAAAATAAGTTTAGCGAGAGGGTGTTTACATGAAATCAATATTGGATGTTTTGTCTCATAAATTAATTGTGACATTGACAACCTACCTCCTACCCTGATGATTCCCTTCTTGTCCATGAATGGTGATAACCGTAACAATGTGTTCTTGCTTGGTAGGTTGCGTTTATTTTTCAATACTTCGTATTCAGTGAATGACTGACGTTGTGATAGGATTAACAACATACTTAAAGATTTCTTTAACTCACTGAAAGTCAAAGAACCTGTGATTCTATTGGATTTATCCGTCTTTTGACAATTATGCATGAATCTTAATACGTATGCGAATGACCTTTTGAGTTGGGTTAGGCTAGAAAATCTACTCATGTCAATCACTTGACTGGTGTCTGATTCTGATACAGCAATGTGTGTAATAACTTCAGGTAAATTATGATCATTACCGTTACTTTGGCTGAATTGTTTGTTTGGCCACTTTGATTCGGGTTCAAGTAAAAACGATGGACCCGTCCACCAGAAATTTAAGCTTTCTATTTCTGACATGTTGACTCCACGGGTGATAAGATCTGCGGGATTGTGATCCGTAGACACGTGACGCCATTCATGATTCTGGGTGAGCTCCTGAATTTCAATAACACGGCTTCTGACAAACTGTTTTAACTTATTAGGTGTGGTTCTCAACCACCCCAATACAATGGATGAGTCAGTCCAGAAGATACATCTGTTTACGTGTAGTCGAAAGGCTTGGAGGACTTTATGTGTCAGGCGTGCAGCTATTAAAGCACCACACAATTCTAACCGCGGTATAGTTAAAGTCTTTAGCGGTGCTACTTTGCTTTTTGCACATAATAAACGTAATTGAATATGGTCATCTGATGTGGATTTTACATAAACACAGGCTCCATATGCATCCTGTGACGAGTCACAAAATGTATGAATTTCAATCATATTTGGATCATCGCAGGTAACGCAACGAGGTATACGTAAACTTTTTAAATGTGTTAGACCAGATAAAAATTTTAACCAAATTTGCAGAATAGATGTCGGCAAGGGTTCGTCCCAAGTAAGTTTCTGTAGCCATAGTTTTTGCAAAATAATTTTAGCTTGAATAACAAAAATGCTAAGTAAGCCGAGCGGATCAAATATTTGTCCAATAGTGGACAAGATTGACCGCTTTGTATGTGTGTTATGTGTTGACAATGGTTGTTGATGAAAGCACAACTCATCACTTAAAGATGACCAACCGAGACCTAAAGTCGTTGTAGTTTCCTGACCTAAATTGAGTGGGGTGTATGTATCAGAATCAGAAACAATTGAATCCTGAATATTAGTTTTAATTTTCCGCAAATTAAACTGACCATCAGCTAAAACCTGACAAATATGTTCGCGAATTTTCAATAATTGAATTTTACATTGACTTCCTGTTACAAGGTCGTCGACGTAGAAATCTTGACTAATTATTTGTGAAATCAATTCATTATTGCAATCAATCGCTAGTTGCTTCAAGCACCTGATGGCTAAAAACGGCGCTGACGCCGTGCCGTATGTGACTGTGTTTAATTGATACGTCTGTATATCTTGACATGAATCGTCTCTCCATAGTATTTGTTGTAAATGTTTGTTATTGTCATGTACTAGAACTTGCCGGTACATTTTCTCGATGTCACCGGTCATGACATACCTATAATGTCTGAATCTTAATAAAATGGATATTAAATCACTCTGTATGGTGGGTCCTACCATCTGTAGATCATTGGATGATACACCAGTGGATGACGGTGCACTAGCGTTAAATACTACCCTAAGTTTTGTCGTTGTACTACTCTCACGCAATACCCCGTGATGCGGTAAGTAGTATGCGTGTGAGGGTACGTGTGCTGTACGTGATTGTTGACTGTGTGTTTGCGTTTGAATGGATGTTGTGTCTAATAAGGACATATGTCCCAATTCTTTGTATTCCGCAATGAATTCTCTATACATTTGCTGTAACTTTGGTTCTCGTTGTAATCTACGTTCTAATGCTACGAAACAGTGTTTTGCCCTTTGGTACGAATCTCCTAAACACGATTCGGGCTTCTTTAATGGTATGGCTACCGAAAATCTGCCGTCTGGCATGCGTGTATAATTTTGTCTGAAATGATCTTCACAGTTATTTTCTTCTGCTGAATACTTATACTTTGAGTTATTCGGCGGTTCTTCAATCGCCCAAAATTTAGCTAATGTTTCTTGAATATCTGTTTGTGTGTTTTGTACCAAATTACATGTCAGTGTATCTTGTTCAGCTGCAGGTGAATGGCTAAGACCACTTGTGGGTCCGGACACAATATAACCTAATTTAGTTTTTTGTAACACGGGCTTGTTTGTACCTAAACGTATTTGATCTTGATCTAGCAGGTCCCAAAAAATGTCTGCGCCAAGTAACATGTCGATACTAGACGGACTGTAATACTGTGGGTCTGCTAATTGTATATGTGTGGGTAAATGTAACTTTTGAATATGTATACTTTCTTTGCAAAAACTTGATATGCTTGGTAATACCAACAACGACACGTCTGCTGTATATGTTGAAACTCTGGACTCAATGGTTGTATTGCAACGCTTTGTGATTTGTGACACTGAATTGTTTATGCCTACTACTGATATTTGTGTACCTGTGTATTGGAGTTTCAACCTCTGTATTAATGACTCTGTGATGAATGATGCTTGACTTCCTGAATCAAGGACAGCTCTGACTTCATGACGTCGATTGTCCTCATCCTTTATGTATACCACTGCAGTTGACAGCAGGACTTGCTCTGTCGCCTGGACTGAGAGCGCCGTGGCTGTGTCAACTGGCGGTTTGGTCTCCGACCCTTGTGTGTATGTGTCGTCGTGTAAGAGTGTATTGTGTCTGCGTGAACATTTGGTGCAAGTGCCTAATCTACAAGCATGAGCCTGATGACCCCCTCGAAGACAGTTGAGACACAGCCTTAGTTTACGGACACATTCAAACCTTTCCTTGATTGATTTGTTTCTGAATGTATTGCATGCAAAGATACGATGATCTTCTTTGCATACTGGACATCTGACTGGCTTATCTGAGTCGATAGCCGCAGCTAGACCTTTTACCCGGTCCTTATTATTTACATACTTATCTGGTTTATTATCCATGTATATTGTTTCCAATAGATCAGCCCTGTTTTTTAGAAATGACATAAATTCTGGTATTGTTATGGTTTCAATGAGTGGTTTTCGTTCCTCCCATTCTCTAGACGTCTTAGGATCTAATTTTGAGTTAATGAGGTAAATGACAAGTGTATCCCACGTGACACCTAATATGTCCAAAGACCGTAAGTTTTTAGAAACTACATCAATGAGTTTGCGAATAGATTCAGATGACTCACGCTTTAAAGGTTCAATAGAAAAAAGAGATCGCACATGATTCTGTATTAACAATCTATTATTATTATACCTGTCGCACAACAAATCCCAAGCGATAGTGTAACTACTTGATGAGAACTCCAACGATCGAATTACCTGAGCAGCACCACCTTCCAAACACGCTCTTAAATAATGGAATTTTTGTATGTCACTAATGGACTTGTTGCTGTGAATCATAGATACAAACGTGTCACGAAACTCAAGCCAGTCCTCGTACTGTCCTCCAAACTTTGGTATCTGGATAGTGGGCAATTTGATCCCATGCCCGCAGTTACTCTTCTTCGTATGCTTCACCACGGTTGACTGATTGCCTGCAACGTCAGAATCACAAGATGAGTGATTATCGCCATTACTTTGATTATTCCCTTGAATTAACAGTTGAGCCTTTGACTGTATACCATAATACTGATTTTCGAAATCGTGTCTTTCCGCATATTGGACAAGAGTATCCTTATCGTCGACGGCACATTCAATGCAACTCTGAACTTCATCGAACTGTGCGAACAACTTATCCATTTTTTCTACACGTAGTTGTAATTCTACAACTTGTACCGCATTCATACTATCTAAATTGTTAACGTAAGTTATAAATGCCGTCAAACGACCCTTCATTGACCCGCGCTTTTTAATTAAGTCTTTAAGATCAATCATATTGGCTGCTAAGTAATGGGAGACCTAAGTGAAACCAGTATAAAGAAAAACTATGTTTAAATGCCTCTGTTTACCCTTTTTTTAGTTTAAATACTTATAAGAATAATTTCATTAAACGTTGTCGCAAACAACAATATGCAATAATAAAATAAATACGGAATTAATTCATGCAACTAACTAATAGTATTTTACTAACATAAAACGTCTATTAGCAATATTAAATTGAACCTTATGCCTACGACATAAATACTACTTGTTTACGCTAATCTGTGCAAAAGTTCATATAGAAAAAACCAACATTCCAATGTAGCCGGCCGAGCTACGAAACAATGGGACTCACGGCTCGCTACGACTAAACCGGTTTCGTGTGCTGTTAATTATGTCGTAAACATTACCGATGATTTAAAACTTTTGTATGTCGTTGAAATTTTGCATAATATTGATTGATTATAACACAAATAATTAATAAATTGATTTATAATTGTATAATGATTATTATTTATATTTAATAAAATGATAATTGATTATATTTGATAATTTTAATTGATAATTATTGCATGTTACCTACTTTAAAAATTGAATATTTGTACATATTTATGATTATATTGGATTTGATTGGATAATGGATAATATTTTCGGATTGGATTAGGAACTATTCCTGGAGATGAGTTGGATGTCAAGGGGTAGATAATGTAGGATTTCACATAAAGGGTAAGAAAGAACAGGTACTGTCTAATAATTATAAAATTGGAACGGACTCACTCTGAACAACTCCCTCTTTGTCCTTTGGATATATTTGATGAAACTCATGTATTTAGGCTGATTCCTTTGTTTGTATAATTTCCTGGATTGTCTGGATTGACTTCTTTGGTTAGCTGAATTCCTTATCCGGCGATGAAGGTCCACTATGTTCTGGATTAATACTTCGATTTTGGACTGTATCTAGGTTTATTGGTTATATGGGTAAGTACATGGTTCAGCGACAATAAATTATACTGCGTGTGTGTCGCGGGAGCTTCTCGAAGAGCGAGTGAGTTGCGTCGCCGTGCCGGAACAGTCGAGAAGTAGCGGTGGTAGCACCCCGCGCGCGTCTCGTTACTCCCCTAGTAACTCCTGGTATCTGATGTATGGTTTTGAATGGTTTATGCTTCCTTGTATGAATGGATGGATGTGAGCAGATATGATGGATGAATGGATTATATTATGAACAGTATGTGTAAAATAATGTAATGTAATTTTATAAAATAGTTTTAAAGTTATTTAATAAAGAGAAATTTGCCGCAATATTAATGGAATTAATCAAATCACAAATATTTATTAGGTACACAATATTAAAAGTTCTAAATAATTGAAACGCTGTTATCGTTACAATGGTACATTATTGTGGTACGTAATAATAGATTTATTATTATTAAGTGACTTTAAAATATTGACAAGAAAGCCAACCCAAGACTATATAAAAGAAATCGTCACAGAATCATAGCTAAAAGTAGCAAAGAATCCTTCAAAAATAACCGACATAATCACTTCGATTATCGAACAAAACAAAACAAAACAGTGCAGCCCATCTAATCGATCAGTTGGCTATTAATCTTCTCTCTGATCCATCGTTCAACCCACACGTGCGTCACTTTCACGCGAAACTTATTATCACAGATATTAATGTTTATAGTTACGGAACCGTTCTTTTTGTCTATGCTCTAGTAGGTATTTCTGATTGGGATTATTTTAGATACGGTGTGGTTCCATTGTTAAACGATTAATTGACGTGGTCACGTACGTAAGATTGATGTGAACAATAATTTAATGCAAATTATATTTCTTACCTACTGTACAGACGCCAGCACATCAAGCCATACCTAACTGTCAAATTTTCCCAATTAAATATGAACCTTACGCTTTTGTAATAAAGTTGAAAATCTATCAAAGAAATTTGACAGATCGTAGTAGCTTGATGTGCTGGCCTCTGTACAAAATAATTGTGTGATTACTTCCTGAAATTAATTTTCTTCAAGCAAATGAACATCAGTAATCCATTCTATTCTCTAGAGGATTCTGAATCTAAGCTTAACAGAGTAACTTCAGAGCGGCAAACTTACTTGCGAATAGGGTATTTTACTCTATACGAGAAAAAAATCTATAAATATGTTATTGAGACAGATTAGGCATAAATCAGTCGGTAAATGTAAGTTTTAGTTCATAAAATAACATAATAATTTTTTAAATTCAATTCAATGTTTTCAGTATTTTTAATCTGTTAAAAAACACCATGAAATAGTAGCGGCCATGTTATTACCTACGCCGTACGGCTGTGTAAACAAAAAAGGCTTTGTACTTTTATTATTTTCGTAACCAACGTAATTTTTTAATTATTACACCTATTACAAAATATGCTTTTAATTATTTTTAAATTATATACAATTATCATATTTAATATGAGCGCATTTGATACAAAACGAACTGACGTTATTTCCGCTGAGCAATATGGCGTCCAGTAAGAGGCGTTTACGTCAAACAACGCGCGCAATTTGAAAAGTTAAAATTTTGATGCATTTTTATGGCACTTATCGATTGAATATATTTTTGTTTTTTTTTTGGTGGCATATTAGCCCTACAGAATTTCATTGAAACACTTTTCAAAAATGGGTGTAATACCCTATTGTAAGTTGGTTATACCAAGCAGTGCAATGGAAACGCGCCGATTCGTTAGTACATCTGCCTCCATTTTATATTTAAACAATAGCCGAATTACATATTCAGTTCAGTTATCTAATGCGTTACTATTAATTGCTTTTATATCAATCGTATGGAGTTACATCAGTCCTTTCTATAGGAAATCGCTATACATCGTAATTATATACGTTACAGTACGAATATTTTAAGTTTTGCTGTCTAATTACTTAGAACAATGAAATAGTGCAGATGAGAGCAATTATTTTTCTATTAGGATTAAGTACTGTAGTAACGCAGAAATATTAAATTCAAGTAGATTTTTCAATTGAAATTTATTTTTTTGCATGTATAAGCACGATTATTGTCACATAGTGGTGTGAATAAAACCGCCCAACTAAAATAATATAATGTATATCAATTAGCCTATCCTCGCGTTCATGCTACATTGCGAGTGTGTGTTATTATAGTGTACTATAGTTATATATTTTTAACCGACTTAACAAAAAAAGGAGGTTTATAGTTCGACCCGTATGTTTGCATGTATGTATGTTTGTCCGCGATTATCTCCCGTTTGGCTGAACCGATTTTGATGCGGTTTTCAGAAAAATGTTTGTTACATTCTGGAGAAGGTTTTAGTATACAACAAACAGGCCCATTTTGAAAAAAACAACAAAACCCGAGAAGACGTTTTCGTTTCTTCCATCTTTCTATCTTTGGAGGACTTTCAATTTCTGTTTTAACTGTGTTGCCGTTCCTTAATGGATTTGGGTGATAGGGAGGCACTAAAAAGTGGAAAACAAAATTTTTTTTTAAAAAAAGAGAACCGCCTTCATAAAAAAACTAAAAAGTGGTACCTACTTAAATAACTTTAGCACAGAACACACGTCATGACTTTAGTGTCGGAAGTCGATGGCAATTCAAAACAACAAACAGAACAAAGCCACCATTTATATGGCCCTTTTTGAAAAAAAACAACAATAACCGAGAAGACGTTTTCGTTTCTTCCATCTTTCTATTCTTTGGAGGACTTTCAATCTCTGTTTTAACTGGGTGATAGGGAGGCACTAAAAAGTGGAAAATAAAAACTTTTTCTGAAAAAAGAGAACCGCCTTCAAAAAAAAACTTAAAAGTGGTACCTACTTAAATAACTTTAGCACAGAACACACATGACTTTAGTTTCGAAAGTCGGTGGCTTTGTTCTGTTTGTTGTTTTGTATTGCTACCGACTTTCGAAACTAAAGTCATGTGTGTTCTGTCAGTTTTGTGCTAAAGTTATTTATCACTTCTCTTTTTTTTTTCAATATATTTAGTGGTAATGGCTTAGCACGTACTTAGGCACTCAGGTTTTTTTTATCAACACTTGTATACTTGTATATTTTATTTTAAATTGGAATACTCGTAATGTAGCTATCATTCTTTTGTTTTCTTCTTTAAAAAAGGTTAAACTTTCTATTGGCGAGTGTTTAGTTCCTAATTGTTACAAAAATCAAACCATTTTTCTTTATCTTTTTTAAGTGCAATGCAGCAGTAAGTACTGCCTAACTCTAGATAACCTAAATCGAAAGTGAAAATGATTAAGCCGATTAAGCGATTAATATCTGTGTCAATTTCGTGATCGTAAAATGCGATGAACCGATACATGTTACACAATATTACCTATAAGTTATTGCTAATCTAATTACAGTCTAGTTAAAGTAGATGTTTGTCGATTATCTGCTGTTTAATCGACCAGATAAATACTTACTTATTTTGATGTGCACACAAAATTGACAAAACGGAAAATATTTTTTGTAGTATTTTACTTTCGATACTGTTACGTTAACAATCTTTGAACATTACCTATTGCGCCATAAATAAAGACCAGCAGTCACATTTCAACATATGTAATAACAAAATGGCCTGTTTGACCACACATTAATTATCCCTATTCACAAAATTTCACCCATAATAAAACGACGTACTTAATTCTGACGACTCTGACTAATTCTTAAACCATTAGTGCTAAACGTACCTATTTAAAACATCATGCAGTCTTTGTCATCTTCAAATAATAATTTGACAGGGATGCAGTGATGTTCTAAATACGATTAGTAGTATTAGTACTAAATAAATATGTGTAGTGATCCACGATGCAAATGCTTTTGAGTTTTAAGTGACATTAATGTTGTGGGGCACCCACCGTAGGTGAGACATAGAACACCGGGGTAGGTTTAAGTCAGTAAGAGTCTGACAGACCCCTTCGCCCACCCCAGGGCGGAGGACCTCCATGAGGATTTTCCACCCCGGAACAAAAAGAAAAGAAAAAAAAAGGAGGCTGTCGGCTACTTAACAGGTATTTCCCGTGGTGCCTTAAAGAGAATTTAAGGCCTCCAACCAGGGCAAAAAAAATCGTATTAACTTAACGACTACACGCTAAGGGCACCCCCTGTGGAGTACGGACCTCGGCTTAGGGCGTCTCTGGAGAAGGGCAGCAAAGAGAGTGGCTGGATCGGAACTCGATTATTTAAGGACGATGTAGGGTGTGTGGATACTTAATGAAAAAACTAGATTTACGAAAGGGTGAAGGGTGGGGAGACGCATCGACCAAAAATACGTCCGTGCGCAATCATACGAAAAGTGTACTGAAATTGCAAATGGCAGCGCCCCGCGCCGCTAAGCGCGCGCCCCTCTCCCGCTCGCATGCGTCTCCCGCGCCTTGTGTGAGCCCTGGATTTATTGAATGACCACAAGGAATGAAGGTACTTAAAATATAAAATCACTACTCTCACGCGTCGCCTACATTCCCCTCCCCAGTGCTGCTACAGCACTCATCACCCATAGAGATAGGCGCGACGCGTGTGGCATTCCGCCGCAGAAGGCCGGATTTTGTCTTGACATCGACCACTCGAACGCGGCCATCTTTGCCAACTATTACGGCCTGTATCACACCTTTCGGCCATACATTTCTGGGGGAGTTAGGGTCCACGATCAGCACAAGGTCTCCCACTTGCAAGGGTCTTTGTTCATAGTGCCACTTACTTCTTGGGCGCATATCAGGCAGTACTTCTCGTACCCAACGTTTCCAAAACATATCGGCTAGTTTTTGTGACAATCGCCATTGTTTTCTGAGGTAGGTATCTGACTCATCAAAAACACCCAAAGTAGGTAGGTTGGACGATGTTCCCAACAGAAAGTGGTTGGGGGTCAAGGTTTCATGACTGCTTGGTTCCACTGCGACGTGAGTGAGGGGGCGGCTGTTTATCATTTGTTCTACTTCGGCTAATAATGTTTGAAGTGTCTCATCACGTGGCGCTCGTTCCTTCAATACAACCTTAAGTGCGCCTTTTACACTTCTTATGAGCCGTTCCCAAGCCCCTCCCCAGTGAGGACTCGCAGGTGGAATGAAAACCCAAGTGGTCGCCATACTATAGGTCGTTACTCCTTCTTTGAGTTTCTCCGTGTCCAGCTCAAGAACACATTTCTTCAGCTCCGTGTCAGATCCTCTCAAATTCGTACCATTGTCCGAGTACAAGTACCGTGGCCAGCCTCTTCTAGCTGCCATTCGTCTGAGAGCCATTATTAGTGCGTCTGTGGTCAGCTGGTTCACTATCTCAATGTGGATGGCTCTAACGGTGAGGCAAGTGAAGATAACACCATACCTCTTCTCTCGATGTCGGCCAACGGTTACTTGTAGGGGTCCAAAAAGGTCAACGCCGGTGAACGTAAAGGGGCGATGCTGATGAGCGAGCCGCGCTTCAGGTAAGTCACCCATTCTGGGTGGATGAGGCCGCGCCCTCTTAATTCTACATAACATGCATTTTGAACTGATATACTTCACTGTAGGTCGTAGTCGTATAATCCAGTATCGTTGTTTCAGCTCGTTAACGACCATTTCCTGGTTTCCGTGGCATGCTTTTACGTGGAGGTACTTCACGATGAGGTGAGTGACATGGCAGCGGCCATGAAGTATCACAGGACGTTTCACGTTGGTAGGTATCCCCGGTGCGGCATCAATGCGGCCAGACAATCTCAGCAGGCCGTCATCGCCAATAATCGGCGTCAAGGTAAGTAATTTACTTTTTTTATCTAATGTTTTGTTATGTTTCAGGTTGTGCAGGTCATCTGGAAAAGCTTTCATCTGGGAGTATTTCAACAACATGTTCTCAGCACGTTCCATCATCGCACCATCTACACAAACACTAGAAACTTTCTTGCATTTATCTATAAAAGATAATACCATACACATGGATCTTACTAGTCGAAGCCATGAAGAAAACCTTTCTGGTTCAGGAACAGCAGGTAAACACACAGGTGCAACGTGAATATTATTTATACATTCCAGGTCCACATCGCGAATTTCAGGTAGCTGTATCTTTGATTCTTCAGGCCACGATCGTTCTTCTTCATATAGGAATGTCGGCCCATATAACCACTCATTATTCAATGTTTTTATTTCGCAGGTTTCTCGAGTGGCGACATCGGCGATATTCAACTTCGTAGGTATGTATTTCCATTCTTCAATTTTCGTCAAATCGTCTAATTCGCCGAGGCGGTGAGCTATGTAGGCTTTATAACTTCGTGTATTATTACGTATCCAGTGTAAAACCGTAGATGAGTCACACCAGAATATTTTTCTTTCAGCCTTTATTCTATGCTCGTTTATTATATTATTAGCCAATCTTCCCGCCAAAACAGCTGCTTGTAGCTCTAAACGAGGCATCGAAACATACTTTACAGGTGCAACTCGACATTTACTGGACACAAATGCAACTTGAATATTTTGTTTACAATCGATCCAACGCCAGTACGCGGCGGCGCACATCGCTTGAGACGACGCGTCACAGAAAACATGTAACTGTAGGTTCGTATAGCGCTCGGTGAACTGCGCCGGCGACGCGCTATTCGGTGCGTGTGCACTGAGGTCGCGCTTCACGCTGTCGCCCGTAGGTACTGAGCGGCGGCGAGTACTTCTAGTTGCCGACTCGTAATGTCGTGGTAGGCGAATTTTATCAATTTGTGTCATAATGCTCAGCCATTCGGTCCATTTTATAAATATTTGGTCTGTTATTTCGTCGTCCCAACTGATTCCAGACTTCCAGGTATCTTGTAAAAGGATCTTGCCTTTGATTGTGATAGGCGAAAGAAATCCATAGACATCGAAGATGGACATTAGTACACGTAGCATTTCTCGTTTAGTGGGTTTCTTTTGTCCAAGCAATATTGAAGTGGGAATTCTTTTGAATGACACATCGAATCCTAGGTTGTCATTAGTCGGAAACCAAATTAAGCCGAGTGTACGTTCTCCGTCATACAGTTGCCCATTTTTAAATATCACAGACGTTGATTTCAGGTTTTCAGTAGGTAAATCTTTAAGTACAGACTGCATATTAGACGTCCAGTTTCTAATCTCGAATCCACCTTGTTTGTGGACGAATGTGACGTCATTCACAAGTTGATTAGCCGTTTGTTCATCGGGTAAGGAGTCTATATAGTCGTCGGCGTAGTGTTGTGTAAGTACAGCTTGCACGGCGGCCGGCATTGTTGACTGAAATCTTTCGGCGTTTTTATTCTTTATGAACTGGGCAATGAATGGGGAACAGTTCGCGCCAAATATTAGGCTAGTCATGACCCAAGTTTGTACGGGTTTATCTGGTGATTCACGCCATAGAAAGCGCAAGGCATCTCGATCAAGATCTCGTATTTTGATCCTTAAAAACATATCTTTTATATCGCCCGTGATTGCCACTTTATTTTCTCGAAATCTCAGCATTATCCCGTACAGTGAGGTAAGTAAGTCGGGACCTTGCAGTAAATAGTCATTTAAGCACATGCCATGGTTCTTAGCCGCGGCATCAAACACTAGTCGTAGTTTTTGTTTATTGGGGTTGTCGACTCCAAAGTGCGGTAAGTACCATATTCTATTCGGATTTTTAGTTTCAGTGAGTGGTGATGCGAAATCGTTACTGAACAGGTGGTCGATTCTTTCTTTGTAACGCTCTGCGAAGCTTGAATTTGCTTTCATTTTCTTTTCGACTCCTTTCAGTCTAGCGAGTGCATTATCGTATGAGTTAGGCATCTCACCAAATGCACCTTTCCACGGGAGACCCACGTACCACCTTCCATCTTTCAAAGTGGCCGTTTGTTGTAAGTATTCCGTAGCTTTTACATCTAGTAGGTTTTGGCGGGGCTTACTAGTAACTCCGACAGACTCCATTTCAAATGACTTTCGCATCTCATTTTGCATTTCTCGTAAGATATGCTCACATTCATTGTTGTCTCCTTCTGACAGGAACAGAGTAGACTGCAGCTTCATATCGTGATCAACAGCGGGCTTCGTGCGCATGCACCCGTGCATGCACCATCCTAACGGAGTGCGGGTAAAATAGGGGTCAGTAGGTTTACCCTTAATTATTTCCAATGGTAAAATTAGATCGTAATTGTCCTGCCCTATCAAAAGTTCCGGTCTGTATTGACCATCACAAATTATATTTTTTATTTCAGGTTTCATCAGTTCATAATCACTCATGTCCACGTTAGTAATATTTTGTACCGGTAAGTTCATATTTGTTACACTACGCGCACGAATTGTAAACTTATTTCCTTTACAGTTAGAAAGTTCAAGGTCGAGTACCTCACTTTGACATATCA
Source organism: Charanyca ferruginea (assembly GCA_947361185.1). Classification (NCBI taxonomy): domain Eukaryota; kingdom Metazoa; phylum Arthropoda; class Insecta; order Lepidoptera; family Noctuidae; genus Charanyca; species Charanyca ferruginea. Next base: position 23,043,103 of record OX376058.1, on the reverse strand, counting down.
CTTCGCTATTGTCCCATGCACCGCACACACGCATAGATTGTTTATTACCGTGCAGTCCCACCTTCGACGCGAGCGCAGCGCTTATCAACGTCACAGTTGACCCGTCATCAAGGAGCGCGACACTACGAAAAGTACCGTTAGGTCCGTGTAGGTAAATAGGCACAGTTTTTAGTAACACTTTACGGCAGTTCACTTGGAGATGATTTACAGTTTCCACTCGCGATTCAGTCTCAGGTTCGGTTTCAGTCACATCGGTTATATTGACACTATTACGCGGCTCTGAGTTTTTGTTTACAATATAATGCAACAAACGATGGTGAGATAGTCCGCAGTTGTCGACGTCACACACCGGTGCGGTACAAGTATCTTGTTTATGTTGTGACGTCAGACACTTGTAGCACATACCATGACGTTTTACGAATGCCCAGCGATCTCTGCGTAATGATTTTTTAAACTTTCTACAGTCTTGTAGTAAGTGCTCGGAAACGTGACAGTACCGACACTTCTTATCACTTTTTTGTTCATTGTTCACTTGTTCACTGTTTACCACTAGAGTACGATGTTTAGAGTTTTCGTTATTACTTTGTTTACTATGATATTGTATGATCGATAAATTCACAGATGTTTTTGTAATTTTCACAGCTTCATCACTCAGAAACTCGGACAAAATGAGCAGTTTCGGTTTCTCTGTGTTACTGATAAGAGGATAACAGTAATCAGCCCACTTTGAGACCAGTATCATCGGTAGTTTCGAGAGGATGACCGATACAATGTTCATTCCTTTTAGGTATTCTTCACGTCCGATGGCAGTCACAGCAGCGACACAGTTTCTTACTTTCACGGAGAACGGGATAATATCCTTCTGATACTCCTGTGCCATGGGACGTAATTTACTTATGTCCTGCAGAATCCTGGAAATTATTACATCAGGATTACCAAACTGCAGTTCCAGTGTGTTCATTACATCAACTGCGGAGGTAGCACCAATGAGTAAGGCCGTTACCGCTTCTTTTGCTGGCCCTTGTAGGCTCCTCCTCAGACGCCACAAGTTTTCTTTGTCACTAAAATTGCACACTTGAGAGGATTCTTCAAATGCTTGCTTGTACTGAAGCCATTCAAGCGGGTCACCAGAGTAACTGGGTAGGTCCCTCGGTGTACACAAGCGATTAAGCATTCTGTCATTAGATCTGCTGGCACCGGTAGCAGATGCAGCGGCAAGGTCCTTCAGAGCAGTCGCCAGGGCTCGCACGGTTTCATCAGTGCCACCAGCAGCTGGTGGTGGCGGGCGTGCTTCGAGCGCGAGTTCCGTATCGGGGGGTTGCGGGCCGGCGGGGCCCACATTGTGCAGGTGCAATTCCTGCGGCGCCGGATGCAGCCCGTCATCGCGGATGCCACGGTTGGTCACGCCCTGAGTATTCATCTCCTGCCGACTGCTTTCCAGCCACTTTTCCACTACACGGTCATTTGTATATTTTTCTGAGGGTAGACTGCAGCTGCTGCCGCCGTCTCCCGCTCTCCGCCGTCTCCGCCGTCTCCCGCGCCCCTCTCCCGCTCGCATGCGTCTCCCGCGCCTTGTGTGAGCCCTGGATTTATTGAATGACCACAAGGAATGAAGGTACTTAAAATATAAAATCACTACTCTCACGCGTCGCCTACAGACGAATTTTAAGGCACAGGTTCAGCAGCGCGGGCTGACACTAGCAAGGGTCTCGGAGGGATGTCTACGACATTTTGTTCAATCGAAATACTTATATTTGTTCCGCGGAACCGACGCGAGTCACAAAGCGCAGGAGTCCCAGCAGTCGGATACAAATACAAGTCGTATGTGTGAATTTCGAACTTACGACTATCTCCTCTACTACAGTTAGGTACATTACAAGTCGTAGGTATATCTGTCCCATGACCGCTTCGGTGAACGTAATGTCATGCAGAGCCAAAGGTTACCTACCATTCGCCAGCCCACGGAATGTCCGATCCCAGTGCTGTTTTAGCCCACCTAAATGTACTAACATTACCTAGTATTCATTGGAGTTATCGGTAAATTAGTAAACAGAATTTGAGTGATTCATTGGTAATTGCGTGGTAATGTAGGTACATGCAGTCATAAGTATCTTGACTTGATGACTGTGCACCCACGCTAGTCAATGTTTTTAAAGCCTCCATCAGGAGAATGTACGTGAATATATCATTATAATATCTTCTTAATAACTGAAACTTGTTACAACTACTATTTATTTATTCAATAAAGCACACCAACAGCATATACATCCAACATTGGCTTACTTACAGTAATATGTAATATTGCATGCCCTTTTGACAGCAGAGCAAAGAGAGCTAATAAATGTATAACAGCTATGTACAATTTGCAAACACGGTGATGCTTATGCAAGGCTGGATCTACCATGTCGGGGCCCCTATGCAATGCAATTCTCAGGGCCCCTTAACCCTTTTTTAACTTAATAAAATGCATATTTTCTACAACAAATAATACCTCAAAAGGAAAAACGGACCCTTATAGGATCCTTTTTTGTCTGTCTGTCTGTCCGTCTGTCTGTCAAGACCCTTTATCTCGAGAACGTGTGGAGGTATCGAGTTGAAATTAAAACCATATACTCAGATCTACAATCCCTTGAAGCTGGATAAAAAAATCAAACTTCTAAGTTAACGTGACAAAAAAAAAGATACGGCCGTTTGCCGCAAAAAAAGTATATTACGACACTCTCAAGGGAATCAAAATTTATAGGGTAGGTACTTCCCATTGACCTAGAACTCTAGAACTATGAAATTTGGCAATTAATATCGTCTTATACTACAAGTACAGGAAAAAGTCTGAAAACTATACATTTATAATGAAATCATAAAAAATATAGTCTTTATTTTAAAGTACGTAATCAATCATCGAGGTTTGCGCGGTCATAATTGTATGGGTGACCAAACTACGGAATTCGAACGGAACCCTCGGTAGACGAGTCCGACTCGCACTTGTCCGGTTTTTTTTACTTACATTACGTTTTCGTATTTAACATTTTCAATTTTTTTTTTCTTGGTGCTTGGGCCCCTTTGTCTATAATGAGGGGCCCCTAGGTAATTGCCTAATCTGAATTCAGGATAATGCGGCCCTGTGCTTGTGCCTTCTCTGTATGAGAAGCGTCCTTTGCCTTGCAGTGCTACAATATTGAGTTTTTGTTATTTATTTAATATGTACAACTTACCCATGTTTATAACTAAAATAAGCAAGGCCTATAATAAAAAAAAACATTTTCTAAAAAGACAATGAAATTAAATCCGGCAGTCTTCAATAACAAAACCAAATCGACAAAAACAACATAACACTATGCACTTGCATAGTCTATCGCAACTTAAAAATAAGTAAGTAGGTACGTATCTAATTAAAAAAAAAAATATTTATAATAATTAAGTATAGATCTCCTACGCACGCCGGTGGAGTCTAGGCTTAAGATTAGAAATTACTTAACTATTGACAGAAATGACAGAACACTTGAGATTACTCGTATGTCGCAAGTTCCCTTCTTTTATAACTTGATTTTGTCTTTTGACATAAGAATAAGTGCCTATTAGGTACTGTCTATTTACATCAGGATCGTCACCTATTCTAACCCTCGTCACTCCGGACCCTTCATCATCAGACTATCCTAGTCCACAACTGGGTATCAGAATGCTAGTCCTTATTCCAACATATTTGGAATTAACCTTTGTATAATCGTTAGTTTTTAACCGACTTCAAAAAGGAGGAGGTTCCCAATTCGATTGGTATTTTTCTTTTTTATGCATGTACACCGATTACGCTGAGATTTATGATCCGATTTACGTGATTCTTCTTTAGTTTGATGCGGAATAAAAAATAACTCTAAATTCGCAAGTCGGTGGCAATACAAAACAACAAGCAAAACCAATGCCGCCGACTTGCAAATTGAAAGTTATTCTTTACTCTTTGAAGGCGGTTGTCTTTTTTGTTAAATAGCTTTACAAATATATAGGTAAAACTAAAGAGTTTAACTTGAACACACATTTCCAAAACTACTAGACCGTTATAGATTGAGAACAACGGATTAACTACTTACTAGACCGATTTTAAAAATAGAAAGCTACGTCATCTCTATGAAATTATCAAAAAAAAAATAGTAACCCGTTTGTACCTATTAAAAATTGCTATCTGTAGTGGTTTATGTTTAGGGAAAGGCAATAAACACTTCTTGTTCCATACTCAAACGCACCAGTTTACAGTTACAGTTTTCAGTAACGCAGTCGTTACTTTGGTAGTTTGGTCTCTCCGGCTCTCCCCCAGGCGTCCTTAGTCAAACTGTCACATGCATCAGCATGACATAAGTATTGTCCTTTATTCCTCAGCATCACATGTCATACCATGGCATCCATCATATCTACACAAATGAGGACTCTAATGTCGTCAACAAAAACCATTAAAGCTCCAGGATACTACAACACTCTAAATTCGTGACGTTCGTCGCGTCATGCGCGCGTCGGTCGTTGGGGGGCGACGCGAGTGGGCGTCGCGTAGCGTTTGTTCATAAATTGCTCAATAGATGGCATTATACTTTTACGTCACGTTTCTGAATCGCGGTGTTAAGATTCTCCGCCGTTGAATGACCCTCGTACGATACTGCAGGAAAATCATACTTACCTGGCATAGGGGACACCGTGATCAAGAAGGCGGTTCCCCCAGGGCGAGGCCTTCCCATTGCACTGCGGTTGGGTTGACCCCTGCGATTATCCCTAATGTGGATAACTCGGATGCGTTATTTTTGGTAGTGGGGACTGCGTACGCGCCGTCCCCTCAGAATTCCTTTATCAATCATATTGTTATAGATTCTATAGAATTCTCTATCTCAGAAATAAATTGTTTGTACTATATAAATTAATGCTTGATGATGATCAAAGCGAAGTCGCGAATTCTGATCATACTTTAATCACGGTGTATATTGTGTACTCACAAACCACCACCATGTCAAAGCTGTGAACTTTGATTATTTATTTAAATGTCGCTGCGAGTTTTATTCACATCACATCTCAAAAATGTCAGAATCTAGGACTAGGAGTCTAAAATACTAAAATAAACGAATATTTTACTCTATCTCTGACCACGGTAAAATAAATACTTTACGTTGTTTCACTCGCAGACCGCAGTTCACATTACATCGTGATCGTGCCTAAACAAACCGACCAGTCTCTCATTATACATAATTACGAGCCAAAATCACCAACATCCGTAAAACAACGCCCTACTAAATCTTTAATAACAATTAATCTACAATCTATTATGTTAATTTAAATACAATGAAAATGACCCTTACTTATCAAAATATAAGAGTTATACTCCGGATTTGTATAGAACTTGAATGAATGTGCCACTTGTAGGACCTTGGGATTTGAAAGTGCACGCAATAACCGGAACATAGACATACTTACTAGTAGGTATTACGTTCCAGGAAAAGTCGACAACATAAAAAAATATAATTTAATGATAACCTTCAACACGTCTTTATACTTACATATAAGGGATCTCGATTCTCGTGTTATCAATGATCATCAATGATGATAATAATAATGCAACATTTCTGATCCATTTCGTTTTCATTCATTCACAAAGTAATGACAGTTTTTATTACTTCTTAATGACAATCTACAGTCTACAGAAAATCCGAGTCGAGTGCTTGTCTACGGTTTCAATATTTCGAAATAAGTGAACACTGTGTAGGATCTACGATCATAATTTAGCTATAATTCCTCAAACTGTAGGTACTACTGTGGTACTACTTTGCACATAATCTATTATAGCCGTTTAATGCAAGGTTAATTTCACGTATAATTATAATAGGTACCTATCTATAATACTAATAATACTTAGCTACTTAGCTATTATTGTACAAAATATTGTTAACGTATGAAGTTTCTTGCCCATTATTCTCCACACGAAACTACTGTTTGAAAGAATGACGTTCAAAAATGCAATGGTCTGTAATTGAAATTAATGATTCGATTCGACTATGACTTTGACATGGTATGAGTACTTAGTACCACTTGTAGTGGTAGTGGTGGTGGTAGTGGTGGTACCTAGTGGAAGTGGTGGTATGGGTGGTAGTGGTGGTATGGGTGGTAGTGGTGGTATGGGTGGTAGTGGTGGTATGGTTGGTGGTTCATTTTTTATTTGGTGAATACCACAAAAGCTGTCAACTTTCATAATTATATTATTATTCCTCGGAAAATAATGGGTTGATGCTGATTAAAAAGTTAGTATAATAAACAGAATGGAATTAGGTAGGAGAGTACACAGTGTCGCTTGAAAATGTTTATTTCCAAACACATAAATACAAAACATTGACGATAGCAAATAATCACCTACATAAAATTAATTGTACGCTAACGAGTGGTACGGTACCGTTGACCGGTACCGGTATTCTATAACAAAAAATGCAAAAGAAACGGGTCTGATTTTATTGGTCAGGCTGAAACTGAGCGCCCACTCCCGGCCGCTATCCCACTACTGCCCGATACGGGGACTTTTGGCTGCTGGGTTTCCCCCCTGGCCCGATTCGCCCCTCCTTAGATGACCTGCATCCCCCAGACTCCTCCGGGGGATCCATATCAATACCAGGCTTAGTGTGGACGTCCAGTCAACATGGGCCACTTAGCACCAGGACTCCCGACCTCAAACCATCCTCCGCTTCAGACCTCCGAGAAGCCGGATTACAGGAGACGCCACGCTCCCAGTCGAAAGACGTATTAAAATTTACGTACACTTTCTGTTAAATAGTTGCAAATTCAAATCATAAAAAAATATATGTATAATTATATCATTTTTTTACATTCTCATTTCTCTTGTGAATTTTAAGATTTAAAATTTTTGGCTTCTAATCACGATTTTCATGTAATATTATCTTCAAAAATTTAGCGCCATCTACCATAAATGCGTACAACCAACGTTGCCTTATTCTGGCAATATTAGCAAAATTTGAAATATAGGTGGCGTTAATCGCAGTCGTCAAGAAATCATTAAGTATTAGTACTTCCTTTTTATTTATTAGTCCTATTTGTAATTTATAAAATATATTATTTTTATGTATTATTATATACAGTAGCTAAAATTAAATCCGTAATGTAACCAACAAAGTGTTACGAACACAAAAAAAATTGATGTGAAACCTCGAGTTTGACAGCTGAAACCAGCTGTTCAAATTTGTTTGAATTTCAAGCAACGGTGCTTATTCAAAATCGTAAATTCTTTTCATCCGATAGAGTATTGTGAAATATTTCGCATAATTTGTGGGTTCCCGACATGGAATCTGCTGGTTTGTTAAATTGCCAAAGGTAAAAGTAGTGACATAAACACAACATAACAAACTTCTTTGATCTTATTCTTCCTTTCGTATTTTGAACTTGCGCGCTTTAATGTATTGATTTTCCATCCCAAAATAAGTTAGAACGATGTAAATAAATCATAAAGCGGAGCTTTAGCATTTTCTTAGCATTTAGTTTAACAAGCAAGCTTTTAATCGGAGTTTCAGGTGTTTGGTTAACCGGAATTGCGTATTTCAGGAATAGTATCGGGGATTCGTCTAGCTTGACCCCTGTAAAGCCTAGACTCGGAAGATTTGTCGATGTTTACTCGCCCGAGCATCTAAATATAACACCGCGTACTGTAAGTTTTTTTTTTAACAAAAGTCAATAAGTTCTTTGAATAATTGATGAATGTTCTCTTCTTCATATTTTGCAGAAACCAAAACTCACATTCACTGAAGTTAGGGATGAGAGCCCAAATTTACTTACCCCTGAAAAGTTTAATGAAGTTGATTTTAGATGCAGGTATGTAAATAACATTACATTTGAATGACTTCTATTCTAATTTTCGTCCTTTAATTGTAACAAATATAACAGTTTCAGTAGGTTTAGTGAAATGAAATCAAATGATGTTGTTTATGTAGTCTTCATGTTCATTATGCATTAATAATCAAATTATTTCTTTTAGAACTGCAAAAGTCCAGCGCCGTTTCCAGAATGTGTACAGCAACTGTTCCTTTGAAGGTAACCAAAGCTACCCGCGCCTGAGCCGTAAGGTGCGCCCTATGACCATGGAACTGGAGACACCAACCAAGCTGAAGCAGGCCGTTGATCTTGTTAGAGGTTTGTTTCATAAGATTCTATGTTTTAATGTTTCTCGGGAAACCACTCAAAATTACAAAAGAGAAGTATTGTATGTATGTCTCACTGTTATAACAAACTAATGCAACTAATATGCTATCTCTTCTGTATGCAAAATACTCACTGAAATGTGGAGTTGCAGACACCAGCCCGTCATACTACTACTACTATGCTATCTCTTTCACTATGAGGTGTTTGAATAGCTTAACAGTTATTTACTGCTTTATGAACAATGAAATGAGTTGGGAAATATGTGTAGTGTAGTTTGTTTTCCAACAATTTTTGTTTATGCGGCAAAAACAACATTCAAATCAAATTTACTGTTTAACTTTAGCTTTACCACTTAACTGAGACCGTTCCTAAGGTAGCTGCGTGGTGCGGGAGGGGTGTGGTGACGTGATGGAAGAGCTGATACGTCTACTTGTGACAACTGTCACCCCTCCTGCACTTACCTCAGTAATGGTGGGGCTATAGTGTTGGATCACTAAAACAGACAAACCAATTGTTTTGCATTGTCCACAGTTGATGGGCCAAATGGGCTTAGATTCAATACATCCTTGGCAAATGAAGCAGCAGGGTCCCCTGGTCCGTCTCAGACTGAACGCTTACAACAGACCATCAACCCAAGCAAGGCGGTATTCACCATTGAGCCAAACACTTCTAAGGTTAGATCTATTTAAAGAGTTGAAATGAACTTAACAATGAGTTTATTTTCTTTTCAATAAAAGCATTGTTTAAAGCAATACTTAAAAATAGATTTTAGGAATCAATAATAGCTTACGGTTCCTACCCCACCACCAAGGATTAGTGAAGTAGAGCTAGAAAGTAGACACGCGTTGGTGAGAAGTAAGTGTTCTTCCAATAGTTCTGTCGCTGAGCTATAAGCGAGTGTGCAAATCCTACGCTCGATAGTTATCGGCCAGGCCAGTTATCCAGCCAGTAATCAGTCGGGGATCTGGCCATCTACCATTGCTGGTACGCGTATGTATATGTACCAAGCGAGAGACTAGAGGGTATACTAACTGCCACGCGTACAAGATTCGTTGGATAGAATCTCGCCGGCTGTGCGATCAACTACTCATATGAAGGTATCGCTTTTATTGCCGTGGAATCTACATCTATTGTTCGTTTCTAGAGCGAGAAAATAGTCGATAATTATTCAGATAGCTAATGGATCAGGTGTCATATACTAGTTTTATAAGTAATACTTGAGTCTTGACTTCTGTTATATAACCCATTTATGCACAATTATAGTCTGTTTATGTGGTAGGCAGAGAAACATAAAATTATACTATGTATTTTCCAGTAATCATAGATCAAAAATTCCATGATTTTTACTTACAAAAAAGAAGATGAAATAAAGATCCAAAATAAAACTAGGAAAATCACAAAAAGTATGGTAGCGTTTCTAAGTTTTTCAAAAAGACCAATAGTCAAATGTGGCATAATAATATACACAAATATCTTCTGCATTACAGTACAGATTCTATGTATTGCTCCCCCACAGATTGAACCTCAGCATCCAGTTTAATATAAACAAACCAATGTGTTTATGAGAACTATCATAAATATATTATGTATTCTAGTGTGTTTTACTGAATGGTCATGATCTATTTTGTAATAACAATTTTCAGATTCTAATAGTAAACAACAAAGCCTGTTCATTGTTGGGCTACTCATCAGGTGAACTCTGTGGTCTTCGCTTCTCAGACCTGCTCCGCAACAGGAACTGTAAGACATTCAGCTTACATGAGCCTGAAGATTGTGATACTTCAGAGGATGGGACTGTTGTTTTGCTCAGTGGAAAGGTATATTATTATTTATTTGTTTAAAACATTGCAAAATATATAAAATATATAATCTAATGCTTCCACTTCTCATGGCGTATTTGTGCAAATATTTGCCTTATTTGGATAATACAAAATGGACTTTATTTCAATAACTCTAGGGTGAATTTTGTATAATCCAAATGAGGCAAATATTTGTACAATTACGCCTTGTGAAGTGCCAGCATAAGAGCCACTTTCTGCAAAATATTTCTATCAATTGATCTTTGACTCTATTGTAATAATATTCTCCTGATCAAATTTCGGTCACAGCGGCCAATCTTAATGGAGAATTACCAAGTATGCTGGAGATATTATAGTGCACAAGTGTGTGTGCAAATACAAGATGCACTCTTTCCTCACTGTCATAGTCTGATGGGGCTATGGGGTGCTACTGAGAAATTCTTAAGGCTTCCCTGACCAAATAACCTTGACCATACATTTCCTATTTGCCGCAGAATCGAAATACGCACAATTTTTGTTTTTTTATTTTGTTATAAAAAAGGGGAAATTATCTTTTGAAATAAAATAAAACGTGAATTATAAAGATTTTTAAGTTACCTATCTATTATTGTAATCCTTAAATTAATAGCACGTCAACTTTAGCAAAAGATATGTTTTCAATTGTTTTAGTCATTTTATTACAGGGAGATTTAGGTGATTAAAGGGTACATCAAAGAAAATAAGAATGTGGAATGTGATCATAGGATATTGAACATTATTTATTAACAATATGCTTTTAAATGTAGTTTGTTTCTCTTAATTAATGAGTTAATAGCCCCTGAATAACGAAGAAACGCACTTTTAGTCGGGGTAGCGCCTTAATAGGAAAACCTCATCGCGTCAACGCTTTGCCCGACCTGGGAATTGAACCTATGACCGCACATTCAGCAATCGCGCTTGCGCCCACGAGACCATGAGAGATTCTATTGTATTGTATGATAGGCGGGTGTCCGCAACTCCATATTTCCGTTCTTCTATCTTTGACTCTAACCAATCGGCGGCCATGGATTGGTTGCGAATAGGATTAAGAGATACGTAATACACTGCTTTCCAACTTTTATATAATAGCTAAGAGTTTAATTCTATCTGAATAATTATTAGCTTAACTGTGCTAATAACAAACACTGTACTATTAATTAGCAATAACAATAGCAACAATGCTGATTCAGTAAATTCTTGTTGAGTGGTTATGATTTTAAAATCTGATGTGTTAATCAACATTGTATGTAGTTGAAATTACAAACAAAGCTAATTTAAATGTTAATTTTAAAGTAAGTTAACTTTTGACTTCAAACTACATAAATGTACGTCGAATTGTACCAGCCATCGCCCAGGAATGCCACGGATGCGCCGAACAACCATTCAAGCATTTTCACTCGTGTAGCCTGTAGGTTACGCACCCCTGTTCTGATACATGCTATTTTTACATTCCTTGTATAAATAAAAAGGGAAGGTTTCTATTTTTAAACTCGTTTCACACAGCTGCTATGAACAGATGACCTTTTATTTATCTACCCTGCTGTACTAATATGATAATAGTAAAGGTAAAGTAGGTACCAGTAGATAAGTTTTACATATAAAGGTTCTCGAGTGGCGATCACGAACCGGAAGACGCAGTGTTAGTAGGCCTCCCACCAGATAGATCGACGATAATGTTAAGGCTGCTCTCTCGAAAAAAGCTTGAAAGAAGCATCCAGATGAAGAAACTTTTCGTCGGCATTTACAGAGAAATTACATCTGAAAAAATTGTTAGTAATATACATGTTATGATACGCAATTTGGATTAGCCACAATTTTTCTATCGGTATCACATAATAAGAAAAAAAAATGTCAAATTACCTCCAAATCATTGAGATGAAACCATTTTACTCCTTAATTTCTTATCAAAAGAGTATAAAAAATATACCTATCTACTGCTTTGCAATACAAAGAAAAATGATTTGGTTTTGTTACTTTTTACAAATATGTATTGTTTTTATTACAATAAATTAAAAATGCGTCCGGTCTACATCACCCGGGCCAAATCTCAAGGTTAAGGTTATTGGCATGTATACAAGCCGGTCACGAGTAACCGGTGGATACAAGCGGTAGGTTTCCACTCGTTCTATAGGGGAGGCCTTTGTTCAACAATTGACGTCTTCCAGCTGATGATGATGATGAATATGATAAAGAGGTCAAATTGTTTGTAATAGGCAATCTCTGGAAGTTCTGTACAAAAATTGTTTCATTGATAGAAAACCCCACATTACACTATTGCCGAGTATACCTTGAGGTTGAAGCTAGTATGTTATCTTCTAGTTCTAGTATATAAAAATCTCGTGTCATAGTATTTGTTATTGAACTCCTACGAAACGGCTTGACCGATTTTTATGATTATTTTTGTGTATATCTGGTAGTTCGGAGAATAGGTTGTAGGCTTTGATTATATAATGTCTAGATGGAGCGTCGCCCTACAATCATAACAAAGAAAACGAGTCAACAATTTCAAGTATGTGTGCGTGCAGGCGTCGTTTTACACTGTGCATCTACGTCTCTGTGTGCGTAAATAATGATTATATAAGCAATTATGTATATAATTATACATAAATTAATATTATTATACATATATTAATCATTTATTATTATTATTACGCATTTGGGCTTTGATTATATAAGCACTTGTCAGCCAATAGTTGGCTGACACTTTTTGACACGTTTGCGTGCCCTTGACGCTCCATCTAGACATTATAATATAATCAAAGGTTGTAGGCTATTTTTTTTATACGGCAGAACAACGTTTGCCGGGTCAGCTATAGTACAAGGATAAATAAATGTTGCAGGTTGTTGAACTTATATCCAAGGATGGTGGGTCAGTGCAAGTGTCATTGTGGATAAGACAGCTTGATAATGATGGTCCATGCTTAGTCGTCGCTGAGCCTGTCAACTGTAGGAATGTTGTGGTGAGTTTTCACTAATAAGTAAGGCCTGTGAAAGGTCGTTCATGTTTGAGGGGAAAGCGCTAGGGTAACCTTCGAAATAAAAATATTACGTTTTTAGCATTTAAAAAAAAAATTCAGCTCAGTATCAGGTTGTATTGTAATAAAAGAATATTCGCGGGAGAACCAAATATGCATTTACAGAATTATAATAATAAAAATCATCAACATAACTCTAAGTTAGAAAAGCTCATAGACGTCATATTTTCATTAAATAGGCATGTTTACGAGCTTTTACCACCATTGACCAAATGTATTAAAAAATGAAATATGTATGAAACAATCTGCAAATGGTTTAATCAGAACTTATTGGTAGTAGGTAAAACATGGTGGTAAAGCCTAGATTGAACATAATATAAAGCTACTAGATACCCCTGCTTCGCACGTGTAGCAGAGCCTGCATGATTTTTTTCACCACCGTCAAAAATCATATTCATATTTCAGCCAATTTACAAAAACTTACAAATGATACACGTAAACCTTCCTCATGAAAACATGTAGCGAAAATGTCTTTTGCCTTTCCAGTTAACAGTAGAAGCCGACACAGGTATGGTCTTGTCGTGTGAGGGTGCTTCAGCAACGGCATTGTTCGGTGCAGAGTCCCGCGACAAACTAGTAGGGGTACCACTCGCATCACTCATACCAAACGCGCGCCTGCCATCTTATGATGCACCCATGCCAAAGAATATGGCGAAGCAGAAACTTACGGGTAAGTTATATTCTCACTAACTTTTTTATTTTGTTTTTATTGATTTTAAAAATAAAATGAAGTCGGTTAATGAGTTTAGTATTCATTTATGTATCACAGTTACTACAACATTGTTTTTTATTTAATTTTTATACCTTATACATCTAAACCGTCCGGTCCAGGGGTTTAAAAGTGATGATAATAAACTCACTTACATAACTTACATAAGTGAATTTATTTACCCAACATCACTTTTTTATATTTTTTAGGGTTCCATAACTCAAAAGGAAAAAACGGAACCCTTATAGGATCACTTTGTTGTCCGTCTGTCTGTCTGTCAAGAATTTTTATCTCGGGAACGCGTGGAGGTATCGAGTTGGAATTAAAACCATATTCTCAAGTTTACGGTCCTTTGATGCTGTAAAAAAAATCAACCCTCTATGTTAACGTGAAAAAAGATACGGCCGTTTATGTCGCAAAAACGCATTTATAATATTAAGTAGATTTAGGTATGGATAGTAGGTATGGATTAGTATAGAAGTATGGATATGTACCTACAAATATGTACGGAACCCTCGGTGGGCGAGTCCGACTCGCACTTGTGCGGTTTTTTTTTTACTTGGCATAAGTAAAAAAATTATAATAATTGCCATCTCTGTCATGTTATCTCTTCACCACCCTTGAATAACTGGTGGAAAATGCCTAAGGCATTAATTCTGCCTTTGTACCTACGTGCATGAAGTAGAAATAAATAAATAGATACAGAAGGTTTTATAATGCACTAGCACCATCATTGTTCTGTTGCCAAAAAGGAATGGTGCTATTGGTTAAGTATAGCTCCGTCTCACTCTCTTGCGCAGAAGCAGTCCCTCTTCCGTCACTTTTAACCGTTAATATAAACATAACACATAATGACACACGTAATCAAACTATGACTTTTTCATTGCTATTATTCACAAGTGAGTTATAGGGTTTTTTTTTTATTTTATTGGTTGAGTTGCTTTGTTCTCAAAAAAGTTTCGATACAAAAAAGATCGTGTTCAATAGTACAAATAAATTAATGTACCTATTGCTTGCTCATTTCATGCAACTTCGTATTTAAATAGATAGATAGATTTCTTCTTGTACGTTTTTAATAAATAAAACTTTCACTCAAATATAACTTTTGTTTTCTCTGTAATAAAGAAAACTTTGAATTTCCCATTTTGTACGTGACTAGAACGCTATCCGCGAAAAGACAAAAAAAAGAAACCTCATTCTTTTAGCCTATGGCCGATCGCCATTAGTTGATGCGCGCGCATAGGAAAACTGATTAATTTTTCCCGCCATTGCGAAAATTTTTTCGCAACTCGTTTTCACTGTTGAAAATATTTTTTTAGTATTATTTTCTTCACAAGTGTGTTGAAAAACGTCGTATGATACACGTGTGTATTGGTGATTACCGTCCTCGGCTCTCTTAAGACCCTCACCTAACGGCTCGGGTCTCTCATTTGACGTTCAAAAGTGCCTTATAATGGTCTAATTGAAATAAATGATTTGACTTTGACTTTGAATGACGCCTCAGCGGTAATCACCATCATTACACACTTGTACCATAATGTACTATTACACAACGAAAATAACATTTTATAGGGAGAACGCTAGACGGTGGATGTTTTCCGCTGTGCTTGTGGATATCAAAGCCAGATACCTCGGACAACTCGCTATGGTCTACTGTCGGTGGTCTTAAATCACACAGACCTGTATTTGAAGTCAACGTCAGGGTAAGTTAAGATTCAAAAACATTTATAAATATCTTTTTATTAGGTTTTTTTTAAGATTTTACCACAAAGTAAGTTACTTCGTGGATTTTACTCATTACTGATTATGACACCTTTAGAATCAACTCTTTCATTTAAACATCAGTCGTAATTAAAAACAAAGCATTAAAAATTCAGACATAATGTATTCCGTCAGAATTATAGTCACGAAAAAGTATAGCAAAGGAGTCTAGACTGATTTTACATTACTTAGATATTACTTACAAAATGTCTTCAGCAAAATACATTTAACAAATTGGCAGATAACTTTTCTGTCTGTGTGGTGTCGGACGTAAAGAATAGCACCATCCCATATCTTCCCGTGGGTGTCGTAAGAGGCGACTAAAGGGCTTATCAGAGAATGGGCAGCAGCGTTCTCTGTGCTTTTGTAACATCCATACTGCGATCGCCAACCCGCCTGCCAAGCGTGGCGATTATGGCAAAACCCCCCTCCTTGGGGAGGCCTATGTCCAGTAGTGGAAGTCTTTCGGTTGACATGATGATGATGAGATAACTTTTATCTGAAGAACAACTTTTTGACATATTTTTAAAGAAACGATTTCTAACCGCCGCATTTAGATTATCTCTTCATCTGTCTAGCCTTTTCCCAACTATATTTGGGGCGGCTTATACCAGTGCTTTACATGGAGCGATTGCCTATCAGGACCTCCAAACCCAGTTACTGGGTAACACGATACCCCTTGGTAAAACTGGTTATCAGACTTTCTGGCTTCTGACTACCTATAACGACTGCCAAAGATCTACGAATGACAGCCTTGACCAACGGCTTTACGTGCTTTCCGAGGCACGGAGATACTGGGTATGAAATGGATGGTTACCCATCCACAGACAGTCCGCGGCTAGCGTAGCTTAAGCTTTGACGATCGATCTGTACGGCTTTTAGTTAGCCACGAGCTCCTCCACTTCGTATCCCGCATTTAGATTATCTGTCTATTGATAAATCGGTTCTAAGACATTTGTCTCATTCCCAGGTGACCTACAACGTCAGCGGTCTTCTAGTAGTCGACGAAAGTGGTATAATCACTGCGTGCAACCACCACTTCGCTATGCTGACCTTCGGGAAGCCGCACAACGAAGTGATAGGCCATCATATTGAAGACGTCATACAGAACTTCTGCGAGGAGGCCGATTTTGTGAAGATACCTGAGAGAAACAGAAATATGACTCTGTCACCGGTTAATAATGAAGAAAACAATTCCGGTATGTTAAAGAAAATAAATAAAACTATCAACTTTTGTTAGGATTTTTTTTTTATTCCGGGACCTTTATTCCGATTTTTGTTAGGTATTTCTTGGCAGGGATTGTTTTATATGTCGCTATAATTATTAGCATTAACTGTTTTTTCTACGTCATATAATTTTTTTCTAAGGACTAAATATGACAGTTTGACAGCTTTTGGATAGAAAATATCAAAAAATTGAATGACCATATTCTAGTTTCAGATAATATTTTCTGATTGAAAAAGCAGCCATAAATAAAATTTTAAAAATATGGATGAAAGTGACTGATCATTTTACGAAATTAACTCCTCTTTTCTAGATTATTTTTTGGTATATTTATACAGACTGAAGCACTTTAAACCGTTTACTTTCCGAAATAAAGATGAGGAAGGTAATTATTAATAGAGTAGTCTCTTAATTTTTGTTCCAGCATCAGACACAGACGAAGACTCATGCGGAGCATTCAACGGCAGCCAAAAATCCGCCTGCATGTCCCTGAACGTCCAACCATCCCTCCTGTCCACCACGCGAGAGAAATCGTCCAGCGCCCTCTGTCTCGACAAGTCCTGCAGCATGGTCACCCACACCCCGACACCCACGCAGGACATGGTCTCGAGCATTAGTACTACGGAACAACGAAACGACATATCCGCCCTACCTGACGTCACTTCTGGCATGTCAGGAATATCTATAGATGATGATAATTTTGGTCACAGCAGCATATCAAAATCTCGGAGTGAGAATATACTGCGTTCTGAACAGAGTAATCTCGCTAGGCCTATTGCCAAGCCTTCGGAGAAATCTGACTCTATTTACTACACCTCACAGCATTCCCAGGAGGTGACTCCAACTGGAAGTACTCCTAGAGTGAGGCATAACGATCCTTCATTAAGACTTTCGTTCGATTCAAGTAAATATAGATCTTTAAAAGCTAATCTACCAGGGAGGGATGACAAAACAAGTTTGTCTTTAGACTTCTGCGATTCGAATGAGACCAGTGCAGACTTCCTGACTCCTATAAATGAGATGCCGCCCCCTGGCTGTGAGATCGAAGACTTGCCGAAACACAACGGTAATGAAAGCGTTGATAGCTTGAGTAATGATATTGATTTGGAGACACAGACTGAATCTGCGCCTAG
Source organism: Charanyca ferruginea (assembly GCA_947361185.1). Classification (NCBI taxonomy): domain Eukaryota; kingdom Metazoa; phylum Arthropoda; class Insecta; order Lepidoptera; family Noctuidae; genus Charanyca; species Charanyca ferruginea. The sequence goes on along the minus strand of OX376058.1, from coordinate 23,025,257 downwards.
GAAGTTGTATTCTGGTAAGCTATTTGTCTTTATTATTTATCTGTCACCAAATTGCAAATATGTCTAACAAATGGGCTGGTGCAAGCGGCCCTAAGGCTAAGAACTCAGGATGCGGTTTTCACTCGCGTCCGCCTACAGTGGCGGGCCCGCAGCTTCTATATAAGGCAGATATACTGTCGTGAAGCGGCAGATAAATGAAAGAATAGGTAAAGGTTTAAAGGTACAAGTATAATTAATATAAAACATGATATAAAAATATAGAACTGTTGGATTATTGATGAAGAATGAAGGATGTCACGAAGGTGTAGGTAGGTGTAGGTAGTATAGTAATGGGTGTAGATGGATTGATGATAGAAGATTTAGGAAGACGACAGCAGATGCAAACAGGCCAATCAGGAAGGTGAAGGTAGGATGTGAAGACGTGGGCGTAGGTCGACCGCGTGCCGCGAAGCTCAGGCCGCCGACTCCGGCTTTAATTCGGCCGACCTTGCGGGCTCCAAGAGTGCAGAAAGGTTGGCAATTGTAAGCTTCCACACCACATTTCTGTAGGTAGCATAGTCCAACCCTTTTCAATAAAGACGCGATCAGTTGGTATCAGTATGGTAAAATACCTTTTCCAGGCTCCAGGTCAGCTACATAAAAGTATAGTGCGTAGTACATAATTATATATTGATGGTCAGCCGCTTCTGATGCTTGTTTGTTAGTAGACATAATTTACGTCAATATAGATTGGTACTTTGAAAACTTCGTAGTGTATTATGTAAATAACTGATAATATTAAAATGAAATAAGTCTATGTAAAAATACTTTTTCACCATCCAAAGTCAGGAGAAAAGTCAAGTCCTTTTTTCTGACACCAAGATGACAAGCTTTCTTTTATTTTGAAAATGGCATTGAAAGTTTTACTCTATGAGTGCCTTACGAAAAGGTTGTCAAGGGATTTAAACTTCATAGTGTTTAGAAATATGTTGAAGGTAAGAAATATGTTAATAATGTAAATATCACAATACAGGATGAAATTGAATTCATTATTTTGGCCGAGTTCCTGTTGTACTTCTGTATGGAACAGCTGTTTTTTTTGTGCTGTTTGAGTTGGCTCCATAATGAAACTTGTTCAGGTTCGTGGTCTGAGTTACTCCTTAAAATTTTGCTAATGAATTCAATTTCAACCTGTATATGTAAAAAATCAAAGCACATTTCACGACGCGATTTACGCCCGCGGTGTTCGCGGTTGTTTGCGGCTCCCGATGCGGGCGCGGGCACGGGCGAAAACCTCATCGTGAGTTCTTAGCCTAAGTAAACAAAAAAAAACGTCCTCCATTTTGACGCTGCTATTGAAGATTGGTATCTTTTTTAATTTTAAAAGAGTGTTCTTGCTTGTTTTTCTCCATAGAAACCTAGCAACTAGCTTCAACTTTCTGAAAAACAATTTGATTTTAATAAGGTATTACACCCATTTTTGAAAAGTGTCTCAATGAAATTCTGTAGTGCTAATATGCCACCAAAAAAAACACAAAATTTTTATTCAATCGATAAGTGCCCTAGAAATGCATTTAAATTTTAAATTTTCAAATTTCGCGCGTAGTTTGACGAAAACGCCTCTTACTGGACGCCATATTGCTCATCGTAAATGACGTCAGTTCGTTTTGTATCAAATGAGCTTATATTAAATATGATAATTGTATATCATTTAAAAATAATTAAAAGCATATTTTGTAACAGGTGTAATAATGAAAAAATTACGTTGGGTACGAAAATAATAAAAGTAGAAAGCCTATATTACGCCAATCAGTTGACTGACAATTGACAATTTGTGTAGTTTCTCCTAGTGGGAGAGGGCACTGACTCTTGTAACACAGGTTTATCACCTAGCACAGGAGTCAGGGACTTCACACAATATTGTACCTCTTTCTTGTGTAATAAAGATTATTATTTTTTGTTTACACAGCCGTATGGCGTAATAACATGGCCGCTACTATTTCACGGTGTTTTATAACAGATTAAAAATACTGAAAACTGAATTGATTTTAAAAATTTGTTTTGTTATTTTATGAACTAAAACTTACATTTTCCGACTGCTTTATGCCTAAACTTCTCAATAACATATTTATAGATTTTTTCTCGTATAGAGTAAAATACCCTATTGACAAATTACTAAAAAAAAATCGGGTCACTTCCTACAAGTCTCAATCTCTCCAGAATTGCACTACATGTTTTGTCGTCATCATCATCATCAGCTAGAAGACGTCCACTGTTGAACAAAGGCCTCCCCCATAGAACGCCACAACGAGCGGAATCCGGCCGCTTGCATCCACCGGTTACCCGCGACCTTAACGATGTCGTCGGTCCATCTGGTGGGAGGCCTACCAACGCTGCGTCTACCGGTTTGTGGTCGCCACTCGAGAACCTTTCTTCCCCATCGGTTATCGGTTCTTCGAGCGATGTGACCTGCACATTGCCACTTCAACTTGCAAATTCTGAGAGCTATGTCAGTGACCTTAGTTCTTCGGCGGATTTCCTCGTTCCGGATTTATCGCGCAAATAAACTCCGAACTTAGCTCTCTCCATTGGTCGCTGCGTGACTTTGAGCTTCTGTAGGAGACCAGCAGTTAAGGACCACGTTTCTGTACCATAAGTTAATACTGGTTATAACCTTCGTCTTAAATGTTTTGTAATTTCATACTTTGTCTTCCCACAGACGACATACCTGAAACTCCGTGCGTACCGAAGCGCGTAGTCCGTACGTTAGTGATGACGTCAACGCCACAACACTCGCGCTCCAAAGCGGAGCCGTGCGAGTGCGCGGCCGACTGCCAACACAAGGACGGCACCTACAGGGGGGTGGTGTTGCATAAGGACGGAACACATCTCAGTAAGTACACAGTAATGTAGCAAGCACAGATATAGATAGACCTAGATAACGCAAGAGCAACTACTTCGCGTGCCTAGTTTCGTACAAAAATCGTAAGTAACAAAATAAAGTAAATGTTTCTTTCCATCGGGAAATCATTTTGTGATTAATATTATGCGTAGTTAATTTAAAAAACAATTATTTTTAATCTAATACTATCAGTAATACCTGGTAATACCAAATTTAAGAAAAACAAAACATTCGTATTTCATAGTGACGTCCAAAAAATGTCAAGCTTGGTTTTCATACAGATCGTGATACTTGCGTTATCTAGGGTCTATCTATATCTGTGGTAGCAAGTGATTCCCACATATGAGTGTAATCATACATGGGTGTATGAGTGCAAGTGTGAGAATCACTCACACACCCTGCGCACATACCACACATACTCTACTCACACATGCACGTGGATGATACACATCTTAGTGAGTACATTCTGATGTAGCAAATGATTCCCACACTCCCAACACAATCATACATTCCGCACACATGTCATACGTGCTCTATTCACACATCACATGTGCATGTGATCACATGTGCGTGTCACATGTGTGTGTGTGTGTGGATGTGTGGTGTACACTATTACATTGCATTGCTGTTACATTGTTCTACAAATATTACTGTTTTTCGGGTACTTTTGGGTACCGCATCCTTAAAAAACGAAAATATTCTTAATAAACAAGAAATTAGCGAAGTGGTCACATCAGGTGGGGGTGCCAACATTAGTATTGTTTACCCTACCAGCTACTCTATTCTAGATGTCCTGTACACGGTGTCAACCATGCAGCTAAGCACGGGCAGCCGCGTGCGCTGCGTGTGGCTGGGCGTACACTTGGAGGACACGGTGCGGAACACCACGCTCGCGTCCAGTGTCGCGTCCACAGCTGACAACTCGCTAGTCCTTGCTAGTAACACTATGGTATAGTATACCTATACTAATAGAATAGAATAAGAATATAATAAACGTTTATTATCTCCAGTATTACAGCTAGTAGTAGTACATACATAGAACTATAATACCGGAAGCAAAAGGTTCAAGCGTCATCATTATAAAAAATTAAAAATGTTGAAAAAGTTCAAATTTGGTATAGTTGTTAGTTTGTTTTAAAGTTATTATTATTTATTTATTTATTTACACTTCATGCACAAAGGTACGAAGGCGGCCTTAATGTCTTAGGCATTCTCTACCAGTCAACCCAGTATTATTATGCTTAGGTCCCCCCCCCCCTAAAAAGTTGCTAAGCGCTGGTTTTCAGCTTAAACCTTTGACTCCTGTTTACACAAAAAATAAACATTTTAGCAACAAAATTAACAGATTATGAAAAAGGTATATACTTAAAAAAAAAATGATGTGAAATGATCATAAATTACCAGTTTTAAAATTTTGCTTATTTTCCAGATCGAAATATGAGTACAAATATAAATACTGTGGTCATTCAGTTAAACAAGAAAAAAAATATAGAACGTCGATGGGCAATTTTTATAATAATTTAACGCAATGTTTTTGGTAGTCGAAAACTAATAATCTACATTTTTGTTTAAAATTTTATAGGTTTTTAATGTTTCGGAAGGGTGGGGGTAAATTGTTCCAAATCTTTGATGCTGCATATTTGGAGCTGCCCTTATAGCCTTTTGTACTGTCTCGGTATCAATAACGTTCCATTTACCGGCACTACACAGCTACTACTATAATAGAAGTAGTAGTAGCCGTGTAATACCGGCCGCGAATAGCACTACCCCATTTCGACCCGTGGGTGTCGTAGAAGGCGACAGAGAGATATTCACCAGATGATGGGCAGCAGCGTCCTTCTGAGCACCATAACACATACTGCGATCGTCAACATACTCGTACATCGGCCAAGCATGGTGATTACGGGTTGCCCCTCCTTGGTGGAGACCTATGCCCAGAAATAGGCGTCTAAAGGTTGACATTATGATGATAAGGAGAATAGTAGTAGATTTTACGACATTTACTAATTGTAACTTTATGCAGCAAAAGGTGCAAAGGCAGACTTAATGCCTCAGGCTGTTGAGCTCGTTTTAATTTATTTTTATTTCTAAAAATGATCTTTATCTTCTTTATCTGCACTCAATATTATAATATGTGTATCGACTAATGATATCCATTGTGACTCTCAAACTCTCTAATCTTATTTCAAAATATACTTTAGAAATTCGCTCCTTGGCCGACTTTTTAAAATTTGGCCTGGCTCGCGATATGGCCAATAGTGTACATTCGAATTGTATTGTAGACAGTGGCGTGCCTAGGGGTCAAAGTTAGGGCAAGCCCAACAGATTTTAGAATAAAAACCCGGTGATTTTCTTCAAAATTCATCGTTCCGCAAAACCACACACTTATTAAAAAAACATTTAATTATTGTGCTCATTTTAATGCTAACAAAAACATATACGTAGGTATTTGTTATTTTTTTTTTTTCTTTCTTTCTTTCTTTCTTTCATTTAAGAGCCATATATTAACGTTATTGGTGCAACTGTGCCCTTCGAGTTCGACTTACGAACGGCCAATAGATGACGCAGAAATAATTTATTGATTTTCTATCTAAATAACTACGCATTGTATCATACATAGGTATCAGTGATAACCACGTACCACGTACCTTCTGTGGCTTTGACAAAAGCCGTTCGAAATTAAAAAAATATGAGTCGTTGCACACACCCAATTACCTACAACAAGAAATATTATTCACAAAGGATTGTAATCACATACGTTAAAACAACTAGTTATGGTAAATACAAAATATTTAAATAACGGGTAATTAAAAAATATATCAAAAATGCAACAATAACAGTGTCAACAATATATTTAAAGTAACAACAAACAACAACTTACAGTTCAAAACAAAATTTTAACTAATTTGAAAATGTAGGTACTTACCTACTCGTATCACTTTATCGAAATACGCAACTTCGCGCCACACAAACAAATTTCACTCGTAAACAAACATTGATTATCTATTGCATCATCTCACGCACACATAGATACATAATCCTGGCTTTTCTGTTCATACATTTTCGCCATAATCGGCGGCCGGTGTGCGAAGAGTATTAACACAATTTGTAGGCAAAACTATCAATCTCAAAAGCCACATAAGAAGCCGATGAGTGCGACCGAGATAGCAATATACACTCAGTCATACGGCAGCTACGTTGCGAAGTGAATGAATGAATGCGGCCAATATACGATCGAGTGGCATCGACTGTCACGCGCGCTGGATTACGCGCGGAATTTAAAATGTTTATTGTTGTCAGTTCTTATGAGATTCAATACCTACTTAGAGATATTTTCTTTTTGTACTTTCTATATATTTATCGTCTCGCATTATGGGTTACAAGCCCGGGTTATAGGCTCCTATGGAAGGCACGCCACTGATTGTAGACCTCCATTTTGTGAATGTTTACACAAATAAAAGGTTTACCAATAAGCTTTTGATAGATTGCAACACTTTAGATTCAAAATCGAATCAGAATCAATTAGCATTTTATATTTGAGTCTCGTCACATACGTAACATTATCTACACCAAAGATGGTGAAGAGATAACATGGCAGGTGCAAGTTATTGTGAAGAGGAACTTGATGTGACAATAGGGTATTTTACTCTATATGAGGAAATATTTGTAAATATATTATCGAGATAGTTTAGGCAAAACGCAGTCGTAAAATGTTTGTTTTGCTTCATAAAATAACAAAATAAGTGATTCAATTCAAAGTTTTTTTAGTCTGTTTTATAACACCATGAAATAGTAGCCGCCATATTATTACGTCCTACGGCTGTGTAAACATAAAAGTGTCAACTGTCAGTCAAGCAATTGGCGTATATAGGCTTTGCACTTTTATTATTTTCGTAACCAACGTATTTTTTAAATTATTACACCTATTACAAAATATGTTTATAATTATTTTTAAATTTTATACAATAATCATTCAAAATATCAGCGCATATGACTACAGAATACAGCAACCTGTCGTCATTTCCACAGAGCAATATGGCGTCCATTACGAGGCGTTTTTATGGCACTTATCGGAATAAAAACTTCGTGTTTTTTTTGGTGGCATATTAACACTACAGAATTGAATTGAGACACTTTTCAAAATGGGTGTGTTACCCATTATCACAGATGATATAATACTAAAGTACAGATACCCAATCCTATACAAAGAAATGAGACCTCCCTAACTCTGGCAATTGCTCTGGCTATTTTCTTTCCTTCATTGCTTCAACAGATGGCAGCATCAGCGACTCACTAATTGCCAGAGACTGTATTTTTACAACGCCATCTTTCGAGTCGGCCTAGATACTAGGCGACATCGATACTACTAGATGGCGTTTAATTATGGTAGATTCTCTACAACGCACTGTGCGTTCAAGGACAAGTAATAACAATAGGTACAACAAAAGTTATCTCGAGTTGGCGAAATAGTTTTTGAAACGACAACTTCTTTAGCCCTTGTCTGTCGATGTGTGCGTGAGTTAAATGCCGACGCCAATCGAAAATAGACCGTATGACTCGATTTTCAAGACTTTATTTTGAATGTTATGCAAAATACTTATCGAGTATTTCGAAGTTTCAACGTCGCAGCCCGCTTGAATAATGAAAGATTAAAATGATTTTTAAAGTTAAATACGCTAGTTTCTTTTAATTTATAATTGTATTTTGACTTGAAACAATGATTTTGCATAAGCTGACAGTCCTGCCTGTAAGTAAAAGTACGAAGGAAAGTTTTTATTGCTGACATAATTACCATTACTTATTAGGAAACTAGCTGATGTCCGCGACTTCATCCGCGTGTATGTCAGTTAATATCGGGGTTTTAATATTTTTGCGTGGAACCCATTTTTTTGTAAAAATAAATGTACCTACCTTTAATTACTCCATAAAACATCAGATGTCTGCCAGTGAAAGTCCCGTCAAAATCGGTCCAGCCGTTTCAGAGATTAGCCGGATTAAACATCAATCGCAAAAAAAAATGAAAATGTTGGTTTTTTAATAAGTACCCTTATAAAACTTTCTAATACTTTCTGCGTTTAGTAAAAAGCTTTTATTTTGACATTATAAACAGACACTTCAATTTTATTTATTTGCATAGATGTATACTAAATCTAAACAAATGAATAAAATTGTGTGTATGTGTGTAATGTCAAAGTAATAGCTTTTTAGTAAATGCATATGATATCAAAAACACAATTTATAAAATATTTGTTTGCCTGTCTGTCGATCTCTCTGTCTGTCGGTTTGTTCCGGCTAATCTCTGAAACGGCTGGACCGATTTTGATGTGACTTTTACTGGCAGTTAGCTGATGTTATAAAGAGTAACTTCTATGTTAGAAAAACGCGCTAAAAAAATTAAAACTTAGCTGATGACCGACAATGACGCGGACAAAGCCACGGGCATCAGCTAGTCTGGTAATATTACTTACTGTATGTAATCATTGACACTATTTTTATATAGGTAGTAAATGCAGAAAGTTTTACTCAATCAGTAGGTACTAGAAAAAAAAAAAATTCTATTATGTACCAAGATTAGAGAATTATAAAAATCGAGTTGACAATGTTTTCAATATGTGCGTGCGTATAACGGTATGACGTTGTAGTGTGTGTGAGACGACTCAGATACCTAATTTTGAGCGCGTTGAAAATGTAGCGTCCTTAATGTAGGTAGTTACTGCGGATGAAATAGGTAGGTACATTTATTTTTAGGTAAGTACGACAGCTTAGTACTTTTTGGTAGATTGGTGAAAATGGGAGAACTTAACTCAGAAAAATGAATGGTTTTGCTAGATTCTTAATATTATGACAGCCTTATAGCACAGATTAACTAATAGTTCCTTTGGCTTATAGTACAGATGCCAGCACATCACGCCATACCAACTGTCTAAAAATTTTCCAATTGGATATGAACCACTGAGTTATTATTATTTAATATTAGTTTAATTATATGAAATATGTTTTGCAATAAAGTTAAACAATTATCATTGAATTTTCACAGATTGATGTAAGTACTTTGATGTGGTCTCTGTACTTATTGTTGTATTGGTGCTTAGAATAAAGTCATAATTATTTTGTAGGTATTAAAGGATGAATTCTTAGCTTGGCGCCGAACGGCACGCTTTTGCTTTTTTTACGGTTCCGTGCCGAAAGGGTAAAACGGGGCCCTATTAGGTACTAATTAGGGTTCCATACCCAAAGGGTAAAAACAGAACCCTATTACTAAAACTCCACTGTCCGTCTGGCTGTCTGTCACCAGGCTGTATCTCATGAACCGTGATAGCTGGACTGTTGAAATTTTCACAGATGATGATGTATTTCTGTAGCCGCTATAATAACAAAGATACAACAGCAAACTACAAAAACAGAATAAAATAAATATTTAAGGGGGTATGTATCCCATACAACAAAATAAATGTTTTAATATAGGTAGTGTCTAAAGTTTTTATAGACAATAGTACGGAACCCATCGTGCGCGAGTCCGACTCGCACTTGGCCAGTTTGGCAGTTTGGCACGTGGCGTATAAAAGGTTATAAAAAAAATCTTGAAACCACTAAACGTGAATTAGTACCTACCGATTGTGGAGGGACTACGGGACTAATTGAGTAAAACGCCATCTGTTGCAAACAGTTCTAAACAAAGTTACTATCAGATGGCTACTGATAGTTACTTTTATCATTCTGTAAGATCGAATTGAGTTAAAATGCTTCATTTATCTTTTTTGTTCAAAATACGTGTTGTCTGAGTATAAATAGATAAACTAACATTAAACAATGAAGTTTTGATTTTTACTTATTCTTACTTCAGCCAAAATCTGCCATTAAAAACTTTTTAGTGATTGTTAATATCAGACTGGTTACCTATGCTGCCATCTATGATTTTTTTTTCATGACTCATTATAATTTGTTCGAATTGAGACCCCATGCCATTATGTAAAATGTAACTGTTTATCATGTTTTTTCTAATGTTGTAAGGAGGAATAAAACTATTATTGTCCACCGTAAAATAACAAAATTCAATATTTTAAAGCAAAATAGTACCTATACCCTGTTCACAATAAGATTAGACATTTATTCAAACCTTTTTTACAGTCCGTTCAACCGATTTTGACTTATATTGCGTTGGTAGCATGACAAATGGCAACTGCAGTAAACAGTTGTTATTGTAACCACTTTTTTGCCTCTAATGTCATCCTTAAGCCGACGGAATAGAAGTCAAAATCGGTAGAAGGGACTGTAAAAAAGGTTGGTGTTTATGTCTAATCTTATTGTGAACAGGGTATAGGTATAGTTAGGTCCATAAATATCTAACTATACCTAGGTACTATTTTGCACCACTACCGGACGTCAAAAGGAGGACATCGCCGCAGAGGTCGGCCGCGGCGAAGATGGTGTAACGATCCGAATAATATAGAGAAGTTTGGAAAGAGAAAGGAGTTCTGTCTACCGCCGCCTCCTCCGGAATGTTACCTAGAAACGAGATTATTCGAACCAAACATGGAGGTCATGTAATCGTGTGTCCACTGCGACCGAATTCGTCAGTTTACTTTCGCTGGTACTGTTGATGCTGATCGTATAGAGAAAACAAAAACCAGGCGACCGGCGCGGTACTACGGGAGTGTGTGGACAAGATCAAAAGTGTTTTGTATTACTGGTACATCGGACCGTCACAATCTCGGGCAGAGTTCTAGCGGCAGTGCCAAACGACTGCAACTTCAGTGGCCTTGATGACGGTGCTCGAGTGACGGACGTGCGGTCGACACGCGGCTATAGTAAATGTACAGTTCGATTCAAAATAATGGCGGCTGTGAAGTGCGCTGCTGACTGTGCAGTACCCCGCCCCTTACCGCCGCTGACACATGAAATTGTTACTGCTCAGCCATTTGACTCGTGTTCAGAGCCGACATTAAGTTTGAATCGTACTGTATGTATCGCTACTTCGGCCCCGTCATCGCGTTCTCAGTGACAACCCGGTGATTATAGTGGTGGACAAACGTCCTAAGGAGAGGCATTGGGACACAAAATAGTCTAATAAAAAAAAAAGGTCCATCTCCACGACGATACGATCTGAGGCGAAGATGAGATGGCATGGTGAAACTGTCGGTGCAATTCTTTTGCCTGTGAGATTTCGCCTAATGTTGGGACTTCACATGGCGTATTTGTGCAAATATTCTCGTTGTTTGAATAATAATATAAATATTGAAATAAAGTCGATTTTGTAGTATCCAAACAAGGCACAAATACGCCATGTGAAGTGCCAGCGTAAGACTCCAAAATTTTATCTAGAAAAATATCAAGTACGCCACCTTTCTGATACATTTCCTTGATGGAAAGCGCATTTTATAATATTTTTCTGTTTTTCTTTTCAGGGTAACAAGTCCACTAGCAGCCGGCCCCAGTCGATGTCGATTGCTAGCGAGTGTCGCGATGAACAAGTTTGCGGCGAATATGACAAACGTTATGTTACACTCAAGCAGATTGGTAAGATTTTACATAAATACAGCAATAATACTAATACAACTATGGACTGTAGTCTGAAATACAGGTTATTATTATTATTGGAACGAAGTTCCTTATCGCGCGTTGTGAAAGGGGGCTAGACGGAAAAAATTCTTACGAAAAGTTGTCACGACACTTTTTGCTATACTTCACAAACGCAGACAATTCGAACAGAAAAATTGAATCGTTGGAACTGTCAAATAGAGTTCATTATTAGTTGAATGGCGGCTTTTCTATGAAAATATTGGAGCGAATTAAAACCTTATTTTTACACATTAACCGTGAAATTCGGTTGCACATAGCTCCTATTGTCCGGTCGGGCACCAGCCTATACGTTTCTCCGAATAATTTTATCATACCTAGTTTGGTAAAATTTCAATTTTTAACCGTTTACGTTTACAAAATAAAGTCCGAATTCGCTTTTCGTAGAATATGTTTATGTATTTAAAGGCGGCGCGGCGAACTCTTTGAACTAGGTACCTACGGCGATATGTTTAGTACCTAAGTTTATTCGCTCAAATAGTGGCGGTACCTACCTCAATGACATCGGAATTATCATTGCGTGATAATTCCGATGATAACGACCTACGAGATAAGTCCACCTTTCACTGTGAGACTGTGTGGATTGTGAAAACGAGTGTAAATTTTAAGTCGATAATTAAGCCATAGAATACGTAGGTTAGGTAGGTAGGTAGTTACTGTACCTACTTCTATGTTTTGTTTAGTAGGTACCTATTGAAAGTTTGGGTTTGGTAATCATGAGCTTTCTATCGGTCGCGATCGTCAGTAGGTAATCACTGCACCTTATCGCTCTAGGTCACAGAGTACTTTTCTCTAGGTTTTACTAGCGACAATAATATTTTTTTTGATTTGATTAAAATGTTTTGGTTTAAATTAAGCCAGTGGGAGCTTATGTGGGTACCTAGGTAGGTAGTGGTACTTACTTTTATCATTGGCGAATTATTTGTAGTTGTAAGTAGGTAAGTGAGTAGGTAGGTACTCTTTTGCTAGAAAAAGAAAGGCAGGCAGGCGTAGGTACCTATAGGTGCTATAGGTAACCTATTTAAATAAATTAGAGCTATTCACAAACACAGTTTTAATCAACTTTGGCTTAATTAAAAAACTTACCTATTAGGTATAAAATTTACACTTCCCTGTATCGAAGCAACTGCTCAATATGGAGTCCATTTCGCTCGATACATAAACGGGCACGTTTAATTAAATTGTCTTTTAATTACATTATATTTGTTAATAATAAAAAAAATATTATTATAACTTAAAAAAAATAAAATTTTATTACAATTCCTTCATTAATTAATCGAAAGGAACTTCGTTCCATCCGGGTGTCCCTTGACACCTCTCAAGTTTTTTTATTATTATTAAAACTTGATACAATATAATCTGTCCAAAAATTAAAAAAAAAAACCAGACACAAAAACCCCCTTAAAAGTAAAAAAAAATTGTTTATTGACCCAACAATACTAAAAATACTTTTTCAGCAGTGGCCCTTGACGCGACAGGACCCCCAAATCAGCTTTCTATTAAAAACCGCATCCAAATCGGTCCATCCGTTTGGGAGCTATGATGCTACAGATACACATACAGACACCTAGATACACACCTTACAGTTGAGGCGGTGAGCGCCAGAGAGGCCTATCTTTTCCAGACACAAAGCATTTTAATAAGGTCTTTTACTCTATACGAGAAAAAATCTATAAATATGTTATTGAGACAGTTTAGGCATAAAGCAGTCGGAAAATGTAAGTTTTAGCTCATAAAATAACAAAACAATTTTTTAAATTCAAAAGTTTTCAGTATTTTTAATCTGTTCTAAAACACCGTGAAATAGTAGCGGCCATGTTATTACGCCATAAGGCTGTGTAAACATAAAATTGACAACTGTCAGTCAACCGATTGGCGTAATATAGGCTTTGTACTTTTATTATTTTCGTAACCAACGTGATTTTTTCATTATTACACCTACTACAAAATATGCTTTTAATTATTTTTAAATGATATACAATTATCATATTTAATATGAGCTCATTTGATACAAAACGAACTGACGTCATTTACGCTGAGCAATATGGCGTCCAGTAAGAGGCGTTTTCGTCAAACTACGCGCGAAATTTGAAAATATAAAATTTAGATGCATATTTATGGCACTTATCGATTGAATAAAAAAATTGTGTTTTTTTTTGGTGGCATATTAGCACTACAGAATTTCATTGAGACACTTTTCAAAAATGGGTGTAATACCCTATTGTGTCTGTAAAAGATAGGCCACTCTGGTGCTCGCGGCCTCAATTATGGTCACGCAGCCTACCACAGTTTTACAACAATACAATACCACTACCACTTCTAGGTAAAGGCGCCTACGGCTGCGTCAAGATGGCGTACCGTCGATCTGACCGTTTGCTGACCGTTGCCAAGTTCATACTCAAAGAGAAGGTAGGAGCACAGTTCTGGGTGGATGGGCCTGATGGACGCCGCGTGCCGCTGGAAATGAGTCTGTTGCTCACGCTCAAACATACTAATATTGTGAGTATTTATTTAATTCACCAGCAATTGATTACACTAATATCTTGAACATAAAAATAACATGCCTTTGGACACTGAACAGTGTCATCATCATCATCATTTCAGCCTAAAGACGTCCACTGCTGGACATAGGTCTCCCCAAGGGGGGGATTTGCCATAATCGCCACGCTTGGCAGGCGGATTGGCGATCGCAGTATGGTTGTTACAAAGGCACAGAAAACACTGCTGCCCATTCTCTGGTAAGTCCCTTAGTCGCCTCTTACGACACCCACGGGAAGTTATGGGATGGTGCTATTCTTTACGACCGACACCACACGGACGAACAGTGTAACACTAACTTAAAGATAACCACCACATAAACTAAATTAAATTATATTAATTACAAGCCTCATAAAGGGCAATCTTCCACTGTACCTTAAGAGAAGGCTCATCGACGTGTGTATTCTTCCCATCCTCACATATGGTTCTCAAACATGGTCTTCAACAAATCAGCAAAGGTCCACCCTTGCGGTTTGCCAGAGAGCTATGGAACAGAGTATCCTGGGTAGAAAACTGCAAGACAGGGTTAGGAATATCACCATCCGTTCCATTACAAAGATAACTGATGTCACTCGGAAAGCTGTCATGCTGAAATGGAATTGGGCTGGACACATCTGCCGCATGTCAAACGATCATTGGGCCAAACGCACGACTCAAGGGGTCCCTCTACATGGCAAGCGACATCGCGGCAGGCCCAGACGGAGATGGCAGGATTATCTGGACTCCTTCGACAAAGACTGGTCTCAAATAGCCCTTAAAGAGAGAGTTGGAAGGAGATTGAAGAGGCTTTTGCTCTGCAGTGGGAAAATTCAGGCTGACAATAAAATAATAATTACAAGTCTAGTACATTTACAGTTTACAAAAAACAAGTGCATTCCCGTAGTATGATTTCCGATTTACAACGCGGGCGAAACCACTGGCAAAAACTATTATAATATAAAGTCATTAATAGCTCAGATCTCGACACATTTATGGTGAACATTATTTTCAGGTAAGCGTGGTAGACGTCTTTGAGAACGAGAAGTACTTCCAGATGGTTATGGAAAAACATGGCGCGGGCATGGACCTGTTCGAGTTTATCGAACGACGGCCGAGGCTCGACGAACCACTTCTCAGTTATATATTTAGACAGGTATGTATCTAAGTGTGAGTTATTTCAAAGAGATAATGCACTACCTTAGTCTAACGACGAATTTTAGCCCGAAAAACTCAGAGGCTTCAAGCTTACGTAAATGCATCATTTGAATAATCCATCTGCTACAAATAGTTTATTTCTCCTGGTTTTAGAAGTCAGTTAAAGCCATAGGGGCCGATTCCTTTGTTCACAAACTAAACTAAAATTAGACAATTGGCATCTCTTGCTACCAGGCATCTGAATAAAAGGACGGTGACAGATAAGAACTAAGTTAAAGATGTCAAATTAGTTGTTTCTTGAACTTCGCCGTGTTTTTAGTCAATATTTTCTAACATAACAACTAAAGTTGTATAAACATTTTATATCATCTTAAATTGAGAGCTCATATCTGTCTCTTTCTTGTTTTATAGGAGAGAAATAGATATAAATAGCTTAAAATAAGTTTAGCTCGTGCACAACAGATTTGGCACCATTATGTCATCATAATGTCATAACTCTTATTTCAGATAGGACTAGCAGTCGAGTACCTCCACTCCCTTAACATCTTACACCGCGATATAAAAGACGAGAACGTGATCATAGACAACAAGTTCCACGTCAAACTGATAGACTTTGGTTCAGCGACATTTATGAGCAAAGATACGCTGTTCTCCACCTTCTACGGTACTACTGAGTATTGTAGCCCTGAAGTTTTAGCGGGGAACAAGTAAGTTTAATGTATCAACCGTTTGTGATTTTTTGAAAGCAATCGAGTTTGTTTATCATAGGAAATAGATTTTTTTAAATCACCTTTAGGAGATATAGAGTGAGGATGTGCATTTTTTTGATTTGTGCTTCATTTTATTGTAAAACTATCGACGACTGAATTTGAGTAATATTTTCAGTTCGTCGGGGCATAATGGGTGTTCCCCAAGGCACAATGCTCTGTCCATCTTTGTTTCATTAGTTGTTTTTTTTTTTTAATACATTGAAATTTGATCGAGATTTACTGATAACAATAGGCAATAATTTAGACAAACATTTTTGTAGCAGTTGTTCAGTGGAACTTCACTTACTTTCACAGATATGCGGGCCCTGAGTTAGAGATGTGGTCAATGGGGATAACTTTGTATGTGCTAACATTTTATGTTAATCCGTTTACCGACATTGAGGATACAATACAAGGGCCGCTGGCGTTCCCACAGGTGGTCTCTGAAGGTACACTATTGTATTTCTCAATTCTCAATTCTTTATTACGTAAGAAGGATCAATTTGATGTAGTTTTACCGGTGTTCCTGCACCTAAGTTGTAAACTATTTTTGTTCTTGCTTGTTTTAAATATAATTTATATCAGGTGTAAAAAGACATTTGCGATATTTTTTTGTTTTTCTGGACCGTACCTGGGATCCTTCTGGATATGAAGATATTGAAGGTCAAAGTTCTAATGTTTTTTTTTTAACGAAAACCTATTTAAAATGTTAAGATAAGATGCGCGCGCATGTGTGTGTGTGTGTGTGTGTGTGTGTGTGTGTGTGTGTGTGTGTGTGAGTGAGTGAGATGTTGTTACATTTAAATTTTAATTGCCTCCACGACTCCTGTACTATTGCATGCACACATAAGCACATTGTTTTACTTGCGTCGCGCACGCTACCATACGCAGTGATTTTTCACATCAAAATATAAATCATTTCCCAGGAATATTTTTTTTCCTCTATGTTACTTAGTTTGATGGACAGTATCGTAAGAAACGCCGATGTACTGTGTCTTTTTACACCCCATATATCAATTTATTTTTTACAATTATTCATTTAATTATTATAATTATCAATTTAATTTTTATGAATTATTAATTTTAATTTATAACTACGGATACTTCCGATAGACCTTGGAATCATTATGTCTAATTTCATTTCTGATTGGATTACCTCATTGTGTCATACCATCATTTTAACAGATTTAGAACAACTCCTCCGATGGATGCTGAACAAGGACCCTGAGGACAGATGTACGATACCGCAGCTGATGGCACACCCTTGGATCACGCAACCTGTCGCCATTGCCAACTACGTGTTCCACGAGATTGTCGAATGTGGTAAGGATATACCTATATAATATATAATATAATATAAAATATGTGGGGACATTTTCACACACGGCCATCTGACCCCAAACTAGGGAGACCCTGTACTATGGGTGTCAGACAGCTGATATACATACACAAATACATTTTTTTTTTTTTGTAAGTACGTACATATATAGATAAACAACACCCAGACACAAGGCAAACACAAGTGCTCATCACACAAATGTTTACCCTGGGCGGGAATCGAACCCGCAACACACTGCGCAGCAGTCGATCTCTCAGCCACTGCGCCAACCGTGTCGTATATAAATAATACCCGCTTAATATTTGTGTCACTGCACGGCAATGGCATCTTCTTATACAGAGAAGACACGAGCATTGATCACCACGTGCGCTCAAGGCGGATTGACGATTTCAGACTATTAGTGAGTGCCACCGAAACGTGCAAAGACTTGGTGCAACTAAGGGCGGGGTGTTTCAAACAGTCGGTTAATGTTACATACGAACGGTTAAAAAGTTACTATGCTGTGCGATGGTTAACGTACGTTAAATGTAACGGGTTGTTTCAAGACATAAAAATCCGTCAGTTAAAGTTGTTCAAAAAGAGATTCCATAATATTTTGATGTTTGAAGTAGCTGCTTGACAACACAAAATTACGATGACTGGTCGGTTATGGTAATAGTAACTTTATTTATTTATTTATTTATTTACACTTCATGCACAAAGGTACAAAGGCGGACTTAATGCCTTAGGCATTCTCTACCAGTCAACCCAACTTTTTGACGTATGATTCTGTGAAACAACCGATTTTTTTTGATTTGACGACAGTTAGCGCCATTTTTGACTATTACCGGTCAGTAATGGTTAGTTGAAGCAACCCGCCCTTTGTGAAACAACCCATTTTTTTTATTTGACGATAGTTAGCGCTATTTTTGACTATTACCGGTCAGTAATGGTTAGCTGAAACAACCCGCCCTTAGTGATACTAACATACTTTTAAGTTTTATTTCCTAACACATGTATATACTTCGGGGTCTTTGTTACCTGAAAATAAATGGTTTTATTATTATTATAAGTCCAGGTTTCCTCACGATGTTTTTCTTCAGATAAGGTACGAGCAAACTTTGTCGAGCCGCATCGCAGTGCAAAACGCGTACTTAGCACATTAGTGATAAGCACTTGTGTTTGCTTTGTGTCTGGTTGCTATTTATGTAAATGTATTTGTGTATGTATGTCAGCTGTCTGACACCCATAGTACAGGGTCTCCCTAGTTTGAGGTCAGATGGCCGTGTGTGAAATGTCCCCACATATTATTATTCTTATATTAGTGTACAGGAAATAAAGTACAGTATACTGGCTGGCATTGTGATTATAGGATTGAAGTAACGACTATAAGTATGGACACCTCATACGAAGAACTTTCTTTTTTCTACCTCCTATTTGAAGATAAAGTGAAAAAAGTGCATAAAAAAATAAAACTTAAATTATGAATACGACCAAATTATATTAAAAGAAATGTTTTCGGCGAATACCATCACCTTTTTCTCGATCTAGCTCACAAAAAAACTGTAATACCACGTGAGTGCGTTCAATCTCATTCGCACACCGCTTGCAGATCGCATCGCACGCACCAAAATCCGTTTCGTCCCGGCACAGTGTTGCTCGTACCCATAAGGATACTTCACTTCTAGATACGCGAACTCCACATTTTTAGAGAGAAACAAGTCTATTCTGTGTTTTCGTTCCCATTTTTTTTTTCTATTTACTTGTTTGTTGTCATGAATTTCACATAATGTCATGTTAATCATTATTAATGTTTGTGTTTCCCCAGAACCACATGAGGCGAATCCAGAAATGTATTACAACGGCAGTCTAGGCTCCCATCAAAGCGAATCCATAGTATCATTAGCAGACGCACTAGTTAAAGGTAAGATGTCGTTTGAAACCTTTTTAAACCTCAAAAAGTGTATCTTGAACTTGTTACAGTAAAGAACCCTTGTTCTTGGGTCTTGGGTACAGAATGCAATTCGAAAAAATTAGGGGCCAAATACTCAAACGCTACTCAATGTTAAGATGCCGTCAAATCTCGTGCTGTCTCTGTCACTTTATTTCAAATGATTGTGGTACGAGACTTAACGGTATCTTAAAATTGAGTAGCGTTTGAGTATTTGACCATTAAACGCCTAAGTGTGTACTCACACTTTCGCTGATGGTTAAATAAGGTCGAAATTCCCGATACTCAACTATGTTTGCCACGCGAAAATGGAGTATCAACGATGATATTATCAAATTACTACTTTCTGCTCGTGATTTCGTCTTCGTAAGCGTCAGAATGAAGCTAAAGCTAAAAACGGGATAAAATTTACCCTATGTTTTAACCGTGTGCAGACCCACCATACCACTTTACTTTATTACATTTATTTTATTATTATTATTATTATTAAAGCCAGAAGGTGAGTGAGCCAAGCGAGCGGTGCCGCGGTAGCGGCCGCCGAGCGCCAGATCCCTTCTATTGTTGGTGAATCATTTGGAAAATGTTACCACCATGTGAGGGTCGCAATGTAATGTGGTGGGAACGAAGCGAGAAATGAATAGATGTTTAGTCACTTCTAGAGACCTTGAATGACTGCCGTTTACAGTAATACTTAAGGTGAAAGTGCCAGGGTAGCCCGCGAAATTCAAATATTCTTACGTTTATTGCAATTTGCAGCTGCGTATTGAGACAAACTCTTAAATGTGCCTATTTAATAAAAATAAAAGACGTTTACGAGTTTTTCTAAGTTTCAGAGTTATGTTGACGATTTAAATTCTCATATTTGTTACTGTCGCAAATATTTTTTTATGGGGAATTATAAAACGAGCGATTAAAAAAAAGCTTTGCGACTGATGATGACATACTGTATTAATAACTTGAGCGGTATGAATTTGAGTAAGCGAAAAATTAACTAAACTAACGACGAATATTGATTAATAATAAAATCCAGAACAAGCTTACAAAAAGTGGATTGTGATAAATCCATTTCATATATTAAAATTTTATCCGAGCGACTACATTACTAAGTGAGCGATTGGAAATACAGAGAGGGCAACTTCAATATTAAGATAGAATCGATTTCCTGTGGCCCACCGTACCACAGGCCATACCCCTGGTGGTATGGTGGGTCGTTTGGGTTAGGTTAGGTTAGAACTGTGACCATCAAAGCGCGAAGGCGAGCGAGCGCAGCGAGCGGTGCCGCGGCAGCGGCCGCCGAGCGCCAGATCCCCTCTATTGTATTGAAGTTTGTATTGAACATTCAACTCTCGTGAATGTCTTATCGCTAAATTGCTCATTAGTGTATTTTTCAAAGTGGTTTTTGTATTCGAAACACTTCATTTAAGATAAAATGCCGCTCAGTATAAAAAATACATTTGCCAAATATTGAAAAAAATGCAGGACGTAACGTTGACACTCAAACAAATATTAAGCCGCTCAAATACTATGAAGCTGCTCATTTTGTATTTTAAGTAACTCAAATTAATGTTTGTAAGATACTATTCTGTTGATTTTTCGTCACTTACAGTCAGTCGCTCACTTAGTAATTATATAACCCAAATTAATTAATTTTGACACTTAAAATTGTAATTTACAGTCACTCGTTTTATTGCTACCCTTTTTTTATTACAATACAACCTGAAACTGAGATGCAATTTGCAAAAAAACGTAAGAAAATTTTTATTTCGCGGGCTGCCCTGGAGCATTCCCCTTGATAGCTAACACCACAACATCTACAATAGTTGCTATGTAAAACCAAGAAACTGCTGGTTAGTCCAGCCACAATAATCTATCTTATTCTTACTTTCAGAACGTTCAAATCCTTCAGAAGTGGCAATTCGATCAGACGGCAAGAACCTATCGCGCGAAGAGCTCAAACGTAACTCTATGGCGATGCATGCGCTCTCCACAGCCGACAGAGATGCGCAGTCCGACAACTATAGCCTGCGGTCTTCTGCGGATGTATGTAACATTTCCTAAGGCAATTAAAAAGTGAAATTTACATGAAATAATGAACAAATGGAGTGATTACCCGTAATCAACCGTTTACTGCAAAAACAAAACTTCTGTCGTTAATAATTATTTGTCATTTCAAGTATTATTCTCTACACTTACAGTTACAACTAGCACGTGTTAAGAGTCAACAATTAATAATTTTAAAAACGTTCAATTAGATTCAGCTCGCTCACTAACTATATTCCACATTCAATTTTCATTAAATGATAATTAAAATACAAACATCATTATTAGATACAATAATTAAAACCCCAATTTGAATTACATAGTTATGTCGCAGTTTTAATCCTGCTGTTGAGCGCAGTCATTTCATTTTATTAGATAAACTTTTATTACTTCATTTGTTGATTATTCCGTGCCACTATGTTTTACACAATAACAGCTGATATACAATTGTTAAACTAACTGTAAGTTTAAAAAAATATATATTTTGAGTAATGATTTTCCAATAAACCACGTTCTAACAATTGTATTGTCATTGTTTTTTATTTGTAGTTATTGCATAGAAATAATGTAAAGTAGTAGGAATCACAATCTGAATATATTTTAACTGGTTTATTCGTCGATAAAATTTCACAACAATATGACTAAATCACAGTGTCTAAAAGAAAAAAAAAACTACCACAGAAAGTAAAGTTTGTAAGCATACCTCAACTTCTTCTGCAGATCTTGGACATATCATCAAAGCCGGTATCCGAAGCGGCACTGACAGACATCAGTTCGGACGCAACAGGCCACGCGGCTTGCGACATTGACTACGATTGTGATCAGTACGAATGTGACAGCTGGGATGAGTGTGAACAAGACAGCTTCTCTTAAACGTACAGTATAGCCACAGAGTATCGTATTCTTAACGGTACGGTCCCGAGCTACAGTATGACTACTCGGGATGTATGCTCCGCCCACTTCCATCGCAGGAATGATCTGCGATAAAACGCCTGTATTGACCTACTGCACGGCGTAAGATATGAGTAGACTGTGGTCAGGTATAGACAAGTAACATAGTGAAGGTTCAATTATTTAAGAAAAGTGGACATTTGTGTGCGAGTAAAAACTTTAAGGAGGTTGAAATAGAGGAATTTTATCTTTGGTTTGTTAGAATAAGGACCCAGCAGTATCAAGAAATTGTCGCCTATTTCGTAACATACGATCTCATTTATGAGGCTTATAATTGTATTGAAATTTAATGTGAATCATTGTTGTGAATCTACACTGTTGCCATCGTTGTTGCTTCGTCGCTGGTGCGAAAGACGTTCATAATGCAGCGAGTTTATCGGTCCGGTGGCTTCATTTGGAACTAACGAAATTACTATGAAAAGTGATAAGATCAGTAATTTTTTGTTCACTGACAGTGCCGCTGTTACCGAGCCATGGGAGCTTAATAGACTACACGTGTGCTGTCTAATGTAGGCGCGAAATCTAGCACTGCCTAAAATTATAGCTTTCGGTGTAATTACTAAATGTACACATCTGAGAGATTAAACCCTGATTTCTAAAAACCTGATAAATTCTCGTGTCAGCTGCTGTAATTGGTTGATCGAAATAGTAGCATTAATGAAGTAACCAATCATGCAAGTTTCGGAACTGTGCCGGTTTTTAGTAGCCAGGGGTTAAAAACATATATTAAGGGTCTGTTTCACCACCGGTCAATAGGCACTATTGGCCAGATATATTCAAAAATATAATGTAATTTATATTAGATGAAACTAGCTTATGCCCGCGATTTCCTGAATATCTGCGTGGTTTTATTTTTTTGCGGATTCCTCATAATTTTTGTAAAATAGCCTATGGTACTTTTTATAAGTCCGTGTGGTGTCGGACGTAAAGAATAGCACCATCCCATATCCTCCCGTGGGTGTCGTAAGAGGCGACTAAGGGACTTACCAGAGAATGGGCAGCAGCGTTCTCTGTGCCTTTGTAACAACAATACTGCGAATGCCAATCCGCCTGCGAAGCGTGGCGATTATGACAAAACCCCCCCTTGGGGAGGCCTATGTCCAGCTGTGGACGTCTTTAGGCTGAAATTATGACTTTTTATAACATCAGCTATTTGCCAGTGAAAGTTACATCAAACTCGGACCAACTGTTTAGGAGATTAGCCGGATCAAACTGAGAGACACAACTTCTGTTTTTTTTTTACATGTACCGTGTAAAGCACCCGCGACGGCACTTAGTAAAAAGTATTTTGGAAACAGACACTTTTATTTGTATAGACCTGCGAAATAATTTAATCTGAACATTTTTGAAGGTGGTGAAAAAGACCCTAAATATATGAATTCTTCTAATTCTTGTAATTAGTTAGCTATTATGATAGAATTGGTTGGGTCATAAATAGAGTATATTTTTTTAATTAGAAGGTGTGTTGCTTTTTCTCCATTATGTTGTCCAATACCAATAAGTTGTGCGTTAAGCAGTATTAAGTTTAGCTTGTAAAGAATATCTTTATTCTATGATAATAATGACATTAATTTGTAGCATTAAATTCGGGTGAGAATTGAGACCAAAATTGATATAGGCGTAGACTCTTTTCGTAATAATCATTCGTTTCTTTCTCTAGTTTTAAAAATAAATATTTTAAGTTTTATGATAAGTAATTTGATGCTAAAATTCGATAAAATGTTGCTAAATAAATGATCTCAATACATAAATAAATGTTAGGAATTGCGTAAAATCACTTGTTTACATTAAAAGCACTTTGTGATTATATTTGCGGAGTCTTGCCATGTTATAAATAAGATATAAGATTTAATTGTTTCCTGTAAACAAAATCTATCACCTATTCATCTATTATATACATCGTGGCAATTTTAATCGTCAACTTAGGGCTCTTTCACACGAGCGGCATGTTGTCAACGGCAGAGGTAACTGCAACCGTCGACACGCGTCAACGGCAGCCGTCGACATGCCAACGTACACACGACGACAACCGGCGACGACAGAAAGTTGAAGTTGGCAAATCGACGGCTGCCGCTGACGCATGTGTAAGAGCCCTTAGAACGGCAGACCACTTTATGATTGTATCCAATGACTACTAACCACAGATATAGATAGACCTAGATAACGCAAAAGCAACTACTTCGCGTGCCTAACTTATGATAAAAAATCGTAAGTAAAAAAATAAAGTAAACGTTTCCTTCCATCGGTAAGTCATTTTGTGATTAATATTATGCGTAATTAATTTACAAAACAGTTATTTTTAATCTAATACCCTCAGTAATACCTGGTAATACCAAATTTAGGAAATACAAAACATTCGTATTACATTGTGACGTCCAAAAAATGGCACGCTTGGTTTTCATACAGATCGTGATACTTGCTTTATCTAGGTCTATCTATATCTGTGCTACTAACCATTCATTAACAACATATTATAGGTACTTATGAACATTATTTTGAGTACCTAATAAAATATAATTATGAAAATATTATTCAACAATGATTACGATGATGCCACGATGTTTTTATTAGGTACACTTTGAAATAGTCAATAATAGCACTGAGCCGTCTTCCTATTGTTGAAGCTGTTATTTCTAAAATATTATATGACTAAGGCCACGGTCATACAGTCGACAGCACGTGCTAACAAACCCAGTGTAAGCTGGCCTGTTATTCTATTGAAACTCCTTACGACGCTAGGTCAGCTCAAGACCAGTGTTGGCAAAAAATTTACTGATAGCAGTTTACTATGTGCGACCGCAGCCTAAGTCTTTGTTACACTATCTTGAGGCCATAATTCTCTTCCATAGTTACTCTTGTTACGATATCTAAGAATACATTTCACGAAACACTACGTTTACAAACCCTCCTAGTGCAAAATGAAGCCAAAACGATTATTTGTCGTATACATTTGTTATTGTTTAATTTACTTAAGTCTTGTGCTAGAATTACATCTGCATAATATAAATATGTGTTAGACATATTCAAATCTCTAGAAATAGAAAAATGAAATGCTCGGCTCAAGTTCATACTACCTATCATATTTTCACTTCAAAATCTGCAGTGAACTGTTGTGGCTAATTACACTTTCCCTGCATAACCATCAAACATCACAGTCTGCTGGAAAATTAACAATTCGGTGTCATTTTTTAAACTTGCGGGATGTGACAAGTTGAAGCACCCCCTGCGCCGGTTGAGCCATTATTGTTCAAGGTTCACTTTTATATTTCTGCTTACATTACACTGGTTTACGAGTAATGTGTAGGTGTACTTGAAGCACATGCATCTAAATTATTTATCATTATATTAGTAAGATAGCTTATAATTAAAAATAAATTTCCAGAAGTGTACAGTGAAATCTTATTGCAATGTTATTTATCTGATTTATTTCAATTTTGCCAAAATCTCAACAAGTATTGCAATAAAACTTCATTGTAAAACATCCAACTCTTATGACTAAAATTACCGAAAATCAGTATTAAGACAATACTATAGATTTTCCTACTGTCTAATTACTAACCTAGTTTTAGAGTAGAAATCCTAAAAGAACCAAACCTGTTCATATTATTTAGATAAAATTGTAAATATCATGAAGTAAAATGTTAACATATCTGTGTTGGGTTCAAATTATTCGATTTTCAATGGTTTACGACCAAAGTGGACTAGCTACTTGTAGCATTGGCGATCGGTGATTTTGAGACCTCATCACGTTTTCTGCGTTCGATTGCTGCATCGCAATCGCGTCTTATCTTGAGTAGCTGCAGCCTCTTCAGCTTCCGAAACAAAACAACTAAATCGATCAATAAATTTAATGCTAAATGATGCTAGTCTGCTTTGGCCATATAAAATTGTTATAGTTTCAGTACAATTTTATATGCAGTACCATAGAACAGTATTTAATTTAATTGATATAGTAAGGATTATATTTTTGTAGTGATTGATTACTCATTTGTGTTAATTTCAAATGTAGTGATTATTTATGTCCGAGGCGTCCGTTTCTTACTTAGTGCCTTACGACGGACGGCGGGTTACTTTGCTCGTGTAGGACGCTGTGACCACTCATCGTAAATAAACGATATGAATTCCCAATTGTTATTTTATTACTGACTAGCGACCCGACCTGGCTTCGCATGGGCCTATAGCCTTCCCCGGTAAATGTGGACTATCCAACACAAAAAGATTTTTTAAATTCGAACCAGTAGATCCTGAGATTAGCGCGTTCAACCAAACAAACAAACAAACTTCAGCTTTATAATATTAGTACATACAGATACTTTGTTGAAGTTAAGTTCTTTTTTTGACTACTACCAAGGTCTTTATGGACTCTGCTCACCAACAAATATAGAAGCTAGGTTTCCTTACATATGATAAAGATCATACTAAATTATGGCAATGTAAGTGCGAAAATTCCAGCAGGTTCTTTATAAAAAGTCGGTTTAACTAAACAGTATATGGAATAGGTATATACGTCCGAGGTGATAATAAATATTATGAAAATGGCCAAAGTGGTTTATCTTAATAGCAATAAATTACAGTACAATAATGGTTTTTTCGCTGATAAGCTCAGAATAAAAGCAGATAAGTATCGATGTTTTTCAGATAATATTTGGATGGACAAGGATCCAAGCACTTTTAAGCACACTGGCAAATTAACTGAATATTAAAGATAGGGATAATAATTCAGTATCCCGCGGTGCGCCGAGGCCCGCCGCGCCGCCCGCGACGACCGCGTACGGCGTACGTCCCGTCCCCGACCCTTGTCCGTGCCAGCCTGCGTCACTAAACCCGTAGCTCTCCATTACTGC
The DNA here is from genome assembly GCA_947361185.1 of Charanyca ferruginea. Classification (NCBI taxonomy): domain Eukaryota; kingdom Metazoa; phylum Arthropoda; class Insecta; order Lepidoptera; family Noctuidae; genus Charanyca; species Charanyca ferruginea. The sequence goes on along the minus strand of OX376058.1, from coordinate 22,998,274 downwards.
CCTCCCCAAGCCCGTACCCCACAAGGAGTGCCTTAGAGGATATATACCGCTCTAAGAGGGGTGCTTAAAGCATGTAGAGCAGTGAACGGAAAACAGTTTTATTTCCGTTCACTGATGTAGAGTCTTTTGCCCTGGCAAAAATCACCACAGGAAAGTTCGGTTAAGCAGCCAACAACCTCCTATAGAAGGTTGACGTGCGGGATGCAATTCTGAAAAAAAATAAAAATAAATTGTATGTCTTATCCATGGCTCGCCGTAGTAACAGAGTACCTACTTAACAATAATCCAAAATATTATTCACTGAAATCTACCAATGTTCTGTTTGACAGCAGTATTATTTATTTTTATGATTGGCAAGACCGGCACAATTATGTCAAATTGCATGGTGGTGCGTCGCTTTTTTGCCAATCATTGCCGTATTATTACGAAAATACCCGTATTTACGCCTCGACAACAGAGAAAATTCATTTGTGCACATAATAGAATAAATTTCGTTTCCAAAAAAAGTTTATTGGTAAGATTATAATTTGTTTACTTTGTCAACTCGAGCGCAATATGTGATGATTTCTACGATAACAATTTGAATTTGAACTTTTTGTCCTACTTATTTGGTGTGCCAGTTTCCCGCTGCAACATTAAAATATGTTATTTATGTCAGCATTACAAAGATAGGTTTTGCAAAGTCAAAATAACCTTAAAGTTGTTTGAGAAAATTATCAACCTTCGATCAAACTGATGTCTCATTAAGTGGCATATCCGCTATATTGTGCGGCATAGTGTCGACCTTATTTCTTTCTAATGTATCTTGTTTGTGCTGTTGTCATGCTGCGGTCGTCTAACTATTTTCGCTTATAAGTAAGAACATTGAATGTTGATTGAAGAAACACATCGCCACTGTATAGTATGAGCCTGTTATAATACCTATTAATGACCAGGCTTGTTCTCTAAATATGTGCCGATTAAGCTCAATTGAATGTACCTTATATCTACTAGTTGCTGTATTACTTTTGGATCTATAGGCCTGACAATGCTAATTTTGTTGACTGAAAGTGTTTGTCTAAGTAATTTAGGTTTTCTGAACTATTTTCTTTTTACTTAATTTCCAATAGGAAACCATAGCCTACCTATTTAGTTATAAATAGCACATTAATTTCCAAACGCTAGCACTGTAGGTGCAATTTTTAATTGGCAATTTTAATAATTTACTGCCACTAACTGACCTGATTCAAGTGTATTCTCAGTTGTACTTTTAACAATATTTCATAAATTGGTATTTACAGCCTTATCCCCATGATGGTGGTATACAGAGACTTTTTTATGCTACCTACTGCAATCTTCACATTTTCTTTTTGCTTTTTGCCCAATCATGCTTCGTTTCAATGCACGCAGGTTGAAAGTTCTTCACTTTTGGTCTATTTGGCGGAAATTAGCAATCAGGTTAGTAATGTCACACGCTTCTCTTATTTTTTATACTAGAAATGCCTCTACTATGTGCCTCTGTGCAAACTTCACATTTTAACTACTAACTACATCATGATAGAATAAACTGTGTCATTAAATTGAATTATAATTTGAATTGCGAAAAACTTGCAACACGCACCTCTTACATTAACTGCATAATAATCAGGCAAATTCCATTTCCTATGATATATGGCTTGTTAAAACAATAGGCCTTGGTATTTTCACACACAGTACTACTTGTAGAATTTCCTTTGTACAGTCTATAATGAAATGTGTTAATTATATCTGTATGTTCTTCTAACACTTGTATATAAAGATAACATTTTATTCATTTTAAACTTATAAGTGTAAACAGTAGTAGGTATATTTTTATCATTAAATGAAACGTGAGTATTAGGTTTGTTGGTATTGGTTGGTACGTCCTTCACAGTAAGTTAATCTGTTTTTATTAGTTTAAAAGGTATACATATTTATCTTTGTACATTAAATTGAAAAAAGACTTGGTTTCAAAGTATGCTCACTTAAACATATTATTTATAAAAATCTGGAATAATGGTTTAAGTTAATGTGGAATTCCTTTACTCATGTTTTCAATCAATTATTTCTAGTTTCAAATTTTTAGCTGACTTACTCCTTGACAGTTCGAAAGTGCTTCTTTATGGTTCACTAGCTGACCTGACAGACGTTGTCCTGTCCCTAACTATCTACACCACCAGACTACCTAGCTACCTACCCTACCCTACACTACCTACCTACCCTACACCTACCCTACACTTGCCCTACACCTACCCTACACCTCTTATTTTCAAATCTCCTGGTACATTGGACCACTTAGGTATTTACCAGGAGAGCAGATTGCGCGCGACTTCTTCCACTTGTATTTTCCCAAGGACCCCTAATTTTTTATTAATGCAATATAGCCTATGTTACTCAGGGATAACATAGCTTTCGATTGGTGAAAGAATTTTCGAAATCGGACCAGTAGTTTTTGAGTTTATTCGTTACATACAAAAATACAAATCTTTCCTCTCTATAATATTGATAAAGATATAAAAATAAATTTAATTTGTTTCGATAATTGTTGTGATTTTGATATTGTATATTTTCTCAAGATTTATAGTGAAGATAATTATCAATCCATACAAAAATGCTGGTAATATTGCCCCACAGCATTAACTCTCTTTTAGCTTAATTACATAAATTCCAAATAAGTGCTCTAATCTATAAAAGTAAGTACTTCGTTATCGCGCTTTTGTCTCTACTCCAAACACGATATACGTTTTCATATCTAACAAAACATTCAGCGAGAGTAGATACATTTATCTCTTATTTACTTCAGTTATCAATCACGTACGAGACTCAATACATTCTCAAATAATAGCGAATGTCCAACTAAGAATAGTGCACGTATTAAGAACATAATAATATAACTATTATTACATCTACACAACACTTTCACTGGTTTTGTAACGGTCCATAACAACGTCACGTAAGTACCTGCCTTGAACTATTAATAGATCGGTAATAGAATATAGTCTGAGGTCTTGTGCTGGCATTTCACATGGCGTAATAGTTCAAATATTCGCCTTATTTGGATAATACAACATTTACCCTAGGGATATTGAAATAAAGTCGATTTTGTATTACCCAAGTAAGGCGAATATTTGCACAAATAAGCCAAGTGAAGTGCCAGCATTACAATAAGTACAAGCTTCTATACTCCATTCATTGAAACAGTTTTAAGGCTATTGTTATTATATAATGGTAGCATGTGATGAGCTTCGTTTTTAGCTATTTCCATTTGAAATATAAGTATCACTAAAATGCATGTCATCAATAAAACCTAATAACTCTCGTTATTTGTCCGCTTTTTTGTCTAATATTATAACAAATTTTAATGGAGTATAGATTTTCTCAATGTGAGGGCTGAGTCTGGGTTGCTTAAAATATTTGACACATGAATGGCGGAGTCGTGGCATACGCGTACTATATATAAAAATCTCAATCAACTAAACACTTTGTTCTTCGCCCCTCCCAGACCAATAACTATGTATGGCAAGCCTATCCCTTGGGAAAAGCGAGCCAATTAGCTAGAGGTGTGACTCTCAGCCATCACCGTACTTTCGAAGAGCACATAAAGGCGGTGTGATCGCGCGCCTCCTTCGCTCGCGGTAGGCTGAGGCTCCACCACTTCATATTCAATGTACGAAGCAACTCACTCAAGTACAAATTGCGCATTTACACCACGTGCATTCGTCCCAACATGAGCTCTGCCTGAGCCGTATGCAAAGCATACATGCAAAGCATACATGCAAAGCCATTCCGTCTCCATAGGATGTAGACCCTCCAAAACAGATTTTTGTGAAAAATTACGGGAGCCCCGGTCCATCTTGACCTAAAAATCCCCACCATCCAGCAGTTCATGAAACGCACCTCTAAGCCCTTCTTTAACTCTGCTGAAAAACACCTCTACCCGTTGATCGTATCAACCGCCCTTACCTACCGAGACATAGACAAGACATACCCTGACTGACCCCGACGACGCTGTAACTCTCCTCCAGGAGAGTAAGTAATAGGACTACTAGCAGGCTCAGACATCACAAACACAGACCGCCGCGTCGTTATTCCATCTTCGCCGTCGAGGCCCGCTGCGACAGCCTCGTACATTCGAGTCAGCCCCCGCCGCCAAGCCTGTAGATTTTTTTTTATTATTATCAAATAGGCTTGCGTTTGACCGCAATTCACCTGATCTTAAGTGATGATGCGGCCTAAATTGGAACACGCTTGCCTAGGATGAACCGGATCACTCGTGTCTTGAAGATACCTAGATTATACTGATCAGGGAACAGAGAGGCTGGCAGCGAATTCCACAGTCTGGCAGTTTGCACAATAAATGTGGAATCAATGCGCTTGGTTCGAGACCGTGGAACTTCAACTTCAAGCATATAGCGGTGACGCTTCGCCGTATCTCTGCTCGTTCGATCATGGAATGGGGATGGGGGAATGAATTTGTGCAATTCCAAAGCACACTCCGAAATATACCCGATAAAAGACTGATAGGCTAGCAACGGTGCGGCGACGGCTTTAACTTCGTCCCTAAATAATCGAGATCCGGACCAGCCTCTGCCAGTAACGCCCTAAGTCGAGCCCCGTACACCACGGGGGGTGCCCTTAGCGTGTAGTCGCTAAGTTTTTAAGTTTCTGCTCTGACTGGAGGCCTTAAATTCACTTTTAAGACACTACAGAAAACTCCGGTTAAGAAGCCGACAACCTCCTTTCTTCTTTTTTTTTCCTGGGTGGAAAATCCTCATGGATGTCCTCCGCTCTGGGAATTCCCGTACATTTTCAATCACGTATCATTTTGAAGGAAACTGACTAACCACAAGACTGGATATTAGTGCCCTTATCCTATCTATACCTGACCAAAATATGGCTAGAATACTTTTGCATGGAACGGGTTGTCGATACTCTAAAGGTTGCATTCATTTAGCAAGGTCGAAAGCATTTGATTAAATGTTTCATCAAAACACTCTAGATTTGTTTTAGAAAGTATTTTGGATTCAGAAGCGTTATGCTCATTTTTATATCAAGGTAATGTTTGGTCGGTCGCTCTCGGAGGGCTAACGTTGACTGATCAATATAGTAATTTCATTCGGTTTCCCTCTTTGATTTATAAGAACCACCGACTCTCAGTACACCTGAAATTATTACGATCCGGTACCGTAAGTGTGAAGCACGGTCTGAAATCTTACAGTAGGTACCGTCTTCCTAAACTCGACTGCATCGGCCGTTCGGGATGTTGTAGACGTGTTAATCGGGTCCATGATCTTAAATGTGTGCTCTTCTATATACTAATATTATAAAGAGGAAAGATTTGTATGTTTGTATGTAACGAATAAACTCAAATACTACTGGTCCGATTTCAAAAATTATTTCACCATTAAGGCCTACGCAGACCACACTACACAGACTACGGGACGGCATGGCAAGGGATTTAAATTTTTACTTATGGACATTCAAACGTATCGATATAGAAATACGACATAAATTGCTATGCTTTCAAATGATACCGTGGCATCGAACGGGATGCCACGGCATAATTTTGCCCCTTGCTATGCCGTCCCGGTCTGCGTAGGCCTTTAGAATGCTATATTATCCCTGAGTAACATAGGCTATATTTATCAATTGAAAAAATTAGGGATCCTTGAGAAATTTCACGCAGACGAAGTCGCGAGCAAAGTGCTAGTTGTTAATAAAACACGTAATTACGTGCGATAACAGCGTTAGTTGGTAGTAATATGATAAGAGCAATACGGTACTGTGTGTCGAATGGATCCTAGACATGCTTTAATGTTTAATGAAATTCAGTATCATGAAGTGTTTGTTTTTCTTACTCTTCCGCTGTTTATTTTTAGATTTATTTCGTTGCGGGATAAGACACGACAGTTAAATAATTTCTCCGGGACTCGTTGAACTTCATTGCGTCGGCGCTTTTCTGGCGGTCACCACTGTTCATTCTGGCTTTCAAGAGTTGCAGTTGTTAGTAAAATAGTGACGGACATGCCCGTAAAGAATAAATATTCGAAATTTTCACAGACTTCTAGTTTAGAGAGGTTAAACCAAACGATATGAGAGTTCCTCCATACAATTTCAAAGCTTTTACCGAGGCGGAAATTATATTATTTTTAGTTTGTATAACGTCATGACCTAATCAGGTTTTAACTATTATCCTTAATTACTCAGGGGTAAATACCCCCGAGTACAACACAACAAACGTGACTGCTTAATTTCCCCACATGCAAATGAAAACTTGATTAGGAAAATTGAATTGAGAACTGCAAATGAGATCATTTCGATTTATTTTTTTTTAATATCGAGGATCAATTTTCATACAAAATTAATATGCTGAGGAAGAAGAACTGATGACGGTTATTATTATTTTACACATTTTTCCGCGTAATTGTGACACACGCGAGAGAGCTTCGTAGGCACTTCCAAGTTCTACTTGTATTTTCTATTTCGTGTGTCGCACATATCGAAATTACGGGATTTCTGTTAAATTCTCAATTCATGAGAATAATTTATATTCTTTTGATATTCAAAAAATTACAGCAAACACATCACACTCCTGATGCCGTTATCATCCTAACGGCTGTTATTTCAAACTGGGGCGAACATAAAAAGCGTTCATTATCTGCCTAGCCTTTTGCTAACTGTGTTAGAGTCGGCTTCCAGTTTAACAGGATGCAGCTGAATATCAGTGTTTTATATGGATCGACTGCCTTTCTGAGCTCCACAACCCAGTTACTTGTTAACACGATATTTCTCGGTATGACTGGTTGTCAGACTTTTTAGCTTACTGACTATCCTTAACGACTGTTAAAAATGTTCTGTGGCTTTACGTGCTCTAACTTCCCAGTTTAGATCGTGATCAGACTGGATCATTGTAGAAACTTCATACTCCGCCATCTAAGTGTCTTGCCTACCTTAACACACATGGTTGGAAGTGCATACACACGTGCAAAAAGCATAACCAACATGTGTGTGTGAAATCTTAAAAGCTTTAATTAAAAGTGTCAGATACTTATGTTGTAGCAGGAGCATAAATATTAAGCAAAATCTAATCTCTTTATCAATTTTTTTTAAGACGGGTATACCATTTATAATCGCATCAGTACCCAGCAGGTTCCCGGGACAAACTAACAAACTAGTATGACTGCAATTAGTAACGGTCGTATCCAGCTAAAAGTTGTGACTAGGTCTAAATCGAGGAATCGGGAAAGTCTAAAGTCCTTCTGCATGCATGACAATCTCAATAGACCGATTTAAGATTAGATCGCATTGTTGTGAGCAAAAACTGAAAGGAGCATTAGGGTTTACTTTGAAAGGGTCCTACATATAATGAGAAGCAAATAGGGTATTTACCCTTTTTGCTGTATGTACGCAAGTGAAATCAGGTAATCATCGATTTTTCTAAAACGAAAACGTTAAATTTAAAGTTGCCCCGGCCGCTCTCCCAGTCTTGTCAAGACTTCTTGGCTTGTTTTGTTTCCGTTATAAACCAGCTTAGTTTAAATGTCAAGAGACTACATTATTATTATGTGATTTAATAATAAAATAAAATTGATTTTAATAATGTTTCTTTATCCACGAAACGTGACCTTATGTTAGTTTCGGTTTCGACCGAAACTAAGACCGAAGACGAAATTTGGTTGACGTGCAGCCGTATAACTAGTTTCGATCGGTCACTAGTTATAATATTTATAACGTTTAGAATATTGTTTTTATAATCAATCGGCATTGCTCAGTATGTTAACTTCTCAAACAAAACCTGTTTGGTCGGAAACACATCTTGACTGGCTATTAAACAAGTAGAAGAAAAAACAATCACGTCAAATAATGGATGAAAATTATCAAGAATGTCTATCAAAAACGTCACGAGCGCCGTATTTTCGGAGATCGATCACCAGAAAGCCGATTGTAGTTACAAAACGGTTGGTTGGCTCCGATGGTGTTACCATATAAGTCGTTGGTTTCCCCGAAACCGGCCAGTCTTTACCGAGTCTTAGAGCGCGCAAGGTTCGCCATGCGTGTCTTTAAATATGCGTGTGTTGTGTCAGTGTGTGCGTTGTTGCAGTGCGCCGGCGCATCCAGTTCAGCCCCGGAGATAATGACCTTCCAGTACCCCGATGCGAGGAGGGATGACAGCGTCGTCGATGATTACCACGGCGCTAAGGTACTGTTTCAAAAATTCAGTACTCAAATCTTTTACTCTCTTGTTATTAGGTATGTTTATAAACAATCGCTATTAATTATTAAGATTAGATTATGATAAATAAAAATAGCTTCTGTTTTTCCACTGCGTAAGTACCGACGCGAATGTAGACAATAAGGCATGGATGTAAACAATGCAAGTAAACAACAACTGAACTCGAGAGTTTCATTAGCGTATTATTAATTGTCGGAAAATACGACAACAAAGCACAACGAAACTGCACAAGTCTTGTATTCGATTACTTGTAGTAATAAGTGACGCAACTATACAATGGTAAAGCTGTTCTACATATACACTTAATACCTAGTCTATAATAATAACAGGAAACTTCACAATTTATTATTTTAATCAGCTTTTTACAAGTAAAGGTCATGGAGTAACCAAATCAATATGTGACACAAGACAATTTTATCTGTCAACAACCCAATTATTTGAATAATAAAAAAAAAATATTTGTCCATTTATTGTTAAAGGGAGGTTACAAAATTTGTAACCTCCCTTTAACAATAAATGGACAAATATTTAATTTAATTTATCTAAATAAATAAAATCAAAAGCTAAAAGCTCACTCCACCGGTTATTAACATAAATACGTGTTTTACGTTGGTTTTGAATGTCTTTGGAGGCACGTAATTTCCATTTAAATCGACCTGTGTAAAGGACACTGCTTCAAGCCACATAAAATGTGTATAAAAAAATAACTTTATTTCACGGTCAAGCACTCTCGTTATGAGATTAAATACTCTGGGTCACGCCGTCAACCTTGGCTATAATACCAATGCACGACGCGCTCAAGCCATTCGGCAGCTATTGTTTTTCGTTAAAAAAATGCCAAAAATACTACAGGCAATCATTGCAAAAAATAACTCTACAGTCCTCAGAGTACTGTTTTATTTAATACTATACTACATTTACAATAGCATTAGACAGAAGTTGAAAAAGGTTCTTTTTAATGCACACTTTGTAACAACAGTACAAAAAAAACATGTTACAGATACGATAGCCGCTGAATTTATTATAATCTATTTTTACAGCAGCTGTCGCACTTAATTATAACCATTTTAATAATTTCTCTAAAGAAATTATGTAGCTTTCATTTAGTTGTGTTATTTAATTCCAATTTAAAATGACAGTGTCTATGCTAAAAATCTAAAAGAAGCAGGGGTGAACAATACCTGGAACGTTATTCGTTTCACAATAATTCTAACAAATTTTAAATGTTACCTAATCTCTAAAAGACTTTTATTTTGTTTATATTATTATATACGTCCATATTTAATACTACCTTAGATCAATTTATCAAAGTTATGTTAAAACAATTTTAATTACAATTATTATAACTTGTCTTTGAAATAAAATGTTTTGCATTCCTGCTTCTACGAGCCTCTTTTTTCTAATGCTATTATAAATAGAGTATAGCTTCTGCCCGAATTCAAGCATACTATAAAACATAGCGTGTGCTGACCCTAAGATTTTTTGTAATTGGACCAGAGCCTGTAGACAACATCCCTTTTCTATTAGCGTTAACGCCAACGGAAAAATCATATTGTATGTAATTTGACATATTTGCATTACGTGACTACTGACTGGTAAGCAAACGTCAACTCCATACAATTTGATTTTTCCGCTGGCGTTAGCGCTAACAGAAAGGGATTTGTCTACAGGCCCTGAATTTCAAAGATGCTTTTTTTTGTAAGATGTAACAAACAATATTTTTTATTATTTTTTACTTTTGCTTTATGCTTTTGGACCAAATCCTTTCCAGCCTTTCCAAGTTTCATCGAGTCGAAATTTAAAGTCTTTAAATTTTTGCTCTTTCTTAATTTAATAACACCTCGTCATAACAAAATCCTCTCAGTCCAGAGTTACTATGTGATCCTAATATCATTGAAGTAACGAAATACCAAATTTCGATGCGATGAAACTTGAGGAAGATGCTAAAATCCACTCATCAATTACAAAAGAGCTGATTATCTCCAAACGACTGAGCGAATCGTAACTAAGAACACTCGATTTAATCACCTTACCACCACATAGACTGAGAAAACGGATTAAGTCACTGTGAATGTAGCCAGGTTCGTCCTACTAGTTTCGATGGCATACGGCCAACCCAAACAAACAAGCCGCAAACTAATTGGACGAACCCGGCTACATTCACAGTGAGGTAATCGTTTTCTCAGTCTATAATGTGAATTGCGATTCGCTCAGTCGTTTGGAGATAACCAGCTCTTTTCTAATTGATAAGTGGTTTTTCGCATCTTCCACAAGTTTGATCGAGTCGAAATTTGGTATTCCGTTACTTCAATGATAGTAGGATCACATAGTGTGAACCGAGAGGATTTTGTTTTGACGAGGCGTTATTAAATTAAGAAAGAGCAAAAATTTAAAGACCCGGGGAAAGGCTTTGGTCCAAAAGCGGGACATCACGGGCTAGTATATTAAAAAATAAATAAATATTGTTTGTTACATCTTACAAAAAAAAGCATCTTTGGAAGTTCAGGGCCTGTAGACAAAATCTCTTTCTGTTAGCGTTGTGTAACAATACTCACCAAGGGCGTCGCCAGGGGGGGGCAGGTAGGGGCAGCTGCCCCCCCCCCTAGACACTCAAAAAGATGAAATAAAAAAATTATTTAAATTTTATTGATCAAAAAGAAGGATCTCGCTTGAATTCTTCAATATTAAAATCTTGCACCTAATTGAATATTTTATTGCTTCCAAATTATTATTATCCCATTGTTCTATTGTTTATCCTATATTTTGTCGAAAATTCTTTTTATGGTAATGAATATAATAATTTTCATTACAATTTTTATTGCCCCCTAAGCTCAGGGGGCACCCCGCCCCTGGCCAGCAAACAGTCAGAATATAAATACAAATTATTTCTGTTCTTGGCCTAGCCACTTTAACCAATCAGCTGTTATGCAATTGATTTATGAATTTGCGTGATATTTCAATTTCTTTAATTTATATTATCATTTTATGTTATCTGAAAATGACTCCTTAACTCTGCCAAAGTGCCAATGCTTCCTTTAATTCTTCTGCTGATGCAAGTTTTATTACACCCTTGGTGACTTTGTGCGTCGGGGCTTTAGTCAACAGAAAGGCTTTTTTTATGTCTAATGTCTGCCACATCAATACACAAATTGTGTCAAGTCACTTGACCTGTTAGAGACCTTTTCTGATGTCTACGTTCACGCACATCGTTCTGATTTCTGAGAGTTGGCTCAAACCTCACCTTCTCTCAACCTACCTTTTTTCCGGTTTCGTTCTTATCCGTAATAATACAATTGGAAAGGCAGGAAATGATGTGGCTGTTTGTCTTCGTAGCAATTTTCCTTTCAATATCTTTGCTTCTTCTCCTTCACTTTACAGCTGTGCCTCCGCGAGTAGGTACCTCTTTCTGGAGATCCATATCAAATGTGTTAAAACCCTATGGTGTTGTCCATTGTCAGAGCATACACATTGCGTCAATATGCCTCTTGTTCCCGTAAACTCCTACTCATCATCGAGTCTGTTAGTCTCGATGTTCTTCCTCTGCAACCGACTTACTTATTTTAATATCTCAGGGGATGACACGTGGCTCGAATTAGTACTAACGACCTGTCTCTCTCTTGTGTCCACTTATGGTCAGTATTCTGAACCTGGCTTTTCCAACCATGACCTTATTTTCCTCTCGTATGTTCTAAAACAAAACCTAAACCGGTTCATAAAGGTCTGTATACGTGTTGTTTTACTATCTCCCCTCCTTCTTATCTAATGTCCCACTTTCAATATCTATGTTCTTCACACTCTAGAAATCTACGGATTTCTAACAATCTTATTATCTTGCTTAGCCCTCCTCATACTTCAGATTTTTTAATTCCTCCTTTTATGTCCAGCTCATTTCTGGTATGCGCTTCCTCTCGATATCAAAACGGCCTCCACCATTTAAGCGGAAGATGTAAATTTATTTTAGCATAAATAAGTATGCTTATATGTATTTGTTTTTACTTGATAAAATGAAACGTAACCAGTTCAGATCCCTATCTGAACTGGTTACGGGGCCCTCCCCATCTTTGTTTTCGCACCGGGGCCCCTGGTCACGTAGCTACGCAATTGAATTGTATAGTCAAGAGTTTTGTGACGTCTGCGCTGCGATAGCGCAGCGTTCAGGTCACGTAGCTACGCAATTGAATTGTATAGTCAAGAGTTTTGTGACGTCTGCGCTGCGATAGCGCAGCGTTCAATTATCTGCAGAGGAAACGCCGATGCCGCGGCGTCTGTGCTGCGCATACGATCATCGAACGCCTACGCTTTAGAAACGCTAGAGTGAAGGGGCCCTAGTAGTACAAGCGTCGCCCGTAGGGGTAAGACACGCACTTCCAGTAAGGCTTCATGTGCTTTTGACTGTATTTAAAATTCATGCTATTCCCATCCTCCATATATCAAGTGGGCCCCCCCCCCTAGGCGATCGGCTGGCGACGCCCTTGATACTCACGATTTGTTTAATGGTAAGTTAATCACCTTTCCAACAAAAAAAAAAACCAAATAGAAATCGGTGCAGTCGTTTTGGCGCTACGATGCCACACATAGACAGATTCGTGCACAGATTAACACGACAAACCGGGTGTTGTTTATCTATATAATGTATGTATTTACAAAAAAAAATGTATTAGCTGTCTGACACCCATAGTACAGGGTCTCCCTAGTTTGGGGTCAGATGGCCGTGTGTGAAAATGTCCCCACACATATATGATAAAAATAATTTCATCATCATCATTTCAGCCGAAAGACGTCCACTGCTGGACATAGCCCCCCTCCCCCCCAAGTGTTGCCACATTGACCGGTTCCGTGCGACTCGCATCCAGCGGATCCCCGCAAAAATAATTGAATTACTAATAAAAAGTACCACACTTAGCACTGTTGCTGCATCGATAATAATATATTACCATTTATTTGAACCTCTGCTGTACCTATAATGAAGATTATTTTTTCGGAATTTATTGCGATATCGATTGCAATGCAAGCCAAAACTGACGACACGGTTGGTGCAGTGGTTGAGCCATTGACTGCTGCGCTGCGTGTCGCGGTTTCGATTCCCGCACGGAATAAATATTTATTTGTATGGCCTATAGATAGTTGTTCCGGGTCTGGCTATTCGTGTATGTGAGTTTATATGTTTTGTAAACTCACCCACGAAACATGAGAAATTCCTAGTGTGGACCAAAGTTAAAAAAAAAACAATTCGGCGCCTTGGGCGATTTTTGATTGAAAGTAATATTTTTTTTTTCATGGGTATTTAAGTTGTGTATACAGTTTGTATGTCCTTTACACTGTTTGAACAAATTTTTGTATACATTTATTAAAAAAAAATCGGTACTAATACATTATTGCCTTGCTGGTGCTGACAAATACAATGTTTAGTCTAAAATATCAATTTAAAGATAGATAAAATATACTTTACTAGCTGATGCCCGCGGCTTCGCCCGCTTGACAAACCTTCCTCTTGAATGACTCTATCTATTAAAAAAACCCGCATCAAAATCCGTTGGGTAGTTTTAAAAATCTAAGCATACATAGGGACAGACAGACCTGGCGGGGTTCTTTGTTTTATAATATGTAGTGATTTAACACCAAACTTTTAACAACTTTTTTAAGTGAGTACAATATCGTTTAAAATAAAAGTAGTAACAAAATATCTAGAAAATGTTTTGGTTGACCTTTAATCACGTAGGTATGTATGTATGTTCGTGATTCTCTCCAAAACTACTGATCAAATTGTGATGGAGTTTTCGCTCTTCGACTGCATATTTATTTGCCTAAATAATCAAACGACTGTCGAATCAACGTAAGTACCTATGTATTTTGGTATATTTATGTGGAAGCTTATCAAGTAATTAGACTAACTATCTTCAACTTTCTGACTAACTGACCGACTTCTTGACAATTCTAAAGTGCCTGTAAATGGTTTGATATTGGCTTTGAGAAATTGTATAACTCATGTATACTACGGACATTGGCATTATACCAACGTAAGCTTTCTTTAAAATTAAATAAATAAATCAGGTATTCTGTCTGCAGATACAAAAGCGCTATAGTATAACCGCTTGTAGATCCGGGATCAACGCTTGGCGTCGGCTTGGAGATTATATCCTAAGCCTAACCTCACCTAACTTAAACCCGTCTAAGTTCCTTTTTTGTCATTAATAACTGTTTGTATTAAGAGAACAGACACAACTATTCGAATGATGACAGATAAAATGTTAACGATGGATTCGCAATTTCATGTTAGTTAGGGTTGCACGGTTTGGATCGGCGTCAAAATACAGTATTTTTTTCTCTACTTAATAACATTTCTTGCTACAATCCTTAGTTTGCATTCAATACATTATTGAACATGTCTGTCCTCATTTTTTTTTTTTTTTTATTTTTTTTTCACGAAAAAGTTATACAAAAAGATACACATTATCTTCTGCCAAACTGCTGTGCAGTTTGTCGGCAGTGTTCTCGTGAATACAGTATTGAGATATCCAAGTACCTACTCCACTACAAAAACCAACTAAAATAAAATAAAACAAAACAAAAAGGGTACACCATACTCTCAGATTATGAAACAAAAGGCAGACAGACCGCGCGGAACACTGAGAGTGAAGTCACATAAGCAAACACGAATTCAAAACCGAACACCCACAATTCGCTTCGCGCTGTACTAACACGAGTCAATACAGCACAAATTTAAAAGCGAAAACAATCACGAGATGGTAGGAGTTCGCCTTCGAACCCGCACTCATCTCGGCGGCCTCATCCGCAGCGCCCGCTCGGCCCATCCGCCCTCCGCTTCACAATCCGAGACCATACCAAACATTTAGTGGTGGGCTCAGGTCGTCTTGTCAACCAGGCTGGCATGAGTAGCGCATGCACATCACACTTCAGTGTATTTTCATTTATTGCTATTGAGACAGGTCACCGTCATCTTTCTGCTCTCTTGTTTTATGCTACCACTTCACATGGCGTATTTGTGCAAATATTCGCCTTACTTGGATAATACAAACTAGACTTTATTTCAATAACCATAGGGTACACTTTGTATTATCCAAGTAAGGCGAATATTTGTACAAATACGCCATGTGAAGTGCCGGCATTATGTTATGGGCTTACCACACGCACAAGCTTCACCACAGTTTTGCCTGCGCCGGCCGGTTTGTACACGGAACACGGAGCGTGTGGTTGGTAAAATACGCTCCGTGTCCCGTGTACAAACCGGCCTGTGCTTTCCTTGATGTCGGCGCTACATGTTTTCTTCTTCCATCTCGTCCCGTCAACTGTCATGCTTTCACTAACTCTCCTTTAATTCATATATTTTCTTTAGCCTTAATGCGAATGAATCCATCCACATTAATATTGGGTGCTAATTAAACAGACTTCTTTTTAATAGCATTATTTGCCTCTAAAACTCTACATTGCCTTCTAAATCACTAAGTCAGCCACAAAAACGACCATCTGGCTGATACTATCTTACCCACTAGTTATCTTCCATGTAAGCCACTCTAAATGCAACTCAGCATAGTGGTTATTTTTAAAATTTAAATTGTAACATGCAATCAAGCAGTAAACTTCTAAAATATCAATTTACTTAAAAAAAATAAAAAATATTGTAACCTAACCTCAAAACACTTTAAAGTTACTTTTCAACACACTTGCTCATAAAATGGCTCGTTATTTCACCGCAATTAGACACATAATGACACCTGTAATCAAACTGTGACTTTTTCATTGCTATTATTCACAAGTGAGTTATAAGGTTTTTTTTTTATTTTATTTGTTGAGTTGCTTTGTTCTTAAAAAAGTTTCGATACAAAAAAGGTCGAATAGTACAAATAAATTAATGTACCTACCTATTGCTTGCTCATTTCATGCAACTTCGTATTTAAATTGATAATTTCAACTTGTACGTTTTTAATAAATAAAACTTTCACTCAAATATAACTTTTGTTTTCTCTGTAATAAAGAAAACTTTGAATTCCCCATTTTGTACGTGGCTAGAACGCTATCCGCGAAAAGAAAAAAAAAAAACGAAACCTCATTCTTTTAGTCTATGGCCGATCGCCATTATTTGATGCGCGCGCATAGAAAAACTGATTAATTGTTCCCGCCATTGCGAAAAATTTTTCACAACTCGTTTTTACAGTTGAAAATATTTTTTTAGTATTATTTTCTTCACAAGTGTGTTGAAAAACGTCGTATGATACACGTGTGTATTGATGATTACCGTCCTCGGCTCTCTTAAGACCCTCACCTAACGGCTCGGGTCTCAATAGCGCCTCAGCGGTAATCACCAACATTACACACTTGTACCATAATGTACTATTATAGGCGTAGTCGGGGAGGCAGAAGGCAGAAGCTGACCTATTAACTCGTTGCCTACCTACATACAGAAAAAATTTTTAGATTACAGGTGCCAAAGAAAACTTGTTCCTGCACTTATTATATCCCAATAATATTCATTATAACTCCTGTGGTCACATGCGTTTTTAACATTGACGACACGGTTAGCGCAGTGGTTGAGCGATCGACTGCTGCGCTGCGTGTCGCGGGTTCGATTCCCGCACGGAACAAATATTTGTATGGCCTACATATAGTTGTTCCGGGTCTGGCTGTTTGTGTATGTGAGTTTATATGTTTGTAAACGCACCCACGACACAGGAGCAATTCCTAGTGCGGGGCAACGTTTAAAAAAAAAAGTGTTTGTTACATTCTGCAGAAGGTTTTAGTATATAACAACTAGAAATTTATTCAGCGCTTTTTGAAACAATCAACTAAAACCAAAAAAATATACATAGAAGACGCTTGATTTCTTCGATCTTTGGAGGACTTTCAATCTCTGTTTTAACTGTGTTGCCGTTTCTTAATGGATTTAGGTGACAAGGAGACACTAAAAATTGGTAAATAAATACTTATTACAAAAAAGAGAACCGCCTTTTAAAACGAAAAAGTGATAAATAACTCTTTAGCACAGAACACACATGACTTTAGTTTCGGAAGTCGGTGGCAATACAAAACAAGAAACAGAATAAAGCCACAAATCTGTGGATATTGAATAGAATGTTATCTTCATTGGAATCTGTTAGTTTAGTTTATTTATTAAAAATTACATGTCAGGTTATGAACAAAAACAAAAGAAAATAATTGAAAACACACAATAAACTAATAGAATCAAATACTTAAAATAAATAGAACATAGAACGACACGACGATTAATGTTATTTTCAATTGTTGGACAGCATAAACGACACTTAAACTTGCTTTGCTTCAATAACCTTTCCCTATGGGCTGACCTTGACAAGTCAGACGGCAGGGCTGTCACTAGAAATTAATAAAAAACTAGATGAATAGAACAGGAAAGTCCCCCATAAGTCCAAAAAACTATCTGACCTTTATTATTACTCAATTCCATGACCGGAACAGCTTAGTTATAAACAGTAAAAGTTCAAAAAACCTAAAATCGGTAAACTCGTTTTCTATAACGGAATTTTGTGTATTAAATGATCAAATCAACTGTTCGCTACAAAATTTATGTTTCGATTTATGATCCCTAGAAACGATCTAACTGTATTGGTCATAAAAAATAACAATTACTATGAAAAATCTCCATCGCAAGTGTGTTCATATTATTGTTAATGGCCATGTTTTAATTAAACCTTTCATTGATATCACGAAGTAGTAAACACGAACGAAGTCCAATCTATTTTTTTACACACGCTTTACTCACAATTTCATCCGCTTGAGTTTCTTACCCATACGAATTTATACAGCTAAACCGCATACATTTCTCATGCAAGCATACCTTACATACATACCTGTGTGTTATATAGATATATACATAATCTTATGTAAACCGGTTCAGGACCTGTAGACAAAATCCCTTTTCTGTAAGCGTTAACGCCAACGGACAAGTCAAATTGTATGCAGTTGACATATTTGCATCACGTGACATCTGGTAAGCAAACGTCAACTCCAAACAATTTGATTTTGACTCATAAAAATGTAACAGACATACTTTCGCATTTATATTTTACTAGTCTTTGCCCGCGACTTCGTCCGCGTGACTGTTGGTTAACGCGAATGCAGACGAAGTCGTGGAATAAAAGTAGCCTATGTCCTTCCCGAGTGTTTAAGCTATATTCACGCCGAAATTCATCGAAATTGATTTGCCGTTTCGTCGTGAAAACGTGACAGACAGAGTTTCTTTCGTATTTAAAATATTAGTATGAATTGGTATGGAGGTTTAGTTCGCCGTTGCGATTCGCGCAAGCATATTGTACTGTATTCTGACATGAACAATGAACCTACGTCATCACAACTCAGCTTGTATTGTTTCGACGTCATTACCTAAATACCCAAGGTAATTTATGGGTCGTACACTGCCAACCGCATCAGCATAGCAAAGCACCTCCTTATTATTGGTTATTGTTTTGGATTTGACCAAGAAACAATATAATTGAAGTTGAATATTTTTGACTCAGTGTCAATTAGTTTTGGAAGTCGGTGGTAAAGGTGATACAACTAGTAAGTAGTATAACTTTAGTGGTAGTATAACTTTATTGATATTTTTTATTTTTCGCTTTTTATTTCATATTTTTTACCATCAAATTTTACTCACTTACTCCTATGTTTTAGTCAAAGTCAAATCATTTATTTCAATTAGACCATTAAAAGGCACTTTTGAACGTCATATTGTAAAATTTAAATCTAGTTGCCCATTCCAAATGGTAGTTTAGTATGGAGAAGAATGGGCAAGAAACTCCATACATACTCTTTTAAAAAAAGGGTGTTTAACTTACAATATTTTCATTTACAAGAATGATTATGTTATGTGAATACGATGTATCTTGTATAAAAATCACTATATTATGGTATGTACAAAGTATCACAAGTTAAGAAATGACAGCTAAGTTATGTACATAGACACACAGTGTTCACATATTTACAATTAATAATACAGTAGA
This sequence comes from Charanyca ferruginea, assembly GCA_947361185.1. Classification (NCBI taxonomy): domain Eukaryota; kingdom Metazoa; phylum Arthropoda; class Insecta; order Lepidoptera; family Noctuidae; genus Charanyca; species Charanyca ferruginea. Next base: position 22,979,053 of record OX376058.1, on the reverse strand, counting down.
CGACTACTTCTTCTATTCCAACAAACAATGAATAGTATGTGAGCCAGAGTAATCTATTAAGTACAATAAAGAATAGTATGTATATTATATGTAGTATTAGATTTAGTCATTTGAATTAACAATCAATTGATTTTGTCTATACTAAATTATGTCCTATGGAGCCAGACCAGCATGTTCCCAAACATTCTTATCTTGGATATAATCCTCTAACTTATAGTATGCCTACCTTTAATGTATCTTTTAAATTTTGTTTCATTTAGTTTTAATATATCGCAAGGTATTTTATTGTAACATTTAACAGAGTACCCCATAAAAGATGTGTTTACTTTAGATAATCTAAAAAATGGTTGAGCTATTTTATCTTTATTTCTAGTATTAAAATTATGTCGATCACTTAATTTATTAAAAAGATGTATGTTTTTTCTTACATACATAATATTTTCATAAATAAATTGACAGGGCACTGTCATAATATTAATCTTTTTAAACAGTTCTCTAAGAGATTCGCAGCGACGTAGATTATAAATGGCTCTGACAGCTCTCTTTTGTAAAATAAAAATGGATTCAATGTCAGCAGCCCGACCCCACAGTAAAATGCCATACGACATAATACTGTGAAAGTAGCTAAAATAGACCAAACGAGCGGTTTCGACGTCTGTTTACTGTCTTATCTTTCTAACAGCGTAAGCGGCTGAGCTTAGCCGACCCGCAAGAGATGTTATATGTGGTCCCCATTGTAACTTCTCGTCTAGCGTGATCCCCAGGAAAACCGTGTGATTAACAATTCCAGTTTTTTTCCATTGAATATAAGATCACATTTGCTACTTCTAACATTTGCTACTTCTAACATTTGGTAAAGTAAATCTAATACATTTGGTTTTATTTTCATTTAGTACCAAATTATTTACCATGAACCAATTTTGGACCTGAAGTATAGAGTTATTCATTTCGTCAAGATTTTGAGAACACCTGTCTATTTTAAAAATTAATGATGTATCATCTGCAAATAACACCATCTTCGGTTGGTTTTGAAGTAATTGGGGTAAATCATTTATATAAACTAAAAATAGAAATGGACCTAATATCGAGCCTTGAGGAACGCCCATAGTCATTTCAGACCCCAATGAGTTTACGCCGTTAACCTGAACTTTAACATGTCTGTCCTTCAGATATGATCTAAGCAAATCAAGGGTTGTTTTAGTAATTCCGTAGTGCTCCAGTTTCAGCAAAAGTGTCTCATGGTCAACGCAATCGAAAGCCTTTGAGAGGTCGCAAAAGATTCCAATGGCATCTCGTGCTTCCTCCCAGGCGTTAAAAATATTCTTTATTAGGGTGACACCGGCGTCAGTTGTACAACGTCTTTTGGTGAAACCATACTGATGTTCGTGAAAGATGGAATTTTTATTGAAGTGACGTAACATTTGATTGAGCATTAAACCTTTCACACACCTTACTGAGAACTGGCAGAATCGACACAGGCCTATAATTGTTGGGTTCTTTACTATCACCGGCTTTGTGCAATGGTACGACTTTACTGTGTTTCATCAAATCCGGAAAGACTCCTTGATCTACACTGGTGTTAAATATGAGATCTAAATAGGGCGCAATAGTTTCAATAGTAGACCTACAAACTTTTACAGACATTCCCCAAAGATCTTCTGTTGATTTAATTTTAAGATCTTTAAAGGCTTTTATAACAGCCTGGGGATTTGTATGTTGAAACTTAAACTCCAAAGGGCATTTCTTAACATTTTTCCTAAGTAAAGCAGCAGAGAGCGCGGGAGAGGAATTTACGGGCTCAGTAGTTTTAATAGGAATATTGGCAAAAAAAGTTTCAAATTCCTGAGCTACTTCTTTGTCTGAATTTATAAGGCCATGTGAAGTTTCTAAATTAAATTCATTATTACGTTGTTTTTTCCTACCTGTTTCATTATTTATTATTTGCCAAGTAGTTTTTATTTTATCATCAGCCAATTTTATTTTATTACTAATATAAAGAGCTTTGGCTATTTTGCAAACACTTTTAAAAAGCTTTGAATATTTGGCAACATACTGGTGAAAGCTTGTATTAATTATGTGTTGCTTTAGGCCATAAAGTTCAAATAGCTTTTCCCTGCTCTTACGAATACCTGGAGCTGCCCAATCACTAAATAAGAACTTTGTGGAAACGCTTTTAGTTTTTAGTGGAAAACTGTCACTGAATTGCTTGTGTAAAAGTGAGAAAAACTCGCCGTAGGTATCATTCGGGTCACTTATATTATTAAAGTTATGAGCACTCAATTTATTTTCCAAAGAATTATTAAATTTCTCAATATTTTTACATGGAATCGGCCTAAACCTTATTTGAATTTTTTGTAAAGGAATGTAGGCACAAAACGTAATGGTTTGTCCACTATGATCAGATGGCAGCTTATATACAATTTCTTTATGTAAGTAATCACAATTACAAAATATATTATCAATACAAGTAGCAAAAGAAGCTGTCACTCGGGTTGGTTCCATAAAAATATTTGACAAATTAAATGATCTGAAAAGACTCAATAATCTGATACTATTAGAGTTATTATCTAACAAGTTAATATTAAAGTCACCACATATGATGATTGATTTACTACTATTGGTACTAATTTTTTTTAACACATCTTCCATTACAGAATCAAATACAGATAAAGTCTGGTAACTTGGAGGTCTGTATACGCATACTATAACATGCTTATCCAGCACAACACAGGAAAATTCAATAGTGTGTTCAACCGATAATGCAATGATGTCTTTTCGTTCTTTACATTTAATTAAATTTTTTATTAGTATTAATGACCCCCCATGTATCGTACGTTTGCGGCTGAAATGGCTAACAACATAATAATTTTCAAAATAAATAGACATCACTTGATTACTTTTTCAATGTATGAGTCTATATAGCTTTGGTGTATTTTAATCTAAAACAACGTTTTATACGTTAAAATCTTGCCAGAAGAATATGCAGTTGGTTAACGAAAACCCCATTCAAATCGGATCAGTAGGTTTTGCGAGAATTACGAACATACATACATACATACTCTCAACCAGGAAACCAGTTTTTTTTTGAAGAGCTCCCAACCCGTCATATTTCCCATACAAACGCTCGTACGCGATTACGGCGTTATAACAAATTATTTTCCAAATATTTTAAACACACAGGTATCTTGTGGTTTAAATCTAGGTTTGTATGAAGCCAATAATAAACTTTTTGGAGAAACAATTCAGTACCTAAACACGTCCGATAATCAGCTTTTTTGCACATGTTTATCTGAACTTTGGCCGGTCATAATGCACTCATACATTGAAAAAGTAAAAAACAGCTTCATAGAAACCTTGCACATGTAATGATGATTCTAAATTACAGACATTTTTACCAAAAACTTGTAAGGCTTTTTCAAAAACACGTATGTCCTAGAACAAGTTTTGTGAAATTTCCGCGCGCCAATTTTCCTGTGATGTTATCGCGTTCTCACTCACTCGTTTGTTTTCGAGCTTTGAGATGCTTGAAACAAAAAAAAATTCAATCACGCTCGCGTTGAAGTTCGTTCGATGGGCGCTCTTAGGTCGATTAAAAATGTATGGAACGCGACACTTCCGAGACTGTGACATTATCGGAATTATGCACTCAGCCACACTTTTTGCTAGACGCGAGATTATTTTAATCTTGACAGCCCTAGGCATGCTGCATGTTTACCTTGTGTTAAATATTCTCTAAGCATATCGCAAACTTGTTCAATACTAATGGAGTCTTCTATTAAAAAAAAAACCATAAAAGCCTGTTTTTATTCAACGAACACACAATGACAGCTCATTGACCCCTTTTAGTAATGACAATTTTTTTATATTAAAAAAGTAACCTCGTCAGATTGAGATTGCGTTTTAGCGAAAATTACTGTTTTTTTCCATAACACTTTAAATTCTTTGTAACGTATTTAATTTATTTTAGCTTAAATTAAATATTCAAAAACAAACAAAAAAGAAAGAATCTGTTTCATATAATTATTTTGACTGTGACATTTTATAGAAAAACAGCCTTTTTTATGTTGTAAGTCTTGCCTTTTCAGACTCTGGACACGGATACAGTTCGATTCAAATTTAATGGCGGCTGTGAAGTGCACTACTGACTGCGCCATAGATATAAGAAAGCTGCGCAGTACCCCCGCCCCGGCATAAAGTGTGAATCGTACTGTACAAATGATTTTAATTTCGACCTGCAAATCCATCATCAGTAGTGATAATAGTAATCATTCTTCAAGGGATAAACCCTTGAAGTATAATTACTATTATTTCATCATTATTAATTACTTGTTTATAAATCCTATTAGTATTTTACTATTTATTATGATTTATACCTTCAATTGTCCTAATGACTTACATAAAAAAAAGTCATGTGTATGCTTTATGTAAGTACTAAACACAACAATTTGTGATAATGTCCGTCATAAACAGTAAAAATTATTATTATTTCTCGTTACTTTTCTCGTTACTTTAAATTGCAGAGGGAATTTGCTAATTAAGAAGTAACAACAATAGTAAAAACATAACTTTGTGATCTATTTTCCTTGCATGATTATGATAGTAGTTAAAAAAAATGTTGTTAAATCGTAAGACAGACTAATTGCACAATATAAAAAATACCACTTATTAAAAATATTGTAGACGAATCCACATTTTTTATTGCGGCCTATATTGCCAAATAATAAAGAAAAATAGCGGGGTTTGTTAAGATGACATTTTGAATTATAAACTTTTATTAAGGCTGCTCTCTCGAAAAAAGCTTTAAAGAAGCATGCAGATGAAGCAACTTTTCGTCGGCATTTACAGAGAAATTACATCTGAAAAAAGTTGTTGGTAATCTACACGATATGATACGTATTTATTTTTTATATATATATACGTGTTTATTTTTTTTATTTAATATAATTTGGTTTAGCCACAATTTTTGTATCGTAATCACATAATAAGAAAAAAAAAATGCCAAATCACCTCCAAATCATTGAGATGAAACCATTTTACTCCTTAATTTCTTATCAAATGAGTATAATAAAAATATCTACTTCTTTGCAATACAAAGGAAAATGGTTTGGTTTTGTTACTTTTTACAAATATGTATTATTTTTATTACAATAAATTAAAAATGCGTCCGATTAAAGACTGCGTCTACATCACACCCGCACTCGTCCACAAATTCAGTGCGAGCCAAATGCTCAAGGTTATTGGCATGTATGTATACAAGCCTTAAATCCACGTGTTATAAAATATCAAGTGCGAATGTTTATTTATAAGCAATTTACTTGTGAGTAACGCATAAAGTATTTCCTGCCAGTGTATGTAATCAAAGGTATATTTACCTACATATCCATATGCGAAAGTATGTTGTTTGTTACGCTTTGGCGACTGAACTACTATGCCGATTTATAATGAAATTTGGTATAGACTAAGCTTGAACTCGGCCGTTGAAAAAGTAGAAAAGAAACATCTTTATACAAACACGTATTTATTTGAACAAATTTCTTGAAATCTCCGCGTGCCATTATTTGTTATATGTTATCGGATGTAACAACAGGCGTTCCAATTATACTTGCGTAGACGGAACGGGAAGGACCCTCTTAAGCTCGCAAGTAGACTTTTGGCTGTCAATCATTCAATTGTATATATTCTTTTAATAACCCACCCTTATCATCTACAGATCCCAGACCCGTACCGTTGGCTAGAGGACCCGGACTCGACCGAAACCAAAGAGTTTATAGAAGCACAGAACAAAATTACGCGCCCGTACCTAGACGCGTGTCCCGTGAAGAATGAAGTCAACCAGAGACTAACGGAACTCTGGAACTATCCCAAATACTCGTCCCCTTTTCGAAGAGGGAATAAATACTTCTTCTTCAAAAATACTGGCCTACAGAATCAGAAGTGAGTTTGATTTATTTTTTAGTTAAGATCAAATCTTGCAAGTCAAATTTGAACCACTTCTTCTAAACTTAAGAGTTTGAAGTTTTGCATGCTTGTTCAGTTTTGATGACAATACATTACAATGATCAATTCTCTCTTCACGCGGGAACTCCTTAGCGGTTAGTAGCACAGATACAAAACCTTGCATATACATTTAACTTTAAAAGCAAAACTTGATCTTCACCATAAACTGATGTTGCAGCCAGGATTTTTTTTTCCTTATTACTCCTCAAATAATAGTCGCAGAGATAAGAAACTTTGCAGATATAAGATAGACTTATTTTGACAAGTACTTTAGCCCTCGGTGGAGTACAGGGTCTGATGATTGAGTCAGAAGGTGGCCATAGCCATAGGAACATCTGAACTAAACAAGATGACGAAGACCTCATGTACTTATCTTTGGATTCGTCTTGACATTTGTCTTTCATCCCCCACTTCAAATAATGTCCCATTTTCGAAGTAATTGTAATTATATTTGACGCTTATTAATTTATTTTCTAAAAATAAATTATGTGATAAGTCAGATAAATAAATTCAGAGACCAGAAAGTACAAAATATAATAATATAGATAAAAAATATTTTAAAAAACAAGGTTTGCTAAAATGTACATAATAAAACTGAAATGAAATACAATTTATTTTATGTTTTCTTAAAACCTTGTTCCTTTGTTATTTCCTTTATTGATTTGTTCAAAAAAATCTTACGTGGATTACTGAGAAGACAGGTTTGATATTTTCACGTCAATAACTTTTTGTTTTGTGGCTTATAAACCGATTAATTAACAAGAGATAAGAATGAGTTATACACATTTATCTTATACCTCCAAAACAACATAAATTAGAATAAACCAACTTTCGTTTCCAAAAAATATTGTAGAAATATTTAAAAGACCGTTAGGATCACCGGCAAAGTGTTACCGTTTACGGTTATTTTAGTGGAGCTATTAGAAAGTAAAGAAGAGGTTTTAGTATTTTCCGTGAGTAACCCTATTAACTCCATCTTTATTTATATCTTTACCTAACCAGTAACGCAGTTACATGCTGTTGGTGTTTGGTACTGCTTAATATTTAAGGAAAGTAACCCTAAGCGCTTTTTCAATGTAAGCGTTTAGTGCAAAACTTCGTATATGTATAATGTAAGCGTTTAGTGCGCCAGAACGGTGTGGGTGTCGATCTGCTCACAGAGGGTTGTGTTTCTTTTATCTGACAGCTGGAGGAGGTGGAAGGTATTATTTTTTCATACAGTTTTTTACGTGGGGAGAGCGCTGTGCAGAACCGGTAGGGAAAAAAAGTGATAACTTTAGCACAGAACACACATGTCTTTAGTTTTGAAAGTTGGTGACTTTGTTCTGTTTGTTGTTCTTCTTCGTCGTTCGACTTCCTAAACTAAAGTCATGTGTGTTCAGTGCTAAAGTTATTTATCACTTTTTAGTTTTTGAAGCCAGTTTTTTTTTTTGTAAAAAAAAGCTTTTTATTATCTGCGTTTTTCCATGTTCTCCGTTTCTTAATGGCTTAGGAGGAGGAGGGGGGACAAAACCCGAAAAAAAATTACTAGTTCATTTTTTAGTTTCTACGTTTCTTAATAAATTTGGATAATAAGAAGGTGAGGTACCTTCTTATTGTCCAAATCCATTAAGAAACGTAGAAAGGTACCTTCATTTTGTCCAAATCCATTAAGAAACGTAGAAACTAAGAAAGAATAGAAATAAATAAGAAAATAAAAAAAAAAAAAAAATGTAATAGAATTTTTTTGGGGTTTTGTTGATTTTTTCAAAAACCGCTGAATCAATTTCGATAAAATTTATATGGGAAGTGGCCCTGAGGCATAACCTATCCAATCAAAAAAAAATTACTAGTTCATTTTTTAGTTTCTACGTTTCTTAATGGATTAGGATAATAAGAAGGTGAGGTACCTTCTTATTTTCCATATCCATTAAGAAACGTAGAAACTAAGAATGGAAATAAAAAAGAAAATTAAAATAGAAAAAAAAATATATATATTATAATTTTTTTGGGGTTTGTTGATTTTTTCAAAAAGCGCTGAATCAATTTCAATAAAATTGATATGGGAAGTGGTCCCACCCCTGAGGCATAACCTATCCAATCAAAATAAAATTACAGTCGAATTGAAACCTTCTTTTTTGAAGTCAGTTGAAAAGATCAATCCCCTCCGGCGCCACAACAGTGCCACACCGATCGCATAAATTTCTTTTAATTTATTCGTTCGATTTTCCTTAATAATATAGTTTGCAAAAAACTTATAGACAGAATCTGGAAAATCCTAATTTAATCCTCGCAATAAATCCAAGTGGTGTCTCATATTATTATGTACAACACTTGGATTTTCAATTTTCAAAATCATTTTACATTTGCCGGAGAAATCGCATAACAAATATAAAAAAAAAAACAGTTGAATTGAAACCTTATTTTTTGAAGTCTGTTGATAAAGATAACCGTTGCGTGCAACCCGTTCCGGCGCGGCGCCCCGCAGCAGTGCGACACCACCGTATAAATTTCTTTTAATTTATTCGTTCGCTTTTCCCTAATAATATGGTTTGTTAATAGAAAATAAACAAAAAACAAAAAACCCAAATTTTATCCTCCAAATTAATCCAAATGTTGTACTCTTATTGTACACACTCACTTCATCGGTCGGGACTACGGGAGAATATACAGAGTGTAATGCTGACACTTCACATGGCGTATTTGTACAAATATCATATCATACAAAATCGACTTTATTTCAATAACTATAGGGTAAATTTTGTATTATCCAAATAAGGCGAATACGCAAAATACGCCATGCGAAGTGCCAGCATAACAAGACACATCGCATACCCGTTAACTGAGCACTGCCCATTGCACTCGTAACATTAGACAAAAAATATTGCTGGGAACCGACTTTTATTTTTGATGTGAAAAATCCGTTTTAATGGCAGCACGCAATGTAAGGCACGCAAAACCTAATGTTTATGGATGTATAAGTCAAACAATAGATCAAATAATGAGCTTTTACGTCAAAATTGAATTTGTTGGTCAAACAAAATCAAGACTTATTGCAACCGACGAAGGTTGTTATTTTTTCCGCTTAATTGTGACACACGCCGGAAAACTGCACTTCCACCTGTTTTTTCTATTCCGTGGATGTATGCAACAGTACAAAGGTTGAGGGGGTATTTAAAGTTTAGTTATAACATTTAAGAGCGCCCATCCGGTCATATTTCCCATACAAACGCTCGTATATGATTACGGCGTTATAATAATTTTCCTCCAAATATTTTTAACACACGGGTATATTGTGGTTAATACCTAGGTTTCTATGTAACGAAAAAACTTTTTTGAGAAACAAATTCAGTAAACACGTCCGAAAATCAGCTTTTTTCACAATTTATCTGATCTTTGGCCGATCATAATGCACTCATACATTGAAAAAGTAAGGTATTTTCAAAAAGACTGAACAAATTTTGTGAAATCTCCGCACGCCAATTTTCATGCGATGTTATTCACTCACTCGTTTGTTTTCGAGCATTTCGTTGGTTGAAACAAAAAAAAAACAATCACGCTCGCGTTGAAGTTCGGCCGATGGGGAAGGGCGCTCTTAAAACTGGTTTTCGTAAAAAGATATAAAAATACTTGGAACCTTGACCTACACCTCCATATAGCCAAAAAGTTCCCATATACAGTGATGGAGAAATATATCCGTTATTATTAACAAACCCTAATAATTCTTCCCTAGTGTCCTATACGTACAAGACAGTCTGGACGGCGAACCCCGCGTCTTCCTGGACCCCAACACGTTGTCTGAAGACGGCACTATCGCTCTGTCAGGCAGCCGGTTCACGGAGGATGGCAAGACCTTCGCGTACGGACTGTCGGCCAGTGGCTCTGATTGGATCACTATACATTTGAAAGATGTTGAAACAGGTAAGAAGATGAGATACTAATGTTATACAGCTAAAAGTTGTTTGGTTTTTTGAATGCGCTTTTCCAGAACCACTGGACCGGAAGCTACGTCATCCGGTATTATTATTAAGAAAAATAAGAACTCGTCGCTAATGACAGCCATATACTATCCAGTTTACCATTAAGTTTGCAGCGAGCTTGAAGTGGCGTCTGGTAAACTTGATGGTGTATGGCTATCACACGGACTAGAAAAAAAAGAAGGACTCCACGCCACACATTTCGAAAGTGGAACACCTAAAGAACGCCGGGCCGACGTACACAGATCGGTACGGTCGGTACTTTTGATATGCGTGGCGTGGTTTTTTTTTTTCTAGTCCGTGACTATGATGTGCCTGAGGCGTGTTTGTACTGCCTGAGGCATGTTTGTACAAACTGTCCGGCTTACTTAGGGTGCTTCGCTTTCGATTTGCGTGGCGCGGAGTCCTTTTTTTCTAGTCCGAGGGCTATCATTATATTATAACTAGCTGACCCGACAGACGTTGTCCTGTCCCGATCTACGGGGATGAAAAGGGGGTGAAAAATGGGGATGAAAAATAGATGTTGGCCGATTCTCAGACCTACCCAATATGCACACAAAATTTCATCAGAATCGGTCAAGCCGTTTCGGAGGAGTACGGGAACGAAAACTGTGACACGAGAATTTTATTATATTACTAGCTGACCCGACAGACGTTGTCCTGTCCCGATCTACGGGGGATGAAAAGGGGGTGAAAAAAGGGGATGAAAAATAGATGTTGGCCTATTCTCAGACCTACCCAATATGCACAAAAAAATTCATCAGAATCGGTCAAGCCGTTTCGGAGGAGTACGGGAACGAAAACTGTGACACGAGAATTTTATATATTAGATAATAATGCAAACTTGACGGTAAACTGGATGTATGGCTGCTATAAGGCCATAAAATAGTCTGAAAAATAAAGAAACTGTTTTTAATTAAACTTCTAAAAATATTAAAATACATCTAGTATGTTTTTTGCGCAGAATAATAATATATCTCAACCCGAAAGTGGATCCCGATCTTTGCCGGTAAACAATCAATGGCCGAGTTTGTCATTTGTAATGCTGGCACTTCACATGGCGTGTTTGTGCAAATATTCGCCTGATTTGGATAATACAAAATGTGCCCTATAGTTAATGAAATAAAGTCGATTTAGTATTATCCAAATAAGGCGAATTTTTGCACGAAAGTGCCGGTATAATATAGGAGTAGGCGAATCACAAGCAGCGGTCAAGGACCGCAGATCAAGATTGCACATTATTGGATATTCAGCAGGACCAATAAGAATCGATCAGATGAGATGATAACGTTTTCCTCACTGCGTATTTGCTTACTTTTATCATTGAAAACATGAATCTGTTCGATGTGTTCTCTTTCCTGTTATGCTAATCAAATTCGAATGCTGAGTTTTTCCTCAAGTAATGATAGTAACATAAGAATATCATTCTATGACGGTTTTTGAAGATTATTCGTTTGAAAAGAAAAATGTGGAGTAGTGATCTTTTGAATTTACAAATGAAGATCATTATTTTCCTCTTTATTAATAATAATGTTATTTGTTTATTTAATATAAAGACACATACAAAAAATTATAAATACATAAAGGGATAAGATTGCGTTGTTTTTTTTAATTGAGACGCGCCCTTCATGTTCGTTAGCTACCTCAACCTAATTCCTAAATTTTGATTTATCACAAAGGGCGCACCTCAATTCAAACGATACCAAAGGGATCTTATCCCTTACATATAAAAAATATTTAATTTAAATTAGGTTTCAGATTTTAACATCTTGTTTTTTGTAATTGTGATTCACTACAACCATGTTACAATATATTATTAAATGGATTTTAATTATTATTTTAATTTTCCAGGTAAAGATTACCCAGAGGTGTTAGAAAAAGTGAAATTCGCTTCAATGTCATGGACCAAGGACAATAAAGGATTATTCTATTCTGTGAGTATTAGTATTTTTCAAGGAAAACATTTTAATATGTTCCTGTTTCCTTACCTTGATTATCAAGATCATGTTGAAAACGAAGGTGCGTCTGCGCAGGTGTCTATATACGTCATTGTGGTTGTTGACGTGATGCGAATAGTAATTCCGTTAATCTATTCCTAATAAGGTTTCTAGAAATTGAGGATAAAGCTGATTGAGCTGAACAGGATTGAGCTGTTCATGTCTTTGAATATAGAATATAGGAAAAAGTTCATATAATCTTCTGCTATTTACTTTTACTATGTTTTCTACAAGGAGATGTAATATAGACACTTTATATGAAGTAGGTATATATTTTAAATAATTTAATACCAACTATTTCTGGGCCGACGTCGGCAATGCCGACGTTAACGTGGAGACTTTTTTCCTGCTGCCACCGTGCATATGAGGTCGTCATCGCCGAGGCCGGCCTAAAAAGAAGTAGTACGATGACACGCGTACCGCGAAGGTTGATTCGAGGTTACGCGTAAAAACAATACCTGGAAAATATCGGGGGAGGCCTTTGCCTAGCAGTGGAACGAACATTTATAATTAATAATAATAATAATACGTGGGGACATTTTCACACACGGCCATCTGACCCCAAACTAGGGAGACCCTGTACTATGGGTGTCAGACAGCTGATATACATACACAAATAGATTTTTTTTTTTGTAAATACATACATATATAGATAAACAACACCTAGACACAAAGCAAACACAAGTGCTCATCACACCAATGTTTACCCTGGGCGGGAATCGAACCCGCAACACGCAATTCTTTACGTCACCAAAAAACCATCACATTACTATATTTATAAAACTAAGAACATAATAAAAGGCTTGTTACTAGATCACAATAATTTGGATACTCTGACTCCTAAACTAGATGTAGGTGTGCCTGTGACTTAGGAGTCAATGATTCTCCATAAACAAAGAAAGCCGAAACCAAATTCTAATTTAGGTAAAGAAAAAAAAACAAAAATACTGTTGTGTGTGTGTGTGTTAAATTTAAATTTATATTTCATCGTCACTGTAAATTACCCAGCAGAAAACCCTGTGTTATGATAATTTAAAAAAAACGTCTTCTAGAAAACGGGATTCTGATTTAATTGGCATAATATGTATAATCACTTATTTCCTCAACTGATTGCGCAGCAACTGAACGATTAACTGCTGAACTGCGTGTCGTGGGTTTGATTCCTATCGTAGAAGCCAGAACGATAGCTCTAACTCAAATTTCTGCACACAGAGGTACCCGGACCAGGCAGGCAAGACTGACGGCTCGGAGACTGAAGTGAACCGAGACCAAAAGTTATGTTACCATCGACTAAACACGCCGCAAGCTGATGACATTATCGTTGTTGAGTTCCCCGAAGAACCTCTGTGGAGGATGTAAGTAAACATCTGACTAATCTATTTTCAATCTCATTTGATGCTTGTTCTTCTGCTAACATTCTGACTGACTCCTTGACAATTGAAAAGTAAATGGTAAATGGTTTATTTAAAACTAGCTTTATGTTTTTGCTGAAATAGCTTTCCTACGCGTGTTTTTTTTTACGAATAGCTATTTTTTTTTTATAAATTATAACCTATAGTTAACGTAGCTTTTTAATATAGAATACGCACTTAAAATGCGTACAAAAAATATAGCTAAAATAGCGCTCTTTTATCCATCTAATAACGTTCATTAATGTTCTCACATTAAAGATAAAAATGTCAGCGCATTTCCGATCCTCTGAAGGTTCGGTTGTATGGATTCCACCTAGTTTGGAGATCACCATCCTAAATATATGATGATTCTAATAAGTTACATTAAATACTCTATGCAATACCCTATTATGGTACTTCTGTACCAGTAAAAATAATTGTATTGTATTCTTTTTCTTAACCTGGACTTAATAAAGTCGGAAATCGCCAATCCGCTTTGTGCAAGCGTAGTGATCAATGCTTGTGCCTTCTATATGAGAAAAGGCCTTTGCCCTGCAGTGGGACTATTATAGCCTGTTTTATTTTCTTGCAAACACAAAATGTTTAGTAATGTTTGTTCAAAGTGTAATGGTTTTTTTAATTTGTCTGCAGTGACACCCACTCTCAGATGTTCAATCAAGAGAGACGCGCGTAACTTTGTCTTCACATATATTTTTTCAGTATACTGTAGTATGAAATTGTCGTATTGTTGTAGTACTAACGGGTCTTTCAATAGGGACTGCCGAACTTTGACAGATGATAGCGGCCATATTGTTGAAGCTACATCTGTCAAATTGGCTGTTATTTATGATGTCTGTTTTAATCACCATGGGCGGGTATAGTGCTCAACAACACGTGCCAATGATAACATTGTTTTATCAAAGTGAGTGTTCTGTTCGGGCAACGTTCCGCGCGATTGGCCCATAAATCATCTTCAACGATGAGGCCCATTTCTGCATGACAACAAACAAAATTGTCGAATTGCATTTGGGACGATACCAATCCACATGAGATCCAAGAGCGTCCAATACATCCCGAAAAGGTCACTGTTTGATGAGGATTTTGGGTTGGTGGTGTAATTGGTCCTTATTTGTTTGAGAACGACGTTGGTCAGGCAATCACCTTCAACGGCGAGCTTTATAAGTCGATGATTACCAACTTCTTTTGGCCAGAATTGTATGATATGGATACCAATGGCATTTGGTTTCAACAGGACGGCGCTACGTGCCACACACTTAATGCCACATTGGACAACCCGCACGAGCGATTTGAGGGCATGGTCATCAGTTCAAATTCATTTATTTGTCCGAATATGGTACATTACATGGTGCATGGTCTTAAATTTAATAAATGGTCTCACCACATTCTGCCAGGTGGGACGCGCACATATTACGCGGAGGTGATGCCACCGAGTTAGTTCGTTTTGACCTCGTTAGCCTTTTTCTTGTGGGGATTTCTAAAGTCGCAGGTCTATGCGAGTAAGCCACAAACCACAGCGGCCCTCAAAGCCAACATAACCCATGCCATCTTTCAAATTTAGCCTAATATTTGCGCCAGAATCATGGAAAATTGGGCATTTCTATTACGCTTCACTCAGGGAAGCTGTGGCGGACATTTAAACGATGTCATATTCCATACGTAATGACATCGATAGCCCTTGTTTGACAATTCAAAAGTGCCTGTAAATGGTTTAATTGAAATAAATGCTTTAACTTTGACTTTGTCCTTTCAAACGAATAAAAAAATTCAATGATATCTCACACACACTTTGTTTTATTTAATTTAGAGTTAATAAGCCCTTACTGAAAGACCTGTATATCTAAAGTTCGTTGACATTGCTTTTTAGAACACTTTGAACAAACTTAGCGCTTGTTGTAGTAGAAATATTAGTTACTTTGATGTAAGTAGATAATTGTGATAAGAGTTGATTTTTTAATCGTCAGATAACTCTAAATTTAGGAATAAGTATGGCGACTTGACAGCTTTTGTGTCACATACGTATGTCAAATTCTCGTATTTATTCTTCACGGCTTTTCGACGCTTATTTAATAGAAAAAACAAGTGGAAGTGCCCACGTAGCTATCCCGTGTGTGTCACAATTATGTGGAAAAATATGAAAAATAATAACAACCTTGGTCAGTTGTAATAAGTCTTAATTTTGTATGAATAACAAATTCAACTTATACGGAAAGCTTATTTGTTTGTTCATACAACAACTGACGAAGGTTGTTATTTTTCTATTCCGTGTGGAAACACGGAAACGGACGGTTGTTATAAAAAAAAGGCGTATGGAAATACAACGTCTTTTTTTTATTAACAGCTATGTTGACGAATTGTTGATGCTATACCTCCCTTCTTTTTCTAATATAATATGTATCATCTCACTATTGAAAAATCAGCTGAAATTATTATTAAGGTACAGATATTCAAGTATTTTGTTCGTAAAATCAAGTAGATATAAAAATGTAAGTATTTATGTAGTTTTAAAATGTTTAATTTTTGGATATTTTTTTTTACGCAATACGCAATCGCAGACCGTAAGTATTGGAAGTTACGATATACACATAATCAGGTCGGCACATTCGGTTCGCCATTTTCAATTCAATTTTTGATAACGCTCGTTCGTTCATTCGTTAATACTTGCTACAATGATAATTTGTATTGTATGTTAAAAATTAATGTTCTATGCCTCACTGGTGGGACATGGCAGACGACTTACCTGTCTCTAACACATCTTGTGAACCTATGATTCACAATAAATTACTTGAATATTGATTTATTTTTTTATATTGAAAGGAGGGTGCAAGAAGAGCAGAGGTCGCCTGCCAAGAACCTGGACTAGAACCCTCTCCAAGGACATGACGATGCTAGGCCTAACGCCAGCAATGAGTTAGAAATTAAGCAATAAGTGACGATCAAGTGCCAGCAGGGCCTACGCCAAATAGGGAATACGCTAGGGGAATAACAATCATTATTATAATATGTGGGGACATTTCACACACGGCCCTCAGACCAAAACTAGGGAGAACCTGTACTATGGGTGTCAGACAGCAGTTATACATACACAAATATATAAATAGATACGTATATGGCAAAAAAAACAACCAGACAGGGCAAACACAAGTGCTCATCACACAAATGTTTACCCTGGGCGGGATTCGAACCCGCAACACGCTGATGATAATGATGATTTTTGTATTGAAAATGCCGAACCGATTGTGTAGTGACCCTAACATGATGGCATAAAGGTACTAATTATGAATCCGTTGTTACAGCGGCGCAGAAGTCACAGACTGCGGCAGGTACCTCATCGTGTCTCCGGTGAAGGACTGTCGCGACAACCTGCTGTTCTACGCCGACCTCAGCAAGCAGCCCGACCTCTGCGGCAAGCTGCACCTCACTCAGATCGTGCACAAGTTCGAGGCTGACTACGAGGTGAGATCACTAGCGGGACCTCATATTACACCTTGGGGGCATAACTGCGCTTTTAAGGGCGCCCATCCCGTCATATTTCCCATACAAACGCTCGTACGTTTTAATATTAATATTTTTAACCCACGAGTATCTTGTGGTTTATATCTAGATTCTTATGTAACAAAAAAAAAAACAAATTCCTGAAAATCAGGTTATTTTGCATAATTTTTATCTGAAAATAATTGAATGTATGAGTGCATTATGAACGGTTGGCATTCAATTATTTCTTTAATTTTGTGTTGTCAAACAGCTACTTCAAACATCAAAATGTTATGGAATCTCTTTTTGAATAACTTTAACTGACGGATTTTTATGTCATGAAACAACCCGTTACATTTAACGTACGTTAAACATCTAATCATCATCTAACAATTTGGAAAATCAAATAAGAGAACAGTGTTTGTTTAAATAGATATTACAATTATTCAGAGATTATAAGTGCAAAGTTTTGAAATATAAGTACATATTGAGTTTAGGTTTACAGATTATCTGCTCTGACTTGAAATTTGATAGCACCATCTCGTTCTAGAACAATGTTATCATAAGGACACTTTGATAATGACGCATTTTGTTTTTAAAAGTTTTATTTTATTCATTTACATATTACAAAGATGTTCAAGCATATTGTCAAGTAACAATTTAGAACACCATAAAACTGATGCATTTTCCTTTTTAATAAGTGTGCAAAATAATACTTTCGTAATGCTGCACTATGGAAAAATAACATCATATGTTACTATGCTATGCATAATGTTAACATACACTTACATCTAAAATTATAATTAAATTAATGAAAATGTAAATTTTAAAATTCCTTCAAATGAATTTCTGTATGAAATCCAAAGAAAGATCTACAAAATCTCAGCAAAACAGCAACGGTAGCACTTCAGTCTACTGAACAGTTTCTTAAGATAATAACTGCGAGGAATGGATATGGCTCAGCAACGAAAATAGACTGATTATTAAGAAAGTATATCCAACTGCGGTAGATGCGGAATCGGGCTCTGGCGTAGTAGGTGTATCCGTGGTAGGATCTACTGTAGTATCTTCATCCGCGGGAGGAACTACTGTAGTATCTTCATCCGCGGGAGGAACTACTGTAGTATCTTCATCCTCAGGAGGAACTACTGTAGTATCTTCATCCTCAGGAGGAACTACTGTAGTATCTTCATCCGCGGGAGGAACTACTGTAGTATCTTCATCCACGGGAGGAACTACTGTAGTATCTTCATCCTCAGGAGGAACTACTGAAGTATCTTCATCCTCAGGAGGAACTACTGTAGTATCTTCATCCTCAGGAGGAACTACTGTAGTATCTTCATCCGCGGGAGGAACTACTGTAGTATCTTCATCCTCAGGAGGAACTACTGTAGTATCTTCATCCTCAGGAGGAACTACTGTAGTATCTTCATCCTCAGGAGGAACTACTGTAGTATCTTCATCCTCAGGAGGAACTACTGTAGTATCTTCAACCGCGGGAGGAACTACTGTAGTATCTTCATCCTCAGGTGGAACTACTGTAGTATCTTCATCCGCGGGAGGAACTACTGTAGTATCTTCATCCGCGGGAGGAACTACTGTAGTATCTTCATCCTCAGGAGGAACTACTGTAGTATCTTCATCCTCAGGAGGAACTACTGTAGTATCTTCATCCTCAGGAGGAACTACTGTAGTATCTTCATCCGCGGGAGGAACTACTGTAGTATCTTCATCCTCAGGAGGAACTACTGTAGTATCTTCATCATCAGGAGGAACTACTGTAGTATCTTCATCCGCGGGAGGAACTACTGTAGTATCTTCATCCGCGGGAGGAACTACTGTAGTATCTTCATCCTCAGGAGGAACTACTGTAGTATCTTCATCCGCAGGAGGAACTACTGTAGTATCTTCATCCGCGGGAGGAACTACTGTAGTATCTTCATCCTCAGGAGGAACTACTGTAGTATCTTCATCCGCAGGAGGAACTACTGTAGTATCTTCATCCGCGGGAGGAACTACTGTAGTATCTTCATCCTCCGGAGGAACTACTGTAGTATCTTCATCCGCAGGAGGAACTACTGTAGTATCTTCATCCGCAGGAGGAACTACTGTAGTATCTTCATCCGCAGGAGGAACTACTGTAGTGTCTTCATCCGCGGCAGGAACTACTGTAGTATCTTCATCCTCAGGAGGAACTACTGTAGTATCTTCATCCGCAGGAGGAACTACTGTAGTATCTTCATCCGCACGAGGAACTACTATAGTATATTCATCCGCAGGAGGAACTACTGTAGTAGCATCATCTTCTTCTACCCTATCTTGTAAGTCCCAATTACTTTGGGCATCCAGAAAATGAAAAGCATAAATCCCTTCCCAGAAATTAAAGATTTGAAACTGAGGGTTCTGTAATGGAACTTCGAAGTAAGGTTCCTCAATTGTGATTTCGTTATTTGTAAGCACGCGGAGAAAATTAAAAGCTGTGCGTGTAAATGGCACCCAAATTACCGGTGAAGTTCCATCTACCGGATTTGGATTCCTGTAAATGAAATTTCAAAAGTTAATATTAGCTTGAGGTTAAAGCTCTGACACCAATAGTGTGAACCCAGTTCGCAATGCTGCAACGATTATAATGTTTTGTTTTTTTACATATTAAACAATTATATTCAGTACAATTTTTATAAAAAACGAAATAATACATTAAGAAATATCCATACTCACCCAGTTTTAGCAAAGCTTGTCCATCTCTCTGCAAGAATGTTGCCAATAATCAAGTCTCTATCGGTCGTAGATTCTGTGGCAGGGGTATTATGGAACATATAAGCCAGTTCTTCACTATGAGCTGCAGATCCCACATTTATTGGGCTAGGACCTACGAATTGTTCTCCGAGAATTCCCGAATATGAAAACTGATATAAATAAACCGGTGACCTGGAAGCAAACATTCTACTTCTGACTTCTCTTATAGAAGATACTAGCATCATTGTATCGCCCTGATATTTTAAAAATTCGCTTTCATCAATTCCATCGTCTCCGAAGTAAAAAGTTCTTATATCTTCAACTACTTTCTTCTTTTCATCGTCGGTATTGAATTTTAAATCCGGTTGAATAAACTCTGTTAAAGATTCTTCCATTTGTTCTAACCAATCGTCTTCCACCGCTTCTTCGGCTCTGATAGTACCTTCGTTATCCACAAAGCCAATTATGATAGGAATTTTCAAAAACTCAGCATCACGAATTATTCGGGCGGGAGTTTTAACTAAGAAAGGTTCCACATCTGCCAATTCCTGCCTTTCTACGCAAGGCGCGAAAGCAAGTGAATTATCAGTTAAATCTAATTCGTTAATAACACCCATCAAAGCTGATACACTAGATTTAGTAAAGACATCTGATAACTGTTGAATGTCTGTTATTTCATGACCAAGAGCTTCGGCTGCTTGAAGGGCATATTTCAAATTATCTCGTGACACAGCCCATGGAGCTAATGCGTTTCCACTTTGAGCGATTGCCTTATGCACCAAACCATTAGCCATGGGGGACATAGTGATTAAGTCAACGGCAGCAGCTCCACTTCCGTGACCAAAGAGGGTAATATCCTCAGGGTCTCCTCCAAATTGTGCAATATTTGCTTGCACCCACTTTAATCCTGCAATAATATCTTTGAGTCCAGCATTCCCAGGAGCTGTTTCCGTTCCAAGACATAAGAATCCAAGGATAGATTCGCGATAATTCAGGGAAACGACGATAACATCCTTTTCGACAAAATTTCGAAATGAAAGCTCTGGTACATTTTGTCTGTCGAACTCTTTTCCTTTAATCCAAACCATGACGGGCAGTCTTCTATCAAAACTTGGCGTGAATATATCCGCTACCAAGCAATCTTCGGTGCCTTCGTATCCAACACCTAGGGCACGTACACATTTAATGCCTCTTCTATTCGCCTCAAAGGTACTTTCAAAGTTTGGAGCGGCCAACGGTGCCTGTAAATTATTGTTTTGTTAGAAACTTATACAGGGTGTCCAGTAAATAGCACGACATACTGCTGGGGGTGATAGCTTGGGTTAATACCTGTCAAAACAACACAATAATATGTTAAGCAAAATCTTACGGATTTACAGTTTTACCAAATTTTCCGAAATATCGAAAAATCTCTACCTTGAAACAGATTTTTAAGCATCTCGTAATGAAAAATTCCTTTTCTAGTATTTTTTTTTTACATCAAATTATTCGTGAATAGTTACTTTACTCATTAATAAGTCTTTTTTCTATCAAAAACAATAATGTTTTCAAGAAATACAGTTTTTTGTTTAAATTTTCACAGAACAATTTTCCTATCGCCTAACTTTAACCTACAGTGGTGAAAAGAAATCCGTAAAGTTTTACTCGTTACTGTGTTTTGGTAGGTATTGACCCAAGCTCTCACCCCCTGCAGTATGTCGTGCTATTTACGGGACACCCTGTATAAAGAATCATGGCAGGACTTGTACAAAAAAATAAAGATGTTTAGAGATGTTGAAATTCTAATTCTTATACTTTTGGGTACCTGAAGAGCATCTTCAGGCATTTACAATATTTTTAAAACCCCAAAAAATTGTGAATAGTTCAACGAAAAGCTCATTATTTTAGAACTAAACGGCGACTGACAGTAACAGTGACACTGACAGTCGCCGTTTCGCAGATCTTACTCTGAAATTGCATTGTTTTAAGGGAAATAATGTCACAAATAATGTTTTTTTTCCACACACTTGTCACATAACTTGTCTGCCAATTTGATAAATCCGTTAACGTCGCTTGTCACTTTCTTTTTTTTTTATAAACTGAATGGCATCGAGATGAAAAGAAAAGGGTTATTTTTATTTCGTAATATTTTAATTATGCGGGGGTTTAAAAATATGGTAAGTAAATCAATCTACTCCTGGTAATTTACTCTTTACATTGGAAAATATTTTAAACTCTCTAAATGATTTTTTATTTTTTATACAAATGAATGTATGGATCTCGCCATGATTCTTTATTATACACTCATAACTTGTGACCTGATAAAATGACAAAATCATTGAAAAAGATCCATTTCTGTAAGCTGAGGTGGCTAAAATTCGTACACATATCAGTACTGGATCGGTATCGCCTGTCTTAATGCCATATTGCAACGCAGGAAGTGTCAGCTACGCAAGTGCCCAGAGCGGTAAAATTGAAGGTAGATTGGGGCTCTACTTTCTTTTTTTTAGTTTAGATTAAGAACAGTTTATTATGATTTACCTTGAATCTGTTTTTGCCCGAAGTGGAGTCTGCGTATGGTATGCCATGAAATTCGAAGTATTCCCCGTCAGTTGCCTTGGTTCCTACCACGACACCCTGAGAGATGGTAACCGAAGGTGCCTGCTGCCCTGCAGCTGATGCTACTAGCACAGAACACAAAGAAAATAGCAAAATCATGTTAACTTTACAACCGTGAATTTAGAACTGGATAAGGTGATCGAGAGGATAACGAAACCATCTCGATTAGATAAGTTCATTTTTTTTTATAGTGTCGGTACTAGATAATGTCATTGATAAGAAAAACCAGTAATAGTAGGTACGAGAATAATAATTATAATATGGCTTTATTCATTCCACTCAATTTATATAATTACATTAGCAAATAATAATAATAATTAAGACACCTTACAGACAATTCATTAAATAAAAAATATAAAAAATAACATAGCACCAATCAGTAATATCACAAAACAATCAGATTTAAACATACAAATATTAACAAGATAATTAATTTCATTACTCATTGTTCTTAAATACTAAATCTTAGTTATACTCTACATTATAGCTAAAAATAGTATTACATTAAATAAAATAGAAAGAACCATTATGTTAATTTAATTTGAATAAACATTAAAATTGATTAATAAATTGATTATAAACAGGGATTGTTAGGAAGTGCAGCAACCTGTTTAGTTTTTAAGTACATTTAAGTACGCCTAGAATATTAAGAATTGTTTAAATATGTAATTTGAAAGTTGCCTTTGAAAGTTATAAGAATACTAGCTGACCCGACAGACGTTGTCCTGTCCCGATCTACCTACTTACCTGCCTACTTACCTGCCTATTTACCTACACCTACCCTACACTACCCTACCCTAACCCTTAACATTTGGATGGGGGATGAAAATGGGGGGAAAAGGGGGGATGAAAAATAGATGTTGTCCGATTCTCAGACCTACCCAATATTTCATCAGAATCGGTCAAGCCGTTTCGGAGGAGTACGGGAACGAACATTGTGACACGAGAATTTTATATATAAGATTTAAGGTCAAATATATGTATATGTGCATAGTTACTAGCATCTAGATGTATCAATTATAATTAAGATTAGGTTCAATTTAGATATATCTTGACTGTCTAGTAATTTAATAAGGTTTAAACGTAGATATGAATACAATCTCGATGAATAGTAGTAGATTGTCATTTTAGAAATTTATATGTACCTTAAAACAGGCTGTAATGTGTATAAGTAAAGGTAAAATAATAGATATGATATAATTAATAATGTAAAAGCACCTAATTTGGCATTATAACCTATACATACACAGATTGTTATGGAATTGTATGTGAAAATGCGGTACTTAGACTGGAGGAAGCGAGATAGCAATATTCATTACCCCCGACACGCCCTCCAGCTACGTACGCGCATATAAATATTGCTGCCCGGCGATCGAGCAGTCCTCCAAAACCGTTTCTTGCGAAGAATCACAGGAGCCCCTTTTTATCTTCGCAACGAGAACCTCCATCTCGATTTAAAAATACCCACCATCTAGCAGTTCATGAAACGCTCCGCAAAGCGCTTCTTCGACACTGCTGAGAAACATTCTAACCCCTTGATCGTATCGACCGCCCGGTACACTCCCTCCCATATTAGTAAGACTCGATGACCGAGACATACTCTGACCGACCCTGACGATGCTATTACTCTCCTCCAGGATAGAAATAAGGCCACCAGTACAGTTAACAAACACAGACACAGACCGCCGTCATTCCGTCCTCGCCGCCGAGGCCCATCGCGACGACCCCGTACGTCCCCTCCCCGACCCTTGCTCATGCCAGCCCGCGCATCTGATCCTGTACTTTTAAATTCGTCCCTAAATAATGGAAATCCGATCCAGCCTGTCCCTTTGCTGTCCCTCCCAACGACGCCCTAAGCCGAGGCTCGTACCCCACAGGGGGTGACCTTAGCGTGTAGTCACTTGTTTGTAAGTTATTTTGTCCTGGTTGGGGGCCCTAAAAATAATAATTTTTAAGGCACCACAGGAAAGTCCGGTTAAGCAGCCGACAACCTCCGAGGTTGACCTGCGAGATGACAATCCGAAAAAAAAAATCGAGTAGTCACAAATCACACCCGCCAAACCCCTTCAAGGCGAGGCAGTCAATTGGAATCGGGAGCTAGTGTTTCGGCCTTGGGGGGTCTCCTAGTCGAACCTAGTCTCTGGTTTCCTTCCTCAGCAACACACCTAGTGTCGGATGGGCGTGTCTACGCCCTTCGCACTAGACTGGCTAGGGCCCCGTTCGCACAATAAGACTGGCGACGGGTTTACAAGCTTAGGGGCTCACCAATAGGTACTGTAAGAGATCCTTACTTAGGACTCTTACTGGTACCGGTATATGCGTGATCGTAATATGATTATTCTATAAATAAAAGCACTGAAACTCGGTACTGGATTATATTCTCAGATACTTGTAGTGTGCCCGTGACAAGACCAGGCTAGGAAGTCCTAATGTCAAACGTAAAACAATGCAAGTCTACTATTCAAACTTATTCTAGAAGTTTGCTGAGTGTTCCGTCATAGAGTATAATATCTAATGGCTATTATCTCAGAAACACATCAGATCTCCACATGAGCTACGCCCCCTTCATGAATAAAAGGAACTAGTAACTTTTATTCATGCTCTGGACACTCTGCAAACTTATACCACTGAACAAAAATAATTGACTAACTAACCTAACAACTACCTAAACCTATAGTAAGTCCCTACTCTAAAGGCGGAAATGTCGATGGGGACGTCTCAGACGAGATGGTTCAATCCATGACGCAAGGGATAAACAATTAAATCCAATATTATTAAAAGAAAACCGAATATATGAATACTAAGAACGCTCATGCTATCATGTCCAAACCCCGCTTTATAAAAACCGCCTCAAAATCCAAAACGCGTCCCCCTAAACAATCGATATGACAAAATTCATACCCTCCATTCTTGGTGACCTATACTTCTTCCTATACGAGGTTTACAATTAAATTAAAAAAGATTAAACTCGAAACAAACTTTGTTCACTTAATAAACCATGCGTGTCGATTCGACATTCTACGCGAAGATTATACTCCGTTAGCGTAGTTGGTAACGTCAGTGAACGAGGCCTGTTGGAGCTACGCTAACTACATCAAATAATCTACTAAGTAAAAAAAGAATAAGATACACGTTTTTTTTTTACAAAATTTTGACGTCCTGTGGGCACCATTCACCCATCAGACTTCAGCTCGCAGTGAATATGAAAATACAAAAAAAAAACATATTATTATCATGTCGAAATATTTCTAATCACATACACAAAAATAATCATCAACTATCTATCACGACATGCCCAAATAACCATGGCGACATAAATGCCGTATGACAACAAATAATCAATAAAATGACAAATAATACCCAACCTAGAAATATTATTTACATTATCCTACCAAACCCTTTGCAAATGACCTTTTCAAAATTAAAAATTATTTAAAATTATCTAACTTAAAAACGACACACATCAAATTCAAATTGACCTGCCGCTATAATCAAACTATATCGGTAATCGAGCGTGATATAGTTTTAATCTATTTACGTGCACAATATCTCTAAATCTTCTGTTATTTAACTTCCTAATTACATAATTTACATCTGTAATACGTCTCACTATCTGAAATGGACCTTTATATAACCTACATAACTTTAAACTTTTATTAGTTACACGTCTCGGCGTATACACCATCACTAACTGATTTGGTTCAAAATTCCTTACTTTTGCTTTCTTATCATATACAGCCTTTTGCTTTACTTGTGCCTTACCTACATTAATAATCGCACGCCTCGTCAAATCTGTCTGAATGTTGCGTCTGCCTACATAATCTATCACATGATTACGACTATCAACATTGACCATCATATCAGTCCTAAAACTGGGTTCCCTAGCATACATCAACATATGTGGTGAAAACCTAGTACTAGCCTGTTTACTAGTATTATACGCATAGCAAACCAACGGGATGTAACTACACCAATTTCGTTGATCAGCAGAAACATACATGGACAACATCTGTGTTAAAGTTCTATTAAATCTTTCTACTAAACCATTACACGCTGGATGAAATGCTGTGGTGAAACGTGATTTAGCTCCAAAATAGCTAACCGTATCTTTCACCAAACGTGAAGTGAAAACAGACCCCCTATCCGATATCACTTCTTTCACTCCACCGAAACGACAGAACACCTCTTCAATCAGAAACTCACTTATTTTCTGCGCTGTCGCTCTAGGAACCGCTCTGCAGACCGCATACCTCGTAGCATACTCCACACAAACAATAACATACCTATTACCATTTAAAGACTTCCTAAACGGTCCCAAAACATCAATACCTATTTTCTCCATCAGCTGGTTCACTTGCACCGGCTGAAGCTGTGCTACCTGATTAGTCTTCTTAACTTTCTTACACAAAATACCTCCTACAACGCTCAAACCTTTATAATTAACTAAACCTTCGTTTGCTAACCTATCTAACCTATATTTGCAAAAATCATCCACGAGTTGCTCGTCCTTCATCTTCACCATCTCTATCTTATACACCTGCATCCCATCTTCTTGACTTACTTTCGGCTCGTGTACTTCTCCATCTAAACTTAGCGGATTTCTACTCAAAAAATCGGCTATAACGTTTTCTCTGCCTGCACAGTGAACAATATCAAATTCATACGCCTGAATACATAGCGACCATCTAGCTAACCTACCACTCATGTCTTTCCTATCCCTCAACCAACACAATGCTTTGTGGTCTGTAACAACTTGAAACTTCAAACCCCATAAAAAATGCTTAAAATAATTCAAGGCCCAGACAACTGCTAGACATTCTTTCTCAGTTGTCGAGTATTTTTTTTCACTATCACTGAGTTTCCTAGATGCATACGCTACTGGATGCATCACATCCATACCCTGCATCAAACAGCAACCTACCGCTTCACCACTAGCATCTACATATAAGCGTGTTAAAACATGTTTATTATTTGAATAAAAATGCAAAATAGGCGGATTGCTCATATAATTTAATATTGTGTCGAACGCTTCCTGATGTCTCTGTGACCAAACGAACTTGGCTCCTTTTTTTAATAATTTTGTTAATGGTAAGACAATTACAGCAAAGTTATCAATAAATTTACGGTAATAAGAAAACAAACCCAGAACAGATTTAACTTGTTTCTGATTTGATGGCGGTTTTAAAGATTTAAGATCCAATAATTTTTTATTATCTGGTTTTACACCATCGCCAGAAATCTCATGACCCAAGACCGAAACCTTATTATAACCAAAACTACATTTACTTGGTTTCAAAGTTAGGTTTGCTTTCTTTAGCCGTCTGAATACTTCCTCTACTGCATTAATAAATTCATCAAAATCCTTTCCCCAAATCAAAATATTATCTACATAACAAATGGCATTTTTATATTTGATTCCCGCCAAAACTTTGTCCATTGTTCTTTGGAAAACAGCTTGGCTTGTTTTAAGACCAAATGGCAAAACATTAAACTCATAAAAACCTGAAGGGGTAACAAATGCAGTTTTATGTTTATCTCGTTCACATAAACGATGCTGCCAATAGCCAGAATTTAAATCTAAATCTGCAAAATATTTGGCCCCCGATAAATATACCATTATGTTTTCAATGATAGGTAAAGGATAACTATCCGTGATAACTTTTTTTGTTCAACTTACGGTAGTCTATACAAAATCTCCACGTTTGATCGGGTTTTTGTACTAATACGACTGGCGATGCGTACGCACTATTTGATTCGCGTATGACCCCATTCGCTAGCATCTCATCAACTTGCGAATTAATGATCTTGCTTCGGTGAGACTCTTTATGGTGGCCGATGAACTGGTATTTCATCCGTCGTATTGATTTCTATTTCCACCAAATTACAGTTTCCCAACTCGGAATTGGTAAATGCGAAAGTATTTATATTTGAAGAAAGAAGTTTTTTTAAAGAAATTTTATCCGATTGATTCAACTCCGGATTTATATTTATTTTATTTACATTGTCGTCTTTTGACGTGACATCAAACAAACTGTCATCATTTTGTTCAACCGTTCAACGAGTTTAGAAAAATATAGACAATCAAATTTGGAGATTGACTTTAAACTTCCTTCTTCCATGGCGCGGTTAACTATGACATTATTATTTTCTAGTTCTACATTGTTGTTGGGATCACAGCATACCAAAGATTGTGACATTGACGTACCGTCTTGTTTATCTAATTTACAAAACTTTGCATAAAATCTGCCTTTCAATGTTATACAATTATTATTAAAATCCAATATTGCATTATATTTGTGGAAAAAATCTTGCCCGAGTATTAAATTTTGATTAATGTCCTTAATTATGACAAAATTCAAAACAAACACACATGAGTCTATTATGAAACAAATATTAGCTTCACCCACGACTTTCAAATGTACGTTTGAAATAGACTTTACAAAACGCTTCGTAATTCCACTGGTATGCTCCAACTTCAACTCCGACATGAACTTCTCCGAAATACATGAGATTGATGCTCCAGTGTCTAATAGAGCCATACATGATTGATTAACTAATGAAATATTAATAAAAGGAATAAACTGACAGTGTTTATCTCCTGTCGGGAGTCGGTTTGCTTCGGACACAGCGGACACTCCCGCTTCATCATTCAACGTCTGTGTCCTTGGGCGTTTGGGTGATTGGCTGCTTGTGTGTCCCTCGATCTGGGGACATTATTATGCGAGCGATAATCTCTGTTGGATGCATATAAAGTTCTGGGCCTAAGGTTATATCGGGGAGTATAATAGTGATCCCCAACGGCATGCTGTGGGGCACCCGCCGAAGACGATGGTGATGGCGCAGGACTTCTAGGTCTCGGTGAGGCGACAACACGCTGCTCTTCATCTGACGGCGGCCGCTGGAAACTGACCCTATGAAATGAACCATGAGGAGGTTCAATTGGCAAATTAGCTGATACAATACGGGTAGACTCCCCGAAAATGTCCAGAATCTGGCTGATGGTTTCTTGCAGCTCCTTCCGGGACGCATACAATCTTGACCCCAGCTTCAGCTTCCAATCTGGCATCAAACTCTTAAGAAAAACTCTAACAAATATTTTGTCGTCGGTGATGCCCGCTTTTTCAGCAACCTTCGTAAAATCAAAAAAATAGGTACGTAAATCTTCCATGGAATTTTGTCGTATATTATAAAATTTTTCCATGTAATCAACATTACGGTTAAATTCGGACCTTAAGAGGTCACATATTGTATTAAAGTCTAGGCTCTCGTTGTAAATGCATTTAAAATAAGCCAGAGCAGGACCTTCAAGAAAGGCTCCTAAAATGAATTTAAAACCACTCTCCGCCCATCTATTCATCATTGCTGTGCGTTGAAAGTCTGACAAGAACTCGTCAAAAGACATCGGGCTAATCCCGGAAAATTTCTTTACGTCGCCCATTTCAAATATTACAACCACTTAACTTTCAAATTATCTTCTCAGCACGGCGCCTTTGCACCTTATTCGCACCACTTCCTCTTAGTGCTTTATTCCGCTTCTACAGAATATGGGGGCGTGATCCGGTTGCCTCCACCACTATGTAAGAGATCCTTACTTAGGACTCTTACTGGTACCGGTATATGCGTGATCGTAATATGATTATTCTATAAATAAAAGCACTGAAACTCGGTACTGGATTATATTCTCAGATACTTGTAGTGTGCCCGTGACAAGATCAGGCTAGGAAGTCCTAATGTCAAACGTAAAACAATGCAAGTCTACTATTCAAACTTATTCTAGAAGTTTGCTGAGTGTTCCGTCATAGAGTATAATATCTAATGGCTATTATCTTAGAAACACATCAGATCTCCACAGTACTCACCTTCCTGTCTATACCCGACAGTGAGGGTTACACATCCCCGGGCCACTCCACCCGGGGAGTTAGAGCTAGGTGTTAGGTTTTAATTTAGGCTTCCCCGAGAGTTAAATCTCTCAAAATTCCCTCCCTGACTTAACTTTCCCCCCGACCATGTCGGACGCTGATATATTAGCGTACGTCAAGGCCCGATTATTTAAAAGCCCCACGTTCAAAGCCATTCATTCAATCATTGAAAAACTGAAAAAAAAACAGCTTCATAGAAACCTTGCACATGTAATTTATTAGTAATTTTTCGCGCGCGAATTTTCATGCGATCAAATCAAATCATTTATTAATTTGCAAACATGGGTAATTAGTACAAAGATATTCTGTTTTTCATAATAAAGTCCTCCATATTCTACCGTCGCATGGGCATGCAAATAACATTCAATTCTAAAATCAAATTAAAAAAATATTTTACGAAAGATAAATGTCAAATCATTAAAATTATAAATGTATAATTTAGTTAAATAAATGTCATATTTAGGTTACAAAAAACAAAATTGTCGGACTGGTTACAAAATATGTTACAATGATAAAATATGTCAATCAGTCAACGATTCATCATTAAGGAAGTCGTCAATAGTGTAATAACTTTTCTCAGTTAATATTTCGATAAGTGCCCTTTTAATTTTTATTACAATCATAGTTTTTATTACATTAGGTACTTTATTATAAATGCGCGGGGCAGTACTAAAAACACTTTTCTGCACTAGCGCGGTTTTACATTTTACATGACATACCTGGTTTAAATATTGAGTCCGTATTGGATTTCTTGGCTGACTTCCGAAACTTTTTGAAATAATTGTGGATTGTTTTTTACCAACAAAGCTGTTTCCAAAATATATAAAGACGGGAAAGTTAATATTTTTAAAGATTTAAAATAGGGAAGACAGCTATTGTTGTTTTTATACTTAACATTGACCTTATACAACTCTTTTGCATTTTGAATACCAGTTCCTTATCGGCAGAATGCCCACAGAAAATAATACCATATCGCAGAGCAGAAGCAACTAGTCTATGGTAAGCTGTCAAAAGAGCCTGACTGTTGACTTTTTTGAAAGTTGAAAGAGAGCTAACCTTTTGATCGCCACGTCAAAAAAAAAGCAAAATCGTGCCCTCGGCGCCAAATAACGTATAGAAATCTGTCATGTAGTCGTACCGTTTCGTGCTGGGGCACATTTTGATTTGTCATTTGTGCCGCTCAAAAGGATATATGCAGATTTGCTAAGTTTTTTGCAAAGGACTTAATATGAGGTTTCCAAGTGAGTTTGCTGTCGATCACTATACCTAAGAACTTAGCTTCATTTGCTTCCTCAATATTACACCCTTGGTAGTCAATACGAACATTTGGGTGTTCACTACGTTGCGTTGATGAAAGTGCATTATTTTTGTCTTATTTAGGTTTATTACTAAATTATTATTATGTAACCAATTTATTATATTTTCTAACGTAGTATTTATGTCTTGCTCGTAATCATTTTTATTTGTACACTTAATTACAGCTGTACTGTACTGACATCCGCAAAAAGAACCATTTTATTTCTTGTCACTTTCGGGAGATCGTTAATATATATTAATGCGCAATAAACGCGATGTTATCGCGTTCTCACTCACTCGTTTGTTTTCGTACATTGCATGAATGAAAAAAAAAAAACAATCAAAAAATTAATGAATGCAGAAAAAATTAAATGAAATTAATGAAATCAAATGAATGGATTGAATGTCTGGGAGTGTTGCTTTTACGTATCCGATTTTGTATGGCGTTTAAAAATTAAAGCTTTTATTTTTGATGGGAATGTTTTTTTAGTATATCTATGCACGATGTAGTATCACCCGTATACGGGAACGCCTTTCGTTAATTAACGTACTGTTGTATATTAGAATTTAACCTTGTGTGATATATTGTGTGTATGTGCTGTGGATGAACTTATTAGTAAATAAATAAATAAATATAAAATCGAAATTTCAGTATGTAACAAATGAAGATACGGTGGCCATATTCCGTACCAACAAGAACGCGCCGAACTACAGACTCATCAAGATAGATCTAAACAATCCTGCCGAAGATAACTGGCAGACACTAATACCTGTAAGTAAAAAACCTATTCAAAAAGTAATACGGTTGAATTTAACTTGAACACAATGTTTTCAGAATTCGTGTTAGCAAACAGCGATAAGGTTGCCTTTAGTTTAAATACTCTACTTGGTCTTATGCATTTCATAACTCGGCGTAATTTGATTGTTATGCTCATTGCTATAAGTCCATATTTAGCTAATAAATATTGTATTTGTTACAGGAACATTCTAGCGACGTATTGGATTGGGCGTCCGCAGTAGACCACGACAAGCTGGTCATTCATTATATTAGGGATGTTAAGGTACACATTTTATCTTATATTTATATAATTAATACCTTTAATGTACCTATGTACCTTTCAGTGGGTAGTATGTATTGGGTATATATACTGCATGTTGCATAGTAATCGGGAGGCTCAAAATAACACTAAAATTTTGTTACTTTAATTCGGCTGTGTTTTAAAATAAATAAATAAAATTCATTTAATTCAGGCAAGACCCATATTACATAGAATAAAGTAAAATTTCACAATCCTGCCACAGAATAGATCAGAACAAAATGTCAAATGTTGTGTGAGGTCATAATATATACAGCGTATGTACGCGCTATTTTAAAAATATCTGTTTATTTTTTCTTAAACTCGCCCAAGAGTTTTAATTGTTTTTGTGAATAATGTGATAAATAAGTTTATTCTTGTCAAAATCTCACATTAATTAATGTTTATATAGTAAGTATAGCTCATACACAAAAATCAGTTTTCTAAATCAGGCTGTTTGGCGGCTTCTTTAGTCAACCACGGGGGTCAGTAACCTCCAAGTTCGAAATTTGAATAAAACAATCTGCGCGCAATTTTTCACAAATCTTCGTCCAAGTTGAAAGAAACTTCGTATACATAATTTTCCTCACAAGTGTCTTTTAAAACGTCGTTTACCTGTTGCGTTTTGCCATTACTTGTGCCTTATTGAACTGTTATATTCTTATCTTATTTTCCAGAGTGTCCTACAATTGCACAGCATGAAAACAGGCAAGCTGCTGCAGACGTTCGACCTGGACGTGGGCTCTGTGGTCGGCTTCTCCGGCAAGAAAGAGCACTCCGAGATCTTCTACCACTTCATGTCGTTCCTGTCTCCCGGCGTCATCTACCACGTGGACTTCAACAAAAAACCCTACCAGCCTACTGTGAGGACATGACTTTTTTTATTGGATAGATGACACCATTAACAAATAATTCCAAAACACAATTTCTCGAAAAACATACTCCATACTAAGCCCAAAAACCCAATTATCTTTCAATTAACTGTAAAATTCGATTTTGAATTGCTTTTAAATGAATAAAAGGTGGGTCAATTGAGTTGACAAAAAAGTGACGTCACATTTTACTAATGCCATACAAAATGTAAGGGAGATTTGCGGATTGACAGCTCATATAAAGTAGGTCAATTGACTAATGGTGTCATCTTCCCTATTATCAAAACAAAAATTGGCCTTTATTCTGCCAAAACGAACTTACCCACGTTAAAATGTGTTCCATTTTTCTTAGGAATTGTAATTGGTGTATAGTAATGTAACACATCAAAATCTGACTAGCAGACTTACCAAGGGGTATCGTGTTACCCAGTAACTGGGTTGTGGAGATCCCATAGGCAGTCGCTCCATGTAAAGCACTGGTATACAGCTGCATCCGGTTAGACTGGAAGTCGATCCCAAAATAGTTGGGAAAGAGCTAGGCAGATGATAATGAGTAATGTAAAAAAATAACACATTTGACATATTAAATTATGAATTATTTAGAGACGTTGGATCGTTTAAACAGAACTTAGCTCAATAAGGTCCATTTTACACTGGGCAATCGGAAGGGAAGCGAATTTACGAAACGTAGTATAATGAGCTTTATGTCAACTGTGTTAACGTTCAAATTGGATAGAAGCCAATAAAATCTCGCGTCTTTCACGAAATCTGGAGCATTCCTGTAGCTACTGTCGGCGCGGCTTCTCCTACGACCAGGATTAATTGACTCTTCCCTTCCTCTCTGCCCGCAGTGTAAATTGAGCTTTAGTGTCAATTATTTGGCGCCCAAAAAGTGCTTACATAATATAAAGGACAAACTAAAAAGTTTGACCTTATCGTACGGGTGCGTCCTGGTCGCTTCAGACACAATATTATATGCGTTTTTCTTCAAATTCAGAAGCAGGATTTTTATGAAATGAGTCTGAACTCAAAATAAAAATCAATTAAGTCTTATAAAGGCAGTGATGGAACTGTTGACTTGTTATTAATTTCCGGGTATTTTATTGTTTCCATAGTCGACAGTGAACATCAACCTTATCGTGTCTTTAAAATATTTCAATTTCTTATAATAATAATAATAATCTTTATTTCAGACATTACACGATCCATAAAAAACACAATTACGAAAAAAAATACAAATCAATAAAAATAAAATACAAATAAAAAATATGCACCGCACGGTTTCCCCATACAAACTGCCAAGTCCAAAAGCTTTAAAATAAATGTTTCAAAAATGTTCTCAATTTACTCTTTACACATATTTTTGTCATCATCATCATCGTCATCGTCAGCTGGAAGACGTCCGCTATTGAAAATAGCCCCCCTCCCCTCCCCCCCATAAAACGCCACAACTCACGGCAGCCTGCTGCTTTCAACCGGTTACCCGAGACCTTAACGATGTCGTCGGTCCATCTGTGGGCTAATTCACATAACTAAAGCAGTTAAGTTTCGATCAAAACAACGCTTTTCGTATTCTCTACCGCTGTCAGACACGCTCGCGTCACGCGAACGCAATAACGGCATTCTACTGTTGCGCGTCTTTGGTGCGTGCTTCGGAACGCAACATGATCGGTATTCTACTATTCGTTTGACGTCTCAAAATGACAGTTAAAAAACACTAAAATCTGTACTGGGGTGTTATTTTAATATTATAATAACGTCATATTAATTGAAATGTAATCGATTTAATTCAATTATTTAGTGTGTAATAATTTTTATATCATGTGGCTACCACCATTTGTAAGTTTGGTAGAGTTTGGTTGTCGTACAGTTGACGTGCAGTTCAAAGATTACAAGAATACCGTTTATAATTAGAACTACCACCATTTGTAAGTTTGGTAGAGTTTGGTTGTCGTACAGTTGACGTGCAGTTCAAAGATTACAAGAATACCGTTTATCATTAGAACTTGAACTTAACTGCAACTGCACTAAAACTTCATCGGCGCGTCATAAAATTACGTTAATTAGCGTTCTGGTGGGAGGCCTACCAACACTACAGCACTAATGCCATACAAAATGTAAGGGAGATTCGCGGATTGACAGCTCATATAAAGTAGGTCAATTGACTAATGGTGTCATCTTCCCTATTATCAAAACAAAAATTGGCCTTTATTCTGCCAAAACGAACTTACCCACGTTAAAATGTGTTCCATTTTTCTTAGGAATTGTAATTGGTGTATAGTAATGTAACACATCAAAATCTGACTAGCAGACTTACCAAGGGGTATCGTGTTACCCAGTAACTGGGTTGTGGAGATCCCATAGGCAGTCGCTCCATGTAAAGCACTGGTATACAGCTGCATCCGGTTAGACTGGAAGTCGATCCCAAAATAGTTGGGAAAGAGCTAGGCAGATGATAATGAGTAATGTAAAAAAATAACACATTTGACATATTAAATTATGAATTATTTAGAGACGTTGGATCGTTTAAACAGAACTTAGCTCAATAAGGTCCATTTTACACTGGGCAATCGGAAGGGAAGCGAATTTACGAAACGTAGTATAATGAGCTTTATGTCAACTGTGTTAACGTTCAAATTGGATAGAAGCCAATAAAATCTCGCGTCTTTCACGAAATCTGGAGCATTCCTGTAGCTACTGTCGGCGCGGCTTCTCCTACGACCAGGATTAATTGACTCTTCCCTTCCTCTCTGCCCGCAGTGTAAATTGAGCTTTAGTGTCAATTATTTGGCGCCCAAAAAGTGCTTACATAATATAAAGGACAAACTAAAAAGTTTGACCTTATCGTACGGGTGCGTCCTGGTCGCTTCAGACACAATATTATATGCGTTTTTCTTCAAATTCAGAAGCAGGATTTTTATGAAATGAGTCTGAACTCAAAATAAAAATCAATTAAGTCTTATAAAGGCAGTGATGGAACTGTTGACTTGTTATTAATTTCCGGGTATTTTATTGTTTCCATAGTCGACAGTGAACATCAACCTTATCGTGTCTTTAAAATATTTCAATTTCTTATAATAATAATAATAATCTTTATTTCAGACATTACACGATCCATAAAAAACACAATTACGAAAAAAAATACAAATCAATAAAAATAAAATACAAATAAAAAATATGCACCGCACGGTTTCCCCATACAAACTGCCAAGTCCAAAAGCTTTAAAATAAATGTTTCAAAAATGTTCTCAATTTACTCTTTACACATATTTTTGTCATCATCATCATCGTCATCGTCAGCTGGAAGACGTCCGCTATTGAAAATAGCCCCCCTCCCCTCCCCCCCATAAAACGCCACAACTCACGGCAGCCTGCTGCTTTCAACCGGTTACCCGCGACCTTAACGATGTCGTCGGTCCATCTGTGGGCTAATTCACATAACTAAAGCAGTTAAGTTTCGATCAAAACAACGCTTTTCGTATTCTCTACCGCTGTCAGACACGCTCGCGTCACGCGAACGCAATAACGGCATTCTACTGTTGCGCGTCTTTGGTGCGTGCTTCGGAACGCAACATGATCGGTATTCTACTATTCGTTTGACGTCTCAAAATGACAGTTAAAAAACACTAAAATCTGTACTGGGGTGTTATTTTAATATTATAATAACGTCATATTAATTGAAATGTAATCGATTTAATTCAATTATTTAGTGTGTAATAATTTTTATATCATGTGGCTACCACCATTTGTAAGTTTGGTAGAGTTTGGTTGTCGTACAGTTGACGTGCAGTTCAAAGATTACAAGAATACCGTTTATAATTAGAACTACCACCATTTGTAAGTTTGGTAGAGTTTGGTTGTCGTACAGTTGACGTGCAGTTCAAAGATTACAAGAATACCGTTTATCATTAGAACTTGAACTTAACTGCAACTGCACTAAAACTTCATCGGCGCGTCATAAAATTACGTTAATTAGCGTTCTGGTGGGAGGCCTACCAACGCTGCATCTTCCGGTTCATGGTCGCCGCTTGAGAACCTATCTTCCCCATCGGTTATCGTTTCCTCGAGCATCATGGCCTGCTCAACTTTCATATTCTGAGAGCTATGTTGGTGGCATGCGTTTGTACGGAAGTTTAATTAAAATCACTTTTTAACGTCCAATTTTTTAGATTTAAAAGTATGTATTAGATATCCTGCGCCGTAATTATTATTAAAATAATTTATTTGTAGTTTGTTTTGTGTACAATAAAATATATTCTATTCTAATTATTTATATTCAATGAGTATTTGTTTGTAATATTCCAGGTGTTCAGAGAGGTGAAAGTGAAAGGCTTCGACGCGTCGCAGTACGAAGCCAAGCAGATATTCTACACCAGCAAGGACAGCGTCAAAGTTCCTATGTTCATTGTTTCTAAAAAGGTACGTCGTCTTTATTACTACTACTTTCAGTCTATTAGCAGGCATATACTCACACCGCACGCTTTCTTCTTTCTATTTCTGTTAATGTCTGTGCATGCGGGCATGCGAATATAAAAATGCACGAGGAACTACGTTACTTACCAAGCAATTTGTTTTAGTTTTAAAGATATTTATTCTCAAAAAAATAACATATGAACAGAGAACCTTATGCTAATATTACTAAAGAAAGAAAGAAAGAAAGAAAAAAAAAATAAAAGTAATAAGTTCGTCACTGCATTTGACATTGTTCATGATACCTCCATCCAGTGCATTCAGTTTTTGGGAAGTGTATTTTGCTAAATATTTGCTGTTAAATATTAAGTCTTCATTGCTTTCAATGCCCCATCACATACCATAATGACCAGCTGCGTTTTGTAAGCAAATTAATCTTTTAATAATTAGCTTAACCTGACAGGGTCTTTAATCAATTTTGTTTTATTTCCACCTTTGTAAAATTTTATGGAACACAACAAAGTGTTAAGGAGTAATCAGCAAGGCCGGATTATCCTTAAGGCAGATTAGGCAACTGCCTAGGGGATTACCACAGGCCCCGCGCAACTTTAAAATAAAAATTGAAAATGTTAAAAACAAAACCGAAAATGTGGTAAACAAAATGGGTAGTTATAAATAAAATGAATAGTGGTAGAAGATATATTATGTATTTTAGAAAGTTAGAAAAGGGTAAAGGGGCCCTGAGAATTGCATTGCCTACACTCTGTCCACTGGTTTAATCGTTTTTTGACAGCTGCAACTAGTGAACAATATTTATGTTTTTTGTAAAAACTGATACGCATACCTGTATTATAATAGCCTACACTCTGTCCACTGGTTTAATCGTTTTTTGACAGCTGCAACTAGTGAACAATATTTATGTTTTTTGTAAAACCTGATACGCATACCTGTATTATAATGTCTGTAAGAGGTCATAAATAAGATATTCCAACAAGATAAGGCAGTTTATATATTTATTTTATAACGAATTTTAAAGTTAGCTTAAGGTAATCGGGAATAATTACATTATAAGGCAGCTGTCAAAAAACCAATAACCCATTGGACAGGGTATAGGTGTCCCGACATGGTTAATCCGGCCCTGGTAATTAGAAACGTATGTCAACTGTTCCCAAGTAAATAAGTATTAACATTTTTGTTCTCGGCAGGGTCTAAAACGCGACGGAGGAAACCCCGCCCTGATCTACGGCTACGGCGGGTTCAACATCAACATCCAGCCGAGCTTCAGTGTCACGCGACTCGTGTTCATGCAACACTTTAACGGAATCGTCGCCATACCCAACATACGAGGAGGAGGGTAAGACAATGTTTTTATTATGTACCTTATTTTTATTTATTTTTTCTTTTACAATTTAACATTATATGGAAATTTTGGGCATTACACACAATCTAAAATTAGATATTAATCGTTATTACCATTAGATATTTTTTGAAAACATTATATTATAAAAAAAACAACACGATTTGAATATTTATGCCATACATCTGTAATAACATTTTAGTCACTAAAAAAACCAATACAACTCAGATCTCGGTACCTATTATAAATATCTAAAATTATTACAAAAATTAGTCCTTGTTGGACTAATTTTTGTGATAATAATTACATTTAGATATGCCTATTAGTCAATAGAATTTGAATTCAACCATTACTAATTTCAAAAACTTAAGTCAGTTTTGTGTATCACTGCTGGGCACAGGCTTTTCTCCTTCCAAACGTCCCGATCTCATGCGACTGCGCTCCTTCCCCGCAAACGTGATTAGATCGTCATACC
Organism: Charanyca ferruginea; assembly: GCA_947361185.1. Classification (NCBI taxonomy): domain Eukaryota; kingdom Metazoa; phylum Arthropoda; class Insecta; order Lepidoptera; family Noctuidae; genus Charanyca; species Charanyca ferruginea. The sequence continues at coordinate 22,939,481 of OX376058.1, read as the reverse complement.
ACCTACACCGCCGATTAGGTCAATTGCGACGGTGATGTCCTCCTTCAGGCGTCCAGTGAGTGTTACCATCTTTGCCCATCTCTCCTGGACTATACTTACGCGCGACGTGGCACCCCGCACCCATTTCACCCTGTTTTTTTTTCATTCATTCTCATTTCATTCTCATTTTTCTTTCTCCGGCGCTATTATTTTCTTTGGATTAATCACTACGTTTTATAATTATTAATCTGTGGTAATAAACTTTTTTTTCCCCAGAGAGTACGGCGAGAGATGGCACAACGCGGGCCGTCTGCTCAACAAACAGAACGTGTTCGACGACTTCCAAGCAGCCGCAGAGTACCTCATCGAGGAGAAATACACCAGTCCGTCACTCGTCACCATACAGGGAGGGTCTAACGGAGGCCTGCTGGTTGCCGCGTGCATCAACCAGAGGCCTGATCTCTACGGAGCCGCCATCGTGCAGGTCGGGTGAGTGAAAATCCTGTTGGTTTTATTTTTGAGTAACTCCAACCGAATGTGTGCGTAATATTACAGTGGTTCATTGCCCAGCTGTGCCTTTCCCGGTCCGTCTGTGGTCAACGCGAGCATGATTGAAATTTTTTGGGTTCCATCCAACACAATGTTCGAAATTAAACGAGTGAGCGAGAATGCGATAATATCGAACGAAAATTGGCGCGCGAACATATCGCAAAATACGCGCTTGTTCCAGGAAATACGCGTTTTTGAAAAAAAAAGTACCTATGTAAATACGTGCTTTTGATAAAAAAAATGTTGTTTTTTTACAATTTTGAATAGTCTTAACCTAGATGTAAATCACAAGATACCAGTGTATTAAAATAAAATCGTTCACTCACAACACTACCTATAAATCGCCATGTCGAAAAAACAAAACCGTGCCCTCGGCGCCAAGCTACGAATTGTAAAAAATTTAATCTTCTACTCTAACTAACTACTCTATGGAACACATTATAGATTAAGAACAACGGATTAACTCAATGCGTAACAATACTCACGTTTCGTTTAATGAAAAAATACTCTATGGAAGTATGTTTCTAAACGAAATACCACAGAGTAAAAAAAACATAGAGTAACAGAAAGGAATAGAATAAAAAAAATATAGTAATTCGTCTGTAGTCGTGACCCTGGTGTGCTGGGCACCTTTTGATTTGTCATTATACAGGACTGGCGGACAAAAGATTAAACGTAACTTAAAATAAAGAATATTGTTCTCTCGCCATATAAAATCATCAAATGTTTTCGCTTGCAGAGTGCTCGACATGCTGAGGTTCCAGAAGTTCACTATCGGCCACGCGTGGGTGTCTGACTACGGCAGCTCTGACGACAAGACCCAGTTTGAGTATCTGCTCAAGTACTCGCCGCTACACAACATACATAGGCCCCAGAATAATAATTCAGTTTGTATGTATTACTAGTATATATCCACGACTTTGTCCGCGTGATTGTCGGTTATTTCTGGGGTTATTTTGCTTGGAACGCTAATTCTTTTTCGAAAATAAATGTTACTCCTGATAACATCAGGAAAGTCCCGTCAAAATCGGACCAGTCGTTTCGAAGATTAGCTGAAACAAACAGACAGCCTGTTGTGAGCCTCGGCTGTAAATCATAATAATAAAAAAAAAATAAGAACGAATAAGCTCGCCAAGTCATCCCGCCATCTGTTTCATATGCATTTAGTAAAAAGCTGTTGTTTTTACATTACAAACAGATATTCAATTGTTTCTTTAATTTGTATAAATTTCGACTCTATAGAGAGTTTTTCTGACCCTCATACCGGCATGACAGTCTTAGTAGTAGTATGACGGGCTGGTGTCCGCAACTCCACGTCTCAGCGCGTATTTTGCGTACAGGTGGGAAGTAGATCATCCGATCCACCCGAGCTCCTCAAGAAAGGCCAGCAGCGCCTTGACGTCGCTGGCGATCTCCCGTAGGTTATAGATAGTTCAATCCACGAAGACGCGCCCCACCAAGTTTTGGTTTGGGGGATTTTCGGATTTTCGTGACGCTTTGTACTGATTATGGCTGATTTACATTAGTCGGTTAGACCGTATTCGGCTGCAGGCCGTATTCGGTCACCGACTAATTTAAACAGGTATTCGTTTGGCCGTATTCGGTTTGGCCGTATTAATTAATTTAGGTAAGCGTTTCAGTTAAACCGAATGCGGCCGCCGCCTTCGGTGACCGACCTAATGTAAATGCGCCATTAGTCTATTCATTGTAATGTGCGCGTGCACTCATAGGTAATTAGTGTGTACTGATAACACTCAAACATTGACGGAAGCTTGCACACATCTACTATATAAAAATAAGTCGGGTTTTCCTTCCTGACGATATAACTCCAGAACGCATGAACCGATTTCCACGGTTTTGCATTCGTTGGAAAGGTCTCGGGCTCCGTGAGGTTTAGGGTAGGTGTAGGTAAATAGGCAGGTAAGTAGGTAGATCGGGACAGGACAACGTCTGTCGGGTCAGCTAGTCTATATATATAAAAGAAAGTCGTGTTAGTTACACTATTTATAACTCAAGAACGGCTGAACCGATATGGATGAAAATTGGTGGGGAGGTAGCTTAGAACCAGGAGACGGACATAGGATACTTTTTTTTTTTTTTTTTAGGTATAGGGTAGGTGTAGGGTAAGTTTAGGGTAGGTATAGGTGTAGCGTAGGTAAATAGGCAGGTAAGGAGGTAGATAGGGACAGGACAACGTCTGTTGGGTCAGCTAGTATACTATAAACGGTTAGGAGGTATAGTGGGGCGCGTCTTCGTGGATTGCACTATCTATACCTGGGTATGGCAGTGTTGTTCAAAAGCATATTTACACCCAGATTGTGTATTGTCCCCAGGCAGCGAGTATCCAGCGACGTTGGTGCTGACGGCTGACCACGACGACCGCGTGGTGCCGCTCCACTCGCTGAAGTTCATCGCCGAGCTGCAGCACGCCGTCAACGGAACCTGCCAGCAGCACCCCCTGCTGGCGCGCGTCGACACTAAGGCGGGCCACGGCGGAGGAAAACCTACTGCTAAAATTGTTAGTACATAACTCTTAAAGAATCTACCAGACATTGACACTCCCAACCTCAGATATACATAGACCTAGATAACGCAAGAGCAACTACTTCGCGTGTAACCTACGATAAAAAATCGTAAGTAAAAAAATAAAGTAAACGTTTCCTTCCATCGGTAAGTCATTTTGTGATTAATATTATGCGTAATTAATTAAAAAAAAAACATTTATTCTTAATCTAATACCCTCAGTAATACCTGGTAATACCAAATTTAGGAAAAACAAAACATGCGTATTACGTTGTGATGTCCAAAAAATGGCACGCTTGATTTTCATACAGATCGTGAGACTTGCGTTATCTAGGTCTATCTATATCTGTGCTCTCAACATAAATTGTAACCACTACAACAAGTGCGTGAACACCAGTGATTACCACTTTTTAGAGTGAAGCCACACTGCTCCGTTGCGTTGCGACGTCGCAGCGCAAGATTTGGACGCACTGCATGCCACTCTTCTCTGTTGCGTTGTCTTGCGCTGTGACGTCGCAATGCAACGCAACTGCGTACGTGTTTTTTCTCTGCCAGTACAAAATTAACTGCATTACGCTCCGACGCCGGACGCACCGCATCACCTCCCCTCGCTTTGTCTTGGCGTCGACGCAATGCGTTCGACAACGCTACGGAGAAGTGTGGCATGTTTTAAAATTTATGTATAAAATGCCAAAGCGTTAACGCTCCGACGACGCAACGTAGCAGTGTGGCTTCGCTCTTAGAACCCCTTAATTATGTTAATTGTAATCCATGGGTCTTGACAGCTGGGCTTCTCCCAATAATTGTAAATGTCCTTTTGTGCCTATTGGCCTAGTCCTGTTCTGTCTCCCTTGATATTGAGGGAAGTGGAAAATATATATTTTCTTACTCCTCAGCTGCTCTTTTCTGATTAATTTTGTTGCGTGATCCAAGACAGTTGAATCGTTTCTCTGGGACTTGTCGAGCTTCACTGCTGCAGCGTTTTACTAATGGTCGCCGCTGTTGAATCCTGGCTTCTGGCACATCAATAATTTTCATTCCAGAAAGAGAGTGTCAGTGGTTTGCAACAAAATTAAAAAAAAAAAACGTAACTGAAATACTATCATGTAAGAAACGGAGTCCGACGCGTAATTCTCGACACTTTAAGGACACAATACTTTTTGCCTATTGTCATTGTATCTTGATGTTTCAGATCGAGGAGCACACCGACATCCTATGCTTCATGAGCCAAGCGCTTGGACTCCACTTCGTCAAGTGACCCACCTGCCATACGTTACAACTAGTATTAAACGAGATGAACGCTAATAGTATTATGTAAATATAGCAACAACCACAGCGTCTCGATGATTACCTCTTAGCTAAGACTGGTGATATTGTTACGCATTGCTACTATTTTTATTAATAAAATTTTGTTTTTATTTTTGAATTTTTCGTTTTATTCATATGTCCGCTTGAATTTTGTTAATGATCTCTAATTTTTGGATAGTTAAAAAATAGCCTGCCTCTCTCTCTCCCTCTCTCCCTCCCTCCCTCTCTCTCTCCCCTCCCTCCCTCTCTCTCTCTCTCTCTCTCTCTCTCTCTCTCTCTCTCTCCCGGTGAAAGAATCGGGCGGCAATTCAAAGTTTAACGACTAAAATAGTGAGATTTGGGTTTATTTCGCAGTTAAGATATTAAAAAACTGGCCAAGTGCGAATCGGACTCGCGCACGAAGGGTTCCGTACCATTATCTATACAACATTAGCGACCGGGCCCAGCTTCACATGGGCCTATAGCCTTCCTCGATAAATGGACTATGCAACACAAAAAGAATTTTTCAATTCGAACCAGTAGATCCTGAGATTAGCGCGTTCAACCAAACAAACAACCAACTCTTCAGCTTTATAATATTAGTATAGATTCGACATCGAACATTTTTTTTTTTTTTTAGTACTTTTTGTTACAGCGGCATCATCGGCAAAATTTTCTCGTTTTTACCCTTATGGTACGGCACCCTAAAAAAAGAATTGTTGTGAATCATAGGTTCATAAGACTTGGACACTGCCAAAGAACACCATAAGACGCAAAATGCAATATCTCATCACTATAACATAGATTATGGTCATTCGTACTTTAGTTACCTATGATAATAAAAAAAAATATCAAGAAGAGCCAAGCGAAGCGCTAGTAGGGCACTACCTACCTTTTCTCGAAGCGCTTCGTCGTTTTTTTGAACCCCCATAACTTGGGTTTGAATTATGCCAGATAAACAAAATTCTCGGGATATGATGTGAATAGTTGACTTATTAAATGTATAAAGTTTCAATTGCATAGGTCTTATACTTTAGATTTTATTCATATCTAAAAACCCCGACTTCGTCACTGACTCACTCACTGTTGGTCATCAAAATTCTAGGGTACTTCCTGAAGTCCTAGAAAGCTGAAAGAATCATGGCAGGATTTGTACAAAAAAAATAAAGATGTTTAGAGAAGTTGAAATTCTAATTCTTATATTCTTGGGTACCTAAAGATATCTTCAGGTATGTGCAATATTTTTATAACCACGCAAAAAAAAAAGTGAATAATTTAATGAAAAGCGAATACCGTATAGTACGTGCCACGAAAGATGAGACTTGATTTGACTTGCGCAGTACTCGATTTAAAGGTCTCTTACCTTTAAATCCAGTACTGCGCAAGTCAAATCTGCACCACCTCCACTAGAGCTTGACTGTTATGCTGTAAACTGAAAAACCAAAATTAAGTGTGTGTTATTTGTATGTCTTCCAACTCAACGAGCTTAAATAATGATCTCATTCCACTGCACCATAAGTTTTTGAATTCACATCAAGGGCCGGCAAGCGGAGCACACACGTCACAGCATGTACCTAGTCAGTGCTGCTGGGTACCCACCATTCACCATGCCCGGTGGTCAGCAAAACCATTACACGTCCCTTGTCTACATGACTATTCCATTTTGCAAATTTAAATTATAAACTCACAGACTGTGACACGGCGAGAGGATTATAGCGGACCCCTGGCAAAGGTTCACCTATGTCGCGTCCAAGTATGTTGTACAGCCGTTCTTGTAGTGGAGTTAATTTTTTGGACCTTGAGGGTAGGACCTTAAAGCAAAAATATAACAATTGACCACAAGTTGTGGTAGAATTTGTAGCAAACTATTACATGAGATATAATTAAATACTTAAAATTGTTATTATGTACCCACCTGTAGCTGACATTTCATCTTTCTCCATTTAATTTTTTTTAATAATTTTGATTTGTACTCAATTGTAGTACTGAAAAAGGTAGAAAAATTATAATGTGAGTATAGGTCTAGGTCATCTAAAAATATACATCAACAAGAATATCTCATGCTCACCAGTCTACACTGATCCGGCGTTTTTTTGCACGCAGTTTGCCGAGACACTGTTGAGTACATTAGAGCATTGCTCCCAAAGCCACCTAGCCTGACTTTGCTCCTGTTACAGTAGCCAAGAGCCAACTCTTGGTTGGATTCTAAAAAATCTATGAGAGCCGGCAGCTGGTTTACGCTCACACTTGCCATGTTACCGACCCTGAAATGTTGTTAATTTGTTATGTAGAAGTTGATTTAATAACTCATAACATACTTTGAAATAATAAATAACTGAAAACATATTTGCATTGCACTTCAGAACAGAAATTATACCACTATAAATTCATCACGTTATAATTATCCTCCCAACAAAAATTGGGACTTACTTACCTTATCGTGGTCGTTCTAGATGATAATCTTTTAGCTTAACAAACTTTCTAATTTAATTTGAAAATTTTGAAAATGCCGCTGCAAGTCTTTTGACAGTTGTTTACTTTTTTTTCAGAAAGGCAAAGACTAAAAACTGTCATGGTAAAAATCTTATTTTTAAACGATCACATCGCATGTTTTTAGTGAATATTGATGTTTTTGATATTAAAACCTTTTTATATTGTTATGAAAGCCCACATTATAAAGATTGGATTAGTAAAAATAGGATTTCAAAAAGTGGTAGGTTTGATGTAACCTCTATAGTTGCATGGTAGATTTTTGTAAGCAAAACTATTGTACTGCCACACTATCGACCACAGAGTAATACACAACATACAGTAATACACATTATAAAGAGAGAGACGGGAGACGAGACGAGCATAAAGACTGTAAGTACCTTTAAAGGCCCATTTAAAATATAAAAGATTCCATGAATCCATAAAAAACAAGTATTATAATATGTAGACAGCAATTATGAAGAATGATTGCATGCTTATAAAAAGTAAATATAGTATGTGTTACCACATATACCATATTATCCCCAACGACCCGAGAAAAATTTTTGGCCTAGAACAAAAAATTTGAGAATGTTATTCTAGTTCAGCATTCACAAACTTTCATAACTCAATCAAACACACCGACATCTTACGAAATTAAGGTCAAATAGAATTCACATTCGATGATCCTAAGAACCTGAAGATTCATTAACAATAGGGCTTATTTTTGGAGTTGTAATCCGCTCGCGTTTAAAACCATTAATAAGATGAATATTTATATCAAGGGATAGGCCTTGATCGATTATAATGTAGGCTTATTTAAGAGGAATTATCATCCGCTCCTGAAGATACCTATGGCTTTCAGAGTATAGCCATAGACATGGGGAAAAAGATCAAGGGGATAGCCCTTATATAGTATTAATGTAGGCTTAATTAAGAGGAGTTATCAGCCGCTCCTAAAGATACACCTATATTATGGCTTTCAGAGTATAGCCATAGATATAAGAAAAGATCCATCAACCTCAATAGTTGACGGTGGCTAATTAGTCAGAAATCCATCAACATGCAGTCGTTGATGGGGGCTAATTAGTCATAAACTAACGAAGAGTTAGCAAATAAGAAGGTTAGGTAACTTGTACCTAACAGTACTTCTTAAGTTTAAAAAAAAAAAGTGATTAAAATAATCTTAATGGTTTCAGAACCGATGAATGAAGAAATATATATATATATATATAGAGTTTTATTAAGCCGAGATTAAAACTCTATAATAAGAAGAAGGGAAAAGAGATAGAGATGAATAATGAATAAAATAATTTATAAGAAAAGATAAGAAAAGATAAGACAATATAAATATCAAAAGAAAAGAAAATAATAATAGTCGTAGAGTTCCAGAGAGGGTCATAAAGTGACACTCGAAAAGATAAGTGAGGGAAAATAAGATTCAAGAAGATGAGAGAGTGACAACCCTTTGGGAGGGTACATGAGTGACTAAGCCTCTTTGAGAGAGGGTGAAGCATGACCAGCCTCTACGAGAGAGGGCCAAGCGAGCGAGGGTAAATAAGATTCAAGAGGATGAGAGAGTGACAACCCTTTGGGAGGGTACATGAGTGACTAAGCCTCTTCAAGAGAGAGTCAAGCAAGTAATACACCTCACCGAGAGGTTGAAAGAGTAATACGCGCGTAAGAGTAATACGAGTAATAAAAAGTGACCAATCTCCGGGAGGGTCAAACGTAATACGCCTCACCGAGAGGGTTTAAGCCGAGAGAAAAAAAATATTTTATAATAGAGCCCACGACACTGAGCCTATTCAATAAAAGAAAACACAAAGTACAGTAAAATGAAAGAGCAGTATTTATTCTTCTATTGTTATTAGAATTTGTATAGTTTATATATATGAGTAGGTTTGTTTAAACAACTACAGGATATTGTCCTGTAGCTATCGTGAAGTGTCTCAGTCCCCAACTCAGTAGTGACCACTATGTGGTTTTAAAAACACACCCAAGCGAAGACTGAGTGCGGTTACCAGAGGGTAGACGCAGTGGTGTGCACGTGCGTGGTGTGCAGGGTAATGTGGTTTAGTTTAGAGTAAAAGTGTAGGTGAGAACGACTATAGGATATTGTCCTATAGCACGTCGTAAAGTAAACCAAACCCCAACTTGTAAGTAACCAACGAGTGATTTAAAACTCACAAGCGAAGAATGGGTGCCAATAGGGTATTTTACTCTATACGAGAAAAAATCTATAAATATGTTATTGAGACAGTTTAGGCATAAAGCAGTCGGAAAATGTAAGTTTTAGTTCATACAATAACAAAACAAATTTTTAAATTCAATTCAAAGTTTTCAGTATTTTTAATCTGTTATAAAACACCGTGAAATAGTAGCGGCCATGTTATTACGCCGTACGGCTGTGTAAACAAAAAATTACAACTGTCAGTCAACCGATTGGCGTAATATAGGCTTTGTACTTTTATTATTTTCGTAACCAACGTAATTATTTCATTATTACACCTATTACAAATTATAATTTTAATTATTTTTAAATGATATACAATTATCACATTTAATATGAGCTCATTTGATACAAAACGAACTGACGTCATTTACGCTGAGCAATATGGCGTCCAGTAAGAGGCGTTTTCGTCAAATTACGCGCGAAATTTTTTTTTTTTTTTTTTTTTTTTTTTTTTATTTAGCCGTTGCTGTCCCACTCCTGGGCAAAGGCCTCCCCCCATTCCCTCCATTTCTCTCGATGTTGTGCCTCATCCCGCCAATTCGCGAGGAAGCCATCCAAGGCGTCCCGCCATCTTCTCCTTGGTCTACCGCGACCCCGCCTGACTGTGTCAGGGCTCCAGTCTTGTGATATGCGGGCCCACAGCTTAGCCGGCATCCGGCAGACATGCCCCGCCCAGTCCCATTTCAGTTTAGCGGCTTTTTGACCTACGTCGACAATTTGCGTTCTGGAGCGCAGTGCGGTGTTTCGTATGTGGTCTGTAAGTTTAACATTAAGTATGCTGCGCTCCATCGCTCGTTGACAAACCTTGAGTTTGGACTTCTGAATGTTCGTCAAAGACCAAGTCTGTGCACCATAAGTCAAGATTGGGAGAATGCACATGTCCATTAGCTTGCGTTTTAAGGGGATAGGTAAATCACCCTTAAATAGCTCTTTCATGGACCAGTAGCTCTTCCAGGCATTATCCGAATTCCGGCGCGAAATTTGAAAATGTAAGATTTAGATGCATTTTTATGGCACTTATCGATTGAATAAAAATTTTGTGTTTTTTTTTTGTGGCATATTAGCACTACAGGATTTCATTGAGACACTTTTAAAAAATGGGTGTAATACCCTATTACCAGAGGTAAGAGGATTGTGTGTGGGGATGTAGTGTAAGTTTTTGTAAAGTATGTAAATATGTTCAGTACGACGAGGAGGGCTGTGGAGAAAATATTAGTATTTTATGCACACACAAGAATCAAAGCCAAATTAAAATGTCGAAATAAATAGTACTAATGAATTAGTAAGATTAGAATTTTGAAGAAAATGATAGAGCTAGCTTTGATTTCACGATTGGGCGCCAAATGTTACAATTCAACTACTTTATGAAATAAAAAGCTATGTAGAATTGTACGTTAGAATTTAATAGCTCTCATATATGAGTATAAATATGTGGGAGTATGAGTATATAAACAGAGATATAAAAACACTAAACTAGACGCACTAAGTTAGGCTGAGATTTCCAGGGCTCCACAGCCTGGCCGGCAAACAGGATCGGCCGAAGATAAGACTGCCGCGGTCGGCTCCTAGCCTTGGGACGGAAGTCCCCGGGGATCTTAACAGTAAGATCCGCCCTGGGAGCAGCAGGCACGCGACAGCACGACGGCACGACTCAGGACCGTTACCGACTTTTGGTTGTGGACCGGTAGACTTTAAGTAAGTGAAGTATAAGTAAATCAGCGTGTTACTTAAGCGACAGCGAGATCTAGACTGACCCAAGTGACCCATTTGACAGGTTTCTTTCCTGTCCGCTCTTCCGAAATTCATATTACTTTGAATACTTTCCAAGTATGAATTTTATTTCTAGAACGCCCGTATGGTCATATAGCGGGGTATTATAGTACCGCCAGACTCAATTATTGTAGACTGCCAGTTATTTTTATTTGATTAGTGCGTATAGGATTGTAAAGAACACCAGATACATTAGCGGGTGTTCAGCTGTTTAGTATAAAATACAGCAATACACACATATATTCGACATCAGTTTGAAGGTTTTAAGTTATGTATGCCGTTAACCAAGAAGCTTATAGATAAAAGTGGAGGCAACACTCTAAATACCTAAGTGAAGCCAACTGTGGGCAGATGCTCTCTTTCTAAATGCGTACATAAGATAAAGAAAACATATATCACTGTCTCGTTCTTATGTATGCATTCAGAAAGAGAGCATCAGCCCACAGTTGGTTTCAAGCTTTTGTTCTAAGTGTTGGCTCCATTTATACCTATATCTTCATGCCGTTAACTAATTAAAAGGATTACTGACAATTGTCAAGATTGACAACTGTCATTGACAAACATGTCATAACAAAACTTTATTTATTTTCCAGATTTATAAAAAGGGAACTAAAATACATTCAATTAGCTTTATGCTCGATGGAATATAATGTAAGTAAAACTAAAGGGAACTATGATCTGAGACACACATTATAAAGAGAGAGACGAGAGACGAGACGAGCATAAAGACTGTAAGTACCTTTAAAGGCCCATTTAAAATATAAAAGATTCCATGGATCTATAAAAACAAGGTAGAACCTGCTAGCTTTGCCAACGGTTGCTGACTTTGCCATAGCCAACTTCTGAGGGAAAAAGTGTAGTTACATACATCTTAATAACAGTTTTCAGTCATGTATGTATGCCTTTATGGTAAAGTTTATAAGTTAAATGGCAACACCGAATGAGATGTGGCAACCTAGCTTGTTTTTAAGGTGTCTGTCTGTCATTTTCGGCGGTTACTTTTTTCGAATGTTGGCGGCGTAAAACTTAATAATCCGGAACTTTTACAAAAACAAATGGGAAAAGCATTGCCTACGTAGGTACTTTTTTGATATTATGTGAGCATAGTGTTCTTTAACTAAATAAAAGCTGATTTACTGTGCTACAAGCTACCTGTAGTTCGCAATTGGTGTTGGTAAATTCAACAACCCCAATCACAACGTCCGCGATGGTGACTTTGCCATGTTTTGTTGGAGGTTAGGGCTGCCACATTTCTTATGAATATTTTTAATTTAAATTGTCGTTGTAAGTACCTACTTATAATATAAGTACCTCGGTAGGTACCCAGATATGAAATACACAGTGCATGTGCTTAAATGAAGGTTGTTTTACAAAAGGTACACAAGGTGGCGGGTAATTTAAAAAGTATTTTTTTGTTTTGGGTCAGTTAGAATTAAATATGTGAAGTGATTTAGTTATTTGCGCAAATACTGTATAGCGTTGCAATTTCACATTGTTGTTTCCATTGGAAATAATATTTTAGATCGTGGCAATTACTGCTTGTGACTTTTACAAGTCCTGTAAATGGATCATAATGATTTGACTAGACACTGTTTAACATTGATGGGACGTGTTTAAGTCTATAATGTTGTAGTCGCTATCCAGTTTACCTTTAGGTTCATTTCATGAGTACCTTGTGTACAAAATATTCCTATTCTATATTATTATTCCTATTTATTGTGTCCTTTTTTAGAAGATGAAAAACGACGCTGGTTATATTAATGAATACCTAGTCACAACGAATAATAGTGCGTGTTGATCTCACTAAAACTGATTATGTCTTTTTTACTCTTTTTTAATTTTTCCTACTATGAAAACATTTTTATTTGACAACCCTAACCCTAACTTCTTCTTACTATGAAATATTTTGGAAAGGTTCAGGTTGGTAAATTTGCCACCTTCTTAGAGAGTTAAATGACCAATGCTAAATAATATCAAGTTTTCACTTTTATTTTACGAGATATAGGAAGAGTGTAAATATATTACTTTTTAACCTCATAAACTCCAAAAACTTCATTTTTATTTTCATATTTCATATGGCAAATTTACCAGAAGTGCCAGTTTTACAGCTGACTTTGCCATATTTGTTTTTATGCTTAAAATATTTTCATATACAAAAATTAAATAGATATTTGGTAATAATATAAATTTGCATGAAATTTACTACGTCTAGGTGTAGGTTACTCATTAGGTTTTCATATAATTATATTTTTTTAAAGCGAATCAAACTTTTTGACACATGAAAAAGTGGCAAAGTAAGCAGGTAAGCAGGAATATGTAGACAGCAATTATGAAGAATAATGCTTATAAAAAGTAAATATAGTATGTGTTACCACATATACTATAACATCCAGGAAGAGGCACCCTGGTGTACCTATGCTGTTCGCCGATGACATTGTGCTGGTAGCCGAAAGTGGCCTAGAGGTCCAGAGCAGATTGGAGGTGTGGTGGCAAAGAATATAATAATAATAATAATAAAAAACCGTAAAAACCGTATTTGAAGGTATAAGCGGCGGGTGGAACGCTACACTCAGAATCGCACATTCCAGAGCGATGAAAGGTGGGTTTATAGGACTTGGGAGCGACCGATTCAAAGTGTGACTGATACGTACCTGCCGGATGATGACGCCATGTGTTTGTTCTGGCGCAACATCTGGTCGGTGCCTGTCGGTCACACTGAGGGTGATTGGACTCTGGAAGTCGAACGAGCGTGCGACCCGATACCAGAAATGGGGGCAATCATTATCAGCCCCCATGATGTAGCTCGTGCAGTCCGTCCATTGCCTAATTGGAAGTCTCCAGGGCCGGACGGGCTGCACAACTTCTGGATAAAATGGTTTAGAAGGTCGCACGTTTGTTTAGCGTCTCGGTTCCAGTCAGCCTTGGAATCAGGATCGTTACCCCAGTTCTTGACGACAGGAATAACCCACCTGCTCCATAAATCAGGTAGTACTGCGGAGCCTGCAAATTATAGACCGATCACATGTTTGCCGACGGTCTATAAAGTTTTTACATCTATTTTGAGAGCGAAAATTAACCAACACATAGACAGTAACGCTATCATGTCTCCCTCTCAAAATGGATGTAGGAATGGGTCCCGCGGTACTAAGGAGCTGCTCCTGATTGACATGGCCATTAGTCAACAGGTTCGCCGATCCCGAAAGAATCTGTCGACATGTTGGATAGATTACAAGAAGGCCTATGACTCTGTGCCGCATACATGGCTCATGAGGGTGCTAGAGTTGTATAAGATAGATACCACTCTGCGCACCTTCCTGATGTCATGTATGGGGCAGTGGAGGACGGTCCTTCGCTATCCAGGATGTCGACATATCCAGCGGAATAGTGAACCGATAAGGATTGAGCGGGGTATATTTCAGGGCGACAGTTTGAGTCCACTTTGGTTCTGCTTAGCCTTGAATCCTCTAAGCACACTGCTGGAGAATTCAAGTCTAGGCTATAGATTGAAGAGAGGAGGTCAGGTAATATCTCACCTCCTTTACATGGATGACCTAAAACTCTTTGCCACAAACAGTTCACAGCTGATGGAGCTACTGAAAGTAACAGAAACTTTCAGTAGCGCCATCAGGATGGAATTTGGCGTGGACAAATGTGCGGTCATGCATGTCAAGCGAGGGGAGATTGTGGAATCTGAGGGAGTTCAGCTTTCGGATTCCATAAACCTTAGATCCCTCTCTTCAATTGAGACCTACAAATATTTGGGTATGGCGGAAGCGTTGGGCATCAATGCTGCTGACATGAAGCAATCGTTGAAGGAGCGCTTCTTTGGCCGCCTGAAGAAAGTATTAAATAGTCTTTTGTCAGGCGGAAATAAGGTGCGCGCCTTCAACGGGTGGGTCATGCCAGTCTTGATGTACTCTTTCGGCATACTCAAATGGACTCAAACGGAACTCGATGCCCTGGATAGAAGAGTCCGTACATTGTTGACAGCGTATCGGATGCATCACCCACGGTCATCGGTAATGAGACTGTATATCCCACGGAAGTGCGGAGGTCGTGGCTTCTTAAATGCTAAGACTCTGCACAACCGTGAGATATACAGTCTCAGGGAATATTTCCTTGGAGCCGACGTGGGGATGCACCGAGATGTAGTTGCAGTGGACAAAGGCCTCACCCCGCTCTCCTTGGCTAAAGAGAACTGGTGCAAGCCTGTAGTGCTTGAGACTAATGATCGCGAGGAGGTGTGGAAGAGTAAGGAGCTTCACGGACGCTTTTTCCGGGCCCTACACCGGCCCGATGTGGATTTCTTAGCGTCCGTATCCTGGCTACGATTCGGTAATCTATTTGGAGAAACCGAAGGTTTTGTGTGTGCAATTATGGACGAAGTTATTTTGACGAATAATTACCGGAGATTTATTGTGAAGGATGGCACGGTTGACATTTGTCGGGCATGTCACCGGCCGGGTGAATCAATCCGTCATATTATCTCTGGATGTTCTCGTCTTGCTAACGAAGAGTACTTGCACAGGCACAACCTTGTGGCCAGGATTATCCATCAGCAACTTGCTCTGAATTACAACCTCGTGGAATCAGAAGTTCCATACTACAGGTATGTGCCCGATCCAGTTCTTGAAAATGGCAATGTCACATTGTACTGGGATCGATCCATCATCACTGACAGGACTATTGTAGCCAATAAGCCTGATATAGTGGTGGTGGATCGATTGGAGAGGCGCGCAATGATTATTGACATAGCTGTTCCTCATGACGAGAACCTCATGAAGGCCGAGAAAGACAAGCAGATAAAGTATCTTGACTTGGCCCATGAGGTTGTCGACATGTGGAATGTGGACTCAGCGATCATTGTGCCGATAATTGTTACAGCCAATGGCTTAATTGCCAAGAGCCTCGACCAACATCTAAGGAGGCTCTCGTTAGACGGCTGGATCAAGGGCTTGATTCAGAAGGCAGTACTTCTGGACACGGCCCGCATTGTCAGGAGGTTCCTCTCTCTGGAGCCCTGACCGCCGGTAGCTTGGACCCTGTTCCCGATACCGGTGAGGTACTATTTTTTTATATTTTTAAATGTTTTTATGTTTTTTTTTTACTAATATTTAAAAATATAATACAATATGTAAATAAAATAAATAAATGAGAATAATAATAATAACTTTATTTGCTTCAGAAAAGTACAACCAAATAATTAGGTATAAATTGTTACATTTGGTAGGTAGAAATTACATAAGTAAACAAATACGTTCCTGCACTTAGTAAATACTAACCAATAATGTGATATTATTGGTTAGTATTTAAGTGCAGGAGAATAGAGTGTTGGCCTGAAATTGAGCAGAACCAAAACGGAGTACTTGTTTTGCAATTTCGGCGGTCTCTCTAGACGGAACGCCCGTACCGACCTGCTCCGACTTTCGGTACCTCGGGTCGCTGGTCCAAGGGGATGGCGATGTAGACCGAGACGTAACGCACCGGATCAACGCAGGATGGATGTAATGGCGACAGGTCACTGGAACAACTTGTGACCCACGGATGCCCCTCAAGTTAAAGGGGAAAATCTACAAGTCCGTGATAAGACCTGTCGTACTGTATGGATGGGAATGTTGGGCTGTGAAGAAGATGGATGAAAAAGATTACACGTAGCGGAGATGAGAATGTTGAGATGGTTGTGTGGAGTTACCAGAATGGATAAGGTGAGAAAAGAATACATTAGAGGAAGTTTGAAAGTGGCGCCAGTGACAGAAAAGTTGAAAGGGAATCGTTTGTCTTGTTATGGGCATGTGAAGAGAAGAGACGAAACTCATGTGACCAAAAGAGCTATGAATATTAATTTGGATGGAGGGAGAGGGAGAGGAAGGCCAAAGAAAAGATGGGTGGATTGTGTGAAGAATGATATGAATGAAAAGGGAGTCAGTGAAAGCACGGAAGAAGAAAACATGTTGCGCCGACCCCAAGTAACATGGGATAAGGGCAGGAAAAAGAAGAAAGCATAAATCTTGTAGAATACAGCATGTAGTTAATATCACCACCTACCTTGGTGTAAACGAGGGGTTAGAGTGATAAAAAAGAAACAAATTATTTTTCAATTATTAAATCGCCGTTTGCCGAATGCCGCGCCGCTCTTTTGTTCACACAGGTGTTACATTCCGTGTCAAGGATAACTAGCCACATTCTCTCAAAACTGATTCCTTGCGGTTCGATTCGATATTAAATTTCACACACAATGGATTTCTGTAATCGCAACCTCGCTTAGGCCTTATCTCCACCGGCGAGATGGGTAACGTTAAACTAAACCATGCTGCTAATTCCATCGGCTAACGGCTTCCACCATCTCCTTCAATTTAGCGTTATTCACCTGTGTGGGCGGTCTTCCACGTGGTTCGTTCTTCAAGTCGAAGTTTCCATTATGAAAGCGTTTTGAACCAAAAACACACGGTGCGTTCATTTGCAGTCTCCTCTCCAAACGCAGCATTGATATTGCGAGCCGTTTCTGACGCGTTAGTTCCGCGTCGGAACTCGTATTCAAAAATTACTCGGATTTTTGAAGTACCTATCCATCATTTCTAAGCAAAATAAAAAAAAACCAATTGAAATTCGAAAGTTGTTCATTTTTTAATTGAAAAGAAAAATTGATGTATAATGTAAAAAGTTTCACTCGAATATTTCATACCATGAAGGTAATATAACAAAGTATGTATGGAATATATACATGTTACTATAAATTTGTTTTTTTTTGGCAGTGTGGACCTTTGTTGTCTGATAAATAAATAAATAATAATTATTAATAAATTGTATAGGTACATTACTTATTTGTTCTTTTCCTATTATTTTAGGTAGGTGTTTTCGGTGAATTTGCCCTAGGCGTGGAGGGCACGCGCGTGTTTAAGTTGTGTTCAAAAGGTTAAAATGTGAATCTGAAACGGGTTACCAACAATCGATTGGTCTATGAAACGTTGGTCAACATTATCTTTTAACTACAGGAACGTCCAACAGAACGTTTGCTTTGCGAGGCTCCTAATTGTGGGTGGTTTAAAAAAAAAACTCTTTATTCCTGTCTGGACATAGCCATGGGCATAGGTCATAGTTGCTTTTTTATATTAGTGAAAAATCGCACGCGTATATAGCGCGTCGCGCGTTGCGTATAGTTTTTGTATAGTGTTTTTGTGGTGTTTAAGATATGGGTATCAATCTCAAATAAAACAAAACGTAATATTCAACTTTTATTCTTATATCCTTACAGTACAGTTGCTAAAAGCACGAAATCCAATTGGGACTTGCTCCAACCTACGTAATAATATAAAATATTAGTTGCTTACAACAAAATAAATAAACTTCTTAATGCCCTTTTGGCGTTTTTCTTTATCCAATAATAAGTTAATTTCTTTATGCTTAGTTACTTGTGCAACTTTGAACATGAAGAAATAGATCGATGGCCTCGATTTAAAATCGTTTGAACATACAAACGAACAAGTAAACACGTTGCTAGTGATTATAATAATGCTTAGTACGTAGACTACAGACGATACAGTTGTAAAAGTAAAGACACGATTAGGATACATTCTCGTGTGACACGGACCCATTACAATGAAATGTACAATCGGTTGTTACTGGACATACAATTGACCGGTGCCTGGGTCCCGCTCGGATCGTATCCTCACGACCACACACATTTAACGATACAAACACACACTAATCCATTCTAGATTATGATTAACATTAAAATATATAAATATCGTACCGATCAATTGTATTACATTGACCATAATATTTAAACACCTAGAAAGAACATTGCTTAAATGTCATTAATAAAACGCTACACTAAAAAATTACGTGGTACATGCATTCAATATAGGTTACACAGAGCCTAAGGTACAACAAGCAACCTTCAACCTTGTACTAACTCGATAGCATCGATGGCTACTGGTATCAGCTTCATGTACTCTATCATAAGTCTAAAATTACACATTTCATAGCTTAGGGTCAGGGGAACTATACTTACACGCTCATCCACTACAAAGTCAGTTAAAAATCGAGGCCAAACATCGTTCTAATCGCCGTAGCCCCCGCGCGTGTGTCCTAACTATACAGGAATAGTACCGAAGAACCGTAGAAAATACTGGAGACGGAGAGCTGCGCACCTACAAGCTACAGCGAGTCGAGGGCCACGGCGATTACTACTGTAGAGCTAAACTAAGGTGACACCATGGCCGCATGATGTAACTTTAGCGTTCGTCGGGACGGCCGCGACCTCTGTGTGCGAGCGGGGCCACACACAGTCACAGACGGCGAGGGTCGCGGGGCGCTGCCCAGTCCCTAGGAAACCGTTTTGGTTTGGCTTCACAGCCCCAGTTTCGTTACAATATTCGTTCCTACATAATTTTAATGATATTTTATTTCTTTATATTACTACCCTTATAAAATAACAGACGAGTTTCAATATATATTATAGCCACTATATAAAGCGATACTTTAGATCGTTCATGGCTAAAATGTGTTTATAAACTAAATTAAAAAGAGCGCAGCTCCTAAAACAGAAACAAGTCTACCGAACGATTGTATTTTTTCAGCGTGTTTGATAAATACAAATTTTTATCCTAATTTGTGAGCGAACATAATTCCTGAAAAAGTAAAATAACTAAATAGTTTCATACAGATCGTTAAGTATAACAAAAAATATACATTTGAAATTCTAATAATATGAAAGTTCATAGAGATAATAAACTAAAAGTTGTTGCAAGACTCGAGATCAAACAAAACGTCGTGAATATATCATAGCCGGAAACGGCACAGTCAAAAGGTTGAATTTCTGCGAAGTCGTCCCGAACATTTCGTGCTGTGAGATATTCACATTTATATTGCAATATAATCGAGAAAATAGCGAGATGACAGGTGAATGTTAGCTGCTTGTGACGAGATGTCGCGAGGGTTACTCTGCGATGCCATTGCTCACCACGCTTGCCTTGGGCGGCGTGCCTCCTACACTCTGGATTCTGAAATAAAAAAAAGGAAATGTTCTTTTGCCTTAATGGCTCTGTGTTGTTGGTTTGTCCCTGTATTGTACATGTTCTTGTGATGTGGGTATCTGTATGTGCTGTGACGTGCGAGTGTGCAGTACGTACGGGTGCGCGGGCGCGTCCAGCCCCATGAGTACGAGCGCGCGCAGTGCGGCGCGGGAGCACTGCTCGTGCGAGTGTGTATGTATGTGCTGTGACGTGCGAGTGTGCAGTACGTACGGGTGCGCGGGCGCGTCCAGCCCCATGGATGCGAGCGCGCGCAGTGCGGCGCGGGAGCACTGCTCGTGCGAGTGTGTATGTATGTGCTGTGACGTGCGAGTGTGCAGTACGTACGGGTGCGCGGGCGCGTCCAGCCCCATGAGTGCGAGCGCGCGCAGTGCGGCGCGGGAGCACTGCTCGTGCGAGTGTGTATGTATGTGCTGTGACGTGCGAGTGTGCAGTACGTACGGGTGCGCGGGCGCGTCCAGCCCCATGAGTGCGAGCGCGCGCAGTGCGGCGCGGGAGCACTGCTCGTGCGAGTGTGTATGTATGTGCTGTGACGTGCGAGTGTGCAGTACGTACGGGTGCGCGGGCGCGTCCAGCCCCATGAGTGCGGCGCGGGAGCACTGCTCGTGCGAGTGTGTATGTATGTGCTGTGACGTGCGAGTGTGCAGTACGTACGGGTGCGCGGGCGCGTCCAGCCCCATGAGTGCGGCGCGGGAGCACTGCTCGTGCGAGTGTGTATGTATGTGCTGTGACGTGCGAGTGTGCAGTACGTACGGGTGCGCGGGCGCGTCCAGCCCCATGAGTGCGGCGCGGGAGCACTGCTCGTGCGAGTGTGTATGTATGTGCTGTGACGTGCGAGTGTGCAGTACGTACGGGTGCGCGGGCGCGTCCAGCCCCATGAGTGCGGCGCGGGAGCACTGCTCGTGCGAGTGTGTATGTATGTGCTGTGACGTGCGAGTGTGCAGTACGTACGGGTGCGCGGGCGCGTCCAGCCCCATGAGTGCGGCGCGGGAGCACTGCTCGTGCGAGTGTGTATGTATGTGCTGTGACGTGCGAGTGTGCAGTACGTACGGGTGCGCGGGCGCGTCCAGCCCCATGAGTGCGGCGCGGGAGCACTGCTCGTGCGAGTGTGTATGTATGTGCTGTGACGTGCGAGTGTGCAGTACGTACGGGTGCGCGGGCGCGTCCAGCCCCATGACTGCGAGCGCGCGCAGTGCGGCGCGGGAGCACTGCTCGTGCGAGTGTGTATGTATGTGCTGTGACGTGCGAGTGTGCAGTACGTACGGGTGCGCGGGTGCGTCCAGCCCCATGAGTGCGGCGCGGGAGCACTGCTCGTGCGAGTGTGTATGTATGTGCTGTGACGTGCGAGTGTGCAGTACGTACGGGTGCGCGGGCGCGTCCAGCCCCATGAGTGCGGCGCGGGAGCACTGCTCGTGCGAGTGTGTATGTATGTGCTGTGACGTGCGAGTGTGCAGTACGTACGGGTGCGCGGGCGCGTCCAGCCCCATGAGTGCGGCGCGGGAGCACTGCTCGTGCGAGTGTGTATGTATGTGCTGTGACGTGCGAGTGTGCAGTACGTACGGGTGCGCGGGCGCGTCCAGCCCCATGAGTGCGGCGCGGGAGCACTGCTCGTGCGAGTGTGTATGTATGTGCTGTGACGTGCGAGTGTGCAGTACGTACGGGTGCGCGGGCGCGTCCAGCCCCATGAGTGCGAGCGCGCGCAGTGCGGCGCGGGAGCACTGCTCGTGCGAGTGTGTATGTATGTGCTGTGACGTGCGAGTGTGCAGTACGTACGGGTGCGCGGGTGCGTCCAGCCCCATGAGTGCGGCGCGGGAGCACTGCTCGTGCGAGTGTGTATGTATGTGCTGTGACGTGCGAGTGTGCAGTACGTACGGGTGCGCGGGCGCGTCCAGCCCCATGAGTGCGGCGCGGGAGCACTGCTCGTGCGAGTGTGTATGTATGTGCTGTGACGTGCGAGTGTGCAGTACGTACGGGTGCGCGGGCGCGTCCAGCCCCATGAGTGCGGCGCGGGAGCACTGCTCGTGCGAGTGTGTATGTATGTGCTGTGACGTGCGAGTGTGCAGTACGTACGGGTGCGCGGGCGCGTCCAGCCCCATGAGTGCGAGCGCGCGCAGTGCGGCGCGGGAGCACTGCTCGTGCGAGTGCGCGGTGGAGGCTCCTCCTCCGTGACACATGACGGGCGGCTCCGTGGACAGCGACACTAGTGACAGGTACTCGCCGTGGTTGCGCTGCGAATTACCACACAATTATGTAATACAAGCCACGCTGAGAGACGTGCGCGTGCTGGTCATCACGAGCTGCAGACTTCGAAGTCTCCAGCTCGGTACTACGAGCCGCACCTCAAAGGGATGCCCATAGCGGCGCTACCAGATCGCGCTGCCAACATAATGCATAGCTTTAAGCCACGAATTCACATGGTTATTACTCGCACAAAAGCATGTCGGTTACTGGTAAGAACGATGTACTGTGATTTATGTAACCTTCTTATTTATTCAATAGGGTATTTTACTCTATACGAGAAAAAATCTATAAATATGTTATTGAGACAGTTTAGGCATAAAGCAGTCGGGAAATGTAAGGTTTAGTTCATAAAATAACAAAACAAATTTTTAAATTCAATTTAAAGTTTTCAGTATTTTTAATCTGTTATAAAACACCGTGAAATAGTAGCGGCCATGTTATTACGCCGTACGGCTGTGTAAACAAAAAATTGTCAACTGTCAGTCAACCGATTGGCGTAATATAGGCTTTGTACTTTTATTATTTTCTTAACCAACGTAATTTTTTCATTATTACACCTATTACAAAATATGCTTTTAATTATTTTTAAATGATATACAATTATCATATTTAATATGAGCTCATTTGATACAAAACTAATGACGTCATTTACGCTGAGCAGTATGGCGTCCAGTAAGAGGCGTTTTCGTCGAACTACGCGCGAAATTTAAAAAAATTAAAATTTAGTTTCTTTTTTATGGCACTTGATTGAATAAAAATGTTGTATTTTGGTGGCATATTAGCACTACAGAATTTCATTGAGACACTTTTCAAAAATGGGTGTAATACCCTATTGATCCAAAAATTCATTTTGTAGCACGTCACTGGCATGACGTAGCTTGATTCTAGTAACCACCACAAGCATGTTTATCGCGGCTTCACGGAATGCCTGTTGACAGCACCTAGCGTACCATTTACAGGCATGTGTATTCTGGCCTTTATAATGAGTGCCTCTCCTGGGATCCACTAGGTCGATACTTGTTGTAGACTAGGTTGCTAGGCATACATTTCGTTGGCAGCGCGACAAGGCACCGCCATAGCGTTCCTGAGTACTATCCTAAACCGACTGGAGCTGGTCGGATAACCGACAGAGTTAAAAATCTTTAGGTTCGAGTCTAAAGTCGAAGTAACTAGCTAGACAATCAGCTTTAGATAAAGAATCTATCAACTCGTAAATAAATATTTGTTTGTTTACCTTGGGGAAGTCTGAGAACTGCACGCTGAAGCCCAGTAGCTGTGACAGGTACATGAGCTGGTCCTTCGCGCCGGGCGTGTTGCCACCCGACCCGCCTGTCGCGCTTGTCTCGCTCACACCTGCGACACCATTAGTACATTACATGTTATGTGTTACACACGATAGAATATAATCGTAGTCGGTCTTTGGAGTTGTCTAGTCATAGCAATCGTGCAGGGGGTGCAGGTTGAGACGTAGGGGGACATATACTTTTCGTTTATCGAAGCGTTAGCCTAAAATAAGGTCGAAATAAACATCCAAGATAGCGATAAAAATGTATTTTTCCTCACAGGTGCAATTTTTATACTTTCCATTGTCGCTGATACCGATATTTTATAAATAGTGGTCATAAACTCATAATTGATCGAAATTAGTAATACCAGACTGGTTTCTTGAGAGAAACAATTTTGACCAAGTATTAGTATTTTTGTGTTAGTTTTAATTATTGCTGGCAGATTGGATTGCCCCATCCAAAGACGCTGGGTGTAAGTAGCCAAACGTGTCCAAAACGTCAACCATATTTGACTAAGGACTAACAACACTAACATAGCATATAAGCACAATTTTATAACAACAACTGAGGGACTAATTTAGGTATGAAATAAAGATTTAGAATGGAATGACTGACCGTTAGGCTGGTGCGGCTGGCCGGTCCGCGTGTGGTAGTCCATGAGCAGCACGCCGGGCACCGGCTGCCGCACGTCCCCCGCGCCGCCGCCCGCCTCGCCCTCCTGCAGCAGCGCACGTGTTACACAGGGGGTTACCAATACTAAATGTTCACTTATTCCTACATTGTAAGGACATAAAGAAACCGGTTTCCGGCACAGACAAACCCGTGCGCACCAGCAGTAAATCTGTCCCCGAAAGGCTCGGTCCAGGTAATCGGTACCGACAAGTTTAAACCTGTTTGTTTATAAGTGAGCGCATAAGATAACATGGGAATATTATATTTGCACCGATCGGTACCGATCCGCACGGGTTTGTCTGTGCTGGAAACGTGTTTCTTTTTATAAGCAACCTAAAGAAACATAAGTGTCTGTTTAGACAAATATTTTTGTTTACTTACAAGGACTGTTATTTCAAACAATAGATCGTAATTTATGCATGCGACCTCTGTGGTTCAACGTAACTCATGGCTAAATATTCAAACGCTACTCAAGTTTTAAGATGGCCACTAAGTCTTGTACTGTCACAGTCACCTTAAAATAAAATGACTGTTTGAAAAATATTTTAATCGTTTTACAAGGACAGCCCATTTCATTTGACAAACGAATACTAAATACCCATTAAAAGAATATATATTTATGAACATTTGAATTAGGTACTAAAAATATGAAAATATTATTCAATAAGAATGACGCGAAAGGCACCTTGTTAACGAGACGATTTTCCGCCGGGTCTAGGCACGGTTTTAAACCATGTCCAGTTAGGTATGGGACGCTATGGAGGTTTGTTAACGACACCGGCGTTAGACGTGAACAAGCTTAGCCGGCACCGGCCCGTCGCCCGCCCGGGTAGAAACCGTCTCATTAACAAGGTCCCTTGTAAGCCCTTACGTAGTTTGAAACACTTTGTTATGAGAGCGGTCCGAGCCTTGCGTTCCAAGGGCGGCGCGGAATGGTCTAGTGGTATTTTATGTGGGATACATTGAGTGAGAGCTGTGTAAGAAAATTGCGACAGTGTATATGTACTTACTTTTCGTTTCACTTCGCTAGCATTGTTCTTGGTGTCAGCGGGCGCGGCGGGGTCAGGGCTGCAACTGAGCTGCTCCGCCGGCTTGCTGCTCATCTCCATCGCTAGTAACACGTCTGCAACGTTCATATAGAGCCGTTTGTTGTGGGTATCATACATGTTAGTTAGTATTTGTCAAACATTATTTAAATTTGGGTTATCGTACGTTTATCTTACGAAGCGTCGTCGGTCTTAATAGGGTAGATGATCCCACCAATCAATTGACGTACTTTTTATAAGTTGTGTGTACTCACTCGTCTCACATGACACATTCGGATATACTGTCATCAAATATGCCTGTTATCACACTCGTTGGGCTTGTTCGACGCCAAGGATCAGTGGGAAACCGGTCGACAATGCTATCAAGCAACTTGCATTACGCGCAAGCAACGCAACCTCTTTATTGAGCCATCATCGCCACGGGACTGCGCGCACGGTATCGAGACCTCTTGTCGCGCGTGGCTAGCCCTCAATCTTTATTTTTTATTTTTACGTACCTATCTGTGTACAGAATTATTATACGTTCGTAAAGTTATTAGTGGTTATTATTGGTGGCTCTCACCACATCCATAAACAAGTAGGCAAAACTCGCAACCTGTGACGTCACTTATTTGTCAACGAAATTGATTATAATGTTTGATTTCAAAGCAGCTAAAAATAACATTTTACAGTTATTTGAAAATTAATCGGGTCTTCTGGGGTAAAATAAGGTTCTTTTTTTATTATTGGTTATGGTGTCAACTACCATAATGTGGATGTAAGTCGCACGTGCATGTATTGTTTATAAGTGCCTATCATCTGCCTATGCTTTATACGTACTGTGCGCGGCGCGTCGCTTGGCGGTCTTCTTGTTGGGCCCGAGCCCGGTGGCACACTGCTACTGTGACGCGGGTGTGTAGTATGTGATACGTACTGTGCGCGGCGCGTCGCTTGGCGGTCTTCTTGTTGGGCCCGAGCCCGGTGGCACACTGCTACTGTGACGCGGGTGTGTAGTATGTGATACGTACTGTGCGCGGCGCGTCGCTTGGCGGTCTTCTTGTTGGGCCCGAGCCCGGTGGCACACTGCTACTGTGACGCGGGTGTGTAGTATGTGATACGTACTGTGCGCGGCGCGTCGCTTGGCGGTCTTCTTGTTGGGCCCGAGCCCGGTGGCACACTGCTACTGTGACGCGGGTGTGTAGTATGTGATACGTACTGTGCGCGGCGCGTCGCTTGGCGGTCTTCTTGTTGGGCCCGAGCCCGGTGGCACACTGCTACTGTGACGCGGGTGTGTAGTATGTGATACGTACTGTGCGCGGCGCGTCGCTTGGCGGTCTTCTTGTTGGGCCCGAGCCCGGTGGCACACTGCTACTGTGACGCGGGTGTGTAGTATGTGATACGTACTGTGCGCGGCGCGTCGCTTGGCGGTCTTCTTGTTGGGCCCGAGCCCGGTGGCACACTGCTACTGTGACGCGGGTGTGTAGTATGTGATACGTACTGTGCGCGGCGCGTCGCTTGGCGGTCTTCTTGTTGGGCCCGAGCCCGGTGGCACACTGCTACTGTGACGCGGGTGTGTAGTATGTGATACGTACTGTGCGCGGCGCGTCGCTTGGCGGTCTTCTTGTTGGGCCCGAGCCCGGTGGCACAGTGCGGCGGCGCGTCGCACTGCACCAGGAACTCCCTGCGCCGCGCCGCGCCGCGCTCCTCCAGCACGCGGTACTGCGGGGAGCGCGCGCGCACCGCGTGTCGCGCCACAGCGAGGCGAGAGATGGGGTTGTCTGCGCCCGCGCCCGCCGCGCCGCCCGTGCTGCCCTCCTGCAATCACAAAACAACATTATTACTAAACAGACTGCTTGAGTCCGGCGATACTCGGAATTGAGATAAATAATTTATTATACAAGTTGAAATCTAAACTTTTTAAGATTTGGCCATCGATTCATAGAGTTAAAACTTTAAAAATAGAAATGATTTGTCTCCCTAGTTTGGGGTCAGATGGCCAAGTGTGAAATGTCCCTACATATTATTATATCATATATTTAAACAGTAGTCACCTTGATGAGATTCCTAGGTTTCTTCTTGGTGGGCTGCTGCCTGCGCTTGTCGTGGCTGGGCCGCGGCCGCAGCAGCGCGGGCGGCCAGCGGCGGCGCATCTCGTCCAGCATGCGCTCGGCCGCGCGTCGCTTGGACACCTTCTTGCCGTTGCCCTCGCCCTCAGTCTCCATGTCGCCCACCGTGCACGCCGTCACGAATACCTAGACATTTAAACAGATAGTTATCATCATTTTCGAAACATTTCATATTTTTAACCTACTTGTATTATTACGTTATATAAAAGTAAATACAAATCTAGGGCACCCGTATTTTACCGTTCTTTAAAATTATGTACTTTTATTCATAATTTTAACTTTGAAATTAGGTGTATTCTAAAAAGACGTAAGCGCCAAATGACGTCATACTTACGGTGGAATAGCGTTTTATCCTTTACTTTACTGTGACCCGTCAAAAAACTGACATCATTATTATTAGACTGTCTTCATATATGTGACATTGACGTGTGTCTTATTTGACGTTAATGTTTTCAAATACACTCGGCGTCACAAAAATCGCACCTTTTCGAAAATAAGTTTAAAACATGTCCCGCCAGTAACGAATACATTAAACCCAATTAATATTGGTATCAATTAAAAGTATGTTTAACGACCTTTAAATTAACAACAGTTAGAATTCCTAAACACAACAGATCTCATTAGCACGTAACGTTAAAAAAAATGTTGTCAAAATACGCATTACAACGGCCACTAATTGCACCTCCCTACAAGGGTATAAAACGGGCGACCCGGGTTAAATGTGGGTCATTCGCTATTCAACCTTTGAAGTGAACACACGTGAACAGCTACAGCAAGAAAAATACCCCAGAAGATGGATACCACTGCAGATGAAGCCGCTCAAGTCATTGCACTACTGCAATCAGGGATGCGGCAATGTGATGTTGCTCGGCAACTGAACTTGAGTCGTTTTGCCGTTCGACGAGTGTTCCAACGTTTCCAAGAGACTGGTGGCTATATCCGAAGACGTGGATCTGGAAGACAACGGTGCACATCCGAAAGAGACGATCGCTTCATTGTTTCGACGTCTTTACGTAATCGGTTCTCCAATGCTGTTGAGCTGCAACAACAACTGCGATCAGCTCGCAGAACTTCTGTAAGCGTCTCCACGATTAGAAGAAGAATGCGGGAGAAGAAAATTGCAGCTCATAGGGCTGCTACAGGGCCCAAATTGACTGCACAGCATAGGAGAGACCGGTTGCAATTTGCCCGTGACCATGTGGATTGGACAATAGACCAATGGAGGGCTGTGCTTGTAACAATTCTGATAGTTTAAGAGAAATAAAAGGCTATGCAGAATTGTACGTATTGAATTTAATAGCTCTCACACGAAAGTTAAAATGTGATGAGTATCAAAAACAATTGTAAGTATAAAAGTTAGCACTGACCTAAACGCACTAAGGTTAGGCAGTATCCAGGAGGATTATGATCCCCAGCCTGGCCGGCGTACAGGATCAGCCGAAGAGAAGTCTGACGCGATTAGCTCGGGGACGGAGGCCCCCCCAGGCGGTCAGTAGGACCAGCCCTGGGCAGCAATAGGCACGTAACAGCTCGACTTAGCCTCTAAACCGACTCTCGGTTGCAGACTGGTAGACTTCAGTAAGTAGACTGGTAGACTTCAGTAACGTACGCATATGAACAATCAGCGTGTTCAACAAACGGCTCCAAGAACTAGACTGCAGCAACGTAAGCGTATGAACAATCAGCGTGTTCAACAAACGGCTCCAAGAACTAGACTGCAGCAACGTAAGCGTATGGGGAATCAGCGTGTTCACCCAACGGCTCCGAAATCCAGACTGACCCATTTGACAGGTTCTTTTTCTGACCGCTCTTCCAAAATTCATAAAAAATCCAATTATGAATCTTCTTTCTAGAACGGTCAAATCGTTTTTTATATAGCAACGGCCAGGCTCAATAATTGTCGGATGCCATTTATTTTAGTAATTTTTATTATAATATTAGTGCGAATCAGATCTAAAGGAACACACGATAATACAGCGGGTGTTCAGCCGTTTACTATCTAACACAGACAAACAAGCTTACAAGACATACAACATAGAGGTTTTACGTTAGTAGCCGAAAACTTATTTTAGAAGAAATGTTTGCGGTCGTCAATTTGACGACTGTCACTGACAGACATGTCAAAGCAAAACATTATTTATTTTTCAGGTTTGAAAATATTAATTTGATCCAATTATACCGGAATAAATTACAAAGGATGACGACAGGAACAGCATAAAAAAGCGTAAGGGTTTGTAAATATTAAACAATGAA
Source organism: Charanyca ferruginea (assembly GCA_947361185.1). Lineage (NCBI taxonomy): Eukaryota > Metazoa > Arthropoda > Insecta > Lepidoptera > Noctuidae > Charanyca > Charanyca ferruginea. Next base: position 22,910,033 of record OX376058.1, on the reverse strand, counting down.
TGATAATTATGAAATGAAGATGATACAGGAATACAATTACAACACAGACAAAACCAGCACATATAACTGTGGGTACATTATATATTACTTATAAGATTCCAAGAATCCATACAACAAATATTATAAAATGTAGACATATCGTGCGATGAATGATTTCATGCCTATGAAAAGTAAATATAGTTTTTCGAGTTGAACCGAAACACGAGTTGAACCGAAACACTATATTATCCCCAACGACCCGAGAAAAATTTTTGGCCTAGAACAAAAATTTTGAGAAGGTTAGATATTTCAGCATTCACAAACTTTCATACCTCATACAAACACACCGACATCTTACGAAATTAAGGTCAAATGAGATTCACATTCAATGATCATCACGCAAACCTAAAGATTCATTAACAATAGGGCTTATTTTTGGAGTTGTAATCCGCTCGCGTTTAAAACCCATTATTAAGATAAAGATTTATATCAAGGGCTAGGCCTTGATCGATTATAATAAGGGCTTAATTGAAGACGAGTTATTAACCGCTCGTGAAGATACCTATGGCTTTCAGAGTGAAGCCATAGATATGGGGAAAAAGATCAAGGGGATAGCCCTTAAATAATATTAATACAGGCTTATTTAAGGCGAGTTATTAGCCGCTCGTAAAGATACACCTATGGCTATAAGAGTACAGCCATAGATATAATAGAAGATCCATCAACCTCAATAGTTGACGGTGGCTAATTAGTCAGAAATCCATCAACATGCAGACGTTGATGGTGCTAATTAGTCAAAAACTAACAAAGAGTTAGTAAATAAGAAGGCTAGGTAACGTTGTACCTAACCGTACTTCTTAAGTTCTTTAAAAAAAGGAGATTAAAATAATCTTATTGGTTTCAGAACCGATGAATGAAGAAAATAAATATCTATAGAGGTTTTTTTTGGTCAAGATTAAAAACTCTATAGTAAGAAGAAGGAAGCGATAGACATGAGTAATGAATAAAACCATTTATAAGAAAAGGTAATATATGACAATATAAAAGTCAAAAGAAAAGAAAATAAAAATAGTCATAGAATTCCAGAGAGTGTCATGAAGTGACACTTGAAAAATATAAGTGAGGAAAAATAGTATTTAAGAAGCAAGAAGCAAAAGCTGAGAGAGTAACAAAGTTATAAATAGTGAAAAAAAAAATTTAAGAAACAAGAAGCAAAAGCTGAGAGAGGGACAGAGTTATAAAGAGTGAAAAAAACTCCGAGAGGCTCAGAGTAACTAGCCTCCAAAAGTTCAAAGGCGACTAGCCTCAAAAAGGTTAGAGTGACTAGCCTCTAAAAGGTCAGAGTGGCCTCAGGAGGGCCAAGGTGACTAGCCTTAAGAGGTCAGGCGAGGGTAGATAATATTCAGAGAATAAGAGAGCGACAACCCTCTGAGAGGTAAATGAGGGTAAATAAGGTTCAAGAGGATAAGGGAGTAACAACCCTCTGAGAGGTAAATGAGGTTAAATAAGATTCAAGAGGATATGAGAGCGACAACCCTCTGAGGGGTAAATGAAGATAAATAAGATTCAAGAGGGTGAGAGAGTGACAACCCTCTGGGAGGATACATCAGTGACTGAGCCTCTTCAAAAGAGAGATCACGCAAGTAATACACTTCACCGAGAGGTTCAAATAGTGATACGCGCGTAAGAGTAAAACGAGTAATTAAATGTGACCGACCTCCGGGGGGATTAAACGAAATACACCTCACCGAGAGGTTTAAGCCGAGAGTGAAATAAAATGTTTTAAAATCGAGCCCACGACATTGAGCCTATTCAATAAAAGAAAACATTTATAAAGTAAAGTAAATGAAAGACAGTATTTGTTATTTTATTTATTGTTGTTAGCATCTGTATAGTTTATCATCGTATAGGTATGTAGAAACAACTACAGAATATTGTCCTGCAGCTATCGTGAAAGTGTCTCAGTCCCCAACTCAGTAGTGACCACTACGTGGTTTTAAAAACACACCCAAGCGAAGACTGAGTGCGGTTACCATAGGGTAAGCGCTGTGGTGTGCACGTGTGTGGGGTGCAGCGTAATGTGGTAAAGTATAGAGTAAAAGTATAGGTGAGAACGACTATAGGGTATTCTCCTAATAGCCGTGTACAGTAAACCAGACCCCAACTTGTAAGTAACCAACGAGTGATTTAAAACTCACAAGCGCAGAATGGGTGCCAATAGGGTATTTTACTCTATACGAGAAAAAATCTATAAATATGTTGTTGAGACAGTTTAGGCATAAAGCAGTCGGAAAATGTAAGTTTTAGTTCATAAAATAACAAAATCAATTTTTAAATTTAATTCAAAGTTTTCAGTATTTTTAATCTGTTATGAAACACCATGAAATTGTAGCGGCCATGTTATTACGCCATACGGCTGTGTAAACAAAAAATTGACAACTGTCAGTCAACCGATTTGCGTAATATAGGCTTTGTACTTTTATTATTTTCGTAACTAACGTATTTTTTTCATTATTACACCTATTACAAAATATGCTTTTAATTATTTTTAAATTAAATACAATTATCTTATTTAATAGGAGCTCATTTGATACAAAACGAACTGACGTCATTTACGCTGAGCAATATGGCGTCCAGTAAGAGGCGTTTTCGTCAAACTACGCGCGAAATTTGAAAATTTAAAATTTCGATGCATTTTTGTGGCACTTACCGATTGAATAAAAATTTTGTGTTTTTTTTGGTGGCATATTAGCACAGCAGAATTTCATTGAGACACTTTTCAAAAATGGGTGTAATACCCTATTGCCAGAGGCAAGAGGATTGTGTGTGGGGATGTAGTGTAAGTTTTTATACAGTATGTAAGTATGTTCAGTACGACGAAGCGGGCTGAGGAGAAAATATTAGTATTTTACACACACACACACAAACAAAAGAATCTAAGCCAAATTAAAATGTCGAAATAAAGAGTACTACTAGACTAGTAAGATTAGAATTTTGAAGAAGATGAGAGAGCTAGCTTTGATTTCACGATTGGGCGCCAAATGTAACAATTCTGATAGTTTAAGAGAAATAAAAGGCTATGCAGAATTGTACGTATTGAATTTAATAGCTCTCACACGAAAGTTAAAATGTGATGAGTATCAAAAACAATTGTAAGTATAAAAGTTAGCACTGACCTAAACGCACTAAGGTTAGGCAGTATCCAGGAGGATTATGATCCCCAGCCTGGCCGGCGTACAGGATCAGCCGAAGAGAAGTCTGACGCGATTAGCTCGGGGACGGAGGCCCCCCCAGGCGGTCAGTAGGACCAGCCCTGGGCAGCAATAGGCACGTAACAGCTCGACTTAGCCTCTAAACCGACTCTCGGTTGCAGACTGGTAGACTTCAGTAAGTAGACTGGTAGACTTCAGTAACGTACGCATATGAACAATCAGCGTGTTCAACAAACGGCTCCAAGAACTAGACTGCAGCAACGTAAGCGTATGAACAATCAGCGTGTTCAACAAACGGCTCCAAGAACTAGACTGCAGCAACGTAAGCGTATGGGGAATCAGCGTGTTCACCCAACGGCTCCGAAATCCAGACTGACCCATTTGACAGGTTCTTTTTCTGACCGCTCTTCCAAAATTCATAAAAAATCCAATTATGAATCTTCTTTCTAGAACGGTCAAATCGTTTTTTATATAGCAACGGCCAGGCTCAATAATTGTCGGATGCCATTTATTTTAGTAATTTTTATTATAATATTAGTGCGAATCAGATCTAAAGGAACACACGATAATACAGCGGGTGTTCAGCCGTTTACTATCTAACACAGACAAACAAGCTTACAAGACATACAACATAGAGGTTTTACGTTAGTAGCCGAAAACTTATTTTAGAAGAAATGTTTGCGGTCGTCAATTTGACGACTGTCACTGACAGACATGTCAAAGCAAAACATTATTTATTTTTCAGGTTTGAAAATATTAATTTGATCCAATTATACCGGAATAAATTACAAAGGATGACGACAGGAACAGCATAAAAAAGCGTAAGGGTTTGTAAATATTAAACAATGAATGATAATTATGAAATGAAGATGATACAGGAATACAATTACAACACAGACAAAACCAGCACATATAACTGTGGGTACATTATATATTACTTATAAGATTCCAAGAATCCATACAACAAATATTATAAAATGTAGACATATCGTGCGATGAATGATTTCATGCCTATGAAAAGTAAATATAGTTTTTCGAGTTGAACCGAAACACTATATGCTCTTCTCGGATGAGACGAGGGTGTGTCTTTTCTGCAACGACAGGCGTCGAAGAGTGTATAGGAGGCAAGGGGAACGATTCGCACAAGCCTGTATTCAAGAGACAGTGGAATACGGGGGTGGCTCGTGCATGTTCTGGGGCGGCATGTCAATCGACGGTAAAACGAACCTTGTGTGTGTTTCTCGGACTGGAAGTGCTCGCGGGCAAGGGTCGCTGACTGCTGCTCGGTACATAACAGAGATCTTAGAGGAGCAGGTTGTCCCTTATGCGGGTTTTGTTGGCAGTGGGTTCACGTTAATGCACGATAACGCCCGTTGTCACACCGCTTTAATTGTAAGAGACTACCTGCAAGAAGTTGGCATCCCTGTTATGCGCTGGCCGGCGCGAAGTCCAGACCTGAACCCTATTGAGCACCTTTGGGATGAACTGAAACGGCGAGTACGGGCACGAAATCCTGCCCCTACCACTCTCCAAGACCTTCAAGATGCCGTCGTTGCAGAATGGGACAACATTCCACAAGAGACTGTTGTCACATTAATAAGGTCCATGAGAGAACGCATGGAAGCAGTCATCAGGGCTAGGGGGGGTAACACTAGGTTTTAAGTTAGTTTTAAGGACTTTGTTGTAATTTTTGCTGATAAAATAAAATTTAACTTTTTAATCATTTGCATTAGCTTGCTTTTTTTTATTCCCTGGTAAACAAAAAACCAAATCCATTGATTTATTCTGAAATTTAAATAAATTGCCTTTCCAATTATACCTTATAGTCATATGTATACCATTGATTAATAGGGTTAAAATGACTTTGAAGGGAATTCTTAAAGAGGTGCGATTTTTGTGACGCCGAGTGTATAAACCATTGAAATGCTAATGCAAAGGTAAACTACCTAATTCCACCGTAATGTGACGTCATCACATGCTTTTCGCTTTTACTTATTTTTCTCAGAAATGAAGAAATAAAAAAATATATATTTGGACTCAGGATACAAAATCAAAATGTGATTAAAAAAACACTGCGAAGTTCAAGGGAAAAACTAATTTGACATCTCTAACTTAGTCATTATCTGTCGCCGTCCTTTTCTTCAGCTGCCTGGTAGTAAGAGATGCCAGATGCCTAATTTAGTTTGTGAACAAGGGAATCGGCACCAATAACGGTTTTCAGCAATAGAGAGAGTGATTCAATAGGAAGGTTTATACGTATAGTTTGATCTACATTGCACCCGTGCGAAGACGTGGCGGGTCGCTAGTATAAATGAATAAAATAAATGTCTTACCATTATGGATGAAAAGGTGCCATGATGGACATTATAATTGTGGGATGTTTGTTACTCGTTTTAATTAAAACACAGGATAGTTTTTAGATAAGACAGTTTTTTATAATATCTCATTAAACTCAAACTTAAAATCATTTATTTCAAATAAACCATTTACAGGTACTTTTGAATTGTCAGAGTCAGTCAGTCAGAAAGTTGAAGCTAGTTGCTCGTTCCAAACAGTAGGTTTCTTTGAAGAAGAACGAGCAAGAAACCCCATGAACAACTCAAGACAACTCTTTTAAAATCAATAACATGTTACAAATTTCGGCTACATCATTCATATTGAATCTAGGGTACAATGTGAGAACAATGTAGCAAGTCGTGTACGTTAAAAGAGGTTTAGATAAAAATATAATCTTAATTTTATTATAGAATTCAAAATAAATTTAGTAGTAGTCCAAAATTATCCTAGTTAATAATTGGCTTAATTCTGAAATCTACACAGATTAAGTCGCAGACAGAGGTTAGTTATAATATAAAACTCACTCGCATATGCGGCGGGCCCCGCTCAGATTTGACGGTGAACTGCACAGAGAGGTTACGCTTGAGGGCGAGCTCGTGTACCAACGACACTGGCGACTTGACCTCTGAGCTCAGAAGGTCTGCGTTCGTGTCGCCTGCTGAAAGTACAATAAACATACGTTCATGTTTGGGGCTGCACTTCGTAGCAGGACCATGACCGGAATCATTATTACTTTAGATGGTAATAAAATCCTTTTAATTTGTACTATTTTATACCACTGACTAGACATTTTATACCTCTCAATAGGGTATTACACCCATTTTTGAAAAGTGATTCAATGAAATTCTGTAGGGCTAAAATGCCACAAAAAAAAACACAAAATTTGTATTCAATCGATAAGTGCCATAAAAATGCATCAAAATTTTTAATTTTCAAATTTCGCGCGAAGTTTGACGAAAACGCCTCTTACTGGACGCCATATTGCTCAGCGTAAATGACGTCAGTTCGTTTTGTATCAAATGAGCTCATATTAGATATGATAATTATTGTGTATCATTTAAAAATAATTAAAAGCATATTTTTTAATAGGTGTAATAATGAAAAAAAATACGTTGGTTACGAAAATAATAAAAGTACAAAGCCTATATTACGCCAATCGGTTAACAATTTTTTGTTTACACAGCCGTACGGCGTAATAACATGGCCGCTACTACTTCACGGTGTTTTATAACCAGTGATAGGAATAGGTAGTGCTTATTAGCCTAAAGTTTGAAGAACAGAGACAAGAAACGGAGACTTCCTTACTACTATATTTTTTCCCGGACATCTGCCCGGACAACACTTAAAAACATTAAAAAATTATGTTATTTGGAATAAGTTCGTGTTGTTTACCTAAAGTTTGCGACTAGACATAACATAACACAGTCGTTACAACTATCAAATTTTCCGAAAGTTTTCTTTTTGGAGAACATTTTGTAAATGACTTGTTGATCTTAAAACTATGAAACGCAGTCTTTGTTTAAAGAGCCGTACACGTTTCGAAGTAAATATCTGCTTTCTAGCACGCTCTTGGCCACGTTTGTTGAGATTTCTAAAGTTCAAGTGTGTAATTGAAAAAAAAAACTGATAATTGTTTTTAAAATAATAAAACGGTAATTTTTATCATTTTAGCATTCTCTATACGTATTTTGGATGGAGATAGAGTATTTATCATTTCAAAAACAAAAGGTATTTGTCTTTTACCTTACTAAAATATATTTCAAAATGTGCATAATGTTGGGTCACATTGTTTAGTAACACACTTAAACTTTAAAATCTTTAAAAACACCATTTAATCTTTATTGCACCGAAAGTATAATGGGCGGACTTTTACGGCAGCGCATTTCGTTATCTATTGTTAAACTCGGCGTGGTCGCATACCCGTGCGGCGTGGGAACGCTCTACATACCTTCCCCCACCGCCGCGTGACGGCGCGCCGCTCAGGTTATTCTCACTCCTGTACTTCGGTCTGTTGAGTGCGCATCTCCTGTATCACGTATATTGTTTCTGTGAATATTGTTTTTGACCCTCGCATGTTTTTTGGTTTATTTATTGGATCTTCCTAATACGACTACCTTGGCTTGAATTTATGGATTGCGATTTTCTGCAATAAGATTGTTCCTGTCTGTCTACATCAAATAATACGGTAAGTCAACCTTTAATTAGTTTTGAATGTTTTGACTAAAGTTATTTATTTTATTTCTTGTAACAACAAATTCAATAACAATCACGTGGCTACGCGTGTTCATATTTTTAACCGTATTTAACATCCATACAAACTTTCATATGATAAAAAGGACCGTTTTATTATTTTAATAAAAACAATTGTCAGTTTTTTTTTCAATTATACACTTGAACTTTAGAAATCTCAAGAAACATGGCCAAGAGCGAGCTAGAAAACAGATATTTACTTCGAAACGTGTACGGCTCTTTAAACAAAGACTGCGTTTCATAGTTTTAAGATCAACAAGTCATTTACAAAATGTTCTCCAAAAAGAAAACTTTCAGAATATTTGATAGTTGTAACAACTGTGTTATGTTATGTCTAGTCGCAAACTTTAGGTAAACAACACGAACTTATTCCAAATAACATAATTTTTTAATGTATTTAAGTGTTGTCCGGGCAGATGTCCGAGAAAAAATATAGTACTAAGGAAGTCTCCGTTTCTTGTCTCTGTTCTTCAAACTTTAGGCTAATAAGCACTACCTATTCCTATCACTGTTTATAACAGATTAAAAATACTGAAAACTTTGAATTGAATTTAAAAATTTGTTTTGTTATTTTATGAACTAAAACTTACATTTTCCGACTGCTTTATGCCTAAACTGTCTCAATAACTTATTTATAGATTAAAAATACTGAAAACTTTGAATTGAATTTAAAAATTTGTTTTGTTATTTTATGAACTAAAACTTACATTTTCCGACTGCTTTATGCTTAAACTGTCTCAATAACATATTTATAGATTTTTTCTCGTATAGAGTAAAATACCCTATTATCGCAGATATACTGGTCGTGCTGGCAAGATTGCTTCCCAACACGACCAAGCTAAAATTCCAGCTGGCATAGAAGTGGATGAACCGGAACATGCCTCAAAATTTGTACTCTTATTTCATTATTGGTAAACTAGCTGACCCTACAGACGTTGTCCTGTCCCTATCTACCTACCCTACCAATCTATCTACCAACCTATCTATACCTACCTACATACCTAGATATGTAGGTAATGCAAATATAGCCAAGGAATACAAAAAGTTTCATACAAACTTTTATCCCCTATTTCACCCCCTTGGGGGTTGAATTTTGAAAAATCCTTCCTTAGTGGATGCCTTCGTCATATGAGAAATACGTGTACGAAATTTCAATTTTCTGGCCTTAAGGGTTTGGCCTGTGCGTTGATACACCAGTCAAATCACTTTTGCCTTTTATATATATATAGATAGATTGGCGTAAATTGATAGAAACCTCACCGGCTAAAACCACCGCGGTGTTCCACCTCTGCCTATGGCCAGGGGTTCCACAGCTCTCAGAGGTCACTAACCTGCATCGCTGTCAGCATGCGGCGCAGCAGGCGGCGGCTCAGCACCATCCCCGTCACGGCGCGGGTCACGTAGGTCACGTAGGTCGCGTAGAGCACGGGCCGCCGCGTCGTGTCTCGCGGCCTGCGGCGTGGAGCCCTCGCCCAGCCAGGCGCGGCCGCCCACGGCCACGCGCACGCGGTACAACAGCTGCGGCGCGGCGTAGGCGGGGGCGAGCAGCGCATGCGCGCGGTAGGCCCCGCCCCCCGCGCCCGCACCCGCCCCGCGCGCGCGCAGCAGGCGTGTGGGCCCCGCCACCGGGGGTATAGACGTGTATACCGCCGGCTGGCAGAGCTTCATTGCTAGCGCGTTCAGCTCTACTGTCGGCATTACTGCACCTGAAGAGACGATAGTGAAACTAATATGAGCAACACGTCAAAAAACTACGACAGTTTTATGATTATGTAATTGAAGAATAAAAGGGTTTTAATTATTTTTATTAATTTATTTTAATTTGATCCTAAACAAAAATGAATAAAACCTTCAAAAATCAACTCACAACAAACTAGACTTTTTATTATACTTGGTTAGACGTGCTGATGACAAATAGGACTTGCAAAAGATGTGTCGCCGAGACAGTAGAAGCATCATGACACAAACGAAGTCTCAGATAACAAAAATTCTTTAAAAACATTGATTGAAATGATCTGCAATCCCTTTAATAAAAATCTCCTTCGACTGGCTGCTGCTGGCCGACAGCGCTATGATGACGATGTGATGAGTACATGTATGACTGTGACAAGGTACCCGCGTGTCGGTGGTGCGGCTGGTGCGGGGCGGGGGCGGCGGGTAGCTGGTGGCCGACAGCGCTATGATGACGATGTGATGAGTACATGTATGACTGTGACAAGGTACCCGCGTGTCGGTGGTGCGGCTGGTGGGGGGGGGGCGGCGGGTAGCTGGTGGCCGACAGCGCTATGATGACGATGTGATGAGTACATGTATGACTGTGACAAGGTACCCGCGTGTCGGTGGTGCGGCTGGTGCGGGGCGGGGGCGGCGGGTAGCTGGTGGCCGACAGCGCTATGATGACGATGTGATGAGTACATGTATGACTGTGACAAGGTACCCGCGTGTCGGTGGTGCGGCTGGTGGGGGGGGGGGGCGGCGGGTAGCTGGTGGCCGACAGCGCTATGATGACGATGTGATGAGTACATGTATGACTGTGACAAGGTACCCGCGTGTCGGTGGTGCGGCTGGTGGGGGGGGGGGGCGGCGGGTAGCTGGTGGCCGACAGCGCTATGATGACGATGTGATGAGTACATGTATGACTGTGACAAGGTACCCGCGTGTCGGTGGTGCGGCTGGTGGGGGGGGGGGGCGGCGGGTAGCTGGTGGCCGACAGCGCTATGATGACGATGTGATGAGTACATGTATGACTGTGACAAGGTACCCGCGTGTCGGTGGTGCGGCTGGTGCGCGGCGTGCGGGGCGGGCGCGCGGGGCGGGGGCGGCGGGTAGCTGGTGGCCGACAGCGCCGTCTGCGCCGCCGCGTGCTGCGCGCGCTTTATCGACGAGCCCTACCAACACAACAATCACGCTCATTATTACATAATAATACAATGTGCCGAGAATGAATCATTTAAAAAACTCATTAGGTTGCGCGTAGACACCGCGGGCGGTTGCGTGTGAAAGTCTGAATAAGCCTTTACGATATTGCAGAAAGTGTTCTTTTTTAAAACATTGTCAGAGTCAGCGGTAAAGGAATTGTCTAAATTATTTTTGACGCTAAATTGGCACAACTGTCCTCTTTACTCACGCGGAGTTCAATCGTCAGTGGTCATTGTTTGTTTACAGTTCGCCATTTTGTCAGTTCATGTCTACTGTGTTTTGCGATTTATACTATTATAGTAGTAAGTATATTATATAGTGTGTAGTTACATTAACTTTTTTATTATTGTATAATTCCCGGTACTTTTTACTGCGCCAACCATGTCGTTCAATAATACTATTTATCCCTAACAAAATATGATATATTAGTTACTTCTTACATTATCAACACGGGTGTTAAGAACTGTAATGGTGTAGGTTTACTCTCACGTTATGTTTTAGCTCTGAGGGCTAATAGGGTATTTTACTCTATACGAGTAAAAATCTATAAATATGTTATTACGACAGTTTAGGCATAAAGCAGTCGGAAAATGTAAGTTTTAGTTCATAAAATAACAAAACAAATTTTTTAATTAAATTCAAAGTTTTCAGTATTTTTAATCTGTTATAAAACACCGTGAAATAGTAGCGGCCATGTAATTACGCCGTACGGCTGTGTAAACAAAAAATTGACAACTGTCAGTCGACCGATTGGCGTAATATAGGCTTTGTACTTTTATTATTTTCGTAACCAACGTAATTTTTTCATTATTACACCTATTACAAAATATGCTTTTAATTATTTTTAAATGATATACAATTATCATATTTAATATGAGCTCATTTGATACAAAACGAACTGACGTCATTTACACTGAGCAATATGGCGTCCAGTAAGAGGCGTTTTCGCCAAACTACGCGCGAAATTTGAAAATTAAAAATTTCGATGCATTTTTATGGCACTTATCGATTGAATAAAAAATTGGTGTTTTTTTTTGGTAGCATATTAGCACTACAGAATTTCACTAAGACACTTTTCAAAAATGGGTGTAATACCCTATTCACGTAATTTTATGACGCGCCGATGAAGTTGTAGTGCAGTTGCAGTTAAGGTGCAAGTTTGAGTGCTAAACGGTATTCTTGTAATCTTTGAACTGCGCTAAGCTGCGCGTGAACTGCACGTCAACTGTACGACAACCAAACTCTACCAAACTTATTTTTGGTGTAGCCACATGAGAGAAAAAATATTACTCAATAAATAATTGAATAGAATCTGAATAATGACGTTATTATAATATTAAAATAATACCCCAGTACAGATTTTAGTGCTTTTAAACTGTCATTTTGAAACGTCAAACGAATAGTATGTCAAACCAGACTACGATAAAAACGTAAACTAAAAAGATATATAATTATGGGGTCGTCTCCACGAGCGAGATAATCGCGGCGGAATTATCGTCGTGCCACGTATTTCTATACACTCACTTAGAACGTGTCTACACACGAAGATGTTATGATGCGATGCGACGAGTGGCTGAATGCGAGTGAAATGTCATCGTATTGTCCCCTATTAAGACCGAGATTACCCGACTATAGAAGTGGAATCGTCGCGATTCTCTCGCTCGTGGAGACGGCCCCTTAACATAAATCACTAAAATCAAAAAATGATATAAGACTTTGCAAAGAATATCGTCCTTAATACACGTTCTTAATAGGCCGGTAGATTATATCAATTGACGTATAATTCTAGCAGTCTATGTATGTATACATACATCATAACCAGAGCTGCAGTTTTTAAAGTATCAGTATCTTAAGAAATCTCTAATTAAAATGGCCCAAAAAGTATATATTACCCATGACTGAAGACCAAACCAAATTTAATGACGCTAAGGGTCCATAATGCATAATACTGAGAATACTATAATAATGTCGAAAGAGGTTCTAAACGCACTAACCTCTGCAGTATATTCCTCAGTATCACCCAGTCGGAGTGTTACTGTGAATACTTTCTTGTGAGCGGGTCCCGTCTCTGATGTGAGGCGATATTGATGCTTAATCTGAAAAAGACAACGTGTTTACATGAGACATGCGCTAATCCTTGCTACAGGCAGATGTGACATTGTGTGTGTCTCTGAGATGACATTTACACAACAAGAGACATTTACGGTTTATGCATGTATTATATGTTTATGTGTGTGTTCTTGGCAGCAGTAATAAAAAATAAAAAAAGTTTTTTTTTTGTTTTTCATACTCGTTCTACAACACAAAATTGAGGCAGCCGCGGTAAGTAATAAAGATACGTGAGCAGTATCTAAATATTGGGTGAACCACATGCTTATTAGCAAGTACCTAATAGGAGGTAAATAACAAAAGCTAGCAGGGTACGCAAAATACGCACAGAGTCGTGGAGTTGCCCGTAGAGTCGACCTCGTGTGATCATAATAAATAGAGCAAGAAAAACTATGTTGGGGTCGACTTTCAGTCTAATTGGATGCAGCTGAATACCTACATGGAGCGATACCTGCCTATCTGAACTTCACAACCCAGTCACTGGATACCCCTTGGTAAAACTGGTTGTCATTATTTCTGGCTTCTGATAACGACTATCAAATAACAACGCATGACAGCCGAGACCAACGGCTTTACGTGCTTTCCTAGGTACGGAGGGGCCTATGTATAAAATGGATGATCACCCATTTATGGATAGACCACGGCAAGCGTAGTTTAACCATTACCTTTTGATACGTACGGTTTTTACTTAGCCATGAGAACCTTCTCTCCAGAACCGGAAAAAAATATTTTTATCAAAATTGTCATATAATTCGCCATCTTGATAATTTATTATTTCCAGTAATTTTATCAGCATGTAACTAATATTATTCGCTTATCTTGACGGTACCTATCATTTTTTAGATTAAATACGTCAGTAAAGATGTCGTTATAGGGTTTCTTGTTTGTGAATTTGACTCTTAATATACAATATGTATGTATTGTATGTATTATGAATATGGTTGTGAGCAATAAGGTTGACGTTCAAATAGCACTGAATCGATGGATTTTAAAGGAAAAACATCCATCATCCATTTGTTGACAAACTACAATCGTATTTTACTATGGTTTACCTAACCTTTTCAGGTTAATCTTTACGTAGTCTAATCTCTACGTATCTAATCAGTGGGAATAACTTTATTACTACATACTTTGGCAACGGCAAAACGGTGGGCATAAGAAAAACGCTTGAACATTACTGTTACACTAGTTTATTATTTAATCAAAATATTAATGTATCCACGTCATCTATATCTATTATTTAATTTATCAATATAATATTTATCATATTGAAGGTCATGTGAGACACAGAAGTTTTGTAGTTATCTCGCCTGTTATGTGTTTAGTTAAACCTGCTGGTACATTGGCAACACATCAGCAAACTCCTCAGCAACACATCAGTCTATCATTATTGTCTTTAAACATTGTTTTCTTATTTTCTAAGTTATACAAAATAAAAAACAATAATAATATAATGTAGGTAGGTATCTCTAAGGGTATGTTTCATCACCTCTCAATAGACACTTGACCAGATACATTAAAAATGGAACAGAATTTATATGAAATTAAACTACCAAGTAATTTAATTGAACTTCTTGGTAGGTGGTGAAACAGGGCTTTAAACATCGCAATTTATAATAAAAATATATTGAGATGATTCTAGGCTTTCCCATCGCAAATACCTTAGGTTAAAAATAATTATACATTTCTTTATGGTCTAAATTATACATAGACTACAGTAGTCGCAAGAGAATTGGTGTGATATTTATCTTAATAGATCTTAGCCATTTTTTATGAATAGGCATGTATGGGTTTTTTCAAACTTGATTCTACCAGCTTCTCAACCTCACACAGGGGCTACGACCACGACTGTTCAAGATCGTGGCTACAAAATTAGCCGCAGAAACTCCAACCAAAGTGTGGACGTCCAGCTCTAGCATAGAGAAGAAGAATGCGGTTGTAGTTTGGTACGGACACCACTTTGTGCGAGCCCACCTCGCTCTTTGCCAGTTTTTTTCTTATCTTTAATAATAACCTCTGTAGCGTTCACCTCTTTCAAAGATTTTTGATTTTGGTCTACCCAGGTTATAAAAAATCTGCCAAATACTAGTGATATTTGATACATCATCATGTTGTTAGTTTCAGGTGGGTGTGTATGTGTAAGAGGATTCGTGACTACTTGTTCATAAATGTCATTAAGTTCATATGAACCTGTTACTTCTTGTAGGTTATCGGTTTCCTGGTTGCTTGAGCTATTAGAATTTGATGTACTAGGATTTATATTGGTAGGTTTCCAGTTTTTATTTTCCAGTATATAACGAAAAGCGGTGAGACTATCAGCATGCATGACATTAATGGGTAAACTGACATTGAACTCCTGAAGCTGTTCCTGTAGTTTGAGTATGGGACAATCAAAATCACCTTGGTTATAAGAGATTAAACACACAGGTGGTTCTTTTCCATTGATAAAACTAATAAAATCATAAAAAGTTTTCTTATCAAACTCAGGTTCCTCATCGTCACTGTTGCGGTTTCTGTAGAATGGGAACGTCAGCTCTTCTGGTGTTACCATGTTGTCATCCGATTCTAGATATTGACTCCGATGTTCAGCCAACAGGCTCACTTGAGTAATTCTGTTTAATTTCGTCACTTGGCTTTGTTCAGTCGCCAAATCCATAAATACGTATGTGTTTACCGGAGTCATTTTTAAAACTGATAACTTCTGTTAAGTGTAAAGTATTTATTTCCTTTAGCCTTAAATGCATAGAACGTTCAGTAATCACTTGTCATTAAATGACTCGGAACTGATATTGTGATAAATGATACTGTTATCTTTTATAAACATAATACATACATGTAGATAAGCTGATAAAAACTACTTTACTAGGGTTCCATGGTCACAGTAGGAACCCTGAAAGAACAATGCTCAAAAATGTACCCCACCCTTGTAGCACTTTTAAACCTATGCTAATCGAAGGGCCATAGCCACCTTATTATTTTATTGTATGACAGCGAAACTGAAATGTTCATCCGAAAAAAGTTATATCGAAATGAAGAAGCCGGAATCTGCAGTCCGAAGTCACAATAATAATTATGTTGCCGAATAATGTTCTTTGTTATTGAAAATATGGCAAAAAAAATATCATAGATGTGACATCTCTTGATGCTCTTCTACTTTTAAAGAGAAACTTATTACTGTGGAATAATTTAATACTTTCAGTCGGAGTTTTCATACAATTCTTTGGAATCAAAATGGTGAAAAAAGTAAAATGAATAATTCTACTCCGAGAATAGGGTATTTTACCCTATACGTGAAAAAATCTATAAATATGTTATTGAGACAGTTTAGGCATAAAGCAGTCGGAAAATGTAACTTTTAGTTCATAAAATAAAAAAAAAACAAATTTTTAAATTCAATTCAAAGTTTTCAGTATTTTTAATCTGTTATAAACAGTGATAGGAATAGGTAGTGCTTATTAGCCTAAAGTTTGAAGAACAGAGACAAGAAACGGAGACTTCCTTAGTACTATATTTTTTCTCGGACATCTGCCCGGACAACACTTAAATACATTAAAAAATTATGTTATTTGGAATAAGTTCGTGTTGTTTACCTAAAGTTTGCGACTAGACATAACATAACACAGTCGTTACAACTAACAAATATTCTGAAAGTTTTCTTTTTGGAGAACATTTTGTAAATGACTTGTTGATCTTAAAACTATAAAACGCAGTCTTTGTTTAAAGAGCCGTACACGTTTCGAAGTAAATATCTGTTTTCTAGCTCGCTCTTGGCCATGTTTCTTGAGATTTCTAAAGTTCAAGTGTATAACTGAAAAAAAAAAACTGACAATTGTTTTTATTAAAATAATAAACACCCAGTAATACCCTATCCTGGATGGTTTTCCATGTATTCATGTCGATTTTGATCTCGCAATAGAGTTCGTGAACACGTGACACATGGATGAATTCGTGGCTATTCCATATTGCCAAAACAATTAAACAAATCTAAACGACAGGCACGCAAAATCGGATAGTAAACGTGTTTTGAACTAAAAAAAACCTTAACAAAATCTGATGTCATTTTAATGAAGTACATTTTTGACATTATAATAATGCAGTGATACAGAACACGTGCAGACTGGTGAGGAAGTTCCTGCAATGTGAATCAGACAACCCGCACCATCACCAATAATCACCATCAATCATCCATTTAATTTCTTTTATTTTTTTTACTTTTCTTCTATCATCATTAGCCTAGCCTTTTCCCAACTATATCGGAGTTGGCTTCCAGCCTAAACGTGTGCAGCTGAACACCAGTGTTTTACATAGAGCGACTGCCTATCGGACCTCCACTACCCAGTTACCGGGTAAAACGATACCCCTTGGTAAGACTGGTTGTCATACTTTCTGGTTTCTGACTACCCTTAACGACTGCCAAAGATCTACGAATGACAACCGGGCCAACGGCTTTACGTGCTTTCCGAGGCACGGAGGGAACTCGGTATGAAATGGATGGTCACCCATCCATAGACCGACCGCGGCAAGCGTAGCTTAACCTTTGACCGATCGATCTGTACGGCTTTTACTTAGCCACGAGTTCCTCCTTATACTTTTCTTCTATCGTGATTACTTATTACCTACGTAGGTACCTACTTCATTTCGATATAACTTTTTTCGGATGGACATTTCAGTTTCGCTGTCATACAATAAAATGATAAGACGGCCATGGCCCTTCGATTAACATAGGTTTCAAAGTGCTACAAGGGTGGGGACGTTTTGAGCATTGGTCTTTCAGTTTTTTTGTTGCTTTTAAGTCAATAAGGTCATTGTTCCACTGGCGTTTTACGAGCGTTGGCGTTTCTCAAACGTCTGAGCAGTAACAACGCGGAGCAGACACGACGTTGACGTCGCGAGTCTCTAATGGCAACCATTCGCGCAGCGACTCCGCAACGTTACCGTCGTCGCGTTAACACGACGTTAACTCTTGCGTTTTTTGCAACAGGTACAATAACGCCGTCCCGGTCTGTCTTCTATCCGCGACGTTAATGTTGCGTTTAGCGGGTACGCAACGTTAACCCTTGCCACTAGAGACTCGCGACGTCAACTTATACATATAAAAAACCGGACCAGTGAGAGTCGGACTCGCTCACCGAGGGTTCCGTACAAATTTGTAGGTACATAATACATATCCATACTTCCATACTAATATTATAAATGAGAAAGTAACTCTGTCTGTTACGCTTCCACGATGAAACGGCTGAACCGATTTTGATGAAACTTGGTATGAAAATAGCTTGAACTCTGGGAAAGCACATAGGGTACTTTTTATTCCGGGACTTCGTCTGCATCCGCGATAACCGATATTCATACGGACCAAATCGCGGACCAAAGCTCATTATAAATAAAGAATATATTTTTAATGATTTAATTACAAATGTATAGTTTTCAAACTTTTCCATGTATTTATAGTATAAGACGATATTACTTGACAAATTTCATAGTTCTAGGTCAACGGAAGGTACCCTATGATTCACTTGAGAGTGTCGATTTTTGCGACATAAACGGCCGTATCTTTTGTTCACGTTAACTTAGAAGTTTGTTTTTTTCACAGCTTCAAGGGACCGTGAACCTAAGTATATGGTTTTAATTTCAACTCGATACCTCTACGCGTTCCCGAGATAAAGGGTCTTGACAGACAGACGGACAGAGAGACCGACAAACAGACAGACAGACGGACAACAAAGTTAACCTATAAGGGCCCCGTTTTTTCCTTTTGTTTATACAACCCGATCAAAATATTGTCCCATACATTTTGTTGGGATTGTAGCGCATTTTTGTAGAGATCAGTGTTTCTTTTTTCATATTTCAAGATTGGTTCCTTAATAAAATTTGCTACCCTAGGACGATGAGCAGTGAATTAAAATTCAACCTGTAGCGTCGAATGATTAAATGTCGAATAGGTGATGACGTCCATACAATTATAACAAACAATCAATAATCATGGATATTTTGCTGTGCACCAAAAAAACACATTCGTTATATATTTTTTTTTTAATTTTATGCAATACGAACAATGGATAATAAATATTTATAGCTACGGCTCTTCAGGATATTAACGGCTTTTTACGTTTTTGTAGGTACTACAATGTGTGTAGATAAAATGTAGGTAGGTCATTGACCCAGCTTATTTTGTGGCGCTATTACCACTTTATTTTGCACTAATTATATTCATTACTCGACATTTTGGTTTTATCTCAGCCACAAATATCACTTAGCTATTGCACATCACATACACTTATTAAACGCCAACATTATCTCTCTTACTTATTTCTTGGGACAGTAGTATCAATTTGGTATCCGTCTTAATTCTATCCAGCAATAAGAGCGCAGCAACCAATTCACTTTCGGATATATAGTTGTAAATTACTTGTGGTGGACGTCAAATTACCTTCTATCAATGATGACGTCCCTCGTTCGAATTGTATCAAAAGGTTTATGGTTTCGGTCTACCCAGTTTACAAAAAGCGTACCAAATGCTAGTGATATTTTAAACTTCATCATGGTGTCATTCTGAGGTGGGTGCGCATTTATATGAACATCTGTCACTACACGTTTATAAATATCCCCTAGTTCATATGAAGTGCTGGTTGCTCTATGTGGACGACGAGCTCGCTGGGCGCGTGAGCTTGAAGGGCCTGGATTATCATCTTCAAATAAATTCCTTACAACATTTCCCATGTTTGATGGAATGCTATTCCTTGGATTCCTTGGTCTTCTAATCACATTTTGAAGTTTAGGTTGAATATATCGCTTTGACGGTGTCCTTTCATTATCACGTTGCATATTAAGATTGCGATTAATATTAATACCACGCCATTCATTTTGCAGGATATGACGAAAAGCGGTATGGCTATCAGCACACATGACATCATAAGGTAAACTGACTTTCAACTCCTGGAAATGTAGCTTCAGATTGGGAAAATCAAATTCATTTCCATAATGAGCGACAAAGCACACAGGTGATTCTAGTCCATTGATAAAACTTTTAAAATCATAAAAAGTTGTCATATCAAACTCAGGTTCCTCATCGCCACTGTTACGGTTCCTGTAGAATTGGAATCTCCGGTTATCTCGTGGCAACTCTTCATTCCGCGTTCCATATTGATTTCGATGTGCAGCTAACAGGGAAATTTCAGTAATCTTGGTTCTATTAAGCACTTTATTTCGGACAGTCGCCAAATCCAAAAACACGTATGTATTGATAGAAGCCATTTATAAAACTGATAACTGCAGGATTATGCTGACGTAATATATTTATAGCTTTGTATCCTTAAGTGCATCCGTACATTATCATTTTGAATGAGTAATATGTAAAACCATAATTATAATTGTATGTATATGATATTGTTTAGAATGGATTGGCAATTTATGGGTAAGCGTGTGTCATACAAAACGGCATATAATCTGGTCACATACGTGGTAGACGACTTAAAGTGTTAGGTTCTGCACTGTGAAGTAAGTAGTTCTGTATAATAATATATGATACCGGTCTTAAAAATAAAATACATTTACAAATCGTGTTCCCTATTTACATTTTCCCTAATTGCCCTATACGCATGTATGATGGTCCACCAAAAACACCTATCTGATAAGTTTGGTACATTGTACCCGACGCGGTGGGTTAGATAGGTGGACAAGACCAAAGTATAAGATTTTGTAGCTTTAGTTATGAATCCTTGCAACAAATAGGTGGGTTAAGACATCACTAGCACTCGCCGACATCACTATACGCCGGGCAGCCACGGAGGGAACGCTTCGACCGAGATCGGCTGACACTGCGTCATTCACCGCCGCCCGTACTGAGCGCGCACTTCACTCACCGTTCGTTCTCTTCTATACATTCAAATATAATCTTGTAACTCTAATTAGCGTCGTTTTTGTCATATTTCCACCCATTAATTTCTAGGTGTTTTATTTGAATAGGCCGCACAGCACATATTGTAAGGGTAAGCAGGGCTTCAAATACAGGCTAATACAGGGCTTCATATAGCGAGAACGGAGGTGCGGCGGCGGGACGGCCTACATTGCACCTAGCTGATGCAGTGCCGATCAAAACATTACCCGATTCTTACGCGTGAGAAAAGCTAGTACTGTTATCTAGTCAGTGATAATTGATAATTTATCTAACACAAAGATTCAGCTAGAGCGGCCACAGTGCATAGGTATAAATAAAATGATCCAATGATAAGTGAGTACACAAAAATATAACCTACGGTACCTAAAAATATAATTCGTATTTTACGTTAATGTTAATTAACGTTATATTATTGGTAATGTTATCAAACAACGTAAAATTTTTGTAACGTTACTGAGGAAATCACATTGAAATTTACGTTACGTAACGGTTATTTTGTTATTTGGTAACGTCAACAAGTCCTGAGGATAAGTGCAGGGCACTACAAACATCTGAAATAGCAGAGGCATCACCAGTACATGGCCATGCCGTAGAAAAAGTTGAAATGTCTTATGTCTATTTCAGGCTTTACCCTTACATGCATGAGATAACGAGTTTAAAAGTGCGTGAGTTCCAACGTGAATTTTTCAATACATATGTGCTTTCTAAGTTTATATTGGACATTACTGATTTCGGTGAAGGGAAAGAAGTCTGAAATCGTGAAACTGTCTTGAGCAAGCATGGTGATCAATGCTCGTGCCCTATCTGTATTACAAGAGACTTTTGCGATTCAGTAGAACAATAATAGGCTGGTATTATTACAGAATACGCTTCTAGGTGTAAAAATGTATGTATGGGTGTTACCAGACCAATCGATCGATCGTCGATCGACGGTAGAATGAATTAGTCGACGTCGATCGATAGTTTCTACCAGACCAATTGATCGATTGTCGATCGACGGTGGAATGGATTAGTCGACATCGATCGAGCTGCTTGATTATTATTAGTGATGGATTATAGCCGGAGTTAATCGATCAACGTCGACCGCCAATCGATCGATTAGTTAGTCGAACGGTATCCGTCGATCAGCCAAAGCTACCACACCAATCGATCAACGTCGATCGAACTCGACCGATGGCATCGATTGATGATCGATCGATTGGTGTAGTAACACCCTATGGTAGGATAGCTCTACTACATACTACTTCATTTGTTTTTGTACTTATTTTGCACATCACTATACTCCATTTATAATAGCATTAGAAAAAAGAGGCTCATAGAAGCAGGAATTCAAAACATTTTATTTCAAAGATAACTTAAATCAATTTTAATTTAACTTATTTTAACATAATTTTGATAAATAACTCTAAGACACTACTAAATATGGACAGTACTAAATATGGACGTATAATAATATAAACAGAACAAAAGTCTTTTAAAGATTAGATAACATTTTAAATTTGGTAGAATTACAGTGAAACGAAATACGTTCCGGGTATTGTTCATCCCTGCTTCTGTTAGGTTTTTAGCATTGACACTGTAATTTTTCAACTAAATCAAAGCCACATAATTTTAGAAAATAAATTATGAAAATGGTTACAAATACGCGCGACAGCTACTGTAAAGATAGATTATCATACATACGGTGTCTATCGTAACTTTAACATGTTTATTGTACTTTTGTTACAAAGTGTGCATTAAAAAGAACCTTTTTTAACTTCTGTCTAATGTTATTGTAAATGGAGTATAACATCATTATAAGGAAATATTTTGAGGGAGCCCGGTCTTATTATATTATTATTTTGATTAATACAAGTTTAGTGTATTTTATTTTGTATTTTTTTACATATACGGCGGTCGTAGTGCTTCATTTCTGTCAAACGACTGTGTGACATGACAGTCACTTAATAAAACTATTAATATTACTAATACCCAAAATAATACTTATATAAAAATTCGTTACAAAGTAGATAAAGACAGCAATACATACTTTGGCCACGACATCGCCCACGTTAATTTTCTAATGGATTTCATTTTTTGTTTATAATATCTACTCATGGATAATGTTCCCTTTCCCTATCAGCGTAAGAATTTTGCATGAATCGGATGAGTGGTTCCAGAGATTAGCTCGTTCAAACAAACAACCCTCTTCAACTTTTAGTATTATAGTATACAGAATGAAATTAATATGTGGGGACATTTTCACACACGGCCATCTGACCCCAAACTAGGGAGACCCTGTACTATGGGTGTCAGACAGCTGATATACATACACAAATACTTTTTTTTTTAAATACATACATATATAAACCACACCCAGACACAATGCAAACACAAATGTTTACCCTGGGCGGGAATCGAACCCGCAACACGCTGCGCAGCAGTCGATCGCTCAGCCACTGCGCCAACCGTGTCGTCAAATTGAATTCATTAGCAAATTTTTAAGAAGTGATTTAGACCACGAACCTGAACCACTTTCATTACAGACCAAACTAAAACAGTGCGAAAAAAAAACAGCTGTTCCAAACATTTTGGCCTAGTACCTATTGCACTTCTGTATGGAACAGCCGGTTTTTTTTCGCGCTGTTTGAGTTGGCTCCATAATGAAAGTTGTTCAGGTTCGTGGTCTGAGTCACACCTTAAAATTTTGCTAATGAATTCAATTTCATCCTGTATATGTATTGAGTGCTAATGTGACCAAAAAGTCGTTTAACCTTCTGACCGCCAACCACAGTGATGACGATGACAAGTCAAAATGCCACCACGCCACGGTCACGACTACATGACAGACTTCTATACGTAATTCGTAGCTTCATAGCTTGGTGCCGAGGGCACGTTTTTGATTTTTTGACGTAGCGGTCGAAAGATTAAGGGCGGGTGGCTTTAACTATACTTTTCTGACCGGTAATAGTAAAAAATGGCGCTAACTATCGTTAAATCAAAAAAATGGGTTGTTTCACAAAATCGTACGTCAAAAAGTTACTATTACCATAACCGACCAGTCAACGTAATTTTGTGTTGTCAAACAGCTACGTCAAGCATCAAAATATTATGGAATCTCTTTTTGAATAACTTTGACTGACGGATTTTTATGTCATGAAACAACCCGTTACATTTAACGTACGGTAATAACCGTCCGTATGTATATTTGAAACAACCCGCCCTTAAAATAATTATTATGTTACCTTATTGTACCTGGCCAGTTCATTGACCAGGCACATGGGTGTCTTCTCTTTACTGTTGGCCGAGTTGGCGCGCGGGCTGTCGTCCAGTGCGTCCCCGGGGGGCGAGGGCGCGAGGGGCGCGGGGGGCGCGGCCCCGCCCGCCACGCCCTCGGGAGCGCCCGGTGCCTCCGCCGCGCGCGTGCTCGCACTAGTCGCGGCTGTGTTTGACGATGTTGATACAACTAGAAAAATACAATAAATATTTCATCAACTGTACAATAAGTACTTATTTCCAGATATACTTATTTTTGTATGCTTATAATGTGTCCACTATTGGGTACACATCTAATATGCAGACGCATAGTTTTCATAGAATACCAGCTCACCCGACAGACGTTGTCCTGTCCCTATGTACCTACTTACCTGCCTATCTACCTACCCTACCTACGGTATACCTACCCTACCACTACCCTACGTACACTAATTGCGCCGATCCTCCAAAAATTGAAGAAAGTAATACGTCAACTATGAATAATTTTTGGGTGAACAAACTAATACGTCTTCTAATCTTTGGTTTTAGTTTTTTCTTTCATATTCTCCTTCTCCTTACAAAAACAAACACAACAAAAAAGAATTAGCGAAATTGTTCCAGCCGTTCACGCGTGTTGCCGTGACCAAGGGAAACAAGGATTAATTTTAATACATACAGGATGAAATTGAATTCATTAGCAATTTTTTAAGAAGTGACTCAGACCACGAACCTGAACAATTTTTATTATGGAGCCAATTCAAACAGCGCGAAAAAAAAACAGCTGTTCCATACAGAAGTGCAATAGGTACTCTGCCTAAATGTATGGAACAGCTGTTTTTTATATTATATTGAAAGTTGTTTAGGTTCGTGGTCTGAGTCACTCCTTAAAATTTTGCTAATGAATTCAATTTCATCCTGTATACAAATAAATAAATTTGAAGTGTCTGTTTGTAATGTGTAATGTCTTTTTACTAAATGCATGATACTTTTATAAACGGTACTTACACAAAAAAAAAACATGTTTGTCTGTCTGTCGGTTTGTTAAGATTAATCTCTGAACCGGCTGGACCGATTTTGACGGGACTTTCACTGGCAGATAGCTGATGTAACGGGAGTAACTTAGGCAACTTTTATTTTAGAAAAAAATATGGGTTCCACACAAAAACATTTAAAACCCCTCCCTGATACCGCGCGGACCAAGTTGCGGGCATCAGCTAGTTTATAATATGTATTGATAGTGACAATGTAGTGATCTTAGATTATTGATAGGTCTCCGCATGTTCCGACTAGATAAGATACCGCATTCCCTTAAAACAGTAGCTCCGTGAAGTAACTCAATATTGTAGTGTTTGTAAAACAAATTGCAAGGAAGCTAGTGTGCGTGAAAAATTGTGGGTGAAAAATACTCTGTACCTCCACCTGACACATTGGTTGCTAGGAGACAGGCACGTGTTAGCGAATTTTCGTTAGGTATTTGCAATGATATATTAAACACTTAGATGCGTTACCCGCGCTCAATAATGGCAATATTAAAGCAAGGCAATTGCCGGGGTTTCACTTAGTCACGTACCGCCCAGTGTCGCGGCTATACGTCAGTATCGCTCGTAATTCACACATAACTGCCGTTACAAAATACCTTTATTATTTTATCTTTTTCTAACAGGTATACGCTGTATGTTTCTGTCCTTTTCTCCGCACTACATAATTAAATGTGCCTACTGGTATGTAGGTATAAAAATTTGCGCCGTTTTAAAGTGCACTAATGTTCGTGTATGACGCGTCTATTTATAATACGTCATTGGGTATTTGTTGCTTTATTTGACAAGCAAGTCTAGTCGTAGCGCGCGGAGACCTATGTATAATGTAAGGTCATCATCATCAGCCGAAGGACGTCCACTGTTGAAATGAAGACCTCCTCCATAAACGGGCGGGGGGAGGCCGGTTGCCATAATTCCCACGCTTGGCTGGCGTCTTGGGGATCGCAGTGAAGATGTTCACGGAAGCCGCTGCTGCCCGACTTCTAGATTTTCCCTTTATCGCCTTCCACAACACCCATGGGATGAAATGGGGGGGGTGCTATTCTAGCCCGGACACCCCGGGGGAAGTATAATGTCTCGACCTGAGACGCATTAGGTCTGATATGGAATTTCACAAGTTTAGAGGAGAGCCATAAGAAAAATATTGAGATAAGATAAGATAAGATAAGATAATTTTATTTGTTCCAACATGAGTATACATACAGAAAAAAAAATCAGCATGCAAGTTGTTAAAAAATATTATAAACAGGTCGTCATGCTTGCCTTAGACAGGGCATACAAATATTTAAGTTAGTAGGTAAGTATAAGCAATTTTTTAAATAGTAATTTAACCACAATTCCGTTATCCAACTTATTTAAAATGTCTTAGTTCACATAAAAAAAAAACACATGTATCTCTAAAGTAGTCAAAATAAATAAGTCTAAAATAATTATAGTCATTCAAAGTATTTTTCACATAAAAAATCATTAATGGTGTAATAGGCTGTTTCTGCTAAAAAATTTTTTACTTTTAATTTAAACTGCATGTTACTTAAAACTTTCCAACTTTTTGGTAATTTATTATAAATTATTGGAGCCATGCAAAAGACACTTTTCCGCATAAGAGTAGTTCTGGCTTGTGGTAAGCAAATCTGAGTGTTGTCGCGTCTGTTGCGAGGAAGCACATCAGCCATGCGAGAAAACAGATTAGGGTTGGACCTTACAAACATTGCATTTTCTATTATGTAAATGGACGGTACTGTTAAAATTTTATATTTTTCAAAAAAGGGCCTGCAACTCTGGGTGGTTTCTAGTCTGAACATGGACCTTATACATTTTTTTGCGCTTTGAATATTGTGTCCTTATCAGTTGAGTTAGCCCAAAAGATAATCCCGTAGCGTAAGACAGATTCCACCAATCCGTAATATGCGGTAAGCAACGCATCTACACTAGTTATTTCGGAAAGTGTGTACAGAGCATAAGCTGAGGAACTAATTTTCTTAGTTATGGTTTCTATGTGTGCTTTCCAAATTAATTTTGAGTCAATAACTAATCCTAAAAATTTGGTTGTGTCAACAGATTCAATGTTAATATTATTGTATTTTATGTCCAGATCGTTATTTAATGTCAATGGCCTTTGTCTAAAGTGCATGATTTTAGTCTTATTTAAATTCATTTTTAAGTTATTATTATTTAATCATTTTATTATTGAAATTAGGGATTTATTAATATCATGTTCATATTGATTTCTATTTTTACATGGAATCGTTACAACACTGTCATCAGCAAATAGGCTCATAGGTTGATCTGTGGACTTAGGCAAGTCACAGATTGACAAAATCGTGTCAAAACTTTTGATTATTATCGAATAGGCTAACAAAAATGGTATAATGTTTTAGATAAGTTTGTACCTTTGTGTCAGTACAGTAATAAAACCAGTCACAGTGATATAATATTTTATTAATCAAAAACTACTTTTTTGGTGACATCCAACCTTATGCGTGTACAGAGTTATTAAACGATGAATCCTTTTAATTCTATTTACTGATCCAACTTTATGCCTGCAATTTTTTGGTAAATTTAATGAGTATTGTAAGCTTTTTTAAAACATGTAACATTATGTTTAACCAAAAATATAAATTTAGTTACGTCGGATCTTGTTATGTATCTATTTATGAGGTATTTAAAATGAATTATTATTAAGTGCATAAGGTCGGAGTTCATAAAATGAAATTTTAAAAAAGAATACACACTTTAACTTTATGACTTTCAAACTTGTTATTTAAACTAAAAAAGAATGGAAACATTATTAAAATTAATTATTATTAAATGTAATCAATTTCATTAAAATCTGCCTGACTCTCGGAATGTTTTAAATGTTTATAGAATTCCTGTAGAATCCATTGTAAAAGACTCATCAAATCATTGTATTTTGCTGTTGATATGGGCTTTTCAGTTTGACTTACACTAGGTAAATGTTCAGGGAACTGAATTCACTTAGAAGCATTTCGGTTGAAAGATATTTCGGTAAAATCTTCTACTTATAATGTATTTTTATAAAATAATATTCCGGGCGGGTCTTGTTTAATGTGAAGCCAAACACATTCTAATATTTTAAAATCTTTACTAATTGTATTCTTCTTTCTGGAAACAAAAGGACCATTTTTCTTGCATAACGGAGTAACGTCTTCTTTTCGGTTCTCTGGCTCACACTGCAGAAGAGAAAGCAAACCTATTCGCTTCTCTATTTGTGGAATCTTCGCATCCTGATGCAGTAGACGCGACTCCCTCAACTTTACCTGGCAGCACGACATCAATGTCTGATACTCGCATTCGCCAAAAGGAGATTTGTGAAGAGTTACGTAATCTTGATGTAAACAAGACCAATGAACCAGATTGTATTCCAGCTATAATTCTGAGGACCTGTGCACCTAAATTGTCTCCTGTACTGACACGCCTCTTTCAGCTCTCTCTCGAGACTGGATTAGTTCCAAAGTCATGAAAGCTCGCCAACGTGCAGCCTGTTCCCAAAAAAGTCATGCCGATCCTACCAACTGCAATGGAACGTGTCCACAATAACAGGCTCCTGGCGTACCTTGAAGCTAATGACCTCCTCAGTGATCGTCAATACGGCTTTCGCCATAATCGGTCCACTGGGGATCTTCTTTCGTATGCCTCTCACATCTGGAGTGAGGCCATCAAGCAATATGAGGAAGCACTTGCCGTCTCCCTGGGCCTTTCGAAGGCCTTTGATAGGGTATGGCATGATGACCTAATTAGTAAGCTTCCATCATATGGCTTGCCCGCTGGTTTCTGTGCATGGATATCGGATTTCCTGAGTGATTTCGAGGGTCAATTCGAGTAGTCATCGATGGCTGCTCGTCTGATCGAATGGCTATAAGTGCCGGGGTCCCTGAGAGCTCAGTACTCACTGCAACCCTTTTTTTGCTGCATATCAACGATCTGCTGAAACCCGGTACCTTTGGGTACGCAGATGACAACACGGTTGTAGAGAGTGCCACATCCAGCGCACATGCCAGTGCGGCTGAAATTTGAACTTGTACTTCAATGCAGTCTCCGATCGGGGCGATGCCAATCTGGTCAGGTTCAATGCAGCTAAAACCCATGCGTGTCTTTTCTCTGCCTAAAAGAGGCCTTTCCATCTGGCCCCTTCTTTCCGACCATCCAGACCGATCACTGACCATCTTGAGCTTCTTGGCGTTACTCTGACGTCGAATCTTAACTTTGAGTCATTCAATAAATCCAAGGCCCAACTAGCTGCCAAAAAGCTGGGAGACCTCGCAAAGTTGCGAAAGTACTTCACGTCGGAACAACTGCTCAACTAATACCAAGCACAAGTTCGATCGTACATGGAGTACTGTTCGCACCTTTGGGATGGATCAGCTAAATACCAACTGAAGGTGTTGGCGACTCCCTGGCCTAGCCTACCGGTCTTTTATCTATCTATCTATCTATCTTTCCGAAATGGGTACATTTCGGAGAGTGCGCTTTGGAATTGCACAATTTAATTCCATCATGCCCATTCCATCATCGGACGAGCAGAAGAGATACGGCCAAACATCACCGCTATAATAATATGGTTGAAGTTCCTCGAACCAAGCGCTTTGATTCCACATTTATTGTGCGAACTGCCAGTCTGTGGAATTCACTGCCCGCCTCTCTGTTCCCTGACAAGTATAATCTGGGTATCTTCAAGGCACGAGTGAACCGGTTCATCCTAGGCAAGCGTGTTCGACATTAGGCCGCATCGTCACTTAAGATCAGGTGAATTGCGGTCAAACGCAAGCCTATTTAAATATAAAAAGAAAAAAAAAAGTACTTAAAAAATCCTTCAATAATCACCACTAGTTCACCCACAAGCAATTAAATAAATCTGAAGTAATTAAATTCATTAATAATTCGGCTCAAATAACGACTCGCGTGCTGATAGGTCAAGCCACCGTGGTGCCGTAAACGGCCGAGTGACCGGCGATAATGTCCGATGTCATTCTATCGCGTCGGTTTGCGGTCACAAAGTTAATGGAATAGTGTTTCTTCTTCGCATAGGCATTTCTGTACAACGATAAAGTAGCACTTTTTAAAGGCATAAGGGCTATTATGTTTGTAAACCTTAACCAAAGAAATATAGTTTTCGAGGCATAACATTATATCTCTAGATACGACATCTGATTATTTAATTTCAAGAGGCATAAAGTTGTATCTGACAATACGTATTATTTTTACCAACAATCTTTGTAGGATAAAGTCGAATGACAAAATAGTCCCTTCCTTACGCGTAAAATATTTAAAAAGCATAAAAGCTGAAGTCAATGTTCGACCTTCTAAATTAATCAAAATTTCAAGCATACATACTGTAGTTGCTATCAAGCCTTATTCCACGATATAAAAAAAAAAAATCGACAGATTCGACCTTATGCATTTGTATAATATCAGAACAAAAAGAGATAGAATTATGATTCTTATATGCTTAGAAAGAGCGCGAGATACTGGTTTCAGCTGACTATTAAAGTTATTTTGCTCTGATCTCGAAATTCGACCTTATGCGTCTCAGGTCGAGATGTAATGATGTATCTTATCTGATGATCTATTTTATCTTTGGCTCAGGACGCGGCGAAATGTTGCCACTTTTTAATTTAATTAATAGTTAATTATTGTCTATTGTCTTTTTATTTTGTTGTTTTACATATATAAATACTATTAAAATATTATTTGTGGGCGCGTTGCCGAATACAGCGTCTTTTTGTGTCCACAGACTGTGTAAATGTGTGTTGATCTGTGTCTCGGAACAATAAATAAATTACGTTCTATTTATTTTTCCGAGACAGCGACACGTAGGCTTACGCTGAAAACCAGCGCCTTGACTTCGCGCCTTCGTGCGCGGACCACGGCATTTATGCTGAGCGTCAGCCGTTTCGCGTGGCAGTGACGCACATTTTCTATCTCGGACGTTATTATAGTTTTTTTATTTTATTTCAAGTACTTATTTGTTTTCTACAATATAATTATGTATCCACTTGTTGTAGTTTTAGGTCTTGTTCACAGAGTAATATAATATACCTATACAGCACAAACTATTTTGTAATGTGCGTCACTATCTCGTGAATAAATGGTTTTTTTTTCTTTCTTTCTTTTCTTTCTTTCATGGCTAAAAAGTGTGCATTTGGTACCTGCGTGTGCGATAGGCACGGCCGGCGGCTGCAGCGGCGGCGGCTGCGCGTACTGCGGAGCTAACACGGCCGCGCCCGGCCCGTACCCGCCGCCCACCGCGTACGGGCGGCGAAGCGCCTTCATTTGTTGCTGGCCAACGTCAACTCATTACTACTTACGACACACGACAAAGGAACATAGCGAAGGTTTGAACATAACAACTAGTGAATTCACTAGAAATGCATTATTTATAATAAGTTACAGATGTTATTAACAAACAATTATTTTAAATAGGCGCATTTATCGCATTGGGCCAAATACTTGTAATGGTAGATGTAAGAGAGAGAAAATAAATAAATAAACAATAGAAATGCAAGGTTCTATTAATAGAATCCTCACGATCAAGATACAGATTCAGGAACGAACGTTAGAGACCGAAAAAATAAGCTATTTCTAGTACTAGTTTTGGACCTTTGACTAGGTACAGTCACCAAAAGAGATAAGTATCCAGGTGGTCGGAAATAGTTGAAGTTTACTTATAGAAACCGATGGATGTTTTCGAATGAAATTTAATTAAACCATCATTGAATTGTTTATTCTCTATCAATTTTATTTTATTCAAAATCATCAATTGGTCTTAAGTAAACTTCAAGTATATCTGACGATCCTGGTTACTTATATCTTATGGTGACTGTACATCGAGCGAACGTTTCAGTTGCGTCGCAACTCGTAATGAAAGTAACTTAGTCGGGGATAGTGCAAATCCGCGAATCTACCTTACGTAATCTCCACTACGTCTAAGTTTACAGGGGAAGGTTACAAGTGCGGTGTCGATACTTGCCGGCCGTAGACAAGCGGTATTGTTATTGGGCGATTCCTTGCATTCTATAAGTCGGACGAAAATCACGTCAAAGAGGTGTCTGCCAATGACGATCGTGCGTACATTGCCCGCGAAATTTTAAATTGGCTACATTTGTCAGATACGCGGAATAATTAAATGCTAGTTACGCGGATTTGCACTATCCCCGACTTTATGCTTTTTTGACTAGTGGAAACTAATGAGTTCGCGGAATAAATCAGCCAATTGGCTAACGAAAAAAAGCTAAAAAAAATCTCTCACCGGCGGTACGGAGTGGTGCTGCGCTTGCGGATGATGTGGCATAGCCCGGATAGGGTGAGGTGGTCGCTGCTGGGCGTGGTGAGGCGGCGGCACGCCCATGGCTCCCAGCCCGCCCAGCGCCTGCCCGTGCGCAGCCATCGCGCCGCCCGCCTGCGCCGGACCGAGCGGCACCCTTCACACCGAAACGCAGTCAGAATCGCGCACTATCATCACGCTATAATTAGTCAATAAACCAATATCACCACACAGCACTGTAGACATCACAGCTTCTTATTTTTCAAAGTCCATCAGTTGCAAAATATCCGCTAGTAACTGTCGCAGCACCGGCCCAGCTCTGTGAAAGTAATCTATTCAGCTCCGCAGTTGGCGAGACAGTGTTATTTCAACTGTACAGTAATCAATGGACGTGATGTATTAGTCTGAACGAAGAAAGGTCGGCTGGTTTTGAAAACCTCGGTCCCCGCGCCTCAATAGAGACGTCGTCATATGTTCCTTTGTCTGTTTTATTCGCAACCAGTTTACACGACAAAGGGTGCCGCAAAAGACCCTCGACATATCAACAAATTACACAATATTTGCATATCAATGCGGCTGCCAGTCTTCTCGGATAAAGACAGTGTTATTTTATTAAATAGTGTCAAAGTTCGAGTAACCAACCCATATTCAATTATTATTACAGCAAGGATGTGTAATATGAACCTTCTGAGAGTTTCAACACTACACATTACTAGACATTTTTTTTGTATGATTTTAATTCATTTATATTAATATAGGGTACTAATACAAATTATTGCACAAATGTACCTACACATTTTGTTAGGATATTTTTTACTTTTGTAACTCTTTTTTGTAAATAGTGTGCAAAATTAATATAGGTATTTCTATGCTCAAAAACATCATTAGCAACACACCAGTTAAACAGGAATCTTAAAAAACAGGTTTTTAGGCTATGATAGTTAGTCATGTGATGTTATGAACACAATTTTTTGTTAAATTAAAGTTGTTCCAAAGTTTATAGAATTAAAAGTGCAACTAAAGAACATCTTAATGGCCTACTACTATAATACCATCTGTAGATCAATCCCTACCAGCAGCAGTCAATCAGGCAGCAGTAAATGTGGCTGTTAGCCAGGAACTAAGAACTACTTGTCTAATTTGGCCTATTGTATCATAATCAAAGTCAAAGAATTTAAATTTCAATTTCACCATTTACAGATACTTTTGAATTATTTTAATTAGACTGAGAAAAACGGATTAACTCACTGTGTAGTCAGCTACACAGTGAGTTAATCCGTTTCTCTCAATCTATAGAGCCTTGCCCATTCTTCTTAAAATACTTCCTTTTCAAAGGGTGCAACTACATTCAAAGCTTGTAAAATGACATTCAAAAGTGCTTTGTAATAGAGTTATTGAAATAAATGATTAGCCTTTTTACTTTTATAATGAGGCAAATAAAGAATTATGACAAATTGATGCATCAACATAATAGTTTTAATATTACCATTCAGTACCTATGGCTGTTTGTTGGGAAAGCCTGTGATAAGCAGTGAATGTCAATATTTTATGAATGAAAGTGTGTTACAATACAAGATAACATCAAAAACTTATTAAGTATTTAGAACCTCTGTGTCCAGCAAAAATGATGAACTTTCATACAAACTTTCATCCACAATTTTTACCCTTAATGATTAACAATTGATGAACCGGGAAGGGCCCTCCCCTTCCCGGTTCATCAATTGTTAATCAATTATTAATGGGAGTTAGATTGTTTTTTTTGTTTCATCCTATGTAACATTCAAACGTAAAATACGTGCTAAGACGTGTAGTTGTGGACACCAGCCTGTGATACTACTACTACTAGTTAAACGAGTGAGTGCAAAATACGTTAACAAAAATTGGTGCACAGAGAGTTCACAAAACTTGTTCCAGGTTAAACATGTTTTTGAAAAAGCCTTACCTTATTTAGCAAAAATATTGTTTGCAATATTTTTACTAAAAACAATATGCAAAATTTCTATGACAATGTTCAAAAAAGATTTGCACAAAAAACGCGATTTACTGTTTTTTTTTCTAAACCCCAGATATAAATCACAATATATCTGTGCTCAAAATATCTGGAAGAATAGTTATTATTACACCATAATCACAGATAAGCATTTGTGTGGCCAACCCGTCATGGTTGGCCTCTCTTAAGGGAAATCATTTTTAGTAATCCTTTCAACGCCTTCTTTGTAAATAGCCAAATTAAAAATTTAGGTGAGGATCAATGACTACATAGACATTCCTTTAAACCCAATCAGTGATCAGAAATTAGGTATAACTACACTGGAATGTGTTTGTAATGTCATATTAAAAATAGATCTATACCTATATTATAAAGCTGAAGAGTTTGTTTGTTTGTTTGGTTGAACGCGCTAATCTCAGGATCTACTGGTTCGAATTGAAAAATTCTTTTTGTGTCGGATAGTCCATTTACCGAGGAAGGCTATAGGCCATGCGAAGCTGGGTCGGGTCACTAGTATATAATATAAATTATCTCACCTATTTAGTACCTCAAAGAGAGTAAATCAGAGAATAAGTTGTTGGTTATAACCAGACAGAAGAAATGTGAAAGTTATCATTTGGCATAAAAATCTAATTGAATATGCAACACAAACATCTTTTGTTTCCATTCCTTGGCTCAATGAGCAAGTCATTCAACAGGTTAGTTTGTAATCATTTATTTGTTTAGAAGTACTTACATTGTTAGTTATTGTTCCTGACACAATTATTCAGCCAACATAAAATAGGTTACAGATTTTTAAACATGGAACATTGGTGTCACAAACCCTGACACTTATTAGAAATTTTATGAAACTGTAGAATATCAACACAATAATTCAATCTTAGCTATAAACTAATGTTATGTTAAACTATTTTGACCTATTTTTGTGCATGATATACCACTCTTTAGTCTGATAAGTACTGTTACTATCAAGCGTTTGGCTTTGGTTTGTTGCTATTATACGATCTGTGATATGATTGTATGTACAGCGATATCTCGATGCGAAGCATTACAAACAAATAAAGTAATGAAAAGCCGAACGTTACTCTACCTAGTTAGTGTTACGTGCCTGTTCTCTCTGTGCATTTGATGTGGAGCCATCTGATGGTGCGTGGGCATTCCCTGGTGGCCCATGTGCTGCGGCGGGTGCCCCGACATCGCCTGATGATGCATGTTCGGGTGATGCATCATCTTCACGAACCACTGCAGTTGTGACACAAACAAACTATAAATATCGCGAACTGCCACCAAATAAACACCGCAATTTTTATATGGCAAATACGTCGATTCATACTGAATTTCTTACCCTTGTTATATGTCACTAGCAAATTAGTCTCACAGCTATGCAATCTACATAAATCCGCTCACTAATTACGCCTATATTAGTTTATTTTGGCAAACAGTAAAGAAAATCGTTTCGTTCAACATGCGGCCATGTTAAAAATGTTGCCATTCGCATACCAATTAAATTCATCTAAAAAATTCTCGAATTCTACCACGGCGTTCTACCAAATCAACTGCCACATTATTTTTTGGCATAAATATGTTTATCGAACTTCCAGATAAAAAAAAAGAGTTTGCGACTCCAGAAAAAGCGATTTGGTTCTGGCACTTGTGGTGGACTGACGTGGAAAACTGGTCACAGTTTTAACCTTTTTTTTTTTTTTGGGACGGGGTGGAAAATCCTCATGGATGTCATCCGCCCTAAAAACCACCCCGGTGTTACATCTCACACCTACGTCGGGGGTCGCGGGAACTGGAGATACTTCCGCAACCCCTGACTGGTGCCGGCCCGCTAGTGCGGGCCACTTCTCTGATCAAGGGGGGGAGTGAGGTGTTAGACTCCCCCCCGGACGTCTAAGAGGGGCGCGCGTGGAACACTACGCGCCGCTACCTGAGCTACTTCGGGTCCTAATGAATGTGGGGGGCGACAGACGTCCCCGAGTCTACCGCCTCTGGACCCATTTAGAGGGGCCGGAAGAGGGCCTTGTTCGCCCTCCGCCGACACCCGATGCGCCTGCTGCGGGCAGGGTGAGAGGTTGTGATGTCTCTCTCCCTTTCCGCAGCCTCCTTCTGCGACATGACAGTTTCGCAGAAGGAAACCACCGCGTCCCAGGACTCTGCGCTGTCGACCATCGACTCGACCACGGCCGACAGCGACAGGTCACTGCCTACTTCTGGTCACAGTTCTAACCTAACCTAACCATGTCGGATCCGCCTCAGGGGGGACTTAAGGGTTCTAAGATTAGGTGACTAAGATTTGGTGATCATTTACTATTTTTGGTGGTCATTTGGTGACTGAGATTTGGTGATCATTTACTATTTTTGGTGGTCATTATATTTAAGTCCCTTAATTTTTTTGCTTGGTTCATTGGATGTCAAGTCTTACCTATTTTCTGCTGTATACAGGCCAATATCGATGACAGATAAGAAACAAATTATCATTTTTATTGTTAACAAATTTTACAACGACCAACCGGTCCGAAAACGGCCGACTGTAGTCGATTGAAATCTTGATTGAAATATAGGTCATTTTCATGAGCAAGCACTAGATGCAGTTACCCTCTATCGTTATAGTTTGTCGTTAAAAGGATCATCATCATCTACTTAGCTTTTTCCCAACTACCTGTATCTGGAGGGAACCGATCACTTTTCCGAAATGTTTTTTTCCGAATTTCATTTTACCGAAAACTATTGACCAATGTCTTTTTTGCTATATGCATTATTTGACATATTTTTATATCATCGAAGTATCATGTGTCATAAGTATTATTTTACCGAACTATTTTTCGTCGATTTACAAATTAACTTTTTGCTATTGGCCGAAGCCTCTTTTGAACTTTTTTCATTTGCCAAATGATTTATTTGCCATATTTTCACCACACCGAAACAACATTTTACAGAATACTAGCGGGCCCGGCAGACGTTGTCCTGCCTGAAAATAAAAACAAGTCCTAGAACTACAACGCCACCTATCGGATCCAATTGTGAATCTAAACCATTCACAAATCCACTGGAACACACACAAAACATTTCATCAAAATCGGTCCAGCCGTTTAGGAGGAGTTCACTTTCATACACACGCACAGAAGATTTTTATATATAAGATTACCTGGTAGCATTATCAATATAAAATAAAATAGTGTCATAAAAAATCAACATTTTAGTGACAGAAACGAAACGCTGCAAATCCGACTTCACGCAGTCTTGTCTGCCCTACCCCTAGAGTGTAATTTAAGCCCGCGTAGGCGCGGAGGGGTGGGGCGGCCCGCGAGCTGAGGAGCAGGCGGTTTGAAGGCTCGCCGCCGCGGCTGAGGCTGGCCGGCGGAGCCGCCGCAAGCCGAAGCTGCGGTGGTGAGCATTAAAACCATTTGCGACGATAAGCTCGCGTGGGGCCGCTCAGACCCCGCAGCGCCGGAGCCGTGACAGAAGCAATGCTTGTGCATGTTGCATGCCTGCTTGCGTGTTTCATGCTTGTTTTCACGCTGCATGCTTGCTTGCATGCTGCATACTTGCTTGCATGCTGCACGCAAGCAAGCAGATAGCAGAATGAAGCAGATATGAAATAGTGTGCACAAACTTTCTAGGCGTTTGATGAAATGAAAATATGGTAATTAAAACAGTGGCATAATGAATGTTTGGAATCATAATACTTCGAACAAATGTTATTCGGTTAAGTCTAACTTCAGTAAAAAGTTTATCGACCAAATGAAACGTCGGAATAACGAAAAAAATCGAATTGATAATAGGTCAACTGATACAGTGGCAGACGTGACTTCGATGAAGTAAAAAAAAAACGAAACGAAAATAGTTGAAAAGTTTTAGGTGAAATGAAATTCGGTCAAATATTTTTCGACCTTATGATAGGTAACCGTATCTGGATCTTCTGCGTTTGTGAGACTTCTTTTTGCCTTGAGGGTAAATCAACTCAAGACCCACAAACCCCGCAAAGGGGGAACCAAGAACTTCGTGTAGGTACCAAGTCGTACATTACTTCACGACCAGAGGGGAGGCAAGCTGCTTCGCCTGTCATATGAACGTAGCGAGGCAGTAGAGTAAAGTAGAAAGAACAGACAATAGAGGTATATATACCTTTTGACCGCTACAGTTATGAGTATGACTTATGACAGTTATGTATAGATGACAAACCAAAACGTGTACAGTCACGACGACACAAAGTCCGTAAGGGGAACACCCAAATATTCCGAAATATTTTATTCCGAATTTCGATATTCCGATTTTCAAAAGTCCGAATTTCATAATACCTAAAAATTGTAATCTCTATTATTTATAATCACGAAAGTTATTTTACCGAATGTCGTAAATCCGATTTGTTTGTTTTCCGATTTTCATATGTTCGAAGAATCAAATGCTCGATGGGTTCTCGGTTCGAAAAACGAAATTCCGAATTTCAATACTTCGAATAAACTGTTAAAATTAGGATTCTGATTCAATTCAGCTACGCATATATATTCAAAATGGTGTCCCCTTGTTTCGCAGACAGAAATTTCATAGAATTTCGTTTCCCAGAAAATGTTTCATATAATATTTGGTTCTTGTATTTTTATTTCGACTATTATTGTTTCAAAGACTATTTACTTGAATGAAACATATTTCACAGAAACACAATTCAAAGAATTTTTAATCACACATTTTTGTTTAACAAACTTATCAAACAGTAGAATTACTTTTTAACGAATATTGTTTATTCGGTGTATCTTTCCATGGAATTTCTTTCAACAAAAATATATAGGTATAAAAAGAAAGACAATAACAAAAATAATCTTAAAAAGTCAATATGCTGTGCAACAAAAGTTAATGACAGAAACGAATTGCTGCGAAACCGACTCCACGTAGTCTTGTCTGCCCTACGCCTAGAGTGTAATTTAAATTCGCGTAGGCGCGGAGGGGCGAGGCGGCCAGCGAGCTGCGGAGCAGGTGGTATTAACGCCCGCCGCCGCGGCTGAGGCTGGCCGGCCAAGCCGGCCAGTAAGCCGAAGCCGGCCAGTAAGCCGAAGCTGCGGTGGTGAGCGTGAATACCATCTGCAACTATCGTTGCAGATGGTATTCACGCTCACGCTTATCAGCTCGCGTGGTACCGCCGGAGCCCCGCAACGCCGGAGCCGTGACGGAAACCATGCCTGCTGCATGTTGCATGTTCGCTTGCATGTTCCATGCTCGCTTGCATGTTCCATGCTCGCTTGCATGTTCCATGCTCGCTTGCATGTTGTATGCTCGCTTGCATGATGCATGCTTGCTTGCATGGTGCTTGCTTGCTTGCTGCATGCTTGCTTGCACGCTGCATGCTTGCTTGCACGATAAACGATTGCACGATAACGATAAAGATAATCGGAATTTTAATAATCGGAATTCGTATTTTTGATGTTTCGAATTTTCATTATATCGGACTTTTTGTTATTCGATCTTTTGAAACTCGGTATTTTGAGAATAGTAATTATAAACGTTCTGAATTTTGAAATTTTAGTATTATAAAAATAGGATGAATGATAAATCGGAGTTGTTATATTAGGAATTTTGAACCATTCGGAATTATGAAAATCGGTATTTTGAAATTCGTATTTCTGACTTTCGGAATAAAGTTTTTCGTATTTATGTAGTGTACCCGTCCGTAAGGCTGTGGCAAGCCCGAGCAGGGAGACCAAACCGGAAGGTTTCGCACGCAAACATTTACATTACGTTTACAGGCAGTTTCAAGCAGACCTATTAACAGTGGCAGTACCAACAGAATGATTAAAATAATGTAACTGACATTTCATGACAAACAGGAAAAAATTGTTTTTCACTTGCAAAAAGTTTCAACCACTGTCAATAAAATTCCATGTCACAAATAAAACCTACCGAGTCAATAGCAGCCCTGAAAGAGTAGTGTAATTATAGAGGCAGCCCTAGTGAGTCTGACAAGTTCAGGAGGTACACTTATTATTATACTCTTTGAGGTACACTATTATTTGTGAGGATGGCGGGAGCGGTCCTTCTGTAACCTTTTTATTAGAGATGTGTAGGTCCGGATGGATACGGAACCTCGGATCCGTTTCCATTGAGTTTTTGCGTGTTGCATATCCGACTTCAGGTCGGATACGTATCCGGGGGGTGAAAGTTCCATACATTGGCTTTGTAACAAATTATTTATTGGCGGTGCTGCCATCTGAAGGATTAGGTACTGAAACATTGGCCATAGTTTTGCATTTTTGCCGATAGATAGAGCTAGGTGACAAAAGTACAACAATAAACTTATAGTAAATAACAATAAATATATATTATTCATTATTATTAGGTATTGTATTATGTTTTCCAATATACATAAACAAAAAAATATAGTAACAAAATAATGTAAACAAAACATGACTCGTCAAGTAGTATGATAACTTTAGGAGTGAAACGAAACGTAAATGATGAAAGTTGCGAAAAGTTCGTTGTCTTTCTTTTGAAAACATTTCTACTCTTTGTTTCGTTTGTTGTTGTTTCGTTGTGCTCTGGTGATCTGATTTATGCTTTTATTTTACGACTTTGGACTGTGCTTGTTTTCTTGATATCTGCTATAAACGTTTGACCCTTTTTCTTCCTTGGACCTTGTGATTAGATACGTAAACTATTGACCCAACGCTGTGTATTTACTGGACCTCGATTTCGCCTTTTTGATTTGGATTAGAAGAAACTTGCAAAATGCCGAGAAAATCAGCTTTCAAGTGCTATTTTGGATGTATTCCTTATAAAGGTATGGGTCTCATAATTATTAAATGTCGGTAAATGTACCTACGATATTTACACGAAAAATTAAAAAAAGATATCCGCAAAAAAAAATAATTTGATGCCCATAACGTCTTATAATTATTAATATTTACTTAAAGTTTTTATTGCCTTTTAGGAAAAGTTCACCACTTTCCAACAAATGAATACCCAAATACGGAAAAATTTCAACAGTGGAAATTGGTGTTGAGCGAAATGGATCGTCAAAGGGGTGATACCTACATATATAACAACATACGTATATGTGATAACCATTTTGAAGAGTTTTACCGAACAGCTAGTGGACGTCTTACCAAAAATGCTGTTCCAACATTGAATATTGGTAGATACCTTTTATATTTTAAAAACAATACATTACAACACTAACATAATCTAGTTCGAATAATCATAATCCCACAATTAATATGTTTCTATTAAAGTCAAGTCCCAATATAGGTTTAGTCTTTGTTGTTGTCACACAGGTTACCGGACTGATAATCGCAGAAATGTGATGTAAAAGTTTCTGGTAAAACTTAACCTTACTTTTTTAATAATAATGCATAAACATGTACATTAAATCATTACAATCATTATTACCCAGTATTTTTGTCAAAGTATAAATAAAATAAATATTGTTATATTTGCGGTTTCAGCATCTTCATCATCTTCAGAAATGAATTTGACTTCATGTTGTGCTCAGCCAAATAAAAAATCTACTAATGTGGAATCCACTTTTAACCAAGGTAAATATTAATATTATGTTATGTGTAATTTTAATAGATTTCTTTTTTTTAAGGTTTGCCCATTATATTTAGTCTATTTTGGGTTTGTCCACCATTTCAATTTGCACTTAGACTTGTTTAACCATTCAATGTTTGTGCATATATTATTACAATAAAATTATCATCTTAATTTTATTATTTATAATCAAAACATGGTTCAGTGCATGGTGCAGTGTTGTACTGACAATAATGAGTCAATCTGTTACACCATTAGTTAAGCAATCTCGCATTATCAACCTGCAGTGGGTTAGCATAGGTTACAGCCTACTCCTCTCTGAGAGCAAGCCTGTATTTTAGTAACGGTAACATTTTAAAGCAACAGGAAATCTAAAGAAAAGTGTATGAAAAAATGGCTGTTGATGACGATGATGAAGGAGGAAACGCATAATATACCTAGAAATACTTAATATATAATTATTATATATTAGGTACTTATCATTATTTTTTTGTTTCAGCTTCTACATCAACTACTGCTGAAATTGATTTGCCAAACGAAACATCTGATAATGCAGTAGCCACTTTTGGCCAAGGTAATATTTTATTGCATTTTTATATATCAACTAGCTGACCCGACAGACGTTGTCCTGTCCCTATCTACCTACTTACCCGCCTATCGACCTACCCAACCTACCCTACATACATTGATTGCGCCAATCCTCCAAAAATTGAAGAAATTAATATGTCATCTACATATTATTTTTTGATTTCGTTGATTTTTTTAACGTTCCTTGCAACTTTCTTGTTGCACGGAACTAGTTTTCATGGTCAAGGGTGTAAAAGGTAAATATAAGCAGCCCATCTCTTTCACATTCTGCCAGAGTGCAACAAAGTTGCACGGAACATTCTTCTCCTTACAATAACAAACAACAAAAAAAGAATTAACAAAATTGGTCCAGCCGTTCACACGTAATGCCGTGATCAAGGGAAATAGCGAGACACGAAACAAGTTTATGTAATTTGAGCAAAGAAGTTGTATAATAATCAACTGTTTTCAGTTGTGCTTTACTGTGTATCTTAAAAATACTGTATATTATGTGTTTTGTATCAATCACTAATTGTACTATTTTTTTTTTAAGGGTCAAGTTTTACAGAATTTGTGCCAAACTGCGAGGACCTACCTGAAAAAAATCCCCTGATACATGCTTCTAGCAAGAAAGGTCAGTACCTAAATAGCATAATTTATATGTACGAGATAGCTTTATGTGCTTTATCAACCCTATAATTACTGATATTTGAAAAGTTCTAAAATTAAACTAAGCTTAGTATAAATCAATCAGCATTTTAGATAATTAAGTAATTGTTTTTCATATTTCAGATACTAAATCCATCAAAGTTTTTGGAAACAAATATTTAAAGCAGTTCACACAATTAAAGGTCAGACTCTTAAAATTGAGGGAAAAATGTAGTAACCTAAACCAAAAAGTGCGAAAAGCTGCTCAATTATCCCAAAATAAAGCTTTTTTAAAGGCCGTTGAAAAACTGCCTGAGCCTGCTGCCATTTTTACGAGAATGCAATTAAAAAAGGCATCTCTGAAACCAAGAGGAAGGAGATTCACTAATAAAGAAAAAATTTTGTGCCTAACAATATATAAACAGAGCCCAAAAGCATACAAATTGTTGCAGAGACTCTTTACATTACCTTCAAAAAGGACAATACAAAAAATATTGAGTCATGTGACTATAAAGCCTGGAATCAATGAGGTTATCATACAACACCTGAAGAAGGCAGTGAGGAAATTACCGAAAGAAAAACAATTATGCACACTCATATTTGATGAAGTTGCACTTAGCCCTGGCTTATATTATCATAAAACTTGGGATCAAATTATTGGTTTTGAGGATTGTGGTACAAACAACACCGATAAGATTGCCGACCATGCACTAGTTTTCATGGTCAAGGGTGTAAAAGGTAAATATAAGCAGCCCATCTCTTTCACATTCTGCCAGAGTGCAACAAAGTCAGCGGAATTAAAAAATCAAATACAAGACGTACTGAATGCTGTACATAGCACAGGTTTAAAAGTTATTGCCACAGTTTGTGACCAGTCCTCGTCAAATATGAGTGTCATAAAAAGTTTATTGGATGACACTAAAAGAAAATATTTAACAGAAGGCAAGGAATACAAAAGTTTAGCTTTTGAATGGAATGGAACAAAAATATTTCCAATATTTGATCCTCCACATCTCCTGAAAGGATTAAGGAATAATCTCCTTACCAAAGATTTAAGGTTTATAAAAAATGGAGATGTCAAATTTGCAAAATGGAAACATTTGCAAATGCTACTAGATGCTGATCCGGGGGAAGATGACCTAAGATTAGTTAACAAATTGACAGACAATCATGTCATTAAAGAAAAGATACCTAAAATGAAGGTAAAACATGCAGCCCAGGTGTTCAGTCAGAGGGTGTCTGCAACAATGAGATATTTAGCGAGTAAGTATCATTGACTTAAGTTAAGACCTCTCCCAAATTCAAAGCATTGATCTTATAACCCTTGCAAAATCTAGTATATTGAGTAATTATATCAGTTTTATTAGTATCACAATAATATTATACGTAAATTGTAACATTTGTAACTAAGAAGTAGTCACATTTTTCAATCTTGTAATCATTGTTTGTTTAATTTCAGATCACGACATTCTTCCAAAGGAGTGCCTAGACACAGCAGATTTATTGCTTATGATTGACAAATTGTTCGACTCATTTAATGGCCATAGCTACCAAAATTCGGAAAAAATATACAAGTGTGCATTAAAACAGAACTCGCCACATTTTAAATTATGGGACGATTTACTCCCAGTATTAAGATCCATGCAATTCAAAGTGGAGAAAAAGTTAAGGGATGGAACAAATACAACAAAATATGAACAAGTGCCAA
Source organism: Charanyca ferruginea (assembly GCA_947361185.1). Lineage (NCBI taxonomy): Eukaryota > Metazoa > Arthropoda > Insecta > Lepidoptera > Noctuidae > Charanyca > Charanyca ferruginea. The sequence goes on along the minus strand of OX376058.1, from coordinate 22,865,343 downwards.
GTCTCAGGAACTGGATATCAAATATCAACGTTTGTAAAGAAATGTTTAAATATTTAAAAGAAACACATAATGTAAGTAGTCTGTTGACAAGAAATATCAACCAGGATCCATTAGAAAATTTCTTCTGCAACATAAGGAGTAATGGTGTCAGCAACACGTCTCCATCTTGCTTGCAGTTTACTGGAGCATTTAAAACTTTGCTCATAAATAATTTAACCTCACCACACTCAGTTGGGGCGAACTGCGAGCAAGATGACAATAAGGCGTTGAAGCCATTAAAAAATATTTTGAATTTTAAAGAAAAAGACACAAGAGAACAACTCTCAGAGTCTGTTAATGTGGATTCTGTAATAAATCGCTTCATGCAAACAGACACAGAAAATTCAACAAGTAAAGAGGCAAAAAGATATGTTGCTGGATATATAGTTAAAAAAACTTTACAACAAACATGTAAAAAATGCCATACTTGTAGAATGCATTTGGTAAGCACAGTGCCTCCGATGAATAAAGATTACATATTAGAAAGAGACTACACAAGAAGATCACTCAATTATCCATCGGAGGCATTGTGCGAGTTTGTAGATGATGTTTGCATGATTATTCAAACACAATTACGTGAGGAACCGCAACAGAAACGTCTGAAGAGTACAATTAAGGAAATCGCAAAAATATTTTGCAATTTCTCTCTCTCTTGTGTGATTCATAAAATGAATGTGCAAAATTTTTTAATGGATACCATAATAAATATTATTATAAATAGCTGGTGCACGAATGTCAACAGAATTCTTACAGGAAAAACTAAAATGTGTGATAACAATAAAACCAAAGTACAAGCTCTAAATTATTATAATAGGCATATAATAAGAAGAAGGAAATAAATTCTTTAAAAACTTAATGTTATTTATCATTTAACTCTACCATCTTCATTTATTGATAAGGCTCTCGATGATGATGATTTTAAAGAATGATTTTCCTTATGTTGACGACTGATTCTTACATATTTTGATTAATTGTAAGTAAATTCTTAGATGTATGATATGATATTGGCATCAATGGTCATCATAGTGCTTTTTAGAAAATGTTTTCATTTTACTTTTACTTTGATTTATCTAACAAAGTAAAAGTAAATGTATGTACGAATCATTCTTTAATATAAGGATTTAATACTAGTAACAAAAACTTCTAACAACGCCATCTACAGAGCGTAAGCGGAGGACACATTGAGGCATGCAGCGCCATCTGTCGGCTTGGGTACTCACGTTTTACAAAACGAAAATCTGAGTGGCCCATCTATTGGGGTAATATAGTGTATTATCTATGTACGTATCACCGGACACGTAACAACGCTGCCACTCACAACAACCCGCCACCGCGCGGATGGATTTGTAACGAAATGCGCTCGTTTCCGAACAATAGAGCGGGAGGTTCTGGTGAAGACATTTTTGCGCGCTTTTCGAGATTCATGTTATACAACTCCTACTGCCTACTGTCTAGTACAAAGGTGAAAATGTCTAATAGGACGTGTTCGTAGTTCGAACCTGTATTTAGTAGGTATCTACTACTTCTACAGGTACAGAAGTATGACACACGTATTTTTTCAAGTATAGGTACTTATTTCTAAATAAAATTAAAAGAGATTATTCCACATTTATTTTGTTTCATAAAACAAATATTGACAATACCTAATTGAAATATTGTCTTGTCTACTAACTGTAGGTAGACAAAGCATCTTGGATGTCTACTGACCGTAGACAAGAAAATATTTCATTTTAATTCTTACACGAAACGAATGCTAGGCGAACATGTATCCATTATGAAGTTCCTTTAAGCAGAGGTGCTGTCCCAGGTTCAACAGGACCGATGGATACGCAGTTCGCGCATAACCCATACAGGTCCGCCGGATATGAATCCTGGATACGTTTCCGCAGAGCTGGATCTGCATCCGGATCCGACTCCACTAAAATCGCGGATCTACCCATCTCTACTTTTTATTTCCACGTGGTGAATGTCATCTAGACAATTAGACGAATTGCTAGGTACTCATAGGTACTCAAAAATATCATTGTAGGTACTATAAGAAATTAGGTAGGTATAGAAACGTATTTACATAGTTTTTATATAATATAGCTATCGCCGAGGGTATGCTTTTGCTTTTTTGCCCTGGCGGTCAAAAAGTTAAGCCAAAGAGTAGGTATTATAATAATATGGTAAAGCGGTCGATGGTCAGCTGGAATGCTCACGAACAGGAGAGTAGATAAATATCAATATGGGTAAAACTAAAAGTGCACACACACCCCATTAACATGTGGATAGAATAAGAATAATCGAAAACCGCCTGTTCCACTGCTTCTGCAGCATGTAACTATTATATTCTTGAATTTTCTTCGCCTGCCCCACTTTAGCAGAACTTGGCTACACTCTTGCCTGTCCACCCTCCGATAGATTTCGGCTGGGCGGGGGTTCAACGCGCATCAATAAGTTAAATAAACAGACAATTTATCAGAAAAATGATTTATTTCATTCACTTAACATAAATCACAGAATATTATAACTCCGTTTGACAAATGTAAAGAAAAACTACTGACATAAAGTGAAAGTAATCTTCGTCATTATTAATTTGTACATCGGTTAAATTGGAGTAAGCAGGTTCTTCGATTTCCTGCAATGAACTATCATCTAGAGTCTCGTTGCTGTCCCTAGTGGTTTCCGCCCACGACACACGCTTCGAACTTCGAGAAGTTTCCTTTTTCTTATCAGACGTTGGAGTTGAATGGGAAACAGGCGATGGCGGGCCTTTAGTTGGCGTTTGAGCGCATTTGACAAGGTAATGCTTCCGAAGTATGTACTCGCGCATCGAATCATGAGCCACACGTTTAGGTGGCGGGGGCGGGGGCAGGGACCTGCTCTCATCATTATCACAAAAGGCAGTTTCCTCTTTCCTGGCTTCTTCGAGCCGTTTAGTTTCCTCTTCGTTAGCGGTGAGCGGCCAGGCGCCGAGTTTGTTTCGCACGAGGTGAGGCCGTGCGTGTGCCGCGCACAGGATGCGTTTGCGCACGAAGTCGTGGAACATAGTCAGCTCGGAGCTCAGCTCGCGACGGATGAGCTGCTTGTGACGAGCTGGCACGCTGGGGTCACGTACTGCGAGCAGGGCCTAATAAATAAAATATACGTAAATTATTTTAAGAGCGACTCCTGAACTATGCTTAATTTATTTTAGCATTAGATAAAAACCAGCCAAATTACGGCAGTTATTAGATAATATTGTTAAAACAAATGCATCATGGTGATATATTTTTTTATGTAATAGTTTAGACTGTCATACTGAACTTCGAAGTTTAAATATCGATGTACTGTATTCATAAAGTTTAAAAGTACGATTTACGTGAGTTAGAAAGTACGCTATGACGAATTATTTAATTGAGAATGTTTATAACCGCGATGTACGGAACTTCGAAAACTTGCTATAACGAATTACTTTATTGAGAATGTTCATCATCGCGATGTACTGAACTTCGAAAGCTTGCTATGACGAATTACTGAATTTCGAACATTTGATCTCGATGTTCATCGATCAGAATCATTCAGTAGCAATTGGTAAGTACAATTTCATATGAATTAGCATAACGGTATGTAATAAAAAAAACTTCAAATAAATTGTTGCTGCTACTGCGATTGCTACTGAATAATTCTGATCGATGAACATCGAGATCAAACGTTCGAAATTCAGTAATTCGTTATAGCAAGCTTTCGAAGTTCAGTACATCGCGGTTATGAACATTCTCAATTAAATAATTCGTCATAGCGTACTTTCTAACTCACGTAAATCGTACTTTTAAACTTTATGAATACAGTACATCGATATTTTAAACTTCGAAGTTCAGTATGACAGTCAATAGTTTACGTTGCTTTGTATTTATCGTAAACTAACAGAATTTACTAATATTGAAAATAAAGATTGCGTTGTAACGATATTTATGTAACAAGAATTTCGGTCACGGTGGCCAATCTCAATTGAGACCAACCAAATAAGCCGGATATGTATGTGTGATAAGTGTGTGCGCAAACAGAAGTGCACTCCCATAGTCTTCACTCTCATAGTTCGATGAGACGGCAATCCGACGCGCCGGGGAGAGATCAGGCGCAGGCCCACCAACTTCCAAAATTGATAATACTAACATAGAATTATTTATTTTTCTTTTTTTTGTATGTGCAATGAAATATAAGCCTTTTTAAATTTGTTTAATTTATTTATTTAGTACTAGCGACCCTCCCGGCTTGGCACGGGTGCACTTTACTATACGTATAAACCTTCTTCTTGAATCACTCTATCTATTGATGAAAATCGCATTAAAATCCATTGCGTAATTTAAAAGATCTAAGAGTTTGTTTTATACTATGTAAGAGGAGTACAGTTGCAAATGAGTGACGTCACCAGTGTCAGTGTCATGGTACAGTTCGATTCAAACTTAATGGCGGCTGAGAATTGAGAAGTGCGCTACAGATTGCGCAGTACCCCGCCCCTCACTACCGCTGACACGTGAAATTATTGCGCAGCCACTCGACTCATGTTCAGACTTCAGACTCGCTGCGGTTGGCGCGGCGCTCCCCGCCGGGAGTGTCATGTTACCTGCGAGGCGAGCAACGTGGCGGTGGCGTCGAGCGCGCCGGCCACGAGCCGCTCGTCCAGCGCGGGCAGCGACGCGGCGGACGAGATGCTGGTGAGCGACTCGCTGCGGTTGGCGCGGCGCTCCCCCGCCGGGCTGCCGCACGAGCAGGCGCGGCGCCGCGCGCGCGGGGAGCGGGAGCCGCTACCTTCCTCGGTGTGGTAGGCCTGAGATACACACGATACAATATACAATGCCTCGATGTTTTGATAGCGGTTTACTTGAATTTAAAAGTAGAGAGTTTAAGAGTAGAGAGTAGTTTAGAGAGAGTTAAAATTATGTCAAAATAAAATTAGGCTTATGTTTAACGAACCTCCAGATCTACTAAATTATCACCAATAATAGTAAATAAAATAAAACCAAAAATAGTAAATGGTCACCAAAATGGTGTTGTAAAGTATTGTAGAAATGTATGAGTTTGACTGTAAAAAGCGATTTGATTCTGGCACTCGGCGGCCGCTGCCGCGGCACGCTCGTGCGTAGGGGGTCACAGTTCTAACCTAACCTAACCATGTCGGATCCGCCCCAGGGGGGTCAAAAAGATTTTGGTTATTTTGCACAACTAAGATTTGGTGACTATTTAGTACATTTGGTATATATATATATTTTGGTAAGGGAGCTTAAGATCCTAAAGTATTTTTTGGTGATCATTATATTTATACCCATAAAATAATAGTTCATGTTAAAATGACATGTATAAACTGTTCCGCGGGTTGTTATATATGTAGTTACTTTATCTAAGATTTTATTTTTATGAGTTTTTTTCTTCTTCTTCTTAGTTGTATTCTTCATTACTCAAGGTTCTGTCCCTAAAAGGCCTTCGTGGCTTATAATAGTCATATGTAGGTATACATAATTAGGAATAGTGTCTCGATCTGAAGTTTTATAGTCAGTGTGTCACCTATGCAATCTGTATTCAGTGTTGCTTTCCTAAAATAAATAGATAATGGCAAGCGTCACATGGTGTTAACCTTTTAACCGCCCGACTTCATATCAGTTGGCGTGCCCCCAGCGCCCGGCACAGTGAATAATATTAGTAATTTTTCTAAATTCGGACATTATTTTTAGGACTTCTAATTAAGAGACTAAAGTGTTTAAAATTGTAAATGATTACTTAATTAACTATTTACCTAATATAAACATCTTCTTCATAGAATACAGCGTAATTAAATTAAAAAACAGACTTAACGAGCTGTGGTATTTGGTCGCTGGCGTAATGGATACAAAAAAATATTTTGTCGGATTAATCCAACGTAGGCGGTTAAAGAGTTTAAGTGTGGTAAGACCAGGCCGGAAACTTAAATATAAACTTACATGGTTCAAAGATCTGGTCAACAAGCAGATGGCCGACACCAAAGTCCCGAAGGTGAGTTGCGGGAATGGCTCGTAAGATATCTTGGGTGCTCCGAAATGTAGCTCAACTAGGGGCTGCCAGCGCTCCAGGTCTAGCCCAGGGTCGGCCAGGAGGGATAGAAGCTCCGGACTGAAGGATAGCAGGCAGAGTGTTGCCATATGCAAGATCTCGAGAGTTCTGGTAATAAACGTTAATTAATTAATTTATAGTGAGACTTCATTTTCGTAGGTGTTCTTAAAAGCACATAAGTTTTTGTATGGCTCACCTGTGTAGCACATTAGGAGCTTGGGCGTGTGCGTCGTCAGATGATTGCAGCGCGGGGTCGGGGGAACGGCGCGAGCGCATCATTAGCGTCACGCATTGATACAGACACGCGCTTATACTTCGCTGTACAAATTACATACATTAATAGTATCTACACTAATAATATAAAGAGAAAAGATTTATATTTTTGTATGTTTCTAACGAATTAACTCAAAAATTACTGGTCTGATTTAAAAAAATTCTGTCACCATTAGAATGCCGCATTAGCCCTGAGTAACATAGCCTATAATTATCAATAAAAAAAATTAGGGATCCTTGATAAAATTCACGCGGGTAGTGCTAGTAACAGTTAAGATAAATCAGACCGTTTTTAGCACGGGAAAACGGAAAAGTATGGTAGGGAATAAGGTGATCACACTTACCATAATCCCAGTCAAAGAAGTAATACTCTGGATACGCCACCTTGCCTCAAATTTCACCAGCTGAACAACCAGATTAAGCGTAGACGCGCACAAGTTAAGAGCATCGATGTTGAACACCTGCCTCGGCAAAAGTACCGCTTCAATCAGATGTTCTAAATGCACTCCAACAAATGTAATGGCATCGCTAGCGAAGAACTGACCATGCTTCATCACCATCATGGAAATAAAGTCTAAACTGTAAGCATACACCCGCCACCACTCTTGCGGTTGCCACAACGAACCTCCATCAAATTTTGGAGGCAATAACTGGAGCCAAAGAAACTGATCCACATCACTCATCAGCAAGTCTTTATTAAACGGCCCTCTAGAGTAAGCTGTCAAACATCGCAAGGCAGCTAAAGACGTGTGATAGTGACGCCTGTTCTGCAAACATGTTTGCAGACAACAAAGAATCTTGTTGATGAATCTACTGGACTGGAACCACTGAGACAATCCTGAGAACATGTCGTCGTACAAGTCTAAACATTGTTCTAACATCGCCAGAGATAGTACTAAGGGCGGAATGTTTTCGTTGACCGGGTGACCATTCACTTTCGGTTCGGGAGGTTTTGGTTCATCTTTGATATCATCTAACAGTTTCTCAAGCTCCAAACTGTTGATGTTCGTCACAGATCTTATAATACTTTGTGCAGTCACACTGTTAGCCTTTATTTCATAGTCTAAGCTGCTTATAGCGACTGTGCATATTGACAGGATCGCACGAATTGCTCTTGGGTGCAGACATTCGTAAACAATAGCAGTGTTGGTCAGTAGATTGTCAACTTGTTTTGCACTAGACTTTCTGTTATCAAAACAGTCGTCTTTCCAATTCGCTAGCATTATGACGTAAAGCTCAGCGAGAATAACGACTAATCTACCATCTTTTAAATCGTCGAGTTCATTCAGCAGAGCGCTCATGCACGGTGCAACCATTTTAGCTTTGTGTGCTATGTTCAAAGTAATGGGTAAGCACTTGCAGAATATTGTGATAAAATCTTTCCACGAAGTCAACAGACCAAGCCAAACAGGCACTTTGTCGACGGCTTCGTCACTCTCCAATCGACCATTGAAAGAAAATATGTAGTCGATCCATCTGTCTAAATGCTTTTTGTTCGTGTCGAAAAATTGTTCTAACATTTCTTTCAGATTACCCTCAAGTTTGTCCCTCGAGACAAAAAGTTCAATTCCAATAACGTTAAATATTTGAGAATAGGTCCTAAGTCCTGGTTGTATTTCACTGAACAGAGGACTGGTCAAGTGTTCCCAAAATTTGGGGTTTTCTCGTAATTTTTTGACCAGTATTTGCATGTTGTTCTTCCATAACGCGTGGAACAGAGCCATGATACATGACAGTAAGGGACTGTGAAGTAATTTGGGGTTCTGAAATTAAATATACAGTCTATTAATCCCATTTCCTAATAAAATAAATAAAGAGATTCAAGAAATTATACTAACACTCTTCACAGTTTGAAGGTAGTCGGCCATATAACCTAAAATGCCTTCAAAGCTTTCATCCGTCTCAGGTTTCTTTTCAGTCGTACTTTTCTTATCTTTGTCATCCTCCTCGGTATCCATCTTTTGAATATGGTTCATCATGAAGAAGGCTTCAGTAAGTCCAGGTTGGGTGCCTACACAAGTGGCCACGAATTCAAGAATAGCTACTTTTAGTTCTGTAGTCTCATACTCATCTCGTAAACGGTCGAGGAACATCACACGAACTTGGTAGGCAGTCATATCGAGTGATGCGAATAGGGACATTTGAAAGCGCTGAAACACAAATTACATCTTCATAATTTCTTGACGAGGTTTAAAAGAGTTTTTAAAAGATATTTACACGAAACATCAATTTAAAGGAGTAGTATTTTTAAAGACTTATTAATTTTATCAAAGTCAAATGATCAAATCATTTATTACAATTAGATAAATAAAAAGTTTTTTGAATGTCATATATAAGAGAAAAGTAGAATTGAATCTAGTTGCCCCTTCTAGAAGGTATTCGGCTTTCGGTCATAACGTAGACAGAGAAGGCACTATAGACTGTTGGTCATCTTCCATCTCGCTTACACAAGACAAAGAAAAATATATACAAGATGCTTGTAAAGAAAAGAGACAGAACTTAATATTTTTTGTCCCTCATCGCGTGCCGCGTTTTTGGTTCTGTAGTGTTGTTGATGCGTGTGTAGGTAGTGATAGGAAGCGAAGAAATAAGTCCTAAGTACACAAGAAGAAGTATGAAAGTTTATTGCACAAAACACAGGTCACAGTTTTTACACACACAAGAGTTCCACTGAGATAGAAGGAGTGGTAGAAATATAGATAGACGACAGAGAACAGATATAAAGAAAGTTTGTTAAAGCACAATTAAAATCAAGCGCGGCGAAGCAATGTTTATAAATCGCAAATGGTCGGTATATGTTCTATGAGCATACTGACTACTGACTCGCAAGTCACGGCGCGCGCGCATGATAATGCCGTCCCGCTCATGCACGTCGCTCGCGTGACGTAGCGCGAACGACCGGTTGTCGCGAGAACAATAGGCGCGTCATAGATGGGCGGGCCAGCCGATAAGCAATTAGCTACTAATATAATGTTTGTACTTGTCTGTTTGTATGTTGATTATAATGAGTTGTAAATATTATTAAGTTGAATTTAGGTTTTATATAATTCTAATTGTAGTTATTAAGTTATGTAAATATTTATGCTAACAATTTTGATTTTAATGTTATTGTTTGATTAATGTAAATAGAATAAAACATGAATAATATAATAATTAAAGGTAGGTCACTACATCACCCCCTTCCAGAGACCGTCAAGGGCGATAATAGTCGGGAAATTTAACGCGACGTCCTGACCGCGTCGTTCTGACGACGCTATCGTCAGCGGAAGGCAAGTTCCGGTTATCCGCGTCTGGTGTGTAGTGATGAGTGTTAGTGTTGAGTGGTGACTGTGGCGTGTTGTGATGAATGTTAGTGGTGATGGTAGGTGGTGAAGATGATGTGTGAGGGTCACTCAGTATGAAGGCCGGCTTAATGCGGTCAATCGATACGGTAACCGGTTTTCCATTTACCATTAGTTTAAACACCTTGTCACCTCGTTAAATTACTATATGAGGACCAGTGTATGCCGGTTTTAGACCACCACCAGCAGTGCAGTCCCTAAGGAAAACGTGTGTAGAGGAAGCTAATTCCTTGTAAAGAAATGTTTTAAAATTGCTGTTGTGCCTGGCCGCTGGTGATGGTTGCAGTTTCCTGACAATATTCCGAAGCCTTGACAGGTAGTCGGTCATGTCGACAGTCTCGTCAGCCTGTGGGTCGAAAAATTCGCCGGGGAGGCGCATTGGCTGGCCGTACACTAGTTCGGCAGCAGAAGCCTGAGCGTCTTCCTTGTAGGCGCTGCGAACCCCTAACAGGACTAGCGGAAGAGATTCCACCCAACTGTCATTTGCATGGCAGGTGATCGCAGCCTTGAGTTGACGGTGGAATCTTTCCACCAATCCGTTACAGGCTGGATGGTACGCCGTTGTTCTGCGATGATGGAACCCAGCAATGGCAGACAAATTTTTAAATAGTGCTGATTCGAACTGCCTACCTCTATCGGTTACGATATCCGATGGGCAGCCGAAACGAGCGATCCAGCAATTCAATAGGGCCTTTGCCACTGTTTCTGCAGTTATGTCTGCTAATGGTATTGCCTCTGGCCATCGTGTAAAGCGATCGACGGCTGTGAGGCAATAGCGGAAACCTTGGCACAATGGCAAAGGTCCCACGAGGTCAATGTGTATGAAGGCGAATCTTGATTGCGGTAATTTAAATGACTGCAATGGAGAAAAGACGTGTCGTGTGGTTTTTGAGCGCTGACAAGGTAGGCAAGAACGAACCCACTCACGACAGTCTTTTCTAACGCCTGGCCACACGTATCGGTCAGCAACCAATCTGGCGGAAGCCTTGGTACCTGGGTGACTCAAGGAGTGCAGGCTAAGAAAAACTGTCCTGCGCAACTCCTTGGGCACAAACGGTCTTGGCGTAGTGGTGCTAACGTCGCAATATAGTTGTGTCTGCGATCCAGGTAGGCTAACTTGTTGCAAGTGTAGTGCAGTATCTCCACCTAGAAGTTGCTGCAGTTCGGGGTCCTCAAGTTGAGCTGCAGCGATCCTTTCGACGGGCACAGGTTGAGTAATCTCCTCCACGCGCGAAAGGGTATCCGCCACGACATTGTTCTTCTCAGAAATATGCCGGATGTCCGTTGTAAGCCGGGCTATCAGATCGAGGTGACGGAACTGCCGTGGGGAACAATTCTCTTTGCGAGAGTGGAAGGCGAATGTGAGAGGCTTGTGGTCTGTGTAAATCACAAAGTCACGAGCCTCAAGCATATGACGAAAATATTTCACACTCTCGTAAATGGCGAGCAGCTCGCGGTCGTAAGGAGAGTACTTAACCTGTGCCTCGCTTAGCTTCCGCGAGAAAAAGGCAAGAGGCTCCCAAGCCCCTGCATTCAGTTGCTGCAAGACTGCGCCCATGGCTTTGTCAGAAGCATCCGTGACCAACGCCATCTTAGCGTTGCAGTCAGGATGAGCCAACAGTGCTGCTTCACAGAGACTGTTCTTGCAGTTCTGGAATGCCTCGTGCTCCTCGGGTGAAAAATTTACCGGGTGTGAACCCTTCACCGAGCCGGTAAGAAGGACATTCAAGGGTGCTTGGAAGCTTGCTGCGCCTGGGATGAACCTGCGGTAAAAATTGAGCATCCCAAGAAATCTCCGTAGCTCTCTTACGGTTTTGGGAGCGGGAAAATTTTGAATGGCCTCGACCTTGGATGGTAATGGCCTTGTGCCCTTGGCTGAGATATGGTAGCCCAAGAAGTTAACCTCCGACTCTCCGAAGACACACTTAGAACTGTTGATGACCATACCGTAATCTTTGAGTCTGGTGAAAAGTTGACGCAGGTGGTGCTCGTGGGTCTTCTGGTCTTTCGAAAAGACCAAGAAATCGTCTAAATACGCGTACGTAAAGTCCAGACCCCTGAGCATTTCATCCACGAAGCGTTGAAACGTCTGTCCGGCATTCCGTAGACCGAACGTCATGAACGGAAATTCGAAAAGACCGAACGGCGTCGTGATCGCAGTCTTCGGGATGTCATCAGGATGCACAGGGATCTGATTATATGCTTTCACCAGATCAATTTGAGAGAAGACGGTACAGCCAGACAGGCTATGTGCAAAGTCTTGGATGTGCCGGATGGGATACTGGTCCGGGATGGTACGTGCGTTCAGCATCCTGTAATCGCAGCAGGGGCGCCATCCGTCATCTTTCTTCGGCGCTAGGTGGAGAGGCGACGACCACGGTGACTCGGACTGGCGACAGGTTCCACATTGTAACATGGACTCGAATTCGGCCTTAGCTATTTGCAACTTGTCTGGGGCCAATCTGCGAGGTGTACAGGATACTGGTGGGCCCGGTGTAGTACGAATGTGGTGTACTGTATTGTGTTTAGTGGTGCGGTGTATACCATGTGGTCGAGTGATGTCAGGGAATTCCCGTAGTATGTGTGTATACGCGGAATCACCAAGACTTACTTTCACCGAAGAGACGACGTCAGAACGACGGACAGGCGACGCCGGGGTGGAGAGCGTTGTATGATTGTCGATGAGGCGTTGGTTCCTGCAATCAACAATCAAATTATAAAAGGATAAAAAATCCACGCCTATTATCGCCTTTGTAACATCAGCGACGATAAATCGCCAAGCGAAGTCGCGGCGCAACCCTAGGTTCAATGTTACATTTATAAAACCGTATGTATTTATCGTAGTCCCGTTCGCCGCACACAGTTGGTAGCTGGTTTTTGTTACTTGATTTGTAATTGCCGATCGGGGGTAGACACAGAGGTCGCTTCCAGTATCGACCAAAAACTGCACCTTCGACCTTTGATCGGTGACAAATAAGCGACCAGCACTTGGACAATCATCGGTCGCCATCACTGATTGCCCCGCGCTTTTCCCGACGTGGGGTAGTCGCACGGCTTGACGCATTTGTTTGCTCGGTCTCCGAAGTTCTGATGGTACCAGCATTGCGGGAACTTCCTGTAGCTGGACTCCGATCGGGATGAGCCTGACCGATTGCGCGTGCGACTACGGGACCGTCCTCTTGGGCGAGACAATCGCTCAACTTTCTCCGCCAGCTTCTCCATCTGCCTGGTCAGGGCGGCGATCTCTGAGGACATGGTGTTGCTCGGGGTGCTCGACGAAGCAGCCGTAGTGATGGCAGATGTTGATGCCACCTGAGTGCCGACGACATCATGTATCCGGTCCGCCAGCTCAGCCAACTCAGCTATCTCCGGCTTGGACTGGGAGGCTATTATTGCCTGGGTGCTTGCGGGTAGGCGGCTCGTCCATATTGTCCGCAAGAATTCCTCCGGTACACCTGGGCCAGCTAGGTTGAGGAGGTGGCGGTAAAATTGGGAAGGCTTCCGGTCGCCTAGCTCTTCATGCATGAGAAGGTGTTTGACCTTTTTCTCACGCGAAGCCGACAATCTCTTAATAAGCTCACCTTTGAGTTTTTCGTATTTTTCGGTGGCTGGAGGGTAGGCGATTACATCTTCGACCTCTGCTGCGTACTGCGGGTCTAAGTTCCCCGTTACGTAGTAGAATTTGGTCTCGTCCGACTTGATACTTGACAGCATAAATTGTGCCTCCATCTGAGCAAACCACAGCGCCGGTTTTTCCGGGTAGAAAGGCGGGATTCGTACCCCCACACGAAATGTTTCGGCTGCCACGGTACTGACATCCTGGTTGCTGGGTGTTTTGTTCTCGGCCATGCTCGTGCTCTTGATAGGGGTCACCAATGTAGTGTTATTGATGCGTGTGTAGGTAGTGATAGGAAGCGAAGAAATAAGTCCCAAGTACACAAGAAGAAGTATGAAAGTTTATTGCACAAAACACAGGTCACAGTTTTTACACACACAAGAGTTCCACTGAGATAGAAGGAGTGGTAGAAATATAGATAGACGACAGAGAACAGATATAAAGAAAGTTTGTTAAAGCACAATTAAAATCAAGCGCGGCGAAGCAATGTTTATAAATCGCAAATGGTCGGTATATGTTCTATGAGCATACTGACTACTGACTCGCAAGTCACGGCGCGCGCGCATGATAATGCCGTCCCGCTCATGCACGTCGCTCGCGTGACGTAGCGCGAACGACCGGTTGTCGCGAGAACAATAGGCGCGTCATAGATGGGCGGGCCAGCCGATAAGCAATTAGCTACTAATATAATGTTTGTACTTGTCTGTTTGTATGTTGATTATAAAGAGTTGTAAATATTATTAAGTTGAATTTAGGTTTTATATAATTCTAATTGTAGTTATTAAGTTATGTAAATATTTATGCTAACAATTTTGATTTTAATGTTATTGTTTGATTAATATAAATAGAATAAAACATGAATAATATAATAATTAAAGGTAGGTCACTACAGTTCATTTGCTAAACAAAGTCGTCACGTATTCCTGCAAAATGGTACGGCGGTGCAGTGTTCTTAGTTGTGCTTTTCTGTCCCTTTCAGCGACACGCTGAGCAGTAGTCTAGTGTTCTATGTCTATGGGTCATAAGGTTTTCGTATGGAGAAGAATGCGCAAGTAACTCTATGCTTACTCATAATTCCAAAACAGAACTCCTCGAAAAAAATCCAAATAATTTTCAATTTACTGAAAAACAAATGACGTCACTTGTAGGTACAAGTGACATCATAAGTATAAATTACCATACAACATTTATGGAGGAATCGCGTTTTGACAATCTTAAAAGTATTTCAATTGATTTGTAGTGTCATTACCCAACTTCCATAGGTACAAATTATAATAGTTTGTATAGTTATCATCATATCAAAAAGAACCTTCACGCAAAGACTTAAAATTCAGAATTCTTAGACTCCAACAAATTTTATTATTTAACCAAAATATTTTTGCAACTTACATCCGCAAATTTCTTGAGTAGTCGACAGCTTAGCACCGGTAAGCTCTTGTTAAACGCATGATTAATATAGCTGGTCACGCGAGGCACAACCTTTAAGGAGTCTTTCTGTTTATTCTGCGCAAAGATCAGATGTTCCAGTGGTGTTACTTCGGTGGCTTCCGTGACCATCGGCTTTAGGCGGAGAGTGAAAATCACGATTGCTACACAGCGCTGTATAGTTGATATGTATTGAGAACCAGTGCCTGATATCCAGTTTGTTTCGTTCCGAATTACACTTTCTAATTGATCATTTCCTATATAAGAAAACATTTTGATTTAAACATATTTACAGCTTCACCAAAATAAATGTAAGTACACACGCCAGCACATCAAGTCATACCAAACTGTCAAATTTTCCCAATTGAATATAATAATTATATTTTTTTTTATTTCAGATAATAATATGAACCTTATTCTTTTGAAATAAAGTTGAAAATCTATCAAAGAAATTTGACAGATTGTTGTAGCTTGATGTGCTGGCCTCTGTACCTACACAATATTGAATGTTACATACCAACTGAAATAAACTTCAACAGTTCAAGCGCATTTTCAGTATGCAACAAACTGTACACACAAGTTTGTTTCAGCAACTTGTTGCAGGGTTTTGTACTCTTGGTGTCTTGTAACACAAGCGTTAAGAAATGCGCGCAACGCTGTATCATGTCGCGACGTTCACGAGTGTTGCTGTAACGCCAGCCGTACACATTGGGGAATACTTCTCGAAGTATTAATATTAGACCGGGAAGGATGATCTCAGTAGTGATGCGGTCATCATTTGCAGCTTGCTGAAAATAATATTTGTTTAATAAAATAATACTGCAAGATTGTAAACCAAAGACTGTGTTTATCAATTTTACATATTCAAGATCACCAACTGTTGAAACAGAAATTTGGGAGAGAGTGAGCCAAAAATATTGTTGCTAGTTATATTCACGTTTTAAATTAAAATCCATATTAAAAAAAACACCTATAATATTTTTTTTACATTATATAATAAAAAAACAATCTAAATGTGTTATGGGACACATAGTAGAAGTGAAACTTTAACGGATAAGCCGCTGCCGCCTCTTACTGCGAGATAAATATCGTCTACCCCCTCCACGCGGCCGTAACGCTTTTTCGTGAAAGCAAAAATCCTGTGATAATTAAAACCATTTTTCGTCAACTATGACTACAGCTTAGGTATATTTTGTAATTATGAAAATAATGAATTTACTTTGAGGCTCATATTTGGCAGAGGGCTAAGTTTATAGGCTAATAATTATCGAGATGATGATAAAACATGATTGGAGTCAACATACCTCATGAAAAGCGCACAACAGATCAATGTAGGCTCCCAAGAATTTGTAAGTACCGCTCAGTTGTTCTATCGTTACTAAATAGGCTCCAACGGCGGCTGAGTCGAAGGAAGCACCGTTCGCATATTCGATGTGGGACAGTTTCTGATTTATGACTCGCGGTAGTAGTCCTGTGTTTATCAATCTGAAATATTTAATGTATTTATAAAAATATTCAATATATATTTATATCACTCATTGATTAATCAAAAACGGATTAGACTTAAGACATTCACGCGGACGGAGTCGCGGGCTAAAATTAGTAAATAAGTTAGGTGTAATCATTCTGAAACAATGTAGCTATGACCAATAGTCAAGTAGTTAGCGCAACTCAATTTAGGCTGTTGTAAGTCTTGAGATTTGGCGAATTTAAGTTCAATTGCAGCTACGAGTGGCGTTGGAGCATTCGGGGGTAAAAGTCAGGGATTTCAGGCGTTTCAGATTTACTTGTTCAGGAATAACGTACCTTAAATGGATTTCCTTAGGAAACACAGGCACTAAGGCAGTGCACACGTCAAGACACTCCACAAGTAGCGCCAAGGGCGGCGTGTCTGCCCTCATGAACCTGACCAGCACATCGAAAACGCCTTCACTCGGCCCCACCAAACTCTTCGGGATCTCTCGATCCTGCACCAACGCTGACAACACCCCTTTCAACACTTTCGTACCCTGGTAGATCCTTTCCAAAGTCACATTTATATTATTCTGATGATGTTGCTTCCGATCCAATGCTTTCTCAATCTCGCTGTTGAACACTGTCCAGTAGGAGTATGGAGTTCGGAAGTGTATCATAGTGGACTCTTTTCGTTCCATTAGTGTGGCTTTAGAGCCAACTTCGATGCGGTACGAAGGGTCCCCTAGTGGGTAATACTCTCTGCCTATAACAGCGTCATCTATTTCGAGTGACATCACAGGTACTGCAGTTGGATTGTAAATCTCTGTGTAGACTGGTAGATTCTTGAGTTCACTTAGAAGCTGCATGTTATAACAGTTGTTTTATTAGATTGGAGAAAAAAAAAGACAACCGCCTTTAAAAACCAAAAAGTGAAAAATAACTTTAAAACAGAACACATGAGTTTCGGAAGTCGGTGGCTTGGCTGTTCTATTTATTGTTTTGTATTGCCACCGACTTCCGAAACTAAAGTCATGTGTGTTCTGTTTTAAAGTTATTTTTCACTTTTTGGTATTTGAAGGCAGTTGTCTTTTTTGTAAAAAAGCTTTTTTATTTTTCGCTTTTTAGTACTTCTTTATCATCCAAATTCATTAAGAAATGGCAACACAGTCAAAACAGAGATCGAAAGTACAAGGTGAGAACATTACAACATCATTCATGTAATTTTTTTTGCTTTCTGTCGATTTTTCCAAAAAGTGCTAAATCAATTTCGATAAAATTTATATGAGACCACCCTTGAGGCATACCCTATCCATCAAAAAAAGAATTTTCAAAATCGCTTTACATTTATTTGCCGGAGAAATCGCGTAACAAATATACAAAAAAAAAAAAAAACATACGGACGAATTGAGAACCTCCTTCTTTTTGAAATAAAACTGGCAATGTAACCTAAGCTTAGTATAGGCTTGTACTTATGTGTACGGCGATGCGACGTCGCATCGCAGTTTTGTGTACGGACAGCGTCATTAACTGGTTACCCCTATGCAAAGAAATTTTAATGCGTGGGGGGTAAACAGTTGATGATGCTGTCTGTACAAGGCCTATGGGAGTAATTGGACGCAGAATAAGATAACTCGAAAACATTTGCTTGGTTTGTTGTTATATTCTATTGGAACTATTTACGCAGCAAGTTTACGTTATTCATAAAATTAAAAAAATACTTCATGACAAAGTATACTCACATTCAGAACACTGCACTTCCCACCCTGAGCTAGTCCACTCGCCAAAATAGACAGGGCATTAAAATTATATGGGAAGAATTCAAGTGCTGTATTCCACAGTGACACGACGCCGAAGTTATCTTCCCTTTTGTGCAGTTTCCAGAACTGACAGTTGATCTCCGGAGAAGATAGGAGGTAGGAACAGAGCTGCATGACGCCAACCTGGTGGCTGAGGGTGCCGTCACTATCGAACTTGTCACACAGGTCGTTTAGAAGTCGGAATACTCTTTGTCGCGCGATGAGCGAGCATTTGGATTTGTCCTGCGGAAGAAGTGTTTTGTTATTGATTTCTTGTTCTTAGAAATTAAAGATATGAGAATTATTTAAGGGTAGGATAAGAGATTTAAGACAGGGTGTTCACGCCAGGTGAACACCGCGCGGGGGGCCCTGCGCGGGATAAAGAGCGAGGGGCAGTGAAGGCGACATAGAGGTGCGCGCGTCCTCTGTCGACTGCGTCGGGCAGGGCCATCATCGCCACGGCACCGCGCGCGTGGTTAGCCCTCCAACTTCTTTTTCCTTTGTTTTTTACGAGTCTTTTATACAAGGAATGATTATACCTACGTTATAAAGTTGATTGAATTGATATGTGGTTATTATTGGTGGGTCTCACTACATCC
This sequence comes from Charanyca ferruginea, assembly GCA_947361185.1. Lineage (NCBI taxonomy): Eukaryota > Metazoa > Arthropoda > Insecta > Lepidoptera > Noctuidae > Charanyca > Charanyca ferruginea. Next base: position 22,846,751 of record OX376058.1, on the reverse strand, counting down.
ATAAACACAGGGTCAAACGTTTTGTCATACTTACAGAAAAAACGGAACTATTCAGCATTTGTAGCAGGAATTCAAACACTTGCATTCTTAGTGCTGTAGCTCCAAAGTGTTGATACTGACTCTCAAATAATTTTGCATGTTGATCACTCTGAAGTAGATAAAATTTATGTAAAATTCACATTCTACAAAAACATTGACATTGAAAAAATAAAGCAAATGAGAACCATGTTTTACAATGCGCTGCAAATTGAGTACATTTGATATTCAAGGAGTTTAACGTCCACAGAAAAAAAAACAGGTATTGACATTCACATAAAATAGATTTAGTTTTGCCCAGAACTCAAGGTGTAAGGCTGGTTCACAACTGTGCGGGAAACATACGGCCCGCCCGTCCGTAGACTTAATTCCCGCAGTGCTATGTTCAGTCGTTCTAAGCGCAAATACTTGGAGTGTGTTCCATGCAAAGCAATCGTGTCGCTGTTAGGGCTTCACATGTGTTCCTGGCTCTTGGAGCCATACGTGCAGCACGCACGTATCTCCCACACAGCTGTGAATTAAGCCTAAGGAATTGTGTGTGAATACCTGAAGAGTGAGCAGCATCCAAGTGATGAGCATGGCGCTGTGCTCAGCATTCATGTGGAGTTTGGTGAGCTCACACTCAACCACCTCTTTAGTGTTGTCTATCCATGATGACAAACTGTTGCTGAAAATAAATTCAATCATGCAGTAGGTAGGTAAAGTTTAGAAAATTCCGGTACAGTAAAAAAAGCCTTGTCATTTGATGCCAGACCATACAATGTGCAAACCTTTAATTATTCAAATTGCCCCCCAAAAGTATGTTACACAACCGTATTTGGTTCACAGAAATTCACGTTAAGTAGATTTAGAGCAAAATGGCTGTGACAGGCAGGTGAAACACAATTGATGCTTTGAAGGGTTCTGTTTCTTCATTTGGAAGTCCAATATGCAGATCCCTACATCGGTAAGAATTGGTTTTGGCACAGATTTAAATAGTTGTTTTTATCTCAGTTACATTAAATGTTAATACCTTCATTGCCACCAAACATATTTACAGCCCACATAACGGAACAATCCTCAAGCACAGATCTGACCTATAGCTCTTAAGTTTGAGTATTGTTAAGTACCTTAAACCCACTTGACTCTAGCGTCCTTTTAAACGAACGGCACATAAACGAAATTCTAGAGAACAATGAGGGTATTTCAAAAAAATGTATTTGATGCCATTATTTAGTCAACAGAGGCGTCATTACGTGCAAAAATATTGTAAGTGCATTATGGGTGTTTGGTGTGTTATTTCTTTGTATTGAATTTAGCTGTGTCAAGTATGAGTTATTCAAGGTAAGTTTATATAAATAAACTAGCTGACCCGACAGACGTTGTCCTGTCCCGATCTACCTACTTACCTGCCTATTTACCTACACCTACCCTACACCTACCCTACCCCTACCCTACACCTACCCTACCCTAACCCTTAACATTTGGATGGGGGATGAAAAAGGGGTGAAAAAAGGGGATGAAAAGTAGATGTTGGCCTATTCTCAGACCTACCCAATATGCACACAAAATTTCATCAGAATCGGTCAAGCCGTTTCGGAGGAGAACGGGAACGAAAACTGTGACACGAGAATTTTATATATTAGAGATAAAATAATCAAAAGTTTTGCTTTTGATTATTTTATCGTATCGATTTTCATAAGATTAGATTGCGTACTATTCAAATAAAATTATAATTTGTCCTATTTCGAAATATAAATACCGATTTTCGTTACACAAAGTTAGTGTCCTTTATAACGACCAATAGCCTTATAGACTGTCGGTATTTCAATTTAGAGAAACATGTATTATTATAGAAACCTGACGCTCAATGACAATATCAAAGATTTAGAAAAGGATAACAATAACTATACCGGATAACATCACTTCTTTTACCACCTAAAAATTATAATGCTGATGTGACAGATGAGGATTCTGGTGATAAGAATGCACAACTTGTCAGGATCTCAGCTTCATGCTCTAGCGGATGTGCATTTTGATTCATTACCTAGTGTGAGTGATAATGCATTATTGTTGGCTCATTTGGATAAGCGAAGGCGATGTCAAGAAGACGAAGTCAACACCCCCAAATCAAGAGTCATCCCAAAAAGTCTCCCTTTGTGAACCAGTCCCGATTGTTTAGGCAGTCAAACAACATGTACTGCCAAATAATTAACAGTTCTGGATTGCACATGATATACAACTCGGTGCCAATCAATAGCAAAAAAGAAGAACATGGAGCAATGTTGAATAAGGAGACCATAAGTACTAAAAAAGTAAATGATAAAATTCGGACAACAAGTCGCACTTCCCAGAATTTTAGCGAAATTTCCAAGATTTGATGACATAGGCCTGACAACTATATGTCACAAAAAAACTTTTTTTTTGTAAAAATTGCCAAGTAAGATTGCACCCTATTAAAATATTCCTTTGAGAGTTATGAAACTTTGCATAAGTAATGTCGTTAAAATGTTATAATTGTAATATATTTAATTTAAATATATGTTTCTTTATTAATTATTACATTTTCCTTATTTTGTATTATTTACCCATATAAAAATACAACAAAACGTTTTTGTGTAAAAGTAGTATATAAAGCTAGCATCCGTTTAAAAGGACACCTATTCCCCGGTTTTCCAATAGTCAAATGTTCTTTTAAATATTTTTTCTGATATGTGGAAATGTCAAACAATAACATATTATTATATGAAAATCATAAATCTCCAAACAAAAAAAAATGTTCAGGCTCAGGTAGGTTAATTATTATGTACAGTCAGCAAAAGAGATAAGTATGCAGGTCATCGAAAATGGTTGAAGTTTACATGGAAACCGATAATGTTTTTGAATTAAATTTAATTAAATCATTTAAATGTTTATTCTCCATTAATTTTATTTTATTCAAAAACATCCATCGGTTTCTAAGCAAACTTTAACTATATCAGACGACCTTGTATACCTATCTCTTTTACCGACTGTACATTATACTAATACCTGGCTTGCCTTGTTTCCATCAAAATAATTAGGTTTAAAAATTTTAGGTACAATGCTACTTACATTTTCATACCATCCACAATAACCATAAAGATGCACACTTCCATGTACATGATCCTCATGCATGGCTCTCTGTGCCTCTCCTCTAGAAGCTCACTGTATCCCTGGCTTTTCCCAAACCCATGTTTTCTAAACAACATAAACAACTTATTGAACTCGGTCTCAGTAAATATCTCCTCGTCAGCTATATGAAGCAAAATCTGTAGTATAGCCAACTGCTCCCTCAAATTACAGTCTGCCCACTCTTGCCTTATGTTTTCATTTGAGAAATCTTTCTGCATTCTCCTTGATGGTGGTGCTGTGTTTAATAATTTATCAAACTGAGATATAAGAGAAGTTTTTAAGTTTTGAATGCCTATTTCTTTTATTATTTTCTTGAATTGCTCATTATATGTATGACTTGGTTCATCTCTAAACTGTACTATGTATTGTAACAATTTGAGCAGGAATAGTCTCTCTGCATAATAAAATGTCCACACATTTGGCAGTAGGAATACAGGCCTGGTGTCAACAAATGCAACATTTTTGAGGGCATTCGCTGGGGTTCCATATGATATATCACACAGGTAGTTCTTCATAATTTCCCATATTTGAAAGCAATCCAGATCCTACAAAAGAGAGTAGTTAACAAACCATTAGTCAACTATGAAGTAGGTACATAATAAAATTACTGAAAATTTATGTTCCAATTTACTTACGACATAGTTCTGTAGTGTTTGCACCACACACAACAGTTTAGTTTGATCTGCATGTTTGGTTTGCAATTGTGAAAAGCTTTCAGCTTTGTGCGGTTTATAACTTGCAAGACCTTGTTTGAGACCTTCCACAATCTCTTTATTTCCAAGTACGGTAGCTAGCTCTTCACTAGAAAAGCTCTCAGATGTGGTCCAGCGCCATAATCGCTTCCAATAGCTATAAAATAATTTCATTAGTAAAATGGGAAAAGGTAACAATAGGAGAAGAATAAATTTCAATATAAATAAATACCTTATGCCGTTTGCGGCCATGATTTTAAATGTAATAGTTAGCGGAATCACGCACGATTATTGTTTTGGCATTATTCTTTGATAGATTTATTTACTCATTAGTCATTACGACGCGGCATCGGCATTTTAATTTAGGTTACCTACAAGATTTTAGCTTAGTTCTAACCAAACCGTCACCCTGTTAACTGCTTGACTTGCTTGAGTGCTTGACTGCTTGCTCTAATCAGTGTTGCCACCTTGGATTTTATTAAGGCGCTAGGTCAAGAGTAAAATGTCGCCAGATTTTCAGAAATTCGGATTATAAGAAACCACCAAATTCCGCTAAATTTATTGTATTTAAATATCAGACTAAAAAACGAACGAATATGTTTGAGATGCTTAAAAATAGTTGTATCCGGCGGTAGTTCTTCGTAATAATAATTATACAATTTTACGTATTTATAAAATGTTGTGCATTTTTACCAGAGTGCAATAAAGAGTTTTACTAGGTAACTTACAATTTACAAAACATAAACATTATATTCGGTATAACTTGACAAAATGTTTAGTATTCTACAGGCAGGGAAATAAAACCACATAAATGTGTGTGTTTTTTGTTTCAGCATGTCTTCTCAAGTCTACTAATTTTGCTAATAATTCTGCTTTACAAAATGAGCAAAACGCCTTCGTATCATTGGTTTGGAATTCATCTAGTGATTCTCACTCTTTTCTATACTTTTGTGCGTAATTCTTTTTCTTGTGTAGAACTTCAATAATTGGATATTATTTACAGCTTCTAGAGTTCACACAGTTCACAGAGTGTTGAAAAACACGACTCTATCAAACTTTAAGACTTTAACAACACAAACCAAATTCCGAACATAGAATGAGAGATAAAAAGAAAATAATAATGAACCACTACATTTCTCTCCATTTCCATCAAAAAAATGTTTTGCCCGATTCCATATTGAAAAACCGCTAAAAACCACTAAAAAAAATAAAAACGCTAAATTATGAAAAAATACCACTAGAAGCCTTGAAAAAGCACCAGTTCTGGTGGGAAAACCACCAAAGTGGCAACACTGGCTCTAATGCTCTGTCTGTCTGTCTAACTGTCTAACAGATAATTGTCAATGTCATGTCATTGTCAAGTTTTTGAATGTCAATAATATTGTCACATTCTTGATTGTCACTGACTGATATTGTTTGAGTTTGATCTTTAGCTGACGTTCTTGAAAACTTTCACAGAACCACAGAACTGCGTTTTGTTGTTACATATAATTTTATAGTTAAAAAGAATGTATGTACCAAGTAAAGGTAGTATAATATTATTTTATATAATTACTATAACAGCTTTTAACTCATTCATAGATTCATACGTTCGTTGTTCTGCCTGAATTTAGGTGTTTTCTTTATTTGTAAATCTATATGGTATGAATGATGAATTATCATTTTATTGAAAATGTTGGTTGACTGACATGTCTGATGGTGATGTCTGACTTTGTTGAGTTTGTTGACAATATTGACATTTAACGACCGACGTCATCACACGAGGGTCAGTAGCTTCATATTATCAATCCAAAACTATCAATTTTAATTTGGTTGGTTGATATAGACATAATTCAGATAATAAGTAGAGCACGTGACGCTTATACTGTAGGCGAACGTATGTATTAGATTTCATTTATATAATTGTTTTTTTTGTTGGTTATAGCTTTACTTTCCCGGTACTTGATTGACCATCGACATGGCACCACAAGCTACTGCAGTAAAACCTATACCCGATACTGACCCCATAGGCATCAGGGCTGTACTTCTTGGACCGCCAGGATCCGGGAAAGGCACTCAGGTAAGATAAGTCTATATGATCTTTGACCTTTAGTCCATTGGGTAGCTTTTATTATAATTGTAGTAAAATTACCTACAACTCAATAATGCAATTCTTTTTATCTTTTTTATGTTATGTAATCAGAAATTCGACTATTTGAGTCTTAACAATAATTTATTTTACTTTAATACTTCTAGGTGCTTTAAATATAAATTTACCTATAGTTATGTTTTTTTTGTTTCATATTTATTAAAAATAAAAATTTGTTTGTATGTTAAAAATAATTGTATTTCTAAATGTCCAACTTATTTATGTTAATAGGCACCTCTCCTCATGAAAAAATACTTTGTATGTCACTTATCTACTGGCGACATGCTCCGAGAAGAAGTTGCATCTGGCTCAGAAATGGGTCGTTCACTCAAAGGCCTCATGGATGAAGGAAAACTGGTGCCTGATGAGATGGTTGTAAACATGATTGACAAAAATCTTGATCAACCTTCATGTAAGAATGGTTTTCTCCTTGATGGCTTCCCTAGGACTGTGCCTCAAGCTCAAAAGGTGAAGTTTGTTTTACTGTTGTTATCTTATTTTGTTTACCAACTAGTCTTCCTACTACATTTATTAGACATTGCTCTAAGCAATAATTCTGAGTGTATTTACATAATTACTTGTTATGTAAGTACAGTCACGAGCATAAATATGTGTATACAGATTGCAAAATTTAAAAGCAATTTTATTGTGAAATAACTATTTCAAATTATGAATAAAACCTATTGTATAGAAGTTAGGGACCAAAAATACCCTATTTGTAACCCCTTAACATAATAATCAATAGTTTAGGAGAAAATTAGTTAAGAATGAGACCAACTGTTTACATGTTTTTGTTTGTGACTGTGCCTAGTTGTTGTTAATATTTAGAGTGACATCAAGACTTAGTTTCATGTTTTGTTGAGGAAAATACAAATTATAGTAAGCATTGCCATAATCTGGTCATTGATGACCCTACGCTCCTCTGCTTCAAAGTTACATATGAAAAATATTGCAGTGGAACGCAATGAATTCATGATAAGAACTATCTTTAACATTATGTTATCTGGTAATTATGCTAGCAATAAATGACTAAGTGGGTTTATAAAAAGATTTTTACACTTTTTCTTTTCTTATTGCAGTTGGATGACCTGTTGGAAAAACGTAAAGCTGAGCTTGATGCCGTCATTGAGTTTGGCATTCAGGATAGCCTGCTGGTACGCAGAATCACAGGCAGGTTTATTCATCCTGCAAGTGGTCGTAGCTACCATGAAGAGTTCTTTCCGCCCAAGAAAAATATGATAGATGATGTCACCGGGGAGCCTTTGATAAGAAGGACTGACGACAATGTTGAAGCTTTAAAAAAGCGACTTGCGGTGTATCATGAACAGACTGAACCCCTTGTGGATTATTATATGAGGAAAGGTCTTCACTGGAGGATAGATGCTGCTAGTACTGCTGAAAAAGTGTTTAGCAAGATTGATAACATCTTCAAAACTAGAATCTTTCAAAGGGAAAAAGCAGCTCGGGAACTTAGCATTTAAGAAAATATGTTTTGTACAAATCTTATTTCCGTATTGCAGTATATTAACTGTCATTTGTTTGGTTTTGTAAATCTACAATAATTTAATATCTATTTTATAGAGACTATTTTTCTTGAACAAATACAGTGGACTGGAATCATGGACTTATTTGTTTGATTAATAATTAATTATTTAACAATGCATGAACATCGATTCATATTTGATAACAGAATTGTTACATTAATATAAAAACATGAATTATACCTTATGCAGGTTTACATAAAGGGTGTAAAAAATTTATGAAAGTCTAGTTTGTTTTTAGAACTGTATAATTTTCCATTAATTTATTATACACATAAGCAAGGAGTAAAGGAAGGTATTGAAATATGGATTGCTGAACATTGATAGTATCGCAGAAGTCGGCCCAGAAAGAGATGATGATGATATTGGATGACCTAGGCGAGCACCGCAAGGCCAGCCATCGTCTTTGTGGCGTAAGAAAAGAATACCTATTAAGCTATATATTATATAACTTTGCCCAGCAGTGGGTCATAACAGGCTAATAAAATTATCTGGAACCTGGAAAGTGACGCCCGAAGACTTGGGTTTTGTTTTGTTAAGTTGTTTTACGAATTAACTATGCTGGCTGCTAAAAATAATTTTATCGTTTTAGTAGTGATCGATGTTTTTCACTTACCTACTTAATTCATAGAAATTAACATTCTGGTTCTGTGGTTATTGTCTCATTTTAAATGCTTTTTTCCATTTGTATGAATCTATGGTATGAGTGACAATTGACCAATCTGTTGAAATGTTTACAATTTGATACTTAATACAAAAGTGCTCTGTGTTGTTGATGTTGTCGTATTTTATGGACCTATGTCACTACAGTACATGATGAGGGGTAGCTATACATTAATCCAAAATTATCAATATGTATTTATAAAACACGGGGCATTTTTGAAAGAGCGTAGAGTAAATTAAACATAAAGCACGCAATTTCATCTTACTTGCACTTTTCTCTTTCACACCCAGCAAGCTGTGTCAGCAGCACTGGGCTCACCTGTCTATTTTATCTAAATTTTGCCAAAATTTTATCGTTACGTGTACTAAACACTAATGCGAAATAAAAAATAACAAGTTGTGGTGTATGTGGCAATTCGGTAGCTGTTGCTTCGGATAGAGATCAGACTTCAACAAGCGGCGACTGTAGTACTTCCTCGTCTTCTGAAGATGAGGAGGTCTATGATGCCTTGCCGCCGCCGAACAAAAGTCGTACGTATAGACATATCAATTCCGACCCAGTCAATTAACAGCTCCACTTTTTGGCCTGTCTGCTGCCCCCTGAACTTTTGCCCCTATCCAACTGGATTGCTGAGATCTTGCGTACGTTATCTTGACTTAGTATATCTAGATGATTTTTATAGTTTAGAACAAGATAGAAACGGACACAGACATGACGGATATGTGTTTCATAATTTAGTCTCGGTGGACCTTAAAGATTCTAGAGAGTCTTGGCTGGCATGTCAATTACGGTAAGTGTCCCTGTCAGGAGCTGAAATGTAGCTCGTGGAATACGAAGAACATAACCATAGCCTTACCATCAAAGAAGGTGGCAAAAATAAAGACCTTTCTAGCAGGACTTACTCTTCGGCAGAGTCAATAACGGCCAAGTGTTCTCAACTCCACGTCATAGAGCGCATTTTTCGTGCGGGTGCCAGGTCCTCAAGAAATGCCAGCAGCGCCTTGACGCTACTGGCTATCTCCTGAAAATTACTCTCGAAGTACTTTGCCCCGTATGAAGCAGCAAGTTATGGCAGCTGTGGCTTTACGTAGCCTAGGCCTGCTTCGTGAAGCGGTTACCAATCGCAGGAAGTGCCTTTTAGGCCTGTTGGCACTCTCCATAATCTTTGGTGCAGATCTTAGTTGCGTAGGTGTCTGAAGGTGACTGGCAATATAGGTTGTGGACCCACCGCACTTGTTCTCGATCCCATTCTAGGGAGCTCATCTGCAATACGCTAACAGTATCTATAGTCCTTTAATTCGTTCAATGAATGTTTATATTATTGAGAATACCCCCCTGTTTAATTTTTGGAGTCATTCGTGTATCAGCCCTTAGTTGACCGAGTAGCTGTTTAAAGCTTGTAGTACAGCCATGCTGTCCGACAGTATGCGAATTGGTGGTCCTACTACTTGCCTATTTAGTATTGCTGAGGCTGCTAGAGACAAGCAATCAGCCTGGAACATTGTGTTGTAGGCTTGTAGGCCTACAGCGGTGTAGCTATATAATGTATGTTGAGATCTTCTGAGGAAACCCCGGTCCCCGTGCTGTTATCTTTTTGGATCCATCCGTGAAAATCCGCAGCTCTGTAGAGCCTAGGCCTTCATAACGCTGATCCTTATATAGTTTGTTTTATATTTTGGCGAGATCGATCGCAATCGCTAGTTAGGTACTACACTATAAGCCCTGTAATAGTAAGCAGCGTTTGGCATTGAGTCTGATTGATTAGTTCGTTGATCACAGGGTTCACAAGTGAGGGGTTAGCGCCCCTCCTTGGGTCCTGCCTCTGGCTATCATGGTTGACTGCTGCTCTTTTTTAAGCCGAACTGTACGTTTACTAGCATATTGGCAATCCTGTCTGTTAGTACCTGTTCCACTTCGTATTTGGATGGGGCGCGCTGATGCTGGATAAGCTAGTTTTGTCGAAGGCACCTTCGATGACTATAAAAGTATCCAGGCAAGCACCCTTTTGGTGTCCTCCTCGATCCTACTGACCACCATTTGCGAGGCATATTCTGTTGGCTCACTTGAGCTGTAGGCGTGGTAGCGTATAAGGTAATTTAAGTTTCTTACACGCCCGTCCCTCAGCTCCCTTTCGCATAATCTTTCCAGAATCTTCAGCAAGAAGGAGGTCAGACTGATCGGTCGGTGTGATTGAATTGATGAGTGGGGTGAATGGCTTATCTTATTGGAGTTCGACTTACCAATGTGATTATCCTGCGTGCGTAGAGCTAGTCGTTGCTTGATGGTGCGTGGATTGCATGTGACCAGTCTGATTGTGATGCTATCTAGCCGATTTCGGCCCTAGCAACTGCAATTCGGATTTCATGGTTAAGATGTAATAGTTATCTACTCTTTTCATGTGCGCTCAAGTGACATATTATTATCCAACGTTGGCTGAGAACCTTTGTCTTCGATCACAAAGTGGACATGTTAGGACACCATTGATCAAATCTATATGCTAACATAATAAAGCTGAAGAGTTTGTTTGAACGCGCTTATCCCCGGAACTCCTGGTCCAATTCTGAAAATTCTATCAACAAATGGAAGACATCATTACTGAGTGCTATACTTAGGCTAAATTATATTATGAAGTTAGGGATCCATAAGTACCTAGATTTAGTTTTGAAGTCATCACGTTTCTTTCTTGCTTCAAAGGCAAGCCTGTAGCTGCACACCACGTCTTCTCTCAGACCTATATTGTGTCTGCTTCACCCAAACCGAGTGCACAATGCCGCATCTTTTAATGCGTCTTTTCTAAACATCTTTGTAACTCAGAAACTTATAACCGCCAAGTTTCCGTTTACCTTCCTGGAGTTCAGAATAGAAGATACGTTCTGCGTTTTGTTCGATTTCTTTATTTCCAGCCAGCCAGTCTCGCTTCATACATTGTCGAGACATGTCCCACACCATCTTAGCGAACAGATAGGCAGATGCCCTGGTATTCTATGTCCATAGTTATAACTACAGCTTTTTTTTTAAATATTGCAACAACAAACACGATTGAGGCCACAGATCAGCACTTGTAAAGTCTGAAGTATTGGTCACAAAGCATTTATGTCGTCAACGTCAACGTACATAATCTTTGTAATTATAATATGTATATATGTAGTTACTTAGTAGGTAGGTACACGAGACTTCTGTGCGGGCTTTCAGCCTGGCAACATTTAAAGTTAGGTCTTTATCTATGAAATTGCCGTTTAGTACTTATACAGAAAGGTAAGTAATTTTTATATCTATCAATCAAAATATGCATGCTATCTATGCATCTCTGCCAGCGCAGTGGTTATTTTTCAATGCCCTTCTTGAAGAAGTCGGGTGTAGGTACGGGAGCCAACAAACTCTCCAATGGCATTATGTACTGGCTCTCGATAACCTATTTTTTTTTTTCTCTGCTATGAAATTGTCCAAATTTTGGCTAAAGAAGAAGTCTGTTGCCGCAAGGTCTGGTAAGTATGGTGGATGACGCAAAACTTCCAACCCTAGCGGTTGTAGCTTAGGGGCCGTCTTCACGAGCGGGAGAATCGCGACGATTCTGCGTTTCTATCGTCGGGTAGTCTCGGTCTTAATTTAGGTACGACGGCGATACGATGACATTTCGCTCGCACTCAGTCACTTGTTGCATCGCCGCGATAACATCGCCGTGTGTAGACACGTTCTAAGAGAGTGAATAGAAATACGTGGCACGACGATAATATCGCCGCGATTCTCTCGCTCGTAGAGACGGTCCCTTAGAGACCGTCTGTTGTGCCGTATGAGGTCGAGCGTTGTCGTGTTAGAGCAGCGGGAACGAGCGATTAACCAAGGATGGCCGGAGATTTGCGAGCTTCTCCATCTTTGTGTTCAGTTCCTCACAGTGCACATCCTCAGTAGGTAATGTTGGTGCCATTTGGTAAGAAGCTGCGATACCAAATAGTAACCAGCATGACTTTTTTTAGGGGACCTAAGTTTTCGTTTGGGACATTGCCTAGGAGCAGAACCAGGGTTAATCAACATGATGACCGCTTACACGATTATCAAAAAGAATCCATTTTCATCGCAAGTAATAATGCGGCTCAAAATTCTTTCGTTTTCAACCGACTTCAAAAAAGGAGGAGGTTATCAATTCGTCTGTATTTTTTTTTTAATGTTTGTTACCTGATTTCTTGGGACTCGGTGAACCGATTTTGATGATTCTTTTTTTATTTGAAAGCTAGTGCTTCCCGTGTGGTCCCATGTTGGTCATATTTTGGTCCAGTTCTGACAATGGCATCCATGAGAAAACCGTATAAGTCTTAAATTTGCATTAAGTATGTGCGCGATTTGTTACGTGATTTCTCCGGCAAACGTAAACCGATTTTGAAAATTCTTTTTTTTATGGAAAGGGTATGCTTAAGGGGTGGTCCCATATAAATTTTATCGAAATTGATTCAGCACTTTTTGAAAAATCAACAAATACCCAAAAATTTTACATAGACGACGTTTTAGTTTCATCAATCTTTGTAGTAGTTAACTTTCAATCTCTTCATAATAGATTTGGATGAGAAGGAAGTACTAAAAAGCGGAAAATAAAAAGCTTTTTACAAAAAAGACAACCGCCTTCAAAAACTAAAAAGTGAAAAATAACTTTAGCACAGAACACACTTTCACTTTAGTTTCGGAAGTCGGTGGCAATACAAAACAACAAACAGAACAAAGCCACTGAATTTCGAAACTAAAGTCAACGTGTGTTCTGTGCTAAAGCTATTTTTCACTTCTTAGTTTTTGAAGGCGGTTGTCTTTTTTTGCATACTCAACGCGGTCGACGCACTGGCGACCGTTCAGTTCCTGCGGCACCCACTTATCAATTTGACGCAAATGGACCAATATAGTTTTGATGCTAACGTTGAAAGCTGCTGCTAACTCAGCCGCAGATTGAGTATCATCAGCTTCCACTACACACGTCGTTGTTGACTTTAGTTTTCGGGCGACCACGGTTTTATTTTTTTAGATCAAAATTTCCATGCCGGAAGCGTTCATGCCAATAACGAGTCGTGCGTTCGTTTGTAGTGTTTACTCCGTACACGTATTAATGTTGCTGGCAACACACAACACAACTACTACTACAACACAAAACTACCGACTGGACTCAAAATATGTATCACGTGGCTTGACTGATTCGTTACTTCAAGAACTATTGTTTAACAGTAAAGTAATGAACAGTGAATACATTTTTCACCTTACGCCCATGTAACGGTAGCGAAACGGCCTAGCCACATACATAATATTTTGACTGAGATGTAGAGTTTGTGAAGTTAGGGCAAGTAAAGTAGAGATTATAGGTAGAGATCTGGTAACTTTTTCAAAGTGCGGGCCACATAAATCGCGTATTGGCAACATTTTACATGAAAATGTTTTTGGTGGGATAAGTATTAGTACTACCGTACAGTAGCGACACGATCCGCCTCCCTCGGAAACTGTTCCTCACCTCTTCCCGCGTCGAACGACTGGTACTGGCCACTGGGAACTGTTTTTAGTTCGAACGGCGCGTAGACACGCACACACACGCACATATTTGTACAGTCTGTTATTTTAGTAATATACTGTAGTAGATGCTAGATGCTGCCATGTAGTTTACAGGAATAGTAAACAAAATCATTGCTGCTCACTCTTCACCGCAACGCAGCGGGCCATGTCATCACGAAGGAGTTGTTGTTCCTTATGTACAGAATTTTACAGTTAGGTATGGCTTAATGTGCTGGCGTCTGTACTTACTTTTCAGAGCATCCCAGTTTTATTAATAGAACCCACAGAGCTTCTCAGAGTACACTATCGAATGCCTTGTCGAGGTCGACAAAATAGGAATATCTAGGTCGACCTTGTTCTCTACTTTTCTCTTGAAACTGGCGAATAGAAAATATCTCTCTCAGGACAGTGACGATGTGCCAAGAGGCTTATAGACAACGACTTCCTGCTTAAGTCTAAGCTCCAAGGCCTTGAACATCGCCGCACCGTTGCCAGCCTATCGGGTACATTTCGGAGAGTGCATGCTTTGGAATTGCACAAGTTAATTCCCCCATCCTCATTCCATCACCGGACGAGCAGGGATACGGCGAAACGTCACCACTATACGGTTGAAGTTCCACGGTCTCGAACCAAGTGCTTTGCTTCCACATTTATTGTGCGAACTGCCAGACTGTGGAATTCACTGCCCGCCTCTCTATTCCCCGATACATATTGTCTGGGTATCTTCAAGGTACGAGTGAACCGGTTTATCCTAGACAATCGTGCTCCACCTTAGGCCGCATCATCACTTAAGATCAGGAGAGTTGCGGCCAAACGCGAGCCTATAACAATACTTATAAAAAAAACAGTGTTTGATGGCCACTGAATGTATTCTGACTTTTTCGTCACAGTTAACTTTCGTAACTCAGAATTAACTACTCTGTTTGATGTTGTTTGCGGATCTGTATCTTGCGATCCTCGGTCAAATGTTGGTCGGTCGGCTCACAGTCTGCTATTTTGAGTAGCTCCGATTGCCGAGGATGGCCGGGGGCCAGGCCGGAAACTGTGCGGGTCAGCCAGTTGAGGGAGTGGTCCCCAACCTCAATTTTATTGCGAGTATCGATTAGGCTGAATTCAATTTTTAAAAATCTTGGGTGGACGGTCAGCACTAAGAAGTGTTGGGTTGTTGCAACACAATTTTGAGTAATTATTGTTAAGATTTGACCGATTTTTTTATGAACATTAGAATATAACGCCAAAAATGAGAATGCAGATGGACTGATAATACTTATATTTATTTTGTCCTTTTGTATTTTTTCAGTAAGGAAAAAAGTGGTTAATACCTACCTAGTTTCAGGTACTCAAAGGCATTAACCCCCCTCAGGTAGGGGGGTAAATAGGTATTTAATGCCAATTTAGCGATGAACTGAAGGGGTTTCAACGACCTCAATTTATTCCATAAAATAATTGCGATAATATATATTTTTCATAAAAATCGACTACTGAAAGTTGATTTATATACTGAATTTTGTGACGTAATCCACAACATCTTGCCGAGTCAACTGATGCGCTTAATGGTAAAATCTTGTCTAGCAGAATGGTTAAATTGCTGAGTTAAATTTACTGCATGGTTTTTCATCAATGCCCTGTGTTTTTCTAAGCATACTAATATCTCTTTTGTTCGAATGCAAAACAATCATATTTTAATTTGGTTTGTTTATTCTCTAGCCTTAAATTAGATGATAAGTAGTGCATGTGATAGGTCCGCGCACTACGACTAGATACTGCCGACGTACATGTCAAATGAGGCAACAAATACCTAGCGAAAATTCGGTAACGCGAGCCTGTCTCCTAGCAACCAATATGTCAGGTGGAGGTACAAAGTATTTTTCACCCACAATTTATTTTTCACGCACTTTAGCCTCCTTGCAATTTGTTTTACTCACACTACAATATTGAGTAGCCTCATTCACGAAGCTATTGTTTTTAGGTAGTGCGGTATCTAGTCGGAGGACGCGGAGACCTATCAATAATCTTAGGTAGTACGTTTCATTCCTATAAGTATTTGTTTTTTGTTGGTTATAGTTTTACTTTCCCGATACTTGTTCAGTGACATAGCCGCACAAGAGGCTGACGTAGATCAAAGTCTAGATGAAGATGAACTTGATGCTGTTGAAGCCGAGAAAGGGCCCGTCATGAGAGGCGTTAATGCTATACTTATTGGACCACCAGGATGCGGGAAAAGCACTCAGGTAAAATAAGTCTGTATGATCTTTGACTTTCATCTATTAGGTAGCTTTTAGCATCCAGTTAAATACGACATACTTAAAAAAGAAAGGAATCCTTCCATAATGGTTTGAAATTAATTGCTTCATAGGACGCTGTTTCCTTCTATCAGACGGAGGCTTTGATCGTTTACTAGCACTATAACATTAATGCAGTAGATATGATGAAGGAGGTACCTCCAAAGTGTTAGAGAATTATTAAAAAGATGTGAAGTCACAAATGTTGTCTCATGATGATCACCGATTTTTAAGTCTAACTAAGGGTGTCCCCTTGTTTCGCAGACAGAAATTTCATAGAATTTCGTTTCCCAGAAAATGTTTCATATAATATTTGGTTCTCGTATTTTTATTTCAACTATTATTGTTTCAAAGACTTACGTTACCTTATTTTAATGAAAAATATTTCACAGAAACACAATTCAAAGAATTTTTAATCACATTTTTTTGTTTAACAAACTTATCCAGTAGAATTATTTTTTAACGAATAAGTGTATAAATAGACAATAACAAAAATGTGTGCTATGTCAATATGTTGTGCTACAAAAGTTAATGACAGAAACGAATCGCTGCGAAACCGACTCCACGTAGTCTTGTCTGCCCTACATCTAGAGCCCCTAAATCTGCGTAGGCGTGGAGGAACGCCGGAGCCGTGACAGAAACTATGCATACTGCATGTTGCATGCTCGCTTGCATGCTGTATGCTTGCTTGCACGCTGCATGCTTGCTTGCACGCTGCATGCTTGCTTGCACGCTGCATGCTTGCTTGCACGCTGCATGCTTGCTTGCACGCTGCATGCTTGCTTGCACGCTGTATGCTTGCTTGCACGCTGCATGCTTGCTTGCACGCTGCATGCTTGCTTGCACGCTGCATGTTTGCTTGCACGCTGCATGCTTGCTTGCACACTGCATGCTTGCTTGCACGCTAAATGCTTGCTTGCATGCTGCATACTTGCTTGCACGCTGCATGCTTGCTTGCATGCTGCATGGTTGCTTGCATAGATCATAATGGGATAAATGCACGCGATGTAAATGCGCAATTTGCAGTGCGCACTTGAGTGAGTTGAGTGACAATATTTGTTGTGTGCATCCAATATGAAGTGGGGCCTACCGAGAGCGAAGGAGGCGTCCGAGCACAACGCCTTTAGGTATATCCTCTCCGAAAGTAAGGTCTTAGGTGACACCTAGGTATTGGCTCGCTCTTCCCAATTATCGACTTGCCATACATGGTAATCGGTCTAGGAGGAAGGAGGGAGCTTCGGTCCGAGTAATAGGTAAATGGCCGTGTCGTCGTCGAATAGAGCCAACTGGGCCTTACTATTGTTAGGGATGTCGCTGGCGAACAGCATCAAGATGAGAGGGGACAGCCGGAGGCCCTGAGGAACTCCAGCGCGTATAGTATGGGGCGACGAGAGCCTCGATAAGTTAGTGGAAGGTGCGATTCGTCAAAAGGTCACGTACAATAAGTACGAGACGATCTGGCACTCCGAGTTGATATAGCTTGTATAATAAGCCGTTGTGCCAGGCTTTGTCGAACGCTTTCGCTTTAAATGTTACATGATAAATGAATATTTGTCAAACGGTTTTCAGCCAAATTAATGAGTTTATATGATCCGCTGTTAAGCACAATAATATTATGATATAAAAAGTTCTGCTATAAAGGGTAGACCCGTTTTTAACCGACCAAAAAGGAGGAGGTTATCAATTCGGATGTTTATATTTTTTTTTATATATGTTTGGGCATAACTATGTCATACGAGTATATAGACGGATTTGCAAAATTCTTTTTTGGTTCGAAAGGGGTTTATTCCGAAATGATCCCATAAATAAATTAATTTTTACCAAAATTGTTCTAGCCCTTTTTGAGAAAATCAACAATATCCCAAAAAAATACTTTAAATTCTTCAATCTTTAGAGGACTTACAATCTCTTTTAAGTGTGTCGCCGTTTCTTAATGGATTTGGATGTTAAGGCAATACTAAAAAGCGAAAAATAAAAAGTTTATTAAAAAAAAAAGAAAACCGCCTTCAAAAACTAAAAAGTGAGAAATAACTTTAGCACAGAACACACATTACTTTACTTTCGGAAGTCGGTGGCAATACAAAACAACAAACACAAAGCCACCGCCACCGACTTCCGAAAGTAAAGTAATGTGTGTTCTGTGCTAAAGTTATTTAGCACCTTTTAGTATTTGAAGACGGTTTTCTTTTTTTTTGTAAATACGTATTTCTTAGCCATTAAATGTAATGGCACAATATATGTAGTGTAGCAGAAAGATGAATATTTTTGCCTGTAAACCAATTAGCTTGTTCGACTGTACCTAAGTTGCAATATCCTAATCCATGGGATATCGGAGCTATAGGCTGTCAAAGAATGCAAAAAAAAAAAAAAAAAAAAAAAAAAACAATTTTTTTTGACTTGGAATTTTCACAGTTGTGGTGCCAAAATAGTCATGCTGTCGATTCTGTTATGTATGTACCAACGATGATAAAGATCCTCATAACGTTATTAAGAATAATATCGATGTACAGTCAAAAGTGGAAGTGGGCCGGCCGTGTCTGCAGACGGACAGACGGTAGATGGAGCAGACACGTTCTAGAGTGGAGACCGCGTTTGGGCAAGCGTAGTGTGGGACGCCCTGCGGCACGATGGACCGACGATTTAAAAAAGGTGGCTGGCAGCGGATGGATGCGTGTTGCCCAAGACCGGGTTGGTTGGCGATCTCTGGGGGAGGCCTACGTTCAGCAGTGGATGGCAATAGGCTGATATATATATATATATATATATATATATATATATATATATATACAGTTGACAAAAAAAAATTATAGTAGTAAGTAAAAATAATCGTAGTTCTCATTATTGTATGGTATTATTTTATCATTTTACGGTATTAAAAGGTATTCATTTATTTAAATCTTAAGCTTGTCTGAGTTGCTATTAGTTGCGTTATTATACTAAGTTATATAATAATAGAAATAAAGTAAGTATTTGTACAATACTACTTTCCTAAGGTATTCATCAATTGTGCTGGTATTTTGAAGCTGCTGCACTCGTCGTTTTATCGATAGGTACTGCGTGCGGTAAATACGCATTTTCAACGTGTGGCGTCATTTAGGGCCTCGTCAGCCAGATGCGCTTGCGTTGAATACAGCCATAGATTTAAAAGAAACGAATAGAATGGTATCGCGTACTAATGCAAAAGATACGATAGTGCTATGTAGCTAATCTGTGCGATGTATCATCACCTACCTAGCCTTTTCGCAACTATGTTGGGGTCGGTTTTCAGTCTAACTGGATGCAGCTAAATACCTGAGTTTTATATGGAGAGACTGACTATATGACCTTCTTATTCTAGTTACTGGATAACACGATAACTACCCCTTGGTAAAACCAGGGATGCCAGACATTCTGGCTTCTGACTACCCATAACGACTGTACGGCTTTCCATACGGCTTCTCATATTATCATATCTATTGATAATAATAATTGCAACGGAACGTGTTTCTTCTATGAAGATTATTTAAATCAAGTAATGTAGGTGGCTTGGAAGCGGTACTTTGAATTGCATACCGTCAATAACAATACAATACCATCAATGAGAACTACAACAATTTGTACTTACTACTATATTTTTTTTGTCAACTGTATATCGGTATTATTCTTAGTGTAATAATAATACCGATATACAATACGTTATGAGCATCTATAGCATCGTTGGTACATTATACAATCGACAGCATGACTATTTTGCCACCACAGTTGTGAAAATTCCAAGTCAAAGAATTAATTATTTGTATACTTTGACAGCCTATAGCTCCGATATTCCATGGATTAGGATATTGCAACTTAGGTTCGTGTATTCAGATAGTTCTAGGGAATTATTGTGCACACAGTTAGATCGTATCGACTGCACTTAGATTTTTGGGTGTCTTATGAACCATCTCCTTTATGTCTTAGAAAAAAACGAGTTTTAATTTTGCAGTATAAATCGCCAATTTCATACTTTAACCCTTATTATAAGCTCTCTGACCATGCACAATATTTTCGTTTTGAATTTTTCTGCCAGAACAACGTTACTCCAGCCGAAATCGCTTTTCCCTTTTGTTCCAAAACGACATTTCAAACAAATTTTTTATGTGACGCGCATTACGGATTAAGTATATATGTTCCACTCATATCGCTCTAGGAGTCACTGTCCTGCTGGAGTAACATACACAAAGGTGAGTATGTATGAGTCCTAAGCTTGTAAACAAGTCGTCAGTCTTATTATGCGAACGGTGCAGTGTCAGCCACCGCCACCGCCTCGAAAGAGGCAGCTTTTGCTCTTATGGTTGTAGTCGACTGACTACTGGAATCGTTACGACGAGTTTAACGATCAGTATGTCTATTCTGTTACAATCTCCCTCGGTGAAGACCAAGGTGAAGTGAGCTGTCATCCGTCCGTCTGCTTTGTCAATCCCTAGCTTCACGACGGATGACAGCTCACTTCACCTAGGTGTTCACCGAGGGAGATTGTAACAGAATAGCCCCGCAGGTGACAAGCGTAGCGGCGTAACTAGGCGTGGAGCGGGAAACGGCACGTCCGGAGAAGAAAGCAAAACCGCCTTGAGTATGGTGAGGTACAGTAGGCAGGCGCTGCGGAGGGACGTCGCACTGTGTAGCTACATATTGCGGGTGCTGTGCGGCTGGTTGCACCACCTAGAGCTGATGGTACAGCTCGGGCTGCCCGCGCCGGCCGGTAGCTAGCTCATTATACCACTAAAGCCAACTTCTAGGACAAACCTTCTCAAGCTTGCCCCCTTGTCACACGCTGAATGTTATTTCTGTTACCTTTTTCACCCTTAGTTTGAGGCCTGGTGAGGCTGGTGAGGTGAGGCAATCCAGTGCATTGAAGATGTATGTCATCTTTTCTTTTGTTGCCAATTTGTTTGTGTTATTGGCATCGCATTGGTATATTTTAGCTGTGAATGTTGTTGCTGTTGCGTAACGTAATGAAATAAACAAACAAAAAATATTAATTGCTACAAATACCTAATGTTATTTTCACTTCTCTTGCTCAAAAAGGCCGTCATTGTAGCATACCAGAGCGGGGATTAAATAGCATTTCATCCTCTAGTGGAAAAAGTTTTATTTTTTGTGTGTCAAATATGATAATGAGCCTACAAAAACGAAAAAGTCTTTAGTCATAAGTAGTATAATCATGAATAAAGACTCGACTTAGTACTGTTTCATAAAAAAGGAACCTCATTTTAATTTTTAAAATAGAACTAAAATCAGCGATCTCTGGTAGAATGCATGCAATGTGGTGCGGCTACAGAAGAAACAAAAAAAAAAGACATTGGCGCGAAATCTTTATAATTTTTCTCTAATTGCAAATTAATTGGTAGTGACCGTAATTAATTTCTCGCAATCGTAGTGAAAAGTATAGTGTAACACACGGCGCTAAAACCCATTAAAACTCGGTTTCTATTTACTCCCTCGCTAAAGCTCGGGAGTAAAACTACCTCGTATATAATGGGTCATTTTAGCTCCTTGTATAACAATCTACTATTATTTACTTAAGTGTTATTTATTTCTGTTGATAGATAACTATGCTTATGGAAAAATACTTGGTTTGCCATTTATCCACTGGAGCCATGCTCCGAGATGAAGTTGAAACAGGCTCACCGGTGAGTGGTCCAATCAAGAAGTTAATGGATGAAGGAAAACTGGTGCCTGATAATATAGTCATAGAAATGGTTGATCGTAGTCTTGATCTACCTGAATGCAAGAATGGGTTTCTCCTAGATGGCTACCCTAGGACTATGATTCAAGCTGTAAAGGTGAAGTTTATTTTACTTTATTCTTTTTGTTTACCAATTCGCCACTAAGGTAATAGATATTTATTTGCCAATGCTTTATGGTTAGAATTATTCTAAGGCTATAAGATACGTAGGTATTCATTCTAAGTGAAGGTACATATTTACATAAATACTCTTGTAAGTAGTAAAAAAACTTTAAAATATTGCAGTGGAAGACCATTATTTATTAACTTGTACTTCTTGATAGGAATTATCTTTATTTCAACATTTGTCTAGCACTTCGCTAGTGATTCATGCATGACAGACTAGGCAAAAAAAAAAGATTTGTGAGCTCGTTTTTGACTATGGAATGAATATATTATAATGTCATTTATATTATGTTACACCTCGAGATGTAATTTAATATAGCTCACCGTATTTTTAAATAGAACCCTTTACAATGAGATGCAGGTAAAATTCTCCAACTACCTACCTAGGTATATTTATTTTCCATCGACTGATATTTTCAAGGTTGGCTTCCTGTCCCACACTACCTGAATTACCACACCACCATAGGTAAGTACCTACCACCGGCACCACCATATCTATTATAATTCGTTCTTGCAAATGTAAAACACTTTAGAGAAAGTGTAAGGAAATATGACTGTCTAAGGGCACTCCTATAACGAGACTCCATACAAACCATACATAACTCCATTTACAATACTTAGCATGGTTATTTCTATTGCGCACTTTTGTAACTAAAGTAGGTACCTACAATAAACATGTTACAGTCACGATAGATGCTGAATTTATTAAAATCTATTTTTACAGTAGCTGTTGCACTTAATTGTAACCATTTTAATAATTTGCCTCATGAAATTATGTGGCTTGCATGCATTTAGTTGTATTATTTTATTCCAAACTGGCTGACCCAACAGACTCCGCGCAACAGACGTCCTGACCCTATCAGGATAGGGACAGGACCATGAAGTTATAGGTATAAATGGAGCCAACACTTAGAACAAAAACTTGAAACCAACTGTGGGCTGATGCTCTCTTTCTGAATGCATACATAAGAACGAGACAGTGATATGTGTTTTCTTTATCTTATGTACGCATTCAGAAAGAGAGCGTCTGCCCACAGTTGGCTTCACTTAGGTATTTAGAGTGTTGCCTCCACTTTTATCTATAAGCTTCTTGGACAGGACAACGTCTGGTAGTGTGGGACAGGAAGCAAACTTTGAAAAGGGTAGGTAGGGTAGGTTAGTAGATAGATTCTATCTAACCTACCCTACCTTACCTACCCTACCCTACCCTACCCTACCCTACCTACCTACCTACCTACTTACCTACCCTACCTTACCTACCTTCCTACCTACCATACCTACCTACCTTACCTACCATACCTACCTACCTTACCTGCCTACCTACCTACCTACCCTACCATACCTACCTACCTACCTACCTACCTACCCTACCTACCTAAATTAAACCTCCTGACAATAACGAACACAAAAAAACAGTTATCCAATTTGGAGCAGTCGTTCGGAAGTTATGCGCTAAACATACATTTCGGCGATTCATTTTTATATATGTACCTAGATAAATAGATTTTACACACTTCTATTATTGGGTACCTAATAGAAGTAGGTAAGTACCTACCTATGTACCTACTTTGACAATCTAAAACATTTTTGATCTGATTTGTTCCTATTTCTAGTATTAAAATTATGTCTGTCAGTCATTATTATTATTATGTCTGTCAGTCATTATTATTATTATGTCATTATTATTGTTTCTTATTAAATTTTTTTTCGATCATCATAGATATTAGAAAGAAGGTTTCGATATTCCCGAAAATTTGTGGACGGTTGGACAAAATAAAATCTATTTAATTTCATTTATAAATTGTCAATTCGAAAAATGCAGGTCCATCTTTTTTTGTTCTTCTATAAAACATGGTTAACAGTTTTTTGTATATTTCAGCACTAGTGCTTCACTTTTTACGAGAAGGTACTTTTATGTGTGTCGTAATAATACATCGTAACAGATATGCTCTAAAACGGTTTTTTTTTAGAAACTAGCAAAAACTATAATTTTGCTCAACAAATAATGCGTACAAAGATATTGACAGTGGCACAGTAACGCGCCCTCTCCGGGATATAGTTAAATGTGCGCTTCACATTTTTCTTCTTATTGCAGTTAGATGAGATGATGGAAAAACGTAAAGCTGAGCTCGATGCTGTCATTCACTTTCGCATTGAGGATAGCCTGCTGGTACGCAGAATCACAGGCAGGCTTATTCATCCATCAAGTGGTCGGAGCTACCATGAAGACTTCTTTCCGCCCAAGAACAGTATGATAGATGATGTTACCGGGGAGCCCTTGGTAAAGAGGTCTGACGACACTGAAGAGGCTTTGAGAAGTCGACTCGCGGTATATCATGATCAGATTGATCCCCTTTTGAATTATTATATTGGGAAAGATCTCCTTTGGAGGGTAGATGCTACTGGTTCTTCATCTGAATTGTTTGCCAAGATTGATTACATCTTTCAATCTTTGGTCTTTGCAAGGTAATGACGAATTGACAACCCCGTAACTTATATTTAAAAAAAAATGTTTTGTACTAATCTGATATCCATATTGTAGTATGATTGGTTGTTTGATTTGGCTTTGTATATGTAGAATAATTTAACATGTATTTTAGAGAATAGTTTCATGGACAAATGCAGTGAACTGGAATCAAGGACTTACTTGTTTGTTTAATTATAGCAAGATAACAGTTTATCAAATACTGTCACTAATAAATGAAGATTTAAAGGTACCTGCAGTTGTGTCATTAATATACCTAACACTCAGAAATATAGTATAGAAAGACGCAGGAAGTAAAAAAGAAAAGTGTAGTTTATTTTTAGAACTTTTTTATTTTTAATGTTTTGTTGTTCAGAAAAGTAATATAGACAACATGGTAAGCTCGAAGGAAGGCTTAGCTAATACACATTTCATGACAAGTTACAGGTTACCCAATTAGGTATCAGTATCTATACATAATACTAAGTACCTAGTACATACTTACACAATTTATATCTCTAGTATATTGGATCTGGGAATGTCAGAAACTTCAAAACACATAAAAATATCATTATGATTCAACCATCATTTAAATCTAACTGCAGACCAAGAGCGAGTTTTACAAACTGCACTTTGACTATAACTTTGCTAAGTAAGCGTTTTTTGACGTGATAATGTCTTATAAATCGATAAACACCGGCAGCACGCACGAAAAAGTGTCACGTTCCGCCTGAGCCTGAGCGTGCAAGCGAACAGAACAAGCGATAGAGAGGCACGATCCGCCCAAGCAATAAGCTCCGCCCACCTCGACGGAAGCCATTATTTGCTTATGTTATACAGGATGTTTGGTAGATCGATGCAAAGCCGTAAAGCGGAGCTAGTATAAACTATTTATAATCATTTGAACCGAACTTGTCTTAGCCGAAGTATGACTATTTTTTTTTAGCAAAATTTTACTGATTTTTGATGACAAAACCCAAAATATTGCAGTTAGATGCAAAGAATGGCCAATTTGAAGGATGAGTCATTTATTTCTTATTTTATTTGGTTAAAAGAATGCGTAAACAATCTAATAAAACATAATTAGGGATCTGTGTGATAAGACAATTTTTTTACAGATTTTTAAAGTCAAAGACATTTTGAAAGATTTCAGAAATCTGTTTTTAAAAACGGCATGAAAAAATCAAGGACTGTGCTTTTTTTGTTCAAACATTTTTAAAAACATGCCTTGTTATTGTTCTTTCTTTCGAGGTATCAACTACGCGAATAGTTCAACAATTATTGAAATTAGAACCTACAAACCAAATTAAGGGAGAAAAAATTATTTTTAGGCGAATTATTTAATAGCAAATTTTCATTAAAATCATTTATTATTGGTGTTCAAAAGGTTCGTCGCGGTCTCTAACACCAACACGGGCCCGTCTTCACACTTTTGTTGTTGTTATTTTTAACTTTATCTCCAACAACTTTATCTTAAACATAGGATTGGGCCCCATTTCTTATCGGATAATTTGTATGGCTAGATTCGCTATACCAATTATCCGGTATTCGCTAGAGACTGACAAGTCGTTTGAATCCGAGGCCCCGATATTCGCTAGATGGAGAAGTCATCTTAAAACAAGATGGTTGTTCAGCGCATTGGACATTAAATGTACGGGAGCACTTAAATAATTGCTTCCTTAACAGCTGGATCGGCAGAGACGGGCCTATCCCTTGACCCGCCCGGTCACCCGACCTCACTCCGCTTGACTTTTACCTGTGGGGTCGGGCCAAAGAACTAGTTTATACGAATGTCGAAATAAACAGAAAAGAAGAATTGATTAAGAGAATTAATTCAGCGTTTAAAACGATGAAACTGCAGATGAAGTTAAAATTAACAACAACAGAAGTGTGAAGACGGGGCCGTGTTGGTGTTAGAAACCGCGGCGAACCTTTTGAACACGAATAATAAATGATTTTAATTAAAATGTTCTATTAAATAATCACCTAAAAAAATATTTTTTCTCCCTCATTTGGTTTGTAGGTCCTAATTTTAATAATTGGTGAGCTTTCCGCGTAGTTGAAACCTCGAAAGAACAATAAGCAGGCATGTTTTTAAAAATGTATGAACAAAAAAAGCACCATCCGTGATTTTTTTTCATGCCGTCTAAAAACAGATTTCTGAAATCTTTCAAAATGTCTTTGACTTTAAATATCTGTAAAAACATTGTCTTATCACACAGATCCCCTAATTATATTTTATTACATTATTTACGCATTCTTTTAACCAAATAATATAAAAATAAATGACTTATCCTTCAAATTGGCCATTATTTGCAACTAACTGCAATGCTTTGCGTTTTGTCATCAAAAATCATTAAAATTTTGATAAAAAAAAAATTGCCACACTTCGGTTAAGAAAAGTTCGGTTCAAATAGTTATAAATAGTCTATACTAGCTCCGCTTTACGGCTTTGCATCGATCTACCAAACATCCCGTAATATGTTAGCCATTATGTTTCTTTATGACGTTATCACGTAAAACTCCGTCCGTAAACCGACTTTACAGACAACCAATTTTTTTACCGAATAATGAACATTGTATGCCTAAGAAACATGTTCATATTCGTATAGGTATAACGAGTAACTAAGTCAAAGTGCGGTCTAGTCTTTCCAACTCGCCCTAAAAAATCGTCGTCGGAATAATGGAGGGTAGAAGTAAGAAGTACTTTCTCTGTGTATGAAAGTGTCCGTTAAAATGTGCCACATAAAGGTGACGCTACAATCGCAACCGGGTATAAATTGTCTAACTCAGCACATTTAAATCCGTCAACAACTGCTATATTCACGGATTTATGGCTACATTTATACCATACCTGTGCCTACACTAGCGCCATATTGGCGGGTTTTGGAACTAACACTTCCAAAACCCGTAGCCCGCCCGTAGCTTTATGCAGCAACATGTTACCTCACAGCATAAAACTCGTAGCCCGCCCTTAGCTTTATGCTGCAAGGTAACACCTTGCTGCATAAAGACGGGCACTATAAAGCTAGACACTTTTTCAACTTTCCTCCCCTAACTTCAATTACGTCTACCCTCCATTCGGAATGCTGAATAGAGAATGAGAAGAATCGGTTGTGAAGGAATGGCATAGAATATGGATTTGGTTCGGAATTCTAGATAGACGCCCCAACGTTGACATCAATCTTTTGTCGGTTATTATAGATATTAGTTAGCAGTTCTACATACAATTTGATCAGTGATGCGGAACAGAAATAAAACTAAGTAGGTTCAAACGGATGCGGAGGCAGAAGTGTAAATATTATTTAAAAAAAGAAAGTTGTATAGTTTGATTTATAATACAGCAATCTGCTCCTCATGTTCGTTATAAGTTAGACCAGCTTCGCTAAATAATTTTATTGTTCACAGGCTACGTTTCTCTGATGCTTAGGTTGAGTCAGTTAAGGCCGCACGTCTTCTCGTCTACATTTTCGTTATAAAAACTGAAGTAGAAGCAGAAACGGATGTTAAAAATAGTGCGGAACTTATGCTGTTGCGGAAGCAGGAACAGAGGTCTGTTGCATCCCTAATTTTGTAAGGAACAACTGTTTTTTTTTTGTAATAACAACCGTCGAAAAATTGCTGAGTTGAATCCATAGTAGGTACTATTGTTGCACTCCATAGTACTAATATTGCACCTGTTTTTATACTATAGATTCTTATCTATCTAAGCTAAAATGTAGGCATTTTGTCTTTGCCTTGCAGATATGAAATGCTACAAGAAGCTAAGATTTATTACGACAACAGCATATTTTACCGATCCGATTTCTGAAGATTCACCTTGCCACCCAGTGAAAATTGCAGTGACGTTGTAAAAGCTGAATTAATTTTATAGTCACATTCGTTACCTAACTTGTATTTTTAAAATTGGCTTAGAAAGTCGTATTGTACTGATTAATATTGTAGGTATGTATTTTCTTATTTTTATTATACAATTTTAACTTTAATTCTTTTGAGTTTATTACAAATTAATCGAAAACTGCTGACCCTAACTTTGACGACACGATTGGCGCAGTGGCTGAGTGGTCAGTTGCTGTGCTGCGTGTCGTGGGTTTGATTCCTGCACAGGACAAATATTTGTATGGGCTACAGCTATATTTGTTCCGGGTCTGGTTGTTTGTGTATGTGAGTTCATACGGTTTGGAAAAGCAACCTCGACACAGGAGAAATTCCTGGGGCGGAACCATAGTTTTTTTTTAAATCTAGGTTATGTATTTTGTACTACTTATAAATATAACGTTTTACTGTCTCTATATTATTAAAAAGTGGTATAAAAGTCACCTGCTACAGTGTGTTTGAACAATACATATACAGTATACACAGTATAATTTATGTGGGCAGTTAGATAGATACTATATTGATAATATAAAAATTACCACATAGAGGCTCCCCCACACAGGTGCGTTATTACCGCCAAAAATATCGCATTGCGTTTTTGCGATAATACGTCCCGATTCCTCGTACTTCTATTTCGTCGTTATTGTCGCAGCAGTGTGTAACTTCGTAGCCGTCCTAGTACAAAATGTACTGAAAACAAATATCGCAAAAACTCATGCGATATTATCGGCGGTAATAACGCACCTGTGTGGGGTAGCCTTAATACGGTTACGTATCTACGTTACTTTCAACGAATATGAAGATACTCGTATGTAATTAACTAACTTCTAATTTTTATATTAAGAGTTGATTATAGGTAAAATTTTATAAAATTTATCACTGGGTAATTTCACAGCCGTATAAAATATTTGCACTAGGTAGATATGGAATTGAACATTTAGGATAATTTGAAATGTAAGGTAAAGGTAGGTAGGTACAGTTTAGAATATAGGTACCTATTTAAATCTATTAACTGGATAACAATGACTTTCATTTGACCGAGTATTTCACTAACTATGTACAGATGCCAGCACATCAAGCCACACGAAACTGTCACATTTTCCCAATTGAATATGAACCTTATTCGTGTGTTTCATAGTTGAAAATCTATCAAATACGTTTGATAGATTATAACAGCTTGATGTGCTGACTCTGTACTAAGCATTGACCAGTTACGGCTATTATATGTATTAACTATTTACAATTTATTTTAAAACTAACCTCTGCCCGCGAATAGTTTAATATAAATTGTATATTATAAATGTGAAAGTGAGTTAGTTTGTATGTTTGTTACGTTTTCACGGCTTAAGGCTTGTATACATGCCAATAACCTTGAGCATTTGGCCCGTAGGTACTGAATTTGTGGACGAGTGCCACGGGTGATGTAGACGCAGTCTTTAATCGCACGCATTTTTAATTTATTGTAATAAAAATAATACATATTTGTAAAAAGGAACAAAACCAATTCATTGTCCTTTGTATTGCAAAGCAGTAGATATTTTTTTTTATACTCTTTTGATAAGAAATTAAGGAGTAAAATGGTTTCATCTCAATGATTTGGAGGTGATTTGACTTTTTTTTTTTCTTACTTGATACGTTACCGATAGAAAAATTGTGACTAAATCAAATTACGTAGATATTGTTAGTAAGTAATCATGTAGATTACTAACAACCTTTTTAGATGTAATTTTTCTGTAAATGCCGACGAAAAGTTGCTTCATCTGCATGCTTCTTTCAAGCTTTTTTCGAGAGAGCAGCCTTAAATACTGATCCTAAAGCTTGAACAATAAGAAAGGATATAGGCTACTTTTTAACCCGTAACTTGTTCTTCATTGACATTCACACGGACGAAATTGCGGGCAAAAGCTAGTGTACCATATTAATACATGCCCACAATTTTTAAAATCTATCTGCTACAACCAAACTTACAGCGTTACTCTTACGATATTACTTTATTAGAAGAATTTTAACATCTAAAAACCGTGAGCCATGAAAAAATAATAATGATGAGCAAAACTTTAGGTACAGTCACCAAGAGATAAGTATCCATGTCGTTGAAGTTAACTTAGAAACCGGTAGATGTTTTAGAATAAAATAAAATTAATAGAGAATAAACATTTCAATGATTTAATTAAATTTCATTCGAAAACATCCATCGGTTTCTGAGTGATCTTCAACCATTTCCGATGACCTGCATACCTATCTCTTTTGCTGACTGTACATCTGTGTCCTACAACAAGTCAGTGTGTGAACGGAACAAGTCTGTTCAGTCTCGACTAAAAAGCTAGCGTGACCAACGTGTTAATTTTTGGATAGGTTTTCAAATTAGTGATTGATGCTCGTTACGATAGGTTTTTAGAGCACTGATTAGTCATTTGATTAGTTTTATTATTTTCAGCAAGATAAGAAAAAATCTTCAAATTTAAATTAAAAATAATAAGCGATTTACGTTTTTTTTTAAATGGGAGCTTTGTTTTTTAAATTACAAGGCGTATTGGCGGCGGTCATTTTTCAAAACCCAAATAGCCGTAGATGATGTGTAGAATGTCTCGCAAACGCAGATACAACAGATAACATATTCACTCCACAGCGATTACAATTGAGTGACGACACGGTTGGCGCAGTGGCTGAGCGATTGAATACTGCGCAGTGTGCTGCGGGTTCGATTCCCGCCCAGGGTAAATATCTGTGTGATGAACACTGTGTTTGCCTTGTGGTGCCTTGTGTGGGTGTTGTTTATCTATATGTATATGTATGTATTTAAATGTATTTGTGTATCTATATCAGCTGTCTGACACCCATAGTACAGGGTCTCCCTAGTTTGGGGTCAGATGGCCATGTGTGAAATGTCCCCACATATTATTATTTTAATTAGCCGTACTAATTTTGTTATGTGAACTGCAGAGCAACGGAAAAGTCAATGAAAGGTTATCAACCAAAAAAAAAAAAAAAAAATGCTAATGTATTGAAACCTACATTTACGAATAAATTTGATTTGATTTGACACAACGTAAACACCCGTTGACCCTAAGGCTGCGGTTCCACTGAGGCGGAGTGGAGCAGTGCGGAGCGGGGCTTTGAAGCGGAGTGGAGAAGAGATGTGGATTTCAAGCCATGTGATTGGTGAATCGCGGCACAGCTCGTCTCGGCTCTGCTCCGCTCCGCCTCAGTGGAACCGCAGCCTAAAGCGTTAGGCGTACCAGTAGTACTTATTCATGTGCCGTATAGCTCAAACAAACAGAAAGGTTATCAATGATCTAGGTAGATACCTATACATTTTAATGAAGTATGCAAGCTCAAAGGAAGTAAATAAAACACAAAATAAATGGACCGATTCAGTGTAATTGTGATCATTTTCAATAAGTATAAATGTAATTTTATACAAAAGAACAATTATTATAATATTAGGTACAATTTTTTATGTAGATTTGACTTTACAACAATGAGACGTTACCGAGGCGAAACAAAAGTAAAATAAAGTGATAGGTTTAATCAAAAGATATAATAAAAGCAAATGAAACATCATGATACGCTAAATTGATAGTAGTTAGATCATAAAAATATTTCACGCCGACTAGCAAAACACATTAACATACCTAAGTGTAATCCTCGAAGTATTACACTAGTCATAATTCCATCATTGAGATATTTAATTTAATTATAACAACGTATTATTTGCACCAAATGACGTTTTTTTTTAAATAGGTACTAAGATATTATGATAACGAATGATATGAAAAAGTTCGATTAAAAAAATAGGCGTGGCTTACCTAACACTCACAAAAACAGTTGTAAATTATACGTAACTCCCTACTAAGGGAAAACTGAACTATGCAGGGTCTGTCATGGGAATTGAGACGTAAACACGAATAAACACCGAAAGCTCAACTAGCATTCAATAAATAACTATAGTTAACAAAATAAACGTAGATTATATACAGAAATGATACGATACCAGTCACAGGCTCACAGCTACTTAACAACGTCCTACGCCACTATACCTATATAGCTTTGGATAATCGTAACGACAACACGTTTTGGCTAAAACTAATTTACAATAAAGCTTTTTAGAACAACATTTACATACATTGAAAAATATTAACAAGTGGGGTTCCGGGGCGTTCGCTACTGGTGCTGAAAAACAACTTTTATATCTACACCGTTACCGATAGTTTTAACCGAATATGATTACGAAGAAGACAATCTGAGGCACTTGGTTTAAAAAAATACCAGATTAAGTGACGGTTAGTGGGCTAATTCACGTAACTAAAAAAGTGCTGGTGCAGTGCAGTTGCGGTTAAGTTTCGATCAAAACAACGCTTTTCGTATTCTCTGCCACTGTCAGACACGCTCGCGTCAAGTTCGCGTCACGCGAGCGCATTCTACTGTTGCGCGTCTTTGGTGCGTGCTTCGGAACGCATCATGATCGGTATTCTATTATTCGTTAGACGTCTCAAAATGACAGTTAAAAAGCACTAAAATCTGTACTGGGGTATTATTTTAATATTATTATAACGTCATATTCATTGAAATGTAATCGATCGATATTTTTTCTCATGTGGGTACACCATAAGTAAGTTTGGTGGTCGTACAGTTGACGTGCAGTTCACGCGCAGCCTACGCGCAGTTTAAAGATTATATATTACAAGAATACCGTTTATCACTCAAACTTGAACTTCAACCACAGAATACTTAATAGTACTCTTCAACTACACTACAACTTCATCGGCGCGTCATAAAATTACGTGAATTAGCCCTCACGTCTTCTTACACATCCATATTTAAGCTAACAGTGTTACTGACCGGGTACTTGAGATGACAAGAAAAAAAAAACGAGCACTAGATTACTACCAATCTGTGTGTAGACTCCGCCAAATAAAGTCGTTTTGGAAACAATAGGCTGAATAGTCTACTACCGGTTGGAGCGGTGACGCTCGTGGTCAGCAGTGACGGGGCGGGGGGAGGGGGGCGGCGCCGCTCAGTGCTCGTGCAGGCGCTCGTGCGAGCGGCTCGACGAGCGCGACGTCTTGCGCTGGTCCAGGTACGCGGCCGGGGCCCAGCCCTCGCCCTGACCAGCTAGGGAACAACAAAAATAATGATGATTGTAATAAGTATAAACAAACATTTATGGCAAAATCTCAAATTATGAAACAAAAGGTAGAAAGACCGCGCGGAACATTGAGGCCAAAAAAGGAAATACAAATTCAAAAGCGAATACTTTCAACGCGCTTCGTGCTGTACTGACACGAGTCAGTACAGCACGAACACTAAAGTCAATGTGTGTTCTGAGCTAAAGTTATTTTTCACTTTTTAGTTTTTGAAGGCGGTTGTCTTTTTTTGTAAAAAGCTTTTTTTTGGCTTAACTATCACTGTTCCGCACGGTCTATCTGCCTTTTGTTTCATAATCTGAGGGCCAAATACTCAAACGCTACTCAATTTTAAGATGCCGTTAAGTCTCGTACTGTCACAGTCACTTAATTGACTAAAGTGTTTTAGACATCATGAGACTTACGGCATCTTAACATTGAGTAGCGTTTGAGTATTTGGCCATCTGGTTCTTAAAATCTACTGTAAAAACTGAAAGCAATTCAGGGACTCCACAATTTATCACACATTTAGAACCTGACTTGAACGTAAACTGCAGATAGAACCTGTTATCTTGGCGTAAACAGTTTCGGCCTTACCGATCAGTAGTATTATATTTTTTGTATACGTATATTACAAAAACACAAGTCGGTCAACGTCCGTACACTTGTTTTGTGGTCACGGGTCACGTCGTAACTTTCACTTTGTGGAGAGATACCGTGGTCTGTCTGAGTACAGTACCTCTACCTCTGTGAACACCTAGGTGAAGTGAGCTGTCATCTGTTCACTACAATGGGATGAGAGCTCACTTCACCTAGGTGTTCACAGAGGGATATTGTAACAGAATAGCACTGTATAGGTGAGTACGTACCCGCGAGCCGCACGTACCACCAGCCGGCGCAGCCCACCTTGAGGAGCTCGGCGTGCTGCCCCTCGCGTAGAGACACCTCGCTGGGCCCCACCGCTGTGTAGTCTGACAGCGCCACCAGCGCGCACCCCACCGCCTGACACGTTACAAACCTCTTAGTACCAACATACATACCTCTCTACTGGCTAGCTTGCTACGTATTGCTTTATATTACTGACATGTTTCACTGTGAGTAAGGATCCTTTCAATTTCAATGGTTGTTGCAACTTTTTACATCGAAACTTGTATGCGGTGATGTAATTGTAAACGACATGAGCGCTTAAAAGAGGGTGGGCAAAAATACAGACGGACCGGTCCCGACGACCAATAACGACCAGATTTATAACAGTTATGTTATTGGAAAGCTCTTTTCATTACTAATTCTGTGGCAGTCTCTAATGGCTGTGCGAAAAAAGTTATTTAAGTACTTAGCTGAAACGAAAATATATAAGTAGGTATCTACAGTTGTATTCAAAAGTAGTCCAAATTCGAAATTATTTGTTATACTTAACGAATTTTCTTTAGATTTAACACATAACATTTCTTTGCAGCAAACCTACCGCTAGGGACAATTTGAACCTAATGGTGATGGGAAAATAAAACCAACCTCCCAACCTGTCAAGTCCATGTAGCTTTATAATAACATGGAAAATTATGGTCGTTATTGTGAGCCATTATGTCCACCATCCTTTTTTTGTATGAACATTAGGATTTTTCGAAAGTAAGTAACAAGGAAATTTATTATTGCGTTTCTGTCTTGACGCAACAATCGCTGAATTGAAAGCACTCTTGGTTTTAATGGAGTTCAGTTTCTCTACTACATGTTTCAATGTTGCATCGACTTTTAGATATAAATATAATGTAGGTCCAGAAACAAGTGTGTTGTGTACTGTCGTTTCTAGCGTTGTAATGACTGTAGTAATCATAATGTAGTAAATAAATACACCATTCATCCTGTACATCGATCAACATGCATTCCTTCACCACTGGTCAAACAGAAAGAGTAGAACCACATTTGAAGTCAAATATCAACTCACAAATCTGTGACGGCTTCTTTGGCTTGATTTAAATTTTACAATGCTCACCATTATTAACTTTGGTAATATATTTTTGGTAGGTAAATGGACCGTCCATTTAAGCCAGCTTTATTTGTATGTTGGTAAATAAATGAGCTAGATATTTGACAGTAATATGACTCTAAACACAAACATGCATTTTCATTCTGTAAAGTAAGTTAAGTAGATATATAATACAAAAAGTTTCCTTGTTGTATTTCCATCTACTTAGGTATATAAGTAGTTAGTAGTTTGACCAGACCATGCATGTTAGTAAAGCGATTAAGTAATATAACATTAGATAACACTGATATTAATACATTAATCAAGTAATTGTTGGGTAAACAGTTATTGTAGTCATAAACGATAGAGACAGTCATAAAATACTTGTAAAAGATAAATATAGAATTATGTTGATAGTTGTCTTAATATATCAAAAGTAGGTAGGTAGATATTACATATCAATATATAAGTATAGACAGTTCCCAAATAAGGTATAGTCGCACTAAACACTCCAGTTATATGTAGTTTATAAATATTCATAATATACGTCCATAAGTCCAGTTGGTTCGAGTGCTAAAAATCTCAAAACTGATTCTCATATTATGAGTTTTTATAAGTAGCTACTTTACTACAATTTGAAGGTAGATGGATATGTTGCTGTGATTACAACCTGATCATCTGATTAGAGATAAACTTTTTGTGGCGGTAATTTGTGGAACAGATTAGCCCATTATTTGGCAGTACTAGCATACTCAGATTGTGTTTGGCTATATCAAAATGAATATGGGTGTGTAAGCTCATAATATGTTTGATATCAATTTTGAGACAAGTAATATAAATACATATTATAGTATAAGTAGTATCAGAAATCGTGTCACACTGAAGTAAACAAAACATTACAGTAAAGCTATTTGATTGCACGTCCAAAGCGGTGGTCAGTGAATGATGCAAGCTGTGATGCTGTGCTTAGCTGTGTCCAATCACGCTATATATCTTCTTAACCTCGTTCGTAGGTCATTAATTTTGCATAATGACTATTTATAGACACACACGTATACAAAGATTCACTATGATGTAAATACGGGACAATTCTGAAACTGCACTAAATGACTAATTGGTTTTAGATAGTGCACACAGTCTTGTGTAATTTTAATCAAGCGAGGTATTTATGCACTAAAATATATTTATGTCATAATAATAAGGAAGATATACGTATGTATTACATAATATATAGGTAGGTACTGTGTTTTCGCTAAATGTTTCGTGATATTGTAATACAAAGATAGAAATAATATTTATCGACACTGACGTAGTATAACATTTAATCGAAGCAAGCGCATAATTTAACATAAAAACCAATAAGCACACTGACAATGAGTGACATAACAAACAAAACATGACTTACACGATAGTTAATGTTCAGCGAAACAACCGAAATATCCACGTTCTCTTTGGTTAGATAGTTTAAACTTTGGATATAAATTCAGTCTCTTTTTTTTCAATATGTACAAAGCCTTTACTGGCTGTGTGCTCGAAACATTAATAATATTCAGTACTGTGACACGTAAAACGTGGATGTGGCTTGTGCGGAGCCGGCCACTGAAAAGAACTGTACCATTCTGTGGATGGTACCGTTGAGGCCGACTGCCACGGCCTCCGTCACCTGTAGAACAATACAACTTAGAGCACGGCGTTCGTTACACATCGCCTGGGACAGTCCCCACCCCCTCTGGGTAGGTGTTGGTATCTGGTGAGGTGCCACGTGGACCGTGCAGTTACTAGATTCATAAGTTTTCAGTGCTAGTGTCGCTAAATCATTTAAAAGGAACTAAAAGCGATGATGGCTAACTTAACTTTTATGCTGTGAGGGCGTGAAACCTATTGGACTAGGGCAGGACGTTATGATTTTAATCGTGTATGGAGAATTTGTAGTACCTATTTACATAATTTACACGACTAGATCTAAGTAAGCAGATACTACAAATTCTCTGACGATGCGCATGTTCTACCACCGTTTGACCAATATTTGAATCCCGTAAGTATCCATAATTTAGACAGGTAATGTTATCGGGAAGCATCATGTGCGTGGGGTTGCCAGCGTTGTCATGCGCTACCCGTGACTATTCAGCCCGCATTCCTTTAAAAATACACTTTACACTTACATAAAGAGTGGGTTTCACTTCACTCAACACTGCAAACCCAAAATTAGTTGGCATTAATTTAAGAGACCCACGGTTTAGTAAAGCTACCCTGACAGTAAGCACTCAGTCATTAGTTAGTAGTCGTTACCGGAGAGGACATTTAAATGACATAAAATTTACTGTAAATACACGTTATTATTTAAGAACAGGTACATTTTCTGCAACCCATATTCCAACATGAATACCCCAAAAACAACATTTAACAAATAAATTCCTGTTCTAATTTGTTTAGATCAAAATTATCATTACATTAACAATTTTATTTGGAATATTGATTGACTAAGTAAATTTTAAGATGAACCACACTTATCAAAATTGAAGGCTGTCCGCTGCGGTAGGCGGATGTCCGCGACGGATGATCCGTCGATGAAGTTACAGGAGGTCGTGTCCGCGCCGGCCAGTCGCGGACGTAAGTTATAAGATCATCGCTTACTATAACGGAACCGTCTGAACCCGCATCGAAAAATCTAACTGCCAGCGCACCGTTCGCGAACCGTAAACATTTCAATTTGTTTGTCATTATAACATTTACTTTAAGGCTCACTATCCTTCATATCCTATCCTTGAATGGCAAATGATTCGCAGTTATAGTGAGCGATGACCTTAACGTAGCGGGCGTCATAAGGACGCGGTTCTATTGACAGCTATTAACTATAAAACTATTATATTGCCATTTCTGTCTAACCTTGTGGATCAAATTGCAGTTCAGCTCTTAACTTCAAAATAGCTCCTAGCTGCTAGGTAATAGCTGTCAATGGGATTGTGTCCTAACTTTAGTTCAGTTTATGATCAGGCTTTTTTATATTGTTATAGGCTTGCGTTTGGCCGCAACTCACCTGATCTTAAGTGATGATGCGGCCTAAGATGGAGCACGATTGT
Organism: Charanyca ferruginea; assembly: GCA_947361185.1. Taxonomy (NCBI): domain Eukaryota; kingdom Metazoa; phylum Arthropoda; class Insecta; order Lepidoptera; family Noctuidae; genus Charanyca; species Charanyca ferruginea. The sequence goes on along the minus strand of OX376058.1, from coordinate 22,808,375 downwards.
CTAGGAAACCGGTTCACTCGTGCCTTGAAGATACCCAGATTATATGTATCGGGGAATAGAGAGGCGGGCAGTGAATTCCACAGTCTGGCAGTTCGCACAATAAATGTGGAAGCAAAGCGCTTGGTTCGAGACCGTGGAACTTCAACCGTATAGCGGTGACGCGGTCCGGTGATGGAATGGGGATGGGGGAATTAAGTTGTGCAATTCCAAAGCACACTCCAAAATTTACTCGATAAAAGACCTTAGTCAATCAACCTTCCCTACCCAGTACATACACGGCGGACACACTATGTTAGCACGTGGTACATACCGGCGGGTGGTCCGGCTCGTCGTCGTCGTCGTCGGAGGGGTCGGTGGACCAGCAGGGCTCGTCGTGCGTGTCGCAGGAGGCGGCGCGCGTGGGGTTGGGGACCACTACCGCCGGCTTCTGCGGCAGCGCGCTGGGCGGGCCCAGGTCCCATGAGCTGGCTTGGATTAGTGTTCTGTGGGAATGGTGAGTGAAGGATATTGTATAGGTAATTGCTACAATTTAGTCACTAGAGACTTGTTACGATAATTTTTATTTTATTTAAAAAAATACAAAAGAAAACGTTTTTATCTTTAATTGACAACAAATGTTGTATGTGACATATTTTTAACATGCATTATTATTAGGTACGTTATATAAAAATTTTTAGTTTTTCGAAATTATGTAGGTACTTTTCATTCTTAATTTTAACTTTGAAATGTGAAGTATTTTAAAAAGACGTAAGCGCCAAATGACGTCATATTTACGGTGGAATAGTGTTTTATCCTTTGCTTTACTGCGACCCGTCAAAAAAAGTGTTATCATTATTCATTTAAGTGACATTGACATTTGTGTCTTATTCGACGTTAATGATTTCATCTAAACCATCGAAATGCTTACGCAAAGGTAACTACCTCATTCCGCCGTTTATGTGACGTCATCGCATGTTTTTTGATTTTACAAATTTTTCTCAGAAATAAAGAAATAAAAAGATTTAAAAATATATATTTGGACTCAGGATACGAAAATAAAGAAATGGTATTTTTGTTTTAAGGTCGTGTCAGTTTTGAAATGTTGTCAATTGTGTGTAGGTACAAAGATATTTATCTAGTCAATATGCAGCATCACAATAAAGGAATTTTGTCACCTAATGGCGCCTCTTCACAATCGGCCATGATGGGCGATAACACGCGAGCACGATCGTGTGGACGGGGTACTCGCCTGTAGTCGCCCATCATGGCCGGTAATCGTCGTCGTGATTGCGGCGATCGGCGACTTGTCGGTTTTTTGAACACACATCAAAGGGAATCGCTTGTAGTTGCAAGCGCGTGCCCACACAATCGCCGATCATAGACATTCATTATTTTTTTATTGAATGTATTATAATACTGTATATTTTCTATAATGTATTTTTTATTATTTTATTAGAATGTATAATCTATCTATGGGAAAAAAATATTTTTAAATGACTAGGCAGATTTAAAACTAAGATTTATTTTCTCCAGGCATTCTTCGAACTGTGAATCCATAATAATTATGTTCGCATAACTAGATAAAATGTGTATGGATAAAAGCATTTTTTTTTTATTTTATTTAAAACAAATGTAGATTATGATGTTAGTAATACCTTATATCAGCCTAGGTCCCTAGGGTATTTTAGGAAAGATCACATCTATCTCCTGCATTAAAAGGAGAATCTGACTGACGGCTTTTTTAATATATAATTATTATTCCCTATTACGATGAATGCTCAAACACCACCATCTTCTCTTTTTCCACTTTTTTTTCGCAACTTTTCTTTCAACTACATTCGTAAAATGACTGTACACGGAAATGAACTCAAATTAATGGTAGCTGCAGCTATAACCTCCACGTCCACCTTGAACGCTTGCCCCTCAATAAATGATTACGGACGATTGTGTGGACGCATGCACGATGATCGTGACAATTACGTTACCGATCACAGACCATCAACGAGTGCCGATCATAGCCGATTGTGTAGAGGAGGCATTAGGTATAACTTGTGTTGAAGCTGCCTCAGCGTCCTTTCGTATGATTGGAACATCCGAACCCTCCAAGCAGCCCCACATACCTGTGCTGCGCGCTGTACTGCCGCACGCGCTCCCCCTTCAGCTCGTTGAGCTGCTCCAGCAGCACGCGCTTGACGCGCTCCACCCAGGCGCGCTTGACGTCTGCGCTGGCGGCCGTCAGCGTGTGCACCTCGGCGCGGCCCTGGCGCCACACCTCGAACTTGCGCACGTCGCCCTTCACGGATTCCGTCAGCCCGATTTGTGACATCTGTGTGTGGAAATAAGAGTGGAATGGCTGTGACTAACATTATTCGTGAGATGCCAATTTTGTAGGATATTTAAATCGAATAGATCATTCTCGAATTTATTTACAAAATATTATTTTCTTATTTATGCGCAATAACGTCACAAAAACTGACTCAGATATGTAAATTTTTAGGCATTTTCTGGCAATCTACCTCTTAGGGTGAACGTTTAACTTCTCAAATCGGCTCATTTGACAGCCTATTTGGTCACTAATAATTTACACGGACTACACAAAACTGCCTAGTAAACGGTTATTCATTGATCGTTTGAGTTTCCTGATGGAATCCTGTGGGATCACCTGCCACTCTTCGACTAAATTCAGTTTATTGCATACAAATTGTAAAAAATTATATGAGCAACGCGCAATGATGTGATTCCAGATTACAGCTCGCGAGTGTATTGTAGTGTATTTCGTAATAAACTAAATTATACTAGTCAACATTAACAACCATGCAAATGATTAAATACCATTACATTTAAGAAGCAATTTTCGTTTCAACTTTTGAACATCACTGAAAAATTTAAAAGAGCTAAAGAAATATTAAATAAAACTAACCTGTAAGTCATGTTTGAAGTGGTAGGTGGCCTTATTATGGCTGTTCTTGGTTGCAGGCTTGCAGAACAGCATGGCCTTCTCGTAAAGGAAGATGTGTCTCCGCCGCGGACGTATCCTGAGGCGCAGGTCGCGTTTGTTCTCCGAAACTACAAGGAATGAGCCCTGCATCAGCAGCTCTCCTTGCTGACTTAGGTCCAGCTGGGAATGAGGGAATTATGATGGTGTTATGTTTTCCTAATATCTGCTTTGTTAGCAATTTGTATGGAGATGCTATTGGGCACTGATACGTCAACCCAGGGCCAACTGAGTCCGTGTGTTTAAGAGGTTTCTTCCCGATATGTCTAACGTCACCGCGAGATTAAGAGAAGATTGAAAAATATTTTGTTTCATCCAACAATTGCGTTGGATGAAACAAAATATTTTTTTCACTCACTCGTCTGTTTCCGAACAGACGAGTGAGTGAGAACACGATAACATCGCACGAAAATTGCCGCGCAAAGTTGTTACAAAACTTGTTCCAGGAAATATGTGTTTTTAATAAGCCTTACAAGTTTTTGATAAAAATATTTGTAATTTAAAATCTCCATCATGTGCAAGGTTTCTATGCTGCTGTTTTCTTTTTAATTTTTCAATGTATGAGTGCATTGTGAACGGCCAAAGTTCGGATAAAAATTGTGCAATAAAGCTGATTTTCAGACGTGTTTACTGAATTTGTTTCTCAAAAATATTTTTTTTTGTTACTTATGGACCTAGATATAAACCACAAGATACCTGAGTGTTAAAAATATTTGGCGGAAAAATTGTTATAACGGCGTAATCACGTACGAGCGTTAGTATAGGAACTATGAACAGTTGGCGACCCTTAACTGTAGGAAGAGCCTAATTCAGTGTCCAGAATCGTACCTACCGGGTACCGGACTATCGACCGGGAAGGAGTTGACAATGAAAGAGAATTAACGACAGGGTTGACGCAGTGGCAAAACGATAGGCTCCATTCCCCCAGGTTAATTGCTCTAGGTCTGGTTGATTGTGTGTGTGTGTGATGTTTGTAAACGCATCCACGATACACATACGGTTTTTTTTAAAGATATATTAAATGTTCTCTAGATTAGTTTACTGGAATTGATCAGAAGATGAAACAGGCTGCGATTTAACTAAGATGCCTCTTGTTAGATGGAACCGACTTGAACGTAGTTTTGAAATGCCTCTAGGCGTGCATGATGGAAAGGTGTAACCGTGTGATATTATTTAAAATAAACAGAAGAGACTAGCTGTGTTATCCATACAATAAACCCATCAATCAATCTTATGAAAGTGGCAGGAAAATCAACAGGTAATTGAGTTTATAACTGTATCGCATGCCGTAGTGCAAACATGCATACGTTAATGAGCTAATCTTCTGGTCTGTAATGACATGCTTGACTAACTGTACCTTGATTTCATTATTACTTTGCGCGCTTATTTGAGCCTTATGAAGGTATTAAGTTGTTAAATTTGTATTCGTTATTTATTATGGAAATAGTGTTGGTTTACTTAGAAGAGCTCTTGGCTAAGTAAAAACCGTACGGATCGCTCGGTCAAGGTTAAGCTACACTTGCCGCGGTCGGTCTGTGGATGGGTGACCATACATTTTATACCGGGTACCCTCCCGAGTGCCTCGGAGAGCACGTAAGGCCGTTGGTCCCGGCTGTCATTCGTAGATCTTTGGAAGTCGTTATGGGTTGTCAGAAAGTCTCACATTATATTGTATTAATATATTTTTGACAAAAATGAACATGGCGGTTGGGAGTATTGTCATGCTCGCTCAAATGTCTCGCTGATAGTGGCGCGTGTGTTGGATCATTCGGCTCCCTTCAAAATGGTTGAGCTGAATGGTGCTGATTCACGCGTCATCTTCGTGAACGGGCGCTGTCAGTAGAGAAAGATCAGCTCTTATCTGCCATGGACTTTATCTTGCTTCTTTTTTATGTTTTGTATTGCTAGATTAAGTTCATAGTTTTCACATATAGAAGCCACTAGAATCATGTAACCAGTACTTTGTAAAAAAACTTGATTTAAAAGAGTGCCCGTGGAGTTTCTTACCTACGTTTTGGAACGAGCAGCTTCAACTCTCTGACTAACTGACCGACACCTTGACAATTCAAAAGTGCCTGTAAATGGTTTCATTGAAATAAATGCTTTGACTTTGACTCACAATCAGTCTCACCAAGGGGTATCATGTTACCCAACTTAACTGGGTTGTGGAGGTCAGATAGGTAGTCGTTCAATATAAAACACAGGTATTCAGCAGCATCCGGTTAGACCAAAGACTATAAAACCGAAAGCCAAACCCAAAATGGTTGGGAAAAGGCTAGGCAGATAATGACGTACGTATTCTTACAAGGCTATAAGTAGGTATTTAGTTATTGTCTTCGTGTGAAAAGATAATGTAAACGCGAGATAATGGTATCTATAGCACAATTTCACGCTTTACCTCAGTTTCTCGAAATTCCGTAATAATGTAATCGAGCGAGATAAGTCGTTTATATTCAAAGTAGATATCTAAAATTGCTACTGACACGGAACTGCTTAATTTTCTAATTCGCTACGTCCCTGATGATTTGCTTGATGACGGCTGTACGAAGTGATGATCTTCTTTAGCTACATTGACTTTAGCAGATCATGTTTTTTTGTTATATTCCTGCCAATCTAAGAAGTCGGATTTGACATATCATCTGTTAAATAAAAATCTTCTGTGCGTGTGTATGAAAGTGAACTCCTCCTCAACGTCTGGAGCGATTATGATGAAATTTTTTGTGTGTGTTCCAGTAGATTCGAGAATGGTTTAGATTCACAATTGGACCCGGTAGGTGGCGCTGTAGTCGCTTAATTTATTTTTAGGGCAGGACAACGTCTGCCGGGCCCGCTAGTATTTGAATATGCCTAATTCGGTTTAACTTAAGTGCTTTTTTTAAATATAAAGCTAAACTTGTGATGCTAACGAATGATACTCGTTGTTATAGTGTATGGGTAACATAGTAATTAATTAGGATTATGAACATGATTTTTAAATTTCTTACGTACTACTTCGAAAGAAGAAAAGTTTAATCGGACTTCTTACGTTGTCAGGAGATTAATCGCAATATTGTCTTTCGTCCATTTTCAACAAATACTTAAGAATCTAGTTTACATTTTTTTTATGTTCAAACTAAACTATTTTGATGTTATTTTATGGATACAAATTACAATCTGGTAATAAAAATGAATCGTTGTTCGTCAGTCTCGCAAAAACTCGAGAATCTGGCTCATTTTGGTATTGAAATATTTGTGGAAGTCCAGGAAAGGTTTATACGGTCAGAAAATTGAAAAATCAATTGACAGGACAATGTCTGTCGGGTCAGCTAGTGGATGTATATTTTTCAATGAGTAATACTAACTAAATAGAACAACCTATTATAAACGTGAAACTGCACGAAATTAGATGAATTTAGTTATGGAATGTATTCTACATTAGGTAGGATCACAGATGACATAATACAGTAGGGTACTTCCATTGTCTGTCAGACCCACGGATATCGAGACCACTATTAGCAACCACTCAATGGCGCCGATTCCCTTGTTCACAAACTACAATTAGGCATTTTTCATCTCTTACTACCAGGCAGCTGAAGAAAAGGACGGCGACAGACAAGAACTAATTTAGAGATGTCAAATTAGTTTTTCCCTTGAACTTCGCAGTGGTTTTAATCAATACGTTCAGAAATGACAACTATAATATGTATGTATTTAAAAGAAAAAAAAAATGTATTTGTGTATGTATATCAGCTGTCTGACACCCATAGTACAGGGTCTTCCTAGTTTGGGGTCAGATGGCCGTGTGTGAAAATGTCCCCCACATATTATTATTATTATTATTATTATTATTATAATTGTATGAACATTTTAGATCAACTTCTTAGCTGTACAAGATTAGCTGCTGCGTTGCGTGTCGCGGGTTCGATTCCTGCACGGAACAAGTATTTCTATGACCTACAGGTAGTGGTTTGGAACCTAGTTGTTTATGTATGTTAGTTTATTTATTTATTTATTATTCGGAAAGTTTGTACGATTTATACACATAATCGGATCGGATACGTAAACAACAATACTGTACAATTTTCGTTTTTTAATACCTATTTTTTACGCAGATATTTTTATTTTATCTATTAATGATGTCGATTAACGAGTTTAAGGGATCGCCCTCTATTGTCTCATTATAATACAGTTCAATACTCACAGGCACGCCGGTGATGGCGATCTGGTGCATGGAGTCGTTGACGCACTTGAGCACGACAAGCATGCAGTCCAGCGCTGACTGTAGACCCGTCGTCATTGAGCCGCACTCGCCGTACCGAAGCAGATCCTGTAAACAAAACATGTTGATAAGCGTCGAAGCCGTAGCAGTTAATTGTTTGTCGTTCCTTCCTATACGGAAAATAAAACGGTATATTGGTAGAACATGATGCCGGGACACTAAGGAGCCATCGCACAGCTAAAACTGGTAGCGATAAGTTGGCATTCTTGGAAGATTGATGAAGTTTTGTTGCGCGCTCGCGAAACTAGCAAAATCGTGTGACAGACACATAATGCAACGATATTGTGGGTGGAGTTTATTTAAACCACATCAGAATATAAAAATAGGAAAGATATGTGTCACGCTTGATATTAGTAGTAAACCGCATGATCCATTGAACAATGGTGCAAAATGTGTAGGGATTATTCATGTTTAGTTTATTATACAAGGTGTAACGTTAAACACGCAAAACCTCGGACACCCCAAATGATTTTTAATTCAATTAAACTAATTCTGAAAGAAAAAAAATCATAAAAAAATTTTTTAAGGTTTTATGTGCTGTTTTAGTTTTACCAAGACTCGTATTTGCATTGAAATAAGAACTATTATTATCACGCGTATGAGAAAATTTAAATTGGACGACAACCATTTGTGTTTGTTTACCTATTTTGGCAGGTTTGCGCACGTGATGGCTTGACTTATTAATAAATAGACAGGGCAACATGTATAATGAAGATTTTTTGAAATGTGACCTATATTAAAAAGTGGTTCAATTGATTCTGCTCGTTATTCTAATCAAACTATTTTCAGGTTTTGCGTATTTGACGTTACACCTTGTATAATAAACACAGGGTAAAAATCTAATCTTATTGATAACTAGCACTTTGCCCGCGACTTTGTCCGCGCCAATTTTTACAAGGATCCCAAATTTTTTGATAATGCAATATAGCCTGTAGCACTCAGGGATATTGTAGCTTCCTATTGGTAAAAGATTTTTTGAAATAATCCGATGAGTAGTTCCGGAGATTACCCCTACATACAAACTAACAAACCAATTTTACCTCTTTCTAATATTATTATAGATAAAGATTGAGAGAATTATAAGTTAAATTCCTCTAGACGGGGTCACGGCAAACCATAGGGAAGACAACGAGATGTCCAAAAAGGTCATCTTTGAGCAAAAAAAAAACGCAGCATTAAGGCACCCTTAATGCTGCGTTTTTTTTTCCTATTCGATTGCTAATTCGCTATCTAATTGCTATAACGGCGTAGCAGCATTGACACACACTAGTACAATACAATGGTCTGTTTGTGTGCATTAGAAAAAAAATACGCACGAAATAAGCACGAATCGGCAAACGACAGCGCGCGATGTTTTACAGTGATTTTTAAAATAATTGTCTAAAATAAATATCATACTGTTTTTTCTGAATTTTATTGAATACCGAAAACTGACACGACATAAGACTTATGTCGTGTCAGTTTTCGGTACTTTTTATTTTACACTAAAACACTTAGTGTTTTGGTGTAAACTGGAGTTCGTATAACGGACTGAAAAATATTCTGTATATTAAGCATAACATTTCATTTCATAAAATAAATATATCAGTCATGTTTTTATTCAAATACTGGTGAAAAAAAATTGTCAAAGTGAACCGATATTCTACTTTTTCAATATTGTTTTTTAATACATAATAGTAATATTTTCGTAATTTTGGCTCTGTAGTACACTTTAAGACCGTATATCCTGTTGGAAAAACGCATAAAACATAATATTTTGGCATATTGTAATGGTTGCATTCGTCCTGAAAGTTAACTCTGACGTCTATTTTCGTAAAACGATATGAAAGGATTGTCTTCGCTTCAAAAAACCATAATTAAAAATTATACTTTTACTCTGTAGCTCCCTAAATCAAGACTTAATCTTTTCGAAAACTGTAATTGTCTTCAAATAACCTGCTCACATCATTACGATATTGCTCTGGGCAAAACGCGAAAACATGAAGTTTTCGTCACGAATCGAATACACGCTCTTAAGAATTGATTGAGAATTGGGGCAGCCTTCCCCAAGACATAGCAAGCTTCCAATAATAAACAAATCAGTTTAAATAATAATAAAGAAATAATAATATGTGGGGACATTTTCACACACACAATATATAATATGTGGGGACATTTTCACACACGGCCATCTGACCCCAAACTAGGGAGACCCTGTACTATGGGTGTCAGACAGCTGATATACATACACAAATACATTTTTTTTTGTAAATACATACATATATAGATAAACAACACCCAGACACAAGGCAAACACAAGTGCTCATCACACAAATGTTTACCCTGGGCGGGAATCGAACCCGCAACACGCTGCGCAGCAGTCGATCGCTGAGCCACTGAGCCAACCGTGTCGTCAAAATTGAAGTCGAAAAAATTGCAGTATATATTGTCACGATCTAAGATAAAATTTAGTAGTAACCCTAGAGATACATGGTAATGGTATACCGCTGGCCAGCAATAGACAATAGAGCGTTGCAGTCGTTGGATGATTCTTATGCCAAGTGGTAGATTAGACACTATATAACCCAGTGGAGTACTGACCTTCAGCAGCAGCTGGTACTTGGTGATCCGCTGCACTGGCTTGAGTAGGTAGGCAGCGAGAGGAAGCTTGTGTCCCAATCGGAGCTGGCACGCCTGCAGGAACAGATGCGTGTCCACTAGGGTCTCGCGCAGTCGCTCAGACCGCGGAATGTTTTGGCAATAGTAACTGTACAGCCGAAAGAATGTGTCCCTCTGTTGAAAACGAAAAATACATTATTCAATATTTTCTTATGAAATAAATGCAAAAATGAGAAGGTGAGAGAAATTACATGAATAAGCATTGATTTGTAAATGCAATGTTGTTAAAATACCGGTCATATTGTTTCTTATATAATTAACAAAACTAGTGGAGAATGTATTAGTTGAAAGATTAATAAATACCTGCGAGATTGGATGATGAACTGAATTAGTAATTGTTAAAAGGGTAATTATATACGGGGTAACGGAAAGGTTGAAGATGGAAGGCGATCCGTAAGATCCTTGAAATAGGCTACTTTTAGCAACACATGAAACCGGAACTAAGAAGGTCTTAAAATTTTATTTACGAACGAAAAAATATTCCACTTGAAGTAATCTTATGATGAAAAGCATTAGTGATTGTAAACAATGATAAATAAACTTACCTTTTCAACAAAACATAAAGCAACAAGTTCTGTTGCAGATATAGATTTCTCTAAATCTTTTAGGAACACGTCTTGGTGGAATGTGAACAATTCGTGTAAGTTGCCGAATAAGACGTCCGCCTGGCCAACTAGTGATGCAGGTAACAAGTGTTGGTTTTCTGGTTTTTCAATCTCCTCTTTGTAACCCTGAAAGAGGAATTAATAAAAGAATTGTAATTTCAACTAAATATAAGAATTAAAGGATCGTGAATCGTAAAACTAGTGTACCGGATTGAGAAGTGATGTACAATGGCTAATAGTATCACACCAGTCCTGCAAGCGTCTATCATAGTCCTCATAGATGGTCTCCAAGCATTTACATTCTGAAGGCGTTAAACTGTGACTCATTTTCCAAAACATCGTTTTTTTCTTTAATAACTGTAGCGTTGACGTCCAATTACTAAATGTTTGGTTGCGGTTCAAGCTTTGTGTTTTTATTTTATCATGAACATTGCTTTGTTTTTCATTACAAATTCGTGAAGCATAGGCGTAGCTGTAATGATTATTGCTTGTAGATTTGAGACATTTGTTTGGCTTCCGACATGACAAGGTAGAGTGTAAACTTCGTACGTAACTATCGGTGTTACTTCTTCTATACAGAGTAGAATCTCTTTTACTACTGTGTGTGCAGTGAGACACTGATGAACGATGATCTTTTATGGTATGGTTCCACTCTTTCATTATTCTTTTGTAATCTTTGAGGATACTTTTTAGGATATCCTCTGAGTTTTTACTGCTTCCCATTGTATTTCTTAGCTCGGTACAGCTGGATGATTTCAACTGAGAATCTTTTGAAACCACTGAGCAAGACAAATATTCAGGTGTTGATAGATCTACATCTAGACACCCATACAGAGGATTCTTTACCAATTCCGGAACATCAAGTACTGTAGGCGCAGTGGTAGTGAGAGATTCTCCGGTTGTGTCCTCTGAGGCAGTAACCGCGTCGGAATCCGGTAAGTAAGTTATTTTTTCCTCACTTTTTTGCATGTACTCATAACCGGGTAGTGTTTTACCGTAAAAGAAATTTCCAGTGAACGGTTCCATACGCACCGGTTTAATGTTACGAGGGTTATATTTAACACGACTACTTTTTCCCACATCACTCACTGATTTCTTGCACTTTTTGTCACGAAGCTTCCCTCTTTCGAACAGAGATATTTGGTTAGTGTAGTCACTGAAGAGTGTGGAGTCGGATGCTGCTCTGGTGAGTCGTTTTTTCTTTGGTGCGGTGGGGTTGTCGTTTTTTCTGTAGTACCACGAGTAGGAAGTGCCGACGCTAAGATTCGCGGAAGATTTATGGAGGTCGTATTTTCCATATTTCATGGTGCAGAGGGAGGCGAAGTGTAACAAGCGACCGAGAGCTTGCACTGGCGTGCACCTGGCGAATGAGTAGCATGCATTGTGTTCCGCTTGAGGGGCTGGCGCAGTCGGTTGCGTGCGGTGCATCCAGTGCACTAGATAGACGTACTGAGTCGCTTAGCTGCGACCAGTGCGGCGGGAGGGACACAAACATTTAGCACACGCACTACATTATGGCCGGTGATGGCACATTTGTTTTTCAGAGCGCAGCGATGGCATGGAGATATGCATGTGTTTTCTTCGAACTAATCGTCCGTGACCAAACGTTGATTTGATCTAAATAACATCCATATCATTTGCTGCAAGTAGCCTGGCCCTTTTATTGTGATATACACTTATACGGTTATACCCAACTATAATTACATTAGGATGTGATCTATCACATTATATACATTAATAGTTTTACAACTATTATTACGACGAATTAATATAACTTTCGTTACTATTGTGTGTATGAGTGAGTTGCATGTTCTCTCACGTACACACGTAGGTACATGCAGAGTGATTAATTTTGCCAATTAGGTATAACAGCTTTGGTTTAAGGTTCATAAAGTTAGTGTGTCACATATAATAGCATCGCCATATTGGGCAGAACTATCAACACAGTTGAGTTACGTGGTCCTGGCACCAGAGAAAGGCGTGTTTGCTTTCGCTTCTTATTCCAATTCTGACACTATGTATGTATGAATATTTAAGAGAGTTGGTTCGACAGGTTAACGGTCTTGTTTTTATATACAGACATTTTGGCGCATGACGTCACGCGAAAAAAAAGTGTGAGCATCCGTTACAATAAGTTACATCCTTTATCCCAACATCTGGACCACAAAAAAATGCTATGCTGGGTGTGATTTGTCAGCTGTTGTGGAATTCCCTATCCGATTTATTTTTAGATTCTTAGATTAATTGAATGTTTATTCACAAAGAATCATGGCTGGATTTGTACAAAAAAATAAAGAAGTTTGAAATTCTAATTCTAAAGGTGTGTCCAAACACAACGCCGCGTAAATAATTGAAAAAGACTGAGGGAATTAGTAAACTATTTGTGAATCACATGTCTAATTGCCTCAGTCTTTTTAAGTTTCAAAAAAAGTTTCAATCGTCACCACTAGGGACGAACGAAAAAAAAAGTGAATAATTTAACGAAAAGCTCATTATTACAGAACGAAACGGCGACTTACGTAACAGTGACACTGACAGCCGCCGTTTCGCATTTCTTACACTGAAATTGCATCGTTTTATGGGAAATAATGTCAAATAATGATTATTATTTTTCACACACTTGTCACATCACTTGTCTGCCAATTTGATAGATCCGTTAACGTCGAATGTCACTTTCGTTTTTTAATAAACACAAAATGAGCATCTATACTCCGTTCACAATAAGATTAGACATTTACACAAACCTTTCTTACAGTCCCTTCAACCGATTTTGACTCCTATTTCGTAGGCTTAAGGATGACATTAGAGGCAAAAAAGTGGTTACAATAACAACTATTTTTTGCAGCTGCCATTTGTCTTGCCCCCAACGCAATATAAGTCAAAATCGGTTGAACGGACTGTAAAAAAGGTTTGTGTATATGTCTAATCTTATTGTGAACGGAGTATAGATGAAACGAAAAAGTGTTATTTTCATTTCGTAATATGTATTTTAATTATGCGGTGGTTTAAAAATATGGTAAGTATATCAATCTACTCCGAGTAATGTATTCTTCACATTGGAAAATATTTTAAACCCTTTAAATTATTATTTTTTTCATACAAATTAATGTATGGATCTCGCCATGATTCTTTGTGTTTAGCATAGACTGTGTAGTCATTTTTATAAAGGTTATTTTTGAACGATTAGTTACTTACAGAGAGTATGGAACCGAGTTCTTGCACGTAAACGCGCTCGGTCTGCATGAGCTCGGCTAGCACGTGACCGCGCCGCGCCCGCCGCACCTCTGCGTCTTCTCCACCTGAACTCTCCGACCCGCCTGAGGTCTCCATCTGTTCGTTATAAAAAAAATTGCGTTTAGTTCAGTATCATCAGCATAATTTATTAGGTAGAATGTAGGCGAGGAAAGTTTGACTAGGTAAGGTAAGTACATAAATCTACTTCATAAATACGTGTTACAAACTTACTTTAGTACATTCATTAATGTAGAAGAAAAACATATTTGGGCAGATTATTAAATCCAGTTTCATTGTCCATGTTCATTGTAAATAAAGCTTACGGACCACTTTCTTTCATAATGCATCACTGTCTATCCCAATAGCTTTGTTGCTTATAACGACTATTAAATTTAAGCTTGCAATTAAATTACCAACTTTGAATGAAACACTGTAAACTCAAATACATGGATTGTTCTCTAGCTCGATACTGTTATTTTACGTACAGAAAGTGATCGATTATCACCGGTATTCAGCAAATAACTAAGCGTTTTCCATATTTAAGCAAAATAACTAATAGTTGTTAAAATCAATGTGTTCACAATAGATAATAAATGTGCAAATATGTGATTAGCTCTACCTGTGAAAGCCCCATAGAAATGCATAAAATTAAATAAACTTATAAATAACTGGTCACACTGCGTTTGTTCTTATTCGTCTTCTTGGAATGTGTGTGATATGGTTTTTATGCGTATTACTTAATTTATTTGAGAATACTCTAAGACTGTTTGAGACACGGTACTTTTGACATTTTTGTTTATAATTTTCATGTGATATTATTGATAGCACATGAAAGATGACATTCGTCTTCACATTCTTAAAATTGAAAACGTTTCAGGGCAAAGGTCTGTTACTTAAAGGTTCATACAACAAACGAAAAAGATTTTAAGTTACTTAGGCCTTAATTATGTTAAATAAAATGACTAGATTAGGTTTGTGCTGATGTTAACAAATCCAGTGTACTTTTCTCAACAGACATATGAAATACTTATTAATTAACGTCCCTGAGGTCAACAATGAACTCATACAAGGTGTAAACTGGTGTCCGTTATAATTATAATATGAAGTCTACTGACAATAAGTAATAATAAGTTTGATACTAAAGATTGTAATGAAGCTAAGCAACCGTTAAGAATTTATAGTAAACGGCTAATATATTAAATGTTAATTAAACTTTATAGCTTAGTTTAGTACGCAGCCAAATAACTTACAGGTTTATGTTGTTCTGAAAAATCTTTAACAATTTTATATCCAGTTTTGAGCACAACGTTAAACGCATCCATAGTTATCAAATAACTTGACTGTTATCACTAAAATAAACACAGGTACTTATCACAAAAATCACTTAAGTTGTCCACTGTAAAGTATTTCCTAGAATATTTTTAAGTGTAGTCAGATTGTTGAAAGTTGTTTCCGAGCACATGGTTTCTGTGTCTGTTAAACGAGTGTAAGAATAAGGAACTGATGGCACTGGGCCGGGATGAGAAGGGGCCGCGGGAATACGTTGGGACCGTATAAAAAAGTTGTTGCCTCCACTTTAGTGCAGTGAAACTGGCACGGTAGATGCTCTACTTTATTTTACACGGCGATAAAAGGGACATCGACGATGGATAGCCGTATAAAAACCTTGTCAACTGTGTAACCTCGTTTTATGTTAGATTTATTTTATACACAGGAATAAATGCAAGGTTCTAAATTCAGTCGAAAGAATCAACGTAAAAATTAAATAGCACGTGCTATTTATAAAGATTAAAGATGTCATAAGGAAATGTTTCCAACTAAACTATTGAGAACTGTTTTTAAATTGTAGTTTATGAAACGTTAAAGTGTTGCGTAGGATTTTTGAAATATCCTATACCATTGACGAAATCGTAGTTTACGAAAGTTAAAATATACATAATGTTAGATATGCCTATAAATATATAGTCGGGTTAACCGTTTATCATATAGAATAACTTCGAGTTAGGGATTCCTTGTTTCGATTGCGAAATAAAATATAGCATTCGTCTGCCTTACATAACATCCAATAACAGCGGAAGATGCTTTATTTATGTGTAACTAGCAGATAAACAAGATCAAATAGCTGTGATGTGAGGTAGACGGGCATGTTGATACAGACATAATACTAATTATGGAAATTCTACGGATAACGATAACTAATTATTTTGTTTTCGTATAGTTAGTAGAACTCTAAAAACTGAAGAAGCTAAGCTGAAGAGCTAATAAAATAATTCATAATCATTTTTGACTAAGTACCAAGTTTTCTAACATTTTCATCAACAATAAATACCTAGGTCATAATATTCATACATTTATGATGTTTTCAACTAAATGAAAGGAATAGGTGAATTGCTTGAATTAAGTACTTTATTAGATTTTGTCTCCATCGTTGAAATATAGATATTATAGTATTTTTGTCAAGGTATTTAAAATTTGGAAAAGTAGAGCAGTATTCCTGTTGGTGGCATTACAACGGTAATAAAGGGCGGTGTGCAGCTACGTGCGCCATCACTACACCGAGCACGTTATATGCCCGTGTATGTGTGAGTGTGTATCTACACGGCTCCACTCGTGTTTGTAGGCCACCACCACCTGCCAACATCTTCGTAGTTCCAAGGGTCTCTTTCTACACGTTTGGTACCTACACAACGCTATTGATCTCAAATATTCAAGTTGAGGTTTATTATATTTATTCTTTTTTATCTCGTTTCTCAGAAACATCTGTGACGTTCCTTTGTTTTGTGTACGGCTCGGACATGAGTTTGAGCACGTGCTGGTGGGAATATTATTAGTTTGTATTTGAAAGCGAGGCGGTCAGGCGGACGTGACAATAGATTTTGGTATAAAAGATCAAGGCTGAAACATTATAGTTAGGTAGCTAGTATGTACAAAGCTTTGATACAATGTAGATGACTGTCTGACTGTCATATTATTATCAGGTACCTTTTCCATGCAAATTTTATTAAAGAGTAGGTAACCATGAGCATGGGGATTAGTGTTGCCAGATGTCCCGTATTTCCCGGGACGTCCCGTACTGCAGACATCATTTTAAACGTTCCGCCGGGATAGACTCTGTCCCGTTTTTCAACATTATTTGATTAAAATATGCGTATTTTTAAAGTCGTCGCAAATTACAAATTATTAAAAAAAAGCCGGGAAATTGCAACGTCTTTTGATGGCAAAAGCATGGGTGCTATTGTAAAGTGGAAGAAAATCACGGAATTGATAAACACTTAAGAAAATAATGGAAGGATTTTCCAGGACAGGGAATCCCTAACATTTTCCTAATTATATTGTTTGTCTCTATGTATGTATCCCTAGTTCCAACTGCTTTGTAGAGAGGATATATGATAGTTTTTAATTTGTCCCGGGGAAAAAAATTTAATCCCGTATTTTATTGCCAAAATGAGCCTTTGTCCCTTACAAGTTCAAAAATAATCTGGGAACCCTAATGAGGATATAAATCTAATAAAATGAATTATAATAAATTTTGGCTACCAAGTTTTCTAACATTTTTTCATCCACAATTTATAGGTCATATTCATACATGTATGAAGTTTTCAACTGAATAAAAGGAAAGGTGCTTGGATTGCTTGGATAAAGAGCAAACGAGAAATATTGGGGTAAAAGTAGGAAGAGAGGTACAGACAAGTAACCAGTAATTTTAAACAATTCCCCACCTGTAAATTATCGTTATTTATTTATTTATTATTTATAGTATGGTGTAGTAATCAATTTAAAAATTAACTAAGGAGCATTTGTTACGGTATACCAACAAACGATACCCCCCAGTAAAAAAGCCGTTTTTTAAATGTCAGAGTCGTTAAATACTTTCGCGTGAAAAGTCAAGGTACTTTTAAAATCATTCATTCATTTTAAATGTTTTGGTAGGTACCAAATCCATGTACAATCGCTCGTAAGTTTACATATATTTTGATTACCCGTAAATTGCTTTGGTGGAAGAGATTGAAATAAAACATAAGAACATTACACGAGAAGGGTCTACCTTGGTTGTCCAGTGACGGAAGAAATTTAGTTTTTTAAATATTTTAATCAACTTAGTTGTCATTGATTAAATTCATAATTTTGTGAAGGGTTTGTGGCAATTTAAAACGGTCGGTCCTGGTGAAGTTATGCTTGCCGTGGTCGTTCCGTTGACAGGTGACAATGCGTTTCTTAAGGCGAGACCCCTCGCTACCTAGAAAAGCGCGTAAAGCCGTTGGGCCGGGCTGTCATTCGTAGATCTTTGACAGTCGTTATGGGTAGTCAAAAGCCAAGCAAGTCTCACAACCAGTCTTACCAAAGGGTATCGTGGTACCCAGTAACTGGATTGTGGATGTCCAGACAGGCAGTCGCTCCATGTAGAACACTGGAATTCTGCTGCATCTGATTAGACTGGAAGCCGACCTGAACGTAGTTAAAAGGGTAAAGGATAGGAATATGATGAGTAGTCATTTAAAATTCGCATTCCAGATTATGTCTCGATTTATGAAGTGGCTATCATATTGCAAACGAGATTTGATACGGTTCAAATGAAAATATGGCAGCTTTATTAATCCATGACCCGCCACAGCAAATGCACTTGAACTGATTGACCATAATATATTATGCGTTCAATTGCCGCTCGGCGGCTGCGCGCCGTTCGTTGGGTGTGGATATGCTGTGATTCACTATGGACTCAATGAACATAATTATGTTGCCTTTGGGTTGCCGTACCGCGAAGGTGTTGATATCGTATCTTCACACGCCACTGTTGTAACTCAATATTACCCCCGAAATATGACAATATCATGACAGAAATATTTAAATAAATACGAAAAATTCATAAATATTCCGTTAAACTAAAACTCCACAGAGAGTAGATTCTCAGAGCTGTTTTATTTCTCAATCTTCGTTTGTGATATCATTACGCTACCTTACGCTGCGTCTACGCAGCCCTACGCAACACACTCGTAGCACGTGCTCAAGCCTACGAGCGCCTACGCTGCGTTTACGCGGCCCTACGCAACACACTCGTAGCGCTCACTCGAGCCTACGCCCGCCTACGCTGCGTCTACGCGGTTCTACGCAACACATTCGTAGTGTTTTCTTGAGCCTACGCGCGCCTACGCAGCGTCTTCGCGGTCTTACGCTGTGCATTCGGAGGGTCTACGCAGCGTCTGGCTGAAATTACTCGCTAGACAATCGCCTAGATTGAAACTATATTAACAGTATTATGATAGAATTATTGACGGCTGCTGCATTTTTTCATCGATTGAATTGGTTGTTGCGCCTTTGCCGTCACGTAAATTTAACTAACACGTTTATTTTAAGCTAAGTGAGCTAAGCAAATTAGTGCCAACGTGACGCCTGACTAGCAATACAATAGCCGACTGCTGTTCCAAATGAGTAGCAAAATATGCTAATTATTATTTATTCTAATTATTTGACAGTGTCTTTCACTTCCGCGATATGTAACAATCATGGTTGACTGTAGCGACTGAAGAAATAAGCTTATTAGATAATTTTAGTCTGCGATGATTATAGATTAAGTTTAATATTCATATGAAATATTTAAATCAGTGATATAAGTAAAAGTTTATCGTTTCATATTAAAGATAATAGTCTCATTAACCTCACCTGATCATAATCATAGATTCATAATACAATCAAATCTGGTTAACTAATGATCAGTGGAGGTTAGTGTAGGTGATATTGGTAGGTTTCGCAGAAGGAAAGCACCGCGTCCCAGGACTCATGTCGCAGAAGGAGGCTGCGGAAAGGGAGAGGGAGATCACAACCTCCTACCCCAGGCGCACCGGGCGTCGGCGTCGGCGGAGGGCGGACAACGCCCTCTTCCCCTAAATGGGTCCAGGGGCGGTAGACTCGGGGACGTCTGTCTCCCCCCGGGTCCGGGGGGGAGTCTAACACCTCACTCTCCCCCTTGACCGGCAGCAGTCGGGGGTTGCGGAAGTATCTCCAGTTCCCGCGACCCCCGACGTAGGTGTGAGATGGAACACCGGGGTGGTTTTTACTCAGTAAGAGTCTGACAGACCCTGAAAATCCTCATGGATGTCCCACCCCGAACCAAAAAAAAGGTGATATTGGTAGGTGAACTGAACTTTTAAAAGTTTAATTAAGTATACTATTTGTCCCAAGAACGATCCATTGGACTAGAATTCCTCTGCCAAGTTCGTGGAGAGAACCGATAAAAATTGCATTGGAATAAAAGACAACAAATAAAAGGCGCTTGGAGTGGTTAGCGGTACCTATCATAGCATCAAGTCTGTCATGTTTTTTTAGCGGTAGAACACTAAATAGTCAGCAGTTAGCTAAAGAGCTCTTTGTGATGGAGCTTGTACAGCAAGGTAGGTACTACTACCATACCTATTTCTACCGCAAAGCCTTTGTGCTTGCAGGATGTACCGGGGTGTCGGTGTAATTGTAGGCACAGGAGACATTTTAACTTTGTTTCTGGTGTCCAGGAGTACCGCTTCCTGAATCGAGCCCTTGATCCAACTGCCCAACGACAGCCACCTCCGCTATGTTATTCTGTAAGAACTCACTCCAGTTCTCACGTCTGATTCCGCGGTGAAAACTGTTTTAGGTATACTGTAATTCGATAACTACTACGCTAGCGCCACTGAGTACCAACTAAGGTGAAGCGAACTATTATTACGTTACTATTTTAGCGAATAATACTTTTCACTTCAGGTAAGTGAAATCGGAAATGAGATAGGATTCGAATTCGCGGGTGAATTCTTACAGAATCGCACTGCTGATGTCGATCGACACTCGCGAACCAAGTCAAGATACTTAATTTGCTTATCTTTCTCAGCTTTCACGAGGTTTTCGTCATGCCTCTAGTCTGGTATTGTAATGTCTATTGGTAGCAGTCACCATTTAACATCGGGTGGGCAAGCTTGATTGCCATTCAATGAAAAAACTAATTAGTTTGTTGAATTGTGACATGTCATGAAACACGAGTTTCTCCCAGGAACAACAGTTGCGCAAGTGTGTGGTGTAACTGGAACGTTCTCCCGTTACGCCGACCGTTAAACTGTAATTGCGGTTATATGGAACTCAAGTTACTTTAAAAGGAATTAATACAAAACATCTTAATATTTTCGACTCCAGAAGTGATAACTTTTATTTAAAGACATTTTGTGCTGTGCTGGAACACGAATGACTCAGACAATCATTTGTCTCTAAATAATGTCCAAATGCTAAATAGTCGTTAAACGTTTGAGATATTACCTACATTGATTTATCGATTAACTATTTATTAAACTGTTTGTTGACCTCGATGTACCTACCTAGTGCGTTTAGCAAAAACATCTGCAAATTAAATTATAGTTATAAATTCATGGCTTCTAATTTGTTTCATGGCATTTTATATTTATTTCACATTTTTTTTACCGCCTATCTGTATCTTGAAGACTTTCGATTGGAGTGGATACCATATATGGAAATGGTTTTTTGTTGTTTGTCCCGTATTTTTCTAGACAAGTTACATAAGTATCATATAATAGATTATTAGGTAACTGGGTGCGTGCAATCAATAACGCCCGACAGTTTTTTTCGTGATCAATGATATTAATTTTGGGTTCTGTTATTAATACCTACTTAATTAAATTCAAACATATTATACAAATCGTGACAACGTAATCAATTATTACAAGTTAAAAGTTTCTGAGAAGAATGATAAATTGCATCTTTTGTAATTCTGAAGTTATTACGAGAACTTCTACTGCAAATTTATAATTAATCACGTAATAATAACAAGAAGCTACGTGGCAGTAATACTAATGAATGCGCATTTAGGTATATGATTAATTACTTATAGCGGTATGATTAAAAGTAACTCGTTTAATTAGCATTGTGATGACTGAATCTAGAGTTCGTGTAAGATAATCACTCAGATCGTGAACGTCCGTGATGTGTTATGTTAGTGTTTGATACAGTTCTTACATGTAATGAGGTAGATAACAATTTACCGTCACACGATGTTTCAGTAATAGGAGCTATTAATACTTACCTAGTTATTACACAAAACAGGAAGAAACTTTGTAAGCTTGCGGATGAGATTTTCGATAAAAGTTTTAACACACGCATGCGCCTGTACTTGCATGGGTCATGTGAATTTACCTCAATAATTTCATGTGTTTCTATGGACAGGTGAGATAAGCATTGTATCAGATGGATAAACAGCGGAATTTCGTGTAACATTAAGCAGTAATAAGTAACGATTACAAAATGTTGTTTTCCTATATTTTACAATAAAGAGACTTGCATACAATACCGAAGAACGGCTAGTAATACAGGCAAATAAACAAGAACTTAAAAGAGTCTAAAAGCCTAATACTTACTAGTCAACGGATTAGAATACTTTACTAATAGGGGTATATGATTAACATGAACAATTGTACAATACTGTCAATACTGATACACATTTCAACGATACAATTTAAATTAATACGTAGGTCAGGTTAGTGACGATACATTAGTCACATTGAACAAACACTCACTGTGCTTAGTTTCCATTGGAGCTCTTCAACAACTTGAGCCCATCCCATTTGAAAACTCTTCACTCTAGGTTGATTAAAATGAGGTGTATTTCTATACTGCACTGTCGGCGAACTAGGTGTCGAGTTATTACTTGAGACTTCCATTTCAGCGGTACATGCTAACTTCGGGTTCGGTAAGGTGTTTATCAAATTCGAGTCTCCCATTTCGTTTACTTTCAATGCCAGGCTCGGCTTTAATTTGGGACGTATCGAGTTCTTACTCGAAACCTCCATTTCAACTTTCAATGCCGCACTTGGCTTCGGAGAGGTAGGAATCGAGTTCTTACTCCACATCCCCCTTTTGACCGACAGCGTCGGCCTCGGTATCCGTGGCTCAGGTATCAAGTTCTTATTCGAGACCTTCATTTTAACTGTCAATGCTGCATTTGGCCTCGGAGACGCAGGAATCTTACATGATATCCCCGTTTCGAATGCTAATGCCACATTTGATCTCAGTGACGCAGGAATAGAGTTCTTATTCGAGACCCCCATTTCGCTTGTCAATGACACTTTATTGTTCGTCACTACACTGTCACTCTCTGATAGTTCTGTCGGTCCCGATGACGTCATTGTAACATTGCTAGTTCTTTAAAACTTCTTGTGGCACAATTGCCGCATCCATAAACGTACATAACTAAGTTTGTGCGTGAAGAATGATGCATATTAACAATAATTAAATAGCACAATGATAATTTTGTGTAATTATTTTATAATACTTAAATTGTGTTCTATATAATGGGGTCAAAGTATGGTCTACCGTTAACAATTTGTGATAATTGTAACCAGTGGAATACTTCTATTGATATTGGAATTAGATTGTAATATTTAATCCCAGAATTTTGTCTTTGCCGAGCGGTCTTGATTAAACATCCTAGCGCATCTAAAAATGTGAAAGTGTTAGACAAGTTGATGACGATAAATTAAACTAACGTTTTATCAAACTTTAGAACTGGTATTATCTTCATAAGTTAACTGGATTAAGAGGCAGACTCACGCCAACGATAAGACTAAAAATACCAGTCTTATAATAGGAGTAAAGATTGAAAACGAAACAAACAGAGGGATCAAATATTAGTTGGAATCAGTAAAAAGATACGGTCAGGTAATCAATATACGGATGACGATGACGAGAATATCAAAACTGTCGGAAATGAATTCGATTGACCTGGATGATGGCTCGTGGGCTCGTTCATACCGTTCCGCGACTATGTTTTTGTTAGTCTCGATCACGGAGCAATCAAAACAACCGGTCTCGCGGAAACGAGCCAGGAAGTGGGACAGCGTTGTAGAAACTCGAAACTTTACATGCGCGCCGACATACAGACGACCTTCAGATTTGAATAAAATGAAAAGGTAACGACCGAATTCTCGAAAACACTCTCTACTGTGGTGACTCGAGATACCATGGATTGATTGCAAAATAATAACCAGACAGCTAGCTATAAACTTTGTAACCGATTAAAATAACGAAGTAGACGCAAAATATATTATTAAAATGTACCTATCTTAGATTTATACATTTATCTCATCAGTTATGATCATTACACAATAATCATAATATATGAACTTTGATTTCAAAACAGTGCTATAAACGAAACATTTAATAATTGGAGGCATCTGAATACATAAAACATAGGGTAGGAAGTACCACGGAAGTTCAGTTACATCATATACGTAGATGAAACGGACAAACAGACATAATTGGTTTGAACTGTGACCTAAAAGACGGCAGACTTTCACAGGCGTTTTGAAGGAACTCGAAGTCTCGAACGTTGAGAAATAAATTCGTTCGCAGAAGATCAGCTATTCTGTCTAACATTCATTCATAGCTATATCGACTTCTAGTTATTTGGTCAAATGATGGGATTAATGTGGTGTGAAATGATAATTTTGTTGACCATCAGAAGATGGATTTAGTCCAGATTGTGGAGTCCATGAAATTATATTTAACTCCAGAGCAGTTCGAACGACACACAACACACTAGGAAAGGGTCGAGTCAAATTATGGACCATGAGTAAAAGGAGATAGCTACCTATATGGACGATCCCTGTTAATGTAACTGGTTTGATCCGAGGATACAAACTATAGAGCAGTTTTTAAAGAGCCTAACACAACAAGCTCAAAATAAACCAAAGCGAAAAAATATATACGTATTTACTGCATTTGAATATTCATAGCTAGAAAAAAGGGGGTTGTTACAAGTAGCTATATCTATACGAATACGTATGCACGTATGTTCTATTAAGTCTTTTTAAACGTAATCATATACTGTCTCTTGAACTGGTTTCACCCGTTTAGCAAACTCTAGAGCCTGGACCGTAATTTATATCTGTATGCATTACTGTCATGGTAGTTCTGACCACACTGCACGAAAGTAATAATACATAATTTTACTCGTTTCAGAGTACTATATACTAGAAGATACATTGACGACTTGGTTAGTCGTCAAGAGTTTAAGAGCAAGTAAAATAGAAAGAAATTATCAAAAAGTCGAAACGTGTTTCATTGCTTGGACATAATCAGATAAAATAAGAGTACCTAACTTACTCGGCTAATGTACGAATATACGAGTATTTCCGGGTGACATTTCGCTAAGCGAAAAAGTTCTTACAACTGCTTTCTACGGTCAATTGAAAATTACTAATGGACATGCTTTTGTCATTTCGCCAGTTGCTTTCAGTCGTTAATGCTAAATGTGAACATGATGCGTACATTAGTGGTGAGTAAGTAGTGGTGCTGGTGACGGTTTGCTGTGTGAAGTACCACGATCACATCCGTTAAATCAGCAACACATGCAGTGAGGGAAATAGCGTCATAAAGTATACGTGTAAAAAGTTGCGGTGCACCAACGCATGGATACTATACCGTTAGCTCCGTGACAACAATGGAATTGATTCTGCGAACATCGGCACAACACTAATCAGCTCATGTAACGCTATGAACAGTTACGCTGGGAAGTGGGAACATATTACAAATTCATGAGATTAATGTCACTTACAGCAGTCAGATCAAAAGATTCACGAAAGTCGTCATGCATGCACGATCGCAATAAACTTACAACGGTATATTGATCGCTTAAGTACTGAACGAGTATTAAATTGATTGAATGTGGGCCAATGAATTTTCAAGCATCAAGTTTTGTAAAAATCGGTAGATTTGGCTGGATGGTACTGGATGGTAAGATGAAACTGATGCAATACTGTGCAGTTGGAAATGACAATAATTTCTCCAGCATTATAGAGTACAAATTGCATTGCCCCCAAATGGAGTGAAATTTTTATTATGACCTCTTTGCGGCCCAGTGATTTATGATTAAAGTTAATAAATGCTTAAGTCGATGCCCAGAAGTCGAATAAGTTTACTTTCACTTGAACCAACGTATTCCGTTACTAGTGAGAAATCGGAGTTTGCAATTAAACCACGACGAACTGAACGAGTAATTTGTGAGATTGACCAGTTTTAAACACAGGAAACGAAACGATTGTGGAATTACTCCTAGACACGAAAGCACGTGCTACAAAGAATAAATCTAATGGAAAGATTGTTTTACTTTTTATTGATGAAACAATAAAAGAAATCTCGTTGTATGTAAGTAAGTATATAGTTTTTCGTAGTTTGCATCTACATACATACAAAATGGAGAATTATTTTATGTTTACCAGAAACCTGAAGAGGGTTCATTGTAGGTACTCATCATTATAAAACAACATAATACTATAGGACTAACACTGAAATTGCAAATAATTCACTTAATCCATACATTTTGTCGACTTTTGCGAAGATGAATAACCCTTTTTCAGAAGGAAATAAAAATAAGGTTTTATTTTTATATATTTAAAAGATCCTAAAATCTGAAAGAATACAGAAGAATGCTGGCATACTATATAACTATTATCGTTTATAAAAACCAAAGATAAAACTTGACGACAAGCTCATAAAAAAGGGTAAAATGTGTAGCTAAGAAAGAATTTTTAACCACACACCGCATCCTTGACGGCCTAGTTGAAACAAGTTGAACCGCCGGCAGACGAGAGATGGGATGAGAGGAGGCTGAGCCTGGCTATCTCGTAAAGAGCGCCTGAAAGGGCAACGCCCGGCCATATGTAAACAAAAACAATATTTAATCCAGAAATAGAGCTGCCATTAATCAGGAATTTATAGATCATAATTTAAAACTGATTTCAATTATGCACTCAAGTTTGTGTTTAAAAATAATCACTGAATAATACTTAGGTGTAACAGGATAAAATGACGCTTTGCCTGCGTGTTTTCAAGTTGGTACTCGATAATATGAAACACGCTATTTGATAAAGTCTATAATGGTTGAAATATAAAGCCGGTAAACTTTTGGTTGTGAGTGACTACTTACAACAAAATTCAACAAATCTGCGCAAATATTGTATCTGACGAGGCAAATAATGTCAAGGTACATCGCCTATCATCATTTGTCGCTGCGGAAACAATGCAAAATATTGTCCTGTTTAGTTAAACACTGCGACGCGATGATTCGATTAATTCATTAATTATTTTACTCGTACTCGTTTTTTATTTAATTTCCAAGACTAATATTACGTTCGTCTAATTAATTTAAGTATTACAAAAAAACTTTATTCATTACAAACACACATACAAAAAGTCAAACTTTATAGAAATTACCGATTTTAAAACAAATTTCACCAATAAGTATCTACTATTATCCCTGAGTCCTATATTTTATTATTAAAAAAATTGGGATCCGTACGAATATTTACGAGAACGAAGACGCGGGCAAAGTGCTGGTCTTTACGATTAAAATAATTAAAACATCATCGAGGTCGCATGCTGGTTATTTCGTAGTTTTCGTATAGTTCGGCATTCTTATAATTACCTTACTTAGGAGCATTATGCGTACATTAAAAGAGCATTGAGAATAAATACAACACCGGTAGTGAACGCGTTATCTGCAAAGCTATGTGTTAATGACGATGCGTGTTTGTTTCTCAAACATGTAGTTAGCGCCTTTGCGGATGTTAAATAGTTCTTTGTTTGCTGTGTTCGGGCACAAGCCAACATTAAAGGTCATTCTTTTCTTAACTTGAAATAAATCAAAGCACATTTATCGCCACATCTTTAGCATCGTTCTAATAGGTACCGATTACAGTCGTCTTATTTGTCAAACATACACAAACAATTTAAAGAAAGTTTCAAAATTGTTGTAAACAGTCGTATGCAGATCAGCTAAGAATTAATTATGATGATTTTTATTGGTACGATCTAGAAACGTAGACAACACTCCCCGATCATGATAAATTCACTGCGAATATTTACTTTCACACTGTAACCCCAAAATCAGAAACATGTTCACTATAATGCAACTTTATAATTTCTGTAGGTACCTATTACTAGCTTAGTTTTCATTTTGCACTTATTTTGTGTAAAAGAATAAACTTGGTATATGCACAGGCGTGTGGACACTACGGTGTCCAGGAAAACTGATGAATTAAAAGTTAAATAACACAGTATTAACTTTCCTTATGTGTCATTATTATGAACTATAATTACTTGTAATATTTTAAGTTAATTCCTCTTATGATATCAACTAAATAATACGAAGTTTTAGAATTAAATACATAAGTATGTGTGATGTAAAATTTGCAATTTCAATGAAAGTAGAACATTTTTTTCAATTTGCGCATGAAGAGAACCATCAAATAGGCTTGTTCCGACCAAAAGCTGCTTTGTAATATCGTATACAACTGCCAGTATGTTCATCTTGCTGATACCAAATCGCGTGAGTTATCCAATACATAGAACGTGAAAGGCCAACATAATATGGTAATGTGGTTATTAGAAATCAGAAAACTGCTATCTCGTACCGTTTTGACGTCTACCGGCACGACACGACCGACGCCTTGCCGCCGGAACAAGTGGTATACCATCAGAACTATCTTAAAACGAGTTTTTTTTTTCAATCAGCTGTTGTGTGTTATAATTTTTGATGCGACTTTTATTTTATTATCATCGCGATTTCTCTTTCGATTTTCGCACCGCTCCTTAGTTTCTTTTTTTGTTTGCAACTCTATCAAAGTAGGCCGTGAAATTAAAAAGTTATTGTGTTTTTGTAAAGAAGAATATTTTTATTAGATCCTTAGACTCTTTGAAAACATCTTGACATGATATCCGTTTCTTTTAGCAATTATCTAATATATAAAAAAATAAAGTTTTTTTAATTAGGATACTTGCATTATCGTACGTTACGTAGGTATTTGGTATGTTGATCAAAATTTACATTATTAAATTATTTCCTAAATAATTAACAGGTATACCTAGCCATCGAATTGTTTTAGGACCTCATAAAAACATGTCTTTTACAAAAGACTTATTTAAATTTTAATTTCTTTTAAGAGGCATAATTTAAATGTTTTTGGTGCAAGTTCAATTAGCTACGTAGTAATTATTCAGTCATCGAATATCAAAATGATGTCATACATAGGCAGACTGGTTTCTCTTGAATCATATTTATTGTTTTGAAGTTAGTACCTATTATAAAATAATTGACATCATTCAATGTTTCATAACAACGCAGCGCCAATTAGTCAAACAAACAGAAGTGTCGACGAAAACATGCGTGGACTGTAGATTAAAACTGTCAAGTCGCTGATACATTTCTGTTCAATATTTGACAATTTAATATGTAAAAACTAGCTGACCCGGTAAACAGCCAGGAGCCGGCAGTGATGCCATATAAAAAAAGGCCTATTCTCAGACCTACCAAATTTACACAAAAAAAAAAACAAAATCGCTCAAGCTATTTCGGAGGAGTTCGATAAAAAAGCGGCCAAGTGCGAGTCGGACTCGCCCATGAAGGGTTCCGTAGCAGCAGGTAACATAATATAAAAATTCTTGTAGTTCGTTGTAACTTTGGTCAATGTTTTAATAATAGTGTATTTTTTTAGGGTTCCGTAGCCAAATGGCAAAATCGGAACCCTTATAGATTCGTCATGACTGTCTGTCTGTCCGTTCGTATGTCACAGGACTTTTTTCCGAAACTATAAGAACTATACTGTTGAAACTTGTTAAGTAGATGTATTCTGTGAACCGCATTAAGATTTTCACACAAAAATAGAAAACAAAACAATAAATTTTGGGGGTTACTATACATAACTGAAACTCAACAATTTTTTTTTCATCATGCCCATACATGTGGGGTATCTATCTAAGGATAGGTCTTCAAAAATGATATTGAGGTTTCTAATATTTTTTTTTTCTAAACTGAATAGTTTGCGCGAGAGACACTTCCAAAGTGGTAAAACGTGTGTGTCCCCCCCCTGTAACTTCTAAAATAAGAGAATGATAAAACTAAAAAATATATATGATGTACATAACCATGTAAACTTCCACCGTAAATTGGTTTGAATGAGATCTAGTAATTAGTTTTTTTTTAATACGTTGTAAATCGTAAACTGACATTTTTTTGTCCATTTGCTACGGAACCCTAAAAACACTATGACAGGATATTTTTATAAATTAGAAGAAGATAGCCTTTATATTATACCATAAAATGTATTAAAAAAGAGACATTATCGGCTCGGCATAATCACTACAAGAACCTATCGATTGTTCCTATTGATAAAGTAACTATCGCTTTGCCACCGACATCGTCCGCGTGAATTTTTATTAAGGATCCCTATTTTTTTTTTTCAATGTAAAATATAGTTTATGTTATTTAGGGATAATGCAGCTTTCGATTTGTGAAAGAAATTTTGAAATCGTACCAGTAGTTTTTGAGGTAGATCGTAACAAACAAACAAACAAATCTTTCCTATTTAAGTATAATATTAGTTTAGATGAGTAGGTAAGTACTGTGAAGATGCGTTTTTTCAGGTAGCAGGGCATATGCAGCACTACATTTACAGTCCAGAACACATTACTGGCGAATGAAGAATAACACAAATTCTAGGCGTAACGAATGACAATTATTGTGATGAGACATTCGCTAGACGTTGATGAGATTCATCATTAAGCTGAAGAACAATGGTAAGAAACTAAGAATAGTTCCATTGCATTACATTGAATTTTGATCTATCTTTATATACTAACAAATAAAATTAGTGTCTATTTGTAACGTCAAAATAACAGCTTTTTACTATAATAAATGCTAAATACCTACGATACTTATGACAAAAAACAAATTTTAAAATTTTTGTCTGTCAGCCTGTTCCGGCTAATCTCTGGAACAGCTGGAACGATTTTGACGGGACTTTTACTGGCAGCCAAAGTACTCCTTATAGCTGATGTTATAAGGAGTAACTTAGGCTACTTTTATTTTAGAAAAAGATTTGGGTTCCGCGCAAAAAATAAATAAAATCGACAATCAAAGTTAATAAATATAATAGATAGACAGGCAGGTTGACATGGTGATACTTATCAAAGAAAATAAGTACTATCACTATTCAATTAAATTGAATGGAATTAAGTTACTTACCTAATTAATGAGGTCTTATAATTAATAAACAGTGTTGGCAAACAATAAAGCTAAATCAATAATGATAAAATCGTGCTCTAACAATTACTCAATAACATCAAACAGAAATCGAAGAGTGTAGCAACAACTGTTAAAGTAATAAGTAGACATATATTATACTTATCAATTACTTATGTAGAAATCCACCTACCTACCCTGGTAACCGTCTGGTACGATGAAAACCTATTTAGACAAACAATACTGTAATATACTATTCAGTAGCATTTTATATGAATCGCCGTTAGCTACAATTAATTAAACAAATACAACTATAAATAATTAAATGGAAATATTTGATTAAGAAAATATGGAACTAAGGTTTCGCCTGTCAAGTATGAAATATTTATTAAACGATAAATAATCTGCTTAATCGGAACGGAACGTGGACCGATATGTTCGTCGTTTCTCAATGACGTGATATGAAAATATCGTGAAAAATATCACATTGGTTAATGCAAAGTATCATTTTCTCTTAGTTTTATGAAAATAACAATACGATTTAAATAACGTCCAACAAACGAAAGCTCGGAAAATATTTTTTCTAAAATATCAATGCACGAAAATGTGTACCTACTTAAATTTTTTTAAAGAGATATGAATTATAAAATGTAGCAACGCAAATTATACCAAGTTTGAGCAATAAATGATCCATATCGTTGTTGAGAATAACGCACAGCAATCAACATTGTACGTAATACAAATGAAACACCTTGTCTTACAGCACTATCATCATCGTAAATCACGAGAAAGATTGAAGCGAACAGGTTCCCAGCAACACTATCGCACAATCGATAAACAATATCATAAAAGCTTTTCCCAGGCATCATACGGGTAAAACAGCTCGTTTCACGTGTAGTGTGCGCTTTAGACAAAGCCGGAGGAAGGCAAGAAAAAACCCCTCTTGAGTTTCACTTTCCTCATGTATTGTAAAGCAGACCGGCATTGTATATGACACTACATAAAGGCAACATAAGAGGCTAGACGTCTTTTTGTCAAGGGTTTCATTCACCACTTTGAAAAACATCTTCAAGGGGAAACAATTTTTTTTTTTTTTAATATACAAAGTTTATAAGATTCACAAACAACATATCTGTGTATTTATGGGACATAAACACCATTTTCGGATTTATCTTTAAAACCGATTTGGCAGGCGTGACTTATAAGGTTATCCAATAATGATATGATGAAGTAAGTCAGCATTAATTCCAAGGTGGGACGATGAACTTAAACATATATTTTTTATAGCTACTGTAAAACATATTTCACAAGATCTTGGAATCCATAACTAAAAGAAGCGAGGAACCCTAATTAACACTTGTATCTCTGGCATTGAGATATACCCGGGAGTCTCTTGAACCCAATTCTATTTTTGTATGTCTATTGTTAAATGACAAATCTAAAATTGGTTGTTATTTTTTGCTGTATCAATCACAACTGCTAACATGTCATAGACAGCAGATTGAAATTTTCAGAAACCGAAATTTATCGCAGGATTTCTTCTTTGGACAAATTCCATTCCTGTATCTCGATCATCACCAATGTGTGTGGAGCACTCCACTCACACACACACACATTTGAGTTTATTTCAATCCTGGACAGTGGCGAACCCAAAAAATGCATGAAGTTTCCGGAATGCGAAATATTAGATTCATTTTAAATCTAATTGATCCCTCAAAGTCGGTCTTGATTTTATCTCCGAAAAGAATATGGATATCACAAGTTCACAACCAACAGCTACTTTGTCATCATTTGAACTACTTTTGCATAACGTGCATTGATAACATCCGGTTGTGATAATGTGACTTGTGGTAAGGTTACGGATTATGGACATTCGTATAAAAGTACCTCAAAAGCATTTTTGTACAAAATACTAACGACACTGCGTAAAACACCCTAAAAAGACAAAAAAAAAGGTAGCTAATGTAAAGAATTTCTACACAAAACTGTTGGCGTAGCTTGCAGTGTCACATCACAGCGGCCACAAAACTTTACCATGAGAAAACTTTACCACATGTCAGAGACAAGTTGCGTGGCTGCATGCCAAACTTCCACGGCCATCAATGTCTCATCATACTCTGAGTTAGAGGTGATTTGCCTCAATAGTTTTTCTCAACGTTAAGTACATTAACTTGTACGTACGAAAGTAGGTTATCTATGTAAGATTTATAATTTATAAACGTGTTTGTATGTCAAATGTTATAGTTTGCCCATAACTCTAGCAACGTTTATAAATGGTAATTGTGAATATTATATTAATTACTTAGTGTAAAAAATCACACGGCTTGAAAGGTCGACGGACCTTGAAGACTAAGTTAGCAAATATTTGTACATTACGAAAACAGATAACGATGCTCAAACTATGCTTTATCAGTGAGTTACCTTTCTTTCTGCTGTGTACTTATATATGAACTACAAACTTACTGCAATGCAGACGTTGTTAATAATCGAGTAGGTATCTCAGTTTTAAATAATACATTTAAAGAATGTTTATTGTGCATTGTTTGCTATTGATAATGACATGTATCTGTAATAAAAGTAATAACATAAATGTGCACTATCGATGCACAGTAGTTGTCAGGATGTCCACAGTAAGTCTTAATACCTTGTCACTACACACGCAAACGTAGTTCGGGTTGCAGTAAGAGCAATCGCAGTCAGCGCATTCGCTCCAGAAGATCTCGCCGTTGCAGCCGAGGCGGCCGCCCGTTTCCACGTCCACCCACGTCGAACGCTTCATTAGGATGATCTCCCAATTCACAATACTCTTAATAACTAATAAAACGTTTTAAAACACTTAATTGCTCCCTTTGAAAAGAAGTCAACATCACCAAATGATGTAATTCACGTAGGCGTCCCAATTCATCACTTAGCACTGGGTAAAATGTCACTGACACAAACAATGTATGCACAGTTGAAACCTTGAACGTCACAGATTTTAATACCACATTGAAAATTTTCACCAAACTTTCTGAGTTCACTCTGAAAATGTTAAAATGTTGTCGAAAAGCATGCAATACAAATCGGTGCTAAGGTTACGCGAGCATGGCGGCAAGACCGCCGCGCTACGGCTCATCGGGCAGACTGGTACGCGCGCAAACCCGCCGCGCCTGGCAATCTCCTCCGGCAAGGAAGTCCTCCATCAACGCAGAGACCAAAACAAAATTTGATTTTTGAAAAAATCTCTATGATATTTGTAAAAATACAAATGATTTGGCTCTAATAATAATACAAAAAAATTAAATCGGAAAAGACGAAAGTGATAAATATAGTTTTGATGACAACAGCTTTTTGATCCACAGCGGATCTAATATTGAAATCATATTTGGTAGCAAACCTGGCAGAACCTTGCGAATTCCCATTATAGATAAAAATAATTGTATTATCTTAAGCACATCACAAAACACACACGCCACGCACGCACTGCACGAAAATCCATAACCAAAAATCGATGATACGATTGTCACGTCCATCACGAAACTGAATCACTGAATGGTCGAGTCGACCACAATCCGATCACGTAGTATATATTTCTCTTTGAGAGCTCATAAAGCTTTGTTGACAAATACCTAACATAAACATGCATTCTTCGCTTCAGTCTCATGTCACCAAGTCACCCGCTTGGGTTTCATATTACTTTATTTTAGATTTATTCGATAGATAAAGAACAATCCGCATGTCCTAACTGACGTTCGCACGAATTGCATACAGAATGGATTTCCCACGAACTAACATGCTTAGAACTAATATAAATGAGGTAATACGATTAATTAACAAAAGCAGTTGAGTAATGTAATGTGTTATTGCATCGTACAAATGATAATAACTGTGTCAGATATAAATTGTGTGTTACAATTGTTTATGTCTTCATAGATTCTACTTCCACAAATCTCAAAATCAGTCTTTAATTGGATTTCTTTTTTTCAATAATTATTTTAAATGTTCTAAAAGGCCACGGTCATAAACAACGTTCATTGCATGGAAAGGCCGGTTTTATGTTACTGGTGACCTTCGATTTGTAATCATTCCATTAAAGCTTTCGATGTTGGTGATTTCTACCAGATTCACAATCTTATCATTTAACATTAAGCAACATAGGTACATACGTAGCGGGTAAGGTTCGAGGACTGATTATGGTTCAGTTGTTATAACTAGTAAGAATTAGGTAAGTTTCATCACAGTCGAATGGCTAAACACTTTCGATTCTAAACAAAGCATTTTAGTGAAATCTTGTCTGACCCGAGCAGTTCCACAATTCAGGGTTAACTTATTCGTTTAAATCGACCACAAATCTGTGCGTCTTCTTTGCGGTCTCTTTTTGTGAAACCAACTGTACGTGATTCGAATTTATTTCCGAATCTGG
Source organism: Charanyca ferruginea (assembly GCA_947361185.1). Lineage (NCBI taxonomy): Eukaryota > Metazoa > Arthropoda > Insecta > Lepidoptera > Noctuidae > Charanyca > Charanyca ferruginea. The sequence goes on along the minus strand of OX376058.1, from coordinate 22,773,197 downwards.
AGCACAAACGTATTGCAAATTATATGTATTTGAAAGTAAATGGCAAAGACTTTCCTTTGGTTTCTTAACATGATCCTCAGCTTATAAAACTAAGATGGAATGCGGCAATGAAAGCTTGCTAATTGATAAAGCCAGTACTGCTTCTAAATATAGCGGTATGATCACAAAACCCTTGTAAATTACCAGTTGCGCTAGCGCAGAAACTGCTCTGCCGTTGCGCCAGCGGCTGTGCTTGCCATGTCCATATTTGTACTAACCAAATACGAGTGTAAAGTAAACAACAATTTGCCGTGCGGCAAATATACCCGTAGAGCCTTTGCTTTGAAAGGCACACAATATCGCCTAAAAAAACTTAATTAAGTATTAGTGAACGAAAAAAAACACGCCTGAACAATAGTTGTGGGTTAGTAGCACTCAGGCATACGCGAGCTTGTATTGTATCTATACGATAGGATGATATTGCAGAAATAAGATTCAATTTTTTGTTAAGAGATGCCAAGTCATCGGCCTCGTTGGTGCTGCTGTCTGCCGGCATTGAACTTCAAATCGTGGTCGTCGATTGATAGACATGTGTAGATAGTATTCATGATCGAATTAATTTGGTAATTAGAAATCGTGATCTCGCATCAATACAATATTGATATGATAATCTTTCAAGGACAATCAAGTCAATTTCACCCATAGGTACATTCATTGTGTTGCAGCCAATACGGATAGTTTTAGTAGTGCCGCATTATTTGTATGTAAATTATATCATTAGTGCTAGTTTATATGAGTAGCACGTTTAAATACATGTTACATATGAAAGCAAGGGACAACTTAAGAGGTTTCTTTATAAATAGGTTCTTCTTAGAAAGTTTCGATTGACAAATTAGGATATTGCAAATGGTTCCTGCAAAGACAGCGGCTGTGAATGTCCGATGTGGGTGGAACGAAGGAGAACGTGGTTTGGTGACTGACTAACATTATATACATACTAACGAACGTTTTAGTTTTTTATATTATCTTTTGTCATTGTTACAGAAAGTCAATCGCTCATTGACATTGTGCTTATCATACGTAAATCTCGTGTGCATTTTTCGGGTACATGATTGATATTAGATGAGGTGCATTCTAGATCCTATTATAAAATGACAAACAAAGGAGTGTGGAATGGTAAAAACAGTTGGACGAAGGCTAATAATTTACTGTATGGAGTGGACAGATTTTATGCAAGTAAAATTATAGTTTAACTTGTAAGTATCCGTAATTAACTAAATTTCCATAAAAAAACTTCCACTAAGTACCTAAGTACGTCTGCTGGCTATGGGTAAATGGGAGTCGGGGCTTTGGCTTCTGGCACTTCCGTCGTCAAACCTAGGTACTATCTTTGACGACACTACTTTTCGCCTTACTGCTTCCTTACGTTTAGGAACATCTTGTTGTCCTCCTCATCGCTGTCGCTGTGGGGAAGCTGTCAACTGCCTCGGACACCACGGCCTATCGTGCAACCGGAATGCCGGTCGCATAGCGCGGCACGCGAATATTAATGACATCATTCGTCGTGCTCTCGTCGCCGTCGGCGTTCCAGCAGTTTTGGAGCCCAACGGCTTGGCACGCGACGATGGCAAGAGACCGGACTGCATGTCATTATTTTCTTGGAAGTTGGGTAGGCCTTTAGTGTGGGACTCTAAATGCGTCGATACTCTTGCGCCATCCCATCTTCCTAGCTCAGCGTGCTGTGCTGGTGGTGCTGCTGCTGCGGCTGCAGAAAACCTCAAACGGCGAAAGTATAGTATCCTTGGTGATAACTTTATTTTCGAGCCGTTTGGGGTTGAAACTCTCGGGTCGTGGGGTCCGAGTGCTCATCTCCAGAGGTTAAGCATTGCCATCCAACGTGACAATGCAGTCAGTCTCTTGGGCAAATTCCCAGATGACGGCGATGTGGAGGAATCTTTTGATGCCTTATTATATTAGTTTAGCCATATAAACATCCTCAGTACCTATGCAAGTCAAAAGTTTTTCTGCAAATTCTGCCTAAGGCTCAATTTACACTGTCTAAGCCTAATCGGACAAAGATGATACAGGAGATCCGACTCTTTGTTCAATGACCACATATACCCAATAATAACGAATATCAGGTAATAAATAAAACATTAAATCGCTGCTACTAAAGCGGTATTTTTACCTCACCAGCCTGTATAACTAAATACGGTCGTAAGTGGGCGAGCAGGCATTTAGGCTACACGCCATCATACTTGGAGATTTTGCGGATGACTTGAAGCATTTTATATTACAAACTTGGAAATACGAGGTTGTTAAAATAGAGATACGGTTTGGAAATGCGTGCCTGGTCGTGATACTTTAGCTACGCCTAGGTAGTTGACTGTAGAACGAAATAATAAACTGAAATTTCTAATAGCAATTCCATTCATTTCCAAAAACATTTGGGAACTACAATAGGGCAATGTGTTACATAACAACTGATAACACAGTAGAAATCAACCTTCTAGTTCTCTGTGGCGAAGTGGACTTGTACTTTTCACAAGTAAGGTTTCTATATTGTGTAATTTCACATTGACGGTATAGAAACTGTACAATATAATGAATGTGGGCCTCGATTGTTTTACTATAAATTCTGAGAAGTTATAAGTTTCCCACGTCAAATTCAAGCTCATGTTCAGAGTGCACTTACACAAGGGAATATAATAGATCACTCATAAATCGACCATAGTTCAACAAAGCAGCGGCAAAGGGACAAAAACGAAGACAATGCGACATGCATCAGCTACTGGCAGGAAACAGGTGTGGCCAAAAGAAACATGCTCATTCTACATTGTGTCACTGGTATTGTAGTAACGGAAAAGCTTGAATAAAAAGTGCAATGGTATTGTAAATGTGAAAATCTCGCATATTGCATGTGTTTTATTAACAGTTAAGAAATATTAAGCGGTTAGTGAAGATATTAATACGGACGCTGAACAAGTATATTTTGAGTTATTCTTCAAGACCTCCACGTGTTATGTGATGTCTGACTTGAAACTTTGCAAACAACAATTTAAAATAATTACTGGTAGTTGACATTTCAAATGGAGCAGTAGCACTAATTAATCTTAATTTTTTTGTCAAGACTTAAAGGAATAACCAGTCAAGACATACATAATACGACCAGTTTGCAGAGTGAATTACGTACCTATTGTCGGTCATGACATAAGATATTTTTATGAATAGTAGTATATGTACTAAACACTAAACCATAATCTGCTCACCTTGGGAATGGAATGTTACCATTTACTATGTAACCAGGCCGTCCGAGGCTATAGAACATAATAACAATGCTGCCTATATTATTCCCAAGACCGCTGTGTTAGTTTCACGTAGAAGGAATCTCAAATCCAATTAAGCGGAGTCCTGTGCAATCGGGAATGTAATTTTCTATGACAGGAAAAGCCATATAAGGGGCTGGCCTATGAAAATCAGCCCTATGTCTATTAGGATTAGGGTTGCATTACAAAAGACTTTGAAACCGAACCACATGGAGTACGTTCACCCCGCAACAGCTGAGCACGTTTTATATGGAATCTTGAAGCGCCACCTGGCTATAGATTATTATATTTCACCAGCTAAATACCTTTAAGAATATAAAAATGTGTAGTTTCAAGTACAGTGATTTCTGGACATAGGAAACTGTTGAACCTTGAAATGTTTCTATAATTTGGTAACTTAATATTATGATTATGTACTTAAGCCCACACATTAAAATAATATTACATTATGTTGGGTCAGATGTGTTTTAAAATCGATAGATACTCCCACGTTTCGAATGCAATACCAATTCTTATCTAATACAGTATTTAAGTGATCGACTATCGAAGGCGTCGGATTGGTTCTGTCACCAACCTGCCTTGATGCCGACATTCCTTGAAGCGGGAAGTTAAGCCAGTATTGGAAAGGCTGTTAAGACTGCATAGAAAAAATATTTAGGACGGTACTTTTATACGACAAGTAAAAAGAAACGTAGAGGATTAATTAATTAAGAGCTTAACTTTCAGAATGGCAGTAAGTAGATTATAAGCCGAATTAAGTTATTTTCCTCATTCTTTTCATTTAGGTCAACGATTTTGCGACTCTTTGAAAGCACTAACGTGGTTACTATGTTAGAAGAAGTACAGTATATTAATTGCACAGTCGAGGCTGCACCGTTATAAAATCTCATTAAAATTCGAGTCGTAAATCGTCTCCAATAATTGATGGACCGATGATGGGTCACAATAAACAATTTTAAATGTAAGTTTCTATGTAACATCACTAACAACTTCATATTTTGCAACCTAGTAATAGATGGATCAAATGTCAAGCATGTGTAGTAACTTTCAGAAAAGGATAAAGGTAGGTAAGTGTTTTGGCGCCAGCAAGAAGTGAGGACGGCTAACGCTAGGGTCGTGAACTTTCCAAATAGGTGCACTGGCCCGAGGCTCTTTGATTCAATTGGTTTGGATTGCTTCACAGTGCGCAAACGCAGCTGTTGTGAACTATGCATCGAGGACGTACGTTCAGAAACAACCGGTTCAATTGGTTCACATCTGACGTTTACCTACATACTGCACATTTTAACGTTAGTTCATTGGAACGTACCTAAGATCTTACATGGCAAGTTGTTCAAGTAGCTTTGCTTAATTTGGTGTTAAACTGAACTTATTAAATGTTCAGTTTTACCGAGAATTTTGCGTAATTTTTATTAATATCATAAGCCAAATAACAGTACAATACTGAACTACTAAGGTTTTCCTTTTTAGGGTTCCGTACCCAAAGGGTAAAAACGGGACCCTATTACTAAGACTTCGCTGTCTGTCCGTCCGTCTGTCTGTCACCAGGCTGTATCTCAAGAACCGCGATAGCTAGACAGATGAAATTTTCACAAATTATGTATTTCTGTTGCCGCTATAACAACAAATACTAAAAACAAAATAAAATAAATATTTAAGGGAGCCCCCCTTACATATTTATTTTATTTTGTTTTCAGTATACCACCCATACAACAAACGCGATTTTTTGCCCTTTTTTGCTCGATGTCTAATGTTGTAAGATAATGGTACGGAACCCTTCGTGCGCGAGTCCGACTCGCACTTGGCCAGATTTTTTTGGGTTATTTTTTGTTAGATGAAGGTATATTCACTATCTTGTCCTTACTGTGTTTCGTAAACTGTAGTACCTATATATATATTTAAACGTGAACATTGGGTCAATGGAACGCGGAACGACAAAGTGTGTTAATAGTAACAGACAACTATCTATTGCTTTGTCGATTTACAAAGCAAATAGCTGTGATTGAATATTCATTCGAGAATTATACTCGAATGATTAACTATTTACTGATTACGAAAGGAGTTTTGCTGCTATATCTAATCAGTTTCTCGAGAGTTTCGTTAAAAGATTTCTCACAAACCCTTAAGAACTCCAAAGACTCAATGGAAACTTCTTATGATAACTATCAAGGCTCATCTTTTTGGCGGTATATATAAGCAAATAAACAAACAGCAGTATTTACTTGAGCAGCAGTATTTTTGCCAAAAGATTGGACTTGACAGTGTAGGTATTTGAAATGTAGATACTACCCAAAGACTATCTTTGATACTACCAAAGGAAACTTGAATATGGGTCTTTGGACACCAAGAATTTCAACGCTTACATAAAAGCTATATTTGAAAAGTAAGTATATAGCTTATTGAAAAGCTATGAAACGTAGTAGGTACATGTTACAGCAAATTCATCAGAGTTTCTATCTTAATTACAAAACTTTTGTATTTCGCTTAAGCACGTAAAATCGTTGGTCCTTGCTGTCATTTGCAAATCTTTGAAAGTAGTACCCGTTAACTGGGTTGTGGAGGTCAGATAGGCTGTGACTTCCTGTTAAATACTGGTAGTCAGAATCAAATCCAGCTATACTGGAAGGCGACCCTAGCATATTTTAGAAAAGGCTAGGCAGGTGAGGTGATTTCGCCTAACCTGAGAAAACAATTGGCTATAAGTAGGTAGGTGGGACTCGATAATGCAATCGAAATTGTATTCGTATTGGCAGTGTCTTCGATAGAAGCTACTCCTATCAAGGATATTGCGCCATCACCCCATGGTCGCCGTGACCATTATTATAATTATGCAGTACTTTCACTTACACCATAAATAATATTGCGCGACGTATTTGTTAATGGTATCTACACCATGGTATAGAACACCATAAATGATCTGTGTGTGACAATTTGATATACATAAAGGGTTTAAACATGAATCGTGAGGAGGTTTATAAGACCGACGATTTTTTTTGACATTGGATGGGGAAACTACCCGACGGCTAGGGTTGCCAACCCTACTATACCTATAATATAGTCTGTATCCTACAGTATTATAGGCCCGACTACTATATTTTTGAAAAAAGGATAAAGTAGGCGAAACTACTATAATTGAAAAGCATCAAACTCTAAGCAAAAATATTTGTTTCAAAATGTGTAAGCGTAAAACGAAACGTCAATATCTATTTCTTGTAGACAGAGAAGCAAAAAGCTGAGCTAATGGTATTTTTTTGTAATTAAAATTTAAATTGCAATAGTAGGTAGCTATGGAGCATTCCTTAAAAATATAAAGAATATTAATAAAGGCTAAAAACTGCAAAAAATATTCTTTTAAGCAATGTAGTAAGTACCTATTTTAGAACCTACTAATAATTTTAGAACTACTATTTTCGACCGACGAATAGTTGGAATCCCTACCGACGGCCTATCTGATAAGCGGTCACTACTGCATAGACATCTCCAGTACCAGAGTCCTTGTAGATGCATCGCCATCACAAAAACAAAGTTGAAATGTCTTGTGCGCCTATAATTACACCGGCAGGCAGCACCCATACTTTGACTTTGACCTTTCTTTCTTTATAGTCCTACTTTGTCCTAAACAAATCTATACTAATACTACACTTACGACACTCCATACAAACGAAACGATTTAATTACCGGCACTACTACGAAAATAGCAGACTGTACAATATAATACGTGCGTGTGTCAGTGCCGACGCGACGCGCCGCGAGTAGCGGTTTCGAGAGCACGTTTGAGAGGTGAGGAACAGGTGTTTCGGAGGGAGGCGGGGCGTGTCGCTACTGTACGGTAGTAGTGTGGGTAAAGTATTAACTTTACCTACACTACTACCAAAATACCAGACTGTAAAAACATGTGCGTGTGTACGTGTTTACGCGCCGCGAGAACCAAAAACAGTTTCGAGAGCACGTGAAATAATCTCGAAATTACTCATTCGATTTCAAAAATTCTTTCACTAATAGAAAGCTACATTATTGCCGAGTGTCATATGATATGTTTTATGGTAGGTATATTTGACTGACAAAGTCGCAGCCCAAAGTTAGTAAAAAACATTTAGAGAATTTGTATGGAAGTATGAAAATAGTGCTTGATCCTCGCTGGAACCTCTTTCTCTTCTCTTAAACCTACTACTGGCTTCCAGGCTCTTTCCATTCATACAAATAATAAAGACACAGTCAATATGATCGCTATATCTGTTCATAAGGCAGGAGGATAGTAGGTTAAAACTGTTTAGCTGCCGACCTGCATTAGAGTGGTATCTTTACCTGGCTAGTTCAGTAGCTTTACTGTTGTGTGTGCTGTTCTGAATAAGGTAAGTATTATAAAAACTTTATGTAAAGTCAGGGAAAATGATTGATTAGTAAATTGACGATAAACTTGAATCGTTCGTAGGTATGCCTAAACAGTGTAACATTGTGATTTAAACTTTTTACCATGAATTCAGCACAAAAATCAGCTGTGCCATATACACATTACAAATCCCACAATCCGAACTGAGCTTCACTATTCCAGCTACACGCGAACCCGCGACACTGTGTCGCTTTTATGTTCGGATTTGAACTGCTTATACCATGTGCCATTTTGACCGAACAGGTGTCGCATTTTTGTATGGTACTTATTGCTTTTAGCCGACGAAAAAGTTCTCCACTGAGGAGTCTAGAATCATGTACTGAATGTATACATGGTAAAAGTTTGTTCCAACGTGTATCTAAATAATAATAGTTGTCATGTGCGAGTCATATAAAATAAAATGGCTATAACTTTGACGTCAAAGGACAATGCCAGAAATTCTATAAAACTTTGCCCCATTCAATAAAAACAATGTAATATTATGACACATGCTGAATCTTATTGCTGTTTTGTTACTAATAACAAAACATTTGTCATAATTCCTTTTGAACTTGCACTTGAACTTTGATTTGTGTTTAAATCGTACGTAGGTCAATCTGTTAAACAGTTAATTTCCATGACTGCTACAGCTTTTGGGTGCTTCTATTCATTCGTATAAGAAAGTACGGGAGTTTTATTAAATAAAGGAATAAAATGTAAGCAATATACATTATATTCACAACAATGTATGTACCGATTTTGATGAATCTACGCAACGTTATTACTAGTCATAAAGAGAAAACGTTATATTTTGATTGTTATGACGCTCGTGTACGTGAATGCCATAACGTACATTGTCTTCAAGCTTCTAAAATTCTTAAAAAGAAAGCGATCAAAAGTATTAGATACAATGTAATAAATAAACAAGAAAAAACAACGCAGTATAATATAAATACATGTTCTCGAATAAGCTTCTAATTAGAATTCTAGTCACATTTGCATTTTAGAAGTCTATTTTATTGTCTTAGCAAAAAATACCGGATGTTTTTGCAAATGTAAAAAAAAATAAGTATTCCAGAAAATCTGGTTCGTGTTGGTGTGATAGTGATATCATTATCTAAGTAGGTTAAATCCTTATATCAGGTTTCATATCTATTGTTATGTAAGGAAAAGTAAGTAAGTAAGAGGGCAAGTAATCCGTAACCCCGTATCAAAGCAAATATGACTTATCTATGTTCGATAGACTGACGATGATCGAGTGCACAAGATTCAATTTGGTGTGAAATTAGCTTCTGTTACGTGCATCGGTCAATAATGTTACGAAGACATCAGGCGAAAGAAATAACTTTAAAAATAGTCGCGGAAGAAAAATTTATTTTCGAATACGGACATGAAAGAGTTGAAGAGTTGAAAAAGCCAATCGTCAGAGTGTTACTCCTAACGATTGATTTTTTTCAACTCTTCCGGAACGGAATATAGGTGAACAGTTAAAAGCGATAAATGAGATACCTAATATCTACGGTACCTAATTTGAAATGTTTGTTAGGGTTGTAACAACTGGGCGCTCCAAATACCAGCAGTCCAGGTAGTCATATTTTGAGCACTATAATAATGTAAGCTTAGTTAGGTTAGTCAATGAATAAATATATAAGAGGAAGTTTGAAAGTGGCGGCTGTGACAGAAAAGGTACAGAGGCCAGCACATCGAGCTACAACAATCTGTCAAATTTCTTTCATAGATTTTTAACTTTATAACGCACCGTTTGCGCATTAAGATTTTTTTTGGCGTTACTTTAAGCTTGATTAACTGTTGTAACGACGCGTTAATTAATACTGATTCATCTAGTATACGTTTTTAGAAGCTCTCTTAAAATACTACGGTTAAAAATACCGTGTAAAGACGACATATCGTACAGGACCATAAAAGAGACAATTTCCCTTTGGTGCGCTCAACGGTTATTACAAAAGAATAAGGGTCATATTCAGTCATATTCCATTGGGAAAATTTTACAGTCTGGTATGGCTGACATCTGTACTAGAACATTACAAATTAAATACATGAAGAGCATTATCAACAAAACATCTTACCCAGAATCTTTTTGGCGAGTACGCATCTCCTTATCATCGGACGTGAAACCTTTATACGTTAAAAAGTTCAATTTCCCCAAGGAAATCAAACTTTGTTAAGAAACGGTGTATTTGCGGACGCACGCGATCCTTTTACTAGTTTAACAGGTTTATGTCGATTTCTCCCTTTTAGATTATATCTGCTGTGGAACGTGGAACCGACATTTTATGGAATTCGTCGTGATTCGTAGAGTAAGTAGACCTAAAATAGTTCTTTCAACACTTCTGAATTCTATTTGTAAATAACCTTATTACTTCAGCAGGAGAATCGTTTGGCTTTATTTTTAACCGACTTCAAAAAAAGGAGGAGGTTTCTCATTTCGACACGTAACTATTTTTGACCACGCATGACTTTTTACAGTGTAAGTAGTCCGATTACGATGCTTCTTTTTTTTAATGGTATATGTTACAGTCAAAACTCTTAACGTTACAGTCAAAAGTAGTTTTGACTGGGTTCATTCAAAACCCTTAATAAGATAAAACACGTTTACGTAACAAAATCAAAAATACGGAACGCCTTAGTTATAAGAATCACTACAAAACCAAAGTTTTAAAAGGGTCACAAAAAAAACCTACTTTACTAAATACTTTCTAAATATTAAGGATAAATTTAAAGTGTTCAAAAGTAGTTTTGACTGATTTCTGTAGTCAAAAGTACTTTTGACTGGTGAGTTTTGACTGTGACATATATACCTACCTCAAATTTCATGAACATATTCCGCCTCGAATGGTGGAAAATTAAGGGGTGACTTAATTTTTTGGTGTTACCGTTTCTTAATTAATTTGGATGTTATATACGAAGTACCTAGGCAAAAATCTTTTTTTATAAAAAAGACAACCGCCTTCAAAAACTTATAAAGATACCGCAATTTTTTTTTTTATTGGAATAGTACTTATATCACCTATTTAACTAGTCGACTTGATGTCGATTCAAACTTGTTGACTCTATCTTTTTATATTCTTACTTTTAACAAAAGAAAAGACATTACTTACTAATGACGTCACAACATTACAACTCCTATGTATGAAAGTTGCGCTTTGACATGCGCAGTGCGCGACCTTTGTGGGTTGCGCGCACTTTCTACGAGATAGCGCAGATTATTTACGTTTTTGTGATCGATTTGCAATAACTCCCGCGATTCACATGTCTTCATTAGTGATAACGAGACTATGTTTTATAGCCGGAAGCGTATTACAGCTTTCCTGAGTTATTGGTTAGAGAGCCAATTATCTATATTTAAGAAAGTGTATGTTATGAGTAAAGTAATGCGGTCGGTCGGTAGCGCTAATTGGGGGTCATTTTGCAAATGCGGTATCTTTTTGCAGTTCTTGCGCAACTAATTATAATCATTTTTATTCGTGTTAACAGGCTAGATTACTAAAAGTGCAAATAAACTTGGAAAGGTAGACAGTTTATAATAAAAATAACTTCTTTCAATTTTGTGTGTTGTCTGCCTGGTCAGAAGTCAACTTTCTTTGCGAAACCTGTCATGCCTATAAATAAAATCCTTAAGCAATTAGTCCCTCAAGTATCCCGACAACTTTCATAGTGGGCAGACAGACAGAACAGGTAGTTTTAAGCAGTTTCCTTGTAATGCGTGGCGCGTATCGGTCACAGTCACAATGTATGCACGTGCGCAAGAAAGTGATCGCGCAGGTGTCGCGTTAACACTGCACTTGATTGTTAAAGTAATTAGGTACATCATGTTTTTATGACGAAAGATACGCGCTTTACGTCAGTTTGGTTTTATTAGGTGTTCGTTTAGCAGACAGTCGGGCGTCTTTAATTAGGCACCGACACCCGTCCATTCAAATTGTTTTCGTAACATACGGAGGAAGTAAAGTAACCTTGACTATGATAATAATAATATTATTGTACTAGCATGAATTTGTGATCGTAGTACCTATGACTTTGAGTGCTAAGTATCGAACTTAGAACTCAAAGTCGCACAGCAATCAAGCCTAGGTAGGAGAACCTTATTGAATGCATTCTGAAACTTGATAACTCTGAACGATAAATAATCTATTGTTAATTTCTTGACTTTTTATTTGAGTCTGATATTCCAGTTGCCTACTTATACCTATATTCATGTTACGTGCGAAACTTGCATCTAAAGAAAGGTCTATCTATGGCATTAAGTAACCTTCTTTGTTATTCTATTATATTTACCCAGATTGTATTGAAAATCAGTATTAGGACCTAGGTACCTAATAATGGGCTCTACAGCTCCAATAGAGATGTTTACGTAAACCAGCCTATTGAACTCTTATTGAATAAATATTTGATTGCTTTATTAAAGAAATCTCTTGATTCTCCTGGATTTTAACCCAACTGTCATAATTATAGCCCGTAATACTTCAAAAGGCAGTCGACTATTTGAAGTATTACAAATGTCAGAAGGTACCCAGTGGTTGTTCTTATCTATCTGCGTAGGTATGTTACAATGCAATGCCGAATCGAAGGTGACCCGCTTCAGTGTATACTGCAGCGGGTCGGCACATTCGATTCGGCAATCTCAATGCTACCTTTGATAATTTCATATTGAGAATACGGAACCAAATGTCTTGTAAACGACCAATACAATACTGTATCTCGTTGAAGCTGTACGATTAAATGTGAAAATACGAGAATAACGAGAGATGTAATGATGTTATTGTACAAGACGTCCCTGCTAAGAAACTGGGCCTAACTGTTTAGCACGCTTTACGACCAGCTAACTGTTGAACAAAAGAAATCCTTAAACGAGTGTTGACAACAATGCAACTCTCTTAATTACAAATGTACTTAGACAATTTTAAATTGCAAATGTAATTAATTGATCGACGCTTTTCCCCCTTTCGTTTCACGGATGTCACTGTCTGTGGATCAGCTATGTTATGGATCTCTGTAACTTTAACGGAAACTATCGAATTTACGAAATAAAAATCTATCCGAAACCGAATCTAATATAAAAGTTTCGAATAGGGGCGGAGTCTAAATGAGACACGTTATGAGTTATGACCGGTTTTCGACCGGCCGAGCCAACACACTTCTATTTTATTTTCCTTTTACAATTCCTCAAAAATCTAAAAAGTATCCGTAACCGTATTTGAAACCGGTATAATATTATTCATTTGTATATCCATTCGTTGATCCCGACTGTCATTCGTAGATCTTTGACAGTTGTTATAGGTAGTCAGAAGCTAGAAAATCTGACAACCAGTTACAATCGTGTTACCCAGCTACTGGGTTGTGGAGATCAGACAGGCAGTCGCTCCATGTAAATCACTGGTATTCAGTTGCATCCGGTTAAACTGAAGTCGAGTCGGAAAAAGGCTAGGTAGATGATAATATCCATTCGGAATTTAATTTTCATAACATAGATCATAATCATCATAATCGTCATCGCCTCGTCTGTGTAGTTTGACAGCTGTAAATAACACTGTTCTCACTGACCTGATGGTTGGTAGGAGGAATGGCCGCACTCTGCGGTGGCACAGACTGCACCGGTCGCGCTGGCTTGGCAGCTGCTCGTTGGAGAGATGCTCGCTTCACAGACACCATCAGCCAGACGTCTTCTACCCTTTGCGCCACCTGAACAAAATTTAAGTTACTTATTGAATTCGGTATACCTACAGAAGGTGGTCAAATAAGTGGATTTATTTGTTCAATAACAACAGTGAGTTTTGTGTTTAGACAGGTTCAATGAGATGATTTTTTTTTCTTTAGTGTCGTTTCATTTATACTCTCGGACTCCGAAATCCCGCCAACAGTGCATTTCTATGTTAGGCCTAAAACATAATTTCAAGGAAATAGTATTTATGTAAGCCGACTCGCAAATCTATGAAGACATACTGGCTATCATTTTGGTGTTATGATTATTCCAAATAAACAAACTTTAAAAAATTATAGATCTTTATACATTAAATGCAGGGTTCTGCGTTTTAGAAGTTCCGAGTGCATTATATTGGCAATTTGTTATCGATTGGTTTTATCATCGTTCTATCGTTTTGTATTTTTGTTAACCTTAGATATCTAATCGCTAATTTGTAGAGGCTTTTAAGTGGCAAATGTAGCGCTAAACATTTGCCACTGTATTGTAAGTTATTTACATAAGATTTTAGACTCTAAGCTTTTTGAATAATAAATAAATAAATCAGTAACCTTTAGAATACTATGTACCTGAGTGACGAGTGCCCTGGTCTCCTGTGTAGCAGACTGCATCAGCATGTCTCGGAACGGGTCGGGAGCTGTCAGTCCGAAGCTGGTAGCGTCTTCTAACAGTTTGTCCACTGCTATCAATCCTCCTTCTCCCGCTAAGATTTCCACACCTGTTGCGCACCATTCGTTCGCCTAATATGAAGAATAAAATAAATCAGGAAATCAAACGTGGTATAATAAATAGGTGCAAATTACAAGTCACGTTGTGTGACTTTTATGAACATAAGGTTTCATTTCCAATGATTGATACTCGCTTGCGAATTGTAATAACCTCAGATTATGAAAAAAAAATATAGATAGACCGCGCGGAACACTGAGAGTGAAGCCAAAAAAGCTAATACAAATTCAAAAGTGAATACCTACAATCTTGTGATTGTATTCGCTTTTGAATTTGTATTTGAATTTTTATTCGTTTTTTTTTAACGATGCGGCATTTCGTGCTATACTGACCCGCGTCAGTACAGCACAAAGCGCGTTGTAGGTGCTCACTTTTAAATTTGTATTTGTTTTTTTGGCTTCACTCTCAGTGTTCCGCGCGGTCATCTGCCTTTTGTACTATTAGTTAATCTGAGCTTTTGTTTCATAATCTGAGGTAATAACTATAACTATGTATAGATTATTTTAAGTACATACCTATACGCTAAAACAAGTTGCAATATTTGTTTAACTTACCTTATCTATCCTGTCCATAAGATCTCTAGCTTTAGTCAGAAGTAGATTTCGTTTTTGTATTTTTTCTAAAAGCAAAGCACTCGTTCGTCTTAGTTCCTCGCATTTTGATTCTATGTGGTCGACTTGACTTAACGGGTCTTGCATTAATTTTTCTCCTGCAACAAAATGATTTATTTTATAAAGTTATATTTTTTACATGTATTTAATTAAAACTACAATTATCTTAAACATGAAATTAATCAAAAACAAAATATTGCATAAAAATTAATAACAAATTCAGAAATTCAAAAATCGAACGTGGTGTTTTTTTTTTGTAGCCAGATAGTATTTTCTGTGCAAATAGTATTAATACGTTACCGTCTTCAATAACTGAGGTTGCTGTATCAAGATCACAATTACAAAGTTTCTCAAAGTCGCCAGCCTCTTGTAGAAGACTGTCTACCCTGATTGCTGTCTCGCCCACCTCCGTCATGTCGCATGCTGCCTTTAGATGGTTGTCTAAAGTAGCCTACAAAAAAAAAGCTCCAATTAGATGGTAATAAAAAAATACTCGGTTGTCTAGTCTAATGGTTGTTAGTACGACTGCTGAGTATGAGGTTCTTGGTTCGATCCCCAGATCGTGCTAAGTACTATTATTATTCCATTAACATTTTCTAAGTCGGCGGCCGGATTTAGCAATAATATAATATTATGTTGGCTCGTTATTACATGGGGCTAAAACATAACTGCCGAAATGTACTACAGTTCTGCCTACCCCTTTGAGGAACACAGGTAGGATGTTTGTTATGTAAAAAAGCTTAGGTTTGATAATTTTGCATGTTCAACAAAGCAAAATATAAATCCTCTTTCGTATAAAAATAAACATCTAAGTAACAAGGAGGTCGACCACAAAAGTAACTGTCAACCTGAGTAAATTAAAAAAAATGCCCGATGCCATAAAAAGAAATAAGTATTTGACACATAACATAACCTCTAATTAGACTTAAGCAAAAGTGTTAATGTAAAATCAAAATAATTCAGTAATGAATAACAAAAAGTGATATCAGTAATGGCTATGGAAATTGTGTGCAACTTTCGCAAATGCAGAAAGTCTCTATCAAATCAAGCGTGGGTAACGACTTGTTCACATGCATTTTGTGTCGAACACGGAAAAAGAGAATTCAAGCGAACTGCCGAAAACTCATTGACTTGTCCAGCTTGTGGGACCGAATTAAGAGATAAGTTTGATGTGATTCAAGCCGACCTTAGACCCAATGAAACTTTCAAATCAATTGTTTTGGCGGGAATGAGACCTGACACAATCATGGACATTGCTATGCGAGCGATGTCTTTTTGGGCGTACCAGGTTGAACAGGAGACGTTGTACCAAGAAAGCGTAGCAAAACACGCGAGAGAGAAACTACAATGTGTGGAAGAAATAAACACACTAAATATTCAAAAACTAAAAGCAGAACTAGAGAATTGTAAACGGAAGGTTAGCAATTTACAATCAGAATGTAATAAAAAGAGCAAACAAGCAGAGGATTTCAAGGCGCGTTTAGAAGAAAAGTCGCGAAAAATACAAAAGTTAACATTTCAACTGGATGCTCAGAAGAGGAAGGATATTCGCAATTTCGAAGGTATGGATAGCAAAGAGAAATGTATGGATATATCAGACTTGGTCGTCCATAGGGCGGCGTCAGATTTGGTCTCAAATAGGGATTCAGACTTTGTTTTTCGACCTGCGAGAGACCCTGACGAATCACACAGGGTGTGTTCACCAAGAACACCAATGTTTGACTTCCGAAACACAAGAAATAATAAACAAGCCCCGCATTTCCAGTTTCGACCAGTAAAATCTTAACAAAAGTGTAATCAGTTACTATCTGTCTCTATTTAACTAATTTGTAATTAGATTAAGCGTAAGTTACCTGCATCTGTTTGAAATTTAATAAAAACGTTCTGAACTTCAACCAGTGGTTCAGTTTAGTGGAATGTTTTTGCCAAAAGTTGTCGAATTGTTTTTCAGTCTCCTCCAGTTGCACCAGCAATCTGAAACAACACGTAAGTTTTTTTTTAAACTTGATCTATGTGTGACTCAACTGTGTCCGGTATCAAACCCACAACCTCATGCACGAGAGGTGAGAACCATTACAACTAAATGTGACTTTTTCAATTCATTTGTACTTTCTAAGTTTATCTTGGACATCAATAACATCGGTGAAGGAAAATATCGTGAGAAAACCTGGACTTATCTAATATATAAAATTCTCGTGTCACAGTTTTCGTTCCCGTACTCCTCCGAAACGGCTTGACCGATTCTGATGAAATTTTGTGTGCATATTGGGTAGGTCTGAGAATAGGCCAACATCTATTTTTCATCCCCTTTTTTCACCCCCTTTTCATCCCCAGTAGGTAGATCGGGACAGGACAACGTCTGTCGGGTCAGCTAGTCTAATATATAAAATTCTCGTGTCACAGTTTTCGTTCCCGTACTCCTCCGAAACGGCTTGACCGATTTTGATGAAATTTTGTGTACATATTGGGTAGGTCTGAGAATCGGCCAACATCTATTTTTCATCCCCCTTTTTCCCCCCCCTTTTCATCCCCCATCCAAATGTTCGGTAGATCGGGACAGGACAACGTCTGTCGGGTCAGCTAGTAATTAATAATATTATGTCTGAAATCGTTATTCATTTTAAGCAAGAGTGATCAATGCTCGTGCCTTCTATGTATGAGAAGAGGCCTTTGCACTGCAGTGATACACTAATGTAATATTTATTTTTAATCAAAACTAGCTAACCCGACCGACGTTGTCCTCTCAATCAATTGTTCTCACCGTATTAACCTTCCCTGGTCTTCCACAAAAATTTCAAGATCAAAATTAGCCAAATCGGTCCAGCCGTTCTCGAATTTTAGCGAGACTAACGAACAACGATTCATTTCTAGAAGATGAATAACATTTTCAAATTGCAAATATTAAAATTTGAAATAGTAGTATAGTATTAAATAGTTGTGTGTTTTTTAATCAATACAAACTCAGGATTTTTTGACGTATTACAGGTAGAATATACACAGATTAATGGCTAAATACTCAAACGCTACTCAATATTAAAATGCCGTTAAGTCTGTACTGTCCCAGTCACTTTGACATAAAATGATAGAGATAGCACGAGACCTAACGGCATCCTAAAAATAGTGTAGCATTTGAGTATTTTGCCATTAGATTCTTAAACAGTTAATCGCCGGTCATACGAATATTATGTAACGGTAGGTACCTAAATAGTTAAACTTTAGTACATGTCATAATTACCTCTCAACTGCAGCGACATGGCTGATAATATTATAAGTAAGATTTGGTTTCCGTACTTGCGCCAGCAACTCTTCACCTTGCGACGTTGCCAACGATAGTTCAGTTTTTAAAGCTTTATACCTAAAACAGAAATATAATCAATACGCGTTACGACAAGGAAAACAGCCAACATTTATGAAAAATGTGCTTAGGTTACCTATTTTCCTGACAGTCTAATAAATCTTTGGTTTGTGTCGGGTCGTTTCCCATATCGCAGTCTACAATCTCATGCATAAACTCGTCCAATTTACTTGAGATTTCTTTCATTAACGTAGAAAATTTCTCTAGTGCCTGAAATACAAAAATATTTAGGCAAACTGGGTACTACCTACGTATAAGTAGGTAATTTCAAAGAAAAATGTAGATAATAATGCTATTCAAATCTTAATCTAAATTCAAATTGAGTGTTACCTACATTGCAAAATTACACACTTAAATAGTTAATTCAGGTAATTGTTCTCAGTATTTCACACAGGCGATCAGCACTGTATGAAATTTCCCATATTTCCACACAAATAATTTGGTGCGCAAGGATAGACATCATTGAACATTACCAAATGGAACAAAACTCCGTTTAATATAACTGCTTGGAGAACTTCAATAGCGCGATGTAGGATTGATTGTTTGTTTATTTTTAAATAACTAGATGGCGTCACTGTGACCTCATTATTGTCTTCGAACTAGTAACAAATATTTTTAGGAAATAAAAAGTTAACTTACTATTCGCTGTTGTATCCACTCAGCATGTGAATACTGTAGTTCCCCGCCAAGGTCTGGCGTCAGCTGGGACCTATCGAAGTGTTCGTACAACTCCTCTACTGATGAACAGACTAGCACCCTGAACCTGAACTCCTCCTTAAATAATTTGCTACTGACTTCTGACAACGCCTTCTGTAGGAAACTTGCTGGTCGAAGGACGTAGACTGCGTGAATTATTCCGGGGAAAAATTCCTGAAAAATAAGAAAATACTTTTTAGATACCGGTTTAAAAAATACTATTATTTAATTACAGTTACTACAACAATACATGTAGGTACAGATAAAGAAGTTCAAATAGCTCTTATCGTGTCCCAATTTTACGTGTAATTTATTCATTTAAAAGTTAACTAATGTAATTAAAAAAATTAAAAAAATTCTTCATATGATACAATAATATACATTGGAAACATTAGTTTTGTATAATTTAGCAGCATTTATAAATTTTGTAAATGTGAATACCATGGAGCCATTTACTAAGTATATTAATACCTATATGTTTGACAAAAATTAACATGGCGGTTGGGAGTATTGTCATGCTCGCTCAAATGTCTCGCTGATGGTGGCGCGTGTGTTGGATCATTCTGCTCCCTTCAAAATGGTTGAGCTGAATGGTGCTGATTCACGCGTCATGTTCGTGAACGGGCGCTGTCAGTAGAGATTGGTCAGCTCTTATCTGCCATGGACTTTATCTTGCTTCTTTTTTGTGTTTTGTATTGTTAGATTGCCTTCATAGTTTTCACATATAGAAGCAACAAGAATCATGTAACCAGACTTTGTAAAAAACTTGATTTAAAAGAGTGTCCGTGGAGTTTCTTGCTCGTTCTTCTCCATAGAGACCTACCTACGTTTTGGAACGAGCAACTAGCTTCAACTCTCTGACTAACTGACCGACTCCTTGACAATTCAAAAGTGCCTGTAAATGGTTTAATTGAAATAAATGCTTTGACTTTGACTTAATGTAGTTAATGAATACTTACTGAGATCCTTAATAATACTGTTTTGACGGAGTTCCATCGATCTTTTCTCCGGTCTATTATAATGTGGAAGCCCATATCTGCTTCCAACAACCTGTAATGAGAAAGACATCGTCCATGAATAATGAATTTGAATATTGATTAGTGTAGTCGGCTATAACATCATTTAGTTATTAATTAGTTAAAAATTCTGTCTGATATCGATTTACATGTGACCTTTGTACTACATCTATCAAATGCTGGCTTTCTGGCTTCATTTCATTTGGTACTGGCTTACAGGGTTTAATTAATTAATTAATATCCATTTATAAGTCAAAGATCAATCATGAATTCAACGACCGCTTTTAACATTTCCTTCTAAAGTTAATTTTAAGTTTTAGTAGCCTGCCTTTAACTAATTTGTGTTTGTTAGTAAATTGGTCTCTTGGGAACGTAAACGAGCCATTAATATTTCAGTTAGTGGTAGACCGTCAGGCGATAATATTAAATGTACTAGGTAAGTAAGTGAACGCTATATGCTGTCCACATGAAAATCGAAAATTCTTTACAGCGAGCCTCTATTCACAAAAAACCTACAAGACCTAATACAATACATTATTGTATTACTCAAAGCGTTAATAGCGTTCAATGAAGCGTAAGATTCTCTGCTGGGGGCGCACGCTTCTAAAGTAAACAACTAAATGTCACGAAAATTCAAGTGCCGTAAGTTAAAGTAAGATAAAAAATATGGCCTTCACGACAAATGTTTAAAAAAATATTTGTATAAATATGTCGACATTTTGTGCCGAAACTGTACACAAAAAATTGGGTGCAGACTAGTTAGAGTCAGTGAAATATGTGTTATGTGAACAATGAGTAGGTAGGTATTAGCAGCTACAAAATGCAGTTCATGTGCAGCAAGTCTGCAATGTCTAAGTAAAGACAAAGTTCACAATATTGTCGCCCAGTCCATTGTTTTAAATATACCTACGGTCTACAGTACACATTGCAGGATAGACTTTATGTAAGCAACGGTGTTTTACTAGCATTCTTAAAGGCATTATAACCCACTTATTTACAAAATCACAAACGTCTTTACTGGTATCTCGGTGTAATCGATTCGTAAATGACGAGGACAGTTTAGTTTTATAATACATAATAGGTACCGGTCAAATGCTGTAACATTGCCTACATGCTCAACATTGCCTACATTCTAAAAAGTAAAATTATTGCCGCTGAGAAATGTTTCTGCTGTGTATGGTATTAGTTAAGTTAAGTCGGCTATCTATATGGCAAAAAACATTTCTTAACGGCAATAATTTAGGCAATGTTACAGCATTAGACGGTAGTTGTTTAAAGTTTATAAATGGCAAGATTTTTGGTTAACCTTAGGATAACATTGTCGACCTCTGCTGGTCAACTTAAGGCGCTAACAAGCGACTTTTGCAGATTTTAAACTGACAGTCACATCAGAAATGTGTAGCACAGTGTAAATGATTTGAAAAAAATATATGTGAAGCTAGAACATTCTCTTAAACGTGAATATTTTTGATTAAGTTCATATTAAATAGTTTAATTAAATCGTGAAGTTGTGTCTGACGCGGACAAAACATTGATAATCACACAAAATCTACCATGAATATTTAAACGAAACTTTTACTATCTTACAGACAATTTCCTTATCTATCTTTTAGTATACGCCTTTTTTTTAAGTTAAAGAATACTATCTTTTATTAATTTTTTTGACTAAACTGAGAGTTTTGGACGCAGTGCATACGATTCTCTGGTCGCTCAAGGTCGACGGCGTATATCGGCGCCTTAAGTGCCTTATTTCAGGTATAACAGATTCTCTGCTGAATCTGCTCAATGATCTAATTAAAGTGGATCAGGTCTAGATAAGACCGAATAAAGGAGGTAAAACGCTTGACACACTTACGAGGGCACAGAGGTGAGGTAAAGGAGTAGCCGGCGGTACTCCGACGGCGTGATGATGTGAAAGTTGTTGTTGTCGGGGAAGGTGATGAGGGGCCTGTGGTCCCTGGCCAGGCCCCCCGTCGCCAGCGCATACTGCGGCAACAGCAACTCGCTGACGTTGCGGCCCTCGTCGCCATCGCCACCGCAGCCGTCGCACTCCGCTTCTGAAGATAAACATTAATTTGGTCATTCATTGTTAGAACAAGAGCGCAAAGTTACCTTCAACTTTTCTTTTTAAAGGACATAAATGTTTAAATAGAAACAGCACTCAATCTATGTTTTGCATTACAGACAACATAAAATAAATAAATTTATTCATGGTTAATTGTCTAATTACATTTAGTTTCCACTTTTCAAACGGTTCTAATTTTGTGGTTCTCGGGAGTGAGACAATATCTTGGTTCTTATAGGACCGGCTTTTGACTTTTTTTTACAATTTTAATTGACGAAAGCTGGTGATACCCCTTACACACGAATTTGAAAACATGAGTTGAAAATTAAGACTCAATAATTCCGAAGATTGACTACTATGTATTAGAATAGTACTATGCATTATATCGGTAGGTACACTAATTAAATACCTTTTCGTTTACCTTAGTACCTGGTCTACATAATAATCTTTACATAGTATAAAACAAAGTCGCAAAGTCGTCTGTTCCTCTGCATGATTAGATCTTACAGATTTTAATGTAATTTTGTTTTGTGACACTACGTTAATATCTTCACTGCTCCAGTGCGAAGCAGGGGCGGGTCGTTAGTAAATAATTTATATATAATAAATGTTAAATAACCGGTTAACTAATGAGTTCGTCTAGTTGAAAGAGTTAGCCGTAACGAGTTAACTTGGAGGATTCGTTTATTTTCAAGTCAAGTGGACTTAATAATCGTCAGATAGTGAGGAAGTTCGCTTCATTAGAGTTTTCAAATAAAAGAGAACTTTCCGGACGGAGATGAATTATCCCGGGTGGGATTTACCAAAAAAAAAATATTGATACCTATTATGAAAAATATTTTAATATTTGAGTAGAATACACTTTGCAGTCTTTTCTACAAATATAATCGGTAAGAAAGTAATTTAACGTTTCGACGTCATATAGAGAAAAACAAAGAAAATTCTAACTGCGCATTACACTCACTTGAACAAAGCATTTTACGTAAATGAAGATAAATAAATAAAATAAATAAATATCTTGGGACAACTCACACACGGTCATCTGGACCTGGTCAGTTGGATCCTTTGTGTAATCAGTGGGATCTTTTGATTTTCCACAATTCACTCCACAGAAAAAATGTAATGAATAAATATTGTAACTAACCTTCAATTTCGTAATCAACTTTGGGAAGGTATTTAAATAAATTATACCAATTTATCCTTGTAGCAAATGCAAATTGCTGTGTAAGCAATCTGTATAAAGTTAGGTACAAAAAGCGCGATCGCGTGATGCCCAACAATTAATTATATAGAACAGGTATAAAGAACTTAAGGCACGGTACCTACAACATGGTGAATTTATCAAGATGGATTTTCAGGAATGTATTTAATGTGAACGTGCTTATGGTTCAAGATCCCAGAGCCGACAGACCTAGGTCATCTTTGTAAGGTCAACATTTTGAGAATGGATATAGCCACGGTTTATTTTTATATGTAAGTACTATATTCATTGGTAACATGAGGGGAGGGGGGGGGGGGGTAAATCAGTTTCCCTAGCTAAGTCATAGGGGGTGACAAGATCGTAAAGGTTAGGAACCACTAGGATAGAGGAAGATGTCAAAAAAATCACACACACACATATATGTACCATACATATCACACATTTACTACGCTTACAGGAGTGATTGGTCTACACTCCACACCAGTTCTAGACAGAGAGGGTTGGAACGGAGAAAGGGAGGCCTTTGCCCTGCAGTGGGACAATACAGGCTGAAAAAATAAATAATAATAGATCACACATTTATGCATGTTTTTCTTGTGTTACTTATTCTCTTGTTATATTATCGCGTTGGCATATTATAGGTAGCTGTCATGATGTTATTTACGTAATCTATACTCCGTTCATAATACGATTAGACATTTACACAAACCTTTTTTACAGTCCCTTCAACCGATTTTGACTTCTATTCCGTAATCTTAAGGATGACATTAGAGGCAAAAAAGTGGTTACAATAACAACTGTTTTTGCACCTGCATTTTGTCATGCCACCAACGCAATATATATAAGTCAAAATCGATTGAACGGACTGTAAAAAAGGTTTGTGTATATCTCTAATCTTATTGTGAACGGAGTATCTATATCTATATAATAAAAATGAATCGTTGTTCGTTAGTCTCGCTAAAACTCGAGAACGGCTAGATTTGGCTCATTTTGGTTTTGAAATATTCGTGGAAGTCCAGGGAAGCTTTATGCGGAAAAAAAAATTGAAAAATCAATTGACAGGACAACGCCTGTCGGGTCAGCTAGTCTATATAATAAAAAATAATATTTGTTCGTTAGTCTCGCTAAAACTCGAGAACGGTTGGACCGATTTGGCTTATTTTGGTCTTGCAATATTCGTGCAAGTTCAGGGAAGGGTTAAACGGTAAGAAAATTGAAAAATCAGGACAACGTCTGTCGGGCAGCTAGTTATAAATAAGTAAATATGTCTTGTGCTTGTTTTATAAAAATATCCTGTAAAACATGTATGAATCCTGCTGTCTCAACTTGAACGTAAGTGAGTAAAGCACCTATCTGAAATGCTATTCTGTGAGAACTCACTTCAGCGTTAACTTCTTATTCTTTAACTCGATGAAAACTACGCTAGCGCCACTAAGTGAGAACGTAGGAACTATTTTAATGTAAGTACCTAACTATTTTAGCGAATACCAAATACTTTATTTGGTATTCGCTAAAATAGTTAGGCCTTCAGGTACCTAAGTAAAATCGGAAATGAGATAGGATTCGAATTCGAGGGTGATTTCTTACAGAACTGCACTGCTGGTCCCTGAGAAACTTCAGATGTTAAAATGTCGCGTTTGGTGCCTCCTGAATCTCAGTCCATTACGTTTCTCGGTCTCTAAAGACGTCATAAAAATGTTAGTGTAAGAAGGAACAGTGACTTGCGTTTTTTGTCGCATGCTTCTCTATAATAATGCCCTGATAATATCGCGGAAACTACTTAACTATATTACTTTGACCGAGAAGGTTAATGTCAAGGGTTTTTTGCTGAAAATTAATGGCCTTTACTTACAGTATTCTCTAAGTTCTTATGAAAAGAAAGATATATAATCCAGCCAGAGGTAACTACCTATTTATTTGTATTTAGCCTTCGTCCGCGACAATTTTCTTATAGATTATATTTCTTAATAATAAAATAACTTTCATAATCGGACTAGAAGGTCCGGAGATAACCGCGTCCAAATAATAGAAGAAAAAAACAAACTATACAGCCCTTTAAAATTATTAGTACCTACTAGCGACTTGCCTCGGTTTCGCACGGGTATATATAGTCATATTTCAACAATGTACACAAAACCTTAACTATACTTAAACCTTCTTTATGAAACACCCTGTCTATTGGTGAAAACCGAATGAAAATCCGTTCAATACTCTTTTTGAGTTTCTCGCGAACAGACGGACAGACGAGGCGGGGGACCTTGTTTTATAATATGTAGTAATGATTTATAGATTACAAAGCTGTCTAACTATTGCACGTATTCTAAAAATAGTACGGCCAGACAACAGTATCGTTTTCCATTGAAACCAATGATTTCAAAAGGTCGCAGTACTATATTATGTCAATGATTAAAACAGTTTTATTAATCTAGCAACACAGCCGCGAGGTCAGGGATAGCCCAACCTCAATAGACTGTCTGTACCTATCTACAGACAGATTTTTATACGTATTATATATCTGTGTGCCTGACAATGTGACAAACAAATGCCGGAAGAACTCATTTATTTACAGCTAGGGCTAATATATGTCAGATGATACGCAGAGGTTCTGAGTTTCTGAGTCAAGTCGATTTGTCCCTTCAGCCTGAGATCACTTTACCTGTTGTAGATAGCTACAGTATACCTACTGTGTAGGTAGGTACCGAAGTATATGAACAAGACAACAAAGACCTCTTTAGAACTTACTGCTAATAGCTTGACTTCCAGTTTTGTTTATTGGTAAATTGGAAGTAATATTTTTAACTGACTTCAAAATGGAGGAGGTTATCAATTGAATGAAGAATGTTTGTTTTTTTTTTTTTTTTGTTATGTATGTTCGGGCATAACTCTGTCATATATAGATGGATTTGCAAAATTCTTTTTTTGTTCGAAAGGGGTATATTCCGAAATGGTCCCATATAAATTTTATCAAAATTGAAACAGCCCTTTTTGAGAAAATCAACAAATTCCCAAAAAAAAATACTTAGACGACGTAAGTGTGTCGCCGTTTCTTAATGGATTGGCAACACAAAAAAGCGAAAAATAAAAAGCTTTTTCAAAAAAAAGAAAACCGCCTTCAAAAACTAAAAATTGATAAATAACTTTATTTCGGAAGTCGGTGGCAATACAAACCACAAACACAAAGGCACCGCCACCGACTTCCGAAAGTAAAGTTATTTATCAATTTTTAGTTTTTGAAGGCGGTTTTCTTTTTTTTGAAAAAGCTTTTTATTATCATTGATGCATGGATATGTTAAACTTACACTAGAGTACTCTTGAATAGCCTTATTTTGTTTTATTGCCTTTCTTTCAAGTCAATATGTGATCTGGATCTGTGAATCTGTGAGTCACCCCTAAGAGCCTATTTTAGTGCGAGATCCACATAACGCGCATTGTCTTGGTAAGTGTTGTTCTTACAAGAATTTTATTAAGTAGGTTTCTTCAGAAGATTTATAAAATATTAGCTGACCCGACAGACGTTGTCCTCTCAATTGATTTGTCAATTTGATTACCGTGTAAACCTTCCCTGGGCTTCCACAAATATTTCAAGAACACAATTAGCCAAATCGGTCCAGCCAGTTTTAGCGAGACTAACGAACAACGATTCATTTTTATTATAGTATAGAAGATAGATTTGTTACTTGAGACTAGTATTCCTATCCTAGCTTTTAGAACTACGGTATCAAATGGCTCAAGGTCAGACACCTGCACCAGACGGGGACGCATAGGAACTTATACATACAGGCTGTCCAGTAAATAGCACGACATACTGCAGGGGGGGGTTAGCAGTGTGGCGCCGCCGCCGGTCGCGAATAGCACCACCCCATTTCTACCCGTGGGTGTCGTAGAAGGCGACAGAGGGATATTGACCAGAGGATGGGCTGCAGCGTCCTTCTGAGTACCATAACACCTGATGTGATCGCCAACATGCATCGGCCAAGCATGGCGATTACGGCTGAACATCCCCTTGTGGGAGACCTATGCCCAGCAGTGGGCGTCTAAAGGTTGACAGGATGTGGACTGCAGGGGGTGATAGCTTGGGTCAATACCTGCCAAAACAACACAATATATGTTCAGCAAAATCTTACGCCCCCTGCAGTATGTCGTGCTATTTACTGGACAACAACCTTAACCTTATTTCATCGCTTATACAGGATAAGCGATGAAATAAGGTTGACCCAATTTTACAAAAATGTTCGAAATAGTCTCGGTAGCGGTGCTACAGGAGGCATTGGATGAAAAGCAAAGAGAGACTCAAAAGGCTTTGTCCTAACAGTGAGTGGCTATTAGGTGTACTGATAAAGTGTAGACTTTATCATCTTAGTACGCGTTAAGACTTAAGGAGGCCTCAACAACAATCTCTATACTTATAATTACATGCGTAGTCTAAGAATACATGCGTAGTCTAGCTTTCTCGACAGCAAAGTATACATGCCTATGTATTCGATGAATCAAATTTGAAGGCTTGTAGTTAATCAGTTTCTCGTCAAATAACTCGTACGAGATTAGGTAGGCATCATTTAGAAATTCCATGTGATGCAGATAGTTAACTGAAATGTGAGAATATTGCATTTCAAAGCAACGCAAACCGTATATCCTTCAGTGTTCCCAGCTGCAAGGGTATCATACGACGCAAACAGCAAGCATTTACCGCTACAGTCTAATCATTCACTAACTAGACCAGAATGCCTTATACATTGTACCAGAGCACTATAAGTCACCTAGGTGTTACGTTAACGGCATACCCGACACCTTCCCCGCTTCGTTGGTTCGTTCAAGAAAACCTGTATGTTAATTTTGTTAGCAAAATTACTCCTCAAAGGCATTATTTAAGCTTGAATGAATAACCGCAAAGGAAAATTTATTCGACTGGAGATTTTGTACAAACTGGGTATAGGTAGATTTTTATTTAGACGTGGTTCACAGCATTTTGGCATGAATAGTAAAGCAATTTAAATGCTACCCGTTGTCTCGGTGTATTCCGTTGGTGTCAAATTAGAAAAGCGTTACTATAGAACGTTGATTATTACAGCAACATGCGACTAGGGATAGAATTTCATGATTATGTAAAAAAACGTGTATTATCTATCTTCTATATTATACATCTTCTTATATATAAAAAAAATCAGTTTAAAAACTAAAACCCGACTACAACAAAAAGTGATCTAAAAAGTACGAAACAAGAAAATATTTCACACAGAAATCAAGACATAGGTACAAAATGGTCAAGGTAAGCCGTGGTTGCATGCCATTATAATTCATGTTTATCGCACTCATATGGGATACATGCATGCCACGGCTTACCTTGACCATTTTGTACCTATGTCTTGATTTCTGTGTGAAATATTTTCTTGTTTCGTACTTTTTAGATCACTTTTTGTTGTAGTCGGGTTTTAGTTTTTAAACTGATTTTTTTTATTTAAACCATTTTGGAGTCACAGCTTGGTCGCAGTGATATCACAGCCGCAAAAAGAAAATAAAAAAAAAGTATTATATATTTAAAAGGTACTAGTGAACCCCTTTCTAATGATACTGAACACGGTATGCGTATCTTAATTTATTTGGTAATCTTTCCTTTTTTTAAATAATTTGTGACAAGTCACAACTAAATATTATATATTTGAATGGTACTAGTGAACCCCTTTCCAATGATACCAAACACGGTATGCTTGTCTTCATTTTTTTATTTAATCTTGGTTTTTTTGTCCGCCAGAGGGCGCCACATTGAATTCGGTGACACGTCATATAGCCTATAACTAGCGGACGATCAAGACGCTTCTAACGATACCTCATTTGTTCAATTCTGATAAGTAGTTTAGGAGCTATGAGCGAACAGATGAACATACATACATACATACATACATACATACATACATAGCCTGTCAAACTCATAACCCTCCTTTGGCTTTGCCGTAGTCGGGTAAAAATGAATCGTTGTTCGTTAGTCTCGCTAAAACTCGAAAACAGGTGGACCGATTTGGCTAATATAGGTCTTGAAATGTTTGTGGAAGTCCAGGGAAGGTTTATACGGTGAGAAAAAAAAGGTAGGTAAGGACAGGACAATGTCTGTCGGGTCAGCTAGTCTATTATAAAATTATTAGTTCTTGTGACTTTTTAAATTGTTTACTTAAATTTCTTCAAGAAGCGGAACTAATCCATTATTTATGAATGCCAACAAACATTTTAATACCTAGTTAATTTTTCACACACGCAACAATAAACTCCTGCAAGGCTGGCAAGACATGATGCAAACTGCCAACGGTCATTATTCAAATCGAGTTCGTCGACCGCGTGACTCGTGCGCAAAGGTCAAGATAATTGATTCCCGGCCGAGGCGAAGAATCGCAAGTTCACAACCAAACAAAAGAATCTACACATGATTTTATGTGTATTAAACAAGATAAACGCGGAAGTGTTTAAAATTGCACTTTGTTTTATGAGACAATTTTATTTAATGTGTGTAATTTGCGCACTAATGGAGGTCCGTCAACTCTCAGTTAACCTTACAGTCCACAATCATTTAATTCCACAACCTATGAAATTAGGCCAGTTGGTAAAGTTTCAGTCTGAATACTATCTAGAAGCTGAAAACTTTTTCAACAAGAGCATGAATACGACGAGAAGATAACTATCCTTTGTTTCAGGCTTCATGACAGTTCATGAGCTGTTTACATCGTGTGGTGTAAACTACAAACGTATGACGTCGTAGAGGCAATTTTTTATAACATAATTTTGTATGAAGGGACATTATTACATCAACTTTTATATGCAGTGAATGACCCTACAGAGATAAAAAAGTATTAAAAAAAAAGCTGTTACATTTACTGAATTTGTTGTGAAACTTTGCATCACATACTTATTACACTGTGTCTGTAAACACATGCATTCAAGTTTCGTATCCTCAAAACATAAAGTTAAACATTACGGATACTTTTTAGGAAGTCCTGTGTGAAAACTGAAAACATTATTCAGCTTAGCAGATGCATAATGTTTACATACATATTGTTCTAGTTTACACAAATAGCCACGTAACACTACCGTTTACGATCAACCAGAACGATGTTAGATAACATTTTGTTTACATGAAGTTTTAGTATTCTTACGTAGTCTTGTTAAGTACGAGTAAACATTACTGGAATGCTGAGATTACGCTGAGTTTCGCACCTTATGTGGATAAATGTTTTTTTTACTGCAATACGTAAACGAATAGTTTGATAGTGTTATTGTAAGTACAAACTATTCATTCATACTCACATAATACTCAAGCTACTATTCTAAATTTTAAAGTACGCAGACTACGTCTACTTACCTATGTACACATAGGTATATCTATAACGATGATAACATAATATACTTCTACTATGCTAATCATAGTTAGGTACTAATACTTATACTGTGGTATTACCTTGTAACATAGGTACTAAAAATACGTTCTTTGGACATGAAATTGAAACCATATGCACTGCTACGTTTTCTTTCAGTACTCACAGAAAACAATAACAGCATAAAATGCACATAGTTCGTACCTACATTATTAGCAATGTCACATATTGTGAAACAAACAATGCTGAAGCAGACACAACGGATCATTAGTTACATAAGAGTTCAAGAGATCTTCCACAAGGTCAAACATAACAATTGCTAGCTTCAAGAAACATTATTTACGTATTTTTACTGGAAACATAGTCATTTGCCATCCGTAAAAGTTATTACTTTTGTTGCTTTACACGATTTTCTTATCACCATTTTACGGCTCTACCGAGTCAAACACGTTTTCACGCAGTAAAATGCCTTAAACACTTTAGAAGAAATGTAATATACGGTAGGGAAAAGTCCAATAGCTGACGAGAGCACACAATATTGTTACAAAACGACGGTCGACAGACGACAATATAATACTATGTAAATATCAGTTTATGAAAATATTTCCTGCGGTATTTCTTCTTGGTACTTGATATTATGGCTATCAAAGCGGAATTACTTCCTCAATATGTGGCACCTAGGCAACTATTGATGTAAGCTGCTCTAATGATCTAAACGTGCATTTCAAATCATCGTCATTGTAGCGACGGTCACATTATACTAGGCCCAGTTATAATGATGGCGTCGACGGCGACGTAATCCCATTCGTAATCGGATTCTTGATCATATAAATGACAGAGCTGATGAACGTATCGGCTGATACATCGTGCTGTTGGAGAATTTAATTGAGGTGCACGAACAACAGATTATGCTCGATGTTATCAATGCAGCGAATTGCTACACTATGGAACCAAGGTACAAAACAATGACTTTTATTCTCCTTATTATCTTCAATTGTTTTTCCTAAGCTTATGTAGCTTGGTAGAGTATTTACTTCATTACACAGCCTCACTATGTTGCCTAAAAACATATAAGTAGTAACAAACTAATAATCTACGTCTTTGTAGCCAAAACCAAGTTCCTCGGAACAACAATGTTTCCAGTTATAGCGCAAATTCCCACGGCCGGCGGCCTCGCAAACTATAATAAGGAGTATTAGGTCCCCTTTGTTCATAATGCAGATAACATCTCCAAAGGATACGAACATCCTTCGGGTAATTAAACTCGATCGT
Organism: Charanyca ferruginea; assembly: GCA_947361185.1. NCBI lineage: Eukaryota > Metazoa > Arthropoda > Insecta > Lepidoptera > Noctuidae > Charanyca > Charanyca ferruginea. Next base: position 22,741,504 of record OX376058.1, on the reverse strand, counting down.
CTTCGGCTTAGATCGTTGATCTTTAATGATGAGATAATGAGAGTTTCCAAGGCATGAGCATCTTGTATGTTGTTAATGTTTTTACAAGTCTTCAATTACCTTTGTCCTCGTTACTCGGACAGTTCCGTCATTAGGGGCCCTTCTTAATGATAATTACCATTAGCGTGTTTTGAAAGTAATCAAAGATAGGTACATAACAAACTGAGGGAAAACTTTCCGCAAATACGACCGAACGAGAAGTTCATTTGGACATTTTCTGACATCGATTTTCTGTGCCCGACACTTGGTTGAAAATCAATTACATTTGCCACAGTATTTTCTAAGAGCCTATTTGATATCGTAACTGACGTTTACCTACTATGGAATAGCAGTATTTTTTTTTTAATAATCGACTAAAAATAAACTTTCCTTGGTTTAGAATCACCGTGAATCACGTAAAAATGTACGCGTCGATATCTGTGACTGATATACACTAGCGCCCCCTGTTATCGCGTGGCGGAAGCAGAGGAGGTTTATTTGTGATATTCACCACTAGAGGGCGCCAGCTTCAATGAACGGCTTACGCATAAATATCAATTAACTGCTCGCTTCTCGACACAGGAGGCGCTGTTTTATCAATGAGTTATTGTAATATCATGAATGAATGTCGTAGTAGTCGCCTCTCGACACTAGAGGCAGCACTGTACAAACTGTTCGAATATTCTAGTAAGTTCTGGAACCGGATGTTGATTGTAAACTTCCGCCCACATTTCAATTGTAGCTGTCTGTTCTCTTCCAGATACGAAAGAGTGCACTAGTCCTGTAAGTCTTAACCGCGTTTTTAGATATAATTGTTGAACTGCAGCCATCCTTGCCCGAAATTAGTGAATGTAATAGTTTTAAAACCTGTGGATTTACCGACAATAAATCGTGTAGTAGTGTTTCCGTGTTTTTCATTCATTGCTACTAGATTAGTCCTCTGTCCTCAACAGTGGTCCTTCGAGCGAGATTGCATCAGTGGTCCTCGCGAGCCGTATTCGGGCAGGTATAGCTTGGTTTAATCTTACGCGAAGTGGTAGTGTGGTGATACAATACCGTCGACATGGTGAAAACACGCGGTAGGCATGAACCCGCCACAGCGGCCACGGAAGGGGACGAGTCCGCCTCCATGGAATTGGCGACAGCGGTGGGACCGACAGACCCGCCCAACTATTCCATCACAGAGTCGGACCAGACCCAACCTCACAGCCCTGGGGCGACGACACCTCCACACGGACAACCACGAGGCGAGACGAAAACCGATAGGAAGGTGTTGGCGCGAGCGAGATTGGAACTCGCCGCCGCTAGGTTAGCACTCTTGGAAGCAGAATCAGCAGACGAAGAATTATTGGAGGGAAGCTCGACTGCGACATCGAAACGTCAGACGGACGTCGCAGACACGCTCAGTGAACACCGCGACCACATCCGCCCGCCGCAGTCACAACCCATGACGTCAAACGACGCACCGCCGCCCTCGCCGCAACGTAGCGACGAGAGGAGCCTGCTGCAAGGACTGACTCAGGCATTGTTAGAGGTAGCGCGGGGCAAACCCGCTGCCGGCAGGTATGAATTTGATTTACCTATCTATAGTGGCCACCCCGGCGAATGGCTGCATTTTAAAGCAGCGTATAAGGAGTCTGCGTCAGCTCACACAGAGGCAGGGAACTTGGCCCGTCTTAGAAAATCCCTGAGAGGGACAGCGTTAGAGGCAGTTAAATGCCTATTTCTAGGATCTTCGGCCGATCAAATTATGCAAAGGTTAGAATCTCGATTTGGACGACCCAACGCATTAATAACCTACGAATTAAATAAATTACGTCAGTTACCTAAAGTATCAGACAACCCTACAGATATATGTGTGTTTGCGTCGAAGGTCACAAACGCAATTGCCGCGGTGCAAGCTCTAAATAAAACAGAATATTTATATAGCCCGGAGATGATTTGCGCAATTTCAGAAAAGTTGTCAGTTACGCTAAGGAGCCGGTGGTACGATTATGAGATGGCTGCGGGTGACGCAGAGCCCGGCCTAGTGGTGTTGGGACGATTTCTCGACAGAGAGGCCGATCTCAATGCGCGTCACGCCTCAGCTGAGGGGGAACATAGACGAGACCGTTCACAACGACCGGCTCACAAAACATTTAAAATAGCAGAGACCGATAAAACACCGTGTGTGATATGCAACGGCAATTGTAGTAGCGTGGCTATATGTTCTAATTTTAGGAAAATGTTGATAACTGACAGATGGGAAACCGCACGTAAAAATAAATTATGTTTCAGGTGCCTAAACCGAAGGACGTGGAAGCATAGATGCAGAACCAAGCAGTGTGAAGTGCAAGACTGCGAGCATTATCATCACAGGCTACTGCACAGTGACAGTAGACGGGGAATGTGTACCGCAAACGACCCAGAAGAGCGTCCTCGTGTCACAGTGACCGGGCACGTAGCGTCGCGGGACGACTCAGCGCCAGGAGGTGACATCGCGCTGCACACGGTCGTCAATAATACGGGCACGCCGCGCACGTACAACCGAGTTTTGCTGAAAGTAGTGCCAGTGACACTATCGGGACCAAACGGTAAAGTAGACACATTTGCTTTGTTGGATGATGGATCGACAATAACTCTACTTACTAGTGACGTCGCGCAGCAGATAGGCGCAGAAGGTTCAAACGAGCCATTTTACATCGACGCCGTAGCAGGAGCGCGCATTGACGCTACGAACTCGCAACGAGTCAAGGTAAATATACGGGGAAAATACACAAACAAAGGTATTGACATCGAAGCCAGAACCATCGACAGACTTGAATTATCAGGCCAGTCGATACGCGCAAATGACCTGGCAGGCTACGAGCACCTGACACCTATAGTCGAGCAGCTAGCATATGAGACTGGCGTACCAACTGTCTTGATAGGCCAAGACAACTGGGCACTCCTGCTCGCCTCTGAAGCTCGAGTAGGTACAAAGGATCAACCAGTAGCGTCACGCACACCGCTCGGCTGGATTTTACATGGTAAAACCTGCAGCCTGAAAAAAGTACATGTATTACCACAGATTGGAGAACGCTGCGGTCATGTAAGTACAGACGAATCTATAGATAGGCTCATACAAGAACATTTTAGCCTGGAATCATTAGGCGTGCAGCCACGTCGCCCGCAAGCAGACCCAGAGGTGAGAGCATTAATATAGAATGAAAACGGTATTGTTTGGCGCGACCTCTTCCCCGTGCACTGCGATTTACGTAAAAAACCATAATGCACATGTTCATGAAGCTGACTACCCCGAGGCAGTGAACTCTATAGTACGGAATCATTATATGGATGATTTTTTACAGAGCTTCGACAACGCAGAAGAAGCGAACCGAGTGTCTAAAGCAGTCGACGCGGTACATCGGTGAGGTAACTTCGTGTTGCGGAAGTGGGCGTCCAACGAGCCAACCGCTGTCGCTGGTCTCGCGACCGAGCTCGTGGTGAAGGACACTGTGCTCAACAAGGAGGAGAAGATTCTCGGTCTTATCTGGCGACACCAGAATGACACTTTAGGATTCAACTTCAGGAAAGTAGACCCTTCTTATTTGAGCAAGCAGGTTACGAAACGTCAGTTATTAAAGACGACAATGTCTTTATATGACCCGCTGGGACTAGCCGCGCCTTTCACAACACAAGCAAAGTGCATATTGCAAGACGCTTGGCGTTTAAAAATCGGTTGGGATGAGCGCCTACCTAAAAGTCTAGAACGTAAATGGCACGACTGGTTGATTGCTCTACAGATATTGAAAGGCGTTCGTATTCCACGTTGTCACCAGGGTTATAACGACGCGATTAGAGTAGAATTGCACGTATTCGTGGACGCGAGCGAACGAGCCTATGCCGCGGCAGCATATTGGCGTTCAGTGAACGGCATAGGGCAAGTAAATGTGTCGCTCGCGGCAGCGAAAGGGCGCGTTGCGCCTCTTAAAGTCACATCTATACCTAGACTTGAATTACAGGCTGCTGTGCTTGGCGGGCGACTAGCACGCTGCGTGGAAGAAGAGCACGATCGTCGCGCCGACCGTCGAGTCTTCTGGACCGACTCTCGCACTGTGCTAGCGTGGCTGCGCGCTGGCGCGCGCGCTTTCAAACCGTTCGTCGCGCACCGAGTAGCAGAATTAGAAGAAACCACCGAGCGAAGTGAATGGCGCTGGGTCCCCACCGCTCACAATGTCGCCGACGACTCGACTCGCGATACACCGGCTCACTTCACTGCAAGCCACCGCTGGTACGTCGGTCCTTCGTTTCTTTATGACAACGAAAACGCCTGGCCGCAGGAAACAGACTCACATCCCTACATCGACACGGGTGAGGAGCGTGTCATCATTGCTGCTGCGCTCGAACGGTCGACCTTGATAGAGGCGCTACCTAACGTCACACGTTTCTCTTCCTGGCTACGACTCATCCGGGCCACGGCCCGCGTTCTTCAATTCATCGACCGACTTCGAGTTCACACCACAGCAGCTACCTGCAAACGCAATAAAGGCGCAAATGTAGACGACCCGAACTGGACGGTGAAGCAACGGGAAGGTACGAGAAAGCGATCTGGAGCGCAGAGCCGCCTCAACGTTACACCAACGGTCTACATACCCCTTGGCACACAGTACACGCGTCAGGCCGAGCTCCTGTGGACACGTGCTATACAGGAAGAAAGTTTCACAAATGAACTGAGTCTTCTCACCGGCGGGAGAACGGTACCAGCTGACAGTCGCTTGAAGCGGTTATCTCTGACAGTCGACGAACACAAGATAATGAGAATACGCTCGCGCATCGCAGCAGCAGCTGAAATATCACAAGAAACACAGTCACCAGCAGTACTAGACGGCGATCATCGTTACTGCCGCTTGTACATAGACTGGATTCATCAAAAGTTACACCACAGTGGCGTGGAATGCATCGTGAACGAAATACGTCAACGCTATTGGATTCTACGTTTAAGGCCGTCCGTCCGTGCAGTAATAAGGCTCTGCCAACCTTGTAGACTACGTCGAGCCGTGCCGCCAGAGCCACTAACAGGCGACTTACCACCCTGTCGACTGGCACACCATCAACGTCCGTTCACACACACAGGACTGGATTACTTCGGGCCACTATCCGTCACAGTAGCGAGACATCACGAGAAGCGCTATGTGGCATTGTTCACATGCCTAACTACGCGTGCTGTCCATTTAGAAGTTGCCGCCTCGCTATCAACAGATGCCGCTATACTCGCTTTGAGGCGTATGATGGCACGTCGTGGATGTCCTGAAGTTATTTGGAGTGATAACGGCACCAATTTCCACGGGGCAGACGCTGAGCTCCGTAAGGCCGCCCTAGAATCACTTCAACACGAAGCAGAGGTACGTCACATCAACTGGCGCTACATTCCACCAGGAGCGCCGTTCATGGGCGGAGCATGGGAAAGGCTGGTACGCACGGTAAAGGCCGCATTAAATGCTACACTTATCGATCGGCATCCGTATGAAGACGTGCTTCACACACTTCTGACAGAGGTAGAACACACGGTCAATTCCCGACCCTTAACCCATGTATCGGTTAACCCAGAAGACGAAGAAGCCTTGACGCCTAACCACTTTCTGCTCGGCGCGCCCTCTAAAGTCCCGTTGCCAGGGATTTTCACAAGGCCGGATGAACTACGCCATTCACATTGGAGAGCGTCACAACGACTAGCGGACTTGTTTTGGCAACGATGGGTACGCGAAGTACTGCCTACGCTTCAAAACCGGCGGGAGCCGCATGGACGCGGCGACACGGTCAAGGTGGGTGATTTGGTTGTCGTAGTAGACCCAAACTTACCAAGAAACATATGGCCAAAGGGGAGAGTCGAACGCATGTACCCAGGTGCGGATGGTGTCGTAAGAGTCGTCGACGTCAAAACCAAGAGTGGTGTAATGCGCCGTCCTGTTAAACGTCTCGTCGTTATACCAGTAGAAACTTAGTTGTCATCATGTATTGTATTATAGACACTGATTTAGAGTAGAATAAGTTCTCATATTATGTGTCTCCTTTCTTGGCGTCACTTCAGGATTCTGCTATGAGAAGGAGTTTTTTTTATTTCAAATTTGATTTAATATATAGCAGAGCAAGGATTCTGGAGTGACTACCCTTAACTTTATAATTATGTATTAATTGTTATAATTATGTATAAATGTGCGATATTGTTATCTTGTAATTCATTGAATTGTTAATTGCATTCTATTGTGAATATTGAGAAGTGTATACCAGTCACTAGTTGTATAAATTATGTACATCTTTGTATGTACACGGCGGGAGAAATGTGACTGATATACACTAGCGCCCCCTGTTATCGCGTGGCGGAAGCAGAGGAGGTTTATTTGTGATATTCACCACTAGAGGGCGCCAGCTTCAATGAACGGCTTACGCATAAATATCGATTAACTGCTCGCTTCTCGACACAGGAGGCGCTGTTTTATCAATGAGTTATTGTAATATCATGAATGAATGTCGTAGTAGTCGCCTCTCGACACTAGAGGCAGCACTGTACAAACTGTTCGAATATTCTAGTAAGTTCTGGAACCGGATGTTGATTGTAAACTTCCGCCCACATTTCAATTGTAGCTGTCTGTTCTCTTCCAGATACGAAAGAGTGCACTAGTCCTGTAAGTCTTAACCGCGTTTTTAGATATAATTGTTGAACTGCAGCCATCCTTGCCCGAAATTAGTGAATGTAATAGTTTTAAAACCTGTGGATTTACCGACAATAAATCGTGTAGTAGTGTTTCCGTGTTTTTCATTCATTGCTACTAGATTAGTCCTCTGTCCTCAACAATATCCTTACCACCATGTATTCTAATTCAGAATGCAATAAGCATTTATTCTCTTCCTTATTCAATATTCAAGAACAGCAGTTGAGCCTCAGCTTATTCAGTTAGTAGATAACTCGGCGGCAGCGTCGTCAGCATCGTATCAACGGCCAGCATTGTGGCCTGCCCCAAAGAGCTCTTAAACTACCATTCAACCTCATTGCTATGCGGCGTGCAACCCAATCCCGGGATCCCTTATGTTGTCCTGATGTTCGTATAAGTATGTTAAGTAGTTTACTCTTCGAACTTAGGATTACATAATACATACTTATTTGATTATGTGGTAATGCTTATTACAGAAATGCAATAAACACTTTGGGGATTTTGTGGATGCACAATGTAAGTTGTCTAGGCATTTTTTTTTTCGACTTGCCTGTTCAGAATCGTAAGCCTTTTTATGAAAATACTGTCTATTTTTTCGGATAATGTAATTTGAGGATGAAAACTTCGTTACTGTTATTTTCTCAGAAATAAAGCGTTTTCATTTTGATAGCTCCCTATTACAGAGTAATAGAACTATCTCTATATCTCAACTCTCTGGTTAGACTAAGTTATTTCATCTTTCGCGTGTTATCAATACAGTGCCAACCACGTGCTAGTGCGAACGGACTGACGTAATAGCGTGCGTGTGTATAACATAATTATACAGGCTGATTTTTAATTAACTGGACATTTTGCAGGGTTGAAAGTACTAATGAATACGAAGTACTTTAACTATATATAAGGAATAGTAAGTTGATTTATTATTATTCCCATAATAACAAGTGTTCATATTCATAGTAAGTACTTGCTCTCTTTGTAAGATAACCAATGGATTAAGATTCAGCCTGTAGATTTAGCTAGACAATCATGGCAGAACATGTTTTTATCAGTTAGTTAACGAACTGGGGAAGATTTGTGGTTTAAACACAGAAAGAAATGTAGAACAACGTAACGTCTATTTTTGATCTGATAGTAAGTGAGTAGTACCGTTAGTTTTGTTCATGAACCAGTTCTTCCATCGGCTGTGATTTAATGCAGTAGTTATCAATCACTAGGTATTTCCAGTGATTGATAACTACTGTATTAAATCACAGCATCGCGTCTACTGCATTGCTGGATGCGGGATACCAGGTGCATACTATGCCAAACACAAACCGCGGGAATTTAGGGGAAGGGGAAAACTTCTAACGAGGGGAGAGCGCATGTAATGTAATAAAAGGTAATTACCTGACATTGGTGTGCAAAACTAACTCACATGCTGCAAACTTGCAGTCCAAGGAACAAGACCCCAGGACAAAGGGCCTGTAACAATGGCTATTCTGTGACAACACCTGATTTGTTTAGGTTATCGTGTCTGTGAAGATGTTGTGGCAGACTTCGATCACATGTCTTGATGTCTTCGTAATTAGTCATTAGAAAATTTTAACTATGGACAGATTCTCGTGTAGAATCGTTAATAGCTATATCAGTAATGATGGCAGTCAGGCAATTATCAATTTCCGGTGAAATTTTTATGTGTCGCTATAAATATCGCTTTTTATAGGATCTAGATATGATTACTTTTAGACAGTGAAGGGTATTGCTAAAAAAAAGTAGATAAGTAGGTTGATTGATAGGTACAGTCAACAGCAAAAGTAGATGATCAAAATAAAAAATTACTAATGAACGGAGTTCGCGTCAGAACTGTGTGGCGTCGACGTGATTCAAAAGTATGTAGGTATGTGATTGAGTAGATGATCAAAATCAGAAATTCAATACTAATGAACGCTTAACTAACTGAGGACTGTGTGACGTCAGAACTGTGTGGCGTCGACGTGATTCAAAATTGATTGACATAATGTCAATCACATACACACAGTACCAGTACAGTTCTGACGCGAACTCCGTTCATTAGTATTGAATTTCTGATTTTGATCATCTACTTTTGCTGTTGACTGTACTTAGTTCTGCTAATAAACTAAGAACTATTTTCTAAGGGGAACTATCTAGAACCCACGCAACCACCCTACAAACATCTATTAAACAGCCAGTTAGTTACCTCTATTATATTATAAAAACGAGGCACTTTAAAATATATTTAATGATCAGGGTTTTAATCCATACTATTTATTAATATTACAAATGCGAAAGTAACTCTGTCTGTTAGGTACGCTTTCAGGATGAAACGGCTGAACCAATGTTGATGAAATTTGGCATGAAAATGGCTTGATCCCTGGGGAAGGACATAGGCTACTTTTTATTCCGCGACTTTGTCTGCATCCACTATAACCGACATTCACGCGGACGAGGTCGCGGGCAAAAACTAGTTTTAAATAAGTAAAAATGTATTAATTACCTACGGGATGTAACTCTACAAAATCTACCTACCTAGATATTTTCCATATAATTATGTTCATGTAGAATTGTATATAGGTACTTTATAAACAGAATGATTCATCAATTATAATGCAAGGAATTTTCATTTCTAGGTAGGTTACCGTTACCAGACATACACATGGTAAGTACCTACTTACATAATTTTACCAATTTAGGCAAACACTACGTAGGTACCTAGTTTGTTTATTTATATCGAATGCGAATACATAAATCCAACTAGGTATACCTACCCAACTAATCAAATATTATTACGAGTAAGTAAATCAAAGAGCTATTTAAACCTACTACCTATTGGTAATTTCATATTTCACCTATACCCTGTTCACAATAAGATTAGACATAAACACAAACCTTTTTTACAGTTCCTTCAACCGATTTTGACTTCTATTCCGTAGGTTTAAGGATGACATTAGAGGCAAAAAAAGTGGTTATAATACAATTGTTTACTGCAGTTGCCATTTGTCATGCTACCAACGCAATAGAAGTCAAAATCGGTTGAACGGACTATAAAAAAGTTTGAGTAAATGTCTAATCTTATTGTGAACAGGGTATAGTTGACACGTTATCGAAATAATAGATAGGTACCGTCAACTGTGGCAACATTACTATATTTTTTACTTTTATGCTGTCTACTCCAAATACTTGGTAGGTACTCCAATATCTACTTGTTTAAGTTTTTCTAGATTTATTTTGTAAAAAAGGCGTCTCGTTCGGTTGAACCATCGAATTCTACTAAATCTCAAATATAATCGCTTACTCAATAGTATGAGCGGGATAAAATTTTCACAGTTTTGACAACTTTACCTAGCCGACAGTTAGCACAGGAGTGTACACGCGACGTAAAGTTAGCAATGGCTATGGTGCTCAAAAAGCGATATAAGTATTTATTTTTAAAGCTGCTACCTTCGTTAAGCGCTACCAATAAATAGGTAAAGTTGCCTTTATGCGATGATGCTACGGACACAATATTTTTTTTTTTATTATTAAATAGGCTTGCGTTTGACCGCAATTCACCTGATCGTAAGTGATAATGCGGCCTAAGTTGGAACACGCTTGCCTAAGATGAACCGGTTCACTCGTGCCTTAAAGATACCCAGATTATACTTATCAGGGAACAGAGAGGCGGGCAGGGAATTCCACAGTCTGGCAGTTCGCACAATAAATGTGGAGTCAAAGCGCTTGGTTCGAGACCGTGGAACTTCAACCATATAGCGGTGACGCTTCGCCGTATCTCTGTTCGTCCGATGATGGAACGGGGATGGGGGAATTAAATTGTGCAATTCCAAAGCACACTCTCCGAAATGATCACATAGAATTAATATATTATACTATACATTATTTTGACAATTACCGAAGTTGCGAGCTTGAAAATCTTTTTGAGATACCACAATTTATTATAGAATCTACCCAAAGAGAATAAAATTGAATCTACCAATATGTCTAAAATGGAGCCAACTGCCCAATGATATTCTAATAAATATCATTGCAACTGCCGCAAATAAAAAATAATTTAATGGAAACTAGTAGGACAGGGTATGCTTAGGTAAAGATGCCCACGGAAAGTAAAAATGCCACAGTTATTCAATTATTCGTGTTGTCCCGTTAATTGTGGTTTACTGTTAATCAGTTTTTTCCTTATGTACTAAAACTACCCATAATCTGCGTAATCATTCCCTAAATGCTTGAAATTATTACCCACCCAGTCAAACGCCGCGTAAACAATAACTTCAATTAATGCCATAAACCTAGTTAACACTTTCAAATAATACTTATGTGTAGGTACTAATTTCTTCAAGCGTAACACAATGCACGAATATTTAATACACTTTAATTTCCACATAAATCCTCACGTGCATATTTCGTGACGCAAACTTCACATTCACACACAATAAAAACATTAACAAAAACTTGAAGCAATACATAATCACTTGCCTATTTTCTTGGTCTTGATGAAAAAGAAACTCAGTCGCATCTGTGCAACCAACACGCGAAACACAATGCGACACATCCGTCTGCGCGCCCGCAGGCTTGTGCGCTTCCCGCCTTCTAACTATCAACATTCATCTGAAGATGTCTTCAATCACTAGCGAGTTGAATTGAGTACCTAGTCTAAAAACTGAGCGGAAAATCAATTTTACGGATCAGCAATCTTCAATCGTCAATGTTTGAAAACGAATTGACTGCGCAGTTGCGTTTCTTCAGTCACGAAAATTCGTTCAACGTTGCGTGGTTTTCGATAACAAGCGTCAACGACGCATAGTAAGCAACGTGTGTTTGTCGCGCGTGCCCATTCGTTATTAATTAATGGCATTACCTTGGAATCCGAAGCACTGCATTCTGCGGCGCACGCGGCAGCACGCGCCCCTCGCGGCCACACTGACACTACAATTGTCACGCTCTGACATCACATCACCCTTTGACATACGACCTTTGTTACCAACATTTGCCTTAGCTACACGCACAGCGCACTCGTGGCTTTATCACGAAGCAATAAGGTGCACGGAACGTTACACACAGTATAATGCGCGCGCTGAACCGAAACTGACGGTCCGAAATTGTACAGCATTTGTTATCATCAGTTCTCAATCAACAATTTAAGATATCGAACGAGATGATTTCTGTTCCTCATCTTCGATTGGGTGACCCTCTGAACAATCTATTTTGTGAGTAAAGTACTATCTGACAACTTTATCATGAAATGCTCCGTATTATGATAGTATCAGGAAGGGATTTTATCACATTTTAGATAGATTTTCACAGCTTCTTTTGATTTCATGACTTATAAAATAAATGCACCGTAAGGAGAAATGATATTTTGATAATCATTAAAATCATGCTTTAAAAATCCGTGATCAATCATACGACGCGACGTGCGTTCTAAAATATGTATTTAAAAGCTATGAAAGAGGTATACGGTTTACCCTAATGAACGAGAGGAAGCAATAAGCTTTGTTTTAAAAAATGAAAAATAGTTATGGGCAAACTTTATTTGAGTCAAACAACTTTTTCGAATCGTGGAAAATTGCATGAAGCAAAAAATAGAAGTTCAGATTAAACGCGGTCGGAATGTAGGCAGATATCCGAATGATTCGGTTCCGATGGCAAGGCAAACGGGGCCACAGCGCTACGGAATGCAGTCAAACAGACTGGAACACCGATCTTTAACTAAACTGGACTTTCTGACAGACAAGATAATGAACTGCAAGTAAGTATACAGCATGCACCGACTATTAAAACAATTAATGAATGAATGGATGAATGAAAAAGGCAATGTTTTCAAGCTCGGTCATAAGTTTATCGATCCCGCGTTAACGTTGAATAAGTATGTAATAGTCAGACCACCCACATGAAACATTAGTCATTACGTTTGATTAACTAGTCATTTACCTATATAATTTAAGTACACTCGTTACATTGCAGTCGAAGATCACGTGAAATCATTCAACGATCACAAGAAACACACGAAAATTCCCATATGCACCGAACTGAATTCAATGGGGGGACAAAAACACGTTTACAACCAAAACAATGCTGCCTTGAGAAAGGAAACAAGAATATTTAGTGTTTATGTCACTCGGCGAAACAATCGATGAGATATGGGAACAATCAGATCAAAAAATAAATAAGCATTAAAAGATAACTTTATTTAATCAATAGCGAAATATTATACTTATACAAATCTTAAAAATCGAAATAATAGTATTTTGTACAAATACAATAAAAAGGCAAGGGAGCTTAAAGGGCATCAAAAAACTCGTCCACATCGCTGTCAACGGGACACGTGCCCAACAGGCTGGCGGCATTGCCACGCTGTATGGCAATGCTATTCTTTGACCCAAGAATAAACCAGCCTTCGGGTGAAATGACGAATCGACCAGCCGCTTGGCTATGTCCCGAAAAACAATATGGGCACTCGGACCCCATGGTCCTAGAGTTTCCACCCCAAACGAATCAAATATATATCTTCCAAGAAGACTAGGCACCGACAGTCGATTGCTTTCAGTTGACAGCGATGAGGAGCTCCGCATGGAGCGTCCAGACGCAGGCATGTAACGAGACGGAAGGTAGTATCACACAGCATGTACCGATGTTGGGTGATGGAAGTGTCTGAAGCCAGAGGCCCGACTCCCACTCACCCACAGCCAGTAGGCAGGCACGCTCTGCAGAATTGGTGGACGTATTGATTAGATTATTCCGTACCAACCTGCAGAGCGGCTCATCCCACTGTCTCTGGGAAGATGGTTTCACGGACCTATCTGTATTCGGCCAAGCCACTTTCCAAGCGTTCACCATAAGCATTTCAATGTTTTTTGGGTAAAGGTACTTGCGGAAACTTCTCTTAAAACAAAAATATTTTACTCACACCGATTGAATTATTAAAAGGTAGGGAGAGGCATAAATATGTCCATCTTAGTACCTTTTTGTTGCATAAAGTTTAAATTAAAAATAAATAATTCGTATTATTTGAAAACATGATTGATAAGACAGGCAGACTTGAGATGGAAAACTTTTTGCTAAAAGTTCAAATCATCATCTGCCTAGCCTTTTCCCAATTACTATGTTACTATTACTATTTTACCCATAGTACAGGGTCTCCCTAGTTTGGGGTCAGATGGCCGTGTGTGAAAATGTCCCCACATATTATATTATATTATATTATTATGTTGGGGTCGGCTTCCAGTCAGGAGTTACCCGTTGAAGCGATGGTTGGAGAGATACATCTTTCCGCTGGCATCTATAGTAATAAAACGAATGTAGTCAGTTTCCCGAATGTCATATCCACATAATGTGTGAATAATGTATTGATTTTTTACTCTTATCAGTGCACAACTTTATCTACCATAATCCCAGCTCAATACTGCGCCACAATGTTAAGTTCTCTACGATTGAGTCATATTCATCAGTAATACTGTGTTCGAAACTGCTTACGACGACAGGTTGTAAACTCATCGGCTGTGAGCCCCATTACTTAACCTATTTCCTTTTACTGCCTCTTTAAAAATTGCACAAGAAGGTAAGACAGATAACTAGTTTAACATTTTGGATTTTTCTTTGATAATACAGAATCCTATTATGAAAGACTTAGCAAGTAGCAAGTAAGACATAGTATCTAGATGTTTTTTCATAAGATATATCGATAAGATAGTGTAGAAATACTTAATATTTTTAAACATTAACATATTTTGTGAAAAATATAATATTTGTACAGATGGCACATCATGGCCTTGGTCGAAGCCAGTGTCTCTGTGAGGTGCTGCCGGTGCCCGCACATCCGCGCATTGTCACCGTCGGTGTCGACCTTGCCATTGCTCAGTCATACTCATATCATTTATTGCATTTCACAATGTTTTAAGGTGTTTAAAACATTGTGAACATCACACACATCTGCGCCACAGTTTTTAACTTTTGCAGCTACCATCGTTTTAAATTTTGTCCACTTACTGTACTTGTTTTTGTTCCAAAAATAAACGATTATTATTATTATTATTATTATTTAACTGCTTAGAGCTAGGCACAATCACCATTTGGCACTTGTTGTACCTACCACAAGATTTTCACTATAGGTACCTATGTATGACTGAATATGATCTTTTAACTAACATAGCGTTAGTTAAAACTCATGACTCACAAAACTCTCTTTGATGTAAGTATTTTTTAAACTTAGGTATCTATATAAAAAGAAAAATATAATTAATGGGAAATTAAAATCTTTTCTTTGCCGTTGGCACAAAAAGTTCTACACCGCGGCTACGGTTTATTGAGGTTTAAACATTATGGCCGTTCATTTAATACCGCACAACATCAACTATTCAATAGATTCTAATGGATTAAAAATCCAGCCAGGTTTTCTGAAGATTCAGTTACGATAAGAGCGTCTCTTTTGATTGGAACTGTATTGGATAAATGACAAGAGGCAGGTCGGTGATTGAATTAAGTAAACGTCTCCAATGACCGCCAGATTTAAAGCAGCAATACGATTTGCCAACGAAATTGGTAGTCGCTGAATGGATCAAGAAACAGATCCAGTTAATAAACTTTCTAACCAGTATGATTACTTTTCAATCTTACAAATGAAACGAATACAAAGGCACAGTAGGCTCATTGTGAATTTGTAAGCGATCACAGGACGTGGATGTTTTTCCAGCATCGGTTTTTAAATATTTTGATTGGCAAGTATTGCCTATTCGTCAGAGTGTCACTTAGAGTGTCACTGTTGGAAGACTAATGAGACGAACAAGCTAAAAAAGGCATTCAAGTGCAAGTCGGACTCGCTCACCGAGGGTTTCGTACAAAACTATATATGTACTGTGTTCGTCCGTGTGGTGTTGGACGTAAAGAATAGCACCATCCCATATCTTTCCGTGGGTGTCGTAAGAGGCGACTAAGGGACTTACCAGAGAATGGGCAGCAGCGTTCTCTGTGCCTTTGTAACAACCATACTGCGATCGCCAATCCGCCTGCCAAGCGTGGCGATTATGGCAAAACCCCCCCTTGTGGAGGCCTATGTCCAGCAGTGGACGTCTTTCGGCTGAAATGACTGTGTTCGTATCGTTTCCTTTGCCTACTTGTGCTGCATGATATTGCTTCTTGCCAAATTCCATGATTCTAGGTCACCAGAAAGGACCCTATAGGTTTTGATTCCCTTGCCAGTGTCAAAATATTACGGCATAAGTAAACGGCCGTATCTTTTGATTGCGTTTGACTTAGAAGTTTGTTTTTTCACCGCTCCAAGGGATTGCTGACCTTATTTGATATTAATTTCAATTTGACAGCTCCATCCGTTTCTGAGAAAAAGGGCCTTGACAGACGAACAGACAGACAACGAAGTGATCTTATAAGGTACCGTTTATTCATTTGAGGCACGGGACCCTAAAAATGAAGCCTATTAATCCATTTACTTTGGTATTAGGTTATTATGTACTTTTAGATAATCGCGTGTGATCGTTACAATTCGTTGTGAACCACATCTAAGTCAGGGTCACATCAGCGCACAATGCCCAGATAACGTATGTCGTAGTTCTGCTATACCTAGCTTTATGTCCACTCTGTCATACATATTGGTATGTTTAAACAACCTAATGTATTCTTGGCCTTACTTGGTTCAGTACGACACGATCGACTTGGTTTTTTATTTGGTTTTAATTACCCTTTTGGGAACAGAATTTCAGGCCAGTATTTTTGTGTGAGCTTCGAGCTCTCGATCCCAAATGGAACTGCTGTTTGTCAATCTAGGTGATTAACCATCGATTTATGTTTAAATACTATACTTCTATAAACCTATGTGTTTAATATTATTTGATTTCCTGCAAAATATTACTGACATAGGAAAACATTCTTATCACTATTTGCAGTTATACTGAAAATACTGTATTAGTAAGTGAATCAGGACAACATGATAAAACTGCCGATTAGCAAACCTAATTCTCACGTTAGGGTCGAAAATATTGATTATTGGTGATGGTGATTCATCATGCACCACGTCCACAACACATTGCCTGACTTTCAATTAAGTGTCTCCTGTGTCTCGTTTACACAGGGGACTGACCCTGCCGTTACTTTCTATAGCACACCTCCAAAGAGAGAAATAATAAATAAATAAAGAGTTAAAGACTCTATCTAGAATAGTATTTGCGGTTATTTTGGCTAATCCGTAAAACTTTAGAAACTTTTAGCACAAGACAGAGAAAGTTGGCGGCAAACGAAAGACGGTATTTATACCAGTACCAACCAGTAGTTAATTCAAAGCTGTGGACGATAATGATGATGAAAAAAGTTTGGCTTCAAGTTTTTTTTCTAAAAGTAGAGGCAAACAACATCCTTTTACTAAACAATGGATGTGATGACGGATCCAAATACAGGCATAGCTATCCAAAATCCACGGACGAGGCCTCAAACAGAATAGTCAGTGGTTCAATTATTCAACAATGAGCTCAAATGCGGATGGCCGCAATGTATGACAGTTCAGACCAACTACAAAAGGTAACGGATAGCCATAGCTCTGAAATGTTGATGAGTTAGGAAGGTACATAGAAGCATAGATACATATATATCGATGGATAGAACTATGATAAATAGAAAGTAGGTATTGGAGTAGGAAAAATCTTGCACTGAAGAAAATGCCATTTGATAGTTTATCAGACACAGAAAAAAAGACACAATAAGAATAAAATAAAGACCAAGTTAACATGTGAAGACTCTTCCACAAAAGGCGCTAATCAAGCATCGAAGTTAAAGTACCTACAAACATTACAGGTAAATTGGAGGCAGGAACAGTAGCAAGAAAGTTTCACCGTATTAACCTTTGAGTCTCCATTAAAACTTCTGGCATTCTCAGTATCTGTGAATTCAAAGCATTTCTGTACTTCAATATACAATAGACCGTTGTCAGCTGTTGACGTTTCAATGCAAACTTTATTGTACAATACAATGTAATTGTACCTAATTGCGGGTATACGTACAAAACTTCAGTCCGCGCATATTTTGTCACAACACCTGTCAACACCAATATAATATTTCATCTGCTCGACGTCCGTATGTCACTGCAGGGATTCAGCAGAATATCAGCGTCAGGAATACGTACCTGACACATGCTGAGCTGGACTCCCATTTGGTGCATCCCTGAGACACACACCTCACTTTGTTGTAATCCTGTATTTTTTGTGTTGTAATGTGTCTTTTGTGTGTATCAAATAAATGTTTTATCTATCTATCTATCTATCTAATGGTAGGTAGACGGGTCGGTCCAGGAAAGCGGTAGGCGTAGTCGTGGTCATCAATATTTGACATTGTCGATGAATTGAGAAAGATTCAAAACAAACTGTCTGTTTTACTTCAAGTATTTTCCGTTAAGGTAGCGTTAGAGACGTAAGACGAAGTAAGTGCATACTTACAAATTGCCTTTTAGGTAAGTACTTCACGCTACGATTGTCGATTTAACGCTCGTTCTGAACCGTTAATGGATCGGTTATCGAGTGGCCGTCACACACATTTACCTGATCATACTGGTCTTATTAGATAGGAAACATCCCGCACGGCAGCTGCTAGAGCTCAAATGTTTGCCCGACATAAATCTTGCAATCACATCAAAGGCTCAACTGGACATTCAAAAGCGCTTTAGTGTACTGGCCACTAACGCTCCTTGACTTACAACTAATGAAACTATTCATGCTAATAATTTAGTTGAAGCCCTACACTAACATGTGGCGGGTAGTAAACCTAACATTATAAAGGGAAGCATTACACCGCGTAGGCGCGTAGAGCCGGTGCCGGTTACAAAGCCTTTACACAGATTCTATTAAACGAGTTACGTTGCTTACATATTTGTAATATGCTACGTATATGGGATAAGCCTATTTTGCCAAAACCTTACTTTCGCTTCAGTCAACAACCCTTATTACGATATGATAGGTGAGGTAGAAAATTGTTAACGTTAGGTAGGCTCAAAGCTGTTTGGAATTCTTTAGAAGGCTAAAAAGTAAAGATTTTCTATTTATTTTACAATATCCACTCTTTCAAAAATCATAAAAGTGGTTAAACATGGCGATGAAAGTAGTTTCGCTGTTACTGATTGTACTGAAAAAGGTCAGTAACCAGTTTTCTCCAACCTTCGCGTAGCTGAACCAAACTGGTTTCCTCAAACAAAATATAAATGATTCATGAACAAGAGTTAATTTAAAAACTATGTAAGTGTTAGTTTTACCTGATCTTGTGAGTCTCGAAAGCGCCTGCATTACCAACATGGTAATTGACAATTAATAAAGCACAAAATATCATAACACTATGTACCTCTTCCGAAAGTTATCTCCAATTTGTTTGGCACCTCGAACCGTATTTTCATATCACTCGTTTTTCTATCACATGTAACACGAAACAATACACTAATCTATTTCAGACTTTCAGAGCCGGCGAATTTCGAAATTCAAAATTCATACGTTCGCGCCGCGTGGGGCAATGGAGCGGATCGGATACTCGTCGGTGACAACAGAGCGCGTACTGAGCGCGCGGCCGTCCTTCCGCAATGGGATGGCTCCCGCCGCGCCGCCCTACATCTACACTGAATGCGACGTGTGAGATGTGATGTAATCTGCATGTGACGAAATGCACACATAGATTAAAACCAATCTTTAACGTCACATACAACTATTCTTTTATCAGTTCACACAACAAACGACCGTCAGCGTGTCGCATTCGTCACGACTTCACGAGCTACATTCAGACTGTCAACTGTTTCGGGAAATGTTAAATTAAAATAAGTTTGTTATGAAAACAAAGGAGCTCTGCAATACTCCAAACATTTTATGAACACAGGGACACAAAAGAAACCAAACTGGAACAGTTAATTGGAACCCGTCCACCCATTGCACAACTATGGGATTTAATTAGCATAAGCAAACATTCGAATATGAGTGAGACCTGTTTTTTTCAGATTTAAGTTACGGAGTTTAAATCCCACTCTGTCGGCCATTGGCGCGTAAAAATTCCATCAAATATGTTCTGATCGAGTGAACCTGCATGTTTAAAATGTTTCATATTCAATGAACTATAAACGAATAAACATGACAAAGCGAGCACTAGTTCATCAGCCACCAGGAAGTATTGAATATGGTGACTATGACGAATTGGAATTGCAGTTTAATGATAAACATAATACAATGCACCGTTATTATTATAAACAACTTGCTTATTAAGATAGTCAAGAGTCACTTGGTGCTTAGGAAGAGCTTCGATGTATAATTCATAAAGTCCTTGAACGTAATGAACGTCAATCAGTTTGTAAGAACCATAATGACAACTATAAAATAAGTTAGTATAAGCAAGACTATAAAATTGTACCAAATTTAGACAAAAAAAAATGGTTGATGGTCAGTGTTTTTCACACGTAAGTTAACTTTGTAAACATGTTAGAGTTATTTATCATTCAGCTTACCTTAAATAAGATTCAGCTTCCCTTAAATAAGAAGACATTACCTACTATCTTAACATGTGTGTGATGAAAGACACGAAGATGGGATGGGATATTTTTATTTGTGATCGTTAGGTACTGTAGAGGCTCTGGTTCAACCATGACCAACCTTATTTTAGTAGATTAGAAGTAATGAGATAAAATCTGTTTTTAATTAGAAAGTTTAAAGACTTGATAAATCGCCACGAACGGTGACAGGAGGTAATGTAATAGGTACCTACCTTTCTACACGAATTATTAATTGAAATGGTACTTCAATCAAGTGTAGATTAAAACCTCCACTCCCATCACAGCACCTATAGGACTTTGTTTGTACGTCATACAAGATGATCTCTATCTTCAAATGCATCTTCTGCACCAGGACAAGTTAAGACCAAAACGTGTTTTTTCTGGGACACCTTTCCAGATCTAACACGTTTGAGCCAAAAAAAAATACGCATTTAACTCAAACAGGATGCCACCAATACTGCGAACCAGGCTCCAAGTTCCAATATATTAAAGTGCGAGCCTATTAAAAACCTATCTGGCGCTGTGCCAAAACAATTATAATGTAGGATTTTTAAAACTGAAATGTCCTAATAACTGTTTTTGGCAGGATATAAAAAATATCGAATGGCCGTAGAAGTATTAGTACTTTCGTAACAGGACGAAGAGTGTAAGTAGATGGTCAGAAGTCGTACAAAACAGTGAAGTTTGGTTTAAAAATAAAAAAGGAGAGGTTTAAAATTTCTCCATAAACAGTTTAGTAAAGGATACGATAAATAGCTATGTATGTAAGGAACGTTAGTAATGAAGGAGGTAAATTAAGAAGTACTTTCAATAGAATTATGTACAATTTACATAAATGAGCTATGTATAGACCCCGCACACGTACAGCCTTGTACGAAACTGCTGGGGAATGAGGAGGCAACGTGTTTTTGAGATGCAAATGAGTCTATAGAAGACATATTACAGCCATATGTTACCCGATATGGAATTTCATTCCTTAAAGAATAAATAGGTTTATGAATGTAAATAAGGTTGAAATGTTTTGAGTACAAATATTGCCACGATAGAGGTAATTTAAAATAAAGTATGGAAGTTGGACGCTATTGCCGCGGATCATAAATTGCTGTTAGCACATCGCCCACAAGCGCTGTAATAAGCTGAATATTTAGGTCGAATCCTATGCCGGGCTAGATGCATGATAAGATAAACCTTATACTGAATTTTCTTTGTTATTATTTTTAAATTAATGCAATTAGATAGGTACCAAAAATTGTAGATGGGAAGGCATAGAATAAATAAAGCTATTCTGAATTTACATCCTCTTAAGTCTCTTCAGCTAAGTATGTTATTCTGTAAGAACTCACTCCAGTTCTCACCCCTGATTCCGCGGTGAAAACTGTTTAAGGTATTCTTTAACTCGATGAAAACTATGCTAGCGCCACTAAGTGACAACCAACAACATAGTTTTAGTTGAAGCGAACTATTATTACGTTACTATTTTAGCGAATACCAAATACTTTTCACTTCAGGTAAGTGAAATCGGAATTGAGTTAGGATTCGAATTCGCGGGTGTATCCTTACAGAATTGCACTGCAGATCTCTTATTTTAATAAGTGGGCAGATTACTATAGTATCTGCCCTAACCTAGCATTATAATGCTAGGTTAGGGCAGATACTTTCTTAGAGCATTCCTATCATAACCACTTCAATGAAAAAAGCTTGAGGCCATAGATTCCTGACAATGGAAAGGTTTGCTTGAATTGCAACTTAGCCCACTTCCTCTCTCCTAATTTTGCTGTGCCCGACAGGGATCATATTGATCATTTTCTTGTTATACCACCTAATAAGAGTAAAATTTATGGAACGCAATAAAGAATTTGAATTAGTAGTATGCTTCTAATTCAAGTTCCAGTCAGTTTCAGTTCCAGTGCAGCATAAGCATAACGAAACTACGCAACATAAAATGGGATGCCAGCAACCCATTAAAAAAAACCAGATGAAAAATATACCATTTACACTACCCCGAGATTACTACAGCAAGAAATAAAACTCATAAAACATTTTGTAGGCCATTGTCCGTTAAAATGGAACACCATTTCACTTTGGCCTTTAATATTACAGCCCTCCGTTGTTTATCCGACTACCCTTTTATTTGTTGAAGAAAATAAAAGTATTGTGTCATCAATGTATATCCGTCTTAATATCGTGGAAGTTGTTTGTACTCAGTAAACATCCAATAGCGAAATTCGGAAAATAAGGAAAACCGTATGTAGGTACCTACAGTCATATAATGAGATAGGCAGCTAACTTGGCTACTTTTTACTTGTATACAAATGTTTGTTCCTGTCTGTAGTTGCCATTCGTTCCAGTTTCGTTGAATCTGTTCTAGTTAACAAGGCTACTTACTGCTATGAAGTGATCGGAGTTTGGAAACTTCTGCAATTCGATTTGCAACTGTCCCAAGACCATTTCTTTTTAAACATTACCTAACTTAAAAACTACTTGTAGTCGTGTACCTACAGAATCTTTAAATCTCCTTCCATGATGGAGGGTTTTCAAGTGGAATCGCCAAACGCATCTCTATTTATAGACAGTTTGTCGACATGGCGACACCTTCGCATTCGCACCCGTTTACAGCTCGTCTAGGAAGTGGGCCCTGATTGGATTACTCGTTAGGACGTCTGCACTAAAATACCACATGAAAGTTTATTAGCCTGAACGCAAGCGGTTTGAGAACATTCAATAATAGTTTACGTATGGCTGCCGATTAAAACTATAAATAGACGCGGTTAGAACCTATACATGGTCTATCATCTATTCTAATACCTTTAAACGAGCAATTCTTGTATTTTATTGATTTATTTTTTAAGTTCTGACTCTCGGAAACGGCTCCAACGATTTTCATGAAATTTAGTATGCAGGTTTCGGGGCGATAAATCGGACTAGCTAGGTTTCATTTTTAAACAAAAAAGGTACTAATTCATTAATCATCATCATCATCATCAATTCACTGCTGGACATATGCCTCCCCAAGGGGGGGTTTGCCATAATCGCCACGCTTGGCGGGCGGATTGGCGATCGCAGTATGGTTGTTACAAAGACACAGAGAACGCTGCTGCCCATTCTCTGACAAGTCCCTTAATCGCCTCTTACGACACCCACGGGAAGATATGGGATGGTGCTATTCTTTACGTCCGCCACCACACGGACAGTATTCAGTATTTGTTCAGTATTCATTAATACTGAACAAAATATAATACTACTAGCTTTTGACCACGACTTCGTCCGTTAGAATTTTTATACGGGTAAGTAATATATGATATAATTACAAAATCTCTAATATTTACAAGATATAACAACTGATTCTATAATTTTGTTTCATATAATGATCAGTTAATGTAGTAAACGATTGATATAATTTTAAAATAACTAATTTTTATAAGCATAATATACATTGAATATAAAATCGTTTGATATACCACTCAAAAGACATAAAACTTATTTACTCTAATTTGATAAAGACACCTCGTTAAAAACACAAAGCAAAATTGCATAAATACACATTATAACTTAGTCTAATTATTGATAAGTTGTAGCTGGGTATACTACTTAAATATGATATTGATTTTAAAAATATTTTCTTATGCTGGTCACAGTTCAAACCTAAACCAAATGATTCACCTACGATAGAGGGGATCTAACGCTCGGCGGCCGCTCCCGTGGCGGATATAAAAACATATTTTTACCATGCATGCAGCAAGCATGCAAACATGTAAACAAGCACACACCACGCATGCAGCATCCAATACGCATGCAGCATGCAAGCAAGCATGCAGCATGCAAACAAGCATGCAAACAAACATGCAACATGCAAACAAGCATGCAGCATGCAATCAAACATGCAGCATGCAACATGCAGCAGGCATAGTTTCTGTCACGGCTCCGGCGCTGCGGGGCTCCGGCGGTCCCACGCGAGCTTATCGTCGCAGATGTGTTTTACGCTCACCACCGCGGCTTCGGCTTGCTGGCCGGACAGCCTCAGCCACGGCGGCGAGCGTTAAGACCACCTCCTCCTCAGCTCGCGGGCCGCCTCGCCCCTTCGCGCCTACGCGGGCTTAGATTACACTCTAAGTGTAGGGCAGACAAGACTACGTGGAGTCGGTTTTGCAGCGATTCGTTTCTGTCACTAACTTTTGAAGCACAACATATAGATTTTTTAAGACAATACTTAAGCGTGGCGCAGTAGATTTGCACATCATGCCTAGTAACATTATGCGAATTAAATGTATGACAAAATAAATTAGCGTTCAATATAATTATGACAATAAAATATATGGCAAAGTATTATAATGGCAAAACAAATTGTGCCAAACTGGTTATGCCAAAGTATATTAGGAAAAAGAACATTATGCGAAAAGAAGGGATCCTGTTTTTACCTAACCTATCCAAGTCGGATTGCTCTGAATCGGGGTGTAAATCATAATTTCAAATCATAATATATATCTGAAACGATAGACCTAATGATTTTCGATTAAATAAACGTTATATCCAATAACATTATACAAAATAAGTTTTAGAGTATATAAATGTTATATGGAAATAAATTATACCAACAGTTGGGATATGTTACGTTTATTGTATCTTATGAACGTTATTAAACTGAAAATATACTAAATAACTTTATATGATATGAGACGCACCCTTTTATACGGGTCCCAATTTATTATACATATATTTTAAAAATACTTTTATGTTTTAAAATATAGTATAGAGCACCATTTCCAGATAGTGGAGATGGTCTATTATTCATCTGAATTATCAGAATCGGACCAGTAGTTCTGGAGGTTAGAGTGTTCAAACAAAAAACGTATTTACAAAAAGAGCCGCCTTCAAAAAATAAAAAAATACTTTAAATTCGCAAGTTGGCAGCTTTGATCTTGTTTGTTGTTTTGTTTTGCCACCGACTTGCGAATGTTACTTTCTACATGTTGAGGGCAGTTTTTGTAAAAATTAGTTTTTTTTCCGCTTTTTAGTATAACTACTTCTTATCATACAAATTAATTACGAAACGGTGACACCAAAAATTTAAGACATCCCTTAATTTGCCACTGAAATTTATATGGTACCAATTTTCGAGGTATACGCTATCAAAAATGAATCATCGAAATCATTATTAACTGAAAAAAGTTATGCGTGGTCAACCATTAAAAAAATATATACCTAGGTATGTAATTGCGTCGAATTGAGAACCACCTTTTTTTTTTAAGTCGGTTAAAAACAAACCAACTCTTCAGCTTTATGGTACTATTATAATTAGTATAGATTATCACTAATAATAGTTCTTAATCTTTGGTTATGTCTCAGTTAGCCGTAACTAGTTACAAGCTCTGTCAAATCTAGCCATTCATTCTGAACTTCTCTAGTTCGGACAATATAACCTCTAACTAGAGTGGCCTAGATTTTATTTTACTGAAACAGATCACGTAAACAATTCCCTGATGTAGGCGACGCGGACCTTAAATCATACAAACATGAGGGGAAAGTTTTGCTTGTTAACTAAGTGCCTAATTCGCGTGAAAACAGGTGTTCCGTAACGTAGGTAAAATCCTTTACGAATCAATGACCCGTCGTCTACCAAACGAAGGTTTCCGATATTTGAATTAGAAAAGTATTTATGAAGTAGTTTTTGATGACATGTACAAATTAACATGGATGTCCTCCCTCCACCCAGGCGCATCTGCCCCCGACCTTGAAGGCTAAAAGACAGTGTTCCTCTAACTTCAACTACCCCTGGCCGGGGGTACACGCAATCATCATTACAGTCAGAGGAGGGGTTATGCCTAGGGTTGCCAACCGTACTATAATAATATATAGTATTGTACTGTATTTAGGGTCTCCGTACTATATACTGTTGAAGAAATATATAGTACGCAAAAATACTATATTTCAGTACAATAGCTCAATGTTTATATTTTGCAATACTAAAATTAGTAAAATAAAAAAACCTTCCTGCAATTTTCGAACGCGTCTTTCGTTCGACAGAAGTATTGTGCATATGCGTGTTACCGAACGCGTCCCTGTCATATTTCGCTCCTAATTGATACGTCAATGTCAAACTTGACAACATTAAGAGGAAATACCACGGGCTAGAGAATTGAAAATTAGGTATTTGTAAAATCTATTGTTGTCGTGCGATGCCCGAAAACGAACCGCAGAGCGCGATAGAGACAACTGCAGCTTTGACCGAAAATACCTATTAAAAGTACACAAAATCAATGATTCGTAGTCCCCTGATTTCTTCTCCAAAACTTAACCGATTTAACTGCTTTTTTATTAAAAAATAAAGAAAGGCTTTTGCCGTGTTCCTGTGTTTTCTATTTTTTATATAATCAAGTCAAATTTGTTTTCTGAATGTTTGAACACAGCGGAAAATCATGCCAATTTTTTTAGGTTTTTGAATATTCATATCTCTTTTAATAATAAATTTATGAAAAAAAGGAAAACATAGGGACATGCCAATAGTAGCCATGGATATTTAAAAAATAAATAATTGATCTACTGGCATTATCCAGGGAGGAAACAGGGGACTAAGTTTGTATGGAAAAACGGCCCTTGTGTTTCCTCTTAATGTTTATTATCTTGCTATAAGTTAGATGATTATATCACGGACAAAACTGCTTGGCTAAATGCTAGTCCTGCTCCACAGCCACTCGGGCTCACAAAATAGAATTGTTTTTTAAGAGAATGATGTTTCTTACCCTCTTTTTTTTTTTTAGACGACCTGAATAACTTGTACCGTTATCAGTACGATTACTTTTTCCTATACCAGAGTCATCTAACGAATAAGTACACAAATTGTGTTAGTATTGTATAATTTAATGTCATTTATTTCAATTTTGTAAATGTGAGTACCATGGAGCATTTTATTGCGTTACTATGTGTTTTGACTTAATGAGCAAGGCAGTTGAGAGCTTGTCATGCTCACTCAAATTTCTCGCTGATGGTGGCGCGTGTGTTGGATCATTTGGCTCCCTCCATGATGGTTGAGCTAGGTGGTGCTGATCCATGCGCCATGCTCGTGAACGAGTGCTGTCAGTTGGGATTGGTCATCTCTTATCTGCTATGGCTTGCATCTTTTTATTATTTTTTTACTACTGTTTTATATTCATCTTCATTGTGATCACATGTAGAATCAACAAGAATAATGTAACCAGGATTTTGTAAAAAACCTAATTTAAAAGAGTGCCGTGGAGTTTCTTGCTCGTTCTTCTCCATAGAGGCCTACCTCCGTTTTGGAACGAGCAACTAGCTTCAACTTTCGGACTAACTGACAGACTCCTTGACAATTCAAAAGTGCCTGTAAATGGTCTAATTGAAATAAATGTTTTTGACTTTGACTTGTTAATAAAACTTGTAATACCAACTGATCGGTTGATTGTATTGTCAATATAATAAATATGTCGCCGTGCCCTTACCGGGTTTCATGTTGAAACTTATTTACTTCTGTAACATCTATGTACCTACACATGAATGCAATTAAGATTTTGAGTTTAAGTTTAAAAAAAAAAATAACTTATGTCTTTTTTTTAGGCTTCCCTACTAAAATACTATATTTTTTTGAAGCGTACTATATTTTTTTATGGCTTTTAAAAAAAATACTATATTCAGACAAAAAAATGTTGGCAACCCTAGTTATGCCAGTTCTGTTCATGGATAAAATTATATGGATTTGAATTACGTATTATTTTGAATTAGGTATTTGTAGAGTCAGTAAACTTACTAACTCTACAAATAACTAACTATCACAAAATTTCATTGTGTTGAATTATTGACTAAAATATGACGACTGCTGAATAAATATGGAGAGCAGGTTAGTACAGTCAAACAAGCTAATTGGTTTATAGCAGGGGTGGGCAGACTTACACCATCGGCGATGTACAATAATAAAATTAGACGACAAGCATCGACTCGCAAGCAGAAAATAATTTTTTTTGTGGTCAATGACTGGCACTGCCTGTGTTTCGCTAATTTTTTGTAGGAAGGCATGTTTTTGCTTAGTACCAAACGTAAACACGAAGAAAGATGTTCTTCAGTAAGCCGATTGCGTCGACCCAAACAAAGAATTTAATTGCAGGACGATTTGTTTTAGATTTGGGTATTTTTCTTGGCTTAAAAGAGACAATTTGGTACCTGTTGCTCTGGCTTTGCGGTGTATGTCTGAAATGATCTGCATCATCTCGTTTTCAAGAGAAGGTAAGTCCATGTCAAAGGTATTCGATATTTTAGAAGCAGTTATTTCAACATCGTCCTCACACAAAAATTTCGGTAAATCAGAATAACGGCTAACAATATTTCTAACTTATCTTTCATATTTAGTGTAATTTTATACAGTACTTGTCAAGAACAAGCTTCAGCTTTCAAGGCGGAATAAATTTTCAAATCCTAATTTTGCAATTGATTAATCAAAAGCTGCAATTTACATTTCTATTACTTTATTGTGCTAATCATGTTCATAATGGTGTTATCCTTTTCTTGCAGCTCCAAGTTGATAGTTTTCAAATTACCGGTCACATCTGTATGGAAAGTAAAATCACACAGCCAACTTTCATTTTTAAGAATCTCAGTGTTGTCACAACTTTGATCCAGAAAGAAAATAATTTCAGGCAGTAATACTGGAAACCGTTTTAAAAACTTTTCCCAGGTCATCCACCTTACGACCTTATGTAGTAGTAAATCAGTGTGCTCGGATTCGCTAGCCTCCAACTGCACTTTGAAGAGGCGTCGTTATAAGCTTCTGGCTCATAATATGGAGTTTACGAAGTAATGCTCATCGACGTTTCTTTCATACATCTCCATTTTCAAAGGGTTTCTTCTTTGCCAGTTTATGGGATATATTAAAGGACGCAACTGTTGCAACTTCTGTTCTAGCTTGCTTGCTGTGCCTTCAAACTACTTTTCAGATCCCGAACTTTTCATCGTCTTATTTCACACTTGCGTGGAAAATCGCTTTCGTTAAATTTGATTTGTGATGTCTTTCTAAGTTGCCGCATTTAGGCAAAGCAACCGAAGCTCGACAAATGAGACAAAGCACTTGTCTTTCACCAGGGTAAAGAAAAGTTCTTCTCGTTCGTCGTTGAAATAAGTTCTAATTTTCTTTGGCGCATTCTTTTTAAATGCCGGGCAGGGCTTTGTAAACTTTTAGGTACATTTTTGTAAGTATGCGCGCGATCGACCGGTCGATCACGATCGACTGTTTGCCCACCCCTGGTTTACAGCAAAGACTATAAAACCACTGGTATTATTCTCTTTGGTTTACAGGCAAAAATATTCATATTTCTACTACACTCACAATGTTTTATTTTATTCCATTTTCTTATCTCAAGCACGTAGGTATCCCTGGTACCTACGTACTAAAGATAAAACAATAAAATAAATAAATAAAATATTAGTGTACTAGAAAGATGAATATTTTTGCCTGTAAACCAATTAGCTTGTTCGACCGTACTGTGAAGTGGTGGGCGCTTTTCCATACTTACATATATTTTTCAGTTATTTATTGCTTCATTTCGAATTAACTATATTAAATGTAGGTACCTATTACTGCAATCCGTTACATTTGAACTAAAAAGTTCCATTATTATTCTTGTTTCCATTGCTGGAATGTGGTTAAGTCTTATTTTGGCTAAGCTCTACGTCATAGCCGGTCATAGTCGGTTAGAACGATGGTCTATTGTATTCATAACGTGGGCATTGTCCTGGATCCGAAATTAATTATAATGTCTGTGGTTCTCTGTAGATAAGCGAATTCGGTTGTCTTGTGATATTCACTTGGTTGTTTGAGGTGGAAACAATGTGTAGAGAAGAGCAGAGGCGGATTATCCTTAAGGCAAACTAGGCATGTGCCTAGGGGCGCGAGGGTACGAAGGGGCGCGCGGGCGGAATTGTAAAATAAAGAAAAAAAATATATAATATAGTATAAAATTAATTGCGCCAGTAAGTAAGCCACCTACTTACACAATAAAAACTATTATTTTTGCTTACAACCTCAATTTGCTTCAATTTATAACAAAATATTTTAACGGATGGGACTGACTAAGACTTACGCCTAAAAACAACCTTGTCGAAGGTACATGATCTCTGATTGAAGTTGGAAAGATACGACTGCGATGTTCAGGAAAGATACAAAAGCAAAAGAAAACTTTTCTTTTTCATACTTTTTTGCCTACTTAAAGTTAGGATAGTTCTACATAATTATTAATGAGTTGTTTACCGAAATAGATATCGCCAATACTTACTTTTTTCGATAGACATTAAAAACTTATTTCTACGCGATACCGCACTACTGCTCCTGAAATTTAAACCTAGGTTTTTTTTGTATACTTTTTCCATTTTCGACAAATTCAAATCTAGGTTTTACAAAAAACTTCAGACCTCTGTGATGCTTTTTCAGCGAGATATTGGCGATAACGTGTTTTCATCGTTTCAATGGCGCGGCCATGGGGTTTTAGTTTTACAGCTCCTAAAATATAAACCTAGGATATTTTGATGTATTTTTTCAAATTTCGACAAATTCAAATCTAGATTTTACAATGAATTTCAAACGTCTGCGATGCATTTTCAGCGTGATATCGGCGATAACGTGTTATTCACCGTTTCAATGGCGCGGCCATGCGGTTTTTGTCTTGCAGCTCCTAAAATATAAACCTAGGATTTTTTCTGTATTTTAACTTTTTTTTTACAAATTCAATCTGTTATTTACCTGAATTTCAGGTCTCTGCTACGCTTAGTTTTAAAGATCTCCGTGGCCGCGCGGTTCTCCGCGTTACAATGGCTCGGCCACGTTCAAACCCTTATAACTTTTTAACCATAACTTCAACAAATTTATAATTTTGGGAATCAACTTTTAGAAAAAACATAACCTTGGAATAGTTTTTTTTTCGAAATATCGCCGTGGCCGCGGTGTCGAAACGCACACGTTTACAGCGGTTTCGGTCAAACTATAATAAGAGTTATTTTTAGGGTTCCGTAGCCAAATGGCAAAAAACGGAACCCTTATAGATTCGTCATGTCTATCTGTCTGTTCGTCCGTATGTCACAGCCACTTTTTTCCGAAACTATAAGAACTATACTGTTGAAACTTGGTAAGTAGATGTATTCTGTGAACTGCAATAAGATTTTCACACAAAAATAGAAAAAAAAACAATAATTTTTGGGGTTTCCCATACTTAGAACTGAAACTCAAAAATTTTTTTCATCAAACCCATACGTGTGGTATATCTATGGATAGGTCTTCAAAAATGATATTGAGGTTTCTAATATCATTTTTTTCTAAACTGAATAGTTTGCGCGAGAGAGACTTCCAAAGTGGTAAAATGTGTCCCCCCCCCCTGTAACCTCTAAAATAAGAGAATGATAAAACTAAAAAAAATATATGATGTACATTACCATGTAAACTTCCACCGCAAAATTGGTTTGAACGAGATCTAGTAAGTAGTTTTTTTAATACGTCATAAGTCGTAAACCGCAATTTACCTTTCATTCAAACGACTCAAATATAAAAATTAAAAAAAATATATATTACGTTACTTGCTGCCACGGAACCCTTCATGGGCAAGTACGACTCGCACTTGGCCGCTTTTTAATATAGGGGCGCCGATAAGATGCTTGCCTACGGCGCTCTCAACGTTTAATCCGCCTCTGGAGAAGAGAACTATTATATGTATAGGAACTTTAGTACGGACAGCATCATCAACTGGTTACTCCCTATTCGAAGGAATGTTAATGCGTGAGGAATACCCAGTTGATGATTGTATCTAGTGTAGGTACTTACAGATTTTGTCCCTAGGTAGGTATAATTTTTATTTTAACCTTTTCGCCACGTCTAAAAATCAAGGACATACCCTCAACGCCATACCATACCATACTGCGATCGCCAATCCGCCTGCCAAGCGTGGCGATTATGGCAAAACCCCCCCCTTGGGGGGTTATGGCCAGCAGTGGACGCCTTTAGGCTTAAATGATGATGATGATGACCCTTAACGCAAAGCTCAGCGCAAATCACTACTCAAAGTCAAAGCATTTATTTAAATTAAACACTTTTGAATTGTCAAGGAGTCGGTCAGTTAGTCAGAAAGTTGAAGCTAGTTGCTCGTTCCAAAACGTAGGGAGGTCTCTATGGAGAAGAACGAGCAAGAAACTCCACGGACACTCTTTTAAATCAAGTTTTTTTTACAAAGTACTGGTTACCTGATTCTTGTTGCTTCTCTATGGAATTTTACACTTCTATACGTAATTCCATAGAGTAGTAATTCGTCTGTCATGTCTATCATGTAGTCGTGACTTCGTGACCGTGGCAGGCTGGGCACATTCTGGTTTGTCATGTAATACATGATTGTGGCGGTCAAAAGTTTAATATGTGTAACAAATTAACAATCCTGCAACTTATGTCTGAGGAATTCCTACATCCTCAATCCATTTTGATTACACAGTAATGTTGTTCTTACATCCACTTTTCGAATGAACTTTGTTTACCTACTTAATTCAGTTTCAACAAGAAAGTCTGTTTTACTGTCTAACAAGATAAAAGCAAATAAACAATTTGAAGTAGTTTGTTACTTCACTCTGTTCTTGCCCTCATTCCTTAGTTCGCGCCAATCGTCCATTTTGGTTTAAGAATCTTTCGAATAAATAGGTAGTCTAGTCTTACTTATAGTTGTTAGGTGTTGTTAACGTTGCTAAACAATAATGGGGCTCGTTGGCATGACTGGGAGAGAAATCTATAGGTAGGTACGAGTAGTTCATACCTACCTAGACGTGTGACTGACACTGGCTTGGCCACCATCAGGGATTTTAATTTTGATTGACTAAAAATTAGTAGTCGACTCGAAATTTGTCGCCAAATATCTGAATTTGTCGGTCACTGGTTCAAAAAATATAGTGTGCGTTACCCCAGCAAAATAATGTCGAAAATAGTACTTTAAATGTTACAGGCAATTAGTTTTCCAGCTTCTGTAATTGTTGCGCACATTTTTAAATTTGTTGCACATATAGATTTTGAGTTATTCCACAAAAACATTTCCTGCTGGGGTAACGTTACCGCAGCCAGACATTTTCTTTAATAATGGGAATATTGAAATAAATATTAGCCATATAATTAGTAGTCTAGACGAGGTAAATGTTGCAACTTATTTTGTATTTGTTCTTCCTTCGACTGCGATGTTATTCAAGATTTTGCTGGAGTAACGTTTGTGGTTTTGCTGGATCTCTGAAACGGATAAGCAGATTCTTATCATCTTTTTTACATGACTTCTTAAGAATTAGTTTGAATTAGTTGGGTAATAAAAAAACAAAATTAATGCACCATTCAAAGGTTAATTAATTAAATATAAAAACACTTCAATAGGTCCTAACACTTTGAATAAGAGCTCGAAAGACTTACTTTAAACGGTGTTTTGTAGCTTGTATCTGTCTTCAAATGTATGTGAAGTTTCATTAGTATCCTGTTAGTAATAAACAAATTATGATGAAATTCAGTTCTCCACTTTGACGGTCATAATGCGCGCTTAGTTATTTGGCCTCCGATAACCCTGTATGTGAATATATAAACTAAATGATATATCAATAATTAGTTTCTTAGTTCAGTTATATTCCTGTAAAAGTTCAGCGCAGTACATACAATAATTAACGAGATAATAAAATAAAAGCCATTAGGAAGCGCAACACCGTGATAACCCGACCATATGAAGGTGGTTACAAAAAAGCGACCGCACAGTACATTATGCTACCTTCTTAAATATGTAGGATAGGTTTACAAGTTTAGTACGGATGTGTACACAAGTGTTTTGAATTTGTGTTATTAAATTTTATTTACAGGTAAAATAATCATTTCAATAAAACTTTCAAAATATTGATAAAACTTTAAAACAATCACAGGTAGCAATACTGTTCTTATGGCATTTTCCATTACTTTTTAAATTTTACTTTACACTTTGTCTTTAGTAATACAAATCTTCACTTTTAAAATATAAATTAAGATTTAAAACCATCGCAGAAAATAACAGATATAGAATAAATGTTTTAAGTTCACATTATGCCTACTAATACTAATACTTACATATATCGTTTAAAAATCACAAAGTGATGGTAATATAATATAACATCACAATGTAAGTAGTAAAGTGCTTACAGTAAGCCCCACTGTTTTATAGTCTATGTGATATTTGAAATTAGACTATAAAACAGTGGGGCTTACTGCTTACAGTAAGCCCCACTGTTTTATAGTCTATGTGATATTTGAAATTAGACTATAAAACAGTGGGGCTTACTGTAAGCACTTTACTACTTACATTGTGATGTTATATTATATTACCATCACTTTGTGATTTTTAAACGATATATGTAAGTATTAGTAGGCATAATGTGAACTTAAAACATTTATTCTATATCTGTTATTTTCTGCGATGGTTTTAAATCTTAATTTATATTTTAAAAGTGAAGATTTGTATTACTAAAGACAAAGTGTAAAGTAAAATTTAAAAAGTAATGGAAAATGCCATAAGAACAGTATTGCTACCTGTGATTGTTTTAAAGTTTTATCAATATTTTGAAAGTTTTATTGAAATGATTATTTTACCTGTAAATAAAATTTAATAACACAAATTCAAAACACTTGTGTACACATCCGTACTAAACTTGTAAACCTATCCTACATATTTAAGAAGGTAGCATAATGTACTGTGCGGTCGCTTTTTTGTAACCACCTTCATATGGTCGGGTTATCACGGTGTTGCGCTTCCTAATGGCTTTTATTTTATTATCTCGTTAATTATTGTATGTACTGCGCTGAACTTTTACAGGAATATAACTGAACTAAGAAACTAATTATTGATATATCATTTAGTTTATATATTCACATACAGGGTTATCGGAGGCCAAATAACTAAGCGCGCATTATGACCGTCAAAGTGGAGAACTGAATTTCATCATAATTTGTTTATTACTAACAGGATACTAATGAAACTTCACATACATTTGAAGACAGATACAAGCTACAAAACACCGTTTAAAGTAAGTCTTTCGAGCTCTTATTCAAAGTGTTAGGACCTATTGAAGTGTTTTTATATTTAATTAATTAACCTTTAAATGGTGCATTAATTTTGTTTTTTTATTACCCAACAAATTCAAACTAATTCTTAAGAAGTCATGTAAAAAAGATGATAAGAATCTGCTTATCCGTTTCAGAGATCCAGCAAAACCACAAACGTTACTCCAGCAAAATCTTGAATAACATCGCAGTCGAAGGAAGAACAAATACAAAATAAGTTGCAACATTTACCTCGTCTAGACTACTAATTATATGGTTAATATTTATTTCAATATTCCCATTATAAAAGAAAATGTCTGGCTGCGGTAACGTTACCCCAGCAGGAAATGTTTTTGTGCAATAACTCAAAATCTGTATGTGCAACAAATTTAAAAATGTGCGCAACAATTACAGAAGCTGGAGAACTAATTGCCTGTAACATTTAAATTACTATTTTCGACATTATTTTGCTGGGGTAACGCACACAAAAATATAAGGGTTTATAGGTGGCCGATCTGGAGTCTCCCCAGCTTGGCCACATTTATATCTCAAAAACTAGGGCACCTAGCGAAGATCTGTTTTCTCACAGTATAGTCCAAGAGTTAGATCGAAGAGTTCACGACAATCTCTACGATCTAGCTCTTGGACTATACCTTACTTATTGAACTCATTATATCTTCTAAACTAAGACCCGATTAAATCTGTGAATTGGCGACAAATTGCGACTAATTAGCGATTAAATTTGGAACAAAACAGATCTTCGCTAGGTGTCCTAGTTTTTGAGATTTATAAATGTGGCCAAGCTGGGGAGACTCCAGATCGGCCACCTATACCAGCGCCGATCCCGTCATATTTCCCATACAAACGCTCGTACGCGATTACGGCGTTATCTATACATATAATAAAACAGTAACAAAACTGTGTCTGTACATTGAATACATTAAAAAAAAAATAATTGAGGGGGGTTTAGGAACAGTAATAGAGCACGAATCCACAAAAAAATTCTGTCTGTTTGTTTGTACACGCTAATCTTCGGAACTACTGGGCGGATTTGAATGATTTTTATTTTGTTGTATAGGTATTAAGTCTGGGCAACATATAGGCTATAATTTATCTTGGAAACTTGAACACCTGATGCAGAACCGCAACGGACCAGCTAAACTATAAGAGATACAAAAATGGTACCATAGCAAAAATTGTTCCACGTGATGAGCATTTTCTGCTGAGAGAATAAATTTGAAGATCTGGAACACTTGATGTGGAACTCCAAGAGCCCAGCTACACCATGACACATATAGGAATGACGTCTTAGCAAAAGTTGTTCGGTCTGATGGGCATTTCCTGTTGACTTATAAAAATCGAAGATCAGAAACATCTGATGTGAAAATCAAAGCTATCACTAATTTCACTGTATCTTATGAAATAACATAAGCCGGGAGTACCTCCACGCGGTGAAGGCGGTAACAGTTTAGGACTGATTTTTGATGACGATGGTATATCATTGAAAATTTGACTCTACTGGCCAAAATTCCCATTTTTTTTTATCGAATAAATATGCCTTCTGGCTTATGTTATTTGGGTGTTTAATTTCCTTTTCCATTTATCTTCGTGACACGGTAGCCTAACCGGTAACGCAGGGGAGCAGTCACTTAGATTTTAATTGATCAGGTATCTTTACAATAAAACTATAACCATGCCTAGAAAGAGGTCAAATCTTTCCCAATGTTCCAAAGGAGCTAAAAGATTGAGGATCATAAGATCCCAAGAATCTACCGAAGAGCGTCAGGAAAGACTTGATGCTGTTTGAGAACATCAGGCTGCAACTCGCTCCGTGGAAACCTCTTCAGATCGCGAAGCACGCCTGCGTTCTCAGCGTATTTACGCATCTACATCCAGGTCTCTAGAGACCAGTGAAGAGTATGATGCGCGACTGACCGCTGATCGTGAACGTCATACATTGTCTCGCGAGTCGGAAACGTTTACCGATACAGAATCACGCATGAGTTCTCAGCGTATTCGCACATCTACTAACAGGTCTTTTGAACCGAATGATGAACGTGATGCACGACTAACTGCTGATCGAGATTATCATACACTAGCGACCCGACCCAGCTTCGCATTGGCCTATAGCCTTCTTCGGTAAATGGACTATCCAACACAAAAATATTTTTTTAATTCGAACCAGTAGATCCTGAGATTAGCGCGTTCAACCAAACAAACTTCAGTTTTGTAATATTATAGTATAGATTGTCCCGAACACGCACACAACAAAATATTTATAATCAGTTAGAAAGTGAGAGAAAAAGGATTGCTGGAGTACGGCATGAAGAGACACAAGAAGAGCGCAACGAACGTTTGAATTCTGATCGACTTCGACATTCTCTGAACAGAATGTCAATATCATCTGAAGAATCGGATGTGTCTCAAGATATAGCCGTAGGTCATGGCGACCTTCCTTGTGTTGATAAGGAACGGAGTTCATTTACGTATACTCCTATGATTGACTACGCCACATATTTCGCCATCGGAGGTATGATTCAAAATTGTACTTTTTGAACGTCTCGAATCATCTCGCGCATCCCGTTGTTTTCCCGTCCCCGGGCTCTTAGAATTCGACATCAGACGTTTCAGATCTTCGATTTTGCCGACCCCGTTGTCGCTGGCATAAGCAACAGGATCCGCGTACGAAGTCGCGGGCAGAAGCTAGTAACAAATAATTTTCCAAATATTTTTAACACACGGGTATCTTGTGGTTTAAATGTAGGTTTGTATGAAGCCAAAAGTAAACTTTTTTGAGAAACAAATTCAGTAAACACGCCCGAAAATCAGTTTTTTTGCACAATTTTGTCTGAACTTTGGCCGCTCATAATGCACTCATACATTGAAAAAGTAAAAAAACAGCTTCATAGAAACCTTGCTTAAGTAATGGAGATTCTAATTTACAAACATTTTAACCAAAAACTTGTAAGGCTTTTTTAAAAACACGTATGTCCTGGAACAAGTTTTGTGAAATTTCCGTGCGCCAATTTTCCTGTGATGTTATCGCGTTCTCACTCACTCGTTTGTTTTCGACCATTGCGTTAGTTGAAACAAAAAACAATTCAATTACGCTCGCGTTGGAGTTCGTTCGACGGGGAAGGGCGCTCACCCGTTGACTGCGGGCGAACATTCGCTACGCCGATCGCCAGTGCGGCAGGCCACACAACTGGTGTGTTGGCCGCACAGCCGAAACGCTTTTTCGTAAACGAGACGAGAGTGCGGCCGCACACGCTTGGCGTGTGCGGCCGTACTTTACGCCAGTGCGGGTTTACGCGCTTGGCGTGTTTTACTACGCGTGTGCGGATAAACACATACGGTTGTGTTTCATAATTTTGCGTCGACTGTGCGGGCGCTCACATACGGTTGTGTTTTTCGATTTTGCGTCGACTGTGTGGATATTTTTTAGAAATATTCACACGATTTATATTAAATATAAATAAATAAATAATTACTTATACATTATATCAGTTATTTTTCTCTCAAGACTTAAAAATGTAAATAGTATTGCCCCCCGATTATGTAGGCAAGTATGAAAACTAAGGGTTCTAAACCAAAATTATAAATTTATCTAGGTTTGTTACCTAGTATTTATACATATTTCAAACACGTCAACATTGGGACTTAATAATACTGAACTTCTTAATGCTTGACTTGAAACTATCAACTAGCCTATTGCAAAAGTACCTCTTTTGCAATAGGCTAGTTGATAGTTTGAGAATTCGATTATTATTTTTCTTGTGACTGGTTCTTCTTTTATTCAAAATATAAATCTTATTCCCCACTAGAATCCTATTCAGTATCGTCTAACACATACGGTTGTGTGTGCGCCGCACTCACGTATTTTTGTTGAAACACAAACGTATGTGTTTTGCCGCACTAGCGTACCTTCGGCCGCCACACAACCGTATGTGTTTTGCCGCACTGGCGTTTAGCAAAATACTAAAACACATACGGTTGTGTGTGCGCCGCACTCACGTATTTTTGTTGAAACACAAACGTATGTGTTTTGCCGCAGTCAACGTGTTAAGTATATCTTTTGAACCAGTGACCGACAAATTCTGATATTTTGCGACTTTCGACAAATTTTTTATGTGTTATCCAAATTAAAATCCCTGATGGTGGCCAAGCCAGTGTCAGTCACACTGCCTAGATAATCTTCTAACGCTGCTACAGCGCGGAAAAATACTTATATTGTTGGACGCAATGATTTTAATATAATATCATTGGTTGGACGAATACAAACCTCAGGTCCAAAAAGCAAGTTTCCTAAACGATGTTTGTGAAGCCAGACTTGTGCTGTGAATGCTGTGATATTGATTAGTATCTGGGTATTAGGCACATAAAGACGAATGTCTTATTTGCACATTCTATGGGTGGTCTTTCCCCGAGTAGGTAGGTAGGTATATTCTTATATGGTGGACCTGACAGACTAATGCATTCCATGTAAATATACAGGGGTACTGTTTTTATTGGTGTATGTGATGAAGGTTAACCGTTAAAAGTTAAACGTTATTTCTAAACCGAAAAGTAGGTACCTACCTACTAACCGATTGGTAATTGAACCGGTGAAGAAACATGTTCCTTAACGGATACATGATAGTGGATTAATTACCTAACTTGATTATAAAAATATTGCTGCCGTCCGCTATAAACTGCAATAAAATTTTAATGAAAATCAAACAATGCTTCGTATATATATAGTAAAAGTTGGAACTGAAAGAAAGGATGGGACAATGTAAAACGCAAACAAAGGCCGATGGTTGGCGGATTGCGGCTCGCATAGCAATCAGCCTGGCTGGAGCCAGCACCACTTTGCCAATCTATATAGTGGGCAGTGAGCTCACATGAGCCTGCTAGATAGATATATATATCGTTAACGTTATCGTCACTAGCATTGACAGGTATGCCCAAACGTACGTGCATCGATTCTATAAAACTGATTGGCACGTGTCTAAAATAAACTTTTTGACTAACTGTAGGAACTTTACCGGTTTTAAAAGGCATCAAGTTGAGGCCTCTTTGAAGAGTGAAACTTGACAGTCCATCAAAAAGTTTTGGAATGAAGAAACGTAACTTTTGACATCGTTTCCATTTCCAAATTTGCCACCAGTGCAATTCACCTAGTATTCGTACCTAGTGTTTTAATATGAAAATAGTCGTGTAACGCGTTAACTTGATTGAAGCTTTTATTTAAAAAAAAAAAGCTTTTGTCAAAAAAGACAACCGCCTTCAAAATCTAAAAAGTGATAAATAACTTCAGCACAGTACACACATGACTTTAGATTTGGAAGTCGGTGGCTTTGCTCTGTTTGTTGTCTTTAATTACCACCAACTTCCAAATCTAAAGTCATGTGAAGTCATTTATCACTTTTTTGATTTTGAAGGCGGTTGTCTTTTTGTAAAAAAGCTTTTTATTTATCACTTTTTAGAACCTTCTTGGCTTCTTATTCTTATCATCCAAATCCGGCAACACAGTCAAAACAGAGGTACTCCGAAGATTGAAGAAACTATTAAAACGTCTTCTATGTAGATTATTTAGAATTTTATTGATTTTTCAAAAAGTGCTAAATCAATTTCGATTAAAAAAAATATGGGACCACGCCTGAGGCATACCCTATCCATAAGAAAAAGAATTTCCAAAATCGATTCACATTTGCCGGAGAAATCGCGTAACAAATATACAAAAAAAAAAGAACATACAGTCGAATTGAGCACCTCCTTCTTTTTAGAAGTCGGTTGAAAATGGACTGCGGTGACGAGGTGAATTCGGATTAGTGAAGAATCGATTATCTTTGTCACGAAGCTGGGAATGAAATGAACTGGACCATTGTAATAAACGTCTAATTCCCCCACACGCATCTGACCGTCCTTGGCGAAATAAATGAGCTTAACAAAAAGAAAGGTTCGTTTTGTACACAAAGTAATAAAGATAGGCGGT
Organism: Charanyca ferruginea; assembly: GCA_947361185.1. Classification (NCBI taxonomy): domain Eukaryota; kingdom Metazoa; phylum Arthropoda; class Insecta; order Lepidoptera; family Noctuidae; genus Charanyca; species Charanyca ferruginea. The sequence continues at coordinate 22,700,270 of OX376058.1, read as the reverse complement.
CACGCTCTGACCGTCTACGGACTTCATGCTGACTTCTAATAAACAAGTTTCCTTTACTCGTAGGCGTTTCATCCAAAAAGGGTAATATAAATATAGGCGACGCAGTTATAATGTGTGAACAAGTATTCGATATACCTACTTACTAGTGTTGGGCACTGAAGTTACATTCACGCTACATTTAGATTTCATTATGGGTGGTGATTTTGGTATTTTCACCCATATTACCCGCTATTTCAATATTTTCCTGCTAGTGCTACTAAGGAAAGATAATATAAATGACCATGATGTGTTAAGAGACTGAAACAATGAATATAATATTAATATATTTTTATTAAATTCATTGTTTCAGTCTCGTAACACAACACAAACACAACTCTCGTAACGCAGAATTCCGAAAAAATCTTCCCAGTCCCCAAGTGAGCTCAATTCTCCGAAAGATGTCAGAAATAGCACTGCTAGGTAATTGTTTTTGGACAAAAGTCCTAATTTGCTTTGTTTTCCACAACACTGGCGTACCTAGTCGTTATAAGTTCGATAGTCATGTGTGGTTCTATTTATTAGCTTTGTCTTGTTTGGTCAAGTGAAGACATTGTTAAATTACAACTCAGTAATCAGGTCAGCCTGGATTTTGGTTTTAAAGCGATGGGTTTTAGGTGGTCCAACTGGCACTGTTCGATTTTGTTTCAATTTACGTCAATAGTGTTGTAGATATACTACATATTATGCTGTTATCGACCTAGGTAGGTAACTGTAACTATGATAGAATTTAAGCTTTTTAAAGATAATTAATCATCTTTATTTTTATCAGTCTGAGAGTTTGATTTGCCTTATTTTTATCTCACTTTGTGAAGAATTCATCTTGCATTACTAGTTTGGTGAGGTCAACCTTCGATTATATCATCAGTTTCTATTGAAGTCTGTTTTATAATAGTCCCAAGAACAGCATATCTGTATCTTAGAGCACTGAGAAAACAGACTGATATTTACTTTAGGTAGGTAGGAAATGACATTCGCTATTGGTAGATTTTAGATTAGCCTTCTCATATTAATTAAGACAGTCAATTGATGGTTCAGTGACTGCTCGTTTACAATGCGTAGAATATATTCTCCACACTCCATAATCAAGACAATTACAGATAGCGTTTTAGTAAAGTATCCGTTCCGAAACTAGGTTAATTTCACGAAGTAAATATAACATTTTACTTCGTGGTTAATTCAATAGGTACCTAACGTTAAGTACCTTATTGTCTAATCATATAATAGGTATTCAAATAGTTTGTGCGTGTTTAGTTGCAAGTCAATAATATTGACCTACGAAACGATTGTCACAAACTTCGGTCTAAAGTAATTTAGCAAAACAAAAGAAAGTGTTTGCACTTACCGATAGCAGCTGCTCGCCGCTCGCTTTTAGTACTACACTTCCAAAACTTCATAATTATTTTATAGAAATTTCGCAGAGGTCACCAACCAGCGAGATGACACTGTGCGCGCCCACTAAGACAAGTCGCCATCGTCAAACTGTCCGAACGGGGCCGAAACAATGACTTTTGTTTACAAATGAACGACGCGGAGGATTTATTAAATTGTCGAGTGAAGTGGCCGGTTGCAGGAGACCAATGAGCCGAGGCAGAACGAGTGCGACGAACGTACACCCCCGGCAGACAATCTCCGGTTGTAACTCAGCACCGGTCTATTGGAGGATGGCGTGGGAGCCTCGACCCCGATCACACCTAACGTCCCTAAACCATCAAACGGGTTAATTGAAACATTTTGTAGCGTAAAAAAGTTTAATTTCTATCACATCATGTCTTCCTACGGTAATAATTTTGGAACATAGATGCCGAATATCTTGCTAAGGGCAAATCACTACGATTCGAAGCAAACCACTGTTTCGTGAACTTTTTTAAGATGTTAGTAAAATAAACCATAATTTGCTATATTCGGCAAACTCAGAACTGTTGATAGTTAAAAGAATACTGTAAAATTATCGACGAAATCAATTATAAAATCTGCTCCGAATCTTACACGTTATTGCACTATAAAAATACATGAATAAGCATAATTTCTAGGCACATTTCTGTACTGTCTATAGTTAAGTTGATTATGATTACACACTGCTATCAGTTATACATAAGTTACACTATAACTATCATATTTATTTTAAAATAAAATGAGATTTATTTCGTCTCCGGCTCGAAAACTACTAGTCTTGTCATTGCGAGGACTTCAATACATTGTTTAAAAAAAATTACAAGGAATTCAATCAGTAAAAGAAATTTTATCCATTAATAATGCAGTTATGAGTAAAATATCGTTGGGATAAATAAATATGCCAATTAATAGTATACGATTCTATAAATATAATGCCTAAAATGGCATTTACCTTGAGCTTGTCTTGTGACATTTGCAATGCTGTGATGCACAAGCACAACGGCAAATCTCTCGTGAACACTTCAGATACCACATATTTGTTTCACCAGATATAATTGGAATTTAATTAAGTATGACTTAATTTAATTCCAATTATTTATGTTTAATAATGTTACAACTTTTAAATCATTAACATTTTCGATGCCAGAGCATAAACGCACGCGCATGCCCTCCACGCCAAGCAACAATACAATGCAAGTGCCTACAAATAAAAATAGACAAATAACAAAATGATTGATGGATATAATCCTTGTGCCTTTTTACAATATTTCAATAATATAGTTTTAAATAATAAGAAAAAGAAACGGAGAACACTTAATTTAGTACATTTATTTTGTGCTTAAAAATGTTCCATGTAACGTTTTCTTTTCGGCGTGGCGTGTTGGACACGTTATCATTTGTCAGCTATATCCGACCGTGGCGTTCAAAAAGTTAAAAAGGTATGCACCTTGTAGAACCCTGAGCAATATATAGTCAAATATTAAAACAGTTGGAGTCCTAATAAAACAATAGTGGTTCAAAATTGGTTATATATTCTTTCTTAAAAGTATACTTTTAATACTTTTATGTTGGCACTTCACTTTGCATATTTCGGCAAATGTTCGCGATATTTCAATAATTCCATACTAATATTAAAAATGCGAAAGTAACTCGGTCTGTTTAATTTGGTATGAAGACAGCTCGATCCCTGAGGAAGGACATAGGCTACTTTATAATCCGCGACTTCGTCACCATCCGCGATAACAGACATTCATGCGAACGAAGTCGCGGGGCAAAAGATAGGTAGTACCTATTGGTATATTTTAATTACTCAAGTAACGCGAATATTTAAAAAAATGTGCTAAGTGGACACTACAATTAATTACAGAATATTTGTAGTGTTCAAGAGATATTTGTCTATACTTTGAAAAATAAAATAAATGTAATTAGGTACTATAAAACATTGTCTAAAAAAATGCGCTTATCCGGGCAATACAAACAGTCCGTCAATTGCTTGGTGTTGCCGAAACATCATATTGCCAAGTTTTGCTCATTTGGCCGTGCAAGCACAACATTCGACTAAGCACAATGTTTAATTATCAAATTAGCAATGTTTTGTGTAGGTAATTAAAATCACGTGGCTCTTTCATACGATTGCATGGTTTTGGTCACCGTGATCGTAAATCTAGATACAGAGTTTCTAGAGTAATAAAATAACTACCTAACTTTGCACTTATTAAATAAATTCTTACTAATGTACGAACTCATAGCCGAGGTCTTGAACTCAGCATTCTGAAAGTCAGCCTTTTTTATCGACAATTAAATAGTTTTAGAAAACTAAGTGCGCTTGTTGATGTCACTGAACAAATGCATCTCTTTGATTTAAATTGTCTTTATAATAAGCGTTCTTTTTTTGTGATATACTAAATATCTTAAATGTGATAAGTAAATAGACACTAAATCGAAATCACAATATACATTATGTTTGTTATTTCTTTACATAAGACTTGCAAGTAGTATTGCTACGTGAATTATTGCTGGTCGGCAGTACAGATTGTAAAACACTACACTGGAAGCGTGATTAAAATTAACTTAAATATGTTATTGTAGGTTCAGAATAAAATGGTTGGTGGTCTTCAAACCGCGCTCAGAAAAGTTATAAAATACGTAAAATAGTGACAATGTTTGCGCGCTTCTATTTCAACACATTTTTACCGCGGGTCCATCGGAATGGGTCATTTATTGTGGACTACTGTAACTAACATAACACATGCTTTAAATTGATATGTATGCAAGTTCAAACTATGAGGATTTCTATTATTTATAATAACAAAGAACTCGAGACTTTTCACGTGTGTTTATAGTATAGAATGGGAAAAGGTTTCTTTCCAAAAATTTAACGTTACTAAAATAATTAATTGGTTACCTGGTTATTCCATTGAAATTACTAATGTGAAAAACATCACTTTCATTAAAATCCTATTATTACTTTATTCTAAACATTCATTCCGAAATTATAATCGCACAAGTTATGTCAAAATTCACATCATATTATGAAGGCACTGTTTTTTTGATACATGAAAGTAACAAGTCGATCATAATGTTGTGATAAATTAATAGATCGCTATTGTAAAACATTCTCCTACTTAGCTGTCAAAACCAACGTCTTCCTGACTAAGTTTTGAGAGCAACAAGCAAAGTTTATGTTTAGTGTTTAATGGTTCTCAGTTGTAATCACTGGATGGTTACAAAATGTTTGCTTGTTACAGTCAAATACTACCTTTTAATGCTATCTCTTAACTTCTGCATACATCCAACATACTCTTGCAGATTTGAGTGTGAACTGGTCGACTCAATTCCAATACAAATCCAAAATGTCCTACAGCACAACTATTTGGATGTACGCGTCTCTCTTACATAATTCTTCTCACACGCAGCCCATGAAGCTTCTACACAATGTCTATCTATACTCATAATAAAAATAAATTTAGTTATGTGTTGAAAAACCACATTACATATTTCTAAAATAAACTAAATAGCTAATTTCTAATATAAATGGTGTAAATATGATTAAGTTTTATACTTACAGATAGTTTTATTAAATTAGTTTTTAAACCAATACTGAAAAGGTGTTACATAACTATCCTTGCTAACTTATTGCCAAAGTTACGTGTGGCGTTTCAAATTTACCAGATTTTCCAGTGAACCATTTTAATTTACAACAGTTCAGTCGTCGAGAGATCCTAGGTTACGTACAAATGTTTGCATCTGCTACATTATCATTTGCATTACTTGAAACTTAGCGGTAGCCGTCAATGCCTGTACCAAGTTCCCTGAACGCGAGTTTGAAAGTGAGAAACAGGAGTCACAATATAGGCTTGTTGTGGTTGTTGAACCACAGCCAATGGTATAACTTGCTGTGCCATTTCTACTGGCTGTCCATTTTCCTCAGAGACTCCAAGCGGTTGCACACAATGCTGCTGTGTCACTTGTTGTACACCTTGCTGTGTAAGCACTTGTTGGTGCTGGCTCACTTGGGGCACCAACATTTGTTGTTGCATTTGCTGCTGCTGTTGAGGTTGCTGCTGATGTATAACCACATGGGCCTGGTTCTGCATCTGTTGGTGTTGCTGAACTTGTACTTGTTGCACTTGTTGTTGTTGTTGTTGCTGCTGTTGTTGTTGTTGTTGCTGCTGTTGCTGTTGTTGCTGCTGTTGCTGTACTTGTTGTTGTTGTTGTTGCTGCTGCTGGGCTTGTTGTTGCGCCTGCTCTCTCTCATGTTCCTCTTTCTTCTTAGCCTCTATAGCTGCCTTCTTAGCGTCCGCCTTTTCTTTCTCCTGCTGTAGTCTAATAGGGTCCTTGTTCTTATCATAGGACATACATTTACCACTGCGGAACGGCACCATGTCTTTTGGAATATCTTGCTTCTTCGTTGCAAATTTAACATGAGGAAACTGATCCTTCATGAATGCACGGAAAGTTGAATAACCCATTAGTTTCACACCTGGCTCTAAAATCTCTCCATACTCCTTGTAGGCCTCAAACAAATGTTTTCTTGAGTCTCCTTGTATAATGACAGTCTTACTGGCTTTTTTACCTTCCCCAGATGGTTGGACATCTTTAGGTGAACTTGCATGTTGTTTTAAATATTCCTTCAAGAAATTTGTTGCATGTTTGTAAATATCTAGAGTAAATGTGTTATAAGGCTTCTTACCGACGTTGCCGTGTATCCGAGGGGCGACACCATGCGTCATTACGTGTTGCCTGATCCGCTTCAGCTGATAATGAGTAACATTCTCAAGATACAAGAAAGCCTCTAAACAAACCTTCCTACCTTGATAAACATAACATGCTCTCAGTCTCCTCCTGACTTTGTGCCGTGACGTCTCAGCGGGATTAGCTAAGCTTGCCATTGTGATGCCCATCAGGTACATATCATGTTCACTCTTAGTCAGTTCAGCAATATTGAGTCTATGACGATAGACAGCTTCTGGATTTAGTCCACGATAACAGTTGTCTTTACAATCGCAACCTCTCCTTAGTCTTTCTTTGACCTGGAATAGCAGTATTGCAGTTTTAATATAAACTCAAATCTGTAGGTCACTCAGTATGTGGGTCTCATTACTCACAGTAAGGTTATTTACAAAGGTATTTTATAACAAGCAATGATGTTGATATTATGTATACACAATCTCCACAGAAAGCAGAGAGAGAAAAGTTATTGAATAAGTCAAAAAAAGGTGACATGTATCATAATGGATAATCATCATCATTATTGTATCAGCCACACTAATAATGGATAAGGCAAGGTTAAAATAAAATGTCCAGTTAGAGTATGGGAAAATAACCTCAAAAATGTAAATTACTATCAAGCATATAACAAAAGAACTCACCTGTGTTGGATTATCTTCCAGTTTATTGTCAAGAACGTCTTCATCGCTATCAGTTTCAGCTTTCTTCTTTTTTTTATTGCCAATCTTTTTTTCAACTTTGGGTTTAGTATCAACTTCCATGTCGCCTGGGTCACCTTCAACATGGGGCTCAAATTCAATACTGTATGTGCCAGGTAAGTTCTGCAAATTGGCAGCACCATTTTCCACCTGTATTGTGTGCCCTTGCCATAAAACCTGTAATTTAACAAATTAAGATTAGACAGCTTTGTTTCTGTAGTAAGTAATTCATATCCTTTTCTACCAAAGTGTGCCTAAATTAGGTAAATAGCTGTTGTGATGATGTTAGTACCTGTTCTGGGTGACCATTGTAGTTATGCTGTTGCATGTTTTGTGCTCCCATCTCGAAGACTGAGTGCTGGCCCATAACAGGAGTGTGCCACTGAGCACTCTCGCCATACTCGCCGCCGCCGTTCTGGTCCGATGGTATGGACACAATTATCGCCTCCTTGCTGTCCACGCTTCGCCGCTCGACAGAAAGCAGCGAATGCAGCACCTCGCTCGCTTCTTTCTCAGCAGGATTCACCACTTCCATTTTTTCAAACGACATACCGCCTGCTTGACGCTACAACCGATCGTACACATCAAATCACATGTACGTACATACGTGTATGTACAAAGCCACACGACAAACCCGCCCCGATCGCTAGGACTGCTAGGAGAATCGACAACCCCAAGACAAAATACAAGAAAAACCGCGATAACTTTTCAAATTCATGTAAATAAACATAACAAAAACCGCGCAATTATTAACCTTAATCGCATTTTTTAAGTTTCATTATCGCATAGCGGATCGAACTCCCGTGGAATATTGGGCCATATAGTCATAGCAAAGGAAGAATAAAACTCACCTATTTCACGCTATTTCAAAGACTGAGATGCATAAAAACGTATCCCCACAGTTTCTAACAGACTGTGGTTTGTTTTAATTCACTTCATTTTGATATTACAGTCATAATTAGAGAGAAATGCACAAATATTTCACTGAGTTCACGGAAGCAATATGGCGATACACTTTCCGTGAATAAAATCGGAGGACGCCGTAGAACACGTAATTTGTACAGTGCGCCACCACCAGACGGCGCTGAGCACGCGTTTCCGTATCGACGCTCAGTCACGACCCAGCGCGGCAAAATTTAAACAGCATTGTTTTATTTAGGTAAAAACAACCGTTAATTTCTTATTAAAAATAGAAAATAAAATTACCTTTTCTTGTTAACTGATTTGCATCCCTTTTTGTATTTAAGTAGTACTGTGTCAAAAAAAAGAAAGCTTAATATTATTTATTAAAAACAATTTGACTTTACTTTTATATGACATAAACAATAGGGTAAATGTACAAGTCAACGAAACTAATTAAGAAAAACATATAATTATTACAAAAAAAATAGAACCAATATAATAGTTAGTTTTTTTATAGTTCGATGACAACAATATTCTAATAGGGAAGTCGAAAATAATTTCAATAACATTAAGAACATCCAAAAGCGTAAAGCAATAAGTTAAACAAAACAATTATTATAATATTGTACTTTTATGTATTTTGTTCTTGAAGGTAAAGAGTAGGAACTCTTTGTCGTTTGCGTGTCGTATTTATGTTATGCTTCGGCCGCATCTGCGTGTATCGTCCATAAGTAATGTGTGGCGAAGCTTCGTACACGACGTTTTAAAACTAAAGTCAAAGTCAAAGTCAAATCATTTATTTCAATTAGACCATTATAAGGCACTTTTGAACGTCAAATGAGAAAAAAAAATTGATTCTAGGTGCCCATTCCAAAAGGTAGTTTTGTATGGAGAAGAATGGGCAAGAAACTCCATACTTACTCTTTTAAAAACGATGTTAACAATATTTGCATTTACAGGAATTAAAAAGCAAAAACTAAAAAGCAGCGGTCACATTAGTGGCTTCCACGAAATAAAAGTTTATTATTCCGTGGTGGCTTCGATATATTGCATGAACTATCGTGCAATAATCCAAGATGGCCGAAATCATTTCCAAACGTTTAACTATGGACGACGGCTTTCTTTACTTCTTTATGTGTCGGTTGTGTGTCGGCCACCAAATGTGTTTTTTGTGATTCTGATTTTTTGGATCCCATATGATGGGCTCAGCTTCATAATTATGGAGGAATTCCAGTACCTACCATTTCATCGCTCCACTCCATTTTTACACAGCCACCCACGTCTGAACTGATCGAAAACGAGAACGACGCCGACGGCCAAAACAACAACGCACGGCCGGCTAGTCTGGTCTGACCACGCGATATTATATCGGTAAATGTAAGAATATATAAAAAAGGAATGATTTTATCGGGCTTTTACCACCACAATTTTATTTTATTAAAATTAGTAGGTAGGTACCTACTTTTCTATTCATGTCCGACGACGAAGTCAGAAGCAACCCGAGGTTCCGTTTGGTTGGGTAAAGTTGGTTCCTTTAAACCCTGCGGACAGAAATAGGAGCCCCGCTGCGTGGGGCTTCGTCTACCAATTTTCTCTACCGTTGCAGACAGTCGTAAATTATTATTTTCCCCTTAATGCAGCTTCATACTATTAGTTTTCGGCTCTCTATCATTTTGTTATTATTTTGACGAAAGCGGAATCTAACCAAAACTCCGTTTACTGACATATTTATTTCAATATTTACCGTGCCTTTGAGGCAAATCCTAAGATTTACCAAGTGAATGGTAGTAAAACTTCGAAATAAACAATTATCATGGAATGGTAAATCTTAGGTTTTACTGGTAAATCTTGGGTTTTACTGGAAAATCTTAGGATTTACCGTAGTCCGGGCTTTTACAGTAACATTTACATTATTAGTAACATTAATAGGTATTTACAGATTAAATTCTTGCACATTTATAACAATCAAGTGTTAGTAATGTTGATACCTACCAAAAATAATATAGGCCACTTTAATGGAATAATTTAAAGCACCAAACAAAATAGCCTTCGAATAATATATATATATAATATTGTGAAAGTTTGTGAAGATGTTTGGATGTTTGTTAGGTACTCAATCACGCGTAAACCGTTCAACAGATTTGCATGAAAATTGGCACATAGGTAGACCATTTCCTGGATTAACACATAGGACTTTTTGTCCCGGTAATGGATAATAACGGTTCTCTAAACGCGGGCGAAGCCGCGGGCAGAAGCTAGTACTTAATAAAAACAATAATAATATCACATCACAAAGTATAAGTATTCTGTGGTAGGGGCACAGAATACTTCATCGTAGATACCTACGAGGGTCCGCAACGAGGCGAGACCAGCTTGGAACAAAACCAACTGCCACATACCCCTTTTTTTTACTTTTTTTTTTTTTTTTTACCTGGGGAAATCCTCATTTAATTAATATAGATAGCCAGATAGGTACCTATAACTATACCTACCTAAGGCACTTTTTTTCCTAAATACAATTTAAACACTTTAAAGTCGTCGACACAGGGGCACCGGTTGTTCTATTAAAGTCATTTCCTTTCCACATCCGCGCTTCTATTTCCTACGATGTCGCTCAAATTGATTTTAGGCCATCACTTTATTTCAGACGACCCGCTGACCAATTAATTCTCGCATCGATGATCGCATAACGAAATTTTGCTTTTCAACCAGTCTTGAATCTTAAGCGCATGTCCTAATCAAATTAGTAGTTGTTAGGCACAAACATCGCGCAAATTTTCTTCGCGATGTTTGTTTACTACCAAAATAATTTAGGTAGGTACCTACTCAACCCATTGAGGTTACGGTAGGTCATGATGATTTGAATTTGTAATTTTGAATAAAATTATTTTCGAATCATTTTAAATTTGAGTAACAATATAAATCTAATGCACAAAATGCATATTATTATTGTAAAATTAATGTTAAAATTCATCGGTTTTAAAGGTCATAGACACGAAAGACGTCATAGGTAAAAATATAACACTCGGCGCAAAATAAGGTCACACACCCTAAAAAAAGCAAACTGTCTGCATTTTAATTTAATAATAGAAGAGTGAGACAGGAAAACAACTCTCTGATTAGCATTTTCTTCAACGACATCTTATCATTTATTTTGATTTTGCTCAGAATTAGTTTCTTTTTTTTTCAACACGAAATTAAATTGTAAGTACCTACGTAGGTACCTAGCCTAAAACAAGTAAATTCACACTTTCTTCATGGTTATGTGCGTCATCGTCAGTTAATGCTTAATGCATGTGTTGTATTAATTATTTGCCTACCTTCTTATCTTATTATTTTTTTAGCACTAGAAAATACTTAATCATATTACTTGATATGCCGATGCTTCTTAGTGCTCGCGTAGTTTGTATGTTTAGTGAGTTGGTCAGTAGGAATAACGTATCGTCAAGGTCTTTTACTCACCAGCTGCTGCGTCCAGGGCGAAGCAGCTACTGCGGGACTTGACTACACCTCCAGGCGACGGACCATCGGGCCACTCCATTCTCTCCTCCATCGCCTTCGACGCACTTCTCTTAAATTGCTCCAAAAAACTGTCTATTTGAGTTTCTATACTAGTCGGGGAGTTGGCCATCGTTTCCACCGAAACACCGAAAACAAACACAACACGCTAACCTGCCCCTTACATTTTTCGTTTAAAACGTCCTTTCTTTGTTTTCGGGTTCGAATCCGTAGTTACGGACATTAAGGACTGTCCAAATTATAACGTATTGCATAAATGACCGTCATTTTTTGCCGAATTCGTTCATCGACCCGACTTCGCGTACAATAATATCAAAGAAGACCGCGGAACGTACGTACCCGGGTATGAAAGAGACTGTTGGATAGCGATGTAGGGATGTCATATTTGAGAGTTTAGAAAACATCGATAAAATTAAAATCGACAAGTAGGTGCTTGCTGTAAATATTGAATTTTTATTAATGATCATGGGAGAAAAATACACGCTCAATATATCTACCTATTTTAAAATTGGTAGCACAAGTTCACGGTTAGATTTCTTTGTCAAAATCATGACGCACTTGCTGATATTGGTTTTCTTTTTGGACTAAATTAAGCATGAAATTCACTTTTGATTATCACATGAGCTTAACATATAAAATAGCACAGCAAAGCAAAGCTGTGTTGTTTACAGTTGTAGTGATACAATGCAAAACACTAATATCATCGATGTTTCTAAGAACGACTGACATCCCTACAATAAAGTGATTTTACTACGGATACCGTTATGCTGTATACGGCAACGAAAATAAAGCGACACCCACTGACATCTATCGATCGCCTCTAGCAGCTGTTTGATTGTGTCTTGACTTGATGTTGCCAGCTATTAGGTAGTTGAAAATAAATAAATAGCGGCAAGTGTTAATTATAAGTGTTAATTATATCGTAGCTTTTATTTTAATATTAAAATATTGTTCAAGTCGAGCGTTCTTTTTTTTATTTTTACGCATGCGTCGTTCTCTTGTATGTATGTGTGTGTGTTGAATACATAGTTTGTGAGATAGTGTGTGTATCAGCGCGGCGAGGGGGTCGCGGTTGCCGGTCGCGCACGCTGCGTGCATTAGCTAGTGCTGCGCGAAGAGCGCGTGTAGTTCGTGATATTATAATAGGTGTCTGGAACTGTCACATACGAGACTACACCCGGCCACAAAATGTCAAGTAAGTACTTTAACTAATACCGGCATTTTATATTATTTCACAATTTTATGCACCATTTGCATTAAAAAGAAATATCCCAACTGGTAATTAGATTTTGTGACATTCCAATACCTACTTACTTAATTGAAATGCTTTTAAAATTTTAATATTAGTAGGTAGTTACAAATTCAAAGTATTTTTAAGTAATATTTATTTCGCTTGGATTAACCAGTTCGTTTTAATAATAAAATTTTATGAAATATAAACTCTTCAAGGAAAATGTTGTAATACATTTACATTATAAAATGATAGGTCTACCTACTTTTATTTCAAAGATTCGAGCTAATAAAGTATAACTATCAAAACAGCTGTAATTTAATTAGTCCTATAGTTAATGGAACATCGGAGGTTTTAATTGAAACATTTCACTTTTCTTTCGTACGACGCGCAATATCCCAATAAAATGGACTATATTGTGACATGACGTCTATCTTAAACTTGTTATCTATATTTATATCGTCAGTAATGTCCGTATTTATTATACATAATTTTTGCGTAAAGTATGTGAATAAGCTGGATGACCTTGAATTATTCTGGTCTAGCATGTGTGCCCGATATCTTTATTGACCCCACAAACATCATACGTCATTCTACGTTAGCAGCCAAAGAGATTATTAATTGTCCTACCCTACGTTTAATTTCTCTCATATCAGCGGTGAGAGATCATAAACAGAGTATCGTTATCTACTTATAATACCTACATTCATAAACACCGAGCCTATCAAATACGTGATATCAACTGTTACGCAAACTGGAGTATTGTGTCAGTTACTTTAATCTTTTTATACAACTTTTGGCAATGATCGCAATTTTGGATTTTGTCATTTGGGCTAAGCATCAAAATGTAATATACATACACGTGCCTATGTACATATATTGATTACAGACCCAAATCGGAAGGACAGGTACTACAGTTACAGGGACAGGAAAGGTACTTTGGTCGGACATGCAGCCTATTTATGGCCAAGGTCGGTCCATTTTAGGAATATAATCAATTATTAAGTTAATAAGATTGAAGTATTAATTAACTAGCGCCGCGCCAGAGCCTTGTACTCCTCTACCCGATATTCAATAGACATTTATATTAACCACAAAGGTTCATTCGACCTGATTGCGGCTAAACTGCCACCGGCTACCGTATATTGCAATATCGTTGTCATTTGAATGTAATTTAGCATTCAACTTTCGAGACAATAGCAATATACCGTGATTCAAAAGTACCCATTTAACATGATTAAAGGGGTCAGACGCAGCTATGAATATAATTTGAGTTATATTGCATGTTCAAAAGGAATTGCAATTTGCAGAACATGGAGTGGTTCAGTTTTAGATAGGTATAGCACAATACCTAGAAATATTTATGGGCTTCGTTTGTGCTAAGCCCGGATCATTCGCAAACCAGTCACAAGCTTTCTCTAACGACAACTCTTTAGTCTTCGATTTTCACTTTACAACACTGAAAATTGAATATTGGCCGAGTGAAATGCATTTCGCTTACGGCGAATAGCGGCGTGTGCTGTGTGTATCGTAGATCTATGCGAACTTAGAAAGTGTGGATCACGGAAGGCCACTTTTTCAAACGGGGAAGATTTCATACTGTTGAATAGGTGTAAACAATTTAAAAAGATGAACACGTCATCATTGCATTCCTTTATTCCGTTAAACGGTCGACTGCCCGCGTGGTTCCATCCCGCCGGACCGGCCGCACCTAAATAGAAACCGCAGGGACATTGCTCCCAAGCGCGCCTGATCCTGCATCTCAACTCTCGAGTGCCTTGTTGGGGTGCCTTTTACCAGGAGATATTATCCATGCATTAAATAAACTCGAAATCATATTGGGATTCCCGTTAAATCATCCTGTTAACTATCGAACTGATATATCTGAAAATAAATCCTTGTGGTTTTAATGATGTTTCATGTTGATAAACCATTAAATGCTGTAAAAACATGTAATGAGCAGATTTCTTCTGGCCACGAAAATTTGGCCTCGAAGATTGACGGAATTTCCTGACATAAAATTTATGCAAGGTTTTGATAGTTTTATGACTTGGAGGATATTTAAGTTTGGATTAAATCAACAAAAACTGAACATCTGGAGTGGTGGAGTCTCAGAGATCACAAGCGGCACATTAATAAACGCGTTCACTTTGAATACCTACATCTAATTATATACCTACATATATTTGCAGACAATTGGATAATCGAACATAGTATATAGGGAATTTCCTACTGTCTGGAACGTCAGTACATAGAGGCCGCCCGCGCTGATAGAGAAGACTTACGAGTTTAATTGTGGAATACATAGGCGTGGACGGGCTCGACACCAAATATCTGACGCTACTCAGTAGTTTTATTTTGAATTTTATTTGTGTCGCGCTATTTCGGAACTGAACGTGCGGCACTTGTCTATTACATGGTGGAATATGTAATGGCCCACGCAGGCCGAATACCGGGAGCTATTCCCGTGAATATTTTTGTGGAATATGAGACGTTTCATTATAATTATAATAATGATGATAAGGTCCTATTGATGTTCTAAATATAGTATCGTACCTACACCTTGTAGCAAAACTAAATCAGTCTAATAAATCACGGATCATGCCAATATTACACAAGGCATCATAGTACCTAAATGACAAGACAATTAATGTTTTCCAATTAGACTGAATGTCGAGACTACAGTGATAACACGTGGTGATATTGACAGGTGAAGAACTCATGATGCGCATACGCATATTGCGGCGCCAACTCTCGTAGCACGTGCCAATATTATACATTTATATAGGTACCTACCTACAAAACATATATTATTATCTATGTAGATGCTCTGCGTCTTTCTCGAGAGGAAGAAACTGCGCACTTCCTCATAGCATTTTTACGATGACGACGGCGACGCCGATGCCTCGACTTGAACAGACAGCGAATCGCTAAAATATATCTACGTAATCCTCCAAAACAACGTTTCTCCAGTTATTTTAGATATTTACGTCTTTGGCACCAAAGGCGTTTACCAGAAATGTGATTAGACTCGTGCCGTTGTAAATTACACATTTAAATTATAATGCGCATTTATAAATAAACATCAAATTGAATCAGTGACAGTTTTTGTCATATGGATTTTGTAATGTATATTACGTCTCTCAAATATATTCGTGAAATAAGAAAGTATCAAATTATCGAGTCGGTACCTAGTCTTTTAATGGCAGCTGATTTAATTTATAGAATGACTTGCCTAGAACTAGACAATGCAGAGACGAGGAGTTAGGTATTTTATCTAGCTGATAATTTTCCGTCTTGGTTACAAACTTACAAAATAGGCGAACACGTACTTATGGTAATATGTCATGTTACAGGATTATAGGATCTCTGAAAAGGAGCCCAGAATAGGTCATTACTACTATTTGGTAACATGAATGCGGCAAAGTTTTACTTTCTGTCTAACTCTAAGTCTACATAAAGTAGGTACTTATTTTATGAGCCACAATCTATGGTGAACCCCTAAATGTGATGTCCTCTCTAATCATATTAATAAAATATCATACAAAAAGTGTTTCAGGACAATTAATTGGCACATAGCATTTGCCCTTCCTGTATTTTTCAAAGTGACTTCCTGGTAGTACGTAGGTTCAAAAAGCAAACCCGCCATTTCGGTTTGCTGTATGATAACGGTTAATAAAACAACTGTCTACTGTACTTATAATTTACAAGTGCAAATAGTGGCCATCATCGACAAACAGCCTGAAGTGCGGCAGGTGTGGTCTTTGGCCAGTCAAATTCGAAAGTAACGGTAGCCTAAGCAAGCGTAATTTTTAGGGTTTCATAGCCTAATGATCCATCTGGTCAGGGTCCTATATCTGGAACTATATCTGTAGGTATCGTAATAGGTGGACTACTATGGTGCATATATCAACAAAAAATAAAATAAAGTTAAAATGGGTCTATGCAAGAAACGTTTATTTTTCATTATTTTTCCTTGATCTTAACATTGTACTCTAACTGAAAATCTTCATGTGCGAGTCCGACTTTCAGTTGGCCGGTTTTTTTATTTATGAAACACCAAAACACCCGGTGTTAGTGGCCCAGCAATGCCGCTGTTTACATAACAATGTTGATTGTCCGTTTGGCTTCTTCTTACCGTATTGTTTTGTGTACAGATCGAGCATGGGTGACGTTAGCCACAAACGACTCTTACGGCCTTGGAGCCCTGGTGCTGGCGAATTCGCTGCACCGCGTCGGTTCCACGTATCCTGCCGTGGTACTCATCACACCGTCCGTCACTGAGCCCATGAGGTTGGTACATAAATAGACTGCTATATATTAACTCTTTGCAGGCCTCTAACTGGAATTCAAGTTGTATAAATATCTGGTTGTAACGGAGGCCATTATGAATCCCTGCTATTTGGTAAGCTTTTGTTTTTCTTGGGTGGACTACTACAGTTCGATAAAGTATGTACATTTTCTCAATAAAAAAAAACCGCGTGTGTGATTGCAACATGAGGATCATGTATAAATCGGTGAATAACTAGATGAAGTGAGCTGTCATCTGTTCCGGTGCTAGGGATTTACAAAGCACTACAATCCGATGACAGCTCACTTCACCTAGGTGTTCACCGAGGGAGATTGTAACAGAATAGACATACTGCTTGCCTATTAATCCTATTAATATGTACGGTACGGTGACACAACACCCACGACAAGAGGTGGAAACTTATTCTTAGAACTGAATGACAAGAAAAAAATTGTGTGTAAACATAATCGATATTTCCATCCAACGCGTAAAATGCTAGGTGGCACTGGCTCTATAGCATGACTTAAATGAGGAGTAGGATTGCATTGGGGATTGATGCTGGCTGTATTTAAATTTAACATTCATAATCAGTAATTAGTCATAGTAATACTTACGAATCTATGGTTAATGACCGTTCAAATAATCGCTTTGGTATTGATCATTAATTGAGGGAAAGAACGAATTTCAGCTGTGCTTGTTTTAAATCACGGATCTTTCCTATTTGCAGTTAAAATGAACATTAATTGAAATTCAATAAAATAAGTAGATAGTGAGTGAACACGGGTGGATCTTACTCAGCGTGTGTACGAAGATAACACCTATTTTTAAAATGCCATTATTGACTGATTGTTTGATTGTTGAAGCACAGTCATACGCCATTATCACTGTGTCATTATATTTATTTCTCACTTAACAATCCACAATTTTCAGTTAAGTGACTAATGTATGCATTCATCAATATTCACAAATGATTACTCAAATAATGTTTCGCATACGTCGTCCGTCTTGTCTCTTTTGTGTACTCATTGTGGATGTGAACGACTACACAAATACCGACGTACCACACAGTCGATTTATGCAAATATTGACGGCGAATCGTAGCGGTAACACCTAAAACACGATGGTATTGATAATTTCTGCAAGTGCAATAATATTGATAGGCAGACAATGTGGAGATCTAGATTGACAATTGATCTTAAGTGGTTAACAACCTACACTTGTTTTTAGATCAACTGCTCACCACATGACATTAAGTAGGAGGGTAGTATGAAAAGATTCTTTAAATGTTTTATCGTTGGGTATTCTCAGAGAGCGTCTTCGTGCAGTGTTCGTGGAGGTGATCATTGTGGACGTGCTGGACTCACAAGACGCGGCACACCTCGCGCTGTTGCAGCGCCCTGAGCTCGGCATCACCTTCACTAAGATCCACTGCTGGAATCTCACGCAGTACGACAAGTGCGTGTTCCTGGATGCCGACACATTGGTGAGCTTTTTGGCAGCTGTCTCAGACAAATCTGTCTTCTCTCTAAAGTTTAATTAATGAGCGTCTTATAACGTCGACAGCACTAATGAATTAAACTAAATTAGATCGTATCATGTTGATCTGTTTGCAATTTGGTAAACGGTTTCATGTCCTCGCGTCAATATCCATTCCCATTTTAGCATGCAAGTTTATTCGAGATCATCTGGATTGGATTGGTAAAGCAAACTTTACAGTGTAAATATTTTTGCAATATCAAGAGCAATTGAGATAAACGTCGTTTGGCCGGCGATTACTTCAATCAATTTTCGTGTAGGTAGTAACAGTCGCCTCATGCCGTGTATATAAATGTCCTATCATAAAGTTTTCAAACTCAACACTCAAGACAATTGGCGAGACGTAGGTGATTTCATTAAAAATGTGCTAAATTAATGGTCAAACATTTAATACTGACAGTCGTCTCAGCCGAATCTGCAAATGTTTAACGAACGTTTTGTGTGATGGCTCCAACCTCGCCAATAGAATTTGTGTTAACATATCTTGAATGTTGTAAATCGTTTTCGATTTTCCCTATTAACAGGCGTGTGTAAAAGTCGTTAATTCTATTTCGATATGTAACTGTTTATGCGATAAGAAAGTCAATGTTACCGGATGTGGACGTAGTGCAGTAACACGAGATGACGAGACGCATAACCGTGGCCCAAATATTTTGTTCCCGACAATTTTGGACCAGCTCCAATATTTTACACTTTCATTCTTCACTTCTTTTGAAGGTAGCATATTATGTTGTGAAAGTAAAACTATCATTACACGATGTTTGCATGCCGTTATCATTTATATCGTGAAATTACATAATATAAACGTGTAGAAAAATTCAATTTATGGATTTATAAGTTCCAATAATAAACAATGAGATAGTGTCCCGACAGAATCCATTGACACGCTAAGTTTTTATTTATCGCGGGTTATTGAGTCAACTCGAAGTTTTTATCCATGAGCAGATAAAGAGTTCTTGATAAATATATACCAGTTATTTGTTATACATGTTCCTCACGTGGATCACAACGAAATCTTTGTTTAATGAGACCATTATAATTCGTAATTTTGATTAGATCAGTAAAACGGCCCAGATGACAAAGGTTAAAAGTATAAGATCATTAATACGACAATATATTAATTTGTTCTAATTACCTATACTTCTGGTATAAAATTTAAAGGGGAAGTGCCTTGAAAAAGTTTTTTCAATCACTGCTAAAGGCCTAGATGCTATTCTTAGAATAGTCTGGCTTGTTAAACTTTCTAAGAACTCTCGATGCTGTGCTCTCTTGGAATTCTTCACATTGACCAGCATCTGCAAATTACAAAATGCTTGGAGGGATTCAAAGATTTACTGCTTTCCAAACAACCAACCTTCGGTTAGGGTAGCATGAAATCTCATCCATAATCTTGTCTACCAGGTTGTCCAAAATTCCGACGAGTTGTTCGAACGTGAGCAGCTGTCGGCAGCTCCTGACGTCGGCTGGCCCGACTGCTTCAACTCTGGAGTGTTCGTGTACTCCCCGTCAGCTGACACCTTTAGCAAGCTTATCACCTTCGCACAGGAGCGCGGCAGTTTCGATGGTAAGACGCTATTAAAGCTGTATGAAAGGCATTAGAATCCAGTCATGAAATGTAAAGTCTCATTTTCCTGTGCTGCCCTCAAAATTCCTTATCAAGATGTTGCCTGGAAATTGTAGGGTAATATTTGCGGCATTACTTTTCTCAGAAGTCTTGATATCTAATAGATGTTTACTTAATGTACAAAGCATTTTTTATTGATACAGCTGGAATAAATAAATCATGTGTTTCATGCAAACTGCCAAAAGAAAAACAAGAAAGAGTATTTTCACAAATTAGAGATGGCAAGTAATTTGTCAAGTGGCTTAATATATAATGTCATTGACATGCGGTAACAGGTGGCGACCAAGGACTGTTGAACGCTTTCTTCTCTGACTGGGCCCACGGAGACATCAATAAGCACCTGCCTTTTCTCTACAACGTCACATCTGCTGCCTTCTACTCGTACCTGCCCGCTTTGAAACAGTGAGTCATGATCCTACTATTGTTTGTTTGGATTCCAATCATTTCTTTAACAGTCAACATTCAACAAGAGGATGTTTTAAAACGAATCATTATCATCATCATCATGTCAATTGTCAATGTTTAGATACTACTGCCGGGCATAGGTCTCAACCAAAGGGGGGTTCAGCCGTAATCGCCATATTTGGCCAATGCATGTTGGCGATCGCAGTAGTTGTTATGGTACTCATAAAGACCGCTGCTGCCCATCTTCTGGTCAATATCCCTCTGTCGCCTTCGACACCCACGGGTAGAAATGGGGTCGTGCTATTCGAGGCCAGCACCGCGCGATACATTCATCAAATTTTGTGTTTTATTATAATCACCACAGTTAATGCCATTCAATTGGTTGAACAAGTTAGGACCACATAGACAAAAGGTTTTTTTTTTCAGAAATGTGTGATGGCAAGAAAACCAAATAATAATATCTGTTGTACAAACACCTCCAAGATATATATGACTCATAGAAACTTCATTAAAACCGAGAAACCATTTATCTCGCCACTTTGATTCGCACGAGTGATAATACCTGATGCATTCGCACGCCCGACATTGACGTTGGCAATCATGAATGCTGTGTCGCAAGCAAACTCACTTATGGATATACATCATAAAGTATTTACAAAGTACATTTTGTTTGACGTATAGATGACACCAACAATCAATATTGATATAGTCTTTACGAGCTGTCAGAACGCGTATGGAAATTTATACATATGACGTCACTTGTAGGTTGCCCCAACTTAAATGAATATTTATTGATTTTCAAGCAACTAACTTGTAATTTTACAGTGAATTGAAAATGAATCGGATTTTCAGGGCTATAATCAAGTGTTTCTTACCATCTACCCAATTATTTAAATCCTACTCCAAATCTTAGTAGAGAGGCTAAAATAATCTATTTTTAAAGTGGCGAGTGAATGGTATTTGTGTTATCTAAGCTAAATTCTTGGAAACAACATGCTAACAGTGAAAGGTTAACTCCTATCTAATCAATCCACAATATCAGCGGAAGTTAGAATTCCGCTGTTGAACTTGCTCTTTTACATATCCTACGGTAAATAATTGCCAAATAGTTTTGTAATGGCTGTTACTACTATGTCGTAACACGTGCTTCCATTTAAAATACATTTCAACCAAGTTTATTGTCAAGCACAATGTAAGTCATTTTACCTAATTTCCTCTTACAGCTTTGGGCAGAACCTAAAAATCATACACTTCATTGGCGCCGCCAAGCCTTGGCTGCAACAGTATAACTTTGAGTCTAGTTCCGTCGATGCGCCTGAGCACATTCGAGGCTTCCTTCAGTTATGGTGGGACATCTTCGTGGGACAGGTCCACCGTCAACTCGATACTGGCATGGTAAGTCATTAAGAATTCTTGAATCTATGAAAATTCAGGTAGTGATTATATCTTTGGTAATCAAATTTTACTGATTCTAAACGGCTTTGGTGATCTTCTAAGAACACAAAAAGGAAAGAGAATGAGCCTATAAATAACACAAGACACGTCAAACAATGTCTAGTCCGTCGAGTAATATTTAAACGCAGACTTGTTTAGATGAATATGCAGGGAATGGAAATAGAACAAACGATATCGATATTCGCTATATCGAATTACCACAAAAATAAGTATATTCCATTGTAACCTCAACATGTCTCAAGTATTACATATTGCTATTGCTCTAGATTAATTTCTATATCGGTTACATATTGTTGAAATCGAATCCGTCTGTGTGCGGTTTGTCTTGACCGCGGGTATCTCGTGGTACCTCGTACGGTCCAGTAAATCGATCCATTGTCATTACAACCTCCGATCTGAACACTACAACATGTTTTCCAAGCATTCACGGAAGGACTCTATCTCTAAAGTTGCAGAGGTGAGACTTACATATTTCATCTTTAGCTTTCCACCTTGCGTTTACACAATCTTATTCTTTATGTGTAGGTGTATTGATATAAATATTTTTTTGTTTCTATATATTTTGGCACCGTGTTAGGTCTTGTGAATCCTTGAGTGACTAAACAGTAACTACCTATAACAATAGCTTGCACTCTGCGCTTGTGCACTGTACTACTGCTACTTATTGACGCACTTTTTGTTTGAAGCATTCTTTTACCCGTGTGGCATAATATTTCCCCAAAATACTAACATTATCTAACTTTACAAAATAAATGTCTGTCTGCTTTTGCACGGTTTGTTTAATATCACTATGGGACGGAGTAGATGGTGTTGGTATTTTGGTGGAATACTCACCGCGGAATCTTTATAAACATACCGGTCTTAATTTTTTAACTAAATGTTTTTTTTTTATTTCTCACTCTTTACTGAATAGTTCTAGAAACATTATTCAAATTAGTATGTTTATTTAGTGACGCAATATTATTTAAAAATTGATAGTCGCTTGAACAAAGTTTTTTGCACTGTATAGTGAGATAGCTAGTGCGTGAAGCTTAGTTCAAGTATTTGTGTGCATGCATACTACTGAGCTGTTTCACTTCAACCGATAGGTTGAGGTGGGGGACGCACATGACGCACATGACGCATATGACGCGCAACCAGCGTTACCTCCACATGACGTGCGACACCAATTCCACTATCAGCCAACTCCGGACCCTGAATCGGAATTCGCATGGCATCACCCTGATGTCCAAAATAAAGAAGAAAGGCGTGAGGAACAAATAGACGTTACCGAGTTCCACGATCCATGGAAAATATATAGAGGACATATACCGCCAAATGCAGAAGATGAATCCAGCCATCACGTTGAATTAGGAAGAGTAGAAGATCACGAAGAAATTAGAAAATATGCCTGGGATTACCAGGCACAAGAACCTCCGTCTACTTACACAGAACATTATACGAATCCAGATAGTCATGTGCATTACACAGATCATTGGCAACACGAAACTCAGCATGAACACAGACCTGATCAACATCAACATGAAAGTCACTGGCATGAAAATCACGATCACGACTGGAGTAGCCATGACCATCATAGCCATGATAATCATTCTCACCACAGTCACCAAAATCATGATCACCATACTCACAACTACGATCAACACAGTCACAGTCATGATCATGACAATCATAGTCATGACCATCACAATCACAGTCATGATCATGACAATCATAGTCATGACCATCACAATCACAGTCATGACCATCACAATCATAGCCATGATCATGATCAACATACTCATTCACATAACCAACATCATGATCATAATAATCACGCACAACACTTTGAACCACCACCACCACGTTACCACATCGATGAACAAAAACATGAACAAACTTATAATAGCCCTTCTTCATTCCCTCCACACAAACCAGCAATACATAAAGAGATATCAGTACACCATGTGCAAGTGGTAAAAGAAAAAAAACGCGCTCGTCGTAGTCGAAGATTACTCCCTATTGATATCCATAAAGAACAAGGAACTATGAACGGGAATGTTTCCGAAACTGAAAGTGACGATTACGACGACATAATACCAAGACACCCGTACGATGGCTTCTATCTAAGGCACAGAGCCACCGTCGATCCTCGAGGTCGCAAAATTTGCTCGCATGAAGTACCACCTACTCCGTCTCCTTCCCCCCCGCCAGACTCCCCGGAGCCAATAGACAATGACATTCGTTTATCAGAAGACGAGCCACTGGATACCAATGACTCTGAAATCCAAGTAAGTTACATCCAGAAATATTCAACCGATGACTTCAGGTAAAACATCTTTTTATTATAAAGCTTAAATGCTAAAGTGTTTGCCATTCTAATGTAAGCTCAGTTTGTAGATAAGCTTTGCATGCTCACCACTTGTTTGTACTCCGCACGTACTGACCTATATATTAACATTATCCCTTTAGAAAAGTACGTAAAAATCCTATCAGAAATGTAGTCGTATCTTTGCTACTACATGAGCTGAAACTACATGTAACTTACTTCTGTTACAGAGTGGTGTTGCGGGCAACCTGGCTCGTGTGCTGCCCGGCGCGGTCGGCCAGCGTGAGGCTCTGGACGAGCTGTCTCGTCGCCAGGGATGGGAAGCCGGAAACATTGACTATTTGGGTGCCGACTCCTTTGCAAACATCTGGGCAAAGATATCGCAAACACTGAGCCAGCCCCGCACCTCACCACCTAAACAGTCTCCCCCGAGGGAGCTTACCCCGCAGCCAGCCCCCGAACAGGTCGTAGTTCAGTCTGGTGAAGTCGTACAGGAACCAGTGGCTGAAGTAGTTGAAGTAGCAACGGAAGTCTTGCCCGCGGAAAGTGCTGCGCCTGCACCCGAAGTGGTAGCCCCCGCACCCGAAGTGGCAGCCTCCGCACCCGTAGTGGCAGCCCCCGCACCAGAAGTGGCAGCCCCCGCATCCGAAGTGATAGCCCCCGCACCTGAAGTGGCCACACCCGCACCCGAAGTAGCAGCCCCCACATCCGAAGTGGCGCCTCCCGTACCAGAAGTGGCAGCCCCCACACCCGAAGTGGCGGCCCCCACACCCGAAGTAGCGGCCCCCACACCCGAAGTAGCGGCCCCCACACCCGAAGTGGCAGCCCCCGTACCAGAAGTGGCGGCCCCTGTACCCGTAGCTGCGGTTACTGCACCCGAAGTGGCAGACCCCGCACCAGAAGTGGCGGCCCCTGCACCCGTAGCTGCGGTTACTGCACCCGAAGTGGCAGCCCCCGCACCAGAAGTGGCGGCCCCTGCACCCGTAGCTGCGGTTACTGCACCCGAAGTGGTGGCTCCCGCACCAGAAGTGGCGGCCCCCGCATCTGAGGTTCCCGCACCTGTGGAAGAAACGGCACCAACACCTGTGGAAGTGGCTGAAGTGCCGGTGACAGTAGAAGCTGTAGCTCCTATCGAAGCTCCCGTGCCTGCAGCGGTCGTGCCCGTCACAGTAGAAACCGTTGCACCCGTAGAAGCAACTGTACCTGTGCAAAAGCCAGCCGAGCCAGTACCAGTGGAAGACTCTCCAGTTCCTGTATCTGTAGAGGCCATCGTGCCAGATGTTCCTGCGCCTGTGGAAGCCGCTCCAGCTGCTCCCACCAAGGCCGAAGCTCCAAAGGCCCCAGCCGTTGTAGAAAAACCGGCGCAAAAGACTGAAATTCCCGTGGAGGCCGCCGCGGCTCCCGTAGTCGCTCCCAAGGTGGCGGCGGCTGCAGCTCCTCAGGCGGCGTCGCCCGCCCCCGCTGTGCCCGCCCCCGCTGCGTCCGCCCCCAGCCCGGCCTCTCCTAAGAAGGCTGCGTCCAGCCTGGCCTCTTCTAAGAAGACCGCGTCGGCCTCAGACAGTCCGCCTCTCGCCAACACACCTTCCAAGGAAGAGGCGCCCGCGGTTCCTGCTGCCAAAAGTGAGTATCAACACAATGGCGAACGCGCCATCGACGGTTAACAGCTTTGCACTGTCAATCTCACCGAGTTAATTTTGCAGTTTTCAGACTTCTACTAATAATATGTTTATAGTTTAGCTGCATCCGTGTTACGTGCTCGCCCTGGACGTATGTGCATACTCTACGGCCGCCACGTAACTCGATGTGCCCACATGTTTTCTTTTGTGCCGTTTTGTGATGTTTGGTTTTATGTTTATTTATCAGCATACGTTTCAAAATTCGTTGTTATTTCACCCAGCTTCCGAGGAGGCAGCGCAAGAGACGCGGCTTTGATAGATCAGGTAATAATTACTATTTTACTTGGACTCAACGCAAATTTGAGTTTCGGTGAAGGAACTATGTGTTTGTTGATAAAGCTTCCGTACCTTGTGAAGTCTACCAATCCTATGTACATGACTATTTTCAGTTCCGATCAATTCCAATCTGTTCGAATTCTTTATCAATGTAATTGTACATAAAGCTAATTGAAATTCCTCATTGTTGTTAAAATACAATTTTCGACTGAAATATTCTGTGGGTGTTGGGTTGCGTCCAAGTAGATGCAGATCGTAGGGACATTTGGTCGACTACTCATTCAGCTATTTCTGGAGAAATTATTTTAATGGCGTTTCTCCTAATGTGAAGAATGCCAAGCTAATTAGCTGAATGCGCGGTTACTGTGCGGTTGCATCGGATATCATCATTTGATGCAACGTCGCATGTCTGTGTGACGCACTCATTGAGATGGTTACAATTTCATGCAACATCTCCATTTGCCGAAATTGTAACAGATCTTTTCCGATGCTTTAAATTTTTGTTTTACACATTGCAAGGAACATTATTCAATGCTTTTCACAGTGATACACTTTCACGTAGATAGCACACAATTTTCTTCACACCATTTAGTACTTAGGTACCTATTTTTAAATAATTATAATATAATTAATAATGTAATTATTCATACCTATAACTTCGCCCTTTTTACAAATATAATGGATCGCTCTTCATGCCAGAAAACTGAATCCAAAAACCAAAATAATAATCCTTGTAATGGTTTCGTGTAAGCTTTGAAACTCCACTAAACTGACACAGTTCTAACTTTCTGCTTGCATCGTTTCTAATTAACCAAGTAGCTATGTTTTCCCTCGACTTTGTTCCAGGCCCTAACCGAGCTTGCTCTCTAATGTGACCGCCATACTAACGCCACGTCTAATCGCTCGAGAGAATAAAGGCGAGAAATTGGTTGTGTAGCCGAGGAGCGTCGCAAGCCGGCGGGCAAGTTGAAGCTGAGTCCTCCCGCCGCGGCCGACCCGCTGCCCACCCCCGACAGCGAGCTGGAGGACGCCGCTGCTCTCGCCACCGACATCATCGCGCGGGAGCTGCGCACGCCCACCGTCACCTCGCCCGCCGCGCCCACCGCTACCAGCCCGCCCGCCGCGCCGCAGCCGCACCGCCTGTCCGTAGACGAGCCAGAGGTGCCCACGCCGCCCGTCGGCGCCGTCTCGCTCGCTCAGATCGGCGTCAAGTCCCCTGCCAAGGGCAAGTCCTCCATCGCAGCGCAGATAGAGTCCTCTATAACGGAGACCCCACCGACCCCCGCGACCCCTGCGACCCCCACGTCACCGACGTCGCCGGCGCCGTCCGCGGACCCGCCTAAGAAAAAGGTGGTGAAGAAAGTGGTAAAGAAGGAAGGTGCGACGGGCGCCGACGCTCCTGTCCCGCCGCCGCGCAAGAAGGAAAAGAAGCCCAAAGAGAAGTGAGCGCGCGCGACATGCTACCGATAGTTCCTCTGTGCCATAATCGTAGCCTTTCTAATGTTTAATGTCTATTTAATTTTCGAATAATTATGCTTTTATGTATCGCGTAATTTTTACTATTATGATGTTAGAATTAATTTTATACTCACTAGCACACGGCAAATGTATTGTTTATTGTTTAGTTTGATTTTTTATATCTTTACTTTTTCTATTAATTCTATGATTTATTTATGTTTTTAACAAGTGATGCAAACCGGTTTTGTTGTTCTGAAAGATGATCTACCAAAGGACGAGACGTATTTATTATGAAAACGAAAGTTTTTGAAATTTTATATTAAAAGTCTATTTTGGAATACCTACCAGTAGTTTTTTTAAGTATTCTTTATTGTCTTCCGCGTTAGTTCTTCTGATCTATAACAATTAAGTACCTAAGTGTATGGTTTTAGAATATACCCATCAGTCAATACAGCGTAGCTAAGTACAGCATCACATTCCTAATCACAATTAGTTGCGCATTCTAAAAAACTTAGTTTAGATCAATCTTTTAAATCCTGATTAATTGTTGACAGATTAGGTAGATATGCACCTACAGTACTACAGGTACCTTCCTAATCCTAATAAAGTTCTGAAAATAAAAAGTAATTAATTTATTTAGGTAACTACCTACTTGTACCTAACAATGATAAAAAATTGGGCCATTATTGTTAGGTACCCAAAGAGAGAATTTGGTAGGTAATAATCTTATCATTGCAAAAATTAGTAATAGTTTCACAGTAGCGATAATGATACACACGCATTAGGCACACATGAATATAGTGTATAGTCTACTGTATTATGAAAAACTGATAAAATAAAAATAGCGGTCAATCGCTAGTCAGAGATAATGAAAGAATTCAGACATCGCGTGTCGCGGGATTTCAAGGCCATGGTGACTAGGTTATAAATACAGAGATAAAAATGTTACATAAGTTTTATATAACAGAATTAATTTAGGTAAGCAGCGACATTATAGGGCGACACAGTAAATTTTATACATAAACATTGGCGCTGATTCTCTTGTTCACAAAATAAACTAAAATCAGCCAATTGGCCTCTCTTGCTGCCAGGGAGCTAAAGAAAAGGATGGCGACAGATAGGAATTAAGTTAGAGATGTCAAATTAGTTTTTTCTTGAACCTCGCATCGAAGAACTTCGCCGTGTTTTTTAAGTAATAGGTACGTTCTTATGACAACAGCTGTAATTAAATTGATGTAGGTACGAACATTTTAGATTATATTGAATTGACTCCTTGTTATATTGGAGACAAAGAGATCTAAATAGTAGTTTATATAATAGTAAGTATATAAGTTCAGCTCGAGCATATCAGAATTGGTACCATTGTCATTGCAAGCAAGTTAACAAGCAAGTTTCTGGTGTCGGTATAAGCCTATAGGGATATGTGTGTATAGGTATGTGAAACTGAAATCAAGTGATCATTATTCATGAATGGAGATTGCGCATGAAAACCAGAAATAACTTATGTCTAAGGGTGCGCAAACCAAAGTAACATACCCAGGAGTCTCGGAGCCTATTCTGATAAAAATTGCAACACTAGATTATTTTTAAATACATAGGTTAATTTGACACGAGAGATGAGAAAATCCAAATCAATACTAAAAATGGAAGTATCGACTTCTATTATTATCCACGCCACATGCTTTTACAGAACACGAGGTCTACAAAACATTACGAATATTATGTGCTACGCTGTGGTGCTACGAGTTACGACTCTAGCTACGAAAGTCAAAAATCCTAAGGTACTTACGTAATTATGTAGGTAGTACAGAGAAATGAGAATTGCTCGTAAATTATCATATTGACCGGATTTTAAGTGTACATTTAATATTATTTAATTTGATGACCTATTTAAAGCATTACCTAATTAAGTGCGGAATCATTTCTATTTATTTAGGAAACCTTAAACTACAAACGTAGGTAATATAAGAACTTCTAGGGTCCGATCGGACGGCAATCCGACACGACCGAAGATAGATCAGGCGCAGGACCGGCTTTACGTGCTTTCCTAGGCACGGAGGTGTTATACCGCCTATTCCCAAACTCCAGCCAGGGCTACTACCGAGAAAAGCTGAAGTCTTACACCACCGGATCGTGATGTGTTCTTGTGTTCTAGTGAGCTATGGTGTACTAGGAGTCTGAGGTTCTTTAAAATTATATCAAATTATAGATTAGTAAAAAAATTATGCAGACGAAGTCGCGGGCAGAAACTAGTTCAGGATACAAAACTAAAAAAATGCAAAAAGATTCTCTCCGGCGGGGAATCGAACCCCGGTCTCCCGCGTGACAGGCGGGGATACTTACCACTATACTACCGAAGATGTGATAACTTTTAATGAAATAGCTTATCACTATTGTATACGATTTTAAGTTTTATATTTTTTCTAAGTCATTGCATTTAATTTTATTCTTGATTTTAAAAATTTTATCCAGATTAGCTTTTAAAAAATATATTAAACCTATACCTCTAGTAGTAATCAGCAATCTTAAAAAACATCTATGCAACTGGAATTTTTAAATTAGCGCCATCTAGCGTTTATATTTTTAATCTATGAGGTACTGGCTTCTGTCATGTTTGTGTACTTAAAAGGATAGATGTCAGTAGTGTATATGAATGCATATAATCACGACGACCTCTTTTGTAAGGCAGACAGGTAGCCGTCCTAGCCTTGTAGTTTGAGGCAAATTCAAAGTAGGTGTCTTATTGTTTACACTTAGAATAATATATTATTATTCTAAGGGTTTTTAATAGTTCTTTGTCGTTAACTCAGGTCGGAGGTTGTTCAACACAATTTTGAATAGCAACGCGAATTAAAATGTAACTTAACTAGGTACCTAGGTATATATCTACCTACTGATATGTAGATAGCAATTTAATTTTTTTTAATACTTTTTACGTATCTTTTGTACGTATAAATAAGGAGAACCTAACATATTGGTAGCTATGTAGGTAGCTATACTTTTGACTGGTGATTAGGGCTGCCAATTTTCCATTCAAATTAACTAGTAGTAAGCCGTGCAACAGTAGTCATACCGATACCAAAGGCGTCGCCAAGAGGGGGCAGGTAGGGGCAGCTGCCCCCCCCCCCCTAGAGATCCAAAAAATTATTTTTCACAGACTTCAAAAAAATAACTAGGTATATTTTTAACCGACTTCAAAAAGGAGGAGGTTATCAATTCGAATGTTTGTATTTTGTTTTTATGTATGTTCGGGCATAACTCTGTCATATAGGTATAGACGGATTTGCAAAATTCTACCCTTCTACCTTCTACCCTTTTTGAGAAAATCAACAAATTCCGAAAAAAATACTTAGACGACGTTTTAGTTTTTTCAATCTTTGGGGATTTACAATATCTTTTAAGTGTGACGCCGTTTCTTAATGGATTTGGAGGTTAAGGCAACACTAAAAAGCGAAAAATAAAAAGTTTTTTCAAAAAAAAAAGAAAACCGCCTTCAAAAACTGAAAAGTGATAAATAACTTTAGCACAGAACACACATTACTTTACTTTCGGAAGTCGGTGGCAATACAAAACAACAAACTCAAAGCCGCCGCCAAAAGTTTTGTCCATAATTATTAGAAAGAAAGGGTTTGTCGAACGCAAAATTTATATGTGGCTGTTGTGATTGTTTCACTGAATTCTACTACTATTGTAAATGCGAAAGTTTGTAAGGATGCATGGATGTTAGTTACTCTTTAACGCATAAGGACTGGTCGGAATTAGATGAAATTTGGCACACATATCGATATCTACAGGTATTGTCCAGCTTTACATAGGTACTTAGGATACGATATTTTTCCTGTTTTTGTCAGTGGTCGTCTTTGGGGCTTTAATTTTGTTATCCCATGAGATAATTTATTTTAGGACCTTTGGCTTTGGACTTTGACTTTGGTATAGTCTACGCAGACGAAGTCGCGGGCAGTTGTAGTTGAATCGTTTCTCTGGGACTCGTCGAGTTTCGTTGCTTTAGGGCTTTTCTGGTGGTCGCCACTGTTGATTCTGGCTAACAGGAGTTGCATTGGTTTGGGAATAGTGTGGCGGGCTTGTCCCATAAAAATAAGACGAAGTCGCGGGCAGAAGCTAGTTATGCATATTTCAACAACCTATCGCAGCAGAATGTGCTTATTACACTATACAATTTCTAGGAAATCCATTTAGGTTTTGTTGTAAACAAACCCTCCACATCGGTCTCCACCGGCGGTTTACAACAGTGTAAACACTTGTTTGCAACAAAAATTCGTTTGACCTTCAACAACCTCTGTGGACGGACGCGCGTTGTAAACCGCGTGTGGATACCGCCGTTGTAAACAAAGAGTCGACAACACACTGAGGTGGAAGCCTTGTTGTAAACCAGTATGAACGCAAACACCAACCGTGGGCTCCACAAGCCTCCCACCAAGATGATCCCTGTTGGTAGCTTGTTTATAACAGTCTGGCCCAGCCTTAGTTGTTAGCTAGTGATCACACTACACTAAATTGAATTCTAAACTAGACCAATTTAGAATTCAATTTAGTAAACCACCAATAATCGGATCCAATCAGTGTTCGATTTCACCTGCCGATTTCATAAATAGATTTCCTAAAAATTGTACAGTGTCATCTCGTAGTAAG
Organism: Charanyca ferruginea; assembly: GCA_947361185.1. Classification (NCBI taxonomy): domain Eukaryota; kingdom Metazoa; phylum Arthropoda; class Insecta; order Lepidoptera; family Noctuidae; genus Charanyca; species Charanyca ferruginea. The sequence goes on along the minus strand of OX376058.1, from coordinate 22,668,078 downwards.
CCTTTTAGCGCGCGTTTGACTAAGTAAGTAGGTACCTACCTATTTCTCTCATTTATTTTGCGTTGATTTTTATGCTCTCAGCTAATTTACGTTAGTCAGAGTCATGAGGTCATGGTTAAGCTACGCTTGCCGTGGACGGTCCGTGGATGGGTGGCTACGCTTGTCGTGACCATCCATTTCATACTGAGAACCCTCTGTTCTTCGGAACATAAATAACACATAGGTAATAATAACATAAATAATAACATAAATAATAAAGAACATAAAGCCGTTTATACCGGCTGTCATTCGTAGATTTGTGAAAGTCGTTATGGGTATTTAGAAGCCAGAAAGTCTGACAACCAGTCTTACCAAGGCGTATCGTGTTACCCAGTAACTGGGTTTTGGAGGTCAGATAGGCATTCGCCACATGTGAAACATTGGCATTCAGCTGCATCTCGGTACCTAAGAATGGAAGCCATTCCCAACATAGTTGTAGGTATGATATTCAGTCACTCCAGGTAAAACTGAACTTGGAATGGAACTGAGCTTGGAATGGAACTGAGCTTGGAAAACGAAACTGGAATTTAGCTGTATCAGGTTAACCTGGAAGCCGAACTCACCATTGCTGGGAAAAGGCTAGGCATATTTATTCCAAGTCAGAGTAATGGAGCTTATAGTTCATGGTAGCCCTAGAGGTGGTTCGTGAGAGGCGTGCCTCAAACTGTGGAGCGGCGAGCCTGCTCTATAATTTGGAACAAAATTGCGGACAGAAACAAACAAGAGTCTTGTTCCATCGATCTTGTTAAAGTTATGTGCCATAATTATGTTACGATTTATCCGGTGATTCGTTGAAGTTTAGTTGCTATGTTGATGAATAAACTATCTGTTCTTTGAAGTATGCTTAATAGATAGACTAGAGGTGTTTAAAACATTCAATTAGTAATTAAACCTATTTTATTAAAAATACCTAGGTAATTACTTAGATTAGAAATAAAACATAAGTCTATTACAAACTAAGAACGAGAGCAACCAGTTAAGTTATTATGTCTACTGTTCTCATCTAATAGATCGAATGAAATACCCTACAGATGAAATATACCCGACTGCTTGATGCCCGACCCTACCTACCTACATGATCGAATTATGTATTTACCTGCTTACTAACCTCTTTTATTTTCCTTTCGATTTTTACTAGGTAGACCCCGTAGGTACATACGTAAGAGATTAATTAAATAAGCAATAAAATAGATAACCTTTTAAGAAGGAAGGTACTTACCTAACTAGTTGAGACAATGTTACACTATCCACATTAAAATAACAAAAAAAAAACAAAGTTTTCATTTCCAGTTCCAGTCCAGTGGAATATTAGGACAGAAACTTGACAGTGACCTAAGACAGTGACATAAGGACTTCGACACACAACGGAAACAGAAACTCACTCATTGCTCCTTTCCGACGTCTTGTATCGATGCAATGCAAGTGGCAAGTGCAACGACTTTCACACCCCATCGATAGTAACTCGTTCGTGATTCGATATCGAGCTGTTTACACGCTTGTTAGTCACAATGAGTTTCTCATTATAAGACGGTGGGTGGTCCCACACCGTTCACAGACATCGTTAGCACTACCAAAGTAGCTTTTTCACTCGATACCTACTCTTTATTATTAGTATCGAGTGTATCGACTATGTGTTATAGATCCTCTCAGTAACGTAACGGGCTCGAGTGTGTAGCATTGAGTTGGTACGAGTCAAACATGGATCAATATTTTTTTTAAGCGTAGCTAATGTTTTTTATTTGCACACAAAGTAGCTTATACCCTTTCGTGGGGTTCAAGTTTAAAGTCAGTTCCGTAGTTGAGCGGTAAAAGCCTAACAAACAAACAAACTCATTTTCGCATTATATTATTAGTAAGCAGGTACCTACCTATTTTTAACCGACTTCAAAAAGGAGGAGGTTCTCAATTCGGTTGGTTTTTTTTTTATGTATGTACATCGATTACTGTGAGATTTATGATCCGATTTACGTAAATTCTTTAGTTTGATGCGGAATAGTTGCCCTTTGGTCCCATAAAAATTTAACATGGTTTGGCCCAGTAGTTTTCATTTTATGAACATTTTATTATTTTTTGTATATTTATTTTTATGTTTGACCACGCATAACTTTTTTCATTGTAGTCCGATTTCGATGATTCTTTTTTTAATTGATAGCGTAGGTATTCCTCAAATTTGGTCTCATATAATTTCAAGAAAATATTCCACTCCTAAGGTTTGAAAATTAAGGGATGACAGATTTTTTTTGGTGTCGCCATTTCGTAATCCATTTCTATGACGAGAAGTAGGCACTAAAAAGCGAAAAAAAAAATTTTAACAAAAAAGACAACCGCCTTCAAAAAGTAAACTTCAATTCGCAAGTAACTTTCAATTCGCAAGTCGGTGGCAATACAAAACAACAAGCAAAACCAAAGCCGCCGACTTGCGAATTGAAAGTTATTTTTTACTTTTTGAAGACGGTTGTCTTTTTTGTTATTTACTGTAGATTACTTTTAAACATTATAGAGATGCTGCGTTTTCCTACTTAGGTATAGATCTATTTAAGTTAGTACCTAGGTAACTAGTTCAGTGGTCTTATTCTAGAACTAAACCATAGCTTAAATACAAAATTATTTACCTATCTACCTCCAATCATTAAAACAAGTTATGGTGACGATGTAAATAAACTATAAAAAATCTGCATAGTTTTCATAAAATGTTGTTTATTGTATCGCCATCTAGTGTACGCCTTTCGTATTATTTTTTAAAGTTTCTGGCACCGTGTCTGCTCCGCTCCGTCATCATCTCGTCATCTCTTTTCTTTTCCCACTCACACAAAAATATTCGTTCACAACTTCACAAACGCACACATAGAACTGGTACCCGCTCCGATACGCAGCACGCGGTGATTCGGTGACGGTGAGCCGGTGAAACACACACAAACAACCAGTTTGACAGGAACCGTGGCGTGGGGAGGTAGTGTCGCTTTGTTTCGTAAAGTAACATTGATATTATCAATGTTTATAAACAGAATTTGATAAGATACCGAAACTAAAACATCTATTCATGAATAAAATCAAAGACTTTCGGACATTTACGTGTTAATTCGCGAGTTTACTTGGTTTTTCTGTTGGATTTGTACGTTTTATTCGAGTGTGTAATCTTGTATCTGCGAGAACTCAGCATCGTTGATTTTGTTGGGACGGTGGATGAAAATGTGAAACAAATGTGTGTTGGTGGACTTTACGTGGTGTTGGACTTGGAGTTGGTACTTTGAGAGACGTTTGTGGCGGTCGGAGCTGGCAGGATGAGGTGTTTGGTGTTCGTGTTGTTGTTGCCTGCGTGCCTGGCACACCTCAATGTTTACCTGAGCAGCGCTGAAGTGTGGAGGTTATTAGGTGAGTTCAATAATTGCATTTGCCCTTATCGATGGAACAGCTGCACGTCGCTGCAAGTGTTATCGCTGATATTGTGCTGATATTGATAATCTGGTGTAATATGATAAGCCGGTTTAGCGCGTGTGCTATCGAAATGTTTAAAATAGGTAGGGTACGATATGATCCAGTTGACGTAATTTGTTTAGATAGGTACGAAAACATATCATAAAACTACTTTTAGAACTACGTTACCTACAAATCAAAATAAACTGGCAAACATGATAGCACTATCGCTTGAGGGTTATGTTCCTAGATTTATTAACCACTGTTAATGCTAATATTGAAAATGGGATTGATGGTTCAAATGCGGCTTTCAATTCGGTAATAAATTAGACCTTACATACATTTTTTGCTTTCAAAGTGTTCAAAAGTAGGTAACATTTTAGTAAAAGTGATTATACTAAGCATAAAAAGATCGTACCTTATGCTAGAAAAGCTGACATTCTTAGTTCAAGGAGTTCACCTGGCTGGAACGCGCGTCATTTTTCGAATTGGTTACAGTGGCGGCCAAAAAAACATTCCACTACCACTATTATTTATTACGGTAAAATAAAATGTCAGGTGGTTCTTTAGGTATTTCTTAATAGGAATGGTTTGGTATAATGTTTAACATTTTAGTAAAGCAATTTTTAGATTCACATTTTTCATAGTTCAACAACAATTGATGCTATGTTACAATGTTTGTTTTTACCTGAATAGGTACACCAGAAGGAGGTCCCTCCGACTGCGTTTGTTTTTGATTAACACTGTCAATCAAGCAAGATCCTTCTAAATCTATTTTTTGATCTTGTTTCTACCTTTTCAGTTCTTTCTTTTTTATTTTATTTTGAAAATTTTAACATAACAAATTACACAGCCCGCATTTTTGTTTTCTACGGTCCTATATTTTTTGCACTTTTTATTACTAAAAACCTTTAATTGAGTTAAGTTTGACCTCACGTCAGTGCCACAGCCTAGCTAGTACCTAGTTAGTTAAGAACCATTGTACTATGGAAATGTACATCAATGGAAAACAATGAGTGTCGCTTAAAATTGTAAGTTTAACGGGAATTTAGAAATAACAGTAAAATCAATTTTAAGTTAAGGATTAAAACCAGCGGGGACCTGGTCTCTATGTCTAAGAACTTAATCCGCACGATTTTAATTAGACGAATGTCACAACTAATACCTGTGAGCTTGTCATTTTATGTCTTTAAGGTAAGCTGGAGTGACATTTTTAAACGGGCACTTGCGCGCGCGCAGGTAATGAGCTTAGAGATGTGACGCTCCTTACAAAAGTGAGTTTTTGTCCCCTCTCATTGTACGACTAACCTGCCTCAGCCATAGAGTGCAATCCGTCTTTGTCAACGGAAGAACCATCTGCCTTTTGTTCTTGCTTAAAAATTAGAATAATAATAAACAATATTAAGGACTAAACGGGACCAACGGTTTCCTCACTTGATAAATGGGTAAGTAGTTTATTTGACGAAAGTTAAAACGCGTTCTGTACAAATGGAGCAGTCACTTCCTAATTACAAATTAATGTAAATTACATAATAGGTTTAGTACGCACGTAGAACACATAGATGTTGGGTTCTGTTCCCTTTACAACACGGTGCTATACAAAAGGTAATTTATTTCCAATAATAATAACATTAAAATTAATATACTATCATGTTATCTGGTGAAGCTTTCATGGTGCAACTTCGTGCGGTGGTGTATCAGGCGGGCCGATCGACTCTGCGGGTAACTACTTACATGGCTACATGTCATTTATTTTATATGACATTTATGGAGATTCTATGTAGCAAAGCCAATAAACTCGACGCCTAAAATGCGTAATCCGACACGCTGGGACGCATATTTTATCTAATTTTGATTAGAAACTACAAGATCGCAAACCAAATTTTGTTTACCTAGTGGCTTTATGAATATTGAAGTTTTATTCGACGCCTACATGTTTGATGTCCGATGATCCGACACATAAATGTTTATTAATTTTAAAGCTGTCATAATTTTGAAGGTTTCATTATAAAAAGCTTTGAGTCTCTTAACTGTTAATTAAAATGAATAACGTTAAAGCTTAGCAATTACCAATACCAAATACTTTAAATATGATAACAGTATCCATTGCTACTCGTTAATCCAAGACGCCCGCGCCCTTGGCGAGCTAAGGCGGTATCAGACGACAGGATAGTTTATGGTCTCCTGTTATCGTTCATCTGTATTCTGTAGAACTTGCGGACCAACAAACATCCAAGTCTTGCGAGTTCAGCGTTATAAGACTTTATCTTTCGGACTATTTGGTTTTACGACAGTCTGACATGATATGCGTTTTAAGAATCTAATAAAAGTGCAATGTAAATAATGTTAGTAATGCACAAAATCTTGACTAGACGTTCCAACTAAAATACTCTTCTAAAACGCTCAAACACTACAAATTGTACCTACCATTATTTTGTTTCTGAAGAAAAGTGGCAGTGTGCATTGTTTCGCGAGCAGCCTAACCCAACCAGGAATGTAGGCGCAAACCTAATGTTTCCAAGCTTGATACAGCCAAGATAACTGCAACTCGTTACTCCATAATGCTTGCTTATTTGAAAGTTTGGTTTGAATCTGAGAACAAAAGCAATTTTGCGGTGATATAAAACAAAGCAAAATAAAATGAGAACAGTTGGACTGATTATGGCAATCATACTTTCTGTAACCACAGTATTTTTTCCCAGATTACATCACATAACAAGTTTTCCAAACGGTACTATAAATTAGTTGGGTAAAATTAAAGTAAGTATTAGAAAAATATCTAGATAGGTACTTACTTACATGGTATTGAATTCCTACATCCGACGAAGGTAAAAATATCTCGTACCAACGTCTTGGGTTACATGGCTCTAGAGCTGTGGTGGGCACATAACAAAAAATCTTTCGTAATTCGATACTTGGATGCAGTGTAGGATTCTGTCTAGTCACCGTAACCTCCTCACACGGTTACAGTACTGTTGACATTAGAGTATCTTATAAAGAATTTAAAAAATACTAGCATTTTAACGTTTACGCTTAAAATGCTAACATTTTTAAATAAAAAGATTAAGTTTTTTATTTCTTTCACATTTCCGTACGTGTTATCTTACTTTGTTATCTAAAGGACGATTTTTTCTTGGACCCATATCTATCAACGTGTAAAACGTGCTTCCCATCTCGGCCATCATCTTACAGATAACACTTTCTTTCACCATTCAGGTATAGAAACGACAACAGAATAAATAAAAACAGTCCGTAATAGACATTGTTATTTTAATAAATACTATTAATGCTGCATTCAGCCCGCGCCATTCGGATCTCGTCCCCCAAAACGAAGACGTCGTTTAGAGAATTAACAATGAAATATTTCAATAAACAGCCACGGCGCAATATAAATATGGGCTCATGTCCTTCTCGAAACTATTCTTTATGTAAATACAGTTGACACGCGGGATGAAGTGGAGTGGGCCCTAAATAAATTTAATTTCATGGACGGTTGGGTAGCAGTTTTTAATCTGTGGGGGTGTGATATGTTTCCCGTGGGCAGGTGCGGCTTAGGCAAAACATTGTATGCTTACGTGATCAGAATGAGAGTGGTTAATTAAAAATATTAATTGTGTCCACGTCTCATATCAGCATGATTTTACTTTTTATGCTGACTGGGCAACCCAGCAGCCATACCAGCATACCATAGCTTACAAGATACCGGACAGAAGTGCTGTAGTTTGTAATTCAAGAGTAGGCGTGGAATGCTAATCAAGTGATTTCAGTCCAGAAGTTTGTTAGTCATATACACTACACCAATCATCAATAAAACCAGATGTTTTAGCTTTGTACACATACTTAAACGTTGGTTGCAGAATAGGAGGTTAATTTAAAAGCAATTATGAAACCCCTGTCGACGGAGACTGGATAGCAGAAATAGAATTAGGTGCACATGTAGCAAGCCGGGGGCGACAGACGGATTACTTACTACCTATGTGCACTAGGCACATGAATATGCATCTCGTTATTTTCAATTACGCTTGACGTCGGCTTAGCTTTAATCTTTTAAGCTTTGCAATCCATTGTCGTCAACACCTCATGCAATTTTAATGATTAGTCATTGTCATAGCTTTATTAAATGCATGTTGTTTTACCATTCATTATACTGTTGAGATCTGAAATTCTAATGTACAGCTTCGTAATGACATGTTGGTTTTGACTTTTAGATTTCGCTTTCTTAATAATTAACAAATTGTTAAACCTAAACATGAAATTGGTTTCATACACATAAGAGTCTGTTTTTACACGGTAATCACCTGGGACAAGGATGATCGATTCAATTCAGTGCTAGAGATCCATCAACTTCGCAAAATACCTTTCGTAGTTTTTGCATTCACAGGCTCAGAGAGACAAAAAATATGTATGACAATACAATTTTGACACCCTTTGCAACCTTTTCTATTATTTGTTAATGTTGCTGCAGTTGATGGCTATTGTCACATATCGGTCTATAAAATCGAATACTTACTACAGACAAGTATACGTTGTCAAAGCTACGAAAAAGGAAATTCGACGAAAGTAAAAATTATGATTTAAAAGTTGCCTAATTTTATTGCTCGCCATTGTAATTTGTGGAAAGAAATCTTTCACAACTTTTTATAAGTTCTAGCTACTTTATGTGATCGAACTACTTAGGTACACCAGCACAGAATACGGTTTAAAATAAAATCGTCCCATATTCTGAAGTTATGGTATCTTGTTACGCCATCCTTGGGTCGAGCCATCAGTCAAGTCAGTGCGGTTTGCGGTGTACGATCATATTATACAGATGATAGACGACCTGTTATATTAACACTTAATTTCGAGACCCTAATCTAAAACTCATGTTTTAAACCAAGATAATGGTAGGTGCCTATCTAATTACCCTATCTGTTTTTTACGCACATTTATTTTTAACGCAACAAAAGCACGCACTTGACTTAACCCTATCTAGCTCGCCCAATCACAACACAATACTTGATAGTACTATCAGTACACACAAAGCATTTAATAGACTATTACGCCGTGTCCATTAAACTATGCTAACTAAACAATGCAATCGGTGCACGTGCGGTGTTGAGTCCCACACTTTCTCGTTCCCTTCATTACGACCATTACGACCCTGTCTATATGGAGTAGAATGAAAGCCTTCGACCATAAACTGCCATGAATTCTTGTTCTCACCACGTAGGTAAACTGTTACAAGTTTTTACTTACCAAGCACATACTTACAGGTTACAAGGTGCAACACGTCTTGTTATGCAGATACGCATAATATTCGCGTACCTTTATGGCGCTGATGAAATACCTTTTTGCGCCATTTTGCTCTTTACATATAGACGTTGGTGGTGAAATATTTTTAGTTTCGCACGTTAGCAAATTTTAATTGTTTTTCATAATTATTTATGAATGAACAGCTGTTTGCTTTTAGTTTATCGATGTGTTCATAATGATTACTTAACTAGCTGACCCGACAGACGTTGTCCTGTCCCTATCTACCTACCCTAGCTACGCTACATACCCTAACCCTACATACCCTACCAACACTATTGGGCCTACAAAAATTGAAGAACGTACGTCATCTATGTATAATTTTTTGGTAAAGTAATTAATACGTCGTCTATGTATTTTTTTCGGTTTTTGTTGATTTTTTTAATGCTCCGCTCAATTTTCTTTATTTTTTATTTTGTTTATTTTATTAATTTTAAGAAAACTTACAGCTAGTATATTCTAGTAGTAAGAGTAATACATAGAAGAAAGCCAATTACAAGTTTCCACTTATACAAACTTATGTATAACATTGTCAAAACGGTACACACAGCGTGAGAGATTAAACATACTTACATACACAGAAACAACTGAAGAGAATAAACAAAATACACAACACAATAAAGTTACACGGTTACAGTTCAAAGAAAAAGTTACTTAACATTTTTTTTAATTTCTTTTTTTTTTCATTTTCTTCTCCTTATATAAACACAACAAAAAAAGAATTAGCGAAAATGGTGCCGCGAACAAGGGAAATAGGGATTCATTTTTATAGATCAGATAGTTAGATGTTAAGAAAATATAGAATTTTTAAAATTTTTTTTTCATATTAAAATTATACGACCCTCTGTATGTAATTAGGCACTAATTTACTCAGCTTATATTGTTGCTATTTTTATGTTCCTCTCTTTGATAGGTAATTATAATTTAAAATAAAACTTTTCTAATCATTCTCTTACATACAAAGGTCGAATTTAAAACATAAAAGTAGGTAAACTCAAATATCAAAACAGAAAGTAAGCCGTAAAACGCCTTGCAGCCAATAGTGACAAGTTGGCAATGTATCCAGGTCAGTCGACAGCTGAATAAATAGATCTTTTATAAATAACGCGAAACTCAGGGTAATAAACCGCGAGAAGGCACGGCTAATTTGTACACCGCATCTCTGACTGGCGTTTAGTCAATAAGGCGTAATTTAGTTAGAAATCTATAGATTCTGCTTGGTTTTTGAGGAAAGGTCAAGAGCGAAAAACCTATTTAACTTTTATTGGGTTTTAATCATAGGAAAACCCTAATTAAAAAATCTTTGTCGTCGCTTTCTATCGGGTCAAAGCACATTGTAGATTAGACTAGTAACAACTTCTCAAAACTGCATTCAAAATACATTATGCATGTATGTCCTATATTGGAAACAAAATCTCGTTGAAAGCTCGTTCATCTCTCAGACTGACAATGAAAAATCTTTATGCTGTACGTGGTATATATCACGTGGAAAGATCAACGTTCTAAAATTACTTTTCTCCACGTGATCGATAGTTGAACATATTCAAAATAATGGTTTCGGGCGTTGTCGGCGAGGGTCGACCTCTCAATCACACCTCGGTCTTGTGCCGGCTCGGCAATTTGCCCGAATGGATGGAGATGTCAACGCGACAAAAAGCTTCGATCGATCAGCGATGATGCGCCAGCGCAAGTCGCACGCCGTCGCTTTTTGTGTGACCCTGTGTGTTTAGAAATTTGTTCATTTGATTTGTTTGCTTATTTTGAATGATAAGATTGTGTTTGAACAGTAAACTATTATGTAATAAAAAAAAAAATAAAAAAATATATAATTTAAAACTTTAAAACATTGTTTGAAAGTTCTAAGTAGATTCAATTATTATCATAAGAGCCAAAGAGTCATGATCATAATCATGTGAATACATATAAGAATATGTATCCATTACCTACTGAAAAACTCCCCCGGGAGGTCGGGGGAGCTTTACCAGACTGGGACAATGGGCATGCGCCTGAAAAACGTGTCAGTAGCGAAATGAGGTGCAACGGCCCCCAAACGAGATGCTTCTGCCACTCGATGACGAAGCTATAACTGAAACTAGGACAATCTACGAGTATTGCACTAAACAGTAGCGTATGTACCATTGTACCATACATAGAGAGAGGTCAAATGTTGTGCGCGTCCCTCTGGCTGGTAAGCAAACGTCGACGAACCGTCACGACGTGTCCGTCACCTGCCACCGCTGACGAGCCAGCACCGAACCCAGTTTAAGCTCAGTTTAAAACCTGACAGCTCTCCGACCATGATAGATGATATACGAGCGCGTGGAATGTGCCCAAACCGAAATAGCAGCCGCCTCGACATGGACACTCGTTAACGTTTTAGCTAATGACATTACGGCTCATTTTTGTTTTTGTTCGGCTATTAAAGATGAGATGTGTGTTTGTTTTGGAGTCGAGGATTACCGACGTTGACCCATAATCCTACGTCCATAGTTAATGACTGCTTTAATAGTCTACGGAGGATGTATCTTGCAGCGCGATTATGACTCGACGAGCACTATATGAGAGCTCCCGTAGAGATGGCACACGACTAGAGTATTTTATATTTCCTTTGTGTTTGTGGGAGCTCAAAAATGGGCCATTAGGGATAATGCTGTGACAATTTTGTTGGCCACGCAGTGTAATTGAATAGGCTGACGGGTGGCGCACGCGACTGAGCTCGGCTTCACGAGAAAATGTGCAAATAAATGTGTCTAACTAATGTAATGTAATATTATGTGTGTTTACGCACATTATTAAATGAATCATAGCTGTTATTCTCTTTCTACAGGCATTGCGCTACTAAAAGCATCGTAATGTTTAGAATATTCGCAAAGCTGGAGACATTATCTAAATTGTTTAATGCACTTAGAGAAAGTGTGAAGGAAGACACATTAACTTGTTAAAGTTTCACACATCGTAAACTAAGTATGACTGTTGCTACCTAACGGGTGAAGGGTTCTATGATCGACCTGATCGGGAAAACATTACTTATTATGTAAATAAATACTCCTGTTTTTTGGTTCTCGGTTATTTATAATATATGTAGAATAGGTATGGACCACACACGGGCCGGTGGGCGCGCGGGCGCAAACATGACTGGCGTCAGTACGGAGTATACCTGTCTCTCCCAGCTTCTGTATATGTGTACACTCCCGCTTAGCTTGTGCGTGGTGCTAATCACTTCTAAACACGATACCACATACTATCATTATGGAACGCCATTCTTTTCCTAGTTAACAGCTCGATAACTCTAAGTACTTTCACGGATCACTGGTATCTACTGATTTTGTTTGACCATCCAATCACTACTAACTAGTTTTATCCAGCATCCAATGTTTTACCTTGAGTGCAGAATTTAAAAAAAATTGTCATGACAAAAGTTTCTAAATGTGCTTTGTTGGCAAAACACATTCTCAATTCACATTGTCGTAATTAAGGACCATGAAATATGGTCCCACTCAATTGTGTCGTAGTTTTGTGACAATAAAGTATTTACGAAGAAGGACCAAAAATAAACAAACATCGCGCACAATCGGACGAATAAATATGCTGGCACAATGCGCGGGCCAGCACGTCATAATAAGGCAGTGGCTTTTGTACGGCCGGTTGTAAATCATACAGTCCTTTGAAGAGAATGGCACACCATAAATAATGTCCCAAAATTCGGCTGCGATGCTCTTCACCGGGACATTTTTGTAGCCCGTGAAGAGAATTCTAATGGCGAAACAAATTAATCAATGGGGTCGCGACTGTATTTAACTTTTTTTGCCACAAGGTCTATTGTAATCATTTTTATGGATGTCGATAAAGCCCTAAACGTTTTGACGTTAAAAAGAGCTTTAATTTTATACCGACGATATTCACATTAAGTACTCCAACTTGCACTAGTTAAAACTGAACAATAGAAATTCTCTTTCCTAATGTGGTAATTGTTTCGATTTAATAACGTTACGCTTAAAATTTAAACCGGAGTCGTAAATATTGAACTGCAGCCACTTTAGATTTTTATGGGTTCGTAAGAAAGCAATTAAACTTGAGCATTATGATAGTATTGAAGAATTTAACGCGGTCGACGTTGTTACGACTCAACTGAGCTTTAATGGTTCAGTGCACCCCTGAATAAACAAGGCTATTCGAAGTTAAATTTGCTTGCACCGGATATGGCCGCCACTCGAACATATCCATCATGTGCCTGTAACTAAATGAAGACTTGGTCAACGGCGTACTGCCACTTGAGAGTTTGAGACTCCTCTAGGATCAACAATGAATAACGGCATTTTTATTCGTGTAAGGATGTGGTCACCTCACCTTATTTTATGGTCGGTAAATCTCTCCAGTTATGAGCTCCTAAATAATAACATTTTATAGGCCTCCGTCGTAGAATTGACGAATGCACACTTACGTTTTATCGTCGATGGGTAACCAGTGTCCCTCGATTTATGTTTTCCAATGAAAATTCAAGTTTATTGCTCATGCAATAAGGTGTTTCGTTGAATAAGTGGACAGAAAAGGCATTCTCTTTGGTTATAATTCTTAAAAGATCAGGAGAGATTGTGACAATTTATTTGGTTTACCCATATGTGTGTTATTAAAAGGAAGACCACCCAAATGTTGTCCTAAAACAGCGTGAAATGGCATGTAACGTTATCTTTGCATCACAATAAACTCCATCATGTGACGTTTGTTTGGACCTCCAGTTTGTTTAGACAGGACTCCAAGAAACCAAGAGTATGACATAGATTGATTTGGACAGTAAATCTTAACATGTCTCAAAGTGAATTCGTATGTTTCGCAGCATGGCGTAGAGATGGGTCGAGTCATGGTGTTTCTGTTGGACCTGACCTCCTGTGGCGCAGGGCCCGCTGCGAGGACCCGCATGGCCCAAAATTTACATTCTGACTTCAAATAAGGGTTATTGTAATGCGGTGCGAGTTCCTAGCAGTCGACTAGATAACGTCTAGTCACTTTTGAATCAATAAAATACACACAAATTTGTCAATGCGATCCCTGGGGACAGGCCCCGGCTTATTGTCCTCTAGTTTTGTTTACATTAGGCTACCAAACTGGTTATTGTGTCCGATGTTTATTTTATTAAGAAAATAAATATGTATACATTTGGATACCAGCCGTCCCATTACCCGACGTGACGTGAGAGGATTTATTTTTAACAGGAATTTATTATTATGCTGACTGTAAACTTTCGTGGTCATACAATGATAAATGTAAAAAAAAATACGATTTCTGTGTAATTAAAGAAATGAATGCTGTCTTTAAGAGAAATTAATGTTTGCTTTGTGGAGGCAGGTTATTCAAACATCGTGACACCCTCGCGGGCGTTGAACGGTAGAAGTTGTTGAATAAGAAAATACACTTTTGGGAAGCAGTTGTAGAGTACAAATATTGGTTGAATCCGTTCGGAGGTGCGCGTGGACTAATATTTGATTACTAGAGGTCGTTATTACATGCTAAAGGTAGTCATACTCATAAAGAACTGAACATGGTTTTCTATTTTTAACCAATGTGGGAAAATGCATTAATTCAAAGTACATATCGCTAAGTTCTTCGTCGAAATGGTACCCGTTCTTTTTTGTGTTCCCACAATTTAGTTTTAATATTGTCGAATTGATATTCAAGAAAGTCCCAAGTCTCAATGGGATACAAAATAAACGTTGGATTTATTTATCGTATTTTATAGCAGATCGTTCGTAAAACTCATTTCCTTAATTTGTAATGTCGCTCATGATACGATTACGTTCACGTTCGGGTTAAACTTTATTTCTGGCTCAGTTGGTTCGAGGCAATCGTACGTATTAATGGCAGTAATGGGAGACTGCGTTTATTTAACCGCTCGTAACTCGACTCGTTATGGCCGCGTGTGGATTTTTAAAAGATGGCTGCAGTACCACCGTACGTCATTTCCTCGCCTCGTCCATCAATTTTGTCAGATTAAGTTTAGACTGTGATGGTGTTAATAAGCTTAATCAGGTTTCTGGTAAATGATTTACATTTATTGAGTAATGACTGAAGGAATAAGTTGCTTGATGAATAATCAAATGATGATAAATGGTTATAGATTGTCTCATCGCATTGTTCACGACCTGTCTCATGTAAACTAAGCTAATGTTCCAATAACAGTACCAAACGTGTTTAGCTAGTATACAGGACTACTGGAAAAATCCAGTAGTCTAAGATCCAGTAATACTAGCTAAAACCCAAATCTCCAGTCAATCAGCAGCTCTCAAACACCAGTTAGATTTGAAGAACGTTAAAGCTAACGAGGTATGCAGGGTTGCTAGGTTAATTGTGTCTGCCGAGTGTATCGTCGATCTCGTGCGCTGTGCCCACATTACCATGTACGAGTGTCCCACTGTCGTCTGATTGCATCGCACCGTCCGTCGCGTCGTGATCGGGGAAATGCTTGCCTCCGCTCTACGGTCACGTTTCTACCTGGAAGAAAAAACGACATAAAACCCATGCAAATAATGTGCTATAAAAGTCAATATGGATTTACCGTCGCAGCTGCATTTTATACCAACTTTATACCTTATGTATATTTTATGGAAAGGTTTCCTGTGATGAAAAAATCTATCGTGTAGCTAGCTGGTTTGCGGCGTAGAGACGTGTCGTGCTATAAAGAGGAATGCAAGTACGCGAGCTAATGTGAGCGAGGTGTGGGCGCACCAAGCCTCGCACACACTTTTTGCAAATGCAAATTCAATTCCAACTCGGAAATCTTTACGAGAATATTCCGAATGGAAATGTTTACTTTACTCTTACTGCGTGTTTTTATTTGTCAGCTCGCCAGTGTAGCGGAGTCGTGCGAAAGATTAATATTGACTAGTATGCTAATATCTCTTCCACATTCACCCGTGGGTACTGTAATCGAAATGTGCGGTTTTGTTCAGGTTGTTAGGGTCGCCGGTTACCATTACACCCGCTCGCTCGAGTTTAGAGCATCAGATAATTCACGGGAGACTGTTCAGATTCAGACCGCTCCATTCTACATGTTCCCTCATTAACGACTCGACTTCATTATTTTTTTTTTTCCAATTCGATTGGTAGGAGGACTACTAGG
The DNA here is from genome assembly GCA_947361185.1 of Charanyca ferruginea. Classification (NCBI taxonomy): domain Eukaryota; kingdom Metazoa; phylum Arthropoda; class Insecta; order Lepidoptera; family Noctuidae; genus Charanyca; species Charanyca ferruginea. The sequence continues at coordinate 22,652,219 of OX376058.1, read as the reverse complement.
ACCTCTACTTTTCCTGATCATTTAAAAATCTACTGCATAAGTTTTTTACTTTTTACACTGGCGAGACCGCCGCTTACTTGGTTTTTATTTTCGTTTGTAATTCGCTTTCCTTGCTGTTGTTTTTGGAACGCTACCGTTTTAACTGATCGTAGTTCGCAACTTTGCGTGGTCTGGTACGCAATTTTTATTTCTTTTATCCAACGTTTTCGTGACTTAGGACTTAAAATAAAATAATGTGTTGTGTCGTTCAACGGTTTTGTTACAAGAACCGGTAGCAACTTTAAAAGAGGTCCGTCTAATTGTAATGGGCAGCAACCAGGTGGAATAACACTCGGACTAGTCGAAGGTTTTGAAAAAAGAAACGACAGGCGTGGCCGAGATCCTGTTTGTTTTCGAGTCGACTTTAATCGACGCCGAAAACTAAATCTCCCTTGGTTACCTCGGTTACCCCGTCCTTAATTCTGATTTATAGACACCGCATGCTGTTATTATAAAGTTATGGTTACATCTCCTGCGACGGGTGGATTCCCCTCGACGTTCCCAAGTCATAATATCAATTAACTCATTCATAATTCTTAATTAGAGCTCTTAATTAAAATACAGACTTCAAAAAGTCTTTTGATGTAAAGTTACAGTTTTAATATTTTTTAAATGAAGCCAAACGTTTTACAGGAAATGCAACTGTGCACGAGGAAATTCCAGTAAATCACTTGACGTAATATTTAGACACCACATAGGCCTCACGGGGACGTTATTATTACTGCCATTTCTAGGAATAAGCTATGCTTGTTACTTATTCCTTCAAGCAAAATTGTACTGCTTGTACGAAGAGGTGACTTGGACAGATTGTCGGCAATTGAAACTCGGTCGGTTATCCGGAGGTGCTTGTTGGGATAATACGGGCAATCCATCTTAGCAGCCGGCACTCGATGATGGATCTGTGATGGAGATCACGACTCGTTTCTTTGTTGTTTTGTTTTGTTGATAAACGCAGCGTCCGCGCCGCTTTTTCCGCCCTGTTAGAACCTTGTTACGATTGAATAGGCTATTTATGAAGTTAATTGGTTCTCCTCTAGTGGTGATAGTTTGAAATGTAGTTTATTTATCTATTCAATCTCTAGTTGTATACATTGTGCTTATTACGACATGTGACTGTGTTTAGAAAAACTTAGACAAGTCAAGATTTCTCCCAGTTTGGAAGAAATCTTCCTGAAGATCGAAAGGTCGTAGAATCAGTTAACTACTAAGTTAACTACGAAAATCTGATTATCTCTGTGAAGGCCGAGGCTGGAACAAGTGTTACTGAAGAATACTAGTAGGATAGAAAGTATTCGATACCAGAAGTATTTGTTGCTCAACGAATCTTAAAGTTGATGACTATCAAAGTGTGTTAATGATTATCGAAATATTGGGATCTGAAGTTGTGTCCACTAAAATTACGACGAGGTAGGCAGTGCGTAGGCTTGAAATGTAAGTATGTGATAACATCATCTCGTCTTATATCGTAGGGTGTCTCCTTAGCTTTCACCGGTGCGTCAGTGATGCCCAATAGGCGCGTGTTGTGACAGCCTCCCACGATAAACTCCATGTTTATATGCGCGCGCGCCGCCCGCCATGTTTGTTTTATCTCGATCCACTGCGCGTCCGTGTTAATAAATGTCTCGTATTGGAAAAAAATCTTATCCTCCTTTTTTTATTCAATATTTTTATGTTGCCCGTATGTTTTATTTAGACATCGATTTATTATTAATAATAATGGATCCTTCTGGGTCGTTAGATCAAAATTTAAGATGTACGTACGTGTAGGCGTTTTTTATGTATTGTTTTTTGTTAAAGTCAGTTGTGTGGGTCTCATTTTTATTAGGGTTTGAACAAGGGACGACGGTACGTGTTGGTGTATTTTATATTCAAAACAGATGTTATCCTGCGGCTATGGCTGGGAAATTAATTGAATTTGTTTTGTTTGTTATTCGATTCGAATCACACGCATATTTAAACGTTCTCACATTTGGATTTAACTAGCTACTTACGTTACACGTCTGGTGGATAATATCCATCAAGTAGTTATCTAGCTGGTTAATATTCAAGCGCGTCGCTCGTAATGGTAGGCTCTAGAGTGATAAAAACCGATCATTTGTAGTTAGTGTTGATTGCCCAATCTTGTTTTGGTCTGTTGGGCATCAAACACGGCTAGTTAGTGAGGGGCGCATCCAATTTGTGATCGGAGCGATGAGCATTGTCGCTCCGCCCGGAAACTGTCCCGTGACGGAAGGCGTGGAAAACCGTGTAATTAAATAGCTAAATAACCTCATCCTATACACTTGCTGGCTGCATACCTCGTTATTTAGAAGTTGTAGGGCTGTATAAACTGACAAAATAACGAAATGGCGTTTTTTGTCATGATCCTCGGTTGTATTGTAGTGTCATCAAGAAAGTACTTTTGAACAAAAAACAATCTTCGTTTGAAGAGCAACATACTTCAGATTCCTATGTGGTTAAGGAAGTCTGCAGATAAAATTCTTCAGAAAGTTATGTCGCTGTTATGATGTTTGCCAGTGAAGAATTAGAAATAAAAGCGTGAAAATGTCTTCACTTTACAAGAGAGTTCGTGAGTTCTCCCTGAAGCCGAGAATTCCGTCACAATTCACGCAGTAACCACCCGCTTGATGCTTTTGATTCTTAAAATTTTATTTTATTTGAGTTGAGACGAGAAATAACACAAGTACACGGCAAGGCACCGGAGGGCAGGCCTCGCTTACACCTACCATTTATAAATTTTGCTCTTTTTGCCCATTGTTTACTTTACGGGCGATGATTTAAATTTTATGATTTCCATTATGACTGACGGCGACGGCGGCGGCGGATCAAATTATATTCTGAACGGTTGCCAACTCGATAATTCCAGATCGTGTATACGATTCTTTTCGATTGCCTTTAATTTATTTGATGGGGTCCGGCATTTAATTATGTGTTTTTAATGGTTTTGGATCCGCGTGCTCGGTGTCCTTAACGTGAAATATAATTCCGTGCTTCAAGTTTACAAGTGTATATGATACGATGCGTAGGTGTTCTCCGGGTGTAAACAGGGCAGGTTAAGCACGTTGGCTGGCGTCGACGCTCGTTTAGAGAGCCCTTGTCGAGAGCACTTTACAAACTGCTCTCTTCAAGCCTTCGTTCAACAGACGATTTTTTAAACTGCCCGTCCATATTGTTTTCGTTCTTTTCATTTTATTTCGTTCCTACACAAATAACAGACGCGCAGTTGGTGTCAAAATGTGAAAAAAGTATTTGTCGTTCTGTGTAATATTTTCCTCCTGGCGAGCGTTATAACCTTTCTAAGTTTCAATGCAAACAGTCGCCACGTCGTGCTTCTGTCCCATACACTGGTTGTGTTGGTACAAATCCACGACATAATACAGTGTGGCGGTCGGATAATATTTGGTGAGCGTTGTTTGACAAGCGTGTTCGTGTGTTTTGTTATTGGACACCTCTGCTCCGCACACAGTTTCTATTTGAATTGCCCTGACACAAACTAATAGGAGTTTTCAGGAACGCGGTGGCCCTCCGTCCGGTACAGCTGTTTGTTTGTACATCTGACGACGCGAGTCATTTTCCCAAATAAATGGAAACCAGTAGCCAACGGATATTTGTACACGTATTTCTTATCAAGTGATGATAAGTCAAAAATAAATCATATCGGGCGATAAGGCATCGATTTAACAGCAGGGCTACCGTGCGATAACCTCTTCGGGTTCGGTAGGATTGTGGTAATCTAATAGATAAGCTCGAGAAATTCGTCGTCGTGTGTTCTGTCGTGCACGTGGACTGACTCGGTAATTGGAATATAAACGATACAAGACACAAATTCACGCCGAGGGGTTGGTTATAATCTGGCAACATTTTACAAACATGTCACGACGTCGGCGTCGTTCGTGCTCAGTTTTTTTCTAGTTTACGTGGTGCTGTTTGTCACATCGCACTGCCTCGAGCTGTCGAGTGAAATGGGTTACTTTTTTGTATGCGTTTCATGTTTCGTTTTAAGCTGCAAAGACAGGCAATTTAATCTTTCAGCATTGCTATTAGACTGTTTCCCGGAGCGATAGCGGTGCTAAGTTCTAGTTGCGGTTTTTGTGGTCCGCGGGCGAACACGAAGCTTGCATGGTCGCGTTACGTGGTCACGAGTTCACGACTTTGTGTGGTCGGCAGCAAGCGTAACTAGAATAAGATTAGCTTGATCTTACTAGAAGCAAATATTCTTAAACTAGTGACTTAGATTTGAAGTTGCAAGTGTTGCAACAATATGCAGTTTTTAATCCTCAAATTTTATCTTCCAAGTTCGATCAATTTGGAACTTTCTTTGTAACATTCTTACGGTCTACATTGCGATAGATAACTATTCTTTGGCATAATGACAATGTGGCTGTCTATTACACATTTAGGTAGTGTTAAGTTATAAATATCACATGAGTAGAGGAGCGCTCATAACTAAGTTGAACTTAATTTCCTCTGAAGTGTAGAGCATGTGACGTCATACATTTTCGCACTTGTGCCGCCGTGGCTTTTGGGCGAATCTTCTAGGGTTGATATTGTCTGTCCGATATCAACATTGAAAATATTTTCACTAGTTATCTTGATTTTACTAGGAAAACCTAGTACCTATGTATTCTATCAAGTTATTTAGAGATGGTGGTTCGGATAAATTAGTAGCAATATCGTCGAACTCTGTTTAATCTGCCTCGTAGTAGGACCTGCAATAATGTGTTCGATGACGATCTTTGGATCGGGCGGCAGAGTATCTCTACAACTACAGCATTACTACTTTTTAGATATACCTAGCAATTGTACAAATATGTAAACTAATTTTTGACAACCCTAGCCTTTCGCCATCTACCTCATCTAGCATAAACACAAGACAGATGAGTTTGTTTTGATGTTCCTATATGTAACGTACTTACGCTAATGTTACGATAATGTTTACGTATTCGCAATAATTTAGCGTCAGGTGCGTTCTGTGCTTTGTATTATACTACCTAAGAGTCGTAGATCTGTCCACACACCACTCCGCCTTACTGATCGTAAACACACTGTTTATTTTATTACAACATTTATTTATTATATCGTTAACGCACGCACGCTTGATAATTGCTGCTCAAAGTACAATATCCAACATTCTCTTGCCCGCATGTAAATATAAAATAACTTATAGTTAATTAGACAAAGCTGTAAATAATCGACACTGTTTCCGTATCGCCGCACATCATTAGGGGCAGAATCTCAATACATGTGGTTTAGCGGTATTCCACAGACAAAAAATCAGGAAAAGATTCCGACTGTCAAACTAATTCATCGGGATAACGTCTGAGGGAACGCGGGCAAAAAGACGCATCAATCAACGCGCCAATGCGCTGCGGGATATTTTATTTTTAACATTTCGAATTCGACTATTGAATCGTACGATTCGAGTATCGCTGGCAACTTTCGCTAATTTATACTCCGTCCTCAATATTAGCAGCAATGGATACTTACTACCCACCTTCATTCCAGTTGTCGGAACTCGTTTGAGATAAAAGAAGAACCACGGCTAATTTGCTTGATATGGCGATGGCACGCATATCACACTTATTGGTGATTATACCTCAATTAATTGGTCGTTTTCATTCGAATTAATTCATTACAAATGCCTGTTCATTTTTTCTTAAGATTTCTGTTTGCGTAATTTTTTGATCGGTAGATAAGATAATTTGTAAGATACAATAAAAACAGTAATTTGTAAAGAATATAAAGTGTACAAATTGCAAACACAACTTGCAATGTTTTATGGTTTGCTTAATTTGTTTCACTTGCTTGTGGGTCTGTCCTGATTAATTCAATAAATTTCTTTAATGAATGCACGTGTTGCTGCATTACTATGTAATTAAATGGGAAGGGGAAGTTGGGATAAATGGCACATGTAACACCGCGGCGGTGAGGGATGGTGGTGATTATTGCACACATTATCTTCTCCAAGATGTTGTCTACATTTCCCCGCCCCTCGGAACTTGCACCTTGATTTTATTGAGGAAATCTCTCAGCTCTCTTTATCTTATTTTAAAGTAAAAATCTACGAGTGCTGTTTTTTTTATTTAGATATAAATTTCCTATATCTCCTGGTACTTATAATAAAAAAGTAAAGAAAAATCTAATTACTTTTCGCAAATTGTTGTATTTTTTTTTTCAAATTGTTTATTATTAATCAAGTACATTACATAATTTAATATGCATATTATTCAGATTAAACGGTGATCCCCAAACTAGACGCTTGTCTTGATTAATAAAAAACAATTTGAAATAAGTATTTCAATTTCAATTTGTTAAAATAGTTTTCAGTGAGAATATCTATCCACAAAATCAAGCACAGTTTTTCATCTTAGTTCCACTTGAATTCGTTTCAGATCGCTTTAGTACTTCTCCAGCATAAAGTTGGCTCGTAAATTGACTTCAGTTCGATTAAAGAGATTGCTTTACAATAAAATTACAAGCTGATTGCTTAGCAGCGATGTTCTCTAACCAATACTTACATTACTCACTTGCGTATTGACAGAAAACTGTTAAGTAAATAGACTACAAATCTTATTTTCAAAAGTAAAAGTAAGATATTATATCAATAAAGTATTAAGCTCTTTGTTCTATCATCCATACAAGGTATTTGGGTGGGGATAATATCCTAAACAAATGAACCAAAAGTGAAAAATTAACCATTTTATTTACGTGTTAATTCCTCAGTGAAAAGGTTGGCAAAACTTTTATTTTACCTTGGTTGGTATCTACAAATAAGTATAAAGTGAGCTCTTCGCGCCTCCGGTCCGTCCTTACAGAGAGTTTAATTTCACAGAGCTTTGTGTCGATGATCAGCTTTGATGGCAAGACGTTCGACCGAATCTTGTTAGGGACAAAGCTTAGGCAGACGGACGAACAATAGTGGATCGCATTACCCCACCTCACTTCCGGCACGGTGACTCCGAAAACCTCAAAGTTTTACACCTGACTACTCTTCTATCTGACGTTTTTTCGACAAATGCTATTACGCAATTATGTACGGTCCGATTGCCATGTAATGCTACGCGATATTATTACCTTTTCAGTATCTGCTATGCGATGAATCGTGAGGCCCTCAATTTATAGATAATGTAGTCAAATTACTTTTTTTTAAGGGTCTTTGTTAGTTTTTGCACAACCAAATTGGTCACGAAACCTTCTCGTTTTATCAGTTTGTTCCTCCCACGTTTTATTTTGACAACTTATGTGTAGGTACATTACATAAGAAAAATCTTTAGTGATAAGTTCTTTTCTGCATTAAGGCCGTGTCGTTTCTGAGAAAATAACAATTTATTGTTGCAGATACATAAAATTCTTCGTAACTTTTACAACTCATGTCAGGATGTGTGTGTAGAACATATCCTCTTTTTACGAACATCGATATAGTGTCGATAAATAACCGATTACGACCGTCTTTTACGAGCAAATCGACTATCTCGAGCGCATTGCGATCCCATATTTTATAGCTGTTTACAATTAAGGCGACAAATTTGGTTCGTGTCATGTGCTTGTGTCGCAGATTTATAATCGGCTAATTCTGTCTAGCGCAGCGCGTCTCGCTGCTCTGAGTAATGGAAACTTTATATTAAATGATTAATTAGATAATTAAATGTCGCTTCACAAATATGTCAATGTTTCTAGGTGACGCTCCGTGCTGAGAATATCTTAAGTTTGTTTCTTTAATAGTAATACGGTTGCAAACGGTAGCATTATAAGTTCATACAAGACCATAGAGAAACAGCTGCCGATAACCATGCTCGATACTTCACACCATTAAAGTTGGAAACACCTATGGACTTACCTGTGTTGCAACCTGTACTACCTAAAACGTTTTTAATTTTACGTCCACTATCTATTCTTAGCACATTACTGTGTTTTATGGCATCTATTATCACACGTCGTTATGGGATGTGGTAATGCTGTAAAATGTTAAACAGTTATTTATTTAGCGGTTTTCCGGCGGCCGCTATGTTCCCTCTGTTGTACAAAACGGACTTCAAAATGCAAATGTGTGGGAGAAATAATAAACGACGACAATTTTCCCCGCCTATGAAACGTACCCCCCGCCTGGACTAACTGAAGTGCATTTTGTGAACGCGCAACTTTATGTTAAGTACATTAGTGATGTGCCGTTCTGCTATAATATCGATTAATTAATTAGGATTAGGTATAACAGCAGCGATTTATCAATAAACGTATTATTAATACGTTATCCGAAACGAGTTTCGGTGATTTATAATTTATGGTTATTTTAGAAAGGCTCGTTTGCTATTCATTTTATTAACGCTGAGCTCTTAATTAGAGAGTATTAGTTATAAACTCTGTTTATTTGTTAACTAAGTGCTTAGTAGGTAAATTCTACCGAAAAAGATTTGCAGTCTTCTGACCAAAAATGTTGTGTCCAAAGAGTATGTTCGCCTTGGAGACAATTTCAGTTACCTACAGCAATGTCTGCACGTCCCTATTCTCACCTTTATAATTCCATCGACACCTTTGCACTTTGTTTTATTTTCTTGCACGCCTCGTCCGCATAATTCCGCAATAAAGCTCCTGTTGTGCCCTAAAATCTTTACATCCATACCTCGAAGGGGAACTTTCTATACGAAATATCAACGCGTCCATTGTGCTTCTTTCTATTTTATTCTTTACAAATGGGTTTTTGTGCGGCCGTAATGAAGGCTTTATTCGGAGGTGCGAATGTAGAATGCGTCAATGAGGAGCACGCGATTCGCGCGCCATTTTGTTGTTGGCATTCAATTTATTAAATTTTATTATTAGAATTTCGGTGGCCGTGCTGGCGAGCCATGTAAGAATCCGCGATAAGAGGCTAAAAGCTCCGTTACCGTGTCGGGGAATTAGTTTGAATAAGCAGAAAAAAGCGGGCGCCGGTGAAGGCGGGTGCCGCCGGTTATCTCTAGTTATTTGTCGTCGTATCAAGTAGTTCTTTTTGCTCCACCGCGACATCAAAGGTGCCGCGTACGGTAGCACTCCCGCTGCTTATTACTATGTGGGAATGTAACAGAACAGCTTTATGTCATGCGTATTTATTTTTTATAGCTTCTCGTAAAAGTTGGAGATAAGTCTTGTCTGTCCTACTCCTAACTACCACACCGAACTTCGATTTCGTGGAAACAATCTATTAAAACTGTATTCAGGTATTGGCTTAACTTCGTGAGATATCTTCACTAGATAAGCCAACACCGGTTGTTGAATTTGTTAATAAATTAGGTGTTCTATTAGAAAGTTCTTCAACCTCTTTATTGTAACATGATTCGGGTTTATAATCATTTTGTTAAACTATAAATAATTTATTACCGTATAAATATTATGCATTATTAATGTATGTTATTAAGTTCGTTTGGATCATCTGAATAACATGAGAAATATTTATGAATTTAAAAGCTGTTTTAATATTTACATAAAATATTGTCGCAACCTTTTGATCTTATCTTTTAATCTTTATAATTTTATGTTTATCTAGACTTTTATATCGCAATATCCAGAATACCTTGTAAAATCGTTACTTAAATAAATCAATGAATGATATCCTCTAAATTTAAATAACCAATTAAAATAAAAAATATTGCATAATAAAGTGTAGATGGGACAGGTACAGACAGTCGTAAACAACACTGCGATAAAACTCGGACGCAGCGCATCGCCTGCGCATGTCGCAGCGATTTGTCGCAGCAAGTCGTCGCACGCGGCGTCTATGCAAATTATATCGCACTTTATTGTCACTCGTTAGCGGTTAATCGCCTTAATCGCGCCACGAATAAACAAATACCCATTAAATGCGTTAAAATTATTAATATAATAGCACCAGAGCCTGTTTCGGAACCTCATTTGCATGCATACCTGTGTACTTTACCATGTGTTTAGATAGGACGTTATTATTTTATGATAATAGTGTTAATAACGTCGCTGTCATAACCGTTGAAAGGATCCTTATGCTATCATTACAGAACCGGTCACAATATTTAAACTTGTTCATGAATATGACACTATTTCCATTCCTACATAATGGATTCGATGATGTAGCTTATTCTTCTTATTACCTAAGACACAGTAAAGATATCTATACAGTATTCTATCTTCATACAAACGGTCGGAACGCGAGTCGTACCTACACTTTTTAAGTTAGTAGGGAAATTAGTATACCGACAGTCTCGAATGCGCCGCGCTGTGGCGAATATATTGTGTTGTTTTTTGTTGCTTGAATTCGTCAATAACGCACCCAGAGATAACATTTTTTAAATTACCTGGGAACTTGTAATCAAAAACATAACATGCATTTTTATTGAACACTTCCCATTTCATTTATCTATTTCATTTTTTTTAATTAAATGAAAAATATTATATACGTATACTTACAATCACAAAACTAAAAGGAAAATAAAACACTACAAATTTATAATCACAAAACTAGAACACACACTAGGAATAAATTAAAACACTGTACGCGGGACAACCCTATCGCACGTTAAGGTACTGCGCGCATGTAGGTAATTATTTCAAGGACAGTCACAATACTGTATAGATTATCTTTACTGTGCCTAAGATATCAAGTACCTACCTATTCATATTATTATTAGCAAAACATCAAAATAAATAATTTAATTAGGTATACCTACGTAGGCGTAAAAACACAATAGACTTGTTCGGTTTTTTCTCCAGAGTCAGTGTTAATTCGACTGTAGGTGTTACTTATTGTGTTGTAACATCTTATTTTGGAAACGTTGAATCATTTAAATTATAAATTCAATTATCTTTCTGTATCTTGAAGTTTCTTCACACCCAAAGACGACATTCTCAAGGATATGACGGCATTATTGACATAAACTACAGAAGTAACATGATACCAAAACATGTAGGTACATAAAAATCATAAAGTTAATGGTCTTGGAACATGATATGGTCCTTAACGAGCCACGTATAATAACTGCGAGACTTCGGAGAAATGACTTCGACGCAGGAAGCTCATATTAGGTGGTGGTTATGTACAGAATGACAGACATACCTCATTTGTGGATACAGAAGCTTGTTGAGTTAGTTGAACAGGAGGACATTTGCTTTGAAGCCTAATAATTACAGGTATCTCAATCTGCTGAACAATCTATACTAATATTATAAAGAGGAAAACTTTGTTTGTTTGATTGTAATGAATAGGCTCAAAAACTACTCGACCGATTTTAAAAATTCTTTCACCATTCGAAAGCTACATTATCCACGAGTAACATAGGCTATATTTTATTTTGGAGAAAAATAGGGTTCCGTAAGATATTTGGGTTTTTTGGCCACAAGGTGTAAAAAATCAACCAGAAAAGTTACTTATTTTGCGTACGCTGCCTAAACTATAAAAGATAGAACCATAAAATGTTCTAATTAATTGTTGATCTTATAGATATCTACAAACAAGTCCGCGACACACTATATCTATCTATGTCGAGTGAGGCACAACAACCATTTTTTTATTTAAAAATCTTGAATTTTTTTTGGACTACATTTAAACGCGTTTATTTTAGTCATGCTATTAATCCTTATCAAAATAAATTATTTCATCACTAAGTACAGTTTATGTAGATAATATTTGGTCTTTGAATGATTAAAATTGAACGTTTGGTTTTGAAGTTATGGCGAAATTAAAATATTACGATTTCTGCTGCAAGGCGCGTTGCGAAGTGGGCGTCACCAAGGCGGGGGTGCGCGTGCGGGAGGGGAGTTTAGATCTATGAGTAAGGTACCCGCGCGGCTCAGTCGTAATGAATAAACTCAAAAACTACCGGTCCGATTTCAAAAATTCTTTCACCAATCGAAAGCTACATTATCGCTGAGTAACATAGGCTATATTGGAACGCGGACGAAGTCGCGGGGAAAGTGCTAGTATGATATAAAATTAAAAATGATTCGGGGCAAACAGAAAGCTAGACTATAAAAATTTTATTTTATTTTTTTGTTAGTTTGTACTTCATAAAGTTTAACACCTATTGCAACTGTATCTGCCTCACATTAGACGAAAGAGACTGATCCCCACGACACAGGGTATCCTAGTGTGGGACTCAGTGTCACACAAATGATGGATGTAACTCTTTTTTGAACAATAAACTTTTATTATTATTATTAAAAACTGCAACGGAATTTGTTTTTTTTTTCTTTTTTTTTTAATTCTATCGTGAGTGCGTTTACAAACATATAAACTCACCATCACATACATAAACAATCTGACCAGCAACAACTGTCCGTAGGCCTTAGGACCTATCAATATTTTTCCTTTGTGGAAATCGAACATGAGTCACGCAGCGCAGCAGCCAATCAGTAAACCACTGTGCCAATCGTGTCGTAAAGTACTGTTAATAATAAGTATAATTATTTTAATTTTAAAAACACTTAACAGTAATGGCCGTAAAAGCTTTAATTCGCGTTAGACTATCGAAGAACGTGGAAAGTTTACATACATAGGCATGTAAATTTTAATCACTCGACGCAAATTCTTTATAATTACTCGCCGCATGCAATTCTCGTGTAAGCTTGAAAGTAAATGAAGACGCCTCTGCGATGGGTTAACAATATTTTAATCACGAAAGCCCACTTGTTATTATGAGTGCTTTCAAGAGTTTCCAATTTGGCTTGTGTGCACTTAAAACTGTGCTTACTCCACGGGGTAGATAATAAGACACGATACGAAAGTGTTTTTACTTTTTATGGAAGATATAAAATATTAAACGGGTTGTCTAATATTTTATTGTTGGCTCCAAGTTTTTAAACACAAGTTTGCAGACACCAATCTTTAAAAGGGCTTTAATAGGGCTAAAATAAAATTGAAGTGTCTGTTTGTAATGTCAAAATAGTAGCTTTTTACTAAATGCATATAAAAGTATAGTATAGTGTTGTGGTAGTAATATCCGAAAATCTTTTTTATTTGTCTGCCTGTTTGTCTGTCTGTTTGTTGCTCCAAATATCTGAAAAGACCGGGCCGATTTTGACGGGACTTCAGGGATGGGATATAAGGAGTAACTTAGACTACTTTTATTTAAAAAAAAATCCGCAGATATCACGGACAAAGTCGCGGACATCAGCTAGTTCACTTTAAAAACCGTTTACTGAGGGTGAGTAGACTTATAGGGTGGCACGTGGCCATGTGCCAAAAAGATCGTCGAGCCATCTGGTGGGCAACTCTACAAACTTTTTAAGAATGTTTGCATTTTATCTTAGTCTGAAATCTGTCAAAAATGCCTCTCTCCTTAGTCTCCTTATCTGTATTTTTGAAGAGTTAGACAATGATTGCCGCTGAAATGAAATTGTGACTAGATTTTGAACGTTATTAATTAGTAAAACTGGTCTTCAGTACGCGTAATTACCCGTCCCTTGACAGTCACAAATCTCGAAAGTTATCACAAGATAGGGCCAACTGTAGAAACTTTCCTTATCCAAACAAAATTTCGCGAGCAAAAAACCTCTCAGTAGTCAGTTTTGGCCATGAACGTTTTTTTTTCTCTCTAAACCAGGTTCTCATGATTTGTGGACAGGTGGCGCGGGCGTCGTCCGCGGCATCTTTGTGGTAGCTCTTTGATCTCGCCGCCTCATTGTACGCTCGCGTACACAACTTTTAGCCTCAAATTGTTCGATATTGACGCGTACTGATTTGTTGTGAACTCTCAATAGATTCGGTAGTGCTTAGAAAGCTTCAAAAAGTAGACTGAGAGGCGTCGTATTTCTCGTATCTATTGTGTAATAGAAGGGAAGTCAATATATGGGAATAACAAACCATTTGGATTCGTTTTGTTTATTGTACAATGGAAATATAATATCGCGTATTCCTTTTCCTGGTTAAGTACGCAGCATACGCATGGCGCAACTCAAATGTTTTTATGTACAGATTTAAAACAATTCTTACAACAACAAAAAAAGAATCAAATTTAATCTTACGACTGTAGGGGCAATTACACAAAAGTTTAGGAATGTTCTCTAGTATCAATACAAATCTCCTTGGTGAAAACCATTGGCCACCTATGTGTGGTTATTTTTAAATGGTTTTTATGTGTCAAAAATGCCTCTAATATACCCACATTTTTTTAAATTGATTGCCATTTGATTTTGCGCGTTTCATTAGAATTGGTCTTTTCTAATCTGCCCTGATGGTTTTGGTTGCCGCAACGGCTTCTATCATTCCGCTAACTTAAGGGCAAGTCGGCAAAGCCTTTGTTTCTTTTATTTACTTGACAAACGAATAACCTTCAACCTCCATTGTCACCAGGTCTAACGGCGGAGCTGTTCTACGTACGAGATGGTCAGATCAACGAGTACGCGCTGAACTTCGTAGTGCCCGTGCCTGCGACTATCGCAGACCTGCACTTTACCTGGCAAAGCCTTACTAGGAAACCGGTAAATATAACATACTTACTTACCTAATGAACTCTCCAAGAAATCAGCATTCGATTCGTGACGAAAACTTCATGTTTTTGCGTTTTGCCCAGAGCAATATCGTAATTATGTGAGCAGATTATTTAAAGACAATTTACAGTTTTAGAAAGATTAAGTCTTGATTTAGACAGCTACAGAGTAAAAGTATAATTTTTAATTATGGTTTTTTAAAGCGAAGACAATCCTTTCATAGCGTTTTACGAAAATAGACGTCAGAGTTAATTTTCAGGATGAATACAACCATTACAGTATGCCAAAATATTGTGTTTTATGCGTTTTTCCAACAGGATATACAGTCCTAAAGTCAGAGACAGAGCCAAAATTACGAAAATATTACTATTATGTATTAAAAAACTATGTTGAAAAAGTACAAAATCGGTTCACTTTATCAATTTTTTTTCACCAGTATCTAAATAAAAACATAACTGATATATTTATTTTATGAAAATAAAGGTTATGCTTTATTTACAGAATATTTTTCAGTCCGTTATACGAACTCATTTATTTTAGACAATTATTTTAAGAAGCACTGTAAAACATCGCGCGCTGTTGTTCGCCGATCAATTTCAATGATTCGTGCTTATTTCGTGCGTATTTTTTTTTCTGATGCACACAAACAGACCATTGTGTTGTACTAGTGTGTGTCAATGCTGCCACGCCGTTCTAGCAATCGTTTAGATTTTGAGTTGCGCTATATCGAATACGCGCCCTTAAGGTGGTACTTGATTCAAACATATACAAGTATTTAAAAAAAAAAAAAAAAAATCATGTACAATTCCAAAAAAAGGGAGGGGCGAGCTTAAAGGGCATAAAAAAAACTCATTCACATCGCTGTCAACAGTACACGTGCCCAACAGCCTGGCAGCAGTGCCACGTAGTATGGCAATATTGATTCTTTGACCCAAGAATAAACCAGCCTTCGCGGCACATAAAGAGCCGACCAGACGCTTGGCGATGTCCCGAAAAACAAAATGGGCACTCGGACCCCATGACCCTCTCGAAGTAGATAAAAGTGGTAAAAAAAGGATTGACGGTCATTAAACGACAACTTAAAATCTCAGTGCACTATTTAGAAGTAGAAGTTTATGTTGGCCAGGGTCTCTTTTTATGTCATTGGATGGCAAACAAACCGACCACCAGGGGCGGACCGTGAGTTTGTGGGGCCCTGGGCTAATACTACCGGTACTAGCTTTTGGGGCCCTGCTCAATTAATCTAATAATTGCCATTTTGCCAAAGAACCTGCTTTCAATAGATCAATAGCTTTCTTTTTTATACCTATTCATAATATTGTCCATTGTCTTCAATAGGGGCTGAGGGCCCTATATAATCACGGGGTCCTGGGCTGCTGCTCAAAAAGGCCTAATATAGATCCGCCCCTGCCGACGACCCACCAAGTTAAGTGGTCACCGCTGCCTACAGACATTTGCAATACCAGGCACCTTGCAGATGCGTTGCCAACCTAAAGACAAAGTTTAAATATCTTAGTGTTTCCTGGAGTAGCTATTGTCTCAAGAAACTGGAATAGGAGTGAAAATCTAACTGGTGATGATTAACACTAGCCTATTCGAAACTAAAATGACTGAACCTATTTTATATCAGATAATTTAGCAGTCTTGTCCAAAATTCAAACAGGTACACAGGCAATTTCATAGTAATCTCTACTCTACTACTCATATCTAGTTTCATTCCAGATTCATGTTCTGAAATACGAGCCTTAATATTTTTATGATATTGAATTTCCATGAGATTTTTTTTACTCTAACCTGATCTTCAATTCGCGCTAGTTTTTAAAGCAAATAAAATAGTAACTCTGTTGATTTTCAACAACAATTAAGCACTTACATTGGAATTTAAATAACGGTATAAAAACCACGTAGTAAAGTAAAACTATCCAGTTTTACACCAGTGGATAGAAATAGAGATGTGTGTTGGTTTAACGAACAATTGATTTGATGAAACAATCGCGCTATTATGGTAATGCGCGACACGGAACGAATGCGAAATTGATCACGATCATCGGGTATCGCACGTTCCAGCCAACAACTATTATTCACACAATTAGCAAAATTGTTTTGTTAAAAACTTTTTATTTTAACAGCGTCAACAACCTTAGTCAAAGCAATTAACTTTGAGGAGAGAAATTCTTTCAAGTTGCCGGACAGGGGACCCCATGTTCCTCCCAGCCTCGCAAACGAGCCATTCTTATGGTAATGCTGCAGCCCCTACCCGAATTTTGGATACTTTCTTTTAGTTTACTATAAAATCATCATTATACACAACATCTGCTCCGACTTTTGATTGATTATGGGTACTGTATTCGCGAATATTCCTTATATTTTCCTTGTTTAGTTCTAATTCAAATTGCACATCGCTTTTCATGCTAATGCCGCCGCTGGCTGATCACGACGCAGCACCGCATTATACACTACGTATTCCAGGCTCTGCATCTCTAACCAAATATTATGTGCATTTATTTATTTTATCCGTAGCCGTCAGCACACACGGCGACACAGACTAAAAGAAATCAGTTGAGCGGCATTGCATTTTGATCGGGAGCGAAGCGACGTCCACTTTACATATTCAATAGTCCGCCAACAAAAGTAGCATCCGAAGTACCCTGCAAACAAGTTTGGTGAACTTGTCAACAAGACATCTGCTTGTTTAGGATGTTATTTGCAAGTCATACGAACGCTCGCCACATTACGGGATGCTTCATTAATTTGAATATATTCGTGGCGCCGTCTGTAGGATTTGATGGCGTAAGCTATATTAATTCTATGTACAGCGCTTTGAATGTTGTAATGAATTGCGTTCACATGTTGCTTAACATAACCAAAAGTTAGTCACCTAGTCGCCAAACGTTTCAGTATTTACATTTATGAAAAACTCTTTTGAAAATCGCCGACGCTCTGCATTGCAGCATTTGAAAAATAAACAAAGTGCTGAGTATAGTTCGGTCGCGATCACGCGGCCGAGCCCTTAGCTTGTTATCAGCATCTCGGCGAGCTTTGTGCGCCGCCACTATCAGATCTGCGATTCCCCCTCACTTCAACGCGCTACTCCCTTATTTATATGGCGGCGCCTTTGACTAGGCAGAGCAAATATTTGGGAACCGGTTAACTAGCGCCGATGAACGCCCCGCCACCATTGTCTGTGCGCACCGACTGCCGACTGATAATATTTAATTAGCGGCCGCGGTGTCGCACCTCCGCGGTCCGCCACTTACAAGCCGCTGCCTCTGTGATGCATGTCTGAAGAGCCGGCCAAAGAGCCCGCGGCGAATGCTGTTTGTTTAACAATTCATATAACGCCGCCTGATGATTAGTTAGATAATGAGCGCCCCATGATCATAATATTTAATAACCGGTTTCAAAACAAACCAAACCCAACGAGAGATACAACATCTGTGTAGCATGCCTCC
This sequence comes from Charanyca ferruginea, assembly GCA_947361185.1. Taxonomy (NCBI): domain Eukaryota; kingdom Metazoa; phylum Arthropoda; class Insecta; order Lepidoptera; family Noctuidae; genus Charanyca; species Charanyca ferruginea. Next base: position 22,634,301 of record OX376058.1, on the reverse strand, counting down.
CCGCGGCGTGTCACAATACGTTCACGTCATCCACATAAGGGAAACATAAACCACATCGAACGGCTCGACATCTACATATGCAAATATAGTCGATGGCCAACGGTAACAAAGTATGTCGTTTATTCGTCCGATAAAGGAGCGATGTTCGTGCTCTCACGGTGGGTTACTCTCGACATTTGATCTCTTCTGACACGGCTGTGGATGCTCAGATGGACCGTTTAGGGTCACCTTGCGTGCTGTGGTCCGTCAATTGCGCGTACTGATACAGTTACATTGTGATGTGATTGTACCGTTAGGAATGTGTCGAGTCTACTTAGATATAAGCAAAAGGTTTGGTTGGCTCGAGTCACGAATTATTATATTTTGTTGCAGTTACCTTACACGCTACATGTGGATGTCACGGACCAGCAGAATGCTATGCACCCGCCAACTGTCAATATATCAAACGAGGGCTTCGTGCCGACCGAGCCGCAAACATGGCGAGTGGACTTGCCTTGTACGCACACTGTCGCCGCTGAAGTGGACATTGTTATATTTCTGAACGTGTCGACGGGTCCCTCTTCCTCTACGTTGCGATTTAGACGGAAAAAGATTTGTCTTAAAGAAGCGCTGAGACCAGCCGTTAGAGTTGATAGTGTACCACATGCACCCACGTCTGCTGATATATTCTACGCAGGAGCTGGTTGTGCTGGTGGAGCGCTCTTGATAGCTGCGGTGGCTGCTGCAGCTTGTAGAGCGCGAGCAAGGAAACTACGACGAGCACGAAGCGATGAACAAGACGCTCATGCATTCTTACCGGACTCGTCTTGCAAGTCTGCCGCCAGCTATACCAGCTACCGCCGACCTACCTCACTGCCTGCTGCAGCTGCTGAAGAAAAAGCAAGGGACTTACAACAAAGAATAGCAGAGCTGACGATACAACGATGCCGTGTTAGGCTGCGATCTGTGGCCATGGAAGGAACCTTCGGCCGAGTGTACCGAGGGACCTACGCTGATGAAGATGCTAGAGAACAGGAGGTACTCGTAAAGACTGTTGCCGAACACGCTTCTCAAGTACAGGTATTACTGGTTCTGTAATTACTCGTACTTAGTTAGATTTCAAATAATACTCATTGTGTTGACATTTGGAATTTCTTAATAAATACTTACTACATAACCAGATATAACTATAACTGAACGTATAACTTCAATTACTTATGATACTGTATTTTCGTAGGTATCACTGCTGCTTCAAGAAGGTTGCATGTTATACGGGCTTCACCACGAGCGAGTCTTGTCGGTCCTGGGTGTTAGTATCGAGGATCAGACGGCTCCATTCCTGCTGTACCCATGGAACTCCACCTGGCGGAACTTAAAACAGTTTCTCCTGGCTTGTCGAGGAGTTACGGTGGGGGGTGCAGCGGGTGGGGCTCCACCACCGCCACCTCTTACGACGCAGCACGTTGTGAGGATGGCACTCCATGCATTAGATGGATTGCTTTACCTCCACTCTCAGCATGTCTTACATAAAGATATTGCTGCTAGGAATTGCATGTAAGTTGGCATTGTTCTCTTGTCTTTTAGATATTAATAAGGCTGTGATCTTTTGTGCTAAAATAGTAATAATAAAGCCTCCTCCACCTCTTTATTAATTGTGACTTTCTTTAACAGAGTTGACGAAAATCTCCGAGTGATGATCGCAGACAACGCTCTCTCACGAGACTTGTTCCCCGCTGACTACCATTGTCTCGGCGACAACGAGAACAGGCCGATCAAATGGTTGGCGCTAGAAGCTCTCACGAAGAGACAGTTCAGCCCAGCAGCCGATGTTTGGGCACTAGGAGTGTTGCTTTGGGAACTAACGACCTTGGCACACCAACCATACGCAGAGGTGGATCCTTTCGAAGTAGCCGCCTACTTGAGGGATGGGTACCGGTTGCAGCAGCCGGCGAACTGTCCTGATGAACTGTAAGTAGAATCTATAACTCAACACAATTCTGATATGATTTGTTTGGATCGTAAATTTCTTGTCTGGGCCGCAGCCAATTGCAGTAGTATTTTGGTAGTTGAGTGGTGTTTATGCTTGCTAATGTAAAGTTCATTCTCCTCAATGACTAAAGTACGCACCAATGTGAAATACTAGTTCAATATACTCATGTAGATGTTTGTTTCCTTAGGTTTGCGGTAATGGCGTATTGTTGGGCGATGTCGCCCGACGATCGGCCGACGCTACCGCAACTACAGATCTTCCTGCGGGACTTCCACACGCAACTCACGAGATTCGTGTAAAGCATTCCTTATTAACTCTTAAAGACAACCCAAAGACGACAATAAGTGTTATTTAGAGTCAACTATAGTGAGATATAGAAGGACGTGAGAGGCCTTACCGTGAAGTGAGTGACAAAGTGACTGCGTTCAGTGAAATTGTCAAAGAGACTGATTTTAATGCGTTTATTTCATTTGTATATTATTAAAATGACATAGTAAATCACATATTTGATTTTTATCTTGTGGTACTTGTTTACTATTGATGTACTGTTTTGACCACGATTTTGCTACATGTAAGTTTTTTTTTTGTACAATTCAATTCAATCATTTTTTGGTACACTGCGCTGTATTTGGTAAAATATCGACAATTATAACTAGATAATTGTTCAAATTACTTCCAATCAAGGGAAAAAAACCATTATGGGTACCTACTTTAATTTGTTTAGGACCACAATTACGCCATATATATTGCTCTATCTAAGTACCAAATGTAGCAATTATGCTCTGTTTAGAATGATCTCATTCAGTGCTATTTGTTACAAATAACATGGCGGACGAATGCAGCGTAGTGGACTAAGTAAGTGGTTCATACTTTATTTATTTATCTACGAAGTTATTACAAGTAACTGAGTAAATCGTAGTTAAAGCAGTACTTCTTTAAAGTTTCTTATCAACCAAGATGAAAAAATTGGTTTTCGTAACTAAAAACTGTAAACTTGTTTTTTTTAGTTCCATATTTTAAAGGGAAGTTAGTCGTAGGTATGACATAAAAACATAAATCTTCTTGGCGGTCAACAAATGGAAGATAAGCCATCCTGCCGCGTATTGCTTTAAAAAGTTTGCCTAAATGCAACTTTTAGACATTTTTAATCGGGATTTGAAGCAGTAGCAAATCAATGTAGAATTGTAGATACTTCGCGCTGTCGAACTAAAAAACATTGAACGGTTTATCGAACTTTTCTTTTATTAGAAGCAAATATAAAAGGCAACCCAATGTTGACGACACGGGGTTGCTATTTTATATATACTTCATTTTAAATCTTACTGGCATATTGTCACAGTGTAACTATCTACTCCATGAAAAGGAACGTGCAATTCGGTATATCCAACATCTCACTGGTCAACCCTGTGTTGAACATACTGTGAGAGATGGTTACACTGTGGCCAAACTGTGACAACATTTCAAGATTTTAGTTAGCAACTCATTATTAAATATGTGATTACTATTGATACCATTCGTCAGTTCTTTAATACTACTTTGTAGGAAACATTTTTGTTTCAAGTTAAAACTTTGACACTATTTAATTTTAATTATTTGAACCTCGATACTGCCATATTAGAATAGATAAATTTTGTAAATATTTATAGTGATAGCGACTGTATTGTATAATACGTAATATTGAATGTGCCTCAGAGTTTATCAAGACGTTTAATAAGTGTTTAGAATATTATAATTATTGATTAAGACTGGACTAGAAACAATTTTACCCAAAAAGTTTTTAATAAAGTACTCTGCCTTACAATACCTTGTCTATGATTCTTAATTCGAAAGTAGTTTTATCAGGCACTTTGTACCTACTAAAATTATCTGTAACATAATATTTGTAATCTATGCTGTCATTTTGAATGTTCAAATAAAGATTTTCTACATTCATTTACCTCTTTTTATTGTTTTTTTTAAATTGAAATATCTTGTTCGATGATGTAATCTTAAATAATAACAAGATAATTCAATTAGTAGTCAAATGGGCACATAATAATAAATTGTAACGATGGAATAACTAGGTACTTTTAATAAAATTTACAGTAACTAATGATTTAATCATGTAAAAGTAGAAAAGTACTGATTAAAGCTTCAAAAATAAAGATTCATGTTATACAAGAAAAGTATTAATTAAATCTTTGAATCGACTAAAATAAAATTTAATTGTGAGACAAGTTAACCAAATTAAATGTCACTAATAATGTTTTAATAAAATTACCGAAAATGAGAATCTTGTCGTTTTTTACTTAGAAGATTCTTACTCCTTTATTATACAACATTAAATTATTGTAATCGATTATTAAGAAATTGTAATATTAATGTAAAATTCATAAACATTTTTAACTTCGATCTAGTTCTAGAGCAATTCTTGTCAATAATTTTGTTATGAATGTTTTCCAAATAGAGTTAATACCGATATTAATGTATGATTTAACCTGTTATTTGGGACAGCACTACATTTTGTACATGTGTAAATATTGTAATATTACAAAAATGTGAATATAAAATGAGTGATTAATATTCTAAATGTGTTTTTGTTCCTCACTATTCCACATGACCGGGTATTTTGCGATTCCTCAATATCTCTTCCCAGTAATTTGATTTCCCTTTAACTCCTTAACTTTGACCCACCGTAATTTGTCCAAAATTCCGTGGGCTTTGCGAGAGAAAATACGTAATTTTCCGGGGCTCGTACAAGCTCAGAGCAGCTTTGTTCGAACGTCTTCTTGACCTTGACCTGATTCCCTACATTCAACATCTTTTGATCCAACCATTGGATCATTTGTAATATTATATTAGATAATAGTTCTGGAAAATTCATGTTGCTCGGAACATAATTTCTGATCTGGTACAGTTTTGTAATAGCTTTTTGATAAAAACTTATTTACAAAAAAGACTACCGTCTTCAAAACTACGAAGTGAAAAATTTAACTAATTTCTAAGTTCCGACTTTGGTGCTGTTTGTTATTGGTATATAGACCGCCACCGACTAAGGCTGCCCGCCCACGTCAGACTTTGTAGGACCGATTATCGGATCGGTCGATTATTTCATAGTTTCGTGAGACCGACTTTTTGTGGGACATCTGCGTTGGTGTATTGGAGTTCATAATAAAATTATGTTCCATTTTTCTCCGACAAAACATCGGTCACCGATTGTCTGACGTGGGCGAAGACCCTTAATCCTGTTTTGAAGTCGACCTTTTTTAAGTCGGTATACTTAACCCGTCATGAAAGATATAAAACCAACTGGAGAACACACTACAATTCCACACACAACAACACAATCCCACTACAATTCCTTGCTACCGTTGCAAGCCTTTCTAAAATCATGTACTTAAAAGAAAATATCGTTCGAAACTTCGAATTTCAAAATACAATTTTATTTTAACCACATCTCATGTCATGTGAGTGGGAGTAACAAGCGTCATCCATCTATTCTCAAACAAAAGAGCATGTATTTATTGCCTTAGGTTACATACCTACCTCAATATTCAGGTAATTTGCCATCCCGGCACCTCTCGTGCTGCTGAGTAGTGCTACAAATTACACTATTTATAAAAAAAAACATTTCTTTTTTTTTAAACGCTTTTTGAGCTGCCAATTAATAAGTTACTCCTAGTTAAGGATACCATTTCTACAATTCTAATGATATTCATGCGTTTTTTCTGTTATTCTTAAGCGGTTCCTTTGAAGGACTTACTGAGAATTTTAGTTTCAGTGGATTTAGTTCATAAAGTTGAGGAATCATTAAATATTTAGAGAACAAAATCAAAAACAAGGTTCACCAACTCAAGGCCCCGGCGAGATTCGAACTCGCGATCTCCTGTTTACTAGACAGGCGCTTTAACCAACTAAGCCACGGCGCCTCGGGAGTGACCTGCGAAATTTTGGAATACATTGTACTGCTCTCAAAGAAGATTTTAGCTGAGGTGAACTTACAATGAATATGTGTCTGATAAAACAATATTATTGTGTTTTACTTTAATACAATCATGTTGATAACAACAGTAGCCGAGTAAGTTGGTAAGTAGGTACTGTTATTATGTACCTACCGATAAAGTGTGAAGATTATTAACTTAAGATAATGAATCTTGCCAGTAATAGTAATGAGTACCTAATTAGTCTTAACTGAATTTATGTTTGCAACTGATAAACAAGCGTCCCCAAAATCTGTTTACAGCGCCCCTTCCTTTTGAAGCGTAACTAGGGCTTAGGTTTGCAGTACCTACCTACAATTAGGAACACATACACAGAACAGAAAATACAGACATAATAATATATACCTATTATACATAAGTACCTACATACACCCATGCTTAAGGGCTATGATAAATAATTACAGTTATTACTTAGGAAATGTCATAAAAATTCAAGTAAGGTACTTACATAAGTACTGCTTACCGAATTAAAGTTCATGAAAACCACTTTTACTAAAGGATCAACTGTGAAATATGAAAAAAAAACAACATGATGGTTGGTTGGTTGTTTTATTAAGTATAAGTAGTTTTCTTTGGTCCCTTAATAAAAGTTGCTCACCCTCTAAAAGAAGTTGTTTATTATTAAACAAATTCTTCTAAACAAATTCAATTGATTTAAAAATCAGCTTGTAGGTATAGACAGTTCAGGGCGTCACACACGGCGAAGATATTTTAATATTTTATGTTAAGATAAAATATCGCTCACTATACAGTTTGTATAAACGATCACAAACGTTTATGACGCCTTTTACATTTATTTGTCTACGTCCAACTATTGAGAAACTTGGATTAGTTCATTCTTCAATTTGACATACTGAGATACCAACGGATCCTTCATTTCACTTATTTACGTATGGCAGCCGTGGCCGAGCGGTTAAGGCGTCTGACTAGAAATCAGATTCCCTCTGGGAGCGTAGGTTCGAATCCTACCGGCTGCGAACACTTTTTGTATTATTATTATGACTTTAATTATCACTTTATCACATTTATTTGGGTAATTTATTTTTTATCAGCCGTCTTTATTGCAATTTCAAATAAAACGATCGTTTTATTGCACGCACTGGCAATATTTTGTGAGGTATTTCATTAGGTGGTTATCTGATGACGCTTTCCCATACCAACCCCTTGCTCGCTTCTGGGGTTTGACAGTTTTTAGGGACCCCTAAACCAAGGGTGTCAAATGGAACCCTATTGCTAAGATTCCGCTATCTGTCTTTCTGTTCGTCCGTCATTCCCTTTATCCATCTGTCACCGGACTGTACCTTTAAAACGTAAGAAACACTTGTACACTCAGAGACACAGAGTATGTATTAGGTACTATGGCCCTTTTAACAATAAATAATGAAAATAAAATAAAGTTAAAAACAAATAGAGGTCTAATACAAGAAACGTGCTTTTTTATATGTACCTATAGTCTGTAATATAATATTAAGTATCATTTCAGCCGAAAGACGTCCACTGCTGGACATAGGCCTCCCCAATGGGGGGGTTTTGCCATAATCGCCACGCTTGTCAGGCGTGTTGGCGATCGCAGTATAGTTGTTACAAAGGCACAGAGAACGCTGCTGCCCATTCTCTGGTAGGTAAGTCTCTTACGACACCTACGGGAAGATATGGGATGGTGCTATTCTTTACGTCCGACACCATACGGACAATATCTAATCTTATATATAAAAATGAATCGCTAAATGTGTTGGTAAGCGCATAACTTGCGAACCGCTTGACCAAATTGGATAATTCTTTTTTTATAATATTCCTTGAAGTACGAAGATGGTTCTTAAGGAGAAAAAAAAAAATACTTTTGTAGGGTAGGTGTACGGTAGGTGTAGGGTAGGTAAATAGGCAGGTAAGTAGGTAGATAAGGACAGGACAACGTCTGTCGGGTCAGCTAGTATTATATAAAATTCTCGTGTCACAGTTTTCGTTCCCGTACTCCTCCGAAACGGCTTGACCGATTCTGATGAAATTTTTTGTGCATATTGGGTAGGTCTGAGAATAGGCCAACATCTATTTTTCACCCCCTCTTTTCACCCCTTTTTCATCCCCCGTAGATCGGGACAGGACAACGTCTGTCGGGTCAGCTAGTTAAGTATAAAAAAGTAAAATTGATTTGTTAGTTTGTAAGTTTGTAATCCCCCGAAACTAATACTCCGATTTCAAAAATTTTTTCACGAATAGGTAGCTAGGTACGTTATCCCCGAGTGACATATGCTATATTATTATATTATTAAAAAATTAGGGAGCCTTATGAAAGTCACGCGGACGAAGACGCGGACAAAGTACTAGTATTCAATATACAATATTCAATATGCGACACGCACTTGACCTTTTTAGGGTTCCGTACCCAAAGGGTAAAAACGGGACCCTATTACTAAGACTTCGCTGTCTGTCCGTCCGTCTGTCTGTCACCAGGCTGAACCGCGATAGCTAGATTGTTGAAATTTTCACAAATTATGTATTTCTGTTGCAACAAATACTAAAATCAGAATAAAATAAATATTTAAGGGTGGGTCCCATACAACAAACGTGATTTCTTGCCGTTTTTTCGCTCGATGTCTAATGTTGTATAGATAATGGTACGGAACCCTTTGTGCGCGAGTCCGACTCGCACTTAGCCAATTTTTTTTACACGGAATAGTATGGTGCGGTACATTTTAATGGCGTCGAAAAAGTGCGGGACACGTCTGGCACAATTCACATTTGATAAATTAGCTATAAGTAATGTTTTATCTATGGTCACCGAAGCCATTAAAATGCCGTTTTATATTTGTGTTACGAGCATTACGGACATTCCCATGTAGGCTATAAATTAACGGATGTTGAGCTCGGTCATAAAAATGGGAACAAATTCACATAGAGTACGGTAATGTATTGAATTTGTTTAACTAAGCTCATCGGTAGGTAATTTTATTTGTATCATGAACACTATAGAATGATAATACGAAGGTAATACCGAGCATGAAAAAAAACTATATAAGGAAATCAACGTTTGTCTAGGCTCTGCTAGACGAAACGAAAAAATTATCATCAAAAAAAAAACTGAATGAACTTATAGACACGTAATAACAAAATTCATAGCTTTTCAACATTTAGTTAATTTTAACTTGATATTACATCCAGTCCGTATTGTCTTTATTATATTGCTCAATAATCAGGATTACAAAATTTGAAGTCATAAACAACCTTTAGGGAAGATTCAATTTAAGAGTTACCCTTGGTGGGTCTGTGTTTCCCCTCATCTCTAGAGATCTGGACACCTATCCAATCTTTCTTAAGAAAAACCCGACCCTTTAAGCTACTAAGACAGGGCTTAGCTTCCAAGCTCAGCTTAATTGCCCCAGCACGTGTTCGCAATCCTACCATATGGCAAAGACTACCACCACACTGCCTAAACTAAGTAAGCCAGGAAGGATTGCCACAGTATAAGAAACTTCACATCGTTACCAGCAGTAGTGCAAGGGATCATAAATATTAATCGGCGAGCTTTTTTCTGAATAATTTATAAATTCAAATGTCCTACATTTATGGAAAGAAAAATCTGCAGTGTGTATTCATGTTGGCACTATCCGCGCCTTACATGGAAAACAATAATTCAAGTGTGGATAACACGACAGATCATCATTTCAAAATGGCGGAGACTATTTTTTCGTATAATATTCTATAGCGGGATAAATTGGACAGGTTTCCATAAACATTAACCCTTACTTGGAAAGTTTTCCTGTAAGCAGTTGTCTAGTAACTAGGTACCTAGGTGTAGTTTAGAAATGGAACTTTAATTTGCATAAATTATACAAAGTAGGTACCTACTTAGTTGATGTAAATTATTTCAATGCTGTGGCATGAGTGAACATGTAAAAATAATCACTAATTTGTTTTGTAGGCCCTATTTTTTTCTTAGTTACCACACCGCGTTTTTTTGCAGTGCTCGCTGTATCGGTTTCACGATAATGTTGAGCAGAATAAATCTTGCTCATAAAATTTATCACAATATTTTACCTTAGAAACTGAAAAATGTCATTGTCATCAACTTCACGCTGAAAAACACATAGGTGAGTAGTCTAGGTTAGTTATTTTTGTATTGTGACTTTATATATTTGTGATCGCACCTAAGATCTAGATGAAATTCATCATTATCATCATGATCATGTCAACCTTTAGATGCCCACTGCTGGGCATAGGTCTCCCACAAGGGGGTTTTGCTTGCGTGGCCGATGCGTATTGGCGATCGCAGTAGGTGGTATTGTACTCAAAAAGACGCTGCTGGCCATCCTCGACACCCACGAATAGGAATGGGGTTGTGCTATGCGCGGCCAGCACCACATGGCTTAAAATTACCAGTGGGCCAACTTTTTTTTTAAAGGTTCTATTTCTCGTTTTAATTTTTTAATTTAATTTTATTTGGAACAACAAACAATTACATAATAAAACATACAGACATAAAACTTAAAATTAACAACTATGCAATCAACAACGTTATTCACAGCATACAGGCAAAATAATAATAACACGCTTCAAAGAGAAGTCAGAAGTAACAAAGATATTAATTCAAAAAGAAAACAGGCATTCTAAACTTTTAAATTATTTATAACTAAGTATAATTATATGCATACCTACAATAGTCTTCGTTGGAGACCCTTCACCCACAAAATAACAGTCATAGCGTAGTTAACACTTAGAAGAAATTGTCAATAAAGAGGTCTTATTGCCAAATATTTTACTGACAATACATAAATACAGAATGAGTCCATTACTCGTCTGACGTCGCACATTTTATCGCGATAAGCGCTTACGACTCTCGATAGTCGATTGTTGTTAAGAAAATGGGGAAATATTGAGTCTATCAAAATGCTAAGACAGGGTAGAAGTTGGGGTCTCGTGTTGAATAAGAATGAAATAAATATGTATGAAATTGGCGATAACTCTGCTCATATAAATAAAGTTTAAGCCCTCTAAGAACGCAAGTTAGTGTTCGGTTGGCGCAGTGGTTGAGCGATCGACTGCTACGACGCAGCGTGTTGTGGGTTCGATTCCCGCCCAGGGTAAATATTTGTGTGATTATTTGTGTGATGAGCACTTGTGTTTGCCTTGTGTCTGGGTGTTGTTTATCTATAATATGTATGTATTTAAAATGTACGTTTGTATGTATATCAGCTGTATGACACCCATAGTACAGGGTCTCCCTAGTTTGGGGTCAGATGGCCATGTGTGAAATGTCCCCACATATTATTATTATTATGATATAATAAGAGGGATGATTTAAACAAAATACATTTTCATACGAAAATGAATTTTGTTTAAAACATCATCATCATGTCAACCTTTAGACTCCCACTGCTGGGCATAATAATATGTCTCCCCCAAGGGAGGGTTCAGCCTAATCGCCATGCTTGACAGATGCATGTTGGCGATCGCAGTAGGTTTTATGGTACCCAGAAGGACGCAGGCTGCGGCCCATCCTCTGGTCAATATCCCTCTGTCGCCTTCTACGACACCCACGGGTAGAAATGGGATGGCGCTATTCGGGACCGGCACCACACGGCCTTAAAATTAAATACTTATGAGTTATGTTGTATTAATAAGTAAATAATTTGTAAAGGCACTACTGTTACTTCTATTTCTCCAACATTTACCTTGAGTTCTGAATTTCGGATGCAGGAAATCGATTCTTAGCTAAGTACGAGTAGACTTACTTTTCGTAATAAGATAAGCTTAAAAAAATAAAAATAAAAAGGGGAATGTAATTTGCCAAATCCAGCCCTGCCTTTCTGCGGTCGTAATGAACTTCAAGTTATGTGTCCTCTAACATGGGGTAGTAATTACTGATGGGTCTCTTTGTGTTCAGATAACAGTGTTGGGGTCTGAACGTAATCCTTGCTAGCTGATAACATGGAGGTCGAAACAACAGCGATTGGAAATTACAAGATAGTGTGGTTATGGCCTTATGGGCCCAAGTAATGTTGGTCTTGCGTTGGAAGATAATGGTTGAGGTATGTTTGGTATAATTAGTGTTCGTCGTTAATTAATTGATATAATGTGAGAGATACTTGTTAAGCTAAAATGTAATTAAGCAAGAAAAAGTGTGATTGTGTGGAGGAGTTAAAAATTAAAAATAACTATTTTTAAACCGGAGAAAAACGCTTAATTTTAGGATATCAAATATTGTTTAACTTCAATAGTTATAATATCATTATTATAACTATTGCACACATAATTATTACTATTGAGACAGTTGCTAACACAAGGTTAACCAAAATGTCTTACACACTAGCATTAACTCCAAGTTAAGAAAAGAACCCACCGTGATGTAAGTGAACCTTATTTAGTACTAATCCTACTAATATTATAAATGCGAAAGTTTGTGAAGATGTTTGGATGTTTGTTACTCAATCACGCGCAAACCGTTAAACAGATTTGCATGAAAATTGGCACATAGATAGAGCATTTCCTGGATTAACATATAGGATACTTTTTATCCCGGTAATATGTTCCCTTGGGATATTCGTTCTTTTCACGCGGGCGAAGCCGCGGGCAGAAACTAGTTTAGTATAATTTTCATTCTAAATTGTTGATGTTCAAACATCTTAGCGCTCGGTACACAGAAGGGAACCTACTACTATCTGAGACTTCGAGCGTCAGAGTCGTAAGGCGTAAGCGTCAGATGACGTCACCGTAAGACTTGTTGTTCATGTATGCTTGAGAATGGTACTGATACGACCTCACATGTTTACACATCAATTCTCATGAGTACCTTGTCACTCACACCCGTTTTTTACTACAAACATTTAATCAAACTGAAAATATAATCCATCATAAAAGTTAAAACTCAGTAGGTAAGTGTAAAAAAAGTACTATCGCAAGTTAACCCAACCGAGGGTGCATTCTAACAATAACTGTAAGTGCACGAGTATGCTGGTGAAAATCAGTGAAACCTCATGTCCCATGGGATGGGATCTTACACCCACCCCTTCGCAGCTGATGGAGAGAGCAATCGCAACTAGCGATCTTTAATTAAAATTGGAGACCTATCCTATATCAAATTAAGTGTGTTTGGAAGTTTATAAACTGTTGTTTTATGAAGGAGTCCAGAATAAAGAAGTAATAGAACAGTCAGATAAGATTTTTATAGCTTTTCTTAACTTTTAGTACTTAATGATTGTTTTGGCTTAGGTAGATAACTGGTTGTTTCGATGTGGGTTAAAATAAAGGAAAGTAAATGATAATAATATAATCGTTTATTTTCAATTTTACACGAGTCCAACAGAAAAATACATTTGTTTTATTACGTATATATAAGTATATTACCTACTGATTAACGACCTCAGGCACGCCAGCTTAAGCTAAGATTAAATTCGTGCTAAGGGTGCCAGGATTGGGCAAGTACGTTAGAAAAAATATTTATAAAAACATGCACTTATTGATCTTAAAAAGAAAACAAACGGAAATGTAGCTTTTGCCCCATTTCTGTGAAGGAAAAGTGTGGGTAGGTACCTACTCGATGAGTAAGGGGTGACCTACATTTTCTTGTTTGAAGGACATTACGCTCACGTTTCAGAAAAATATGACATAATATTTACATTATGGTATTCAGCATGCAAAGAAAGCCAAATCGTGTGTTTATCAAATGATTATACGTTGCTTAACTCTATAAAATTTTCAACATAAACTATTGTTTCTAGAATTATGACAGAATTGATATTACTTCTTTGTGACTATTTCTTTAAAATTGTCTAACACATTCCTTACGACTGAATAAAAGAAGTTAATAGCCTTTTACTCCAGTAATATATTTCGTAGGTGCCTAATTTTGGAGAAAAATGCGACAATTACTCTGCTGGCTCCAAATACAGGTAGTCTGGAATTTCTCATTTAGAACTGTGAAAAATGTTTGCGTATTTAAGCATGAAAACTGGCGTAATTGGGACGCTTGTGGATTAACATTTTTTCACGTTCTTTAGTTTTTTCCTGCAAAGTTTTCACGCAGAGTTTCAAAATAATTACTGCGACAGATGTATTTTTTTTTATAAAATACCTATTACTTACCTATTACCTAACTTTATATTAAATTGGTTTGTACCTAAAATAAATTAAATTTCCAATACTCTGTACAAAAAAGTACCTATGTACTGTACATTTAATTACTAATTATGTAGGTATGTAAAATAAAATGATGTCCTCTTTCTTCTTCAAGTTCTAACATGACTCACACTTAATCAAATTAAGTACACACTTAGGTACTTCATTCATATTTTAAATATTTGCCAAGTTAAACGAATTGCGAAAGAAAAACAATAAGGAAAGCGGGGGAGAACGGAACACTGTAATATTTATCTACTTGACATTAAAGTTCGGTGCACACGAGTAATTTCTTAATTTTGTATGCAACATCTAGTACTAACGTTGTCAGTTATCAGAAGTTTGGTGACGACAACATGTTTCAGCTTTTTGTAGTGGGGAGTGCAAGTCTGCAACTTTGCATTCTGCAGCAACAATAACTACTACCTGACATTTTGCACGTGTGGCAGAAAGAGAATAAACAGATTTGTGAGTAAAAATTGTTTACACAAATTCACTGTTTGGAATATTCAGTTACACAGTACTTAGTATAAAATTGCACGTCTGTTCCAAGCCTTAGTAAGGAATTCTGAAAAAGGGAGAGTAAACGCGGAATTATTTAATCTGTCCATGGAAACGGTGATTGATGGCTATCATCATATTCATTTACTTACATGACGCGAAAAAACGCTTTAAGTATGATCATTACTGTTGTTTGTGTAATCAAGATTTTTTGTGAGTCTTTAGTTCAGAGTTAGTCGTTTATAAGAACATTTTAGCAAGCATAGGATAGCTGATTGGAACTATCGATTTACATAATAAATGCTTAAATTACGAGTCTTAATAATAATAATTTAATAATAATTGCCTTTTGACAGTTACTTGCACTTAGTATTTATTTTATTACTTCTTAAGTTGGAATAACAAGTTTAAAATAATGAGTAAACGTAACTTGTGTCTTGTACCTAATGACACAAATTATAAAATGCCATGTTGTCCATTAATAATGGTTATTAAATGTTTAGTTATGAATATTATTAAGCGGCGGTAACACTATTAAATGAGCATACATTCCGTAATATTCATTAAGCGTATTTATTGCCTCGTAAAACAAAACGGATACACTTGCAAATGACATTTATAATTCCGAACAAAACATTTTGTTCCACAATGTATTGATTTAATTAAAATTCTGACGTCATTATCATTATTGTGATTGCTTACTGTATTACACGTGTCGCTATAATTCGACTCATTATACTATCATGTCATTAATGCTTGCAGCGTAAGCTCAGTGCTCGGTGAGTGACTGACCTGTCGCGACTGTCAGTCGTGATTGATCGCGTGTAGTAAAATCGCTCTTGTCAGGTGCGAGCGGGACGCGCAATCAATCATTCTCATTTTTAATCAATTTACTTGCTCATCTATGAAATTGTGAGATTTATTAATGAATATTGTCTGGTGTCGATGTGTCGTGAGGTTCGTTAGCGAGATTAAAAGTGTTGGTACTGAGTTTGATGATGGGGAGCGATTTAATAAATTGATATTGCAGTCGTTGTGTCGAAAAATGAAATGTTTTGGCTTTTAACAAGTTGTTTGTGATCGATAATTAGTTTGGTATGAATGAGTTGTTCCGTTATAATGATTTCTTTAGTAATTGACACTGCTTTATTACAAGCTTTTATTTAACTTCACTTTTGTATGTATGTTTGCAAATCTTGCAAGGAAGATTTGAACCACTTTCAATAGACCGATTGAGCTGAAACTTGGTATACCTACGTAACTTGGATGACAATACAATAATATGGTACCATGGAGCTGGTCTGATGATGAGGTTGGACGGTGACCATAGAAACTTCGGTTCTTGTGGACCGATTGAGCTGAAATTTGGTATGTCTTCGTAACTTCGGTAACAATACAAAAATATGGTATCATGGAGCTGATCTGATGAGGAGTTGGAGGATGCCCATAGGAACTCCGATTCCTGTGGTCCAATTGAGCTGAAATTTGGTATGTCTTCGTAATTTCGGCAACAATACAAAAATATGGTATCATGGAGCTGATCTGATGAGGAGTTGGAGCATGCCCATAGGAACTCCGATTCCTGTGGTCCAATTGAGCTGAAATTTGGTATGTCTTCGTAATTTCGGCAACAATACAAAAATATGGTATCATGGAGCTGATCTGATGAGGAGTTGGAGGATGCCCATAAGAACTCAGATTCCTGTGGTCCAATTGAGCTGAAATTTTGTATGTCTTCGTTATTTCGATAACAATACAAAAAAAATATGGTATCATGGAGCTGATTTGATGAGGAGTTGGAGGATGCCTATAGGAAGTCCGATTCCTGAGGTCCAATTGAGCTGAAATTTTGTATGTCGTCGTAATTTCGGTAACAATACAAAATATGGTATAATGGAGCTGATCTGATGAGGAGTTGGAAGAAGCCCGTAGGAACTCCGATTCCTGTGGACCAATTAAGCCAAAATTTGGTATGTCTATGTAATTTCGGTGACAATACAATAACAAGGTATCATTGACCTGGTGTCATGAGGAGTTGGAAGGTGCCCAAAGGAACACTAGTTCCCATGGACCGATTGAGTTGAATTTCGGTATGACTACGTAACTTTGGTGACAATACAATAACAAGGTATCATTGACCTGGTGTCATGAGGAGTTGGAAGGTGCCCATAGGAACACTAGTTCCCATGGACCGATTGAGTTGAATTTCGGTATGACTACGTAAGTTTGGTGACAATACAATAACAAGGTATCATTGAGCTGGTGTCATGAGGAGTTGCAGCGTAGCCACAGGAACACGAGATCCAGTAGGTCGATTGAGTTGAAATTTGGTGTACTTACGTAACTTTGTTGACAATACGATAATATGGTACGATGGAGCTGGTCTGGTGATGGAGTTGGACGGTATTTACAGGGTCACCACTTCTCGTGGACCGAGTAAACTGAAAGTTGATATACTTACGGAAATTTGATAACAATACAATAATATTATGGTACGATGCAGCTGCTCTGATGATGGAGATGGAATATAGTCATAGGAACACCACTTCGCGTGGACAGTTTGTGCTGAACTAAGGTATACCTAAGTTACTTTGGTAACGTTGTGTAGTTCGGCGAGATTGGCGTCGATAACATTGGTTTGCAACCAGTCTAGGAGAAGGAAAACTCCAAAATCAAACACGGATCACAGTATTCGTGAGGCACAAGTAAGGTACAACTCGAAACAAGTGGCGCATAATTCTAGTACCCAATTTAAGGTGAGGCCGTGCCGAGAAATGAGTGGCATCAGGGTGTAATATGATGTCATGAACACCACCTCAGGGAACCAGGGCGCACCCTGTTGTATATTTTGCCCTTGCCCTTTTATTCGAAGCTCTAAAAGGGTGGACGCTATAATTCTTCTATACTCGTGGGACTAAGATGGGAAAAGAAACAGCAACACAAAAAAAAAGAAGATTGGCGAAGGAAAAATTGAAACGGCAACAGAAATTTGCCAATGAAAGTACTGATGCAAAACGTCAAAGGCTCGATAACGTGAAACAACGTATGAAGCGAACAAGAGCAGATGAACGGTAATGTAATGGCCGATGGCACCGGCCGACACCGATGTATGTATGTATTGACATCGATGTATCAAAAGGACTGGTGAATGGTGCTATCGGATGTATCGAAGAAATTATATGGCCCTGCTTCCGTAGAGCACAAATGTACGATACTGATATTCCATCAGTTCGTATAAACTTCGGAAACGATGGTGTGCATGTGATACAACCCAAATCAGTGCAGTTTCAGACCAAATATAGTCACGGCACCGCGGAACGAAGAATGTTACCCATAGTATTATGCTGGGCTTCAACAGTACATAAAATGCAGGGGAGCACTGTTGAACATGCCGTGGTATATTTGGGTTCAAAACTCTTCGCTGCTGGACAAGCGTATGTAGCTCTGAGTAGAGTTAAGTCTTTAGACGGTCTACAAATTGAAGAATTAGATTGCACAAAATTAACTAGAAAGAGACCTTGTAACAATGAAGCGTTAATGGAAATGGATAGACTAAGGAATATGTCCAACTAAAAAGTTAAAAATAAATTAACGGTAAAAAAAATATTTTAAAAACAAGCTTTTATTATGCACGAAAAAATAAAAAAATAAACTAAGACATTCATAAAATTCGTAGTTTCTTAAACTTTATAAGTAACAAACTACAAAAATGTTCAGTTTAACTGACAAACATATATTATCTATAACCAGTATATTAATATTCTTACGCGATTTAAAAGCTTGTCGCGCAATTTCGTTAACGCATAGTCCTCGGCCGCGACAAGCTTTCAGATCGCGTAAGAATATTAATATACTGGTTATAGATAATATATGTTTGTCAGTTAAACTGAACATTTTTGTAGGTTGTTACTTATAAAGTTTAAGAAACTACGAATTTTATGAATGTCTTAGTTTATTTTTTTATTTTTTCGTGCATAATAAAAGCTTGTTTTTAAAATATTTTTTTTACCGTTAATTTATTTTTATTTTATTTATTTATAAAGCAGTTTTGACATATTGTTTTAAAATCAGATGCAGACTGCTTTAATTTCGATCGATTCGTGTTACTTCAAGGAAAGATCAATACACTTTTTTCTCGATTGACATTGATATTTAAATATCACTAGTCACCTGATTTTATTAAACACGCTCGTTTCATTGGATTCACGCGTTTCTCAAAACAATCCGATCCGATATTCAAAACAGAACACGATCCAGTCATTGCTATTCAAAAAACACTACAGCGTCCAATGTGGCGTAAAACATTTCACGCTTGCGGTTTCGTAACTCGACCCCACCGCGTGCCGTGTTACCGGTCACATTCGCCCCTGTTTACCCGCGAAGAGGTGACACTTCATTTTCCTTTCATTGGACTCGGATTGTGAAACTTTACATCCCTTTTACTTTACATAATGAATTCCCGACGGCCCATAAGTCTTCGAAATATCGTTAAGATTATGAATGGCTGCTCCGGTTATCCGGCGCGTCTCCGGAAAATATATTTGATTGTTTTCAAATCCGGATCTCTTAATTTTTGGGATTTAACGCAGATTATGCTTTTGCTTACTAAGTACTTTTGAATTTGGATTAAGACGACGGATTAATTTGATGGAGAAGTTAGAAATAGGTGGCTTTATAAAAGCGGTGAAGGTTGTGCTATTTGAAATTGAAGATATAATAAAGGTTTTGTTTTAATAATTATCAAGCTTGCGCGTACATCGTAATCAAGACATAAAAATAGGTACCTACACAAATCTTCCATACGTCATTTTTTTTTTGTAATATGTAGTTATTACAAACCTTATTTTAAAACTAAGGCCACGTTCACACCATACTGCGTGTGCAGTTGTAAAGTTTACGGTAGGTACTTTTCTAAACATGATCAACTTTTTGTTCACACAGGACCGAGAATTCACTGTAATCTTTGTATCTAATAGAGCTCACAGTGTGTCTCCTGATGATACGGTTAATAGTGCTCGCAGCGCGAGTCTGGGTGTTGTGTAGGGTAATTAATAAAATATCTTCCCTAAAATTGAAACAAGGAAAAAGACACCAGAAAAAGAGGTACCTATTTCAAATTCTATGCACGTTATAGTTTATAGTACGAGTAGATGTACCTATATATGAAAATAAAGCCAATAGAAACAAAAACATAAAAACATTTCAGAATGCACATAAGTACACGTTTCATTTCAGTTTTAATATTCCCGTAGATATTGGCGTTCTTACTAGGGAAGAATATTTTTTCTCCATTTTGTTTGTGACGGGAGAGCTGGCTGGCTGTCGTCACGTTCGTTTTGGTCCATCGAGCTGTCATGGCGTCGGGAAACTTGGCCAAGATTGGGTGCATCTCTTAGCGGTTCATTAAGGTAAACTGTCTGTGGATGTGTGTTGGGTAATAGATACGAAGATGTCCTTTTTTTGGTAGCAGTGGAGTATTTTTTTTAATTCTGGGAACATTTTCGTTACATTAGTAGTTTTGATAATTATTACCATTGTAGCATTCTAAAGTTGTCGGTACGTAATTTGAGGTTTCTTTTCTAAGGGGGAGTTTTGAGATGTATCTACTTAATTGCCGATAACGTAGACTCCACAGACGAGAGTTCTCGTGAAAATAACCAGCTCCATTCGAATCACGAATGCATGATCACGAGCTGCAAGAAAAACAAAGGTTTTCAGTTAAACTATCTTTAAAATACAACAAACCTTTAAAATAACCTCAGTAAGTTCACCTCAACGCTTACTACCCTAGAGAAAAGAGACTTCGTATAGCTTGCTACAGTATTATGCTACAGTAATATCTAAAACAATATTTTACCCACGCAGATAACCATAACATAAACCAAACCTTTTCACCCATTCACGCAGGCCGTATCGATTTGTCTACGTTGAAATAAAACCCATGATATCGTCTTAAAACCTTCACAATTTCCCCTGGATGAGTTCCTGCGATCCTTCAAAGGTTTCTCTAAGCCGACACTTCATTTTCTTCAGCCCTTTTATACGACATGTGTTGCCATGCTCAAATAATATAAGTACTTACACAGTTACACGATGGTACAAGATACAGTCGGTAAAAAAGTGGGCTGCCACTCTGAGTTTGAAATTCACTTGAACGTAAGATCAATCAGTGACCTGCATTGCCTGGCCCTTTTTAAGAAGGAGAAGGGGTGTGGGGTCTGGGATGGACTGGCTTGGATGGCACAGGGACTGTCGATGGTCGGCAGCGAATAGTTATATGATAAACAATTCCATCGGTTCATCGTGAGGAGACCGGCCATATTCTTATCCTCCGGGTAGACACGGCCCTCTCCTCTCCCTTGCATAAATAGAAAGTGTCATTAGGAGAGACATTATACACTGTTCTCAGTATTAGGGATTGGTAATAACACGTATTGGTACTGATATGTCATGCGTTCCTATATTAAATTGACATGGTGAATTCCCTTAGTCGATCTCTGGTATATTTTCATTTTACTTTTTTTATTTTAACTATTTGATCACTTTTTCTTTCCGACTGTACATGACTGTGGATATGAAAATTGCCAGAGATAACATTACAGGTAGGGCAAATTTCGACGTATGTGTTTAATGTTCGATGATATTGGAAGACATTTCCCGTAAGGACTTTTGGTAGAGAACTTCGATTTTGAATAAAATTAATTTTGTTAGCTATTGAAGAATACGATTTATTCATATTGAGAGATGTTTCCTTTTAGAATGGCTAATTTATTCAGAGAAAATAAAGCTGTGTTGATAGATATATTCTTATATGTATGTGATTTAGAGAAACGATTTTACAAAACTAATTGGGTAGGTAATTATGGTAATAACCAGTAATAACTATTAATAACTACTAACTTACTTTAACACAACATACGAGTTAATTAGTGTAACCAGGTTGAGGCTCAATCTACCTACTTTTTGGGATACTATACTCTATTCATTAAAGCATTAGCCAAAAATAGTGACAATTATATTATATTAATTATTATAGGTTATATTCTTGAAATAATATATCATTAGCATTTTAGTGATATATTTTTTAAAGTAAATGGCAGATAGTTTATATTATTTTGTATTTCTCGTGAAATAACGAAGGTTTTACATGCTTATTTTGAAATAATTATAGAGTTAAAACGTAATCTCAACAAAGAAAAATCATCATTATCAGGCCAGCCTTTTCACAATTATGTTGGGGTTGGCTTACAGTCTAACCAAAGAGAATATCTAACCGAATACAGTTGAATACCAGTGTTTTACATGGAGCAACTGCCTATCGGACCTCCACAACCTAGTTACTAGGTTAACACGATACCACTTGGTTCAGACTTTCTGGCTTCTGACTACCCCTAACGACTGCCGAAGATTTACGAATGACAGTCGGAACCAACGGCTTTACGTGCTTTCCGAGGCACGGAGGGAACTCGATATGAAAATGGATGGTCATTTATACAAAGACCGCGGTAAGCGTAGTTTAAACTCTGGGCTGCTACTGAGAAATTTCTAATAGGAAAACCCAATAACACTTTGCCTGACTTGGGAATCGAACCCAGGACCACACGCTCAGCAATCGCTCTTGCCTGACCAACGAGGCTATATTGCTAAGATTTACTTATACTCCATTCATGTCTATAGTACGGATATAAATTTCTTACAACCATTTAACAGTCGCATGTATCCTTTTTAAAAGGATTTTTGTTACAAAATCACGCCTATCATTTCCCTCGAGCGTTGGATCTCTGCCATCCACGCACGACTTAACTTGCGCATCAGCCTCATTCCTCATTCCTTTCCCTAAGATTTGGCAACGCAATACTATCAAGGTGTTCACTCAACCGTTTTTATGTAAACAGAGCAAATATAATTAATCAACGTCGACTCCTCACTCCTCCATCTACGCGCAATTACCTCATTTTCGGTAAAACAAACATACCCACAGAAAATGAAGGGAAATTAACGAAGTGGGGGCGCGAATTACTGTGAAATAATAATTAAATTTCGCGTTGGTTATCTGCAATACAACTTAAGTGTGCCGGAAAACCATTTTATCTTGGCAGGTGGCGAAATGCGGAACTAAAGTTAAATGTATTGAATTTGACGTTTCGTTGACGTTTCCTGTTCGCAAGCAGCGCCACCATGAACTGCAAAATTATGTTGGGCTTTTTGTAATACTGTAATCAGTGCTGAAAACTTTTCCTTTTTGCTTAGAAGTTGTGCTTTGTTATTAATTTTGCAGAAATTTTGTTCGAAAATGTAATTATTCGGTATTCTAAATGATGATTTGCGGTTTGGTGTTAAGTAAATTGTTTGGTGAAGCTGTGGTGAGATTGTTTTGCTTGTTTGGTAGCGTTGTCGCTCTACGCTCGTTGTTTGTTCTCAAAGGATAGATTGAATTGAGTAGGGTAGGTACGTTTAACTTACATGTTAAACACTGAGCGGTTAACCTAATTGCATAATATAATGTAAGAATGGAACGTTTGATGATACATGACTGTGTGAAAGATGTTAAAATGTAAGTGAATGAGATAATGTATACTAGATATAATTAAAATATTAAAAAAAAAATAGAAGATTATTATAATTTTTTTTTTAATATTTACATTATATTTTACGGAAGAAAAAGAGGATGAAAGATGGAATGATGGAAAGGCGATACTTTTATAGATTTTGAACAGAAATTTAAGAAGAATGTGAACTTATAATAATAATATTACCTACTAGATTTTGCCCGCGACTTCGTCCGCGTGAATGTCGGTTATCGTGGATGCAGACGAAGTCTCTGATCAAAAAGTAGCCTATGTCCTTCCCTGGGGTTCAAGCTATGTACATACCAAATTTCATCAAATTCGGTTCAGCCGTTTCATCTTGAAAACGGAACAGACAGAGTTACTTTCGCATTTATAATATTAATATAGTATGGATTACCTTCATCTCAGTCTCTATTCACAAATAGAGGTAATATTAACGTTGACTTGTTATCAAGTAACTTTACGTGCCTTAGTATGTTTCCACGTGTGTGTAGGTACCTGCTACGTCGTAGCCCATTTTCCTTACGAACCAGGGGTTGTATGAAAAGGTGCATGAACGTGGAAGAAGCTAAAGAAGCATTGTAAAGGTCGTAGTATGAATACCTTTGTAATATCTACGTACCCCTCCTTTAAAAGAGTTCATGTAATATGCATGTATTCTGTTGAATATATTACCTCTACAGTCTCTACTTAAACCAGGCTTCAAGCTTGCAACACTAATCACGTTGTATAATCTAGTCTGGCAATACTGTAGTCTCCTAATTCTGGGCCCTACCCATCCCATATGACGTGTAGTACAAGTAATCCTTACACATACATAGGTGGCTATGGTGCCTATGCAGCGTGACGGCTAGACGTGATAAGAGGGAGCGGAAGACGCGGCTTATCACGTCGCTTGTAGGTCGCTCGATACTCGTAGTGTGACGGGAATTCGTAGTAATATGGCTGCGGTTCCGCTGTGCGAGCGATATTTTTACAATGAGATGGATTTCGCTACCGAGCGGCGGCGGCGGTAGAAAGTTTTTGTCTCCTTTATTTATTTATTTAATCTAATATGAAAGGGAAAAATAGGAAAAAATCTTTAATAACTACAGTACATAAATTATCCTTAAATGCTAATTTATAGGTAGGTATCCCGGGATCCCCTGTGTCATGTCATAGGAGCCAGCCTCTTAAGTCAAGTATATTATATGTAGGTATAATTCATTTTCTAACTAGCTTAACTACCATACTAAAGTAAGAATTACTGTTAGAAGTGTTTGTTTATAACGGTTGCTCCCCCTATGCTCTAGTCCCGCTATGCTCGACTCAAAAAATACCTAGGTACTAAAAAGTTTCGCTATGCACGAAATCACATTCGAGGGTAGTGATGTAGAAAACTGTTACAGTGTAATTGTAATATTTTATTTAACCATTTAAAAAATAAAACCTAGTATGTATATCGGGACTAGAGCATAGTGGGACTAACCGGTTTATAAGACCACTCTTTGTACCTATGTCTGTCACAAAGGCTTTTTCTTTTGCTTTTTCTACTTCTTTTCCCGCAGGCGAGGCAGAAAGAAACCACTGAACACTTCGTGTGACGATCCTTAGCAATCGTTATGTTCTTTAGTGATTGAAGAATGTTCAGATTCTGCATTAACAATTCAGAAAATGACGTGAACGACGTGTCACGTGTCACGTGACCCGAAGGCTGGTCTATTCTTGGGTCAAAGAATCAGCATTGCCATACAACGTGGCAATGCTGCCAGCCTGTTGGGCACGTGTCCCGTTGACAGCGATGTGGACGAGTTTTTTGATGCCCTTTGAGCTCCCCTGTCTTTTTCTTGGAATTGTACATAATATTATTAGATTTTTGAGATTTGTATATAACTAAAATGGTGTAATTAAGAAAACAATATTAAAAATTTAAGTATTCAGAAAATTCTAAGGATGACTCTAAATTTAACTCATCACCATTCTTGTCATCCTTTGCAGAGTTCTCCGCGGGATCAACAAACGAGTCTTGTTCAGCGTTCAGAAGAGTGGAGGTAGTTATGATTTAAGTTCGTGTACGTACCGGTAACATAATGGTTTTTCTAGAAAAAGAAGAAAAGCGAAATTCTTTACATTGAAAAGAACGGAGGATATAAACTTGGAATGTAACTGTGTCAGTAATAACTCAAGTGATAAGTAAAACAAGGTAAAACAGTTACGTATTACTGCAAACTAGCACAACTAACACTTAAACAGTGTGAATATGCGCTCGTTCGTTCTAAAACTCTATTGTTTCAACTTGACTCAC
This sequence comes from Charanyca ferruginea, assembly GCA_947361185.1. NCBI lineage: Eukaryota > Metazoa > Arthropoda > Insecta > Lepidoptera > Noctuidae > Charanyca > Charanyca ferruginea. The sequence continues at coordinate 22,608,885 of OX376058.1, read as the reverse complement.
TGCTTGCGCATATCAGCATGAATACTACTTTAAGAACATCCTGTGGACATAATGCATCCGTTATCTATTAGAACGGCTTAGCTGTATTTTAAACATAAGTAACACATCCATATCTATCTATCTACTACTTTCTCATATTTTTTATGCGTAAATACTTCTGTCCGTCTGATTGTTTCGCTTTTACGGCTAAACCAATAATCTGATTTTAATGAAATTTGGTACGCGGTGTTCTTGAAGCCCAAGAATGCACATAGGTTACTTTTTAATCCGCGACTTTGTCTGCATCAGCGATAACCGGCATTTACGCGTACAAAGACGTAGGCAAAAGCTAATCTTTAATAGAGCTGCGGGAGCTAAATTATGAAGAAACGGAAAAATTACTTGCTGTGCCATCATAAATACTTTGACAAATTATATCCCCCCTTCTCCAACACACAGATCACCCACACATACACCCCTACTCACCTACAGATACACATTCACCCAAACACCTACTAAACATACTAACACCATGCACCATTAATTGAAAATAGATTTTTTGTAAATTCCTGCACTTTCCATTGTACGAGTACATAATTATAAAATGTAAGTTTACCAAAGGGGTGGAGACCTGGTGTCCTGAAATACAGAACTCACGTCTAGTTTAGGCACCAGTCTCCCACAGTATAGTAATAGCCTTTATATATTTTGTATTGATACCTCTCTAATGTACCTCATGTAAGGCCTCGTTTGTAAGGCGGAATCTCGAGGAGATATTGAAACACCGAGAGCTGAATCAATACTTTGGTGGTGGTATAAGCTGAGAAATTTAAATAAGTAATTTATAAAAGTTTACATACCTCTTGAAATACTGCAGACATGAACTCGGATCCTCTGTCAGTTGATATTTCCTTTGGTAACCCGTACCGAAGAATAAAACTATTAACTAAAGCCTGAGCCACCTCTTCAGACTTTTTCTCATGATACATGTGATGTGGTTCTAATGACCTATATTGTGGTGAGAAATAAATTATTATTGTTATTATTAATAACCACTACATATTATAAGACAAAGTCCCCCGCCGCGTCTGCCTGTCCCTATGTATGCTTAGATCTTTAAAACTACGCAACGGATTTTGATGCGGGTTTTTTAATAGATAGAGTGATTCAAGAGGAAGGTTTTAGTATAAAATTTGTCAAGCGAGTGAAGCCGAGGGCATCAGCTAGTTATTCATATAATAAAGCTGAAGAGTTTGTTTGTTTTTATGCACTTATCTCGGGAAGTACTAGTCCAATTCTGAAAAATCTTTCGACAGTTGGAAGCTATGTTATCACTGTGTGATATACTTTATTATAAAAAAACAGGGATACGTAAGAGAAAAAACGAAGTCGCGGGAAAAGTGTTAGTATCTATATAAAATTAATCACAAGCACTTACTCTCTCACACATAGTACACACCAACACACTTTTGCACGTAGTGAGTGTGGCACGTTCATTCTTTTTGTATTTTTGTAGTTTAGTAAGTACCTAATTTTATATGGGTTCCCTATATACAGGCATGCCTAAATTGGGAATCCAGTAACTCAATATTTTATTACTACAGACAGACGTTTGAAGTAGTGTTTCTAGTGAGATGACGGAGCGGCCCTAGTGTGCACTGGGTTGCTCCTCTATCCACTTTATTATATTATTATTCGTCGCTCATGATGTAGTATTTAAGTTTACCTGTACTCAAAGTTGTTTGAAAATAAAGATTATTATTATTATTATTCTTATTATTAAACATTCCGAAAAAACCTAATGTTGGTTATAGCTACAACTTCCAATGTCTGCTACAGATTGATTGTGATTGTGGTGATTGTAGTAATACCTATTGATTACAATCACAAAAACCAGGGCCTCAAGTCTGCTATTACAATAGTGTCAGAATGGTCTATAATTGATTTCATAATTGTTGATTTTGACAAGTTTGGTAATCTACTAATATTTATTTATTTATTGATTATTAATTACGGTTACACACCAGTAACAGTAATTAATTAATTTCTTATGTATTATATAAACTACAATTTCATCTGGTACAGCATACATTAATAAAAGATAAAAATACATTTTGTTTGGTTGCAAATTATTAGGACATACAATAATAGTTTATATAGAATGTCTCTCACAAAATCTCGAGCACAATAACAGGATTTGGTTGAATCTGTCATTTAACACGTCACAATCGGGTAGGTCTAAAATAAGGGCATTGATTGCGCTGCGCATGCGACACAGCGGGGAATGCGCACGGGACACCGTGTGGCTCTGTGCAGTCGCGAATAGTCTGTGCCGGCGGTTGGACCGGTGGCGTAGGTAATTATCAGGAACATAAAATGTGCATAATAAGTTGTGCAATTCTGGGGAGTAAAAGTTCAGTGCAATATAATGGCGTCATTATGAAAATCAATGATAGACCATTCTGACACTATTGTAATAGCAGACTTGAGGCCCAGATTTGATGAAAATCAATACTTGCCAACAGAAGGATGCGCGTAACTAACCAACACAATCACCCTTTACGACAGACTCAGAAGTGGAACTAGCATATCCTACATCCTAGTTATTTTCATTATCCGAAAAAGCTTTTTTCCAAATATGATTACCACCTTCAAAAACTAAAAAGTGATATACTTAATAACTTTAGCACTGAACACACATGACTTTAGTTTCGGAAGTCGGTGGCTTTGTTCCGTTTGTGGTTCTGAATTGCCACCGACTTCCGAAACTAAATTATTTTTTAAAACCTCCATAACATCCAAATCCATTAAGAAACGGCAACACAGTTAAAACCGAGATTGAAAGTCCTCCAAAGACTGAAGAAACTAAAACGTCATAATTCGTGTAATTATTTGAATTTTGTTGATTTTTTCAAAAAGTGGTGATGCTATTTCGATAAAATTTATATGGGACCACCCTTGAGACAGACAAGAATTTTCAAAATTAATTAACATTTGCCGGTGAAATCTCGTAACAAACATACATAAAAAAACAACATGCAGTCGAATTGAGAACCTCCTTGTTTTTCGAAATCGGTTGAAAAATGAAACTAGCTCCTAGATTCTAGGTATTTTCATCTACAAACCACACAACACTGAAAACATTCAGCAATAAAATCAAAAGCCTACACAATACTGAACAGATATTTGAACATTTTTCAGCGCAATCGCGAACATTCGCCGTAGCACAAGAGGGATTGCCTACCGATGTGCGGACAAAGGCAGAATTTTTATTAGAATCTCTTCTATTGTTCTGTCGTAACAAATATCTTGTAATGAGACCTGATTTTTCTTTTTAATGGTTGTAGGATGGCTGGAGAATATAAAGGGTTGATAAAGTAGGTGTAATTTAATATTGTGCGTTGGTTGGTGGAGGTCTTTTAATGAATGACTGACTGACTTCGCCTCTACTGGGTAACCTGTGAGGTGTTTGCGGGCGAATGGAAAAAGATCTTGTGTGATTAGAATGTGAATCTTTACATAGTATAAAACAAAGTCGCTCCCACTGCGATCATGATGCGATGCACTAATCCGCGCGTCATGTTCGTGAACGGGCGCTGTCAGTTGAGTTTGGTCATCTCTTAACTGCCATGGCTTTTATATTAATTTATTTTTAATTATAATGTTTTGAATTTCTCTTCACTTACATTGTTTTCACATATAGAAGCAACAAGAATAATGTAACCAGGATTTTGTAAAAGCTTAATTGAAAAGAGTGTCCGTGGAGTTTCTTGCTCGTTCTTCTCCATAGGGACCTACCCTACGTTTTGGAACGAGCAATTAGCTTCAATTTTCTGACTAACTAACTGACTCTTTGACTATATTTTCATTAAATGAAACGTGAGTATTGTTAATCCGTTGTGGGTGTTGTTGTCCGTCCGTTGTGAGTTAATCCGTTGTTCTTAATCTATAATGTGACTCTTTGACTATTCAAAAGTGCCTGCAAATGGTTTAATTGAAATAAATGCTTTGACTTTTTGACTTTTGACTGCCTGTACGCTTAGATCTTTCAAACTACGCAGTAGATTTTAGTGCGGTTTTCATCAATAGATAAAGTGCTTTAAGAGGAAGGTTTATTATACGTATAGTTTGATCTACATTGCACCCGTGCGAAGTCGGGGCGGGTCGCTAGTGTCGTATAATTCTATCTTTCTCATGACGGCTCTGTAGCCTAAGTGGTAGTGTCTCTGCCTCCGGCGCACAGGGAATCGCGAGATCGAATCCCGCCTAGGACAAACATTTTTGTGATGAGCACTTGTGTTTGCCTTGTGTCTGGTTGAAGTTATCTATAAACGTATCTATTTATAAAATTGTGTATGTATATCGTATATCAGCTGTCTGACACGCATAACACAGGTTCTGCCTAGTATGGGGTCTGATGGCTGTGTGTAAATTGTCCCCACATACCTATATATTAATTTTATTTATCTAATTGGCCAATGGTTGTTTTATGTTAAAGGAAGTAAATACAGACAAGCTCCATACAAGACTATACATGTTCACACACCCATTTGCAACTCCTCACTCCTACACACTCACCCACATTGCACAATTAGCTATGCTTAGACGATGTTAGCAGTGCATTCTGTAAGTTTGTTTGGTTTTGCTGCATGTATCATATTACTTATAGCTATTAATTGGCAGCAAGACTATAGTATATAGAGATACTTATATTAAGATACATTTTCAAAGAGCTGTGGATTTTGTGGTCAGTCAGCAAGACATTTTATGGAAATGACACTGATTTTAAGGCGATTATCACACTGCCACGCATCACGCTGCATGTTGCGTGTCAACGTATGTACGCGCGTACTTGCGGGAGTGCAGATCTGCATCATCGTGCGTTTTTTTTACGCACTCACGCGCGTAGTTGCGTTTTGTGGATTCACGGCGGCTCTGACTAATTTCATTCAAAGCCATCCAAAATCACGCACCGGTACTGCGAGATTCGGTGTGCCGTACCATACGTCTCGCCCCGCACTTACGCGCGTGTGCGCATGTTTTTCCGCTTGTAGGCGCGTGATCTGCATGAACGCACGTGTATGCATTTTCAGTGTGTTGGACTGTGCGTGTTTTCTATACAAACGGAGATACTTACAAGCAACGTTAGAACACGCATTGACGCGCTACGCTGCGTGGTGCCCTAAGTTGTAGAATCTTCGAATATTTAATGATTACGAACAAAACGAAGAATTTCGAACCGATAATTACGTGTTCCAGTAAAAGATCACTTAGGGAAAGCTAAGTAGGTAGCTCATTAAGTAATTAAGTTCAACCGTTAATTATTTTGTAACTTACACGCTATACGCTATTGTCCTAGTTCGGGAAATGGGAAATTCATTGGTGTCTGTTAAACTACTAATAGGAAACTTATCTATTTGACCTTCATTACTGAAAATTACCTATTTGGGTTACATCGATAACCCGACCAAGTAGGGGGGCAAGATACTGTGGAGGGTCTGGCTGGTGCAGTCATGTTCAACCTCATTGAATAGTTTATCTTTATATATAGGGTGACTGGTAATTAGTGTACGATACTTAAACACGTGATTGTGTTCATGATAACAAATAACTTTCCCAAAGAAAAAATGTTTTTTGTGTGCGCGTGAATTTCATACGGCTGTTGTGTTATTGTGATAAAAGTGAACCAGTACAAAAAACATTTTTTCTTCGGAAAAGTTGTTTGTTATCATGAACACAATCACGTGTTTAAGTATCGTACACTAATTACCAGTCACCCTATATACAAGGTGTAACGTTAAACACGCAAAACCTCAGACACCCCAAATGATTTTTAATTCAATTAACCCAATTCTGAGAGAAAAAAAATCATAAAAAAAATATTTAAAGGTTTTATGTGCTGTTTTAGTTTTACCAAGACTCGTATTTGCATTGAAATATAGAACTACTATTATCACGCGTATGAGAAAATTTAAATTGGACGACAACCATTTGTGTTTGTTTACCTATTTTGGTAGGTTTGTTCACGTGATGGCTTGGCTTATTAATAAATAGACAGGGTAACATGTTTAAAGAATATTTTTTGAAAAATGTGACCTATATTAAAAAGTGGTTCAATTGATTCTGCTAGTTATTCTAATCAAACCATTTTCAGGTTTTGCGTATTTGACGTTACTTACACCTTGTATAAAAGCGAAAGGTCACTCACTCACTCACTCATCACGAAATATCGAAAACCGCTTGACCTATAAAGATGAAATTTGGCATAGAGGTCTTTATAGTTAATAGACGCCCGCTAAGAACCGATTTTGCGACAAGGCCGGTTTAAGGTGTGACGTATGACTCTCGGAAGTTTGTATAGTTTGTGTAGAAATCTTTAATTTTTTGTGCTACAAACTGGAAATTTGTCAGGGAGGTAGTTAATAGGGTACAAAAAGCCAACGATTTCATATATATTTGCGACAACCCGTAGCCCGGAAACGAAGCCGCGGGCAGCAGCTAGTTATTACCTATTGACGATGTTTATAATCCAGATAACTGATCTATTGTGGCTAGTTATAACTAGCCAGTGAAGAGACTGGTCAGTAAAGACGCTATAGCCAGATCTTTTGGGAAGGAATATGGCAAGCAATAAATTGAGCTAGGCTTAGAACACGGATTGACGTAATACGTAGTAAGTTTCTTACGAAATATTAAAAGAATGTACCTACCTACTTAGGTAGGTTGGTCAGCTTATATTTGGAAAAGGAATGCCAGACCTCTTTAAGACTTGCTTAAGCATCCGTATTTGGGCAGATTAGCCTAATAGGTTTTAAAATATTTAAAGAAAAATTCCTTTGAGGACCTACGTGCCTTTTTATGGTCTTAAATGAGGTAATTAGTAACAACCTCAAAGTGTGTATGAGACTTGCTTTGCTAAGGCGCATCATGATCTACTTAGCCTAGACCCAACTTTGTTGGGGTCGGCCTTCTCGTCTATCCACATGCACCTAAATACCACTGTTCCACACGGTGCCACTGACCTCCACAATACAGTTACTGGGTAAGACGATACCCCTCGATAATACTGGATGTAAGACTTTATATCTGAATTCACTTATTTGTTTATTTATGAGAACATCATACTACTACATTGTTACTGAAGAACACTTGGTATGAAAGTACTGCTTATTTATTAATAAAGGGATCTTGCTTTTTGTCTCGCTCTCTGAATCTCGCGAAAAGAGAATTTAGTGTCGTGAAATCTGTATATACCTAGGCTATTTCAGTACCTTCTGCTTACCGTGCCGTTTCATACCTTTTCTATAACGCCTGGTAAAGAGTCAAAGTTAAAGCGCGTTCCACACAGAAGTAGTCTAGCTATATTATTGTACAATTAGTAATTTATTAACTCCATAAAACTAAACAGATATGATTAGGGTACTTAATCTAGGAATGTGGCAACTCCGTTTTCCGGCAAAGAAAAGTCAAAACTAAAATTCAAACTCTTTATTGCATTCATGTGTTACATAAATATAAATTAAATTAATCACTGTACCTAAATAAAAAAAGCTTTTTACAAAAAAGACAACCGCCTTCAAAAAGTGAAAAGTAACTTTAGCACAGAACACACATTGACTTTAGTTTCGAAATTCAGTGGCTTTGTTCTGTTTGTGGTTTTGTATTGCCACCGACTTCCGAAACTAAAGTCAATGTGTGTTCTGTGCTAAAGTTATTTTTCACTTTTTGATGGCGGTTGTCTTTTTTGTAAAAAGCTTTTTATTTTCCGCTTTTTAGTACCTCCTTCTCATTCAGATCTATTAAGAAGAGATTGAAAGTTAACTACTACAAAGATTGATGAAACTAAAACGTCGTCTATGTAAAATTTTTGGGTATTTGTTGATTTTTCAAAAAGTGCTGAATCAATTTCGATAAAATTTATATGGGACCACCCCTGAAGCATACCCTATCTATAAAAAAAGAATTTTCAAAATCGGTTTACGTTTGCCTGAGAAATCGCGTTACAAATCGCGCACATACTTAATGCAAATTTAAGGCTTATACGGTTTTCTCATGGATGCCATGGTCAGAACTGGACCAAATTAAAATGGGACCACACGGGAAGCACTAGCTTCCAAATAAAAAAAGAATCATCAAAATCGGTTCACCCAGTCCCGAGAAATCAGGTAACAAACATATAAAAAAAAAAAAAAAAATACAGATGAATTGATAACCTCCTCCTTTTTTGAAGTCGGTTGAAAACAAAAACAAAATGATACGTTACTCAGTCGACGGGACGCGCTGTCGGTAAAGATGATTTAGGAAACCCTGAAAGAAAGGCATAAGACCCAGGTCATGCGAGTAAGTAAGGGCTCTAATAACTTGTGTATGTGCCGAGGGTAGACAAGAGAATCGGCTTGGTACTAATGGTTCTTTCAGTATTAAGACAATGGAGGACGTGGGAGGAAGTGTTATGCCGACTGCACGAGGATAAAACGATATGGACTGCGATCGAAAAGTCGCCAGGACCTACGTCATTTTGGCATGGCTATAGTTAAAAATAAAAATATAGTTATATAGTGGTATGAGAGTATATGGTTAAACCGATATGAGTATTTGGCCTTGCTAGTTTTAACGTGCTTTAACGTTGGTATTAGGTACAAAATGTAGGTACGTTTAGCGACGCGACGACTGGTTTTTATGTATTCTTTACAGGATATTATTAAGGCCTACGCGGACCGGCGGAGATACGGCATGGCTGGGATTTTGTCGTCAGTCAGCGCACACTATCCGCTTGGCATGCCACGGAGTGCCGCGGCATGACAAAGCACGCCTCGGCAGCTCCTGCTGCCCGATTCTTACACTTTTAGTCTTCAGTCTACCCCCGCCTCACTCCGCGGTTTGTCACAACGAGCGCCGGAGTGGAGTCCTTGGCATGCCGTTGCCTACCGCAGTACGCCACGGCATTCCGCCGCGGGAGCCCGTGGCACGTCTTTCATTGCCGTGCAGTGAAATTCCTTTCGATGCCACGGCAACATTTTAAAGCATAGCAATTTATATCGTAATTCTATATCGATACATTTGAATGTCCATTACTAAAAATTTAAATCCCTTGCCATGCCGTCCCGGTCTGCGTAGGCCTTAACGACATATTCCTCTACCTGTCTTTAAAATAACAGCCATGTTATAATGTAAGTGGCGATCATGGAAAAAATATGATTTTTACTAGTTTAAAGTTCGTATCAAATTGGTTTTATAGCAAGGTGGATAGTGCATGTATTATTGTAGGATGTTAATTTTATGATCAAATACGTCAAAAATTGCATATAAGTCTATCGTAGTTCGTCTGTGGCTATAATGCCTCTGCCTCTGGCCATGGTACCTTCGCGTAGGTACCATTCGTATTCGAATTGCCCGACATTCCCGGACCAGCGCGCAGCGTGTTCTTTGTTCCAATAAAATCATTCATTATACCTAACTTCAATTTTATTATCTAAATTCAACATCATCAAAAGCAATGCATTGTTATCTCACAGGATTGAAAACTAAATAGGCGATAATAAACCGATTTAAACCCGTAAATTTCGTCAGTCATAATACCCCACAGCTCAGTATCATCTAGGCAGCAACAGACGCGTGAGTGCGAAGTGATTAAAGTAATTGCCTGCTCATTGCTCACTTAGCAAGTACTTAGCATAGGTCGGTGACCCCGACACGTGCTTTTGACATACCTGTAGCCTGTCATTGTGGACTTTTAATGGTTCTGGGCTCAGATTATGAAATACAAGGCAGATAGACCGCACAGAACTCTGAGAGTGAAGCCACCAAAGCAAATACAAATTCAAAAGCGTATACCTACAATCGCGATTCATGCTGTACCTACCTGGACTACTGACACGAGCGCCGCATCGTTAAAAATTACAAATACAAATACAACTATAAATTCAAAAGTGAATAAAATCACACGAGATTGTAGGTATTCGCTTCTGAATTTGTATTTTCTTTGGTGGCTTCACTCTCAGTATTCCGCGCGGTCTATCAATCTGCCTTTTGATAATCTGAGGTTCTGGGTGGAAAATGTGCAATTTTAAGTCAGGTTGGGATTTAAACGGAACGCTTTGTTCGTACTTGGTTGCTGATAAGATTTTAAGGACGCTTATAATAATTATGTGACCTACTATGCACATATTTCTTCACATTTCTTAATAGAATATTCGATTTTGTTCCTCTAATATTCTTATGAAATTCAATGCATATATACCTATATAATATAACGGTAGACGGAGCATTAGAAAGGCCGATAGTCTCTGTGTAAAAAAATTGTAACGTCTGTAAATATTGTTACTTATATAATATGAGCGTATGACTCGCCCATCACAATTATTTTATCAGTATCTACTTACTTCGTAATTATTTAATGTCTCTGTAAACATAACCTTTGGCCTTGGCTAATAAGTTCGGTGAGTATAAATTCATCGAATTTAAAGTAGGCACTCAATACTCAATATTTTTGTATTGTTTTTAAATTTTTTGAATACCCATCGACAAATAAGTAGTAGGTAATTTATGTGCTTACCTGTAAGAGATTGGAACACTAGTGTATAAGTATATTAGATGTATCTCATAAAGTATTTAAAGTGCATTTAATGGTTGGTGAGCCAAATAAAAATAAAACCGGGCAAGTGCGAGTCGGACTCGCCCACTGAGGGTTCCGTTTAAATTCTGTGATTTGGTCACCAATACAATTAATTATGATACCTCGATGATTGATTACGTACTTTAAATAAAGACTATATTTTTATGATTTAATTACAAATATGTAGTTTTCAGACTTTTCTCTGTATTTATAGTATAAGACAATGTTACTTGCCAAATTTCATAGTTCTAGGTCAACGGGAAGTACTCCATAAATTTTGATTCCCTTCAGAGTGTCGAAATATACGTTTTTACGGCATAAACGGCCGTATCGCTTTTCACGTAAGCTTAGAAGTTTGATTTTTTACAGTTTCAAGGGACTGTGGACCTAAGTATATGGTTTTCATTTCAACTCGATACCTCCCCGCGTCCCCGAGATAAAGCGACATTGTCTTGACAGACAGACGGACAAAAAGGCGTTAATTATTGTAGAAAGAGATACAATACGAAACGTTTGTAACTTGGCTAGGCCTACTGTTGCGTTAATGAAATAAAATATAATTAAGTATGTACCCTATACCTACCTACGCATTAGCAGAAAACACTTCGTTTACATATTATACGGCTTCGTTATACCGCCCTAATGCTAAAACACGCTTCTGTAATTTACAAATCGGATTTTGCCATACGTTAGGCGGTATCGAATGTCGCAATATTAATTAATGTGCGCAAACCTTGTTATCCACTCATTTATATTCAAATTGAAACGGGAAGCGTACACAATTTGATTAAATTTTAATCAATATATATGATATAGCACTTTGCCCGCGATTTCGTCTGAATTTTCTCACGGATCCCCATTTTTGGAAAATAAAATATAGACTATAACACTCAGGGATAATGTAGCTTCATTTTGGTGAAATAATTAAAAAAAAACCGGACAAGTGCGAGTCAGACTCGCCCACCGAGGGTTCCGTACATATTTGTAGGTACATATTATCCATACTAATCCATACTTTAATCTACTTAATATTATACATTAATGCGTCTTTTGCAACATAAACGGCCGTATCTTTTTTTCACGTCAACATAGAGGGTTGATTTTTTTACAGCATCAAGGGACCGTAGACTTGAGTATATGGTTTGTTATTTCAACTTGATACCTCCACGCGTTCCCGCGATAAAGGGTCTTGACAGACAGACAGACAGACAGACAGACAGACAGACCGACAGACAGACAGACGGACAAACAAAGTGATCCTATAAGGGTTCCGTTTTTTCCTTTTGAGGTACGGAACCCTAATAGACTAAGTTTTCTTGAGTTTATCGATTACAAAATAAACATATATCGGGGTGTCGAGCGGCTGTGACACAACGTATCGCTGTTGATCCCTTATCTCTTGGTTTTCCATCGTGGGCGTGTAACGTTGCAGGTATTCAGAAAATAATACTCGCAAAATTACTCAAATAGTTTACTTATGAGCATTGTGACAAAACTTTACAATTAAGAGTAAGGATTACAATGATTAACACTGAATAAATGAACTTACAATAATTGTTCAACTTTAAATTAGATCTAATGGATTTGTGCATGTGCACCGCGCGACGACTGCATCAAAAAGTGATCAGCTCCGACGCCATGACATTCTAAATTTAAATTACCATTTAGTCAAATACAAAACGATTAATCGTTAAAAAAATAACAATAGTTTGCCAATGATTAAAAAAAATAACAAAATAAATCATAACTCTCAAAATTAACTGATTTTCACTATTCAATAATGTCACGCGCCGATACATACCTAAATCTAATCTTTAAAATATGTATTTGTTCAGACCAAAGACTATAAACTCTTTGGTTCAGACGTGGTATAACGTAAAATTTCGTGCCTGCTGTTTACGATTTTATAATGAATGGACGACTGTATCGTTAAGTAGAAAATAGGCTTATTTCCGTCCATAATTAATAATACCAGTCTATTATTGTTCCACTGCAGGAAAAGACCTCTTCTCATACGAAGAAGGCACGGGCGTTAAATCACCAAGCTTGCTCAAGGCGGTTTGGCGATTTCAGACTTATTTTAAGACTGTCAAACTGAACTTCGAAATTTAAAATATCGATGTACTGTATTCATAAAATTTAACGTACGTACGTACGTTTAGTACGATTTACGTGATTTAGAAAGTACGATATGACGAATTATTTAATTGAGAAGACAATAGTTTCATTATTATAAAATGTTGTAGTTATAACACCCTGGGTGTAATATGTGACGTCACTTGTTCCTATTAAAGATTCCTTTTTGACATATTTATTATAAGTCATGCATTAGGTGCACGGCAAAATTATAAGTCCACATTTTCTCATGATGTTTTTATCATCAATGTCAGCTGATCCAAGATAAACTTAGAAAGTACATTTATGAATTGAAAAAGTCACATTGGCAGGTACTTATTTGTCTAAAATTCGCTGAAAGCCAATTTTTCGAGTTTACTTCGAATTTTATTAACAAACTAGCTTTTGCGCGCGACTGTTTTCGCGCGAATTTTCCGACGATTCTGTAATTTTATGATGACAAAATATAGCCTACAGCAGACAGGGATAACGGAGCTTGCCATTGGCTCAGATTATGAAACAAAACGCAGATAGACCGTGCGAAACACTAAGAGTGAAGCCATCAAAGCAAATACAAATTCAAAAACGAATACCCACAATTCGCTTCGCACTGTACGGACAAGAGTCAGTACAGCGCGAAGCGAAGCATTGTTAAAAAAAAACAAATAGTAATACAAATAAAAATTCAAAAGCGAATACAATCACAAGATTGTAGATATTCGTTATTGAATTTGTATTTGCTTTCGTGGCTTCACTCGCAGTATTCCGCACGGTCTATCTGCCTTTTGTTTGATAATCTGACGCCATTGGTGAAAGAATTTAAATCGGATAAGTACTTTCAGAAATTACGTAGTGGTCAAACATAAAAACAAATATTTAAAAAATAAAAAAATGTTCATAAAATGAAAACTACTGGGCCAAACAATGTTAAATGTTTATGGGACCAAATGGCAACTATTCCGCATCAAACTAAAGAAGAATCACGTAAATCGGATCATAAATCTCAGAGTAATCGATGTACATACATAAAAAAAAAACCAACCGAATTGAGAACCTCCTCCTTTTTGAAGTCGGTTAAAAAGTAATTCATTACCTAAGCTAACAACTATAGGTAGGTACTCAGTATTTAAAAAAAAAACATTCGCCTCAATTCCGGTAAGTACTCACTTCTGCGTAAACCGCCGCGCTCGTCGGACGTGTGGGCGTGTTATTACAATAAAACAAACTAAATATTTTCACTATTCGCGTTCGCGATAACAACCGCCATTGTTCCTGCTGTTGCGCTCGCGACCGTAAATCTGGGACTAAGGTGCTGTAACGAGCGCTATTGTCGAACAACTGTAACGCACGTCCATTGTCGCTGCGTTTATATTTTGAACACAGAATTGTATTTTCAGCTTCGTATATTTTTGGTAAATAATATAATAATATAATATAATAATATGTGGGGACATTTTCACACACGGCCATCTGACCCCAAACTAGGGAGACCCTGTACTATGGGTGTCAGACAGCTGATATACTTAGACAAATACATTTTTTTTTGTAAATACATACATATATAGATAAACAACGCCCAGACACAAGGCAAACACAAGTGCTCATCACACAAATGTTTACCCTGGGCGGGAATCGAACCCGCAACACGCCGCGCAGCAGTCGATCGCTCAGCCACTGCGCCAACCGTGTGCCAAATGCTGAACTTATTAGGATTTTTTCACTTGTAATGTTTTTGGGTGCCGTGTGGTGCCGGCCGCGAATAGCACAGCCCCATTTCTACCCGTGGGTGTCGTAGAAGGCGACAGAGAGATATATTGATCAGAGGCTGGGCAGCAGTGTCCTTCTGAGTACCATAACACCATACTGCGATCGTCAACATTGGTCAAGCATGGCGATTACGGTTGTACTTTCCCATGGGGGAGACCTATGCCCAGCAGTGGGCGTGTAAAGGTTGACATGATAAATGTTTTTGGGGGATAGCTATCTCTAATTAACGTCTGTGACAGAAAAGTTGAAAGGAAATCGTTACTCTTAGCATGGGCACACCCGCGACACTCCATAGAAACGAAACGATATAATTGCCTACACTAATACTAAAATAATAGAGTATACAGATACGTGCGTGAGTATGCGTGTCTACGCGCCGCGCGAACAAAAACGCAATTTCCAGAGCTAGTCGTTCGACGCGGGGAGAGGTGAGGAACGGTTTCAGAGGGAGGCGGAGCGTGTCGCTACTGTACGGTAGTACTAATACCTACTTATACTGTGGCATGGGTATGTGAAGCGGAGGGATGAAACGCATGTAATTAAAAGAGAATATAATAAAAAAGTTTTTTCAAAAAAAAAGAAAACCGCCTTCAAAAACTAAAAAGTGATAAATAAATTTAGCACAGAACACACATTACTTTACTTTCGGAAGTTGGTGGCAATACAAAACAACAAACAAAAAGCCACCGCGGTTTTCTTTTTTTTGAAAAAACTTTTTATTTTTCACTTTTTAGTGTTGCCTTAACATCCAAATCCATTAGGAAACGGCGACACAGTTAAAAGAGATTGAAAATCCTCCAAAGATTGAAGAAACTAAAACGTCGTCTAAGTAATTTTTTTGGGAATTTGTTGATTTCCTCAAAAAGGGCTGTATCAATTTTGGTAAAATTTATATGGGACCATTTCGGAATATACCCCTTTCGAACAAAAAAAGAATTTTGCAAATCCGTCTATATATATGACGAGTTATGCCCGAACATACATTAAAAAAAAAATACATATAAACATTCGAATTGATAACCTCCTCCTTTTTGAAGTCGGTTAAAAAAGAGAAAAAGAATATAAATGTGAATGGATGGATTGGTCACCTATATAATAAAAAGGGAGTCATAGACGGTTGGCAGTGCGAAATGGAAAAAGAACCTGTGCTATGGTGACCCCTAGTAACATGGGACTAGCAGGAAGATTTAGCTATCTCTAATTCAATAAATAATAGTACATACCTACCAGCATATAGAGTCTAAAATCGAATTACTTGATCACTGCAGCGCTGTTGCTAAGTAATCCATTTTAGACAGTGCGCCTCTTGGAGTATTTATGCCTTAATTTAATTAACGTCTATTCGAAGGCAACGTAGTCTCATGGCCAAATTAAATTAAGACTGTAAACATTAATTTAAGATCGGTATACATTGCCTAAGAAATATTTAGTTTAAGATACAAAGAAAACTAAAATTAATTTCCCTGAGGCTTCATCCGCGTTAATTTTCATAAGGACCCAGGTATGTTTTTAATAATGCAATATAGTCTATGCTACTCAGGGATAATGTAGCTTTTGATTCGTGAAAGAATTTTTGAAATCTGACCAGCAGTTTTTGAGTTTATTCGTTACAAACTTACAAAAATACAAATCTTTCCTCTTTATAATAATTTATTATAATATAGCATAGTGTGGATTCAATTTTTTTGTATCTTAAAGTACCTAAAATGAATTATATTTTTGTTTTCTTTGTTTCATAAGGTCACATTTATTATACAATTATTATAGGCAATGTATCCCTATCGTGAGGTAAAGTCTTCAAGACTTACAATGAAGCAGCGAAAAGTACTTAAAATAGTGACGTAGTAACTGAAGGACAATTCCCCTAATGAAAAAAGTTCATAATCTAGACGCGATCTCTATTCAGTGACCATCTATGTCAAAAATAAGTCAAAATGTAGGGAAATTAGACAGAGTAGGAAAATTTTCCATTTCCGACATATTGATATGTAACTGAGTTTGGAATGTTTACTTTCTTCAAACAAATCCAGTATCAAAAATATGTATATTTTTTTTAACACCAATATTGTCGTATGCCAATGGAACTGTCCCAGCATTCGTGGATGTTGTTTCTCGATAAGCCGTGGGGCGCACGTGCTTGTGACTCGGCTCGTTGCGTTGGCTACGCGGCGGCTTCCAACCACGACACAACGAGAACAGCTATTTAGACTGGTATTAAGATCTAGACTAAACAAACAAATAGAAATTACCGAGTAAACGAATGGTGGAGCGTGTTGTAAGAGCTTAAGTTTTAGAACTAATAAAAAGTTCTGAACAAAGTGATACCAACTTATACAGATCCAGCCTTAATCTTAGTCCTTGCTAAGATTTTTGGCAATAGATTTGTGTGCAGTATCATTACGATTACGACTACTGTATCATGTTTTGTAAGTGTATATTTTTAAAAGTCTACCAAATGAATTTAGTAAACCCTAATATATATAGATTTTGCGTACTTATACTATGCTCAATATGAGCTCAATGACTTTTCAGGATTTAGTGTTACGATAAGCGACTTCTAGATCCACAAAAATATTATAAAAAATTGAGTTTGGCCGCGAATAACGCCACCCCATTTCTACCCGTGGGTGTTGTAGGAGGCGACAGAGGAATATTGACCAGAGGATGGGCAACAGCGTCCAGCGTCCGAGTACCATAACACCTACTGCGATCGCCAACATGCATCGGCCAAGCATGGCGATTACGGTGACTTTTATTATTCTCAAAATCACTCAGCGTTTATAAATAAATTGATGTATTTTACAAAGAGATTTTAAATTACGACAAACTTAATTAAATTTCGAAATGTAGCACTTGAATTATGTTCATCTCGATACGGTAGCAGCCAGCATCAATTTGTTTAAAGCAACAAGAGACACATTTCGATGTAACTCAATAAACTGTGCTCCAAATTCGATTCACTCGAAATAGCCCGTCTTTTGTTTGTTAATGTAATTCGCGCCCATCCAATGGCGATTTGTAATGATTTTAATGTACGAATGATGCCCTTACAACTGTTCAATGTCCAGCGTAACCTGAGACACGGAGGAATATGGAACTAAAGTTTTAAGCGTACTGTATTTGACATTTCCTTGACATTTGAAAGCAGCGCTACCACAAAATGTCAAGTTATGCTGGTCGGCAGCCACATGCGATGTATTGTTCACGCCCCCTCAGGTCCGCACTATTGTACTCAAGTGTATTATAATTGCTGGTTATTTATTGTGGCACGGCGGGAGACAATTCTGCTACATAAAATTCGCTTCAACTTAAATAAATTAAGCTCTTGTTAAAACGTGAAAGTATTTTCCAGTGTCATTTCGGAATATTTAAACGCTCTCGAAGTTGTAAAGCCGTTAATTAATTATGTTTTTATTTGTTCAAGTGGCGGTGTATTGTGTCTTTCAAACTTTTCTTTTAGATCTACGTTAATTTATAAACAGAATTATTTTGTGTCCTCCTCTCTATCTTCAGTTTTATTTCTAACACTCATTTTATCATTGTAATGGCTACGCTTGTAATTCATTATGACTTGTAACCGTCACATAAACACCTTTATTTTTCCTTCATGTCTTTTCAGTATAAACTTTTGGCAGCAATCTCACAATTTTTTGAATACGTTGGAAGTTGGCCAAGTTTCGGCGTTTATTTCGCATGCTCCGTCGAATACACACAAGCCGTCCATCAATTAGTTACAAATAGTTTCTGTATTCGACGTGTACATATGCGAAGCCCCTTATAATCCGGCGTCAAATTCAATCTGGTAACACAGTTTAGTTGACGGTTAATCCGACACGCTTTGTCGCGAGAGTTGCCATATGGTGTCTTACAATATTTTTTTTGTCACCAGTCTTACACAATGGCCGATTTAGATGTATTTGATGACGTTTGAAATTTCACGGTGCCCGCCAAATATCAATACAATTGGTGTGAAAATACAACAAAAAATAATGACCGTTTTAATCGACGACGTGTTAAGCTTTAATGTATGAATTGTATCAATAGAGTTTGTTATTCTTAGCTGAGAAATTTTGTGAAAATCGAGTGTGAAATTACGGCCGATTTACATTATGTTAATCGGTTTCTGTGAGGTTTATAATAAATAATATAGATTTAGTAGTAAGTAGTAAATGATTTAGGTAGTACTTAATACCTACATATTTTATTATTCTAGCTATGCAGTATTCAATAGAATTTCCACTACCATATTTTAAGTACGATTCTGCTTTTCGGCGAGGCTTTTCTTAGGAACACGACGGCATTAGAGGTGATTCAAATTCACCTATTGTTGTGCAAATCTCCGCCAGGGGGCGCCTGCTACGGCTGTTGATTACGGAAACGGAACCGAATTTAAGATTATTTGGACGAATAGCAGGATACGCACGAAAGGAGTTCGAATATTAGAATTATAAAGGCGGTGGGTGACTGAGGGTTATTGTCATGGATATAGAAAATCGGATTGCAATGAATTGTGTTATCATATAATTATTATTTTTCTTTAAGCAGGTCCACACAGAAATAGAAATTGAGCTTTGTAACTGTGTTTACAGGCATCTTCTGTGGTAATTTCAATAAGGACGATGTAGCATAAATAAAATAAAATAAACTTACATAAGTATGCTTTTTTTTTTGGTTTTTATCTTGTCTTAAAGTTTCACTGCAGGGCGAATTCCTCCCCGTTTTCCTTCTAAACCTTATGCGGTCGATAGTAAACAAGTAAAAAACAAAAAACATAGTATACAACAAAAAAAGCAAGAAAAGCCTCACAATATTGCAGATAGAGAGACACTGGCTGGTGCTGTTTTTTAGTTATGTTGTCGTCATAACTAAAAAACAGCACCAGCCAGTGTTAAAACTATTTCTACCTTAGAAATCTTTCTTTCCTTCTATGGTTTCTACCATTGACTGCAGAATAACCCTAGACGTGCCAAGTTAGTTTGATGCAAATATCACGAGTCAGCCGGACGACGTACATCATGGTGTTTTATGGCAAACGCAAACCTACGTGTTTGTTTACAATACATACATAGATCTGCTCGATCGCTGGCACCTTGTATATTATTGGAGATTATTGCAGCTAATATTGTAGTAACAGGTAATATTTTAAAGGAATCATGAAAATATAAAGATATAGCTTTGGACGTTGAAGACTGTAGTGCTCAAATAACATGCTCAAGACAACATGGACGTTGACTAGTCTGTTTTAGTTACAATATTTTGATTAAATTAAGTATGAAGATAGTTTGAATCCTAGGGAAAGACATAGGCATACTTTTTAATCCGCGATTTCGTCTGCATTCACGATAACTGCCATTCACGCGGACAAGGTCGCTGACAAATGCTAGTAATTTATAAGTACGATTGAATGTGCTACTTACTACAATAATACTTCAGAAATACATCGAAATTCGAAATTTTTGAGGTTTATTATTGTACAATAATAAACCTCAAAAACCTAATCAGTAGGACGTATAATAAAAACAAATTCGCTAAAATATTTCAACCTCGAACTCCATCAAGCGAAGGACCCTAAAATAATTTACGCCAACCTCATAAGAATAATGTGGGCCGTACTTATAGGAACCAGGGTTATCATTCATCCGCAGATCTTTTCTAATTTCACGATTTATTCGCTGCAAGTGAAGACACGGAAGCCCTAGTGGTGCGTATAAATCACCTTTATGTGGTACCCCTGGCCCCTGAACCTCACGCTATCCTTACACCGAAAAGAGGAGTTTTAATTGTTAAGTTGGTACTGGAGGGACAGTTAATGGATTAACTAAATTAAGAAAAAAATATTGTAGGCCAGAATTAATGTTAGGTTAATTTATGAGAAATGAGACCTTATTTTTGTGGGTTTCAGATAAGGACAAGACGTGATTGGTACACTTATTGATGATGATGCATCGCCTGTTTCTTTATTTTATGTTTTCTTTGTTGCAGTAATGACACTAACATCAATGAAATGCAATGGGCATCTTAAGAAAGGCACCATAAAATACAGGCCGTAAAACCATCCACATACAGTAAATAAGTAGTATAATACAAACACGAAACCATTTGCATGCATGCATTCATTCATCACATTCCAACCCCTGTTCAGTTTCTGATCCTTAAAAATGACTATATTTGCGCCCTAAAGGATGGCTCTGAAGTTGACTGAATGCACGCTATATCTGGGATATTGCCAGTAATATGTCAGAGAATTTGCGTGGGCAACCCATCTTTCGAGAAGGAGATATTCTATTGAAGATCTGACGATTTTTATAAAGCCTTTTGAAATATTATGTGAATTTATTTGGAATTGTTATCCAATGTAATACCTTTGATTATATATAATGTCTAGATGGAGCGTCAAGTGCACGCAAACGTGTCAAAAAGTGTCAGCTAACTATTGGCTGACAAGTGCTTATATAATCAAAGCCCAAATGCGTAATAATAATAATAAATGATTAATATATGTATAATAATATTAATTATTATATAATTGCTTATATAATCATTATTTACGCACACAGAGACGTAGATGCACAGTGTAAAACGACGCCTGCACGCACGCTCACATACTTGAAATTGTTGACTCGTTTTCTTTGTTATGATTGTAGGGCGACGCTCCATCTAGACATTATATAATCAAAGTGTAATACCAAATTTTAATGATTTCTTGCACTAGATCTGCGTCTCCTAAAGATCTTTAAATAACAACAATATACATCTTTGTGTTAACTAGTTGATTTCAGTCTTTTATATTTCAGCCACTCGGGAGCAAAGTTCTTTCACAGTCTTCTACACTTTGCATTTTAAAATTCTTGTTAATTGTTCATCTTATAAAGCCCAAAGGAAAGCCGGAGAGAAAAGCTAGATAATATTGAAGAAATATTAGTGTTCTCTTGAATAAGTGCTATGTCTAGAACAGTGTTGAGATAATAGAATTTTTGGTGGATCACTTTTAATGAAAGTCTTAATTTAGCTTTACGTGATATATGTATACCTAAGTGTTTTATAGTTTCGGGTGGGAACAAATTCGTAGCCCATCCATCAGACCCTTTTCTGTTTAGCATACGTATAGCATCGCTCAGCGCCATTCGCATACTCCCACACACTTCGCTCCAAATGGGCCATTATAAGAGTACTTATTGCTATTGCTAAGGGAAATATTATATGCGTTAAAGAGCTTCTAATATGGCTATAGAGTTTTCATTCACGTTTTTTGTACCTACTCCATATTTCAATAGGATGTCATGATGCGAAAAACATCGTAAGAAGGTTTTTCAAATCCCGTATATATAATTAAAATATCACCATGATATTAGCTAGTAAACGATTAAGTATAGGTAGTAAAGACCTTCGAGTGACTGATAGAAAGTATTTGTAATTTCCACTTTAGGCGTAATACCCATTTTCTTGACTAATTTTGGCTTAAGTGACAAACTGTGTAGGTATAACCGAGTGAAGATCTCGGTAGCATTGTCGGGCCAGCACGTAAAGTTATAGCCCAGAGCCCGGTCATGCCTCTCGCATGATTTACTCTCGGAGCGTGCACCACGCGTTGTCAGCAACTCCCGTCTAAGCTAGGAGAGGTGCTGAATCCTTAATTGTTTTAATATTGCTTGCCTTAGAAGAAGGATTACTGTTGGTGCTTTGTTCGTTTGTGCATTATTTTCTATAAGATTATTTTTGGAGTTATTCTCTGTAGTTTGTTCAGGAATTATTGAAAGGCAACATCTGCATTTTAGAGGACATTAAACCACCACTTTTACTGAATTCAAGAATTCTAACAAAAAAAAGAAAAGAGGGGAAGGAAGAAAAAGAAGGAATTATTAAATTATCCTCAATAGTATCTGTGGGTTTCATTTGATATAGATTGCTTATTATATCCACTACATCACCTACAACTTTGTTTATCATGACTTGATGCATTTATTTCCTTTCAGTTGATTGATTCGCGGAAGACGGGAAATGGGAATTTGATCCGTCAAAACAAGATTATTCGTTATAACCGTCATCGCACTATCTTTTCTGTCTGCAATGACTCCATCAGCGTTTTGAACTCTGGAGTATAAAGTGCGGAGAACATACAGGGCATTTCACCAAGTTGCGTGATTAATAGGTAGAGTGGGTAATTTTCGCTGAAGACCAACGTTTTAATAACACAATAATAATAAATAATACCAGCCTATTATTGTCCCACTGTAGGGCAAAGGCCTCTTCTCATACAGAAGAAGCACGGGCCTTGATCACCAATTGCTTGCGAATTGGCGATTTCAAACTTATATCTATTATAAGTCCAGGTTTTCTCACGAAGTTTTTCTTTACGAAGTCAATGATGAGTGTGTGTATGTTAAAAACATACTTTAAATAAAACCCAAGGATAACATGACCGCCCAGTATGAACGTGGCAGTGAATCTACGACCCGAAGCTTTCTAATTTCGTTATTTATCGATTTACGTAGCAACGCAAAAATGTCCAGCGCGCGGCCCCCTAAATCATACGTAGTCCTTTTAATTGAGAAAAATAATAATACCTCCCACTAAATTGGTTTGGAATGACTTAAGAATTTTCCCTGGTACGAATATTAAATGTTTTTTAAAGAAAAATCTTCCATTAATTTAGAACTGGACGTAAATAACAGGAGTGCTGTAAATTCTCACGCTAACCATTCTATAAAAAGTTCAGTAAAGTAGGGCAGGGAATTTATGCGAATAATCACGGTAATGCTATAATGAAGTGAGTTCAGTTTTATATATGGAGGAAAAGTTCATAACTTGGGAGAAGTTTGTAAAACAATGTTTCTGAGTAAATATAACTGTTACACTTTTTAATAATCAAGGTATGGGAAGAAAGTACCTATTTAGTAAGTTGGCAGACGTTTAGTTATGTGATTCTCAAAAATGTATTGACTAGATTGAAATGTAGTAGAGATAAGTATAGACTGCTGATGATACTTACAAATAAGTAGCTACTTTCATTTATTTCTCTAAATAACGTAGGATAATAATTATGAAGAAAAAGCACACGATAAAAGAAACTGTAAGCAAAAACCAAAGCAAATAATCCATTAGCCAGAACCTTTTAAAGCAGTTCCAACCATAGGAACATTAATTCCCTGTCATTTCTTCTTTACAAACTAAAGATAAGAAAACAAAAACAATAGCCAGTTATCACTCAGTAAATGTAGACAAGATTTACAAGCCGTTACTCATAAAAGATATGGTTACTTACTCGACACTGGCGCATACCATATCTTGATTAATTTATCATCTACCACAAGGAATTGATATATGCACCCAGCCCGCATGCCGTCAGATCGTCTACATATGTTCTGGACTTGTAACACGAACTTAACCTTGAGGAACACAGTGCAATTCCAAAGGATAATCAACTTTAGATAAGTGAAGGTAAATTTCAATATTGATTGGGCTGTTTCAGTCATTGGTTCATGTAAGAAGGCCCCGTGTGGTGCCAAAGCCCAATGGGGGGTAACTTCTTATTTGCATACGTGTTTGTTTTATAATAACAAATCAAAAATGGTCGTGTGCTTATTAGTGAGCGGATGTCTGCCATGTTAGTTTTGTTTGAACGTGCTCTTTTTGACTTCTATGGGAATATTTATGGTTTGTTTGATGTTTATCGTAGAATCAAACGCAGCGTGATCCCAAAGTAAAAACAAAAACCGTTACACATTAAAATGTGAAACGGTTTTTATCCTGGGAATGCTGATAAGTTATAAGAGTGTTGCGTTGAATATTTTGACGCTATTTTAATTCAGCTTTTGACTACGCTTCCAAAAAAAAAACTATGGCTTACAATAATTTAATAAAGGTATTTCTATTGAAGTGAATAATGTTCAAAATTGAACATCAGTTTTAAAGAAGTCAAAAAAGACACATTCTTCTAACTATCAGTCTGAAGCCGAAGAAACAACCAAAGATTTTGTAAAAAAAAGGACATCTATGTATGGCGTATAATGATTAAAAACCACATAGTTTAAGTAAAAATAAACTTTTTTACTGAAGTGAATAATGTCCAAATTCAAACACTGCTTCGATACAGTCAGAAAAACCTTATTCTTCATTGTTAAAAAAATCAATACGAAGCAGAAGAAACAGCCAAAGATTCTGATGCTGGCAACCTAACAAATAACCAACCAAATGAAGAACATAACTCTTGAAGCAGTAGAGAAGGATCTCATCCTCCATAAAACAAACGCACGCAGCCTAGTGACGGGCACGCGCGTGTTCCCCGAACCCGAAGCGTTGGTAAAGAGAGCGTTTATTACTATGAGGCAGCAACCGGTGTTATTTATGTGAGAGTCGTGAATCTATCCGTGCCGTGTTCTCATTGTACTGCCGAAGGATTGTATAGGGATAATAGGGTTTGATAAACAGTTAAAGCTGGTAGGTCGAATTGGAAGGATGTAACGCTGCTTGGTTAAATGTTGATTTGGGAATTTTTGGTCTTTCAAGAGTAAGTTTCTAGTATAAGGTTTAATCTTCAAAAAAATGTTGATGTTTTGACACAAATAACGATAATAATATCTTTATTCAAGTAATATCAAAACTGACATATCAATTTCATTCTGCTAAAAATAAAGATGATGTAAGACTTAAGCAAGGCACAAAAGCTTGGTGAAATTCGCTTGATTGATTGATTTTTAATTTATAATCAAAAGTTTATACAACTTTGGCATCAACTTCGGTCAACAATACTTAGGGCGAAGATACACATGAATGATATTATTTATGTCCTATAGCGTCATAAAATTGTAAAGTTTTTCATGCCTTATTAAATTAAAGGCACCATATTGTAGTAAACTTGCCCTAACGAGGTGAAAACAGCGCAGATAACTATTTACAAAAAGAAGAAAAAAAAATTGGATTCAAAAACTATCTCAAGCCTGGTCGTATACTATAAATTCAATTAAGTACATGATACAACATTGTTGTGATCATAAAGAAAACGTAGCGAAGGCCATTATATCCTCTATTTAATGATTCGTAAAGACGAGAATAGCGTGTACATTGTAAGCTTGCAAGCACCAGTAACTGGTGTTTCGAAGTTGCGGTTTTCCGTATCCTAGATAATTTATTAGATTATCAACGGCTCGCGCACTGCAGTTCATTCGCCGATGATTAATGGGGGCGGAGAGTTTCCAGAGCAAGCTGTAGTTTCGAAAGTTGAAGAGAATTTTACATGAGATCAAACAAGAAAAGGAAAAAGTATGTTGTAACTTCTTTAAAATCGTTAGAAGTTAACGTTGTCGTCGTAGTTCGTATACTCTTGGGATAAAATGGCAGGCAAAAGGTATTTTTTTTCTCAACTTCGTGTTCTTATTTTGTCAACTTAGGTACGAATACGACTGGTTTGCGTGCAGTTTGATAACCGAAAAAGCATTTTACCAAAATCACCTTCAAAAACTAACTTTGTTCTGTTTGTTGTTTTGTATTGCCCCCGACTTCCGGATCTAAAGTCATGTGTGTTCTGTGCTAAAGTTATTAAATCACTGTTTAATTTATAAACGCGGTTGTCTTTTTTGTTAAATTGCTTTTTATTTTTCGCATTTTAGCCTTCGCTTTTTTCCTTATCATCCAAATCCATTAAGAAATGGCAACACAGATAAAACAGAGATTGAAAGTACTCCAAAGATTAAGGAAATATAAACGTCATCTCTATGTATATTTTTTGGATTTTTTAAAAAGCGCTTAATCAATTTCCACCCCTGAACCATACCTAAATTGATTCATCCATATAAAATAATTTTCGAAATCAATGTACAGAGGCCAGCACATCAAGCTACTACAATCTGTCAAATTTCTTTTATAGATTTTCAACTTTATTTTAAAAGAATAAGGTTCATATTTAATTGGGAAAATTTGACAGTTAGGTATGGTTTGATGTGCTGGCGTCTGTACATTTGCCAAAATCAAAAAAATACAGACGAATTGAGAACTTCCTTCTTTTTTTAAGTCGGTTGAAAATAGTGACAATACTTCAATTACCAGGAAGGAAAGTAGGTAAACAATGTGTCTAATTCAGGACATTATCCGCCATAATTATGTTAGGCCGGGTAACAGACCTTTCCTTTTTTTTTTGAGAGACGTAGAAGACCTCTCGTCTCGACAGAGGACACTCAGTTAAACTCAAGCAAGACGCATGAATCAGCATCGTTTAGCTGAACCACACTACTGTTGTAAGCTCAACGACCCGACGCAAGTTGCAACGTTTCCATCAGCATGTCACTTGAGAGAGCAATGAGTATGATATGCTCAAACTGCAGGCAATCAAGGCTATTTGTACTAATTTATTGGTTTCGCAATGTTCAATTTGTGTAAGTTGAGATTCCTTTGTTAGCTGACATCACTGTGTGTTGAATTGATATGTTTGTCTGTTATTTTAATTACAGTGGTGAGATTATGGACCGGTTTGGATGAAGACAGACTACCAATGAATATTTCCGCAAAGGAATCAAAACCTCTTTATTTGTAATTACGAAATATTGTAAACAATTTTTTTTATAAAAGAGTAAGTATGGAGTTGCCCATTCTTCTCCATACGAAACTACCATTTGGAATGCCCAACTAGATTGTTTTTTTTTTAATATGAGGTTCTAAAGTGGCTTTTAATGGTCTAATTGAAATAAATGATTTGACTTTGACTTACGGTGTAAAATTAAATAAGAGTATTATTGTGATTTTCCATTAGGAATTTCTCGTGTGCGTAAAGCCATCGGTCCTGCACCTGATCTCCTCCTCCTGTCTCTAGTTCTGGGTCATGTAGGTTTACCGTCTCATCGGACTATACGAGTGTTTGCGCATATACTTGTGCAGTATAATTTCTCTTGCGGAAGTAGGTACGCCAGAGATTAGCCAACTAGCCAGTTTTCATTGAGATAGTGAGCCCTCATTTCCCGAAAATAGGAAAAAAGTATTGCTTAGACTCAATTGGAAGCAAAAATTCAGTTTGGCGTGTAATGATTATTATTACAGTTAAGTCATGATTTACGTCAGTTTAGGTAGATAGACATGATAATATACTGTTAACTACCATACGTGTTGCTTCCACTACATGAGGGTTTCTTTAACTTTTTGTAGTCACGGACCAGTTTTACAATTGAAACAATTCCTCGGACCCCTGTCAAATAATGTTTTTGGAAAAGAAAACAAGCCTTAATTTCTTAAGCTATGCTGAGTTTACTACACAATGTCCTGGACTAATAAATAATGTTGTGAGTTACTGACCAACTACGGACCCCTGATACATATGCTTTGGACCCCTGAGGGGTCCGTGGATACCACTTTAAGACACCCTGCACTACATTCAGTTCAAGATTAAATCTTTAATAGTTATTGTTCTAACGAGTCTAAAACAGCTCCTTGCAATGAACAGAGCAGGACGTCTACCTAAGAAAACAATGTTGCTTCAGCATCATTTTGCATCTAAGTAAACTGTTTATTACTTTGCGTGAGCTTCTAATTGTCACAGCTATGACACAAGCTTACCTTTAGGCTTCATGGTTAAATAGAAAATATGTATGCAGAAGGAACGTTCTAAGTTTCTGGTGACACAAGCTTATAGAAATTCAGATTTCAGTAATCAGACCGAAGGCCGAATACCAAAATAAGCATAGCACACAACAGAGATTGAACATAGAATGAATTTGAAGCTACCACCATTAGAAGCACGAACGAGGGCGATGAAATAAGCAATAACTTTTCATGCCCTTTGCGGGAATTCGCAAAGGTTACTTTGAATGTGAGATATTTGCTATTTGTGTATCCCTGTAAGTCCCTGTTTAACTGCCCCGTTGGTATGGTGGTCACAAGCGCGACTGCTGGGCGTTTAATTGGGTTTTTCCATTAAGAATTTCTTAGTAACAGCCCAGAGTTTGGAAGCGGTGTAACACCCCCGTCCCTCGGAAAGCTCCCCAATCATTTTGGATTTCTGTCCCATCAGACATAGGAGAGCGAGGGAAGAGGCACATACTTGTGCTCTAAAATATATGTAGTTCTTGACTAGTCTCCAATGATAAAGGCCGCCGTGTCCGAATTTCGGTCATCAGAAGACAATCGCTGTTGAATTGTGTAAAGGTAAAGATGAGATTCGTTGTCTATTTTACTAAACTTTGTCTATCATTGTTAGTAAAAGTCTAGCTGAGTGCCTATGCACTCAAACTCTCAAACTCTCGAAATACTATTATTTCGAGAGTTTAAAATTTTCCTTTTTTTTCGATAAGAGCAAAAACAGATTAAAAACATTATAACGACGTATTATGGAATACTCTCTGTTATGTTATAACGTCGAAGAGATAATAACAAACATTGTAATACTGCGATTTTTGTACGTAGATTTATAGACACGTTTTTACAAGGCGGATCTTCTGCATCTTCTTATTTCGCGCTCATAGCTTGTGCGTTGTCGTCAGTCGATCTGTCTGTCAGCGTGCGCGCGCGCCGGACCGGCGACCACTAAATACGTCTGCGCCAACGTTACTGTTTCCGATACTATTTCCATTTGTTGTTGTTTCCTCGATTTCGTTTACTACACGTGATAGAGGAAGCTTTATGTCTATTGGTATATTTATTTGGTTGTAATTATGTGCGGTAGGTGACGGGACATCAAAATGTTTGGAAATATGTAGTTTGAGGATTGACTTTTGATCCCTATTTGGACTACCTACTTATGTTTCTTTTTTCAAGATCTACGTTTGATGGTTCTGGTTGTTGCAAGTTATTGATTTAGAAATATTTACAATCATTTACAGCAATTGTATTATATTGGTGATGTTGCTGGCAAAAAAAAAATCCTTTCCGATAAACAAACGCCCTCTTTTTTGTTTAAAATCCCATCAATATAAATATATTTCTCGTTAACCTACACCCCATATTGTTTGTATTCATTGTCTAATTAAGTAATGTAAAAGCTCCAAAGCATTTCAGATTAGATTACACAGAAACACGACATACCTAATTTGAATTCTACTCATCCAAACATTGTTTCCGCCATTCCCGTCCGGAATTAGGTTACTGAGTCAACGATGCCTCCCTATCTGTTCCAAAAATCTGCCAAACGAGGTTTATGGGACATTCCTGTACGATTTTATGGACTTTTCGTTGTTCAGTATGGGAGAAGAGCGTACTAACCATAACTTTTAGGGTCGTTAAAATTTATTTCACTTTTCGGTTGTGGTTTGCGAATCTTCGAGATTTATGACACGTATATAAATGTCACATGTGTATAAATCTTGGTACAGAATGTGAATGCGATTTGGTAGTTTACATGTTAAATTTTAAATGCAGGTAAAATATAAATGGGTATTAAAAAACGTAATATACCGTTTGTTTAGTCGATTTCGTGAGCATTGAAATCATAAAAGTCGAATCAAACGTATAGTTTCCTGTTTTGTAAATCTCAAGGATTATGGAAATGGAAAATGTGGAAAATTATTATTGGATGCCTAATGATATTATCACAATTTTAACTTTTATCTAAATAATTCTTATCACTCTAAATACCTTTTCTTTGTAAGAAAATTTATTTGCTTCCTTAATTTTTTTTTATCTGCTAGTAGCTAGTACCTATTTGTTGCATTTCATGTTGACTTTTACAACATAAATCTTACGATGTTATTCATAGCTGCTTTATAACAAGCTTGATTATTGTTTCAGCTGTAACTTGTGGACTTTCCTTACAATAAACAGTGTTAAGGGACTTCTTATCTGAATGTCACAACACTGAGTAAATTATTGCTATTCTTTGTTTATTTGTTTTTCAGAAGTGTCGAGTGCCAGCATTTGGTTTGTTTATCATTCTGTGTTTTTTTTAGAAACCAGATGACAGTTTGTTTGTGTTTTGTTTTTATTCAGTCTTTCACTAATTCATTTTTGGCTCTTTCTCTAATAGATTGACTTTTATCTACTACTAGCTGACCCGACAGACGTTGTCCTGTCCCGATCTATGGGGGATGAAAAAGGGGTGAAAAAAGGGGATGAATAATAGATGTTGGCCTATTCTCAGACCTACCGAATATGCACAAAAAATTTCATCAGAATCGGTCAAGCCGTTTCGGAGCAGTACGGGAACGAAAACTGTGACACGAGAATTTTATATATTAGATAGACGGTTCCGAGATCAGGGATAGCGGGATATTGACCAGGGCCTCAAGTCTGCTATTACAATAGTGTCAGAATGGTCTATCATTGATTTCATAATTATTGATTTTGACAAGTTTGGTAATCTACTAATATAATGGCGTCATTATGACTTTCCAATGATCAACCACTGACACGCCATTGAAAGAAATGATATAGAATGGTAATCTCGTACAAAATGACAAGTGAATGAATGACTTAGGCGGTAATCTGCTAAAATTTTGACAGTTCCTTTGATCAATGACCTACCATTAGAACGTCATTGTGCAGTCATTGCTTTTAATTCGACCGACCAATGATCGACCATTATGAATTTAGCAGATTACGAACTTTTAGCAAAATGACAATGGGATCGTGTTGGAATGACGAAATTATAAAAATAGCAGACTTGGCCCCCAGAGGATGGGTAGCAGTGTCCTTCTGAGTACCATCACATCTACTGCGATCGCCAACATGCATCGGCCAAGCATGGCGATTACGGCTGAATCCCCCTTTTGGGGAGACCTATACCCAGCAGTGGGCATCTAAAGGTTGATGATGATAGATTGGTCCTACAAAAAATACTTGCCGCCTTGAAATGTCTAATGGCACAAAATTATTACGGAATAGTATACCTATCGACGCGCTTCATACGAATATACCTAGTCTTGCCATAAATATTGTCACGAAGAAAAACATTTTTTTTATTGCAAATAATATTTATTACTTTCACAGTGTGTTAGTTTAAAACATAAATATAAAACAATTTAAAATATAAAAAGCTTATTCAAAGTTAAAATGTTGCTCAATTGTAAAGATTTTCTCATCCATAAACAAAATTTTTCTGTGACCTCCCTTTACATACCGCTTCAGTAGTTGTTTCGATTTTGCCACCCTATTCTTTTTTAAATTATCAGTTAAAAAATGACCAGTGCGTCTCTTATAGACTGTAAGTCCTAAGTCATCTTTTAAAATACGCGACACGGTTCTGGGTGCTATCTTCATCTCCCGAGATAAAATCTTTTGCTTTTGGACAGGATTTCTTCGAATTCTTTCCCTTACTGCTTTGACCACCATTTTCGTACGAACACTACGTGGACGGCCAGATCTTTTTCTATCACAAACAGAGGAGGTCTCATTGTACCTATTAAAAGCCCGGTACACAAACATTTGACTAATACCAAGCGTGTGGAGAGTTTTAAAAATTGCATTTGGCTCCTTATCAACTTTGTGTAATGCAATCACAGCGATTCGGTTCTCTTTTTCACCCCACTCCATTTTAATATCGCAAAATATTATACAATGTATTCGCGCCAAAATTAGAAAACTCAATGAACAATCGTATAAAATTGACAGATCTAAAATTCAAATGTAATATCTTCCTTATTTTTAATTGTAACAGTACCTATTTATGGCCAGATTATGTATATAAACTTTATTTCAATCAGATAAATGTAACACAAAATGGAGGACATGCCACGTTCTGACATTTATTTCTCTACAGGGTTATGTCATTCACGATTGTCAAAATTGTGTGAATTCATTTTATAAAAAATTGAATAGAATTTTAAAAATCAAATGGGACATGCCAGCTTGTCTCCGTTACGAAGCAAAATTTTTAAACACCCGATAATCTATTCACCTACTTTTTTATTTCTCACTATCGAGTAAAAGATTAAACTATCGATAAAGTAACATAATATAGGAAGTACATAATTCGCTACCTACATTTCTCTCGGTCCCAACTACTTGTTTGCGAGTCTCCCAAAGCGGAGCAGTAAAATGCCCCACTTTACCACCTTCAGACAGAGAATAAGGTAATATTATCAGGTACTTATCTCGTCGCCATGTCGTAAGTATCTAGAGAAAACGGTAGAGAAACGGCACATGTTTTCCCTTCTACAAATATGTTGGTATGTGTTTGTACACTATTTCTATCTTCAAGATCGTTATGTTCCTCGGAATGGCCCTAACGAGGAACGAATATCCTCTAATCGATCAGAGTGAACTGTGTGAAACATTCAATAAATCTGTGTTCAAGTGTGGTGTAGGTAGGTAGTGTGTTTGGTTTTTTAACATTATTTTTAGTGTTAGTTGATTTTCTGTTTGGAAAACGTGGTTATTATATACTGTAGAGACTGGCTGGTTTAGCTGTCCGTATCCAACCTTATTTTATTATTTTATATTGTTATGAGATAATCTCTGTTCTAAATTGATGAGGCTGTTTAGCATACAATAACATAGGTAATTTGCTCAATATACTTATGAGGCGTAGACTGAACTATAAAGTTATTATAAGGCAAATGGTGTTATTGAGTAGATTGAACCCCCATACTTACCGTGACCAGGTCATAGCGGTCGCAGTACCTACTTACCTAAGTGTTCCTATGGTTATTGAAATAAAGTCGATTTTGTTTTATCCAAATAAGGCGAATATTTACACAAATATGCTTTGTAAAGTGCCAGCATTAGATTTACTTTCCCTTGTTTTACATAAGTCTAGACCACGAAGTAAGTATTACAGTTACTTCATGGTCTAGACTTCTGTGGTTCTTGTGTTCTGTGATTTTGTTGCTTCAGTTAATCTTTGCTTAATTAAACTTCATCTACCACCAAGTGTTTAATATGTTAATTTAGTGACGTCTGTTTAAAGCTAGTATTTTTAGAGCTTTAAAATAGCGATAGGTAGACAAAATAATAAAAATTGTAAAGTGATGTAAAGAAGTAGGTATTTTGTTCTAAATTGAGCATAAAATATGCAATGCCATACTAAAATCTTTTTGTAACTCGTTTTCCTATGTAATATCGTTTTCGATGATCATAGAATATATGAAGCAGTGGCTGAGCGATCGACTGCTGCGCAGCGTGTTGCGGGTTCGATTCCCGCCCAGGGTTAACGTTTGTGTGATGAGCACTTGTGTTTGCCTTGTGTCTGGGTG
This sequence comes from Charanyca ferruginea, assembly GCA_947361185.1. Lineage (NCBI taxonomy): Eukaryota > Metazoa > Arthropoda > Insecta > Lepidoptera > Noctuidae > Charanyca > Charanyca ferruginea. The sequence continues at coordinate 22,575,303 of OX376058.1, read as the reverse complement.
TTGTTTATCTATATATGTATGTATTTACAAAAAAAAATGTATTTGTGTATGTATATCAGCTGTCTGACACCCATAGTACAGGGTCTCCCTAGTTTGGGGTCAGATGACCGTGTGTGAAAATGTCTCCACATATTATATTATTATTATTATTATTATTATTACAAATATTAGATACATCAATAATCTACCCCATATCTATTATAAGAACAAATAGCTGTATCCTCCATTATCTTTACTTAAAACCTTCTTTGAGGATTCCATAACAGTATCGTCGGCTGTAACGCTTTTAGTTTAGCATAATCCAGCTATTTGTCGGGACAGTCCCGCCGGCTGATAGACCTGACCCTCATATTTTTCAGATAATCCCACTTCTGCTGAGAGAGGTCAATTCACTTTTCCCGTAAATCGTTGCCTTATTTGAATCTGGGTCGCTTGGATTGAAGATTCTATTGCTTTTTTTCTTGTAGAGTTAGAATAGTAAGTGAAGTATTTTTTACCCAACTCAGACAAATCTAAAAGGAAGGGTTATGTTTTTAATAATATGGTTTTTTGTTGTTGTAATATAATATATCCCTCTCATCCATGCGGGTGTGGGTTTGCAATCAGTCACGAACAAGTATGTGACTATTCTAGTTCAAATGTACTTTTTAGTTTACAGGCAAACATATTCATCTTTTTACTACACTCATGATATTATATTTTATTTCATTTTTTTAACACGAGCACGTAGGTAACCCTGGTACCTAACTACGTGCTCAAGATACAAATTTAAAATACAATATTGTGAGTGTAGTAGAAAGATGAATATTTTTGCCTGTAAACCAAATAACTATTTCGACAGTACAAGCTCGCCACACCCACACCCCGTAACCCCTGCAAGCCACAATCAACAGTGGCGACCACTAGAAAAACGTCGAGGGATGAAGCGCGGCAAGTCCCGGAGAAACATTACAACTGTCTTGGATCCCGCAACGAAATCAATCAGAAAAGAACAGAGGAGGAATAAGAAAAACATATTTTCCACTTCACTCCAAATCAAGCAGGAGACAGAATAGAACTAGGCTAATAGGCACAAAGGGACGTTTACATCTGGGGGAAACCTAGTTGCCAAGCACCACGGATTACAATACGCAAGCAAAAACGCGCATTAACATGCCTATGCCCAAAGAGAATATTATAGTCTTTGCCTATGCCTAACCTTACATTATTGATAGGTCTCTGGAGCGCAAAGAGACCTATCAATAATCTAAGTTTCTAAGTTTATTTTTAACCGACTTCAAAAAGGAGGAGGTTATCAATTCGGATGTTTATATTTTTTTTTATGTAGGTTCGGGCATTAATACTCCGTCATAGGTAGGTATATAAGACGGATTTGCGAAATATTTTTTTTGTTCGATAGGGGTTTATTCCAAAATGGACCCTTCTAAATTTTACCGAAATTGATTCAGCGCTTTTTGAAAACGTCAACGAAATCCTAAAAAAATTTACATAGATGACGTTTTAGTTTCTTCAATCTTTGGAGGACTTTCAATCTCTGTTTTAACTGTGTCGTCGTTTCTATATGGATTTGGATGTTAAGGCGATACTAAAAAGTGATAAATAACTTTAGCACAGAACACACACTACTTTAGATTCGGAAGTCTTTCTCAACTTTTTTTTTTTTTAAAGCTTTTTGTATATCGCTGACATCGGTGAAGGAAAGCACTGTGAGGAAACTTGGACTGGATAATGTGAAATGGAAGTCTGAATTCGCCAATTCGCCTTTAGCAAGCGTGGTGATAAATGCTCATGCCTTCTCTGTATGAGAAGAGGATTTTGCTCTGCAGTGGGACAATAAGTGTCCCGTATTATTATTTTATGGTTTATTTGTTCATCAGGAGGACAGGTCGCTAAGTATCTGCATTAGCTTTATGTAGCTTAACAATAGGGTATTTTACCAAAAAAATCTAATTAAGTAGTCCGTCAGATAGATTTCCAAAAAATATTGGACACGTGTTTTTTCTTTTTTCACGTAAACAAAAAATTAAGATGATACAGTGCGTCAAAAACTCGTGTGACTGTCACGCGAGTTACACACATAGGGGGCAGGGGGGGGGGGGGGGTGGTTGACATAGAATCTATGTCAGTACACTTTTACTGGCAAAGTGACGTCACAAACAACCACTCATGATCTTTGATGCGTTTTATCTTCGTCAGTTTTTATTGATTCGATAAAACAAAATATACGTATCCAATATTTTTCGATAATCTAACTGACAGACTAATTAGATTTTTTTAGTAAAATACCCTTTTTCGGAACATAAAACAACAAACGTTTCAAAAATTGAAAACGAATGACATAATATTGCAAGTATTATGAAAAGCTTTGATATTTACATGCTTAAAACGGCTTTGGTTATGGCCATTTAATTAGTTATATTAGATGAAATTACCCGTTCACATACCCATAAACAACACACCACACACGGGAAACACCAATATACCCCAACAATTTCATTGCGCAATAAAATAACTACAATAAATAAAGTTGTTTACCCCTGAACTGACGTGGCCATTGCAACAAACACATAAATTCAGGGTTCCGTCCATTTCCCCTTCCCTATCAGACGGTTCCGCTTCCGTTTTGACACTGTTGTAATTGTCGTGGGAGACGCCATTTTGATTGTTCTATACTATGATTTATTTGTAGTGCGGTCTCGCACTAATTTGTGTAGTTGAAGGTGAGTATATGTTTAAATAGTGAATTACCGTCTACCGATAGATGATTGCTGGTCACTGTTGCATGACTGTTGACGTTTTGGATGTGGTATTATAAGAATTAATGATTTTCTTTGGATATTCTGTCATTACTGTATGTTCTTCACATTGTCTGAAGTCGGTTTTTATGCTATAATTTTTGGTTGGTAAAATATATGCCACTAACAGCCAGTTTTTAACTATGAATACGATTATAATTTAAATAATTATAAATTAATTAAAGGTAAAATACTACTACTAGGTATTATTATTATAAACGCGAAAGTTTCTGAGGATGGATGGATAGATGGATGGATAATAATAATAATATATGACGGATAATTCCGCTCGGAAAGAGTAACAAATTAGGTCTTACTCTTTCCGAGCGGAATTATTTGAAACTAGCTTCTGCCTGCGACTTCGTACGCGGATCCTGTTGCTTATGCCAGATGCGTAGATACGCTGAGAACTCAAGCGCAATTCTCTATCCGTGAACGTCTCCGACTCGCGAGACTATGTATGACGTTCACGATCAGCGGTCAGTCGCGCATCATACTCTTCACTGGTCTCTAGAGACCTGGATATAGATGCGTAAATACGCTGAGAACGCAGGCTTGCTTCGCGATCTGAAGAGGTTTCCTCGGAGCGAGTTGCAGCCTGATGTTCTCGAACAGCATCAAGTCTCTCCTGACGCTCTTCGGTAAATTCTTGGGATCTTAATTATGATCCTCAAGCTTTTAGCTCCTTTGGAACATTGGGAAAGATTTGACCTCTTTCTAGGCATGGTTATAGTTTTATTGTAAAGAAGATCCTGAACCTGATCAACTAAAATCTAAGTGACTGCTCCCCTGCGTTACCGGGTAGGCTACCGTGTCACGAAGATAAATGGAAAAGGAAATTAAACACCCAAATAACATAAGCCCGAAGGCATATTTATTCGATAAAATAAAAAAATAAATGGGAATTTTGGCCAGTAGAGTCAAATTTTCAATGATATACCATCGTCATCAAAAATCAGTCCTAAACTGTTACCGCCTTCACCGCGTGGAGGTACTCCCAGCTTTTGTTATTTTATAAGTTACAGTGAAATTAGTGATAGCTTTGATTTTCACATCAGATGTTTCTGATCTTCGATTTTTATAAGTCAACAGGAAATGCCCATCAGACCGAACAACTTTTGCTAAGACGTCATTCCTATGTGTCATGGTGTAGCTGGGCTCTTGGAGTTCCACATCAGGTGTTCCAGATCTTCAAAATTCTCTCAGCAGAAAATGCTCATCACGTGGAACAATTTTTGCTATGGTACCATTTTTGTATCTCTTATAGTTTAGCTGGTCTGTTGCGGTTCTGCATCAGGTGTTCAAGTTTTCAAGATAAATCCGCCCCGTAGTTCCGAAGATTAGCGTGTACAAACAAACAGACAAACAGACAGAATTTTTTTTTTGGATTCGTTGTTATTACTGTTCCTAAATATATTCAATGTACAGACACAGTTTTGTTACTGTTTTATTATATGTATAGATTTGGCACACTTTAAATAGGTAATCTAGCTTAACACGTTAATTTTTATCCCATATCGCAAACGAAATCGTGAGTAGACAGTAGTAAAATCCACCTTATATTGGACTTAAAAGCTTTATAAATTAATATACCTACGAGATATCTACCTAGTAATGAAAGATGCCATCTCCTAAACATTGGGCTCTATGTAGTAATAATTTTGATTGACGGACAGATAAGATGATTAACGATAATTTACAACGTCAGTAGCCGTTCGGTCATCCATCGCTCATTTGAGCTTTTATAAACGTTTACCGTTCCTAATTGCGTTCTCAATGGTCACGCATGGGGACGAGGTAGGTAATATAATACTGTATGTTTTTTGTAAAAACTTAGCAGTTTTTTTAAATTGTTTATTACCGTGAATAAGTAAAATATTGCTATTGCGATGGTACATATTTACGACGGTATTCCTTTAGAAGTAAAGAACTTTGAACTCACCTAAGTCACAAAGTAGTAGTGTTACTTGGGTAATATAACGACCTGACGGTTAGTAGGTATTAATAATACTTACACAAATCTTTATATTACTTCGTATTATATTGAAATTTCAATATTATATTTTTGAGTAGGTATATTATTATTCTTAGTTTTAGCTGACAGCCCACAAGACGAACTGCCAAGTTTCTTAGATATTCCAATAAAAAAAAAGTCAGGGCTGGGTGTTTTTTTATCCAGCTGCATTCTAGAATGTCATCGTTAAACATTTTGATCGATAAGATAGTACCTAGTCAGAAGGAGGAAGGCTTGAAAAGGTTAATTTAATTACTTATTATAACTGAGGCTATGGTGACAAAATGTTATTACCAATAGCAAGTAATGTAATAAACAGGTGTGAATTCTTTGAACAAATTAAGTGGTTTTTATATTTATTGTAGGTAGCTTTGGCACGAGTAAGGATAATAGTGCTCATCTAGTTTTTAATTAACTAAGTTTAATTAACACTTGATAATGTAGTCAGATACCAGCGAAGCTTCCAGTTACAGGGCCTAGATATGACTTGCTACATAAGCTTATTTGCAAAATACAATATCCAGTACATATAGCAAAAAAAAGTACTGTAGAATTGTGGTGGCCTGTGGTAAATGTTTTATACTCCTCTTTTCCAATTATTTACTATACATCAAAGAAATATAAAAATAGACACTAATACAAAAGGCCAGTGATTCCCACTGCACCGCGACTCATCTAAGAAAAAACTTCTAAACTTGAATCACACCTCTAAATAAATAATAAATAAATATTTTTTTTTATTTTCACCAAAAAGCCATCACATTCAGTACTTGTCAACCTAGGAACATTATATAAGGCTTATTACTAGGTTACAATAAATTGAATACCCTGACTCCTAAACTAGGTGTATGTGCCTGTGACTTAGGAGACAGTGATTCTTCGTAAACAAACAAAGCCATATATATTAGCTCGGACGTTTTAGTAATAAGAAATGGTGGCGAACATAAAAATAAAAACAGACTCTAATTTAGAGAAGAAAAGTAAAATAATAATAAAACAAAAAAAAAAAAATTAAAATGACCTGTATGATGAGATGTAAAAATTTAGGATGTAAGTGTGTATGTAGTGAGTGAGTGAGTGTGTAGGGAGTTAGTGTGAGGTATGTGTATATGTGGTGAGTAAGTGTAAAGTGTGTGTGCGTGTAGTCATAAGTCATGACTCATAAGTCAATTTTATAAAATGCTATGAAGGAAAAAGGTGAATTACTATAGCATTAGTAGAATCGAAAATGTTATTACTAATTAAAATACAAGAAATGCTTTTTTATTAAGAAGGATGTATTTGTTTTCTACTTTTTGTCATTGTCATACGTAATTTCTACGGACCATCCAATATTTGGTTGCGACCTACCACCAGTGGGTCGCGATCCATAGTATGGGAAATACTGCAATAGATTCTTATTAATTACTTCTATCTTACCAGTATTTTCCTACTGTTGGGCAAAAGCCTTCCCCTTTTCCACACACGTCTGTCCTGTACTATTGGCCAGTCGTTTCGTTATCCACTCTACCATTTTTAGGGTTCCGTAGCCAAATGGCACAAAACGGAACCCTTATGGATTCGTCATGTCTGTCTGTCTGTCCGTTCGTATGTCACAGCCACTTTTATTCCGAAACTATAAAAACTATATTGTTGAAACTTGGTAGGTTGGTTGGTTGTTGCTTGGTATTCTGTGAACCGCATTAAGATTTTCACACAAAAATAGAAAAAAAAAACATTACATTTTGGGGGTTCCCCATACTTAGAACTGAAACTCAAATTTTTTTTTTCATCAAACCCTTACTTGTGGGGTATCTATGGATAGGTCTTCCGAAATGATGTTGAGGTTTCTCATCATTTTTTTCTAAACTGAATAGTTTGCGCGAGAGACACTTGCAAAGTGGTAAAATGTGTGCCCCCCCCCCCCCGTAACTTCTAAAATAAGAGAATGATAAAACTCAAAAAAAAGAAATATGATGTACCTACATTACCATGTAAACTTCCATCGAAAATTGGTTTGAACGAGACCTAGCAAGTAGTATTTTTTTAATACGTCTTAAATCGTAAACCGCAATTTACCTTACTTGCTGCTACAGAACCCTTCATGGGCGAGTCCGACTCGTACTTGGCCGCTTTTTTTATTACTACCACCATGCTAGTCAACAACTCAACAATTACTGTCATATCAGATCAATATCAACAAAAGGCTCCCACACTATTATTAAACTCAATTTAAAAATTAAAATATTGTTATAACGTGTCAATAAATACTTAACTGCAATTATACGCACTCCGGATCAATTACTTAGGGTGTCTTTATTATGTTGTAGTTAGGGCTGACAATGTTTACTTGGCCGTGTACTGAAGTTTACACGTTTTTCTGCGTTGGTTTTATATTACTTTTCTTAATTAATTAAGAATAAGTTCTGAAGGCCAATTGCCGACGACACAGTTGGCGCGGTGGTTGAGCGATTGACTGCTGCGCAGCGTGTTGCGGGTTCGATTCACGCCCAGGGTAAACATTTGTGTGATGAGCACTTGTGTTTGCCTTGTGTGTGGTTGTTGTTTATCTATGCAAGGTGGGGACGACGATATGACAAAAAATAAAATACTGGTAATACTAGTTCATAAGAATATATTGAAACTATTAAATAAATCCTAAAAACGATATTAAATAAAGAAATTCAGATATACTAAAGAGCATATATAAATGTAACCAAAATAAAACACCATATGAAATATTGATTTTCTAGCTTGTGAGAAGAGCGTCAACTTGTGGCGTCATAATTTAATACTATTAATGCTCAATAAAAACAACTACACTAAATTACCAAATCCTACCATGATCCTTTTTTGTGTTATTGCCATCCCCACCCTGTATAAGTATGTATATCAGCTGTCTGACACCCATAGTACAGGGTATCCCTAGTTTGGGGTCAGATGGCCGTGTGTGAAATGTCCCAACATATTATTATTATTGCAAAATCCAGTCTCCAATCTCAAAACCTTAGGTTATCGATAATCTAAGGTCTACATTTTGTTAGAAATGTAGGTAAAATGAAGGCATATATATGGCAGATTGAAACTTGAGAAGCTCGTGGCTAAGTAAAGTACGGATAAATTGGTCATGACAGTTAATCTGCGTTAGCCTCAGATAGTCCGTGGATGGGCTCAGCATCCATTTGATACCGATACCAGCTAATTGGTCGTTCCAAACAGTAGGATCATATGGACACTCCACACAACACACTCACAAACACACACACACACACAACACAACACACACACAACACTCAACACACACAACACAACAACACAACACAACACTCTTTAAAAATCAATTGAAAGTTACATCATCCATGTTGAATCTACGGGAGACAAAATATGTGACCAATATGCAACAAGTTGTGCAAGCTAAAAGAGGTCTAGAGATAATCATAAAAAAAAATAACCAATGCAGCTAAGAGAACCAGGCCAAACTGACGGACATTGCTTTTAAAACCAACAAAATATGGCTTAGCAGCCCTATCCTCTATAAGTTTATTTCACACACGGCGCGTCATGCGAAACGTAACGTTTTTACCGTGTCGTGCGTTTTCATGAGTTATTAATTAATGGTGGATACAGCTTATGTTTAATTAACACGTGAGCGGTCGCCGGGGACGCCAAATTAGTTTAGTAGAATAATGTCTTATGGTTAGCACCACAGGGGCTATTTCGTTAATCATGGTAGTCGGTGGCTTTTGTGTTTGGGTGTATAGTACTATATGGAGTTTAGTAAAAGAAGTAAGTAACCTTATAGGTAAATACCCGACATAAATCATGGTTGCGAAGTTCATTACCGCGATGCAGGTTACCTCGAACGTTTACCATTGTGTTAGCGTTAACGCTAACGGAAAATGAAATTGTATGGAGTTGACGTTTGCTTACGCGATGTCACGTGCTGCAAATATGTCAACTGCATACAATTTGATTTTTCCGTTGGCGTTAACGCTAACAGAAAAGGGATTTTGTCTACAGGCCCTGCTCGGGCACAGCGCTATCGCGAGGCGTGCGCTGCGCTACGCGACCGCTAAGCGAGCGTGCATATTTTCATCATCATCATCATTTCAGCCCAAAGACGTCCACTGCTGGACATACTGGGCCTCCCCAAGGGGGGGTTTTGCCATAATCGCCACGCTTGGCAGGCGGATTGGCGATCGCAGTATGGTTGTTACAAAGGCACAGAGAACGCTGCTGCCCATTCTCTGGTAAGTCCCTTAGTCGCCTCTTACGACACCCACGGGAAGATATGGGGTGGTGTTATTCTTTACGTTCGACACCACACGGACAATTGCATATTGCATATTTTATATAGATATATTTTAAACTTTATATTGCAAAGGAAAAGCATATAATTCCAATGTTTCTAAAGAGAGAGCGATGCGTACACGACGTGCGCGCTGTGTCGCGTAGAAAAAAATCGCGCTCGTCTGAACGCGCTCTAAATAGTTGTAAAGTTGTTCAGTAATAGTTTAGGATTGTAATATCATAGATGTGTGATGTGATGTAGATGTGTATGTGATGTCATTACCGCGATATAATTTATGATTTACAATCGTAAATCTTTAACTATAACTGAAAAAGTTTACTCGGAGTCCAGCAGACTCATAAATCTAGACTTAAGCCTTCAAATTAAATATTTTGACTGAGTAACGGGTATTTCCAATTTCGATTTTTAAATTGGAAATACCCGTTACTCAGTCAAAATATTTAATTTGAAGGCTTAATTCATAGTAATGGGTGATATTAATTGTGGTTGTAGTATTAAATTTAACCACAATGTCAGTGGCAAATGTGAAATGACAGTCTTTAATAAAATTTAAGGGTCGTTATACACTTAAGCGGGTCGGCCAATTCGGTTCGGCATCGGCATTGTCAATACAAGCTTTGATAACTTTATGTTGACAATTCTGAATTAAATATTATGGTCGTTTATGTGTACGGTACCTATATGACGAAGTACTTTTGTTTGACGACTTCACCAAACATATCATCAACATCCTAAGAACGCTAAAGACTGTAACACGTTGATTTTGGAACCTAAATTGCCAACGTTGTGAATTTTGTATTAAGAACTTTAAAATGATCGGATTAAAGTACATTATACAATAACTAGCTCCTAGGTTTGAGTTCTCTTAGCATGCCTAGTTGCAAATTGGATCTAGAGTTACAACTAATATATCAACAACAAGTGCGAGTCGGACTCGCCCATGAAGGGTTCCGTAGCAGCAAGTAACATAATATTAAAATTCTTGTAGTTCGTTGTAACTTTGATCGATGTTTTATATTTGAGTTGATTGAATGAAAGGTAAATTGCGGTAAAAAAATTACTTACTAGATCTCGTTTAAACCAATTTCGGTGGAAGTTTACATGGTAATGTACATTATATATTTTTTTTAGTTTTATCATTATTTTATTTTAGAAGTTACAGAGGGGGGGGGGAGGGACATTTTACCACTTTGGAAGTCTCTACCGCAAACTATTCAGTTTTAAAAAAATATATTAGAAACCTCAATATCATTTTGGGAGACCTATCCATAGATACAAGCACACGTATAGGCTTGATGAAAAAAAAAAAATTAGTTTCAGTTCTAGGTATGGGGAACCCCCAAAATTTATTGTATTTTTCTATTTTTGTGTGAAAATCTTAATGCGCTTCACAGAATACATCTACTTACCAAGTGTCAACAGTATAGTTCTTATAGTTTCGGAAATAAGTGGCTGTGACATACGGACGGACAGACAGACAGACATGACAAATCCATAAGGGTTCCGTTATTTGCCATTTGGCTACGGAACCCTAAAAATGCGTAACTACAAAAGCTGTTACAATTCCAAGTTCCGTTGATCTTTTAAAAGAAAAGAATGTAAAATATTTAGTACTTCTACGAATAGTGAATTCGTTTGATATTCAGAATAGATATAACTTTTTACGACGAATCAGCGGAGATTTATTGTTATTACACTGTTAATGCCCCCTTGGTTTTGCCGCACTAATTTTATACTAAGATTATGGTAGTTTATCTCCTCGTTAACAGCTCTACCAGCCTTGTTATTTGAATAGGTGTTGTAAAATTAATGTTACCTGTATTAGTGTTAATGTCGTATATATAAATAACTAACTTTTGCCCGCGCTTTCTTCCAAGTAGAAGTAAAAGACCCTCCTAAATTCGGACTGCATCAAAATTCATTCTTAAGAGCGGCCAACAAGTCATAATTTCTATACAAACGCTCGTACGCTGATTATGGCGTTATAACAAAAATGTTCCTCCATCATTTTTGAGAAACGATTTCAGTAAAGACGTCACGGCAAATCAGTTATTTTGCACACATATTATCTGAATTTTGACTGTTCATAACGTACTCTTGCATTGATAAAATAAAATAACATCGTCATAGAAATCTTGTACATGTATTTTAGATTCTAAATTTCAAAATTTTTTACCAAAAGCTTGTAAGACTTTTTCAAAAACACGTATTTCCTGGAACAAGTTGTGTAAAATCTTCGCACGCCAATTTTCGTGCGATGGTATCGCGTTATTACTCACTCCTTTGTTTTCGAACATTGCATGAAACAAAACATTTTTCAATCATGCATACGATGGACGGACCGGTAAGGACCCTCTTAACAGACGTCACCTATCTCTAAACTACCTGCAAAATTTCAGCTTTACAAAGTAGCTTTTGAGATTTTGTGTTTAATCAGTGACTGAACGAGTGACCTTATGATTTTCTAAACAACCTTATAAATCTGAAATTTAGCTGATCATAATTAAATTCGAATTATGCGAACAAAAATGTATTGATCAGCTGGTTTTTTCTTGAGATTTCAAGTTTGGTCTCATAGTTTCTAAGTTTTTCATAATGATGAGTACAATGATCTTGATAAATAATAAAACCATTGTAAGTATACGGTTTCTAAAAAGACACATGACATACCTACCCGTTAACTTCGCATAGGTACTACCTATCAAACTGTGCAAAAATTATTACTGGGTCACTACTTCTTTTTTAGTAAAAAGAATCACGTTTTATGGTAGCGCCTAGTGTAAGGCACGCAAATAATTGTGGTTCCAGGTGCCATTGGGTGCACCCGTGGTTTTTAACGTTTAGTTATAATACAACATTTACAACTTATTTGCGTAAAAAACGTTCGAAATAGACTTAGGTAGAATAGACTGGGTTAGAATAGTATCCACACATTTTATCCTGCTCTGCTCCTGCTCTCTGTAAATGGCGACTAAAAAAATCCAGAGTTTGGCCATCAGCCGCTTTCGTGCAATTAACAGCATCACTGCGATTCCCAAGACACCTGCCTAGTGTGGGGATTATGTTGAACAAAACAAGTCACATTTTCAAGAAGATAAAGTAAGTAATTATTTTGAATGAAAAACATATTTTTAACAAAGCCATCGGTAACGACTATGAGCTTATCTTAAAGTTATAAATTGAGAGAAAGAAGGTAATAAAGGGAAAACCAAGTAGTAGGTAGGGACCTAAGTGAATACTATACCAGTAGACTTCATTTCATTTCATTTCAAATAAAGTTTGAATCATAAATAAAACTCCGTAAAACTTCTCGAGATAAAGCAATAGGAATTACTTTGTTACTTCGCTGCAACCGAGATCACTGGCGCTGAAAAATGCTTGAAATTGAGAAGATAATGTCTTAAACACTTTTTAAGTTTAAAGAAAGACGTAATAAACCGTAACCTAGGAAAAGTGATTTCAAGTCTCAAAGTAGTATTAATATAATATAATATAATATGTGGGGACGTTTCACACACGGCCATCTGACCCCAAACTAGGGAGACCCTGTACTATGGGTGTCAAACAGCTGATATACATACACAAATATATTTTAAATACATACATATAAACAACACCCAGATACAAGGCAAACACTCATCACACAAATATTTACCCTGGGCGGGAATCGAACCCGCAACACGCTGCGCAGCAGTCGATCGCTCAGCCACTGCGCCAACCGTGTCGTCTTTTATGAACCTATTAAGAACCTAGTATTAATGATAATACCAGTCTATTATCGTCCAGAGAAGGGACGAGTATTGTATCACCACGTTTGAGCGGCTTAATGGATTGGCGATTTATTAAAAGTCCAGGTTTCTCACTAAGTTTATCCTTCATCGATGTCAATGATGTCCAAGATAAACTAAGAAAGTACATATGAATTCGCAATAATAAAAAAGTCGCAATGGTGCTCGCCTGTACCAAACCAACAGCCTCATGTATGAGAGGCGGTAGCCTCAATCACTGAACCATCACTCTATCGACGTAAGTACCTGTTAGTTCAGGGAAATTGAAAAAATACCCAAAACCTCTTAACCTATATTTCGTATCATCACCCTGAACAACATTTGTTCTACGACTTTGAGCTCAAGTAAATAACGTAGCCAAAAACAATTAGTTTTCGTTTAATTCGCGCACCTGATAGCGAATATTATGTAGGTAGAAGGTAGGCTAATGTACAGGCACAGCTGATTTGCCCAACTTTGTCGGTTATCAAGTGCAAGCAAAACAAAATTTAGAGCGCGTTTATAGATTTAGTAAGTATGAAAAAAAAATGTTTCAAATTTTGAAAAGTCGTAGAACAAAATGATGTTCAGTTTCCTGATACAAAGTCAGAATTAAGAGGTTTTGGGTATTTTTAAATTTCCCTGTATTTCGCATGTTTGAATAAATGTTCTGTGTGTCAACATACAACCAAATTAACATACAACTTTATTGCGATAAAATAATCCATTCATCATCAGTAATTTTAATCCGAGCACCAAACAAATTCGTCGCTTTAAAAAAGCAATAAATTTTAAAATTTAAAACATCTGTATCTAACGCGGACCTGCTAAATGGGTCGTATGTGGGATTAAAAAGATTTCCCGGCTCACTTCTGGGTCATAAAAGCTCTTAAATTAAAGGCGATCTGTCGGGAGCAAACGTTACGCATTCGCACTTTATAGATGTTTTAATCCTGCTCTTGAAATATGTTCGGGGGTCTACCCGCCTCGGGGGATATCGTCCAATTCACTGACAACCATCTAGTCGTAGCTAGAGATTAACAGATATCTTCACTTTTTTAGGGTAGGTCTAAATGATTATGGGTATAGAGTGGTTTATGGAATTACCACTTCAAAATTTTCATTCGCCTTATTATCATCTTCAAAAATTGAATTATTCGTGCTCTTTTATGAGTCTTTATTCTTATAGATTACAGTTCAAAACTGTACCGAAAAACAGACGGTGTCTCGCCTATTTAGGATCTGTAAGGATCCCAGTCAAATTACCGGCTTCGATAAACTTGAATTCGGAAACAATAATAATTCGGAAAGTGGTTTAGATGATACCGAAGCAATGGCTGTTTACTTAAGTAAATTGAACCGAAGATCTACCGATATCTAGTTCGACCTAGCCAAATCCAATGACAAACCAGACTGGAGCAACTTCAATATAATGTAGTGTAAAGATTTGTTTAAAAAAGATTAGGTAAAATAAATACCACGTCTATAAAACTTTTAATAAATGAGTCGTTTCTCAGAAGTAGCGTAGGTATCTCAGTATAAAATCGCTCTTGAACAAGATTAGTAAATTAACCAAAATACTTGGAACAGTTGGAAGTACCTACCTACGGACTACAAGTGAAGTGAATCAGATCTTTTTAATGATGCGTACTTATGCTTATGATGACAAATTATACATACTTGAATGACACGTAGGTACTTTAATCAAATTAGAAAGCTTTAGGTACTGTTTTTATTTTTTAAATGAATTACAAATTATATGAATAAAAAGTGATTTCAAGTCTCAAAGTAGTATTAATATAATAATATAATATAATATAATATAATATAATATAATATAATATAATATAATATAATATAATATAATATAATATAATATAATATAATATAATATAATATAATATAATATAATATAATATAATATAATATAATATAATATAATATGTGGGGTCGTTTCACACACGGCCATCTGACCCCAAACTAGGGAGACCCTGTACTATGGGTGTCAGACAGCTGATATACATACACAAATATATTTTAAATACATACATATATAGATAAACAACACCCAGACACAAGGCAAACACTCATCACACAAATATTTACCCTGGGCGGGAATCGAACCCGCAACACGCTGCGCAGCAGTCGATCGCTCAGCCACTGCGCCAACCGTGTCGTCTTTTATGAACCTAAAGAACCTAGTATTAATGATAATACCAGTCTATTATCGTCCAGAGAAGGGACGAGTATTGTATCACCACGTTTGAGCGGCTTAATGGATTGGCGATTTATTAAAAGTCCAGGTTTCTCACTAAGTTTATCCTTCATCGATGTCAATGATGTCCAAGATAAACTAAGAAAGTACATATGAATTGAAAAAAAAGATGTATTAAAAAAGTCGCAATAGGCTAATGTACAGGCACAGCTGATTTGCCCAATTTTGTCGGTTATCAAGTGCAAGCAAAACAACATTTAGAGCGCGTTTATAGATTTAGTTAGTACGAAAAAAAAAGTTTCAAATCTTGAAAAGTCGTAGAACAAAATGATGTTCAGTTTCCTGATAAAAAGTCAGAATTCTTGTGACAAAGTCAGAAATCTTGGGTATTTTTTAAATTTCCCTGTATTTCGCATGTTTGAATAAATGTTCTGTATGTCCCAAATTAACATACAACTTTATTACGATAAAATAATCCATTCATCATCAGTAATTTTAATCCGAGCACTAAACAAATTCGTCGCTTTAAAAAAGCAATAAATTTTAAAATTTTAAACAGCTGTAACTAACGCGGACCTGCTAAATGGGTCGTATGTGGGATTAAAAAGATTTCCCGGCTCACTTCTGGGTCATAAAAGCTCTTAAATTAAAGGCGATCTGTCGGGAGCAAACGTTACGCATTCGCACTTTATAGATGTTTTAATCCTGCTCTTGAAATATGTTCGGGGGTCTACCCGCCTCGGGGGATATCGTCCAATTCACTGACAACCATCTAGTCGTAGCTAGAGATTAACGGATATCTTCACTTTTTTAGGGTAGGTCTAAATGATTATGGGTATAGAGTGGTTTATGGAATTACCACTTCAAAATTTTCATTCGCATCATCATTTCATCTTCAAAAATTGAATTATTCGTGCTCTTTTATGAGTCTTTTATGATTCTTATAGATTACAGTTCAAAACTGTACCGAAAAACAGACGGTGTCTCGCCTATTTAGGATCTGTAAGGATCCCAGTCAAATTACCGGCTTCGATAAACTTGAATTCGGAAACAATAATAATTCGGAAAGTGGTTTAGATGATACCGAAGCAATGGCTATTTACTTAAGTAAATTGAACCGAAGATCTACCGATATCTAGTTCGACCTAGCCAAATCCAATGACAAACCAGACTGGAGCAACTTCAATATATTGTAGTGTAAAGAATTGTTTAAAAAAGATTAGGTAAAATAAATACCACGTCTATAAAACTTTTAATAAATGAGTCGTTTCTCAGAAGTAGCGTAGGTATCTCAGTATAAAATCGCTCTTGAACAAGATTAGTAAATTAACCAAAATACTTGGAACAGTTGGAAGTACCTACCTACGGACTACAAGTGAAGTGAATCAGATCTTTTTAATGATGCGTACTTATGCTTATGATGACAAATTATACATACTTGAATGACACGTAGGTACTTTAATCAAATTAGAAAGCTTTAGGTACTGTTTTTATTTTTTAAATGAATTACAAATTATATGAATAAAAAAAGTTGTCACACTAAAGTGATGGTTGAACACACTACCTAGTAACTCTATCGTGTGGAAACAATATAGCGACGTGTCAAGTCCCCACAGGGCAGGGTTACGAAAATTAGACCCCGGGGAGCCAACTGCATCCGACCTGCATATGTGCATAGCATGGTTCATGCAATATAAGAGCAAAACTTCAAAGAAATATATGGATGACTGAGTTTTAAGACAGAGCGAATGCTACTTTTTATCGTTGGTTTTCAAGTCTTGTCGACAGAAATGTGGGGAAAAATCTTTTTTAACATAAAACTGTGCAGTCAGAGCATCGGAATTTCCGGATTCCCAGCATACCACTGAAGAATTTAAATTGCCTGTTTCATATCAAGTTCTATTCTAATTTTGAAGATATTTAGAGCAAGGATTTCCCCATAACGTCGTCTGAAATATGAGAGACTGCATTATAGCACTTGATCAGTAGAATGCAACTTGTTTGAATGATAGATAACCATTTGATGATACAAGTCAAGGACGACATGTGCCAGCCTAGATCACAAACTATAAAACAGACATCACACAAAACAAAAGGAGATTTAATTAAAAACTAGAACGTCTCCAAGAACAAACAGCGAACAAAATAAAAACTGCAAATCATGTTCCATTCTTGTTGAACAACGTCCCGGACTCGCCGTGCGCATTCCGAATGAAGTTATCAAGAAATACAGGGGTCCACACAACAGGGGGCTACTGACGGAGTCCGTACAAAAAAGCTAACATGTCGCACAGAAATTGCGTTACTCCTGTCAAGGGGAGTACGCGCAATAGTGAATAATGTAGGCTTCCATTCATACAGTTAAAAGTTTAAACACCTTCTATTGACTGAACAATCGCTGGGTGTGAAATGATAAATGTAAAGTCTGCTCGAGTTTGTTTGCTATTGAACGGTATAAATGATTGTATTTCATCGATTGGTGAATGGAGTAGCGGTTCTTTTGCAGTTATGGAGACGAAAGGGTCTTTGTTGTGTAAAATTCTATATCAAATTGATTATTTAGTAATGGAGAAATCTGTAACAACATCTCGGCTATTTTTTTGCTTCATATTTTATAACCTCATTGACCCCATTACTCGGTAGCCCGCCATTTCCCGATAACGTTTCTCGTACGTTACCACTCATACATAAATAAATCAGAAACGAAATATTTCATTTCAGGTCTCCATTACGTCTACCGTCCTTCACGTTGTCCCAGTAGTCTCGTTTACCCAAGGAACCTTGGAACGAGCATCCATCTACATTCCTTCTATTCTCTCGTTCCAACGTCAGACATTTTTATTTTATAACACGTTCATGTATACTTGTCCTTTATAATAAAAACTATTCCCAAGAGTCTTCATAAAACTTGAAGGAAAAATTAGAAGAAAACTAATTCTTATTCAAGCCGAGTGCGAACACTTATAACTTTCAACTGGTGGATATCGTCGCTAGTAGATATTATAGCTTCATTGTCATGACTTTACTTTTATTGTTTTATGGGGATGGTACCTACATTGTTATTGGAACCGCCAGATTTTACTTTCCGTATAGTGCGTGTTAGTAAAGTAATGATGATGAGGATGATAACGTGTTTTGTGACTGTTGACACGTTCGTCACAGAGTTGTAATCAACGAAAAAATGGCTTATTAGATACTGTAAATGTAGTACTAAATATGTATCAATATTGTATATAATTTCAAAACTAGAAACAACTTAATCAACAAACATTATGATAACAGCTAGGCTAATGGGCTTCAAAGAGGGACAGGTAATGGTTTTGCTATTCATTCCACCTCAACCCATCGATATGCTCGTAGATAAGATAGACAAATTACTATGAGATAGAAGAGGTTATGAGTAAACAACGAAAGTAAATTACATTGTATGAATTCAAGAAGACTGCTACAAACTCTGTGCACTTCTTTTTCAGCAAGTTATGGTACAAACTTTTTGGTCCGACTTTTAGTAAAATCGATAATCAGATCCGGTGATTATTTCATAATTTCGTAGGACTTTTTACACATTTTGTAATACATTTGCGTTGGTATATTGGAATTCATATTCCATTTCCCTCCGACAAAACATCGGTCACCGATTGTCTGTGGACGGAGGCCCTTAATGTGTGGAAGCTTGTAAATGACAAATTAATGTTTTAATAAGTTACTAATTATAGATTTTAGAATTAGGTTTTTCAATGACACATAAATAAATACATAAAATAACCGTCGCTCTTTTAAGCTTTGCTACTCATCATCATCATCATTTCAGCCGAAAGATGTCCACTGCTGGACACAGGCCAAGGGGGGGTTTTGCCATAATCGCCACGCTTGGCAGGCGGGTTGGCGATCGCAGTGTGGTTGTTACAAAGGCACAGATAACGCTGCTGCCCATTCTCTGGTAAGTCCCTTAGTCGCCTCTTACGACATCCACGGGAAGATATGGGATGGTGCTATTCTTTACGTCCGACACCACACGGACACTACTTTAATAAAATCTCAGCCATTTGTGTAAGTACTCAACAACTCACTCGGTCATCTAAGAGCGTTGTGAAATTTCCAATTGTTCAGTGGGTACAAAGAAAAAATTGCTTACTATGAACAAAGGCCTAGCAATGGCAGGCGATGGACCGTGGCATTTACACTCGGTTTTAATCAATGAAGTTCTGGAGCGATAGGACTCACCACAAAGGAAATTATTGAGTCGGGAAATGGTTGAAACTGGATGAAGATGGTGTCCCAAGTTAAGAACGTTTGAAGAGAAATTGGAATTTGGGGAAAGATATAGTTTCCTGGATTAGTTCGTATCGTATAAAATGTAATTTCATATTCAGGTTAACGCTTGGAGATTACCTGAACTACATTTACGAGGAAAGCATCTCCGAAATGTCTTATTTTTGTTGAAAAACTATCTCTTTACTATCTGATAATATTAAAGCCAACTTATTTTCAGCGACTATAAATTATAGCAATAAAGTAGTCAGAAATTATTAGTTATATAACGTTATAATCATAAAAACAGTAGTAAATTTGATTTATAACAAAACCCTATTGGTTTTGAAGAGAATCTTAAAGCCATCATTGATAAATTTTATGGCGTAATAAAATTGCAGAATGAAAAGAATAGAAATAGATACAATAGCATAAACTTTTAGCTTTTTGAAATGAAACCAACAAAAAGATAATCTTGAAATCATACAAAAAGTTTTTGGATAGGACAGGAGAGAGAGGATTTATCAAAGTCGTAAATATTTTTTGCTCCTTTAAAAATACGTGATGGTAGGAACGCCAATCGTAAGTAAACACAAATTCTCTTATCAAAATGGATGGAAATTTGTTGTGTGCCCATGTCATCCTTTATCGTTGACATGAGCAAATAATTCGATATCCGTTTCCCGATTCGTGCCTGCTTATCGGTGCCTGGATCCTTAGGAGACATCGGGCCCTAGTTGCTTTGAAGTGTGAGGAGGACAGGGTGTTGGGATTCAATTGTTACCTTTTCTCACTATGTTTAATTTAAACATGTAGGTACCCACCTAAATTAATATATTTGGCAGCAATGAGTGGTCTGACGCGATGGTTGGTTTGCTTTTTCTAATAGCATAAAAAAAAACTCTTTCCAGTTGTCTTTATACGAATTCTTCATTGTCACCTTTAAACTTACGAGACTTCTAATGTTCCACTAGAAGTCCATTGAGGCATATAGGTAAATGAGTGAAGATAGATCGGTATTTAAAGTATTTTACAATTTTCCTTTGCCGAAATATTTTCAATTTTTTTTTGGCTCTGATAACTGAAACAGTATAGCCAGAAATCTCCGCTGTTATCTTGGACCGGAATGCTGCAGCTGCATTCGGATTGTCAGAGTCGTTATTGAATTGTGGCAGTCGTGAGACAGCTTCCCACTTGTATTGATAGCTCTCATTCAATAGGCGAATGGTAGAAAAATTGCGTTTCGCAACAATAAGACTTATTGTCTATTAGAATATTTTACTTGGAATACAATACGTTATTGCTATTTGTGGGTTCATATAGATGCTGCTGATATTAAATTGAATCGTTATTGAGATTTTATCGTACCTATGGTGCTTCAACAATTTTTTGTTATTCCTTTTGACTTGTACAAAGTCAGGTATCTTCAAGGGTTAAAAAAAGTAGTAGTAAATTAAAATCAATGATTTCTTAGATATTATGTCTAATATATAAAAGTCTCGTGTGTTTGTCATCAAACTTCTCCGAAACGGCTTGACTCGGATTTTCTATGGGCTAGACCACGAAGTAAGTATGTTATATTTACTTCGTGGGCTAGTCCGATTTTTATATTTTTTTTTGTCTATATATATAGGTAGGTCTGAGAATAGGAGGTCATAATTATTTTTATATTTATGGCATTTTACCGGCTCAGCTAGTTTCTTTAATAAAAGTCTTTATGTCTTAAGTGTTTAATGATTCTTAAAAATATCAGTAGCCATCTAACAGGAAAATAAAACTGCAAAGTACGTAAGTAAGCTAACAATGTCAAAGAACGATAATAAACGAGAGACAATTTGCACGAAATAACGGAAAACATTTCGGATGTTTCACTCATAAAACTTCATAAAATAAAAAAAATGTCGGTGTGCCATCAGGGGGAACGATCTTGGCGAGTTGTTCGGCTAAGTTGAATTACTTCCAAGTCTTGGCATTCATAAACGTGATCGTAATATTTCTTCCTCAAACCACTTTGTTTTGGAAAAGTTTTATTTTCTAATTTACTTGAAAGTAAGCCTCGTTCGCGAACGAGATAAAAGTTACAAAGCTGTAAAATATTGCGGCGATTTGGAATTGCTAATAAAATGAAGGATTCGAATAAAAGTGGGGAGTATGAACTAATTTCCATTTTTTTCTGTTTATTTTTCCATTCCTTTATTTACCATTTTTAATAATACGGTACTTGTATTATTTCTCCTATAATCATTTGTAAATGCATTACGGCCATTCTTGATGCTCTATAAAAGAAGCAATTGAGCGGAATTGTCATTGTATAACCCTGAACCCATAACTATTGCCCCTTTGCTTTACGTTTTGATCACCCATGTCCTCCCATGGGTGTCGTAAAAAGATCACGAGAATGTGTTTGGATAGGCCAAGGTTGACTACTCTACTACGATCGTCAATATAGAGTATTACGCCCAACTATAATTGATTACAGTATTGCGGAGGTACCTACTTCGAAATTAAACTGAGAAACAAAAACAGTGATTTTTCTATAAATATTATGTCTTTTTCGACATCGTCTGATCTTTTTAATTGGCATACTTTCCTCTGTGTGATTCTTTTGGCCGATTGGCCCCCCATAGTTTGTCGTTACTGTTGCTTTCAGCTAGTTAGAAATCTCAATCATCTAACGAGTCTTTTCTAACTTCATATGTAATTTTATTTGATTAATTATTTGAGCACACACAACGTTAACGATGTGCTCGTTAATTCTGTCAATACCACTGAACATGACAACAGCTAAAATGTCGTCTTGTCAACTAAGTAGGTACTTATTGATTTATTTTTGGAACGAAGTTCCTTATCGCGCGTTGTGAAAGGGGGCTAGACGGAAAAAATTCTTACGAAAAGTTGTCACGACACTTTTTTGCTATTTTTATTACTTCACAAACGCAGACAATTCGAACAGAAAAATTGAATCGTTGGAACTGTCAAATAGAGTTCATTATTAGTTGAATCGCGGCTTTTCTATGAAAATATTGGAGCGAATTAAAACCTTATTTTTACACATTAACCGTGAAATTCGGTTGCACATAGCTCCTATTGTCCGGTCGGGCACCTGCCTATACGTTTCTCAGAATAATTTTATCATACCTAGTTTGGTAAAATTTCAATTTTTAACCGTTTACGTTTACAAAATAAAGTCCGAATTCGCTTTTCGTAGAATATGTTTATGTATTTAAAGGCGGCGCGGCGAACTCTTTGAACTAGGTACCTACGGCGATATGTTTAGTACCTAAGTTTATTCGCTCAAATAGTGGCGGTACCTACCTCAATGACATCGGAATTATCATTGCGTGATAATTCCGATGATAACGACCTACGAGATAAGTCCACCTTTCACTGTGAGACTGTGTGGATTGTGAAAACGAGTGTAAATTTTAAGTCGATAATTAAGCCATAGAATACGTTGGTTAGGTAGGTTAGGTAGGTAGTTACTGTACCTACTTCTATGTTTTGTTTAGTAGGTACCTATTGAAAGTTTGGGTTTGATAATCATGAGCTTTCTATCGGTCGCGGTCGTCAGTAGGTAACCACTGCACCTTATCGCTCTAGGTCACAGAGTACTTTTCTCTAGGTTTTACTAGCGACAATAATATTTTTTTTGATTTGATTAAAATGTTTTGGTTTAAATTAAGCCAGTGGGAGCTTAGGTGGGTACCTAGGTAGGTAGTGGTACTTACTTTTATCATTGGCGAATTATTTGTAGTTGTAAGTAGGTAAGTGAGTAGGTACTCTTTTGCTAGAAAAAGAAAGGCAAGCAGGCGTAGTACCTATAGGTGCTATAGGTAACCTATTTAAATAAATTAGAACTATTCACAAACACAGTTTTAATCAACTTTGGCTTAATTAAAAAACTTACCTATTAGGTATAAAATTTACACTTCCCTGTATCGAAGCAACTGCTCAATATGGAGTCCATTTCGCTCGATACATAAACGGGCACGTTTAATTAAATTGTCATTTAATTACAATATATTTGTTAATTATAAAAAAAATATTATTATAACTTAAAAAAAATAAAATTTTATTACAATTCCTTCACTAATTAATCGAAAGGAACTTCGTTCCATCCGGGTGTCCCTTGTTTTTAAAGTCACAGTTACTCGTGACTTGTTTACGTACGGTTTTAATTTGACAGTTGACCAAACAGGGCCAAACAAAATTTGTGTCAGACATATTGCTGTCAAGTGAGTCGGGTCGTATTAGTTTTTAGAATGATTATTACACTTTCTAAGTCTATTTGTAATTAGTATGCTGTTGTCATTTGTGCTTAAAACAAATGACAATTGTTACTTACCAAAAGTTATGCTTACTTTCGAAATGTTCATGATTGTCCGAGTTCACGTTCCAAAATCAAACAAAACATCGAACAAAAGACCTCTAGTTTTGGAAGTCCACTCACAAAGCCCCGCACTAATGCTGATATAAAACCTCATTATAAATCCCCTTTGGATTTCACTGGCTGACGGGGAACAGGGTGGAATTAGGGATGCGCGGTCACGTACCGGGTATGAAAATAACAAGGCGTTAGATGAATGGACGTATGGCTAAAATTTATTGGAAAAAGGTTATGCTGCTGCCGATTTGTTTGAACGAAGTGTTTTAATATTGAATGATTAAAGTGTTGGTAAATTTGAAACTGTGATCTGGAACTGGGATGTTTTGTAAAACAGAATGAATGATCACTTAAATCTTTTAGTATTATGCCAATGTACGGTTACAGTGATCTTCCGAGGTTTTGATATTCAGCAGCCTAAACAATCAGCTCCTCTTTTCAAACTACATACAATAGCTACCAACATAGGTAAGTACAATCTCTTATTTCATTCTGTACGACAGCTGCTCTCAGCGTCATTTTAGCGGCCTTCACCACCGTTCGACGAGGGTAAGCACAGGGGCGGATTAGCGCCCCTGACCCGGTGACTGCGACGTCTCAATCGGACCGACTCATTACCACGCCCTGTATTGACGCCCGATAAGTATCCTATATTATTATAATTTGTTTCGGGGATCAGACTTGTAGGGATTTGGTGAGCTTGTTAGCGAGATTTTATATTTATTTATTTAACGTTCCAGTAGTCTCAAAACAATAACAAACTTTAAAAATTGCTTTTAGTTAATAAATAATTTTCGATAGTACGTAATTCAATAGTGATTTCATAGTTCGTGCTTGTAAGTTTTGTGGCACCAGTCGGTCTATTCTGTAAAACCCGCTTGGTGAATGTTGGTGAAGTGATGATGTTATGTGGTTGAACTTGAGGAGATGCTCACTTAATTATTTTTGCTCTCGAAAGTTGGACTTCAGCAGCTGTCAATCCCTAGCGTGACACCTATGGTGATTTTTGCACACTGCAGATCACGCTATCCTTGGAATAGAAGAATCAAGAATATAATAAATAATAATACTAATATATAATAATTATTGATTAGAAACCCTAACAATTCTGAGTTTACACACAAAATATTCAGACATAAAAAAATTAGCATCTTCTAAAGGCCAACCACACAAAATAAGAAAACACCTCGGGAGTTATCTATACTGACAGTACAAACCCGAACATAATCCCAAAAATACCCCAAATCGATATTTCAATAAAAGTAATAATGTTCTAGATCACAATAATGAGGGTGACACCCATTAACGGCACGTGATGCAGCATGCGTGATTTGATTCTGAACGAGGCGAGTGCGAGAGTGCGATCAGAAGGACTACTTGCACCAATTTGAAGAATTAGCAGGAAGAGGTAAGTTATCATAGCTACTGCAGGACCGATGGCTGTTGGATGGAACAGACAGGAACTTGTGGAAGGCAGCGAACCAATTTTCAGGCCGCAACAGTCTACGGCCTACGATAAGTTAGTTGCGATGAGTAAAGGATACAGTCCACCGTAGGATCATTGTCGCACGCTGATAGTACAATCTTCATTTTGCTGTGACGACTGTCATAAACTCCTTCAATGGAAGCAGCATTGAAGGATCCAAAAAGTGTGTAAGATCATCATCTCTCTCTTCGATGAATCTCAATTCCTTCACACTCACTTGGCACGTTTTTCCATTTGATATTTATTTATGTATGCACTACTGGCCAACTGGGTCTCATTGAACCTTCTGAAACTTTGCTATTGTGATTTGCCAATAAATAAAGTTGGGTCTTGATTGCGTTCGGTGCATAGAATTGCAAATATTTGTTCTATAGCCACTGAGGGTACATGTGGCGTAAGTAATTTTACAATTAAATATGGCTGGCAATAACTGTTGATTTGTTGATATCAACATTGCTATATATTATTAAAATTGCTTGAAATTACAACCGTATTTCAATATTATTTGGTTGCTACGAGCAAGAGACACAAAAATAGAAATACATACGTAGTTAGCACAAAATAATTACTTGTTGACAAATACTAAATAACATCATCCTTTTCTAAAAGCTTTCTTTTGTTTCTCTCCACTTTAGTTGTCAATAATTAATCTCTATCAGGCAAAGGCACGCGACGTCTCAGCCACGGCCACGGTCTATGAAATGAGTTAGAAACTATTTTGTTTACAAACTATTCAATTAAGCGGGGGTTGTGGAGCGCCATAAAGTTTTGTTGTTGATTATACAGCGATTAGGAATAAGTGACATGCGATCAAGTGCGGCGGAAACTGTAATTATTTTGATAGTGTGGTTATTAGTGTAGTGATAACAGGAAAAATGTGGAAGCCGATATGAATTTCTTGTTGGGAGTTTGGTGATGTTTGAGGAAATAGGGAAAGTTTTATGGATTTAGTTCTTGAAAAATAAGTAAGTAGATATTTATTAGAAAAATGTCACTTCTGGAGTTTGATAGACACGGCAAATTGCGAAAAATACAAAAAAAAAAACCGGTACAGGTGAAGTATCTAAGGTAAACGTAGTGAATTGAAATATTTATTTCTAGGCTTTTTGTCATGCTGAAGAAAAAAGTTTTCCAAATCAACTTTTTTTTTTATATCGAGTGTAGTCAATGTATGTAATGTAAATACATACAACGCATACATACATATTTATATATACCTACTCAGGTACGGTGATTTCTGGCGACAGAGTAGGCGTGTTACCAGGGCATAAACTAGGATGAAGAAACAACAATTTAATTTCATACTAACTACCTAAGTACCTATATCCTAGTCTACATAATGCAAAGCTTGCAAGCTTAAACGTATTAAATCAAGATGATTTAGATACGAAGTCTCGTTGCTTTTCTTACCTTTCACTCCTGCATTGTAACCAATACGTTGTTATTTTAATTCACCATCGTTATTTAAATTGCAAAATGTATGAGAATCCATTTAAATCTCACAGCATTATTCTCACTCCAGCTCGATATTAATTATATTGTTAACGATATAATAAGCTATGAATAAAATTCTTTGATACTACATTTTAGACTCTACCAGAAAAGAAATATCGTTTAAATTGCAATGTTCTGTTTCTGATTTATTCTTGATCAAAATTACTCATTTCATTGCGCCTGAGTCGCGGGCTGCTCGCAGACCCATACGTCTTGCAGGAGACAATATTATTTATCCGAGGTAGTATACTGACAAGGGGTAACAACTGCGCGCGCAGTGTAAACTCGAAGGAGTGGGCGAGTAAATCAACTATTTGTATCGAGTGCGCGGGCGCAGGGCGGTATGCACGCGACCACGGTGCGCACGCGGATTTTTTAGGGTGTTCACTTAATTTTCGTGTCAAATGTTTTGAAGAAAACAATTTAAAGTTGAAAGGTTACTTTGCTGTTTTGTAGAGTTACTTGCATTTTATATTTAGAGACATACTTAATTTCATTTTAATTCAATTAATAAAATAAATTAACGGAAGTTAAGAGTTCTAATTAAAGAGTTTAACAAACGTTTCTTACATGATATTTTCTTTAATTTTTTTTTTATCTCATCTTTCCCATTTGTAATTGGCCTCTAGCTTTGACCAATTTCATTGGTACCATAAACAGAAGTTAATGTAAAATAACTTCATTAAAGTCTGAACACCTTATTTAGTAGCGGTTGCGCTTGCGCCGCCAGCGAGGATCTCGTTAGCGACACGCATGCGCGTCGCGCGCTGCCCGGCGCCGTCGCGACAAATGCGACGTCGTTATTTACACCCGCCACGACGCACAATGAGAGAAACATGAAACTATCACCTTAGGTATGCAAATGTACAGACAGTACAACTTAAGGAATTGTTGTGACTTTGTTTTTGCAGTTTTGTTACAACAATAAAGGTTTAAAATAAAACAATTGCCTCACTTGTAATTTTAGCAACGCAGGTTTTAATTTATCGTGCTTAATTGCAACTTTGCAACATTGTAAGTAAAACGCTTGGTCTTATAGAATGAAAACACAGGACTCTTTGAAAATGTCTCAAAGTAAAGCAACTGTATCAAGCAAGCAAGCAATTCTAGTTGTCCAAAGGTAACCTTTTCTTTTTTAGATTAGAGGTAGCAGAGCATAACCATCTACATAGCGTCCAGCCACCTTCAACAATCATCGTAATACTTCACCTAATTTACACAAAATTATAATTATACACCTAAATCTTCCTGGTGAAAACCGCATGCGGATTTTCATGCGGTTTTCACCAGAAGACTTCAGCAGTTTTTAAATTTATCGCGAACTGACAAACAGACAGACGTGGCGCATGACCAGTTAGCATGTTAGCCTACCCATAAAATAAGCCCATATCCTGTCAAACGGTGGTCTTGTGACTCGAGTCGTAACAAAAACTAAATTAAATCCCACGTCATTTCTAAGTACGTACATTTACAAGACAGATGCAGTACCTACAGAGTCAAGTGTGAAGGCAATTTACAATTCGCTGAACATTTTAATTGTGGACCGTTTAAAACATATTACATTTTGAACGTACGAGCATTTATCAAAATGTCCTGATGCGGGGCTATAATAGGGGTAATGAATGAACAGGGAGACAACTCAGTTTTATTGTTTTATATCCTCGTAAATCAAAGAGCTTTTATTGTTCTTTAAGTTTATTATGTGAATGGTAGTCTTCCTAGAAGTTTATGTTTGGAAAAGATGGTCTATATTAGGGGGGTAAGGTTTAATATTGCTGTTGGTTCTGGTTCCTGTAGTGCTATCCTTCATAAGTCTTTATCGGTGAAGTGAGCTTGAGGTTTATTTCTACCCGTGGGTGTCGTAGAAAGCGACAGAGGGATGTTGATCAAAGGATGGGTAGCAGCGACCTTCTGAGTACCATAACACCTACTGCGATCGCCAACATGCATCGGCTAAGCATGGCGATCACGACTGAACCCCCCTTGGGGGAGACCTATGCCCAGGAGTAGGTGTCTAAAGGTTGACATGATGATGATGATGATGACATAATGAGCTTAAGGTGGGCTGTCAGTCCCTAGATAAGCCGGTCTTTTTCCTATCTTTGGTAGGATGGCAGCTAACCTCATACTCACCTAAATTCACCGATGAACATCTTTCCTGTGTTAGACGGTAGTTCCACACGATTGGTGATTGTGGTCACTATCTATCATTTTCCGATAGTGTTTATCCTTCATCCTCATCTGCCACTTTTGCAACGCATTTCGATAGGTACTTTAGGATGGCTGAGAATAATAAAATGTATTTTTTATTACGAAAACCTAAAAAAATCGGATCCAATAAACGCTTTTAAAAGAACACCTGCCAAATTTCCTAAGTTTATGTAAATCCAGTAAGAACCCCACGTACCTGACAGCAGGATTGTTAGTTTCACATTAGTATGCCAGACATAAGCCAGCTCTGGCAAAGGTCTTGGTAACCCTGCTTGAATTATCGTCTAAGTTATAGTTGGTTTTGTACCTGACATAGCTGTCCCTGTATAATTTGGAAAAGTTAATACAAAATAAAAAGGTTGGACTGAAATTTCACGGTTTTAAGACTTCGCTGTACTAAGAAGTTCTTGGTGTAGTTAAAATGAAAGAATTTTATAAGACGGGGACCATGCAGATAGAAACTTTGCGAAACGTAAAATATTTGTTAAAAATCTCTATTTTGATAACTAAGCTGTAGGTGCTTTTATATTATATTTTACTGCTATTAAAGCACCCGGAAGTCACAAACAAATTCTTAAACCTTTAGCTAAATATACACAAAAAAGTCCTGAATAAAACACATTAGGAAACGACCTATTTCCAAAAGGTCACCGAACGCGCGCTTCTCATAAATCATAGCGATACAAAACGAATGCCATCATAATTGTCATGCAAGGAGGAGTGCAGGACTCACTCACGTTTATGATACGCTCGTAATTTTTCAGTATTTGGTTACATGACAACGAGCTGCAGCGGTTTCATAAGCTGAGCGAGGAGCGAGAGGAAGAACGTAAGAAGTATCGAAGCAAGATGTTACTATACTCTATTTATTTAGAATGTATGTATGTAGCATTAGATGAAAAACGGCCAAGTAACGATAGTGTTTTAACGGCATTTTCCTAATATTTTATTGAATAAACTATCGGCAACCTTGAGCGACCAGAGAATTGTATGCGCTGCGTCCAAAGCTCTCAAAGTTTAGTCGATAAAATTAAATAAAAGATAGTATTCTTTATTTAAAAAAAGGCGTATACTAAAAGATAGATATTAAAATTGTTTGTAAAGATGGTGTAAGTTTCGTTTAATTATACCTGGTAGATTTTGTGTGATTGTCAATGTTTTGTCCGTGTCAGAAACAACTTCACGAGTTCATTAAACTATTTACACTTGGGAGCAAATAAATCGAGCCACTTCCTTTTTCACGCATTATGGTAATTATTTTTGGTATTAAGGAACGCATCGATTCGAAACATATATCGCCTAAAAGGGTATTTAATAACCTTTACAATGAGGGTAGTTAGTTGTCAAAATTTCATTTTTATTAAAGTTTAAAGGGTAGAATAAAATTATCGCATTTAATTTGCTTATGACATTTTTATTGTACTCTGTTAAGAAAAGATTAAATTTGAGGTTTTTGTTAATCATACCCATATTACTTGTTATTGTTGTCTTTATCTGTGTCTGTGTAATCAAAATAACCTGATAAAATGGATACTACACCGACGGAAGCTGCCCAAGTTGTAGCTTTACTTGAGGTTGGACACGGACAACGTGAAGTGGCACGCAGACTTCATTTGAGTCGTTCAAAGGTACAGCGGGTATACCGCAGGTATCTGGAGACTGGTGCTTTTGTTCGGCGACCTGGAACTGGCCGACCACGGGCAACAACAGAACGTGACGACCGCTTTATTGCAACCAATTCGTTGCGCGACCGTGGACTTAATGCTGTTCAGCTACAGCAAGCGTTACGTGACGTTCGAGGAGTCGCAATCAGTAGGTGGACAGTGAGACGAAGACTAAAAGAACGAAATTTAACATCACACAAACCAGCAACTGGCCCAAAATTGACTGTAGCTCATCGCCGATCTCGCTTGGAGTTTGCTCGAGAACACATTAATTGGACGTTAGAAGACTGGAGGTCAGTTTTGTTTTCTGACGAGTCAAGAATCTGTCTTTTTAGCAATGACGGGAGAAACCGAGTGTATAGACGTCCTGGTGAAAGATTTGCCCAATGTTGCATTCGAGAAACGGTGAGTTTTGGTGGTGGTTCTTGTATGGTGTGGGGAGGAATTTCTCTAGACGGAAAAACGGAACTTGTCTTCGTCGACCCCGCCAACGATGGCAGTGGTAGACGTGGATTAACAGCTGACCGATACATAACTGACATTCTTGAAAACCACGTAATGCCGTATGCTGGTTTTGTCGGAGAAAATTTCTTGTTTATGCATGACAATGCGAGACCTCATACCGCGCAGATCGTTACGGAATACTTGTCTGCGATCGGGATTCAACAAATGGTATGGCCAGCACGAAGTCCCGATTTGAACCCGATCGAACACCTATGGGACGAGCTAAAACGGAGAGTCCGAGCCAGGGTTCCCGCTGTTTCATCCATTCCCGAGCTTAAAGTCGCTGTGCTTGAAGAGTGGGAGAACATACCACAATATGTCATCGTAACGCTGATCAGATCGATGACTAATAGGCTACAAGAATGTATCAGGGCCCGGGGGGGTAATACCAGTTATTAAGAATATTTTTTTTGCAATAATTTTGTTTTTTATTGTTTTTATGGACTGTTTTAGCCCTACTAAATTTTCTATCAAAATTACCATTTTTCTTGCAGAGCCAATAATTTATCATTCAATAAGGTTATTATTCAATAATTTACCCTCATTGTAAAGGTTATTAACTAAACTTTTAGGCGATATATAGTTCGAATTGATACGTTCCATATTACCAAAAATATTTACCATTTTACGTGAAAAAAGGTAGTGGCTCGATTTATTTGCTCCCAAGTGTAATATGAATATAATCAAAAATATTCACATACTAAATGATTAAGAGAATGTTGTAGTTTAACATTTTTTTTTTCCGATCATTTTACTACACATTTTGACGTTATTGCCAGTATGAAGTCTGTAAAAGTCGTTAATAGCCCCTTAAAGTTCCGAGATTTTGTGGCATCGTATGAACTTCGGACTCGTTTTGAAGAACAACAGGTAAAATAAATGTTCTTATAGGATCCAGTTTAGGTTCCTGTTTCAGTTCGGGTTCTAGAAAAGGAACCGTCAAACACCGGTATTTGGGAACCTTTCAAATTTGTGTGTTGCCGTAATCACTTAGTATCAAATTAATCAGTAGCGGTTTTATATCTGTGACAACTTTTTTTATCACACTTTCATTTGCATAAAGCTATTCTATCACTGACATCAATCTTCAAATCTTTCCGGTTTTCAAAATTAACGACAAAATGCATAAAATTAATTAACCAATCCACGTTTTAACATCATCATCAAATTATTTTTAAGTATCAATTTTGTGGCAGCAATCAGAATTCGGAACTGATTGAGTCTATAAAAATGGCTGATTAAGTTTCACGCGGCTGTAAAGTGTTAGGCTTAACCGCTACTCGCTGTTATGTGGTCGTGGCCTGGCCATACATCACGCCAGACCACGGTATACCACGTGCGGTTAGATCCACAGATAAGCAATAAATGGAGGGCCGAATATTTCACGAGTCTTGTCATAAATTTGTATCTGTCTATCGGGTATCAGGATCGGGTAACTTGAGAACTGAAGGGTTAGGGGATGATGGACGATCGGTTATTTTAATGGTACTCGGATATCTGATGAATGAGGGTTAATTAGTTAACGTTTTGACGTTATGAATTACTATCTATGTAGGTTTTTTTTTACTTTTTTATCATTTGATAGGCATACGTTTGACCACTATCTCACCCACGGACGGAACAGATAAATAACTCTATTTATCTGTTCCGTGATCTCACCTGATGGGAAGCGATGACGCGATCTAAGATGGAGCACGCTTGCCTAGAAGTAACATATTCACTCTTGACTTAAAGACTCCCGGGTTGTAACTATCAGGAAACACAGACTCAGGCAGGGAATTCCACTCCTTAGCAGTACGAACAATGAATGTGTTCCCAAAACGTTTTGTACGTGTGGGTGGGATGTCCACCATGTACCGGTGGCGCATCGCCGTACGTCTTGTGGTCCGATGATGGAACGGGCTCGGCGGAATTAAATTATGCAATTCCGTCGCACACTCCCCAAAATGTAACCGATAGAAAACCGACAGGCCAGCAACTCGGCGTCGATGCTCAAGACTTTGGAGCTTTGACTTGACGAGCCTATCATTGACAAAAAGGTACCCTTTAATGTGTTGTTTGTCCACTTTGTTTGAATAAGTACCTGTGTGTGAAAATCTAGAATCTACTTGGATGGTGGACTGAACAATGATAGGGACATTAATTTCGGTTCTCTGTTTTACTGTACACGGTGGGAAGGACATCGTGAGACTATCTGTTGCGATGGACTGGATTTAAAAAGATGCCCTGGAGTGTATAATATAATCGGTAGGCGCAGCATGGGACGCTCTCTAGGCCGATGGATTGAAGACCTGAGGAAGGTAATAGCAGGTGGACTAGATGCGGAAGGCAGAGGACCGGGAAAAATGGCACGAAAAGGAGGAGGCTTGAAGCCATATCTTGAAACGAACAGTGGACCTTTAGTAAGCTGAAATAAAACTGAATGTGAGTGTGTCACGAATTTATGATGTCTCTTTCATAGTGTTTTTATAGAATAAAGCAAAAGTCCCTCATGTTGAATACTTAACTAGAAAGTTGCTGTCTCCCTACTGTCTGCACTTAAACTTCAACCCTAATGGATGACTAACCCAACCCTAATAACGCCTTTCCAATATCATTACTGCCTTGAAGCCGTACAAGCAAATTGATCGATCATGTCACCCCAGAACAGCCCTGCTCATAGTGAAAAATGTGGCTATTTGTTGCAATTATGTAACATCGTGTGATTTTTCTCTTTTAAAATTCTGCGAATAGAAGTCCTTTCCATCATGTCACTCTCGATTTTTAAAGACAACGCAACCCCTAGACGATAGGGGTTGCTACAAAAATTGTTACTGCAATGGGGACAGTCGATTTATTCTGTGATATTGATTGTGTTGGATGTTTTTCGTCAGATAGGTAAGGTAATTTAATTTCTTCTTCTTTTTCTTGGTCGTTCTTCTCCGTTGGAACCTACTGTTTGGAGAAAGCAAATAGTTTCAGCTTTCGTACTAACCATAGACATCCGAGTACCTACTAACCGATTTTCTGACAATTCAAAGTGCCTGTAAATGGTTTATTTTAAATAAATGATTAGAGTCCTAGTTTTAGTTCACGTCAGATATTTTAGAAAATGTCTGTATTGTTTAAAGATAACTTTCTACGGCAAATTGGTTTTAAGTTGCTTAGTCTGCTTTGAAATCAAAAAAAATCTTGATGGTTACCTGGGAAATTACTTTACCAATACAGTTTATAGATCCTTTTATTTCACCATCTAACACCTGATTTATTTCTTCCTGTGGGGTAACACTATCCTTTCCGAACAAACTTTATTCGATCTCAAATCCATAAATCCGAAAAGCCGATAATAAAATATGAGGAGGTGTCACGAGAGCGCGGGCGGCGGGTGGCCGGGCGGCTGCGCGGGCGCATTGTATGGAGATGTGCTCAAGATGTGTCGTGTGCAATAAAACAATGACTGTAAACAAACAAGCCATCGGAGCCGACGCATCGTCATCGTTATCGTGTGCTTTTGTATAATTTTTGGGTGGATCGAAATGTAGTGGAGCTGTGTTTAAATATGAATACCTACTCTGTAATTTGCTACAGTAATCTTTCTTAAAAATTTGGAAGATATTGCATTTTCTATTCATTCCATTGAAACCAAAAGTTTCCTGCTCATTCCATTTAAAATAGATAAAATCCTGTAATGGTCTCTTCAGAATAACTACAGGGAGAGAAGAAAACGCATTTAAACGAGTATAAAAGGAGTGGTCGTCTACTGTCAACATTTGTAAATGTGTGAACACTGTGTATCTATTTATGTATAATACTTTGTAGCTACTTTAAGATAGTGTTTTTTTATGCAAGGTACATCGTATAATACGTATAATTATAGATATAATTCCTGTAAATGCAAATATTGGAAACATCTTTTTTAAAAAGAGTAAGTATGGAGTTTCTTGCCCATTCTTCTCCATACAAAACTACTTTTTGGAATGGGCAGCTAGTTGGGAAAAAAATTATTCTAGTTAGAATTTGTTTTCTCCCATTTGACGTTCAAAAGTGCCATAATGGTATAATTGAAATAAATGATTTCACTTTGACTTTGAGTAAGTAAACATTTTAATAACACATGCGACCACTCCACGCATATCTTGTTTTTTGTTTCAATATGTAACTTTTACGCCCCGTCATGGTCCGTCCGTCTGTCACATCGTTAATACTTTAACAGTCTAATTGTACCTTAATGTGAAGTAAAAAAAGCAATTAAAGAACAATTTGTGTGATTACAGGCCGCGGACGCGATTTGTTTTGTACTTTCAAATAGAATTTGATGGTGTTACAAATAGATAGTATCTTGAAAACTAATTAACTTCTGTTTTAAAACGAGGATCTGGTGTATTTAATTAAGGAATACGAATGTAGTTTGTATCTTTGTTTGAGTGTTCTAGTGTAATGGCTTATCTACCGTCGTCTTATAAAACAATTATTTCCATTGACCGAGCGCTTCACAGCTTGCTGATTTTTATCTCCTATTCAATTTATTACTTTGCTCCTTAAACTTATTATTCCACCATCATTACCATTCATATTGGCACACCAATTGCTAGACATTCATATTCTCACTATAAAATATATATATTTTTTTTTTATCTATTTGACCACTATCTCACCTGATGGAAAGCGATGATGCGGTCTAATGCGCAATGGATCGAGCACGCTTGCCTAGAAGTAACCTATTCACTCTTGACTTATAGACTAAGAAATTCCGCATGTGATGAATAATTATTGAATCAATTATTGTGATCAGCATTTTTAGGTAGGTAGTTCGATGGAGCAAAAAGAAAACATTATTTTTTGTTCGTTTACGTTGCCCGTAGGAATTTCTCTTATATCGTGAGTGGGTTTAGACACATAATTATAAACTCACATACACAAACAACCATACTTGGAATGACAACATGTAGGCATTATAAATATTTGATCAGTGCGAAAATCGAACCGGAGATGTGCAGCGAAGCAGCCACTGCGCCAACCAAAAGAATCAATGAATTTTATTCAATAGAATCCGACAATATGCATAATAAAATCTTTACATCTTCTATACAAATAAAAAAAACGAAGTTTCTGATTGTAATATCAAAATAACAGATTTTTACTAAATGCATATGACAGTATACAGTACAACAAAAAAACATTTTTTGAAGTTATACTTCTTTAGGCGCGTTATGAAAAAATGATGAGAGTGAAATTTTACGATGCGCGCATGCGCGCTTGCAGCGTCACACAAAATTCTCACGGCGCGCTTTTGTTTTTGAAGTTATACTTCTTTAGGCAGATGGCGTTGTTTACAATTACTCCCGTGAGAATTGTAAACAACGCCATCTCTGACGTACATGCTGAACTACTTACTGCCGAAGGCAGTAAGTAGTTCAGCATGTACGGCGAGATGGCGTTGTTTACAATTCAAATTGTGCTTATATACTTTTTTAATAATGCCAAAGAAGTATAACTTCTCACGCTCGTACATAAGTACACGCACCCATTTTTTCTGTCGGTCTGTCTGTCTGTCTATTCCGGCTACTCTCTGAAATGGTTGGAGGACCGATTTTGACGGGACTTTCACAGCAGATAGCTGATGTTACAAGGATTAACTCAGGATACTTTTATTTAAGAAAAAAAACGGGTTCCACGAAAACTAAAAAAAACCCTGCTGATAACCGACTATCACGCGGACGAAGTAGCGGGCATCAGCTAGTAGCCAATATAATCCTACAGATGCTGATAATGAAGATAGTAACAAGCCAGAAAAAAACACTAAATATGTTAAACAAAACGAAATCCCATCGATCATAAAAACCAAAGTGACAGAAACACGTAAAGAAAAGATTGTTCCTAACAAGTGCGTAGGCGACATTACGTCAGTCATGCAAGGGCTGGAAGGAAGTGACTCATACATAATGCAAGAACGACGTAGAATAATCGTCCGATACTGTTTGTTAGTCAAATAAGCCATTGTGAATGTTAACATCTGATATGGGAATTGGATAGACTTTGGGACGAAAGAAGATACGTTATTAGTCGGGTATTGGATGTGTGTGACTGGAATACATTTTGACGATTTCGTTGTAATAACAAATTGGAAGATAGAAGGGAACATTACGTAAAACGTGATGTTTGTGTTTTGACTTTTGACGCTGGCAATAGAGTGGCATGGAATGTACCGATATTCATTGACCCAGAAATAGGACTAGATTCAGGACTCTCTCAAGTTATGATTATTATTATTTATTTATTTAATAATCAACGAACCTTAAGAACCTTACATATAAAAAATAGACGGTTCGGCTGGGGAATTAGATAGTCTCATTCTCTTATATAATAATGTTATAGCAATATATAACTTTAAAACATATACTTTATATTATGTAACTAACTTTTGGCATGAGTGTACTAAATATTTTCTAAGAGATGCTTTTTAAGCGTCTTCTTAAACTTATTTTTGATTGCTCCTGTCTGTTAACCTCGGGCAAACTCTTAGGTATGTAGGGTAGGCGTTTCTTAAGGGTTCTGTCCCCATAATAATTGCTGACCTAGGTACGTCATACTTGGTTACTGACCTCGTGATAGGGCTCCCTATTGCCATGCTGGTTTGATAGTAGTAAATATTTGTGTTCTAAACCTGCTGGAAGAATTTTGCATATTTTGAACAGTTGTCTGTAGTTATCTTTGCATCGAGGTTTTGTTTTTTATCAACTAGTAATAAATTGTAAGAACTTAATTTGAAATAACTCTAATTTGTTTATATTTGTATTGAAAGTTAAGCCGTAGTAATCAAGAGCGTAGCCTTTCTATGATGGAGTCTACCAACGACCTGATATAAACACACGGAAAAAACACTAGGATCTCTGCTTTCCTAATCCAGTAAGTTCAAGCAGCCTTGTACGGGCTATATCCAACTAGGAAAGGCCCCAAACTTAGCTTCATGATCATGGCTCATTAATTTATCATATTTGATAAGTTGTGAATGATATGAAAATATGGTGAAACTAACTATCGGATACGACATTATGAATAAATGAACCAAATTCAATGACATAAACGCAGTACATCCGTATATAGTTGCTTTAAAATCAATTAGAGAAAATGAATTAAACATGAATGACATGTGTGTTCTGTTATCTTTATCTTGTACTACATGCATTAACTACCGACTTCCTGTACGAAGTCGATTTACAGTGTAAAAATCTTGTACAAACTATTTTATTGCGTTCACGCAACGTATTCAATCAAACGATAGTGCTGTAGTGCAAGAGTTCTGGTAGTTGGTTGCTGTGATACCTGTTACCAGTTAGTATTTAGTACGGTTATTGGCGGCAGTTTGTTTTAGTGTTTATTTTTTTCTCGTACAAACGTACTGCTGAATGTTAATTCCTGTCTGTGTTTACAATAGTGGTTTTGTTTTGTTATGTAGAAACATAACATATATACTCTATATTCTGCATACAACTCGTAACGTAAAAACGTTATGAGTTTAATTCACTATTCACTATTTCAATTAAAACTACAGTTTCCAATATTCCTCTAGTTCAATGATATTTTTCAAAATAAAATTAAGTAGCTATATTGTACCTAGTCGAAAATGGTACAAAATCACTGTTCCAATCTACCTATTATTTATCATCATAGTTCTCATCCCTTCAGCTAACGTGTAGAATATTAATGGTTTTTATACGATCTCCGGATGCGTCCACGGTTGTGAATTCACAACTAATGTTTATTAACACCGATTACATTTTATTTGTATAAAAACCTTGTTTATTTTATTATGGTTTGAGGTTCATGTGTTGCATTACGATTACTAACTTGTATATTTTTTTCGGGTGGATTTAGAATTGATGGCATCGCGTGAGGAATTTTAGAATGGTGAAAGTCTTACAAAGATTCGCACATTAAGGAAATTGAGTGTTTTTTTTGTAATAGATTTTGGTAATCGTTCAGTAATTGTTTGAGACTCTTTGTACCAACCCTACCATAGCTAGCAGGAATCTCATCTACATAAGGGAGCTAATAATACAGTACATACGTAAAGCCGGTAGCTGTATGGTCGGTTTTAGCAAATTAATAGGTCCTTCGCTAATCTATTATCACAGCCCCTCACCCGTTGCCATAGTCATTATGCCGGACACTAACTACTAACTGCCTTCATCCGTACTTAATTCAACTCCAAAGAAAACTAGTAATTTATACCTAACACATTACCCCAATTGCCAAATATACCTTACTCCACTAACTTCACCTGACGGAATTTATACTTTTTCTTTTAAGTAATAAGGTTGAAATTCCCACATCAAAATTATTTGTTATTTTAATACCTCAGCCATTTTAGCCCAGTGTCCCCTTACGGTCCGGTGAACAACGGACGGGGGCACTTAATTACGTGATAGTGGCGGTCCATTTTAGTAACACTCCCTATCAAGTGTTTTGCACGTGTGCCCACTATAAAGTCACAGACTAAACTTGTACGTTGAAAGCTGAGTTGGTAAATTCACAGTACGCTAATTTCAAGGTGGAGAATTATTTACTCTGTGTCATTATTCGTTGACAGTTACCAGAGGAGCTATTTTGGGACCATGTGTCGGTTTGACAATACAATTTAAGGGTATAGGGTGTGTCTAAGATTTGGGGCTATCGTCCCTTTGATTAATACTATCCTAATGGTCCACCGGAATTTGTAATTCGGAAGTTGTGGCAGTAATGTTCTTAGTTAAATTAATGTTCGCTTAATTTGTATAGAATTATTTGTAGTGGGTTAGGAAATGACAGAATATGTAGTTTAGAAAGGGTAGTATTTAAACGCAAATCAAAAAATATCCTTTTTCTATGCAATAAGATTCCGAATTCCCATCAAAATTACTGATTGCACAGCAAAATATTCAACTCAAATTATCATTAAACACACTACAATTTATTTTCGCAGCGTACAGCGACTTTTCCTAAAGCAAAAGGTTTTTCATCAATGCACAGCTAATAATCTTAATGCACATTAAACATGTTAACTCTTTTTCTTTTAAATATAGCTTCTATTTTTATATCATTTACAGCAGTTTTTCTAAATAAAACAGCATTTTATTAGTCACAGTCGTCTTATTATTTATTAATTACCACATAATGAGATCAGCAAAAAAATATAAAATTAGATACAAAATTGTAATTTATTGAATTATTAAAGCGGGTCTTGCAAAGCAAGACGACGAAACCAACGTGACAGAGACATGCACAAGCATTGTTTCTGTCACGGCTCCGGCGCTGCGGGGTCTGGGCGGCTCCTCGCGAGCTTATCGTCGCAGATGGTTTTAACGCTCACGACCGCAGCTTCGGCTGGCTAGCCGGCTCCGCCGGCCAGCCAGTAGGGCAGACAAGACTACGTGAAGTCGGTTTTGCAGCGATTCGTTTCTAATTTTTCAAATCAAATCAAATCAAGTCAAATCAGTTAATTTGTTCTGCTTTTAGAAATAATGCAATGTGACAGGATTTTTTTGTTATAATAATCATTAAAGGACAATGCCAGAAACTCTATAGAACTTTGCCCCACTCAATAAAAGTCATGTGCAATATGTAGCATCTTACTGTTTATTTATTGCTGTTAACTAAACATTTGTCTTAGTGACTGTAGAACTTGCGGTTTCCGTTTAAATTTAAAAACAAGAATGACATTGATTATAGGTTAAATTGTATTTTAGGTAAAATGAGTTTGTATTATGTGGGTAGGTATTTCATAATCCGCAAGTTCTAAAGAAAAACAATTTACTATAGAAAGGTTCTATATTCATTAATTTACTTTTCTGTACATGGGTGGGGCAGGATCTGACATTGTCATTTGCCGAGCATGGCTTCTTGAAAATTAAGACAAATATGATGAACAGGTTTTGTTGTACTTACTGGTTAACATGCGACTGGGATAGTTATTTTGCTATGAAATATGGAAAATTTGCTGTGCAGTCAGTATTTATGCTATGTATGTAGTATTTTTGTACAAAAATAAATTTAACTGTATTACATTATGAGGAAAAAGTAATGTCATATTGATGTATAATTTCGAAATATCTGCAGTTTGAGTTTTGTTAAACATTTAGTTTATTTGTAGTGAAGTAAGTTATTAGATGTAAAAAAGAATATAAATGATGAGTATGTATTGATAGGCGATTATTTATTTGATATGCAATTTATAATATCCCGTTTAGAAAGACACTAAAACTTGTATTGCTTTCGTGCCTTTTATTTATTTCTACAATTTCTTAAAATCCCACTATTAAAAAAACGTCTGTATATTATTCATATTTGATAGTCTTTTACGAAAAGCGATGATAGTCTTGAATGAGCTCCGCCAAAAGACCAAAGAAGCTTTTACAGAACTGTGTCGGGCGTTAAAACGTTCTAAATTCAAACTTTGCAAAGGAGATAAACCGATGCTTGTTTCAGTTCGGACGACAAACGGTCGTAGAGGATTTGAAAATGGAACGAGGCGCAATCACGAAGGATTGTGCTCGAATCCCATTCTACTCACATATCTATGGGCGGCCAATCAGTTAAGAGCTTTAGTGAACCCTACCATTACTTCATTGTTGCCTGTTTTTGTGAGGAGGGAGGGAGGTAAGGCAGGTCTTGTATGGTTGGTGTGCAAAAGCGTGAAGGGGTCGCGTGAATGACATTTGCGTAAGCGGCTGCCCGCCCTCAAGATTAGCTCTACGATGATTCTCGTCTGCCTAGACTTGAGAACAATGAATTATGTTGGAGACTTCTTTTATAATAAGTATTATTTTTGTCTACATCAAATTTTAATGCAAACCAGTGTAACGTCACTTTAATCTTTTGGAAAATGGTGACTATAGTTATAGTACAAACAAATTACTATTCGTAGTAATAAATAATGCTTTATTACTGTGCCTGTGTGTGTGTTAGTTTAGTTAAACTATATTCAACAAAGTACAACAGCAACAGCTGAGTGAGTCAAAGACTGCTTTCCGATTATCTCTATAGGAATGAAGGCACAGTAATAAAGCATTATTTATTACTACGAATAGTAATTTGTTTGTCAAATGTTGTAATTAAGTATGTAAGGCTCAATATGTTTATTTACTTCTATGCTTCATAATGTACATTTCTAAGTCTATCTTGGACACCACTGACTTTGGTAAAGGAAAACATCGCAACTTGGACTTACCCATACTAATATTATAAATGCAAAAAAGACTTTGTTTGTTACGCTTTCACGGCTGAACTCCTAAACCGATTTTGATGAAATTTGGTTCAGACTACGCTTGAATCACAAGGAACTTTTTATTTCCTTTTGTTCTTTTTTACTTTATTCTACTACTTACTTTCGTGCGGACGAAGTCTCGGGCAAAATTTAGCAATTAATATATACTCCATTTACAATAGCATTAGACAGAAGTTAGAAAAGGTTATTTTTAATGCACACTTTGTAACAAAAGTACAATAAACATGTTTACAGTCACGATTAACGACGAATTTATTATAATCTATTTTTACAACAGCTGTCACACATATTTGTAATCATTTTAATATTTATCTTATACATTTATGCGGCTTTCATTTAGTTGTATAATTTATTTCCAATTTAAAATTACAGTGTCAATGCTAAAAATCTAAAAGAAGTAGGGATCAACAATACTGGGAACGTGATTCGTTTCACTATAATACTACAAAATGTTACCTAATTAAAAAAAGACTTTTATTTTATCATAAAATTTAAATTGTTTTAACTTATCATTGAAATAAAATGTTTTTCATTCCTACTTCTACGAGCCTCTTTTTTCTAAAGCTATTAGAAATGGCCATACTGCGATCGCCAATCCGCCTGCCAAGCGTGGCGATTATGGTAACCCCCCCCCCCCTTGGGGAGGCCTATGTCCAGTAATGGACGTCTTTCGGCTGAAATGTTGATGATGATGATGATGAGGTAAGTATAAAATCGCCATTCCATCTTTAGTAAGAGTGGTGATCAATGCTCGTGCCTTCTCTGTATGAGAAGAGGCCTTTGCACTTCAGCAGGACTATTATTAATAGGCTTGTATTATTTTTGTAAGCTTCAACAGTTTTGATGAGAAAACTCCACTCTTCGGTTTTCTCTGTGCAATCAATGGGAAGGCTCAAGCGTATCCCTAATTTAACTGTATCGGCGGCATGTTGTGAGTGAAGTTGTAATGGCCGCCATCAACCCTCGCCTACCACAGTTAAACCTTCTTAGATATATTTTATTTATGGTTTGATTTAAACGTTCTATTTTTTCCGTTAACTACGAACTGCACATAGTTCTACGTAAAATTATTGCTAGAAAATGTTTTTTACACTTCGGTCAAAAATTCACCGGAGTAATAAAAAAAAAACGTTTTTTTACAAAATTTTACGGTGTATTCATTGGCATAATCTCCTTTAAAAGCGATACATTCATTTCAACGGTTCTCTAACATTTCGATACCTCTCTTAAAGAAAGGTTTGTTGAGACCTTCAAAATATGCTTTAGTTTCCGCAATGACTTCATCATAT
Source organism: Charanyca ferruginea (assembly GCA_947361185.1). Lineage (NCBI taxonomy): Eukaryota > Metazoa > Arthropoda > Insecta > Lepidoptera > Noctuidae > Charanyca > Charanyca ferruginea. The sequence continues at coordinate 22,531,696 of OX376058.1, read as the reverse complement.
GATCCAAATTTCTTTCCCTGGAGCATTCTTTTCAGATTTGCGAACACATATTAATGGCTAGGAGCCAGATCTAGAGAATACGGTGGGTGGGGAACCCATTGGAAGTCTAATTCATTCAATTTTGCCATCGTTACCAGCGACTTGTGACAAGGTGCGTAATCTTGATGAAAAAATAATTTTGTCTTCAGCAAATGGACCACTTTTTTTCTAATTTCAGCCTTCAGTCCTTCCAATGACATTCTATAATATTCGCCGCTGATCCTTCTTTCTTTATCAAGATAGTCAATGAATATGATGCTTTACATATCCCAAAATATGGAGGCCAGAACCTTTTCGGCTAATTGTTGTCTTTGGCAGCTTTGGACGGCTTTCACCCACTTATTTTTCCTCATCAAAAAAGAGTGTTTATGAACACACAAAATTCGGATGTTTCCTTTGTTTTCAAAATGGCTTAGTGATAAATAGCGGGACAGTCATGAAACTATGACAGGTATCTTTTGAAAGTCGGTACTACCTACCAATAATATAAACTTTTCACTAGCGGTACCATATGTTAGTCAGTCTCGGTACTTTTTGACCGAGCTAGTATTTTTGGTGTGAAAAATTACAGATAATGGTAGCTCGATTATAAAAAATAAAAAATACCTCAAGGGCGGCCCCACATAAATTTAATTAGAATATTCCACGTTAAAGGGTGTTAAATTTGAAGATGACTTCATTTTATGGATTTTCACCCACTTTATGACGCGATAAAGCGGCAAAAGGTTTTTTTTTTATGAATCAAAAACAATTGCAGTAATAATACTTTTTATCTCTATCACACCTCCTCACTCATCTGATTAACCCTATCTCTGCTCTAACTCCTTTAGACACCACTTACGACTTCCATGGTGTTATAATAGGTCTACAAGTTTGTGTACCTAAGTTTGCGTAACTTGAGTGTGTATATTCTGTGGATTGCGTGCTAGAAGATGAGAACTGCTTATTCAAGCCGCGAACTTTGTTACAAATGTGAACCAACTTTTCACTTTAGCATTTACAGTGTTTCAGCTCAGTTGGTCCCCAGAAATTAATTTTCCTGTGAAAAACATTTAGAATGACTTCTGCGTTCTGCCAGCAGTTGCCTAACTTTCCCGACGCTTTTGTACGACAAACACCACTTTTAACTACTTGACTTTAGTTTTAATTATATTTTTAACGATTCTGTACCGACTGAAGGTTCATAGTAGTTAAAAGTGGATGGTTTGTTAAATAATTATAAAGTTTTATATGCAAAGTTTTCAATGCCAATCTACTCTCGATTTTTGATTGCAGTTTTATAAAACGCAACAGCAACATACCTTCCGTATTCATTTGTGGAAATTTTCTGGTAACTTCTATTCCACTAGTATTAACTACGGAAGTCAAAATGCAGGTAAATAGAAATAGGTAAGTACTTTAGCTAATGAAAGTCATGGAGAATTAGTCGGGCCCATCGAGTCGGGCCGCTGTAAAAGGCCACCCAGCGTGGCTCTGTGTCTGTCGTAAAATGCATAATAATATGAGGTTTTATCAAAGCGTTTCTCGAGATTCTCGAGTGGTGACCACGAACCGGCAGACGCAGCGTTGGTAGGTCTCCCACCAGATCACGGTAACCGGTGGATGCATGTTGTGGCAGTTCTATGAGGGAGGCCTATGTTCAACAGTGGACGTCTTTCGGTTGATGATGATCATGATGATTTAAGCAGCGTTTAAATCCTGAAAATAAGAAATCAGCAATCACGAGTAGAAATCAGCAAGAAAGTATTTAAGTACAATTTGCAGTGCAATTGTAAAAAAATCCCCTGGGTAACTATTAAATCACCAAGAGAGTGTTTTTTTTAGAATAGCGAGTGAAATGAGCGCAAGGCCAGTTTTTCGTGACCAAAAGAGTTATGAATATAAATGTGGATGGATGGAGAAGAAGAGGAAGTCTAATACAAAATGAATGGATGGTGTGGTTAATGATGGTGTCCCCTTGTTTCGCAGACAGAAATTTCATAGTATTTCGTTTCTCAGAAATTGTTTAACATAATATTTGGTTCTCGTATTTTTATTTCGACTATTATTGTTTCAAAGACTATTTACTTCAATGAAAAATATTTCACAGAAACACAATTCAATGAATTTTTAATCACATTTTTTTGTTTAACAAACTTATCAAAAAGTAGAATTCTTTTTTAACGAATATTGTTTGTTTGTTGTATTTTTCCATGGAATTTATTTCAACGAAAATGTATAGATATAAATAGACAAAAACAAAAATGTTGTCTTAAAAACTCAATATGTTGTGCTACCAAAGTTAATGACTGAAACGAATCGCTGCGAAACCGACTCCACGTAGTCTTGTCTGCCCTACCCCTAGAGTGTAATTTAAATCTGCGTAGGCGTGGAGGGGCGAGGCGGCCCGCGAGCTGAGGAGCAGGTGGTTTTAACGCCCGCCGCCGCGGCTGAGGCTGGCCGGCGTAGCCGGCCAGTAAGCCGAAGCTGCGGTGGTGAGCGTGAATACCATCTGCGACGATAAGCTCGCGTGGGACCGCCAGAGCCCCGCAACGCCGGAGCCGTGACAGAAACTATGCCTGCTGCATGTTGCATGCTCGCTTGCATGATGCATGCTTGCTTGCATGATGCATGATTGCTTGCATGATGCATGTTTGCTTGCACGCTGCATGTTTGCTTGCACGCTGCATGCTTGCTTACATGCTGCATACTTGCTTGTACGCTGCATGCTTGCTTGCATCCTGCGTGGTTGCTTGCACGCACGCGCAGTAAGTTTGGTTAGAACTGAGAGTCCCATTCCTGGGAATAAGTTTTATATTAAATAAAAAATATAAGGATAAATAATATTTGATTTGTTTTTCTATGATATGATTGTTCTAACAATAAACTTTATATGAAACAAAAATCAATGATTTGAAAATCTTGAAAGTAAGTATTCTGCGTATTGATTATTCTATGAAACGAAATTATTATAAAAATTTTATGTAAACCGAAATTCTATAAAACTATTAGCTAGGAAACAACGTACAACCGGTTAATGATATGTAAGAAAAGAAAACGTGTTGTGCGGACCCCAAGTATCATGTGGAAGATGATAACAATGAAGTTCAGGTGAGCTGCAGTCCCTATAGCATCATTGGTGGTCATCCCACCAATGATGCTTCATTTATTTGCCATTACTTTTGTATTGCATGCTTCCTTTGTCATTTATGTATCACTATCACTACATATTATTATAAAACAAAACCCACGCCGCGTCTATTTGTCTGTTCGCGATTAACTCAAAAACTACTGAACGGATTTTCATGCGGTTTTGACCAATAGACAGAATGATTAATGAGAAACATTCAGGTGTATAATTTGTTAGGATCTTGAGTTAACTGATTGAAATATGACGATAATACCCGTGCGGATCCGGGGCGGGTTGCTTTATAGTATTTTTAAAGAGAGCGTCTTCATATATGTACAAGTTTTACTTAGTTTGGAAGTCAGGAGTTTTACTTTACAAGCCTACAATTTTTTTTTTTTTTTAAGATGGCTCTTCTTTCTCACTTACCTAAATTCATTGAAGGAGATTTTCACACAATAAGCGGGCTAGAGACCTTTATATTAACCATCAGATTTTTTTCTCGTTTTATACAAAAAACTAAAACAAACAAAATAATCCCGTTAGCTTTCGGTTTTCGGTAACTTTGTACTACAAAGAAGAACAGAGATCTCAACATTTGATCTTTGAGTTTAAAACTGATTCTTATTGTATGCAAATGACCTTTGTAAAGAACATCATTCTATTGAAATGTCATTAGGATAGTTTTGAAAGGACATTGTCGCTGTCTGACACGGGTCTCAGTTAATTTCCGCCGGGATTCGGAAATTCCGGGACTCCTAATAGACTTGATTCCTCAAACGAAGTTTGAATATTTGTAGAAACTACGAAACAAATGAAGATCGGTTCTTTTTTTTACAGACTTTAGAGCTATGCAAAGTCTTTGAAAGTTTGGAGAAAGAGATTTAAAATAATGTTTTGTGTAATCACTATGAAATGTCACAAAAATGTGACAATAGCTTTTGTGAAATAAAATCTGTTATTAAATTCTGTGCAATGATAGTAGGTACTTACCTACCTTTTGGTAGAATTTTGGTAGACAAAGTTTCGCAGTTGCTCAGTCGAGTTCGAAATGTACTAATCTAATTTGTGTTTCTAACTAATGGTAGTAGCTCCCGTATCAAGTGACCCCAAGTGACTGCAAGTGCAAATAACTCCAGATAAATTTCGTTAACCAAAAATGTTTAGAGCCGAGTGCTGTCCTACTTTTAAAATTAATTCGGAATTCCCGCTTCCAAAATGTGTACGTTAACGTTAAATGAGATAACTTTTCTGTTTTTGCAATCCTCACCCTGGACTCCCATATTTTTCAAACTCGAAGCAAATTGTCAGGCTGGTATCCTGAACCAAATATTTTCCTCCATTAAAAGTTTTATGTAATTGCGTTTTCTCCGTTGCCATAAACAAAAAGGTTTCAGGGTACGAAGTGTGCTGCCACTTAAGCTAACGAAGCTTTTCTAATTTATCGCTTACAAATTGCCGGTTTCCCGCTAATCTATTTTTTCTTACCTTATTCTATGGAAAATTGAATGACTGGCTCCATACTTGTAGCTGTATTTTTTTTTAGTACCTATCTCATTTAACAGGTCAACCTAGGAGGTGGTCGGCTGCTTAACCGAACTTTCTTGTGGTGCCTTAAAGTGAATTTAAAGCCTCCAGACAGGGCATAAAAATTGTATAAACTATGCGACTGAACCTGTATTTTACTTTGTAAACTATAATAATAATTATATATTCTTAATTTCAGACACAGAGATACATAGTTAAAAAAAATACAGTAATTATTAAAAATAATTTTACAAAAGAGGTCAGTAGGTAGATTCTGTAAAATTCAAACACTCGCACTCGCATCTCACATCGCTATTCATTCTCACTTCGCATAAGGTTCAAAATAACCTTGATATACCTAGTTGACACTTTTAATCGGGTTCGAGCGCGAAGTAAGCGTCGAAGTGACGGGGAAATTACCATACAGAATGCCACTTCTTACGTCATCTCATACTTTATCTGTCAAAATCTCCCTGTCAATTTAGTTCAACTCGCTGACACGCTCGTAAGGGTGGCGCTAGCGTAAATTCGAATTATCAACCGAGTTTTTAGAATACCAATCAAGAAACTCACAGCGTATTTAGATTCGAAGTTTAGAATGAGGTCTTACAGAATCACACCCCAGTACATGGTAGCATGCTTTAAGCCCGTCACATACGTAGCTATAATATAATAATATATTTTCGCCCTTATTACGTCTGCGATCATTGTTTGTTTCACATTTTTGAAATTTATATTAATATGCCTTCCTTTATATCTGTCCACATATTTTGGTGACGTAGTAAAAATATGATATTATAGCTGATCGTAATATGCCTTGATTTTAGCTACATCTGACGTATATTAATATATATTATAGCTACGTTTGACGTATATTAATATATATTATAGCTGATATATTTTATTGAGTAATCTGGACCCAACGACTATACTTTAATGACGTTAGGTATAAGCATATCTGCCTGGCAGCTAATAATAGTATATCTACACCTATAAACTCTGGACATGAATGATGCTATACTCTTTCTCTGGATAGCATTAAACGAGTTGATTCGCGCTTCCGTATACATTTCTGAAGCGCTGCAAAAGCGCTTCAATCCCATCAGTTGCCGAAAGATGTTATTATAAGCGACTCGTATGCCATCGTGCGCCCTATTGATACAAATCGGTTCGCAGAAATTCTCAAGTAAAATTCTATAGGCTATGTTAACGTGTTCAATCTTTCTTCACATGACCATAACCACCAAATTCGCTCCCACGTTATTGAATCCGCCCGGGACGTGCCGCAACAAAATAAATACACAAAATAAATTATCCGTTTCCAATAAAACAACATCCTTGCTACGCTTCGTGAAGCACTAAGTGCGGGGTAAAATTGTACAGAACAATTTATTTTGAAGCGTATTTTGTGGGCAATAGAGTAGTATTTTGGTTATGTAAATGATAGGCTCGTGGCACGCGACGCATAATCTTTCGGGCGTTCGTCGATTCGTCTGCGCTTAATCGAGCGGATGTAAACATACCATTTTTCGCGTCTCGCGGAAAAATATCGATATCTCGCATTGTAGTGGAACGAGACAGCGGAATAGAGGGGCTCCCACGAATGAATATGTTTTCGAAGTCTGCAATCATTAATCATGCATTGAGTGGTGGCACAATGCGACGTGTAATGGAGGGTTTTGTCGCAAAATAGCGGTGGGTGTATAATGCACGTAGCGAGGATTCCGAACAATGCGAATGAAAAGCTTTGTTTCAGTAAAGATAATTCATCTTGCTTCTACGATCTACAGTTGACGGAGCTCAGCTTAGTGGATTAAACTATGGCATGAACTGGCTCCGGAGATGAGCCGGCTGTGCGTGGAGCCATCTTGTTAGTACTTACGCGGTATTGTTTGAAACAATACTAGGTACTTAAGTTACTTACAACTTCGCCAAGTTAAAGTTCAACAAAGCAAATTGAGGATTAGAGTTTTCTGAGATTATTGAATTACTGCTTTTATCCGCAACTACATCTACGTGATTTTCGGTTTTCGCGGACAAAGATGCCCGCCCTTCCTTGGTGGTATAGCCATGAAAGACAGACAGACGGATATACAGAAACTTTCCTACGAGTATTTACTTTACTATTCACAAAACGTTAACAAATTATACACCTAAACCATCCTCGTGAATCACTTAATCTATTGGTGAAAACCGCATGAAAAACCGTTTAGTGGTTTTTGAGTTTATCGGGAACAGACAGTCAGACGCTGCGGCGACGTCGGGAATTCGTTTTATAATAGTGTAAGGATGAAGAATATTAGTTAGGATATCACGGCGTTCAAAAAACCTTAGAACGTAGATCTTTAATATAATTTGGTTTACTAAAAGAGAAACGTGAAAGTAAGAAAACATGCGATTAACATTTAAGTTTCTGAATCTTTCGTTTTGAAAACTAAAGATTCGGAACTCAAGTGGACAACTCAGCTTTATAATAAACACGCAAACGACAGGACATGTTATTTGACAGCGGAACTCATATTAAACACATAAGCACATCACTGATTCAATTTAAAAAACATCAAAAATCCCGCTTGTTAACATAAAACAAACCTTAACTGTAGATGTGAGAGTACAATTTCGGTTGTAGCATAAAGGTGTTTATGGCTATGTAAATGGTTTACAGGGGATGATTAAAAATGGTCCGAAGCTATCCATCAAGCGACAAGTCGCCTGCGATACGCAGCGCGTCTTATTTGAATAACGCCCTTTGGATTGGGAATGACATGGAGACGCACATATTACACGCAATTTTTTTAGGGTTTTTATTAAATTGGTTCTTATGTTCTCTCATAATCTGACAATAATGTAGGTATACAGCCGGTCTGTTCTGTAAAACATCCCTCGGTAAGTTTGTCAAAGTGAGGAAAGCTGTCATGCTAACAACCAAGAAGCTTATTTATAAAAGTGGAGGCCACTTTCGAAATACCTAAGTGAAACCAACTGTGGGCAGACGCTCTCTTTCTGAATGCTTTCTGAATTCTTAAGAAGGAGACAGTGAGGGGAGAGGGTAGCAAGATGGGGTACTTAAGGCTTGAAGATCAATAAAACGAAACTTTACGTAGACAATCATATTTATGTTTTAATTAACAACTATATATTACTCTTCTAATATTTGGTGAAATTAGAAACTTATAAATATACATTTTTGAAAAAGTAATAAAAATAAAAATAAAGGTGTTTTGCCCCGTCTTGCCCCATGGTGCTGGTAAGATGGGGTGCCCCCCTAAGGTAAGATGGGGTAATGAGAATTATCAGACAGAATGATGATTATTTCGACTGGCACAACTCGCAGATGTGGAAGCCTTTGTAATCATCATAGTCGATTCCTGCACAGCTATTATGTGCCTATAATTGTCTTGCTGCTTTATAATAACCAATGCTCCCTTCCGAAACAGCTTCAACTGCTCCTCGGATGGATTCTTCGGACCACGACCCTCTGTCAGTCGTGCGTTTGTAGTCACGACCCATTCTAAAGGGAAAAATATGAAAAGCACAAACAAAATAAAAACCCATTTCACGGAAAATAAACAAAAATCTTTTTTTTCTCTGTTTGGGACAAGATGGGGTAGTCACTACCCCATCTATACAATGTTTCCCTTATTGTTGGTTAATTTAAGCGTCAATAGCAGTGACACCTCACCAGCTAGTATTATTTAACAAACCGCAGTCACGTGTCAAACTTGAAGAAAATGGGATAAGCACTTTGCAGTAAAACAGTTTTTTTTAATTATTACGCCACGCGTTCACTTGATAACAAATAATAGTCTGACAACTGACAGGTGTCATGGCGGCGCATCGAACGAAGCAGGATCGAGTGTGATTGATCAGTTACTGTGAATTTCGCTGGGTACCCCGTCTTACCCGCTACCCCGTCTTACCCCCCTCTCCCCGATATGTGTTTGCTTTATCTTATGTATGTATTCAGAAAGAGAGCGTCTGCCCACAGTTGGTGTCACTTAGGTGTTTAGAGTATTGCCTCCACTTTTATCTGTAAGCTTCTTCCTAACAACTGACAGCTTACCCCATCTGTATCCTCAAAGAGTCTACATTGTATGATTTTAAATAACACTACAGAGATTATTGATGATCACACACATCTGTTTAGAAGTTCAAAACTGCATCGTTCGACAACGGACAATATAAATGATCTTTTCCGTTCTACCTGTAATTACCTAAATGTAATAAATGAATCACAACACTTAATAAATAATCTTAACTGTTTCCATAAAATCACAAAAAATATTTAGCAACAATTCGACTCCACGAATCTCTGGTACACGTACAGGGTGTGTTCAATCCAGTAGATTGATCGTTCCGTATCGGCAGCGCACAAATTGCGGCTCATTTTAATATTAGATCCGGATAACTAGACTAACAAGTGCATACATAAGTTAGCCAGACAGATTGTTGGTAAGTACCTGTGTAATATGGATGATAGCGAGTTAGTGGCTGTTTGCAAACTGGAAAATCAATGAAGAACGTTCTTGCACGGTTTTATTACTGGTTTCACATACTTGTAATAGCTTCTGTTCGCGACTTCATCTGCTTAGTATTCATAATTGAGCCAAAGTCCTAATCATCCCACGGGAACACACAAAATGTGTAATAAAATGTACATTTGCGTGTTTAAGTGTGTACAATAAAAGTTATAATATTCTAATGTAATAAATAATTAACTAGGTAGGTACCTGACTTGTAAAAAAATATTTATATTTATTTATATACGAATCAGGAATGAGGAGACCAGCAGGAGAACCAGAGTCACTGACATAGCAAAAAGAATGACCAAGCTCAAGTGGCAGTGGGCTGGGCACATTGCTCGTAGAGCCGATGACCGATGAGGCACAAAGGTCCTGGAGTCGGCAGCCCCCCCACAAGGTGGACCGACGACCTGGTCCAAAGCCGCGGGAAGCCGCCTGGATGAACTTGGCGCGAGACCGACACAGGTCTTTGTGCGGGCGTCAAAAGGTTGACATGATGATGATAAAAAAATATTTTATATTTAAACTACTGTAACAAATCTACTTTATCCTGTTAAATAAAAGGCTAAGTAGACTTGCATTTTATTATGTCAAATTTTAATTAGTAAAAGAAAATGAGTCTGGTAAAAATACAGAATAACTAGCTGACCCGACAGACGTTGTCCTGTCCCGATCTACGGGGGATGAAAAGGGGGTGAAAAATGGGGATGAAAAATAGATGTTGGCCGATTCTCAGACCTACCCAATATGCACAAAAAATTTCATCAGAATCGGTCAAGCCGTTTCGGAGGAGTACGGGAACGAAAACTGTGACACGAGAATTTTATATATTAGACTAGCTGACCCGACAGACGTTGTCCTGTCCCGATCGACCTAATGGGGGATGAAAAAGGGGTGAAAAAAGGGGATGAAAAATAGATGTTGGCCTATTCTCAGACCTACCCAATATGCACACAAAATTTCATCAGAATCGGTCAAGCCGTTTCGGAGCAGTACGGGAACGAAAACTGTGACACGAGAATTTTATATATTAGATATAAAAAGTCTAGCCTAAAACGCACTATGTGTTTTCCCATATTGGGGTTGGCTTCCAGTCTAACCAGATCCAGCTGAATACCAGTGTTTTACATGGAGCGACTGCCTATCGGACCTGATTAGATAGTGATCGAGCGAAGCGATCGGTGCCGCGGTAGTGGCCGCCGAGCGTCAGATTCCCTCTATTATAGGTGAATCATTTGGGTTAGGTTAGGTGAGGCAGGTAGGTAGCGCAGGCGGCTCCAGCCAGGACGACAATCAGGACAAGGCAGGACCGAAGAAAGAAGACTGGCGCGCAGTCAGCTTCAAGCTCGGGAACGGAGATCCCAGACGGATCTTTCAGTAGGATCCGCCCTGGGAAGAGCAGGCACGCGTCAGCTCGTCGGCTCTGATGAAGACTGTTCCCGATTCCGTTATAGACTGGTGGACTTCAGTAGACTTTGAAGTTTTATGATGTTACTAGTAAGAATCCAAATCTCGACTTATCCCTGTCAGCGCGCCTTATATAGTCCGCTTCTTCCGAATTTTCATATTTCTAAATATGGTTTTCGTTCTTGCCCTCATATAATCATTCCATCTGACTGGCAAGTAAAATCAGCTAGGCTTAAGTGTAGCTTGCCAGTTATATCAGACCTTCATAAAATCACAAGTAGGTACGTAAAGAATGTTATAAATATAGTTTAATTATTTAGTAACAATCGTAATCTTATAAATAAAAATCTTCTGTGCGTGTGTATGAAAATGTACTCCTCCTAAACAGCTGTACCGATATTGATATTTTTTTTTGTGTGTGTTCCAGTGGATTCGAGAATGGTTTAGATTCACAATAGGATCCGGTAGGTGGCGCTGTAGTTGTGTTGTAGAACTTTTTTTTATTTTCAGGGCATGACAACATCTGCCGGGCCCGCTAGTTATATATAAAATACAATTAAATATTAATGAAAATAATATAAGTTATATAAGTCAAAAAGCTAGTAGCCGAGTCGTAGAATAATAACTAACTGTTGACAATGTTGACAAGTCATAACAAAAACAATAAATATAGAATTTCAGCTAATTCTATGAAAACGAGAATATATTAACTATATTTGTAAGAAAATACAAGGACAACAATATGATCATATTGATCATGGATGACATGTAAGTAGTATAGTATATACTACTTACATGACAACAATGACATAATACTACTTAGGTTTAATTTTCAAGTAGTGCAACTTTTTTATCATTTAGTTGTATGTCATTGTTGACGAAACATAGCGTACTATGTACTATTTATAAGATCGTTAATACTTATGTTACACAAACAAATAACTTTTGTTTTCAGATTTCCAATTGAGTGATGAGTTTAATGAGTTAATGCCTAAAATAAAGCAATTTCTTTTACAAACTATTCTCAAAAACCACCTACTTACTCAATAACAAGCACTATTTCAAATTTCGATTAACCACCAAATGACGGATGGCCCCTAATAATAAGTATCCAATGGATTTATAATCATAATCCTAATGTTTGTTTACGGCCCGTATCTGTCGGGCACAAGCAGCCCCATACACCCAGGGCGACTAATTGATCGCTCCAGTCTGTTTACAATGCTAACAGTAACTACATAGACGTCTTGTGGATTTATAAAAGGTTTGTTTTAGATCAAGGTTCGCTTAGATGTGCAAAGTAGTTTTTTGTATTTTTTCAGCGGAAAGGTTGTTGTAGTAGGTAAGTCGTACTCACTTAATCTAGATTCCCCTACAGGGGTAAAACTGGTACAATATACTATGTAGGTATAACATGTGATGTATATCAAATTAATGACAAGTCGAAGTCAATCAAATGACTGATGATTACATTTTTAAGGATGTGTCAGCCAAAATAGAATCAGGAAAAAGGGCAAAGAAAGTACTTATGTTTTGAAATCCTATTATAGCAGATAGAGCTCTAAAAATATTAATCCTGTTTGCTACTACTTATAGACCAGAAATCGTCTCAATGTAGAACATAACTTGAGATGCGCTTTAAGTGAAACAAAACCTAACATTCATAAACTTGCGAAAGCGAAACAGTATCAACTTTCACACTAAAAATATTGCGTTCGCAAGTTTTTTAATGGTAGTTTTAGTAAAGTCTGTAAAGATAGGTAATGTGAATGTAAGAACTCTATATTTTTGTGTATTTTTTATATGTCTTAAAAAGTCAATTTCTATTTATATGTTAGTACTATATTCATTGGCACTATATTATTTGTGTTCCTATATTGAAATGTATTATATATAAAAGATAGAAAAGATATAAAAGTGTATTGCAGATGCTTAGTAAAACATAAGGTACCTTCTAAGTTATAAGGAAGACTTATTAAATCACTCTCTAGCTAATTATCATAGTAACTTTTAATAAAGAAAATTGTAGTAAGGAACCTAAATATTAGAAAAATAAACAATTTTATCTATAATAATCCATACTCTATACTAACATTTTAAAGAAGTAACATTTGTTGGTTTGTAAGTTTGTATAGTAGGTATATGGGTGATATCCACTAGTATCCAGAACTACAATCACATTCGATTAAAAAAAATACTTCACTAATTGGAAGCTACTTTATCCCCGAGTGCTGTAGGATATATTCTATTATCAAAAAGCGGCCAAGTGCGAGTCGGACTCGCCCATGAAGGGTTCCGTAGCAGCAAGTAACATAATATTTGCGGTTTACGATTTAAGACGTATTAAAAAAAAGTACTTACTAGATCTCGTTCAAACTAATTTTCGGTGGAAGTTTACATGGTAATGTACAACATAGGTATATTTTTTTTAGTTTTATCATTCTCTTATTATAGAAGTTACAGGGGACACACACACACCCACACATTTTACCTCTTTGGAAGTGTCACTAGCGCAAACTATTCAGTTTAGAAAAAAATTGTATTAGAAACCTCAATTTAATTTTTGAAGACCTATTCATTGATACGAGGGCGACGAGAGAGTTCGTTGAAAAAAAATTTTTTTGTATCGGTCCTAAGTATAGGGAAACCCCAACATTTTTTTTTTCTATTTTTGTGTGAAAATCTTAATGCGGTTCACAGAATACATCTACTTACCAAGTTTCAACAGTATAGTTCTTATAGTTTCGGGAAAAAGTGACTGACATACGGACGGATAGACAGACAGACATAACGAATCCATAAGGGTTCCGTTTTTTGCCATTTGACTTGGACTTTGGCTACGGAACCCTAAAAATTAGGAATCCATTACAAAATTCACGCGGGAGAAGTCGCGGGCGAAGTGCTATTATTCAATAAGAGCTTGATCCATCAATAAAACTTGAAATATAAACCGACATTATTTTACCAAAACGTGTATCAGGCCATCTAAATTTTAATTACTTATATAAAGTGAATCATGACAAACGCGTTCTTAATTTAAAAAAAGAGTGTTAGAAACTCTACGCACGAGCACCTCCGAATTACCTCGCGTCGCATCGTTATCTATTACCATCGACCAGAACTAAAGTTAGGGTAAACAGGGTCGATTTTTTGTCGCAAAAACTGTCGCGTCATGTGGGGAGCTGCGACAGTTTAGTCGCATGATGTCAAAAGATTGGTGTGACGTGCTGCGTCATTGCAAAAGGTAGAAACTCATGTTATATTGTACACATGTGACAGTTTTGATGCGATTATGCATAAACGGCAATGTCACTATTTTTTATGAGATCTATAGGGTAGGTAGGGTACACACAGACGACAAGAAGAATAGTTCACTCAATGTTATGAATTTTATTAAGTAGGTAGGTACCTATTTTTTATTGTAATGTTTATTAAAATAAAAAGTTCACATCAATAGGTCTTATAGGTTATATTTAAGCTGATATGCGTAGATTTGACATATTTCATGACATGTCAGAATTGCACATACAAAACTGTCCCTCATAATTATTTGATTACCGCATAGGGCTGCTACACTTGACAATATTTAATGAAATATCGTCTTTCCCAGAGATCACCCTAGGCGTCTGTCATTCCCACGCACAACGCCTCCGTACAATGCTCACGTTATTTTTTATTTAAACCAATGTTTATTTTATTTATCTCGTTTGTTATTTTATTGGGGACGCACACAATAGTTTCTGCGACAACCATAAAGCGACACGCGACGTAAATGAGTCGTAATTTTATAGATGGCAATATTTATGATGAAATAAATTATTAATTTCTAAGTAAAGCTAAATATTTATTATGATTTTGCTACATCAATCTGAATGTGGATTATGAAAGGTCAGAATTCAAATTGATGTTCCTGTTAGTTGCAATGATAAGTTGAAATCTACACAGAAGAGACATTGTAGACTGAGTGGTATTTTCAAACATTTCGGTACAAAACTCACTAAAGCTTACTACACCTGAAAATTAACGTAATTAGTTGTTTTACAGAATGGCTGCCGCCTGAAAAAAATGCCATTACACCTACGTATTTTCAAATGTTCTATCTTCGCTTGTAATACCAACAACATACCTACGTACTTATTTTATAATGATTCAACGGAAACGTACAGTACATTTAATTAATTAATAATAGGTACCTCCATCTCCAATAAGTATAATTAAAACCCTTGGAACGCACACGCGAAACAAAATAACCAGCTTATTTACTTACAACGACCAACAACGATAATTTGCTTAAAAAAATAATAAGACAATCTCCACTAAATTGGTATGTAAACGTAACATTATCATAATTGCAGGGAACAGTAAGGTAATCAATAAGTAGTCTGTCTGGGCAATTTGCCCAAGTATTGATGGGTAAAACAAACATGCTTGTTCTGAAGTTATCATACGAAATGATTTCTTGTAAAAAATCTTGGGTAATTTCTGATGTCTGTTTTTGTGCCTGTCGGTCGGTAGGCATTGCTTGTGCTTTCATTATGTAGTTACTTAGTATCGGCACATATAATATAGATACTGTAAAGTGTTTTGAAATTAGACGCGTATATAACATAAAAATAAGCATATTATTTTTATGTTATATGGTGATGTCTGGCCTAACACTCACGGAGTGCTGACGTGCTGTTTAAGAATATAGTAATAATAATAATAATAAAAAATAATCTTTATTGCAGCTATGTTATTCTGTAAGAACTCACTCCTCCAGTTCTCACGTCTGATTCCGCGGTGAAAACTATTTTAGGTATACTGTAATTCGATAAAAACTACGCTAGCGCCACTGAGTACCAACTTAGGTGAAGCGAACTATTATAACGTTACTATTTTAGCGAATACCAAATACTTTTCACTTCAGGTAAGTGAAATCGGAAATGAGATAGGAATCAAATTCGCGGGTGAATTCTTACAGAATCGCTCTGCTGAGCACGATCCATAAACAGAACACAATTAGAACAAGGAACAAAAACAATAAAAATATACAAGAAAATCCATTAACAGGAAGGTTGTCTTTGAATAGTTCCAATAATGATCTAAATCTTGTTCTTCTTGTCATTCCTCTCCATTTCAGTATATTACAAAGTACTCTGTGGACATCAGCCTTGTAGACTTCTATGTACGTACTATCGTGGACACACCCGCCTGACCACCACTAAGTTAATTTTTGCTTGCACTCAAAAGATGGAAGCGCTCTCTAGCCCCGCCCCGTTGACTTCGCAGGCGCCAAGGGATTTTTTTTTTAACTGAGCAGGCGGAAAAGTCCGCGATAGTACCTGGCGAGGTGGAACAAATCCATGGCGGCGGCGCTCGAGACTCCGGAATACTCCGAATATTTTGTAACCATGACTTTTTCCAACGGCCAACTAAACATTATCATCATCAGCCGAAAGACGTCTGATCTGATCCAGCGCGACAGTGACGTTGTCGTCGGTCCATCTGGTGGGAGGCCTATCAAGGCTGCTTCTTCCGGTTCGGCCAACTCCACGTTTGACCGCAATTTTGTCCATCATTATTTATTGCAATACATCGTAGGTAACTAATTTCTAGTCTAAAGATTTGACCGAGGTAGGCAACTTTAGAATGAACTTAACATTGGAGTAACAATTCGTTTTAGCAAATAGTACCTAAACGTTCTTAACACAGTACTTATCAAGCAATTGATTTCATTGTGGATCCCCTCCACCCCTGCCTACAAGTATTGAACATTCTGTACAGTAAAAAAAAACAATCTAAAAATTGATAATATTTCCCATTATTTGCAAAATAGCTCTCAAGTCCAGACAATAACTCACTAGACACCCAAAATAAAATAAACAATGGTTTAAATGAAGTGGATCGTTAGTATGAACGTGTTTTCAGGTAAGAAGGAATGCAATTTGCAATTTTGTCGGATCAATATCGAATAACGAGTGAACGGAGAGATTTTAAATTGCAGCCTCCGCAACTTGTTCGACGAGCTATAATGGGGATAGAGTATTTGTTTGTTGAAATTATGAGGTAAACTTTGTGCTTGAAATATTGTTGTTATTACAAAACCCCCTAGCTGATCCATACCTAGGCTACGTTTTGTTCAATGGATCAGCTCAGAATGGATTTTTATTTCATTATTTCGAGGCCAGTTTCCTAAGAGAAGCTGTTCATGATGGTATTCCAGTATCTATCGTCCGGCTTCATCATCAGATTAGTTCGATGGTACCAAATTTTTAAATTGTCATGCGTTTTTAATTTATATAAATTGGTACGACAATCAGAAGTCGGTTTAATTCTCCTTCCAAGATTTTCTTACAGGTGAAGCTAATAAAAGCGTCTTAATAAAAAGGCAAAAAGGAAAGTAAACAAAAATTTTCTTGGATCCCCGAGAAAAAATTAGCAGCATCTTGCATAATAAATAACCCAGTTCCCGGACAGACATAATGCATAACAATATTTTTCTTTAGTTTATTCTCCCGCCCTCCTTGGTAACAAAAGTCTTTCGGGCTCTCAACTTCGCCATACTTCCTTATTATGTCATATTTCTTCATCGCCCTCCTTAAATTATGATTAAAATTTACGATAACCGCAATTTTCCTATCTAGCAACCCAAAGTTGTTTGCTCAAGCGACTTTTAGATGATTTTATGCAAAATATTAACTTTGATTATGGGTAAAATTTGCACTTACAAACGCAGTGAGAGGGTTAAAATTCTAAATGTATAATTTGATGCTTTTTGTTTATGAATTTGGCTTAAACCTTTGGTAAATGTTTAACAGCAATTAAAAATAATGTTTTAAAGATAATATTATAGAAATTCCAGAGATTTTAGTACCTATTACTACTATGGAAAGTGCCTAACTTACTTGCTTTTAATTAAATAATGATTCGTTACTTTACTGTAACAGTAACGACAGCTAGAAGAAGAACCAGCTGTCTTTACAATATAGCAATTCTAGTAATGCTGTAATAACCATATTTACAGCGCAGCAGAAGTAAGTGCAGAATATATATTATTATTATCCCTCAGTCATCGCTGCAGCGCTGACCAGACTCGGTAATTACTAGCCACAGGTGTCCTCCCCTTTATTATCTACTAGATGACAGGCTGAAGGTTGTAAATAAACTGTACTACACCATAACACTTCATGGCTAACGTTGCATCAACTGTACACCATGGACTTCTACAAACTTATTAACCAACCTTAATACCACTTCTCTATTAAACCTGTAACTTTCAATATTCAACCTAAGTGCCAACTGAATAAGGTCTGTTTAGTATTTTGCCAAAGGAAGTATAGGAGTAGCGAAGTTACAGAAGTGCATTTGGCGCAGCTGGCCCTCCCTATCGTCTTAAGTTACGAGATTTAAATAAATGGTTGTTTCCTTGGCATTATTTAATTATTCATAGGTACCTTTGTCTTGTGACAGCAGAGCAGGTACTTTAGTTTTCAGTAAGTACTGGAAGAATTACTGGAACATTAAAATGTTCCAGCAATAATAATAACAGTAAAATACAGCAATAATTCAACAATAGCAATAATTTGCAGGACTTTTAGTCCTGTAAATTATAATTATCCAGAGCCGTACCTTCTATAAAGTATCTATATATGTTTTTTACAAAAACTAAAAAGTGATAAATAACTTCAGCACAAATCACATAAATGACTTTAGTTTCGGAAGTCGGTGCCAATAAAAAAATAATAATAATATAACCATGACAAATTAAATCTTTATTTTTATATCTTATGTGTAAAAAACAATAATTCTGCACATTTTCCCGAACTCGGGGGCAGGAACTGGTCATGTCCTTTGATTGTTTTTTTTTTTTATTTCGATTTGATTTTTTTTATTTGATTGTTTGATTTGATTCGTGCAGTGAAGTTTTTTTTTAATGCAAAACAACAAACAGAACACAAGCAACCGACTTCCGTCTAACTCTACTAACTAAAGCGGGTTCTGTGTTATAGTTATTTATCACTGTTTAGCTTTTGGAGGCCGCCTTTTTATATTATCAAAAATTTTGTTACCACGGCGTTCGTAAAAATGTTATATTATCTATCCAAATATTATAAAGAGTTTGTTTGTGTGATCGCGCTAATCTCAGGAACGACTGATACGATTTTTAATACTAATAATAATCTCCTTTTTTAAGCCTATTAAAAAGCAAAGTTAAGGAAAAATGTTTTAGAGAGAAAAGATAGTGATTCGAAAACGTCGGTTAATGCTCCTCCTTTTCTCGTGAAGCTTTAATTGTAGTCACTGTCAAAGCGCAGCTTTAGAAAAGGAAAAAAAAATGAAACAGATAAATCGTAAGTGCTTAAACACATAATAATTTAAATAAAATATAATAAGTATTTTGGACGTCGCTCGCTCATACGTCATGTCATGACGAAACTCGTAACTTGACTTTGAAGTGAAAAGTACGGTGACCATTAGTACTTACTACATATTAGGGTACATTTTCAGCAATGGTTTCTGCAAGTCAGACGTTATCTGACTTTCCCAAGTTGCGTCAGTAAACCTGGTTCCCCGAATTCTGCATCCAATAGCCTTAGCTATTCAAGGACAATCAAGGTTTTTTCGCTAAATGCAATAATAATAATATGTTGGGTCATTTCACACACGACCATCGGACTCCTGAACTAAGACCCTGTACTTTTGGTGCCAGGCAGCTGATATACATATAAACAAATACATTCGTATATAGATAAACACCAACCAGACACAAGGCAAAAACAACTGCTCGTCACACAAATATTTACACTGGGCGGGATACGAACTCGCAACACGCTGTGCAGCAGTCAATCACTCAACCAACTGCGCCAACCGTGTCGTCAATTACACGAATTACAAAAAAAAAATGAAATTATAACATACCTAGTTTATCTCAAATCTTCTTGTTTTTTAAACAAAATATTTCAGCAACTATAGTTCAGTACTGCAGCACTGCTTGGTCACCCTACTCCTCATTCGACTGACATGAGGTGATTACGGGTCTTGTTTATTTTGTTATTATTGTTTCTTTTTCTCTTTTTATCTAAACACGATCGTGATTATCGAATGTAAGTGGACGGTCAGACTTGTGAGTGATTTCTTTTATTTATAATATTTTTATTTAACCTTTAGGACTGTCCGTCGTAGCCACTTATGAAGTTGGTGACCTTACAAAGCGGTGCGTTTATAGAATTTAATTGAATATTTCACGGTGATTGGTTATTTGATTTGGTTATTCGGTTTATTTATGTTATTTTAACGCAATATGTAAAAGTTAGGTTTGCTTGCTAATTGACATGAACGGTAAATTAGTTGGACTCAACAGTAGCGATTTATTATACAAAAACTTTAGTATACAATACAAACAGGTACTTCATGATTTAAAAAGCAAAGTTCGGCTGGCAACAAAAACTGTTGGGTATGTCGAATTTAATTAAGTAGATATCAATTTCAAAACCGTATACTCAGGCTTGAGAAAATCCCGCTAGAATTTCAGTTAGAAAAAACGTAATTTAATTAATTTATGTGTCGAGCGTTCGATATTTGTTCATAAATATTAGGCCAATAACAATAGCTGATACTTATCTCATACTATTATAGGTGGGTACTACATTTATACTATCAAAGCGATCGCCGCCTATGATCTTAGCACTAAGGTATTCTACTATATTAAGTCCAGAATAATTTGACCTGTGTTTAAAATGCGCCATTTTACAACTGGTCTAGTTTTTCTGAACTAACTTGTATGTAGGTATTAAATTGAATTTATTTAAATTTTAGACGATTAGCTAACTACATGAAATCTAAATTATGTGTTTTTATGGAGTTTTACAGGTTTTCTAAATAGTACTTATTGTCCTATGTATGGATGACTAGCATATTGCCTGCGGCTTCGATCGCGTGATTTTCTCAAGAATCCCAAAGTTTTTAATAATGTTTTTGACAATATAGCAGTCTGGGGAAACGTATCCTTCCTATTGGTAAAAGAATTTTTGAAATCGGATGAGTAGTTCCGGTGATTACCCCCCACATACAAACTTACGAACTAACAAGCCAATTTTACCTCTTTATAGTATTAGTATAGATGTATGCTTATTACTGATGCTTTTATTACGATATTTAACTGAGTTACAATATGTATATGTTTACTTTGCATCTGAAATTGCAAAAACCATTTGAAAGCAGTACCCGCGAAGAACATCTAATAGCCCAAGATACACTGGATTCAAAATGAATTTCGGCCCAAAGCTTCAAGCTTACTTTTCAACTTGACAGATAACTAGTTGTAAGTGAATAACATTTGACCCGCCCTCTTCACGAGTAGGGTGCACATGAATGTTCGCCGTGCAGGATTAGTCACCGAGTTGATCGAATAACTCTGACTCATAGGTTTTTAAAGAGCACTTCAGGTTGTGTACTCGGGGGTTAAATTTAGTTTTTCATTAGCAAGGTATTGAGGAAAGTATTTACACTACGTTTTTTTTATATCATTTATTGCATTTTTATTATGTAGTTAACTGTTCAGTGTTCACTGTACTTTTGTTCTGTACTGAAATTAATCATATTTTTGAATTAAATAGTAGATTGTTTTACAAGGAGCTAAAATGACCCATTATATACGAGGTAGTTTTACTCCCGAGCTTTAGCGAGGGAGTAAATAGAAACCGAGTTTTAATGGGTTTTAGCGCCGTGTGTTACACTAAACTTTTCACTACGATTGCGAGAAAATAAAACAATCCAATACAATATGAAATATGTAGTTAGTTTATTTTATTAAAAATTAAATCTACAATTTGTACAATTCTGGATATTTAACGAGATGTTTTTTCCCGGTAACTTAATTGCAGTCCTCTGTGAAGATGATTGTTGAGTTGTCTGTGGGGTAAACGTGGGAGATACACGTAGTCCCAGGTTGGAGGGCCCTCGTTCGAATGTTCTGGATAGAGAATCAGCTCAGTTGACTCATCCCTTGATGTCGATGGTCGTGGGCTAGTTGGGAGAATATTGATGCGTTCTGTGATACGCTGGGTGATATCGAATTTGTTTTGAATGGAGTTCTCGATATAGCCTTCCGCCACTTGATCGGATCTCCATCCACCGTGGCGTTTTAACGTTGTTATATTTGCACCAGAATCCGCCAAGAGAGTGGCGGATGATCTTCGGAAACAGTGGCCAGTGTACTGTTCCGGATTAGGCAAATTTAGATAAGTGGCGATCTCTTTTGGCATGTTGCTTAATTTATTTTTGCCTATAACTTGCCTTGTGCATTTTCCGTTTTGATAGTTGAGAAAAAATCTCGGCGTGCCCACTCCACTTGGCCGTAAGTCTTGGTAGGCTTTGACAATGTTTAGAAATTCTCCACTTATAATAAATTTCCTCTCCTTATTTTCGACACCTTCCACTGTTATGTTAGCCAGTTCTATCCCTCTACACGCACCGCTGATCCCAAAAATTAAAGCAACCTGTAAAACCAAAAATAAGTGTGTTAAAACTGTATTTTGGTTGGTACCTCTAACTAGCAATTTAGTTTGCTGAAAATAATAGAAAAGTTGCTAAGTATTTTTCATTTGGTGCCTTATTTATGAAATTCTCGATATCTGTCCTCGTGAAAACTTTGGATTTCTTGGCCTTGTAGCCGGTGGATAATTTCTTGAGAAAAGCCGTCAAATTTATATATTTCTTTATATTTACATTATGGCTTATCTGTATGGTTGTTCGTAACATTGAATATGTGCTCCAAAGCGTTGAACTTTGATATTTTTTGGAAAGTTCATCGAAATACGTAAGAAAAACTCCTTCCGTAAGAGAATCCACTCGTTTTTCTGTCCTCCACTTCATAAAGTTTTCGTAAGTATTTAAATAAATGCTTTGTGACCTTGACGGCAACAGATTGAAAATTATTTCTTTTCCTTTCTCTTGTATTTGGAAATTAGGGTCTCCATTCTCACTAGATGATGACATTTTCACTATTGTAAAATTAATTACGGTCACTACCAATTCAATTTGCAATTAGAGAAAAATTATAAAGATTTCGCGCTAATGTCTTATTTTTGTTTCTTCTGTAGCCGCAACACATTGCATTTATTCTACCAGAGATCGTCGATTTTAGTTCCATTTTCAAAATTAATATGAAGTTCTTTTTTTATGAAACAGTAATAAGTCGAGTCTTTATTCATGATTATTCTACTTATGACTAAAAGACTTTTTCGTTTTTGTAGGCTCATTGTTGTGCAGGAATTTACGGGATTTGCTGGATGGATAAATGATGGAATACTCAGTGCAAGATAAATATTATATTTTCGTGTAAGCGACAAAGAGTAAAACAATCGCAAGTAATTTGACATGAGTAAGAAAAGAAGAAATGATACATTACAATGAGTGATACCTAATTTACAATGAGTTATACAGAAGGGTACTGGGATATAAATATGACATGCCGCTGTGGGTTGATTAGGCGCTCCAACATGCCCCCGGGCGTTGAAACAACAGTTTCAACCAGATTCAGATGACACGGGCAATGGGCAGATTCTGTTAAATGCCCTCCGAACGACTCCAGTCGACGTCTGGATATCTGCTACTCGAGCGATGCCATCTGTTCCCGGGTGAACAGCCACCACTCGTCCAAGTCTCCACTTCAGAGGAGGAACATTATCCTCCTTTATCACGACTAAGGAGTTCAATTTCAATCCGTTCTTGCACGAACGCCATTTGGACCGCACTTGTAATTCTGCAACATATTCCTTGCTCCATCTGCTCCAGAAATGTTGTCGTAGTTGTTCAATCCTTTTGAATCGAGACAGATGGTTGGCAGAGTAATCCTGGTAGTCAGGTTGCGGCAAAGAAGTAAGAGGCCGTCCTACAAGAAAATGTCCTGGCGTAAGCGGCGTATAATCTGCAGGATCTGAAGATAACGGCGTTAGCGGGCGAGAGTTCAAGATGGCTTCAATCTTAGTCAGTGCGGTGTATAGCTCCTCGAACGTCAAATTACAATTTCCCAACACTCTTTGAAGGTGGTACTTTGTTGACTTAACACCCGCCTCCCAGAGTCCACCGAAATGCGGGGTATATGCTGGTATAAAGTGGAACCTTATTCCATCGTTCGCTGCACTTTCACCCAAGGTCGAACTATGTAATTTTAAAAACTTCGAAAGGTCATTGTATGCACCGACAAATGAGGTACCGTTATCCGAAAAAATATCTAGGGGTTTACCTCTCCGAGAAATAAATCGATACAAAGCCAGTAAGTAACTATTGCTAGTTAAATCGCCAACGAGCTCCAAATGAATAGCCTTGGTTGTAAAGCAAATAAAAATTGCGATATACACCTTTACCAGCCTGCATCCACGACCCTGCCGACTAGCACACATAATAGGGCCGGCATAATCAACGCCCGTGCTCTCAAAAGGATGACCTGGACGAAGGCGTTCTTGTGGTAAGTTACCCATCAACGGAGGGACAACCTTGCCCTTCATACGGTGACACAGAACACATTTGTGATAACAGGCCTTCGCCAAGTTGCGACCTCCTATTGGCCAGTAAGATTCCCTAATGGAAGCTAACAGTAATTGTGGGCCAGCGTGCATCAGCTTTCTATGCTCGAAATAAAATAATAATTTTGTTAACTTATGAGTGGACTGTAATAAAATAGGGTGCTTTTTATGGTAAGCAAAATTAGAATTATCGAGGCGTCCGCCTACTCGCATTATATTTTTGTCGTCCAAAAAAACATTGAACTTGAGAAGAGAGCTCCCTTTAGGTAAGCTCCTTTTATTTACAAGTAAATTATACTCGGGAAATGATTGAGACTGACTTAGAATAATGACAACATTTAATGCATCTTGTAAATCGTCGTGTGACAAATAATTAGCCTTTGGATAATGTTTTCTACATGACTTAATAAATCTCAATAGGTAAGCAACAGAGCGTATAAGCCGTGAGTAATTAGAATAGCGACTAAAATCAATCAAAACCTCTCGGTTTGAATCATCAATAACAGCATTTAACACTATATTAGGTCGAGTCTCCGGTAACGACTCCTGTCCTGGACACTTAATCTGAGAAGATCACTCCGACGGGTCCAGTCCTAAGAAATTTGGTCCACACCACCACAGATCTAAATCCTGCAGAACACTGATTTCCACGCCACGAGAAATTAGGTCTGCTGGGTTTTGATCGGTTGGAACGTGCCGCCATGTACAGTTACCCGCCTTATCCAAAACTTCAGCAACGCGGTTGCGTACAAACGGTTGAAGTTTGGTAGGCATCATCTGCAACCATCCCAACACGATGGTCGAATCAGTCCAACAATAGACCCGACTGATCTTCACTCGAAGTGAGCTCATCACCTTCTCATAAAGACGAGCACCGACTACCGCACCACACAACTCCAGCCGCGGAATTGTTGTAGGCTTTATGGGAGCCACTCGGCTCTTGGCCATCAATAAACGAACCAAATGCTCACCGCTATCATTAACACTGCGAATGTAGACGCAAGCACCATATGCGGACTCAGACGCATCTGTGAAAATATGGAGTTCAAGCTCCGTATATAAATTGCAGACTACAATTCGCGGAATACGGAAATGATTTAAAACAGGCAAAGACTTTATTACAATATCAAAATGTTTACTAATCTCATTGGGCAATGGAAGTTTGGTCGTAGTACTCGACTCACGTAATATTCCGTGATGTGGAATAAAATAACCAGTACACAAATTAGGCTTATTAATGTTTGTCATATGACCAAGTGACTTGTATTCTAACAAAAAGTCATGATACATTCTGCTGAAGTCTGGCTTAACTTTTAATCTACACTCTAAAGACTGTAAACATATTGTAGCTTTCTTAAAAGAATGTCCTAGAACTGAAGGATCTTTCTTAAGGGGTATGCGAACACAAAAACGACCATCAGATAATCGTGTCGTATTTTTAACGAAATTATCCTCACACATTTTTTCTTCTGGCATGTAAGAATCGGATGATTTCGCATTCACCTCCTCTAATTGCCAAAACTTTTTCAGTTCTGTTCTGAGCTCTTCACAGCTACTATCGCCATCAGAAACCATTTTAGAAAGGTTACACTTTAAGTCAATCGACAGCATTGAATTATAATTTTGAGTAATTGGACCGGAAACTATCCATCCTAGACGGGTTTCACATAAGACTGGTTTTCCGGCACCTAACTTTAGTCTTTGACATCCTAACAACTCCCAAAAAAGGTCAGCGCCGATTAACAAATCAACATCAGCAGGCTTATAAAATGTAGGATCAGCTAAAATAATATTCGACGGTATCTCGAAATCAGAAATGTTTATTTCACGGCACGGTACGTTACTTGTAATGTCTGGCAGAACAAAACAATGAAGTTCGAATGCAAAACTGTCATCTAAAGAGGTAATCTTAACCCGACATGTTTTGACTACGTGCGAAGTGATATTATTGATGCCAAGAACATACTTATTTACTTGACTAGTTGGTAAATTGAGTTTTTTACACAATTTGTCTGTAATGAACGATGAGGTGCTACCGCTATCAAGAACCGCGCGAACGAGATGCACACAACCATTATAGTCCCGTATTTTGATAAGGGCGGTCGACAACAACACATCTCGCTGCTTATGACCATGGTCAGGTGCAATGTTTGCTGACAAGGCTACGTTATTTGTAGCAGTGGTAGAAGACGGTAAAGAAGACGATACAGACAAGTTGTTATTCGAATTATTATCCCGAAGTGTATTCGCAATAGTACCTTTAAAATCTACGTGAATTAGTGTGTTATGCCTACGTTTGCATAGTTTACAACCTGGTTTTCTACATTTGTTAGCATAGTGACCTGAACGAAAACAGTTGTAACAGACTTTATAACTAGGTAGTAGTTTTAGACGATCATCATTGCTTAAAGCGAGAAACTCTGGACAATTATTTAAAGTGTGATCGGTGGAATTACACTTATGGCATAATTCAAGAGCTAATTCAGTGCTAGAACTGTTAGAAGATTGTGTTGATACCATAGACTTGATCTTAGGGCCTGATTTACAAGGCGTTTGGGAATAATTATTGCGAACTAATTCTAAGGTTTCGATTAGATCGGCTCGATTACGTAGAAATTGCATAAATGCGTCGAACGTGATAATGCCGTCTTTGTTCATCCTACCTTTGTACTCCTCCCACTCACGATAGGTCTTTTGATCAAGCTTGCGGGTAACAATATAAACTAAAAGTGTGTCCCAATGTTTAACAGGCTCTACTAACGACTCTAATGCTCGCAAATCTTTATTTAAATTATCTATTAGACTCTTTATTGCAACAGAAGATTCCCTTGAGATCGACTCGATATTAAACAATGCAGATACATGATTTTGTACCAATAATCTTTTATTGTCAAATCGATCACATAACATCTGCCATGCCACAGAGTAATTGCTTGATGAAAACTCAATACATTTGATCACTACTGCAGCAGTACCTTCAAGAGATGCTCTCAAGTAATGGAATTTGTTGATGTTGTCAATGTCATCGTTACTATGAATTAGACTAGCAAAGGTGTCGCGAAATTCTAACCAATTGGAATATAATCCAGCAAACTTTGGCAACTGAATCATTGGCAACTTAACCGGCTTGTGCATACTAGCATTAGAACTTTTACAACTTTCCATCGATTTACTATCCTTATTCAAATCACTCAGAATGTTCTGGGCTTTAGACAAGGATTTATAATAAAGAGACTCGAATTCAGTACGCTCAGAGTATTGCAATGTAAGATCATCTACAATGCATTCCAGGCGTAACTGTACCTCATCATACTGCTCATACAACGACTCGATCTTACCCATGCGTAACTGCAATTCAGACACATCACATTTTGATAATTCTTTGTCCTTGAGTGAGTCCAGAAATTTGACAAACGCAGTCAAACGACCCTTAAAGCTACCTCGCTTTTTAACTAGGTCCCGTTCCTCGGACATACTGGGAGATGAGTGTAGTCAACCTGAAAATGATACAGGAATACTTGAAAATGACTTGCTACCAACTAACACTTTTATTCTACTTGAGTGTTGGGTGACGATATTAGACTGTAATAAACGCTGTACACCGATAATAGCTTGCTTGAGATCACTCCAATCCACCGGCAAATATCGTCCACGGTACGTGGATAATAAAGTCCTTATTTCCTTGAGTATGGCCGCTGCTCTTCTATAAATTATAAGTTATCCAGCTCGTTACGGACCATGTGCAGGAATTTACGGGATTTGCTGGATGGATAAATGATGGAATACTCAGTGCAAGATAAATATTATATTTTCGTGTAAGCGACAAAGAGTAAAACAATCGCAAGTAATTTGACATGAGTAAGAAAAGAAGAAATGATACATTACAATGAGTGATACCTAATTTACAATGAGTTATACAGAAGGGTACTGGGATATAAATATGACATGCCGCTGTGGGTTGATTAGGCGCTCCAACAATTGTCATATGTGACACACAAAAATTAAAAAAAATGACTCTTTCCCCTAGAGGATGAAATGCTATTTTATCCCCGCTCTGGTATGCTACAATGACAGCCTTTTTGAGCAAGAGAAGTGAAAAATATATATTTTTTTACACATAATAAGTGTACATTTTGGAATATTAATAAAAAGAACATAAAAACATTAATTTAAAAAATAGTAGTTAGCGATATCGGGAAAGGAATCTCCCAACCATACGCGCCGTGTACAAGAGTACCGCTTAAAAAAAAGAACGTAACTCATTATTTGTTTTGTGTAGACTTCTATTCATGCGAATTCGTTAATACTTCAATAATAACACCTAGTTCATATTTTTTCTTCTGCATCAACATTGAAACTAACGATATAGAAACACAAGGAAATGACAAGTCATACGCTAGGAAAAGGATCCATGCCTTTTCCATTACACACATGACATTTCGTGTTGCGAAAATTGAATTTCATGGGAGGAATAATGTAATGTGCTGAGGAAAAATCTATTGAATTTCACAAAAGAAAAGACGGTAGTAGATAGTGCAGTGTCCTTTCGAGTTGTCTTGCGAAAATACGAATGTTTGTTGCAATTATTAGCTATGGCTATGCAATATGCAAAGCAACGTTTTCTTTTCTTAAATTTCAAGATTATGACCCATGCAACTATATTGTATATTATAATGTAAAAACTTTGGTTACATATTGGAAGGAAGAATAATTCTATGACTAGTAGGTTCAACCGCAATGCTTCTCAATTTTCCGATGATTATTCATCATCGTCAGCCGAAAGACGTCTACTGTTGAACATAGACATCTCCCATAGAACGCCACAACGAGCGGCTACCTGCCGCTTGCATCCATCGGTTACCCGCAACCTTGACGATGTCGTCGGTTCGTCAATTAAATTAATTAATTTTCAATTAGACCATTAAAAGGCACTTTTGAACGTCATATAAGTAAAAAAAAGTTGAAAGTTGGTAGAAGAGGCCTACCAACGCGTTGGTAGGCCTCTTCCACCAACTTTCAACTTTTCAACGCTGCGTCTTCCGTTTGATTATTATGCATCTTATAGTTTTAATTCGCAGGTAAAACATTAAACTCACGATTCGAAACAATAGATAGTAAGTACATAGGCTGTTTTTCTTTTTCAGCCTATAAAAGACAATTTTCCAACAACCTGCGGAGGGTGTTGTAAGTTATGACTCTGGGATTATTATTATTATTATTACAGTGATGGGTAGAATAACCACCTGTGAACTAATAATAATTTACTTTAGTGCGATCATCGTGCCTTCCCAACGCCTGTTTTGGGTAGTTCCCCTCTTGTACTCCTGTCATATTTCAATTAATGGCGGAAGCCTTATTACCGGCAGTTTAAAGTTTCAAACAATAAGTAAATTGAATGTTGTACTTATTGTGTTGAATGTTTTTTCTCGAGTAATTCGACTCTGTTTGATTTTATAGCTTCAATGTCTTTGTTTTAAACATGATAGATACTTTAATTGTCATGTCTTGTTTTTCTTTAAGTTTTACAGACGAATATAATTCAGTTTCGTTTTTTAACGTAGGCTAAATTTATTTCACTTTGAATACTGTTCTTGGCATAATGAGAGATAGTGAGAGTGGCCTCCCTGATGCGTTGTGTACGGGGCAGCACCAATAGTCTTATATTAGAGAGGGTTGATTATTGTGAGGCACTGGAATAAGAAATTTAAATATAGAATGAGACTACAGTACTATGGTTTTAACTGTAAAATAAACATGTCTATTTGAATAAATATAGTTTTACTAACATAGTTGTAAGCGGTTAATAACAATAATTGTGTTTGGAAATAATTTGAAATAAATTATTCTTATTAGTATAATAAAATTAATTATTATATAATATAATTAATTATATTATACCTGGTAATTTTCCAGGCTCTACTTAAACACGTGAGGACTGAGGACTATCCTATCTAATCCCCAAATCATGGTAGCAGTACAGCAATGCTTTCAGAAGTAGCCGCCAGTTTATCTCCTATTGAATTTACATTGTGCCTGTTTTTTGTCCCACCCAATCGTGACTGCTTGATAACCAGGTACATAAGTATATACAAGTCAGTTATTTTGCATGCCATAAATTTCCGCAACGCTTTAGTGAGTGCGGATAGTTTTTGCCTTGTTAGCGGAGTATGAAAAAAGTTATTAATAAAATAACGCTCACTGATCAGCTGTCAAATCTTTTAATAGTTTTACTGTGTGTTGTAAATTGGAAACTATTTTTTATTGAGGTACTGTGTTTGTGTTGTGGTCAGAGTTTTTTTATCTTGTTTGTGTTTAGGTATAAAATCTATTTTTTTAAATTCACTAATTATCTTTCAGGGGGTGAAAATACTCATGGGAATGGACAACTTTGGTTTGTAACGAACTCTGAAATGGGAAAAAAATAGCATTCATTGACCATCACTAGCCCTTAGTGTTACCTTGGACGACACGGTTGGCGCAGTGGCTGAGCGATCGACTGCTGCGCAGCGTATTGCGGGTTCGATTCCCGCCCAGGGTAAATATTTGTGTGATGAGCACTTGTGTTTGCCTTGTGTCTGGGTGTTATTTATCTATATATGTATGTATTTAAAATATATTTGTGTATGTATATCAGCTGTCTGACACCCATAGTACAGGGCCCGGTCTCCCTAGTTTGGGGTCAGATGGCCGTGTGTGAAATGTCCCCACATATTATATTATATTATACCTACCTACCTGCGAATTTGAGATAGACCTCAATAAATGTCTTGGATTGCCTTCTAGTATATTTTCCCTCTTTTTAGTTTCGTATGGACGATACATTTATTGTCTATCTATTTTGGCCCAGTAGGTAGCCAGGTTTATGACTGCGTCAGACGTGTAAGGAGTTCAAGTCGTTATCATCATCTTCATCATCATCATGTCTACCTTTAGACGCCCACTGCTGGGCATAGGTCTCCCTCAAGGGGGGATTCTGCCATAATCGCTATGGTTGACCGATGCATGTTGGCGATCGCAGTAGGTGTTATGGTACTCAGAAGGACTCTGCTGCCTATTTTCTGGTCAATATTCCTCTGTCGCCTTCTACGACACCCACAGGTAGAAATAGGGTGGTGCTATTCGCGACCGGCACCACACGGTTTCGGCTTTAAGTTGTCAAGGGTGCAGGTAAATAGACATTTGGGACACTTCATCAGATGAGACATAAAAAAAATATCCCCTTACGATTGAAAGACTTTAAATAGGTAGGCCTACTCAAACAGTCTTAGGGCCTTATAGTATCTACATGTTCCTAAGTACCTTCCCACCTACCCACTATCCTTTTAGCATTAGCTAATTGAACACGTAACGGCTATCAATAACACTAGCTTGGGATCTTATTCGACCGGTACTTACCTTAAGGCGCTTTCCTGACCAAATAACCTTGACTAGGTATACATTTCCTCTTTGCCGCAGAATCGAAATTCGCACAATTTTTGTTTTTTTTTTTGACAAAAAAAGAGAAACGATCTTTTGAAATAAAATAAAACGTGAATTTTAAAGATTTTTAAGTTACCTACCTATCTATTAGTGTAGGTAATCCTCAAATTTAAATTAAATAAAAAAAAATGTCTGTATTGCTATTTTACATAAGATCCAGATTACTTGAAATCCCTGACCCCTGAGCTAGTTACAAACTGAATTACAGAGGCCAGTGCATTCCCTGTGGTATTAGGCTATATAACAAAAAGAAGAGAAAAAAAATGTGCACAATGAATACAAAAACAAAAAAAATTGTTGTCTGTAAAGTTGATTTACGGACGATAGTTTTACGTGATAACGTCATAAAGAAACATAATGGCTAACATTTAAAACATAGGCAAATAATGTTTTCCGTCAAAGGTGGGCGGAGCTTTTTGCTTGGGCCGATCGTGCCTCTCTGTCGCTCCTTCCGCCCTAGCTAAATTAATAGCAATTAGCACGTCAACTTTAGCAAAAGATACATGTTTTCAATTATTTTAGTCATTTTTTTACAGGGGGATTTAGGTGTAAAGGGTACATAAAAAAAAATAAGAACGTAGAATGTGATGATACGATATTGAACATTAATAATATGCTTTTAGATGTAGTTCATTTCTCTTAATTAATGAGTTAATAGCCCCTGAATAACGAAGAAAAACGCACTTTTGGTCGGGGTAGCGCCTTAATGGAAAGTGGCCCACGACACGTAAGTGTTTTCCTTGAAAAACTTAGCATATATGCAATATTTAGCTTAAGAGTATGTTAGGCCGAGGCAAAGGTAAGTTGTGACGGTGTGGGGCCCACTTCGCTGATTGCGAGCGCGCCATTTGCATCAGCCATATTGGTGTACTGTGAACACCGGTTGTACACTCGGAAGAATTGATATCTGTGCCTGTGTAATGTATTCTTGAGTATGATGTTAATAAAAGAAGACATGGGCCTTAAAATCGTTAAAGGTCTTTATAAAATGGCATCATCTAAAATGTAATTCTCAGATCGGACGAATCAAACTAACTTAAATTAACAATTAGGTAGACCCATTTCAAATAGTAATTATTAAATACAACTTTAAAGCCCTGTAAATTATTCACAATAAGCAGTCATCATCTGCCTATACGCCTCCCAACTATCTTAGAGTCGGTTACAGTGTAACAGGATGCAAGTGAATACCAGTGTTTTCCATGATGCGACTGATTGTCTGACCTCCACAAACCATTTACTTGGTAACACGATACCCCCTTAGTAAGACTGTCAGATTGTCTGGTTTTTTAAATATTCGTATCGTCGCCTTAGAGTGAAAACCTCGGGAATGCATTTTTGCTTAAATTTATTTTATTGCGTTTCTAGGAAGAAAACTTCGCTACGATCTGACTGATCTGATCTGACTCATTTGTTCATTCGATACTCATAGCGCGTTTCTATGACAGTAAATGAGAACCTCGTAAATACTCGCATCTGTCAGTTTGGCGTGAATACCTTGCAACGAACGTGTCGTTCCTCATTCGAAAATTGATCGAACCATTCTGGATATAAAAGCGGGTTGAATCTCGATATTAATTAATAATAAAACATAAAAGACGCCGTACAAAAATTTTACAGTACCTACGCAGTTTTTCTTCCTCCTGAAAAGTTACCTCTTTTACACTTACGAGGTTTTCACTTTAAGGCGTCGGTATAGGCTTGCGTATTCTTCTGACTAGACGCAACGACTATCAAAGATCTACGAATGACAGCCGGGACCAACGGCTTTACGTGCTTTCCGAGGCACAGAGGGGTTTCGGTATGAAATGGATGGTCACCCATCCACGGACCGACCGCGGCAATGTATCTTAGCCACGAGCCCCTCACATTCAGCAGTAGCCACAACATTTTCTTACTGACTGTACCGGTGTACTGTACGAAACTAGCACAGCATCTTGGTAATTTGAAAGCGTCACCCGCACCCCTCGCTAGACCATAAGAAAAACACAACTTTTCTTGCGGTTTCACTTTCCATAATCATAGCATATACTTACCTGCCTCCTATGTAGTGTAGGTGTGCCTTACGATAGTGTGAGTATTTTTATAAGGGTTGGTCGAAGAGTTTCAATTTTATTTGAAGCCGTTCTTCAGTTTGCCGGGTACGGTGATGATATTTGCCGGTTTCCTGAAGGCCAATCCTATAAAACCTCTCATCACTCTCATCTCAGCAACGGTCAATGTCAAAAAAGGTTAAATAAAGACATTTTTGAGACATAGAATACGACTGTCCCTAAAATATACTAGAATGGTCCCCCTGATCATAATAATGTACCTAGGTAAGATGTATTGTTGATAACCTTTCTAACCGATTGTCGTGATCATTAGATTGACTTCGTAAAAGAAACAATTGCGACGATTATGTATTCGTACAACTATTGCTTTCTATCTACTTTATGTACCGTACTCGCTACCAACCAGTACCAGTGTCCATAGAAAGGTACGGTTAAAGGACGTAAGGTCTCAAATCTTGAAATAGTTCAGTCCACAAACAAACACTTTTAAATAAAGACAGAAAACAGAGGCAAAAAGTAATTAAGCGTACTCACATTTAAAGTAGATAAGTACTTATACCTAAGTCATGACAAATAGTAAATATTAGATAATAACTATTTGCCATTTAATTGTATCATTGGTAGGTACCTATATCACTTAAATTGCAAATAGCAGTTATTTCGACAATATACATTCCTATAACCTTAGATTAGATAACCTTAGATTTAGGTGTATTATATATGATATCAGCTGTCTGACACCCATAATACAGGTTCTCCCTAGTTTGGGATCAGATGGCCATGTATGAAATGTCCCCAATTATTATTATTGTTTATTTTTGATAGGTCTATAACCACTATAACTATCGCTGTTAAGCCGCGGTTGGTAGACCTAAGTACTTACCTATTTTCATTATAAAAAAATCTCAATGATTGAAGTTTTTGCCGCACAATCACTCAGCCGTTAACGATTGCACAACCATCAACCAAGTCAAATAAGCCCCGTTTCAAGTTACTCTATTTCTCTCAAATACTGTGTGCAATCCCCTGAATCCCCCTAGGAGGTACAACACAGCTTTGAGCTTTGAGCGCGCAATATCCACAGACAAACATGCTCCTATCTGCCTGGAAGAGAGTTAGTTCTTTGAGATCCGTTTTTTCTTTGCCAAGATAGCATGACTTCTGAGACTTGGCCGACTGTTTGCGACCCCTGTGCTGTGTCTTAAAGGGAAAAGTTTATTTGAAGCTGGTAATTTTAAATAACAGTAATTTATTAGACCTAACTAATTTTATTCTATTAATGTTTAACGAAATGCCTAAAATAATTTAGCTGGTGTTTATTTGAGGTACTTTTGTAGTAAAGCCAAAAAAGTAATAATGTTAATAAACTTCGTAACAGTGTAAATAAATCATGCACTGAATTGATAATTATATAAAGTTCGTAGATTAGAAATAAAAATTAAATACTTAATGTTAATGCTTCACAAAGTGTACACTAATTTCAGACCTACGCATACAGCCCGGCTAGCTCAGTCGGTAGAGCATGAGACTCTTAATCTCAGGGTCGTGGGTTCGAGCCCCACGTTGGGCGAAATCTTTTTGCAGTTTTAACTCCAATCAGCGCCACCTACCAAAATTATCAGAAGCAGTGATTTGTTTATTCTGGTCATAAGAGTTCAAACATAAGCTCATAGATGGCGCTAATTTCAACTGCGACATTGAGTAGGTTTTGCTCAAGTTGTATGGTCCATACCCACTGTTTTTCAATTAATTTACTAAAGTACAGAATAATAATTTTACAGAATCATTCTATGTCAATTATAACCCAGTTTCAGCATTTACTGCTGGAGTTACGGCCATGTTTTTCGATACGACATTCGTCAACGTCCATACTACGTTGAAAACACCGGTTCTCGTCCGATCACCGAAGTTAAGCAACATCGGGCGTGGTCAGTACTTGGATGGGTGATCGCCTGGGAACACCACGTGACGTTGACTTTTTGATGTTTCTTGGTAG
The DNA here is from genome assembly GCA_947361185.1 of Charanyca ferruginea. Classification (NCBI taxonomy): domain Eukaryota; kingdom Metazoa; phylum Arthropoda; class Insecta; order Lepidoptera; family Noctuidae; genus Charanyca; species Charanyca ferruginea. The sequence continues at coordinate 22,496,057 of OX376058.1, read as the reverse complement.
GATTGGTTCAAAAAGAAAATTAAACAGTTTGACTTGAGGTTTGATAACATCCCTGATTAGCATTATCAGATAAATCTGGCTATAAATAACTCTTTAGCCAGCTATTAGCATATTAAACGATACGTTAATGCAATATAATTATAGGAACCAGGAGTACATAATAAAGTATCTCAACCTTCGCGACTACATACAGTACAACACAATCACTCGCAGTCCTTTTGCAGAGAATACGCTAAATAATTATAGTTATTTAATCTTCAGGTTTTATGAACCCATTAATTAATTTTAATTTTACTCCGTGGGGCTAGGCAACTGGTCGTTTGCTAGTTGTAAACGTTAAAACGTCCCTTTGTTTTGTCCAGCTCTAGCATCGGCGGTAGCATTGACAGAACTCTGTTTTTTATCTTCTGCTTGATAAAGAGAGAATAAGTGGAAATTTTGACTATTCTCCGCAGATCTTTTCTGATTAATCTAAACTAATATTTAAAAGAGGAAAGATTTGTTTGTTTGTTACGAGTTAACTCCAAAACTACTCGACCGATTTTAAAAATTCTTTCATCATTAGAAAGCTACATTATCCTTGAGTAACATAGGCTATATTTATAAATTGAAAAAATTAGGGATCCTTGAGATAATTAACGCGGACGATGTCGTGGGCATAGTGCTAGTCTTCTGATAAATCTGTTGTATGATCCAAGACATTCGAATCGTTTCTCTGGGACTCGCCGAGCTTCATTGCGTCGATGCTTCTCTAATGAATGTGGTTTTCAGGAGTTGATGTGGTTAGGAATAGTGGCGGGCTTGCATCAAAAAGCAAGTTCTAAACATTAAACTTTGCCATGTGACTTGCAGAACACAACACTTCTGCGTGCGTTGAAACCGTGACAAATCAACATTAGTCAGTAGTACCTAACATCATTACTGTACAGGTGTCTTACGTTTCTTGTAGCATCGAGAGGTAATTGTGCAGCTTCCTTTGCGACATCATTTAGAGCAATTTGTATAGTTTATATAAAACGTAGGTGGCACGCAAAGGATGCCATATTGTTAGTGACCGAAGTGACAAGATGACAGGGCTGTTGTATTTCTGCTTGAGTGTTTTTGGTAAGACATTGATGTTATACTTTTTAAGTTGTGGGTCCACTGTAGTGTATATTATCTTCGGTAGATAAAGAACCCAAACTTTAATTAACTTATAGCGTAGATATAAGACAACTTAAATTTTGATACGAGTAGTGAGTATTGGGGATTATGGGATTATTACGATAATTACGATAAAGTAGGTAGGTACTTTTCTCCTACGTTTCTTTCTTAGGACCTGTTTCACAACCCTTCAATAAGTTCTGATTACTTACATTACTTGGCAGCTTCATTCCGTACTAGGTAATTCTGTTACGTTTTTTAATAATTATCTGGTAAGTAGTGTACATTGAGAGCCTTACCTACTCTTTCTTCCACAACTGTAAATATATCTCTCAGCCGTCACTTAAGTAAGTAACCTATTTAGACTTCATTTCCTTCCTTAGGCATTATCTTTCACATAATTTACTCTTTTTCTTTGCATTATCTTTATCTTAATTGGTTTGTTTATATCTTTTTCCTTAACTAGGCACAGTGTGCACGTTTGCGAGATTGACTACAATCGACCTTTGGCCGTGGTCATCGTGGATAAGATCACGATGTGTTTTTGTTTTGTTGCTTTAATTAGAAATAGAAAAAAATAATCTGTCTATAGATTTCATTTGTTAATAATTGTTCATTTATCAATCATCAGAAATCGTTTAAATATTATGTGTGATGTTTGTGTTCCGTATCCAGATCCTGAATACAATATTTTGTATTCAGCCACCGGCCAGCATTCCGTCTACCGGTCGCTACTGATAATTAGGGAAACTTTGCCTTTGCTTTTCTTTTCGTAGGGGAATCTTTAGGATACCCTCTGTTCTTCCCAGACGGAATATCTAAATATTTATTATAGTTTTGAATTTAGTTACCTAACCAAAAGTTTAAGGTCTAAAATAAAATAGATCACTAGTAGGCAATTTAAACGTTGATTTGGTACAGACAAAAGCTCAAGGACTATCTATTCTGTGCCCAGGGTATCATTGACATTGACATATTGGAAACCTAAAACCTTGGGACGTAAATAGGTAGTCAATTACAATGGGGAGCAATTTTCCAATGATAAAGGAACTGAGGAGCAAGGCCAAGACCAATATGTGCTTGACTTTGATAAATATACAATGTTGATTTGGAAATATGGTTTCACGTTAAAATTACTGTATCAATGTCATTCTTTTGATACACACAATATTTATTAGAAGACGTAAGTTAAAATTAGTATCCATTCGTTCAATTTGAACGAAGCTTGTACATTTGTGATCGATCATTTATCAGTTGCTGTGAAACGATATCATGATGATAATACGATCCCTTGTAAACGTAATGGTTGCCATTAAATTGGTTTAATATTTTCTGTCGCAATGTTTCGCGTTACTATATACCTAATTATCGCGTTCCCATTTTGGTCATTCAGCAAATTATGTATGGTGAAACAATGGAGAATCAGATTTCACCTCATATTATAAAGTAAAAGCCTGAAACCTAATCCTACATAAACTACCTATGGTTTAAATCCTATAGGTTGGCTTCTTGTAGTTTGCACAAAGTTTAAAAAAGTCGCTTGGGAAATGCTACGAAGAATGAATTACAAGAAAAACAAATAATATAAACTTTCTGCAATATTTTTAAATATCACTAAAATAAAGAATGTTTATGTTATTTTAGCTTTTGCCGGTTGGAGTGATGCTGTCTCAACAAAGATGGATTTTGGTGGAGACGATGTCCTAACAACAGTTAACAATTCTAGCAAAGTAGAAGACGAAGATGTCGAAGTACAACATACGATTGTTCTGTCAACCAAACTAAAAAACAATAATAGACGAGGACTACACAACTCTAATGATGGTAAGGTTATAAGAAGGTGTTTGATTTGATTTATTTTCAATCCAATGCAAGTTCATGAAATAAACTGTGTACCTACAGTCAAAAGCATAAATTTATGCTAGATAATATGCTTTTGAATTTTGCACAGATTGCAAAATTCAATAGCAATTTTCTCGTGAAATAACTATTTCCACTTGTAGCTATTTCAACTATTTCCACTTAACCTATTTTATAGTAACTATTTCCACTTGTAGCTATTTCAACTATTTCCACTTAATTATTTTATAGTAGTTTGGGATTAAAAATACCATATTCGTAACACAATAACATTTAAATCAACAGTTTAGGACAAAATCTGTTTAGAATGAGACCAACTGTTTACGTGTTATTATAAGTTATTTTAAAGAATATGTAGGATTTCTTGCGTACGAGTGGGGCAATGGACGCAGACGTAATTTTCCGGCCGGCTGACTCGACCAAACATTCAGATGTTATTTTAGATAATGAGAACATTAAAATTCAACGTAAATACTAGGTGTAAAATCTTAAACGAATGTTTAGGTTCAGATTAACATGTTGGTCAAAGGAATCCGCTCAAACATAGGATTCTGCTCTGATATCAGTATCTGTGCAAGGTCGATGCCACTGACCTGATTATAATGAGTGACTTATCTCTCGATATTTACGTTTTTAGGTGCCGAATACACCCAGATAATCTATCTGTCTATTTACGTAATATCATTGGGTGCTTCGTATAGGTTAATTAGCTACGCCCCAACTTATCAAGACCTATAAATTCACACTGTTTGATTCTTACTGTGTTTTTATTATTTCACGTTTTCAAATGTTGGTATTAACTTTTAAAATCTGATACATTCTATGCGTAATTTCAGGTAATAAAGGAACACTGTCGTACAATATTGGTAACAATGAAGCAAAAGAAGACAGTGGCGAAGTTCCCATAGTAAACGGATACAAATCATTAGAAACCACACAAATAAGAACACCGGATACAAGAACCAGGGGTCAATTATACCCTGACTCTGCATTTATTAGTAGAAATTTACGAGACGAGTTTGATATATACCCTAACTACATAACAAATCCTTCACAGTGGAAACCTTCAGGTTTCTACAATAATATTAACTTGATGAGTCAAGACGTACCGTTAACTGAATATAATACAGGTTGGAAAGTGAGCAGACCAGCTTATCAGACTCCTGGAAAGTTCCACAGGAGGATAACAGATGACGGCATGAAAGAATTCTATTGCAAAAAATGTAGGGAGATGAATGGAATGAGGGGATGTCCACAAGGTTCGCAAGGTTCACAACAAAGACGTAATTCTTGGATATACGAGACAACAACTCCTAAAATGAAGTTGGACGGCAAATTGGCGAAATTAAACTAATTTGTTTGCGGTCATTGTTTTTGTTCATCCCGTATCCGTAAATGTGTAGAAAAAACTTGAAGATGTTATCTCAGCGACCTTGAGACGTAGCTCAGAGGTTGAAAGGCATGGAATAATGAGACGTTCATAATTGTGTGCACGTTTCCAAGTATTCGCTAATGCCTAATGTTTTCGTCAGATGCTATTAAATCCATATCTTTTCCTTCATCAATAGGTGAGCAGTCTTCATTATTAATTTATGTATAAGAAGGATTGTGTTTAATTACTGCTCTTTTTTTGTTACTTTGTAAAAACTAGACTAGAGCTGATATCATCAGAGTAAAATGTATAAAAAAGTGTTGTTTTACATTTCAATTAGATTCTAAAATGATACACAAACTCTTCACTTCGCTTAATGGAAATTTACAAACAGAGAACTTACGTATGAAAAGAGATGGGCTTACCATCCCTTTCATGAAGATAAAGGCTAGCCTAAGACAAGATATAATATAAAACCGTAATAAAATTATGACTGAAATATTAAATCCATATCGGTTTCTCACAATTTGTCTTGTCATATATGAAAAAACTTTAACTAACACTCTCAATTGTAATAACTACAGCGTTTTTATAATAGTTTTTCTTTACCTGTAAATGAGCAGCCATGAACCGTGTAATCACTTTATTGATATATCTTCATTTATAAATATTATTTTATTACTTCAACTAATCATAACATTAATATAATTTATGTTCGCCTCTACATAACGAAATACTAGATTTATAATTTGGATAATTTTATTTAATAACAGTAGTTTTTATTCATTTGAGAAACTTTCTCAATAATATATGTATCATGAGATCCATGTAATAAAATAAATGTCATATGAGTAGGGTGCGTTTAAAACATCGTTTATTTCAGATTAGGATTGTGTTTTATAATGGGTGACTTTTCCGTTATTGTTAACCACGGTTTCAGCACCCCTGTTGTTAGTTTCTTTGCCATTGATGTTGGAAGACGAAGAGAATGACTTGCTTGAGACGGAGTAGAACCCACCATTACTTGGCACTGATGTGTCTGAAAAATGGTTTATCTCATCCACGTTGGGGCTGTTCTGAAAAAGGAAAGTGTTGTTAGATTCATGGTTCCGCAAATGTTTCAGGTCCGGAAGGCTGTTAATCTTTGGAATGATTTTATTCTATAATTACATAACATGGTTTGGAACTTCTGTACTACCTACTACTAATGTACCTACCTACTGTGGATATTAAAAACAAATTAACATTAAAAATTCACACATAACCCGTAGAGTTAAAAGTGTCATCTTGACGTAGAAAGATGACACTTTTAACTCTACGGGTCTCTCAATCGGTAACTCAATCGATTTACGAATCACCATTCAATTGAGTTTAAAAAACCTGACAGTGGGTACCTAGGTACATCTTTCAACTAGCCTATTCCGAATAAAGAATCTCTTTATGATTTTAGGTGAAGTGAGCTTTAGGTGAGTTGTCTTCCACCTAAAAGTCACCTCACTTGTATTCACCGAGAGCGATTTTCACAGAATAACACTGGTAATCACGAAATGTATTGTGTATTTTATACACAATAATAATACATTGTATCCAAAGCCATGTCGGTACTGAATCTGAAGCCCATTGTAATTATACTTTTGTGCAGTTTAGTCACGACTGATAAGACCACGTCAGTACACAGCTATGTCAATATCGATATAAACATAACACCTTAGTGTAAATGCCAAAACAATAAAAAATGGAAAATACCTTTTCGTGCTTAGAATGCAGAAGGGGCAGGATACCTACATAAATTACCTAATGATCATTAATCTTATGAAATATCATTTGAAGATCAAACAAATAACCATAGGTTATTTAATAACGATGAAAAATAAAACACAAGGACGATTTGTTCACACGCTGCTTACTCAAAAATAGAATAAGAAAAAATATAAACTCGTACAACAAAAACAGTCAGGATTCACAGGAAGGCAATAAAGGTAAAATTCGTGATCTAATCAATAATAATCAATTAAAAGATAAGTAACTCACTCGTAGTAAGTCTGAGTCTTCTGAGCTTTTCTCACAGAGAAATAAATTAAAATACTTACTGGATTGCCTGGGTATATCGATGCAACTTGATGTTGGTAGCCCGGTCCTGCAGACGCGCCAGCGTATGCGCTATTACCAAAACGCGTGGTTGGGTGAGGCATTGTGAAGGCTGGGAAACTCGGGAACGCTGGGAACCTGGAGGCAATGTTTGGAGTCGAATAGTAACCACCAGAGTAGCCACCAGCGTGATTCGACGTTAAGTCGAAGGCTTTCCTTGCAGCGTTGAAAGCAAGCCTTTGGTTCGCTAAATTCTTATTGAACACCCTGTAAGCACAAAATTGTTAATCAATCACACTGACTGGTTTAGTATGCAATGTTAGAGGCAGCTGATGGAAGCGCTAGAGAAGATCAAGCGGTATTAGTCTGATTGGATCACTGGAAAGTTATGACGATCATAAAGGCACTCCACGCACATGCAGATAAAAGTTTACCTTTTGAACCGGGCTCCGTGTGGGCTATTATCGCTATAAAATGCAATTGATTGATTAAAATTCGTCAGACAAAAGTAGCGGTTTGGAAAATCGAAGCGAAAAATTGTTTTAGTATTCTCATTTCCACATACCTAGGTCAATCACGCTTGGAAAATACAAGGAGAAGAATTCGGAGTGCTCTACACGGAAATTGACGTATACTAATTTCTAAATAATACCTCTTTGTCTGACGCAAGATTTTTTTTTTCTGATTAGGTACCTACTCATTTAATCCAGAGGAAACTTAAAAACAAGATTTTATAGTTGGATCCTACAACAAAACTCAACCTTATCCCACATTTACTCTCCACCCCTGCCGCTACTCCTGCCGCTGCCGGAAATTAAATTAAATACTTCTTCGTGCGAGTACCGAAACGAATGAGCGTTCACACTCAGTCTTTATACTTCTTTATTGAACGACTTGCTACAATGTATGACGTCGAGGTTGTGGCGGATATAAGTGCTAAAAAAAAAACAAAAGACGCCGTCGTCAAAGAAGATGGTAGATGAAGGAAATTCAGTCAGTACTGAATAAAAACCTAATTACTTAATAATTTTATTGCCGGAGTTGGGTAACTTTACAAAACGCGTTATTTCGTGAGCAAAAATGCTTAATGTAAACATTTAAACACTCACTCGCGCTCGTGCTGACCGGCCTTTGACTTCCGCGCGAAAAACCGACAATCGAGGCAGCGCCGGGCAATGGCAGCGGTATGAGCAGTGAAAGCTCAAGTGACCTATTTACATACTCGCTCTGCCTACTTTCCTGCGCACTTCCCTGTCTAACAAGGCTGAGTGTAAATGTGGCTTTATTGTGATACCTGACAGCCTGACCATAGAGCTAAAGTACAGAATTTGCGAAATCCGTTCTAAAGTCCCCTTCACCATTAAAACACGGCTGTTCCTCCACCGGAAGCGTGTAGCTTCAGACACGTTTTATGTCTTACTCTTGGAGCAAATTCTGGAGATTCGCGAAATATGCCGAGCCGAAGTCGTCTTCGCCTTGGTACGCGGTATCAGCGAAGTGTTGAAACGGGATATTATCGGCGAAGTGCTGAGGGAACGCGTCGCCTGTAGAGCTTACGACCCTGCCGTCCTTCAGGCCGTATGTACCTCCGTACCTATTGCCTGATGAGTCCACGTATGAGAATGCCCCACCTCCTTGTGAATTTGGTGCTCCTGAAAACAGATAAGTTAACTATTTAATCATTGATAATGTTAAGCCGCTCAAGAAACGATTTTGAGCCTTACGTTACAATACTGCCTCACTCACTGACAAGCATTCGCCTGTATCTAATATAACAATCCAATACCTATCGATTTTGAGTTCAAATCTGAGGGTCTAGAGTTTTTTAACCTATTCGATTGCGTTAACGTTCGCTTAAGGCGACGATATACGCCGGCGACCTTGAGCGATCAGAGAATCGTATGCGCTGCGTCCAAAACTCTCAAAGTTTAGTCGAAAAAATTAAACAAAAGATAGTATTCTTTAACTTAAAAAAAGGCGTATACTAAAAGATAGATAATAAAATTGTGTGTAAGATGGTGTAAGTTTCATTTAATTATACCTGGTAGATTTTGTGTGATTATCAAAGTTTTGTCCGCGTCAGACACAAGTTCACTAGTTAATTAAACTATTTAATATGAATATAATCAAAAATATTCACATCTATGATTCACATACTAAATAATTAAGAGAATGTTCTAGTTTAACATTTTTTTTTTCAAATCATTTACACTATTCATTTTGACGTGATTGTCAGTTTAAAATATGTAAAAGTCGTTAAGGGCGCGTATTCGATTTAGCGCAACTCAAAATCTAAACGATTGCTAGAACGGCGTAGCAGCATTGACACACATTAGTACAATACTTACAATGGTCTGTTAGCATCAGAAAAAAAAATATACACGAAATAAGCACGAATCATTGAAATTGATCGGCAAACGAAAGCGCGCGATGTTTTACAGTGCTTTTTAAAATAATTGTCTAAAATAAATGAGCTCGTATAACGGACTGAAAAATATTCTGTATATTAAGCATAACATTTACTTTAATAATATATGTAAATCAGTTATGTTTTTATTCAAATACTGGTGAAAAAAAATTGTCAAATTAAACCGATTTTCTACTTTTTCAATATAGTTTTTTAATACATACCTAATAGTAATATTTTCGTAATTTTGGCTCCGTAGCTGTTTTTATGACTGTATATACTGTTGGACAAACGCATAAAACAAAATATTTTGGCATATTGTAATGGTTGTATTCGTCCTGAAAGTTAACTCTGACGTCTATTTTCGTAAAACGATATGAAAGAATTGTCTTCACTTTAAAAAACCATAATTAAAAATTATAGTTTTACTCTGTAGCTGTCTAAATTAAGACTAAATCTTTCTAAAACTGTAAATTGTCTTTAAATAATCTGCTCACATAATTACGATATTGCTCTGGGCAAAACGCAAAAATATGAAGTTTTCGTCACGAATCGAATACGCGCTCTTAATAGCTAATTTGTATGGAATAATTGTGTTTCCTATTGTTGCCACTAGATGGTGCTGATCCAGTTTCAATACAAATTGGAGTTTACGTTATCGCTAACGAGTACGAATAAAAACTCACACAAGGCACTCTGAGGGCCGGCCTAGTGTTTGAACTCGATCGTGATAACGTAAACTATCGCTAATGTCAATTTGTATGAAATAATTGTGTTTCCTACTGTTGCCCACAAGATGGCGCTGATCCAGTTTCAATACAAATTGGAGTTAACGTTAGATACCTAACGCGATCAAGTACGAATAAAAACTCACACAAGGCACTCTTAACTGTAACAATACAGGTGAATGGTCTTGCTCCCGGTGAACAAGCACCTTTAGAGACAGTAATGATTCTGTGGCATCAACAATGACTGCGCGTGGGCAGAATAATATTCATCAAGACATTTCATTAAAGAGGTCCAGATATGGAAAAATACACCTACGATGTTAATCATAGTAATTGAATTGACGTCATCCCTAGATTTTAGTAAAATGAAGCCACTGAGTCAATTAATTTCCAACCCATTAATTTTAATGGGTAGGTAATCAAATATTTATTAGCAACATAATACAATTTCGGGAGTTATGTGCACATAACAAAGATAAAGTTCTTTACCTAGAAGAGTAGAGTACCTAAATGAATTAATTATTGTTACAAAAACCAGTTTCGTATATTACGTAAATACTTCTTCAGTCACATAAAACCGTTGGTCCCCGTGGTCCCGACTGTCATTTGTCGATCTTTGAGTCAGATGCGACGTGTAACAGCCAGTCTTACCACGCCTATCCTATTTTCCAGTGACTGGGTTGATGAGGTCAGTCAGGCAGTAAAGTTGCTCCATGTAAAATACTGGTGATCAGCTGCATCCAGTTAGACTGGAAGCCGACCCTAGCACAGTTGGGAAAGGTAGGGCAATTGAATGACACGTTTGAGTGCAATATAAAGTTAAACTTGATGCTTACGAATAATATTCGTTGTTATAGTAGGTATACGGGTAAATTAGTAATCAATTAGGATTATGAATTTCATTTTTCAATTTCTTACGCAGGTTGTCGCTCGTTGTGGGGTTCTATGGGGGGCCTATGTTCAACAGTGGACGTCTTTAGACTGATGATGATGAAGATCATCTATGTTATTCTGCAGTTCTCACTTCTGATTTCGCAGTGAAAACGGTTTAAGGTACTCTGTAACTCGATGAAAACTACACTAGCGCCACTAAGTGAGAATATAGGTGAAGCGAACCATTATAGGTTTAGGTACTATTTCAGCGAATATCAAATACTTTTTACTTCAGATAAGTGAAATCGGAAATGAGATAGGATTTGAATTCGCGAGTGAATTCTTACAGAATTGCACTGCATGACGTAAACGTTCATACAAAGCTCGGAACAAGAAACGTCAAATTAGACCTCGTAGATTGTCAGGAGATTAGGTACTTTTTTAATAGTCCATACCTCAAAAGGAAAAAAACGCAACTTTTGTATGATTACTTTTGGCTCGACTGCTATAAAACTTTTTTTTATGTAGAAATTTGAATTTTAGGACAATGTAAGATCTTATTTACGTACACACACACATGGACAGTCAGAAATAAAAAAAAATATTTAAACTTTCCTTCAAAGTTAAAAAGAGGACTTAATGGAAAACAGAATGGGGGAAAACCCATGACAAATGAATCACTGATCAAAACAATACATGAATTTGAAATGCTAATTTGGTCCGACATGTACTTTAAAAATTAGTACACAAATCACGTGTGTTACCACGTGTCGAGAGACGATATCTCCAATTATAGGCCGATAAGTAAACGTGTCAAAGCGTTTAACGTTGACGACCATTAGCACTGTGGTTAACATAAAAACTCAAGCGCATCTGAGATCATTATTTAATCGACGGGAAATTCCTGTAATATTTGAGGTTGATTATGGACTGTGTAATTATGATTTTAATTACCTACGTATTAGTTTGCGAATAGTTACGGAGCCATAACACTTCGTACTAGGAAATTGTAATGCAAAGAGATTCTTTTGTTGTATATCTACTCTAATTTTATAAATAGGAAAGATTGTATTGTATTTAAAACTCAAAAATTACTGGTCCGATTTCAAAAATTCTTTCACCATTAAAATGCTACATTATAACTGAGTAACATAGGCTATATTTATCAATTGAAAAAATAGGGATCCTTGAGAAATTTCACGCAGACGAAGTCGCGAGCAAAGTGCTAGTTAATAATAAAAAAATAGAAGATTTGATTGTCTGTACGTTTGTTGGTTTGTAATGCATAAACTCAAAAAATACTTAAGCGATTTTAATGCTTCTTTCAACAATAGTAAGCTACATTATCAACAAGTAACGTAGGCTATATTTTGTTTTCGCTACAAAATACACGCGGACGAAGTCGCGGGCAAACCAAAAAAACATTACATGTTTAAACTACGGAGTTTTCGAGAAAATTGTATATTTATAAAATAGACATTAATTAATGAACACATGACAATTTTAGCATCAAAATTATGATATACCTCCTCATCATTAGCTAATTATTGAATACGTACTTCTTCTACGTACAGATACGTAGAAGAAATTTTAAATAAATCGCAAATTAACCAACACAATAAAAAATAAAACAAGTCTATTAAAATAATTAAGAAAGCATGAAAAAAAAACATCTAACCTTAAGTTGTGAACGCCTAAGCAGCAAATAGTGCACTGATATAAATGAATCTAGTGGATCGGTACAGGTGTGAAGTAGACAATAGAACCAAATGCAACTAACGAAGGTTGAAAGTTGCATGAACACATCAAATGATGTCATCTATATAAAGAATTGAAAAAAAGGCGTAGTTATTGGTTCTAGAGTACCTACCTACCTATTATGTACACGTATGAACAACCGAGCCATATACTCGTACTTAGCTGTTTTATTAAAAAATATCTATCTTGTTTGACATTCGCACGCTTAATTAATACTTAATAAATTATAATAGGTACTTAAAATATATAATTATTTAGATTATTATAAAAAAGTATATTTATAAATTATTTCATGCCTTTTTATTTTAACTTTCATCGTTAGGCTTTTATTAAATCTGCAAATATTACATTTCAACTAGTATCATATAGGTACAATCAATCGTTTCTTAGTAAAAATATAAAAGTAAAAATATAATATTGTAATTTGTAAAATGTAGCCTATAAATTCCTTACACGGTAGAATGAAATTATTGATATTGAACATTATTATTTTAATGTGTACCTACTTATAATAATGTTATGGATAATGGATGGAGGTGCATCCAAGCATACTGTTTCAAATTGATGAACAAGAGCCAACAAATACAATATTGAATATTATATTTCTTCAATTATGAAGTTATTGGTCACTAAAAATAAACTCCAAATTGTTATTTTTCGTGCTTAGTAAAGCTCTATTTTTAGAAAAAAACGTTCCAAAAGGTTAATAAACATTGCTTGTAGTTCTGACCTTCTGACAAAAGGAGCCAGAGCCACCATAATAATATGTACTTACATTAACCTAATTAATATGTAACGCACCTATAAATATAACTTCATAAAAAAATATTATTCCTAGTTTTGCTTTTTTTGATCTATTGTATTCCTGTACTATTTTTTGTTTTTTTACCCCGACTGCAAGGAAAGTTATGTTTTTCGCGCCTCTCTTTGTTTTAGTTACATTTTGTTTTTGCAAATGGTTGCAGGTTTGCAGTGGTGTTTTTTTTGTGAGTGGCGATTCGTATGGTGTCGGACGTAAAGAATAGCACCATTCCATATCTTCCCGTGGGTGTCGTAAGAGGCGACTAAGGGTCTCACCAGAGAATGAACAGCAGCGTTATCTGTGCCTTTGTAACAACCATACTGCGATCGCCAACCCGCCTGCCAAGCGTCGCGATTATAGCAAAAACCCCCCTTTGGGGGAGGCCTATGTCCGTCCAGCAGTGGACGTCTTTCGGCTGAAATGATGATGATGATGAAGTGGTGTTTACCGCATAATATTGTACACTTACCTAGTCTTAACCTAACTTGTATATGACCTGACCAGGCAAACGTTGTTTTGTCATATACTTAAATAAAAAAAATAGCCTACGACCTATGGCTCAGATCTACCAAATAACCAAATCATAAAAATGGATCAATCAGTTTCGGAGGATTTCTATAACAAACACTATGACACGAAATATTTAGAATTTAAGATTTATGTATCAGTGTAACAAATGTAAGTAAGCCAATAAATAAATAAATCTATTCATAGAATACGTTTTGGATGTACAGACACATCAAGTCATACTAAACTGTCAAAGAATCATGGCAGAATTTGTGCAAAAAAAAACAAAGATGTTTAGAGAAGTTGAAATTCTTATTCTTATATTCTTGGGTACCTAAAGAGTATCTTCAGGCATTTAAAATATTTTTAAAACACCGCAATAAAAATGGATGTTAAAAGTGAATAGTTTAACGAAAAGCTCATTATTTCAGAACGAAACGGCGACTGACAGTAACATTGACACTGACAGCCGTTTTATGGGAAATAATGTAACAAATAATGATTAATCAATCAGTCTTGTCACACATCACATCACTTGTCTGCCAATTTGATACTACTCCTGGTAATGTATTCTCCATTTTGGAAAATATTTTAAACCCTCTAAATGAATCTTTTTTTTTCATACATATGAATGTATGGATCTCGCTATGATTATTTTTCTGATTGGATATGAACCTTATTTAATTGTTTTTAAAGTTGAAAAACTATCAAAAAAACACTGATTGTTATAGCTTGTTGTGCTGGCCTCTGTATATTGAATTCTTATTCATGGATAGATCAACTACATACATAGGTACCCATACCACACCCGCGACACTCCATAGAAACGAAACGATAACGACGCGAGAATGCCTAAGGCATTAAGTCCGCCTTTGTATCTTTGTGCATGAAGTGTAAATAAATAAATAATAAATAAATATAATGCCTACACTGCTACTAAATTAACAGACTGTACAAATACGTAAGTGTGTGTGCGTGTCGCAGTTCCCAGAGCTGTCGTTCGACGCGGGGGAGAGGTGAGGAACGGTTTCAGAGGGAGGTGGAGCGTGTCGCTACTGTACGGTATTACTAATATTTATAATACTGTGCCCACACTCGATGGATGGGTATTGTAAGTATAGAATTAGATTTACTTAATTCGGTTAATTATTCACAGATTGTATTCTCGTGTTGGTAGAACGAAGCTTTCTTAACAAAGTAAGTAGGCACTCTCATCATCTACACAAACAATAAGTAGGCAGCTAAACCTATATATATGCATAATTGTTATGTATGGTATTCACTTTGTTTTATAACAAAGTAAATTCACACCAAATCACCGGACGTAAGTTGTTTCAGATAACGATCGCGTCTTTGAAACAAGAGTATTCACCTAATGAGATGCGGTACTGAATAATGAAATCGGAACTAACGACTATAAATGCGAAATAAATTTTAACATGTCTAGACTGAGATCCTCATGTCGCTAAACCTTCGCCATTTAGGTAAACCTGACTGAAATTTTAAGGATTTGAAGAGGAATGTTGTCGTTAAGAAGGTAAGTACCTATGCTTAAGTAGGTACGCAGTGCTAGCACCAACACAGAACCCTTTTTCAGTTATCAGGTATAAAAGGTACCTTAGGGAAGGATCTGGTGACTAAGTAAAATTTGTACAGATCGAACGGTAAAAGGTTAAACTATGCTTGCCGCGGTCGGTCTGTGGATGGGTGACCATCCATTTCATACCGAGTTCCCTCCGTGTCTCGGAAAGCACGTAAAGCCGTTGGTCCAAGCTGTCATTTGTATATCTTTGGCAGTCGTTAAGGGTAGTCAGAAGCCAGAAAGTATGACAACCAGTTTTACCAAGGGGTATCGTGTTACCCATTGACTGGGTTGTGGAGGTCCGGTAGGTACTCACTTTATGAAAAACACTGGTATTCAGCTGTATCCGGTTAGACTGGAAGCCGACCCCAACATAATTGGAAAAAGGCTAGGCAGATGATGAGGTATAATTGATACCTTAGTCACTTCATCATTATCGTCATCATATCAGCCTAATGCCGTCCACTGTTGACCGTAGGCCTCCCCCAGAAATCTCCAACCAACCATGTCTAAGGCAACACGAATCTGCACGGCTTTCTACGCAGACGAAGTCGCGAGCATTGAGAGGCCAAAAATGGGAGGATCCTATGTGTTAAACCACTTAGATCAATATTTAGCCGTCCGTAGCTGCGTCAAATGTTAATAAGGTTAATATATAATTTAATTAACCTTAATTAGAATAACTATTTTATTTGAATTTATTGTGTAACTGGAAAAATTTAAATAGTAAAATTTAATATTTGAGCTGTTTGGGATGAAAACTCTAGGACCATGGGGTCCGAGTGCCCTATTGTTTTTCGGGACATCGCCAAGTGGCTGGTCGACTCTTCACGTTCCGAAGGCTGGTCTATTCTTGGGTCAAAGAATCAGCATTGCCTACAGCGTTGCAATGCTGCCAGCCTGTTGGGCACGTGTCTGACGTGTCCCGTTGACAGCGATGTGGACGAGTTTTTTGATGCCCTTTGAGCTCCTCTGCCATTTTCTTGGAATTGTACATAATATTATTATTTAGATTTTTAAGATTTGTACTTATATATACCGTACCATGTTTTTATGCAAATAAATAGTTAATTTAGTTAACCTTATATTTATGTTTGACAGGTGCCTAGTTGTCTTGGTGGAGTAGTAACAACAACAATCATACATCCTTATAAACTTTCGCATCATCGCATGTATCGTATTCATCGTATGTATAGGTATGTGTGTACTAAAGGAGGATTGTCAGATACTCCCCGTGGACCACAATATGAGGACATAGTTCTATGTCATTCCTAAAAGTTTCAACCATGTTAAACTGACGTTGGTCTGGCGATTTTGATCTTGGACCAAACCGGAATACACGCAAAATAAATTAAAAATATAATTAAAAGAATGACTTGCATTGTTGAAGAAAGCTGTTTAGAATGCTAACGAAATTAGTCTAGATTTTTAAGATATCCAACATACAAGTCTACAATTATTGTGTGTGAAAAAGTTACTCTGTGAAATGTTTCTGTGCTCTTTGAGGTCAATTCGGAAATTGGCTCATTTAACGGTTCTTAAAGAATAGAAGGAATGTTACAAAAGGTTGGCAAAATGACAACTGAATTTTATACTATTAGTTATTACTACTTAAGCTGTTCCATAAATTAATTAGAATTTACAAGCATATTAGTATAGTTTTATTTATACAGGATAACTTTTAATTATTTTCACTACAAATTTTGACTGTACTCATAAATATGAGCAACTCTACAATATAAAAAAAAGTTATTCCGTTGAAAATCCAGAAGTAGGGAAGTAGCGACTTCCTTGTAAACAACCTCGCTGCGATCTGCAAGGCGCCTGCCAAGCGTGGGGATTCTAGCAACCCCCCTTGGGGAAGACCTTTGTCTAACAGTGGATGACTTCCGGCTGTTAATGATGATGATGAGGATCGGTAATTAAGTAAAAGACTTTATATCATCACTACAAACAAACAAACACAAACTACTAATAAATAAATATTAAAAATTAAAGGGGCTTGGGCTAATTCGTTTTGGCTAATCTCAAAAACGGCTTCACGGATTTTCATATGGTTTTACCAATAGAAAGAGGAATCTAGAAAGATTATAGGTTATAATTAATTACCAAAACATTAGGTACCCGTAAGAAATTGGAGAATGAGAATTCATGCGGACAAAGTCAAAGCCAAGCCAAGCCAAGCCAAGCCTTGTAAAATAATAATAATTATTTGGGTTACATTCTAATCAATAATTTATTGAACCCAGAAATATACTTTCGGTCAAAAGGACCAGAGCCGAACCCTCAAAGATTTCTAACGAGGTATTATTTATTTATTCCTTTTCTCCGTCTTCGGCAAACTCGAGGCAAACTCTCCATCACTGTAATCGAATAAAGTGGCAACTGTCAACGCTCCATCTATCATTTTAATGTCCTGTTGTGTGAGATATAAATGATCATTAGCACCATATTCATTACCATCTAGAGTCATTGTGGAAAATTTATTTTGTTCAGAAAATGATGATTGTATTGATGAATCACTTGCAGGTTTTATTCATCGCTATTGTTTCTTGCGGTTTCTAAGTTGACTGTGTGGTATTCTTTCACACTCACGACACCTGTTTGTTGACAGTATCCACACACCTACTTTATTTAGATATACACTGTGGAAGGGGGACATCATAGAAATCTTCTTTCTTATATCTATGGGGGACATTGTGATAAAAACTTTTACCCTGGATTTAGTACCTAGATAATTCTAGAATCTAGACCTGACAGCGGTAGCGTTTTTCGTTGGTTAAGAAAATCAGCTGATCTATTATATTTTGGTGGTGTAGGTGACACTTGAGCGTGGAAAAGCAGAGGTTATCTATACTAATAAGTACTTACTAATCCATACTTTATTATTGATACGCTTTCATGATGAAACGGCTAAACCGATTTTGATGAAATTTGATATGAAAATAGCTTCAACCCTGGTTAAGGATAGCTACTTTTTAATTCGCGACTTCGTTTGCATCCGCGATAAGTCGAAGAAGTCGCGGGCAAACGCTAGTAATATAATATTATAAACAGGGATTTTTTTTTGTATGTATGTAGGATAGTTTATTATCAAAAAAAAAATGGGATCCTTAAGATAATTCATGCGATCGAAGTGGCGGGCAAAACCTAGTTTCAAATAAGTACCGAAACATTCGCGTCTTGATTACCTATGATCATGATTCCACCATGTATTGTGTGTATTTTTTGTCTTTTTCCATTCAAAGTCAAAGTCAAAGTCAAATCATTTATTTCAATTAGACCATTAAAAAGGCACTTTTGAACGTCATAATAAAAAAATATAAAGTTGATTCTAGTTGCCCATTCCAAAAGGTAGCTTCGTATGGAGAAGAATGGGCAAGAAACTCCATACTCACTCTTTTAAAAAAAATGTGTACAATATTTTGCATTTACAGTTTTCAGTTATATAACTATACGTGAATACGATGGACCTTGCATAAAAACACTATATTGAAGTATGTACAAAGTATTACAAGATAAAGAATGACAGCTAAGTTGTATACCTACATAGATACATAGTGTTCACATATTATTATTTACAATTATTGTAAAAGTAGACAACCACTCCATACATTTCAACAAACTATGAATCTATGAACCAGTGTGTGACTCAAAGCAAGAATTAAATATAATGTATATACTAAGTATAAATTAAGTAGTTTAATTAGCAATCCGTTTGATTTTGTCTAGACTGTAGATTGTCATATGGAGCCCGGACCAGCATGTTTCCAAGCATTCTTATCATGGATATAATCCTCTAAACTGTAATATGCTTGTTTACAGAGTGTACTTTTAATATATGTTTTAAATTTTCTTTCATTTAGTTGCAATATATCACTAGGAATTTTGTTATAACACTTAACACAGAACCCCATAAAAGATTTATGAACTTTAGACAATCTAAAATATGGTTGAGCTATTTTGTCTTTGTTTCTAGTATTAATATTATGTCTATCACTAACCTTATTAAATAAATGTAGGTTTTTTCTTACGTACATAATATTTTCATAGATAAATTGGCAAGGCACTGTCATTATATTAATATTTTTAAATAGTTCCCTAAGAGAATCGCGGCGACGTAGATTATAAATGGCTCTAACAGCTCTTTTTTGTAAGATAAAAATGGATTCAATGTCGGCAGCCCGACCCCACAGTAAAATACCATACGTACCATTCTCCTCGTAAATACTAGAACAGACGTCAAAACTGCCCATTCGGTTGCAAACTGCATAATGTAATATTGTAGATTCGTCATGCTTTAAAAATAACTTTAATTATGCTCAACTAACTACAATTATTATGTTCCCACGTCAGTGATGCGAAAAGCAAAATGGGTTGTATTTTTGGCAAGTTGATGTTACTTTGTTAGGAGTTAATGATTGCTAAAAAATATCAGTGTTAAATTAAAACATGTACCAAACATTTTCATCACCTGTGTTGTACCTACACAGGTAATACAAATGTTTGGTTCATAAAAGTTTGGCTAAACCACAAGTCTCTTGAGGGACTTACAACTTCGATATTCTGAGGACAAGTCCTGTAGGTCGATTCTGTAAAATTCAAACAACAACTCGCATCTCACATCGCTAATTCACTCTAACTTCGCATAGGGTTTAAAATGACCTTGATATATTTGACACTTTGAATCGGGTTCGAGTGCGAAGTGACGGGGAAGTTACCTTACAGAATGCCACTTCTTACGTCATCTCATACTTTATCTGTCAAAATCTCCATGTCAATATAGTTCAACTCGCTGACACGCTCGCAAGGGTGGCGCTAGTGTAAATTCGAATTATCAACCGAGTTTTTAGAATGACAATCAAGAAACTACCAGCGGACTCTGATTCGAAGTTTAGAATGAGGTCTTACAGAACCACACCCCTGTTCTGCGAACCTACTTATAGTTTATAATCATTGTCATCCTATTAGGTGCTATCGTGATCACACCCGCCTGACCACCACTAAGTCCATTTTTGCTTGCACTCAAAAGATGGAAGCGCTCTCTAGCCCGCCCCGTTGACTTCGCAGGCGCCGAGGGAAATTTAACTGAGCAGGCGGAAAAGTCCGCTATAGTACCTAAAATCGTTTTTGTTTAAAGCCTCTACTATTATTATAAACCTGAACCTGAGTTTGTTTGTATTTTTGTTTGTACGCGCTAATCGCCGAAACAACTAGACTGGTTTAGAAAATTATTTTGCTAATAGGAAGCTACGTTATCCCTTAGTTTTATAGGCTATATTTAATTATGAATATAGGGATCCTTCTGTGTACCTTAACACCTACTGCGATCGCCAATCTGCATCTGCCAAGCAAGGCGATTACGGCTGAACCCCCCTTGGGGGAGACCTATGCCCAGCAGTGGGCGTCAAAAGGTTGACATGATGATGATGATGATGATAGGGATCCGTAAGATAACTAATTGACGCGACCGAAGTCGCAGGACAAACTAATAGAGAGAAAGCCGCGCCCATCTATTATGGAATTTCTTTTTAAATTTATATTATAGGTATTGATAATAACCGTTATTTAGCAATAAAATAATAATACTATTCAAATTCACAACCTTTTAAATAAATCCCTTTTGAATAAAACATACATGAATAAAATACTGTTGTAATAAACTTGAAAAGTTTAGATTGTAATATTATGCAAAGGTCCAAAATAATCCACAAATTAACGTTACTATGGGTGGCCCTACCTAGATCCGTCTCACCAAATTGAGATTTGAACTCACTTTCTTAAAACTGATTTTAAAATACATAAATGTTTTTGTTAAACCTACTTACAAGAATATTTTAACATAATCTCAGAATCAATTTTTTTATTCATTGACTTACCTACAATTATGATTCTGACATAGGGTAAAACCAGGATAGTTGCCCCGGGGGTATAGTTGCTTCAATTGTAATTAGGTACTCTAGTTTCGTAGATGAATTACATGTTATTTTATATACCACTACCACTTTGCTAACCATGTTGCATATCTCTGTGCCATTGCATGGGAAAGCAAGGTGCGCTCAAAGTTTTAGCGGGATAAAAGTTCTCTTTCTCGGCAGGGCATCTATCCCAAACGTAATTTATATGGACTAGGCTAGGCTATGGGATAATTGTCCTAAAATTTAGAAGTTGTCAAAAATTGCTAATCCAAAAAGTGTGGCAACTTTTTGGCTTTTACCCTATATAAAGTCAAGTCACAAAGATTTAGAGTAAGCGTACAATATCATGCTGTAAACACATAGAACAAAAATAAAATTACACTAAAAGTGACAAAAATTGTGCTAAACAATCAGAAGAAAGATTAAAGTTACGGGTAGTTGTGCGTTACCAAAGTATTTTATTTACATAATTATGAAAACAAATGATGTGTCTAAAATCTAAACTAAATCACATAATTATACATAGGTATATACAGAGCTCAAAAATCAAAACAGTAAAATTATGTACGACAAGAAAAAAAGAGAGCTCATACGGCATCTAAAATCTTCGCATCACTGTTATCGGGACATGTGCTTAACAAGCCACGTTGTATGGCAATGCTGATTCTGGCCGAAGAATGGATCAGCCCACGGGTCACATGAAGAGTCGACCAACCGCTTAGCAAAATTAATAAGCTTACAGGATCGGCCTAAAAATGGTGCTAAAAATGCATAGGTTTTGACAGTCAACCAATGTGTCAATTTGTCCCATATATACCTACCTACAGCAAGGTCAATGACCTCCAACCAGGATAGATGGTTTTACATAAATTACTTGAGAGTTTTCAATGAGACGATTTCGTCATCTTACGTGTAGGTAGGTATAGGTGTATTTTTTGTCAATTTTCGATGTGTATTGCGACTTTTGAGAACTTTGTGTACTTTCCACTTAGCGGTGTGAAAAATTCATATCGATATGGTACGCGTGGTTATTTTCCTTGTAAGATACATATTTTTGTCTGCTAAAGATTCTGCGCTTGGAAAATGAGAATCACACACGTGAATGTATAAATAGTATGACTGGGTTGGTCTGTACTTTTAAGGGTCAAAAAAAAAACCTGTCTATTATTCCACCTAATATTGCTCTCAGCTGGATCGACCAAACGCGCGATACTCATAACTTCTACGATACACTAACCAATTTTGATCGCGCAGGACTGACCAGTAAAACAATTAAAAATATCTGTCTCTATAAAATAGTCCCTCTCTCTCTACGACGCGATATGTAGCTGTCTCAGTGTTCATCAATTTATAAACATTTTCTTATCACCTGGAGAAAGCGTGCGTTGCATTTTCGCAATAAACTGACTCAAGAATTACAACATGAAATCCTACAGTTAAATTGATAACATCGAAAGTGTCATCAAGTAAGGATGTCGGACGTTCCTACGTGTTGGGTCAAAGGAGAAAGATTATCAAGTCCTTCAAGTTAAGGCTCATCTGTCATGCGTACTGACGTTTGTTAGGAATTTTACCTACTTTCACAATATAATAACAAAACTCTTAAGCTTTCGAGCACAGTAAATGAAATACGCCGTAAAATTTGAAATCCTTCACGGCAAGGTTTTGGTATGGTATGGTATGGCAATGGTAGGTACTGTTTCACTTTTCAGTTGGTAAGTAGGTAGAACCTACTTTCCACTTAGCCAAGTCCGCTAAACAAGTTGTTACTGTTGTATTTTCTTTAAATTATTTTAATAAAACTTTGCCAGTACATATTTTTTTTATTAAAATATTCTCATGTTACAAACATACCAACTTTCTTATATTTATGTAAATGTTAAAGGCATTCTTTAAGATATATAAGTAATAGCTTGACAACAAACAAGTTTATTATAGTAGATAGACATTCTTTTGTTTTGTTAATTGCTTAAAACTTGATTTCTTTTATTTTATTTTTTATATCTACGGTGCTCTTGTCGAGATAAGCACCCCATAATCGTTAATTTTAGTCGATTAGGTTTTAGTTTTAAATACTTACTGGATTGACATTCAACTAAATAACATTAAATAATGGGGTAGCGACTATCGAAACTCTATTTTTTTTTGTATCTGCCTGGAAACTTTCTTTATAAATAACTGATAGTGATGATGATAATGATGCAAGAAAATTTCTATTATTTAAAATAAAGATTTTCAAAATATTGTAACTATTTATTAAATTAAAGATGCATAAAATAATTTACTATTAGTGTGTCAGTGAATAATTGTATTATTATATAGTATTTTTTTTTTGAAAAAAAGGTATTTGCCACTAATTACATTATTTTGTTCTTGTACGTACAATTATGAAAATAATATATGAATTACTTGCCCAACACTGGGCGTCATACGGTTGACGTGATTAATTACTTGTTCACTTATTTTTTGCTTCTTTCTTGCAATTATTCACAACCTAAAAATCGATTGTTCTTTACAGCCATAATCCTTTCAAAGTATCATATTTAAAAACTATTCATAATTTATTTTGAATGGGTATCTATTGTATGTGTGGGACACATTTTAATAGATTTCAATTTACCGCAATAAGCGAAGTCCATAGTCATAAAGAACATATTTTTGAACTAAATCCTTTCAAATACGAAAGTGTTACAAACGAACAAAGATCGTTATTCATTTGTAAAATAGAAAAAATCCTAAGAAATGATGCTAAAATCGCAATTAGCGAAGCAGCGCTTGCCTCCGGGCATTTCTTTTATCGCTTTAGAATTGTTTAAAATAAGTTATTGCTAATAAGAAAGACATCCTCCAATGATGTATTTGCTTATTTAAACAGTTTTACTGTGAAAGTTTAATAAATCTGTCAACTAATTCTAAATAATGAGCTTATCTTTATTAATTTTTAAGCAGTTAATTCGTGCTTTTTTATCACCAAACTTAGTCGCCTCCAGCGATGCTTCGAGCGGAAATATTGCAACAAAAAATAACGCTTAGGAGGATGTAATTAAAACTGTTATAAAAGCAATTTCACATCGATTATAATTCATAAGGATAAAAAAATGCAGTCCATTTACTTTTCATATCCGGATCCAAATTTTTCAGTTCCGGGACCAAAGAATCATGGCGGGATACATACATTCATTTGTACGAAAAAAAATCATTTAGAGGGTTTAAAATATTTTCCAATATGGAGAATACATCGCCAGGAGTAGATCGATATAGGTACTTACTTACCACATTTTTAAATCCCCGCATAATTGAAATATTTCGAAATGAAAATAACAGTTTTTCGTCATCATTTTAGGTGTATAAAAAAAAGAAAGTGACAAGGACATTTACGGATCTATCAAACTGACCGACTGTTTACAATGGCAGAGATAAAAAAGTACATTGATGAATCATTATTTGTGACATTATTTCCTTTATACGACGCAATTTTAGTGTAAGAACTGCGAAACGGCGCTTGTCAGTGTCACTATTACTGTCAGTCGCCGTTTCATTCTAAAATGTACGTTAAAATATTAACTTTTAACATCAAATTTTATTGCGGAGTTTTATAAATATTGTAATACCTGAAGATACTCTTTAGGTACCCAAGAATATAATAATTAAAATTTCAACTTCTCTATACATCTTTAAGTATTTTTTGTACAAATCCTATCATGCTTTGTGTTAAAAACAAAAATACACACTTTTATTCTACTAATTGCTGATGACTAAGAGAATCGACTTTATACCCAGCAACTGTAACCGATTCTTTACGTCTCTAATAATGATATTAAAATTCTCCTTAAGTGTGACCAAAGAATTTCTTTAATCAAATTATTCGTTACAGTCTATGGCAAATAAGCACCTATACCTGTTTAAGGTGCAGATGAAATAATACTATTTATTAATCCGATCAAATCTTGGTTTCATGCTTTAGAAATCGTTTTCGATAATCTATCGGTCTGTACTGTAAAAAATTGGCCAAGTGCGAGTTAAACTCACGCGGAGAGGGTACCGTACAATGCCAAAGGTTTTTATTTAATCTTTATTTTCAATTGGTATAATTCTTATAGGTTTTCCCTGTAATCTACAAGCAATGAACTACACATATTTCGTATTTTTTTCATAAGTTTATGCTCAGTAGTTTCGGAGATCAGGGGGGGGGGGGAATAGTATTTTCGTCTTCTTTCATGAATAAAAGAAAACTATTTATTTTACAATAATAACAAAAATATATTTGAGATCCTCATAGCGAGCGATCCCCCTTTTATTTGCTATATGACACAGTAAGGTTTGCAAAACTTTTTTTTAATTTCCTAATTTGTCCCACGAAAATGACCCTTATTTTTAAAAAAATATTCATTTACTTTGCACATCTGTGTTTGGAATAACATCATCCTACCAAATTTCACCTGATTTAGCTCAGTAGATTCGGAGCAAATTGGCTGTGACAGACGGACGGACCGACATACGCGATCCTATAAATTGCTATTGTTTATGAGGGTGGGCGCTGATACCTATATATACAAGATATTAATTTATCTTAGCTTAGGTGTCAGCTGTAACACTTAATTAAAACTTTTTACTACCTTTCGGCCAAATTTTATTGTAAACTGTACTTGTTTTTATGTTGTTAACTTGAAGGTGCAAATAAACAATATTTTATTTTTTTTATTTTATTATTTTATAAAGGTTCCGTTTTTAGCATTTAGGTTTTAGTACGGAACCCTAAAAAAATAGAAATTACGTGAGAGAGTATGAGGTGAGCTGTTTTCCCACCTAATATGTATTAAGGATTGACAGTTCACCTCAAACTCGCTCCAATTTTATATACAGAATAACATGGCACTACTGGGGTTATTGACGTATAATGATGGTGAAAATGCTGTTGGTACCCAAAAATGTTTAGGTTCGACGAATTAACACTGTTGTAAGTACTACAATTATAGAATGCGGGATCCCAAAAGGCTATCAAAGTATATGAGCTTGACCTTGCTTGGCGCACTCAGACTAGGCAAAGGTACTACAACAGGCTATCAGCGCAAGAGAGCTTGGCCTTGCTTGGTGCACTCTGACTAGGCAAAGGTACTACAAAAGGCTATCAGCGTAAGAGAGCTTGGCCTTGCTTGGTGCACTCAGACTAGGCAAAGGTACTACAAAAGGCCATCAATGTAAGAGAGCTTGATCTTGCTTAGCGCACTTAGACTAGGCAAAGGTACTACAAAAGGCTACCAATGTAAGAGAGCATGGCCTTGCTTGGCGTACTAAGACCAAAATCTGTTGTGGAATTGTCAAAAGACTAGCTGTAGACTGTAGTCAAACAGAAACTAAATGAGAGTCAAATTCACAGTTTGCAACTGTTACGAGCTGTAATAACGTAATAAAGGGCATATTGGTTTGTTCTGGCACTGTCAAAATATTAAGATATTCAATTGACTCTCGTGTGGTGCCGGCCGCGAATAGCACCACCCCATTTCTTCCCGTGGGTGTCCTAAAAGGCGACAGAGGGATATAGACCAAAGGACGGGCAGCAGCGTCCTTGTTGGCAACATGCATCGGCCAAGCATGGCGATTACGGCTAACCCCCCCCCCCCTTGGGGGAGACCTATGCCCAACAGTGGGCGTCTAAAGGTTGGCATGATGATGATGATGATTCAATTGACGATGGATTAATAGATTGAAGGGTAAAGTTAATAAAACAGCTTATTGGCAATTGATCAATTTGATCAGCGAGTCTGAGAATTTCTTCAAGTTAATTGTGTTCGATTACGACGATTACTTAGCTAACAAACACAATTGTCCTGACTCTCAGATCCATAATGTAGCACTTTTAGGCCTCAGATACCTATATTCAAAACCATACGGTAACGTTGTTATGTGATTCTAATTAAAATAGAAAATGGAAAGTTTATTGCCACAGAAAAACGTGTAGGTACCTATATAAAAACTCAACTTGATGAGCACAGACAAGCCAAAGAAAAAAAAAGTAGTATGCACACATAGTCTTTTGAAGTTTCGTGGCGTAATCAATGAATGCCATTTGAAGAGGAAATCAATAAAAGTGTTGAGTACATCGAACGCTTATCACTTTTTCAATGTAGTACAGTCACGAGCATGAACATGTATCTACGTTATTTCTTTTAAGTACTAAAAGTCTTTAAAATCATGTAGCATGTGGTGTTTGCCTGTAATTGGTTGTGCAGTTAGGTTTAAGACACAATTGCTTGTATGTTCCTATCTGTAAAATATCTGTAACAACTGTTGGTGAAACTTAAATACATAAATAAATCTATAGCTACGCTTAGTAACATTTGAAAGCGGTTTTCTTGTAAAGTATTTATTGAAATGTTATGCTGTTAGGACCCCACATTTAACATGAATTAGGTCTTATCAGTCTTATTCGGAACGGTCTTATTAGGAACATTATATAAGGCTTATTACTAGGTTACAGGGTATTCAATTTATTGTAACCTAGTAATAAGCCTTATATAATGTTCCTAGGTTGATAAGTACTGAATGTGATGGCTTTTTGGTGAAATAAAGAATTTATTTATTTATTATTATATTATTTATTTATCTTTAAAGTTGTAATTGTTTGTTGCAAAAATTTTAAGTAGTTATTTTACGAGAAAATCTCTTTGGAATTTTACTAAGTGTTTAAGCTAAGTGCTAAGTTTTTTAATATTCTAATAGGCTTGCGTTTAACCGCAATTCACCAGCAGTGCAATTCTGTAAGAATTCACTCGCGAATTCGAATCCTATCTAATTTCCGATTTCACTTACCTGAAGTGAAAAGTATTTGGTATTCGCTTAATTAGTGACGAAATAATAGTTCGCTTCTTCTATGTAGTCACTTAGTGGCGCTAGCGTAGTTTTAATCGAGTTACAGACTACCTAAAACAGTTTTCACCGCGGAATCAGAAGTGAGAACTGAAGTTAGTTCTTACAGAATAACATAGCTGATCTTAAGTGATGATGCGGCCTAAGGTGGAAGCGTGCTCAGTTTTTTTTTTAATTTATTAAAACGGACTTTAATCGGCAAGGGGTATCGCAATGTGCATTACAGCAATCTTACCCTAAACACATATAAATATAATTATAAAATACTGAATCTGGGCCATCAATCTGATCTTTTTCCCACTACAGGGGAAAGGCGTCTCTACTCTTCTTCCACTTCTCTCTATCAAGGGCATTTTGGACCAGTGTTTGCCGAAGGAGTCTAGATCTAGATCATCTGAACAGATACCTTCTTACCATCATTAATTCATTCTCGTGACTGTACACATCCATACTAATATTATCAATGCGAAAGTAACTCAGTCTGTTACGCTTTTACGATGAAACGGCTGACCCCATTTTGATGTAATTTGGTATGAAGATAGCTTGAACCCTGGGAAAGGACATAGGCTACTTTTTATTCCGCGACTTCGTCTGTATCCGCGATAACCGACATCCAGGCGGACGAAGTCGCGGGCAAAAGCTAGTAGGTAATAATAATAATAATATGTGGGGACATTTTCAAACACGGCCCCAAACTAGGGAGACCCTGTACTATGGGTGTCAGACAGCTGATATTACACAAATACTTTTTTTTTTTAAATACATACATAAAAAGGTAATAAAACTATATCAGCGGTGAAAAGCTGCAGCCAATGGATTTGTGTGTAATTATCTTATAACCTGCACCAGGTACTTACGACCTGTTTGGAATGATGCGAAAAATAAAACAAATAGAATAGTTGACGACCTTCAAGGGCTGGAGAGTCGTTGCCAATGAATTCATGACCAGACGATTGTTATTAGTTTCGTCTGCTACGGTTTGTATTGGATACAAAAGACAAGTCAGATGTCAGATACAGATATTCTTGACCTTCCTAGTTCAGTTAGATAGCTAATAGGTAATTCTCTAGCTATGTTTTTTTACTGCATTCGTGGATGAATCCACACACTCACAGATAGGAGCAGTGCAGCAGAACAGTGTGCCCCTGGTTTGGGAATATTATAGGTTGATTATCTATATTCTTTCTATATAATAAAAATGAATCGTTGTTCGTTAGTCTCGCTAAAACTCGGAAACGGCTGGACCGACTTGGCTTATTTTGGTCTTAAAATATTTGTGGAAGTCCAGGGAAGGTTCAAACGGTTAGAAAATTGAAAAATCAATTGACAGGACAACGTCTTTCGACTTTTGGGTCAGCTAGTGCTAAATA
This sequence comes from Charanyca ferruginea, assembly GCA_947361185.1. Classification (NCBI taxonomy): domain Eukaryota; kingdom Metazoa; phylum Arthropoda; class Insecta; order Lepidoptera; family Noctuidae; genus Charanyca; species Charanyca ferruginea. The sequence goes on along the minus strand of OX376058.1, from coordinate 22,466,782 downwards.
AATGGTTTTGGGAAACAAAAGTATTTTGTCCATCATGATTCTTTTTATCAAGCTTCAGAGAGCTGGTTGCGCCAAAATTTGTTAGGATTTCTATTTTTTCATAAAATTAATTATACGGTTTAGTTTCATATTTATGTTAATCCATTTGTGTTCTCTTGATTTAGAGAAAAATAAAGAGATGCATTGTTAGAAAAAATAGAAGAAATGCATTTGTACTTATCATGACCCTGATCTTATATTGCTAGATACTTTAAAACTTTATTAATATCAACTGAAAATACGCCCTTTGTTTATTTAGACCAAGTGCATCAAGATCCTCTCCAAAACATGGCTAAGAGTACCTACTTAGTATTGAACAAACATGGTACCTTTTTTATCCCTGACGTAATGCATCTTGACCTGACGCAATGTTTACTATGCATGAATGTTATTGCCAGAACGTTCCCAGTATTATATTACTAGAGTATTAAGCCCGTTACATACGTAGCTATAATATATATTATAGCTAGCCACCACACACGGTAGCTATTATATAATAATATTATATTTTCGCCCTTATTACGTCTGCGGTTGTCGTTTGTTTCACGTTTTTTTAAATATGTATATAAATATGCCTTGCTATTATATCTGTCCACATATTTTTATGACGTCACTCACTCAAAGATTATTATAGAGAAAATATATCGTAATAAGCCTTGCTATGAATTATATTAACATATATAATAGCTACATCTGTGTCGGGCTTTATTGTCCCACTACAGGACCAATACTCTTCTCAAACAGAGAAGACTCAAGCATTGATCACTACGTTTGCTCAATGCGCATTAGCGATCTAAGACTTATCTAAACTAAGGATTTAACTCAAAAACTACTGTTCTAATTACAAAAATTCTTTGACCAATCAAAAGCTATATTATCCCTGAGTAACTTAGACTATACATATTTATCAACTGATAAAAATAGGGATCCTTGAGAAAATACACGCGGACGAAATCGCGGGAAAAGTGCTACTTTGAATTATAAGTTCATGTTTCTGTACGATGATTTCCTTCACCTATGTTAGTAGTGATGTCCAACAAACTTAGAGAGTACAGTATTGAATTGATTAAAGCTTCATCGGTACTAGCTCGTGCCGTGTGAACCCACAATCTCGAGCATGAAAGACGCGCGCTCTAACCAATTGGCCATTAAACCAGTAAAAAAAAAATATATGTATTATATTATGTAATATATGTATTATATTTATGCCATCTGGCAGTAATGTCCCATGTCAAGCATAACATTTCTCTATAGTTACACTAAAATAAATTTCCTTGTACCGTGTATGACAAACACGTTTTCATAGAATCCATCATAAAGTACATAACTTAAGTATAACTTGTTCAGTCGTTAACAAACCGCATTGTTAAATTAAACAACTATGACGACTGCGTCTAAATGCTTTTTAATTATAATTTTGTTAATGACTGGATCTTTCCACTGACTTTCAAATTAATAATAGAATGAATAGAACTGTTCTCAACTTATAACAAAAAAAGTAAATTAAATAAAATACGTACCGTAACTCCAAGCCAAGGGTAGCATCACTACGAATATTATTCTCATCATTTCGACACGTACACTGACGATTCTAAATTCAAATGCGGAACAAGTAACACCTCTAATGGAACACAATTAAAGTATCGATACACGAGTACGTCGGTCGGATGGTCGGCGTGTTGTGTTGTGATGGTCGTCGGAACTCGCGCATTATATTAAATATTTTTCACTGCGCTTATCACATCACTAGCGACCTAACGAACTGTAGACTGTTCCACCTTTATTATAAAGACATTTATTTGATTCGATTTACATTGTTTAAATTAAATGTAATATTTTTGTTTACTGACGCGTGCGATGTATGAGCTCAGTTTTTTTTTAAATTATCATAGTGGCTGTTAAGGGGTCATCCATAAAGTACGTCACAATAATTTTCTGATATTTTGACCCCTCCCCCGTCCTTGTCACAGTTGGTCACATTTCTAAGACCCCCCTCCCTAGTGTGATGTCACATATTTTGTAATTTTACATCTAGAAACTATTATTAACTTAACAATTTCTAGATGTAACAGCAACAATACTGACAGACAAATCGTTAATGACAGGAACATTCGATGTGTCAACATCTTTTTCATCTAACCATTACCATCATCGTCATCACCCAAACAAAGAATTTCTCTGGCACGTGTAGCAGCAATACTTTGAGGACGAATCTTTTCGAAATGTGACGTCACGTAACATAGGTCCCCTCCCACCCCTTGTCACATAATGTCACACTTCGTCGACCCCCTCCCCCCCTGTCAACGTGTGACATACTTTATGGATGGTCCCTAACATCACTAAAATAATTCACTCATGATAATTTTGTTTAACTGTGTAGCTGGTAAAAGCTACTCGTGCCGCGGTCAGTGCTTGGATGGGTGACTATTTATTTCGTACCGAGACCCCTCCTTGCCTCGGAAAGCGCATAAAGCCGATGGTCCCGGCTATCACTCGTAAATCTTTGACTGTCGTTATACTTAGGTAGTCAGAAGCGTGAAAGTCAGACATCCAGTCTTAGTAGCCTTAAAAGAGGTATCGTGATACCCAGTCACTGGATTATGGAGGTCAGACAGGTAGCCACTTCATGTAAAACACTGTAATCAGCTGCATTCAGTTAGACTGGAAACTGACCCAAAATAGGAAAAAGGTAGATGATGAATGTAATATTAGTAACTTGGGTTGAAAAATCATTTTCAAGAAATATTTACTCAAAATAAACAGCACCTAATCATTGTATCTGTCAAATATGTCATTCGGTTCAAACTAATTATAAATATTTATGATTTTATCTGCCTATTGTAAAAAGTTAGGTAAGTATGTAACAAAAAGTAACTTATTATAATAATTATTATTCCATTGTTAATAGGGCCGACATCTGCGTGTGAGTCACCAACCGGTTTGCAACCTATTAAATTATACGATGGGTATAGGTGGTGTGATAAAAAAGAAATTATACGGTTAATTCAATCGGAGGTGTGCCCATTGCCCTTGCCCTTGAATGGTATCATTTTTGGAAAGCAGTGAGAGAACAACAGTGCTTTTCTGTAAAAATCTCTTGCGAGTGAGCTGTTATGTTATTACTAATATTATAAAGCTGAAGAGTTTGTTTGTTTGGTTGAACGCGCTAATCTCAGGATCTACTGGTTCGAATTGAAAAAATATTTTTGTGTTGGATAGTCCATTTATCGAGGAAGGCTATAGGCCCATGCGAAGCCGGGTCGGGTTGCTAGTTCTGTAATAATCTCTCTCAGTTAACATTGATGAAGTGAGCTGTCAGCCGATCCGTCGATCTAGCATCGACGGCTCGGATGACAGATCGGACGACATCGGACGGCTTGACAAAACGTTACAATAATAATCGATATTTAATTATTTCTGCTATTTTTATGGGCTATTTCATTTGCGTTTCAATTATTTCAAAGGTAACCACCAAGGCTTTTTAATTTTAAAATGCATAAGTAACTAAGAAACAAATGAGTGCCAAGGTATTCACGAGAATTGATGTGTAAACATGTAGCCCATGTAGGTAAGCTTGTATCGGCCTCTCGGGGGGTCTTACGGTGAGTCATCTGACGCTCGAAGTCTCAACTAGATACCCTGCCGTGAAAGTACCTACCGAGCGCTAAGACATCTTACACATAAAAAAGAAATTGTTTTAAAATCAGCTGTTATTATTATGATTGTAATGCTTTATGAGGAGCTCGTGGCTTAGTAAACGCCGTACAGATCTATCGGTCAAACTAATTGCTAATTAAATCTATACTTCATATATTTAAATACAATTTTATTCCATAGTGTACGTAATAGATTACTCTGGCTCACACACTATTCATTGTTTGTTGGAATAGAAGGAGAGGTCGTCTACTGTATTATTAATTGTAAATATGTGAACACTATGACGTGTCTTTACCTCTTTACATCATTTAGCTGTCAGTTCTTAACTTGTAATACTTTGTAATATATGATTTTTAATTTTTTATACAGGGTTACATCGTATTCACGTAACATATTATAATTCTTGTAATTATGTAAATTATTGTAAACATAATTTTTTTTAAAAGAGTATGTATGATACATACTCTTTGACTTCTCCTTTTCTCCTCAAAGAGAAAAGAAAAAAAAAGAAAGATCTTTCTTTCTTTTTTTTTCTTTTCTCTTTTCTTCTTTTTTCTTTTCTTTTTTCTTCTTTTTTTTTTCTTCTTTTCTTCTTCTTTTTCTTTCTCGAGACTACCATTTGGAATGGGCAACTAGATACAAATTTTACAATATGACGTTAAAAAGTGCCTTTAATGATCTAATTGAAATAAATGATTTGACTTTGGTCAAAGGTTAAGCTACGTTTGCCGCGTTCGGTCTGTGGATGCGAAACCATCCATTTTATACTGAGTTCGGGTTTTATACGGAAAGCGCGTAAAGCCGTTGTTCCCGGTTGTCGTTCGGAGAGAGACTTTGGAAGTCTTTATGGGTAGTCAGAAGCCAGAAAGCCCAGAAACCAGTCTTACCAAGAGGTATTTTGTTACCTTTTTTGACTGGGTTGTGGTTCCGGTAGGCAGTCGCTCTATTTAAAACACAGCTGCATTCGATTAGACTGGAAACCGACCACAACAAATATGGGAATAAGTTAGGCAGATGATGATGATATATCGATCCCTAGTATCGCGTCGATTGACAGTTTATACTCGTAGAGTTTATTGAGGAAGATTGCTAGCAATACTGTGATTTTACTTGACGCTTGTGGATTGATAGGTTGTAATAAAATAATTAAGGGGGTCTAGATTTATTTAACTAACTAACAAACTATGTGTGTGATTCTAAAGTTGAGAAGTTAGGGAGCTCAAAATTAAACAAAAATAACTAAAAGGAATAAGATTCGGGCGCCAGAGCTCACTAGGTAATTTAAAACAAAGGGGATCCGGAATAGCTAAAAGGTAAAGGACAGGACTTCTAATCTAGGTCGGAGATTTCTGAAATTAAGCTGCAAATTCTTTAACAATAGCTCATTTATTTCTATCGCAGGCCGTATGGCGAACACAATAATAGAAAATTCCTTTCTTTTGAAGGGCAAGTTGTTTTATAACTATTAAATGCTATAACTAGCGTTTATGTTTAAGTTGTCAGTATTGCACGTTTTTAAGTGGAAACTACGAGAAAGAATTTAAGTTAACATACCACAGGCTTCGAGAAAAACTTATTTAAATTAAACCTGATTGGAGACACGAGGTGAAGCGCATCAGCTCATCCATGATGAAGTTAAATTTTAAGATGAAAAAAATCCAAAATATAAGTAAGAACGCCTTTGGGGCGATCTTAACGAAAACTAAAACAATGCCAATCACTCGTGCTATGGGCACACTCAATACGCGATGGCGATATAGGAGGATTTCCCAAAATATTACCGTTGCACGGCTGCTGACATCACTACCAAGTGGTTCCAAGCAGGGGTGGACCCTTAAAATATTCCAATCTAATGATTGGCACGGAATAGAATTTTATTCGTGCTCCATCTTGGTGACTTCGGTCGGAAAAGTGAAGGCTACATATCCCAAACCGGAAACGTCAAAATAATCTGACAGCCGGGGAAATAAGGTCCAACTGTCAAACTGATGGTCTATGGTTTTATCGATTACTCTACTAAATCCTAGCCAATCTATCAAATATCTAAAGTGTGTGTGTACTGCATTACCGTGAAAACTTCCAAAAAATGACGAGAGAGGTCGACACTATGTAGCGAGTAGAAAATACTCGTTACAAGGTAAATGCACCCGAAGGAAATTTTTTGTAAAATAAGACCAGCAGTGCTATTCTGTTACAATCTCCCTCGGTGGACACCTAGGTGAAGTGAGCTGTCATCCCATTGTAGTACTTCCCCTAGGTGTTCACCGAGGGAGATTGTTACAGAATTGACATACAGGTACTGATTTATTATTTAGTCTTTGAATTTTCTGTGTTTAGATAGTCCCACATGTAACCCATGAGCATTTCCTTTGGTATTTTTTTTTATGAACGACCTAGTATGGTAAAGTAGGTACCTACCTGTAGTGTTATTCTGTTACAATCTCCCTCGGTGAACACCTAGGTGAAGTGAGCTGTCATCCGATTGTAATGCTTTTTAAATCCCTAGCATCGGGACAGATGACAGCAAATATAAAAAAATGAAGAATGAAGATGAATATATTCTGACAGCCGCATTCGAAGGTGGAAGTAATTTCTGTAACACACACAAAACTAAATAAATAATAAAGTGACTGGTGGCTGGTGACTGGTGGCTGGATTGATTTCTCCATTGCCTTTAATGCCGTCACTGTCAATGATATTCTCATATTCTTCCTCTCACATCTGATGGTTTCCTGTTCGGGGACGTCAGCAGTCGGTCCGCGTTGACGAAGCTCATCGAGTTGGCATGGTCTGGATGCTGGGGGTCCATTGCTATTCTCTATCTCAACCAATTTCATTACTCACTGTCATCGGTGTTCGTATCATCTTTATGCCGGTGATCTTCAATTGTAATCAGCTACGCGGGCGTTGGGGGTTTATCGGACGTTATACTTCCCCAGCTGCCGCGCGTTGCTTTCTTAGCCCAGCCGAACTTGGCTCTGCCGAACATAGCGGAAACCGAGACTTGGATGGACCCCTCCCCCCCCCTCTCTTCCTCCGATTATTTCCAATAGTACCGTCATTCCCAAAAGAAAACACGCGGCAATCGAAATCGAATTCGATCCAACCGAATCGATCGGAATCGTAGCGGTACTCGACACTTGGTTGGCAGGGAGCCAACGGAACTTTGCGATCGACTATGGTCGCCTGCCGAACTTTAGCCCTGTCGAACTTAGCCCTGCCGAACTTAGCCCTGCCGAACTTAGCCCTGCCGAACTTAACCCTGCCGAACTTAACCCTGCCGGACTTAGCCCTAACGAACTTAGCCCTGCCGAACTTGGGCAATGACGAACTTATCCCTGACGAACTTAGCCCTGCCGAACTTAGCCCTGGCGAACTTAGCCCCTTAGCCCTGCCGAACTTGGGCACCGACGAACTTAGCCCTGGCGAAGTTAGCCCTGACGAAATTAGCCCTGCCGAACTTGGGCACCGACGAACTTAGCCCTGACGAACTTAGCCCTGACGAACTTAGCCCTGCCGAACTTGGACAATGACGAACTTAGCCCTGCCGAACTTAGGCAATGACGAACTTAGCCCTGTCTAACTTAGGCAATGACGAACTTAGCCCTGACGAACTTAGCCCTGCCGAGCTTAGCCCTGACGAGCCTGGCCTGACGAACTTAGCCCTGCCGAACTTAGCCCTGACGAACTTAGCCCTGCCGAACTTAGCCCTGCCGAACTTAGGCAATGACGAACTTAGCCCTGCCGAACGTAGGCAATGACGAACTTAGCCCTGACGAACTTAGCCCTGACGAACTTAGCCCTGCCGAACTTAGACCAGACGAACTTAGCCCTGCCGAACTTAGGCAATGACGAACTTGAGCCTGACGAACTTATCCCTGACGAACTTATCCCTGCCGAACTTAGGCAATGACGAACTTAGCCCTGACGAACTGCGCCCTGATGAACTTATCCCTGACGAACTTAGCCCTGACGAACTTATCCCTGACGATCTTATCCCTGCCGAACTTAGGCAATGACGAACTTAGCCCTGCCGAACGAAGGCAATGACGAACTTAGCCCTGACGAACTTAGCCCTGCCGAGCTTAGCCCTGACGAACTTAGCCCTGCCGAACTTAGCCCTGACGAACTTAGCCCTGCCGAACTTAGGCAATGACGAACTTAGCCCTGACGAACTTATCCCTGACGAACTTATCCCTGCCGAACTTAGCGAACCCGTCAGTACGGATTCATGCCGCAAAGCAGCAGCAGCATATTAACAAGAAACTGGAGCAGAAAAAGATAGTTACGCTTGTGTCCTTAGACATTAGAGGGAGCAATTGATAGCGCCTGGTGGCCAGCGATAAGAGTCCGTCTGGCGGAGGAAAAGTGTCCAATAAACCTTAGGCGGGTCATAGACAGCTACCTCAGTGACCGAAAAGTTGCAATCAGGTACGGTGGGGAAGTATAGCAAAAACACAAACAAACACACACACAACAGGGCTCAATTGGGGGTCCAATTTTATGGAACTTAGTGCTAGACTCACTCCTAAAAGCAGCTGAAAATAGGGGAAACTATATTCAAGCTTTCGCCGACGATGTTGTCCTAGTTTTCGACGGAGAGACCGCACAAGAGGTGGAGCAGTGTGCCAATGCCGCTCTCAGCCATGCTCTGGCGTGGGGTGTCGAGAATAAGTTAAAGTTCGCGCCGCACAAAACAACCGCCATGGTGATAACCTGAAAACTTAAATATGACACACTACGCTTGAGCATGGGGGGATCGACATTGGCATGTCGAAAGAAATAAAGCTTCTGGGCGTTACCATAGATGAGAAACTTACCTTCAACACCCACGTCTCACTCGTATGCAAGAAGGCAATTGCGATCTACAAACTGTTGTGTAGAGCCGCAAAAGTCAGTTGGGGACTTCACCCGGTGGTACTGCGAGTGATGTATGTGGCGGCCATAGAGCCCATTATACTCTACGCCGCCAACGTCTGGGCTGCACAGGCCAAAAAGCTAGGCATAATTAAAAAACTAGGAACAGTCCAGCGTGGTATCGCCCAGAAAATCTGCAAGGCGTATCGCACGGTCTCCCTGAACTCGGCACTGATGTTGTCTGGGTTGCTCCCCCTTGACCTCCGAGTTCGTGAGGCGGCATCACTTTACGAGGCCAAGAGGGGAGTGCCCCAGGTGACACTGCGGGACAGGGAGGTCGAGCGAATGGCTACTGCTATGGAGGGTCCCCATCCCGCGGCACGTGACATCTTGCGATTAGACAGCCTGGTAAATCAAGAGCAATTAGACAACTGCAACTTTCACGTCCGTATCTTTACGGACGGGAGCAAGATTGGAGGAGGGGTTGGCTGAAACCAGAGCCCTCAAACTTGCTCTACCAAACTACTGCACAGTTTACCAGGCTGAACACCTAGCAATAGCAAGGGCGACGAGAGAAAGGGGAATGCCAGGCCGCCATAGTGACTTAGGCCCTGAGTGCCCACATGTAAGACCGAATGCTAATATTAGTATAGACCACAAATAGTTTATTGGCAAAAGAAACTTATTAAAAAAAGTCAGAGTTTCCAAACTATAAGGTTTTTTATTTTTTAATGTGCCGTACACAAGTGTTATAAAGTTTTTGCAAACTCTTCCTACATAACATAATTATTATAGCATATTATAGTATTTGAGATTTTAGATGGTAATATGCTCATCTTATTTGCATATTTATATTCCAGTTGTGAAACTTATTTCTTATTATATGTCCCACCCATCTTTGTATAAAAGATTGAACTTCAAAGATTTCTAATGGATGTCTTCGCATTCTTGATATGTTTAAATTACAATTAACACAGCGTACATATCCACTTGTAACAGTTGTTTGCTGTGAAGAACTCGAACCTGGTTGAATGCCGGGGTCAACGATAGGTACTGACATCAAATCCAAGTTATCGCGGGGGTTGTCGTTATCAGCAGGAGCGGAATCCATATTCAGGCCGTGGTCGTCAGGCTTAGGAGAGTCGCCAGAGTCAGTATTCATGGTCAGAAAAGTCGATTTTTATTAGCAAAATACACGCACAGATCACTATGATGCAAAGGCAAGCAAAGTAATGTAAGTAAATAGCTATTGACACTTCTATTGTCAATTGACAAGTTTTAGTGTTGCCATTACATAAAAAAAAAGTATCGATCGGCGCATTATGTAGATCATTGAATTTATTATAATAAGTATTCTAAGTCGATTATAAATCGCTATTATGGTTTAGGATTATATTCAAATGAAACTGATTTTCTATTTACATGAAAAAACGTAATTCCACTTTATTCAGTACAGCCACAGATACATAGATAATATCAAAATCGTAGGTAAGGTTCACAGGTAATAGACGTGAGCGTAACTAATTACCTTTTTAACATAATAGTTACTTTTATTTATTTTTTAATGTTTCCAACTTGTATTGCGTCGTGAATAGCAGAGTTAATTACGTAAAATTTTTATAAGTTTTTTCAATAAAACGAATTTCGTGGGCAGTCTTGGGCCTAAAATCGGCATTCCCCTTTGCAAGCTCAAGGCATGTTCTTTTGGAATTTTCAGCGACTCAATGGCGGCTCTTCAAGCAGTAACGAATCCCGGTTCGCTCCACCCTCTTGCTGTAGAAGCTAGGGATAACATAAGATAACAAGGTGGTAAACTTGTTCTGGATTAAAGTTCACGTGGGGCTACTAGGGAACGAAACAGCTGACCAGTTAGCAAAAGAGGCCGCTGAGAACTCCAAAAGAAAGCCCGACTATGATCGATGTCCGATCTCATTCATCAAGCGCTGCATACGTATGGCTTAAGCTTATGGAGTGATTCGCAGGATGGGAACGAATAGTTTACCACCTTGTACCTGACTCGCTTCAGGTGCAAGGACTAGGAAATTTTATTTGACTGCCCACAGTTTGAGAACCACCGCTTCAACGTCGAGAATAAATTAGGCACTAAAATAACAACAAACAACATAAACGACATTATAAAAGGTAAAAATGCAGAAATATTCTTAAATATGTAACAAAAATTGTAATTGAACGAAATAAAACCGCATAAGCAAATATGCTTGCTTGTTTATTGTATTATATTAGAAGCTAGCATAGAAATAAGAAGTAGTAAAATAGGAAATAGCAACAATTTATACGAGTATAAGAAATAGTAATAAACCTAGAATAAGTATCAATAAGACCCGCCGAAGTCGCCGAGTCGTATCCGCCTGCTCTGTAACACTAGAATAAGGATAAAACTAAGAACTGTAGATTATATAACTGATATGAATAGTATAAACCTGTAATTTAACACGTATACGCTCCGAGAGCTTATGTCGGAGATACATGTAGAAAAAAAAAAAAAAACTTAGCCCTGACGAACTTAGCCCTGACGAACATAGCCCTGCCGAACTTAGCCCTGACGAACTTAGCCCTGACGAACTTAGCCCTGCCGAACTTAGCCCTGACGAACATAGCCCTGCCGAACTTAACCCTGACGAACTTAGCCCTGCCGTACTTAACCCTGACGAACTTAGCCCTGCCGTACTTAGCCCTGACGAACATAGCCCTGACGAACTTAGCCCTGCCGTACTTAGCCCTGACGAACATAGCCCTGCCGAACTTAGCCCTGACAAACTTATCCCTGACTAACTTAGCCCTGTCGAACTTAGCCCTTGTTAGAAATGTAAACAGAACGCAACCATTACGTGTCACTATGTTAGTGACCTGTGTCTTGAGCTGTCAACTGACAGACTACCTTCTTTTTCGTTGCCTCTCTGTGTCGTACGGTTCTGATGTCACAGAACAATAAAATTCCTTTTATTGTAATCAATCTTGTCTGATTTGCTCTGATCTAGCAGGTTATGGGCCCAGGTCATTTACGCGAGTAGAAATACAGTGGTATTTAGGCGGATTTTCCACGAAATCAACTGGCATAGAAAACGGTTGACGGCGTGAAAAACAAAAGAAAATCGGCAAGATGCCAGCAGGGTCAGGTCCTGGACCATCGGGTTCTTCGAGCATAATTTCCATCGACAAACTTAAGGGCGGACTTAACCTGGAAATTTATGATGAAGATGATCCTAATCCACGAGGACCTATGGGACTGCGTCAACTCCATGGGCACAGATGACAAGAAGCAACAGCGAGCTTTGGCGAAAATTGCGTTGTCGGTGCAACCTGCAGCAATACCTCACATTCGTAATGCTAAAAACGCTCATGAAGCATGGACACAATTGAAAAATGCTTATGAGAGCAGAGGTTTGACTCGGAGGCTTGGGTTACTAAGAACCCTCTTCAGGATTAAACTGGATGAATGTGAAAGTATGGAGGCTTACCTGAACAAAATATGCGAAATTTCACAACAACTGAGTGAAATTGAAGCAAAACTTGAAGACGACTTCATCGCTGTGATAATGCTAAGCGGTCTATCGAGAGAACAGCAACACGACTTTGTCAAGCGAAATAGTAAAGGCAAAGTTGTTGCAGGAGGACCTTCGCAGGGACGACAAGACTGCGAGAGACCGGCCGCGGGGCCGCGGGGCTGCGGGCCTTGGTTGCTCAGAAACGAGGACCGAAATGTTTCCGATGCAAAAAATCAGGACATTTTATTAAGGATTGTCCTAAGGGAAGCGGGACAAAGAAGACTCTTAAAAAAAATACGGAATCTTCGAAGGCGTTTCTTACGGCACTATCGGTGGACATCAAACGGGATGTGTGGTACATCGATAGTGGTGCAACGCAACATTTCTGCAGAGACAAGACCATCATGAGAGACTTTGTGAATGACAAGTCACTTGAGGTCAGCGTAGCAAATGGTGATAAGTTATTTACGGCTAGACGTGGTTCGGTTCAGGTGCAAATGAAGAATGGTGAAACTAAGACAATTAGTAATGTACATTATGTGCCTAATTTATCAGCCAACTTGTTGTCAGTAAGTGCAATAATACAGAAAGGTTTCAAAGTGGTGTTTAGTTCGAGCAGTTGCCAAATTTATGACGGAAAGATAGTTGTGGCATCTGCCACTCTTTGTGATGGTGTCTATCTGATATACACTGTAGAATCTGATCCTATGAAGTGTAATTTTACGGAAAAAGTAGATTCCACTTGTACTGCAGGGTCAGACAGTTCCGTCAGGGCCTCGACAGGCAACCAGTTTGGTAGGGGTTGCAGCGGTACAACACCAGGTGCTCCAAAAGCTGTTAAGACAGGTTCTGGAGAGGAGAGGGGTGCGATGTCTGGATTGACTCAAGAGGTCTGGCATCGTCGCCTCGGTCATCTCAACCACCGGAGTATAAAGTTATTAAGGACAGGTATGGTAACAGGCATTTCCTATGAAATTACCGATTTTAAGCAATGTGTTGTTTGCATAGAGGGGAAACAGACTAGGTTACCATTTCCAAAGAAATCTTTCACAAGAGCTACAGATGTTCTAGAGTTAGTTCATACAGATCTGTGTGGGCCTATGCCTTGTGCGTCATTTAGTGGGTGTAGGTACTTTCTTACATTCATAGATGATTATTCAAGAAAAACATTTATTTATTTCTTGAGAGGAAAGCACGAAGTCTTTGAAAAGTTCAAAGAATGGAAAGCATTAGTGGAAAACCAAATTTATAAGAAATTAAAAGTAATCAGAAGCGACAATGGTGGTGAATATCTTAACAATGTGTTCCAGAAATTCCTAAAGGCCAATGGCATTCAGCACCAGACAACGGTGCCGCACTCGCCGCAGCAAAATGGAGTTGCAGAGCGTGCCAATAGAAGCATCGTTGAGAAGGCACGCTGCATGCTTCAGGGAGCAGGCCTGGAAAAGAAATACTGGGCTGAGGCCATGAACACGGCCGTGTACCTGAAGAACCGTTCGCCAACCATTGCTGTAAAAGGCTGCACGCCAGAGGAGAAGTGGACAACCAAGAAGGTATCCATTTCACACTTACGTACATTTGGTTGCGACGCCTATGCTCATATACACAAGCGCAGAAAGCTTGATCCAAAGGCACAGAGGTACATATTTGTGGGCTATTGTGAGGACACTAAGGGTTATAGATTATTAAACCCTGACCGCCCGGGGGATATCATTAAAGCTCGTGATGTCACATTTCTAGAAAATAGTTTTAGTGAGGAAAATGTGTCAAATGATGAAACTTTTGACCTTAAGTCATTTGAAGTGGCTGATGATAATCAGGTTCATTCTGATGACACAATTATAGATCAGGGTGAACAAAGGGATAGTAGGCCTTGTGTTATCTCAGTACATGATTCTGAAAGCGAGGATGAGAGCTTAATAAATGATGATCCGGCGGACAAAACTTATGTTCCAGACGAGAATGATGATTGTTCAACATCTTCAAATACACAGACTAACAGCGACTCTTATGAGGATGGAGAGTCTTTTCTGGCCGCAGCTCATCTTATCAGCGGTATGCAGGTAGACACAGATGAACCCCGTACGGTGCAAGAGGCACTGAGCGGTTCAGAAGCTGAGCAGTGGAAACGAGCCATGCAAGATGAGTATGATTCGTTTATCACCAGTAAATGCTGGACCCTTGCTGAACGTGATGTCGGGCAGAAACCCATCAAGTGCAAGTGGATTTTCAAGAAGAAACGTGGCGTCAACGGTGAACTTGTAAAGTACAAAGCTAGGTTAGTAGCGAAAGGGTACACTCAAAAGTACGGTATCGACTATGATGAAACCTTTTCACCGGTCGTGAGGTACTCAACCCTTCGTACTCTACTGGCTGTTGCTGCTGAATGTGCCATGGAAATTGAACACCTCAATGTTAAGACAGCATTCCTAAACGGTGAGCTCCGTGAGACTGTGTACATGGAACAGCCTGAAGCTTTTGTGTTGAAAGGTAATGAAAATAAAATTTATAAACTTAATAAGGCAGTGTATGGCCTTAAACAAGCCTCAAAAGCTTGGTATGGGAAGATAAATACGATTTTTGTAGAGAAACTTAGCTTTGAAAAGTTTTCTTCAGAACCATGTGTTTTTATGAAGAAGCATGATGGAACTATGACCATTATAGCTCTTTATGTCGATGATATAATCTTATTTTCAAACAACAAACAGGAAAAGTTGAAGATTAAAAAGGAGCTCATGGCCCAGTTCGAGATGAAGGATCTAGGACCAGCTCATCACATCCTTGGCATGAAACTATGCGGAAAAGATGGCAAGTTGACTTTGGATCAGTCTAGTTATATTCGAACAGTATTAGAGCGTTTTCAGATGTCTGACTGTAAGCCAACATGCACTCCCATGGAATCTGGGTTGAAGCTTGTAAAAGCAGATAGTAAAGAAAATAATTTTCCGTATAGATAATTGGTTGGATGTTTGATGTACATTGCTGTCTGCACAAGACCAGACATTGCTCACGCAGTCAGCATACTCAGTCAGTTCAATGATTGCTATGCTGAATTACACTGGAAGGCAGCAAAACGGGTGCTTCGATATCTGAAAGGTACGGTTAATCATTGTCTTACTTACGAAAAGAGTAGCATGGCTGTCAGCGCCTACGTTGATGCAGATTGGGCCGCCAATGAGATAGATAGGCGATCATTCACTGGATTTGTCTTTAAAATAGGTAAGTCCACAGTATCATGGGAAAGTAGAAAACAGAAGACAGTCGCTCTTTCCAGCACGGAGGTGGAGTATATGGCACTCTCTGATGCATGTAAAGAGGCTTTGTTTATCAGAACTTTCTTGTATAAATGTTTAGGTACCAGTTGTAAGATTGCTATGTATAACGATAGTCAATCGGCACAAAAACTTTGTGTTAATCCTATGTATCATGCTAGAACTAAGCATATTGATGTGCGACATCATTTTATTCGAGAAATTGTAAAGAAAGGTATAATTGATTTAAATTATTTACCTACTGATCAAATGACGGCTGATATTTTGACTAAACCTTTAACAAAAGAGAAAACTGAAAAATTTGTTAATCAGCTTTGTTTAACAGAGATAATTTGAATATTATTATACCTAAGGTGCTGTGTATGTATAGGTACTATAATAAAGTGTAACTTGTTATTGCTGATGAATTTTATAATATGTTTATTTTGTACTTATTGAATACTTGTGCAAAGATCTTCTTATAAAGTGATATTTTGTATTATGAAATGTTGTCATCTACATCTACACTTCTACACTAATATTATAAAGAGGAAAACTTTGTTTGATTGTAATGAATAGGCTCAAAAACTACTGGACCGATTTTAAAAATTCTTTCACTATTCGAAAGCTACATTATCCACGAGTAACATAGGCTATATTTTATTTTGGAGAAGAATAGGGTTCCGTAAGATATTTGGGTTTTTCGGCCACAAGGTGTAAAAAAACAACCAGAAAAGTTACTTATTTTGCGTACGCTGCCTAAACTATAAAAGATAGAACCATAAAATGTTCTAATTAATTGTTGATCTTATAAATATCTACAAAAAAGTCCGCGACACACTATATCTATCTATGTCGAATGAGGCACAACAACCATTTTTTTATTTAAAAATCTTGAATTTTTTTTGGACTACATTTAAACGCGTTTATTTTACTCATGCTATTAATCCTTATCAAAATAAACTATTTCATCACTAAGTACAGTTTATGTAGATAATATTTGGTCTTTGAATGATTAAAATTGAACGTTTGGTTTTGAAGTTATGGCGAAATTAAAATATTACGATTTCTGCTGCTGCACTGCGCGTTGCGAAGTGGGCGTCACCAAGGCGGGGGTGCGCGTGCGGGAGGGGAGTTTAGATCTATGAGTAAGGTACGCGCGGGTCAATCGCGTGGTCGGCTCCCTACGCAGCGTGCGCGAAGTCTAATAATTTTCGTGCGTTTTTATTAGATTTTGTTCTTAAAACTACACCTACGCAAAAGTTCTTCTCAGAGCTAACCAACAGTTCTTTTCAGGGCTAATCCATCTATATATGACAGAGTTATGCCCGAACACACATAAAAAAAAAATATATATATATATATAAACATTCGAATTGATAACCTCCTCCTTTTTGATGTCGGTTAAAAATGGTACCGTAGCAAAAATTGTTCCAAGTGATGAGCATTTTCTGCTGAGAGAATAAATTTGAAGATCTGGAACACCTGATGTGGAACTCCAAGAGCCCAGCTACACCATAACACATATATTAATGACGTCTTAGTAAAAGTTGTTCGGTCTGATGAGCATTTCCTGTTGACTTATAAAAATCGAAGATAAGAAACATCTTGTAATTTTTAAAATTTCACTGTAAAGTTATTACTAATTTCACTGTATATTATAATAAGCTGGGAGTACCTCCACGCGGTGAAGGCGGTGACAGTTTAGGACTGATTTTTGATGACGATGATATATCATTGAAAATTTGACCCTACTGGCCTCCCAAACTCAAAACAAAACTCCCATTTTTATTTTTTATTTTATCGAATAAATATGCCTTTGGGCTTATGTTATTTGAGTGTTTAATTTCCTTTTCCATTTATCTTCGTGACACGGTAGCCTACCCGGTAACGCAGGGGGCAGTCACTTACATTTTAATTGATCAGGTATCTTCACAATAAAACTAATACCATGCCTAGAAAGAGGTCAAATCTTTCCCAATGTTCCAAAGGAGCTAAAAGATTGAGGATCATAAGTTCCCAAGAATCTACCGAAGAGCGTCCGGAGAGACTTGATGCGTGTTCGAGATCATTAGGCTGCAACTCGCTCCGTGGAAACCTCTTCAAATCGCGAAGCACGTCTCAGCGTATTTACACATATCTACATCCAGGTCTCTAGAGACCAGTGAAGAATATGATGCGTGACTGACCGCTGATCGTGAACATCATGCAATTGCTCTTGAGTTCCAAGCGTATCTACGCATCGACTTCTAGGTCTCTAGAGACAAGTGGGGAACGTTATGCGCGACTGACCGCTGATCGTGAACGTCACGCATTGTCTCGCGAGTCGCAGATGTTCACGGATAGAGAATTGCGCTTGAGTTCCAAGCGTATCTACGCATCGACTTCTAGGTCTCTAGAGACAAGTGGGGAACGTGATGCGCGATTGACCGCTGATCGTGAACGTCACGCATCGTCTCGCGAGTCGGAGACGTTCACAGATAGAGAATTGCGCTTGAGTTCTCAGCGTATCAACGCATCTGTTTCTAGGTGTCTAGAGACAGGTGCGGAACGTGATGCGCGACTGTCCGCTGATCGTGAGCGACATGCATTGTCTCGCGAATCGGAAACGTTTACCGATACAGAATCACGCTTGAGTTCTCAGCGTATTCGCACATCTACTAACAGGTCTTTTGAAACGAGTGATGAACGTGATGCGCGACTAACTGCTGATCGAGATTATCATACATTGTCCCGAACACGCACACAACAAAATATTTATAATCAGTTCGAAAGTGAGAGAGAAAGAATTGCTGGAGTACGCCATGAAGAGACAGAAGAAGAGCGCAACGAACGTTTGAATTCTGATCGACTTCGACATTCTCTGAACAGAATGTCGATGTCATCTGAAGAATCGGATGTGTCTCAAGATATAGCCGTAGCGTAGGGCATGGCGACCGTGCTTGGGTTGATAAGGAACGGAGTGCATTTACGTATACTCCTATGATTGACTACGCCACATGTTCCGCCATCGGAGGTATGATTCAAAATTGTACTTTTTGAACGTCTCGAATCGTCTCGCGCATCCCGTTGTTTTCCCGTCCCCGGGCTCTTAGAATTCGACATCAGACGTTTCAGATCTATGATTTTGCCGACCCCGTTGTCGCTGGCATAAGCAACAGGATCCGCGTACGAAGTCGCGGGCAGAAGCTAGTGTCTTATAAAGTCGGTTTCTTGTTTAAGGGTGGCTTTTCCTTCGGCGACCACCAAAGTCATGCCGTCGCTGTTGATAATCGGCTGCCCAACCAATAGATTTATATTCCCCATATCCACATTTAATAATTGAGCGTTACAGGGGATAAGTATGCCATCGATTTCCAGCTGGAAAACTACTTCCCCGCAGCTAGGTAAATGTTCTCCAGAGAATCATTTGAGGACGGTGTTAGACGGGTTGATTTTGAGATTCAGTAGTTTTGACACGTGAATACGCACGTTAACTTGACTGCCGGTATCAATGTAAGACTTAACGTATATGCCATTGATTTTTACCGTTTTTTCGTAGATTTTGTTGTGGATCTGTATAAACTTGATTTCTTTGACTTTATCATCGGCTGGTGTTTCAGGTTTCGGGGCGTTTACGCAGCGCGTAGAAATGTGGCCTTGCTTACCGCACTTGAAGCATGTTCGCGAATCTGGATATGGGCAGTTACGTAGTATGTGGCCCGTTTCTTTACAGCGCGGACACGGGTCTGTATCAGGGTTAATAGGGTTATATTTTTTATCGTTTCCTTGTCGATTATTGATATCCTTTGGCGCACGTATTCCGCTTGATGTTGACGGCGGTTGGTAGTCATCCAGTGCACAAAGAAACCCTTCGTATAATTCTTCAGGTAGGGCGCACTGGTAAGCTCTCGCATTCGCTTGGAGTGATTGTGGTAGACCGCGAATGATGCAGGAAACAGTGGCGTTGTCGGACAACTTACACCGAAAGCACATGGCCACTTTGTCCTGGTAGTATTTCGTCATCAATTCCGTAGCTTGTTTCTTCTTGATCATCATCTCTTCTAACATGTTCCCGAAACCACGATGTCTGGGAAACGCGCGCATTAACATCTGCTTCCAAATTTCCCAGGAATAATCGTATTCATCAAGACGATTGTACCATCTTCGAGCTCGACCTCTTAATCTCTCTTGCAGGCAAAATGACTTCGTAGTTTCACTCCAGCCATGAATTTCGCCGAGTTGATCAATCACTTTGAGCCATGCTGACACAGTAGTGCATTCTTCACTGTCGGGGTCGAACTCTGGTATCATCTGGTATCTGGTATATCTGGGATAATTGCAGCAACTAGAGAGAGAAAATGAGCTCGCATGGCATCAAATAGCATTTCCCCCACCGGAGGCGTCCGGTAGTTATGGCGGTAGCTTGGATGGCTTGGCTTGGCTAGGATTGGCTGGCTTGAGTGGCGTCCTATGATTGGCTCAGGCGGTGTGGTGTAACACACGCTAGAAATCTGCGATCTTCTGACAACCTTCAGTCACTTTGCCTTTCTCATACTTCTGATTTTGTTAATTCTTCCTTTCATTTCCAAGTCCAGGAATGCGCTTTCTCTCGAATAAGCGGAAATTGCTCTTACTCTTTTCCTTTTTTATATTTTTTTTTCTTTTATATTGATTATGTAGTTTATATATTCGTAAGTTTATCTCTTTTTAACTTTTTTTATATTATTTTTTCATTTGCACCTGCCATGTTATCTCTTCATCACCCTTGGTTGAATGCCTAATAAAAAAAAAGTAAGTAAGTAAGTAGTAGTAAGTATAAATAAATAACTTTAAACATTTAGGTAGGTATAGTAGCAACAGATAGGTAACTGAGAAAATCGCAAACTTAGGTAAGTAACAGAAAATAAATTTAAAAGAGATCTCCTTTTATTTAAAGTCGGTTAAAAATACCTTTTTTGGATATCCTGTTCTATGGATTCGGCGAAGTCCACGTTTTGTATCGTACATGTCAGTCTTATCAAAATGCTCTGAACAAACCACACTAGATGAGCATGGCTGCGATTGTGGTTCATTTCGGCTCAGTCTTACAGCAGCTACCCATTCGTTTCTTATTAAAATATTTGTTGTTTTTTATTTGATAGTAAAATAGAAGAATATGAACTCAAGAATTTGAACAAAAACATAAGCAAATTAAAAAATAAATATCTACCAAGGTTTGAATGTATACGTAACATAAAATCACATAGGTCCACTATATTTAATTATTTTTGTACGACTACAATCTATTTACCCACAATTTGGGCTATTAGAAAAAAAACTACTGACAACACTTTCCCGGTACGTCTCTTCGTGACAATGACATTACCTACTTTGAATAACCTTAAAATAATTATTGATTGACAAAAAAATATGTTGTTTTGTGCATACTTACGAGTGAAGTCTGAAGGAATACCTTCAGACTTTTTGTTCACTTTGGAACAAAAACTTTTCTATCGCACAAACTACGACGCCCCGTGAGATAGATGGATGCATGTGTGTTCGTGAGCGCGTGTGTTTACTTGAAGTAGCAGAGTTTTGTGGCTTCACTAATAACAAAGGCCGTGCGTTATCTATAGTAGGGGAGCCCAAGAGGCTAAATCGGGATTTACTCGAGCATCGTGGAGATCTATTGGATTGTGAAGATTTTTTTTTATTTTTTCATAGGAACTGGTATTTATTGTTTTTAAGTATAAATTAGTTGTTTTTTAATGTATTGTTTTTAAGTAAAAAAAATAAAGTACAAAATTTACAAGAATAATAAAATAGAAAACCTAAAGCATTAACTAAAAAAAAAAAACAAAAACCTAACACAATAAAGCATCATAAAATTCGTCCACATCGCCGTCAACTGGAAATGTACCCAAGAGACTGGCAGCATTGCCAAGTTGGATAGCAATGCTTAATCTCTGACCAAGGTAAAAACCAGCTCTTGAGTCACGGGAAGTGTCAACCAACCTTTTGGATATTTCCTTAAAAAGAAGATGTGCACTCGGACCCCACGACCCGAGGGTTTCAACCCCAAACGGTTCGAAAATAACGTTCGATCCAAGGTTACTATACTTTTGCCGTTTGAGGTCTACTGCAGCCGCAGCAGCAGCACCAGCACGGGATGTTGAACTAGGAAGATGGGATGGCGCAAGAGTATCGACGCACGTAGCGTCCCACACTAGAGGAACTTCCCAACTTCCAAGGAAATAGAGACATGCCGTCCGGTCTCTTGTCATAGTCGCGTGCCAAGCCATTGGGTTCTAAGACAGCCGGAACGCCGACGGCGACGAGAGCACGTCGAATAATGTCATTAATATTCGCGTGCCGCGCTATGCGACCGATACGCACTCCGGCTGCACGACAGGCCATGGTGTCCAAAGCTGTTGACAGCTTCCCCACAGCGACAGAGATGAATAAAATTGTGAAGATTAGATGCTGAAAAGAAAAAAAAGGTTATGAGATGTATGCACTTTCAGTGGTGGGGGAAGCGTGTACAGGTTTTCAAAAATGTAAAAAAAAAACCGTCACATGGAAATACTCGAGCGCGTCAGATATTAACAGTGTATGCGCCCTACGTGTTTCTGGTAACGGAAAAATGTTAATCTGCCGGTTTACATGGTGGGGGTGGCCGTATGAAAGGGTAGAAAGTAGGAAAAAAATAAGAATTTTGTCGAGCGCGTCAGATATTGAGAAGGGATGTTAAGTGAACCCTCCAGAAGCTCCTATTCAAAAGACTGACGATTTGGACGAGCCCAAACGTCATGGTCGATTTTTGAAAATGCAAAAAAAATCGAGACTGCGAAATACTCGAGCGCGTCAGATTTTTATACAGACGCTTCATCTTGATGTCCTTGTCGTACTGCTGACCCATAATCTGACAATTATGTTGAGGAATTTCCTTAATCTGACGGTTAGAAAAAATATATTTTAATATATCTTTTTGTTAATTTTTGAATGTAATAATAAATTTATTTATACATTCAATTGCATACTGCATGCTTACTGCATGCTTGCTTGCATGCTTGCAGCTGCATACATGGCATATGCTTGATTACATGTTTGCATGCTTGCTGCATGCATGGTAAAAATGTGTTTTAATATCATTATGCGTTAGTAAGTTTATTCTGTAGAATGTTATGCTTAAATCATTATTATGATTAGAGAAACAATTCATAAAAAAATTATGCGTAAGCTATTATGCGAAAATATAATTAGGAGAAACAGTATGCTAAGTTATATTAGATTTTAACATTTTATCCAAATGGATAGAAAACTTGTATTTAGAAAATAAAACAGTGTACCTACTGAGAAAAAAAAAAGAAACAAATTTTTCAATCAGTTTTCATATTGGAAGTTCGGTTCGACTTGGTCGTTATCTTATATTTTCTTCATCTTCATCTTTCTTTTTTGTTGTCAACTGCTTAACCGGACTTTCCTGTGAGGCAAAATAAACTTACATGCACCACACTTTATTGATGATTTTAGCTACTTCGGCTTGTGCAAATCGGCAGATTATGCTATTTTCGTGATACGTAACTAGTTTCCTTCAAAATAAAAAGAAATTAACCGCGCTCGAGAATATCCACGAGACGATTTATTTTTGCAACTTTGTGACTCTCCCAATTCTTTATGTCACGCTCAAATTGTCAGAATATTAAAATGCGCACTTTTCTGCATGTAATTAACTTACCTTGCCTTACTCTGACGCGCTCGAGTTTTTCTGATGATCGATTTTTTTTACTAATCTGATCGGCTGTCAATATTCGACGCTACATAAAAAGCTCAGGAAAGGTGGGAGCACTTCACAAGTTGCAAGGCTGCCCCCCATATGTTAATACCTATCCTGTGCCTAAACTGGCTACACTACCGCTATGTTGATGGGTTTTGGGACTGTTATTTACTGCTTAAAGCTGGATACTTAGGTATTCAACTTACTTACCTCTATCCTCCATAGTCTATAGAAACTTATTTTGGATACTTTCAAGCTGTGCCTCTCTTTCGCACCGAGGTAAGCGAGCATTCGCTGTTCTCTCCATTTTCAACCGATTTCAAAAAAGGAGGAGGTTATCAATTCGTCTGTATTTTTTTTTTTTTGTTACCTGATTTCTTTGGACTGGGTGAACCGATTTTGATGATTCTTCTTTTGTTTGAAAGCTAGTGCTTCCCGTGTGGTCCCATTTGTTCATTAATTTGGTCCGGTTCTGACAATGGCATCCATGAGAAAACCGTATAAGTCTTAAATTTACATTAAGTATGTGCGCGATTTGTTACGCGATTACTCCGGCAAACGTAAACCGATTTTGAAAATTCTTCTTTTTACGGATAGGGGTGGTCCCATATAAATTTTATGGAAATTGATTCAGCACTTTTTGAAAAATCAACAAGTACCCAAAAATTTTACATAGTTGACGTTTTAGCTTCATCAATCTTTGTAGTAGTTAACTTTCATACTCTTCTTAATAGATTTGGAGGAGAAGGAGGTACTAAAAAGCGGAAAATAAAAAGCTTTATACAAAAAAGACAACCGCCTTCAAAAACTAAAAAGTGAAAAATAACTTTAGCACAGAACACACATTGACTTTAGTTTCGGAAGTCGGTGGGAATACAAAACAACAAACAGAACAAAGCCACTGAATTTCGAAACTAAAGTGATGAAATGTGTGTTCTGTGCTAAAGTTATTTTTCACTTTTTAGTTTTTGAAGGCGGTTGTCTTTTTTGTAAAAAGCTTTTTATTAATTATACTATTTGATATTACAGATGCCAGTACAAAAAGCTACAACAAACTGTCATGGCAGGATTTGTACAAAAGAATAAAGATGTTTAGAGAAGTTGAAATACTAATTCGTAATACTCTTGAGTACCCATAGAGTATCTTCAGGTCAGGCATTTACAATATTTTAAAAACCTCGCAATAAAAATCAATGTTGTATGTGAACAGTTTAACGAAAAGCTCATTATTTCAGAACGAAACGGCGCTGACACTAACAGTGACACTGAAAACCGCCGTTTTTACACTGAAATTGCATCGGTTTATGGGAAATAATGTCACAAATAAAGATTTTTATTTACACGCAATTGTCACATCACTTGTCTGTCAATTTGATAGATTCATTAATGTCATTTGTCACTATCTTTTATAAAACACAAAATGGGCAACGAGATTAAACGCAAAAGTGTTATTTTCATTTCGAAATATTTTATTAATGCGGGGTTTTGAAAATATGGTAAATATATCAATCTACTCCTGGCCCCTTATTCACAACCATTCGATACGTTTCCGTGTCGGTAAGGAACCGAATTCGACAAACTCATTTCCGACTTGAGTCTTCGTATCGAATTTGAACTGTCAAAATTATTCGGTTTCGGATTTGTGAATTGCGTTTGAAGGACATCTTCGATATCTTTTGACTTTAGGTTCGGTACGAAATCAAATCGAATGATTGTGAATAAGGGGCCAGGTAATGCATTCTCCGCATTGGAAAATATTTTAATCCCTCTAAATGATTTGTTTTTTTTATCATACAAATGAATGTATGGATCTTTTCAACTTTATTACTAAATCCAGAAATATTAAAGGAATATTCAATTGGGAAAATTTGACTGTTTGATTTATGGCTTGATGTGCTGACAAAACATTTGTATGGTTCAAGAAAGTTCCTCCGGAGACCGTGTGTCGTGACATATCTCTTGTCACGGATGGTTCGTAGTACTCCCAACTGCGATACATGGCCATCAGCTGTTTAAAAACATCCGGGAGCAATGTCATTGATGTTGCAATAAGGAGTTCCTTCTAGGGCTTCTCATGAATAACACACAGCACTTCGATAAGGATGTATCGGTATATTTACATTTCAATAGACATTCTATTTAAATTTCTAGATTTGTTTGTCTATGTGCCTACAATGTTTGAAGAACAATGATTTTTAGTTTTACTATTAGGGCATGTACAGAGGCCAACACATCAAGCTACTACAATCTGTCAATTTTCTTTGATAAATTTTCAACTTTATGACAAAACTATAAGGTTCATATTCAATTTGAAAAATTTGACAGTTAGGTATGGCTTCATGTGCTGGCGTCTGTACGTACCTATACGGATAAATTATTGTAATATCTTAAAACTGTAACTCAATAAATTATAGTATGAACTTCGCATAATATAATTATTCTGATTCAAATTGAAGAATCCCCATATTATTTTATTACTTCATTAAATTCTAAAAGAGTCATGGCGAGATTCATACATTCATTTGTATGAAAAAAAATCTAATTTAGAGGGTTTAAAATATTTACCAATGTGAAGAGTACATTACCAGGAGTAGATTGATATGCTTGGCATATTTTTAAAACCCCGCATAATTAAAATATTACGAAATAAAAATTACACATTTTCGTTTCATATCGATGCCCATTTTGTGTTTATAAAAAAAAAGTGACAAGCGATGTTAACGGATCTATAAAATGGCAAACAAGTGATCTGACAAGTGTGTGGAAACAAAATAATCATTATTTGTGATATTATTTCCCATAAAACGAAGCAATTTCAATGTAAGAACTGCGAAACGGCGGTTGAGTGTCACTGTTACTGTCGGTCACCATTTTGTTCTGAAATAATGAGCTTTTCGTTAAACTATTAACTTTTTTTTGCGGGGTTTTAAAAATATTGTAAATACCTGAAGATACTATTTAGGTACCCAAGAATATAAGAATTAGAATTTCAACTTCTCTAAACATCTTAATTTTTTTTGTACAAATCCTGCCATGATTCTTTATCGTATTCATTCAAATTTTTTTTAATTCCTCAAGTAGGTAGGCTTACTGTTGGCAGTGCAATTTTTTTTTGGAAAACCTTGGTTTAAATGAAGTAGTGAAGTTTTTCATTGTAGGTAGCTAGACACACAGCCCTATCTAAATATCTGAATGACAGAATTATAACAAAAGCACATTACAAACTCGGGCATTTGCGATTTGTCTGGTCCACACAGGCCGATATTTTATAATGTCTTCTTAATATAATTTCAGCCAAGTTACTTAAATATAAAACTTTAATGCTTGGATGTGACATAAACAATTATAAATAAAATGGATGATTCATCAATGAGGGTCGATTTAGCAAAGGCTTTTGTTTCAACAATTATTTTCCACGAAAGTTCAATTTCTAGAAAATATTTATTACTTGGGGGCACAATAATGCCGAACAAATCGAAACTTCTTGAAATTCTTTGTGAGAAAACAAAAGACATATGAATTAATATTTGCACAAGTGTTCAATTGCGTACTTATTTTATAATTTACTTGCTTTATTATTGTTACAAGTAGCACGAATCATTTATTTATTTATTAGCTTTTGCCCGCGACTTCGTCTGCGTGAAGGTCGGTTATCCAGCGGGAATTCCAGGTTAGGAATTCTACCGTAACTTCGACCCGCTTTGGGGAACTGCGGGCCCGAGGTCCCTGTCGCTCCGCACGGTGTGCTGAGCGTGACGACGGCCGCACCGTCAGTTCGTCGTTTATTATCGCCGTACACCGCCTTCCCGAGCATCAGTCGGCTTCCGTCTCCAGGAATTTCGTCTGGAAGATACGGGAAGTACCCCCTGGGAGTCCCTGCAGAGGTGACAATAGACGATCGTAACCCACGACCCTACAAATTTTGTGTGCCTCCGACTTCTAGCAAATTAAATGTTTATTTTTAATGGTACACATCTGTTTTAATTCATTCGCCATCTACTAGGGGAGGAATAAAACGGGTGGAGGCTACACTACATACACACACATACACAGACACACATAAATACATAGACTACTTTTTATTTAATTATCCAAATAAGGCAAATATTTGGCCAAATACGCCATGTGAAGTGCCGATACATGTGAGTGTATGTGTGCGAGTGTGTATGTGAGTGTGTATGTGTGAGTAGCGTTTCTGGCTGGCACTTCACATGGCTATTTGTATTGGCGTATTTGGCATATTTGGCAAACAATTACCATGTGTGGACAGTATATTTGACAAAGGATTGGCCTTATTCGCTTATTTGACAAATATGGCCAATACCAAATACGCGTTACCGTGCGCTTGTCGGTTTCTCGACGCACATCAAAGGGGTCAAATAGGCGAATACGCAAATAAGCCGTCCACACAATGGCCATATTCAGATGCGCATGCGCCGTCGACCTGCAAGGACGTGTAGTATTTTGTGTCTGGATTGTGAGTGCGAACTGGTATTGAAAATGAATTGGGACAATGAAACAGTTTTGAAATTCCTCGAATTGTACCAAATAAATTCGTGTATATGGGACCCTCAGAATGAATCACATAAAAATAGACAGCGCGTCAATGACGCATGGAATAATATCAAGGAAAATTTGGGGGTTGCATGCACTGTTAAAGATTTAAAAAAGAAGAAATAATCTTTAATGTCGGCATATAGAAATTATAAAAGTAAAATTAAGAAATCGGAAAGATCAGGATCTGGTTCAAGTGACATTTACCAACCTTCTTGGTTTGCTTTTTCATGCATGGATAGTTTTTTGGGATCAATTTACACATGCAACGCAACTCGAAATACTGAGGTTTGTATTGAAACATTTTATAGTTTGTAACGTTTATTTACTTAATAACAAAATAATTTTACATGTAATAAATCAACGAGGAAAGTAATTAGCAAACTCATTTCTCGTGTCTACTGGATTTCTCGGAGATCTTCTAGGAATATTAGGAATATTACGCAGAGCTGGATTGTTGGGTATATCGGTCCTCCATGATCCCTGAACTACTAAATCCTCTCCATCATATATGTCAAATGTTCCAGGTGGATTATATATAAGTGAAGAAGTCTTCTCAAGAAGTTGTGCAAAACTATACATGCCATAACAATTTTTATTGCTGGTTCTGGTTCTAATAGCAGGGGTTTACGTAGCACTCTAAACACAGAGGACAGGACTCCAAAGACATTTTCAACAACAACACGGGCTGATGACAGCCTTCTGTTAAAAATTTTTTTTTAGTGCCTTCTTGATGTGTTCCTGGATATGGTTTCATTAAATTATTGTGTAGGGCAAATGCTCCATCACCCAAAAACACATACGGTAGATTAACAATCTCATTTTGTAGAGGGCTCGGTGCAGGCAATCTCAACCTATTATTGCTCATTTTACGCCAAAGCAAAGAATTTTTTAGCACACCGCCATCGCTTATTCTTCCTTGGCATCCTACGTCAGCAAACATGAAGCAGTAGTTACTATTAACTAGGGCTAACAAAACAATGCTAAAAGATTTTTTATAGTTGTAATATTCCGAGCCGCTGTTAATTGGTGATTGTAAAACTACATGCTTCCTATCTATTGCACCAACACAATGAAGAAAACGCTGGTGGAAGCCACTTTCTACAGCTAGCCAGTCTTCTTCTACTGCAGGCAACTGTAAAAAAAATGCAGCGTTAATATTAATTTACTTTTATTTCAGGATAAAGAAACAATTGAAGAAACAGATACAACTCAAACTATTGATACTGATGAACAGAATGAATCAAACCCAACCACATCCAATCAACAATCATCCTCCATGACCCCAAAACCACTGGTCAGAAGGAGACTGAAAAATCCACCAGAGCTAATGGAAGCTAAGCAGCATATGGAGCAAGCTTTCAATTTTATGAAACAGATTTCCCAAGATCACCCAAAAAATGTAGATGATGAATGCACCATCTTTGGGCAACTTATTGCAAGAAAGATACGGAAGCTATCTGAAGAACGTAGAGATGTTATGATGGTAAAAATAAACCAGCTATTTGTAGATGAACATAATATGTTAAATTCTCCCAGACGCCCATACTCAGCTTCAACAATAACTTATACACCATCGCCACCACAACAATTCCAAGACGTGTATTCTCCTCAATCGCAGAATCAAACAGAGGAGCCAATAGAGGAATATCACACTACTGTTGATTTTTCTTCGACAGAGTATAATCCTTATAATATTCATGGTGGTTCGGCTGACATACAAACAGCACCAGTAGAAGAAACCAGCCCTACAGTTGAAGAATCTTTACTTTCTGCAAGGTCATATAGTACCAGGGAGTATATAATTCCCAACACTATTTATGACGGCCCAGCTGATACATTAAAAGATTTTATAATATTTAAACCTAAATAGGTATTCTAATTTACATGGTAACTGGAAATTATCTTTGTCTTTCATTAATAAATATTGATTGTAATTAAACATTTATTTACCTTAACTTCCTCCTTTAGAATCTGGTACAGAGCAGCGCACACTTCCATAACAATTTTTGATATGATTTGGCTTGATATTTTAAAGGTTAGATGAAGGCTTTTGTAGCTATCTCCTGAAGCCAGAAATCTCAAAGTAACTGCCAGTCTCACTTTTGAAGGAATAGAAACTCTCCATTTTGTATCCATTTTAGAGATTAGAGGTCCAATTTTTTGCAATAACAATTCGAAATCTATAATTGACATTCGGCAGCAATTATTAAATTCATTGGAGGGCTCTGCTAACAATTCTTGAAAAAAATTCTCCATAGATTCCCTAGAAAAAGAAATACATTTTATTAGTTTAGAATATTAGTTTCAAATTTCAAACTTCATAATATATTTTGTACTGTATTGTAATTAAGATTTATAACATGTAGGTACATATTACTACTATATACATATTATATTATACTATATGGGCGAAATGTATGTAAATACATGCTATGCTATGCCTGAAATAACATTATTTTATATAATTTTTTTAGCTATTTGGGATAAAATAAATTTGTCATCTACGAAAATTACTAACCTGGTTCGATTTTTATGCATAGTCAGCATCCACCAGCGCCTTGCTCTCCGTGGTTTTTGCAATACTTTGTATTTTTTCACACACAGCATGTAATAGTAACATGCATTTAAATAATAAAATCCAGCTGCAAGTTGAAACACATCCATTGTTTTGAATGCCTTCTTCTGCCAAATGTTTGTGTTTTTGTTATTTGGCAGCCATGTGTGGATGGTCGTATTTGCCTATATTTGTATACTTGCGTGTTCGTCATATATTTTGCCAAATATAGCAAACACCCAATAGCAAACACAAATAGCCATGTGAAGTGCCATTACAAAAATTGAGACAGCCCCAGTAAGTTAAAGAATACTTGTGTTGGGGTTGCCTCGCTACTTCCCTTAGTAACTACACTTCTGGACACATCTATTGGCCCACCTTAGAGTTTAGGTTTCGATGGCCCCTACCGAAATATGATTGCTAGATTGAACAAAAACTGTTGATGCAGTTTTAAACCTGATACATTTTACCATCTTTTTCGATCGTATTGTTTTAAATTTGAATTCAGAATACCATACGACATGGAGCTACGCCTAACAAGTCGGATATGCGCCTTGTTAAAGGCAATTGATTTTTGAATAAAAAACATGTTTTATCAAATAAAGGTTTAATTTAATAACGCGTGTTGCCTCCATGGGCATCTACCACAGCTCTCATACGATTAGGCATAGAGTTTATCAACCGCTCTATGAAATTTTGAGGGATCATCTCCCATTCCTCTTCTATGGCAGTTTTCAACTCCTGCATCGTCTGGGCAACTGGCTGACGAGCCCTAACACGTCTTTTTAGCTCGTCCCACATGTGCTCAATGGGGTTCATGTCTGGGCTTCTGGCTGGCCAGTCCATAACTGTGATGTTCACATCCCGAAGATATTCCCTGACGATGCCGGCCGCATGGGCTCTTGCATTATCATGCATAAAAAGGGAATTTGGGCCCACATAGTCCGCGTATGGTATCACGTGAGGTTCTAAGCACTCACGAATGTACCTTTCAGCATTTAATGTTGGCAGCCGTGGTCCTGTAACAACCTCAAGTTGAGTTTTGCCGCTCGCGGATATACCGCCCCAGACAGTCCATGAGCCACCGCCATAAGCAACCCTCTCTTCAAAGCAGCATTATGCGAAACGCTCTCCCTTACGTCGGTAGACCTTCTTCCTTCCATCATTGCCATGTAACACAATTTTAGACTCATCAGAAAAGAGTACACGGCTCCAATCTTGCTGTGTCCAATTTAAATGACTGCGTGCGAAATGAAGGCGCGCTGTTCGGTGGGCTCGCGTTAGTTTGGGCCCATTAGCTGGCTTGTGTGGTACCATATCGCGTTCTTTTAACCTTCTCCGAACAGTTCGAGCGCTCACAGATACTCCGTGGAAGTCGCGAAGTTGGTTTTGTATCTCAATGGAGGTAAGGTGACGATTTCTCAAGCTGGTCGTCACGATGAATCGATCCTGCCTTTCAGTTGTGACCCGAGATCGTGGCCTTCCTTGGCGACGAACAAAGCCGCCAGTCTCTAGGTACCTCCGATAAACATTTCGGACCGCAGATCGACTTAAATTAAGTTGAGCACTCACGTTTCTTTGGCTGTGTCCGGCCTGAATAAGTGCCACAGCTTGGGCGGCGACTTCAGGTGAAGTATCCATAGATTATTGATAGAACCTCAACTTAATGTTAAGAATAAGTAATGTTTGTTGCAAAACCAAAGATATCAATCACTTTTTCAAGAATTAAATCCAAGTAAACCAATAAAACCAAGTTTTCTTAGTATTCGATTGTTTGATATCAACAAACAGGCTCCATTAAATCTATACATTAGCAACAAAGTTAAATCAGCTGATGATAAAATTAAGACTGTTTGGAAAATTATTAAACAAACAGGAACAAAAGACATTATACTGATTACACTCTGGAGACTTCCCGTGGTCTCTTAAGTACTAATAAAGAAGTTGCTCAGGAATTTGCAACATTCTTTACCGATATTCCTATTAAAACTACTGAAACTTTAGATTCCTCGCCCTCACTTGCTTTAAACTTACTAAGTTCGAATGTTTCAGCATGTCCCACGGAATTTAAATTTAATCTTATAAACCCTGCAATCGTTATTAAAGCTTTTAAACAACTCAAGATCAAGGGTACTGAAGATTTATGGGGGACGTCTACTAATGTTTGTAAATCAATTATTGAGACAGTGGCGCCCTATTTAGCTTTCATTTTTAATTTGTGTGTAGACCAAGAGGTTTTCCCGGATCTGATGAAGTTCAGCAAAGTTATACCACTTTTTAAATCCGGCGACTGCAAAGACTCTAATAATTACAGACCCGTTTCGGTTTTGCCGGTTTTTAGCAAAGTGTTTGAAAAAGTAATGCTTGATCAAATGCTCAGTCATTTTAACTATCACAAAATTTTACATGATCAACAGTATGGTTTCACCAAAGGACGTTGCACTACTGACGCCGGTGTCACCTTAATCAAGCATATATTTAAGGCTTGGGAGGATCCGCAGGATGTTATTGGTATCTTTTGCGACCTCTCCAAAGCATTTGATTGCGTGAATCACGAAACACTACTCTTAAAGCTTGAGCATTACGGACTGGGTAAACTAGCGCTTAGCTTAGTAAAATCATATTTGACTGATAGACTACAACAAGTTCAAGTAAACGGTGTAAATTCATCGGGCTTAAAAGTAATAATGGTGGTACCGCAGCGCTCAATATTGGGTCCGTTCCTCTTTTTAGTTTATATAAACGATTTACCTTATTTACTGAAAAATCAACCACAAATGGTGTTATTTGCTGATGATACTTCCTTGATTTTTAGAGTTAATAGACGGGCACAGCACCATGACGACGTAAATGACGCTATGCTTAAGGTTCATAATTGGTTTACTGTAAATAATTTAGTATTAAATGAGAAGAAAACTAAATGCATAAGATTCGCTTTACCAAATGTTAAAAGTAGTGAATGTAACGTTGTATTGAATAAGGATATACTTGAATTCGTCGAAAAGACTGTTTTCCTAGGGATTACGCTTGACTCAAAGCTGCAATGGGGTCCTCACTTAACATCTCTTGCAGGGCGGTTGAGTTCGGCCGCTTACGCTGTTAGAAAAATCCGGCATTTGACAGACGTGGATACCGCTAGGCTAGTATATTTTAGTTATTTTCATAGCATCATGTCCTACGGTATCTTGCTTTGGGGGCGGGCTGCAGATATTGATTCTATTTTTATTCTGCAAAAGCGGGCTGTCGGAGCCATCTATAATCTCAGCATACGCGAGTCTCTAAGAGAATTGTTTAAACAGATTAACATCTTGACGGTACCTTGTCAATACATATATGAAAACATTATGCATGTTCGAAAAAACCTTCATCTTTTTAATAAAGTAAGTGACAGACATAATGTTTATACTAGAAATAGCAACAAATTAGATCAGCCAAGATTCAGATTGTCAAAAGTTCATACTTCTTTTATGGGGTACTGTGTAAAATTTTATAATAAAATACCTCTTGATATTCTACAACTAAATGAAAGACAATTTAAAACATGTATTAAACGCACACTGTGTAGACAAGCATATTATAAATTAGAAGACTACATCAATGATAAAAATGCTTGGCTAAATGCTGGTCCTGCTCCACAGGCAGTTTAGGGAATTTCCTAATTAGAGGAATGTTGTTTCCTACCCCTTTTTTTTATTGACATGAGTAACGAGTATCGTTATTATTATACACAAATATATTTTAATTACTTTTTCGACATTATAGAAACATTGGAAACCTTAGTTTTGTATAATTTAGCAGCATTATTTCAATTTTGTAAATGTGAGTACCATGGAGCCATATTTTAAGTAAATTATTATGTGATTGACATAAATGAGCATGGCGGTTGAGAGAATTGTCATGCTCACTCAAATGTCTCGCTGGTGGTGGCGCGTGTGTTGGATCATTCAGCTCCCTCTAAAATGGTTGAGCTGAATGGTGCTGATTCACGCGTCATGTTCGTGAACGGGCGCTGTCAGTAGAGATTGGTCAACTCTTAACTGCCATGGTTTTTATCTTGATTATTTTTTGTATTTTGTATTTCTAGATTACCTCCATTGTTTTCACATATAGAAGCAACAAGAATAAAAACTTGAGAGGTGTCAAGGGATACCCGGATGGAACGAAGTTCCTTTCGATTAATTAGTGAAGGAATTGTAATAAAATTTTATTTTTTTTAAGTTATAATAATATTTTTTTTATTATTAACAAATATAATGTAATTAAAAGACAATTTAATTAAACGTGCCCGTTTATGTATCGAGCGAAATGGACTCCATATTGAGCAGTTGCTTCGATACAGGGAAGTGTAAATTTTATACCTAATAGGTAAGTTTTTTAATTAAGCCAAAGTTGATTAAAACTGTGTTTGTGAATAGCTCTAATTTATTTAAATAGGTTACCTATAGCACCTATAGGTACCTACGCCTGCCTGCCTTTCTTTTTCTAGCAAAAGAGTACCTACTCACTTACCTACTTACAACTACAAATAATTCGCCAATGATAAAAGTAAGTACCACTACCTACCTAGGTACCCACCTAAGCTCCCACTGGCTTAATTTAAACCAAAACATTTTAATCAAATAAAAAAAAATATTATTGTCGCTAGTAAAACCTATAGAAAAGTACTCTGTGACCTAGAGCGATAAGGTGCTGTGGTTACCTACTGACGACCGCGACCGATAGAAAGCTCATGATTACCAAACCCAAACTTTCAATAGGTACCTACTAAACAAAACATAGAAGTAGGTACAGTAACTACCTACCTACCTAACCTACGTATTCTATGGTCTCCCTAGTTTGGGGTCAGATGGCCGTGTGTGAAAATGTCCCCACATATTATTATTATTATTATTTGTGTTTGTTTTCTTTGTTCTCAGCTCTTTGGCTGGTTTTAACTGCATTTACGGGCCGGAGCCAAGTAAATGTAGCGTGTGGTGTGTATTATGTTGAGGGTGTATTCTGTTAGGGGTCTGCTTCGTGTTCATCAATCTGCATGAACTTTCTTTTATTATTATTATTATTATTATTATTATTATGGCTTAATTATCGACTTAAAATTTACACTCGTTTTCACAATCCACACAGTCTCACAGTGAAAGGTGGATTTATCTCGTAGGTCGTTATCATCGGAATTATCACGCAATGATAATTCCGATGTCATTGAGGTAGGTACCGCCACTATTTGAGCGAATAAACTTAAGTACTAAACATATCGCCGTAGGTACCTAGTTCAAAGAGTTCGCCGCGCCGCCTTTAAATACATAAACATATTCTACGAAAAGCGAATTCGGACTTTATTTTGTAAACGTAAACGGTTAAAAATTGAAATTTTACCAAACTAGGTATGATAAAATGATTTATTCCATTCTAATACCAAAAACTAATACCACTGGTATTTGATTCAACTCTTATTTTTTTTCTATTCCGAACGGATACCACTTTTTAAATAATTTAATTTAATGTACGAACGAATACCAACAACTTGAATTTGGTACAGTCAGCGCAGTCAAACCTAATCAAAGTAAATTTGTTTTTCAATATTTTTACGTAATCGTAATATAATGCTTAAAACTTTCCAAATTCACTTCACTCCAATATTTTTACAAAGGTTAGCATAGGTAAGAGTAGTTTTAGTGAATCATCTTGCTATTTTTTTTACCTGCGAGAAAGGGTGAGTTTGCTCTATTGTTCCAAAATTCGAAACAACCAATCAGAGTCAAGTGTGACTGGAATGTTGTGCTTTGACTCGGAGAGAAATTTTATCTACATAAATTCCTCAGTACATTTCCGTGCGGTGGCGGTGGCGTATTGGTATCAGAGTGACAGTGATTTTTATTTATTAAGTGAGTATATTAATTTGTTCTTTTGTATAATTTACTTCTCTTTATTAAAATTAGTGTTATTTAAAATACCTATTATTTGATTTTTTTATCATAATCCAATCAAATGTAAAAGTTACACACAATATATAATTTTTTTTAGATATGTCTGAGGAAGCTGATAATCAGCCCTCAACATCTTCGGGAAAAACAGGAAGCTTGACTTTCATAACAAGAAATGGTGGCTTGGTTTTAATGAGAGCTGGTTACCAGTACACAAAAAAGAAAGGGAAAATAAAAATGGATGGACCCATTGGATTATACAAAAAGTTGATTTTCTGTGATATTTTATAATTGTTAGATTTAAAG
Source organism: Charanyca ferruginea (assembly GCA_947361185.1). NCBI lineage: Eukaryota > Metazoa > Arthropoda > Insecta > Lepidoptera > Noctuidae > Charanyca > Charanyca ferruginea. Next base: position 22,430,396 of record OX376058.1, on the reverse strand, counting down.
TGAATTTTTCACATATAATTAGTTTATCAAAATATTTACACGTACAATTAAAAAAAAGAAAAACCTATAACTATTAAACCAAAAATAAACTAATACAATAAGGCATCAAAAAATTCCTCCACATCGCCGTCATCTGGGAATGTGCCCAAGAGACTGACTGCATTGCCCCGTTGGATGGCAATGCTTAACCTCTGCCCAAAGTAAAAACCAGCTCTTGGATCACGAGAAGTGTCAACTAACCTTTTGGAAATTTCCTTAAAAAGGAGATGAGCACTCGGACCCCACGACCCGAGGGTTTCAACCCCAAACGGCTCGAAAATAAGGTTATCACCAAGGTGACTATACTTTCGCCGTTTGAGGTTTTCTGCAGCCGCAGCAGCAGCACCAGCACAGCACGCTGAGCTAGGAAGATGGGATGGCGCAAGAGTATCGACGCACGTAGCGTCCCACACTAAAGGCCTACCCAACTTCCAAGGAAATAATGACATGCCGTCCGGTCTCTTGCCATCGTCGCGTGCCAAGCCGTTGGGCTCCAAAACTGCTGGAACGCCGACGGCGACGAGAGCACGACGAATGATGTCATTTATATTCGCGTGCCGCGCTATGCGACCTGCACTCCGGTTGCACGATAGGCCGTGGTGTCCGAGGCAGTTGACAGCTTCCCCACAGCGACAGCGATGAGGAGAACAACAAGATGCTCCTAAACGTAAGGAAGCAGCGAGGCGAAAAGTAGTGTCGTCAAACATAGTACCTACGTTTGACGACGGAAGTGCCAGAAGCCAAAGACCCGACTCCCATTTACCCACAGCCAGCAGACGCGCTCGCTCAGCAGAATTAGAAGAAGTGGAAAGTAAATTATTCTGTACTAACCTGCAGAGCGGCTCATCCCACCGCCTCTGAGAAGATGGATTGTCGGGTAAATCAGTGCTCGGGCAAGCAAGTTTCCAGGCGTCCATGGCCTCGGCGAAGCACGGCACATCAAAATCAACCAGTGTAGGAGCTAAAACATTCCTGATTAATTTTTCAGTGCCGTGGACCGAGGATATAAATGCAGGCAAACTGATACTTGAAATTTTACGGACGCCGAGGCCCCCCATACGAATAGGTAGAGTAGCTTGGGCCCAAACACGGTCGTCCATTGCCAAATTTAAAACAGATGTTAAAGTATGACGGATAATTTGGTCCATTTTTTCTAAAAGGTGATTGTGTTTCCACAAATGGGAAGCGCGTAGGAAATAATTTAATTTAGGGCCGAAACAACAGAACCGAATAATGGTGATGGCCGAATGCATGTTAATTTGGAGTAATCTTTCCGAGATGTCATTAAAATTTTGTATTTTTTCCTCTATAAAACTGGGAAAGGAATTCTCGAAGATGGGAGTCCCAAGGAGACGAAGAGTGCTTTTATCTATAATTTTAATGTCTGGGGCTATTGCGTTAAATTTGGAAAGTGTCGATTGTCTGTCAGTATTGTCCGATAAGTATAATTCACACTTCGAAAGGTTGAGTTGTAAGCCTATGGAATGCAGTTCCTTTTTTATGAAAATCAAATCTTTTAAAACACTGTCAACATCACCTCCCAAGGTACCATCGTCGAGATACCAAACGTTAAATTTGGAATTTAGCTGTCGAATAATTGGATGAATGGCCAGACTGAAAATCACTGGCCCAAGGGGGTCACCTTGTTGACAGCCAACAGCAGATTCTAAAAGGTTGTCACGATATAGTAATTTAGACGGATGTCTGTAACATTGCCAAAGGAAACTATAAATTTGGGGTATTTCTTTTTTAGATTCTGCCAGCAAGGTGTCCCTATTAACTGAGTTGAAAGCATTCTTTATGTCAACCTTCAAGATGACCTCTCCTTTGCCAGAATTTAGGTAGGTCGACAAAGCGTGTACAGCAGCCTCACAGCCCCCTTTAGAGCCATAACCTAGCTGAAGGGGCTGAAATTTTTCCGAAACAACCTCACCATAGAATTTGCAACAAATCTTGGCTGCCATACGACGGTATGTAGTTCCCACGGCAATGGGACGAATGCCGCCGTCCTTCTTGCGCAGGGCACATAAGTTGGCCCCGTACAAAACGTCGATGACGGAATCGTTCACCTTGCCGGAGAGCATAAGGTTGATCAGAGCCGTAAGCTCCTTCACAAGTAACTCACCAGCTGTCCCGGCGCCTGAACAAATAAGGTCCTTTAGGTGCTGAGGAGTCAAGCCGTCGAGGCCGCCGGCGGAGCCGCTTCGGAAGGAGCAAACGGCAGCGATCAACTCTCGACCTGTGACGGTGAGCGAGTGATTAACCGAGTCAGGAGGGTCGGGAAAAGAAAGGCCATCTGCTGGGGCAGGGTGTTTACTCTCCAGAGCTGAAAGTGTTTCCGGAGAACACGATGCCACCACATCACTACTGAAGAGAATCCTAGCTGCTCCACTAATGTCACCTTCCCCTAATTTTGTTTCTACCAGATGGGATATACCCCTAGAAGAGTAGTATCTCTTAGACGGAAAATTTGGATCCAAAAGTTGAGCCGAAACATTACAATTTTCTTTAATTTGTGCAGTTAAAGTCTTTTTAGTTGCTAAATTTTTTTGGACGTGAAGAATTCTGTAGGGAAAGGTAAGTAACTGCTCCCAGGCACGTTGCGAGTTCTCCCGGGCGGCAAGGCGAATGCAACCCGCTAAATTCTGTGCAACTAGTGGCCTGGCACCACGGGGAACTCGCTTCAAAACGGGAATAGAATTTTTGGATTTTGAAAGGGTTTTCCAAAACGGGTCAAAAGTGGTTGTTGATGGGATGGAGGTAAAAGGAAATTATTAGGAATTTATTTTTCATATTAGATATTATTGCAAAAAAAAAAATGCTGATTCATTGCTATGTAGGTGATGAATGACTGATTAGATTGTACAAAAAGTTGATTTTCTGTGATATTTTACAATTGTTAGATAAAAAGTGATTTATTTTTGTTAAAAATTTACCTGACATAGTTGTTATGAGATAGGTAGACGTGAATAATTACGTACCTATCTAATAATAACTATGTCAGATAAATTTCAATATAAATTAAGAGTTAATTTTTTGAGATATTTTGTAATTTTTAGATTGTAAGTAAATTCTTCCTGTTTGATGTTTTTGCAAAAAAAAATATTATACAGGTATAGAGAGGAACTAAAATTATATTAAAGTTGATTATTTAAGTGATATTTTATCATTGAACAAGACGTTTGCTAACAAAATTTGTTTTTTTTGGAGTTATCTGTTTTTTTTTTCAATTAAAGGTCTTATATTTACATACAAAGCATTTTTACTGACTGTACCTTATATCTTTGAACTTGTTTTGGTATTAGTTTAAACAATGGTATCGGTTCGGAATAGAAAAAAAATATGAGTTGAAACAAATACCAGTGGTATTAGTTTTTGGTATTAGAATGGAATAAATCGATAAAATTATTCTGAGAAACGTATAGGCTGGTGCCCGACCGGACAATAGGAGCTATGTGCAACCGAATTTCACGATTAATGTGTAAAAATAAGGTTTTAATTCGCTCCAAAGGAGCTATGTGCAACCGAATTTCACGGTTAATGTGTAAAAATAAGGTTTTAATTCGCTCCAATATTTTCATAGAAAAGCCGCCATTCAACTAATAATGAACTCTATTTGACAGTTCCAACGATTCAATTTAGCTTATTATAGCATGTCGTGACAACTTTTCGTAAGAATTTTTTCCGTCTAGCCCCCTTTCACAACGCGCGATAAGGAACTTCGTTCCAATAATGTAAGCAGTATTTTGTAAAAACCTGATTTTAAAAGAGTGTCCGTGGAGTTTCTTGCTCGTTCTTCTCCATAGAGACCTACCTACGTTTTGGAACGAGCAACTAGCTTCAACTTTCTGTCTAACTGACCGACTCCTTGACAATTCAAAAGTGCCTGTAAATGGTTTAATTGAAATAAATGCTTTGACTTTGACTTTGACTTTGTAAGTGTCTTAAGCCACTTTGTTATATTTTTTTTTATTTTCATGAGGGACTTTGGGGTATATATTTAACTTTTTGTTTATTTTGTTATAGATATAAGCAGATTGTACAGCGTGTTGACGCCTTGCGAAAGTTGTACGTACCGATGGGGATTGAGCAACTATATAATTTCTCCTTTTATCTAGGTGGTCTGGGTTAAAGCGTAATGTCTTATGCAAGTACAATGTAACATTTAGGTAATATAGTTTACAAATTGTAAGTAGGTCGCTGATTTTATATAGGTCATTAGTAGAATGTCTGTACGGTTTAAAGTACATAACCTTCATAAGAGACCTTTGGGCTCTTTCTAGTTCGAGAAACTTGATTTTCGTGGCTCCCCCCCAAACTGGGATGCAATAGCTGGTAACAGATTGCAATAGGGCGACGTATATATTTTTTAGTAGTTTGGGAAACATTAGGTGACGAAGAGTTTTAAAATCCAGATTAATTTTCTGATATGTTTTATAATTGTTTCAATGTGTGAATGCCAGGATAACCTTTGGTCTAACACTATGCCTAAATATTTTGTTGATTGAACTTTTTGGATGGATTGACAGTTACAGGGGTCGTGGTTGGCACACACATGGATTCTAATCCCGTAATTAGCACCCGGTTGTGATCGTATGTTTGGCGTGAAACATATATAGTTAGTCTTTAGAATGTTTAAAGTGAGGAGATTTGCCTTTAACCATCCATTTACATCGGCTAACCCTTTCTCTGCAGCAAGTTTCACGGTTTCCCAGGTATCACCTGAGTAAGCAACAGCCGTGTCATCCGCATAGGAGAAGATCCGCCTGACACTGCTCTGCAGGTTACTAAGGTCGTTTATGTAAACCAGGAACAGTGTCGGGCCTAGAACGCTCCCCTGTGGGACGCCAAAGGTGGTGCCTTCTTCATCGCTATACGAATCTCCGATTTTTACTTGTTGTTTCCTACCACTTAAATAACTTTCAAATAGGGAGAGAGCTGTACCTCTTATGCCTACAGCCTCGAGCTTCTGCACAAGGATAGGGACAGAAACGGTGTCAAAGGCTTTTTTCAGGTCCAAAAATACTGTTAGGCATTTAAGCCCTTTATCAACTTTAGAAACTATCTCTGATGTCAACGCTATAACAGCATCTTGAGTTGATAGCCCTTTCCTGAATCCATATTGTGCACATGAAAGGATGTTATATTTATTTAAATAGTTAATTAGTCTCTTGTTCAATATTTTTTCTATTATTTTTGCTTCTAACTAGTTAGAACGAGGTTTAGCCGCACTTTGGGATTTAGCCGTAACATATTGTATACTTAGCAGGAAACATTTGAAATTCCTCATCCGATTTCGAAAATTCTTTCGCTGATAGATGGCTACTCTATTGTTTAATGGTATACAAGACTTCTACGAAGATGAAGTCGCGAGCAGAAGCTGGTCAATTAATAAAATATACAATAACACACATTTACATCTCTATTTTTGTTGTTATCACTTCTATTTACAGACGCCAGCACATCAAGCCATACCAAACTGTCAAATTTACCCAATTTAATATTTTATGAACTCTATCATTTTGTAATAAAATTGAAAATGTATCATAGAAAGAATTATGGCAGGATTTGTACAAAAAAATAAAGATGTTTAGAGAAGTTGAAATTTTAATTCTTTTATTCTTGGGTACCTAAAGAGTATCTTCAGGCATTTCCAATATTTTTAAAACCCCGCTAAAAAGTTAATAGTTTAACGAAAAGCTCATCACTTCAGACCGAAATGGCGACTGACACTAACAGTGACCCTGATAGCCGCCGTTTCGCAGTTCTTACACTGAAATTGTATCGTTTTATGGGAAATAATATCACAAATAATGATTATTTTTTTCACACACTTGTCACATCACTTGTCTGCCAATTTGATAGATCCGTTAACGTCTTGTCACTTTCTTTTTTTTTATAAACACAAAATGGGCATTGAGATGAAACGAAAAAGTGTTATTTTCATTTCGTAATATTTTAATTATGAGGGGGTTTAAAAATATGGTAAGTATATCAATCTACTCCTAGTAATGTATTCTTTAGATTGAAAAATATTTTAAACCCTCTAATTTTTTTACGTTTTTCATACAAATTAATGTATGAATCTCCCCATGATTCTTTGACAAATTGTTGTAGCTTGATGCACTGGCCTCTGTATAGAATATGACAGCGAGACATGACATGACGTGAAAATTTCAATATCAAGCATTTAATTTTTGAATGGTCGTTAATGTCATTCAATTAAGATTCGAACGAGGAGGACAAAATAATATAGATTAAATTGTAACAAGATAAAATTATTATTAAATTCATTATAACGATAATAATCACAGCCATTATCTGGTAAATGCTGCATACCTAACGTTGAATACCGCCGGTCAAGGTTAGATGGTGTTATCTGAAGAGGTCGCATCTAATATCACAATGAGATAGGTATGTACATAGCAATTACATCTTAATAGCTGTACAAATTTGTTACAGAAACAATTGTAAATATATTATCTTACCTATACAATTTTGTGATGGCGCTGAGGCGCCCGCCTCTCATGCGGATACGATACGATACCGGGTAAGTACAAATATGACTTTTTTAATTAATATGACGCTGACCCGACAGACGTTTTCCTGTCAATTGATTTTTTTTTTTTTTTTACCATTTTAACCTTCCCTGAACTTCCACAAACATTTCATGCCAAAAACTAGCCAAGTCGGTCTAGCCGTTCTCGTATTTTAGCGAGACTCGCGAACGGTTCCCTATCCATTTGTATAAAATTTTAATATAACTTAGCATATTTTTGTTTCTCCTAGCTATACATTCGCATAACATTACACGCGAGCTTATCGTCGCAGATATGTTTTACGCTCAACCGCGCAGCTTCGGCTTGCTGACCGGCTATGCCGGCCAGTCTCAGCCACGGCGGCCAGTCTCAGCCACGGCGGCCAGCGCCAGCGCTAAAACCATCTGCTCCTCAGCTCGTGGGCCGCCTCGCCCCTTCGCGCCTACGCGGCCTTAAATTACACTCTTGGGCTAGGGCAGAGAAGACAACGTGAAGTTGGTTTTGCAGCGATTTGTTTCTGCCTGCAACTTTTGTAGCACAACTATTTTTTGAGACAACACTTTACCGTGGCACAATAGATTTACACAGAAACATTATGCGAAATAAATTTATGATTAAAAAAACAAATTATAGTTATGCCGACATAAACTGTATGCCAAAATAAGAATGTGGTAAAGTATTATTATGGCAAAACGAATTATGCCAAAAAAATTTATGCCAAAGCATTTTAGGAAAATAAACATTATGCAAAAAAAGGGATCCTCTCACGAATAGCAATTCATTTTTATTATATAGATAGAAAATATACTTACATTAATATAAATACTTTCTAAGCTTATCTTGGACATCACTGACATCGTTGAGAAAAAACATCGCGAGGAAACCTGAACTTATAATTAAAACATCTCTGAAATCGTCTATGCGCCTTGAGCAAGCGTGATGATCAATGCCTTTTTTGTATGAGAGCCTTTGCCCAGGAGTGTGACAGCAATAGGCTAGTCTTAATATTGTTTATATTAGGTATACGATTTTTTTTTTCAATTTTTCCTCAATACACCTAGGAATTCACTGATTCTGGAGATAGGTATAATGCGTCACGTTTAATCGCTATTTTCTATTACTACGCAGTTTTCATAGGAAATACATAATATATACGTATTGAATTCAATATTTTCAAATCCAGTGGATTTCCATGTGTGTCCTAATAGAACAATAGTACAATAAAAATACAAAATTTAAATACGTTTGATTTAGTAAAAAATTAGTATAGTAGATTCAAATAGGTCAATATTTATGCAAAACTCGAAAAATAAATTTGCTACATTTGACCTTCAATTTCTTCAAAACCAGTGGCTTCCCATGTGTTCTAGTAGCAATAAATGGTCCTAATAATTGGTATAATATGTAGCTAAAATATCGGTAACTAATTACCAATCACCCTATATAGTGATTCTGATGCTTACAGAATGGCAATTTAATACTGCGCAGTAATAGAAAATAGCGATTAAATATGACGCAGGCTTTTACTCCTTAATGGAAATCGGTGTTATCCTGCCAGTTTAAATAATATTATGACAGCGAGATATGTAGTCGTAGCACTAGTTGTATCCTATGACTTTGTTCGTAAAGACTTAAATCTTTTAAAAACATGTTTCTTTGGCGTGTCAAGATTGATTGAAAGGGGAATGATGTTTTTGTCAAAGGTTTTCCATGCGTTACTTGTCTGTTACGGAACTGTTTGTGTGTATAATTACATGTACCTATACCAATAGATTTCTAACTATGTGCGGGAGTATAATTAATAGTAATCGTGCCTCACGATCCACTTGTATGGCACAGTGGGTATCATGACGCCATTGAGGGCCGGATGTGTGCACTATCAAAACGACTAGTTTTTATACTACTAGTAAAAAAAAACTACTTACCAAGGTAAACAACGACGCTGCTGTCGGTTCAATTAATAAAGGAAAATAGAATAAGTGTCGGTATACCATAGATATAATTTAGATTTCTAAGGGGTATACGTACAGATGCCAGCACATAAAACCATACCATACCATACCATACCATATAAAACGCCCTCGAACTATAGACCCTTCTCGCTGCTCTCTTGTTTGTCGAAAGTTCTTGAAAAATTGGCGACCAAGAAACTCGTCAACTATCTGGAGAAGAACAAGTTATTAACTGACTGCCAATTTGGTTTTCGAAGAGGAATATCGACTCAGGATGCCCTGTTAAAGTTAACTTCGACAATTACTAAGCACGCTGACACGGGAGCGAAAGTAATCGGTGTCTTTCTCGACCTAAAAAAGCATTCGATACTGTATCAATTCCTATACTTATATCAAAGCTGTACGGTCTTGGTGTCAGAGGACATGTTTTTAATTGGTTCCAGGACTATCTGGCAGGCAGGTAGCAGCGAGTGAGGGTATAAAATTACCTAAGTGACGCTGCGACTTGCTCGTTCGGTATTCCGCAAGGGAGTACGACTGGTCCGGCTCTCTTTTTGACCTATATAAATAGTCTTGCAGAGCTTCTTATCAACGATGTCGAAATGACCATGTTCGCGGATGACACTGTCATTTTATTCCAAGGCCGTACATGGGAGCAAGTACGCTCGATAGCTGAAAACGGTCTTGCAATAGTTGCGCGATGGCTTGAGGACAACCTGCTAACGTTGAACACATCCAAGACAAAATACTTATGCTTCACAAAAACTAGTACTTCTCGTCCTGAACATAGTGAGCTTAATATTAAAATACATACATTACCATGTATCCTACAACCAGAAGGATGTTCTCAATGTACTTGTGATGTTCTTACTAGGTCAAAAACTATAAAATACTTGGGCATTATAGTTGATGAGAATTTAAATTGGAACCAGCATGTCTCAAGTCTTAGTTATCGACTTCATAAGTTGATATATATTTTTAAGAAACTAATAATCATCGCTCCTGCTCAATTCTTGATAGCAACGTGCAACAACTTGATAGCACTGTGCGAGTATATACTCAACTATGGCATCTGTTCCTGGGGTGCTGTAGCGAAAACAACAATGATTGAACTGGAACGTGCACAGCGATCAATTATTAAAGTTCTCTTATTTCTACCATACCGTCACCCCACAACAGACGTATATAATCGCACTGGTGTCTGTTTAGTAGATATCTCCGCCTTCCATTTCCGCAATTATTGCCGAACAACAAAAGGCGCTTCATTTGCCCAATCCCCCGTGCAAAATCTACTTAAGCAAAACCACGCAATAACTCCACCGCACCTCGTATTTACAACAAACTCAAAATAAAAAAAGACATAATCACGACTTTAGAAAAAGTATTGACGATTGGCTAGCCAAGCTAGATTATGAACAAGTAGAGAACCTTTTATTCAAGTAACAATTTAATTAACTGTATAATTAGTAACAAAACATACCTGTGCTTTTTAAATACATATACACATAATAACATAACCACAGACAACATCACCCTAACACACACCGCTGCTAATATACACACATACACACCCTCCACACACACACACACACACACATATACACATATCACATATCACAATTATCACCACATCACTGGCGCTGGCGCACTAAACTAAATTTAGTCATCCGAGCTTTTTAATTTTTTTGTTTACTTTTGCTTTAATTTAACTACCTAGTATATTTTCTACTTTTTTCTGTTTTGTTTAGATATTTGAATACTCTGTAAGCATTTCGTAAAATGTTACCTGGAAGGGAACTGTCTCCTGAGATACAGGCTAAAAACTTAGTTCAGGAGGCAGGGCTTTTATGTAAATGTGCTCTTACGTTGTTATCAATAAAGTATTATTATACTACTGTTAAATTTTTCGAAATGAATATGAATCCTAACCTTTTGTATTAAAGTTGAAACTCTATCAAAGAATTTGACAGATTGTTGTAGCTTGGTGTGCTGGCCTCTGTACTTACCATTCATACAAAGTTAAGAAAATGAATTATTTCGTAAATTGAGCGAGTATTTAAATATCGTCCCTAATATCCAGTACCTAATTCCAAGACAACTTCTTTAGAGAAACACTTAATTTGAGCCTGGAAAACCCGATTAATTTTCAATTTACTGTAAAATTAAATTTTTGTAGCTTTCAAATTAATAAATAGTTTGACAAATGACTACCTACAAGTGACGTCATGAGTATAAAATGCCATACAAAATCTATGGGGAAATCACGTTTTGACAGCGCATAAAAAGTATGTCAATTGATTCATGGTGTCAATTATGGGTAAATAATAATAATAATTATTATTATTTATTTCGAGCAACAAGACTCATAGTGTTAGTAACAATATACTTACAAATTACGTTAGTAACATTTACATAATAACAGAAACAGTTTATGATGACATCATTGCTAAAAGGTGACAGGCCCAGCCGAAACCCTGCAGCAGTGGTTCACAAACGCACAGTCAAGCCTACTCGCGATCATAGACATGATGTCGTTGGCGCTGCCCCGCACACTATGGACCAAGGATGCGCACCGCTTACTCATCACCGAATAAAAACAGTCACCATCAATCAATCAATTGACATTCTTTTCAGGTACCTAAGTCATAATCAAATATGGCTTTATGTCTGAAGGTCAATTCTTCTCAATAGAGACCTACCTACGTTTTGTAACGAGCAACTAGCTTCAACTCTCTGACTGACTAACTGACCGACTCCTTGACAATTCAAAAGTGCCTGTAAATGGTTTAATTGAAATAAATGCTTTGACTTTGACTTTGAGAACAGTTAAACATTTTGTTGCAATCTCACAATCAATGTCAAAATCCTGTCAAAAATGTAATAAAACCGGCCAAGTGCGAGCTGAACTCGCGTGGAGAAGGTCCTATTTTTTTTTTAAATTTTGGGTTCTGTAGTTTCGGAGATCAAGGGGGGCGGATGGTCAATTTTCGTCTTTTTTTCATGAATAAAATCAAATCTATTTATTTTACGATAATAAAAAAATATTTGAGGTTCTCTTAACGGTTTGCAAAACTTTTTTTTAATTTCCTAATTTGTTTAAAAAAAATATTTATTTACTTTGCACATGTATGTTTGGGTCATTCGATTACACCATCCTACCAAATTTGACCTGATTTGGTCCAGTAGATTCGGAGCAAATTGACTGTGACAGACGAACGAACAGACAGACACACGACTGATCCTATAAGGGTTCCGGTTTTTTTGTACGGAACCCTAAAAATAGAAGGTTCTGACAGATTGAGACTGAGATTTGATTGCGATCGTTCGTAAGTTACAAGAATCGCCTCCATGATATCAATCCGCAAAAAAAAAACGTAAATTGTACGGAATCACAATCGCTTTAATTTGCAGTTTTTAAATAACAGAATACATTGAATTGGTCCAGCTGTTGTCGAACAAAGAGATTCAAACAATGTATGGTATATTATAGTATATATAGTATTATAGTTATAGTGTGTTATATTGACAAAACCAAAAAGATTGGGATTACGAACGTGTTTTACAATAAAACCGCTGAAGGCAGTGCTGAAGGCGCTAATTTATGTTTATTTGTTAATGGAAGGGAACACAATAAAACCGATTCTAAAAATTTACGCAATAATTTATTTACAAATACATAGGTATAAAAATTACGATCACAGAACGTCAACAACTTAATAATCTCACGTTATTAAATTAATTTACAAATATAACAAATAGGTTAAAAATATTTTTGAAATTTACAATATATCAGTTTACATAGAAATAATTAAATTATTTGTAGTTTTTTGTTAAAAAGTTCACTGTACTTCTAGCATTACTTAGAGGTGAAAATATTAAAACTAAGTAACTTATTGTTTGATGGTTTTGCATTTCTTAAAATAGCTATAATATCTAATCAAATAATTCAATTCTTTTTGTTAACAGCATTACAAATATTATAATAAGAACAATTTCAATTTCGAATATTTAACAGTCATACCAATGCTAGCTTTTTGTAGCCTTTTAAAAAACTAGATAATTATTATATGGCAACATCGTTTTTCAACAAGCACTTGTTACGAGTTTTCTTCATTTTTTTTACTACTGTAACAACACTCCTTCAAAGGAATAGACTAACAAAGGGATGTGCAACTGACTCATTATAAAATTACTTAAAAGTTTACTTCATGTTCCCAATTATGTAAAATAAGGAACGACAGGTGACTTAATGGAACTTGGAGTGAAATCAAATTCTTGGACTTTGCCATTATCGTTGATAATTTTATGACCACCCTGGTCTTCTGAAACCTTGCCGTTGATGTTGGATGAGGTGTGGTAGGAGTACTGCGCCTCACCGAAGACCTTCCCACCCGCTGGTGGCTTCAGATCTCTCACATCGGTAAATAGAGGCTGAAAATATACGATTTTATTGGTTAAACAAGGATACTTGGAAAGCTGCTTGCTTGCTTGCTGGTTGCTTGGAAACCTGTTTCATAAAACATAAAAAAAGACAGAACACAAAAACAAATAAAAAACGTTAAACCACACACAAAGATGTAGTTGAATTTAAAGAACATTTGTTTTACAGGGTAATTTAACTTTTAAGTAATGTTTATAGTAAGGGGGGCCAAATCGTTTAAATCACGGTAGGTAGATTGTAATTATATGCAGGTTTATTTAGAAATACACAATAGTCTATGGGGGGTGTGGTATGGTGTGGTGTAGATGGCTTTCTGTCACCAAGTTATTCATGAGTCAGCAACTGCTTGACCTTCTTTCCGTGCGACTCAATCCTAACACGTACGTACCATCTACACCACACCATAAGTCTTAAGATGTAAAGAAAACGGCCCCGCAAAAAATCGTAATAGGCGAAATCTATAACGCAAAACAGTTTGAGAATGATTAGGAGTTAGAAACACTCCCAAGTTTTTTTGTCTCGTAAGAAAGCAGATGCAAACTAAAATTTAATAGAAGAAATACCAAAAGTATGAGATTCAATACCTTTGATTACTGGACCCATCTTCAAAATAGGGTCTCAACATCTCTCTACGTACCTACTATAATATTTTAAGCAGTTTATATATATATTATGATATACATATCAAGTATTTAAGAATAACTTACGGATTTAACTGCTCCCTGTGGGTCTGGCAGGAAATCGCTGCCAAAGTTGACAAGACCACCGGGAAGGCCTACCGGCTTGCCGTTGACGAAGGAGTGTGAGTGAGAGTAGGCGTACTGTGAATTGAACGCATTATGGCCTCCTAGCGCCCCCTGATTTGGGACGTTGGCAAACGACTGGGTCTGAAATTAAATACCACATGTTTAATCCAAGCTGAACTGGGTTATACCAAACTCAATTTTTTTCGACTTGCTTCTCACATTTTAGACTAGGAGCTGGTCGGCTGGTTAACCGGACTTTCCAGTGGTGCCTTAAAGAGAAAGGCTTCCAGGTTGAGCAAAAAACTTATAAACTAAGACCTCGCTATTAGCTGGGAAGGACAGCAAAGAAACAGCCTGGATCGAATCTTGATTATTCTTTGAGCAGGTATACCTCCTCAAGGAGATTAATAGGGCTCCCTAGGGGATTATTAGGGGGACCCTACGCTTCATCAGGGTCGGTCAGGGAAATTGAGCTGAGCTCTCAGAAACGCCTTAATAGTCCTTCAGTGTTTCACAGGGAAACATTGCCAAACAGTTAATTGACTATGTATGACAAAATTGGTCATAACTCAATGATTGTGTCCACCGGTATCGGGAACAGGGTCCACGCTACCAGTAGTCAGGGCTGTAGAGAGAGGAACCTCCTAACAATACGCGTCGTGTCCAGGAGTACCGTTTTCAGAATAACGTCCTAGATCCAGCGGCCAAACGAGAGCCTCTTCAAGTATTACTCCTAGCTTTTGTCTATTATGCTATACTGGCATGTTCCTGTTATTAATTACTTACAGGAATGGATAGAGGCTGTCCAAATTTGGCGATATCTTTGCCGCCGGAGTAATCCGCTGACTGGCTGGCAGATGGAGCATACTGAAAGTTGTTATCCGAGGCACTGAAGCTATTACCGAATTGTGTCTGGGGATTTATTTGGTGAATTGGGTGGATCTGAAATAAAATAGGCACTTAATTGCTGTAAGTTTAGAACTTTGCCGAACTAGTCTTGCGTATACATTCATTGTAGACTAGGGGATTTTCCAAAACGTCACTTGTTTTAATGTTTTGTTATTGTAAAATCCAAGGTTTTTTTTTACGTTGCATCTAAGTATAATCTGAGAAGGATAATCTTGATGCTTACTACGATGTCGACTGACAAAAAGCTTTTTTTATTTGAATAACAAATTACATACAATCCGTTTGTCCCATGACTTAGTTCTAATTTTTTTTCAATGACAGGTTGTAACAGCGGTTTTTCTAAGAAGTTATACAAATCTTATTATATCCTAAATTAATATTTCAATGATATTAAATACATTAATTAAATGTATCATTTGAAGTTACAATACTGTATAGTTCAATAGTTCTATATATCAATTTAATAATTTTCTTAAACAGAGCTTCCCCTCTCCTAACCTATTACAGTGACCGACAGGGTCTATTATGATCCTATTTATAAAATCTACCAAGCATATTATTACATTTAGATATATTTCTGGAAAAGCCATAAGATTAGGTATTCAATAAACCACACAAGAAGATTACTTACAAGAGGTAACATTCCAGGTTTCGGTGTGAAATCAAACTCCTTGACTTTTCCATCGTTGTTGATAACTTTATGACCAGCTTGGTCTTCTGAGGTCTTGCCATCGATGTTGGAAGAGGAGTGGAAGGAGTACTCTGCTTCTCCGTAGACATGTCCACCATCTACTGGTTTCAGATTCCGCACATCGTCGAATGTCCCAGGCTGAAAAGGAGAATTTAAGAGCATCAGTATTTTAATTCAATAATTCAATACTTTTCTCTTATGACTTTCAAAAGTGTCTTTTAATGGTCTAATTGAAATAAATGATTTGACTTTGATTTCGGCAAAACTGGACAAATGTTATGTGCCAAATTAGGTAGTTTTAAGTACATGTTCTTTGATTCTTTGTACATTACGAACTATTTGTACTCATATAAAAAGACAATCAAGATGACATAGAATTTATAAATTAAAATGTTGAAAACCGTTTTAGGGTTTTTTATTGTAAAGTATTTTGCAACTAATGATCGCATCGAATCGAGTGACTTCAGAATACAATTAATGTCAAAGTGATGTTGCATTTTTGTTGATGTTGTTTATAGTAAAGGTACTTAAGCGTATCTACACTTGTACCTTTATTACTAATCAATATTCTACAATCGCATTTGACGTTTATATTAGGCCAATTAAGATTGAAATTTATCTCATTACAACCGACTGAAGTAGTTTTGCTGCTATTACCTATACATTAAAATTCTGAACGTGTGTCTTTTCATTCTTCAATTCCCATAAGAAGAATCTAATAACATGTTTCCTGACCTGGAAATCCATTCCTATGTAACTAAACGAAATATACCAGTCAAGTCAAAGTCAAATTTTTATTTTTATAATACCATTATAAGGTAATTTTGATCGTTAAATGACGATCAAAATTATGGAAAATTGAGTCTTGCTAGTCTTGAATTGTACCTTCTAAAAGGTAGTTTCGTATGGAAAATAATGGACAAGAAGAACTCCTTACTCTATATTTTGTGTAAGTACTTATAGGGAAGAGTATTATGTGTAGGTAGGTACACTGGATCACAGATACATAATAACTGTATACACTTTGAGTCCATACGAATGTCGTTTCTATGTAATTTATGGGCGACATTCAAGAACCATTGCCAACAGGAAAATAAAATAAATAATATGACATTATTAATAGAGGGGTTTTCCGATCATTTGTAAAATAACTACCACATTGCGACCGGATTGCGGATCTAAAATTAAAGTATTATTATTTTAATTATTAAACTGACTTGACGTGACTTTGATTATTACCCGAAATTAAAGTATTTTACTAAAATACTTATTTACCCGTACCTAAATGAAACGCAGTTTTCTATTAAGAATTAAAGTTGTTAAAATACTTAATATTAATTAACTTAATATTTTTTTCTTTTCAATTATTGATATACTATTTTAATTTAGTGTAGTTAATAGTGTAATCATTTATGGACATGTAGTTATTTTTTTTTAGAGTATTATTCTAAAATTTGAAATTAGGTATACGAAAGTTTTTATTTTAGAAAGAATTATTCTTACCCCATATGTCGGTACTTTAAATTCGGTAGACTTTGCGAAATTGTTGCGTAACCTGTAAATGAAAAGACAACAGAATTAATTTAAAATCAATAATACGTCTTCCTCTCTTACAGCAGTCCCTCTTCCTACTTACTTATAAATTCAAAAAATAAGAAATGACAATATTACCTGCTTAGCCTTTTCCCATCTATATTGGGGTCGGCTTCCAGTCTAACAGGATGCAGCTGAATACCAGTGTTTTACATGGAGCAACTGCCTATCTGACCTCTACAACCCAGTTACTGGGTACCTAACTCGATACCCCTTGGTTAAGACTAGTTGAGACTTTCTGGCTTCTGACTACCCATAACGACTGCCAAAGATCTATGAATGACAGCCGGGACCAACAGCTTTACGTGCTTTCCGAGGCACGGAGGGAACTCGGTATGAAATGGATGGTCACCCATCCACAGACTGACCGCGGCAAGCGTAGCTTAATCTTGACCAATCCATCCGTGCGGCTTTTACTTAGCCACGAGCTCCTCTAGAAACAATATGTCTAGCATATTTAATACGGTAAAGTCAAAAATAATTAATTAACGAAAAACTAAGATCACATTATGAAGAAAGTCCTTCGCGATTCGTTTAAATAGGTACCAAAAATAGAAACATGCTTTTTCTAATGTCAAGCAGATGGAAGTCGATAGAAGCATAAAGTAGGAGTTGTTTTTTTAACAGTTTCAAACAAACAATTATATCTAAGCGATTGTCATCAATAAAACAATCGAGTACCAAATCGAACTGTATGACACGATCACATCGTCATTTTTGTAGTAAAAAGTAGGACATTGTCGCCGATAACGTAGGTAGCACAGTAAAGATATCTTTACTGTGTCGGTATTTATTAATTTTCATCTGGATCAAAATTAATTGTTGTTTTGTATATGTGACTTTATTGTTCGTTAACGCGGTCACAATGCAGAAGAAGTTTCTAGTGTTGGGCAACGTTTTTTAAAAATAAGTCTCGTACTTAATTGTATTTTGGTATTCTTTATGTTTGAAAATATCGAATAAAAGTTCAATTGTTGTTATTCCAACATATACCTACATGATGGTGCCTTTAAAATAAAATACCCACCAAACACATTTTCATGTAAAATGTTGCTAAGACGAGACCACATGGCTCGCAATGTTAAAAAGTTATCAGACCTCATGTAGAGCCAAGCTTCTAACTCTACACGCCCTGACTCTGCAAGCCCTAACTTCACAAACTCTACGCCGCGCGCCGTAATCAAAATATGTGCTTGATCGTTTCGTTACTACAAGAAAATAAATTCACCTTACCTTACACTAAACCTTAAGAATTTTGATGTACATCAGTGACTAAATCCGGTTTTTATAATATCAATAAAATCTAAAGTATAAGAGCTATGCAATTGAAACTTATATGTTTAATAAGTTCACTATTGACATATCCCGAGAATTTTGTTTATCTAGTATAATCCAAACCCAAGTTATGAGGGTTCAAAAATACGACGAAACGCTTCGAGAAAAGGTAGGTAGTGCCCTCGCGCTTCGCTTGGCTCGTCTTGGCGGGGGCACTGCCGTGCCCCCAGATATTTTTATGACTAAGGTATAAATAAAAGGAAGGAATGCCGCAGAAAAGATGGAAGGATTGCGTAAAGAAAGAGAAGAGAGGGAGTCAGTGATATCATGATGATTGACAGGACGGGATGGATTCTTCGGGATTCTTCCTGTCAACCGTGAAAACGTGTTTGAACTCAAGTAACATGGATAAGGGTAGTAAGATGACGATGATTGACTGAGGTATAAGAGATTGTTTCTTGAACAACGGTGTAAGTAGGTATATCTTTGTTTGTATTGCATAAAAACTGGCCAAAAGCGAGTCGGACTCGCGAACGAAGAATTCCGTACCAATATCTTTACAACATTCGATATTATTATTATAACCTTTTTTTAATATCGAGCAAAAAAACCTCAAAACATCACGGTTGTTGTTTGGGAGCCCCCTTAAATATGTATTTTATTCTGTTTTTAGAATTTGTTGTTCAACACAAATTCATCATCTGTGAAAATTTCAACTGTCTAGCTATCACGGTTCATGCGATACAACCTGATGGCAGACAGCCAGACGGACAGTGAAGTCTTGGTAATAGGGTCCCGTTTTTACTCTTTGCGTATGGAACCCTAAAAATAAAGGCTTAGATCTATAAAGATGTTTTTTAAATAAACAAGGTACGAAAAAGTGGCACCAGGAGTCTGCATGTGGATATAGGTATTCATGCATGCAGATAAACGTCAAGTAACTCAAAGTATGTAATTGAGGATTTCCCCAGTTGAGTTTAACAAGCCATTTGGAAGCAAAATTACTCGCTTGTGGTACGTTATTACGGCTCTTATCTTAACGATCATTGAACTAAAGCTAACTACATTAATAACAGGCTCAAAGCATTGGGGCAATTTTAAGAATGGTTTGAAATTTTATGCCATTTAGAAGCGACCGACTAACTTAGCTCTATTGGTAAACAATAGAGCTTCGTCCTACCTCCTGCCACGAGACAACTTAATAATTAAAAACTAATTACATATGTAAAATTAATTAATGTGCCAAACGTGTTGCATTACTATATAGCAATAACAGTTCAATGTACGAACACCCAAAATTGATGACTAGAAAAGATTTAAAATTAACGTTAATTATCCAGAACTATTACAATTACGTACTTTGAAAAATATTGAATGGAGTGACTATAATTTTGACTGAACTACACATAAATAAAAATCAAAATACATTTGTACATTCCGAAATGTGATATTTGAGCCAGTGCTTATTGTAGTTCTTTATTTTGGAATATTTTTGGCTGAAGAGTTTGTGTGTTTGTTTAAACGCTCTAATCTCCGGAATCGGATCAGTAGGATCCGATTCTGAAAGTTCTTCCTCAAATTGGAAGCTACGTTATCACTGAGCACTATAGGCTATATTTTATTATCAAAAAGATTTGGACCCGTAACAAAAATATCGCGAACGAAGCCACGGAGAAAGTGCTAGTGATTATATTAAGTAGGTACGACTTATGTATCGCCAATCCATTTTGAGCAAGCGTGGTAGTGCACCGCTCATGCCTTATCTGTATGCTGTCTACCTTTGACCTGCACTGAGACAATAATAGCCTGTTATTATTATTGTTATATTATTATTTTAGCTCATAGCCCGCGACCACGTCCGCGTAAATTTTCTCAAGGATCCCTAATGTTTTTATTGATGATTATAGCCTATGTTACTCAGGGATAATCTAGCATTCTAATGGCGCAATAATTTTTGAAATCGGACCAGGGGAGTGATTCTGTAAAACCTTATTCTAAACTTCGAATCTGAATCCGCTGTGAGTTTCTTGATTGGCATTTTAAAACTCGGTTGATAATTCGAATTTACACTAGCGCCACCTTTGCGAGCGTGTCAGCGAGTTGAACTAAATTGACAGGAAGATTTTGACAGATAAAGTATGAGATGACGTAGGCATTCTGTAAGGTAATCTCCCCGTCACTGCGACGCTCACTTCGCCCTCAAACCCAATTCAAAGTGTCAAATATATCAAGGTCATTTTAAACCGTATGCGAAGTGAGAGTGAATAGCGATGTGAGATGCGAGTTGTTGTTTGAATTTTACAGAATCGACCTACAGTAGTTTCGAGTTTACGTTACAAACATACAAACATACAAATCTTTCCTATTTAAAATATTAGTTTAGATATATACTTACAGTTCTTGAACCTGGTCCCATTGGCTGTCCCGTGCTGCTGCTAGGATTTTATCATGTGGTGGTAGTCCTGAAATAGAAACGAAACATTAATATTTAGTATCGGCCTGATATACTGCTACTGGGGACCTTAAGGCTGCTCTCTCGAAAAAAGCTTGAAAGAAGCATGCAGATGAAGCAACTTTTCGTCGGCATTTACAGAGAAATTACATCTGATTTTTTTTTTAAGTCATCTAGGTACATGATATGATACGTAATTTGATTTAGTCACAATTTTAGTTCTGTTGTTATCACATAATAAGAAAAGAAAATGTCAAATCACCTCCAAATCATTGAGATGAAACCATTTTACTCCTTAATTTCTTATCAAAAGAGTTTAAAAAAAAGTCTACTGCTTTGCAATACAATGGAAAATGATTTGGTTTTGTTACTTTTTACAAATATGTATTATTTTTATTACAATAAATTAAATGCGTCCGATTAAAGACTGCGTCTACATCACCCCCGCACTCGTCCACAAATTCAGTACGGGCCAAATGCTCAAGGTCATTGGCATGTATACAAGCCTTAAAGTAATTTTCGGCCACCACAGGATTGCTTGGTTAAGCAGCATCAACCTCAGAGAGCTGTTGCGATGCGAGAAGTCATTAAAAAAAAAAAAGATATATAGGTACTGCTAGATTAACACTTCTTCTCAAGTATGGGTAGTGGTTATAGTGCTTGCGCAGTGCGTGGTAATCCTTCGACAGCGTTCGAGTAGCGGGAGATGTGTGTGAAAATGACCAATAAACATCGCTTCCTTTTTCATAACTTGAGCTAAGCTTGCACTGTAATTGGTTAGTATCACACACATCCCTCGAATCGCTCTCGCGTCTCTGGTGGAAATACAGTTCAAGTGGGGTGCGCCAAGGTAGCCAGCGAAATTCAATTTTTCTTACGTTTTGTTGCAATTTACAGCTCATTACCAGGTTGTATGTCAATAAAAAAATATTCGCATCAACATAGGTCTTCAAGTTAACATAACTCGTAAATGTGCCTATTTAATGAAGGTATGACGTTTAAAACGGGTTATGTTACTTTGGACGTCATGTTGATGATTTGATGATAATTATTGTACACAGTTCTTGTAAATACATTATGTCGCAGCAGGAAGCCACAGATTAAGAAACAAATAATTTCGTCAGTCTGTCGGTATGGCATAGCTGTATGGCATAGCTAAAAAATGCGGACCCACTTTTAAGTACCTATAGCGAATTAGTGATCCTTAGTTATTAAACTAAAATTGGAAATTGTAAAAGTGGTACTAATATTCCTATTATTATTTTTAATAGTCTATTATGACGTCTCTGGTGTATTCATGTTTTATTTTCATAAATTATTTTGAGTTATTCCATTAGAAACTCTATGATAATAATACGTTTAAATAAGGAACTTGGTCATTGTACTCATTGGTGAAGATTATTCTGTGTATCACAATCAATTCACACTTTTTTACCAGGATATTCATTTTTTGAAAATATTTGCACATACATTTGATACGGGCTGTCGTAGGTACCTAAGTAAGCGGAACTGGTGATGTAATATAATGGTAGTAAGTAGATTGGATAAACATACTTATAAACCTACCTCAACTAGTTTATTAAAAAAACTGACTTGTAAAAGTGTAAAAGATTTCTACCCGTGCGACAGTGATATTGATCAGAGGATGGGCAGCAGCCAGCAGCGTTTTTCTGAGTACCGTAACACCTACTGCGATCGCCAACATGCATCGGCCAAGCATGGCGATTACGGCTGAACCCCACTTGGGGGAGACCTATGCCCAGCTGTGTTGACATAATGATGAAAAGATGGAATATCATTGCCCATTTATCACAATTATTAAGATAGACTATTTATCTATTATTATTCAAGGGCTGGTGGCTAATAATAAGCCGAAAGTATCGGTCATGGTTAAGCTATGCTTACCGCGGTTGGTCCGTGTATAGGTGACCATTTCATACCGAGACCTCTCCGTGCCTCGGAAAGCACGTAAAGCTGTTGGTCCCGGCTGTCATTCGAAGACAGTCGTTATGGGTAGTCAGAAGCTAGAAAGTCTCTGACAACTAGTCTTATCAAGGGATATCGTGTTATCCAGTAACTAGGGAGGTCAGATAGGCAGACGATCCATGTAAAACACTGGTATTCAGCTGCATTCGGTTAGACTGGAAGCCGATCATAACTGGTTGGGAAAAGGCTTAGCAGATGTATGAAGTATAATCATCATCATATTTAAGCCTACAGTACCGAATTATTTAAGTAACCTACGTAAATTTTGCATCAAGATATTTTAGCACACCCAAATGTTAGGTACCTATTTAATTTATGGAAATACCTGAATTTTTTATTTATTATAAGATACTTAAGTAAAATATTAACAGGATGAATATTATTTTCGAAAGGCCAAATCGAAAATTTGCATTTGATAGATCACAGCTTTAATTATTGTTCTTGCAGAAGTGTTTAGTTTTTACGTTACCATGTTTTTGAGAAGGATAACAGGTAACTATGTATGTAAAATACCGGTAAATTTGGTAACTGGTTACATACTGCATTTTTTTAACTAATAGGTAAGGTAACAAGAATAATAATACAAATGGAATTTAGATAAGTATTTCCTTGAACATTTTTGTTTTAAAATAATTATAAGCTAGTAAGTTTCCTCAACGGGCTTGCGTTATTACGGGGCCTCTCAAGAAGGAAAATGTACGTCGTATCTTCTTCATCAGAATTTACATTTATTGTTTGACGTCGCAAGATAAACTTAATCAAATGAATAGATTTTAAAATGAAGATGAATTATCAATCAATCTTTATCAAAAGCACTTTAGAATCATGACCTGATATTAGATTGCAAGTTTTGAGAAAATAATTCTGAAATTAAATGGTCATGAATGAAATGAAATGTTTATTAAAAAAAAAGTAAACTATGGCTTAGCATGATTAGCTAAGCTGCACCTTCTATGTTGTACCGAAATACTTTTTTCCTTTTTCACATTAACAGTGAATACAATGGTTTATTGTGTTTGTGTTGCGTTTATGTAGCACTGTGAACGTTTTATACGTGCTGGTTCAAATCAACCAACAATATTCAGTATAGTCGTCATCTTTAGCGCTTAGTTAATTGAATGTTATTGAACTTGTCGTGAACCGTGCTGCTGACCGTGACATAACTTGCATCTTTATGCAATGTCAAATATTTGTTACTTTAACAATATGACCTCCAAAACTAAAGTTCAACCAAACTAAGTAACCAAATCTATCAAAGTGCGAACAAATATTTGTCACTATTTTACAATGTTTGGTTTTAGGGAATATTGACATGAATTTAATCATGTTTTTTTTTTTATATGACTGAAACGTTACTTTGCAAATACACGTTTAGTGTATTATATTAATTCGAGTAGGTACCTACTAGTGAGATCCTACATGCATAATATTAGTATGTAACTTTTTCAAAAATGTATCTATAAATCTATTATTAGGTCAGCATATTATGTCTGAAAAGTGCAAGAGTGTTTAGAATTTCCTGAAAGCATGAAGAAAAAATTGAGAGAACGGCTAGAGTAGTAAAGTAAGATTAGAATGGATGTGAGTTGGTCCTAGTATGGTGCAACTGGTAACATGCTGGCTGCAGCAACAACCAGCATACAGTATTGATACTAATATATTGTACTTTAGTATGTATAACCCTATATGAGGCTGGCATAGTCACCAAGAGTTTACGGAAGCCTGTAAAATCTAGATTTAAAAACAAAAACTAGCTGGACCCACAAAATAAAAATAAAATTGAATTTAACCGATGAAAAAATTAAAGTAGAACGAAATATTAAAAATAAGAATGATCATAATGGTTGGTTAATAAAGTTCTGTAAAAATTGATCTTTGAAACTCTTTTAAAGCACCAATGAGTACTGTATCTAGTGTATCTACTTATCCATGATTATTTGGGGTTGACAAATAAATTTTAAGGGCAAAATATTTTTCATTTTGTTTTTCTTATTAAAGACGCTTTAAAATGATTGTTTGACAACGTATTCGAACTATACCTCTAATATTTTTTCACTTGACAATTTGAGAATTAGGTATTCGGAAATGTCTTGAAAATGATGTTTCATTTCTGCGTAATGAAAGGCAGCTAAATATTGTAAGGTAATAAGAACCATATATTAGGTATATATTCCGATGCCATTTTGAAGAAAATTATTTTAGTATGCACAGATTTGTTTATTAGAAACAACATAATAAATGATCATTATTATTGCTACATACCTATTTACTTTTTTATGGACCAAAAGATATAGTATGTTGCTTACCTTGGACAGCGATAATAACACCCACTATTATTAAAACTGAGGGGAATTTTGCCATTTCGAAATCAAAAAATAACTAGTTTCACAGGTACACGCGCGGTCTTTCTGAATTGTCGCGTCTAAATGCCGCCATGAAACGCGACCAAGTCTTATAAACGACAATATTTTGCACATACTGTATATCTATGTATGTGACCACTCATTTGTTTTTCTCTTTTATATTATTATCCGTTTAGCTATCGTCCTTTTTTGTTTTATAAACTCCTTGACCCCTTTTAGACTTGTAGAAGATGTCGTTTACATATTTTTGTAGAATTTTTAAAGGATTTAAAATGATTATTTTGTTGTCCTTTTTATAAACTTTAAGGACCTACATAAAAACCATATTTCTCAGCATAGCTAGATAAAATTTCCACAATAACAAAATAGGTATAAAAACAGGAACAAGAGTATTATTGTTTATTAAAATGACATTAAACTAAAAGGGCAGTCAGCCATTTGCGAGTAGTTTATCGTGTTCTAAACCTGGTATAGCAAGGATGACAGGCTAAGGTAAGGAACCTTAGTCCTAGACCTTGTGTAACTGGCTTGACAAGGGCCGGCTTAGGTATCAATGAACGATCAAGAAGGATGATTTATATTATGTTCCTAGGATTATTAATTACTTGATCCTTTTTGTTTACTTAAGTCATTATAATTGATATATTAGTATTTTTAAATTAACTGGCGAAACTTCACAGACGTGATAAATATCAGTATCGGTATACGTGACGGGTATCGGTATTGGTCAAAGATATTCTCTTTGGTATTGGTATTGGTATTAGTATCGGTTTTCTTATGGATATCGGTATTGGTACCTCTGATGAGTATGAGTATCGGTATTAGTATAGGTATCAGTATCGGTTTCAGTATCAGTATCGGTGTTGGTAATACTCAGAGGTGTTATAAATAAAAAAGCGGACTGTAAAATAGGTTGGTTCGTATATTGAACATAAGGACGCGCGCTTCTTGGTCCGTCAATTTTTGTGATATGGTCAACGGCCCGTCGTCCCCCGCTCGCCGCTGCCCCGCTCCCGTAGTTGCAATGGCGGGCGGTATTACGTTTTGTCTCCAACAATCGGTATCAGTATCAGAATCGGTATCGGTATCTGTGATGGGTATCAGTATCAATATACTAATTGGGTATTGGTATCAAGCTATGTCAAGCTTAATTACTAACTACTTTATTATTACCTACTTGAAGACATTGATTTTTTTACCAAAGTGTCTATTTTGTTTTATTTATACTTTTTTTTTGTTCTTATATCTGCACCATGCCAATCTGCCACTGTGCTGACCAACGTTTAGTCTGTTTGATTTAATTTATTACTAGCTGACCCGACAGACGTTGACCTGTCCCTATCTATCTACCCTACCTACCTACCCTACCTAACTACCTACCTACCTACGCTACCCTGACTAAAAAAATATTTTATACAAACCTTCTCCTGATAATAAGGAACACTAAAAAATTTACCAATTTTTTGCAGTCGTTGGGAAGTTATGCGCTTAAATATATTTCGCCGATTTATTTTTATACATAAATATAGATTATGAGAGAGCTTTCATTGGTGTAGCGTAGCTCTCATATAATTAGGTATGTCTGTTGACATATTATGGTGACTCACAAACAGGAAAGAGTTTAAGATTATTAAAACTCATGGAACCAGCCTTTCACTTTTGTTTTTAATCTTAGATCATAGTGTTTGGATTTGACGTAAATTGGTAATGTTACAAATAAAAATATCCTAATGATAAATACTTTGACTAAGTACATACCTACCAGTTAACAACAGTTCTCTAAATATATTTATGTAAATAGAGGACTCTACACTACATTTATTTATTTTGTTTTGTATTTCTGATATTTCAATAAAATTCCGACACCTAAATAAAAAACTAAGAGTAAATTATCTCATTATGAGCTTTATTTTTATGTTGCACGTGATAATAAGATGGCTTATTATTCAGCCCACTGCACTGGTTTAGGGCATTGACATTATGCATACCTACAACCTACAAGTGCATGGAATTTTTACCAGATTAAGTAAACAGAAGTATGAATTTAAGTTAAGGCGATGATATACGCCGGCGTTCTTGAGCGACCAAATAATCATATGCGCTGCGTCCAAAACTCACAAAGTTTTGAAAAAAATAAATAAAAGATAGTATTCTTTAACTTAAAAAAAAAACCTTCACGAAAAGACAGATAATAAAATTGCCTGCAAGATAGTAAAAGTTTCGTCCAAATATTCCTGGTAGATTTTGTGTGATTATCAATGTTTTGTCCGCGTCAGACACCAGTTCACGATTTAATTAAACTATTTAATATGAACTTAATCAAAAATATTCACATACTAAATGATTAAGAGAATGTTCTAGTTTAACATATATTTTTTTCCAATCATTTACACTACACATTTTGACGTGATTGTCAGTTTAAAATCAGCAAAAGTCGCTTGTTAGCGCCTTAAATTAAAATTCTTTTAAAATATAAGCTCATGTGTAATGATTTTGTTATCGAGAGCAAATGGACTTTGTTATCGACTCGCTTCTGCTTGCGACTACGTCTGCGTAGACCTCTTAATTAAGGTAAAGTCCTAAATTAAGTACCCTATGGTAACACAAAAAAACCGGCCAAGTGCGAGTTGAATTCACGTGGAGAGGGTTCCCTACAATGCCAAAGTCAAATGTTTTTATTCAATCTTTATTTTCAATTGATAGAATTCCTATAGGTGTTCCTGTAATCTATAAGCATTAAAACATATTTTGTATTTTTTTTTTCCAAAATTTTAGGCTCAGTAGTTTCGGAGATCAAGGGTGTAAATTGTCAATTTTCGTCTTCTTTAATGTTGTTGTTGTTATTGTTTGTGTTTTTTTCTTAAAAGTAGTTTTTACAGATTTTTGTAGTCAAAAGTAGTTTTGACTGGTTAAGAGTTTTGACTGTGACAAATACATGTAGTGATTCAAGAGTAACGTTTTATAGTTTGATCTGCACTGTACCCGTGCGAAGCCGAGGCGGGTCACTAGTCTAATATATAAAATTCTCGTGTCACAGTTTTCGTTCCCGTACTCCTCCGAAACGGCTTGACCGATTCTGATGAAATTTTTTGTGCATATTGGGTAGGTCTGAGAATAGGCCAACATCTATTTTTCATCCCCTTTTTTCACCCCTTTTTCATCCCCCATTAGGTCGATCGGGACAGGATAACGTCTGTCGGGTCAGCTAGTATATAATAAAATCGTTACAATGTCATAGACTAGATACCTACTCAACAAATTCGCTGATCAATAATAGCAGCTAAGTATAGCCTGTTGTGTCTTTCCTACGTGTATCCTATTTCTGTCTCGTCTGTACCTACCTGGCTACCTATATTTAGTAAAAGTCAAAACAATAGCCGTATACGTCACAGTTACCTACATGAAGCCTATTTTTACTTTGCGCTACTAAATAAAAGTTTAGGTATTAGGAGTAGATCCGTAGACATGGAGAAATCAAACAGAGCAGTCCACGTGAGATCGAATGCATGCACATTGCACATACACTGAATAATCTAAACACATTTTAGTTAAAGGCGTCATCGGGAACGTTCGCCTGTTACGTATGTTTGGAACAAATACAAACCACTGCAACTCCTGTACCTAAGCCAAAATCAACAGTGGCGACCACCAGAAGAGCGCCGAAGCAAAGAAGCTCGAAACAATTAAACTGTCTTGAATCCCGCAACAAAATTAATTAGAAAAGAATAGCAGAGTACCTAGTATGAAAAAAAAATATTTTCTACTTCCCTCATTATGAAGCAGGAGACAGAACAGAACTAGGTCAACGGGCACAAAGGGACGTTTACAACTGGGAGAAGCCCAGTTATCAAGCACCACAAATTCAAATTTACATAATGAATGAGTCCTAAAACTTTTTACAGAAAAAGAGAACCGTCTTCAAAAACTAAAAAGTGATAAATAACTTTAGCACAGAATACACATGACTTTAATTTCGAAAGTCGGCGGCTTTGTTCTGTTTGTTGTTTTGTATTGCCATCGACTTCTGGAACTAAAGTCATGTGTGTTCTGTGCTAAAGTTATTTATCACTTTTTAGTTTTTGAAGGCGGTTCTCTTTTTTGTAAACAGTTTTTATTTTTCACTTTTTAGTGCCTCCTTATCACCTAAAATTCATTAAGAAACGGCAACACAGTTTAAACAGAGATTGAAAGTCCTCCAAAGATAGAAGAAACAAAAGCGTCTTCTATGTATAATATTTTGGTTTTTGTTGATTCTTTCAAAAAGCGCTGCGTATATTTCTAGTTGTTATATATACTAAAACCTTCTCCAGAATGTAACAAATACTTTTCTGAAAACCGCATCAAAGTCTGTTCAGGCAAACGGAAGATAGTCGCGCACATACATACATACATACAAACATACGGGTGGAACTGAGAACCTCCTTTTTTTGAATAAGCCCAGCTTTCGGGTCGTTGTTCCGGGTCTGGCTGATTCTGTATATGAGTTTGTTTGTTTGTAAATGATGATCATCGTCATTTGCCTTGCTTTTTCCCAACATGTTAGGGTCGACTTCCAGTCTAACCGGACCAGGGTTTTACATGGAGCGAGTGCCTATCTGACCTAAGACTGGTTTTCAGATTTTCTAGCTTCTGACCACCTAGAACTTCTTCTTAAATGATTCTTCAAATGACGACCGGGACCAACGGCTTTACAAAACGGATGGACACAGACTATAATGAGAGTGGAGAGCCTAAAAAAACCGGCCAAGTGCGAGTACAACTCGCGTGGAGTTGGGTCCCTACAATGCCAATTGATAGAATTCTTATGGTTTTCCTGTAATCTACAAGCAAATCTCTTTGTCTACAAGCAATGAACTATTTTTTTTTTTTAATTTTGGGCTCATTTCCTATGTTGTCCCCCGAAAATGACCACTTTTCACATCTGTGTTTGGGTCATAGGATTGATTACCTGCACCATCTTACGTAATGTCACCTGATTTGGTCCAGTAGATTCGGTTCAAATTGGCTGTGACAGACGGACGGACAGACAGACAGACGCACGGATGATCCTATAAGGGTTCCGTTTTTTTTTGTACGGAACCCTAACAAATTTCAGATTCTAGCTCAAAATCAAATCTTGGATTATTACATTACAGGGGGATGTAATAATCCAAGCTTGTTAATGCTTGTTAATCAATAGAATCTTGAATTGTTACATTACGGTGAGGGAGCACCTTCAAAAACTCCTCGAGTCGCTACGGCCATCGCGGGAACGTAGATATTGATTTCTTGAAGCAAGGTCAGACGAATTTGAAGATATAATAGACCATAATAGCTGATGATAATGGCTAACCTTAATTGAGCATTTTGAGAATGAAATTTCATATCCACACCTTAGTGTTTAATTTTTAAACGATATCAAAACATTATAACTTTCTATGTGTTATTGACATCGATTTCTCTGAGATTTTATGCACAGTGACAAGTAACAAATTTTGAAGGAAAAAATCTAGGTACCTATACTTATATTATATACACGCAAATGAAAAACGATAATACTTAACCATCCCCCTAAACCCTGTCCATTGGGTTATTGGTTTTTTGACAGCTGCCTTATAATGTAATTATTCCCGATTACCTTAAGTTAACTTTAAAATGTGTTATAAAAATATATAAACTGCCTTATCTTATTTAGGACCTCTTACAGACATTATAATAGGTACAGGTATGCGTATCAGTTTTTACAAAAAACATAAATATATTGTTCACTAGTTGCAGCTATCAAAAAACGATTAAACCAGACGAGAGTGTAAGTCTTAAAATGGTACCGATTCCCTTGTTCACAAACTAAATTAGGCATTTGGTTATCTCTTACTACCAGGCAGCAGAAGTAAAGGACGGCGACAGACAAGGACTAAGTTAGAGATGACAAATTAGTTTTTCCCTTGAACTTCGCAGGTTTTTAATCAATACGTTCAGAAATGACAACTATCTATAATCATTGTATGAACATTTTAGATCAACTTAAATTGACAGCTGTTATTAATATATATGTCTCGTTCTTGTTTTTTTAGAGAGAAAGAGAAATAAACAGCTTAAAACTAATTTAGTTCGTGCACAACAGAATCGGCACCAATAGGTACCTTCATTTTTCTCCAACACGCTCGCTGGTCGACTCTTCACGTGACCCGAAGGCTGGCTTATTATTTGACCAAGGAAACAGCATTGCAATACAACGTGGCAATGCTGCCAGCCTACTAAACACTTGTCCCGTTGACAGTGATGTGGACGAGTTTATTGATGCCCTATTTCTTTTTTTTATGAAAAATTTTCAAATTATGAAAACCTATTCAGGATCGAACATTAGAACGGTTTTGTAAGAAAGAACCTCGGAATAGAAAAAACCAGTGGAAGTGTCGACATAGCCTGTAGCTATCCCGCATGTGGCCTAATTTTGCGGAAAATATTATGTATAATAATAACAACCTTCGTCAGTTGTAATAAGTCTTAATGTAGTATGAATAATAAATTAAATTTTGTCGAAAAGCTTATTTGTTGTTATAATGTTAGTGCAAAAACTTATTACAACTGACGATAATAATAACTGCTACGGCACTTCCGCTTGTTTTTTTAATCGACTTCAAAAAGAAGATGTCCTCAATCCATCTGGATCTTTTAACCGACTTGAAAAATGGAGAAGGTTCTCAATTCGTCAGATTTTTTTTTATGTATGTTCATCGATTATGTACTTGAAAACGCCTGAACCGATTTGGAAAAATCTTTTTTTAGTTTAAAAAAAGCAATTATTTAAAAAGTAAAAAATAATATCTTTTGTTGACCCATCAAATGTTTGTTCGTTGAAATGGCGCTATAATGTCGCGGCGGGGTACCTCGTAAGTCAAATCTCATTGCAAATCCCTGAGTTCGCTATTTTACATATTGCTATTGTTATTTTAGCTATTGCTGACTTAGCGGTACCCCGCCGCGACATTATAGCGCCATTTCAACGAACAAACATTTGATGGGTCAACAAAAGATATTATTTTTTACTTTTTAAATAATTGCTTTTATGTTTTGCGTTGGGGGTTTTTTAAATTTTTAATTTAATTTTTATTTGAAAGTTTTTAAATGTAATTTAGTCTGGTTTTGAGAAGTTGTAGATACGTCTAAACTTGTATTTCGTCACATGGATCTTTTTTTATATTAAAGATATCACCCTGAGAATGCGTTTGGTATATATAATTCAATTTTGGAAAAAGTGTGGATTGGATTATTTTTGCGTAACTACGTCCAATTGGCACAACCGTACTCTGGCACAATCGTACCCAGTCTACATTATGTTTAAATAGCAGGGAACCGGTGCTTTGGCCCTTAGAGTTTATAAAATTAATTTTCAAATTTTTAGTTTTCATTTCGTTAGTTAATTAATATTCCTCATTCCCTTTCAATACAGTATGCATTATTGTACTAGTCAAGCCCTTTCATTTGATATCCATACTGAGGGAGTCGTGAAAAAAAAAAATGTAATTCGCCATTTTGTGGTGCCGGTCATCTTGGCTTTGAAATTTATCATAGTGTTAAGTATTCTACTAGTGAAGCCCTTTCATTTGATACCCATATTGATGGAGTTGTGAAAAAATATGTGATTAGCTATTTTGTAGCGGCGGCCATCTTGGACCGATTTTCATCAAACATAGCTAAGAACACTCCCGACTAATTCACCTTTCAAATAAAAAAAACAAAAACAAAATCGGTTCATCCGTTCGGGAGCTACGATGCCACAGACAGACACACACACACACACACACACACACACACACACACACACACACACACAGACACGTCAAACTTATAACACCCCGTCGTTTTTACGTCGGGGGTTAAAAAGTAGACTTCACAGATGGTCCCATATAAAGTTTTAAGTTTCTCCAATCTTGTACTTTCAATCTCTGGTTTGACTGTGTTGCCGTTTCTTAATGAATTTGGATGCTAAGGAGGTACTAAAAAGCGACAGTGGCAATACAAAACAACGCTACCATACAACTAAAGTCATGTGTGTTCTGTGCTAAAGGTGACATGACTTTTTAGTTTTTGAAGACGGTTGTCTTTTTTTAAAAAAGCTTTTTACTATTCCGTGGAAAGAACTCACGCTCGAGTATATTCGAGCTCACTTTAGCAGAGACTAGTAGAGCAGATATAAAGGAGCTCGTCCGGTGAAGTACTACCAGTACTACCAGTACCACACCTATTTCTGCCTCAAAGCAGTGTTTCTGTGTTCCCGTTTGAAGGGGAATAACGCCAGTGTAATTATAGGCAAATGAGGCATTTGAACTTAGTTTCTGGGAAGGTAACGCATATGCCCTCCTCTGGTATTGCAGAATAGTCAGCGGGTGAAGTACTACCAGTACCACACCTATTTCTGCCCCAAAGCAGTGTTTCTGTGTTCCCGTTTGAAGGGTATAAATAACGCCAGTGTAATTTATTATAGGCAAGTGAGGCATTTGAACTTAGTTTCTGGGAAGGTAACGTAGGTAGGTAGGTCGGTAGGTTTCTGGGTGGATAGGTATGCGTCTATAGGCAGCGGTGACCACTTAACACAAGATGGCGTGTTTGCCATCCAATGACAAAAAAACCGGACAAGTGCGATTCGGACTCGCCCACTGAGGGTTCCGTTCAAATTCCGTGGTTTGGTCACCCATACAATTATGAACTCACATACCTCGATGATTGATTAGGTAAAGACTACCTATATTTTTTATGATTTAATTGCAACTGAATAGTTTTCAGACTTTTCCCTGTATTTGTAGTACATACAAGACGATATTACTTACCTAAGGAGAAAGCCTATTTTTGTATGGAGATCCGTACCAACTTGCGTCAAACCAAAGTTACTCTCAAGAGTCTAGTTTTCACTACAAACAAGATTTTGGCAATATTTAACCGCATTTTTGAAATAATCGAAAAAGTTAGAAAACGCCTGATTATATTTTCTAGCAAATTTTAGTCGTCGTGATTACAATAATTAATTTATTATACATATAGGTATGCGTTATAGGCCGCACTGCTCATTGCATATTTTAGAAATACTACCAGTGTGCAATAAGTAGAACCCGGACTCCTTCATCGCTGGCAGAGTGTGCCACTTTGGAGGAGCCGCGCTGTGCCCTCGTCTCAGAAGTAGGCAGTGACCTGTCGCTGCTAGCCGTTGTCAAGTCGATGGTCGGCAGCGCAGAGTCCTGGGACGCGGGGGTTTCCTTCCGCGAAACGGTCATGTCGAGATGCGCCCGTACGCTTACGCTTGCCGTTCTCGCCTATATTGTACGTTACGCGGTGGTTTCAACTAATCGCGCACAGGGAGTATCTTTACGTTCTACCTAGGCCTACCCTGGAGAACATGACCTTAAGACTTCAAAGTCGTATTGCATAACAACTTACTGCGTGTGTTAGTTCAATTTATATCCATAAATCACTTACCTTACATACTGACAAGGTAACACAAATAAAGAATATTTTTTGAATTGTTAGATAGAACATTTATTTTTTTAGGTACATTTTAAATACGTGTGGTATATTATAAACATTACACACGATCAACAATACATTACTCCTCATAGTCACGGAGAAATCATCTAAATATGACGCTGGGGCATTGACGTCATTGTATCGCGCCTAGCTGAGGTACCACAGTACCGTCATTATATGGGCGCAGCATCCCACCGTCCGTCTACCGACACGGTAGTTGCAGCAGTATCCGACAATTGCATCATGTGTGTAGACAACTGCCTGAATTTACATTAATTCTGGTAAAATAAAACTACAAAATATACATATTATGTAATCTCTTCCGACCGGATTTCGGTCACGGCGGCCAATCTCAATGGAGATCAGCCAAGTACGCAGAAGATATTATAGTGCACAAGTGTGTGCGCAAACCAACGACCATGGTCGTTGGCAAAAACAGGGGCACTCCCTCTTCCCTCACTCTCATAGTATATCAAGTACGCAGAAGATATTGTAGTGCACAAGTGTGTGCGCAAACACAGATACACTCCCACTTCCCTCACTCTCATAGTCCGGTGGGACAACAATCCGACACGACTGGAGAGAGATCAGGCGCAGGACCAACTGCTTTACGTGCTTTCCGAGGCACGGGGGTGTTACACCACCAACTTCCAAACTCCAGGCTGTTAAACTGAGAAATTCTTAATAGAAAATCCCAATAACTCTTTGCCCGACCTGGGAATCGAACCCAGAACCCCACGCTCAGCAGTCACGCTTGCGACCACGAGACCAACGAGGCAGTCAAATATATATATGTCAATATCATGAATATGTTGATAAATGTGTAATGAAAAAACTAACCAAAGTAGGTGTCACCCAGCAGTTCAATACTTCGCGTATATTATTGAGCACACTTTTCACCGAACGTATGAGTTCCTTGATGTCGCCAACGAACAGTTGATACACCAACGCCGACTACCCTCCGAAGTAACACTGTCTCTTTGATCCATTTTTAACTAGCCAGGCACCATGAACTCCGGCTGGGGCGGCTACAAACAAAGTCACTATCTCGACAAGGCACTGCAGAGTCACTATCTAGATACATCACGACACAAGTCACTATCTCAACACTCATCTCATCTGTCTAACCGGATGCAGCTGAATACCAGTGTAATACGTGGAGCGACTGCCTATCGGACGTCCACAACCCAGTCACTGGGTAACACGATAACGCTTGGTAGGACTGGTTGTCAAGACTTTCTGGCTTCTGGCTACCCATAACGACTGCCAAAGATCTACGCTAGGCTTTTACGTTCGAGGTACCGAGGGAACTCGATATGAAATGGATAGTCACTCATCCACAGACCGACCACAGCAAGCGTAGCCTAACCTTGTTACCGATCGAACTGTCCGGCTTTTACTCAGCCACGAGCTCCTACCTCCTACCTCACACTATCTCAACACCATCAACAGTTATTATAGACGTAGTAAATTAATGAATTAATAATTCAATAAAACTGTCAGAACGACTCAAAGGCAGGCAAAAAACATCGATCGATACAAATATCGACAAAACCCCATAACCAAAGCTTGTCCAAAATTGGTAGAAGTTAGAAGCATTTGGAGTTAAAAATGGTAGATCTACGTACATTTTTAGAAGAAAAAATTCGAGTACTTCATTGTTATTTAAAAATACATATTCTTATTAATAATTCCAGCCTATTATTGTCCCACTCAAGGCCGCTTCTCATATAGAGAAGGCACGAACTGGTCACCACGCTTGCTCAAGGCGAATTGGCGATTTCAGACTTATATCAATTATAAGTCCTGGTTTCCTCACGATGTGTGTGTGCTGTATGCGTTATTCTTATTGAAAAGTTTTAAATGTTCTGTACTTGGATCTTCGGTTTTAGAAATGAATCGCCTCGCGTCTGCAGACGAGGTGTGACTATTGCTTGTTACGAGTATTACCCTTGGCACTTTCTTGGAGCCATCCTGCATGATCCTTTTCTTTTGCCCACCTTTTCAAATATTCTAAGTCATAGTGCCGTTTTCTAATCTTACGAGGTGGAGTTTCTGACCTTTCGAGTCGTGATCATTCTCCTCCGCTATTATTTTCAGAAACCACTGAAAACAGCACATAGTTATAGTCTTAAAATGCAACGCAAGCAAAGCGAACTTGCTTTTCTTCAAGGAAATTATATACGATTCAGTATTTTTCTTAAAATATTTATTTATTTTTTGGGGAAATAGTCAATAATAATAATAATCGGTTATTTAATAAATCGCCACATTTACAATTTATATCTTACAAATGTAAAATAGATCACGATTGCATATTTATAGGTATATAAGTACAATAGGTATAATATATAGGTATAATAGGTACTTATTCAGAGTATTTGCTTTGCAAAACATGTCAATTGGCTACCTGCCACTATTAATGTTATTGCCTTATCTCACTCATCTAAAGCGTTCCGTTTGTCGTACCCAAATTGAAAGCTTAAAATAAAATGTTCGTTAAATTGTTCGAATGAAAAAAAATACTTCAACAGGAATATTTTCATAAATAGGTAGATTTGAGGTTGAAGTTCGTAGATAGGTAGAATGGAGTTAAGATAGGTAGATCTACCAAATATGTGGTAGATGTGACAGCACTGATTGTCAGTGACACTGACAGTTCTATAATTCGGTGTTTTGAATTTCTAATGTTTATTTAATAAAATTATGAGATAAAATAAAATGATTTAATATAATTTATTGTTTTAATTATTTTCTATTATATAATCTTGTTTATCTAGATAGCGAAAATAACTGACAACTGTAATCAGAACGAAAAAGTTTTCGGAAATGAACTTTTGTTATGATGGGTATGACATTTTTGCGGATGTAGGCTATTTAATATCCTTTTATTGATATCTTTTTAATGTGGTTAAAAAAAACGGTCAAAAATCAGTACACTGTATACATAAATAAAACATTATTTTTGGCGTTAATGTACCTGTGACGCAATGTGGTACGGGGTTCGGGCAATCTTCTTTCATAGTTCTAGGTCAATGGGAAGTACCCTATAAATTTCGATTCCCTTGAGAGTGTCGAGTGTTCCCTTGTGTGTGTGTGTAACGTTTTTAGCGGCCGTATCTTTTTATTATCACGTTAACTTAGAACTTTGTTTTTGTCACAGCTTCAAGGGACAGTAGATTTAAGTATATGGTTTTAATTTCACTCTCGATACCTCCACGACAGACAGACGGACAATAAAGTGATCCTATAAGGGGTCCGTTTTTTCCTTTTGAGGTACGGAAACCTAGTGAACCCCATCTGAAGTAAAAACAGATTTTTGACATTGATATTGCATATAGAAGCGTATTAGAGCGGTTATAGAGCACAAAGAAACCTCGGTGGTTGCAGCCGACTAGCGATTTCAAGCTCTGTGATAGCCCCCTTTCAGAAATATATATAGAAAAATAAATGAGTCTTGCACAGACAAGTCAGAGTAGGTAAATACCTTACTTAGCTGCTTACCTGTTCAAAACCCTTTAATTTTTCTCCTTAATGACGTAATTTTTAGCCTGTAAGAATTCTTTGTCACGGACTAACACGTTCCATAAAATTATCATAATTTGACACATTATTACGTAACACATATCGAGTGATTTCGTAGACGGCCAACATTCTTTGGGATTGTTTAATAAAATCATCAACTTTTGTGTAAATCTAGTTTATTGACATCATTTAAATAAATTTACATGGCATTTTTGGTAACAATTCTTGCTAACATCAAGCGGATATGACATGATTTAAATTTGTTAATGTTATAATTAAGTGTAAGATATTTATTTTATTTATTATTTATTAATTTAAATTTTTGAGGGTAGCCAAAAGGTTGGCGGTATCTTTTAATACTACAGACAGCATCATTAACTATTTACCACCTTTTCGAAGGAATTTTAATGAGTGAGGGGTAACCAGTTGATGACGCTGTCTGTTCCTAATATACTCTGCAAGTATCATTGCGATGGAGAAAGGTCACTGCACATTAGTGTCAAAACAGTGAATATAGAATAGTCCGCTTCACCGTATCTGGTGACAGTGACCCTCGCTAAGTCTCTTTCCTTTCAAAACAGTGATTGTCTCATTAAAACAGTTTTGACATAAGCACACTATTGTGTCACCTTGGTTTGCCTGCACACAGCTTAAGTTAGACAGGATGTTTATGTTCTTGTCAATAAACAGTAGCAAAAATAGATTTTATGTTCTACAAAAATCTTAACAATAGGTACCTACTAAATACTATACTATTTATGATTGAAGTGGGTTTTCAGATCAACCTTTCAGTTATTTATAGTAAAACCCCTTTTACGTCCGTTGTCGTTCCTTTCTATGGTGGTCTGAACCTCTCCGTCTTTGGACGTCTGAGACATGTAGCTTGATTGGTAGTTTCCATTCGGGTCTGGCTTTATATTTCTTATTTCTTCGGGAGATAACAATGCCTGAAGAAAAAAATGTTTTAGTTTAGATGATCAATCACCAAAAGAGGTAAGTATATACTTCAAAACCAACCGAAGATGGTGTTATTTGCCGATGACACTTCATTGATTTTTAAAGTAGACAGACGGTCACAACATCTTGGCGACGTAAATGACGCTATTCTTCAGGTTCAAAATTGGTTTACGGTAAACAATTTGGTACTTAATGAAAAAAAAACCAAATGTATTCGATTCATTTTACCAAATGTTAGGAATAGCAATTGTGACATCATTCTAAATGGAGAGAAACTGGAATTTAATAGTCAAACGGTTTTCCTAGGAATCACGCTAGACGAGAAATTACAATGGGGACCTCACATAACATCTATTGCGGGGCGACTAAGCTCCGCGGCTTATGCTGTTAGAAAGATAAGATAGTTGACAGATGTAGAAACTGCGCGTATGGTCTACTTTAGCTACTTTCACAGCATTATGTCGTATGGTATTTTACTGTGGGGTCGGGCTGCCGACATTGAATCCATTTTTATCTTACAAAAAAGAGCTGTTAGAGCCATTTATAATCTACGTCGCCGCGATTCTCTTAGGGAACTATTTAAAAATATTAATATAATGACAGTGCCTTGCCAATTTATCTATGAAAATATTATGTACGTAAGAAAAAACCTACATTTATTTAATAAGGTTAGTGATAGACATAATATTAATACTAGAAACAAAGACAAAATAGCTCAACCATATTTTAGATTGTCTAAAGTTCATAAATCTTTTATGGGGTTCTGTGTTAAGTGTTATAACAAAATTCCCAGTGATATATTGCCACTAAATAAAAGAAAAATTAAAACATATATTAAAAGTACACTCTGTAAACAAGCATATTACAGTTTAGAGGATTATATCCATGATAAGAATGCTTGGAAACATGCTGGTCTGGGCTCCATAGGACAATCTACAGTCTAGACAAAATCAAACGGATTGCTAATTAAACCTACTTAATTTATACTTAGTATATACATTATATTTAATTCTTGCTTTGGGTCACACACTGGTTCATAGGTTCATAGTTTGTTGAAATGTATGGAGTGGTTGTCTACTTTTACAATAATTGTAAATAATAATATGTGAACACTATGTATCTATGTAGACAACTTAGCTGTCATTCTTTATCTTGTAATACTTTGTACATACTTCAATATAGTGTTTATAAGCAAGGTCCATCGTGTTCACGTATAGTTATATAACTGTAAACTGTAAATACAAAATATTGTGCACATTTTATTTAAAAGAGTAAGTATGGAGTTTCTTGCCCATTCTTCTCCATACGAAACTACCTTTTGGAATGGGCAACTAGAATCAACTTTATATTTTTTTTATTATGACGTTCAATAGTGCCTTTTTAATGGTCTAATTGAAATAAATGATTTGACTTTGACTTTGACACGTCTTCGGAAATAGTTGAAGTTTACTTAGAAACCGATGGACGTTTTCGAATGAAATTTAATTAAATCATTGAACTGTTTATTCTCTTTTGATTTTATTTTTAACCGACTTCAAAAAGGAGGAGGTTATCAATTCGAATGTTTATATATATATATATATTTTTTTTTTTTATGTATGTTCGGGCATAACTCTTTCATATATAGGTAGACGGATTTGCAAAATTATTTTTTTGTTCGAAAGGGGTTTGTTCCGAAAAGGTCCCATATAAATTTTATCAAAATTGGTACAGCCCTTTTTGAGAAAATCAACAAATTCCCAAAAAAATTACTTTCGGAAGTCGGTGGCAATACAAAACAACAAATACAAAGCCACCGCGAAAACAGAAATGAACTGAAAGTAGTTGCTTACGCGACACTACTAAGCTCACTAATGGTTGAAGTACACGTAACCCATCTAAGCTCATAGAGTATATACCTAATTTTGACGGACTCTTAAAAAAAACGCGTATTGTTTGCTATCGATATTTTCCGTTTTCTACACCTCGACCATTGGGTGCGTTTCGAGGAATACTTTAGGTGCCCTTTGTTAGGGGCGTTTCAAAATGGGTGCGCTTCGAGGAATACCCCCAAATTCTCAGGGCATAGACGTCGCCCCTCTCTGTGCCAACATATTTTATTTATACTAATACTAATATAGTAATCTATACTAATATTATAAAGAGGTAAAAGTTTGTAAGTTTGTATGTAGGAGGTACTCTCGAAAACTACTAATTCCAAAATTATTTCAACAATAGGAAACTACATTATTTCTGAATGCTATAGGCTATACTTATTGCATTATCAAAAATTTTGGGAACCTTGAGAAAATTCACGGTTAGGGATCGGGCCAGTCCCGCGTAAAGTGCTTTAGTCTATTATAACTTTAGATAAGACTACATTAATAAAGTAATTTTATTAAGGAACTAAACACTCACAGGAAAGTCAAATAATCCGCCGAACCCCGCCCTGCAAATGAAAAAAAAAACAATATAAAGCAAACTATTGACATCGTAAAGAGAGGATGCGTGACTCATTCTCTCATTCTCAATCTACGCGGTTTAAGTATTTAATTATTTATGTCGTTACAAGGGCGTCGCCAAGGGGGGGTAGGTAGGGGCAGCTGCCCCCCCCCCCCCCCCTAGAGATTCCAAAAGCTTCATGTGCCTTTGACTGTATATAAAATTTTTTAAATTGATACTTTTCCTATGCACCATACTTGCCCCCCCCTAGGCCATCAGCTGGCGAGTCCTGGCGACGCCCTTGTGTCGTTATGTCTACCAACAGATGTCTATACATTAACATACAATAATAATAAATAGCGTAGTACTACTTGGTTTGTAAAGGTTTCTACCCAAGAATTTATTTACACCGACCAGACCGACCTGGGCCTCAAGTCTGCTATTACAATAGTGTCAGAAAGGTCATTGATTTCATAATTGTTGATTTTGACAAGTTTGTTAATCTACTAATATAATGGCGTCATTATGACTTTCCAATGGTCAACCACTGACACGCCATTGAAAGAAATTATATAGAACTAGCTTCTGCCCGCGGCTTCGCCCGCGTAAAAATAACGATTATCCCAAGGGAACATATTACCGGGATAAAAAGTACCCTATATGTTAATCCAGGAGATGGTCTATCTATGTGCCAATTTTCATGCAAATCTGTTCAACGGTTTACGCGTGATTGAGTAACAAACATCCAAACATCTTCACAAACTTTCGCATTTATAATATTAGTAGGAAGTAGGATGGTAATCTCGTACAAAATGACAACTGAATACTAGTCGGTACGGACGGCTAGACGGCTCCGACTTAGGCGGTAATCTGCTAAAATTTTGACAGTTCCTTTGATCAGTGACCTACCATTAGAACGTCATTGTGCAGTCATTGCTTTTAATTCGACCGACCAATGATCGACCATTATGAATTTAGCAGATTACGAACTTTTGCAAAATGACAATGGGATCGTGTTGGAATGACGAAATTATAAAAATAGCAGACTTGGCCCCCTGATATCTCTGTAATCCATCTATGTTCTTCAAATAAAAATATGTGTGTTTTCTTAACTTTAGGAAAAATGGACACTGAACTAAAAAGATTCAAAGGCCTTGCGATAGGTATCTGAACATAGTTTTTGACGAAGACCTAACCATTAGAAGCATCATCATCTTCTTGCGTTTGTCCGTGCTAGTTGGTGTTGACGCAACACGATTTCTTCTTTCATTCCGTCTGGGCCTGTAGACAAAATCCCTTTCTCTTAGCGTTAACGCCAACGGAAAAATCAAATCGTATGGAGTTGACGTTTGCTTACCAGATGTCACGTAATGTAAATCGCACCAAAAACATTTTCATGTAAAATTTTTTGCCAAGACGAGAGCAAATGGCTCGCACTGTCAAAAATTTATCAGATCTCTACGTATAATCTCTACTTTACTAGCCTTACTTCACAAACTCTACAGCTTAGTTAAAATATGTCAATCAATCAATCAATAATTTTATTTTAGATAAAAATCCATAATAAACAAACATGTCGTACGTAATAAAATCACAAAATTCCAAAATCAAAACATATTAATCATTAATCATGTGGCTAGGCCGTTTCGCTACAGTTACATGGGCGCTAGGTGAAAAATGTATTCACTGTTAATTACTTTTCTGTTAAACAATAGTTCTTGTAGTAACTAAACAGCCAAGCCTCATACATATTTTAAGGCTA
This sequence comes from Charanyca ferruginea, assembly GCA_947361185.1. Taxonomy (NCBI): domain Eukaryota; kingdom Metazoa; phylum Arthropoda; class Insecta; order Lepidoptera; family Noctuidae; genus Charanyca; species Charanyca ferruginea. Next base: position 22,387,244 of record OX376058.1, on the reverse strand, counting down.
GCAAAGTAGAGATTATAGGTAGCGTAGATATCTGATAACTTTTTGACAGTGTGAGCCATTTGCTCTCGTTGCAACATTTTACATGAAAATATTTTTGGTGAGATTTCACTTCTTTTTTTTATTTTGTTCATTTTTTCTAGTTTTAGAGTTTTTTTTTGTTGTGTGTGTACTAATACTAGCTTTGATACCAAATTTCAGCTTTCTAGGACTTCAGGAAGTACCCCAGAATTTTGATGACCATCAGTGAGTGAGTCAGTGACGAAATCGGGATTTTTTAGATATAAATAAAATCTAAAGTATAAGATCTATGCAATTGAAACTTTATACATTTAATAAGTCAACTATTCACATCCTATCCCGAGAATTTTGTTATATCCAAATAATCCAAATCCAAGTTATGAGGGTTCAAAAAATCGACGAAGCGCTTCGAGAAAAGGTAGGATAGTGCCCTACTAGCGCTTCGCTTTGTCAACTGCATACAGTTTGATTTTTCCGTTGACGTTAACGCTAACAGAAAAGGGTTTTTGTCTAAGGCCCTGACAATCTTCATGATTTCATTGGCTTTCTTTTCTTTTGAATATCATTCTTCGCACAATTCATCCTTTCTTTGGCTTTTTCTTCCACACACGCACACAATAATTATAATAATACAAATCTAATAATTTTACTATTTTATGCTGCAATTTTTCGTTTGCTATAAGAACGAGGCATATGGTACTCATGATATACTTACATAGCTTGGCCAAAAGGAAAATTAGGTCGAGCTGGAAAAGAAAAAAGAAAATCTGTTAAAAACAACAAGAGCAAGTCGGACTCGCACAATAAGGGTTATTATTCCTCCAGAAAACAAAGAAGAGGCAACAACAGATAATTCTGTGGATTGAAAAATATTAATTTTAGTGCACCTTGACAATATCCTCTAGAAAAAACGTTTGCATAATAATTTGTTGTTTCTGAAACCTGTCTTGCTTTGTAGCAAATTTTTGTTTACACAAGTGTTTAATCCGTGAAGGCATGGCATTCCAGCCAACATTTACATAAACAAAGCAAGGTAAAAATAATATTGTATGTATTACAAGACAATATAGGTAAAATGCAGAGGGCGTGCTACTCAAATACGGTCATTTGCTTGAATAAAAGCAAATAATAATGGAATGTGTGGCGAACAACATTATTAAGGAACTAGCTTTTTCCTCATACTTAGTCCGCGAGAATGTTGGTAATCGCGAATGTAGACGAAGTTGTAAATGAATGACACTAAAAAGCGAAAATACCATTTTTACAAAAAGACGCCTTCAAAAACTAAAACGTAAATAACTTCAATTTCTCTTTATTTCTGTTTGTTGTTTTGTATTGCTACCGACTTCCGGAATTAAAGTTCTTTCTTTTTCTTTTTTTTTAAACATTGCCACACACTAAGAATTTCTCCTGTGTCGTGGGTGCGTTTACAACATATAAACTCACATACACAAATAGCCAGAACCGGAATAACTATCTGTAGGTCATACAAATATTTATACCGTGCGGGAATCGAACCCGCAACACGCAGCGCAGCAGTCAATCGCTATACCACTGCGCCAACGGTGTTGTCAAAATATTTTTTTACTTTTTAGTTTTTGAAGGCAATTGTGTTTAGTGTCTACTTCCATCCAAATAAACGGTAAGACCAAACAAATTAAGTCATGCCTTAATTTTCGACCCTCTGCGATGGAATATTTTATGAAATTTATATGGGACCAACTCCGAGACATACCCCATTCATAAATATAAAAAAACATTGGTTGTCTGTAAAGTCAGTTTACGGACGAGTTTTACGTGATAACGTCATAAAGAAACATAATGGCTAACATATATAACATAAGCAAATAATGGCTTCCGTCAAGGTGGGCGGAGCTTATTGCTTAGGCCGATTGTACCTCTCTATCGCTTGTTCCGCACTCTCGCTTGCACGCTCGGGCTCAGGCGGAACGTGACACTTTTTCGTGCGTGAAGCCGGTGTTCATCAATTTATAAGACGTTATCACGCCAATAAAATATACGTGACGAATTGAATACCTCTCTCTTTTAGTTTTGGTTAAAAAATAACCTATGTTTTTTCTTTGTAGTTCAAACCAAGTCTATCCTAAATTTGATCAACATTAATTCAATAGTTTTTCAATAGTGTAACAAACCAACTAACGTTCGCAGTTATAATATAATAGTATAGATAAATGTAATTAACAAATAAACGAAAATATGAATAAATGAAAATAGAATTTTAGTGATCTTGATATGCGACGAATATTGTAGGACACTGTTAATTAGTATTTAATTGGTTACAAATCATAGAAATTATAAATAGATCTACTAATATGTAACTTTTTTATTAGATGAGATTTATAAAATTACACAATAATTGCACCTACTAAGTTTGACACCTTTACTCATCCATAATTGGGTTAAGTTCTACTAAAAGGAACCTTCTTCAAACGCTACAAGAACTTTTAAACCTACTCCAAGCAATAGAAGAACTTTTAAACCTACTCCAAGCACTGTAAGAACTTTTAAACCTACTCCAAGCTCTATAAGAAAATTTAAACCTATTCGAAGCATACGTTAATAAAGAATAGAAAGAGCACACGTTTTGGATGTACGTTTTATTGTTATTGTTGGATAATTACACATTTGGCATGTTGAATTAGTTTGAAGTAATTAATGGAACCTATTTATGCCCCATTATTTAAATAATAAAAATATATAAAGTGATAAGGTTATCTAGTTTTAGCAATAAATTAACGAAATCTATTAAATTAAAATTGATTCAATTACCTAGGTGTCAAATTTCACGTTTTGCGAAAATACACTTTAAAATACATATAATTAAATAAGTATTATTTTATTAATAAGAATAATAATAAATACCATTGACACACGCCAACGCAACGAACGCGACCAATACGATAGTTTTCACCATGTTTAATTTTTTTATTATTTTGTAACGCAGCTATTGCATGAACCAAAACTCACAATATTATGAAAAATACTGAAAGTATTTATACGTATCGTGTGCTAACCTTGAGACAGTCAATAGTTCTCGAAACATATGTAAAGGGGAGAATCGGGTGAAATGGATTGGAAAGACTCGCTGATAAAATGTCCTTATAATTAAGTCAGTCTAAAAACATTATTTTTGGAACGAAGTTCCTTATCGCGCGTTGTGAAAGGGGGCTAGACGGAAAAAATTCTTACGAAAAGTTGTCACGACACTTTTGTATATTTGATTTAAGAGCCATCTATTAACGTTATTGGCGCAACTGTGCTCTTCGAGATCGAATTACGAACGGCCAATATAGATGGCGCAGAAATAATTTATTGGTCTTTCTATCTAAATAACTACGCATTGTACTAACATGTTAGAAAATGTTAATCTTTAAAATTACTTACTTACAATGTAAGCAGTCATAATAACTTTTCATTCCTCGCTTTTTTTTTGCCCTGGCTTAAAGCCACTTAAATTCACTTTAACGCATCACATTAATTAGTGAAGGAATTGTAATAAAATTTTATTACAATTCCTTCACTAATTAATCGAAAGGAACTTCGTTCCATCCGGGTGTCCCTTGACACCTCTCAGGTTTTTTAAATTTAATTCATTGTATCCCTTTGTACTGAACTATTTATTTTATAGCTAGCTAATGGTGAATGTGGTGGTAATTTCCTGCATGCATTTAATATCAGTCACTTTTTCGGTTCAACATTTTTCAGATTCATGCAATCCAACACGTAATTGTTGAGACTTTAACTAATATTCAGTAACTAGGAATTAAACTTTCTTGCATCTCCTTAGAACTTGGTACCCATGTTCGAAGGACATGCAAGAAAGCCGTAGAAAGCATGTCAAGTTGGCCCCGGCTGTCATTCCTAGATCTTTGACAGTCGTTATAAGTAGTCAGAAGCGTAAGGTCTGACAGTCAGTCTTACCAAGGGGTATCTTGTTACCCAGTAACTGGCTTGTGGAGGTAAGACAGGCAGTTGCTCTATGTTAAGTCACGGGTATTAGCTGCATCCGGGAAGACCAGAAACCGACCCCAACATATTTAGGAAAAGACTGAGCAGACGATGATTAAAAAAAAATTGTTTGCATGTTGTACTCAATGGTTAAACTTACCCTATTATGCACACCCCCATTTGTCAAAATTTGTAAATGCCTATCGTTTCAAGAGTACATTTTAAAAGATGCCATTACAATAACTATTGCTGGACGAATGAGCCTCACAATTACGTTTGATGTCACACGATTTTCTTTTGTTTCATTCTTCGTATTTAAAATGAATGTTATCGTTAACAAAAGGCAATGGAACATTTTATGTGTTCTACGCACATACGATATATCCACGTTATGTTGATATTTCAAAGCGGCGCTATTTTTAAAGGCAAAACCAATCAAGCGCGTAATTTGGTACTTTTTGTTTTAGGTCCGCCTTTGGCCGCGTGTCAAGATATTCTAGATGCACTTACAAACAATAAATACTACTTACAAACACGTTTATTTTAAAGTGGAATGATGTCGCTTAGTGGTTTCCGACGACGTTGTTGCAACAGTCGATTCTATCTTAGGTACTACCAGAATAATAATTTGAAGTACGTAATGCATGTGGCCCATATCCCTCTATAATTTGAAACAAAACGTACTATGTGCAGTGAACGGAACTAAAACATTCCGTTCACTGACTATGTGGATGCAATAAAGTTTAAATAAATAAATTATTATGAATAACTAGCTGACCCAACACCCTACCAAACTACCTATCTACCAATCGTACCTACCCTACCCTACTCTACCTACCTACCTACCTACCCTACTTAGGTTTGTATATAATAAAATTTTAGGTAGATAGGGTAGGTTACCTACCTAAAATTTTATTTTCATGGCAATGAGGAACACAGAAAAAAAAAATTATCAATTTGGTCCAGCCGTTCGGAAGTTATGCGCTTACATACATTTCGGCGATTCATTTTTATAAATATACTAGCTGACCCGACAGACGTTATCCTGTCCCTATCTACCTACTTACTTGCCTATTTACCTACCCTACACCTATACTACATCTACCCTACACCTACCCTACACCTACCCTACGCCTACCCTACGCCTACCCTACGCCTTCCCTACGCCTACCCTACGCCTACCCTACGCCTGCCCTACGCCTGCCCTACGCCTACCCTACGCCGACCCTACACCTACCCTACACCTACCCTACACCTACCCTACACCCACCCTACATCTACCCTAACCTACCCTACAAAAGTTTTTTTTTTACTTTTTCTTGCCGTAAAAACCATCCTCGTACTTCAAGGAATGTTATAAAAAAGAATTATCCAATTCGGTCCAGCCGTTCGCAAGTTATGCGCTTAACAACACATTTTAGCGATTCATTTTTAATCTTTTGCATGGGAATATAGAAAATTGTTTTTATTTTTATTTTGTGTCAGGCAATTTTTAAAATTTTTCTCTCCGTAAGAACCATCCTCGTACTTCAAGAAATATTACTTAAAAACCAAGAATTAGCGCAATCGGTGCAGCCGCTCTCGAGATTTGCGCTTAGCAACACATTTAGCGATTCATCTATCTTCTATCTTCTTCTTCTATCTTCTATATATATAAAAGGCAAAGGTGACTGACTGATGTATCAACGCACAGGCTAAACCGCTGATCGTAAAGACCTGAAACTTGAAGGGTGTGTTCTTTGTATGACGTAGGCATCCACTAAGAAAGGATTTTCCGAAATTCTACCCCTAAGGGCGTGAAAAACGGGGGCAAAGTTTGTATGGGACAACGTGATTCCTAGGTCCAATCTACTTCAAATTTCGCATAAACATTCTTTAACAGAATTGATGAAAGATGGGTTTCGTATTTTATTGAAATTCACCACATAACGGAGTTAAAAATGGGTAGAAAGTTATTTTGAGGGTGATTTGCATCGAAGTTGATATCAATACTCCTTAGTGCTTTTGATTTAAATACATTTTATTTTGACACATGTCATGTTTGAAAACTCAACTCAAAATAAATATTATTACCTTATGTATTATTATCTTAGAATAATAACGCACATATTATATTACTCTGTGATTATTACATGATACTGCAGAAGAATTACATATAATTGTTAATACATTAAATTAAACGATTATAAAAATAGTGTGGCGAAGAGAAACACTTTAAAAAAAAAACGAAAATTCCCAATCGTAAGAGACATTTGTAGGAGAAATATCGGCATCATCTGTCCGAAGACTTCTTGCGAGTTTTGAGATCAACTACTAAAGGTGGCATTGAATACAATGAGAAACGTATTCTTAACATTACTTACTTCTCTTCAAAACGACGTCGTTTACATCGGCGTCATTCCTGTGGTCAAGTTTGGGTTACCGGCCCCGCAATCATTGGCACATTAAAATCGTGGAATACACTGCCGAAACCAATTACGATCCAGGTGCAATGAGTACTATCGTAAATAACCACGTCAGCGTGTTCAAACCAAGACATGATGGGTAGGGTCACAGTTCTGTTTAGTGGCGATTTCCGGCAGACGCTGCCTGTGGTGACGCGAGGAACTAGGGCTGACGAGGTAAATGCATCGTTGAAACGATCAACGGTCACGAGTTTATAAATCCCGCTTGACCATCAATATGCGTGCTCAGCTTGGAGGCAATTCACGTGTTCAAGAATTCTCCGATGTTCATTAAAAAATTGGTGAAAGCTCTCTACCAGAGGAGAGAGGGCAGGTGGATCTAACAGAGACTCTTGGTATTGTAGTATCTACAATAGAACAACTGATTCATGTTTTGTACAGCGACATCAGTCAAATACCGCATCAACAGATTTTGGGTGTGTGAACAGGCTATTATAACACCCAAAATTGATCAAGCTGCAGCGATCAATAAAAGCATTTTGTTTCTCTCAAATTGAAGGGAGAGAAGTAGTATACATCTCAATGAACACTGTATAATATTATACTGTATGCAAGATGACGCCACACGTTACGCCGTAGAATTTGGAATAGAATTCGCTTACGGCAAGTGGACTTCTAGCGCACATCATCCAGCTGAAGGTCGGTGTACCTATTATTTTGTGTAACAGAAATCGGCTCGAAGTCGTCTGTCTGCAGAGAAATATCATTGAAGCTGAAATTGTAACAGGTTGTGGCGTTGGTGAGAGTGTTTATACCACGTATACCACTGATTCCCCACAATTACCCCTTCCAATTCAAGCGTGCGCAATTCCCTGTGAGCGTGTGCTTTGGCATGACTATAAACAAGTCTCAGGTCGGTCGGTGTTTGTCACACTGAAGGCTGCGGTTGTCGATCTCAGGACCAGCTGCTTTGCCTACGGCCAACTATATGTCGCTTGCTCTCGCGGAGTCTCGCGTCACCAGTCCTGACTTTCTGTACATTTTGACTAACGGCAAAACTACAAATATAGTTTACAGAGAGGTTTTATAAATATATAGCTAAGGTTCCTTAATGTGTTTTCTTCTTTTCAAACATATTTGGGTTTGGAGTTTCAACATTTGTTGTGTACGTATGTGTAATAAAATAAAAGTATATTTGCATACAGCATAATAATATTATACTGTATGCAAATATAAAATCTATATATATAAAAGCGAAAGGTCATTCAGTCACTCATCACGAAATATCGAAAACCGCTTCACATATTAAGATGAAATTTGGCAGAGATGTAGTACATAGTTAGTAGACGTCCGCTAAGAACGGATTTTGCTACCGGGCCGAATTAAGGAGGTCTAATGGGTCTCGCGAGTTTGTATGAAAGTCCTTAATTTTTTGCACTACAAACTTGATTATCGGCAGAGAGGTAGGTAATTAGTAGTAGACGTCCGCTTAGAACGGATTTTACGACAGGGCTGGATTAAGGAAGTCTAATGGTTCTCGCAACTTCGTATGAAAGTTTTGATTAATTTTTGAACTATCGACCTGAAATTTAGCAAGTCTAGAGTTTATGAGTAGGAGACATTTGCTAAGAAATAATTTTGTGACAGCCTGAACTTGCTCTCGCAAGATTATATATATAAATCCTTGGCTTTTTGCATCTGTAAATTGGTAAAGAGATTTACGACAGGGCCAGTTTAAGGGAATATAATCTAACTCTATGTGTTCAACAAACATTTATTGATGACTTATAATACAACAAATATAAAATACAACTTAATGAAATTCAGACGAATCAAGGTCTTAATATTATTTGTTATAACATTCGTAATAAATATTTCTTTGTTTTTCCCCTGGGTACAATTGTGACGCTTTTTTGTAGTTAAAAGTATCTTATAATACGTAGAACCTGGTATTCACATATTACCATATTAATTACCAAATTCCAGACAATATTTTATACATCTTTGTTTATCCCACATTGACCATCGTTTTCTGTGAAACTATAGATTTAATTTTAGAATGCTCACATTTAAACAGTTTCGAGTAGACATAAGAGTCGGAAAAGTTTTCCCCGCAGCACACAGGCCATCCAGGACCGACCACGTACGGTCAGACGTAAGTTTTGGGAATATCACCCACCGCCACTGAACTTCTTTCAACCCAGGAACACTTAGCACTCGGAAGTGATTTGCAGTGACCTAAATGGAAAGCAGTCATATAGTGTGCTCCCAAAAAGGCCGCTGTAAACACAAACTAACAAAATGGGGGATTATAGATCCCATTGATACCCAGTGTGAGTGCGGTGCTCCTGACCAGACAATGGCCCACTTACTACAGTGCCCAAAGTGGCACCTGCACCTTAGAGGATATTAAAAACGCCACTATTGCTTCGATTAATGCAGCTCCTACTGGGTCCAAGCAGTCTAACCACGGATATGAGTCTATCACAAAAAAAAAAGAACACAAACATCGATTCGAAACGAAGAAGACCACTGTATCATAATCACAAATGCCATCTCTTTAAATATTATAATGAATTGAAATAAACTGCAGCCTGAAAATTAAGCCATAAATGTGGTGTATAGGTAGGTTGTAGGGTTTACGTAAATAACAACATCTATTTTTTTTTAAATTGGTGCCTTAAAATAGGCATTTTCTGTTGACTGAAATATAAAAATAGTTTCCGTTCAATATCATTAAACTTCATATCTTCATAACCACGCGGACGAAGTCGCGGGCAACAGCTAGTATACAATAAAATGCTTTGTCCTGAATGACTAACTGACGGATCAACGCACAGCCTAAACCGCTGATCGTAGAGACCTGAAACTTGGAGGGTGTGTTCTTTGTACGACGTAGGCATCCGATAAGAAAGGATTTTCCGAAATTCTACCCCTAAAGGGGTGAAAAACGAGGGCAAAGTTTGTATAGGACTACGTGATTTCTTGGTCCAATCTACTTCAAATTTTGCATAAACATTCTTTAACAGAATTGATGGAAGATAGGTTTCGTATTTTATTGAAACTCACCACCTAACGGAGTTAAAAATGGGTAGAAAGTTATTTTGAGGGTGATTTGCGTCGAAGTTGGTATCAATACTCCTTAGTGTCTTGATTTAAAACATTTTATTTTGACACATGTCATGTTTGAAAACTCAACTTAAAATAAATGTTATTACAATATAAGTAGATACTGCAGAAGAATTACAATCTAATTTTAAATTAATTAAATTAAACGATTACAAAATTATTTTGTTAATCAAAATTTTCCCAATCGTCAGAGACATTTATATTATTACATCGATATATATGTACTATTATTATGTTTGTTTTGTGGAATAGCAAACCAAGTACCTACTTTTTTGGGAGAAATATCGGCATCATCTGTCCGAAGACTTCCTGCGAGTTTTGAGATCAACTACTAAAGGTAAACATTGAACACAATGATAAAAGTGTTCTAAACAATTGTCTTACTTCTCTTCAAAATGTGGTTGTTTAGATCGACGGCATTCCAGGGGGCCAAGTCTGCTATTTTTATAATTTCTTCATTCCAACACGATCACATTGTCATTTTGCTATAAGTTCGTAATCTGCTAAATCCATAATGGTCGATCATTGTTCGGTCAATGGTCTCGTGATAGAATTGTGTTATAATGACATTGTCAACAAATTTGAACATTTATTCATGCCAGATTTCATTTAAATATATTTTTACATATTGTTTATAAGTGTTATAGGCAATCTGAAGTAGTAATAAGTTCGTAAACTAAGTCAGTCATTAATTTGTCATTATGTACGAGATTACCATTCTATATCATTTCTTTCAATGGCGTGTCAGTGGTTGACCATTGGAAAGTCATAATGACGCCATTATATTAGTAGATTACCAAAGTTGTCAAAATCAACAATTATTTCATCAATGACAGACCATTCTGACACTATTGTAATAGCAGACTTGAGGCCCAGTGGTCGAGTTTGGGTTGGTAGAGCAATGCCTGTGAGAGCGAAGCCTGTTATGATAACGCACGGCCTTTGTTATTAGTGAAGCCACAAAACTCTGCTACTTCAAGTAAACATACGCGCTCACGCACACACATGCATCAAACTATGCTGATTTTCATTAGTATCTGACGGGGCGTCGGGGGTCGGAAACGGGGAAATTTCAACTCCAAAGTGAACAGTGAACCGTGAACAAGGAATATCGTTTCACACGTAAGTATACACAAAACAACATATTTTTTTGGTTATTCAAAATAGGTAATGTCATTGTCACGAAGTGACGTACGGGGAAAGTGTTGTCAGTAGTTTTTTTTCTAATTGCCCAAATTGTGGGTAAATAGATTGTAGTCGTACAAAAATAATTAAGTATAGTGGACCTAAGTGATTTTATGTTACGTATACATTCAAATCTTGGTAAAATTTATTTTTGATTTCGCTTATGTTTTTTTTTGTTCAAATTCTTGAGTTCATATTCTTCTATTTTACTATCAAATATTATGTTTTTAGGTTTCCAACAAATATTTAAATAAGAAACGAATGGGTAACTACTGTAAGACTGAGCCGAAATGAACCACAATGGCAGCCATCCTCATCTAGTGTGGTTTGTTCAGAGCATTTTGATAAGACTGACATGTACGATACAAAACGTGGACTTCGCCGAATCCATAGAACAGAATATCCAAAAAAGATATTTTTAACCGACTTCAAATAAAAGGAGATCTCTTTTAAATGAATATATAGATAAACAGTATACCTATCTGTTGCTACTATACCTACCTAAATGTTTAAAGTTATTTAGTTTTGTGTATAATACAGAAATTACTTCCACCTTCGAATGCGGCTGTCAGTAATATGTTATCACATGTAATTATAAAGATGTTTTTAATTCCATGAAAATAAACGGGCTCCACATAACCTTTGTTGTATTTTTTCTCTCTGCTCACACACCAACTGGACTTACTATTTTTCTGTTTTTTTTTTTTTAATCGAATCGAAATCAATAATAATTTGAATCCTGCACGGCTCCTAAGTTATTCTCTTCGAATTGTTGACGCTGAAGAATAATGCTTCCAGTAATTAAAATAACCAAACAAACAAACAGGTTTAATTTCGCATTCGCATACTACCTATTTTTATTATTACGTATTATCGTATTTATCAGGGACTTTTTTTTGAAAAACTGGCAACATTTCAGGGACTCACACATAGATAAAAAAGTGGCGACAGTTGTCTATTCGAAATGCGTTATCTACCTTTTTTTTTACTTGATCTGAGATTGGCATAAAAGACAAACCTCCATACAAACTTTTGTCTCCTATTTAAACTCGAAATTTTCATACATCTTTCCTTAGCAAAATTTCGTCCTTCTAGACCAAACTGTACACTGTCTGACAGTACTCAAGTAGTAATTGTTTACGACTTCCACGCGAACGAAGTCGCGGGCATAAGCTAGTTTTTATATATAAGACTAGCTGACTCGACAGACGTTGTGTCAATTAATTTTTCAATTTTCTTACCGCTTAAACCTTCCCTGAACTTTCACAAATATTTCAAGACCTAAATTAGCTAAATCGGTCCAGCATTCTCGAGTTTTTAACGAACAACGATTCATTTTTATTGTATAGATAGAAGATGTACAATATTTACACGAATCATAAAAAAGGAAAACCTATAGCTTTTAAGCTAAAACAACTATCCTAATACAATAACTAAAAAAATAATAATAATATTATAAAATTACTAGCGACCCGCCCCGGCTTCGCACGGGTGCAATGGTGATACTAAATATACTACAGAATGTCTTTAAATACAACGTTCACAACTTTTTTGTCATTAGACAGCACAAACATGTAAACAACAAATCTAAGCGCCAGACGCTCTGCCCCCGCTTTTTAACACTGTGGTAACTTCTAATATATTGATTTTAATGGTATGCTGCAAAGGGCAATTTTGATCTACATGAATTGCACAACGTATCTAGGACATTTAATTTGGTAAGGAATAAAACTGTATTGTTTAAAATAGCTTGGTACCCATATCTTATTTGTAATATGTAAAAGATAAAAATGGTTACTGTGGATTATCATAAACATATACCATTGCGGACTTTTTTATCGATCTTTATAAGGTATACAATTCCCTAGTAGGTACATTAATTTGATATATCTCTTAAGATTTAGCCAGCGTTTGCAATGTAAGCGCACAAAAATATGTTTATTACCACCTCACATTACTCTTGGAATTTCTCGGTTTTTTTCTACTATAATATGCATGTATTATACTTATAAACCTTCCTCTTGAATCACTCTATCTATTAAAAATACCCGCATCAAAATCCATTGCATAGTCTTAAAGATCTAAGCATACATAGGGACAGACGCGGCGGGGGACTTTGTTTTATAATATGTAGTGTATGTAGTGATTACAATAAGTACCTGAATACAATAAGGCATCAAAAAATCCTCCGCATCATCGTCATCTGGGAATGTGTCCAAGAGACTGGAGACATTTCCTGGCAATGCTTAACCTCTGACCAAGGTGAAAACCAGCTCTTGGATCACGGGAAGTGTTCACCAATCTTCTATAAATCTGACTTCTTTCTAAAGATTAGGGCTGTAGAAGGAAGCTAGATTTTTTTTTCTAGCCTACTCTGTCCCACTCCTGGGTAAAGGCCTCCCTCCATGCCTTCCATCTTTCCCGATCCTGGGCCTCATCAAACCAATTTTGGAGGAATCCTTTCAGTTCATCCCGCCATCTCAGATTTATTTACTTTAAATTTATTTAACTAAAAGGTATAAAGGCGGACTAAATGCCCTAAGCATTTTCTACCAGTCAACCAGAAGATGGTGAAGAGATATTATGGCAGGTGCAAATATAGTGCGAGCGTAAAACAGACACACAGACAGCACCACATAAGTTGCAGACAGTTTCTGTCGTAGATACCTAAACGCCTTCATTTTGTTTATAGCAAAATGTAGAGAAACTGATTTGAAGTATGACCTAAGTACCAGGCTTTACAATATTTAAATTTAAATATTTAAATCAATGAAAAAAACCCCTTATTATACCTATATTTCTCGAAAGGTAGGCAGAACAATGTGGAACACCCACACATGGCTGGTTATGTTCCTACTAAGTACTAGCTTTTGCCCGCGATTTCGTCTGCGTGAATTTTCTTACGGATCTCTAATTTTTCGATACTCTACCTATCTATCTAATACCTTGAATTGAGCAATTCTTGTATATGTTACGGCTAATACCCGAAGTGCGGCTACACCTAGTTTTAGCCGGTTAGAACTAGGTGTAGCCACTTACTCTTGGTTAAACCTAGTACGAGCCGATTGTTTTCGGGTAAAACTAGGTCTAGCCTTCATCATGCCGGTTACAACTAGGTCCAGTCATTCCCTGTTGGATAAAACTAGGTCTATCCGATATAATTTCGGCTAGAACTAGGTCCAGACAATCCCTGTTGGATAAAACTAGGTCTATCCGATATCATTCCGGCTAGAACTAGGTCCAGACAATCCCTGTTGGATAAAACTTAGATGCGTGTCCCGCCAAGCCTTCCGCCCCGCGTCACACTCATGACTCACAGCATCTGCAGCAGCGGCGCGGGGTGGAGGGCATAGCGAGGCACGCGCCTCTGCAGGTTGTGAGCGCCAGGTGCTGCTGATCTACTGCAGGTCTACTAGCGAGTGTGCCTCACAGCGTCTGCAGCAGCAGCGCGTGTCTTAGTTTTATCTAACAGGGATTGGCTGTACTGCTGTACATAGTTGTAGCTGGCATGCTATCGGCAGAGCTTTTTTAGATATTAAAAAACATCCAATAAAAAGAAACGTAGAGAGTTTTTTTATTCTTATAAATCACATTGTAATAATTAACACACATTATTAGGAGTACAATTTTTAATATAATAGGAACAATCAGGAACATTTTTTTAACAACAGACAATAAGTAGTTGCATATTATAATTTAAAGAATGTTATTATAATTATAAATCACACTTTTATAAAGTAACATAAACTATTTATTAGAACAACTTAAACTTGAGTGACATTTTGAGTTGCACAAAATACCAGCAGCTTTACAGAGGCACTTTTTGTTGCCACATTTGGTTTTGCAGTGGCATCTTTTATAGCCTTGCCCACCAGAGGTCGATTGTGCATTGGCTATTTGGCGTAGTGATTTCTTTTCGGGTGAAACCATGTCAATATCTAAAAATTTTGAGTCACACACAGTGAACTGATTTCTTGAAAATAGTTCTGTTATAGTGCCGTATTTGTTTCCTAATTTGTATAACCCCTTCTCGTTACATTCGAGTGCAACCATTAACACATTGGGAAAGTCGCCTCTACCTCTGTCCACGTCCGGAATTTTTACTCGGACTGTATCACCGACTTTACATGGGGGAAACTTTTCATTTGATGAAGCCGTCATTTTTATAGCTTGTTTTACCAAACCTTCCTGTGCGCCTTTCCTGTTAGTGTCAATTTTTAGTTTCTTTTCACACAGCTTACATTTTTTCTCCTCATTCTGGTCACAGAGCCCGCAATATGTCATTTCGATTTCTTTCTGGCAACTTCCTGATGTTGATGGCGCATTCTCTTTTGATGGCTCATTTTCTTTAGTAGCTTCGTCACTCTCATCATCAACTAACTCTTTAAGAATTTTCTCAAGATCTTCCTCACTTTCTAAATTTGCAAAGACTTCAGGTGGTAGATCAGATGATTTCAGCCCGACCTTTACATCAGAACCGAACATTGCCTGGTACGGCGATCTTTTAATTCCGTGATGGTAAGCTCTATTTTTCATTAGCTGAATAAATCGTAAGCCTTCTGACCATTTTTGGCAGTTCTCGTCAGCCATCCAAGTCATAAGCACTTTTTCGATGTCTTGGTTGGCACGTTCAACACTACCTTGTGACTGGCTGTGTCGTGGTTTCCCATGCACAATCTTCAAACCTGGCCACATCTGCGTCAAACTTTCCACAACTCGATTCGCGAACTCTCTGCCATTGTCGGATTGAAGTATTGAGGGTGATCCAACGATACAAAATATATCAAGTAATTTCTTTGATACTTCTTCCGCAGTCTTACTTTGTAACGGATGAAGTTGTACGAATTTCGTGAGGTGGTCCTGATAAACTAGTATAAACTTGTAGTCACCATCTGAGTTTGTCTGCATGTCTATCAAATCTACTTGGCAACGGCTGTTTAGCTCGCTGGATAAAATAGGCTTTACAACAAGGCCTTTTTTGGTAGATTTTGGTTTCATTTGACATGGCTTACATAAACGAAGATACAAAAGAATCGCCTCCTGAGTAATATTTGCATACTTCTTTTTAGCTTCTGCAACCATTCTGTTTCTTCCGCCGTGCCTAACACACAGATGTATTTCATGAAGAACATCAAACAAGTCTTCATTCTTGACAAAATATTTGATATTTTCGGAATTTTCGGTGCTCGACACAGGAGAAATTAACTTTTCGATGTCGCCAATACAACAAACATCGAAGCGCTTCAAACGGCGATATTGTAACGTAGAACGTTTCGTGGATATTTTGGCAGCTTTAACGTCTTCTATAAACTTGGAGTACTGCACATCATTCATATAGCTTTGATTTTCACCATGTTTTGTGGCTAATAAACACTGAAACTGTACCAAAAAACTTGACTTCATAGTCTGTAGGTCTTCATTCATAGCCATTCTGAATTCGAACGTATGAGTGCGCAAAAACAAGAAAGTACGTCTGTTTTGTACAACGGCACAACGCGTACTAAACTCAAAGCGCAAGGGCAAACGCGGGTGTACGGGAGGCGGGGCGGAAGGCGCGCGAGCGCGACGCGTCTCGCGTGAGCCAGGCGCCTGTTACTTGTTTCAACTAGTTTGCATCTAGTTTTATCCAAGGAATGGCTGGACCTAGTTCTAGCCGGAATGATATCGGATAGACATAGTTTTATCCAACAGGGAATGGCTGGACCTAGTTGTAGCCGGCATGATGAAGGCTAGACCTAGTTTTACCCGAAAACAATCGGCTCGTACTAGGTTTAACCAAGAGTAAGTGGCTACACCTAGTTCTAACCGGCTAAAACTAGGTGTAGCCGCACTTCGGGTATTAGCCGTAACATATATATATGTTACAGTGAAAACCCGTTCTTAGTTAAAACGCGTTTTCTATAGTTAAAAATCGTTTTTCACTAACTGACTCAGTTACAACTAGAATGAACTGCTGTTCAAAAATGAATATCAGTGAAGACTAGTTCTAACTAGGGAAAACGCGTTTTGTCGAAATGATTCAGTTAAAACTGCCGCCACATACATATTTTGACTAAGGTGTAGAGTGTGTGAATTTAAGGCAAATAAAGTAGAGATTCTATAATCTCTACTTTATTTGCCTTAAATTCCATTCTATACCTATGTATAGAGATGTGATAACTTTATGACAGTGCGACTCATTTATTTCGCGTCTTGGCAACATTATACATGAAAATGTTTTTGGTGGGATTTCTTATGTTACAGAATTAGACGTAAAGCGACCAAATAACGATAGTTATATGGTATTGTCGAAATACGAGTAACTGTATTTTAGTGATACTTTTTAATTGAAAATTAAATAGCAAATATTATATTATTAACTAGTGTTCAGGCGTTGGAAGCCATGAAGACCTCATAGCAAACATTTGATAAATTCTATGACGGAACTATTACTTTTTATACAGGCGCATCATATGAGCTCAACTGTCGATTAGGAAACAATAGTTAAACAATGACAAGCGAGCAATATTTGGTTTGGACAGACGAAGGGTATCTATCATACCTTTCTTTTTTGTGCGGTGGAAATCCTCGTGGGCTTACTCCATCGTTGGGGCGACGGAGGGATTTGCCGGACTCTTACCGGCTAAAACCACCGCGGTGTTCCACCTCTGCCTATGGCCGGGGGTGCGGGTTTCGCATAAGCATTCACCGCTCTCCCGACACCCCTCCGTCTACCTAGAAATGTCATTAATGTATGTGTGCTGTTTTTGGGACTTTAATTGGCACCAGTATATCCTCCAAAGATATAACATGATGGCCCATGAGGGGAACATAGAATAATCCGCGACAATTATTAAAATCGAAGTAATTCATCGATTGAATTGAACGTACCAACACGACACGCGCGGCGGCAACGATCTTCACGTTTTGGAGCCTTGCAGTGGAGAAGCAAAGGCCACGGGTTTCAGCGTATGCATAACAGCCTCCTGGATAACATACGAGGAGCCAGCAATTGAGCAGTGGTGCAACCAAAGCATCGCCTCGAGCCGAGCGTTAACGTGCCAACACAAAGTTAAGTGCCCATCCTTCGTTTAAAATCTCCAAAATATCCACAAATAAGTGCGGGCCATAGGGTCTCGTTTTGGCAACATTTTACATGAAATTGTTTTTGGTGGGATTTCACTTCTTTTTGTAAGTTGGATAGTTATGAGAATATTTTCCTTTTTCTTTTTGGAACGAAGTTCCTTATCGCGCGTTGTGAAAGGGGGCTAGACGGAAAAAATCTTACGAAAAGTTGTCACGACACTTTTGTATATTTGATTTAAGAGCCATGTATTAACTTTATTGGCGCAACTGTGCTCTTCGAGATCGAATTACGAACGGCCAATAGATGGCGCAGAAATAATTTATTGGTCTTTCTATCTAAATAACTACGCATTGTACTAACATGTTAGAAAATGTTAATCTTTAAAATTACTTACTTACAATGTAAGCAGCCATAATAACTTTTCATTCCTCGCTTTTTTTTTGCCCTGGCTTAAAGCCACTTAAATTCACTTTAACGCATCACATTAATTAGTGAAGGAATTGTAATAAAATTTTATTACAATTCCTTCACTAATTAATCGAAAGGAACTTCGTTCCATCCGGGTGTCCCTTGACACCTCTCAAGTTTTTTTTTTGTAGTTTTAGTTTTTTGTTTGTTATTTGTGTACTAATACTAGCTTACATACCTTTCAGCTTTATAGGACTCCAGGAAGTACTTACCCTAAGAATTTTAATGATCATCAGTGAGTCAGTGAGTGTTGTTTTTGTGAATTTGGGTATGATATCAATAAAATCTGAAGTATAAGAGCTAAGCAATTGAAAGAATCATGGCAGGAATAGTACAAAAAAAAATTACATGTTTAGAGAAGTTGACATTGTAATTCTTATATTCTTTGATGCCTATAGAGTATCTTCAGGCATTTAAAATATTTTTAAAACCCCCGCAAAAAATCGTTTTATGGGAAATGATATCACAAATATATACATTTTTTTTTACACATTTGTCACATCACTTGTCTGCCAATTTTATAGATCCGTTAACGTCGCTTGTCACTTTCTTTTTTTTATAAACACAAAATAGACCTACAATATGAAACGAAAAACTGTTATTTTCATTTCGTAATATTTTAATTATAACTATATCAATCTACTCCTGGTAATGTATTCTTCACATTGGAAAATATTTTAAACCCTCTAAATTATTATTTTTTTTCATACAAATGAATGTATGGATCGCGCCATGATTCTTTTAAAATGTTTTAGTCCACTATTGATATCATATCCCAAGAATTTTGTTTGTCTCGTATAGGTAATCCTGACCCAAGTTATGAGGGTTCAAAAAAACGACGAAGCGCTTCGAGAAAAGGTAGGTAGTGCCCTTGCGCTTCGCTTGGCTCGTCCTGGCGCATCTGCATCACTGCATCGTCACTTCACTTGCGATAAAATCACCGATCTTGTAATACTGTTTTTTTTTATAATTAAGTGTATATTTGCTGTTTTTGGGACTTTAATTTAAATTAATCTAAATTGCATAAAATATAAATAAATACGTTTTGTAAAATATATCGAAAACCCTTGGAGGTATTTATTGCACAACAAATGAGCATGCGTTACATACGGAGAGAGTTACAATTTCGTATGTGGAAGATGCCACCAAAATCTTCTGTGCGTATGTATGATAGTGAACTCCTCCTTAACGGCTGGACCGATTTTGATGAAATTTATTGTGTGTGTTTCAGTAGATTCGAGAATGGTTTAGATCACAATTGGACTCGGTAGGTGGCGCTGTAGTCGGGTTTTTATTTTCAGGGCAGGACAACGTCTGCCGGGACCGCTAGGTATTAAATAATTCCATGACACAACTTCTCAAAAAACCTACTCCATACTAAACCTAAAAACCGAATTAACTTTCAATGTAACTGTAAAATTAGATTTTTAGTTGCTTTTAAATGAATAAATGGATGGTCAATTGAGTTGGCAAAAAAGTGACATCACGTTTTGCTAATGTCATTCAAAATGTATGGGGGAATCGCGTTTTGACAGCTCATAAAAAGTATGTCAATTGATTGGTGGTGTCATCTTCACAACAAGATAATCGATCTTGTAATAAGTAATGGTGGAATAATTACGTAGTTGATTCCAAAGAGTACTCGGCTAATTGCGCACAAAACGCGCGTATTTGCCACACAAAGGCGGGACTTTGTGTGCAGTGACGTAGTGATGATGACAAGTTTTTGACATTTTGATTGGATAAGACATTTTTGACATTTGCTGAGATAAGATAGCGACAAAATTTTGTTCGTTTTTATTAATTGCTACAATTGTACGTAGTGATGATTTAGTTTGTGTTGGTTAGGGCTAATCTCCGAAACTGCTCATCCGATTGGAAAAATTCTTTCAATTATAGAAAGCGCGTAGCTTTCTATTGTTGAAAGATTTTTTACCTTTAGAAAAAAAGGATCTGTGAGAAAATTCACCCGTAGCAAGTCGTGGGTAAAGGCTACTTACTAATGTTGTTAAATTAGAGGCACTACTACTTATTAAAACTAAATAAATACTGAATGTGTGCATACTTAGTACCTATCTACTAAGTAGGTGTAAAATTATTATTTTGTATCTATTTGCAAAAATGGTGCAATATTTTCATAATATACGGATAGTATTGCGCAATCATTTGGCGTGTAATCAATATTGCGCTCGTGTTTTGCTAAGAATAGACATAAACATAATAAAGACCAAACTCTTCTACTACGGGAGTCACAATTTCCTGTACTGAACTGAAAATCTAGTGTTACTATGCAATGTCCCAACATTTTCATTGATTACATATTCTATTTTTATCTTGAAGCACAGAAACAGCGCTGACTCAGCAACTACACGATTAGATAAATAGGTACTTACGTTGTTAACCGAACTAAAGACAAGGCTAAATTGTTTGATTTCGTTACATGAATGAAACTTACTTCACGAAGAAGTCCCCCACGAAGATCTACATGCCTATATTGGCTATGCTCTCAGGGGACCTTTATATGTAAGTAATAGCAGAGGCATTCCTACAAGTAACTGAACATTTTAATGAAATATTATTTAGCTGTGAGTCTTTTTATTCCATGTAGATCCATGGAACGAATATATTCACCTTTCGTTGCCTTAAAATCGACTTAAGAGATTGTGCATGGGTCACAGCGTCGAAGTTTACTTGACAAAAAGCTGCGATCACCTGTAAGACGTCGTGATCATGCCAATGTCTTCTTTAAAATGTAAATAATTGATGAAATCCAACCTAGTGCATGTTAGATTAGATAAAAAATTGAGTACTACTTCTCCTTGATTGTATACAATAAATTGGATGCGTCAGAAATTATGCGTTGTGCAATCGTTACAAAAAATCATTTTGGGAGCCTAAAAGTCATCTAAAGATTTAAAATAGTATATGATATTGATTGTTAGAGTTCATTGTTATCTTCTGACTGAGTTAATTTTTTTTTAATCAGATTTCCATCGTGTCTGGTTCAACAAAATACCGATGCCATCGTTTTGAAGCTTCACATATATAGCTCGGTGAATCAGTCGACAGCTCTATCGTAGAGCGCTGCGAGGTCGACACCTATATTGATCGCATGAAGTGGGCATGCTAACCGATAACCAGTGTACCGAGCAAAAATGTTCTTTTAAAGAACACGACTTTTCTAATCGTAATACGTTTGGTTTAACGAAAAATTGGCTTGATTAAGCCACAGAGACCTAGTTCTCAAAATATTATGAAATGAGACCACTACCTACTACGATATATAATTTATTTATGTAACATTTGCCAAGGTGTAAAATTATTACCCTGGACGGTGGATCACTTGGCTCGCGGGTCGATGAAGAACGCAATTAAATGCGCGTCATAGTGTGAACTGACACATTTGAACATCGACATTTCGAACGCACATTGCGGTCCATGGAGACACATCCAGGACCACTCCTGTCTGAGGGCCGGCTGTACAATATACAATGCCACATTGCATTCAGACGTGTACGATTGTCTCCACCTGCTAGGGTGTGATGACGGTTGAGCACACTGAACTGCTACTGACGGTTCTATGTCGAGGACGCACACAGCGTTCCTGTTTTAGTCCGTTTAAAAATATATATTATTACGTACAATAGCACATAGCCATGTCATGTGACGTAGTCCAAAGCGGTGTGCGGCGGTGAATGGTGAGCTCCGGTGCGTATCGTTGTCAAACACGACGACGAGGACACGCATTGGCGTTTACTTAACACACGTGTGTTAGACTCTTTGGTCGGTTTCAATAACACTTACCTGAGAGTAGCACATACCACACTGTTTTTGTTCTGCTCCCTGTATGGAAATGTCCATTAAGGCTAGATGGCAGTTTCTGTTTTTGTATGTAACAAGGAGACTCTATGTTTGAGTCTGCTTCTCAAATAATATCGTTGGCCTCAGATCAGGGAGGATTACCCGCCGAATTTAAGCATATTAGTAAGCGGAGGAAAAGAAACTAACCAGGATTTCCTTAGTAGCGGCGAGCGAACAGGAAAAGAGCCCAGCACTGAATCCCACCGTTGTTCAGGCGGAGGGAGATGTGGTGTTCGGGAGGTTCCATTTACTCGTCTCGGTCACTCTTGTCTAAGTTCGTCTTGAACGGGGCCGTTTTCCCGCAGAGGGTGCCAGGCCCGTAGTGACAGATGACCGTGGGGAGAGGGACACTCCTTAGAGTCGGGTTGCTTGAGAGTGCAGCCCTAAGTGGGTGGTAAACTCCATCTAAGGCTAAATATTACCGCGAGACCGATAGCGAACAAGTACCGTGAGGGAAAGTTGAAAAGAACTTTGAAGAGAGAGTTCAAGAGTACGTGAAACCGTTCAGGGGTAAACCTGCGAAACTCGAATGAACGAACGGAGAGATTCAATGTCATTCTGTAGCGTACGGATGCGCGCCTCGATGCTGCTGGCTTCGGTGGGTAAGCACCGGTCGCGTCCGTTGACGACTGCGGACGGCATGCACTTCTCTCTTAGTAAATACATCGCGACTCGTTTGATGTCTGTCTAGGTGCTGTTCGGCTTCTCGCCCCATTGCTCTTCATTGAGGTGGTGGAACCGTAACGGTGACTGACCAGCCTCAGACGGTAGATTTGAAGAATCGCACACGCGTTTTAGACGCGTCTGGCCCGACGCAAGTCAACATCACATTCAACGTCTACGCCATAGTGCGGATGTTAGCGTGGTACGTCTGTTGTCGCTGCCGTGTTGTCTCGGACTGTGTGCGCTTCTGTCTGCGATGATCTAGTTTCGGGCACTCGCAGGACCCGTCTTGAAACACGGACCAAGGAGTCTAGCATGTATGCGAGTCATTGAGATAATAAAACTGAAAGGCGCAACGAAAGTGACGGCGCGGCCTTAGTTGCACGCTCGGGGAAGATGGAGCCTCGATCTAGGTCGATCTCTCGCACTCCCGAGGCGTCTCGTTTCCAATCCGTGAATGCAGGCGCACTCTGAGCATAAATGCTGGGACCCGAAAGATGGTGAACTATGCCTGGTCAGGTCGAAGTCAAAGGAAACCTTGATGGAGGACCGTAGCGATTCTGACGTGCAAATCGATCGTCGGAACTGGGTATAGGGGCGAAAGACTAATCGAACCATCTAGTAGCTGGTTCCGTCCGAAGTTTCCCTCAGGATAGCTGGCGCCGATTTGAACAGTCTCATCTGGTAAAGCGAATGATTAGAGGCATTGGGGTCGTAACGACCTCGACCTATTCTCAAACTTTAAATGGGTGAGTACTCCGACTTACTCGAACGATGAAGCCGGGGGTCAGATGACGGTGCCTAGTGGGCCAATTTTGGTAAGCAGAACTGGCGCTGTGGGATGAACCAAACGTAGTGTTAAGGCGCCGAAAAAACGCTCAAAGATACCAAAAAGACGTAAAGCATCTAAGACAACAGGACGATGGCCATGGAAGTCGGCATTCGCTAAGGAGTGTTTAAAAACTCACCTGACTAGGTTGCTTTGCTCTGAAAATGGATGGCGCTTAAGCGTTTTGCCTATACACTACCGTTACGAGCATGTGCAACGTCCTTGTGATGTCATTAAGCCGTAACGAGTAGGACGTGCGTGGCGGAGAGCGCAGAAGAGTCTGGGCGTGAGCCCGCTTGGAGCCTCCGTCGGTGCAGATCTTGGTGGTAGTAGCAAATACTCCAGTGAGGCCCTGGAGGACTGACGTGGAGAAGGGTTTCGCGTTAACAGTAGTTGCTCGCGAGTCAGTCGATCCTAAGCTCAAGGAGAAATCTTATGTTGATGTGGCGTGTATTTTCAATAATTATATCTTCGCGGTATATTCATGATATATAACGCCCTCTGAGCGAAAGGGAATCCGGTTCCTATTCCGGAACCCGGCAGCGGAACCGTTTCAATAATCGTTTTCTCGTTTTTACAGCGAGTGTTCGACGGGGTAACCCAAAGTGACCTGAAGACGCCGCCGGGAGGTCTGGGAAGAGTTTTCTTTTCTGCTTAAGCGTTCGAGTTCCATGGAAATCTTTAGAAGAGAGATGTGGTTCGGAACGCGAAGAGCACCGTACTTGTGATGGTGTCCGGATACTCTCTGCGGACCTTGAAAATTCAGGTGAGGGATGTACGTGGAGATGTCGCGCCGGCTCGTACCCATATCCGCAGCAGGTCTCCAAGGTGAAGAGCCTCTAGTCGATAGAATAATGTAGGTAAGGGAATTCGGCAAATTGGATCCGTAACTTCGGAATAAGGATTGGCTCTGAGGACCGGGGTGGTTGGGTTTGGATAAGAAGCAGAAGTAACTGCTGTGGGGCCTGGTCGATGCACACAAACCGCTCGGGTGCGTGTGCTGACCCTAGTCACATTTCAGGCTTTTGTAGATTTTTCAAGCTATACAGGCCGTGTCGGTCTCGTTTCGTGCGCTATCAGCTCGTGCCTGTTCGGCCACCGTGTAACGGTCTGCTCAGAACTGGCACGGACAAGGGGAATCCGACTGTTTAATTAAAACAAAGCATTGCGATGGCCCTTGCGGGTGTTGACGCAATGTGATTTCTGCCCAGTGCTTTGAATGTCAATGTGAAGAAATTCAAGCAAGCGCGGGTAAACGGCAAGAGTAACTATGACTCTACAAAGGTAGCCAAATGCCTCGTCATCTAATTAGTGACGCGCATGAATGGATTAACGAGATTCCCAATGTCCCTATCTACTATCTAGCGAAACCACAGCCAAGGGAACGGGCTTGGGAGAATCAGCGGGGAAAGAAGACCCTGTTGAGCTTGACTCTAGTCTGGTATTGTAAGGAGACATGAGAGGTGTAGCATAAGTGGGAGATCGTTCGCGATCGTCGCTGAAAAACCACTACTTTCATTTTTTCTTTACTAACTCGGTTGGGCGGAAGCCGCGCGCTATCGATCTTGTCGGTAAGCATACGGTTTTTGTGGTTCAAACGTAAAAAATGGTAACGTAGCGGTAACGCTTGCTGCCAACTATTGCGTGATCCGGTTCGAGGACATTGCCAGGCGGGGAGTTTGACTGGGGCGGTACACCTGTCAAATAATAACGCAGGTGTCCTAAGGCCAGCTCAGCGAGGACAGAAACCTCGCGTAGAGCAAAAGGGCAAAAGCTGGCTTGATCCAGATGTTCAGTACGCATAAGGACTGCGAAAGCACGGCCTATCGATATTCTTGTGTAAAGAGTTTTTAGCAAGAAGTGTCAGAAAAGTTACCACAGGGATAAGTGGTTTGTGGCAGCTGAGCGCCCCCAGCGACGTTGCTTTTTGATCCTTCGATGTCGGCTCTTCCTATCATTGTGAAGCGAAAATCACAAAGCGTTGGATTGTTCACCCACTAACAGGGAACGTGAGCTGGGTTTAGACCGTCGTGAGACAGGTCAGTTTTACCCTACTGATGGCATGTCGTTGCGATAGTAATACCGTTTATTCCTACAATAACAACGGTGTCGGACATTTGGTTCATGCACTCGGTCGAACGGCCGGTGGTGCGAAGCTATCATCCGTAGGGATAAACTCTGATCGCCACTAAGGGTGAAACCCATCTAGTCAAATCCGGCAAGGATAACAATGTGGAGCCCCGAGAGTCGGGAGGCTCTAAACAATGTGACTATGCTAGTCGTGCTTCACCACGTGAGGCGCGACGTCGAAGCCCATTTGGATCGCGGAGATCGATGCTGTTCGTTTAACACGTGCATTACGGCTCCGAAGGTCTGAATTTACCTCAGTTCGATGTCGGGGCTCGGAATAGTCTGTAGACGACTTCCGTTCCTGGCGGGGTGTTGTGCTCGGTAGAGTAGTACTGCTACGATCCGTTGAGACTCAGCCCCTAGCTAGGTGATTCGTTTTGTAATTATTTAATACACGAACTCGCGACTAGTCAGTATTAGTGTCTTGATCAAGTGTATTTGTATGCTGTTAAAGGTATACTACAAACTCAAAATCAAACAAAATATCAGTCGGTCAGAAAGTTAAAGCCAGTAGCTCGTTCCAAACAGTAGGTATCTATGGAGAAGAACGAGCAAGAAATTTTATGAACAACAATCACAAACGTTGCGGTTGCGTATTGCAAGTATTCAGTTTACGAGTACCTTATTTTTGATTGTCTTGTCATGACAAAGGCTATAATTATTACCACCTAATCTGAGAAAATTGGCTTCCTGGTAGGGTTAAAAAATACAGACCTGCCACAGACCGGCACACGGCTGTGGACTTATCGTTTCCATACACAATCCATTTTTTTTGCTACCTATTTAATTTCATTACTACTAATTAATTAACACGCTTATTGTGTATATGTACGTACCTATTACACAAATAAATAGTTTTTAATATAACTTCAGCAATGCAATTTCTTCCCAACTGTATTCAATAAATAAATTAAAACTTTTCAAACATTTTGGTGCTCTTACTGCGCTGACCCTCATTAATACATTCCGATAAGAATGAATATTAGTGGATGTGCCTACAGAACAGAAAATCTGTGGATTTACCACTATTGTGCCTTTAGCACTTCAATAGCAAAATGTTGACACTGCCGCAATACGTATTGTGAAACACTAGGAGCATTTATTTTAAAAGTGATGTATTAAGATTGTTTTTACATCAAGGTAAATAAATTGAAAAACATCATTTTAACTATATTTTAAATAAAGTGGTGTGATTAGCAAAAATTTTGTTTTGTTAATTCTAATCATTTTGCACAAAACTAATGAAATACACAATGAAAATACAACAAGACAACACAAGATAACAATAAACTCGTAGACCCATTTTACCTGAAATAATGAAAATTTGTGCATTACATTATTTCGTATCTGTTTGTATGATATTAGGTAGAGTACGCAAAATAACAGAGTTACTCGACTTTTGTTACTGACAGTACATTTTCCAAAACAACCTGCTGAAACTTAAATAAATATAGGAAATAAATAAACCTAAAGATATAGTTTCCATTTTTTATTAACATAATGAATCGAAAAGGAATGAGTTCGTATACAAAACTTAAAAATAGGTAGATACACTGATTGTTAAATTGAAAAAACAAAGAAGCTATGCAAGCTATGATGAAAACTTATAAGTTTATTAAAGTTTGCGTCCATTAAACACTGAATGCACTTACTAAATTGAAGGACGCAATTTATAAAATCAAAATTGTGGTTTTGGGTGTACATAACTACATAAAGCGAGCACAAAAACAGTTCTACTAAATACCAGTTTTATGATAAGCAATATTTTTTTCATCTACGTGGCCGTTGTCATTGTCGATGCGGTCTAGACTGGCTCCTTGAGTAATGTCGCCATTAACATTAGAACTATAGCTGTGACTTCTGACGGCGTGTCCTTTAAAGCTCTCGCCCTTGTCTGGTGCATAGCTCCTCAACTCCTCAGGTTCCAGGGGGGCGACAAAGGTATCGAATATCGGTAGCTTATGTCGGAATTGACCGAAATCATCTTCGAAATCTTTGAAGTCATCGAAGTTGTTGAACTTGTGGGATTTAAAAGGTTTTATCTAAACAGAAAAAAATAAATAGGTAATTAATGTTAAGTGGCATAAATATTACCTATTTTATCAAGTGGTGCTCGAAAGGATCATGGCAGAATTTGTCCTTACAAAAAAAAAGATATTTAGAGAAGTTGAAATTCTCCTTATTATACTCTTGAGTACCTAAAGAGTATCTTCACGCATTTAGAATGTTTATAAACCTCCGCAATGAAAATGGATGTTAAAAGTGAATAGTTTAACAAAAAGTTCATTATTTCAGAACGAAACGGCGACCGACAGTAACAGTGACACTGGCAGTTTCGCAGTTCTTACTCTGAAATTGAATTTAATGATTATTTTTTTCCACACACTTGTCACATCACTTGTCTGTCAATTTGATAGATCCGTTAATGCCCCTTGTCACTTTCTTTTTTTAAAAACACAACATGGGCAACGAGATGGAACGAAAAAGTGTTATTTTCATTTCGATTTTTTTTAATTATGCGGGGGCTTATAAATATGGTAACTATATTAATCTACTTCTGGTAATGTATTCTCCACATTGGACAATATTTTACACCCTGTTAATGTTTTTTTTTTTCATACAAATGAATGTATGGATCTCGCCATGATTCTTTTAATCACACACAACAAAAAGAAATGCTTTCCCGTGCGTAGTGAGTGCGCTTACAGATATGAATCACACAGATAGACTGTCAAGATAGTGATGGATTTGAATTGAAAAAAATAAATAAAAACATTCATCGAAAATATGCACAGAAGCCAAGTGTTTTCCCAGAAGTGGGTATTTCAAACTGACAGTAACCATTACAGAAGAAATAAAATCGTGAGAAGAGGGATGGGTAGAGTAGTTTTGGGTTTATTCGTGAAAGAAGACCTACTGTTCTTTTGGCTGACACACATCAAAGTACAGAATTACGCCGTTTGCATATGCAGCATGTGGATGAACTGAAGGTAGGTTTACCTCTGCCTAACACCAGGGATTAAAATTGGCGTTACGTTATGTATGTTTAGGCATTTCTAAAACATATATTTTTAAGCTTCAGGTGGATTTTGTCATTGTTTTGATGTTTGTCGAGCGGTAGACAACAATGGATATTGTACTTCAAAAAAACCTATTTGTCTGACAAGCCATCGATGTTCAAAGAAGTTGTCAGGAAAAACAATCAACACACACAAATAGTAAACAACAAAAAAAAAACAAGTGAAGATTAGCAGGAATGGTCACCTAAAGAGATAAGTACCTAACCTTGCAGGGTCGTCAGATATAATATAATAATATAATATAATGCGGATGATGAGGATTAAGGTGAAGCACGCTTACCTAGAAAGAGTAGCTTTACTCGTGCCTTGAAGATAAGATACCCAGATTATTCTTCGGGGAACACAGAGGCGGACAGTGAATTTCACAATCTGGCAGTTCGCACAATAAATGTGGAAGCAAAGCGCTTGTTTAGAGACCGTGGAACTTCAACCATATAGCGGTGTCGCTTTGCCATCGCTCTGCTATATAGTTGAAATTTACTTAGAAACCAATGGATATTTTTGAAAAATAAAATAAAATAAATAAAAAATTAAATTTCATTCGAAAACATTCACGGTTTCTAAGTAAACTTCACCGACGACCCTGGTAACTTTTCTCTTATGGTGACTGTACCTTTTGTTAATGTTAGGGTATCTATACACAGGGGTTTGGCACATTCAGTTCGACATTCTCAATACAACCTTTGAACCGTATGTGTAGTCCCGCTTAAGTGTAAAGCAACCCTTACAAATGATTTCCTCATCCCAAAAACAATAATTGTAGTGCATGAATATAAGTGCCGAACAGAAAGGTCCTTTGCCCGGTTCCTAATTACCAACGGCTAGTCATTTACTAACCGATCGCTTAGGTACTGTTAAACAATTACTCTCTTCCTTAAAATTTTAGATTATTTATTGGACAAGCACGATTACCCAGCGGAGTCCAATGATTAATCTAAGTCAAAAATGTACCATTCCATTGACATTAATCTCTTTTATTTAACTTTGTCCTATTTCTACTGTACTGTCAGACCCGGAAGAATTACAGCTGGTATTTACCTTCGAATAATGTTTCGAATTTTTAGTAGTAAGGAAGTAATAATAATAATATAAGTAAATATGCTATAAGTTTAGGAACCGGGTATTAGGTAAATACTTCGTTACGTACAAAATTTAAGTGATGGATGCTGAAACGTAAATTACCAAAGTTTGTTACTTATCCAAGTCGGAAAAACCGTAGCCAGAACTTACTTGACCTGATAAACAGAGCCATGTTTCTCTTTTCAATATCAAATGGTAACCAGTACCATTTATATCGTGTATTGCATGAAATTGATTTAAACAATTGTCACAATTAGGTACTTAGATCGTATCAATTTTTTTTATTAAATCGACGTCGAAAATACGTGTAAAAAGACACTTTGTGAAAAATAAGAAAAATATTTTACGCATACTTTCGTTATTGACGCATAGGTAAGTACTGCCCATCAAACATAGTTACACTCAGCAAAAAATAGAAACGACTTATTTCTTGCTTATGCTTGCTAAACAGATGCATGCAAGGATACAGGGGTAGTAGATGTATTAAAGTTTAAGTTATTATCGTGAAAACTGGTTTTAAAAAATCTTAAAAACATGTAGGAACTTTCAATTCCAATCCTTCAACTTTGTCCGTAATCTGGGGGTTCCTCGGTATAGTCCCGCACAAAATAAAAAAAATAAAGGGGTCTTTTGGCTTTGTGTGTCTTTTTACATCTGCTATGTAGGTAGTTTTGAAAGGTAACTACAGAGTGATATTCGTTTAAAAATATGTCGTATATAAGCCTGGCTACGGTAAAAAATATTAGAAACAGTAAAATCTTATTATATTGTACATAGAAATACCTTTGGGGCGTCGAAATCAAAAGACTGAAACAAAAAGAAAAAAGTTTAAAGTCATGAAAAAATATGATATTGAAATGAAAGTGTGTTGTGTGAAGTAGCAGAGCAGAAGTATAGTTCGTCTTTGTGTAATTGAATATATACTAAGTTTTGCCTGCGACCAGAGGGCTAATTCACGTAATTTTATGACGCGCCGATAAAGTTGTAGTGCAGTTGCAGTTAAGTTCAAGTTTGAGTGATAAACGGTATTTGGAACGAAGTTCCTTATCGCGCGTTGTGAAAGGGGGCTAGACGGAAAAAATTCTTACGAAAAGTTGTCACGACATTTGACATTTCGTCATTCATTTGATTTAAGAGCCATCTATTAACGTTATTGGCGCAACTGTGCTCTTCGAGATCGAATTACGAACGGCCAATAGATGGCGCAGAAATAATTTATTGGTCTTTCTATCTAAATAACTACGCATTGTACTAACATGTTAGAAAATGTTAATCTTTAAAATTACAATGTAAGCAGCCATAATAACTTTTCATTCCTCGCTTTTTTTTTTGCCCTGGCTTAAAGCCACTTAAATTCACTTTAACGCATCACATTAATTAGTGAAGGAATTGTAATAAAATTGTAATAAAATTCCTTCACTAATTAATCGAAAGGAACTTCGTTCCATCCGGGTGTCCCTTGACACCTCTCAAGTTTTTTGTAATCTTTGTACTGCGCGTAAGCTACGCGTGAACTGCACGTCAACTGTACGACAACCAAACTCTTCCAAACTTTCTTATGGTGTAGCCACAGCAGCGGTATAGAATACGAAAAGCGTTGTTTTGATCGAAACTTAACTGCAACTGCACTGCTACAGCACTTCTTTAGTTACGTGAATTAGGCCACAGGTCGCGGACAATAATATATAGCTAATAATAGATAACGTATAGCTTCCTATTAGAGAAAGAGTTTTCAGAATCGGCACAGCAGTTCCGGAGATTAGAATAGTCATAAGTCTTGTACTTTTTGTTATATTTACCTTATTCTGAACTGTCTGCCTCCTGTTTTAATAATTTAATAAATTTAATTATGTGGTATATTATGTGTAGTATTTTAATTTGATAAGTGTATTATTAAACTATATTATTTTATATTTATTGTATCTATTCCTCTTCACTGCTTACCGGAGAAGATCTGAAATAAAAAGAAACACCATGAATAAATATATTTTTTGATAGATCCAGCAAAATTTGCATATATTATAATAATTAATTGAACATAAAGTTATTCTTTTTCCAATATAATTGGCAGTTAATGAAAACATAGCAATTAATTTTCTGTCAGGCAAAAGAAAAAATACAACAACTATTACGATTTTTTTAAATATTTATCGTTTCATATTTCACTTTGCTACAAACCTTTAAACACCATTTAACTAATTGTTGGTAAGTACAGTCAACAGCAAAAGTAGATGATCAAAATCAGAAATTCAATACTAATGAACGGAGTTCGCGTCAGAACTGTGTGGCGTCGAAGTGATTCAAAAGTATGTGTGTGATGACAATCACATACTTTTAATAAATAAACTAGTAATAAATTATATTAATTAGTCTTAGTAAATTAGTATTGAATTTCTGATTTTGATCTACTTTTGCTGTTGACTGTACCTCTGTTTTTCTATGAGTTCATTGCATATAACTATATGTATAAGATCGTTACTAAATATTATTACAGGAATACGTACTTGGTCGCGATAGGCAACTCAGGGGGTGAATCTCCAGCTGAAAAATATCAATTATTTTATCTGGTTATTTACAATATTACATGGGAACTAGTGCTACTTGTTACAGTCAGGCAGAAACCGCGAATTCCATGGAACTCACATCGATGGAGTAAGATTGATGGAGAGTATCTTCCTAACCCTCTGAAGTGTTAATGTCTGTTCAGATTAATGAAAATGATGATATTTGCTAAAATTCTCAATCCTTTAACACTACGACACAACGCGATTGTTACTGTGACAGCTACGCCGTAGCGCTACGCGTAACTATCGTACACGCACGCTTTTGCTTATACTCCGCGTCGTTTACTTTCTAACTAATACTTTTTAACACTTGTACTAAGCTGTTATCAAATTACTTTAGTTACGTTTTTATTAATTTTGTATTATCATCTTGTCGTATTATTCACACCACACACGACATCATACAACGACAAAGTCCGAAAAATTAATACACAATTTGGGAAATATTTTACAAATAATATTCACAGTGTGTTTTCACTATTTCTTATGTATGAAGTGGTTTATAGTACAACTTGTATTTGTATAGTTCCTTGCCAATTTATCTAAATCTTATGACAAAAAGGCATTAACACAATAGTCACACAGAATAAGCAGGTAATACCCATTCACCAAGAAACCAATATTGTGTACATACTTTTCTCCACTTTAACTACTCCATCCTGGTTGATCAGTATTGTCGAACCACCCTCTGTGACAATTGTTCCATCTTCTTTCCTCTTTGCCTCTTTTTTCGTGGTAACTATCACACCGCTGAAGCTTCCTCCATTTGACGGGACCGCACTGGCTATGTCTGAAACCGATGGCATGGGCGGGAAAGATGGCATAGAAGGAAATACAGGAAACTGAAAGAAGGGAAAATTTTGGAAAAGCGGCGGTGAAGCTACGGAACCGAAACGCAAAGTCGGTATCTGAAAAAGACGACAAAGACGAACTATGCTCATCAAATTTTATGCATGTGTAGTGTGTACGTGACCTTTATAAAACGTTAGAATCTTACCACCGGTTGGTGAAATCTGAAACAATATTATTCAATTAGTTGAAAGATGAAGATTTTCTTTCTATTTTTTTTTATTAAGGGGCTATTAAACGACTTTTACAGATTTTAAACTGACAATCACGTCAAAATGTGCAGTGTAAATGATTTGAAAAAAATATATGT
The DNA here is from genome assembly GCA_947361185.1 of Charanyca ferruginea. Taxonomy (NCBI): domain Eukaryota; kingdom Metazoa; phylum Arthropoda; class Insecta; order Lepidoptera; family Noctuidae; genus Charanyca; species Charanyca ferruginea. The sequence goes on along the minus strand of OX376058.1, from coordinate 22,353,638 downwards.
TAAACTAGAACATTCTCTTAATCATATAGAAAGTGAATATTTTTGATTAAGTTCATATTAAATAGTTTAATTAACTCGTGAAGTTGTGTCTGACGCGGACAAAACATTGACAATCACACAAAATCTACCAGGTATAATTATCCGAAACTTACACTATCTTACAGACAATTTTATTATCTATCTTTTAGTATACGCCTTTTTTTTAATTTTGAAAGAATACTACTTTTATTTAATTTTTTCTACTAAATTTTGAAATTTTGGACGCAGACTGCGTCCGTTCTGCATCAGTTTTGCGTCCAAAACTCTCAAAGTTTAGTCGAAAAAATTAAATAAAAGTAGTATTCTTTCAAATTTAAAAAAAAAGGCGTATGCTAAAAGATAGATAATAAAATTGTCTGTAAGATGGTGTAAGTTTCGTTTAATTATACCTGTAAGATTTTGTGTGATTGTCAATGTTTTGTCCGCGTCAGACACAACTTCACGTATTAATTAAACTATTTAATATGAATATAATAAAAAATATTCACATACTAAATGATAAGGAAAATGTTCTAGTTTAACATATATTTTTTTCAAATCATTTACACTGCACATTTTGATGTAACTGTCACTTTAAAATCTGTAAAAGTCGTTTAATAGCCCCTTAAGTTGCAGACTTGAAGAATTGTTCGTTCGGTCGAAGGTTACTTATTAGACTGATCTCCATGCTCTCTACTCACCCTGGGAAAGGATTGTCGTTGTCAGGCCATCCTGGAAAGCCAGCTAAAAAGAAGTGTCCAAAATTAAGCCCTGTTTAGGTAGAAACAAACATTAAATTTGATTAAACAAGTATCGTATTCTTATGTTTAACCACAAATTTGTTTTCCAAACATTCATTGAAACTCAAATCAAGTTCTATCCAAAGCTGTGCTCACAAATGTTTGTTTCACGAACGAATGTACTATCGTGGACTTTTCCGCCTGCTAAGTCAACGGGGCGGGGTAGAGAGCGCTTCCATCTTTTGAGTGCAAGCAAAAATGAACTTAGTGGTGGTCAGGCGGGTGTGACCACGATAGTACATTGCGTAACCAACGTACGCGCAACGAATGTTTACAAAACGAATGCTCGCGGAGAATACCGTCCTTTCGACGATCGTTACAGGTTAGCTAATTTGTCAACCAGTGATAGGTGTTCTTTACTATTTAAACTTTAACTTTGCAAACCAGCATTGTCATTACCATTGTAGTACAATGTAAAATTCGTAAGTTTTATATAATGTTAAATATAGGTACTTAGAACTACTTTACAATAGATTAAATTACCGCTGTCTGTATTTGTACAACTGCGTAAACGCTATTGATCAGAATAAAGTCAACTTGATCACATTCTATTGTAATATTCTGGAAAGCTCATTGTATGAGTATTATAGTTTTCTAGAAGAAACTTGAATAAGAAATCCTACTATGTTTGAGAGCATATAGTGGGATTTCATGTATTTTTAACCTATATTGAATAATATATGTTGAATCTTTAATTTAACCCATAATATTAAAGCTAATCGTGCCTTTAAGGGATGCTTAAGGATGCCATTTTTAACTTGTTTCTTTAATTTTATATTTATTAATTTACCACAGGCAATAAAGGCCTATAGAAAAATACACGTAAATATAAACGGTTGTAATATATCTGTAGACTATTTATAATATAAAATCAGAAATCTAATAACTATACTGCACACGAAGTGTGACGGCTTTAAAGGCACGGGTTAGATATAAAATTGAGTTAAGGAAGGCTTTAGGTTGCTTTATTTCAAGCAACCTAAGGAAAAAAGGAAATTAACTGCAACAGAGATATTATTACTGTAAACTGTCTATTTATAAATTTAACAGGGTGCAGACAAAAATATCACAAAATAATTCAATGTCTATCAATGATAATTGAAAAAAAAGATAAATTTACTAAAAAATCAAAAAATACCATCATTGACTCGTATATTTATTGTTTCGCAATATTTTTGTATTGTAACAACATTGATAATGCACACATTACTTAATTTTAAATTGAACTAGAGACGTACTATAAGGGAGTGTCGTAGGTATTTATGAAAATGTACAACTTTCAACATGGGACCAACTTTGAAGTTACGGAACAATATCTACTGTTTATCCAAAACCATACCGACAAAATATTATTAACATTACAATATTCCACAACACATTACGTTGTCGAGTTATACGATCATAAATGTATGTGCTTTTTTTGTCCTATATTAAAAGTTGGCCATTTCCATGGCCCTACTTATTCTGTACTCCCATGAAGTACGTCCCACTTTTAACCCTGTAAATACTTCTGTTGTTTGAACACATGAAAAAGGAACTAAGTTACACAAATACACTTACCACTCGCAATGGCGACCATTGAAACAGTCATAAGAAACGTCGTGATAGCCATTATGAGGCCAAGATTTTATTATTATTGATAAACTATTCGCTATGTGTGTAGTAAACCAACACTTGGTGAATAACTGAGCCGGTTGCAATAAGTGTTCTTTTAAATATCGTATATTACTTGTTTTTCAACGACCAAGCTGTACAAACACTGTGACGAATGGTTCTTTTCAGGGAAACTTATTCAACGCTGCTCAGCCGCTGAAACATACATTATTTGAATACATTGAGTAATATGGTGAATCTACACTTTGGGTAAAAGAAGGTTAGGTCGGACGTTGTAAGTCCCTATTGGCTGTTATGTTCGGAAGGTTTTATGAAGGTGTTCAGCACACTACTTGTGGTGTCGGCATTACGCGTCGCCGGCTGCACAATCGCTTCGCTACACGCGCTTGAACAGCACTTTTGTTTTAATAAATCTTCTCTCCAGTGTGTGAGTGTGACGAAATTCGCTCCATTGTTGCTTAACAAATCATAATTTTGTACTAGTACTTACTCGGAAAATAAACCAATTGCCGATTTGTTACAGCGCACGGGCCGTAAGATGTGAATTTGTTTAGACTGAATGATTGATGCAAATTGAAAAAAACTTTAAAATTTTTGTTACAACGCCAACGAGCGATGGAGTGGAGCATACTTAATGTTAAACTAACAGATCACATAAGAAACACCACACTATCTCCAGAACACAAATTGTCGACGTAGGTCAAAAAGACAAAACTAAAATGGGCCTGGGTGGGCTATGTCTGCCGATGTGCCGGTTAACCCTGACACAGTCAGATAGGGTTGGAGAAAACGGCGGGATAACTTCCTCACGAATTGGCGAGATGAAGTACAGCATCGCGAGAAATGGAGGGAATGTGGGCAACCCTTTGCCCAGGAGTGGAAAAGTAACGGCAAGTTGAAAAAAAATAAGTTTTTGTTTAACAAGACGTACTGGTATGCCGATTTGCCGTTACACTGATATTATTTATTTTATTAGTTTAATTTTTTTATGTTATATTATGAGATGATTTTTGATATTAACAGAGAAGACGTGGGGTGTCCGGGCTAGAATAGCACCCACCTAGTTCATCCCGAGGGTGACATAGAAGGCGATTAAGGGAAAATCCGGAAGTCGGGCAGCAGCGGCTTCCGTGTATTCAACAATTTCACTGCGATCCCCAAGACGCTTGCTAAGCCTGGGGATTATAGCAAACCCCCCCTCTTATGGAAGAGGCCCATTGTTCAACAGTGCACGTCTTCCGGCTGATGATGATATTGTTATATTATTATGTAATAATGGGTCCTGTATTTTCAGAGCACATGCCTTGGATTCTCGTGACCTTTAAGAGGTCAGCGAACCACTTCAATTTACCATGATGTACCAACGAGAGCATACATTGAAAACCAACTACTTAAACATTCATGCTAAAAATAAACTGAAACAAAAACAGTCAAATGTTTCGACGCGGTATCTTTTAAAACATGTAAAGTCCAAAAATGATGTACCTAATTAAATCTGAAACCGTAAAATCACGTGACCGGCTTTTTTATTGTATCAAACAACATAGGTACTTAATTTACTCGATGGACCAGTTTCCAACCCACATCCTATTCTACTTCCTATCCTACTGCTGTTTAAACGTCAAAGTTCACAAACTTTGACGTTTATAATAGTAGTAAGGATGATGGATGGATAGATAGAATGTTTGTTACTTTTTCACGCCAAACTGAAAATACACAGCACACACACACACACATATTGATTTAGTTTATCATATTATGAGAGCACCTCGTGGAGACCATCCATTTCATACAGAGTTCCCTCCGTGTCTCGGAAAGCACGTAAAGCCTTTGGTTACGGTTGTCATTCGTAGATCTTTGGCAGTCGTTATGGATAGTCAGAAACCAGAAAGTCTGACAACCAGTCTTACCAAGGAGTATCGTGTTACCAGTAACTGGGTTGTGGAGGTCCGATAGACAGTCGCTCAATGTAAAACACTCGACTAGAAGCCGATTACAACATAGATGGGGAAAAGCTAGGCAGATGATGATATTATATGGGACTAGCCTCTGCCCGCAAATTCGTTCGCGTGAATGTCGCGGAGTAAAAAGTAGCCTATGTCCTTCCCTGAGGTTCAAGCTATAATCATACGTTACGCGGACAAAGTTGCGGGGAGAAGCTAGTATTAAATATTTAGTTTAGTCAATGGACCGTTAGAATCCGGCCCATCAGATAAGGACGTGAACATTGTCGGCCACGGACATCTATACAGGCAACACTATTATTATACAGGTATCGAAACTGTGTTGTTATACCAAATTAAAACGAATATCTTGTGTGCCTATGATTTCACTGACACCCATATCCAAAAATAGCCACACGGGGAAAAATTATGTGTATGAAATGTTACTTAAGGCACATGTGCCACCGGCGACGTGGACTTGCTATCAACTTTTTTCTCGCTCAAGAAACTTAATTACAATAGATGTAAAACCCGTGTCAATAAAAGATAATATACACCTAGTTGGTTGCTCACTGTCCACACTGCCGAGCGAACTCTCTCTCCACTAGTTTGTCACAGCGAACAGAGCTACTTATCAAAGAAAAAACTCGCTCAGCTATGCTCATTTGGCGGTCTGAACACTCGCCGAGAGACTCTCTTGGTAGATACGCATACGCAGCGGTGGTGGGAGAGCGAGTGGTGCGAGTAATCTCTCATCACACTCCCACACTCGCTTATAGCTCAGCGATAAAACTATCCGAGCGAAACACTCGCTTCTCGCCAACTCGTTTCTAGTTTAAAGCTCTTCTTGCTTCTCTCTAGTTTTCGGTGCTGCGACTTTAATAAACCATTTGCATAATTACAAAGGAGACATTCCTAAAGAAGACGTCGTTAGAACAAGTCACCTTGTTGAATAATTCAAAGTTATTGCCCAAACAACATTACCTTACAAGCCTTTATTGATTCATCAGCACGTATGATTCACATTGATCGTATATATGTCTTATATAGCTTTGATGTTTGTCATTTCCATTACACTATTGTAAGTAATATATTTTTGTACCGTTTAATAGCGTACATTTATTTTGTCCTCTTTTCTTTAAAGTTGTCTTCTGCATAGATAATCCATTTAGGCACATTTATTATAGGTAGTACTGATAGGCAAAGAAACTTGAAAGTGTTTAGTGAACAATTTGTAGAACATCAAAGCGTGTCCTCAAACTAACAATATTTTCCAGATATGACGTGTAAGTATGTAAAACAAATTTGTCCGCACTCTTTCTAAGCATTTATATGACTAAAACAGCATTTAACTAAACGTGACTTGCTACTTTTTTATGGGCGGCGAGGCGTGTTGTTTAGTAAAATGTAGCACTTATCATGACAATAATCAACCGTATTATTACTATAGTTTTGTTGTTCTTACTTACTTTTAGCTGTCCAAGATGGCGGAGGCAAACGCACCGACACGTACGAACAGCTAAAAACTCTATACTCTTACTTATATTCAGAAAATCAAAACGAAGAAAATTCCTAATACTTCTCGTTATACAAACATGGCTTTTAATGACCACATTAAATCTGACGTGTTCTTGCATTAACCGTATAGTTTTCATGGAAAACAAGGCTGATAAGTCTTACAATAATATTTTCGTGGAAAATTTTATATAAGTAAGTATGTTATGTTTTGTTCAAATCGAATTATAAGTACTAAAAATTGCTGTTGCTGCAGGTGTTTTGAGGATTAAATAGGCTTTATATATATATATACGTCCGATTAGTCAGGATTTAGTCCGTTAGATTCAGTCATCATGTGGGCAGAATATGGGTTTCGTGCAATGCAAACACACTGGGTATAGGATATAGTACACGGCGTTTATTAAAACCACAATTTACCACAATTAATTTAAAATAAACTCAGACACTATAATTAACATAGACATAGGTTCACTTAGACATAGACACTTCACTTCAACAACGAATCGTAAGTACAGTTTCGGGACGTATTAGCTCCGTTGCGATCAGACACTGGATTCTGAATGTCTTCCTCGCTGTCGGCTGAAAACATCACGACTCTGTAGAAGCGCGCCAAAATGGTGGTGGTTGATCACGTGTTCTCAATAATGGCGCGCTTGCGATCCGTTGTTTCACCATAGACTATTTATTGTCTTTGCGTTTCACGTTCATACTATTGACCGGATACGACACGGCCATCCTGCGTGACACACGTCCTCGTGTGTTGTTCTTCTTCCTGCGCTTATCCCATGTTACTTGGGGTCGGCGCAACATGTTTTCTTCTTCCATTCTGTCCTGTTCACAGTCATTCTTACTTCTTCCATTCCGTCCTGTCCAACGTAAACCACAATGCTTGCTGCAATGCTTTCACCGACTACCTCGTCTATTGTTAATCTGTAAAATACAAAATCTCGCCACAGTATCTGCTCGTCCAATCCTGACTCATATGATGATGACTGATGAGATATTTAAAAGGACCTCACACCTTTTAAAACCAGTCTTAATTAACAAGCAGTTTAAAAATAACACTCAAATCAGAAACTAAAAACTAGACTCTTCTATTTCAAAAACTAACACTGATTGTTATTGTCATTGTCCCCACGTGTGAATTCATTAGCACGATTTCGTCCCAGTTCTGATGTCGGATTAGTCAGGATTTAGTCCGTTAGATTCAATCATCATGTGGGCAGAATATGGGTTTCGTGCAATGCAAACACACTGGGTATAGGATACAGTACACGGCGTTTATTAAAACCACAATTAACCACAATTAATTTAAAATAAACTCAGACACTATAATTAGATAGACATAGGTTCACTTAAAAAAATTAAATGTTTATTTTTTATATTTTATCTTCCAAAGTTAATTTTATTCATAAAATGTTGACCACTTTTCTGACATAAAAACTCTTTGCTAAGATTTAAAAAAGTACCGTTCCTATTAGACGGAGCATCTTGATAAACCGTACGTTTTACCTTATTAAAAAACTAAAAAGTGAAAAATAACTTTAGCACAGAACACACATTGACTTTAGTTTCGAAATTCAGTAACTCTGTTCTGTTTCTTGTTTTGTATTGCCACCGACTTCCGAAACTAAAGTCAATGTGTGTTCTGTGCTAAAGTTATTTTTCACTTTTTAGTTTTTGAAGGCGGTTGTCTTTTTTGTAAAAAGTTTTTTATTTTCCGCTTTTTAGTACCTCCTTCTCATCCAAATCTATTAAGAAAAGATTGAAAGTTAACTACTACAAAGATTGATGAAACAAAAACATCGTTTATATAAAATTTTTGGGTATTTGTTGATTTTTCAAAAAGTGCTGAATCAATTTCGATAAAATTTATATGGGACCATCCCTGAAGCATACCCTATCCATAAAAAAGAATTTTCAAAATCGGTTTACGTTTGCCGGAGAAATCGCGTAACAAATCGCGCATATACTTAATGCAAATTTAAGACTTATACGGTTTTCTCATGGATGCCATTGTCAAAACTGGACCAAATTAAAATGGGACCACACGGGAAGCCCTAGCTTTCAAATTAAAAAAGAATCATCAAAATCGGTTCACCCAGTCTGAAGAAATCAGGTAACAAACATAAAAAAAAAAAAGAAAATACAGACGAATTGATAACCTCCTCCTTTTTTGAAGTCGGTTGAAAAGAAACTCGTGCGTTTACGTTTACAATAACGTACACGTACGTAATGACATACATTACGATATTGAAATTGGTGGAATAAGAGACCCTTTACGAGCAAATGTGTTATACAATATATTTTTTTTCTCGTTTCTTTGTAAAAAAAGTATTTAGTTTTAAATTATACTTGAATTTCGATTCTTGAATAATCTTAGTTTCAGAAGTTTTTTTTTGTATTTGTTATCTTACTTACTGCTGGTTGGCTTGTAAGTAATTGGCGATTATATAAATCCGTGACTTATTGGGTAAGTTATAAACCTAAGATCCTAGAAGCTGTTTTTATTAACTGCAAAACGATATAGGTACCTAATATAAAAATATAAGATCCCCCAAATAAACCTACAGGAATAGTTTGTTTTTTATTTATAATTCGATTTGAAGGAATGAAGGGAAATTTTAAGCTCATTTTTGATACATACGTCTTTTTTAAAAACTAAACAATACAAATAAAATTCAGTCGATCTGCCATTTATATCTAAGCATGAGCCCGTCTTGGAAAACTGGAACAAACCTCAAAATCAAGTTCATTATAGTAATTAAAGCAACAAACTTTGAGGTCAGTGAATAAAATCGTCAAGAATGTCTTGCGCAAAACATGCCGCCGTAACATGGTTTACTGTTATTTGTTACAAAATGTACAAATTTACATCCGCGTTGGACTACGTAGGAGGCGCCAACGAGCAACCCATGACTTCACATGTGACGTCAGCCGATGAATTCTTGCTATAAAAAATCGTTTTCCAAGTTGCAACAGTTCAGTATTATGTAAATTGTGACGTCATATGATCGAAATGTGATGCAGTATTGGCTGGTAAGTCCTTTTTAGGGGTCCGTACAAAAAAAACGGAACTCTTATAGGATCACTCGTGCGTCTGTCTGTCCGTTCGTCTGTCACAGGCAATTTGCTCCGAATCTATTGGACCAAATCAACCGAAATGTGCTTGGATGGTGTAATCATATGACCCAAACACAGATGTGCAAAGTAATATTTTTTTTTATTTGGAGTCATGTTCAGGTGACAAATGAAAAAAAAAAAAAGTTTTGTAAACCTTACTTTGTCATATATATCAAACAAAAGGGCTCGTTGTGAAGATCTCAAATATATTTTTGTTATTATTTTGAAATAAATAGTTTTGATTTTACTCATGAAAGAAGACGAAAATTTACCATTCTCTCCCAACTTATCTCCGAAACTACTGAGCCTAAAATTTTGAAAAAATTATAATATATAGTTCTTTGCTTGTAGATTACAGAAAAACTCATTGTACGGAACCCTCTCCTGGCGAGTTGAACTCGCACTTGTCCGGTTTTTTTTTAAAGAACAGAACCATTTTATGTGCTGAGCCGTCAATGTGTGTATTGCTAATAAGCGACCCGCCCCGGGTTCGCACGGGTATTATCGTCATATTTCTACCAATTTCCACCTACCTTAGCAAGTTATACACATAAGCCTTCCTTAAGAATCACTCTGTCTATTGGTGAAAACAGCATGTAAAAATCCGTTCAGTAGTTTTTAGGGTTCCGTACCCAAAGGGTAAAAACGGGACCCTATTACTAAGACTTCGCTGTCTGTCCGCCGTCTGTCTGTCACCAGGCTGTACCTCAAGAACCGCGACAGCTAGACTGTTGAAATTTTCACAAGTAATGTACCTATTTCTGTTGCCGCTTTATCAAGAAATACTAAAAACAAAATAAAATAAATATTCGCTCTGGTATGTACATTTGAAATTTCAGCTGCAATGCCTAGGATGTTAGACGTAAGGCAATTTTTAAAGGGGGCTCCCATACAACAAGCGCGATTTTTTTGCCCTTTTTTGCTCGATGTCTAATTGTTTTGTATAAATAATGGTACGGTTTTTTTTTTAAGATTACCGCGAACAGACAAACGTTTCGAGAGACATTGTATCATATGAAATGATGTAGGTAATTGGAGATCTACTATTTTTAATGTCACGGATTAAATTTTCACAGAAAAATCAGTTCCGCATTTTTGTTGTATGATACGGATACCTAAGAGTATGCAATGTTTGCGAGTAGGAAAACTTCTTTTGTATTCGATAAGTTGAGTAAATCTCAAAATCGAAATGAAGAAAATTAAAATCAAGGATATGCCTATTTGATTGCAGCTTGAGGCAATACAATGTTTAGTGTGTTATTGAATCAAATAAATCATTAGGTTAGTGTTCAAGGCGAGTTCTAGAATAACTTGCGTTATCAACACTTTAGATTGATTAGTTGGTACGGATTAAGCAGCGTTCCAAGCTGAAAATTTACTCATTTATGAAAACCATGTAATATAAATGACTCGTTGTCCATAGAAATAAAACATTTGCGAGTTTAGCCAACAACATTATTTTCAAAAATCTAAGTCCGCCACAAGGTTTTTTTTACCTTCAGAGTTCATTGACAGATCCGTAATTTCACGATAACCCGACTGACAAGATTCCGGGTCTATACATAGATAGGTAGGTATATTATGATGTCAGAGCTGACTTAGTAGGTTCTCATTATTGACCTTTCCATCATGCCTACCTACTACACAAGCGGATCTAACGCTTGGTTAGCCATAACGGTATCGCGGTTGGGAGAACAATAAATGTCTCATTTACATAACTTGCAATAGAAATCATACATGCCAATAACCTTGAGCATTTGGCCCGTACTGAATTTGTGGACGAGTACGGGGGTGATGTAGACGCAGTCTTTAATCGGACGTATTTTTAATTTATTGTAATAAAAATAATACATATTTGTAAAAAGTAACAAAACCAAATCATTTTCCTTTGTATTACAAAGCAATTGATATTTCTTTTTCACTTCTCTTGCTCAAAAAGGCCGTCATTGCAGCATACCAGAGCGGGGATAAAATAGCAGTTCATCCTCTAGGGGAAAAAGTTTTTTTTTTTTAATTTTTGTGTGTCAAATATGACAATGAGCCTACAAAAACGAAAAAGTCTTTAGTCATAAGTAGAATAATCGACTCGACTTAATACTGATTCATAAAAAAGAACCTCATTTTAATTTTGAAAATGGAACTAAAATCAGCGATCTCTGGTAGAATGCATGCAATGTGTTGCGGCTACAGAAGAAACAAAAAAAAGACATTGGCGCGAAATCTTTATAATTTTTCTCTAATTGCAAATTGAATTGGTAGTGACCGTAATTAATTTTACAATAGTGAAAATGTCATAATCTAGTGAGAATAATAATAATAATAATAATAAAGCCTTTTTATTTCCTATAAGCCTTATACTAACTACATTTACACAATAAAATATTCTTAGACTAATGTTAGTAAGTAATTTTAATTCTAGTGTTAGTTATAACTTATACTATTTTAATATCATGTTTATAGGAACCCCTTGATAGGGTATAGGCCTCCTCCATTTTCTTCCATTTTTCCCTGTCCTGTGCTGTTCTGAGCCAGTTTTTCCCTGCCACCGTAACTATATCGTCCACCCACCGTTTTTGTGGCCTGCCCACATTTCTCTTTCCTTGTGGGCCGGTCCATTTAGTACTTTTGAGTGTCCATCGCTGGTCGGTGTATCTCGCTACATGGCCGGCCCAGTTCCATTTTAGTTTTAGTGCTTGATGTAGAGCATCTGTGAGTTTGGTCTTACTTCTTATTTCTTGACTTCTTATTTTCTGAATTTTCCTTAGGCTTAATATGCTTCTTTCCATTGCTCGTTGACAAGTAGTTATTTTGTTAATGATCTTGTTTGTATAAGTCCAGGTTTGGGAGCCATAGGTCAAGCAAGGTAGAATGCATGTATCCATGACAGTCTTTTTCATAGTTAGATCGTAGTTACCTTTTAATATTTCCCTGTGCGCCCAGTATTTGTTCCAGCTGCATGTGACTCTTCTGTTGACCTCGTCTTCATTATTTGTTTTACGAAATGATACTTGCTTTCCTAAGTATATGTACTGCTCTACATATTCTAGTTCAACTCCTTCCAACATGAGTTTTCCTTTTTTGCTGTTTGTCATTATTTTTGTTTTACTTAGATTCATATGCAAGCCTACGAGCTTGCTTTCTGTATTTAGTTCAGATATCATATTTTCTAGCTTCTTATGGGTTTCGGCGAAGACTACGATATCGTCAGCAAATCTTAGATGGGTGAGGCGTGTGTTGTTGATTGGGACGCCTTCTGAGACCCAGTTCAGTTTGGAGAATATGCACTGTAGAACCGCAATAAACAGTTTTGGAGATAGCGGGTCTCCCTGCCTGACACCTCGGTCTATTCTGATTTCATCACCTCGGGATTCTAGTTTAACTCTACTGACACTATTCTGATATATATTTTTTATGGTTCTATTGATTATTGGATCTATGTTGCAGTTTTGTAAAGCTTGCCAAATAGAGTTATGATAGAGACTGTCAAATGCTTTTTTGTAGTCGATGAAACCTATGTACAAGTTTTTGTTAAACTCTGTGTACTTTTCTACTACTTGCTCTAGCGTATGAATATGGTCCATAGTCGAAAATCCGGAACGAAAGCCCGCTTGCTCTACCGGTTGCATACTGTCTATTTGTGGGCTAATTTTGTTATGTATAATAGAGGTGAATAACTTATACACACTTGAGAGCAGGCTTATCGGGCGATAGTTGGCGATGTCGAGTGGATCTCCTTTTTTATATAGTAGTACTATGTCCGACTTTTGCCATTGCTCTGGTATTTTTCCTGTACTTATAACCCTGTTGAATATGCGTGTCAGTGGTCCGGTGAGTAGTCTTGCTCCCTCTATTAACGCCTCGTTCCTTAAGCCATCGGGTCCAGGGCTCTTCTCTCGTTTCAACTTTTTAATACTTTCCAGGACATCTACTTCATTTATAATAGTTGTTTCAGTAGTACTTGCCTCTAAGGTGTTTTTCTCTATGGCCGATGTCGTGTTGTGTAGCTTATTAGCATATAGATCTTTGTAGAATTTCGTAGCACAAGATATTATGTCTTTCCTTGATTTTGTTTCATTTTGCCCATCTTTTAGGCTCTTGATCCATTCAGTATGAGTGATTAGTTGTTTGTAAGCTCTTTTGGCACTTCTATAGTGCGTTAAACTAGTTTCTATTAACTTTTGCCTATGTAGCTTGTAATCATTTCTAATTGACTTGCTAGTTTGTTTGAAAATAAATGATAACTCTTTTTTCATTTCTTGTGATTTGTTCTTGGTTTTTATGAGTTCGGTGCGTCTTTGGATCAAGAGTTTGGTTGCTTTGTTGAAGAAATAGCTATCTTTGATCTTGTTTGCGGTCTCTGGTTTTAAGCTAATTTTTATGTAGTGTTCAAATTTATTATAGGTTTCTTGTATATTTTCTTCATCGCGGTAGGTTAGGTTTATACTGTTAGTTTGTAGGTTAGAAAGGTATGTTTTTATTTCTTCGTCCGTTTTCAACGATGCCACCGAGTTTTTAAAGTGTTTTCTACACTTTTTGGGTTTTTTTAGATTTACTGTTGCTCTTACTATTCGATGATCTGATGGGAACTCTACGTTGTTTAAGACTTCTATGTTTGTAATATTTTTAGGATAGTTGGACATAATAAAGTCGATTTCGTTTTTTGTTTTTTCATCTGGGGATACCCAAGTCCATCTTCGATTATTTTTCTTTTTAAAATACGTATTCATGACTGATAGTTTGTATTCAAGGGCGTATTGTATCAGTCTTTCTCCTCTTTCATTTCTTTTCCCGTATCCGAATTTTCCTAAGATGAGGTTTTCGTTGTTTTTTGGTATTCCTATCTTGGCATTAAAGTCTCCTATAACCATAATGTTTTTGCAGTTTCTCGATAGTGCGTGAGCTTTTTGTAGCGTTTGGTAGAATTTTTCTATGTTTTCTTCATCCGAGTCTTTTGTCGGTGCGTACACTTGAATAATAGTCAAGTCGGTGTCGTCGAATTCTAGCTGAAGCAACGCAACTCTTTCTGATAGTCCACAGAAATTTGTAATATTTTTCTTATACTCCTTCTTGATGAGAAATCCCACGCCATACAGACCGGGTGTTTCACCCACGTAGCAGAGTATGTGGTCACTATATTCTTCTATTTTGCATCCCATTCTTCTTATTTCTGCTAAGCCAAGTATGTCTATGTTTATGTTCCGGATAGCATGCATTAGTTCTGTGTATTTTTCAGTGGTTGATAGTGATTTGACGTTATATGTTGCAATTTTTAAATTATTATTTTTGTTTATTGTTTTTGTTTTTGGAGTAATAATATTTGGAGGGTTGTGGTCGTACTCTTCCACGGTGACCAGCCGGGTTGGAAGATTGAGAGAAGCCGTTAATTGTTATTCAGTGTTTGCCTTTGTGCGATTGGTGTTTTGCAAGTGGGAAGGGCTTTGTTCTTGGTGTAAAAGCGTAGGTTTTTTTATAATAAAACTGTTCATACTATTGGTCTTATTTATTTTTATAGGTTGTTTTTTATTTTGTTTTTCTTGTTCTTTATTGTTATTTGATGTTTCAGGAGATTCTGATAAGTTTCTTTTTTTGCTAGATGTTTGATGTTGGACCGCTTGGGTATTCTTGTCGAGAATCACAAGTTTATCGTATTTTATGAAAGCTTTTTTCCCCTGTGCTTTTTCCTTCTCTAGTGCAATTTGAAGTTCCTTTCTCTTGTTCAATACTTCTAGCGGGAAATCTTCTTTTATATAATACGAAGTTCCATTTAAGCTTTTTTTGTTTTTTTGTATATGTATTTTTAAGCCCATGGTGAGTAATGTTACTACGATGGGTCTGACCTTCTCGCTTTTTTTCCCCAGCCTTCTTGCAAATTCTATGCCAGTATTGTCAAATTTGATATTTATTTTATTCTTTATGATGTCCAATACTTTGTTCTCCAAATCATGATAGTTCTTTTCAGTTTCTTCTACCCCAAAGAACAGTAGATTTTTTCTTCTATTTGATCTTTCGAAGTTGTCTATTGCCTTTTTATGTGTTTCAAGTTTTTGTTCCAATAGTAGGTTATTAGTTTCTAGACTTTTAAACTTCTCATTGATGTTCTTGTTAATAGTGTCTTTGATGTCTTCTTTCATATTTAACATTTCCACTTTTTGCTGCCTCATTTCTTCTTGCATGTTTTTTAACATAGCTTTAATTTCATCCATAATGAAGTGTAGACTAGTGCCCTCTATCGGTAACGGAACTAGTTTAGTGCTGTCAATTAGTAGATAGTCCTTTTCTCTCCCCACAAGATGTCACTATTCTCTGTGTTCGATTGGAATTTTTTTCTTCCTTAAATTCACCCACGTATTTTTAGGTTATGTTATATTTAACTATTTTGTTGAATCTTAGTTTTACACTTGATTTATTTTAGGTTTAGCCTGACTAAGGGTCTAATATTATGTTATATTGTTGTTTTACAGCACAAATATCACCAATTTAACAGTAAACGTCACTTCTCATTGGAATAGTTTTTGTTCGGTTTTTAGCACTGTTTCACAATTTTTGCTTTATACTTCAAGTTCACACGGTATTTTATGGTATTTAGACACTTTTTAATAACTTTCTATCACTATGTTTGCAGTATATTTATTTTAACATAAACAAGAATACGGAGCTGATGTTTAACGTGGCACTTCAGCGCCCTCCTCCCCTGCACACCCCGTCTAGTGAGAATGGAGACCCTAATTTACAAATAGAAGAGAAAGGAAAAGAAATAATTTTCAATCTGTTGCCGTCAAGGTCACAAAGCATTTATTTAAATACTTACGAAAAGTTTATGAAGTAGAGGACAGAAAAACGAGTGGATTCTCTTACGGAAGGAGTTTTTCGTACGTATTTCGATGAACTTTCCAAAAAATATCAAAGTTCAACGCTTTGGAGCACATATTCAATGTTACGAACAACCATACAGATAAGACATTATGTAAATATAAAGAAATATGTAAGTTTGACGGCTTTTCTCAAGAAATTATCCACCGGCTACAAGGCCAAGAAATCCAAAGTTTTCACGAGGACAGATATCGAGAATTTCATAAATAAGGCACCAAATGGAAAATACTTAGCAACAAAGGTAGGTTATAGTTGCATTTGTTTTCTATTATTTTCATCAAACTAAATTGCTAGTTAGAGGTACCAACCAAAATACAGTTCTAACACACTTATTTTTTGTTTTACAGGTTGCTTTAATTTTTGGGATCAGCGGTGCCTGCAGAGGGATAGAACTGGCTAACATAACAGTGGAAGATGTCGAAACTGATACCCATCTTCAAGCCATAAATCTGCCCAATACAAAGACAAATAAGGAGAGGAAATTCGTTATAAGTGGAGAATTTCTAAACATTGTCAAAGTCTACCAAGACTTACGGCCAAGTGGAGTGGGCACGCGGAGATTTTTTCTCAACTATCAAAACGGAAAATGCACAAGGCAAGTTATAGGCAAAAATAAATTAAGCAACATGCCAAAAGAGATCGCCACTTATCTAAATTTGCCTAATCCGGAACAGTACACTGGCCACTGTTTCCGAAGAACATCCGCCACTCTCTTGGCGGATTCTGGTGCAAATATAACAACGTTAAAACGCCACGGTGGAGGAGATCCGATCAAGTGGCGGAAGGCTATATCGAGAACTCCAATCAAAACAAATTCGATATCACCCAGCGTATGACAGAACGCATCAATATTCTCCCAACTAGCCCACGACCATCAACATCAAGAGACGAGTCAACTGAGCTGATTCTCTATCCAGAACATCCGAACGAGGGACCCTCCAACCTGGAACTACGTGTATCTCCCACGTTTACCCCACAGACAACTCAACATTCATCTTCACAGAGGACTGAAATTAAGTTACCGGGAAAAAACATCTCGTTAAATATCCAGAATTGTACAAATTGTACATTTAATTTTTAATAAAATAAACTACATATTGTATTGGATTGTTTTATTTTCTCGCAATCATAGTGAAAAGTATAGTGTAACACACGGCGCTAAAACCCATTAAAACTCGGTTTCTATTTACTCCCGCGCTAAATCTCGGGAGTAAAACTACCTCGTATGTAATGGGTCATTTTAGCTCCCTGTAACAATCTACTATTATACTCTTTTGATAAGAAATTAAGGAGTAAAATGGTTTCATCTCAATGATTTGGAGGTGATTTGACATTTTTTTTTTCTTATTAAGTGATACCGATAAAAAAAATTGACTGAACCAAATTACGTATAATATTGTGTAAATTACTAACAATTTTTTTCAGGTGTAATTTCTCTGTAAATGCTGACGAAAAGTTGCATCTGCATGCTTCTTTCAAGCTTTTTTCGAGAGAGCAGCATTAAGCTGTTCTATGTAGGAGATATTCGTACTAGCTGGTTTTGCCATAAAGTTTAGTAGAATGATAGATACAAATGTGTTGCTGGGAAGTTTTTCTGTTTCTTATTCAAGGGTCGTTTTGGGGGTAAAAAAACCCCAAAATGGTCTTTTACATAATGCCGCTGCTGTTTTCAATTTCCAGGACATGTAAATTGACTTTAATGCCTTATCTATTTATCTTTTGGACTTCCCCGTCGAACACATGGTCGCAAACAGGATAGCTGCATGCGGTCTTGGATTCGATGCCCGGGTGCGACCAAGTGTTTTTCAGTTTTTTTGCATTTAGAATTTCGCAGAAGAAGCTCGGAGTTAGGAAGTTAAAGTTTTGATTCCCCGTGACTCAAAGCACGTTAAACAGTTGGTCCTGCGCCTGATCTCCTGTCGTTTCGGGTAGATGTCCCATAAAACTATGAACGTGAGAGAAAAGAGAGTGGTATATTTGTGCACACACACTTGTGCATTATAATAATTATCTCCTGCGCCGATGGATAGTCTAGAAATTGACCGCAGTGACCGAAATACGGTTAAGAAGAATTACTGTTACCTTTAGGAAATCTAAATACAAATCTTGCTATAACATAACGGAATAAAACAGTCTTAAAACAGCTCGCCTCATATTCTTCAACATTGACACACGAAACGTTCTAGTCAGCCAACGACAGTAGGTAAGTACTTACTAAGTATTAACACAAATAATTTTACAACATTCTGTCGTTTATTTACATGCAACATACGACGTTGTGAAACCACATGACATGATCGACTGATTGCTACAGAACACCCAAGCCACGTAAAAATCAGCATAGTAAGAAGTACTGTATTCTTTGAATGTTGTCAAGATGAATTGGTGGGATATTTGCTACTTTTATTAATGCTTTTTTTCCTGTTTTTTTTTTATCTATTGATAGGCATACGTTTGACCACTATCTCACCTGATGGGAAGCGATGATGCGGTCTAAGATGGAGCACGCTTGCCTAGAAGTAACCTATTCACTCTTGACTTAAAGACTCCCAGGTTGTAGCTATCAGGAAACACAGACTCAGGCAGGGAATTCCACTCCTTAGCAGTACGCACAATGAATGTATTCCCAAAACGTTTCGTGCGTGTGGGTGGGATGTCCACCATGTACCGGTGGCGCATCGCCGTTCGTCTTGTGGTCCGATGATGGAACGGGCTCGGCGGAATTAAATTATGCAATTCCGTCGCACACTCCCCAAAATGCAACCGATAGCTGATGACGATGATGAGAGAGATGCTGTGTTTATTTATTAACTCTAAACATATTAATGTCCTTACAAGCATGTAATGTTTCGCTAGTTAAACCCAATGCGAAGCGTTACAGGCTTGTAGCACACTCAAAATAACTCCAATGTTCGTACTTACTATAGGAAATTCTATAAGTAGCTATTCGGCCAAAATCACCCAAAGCGCAGCAGAATATTGTGACGTCAACAGTCATGAGTTGAGAGTGAGCTTCGCGCAACAAGTAAGTCGTGTAATGTAACATTCCTATAGGATTTTTTAATTGGAACAAACTGCCAACGCGGCTTGTAGTTGCGGTGGGAATCGGGAGACAATGTCACGTAAGATTTTTGCGTTATACCACCATCGATACGCCCTTCTCTTTCTCTCAGTATATCGTTCTAGCGTACAGAAGGTCTGCACAAGGTTTTTCAACCTATTGACCGCCACGTCAAAAAACTATTTTTGAAAAAGAGAACCGCTTTCAAAAAAAGAAATAAAATCAACTTTAACAGAACACACATGACTTTAGTTTCGAAAGTCGGTGGCTTTGTTCTGTTTGTTGGTTTGTATTGCCACCGACTTCCGAAACTAAAGTCAGGTGTGTTCTGCTAAAGTTATTTAACACTTTTTTTTTTTGAAGGCGGTTCTCTTTTTCAAAAAAGTTTTTATTTTCCACTTTTTAGTGCGTCCTTATAACCCAAATCTATTAAGGAAAGGCAACACAGTTAAAACAGAGATTGAAAGTCCTCCTAAGATGAAAAGATGGAATAAACGAAAACGTCTTCTCGGTCTTTGTTGTTTTTTTCAAAAAGCGGTGAATAAATTTTTGTTTGTCCTTTAGTTTTTTGAGATCGGTTAAAAAGCAAAAACGCTCGGCGCCAATCTACGAATTACTACTTATGGGAATTACGTATAGAAGTCTGTCATGTAGTCACATTTTGATTTGTCATGTATACATGACTGTAGCGGTCAAAAGGTTAAAGGGACTGTAACAACAGCACTCAATACAAACGTAGTCTAGTCTCTACTCTAGTCATAATTTGGTCAATAAGTAATTAAACTTCATGTAATGTAGGCTACAGCTTACATCTAAGCTTATAGTTCGTTAATTTCCCGCCAAACAACTTAATTTGAAAAAATGACAACGATATTCAAATCTTTTGAATAACGTCGACAGCGCGCTTCCCTGTCAAACAAGACAGGTTTGCAAACAATGGCACCGCAGTGCCCAAAGATTTTAGCATAGTGCACCTACATAATGTTAGTTCTTTGTCACGAGAACATAAAATGTAAACACATCGGTAGCCAGTTAAGTACACCTTTAATATAAAGCTCGCATCACACCGCGCGCTGCGACAAAGCTACACTTTATAAATGCAATTATCGGTAGGTACATGATTTATTATTTTATTTTTTCCGTACAAAAAAAAACAGAACCCTTATAAGATCACTCGTGCGTCTGTCTGTCCGTCCGCCTGTCACAGCAAATTTGCTCCGAATCTACAGGACCAAATCAGGTGAAAGTTGGTAGGATGGTGTACCCCAAACATATGTGTAAGTTAAATAATTTTTAAATAAGGGTAATTTTAGGGGGACAAATTAGGAAATTAAAAAAAAAAATTGTAAACCTTACTGTCATATCAAATGAAAAGGCTTGTTTTAAGGATTTCAAATATATTTTGGTTATTATTGTAAACTAAATAGTTTTGATTTTATTCATGAAAGAAGACGAAAACTGACCATTCCATTTGATCTCCGAAACTACTGAGACTAAAATAAAAAAAAATACAAACCATAGTTCAATGCTTATCTATAAAGATTACAGTAAAACCTATAAGAATTCTATTAATTGAAAATAAAGTGGTAAACTCAATAAGATACGTTCACTTACGGAAAACAGTTCACTAAAACATCACTAGATAGCGCTTGTAGTAGTTAACTCGCGTCTTACTGTGAGGATTTCATAAGTGATATTTTGTAGTACTGTATTGAACCCTCTCGACGTGAGTTCAACTCGCACCTGGCCGGTTTTTTTTGTTACTTTTCTAAAATAGCTTGTTATTTTGTGATCTAAGTTACGAGTAACGATGTTTTCTACTTTCTTTAATTGTCCGTCTATAAAAGGCTAACTTATGCCCGCGACTTCGTTCGCGTGAATGTCGGTTATCGTAGATGCAGACGAAGTTGCGGATTAAAAAGTAGCCTATGTCCTTCCCTGGGGTTCAAGCTATCTTCATAACAAATTTCATCAAAATCGGTTCAGCTGTTTCATCGTGAAAGCGTATGAGACAGAGTTACTTTCGCATATTTATAATATTAATGTGGAAGTATGGATTTTTTTTTCTGAATAGACGGACTTCCGTCTACAAAATCCTTGTGGAATTTATTTGAAGTGGTGCTTCAGGTGAGCTTAATGCTAGGGATTCACCGCTCACTTCAAGCTTTACATAAATTCGCTGAGGGATTTTAACCTGCAGGTATCAGGGAGCTAGTCTCCCTGATACCTACAGTCATCAAAAGAGATTTTGAAACGAGCAACTAGCTTCAACTTTCTGACTAACTGATTCTTTGACGATTCATAAGTGCCTGTAAATGGTTTAATTGAAACAAATGCTTTGACTTTGACATTGAGATAAGTATAACCAGTCGTCGGAAACAGTTGAACTCAACTTAGAAATAAATTATATTTATTTTATTTTATTCAAACACATCCATCGGTTTCTAAATAAACTAGTTACTTATCTCCTTTGGTGACTGTACCCTACACAATTATCTTTTTTCAAAACCCTGGTTATCGCGGACATATATTATAGCGTGTGGTGTATCACGTATCTAACAGATAGCCAGATAATGTATTCGTTACTCGTAAAATACATTAAGCAAGGCGTTCAATGTCATTGCTATTTGATGCGCACGCGACGATTGTTGAGCAATTACGCATTTACGCCAAACAGTATCATATCATTAGGTACCTACTACCCTGATTCATTAAGATATTATTATCATAAACTGCACCTACCTTTAGAAAAAGCCATCCAACATTTTTGTTTGTAAAATTCAGTTAAAGCAAAGACATTGTAAAGTATCTTATTAAAATGTGTCACGTCACGAAATGGTTTTATAAACATTAAAGACCTGTGACAACCAGTAACGAAATACCAAACGACTCGATAGCAGATGCACAAATTCATTAATCCACTAGCAGATTTTTTGAATCATAGCGAAGAACACTCTTGATCACCTTATCTCTAACAAAAAAAAAACTAAATTGAAATCGGCGCAGTCGTTGGACCGCTACGATGAATAAACAGACACATACACAGGTCAAACGAATAAATCCCCTCGGTTTTCGTCGGGTGTTAAAATTGGGTATTTATTTACACTTCATACACAAAGGTACAAAGGCGGACTTAATGCCTTAGGCATTCTCTACCAGTCAAGTAGACTGTAAAAAACTGTAAATGTTTCATATCAACATAAATCTACTGTTATTTTTGAATATTTATAAATACAATTTTGTTTATCAGTATAATATTTGGGTAGGTATGATAATATTACAATGTTGTTCTCTCCCAAGTGGTTGTATCATTTTACTAAAGGACACACGTGTGTTTCACTTGTGTTGGTACAGCCTTTTAATAGGCAATATAAATACAATATTACAGTATACTGCTTTGTTCTGTGAACACACATCGCTGACATAACTTACTGCATTACTTACTCATACATATGTTATGATATTTTTATATGCAGAATTTTGTGAGTATAGTAGGTAAGTAAAAACCGTATAAGTACAGATCGATCGGTCTTGTTAAACTATGCTTACCGACCGTGGGTCCATCCGTGGATATTGTGACCAAACATTTCATAACGAGACTCCTCCGTACCTCGGAAAGCACGTAAAGCCCTTGGTTCCCGCTGCGTAACTACGGACTTTACGTTTCTGGCGTCATGGGGATATTTTTATATGCAGAATTTTGTGAGTATAGTAGGTAAGTAAAAAACCGTACACAGATCGATCGATCTTGTTAAACTATGCTTACCGACCGTGGGTCCATCCGTGGATATTGTGACCAAACATTTCATAACGAGACTCCTCCGTACCTCGGAAAGCACGTAAAGCCCTTGGTTCCCGCTGCGTAACTACGGACTTTACGTTTCTGGCGTCATGGGGATATTTTTATATGCAGAATTTTGTGAGTATAGTAGGTAAGTAAAAAACCGTACACTGATCGATCGATCTTGTTAAACTATGTTTACCGACCGTGGGTCCATCCGTGGATATGTAACCATCCATTTCATACCGAGACTCCTCCGGAGTCCTCCGGAGTCCTTCGGAGTCCTCCGTACCTCGGAAAGCACGTAAAGCCGTTGGTTCCCGCTTCGTAGATATTTGACAACAGTTATGGGTAGACAGCAGCCAGAAAGTTAAGGCTTGCTACAAGAACTATTGTACAACAGAAAAGTAATGAACAGTGAATCCTTTTTTACTTGACGCCCATGTGACGATAGCGAAACGGCAAAGCCACATATTTTGACTAAAGTGTAGAGTTTGTGAAGTTAGGGCGTGTAAAGTTAGAAGCTTGGTTCTACATGAGATCTGATAACTTTTTGATAGTGCGAGCCGGTCTCGTCTTCACAACATTTTGTCCTTCCCCCTAGTCCCTATATCAATTTTCACACCTCTTTCATCAGATGTCTCATACAAACTGCCATTCTCTAGTTTAAGGGGTTGGAGGGTAAAAGTTCCAAGTTTTTTTTTTTTTGTATGTTTACTAATACTAGTTTACATACCAAATTTTAGCTTTCTAGGACTTCAGGCAGTACCCTAAGAATGTTGATGATCATCAGTGAGTCAGTAGCGAAATCGGGGTATTTTAGATATCAATAAAATGATTAAAAAAGTTATTCAATTGAAACTTTACACGTTTAATAAATCCACTATTGACATTATATCCCGAGAATTTTGTTTATTTGGTATACTCCAAACCCAAGTTAAGAGCGTTCAAAGAAACGACGAAGCGCTTCGAGAAGAGGTAGGTTGTACCCTTGCACTTCGCTTGGCGGGAGCACTATTGTGCCTCCGAAATTGAGCTCCTGTCTTAATCAAATCTATTTATTTATTTATTTATTAACACTTTAAGCACAATGTACAGAGGCGGAATTTGAAGCCTACGCAGATGAAGTCGCGGACAGAAGCTAGTCTCAACTATATCTAAATTTGTAAAACAGGTATTACAAGCTCTGATATCATATCATCCAGACGGTGACTAAGTGTGAACACCTTTCACTATTCAGACAATAACATTCGCGCTAGTGACTCATAAACAAACTGTTTATTTACGACCCTATGTGCATTCATATTAATAAATATTAAAATACTTAAATGAAGTTTGTGGGCATTTTGTCACGACAATAGAAAACAGACAATACTATAAAATTCAACTCCAATTTTCGCACGCAATCAGTCTATGACGTTCAATATAATATTAGGACTAGATTGTGTCCCACTGCTGAGCAAAGGCTTCCAAGGTATTTTTTTCTTGCGGCGCTTCCTCGGACCAGCTTGGTTTAATATCCTGAATGACTCTTTAATTAGTTCAGCTGATTATTAAACAAAAACTTACTTATTTAGTCATTTCTGCAAACATTTTTGATGACACGAATACCATCGAAGAAAAGTATAAATGTTACTAATAAGCCCGAATATTGGTTAATCTTAGGTTTTACCAGTAAATCTTAGGATTTACCAACACGAGTCGGTAAATGTAAGAATTTATAAAAAAGGAACGATTTTATCGGGCTTTTACCATTAGAGTTTGGTACATGCTAGGTTTTACCAGTGACGGTTGGTAAATGTTGGTTTTGGGAATAAAACAATGAGTAGGTACTTTTTAATCATTTATTTCAACCGGCAATGTCAGGGGCTTCCTCACTGATGTCGTCGGTTGGAATAAATGATTAAACCCTGCAGACAGAAATAGGAGATCCGCGCGGGGCGGGGCTCTGTCGACATGATGTCGACCGTCTTAATGCCAATTTTCGTTACCGTTGCAGACAGTCGTAAATTATATGATGTCGACCGTCTTAGTGCCAATTTTCGTTACCGTTGCCGACAGTCGTAAATTGTTATTTTCCCTTTATTTCAGCTTCTTATTATCTCTTTTTGACTCTTTATCATTTTAACCAATACTCCGTATTCTTCAAAAATAAAAACAGCCTATAATTTAACGAAAAAGGAATCTGACGAACGTTTACCTTCCCGTGCGTTCCAACTAAGGCGAGCGGACACGGTAGAGGGAGATGGTACGGGTAGCGGGGGGCTTCAGACTGCCACGAGTACGACACCACACGCCGAACACGTTCTGACATGTATATTTCAACATTTATCGTGTCTTTGAGGCAAATCCTAAGATTTACCATGTGAATGGTGGTAAGCAAATAAACGATGATCATAGAACGGTTCGGACTTTTACCATTAAGAGTTGCTAAATCTCAGGTTTTAATGGAAAATCTTAGGATTTACCGTAGTTCGGGCTTTTACAGTAACATCTAAAATAACTAATTGTTCGAGAAAAATTAGTTGTTGATAGAGATGAAAATATATCATCCAAACTCGACTCGAAGTAAGTAGGGCAATAAATATGCACGATAGTCTGCTAAGCACAAGGACTAAGTTAGTAAGGAGTAATTAAAATCTTCATAGTTATTTCTAAGGGTCACTAAAACCCTAATATAGTAGATACACAATCGATCAAAAGAGCTCATGTAAGGCGTCAAACAGGCGAGCAGCACTTTGACAGAGCCAACTTCAGCTGTCGACAGAGCCAACTTCAGCTGTCGACAGAGGCAACTGCAGCTGCCGCCATTGGTCGGCGTTTACCGTCGACACGTGGACAGCAAACGTCGACCAATGGCGACAGCTTAGTATGAGCGTCGACAGCTGTCGACATGGTGGGTAGCAGTCGGCGTGTCGAATACTGCAGCAGTTGCTTTTGTTGACAGTGGCAGTTGCTTCTGTCGACAGCTGAAGTTGGCTCTGTCGACAGCTGAAGTTGGCTCTGTTGACAGCTGAAGTTGGCTCTGTCGACAGCAAAGAGCTGCTAGTCTGGACGAGGCCTAACAGCTTAATAGCTGCTTTTACGCAACAATGCGTAAAAGATGTGCTTTCCTGGTGCGCAGGGTGTGGCGGTGGCTACAACAGAGTCAAGCCTGGTTGCGAGTCGCCTAAATTGTGTATACGTGGGTCACTGTTGTGCCGTCTCTCATGGAATGTCGCAATAGTAACCAATTGTTATTTCTTGTATTGTTTGCCTTGTTTTTGTTTAGTGTCTTTGCTTACTAATATAGTCGTTAGTTTTACTAACAATCTTGTTGAGTCTTGTTTACTTGAACAAAGAAAAAATCTGTTTTATTCTAAAGCGCTTAAAGCTTATGAGCAAAATCAAGTCTTCTTCATGATGTATTCGCGTTGTTCCGTCTATCTGGGTCCCAACAGCACGTAATAAAATTTCCTCACCTTTGGCCCCCTTATTAAAAGACCAAATATTTCATGTTAACTATCCGTTAAATAGATTTTACGAATATTTTATTACACAACTTTCGTAATTTTTTGTTATTTTTGATGATTTCAATGAGACCCGGTCAATGGAGTAAGAGCTTCTATTTCTGGGTGGTTTCTAACCTCACCTAACCAAGTCGGGATGCCCCAAGTTCTGAGCTTACACAATATTCGATATGGTACATTATATTAACGCGGACAGCGTACGGGGACAACGGGAAATAATTTTAATTATTTTACAAAATTCCGTTTGTCCCCTATAACGGGGACGTGGCCTACGGGGACAACGGGAATACATTGTGTCCATCCAGGACCCGTCTAGAGCGACGACCCCGACATACAATAAACTGTAGCTACACGTATAAAGCGATAATGTGCATTGATCGACGACCGTGACACAAGACGTGTGACCCCGGCCCTGTTCACACTCACCTTACACTTCGGACTACTCCTGCTTAGGGCTATCACACATCATGTTCACCTAATTTACATATTGGGAAATTTCTTTTCTGCCGAAGAAAAATGGGATGACTACTGTCGGCAGAAGTTTTATTCAGATATAGTAAGTATCAAGTCGCAATTTGATATCCGAAACATAATTATTTTCATAATCGAAAACTTTACGAAAATATTAGTAAATACAAGTATTTTTGACATAGTAAGACTAAGACCTACAACTTACTCGTACTTAGTTTGCGGTTGGCCGCAATGCGGCGTGTAGTATGCGGCAGGCCGCACTGTATGCAGTCTGCCGCAACGGCACGCTGTATTCCAGCAAAACGTATCGTCTCGGCTCGTCAAACCGTCGTCGGTCGTCGTCAATTACAAGAATTTCTTTTCCATTATAGTGATGACTATATATGCGACAGCATTTACAAACTCATGACAATAGATGCGAGGCCCGCCACAGCTGCAAGGCAACTGAAACGGTTGACGACTGGCCGCGAGTCAGTGCGTTGAGATCATGCGGTTCCATATAAAAACTGAAATGCGGCCAGCATTGCTGGTCTGAAATTCCCACTTTAGGCCTTGTCAGAAATGCACCTGTCATTCTAGCTATTGCAACTTGATGTTCGCGAAAAGAGCAGAGAACAAGCAAAACAACGAAGACAATTCATGCAGTGCAGGACCTTTCTGCTTCATATTTTAGGTTTAAATCCGAAATGTTTTGAGGAAAAGATTGTGGATCTGCAAAACAAATAGGTAAAAGTTCATTTTAATATTGGTCTACTAGCCAATTTGTTTCCTTTTTTTTGAGATTGCCAATTCCCGGATAATCATGCAAGCAGTACAGGAAATAAATAATACCTATAAATAATAGTAAAATGAATCTATCTTTCCTTAACTACTTTGCTTTAATATTTCGCCAACCCTAAGTGTTATGATGATAGGGTATTCTGCTTTATAACTGCTAGTATTATGACAAGTTATAGTTCCTTGCTTGAGTTAAGCGTTTACTTATTGGTCTTGACGTGAATTATATCATTTACAAGGTTTGAACAATGAAAATACCTTCATTCATTCATGTAGATCAGCAGGTGTATTCTGTAAAAATCTACCTCGGTTAGGTGAAGTGAGAGCGGGGTGAGCTATCATCCCACGAATGCTATTGATTGACAGTTTACGTCAAGCAGACTTCACATGTTCACCAACTTAGATTTTTTCAGAATAGCACCACATTTTGAATTGAGTACATGACACCACCACTCAATTGACTGACCCCCCCCCCCCCCCCCTGATTGATTGATTGATTGACTGTACCTTTTATAAGCTGTCAAAACACAATCGCGTTTTATGGGGGAATCCTCCCATAGATTTTGTATGGCAATTTATACTTATGACGTCACTTGTAGTTAGTCGTTTGTCAACTCAATTGACTAACTATTTATTGATTTCAAATCAACTAAAAATCGAATTTTTAAAGTACATTGGAAATTAATCGGGTTTTCAGGGCTAGAATTAACTATTTTTTTAGAGAGGATCTGGTTCGGATTTATTGGTCAATGTCATCTTTCCAATTCTCAGATCACCAAGACTATTCATTCTCTGTATTCGTCAGTCGTCATGGCGAATTTTTCATTGCAGTTGTAGTTTTATCACGAGTGTCTTTTTATGAGGAATGCTGGAATCGATGTAGGTAACATTGAGAATAGTCAACTTAATATTCATTTGTTAAAAGTTCTAATTTGTCATAAAGTTGAATGCGAATCATCTCTCAGGATTTTGCCATCAAATCACGTAAAGTGATTAAGTGAATAATAATAATATGTGGGGACATTTTCACACACGGCCATCTGATCCCAAACTAGGGAGATCCTGTACTATGGGTGATATATAGATAAACAACACCCAGACACAAGGCAAACACAAGTGCTCATCACACAAATGTTTACCCCGGGGCGGGAATCGAACCCGCAACACGCTGCGATCAGTCGATCGCTCAGCGACTGCGCCAACCGTGTCATCAAATGAATGCCAATGTAATAAATGCCAATTAAATCACTTGACTGACTATTTCTAGATTTGATGTCACTGGGTTCTCATCAGGGGAGGTTTAAGTTAATTCAATCAACCAAAATATTGTTATACCTATGGTAGGTTCAATATTGTAGGTTATCTGTCGTAACTATAGTTATAACATTTGTGTGGTAAGTATACCTAGGTGGTAATCTGAATTACTAGAAATTATGTTACCTATAGTGAAGTGAGCACAGCCGAAATTACTGGAACTAGGAATGTGTTCCTTATAGGATGTAGCCGATGTAGGTGACCACTAAGAAAGGATTTTTGGAAATTCAGCCCCTCCAACTACTGCCAGCCTAAGCCGTCGTAGGGTGCCTGAGGGTTGTTGTGTTTGTAGGGCAAGTACAAAAACTACGTGGATGAAGTCGCAGCAAAGTTCTAGTTTATGAAAAAAAATATATTCTCGTGGTAAAGCCTATTAGAAAAAATAAATTAAATTAGTTTCTTAAATTCCTAACAGTCATTTTATACCATACCGCTTCATATTTGCATATAAAATTACATTTTTTCTAGATAATAAAATGTCGTATCTTTAAATTAAATGCCAAGCCAAGAATAGCCCTCTGACCTTTCGTAAATTAAAATTGATAATTTATCCTTTTATAAACGTTATACAACTACTTAGGATTAATATAATAAATGGGTCTAGTTCATTAGGTATTCGTTAAACAGGTTTTTCAAAATTAAAAAGGACACAAAGACAATGTTGTCAAGTGAGATAAATGAGATGCGCATAGAATAAAACCTCCGAACTCATCTGCTTCCGCGGGTGACCACACAAAGCCAACGTGCTCAGAGTGTTTAACTGTACAATAAACTAGGACACTTGGATTTCCCAATCACGAGCTGCACCTTATACATCAAATTTTCCCGTCGCTACTGAAATCGCTGGAGACAATAAAGTCGTAAAATTTAAAAGGAATACTTCTTTTATGGATATGGGCGTGTAGAGGGGGGATGGATAGTTGGCAGGATGTCGTCTCGGGCGCAGCGCAGTGGGTTTTCTGAAGGCTGTGGCGCGTGCCGCATGCCAACACCGCAGGTGACCTCGTGCGACCCTATTAAAACAAGATACATCGTCGATCACACGTAGTCACCAGAAGACACTATGAGGGTCATCTACACGTGCTTGTGCTTCGCCTCTGTGCTGAAGATAGTCCTGCCTGCGCCGGCGGACGGATTTGTATTCCCGGATGACCGGAGACGGGAGAAGAAGCTGGAACCAGTGATCACTCCACCCGTTCTGCCTGTTTTGGAACATTTGGAGCGTGATCCGAGTACTTTGTTGCCACATGAGAGACGCAGTCCGGGACCTAGTCAAGTGAACCCCAGATTTGGCTCCTTCGGTGGAGGTTTTAATGTGGCTCCTTCTGGAAATGGCGGTTTAACAGCTAGTGTGAGCAGCAGTGCAAGTGGGCTTGGTGCCAGCCAATCAGCGTCGCAGTCCTTCTCGTTCGGATTCAAGGAAGGCTTCAGTGCGTCGCACTCTGCCAGCCAAGCGTCGTCATTCAATGGTTTCGGAAGGTCAGTCACCTGATTGTTTACATAATAATTTAGATGAATCGGGTTGATGAAAAAGTATTTAAATAATATGGCGTATAATATTTGTTGTGAAACAAAAGTCTGAAACGAATAGTTAGTCATATTCAAAGACAAAGAGGACTTTGTGGCAATATGCAAGTTATGTACATATTTTGTAACTTTCATGTGAGGTATGACTTATTCATTTTCCAGTTGATTGCACCTGAAAAAAAGATATGTAAGAGTAAGGTGCATTCATGTCGAAAGAGAAGTGAATATATTGAACGTGTCACCTGTTGTGCAGGTCTACAATCAAATAAATATTTATCTATGTATTACAAAAGATATCTACACACGAATGATAAATATAATATACAGTACTACTTATCTACTAGCGCTTTGCCTTTGCCCAAAGCACTTAGAGATAACGGTAGCCTCCTATAGGTGAAAGAATTTTTGAAATCGGATGAGTAGTTTCGGAGATTACCCTCTAAATACAAACTTACAAACAAAGAATCATGGCAGTATTTGTGCAAAAAAAAAAATGTTTGACATAGATAAAGATAAAGTTGAAATTCTAATTCTTATATTCTTTGCTACCTAAAGAGTATCTTCAGGCATTTACAATATTTTTAAAACCCCGCAAAAAAAAGTGAATAGTTTAACTAAAAACTCATTATTTCAGAAAGAATCGGCGACTGACAGTAACAGTGACATTCACAGTAGCCGTGTCGCAGTTCTTACACTGAAATTGCATCGTTGTATGGAAAATAATATCACAAATAATGATATTTTTTTTCCCCACACTCATCACATCACTTGTCTGCCAATTTGATAGATCCGTTAACGTTGCTTGTAACTGTCTTTTTTTTTATAAACACAAAATGGGCATCGAGATGAAACGAAAAAGTGTTATTTTCATTTCGTAATATTTTAATTATGCGGGGGTTTAAAAATATGGGTATAATTTTTCAGATTGGAAAATATTTTAAACCCTCAAATTTTTTTTTTCATACATATAAATGAGAGACCCACGTCTCTCCAGGATTCTTTTACCTTTTCATAAAATTAGTATAGACAAGTGGTGACACTACTTTTACGTTTGTTACGCCACAGCCGGAAGTACCTAACAAATGACATATAACATAGGTATGATAAAAAAGTAAAAATAGCACTGACCTTAATAAAAAACTGATGTGTGTTGACCATTGATTCACATTCCAAAAAATTATACATCACGTATTAGTGTCTTCAATTTTTGGAGGATTGCCGCAATTAGTACAGGTAGGGTAGGTAGGGTAGGCAGGGTATTTAGGGTATGTCAGGTATGTAGGGTAGGTAGGGTATGCAGAGTATGAAGGATAGGTAGGGTAGGTAGGGTGTGTAGGGTAGGTAGGCTAGTAGGGTATGTAGGATAGTTAAGGTAGGTGGGGTAGGCAGATAGGCAGGTAAGTAGGTAGATAGGGATAGGACAACGTCTGTCGGGTCAGCTAGATTTTAAATAAAAGTAAGATGAACTTTTGTAACAAAAAAAAAAACACTTTAGTACTTCGGTCCGTTTTAACGTGGCCCAAATAAAGGCAATATCAAAAAATATTTCCAAATGCAACGCAACGCAGTAATAAGTTGCTTTT
The DNA here is from genome assembly GCA_947361185.1 of Charanyca ferruginea. Taxonomy (NCBI): domain Eukaryota; kingdom Metazoa; phylum Arthropoda; class Insecta; order Lepidoptera; family Noctuidae; genus Charanyca; species Charanyca ferruginea. The sequence goes on along the minus strand of OX376058.1, from coordinate 22,321,729 downwards.
TTTGTATACGGACATGCGTAATACATACTTAAGTATGTCCAATACGTCCATACTTACATAAAAAAGCGCGTCATTAACATACTTGTTACAACTTATCACTTTTAATGCGTGGATATTGGCTTTAGAACTTTACAACGTAAACATTATTATAAAAGATTAACTCACTCGTTATTTAAGACCGGAATTAACTAAGTACCTATATACAAAAATATAATAAGTATTGTACAATTTATAATAACGGGCTTCTAAAACATTGAAAAGTTGGTCCTTATCCCTGTCAAATGGACAATAGCCCAAAGAGCTGGCAGCATTACCACATTTTATGGCAATGCTATTTCTTTGGACTGAGAAACCAGCCCTCTGGGCCTCAAGTCTGCTATTATTTAGTGTCATTGATTTCATAATTGTTGATTTTGACAAGTTTGTTAATCTACTAATATAATGGCGTCATTATGACTTTCCATTGGTCAACCACTGACACGCCATGAAAAAAAAAGATATAGAATGGTAATCTTGTACAAAATGACTGACTCAGGCGGTAATCTGTTAAAATTTTGACAGTTTATTTGATCAGTGACCTACCCTATTGGTAGGAACTGTTAAAAACAATGACCTTCTAATAACGTCTTTGTGCAGTCATTGCTTTTAATTCCACCGACCAATGATCGACCATTATGAATTTAGCAGATTACGAACTTTTAACAAAATGAGAATGGGATCGTGTTGGAATGACGAAATTATAAAAATAGCAGACTTGACCCCCAGGTCACTTCAGACTACGGCTGCGTTGTCACCAAAGATGTGTAAGGATGTGTATCGGGGGATGTGTGTGAAACTAACCAATTACAGCGGTAGCTTTGTATTGCATTTCCTCACATCTCTGGTAGAAAGGCTTAGGAATTATATTACATTATGCAAATTTTCTAACCTAATTATCGTATTCAAGAAAGTATGAAGATTTAGGTTTCTATTATGTTGGTTGCCAATTATAGAATTCAGAAATTCATTATCAATCATTTTTGACTGACTGGTAGTTTTTCTTATGGCAGCTAGCGCGACTGTTGAGCGTCAGGTCCTGTATTTGATCCAGGTCGATCAAAATAATTTATTATTTACTAGCTTTTGCCCGCGACTTCGTCCGCGTGGATGTCGGTTATATCGGAAACAGATGAAGACGCTTACTAAAAAGTAGCCTATGTCCTTCCCTAGGCTTCAAGCTATTTTCATGCAAAATTTCATTGGAATCGGTTCAGCCGTTTCATCGTGAAAGCGTAACAGACAGAGTTACTTTCACATTTATAATATTAGTATGGATTTATTCTAACACGGCTTCGGTGAGCCCATTACTAGAACAAGTAATAGACACACTGTATAACGACAATATAACAAATATCTTAAGTATCTATAATAAAAAAAATAAAACAATGAAAACGTAATGTCAAATAGCAGCAGACATAGGTACACACATTAAAATTTTAAATTCATCCGCAATAAGATCACAGTTCGGTTGGACTCCCCTATTGAGCGCAGAGAACGCGAGGAACAAGAAATAAAAGATTAGGAAAGTGATTTAAAAGAAATTAACTGTAACAGACTATAACCTAACTGCTCCCTAATATATATGGTGCAAGGAACAATCATGACACGTAGAACTCATTATACAATACCTACACGGTCAAAATGTATGGTGTTCCATACATTCAAATTCCTTTTGATAACCGACGGAGAACCGACGAGAATGTTATCTCTTGATGGTTTACAACCATGTACTGAATCTATGGTAAACGTTCAGTGAACCTTCCACCATGTGTAGCTGGCGAAATGAGGGTATAATTTATAGCAACATCTCCATTTTCTCTTTAAAGAATACAAGACACGTGATGATAATTAAATCGTATCTCAACGTTAACTGGAAAATGTTTGACCCCGGGGCGTGGTTGGTTCCGCGGACAAGTGCCACACAGTCGCACAATGACAGTTATTAAAGTGAAGTTACTAACATAGGCATAAGTTACTATAGTAACACATTTTGTAAAACTTATAGTTAAGTATTTTAGTCTATAAGGTTTATAGGTTCTTTATTACCAGTAATAAATGATGTTAAATAAATTTTCTTTTATCGTATTTTTCCAGTGGCTTCAGCGGTAGTCAGGCTAGTAGTCAAGCAGCTTCATTCGGCGGCTCTGGATTTTCTGGCTCAGGTTCTGCTTCTGCAGCCTCGGCTCTTGGCAGTGGTTTTGGCGGAGGTGGAAGCCAGAGCCAAAGTGCATCTTCGGCCTTCGGCTTCAACTCCCTAAACGGCTTTAATCAACAGCAGCCTGATGTGAGTAGAACGGTTCTTGTATTCAGAGTGGAATCGTTTCGGGCCAACATAAAACGACTTTGACCTACAGAACTTTCTTTTTAAGAATACTCATTGAATTTTTAATTTTAATTACTTTTATATGCCTTCTATTAATCCAACATTCTACTAGTCTAGAGCCGTATTATAATTCTATTCTAATAACGTAATATTATTTGCATTTTACAGTTCTACGGCGACGGCTTCTTAGATGTCAGAAATAGAGGAGTCCCCAGTTTCCCCTTCCCCAACTTTGTGGGCAGGAGCAAGGGAGTCAGCGCTACAGCCTATCGAAGCGGGAAAAGTGGTCCTTCATCGAGGAATAGAGGCGACTTCTTATCGGTTCTTGTTTCTGACTAAACGACTCGGTAGCACTTTAGGTAATCTGGCAAGGTTGGAAGAATGGTTGACGGGGGAAAATAGTTAATATTTGGGATTTTACTTTAGCACAAGAAGACTTTTTCACGCTTTGCAAACGCAGCTAAACGAACTACGCTGCATGATAACTTGCACCCACAGCTTAGGTACGAACTCGTACCTAATACGTTTGGCTTCAATTAAAGTCGCGTCCACTGCGTTGAAAAAAACATCGTGTGTAAAGGTCCTAAGAATTACAAACTTCTAGTGAATTTTTGTAGGTGATAAAAAAAAAAAAATATATAAATAAAAAAATAAATAAAATGTAAATGTAAATTATTTATCATTTATTTTTAAAATGGCATTGACTCTACGAAGCTCCTACGCAGTTTTACCTAAGAATGTTAAATAAATTAACCGAAGTGGTTATTCAATTTTAACCAAAGTGGAATTTCAGGTATTTATAAGATTTAAAAAGAACCTTTCTATTTTTCCTATTTAATATTCCAATTCAAATGAGCAACCTCATTAGGTCCATTTAAAATGTGCCATAAAATTTGTATTTATTTAAATCACTAACTTATTTTTACAAAAACACATTTTAACAGAATGCCTATCTACTTAGCTATTTATTAGTAGGCCCTTAGTATTTAAGTAATTTACTTTGAGGCTTTTATAGTCATCTTCTGAACAATGAAAGATTTTTTATACCTACTTTCATAGAAATAAGGTGTAAGGACTGCAATTTATTTATTGATTTATTATTTAAGCTGTTGTTTTAATTTAATATCATTAAAAATATTGTGTCTTAAAATTGTGTTTTGCCTATCATGAATGTCAGATCATTGACATTACTTGCTTATAAATATTTTGACAATTGGACGATAACCGTTTATCTGAACTGGCTATAAAAGTATCCATAAAATTTTTAAGATTAATCTGAATTGGCTACTTTTATGCTAAAAAAATTAAGTAAATTGGACTTATGTCCAATTTACTTAATTTTTTTAAACTAAAAAAAAATGGCGTAACACATTATACTTCCATGCAATAATCTGTGGGGTCTTGAAATTCCGCTCACTGTGGTATATGACAATACTAGACGAGAATATCAGGAACATTTATTTATCTGTATCCTTTTTCTGTCAATCAATCATGTCGTTCATAAGACAATAAAGCAATATTAATAGCTGGTAATGTGGAAGTTTTAATTGTATTATTATAAAACGACGAAAACTTGGATGAGAAGAAGAAGATTGATAAGAATCATCGAGATTAAAACTAATAAGTAAAACTTAAAACAAAATAAATCGCAAAATTGTGTGTTTGTGTCAGCAGTCCCTACAGCGCTACAGTTCTTACGATTTTGAGCGCCCCCCTCCAAGTGTCGTATCTGATATAGAGCGGGGAAGGGAGTGTCCCTTCTGTACGTAGTACTATTAAGTATTCTGTGCTAATAACCTTGTGAATTTTTATGTTCTTCTTCGGAAACCGGCTTGTTCGGAAACCGGCTTGTTCGGGAGGCTGGAAGTCGTCAAACATGCGCGCGAGACGATTCGTGATGACTTTTGAAAACAACTTGCAGCCGGGCATTGTCGCCCTTTTTGGAGAGTTTGGACCTCTGCACCATGCCTGTGGCGTTTTACCCTCGATTATGACGGAACTAAAGGCCCTTAAGTACCGGTTTTCCAAGGCCCTTAAGGCCCTTGCCTTAAGTACCGGTTTTCCAAGGCCCTTAAGGCCCTTGCCTTAAGTACCGGTTTTCCAAGGCCCTTAAGGCCCTTGCCTTAAGTACCGGTTTTCCACCCCCTGATCGCTAAGATCGCCCCCCTGCCGAACTTAGCCCCCTGCCGAACTTAGCCCCCCTGCCGAACTTAGCCCCCCTGCCGAACTTAGCCCCCCTGCCGAACTTAGCCCCCCTGCGGAACTTAGCCCCCTGCCGAACTTAGCCCCCTGAGCCCCCCGGCCGAACTTAGCCCCCCTGCCGAACTTAGCCCCCTGCCGAACTTAGCCCCCCTGCCGAACTTAGCCCCCCCGCCGAACTTCTCCCCGCCGAACTTCTCCCCGCCGAACTTCTCCCCGCCGAACTTCTCCCCGCCGCGTTTCTCCCCGCCGCGCTTCTCCCCGCCGAACTTCTCCCCGCCGCGCTTCTCCCCGCCGAACTTCTCCCCGCCGAACTTCTCCCCGCCGCGCTTCTCCCCGCCGAACTTCTCCCTGCCGCGCTTCTCCCCGCCGCGCTTCTCCCCGCCGAACTTCTCCCCGCCGCGCTTCTCCCCGCCGAACTACTCCCCGCAGCGCTTCTCCCCGCCGAACTTCTCCCCGCCGCGCTTCTCCCCGCCGAACTTCTCCCCGCCGAACTTCTCCCCGCCGCGCTTCTCCCCGCCGCGCTACTCCCCGCCGCGCTTCTCCCCGCCGCGCTTCTCCCCGCCGAACTTCTCCCCGCCGAACTTCTCCCTGCCGCGCTTCTCCCCGCCGCGCTTCTCCCCGCCAAACTTCTTCCCCGCCGCGCTTCTCCCCGCCGAACTACTCCCCGCAGCGCTTCTCCCCGCCGAACTTCTCCCCGCCGCGCTTCTCCCCGCCGAACTTCTCCCCGCCGAATTTCTCCCCGCCGCGCTTCTCCCCGCCGCGCTTCTCCCCGCGGCGCTTCTCCCCGCCGAACTTCTCCCCGCCGCGCTTCTCCCCGCCGAACTTCTCCCCGCCGAACTTCTCCCCGCCGCGCTTCTCCCCGCCGAACTTCTCCCCGCCGAACTTCTCCCCGCCGCGCTTCTCCCCGCCGAACTTCTCCCCGCCGCGCTTCTCCCCGCCGAACTTCTCCCGCCGCGCTTCTCCCCGCCGAACTTCTCCGCCGAACTTCTCCCCGCCGCGCTTCTCCCCGCCGAACTTCTCCCCGCCGCGCTTCTCCACGCCGAACTTCTCCCCGCCGCGCTTCTCCCCGCCGAACTTCTCCGCCGAACTTCTCCCCGCCGCGCTTCTCGCCAGAATGGATACGATAAGAAATTAAAAGTGGCGCCAGTGACAGAAAACTTTTCATTCAACTTCAATGTGTAGAAAAAGTATTAAAGTAAGTGTATATAAAAGTACATCAAAGAATGATAACGAATAAAAATAATATGCCAAATACGCACAGGTGCAGTCCCTTTTCTCTCATTACTACGGTACGGGCACGGGGGTAAAAAATAAAAAGTTTTAAAGAAAAACTTAATAAATACATTTTGCCCGACCTGGGAATCAAAGCTCCGCAGTCGCGCTTGTGACCATTAGTCACTCGGGGCAATCAACACCAAATAACTTTTTGCCATAAAACTATTTTTTTTTTGTATTTGTGTTCTGCCCCACTCCTGGGCAAACACCTCCCTCCGCTCCTTGCAGCATTAGCGATTCCATGCTTCCTGTTACCAGTTCAGCAGAAATCCATCTAAAAATTGCCACCATATCCCTCGTGACCTGCCGCGGCCGCGTCTTACCATCTTAGGGTACCAGCTCTACACTAATCGGGGCCATAGCTTATCTTTACGGGAGATATGTCCTGCCCAGTCTCATTTAAATTAGGTTGACTTTACAGGAATGTTAACTTTTGGAGCGCAGTAATTTTCGAACATAATTCGTAATTTAAAACTTATTTACTTGTAATGCTGATACTACGCTCCATTGCCCATTGGAAAACGAGAATGACGAAACGACGAAATTCGACTTTTGTACTTATGTTATTCAAAGATCAAATCATAGAATAGGACTGGTAAGAGAATTGCTATGACATAAATAAACGGTTCACAATGAACGACGTTCGAGTTTACCAACTCAGCGCCTACACAATCTTTATGCAATGAAAATCATGCAGTTACATATCATACATCATATCGTTAGTCATATTGTACAACAATATAAAACATCACGCCTGCTGTGTCGAAGTGGGACGATAGATGCGAATTGGTAATACCCACATTCCACCAGCTACCATTGTAATAAGGTGGAGCCTATTACCATCAACCGAACGTGAATCCAGACCACGGGTTGCTACACTTGCTACTGAGGATTTCCGAAGACGTACCGGTAAATAGACCAACGAGGCAATACACCAAAAAGTTAGGTACCCACATGAAAATAAAAATAGGCATATAGTACTATTTTTATACGTTAACTTTTTAGTAATGACGTAAGACCGATTCGATATAAGTACGAACTTCGGGAAGGATCGTATACAAAACAGCAGGAATCATTCTACACTTACAAATAACACTGTTTTTTTAATACTTGATGAGATAATCTCAGAAACATCTTCTTCCTTTCCCGTTTCCGTCCCGTTTCTTTATCTAAAGTTGTCGAAGGAGGTTTATCTACGTAGCCAAAGTTTGACGAGCTGTAGCTACTCTTCAAAATTCGGTTTTCGAAGAAATACATATTTCATCTTGGAACCATGAATTTGAAGGCCTTGAACGCATACTGACGCTGCTTACCTATGTATAATTTGTAAAGCCATGTGCATCCAGGACATTCAACTTTTGTATGCCTTATCTACTTCTCGTCCAAACGTTTTTTACCCGAATACGACGAGTAAGGAGGGTTATGTATGTACAGTACGCAAAAGAGATAAGTATCCATGTCATCGGGAACAGTTGAAGATTTCTTAGAAACCAATGGGGGCTTTCAAATGAAATTTTATTAAATCATTGAACTGTTTATTCTCTATAAATTGTATTTTATTTTATTCATAAAAACCTATCGGTTTCTAAGTAAACTTCAACTGTTTCCGGCGTCATGGATACCTATCTCCCTTGGTGACCGTACACACGGCTACACATCAAGTTATACATTTCTAGTATAAGCTGATCTCGCATTGCATAAAATTTCCATATAATGAGAGGTCACCTCATATTGGAAATGTATAGCTTGATGTGTATGTATGTAACTATGTATATGTTCATATGTTCCCTCATAATTTCTAAACTGCTGCAAATGAAGTATCGTCATCTTCCTTGATCATCCGCTAGATAAAAGCTATGTGATATCACATTAAATTGAGTAAAGCGCCCTCTAGAGGACATAAAGTCAAAACCAACTAAAAATTAAAAAAAAAACAAGTTTTTTTAATACTAATAGAGAATAAGTATCAACGAAATAATTGTACTACGCAACGGAAAGCGTGGCGCCGAAATGGTTACAAAAGTAAAATAAAAAATATATGGTGTCGAAGTGACTCTATCTCACAATTCATTTACGTACTAGCTCGCTATTTAACAATCAAACTATGATTACATTTTATTTTTACAAACAATGTTTAAAATAAAAACAAAAACAGGTACCTACAGGTTGAAGATGTATCAGATCTCGTCTTCAAGGACTACGGAACCGGTCCCGCCCGCCTTGGCTAAAAATATCTTAAATATACAGACTTTTTGTTCAATATCCTTACAAGTAGCCGCAAGTACGTTCCGCTCGTTGACTCGGACTCCGTAATATTATATTAACTTCTTGGATGGATAATACAAGAATAAAGAATTTAAGAGCTAGCGAACGAACAGATTTTTTTACTATGATAGACCTCGCTGGCGGTTAGGGTCACGCTGCATGAGTAAGTTGCCATTTAGTGAGTCTCTCAGTGAACTAACTGCCAAGTGCTGGATTTCCTACCGTTTACTACAATTATAATGAAGTGGAAATAGCGCCGTCTAGTGACAGTAATAGGAAACACAATGATTCCATACAAATTGTAGCTAACGCGATCGAACGCGTTCGAATCCGTAGAAAAGCTATTAACTTATTAAGCTAAGCTATAAGCTATCTAGCTAGCTAGCTTTTAAGCTATTAGCTTATTTGGCACTCATGTAAATCGCACATCGGTGCCAACCACCAGTCACCTAACACTTTGTTTATTTAAAACATAAGTAAACAGTGCTTACGACCACATCACTTACATTTTAGTACCTTAAAACTATAACGAACTTAAATTGAATTACTACACTTAACTTAAAAGAATATTTGTAAATTTTTACAAATTTGGCACGACTTATCGCGGAAGAAATCCAAATGTATGTGTTGGGTGAGCAAAGAATTCAGCAGTGTCATAGCTCGGGCCGTGGATGCAGCAGCAACTCGACGACAGCACACTCCTGGGGGCACGCCGAACAATTTCCTCCAATGACGAGAACTGTCCTCGCGTTCACTTCCGAGGCTTCTTGGAGATGACTGGACATTGACACCTAGTCCAGCAAGCCAAACTACACGGTTAGAGCTGCACTATATGCCGCATGATGAGTATCACGCGTGTTACTTACCAAACGAAGCTCTTGTCTGTGTGGTTTCGGTCCTATGGTACTCTTGATTGGTTAACTATGTATTTTGCATAACCCCATTTTTGTAATCTGACAACCAAAAACATTTTCTCCGACCAAAAGGTAAAGGTGTAGCCAGGATTTTGTTAAGGGGGGAAGGGGGACAGGCGAAGAAAACTCAAGAATATAGTTACATGCTGCAGAAGCAGTGGGACAGTTTTTTATATTACTCTTATTTGATTAACACTTAACCGGGAGTGAACTTTTAGTTTCAGCACGATTCATATTCATTCCAGCAGACCAACGACCGGTCAATATTTAACCTTCTAGAGCAGCTGTGACCCGCCCCCTCCAGCTACCTGTACCTCGCCACGCTTATGCCAAAAGGTGATCAGCATCATTCAACATGGCAATGTCACTAGTTTTTGTGGCCACGCTGCCAATCAATGTAGAGGAATATATTATAGCTTATTGCTATTTGTCTAAACTACCTGCTTGAGTACGTGACTATTGCAATTGCAAACAAAAATACTACTCAAAATACTAACAGCAACAAATTAACATTCTATAAAGAAACAATCATTCAAAACCAAAAATATCAAGGATTTTCCAAGTGTCCCACTGAATTGAAACGATCACAAATGTTTGCATGAATGATTACGTAAGTGATTTGACTACGAATGATGACTACGAACAAAGCAAACTTGTCATAATTAAATCATGGTTGTTCCAATGAGTCACAATTTTGTCTTACCTCCGACCTTCTGACTGAAAACGATCATTAAAATGATACCTAGCATAGAGTGCATACTCAAATAGGTATTAAATACGTCACTGGTTTATCTGCTCAGGAATAACGAATTTAAAAAATTAATTAAATAGCGATAGAAAAGGAAATGTTTTTAATTACTAGTTTAAAAAAAAAGCTTTTTACAAAAAAGACAACCGCATTCAAAACTAAAAAGTGAAAAATAACTTTAGCACAGAACACACATTGACTTTAGTTTCGAAATTCAGTGGCTTTGTTCTGTTTGTTGTTTTGTATTGCCACCGACTTCCGAAACTAAAGTCAATGTGTGTTCTGTGCTAAAGTTATTTTTCACTTTTTAGTTTTTGAAGGCGGTTGTCTTTTTTGTAAAAAGCTTTTTATTTTCCGCTTTTTAGTACCTCCTTCTCATCCAAATCTATTAAGAAGAGATTAAAAGTTAACTACTACAAAAAGATTGAGGAAACTAAAACATCGTCTATGTAAAATTTTTGGTTATTTGTTGATTTTTCAAAAAGTGCTGAATCAATTTCGATAAAATTTTATTGGGACCACCACTAAAGCATACCCTATCCATAAAAAAGAATTTTCAAAATCGGTTTACGTTTGCCGGAGAAATCGCGTAACAAATCGCGCACATACTTAATGCAAATTTAAGACTTATACAGGTTTCTCATAGATGCCATTGTCAGAACTGGACCAAATAAAAATGGGACCACACGGGAAGCACTAGCTTTCAAATAAAAAGAATCATCAAAATCGGTTCAAAGTCAAGTCCAAAGAAATGAGGTAACAAACATAAAAAAAAAAAACGGACGAATCGATAACCTCCTCCTTTTTTGTAGTCGGTTGAAAAACCGGCCAAGTGCGAGTTCAACTCGTGTGGAGAGGGTTCGGTACAATGTCAAAGTCAAACGTTTTTGAATTCAATTGTGGTAGGTGTGACCGTATTATATTGAGTTTACCACTTTATTTTCAATTGATAGAATTCTTATAGGTTTTCCTGTAATCTACACAAACTGACGCATGAGTGATCCTATACGCGTTCCGTTTTTTTGTACGGAACCCTAAAAAAGTCATTTCTCCCTTTAATTTTGCTATTTACAGACCTTCTAAATGTGACTGTTGTTAAAATTCATCAGGGTGTTTAATCAATTTTTTTTTTAACGAAATTATGTTAAAATTGGTGTTATACGTAGTATTTTATATCAGCTTCCCCTAATAGGTACGACGGAATCTTGTCTCAAATCAAACTATTAGTTAATCTGTGCTCAAATTCTTTTATCAACGGGTGTTAACCGAACTTGATCACCATACTGTTTGTCATTATTTAACCCTGCCTGACACTTGATTATAATTATAAATATTATTATAATCTTATCATTTATTATAAGTACTAGAAGTTCGCCCCTGCTTTGCATGGGTGCAATCTGCTAATGTAACGACATGTCAAAACATCGAGATTTCTGTGCAACATCCTAGCTAAATATTAATTAATTAAACACAAATAATTAAGTCTCTAAATGATAATAAAAACCGCATGCAAAAATTCGTTGTGTAGTTTTGAAGAACTAATAAGCTAAACAGACAGACACCGGAATTTACTATTTTCAAAATACATGCATATAATTCCGACCACGAAGTAAGTTTAATCTTACTTCGTGATTCCGTGGTCATTCAGCGACAGCTATACAGTTGCATATTTATTGGGTCGTCTGTGTTTGTGCTCATATTAGTAATATGTACCTATAAGTGTCGACATTTCCGTTACATAATCTGTAAAGTGAAGAGCATAAAATAGCTAGAACAATTGTATAAATCAGTAAATGGTGTAATTTCGTGAGGACGTTAAAATATGAGGTACCTAACTTTAATTAATTCTACTTATCATTTGCTTTGCCTTTTCCCAACTATTTTGGGGTCGGCTTCCAGTCTAACCGGAAACAGCTGCACTGCAGTGTTTTACATGGATCGACTGCCAATCTAACCTCTACAACCCAGTTGCTGGGTAACTCAAACTCAAAACCATTTATTTCAATTAAACCATTTACAGGTACTTTTGAATTGTCAGAGTCAGTCAGTCAGAAAGTTAAAGCTAGTTGCTCGTTCTAAACAGTAGGTTTCTATAGAGAAGAACGAGCAAGAAACTCCATGAACACTCTTTTAAAATCAATAATATTTTACAAATTTAGGTTACATCATTCATGTTGAATCTAGGGTACAATGTGAGAACAATGTAACAAGTCTTGCATGTTAAAAGAGGTCTAGAGATACAGAACATGATACCTACCCCTTGGTAAGACTGGTTCTCAGATTTTTCTTGCTTCTGACTACCATAAAGCAATGCGGAGCACTGACCGCACGCTCCGGGCGCGTGCGGTCAGTACTCCGCATTGCTCTATGCTGACTACCGATAACGGCTGTCAAAACTATCCATGAATGACAATCGGGACCAACAGCTTACGTGCTTTCCGAGACACGGAAGGGTCTCGGTATTGATGGTCACCCATCCACGGACTGACTAGTTCCACAATCTCCGCATTGTGTGTGCCGCGAATATTAAGAGAAAAGCTAAAAGCTTCGTATCCAAAGCTGACAGACTGTCATCATGACCGGTCGATCTTAAGTATTTATCTGTTCCGTGGGTCGATCCATCTTACTGCTTAATAATTCTACTCTTGACAATTAAATGTTAATTGCGTATTTATATTACACTATTTAAATCCTGATTACGTATAGACATCGATATTTAGATAAACAGGTAGGATAGGAATTTAAAATACACACATCTTTGCTCAAGTACATCTGTATTTGTATTCGCATATTCTTGTTAAATAATCATTAACATTACGTTTATCTTTACGGTTAACGTGGACTGGCGGTTGATCAATCGTAATAAAGTCATCTTCCGCGGATCATCTAATGTGCGCGGGCGCATAAGTCTCGACAACCGATCTTGTTTCAGGGTGAGCGACTCTTACCCAACAATTTATGTTAATGCAACACTTCAGTAGAGTGCTAAAATCTCTATTAAATACATTAAAAAAATACGACATTCATTCTAGTTTCAACAGTTGACCAGTTATCGTGCTAGCTACCAAAAAAATTAATAAAAATGTTTAATCATTATTTCACGTTATTAGTTTTGTCAATTGTTATATGTTTTGTAAATGGTTGGAGAGTATTTCCTTTACCGGATGCGCCTGCGCCGTTGCCGATACTGGCTGGTAATTCAGCGAAGCCTAGTCCGATCTCGCCGCGTTTTCTAGTAGCGCCTGCAAAAGACGTATATTCTTCAAATAATCTCGTGAAGCCTACTCCAGCTTCGTCGCGGTTTCCAGTAGTGTCTTCAACAGAAAAATATTCGCCAAATAAGTTGAATGTATTGACCAAGAGCGACCGTCCTGTGACATCTTCGAAAGATGTCAGTGTGCCATCATCAGATCTACTTCCACCTAAGGTACTTATGATTATTCATTTTCGCTTCCATATCTTGTATCAATGATGTGATTGCCTAATGGTTAAGGCGCCCGCTCAGATCATTTGCAATGGTTTAAGTTAGGTACTATTTCTTAGTTCTTAAACTCGCTGTGTGCCTGCAGCATCGCTTCGTTTAATATCCTACTTCCTATCCTATAATACTTCCTACTACAATATATTATCTCCTACTTCCAGCCTATTTTATATTATCCTACCAATTTTGTGAGGATAGCTGTATGTTTGTCAATCTCCACATTTAAACGGCGGAATTTGCTTAAATTTTTCACGCATAAGATGTACACAGATATTAAGCTACACTTAATACATAGGATATTTCTTATCCCGTTTTTGTGCTTCTGTGCGATAATTTAACACATTGACTGACCGTCAGAAGGTCGTCCTTAAATAAATAAGTCTTACAGACATACAGTATCTTAGTAGACTATTACGCCATTAGAAGGGGACAAGCACAGGTCAAAACAAATACAGCAGAGAAAGTCTGTATTTTTGTAATATTTCTCAATTTCTTCTTGCCTTGACATCCGAACAAAATATCAATCTGTTTATTTGTACATTACGGTCCACTTGCACCAGAAACTGAACGGAGAGTTTTTTGTTAACTCGAGGTTAAATGACAAAGAACTAACTAGGAGTTAAAAGCCTTCTGCCTCTTAAAATACAGGTCACCCTAGTTTAAGAGACAGGGTTTACCCAATTTATGTACAGACCTTGTGGTTACAGCATAAATATGTATTACCTGTCGTTGCTCTTATGTCAATCAGTTGTAATTTATCTCTTACCTAATTCAAGCGCGTTTGCCATACCTACTACTGGAATCAAATGTAACACTGTAACAGCTCACATTTTAAGACCCAATAATGTTAATTGTAATCCGTGGTGCTAGGCAACTGGGCCTCCCCCTGTTGTAAACGTCCCTTGTGCCTATTGGCCTAGTTCTGTTCTGTCTCCTGCTCAATTTGGAGGGAAGTGGAAAATATGTTTTTCTTACTCCTCCGCTGTTCTTTTCTGATTAATTTCGTTGACCTTCATTGCCTCACGCTTTTCTAGTGGTCGCCACTGTTGATTCTGGCTTTCAGGAGTTACAGTGTTTTGGGAATAATGTGGCGGGCATCTCTTACCTACTTAATTGTCAACCATTACAACTACATACTTTTGTCTGTTAGGCATTGTCCTACGTGAGCGACCGAACGCAACACGACGCGACGCGATGCGCACCTATCAATGAACCTATTAATATCTAACTTTTAAAAACCTATTTCTTTTGAGGAGAGGTTGTAATTGACTTTACTAAAAAAACTGGTACTTATAATAGTAAATATTTAATTATTAATAAACTATTGTGTCCAACAAATACGCACGTGCCGCGTTGGGTTGCACATTGATTATGGCGACTACGTAGGCCACAAGTACAGACAACGACTATTTGACATTTACGCGTCACGTCACATTATCGCGTTTGTCGTTCACGTAGCATAACGGGTAACGTAATTTTGCAATAAATACATTTATTATTATTATTAAAAGATAACCCCGTTAGGCACATGCGGGACTAAGAAGCATATACACCCATTTACCTATATATATACATGTAGGTTTGTAACAAAGATGATACATGCATGATAATCACAGTATTATGTAGGTGACCACAGTGAACTTTGCTGATAAATAATCACACGTTAACAGAAACGAATAAACCAGCACCTCTATTTATAGACAGGACATAATTCGTTTTGTCAGTAGGTACCTACATACCTTAAAGTTGCAAACAAGCAATATAGTATACACACATAGATCATAAATAAATAAAATAAAACTTTATTTGCGTGAATGGTGCTGATGTACGGTCGAATTAGCTATTTGGTTTACAGGCATATATATTCATCTTTCTCTACACTCATAATATTTTTATTTTAAATTTTTATATTGAGTACGTAGGTAGGCACCAGGGTTACTAACGTGCTCGAAAAAAAGAAATATATTGCGAGTGTAGTAGAAAGATGAATATTTTTGCCTGTAAACCAAATAGCTTCTTCGACCTTACCATACAATAAACAGTTTAAATACAAATAAACACTGGCACACTACATTAAATGACTGTGGTACTGTCCTCCTTCATAGACTACATAAATGCCTGTAATACCCAAAAATGAAAAGTGCCGTGTCCTTCTGAGGTGAAGAATTAACTAGTGTTATACACTCGAAACCAATGAATTAGTGTCACATACCTCAAAGTCTCGGAAAGTGTTTAAAAGACAATTAAATATTCCTCAAATTACATCAATTGACTTTTAATAAACGTAGTTACTGTAAAGTTATGCTATCAATAATTATAAAAAAACATGCGAATTTAGTGATTCTGAAACATTTCTCCGACATTAGTACACAGAACTACGAAATTTCTACATCTGTTTTGACTTTTATTCTGTCACATAAAAAGGTATGTAAACAGCGTTTCTGATGTTCAATATTCATTACTGAAACTATTATAATGTCGTTAACACATGCAGAATGCAGCAGAACTCTCACAATGCTGGAATTCGACCGGGGTCAAGGTGATACAGCAACGACAGTTGTTGTGTCACAGTCAACTATACAACGAATTCTCCGACGTCACAAGAAACTGGCTCTAAATTACGCAGACCAAGAACAGGCAGCGCCAGGTGTACCTCAGCACGAGAAGATCGATAGTATGCCATCACAATGCTTCGAATGTTCACACAGGAACTGCAGTTACATATCAGTTCCGACGCCTCGGAGGAAGTAACCCAAGTGCATGGACTGTAAGACGATGATTTGCTGAAACATTAAGACCATTTATATCTGCAAACGTCCCTAAATTGGAGCGTGGGTATCGTATTTCGAGAACCACTTAAATTGGACAAGAGTTTTGTTTTCAGATGAATCAAGATTTTTGCTAAGCACGACGGAAGCACAAGAGGCCAGAGAGAGAAGACCAGAGAGAACAAGCAAGTATGCATCGAAGAGATGGTGACCTATGGCGGTGGATCCGTACTTGTATGGGGGGATATTTCTGCAGAGAGTCGCACTGAGCTGGTGGTTATAGAATACGGCACTATAACTAGCGAAAGATACGTGAAAGAAATCCTAAACAAATACGTCCATTTATGGTCAGTTTGGGAGAGGATTATATCTTTATGCATGACAATGCCCGGCCTCATACTGGAGAAATTGTGACTACCTTCAAGAGGTGAATAGGTATTGACTGCATACTTAGAGTGGCTAGCACGCAGCCAAGACCTTAACCCGATCTAGCATGCTTGGGATGATCTGACGAAGGACGATATGTGAGACACCAAAACCCTTCCCCGGTCACGCTTCAAGAGCTCGCAAGCTCGTAGAAGAATAGGAGAATATTCCCCAACATCGAATAAAAAACTTGGTGTCATGCCTAACCACATAACCGCAGTGATGACAGCACGTGGGGGTAATACAAAGTACAAAACTCAAGAAAATTTGAAAGCGGTAGAAATAAAAATTGCTTTTCTATTTTTGTTATAAGACAAGATTGGTTATATTTTTGTTTATGTATTATTTTATGAATTTAATGCAAAGTAACACATACATTTTAGTCCGGTTTCGGGAAAATCGTCATATTCACCTCGCCTAGTATTGAGATTAGTTGAGTATCATAAATATTCACTGATCAACTACAACATACTGAGTATCATAAATATTCACTGATCAACTACAACATTTTAAATGAAAATCTAATTCAGTTTCTTTATATTCATCTTCCTTTTCGTTCTCACTACCGAGCCTAGAGTCTGTTCATAGGGTCGACTTATTAGTAAAACAAAAATCATTAAAAAAAGTTTTGTAATACATCTTCAAAGACATTAATCAAGTTTTATGTATATTAAAATCTCGTTATTCAAGGTTATCAAGGTTGAACGAAGGTATTTTATTTTTATAAAATGTTGCCCAACACTGGGATTTTTCCTGCATCGTGGGTGCATTTACAAACATTTAAACTCACATATTCAAATAGTTAGACCCGGAACCATTATTTGTATGCCATACAAATATTTGTTCCATGCGAAAAACGAATCCATGACACGCTGCTCAGCAGCCAATCGCTCAACAATTGCGCCAACCGTGTCGTCAAAGTCGTAGTAGATAATTATCTGGTTCTTTATCAGTGTTTTAAAAAAATTGGTTGTCTGTAAAGTCGGTTTACGGACGATAGTTTTACGTGATAACGTCATAAAAAAACATAATGGCTAACATAAATATAATATAAGCAAATAATGGCTTCCGCCGAGGTAGACAGCTTATTGCTTGGGCCGATGGTGCCTCTCTATCGTTTGTTACGCGCTCGCGCTTGCACGCTTAGGCTCAGGCGGAACGTGATACTTTTTCGTGCGTGCAGCCGGTGTTCATCGATTTATAAGACGTTATTACGTCAACCTCTCTATCGTTTGTTCCGCGCTCTCGCTTGCACGGTCAGTTTCAGGCGGAACGTGACACTTTTTCGTGCGTGCAGCCGGTGTTCATCGATTTATAAAACGTTATTACGTCAACCCTCTATCGCTTGTTCCGCGCTCTCGCTTGCACGGTCAGTTTCAGGCGGAAAGTGAAATTTTTTCGTGCGTGCAGCCGATGTTCATCGTTTTATAAGACGTTATCACATCAAAAGTAATAAAACAGGTTTTGGTTCGTTTGCTTATCTATTAAAATAAACGGAGGTTTAAAGTACTGCCACGCTCTATTTTGTTTTCTTATTTTTTTATTCTTTTTCGGTCTGTGGATAGGTGACCATCCCTTTCATACCGAGTTTCCTCCGTGCCTCGGAAAGCACGTAAAGCCGTTGGTTCCGGCTGTCAGTTGTAGAACTTTGGCAGTCGTTATAGGTAGTCAGAATCCAGAAAGTCTGACCACCAATCTTACCAAGGGTATCGTGTTGGTACCCAGTGACTGGGTTGTGGAGGTCCGCGAGGCAGTCGCTCCATGTTAAACCTGACCCCAATACTTATTGTTGGGAAAAAGCTAGGCAGATGATGTTTTTTTTTTGTTATGTGTTTATATTAGGGTCGCCATACACATAAGCCCTTCGGCACATTCGGTTTGGCATTATTGTATTGAAAATGCGATGTGTATAGAGTTATCATTTCGTTTGTATTAATTTCAATTATTAGATCATTTATAAGAGTGTTTATCGCCTCAAATAGTGCAACGAATCAAAGGACTTTGGAGATTAATAATCACCTTTTCAAAGTATTACAGTTAACGCTAAAACGTCCTTTTTTCTAAGCACGTTACTGTGGGAGCTAACACCAAATTCATTAACAACAATGCGTAACATAGATCCAGTTGGTATGTCAATACCAACATTATGTTACTACGTTGTTGTTGGTATCTACTTAAAATATAACAAAGCTGAAGAATTCTTTTTACCAGCTTTTTATTAGCTTCACCTGTATGTTTGTTTGTAACCGACTTCTTTGGGCGCGATTTTTACCCACTTTAAACGGCCAGATTTCGTTCAAACTTTGTAGATTTATCGAGGACCGATGACAATACACTAATTTGATAAAATTATAAAAAAAAAAAACAAAAAAAAAAAAAAACATAAGTCGTTCAAAATTAGTTGCCGAAAAAACAGCTATTATATACTAGGAAGGTACTGCACAAGCGCCCCTGGTAGAATAAATGTACATAATATTTATAGATATAACCAAACTAAAAGTAAAAAATAAATAATAGTTTAAAAAAACTAAAAACACGCTTTTTATAGAAAACCAAACTAAAAAATAGAAAATAAATTTTAATAAATTATTTTATTTTAAAAAGAGCGTGGGGTGCATGGTGTCAATAGTTATTATTTGAATACGCTAAACTCTGTAACTACTGGTACCATCCTGAAAATATTGTGCTAATACAGATTTCCCCATTTCTACCCGTGGGTGTTGTAGAAGAGGACAGAGGGATATTGACCAGAGGATGGGTAGCAGCGTTCTGAGTACCATAACACCTACTGCGATCGCCAACATGCATCGGCCAAGCATGGCGATTACGGCTGAACCCCCCCTTGGGGGAGACCAATGCCCAGCAGTGGGCGTCTATAGGTTGACATGATGATGATGAAAAAAATCACGCAGACGAAGTTGCGGGCAAAAGCTAGTTACGGAAAATATAATGATGTTATGAATATCTATAATCTAGAATGACATCAACTTTGCATCTAATAAACAACTGATATTATCTCCTTATATGCATTTAAATGCATCACTCGCAATCATCTGCTCTACATTAGCTTCCGTGAGTCTGTCCAATGTGCCTGTTTAGAACGAATCGTCATTGTTATGTCCTCATATATAATGCAATGGATAGCTAAATCCTTGTTAGACGAGACAAATGTCAAATCTAAATGTTTAAAATAATTTGCGACTACTCATAAAGTCGAACATTGTTGAGCAAATAGGTACGTTCTAGGGCTGTCACGGCCAATTAAACTTGGTTGTGTAGTTTAGTATTAGCAAGACGAGATAGGTTATTTGCACGTTAATACCGCGTATAACACGCACATCATTATCACAACGAATTCTCCGACGGTGGCCTTTTTATTTATTTTTTTATCGTGGGGAATTCCTTGTGGACTATCCCCCGTCCGGGGAAGACGGGGGGGTGTGAACGGAATCGTACCGGCTAAAACCACCACGGTCGCGGGAACTGGAGCTACTTCCGCAACCCCTGACTTGTGCCGGCCCGCATGTGCCACTTCTGTGTTTTTCTTAACACTAGATTTGAAAAAATAAATTTTAATTTAGTTAGTAGTTAGTTTTGTTTTTTGATTTAAGACTATATTGACAATCAATTGCTGTGTATGTTGCTAATAAAGTGGTCTATACTACTTTTGACTGGCTTCAGTCAGAATTAGGTAATCTGGGGGCCTTACTTCACAAACTCTACACCTTAGTCAAAATATGTATGAGGCTTGGCTGTTTAGTTACTACAATATCTATTGTGTAATGTACAGTGAGTAATGTACAAGAAAAGTAATGTACAGTGAATACATTTTTCACCTAGCGCCCATGTAACTGTAGCGAAACGGCCTAGCCACATACATATTTTGACCAAGGTTTGTGAAGTAAGGCTGGTAAAGTAGAGATTATACGTAGAGATCTGATAACTTTTTGACAGTGCGAGCCATTTGCTCTCGTCTTGGCAACATTTTACATGAAAATGTTCTTGGTGGGATCCTTATTATACAAAAGGCGTTCTCGCCACAACGTCCTAGTTATGAGAATAACAACAAAAGTTTTTAAAAGGATTCCAAAAAATAACCTAGCAACAACCGTTTCTAACATTGAGCAACACGGGCGCGTTCGGCCGGTGTCCCGCGTTGCACTATAGTTTCTAAGTTGTAAGGATATTGTTATTGTTATCCAAAAAACATTTTGGCCGATTAAATATTTTGACTGTGACCTACCATTAAACATATCTAAGTACCTATAGCCTGTCCATTGGGTTATTGGTTTTTTGACAGCTGCCTTAGAATGAAATTATTCCCGATTACCTTAAGTTATCTTAAAAATGCGTTATAAAATAAATATATAAACTGCCTTATCTTGTTGGATTATCTTATTTATGACCTCTACAGACATTATAATACAGTTATGCGTATCAGTTTTTAAAAAATCATAAATATTGTTCACTAGTTGCAGCTGTCAAAAAACGATTAAGCCAGTGGACAGAGTGTAAATAATAAAACTTGAGAGGTGTCAAGGGACACCCGGATGGAACGAAGTTCCTTTCGATTAATTAGTGAAGGAATTGTAATATTTTTTTTTTTTTTTAAGTTATAATAATATTTTTTTTATTATTAACAAATATAATGTAATTAAAAGACAATTTAATTAAACGTGCCCGTTTATGTATCGAGCGAAATGGACTCCATATTGAGCAGTTGCTTCGATACAGGGAAGTGTAAATTTTATACCTAATAGGTAAGTTTTTTAATTAAGCCAAAGTTGATTAAAACTGTGTTTGTGAATAGCTCTAATTTATTTAAATAGGTTACCTATAGCACCTATAGGTACCTACGCCTGCCTGCCTTTCTTTTTCTAGCAAAAGAGTACCTACTCACTTACCTACTTACAACTACAAATAATTCGCCAATGATAAAAGTACTAAACATATCGCCGTAGGTGGTACCTAGTTCAAAGAGTTCGCCGCGCCGCCTTTAAATACATAAACATATTCTACGAAAAGCGAATTCGGACTTTATTTTGTAAACGTAAACGGTTAAAAATTGAAATTTTACCAAACTAGGTATGATAAAATTATTCTGAGAAACGTATAGGCTGGTGCCCGACCGGACAATAGGAGCTATGTGCAACCGAATTTCACGGTTAATGTGTAAAAATAAGGTTTTAATTCGCTCCAATATTTTCATAGAAAAGCGAATTAAAACCTAGCCGACCGAACAATAGGAGCTATGTGCAACCGAATTTCACGGTTAATGTGTTAAAATAAGGTTTTAATTCGCTCCAATATTTTCATAGAAAAGCCGCCATTCAACTAATAATGAACTCTATTTGACAGTTCCAACGATTCAATTTTTCTGTTCGAATTGTCTGCGTTTGTGAAGTAATAAAAATAGCAAAAATAAGGTTTTAATTCGCTCCAATATTTTCATAGAAAAGCCGCCATTCAACTAATAATGAACTCTATTTGACAGTTCTAACGATTCAATTTAGCTTATTATAGCATGTCGTGACAACTTTTCGTAAGAATTTTTTCCGTCTAGCCCCCTTTCACAACGCGCGATAAGGAACTTCGTTCCAAAAATGACTGTTTAAGTACAGTTAATGTTTTTTGATGCCTTATTATATAAGTTTTTTTTGTTTTTTTTTGTTTAATAGTTATAGGTTTTTGTTTCTTTATTGTACGTGTAAATATGGTACTGATTAGTACAGTTACCAAAAGAGATAAGTATCCATGTCGCCGGGAATAGTTGAAGTTTTCTTAGAAACCAATGGAGGCTTTCAAATGAAATTTGAAAGCCTAAAATGAAATTGGATACTTATCTCTTTTGGTGACTGTACATACAAAGTATCGGCACAACACTTAACACTATCACAGTAGGTTGAGGTGTAAGAAATTAAGAAAGGGAAGTTATCCACATCCACATAATTACAAGCAATGAATGCGTGTTTAAACTTCATCATCTGAAGCATTTCATAAGCTACTAGCTGACCCGACAGACGTTGTCCTGTCCCGATCGACCTAATGGGGGATGAAAAAGGGGTGAAAAAAGGGGATGAAAAATAGATGTTGGCCTATTCTCAGACCTACCCAATATGCACAAAAAATTTCATCAGAATCGGTCAAGCCGTTTCGGAGCAGTACGGGAACGAAAACTGTGACACGAGAATTTTATATATTAGATTACTTACCCAATGTATTCATGAACCCAATTTTTTTTTCAGACGGAGTACGTCGAATACGAGCCATGAACGACATAGCTGACATCATCACGACCAACTGGCTCTATAATTAAGCCATAACACTTAACCACATTTAAAATATCTGTTGACTTTTTGTGCTAGTACAATAGAATAAATTAAAATAAGTAAAATAATTGGGGGATTAAGGCTAAGCGATGGAATGTGTTTCAACCATTTTTTGGATATTTGTCTGTTCATTTGTTGGTTGTTTCATCCTTTTGTGTGCATGTTTGTGCACACATCACTTTAAAAGTGACGGATAGATTTTAATAAAATTAACTAATTGATTATTGTATATAGATTAGAAAATATGTATAGTCCAAGAACAAAAGGATTGCCACGAGATCGGAAAAACGCCGTTTCTCTGAAATATCTATTTTCTGTGATGAACTTATAGAACGCACGAATTATGATAGGTACTGGACATGTCTCTTTCTCTCCTCTATAACCCCTCACATTGTCAATGTGCATTGTTCCCTAAACTGATGATTTGATAGTAGTGTCAGAGAGAAATAGGTGGTTGCTTAACCTATTGACTACCACAGTCATGAAGGTATAGATGACAAAAAAAAATGTGCCTACCACGCCACGGTCACAACTGACATGACAGACATAATTCGTAGCTTGCCGTCGAGGGCACGTTTTTGCTATTTTGACATGACGGGCAAAAGGTTAATCTAACTATGTACACACGGCTACACATCAAGCTATACATTTCCCGTATAAGCTGATCTCGCCTTATGTAGAATTTCCTTACAATGAGAGGTCAGCTTAAAGTGGAAATGTATAGTTTGATGTGTAGCCGTGCGTACAGTCACGAGCAAAACCATGTAAACAGTTGGTCTCATTCCAAACTGATTTTCTCCTAATCTATTGATTGAAATGTTATGGGGTTACGAATGAGATATGTTTGATCCCGAACTACTATAAAATAGCTTTAATCTATAAGTTGAAACAGTTATTTCACGAGAAAATTGCTATTGCATTTTGCAATCTGTATACATATTTATGCTCGTGACTGTGTACAGTCGGGAACTAACTCCAATAAGTTTTGTCACCATACAGTTCGATTAGGCGACTACTTTTCTATTGTCATTGGGTGTCTAACAAGCCCACGTTCAATGCGCAATGCTTCTGTAAGTACTCACTTTTATGCTCATGTCTGATTCTGGCGTGAAAACTGTTTTAGGTATTCCGTAACTCCTATGCCAAGTCATTTTTGAATAAAATATTATTATTATTATAACTTGATGCAATCTACGCGGAACTATTTTAGCGAATACTAAAATACTTTTCACTTCTGGTAAGTGACATCGGAAATGAGATAGAATTCGAATTCGCGGGTGATTTCTTACAGAATTGCACTGCTGATGTTAACTGGTCACAGCTACATATACATGGCACATCAGCAAATGCGTTGCCGTCCAAGAAACAAAGTTGAAATGTCTCTTGTGTCTATAATAGAGTATTTTACCAAAAAAATCTTATTAGTCCGTCAGTTAGATTATTGAAAAATATTGGATACGTATTTTTTGTTTAATCAAATCAATAAAAACTGACGAAGATAAAACGCATCAAAGATCATGAGTGGGGGTTTGTGACGTCAGTTTGCCATTAAAAGTGTACTGACATAGTGATGTCACACGAGTTTTCGACGCACTGTAAGTAGCGCCTTAATTTTTTGTTTACGTGAAAAAAGAAAAAAACACTTGTTGAATATTTTTTTAAAATCTATCTGACTGACTAATTAGATTTTTTTGGTAAAATACCCTAGTACAAAAGCAACCATAACCTCGAACCGGAACACAGCAACTCAACTTTGCGGTAGAAGTAGCTGTGGTAGTAGTAATTTCCAGGACGAAGTCGAGCTCCACTATTTCGACTCTGATGATGGCACTTCACATGGTGTATTTATCCAAATATTCGCATTATGTGGACAATACAAAATGGACTTTATTTCAATAAACATGGGGTAAATTTTGTATTATCCAATCCTCCTCCATCCAATAAGGCGAATATTTAAGTACAAATACGGCATGTGAAGTGCCAGCACGACAGTACTTACTTACCAACAAAACTCAGACTCCAAAACCTTTAAAATCTAGTTACGTTAATGATTTAAATTTGTTCTTTGTTAAAACATGTTCTGTAACATTACGAATATAATAAACAATTGAGGTTTGCGATGATTATGTTGTTTTCCGAGTTTCATGCAACCGGATCTAATTAGCATAATAATTAAGATGTTTTTTTTGGTCAAATTGTTTGGGAACCCCCTCGAATTTCATGAAAACACAAGAATCGTTGTATTTTCATGTCATTAATGTTTTTCATGACGAATGTATATTTATCTGACAAATTAAATTACACAGTATATTGTTACCTACGTATGAGTGTATTATTATTGGTTTGATTTCACAGGGTTGTCAAGTCAGTCTATTAAAAGCAAATTGTTTTTAAAAGTATAAATATAGATGAAGTGTTTTATGTAAATCTACTTTTAATGGATCTGTGTTTTCATAGTTCCTTAATTTATTTGTAATAATAATTATGATCAGTATTAAACAAAATTCAGATGTAAACTAAAATGTATCACGTCACTTAAATTCGTCATTGTTTAAGTGGACGAATTATGGGAACTATAAGTACACATACCAATTAAATTGCACTACTTATCAAATTAATTAATAAAATAGAAGCAAGTTTTCCTCATAATTACGCGAGGTTAATTTACCGTTCACTCTTATCTGTCATTATCTATTCATAAACCGAGAAGACCAAGAGACAAACATGTAATAAGCTGCGTTAAAATAAAATAATTATTACATGTAAAAAACTCAACTGACAAACAAGTAAAAATAAAACCATTTCTAAAGTATAAACATCCTGGCTTTGAACACTTCATTTATGTATTATTATACATATTTACATTTTATTACTTTATACGGTTTGTTGATTTTTGTAAGTGTAAAAACAAAACAAGATCATCTGTGTTTAAAAATGTGTTAAAGTAAACTCTTCCAAGACCCAAACACAGCCCCTAAGATACAGGCTTGCCTTGTTTGGGTCCAATGTTGAAAACTTAAAAAAAATAATTATATTTAAGGCCCTAAATAAAAAGTATGTCAAGTGATTTGGCCAGTGAATACTTACAAGTGACGTCATAAATATAAATGGTTACACAAAATCTATGAGGGAATCGCGTTTTGACAGATTATAAAAAGCTTGATTGGTAGTGTAATCTTCCCTATTGTGAGTCTGTCATTGGTTGTTGATAATTCAGTTAACCAATCACAGCAACTAAGCCTCGCTTGACAAGTCCTGCTGTCACGTTAATGTTTCGTTCGAGAAATCAAGAGCTAGATAAGTATCCAACTGTGTTAGTACACTATCTTGGTTAGGTGAATATTTATCTTAGTTCACCGACTGTATATCGTTGACAGCCCTAATGAAAAGGTACAACATAGGCAGTACGAACACGATGTCATTGTCTCGCATGTTGATCTTGGAGATTCCCCGGTGACCAGCCAAACCAGTATGTTATATGACCAACATAATAAATGTACACAAGTTATTGCCTTTTATTTCCCATCATTAATTGTACCATCTTATGTACCTATATACATTGAAGTAGTGTTGTAGCGATACTCAGCAATCATTAGGTGAGTAATCCGGTGAAGCCTTCGTTCTCTGTAATATACCAGTACTTGTAATTAAACTATAGTGTAATTGGATACTTATTAAACACGAGTACCATCTTTCCTCATAGAGAAACAAAATTAAACTCTTTGGTTAAAGTCGATCATTTGGAAAAACCAGGCTTAAAAATAATATTTTAATTTTAGAATCACTAAATAGATTCAATTGTTAAATTCGAATAGTGTACCTAGTTGCTCTTAAGGTCCGACCACACCGGAGCGGGCAACTTGCGGTTGTGATCGCGGTCGCGGTTAGATACTGCAGTAGTATACAGACAGCGGCGGCCCGCGTTAGTGTGGGTGGACTTGTCCATACAAATCTTGCGCCAAAAAAGAACTAAAAAAGCTTTGATTATACACCGGTAGCTTAACCGATAACGAATGATTGATAGAGTAAAACAACACTAATGTATATCCTACCTCCGTTATATATCTACTAAGCTTAATAGCTCACAAAGGTAGCCCTATAAATACGCATGGTCAAAGGATTAAAAAACATTTGTATTGATATTATCCTTGTAACACAACCTGCCAGTGAAAATGCAGTGGCTCTCAATAATATCACTTCTCTTTTTAGTGCAATACAATGTGTGTAAAGAAACCGCGACTTACCAAGTATCTGGGGTCGAACTCATTGACCTGATCCGCGGTTTTAAGACAAAAGAAAGTGTGTTAAACTTGACCAAAGTAGATGGAGATCCGAGCAGCCTTCCTGATGGAATCTACTTCAAGCCTGAGGACGAAGCTCTGACGGGGGAATCTAAGAATTTGCAATTCAATGTAAGAAGCTATGATTTATTTTGTTTTTGTTGTAAAAGTTAGCTCTGAATTGTGCTAAATTAGGTATATATCACTCAAATCAAAACAGGACTTTAGTTACAAGATGATTTTGGCATACGATATTGTTGACATCGCGGCTTGCACTTACAAACAAAGAGAAGAGCATGGAGATTGGCATAAACAAAGAGAAGTTTATATCCAGCAGCGAGTAAAGTCGGTCTGTGAATGACGATGGTTATGATTTTGTTTCATATTTAAAAAACAAGAAAGCAAGGCATGTTTTTCATCTCAAAAGAGTAGTCTCAATAGTCAAAGTGGGGCGGTGGATAAAGCTGAAGATATCGACATAATGGGAGATGGCAATCATGATGAATGAATACATTGATTCCTTTACGGGACTTACATGTTTAAGATAAATAAAAAGCAATCATTGTATACAATCATAATGTGACATTACGTAATGTTCCTGCTAATAAATAGGTACCTATTTAAAATTGGAAAGGTCAGATTGAAATAAAAACAAATCAACTAGATTGTAAAAAATCTGTATCTAGAATAAACACAATCATGATGCAGTAATCGAATATCTAAACAGAATTAAAATTCGGAAATAATTAACAAATTGCTAGAACTGACCTCGACCCTGTTGAAGAGCGTGAAACAAACACGTGACCTAACGTAGTCTGTTGTTGATCAACTAATACAACACCTTTTGTTTTTGAATGATACCTATACCCTGTTCACAATAAAATTAGACATTTTCTCAAACCTTTTGTACAGTCCGTTCAACCGATTTTGACTTCTATTACGTTGGTAGCATGACAAATGGCAACTGCAGTAAACAGTTGTATTGTAACCACTGTTTTATTGCCTCTAATGTCATCCTTAAGCCTACGGAATAGAAGTCAAAATCGGTTGAAGGGACAGTAAAAAAGGTTTGTGTTTATGTCTAATCTTATCGTGAACAGGGTATAGTTACCTACTACTGGTCCAAATACAGTATTTTTTTGAAGACAGAAGCATATTAAGGAGTTTTAAAAGATTTCAATCGTTAGATAGTCACGTTCAGCAGTGCTATTCTGTTTCAATGCTTTGTAAATTCATAGCATCGGGACAGATGGACAGCTCATTTCGCCGAAGTGTTCACCAAAGGAGATTGAGAGACGGAATAGGAATACTGGGGGGTAATTAGGTATATGACATATGACACAACCTATCAATGGACATATTTTTTATGAGCTGTCAAAACGCGATTCAGCATAAATTTTCTATGGCAATTTATACTTCTGACGTCACTTGTAGGTCATTTGCTAACTCAATTGACTAACTTTTATTGATTTTAAAGCAATTAAAAATGTAATTTTGCAATATATTGAAAATTAATCAGATTTTCAGGGTATTCAAGTGTTTTTAGGGTTCCGTACAAAAAAAACAGAACCCTTATAGGATCACTCGTGCGTCTGTCTGTCCGTCCGTCTGTCACAGCCAATTTGCTCCGAATCTACTGTACCAAATCAAGTGAAATTTGGTAGGATGGTGTAATCCTATGACCCAAACACAGATGGGCAAAGTAAATATATTTTTTTAAAATAAGGGTAATATTCGGCGTCAAATTAAAAAAAAAGTTTTACAAACCTTACTGTGTCATATACCTATACCAAATGAAAGGGCCCGTTATGAGGATGTCAAATATATTTTTGTTATTATTGTAAAATAAATAGTTTTGATTTTATTCATGAAAGAAGTCGAAAGTTGACCATCCCACACTGATCCACACTGATCTACGAAAATACTGAGCCAAAAATTTTGAAAAAAAAATACAAAATATAGTTCATTGCTTGTAGATTACTGAACCCCCGAACCGTCCCCCCGATACCCTCTCCACGCGAGTATTTCTGTTTTGGAATTATGGTATCATCTACCCAATTCTAATAACTTTTAGGATAGTATTCATTCTAATCTGTCTCAATCTGTTAAAAATGCCTTGATTTTAATTTACCTTCATGTTTGACACCAATTATATTACCTACAGCAACAGTGTTATAGGAGTGTTCATCAAAAAACATAAAAGTTCAAACAAAAGCCGATCTTATGGCTTTTACAAAGCATTAGTTCCTAAAAAATGCCATTTCACAGCTAACCTAGTATCTCTGTACAAGAATTGGCCTTCTGTATCCTTTGTTTTATAAAGAAAATGTCAGGTTTATTGGAATCAAATGTGTGAGTTCACTATATTTCCACTATTCGCGTGACGTATTCAACGGTGAGGGCTTGCTACAATTTAAATATTTGACCCATAATTTATTTACTTTACTGACAGTTCAACAAATACAATACCTACACACATACACATTCGCACATTTACACGCACACATACACACACATGATTCACATCCGTGTTTGCCATCGACACGCTAAGAACAAGACTGACAGTTCAAGAACGTTTCTAAACGTTGTTAAATACGAAAGCTCTTACAAAAGCTTTTTATCTTCAAATGCTTCATAGACAACTTTAACTTCCAACTTTAGTGGAATTTGTTGATGAGTCACCACAATTTTAGCAATATCACGTAGGCTTCTACCACAAAATATAGAATATGCAAAGAATATGCAATTTGCTTAGTCCAAAAGGATTGGGTACAACATGTCAATTGTCACGTCTGTCAAAGTATTGTGGTTAGACTACTTAACACGTTTGAAACATTTAATTTTTCTTAAATACCTCTACTAGTGTAGTGAACTTATGTGTCTATGTATAATTCTTGGATACATGTAATGTTAATAGACGTATTGTTTTCAATAAGTTTTTTTCTAAATTATTCGTTTCGTTCCAGGGACAAGATGAAAAAGAAGCTTTGGCAAAAAACCGGCATCCAGTCACGACGAGCAATTAGGTTGATCCATTCAGAGATCAATCAATATAAATAAAATAAAATGTACCTTTTGAGTATTGGGCGTTTTTATTTCTTACCTCAGTCAAGATTGATGTAAAAGGTCAAACAAAAAGATATACAGTATGTTCTATACATTTATGTCATTTTTAGAGCTCTGCACCTCAAAAGGAAAAAATGGAACCCTCATAGGATGACTTTGTCCGTCTGTCAAGACCGTTTCTCGCAGAAACGCGTGGAGGTATAAAGTTGACATTAATACCGAATACACAACAACAATCCCTTCACAACAATCCCTTGGAGTACCTACCTAGGGATAAAATCAAAGTTTAACTCATCGCATTTAAAAGGAACGGCCGTTTATGCTCTGTTTATGCAGTATATTTTACACACGCAAAGGAATAAAAACCTACAGGATAGGTACTTTCCGTAAATTTGTAGTTTTGTACGGAATCCTCGGTGCAGCACCAGTTCGACTCGCACTTTATCGACTTTTTTTATCATCTTACAACGTTGACCAGGTTCCCACAGGGTCACAGAACATGTTCTGTGTAAATACCCTTATTTGTAAACAAAATTAACTTGTTAATAAATAATGGAGACGACAATTTTTTTATTTAATAGGTACGTCTTCTTCTGCCTTTTCCCGACCATGTTGGGGTCGGCTTCCTGTCTAATGAAATGCAGCTGAATACCAATGCTTTACACGGAGCCACAACTTGTCAGACCTTTACATGCCAGTTGCTGGATAACACGATATCCCTTGGTAACCTGGTTGTCGCACTTTTTGACTACTTATAAAGACCATCAAAGATATAGACAGCAACTGGGACCAACGGCTTTACGTACTTTCTGATGCACGGAGGGGGTCCCGGTAAGAAATGGATGGTCACCCATTGGAAGCGTGCCTTAAACATTTCTATTCTTTTTATTTAATATGTAAAAAAGTTATTACTTACCACTTTAATAAACAAATCACATTTTAAATATTGCCTAGAAACACATTAAATCGAATACATCCGTTGAAAACCATAAAAACGGCACGATGTTTTATATATTTCAGCCACACATACCTAGTACCACAAAATAAAAATGTTACAGAAGGACCGCTCCTGCTATCCTCGAAAATAATTACCTAAACTTACCATACTCACTAGGGTTGATTGACTCTGTAGGTTTTGTTTGTGACAGGAATTTTATTGACCCTGGCTGAAACTCTTTGCAAGTTGTTTGTAACAAAATTTTCCTGTTTGTCATGAAATGTCAATTACATCATTTTGATCATTCATTTTGACAACACGTGTCGCTAGTTGAGACGAAGTCGGCTTGAGAAGCCCGTCACATACGTTGTTATAATACATATACGGTACGGTGCTATATATTATATTATAGTTAGCCACCACACACGGTAATAAAATATAATAATATATTTTCGCCCATATTAACTCTGCGGTCGTTGTTTGATGCACATTTTTAAAAATAAATATTGATATGCCTTACTATGTATATCTGTCCACATATTTTGGTGACGTATTAAAGATATATATATTATATTAGCTGGGTCTATGGTCACTCAAGATTACTATAGAAAATATATCGTAATGCTATGTATTATATAAATAGCTACGCCACGCGCGCGCGCGCTGCGCTATAGCTACGTCTGTGACGGGCTTGAAACTGCCTGAGAGTGCCTGTAAACGTAATGTCATGTGCGTGCGAAAAATGGCGGTTAGTTCTGAGTGGTCTTTCTGCTCGGGCGCGCCGCAGTCTACGTACTTTGTGCTAGCACCTACCTATATCATGACGCTTTATTAAAAAGGAAGTTTTTTAAATCGCTTCATTCTTTGTAGTTGCAGTTTCGAGTCGTCTCTCGAACGTGTCCTTTACAAAGTGTACAAACACTACAAGAAGCGATAGAATGAGGTCATTAAGCATCTACATACATAGTTATATTGTTTACGTATATCCTTCAAGAGATCTTATTCGTGATTACCTACAAGACAATTATGAATAAATTGTGCAAAGGCCAGCACATTAAGCTACAACAATCTGTCAAATTTCTTTGATAGATTTTCTACTTTTTTACAAAATCTTAAGGTTTATATTAAATTGGGGAAATTTGACAGTTTGGTATGGCTTAATATTCTGGCATTTGTACGTACATTGGTTTTTTGTACAAACCCCTCGAAAAATGTTGCAACATTTTATTACTAACTGCCAGATAAAAAGGAAAGGCATAAATTATCCTTAATCTTTTTATTATGTTACCTAACAGAAATCGTTTATCTCTTCTAATTTTCATATACTTAATAGGAGATAGACCCTCCCATAGATTGATGCCATGGAACCTTTGCATGGAACAATATGGTTTCTTATCCTTGAATTGGTTATTGGGACTTTCAAACTAGCGATAAATAGGTTATTGGAAAAACCTTTTGTAGACAATTATAACAATACAAAGAGGAACATTGTATATATTTTACTTTGTGTAATAATTATTATAAACATTATGATAATGACAAGTAATTTCAAATTTTAAATTCAAGCAAAAGTAGGTACTGTATTTTTTCTTGTGCAGGTACTCGTACGATAGCAATCGTTTATTTTATTTATGTTCGTATTCTTTGATTAAACGTCAAAACAGAACAAATCATTTACATCACTTACGAGTTCAAATGCATGTATCTTTCCGTGACTAAACAAGAATTATGTTCAAGTCTTGTGTCTATCATTTCAAAAAATCGTGATGTTATTAAACAGGGATCGTAAGTATATAAAGCTTCATGAGAACACCATGTAGACATTTATAAATAATCGTACACGATGAGACATACTCGTTTAGTACTCAAATTGTTAATCCTAGTTATCACTGTCAGTATTACGAAATGTGAAATAAGAAAAGATGAGAAAGTTGTATTAGTATCGCCGGTTCTAGCTCCTTATAGAAATGCACGAGCTCAAGCAAATGAAACGGCTAAAGATTTCCCTTTGCTAATGTTACTGGCCAGCGATAACAAAGATACGGCAATCAATGGAGCGAGAAAGATGGAAAACTCCGCAGTACCACAGCCTGTATACGTAAAAGTAAGTTACCTTATGAGAAGGATAACATTATAAAAAAATCACAATCACAATCATATCACAACTAATATAAAAAAATACAAATCAGCTCAGTTCTATGAACACGACCCTACCCAACCCTCTCATTCAATATGAATAAAGTTTATTGTGTTATATTACTTACTAAATCTATCAATAGCAGTAATAGTTTTCATCCAAAACGCCTGCTTGCAATACATTTAAAATCAAATTAATCAGCATTAAATATCTAAAGTCATTACAATTACCTCGAAACACCCCCCCCCCCCCCCTCCCCACCTCCTTCTCAATAAAGTCTATCTACAATTATTTACTCATGATTGCAATGAAATAAATGATTTGTTGTGATTTTAAAAAGGAGAAATGTTGATACCCACATCAACATTTCTCCTTTTTAAAATCACACTTTGTTTTGGCAGAAGTAAATCCAAAATAAATTATTCAAATTGTAAGTTTAGTGTGTTCTGAGATAGTTTGAAATCGGTTTATAGTCGCCCGTACAACATAAACTTTTCTGGTCAAATAGGACAAAATAGTAAGATCATTATACACCTCTGCCTACCCGTCGGCGAATGTATCCCTCATTTTACTTTATTTTTCAGAAACTCGAAGACCAAAGACAACTCTTGAGACGTCGCAGAAAAACAAGCAGAATCTACTTCGTACAAAAATATTAAAGTTTGGACAAAAAAAGAATACTCATGAGCATTTAATGCCAGAACTAATTATTTTGATTGAAACGCTCATAAAAAACATAGAAGGAAGTAAACAATGTTTAATATGTAATGGATCGTGTACATTAGGGGTTTTTCAACTTGTTTAAAGTCCGCTATAATAGTTAGAATGTAAAGTAGGTACACAGGATTAATATTCTTCAAGTTTACATGATATGGAAAATTTCGACAGTGGTGCCGATTCTCTTATTCACAAACTAAACTACAAAGACAATCAGCATCTCTTACTACCAGGCAGCTAAAGAAAAGGACGGCGACAGATACTAACTAAGTTAAAGTTGTCAAATTAGTTTTTTCCTTGACCATCGCCGTGTTTTTTTAATAAATACATTCTAAAATGACAACTTTAATTGTTTTTTTTTCATTAAACGAAACGTGAGTGTTGTTACACATTATAGATTGAGAACAACGGATTAACTCACTGTGTTGTCGGGTTCGTTATGCCATCGAAACTAGTCGGACGAACCCGACAACACAGTGAGTTAATCCGTTGTTCTCAATATATAACTTTAATTGTATGAATATTTTAGATCAATTTAAATTAACAGATCTTATTAATATCTGTCTCTTTCTTGTTTTATTGGGAAGAAAGAGATATAAATATAGCTTAAAATAAGTATAGCCCGTGGACCACAGAATTGGCACTTTTATTGCTTTCCAAATGCTGTTGAATGTCTGCTGCCTTTCAAGAGCAGTTTACGTTTTTAGAGCACTCTTTAAAATGTAGTACGTGCCACGAAAGATGAGACTTGGCGCAGACTTGATTTGACTTGTGCAGTACTCGATTTAAAGGTAATCGCTTCACTATGTTGTCATGCGACACGTGAGTGCGCGTGACCGGCGCACGAGTCGAATATTGTGTGAAACACGCAAGTTTTACACACGACGCAAACTTTGTGAGTGTTGTTTTCTCGTTTGGTGTGTTTTGGTTTGTGTGTTGTGTAACCTTTAAATCGAGTACTGCACAAGTCAAATCAAGTCTGTGTCAAGTCTCATCTTTCGTGGCGCGTACTATAGGTAGATACCTAGATTATTTGATGTCACTGCATGTCACGGTTACTAAAGTCATACCACATTTATAAGATAATTTTGTTTTTACAGTTCATAAAGATATGTGAATTTATTGGTAGCGACAATTATCCAATTAAGACGCTACGAAGTGGCAAATATAAAAGTCCTGTTTATTTGACATTTAGACTAGACACTGTTAATCTACTAAATGCTAACCTAAAGGTATTTTAGATTGAAATAAATAATTAGCAAAGATATAAATAAAGTTGTTAGAAAACTACTTGGTATTTTTATTACTATGACGTATATAAAAATTCCATGATTTTGTCATGATCATACCTACTAAGCTTGTTATGTGGTTTTAACTGCATAACTATGGGTGTAATTAGAATATACACAACTATGTATATAATTATATTTAAGATACCATCTACAGTTGACAATTTTATATATAAAGGGATTTCAGTACCACGTTTCAGTTTATGAAAAAAATACAACGAATACCAAACACTTCTTTAACATGGCTTATAAATCATATTTTTGTTCAATTTTGACTTTATTTCTTGTGATAAGTGTGCATTGTTTTTCAAATAATCGTCAAAACATAATTCGTCAGATTTATGAACAGGTGATTACCACTTCTTATATTATTTAAATGGGCAATATGGTGGTGCAATACCTACTAATACCTACTTTTTGTTATAGAGTGCTATAAAACATTCTTCACTAAACCGGTTTAGACGGCAAAGCCCTGTATTAGGTACGTATACTTATAATATATTTATATATGGAGGAGTCACCGGGTATGTTACACTCGAAAGCAGTTATAAAAGCCTATGACAGAAGGTTTACTAACCAAGTCCTAGCACTCAGTAGGAACAACTTGTGCATTGTGGCTAGAGCCACTACAGGACATTGCTGCTTAAACAAGCACATCATGTTTTACCTAGGGCTAAGTGATACGCGAATCTGCAGACGCTGTACAGAGGCTGTTGATCGCCACTTAATATTCTAGGGGAATGCGGAGAACGAATTCACAAGCGCATGCAACCTTCATCTGGGCAAACGTCCGTTAAGCCCAGATGAAATAATGGAGATTGCCCCAAAGCATATCCTGCAGTTCATCACAGCTGCAAGGTTTGGTGACGATCTCTAACCAAAACAAGCGGTGATCACAACAGACCAGCTCTGGTCGCAGTGATACCATAGCCGTATAAAAGAAATAATATAGACTACTACTAGTTTCGATGGCATACGGCAGGAACGCGACGGGTGGCGTGTCATCCTGTGGAACTCCTTGAGAAAGGTGGCCGTGTGCCATCGAAACTAGTCGGATGAACCTGGCAACACAGTGAGAGTGAGTTAATCCGTTTTTCTCAGTCTAGGTATAACGCATAATTAAATAAGTATGTCTAAAATCGCCAATCCGCCTTAAGCGAAGTGATGGCGATCAATACAGAGAAGAGGCCTATGCCCTTTATTGAAACAATGATAGGTTGGTATTATTTTATTATTAACTAGATTTTGCCCGCAGCTTCACTCGCGTGGATGTCGAAAAATATCCCACGGTAACGTACTAATCCCGGTAGGGATTAAAAGTACCCTAGCTATATGTTAATTAAGGTAAACAATGTCTTCTTTCACTATTTTTTATTGTGTGACCACCGACAGCTGGAGACCTTCTCCTATAAGTATTCGAGAGTACCTCTTAGTGCAGCTACTATCTTTCATGCAGGGTGATTTGTAGTTTAAACTAGCACGGACCATGTATAAAGAAAGAAAAAGCATTTATTGGCCCCCACAGGACGAAACACACAAATAACAACAAGGTTTAAGTATTATTACAAAAAAAAAAAAAAAAAAAATATCCACAATACCGTAAAGGAGAGGGTCCTGTTCAGGCTCAGGTATTTCTGCACAAATAACTTTGTCGATTTAATTGATACGCTGCTCTAGCCACAGCAAGATGTGGATGTGAGGAAGACCTCGTTTTTGTCATTGCACTGAGTATATTAAGGAAAACATCCCCCTAAACAGAAGTACCTTTGGTCAGAAGAGCCACCATCTGTGTCATCTTTAAGTGGAATACCCTGGCAATATTGTCGTGGCGATCGTATTACTTTTGACTAGGTAACAGTATATCTGTGATCTCTTTTCATCGGGGGATTTCATGTGTATGTGATGAAGAGTTGAACGGCCGTATTTGCGCTCGTATGTCATGGCATCTTGTGTACGCCCGTGCATATAGAGTGGTCCCCCGGTAAAAGATGACGGGAGCACCGCCTTCTGATCCAGGTGCTCACCATCAACGTCCTGCATCCCTCATGTGTACATAACTGTCAGCGCTCAGCTGCCCCTGGTTGTTCCAGATATAGGTCAATCTATCCGTCTCTGTTTTAGCGTCTATACAAAATTTTCATCCCCTATTTTACCCTCTTCTGGGACGATATTTTCAAAAGCGGTGATACATGTAATGTTCCTGATATAAGTCAACCTTTCCGTCGCTATTTTAGCATCTATACAAATTTTACCCTCTTCGGGGATGATTTCTCAAAAACGCTGATACGTGAAATTATTAAGAGCGTGTATTCGATTCGTGACGAAAATGTCATGCTTTCGTGTTTTGCCCAGTGCAATATCGTGATGATGTGAGCAGATTATTTAAAGACAATTACAGTTTTAGTAAGATTAAGTCTTGTTTTAGGGAGCTACAGAGTAAGAGTATAATTTTTAATTGTAGCTTTTTAAAGCGAAGACAATCCTTTCTTAGCGTTTTACGAAAATAGACGTCAGAGTTAACTTGAAGGAGGAATACAACCATTACAGTATGCCAAAATATAATGTTTTATGCGTTTTTCCAACAGGATATACAGTCTCAAAGTACATAACAAAGCCAAAATTAGGAAAATATTACTATTAGATATTAAAAATCAGTATTAAAAAAGTACAAAACCAGTTCACTTCAACAATTTTTTTCACCAGTATTTGAATAAAAACATAACTGATATAATTATTTATTTTATGAAAATAAAGGTTATGCTCAATATAAGTACACAATTTTTTTCAGTTCCATGTACGAACTCATTTATTTTAGACAATTATTTTAAAAAGCACTGTAAAACCACGCGCGCAGTCGTTTGCCGATCAATTTCAATGGTTCGTGCTTATTTCGTGCGTATTTTGTTTTCTGGTACATACAAACAGACCATTGTATTGTACTAGTGTGTGTTGCATACTAGTACAATGCTGCTACGCCGTTCTAGCAATCGTTCAGATTTTGAGTTGCGGTAAATCGAATACGCGCCCTTAATTACCAACCAAAAGGCTAAATACAAATTTTCATGGTTTGAACTACAAAACTAACGGGTTTCCTTTTTATACATTCCCCCTATTTTACGCCCTCAGGAACAGATTTCCCAAAAACACTGAAACACGTGGTTTTTTATTTTTAACCAGAACGATAAACACCAATTATCATGGTTTAAACTACAGAAGAGGTTGAATTTCAAAAAATCCTTCCTTATTCCTTGTCTACATTATAAAGGGAAACTCTGTGCAAAATTTCAGCTTTCTAGGTCCAAGGGTTTGGGCTGGGCGTTGATGAGTCAGTCAGTCAGTCAGGACTTTTCTTTTTATTTATATAGATTGTTAAGGATTTAATTTAATTAGATACTTATACAGAAATTGACTTGGCTCGTTTTCAGAATATTCTGAATATTCTTACTATATAATTCAAAATATTTATATTATTACAAGTATTTTAATTTGTTTAATCTAGTATCTTAATCTTCAGTTATAAAAAGCTGTATCTATCAATAAACTAACATAATACACTTTTTTATCCGGAATAAGATATTTCTTAATTATTCTGTAAATGGTTAAATAATTTGTAAAATAATTACAGGTTACAAAAACTATCAAGCTGCGGTTCAACCGAGTGTGGTCGTCATGCCTAGCGGGGGTCAGTAGAACAACAGCTTTTATAGTACTCGTTTTACATAATTTTAGTCCTTTCAACAAGATAGCAGGTTCATTTAGGCGACACGGTTGGCGCAGTAGCTGAGCGATTGACTGCTGCGCAGCGTGTTGCGGGTTCGATTCCCGCCCAGGGTTAATATTTGTGTGATGAGCACTTGTGTTTGCCTTGTAGGTGTAGAGTGTTGTTTATCTATATATTTTTAAAATGTATATGTGTATACCTTAGATTAAGGTGTATGTATATCAGCTGTCTGACACCCATAGTACAGGGTCTCCCTAGTTTGGGGTCAGATGGCCATGTGTGAAATGTCCCCACATATTATTAATATTCTCAATTATTCATCGTATAACATAATTTCCATTTTTAAATATTCATAAAAAAAACCAACACATTTAAAAATATAAAAAATAGTAGCCCACCGGTATCAAGAACAGGGTCTAACCTACGGTTAGAGCTCCAGAGAGAGAAACCTCCTGACAATGCGGGCCGTGGCGAGAAGTACTACTGCCTTCTGAATCAAGCCCTTGATCCAGCCGCCTAACGAAAGCCTCCTTATAATTATTATTATTATTCAGAGATTTATGGCCAAACACTCAAACAAGTATGGAAATAGTGATTCGTTAATGTCCAAATATTAAACCCTACTCAATTTTAAGGTGTCGTTAAACCACAATCACATTGATATAAAGTGGTAGACAGCATAAGACTTATCTTAACATTGACTAGCGTTTAATATTTGGACATTAACGAATCACTATTTCCATACTTTTTGGAGTGTCAATATGGGTGTAAAAACCATTAGGTAACGAATTATTCTCAGACACAACTTCTCAACAAAAAATTATTCAGCTCTGAAAACCCAACAAACTACAAAAATAGTTTTTTTTGTTGCGTTGTATTAAATATATATAGTCAGCCAATTAAGTTGACGAATAAATGACGTCCAGTTTAGTATTGCCACGTAAAGAAACGTGAGGAATCGTGACAGCTCGTAAAAGTATGTCAAATAATTGATGATAATTACTGGAAATCAATTAGAGCTGCCAAATCACTATATATGCAAAGGCAGTTTTTGGATCGACTACTTCGTAAATAACAAGGAATCGCCTTTTGTTTCAACTTTCATCAGATAATTTAGTGGAATTTTACAAGGATCTATGAGCACTTGAATGGCATCGATAGGAGGGCGCTATGCTCTTTCTCCTGTACGACACAGCGTAAAACTAACGGTTGGTAATAGTTACACGAACCAAATATCTTTATAGCTCTATTATCGCTTGCCTCTTGACATCAGCCTACTGCCATCCACAGCTGAACGTAGGCCTCCCCCAGAGATCATCAACCATCCTAGTCTTGGGCAGCTCACATCTATCCGCTGCCAGCCATCTTCTTCAAATCGTGCCGCAGGGCGTCCCACTCTACGCTTGCCCAAACATAGATTATTATATATACTTGCCCAAACGCGGTCTCCGGTCACGGACGCATGTTGTCATTGTTTAACTATTGTGTCTGCTAATTGGACAGTTGAGTTCATAGGTAGCCGAACCTTTCAAACACAAAGAACATTTTTCACTGAAAAGCAAATTAATCCAAAGAAGAATAATATCTGAACTTGTTTGACCAATCAAAACCTTTACAGCAGTATCTCATATTTCTAAGTAACATAGCCAATTAGCATCACAATCACTGTCTCCATAAAAAGATGTGCTGTTTGAATCTACCTAGATTTAAGGTTAAAACATGATTTAATGATTTATGAATAGAATTTTCCTCTACCTTTTCACATGAATATCAATTAATGTCCGCTAAGTGATTGATAAAAGGAAAAGGCGACATCTAACTCACAATAGTAGAGGACGGACGTGTGTGAAATAAGGGAGAGGGAGGCCTTCACCCAGGAGAGAGGAAATACGGGCTAGATAGATACATTGATAGACTGTAATTCTAGTAGGAAAACAATTATTACATTATTAGCGTTGATCTTTACCTTAACCTTTGGTCTATACCCGTAAACATAGTACATAATTAATCAATTAAAAATTATGTTATGCACAACTGCATGCTTGTTGAACTCACCTGTGCATGCGACTTGAACAGAAGATCTGACTACGGCTACTGGCTTGACTATGTTATTAGAAACGACGGCTATCAACGCACAGATTGTGTAGCTGTGACAATGCTGCGTAGTAGGTTCCACGCTACGCAACTATGGCAACGGCACATAGTAGCTCCTACGCCCTTACCTTCTACGGTCTGTAGTAGTGGCTGCGCTGCGTAGTACCATCTACGCTCTGTAGTGGCAACTACGCTGCGTATTACGTTCCACGGTCTGTAGTAACGGTTACGCTGCGTACTAGGTACTTTCTACGCTTTGTAGTAGCGGCTACGCTGCGTAGTATCGTCTACGCTGCGTAGTATCGTCTACGCTCTGTAGTACCGGCTACGCTGTGTAGGACCTTCTACGCTTTGTAATGGCGGCTATATTGCGTAGTATATACCGTCTACGTTTTCTAGTCGCGGCTACGATGCATAGTAGCCCCTATGCTTTATAGCTGCGGCTACGCGGCGTAAATGCTCTGCAATCGTAACGCGTCTGTTAATGATGTCACCAGACCATGTATAGTGTGTTCTTATATCGCTGCGGTTGAACGTACCCACATTTTTCAATGAGAGATTAATAAGATACACACAGCTTTGTCATCTGCAGCATCTAATATGTATCGGGTTATT
Organism: Charanyca ferruginea; assembly: GCA_947361185.1. Lineage (NCBI taxonomy): Eukaryota > Metazoa > Arthropoda > Insecta > Lepidoptera > Noctuidae > Charanyca > Charanyca ferruginea. The sequence goes on along the minus strand of OX376058.1, from coordinate 22,280,103 downwards.
GTCCAATACTAAATATTGAACCTCATAAAGACCTCTACTCAAACTACTGGCAAACTGTAAGGACATAAAACCGACCCATGAATTTTTCGTATACCTATTCTACATTATATGATAAGTTGTTCTTAATTAATTCTAAACGGTAAAAAATCCCTCAGATTGTGTTAAAATCAAGTAAAAAGAGTATACCTATTGAGTTTTTGGCTCTTAAACTTTATGAAATCAATATTTTTGTCTTTTCAGTTCCTCCTATCTACAGGGGACCAGGCTCCTCCTATGGTTCCAGTACGTCTTATGGGGTTCAAAGTATCCCGTATGGGGCCCAAGGAACCTCTTATGGTGCCAACAGGGCCCCAACCGTAGTGGTCAAAATGACAGGTGATTTTATTATAAAATATTTAATTTATAGTGATCTTACAAAATGGGAGTAACCTGTTTGTAACTTTATTTGTGATCTTTCTTTTGGTGTGTACACTACCACACCTGAAGTTAGTTTGAATGAGTTTTTTCTGATACAGATAGCAGTAGCTGTACGCAAAAGAAAAAGAAGAAGAAAAAGATTTTATTTTAGTGAAGAATTGTATTTGGTTTCCCCCAATTGGGTAAGCAGTCTTTTTAGGGTTCCGTACCGAAAGGGTGTCAAACGGTAAGACTTCGATGTAATTCTGTCTGCCCGTTCACCTGTCACAGGACTGCATCATTTTAACCACAATAGGTAGACGCTTGGCATTTTCACAAAGAGTGTATTACTTTGGTCTAATAAATAATTATAGGGGATTTGCATTCCATTCAGAACCGTGTTGTTTTTATATAGTGTTAAATATTGTACGCTAATACGGAACCTTCCGTGTTTGAGTTCGACTCACACTAACTTGGCAGGTTTTTTTCAATATTATTTTGTAAATAAATATATTCTCTTTCAAACCACACAACACACTACTTATGAGAATCGGCAAGGAGATCATGTTTTTTATATATAATCGTACGTCGAATAATATATAGCGAGGAAGATTTCCATGCTTTAGTGGTCATAGGATTTTCCACACAAAAAGCATTCGCACTAATAAAAGATATGAAATTATCATAATATCGCTATCAGTCTATTTTAGTAAATGTGCAACGAGTAAACCTCTTTTCAAATGATTCTTTTTTATTTTTTAGGGTTCCATACCTCAAAAGGAAAAAACGGAACTTTGTTGTCCGTCTGTCAGTCTGTCTGTTCGTCTGTCTGTCAAGACCCTTTATCTCGGAAACGCGTAGAGATATCGAGTTAAAATTAAATCCATATACTTAGGTCCACGGTTCCTCGAAGCTGTGAAAAACTTAAACTTCTAAGTTAATACCAGCCTATAATTGTCCCACTGCAGGGCAAAGGCCTCTTCTCATACAGACAAGGCACGAGCATTGATCACCACGTGCGCTCAAGGCGGATTGGCGATTTCAGACTAATATCTATCATCTATCTATCTATATATATAAAAGAAAGTCGTGTTTGTTACAACACTTATAACTCGAGAACGGCTGAACCGATTTGGATGAAAATTGGTGGGGAGGTAGCTTAAAACCAGGAGACGGACATAGGATACTTTTTTTTTTTTTTTTTTTAGGTTTAGGGTAGGTGTAGGGTAGGTGTAGGGTACGTGTAGGGTAGGTGTAGGGTAGGTAAATAGGCAGGTAAGTAGGTAGACAGCGACAGGACAACGTCTGTCGGGTCAACTGGTTAACTATAAGTCCAGGTTTCCTCACGATGTTTTTCTTCACCGATGTCAATGATGTCCAAGATAATCATAGAAAGTACAATATGAATTGAAAAAGTCACATTAGTACCTACTTGCCAGGTTTCGAACTTGTAGATTCCTCATGCATGGCGATTACACAGAAAGGTGGGCGCCTTAAAAAAAAAAAATATTTTAACTACTCAAATAACTTACGCTAGTACATAGAAGAGTATCCTAGTTTGCGTGTGTTAGGATGCCTTGCCCTTCCCCAGTTATATAAGTAACTAGTTATTTGGCTTAATTATTTAAACTTATGCTTACAAGCTTACAGGAAACAAAAATTAAAAATAAAATAAAATGCTACATGTGTAAGGATGACATATGCGCGCTACTGTGTGCGTGTGTGTGTGTGTGTGGATGTTATAGTGTGTATGCGATGGTGTGTATGTGTAAGTGTGTCTGTCCGTATTAAGGTGACAGTGAGAAGGAGTATTGGGAACATGTAAACGATATTGATGTGAAATGTCCCATAGTTAGAAGTGAAATGCTTAAGGTCGATTAACCCTTAGGCCTTAACCATTAAGCTTCTAAGTTAACGTGAAAAAAAGATACGACCGTTTATGTCGCAAAAAACGTGCATTTCGACACTCTTAAGGGAATCAAAATTTATAAGGTACTTTCCGTCGACCTAGAACTATGAAATTTAGCAAATAATATCGTCTTATACTATAAATACAGGGAAATGTCTGAAAACTATACATTTGTAAAATCACAAAAACATATATTATTTATTTATAACGAGCTTTTGTCCGCGATTTGGTCCATGTGAATGTTGGTTATTGCGGTTGCAGACGAAGTTCCGGATTAAAAAGTACCTATATGTGCTATTTATCCAAGCATTTTTTTTTTTTTTGGGACAAGCCCGCCACACTATTCCCTAACCACTGTAACTCCTGTAAGCCAGAATCAACAGTGGCGACCACCAGAAAAGCGCCAGAGCAATGAAGCTCGACGAGTCCCAGAGAAACAATTCAACTGTCTTGGATCCCGCAACGAAATTAATCAGAAAAGAACAGCGGAGGAGTAAGAAAAACATATTTTCCACTTCCCTCCAAATCAAGCAGGAGACAGAACAGAACTAGGCCAATAGGCACAAAGGGACGTTTACAACTGGAAGAAACCCAGTTGCTAAGCACCACGGATTATAATTGACATAATTAATGGGCCCTAAAAAGTGAGCTGTTTCATTAAATTTGATTCCAATAATAGGTATGGCAAAATCGCTTGAACGCACGGAAATTAGTTCTAGTTTCCACAAGGTCCGGATGTAGCCTGTACACTATCCAACATAATATTGCGTTCTTTCTGCCAAAGAATACACTCCCATAAGATATGATGTGCAGATTGTTCGTATTCACAGTCAGATGTAGAACATTGACACAAAGGCGAAGCAACAAGCTTGAAAGAAAATAATTTATTATTAAAGTTGCCATGACCTGTTAGAAATTGGGCAACACAGTGGTCCACCTCCAGCCATGTCCTGGCCAGCCGCTCACGAACGGATGGAAAGAACTGATGAAGGTGACGGCCCTTGCTAGTATCATCCCACCTACACTGCCACTCGGATAAAAGTTCCTCCCAGACGTCAGCCTGGTTGAAATAATCTAGAGATCTTAGCGCAGTCACGTTGAGTTAAAAAGTTGCTCCGTAGCACATACATCCCAAATAGGTAGCCCCATAAATAGTTTTTAAAGTTAAAAATGATAGACCCCAAGTGGCTTTAGATATACTCGTCAAGGCATAAAAGTTCTTTTTAGCTTTTTCACCAACTGTTTTTATGATAATGTCAAAAAATGAAAAGTTTTTCTCTAAGACCAGACCAAGGTAGCACACTGATTGTTTTCTTTTAACGGGAACATTATTAAATTTAATACTAGGCCATGATTTAAGAATACCTTTTAAAATAAGTTGATAGGTTTCGTGAGGTGCAAAGGTTAGACGGTTTCGGTCGCCCCACTGAGATATTAAGCGAAGGCATGTGTCAGCCAGATTCTCAAGTTCAAGCTTATTAATTCAAGCTATTTATATTTTATATTTTAATACCAAATTTCATCAAAATTGGTTCTGCCGTTTCATCGTGAAAGCGTAACAGACAGAGTTACTTTCTCATTTATATTATTAGTATGGATATGTACCTACAAATTTGTACGGAACCCTCGGTGAGCGAGCCCGACTCGCACTTGTCCGGTTTTTATTGTAATAATTAATTGTTTTTTTTTTACGCAAAAGAAATCCGTTCCGTTTTTACTATATTAAATTAGTAAATTAGTTTCTTTTATATTTAAAAAAAAAAACAGAGAACTTTGTCTTCAAAAAGTGATAAACAGGAAATCACGTTGTAAAGTGTTTTTATTTTTTACCACAAACTCGGGAGATTATTTACATATTAATCTTTAGGATGAATATTCATTATTATTAAATTATTTTACACACATGCCAACAGCGGGTGACGGTTAAAACTTTTAGTAAAAAGAACAATTAAATTTAATTTTTTATCGTTCACAGATGACAACTACATCACACCAGTAGTTAACAGCCCATACGTCGTACAATCAAGAAGATTATAGACTGTACAGCCTCATTAAATAAACGTGATAAAAATCCATACCTGTTACTGAAAATAAAGTTCTATCAGTAAAAGAATTCGTTTCTGTTTCCATTGTCTAACCGCAGAGGTCAGGTAATTTACCTTTTCCTTGATAATTGAACATCAGTCGGATTACGAGTAGCAACGATGTAGCTTAAATAATGAATCTCAATCATGTGAATACGAGTCACATACGGAGAAAATGTATACAGGGAAATTGAAAAAATACCCAAAACCTCTTAATCTGGACTTCGTATCATCACCCTGAATAACATTATATTACACATAACCCTCCTCCAGGAGAGTAATAGGGTTATGCGCTAGTAACTCTAATCTTTTACTTTCCTGGAGGAGAGTTATAGCGTAGTCACGTTGCACGTCGTCATACGCAAACACGGAAACAGACCGCCATCATTCCTTTACCCCCGCCGAGGCCCTCCGCGACGTCCCCGCCTCAACCCTTGATCGAGCCACACCACGCCCCTGAGCCTGTAGCTTTAAATTCGTCCCTCGATTGTCAAGATCCAAACCAGCCTGTCCTCTTGCATCCTACCCCAGCGACTTCCTAAGCCGAGGTTCGTACCCCACAGAGCGTGCTCTTGGCGTGTAGTCGCTTAGTTTAAAACTTTTAGGCCCTGCCAGCAGTTCTTAATTTTTAAGGCGCTTATAGTCAGGTTAGAAGCCAACAACCTCCTAGGTTGACCTTAGAGATGTAATTTCGAAAATAAAGCGGCAACAGGAAAAACGGGTCATATTAATAGGTTTGATTTCTTAATCCTGTATTAGTAATCACGATGGGATACAGTAGTGTGGTGGTGAACGTGCTGGCGTTTTCAGTGCTTGCGGTTGCATTGTCTATCGGAGACAATTCTTTGGACAATGGAGAAGGAGTGGTCCTCATGTCGCCGGAGCTAGCCCCTCTGAGGGACTCCAGGACGGACGACACGACGCAGTCGAGGCAGTTCCCGATACTTGTACTCCTTGCTCAGACTAACCCACAATATAGGCGTCTGGAGCCAGAGGCTAATCCCATAAGAGGAAACCGCCAGCCCATTTACGTTCAAGTAAGTTTTCGTCAATAAATCATTGCCGATGCTTTTTTTAATGTTTCAAATGATAAATATCGCTCTGCCCAGAAAACTCTGGCGTACACGTAAATTCAAATTTAAAACTTTATTGCTGAACACAGTAAATTGAGGTACAATATATCAACTAAGGCATGTAAAATAGAATTCGAATTGGTTTCATTTCATTTTCGCATAAACACATATTATACCTACATTTATGTTTGCTTTGTAAAGCAAAGAGACATAATGGGCGTAAAATGCACTTATCGCAATTATTGGAAGAACATGTGGTTTTTGGCTAAACAATAATTGCGATATTTTTTTATTCTGGACCATATTTGGAAACCTGATCACGGAGATATTGAAAATCAATGTTCCAACTTTTTTATACTTTAAATACTGACAACCCCTGTATTTTTGCATACACCCGTTAGTACAATGGCTTGCTTGCATGCTTTACATTTTCATAAACAGTGATTTTTCACAAGAAGAATGAATGTCATTCGCCAGCTATAAGTTTTGCTAAATGTTATTTAGTTTGAAACATACTGCTCATGTATGCCGTACCGGTGGAAAAGGACCGCGAAGGCTACGACCGCAGTTGTAGGCGACTCCCCAAAACCACGACCAATCTGTCAAGAGTGAAAGACTAAGAAGACTGTCTTTAACGGTTGTGATGTGTCTTTTTACTTGTGTTTATGATTTGAAAAAATTAAATGCGGAGGAAGTCATGATAAATCATTGAGAATAAGAATTTATTATAGACTCGAAATAAATCAATTAAAGACAATTAAATCTCAATGATGGTAGAGTCTCTTCTTCTAATTTTCATTTTTAAATATGTATTTAGGATACAAGAATTACCTTTACAATGATATTTTGTTTTATATTAGAGGTAGAGTAGTAGTGGATGCAAAAGATTGAAATAATGTTGACAATATCAGTGATGAATTATTAATTACTAGGTTTATCGGCCTTAAACTTAGCCTTTGCTACCAATTAACATTTATAATCACATCAAACATTCTTAGAACATTATCTGACGTAACACAACGTTACATTAGCAAAGTGGTTTTACATATTCATATTAAAAATTCAAGTTTAATCTACCGGGCAGCTTTCGTAAGCTTGCATACATAAGTTATTTAATATGTTTTTATTTGTGTTTCGCAGGAATTTAAAGACAGGTCTGAACGGCCTGGACACATCAGGCAGAAACGCAATGTAATTTTGAGGAAGACGTCGTACAGCTATAGCCGAGCGTATGGTGGCGGGTATGCTGTAGGCTACGCCGGTATCTCTGGAGGACAACGTTATGGCGGTGGCTACGGAGGAGGCTATGGCGGTGGCTCTGGAATAAGCTATAGCAGCCATGGCGGCTATAAAAGTAAAACCAAACTATTTAGTTTTACTTCATTCATTTACATACATATTTGAACTGTTAAGTAGTCGGTCAATTGGTTAGTTAACTTGAAACTTGTTGTCAGTTGCAAAACGTAGGTCAACCTCTATAGAGAAGAACGAGAAAGACTCCACGCGCATTCTTTTCAATCAAGTATTTACAAAATCCTGGTCATTATTCTTGTTACTTTTGTTTGTATTCATTAAGTGCAACGAAAGTTAGTTTTGATTTATAGTAGTTCCATTTATATAAAATAGATGTCGTTGTTCATTTAGAACTAATTCCTGAATCGCGGTGTTAAGATCTTCCGACGATTCCCTGTAGTAACATATGACTTTCTTTGCCACGCACCTAGCCTTCTGGCAGTTGCAGAGGTCACTTCGTTCCTCTAATGAGGCCTCCATGCCCCCCCCTAGTTCGACCCGACAAAACCGTCACTTTCGATAACGACGAAAAGGCCGAGTGCCTAGCCGACAGCCTTGAGTCACAATGCTCTCCTAGTTCCCTACCAGTAGACCAAGCGCACCTCTCCAAGGTCGATGCTGAAGTTAAACGTAGAGCCTCCCTTCCCCCCGTCGAAGACCCTGATTATCCTCTGCCTCCCGTCACCCCAGACGAAGTGCAGGATATTATCATGAGGCTGAAACCCCGCAAAGCCCCTGGCTCTGATCGCATCACCAATAAGGTGTTTAAACTCCTACCCGCCGCCCTGATAATGCTAATGACCGCCATCTTCAATGGCGCTCTAAGCAACAACATTTTTCCTCAGGCATGGAAAGAAGCCACTGTTATCGGCATTCCGAAACCAGGCAAACCCAAGTCTGACCCCTCCAGTTATCGCCCCATTAGTTTACTCAACACTCTCGGCAAAATCTACGAGAGACTTATTTATAAGCGTTTCAAAGATTATGTCGAAACTAAGAGTCTCATTCCCGACGAGCAATTCGGCTTTCGTACCGAACACAGCTGCGTCCAACAGGTCCACCGCATCGTCGAGCATGTAAGCGTTGGGTTCCAACGCGGCTTGAAGACCGGTGCGCTCTTCTTCGATATAGCGAAGGCATTCGACAAAGTCTGGCACAATGGCTTAATATACAAGCTTTACCTACTGGGTGTGCCGGATCGTCTCGTACTGATCTTACGAGACTTTCTGTCGAATCGCACCTTTCGTTATCGCGTCGAGGGGGCACTCTCGTCTCCACGTCCCATACGTGCTGGAGTCCCCCAGGGCTCCGTGGTCTCCCCTCTCATTTTCACGCTGTTCACCAGTGACATTCCAAAGAACAGACAGGCTCATTTGGCTTTATTCGCCGATGACACGGCCATTTATTGCACTGGTTCCAACCCAGTCCGCATAGCCCGCATCCTCCAAGACTCCGCAAACGCACTAGGCGCTTGGTTCCGGAGATGGAGAATCACAGTCAACCCCGCCAAGAGTCAGGCAGTGCTGTTTTCCAAACCGCGCATCAACCCATCCTTTCCCAGTCCGATATCCATGTTCGGCGAGCCTATCCCTTGGGAGAAGCAAGCCAAATACCTAGGAGTTATTCTCGACCGCCACCTAACCTTCGCGGAGCACATAAAGCAGGTGCGTTCGCGCGCCGCTTTCGCTCAAGGTCCGCACACTGTACAGCACTACCTGTCTGACACACGGTTTTCAGGTTCTTCGATACTCACCTTAATTATCTTTCAGGCTATAATTATGGAAGTGGTTCCGGCAGTGGTAGTGGTGGCGGCAGTGGCTACGGACAAAGGTTTGGTTATGGCGGTGGCGGCGGCGGTGGGGGCGGTTCCGGAGGTGTTAGAGGCCACGGAGGAGGCGGAGGCTACGGCGGAGGACATTGTGGCAACAATGGCTGCATGATCACTGTGACAGTTAATGCAAATACCGCTATTGCGGGCAGGTACGGGTATGAATTTGTCTTTCGCATACTTATCTACAAATCCACGTAGTAGCTTGCTATCGCTAGTTTTTTGTAGAATAAGAGTAAGGATGATAATCTATAAAAAGCTGTAATCATTTAGATAAAAAAATGGAAATTCCATGATAGTGTTTTTAATTTTTACCATGAACTCAGGGATTATTTACATATAAATCTTTGTATGAATATTCAATATTATTACATTATTTTACTTACATGGCAACAGCGGGCGATGGTTACTTTTATTTACAAGGTAAAAGGCACGATTAATTTTTACGTTTTTCTTTCACAGGTGACGTGTTTCTTCCGTAGTTTACAGAACATCCGTTCTACAACCAAAAATATTAAAGACTGTACACCCTCAATATGTAAACGAGATAACAATCCATGCTTGGTACTGAAAATAAAGCTTTATTAATGAGAAATCTCGTTTCTTTTTCCATTGTCTCATCACCGCAAAGGTCAGGTAATTTACCTTTTCCTTGATAATTGAATCAGTAGCCATAATTATAGGTAGCATAGCAATGATGTAGCTTAAAAAAATAATAGGTATCAATCATGAACCTTCTTGCTCGCTATGTTCTTTAAGAGACAAATTAATCATCGAGAAAATGTGTTAATTGAAGCCTATCATTTATAGTTAATTTAATACTAGAAAAATATCATAGAAAATTAGACAAAAATTACCCATTGTTGACTTGGTTATATTTCCTCCACTTGTTACTTTGTATCGATGTTTACAAATCGACCTACACGATCATAATACAATAGATTATTTTTACCTTTGACACATAGTTTTCCATTATTGTTACTCGGAAAGTCTAGATTCACATTCTGCATCAAAAGGCTAAATGTCGAAGTTTTTATTTATCCAACTTTGAAAGAATCAGCGATGAGTTATTAACAACTAAATGAGACATTCCGATTGTAGTATACGTCAATCATTAATTTTATTATACAACTATTAACTAAACATGAAAACTTGTTCGTGAGCTTAACGTTTTAATCTACGTCTTTGTATTTAACAACAAAAGTTATCTTGGTAATCTGCCACAAAAACCTTAGAACCTGTTCGTTGTTATTAAAGTATGGATCCAAACACACTCAGACGAGCATCCGGTTTATGGGAATAACCAGCTTAATACGTGCATGGACTCCGCAAATTGGCAGGCGTGTAACATCACGTTTTTCTCGTTCAACCACAAGTACTTACATATCATCTTTTTGTTCTCGTCTATAAGGCAAATTATATGCGTAAATTTTGGCGTCATATTAAAAACAATCAAATTTATCCGTTTGTCAACGTCATCGTGGGAATCGACCGTTCCGTGAACCGATCCTGCGGACTGATGGCACTAGTAGTCAGTCGGTGACGTAGAAGCGTCCGCAAGAAAACCGCGTCATATATAAATAGGTTTGCTTTGTTGGCCCTGCGTCAGTGATCGCGATGGGATACAGTAGTGTGGTGGTGAGCGTGCTGGCGCTTTCAGCGCTTGCAGCAGCAGTGCCGTCAATCGGAGACAACTCTTTGGATGGTGGGGAGCGAGTGGTCCTCGTGTCGCCGGTGCTAGCCCCTCCAAGGGACTCCAGGACGCACGACACGACGAGATCGAGGCAGTTCCCGATCCTGGTGCTCCTTGCCCAGACTAACCCGCATTATGTGCGTCTGGAGCCCGAGGCTAAGTCCTTAAGAAACCCCCAACCCATCTACGTTCAGGTAATTATTTTAGAAGATTTTTTTGTCACTTTATCATTGACGATAGCTTTTTAATGTTCTTAATGATTAATGTCGCTCTACACAATAAGCCCTGGTATACTAGTGAATGAAGGAAATAAATCATAATATGCAAGTAATGGATTTGTTTATACATGCTTGCATATTTTATTATGAATTGAATATTTATTATTGATATCGAATTAAATATGTAGGGTAAGTTTTCACACCGGTTTCTTATAGTAACCTTATATGTATGTAGACAATTTTTTTTTTTAAATCTGATCTAGGTTTGTTTGTGTTCCTGTAGATAACTTTATAATCGCTAACATAGAAACAATTTGTTTTAAATCTGAATTACTTACTTATCTATCATTATTATTATACTGTATTTTTGTTAATATTTATTTTTAAATTCCTTTAAATTTTAATTAAAAGTCATCGTTACGATAAACAAAAGGCACAGCAAGGGTCCAAACGTGATCGCTAATGAGCGGGTTTTCTAACTGATGTGAGGTTACAACCGCTTGTTAACCATCGTTAGACGTTTAATTAAATTTTCACATAAGCAGCAACATTTGTTTAAAGCAAAGCATGTCACTTTTTGTAACAGTATATGATTTGAAAATTTTGATGTGGATGAAGTAAAATAAATCATTAAGAATAAGCATTAAGTAGTTTACACAAATCAAAGCTCATCGAAAGAGTGTCTTCTAAGTTCTAAATTTAAAATTAGTAGAAACTTGTCTACAGTTTATAAAGGCTAAGTATAAAGTAGTGGATATAAAAAGATTGAAATAATGTTGATGATATTGACAATGAGTTCATCAGCCTGGATTAAGTTTAACTAATCAATATTTATAATCACAATAAACATTCCTAAGACATACTATAATATTGACGTGTGGCTACACTAGCAAAGTGGTTTTACAAATTTATAAGTTATATTTTAATGTCAAGTACCTATGCATACATTATTTGTTTTAATTTCTTTTTCTCAGAAACTGGAAGACCAAGAACAGCCTAGACAACCTGGACTCAACAGACAGAAACGGACTTTGCATAAGCATAAGTTTTTAGGTATCGGCGGAGGTGGCCTTTCCTTCGGGTTTAACGCAGGACATGGCGGCGGCTATAGTGGAGGCTATGGGGGAGGCTATGGAGGCGGATATGGAGGAGGCTATGGCGGAGGATATGGAGGCCATGGTGGCGGCTATGAAGAACCTAGCAAAACAATTATTGTTAAAGTGGTGAAAGAGCATGGTACGGACGCACTGCACAGCTTTTTGCGCACACACACACACGTTTATGTGCTTTTTGTGAACACTTTTTATGTATTTACTTATTCATTTTTCTTATCGTCCACTCGCGAAAATCCGCTAAGTATTCGAGCCTGTCTCCTCGCAATCAATGTGTCAGGTGGAGATACAGAGTATTTTTTATGCACACTTTTTCACGCACACCAGCCTCCTTGCAATTTGTTTTACACACACCACAATATTGAGTTGCCTCATTCATGAAACTATTGTTTTTAGGTAGTGCGGTATCTAGTCGGAGCGACCTATCAATAATCTAAGCGTGCACTATTGTTATTATCATGCTCAGATTAATAGTACATGATTTGTAGTTATGATTCAAATGACGGGTCTGCAGCCTAGGTGGTAGTGTATCCGACAGGGTCGCGGGTCCCAATCCCGCCCAGGGCAAATATTTGTATGTTGAGCACTTGTGTTTGCCTTTGTCTGGTTGTTTATCTATATACGTATCTATTTAAGTAGAAATTTGTGTAAGTATATGAGCTCTGTCTGACACCCATAGTACAGGGTCTGCCTAGTTTTGGGTCAGATGTCCGTATGTGAGATGTCCCCCCACATATTTATTTATTTTTATTCTAACTATATTGCAAATATACTCGTATGTGTGCTTGTAGTAGAACTAGGTTAGAAAAAGTAATAAGGGTACCTTAGAGAGCTTTAAATAGCAACTAGCCCTACCTATCATACACAACATTCAGATTCTTCGATAACTTGTATAGGTACCAGTATACTTACTTTAATTATCGTTCAGGACATGGCGGGCATCATCACGGAGGCGGCTATGGCGGCGACGGCGGCTATGGTGGCGGTAACGGTGGCGGCTACGGCGGCGGCGGAGGATATGGGGGCGGTTACGGAGGCGGAGGCGGCTACGGAGGCGGAGGCGGCTACGGAGGCGGAGGCGGCTACGGAGGCGGCGGTGGTTATGGAGGCGGGGGTGGCCACGGAGGAGGCGGCGGCCACGGAGGGGGCGGCAACTACGGGGGTGGCCATAACGGTGGTGGATGCGGTGGCAACTGCGGAGGTGGCTACAGTGGAAGCAGTGCTACTGCGACGGCTACCGCCACGGCCACTGCTCATTCGGGTAGCTACGGGTAAGAATTTCGTTATTTTACATACTTATTAATCTGCTTAGCCGTCTTTACTTGACGTCGACGCAACACGTTTACTTCTTCCATTCGATCTTGTCAACCGTCATGCTACACTGACTACCTTTCTTTCATAAAATTCTTCATACATTCTTTCCATTTTGTTAAAATTAATTCCTAATAATATACATATTACGTATAACATCAGCCTAAACCAATTAGTAGTGAAAGATGCAGATCTAGATGAAAAAGAAATAATCATCACTGTTGACAGGATTGAAGATAAAAGTACCTATAGACCTACGTGTTATGAAGAACAAATATAAGTATCCTAGCTTTGCACCACCTATGCTCACGATAAACAGTTTATCATTCAGGAAAGAGTCGAGGACTTACTAATGAATTTGCCCTGACACAACGACAATGACTGTATCGAAGTCGTTGCACTCGTATTTTAATGATGTTTTTTTTTCTTCAAAGCGTTTTTCAGCTTCACAATGCATAACAATGACATATAATTAAGAATTCATTCAGTGACATTAATTATGGTTGGATAGCTTTACCTTTGAAAGTGGTTTGTTTTTGCATCATTCTTAAAATTTTACAGTTAATGATTAAAAAAAAAACACAAGATAGTGCTTGGCAAACACATTCGTTTAGAATGTCCACGTCAGTTATAAGGCTTGCAGATGGTAATGCACTATCCCTTATAAATCCTGTTTATAATAATATGAAATTTCTCTGATACAAAAATAATTGTTTACTAGATAATGATGTTAATTTTGAATGTAGCATTGAACATTACAAAACGAAAAGTTGCTCGTCCAAATATGGTTGTACTTCTCTTTGTACTGATGTGATACCTACCAATATAATTAAGGATGACTACCTATATTGACAGGGTTAATGATTACTTTGTGAACGACCTTGCTGTATAAAATAGCACATTACCACATACCATATCATGCATAATTCAATGTTTTTTTCTCTTTCTTTTGCAGAAAAAAGCGTTAATTTCGGAGTACTCAGTGAATTAACGGAGTGTTACGAAGTGCATTGAACAAGCTGTGATTAACGGTGACCAGACGATATTCGCTACACACCAAATAGCTTTAATTACAAATATTACTTGGTATACATGTAATTTTAGACGAGTTATTAAACTGACATTGGCCAGTTTTGAACTGTATGTTTGAGGAATATGAACGTTAATTCAATAAAGTATGACTCAATGTTTTAAAAACTAGTAATTGTTTTAAGATATTTTTTGAATAGTGTCTGCAATTGGTAGTTAGGAAAGATGGATTTTTGTTTTACTTTGTGTAAATTGTATATCTTCAATTATATTCTCCACATTGGCGTTTGTACAAAATTAATCATGTACCTTTATACATATTGTGTGATAATGTATTATTTTTTTACGATTGTGCAATATAGAAAAAGGTACAAGTTCTTGAAAAGACATGCAATGTCATAGTTAATTCTTGTAAATCGGGATTCGTATATTCGGATATGACTGACATGGTTATCAAAAGTGTACAGCTAGCAATTTGTTTGTAATGTTTAATTAGTTTTCGTCAAATTACAATAATTACCTATTGTTACATGCGTAACTTGTAATTTTTGATATTATAAGTAAATTGAAATAAAGATTTTTTCTAATTTATTTGTTTTTATTTATCCTGTGTTTGTAGTGATTTGGATATCATTGAGTACTACCGTATAGTTGCGACACGCTCTGCCCCCCTCCTCACTGTTCCCCACCTAAATAAGCCGATAGCCCACCTGGTACTACCCTGGTCTGGTCACCGATGCCTATGATGTCAGAGCGTGTCGCTACTGTACGGTAGTACTAATACTTATACTGACCATTCTCAATACAATACATAATCATTTCAATACACAGCAATGCTGCCTTGCGAGGGATATATACCTAGATATGGTGGAAGTACTTTCCCGGACGAGTTTCTTCACAAAGAGCTCTACTATCTACTAATAATTAAGTTATCATTTAAATGTTAAATCTTTCATAAGCCTTACGTTTGGTTGTAGTAATTTTATCAATTCCTTCCTTGATTGGTTGTTTGTTTAAACACATCAGACTATTGCCGTCTACTGCTGAACGTAGGCCTCCCCCAGAGATCGGCAACCAACCCGGTCCTTTTGTCGCTGCCAACCTTCTTCAAATCGTTGGTCCATCGTACCGCAGGGCGTACCACACTACGCTTGCCCAAACGCGGTCTAAACTCTAAAGCGTGTCTGCTCCATCTACATCTACCGTCTGTCCGTCTGCAGACGTGGCCGGCCCACTTCTACTTCAGCCTACTGCTTCGACGCGGAATATAGGTGACTTATAAGTTCTCTGGCGAATGACTTCATTATGAATTCTATCCACCAGAGAACCCCGAGCATCGCCCTCTCCATAGCACGTTGAGCAACCTTGAATTTGTGGACCAGGCCCACGGTGAGTGTTCACGTTTCAGCTCCGTAAGTCAACACTTGTAAACGTGACGCAAGTATTTTTTTACTGGCTCTATAATTCATTTACGTGTTTTAATAGACGATTCTAGATTTAATTTAACTGCTGTTATTAATACCAAGTCATCAACTTAATTGCTCTTAAAACATACACAAAAACTTATCAATAGGTAGGTACTTCTGTAGCTACTAATTTTATAAAACTGAAGAGTTTTTTTGGTTTCAACATGTTTATCTCCGAAACAACTGGTTTGATTTTAAAAATTCTTTCACTAATAGGAAACTATATCCCTGAATTTTATGGGCTACTTAATTTAAAAAATGGGTTCCGTCCGATATACGCGAATGAATTCGCGAGCAAAAAAAAAACAATCATAAATATTTTTTGAATCATTTCTATATTATAACTTTTATACCTGGTTTTTTTTCTAAGAATTCATGTTATTTATTTCTGTTAGAAACAAAATACGTTTTCTATGAATTATGTAGTTACAAGTACACAGTCGTTCCTATGAGGCATTCACCCTGATCTCATCGATAATTACACCACCTCATGTCTACAACCAATCGCGATAATCATGTTTCTCAGTAAAATCAATGCGGAGTAAACAAGAATGTGAGGTTATTGTTGTAAAAACCACAAAGTTATGGGGAAATACTCACATTAAATAACTTGATGAATTACTTGAAGACAGTAATTAAATCCGGTCCGTGTGGTGTCGGACGTAAAGAATAGCACACTCCCAACCTATATCATCCCGTGGGTGTCGATGTCGTAAGAGGCGACTAAGGGCGGGTTGTTTCAAACAGTCGGTTAACGTTACATACGGACGTTTAAAAAGTTACTATGACGTGAGATGTTTAACGTACGTTAAAAACGGGTTGTTTCATGACATAAACATCCGTCAGTTAAAGTTATTCAAAAAGAGATTCCATAATATTTTGATGTTTGAAGTAGCTGATGGACAACATAAAATTACGTTGACTGGTCGGTTATGGTAATAGTAACTTTTTGAGGTACAACTTTGTGTAACAACCCATTTTTATGATTTTTGACTATTACCGGTTAGTAATTTATATGTAGTTGAAGCAACCCGCCCTAAGCAGGCGCGGATCTAGTCCTCAAAAAAGGTTGTGGTCCCCACTGACTTTTTTGTTGATTGAATTTCGGCAAAGTGCGAGTCGGACTATGGACTCACAGAAGTTATTGCATCCCTACAAAGGAGACGTTTACAAAATGTATGTCTATCCGGCAAAGACCTTGTACATTTACCTTGTAGACCTTGTAGTTAATTAACAATTAGCTTACAAAAATTACAAAGTGTGGCGAAAAATGTTGAAGGTCAAACTTCCAGACTTTTCATAAGTTTGGAAGTTTGACCGCCTATGCGGTATCATCTACACTCGAGAGATATATTTTTTTATTAACTTTATGTGGCTAGAGCAGGGCTGATCTATTGTGATCACCGGTTGTTTTGGTTAAAGATCGCCACCAAACCTTGCTGCTGTGATCTGCTGGATGCAGGATGCAGGATCTGCTTTGGGGCAATCTCCATTTTTTAATTCAGGCTTAACAGGTGTTTGTCCAGATGATTACTGCGCTTGTTAAGTAGTGTTCCTGTGAACATTTGCTTGTTAGCAGCAATGTCCTGTAGTGGCTCTTGCCACAATGTACAAGTTGTTCCTACTGAGTGCTAGGACTTGGTTACCATGCCAACTGTCATAGGCTTTTGATAAGTGCTTTCGAGTGTAAAATGCACGGCGACTCCTTCCATAACTTTAAGGAAGTTTCAAAGCATGATATAATCAGGGTGCTCTGAGCTAGGATTTTTGGTATGCCACAGAAGGGCTTAGGTCCCTGCTGCGTGCTGCGCACCCCCGCTCTCGCAAGTTCATCGGCACGTTCATTGCCAATGATGCCTGCATGCTCGGGCACCCATCTTAAATCTACTCTATTCTTATTGCCTAGAGTGTTTAATTTGGCCATGCATTAGTCTACCAATTTCGATGAGACTATGTTCGAGTCCAGCGCTAGTAGATATACCTCAGCTTGGAAAATGGAGGCGCACTGCCCCAGGTTTCAGTAGTCTGTTGAAGAAATTTCCACGGAATATTGCTTCTCAAATACATGCCGCACTAGCATGGCATCAGTTGTCATGCTGACGACGATAATTTCCTGTATTGAGTCCTGTAAAGTCCTCAACTGCGGCCCTAGATCTTGGCCCTGTACATAAGCAGGGCATTTAGTGCCATCCCAGGACATGTTGACATAACTCCTGTAGCGATTAGACTGACAGTTATCTGAAGACTGTCTAGTTTTTTCAGAGTGAAACTATTGTAATTTTATAAAGCTGAAAAAATTGTTTGTTTGTTTGAATGCCCTAATCTCCGAAATTACTGGACCGGTTCTGAAAATTATTTTCACCAATTGGAAGCTACGTAACCAGTGAATGTTATAGGCTGTACTTTATTATTAAAATTTAAGAATCCGTAAGAAAAATTACATGAACAAAGTCGAGGGGAAACTGCAGTTATTTTAAAAAGCGCCTGCATTAATATGAATAAATTTAACTTAACTTAGCTGTTAGGTGTAACTTTATTGCAAAATTATAGGAGTTTCGGTTTAAAATCATTTAATTCTCTAGACAAGAACTTTACTTACATTTTGAGAAAAGTATTTCTATAAGGATAATAAAATATAGTTAATCCAATTTCCACTAACCGCAAAAGTCATATAAAACAATACAATTAAAATATTTAAAGAGACATTCGGTGCAAGTACCTTTGTATTTTTAACGCGTTCGTCGTTCTTTTTTTTGTAACCTTAGGATAACAGTTCCAATAAGTATTATTTAGTTTCACCTAGGTAAAAATATAAAATAAAATCTCAATATAACAGATTTTCAAAAACGGTGAATGTTATTTAAATACTTACATCTCTAATTTTACAGATTATCTATTAAGAGCAAAACGCCTCTTCGCTGTTTCTCAGTGTTCACAAGTTTTTAAGAGGCACTTTTAGGTACCAAGTTCTGGATTTATTCTAGAACTAGTTTATATATCGATGAGGTTGTTTGCCTGGCACTCGTAGAGTGCTGACGTTTTCAGTTGGATACAATAATTCAATTCAGTTCTTGATTTAATTTATAGAAACCCTCCGTCTCGTGGGGACTGGTATTGTAAAGCTAATCGCCTTTAAGCTTTAGTACTACTTATCATGCAGTGTATAAAAAATAAATGATTAAAATATTTTGGCTGTATTTAATAACATTTTAGTTAGTTTACAACTTAGAACGCCTGTCCGTCGATTCCTCGTATGCTTAGGCCACATCTGCGTGTATCGTCACGATGCTTCGCGCCATGACACGTGACACGCAGATGTGACTGGCCATTATCGGCTATCGTCGCGAACATTCGGGCTGCGTGTGTGTTATCGCGCGGGTGGCGGTACGTCAAAGGGTTTTAGCGCGCTAACACATCGCGCTGCGTGGTCAGACGTTGCGTTGTTAATTTCGGCCGTTGTTTTCGATGAGTTCTGGAGTGGAGTGGAGCGATGAAATGGTACTGTAATTCCTCCATAATTATGAAGCTGAGCCCATCATATGACGTCCTGCCCATGAATGACGTCATCCCAACGATAACTCACGTGATCGAAATTCAAAAATGGATTACGACGAGGCGTTAAATATTGTAGAAGGAGATACGATACGAAATGTTTGTAACTTGGCTAAGGGTGCCAGTAATATATCAGTGAAAGCATAACAAATCATCTCACATTTATAAATAAGTATTAAGGGCGCGTATTCGATTTAGCGCATCTCAAAATCGAAACGATTGCTAGAACAGCGTAGCAGCATTGACACCCACTAGTACAATACAATGGTCTGTTTGTGTGCATCAGAAAAAAAAATACGCACGAATCGTTGAAATTGATCGGCAAACGACAGCGCGCGATGTTTTACAGTGCTTTTTAAAATAATAGTCTAAAATAAATGAGTACGTATCACAGACTGAAAATTAATATTCTGTATATTAAGCATAACGTTTATTTTCATAAAATAAATATATCAGTCATGTTTTTATTCAAATACTGGTAAAAAAAAAAGTTGACAAAGTGAACCGATTTTGTACTTTTTCAACATTGTTTTTGAATACATAATAGTAATATTTTCATAATTTTGGCTCTGTAATATACTTTAAAACTATATATCGTATTGGAAAAACGCAAAAACCATAATATTTTGGCATACTGTAATGGTTGTATTCGTCTTGAAATTTAACTCTGACGTCTATTTTCGTAAAAGGCTATGAAAGGATTATCTTCGCTTTAAAAAACCATAATTTATTAAAAATTATACTTTTACTCTGTAGTTCCCTAAATCAAGACTTAATCTTTCTAAAACTGTAATTGTCTTTAAATAATCTGCTCATATCATTACGATATTGCTCTGGGCAAAACCCGAAAACATGAAGTTTTCGTCTCGAATCGAATACATGCTCTTAAGTAATAAAAATGCATCTAGTGAAATAGTTGAAGTCTCACAATGGGTATTGATAAGGGCGTTTACTGCATTAGATAGATCATCCCCAGAAGCTTACTTTTCAGTTCAGGGGAGTTTGATGGTGTAGCGGCCTAAATACAGCCCATTGCTTGCTGGCCATTTGTAAAGTGTCTTAAGGACCATGGTTGACATCTTGATAAAGAAGAAATTGTATTTAGTAAGTCATTGATGCTAAAAATTTAATTGTCTAATAGGGTATTTTACTCTATATTATGAGAAAAAATCTATGAATATATTATTAAGATAGTTTAGGCAAAAAGCAGTGGGAAAATCTTAGTTTTAGTTCAAAAATTACCATTATAATTTATTAAATTTAATTCAAAGTTTTCAGTTTTTTTAATCTGTTTTATAACACCATGAAGTAGTAGCCGCCATGTTATTACGCCGTACGGCTGTGGGAACAAAAAATTGAAAACTGTCAGTCAACCGATTGGCGTATATAGGCTACTTTTATTATTTTCGTAACCAACGTAATTTTTTAATTATTACAGCAATAACAAAATATTATTTTTATTATTTTTAAATTATATTTATCATATATAATAACAGCGCATTTGTTAACCAGCGAACTGACGTCATTTTCGCAGAGCAATATGGCGTCCACTACGAGGCGTTTTCGTCAAACTACGCGCGAAATTTGAAATTTTAAAATTTAAATGCATTTTTATGGCACTTATCGATTGAATAAAAATATTGTGGTTTTTTTTTGGTGGCATATTAGCGCTACAGAATTTAATTGAGACACTTTTCAAAAATGGGTGTATTACGATTCTCTTTTCAAATATTGGTTCATGGTCAGTCATTTTTTAACCTGCACTTCCATTCATTACGCGTAATGTTGCAATTCACTTTGTTAACTCTATTGAGTTAATACTATATTATGCTATTAACACCTCGGTTCATGCACATACAAATATGTCCGTATCTTGCACGATTCTTCATTCATTCCAAGAATAACCATATTTTAATATTATACGATTACTTGGAGCAATAATTTAGTTTAATTATTATAATCACCGAGGAACATCAAAAGCGTAAATGAAGGGTTATCATTTGAAGTCTGGACAATCAATTATAATTAAACAGTAAAGATTGTAATGGGGAGATATTCTGAGAAGAGTCAATAAACCTTTAAACCTATATAGACGAAAACAATAATTATATTACTCGTAAGTGCGTTTGACAAATAAAACCGGAAATAAAAAGGACCACCTAAAAACTACGAATAATTGGATGTAAGATCGAAAATCGAAGATCAATCCTAAATTAATGTGAGTAATGTGTGTCATGTGTATGTGTAAGCTGCTGTTATTGGTTGTTATTAATTCTGTTAGCCAATCACAGCGCTTTACGCCCGCTTGACATTTGTAGGTCACATTAATTTTTCGTTACTCGAGACCGATGGAAGTAATAGAGGAAGGCCTTTTCCCTGCAGTGGAACATTACGGGCTGAATGATTACATTCAGGTGGTCCGTTTACTTGAACGATAATAATAGTAACAATAATTTATCGTTCAAGTAAACGGGGGTTAGTATAAAAGAATTATAATAAATGAACTTGATGACTTTTACAGCTACTATGATCCTTTAGATGTAGATAAATCAGTTATCAACAAAGTCTTTATAGTATGAGATTTTGCAATGCAATGAATCACTTATTACGTACTTCCATTGTAGCAAGTATTATAATTATTCGACTATAGACTTAAACACAACCCAAGTGTCGGAAGTTTTGTTGAAATGTTGTAATAATATTTATAAGCTAATAAATACCTTGAGAGTTAAATATTAACTTAATGATAAATGACAGTTACTTGACAGACTATGTTTTATATTTTTACGAAATTTTGATTTACAAATTACTATCAAACATTTTTATCATTTGTTAGTACTGCCAAGTACTCTACGCACCAGGGATGTGCATTTGTTTTTGGCTGCTTTAGGCCTGGACTCCACCGAAACGGAGAGGCGAGGAGATGTCTCGTAAATAACCAATGGGACACTGTATTGCGTTGAAACTAAGCGGTGAGATGTGAAAATAACGTAAGCCGATTGGTTGTTCGAGACATCTCCTCTCCTCTCCGCTCCGGTGGAGTCCGGGCCTTAAGCAGTCAAAAACAGGATGGCAGGATGTTTGTAACTCTTTGACGCTTAAACGGGTGAACAGAATTAGCTGTCATTTTTCACACATAGCTATTGATGTAGGACACTACATAGGTACCTACATAGATAATTTTGTATCCCGTTTTTATTCCCGTGGGATAATTTGGGAGTCTGGCTTAATTCTGAACTCCTATGCAAACGAAGGCACATGCAGAACCTGCACTATTTACATACAAAAATCTATTCCATAACATTGTAGGAAGAATCAATTAAAATTATTGTTTCCGTGAACTTACATCCTGATACTAAGTAATACTCGTAGGTGTATATTTGAGTCTACATCATGGCCGTGCAACTTTGAAAGTGTAGTGCTATCAAATAAAACCGTTATTAATGTTCGTTAAACGTTGCGGGTTTTGCACTCAAATTGGATAAAATAATAATAATACCAGCCTCTTCTCATGCAGAGAAGACACGAGCATAAATCACCAATTCACCACACTTGCTCTAGGCGGATTGAAAATTTCAGACTACATAGTTATTATAAAAGAGAGTCCTTCGTCGCGTCTTTCTGTCTATATGTCGCGATAAACTCAAAAACTCCTAAAAGGATTTTAATGCGATTTCCACCAATAAACAGGTGATTAATGAGGATGGTTTAAGTGTATAATTTGTTAAGGTTTTGTGTAAATTGTTTGAAATATGATGATAATACCTATCTGTGCGAAGCCCGCTCGGGTCGCTTTATTTTAAGTCCAGTTTTCCTCACGATGTTTTCCTTCACCGATGTTAGTGATGTCCAATATAAACTTAGAAAGTACATAATGCAGTTGAAATGGTCACATTGGTAAATAGGATATGGGCCTGCGACAATGATGCCGATTCCCTTGTTTACAAACTAAATTAAAATTAGGCATTTGGCATCTCTTACTAACAGGCAGCTGAAGAAAAGGACGGCGACAGACAATGACTAAGTTAGAGATGTCAAATTAGTTTTTCCCTTGAACTTCGCAGTGTTTTTTTAATCAATACGTTCTGAAATGACAACTATAATTGTATGAACATTTTAGATCAACTTAAAGTTCTTATTAATATGTCTCCTTCTTGTTTTATTGGAGAGAAAGAGATATAAATAGCTTAAAATTTAGTTCGTGCACAACAGAATTGGCACCATTGACTGCGTAGACTGTTAAATTTAGCCATGCACTGACAAGACCCAAATGTACTCTAAATAAGCTTGTCCTATACATGCGAAATTGTGTTTGGTTGCTCCGCTTTAATGGCATGGCATGGCATATTGAAATTTAGTATAGACTAAGCTCGAACCCCTAAAAAGGAGGCTACTTTGTAATCCGCAACTTGGTCTCCATCCGCGATTACCGAAATACCGACATTCACGCGAACGATATTGCGGGCAAAAGATAGTTCAAACGAACATATTTTTAGCCAAATCTATTGCGTCTGTCGCAGCGAAAAAAAATTTTAATCTTGAATATACTTCTGAGAATTAAATTGTTTTGGCGTGGTAAAGTAACCTCTTCAAATGACCTTTCAGCAAAAATATCTATATTTCTGATCAACATAATTATTATGTTGTTCAAATGAATAACAATAACGTAAGTTGAATGAAAGACGTGACCTAGATTATCATCACTTAATTGCAAATTATGAGCGACACTGGGTGCCTGAGAATTGATTGGACAAGCATTCGAAACATAATATATGTATTTACTATTAGCTGGTGTATTATAAGGTACTAGAGAGAGGTTCGTGCCTAAGGAAAAGTCTAATGGACTATTCGGTCATAATTAATCCCAACAAAAACATTTTCACGTAAAATGATAATAAATCTCAGCGTAATCGGTGTACAAACATTAAAAAAAAATATATCAATCGAATAGAGAACCTCCTCCTTTTTGAAGTCGGTTAAAAATGGGGATTAATCATTATACACACCTAACGGCTGACCAAGACGTAATGTTCTAGATAGCATGATAGATGATAGAGATACATGTAGTCGTATGTCAAAGAATTCGTAGTTGGCTATCGCGCTGCATGTCGAGGGTTCGGTTTCCGCACGAAACAAAAAATATTTTAATGGTAGACGTTCCGATAATGGTTATTTGTGTATGTGAGTTATATGTTTCACGTTTCAAGAGTAATTCCTAGAGTGAGGCACTTTTTTTTTTAAAGACAAAGTGCACGATGCCTAAGTTCAAAATTTGGTATACGCGGAAGTATTACCGTAATTTAATAAAATAAATATTTAATTTACATTAATGTACAATATTTCAATGTTCTAACCTTGAGGACTGATGAAAGCCTAGGCGAACTTTTACTCGCCCTAGAAAATATTAAATGGAATATAATCGGCCTGGCCGAAGTACGTGGTCTCGGAGAAAAAATAGAAGATTATGGACAGTTTGTTTTATACTACAAAGGAGAAACAGCTGGACACTATGGCGTTGGCTTCTTGGTATCAAAGGACCTTAAAAACAACATCGACGAGTTTATAGGTATCTCTGACCGCATAGCTGTATTGAACTTATTGATCCCGCCAACCTACGAAAAATGGTCAATCATACAGATATACTCACCGACTGAAAACTCCAGCAAAAGTGGAATTGACTCCTTTTACAATAAATTAAATTCAACGTTAATAAACCTAACATATAAAAACATCATCGTAATGAGAGATTTCAATGCACAGATAGGCAGCAGGAGAAATGGAGAAGAATTAGTCTTAGGCCAGTACAGTTACGGGGAAAGAACGAGAAATGGAGAGAAACTTATCGAGCTCGCCCATGAACATCACCTAACCATCCTTAACACCAAGTTCAAAAAACGCAGAAGTAAAAGGTGGACTTGGACATCACCAGGGGATAGATATAAGAACGAGATAGATTACATCCTCACTAACAGAAGCGAACTATTTTCGAACTGCGGTGTAATTCAAAACCTAAACTTCAACAGCAACCATAGGATGCTCAGAGCGACACTCCAGACAAAGAAATCCAGACATACTAGACCATTCAAAGTTAAACCGAAACAAATTAACCTGGTAACGTCAAAAGAAGAACTGAAAGAAAAACTACATAACTTCAGAGAAATCACAGAAGAGTTAGGCACACAACAAAAATTCAATAAACTAGAAAAGCTGCTCCAGGCAAAGAAACAGGATAAATCAACCAAATCACAAACTAGCGGAAAGTTGTCTGAAAAAACAATTAAACTACTACAAGACGTAACGTGACAACTTATTAAGTCTCTCCTGACTTAATAAGTGGTCACGTTACGACTAAAACTAAGAGGAAACAAATTGCTAAGCTCAGTAAGGAAATTAAAACAAATATGAGAAAAGATCGCCGAACATTAAGAATGAAAACTTTTGAAAAACACATCGCTAAAACAGGCGGAGTTAAAAAAGCGATCAAAGAACTTACAGACAAAAAGGACTGGATACCGACTTTAAAAAACAAAGCAGGAAATATCAAAACAAAAAGACCAGACATTATCTCTGTAGCTAAAAAGTTCTACAAGGAGCTGTACTCGAAACACTATACAGAACAACCTACTGTAATGATCAATATATGTAGAAGCAGTACCTAAAATACTACAAGGAGAAGTAGAGAGAGCTCTATTGTCACAAAAGAAAAATAGGGCCCCAGGGTCAGATAATATCACTAACGAATTTCTTATACATGCCAAAGATATTATGATACCAATCCTTGCTTACCTCTTCAATGATTTAATGGAAACCGAAGACATACCGGAACAATGGACCACCTCGACAATCATTCTATTACATAAAAAGGGAGATAAAAACGATATTGGGAACTACAGACCGATAAGTCTCATGTCCAACATCTACAAAGTCTTTGCAAAAATAATATTAAACCGCATAACTCGAGTCCTGGACGAGAACCAGCCAAGGGAACAAGCAGGGTTTAGAAGTGGATTCTCAACAATTGACCACATCCATATTGTTAGACAGGTTTTTGAGAAGTACAAAGAGTACCAGCTAACATTCTATTGCTGCTTCGTAGACTACTGTAAGGCATTTGACTCCCTGGACCACGAAAATATATGGCAGGCTCTAAAAAACCAAGGAGTAGAAGGTAAATACATAAGATTGATCCAAAACATTTACAAGAACAGCACTGCCCGGGTGAAACTAGAGAAGGAAGGAGAAGGGATTCAGATTCAAAGAGGAGTTCGGCAGGGCGACCCGCTTTCACCAAAACTCTTCGACAGTCCTAGAGGACATCTTCAGAGAAATGCCGTGGGAAAAATTAGGCTTGAATATCAACGCGGCAACGGCGAAAACTTAACCCATCTTCGATTCGCAGATGACCTAATTATATTCGCGACAAACCCAGTAGACCTATAAACAATGCTCAACGATCTAGATAAGGCAAGCCGTAAGGTAGGACTATCAATGAATACACTAAAAACAAAAATCATGTCTAACGCAGAAGAAGTACCCACTGTAGTCAACAGCAACCCTATTGAGTATACGAATGAGTATATCTATCTTGGCCAACTGATATCCACCGATGAACTTATGACAAAAGAAATTGCAACTAGAATAGGGAAAGCTTGGAAGCGATACTGGTCCCTCAAAGACATAATGAAAAACATAGAAATGGCTATGCCCATAAAAGCCAAATTATTTAATACTTGCATACTGCCCATTCTTACATATGGATGCCAAACATGGGCGCTAACAAAGTTTAACTTAAAAAAACTAGAAGTCTGCCAAGTCGCCATGGAAAGGAGCATGCTGAACATACGAAAAATTGACAAGATAAGAAACAGAACTATCAGAAAATTAAAGATTTAACTGTCAAAGTGAAAAAACTAAAATGGAGATGGGCAGGTCATACCATAAGGGGAAAGGACAAGTGGAGTAGAGCTATGACAGAGTGGTATCCAAGGGATGGGACCCCCAAAAGAGGGAAACCGTTTAGAAGATGGGCAGACGAGATTAAGAAGGCAGTAGGCAATACAAATATATGGACAAGAACAGCAAAGGATCGAACAAGGTGGAGAGAGCTGGAGGAGGCCTTTGCCAAAAGGCAAACAGACAGTGAAACTGAAATAGATTAATATAAACTAATACTTTGTAACACTATTGTCTGAATAAAAGGGTGTCCCCTTGTTTCGCAGACAGAAATTTCATAGAATTTCGTTTCCCAGAAAATGTTTAACATAATATTTGGTTCTCGTATTTTTATTTCGGCTATTATTGTTTCAAAGACTATTTACTTCAATGAAAAATATTTCACAGAAACACAATTCAATGAATTTTTAATCACATTTTTTTGTTTAACAAACTTATCAAAAAGAAGAATTCTTTTTTTTAACGAATATTGTTTGTTTATTGTATTTTTCCATGGAATTTATTTCAACGAAAATGTATAAATAGACAAAAACAAAAATGTTGTCTTAAAAAGTCAATATGTTGTGCTACCAAAGTTAATGACAGAAACGAATCTCTGCGAAACCGACTCCACGTAGTCTTGTCTGCCCTACACCTAGAGTGTAATTTAAATCTGCGTAGGCGTGAAGGGGCGAGGCGGCCTGTGAGCTGAGGAGCAGGTGGTTTTAACGCCCGCCGCCGCGGCTGAGGCTGGCCGGCGCAGCCGGCCAGTAAGCCGAAGCTGCGGTGGTGAGCGTGAATACCATCTGCGACGATAAGCTCGCGTGGGACCGCCGGAGCCGTGACAGAAACTATTCCTGCTGCATGTTGCATGCTCGCTTGCATGGTGCATGCTTGCTTGCATGTTGCATGCTTGCTTGCATGATGCATGGTTGCTTGCACGCTGCATGCTTGCTTGCATTCTGCATACTTGCTTGTACACTGCATGCTTGCTTGCATCCTGCGTGGTTGCTTGCACGCACGCGCATTAAGTTTGGTTAGAACTGAGAGTCCCATTCCTGGGAATAAGTTTTATATTAAATAAAAAATATAAGGATAAAGAATATTTGATTTGTTATTCTATGATATGATTATTCTAACAATAAACTTTATGTGAAACAAAAATCAATGATTTGAATATCTTGAAAGTAAGTGTTCTGCGTATTGATTATTCTATGAAACGAAATTATTAGAAAAATTTTATGGAAACCGAAATTCTATAAAACTATTAGCTATGAAACAACGTACAACCGAATAAAAGGCTATTTTATTTTTTTATTTTTATTATAATGTACAATATTTATACGAATAATAAAAAAGGAAAACCTATAAGTAACTATGAAAATAATTGTAGTCGTTGTTTTGCCCAAATTATTGAAGTTTTTGCTAGTCCGTAATTTATTACAAATCTTAAATTCGTGGGTTCAATGATTGCAATCAGCAAATCGATGGTATTTTGGTTTAATTGGCAGTCGTGATCTACACTTCACAGGGCACTGTTGTTGATAAACAATGATAACGACCATCGATACGTAGGTTACGGTCGAGAAGTGAGTCATGTAATCGCTGCTTTATTTTTATCATAGCTTGTGCCTGCGACTTTGGTTGCGGGAAATTCAAAATTCGAAAAGTATACCAATTATTACCGTAATACCGACACTTGACAAGATTGTAGAAGGATAATTTTATTAAGTACCTAGGCGACCGCTATGCTCGGTATTTTTATTTTCGTGTTTTTCAAAAATGAAACCTAGCTAGATCGATTTATCGCCTCCGAAACCCCTGCATACTAAATTTCATAAAAATCATTGGAGCCGTTTCCGGGAATCAGATAATAAATATACAAGATTTGCTCGTTGAAAAGGTATTACTTACATAATATTAATAACTAGCTACTTCCAGCGATTTCGCCTGCGTAGTCTTCAGGAAAAAGCCAAAGTTCTAAACTATCCCCCGGGAACAAAAAAATGGGACTAACAGTATGCTATGTGTTAAGCTAGCTCATTCAGGTATATCAAATATCAGTTAGTTCCGTTCAGCCATTTAAGCTTAAGCCATTAGGAAAGAGTAACAAACCTCCATCCATCCATTCTTACAAACGTTCGATTTTATAATTTTTCGATTTAGTGTTTGAAACAGGATAGGATAGCAATGTTGTACTTTTGTATTTGTCCATTGGGATAAAACCAATTCAGATTAATATTAAATCTACCCAAAACCAAAAACAGTGAAAGCTCTGGTGGAATTAGTAGATTTCGTTCCACTACGATGCGTAAACTAAGAAACAAGAAACTCCTGCCATGGCACTATGGCAGTAAGTTTCTTGCAGCCACAGAAACACGAGTTTTTTGAAGGTCCCCAAAAGAGCCCTAAAAATGTACAATCACCTACCTATTCAAATATTAGTACTCCCGATTGTATGTACAGTCGAACAAATTATTTGGTATACCTACAGGCAACAATATATTTTATCTTTTTATTGCATTACTTACCAATATTCAATTATATTTTGAGTGTATTTACTGGCGAACTTATGAAAATTATTGACCATACAGAAAAATCTCAACATTATTAAAAAAGTAGTAACTAGTTAGCTGTACACTTAGCAACTTGTTCTACTGTACCTACCTATATAAATACTGGCTAATTCCCACGGCCAAATAATTCAATTAGCCAAATAGTTTTACAACCGGAAAATCTCATCTGGTAGTAATCTTCCGAATGATTAAACAGTTCAATGTGAGATTTAGTTATTGTTCCGTCTTCTATGCTAATATTATAAATTTAAAAATACATAGTTTGTATTTTTTGTTTGTAAGAGGTAGGTAATCTCTGGAAGTCACAAAAAATGTTTTACTGATATAAGCTATACTATTGCTGAGCGTCATATACCATATGTTTATGGTATATTACTAGTTGCCTTCCACGCGGACGCAGTCGCGGGCAGAAGTTAGTTATGAATATTTTTATTAACTGAAACTAAACATGAATTATAATTGATTATATAATTGGTAGGTTTTAGTTTTGATTAGTCGGCCTCGGCCTTATCATTAAAAGCGGCCAAACCATCATAATTCCCATACAAACACTCGTACGTGATTTTAGGATTACAAGCATAGAAATTTTCCTCCTGATACTTTGAACACACAGGTATCTTAAGGTTTAAATCTTGGTTTATATTTAATAAAAATAAACCTTTTATGAGAAACGAATTCAGTAAAGATGCACAATTGTTATCTGAACTTTGGCCTTTCATTAAATATATTCATACATTCAAAAAGTAAAAAAAAAACATTGTTAAAGAAACCTCGCACATAAAATGGAGTTTCTAAATGATAACTATACATTTTTTCCAAAAACTTTTGAATGGAACAAGTTTTGTGAAATGTTCGTTCGATATTATCACATTCTCGCTCACTCATTTATTTTCGAACATGGCGTTGGATGAAACAACAAATTTTTCAATAATGCTCACGTTGATGAACGGGACGGACACGATGACGGGGAAGGACCCTCTTAAGCTGTTTTAATTGACATACATTGTATTAATACATTTATAATAACAATACGTAGGTAGGTACTGTAGAGACTTGCCCGCCAACGAGGCTTTATGTAATGAAGCCATAACTATTTAATCTATGGTTAGAACCTACTGGATGCTTTAGAATATATTATTTGAATTATGTAGAATATAGCTTTCATACTATGACATGTTATGTCAGGGAGACCGACGGCTCGACTAAGAGCGTAGGTCGTGTAAATCTTACCTCTCGTTAATCTTATTAATATAATCTTCTACAAGTTATTCGTACCTTTCATTTAACGTAGCGTAGTCCTACAATGGTTCGTAAAGGTGCAAGTGTAGCATAAACGTTACAAATCTTCGCTGCTATACCAGCGCAATCATCAATCTGGCCCTCTTAATAGGCCTTCCAGCTACTCCTGCTGGAATATTATATGCTCTGGGGGCGAGCACTCGCTTTTCGCATCTGAAAAAAAATACTTCTACCCGGCGCCTCTCGCCAATTTGTAACGTTTATGCTACACTTGTTACAGTACCTACCTTAGCATTTAGGTTTATATGCAAGTTAATTACGCATCACTCGATACCCACGATTCATTGACGTATTTTAAAGTTCCTAGGTCAGATAAACAAGCTTTCATTATTAATTATCGAGACGAAAGCGTCACAGGTCCAAGTCCTGCGATACTAGAGTCCATTTACACTACGATCCAAGTCCGCTGGCGACGAGGTAGAGGTAATAAATATGTTCAGAGATCAAGGTTTCCACATTATTGTAATGTCAATGAGTTTATACACTTAGTATACTCAAATTTGAAGTTGATCGGAAGAGTGAAAGTGAAGTAAATTACCATTGTGTAGGTAAATCCTATTCCATCAATCAGAAAAGAACTGATTTATCTTCAAAATAGGTGGACGATTTTATATGAGACAGGTCAGAACCGCCTTAAGCACACAACAAACTTTTTATGCGATACACAATGATCAACTATCACCAAAAGTATAGATTTTATTGAGATCTCACAGACTGTGAATCTCGCCCTTTGGGTATCAAAAACTTTGAAGCGGAGTGATAAAAGCAGGTCGTTTGGTCGCCGCAGAGTTAATGGCATGAAAATCTGTCAATTACATGAGCCCTCATGTGTGACATGGAGAATTCACAGTCTATTCAAATATTGAGGTTCTGTTATAACGTGTAGCGAATTTTTAAGTAAGTAGTCAATAACTCCTAAGTATTATAATTTAGATTAGCGCAAGATTCGTGTCGCGTCGTCGCAATAAATATTCGAAAATTCAAGTTATGAAGAACTGTATTGACCACATTGTTCAGTTTAAAAACATCGCGATGATTAAGGTAAACTAGACGTAACGATTAAACAGAGAGCGCGCGCGCAGTGTTGCGAACCGCACGAACTTTATCGCGATAAAACCCTTTGATGTGCTGCAATTTACCGACAACCGAGCGAAGGGTATTCGAGTTCGCTTGAATGAATCGCGATATGACGAATTGCTTGTCAAGATGTGTCGCAACAACGCAAATCTTCGCATTATCGTGACAAAATAGCCGTAGCATCTAAGTCAATTGGGATGACACTAAAAAAAATTGAAACTGTTGTAGATACAAAACTGATAGCGCCTTTTTGTTTCACTTAGGCCCACTTTCGCCACTTGCACTTGCGCGTTTATCAATTTAATCAAATCAGCAAATGTAAGTACCTACAACATGTTTGCAATAAACTGATATGATTTGATTTGATTTAGTTGTTTACATAAGGTTAAACTACAAACACTTATATCATATATGTAGGGCTCGCGTTTACCGTGTTAGTAACTAAGTCGGAGTTAGTAAGATAACCTAGACTGGTGCAAGCTGACCTTCACTACGTATTATTAATTCAAATTAAGTTCATGTTTGCTCAGGCTAACCTCCGGAACTACTAGTCCGATTCTGGAAATTCCGTCCGATACTGGGGCGAGTCGCTAGTACCTATGCTATATCTTACTACTTAAAAATTACGCATGCTAAAGAAAATTCACGAGGACGAAGTCGCGGGCATAAACTAATATCTAGTAAATTAAGTAAACAATAGATAGTTGTTAGAAAATGTTTATTAGGGAAGGAAAACTATTATAAACAACTAGCTGACCCGACAGACGTTGTCCTGTCCATATCTACTAAACATTGTTTGTAAATAATTGTTTATTAATATTGTCCGTGTGGTGTCGGACGTAAAGAATAGCACCATCCCATATCTTCCCGTGGGTGTCGTAAGAGGCACTAACCAGAGAATGGGCAGCAGCGTTCTCTGTGACTTTGTAACAACCATACTGCGATCGCCAATCCGCCTGCCAAGCGTGGCCATTATGGCAAAACCCCCCTTTGGGGAGGCCTATGTCCAGCAGTGGACGTCTTTAGGCTGAAATGAACTACTTACTTACCTGCCTATCTACCTACCCTACCTACCCTACATACCTTACATATCCTACATACGCTACATATCCTACATATCCTACATACCCTAAATACCCTGCATACCCTCCATACCCTACATACCCTCCATACTCTACCTACACTAATTGCGCCAATCCTCCAAAAAATTAAGAAAATAATACGTCATCTATGAATAATTTTTGGGTGAAAAAATGAATACGTTATATAAGTAAGTATTTTTTTTTTTGTTTTTGTTGATTTATTGAATATTCCGCACAACTATATTACTTAGTTTTTTCTTTCATATTCTTCTTCTCCTTACAATAACAAACTCAACAAAAATAGAATTAGCGAAATTGGTCCAGCGTGATGCCGTGACCAAGGGAAATAGAGATTCATTTATATACATGTCGGAGATGGTTTATTAATCACAATTGTGGGTGTTAACTAAATTTGTTATGATTTGTTTCTTATTGTTAATTTATGTGATTTTACTATCAATTATTGTCTATTAATTCGAAACATGATTTATTGTGTGTGCTCACTGATTTGTGGTTACTTTATTTCGATAATTATTATCGATGGTTTTATTCAAAACAATTGTTGACACGTTATTTTGAATGTAAAACGAATTACTTTATGAAATCACTATTGTTTATTCATGACAATTATCATTGTGTTATTTGATTACAGATCTTATTAGATTCAGCACATTTTAGTGTTTTGTATCAAGTAAACGCGTGACGCACTTCCGTGCGCATGGACAGACTTGTATGGAGAGGTTGCAAGGTGGGGGGCATCGCCTTATAAAAGAGCGTGCACTCCGTAAGTATGGCAGTCGATCCTCGGATTCGACTCAGTAAAGAGTTCCTGCTCCCGACAATACTGTCGGTTTACCTGGTACAGCGCTGCTGTATATTCACATAGCTGTATAGGCTTGCTGCTAGCGAGCGATACACTTTGTATTTGGGTGGCTTATGCTACTTTACGAACTATAGACGTTAAGGGTTTGTTCGTTTATCATTGGGTGGCTTAGGCTGCTGTACGAACTGTAAACCTCAAGGGTTTGTTCGATTATCATTGGGTGGCTTCGCCACTGTACGAACTGTGGGACCTTAATGGTCTGTTCGATTAACTGTATTGTTGCTGTACCTTGAACTTACTTTATTCCTGTTACTGATTACCATTTGTATTGTGTTTTCTTTACTAATAGTGTGTAATTGTTTTCACAGGTATGTTGTTTATCCCTAATGGAATAATGGGAACGCCCATACTCCTGACGATGTACTATACCTACCGCTCGGCACTCCTCCTCGATCGCTCACTGACGATCCGACATACATATATATTGAAAGATAAGTAGCAATAGCCATGTTCCAAAGATCCGTTTATGGTCCAAGACTAACAACAATCCTTCAACGATTGTTATTAGTCTCGGACCATAAACGGATCCGATAATGTGATCCATCTATCTGATAGACTTGCGCCCTTATTCACGTAATTTTATGACGCGCCGATGTAGTTGTAGTGCAGTTGCAGTTAAGTTCAAGTTTGAGTGATAAACGGTATTCTTGTAATCTTTGAACTGCACGTAAGCTGCGCGTGAACTGCACGTCAACTGTACGACAACCAAACTCTACCAAACTTACTTATGGTGTAGCCACATGAGAGAAAAAATATTACTCACTAAATAATTGAATATAATTTATTACATTTCAATGAATATGACGTTTTTATAATATTAAAATAATACCTTAGAACAGATTTGAGTGCTTTTTAACTGTCATTTTGAGACGTCAAACGAATAGTAGAATACCGATCATGTTGCGTTGCCAAAGCACGCATCAAAAACGCACAACAGTAGGATGCCGTTATTGCTCTCGCGTGACACGAACTTGACGCGATCGTGTCTGACAGCGGTAGA
Source organism: Charanyca ferruginea (assembly GCA_947361185.1). NCBI lineage: Eukaryota > Metazoa > Arthropoda > Insecta > Lepidoptera > Noctuidae > Charanyca > Charanyca ferruginea. Next base: position 22,245,290 of record OX376058.1, on the reverse strand, counting down.
GACTACGAAAAGCGATGTTTTGATCGAAACATAACTGCAACTGCACTGCAACAGCACTTCTTTAGTTACGAAAATTAGCCCATAAATAAATAAATGGGGTGTGAACACGGTCCGAAAGAGTCTATCTGAACGCGTTTATGCCATACATTTATTGTCCGAACACTCAGTACAGAAATGCTATTCTGTAAGAACTAAACTGTTTTATGTATTCTGTAACTCGATGAAAACTACGCTACATCATCATCTGCCTAGACTGTTCCCAGCTATATTGGGGTCGGCTTCCAGTCTAACCGGATGCAGCTGAATACCAGTGTTTTACATGGAACGACTGCCTATCGGACCTCCCCAACCCAGTTAATGGGTAACACGATACCCCTTGGTAAGACTGATTATCAGACTTTTTGGGAATACCAAATACTTTTTCACTTCTGTGTTCCACAATCTCCGCTTTGTGTGTGCCGCGAATATTTAAAGAGAAGCAAAAAGCTTCGTATCCAAAGCTGATAGACGACAACACTATCTGTAACTCATTAAATGAAATCGGAAATGGGATAGGATTCAAATGTGCGGTTGATTTCTTCACAGAATTTCTGTATGTCGTGATGAATACGATTGGGCGTAGACTATACAGAGCAATGAACATCAAGTAAATAAAAATAATTATTATTAGAAGGTGCAAAAACAACAACATTATCTTTGAAATTCTATCGATTGACATTGTGCTACTACGTATTTATGAAACTATGATCCTTCACCTTTACGCTCATTGCTATCTAAAGACTTATAGAGCTGTCTGTATTGTTGCGTTTGCGCAGCTCAGACAGCCATAATAGATGTTCTAAGGAGATAAAATTTAGTACGCACTTATGTTCGATAGTGCCAATATTTGTCTTGTATCTGAATATATTACGGCTTTTGTTAAGTTTGATGTTTATGCAAATTCGTGATGCTGTCGACGAGACGTTTTGCTAATATATAGCATCACAAATAAATCATTGACAGGAAACGGGTGGGACATTCATATCAAATGTTTCTGATACCTATATATGACGTGGTTTTTTTTTAGCAACACGTTGTTCTGACCGACCCTGACGATGCTATTACTCTCCTCCAGGAGAGCAATAAAGCCACCAGTACAGTTAAGAAACACAGACACAGACCGCCGTCATTCCGTCCTCGCCGCCGAGGCCCGCCGCGACGACCCCGTACGTCCCCTCCCCGACCCTTGCTCGTGCCAGCCCGCGCCGCTGAGCCTGTAGTTTTAAATTCGTCCCTAAATAATGGAAATCCGATCCAGCCTGTCCCTTTGCTGTCCTCTCCCAGCGACGCCCTAAGCCGAGGCTCGTACCCCACAGGGGGTGCCCTTACCGTGTAGTCGCTTAGTTTGTAAGCTTTTTTTTGCCCTGGCTGGAGGCCCTAAAAATAATAATTTTTAAGGCACCACAGAAAGTCCGGTTAAGCAGCCGACAACCTCCTAGGTCGACCTGCGAGATGCCAATCCGAAAAAAAAAAAAAATAGCAACTTTGCCCCACTTTTCGAATGTCTTCTGTATTATGGATGCGTTTACAAACATATAAACTCGCATACAAAAACGACCAGATCCGGGACAACTACCTGTAGCCCATACAATAATTTGTTCCGTACGGGAATCTAATCGGTGACACCTAATACAGGAAGCAATCGTTCAGCGAATACGCCAAACGTATATCGTCGTCATCCAGGCACATTTTTTATAAGTGACAATTCTTCAGCCACAGAGAACCAAGTTATCTGTGAAATTGCAGTTTTGGAACTAATACTCTTCAGTCTTTTGTTTAAACTTTTAAGTTGGTCCCCCATTCATTTCATTTTATTCTTAACTTTGTTGTACTTTATTTGTAATACTGATCGGCTCGTCGCATTTTAGTACCATAGCTGCCCTACCTATACTTAACTGGGTATATTTATTACCGCTGATTGTAAACAGTAGTAAGGGCTAAATAGTAGCAGAGGTAAAATGAGTAAACCTTCACGGTCTTGAAGAAGTCAGGAGATTATCTCTGAACCACCACAGACCTCGTGTAACTGACTTTACCTAAGTACTTGAATTCAATTTTATTGTAAGCGCGACCTAGATTTTTCAAATACATCGTTAGAGCTAAGAAACGTGACTAAACCGTATCGGACAAATATCAGTTTTCTGACTTCACATACATAGAGTAGACATTTGCAGTAAAATATGGTCAAATACACCTATAACTAATATAAACGTTAAATATGACACCTATTGTGGAACAACAGTTAGCGGTAATACCAGATTTAAATTTCTAACACAATCATACATACATGACCTACCTACCTAGGTATTCAACAACAGGAAAACAACTTCACTATCATTAAAGAGGTTGTAAAACTAGGAGGATGAGGGCCATGAGGGTTGCATCAACCAGAAGGCCACGCAAGGCCCCGTAGGTACGTCGACCCCCGCGCGAGCGTTGACCGCCGGCTGCGGTCGCAACCGGGCGCCTGCGACCGCGACCACTTTAAACGAGCCATGTAGGTAGGTAGGCGGCAGGTGATCATCGTACACACTCATCAGAACAGGTACTTAACAAGTCCCATACAATCAGCAGGTACCTCAGAATGTATTACGTTGGTACATCGCATCGCATACGATACAACTTGAATGAAAAGCTGTGCGTGTTACCAATAAGTAATGATTAGGCATGTACTTAGTCCTATTCGTTTAATGCCGGCACTTTACATGGCGTATTTGTGCAAATATTCGTCTTTTTTGGATAATAGAAAAGGTACCCTATAGCAATTTAGATTAAGTCGATTTTGTATTATCCAAATAAGGCGAATATTTGCACAAATACGCCATGTGAAATGCCAGCATAATTATAATATTAGACAAATATTGTTATATTATTATGTCACCGTAAAATTGTAAATACTGTTACATTATAATCTACCTCGTGAGATTGCAAATTGTCGACAGATTTTGATCCGTATTTTTCCGAGGTGCGTTCCGTCGCACACCGTTGCACAATTTGGCGACAGGTTGATTATAATCTAACGAAAAAGAATGCGTGAATTAAACAATCATTGTAAGCAGTATTTTACGGTTCACAATCACACGAGGTAGATTATAATCTAACGGAATATACAATTTTACGGTGACATATGTAACGCTATGGTTACTTCAGTGTTCATCGGCCCAGCATAGCAATTACGGCTGAACCCCCCCTTGGGCGAGACCTATGCCCAGCAGTGGGCGTCTAAAGGTTGACATGATGACATGATGACTTCAGTGTTAGCATGACAAGCTTCATTAATTACATTAAAAATAATACAATTATTTCAACAATAAAATCCTAATATGTACCTATCGTCACTTCGGCGCTTTTTGTCTAATGCTGTAACATATGAAGTATAAATAGATAGCACATAAAGTTATGATATGAAATTATACTCTCAGAGCCCAACTAAATATTGTTGTGTAGAAACGTTTATCGCAAATTCTCTTAGCACAGGGAAATGAAAGTTATAAATTAAATTGCATTATGTTTATTAATCACAGTTTACCTATTTATTATGTATCTTCTTATTTAATCATACACGCAGCTTCTAACGGAAAGTGTTGAAAGTGGTTTAAATCAAATATTTCGTAGAATAATTTATTTATTTGATTCAGGCAGCTAAGGCCCATAGAAATACAAAACACAAATATTAAATACATAAAGTAATACATAATAATTAGGTATACTTAATAAAAATATAGTAGTAGTAGTATGACGGGCTGGTGTCCGCAACTCCACGTCTCAGCGCGTATTTTGAAGCGTACAAAAAAAAAAAATATCCAATGAATGTATTAGCGTGAGATGCTACGTGTGTCGATACTCTTGCACCATCCCATCTTCCTAGTTTAGCGTGCTGTGCTGGCTCTGCTGCTACGGCTGCAGAAAACCTCAAACGGCGAGTTATAGTAGCCTTGCTGGTAACTATATTTTCGAGCCGTTTGGGTTGAAGCCCTCGAGTCGTTAGGTCCGAGTGCCCATCACCATCTAAGGAAATGTCTAACCGGTGGGTTAACACTTCCCGTGACCCAAGTGCTGACTTTACCTTGGCCAGAGGATAAACATTGCCATCAGACACTGCAATGGCGCGAGTTTCTTCTGCACATTTCCGGGAGGCGGTGATATGGAGATTTTTTTTGAGTCAACTGCTGTAACATTGCCTACACGCCCAACATTGCCTACACTCCAAAAAGCTCAATTATTGCCGCTGAGAAATATTTTTTTGCCATATAGATAGCCAACTTGTTTTTAGTAATACCATACACAGCAAAAACATTTCTCAGCGGCAATAATTGAGCTTTTTGGAGTGTAGGCAATGTTGGACGTGTAGGCAGTTGAAAGTACCCTTTTACTTTAGTTTTTTTTTTATAAAATAGGAAGATTCTGCAAGAAGCAAATCGAGAAAGTATTGTAAGGATCGTGGAAAATGAACCACCATAAAGATACTATTCACTGAAGAATAAAGCGAGGTTTAATGGTTAATTTATTAGGTATCGGAAAAAACGCTACTTAATTTTTATTGACAAGTCTTCACAAAAGATAGCCTGTACGAGTATTATAATATCTCAGAGCAGGGCAAAGGCCTCCGATATTCAGAAGATTACTATCGATTCAGAGTATTTTCCTGTATTTGCTGTTTATATGCGCAATACTATGAGCCAGTCAGTCGATATCCATTAAAATCCATACCTATCTATACTTAAGTACTTAAAATTCTCAGAACATGAATGTATTTTTTAAACAGTTAAAAATAAATTAGGTACCTAACTACTAAGTTTCTGCGAAAACACTTATTTGTTTACACAAAATAAAGTACCTAATCTATTTAACTATCCAGCCTGTATTATTCCATAGCTGGGTAAAGACCTTCCTCTCTGTTTTCTATACTTAGGTACATGTCTGTCCTCAAAGCACCAGAAAAACGATGGCTGGTGCTAAAAAGCTACACCGATACATGTTTTTTGTAGCTAAGATCACATACTTTTCAAAACGTAAAAACTGAATAAAAACCTAGAATTCGCAACGATTTGTGCCTATCGTTCTAGCTCTGTTCTGTCTCCTGTTTGAAAATAAAGAAAGAAAAAGCATTTATTAGCCTGCCCGGACACATAAAATAACATGGCTAAATTGAAAAATAAAATAAAATGAAACGAAATTGGTCCTGTACGAGGCCAAAAGGCTCATATCTCAGCATGGTGCTGTAACATTTCAAAAAACGTCACAGCGCTGATATTCTCATAGGGCGTAAAGTAACGCCACGGTCAGATAATAATGATAATGATTCCTCCATGGTAAAAATAATGTTTTTTCTTACTCCTCCGTTGTTCATTTCGTTGCGGTATTCAAGACAGTTGAAACGTTTCTCCGGGACTCTTGATTCTGGCACACCTACTACGAATTTATACTCTATATAAACAAAACGATTTAATTACCTACACTACTACCAAAATAACAGACTGTACAAATACGTGCGTGTGTGTGCGTGTCAACGCACCGCGAGAACTAGCAGTTTCGAGAGCACGCACGTTCGATGCGGGAACAGGTGAGGAACAGTGTTTTGGAGGGAGGCGGGGCGTGTCGCTACTGTACGGTAGTACTAATATTTATACTGTGATTCGGGTTTACAGGAGTTGCAGTGGATAGGAAAAGTGAGGTGGTTTTCTCACAAAAAAAAAATAACTCGTTGTTTCAACTCTCTTTTCCTGAAGTCATAAAAGGTTTTACACCCATATGGGTATTGAGAGCATTAAATAATAACTTTAAAATTACGATGTAGGTAGTTGCTATGTTCATATTTGAATGCTAATTTAATATTTTATGTGGCGAGCAGAAAGCTAAGTTATGTTTGGACTTGTCTACTTTCACGGTGATTTCAGGTCGGCTCGGTGAATGTAAAAGCTCATTGAAACACCGTATTTATTCACACTAAAACTGGAATTGCTGCACTTTGAGGAAATAACAGATTATACACGATACAAGAACGTGTTTCTGAATAATCGTACGTTCGCATCTTTTTTGGGACGATATTTTCAATCTGGGATGGAAGGGGTATGGTTGGATATCCACAGGCGAAAGCCAAACCATGCGTAGCCTCTGTGTAAACTTCAGCTTTGGGATTTCCACACTGGGTATGAACGACAAAGTCGTAAGACCCAATCTTCTTCTTTTATTAGAAAAGTTAATTTAATCTCGCTACTGAGTCAACCACATTGTATCTAGTTTCCTTATTGAAGCGACTGTTCAGTGTCAGTTGATGCTGTGTGATATGTTATACTATAAATTCTGCCGGTCACTTGTTCGGCACATTTCTATGGGAACGGGAGCCAAAAACAAAAGGCATGCCATATACCTTGAGATTAAGGACGATGCGTCAAAACGTCCCCCCATCATTTGAAATGTATCACAATCAAAAGACCTTAGTAAGATGAAAATTTTTAACTATTATAACGAGAAAATCATGTTTTAATATTATTATTTTTGACACCAAACAACAGTTTTTTTATGTGTTTTGTGTCCGCAATTTATATTACGGCAAAGGCGACATATCCTGCCAGATACTTATGCCTCAAAGTAGACCTGATTATCTATACTGATATTATAAAGCTGAAGAGTTTGTTTGTTTGTTTGGTTGAACGCGCTAATCTCAGGATCTACTGATTCGATTAGATTTTTTTTTTGTGTTGTATAGTCCATTTATCGAGGAAGGCTATAGGCCCATGTGAAGCCGGGCCGGGTTGCTAGTAGAATATATTATTCAAACTGAACTTACACAGTGACAGGTATGTACCCACTTTTACTTATTCTCATTTAAGGGCATTATTTTAATTTATTATAGGTACTCGTCATGTGTATTTTACATTACATAATTATATGCAGTAGAAAACGTCGTTTTCTAAAGGGTGTAACCGTATTACATAATGATGTAATGCAGCGAATTATATGGCTATTATATTATATTACATTAGTAGATAGGGTGAAAAATGTGCTCCTTCAGCGTTTAATACGTTTTGTTTTGTTCAAGCTTGTTTCCAACAACATTATGGCTGTATGCCATAGATGCTGGTAAAGTGGCAACAATTCCGTTAATAGGAGAGAGCGCGATCAAGCCAGGGTTTTGAATGATCCAGAACTTAAAGCAGCAGAACCTGTGGCAGAACCCGTTCCAGGACCGGTGCCCAAACCCATTTTAGGTCCAGCGTTGGAACCCGTCTCAAGCCCTGCGCCAGAACCCATGGATATTCCAGATGCAGATCAACAAGGAGCTAAGATTTTCATGCCTGATCATGTAAGAACTCCAAATTAAAATCTGAGACAAATTTCAGTTTCTATAAAATTGTACGCCGTATGTAAGTATGACTTATATGTTAACGAGTGCCGACTGTGCGAAGAACATTTGATGCATTTGGAATTTGAGGAGTAGCTTGACGATTTTTTAATATCTTTGTGCAGCTGTGGTATCACTGCGACCTGAACTGATCTATTGTGATCGCCGCTTGTTTTGGTTACAGATCGCCACCAAACCCTGCAGCTGTGATGAACTGTAGGATCTGCTTTGGGGCAATCTCCATTAATTTATCCAGGTTTAACAGGTGTTTCCCCAGATGATTGTTGCGCTTGTGAATTAGTGCTCCGCATACCCTGAAACCATGAAATGGCATTTCATCAGCCTCCTAACAGCGTATCACTTAGCCCTAGGTAGAACATGTGTTTGTTTAAGCAGCAATGTCCTGTAGTGGCTCTAGCCACAATGCGCAAGTTGCAATGCTCTTTGATAAATGCTTTCGTGTGTAACATGCCCAGAGACTCCTTCCATAAGTTTATGGAAGTTTCGAGGCATGCTTTGATCAGGATACTCTGAGCTAGGTTTTTTGGTATACCACAGAAGGGCTCAAGTCCCTGCTGCGTGCTATGCGCCCCCGCCCTTGCAAGCTCATCGGCACGTTCATTGCCAGTGATGCCTGCATGCTCAGGCACCCATCTTAACACTACTCTATTCTTATTGTCTAGAGAGTTTAATTTCGCTTTGCATTCTTCTACTTATAGTTTCGATGAGACTATATTCGAGTCCAGCGCTAGTAGAGCGGCTTAGCTATCTGAATTTATCTCGTCTTCCAGTCCTGACCAACCTAAACCATATAGTTTAGGTTGACGTATTGCCTTTGCAGATTTATTTCTAAAAGTGTTCACAAACGCACTGGAGGACCTTCTCTTAAGCTCTTGGACTGGGATGGATGTGGCATCAACATCAATGGCAAATACATCACTCAACTTCGTTTCGCCGATGATATAGTCATCATGGCTGAGTTGATGGAGGATATGAACACTATGCTCAGGGACCTCAACAGGTAGATCTTAAAATGAATATGGACACGACGAAATTTATTTCGAATGTCCATGTTCCACCTGTACCGGTATTTGTTGGGAACGATACTCTCGAATTGGTCATACAATATGTTTACCTTGGACAAATTGTTCAACTAAGTAGGTTCAACATCGACAAAGAAGTCGCCACAAGAATCCTACTCTGATGGGCAGCGTTCGGGAAACTACGAGAAATCTTTACGCCCAACATTCCAAAGTGCTTAAAGACGAAGATTTATAACCAGTGTGCACTGCCAGTGATGGCTTATGGCACAGAAACGTGGTTCTTAACTGCTGACCTCCTAGAGAAGTGCAGAGTCACGCAGCAAGCCACAGAGAGAGTGTTATGTTCGATTAGAGTTTCGGAGGAAGTTCGTCGGACATAGCTCTCAGAATATGCAAGTTTAAGTGGCAATGGCAGGCCACATCGCTCAAAGGGACTATAACCGATGGAGAAGAAAGGTTCTTAGGTGTCGACCGCGAACCCAAAGACGCAGCGTTAGTAGGCCTCCCACCAGATGGACCGACGAAATCGTCAAGGTCGCGGGTTACCGGTGTATGTTAACAATAATTGGATTTACATAATGTTGGACGCCGTATGGCGTTCAATGTATGTTTATATGGTTCATAATAGGGCCGAGTCACACCGGAATGGCAGCGGCTGGCAGCGACGCGGCGAGCACTTTCAGTTTGAAATAATTTAAAACTTTATCTACATACTTAAAAGACCAGTACTTATACTTACAGTACGTTTGAAAAGCTGGAAAAGATCGCGAGGCCGCTCGCGGCACCGCGGGCTGCCGCGCGCTCCTCACGGCCGTCGCAACACTGAGCGCACCATTTCTCTATATTAAAGCGACGGGATACGTTATACGAAAAGTGCTATAAAAACCAATTTCATCATGTACACTCCAAACACATCGAGTTTCCTTGCGAATGTAGAAACTAAACTAGTCAAGAGGAGATTAGGCGCGTGGGGTGTGGAGGTCGAATCACGTCTTCTGTCCCTGTTTTTTTATTTCCATTCAAGAAAAACTAAAATTTAACTTGAAATATACAAATCATAAAAACAAAATAATAAAATTATTTACAATTCTAAGAAAAAGGCAGGGAGCTCATAGGGCATCAAAAAACTCGTCCACATCGCTGTCAACGGGACACGTGCCCAACAGGCTGGCAGCATTGCCACGTTGTATGGCAATGCTGATTCTTTGACCCAAGAATAGACCAGCCTTCGGGTCACGTGAGGAGTCGACCAGCCGCTTGGCGATGTCACGAAGAACAATATGGGCACTCGGACCCCATGGCCCTAGAGTTTCCACCCCAAACGGCTCAAATATATAGCTTCCAAGAAGGTTATTATATTTGCGCCGTTTGAGGTTTTCGGCACCTGCAGCAGCCGCCCCAGCACAAACCGTTGTGCTAGGAAGATGAGATGGCGCAAGGGTGTCGACACATGTTGCGTCCCACACCAAAGCCCTACCCAACTTCCAAGGCATTATGGTCATCCCATCTGGTCTCTTCCCATCGTCGCGTGCCAACCCATTGGGTTCTAAAATAGCAGGCACCCCGGCGGTGGCAAGAGCACGACGTAGGATGTTATTGATGCTGGCGTGCCGTGCCATTCGGCCTGCGCTCCTACTGCAGGATAGGCCATGATGTCCGAGGCAGTCGACTGCTTCACCACACTGACAGCGATGTGGAGCCCCGCATGGAGCGCCCAGACGCAGGCATGTACCGAGTCGGAAGGTATTATCACACAGCATAGTACCGATGTTGGGTTATGGAAGTGCCTGAAGCCAGAGGCCCGACTCCCACTCACCCACAGCCAGTAGGCGGGCACGCTCAGCAGAATTGGTGGACGTATGAATTAGATTATTCCGTACCAACCTGCAGAGCGGCTCATCCCACTGTCTCTGGGAAGATGGGTTCACGGGGCACGGCACTTCAAAGTCAACCAGTGATGGAGATAAAAATTTTTTGGTTAACTTTTCGGTGCTGTGGACGGAGGACAGGAAAGCCGGTAAACTGACACTGGAAATTTTGCGGACGCCGAGACCACCAAAACGAATGGGCAGGGTGGTACAAGCCACCCTGCCCATTCACCACCTGCCACCTGCCACCTGCCACGCTCGGTCATCCAGGGCCACATTCAAAATCGATGTTAAAGTATTTTTAATAATTTGATCAATTTTGTCCAAGAGGTGTGGCTGCTTCCACAAAGGTGAAGAGCGGAGGTAGTACATAAAATTTGGACCAAAACAACAATATCTAATGAGCGTAAAAGCGGAATGTAGATTAATTTTGGAAAGTCTATCCGAAATGTCATTAAAATGTTTAATTTTATCCTCAATAAAAAGTGAAAAACTGTCTTCCAAAATATGAGAACCTAGGAGGTGAAGAGAACTTTTGTCTAAAATTTTGATGTCTGGGGCTATTGCATTAAATTTCTGTAAGGTCGATTGTCGGTCAAAAATGTCAGGAAAGTATATTTCACATTTAGAAGGGTTTAGGTCCAGGCCAATAGATTTAAATTTCTGTTTTAGGAGTTGCAGATCTTTCAAAACGGTGTCAATATCACCTCTTAGAGTCCCGTCGTCTAAATACCACACGTTAAATTTTGAATTTAATTGTTGTATGATTGGGTGAATAGCCAAACTGAAAATAACTGGCCCGAGAGGGTCACCTTGTTGGCATCCAACTGCAGATTCTAAAACATTGTCCTTATATAGTAATTTTGAAGGGTGCCTGTAGCACTGCCACATAAAACCATAAATTTCGGGTAATTCTTTTTTGACTTCGGCCAACAAAGTGTCTCTATTAACAGAGTTAAAGGTGTTCTTTACGTCAACCTTGAGAATGACCTCACCTTTTTTCGAATTTAAAAAAGTAGAAAGGGCATGTACGGCAGCCTCGCAGCCCCCTCTTGAACCGAATCCAAGTTGTAGGGGCTGAAATTAGCTGGTAAGCGTTTCACTATAAGCTTTACAGCAAATTTTGGCTGCCTCTTGAAATTGTATTATTTCTTTAGAATGTACTTAGTAAGTGGATAGTGTTCAATATTTTTAACGTGGTATTCCAACCGTGCAATGTAATGCATGTTATTTTATTCAATTTTATGATTTGTCACAAATTCCTTTCCGCCGATTCTAGACCATGTACGACTGATTATTTTTATTTGTAACTAGCTGACCCGACAAACGTTATCCTATCAATAGATTCTGCCAACAAGCCGATGTTCTGATGTTGAGTAGTTCACGCTGCCTATAGACATCTGCAATACCAGTGGCGCCGTAGATGCGTTAACATCCCAGAGTCAACACAAAGGCTCTCCAAACCGGAACACAGCAATGCTGCTTTGCGGCAGAAATATGGTGGCGGTTATACTACTCAAAATGCAATGAAATGATACTATCTGATTGAGATCTGGCTGATGGTCTGTAAGAACTGAGGGACCGCACTTTAAGGGCTGTAGTTTTTAATATATATGTTTACAAATTCCCAGATTTGTTTTACAATTTTTTTAAGACTCTTAACTAAATCCTACGATTTTTCTTTTCCCTCAGTTCACACGCACGTGTTTTGTCTTATCCTGGAAGGAGATTATTTGACTGAGTTAAAGATAATAATAATAATAATATGTGGGGACATTTTCACACACGGCCATCTGACCCCAAACTAGGGAGACCCTGTACTATGGGTGTCAGACAGCTGATATACATACACAAATACATTTTTTTTCTTTTTGTAAATACATACATATATAGATAAACAACACCCAGACACAAGGCAAACACAAGTGCTCATCACACAAATGTTTACCCTGGGCGGGAATCGAACCCGCAACACGCTGCGCAGCAGTCGATCGCTCAGCCACTGCGCCAACCGTGTCGTCAACATATTCATCGACATATTCTACCTCCCCACCCGCCACTATGATCCTCCGATGCATACTGTTCGTCATCAACTTGGTCTTTGACATATTCATCCTAAGTCCGACCTCTAGGCTTGCTGTGCTAAGATCGTCTAGCATCTGAGTCAACACGGAGTCTGAAGCTGTGAAAAGAACAATCGGCGAATTGGAAATTGGATAATGTCTATGTTCGACTATAATGCCTTTCTCAGCCCGGGCTGCTGCCATCTTTCTGAATAATATTTATTTATTTATTAACACTTCAAGCACAATGTACAGAGGCGGACTTAATGCCATAGGCATTTTCTACCAGTCAACCTTTGGGTGATGCAGAGACAAGCAGTGGTAGGTGTAACAGAAAAAATAATTAAATTAAGACTAAGATATACTACAAGGATATAAAAACAAAAAAAAAATACTATAAATATATATATAAATACTACATAAATATAACATCAGACTACATATATACTACTGATATAATTTTAGATTCTTAAAAAGTTTGTCACCCTTACTGATGGACCTTTTCCTCTTGAATCCCGCACCGGTTCCTTCATGGCGAACGCCAAAGATTATGGCAAAAACTTTGAACGTAAAAACGTCACTGACAGGTGGAAACATACGACACCATCTAGCGGTTGTTATCCGTGGTTTCCGTGGTGTGGTCTGTCAGGTTGTTATAAAAATGCAATCAAAACAAGGAGGGTTGTAACTACTTAGATAAGGTAAAAAAAACGCTTCAGTGTTTTATACGCCTCCGATATAATTTACAGTATATAATTACAATGTCAATTATGTTTCATATTTTACATAACAAGTCGAAAGAGTACCAAGAACTTTAAATCAAATCTGTTAATTTATGACCATGACTGCAATTGAATCCTAAGCTAAATGATTCGGCTGAAGAGTCATATTGATCCACCAATAGTGTCAAGCCAAGCTCTACGGTCACTAACCCGCTTGCTATCGACTATGCAGACTAATTTGATGACATCAGAGGCAGGTACTTGATAATAATTGGCGTAGACATAGACACATTCAGAGCTGCACTTTTAATTTACAAAAAATACTTTTCTGCTCACAAAAATTTTACGTTTAATTTATAAAAAAACGTTTTTACAAAAAAGCGCGGTAGCGTGCGTTCAATAACTAAAAGGCTTTGTGTTTGATAGTTGTTTTGCATTTCGCCCGACTATTATCATCCAATGAAATTAAGTGATCCCTTAATTTTCCACCCATAAAGGTGGAGTATTTTCATGAAATTTATGTGGAAACAACTTTGAGGTATATTTAAACTATCCATTAAAAAAAAAATAATCAAAATCGGACTACATCGTAAAAAAGTATACGTGGTGTAACATAAAAAAAATACATGTCGAATTAAGCAGCTTCTCCTTCTTTCTAAAAGTTGGCTAAAAATAGAATATTTGTTATGGCTAACCGCAGTGCGCTTCTGTAAAATATCTGTCAGTGAATTTAGGTGAAGTGAGCTTCCTTAAAATAAAATCCTTAGCATCACGTGGAATGAAAACTCACCCTCAAGCTTATTTGAATTTACCTAGGGAGATTTTTACAGAATAGACCAGCTGATCACAATAACATTTTACAATATTTCTAGAATTAAGAGGATAGAAGGGATGAAACGCATCTGACCAAAAGAGTTATGAATATTAACTTGGATGGATGGAGGGAGAGGTAGAGGAAGCCCAAAGAAAAGATGGATGGATTGTGTGAAGAATGGCATGAATGACAAGGGAGTCAGTGAAAGCGTGACGGTTGACAGGACGGAATGGAGTAAGAAAAGATGCTGCGGCGACCCCAAGTAACATGGGATAAGTATGGGGTAAAGCACCGAGTTGCTGGCTTGTCGGTTTTCTCTCGGTTGCATTTTGGGGAGTGTGCGACGGAATTGCATAACTTAATTCCACCGAGCCCGTTCCAACATCGGACCACGAGACGTACGGCGATGCGCCACCGGTAGGTGGACATCCCACCCACACGCACAAAACGTTTTGGGAACACATTCATTGTGCGTACTGCTAAGGAGTGAAATTCCCTGCCTGAGTCTGTGTTTCCTGATAGCTACAACCTGGGAGTCTTTAGTGAATAGGTTACTTCTAGGCAAGTGTGCTCCATCTTAGACCGCATCATCGCTTCCCATCAGGTGAGATAGTGGTCAACCGTCTGACTATTAATTGATAAAAAAAATGGACAGGAAAATGATGATGGTTTCTAAACTTGAGAGAGAATAAATAAATATTTCTAACATCTACAATTTAAAATATACAGCTTTTTACCCATACCTGTAATACAAGAAATTACGTTTTCAAAATACACGAGAAAGTGACCAAACCGAAACTTTCTCATGAACAATGGTTGTACTAGACTTATCTAGTATTAAGTAGTGCAAGTACTGCACTAGTTGCCTATGGAAGTGTGTGCAAGTCCTAGTCCTTTTAATCCGGTTATGTGAGCGCGCGCGCATCACTCGCTAGCCCGCAGTCGCTCGCGCAGCCCGCCACCTGTGCAAGCGCACACGACAATATTCCGCGAATTTTTAAACTGGAAATATATTTTTTTTATTGCTATTTTATAAATAAAACAAAATGTACAAATCGTTGATAGTTCTTTGTGTGGTATTCTGTGTTGTTATTGGTAAGTTTGATAATCATTTAATCACATATTTATTAACGCCAAAAATTAAATTGGAAAATAACGTCCAATGCACTTTATTTTCCATTCTGCGCTAGTGCACTATAGAAATTCCATTTATCTTAATAGGCTATTAAATCTTTATGATGTAACTAAAATAGCCGTATGCAACATTTAAAAAACATAAATCTCAATTTAAAATGTAATTCACACTCAGTTATTAAAAAATATAATAACAAAAAAATCGACGAGTCGAACCTCCTTTTTTTTAAAGTAGGTTAAAAAAAGGTTGGATAGAACAACTAAGTGTTAAAACAAAAACAGTTCACGATTAATCACGACGTTAATTATAAAGTACCTATTATCTTTGTTAGTCATCGTAAAGTCACGGAGATATCGGGCGTGGATCAAATCGTGACCCGATGATCCTTTTCCGCGATCGTGAGCCCAAATCAGTTGTTTTTTTGTTTTATAAAATACAATATTCAATTAGAGACTATTCAGTATTCATAACAAACCAATACTACCTAGACAAAATCAAATGTTAACAAGTTTTTCTATAATCAAATTATTTAAATTCTGTCTGACACCTATATGGGATGCAAATTGTTTGTGTAAATTAAAACCATAATCCTCTTGTAAATAAATATAAATATTGCCTACTTTAATTACAATTAAATCATCTTATTGTAGTTTTATTAATTAATCTGCCGTAACCGACAAGTTAGTAGTTAAAGCGTAACTCACGTTTGAGTGTGATACCGTGATTAACAAACTGTGTCTTGTTTGTACTTAAACAATTTTAGAGTAGCGCAATGCTATTAAATTAAACAGTAGGCAATTAGTACAAAAAACGTAGTTGACTTTGACTTTGAACCTTATGGGAAATAATTATTATTACTTCACTCACGAATATTTTGTATGCCCTATGCAAGGCATGTATAATCCATACTTAGGTATCCTTATCCATACTAACATAATAAATGCGAAAGTGGCTCTGTCTGTTACGCTGTCACGATGAAACGGCTGATTCGATATTCATGAAATTTGGTATAACAATAGGTTGATCCCTAGGGAAGGACTTAGGTTACTCATTAATTCACGACTTCATCTGCATCCGACATCACGCGGACGAAGTCGCGGGCAGAAGCTAGTGTCTTCATGTTTAAATCGAAATATGAAAACGAGTTGGTTGATTTTTGATAAATAGTTTTTCATTTGTAGCTTTTTAGTGCCTACTTCTTATCATCCAAAGAATCGGCAACACTGAAAAATGAAGAGAAAAATTTGATCAATCACATCACTGATTAAGGGAAATTTCACTGATTTACTTCCATGTTTTAGTCTATAGCTCTGGTCTCTTATAATCTAGGACTATGTTTAATACATCAAAATGTTCCGAGAAAAATATGCAGTCGAATAACGAAAACGTCACTTACAGCAGATCAGTACTTTTTGAGAAAATCACGAACATACATAGTACGGATTAACCAGAGAACTATTTTTTTTAAATCGGTTAATAAACCTTAATTGTCTTATTATAAACACTGTAAGAGGAGATTAGGCTGCGTAATCGGAAAAGAAGATGCTAGTTATGGCTTTACTACATAAAGCCTCTCTAACATAAAACCTCTCAACAGCACTTATCAGAGTTATGATAAAAAGTGGCCAAGTGCGAGTCGGACTCGCCCATGAAGGTTTCCGTAGCAGCAAGTAACATAATATAAAAGTTTTTTTATTTTTATATTTGAGTTGATTGAATGAAAGGTAAATTGCGGTTTACGATTTATGACGTATTAAAAAAAAACTACTAACTAGATCTCGTTCAAAACAATTTTTGGTGGAAGTTTACATGGTAATGTACCTACATCATATTTTTTTTTTTAGTTTTATCATTCTCTTATTTTAGAAGTTACAGGGGGAGGGACATACATTTTACCACTTTGGAAGTGTCTCTCACGCAAACTACTTATTCAGGTTAGAAAAAAATGATATTAGAAACTTCAATATCATTTTTGAAGACCTATCCATAGAACATACGGGTTTGATGAAAAAAAAAATTTTAGTTTCAGTTCGAAGTATGAGGAACGCCAAAAATGTATAGCTCTTTTCTATTTTTGTGTGAAAATCTTAATGCGTTTCACAGAATACATCTACTTACCAAGTTTCAACAGTATAGTTCTTATAGTTTCGGAAAAAAGTGGCTGTGACATACGGACGTACAGACAGACAGACAGACATGACGAATCCATAAAGGTTTCGTTTTTTGCCATTTGGAACCCTAAACATGGAATACTGTAAAACACCTAAACAATGTAAAGCAGTGCGCACACCAAAGACAAAACAGTTTTAAATCTGCTTATACCGATACCATGTCACATTTTAGAACCCAGATTAAAATTAAGTATAATTACTTAAATTATAGGTACTTAATTTTAATCTGTGATGAAACTGGGGTTTTCTCAAAAGTAAACGTCTCTTTTATACCTAGTTTTTCTGTTTTCTGCTTGATGTGGACGGAAATGATGTTATTTCTTTTCTTACGCCTCCAAGAAAGCTTCGCCGAAACTCATCAAGCCTTGGCGCTTTTCTAGTCTTCGCCACTGTTGATTCTCGTTTTCATAAGTTGCAAATATTAGGTTTATGGCGGTCTTGCCTATGCCATATAGGTAGGTACAGCTCGGAATATACGGGACAGTTTTGTCTTACAACAAAACTGTTTTCTGTGCCTAGATTATTGAAAACTTTGACCTATATTTTTTATCGCACGTGTCCCAGCGTCAGTTTTCATACAGTGATAGTCTGTAGAAGAAAAAATCTTGACCGCTAGATGTCGGTCTACGCATAGCCGATCTTTTACGAACTAGTTAAACACGTCCATATTACTCTACACGCCTCTATCTTGAAGCTTTTATTTTAACTGTCTTTAGCAACAGGAATCGCGCAATTGGACAAGACAAGACATTCCTAACGGAATATGTACGTGCTTGTTAATTGCGATATCCGTGAAACTTATCGATCACTGACACGAATTGATGACTTTGCCGTCTGCTAAAAAACATCTGACTAACGTTATTTTTAAGTAACTATTTTATTGACTTTAAATAATTCTTATTTCATTGCCCATCAATATTAGTCATCTACCCGCAAGATTTTTTGCACAAATGTTTTTATTAATATTTCGGGAAAATGATATCATCGCCGCACATGGCCAATTAATTTCGGGAAAGGTATTATTAGGTACGTATCAAAACAGACCTGCCAACCGAGTTTGTCAAAAAAAATTGTCGGAAATAAAAACAAAACTGTAAGTAATTATTGTATGTAGACAAGTGAAATAGCGACGAAATCTTCGACTCACTGTACAATAACGAGAAAGCTCCAGCAAAGCTCATCGCAGCGGAACGAACAAAGCATTGGACGGTGAACATGGCAATAGAGTGGTACTTGGAAAAGTTTATGGAAAGAATTTTATAATAATGCAAAAACAAACACGATTGGGCCGGTCCGAGTGGAGTTGGGTTACACACCACTGGACAGGACAATGACTCTCATATTACGTCCTGTCCCGATTAAAAAGCTTTTATTCGGCTTATACGAGTAAATAGGTATTTCTACAATGTATTTAGTTTCTCTAGTAAAAAGTTGAATGGACAATCAGCGGTTAAATATAAACCTACGAAAACTTTTGATTGAAATAGAATAGAACAAATAAAATAGAAAAAAAGGTATTGGAGAAAATTAAAAAAAAGACGAACAGTGTGAAAATGCGAGATGAAGTAGCTAAAAATTGAGTAGGTGATTGATTGACATTAGCCATTGATTACAGAGAGCTTAGCGAGAACACTCTGAGGTATTCCTTCGAGTCAATAATTGGAAATACGACTAAGTATCCTCATTCTGGTTTTATTCCCAGGATTAGAAAAGCTCGTAAAATTGACTATTTAATGAAAATATGACGTTTAGGAGCGTGTCTAACTTGAGAGTTATTTTGATGATGTTAATTATTAATTCTATTATTGCATATTTGTTACTGTCGCGAATATTTTTTTTTATACAACTTGATACTGAGCTGAAAATTGCAAAAAACGTAAGAAATTTTTTATTTCGCTGGCTGCCCTGGAGTAGCCTTAAGGTCTCTGGTAGCAATAAACAGGCCTACCAACCGAAAAGAAAATATAAAAGAAAAAAAAAGAGCTTCGAGCTTTAGTGGATCGATCACGTAAAAAGTAATCAATAAAAGAACGATAGCTCATTTTATATCAATCGATCATTAAACTCATTTATTCTGCAATAAATAAGACGAACGTCCTGATAAATTGAGAGCGTTAATTAATATACCTAACTTAGTTGGGATTGTCACCATTTATATAAGTTGTTTAGACTTATTAAGATAAGAAACTCGCGGTTTGACTCTTTACTGACCCACTTTCGTGATCATGTCGCTAAACTAGTTGCATTTCACTCCTATCATATTCATTCATTAACACATTCATAGATATTTGTGAGTAAAAAAAGTTTTAAGTTTTTAGCATTCAAATGGTTGAGTGAATTCAGTCTAAGCAACAATACAAAATACAACAATTTGAGAAAACACTAACAAACTTTCGTAGAAAAGTGTGAGCACACATAATATTGGCTCTTACTGACTGCACTATGGAACTTTTTTCCATAAAGTGTGCTACTGAATTCAATCAACTATTTGAGTGCTAAAAGCTTACAACTTTTTTTTAATTAACTTAAATTATTCCATACGTTTTCATATTATCTTTCTTTCTGCTCCCTTCTTGGCCAATTCGTCATGATTTGTCATGAACCAGTTCCTCCTACTACGCTATGACCAATAATTAAATTATGGAATGTATGTAGGTAATAATTAAGTTTAATTCATTTCTTACTTTACCACTTTCATTTCGTTAGTGGGGGAAAATATGAGGTTATACTATATTTTGGATCGGTATAAGATTTATAACAAAAAAAATTGAAGCAGCCAACCAGAAAAATTGCTTCATTTGATTTTTTTTTGTAACAAAATGTTACTTTGCGGGGCATTATAAATTAGGTAGATACTAGTGTAAATGGGGGGATTATAATAAGAGGCAATTATAATTACTCACGTTAAATAATTGTATTAACCCCTAGTATGCCGTTGGGTTGGTTGGCGATCTCTGGGGGACGCCTACGTTCAGCAGAGGACGGGAATAGGCTGATATGATGATGCCGTATTTACAGACACAATTAAAAAGCTATTGTGTCTCGCGTAGATCTGCGTTCCGGATACGAGGGGTTAAACTGTTATACACTATCTTTGTAAAAAAATTTAATACGCAATATGTAAATGATCGTGTATGACCGTTGTACTGCTATCTTGCTAAGTTCAAGTAACTGCGTATTAGTTGGATTGTTTTCGGTCTATTTGCTACCTACACGAGACCGATAATATCGTATTTATGGACAATCAAATTTCGACAATAATAAGGAAAAGTCACGTTGGAACACACGATGCAGATTGCAACAACCAACCAAACCAAAGTAAGAATATTTGATCGAGACAATTTGTTCCGATTTTTGAGCATCAAAACTAGGGCAAGCTGCAGTAGAATTAAATAACATTATGAGATGAAGATACCTTCACTTCTATCTGAGAATAAGCGTTGGATTCTGAGTCATATCAGTGTAGAGTTTAAGATCAAAATCGATGGGTGTTGCGGTTCATATTCAGGTGAAATGTAATGGACAGATGCAGGTACAGTTAGCGTTTTGACAAGCAAAAAGTCAGCCTTTAGTCGGTTTGACCGACCGGCGACCGTTAGAAAGCCGGCGCGGCCATACATTCACATCTCTACGACGCTAACACACAAACAAACTGGTAGTTGTTAAAACATTTTATAGGTAATCATGAAGGCATTTTAATTTTAACGGTTAACTCAGCAGTCGGTGTAATCAGTATATAAGGCACAACTACAGACGACGGCAAGACCCGAACGATTTAGTTTTAAAGCTTTGTTGAAATATCGAGTTCCTATGAAGATATTCAATTTAATGTTAGTTCTAAAATGCTTTAATTAATTGTACTGATTATGGACATCGTTAACAGTGCCTCGCTCACAGCTTCAGTTGACTAAGTTGTCCCTACAGCGGCCTAGCTGGTTTCTTAATCAGTTTAGAGATTTCCAGAAGAGCCATGGCATTTGGTGGCTCGCTGGGATTTTATCTGAAGGTTCATAAATGTAGATAGTGGTTTTATGAAAACACAGTTTTATTCGTACCGTACTAAAGCCAACGTCATTTAGGGGCTTGGTCGACTTAAGAGAACTGTTCCTTTAGGTTTTAAACGACCACTTCCCAAAACGTTCACTTTCCCAAAACATCCACTTCCCAGAATGTTAATTCCCTAAATGTCTATTTCCCACTTCGTCCACTTTCCCAAAACGACCACAAATCTAGAATGCCCAAAAACTCCACTTCCCATAACGTTAATGTACTCTCAAAACGTCCACTTTCCCAATAGGTTTATTTAATAAAATTGGTCATCAGCTTCACGTCACGGGGAACATAAAAATAATACTCAAAAGCTTTTTTACAAAAAAGACAACCGCCTTCAAAAACCAAAAAGTGAAAAATAACTTTAAAACAGAACACACATTTCGGAAGTCGGTGGCTTGGCTGTTCTATTTGTTGTTTTGTATTGCCATCGGTGGCAACAGAACACACATATGACTATAGTTTCGGAAGTCGGCTTCCGAAACTATAGTCATATGTGTGTTCTGTTTTTTAAGTTATTTTTCACTTTTTGTTTTTTGAAGGCGGTTGTCTTTTTTGTAAAAAAGCTTTTTTATTTTTCGCTTTTTAGTATTTCCTAATCATCCAAATCCATTAAGAAATGGCAAGACAGTCAAAACAGAGTTTGAAAGTACAAGATGAGAACATTACAACATCATCCATATATATTTTTTTGCATTCTGTCGATTTTTTCAAAAAGTGCTAAATCAATTTCGATAAAATTTATATGGGACCACCCTTGAGGCATACCCTATCCATCAAAAAAGAATTTTCAAAATCGCTTTACATTCGCCGGAGAAATCGCGTAAAAATATACAAAAAAAAAAAAAAAAACGTACAGACGAATTGAGAACCTCCTTCTTTTTGAAGTCGGTTGAAAAGAAATGGATCTATCACATCTATAGAAGCCGGTCAAGCAGTCATCCTAATCCAGCAAGGGATGTACTATCGCTGGACAGCTTTATCTGTGGCAGTATTGTATCTCGAAGGTTTATGAAGAGGTTCAGGGAAACTGGTAACTTAGTCCAGGGACCAGGATCTGGACGACAGCGATGCACTTCGGTGAGTGATGTCCGATTTATTGTCACCTCTTCTCTTCGAAATCGACACCTGACCTGCATGAACATCAAGCAGCTCAGAGAAGTTCGACGGAGGGCTGTCAGCGAGTGGACAGTGAGACAAACACTCAAAGAAGGGAACCTGATTCCAAAAAGGCCAGCCACAGGACCAAAATATTCTCCAACCCACCGACAAGCCTGGCTTCAGTTTGCTCGCTATCACTTAGATTCCGAAATGGAGCAGTCCTGTTCTCGGACGAAACCAGCAATGTGCATGGATGGTAGCGACCGTCGACGGAGAGTCTATAGGAGACCGGGAAGCGATTCGCATTCGCACAATGCTGTTTTATTATACCGGGGTAGATCTGTACGATGCGGGCGGGGAATTTTAATATACTTACTTTAGGACGCCACCAAACATGATGAAATTTAATATTGTTTATTTACGGCACAATTTCCAACAAAAATGTGTTTAGCAATCCAAAAATTGTGGGTTGTATACACCATTTTTTTGGGATTTTAAATAGATCGGTCGAAAGAGGATGAAAAACTAAGTATGACTGCATTATTATCACATTTTTACCAAAATGGTGGTTAGGGAGCCTAAAGGTATCGTTGAACATAAAAACATAACATGAATATAAAAAATGTAAAAGCTAGTTAGTTATAAATCCTTGGTTTATTCAAATATATTTAGTGTTGTGACCAAAGAAAGTCGTTTTTATTTATCTTCTGTTTTAGAATAATTAAATGTTAAAGAAAGCAATATAAACCTTTTTAACCGACTTCAAAAAGGAGGAGGTTATCAATTCGATTGTTTATATATATATTTTTTTTTTTATGTATGTTCGGGCATAACGCTGTCATATATAGACGGATTTGCAAAATTATTTTTTTGTTCGAAAGGAGTTTATTCCGAAAAGGTCCCATATAAATTTTATCAAAATTGTTACAGCCCTTTTTGAGAATATCAACAAATTCCCAAAAAAAAATACTTAGACGACGTTTTAGTTTCTTCAATCACTGGAGAACTTACAATCTCATTTATGTGTGTGGCCGTTTCTTAATGGAATTGGATGTTAAGGCAACACTAAAAAGCGAAAAATAAAAAGTTTTTCAAAAAAAAGAAAACCGCCTTCAAAAACTAAAAGTGATAAATAACTTTAGCACAGAACACACATTACTTTACTTTCGGAAGTCGGTGGCAATACAAAACAACAAACACAAAGCCACCGCCACCGACTTCCGAAAGTAAAGTAATGTGTGTTCTGTGCTAAAGTTATTTATCACTTTTTAGTTTTTGAAGGCGGTTTTCTTTTTTTTTGAAAAAACTTTTTAATTTCCATTTTATTTAATCCTTGTGGTCCTGTTTAGAAAAAGACTTTAAGGGGATTCTTTTTATTTTTCATGTGAACTAGAGATTTTTGAGTTGACGTTTTGGGAGTTACTGTTTTGAGAAACGGACTAATTGGGAACTGGTCGTATTGGGAAAGTGGACGAAGTGGGAAATAGACATTTAGGGAATTAACATTCTGGGAAGTGGACGTTTTGGGAAAGGGAACGTTTTGGGAAGTGGTCGTTTAGAACCAAAAGGGAACTGTTGCAGCTCTTTAGTCTGCCACGTGACTGTTTCAGTTTTTGCATTAGAACTTTTGAACATAAGAAGTTGGTACCTAAGCAGGTACAAAGTAACATTACGGTTAAGGTACATGAGAGGCACAAGACCTTACTGACAAAACTTACTGCATTCAGATGTAATGGTCCAAGAAAAAAATGGTCCATAATACAATAGGTACTTATAGGAAACGCAGTTATAATCACACAAAGTGCAGCTTTTGACCGCATCACCACATCACATTTCTCCAACCTACTATTGTGCACACAAAGAACCTCACTAACCTGCCTAGCCTTTTCCTAACTGCGTTGGGGTCGGCTTGCAGTCTAACCGGATAAATCGGAATACCAGTGTTTATGTCTCAGTCAAAACTCTAACCAGTCAAAACTACTTTTGACTACAAAAATCAGTCAAAACTACTTTTGAACGGTTTCAATTTATCCTTAAGGGCGCGTATTCGATTTAGCGCAACTCAAAATCTAAACGATTGCTAGAACGGCGTAGCAGCATTGACCACACTAGTACAATACAATGGTCTGTTTGTGTGCATCAGAAAAAAAAATATGCACGAAATAAGCACGAATCATTGAAATTGATCGCCAAACCAAAGCGCGCGATGTTTTACAGTGCTTTTTAAAATAATTGTCTAAAATAAATGAGCTCGTATAACGGACTGAAAAATATTCTGTATATTAAGCATAACTTTTACTTTCATAAAATAAATATATCAGTTATGTTTTTATTCAAATACTGGTGAAAAAAAATTGACAAAGTGAACCGATTTTCTACTTTTTCAACATTGTTTTTAATACATAATAGTAATATTTTCGTAATTTTCGCTCTGTAGCTGTCTTTATGACTGTATATACTGTTGGAAAAACGCATAAAACAAAATATTTTGGCGTATTGTAATGGTTGTATTGGTTCTGAAAGTTAACGTCTATTTTCGTAAAACGATATGAAAGAATGGTCTTCGCTTTAAAAAAACATAATTAAAAATTATACTTTTACTCTGTAGCTGTCTAAATCAAGATTAATCTTTCTAAAACTGTAAATTGTCTTTAAATAATCTGCTCACATAATTACGATATTGCTCTGGGCAAAACGCAAAAACATGAAGTTTTCGTCACGAATCGAACACGCGCTCTTAATACTTAGAAACCCATTAGGTTGGTAGGTTTTTTTTAGTCACCCTTTTAAAACTATTGTTTTGTAGTGATTCTTATAACAATTAAGGGCGTTCCGTATTTTTGTTTTTATAACGCAAACGCATTTTATCTTGACTTTTGACTGATATCAGTTTTGACTGGTTAAGAGTTTTGACGGTAACATTTACATGGAGCGACTGCCTGTCAGACATCCACAACTCAGTAGGTAAGCGTGTGACACGATACCGCTTGGCAACAGCGTCGCCAGCTGATGGCCTTTGGGAGCAAGCTGATATAATTATGGAGGATAGGACAAGTCTGATTTTTAAATACAGTCAAGGGCACCTGAAGCATTTGGAATCTCTAGGGGGGCGCAACTGCCCTCCCTGCCCCCCCCCCCCCCCTTCCTCTTGGCGACGCCTTTGTCGCTTGGTAAGACTAGTAGTCAGACTTGCTAGCTTCTGACTACCTGTAATGACTGCCAATGTACAAATGACAGCCGGAACCCAACGACTATGCGTGCTTTCCTAAGCAAGGGGGGTCTCGATATGAAATGGATGGTCACCATTCACGGGCCGACCGCGGCAAGCTTAGCCATGACCGATCGATCCGCACGTCTTTTACTTAGCCACGAGCCCCCCAATCAGTGTTTTGTTATGCACACAAAGAACACTGATTGCAAAGATCTAACAATTTGGTGTTTTGTGTTTGATTTGCTTGATTATGAACCAATCTTCTATTCATATGACTTTAGTTACACAATCACCTCGTTAAGGTTTCATAAAGTGTAGGTACCTGCTACCTACCTATTTAAAAATTTAATTAATGAAATAATTTATAGTTAAGTAGGTACAGTCACCAAAAGAGATAAGTATCCATGTCTTAGCTATTAGTTGAAGTTTACTTAGAAACCGATGGGTGTTTATGAATAAAATAAATACAGTTAAAAGAGAATAAACAGTTCAGTGATTTAATTAAATTTCATTTGATAGCCTCATTGGTTTCTAAGTAAACTTCAATTATTTCCGACGACATGGATACTTATCTCTTTTGGTGACTGTACGTCAAGATAAACAAAAGAAGACAAAGATTTTCAAATACGAATGCACCAAATCAAGTATTGTATATTATTTTATAGGTCTAGTTTGACTTAAAGGCGACATTGAGGTCTTCGACGTGACATTGAGGTCAGAACTTCAGACCTAGAAAACGTTCCCATCTCGGCACCCATGAATGAAAATAGGATTGTTTTGTGGGCATGATAAATTAATTACAACAAAACAATTAAACCTAGAAAAAACACTTCGAAATGTCACAGATTTTGGGGCTCCAGACTGTGAAGCCTCAAAATCTGTGAAATCACGCTGACACAGCAAAACTAGAAAGCCAAATAGATAAATGTCATTAATACCATACATTCATTCGAGCCAATGATCCACGAAGGTTATCTCCTGCCTCCTTTATGCGTTCAAGGAAATGCGTAACACGTTCGACTGCTTAGCAGTGCTATTCTCAATGACTTTAGGTGAAGTGAAATAGATGTATATCATCACTAGCATCATGGTATTACAGGCTCAGAAGTTAGCCTGCACATTTTCACCGAGGGAGAATCAGACATGAAAAGCACACCTTTTTTACAAACAAAATAACCGCTTTGGTTCAGTTTGTTGTTTTGTATTGAAACTGAATTCCAGAACTAAAGTTATTTTTTATTAAATTCTTTTGATGGGCTTTTTTGCAAAAAAAAAACGCTTTTTAGTGCCTACTTATCATCCAAATTTATTAAGAAACCGTGACACCAAACAAATTAAGTCGTCCCTTAATTTTCCACCGCTGGAGGTGGAATATTTTCATAAAAATATGAGACCAACTTAGAAACACAGTAAAGCTTAAAAAAAATATAATAAAAAAACGAACCTCCTTTTTTTTTAAAGACGGTTAAAAATTGCATTTTCTTTGTTCTAAAAATGCTTTCTAAACCCATTCAAACCACATGCACTCAATCTAGAACTGTATCTGTAGCCACGTAGACTATCTATTCATTGCACTGAATTGCAGCAATTGTCTAATCGAAAGAGCTAGACTCAAACGTGCGCGTGCGCCTCGGAGAACTACGTAGTTATCTCGAGAATCGTTTGTGTCTACGTCAAACGCTAAAGTGGTCGGATCGTGAATTCGTGACAATTCCTCACCGTGATATACTTTCAGGTTAGGTGACATTTAGCACTTAGTATATCTAATAGAAAATTTTCATAACAGTTGGTTAAAGGTTTTTGTATACTTAGCTAAAATATACCGCTAGACCTAGAACTAAGTAGATAAATACGTAGGCAAGCTCTTCACTGTTCATCATAGCTATCTATTTGGTATTCAGATAACAGGTAACATGCAGCGACTTTTATTTTTTTATGCTGCAAGTGTGCTGAGTAATTAATTAATTTCAACCACTCTCTTAATAAATAAATTACCTAAATCATTTATTTCAAAGTACTTGTAGAGGTCTGCAAAGGGAATTTCCAAACACCCTTGTTTGGAAAATATTCCCTTTGCAGACCTCTTTCGCCACATATCATTTTGGACATAGGTATGTACAATACGCTCTACATGATAGTTTTCTGTGAAACGATCAGCCGATGGCAGAAAACCAGCTTGGAGGGCGATGGTGCGTATCTAATGCAACTCATGTGGTCACTACCCTCAGCCATGAGTAGGTATAGGAGGCAGTGAACTTAAATCTATAGGTTAATGCCTTAAACTTAAAAAGTTTTTATGTAGGTACTAGAAAGCAACTAAAATAAAAAAGTATTGGCAGTACACCCCTAATAGAAAGATGAGTATTGTTGTCTTTATATCAAATAGCTTGTTCTGTGGACTTTAGGCTGGTAACCTATACTTAATATAAAATTAACACGCAATAGTTTCCTATGACTGACATCCGCAGTTTTACACAGAGAGTCAGAGAAAAGCCTTCATTGTATTCGCAATTTTACAACTAAGAAGGCATTCTGACGGATCGATTACTTTGGGTTTATTTACCGCAACTCAGCCTATCAAGCACCAACCATAAAAGCTCCGTAAATTCACACTCTCTATCTGTGTATCGGCATCTCGTTTCATCTGCATTTAATAGTCAAGTTGAACGACCGCAATAACAAGGAAAGCGACCTAAACAGGCACGGGCATAACCATTATCTTTAGGTATTATAGCTTTACGCACGCACGTACGACGCACAGATGCATGCGATCTCATCGTGCAACGCGCAATCTTCGGCGACCTGTCTTCGTGCATACTGATAAATTTTGATCCCTAACTTATATATACGGCTTCGCCATAGTAGTTTTGTAGCCGCCTTAAACCTTTCTAGCTTTTGCCTGCGACTGTCCACGTGAATTTTGACTCGGTTCTTTTTTATTTTTAAAATAATACTAAATGCAGACGCTGTTTTCCTGGCCTACGACTTATTTCATAAAAATCGGTCAAGCCGTTTCGGAGGAGATCGATAACAAACTACTAATATTTTGTAAATTAGATACGATACTAGCACATTGCCCGCGACTTCGTTCACGTGAATTTTCTCAAGGATTCCTTTTTTTATAATAGCCTATATATAGCACTCAGGGATAACGTACCTAGCTTTCTATTGGAGATTTTTTTTTTAATCGGATTGGAAGTTTCGGAGATTACCCCCTACATACAAACTTACAAACCTACGAACTATCAAAACCAATTTTACCTCTTTATAATATTAGTAGGTATATCACTCAGCCTCAGGGATAACGTAAGTAGCTTCTTATTAGCCAATGAATTTTGTAGTTCAGGATATTTGAGAGATCAAACAATAAAATAGCACACCTGATTTCATTGGGATTGTAAGAATTCGCGTGTATCGAGCGCCTATCTTTGTTCATGCCAAGTTATGAATGTTATATTACAGTTCACAAATTGAATTTGAAAATTCAATGCGCATAACGCGCTTGGCTTGTCACGGACGATCGCTTATGATATTCATTATGATAAAGCACGTTGCAAACGCAGTGTCATTTTAACTCACCATAAATAATATGAAACCTAAATAAATTAGGGTTAGAACTTGTAAAATTAATGAAGTATAATTTGTATAGGTAGGTACATATAATTAGTCATGACTTTTCGTTTACAACAATGTCATTCATCACATTTGACTAGAGGTCGAGTGTAACATAATAAAATGTGTACGTCTAAATAATGGCTTGGTGCGTAAAAAAAACTATTTTGAATTAGATGTAACAAAATAAAATGTTAATAAGTAAGTGAGAATCGAACTTAGCATCCATAAATCTTTAATAAAAAAAACTACAACCTTTGCCACAATAAGGCCTTCGAAGCTTTGTACCTAAATCCGGCCAGATATACTTAGGTTACTGCAGTGCTATCCTAAGTATAAAAATGTAGGATGCTATTTCCTCTAAATTACAGCACCTTAATTTACACAGATGCAGAATTTTACAAAACAGACTGGCTGAGGTAGTTATGTTGACGCCCTGGGTTCACATTCACCCCAAATGGCAGCATTGGCACTTGCTGGCACTGGCACTTTTGATCCACTAGGTTTCGTTTTGGACAACACTTTTTGCTAAAAATGGCCTTCGCGTTCACTGCACGTTGCCAGCGCTAAAAATATTCTGCAATGAAACTGTTATCTAGCCTTGAGGTCGCCAAGCCTCAGGAAGTAGGTTATTACTGTATTCTAGACGATAAGGGGTTCTAAACAACAAGTCACTCCTGACAGCTTGAGCCGGCTAGCTCACTATTATTCAATCAAAATCCTTAACACTTAGGCCACCAGGCTGCTATAAGAACTGGTTTAAACTGCACTGGTGTATCTACATAGGTACTGTAACACTTAGGTTACACTAGTAGCTATTGCGAACTATCGTGAGTCTAAGCTACGTTGAATAAAAGATATGATCGACTTGTAGAAGATTACATTAATCAGATTTACGAGAGGAACTTTAGATAGACCGCAGCTCTCCGCTTAGCCGGGTCTAACTCTGACATCACATGTCATAGTATAAAAACTATCCTTCTACATAATTCAAATATATTTCCAGAAGGTTCCAACCATAGACTAAATAGTTATGGCTTCATTACATAAAGCCTCTCTGCTGGGCAAGTCTCTACATCAGCTACGCCCCCTTCATGAATAAAAGGGACTAGTAGCTTTTATTCATGTTCTGAACGTTCTGGAAACCAATACTAGTTTACGAAGTAATTGACTAACTAACCTAACAACTACCTAATCCTATCGGAAGGTCCCTACTCTAAAGAGGGAAATTACAATGAGGACGTCTCTGTAGAGATGGTTTAATCCATGACGCATGGGGTAATCAACTAAAAGAATTAACGAACAACAAATACGCTCATGCCATCATGTCCAAACCCCACTCTACCAAAACCCTCTCGAAAAGGTTAGAGTGCATCCCGCTAAACAAAATGATATGGTCAAATCCATGTCCTCCTTTCATGGTGACCTATATTTCTTCCTATACGAGGTTTACAATTAAATGAGAAAAGACTAAACTCGAAACAAACTTTGTTCACTTAATACACCATGCGTGTCATCGACAGCTTACGCAGAGATTATACTCTGTTAGCGTAATTGGCTACGTCAGTGAACGAGGCCTGTAGGAGTCCTACGCTAACTACATCAAACAATCTACTAAGTAAAAAAAAAGAATAAGATACACGTTTTTGTACTTCAAGAAATGTGGGCACCATTCACCCATCAGTCTTCAGCTCGTAGTAAATATGAAAATACAAAAAAGCACGCATTATTATCATGTCGAAATATTTCTAATCACATACATAACAATACACCTAGCATCAACTGTCCATCATGACAGACCTAAATAACCATGGCAACTATGCTGTATAACATCCAATAATTAATAAAATGACAAATAATACACAACCTAGAATTATTATAAACAAGAAGTTTCAATTCAATCGTATCCATAAAAACTATTATGATACAAAACTGTTTAGAGCTAGCCATAAAAATTAAAATAAAATCATCTTTCAAAAATTGACAATAATAAAATTTACCTAAAGGAGAGTTCATACTATCGAATATTTTCTTCATCAAAGCTAGTCGTAATAAACTATTTTTAACCGACTTCGACGGAAAGAGGTTCTCAGTTAGACCTATATATTTATTAATATATTTCATTTTTATTTCACTCTTCTTTGAACCTAATAAGGATTTCAATTTACTCCGTTTTATATATTTATTTACTACAGCGGGTTGCGGAACCATATTATATAACTTCACATCACGCGTGACCTTACTATTCGCTCTAATAAAACTTTGGCTGTCCAAACCAACATTATACACAATATCTCGCGAGGACTCGACAACAATATTCTCTGGTAACACAATTTGGTTAACCGGACCACCATCACAACAATCAATTCGCGACAACTCGACGACAACATTTTCTTCCACCTCAACGAATGCCTCAACATTCGTCTTGCATTCTACTATCACCAAGTTCTCTTCCAGAACGTCAGTGACAACATTATCTTGTACCTGCTGGTACGAAACATTAACCACTTTTTCTTCTTTCGGCACCTTGACATCAGGTTGCTCTGAAAGATTTCTACCTAATAAAATAATCGGACCGGACTGACCCGATTCATCCTTCTCTTCCTCGTGTTCTAGAGGGGACGAGACAGACTTCTGTGCCTCATTTTCATCTAGGCTGCTCTCTAGACAGCTAGACACAGCAACCACATCTTTTTCAACATTGCCTGCTTGGCAGCCATCTTTTTCATTTCTATGGGAAAATGAACCATTAATATCCACAGACTTAACTTCTTTCGCCGATTCCACTACTGGAATTACGGCTTGCTGCTGTAATAGTTGTTGCTTCTCTACAGCGGGCCCGCACGCGGAGAATTCCTCCCTCATCTGGTCGCAAATATCTGTGTAACTGGTGTTCTTTTCATACATATGTATATGTTTGAAAAAACCATACGCAATGCCTTTCAAAAAGAATGGCAACATTGTTAAGTAATCGCATTGACGCCATTCTTTACTGATGGCAACCGCTTCAAACTGTTCGATAAAATCATCGAATTCCATACCTTGAGTGCCATGATAGTAGGGCATAATCTCACCCGGAAACAATTCACGACCAGAACAACGATACATCGCGATGTATACACCAACACTTAATAAATTGACACAGATACTTCTCTGTTCTTCTTTTAGGCGATGCAAGAAAAATCGCTCGTCAGCAGTGCCCTTAATGACATCCAACGCTTATGCGTATAATTCTTCGCTGCTTTAACAGCTATCTTCAATCTGGCCCTATTAATAGGCCTTCCAGCTACCTCTGCTGGAATATTAAACGCTCTGGGGGCGAGCACTCGCTTTGCGCATCTGAAAAAAAACTTCTAACCGGCGCCTCTCGCCAATTTGTAACACTTAGGTTACACTAGTAGCTATTGCGAACTATCGTGAGTCTAAGCTACGTTGAATAAAAGATATGATCGACTTGTAGAATATTATATTAATCAGATTTACGAGAGGAACTTTAGATAGACCGCAGCTCTCCGCTTAGCCGGGTCTAACTCTGACATCACATGTCATAGTATAAAAACTATCCTTCTACATAATTCAAATATATTTCCAGAAGGTTCCAACCATAGACTAAATAGTTATGGCTTCATTACATAAAGCCTCTCTGCTGGGCAAGTCTCTACAGTACCTACTGCGTTATAACGAAGGTAGCACTGCGACTTGCAACTTTGATGAACCTCAGCCTTCAGATCAGCCCTTAATAATTTAACAAAAATAATAACTTACCTAACTTTGTATTTCAGAGGCTCGTCCCAAATGGCAGGTCCTACCGCCGGTGCCTGGTTATGTACCAGTCTACATCAGGTCGGGCGACACACCGCTTGAGGAGATCAACCTGGATTTAGCAGAGGCTTTCCACGAATTGCCTTCGGGAAGAAGCGCAGGAAAGCAGGTAGAAGCGGTTCCGGAAACTCCCGAACAAGCCGACCAGCCTCAACCTGACGAGATTCCGGTACCTGCCGATGATACCGTCGACCACCGACCTTACGAGAAGAAACTCCTCGAGAAGAAAAAGAAAGCCAGCTCCGATATCCCGCAACCGATCGAACGTAGATAGATAAAACGTACTTAAGTCTTAGTCATAAGTTATTAATTTTAAATACTACTCAACTCAAATTGTTTAATACTCAGTTTCCTAAAAGCTTGCCATTAGCTTTATTTATTAACAGCGTCTAGGTAATCGTAGCCGTTTGCCATTTTGTATTTAGAATACTCTCTATTCTTACTGAAGTAAATAATTTATTTTTAATGTATCTGAAATTTATTTTATGTATCCCTGATCCCTGGATGTATTATATATGCCAGTCTTTACAATGTTGACCGTCAGCCGATTTTATAGCCAATTTTTAATTACTGAACCTGAACGAGCAGTTCCGGAGAGCAGCATCGTCTTATGAAGATGAATAGAATTCTATTAGGCATGTGGTGACTCACATCACGGATTGAGGTCATCTTTTTAATCACTATCCGGTTCCTACGCCGCTAACTCTATTAAGCACCTGTATTAGACTAGCTTTTGATAAAATAGCTTAGCTTAAATAGCTTGCTATAAGCGAAGAATAAGTAGTTCCTGAGAGAAAACAATCTTTAGCTATACTTATAATATTAGTTTACATAATAATTATGTAGATAGGGCTTTTTGACTGACCGGTTGGTCTCGTAGTCGCAAGCGCTACTGCTGAGCGTGGGATCCTGGGTTCGATTCCCAGCTCGCGCAAAATGTGATTTAGTTTTTCAGTCACGAATTTCTCTGTAGCGACCCGGTGGTTTGAAGTTGGTGTAACATCCCCGTGCCTCGAAAAGCACGTAAATCTGTTGGTCCTGCGCCTGATCTCTCCCCAGTCGTGTCGGATTACCATCCCATTGGACTATGAGAATAAGGGAGAGCATCAGTGTAGCTACTTGCATGGCTTATCCCTATTACTAGGAGGAAAATAGGGTAGGAGTGGAATTCCCTGCCTGAGTCTGTGTTTCCCGATAGCTACAACCCGGGAGTCTTTAAGTCAAGAGTGAATAGGTTACTTCTAGGCAAGCGTGCTCCATCTAAGACCGCATCATCGCTTCCCATAAAAAAAAACTACTCGTGGATGTCGTAGAAGGCGACAGAGGGATATTGACCAGAGGATGGGCAGCAGCGTCTTTCTGAGTACCTACCATAACACCTACTGCGATCGCCAACATGCATCGGCCAAGCATGGTGATTACGGTTGAACCCGCCCTTAGGGGAGACCTATGGCCAGCAGTGAACGTCTAAAGGTTGATGGTGATAATGACGACTGGGGTTTTCTCCATTGAGATTGCTCATTGTGACCGAAATTAGGTCAGGTGAAATAATGATAGGGCAGATTGACGGTTCAGCACTAGCTGATAGAACAAATATCAGTTTCGACCCAGTCTTACTAGCCAAACCTTCAGTCAGTTGACCTATTGATCTGTGCACAATAGTTGTCCTTAATTCGGCAGCCATAAAATATTGAATACAAAAGCATTGTGATGAGACATCATGACCCCAATGAATTGACATCAGTAGCCATGACACCATAGTCAAATAATACAGTAAGGTCAATCTTTTCAATAAAACTAAGAAGTTTCTAAATATTACTTATATTTAAATTGTACCTATAAATAATACAACAGTACATACACACCTAACTACATACTATTATTTACAAAACATTCATAACAAACACGAATGTGTTTTTTAAACTTGGCATATTTGTAGAAATATTCGCATTACGTCTCTATTCAATAGTAAATTGTATTCTAATTAAGATATGGTATATTTTGGACTAGCCAAATAAGACGAATATTTGACCAAATTCGCGAAATGAACGAAAAGACCAAAGAAAAATGGACGTAGATAATTATAAGTATACTAGCTGATATGAAATCTAATAGATGTATGGGAGATCAAGACGTGTTGCGCCAACTAGAAACAAATTGGGAAAACAGAAGGAGGACAACGAAACACTGTTGGAAGTATCTCTTACAACACAAGCGGCGATCACAATAGACCAAATCTAGTCGCAGTGATATCACAGCCGCAAAAAGCAAATAAAAAAAAAATCTCTTGAGTTAAGAGGAAGTCCTAAGAGGACTACGAGTGGAGGAGGAGAGGGGTGAAGGGGGGGGGGGGGTTGGAGGGAAGCTAGTTTTATGTTAGGGTCAGTTCAAACAACGCGTTTCTCATCGGACTAAAACATCTCAAATAGAGTTGAAAATTGTATGTCAGATAATAGAATTCCATGCGGGCGGCGTTTAGATTTAGTTCAGTATCGATTAATGAACAAATGAAGATTACCAAACTATTAACGCACTAAATTAGGACCGCCGCATAGTCAACATAACATTAATCTCCCATATTATAGTCCTTAAGTTAGTTATCACTTCCTTTAACTGTTTGTTTTTTAACACCACCTGGAAACAAATAAAAAAATAAAGTATTTAGCTGTTTGAGATATTTTGTTTTTCATATCAATCAAAAAACCACAAATTAATAAACCACAGGACTGGGTAGGACATGACTGCCGCATGTCGGATAAACTGTGGGTTCAGGTAACACAGAACTGGTGCCTTTAAACAGTGGGACGGGGTCGCGGCCAGCCACGAAGGAGATGGCGGGACGAACTGGGCGGATTCCCCCAAAACTCGTGGGATGAAGCCCAGGATCGGGAAAGCTAGGAGGCATAGAGGGAGGCCTTTGCCCAGAAGTGGGACAGAACTGGCTAACAAAAAATAACCATTTACAGGCACTTTTGAATTGTCAAAGATCCAGTTAGTAAGTTGAGGCTAGTTGCTCGTTCCAAAACTTAGGGTAGGTTTCTATGGAGACGAATAAGCAAGAATCTCCACTGACACTCCTTTTAATCAAGTTTATACATAATCTCGAATCAAGATTTTCGTCTAATTCGGAGAATAAGATATCTCTCGCTAGCGCAATCGGGCGGAATACTCTGCCCCGGTTTGACTGGTTTCACCAGGTTGCAAAGAATCATGGCGAGATCCATTAATTCATTTTTATGAAAAAAATAAAAAAATAGAGGGTTTAAAATATTTTCCAATGTGAAGAATAAACTACCAGGAGTAGATTGATATACTTACCATATTTTTAAAACCCCACATAATTAAAATATTACGAAATGAAAATAACACTTTTTCGTTTCATCTCGATGCCCATTTTGTGTTTATAAAAAAGGATAGTGACAAGCGACGTTAACGGATCTATAAAATTGGCAGACAAGTGATGTGGCAAGTGTGTGGAAAAAAAGTAATCATTATTTGTGATATTATTATTTCCCATAAAACGATGCAATGTCAGTGTCACTTACTGTCAGTCGCCGTTTCGTTCTGGCTTTTCGTTAAACTATTCACTTTTTTGCGAGGTTTTAAAAATATTTTAAATGCCTGAATATACTCTTTAGGTACCCAAGAATATAAGAATTAAAATTTCAACTTCTCTAAACATCTTAATTTTTTTTTGTACAAATCCTGCCATGATTCTTTGTCACATGAATGTTTCTTTCGAATAACTGGAAGAAAATTAAAAGAAAATATTAATAAGCGAGTGATACTCTTACCTGTTCTGTAAGCTCTCTATTTTCTTCTAATGCTAATCTGTATGATTCAGTGTTTCGTCTTTCATCCAACGCCTTGTTCTCTGCTTCATCCTTCAGTGGTATTAGACTCTCCATGTGTGTATACTCCATTCCCTAAAAAACACGTTGCAATGAATATAGGACCAAGCAAAGAATGGCGATGAAAATTTCCATGTTCGACTGAAAATGTACTTTACATCTACTAGATATCAGTACATATTTCATACTTCCGTGAAAGATTGACAACATTTTCGAGTTGAGGGCGGCCTACCCATCATAGTTCCCATACAAACAAATATTTTTAACACACAGGTACCTTGTGGTTTATTGGTATCTAGATTCGTATGTAACGAAAAAAAATACTTTTTTTGAGAAACAATTTCAGTAAACGCGTCTGAAAATCAGCTTATTTGCACAATTTTTATATGAACTTTGGCCAATCATAATGTATTCATACATTGAAAAGGTAAAAAAAAACAGCTTCATAGAAACCTAGCACATGTAATGGAGATTCTAAATTACAAACATTTTTACCAAAAATTTGTAAGACTTTTTCAAAAACACGTATTTCCTTTGTCACATTTGTGAAATCTGCGCGCGAATTATGTTATAGTGTTCTCACTCGTTTGTTTTCGAACATTACGTTGTATGAAGACATTATTAATACTAACCTGACACGTCTCGTTACATTTCTCGTAGATGAGCCGAAGTCTCTTGAACAGCAGCCGGATCGTGCGCAGTTGTTCCTGCATTTTTGCTTTTTTTTCATTACTGGCATTTTCCCCGTTATGTGTGCCATTTGGAGGCTGAAAATAATTTGCCAGAGTTACTATATAATGTCATACAGTCCGTCTTGAAGACCGATTCTACTACTTATAGAGCAATATCCCAGGGCCGCCAGACCTTACTTATTTTCTGATGGACAAGATATATGCAATAATGTAGTAGTTAGTTTAATTAGTTTGTCGGGGCCTTTTCCGCACTTAGCCACTTGATTGGGCCATTGTACGTGAAATCTATCTCCTTCTTTTATTCCAGCCATCCTAGTTCATCCCAGAAGCCTTTTCAGGTTGCTGCAGATTTCCGATAGTGATGCTGGAGACTGGAGAATCTGTGCCCGTTGATCCGTCACGCTCCTGCACTTCATGAGCACGTGCTGTGGCGTTTCTTCCGCCTCCTAGCAGCCTCTGCACAGAGGACTATCTGTCACACCTATGGTGCACAGGTGTTTGTTTAGGGGACAGTGTCCGGTTATCGTACCTAGTACTTTACGGATTTGGTCCCTGTTTAGTCCTGTGAGGTTGCGGCATTCTTTGTTTGCCTGCATCCTGCGCTGTTTCTCCAATAATGTAGTATTAGTGTGTACAATGAACGTATACATGCCTGCTAGCTTAGGCCGACGACCAATTCTCAGGTATCAGGTGCTACAGGTACGTAAATATTGTACTCACTTTACTTACAGTCTGAGGTCAGGTTTTTACGTATGTTGTAGGGAATATTGTAAACAATTTGAAATGAATACTGCCAGACGCCTTCTGTCGGCAGTATTTATTGCCAGACACTTTAAATATCGTCAGCAAAAAACATAACCTTACTTACAGTCTGACACTTGTCTTAAATGTGTCTTATTAATTAGGCACTCTAATGGTGAGTTGCACGAAACCAACATTAGTTTAACGGAGACTTTAAATTCATTCCATCCCTTACATTTTGTATCAAAAAGAAATTGACAGCATCAATTTAAAGTATCTATTAAACTAATGTTAGTTTTGTGCAACTAACCGAGTATGTTTTTCTGACTTTTCCAACTTACTTGTATTGCTTTTAATGTCTGGAAAACATCTTGCGTTCTACTAACAATATCCTGCACAGTCTCCTGTCCAAATCTGTAAATGGATCAACACAGTATCAAAAATACGAGGGCATACCAACATAATTCGAGAACTACTCTTCAGTGTATATACATACTTGCACAATGAAGCAGTATTGAATTCCTTGTTCTGCGGCGGTTGAGGGGCGGGGGGCTGTGCAGGAGGGGGCGCGGTGTTGTTCGACACTGCACCTCCAGCCTGCATGCCACCTGTAGATAAAGGTGTTAGGTAACTAATTATTTTCTTATGAAAGAAAAGAAAGAAGGAAAAAACATTTATTAGCCCGCACAGGAGAACACCCACAAAAATAACATTGTTAAATAAAAAAAAAGCAACGAAATTGGTTCTGTACGAGGCCAAAAGGTTCCTATATCAGTATGGTGCTGTAACATTAAAAAAAACGACACAGCGCTGATATTCTGATAGGGCCCAAAGTGATGCCACGGTCAGATACGGATAAGAAAATAAATAACGAATAAACAAATATAAATATGTGAGTATTTTTTTTTATATGGGACGAGCCCGCCACACTATTCCCTAACCACTGTAACTCCTGTAAGCCAGAATCAACAGTGGCGACCACCAGAAAAGCGCCAGAGCAATGAAGCCCGACGAGTCCCAGAGAAACGATTCAACTGTCTTGGATCCCGCAACGAAATTAATCAGAAAAGAACAGCGGAGGAGTAAGAAAAACATATTTTCCACTTCCCTCCAAATCAAGCAGGAGACAGAACAGAACTAGGCCAATAGGCACAAAGGAACGTTTACAACTGGGAGAAACCCAGTTGCTAAGCACCACGGATTATAATTGACATAATTAATGGGTCCTAAAAAGTGAGCTGTTACATTAAATTTGATTCCAATAATAGGTATGGCAAAATCGCTTGAACGCACGGAAATTAGTTCTAGTTTCCACAAGGTCCGCATAATAAACTGCTCCGGATGTAGCCTGTACACTCTATCCAACATAATATTGCGTTCTTTCTGCCAAAGAGTACATTCCCATAAGATATGATGTGCAGATTGTTCGTATTCACAGTCAGATGTAGAACATTGTAACAAAGGCGAAGCAACAAGCTTGAAAGAAAATAATTTACTTTTAAAGTTGCCATGTCCTGTTAGAAATTGGGCAACACAGTGGTCCACCTCCAGCCATGTCCTGGCCAGCCGCTCACGAACGGATGGAAAGAACTGATGAAGGTGACGGCCCTTGCTAGAATCATCCCACCTA
Source organism: Charanyca ferruginea (assembly GCA_947361185.1). Classification (NCBI taxonomy): domain Eukaryota; kingdom Metazoa; phylum Arthropoda; class Insecta; order Lepidoptera; family Noctuidae; genus Charanyca; species Charanyca ferruginea. Next base: position 22,205,380 of record OX376058.1, on the reverse strand, counting down.
CACTGCCACTCGGATAAAAGTTCCTCCCAGACGTCAGTCTGTGGTTTAAATAATCTAGAGATCTTAGCGCGGTCACGTTGAGTTAAAAAGTTTGCGTCCATGGTCTCTCGCGCGGAATAGTACATTGCAGCACGTCGTTGCACCTCAAGATCGACTGGAAGCACGCCTGCTAGAACCGGAAGGGCTTCAGTACTAACGGTCCTATATGCTTTACATAAAAATATTAAAGCCAAACGTTGACTTTGAAGCAATTTACGTCGTACCGCCCCTATGGTGGCCCTATCAGCCCAAGTGGCTTTAGATATACTCGTCAAGGCATAAAAGTTCTTTTTAGCTTTTTTACCAACTATTTTTATGTGGTCAATAAATGAAAAGTTTTTCTCTAAGACCAGACCAAGGTAGCACACTGATTGTTTTCTTTTAACGGGAACGTTATTAAATTTAATACTAGGCCATGATTTAAGATTACCGTTTAAAATAAGTTTATAGGTTTTGTGAGGTGCAAAGGTTAGACGGTTTCGGTCGCCCCACTGAGATATTAAGCGAAGGCAAGTGTCAGCCAAATTCTCAAGCTCAGCCAGCCAGCCAGCTAGTACTTGCCTGAATAAGCAGAAGGCCATCGTCCGCGTAACCGGTTAATGAACAACCGCAAGGAAGTGAAATCGCAAGCAAATCATCAAAACCTACATTCCATAAATATGGACTGATAACTGAACCTTGAGGACATCCCATGGTTAGAGCCTTCGACATAGAATGATGTCCAAGTTTGAGCTTCGCGGAGCCGTTTAAAAAGTACGAGTAAACAAGAGTATAGATGTTTCTGTAACAACCACGGGTTTTCATCTTAAGTAGTAGCACACCCCACGTAACCATGCATGCATGCATATGGTGGAGCTCGTGGCTAAGTAAAAGCCGTACAGATCGAACGGTCAAAGGTTAAGCTACGCTCGCCGCGGTCGTTTTGTGGATAGATGATAATCCATTTCATACAGAGTTCACTCCGTGTCTCGGAAAGCACGTAAAGTCGTTGGTCCAAGCTGTCATTCGCAGATCTTTGGCAGTCGTTAAGGGTAGTCAGAAGCCAGAAAGTCTGACAGCCAGTCTTATCAAGGCGTATCGTGTTACCCCGTAACTGGGTTGTGGAGGTCCGATAGGCAGTTGCTCCATGTAAAACACTGGTATTCAGCTGCATCCAGCTAGACTGGTAACCGATCCCAACATAGATGGGAAAAGGCTAGGCAGATGATGATGTATAATTATGGCATTTTTTTAAAGGAGTATCAACAAACAGAATAGATAGAGACACCTTAACTAATACATGTATAGTCAACAAAAGATACAAGTAACCAGGGTTTTCAGATTTAGTTACTGTTTTCAGAAACTAATAGAAAGAAAAGCCATTTATTCACGCTAAAAGCGACGCACATATTGATGATAATGACGTTTTCAAATGAAATTAATAGAAAACTAAATTCAATTATTTCCCAATTGAATTTCATTTATACATTTTCTAGTAATTTGACCTGGCCCAATCAGAATATCAGCGCTGTGACGTTTTTTTTTAATGTCACAGCACCATGCTGAGATAGGAGCCTTTAGGCCTCTTACAGGACTAATTTCGTTTTGTCCTGTGCGGGCTAATAAATGCGTTTTCTTCCTTTCTTCTCTCTCTTTTCAGATGTTTCAAAGAAAACGAGTATATCTGTCAAACAACCTGAGTTGTCACATAAACCTAAAGTTATCAAATATACTTAGTTTTAAAATAAGTGTTTTTTGGTAATTTGTACCTGATTGCTGGACTGTTTGAGGCCCCATGCCTGGTCCACCAGGTCCACCGCTAACACCTACACCCATACCCTGAAAACAGAAACAAAATCTTAAGAAAACATGTCACTCATTAAAAAATATTTCATAAATTCTCTATAAAATAATAGAATTAGAGCACAAATACCAAATACAAAAATAATAATCAAATTTATATACATGCAGTAGCACAGTTTTCATTTGTACAGTAGGTACTTTTGTACTGTTCACCAGCCCGGGTTATTTTTTTTTTCTTTTTATATTCGATGATGCAGCCTAAATAAATAAATAAAATTCATTTATTTCAGGTCCTCAAACCCATATTAAAAACATAAAAAAAACTAAATCGCACATAAATAAATACCTACAGACAAACAAATACAATTCCATTACAATTCAATACAATTACAATTCAAGACAAACAAATACAATTCCATTACAATTACAATTCAATTATTATTACATTACAAGGGCCTCTTATGTGGGACACTATCATAAGTAACTTGTCTGTCACAGCAGTGTCGCACATAAGGACAGTCCAACCTACTCGCTATCATAGTCAGAACGGTATTGGAGCTGGCCCGCACTCTGCGAACAAGAGATGCGCAGCGCTTACGCATGGTCGCATGGAAACAGCCCGTGCGCGCCCAAGCGAACATACCCGAAGCGCTGCAGTAGCGAGGTAGCCCCAACACCGCTCTGACGCGTTGTTGAATTGAACGCGGAGGGCGCTGTAGCTTTCTTGCGTGTAATTAGCCCCTAATTAGCAGGTGTACAAAGACGTGCAATATGCTCGGAAGACAGTTATTTTTACTTCATCCGATCAACGCGCTAATCTGCGGGCCAGCATATTAGCTCTTTTGGACAGCGCCCTCCGCTCCCTTTCCAAATCAGCATGATCCCTGGTGGAGTAACCCCCTAAGGTGGAGTACTGTTGCCTAGGATGAACTGGTTCACTTTTGCCTTGAAGATACCTAGATTATACTTATAGGGGAACAGAGAGGCAGGCAGCGAATTCCAGTCTGGCAGTTCGCAAAATAAATATGGAATCAAAACGCTGGAGACCCCGGAACGTTAACCATATAGCGGTGACGGTTAGCGGTATCTCTGCTCGTTCGATGATGGAATGGAGATGGAGGAATTAAGTTATGCAATTCCAAAGCACACTCTCCGAAATGTACCCGATAAAAGACTGATAGGCTGGTAAGGTTGCAGAGATGTTCAAGGCTATGGAGTTTTTATTAACCAATATCTAGATTACTACTTCCTATATATGTATAAAATGTATCTTTATTATATTTTTTAGCTTACAACAATTTAAGTATCCCATCTTTTAATTAATTTTTCAATTAAAATAATTTATGATATATCTATTAAACCTGTAAACCTACACAGACTCAAAAAAAAGATGGTGGCAGCTCATAGAACATCTATGCCATTTCGGAGTTTGTTTAATAGATATGATATTGTAATATTACATACCTGCGGTCCCATGCCCATATTTCCCATTTGATTCTGCAGAGTAGCCCCATACGGTGGCACCATTTGGTTACCCATGCCTACCATTCCACCAGTATTTGCCATGGGCCCACCCATCACTCCTACAATGTAAGTTATAGACATTAGATTAAGTATAATTATGGAGGAACAGAAAACGGGTTTTGATTTGTAAAATTAATTTATTTACAACGAGCTTCTGCCCGCGGCTTCGCCCGCGTAAAGATAGCGATTATCCCAAGGGAACACATTAACGGAATAAAAAGTATCCTATGTGTTAATCCAGGAAATGTTCTACCTGTGTGCTAATTTTCATGCAAATCTGTTCTACAGTTTACGCGTGATTGAGTAACAAACATCCAAACATCTTCACAAACTTTCACATTTATAATATTAGTAGGATATTTACACAATTACTAATTGCCCTCCACTGAAAATGTGCCCTACAGATTGGCTGCATTGTCATGTCGGTTGGCAATACTTACTTCTGGCCAAGGTAAAAGCCAACCATTGAGTCACAGGAAGTGTAAACCTACCGTTTAAACATTTCCCTAAAAGGAAATGGGCACTCAGACCCCACAAGACGAGAGATTCAACCCCAAAATGGTCTAAAATTTTGTACATTAGTTAATTTCAGAGATAAACCAATAAAGTAGCATGAATGACTTTTACTTACAATTATAGCCATAACAGTAAAACCATAGCAAACCGTGAGTAAAGGAAATATTATGCCTAAGTATAAAATATGACAAAATAAAATAAAAAAATTATGTGTTTAGGAAATCACAATGAGATCTTCAATTCTTACAAAAGACATATACTAAGGAGGTCTATCTATAATTAAAGATGGCAACCTTTTGCCCTGGAGTTCAATACAAGCTTATGTTAAAATGGTCTTGTTGTGTGTGTCTCTGGTTCAGCTGATGTATGCTATGCTGTTAAAAAAACTACAAGATATTACAAATATTTATCTTGCTTGTTGCAGTTCAGTGGTTGTCTGTTTACCATTAGTTTGTTATCTACATTTCATACACAAAACACGGTAAAAATGTGTTTTTCCTTTAGCCAAGATGAAGCTACAAATAGACCACCTTTTGCCAAACCTCAGTCGAAAATTTTACTAAAACCTCAAGGACGCAAGAACGGGGTTAAGCGACGCAGAGGTTATTACCCTATAGTATATATATAAAGAGTGGCATTTTTTATACCTGCAAGCTGGTTCGGCATCGACTGCATCTGCCCGCTCATGGGTCCCCCGCCGAAGCCAGATCTCATGCCGGCAGCATTGCCTTGGAAGTTGCCAGGGAACTGATGTCCTTGGCCAGCCATAGCTTATTTATTTACGCTTACTTAAAAAGGAACGGTATTTTGATGATAACAATATTATTGCCGCAATTTGGCATTGGCATCAATTTTGGTATCAAATTCAATGTACAAATACTAATTATTGTCATTATAATGTCACTGTCAAAGTGTCAAGTGTCAATAAGTCAGCCCTAGCACAGCTGTCATTTCTTTCAAGCATGGCAATATTAAGTCCTATTCATGCAGTCACTTATCTTCACTTTTACAATTTGTATACTAGGACTAATTTGAGGATACGTTGCAGTTACGCAGTTACGTACACATTTTAAATGAATGTAAAATTTCATGGTCTTCCTTTTATTTTAGATGTTATGTTATTAGAAGAAAGATATTATTTAGATGATCGAGCCTTTCCATGGACGTTAAATTCGGTTCCCGGTTCAGACAGGCAACTAATTAAAATACTTTAAATGCAGTTCGTATTGTAATAAAATGTAATAAAAATTAACTCTTATTTCAGTATTTTTTTCTATCTACGGTACTACTACTAACTTACGGTACTTTCCCTCCATGTAGCAAAGTCGTGGGAAACCTGTATAACAACAAACTATAGGGCTTGCAACAAACAATATAAAATCACTTAAGAGACAAAAGCCGCAGTTCTAAAATGTTGTCTATGAATAATAGTACATTATGGTACAAGTGTGTAATGTTGGTGATTACCGCTGAGGCGCCATTGAGACCCGAGCCGTTAGGTGAGGGTCTTAAGAGAGCCGAGGACGGTAATCATCAATACACACGTGTATCATACGACGTTTTTCAACACACTTGTGAAAAAAATAACACTAAAAAAACATTTTCAACAGTGAAAACGAGTTGTGAAAAATTTTTCGCAATGGCGGGAAAAATTAATCAGTTTTCCTATGCGCGCGCATCAAATAATGGCGATCGGCCATAGACTAAAAGAATGAGGTTTCTTTTTTTTTGTCTTTTCGCGGATAGCGTACAAATGGGGAATTCAAAGTTTTCTTTATTACAGAGAAAACAAAAGTTATATTTGAGTGAAAGTTTTATATATTTAAAACGTACAAGTTGAAATTATCTATTTAAATACGAAGTTGCAAAAAATGAGCAAGCAATATGTACATTAATTTATTTGTACTATTGAACACGATCTTTTTTGTATCGAAACTTTTTTAAGAACAAAGGCACGCAACCAATTATAAAAAAAAACCCTATAACTGACTTGTGAATAATAGCAATGAAAAAGTCACAGTTTGATTACAGGTGTCATTATGTGCCTAATTGCGGTGAAATTAGAGCCATTTTATGAGCAAGTGTGTTGAAAAGGTATATTTATATGTCGGAGACAGTTTATTAATCACATTGTGAGTGTTAACTTTTGTTATGATTTGTGTTTCTTATTGTTAATTTATGTGATTTTGCTTTCAATTATTGTCTATTAATTCGAAACATGATTTATTGTGTGTGCACACTGATTTGTGGTTACTTTATTTCGATAATGATTATCGATGGTTTTATTCAAAACAAATTGTTGACACGTTACTTTGAATGTAAAACGAATTACTTTATGAAATCACTATTGTTTATTCATTACAATTATTATTATGTTATTTAATTACAGATCTTATTAGATTCAGCACATTTTAGTGTTTTGTATCAAGTAAACGCGTGACGCACTTTCGTGCGCATGGACAGACTTGTATGGAGAGGTTGCAAGGTGGGGGGCATCGCCTTATAAAAGAGCGTGCACTCCGTAAGTATGGCAGTCGATCCTCGGATTCGACTCAGTAAAGAGTTCCTGCTCCCGACAATACTGTCGGTTTACCTGGTACAGCGCTGCTGTATATTCACATAGCTGTATAGGCTTGCTGCTAGCGAGCGATACACTTGGTATTTGGGTGGCATATGCTACTGTACGAACTATAGACCTTAAGGGTTTGTTCGTTTATCATTGGGTGGCTTAGGCTGCTGTACGAACTGTAAACCTTAAGGGTTTGATCGCTTATCATTGGCTGGCTTGGCCACTGTACGAACTGTGGGACCTTAATGGTCTGTTCGATTAACTGTATTGTACCTTTAACTTACCTACTTTATTCTTGTTACTGATTACCATTTGTATTATGTTTTCTTTACTAATAATGTGTAATTGTTTTTTACAGGTCTTGTTTATCGATAATGGGATAATGGGAACGCCTATAGTCCTGACGATGTACTATACCGCTCGGCGCTCCTCCTCGATCGCTCACTGACGATCCGACATATATATTGTTGAGACAGGTTTTTATGGCGGGATTAGGCGGGATTATGAGATCTGTCTTTTTTTTTGTTCTCATCAAGTAAAAGAGAACTACAACTTGTTACTTGCTCTTGATTTTACCACAAAGTACGTAAGGCTGCGGCGCGCCCGAGCAGAGAGACCACTCAGAACAAACCGCCATTTTTCGCACGCACACATTGACATTACGTTTATAGGCATTCTCAAACAGTTAAAAACGTAAACCATATAAACATAATTACCAATATTGATATTGGTAATTATGTTTATATGGTTTACGAACTTAAAACGCACTATTTATAGCTCACTTCAATTTATGTTAAGCTGATTTCCACTATGATCACTATTATACGGTATTTAATGCACACTGACTTTTATTTCTATTTTTATTTGTATAAATATTAGACAGAGAGCCACACCGATACAGACGTCAAACTGAAATGACTGATGGATAGTAAATAAGGCGCTCTAACGTTTCATACTTTCAAGGTCAAAAGGCCTACGTTAGTTGGCCTACGTAGGTACCTAAGTCTTTATGTATTGTTTGGTTTTTCAACAATTATTATGATTATATTTACACTGTCGCAAACGGATTCAATTTACCAGTCCTAATCTTTGGCTTCATCTAATAATTCTATTAAAATCAAACTTTCTAAGCCAAGGTTATCCAGTACCCAAGTAATTTTTAACTAAACCCCATCTACGTATCCCTTCTTATCTTACAAATAATTTGTTGAATGTTCAAAGACAATGGTAGGTATCGAATTCATGAATAACTCACCAACACTATTTATTCTTGTAATAATTAATTATATAGACACAAGATATATAGAGGTTACAGAAAGTCCGCTCCCGCCATTTTCAAAAATATTTACCTAAACTTCATAAACTTGCCAGACTCACTAGGGCTGCTAGGCTGCTAATTGACTCTGTAGGTCTTATTCGTGACAATATGAAATTTTATTGACATTCGTTGGAACTCTTTGCATTTTTTATAACAAAATTTTCCTGTTCTTCATGTTAATGTCAATGTACCTATCTCATTTATTAATTTAGACAACACGTGACAGTCGAGACTGAACTACTGAAGTCTGCTTCTGCTTGAAACTTGAAACTGTGTTTAACTGTTTGAGAATGCCTATAAACGTAATGTCAATGTGTGCGTGCGAAAAATGGCGGTTTGTTCTGAGTGGTCTCTCTGCTCGGGCGCGCCGCAGCCTTACGTACTTTGTGGTAAAATCAAGAGCAAGTAACAAGTTGTAGTTCTCTTTTACTTGATGAGAACAAAAAAAAGACAGATCTCATAATCCCGCCTAATCCCGCCATAAAAACCTGTCTCAACAATATATATGTCGGATCGTCAGTGAGCGATCGAGGAGGAGCGCCGAGCGGTATAGTACATCGTCAGGACTATAGGCGTTCCCATTATCCCATTATCGATAAACAAGATCTGTAAAAAACAATTACACATTATTAGTAAAGAAAACATAATACAAATGGTAATCAGTAACAAGAATAAAGTAGGTAAGTTAAAGGTACAATACAGTTAATCGAACAGACCATTAAGGTCCCACAGTTCGTACAGTGGCCAAGCCAGCCAATGATAAGCGAACAAACCCTTAAGGTTTACAGTTCGTACAGCAGCCTAAGCCACCCAATGATAAACGAACAAATCCTTAAGGTTTACAGTTCGTACAGCAGCCTAAGCCACCCAATGATAAACGAACAAACCCTTAAGGTCTATAGTTCGTACAGTAGCGTAGGCCACCCAAATACAAAGTGTATCGCTCGCTAGCAGCAAGCCTATACAGCTATGTGAATATACAGCAGCGCTGTACCAGGTAAACCGACAGTATTGTCGGGAGCAGGAACTCTTTACTGAGTGGAATCTATATCTATATAATTAATTATTACAAGAATAAATAGTGTTGGTGAGTTATTCATGAATTCGATACCTACCATTGTCATTGAACATTCAACAAATTATTTGTAAGATAAGAAGGGATACGTAGATGGGGTTTAGTTAAAAATTACTTGGGTACTGGATAACCTTGGCTTAGAAAGTTTGATTTTAATAGAATTATTAGATGAAGCCAAAGATTAGGACTGGTAAATTAAATCCGTTTGCGACAGTGTAAATATAATCATAATAATTGTTGAAAAACCAAACAATACATAAAGACTTAGGTACCTACGTAGGCCAACTAACGTAGGCCTTTTGACCTTGAAAGTATGAAACGTTTGAGCGCCTTATTTATTATCCATCAGTCATTTCAGTTTGACGTTTGACGTCTGTATCGGTGTGGCTCTCTGTCTAATATTTATACAAATAAAAATAGAAATAAAAGTCAGTGTGCATTAAATACCGTATAATAGTGATCATAGTGGAAATCAGCTTAACATAAATTGAAGTGAGCTATAATTAATGCGTTTTAAGTTCGTAAACCATATAAACATAATTACCAATATTGATATTGGTAATTATGTTAGTTATGGCGGGTAACCAAATAATTTCATTAATTAATGAAATTATTTGGTTACCCGCCCTAATAACAAATTATCGGTAACGTCGCCTTGACAACGAAGCCATCTGTCTTACTAGCCGCAAACGTTTTATAGATCCGTGACGAGAATCTTTACCGCTGCCATCTGGCGGACATCCCCAATGCCACCAGTTAAGAAACCTCTCAAGACGTTGCAAAACATCAGGCAGGCACCAAGTGTGGAGGTTGCGGTCGCTTCATTTTGACGTTGGAGGGCTCTAGGTGTGGCAAATGCCAGGTGCTGTACCACAGGGTGTGTGTAGGCGTTCCTACGAAGGCCAACATAGCACCAAACTGGCGTTGCCCCGAGTGCAAGAAAAATATTGCTCGCGACAATAGGACCGAAACCCCTGTCCGAGGTCCCACGCAAAGTCCCCCCACTAATAACGCAGTGACAACAATTATAGCGGGCTCGAGTACACCCAACACCTCTGGGGTAAGATCGAGAAATGAACTCATGCAGACTGTCAGCCCTGTTCATGCAGAAGCGACTCCCCTGCCGCATGGAACATCATGTGACGACGTCACCACTCGGGAAGTGTCGCCTGTAGCTAGTACCGGCTTGCAGGTGATCCTTGAGGAGCTGAAGGCGGTGCGTGCCGAGATTCAGATGTTCAGAAAGGAGATGGAGGTGAAAATGGCGGAGCTTAAGAGCACCTTAAATACCTGCAGCACGCACATCGACGGCCTGGAGGCCACGGTGGACGCACTGGAACAGCGCGCTACTTCGGCTTCCAATTCAGCCAATGTGGATAAGATTGTGGAGGAGCTGAGGCGAGACATCAATGACAGGGACCAGGATCTTCTTGCCAATTACATAGAGGTGTCTAATATGCCAGAGGTAAAAAGTGAAAACCCAGCTCACATAATTAAGGTCATAGGCCATAAGCTAGGGGGTCAGTCTTGAAGATCGCGATATCGTCAGTGCGGAACGCGTTGGTGGAAGGCAGCTCAACGCGACAAGCTCAGCTGGACCGACTGAATCTCGTCCGCGGCCGCTTGTTGTGCGCCTTGCCCGTCGAGACCTGCGCGACCAGCTTCTGGCAAGCGCGCGAGTGCGACGTGGAGTGACCACTGCCGACCTTGACATGTCCGTCCCAGCGCAGAGATTCTTCCTTAACGAACGGCTGACGAAAGCCAACCGTCAGTTGTTTCGGAGGGTACGGGACACTGCCAGCCTCCTCGGCTGGAAGTTTGTGTGGACCAAGCAGGGCCGCATCCTCGCCAGGAAGATGCCAGGTGACAAGGCGCAGAGGATCCGCAGTGAGGAGGACTTGTCCCGTGTTTTCGGAACTGAAAAAGATACGGTCTAATTATTATTTTGTCTATTTATATGTGTATAGCTTGTTTTTTTATGCTTGTGTAAATGTGCGTCGCAACCCATTTTACTGTGGGCTTATTCATGTCGATTGGGTATAAAACCTACATACCAACGTTATATTTTTCTAGTCTCGCACTATATTTATACTATACTTTTACTCCATATTTACATAAATTACATGTACAAAGTCTATTTACACTTAACCTATTTAATTCTAATGATGTAAAAGAAGTATTCTCAATCATCGCATTTCTCACAATTGTAACTATATAATTATACTCTTACTATGACTACAAAAGTATAAAGACCAAAATAAAATACATTTACTTTAGATATAAGTTTAAGATATCACTCATTCATTCTACCTATTGGCTACTCACAGTTGAAAATAGTGCTCAATCAAACCTCCACACAACACCCTCATACTCCCACACATACACATTTTTATGTCGAATACCTACACCTGCTGACATTGATGGCTCCTAGCAAACATAATAAGCCTGACCATAAACAAAAAAAAGCTGCTTATTGGGACCGCTTACCGTCCGCCTTGGCAGGACTTAGAGCTTTTTCTTGACGCCATAACTGCTAGTATAGTATAGTATACCCAACAACACCAGATTATCATACAGGGCTACCTGTATGATAATCTGGTGTTGTTGGGTGACCTGAATGTTGATCTGTTGGATGTTTACAGCTCTAAATCCAAACAGCTTACGGCCTTTTTTAATTACCTGAACCTAGTTCAATTAGTAACTACCGCGACGCACTTCGTAACAGTAGTTCGCTCATCGACATCGTATGCACTGATTCTTCGACTCGTAATGTGGGGGTGAACTATATCAGTGAGCTTGGCCATCACTCCTTCGTCACATGTGAAACTATTTTTAGGAGGCCAAAGGTCAAGCCTAGGTTGGTTGAGTTTCGGGCTCTTTTAGACATCTTGCTGGATCGCTTCCAGAATGACCTGAACATGATACCATGGTCCAGTATACGAGATATAAGTGATTTTAATAAGATGGTGCACACTTTCAACTCATACATGATCCAGCTTTTTGATCTCCATGCTCCCATATAGCAAAAACCTTCTATAAGCGACCCACACCTTGGATCACTGAACACATGCGTATCATGTTCAGGCTGCGGGATGAAGCTAGGGTCAGATATCGCAAAACAAAGGAACCGCATCATAAACGATACTGTCTGGATCTTAAACGTGAGGCTGTTGCTGCATTAGTGAGGGAAAAGACAGCATATTTCACTAAAAGCATCAATAATCAAAGTAAGGATCCCAAACTACTGTGGCGCAATTTGAAATCTGATGTACTTCCAGACCATAAGGAAAGGCTCCTGCCAAATCATTTTGACAATCCAGACAGAATCAATGAGGCTTTTTTGGATGTTCCAGGAAATTGTAATGACAATGTCTCACAAATGTTTCATTTCAATTCTCACAGGCACAGTCCAGCCGAGTTCTCACTCACTGCAACCAACCAGGAGACAGTTCTATAGATAATCAGGAATTTAGGATCAAATGCTCAGGGTGTTGACGGTATCAGTTTGGACATGATAACTCTCACATTGCCGAATACCCTACAAGCCATCACTGATATTGTCAACAGATCGATATAATGTTTTCGTTTTTGTGTTTTTTTTTAATATGGTTGTTTTATCATACGTATTTTATGTTATTTTTTGTGCGCGCCGTGCCGATCAGTCTTTTTGTGTGCCTCGGAACTATGAGTGAATGATATTTATTACCGAGACAGTGTAATGCCTGCCAACGCTGAAAACCAGCGCCGTGGTTCGTGCCTTCCTGCGCGGGCCAAGGCATTTATGCTGAGCGTTGGCCGTTTCGCGCAGTGGTGACGCGTGGTTCCGACTAGGGATATAGGTATTTGTATTTTTATTTATTCTTATTTTTTTTTTGAATTTAATTATTTACTTTTAAGCTTGTAAGTAATGCATTAAGTGCGTCACTTCCGTGTGAATAAATGGTTTTTCTTTCTTTCTTTCTTTCATCTTGCTGTAAGTCACGCCAAGGTCATGCACGATGCACAATGCAAAAGTACCGTGAATAAGCTTGCTGTAATTACGTTAATCATCATCATCATCATTTCAGCCGAAAGACGTCCACTGCTGGACATAGGCCTCCCCCGAGTGGCGCCACATTGACCGGTCCTGTGCGACTCGCATCCAGCGGATCCCCGCAACCTTTACCAGGTCATCGGTCCACCTAGTGGGAGGCCTTCCAACGCAACGTCTTCCGGTTCGCGGTCGCCACTCTAGAACTTTTCGACCCCATCGGCAATCTGTTCTGCGAGCAATGTGCCCTGCCCACTGCCACTTAAGTTTGGCAATTCTTCGGGCTACGTCGGTAACCTTGGTTCTCTTGCGGATATCCTCATTTCTGATTTTATCACGCAAGGAAACTCCGAGCATAGCCCTCTCCATTGCCCTTTGGGTGACTTTAAGCTTTCTGATGAGGCCCATTGTGAGCGACCACGTTTCGGTCCCGTATGTATTCACTGGCAACACACACTGGTCTACGTTAATAATTATTATTAATTGTTTGCTGGAAATGCTGGACCCATTTTGCGTCTAGCGAGCGCCCCCACCACCGCGAACGTCTTGCAGATGGATAGTGAATAACGCAGACATACTACGACGACGACACGGTTGGCGCAGTGGCTGAGCGACCTACTGCCGCGCAGCGTGTTGCGGGTTCGAATCCCGCCCAGGGTAAACATTTGTGTGATGAGCACTTGTGTTTGCCTTGTGTCTGGGTGTTGTTTATCTATATATGTATGTATTTACAAAAAAAAAAATGTATTTGTGTATGTATATCAGCTGTCTGACACCCATAGTACAGAGTCTCCCTAGTTTGGGGTCAGATGGCCATGTGTAATAATGTCCCCACATATTATTATTATTATTATACGTCAGAGCGATCCAGCATCGTGAGCCGTGCGTGTTTAATCGTTGATAAACCTGCTCTGTGGTTTTATTCTCTTTGTCTGCAGCACAGATTATATAGAACAGCATTTTTGTGTCGCAAGACTCGCAAGGTCAAGGACTGCACGTAAAAATGAATAGGGGAATATAGGTTTGGGCACGAAGTCTTACTTCGTGGGTTTGGGATACACTTTCCAAACTTATTGAAAAAAAAATAGTTCCACGCATGTCTGTGGAATGTATCGAGTGCAGATTTTATGAACAAGCAGAAAAGATTATAAACGTTACAGAATTTGATGCCCATTTTAGGAGAAATTATTGACACCGTTCGTAAAAAAATCGACGTAGGTAATTCGTAATGGTTATTTTAGAGAATTGAAAAAAGTAAACGCCAGGCGGCATTCTGAATAAATAAGACACGTCCTCTCATTTAATTCTAATCTACACAAAAAGTCTGTTTTTATTTTTGTTAAAAGCAATCAAAACTTTTAATACTTAACAGTTTTATTTTCAATATTCAGTAAAGAAGAGAAAATATCGACTTCCACGTTACCTACTGCACTGCTCTTTATTAAAACTTCGTAAAGGGTCAGTGTGTCATCTTGGGCGGCGTTTACACCATCTCATGGTTTTTGACTAGAGCAACAATTTTTTCCGAAAAAACTTTTCATCCGAGCTGCTGGAAATATAGACCGTTTTATAAAAAGTATATCGATGAGAAGATGATGATGGCGTGGGCTACTACCTATTCAGTAAAAGACAAGAGTGTATGACACGAAAACAGTTTAATATCGGCACACAATGACACAACAACTTGTATAATTTAATCTAATTGTAGAACTTACTACTTTACAAGATTTGGCGGTAACGAACGAGATCCGCGGAAGGGACTAAAATATGTGCGTTCGCGTTGAAGCGGGCGCGCGCGACTTGCTGCTCAGGCAGGCGGGAGCGCGCGGGACGCCACCGGCGGCGGCGGCGCGCGGCGGCGCGAGAGTTTGGGCGCATGCGCGGCACCCGGCCGGGCGGCCGATAGGTAGCTGGCTAGTACTGCGACCGCGCACCGATGCGCGTTTTGAGTTATGACGCGTGTCAAAAAAATTTAAGACTCTGAAACGGTGCCCTGTAGGGCCATGCCAAAACCTATATGGTTTCTATGATCAAGGCAAGAAAATATACAGCTTCATGGATCAAGGTCAACCCGATACTGCAATAAAAATTAGTAGGTACATTTACAAAAAATATCTTTTCGAATAAAATGAAGTCCTCGCTCTATAGCGCCTAAGCCTCTATAGCCTCTCTCTATAGCCCTAAGGCTACACTCCAACCCAACTGCTTCCATTATTTATTCTTCCTTTAACAGTTCCACTGTGACTACTTCATCATTACATTTCCATATTTTGCAAATATCTTTGCTTACGCTTGCAGTTTCACAGAATTTGTTTTTGGAACCCAGGTCATGTCGTTTCTTGAAATTGTCCAACTAAATATTGCTGGATTTGAAACTTTGGATTTCTAGTGATTTAGAGAAATCATCTTTAGTTTTTTACCCGACTACGGCAAAGCCAGAGGAGGGTTATGATTTTGACAGGCTATGTATGTATGTATGTATGTTCATCTGTTCGCTCATAGCTCCTAAAATACTTATCAGAACTGAACAAATGAGGTATCGTTAGAAGCGTCTTGATCGTCCGCTGGTTATAGGCTATATGACTTGTCACCGAATCCAATGTGGCGCCCTCTGGCGGACAAAAAAACCAAGAATAAAAAAATAATTAAGAAAAGCATACCGTGTTTGGTATCATTGGAAAGGGGTTCTAGTACCATTCAAATATATAATATTTAGTTGTGACTTGTCACAAATTATTTAAAAAAAGGAAAGATTACCAAATAAATTAAGATACGCATACCGTGTTTAGTATCATTAGAAAAGGGTTTACTAGTACCTTTTAAATATATAATACTTAGCTGTGACCCCAAAATAGTTTAAATAAAAAAAATTAGTTTAAAAACTAAAACCCGACTACAACAAAAAGTGATCTAAAAAGTACGAAACAAGAAAATATTTCACACAGAAATCATGACATAGGTACAAAATGGTCAAGGTAAGCCGTGGTTGCATGCCTGTATCCCATATGAGTGCGATGAACATGAATTATAATGGCATCCACGGCTTACCTTGACCATTTTGTACCTATGTCTTGATTTCTGTGTGAAATATTTTCTTGTTTCGTAATTTTTAGATCACTTTTTGTTGTAGTCGGGTTTTAGTTTTTAAACTTATTTTTTTTTTTTACTTACACTATTGGTCTTACGCTAATGTTTTATTGCAACACTGTTTAATTAAACCATGTAAATAAACATTGATCAAAGTTAAGAAATTCAGCAATTGTTCATCTTTTACATAGAAGACTTTCTCCCGATTCTGTTGCTTCAATATTCAGTTTCTTTTTTCAATATCAGTCAGCACCGGTAATGTGCTGACTTGAGCCACTTCTAAGACCTCATCCCAGCCATCACCACTAAAGTAAAGGGCAGTGTCATCGGCAAACGTAAAAATTTTACCAGCGCCAAGGCGAAGCCGACAGAGGTCAATGATGTAAATCAAAAAAAGGGTCGGTATATACATACACACATCAAAAAAAGTTTGCGATCACTTTGAAAAATTGAAATATTTTTTGTTACGGTAGATTATGTTATGATTTCTTCTTCTTTACTGACAGGAATGGACAGTGGCGTTTTTGCTTCTATACCTCACATTTAAAAATATAGTCAGATACTAAATTGGTTTATCTTTCTCAGCTTTCACGAGGTTCTCGTCATGCAGAACCGCTATATCAGCAATCATTGCGCGACGCTCTAATCGATCTATCACCACTATGTCAGGTTTATTGGCAACAATAGTCCTGTCAGTGATGATAGATCGATCCCAATACAACGTGATATTGCCATATTCGAGAACTGGGTCGGGCACATACCTGTAGTACGGTACTTCTGACTCCACAAGCCTGTATTTTAGAGCAAGTTGCTGGTGGATAATTCTAGCTACAAGGTTGTGTCTATGCAAGTAGTCTCCGTTAGCCAGACGAGAGCACCCAGAGATAATGTGTCGGATTGATTCTCCCGGTCAGTAGCATGCCCGACAAATGTCAACCGTGCCGTCCTTCACAATATACCTCCGGTAGTTGTTCATCATCATAACTTCGTCCATAATCGCACAGACAAAACCTTCGGTTTCCCCAAAGAGGTCACCGAAACACAGCTAGGATACGGACGCCAAGAAGTGAACATCAGGCCCATGTAGGGCCCGGTAGAAGCAACCATGAAGCTCCTTACTCTGCCATACCTTCCTGCGGTCATTAGTATCTAGTACTATAGGTTTGCGCCAATTCTCGTTCGCGGAGGAGAGCGGGGTGAGGCCCTTGTCCACTGAGACCACATCTTGGTGCATCCCCACGTCGGCTTTAAGGAAATAATCTCTGAGACTGCATACCTCACGGCTAACCACAGGGACTTAGCTTTAAGGAAGCCTCGACCTCCGCACTTCCGTGGGATATACAGTCTCATTACCGATGGCCGTGGGTGATGCATCCGATTTGCGGTCAGCAATGTACGGACCCTTCTATCCAGAGCGTCAAGTTCCGTCTGAGTCCACTTGAGTATGCCGAAAGAGTACATCGAAACCGGCATGACTCATCCTTTGAAGGCGCGCACCTTGTTTCCACTTGATAAAAGACTATTTAACACTTTATTCAGGTAGCCAAAGAAGCGCTCCCTCAACGATTGTTTCATGTCGGCACTCGGCAGCATAGCAGCATTAATGCCTAACGCTTCCAACATACCCAAGTACTTGTAGGTTTCGGTTGAGGAGAGGGATCTAAGGTGTATGGAATCCGAGAGTTGGGTTCCCACGGATTCCAAAATCTCCCCTCGTTTCACATGCATGACTGTTCATTTGTCCACACCAAATTCCATCCTGATGGCGCTACTGAAGTGTCTGTTACTTTCAGTACCTCCATCAGTCGCAAATTGTTGGGGGCAAAGAGTTTCAGATCATCCATGTAAAGGAGGGAGGTGATATAAAACCTCTTCTTCTCAACCGATTGCCCAGACCGGGGCCCCTTATTCACAATCATTCGATTCGATTCCGTACCGAATCGAAAGTCAAAAGATATCGAAGCTGTCCTTCAAACGCAATTCACAAATCCGAAACCGAATAATTTTGACAGTTCAAATTCGATACGAAGACTGAAGTCGGAAATGAGATTGTCGAATATGGTTCCTTACCGACACGGAAACGTATCGAATGGTTGTGAATAAGGGGCAGCAACATGCTTAGAGGGTTCAAGGCCAAACAAAAATCGCCCTGAAATATACCTCGCTCGATCCATATCGGTTCGCTATTCCCCGGATTTGCTGCCATCCTGGAAAGCAAAGGACCGTCCTCCATTGCTGGGGCAATGGAGGACGGTACATGACATCAGGAAGGTGCGCAGAATTGTATCAACTTTATACAACTCTAACACCCTCATGAGCCATGTATGTGGCACAGAATCACAGGCCTTCTTATAGTCTATCCAACATGTCGACAGATCCCTTCAGGAACGACGAACCTGCTGGTTAATGGCCATATCAATGAAGAGGAGCTCCTTAGTACAGTCAACAGCAAAAGTAGATGATCAAAATCAGAAATTCAATACTAATGAACGGAGTTCGCGTCAGAACTGTGTGGCGTCGAAGTGATTCAAAAGTATGTGATTGTCACACACATACTTTGACTGTTTGGCTGTTGACTGTACCACGAGACCCGTTCTTACATCCATTTTGAGAGGCAGATATGATAGAATTTTTGACAATATGTTGTAACAGGTCTACTGTGTTTTATGAAATAAAAAGCTAAGTAGACTTGTACATAAAACTTAATAGCTCTTAAGAATGCGATGAGTATAAAAACGGAGATATAAAAAACACTAACCTAGACGCACTAAGTAGCGGCAGAGAATTCCAGGCTCCACAGCCTGGCCGGGAAACAGGATCAGCCGAAGATAGACTGCCGCGGTCGGCTCCTAGCTTTGGGACGGAGGTCCCCAGGCGATCCTTACAGTAGGACCCGTCCTGGGAGCAGCAGGCACGCGATAGCTCGATGGCACGACCAAGGGCTGTTACCGACTTTTGGTTGTGAACTGGTAGACTTTTAAGTAATTCAGCGTGTTACTTAATCGACAGCGAGATCTAGACTGCCCCATTTGACAGGTTTCTTTCCAGTCGGCTCTTCCGAAATTCATATTATTTTCCAAGTATGAATTTTACTTCTGGAACGCCCGTATCGTCATATAGAGGGGCATTTAGTACCGGCCAGGCTCAATAATTATTGTAGTCTGCCAGTTATTTTTATTCAGTTAGTGCGTAAAGGATTTTTAATACTGACAATTGTCAAGGTTGACAACTGTCATTAGAAAACGTGTCACAATAAATCATTATTTATTTATCAGATTTATAAAAAGAAACTATAATATATTTAATTAGCAGACACACAGTCTTTATGCTCGATGGAAAACAGGTAAATACTTTTAGTTATATTAAGTAATAAAAGATTCCATGAATCTTAAGAAAACAAGTATTATAAAATAGAAACAGCCATTGAGAAAAATGATTGCATGCATAAAAAAATCTAAAAATAGCATATGTAAGCATATACTATAATGTTCGTTAATTTTCGCTCTCAAGATGAATCATCATCATCATCATTTCAGCCGAAAGACGTCCACTGCTGGACATAGGCCTCCCCAAGGGGGGATTTTGCCATAATCGCCACGCTTGGCAGGCGGGTTGGCGATCGCAGTACGGTTGTTACAAAGGCTCAGAGAATGCTGCTGCCCATTCTCTAGTAAGTCCCTTAGTCGCTTTTTACGACACCCACGGGAAGATATGGGATGGTGCTATTCTTTACGTCCGACACCATACGGATAAGATGAATGTAAGAACTTTATAGACCGTTGGGAGACAAGTAATCGGTCTATAATTATTGGGTTCCGTAGTACCACCGGATTTATGGAGCAGGTGGGTTATTCCAGTTGTTAAGAATTGGGGCAACGATTCTGACTCTAAGGCTGACCGGAACTGAAACGCCAAGCGAACGTGCGATATTTTGAACCATTTTATCCAAAAGTTGCGTAGCCCGTCCGGACTTGGAGATTTCCAGTTAGGTAACGGACGGACTGCACGAGCTACATCTTGGGGGCTGATGGTAATTGCCCCTATTTCTTGTATTGGATCGCACGCTCGCTCAACCTCCCGAGTTCAGTTGCCCTCAGTGGACTGACAAGCACCGACCAGATGCTGCGCCAAAATAAACACATGGCATCATCATCCTGCAGGCGCGCTTCAGCCAAACCTTGGTCGTTCCCAAGTCCTATACATGGGTGTATAGGACTTGGGAACCTCTCATCACTCTGGAATATACGACTCTGAGTGTACCGCTCCACTCGTCGCTTGTACCGTCGATTACGTTTGCCCATGCACAGCTCTTCTGCTTCAGGAAGTCGATACGCTCTGTGATGCAGGACAAATAGTCTAGAGGACTAATATCAGTCCCAGAGAATGCCCGCCTCACAAAGCGCATCACTCTAGGGCGAGTATTGCCCTCTGTTCTGTAATATCAGGAGTAATTAAAATAAAATGACTGTGTTCCGTTAAGCGATGTAATGTAGAATGACTTGACAAAACTTTTTACGAAGATGTACATAATTAGCATATGATGTCGGTGGTTGTAAAAAATAATAGTAAGTATATAATTTTATTCCTATGACAGACGAGGTGGCAATTAATTAGGGTCCTATGGATTGCTATTACGTTTTTGTCAGGCGTTGTCGATTCTGAACATCCTCCAGAAGCAGATTAGCTTGCCGATGAGTGCTCTATCTAGCCTCCCCAATACGACGCTCAATCCTGCACTGCCATGCTGATACAGCTGGCTTTGATCTACTAGGTCTGTCACTGCACTGTTGGGAAATTTAACATAAGCTACACGACATGCCGCTACAGCCGCGCAGTACAAGATCGAGTGGGTATCGGCGAGGTCTTTGCTGCTGTAAAAACAATTTGACAGCTGCGAATCTAAAGCACACACTAGCGCCTGGTTTTTCTTGTGCATGGGCAAACGAGGTAATCGTGGTCTTAATTAAGGCGGTGTACCTACCGGTATACCCTTGGAACGCATCTTCCAAAGCACTCCTCAATTGAATATTGTAATATTGGTCTCGCCTTGTAAAGAATTTCCTTACAATGAGAGGTCAGCTTAAACTGGAAATGTATAGCTTGATGTGTAGCCGTGCGTACAAGAGATTTTGGGTTCTGTGGGGAAGGGAACAATTTTTTTTTTGTTAATTTATAGAGATTTGTCTACTGCAGCTAACTTAAATTAGGTAGGTATGCGAAGCAGTGATATTAAAATCTTGGATCTAATAGATTGCGTCCATTAACCATGCATGACTACTACGAATGTACATAATTAATAAGCAAGAGTAGAGAAAGAGAGATTTCGTATCCCTTTCATCTTCCTAGAGTCGTCAAAATCTTTAAGTTTGAAGACTATTTCTAATGATGAAAATGATTACTTATATAAATCTTCTTTCGTCTCTCAGGATGTTTAGATTTTTGTTTTGTGAGAGTCTGTTTGATTCAAGTCTAGGAACATTCCATTAGTCTTATTAGAATAGAATAGAATTTTTATTTATTCGAGTAACCAAGACTCAACAATATATGTATAAGTATTGTTAGTAAAACTTATGACTATGTTAGTAAGAACAGGCACTAAACAAAAACAAAACAAGAATTAACAACAATTGGTCACTGCTACGACGTCCCATGAGAGATGGCACAACAGTGACCCACGTACACACAGTCCAGGCGACTCGCAACCATGCTTAAGACACTGTTGGAGCTGCCCCACACCCTACGCACCAGGGAAGCGCACCTTTTACGCATTGTTGCGTAAAAGCAATCCACATGCGCATCTGCGAACATCCCTGATGCACTACAGTAACGTGGCAGCCCCACCAGCACCATAAACGCGTTGTTATACTGAACGCGGAGAGTGTTGTATTTGTTGTAATAAATTAGGTACACACCACCCGTGGTACACACTATTTAATTAGCGTCGCAGTTTCTACTGTAACTTTCAGGCTCCGGTTTTAATTAGTTTCGGTTTCGAACGGTATTTTGTCTTTGAATAACTATTTACTTAAGCAGCTATTTTATTCATAGTAGCGCTGAGTTTGCACTGTAAAAAATGAAACATCTCAATTCTGTAGATATAAATTCAACCGGATCAACAGAAACCTTCTCTAGAAAAAACATTTTTGTTATTTTGGTGCATCAACTTTGTCAAAACGGACAGGCAATGTTGGAACCATGCCAAATGTTTAGCGACAGACATTCTTTTAACAAAATATTTATTTTTATAAATAGATTGAAATGTGTCTCATAGATTCGGTTCACCGCTTTCAGAGACGATTAAAACACGTGAAATGTACCTTAAAAATTTATTTTCCATTTATGTTAACCTAAATTAAGTACGATAGTATAATTTTAAATTAATTATAACAGTTATTAAGTATTTATTATGAATTCACGTTCATATAGTTATGTAATACATAATAATATATAATAGTAATTGTGCTTAAAATTACTGTGAATGAAATGCACTATTATGGACAATTCAGTGCGCCATACCGCTCTGAAAATTTAATACATTTGATGATATGTGTACCTAATTGTAGTGTTTTACATAACTAAGTACAATATTTCATCTATATATAAGGCAAGATGGCCACGTCTATGGCTAACTATATTCCTTTTGGTATGCATCTACTTATAATATTATTCTACTTACATTTAAAAGTAATATGAATGTATATAATTCAATATATTGGACCGAATCTGGTTTTTTTAATTAAACTGTGAAAGCTCAGGGCAGTAAGAGATTCGATTCGGTCGGTAAATATTCAACAATTTTTATTTATCTTTCACATAATAAATATTATCAACATGTAGATTTACAAATATCAACAAAATAAATTACGAATAACAGAATATTACAATTAGAATTAAGCTTACATGCTATGTATCAGTGACACCTACCTACTTGGGCTAATGCCCCTAACTTGTACTATGTCGCCGTCCAAGTTCTGGCATTCATTTTAGACGATTCTCATTTTCATGCAAACACCTAAAACCTAAGAATAGGCAGTTAGTAATAAACCAGTATTCGCAGTTACTGAAAAGCTGAAAATCTGATCAAAAGATGGCACACATTTTATAAGGCATCTGATAATGTAATTCATTTGTTAAGTTTTTTAAGTTTCTTCTGTTGATTAAATGGCCGGCGACCGCCTATAATTCAATACATTAAAATAACATGGACTAGTAATTGAATTATCCTAACTATTTTAATACTACTAAGTACCCTTAACCGCTGTGGAGAACAAATTACAAGTAATAATTATGTTAATATTACAAGGGCATAATAGGTAGTGTACAAAAAATATGGTTGTTTTTCACTGAGACAGTTGGTAATTAGTACCTTACTTAAAAATAACATTAATTACTTAACTCTTTATTGCTCTCCCTCTATCTTACGCTAAACCGAGTCCATTTTTGGACTTATTGAGCAATATGGACATGTTAATACAGAACTAGGAAACCTAAGTAATTATCTATGGCGTCTTACATCAAAACAAATCGACTAAGTATTAAACGGCTTCATTTTTAATGAAGCGTTGGTGATGTAGTCTCCATGTCTTGCATACTTAGAACTGGAATTACAAACCATATACTTGAATGCTCAAGTCATATTTTCGATCGTGACTTTATTTTTCATTTAATTTTGTACATTTTAGTATCAGATTTGTCTAGGTTTATACCCTGTCCATTGGGTTATTGGTTTTTTGACAGCTGCCTTATAATGGCATTATTCCCGATTACCTTAAGTTATCTAACTTTAAAATCTATACTAATATTATAAAGCTAGAGAGTTTGTTTGTTTGGTTGAACGCGCAAATCTCAGGATCTACTGGTTCGAATTGAAAAAGTCTTTTTGTGTTGGATAGTCCATTTACCGAGGAAGGCTATAGGCCCATGCGAAGCTGGGCCTGGCCGCTAGTGTGTTATAAAATAAATATTATATAAACTGCCTAATCTTGTTGGATTATCTTATTTATGACCTCTTACAGACATTCTAATACAGTTATGCGTATCAGTTTTTAAAACATAAATATTGTTCACTAGTTGCAGCTGTCAAAAAACGATTAAACCAGTGGACTGAGTGTAGGTTGGGTTATGCTTGGGCCAATTCAATTATCTTGTATATAAAATCTAAGAATCCG
The DNA here is from genome assembly GCA_947361185.1 of Charanyca ferruginea. Taxonomy (NCBI): domain Eukaryota; kingdom Metazoa; phylum Arthropoda; class Insecta; order Lepidoptera; family Noctuidae; genus Charanyca; species Charanyca ferruginea. The sequence goes on along the minus strand of OX376058.1, from coordinate 22,181,272 downwards.
ATCGGAAAATACGTAACCGAGGCATTCGTTTCGTTCTAAGGCGTCCGATAGATCAATAGCTGAATCAATGTGTACCTTATTAAAATAAAAAGCTACGTAAAATGGAAATTATGGATAGGAAATACACAATAGCATGTGATGATGCAATCAGAAGGTTTTGTTTACAGATTATCTTAAAAACAGCCGTCGGATAGTTAATGCGTTTTTGCACGCATTGAGCGATAGATGCTACAAAATTAATAAGGTTCTTTTAACACTTCTAATGTTAATTTTTACTAAGAAACGCACTTATTTTAGGATAAAATTGAAAATCAATTTACCAGTAGGTTATTCAGTTTCTATAAATAACAATGTCGTGCGACAAGTGAAATTTAGATGTTTTGCTTCGCAATGTCATATTTCTCGTAAATTAAGCCAAGCATAAAATAATTTGCAAAACGTTGTCCTGTTTAATATTGTATTTATTGTCATTTAACAGCTGTATGCTTTTAAATGTTACTTCATTTCTAAATATTATATAGACATTTGAAATATTTGAATATGAAGGGTATCTACTAAGAAAATATATTTTTCTATCGGTCTATACGTATAAAAATATTATGTAATGTTAGGAAGTTGAATAAGTGAGGCAAGAATGTTTCAACATAGCTATCCTTATGTTTGTTTCTTAATGATATAATGGTATTGGTGCTTTTTATAATTTATACATACGAGTAAGTACGTAATTATTATCTATATAGTTTCATCACCATTGAACTGGTTAAGTACCGAGGTCTTAATTCTAAATAAAAAGCTCATAGCCTTTGGTCATTCTTTAACATTTTTGGTTTATGGATTCAACTAGATTCTAGACGTTTAGTCTGTAAACCTATATTTGGCCTTGCTTCCATCAGTGTGTTAATCATTAAAATTTTCTAATGACATGGATTGCTATCGTCTTTAACTACCGTTCGACAAAAGACATCAAACGTTTGCTGTAACAGCTGTGTCATTATTTTATTTCATTCCACATTCAGACCTATAACCGTGTTAGCATAGTTCTCGAATCCATTACTGGTGATAAATACTCTCACTAGTAAGTTAAATGTGTTTTTCATTGAAACTCAGATCTGAATTCATATTATCGTACGCGTGTCATCAGTAATGTGTCCGGGAACAGTTTCGTCAATTCTATTGCATCCGTGCCTCTTGGAGCTGTGGAGGGTATGGTAGTGGAGGTAGGAGAGGAGCTTGCATGCCGCCACCTTGGAGCGTGTAGTAAGGTGACACATAGCCGGCACCGCTAGCTGCTGCCGCCGCTGCTGCTGAAACATGGATTTAATTTATTTTTACTAAAACAGTCTTAGGCGTCAGAGGTTTCTTATTTTAAAGCGTGTATGGCGTGTGTATTAGAATTTGATATATATGTTACGGTCAAAACTCTTAACCAGTCAAAACTACTTTTGGCTGACTGAAATAAGTACTTTTGGTTGGGTTCAGTCAAAGCCTTTATTAACCTTTTGAGTGTCTGAAAAGTGGATCCACGCGAGACACAATAACTTTTTAATTGTGTTTCTAATTAAGATATACGAAGGGTTAAGATAAAACGCGTTTGCGTTACAAAATCAAAAATACGGAACGCCTGAGTTATAAGAATCACTACAAAAACCATTTTTTTATAAGGGTCACAAACAACTACTTACCAACCTAACGGGTTTCGAAATATTAAGGATAAATTTAGACCGTTCAAAAGTAGTTTTGACTGGTTAAGAGTTTGACTGTGACATATATATTTGCAAGCAAGAAAATGAATGACAAAAGAACAGTATATAATCAATTTATTTTAAACACCTGAATATGTCTTTAGTTGAGAGTGTAGTACAAACCGGCGGCTGTAGCATACGGATCAAAGCCAGCTGCGGCATACTGCTGCTGGTACGCTGCCGCCCCCTGCGCTGCGGCCGCCTGGTACTCATACAGGTGGTTGGCGGCAGCCATTGCCGCGGCATGCTGCAGCTGCGGTAGCTGCACTAGTCCACCCGCTCCTGTGCCCACGCTAGCGCCCACCCCGCTCATCGCGTTCATGTACTGTGGCGTGCTGTACATGTATCCGGGCGACAACCTGCCAATTTACATGAAAGTTGTATCAAAAAATCCTCTTGGCATCAAAGACGTCAAACCTTCAGGTACTCCTCAAAGTAACTGCACATTTGACGCCTACTATCACCCGCGATGTCCTCTCACAGAGGTTCTCAAAAACCTCGTGAGGAGACATCGAAAAATTAATACTCTTTAAAACGGTCACACTACCTAGCCCCAGCAGCCTCGACAGGCACGAGCATCTAATCTTGTTATGTTAGTAGACATCGATAAACTGTTATAATGATGTAAGTATGCGACTGTCTGCCTATGTCGCCATTGCGGAATCGCCGCCGTGCGTCAGTGCCAGGAAAGTTTAAGAAAATGTAATAAAAATATACAACGGGCGGCACTCCGCCTCGACCGAAATATCCGGACCACTCGGTATTCCTAGTTATCGTTACAACGTCGTGAACAGTCGGGAAAATTAAGATTTAGATGGCGAGACTCTTATATAAATGTGTGTTTTCAATTTTGTGGAAGATACGAGTAGGTAATATGATTTTACTGAATTTTAGAATTGAATAAGTAGCCAACCAGTAACCATAATATTTTGCTCGTTTTCCACATGCGCGGGCAAACCATGTGTTTATGCCTTGAAGAATGAATTTGAAATTATGCCAGTTATGAATTTTCCTTTACAGAAATATCTTATTTGGGAAATCAGGACGTAATTTTCCAAGGGTCTTTTTATAATAGAGCATTAAAAATTGACCAACACAAAATGTCATGAATAAAAAAATGCCAATTCTGCTTAATTCGCTTATGAAGGCGGCCAAGTTTGTTCAAGAGCATCTTGAATTCGCTTCAAGCCGCGTCAGCGATATTAGAGGGCTCTCTTCATCTACGTTTTAAGCATCGCACCATTTTCGATGCAGTTATCCGTCTTTTTCTACCACTATAAGATGTGATAGAGACGGGTTGACTGTTGTTTGTTCTATTTCGATTGAATTAGCATGGTACTGGGATCGGAGGCAATACGCATGCGTGGTCCACGCCCGCATCCACGCCCCATCCGCCATATACGCCCACCTGTGGTCTACTGCTGTACTTCTAAATACCTACTCGATTTTAGAGTTGAATTAAGAGTACCTATGCCCAATCACGAATAATCTATGAGAAAAAATATCACATTCGTAAGATCTCATCGACTGTGGTCAGTTCGTCACTCTACGATCGTATAGCTTTGTCACGTGGCTTCCATTTTTACTTAGCTTTCGATACTTGAGTTAATAACATAATTATCTACTTTGAAGAGAGAAAAATATAGTAGTAGTAGGTGAAAACAAACAGCATTATTAAAACTGGCATATATATACTCACACAAGCCGAGCTGAAACATCTACTAAAATACAAAACACAACCACATAGTACTAGTCTGACAACTAATAGAGGATGTAAAGGATCTTAAATGCCACTTTCAACGTTTGTCGGAGAAAGTATAATTATAATAATTACATAAATTACATGCAAAAAGTTATCGCAAGAGTAGGTACTTAATTAAACTAAGCTTCCTAATTATTACCAATAATCCGATTAAACTAAGTATTTCTAAAATAATTTGCCTAACAGTGAATGACAGGTTACACTCATTGCTTACATCAATAGGTACCTACGTTTCAAGGCAAAACCTTTGGTCTATGGTTACTAAACCGATCGTAGCGAATCATAGGCAACCTTGTGTTTTTGATAATTTTGTAATTTTTAGAAGGTAACTTATCAAACAACGTAGATCCATCTTCCAAACGTCACAGAGAAACCCAATTCGATTGTAGGTACTTAGGTAAATTAAAATAAAAACGTTAATTCGATTGAAGCTTTCACTTGATTATTTTCCATTAAAACAAGAGTGCGTCTGAATAATATATGGACAGTTGTGTTGGCGTGGTGGCCCTGGCTGAGCATCGATCGAGCTCACGTCAATATGTAATTAACCGGGACACGATAACTGCAGAGCCAGCAGTCGGCACGGATAGGCCGCGTTGTATCGAATGCATATTAGACAGCACGACGGCACTGGCGGCGACGGCGGCGGCGGTGACGGCGGTGACCAGAGGGCCTAGTGCGAGTTTTTATTCGTACTCGATCGCGTTAACGTAAACTCCAGTTTGTATTGAAACTGGAACAGCGCAGTCTAGTGGTAACAATAGGAACCACAATTATTCCATACAAATTGACATTCGCGATAGTTTACGTTAGCGATCGAGTTCGAATAAAAACTCACACTAGGCCCTCTGGTCGAGAGCGCGCTCACACCTACGCACACACTGCGCGCCCTCGACACCCACCGCCGCCGCACTACGACATTTACTTAGTAAGTGTATTAAACGAAATCCACCACCAACAAAACTCAATTCAAATCAACAAAATCTTACACGAACACGGCATAAAACATAAAAGTAAAGAAAACATTGAGTGTCGAGAACGATGCGTAAAGTGTGACGGCGGTGGGCGGCGCCCGCGACTGACGACGTCGCCGCCGGCGCCGCCCATGCTCCGGTATAGCTTTTTAAAACGTAAACATTAAAAAACCCAATCGACTAATTCACACCCAAAACGAAAAAAAATCCACTCTCACGCTCACGCTTGCCATAGATACCTATGTGAAAATGTTTGATAATTTAGTCTAGGTGTGGTCCGCCGGCCGCCGCGCCGCTAGCCGTCAGGAGACGCCGCTCGCCTCATCTACCGAGACAAAAGTCAGCATACTATATTTATACCGCTAAGCGATATGAACCTGGACCTCTGCTGCTCAATTCCTACAGTTCTTACTTAGGACCAGTTTATGAATATCATTATTTATAAACTGTCTCCTCGCAATGATTTTGATGAAATATGATTCAATAACATAAACCTAAATCGTGAGAAACGTACGTGTTTTTGTAATGGAAAAGTTAGGTAAATCTTAATGAGTTCCCATAACGACATGTATCAACTAAAGTTACCACTTATTTATGGACATTACGAACACACGTACGTGATTGTAACAGTGAAATTAAAGGATTGCTTTTTTTCTGTTATTCGATCTTTGAAACGAGATAATACTTTTGAACTTTCTCCTTTAGCTTCTAGTTTAAATAATCTACGTCTGATTTTTGTCTCGTGAGATGTATTCAGAGCGGCATGCGGCGCCGCTAGTGCTGGCAAATATCGAAGTGTTGAACCACTGAACATTGATACATGATACAGATATGGTACAGAAGTGACCAGTCGACGGGCACTTACCCATACGGCGAAGGCAGCACCGTTTGATAACCGGCGCGAACACCTGCTGCAGCTGCTGCGGCCAAACCAAAACCTGAAAAGAATACAACTTTATTACTGGATTTATCATCACACTACGCGGATACAGTAAGTAGGTCCTCATAGTTTCTTTAAAAAGTAAACAAGAAATTCATAAAAAATAAACCTTGGAACCAACATCATTACTCTTTCATCGTTATCATTAATGTTCTTAAAGACGTTATTTTCAGTCTCACTTAGCGGAAGTGGCTAGAGCGAAGTCAAACTAAAATATATCTCGAAGAGATTGGACCACATCCAAATGACACGAGAGTCAACTTAGCGCATGAGACGTCACTGTTAATTTCTTTTTATTGCATTGTTAAGGCGCGCGAGGCGGCGTCTATTTTGGTCGCTCGCCGCCCGCCCGGGCACCGGCATCCATGGACATACCTCTTGACAAGAAGACGACAAACACTCGCTATAAATGGCTTTGGAACTTTGGCACAGGCCGATGTACTATACCTACCTACCTACCAAAACGTTCACAAAGACATCTTCCACCTAGGTGGAGGCAGCCAAGTTGACGACACTTCCCGGGTGTCTGTCACTCTAAGCTACCTTCTTACGTGATTTTTACGGATCGGTTATTACTGGGCTAACTATTACGAAAACCAAATAATATGTCATATTTAGGAAATGGACAATCACAGTAATTGCGTGTTCGAATCATAATCTGTGATTAATGGTTAATATTCAGAAGAGCGTAACCTCCACCGGTCTGTAAATAAGTTTGCTATTGTGTGGCGAAATTTCACCGGTGATTACAGTGGATCACATCCGCAGCCTCTCCGGATGGTGTTGCGGTTCGTTTGCTATGGGAGTAGGCACTTAGTGGTGACCTTGCTACTTTCAATACTGATAGATATTGCAATGGCTACTTTGTCAAATATGGTTAGATATTATGAAATTCGATTTCAAAAAGTTAACATTTGTTTGTAATATGCAGAGGTAATCCGTAGCTTAGCAGTCATTGGAATTTGTTTATATAGAAAATTTTGATTCCATAAGTCAACTTGCTGTCCTATGTCTAGCTCACTAAATAGATCGGCTCTGAAGTCTGAGGCTAATCGCGTGCCATACAATGCGCGTGATGTACCACCGCATTTGTTCGATCGATGCGGTACCATTTGACGGCCGAGGTCGAACCACTGTCCACCACAAAGCTTATCTTGATTCATTAAATTTTTCTCTTTCCTTTTATGTTCATTGTCAGTTGGCCTGAATGTCGCGCGATGGGCTTTTGTTGCTTAAATGTGACCCAGATAGATTTTAGTCGTAATCGATTGTCAAATACGATACAAAGGCAAACAGTTGAATTTATTCACAACAATGTAGAACAAAATATGACGCAGGGCAAACAGTTAGAAGCTAAAACGAAAATGAATCACTCATCAAAGTTTCGGAGGTATAATTACGCAGTCATAATCCTCATAAAAATATCCCGGTCATTGTGTAGGTGGTACGAATAAAGCTTTGTCTGAATTCCTGTGCGAGTTTTCTTTTTGTTTTCAGGACGTCTTCTGGAGCTTAGGTCGTCGAACTGCAAAGCCGACAGTAAGTGCTTAACGTCGCTTGTAAGGATTCTACGGAAATACGATTTTAGACGCGAGTGGCCTGAGCGGGATAGAAAGAGGGTATTATTATACATATTATAATATATGTAGGCATTCAACATGTACCTACCCGGTATTTTCAATGCCATTAACTTCGTATGTTCTACATTTCCACAATATATCTATGTACCTACAGGTGCTATTGTACATAAACATGTCTAATTTCAAACAATTGAAGCCTCTCAGAGCGTAATTATTACGTTTACGAGTTCTAGATTTAGGTACACGAAATGTGTTCATGCCATGCAGCCAACATTTCCTAATAAATTTAACTAAAACCGCGCATTATTATGAACACGGTTTCATGATTACTTTGTAGAATAAATATGTCGTGTTAGTTTATCGGTACGAGAATAGAACTAGATGTGTCGTGGCCCAGTTTCGTATGACCAAACTGACCGTACTTATTGGTCTTGTGGCCGTCATGGATTTGTGTTTGGCGAGCTTTTGATCTGACCGATGTCGTCTCTAACACTATCGACCATCAATCCAACATTGATTACGCGATCCTGTAGACGATTGCCGGGAGCAATTAATTACATCCCTCCCCGTCGCAACCTCAGTTCCTGGGACACTTATTTTTGGACAAAACACGTGCGCGTTTGAGCCAACGGCATTTTTATGACCAACGTATCTTTCCTCTCACATCGATAGCTCGCTAGCACCCATGGCATGTTTTAAGTTATGCGTGAGAAGTGGTTTTTGTTCTTCGTACCTATTTAAGTTAAGTTTTATAGGAGGTTTATAGATATTTCATAGAATTCAGTTCAGTTACTTAGTAAGAGAATTTAAAAGATATCTTCGACATAAAGTTGCCAGTTACGCTTTATAGGTCCCGACAAAAGATAAGCGTGCGAGGAAAGATGAGGTGCTGGCTCGATGCCAAAACTGGTGTCGCGGCAGAGCCGGCCGCGACGATGTTCCCAAAACTGCGTATATTTAGACAAAATAAAGAGCGCGCCGAAGACAAAACGAGACGCAACTCTGTTTTATAAATAACCGCGTCGTTCGCCGGACGGACTCAGCCTCGCCCGACCAACCTCTGCACGCCAGCTGTTGTACATAAATAATAATTAAGACACGAAGAAAGCTCCACGTCCATATTCCGAGGATCATCAGATCAGAGCGAAAATTGTCGAGTACTTAGCTACAAAAATATATGAGAACCGACTTCTAAATGGTTTAAAGTGTAACTAGAAATGTAATCTATGTAGGAGGATTATCGGAGGATCGAAGGGCTTCGTGCGGAAGTCGTGGACGGGGATCGTGTTTCAGATGGTGACAAAGGGAACGGAACTACTACAGTGAAGTGTTCCTGTGTGAACTGGGGTCACTGCACGATGATGCTAGGAGTGTAGCTGTTTTATGCCAGCTACCTACGTTCATAACTCTTACGTTCAGTTTCCTTCAGCGCACAAATATAACTTATAATGTTGGAAATAGTCACAGTTTCTATATAATCAATCATCGACCTTCGTAGACATAAGATACATATCGATAATAAAAATTAATAGGTTATTCGAAAATTACAAAGTTTATAGAGCAATGTAATTAACTAAGATTTTTGGGCCACATGCCACACATCCGCATGATACGGAAGACGCTGTTATTTACTTGGACCACGTTCAACAACTTCGAGGTTATTAGTGTGGAGACGACGACGTCGCAAATTAATTTATCTGTGCGCGCGCTAAATCTGTTTGACTTCAAATTCACTGTGAATTTCCAAATATCTGTAAAATAACTAGGTGGATTATGTGTTGTCTAGAAAAATAATCGCGAACAATAAACATTTGATCCTAATTCCAATCCAATATCATCGGCATAATTTTATGGCGATTTAATAAAGAAAAAAAAAGAACCTGTACTAATTATGCAGTGCATCAGGTATGTTTGCACAAGCACGCGTCGATGGCTTCCACGCCATCGTCATACAGAAATCTGCCTCTTTGCTCTGCAGAGTGCGGTGCAGCTCCAATTCCATCCTGAAGACTATAGTGGGAACGTACGATCGTCTCCTATAGTAGGTGATGTTGTTCGAAGATGCTTTTCGAACAACAGCCTAGTCACTAAATAGATTAGTTTACTAACATAGACCGTATAAGTTATCCTTTTGTGTACTAACCCATATGGATGTTGCTAATCCGAAATAAAGATTATTTTATTTTTTTCTTTAAATGAAGAATTCATTTGTTTCAAGATTGGTCCTGAAACAAATTAGTTAAGTACCTACACTAGTTAAATTAGTTTTATGGCTGATACGCATCGAAACGCAAGTGCAATCTCAACCATCATTAACCTGGATCTATTCCTACATTTAAGTAAAAAACGCAGCTAAACAAACATTACTAGGAGAGACTCACTCCTGATTTATGCTGGAAATCACATCAAAGCGACACTGTGGCGGTAATTACATGTTTCCGTTGCAATTATACAAAGATAGTAGGTACCTAACTATTGGTGTGAAACGAGATCGTATCACAATCCACGCGACCGCCATTGCCACCGACTGACCATTATGGCTTCGCTTCATACAATTATAAATGATGCTCGCCTGGTATCGATTTGTGGTTATGCTTTTTGAAGATAAGTTGTACTAAAACTAGAATAGATCTACCACAGATAATATGATTGCTATAGCGTTACCTGTAAGTATACATTTGCAGCTACAACATGTAGACACAACTACAACGACAGACCTGTAGCTTATACAACTTTTCATTAACTCTTAGAATATCCTAGCCTTTACTTGAAATCACAAATTTAACTGTTGTTTACAAAGAAGCAGCTACAATTCCCAAAACACCTCGCTTAATTAACTTCTATAAGCAAATAGTAGTAGTAAAAGTGTATTGTATTCTAATTTCAAATGTTAAACAATTAACAACGCTCCACTATCGCCTAAAACACCATTAGTAGCTCATACAACTAGCTGAAAAGTATACAATCTCATCACTACACGTATATCTAAAATTAACGCAGGAACTAGGCGTACAAAAATCGGTTAATTAAATGAACCGACCCGATGTGCCATATCGATTGTAAGTGAACGACGCGTGCGGACCCATCAGTGCATTCATCGCCTAAATCCCAAAGACTAAATTAAAATAGTCGCTGGGGTGTGCTGGCCACCGCGGGGGGCTTGGGCACATGCATAAGTAATGCACAAGCGAAGGGCGCCCGGCGCACGCGATCCGCCTGCAATGCCCAACACAGGGACAAACCCCTTCCGAACACCGCAAAGGGCCAAGCTATCCATTAATCAATGATGACTTATATACTTCTTAACTCAAGTAGTAGCTACCCACCTACCCAACCACATATGTACTTGAGACGTCGCGAGTCGTTAGCAGACTTACCGAAATACTCATATTTTTACTATTTTTTTAAATTACTAACTTTTAAATTTGTGTAAGTAGATACGACCTACTAACTAGTAAATTAGTAATATTATTTTGAAAGTTAACTGAAGTTTATTCTCAATATTAAGCCTAAAGCCTCGATATAAATGTTCGGATTTAAACATAATATAACTTTACAAAATCTATACTCCATTTACAATAGTATTAGACAGAAGTTAAAAAAGGTTCTTTTTGATGCACACTTTGTAACAAAAGTACGATAAACATGTTAAAGTTACGATAGACACTGAATTTATTATAATCTATTTTTACAGTAGCTATCGCGCGTATTTGTAACCATTTTCATAATTTATTTTCTAAAATTACGTGGCTTTCATTTAGTTGTACATTTAATTCCAATTTAAAATTACAGTGTCAATGCTAAAAACCTAACAGAAGCAGGGATGAACAATATCCGGAACGTATATCATTTCACTGTAATTCTACTGTTCCGTAATTTTTAAAAGACTTTTATTCTGTTTAAATATTATTATACGTCCATATTTATATAAATATCTTAGATTTATTTATCAAAATTATATTAAAATAAGTTTAATTAAAATTGTTTTAACTTATCTTTGAAATAAAATGTTTTGAATTCCTGCTTCTATGAGCCTCTTTTTTCTAATGTAAAAGTTGTATGTAGTAGTAAGTTCTTTATTAAATGGAGTATAAGTTACACCCAAATTATATTTACCTAATCTTCTAGCAATCTAAGAAGTCCGATTTGACGTTTCTTCTTGCGAACTTTGTATGAGTGTCTACGTAAGAAATTAAAAAATTAAATCCTAATAAATTACTGTGTTACCCATACTCTATCCATACCGAGTAACATTCGTAAGCATCAAGGTGGTTTTATTCTCTTTGGCATCAAGTTTAACTTACATAATATATTGGAAAAATGCACTCAAAAACACGAATTAATCGTTGATTAATATTCAAACATGATACGATGATATGTCAAATCCGACTTCTTAAATTTTCAGGACGTACTCTTGACAAATACTCGAGCTGAATTTGTTATACTTTTATTGTTGTGAAATTAACAATGTCTATTGCTACCAACAAAGGCCAGAAAATACTTGAAAGAATTAATTATTCAACTCATAGTCTTGTTTTAGGTACTTGTATCTTTCATAGAATCGAAATCGAATTAAGTAATGGATTTTAATAATCATATTAAGGCCGAATATTTCAAGACGTTGGAGCCGAATATTTTCGGCAGAGCAACTTTCATAGACAGGTGTGAATCGATTAGTGCGGTGCTCATTCTACTCAATAATTCATAGTGTCACCTCGTGTGTTTGGACAAGTGGCCCGCTCGGCCTTCATCAACACGCCCATATAATAAAACTTTAACAATGTTTTCATAATCGACGCCAGGCCCGCTGAAATCGCCCATTGGCTGCAACCACTACGGCGTATTTAGAAACTGGGCTACACAAATTTCTTACCGCAGCAGTTAACGTGTACATTATGTACGTAAACAAAATACCTACCGCGGTACAAAGTAGCAGCACAATTTAGTTTCCATTTATAATATTGTGCAAAAAACACCTAATCAAACAACGACCGACACAAACTGACTCATTATAGGTAGGTACTATATCTTCAAAACGTTATTTTATAAAGCTACGAGCAGGTACATTAATGAAAACATAATTTAAATTTTTGAAAAAGAATGTCGAAGTATGGAAATAACTAGGAAAGTATATCGATTTCCTTTTACTTCTTCATATGCGTTCGGTTGGCTTATTTATTTTGGCGCGAGCCCCGATGCGCGGGCGCCGAAGACAGACAAGCCGTTACGCCTCCATCAAACCCCGGGAATGGATTTCCATAAAAAATATTATTCCGGCCTAATCCTAAACGTACTTTCGCGTACTTGTTGGAGCGACCTAGTTTAATTGCAACAAAAGAGTCTTTATTTCTTAATGAATATCAGAAAACAAAAACAAATATGTAAAAAGTACAGTCTAGTACGATAGAGGAGACGTTATGTATATTTTTCTCATTAAAATTCAGTTGTGAATACATAACAAAAAAGTTTTGTATTGAGGTCTTTAGGTAAATATATAGCTGCGAAGCTGAATACGGTGCGCATGCATATAATTTTCTGTAAATCGCAGCCCCTCTGTAACGGTAACTGCCAAAGCGTTGCATTCGCGTTATTTGAGTACAAAACGGTCTCCCTAAAACCGGCCTAGCTAACGGTCATTTTCCTTTCAAAGCCCATGGACCGAATCTAGATTAAGGGGATTCAAATATGCAACGTGTGTTTCGAACAGACTCAGTGAATATTATTTCAACGTAGGTATCAGTATAAGGTGCACGTTTGAAGGGCTTCGTAAACAAACACTGTATGCCTCAGGCGTTGTGTATAAACCAATTTTACAAGACACAGAATGTAGACTAAACAGGCTCTGCGGCGGCAGATTTAATGCATTTACCGCACTGTTTCTATTGGTGAGCTAAACTAAACTGTTTGAATCAAATATTTGAGAACACATGCGTTCGAAATTATCGTTGGAAAGGACCAGTTGTTGAAAACCTACCTACAAAGAAATGTTACAAAAACATTTTTTACACCTGCATGCTCTTGGTAAAATTGGATTCAGGAGAAAAGCATTTAGATTGTTTTCATTTTGGTAGATGTGGTATATATCAGGGACCTTTGGGAAATCCCATTAGTTCGATTCCTAATATCGTCCACGATGTTATTGATCTTCATCAGACTTACAAGGAACGTGATAAATCACGTGTTTTGTAAAGTAAAAAGCAAGAATGATGTTGATGATGAACCTACAGAAATATTAACCGATAAAACTATATGATTTGTATCGATCCCGTAAAAATAGACAGTTTTACAACCGGTTTTCTCAAAAAACCAACAACAGTTAACCAGATCAACTCATTGAAACATTTAGAATTTTATTAAAGCTACGTCTTATAGTTTATGTAAAGTGCAAACACGAAACGTAGACCACTGTAAACATGCGAATGAAATCCAACAAATTGAAGATTCTAGCGCTGATGACGCAGGGCTGCCATTGCCACGCGTGTGGAACGCACTCATAGTGCGCGCGCATGTCACAGAGAGTGTGGCATATGGCGTGGTCGGTATAGCGAACCAGGTGTCTCGTCATGCGCGCCCGCACCCATTGTGTGGCACCCCTCGACCCCTCCCCGCGGCGCCCGCGCAACTGTTTTCAATGTGTGCACTACCCGACACATCGAACAATGCCGCGACCTCCAGTAAACGTTGCTGTAGCAAGGATGCGGATCCATTCATTCGCTCTGTACCTAATTTTCTCAGACGTCTGACAAAGACTCGGCGATCAGCTGTTCCACCCGTCAATGAACTGGTTTTTATAACGGCCGTTTAATATTTAGTAATCTGAACGGATTATATATAAACCAATTTAATAACATGATAATGTTCCTTGCTCATTTTAATGCATCTCAAATAATAATGATAATGATAGGTACTCTGATCATTGCTAGTGATTATGAGGGTTGGCGCTGATACCTATATACAAGATATTAATTTATCTTAGCTTAGGTGTCAGCTATAACACTTAATTAAAACTATTAACTACCTTTCGGCCTAATTTTATTGTAAACTGTACTTGTTTTCTGCTGTAAACTTGAAGGTGCAAATAAACAATATTCTATTTATTATTTTGTGTGTCGCTGTTTCATGTGTGTTAAACTAATTGCACTGAAAATCAATCAGAAAGAATGCACAAATAAAATATAGGAAACGAAAAAAGCCATTTGAATGGGATTAGTATGACGTCCGTTTCATAAGTAAATCAACCAATCAACCAACAGAGTAATCTTGCAGGGGCAATTTGCCCTGCAAATCACATGATGACTGTAATAGTCTTTGTTGCATAAAATTATATGTGCCATGAGTAGAGTTGCTATCAAGGTATCTGGTATTGTCGCTAACGTAGGTAGGTATGTGCGGAAGTGTAATTATGCTATGTCATTCATGTTAGTCGCCTCCTAACCATGTGATGGTCAGTTATAGTAAATTGGTTTATGTGCTGAATCGTTTGAATCTCTGCCAATGTGCTCTGCACTCGGCCCGAACGAATTGATTAGAGAAATTGCAATTAGGTACTTTAATTACATGAATGAAACTGTAAGAATCATTCATATAAAGTATGTGTTAGTGGACTGTGGCGCCCAAATAATTTGGCTTCTCCAAGAACCTTGCAAAATATTGATGGTTGTAATATTCATAAAAAAATCTCTAGGAAAGTAAAACCGTGGGCCCTTTATCTATGATGATTTAAAAATGTTAAAAAATATAAAAATCCTCACACTATTAAAAGCGCAAAAGTACAATTTTTTGTCAACAACAATATGTAGGTAATATAATCAATTATACATGTGTGTATATAATAATACGTAACTACTATCAGTTCATATCAAAGATAATATTTCATATCCGATGCTACGATGCAGAACGATAGACCAGTATCTGACCCATTAATGGAAATCGTCATAATTCTATAAAAATGCTTAGCGTGACAACAATTCTTACTTATTCTGTACCCTTTTTGTATGGTTATATAGTAGGTCGGCAATGTTTCACCTACGAATGGATGTACCCTCATTAGTCTGAATTGCCGACTGAATTACGAACCATGATAAATTACGTATCGATCGATCAAACATTTCGTTGGGTAAAAGTATTGTAATTATGTGGCTTTTTTGTAATTTTACTGGACACTTTTCCTTGTATCAGGAATGTAGATGCAGAGATTACACAAAGGTAACAGTATGTCACCTTGCAAGGGTTGCGGTGCGTGTCCGTGGGGCGCAATCAATTAGCGAGCCGGGTATACCGAGCACTTCCGTTTCCGAGCGTTTAGGGACTTCCGGCGGGAACGGAACACCGATCGCTCCCCATATTCCACGGTACAATCGTCCACCGCGTCAACAAGAGACTTTTTAAACATACGGTTGGAATTAAAACTTTAAGTGGTCGACTTAAAAGTTAATATGGTTTCAATATGACCTATGTGGTAGACTGTACTGATCATTATTGTGTTCGACACGTCACTGCTGTAGTCGCAATAAATTGTAATTAATGCCATCGTCGCTCATTAGTTTATATAGACGACGATTAAAGTTCGGTCGCTTGATGTAATTTTCATAGACCTTAACAAACATGAAATTCATTTGGTTCAAGTACACAAATAGACAAAGTTTAGTTTAAGTACACAAATGCAAAGTTTTTCTAGGTAAGCATAGAAATATTTTCATTACTTGAAATTGTATTTGAAATAATTTAAATCTTATTTAATTGTTTATACTAAGGCATTTTCACAAAAATGGTTGTTCGAATCTCTGAAAATTTGGGAATATATGCGATTCTCCCGCTGCAGGTCCAGTAACGGTTTAGATAATCAAATGTTTAAACTTCCATAACTACTGCTGTAGGCTCAAAAAATATTTAAGACAGTAGCTACCTACCCTAACGAAACACCTTAGTGCCTAACTAATTCTATGTTGTTTTAACTCTTCTTGCTTTATTGTCATCAAATGACACTTTATTAATATCCACCACACCACACTCAAAGATAACATTAAATAAATTGATATCAGAGCACTCACTATCGGTTTGCTATCGTGAACTAATCAAACGATATAAACAAATTAAATGACCCACTTGTGCCTTAGCGGTAATTAAAAACAATTTACATAATAGTAACAGACCTTTCAGAATTAAAAGATGAAAAACTAAATTATGTGCAAGATAGGTAGGTACTCAAAAGGAAGCACTGAAGAAGTAAATTGTAGAAAATGGCGCCGATTCCCTTGTCCATAAACTAAATTAAAATTAGACAATTGGCATCTCTCACTACCAGGCAGCTGAAGAAAAAGATGGCGACAGATAAGTACTAAATTAGAGATGTCAAATTAGTTCTTTAATCAATACGTTCTGGCATGACAACTATATTTATGAACATTTTAGATCAAATTAAATTGACAGCTCTTATTAACATCCATCTCTTTCTTGTTTTATTGGAGAGAAAGATATTTAAATAGCTTAACTCGTTCACAACAGAATTGGCACCAATGTTGCACAATGGAGATAAATTAAAATTCAATTCAAAATTCACGGTCACTAAGTACTTACTTACAGTAGCCGTATATCTTGGTATTCCTAGCTTTATTTATTTTCCTAACATTTTCTACAGTTACGATTAACATAAATTTTAATGCGGCACAACACACATGTACCTATAACTGACCCCCACGAAGGCATTGTATCACATCACACACGATGCGATCTCACATTTTTTTTGTCGTTGACAACACGCTGGCTTCTAAAATGAAGGCAAAGCACAAAAAAGAATCATGTGTACGTTTGTTCGAAGTTTGAACAAAAAATGCTCCTTTTACAAACAGCTGAGCGTTGATAAGCGTTGCTCCGGAGTTTGTAAGGTTAAACAACCCTTAAAGATAATATTCAGTGATTTATTCTTTGTCCGTTAACGTGTCTTTGTAAACGAGTTTTAGATCGTTTTATTTCTGCCACAACTCCACAAGAACTGTGTACTTGGGATTACGGCAGATTTACATGAGAATGGTGACAATCTGCAGGCCAAATCCCGTAATTAAAAACGTTTAAAATCTAGTCGGAATTTCATCTCAGCGACAATCTGTCAAAAGCTTGTCAAGTATGTAGGTATGTAAATTAGGAATATTTTTGTCAGATTGAGAGTTATGCAAACGTTCTTAAAAATACGCGCCTTCTTGGTATTTTATTTGGCAATTCCTTAAGCAACGAATCCATTTTTAGTCAATTGTATAGGATAAACTTTTCATAAAGTAACATGATTATCGGTCTCATGACTATGTTTCCGATATTTTCAACTGTTTAGACCGCAATTTCCTGTTCTTTTAAAGCATCAAGTCGGTGGTATCAGTTGTTCATTTACGGATATTACCAAATTTTACTAAGTAATACTTGATAATAAGATATTTCCGTATTATTATTTTGTTCCATATTTATAATAAATTGGAGATTGTGTTGTAAGACTGTTTTCACATTGTGGGCTATAGAGGTGCCGGAATAGGGTGTTATGCGAAGTGTTATACTATTTTGTATAAAGTATTACATTTTACAATTATTACTCAAATGGTATGTTAACAATACTTATTGCCTTCTCTATGCGACCTATTTCCCGTAGACGGCTGTTACTTATCTTGAATATCGATAAGGCAAGCGTGTCACTAACCTGGCGCCAGGTTCCCTCTGGGTTTGGCTCCGAGAATGGCGAGATTAACGTTTGCTTTCCTCCCATCTATGATAGGATTCGGGTCCTTGCACGCTCGCTCCGCCGCCGCTCGATCACCCATTATTACCTGCAACAAATTTCCAACTTAGGTAGTTGTCTCTTTTAAAACGTATAATTTTATACAAAATCCATTTTACTAACAAATACGACGTTGGATGACGTCGAGCCAACATTACCTATTGTAATGCATGCGTGATCCACGGGTCGCCACCTCATCGGTTCTACTATTGAGTCGACCGATTTCAATTGGCCTTCCTTGTCCTCCGCTTTAGGTTTGAATAGTGGAAATCAGACATTATAGCGTCGGGGGTTCAATTTAAATTGGAAGTTAGTCTAAGGCAAATACATGATGACCTCTCGATACCGAAAGTCTGGAATATTTGAAAATTCAAATGGGTTTTTTTTATTTCCGTCCTTTTCGTGTGAGATCAACACACACGTTGAATTGAATTAAAATATATTTTACCATTCATCATTTCGTAACGAATACTCGTATCGTGTCTCTGTAACACGAAAAGTTATTTCAAGTGTTCTTACTTTACAATAAACGATAATCGTTCAACAGAAATACCCGACAAATTTTGATATTCAGTATGTATTGTATGTAAATTTCTCCGGTATCAAGGAACAAATATAATTAAATAAGTGAATCGGCTAGGTGACTACTTTATAACGTTTGTAAACCATACAAATCGTAGTTAGGCGCGGTGTGCGATAACGAATCCACTATCAACGCGCAGCTAACTGCCAGTTAGTTGATTGGTTGAATGTTTGTTCTGCCGTACTGATCTTGAAGTAACTTCTAAACAACAGTAGGTAACTATTTCACATTCTACGAAGCACATGTTGTATCGTAATTGGTTGTGTTCCTAAAATGAAAACTATTAGTTATACTCAATGCAGTTGATTTGAACAAGGTTTATAAGCAAATACAAATACACCTTACCTAGGATTTTTCGTGTCTATCTACAGGTCTAAATGATGCTAACTCCTACAATAAATTATAATAGTTAAAGATACTGCTGCTCGTAAATAGAGCGGTTTACACAAAACCAAGCGCCTATGAGCAACCATCTCGCAGAATTGCGATTTAACAAAATAGACTACGTTTTACACAAAAATGTCCTAAATGTTTTGTGTCTAGCTATAGTTTTCTTCATAGCTTTTGCGTAGCAGAGGTAAGTCTTAGGGCTTTTCACTTTGTAAGGAAATGAAGCGTCCAGTGTCTGGTGTAAATTTTAATATCTACGTACTCGTACTGAAACTGAAATACCACTGTCTAGTGTCAACAATGGGGAATACATCCATACTAATTGACACAAGTGAACGTTTACGTTAACGCAAGCGAATGGGTTCAAAACTTGCACTCGATACGCTACCGAGTGCCTGGTGTGAGCAGGAGTTCATTCCATTCTTGGTCACGCGTCAAATAGGTACCGAAATTGACGATGTAACACCAATTACCACTTAAGTTTTGTTAAAACAGTTCACTGCTGGCTTATGGAATCTTTAGCAGTGTTCAGAGGCTCAAAAAATAATTTTCTTCAGTTTTATGGTAGGTGTAAACAGTATATACTTTTCTAGTTTCTAAGTATGAGGTAACAGGTCTAACTTATCCATTAACCGTTCAACGGTTCGGCTTATCAACTGTAGGTACGTGCATAATTATTTAAACATCATGCATTTTTCATGAAACAAGACAAGAATGCACAGCGTTTTTAAATTTTACTTTTCCGTTTGTAAATTCGTAATTTTAATATTTCGGCTACAGCACAATACTTTGCGGCGGCAGGTTGCCGCTCGGTGTGGCGTTCTTTGGGGGGGGGGGGGGGGGGGGCTATGTTCAACAGTGGACGTCTTTCGGCTGTTAATGATGATAATGACAATATTTTCAAGAACGTATTACTTGCACTTTGCTGAGGTGTTTATAGATTTGGACAATTTTGTAGACCAATAGAATCTAGCAGTAGAATAACGTGATGTTTGTTATCCGGCGAACTCATCGATCGGAATAATCTAGCAGGTCTGCGGGCACCTCAACCTTCATTTATGGAGCATGTTGTGGCAAAAAATGTCGTATGCATTGAGTATAAAAATCCATTGTTGGTTGATTTGATAACGCAAAGGTAACTAGTAACACCGTTAACTCCATAGTGACATATTCTTCACACTCCTCACTGTTGCGGAAATAAAAATAAATAACACACTCCATTGTCTAGATAAAGACGGTCATTATTTTAATATTCGACTAAAACAAGTTAAGATTCGCATCGGAGTAAAATATTTGTCTGGCCTTCGTAGTACCTAAGTATTACAACAGAACTATAGTTTTTTAAATAGTTTTGTTTTCTTACGTTTAGTTTATCTAAGTGAAAGTGTGGTTGAATTTTATAAACCAACCATGGATTTATTTTAACACTAGCTGACCCGACCGACGTTGTCCTGTCCCTGTTGTGGACGGTGTCCTGTTGTGTTGTTACCTGCCTATCTACCCACCCTACATATCCTTCATACCTTATATACCCTACATATCCTACCTACCCTACATACACTACATACCCTACCTACGCTAATTGCGCCAATCCTCCAAAAATTTAAGAAATAAATACGTCATTTATATATTTTCTTATGATTTTTGTTGTTTTTTTTTAATGTTCCGCGCAATTTCTTAGTTTTTCTTTCATATTCTTCTTCCCCTTACAATAACAAACAACAAAGAAATAATTTGCGAAATTGGTCCAGCCGTTCACGCGTGATGCCGTGACCAAGGGAAATAGAGATTCATTTATGTACATACAGAAGATATTAAGCTACATTTAAAGTACTTACAATTTCAGGGGAAAAAAAGAAAATATATAAACGCGTTCCTTTGACAATGTAGCACCAGCCGTCTACGACGTAGCTCGTAGCCACAGTAGGCGTGTCCGTGATCCGCCCATATTAATAATGCGCATCGTACGACACTCTTTAATAAACTTTAATTATAAACTTTAATAGTCTGTTATTATCTTATAACTTTGATTATTTATTGCGTTATTATGTTTTTATACATTCGTACAAATACTTAAGTGTAATATAACTTTTACTAAGAATCATTCATCATTTCTACTGAAGCCAATTTTGCAAACAGGTAGTACCTACAGGTAGTAGTAGTAATATTTAGTAATTTTTTGGAACTTATCAACTAGGTGATTAGTGTTACATTATAATTATTTTTATACTATTTTTCATTAGTATTAAATAAATATACATAGTTATTTTTTTAAGAAGAGGATATTTTTGGGCAAAATTCGTGCACTATGCATTTATTTCAAATCTACGGTAACTTAAACCTCAAAAACAATTATGTTTCAGCATCATGATACGACGATAGATGTTAATTATTGTCATGTATCAAGTAACTTGATAAAGTGAAGATTGTATTAAAATACTAGTGCATTGCCCGCGACTTCATCCGCGTCAATTTTCTCAAGGATCCCTAATTTTTTCAATTGATAAATATAGCCTATGTTACTCAGGGATAATGTAGCATTCTAATGGTGAACGAATTTTTGAAATAGGACCAGTAGTTTTTGTGTTAATTCGTTACAAACGTACAAATCTTTCCTCTTTATAATATTATTATAGTGTAGATAGATGAAGAGTTTGCAATCTTTTGTTGCGTAATTTAATACAAATGCATTTATTGTACATTCTAAACGAATAATGTTGAAGTAGTTACAGCTGGTTAGTAGGTACTTTCGAATCGAATGGCTTTACCATTGAACTTAAACATTTCTTAATACCAAAAATGAATAGCACTTTATACAAAAACACTAAAATGAGGCGTTGATATTTGAGACCTTGTAAGTATTGGCCGTGACGAGAAGAACTTGCAAAATGTTCATTACGGATGATAGATTAAAACAAAAAGATGGACGTATGGCGGAGCATTGTCTATACAAATTTTATAAAGAGGTAAAATGTGTTTGTTAGTGTGTATGTAGGGGGTAATCTCTAAAATTCCTCATCCGATTTCAATTTTATTTTCACCAATTGGAAGCTACGTTATTATTCCTGAGTACTTTAGAATATATTGCAATATGAAAAAATAAGGGATCTTTGAGAAAATTCCCACGGACGAAGTGCTAGTCTAATATTATAAAGAGGTAAAATTTATTTGTAAGTTTGTAAGTTTATATTTTTGTAAGTTTGTATGTAGGGGGTAATCTCCGAAACTACCCATCCAATTTCAAAAATTCTTTCACCATTAGGAAGCTACGTTATCCCTGAGTGCTATAGGCTATATTGGATTATCAAAAAATTAGGGATCCTTGAGAAAATTGACGTGGAAGAAGTCGTGGGAAGTCAGAATTTTCTGGTCTCCTGGTATAGGGCCACTAATGTACCAGGAGACCAGAAAATTCACGCGGACGTAGTCGCGGGCAAAGTGCTAGTCTACTTATAAAACAATTAAATAGACAAATGAGATAAAACAAAAATATATATTCACATTATAAATGTAAAAGTGAGTTTGTTTGTTTCGCTTTCACGACTAAACTACTGAGCAGAGATTAATAAAATGTTGTACGGATTCAGCTTGAAATCTAAGAAAAAATATAGGCTACTACTTAATCCGCGACTTCGGCTCTAAGTCAAAGCATTTATTTCAAGGCACTTTTGAATTGTCAAGGAGTTGGTCAGTTAGTCAGAGAGTTGAAGCTAGTTGCTCGTTCCAAGTCGTAAGTAGATCTCTATGGGGAAGGACGAGCAAGAAACTCCACGGACACTCTTTTAAATCAAGTTTTTTACAAAGTACTGGTTACATGATTCTTGTTGATTCTGTATGTGAAAACTATGAAGGTAATCTAGCAATACAAAACATAAACAAGAAGCAAGATAAAAGTCCATGGCAGATAAGAGCTGACCAATCTCTACTGATAGCGCCCGTTCACGAACATGACGTGTGAGTCAGGGCCATTCAGCTCAAACATTTTGAAGGGAGCCGAATGATCCAACACACGCGCCACCATGCGCGAGACATTTGAGCGAGTATGACATTGCTCCCAACCGCCATGCTCATTTTTGTCAAACATATATTAATTTACTTAGTAAATGGCTCAATGGTATTCACACTGTATCCGTGATTACCGACATTCACGCGGACGAAATCGCGGGCAAAAACTTTGAGTTTGAGTTGAGTTTGACAGATCTTCCAGAAGCATAGTAAGAAATGACAGTGACACAGGAAACGGTGTTAAAAACTAGTCAATGATTGTTAATTAATGTTCATGAATTAGTCTGCTTCCATTCAAAAAGATGCTGAAACTGAAAAGGTTTTAATTCGTAACCTGCAGGTTCCGATCAAAGGATCATAGCAGGATTTGTACAAAAAAAAAAACAAAAATGTTTAGAGAAGTTCAATTAAGCGGGGGTTTCAAAATTTGATAAGTATACCAATCGGACTGGTAATGTACTGTAACTCCACATTGGAAAATGTTTTAAACCTTCTAAATGATTTTCCGTTTTCATACAAATGAATTTATGGATCTCGTCATGATTCTTTTTCGTTAAAAAAATATTGTCTAATGCTGTTTGAAATGTGCTGACGTCATCTTGGCATTTCAGTATTTATGAAAAAGTTGAGCTGTGTCTATGGCTTCGCTCACCCATACCTAAGCGTACCTTAATGACATAAGTATTGAATACCATGTTATCACTATCCATAAAGTGTACCTACCTGGTTGGTCGCTAACTGTGATAGTGGGTTTCACATAAAGAATACAAAATACAATACCACTTATTTTTTTAAATTCTGATTCTAACAAGTTACACATGACTTAGCTATAAGAGCATTTTTATGTGTTTTATTTCGTAGGCTGATTAGGCGATAAAGATTGCAATTATAAGACATAATCACGTCGTTAAACATTGTTATCCGTATCGTCACAGAGTTTACTGATTAGGTACTTCCTCCGAATCAGATTTGGAAAAGCTACCTACTTTAAAATAATTTTTGATTTCATTAGTAGGTAGTAGAACTTTACTTCCTGACTGGGGACCAAGTCTGCTATTTTTATAATTTCATCATTCCAACACAATCCCATTGTCATTTTGGTAAAAGTTCGTAATCTGCTAAATTCATAATGGTCGATCATTGGTCGGTCGAATTTAAAGTAAGTAATGACTGCACAATGACGTTCTAATGGTAGGTAGGTCACTGATCAAAGGAACTGTCAAAATTTTAGCAGATTACCGCCTAAGTCATTGTACGAGATTACCATTCTATCATTTCTTTCAATGGCGTGTCAGTGGTTGACCATTGGAAAGTCATAATGACGCCATTATATTAGTAGATTACAAAACTTGTCAAAATCAACAATTATGAAATCAATGATAGACCATTTTGACACTATTGTAATAGCAGACTTGAGGCCCTGTGCGTCAGGTATGTATCTACCTACTTACCTAGGTAAGTAGTCGTAGTAGTAGCATATAAGTTAATCTGTGGTACCTAGTATGACGGTCTGGTGTCCGCAACTCCACGTCTCAGCGCGTATTTTGCGTACAGCTTACCTAGGTAATTAGGTACTTTATGTGGTTTTGAATATTGACGACAATTATAGAACCGAACAATTAAATTTGTTAACGCGTTAATGTCGCTTACAAATGATTCGTTAACAAAACCTTTTTAGTTTTTGTGATTCAATTAGTGGTATAAAGGCATTCAAGGTGCTAGTTAAACAGTTTTTTGCCTTTTCTCACCATCTATCGCGTTTATTGTACTCGTCGTTGTTAGATGTTCCAAGCCCGTACGCTATCAGATGACACTCTTTTGTTTATTGCAAGTACTTCGGCACGTCCCGTCTGGAGCCGGCTGACGGCTTCGACCCAATGGTTAAGTAGAGCAAAGGAACTTGCACCGGCCAAGACTTGTTTTGAAGTGTTAAATAATAGTTACGCCATGGCAGACAGTGTTAGTTTGAGAGGTTCTGTCAAACTTGTATATTTCAGAGTTTCTTAAATATTGACGCCTTAAACAACTTGAATCAACTTATTTTAAGACAACCAATTGGCAACTAATCGCCCATTATGCCTAAATGCAATGTGATTTAAAATTTTTAGTTAACATCCGTAACAAATCTTTGATTTCTCATAACAAATAGTACATTAATATCAATTAAGTTGCAAACACTAATCATTTCGTCGTAAAAATTACACTATAAAGTTTATGGATGGTTTTGGAAAATGAAATTTTAGTTTATAACACATAGTGAAGTGTTACGAACGATGAATTGCGATTATTACAGCTATTTGGATGTCACAGCGAGGGTGCTACGCGTCGTGTTCCCTCAGGGTCCGACCACCCCTAGCACGAATTGAAAATGGGGTTGTGATTCATTTCCCACGAGCCCCACGCTGCACCAAACAAAAAGCCTCAAACTTTATTACAAACTAGCTGCATTGAAAAAAGCGTCGTTTACTGCATCTGTTGTTTAGAAATAGATAATAGTGTTGCCAATCGTAAGTAATCATCAAATTATACCGTGCATATAATTCGCTCTCCAGACAAATGATTCGCCAAGAAGTGGAGATATATCATTAAGAAATTATTACTTATTATAATATATTGTGATTCACGTATCCGTGAAATGTCTACTTTTGGCACTGAAAATGTTTTTCCCGATACGACGCTGCGCCATCCTGTAATGAAAATCGTCAGCAATGATGATGCATCTTAAAAGCATTGCGCATCGTGCCCTCTATTTCACTAGTACCTACTTTGTTTGACATTTATACCTGCGTGAAACAACTTCCGTGTTTGATGTAATTTCGCGATATACCTTGTATGTGTACATGTATGTACTTAGCTGCCGGTGGGTTAGGTATAATGTCGGTAGCAGTGAGGTGCGATAACGCGGTAACTGTGCGATACGGACGCTGTTTCAGCCGACGCGAGTCGACTGCGCACGAGCATTCAAAGTTTACGTGTCAATTTAGTTTCACATAATGCTTTCGTTTCATGAAAATCGTTAGTTTCAGGAGGTGAACAAAATGCTTAATTATTGGTTAAATATACTTACAAAGCCATATCCTCTACTTTTGCTGGTCTGTCTGTCTGTGATGACGACCGCCTCCTCGATGTCGCCATAGACTGCGAAGTGTTCCCTAAGGCTCTTGTCTGTCGTATGGTACGGAAGTCCTCCAACAAACAGTTTGGTCCAGGTTGTATCTTTCTGGCCTGGCAGCGCCCCCAGAGCTAGCAGCCCCTCGGGCTCGGCCGGCAGACCGCCCGCCATCAACATGCCTTGCACAGTCTCCGTCGCGCCGGCCACCGTTGCACTCCGCTAACACTGTCACTGCCGCCGCTGTCGCGGTCTACCAGTTTATGGGTCGCACGAGTGTGTAGGTTAAGTTACAGTTGTAAACACTGGCGTGTGTGCGGGAGCGACCGGTCGTCGTGGTGGTTGAGCGCGGACTGATGCTCGTTCGTAGCGCACGTGGCGCTCCGGTACTAATTTTAGCCCCCGCCGCGCCCCCCTCGTCACCAGATGCGTCGACACCGTCCCGGCCACATGCGTTGTGTGCCCTACCATGCCCTACTGCCTGCTACCCTCCACTCACGCTTAATGATATGCCTCGTTATCACAGTTGTGTTGGTCTTCAAATTACAAACTTCAAGGCAGCTATTGCCAATCTGTTAAAAAAATTACGATCTGCGCTACAATCATCCCACAAAAGACTGTTTTGGCGGGTATTTTTACGAGAGGCACTTTAATCAATCTAAACAATTTTTTATTCGCAAATATGTCCTACCTACCTACCTACTGTTAAAAGCTTACAATATTGGTGCTTTTATTGCTTATGTAAGTTTAACCAAAGCACAGATTTAAATATCCGAGGTATTGCGATAAAAGGCAAAACCGCTCATGTCTATTTAAAAGTAGAACAAAAGACAAACAATAATGAAGACACGTGTAAATAATTAGAAATGGTAATGAATTGGTCAAAATGTCTGAACAATGAGACCTCATAATACACCGGAGAATAAACATTTCAAGATATTTTTTGGCCTTGCATAGTAATATTTCCAAGCCATATTGCACAACAGGAGCAGCCGTACTAACCTCGTTAAATTCTGTACAAATGGATTTTTTTTTACTAATGGCTTGTTTCTTTTGAAATGGTCATTGCGTTTTGCGTTTTATCTTTTGTCTTTAATGCATACACATTTTCTACAAACACAACTCAATGTTCCTCCTTTACCGGTGTTTTGACCCAGTAAAACTTTGTTTTATTTAGCTTTTCCATTCAGTTTAACACCAATTTTGTTTAGGTGCTTGTGTTACGGCGGGGCTCCTATTTCAGTCTGCAGGGTTTAAAGGAACCTATCCAAACCGAACCTCGGGGTGCCCCTGACGTCAATGGCTGCACCTAGTTCTAGCCGCTATGATGAAGGCTAAACCTAGTTTTAACCGAAGACAAGTAGGATACATCTAAGTTTAACCGCATGTGGTCGGCTGCATCTAGTTGTACCCGGCTAAAACTAAGTGTAGCCGCAGTTCGGCTATTAGCTGTAACAGATACTTACTCCATTATTCTTATATTAAAGCAGGAAATTATTTAACGTGTAGGTAAGATTGGGAAAGCATTTTGTTAAACTAAAGGACAAAGTAATTAATTAACCTCTCTACTCCGCACGCTTTAAAACCCAGTTATGTAAGTAAAAAGAATTCGTGTTTTTGCGAGCCATCAAAGAACACAACTGTGGCAACTTTTCATTCGAAGCCTTACGCCCCGGTTCCCTAGAAAAAGGGTTTTGACATAAAAACATGGAAACAATGAAGTGATTCGATACGGATTCTGTTTTCATATTCGTAACTCTAGAACCCCAACCAAACTAACACAATTACATAAAACTTTTAGAGAGAACATAATCACAATTATTAATATCTTATACTTACTCTTTTGTTTCTATACGAGTTAGTACCCGCACTTTACTGAGTCTGTTGTGCACAATTCCGAAATGAATGTGTGTAGACCGGATGCGCGAACTAAGGTTAAAACCAGGTTTAATTATTTGTATATTTTTGTTTCGTTAGAAGGTAAACTTCCATAATTTACTTGAGAAAATGAGTGTCTATTTTGAAAATATCTACGTTTCCGACGTTACATAAAACGATGTTGAAGTTTGATCTGAAATTATTTTATCACTGACCACTGTGTTGTTCTCATGAATTAAATATAACAGGGAAATCTAGGTATGTAGATTAATTACTAACTTTTGGCTGCGACTGTCCGCGTGAATGTCGGCTATCGCGGATGAAAAAGTAGCATATGTCCTTCCCCAAGTTTCAAGCTATCTTCATCAAAATCAGTTCAGCCGTTTCATCGTGAAAGCGTAACACAGTTACTTTCGCATTTATATTAAGTATTAAGTATTAGAATGGATGGATAGCGACAATGTTATTTGGAGTAGGAAGCTTGGCGTTACTGTCTAGATCCTTTTGAGATCATTTCTTATTTACCTACATATGGCCTGAAAACACAACCGAGAAGATTTTTGGTTCACCCCATAATCAGCCAAAAAACTTCAAGGCTTAAAAATCTGTGATCTCCATCATACCTTGTAAAGTAACAATAGGTATATTATAAGAAGATATTTATAATTGACAATCGAAATCAATGGTCGAGTCGTATTCGAGGCCGGAAGCGTAAGTGCGGTGCGCCTGCTGTGGGAAGCGCATTGTTCTTGTGAACACTATGTGGAACCGAACGCTTCCTCTACGTCACTAGTGCGGCCTAACACGATTCATAATCACATACTATAATTTCCTTTTACGGTAACTTATGCAGGTATATATAGCGTTGGGAGGTATTCAGGTAATCGTAAATAATAAAGAGTACAAATTCTTTCAAAACCTATTGTGGATTTGTGAATGTTTCACTTTCGACGGTACTCTAAGAGCTCTGCGAAAATACTATGTGACACAATAGTATTTTTGCAGAACTCTCAGGTAAGGTTTGAAGGTTTCACACGGTTTAAGTTCCACGGTGTCGAACCAAACGCTCTGCTTCCACATTTAGGCTGCGTTTCCACCCTAGAAGATGTTCTAGGCAGCTAAGCAGTGCGAAGATGCGCGATGCTGTGAATCGGTGCGCAGATAAGCGGTGCGAGAATGTGTAGCGGGTTCTTTTCAGATGCGTGCGAGTCCACTGATCCATGTATTCCATACAATACACATGTACCACTAACAAACTTCGTCTAATAGTGTGTTAGTAGTTTCACGCTCACGTCCATCCTTTGCACATATCCGTCGCGCACACCCTCGCACACATCCCTCGCTGGTTTTGTACGTATAAAAACCTCGCTCTGCTAAGCCGTTTCCACCAGAGCTGCGCTGAGCGAGGCTAGGTAAATAAAGTGATTCTATTGGTTCTTAACAAACGCATCCTCGGTCATCTCTGGTAGAAACGCAGCCTTATTGTGCGACCTGCCAGACTGTGGAATTCACTGCCCGCCTCTCTATTCCCCGATACATATAATCTGGGTATCTTCAAGGCACGAGTGAACCGGTTTATACTGGGCAATCGTACTCCACCTTAGGCCGCAACATCACCTAAATTACTACAAAATGTAAGAGCTCATATCTTAAGTACTGAACATACTCGTAGATAGAAAGTAGCTCGTTTATACTTTCTGAACCATCTACTGTCCTGAAACCTGTTCTATGAGCGTTCTTCGACGTCAAATTTAAGCCAGTTTTTTTATTGAATGGATGTCTTGTTCCTAGTTTCTGCCCGCAACTTCGTCCCCTTAGAAGTCAAGTCTAGCATAAAACGAAAATAGCACATAGCACTCAGAGATAAGGTAGCCGCAAGAATCGGAGCAGTTGACCCAGAGATTAATGAATAGGTAATATTAGGTGATAAGTTTCCTCTTTTCTACTTATTTATTTACTGTGCCCGACAGGGTCCATAGTGATTTATTATAGAAGTTACCACTTAAGCTCACAATGTCGAATGTAATAAAGTATTGAGTATTGAGATTGGCGCGTTTATGGTAATGGTTATAGTGCATCGTCCACGTGTTGACGTGTGTTTGGTATCATCTACTAACATTACCTATTTCCTCTTCTATATTTTTACCCTAAATCTCAGTTGGTAGATTCAAAAGTCCAGATGCATCAGCTGTAAAATCAGCTGTTCGTAATTTTTTCTACACATTTTTATTTATTTTTTGTTTAATGTTCCAAAAACTAGGTAGTCAAAAAGAAGAACGGTACGGTACCTGAAATGAAGGGTGAGGGGTGCCGGGTTCATTGATCGCGTCTATTGTTGAAGCAGCGCGTGCGACGGCAGCTGCACCCCGCCGCCCTACGCGTTGGGGTAGGCAGATGGTAGATATTGAACTTTTTTTTCTATCAAACAATATCTATTTTGCGTGATAAGTGAATAAACTTGGTGATAGACGAACGGGTATAAAATAGTGATATGGAAATGATTTTGGCAAAAACCATAATTCCACATACCGACTTCATCTTCCTATACGCTGACTTACGCTGACTGTCTTACAACTTAAAAAAACCGGACAAGTGCGAGTCGGACTCGCTCACCGAGGGTTCCGTTTAAATTCCGTGATTTTGTCACCCACACAATTACAACCACGGAACAGATAAGTAGAGTTATCTGTTCCGTGATTACAACCACGCATATCTCAATAATTGATTAAGTACGTACTTTAATAAAGGCTATATTTTTTATGATTTAATCACAAATGTACAGTTTTTAGGCTTTTCCCTGTACTTGTAGTATAAGACAATATTACTTGCCAAATTTCATAGTTCTAGGTCAACAGGAAGTACCCTAGAAATTTTGATTTCCTGGAGAGTGTCAAAATATACGTTTTTTGCGGGATAAACGGCCGTATCTTTTTTTCACGTTAACTTAGAAGATTGTTTTTTTCCCAGCTTCAAGGGACTGTAGACTTGAGTTTATGGTTTTTATTTCAATTTGATACCTCTACGCGTTCCCGAAATAAAGGGTCTTAACAGATAGACGGACAGACAGACAGACGGACAACAAAGTGATCTTATAAGGGTTCCGCTTTTTCCTTTTAAGATACGGAATCCTAAAAATCGGAGAGAATTTCAATACAAGGAGCCCAAACTAATAATGTTCGTTATTATTTCTCAGAATCTGAAACATGTCTGTGGTAGGTATAAATACTATGTAGATGTCCACCGTTGCATCTTATTCACACAGTGGCTACTTAATCGTAATAAAGTTGTCTTTTTATAAAACACGTTTATCCCGTCTCTATTCTTTGTCAAAAGTCCAGTGAACGTATCTACATTAATGTTCTCACAACATCTGTGGTAAAAAGAAAACGATTCCTTTTTTTAAATCAATAGGTAGCAAGTCTGCGCCATGCATCGGTCAGCTCGTCGCTCGCGCACCCCTTGCTGGGACTCTCATCCCTTGCAATTCACGTCGTTGACAACGCGTCTCTAAGTAGGTACTACTTATTATTATTATTATTTTTATTATTATTTTTTTATTTTTATTATTATCTATCAAGTAAAGTTTTTTTTTTTTTTTTTTTATTTAGCCTGTGCTATCCCACTGCTGTGCAAAGGCCTCCCCCAAGTCCTTCCAGGAGCTTTTATCCAGCGCCACTTCGAACCAGCCCTCGTGGTATGCGTCTAGGTCATCTCGCCATCTCTTTCTGGGCCGTCCTCGGCGACGCCGTCCATCTTCAGGCACCCATTGCGTGGAGACTCTCGCCCAGCGACCGTAGATTTCGATATATGGTTTTAATTTCAACTCGATAACTCCACGCGTTCCCGAGATAAATGGTCTTGACAGACAGACGGACAGACAGACGGACAGACAGACAGACAGACGGACAACGAAGTGATCCTATAAGGGTTCCGTTTTTTCCTTTTGAGGTACGGAACCCTAAAAACTGCTCTACTGGACAATGTTAATTATTTTTTTTAATTTAAAAAAAAGTAAGTAACTAAACACGTTTAATAAAATAAAAAAAATATGATAAGTTAGGTATGACAATAAAACTAAGAACTGAAGCAGAGACATCAAAAAAATCTGCGCCATAAATAGTAATCGCTGCAATGAATAGTTATTATGTCTAATGGTGAAAATGAAAATCAAAGCTAAAATATGCTGCTGGAAAAGAAAACTTGCGACATACGACATTTTGGACATAAGCTTTTCCAAAGAGAATAATTTTCTTAATACTGTTCTACGGAAAATATTAATATTAGTACCATGTCTATAAAAATAAGTAGGTACTAAAACAACACCACATTTTCCATTAATTTATAGATGGAACATGTAACTGACATTAGAAAATGTGTGCTACAAAAATAATTACTTAACAGCTTTCGGAAATAGACAAATGACTACAATGCTTTGAAACGAAACCGAAGGCCCTAAATGATTAAAAGTTGAAGATATAAAAACCATAATATTATTACAATGACTTCGTAAGTAATAATGTGTCCTACTTACTTTATCAAATATTTTAATAATTATTATGTACCTACTTACCTACTTGGTGTCTAGTAATTGTATAAACCTTACCTGTTTCTAGGTCTCTACCTATCAATTGATATAGCCTTCTTTGTCACTACAAAGAAGGCTATATCATTTCGTATTCTATGATTGCCGGTTGTTCCGCAAAGTGCCGGGTAATTGGCCACTACGCCCCTAAAAGTCATTTCAAATAAATTGTTTGCACGTAAATGTACCAAGCAAACTGTTTACTACATAAAGAATTCATTAACAATCTATCTAATTATCTACTAATTATTTTATACTAAAAATATTACAAAGCTGAAGAGTTTGTCTTTTTGTTGGAACGCGGTAATCAAAGTCAAGATCAAGTTATTTATTTCAATAAGACCGTTAAAAGGCACTTTTGAATGTCATTTACATGAAAAATTTAATCTAGTTTCCGCTTCTAAAATATTGTTTCGTATAGAGATTAAGAATGGGCGAGAAGCTCTACAAGTATATTTACTCTTTTAATTTAAAATATTTTTTACAATATTTTGTATATGTACATGTACAAAAATCATATTATTATATCTGAGTACGATTTACCTTGCATAAAAAACTATATTTATTTAAGTATGTAACAGACTACAAGTTAAGAAAAGACAGCATACGAATTCCCCGGAATTCCCCGGAAGGACTCGTCCGATTATGAAAATTCTTTCGCCAGAAACCTAGGTTATACTTGACTGGCTATATTTGATTATCAAAATAATTGGAAATCCGTAAAAAAATTAACGAGGGTGCAATCAATGGGCAAGATGTAGTTATTATATAATAAAATTAAAAATGAATCCAAAGAGTAATAATGTAAGGCTCCTATAAAGTGGAACTTTCCTGGAATAGTTAGGTACTATATGCATTATTGAATACTAGCTTCTGCCCGCGATTTCGTTCACGTGAATGTCGGTTATCGCGGATGCAGAAGAAGTCGCGGATTAAAAAGTAGCCTATGGGAAGGATCCAGGTTTAAGCTATTT
Source organism: Charanyca ferruginea (assembly GCA_947361185.1). Classification (NCBI taxonomy): domain Eukaryota; kingdom Metazoa; phylum Arthropoda; class Insecta; order Lepidoptera; family Noctuidae; genus Charanyca; species Charanyca ferruginea. The sequence goes on along the minus strand of OX376058.1, from coordinate 22,147,994 downwards.
TTATACAAAATTTAATATTTAATTTAAATTATTCTTCAAAATCGATTCAGCCGTCAGAGTTACTTTCGCATTTATAATATTAGTATGGATTAGTATGGATTTCTGACATCCTATCAAATCCTATGGCCCACTCTCACGATTCAAAACGGAACCGTCTTACTTGGCAAAGGACAATTCAATAAACCCAGACGACGATGATGGAATTCACTAGCCGTTCCCTGCTGTGATATTTGAGCCTTTTAATTAATTAATTCTAAGATATTTGAACAACAGTTCTATCTAGTTTTAATCTGTTTTGGCTCTAAAAAAAGGTAATAACCTCGATTTTCTTTACAAACCCATTAGAAATAGGTACTAACTAGTACCTGATGTAAAACATAAGGTAATAATCCTTTTGTACAGTCATACGTTCGTCTTGCTAATCGATACTAATTTAATTAGAGACATATATTTTTAATCAGCGTTAGGTGTTGTGCCAAAAAAATGTTAAGTAGGTAACGCACATTTTGTAGGCGTAATTTATGTACCTATGTCTTTTGTGAGATTATTCGAAATTAGTTTGTTAGACTAGAAATTGTCCCAGAGCTTTGATTATTTAGGTGAAAGTATTTTTAGTTTTCTGTAGTTGCCTAGACAATCTGTGAATCGTGGCCGATTACATTTGCTTGGAGTAAACAGACACAGTTGTCACTCATTGCCTGCGCGTATTATACAGAAAGCTGCGCGTATTATATTAAGCTGTGTGGTGCCGGCCGCGAATAGCACCACCCCGTTTCTACCCATGGGTGTCGTAGAAGGCGACAGAGGGATATTGACCAGAGGATGGGCAGCAGCGTCCTTCTGAATACCGTAACACCTACTGCGATCGCCAACATGCATCGGCCAAGCATGGCGACTACGGCTGAACCCCTCTTGGGGGAAACCTACGCCCAGCAGTGGGCATCTGAAGGTTGACATGATGATAATGATTATACAGAATGTTCAGTTTGTATCTAAATTTCTACAATTTCTACATGTTATCGATAAGGAAAAAATAAACTTAAAAACTAAAATCTGACTACGACAGTAAGGTCCGCCAATAAGCTCTTAACAAGACTTCAAATTCGTGTATTTTTGTGTTGATAGCACTTTGCCCACGATTTCGTCCGCGTGAATATCTGAATAATTCCAAATTTTTTGATAATAAATAAATAAAAAACAAATTTAGTAACAAATTTATTAGCACTAAGGGAAAACGTAACTTTGTATTAGTAAAAGATTTTTCGAAATCGGATGAGTACTTATTAGTTCTTTAGATTTTAAATCTTTGGCAGTCGTTATGGGTAGTCAAAAGCCAGAAAGTCTGACAACCAGTTCTACTAAGAGGTATCGTTACCTCCACAACCCAGTTACCCAGATCAGATGGTCAGATGGGCAGTGCTCCATGTGAAACACTGGTGTTCAGCTGCAACCGGTTAGACTGAAAGCCGACCCCAACATATTATGTAGTTGGGAAAAGGCTAGACAGATGATGAGTTTCTTAGATTATCTCCTACATACAAACAAAAAAAAAAACACCTCTATCAGTATAGAATTTCAGTATAGAGATATCACAATCTATCAAAAAAGAATATTTTTTTTACTAAAATTTTCTGTAACAGCCGTTTAGCTTGCTTACAACCAGCGGTACATTATGAAGAACGATACCTCATTCGGTAATATACGACGAACGTGTAGGACATAGGTACTATGCGCACACAGTTACACATACCACCGCTAAACTTAAAACCCTCCTACATTTTTCCGCAGTCGGGTAAAAATTAAAACAATGCAGTTTTGAACATTTTTATAGTAGGCACATGTATTGAAATTGGCTTCCATTATTACATAACATGATAATACCTACTTACTTACTTTCTTTCAGTCTAAACCTATACAACAGTCACTTTGAAAACATTCCCACCACTGTAATGTAAGAACAAAAGTAGCTGACATTCTATCGCATTGTTTTTAATGTTATCTATTTCAGTTATGCGTGCATGATTAATTACTAGGACAAGAACATTATCTTTAACATCTAATGTTATAAAACGAGTTCTTCCTTTAGTCCAATGTTAAACTAGACAGATATTGTATTGTTTCAAGAGTTTAAGACCACGGTTAAGACTAAAAAAACTAACTTTTAAACATACTAAGTTGTACATTTTATATTAAATACTTTATGTCACCCAGAATTTCAAAATTTCAGTTTTGCGATCATATTTATTAATTACTTGGACATGAACATTATCTTTAACATCTAATGTTATAAAACGAGTTCATCCTTTAGTCCAATGTTAAACTAGACAGCTCTTGTATTGTTTCAACATGTTACGACTAAAAAAACTAACTTTTAAACAGAGTAAGTTGTAAATTTTGCATTAAATACTTTATTTCAGTTAGAATTTTAAAATTCAGTTTTGCGAGCATAATTGATTACTGGGACATGAACAGTATCTATAATATTTAATGTTATAAAACGAGTTCTTCCTTTAGTCCAATCTTAAACTAGACACCTGTTGTATTGATTCAACATGTTAAGACTAAAAAAAGTAACTTTATTGAAACAGAGTGTAACTAAGTACACGTACAATAACTGGCTAGAAGGTTTGTGCTTGGACTAAAGTTAAAATTTGTTTGTTTTAACACGGTTTATGTTGGTCTCATACCTTCCAACATGTTCTTTCCTTCACTTCTTCTTTTTTTTTGTTCTTATATGTAACAATATCAGCCTATTATTATCCCACTGCTGGGCAAAGGCCTCTTCTCATACAGAGGAGAAGCGGATTGGCAATTCAGACTTATTCAGGTTTCCTCACAATGTTTTTATTTCATCGATGACGTCCAAGATAAACACAAGAAAGTACAATATATGTATGTGAATTGGAAAAATCACATTTGGTACTTTCCCGGTATAGTAAAATCTACATATATTATTATTATTTTAAATTTCGAATTCCATAATCGCTTTTAATGTGGACCGATGAACGTGTAATAGATTACAAATCAAAACTATCATAACTTGTTAATAAAATCAGATTCTAATCCGTCTGCTACGCGATAAGGAATTTCTGTAGCAATCTTGTAGCCATTATAATGTACATTTTAATAATATCCTACGTTTTGGTAGTAATATACTGTTTATTAACAGTATTTCCCAAACTATTAATAATAACTATTTACTATTATAAATACATACTAACTATTATAATAAGCAAATTTTGGATGGGCCCTAAAAATGACATGACTACGACGAAAAATAGGAAGCAAAACATCCTTCTCATTGAAATAGAAATGTAATTAATTAAGTATTAAAATGTTTGTAAACGTTTTTTTTTTATTTGAACAGTTTTTCGGTCATCTACTTAGTTATGCACCTTTTTCCTTAGGACGGGTAAAAGGTGAGTTCCAAAGGACATGTTTCATTTTGGGCCCAGTCTATGTACACCGCTTGAAAAAAAAGAGAAAATTCCGTAGAATCCGGGAAAAATACAGATAATTCATGTATATATACACTGTTGTAAATTGATATTAAATAATTATTTTGATTTTTTGTTGTGTGTTGCCATTGCAAGTGCAATTTCTTGTGTTTTTAACCGACTTCAAAAAGGAGGAGGTTATCAATTCGGATGTTTATATTTTTTTTTATGTATGTTCGGGCCTTACTCTGTCATATATAGACGGATTTGCAAAATTCTTTGTTACTCTTGTTTACTTTGTTCGAAATGGTCCCATATAAATTTTACCAAAATTGATTCAGCCCTTTTTGAGAAAATCAACGAAATCCCAAAAAAATGCTTAGATGACGTTTTAGTTTCTTCAATCTTTGGAGGACTTACAATCTCTTTTAAGTGTGTCGCCGTTTTTTATTGGATTTGAATGTTAAGGCAATACTAAAAAGCGAAAAATAAAAAGTTTTTCAAAAAAAAGAAAACCGCCTTCAAAAACTAAATAGTGATAAATAACTTTACTTTACTTTCGGAAGTCGGTGGCAATACAAAACAACAAACACAAAGCCACCGCCACCGACTTCCGAAAGTAAAGTAATGTGTGTTCTGTGCTAAAGTTATTATTATTTTTTTAATTAATTAAAAGGCTTGCGTTTGACCGCAATTCACCTAATCTTAAGTAATGATGCGGCCTAAGTTGGAACACGCTTGCCTAGGATGAACCGGTTCACTCGTGCTTTGAAGATACCCAGATTATACTTATCAGGGAACAGAGAGGCGGGTAGCGAATTCCACAGTCTGGCAGTTCGCACAATAAATGTGGAATCAAATCGCGAAGGCGGTTTTCTTTTTTTTGTAAAAACTTTTTACTTGCTCACAAAGCCATTTTAAAGTAATTGAACAGTTGAGAACTATTTAAAAGGTGTTTTCCTATTTTATTTATGGTGTACAAGGACTGGGCCTAGGCTCCATACATTTTGAAACAACTCCTTTTAAAGTTTTTGTTAGGTTTTTTTTTATTATCAAATGATGGCGCGGTTCAGTTTGGGAACCACTACTAGTGTATACAATTATTAATTTTCTTTTAAATAAATGTATACCTGGCCTTTGCCTAGCAGTGTAATGATGTAGGTAATTATCTCCAAATTTTAAAACGTGATTTTAATTCTTGCAAGGCGACTGCTGCGCCATCTAGCATTTAAAATACAAACTAACTAACCACCACATCGCATGGCTGACCATACGCTTTATCAATGTACGCTGGATATAAAGAGAATTCAGAAACTTGTACAGTTCATGAGTGCATAAAGAGATGTCGCTGCAATCGACGAATATTAATATTAAAAGTAAATGTACTATGAAATTGTTTACGATAAAACTATTAGCAGATGCTCTCTCTTATCAGCAAATATCAAATACTTCATGCAGTCAAATCAAACAATGGTTTTATTTTTAAGACTTTAGTATTGCATAATTTATTCGTTCTGGAAAAACAAATGAAGGACATTTTTTGTCTCACTGCCGTCCCACTACGGATACTCGTTATGGTAGGTTGCACCACGGTATTCTTCGACATCATGTTCTTAATTGCTGATCAGTCTGCACCAGTCATATACCTCCATCAGACGTCATCATTATTAATATTATTATGAACGAGGGGTCATTCATAATAATATTAATAATGATGACGTATAGCATGACGGCGACGCGACGTCATGGTTTAAAATAAATATTGCGTAGAGTGAAAATGAGTGTCTCGGGCCCGCAGGTCTGGTGTCAAGCGTATATAATATGACGTACCTATAAAGGTACGCCACCACACACCAGATCACTCATGCCATGCTATGCTCAGTTGGTCTACATGAAAATTTTCTGTGCAGAGGAAGAAGATTAACTTTTTAATCTAAATAACACTTACACATACATAATATATGTATACACAAAACTTCATCTTCAGAAGGCTTTCACTAGCTCGACGCAAACGCTGCGACTATGGACACGGTATGTTTTCTTAGCGACACACTACACGTGCGACTACGAAGCGCCTACGCTGCGTGAGCTACGCAAACCCTCTACAAAAGCCTACGCCGCGTAGACGCACCGTAGAGGTCGCTACGTGCCGTAGGCACTCGTAGCAATCTTCGATTTTCTCTTATTTTTGTGTTCGCTCTTATTTAATGTCAACTATGAAATCTCAATAAAAAACAAAAGTAATGTAATGGAGCTCTTAATGTATGCAATTCCGATTGCTTATTTTTGTTTTTTGAAATGCGCATTTCCAAACACCATCTTGATTTTTGTAAGTAGATAGCAAAATTGTTATGTTTAATCACTTTTTAAAACTGTTACGTTAATGTTGGCTAGCGCTCCAAACGCTACGAATTATGTGGATTAGTACTTAGCTAATGAACCAACAATCATTACACTATTCCGAGATAACAATAATACGGGCCATTGCATGTCACAACTACAATAGAATGATTCACAGTATTGTAGTAAGTCAGTCAGTCAGTCAGCCAGAGCAGCAGATCAAGGTTGGCTCAGACATTGTACACTAATAAAATATAATACTATGTACTAGCCAATGACGTCATAAAGCCGTTAGCTCGCATTGGCGACCTGGCGCGTTTGATTAGTTTTATTATATTTAGTTGGTGACATCAGTTTATTGTTCTTGAACCCAGTTCTAAAGATGTCATGATGTCTTTTCTAAGAATTCCGAATTTAGTTTACAATATAAACTACTGTTGAAAGGGTGAGTCGTAAATGCAGATAACATCCTTTCTTGAAATGTATATGTATTCAAGATAATATCAGTTTTGTTTATTCAGTTACGTGAATTGTAATATATCTAACTTGCACTTTCCCCGCGACGTAAATATTCTTACGGATCCCTAATGTTTTGATAATAAAATATAACCTACTAGCTTTTGCCCGCGACTTCGTCCGCGTGAATGTCGATTATCTCGGATGCAGACGAAGTAGCGGATTAAAAAGTAGCCTATTTTCTTCCCCAGGATTCAAGCTATTTTCATACCAAATTTCATAAAAAACGGTTCAGGCGTTTCATCGTGCAAGCGTAACAAACAGAGTTTTTTCGCATTTATAATATTAGTAAGTATAAGTTAGTAAGTATGGATAGCACTCAGTGATAAAATAGTAATAACCTATTGGTGAAAGAATTTTTGATATCGGATGAGTAATTCCGAAGTTTACCCCCTACATACTGTTATGAATAATTAAATCCACCAACAAAATGCAACCTAGGCAAAACCCCCAACACTGTCACTTTAATGCCGATTCAATAAAAAGGCAAATACATGTCATTTAGGCAGTCAGTCGCAAATCCGAATACCTAGAGTAAATTATTTTAACATACTGTAGTTCCTTGAATGTAACCAACTTTTATTTCTTTGATTAAAAGTATTTAGCAGTACAAAGTGTTTATTTTAAAAAGGACCCACGGAGCCCCATCCTAACAATACACACAAACAAAAACAAATATCTTTAGGTCTAATGTTAGTACAGTCAGCAAAGGAGATAGGTACTGCATACCTATCCGTCGTCCGATGTAGTCAAAGTTTACTTAGAAACCGATGAATGTGTTTGAATAAAATAAAATAATATTAATAGAGAATAAGCATTTCAATGATTTAATTAAAATTCATTCGAGAACATCCATCGGTTTCCAAGTAAACTTCAACCATTTCCGACGACCTGCATACCTATCTCTTTTGCTGACTGTTGTACACAATGATTGACTGTTGTACATAATGATGTCTGCAGTAGTTTTCCTTCATTCGTATCTGCATCCATATGCATCTTGTCCAATAAGTCCAGAGCTGTTATTATTATTGTTGCTAGTCACGTTCGTACAAGGACAGATTATTCTATTAAAAATAATTTCATTGTATGACTACTATGAGGCTCCAAAACGGCCAAAACCTCCTAATGGCTACTGCAATAAAAGAGCAATTACCTTATGTGACTTGCAGACGGAGCAACTTTAGTTGACGCAACTGTCAACTTTTGAAAAGTTTTTGTTACCAACTGGTAAGTTTTTTTTAAATTATTTATTTATTTAAATTTCATGCACAAATGTACAAAGGCGGACTTAATGCTTTAGGCGTTCTCTACCAGTCAACCAAGCCCTAAAAAAAGGTTGTAGTCACCAAACATTTTTGAGCTGAATTGAATGACTTTTACTACTTCTTTAATTAAAATAAAATAATAACAAATAAAAGCTACTTAATGTAGCTTGAATCTCGTTATAAACAGATAGTTATGAGTTGCGTGTTGTCATAAATCCATGTCTGCAGTTATAATTATCACAGCCCAGCAAACGGATCAGTGACCGTAGACATTAAAACAACTTGTTTTGTAATTGGGTCACCAAGATACACTCTGTCATCACTCAATCTCATCACTCTCATTCAATTACAAGTGCGATTGCTGTACCTACCTTGGGTTTCGCTGCTACATCTGCTGAAGTGCCCTGTGTCAGTTTAAATGTCATTGCGTGTTATTAGTTGCATATAAATATTGTATAGTAACTACCAGAAAAAAAAACTAAAGAGTTCTGTCTTCATCTACCTAATATAGCATAGCACGTAATAAACGTAGTGGATTGTACATTTACTTATAGCATATTGTGTATCTAGGGTATAACATACCGAGTATCATTGTTTGTTTCCGAAATAAAATAAAATTTAGGAACGGTCAGCAACGAAAGTCGATGAACACTTCTGATTTTAAAAATTATAATTCTTGAGCAGAAGGAAAAAATCAAGATTAAATAAACTCTTGACTCTCACCTGAAATACTGTAAAGTATTACTTACATCGTATTTGTTATTGTGTCTTTTTGCAGGATAAGAAAATGTACCTAATACTGTAAATCTACTTTTGTTGCTGACCGTACATGTCAAGTTGGTAAATATCTTCATTAACAAAGTGACAATCAAAAGTTTCCTTTTTCTAGCTCTTGGTTTTTACGGAGTGTGAAACGGCACTTAACTAAAGCAGAAAGTGACTTGTTTTTCCTTTCATTACGATTCGTATTTTTTTGTTCTGTACGAGTCATACCTGGCTACATACCGGTTTAAACTTACTGAGGTTTTTTTTACAAAAACAAGTTTTAAGTGTTATAACCAAAACTTTAAATACACCCTACGATTCCTGTACCTGAGCACAATAATTTGGTTTTGTTAAATTGCGCGCTACCGCATAGTACTATCGTGGACACACCCGCCTGACCACCACTAAGTTCATTTTTGCGCGCTCTAGCCCGCCCCGTTGACTTCGCAGGCGCCGAGGGAATTTTTTTTTTAACTGAGCAGGCGGAACTGTCCTCTATAATACATAGAAGACTTTTCATATAAAAAAGTAAGTAGTTACCCAGTAATCATTTTCGCACAATTAGTTAATTCGATGATACTGGGCAGCGCACACTACACACAAAAGAGCCTTAATCCACCCCTTTATCTACGTTTACAGTCAAAAGCTATGTACTGTTTCATTTTATACCGCGTATTTCATATATAGGCAAGTAAGTATAGTTCGACCGCTTAACTGAGACCGTTCGTGAGGTAGCAGTGCGGTGCGGGAGGGGTGTGGTGACGTGATTCGAGAGCTCACTGATACCACAAAATAATAATAATAATAATAATAATATGTGGGGACATTTTCACACACGGCCGTCTGACCCCAAACTAGGGAGACCCTGTACTATGGGTGTCAGACAGCTGATATACATACACAAATACATTTTTTTTTTGTAAATACATACATATATAGATAAACAACACCCAGACACAAAGCAAACACAAGTGCTCACCACACCAATGTTTACCCTGGGCGGGAATCGAACCCGCAACACGAAAACATAAACACGAAAATATAAAGGTTATAACCCGGTTCATTAAAGAAAGGAATCTTAAATGGCGGCGCTTATCATGTTCTCTCGCTCGCACACTAGTGCCGTCTATACTCACTCTCGCGCGTACCGTCAGACGAAACAACCGAGAAAAAAAAATAGTTAAGGAACTTGAAAATGTGTTTTTTTGTTTGTTGAGATATCTTAACGATTTTGGTGCCAAATGAAAGGTATAGGTCTACAATAATTTTATTCGTTTAAATTATTTACATCGGTCCAAGTTTTTATGAGATAATCGCTAATTAGTAGAATGAAAATGTAAGCAAACCTGAATATTTTATGTTTGCCGTTGGCAGAAGCTAACTATGTAGTTTGCAATTAATGTGACCCAGTCTTGTTTTTATTAACTTTAATTTGAAAAAAAACTTTAAGTTGAAATTTTATATGGTGACTGTACTATCTGTCAACGCAAGTACATGCCGCCATTTTAGATTCCTTTCTCTATTGCACCGGCTTATATTATACAGAAGGAGCGCTCCCGCCATCTTCAAAAATAATTAGGTACCTAAACTTGCCAAACTCACTAGGGCTGCTACTGTATTGACTCTAGGTTTTATTTGTGAAAATATGAAATTTTATTGACACTGGTTGGAACTCTGCAATTTTTATTATAACAAAATTATCCTGTTCGCGATGAAATGACCATGTCTCTCATTTATTTAGACAACACGTGACAGTCGAGACTGAAGTCTGCTTGAAACTGCCTGAGAATGCCTATAAACGTAATATCAATGTGTGCGTGCGAAAAATGCCGGCTTGTTCTGAGTGGTCTCTCTGCTCGGGCGCACCGCAGTCTTACGTACTGTAGCGACTAGGCTACACTTTGTAACGTACTCGTTACAGTACCGGATCTAGGATACGTTAAATGAAAGGTATTCAGAAGACTACATTAATATAATTAGCGAGAGGTAAGATTACATGACCCAGCCCAGCCTTAACGGCCCCTGGTCTGACAAACCTTGTCATAGTATAAATGCTGTATTCTACATCATTCAAATATATTCTAAAGTACCTATCCAGAAAGTTTTAACCATAGACTAAATAGTTATGGCTTCATTACATAAAGCCTCTCTGCTGGACAAACTCTCTACAGTACTTTGTGCTGATACGTCACTTGTGGCAACTGTCACCCCTCTGTATATATATTGTACTCTTTGTGTCACCCCTCCCGCACCGCGCAGCTTCCTCAGAAACGGTCACAGTTAAGCGGTCGGTCGGCCTAAAAACGTAAAAGAACCCAAAATCAGAAGGAAAACATAAATAGTCAAACAAAAATAAAAACTAACCTTGATGATTTTTCGAGTTCAAGGCGATGATTAAGTAAGTTTCACATGTAAATTAATTAGCATTTTAATAACTTTGTTTGTGTAGCGATTACTTATAGGTATGCATATAAACTGGAAATAAAGATCATTATTATTATTATTCTCATTTATTTATTTTATTTACATATTGTATTATATTTTTAAATATTAATATTAGTATTTATTATTATTATTATTATTAATAGATGAATCCCAAATATCGAAAACAGAATGATAGATAAAAAAAACGCAGAATCTCTATTTTACGAGTAGGTAACTCATAAAAAAATCTAAAACCCAGCCATTTTAAAACGAGCTTCAATAATATGACGTGCTAAGTTTTAGAAACGTCCTAGCCTAGAAGTTTCCATACCTATATCGTATTAAAACCTGTCTACCGACAGAGGTATTTAGGTGACCCGTATGCTGACGTCATACTGCTGAAACCTTGCCCTTTCCATGTTGTGTTCAAATAGTAATGGTCGTCGCCTCGACTACCTCTTACTAATCTAGGTGAGCCACAATAATATGTAGCCGATAAAAATGGACACTGGTAACTTTTCGTCATTATAGACTACTCTATGATAAAACCATGACGTGATGCTTATACAGTCATGACTTCATAAGATGACTACTCTCCTAAGTTCATGACGTATTTTGTTAATGACACAAGTTAAAAGCTAAAGCTTTTTGACTGCGGTGGAAGTCTTAAAAAGTCAAGGAAGTGAATATCGTTATTACAATTAAAGATCAATATAATAATTTAAGAGAAAAGGTAAATTGTCTAGACTAGCTTGCGTCTGCATATTTTCCATCAAAATCCGACATAAAATTCTTTTGATCCTATCTATCTAAAACATGCTTGTGCGCACTAATAAATCTAAAAGCCAACAGTTGTTTGTAAATTTTTAGACCATTGCACAATTTCTAACATTAGAATTTCGATGGTTTTGATCAGTAAGAAATAAAATATCAGACTGCTTATATCAGCAAATGCTTAGGTACCAATATAGCAAATAAAGAAACAATTACGCACGCAAATAACTGTAATTACCAACAGGTCAACTAGACATAACAAGTATAATAATGTTCTTAGATGATTCATAAATAGGTAATCAGACAGTTTTTTAAATGATGCATGACTCTGACTGATTTGAGGTGTGTGTGCCGTCTTCGCTAGCATCTTAGTATTTAAAACTATCTTCACTGATAAATTACCAAACTATAGGTAGGTACCTACTGGAAATAATTTTAGGCGGAATCTAAAGTATGCGTGAGACGAATTTAAATAGTGTGTACACGGTTTGACAAAAAATAGGTGGTGGAATTCAATGTAGTTTTATTTTAATGTATTTGAACGTGCATCGGACGTCCACCATGCGTAGCCAGTAGCGACTGACCTTGACCACCAAACCAAGGTCGTCTATTGTTTTATTTATGTAATATCTGGTCATTATAACAACAGAGATATAATTTGTAGATTATCCTGCTTACTTCACCGTAATTTCGTAAAAACAATTCCTTTTCACAAACGGGAACATACCAAAATGACTGAGTCAAAGCGTTACGACCTTACTCAAAATGAAAACGTAAGAAGTGCCGTTATAATAGTATATGTAAAAATTGTACTTAAAACTTAAATGAGAGAACTTTATTTCAAAAGTATAATATGACATCATCTAGAGTTACGTCGCGTCGGCGTCGGTCGAGGCCACAAGACGTGGTCGCATCAACTTCGCTCCGCAGGCCCCAGTTTGAACTAGCGCTCGAAGTAGACACAACGCACGAAACAAATTCAGTTAAAAAATATCAAGAACTACATTAATCATGGCTCATGTAATGGGTGAGTAAATTATCTTTACCTAAATAATAATAATATTTTTGCTTCCGAAAAATTTTGCGTCTAATTTCCGATTTGTTTTCGCATCCTTGATACCGGTTGCCGAATGTTTGAAGCATAAATTGTCGAATATATTAATGTAGGTAGGCATAGACAGTCTACATTAGATACCTATATTCTAGTTTTAGATTTATCTAGATACTTTTAGTTTCACGTATTTTAATAATCTAGTTAGTGTTGTTTTTTGAGAAGCCGGTGCCGCAAATACCGGACCGGCATTTTCTTGGCACAAGGCCAATATAGCGGGCGTGGTGATGCGGGAATAGAAAATTGGTTAGAAACAATCAATACAACAAACATTCTAGGCGGCTTCTTCAAAAATATTGATCAGATCATTTATTATTAAGACAAGAATCTTACGGCTACCTACAATATGTAGTAATGTAGCCATATATAATCGCAGATGTTGGTATTTTTCAACAAGAATGTCAGCCTTGGTATAATCTCCCACAATTAGCTGGTTTTTATTATTTATGCATGTTAGGTCACATTGTTTGATAGTACTTAGTAAACGTTGTAGTGTACCGTATGAGATCATCCTCCATTCCGTCACCATTGAAGGTTGCCTTACTGGTTCTAGGTGTGAGCTGCAAGCCTGTTTATGTAATTGTTTTCCTACATATTACTATTTAATTCGTAAAATACATACATGGGTGGTATGCTAATTAAAACCTAAATGAGTCATTTTGATGATGTGTGTGCTTACCAAGGAGGACCGGTCCTATAATATATATTTGTTTTTTCATATGTTTTCCCTAAACTGTTGAATGGAATGTCAGTACAAGTCTAGACACATATACATAATATCATCTAATATCACGGAGATATTTTTCACATCGTCTACAAAATGTAGTCACAGTCTTAGGTCAGTATGTTAGATTGGTCTAATTGACCTAATAGATCTCTGCATAACGCGAAAATGTTTGTGCAGTATACCTTAGTAGGTACTGACGACTGACGACTAACTGATAACGTTCATTGTTTCAAAACATGACATGTAAACATTATGTCAGTCATAATTTATCACCTTTGCGTTAATGTAAAAAAAAATGGAATATGTAAACGGACAAGTTTAAACGTTCTTTGGTGTTATATTGTATTCACACATGTAGGTAGCTGCAGCAGATCAATCGTCACGGTGCACTCGTTGAGTGTGTCGTGTACTCGTTAATTAATAATTAGCATAAAAAGTCATATGTATTTATTCTAGACTTTTATGGAACACTAGGTAGGTACACTATCTAGGCAGGTAACTGTAAGGTAGGCAATGATCAAAAAAGCTTGTAATTATATTATACAAGCTTCTACCTACGGCTTCGTCGACTTCAGAATTAAGCAAAATTATCCCAGGGGTATACGAAAATGGAATAAAATAATCCTGTGTTAAGTTGGTTCAATGTCTGTATGTGTGCATTTTAGCTAATTCTGTTCAGCCGCTTAAGCCTGAAAGAGTAAGAAACATCCGTATATCCTCACAAACTTTCGCATTTATAATATTAATAAGATTAGTAAGATAAAATCAGAAAAAGTTATTTGTTTTGCACTAGACAGGGTGTGGCCAACTGCCGGCTCCAGTAACACTGGTATTTTATGTTGGACAGAATAAATTACATTTTATTGTCGTAGGTTATTCTACCTAACATAAAACATCGTTAGTGTAGACAGCCGTAATAATAGGTATGTCTGAGTATGCAAAACAAACTTAATTGTAGCTTATATATATTATAGCGATCTAAAACTGAATCCCACACAAACAAACAGAAATGAAAACAAAAACTAAAAGTTGTCTTTATCACCTACATCATTGATTTGTTTTTAAAGCTTCCTGTATAAAACATTCTGCAATCCGAGCTGACTAAATTCACAGATAAACTCAACTACAGATAGGTAGATAGAGGCTGAAACAGAATTGATTTGATAGGATGACATCATCGGGGACTACTTTCATAACAAGCGCCGCGACAGAGTGCTACAGCGCAAGCGCCATGTACGTGTTACTGCCGTCCAGCGAAAAACAAGCTCTATATAGACAGCAATGAAAAGTTTCCATCAAGGCTATGACATAATCAAGTTATGAATTCGTGGGTGCCGACTGCCGGGACACCTAGCCCGCATACTCGCATACCAATATACCGGCCTATATTTAGAGTCTGTAAAGAGACATACCTCGAATGGAAGGCAATGGCCGTATATCGTTAGACTAAATAGGAATCGAGGAAAGCACTGAGAGGTGTTTACAGAATTTTAAATAGCACTTATGCCATCGACCCAAGTTTGAATGCTCATCTAGCTAGTCAGAAACGAAATACGTATATGTTTCAGTAGCTATAAGTAGGTACTTGTAATATAGATTTTAAATATTAGCAGCTGCTGAATGCTGAGTTAGACATAACACAGGTTTATTACTGTAAATATTTTTGTAATTTTTAGGACACAATTTTTAAAATATCTGCGAAAGATTGAAGGTTATGGAACGGTGGTCAGTTCTCATTGTATTGAAGTTATGTTATTGTTTACAGATTTGTCTACCGAGGACAAACTCGAATACCACTTCTTCCCGGTATCGAGCGGCTCTGTGCAGTTCAAAGTCAGAACTCCTAATGATGCACACATTGCCCTTACCATGGGACCCCATGAAAGTGATCCTATGATTGAGGTGAGGTTTTCAGTCTTTTACTTTTAAGATGATAGTAGGGTAGAAATTACTCAATAAGAGTAAGTTATTTCTAATTAATTTATTAATTGTTTCCTTATTTATTACTAGATCTTCCTTGGAGGTTGGGGTAACACTAAGAGTGTGATCAGGAGGAACAGAACCAAGCCAGAAAAAGTTGAAATCGAAACTCCTAACATTCTGAACGGTGGTGAATTCCGTGGCTTCTGGGCTCGTTGGGATAGTGGCATCATCTCCGTCGGCCGTGAGGGTGAAGCTATCCCCTTCCTCTCTTGGGCAGACCCCGAACCTTTCCCAATCGCCTTCGTTGGAGTGTGCACCGGATGGGGCGCGACCGGCACTTGGAAGATTGAAGGTAAATGCTTTTAAATAACCACTTCAAATCGTCACCACATAAAATGTACCCAACAATTAAAAATTGTGCCCTTTATCGGTACAGATGGGGCTGAATTCAATACTCCGGACCAGTTACAGTATATGTTCGGACCCGTCCTTGCGGGTTCTCTGAAATTTGAATATCGCGGTCCCCATAACTGCCATGTAGCCCTGACGCCAGCCCCTGCTGAAGTGGACCCTATGTACGAAATTCTGCTCGGTGGTTGGGAAAATACCAAGTCGGTTATTAGACACTGCAGGCAGAAGCCAGACAAGGTAGGCTAGAATGTCGTGATCGTCGTTGTGTTATTTGATGGAACGTTCCTTTATAAAGCTCACTGTTACCCCGTAGGTTGAGGTACCAACTCCAGGGATTATGAATCCTAATGAGTTCAGGAAATTTTTGATTGAATGGAGGAGCGGCAGAGTAATGGTCCGCGACGGCGAGACGGGCATGGTTATCATGGAGTGGGTGGACCCCGCGCCGTTCGGTATAACTCACTTCGGAGTGAGGACTGGTTGGGGAGCTCGCGGCCAGTGGCGTATCACCCACTTCAACAATCCCGGCGCGCAGCCTCGTTGAGTTATCTTTTATTAAGGGAATGCTTGGATGTTAATCGCTGAATTGTAATCCGCATTTAATGCGTATTGTTTCTCAATGTTTTAGTCGATAGAATCTGATTATTTAACTTTCTAATCTTTGTCTACACCACCGTTAGACTAACAATAAATACCTAGTGTCCTAAAGAAAATTGCGTGTATTTGCGGAATCCTGACGTACGGTATAGTTGTAACTTGAAGTCTGCATCTGGATGTTTCAATTTGGTATTTGGTACGTTGGGTACATTTTGTGGCTTTTCCAATTTTGTTTTTGTTTTAACACGCCTTTTCTTTACCATTTTCATTTAGGCATTCGATTATATAAACATAGCTACTACCTATCTATACCCTGTTCACAATACGATTAGACATAAACACAAACCTTTTTTTACAGTCCCTTCAACCGATTTTGACTTCTATTCCGTAGGCTTAAGGATGACATTACAGGCAAAAAAGTGGTGACAATAACAACTGGTTACTGCAGTTGCCATTTGTCATGCTACCAACGCAATATGAGTCAAAATCGGTTGAACGGACTGTAAAAAAGGTTTTTGTAAATGTCTAATCTTATTGTAAACAGGGTATAGCTCCATAGTGGGTGATACTAGTTTGTAATGTTTTTTAATCGAACAATCTAAACAAATGTTTTATATAAAACTTTTTATTTATATTACACAACTTTGCTAACACAACGTGCATGATGTTAAAGGCTAAGTTACTGCATTCATGTATTGATAACAAACATATCTTACTACTGTCTCGAATAACCTAATAATAACATAGTTTAATTTATAACCTGGTGATAGTGACACTAAAGTTATCAATGTGAACATCCGTCGTTGTGTAAGTAAGGTAATAAAATAATACTATTAAAGTGATTGTTCAATTGTTCACAAGGTACCTTTTTTATTTAATTGCACCTAATTGCGTGATAATTGCCTGCTGCCTGCTATCGATAAAGTGTCAGTACGCCCGAACATTTATACTTTTTATTCGATGCACGTTCTGCTTATCCGTCCATGTGCTTTGCAAATATTCGATTTTATAATTATTTTATTGCACTATTTTGTAGTTGGTCCATCGGCGCCCGTGGCTGCACCTCTGTACGCCGCGCCGCCCGGCTACCCTGGTGCCACGCCCGGCTACCCTGGCGCCACGCCCGGCTACCCTGGTGCCATGCCCGCATACAATGCGCCCAACGTGATAGCTGGTGCCGGCAACTGGGTAGACGCCAGAGCTGGACAGATCCCCCCTGGCGCCGTCGTTGGTGGCCAGGACTGCAATGGTGAACCCTTGTACGTAGCCAGGGCGCAGCACGAGGGCGCTGTGATTCCTGGAAAACTTTGCGCATCGCATGGATGCGCTTTCATTCCTTGGGGCGGTATGGAGCACGGCAAACCTGAATACCAGGTAGGTTTCACGAAAAATAAGAACTTTCGAATACTGTAACGTAATAATACAGCATCAACATAGCAAAGCTTGAATTTTAAAAATTCTAGATCAAAGGACAGTAGATAGCCATACCTACTTAGGTACTAATTTTCGATCGTATCCTGAGGCAGCCAAAGTCACAAACAAAACAGAAGTTTTAAAAAATTATATCTTTATTATTTTCGTACTACTAGGTGCTGGTAGGTGGCCCCAACAACTGGGTGCGCACAAATGGCGCGAACGTGCCTCCTGGAGCCTTCCGCGGCGGTCAGTCCGAAGATGGCGAGCCCCTGTACGTGGGCCGCGTTAACCACGAGGGTAGCCTGACCACCGGCAAGGTTCAGCAGTCACATGGCGTCTGCTACATTTCCTTCGCTGGACAGGAACTCGGATTCCCCGACTACGAAGTCCTCATGCCCTAAATAAAAAAACACAAACAGCAGTTAATGAATCTCAGGATTTATGCGTAGGATGTATGCGTACGTGTAACTTAGGAAAACTGCTTCCACAATTAAATAAGTAAATGGTGCATTTAAGTACCTATAGATTATACATGAAGTTATGTCACGCTGTGCCTGTTCGTACATATATTATGTTAATTGTTTTAATGCACTGCATAATATTATTTTGTCTGGTGTTGAAATGTTATGTGACACAATCTAAATGTAATATTTTTGTTAAATTATTATAAAATATTTACCGATTTATTTAAACGTGTTTTATTATGGTAACCCTAAAATTAATCGGTGACCTTTTGCTTTCACAATCTCACTATCCACATTGTTGACATTGGACGAACCGAAATTAAGTAGGTAACTAGATTGCAGTTTAAAAATCATAAATGAATGAAACTGGTATTTTGAAAGATTTAGGAAAATAATCATTGCTGCATCCCTTACTTGTAATATAAGCATAGGTATCTACTATATCAGTGAATCTATTTTTAACAAATAATTCAAGAATCTTTAATCTTTTGACCGCTAGTCTTGTTTAGATGACCAACAAAAATGTGCACAGCACGCCACGGGTACAACTACTTGACCGATTTTTATACGTAATGCCGGCACTTCACATTGCGTACTTATTTGTTTAAATATTGGCCTTATTTGGATAATACAAAATGGACTTTATTTCGATAAACATAGGGTAAATTTTATATTATCCAAATTAGGTGAAGATTTGTACAAATACGCCATGTAGAGTGCCAGCATATCGCGTACGCTTGGCGCAGAGGGCACGATTGGTCAAAAGGAAACGGGTAAACATGCGCACACAAATAAAAAACATATTTGAGTACACACTAACGTATAGTATAAAACAATACTAAATCCCTAATGGAAATTCGCTTATTACCTTCGGTACTTTACTTATTACGATTAGGTAAAGTTGAATGTGGTTAACCAATTAAGTATTAACCAAGATGTTTTTCATTATTACAGTCTCACCAGTAATATTGAAATTGGTATCCCCAAAAACGTTTCACGAAAGATTTCACTGGCTTCCTACGGTTGATGGCAAATTGCCTCCAGATGCTATGATTGGTGGGTTCGAAAATGAGCATATTTACATAGCCAGAGCTTACCATAATAATTCACTGTGTCCTGGGAAATATGTGAAATCAGCTGGTAAGGCATTCGTCCCTTGGGGAGGCAGAGAACATTCCAAGGAAGAGTTCGAGGTATGGCTATTTCAGTGTTTTTAGAGTAGTTTCGTAAGTTTTAATGACAAAGTTACTGAAACTTACCGTTTCCTTCTAGAAACTAGAGATAGATTTGATCAGCAGTGTAACGGTAGGTACAGTCAGCAAAAGAGATAGGTATGCAGGTCATCGGAAATGGTTGAAGTTTACTTAGAAACCGATGGATTTTTTCAAATGAACTTTAATTAATTTATTGAAATGTTTTTTCTCTATTAAATTTATTTTATTTTATTTAAAAAAAACCATCAGTTTCTAAGTAAACTCTAACTATATCTGACGACCCTGCATACCTATCTCCTTTGCTGACTGTACCTATAGGTACAGGGGCATGCAAAAAACTATGGGTAGTTCAGAAATAAAATCGTGTGAAGCGAAAAATTACGGCATCTAGCGTTAAAGCATATCGATTCATCATTCATCATTTCAGCCGAAAGTCGTCCACTGCTGGACATAGGCCTCCCCAAAGTGTCGCCACATTGACCGGTCCCGTGCGACTCGCATCCAGCGGATCCCCGCAACCTTTACCAGGTCATCGGTCCACCTAGTGGGAGGCCTTCCAACGCAACGTCTTCCGGTTCGCGGTCGCCACTCTAGAACTTTTCGGCCCCATCGGCCATCCGTTCTGCGAGCAATGTGCCCTGGCCACTGCCACTTAAGTTTGGCAATTCTTCGGGCTACGTCGGTAACCTTGGTTTTCTTGCGGATGTCCTCATTTCTGATTTTATCACGAAAGGAAACTCCGAGCATAGCTATCTCCATTGCCCTTTGGGTGACATTAAGCCTTCTGATGAGGCCCATTGTGAGCGACCACGTTTCGGTCCCGTATGTAATCACTGGCAACACACACCGGTCGTAGACTACGAACGATTATTATCGATGAACAAAATTTAATTATGCTGTTACCTACTAGATGGTGTTGCTTTGCTTTAAATGATAAAATATTTTTGTGGTTTCTTTCTGACTCTTTAAACATTCAAATAATAAATAATTAATATTTCTTTTAAAGAAAACTGTTCCTAACTAATAATTTACTTTGATAAAATTAAGTATCTGATTTTCTAAGTGTTAGTTTTGTTACTTGAGAGGGTAGGTTGAATATGGATTTATAAGTCATTAATAGCACAGTAAAGATATCTTGTGTTAATAGGTAGTCTATCTACTTCGATCGAAGAGTTATGGCTTAGCTGAATTGGTTGTTCGCTAATTTCATTTCGATTACCTCGTTCGAGTGCCTTTTGTTTAGTTAGTAGCTTATGTTATCAAAATGAGTAGGTACGCGTTGTAATATTGATATCGTTACAAGAACTCAAACAATTACTTTGCATAATCAAGGCAAAAACTTGTCAGAAATAGCCAGAGAGATCAGTGTAAACGTAAGTAGTTTTATTTATACACTTAAAAAATAAAACTGCATTATTTTTCCTACATAATAATCATTATTGGGTATTAAATATTTCTGTTTTATTGTTCCAGAGAAAAATAGTTGTTCTATGGGTACGACGATTTGAAGAGGAGGGTTCTTTGCCACACCATCAAAGAACTGGTAGACCACGACTTATAAACATATTGCAACGTCAAACCATGATAAAGGAGTATGAAGAAAATGGACTTCTGTCGACGATCCACTATGCTGGTTTATTTGTCAAATGTGTTGACACTGTCCATCGTGCTATTTACAGTGAAGGGTTGCATTATCAGCATGCTGGGAAACCCTTGCTCACGGAGAACTATAAAAGGGCAAGATAACGGTTCTCTTTGGATCACATAAACTTTAATTGTCCAGTGAACACGGATGCTTATGTTTGTGACGTCGAAATAATACGCGATAAACAAGTAGTCACGTAGTACGCAATACGCAATCTGGTCATATAACAGTGATTTAAAAAAGTATAAACTTTTTATAATTATAAAATTATGGGTTGGAGTGTACGTAACGGGGCACTGAGGAAAAAACACTTAGAAAAATTTTGATGAATTTTTCAAACATCAAAAGCCTGTATCCCATATGAGTGCGATGAACATGAATAATGGCATGCAACCACGGCTTACCTTGACCATTTTGTACCTATGTCTTGATTTCTGTGTGAAATATTTTCTTGTTTTGTACTTTTTAGATCACTTTTTGTTGTGGTCGGGTTTTAGTTTTTAAACTTTATATTTTTATTTGAACCATTTTGGAGTCACAGCTAAGTATTATATATTTAATAGGTACTAGTGAACCCCTTTCCAATGATACCAAACACGGTATGCGTATCTTACTTTATTTGGTAATCTTTCCTTTTTTTACAATAATTTGTGACAAATTACCACTACATATTATATAAATTTGAAATGTACTAGTGAACCCCTTTCCAATGATACCAAACACGGTATGCTTGTCTTCATTTTTTTTTAATATTGGTTTTTTGTCCGCCAGAGGGCGCCACATTGGATTCGGTGATACGTCATATAGCCTATATCCAGCGGACGATCAAGACGCTTCTAACGATACCTCATTTGTTCAGTTCTGATAAGTAGTTTAGGAGCTATGAGCGTACAGATGAACATACATACATACATACATACATACATACATAGCCTGTCAAACTCATAACCCTCCTTTGGCTTTGCCGTAGTCGGGTAAAAATTTTGAGGAAAAAGCAATGAAAAAGACTTAGAAAAATTTTACCCAAAAACAACGCCTAATCAAGCCTTCTGGATCCGGTGGGATGTGGGAGTACTAGGGTGGGGAAACACCGGGGGATGACCTTAAGGTCAATGACCTTGACCCCAAGGTCAAGGTCAAATTAAAAAAGACGCAGACACGGCGTACGCTCGAGATCAGTGACCTTGACGCCAAGGTCAAGGTCAAATTAACAAAGACGCAGGGTACGGTCGAGGTCAGTAACCTTAACTTTTTCCCGGGGTTTTTTTTTGTGAGGTCAATGACCGCTGAGATTGGAGGCAAAATTTAGCCTTCTTTATGAAGGCGTCTAGGACTTAGAAAAACATTTCATGACGAACAAAAAAATGGCGGGCAGCTAATGGCATGACCTGCATCTACAATTAGTCGCTCTGATACCCCGTCTCCCTATTCCCGGGTATAAGCGGCAAATATCTTTTAAAAGACACCTAAATCGGGCGGCCTCTGATGGCAATTCTTTTAAAATATTGTGACGGTACATGTACTCGCCCATGTACCACTTCAATTTGTTCTGGCTCCTGCAGGTGCGGTAATGCCGTTTTAGTTCTAGCCATTGCCGCTCTATTGTGTTAGTATGAATTTTTACCCTGACGTTACCTGTTCCATCGGAGACCGGGGTACCTAAATTTCTATGCACCGGGATATCGACAATGCCTGCGACAAAATTTAAACTATGGTTTACAGTATAGTGTCCCCCCATATCAAGACGTAAATCTACTCCATGATATGCTCGGTGCATATCGGACATAATGTATGACCCTTGTCGTACATTAGCCGCCATTATAGGGTCAAGTGTCTGCCGTGATTTGTTAGGAATAAGTTCGACGACTATCTTTTTTGATAGGCGACTCATACATCCAAATGACCATGTCTGACGTTGCAGAAGTCGTCCCCTGTGGTATTTATTTGT
The DNA here is from genome assembly GCA_947361185.1 of Charanyca ferruginea. NCBI lineage: Eukaryota > Metazoa > Arthropoda > Insecta > Lepidoptera > Noctuidae > Charanyca > Charanyca ferruginea. The sequence continues at coordinate 22,125,017 of OX376058.1, read as the reverse complement.
GTACATATGTGTTTCATCGACTTCCACAATGTCATCAGGACCCCCTATCATTTGATGGTCATGGGCCTCCGCCACTTCACACACCTCACGCAGGTAGTGATATATTTGAATGGCCGTTTTCTTTGTCACTCCCACATCCCTTGCTGCTTGTGTAACCTTATCATTTCTAAAAAAATGATAAAGAAGTCGAAGGGTCGATAAAATTGACACCTTCGACTTTTCAAAGAAAGTACCCTTGACTGACGAAATTATTTCGTTACAGCCACGACGCCGACATCTCCAGCGGAAGCCAAACTTATAATCAGGGCGCCGCGCGCTCTGCTGACATATTCTGCCTACAATTAGGGCAGCGCGCCACCCTGCTTGGCATTAAAAGCCAAGCACGAGCAACTTCTATTGCTTGCTCTTCGTTATTGATGCTAGCAGCGTAATTCCATATGTTAAAATTACGTGCTAAAATTAAATTTCTAGGATTCATGACTAAAACTAGACTACAACTACAACTAGACTATATAGTAAAATATTCTATAAAGCAAATAAAAACAAACCTAACGACTAATATACAAAATGAAAAATAAAAAAAGTAATAACTAATTAAAAAACTACAAAATAAACTAACGAACAAACAAACTACCTAACTAATAAAACAACAAATAACAATATAAAGCAGCGAAAAGCAATCCGAAACTCCGAGAATCACGAGAAATATCGAGAATTCCGAATAATTCAAACAAATTTTACCATCGGTATATTGATTGAAACTTTACCGTAACGAGAGCCGTCGCAGCAGTCTCCATCGACTAAAGATTCATGAGAATTTCAAACTTCATAATACTTTTCTATGGATCTATCATATGACATCAAAAGAAACAACTTTTTTTTTTAAATCGGGTCATGGGGCACCCCGACTTGGACAGGTTAGGTTAGAAGGGGATGGCGGCGTCCAGTGAGCAAGCAAAGCGAGCGAACAGACCCCACCATCCCCTTCGTGGTTATTTTTTTTATGACCATTAATGACTTTGCCCTTTAAGCAACTTAGTCCAAGAGCGAGCGAAGTGAGCTCGAGACTTGGGCTCTCCGACTTGTACAGGTTAGGTTAAAAGGGGTGTTTTTATGAATCTGACCTTGAGGTCAAGGTCACTGACCACGAGCGTACCCCGTGCCTGCGTCTTTGTTAATTTGACCTTGGGGTCAAGGTCACAGATCTTGGCGTCAAGGTCACTGACGTCGAGCGTACCCCGTGTCTGCGTCTTTTTTAATTTGACCTTGACCTTGGGGTCAGGGTCATTGACCGTAAGGTCGTCCCCCGGTGTTTCCCCACCCTAGTACTCCCACATCCCACCGGATCCCGAAGGCTTGATTAGGCGTTGTTTTTGGGTGAATTTTTTCTAAGTCTTTCTTTCATAGTGCCCTGTTTCGTATACCCTACACCTACCCTACACCTATCCTACACCTACCCTACACCTACCCTACACCTACCCTACACCTACCCTACACCTACCCTACACCTACCCTACACCTACCCTACACCTACCCTACACCTACCCTACACCTACCCTACACCTACCCTACACCTACCCTACACCTACCCTACACCTACCCTACACCTACCCTACACCTACCCTACACCTACCCTACACCTACCCTACACCTACCCTACACCTACCCTACACCTACCCTACACCTACCCTACACCTACCCTACACCTACCCTACACCTACCCTACACCTACCCTACACCTACCCTACACCTACCCTACACCTACCCTACACCTACCCTACACCTACCCTACACCTACCCTACACCTACCCTACACCTACCCTACACCTACCCTACACCTACCCTACACCTACCCTACACCTACCCTACACCTACCCTACACCTACCCTACACCTACCCTACACCTACCCTACACCTACCCTACACCTACCCTACACCTACCCTACACCTACCCTACACCTACCCTACACCTACCCTACACCTACCCTACACCTACCCTACACCTACCCTACACCTACCCTACACCTACCCTACACCTACCCTACACCTACCCTACACCTACCCTACACCTACCCTACACCTACCCTACACCTACCCTACACCTACCCTACACCTACCCTACACCTACCCTACACCTACCCTACACCTACCCTACACCTACCCTACACCTACCCTACACCTACCCTACACCTACCCTACACCTACCCTACACCTACCCTACACCTACCCTACACCTACCCTACACCTACCCTACACCTACCCTACACCTACCCTACACCTACCCTACACCTACCCTACACCTACCCTACACCTACCCTACACCTACCCTACACCTACCCTACACCTACCCTACACCTACCCTACACCTACCCTACACCTACCCTACACCTACCCTACACCTACCCTACACCTACCCTACACCTACCCTACACCTACCCTACACCTACCCTACACCTACCCTACATCTACCCTACACCTACCCTACACCTACCCTACACCTACCCTACACCTACCCTACACCTACCCTACACCTACCCTACACCTACCCTACACCTACCCTACACCTACCCTACACCTACCCTACACCTACCCTACACCTACCCTACACCTACCCTACACCTACCCTACACCTACCCTACACCTACCCTACACCTACCCTACACCTACCCTACACCTACCCTACACCTACCCTACACCTACCCTACACCTACCCTACACCTACCCTACACCTACCCTACACCTACCCTATCTTTCGAGTTGGATCAAACTGCACACGGTGTATAAATTTCATTAAAATCGGTTCTGTAGTTTAGGAGTCCATCGCGGACAAACATCGATCGTGACAGGAGATTTATATACTAGGTCCTTACATATGAAATTGCCGATACTTAATACTGGCAACTTTGAAATCAAATATTTTGTGTTTGATTAGGAATTCCAAATTCAAAATTATTTCAAAATAAAGACTAAAGAATATTGTTTTAAAATTCGTGTTTCATTTGTTTGGGCTTGAAAATTGCTATAGCAACAACAATGGAGAAATAAAAAATTCACGATATTTACGAATATGAGTTCCACCGTGGCACCAGTGCAGCTGAAACGGCTCGAAGGATTAACGACGTGTACGGGCCAAGCACCGCTAACGAACGAACGGTGCGTTTTTGGTGTCAACGTTTCCGTTCTGGAAATTTTGATTTACAAAATGAGCCTCGTGGACGACCGAATACTCAAGTGAATAATGAAGAATTAAAGGCGATAGTTGAAGCGGATCCATCTCAAACCACTTCTGAATTAACAGCAGCCTTTGGAGTAAGTGACAAAACAATCATTATCCATTTGCGTCAAATTGTAAAAGTAAAAAAGCTCGAAAAGTGGGTACCGTACGAATTGACTGAAGCACACCAACAAACACGCGTCGATTGCTGCGCTTCCTTGCTCAATCGTCACAATAATGAGGGAATTTTCAATCGTATTGTCACTTGTGATGAGAAGTGGATCGTGTACGATAATCGCAAGCGATCATCACAATGGCTTAACCCTGGAGAACGGGCAAAACCTTGCCCCAAGCGAAAACTGACCAAATAGAAGATTCTAGTTAGTGTTTGGTGGTTGTGCCGGTGTCATCCACTACAGCTTCTTGAGATCAGGCCAGACGATTACTGCAGACATGTATTGTCAACAGTTGCAAACAATGATGGAAAAGCTCACCATTAAACAACCGAGACTGGCCAATTGCTCTAGCTCATTGCTCCTTCAGGATAACGCTCGACTACATACGGTCGCATCAGACGGTCGCCAAGTTAGAGGAGCTGCGACTGCAAACTCTGCGTCACCCACCATACTCTCCAGATCTTGCCCCAAACGATTACCATTTATTCCGAAATTTGGACAACTTTTTACAAGGAAAAAAAATCAATTTTGATGAGGCAGTTAAAACAGCCTTCAAGCAGTTCATCGATTCTCGCTCCCAGGATTTTTTTACCAAAGGCATCAATGATCTCCCAATAAAATGGCGGAAGTGTATCGATAACAATGGTGCATACTTCGATTGACTAATTATACTATTTCTTTTAAAAAAGGTATTTTTAATTTTTTGATACCGAGCGGCAATTTCATATGTAAATACCTAATATATTAAGATAATTATGATCTATGATTTAAAAAAAAGTTGTAATAAAATTATATTAATAAATTAGTACTTATTATTATTTATATTAACTGGAGATGTTGATGATAGCTGCATGTATAACCTATTACTTACGTATTTTCAACCGACTTCAAAAAAGGAGGAGGTTATCAATTCGTCTGTATTTTTTTTTTTTTTTTTTTTTTTTTTTCTATGTTTGTTACCTGATTTCTCGGGACTGGGTGAACCGATTTTGATGTTTCTTTTTTTATTTGGAAGCTAGTGCTTCCCGTGTGGTCTAGTTCTGACCATGGCATCCATGAGAAAACCGTATAAGTCTTAAATTTGCATTAAGTATGTGCGCGATTTGTTACGCGATTTCTCAGGCAAACGTAAACCGATTTTGGAAATCCTTTTTTTTATAGATAGGGTATGCTTCAGGGGTGGTCCCATATAAATTTTATCGTAATTGATTCAGCAGTTTTTGAAAATCAACAAATACCCAAAATTTTACATAGACGACGTTTTAGTTTCATCAATCTTTGTAGTAGTTAACTTTCAATCTCTTCTTAATAGATTTGAATGAGAAGGAGGTACTAAAAAGCGTAAAATAAAAAGCTTTTTACAAAAAAAACAACCGCCTTCATAAAGTGAAAAATAACTTTAGCACAGAACACACATTGACTTTAGTTTCGGAAGTCGGTGGCAATACAAAACAACAAACAGAACAAAGCCACTGAATTTCGAAACTAAAGTCAATGTGTGTTCTGTGCTAAAGTTATTTTTCACTTTTTGAAGGCGGTTGTCTTTTTTGTAAAAAGCTTTTTTTATTAACTTAAAGAAGTTTACAATCGCAACATCATTTTAAGTTTTAGTATGTTACCTACTAACCATTTGATAAGTTTTTATGTAATTTTGTAGCCTACATATTTAATAACAAATAAACGTCTTTAATTTTTTAATTGCGCCGTATTGTTTGGTGATCCTGTTTACTTGCGATAACTCTGCTCTTTTTGCCTGTTGCTAAGTAGGTAAAAACTACCAACTTGAATATTGTATTATTAAATTTATTTTCAACACACTTGCTCATAAAATGGCTCTAATTTCACCGCAAGTAGGCACATAATGACACCTGTAATCAAACTGTGACTTTTTCATTGCTATTATTCACAAGTGAGTTATAAGGTTTTTTTTTTTAATTTTATTTGTTGAGTTGCTTTGTTCTTAAAAAAGTTTCGATACAAAAAAGATCGAATAGTACAAATAAATTAATGTATCTATTGCTTGCTCATTTCATGCAACTTCGTATTTAAATAGATAATTTCAACTTGTACGTTTTTAATAAATAAAAGTTTCACTCAAATATAACTTTTGTTTTCTCTGTAATAAAGAAAACTTTGAATTCCCCATTTTGTACGTGGCTAGAACCAAGAAGCTTATAGATAAAAGTGGAGGCAACACTCTAAATACCTAAGTGAACCTCTCTTTCTGAATGCATGCATAAGATAAAGAAAACACATATCATTGTCTCGTTCTTATGTATGCATTCAGAAAGAGAGCATCAGCCCACAGTTGGTTTCAAGCTTTTGTTCTAAGTGTTGGCTCCATTTATACCTATATCTTCATGGCTAGAACGCTATCCGCGAAAAGAAAAAAAAAACGAAATTTCATTCTTTTAGTCTATGGCCGATCGCCATTATTTGATGCGCGCGCATAAGAAAACTGATTAATTTTTCCCGCCATTACTAAAAAAATTTCACAACTCGTTTTCACAGTTGAAAATATTTTTTTAGTATTATTTTCTTCACATGTGTGTTGAAAAACGTCGTATGATACACGTGTGTATTGATGATTACCGTCCTCGGCTCTCTTAAGACCCTCACCTAACGGCTCGGGTCTCAATGGCGCCTCTGCGGTAATCACCAACATTACACACTAGTACCATAATGTACTATTATCCACCCGTCCTACTTTTTAAGGTCGACCAGAATCGACAAAATAAGATACTTATTATTACTTACTGTAGTAAATGTAACTTAAATATAACATGGGTGCCTGTGCGAAGGAGAGAAGGAGGGGGGGGGGTTCTATGTTGCTACCTAAAGTGGTTGGTTGGTTACAAGTTAAGTGTAACTGTAAACAGAACCCGCTGGTCTGTTCCATGAGCAGTCTATTTAATAATCACCACTCATTTTGCTAAGTAGGTGATGATTATGATTTACCGAGGTGCTGTTATGACTCTGAAAATAAAGCGTGATCGCGTGAAGATAAAATGTGATCGCCAGCCTTTTTGATAAGTGCGGTGATTAACAAAATTTAAATATCATAGGTTTTTCTTATGGTGATTATTGTAATATCAACCTTTGCTTTATCAAATTAAGATTACCCATTTGGCATGTATGGTGATTAGTTATTTTATAAAATACTAGCTTCTGCCCGCGGCTTCGCCCGCGTAAAAAGAACGATTATCCCAAGGGAACATATTACCGGGATAGAAAGTATCCTATATGTTAATCCAGAAAATGGTCTATCTATGTGTCAATTTTCATGCAAATCCGTTCAACGGTTTGCGCGTGATTGAGTAACAAACATCCAAACATCTTCACAAACTTTCGCATTTATAATATTAGTAGGAATAGTAGATTACAACTTTTTCACATAATATAATAATACAATTTTACATGATTGGTTACCATTAGATAATATAACCCAACCTAGGGAAGGTTTCCTATGATGTCACTAGCTTGTCATTCTAATGTCAAGAAAAAATATTTTAATTAAATAAGTTTCACATAAAAACCAATCAAAAATAAAAGAGGTGGACACAAATCGAACGGAAAAAAAACCCACTCGTTAGCTTAATGAATATATATATTCCTATCGGTTTCTTTTGTTACGTATGTTACTAACCGACGTGTGCTAGTGTGGCTGCACTAAAGCTTACATAGATAATTTATAGATAAATGTATTAGCTGTGTAACTCTTTAGTTAAACCTACTTAATACATTTCTTCGTAACTCCTTAGTTACGTTTCGTAGATAATCATTGCAGTGAAGGAACCAACGCCATCTAGTTTTTTTTTCGAAAACTTGAACTCAGACGTTCACTGGAAAATAGACACTAAGAAACCCATGCAACTTTGAAGGTGCCTGTACATATATATAGGACATAAAAATATAATGGTGCGTTATATTTTTTGTTCTATATTTAGACCTACTTACATAACTATGAAGTTATAAGATATTTAAATTGCGTGCAGTAAAGTAATAACAACTGACCTGTTGCCATTCTATCGCTATGCTCACGTCCATACGCTGTATTTTGGTACGGAAGGCGATAAGGCGAGCTATTCAAAGGTGTAAGCTGGTATCAGTTTCCTAACACCATAATTATAACAAATTAATAAACAATACTTTGGTTTGAACATTTTGTATAATAATTCTTGGAGGGGCTAGTACGAAAAGCCATACAGATCGATCAATCATGGTTAAGTTATGCTTACCACGGTCTACCTGTAGATGGATGACCATTCATTCCAATACCTTCCGTGCTTCGATAAGCACGTAAAGCCTTTGGTCAAGGCTGTCATTTGTAGATCTTTGGCAGTCGATGGCTAGTCAGTGGGTGTTTGTGTATGTGAGTTTATTTGTTTGTAAATGCACCTATGCAACGTTTTCTAAAGAAAAAAAGTTTAAGCGCTTCAAATGTCTGCAAGAACTATATAGACAGTCAGTAGATAAGTGATGGGTCTATAATTTTTAGATTCCGTTTGTTGTTAGTCATTGGAGGAACGATCCTAAATCTAAGGCTGACTGGAATTGTACTAGTACCTGTGTCCAGTACAATCTTTGAACTCTTCTTTAGAATCATGCCATAAGTTGTGCAGCAGTGTTGTACAGTCAACAGCAAAAGTAGATGATCAAAATCAGAAATTCAATACTAATTAACGTAGTTCACGTCAGAATTGTGTGGCGTCGAAGAGATTCAAAAGTATGTGTGTGACAATCACATACTTTTAATAAATAAACTAGTAATAAATTATATAAATTAGTGTTAGTAAATTAGTATTGAATTTCTGATTTTGATCATCTACTTTTGCTGTTGACTGTACGCAGTCCATTTAGGCAAAGGACGAACGACTACAGAATTTCTGTAGTCTGAGGGCGAGATCATCGCTGCCGGCAAAACCATTTGACAGCAGCATACTTACTAGAGCCTTGTTATTCTTGTATACGGCTATGGACACGGAACAGATAACAATGCCTACGGGAACTTGTGCTAGTGTGCAAACGAATAGCTGCCCTACGATTTATGTGCGTGTGATTTGGTAGTGTGCGAAATATGAATACACATAGTATTGTGTTTGTATTAGAAATTAAAATAGTGGGAGTAAACGGCGACACTGGTTTTAAAACAAAATTGAAGCGAGGGCCTTTCCAACTCTATTTATCTGTTCCGTGGCTATGGACAACAAGGTAATCGTGAGCTAAATTCAGGCGGTGGCGGTGTAGAGCGATACGCCCGGAACGCATCATTATTATTATTTTTTTTTTAAGACAAAAATAACGCATGTTTTCATTTATTTTCAGATATTATGTGGTTTTAATGCTAAATGGGTTAAAACAACGTCCAACTACATACCGCATAATGCATTTATCGGCGGACGCACGGGTGGACATGAAATTAATAATGAACCTTTGTATATAGGTAGAGCTATGATTGACGGCAGACTTATATGTGGAAAAGCTTATGCTCGTTACAACTTGTGCTATTTGCCGTATAACGGCAGAGAGATAGAAATATCATCGTATGAAATATTAGTAATACCAGACGACGAAATCCAACAAGCTTTACCTTTTACTCCCTTTTTACCTAGTTTTACCTTGTAATAAAAATTGATATTATTTATAATAATATTATGAACTTAAAAATAAAATAGGTACCTACTTACTTATCTACAATAAAATATTACAAGAAATGACAAACTCTCTTTATACCCCAATCACTAGAGGCAGACCATCTTTTTCTGTTGAGTGCCCACTTCATCATCATCATCAGCCGGAAGACGTCCAGTGTTGAACAAAGGCCTCCCTATAAAAGGGGGATTATGGCAACCCCCCCCCCCGGGTTGCCATAATCGCCACGCTTGGCAAGCGTCTTGGGGATCGCAGTGAAGTTGTTACGTACACCGAAGCCGCTGCTGCCTGACTTCCGGATTTTCCCTTAGTCGCCTTCGACGACACCCTCGGGATGAAATGGGAGGGTGCTTTTATGTTTAAATAAAACAAGAAACTGTTACATGCAATATCATGTACGGTAACCAATTTTTTTTTTCCATTCCTAATAAAAACCAAAGTTCCTAATTCTGTAGAAATAGGTACAACAAAACTTATAAATTTGAGCGGTTTTCTAATTTAATTCCATGTCTCAGCAGCCTCCTTCCACCAGCAATCTTGCTGCTATGCCCGATATACTTTCTCGTTTAGATTAAAATTTTTTCGCTAGGTATTTCTGCATGCAATGACATATTTGGCAAACCTGACAATAAACCTAGAACTGCATGCAATGCCATATTAGGCATTGATAGTTTTTGGAAAATATTTCCAAAAAAACTAGGGATAGGTTTTTTTTCCATTTTTTGTGGGCTTTCTTAGAGTCAAACTAAGCAGGTATATTTTTTTCATCCCCAAAAAAAAATCCATGCATAAGGGGTAAGGTTGACTCTCGGAAGTAGATACCTAATAGGTACAGTGCTGTGTGACCTCACTTATTGATGTCCAGATGTCCTGCAACGATGGTGTATCTATTTGTGACATTGCTCTGGTCTTTAAGCCAAAATATGTAGTAGTTGCTATCTTTTTTCACACATTTTTACAATTCTGTTACTTTTCCTTTTACAAGTCTGTCTTTTGCCTAATTTTATTTTTATATTGTACTTACATTTCTCCATAAGGGTTATTATATGATAAGGCTAGACTCCAATCAATTTTACTCAGTTCACTTTTTATTTTCTCGTTATCTAGTTTAGTAATTAGGGTAGCAATACAACGAGTGACTGTAAATTACAATTTTAAGTGTCAAAATTAATTAATTTGGGTTATATAATTACTAAGTGAGCGACTGACTGTAAGTGACGAAAAATCAACAGAATAGTATCTTACAAACATTAATTTGAGTTACCTAAAATACAAATTGAGCAGCTTCATAATATTTGAGCGACTTAATATTTTGTTTGAGTGTCAACGTTACGTCCTGCATTTTTTTCAATATTTGGCAAATGTATTTTTTATACTGAGCGGCGTTTTATCTTAAATGAAGTGTTTCGAATACAAAAACCACTTTGAAAAATACACTAATGAGCAATTTAGCGATAAGACATTCACGAGAGTTGAATGTTCAATACAAACTTCAATACAATAGAGGGGATCTGGCGCTCGGCGGCCGCTGCCGCGGCACCGCTTGCTGCGCTCGCTCGCCTTCGCGCTTTGATGGTCACAGTTCTAACCTAACCTAACCCAAACGACCCACCATACCACCAGGGGTATGGCCTGTGGTACGGTGGGCCACAGGAAATCGATTCTATCTTAATATTGAAGTTGCCCTCTCTGTATTTCCAGTCGCTCACTTAGTAATGTAGTCGCTCGGATAAAATTTTAACATATGAAATGGATTTATCACAATCCACTTTTTGTAAGCTTGTTCTGGATTTTATTATTAATCAATATTCGTCGTTAGTTTAGTTAATTTTTCGCTTACTCATACCGCTCAAGTTATTAATACAGTATGTCATCATCAGTCGCAAAGCTTTTTTTTAATCGCTCGTTTTATAATTCCCCATTATTTTATACTGACTATCCCCATTCACGTACGCATTGTTGACGAGCGCACAACCGGTTCCGTTGAGGGACCCGTGGTTCGCTATTCTAGCCCGGACGCCCCACGGGCAAGGTAGTCTGCTCTGCTCATTGATATAATTATCAAATTCTTCTTCGCTACAGACTGTAATCCATTAAAGATGGACGCCCCTCCAATCGAAAACAACCTCAGACAAAGCAAACCCAAACCTCGAAAACGAACATTACATTGCTTTTTGACGTAAGCGGGGACACTATGCGTTGGCTGATATAGCTAGCTGTAGGTATGTCAATTCTGTTACAATCTCCTTCGGCGAACACCTAGGTGAAGTGAACTGTTAGCCGTCCGTCTGCTTTGTCAATCCCTAGCATCGGGACGGATGACAGCTCACTTCACCTAGGTGTTCACCGATGGAGATTGTAACAGAATAACACTGCCGGCTCCCTTACCTAAGTATTCATTTTAAGAAACGAATAGTGCCGGTCATCACTCAAGTATTGTTTATGAATAGGAATTTGGGGCACTGTGCGTCCGCGAGCACTATGAGACCTCATAGCATTGTTCTTGAATACCGGTGTGAGAGTGAAGCCACAAAATCAATTAGAAATTCAAAAGTGAATACCTACAACGCGCTTCGTGCTATATTGACACGAGTCAGTATATCTCGAAACGCCGCACTGTTAAAAAATACAAATACAAATTAAAAAGCGAATACAATCACGAGATTGTAGGTATTCGCGTTTGAATTTGTATTTGCTTTTATGGCTTCACTCTCAGTGTTCCGCGCGATCTATCTGCCTGTTGTTTCATAATCTGAGTATGTAATGTTTCCAGGAACATCAAAATATTCACGGAAGTAGTTTCTATTATAACATCGAAGTTAAAACTAAACTATCACATAATCAGCCAAATGACTAAATTATTTAAACATGTCTTGATTTAAGTCGACCGAGCAGGACACTGTGCTAACGTCGCATTAATTAGGTATGTCGAAAGAATCAGGGATTTCACGAACATCTACCTACACTACTATGAAACAAATAAGAGACGTTAGTAGCAGTATGTATGAGCGTAAACCTTAAACGTGGCACGTTTTGGTTTGTCATCTAATACCTACCTACATGACTGTGGCGGTCAAACCAATGACTCCATAGTATAGAATCAAAAGCTCCCTTTTAAGCAGGGTCATGAAACGTTACTCAAAATAACGTTACTTGTAGTTCTAGTAACAATAGTTTGTAACGTTCCAATAGGATCGTAACAAAATGTAAGTACTTGGCTGTAACGATACTAAGAAACCGAGCGAAATCTAGAACTATTTAATAATAACGATATCAAATATATAAAGATATTATTAGCTTCTTACTAAGCTACGCTAGCCGCGGTCGGTCTGTGGATGAGTGACCATCCCTTTCATATCGAGTTGACCGTGAGAAAATCACCCTGGTCTAGAGATCGACACCCGCAGCCTTCAGTGTGTGCCCCTGAGACTTGTTTATAGTCATGGCAAAGCACACGCTCACAGGGAACAGCACGCGCTTGAATTGGAAGGGGTCATCATCATCGTGAAAGGGGTAATTGTGGGAAATTAGTGGTATACGTGGTATAAAAACTGTATCGCCAACGCCACAACCTGTTAGAATTTCAGCTTCGATTATATTTCTCAGTAGAGAGAAGACTTTGAGCTGGGTTCCGTTACATAACTTTGGCAAAGTACATATTAATAGGCTCCGCCGAAGCATAATAGGTACACCGACTTTCAGCTGGATGACGTGCGCTGGATGTCCACTTGCCGTAAGCGAGTTAAGAAATTCTACGGGGTAATGTGTAGCGTCATGTTTCTGACTACAGTGTTCACTGAGGTATATACTATACTACATTCCCTTCAATTTGTGAGAGAATGCTGCAGCTTGATCATTTTTGGGTGTAAAAATAGCCCGTTCACACACCCAAGAATATTCTTGGTGATATTCCCGGCTGTCAAGTAGATATTTGGCAGTCGTAATGGGTAGTCAGAAGCCAGAAAATCTGACAAGCAATACCAAGGGGTATCGTGTTACCCATTAACTGAGCTGTGGAGGTCCTATAGGCAGTCGCTCCATGTAAAACACTGGTATTCAGCTGCATCCGGTTAGACTGGAAGCCGACCCCAATATAGTTGGGAAAAGGCTAGGCAGATGATGATTAGGTTATACTAAATAACGAATCAATAACGTTATTTATTTCGAAACCGATAACGTTTCCAGCTATTTTCGACTTCTGAATCTCAGATATACGCTCCACTCATAATTCCCATATATATTTCTGAATGGTGTTGTTGCCGTTTTTTTTATATAATTTCTTCATTGTTAAGGCCTTGAGCCTTCAATCTGTAACGGTTTTCCTGTAACGTTTTTATAATCGGAGATATAACGTTACTGAAAAATAACGTACCTTTAAATATTGTTCTATAAAAAATATATTCTGTAACGTTATTTTCTTTTTATAACGAAATTATTATTTTACGGTTTTAGTATCGTTACAAATTTTAGAACGAGTGAAAACATTAAGTGTAACGTAACGAAATTTCTCTCCATTTCAAGTCCCTGCTTTTAAGTTCACATTATATTTGAGTGCCAACTACGGAATCCAACACTGCGCGTGGCTCGACACGCACTTGGCCGGTTCATGCATCGTTACAGGTACCTACATTATAATAATTGTAGCAAGCATAGCATTGATCATTATCACAAGTTGTAACAGGCATACTTTTCCGTATAACAATATTTTGACATTTAAGGGTTTCAAATAATTATATTTTAAGTAGAAAATAGTTAACTGTCTATGACGAAGAAAGGTTGGAAGTTAACGTTTTTAGTCTAGTCATTATTATTATAGATCGTAGCGATCGTAACGCTACAAGCTACGCCGTAGATGGTCAGTGTTTGCGTAGCCTTATTTTAGATAGATTAAGTTGAGGCACATGAGGTTGGCTTTAACTACGCATGTATGTAAGTACAGTCACCAAAAGAGGCAAGTAACCAGGGTAACAGTTTATTAATGTTATTAACTATATCTATGGCTTTCTATTCTTTCTAAATTAACTTTAACTGTATACCTATGGACTGTATGTTTCGCAGCAGTATGTATTCTAACATTTACTTAAACTCGAAAAGACAAAAGGAGTCGTGACGTTAAATTAGAAAAATAATAACCAACTGGCTGAAAATAATTGATATGAAAGAATAGTTGCATCAGACATTTGAAATAAATGTCATTCTTTAAAATGCAATCAAATCAAAAGAACCTGATACACTATAAATTTCATTAATATCTGCAATAAGCCACAGGCATCGATATATATTATGTACATACTACGCACGTCACAGGACTGTTTCTATATCAAGATACGAACTTAACAATAGGTATAAGATGCTGTCGGGCACACCGTCCGTAGGGACCAGCGAGACGCCAGTCTCCGAAGGCCAAACTGTGATGCCGGATAACGAAGGTACGACAGCAATATTCACGTGTAATATTATTTTCTACCGACTTCAAAAAAGGAGGAGGTTATCAATTCGTCTGTATTTTTTTTATGTTTGTTACCATAGAACTTCCGACTGTGTGAACCAATTTTGATGATTCTTTTTTTATTTGAAAGCTGGTGCTTCCAGTGTGGTCCCATTTTAATTGTTCTAGTTCTGACAATGGCATCCATGAGAAAACCATATAAGTCTTAAATTTGCATTAAGTATGTGCGCGATTTGTTACGTGATATTTCTCCGGCAAATGTAAACTGTTTGAAAATTCTTTTTTTTATGAATACGGTATGCCTCAGGGGGTCCCATATAAATTTTATCGAAATTAATTCAGTACTTTTTGAAAATTCAACAAATACCTAAAAATTTTACATAGACGACGTTTTAGTTTCTTTAATCTTTGGAGTAGTTAACGTTCAATCTCTGTTTTAACCGTGGTGCCGTTTGTTAATAGATTTGGATGAGAAGGAGGTAGGTAACCGACATTCACGCGGACGAAGTCGCTGACAAAAGCTAGTATAATTATATTAGCTGACACGGCAAACATTGTTTAGGTACCTGGAATGAATAAAAAATAAAAAAAGCCTACGCCTTTTTTATTTTTAGTGAGTTTTATTTGTTATTGAGAATAGGTTCTCAAGACTTTCCAAGTACACACAAAAAAAAAAAACAATCGGTCAAGCCGTTTCGGAAGAGCTCGTCACACACACTATGACACGAGATTTTTGAATACCTATTAAAAGATTACACTTACGTTCACGTGAGCGAAACCCGGGGAAGCTGTCCCCAAAAAAGACAACCGCCTTCAAAAACTAAAAAGTGAAAAGTAACTTTAGCACAGAACACCCATTGACTTTATAGTTTCGAAAGTCGGTGGCTTTGTTCTTTTTTTAGTTTTGTATTGCCACCGACTTCCGAAACTAAAGTCAATGTGTGTTCTGTGCTAAAGTTACTTTTTGAAGGCGGTTTTTTATTTTCCGCTTTTTAGTAGGGAGACTGAGGAAACTTGATCCCTCGGAACACCTGATCCCTGAGCCATAACTACAAAACTACAATTATTTTTTTAAATTCGATACATGCAATACTGATTATTACTGTTATTGTCAATGACCAAATGTCATTTTGAAAGTTAAATATCTACAAATTCAGAGCAGTGGCGTCGTTTTGTTAACAGCGTGTTGACATTTATTTTTGTAAGTATTTTGACCGTTATTTACAGATATTCAAATAAATCAATTACTGGATACATTTAAAACTGTTTAAACCTGGTTGTCTGGGCCATACGTACATATACCTGATGCTTTTCTAATTGCAACAAGTTGTGCATTCAAGTTATGCTACTCGCGTAATAAAATTCTTTACTTTTTCTTCGCACACCCGCATATTTTTAATATGAGTATATTTTATGTAACTTCGTACACAGTTGCGTCGAGTGAAAGACTGTTCTTTTTAATTGTTAATATTTCCAAAAAGTGAAGATTAAGGGCGCGTATTCGATTTAGCGCAACTCAAAATCTAAACGATTGCTAGAACCGCGTAGCAGCATTGACACACACTAGTACGACACAGTGGTCTGTTTGTGTGCATCAGAAAAAAAAATACGCACGAAATAAGCACGAATCATTAAAATTGATCGGCGAACGACAGCGCGCGATGTTATACAGTGCTTCTTAAAATAATTGTCTAAAATAAATGAGTTCGTATAACGGACTGAAAAATATTTTGTAAATTAAGCATAACCTTTATATTCATAAAATAAATATATCAGTTATGTTTTTATTTAAATACTGGTGAAAAAAAATTTACAAATTGAACCGATTTTGTACTTTTTCATCATTGTTTTTTAATACATAATAGTAATATTTTCGTAATTTTGGCTCTGTAGTAGACTTTAGGCCTGTATATCCTGTTGGGAAAATGCAGAAACATAATATTTTGGCATACTGTAATGGTTTTATTCATCCTGAAAGTTAACTCTGACGTCTATTTTCGTAAAACGCTATGAAAGGATTGTCTTCGCTTTAAAAAACCAAAAATTATACTTTTACTCTGTAGATGTCTAAATCTAAGACTTAATCTTTCTAAAACTGTAAATTGTCTTTAAATAATCTGCTCAAATAATTACGATATTGCTCTGGGCAAAACGCAAAAACATGAAGTTTTCGTCACGAATCGAATACGCGCTCTTAAAGTTGTTTGTGAAGAAACTGAGGTTTTAATGAAAACTTCCAAATGTCCACTATTAGACACTGGTATATTAAAGTGTATGTAGAGATGTGTTTTCTTTGATTTGCATTTTGTTTGGCATTAGAAAAATATATTTTTGTAAAATCATAGTCCAGGGTACACTTGATCATGGCGAACACGGGTAGACTTGATTATGGGATTAGGTCTCCCCTGCATTCCTACAAGAGATTAATTAGTTTTTGTTTTGTTTCTTCTTATGGATTCTAAAATGCCTAGAACTTACAAAAAGAAGGAAGGAGTGAAAAACGCCAACCAGTAGACAAAATAAAACTGAAAGCAGTAGTCAAAGCTGTCCTAGAAGGAAATACTTACTTAGCATAAAAGACTAGCCAAATCCTTCAATGTGCCAATAACGAAGTTGAAAAAAATTACGTTGTTAGGAGATTATTCTTCTCTCAGGAGCCCACCGGTAGCTTGGACCCTGGTTCCGATACCGGTGGGCTACTATTTTTAAATGTTTTTATTTAATACAGATATTTAAAATATAATATATATATTTAAAATAAATTAATGAGAATAACTCGCCAATTAAACACGAAAATGGTCCAACAATGTCGCCGTATACGACTGGTTTTACGGTTTCAGGCACAGTAATGAATCTTTACGAGTACGTGTGTTTTATTTTTTTTTATATTAAGCGTTTTCTAAGAACGTAAGGATTAGAAAAAGTAGTAGTTACCTATGGCGTAATAAAAATATGGATAAACTAGCTGTTGCCCGCAACTTCGTCCGCGTGGTTATGAAGATATGAAGTTTAATGATGTTGAACGCAAACTATTTTTATATTTCAGTCAACAGAAAATGCCTATTTTAAGGCACCAATTTGTAAAAAAATAGATGTTGTTATTTTCGTAAAATCTACAACCATAGAAATATGTGCGTAGTACATATATATCGATGTCTACAACCTACCTATACACCACATTTATAGTTTTACGAGTATTTTTAGGCTGCACTTTATTTCAATTCATCATATATTTAAAGAGATGGCATTTGTGATTATGATACAGTTGCCTTCTTCGTTTCTAATCGATGGTTGCAATTTTTTTGTGTTAGACTCATATCCGTGGTTAGACTGCTTGGACCCAGTAGGAGCTGCATTAATCGCAGTATTAGAGGCGTTTTTCCTCTAAGGTGCAGGTGACTGGTCACTTTGGCACTGTAGTAGTGGGCCACTGTCTGGTCAGGAGAAACGGACTTACATGGACTTACCGGTATCAGTGGGATCTATAATCCCCATTTTGTTAGGTTGTGTTTGCAGCGGCCTTCTTGGGAGCACTCTCTATTGAGCGCTTTTCATTTAGGCCACTGCAAATCACTTCCGAGTGCCAAGTGTTCCTGGGTAGAAAAAAGTTCAGTGGCGGTGAGTGATGTTCCCACAACTTTCGTCTGACCGTACGTGGTCCTGGATGGCCTGTGTGCTGCAGAGAAAACTTTTCCGGCTCTTCAGTCCACTCGAAACTGTTGTATGTTTGTAGAGGGGATGGATAGTATAGATTTTAAATGTGAGCTTTCAAAAATTACATCTATAGTTTTACAGAAAACGATGGTCAAAGTCAAACTCAAAGTCAAATCATTTATTTCAATTAGATTATAAGGCACTTTGAACGTCAAATGAGAAAAAAAAAATGATTCTAGTCAATGTGGGATAAACAAAGATGTATAAAATATTGTCTGGAATTTGGTAATCAATATGGTGATATGTGAATACTAGGTTCTACGTACTATAATATAGGTACTTTTAACCACAAAAAAAGCGTCACAGTAGTACCCAGGAGAAAATACAAAGAAATATTTGAGCTATAACTTTATGAATCTAATAACTAAAAAAATGTTAAGACCTCGATTCGTTTGAATTTCATTTGTATTGAAGTTGTTGTTGTTGAAGTTGTATTTTCTATATTTTGTGGTATTATAAGTCATCAATAAATGTTTGTTGAACACATACAGTTAGGTTATATTCCTTTGAACTGGCCCTGTCGTAAAATCTTTTTTTACGTGACATGACTTAACTATATTCTATCTTTCTACCAATTTACAGGTACAAAAAGCCAAGGATTTAAATATATAAACTTGCGAGAGCAAGTCCAGGCTGTCATAAAAAAAAATCTTAGATGTCTCCTATTCATAAACTCTAGACTTGCTAAATTTCAGGTCGATAGTTAAAAAATGAATCAAAACTTTCATACAAACTTAAGAGAGCCATTAGACCTGTTTAATCCGGCTCTGTCACAAAATCCGTTCTTATCGGACGTCTACTACTTATTAACTACCTCTCTGCCGAATTTCAAGTTCGTAGCGCAAGAAATGAAGGACTTTCATACAAACCTAGAAAGACCTCTTAGAAAGACCTCGTAGCGGACGTCTACTAAATATTAACTATCTCCCTGCCAAATATCAAGTCAAGGCACAACAATGAAGGACTTTCATCCAAACTTGCTAGAGCCATTAGACCTCCTTAATCCAACCCCAAGTCTGTTCTTAGCGGACGTCTGCTAACTATATATTACCTCCCTAGCAAATTACCTCCCTAGCAAATTGCAAGTTTGTAGCACAAAAAATCAAGGACTTTCAAACAAAGTTGCGAGAACCATTACACTTCCTTAATCCTGCCTTGTCGTAGAATCCGTTCTTAGCGGACGTCTACTACTTATTAACTACCTCTGCCGAATTTCAAGTTCGTAGTGCAAAAAATGAAGAACTTTCATACAATGTTGCGAGAGCCATTATACCTCCTTAATCCGGCCCTGTCGCAAAATCAAAAAATAATGGTTTTGGGTGATAAGGAGGCACTAAAAAGTATAAAATCACTTTTTTTTTTAAAAGAGAACCGCCTAAAAAAAAAAACTAAAATGTGATAAATAACTTTAATACAAAACAACAAACAGAACAAAGCCACCGACTTTCGAAAATAAAGTCATGTATGTTCTGTTCTCAGATTGTTGGAATTTAGAAATATATTGCAGACAGAAATGATTCAGAGTTATTGTATTTAGTCTTAGCTGGTATCCCAGGTTTCTGTTTCCGATTTGAAATGTATGTCCAGAAATATTTAATATTTTTAGACAGACTATCCTCCACAGACGCAATGTATGAATTGAAGCATTTTAGACACACATCCTTGAATTGTCTTCTGTACTTAGAAAATGTATTGTAGTCCGAAATGTTATGGTATTTCCTCCACTTAACCCACGCATTGCGTTATTTTTTCGAGATAGTTATAAGGGACCTTGAGAACCAGATAGGATAAGTAACTGATTTGGTACGAGCCAAAGGAGTATCTAGTTTAATAACATAATCTAACTCATCATAGAAAGCACTAAGTGTGTCTTCGGAGTTTTTAGAGCTAAACAAATCAGTCCAGTTTATTTGTTGCATGTTACAGTTAATGTTTTCAAAATTAGCTTTATGAAAATTATATTTGTGTAGGGAATCTTTGTCAAGGGGGAAATTTTAATATCTAAGCAGGTCTCGCAGTTTAAAGTAGGGTGGTAAATGTGAATAGGTAGTAACGGCGTAGTTGTGGAACGGGAAACTATACTTACTATACTTGTTAGATATAATTAAGTATTTTACCTTTGTCATGCACCACACTATTGAGTTGAGAAGCACCAAGAAGTGAAACCAGATTATATAAGTTAGCACAAATCACAGACACTATACGGTTGAGGGTGGAGGATGGGTGGAGATTATAGTCACCTATAATAATAAGAAGCGGTCAACAGTAGGATGACTCAACACTTCATGTAACGTTTCGAAATGCTTATTGTACACTAACGAAGAAGTCCTAGGTGGTATATAGGTAGCACTTATAATGTGTCGTTTTTTATTGCAAGTACTTTGCATTTCCACAATAAGGGATCGATATGGTTGTGTGAAAGGTCGCTACGCTGATTTAGCGCGAGATCTAGCTCAGACGGCTTGAGAGAGCTCAAAATTGCTACCAAAACACCGCCACCATCCTGTTTATTTGTAGCTATACGATCACGATCGCATCGAAATACTGTATAGCGCTGGTCTATGAACTCGCTGTCGCAGATTTCAGGTGTCAGCCAAGTTTCAGTGAATACTATAATTTTATAAGTGTTCATGAGGATATTCTTGTAAAGTTTATCTAGTTTTGTGCGAATACCCCTACAGCTTTGGTAGAAAATTGTTGGTTACCTATCATAAGGTCGAAAAATATTTGACCGAATTTCATTTCACCCTAGGGCAGACAAGACTGCGTGAAGTCGGTTTTGCAGCGATTCGTTTCTGTCACATATTGACTTTTTACGACACTATTTTAATTTAGTGTTGAAAATCAAAACCAAGTAACCGGCTATATATTTGTGATTAAAAAATATTCCGTAAAATGTTGGCTTGACGGGGTGAAAATATGGCAAATAAATCATTTGGCAAATGAAAATAGTTTAAAAGAGGCTTCGGCCAATAGGAAAAAGTTATTTTGTAAATCGGAGAAACATAGTTCGGTAAAATAATACCTATGACACACGATACTTCGATGATTTAAAAATATGTCAAATAATGCATAATATATAGCAAAAAAGACGCCGGTCAATAGTTTTCGGTAAAATGAAATTCGGACAAAAATAATTCGGAAAAGTGATCGGTTCCCAAAATTGTTATATGTTTATTAGACATTTTTAATACTATAATATAAATACATGTTTACGATATGAGAGTGTTCATACTGTGAATAGATTATAAGTATGGAAATAAAATTGAAAAGTTAGGATAACGGATAAAACAGGCAGTAGGTACAGACCACAACACTTGATTAAATTGAGAAAAATGCAATATATCGAGGGTTGAGTGCTGCTGCAAACCCAATAAGTGACAAAAAATAAAAAAATGTTTTTTGGTCCATCTTGATGCATTTTTTGCGCTCTTTTCAGTAGTGTAATCAAATAAGTAGATTTCCCAGTGTAACGCAAATTACTTGAGATAACAACCCAATAAAGTGCCAATGTTTGGCCATAACTGAAAAACTAAAATACTATAACGCGTGTTAACTTTCTATTCCCTATTTTCATTTTAAGCTTAAACCACAAAAAATGGTTTATTTGTATTAAGTATTTTATACTTTTCAATTAAAATTACATCAGGGTTTATGATCCATCTATACATCTATACAAATAAATAAAATTGAAGTGTCTGTTTGTAATGTTCATATAACAGCTTTTAACTAAATGCATTTGTAAGTAAGTATGGTACCAATCCCAAAAAAAACATTATTTAAAATTTTTGTCTGTCTGTCTTTCTGTCTGTTTGTTCGGCTAATCTCTGAAACGGCTGAACCTATTTTGATGGGACTTTTACTGGCACATAGCTGATGTTATAAGGAGTAACTTAGGCTACTTTTATTTTAGACAAAAATAGGGTTCCGCACATAAAAATTAAAACCCTGACCACCGACAATTACGCGGACGAAGTCGCGGGCATCAGCTAGTTATTCATATTTATTGGATTTTTTTTATTGGAGCTTTAGTTAAGTTAACAAGAAAACATACAAAACTTAAAAACTGAAAGTTTTTACTGTTTAATTAAATTTCGAAATAAACAGTAATATTTACATGTATGGTATTTGCTTACTTCGTCAACCGGCTTCTCGTTTGAGGAAGAACCCAATAAATCATGTTTGACCCATAATACTTAAGCTATTGTTGACAGTTTGCGACGAGCACCAAATTTTTTTAATTTTATTATTTAGTGCTGATTGTTTGTGCATACACTGCAATGGATGACCGAGGAAAAAGACTAGTGGTCGCCCGAAAACTAAAGTCAACAACAACGAAATAAAGGCGATAGTGGCAGCTGACGATACCTTAAAAATGGATTATTTTCAACCGACTTCAAAAAGAAGGAGGTTCTCAATTCGTCTGTATGTTTTTTATTTTTATTTATTTTTTGTATATTTGTTACGCGATTTCTCCGGCAAATGTAAAGCGATTTTGAAAATTCTTTTTTTGATGGATAGGGTATGCCTCAAGGGTGGTCCCATATAAATTTTATCGAAATTGATTTAGCACTTTTTGGAAAAATCGACACAAAAGCAAAAAAAAATGACATGGATGATGTTGTAATGTTCTCACCTTGTACTTTCGATCTCTGTTTTGACTGTGTTGCCATTTCTTAATGGATTTGGATGATAAGGAAGTACTAAAAAGCGAAAAATAAAAAAGCTTTTTTTAATCATTTTGGTTAGACCCTTTTTTTGTTCCGGGGTGGATAATTCTCATGGATGTCCTTCGCCCTAGGGCGGGCGTAGGGGTCTGTCAGTCTCTTACTGTCTAAAAACCACCCCGGTGTTCCATCTCAAACTTGCGTCGGCGGTCACGGGAACTGGAGATACTTCCGCAACCTCCGCTTGTTTTGGATCAGGGGAGGAGTGAGGTTTGGATTCCCCCCCCCCCCCACGTCTAAGAAGGGCGTGCGCGTGGAACACTACGTGCCGCCACCGCGGGTCCTGATATATCAGGGGGGCGACAGACGTCCCCGAGTCTGCCGCCCCTGGACCCATTTAGGGGGGCTGGAATAGGACGTTATCCACCCTCTGCCAATGCCCGGTGCGCCTGTTGCGGGTCGGGTGAAAAGTAGTGATCTCCCGCTCACTTTCTGAAGCTTCCTTCTGCGACATGACCGTGTCGCCGAAGAAAACTACCGCGTCCTAGGGCTCTGTGCTGCCGACCATCAACTCGACCACGGGCGGCATTGACAGATCACTGCCTACTTCTGAGACGAAGGCACAGCGCGGCTCCTCCCAAGCGGCACACTCTGCCAGCGTATGCCGCGCCGTGTCCTCCCGGCAGTCAACGCTTTGGTGACACCGGGCGTCCGGCTCCCCGTTTTTGCGACACAGGTACTTCCCGAAGCAAACATACCCCGAGAGCACCTGCGTCACCCGAAACTACAGGGAGCTGTGCCTCCTCCCGAGCCAGCACTCGAGCACCAGCCGGACCGCCTCGATGATGGCGAAGCCGGCGGTAGGACGCGAAAGCCTGATGTTGGTTAGATCCTAGCTCAACTCCTATTATAGGCAATGCCTCAACTTCTTGGTAGGGAAGAAATTCAATACACGAGAAGCAGTACGAAATGTCTTTGAAAGAGGTTGGTGCCACCCGTACGCCATGCGTCTTTAAAATTGGCATTGAAAAATTACCACTGCGCTGGTGCATCGATAGCATGGGTGTATATTTTGATTGATAGAAATAAAAAATAATTACATAAAATTATTTTAACTTTCTTTAAACTAAACGGTAATTTCATAGGTAAAGACCTCATATAATTGAACAGGAATGTTTAGAGAATGGTTTGAGAGCCGCTAGAAAGAACAACAACTATTTCAAAAGAGGACCCCCTCTTGTAAAAAAAAATGAGTTTAATGTGATGTTAGATTTGAAAAATTTTACAGCTGCTGTTTTAAAAAAAAAACATAATGCGTGGGCGTGATATGAAGAGGTACAGCCAACAACCAGCTTTTGAGAGTGGCAAGGAGTAAATTAATCTTGTCTTTTTGTTTAATTTCTTCTAAATAAATTGATAAAAATACTTGTTTTAAGGTAAAACCCAATAAGTCGGTACCCTGTGTAACTTTTATTTTTTTTTTTTATAAAAAAATGGACCACTTAATAAACTTAAAAAGATTTTTTTATATTAATTGAATGTATACGCTTTTACGAAATATATTATTTTAAATGATTTTATTAGAATTAAGTAAGTATTTTTTTCAATAAACCTTTAACATTGAATATCTCGAAAGTTACAATTTCACACTTATTGGGTTTGAGCGCTATACCCTCGATATATTGTTCAACTGTGAACATATACCATAGTTACACGCACCAACAACAACATCACAGCATCAGCAGTTAAGGCGACACACATTCGTTCCGCGCGCCGGCAACACCGGCACCCGTCAGCAATAAGATGTGGTCTACTGAGATCTTCGCTTCATCGGCTCGATACACACACGACACACATGTAAATAGTCATCAATGTGTATTTACCACAAAATTTGTATATAATTAAGTTCATTATTGTAATAAATCAGTCATCAAGCTGGAGTCGAGTGTGATTCATCTCCTATAGCTCCTCTTACTGTGGCCAAGACACCTTTAGCCATAAACGGTCCTATGAGTCCGCGGGATCGGCAGTGAGAAAACCATTTCCTGTGTACATTTATTAATTAGTATTAATGATTACTCGTTTTTGTTTAGATTGCTCGTTTAAGAGTCCTGTTGGATGCAGATGAACCCTTTAAGCCAGATCAAGCATATGAATACCTTGTTAAATTCTTAACTTGAAATAGCGTAAGTTTCAATAAAGTCTTTGTATTTTTAAGTTTCTAATCACAAAGCTAGGTACCTTAATATTTTTACCTACCTCGAACGAGGCATTGCTCGTTGTTTCTCAATTTTTTGCAGTGCAGGTGTTCGTGCATTGAAGGAGTGAGAGAGAAGGAGGATTGCGTGCTCGCTATGTGCGGTGAAAAACAGTTCGGGCAAGAAATGCTACTGTGGCGTTTGCTAAAAGCATTCAGCAAAGTTTATCTAGGCCTGGACACTACTCACTCGCTGATGGGTAAGCTACACCTTGGTTTTAGGACCCATTAATTATGTTAATCCGGAACGAGGAAACTCGCCGCAGAACTAAGGTCACCGACATAGCTCTCAGAATATGCAAGTTGAAGTGGCAATGGGCAGGCCACACCGCTCAACGAACCGATAACCGATGGGGAAGAAAGTTTCTTGAGTGGCGATCACGAAACGGAAGACGCAGCGTTGGTAGGCCTCCCACCAGATGGACCGACAACATCGCCAAGGCCGCGGGTAACCGGTGGATGCAAGTGGCCAGTTGCCGCTCGTTGTGACGTTCCATTGGGAAAGCCTATGTTCAACAGTGGACTTCTTTCGGCCGATGATGATGATGAATTATATAATAGAAACACGATAGCTGTTGCCAATAGACTAACTTTATTACGAAGTTAAGTCACATAGATAAAATACATAGACAACTAACATAGAACAAACTACAATATGAGAATGGCGCTAGTAGTATTAAGTACAGGATTATATTTGATATATTTTAACATCTCCTCTTATCAAAATAATCTAATATCTATGTAATAAGTATAACAAATGAATATTAACTATATCTTAACAATACTTTGAATGCCTAACTTTTTAACATAATAGTAATGTTTCAAACTACTTAATCCTTTCGTTAGCATGTCAGCAGGCATTTCAGTAGTTGGCAGATGTACAATCTTTACTAAGTTTAGTAACAGTTTCCCTAACAAAGTGGTGGCGTACATCTATGTGTTTAGATCTCTTATGGTATAATGGGTTTTCAGATAACTTCTGAGCCCCTTGGTTATCATTGTATATAACAATAGTGTAATTACAGTTTATAATTTTAGATAACAAATTTTTCAAATATATAGCCTCCTTACAAGCTTCACTTATTGCCATGTACTCGGCCTCGGTACTGGACAATGCCACTGTCGGTTGTTTTCTGCATTCATATGATATTACAGTACCAGATAATTTAAAGCAGAAACCTGTATATGATCTCCTGTCAATAGTATTAGATGCCCAATCTGAGTCTACAAATCCTTCTAAGTTTTTATTATCGTTTGTAAACATTAAACCATAAGACTTTGTTTTATTTAAATATTTTAACACTCTCTTTGCATGTTTCCAAAAACACGATAGCTGTTGCCAATAGACTAACTTTATTACGAAGTTAAATCACATAGATAAAATACATAGACAACTAACATAGAACAAACTACAATATGAGAATGGCGCTAGTAGTATTAAGTACAGGATTATATTTGATATATTTTAACATTATATATATATACATTTTAAATAATAGTACTGTTTTCATTTGGTACTTAATGTAAGACTAATTTATCTCCTGGCTCCCAAATTAGGTTTATAGCCTGTGACTTGGGAGTCAGTGATTCCAAAAACTTATGCTAACAATATATCAATAGACTTATTAACTAATTACAATTTACAAAACAATTATGTCCGTAAGGATTGAGGAGCCACTTTTCGCATCTTAATGAATTCATATACTTATTTAGTAGTTAGTTTAAAAAAATTGTAGTATCGATCGAGCTCAGTTGTATTAAAATTAAAAAAGTTACCATATATTGTATGTGGCTCCTCAGACTATACAAACGACTCGTCATTTTTCAAACAAGCAGTAAAGTCACCAAAAGAGATAAGTAGGTATCCATGTCGCCAGGAACATTTGAAGTTTATTTAGAAACCGATGGGTGTTTATGAATAAAATAAAATACAATTAATAGAGAATAAACAGTTTAATGATTTAATTAAATTTCATTTGAAAGCCTCCATTGGTTTCTAAGTAAACTTCAACTATTCCCGGCGACATGGATACTTATCTCTTTTGGTGACTGTACATCAATTAATGCGCATTTCTACGTCATTTAGTACTAAGTATATTCGATTTTTAGGACAAGAATCAGTAATTAAAAATGAGTGAATTGAGAGATTTGGCACATTTTAACTGGCTCCTAAATTGAGATGCTTCGATAGATAGACTTGCCTCAAATTAACTTATAGTTCTGAAGACATTTGGAACAAATATCATCTTATGTTGTATACATTTTATATTAATTGTACGTATACATTCTGCCATAAAAGAGTAAATATCTACGAAGTTATTAGCTTCTTTAATTTCCTAATAAATTATCTTGAAGGGTGACTGTAGTACCTACTACTCGTCTAGTACTTCACTGGCTCGGCAATGCACCTGTCTAATCGTCTCTCTACGTCCACTCTCGCCGGCGGCTCTCGTGCACTGACTCGGTGACATTAGACAGGACACATGACTACAGTGTATGTACCTACCCACATACACTACATCCCTCCTTTGTTAAATTAATTTAGACTCAGAAATGTTTAAGAACATATATAGATTGTTCATCTATTTGACATCTCCTAATTGGCATTGTTACCTTCAGAATTACTCTATTACAAATTGTTTGAGTAATCATTTTCTTAATCTAATCTTCAATTTCTGAACTCTCAAGATCTCTTGTCTAGACTTCTTAGCCGCACGGGTTATAAAAGAACTAGTAGTTACATTTCTCAATAAGAGGTAATTATACGTTTTACTTTAACCTTCTGTGATAGTATCGCATCGTTGTGTTTTGTTGTCTATAAAACACTCAGCGACATACCTATGCCTTGGAACTACGAAATGCCATACGCGTAGACTTTTTCCGATGAGCTTCCCTCTCCCTTCCCTTTGCTTTGTCTGCTGCAATTGCAACTTCGGCGGTAGCAACGAAATCGTGTGGCAGTGTTATAATCGCATTAATTTGTTTTGTTAATTTTATTATTACAACGGGTAAAGGAAAGTAGCATAATATTAAAAACACTTACTGGAACAGAGAGACGATTTGAAAAGTCCATGATAGTCCGGTTAAGTGCGTTTTCGATCGCGCTAGTGAGAAAATCGGTGTATCAACCGAACGCTACATAACATAAAAATCGAAGCCAATAATATATTAAAGGTACTTTACCAACGCCGGATACATCAACAGGAACACCAGTGAGGGTGGTTTCATATAACACGCCGGATTATTGTTATTTTCCTTCTCCTTTTGTTCTCCGGTTTATTCTTCTTTCAAGCCGGATTAAATTGTACCAAGTTCCATGGTTCTTGCATGGTTAAAAGTTAGGCTCATCTGAAATCTCCACCATATCTTATTACATTATTTGTGACAATACAAAGTTGAATAATGTGTTGAAAAGCCATGGTCACGAAGTACTCCGACTTCCATCAATCCATCTGGAATTCGTGACTGAATTATTGGAATGTCGTAGACATCATTGATAGTGTAACTTGCTCAAAACCTTGTAAATTGAGATTTTTTTTTCTTCTTTTTTTTTCTTTAGTTCGCGCATACAACTTTGCCACAACACCTGTCCACCCCAATCCATCCCATTTGCTCAATGTCCGCATGTCATTGCAGGGATTCAGTAGAATATCAGCATCTATACTAATATTATAAAGCTGAAGAGTTTGTTTGTTTGGTTGAAGGCGCTAATCTCAGGATCTACTGGATCGAATTGAAAAATTCTTTTTGTGTTGGATAGTCCATTTATCGAGGAAGGCTATAGGCCCATGCAAAGCCGGGCCGGGTTGCTAGTCAGGTATATTTCCCTGACACATGCTATGCTGGACTCCCATTTGGTGCAACCCTGAGACGCACACCGCACTTTGTATCCCTGTTTTTCTTCTTTTTTTTTTATATGTTTTTTGTGTGCACTAGATAAAATGTTTTATCTATCTATCCACATGATTTTTTTTCTTTTTTGAAGCGACCTGAAATAAAGAATAAGTACTCCAAGCTCTTCAGTTTTTTTTTTCTTTTTGTTTACCGCATTCCAATTTGATGGAGGTTTTTTCTAACCACTTCTTCATTTCGTAGGAGTAACCTTAGTCTATTACCATAACAGGATGACAGAATTACCATTAAGTTTCCAATTTAACGGACGTTTTTCTTACCACTTTTCAATTTTTTGGCGGTAACTTCTGTCTATTACTATAACTGAATGACAGGATTAACATTGAGTTTCCAATTCAACGGACGTTTTTCTTACCACTTTCCAATTTTAGGCAGTAACTTCTGTCTATTACTATAACTGAATGACAGGATTAACATTGAGTTTCCAATTCAGCAGACGTTTTCCTTACCACTTTCCAATTTTTTGGCGGTAACTTCTGTCTGTTATTATAACTGAATGACATAATTACCATTGAGTTTCCAATTTATTGGAGGTTTATCTAACCACTTTCCAATTTATTGGAAGTAACTTCTGTCTATTACCATAACGCAATGACAGAATTACCCAAATTAATGGAGGTTTTTCCAACCACTTCCCAATGGAAGCTAATAGCCATTTTAGACTTATCAGTCCAATAAAAAGACATACTGACACATGTTAAACCCATAATCACAGGCTTATTTTTCTTTAACTGTATTCCGTGTGTACGTGTGTAAAATACTTTATCGAAATAGGCAACTGATCCAATTCTTTCTTTCTTTTTTTTTTTCCTTCTTCTTTAGTTTTACATTTCATTTGATAACGAATTTACATTTGATCACGTTATTTTGATGTCTAGATAATTTCACGCTATATAATATCTGTGAAATGCTGTAAGTATAAAACGTACACATCGAATGCGCGTGTACGTAAAACACTTGATCGAATAGGCAACTGCTCCAATTAGGCAGCAATCTTTCTTTCTTTTTCAACCGACTTCAAAAAAGGAGGAGGTTATCAATTCGTCTGTATTTTTTTTATTTATGTTTGTTACCTGATTTCTTTGGACTGGGTGAACCGATTTTGATGATTCTTTTTTTATTTGAAAGCTAGTGCTTCCCGTGTGGTCCCGTTTAATTGGTAATTCCCATTTAATCCCAATAATTTGGTTCAGTACTGACAATGGCATATATGAGAAAACCGTATTTCTTAAATTTGCATTAAGTATGTGCGCGATTTGTTACGCGATTTCTCCGGCAAACGTAAACCGATTTTGAAAATTCTTTTTTTTATGGATAGGGTATGCTTCAGGGGTGGTCCCATATAAATTTTATTGAAATTGATTCTGCACTTTTTGAAAAATCAACAAATACCCAAAAATTGTATATAAACGACGTTTTTCTTTCATCAATCTTTGTAGTAGTTAACTTTCAATCTCTTCTTAATGGATTGGGATGAGAAGGAGGTACTAAAAAGCGGAAAATAAAAAGCTTTTTACAAAAAAGACAACCGCCTTCAAAACTAAAAAGTGAAAAATAACTTTCGCACAGAACACACATTGACTTTAGTTTCGGAAGTCGGTGGCAATACAAAACAACAAACAGAACAAAGCCACTGAATTTCGAAACTAAAGTCAATGTGTGTTCTGTGCTAAAGTTATTTTTCACTTTTTAGTTTTGAAGGCGGTTGTCTTTTTTGTAAGCTTTTTTTTAATTCCTTTTCTTCTTATTGTAGTTTTACATTTCTATTTGATAACGAATCTACGTTTATTCACGTCTTGATGTCTAGATGAATGTACGAAAAATATCTATAAAATTCCTGTAAGTTAGAATAAAATCAAATTAATAAATTAGAATGAAATAGATTACTAACTCTGTAAAAGTATGGGCAAGTTGCGCCACAGTACGACATAGTGATTACTGGTACCTACGAAACAATGTACTTATAGCCCCCCTTACCTTCCTGCTTATTGATATGACGGAATAATCCAAGCAATAAGTACATTTTTATTCGGAAGTGCTGTGCACTCCTATAGTAAGTGACAAGTTCATTGTACTCTAATCAGAATCAAACCATCGATTCGAAAGGAAGAAGAAGAAGTTTAACTAACTGTTATAAATGTATCAGTGAATAAGTCGTTGGAGAGCCATAATTAAGTAAATAAATAAATAAACACATAATCTAGATAACAGCAAGATGAAATCATAATAAGCAGTTTAAAACTTCATTACATTTGTATTATAGCTGATGTGACAGCATTATTTTGAATAAAAAGTTCTTGGACTGTGATAACTCTGTAATTGATTAATTCTATATTAGTTAGTAGTAGTACCTACTGTTAGATAAACGATATTCAAATAAAAATATCCGAAACACCTAATATTTATATAGCTGAAGATTCTGCATTGTTCTGAATATTTCAAATATGAAACTTAACCCAGAATATTTTAAGCATAGCACATCAAATTCTGCTCATTATTCAGATGCAGAATATTGTAGGGTTGTTTAGTATTTATACAGAAATGTCTGGATAATTGAAAACAGTAAGTTGGTAATACCTAACCTATAGCGCCAAAAGCATAGGTGCAATTACTTTTACGTTTAGCTTAAAATGTATATGTGTAGCGTATACGTCGCGTTAGCCGAGTGGCCAAGACGCACGCCCCACACACAAGAGGCTGCGGTTTCTTAACCGGGCACAAGCTCGCACCAATGTGATCCCTTCAATTTCATATGTACCCCCAAGCCCACACCGGGCATCAACAACATCGGTGAAGGAAACATCGCGAGGAAACCCGGAAACATATAATGAATATAAGTGTGAAATGGACAATCCGACCCGTGCAAGCGCGGCGATCATTACCCGCGCCCTCCCTGTATGCCAAGCAAAGACGCCAAGCCATCGCTTCACACCAAACCCCACCAAAATCGGCTCAGCCGCTCCATCGCGAAAGCGCAACAGACAGAGAAACCCTCGCATTTATAATATTAGAATGGATTAGGTACCTATAAAGTGTGAACAGATATAAATTTAAGATTATTATGTACCTACTTAGAAAGGGGTAGCAATAAAACGAGTGACTGTAAATTACAATTTTAAGTGTCAAAATTAATTAATTTGTGTTATATAATTACTAAGTGAGCGACTGACTGTAAGTGACGAAAAATCAACAGAACTTAAATGAAGTGTTTCGAATACAAAAACCACTTTGAAAAATACACTAATGAGCAATTTAGCGATAAGACATTCACGAGAGTTGAATGTTCAATACAAACTTCAATACAATAGAGGGGATCTGGCGCTCGGCGGCCGCTGCCGCGGCACCGCTCGCTGCGCTCGCTCGCCTTCGCGCTTTGATGGTCATAGTTCTAACCTAACCCAAACGACCCACCATACCACCAGGGGTATGGCCTGTGGTACGGTGGGCCACAGGAAATCGATTCTATCTTAATATTGAAGTTGCCCTCTCTGTATTTCCAGTCGCTCACTTAGTAATGTAGTCGCTCGGATAAAATTTTAATATATGAAATGGATTTATCACAATCCACTTTTTGTAAGCTTGTTCTGGATTTTATTATTAATCAATATTCGTCGTTAGTTTAGTTAATTTTTCGCTTAATCAAATTCATACCGCTCAAGTTATTAATACAGTATGTCATCATCAGTCGCAAAGCTTTTTTTTAATCGCTCGTTTTATAATTCCCCCTTAGAAAGTAATTGATATTTAAGGGAATTCCGCATTTTTAACCAGAAGGTAGCCGTATGTGACATATTAAGCAGAAATATGCAAGATAACCACTGAGCGAAAGCTTATATTCGAAGTGAACATCATGCAATTACCTACCACCCTCTTTTATTTAAAAATAAAATGATAACTGTCTTAACGAACACTTCGTTTTAATATAAACACTTCAGGTGGTTGACAAATATTAGCCTCGTTATTTCTCTGTACTGAAGTTTGCAAAAACAATATGTATGAAATATTTCAGTAGTCAAGGTCGAATTATTATAAAAGGCTTGTTTAGTTTTTTTTAATTGTAGGTAGTTTTGTCTTGTGGCGCTCGAATATTTTACAGTAAACTTTTATGTACCTACTACGTTTAAATCGTCATCATGTAAAACAGAACTTTCCTAACAAATTGTTATAATTTCTGATAGGTACCCTTTTGCAGAATTCCGAATAAAATCATACCATTATGGAACAAAATGCCAATGTTGTATATTTATTTGTAAGTATTATTTTTATTTAAAAATACGACAAACATCTGAAATCTGAATATTAACTGAATAGTTGAGGTTAATCTAATAATTATATGAATATCATTGTCAACTGCATGAAATAGTTAAAATTGCTGGATGACCGGTAGATCAGCATTTATGCTCAAGGTCTGCTGGCCATTCTGTGTTGATTGTAAAGAAAGGCAGACTTTTGCTATTGTTAACTACTGCAACCAACAACAAACATTATGCTTACGACAAAAAGGAAAATTCTTTCGTGTCTTCCTTGTGTAGCAGTTTGAAAGTTAGTTTCTAATTAGGAATAGGTATAACTTGCGGTAAGTTACTTACCAGAATTTTAGTAGGATTAAGGTCCTCGGCCTTCGTAGCTGATAATATGACGTAATTAGGAAATTGAAATCGTCTTTTAACGGTTTCATATCCTTTCCTTTTTTTGTAATATTTTTATGGTTGGTTACCTTTTTCCTCGTTGCCACTTGTAGTACCTACTACTCGTCTAGTACTTCACTGGCTCGGCAATGCACCTGTCTAATCGTCTCGCTACGTCCACTCTCGCCGGCGGCTCTCGTGCACTGACTCCGTGAGATTAGACAGGACACACGAGACAGTGTATGTATACCTACTCACATACACTACAGTGACCATGAATTAATTTTCATATATTGTTTTTTTTTTCCATTTCGTGCTTTTTAAAAAGCACAAATACATTTTATTTTATTTCATCTCATTATTTGGGGGGTAATTTGAAATTAATATCGTTGACTTACATAACCTCAATAGTATTCATTTAGCAACCTTGATGAAGCTCATTTGATTGCGCACATATTTACGTAAAAATACATTTTCAAAACGAAGAATGAGATGTTTTGTTACGACAACTATGATTATCACTGAAAAATTCGTAAAAGCACCGACCAACCAATATTAATTAATTCTTTATGTCGAAATTGACTTCTAAATACCTAAAACATGGGAAGAATTTCTATATATATATTTATTTCATTATTGTCGATTTGTTAAAAATTGAATTGAAATTGGTTTCATTCATATAACATGGTCACCCTTAATAGCGAATTTTTAAGACATATCGAAAAGTAATTTTGTTATTCAGATGCTGACTAAGTATATACTATGTACGGTTTAAGAACAACTTTATCTCTCATAAAGAATTACACATAATTCTCTTACTGAGAAACACTAAAACACACAGAGAACAATTAGAACACACAGAGGTACATATTTAAAATTACAAAACAAAATAGTAGAGAAAAAATGTGGGTAAACAGAGAAGTTTTAACCAGAAAAGTTTTAACCAAGCACTACATGGATGTATACATTTGATTTTTACTAGATGTGTCATTGGTGGCATAGTCTGTTTATAGCGAGTTTTTGTTTATGTTAGGGTTTTATTATGTTAAGACTACGTTATTTATAGTTTATTATCCTATTAATATACTTTACATGGTTTATGAAACATTTAGAATAGGTATTTGATTTTATTTGTTTTTGTTTAATTTAAGCTATTTTAATCAATGTATTCTGTTTTATTTATATGTTATATAAATATATAGTATGTATATAAATGTTATATATTTTTATATATATGTTAATTTACAGCATATTGCAGTATTTTATTATATATTTTTTCAAATGTATTTATTCACTTATTTGTATGTATTAATTGTGTGAGTTTTTTGTAGCTTTTCGAACCGGGCATTACTTTGTTCTTCTTTTATTACTGATGGTAATTTATTGTAAATTACCATAATATAGTAACACCTAAAGAAGAATGTTCATTTTTGACCTGACTTTGTATAGAAATGTAATAAATCTTAAAATGTAGCTAATTTTATTCTATATTAATAACGCTTATCACAATGTTAAAAGAAACGCAGGAAAAAAAGATTTTTAAGTTTATTTATGCTTATTCTACGTCAAAGGTTAACGTATTACCATGTTTCGAACGCACCTCAACTATTCTTTTTACGACGTTCCATTTTACACATTGCAACTTTAACTTTATTCAACTCTGTTTCTGAGTTTTATTCATTATTTAACGTTTTATTTAATCAGTAAGTATTTATTATTATGTTATTTTTTATTAGATACACCTTTATTACATATTCATTACAAATAACATAATAATTAAATAAATTAATCACGCAGTATGCAATATTGAATTCGCACGACTGAAACGGATTTTTTTGACATTTGACATGTTTATGTTAGGAAAACTCATCTTTCAGATTATATTGTCAAGAAAATGATGTGATTATGTTGGATATGGGTTTCCAAGATTCTATAAGAATGCTAGAACGTTATTGTTGTTGTTGAAACAGCAGATAATGCTCGACACTCTATTTATAGTGGCATTATTGAGAGCCTAAGCAGTGACTTAGAGGCAGCTGATTTCGAGGAATACGCAAAGTAAAAAAGTTGTTTTAGACTATAGATCGGTAGGTAAGTATTCCTATTTTAAACCAAAAAAAAACTTCCAAGCGTTAATAATTAGTTCTAGCACATTTATTTCTTTACTACTTTTTTGGTAACGGCAAAACCTAACCTAAAAAGTAATATTTGTATTTTTTTGGACTTCGTGGCGTTTAAATCGTAAAAATGACTATCTGGCATTATTTTCTAAACTTACAGGTAGTCTTTCTACTATACTTTATTACTATACATACACTTTTGTTATCAGGTTTTTAAATGTATGGGAAGTGGGCATTGTTCTTCCATAGTTAGTTCTAGGCAGGCCCCTCTTTCCCACTGGGCACACTGGGCACGTGCCCAGGGCCCCGCGATCCATAAGGGCCCCCAATTGTCAGATCACTAAACGTTAACCGATACCTAATAATTTAAAAAAATACCTATTTATTTTGACAGAATCAAACTAATTTATAAAGAAACTCTTTAAGTACTATGTTTTCATGTAAATCTATGATCTTTCAGTGGATTTAATGATTGGAAGCTCATTAATCACATAATTTAACACGTAAAACTATAATGACTTGTCTGGCACAAAGTAAAGCGGCTGGGAGATTTAGATAAAGACTTCTCAACATCAAAAAGAAGTGAATTCCTGGAGAAATATACTTCTAAGACGGATTGTAGCAGTTGTAAATTAATAGTAAATTTTTGGCATCGAGAGAGCTTCCGTTTCACGGTGACAATGAAATCCTCGGAACATCCAAATATAGAAATTATTGGGGATGTGTGGAGTTATTGAGTGAATTTAATCCAATATGTGCAGATCACTTGAAAAAGATTTGGGAATCCTGGAAGAGGTAACTTTTCTTATTTAGCAGCGAATATCTGTGATAAGTATATTGACGAAATGGAATAACAGATCCTAAAAAAATAAAAAATCAGTAAACCCTCACAGTCAGGCGGGGTCGCGGTAGACCAAGGAGAAGATGGCGGGACGCCTTGGATGGCTTCCTCGCCAATTGGCGGGATGAGGCACAACATCGAGAGAAATGGAGGGAATGGGGGGAGGCCTTTGCCCAGGAGTGGGACAGCAACGGCTAAATAAAAAAAAAAATAAAAAAAAAAAAACCCTTCTAAATGTGAATTATACCTTGCGGACATTACTGAGAGACAATCGACCTTAGAGAAATTTAATGCAATAGCCCGAGACATCAAAATTTCAAGTTTTTTAACCTCCTAGGAGATAGTTTTTCACTTTTTACTGAAGATAAAATTAAACATTTTAATGATATTTCGGATAGACTTTCCAAAATTAATCTATTTGCGGCTTTTATCCTCATTAGTTATTGTGGTTTCGGCCCAAATTGTATGTACTCCGCTCTTCACCATTGTGGAAGCATGGCAGCCACACCTATTGGACGAAATTGATCAAATTATAAAAAAAAATACACACATTCAAATTGATAACCTCCGCCTTTTTGAAGTCTGTTAAAAATACATTAAAATAAATTTTCAATGTGGCCCTGGATGACCGAGCGTAGCTATAAGCCACACTACCCATTCGTTTTGAAGTTCGCGGCGTCCGAAAAATTTCTAGTGTCAGTTTACCGGCGTTCCTGTCCTCCGTCTACAGCACCGAAAAGTTACCCAAATTTTTGATCACTGGTTGACTTTGAAGTGCCGTACTTGACTGATGCGGTGAACGCCTGGAAAGTGGCTTGCCCGGATACAGATTGGCCCGTGAACCCATCTTCCCAGAGACAGTGGGATGAGCCACTCTGCAGGTTCGTACGGAACAATGTAATCAATACGTTAACCAATTTTGGTGAGCTTGCCCGCCTACTGGCTGTGGGTTAGTGGGAATCGGGCCTCTGGCTTCAGGCACTTCCGTCACCCAACATCGGTACCATGCTGAGTGATACTACCTTTTCCGTCTCGCTACATGCCTGTGTCTGGGCGCTCAATGCGGGGCTCCGCATCGCTGTCAGTGTGGTGACGCCGTCGACAGGCTCGGACATCATGGCCTATCCTGCAGTAGGAGCACAGGTCGAATTGCACGGCACACCAGCATTAATGACATCCTCTGTGGTGTTTTTGCCACCACCGGGGTGCCTGCTATTTTAAAACCCAATGGTTTAGCACACGACGATGGGTAGAGACCAGATGGGATGACCATAATGCCTTAGAAGTTGGGGAGGCCTGTGGTGTCGGACGCAACTTGTGTCGACACCCTTGCGCCATCTCATCTTCCTAGCACGACGTGTTGTGCTGGGGCGGCTGTTGCAGGTGCCGAAAACCTCAAACGGCGCAAATATAATAGCTTTCTTGGAAGCTATATATTTGAGCTGGGCACCGATCACCTTTCCGAATTATTTTTGACCGAATTTCATTTTACTGAAAACTATTGACCGACGTCTTTTTTGCTATATGCATTATTTGACAAATTTTTAGATCATCGAAGTATCATGTATTATACGTATTATTTTACCGAACTATGTTTCTCCGATTTACAAAATAACTTTTTCCTATTGGCCGAAGTCTCTTTTGAACTATTTTCATTTGCCAAATGATTTATTTGCCATATTTTCACCCCGTCAAAACAACATTTCGGAATATTATTTGATCTCAAATATATATATAGCCGGTTACTTGGTAGCATTTTCAACATTAAATGCATGCTGCATACCTGCTTGCATGCTGCATGCTGCTTGCATGATGCATGCTCGAAGCAAGAATCTTTGTATGCAAGCTTCTTACTGGGATGACTGGGGTTTTATTAAGTGCCATTACGTTAAATATTTCATGAAACAAAATAGTAGGAAACTAATTTGAAATAAGCTCTCTATAACGCCACTGTAATAAATACATTAGTTTTGAAAGCTCTTTCAAATATTTAATTTCACTCAAATTGTCTTTAATTTTCAAAAGTTTTTGATTTTTCGTTTCTTTAACGACGTATTTTTTTTTCTGGTGGAGTACCAGTTATCATTGACTCAATAATAGACATATTTACTTCTAGGCGTTTGGTGAAATATGGTAATTAAAACAGTGGTATAACCAATGTTCGAACAAGTGTTATTTCGGCTAAGTGTAACTTCGGTAATTTTTTTTCGACCAAATAAATCGTCGGAGCAACGAAAAAAAGCTAATTGATAATAGGTCAACTGATACAGTGGCAGACGTGACTTCGATGAAGTAAAAAAATACGAAACGAGAAAAGTTAAAAAGTTTTAGGTGAAATGAAATTCGGTCAAATATTTTTCGACCTTATGATAGGTAACCATTTGAGCTGTTTGGGGTGGAGACCATGGGGTCCGAGTGCCCATCTTGGTTTTCGGGACATCGCCAAGCGGCTGGTCGACTCTTCATGTGATCCGTAAGCTGGTCTACTCTTGGGTCAAAGAATTAGCATTGCCATACAATGTGGCATTAACAGAACGTTTAGGTTAAAGAAAAGTTTTCAAAGGTCTTTCACAAACCAAATGGTCAGCTCGAGCTGATGTAGTAAGCGCCTTGCATGAAAGTCATAAACAAATTATAACTTTGATGTTCATGGCCAAAGACGATCAAACTAGAGACGACGCTCTTAACACATGACCAGAAAAATGGAAAGCCTTGAATTTTTTATAATATTTAAAGGAAATTTGGAGCTTTACCTATATTGGAAAGAATAGACAAATAAGTAAATAATTATCATCAGCAAGGAACTATAACACTAGACGTTATACTAATTTGTTTAGTTCTCTTGATGATTTTATTATTAATGTCAGGGATAAAGAATCATGACGAGATCCATACATTCATTTTTATGTAAAAAATAATAATTTAGAAGGTTTAAAATATTATCCAATGTGAAGATTACATTGCCAGGAGTAGATTGATTTATTTACCATATTTTTAAACCACCGCATAATTAAAATATTTTGAAATGAAAATAACACTTTTCCGTTTCATTTCGATGCCCGTTTGGTGTTTATAAAAAAAGAAAGTCACAAGCGTCGTTAACGGATCTATCAAATTTGCAGACAAATGATGTGACAAGTGTGTGGAAAAAATAATCATTATTTGTGAGATTATTTCCCATAAAACGACGCAATTTCCGTGTAAGAACTGCGAAACGGCGACCGTCAGTGTCCCTGTTACTGTCAGTCACAGTTTCTTCTGAAATAATGAGCTTTTCGTTAAACTATTCACTTTTTTTTGCGAGATGTTAAAAATATTGTAAATGTCTAAAGCTACTCTTTAGGTACCCAAGAGTTTAATAATTATAATTTCAACTTCTCTAAACATCTTAATTTTTTTTGTACAAATCCTGCCATGATCTTTTGATTACTTCGAATCGTCCGCCAAGGAATAAAAACTCAGAATCTGACTACAAAGACCTATCTCAAATAACAAGACAAGTCGTAGAAACTCACGTCAGTTTTTTGATGGTGCCGTCAATGCTTCAAGAGAAATTAACCAGTTTGTCGCTAATGTCCATGTAAGTGAAGAAGTGGTTAAAGATTTTGCCCACCCCTTCGATCAATATTTTTAAGCACTAACCTGTGTATGCTAAAAGAGTTACTTTTTAAATTATATTATTAAATTCTTTTATTTATTTACTAGCACTTTGGCCGCGACTTCGCCCTCGTGAAAATTTTCAAGGAACCCTAATTTATTCAATGTGTAAATATAACCTATACTACTCAGAGATAATGTAGCATTCTAATGGTAAAAGAATTTTCGAAATAGTCAAAAGATTTTTGATATCAGACCAGTAGTTTTTGAGTTTATTCGTTAAAAACATACAAAAATACAAATCTTTCCTCTTTAATATTAGTGTAGATTTATTAAATACAAATAAATCTAGAACTTTACTAAACTACTTTCTTTGTCTATGCTAACAAAATAGTGCTCTGTTTAGAGTTTAGGTCATAGGGGCCCCATTATCCTATTGTGCCCAGGGCCCCC
The DNA here is from genome assembly GCA_947361185.1 of Charanyca ferruginea. Lineage (NCBI taxonomy): Eukaryota > Metazoa > Arthropoda > Insecta > Lepidoptera > Noctuidae > Charanyca > Charanyca ferruginea. Next base: position 22,084,337 of record OX376058.1, on the reverse strand, counting down.
AATAGGTTAAAGACGGCCCTGGTTCTAGGAGGGCGGGTCACTAACGGCCAAACCCAATTACCTTTTCTATCTCCAATTTTGACATACTGATAATAGAAAAACCTATCTGTCTGTGGTTATAACCTATCTGTTCCGTGGTTATAACGTCCCAATTATTTATTTGAGAGTAAGGAATCTTACCGACACACGATATCTATCGATGAGAGGGTCTGTGGCTTACTACGGATAACTATTTGTATGCAAAAGCCAAAGTATGTGTCCCAATGACGTGTCCCAACTATTTGTTTGATATGACGGTAACTAATGGTAACAAACTTGTTTATCCGCCGAATTCTAGGGATAAATGGTTTGCTTTTAAAATACACATTATTTATAATCTCATGAAACATGTCCGACTAAAGTTAAAGTACTGATTTTGAAATAGTAGGTACAGTCAACAGCAAAAGTAGATGATCAAAATCAGAAATTCAACACTAATTTAGTAACACCAATTTATATAATTTATTACTAGTTTATTTATTAAAAGTATGTGATTGTCACACACATACTTTTGAATCACTTCGACGCCACACAGTTCTGACGCGAACTCCGTTCATTACTATTGAATTTCTGATTTTGATCATCTACTTTTACTGTTGACTGTACTAGAGTTATCCCACTAGGAAAGAGCTTTTAAGGTCCAATCACATATAACCAATAAAAACCGTATTGATCGTAAGAGCAAATTAACTTGTAATGAATTTACATATAGATTCCATTTAAATAAATCCACAGCAAGTTATTTACTCAACGAAATAATTTCAAAAAAAAACATCGATATATAAGTACAAAAAAATATTTTCATGAGTTTTAAACTGTCAATTTGGTACTTGTATAATGTTCGACTCACTCCCAGAGTTTCATAATTTATGTGAACTATAACTAAATCCAGTAATTTAATTATTTAACCTTACAGAAGTTTTTTTTACAAAAATCTCGTTGTTTATGATGATGTTGGTTGTAACGAAACGCACGGGAGGGCCACCCCTATCTATTATTTCCGTCACATAGATAACCGTTATTGATAAATGTGAGACACCTTTCAAACATAGATAGAAGCATATTGTCTTTCAGCAGTAGTGATCTACATTTCAGTGAAGGTAGGTAATTGGTTTCAGCCGTAAGTAACTAGCACGTCTTAAGTTAATCTTTCGTGTTTGTTGTTTTGTTACAAATCTCATATTTGAATGGATTTCCTTATTTAATATTTTACGTATTAGAATACATGTGTAGTGTATGTACGTTTGTTTTATATTCATTATTTTTGTTTCCTCGTACCTATGTCTTTTCAGTAGGTGTCCGAAATGTATAGTTAAATAAAATTTTAATCAATCTATTCTGAACTCGTTGAATTGGATCTATATTAGTCTGTGCTGCAGTACCCCAGATTTCAATTAGGTAGTCGTTAGGTGGCTTAACTAGATAATTATAGATAAGATATCGTAGTTTTCGAGGGAGACAATTTGTTATATTGCGTAGTGCCCCTGTGAGTGAACTTAGTTTAAGTTTATTTTTTGTAGGTGTGGCTTCCAAGTTAGGTTACTATCTAAGATAAGTCCGAGATATTTTTCTTTAGGTTTTCGTCGATGTAGCTGGCCGTTTATTTTTAGTTCGATATTATCATATTTTTTTATTTTTTGCTGCAAACATTACATAATTAGTTTTTGTAATATTAATAGTTAACGGATTTGACTGAAACCACTCATTTAATAGATTAAGATCGTTTTGAGCGTCGGTTATTATAGCTTCCACTGAGCGTCCAAAGTAAAAGAGACTTGTATCGTCTGCATAAAGGGAGATGTCTCCTTTGAGACCCAAATCGCTGAGGCTATTAATATATATAAGAAACATGAGGGGGCCCAATATTGATCCCTGGGGGACGCCAAAATTCAGGACACAGGGATTGCTTTCATATTTACCTATTTTTACTATTTTTTTTCGGTTTTCCATATTATTATTATTATTATTATTTAGGTGTGTTGTTTGTTCTTCTCAGCTCGAGGCTGGTATTAGCTACATTTACGGGCCAAAGCCAAGAAAATGTAGCGTGTGGTGTGTAGATTGTGTGTTCATGATGGTGTATTGTGATGAGAATTTATTTCGTGTTCTTCTATCTGCATGAACTTTCTGACTATTCTGCAAGTGTTATATATATATATTGCAGCTTTTTGTAGGGTTACATAGAGGGTTTCTTTAAGATCTAATAATTTCAGGCTATGGAGAAGGTGATTTGGAATAACGCCTGTGGTGGAAAGGACTATTGGGACTACGTATACTTTTTCTTGCCGCCAGATTCTAGTTTATTATTATTATTATTATTATTTTCCTATGATTTAAAAAATTTAAGTGCTTTGCCTGTAACACCGCTGAGTTCTAGTTTTTTTTAATAACTTGTCGTGACTGATGGTGTCAAAGGCTTTTTTAAGATCGATAAATATACCTAAGACAACTTGTTTTTGATCAATTTTATTTTTAATTTTGGTTACAAGATTAATTGTAGCTGCGAGAGTATTTGATTGAGGTCTAAATCCATACTGTTTACGGTAAAAGAAGCCTTTTGAATTAAGGAATGACTCTAATCGGTTATAAAGAATCTTCTCAAAAACTTTAGTAATCACCGGGAGAACTGATATAGGGTGGTAATTGCACGGGTCAACTTTACTTCCGGACTTATGAATTGGTGCAACTTTTGCCAACTTTTAAATCGTGGGGAAAAATACCTCGTGCCATATGATGCCTCGTGCATTTGATTAATTTTGTACTAATACCATCAATGCCAGATGCAGTATTACAGTCCAAATTTTGTATTATGGTAATAATAACTTCCATCGTACTACTTGCTGGTTCCAGAAACTGTAATTCCGTTTTATCAGTTAGTCTACACTCTTGTAAAATTTGACTTTCTTTTGTTTTTTCAGAAATCATATTTGCTAGGGTTAAGCCAATAGTCGAAAAGTATGAGTTAAAACTTTCACAAATTTCTTTTTGGTCCGTAATAGTACCAGCTGCCGTTTCAAGTTTGTCCGGTCCAATTCTGTCACGCAGTTTGTTTTTCGACAAATTGTTTATAAGTTGCCACATTTTTCGTAGAATGTTGATCTGTACATATGTTGTTAGAAGACATTTATACTAAATGTTAGTGTCCCTGATTTTTGACTCCGTTGTGATCTCAGGTAGGTACAGTAACGTTGTGATCTCAGGTAACGTCAGGATCGAGGAGCCAAATAAAATAAGTTTATTTGCTAAATCCACTCAGTTAACTGCTCTGTCCATATGCTACAAATTCGAACACATTTACTACTAAAATAAATGTTTTTGGAGTGGAATATAAATTGACCAATTACTTTCATGGAAATTTACGCTCTTATGTATAGATTGAGAAGCCACATTAAAAGTATAGTATATTCTTGAATATCAACAGTACTGGACTCAGATTTTTAATAGGTACTATACACAATTACTACTAAATGATAAAAAATAAAATAAAAGTATTCATTAGTTATGTTCTGTGTTCCAGATGGCTCCTCAATTCAAATGTTCAGATTGAGGAGCCACCTTCATGTTCATATAACTTTTAAAGTATTATACTACAAAATCGAGGATGGGCCCTACAAAATTTTTAAGCTTAGGTACTACTAAATAAGATATTCATTTTATTAAGATACGAAAAGTGGCTCCTCAATCCTTATGGACATAAACAATCTACAAAACAATTTACATCAGGAAAAATATAATGGAAGAAGAGAAATGTGTGTGTGTGTGTGTGTGTGTGTGTGTGTGTGTGTGTGTGTGTGTGTGCGTGTGTGCGTGCGTGCGTGTGTGTGAGGATATGAGGCGTTTATAATGTGTCTGAAGTTGCTTAGGATTGGGTGCGAAGCAATTTTTCTGTTTCATCATAATATTGATCCATCAGCCACATATTTACATTGATGGTAATTCAATTTGTGCTCCTGGAGAAATGTATTAATTTGGTTATATAAACAGATAACTGAGGTAGTTAAATTGACGTTTTGCGAAGGTGGTCTTATGTCTTACTGGTGGGATACACTGTCTGCATGACGTTTGTTACTTATTTAAAGTGGATGATTTGAGTTGATGTCTTGTTAGCACGCACTGTAACACATATAGTCCTCTCACTGACAATACTTTGCTTTCCCTATAAAGTTTCATTGTTGAGTGTCTGAAGGACCTGCAAAACATATCTTTGTGAACAGCCCTCTGGGCTCATTCTAGTTTTAGAAAGTGTGATTTTCAAGCGCCACCCCATGCTGGCAAACAATATAAGATAAGAGACCTGTGTCTGTGAACAGCGAAGTTTTTTGAAAATACATATTTATGAGTTTTCGCGTTCAGGCTACAGGTTATCAATGTGGCTAAATTAATTGCTGCCTGCTATCGATTAAGTGCCAGAACGCCCTAAACATTTATACTTTTTATTCGATGCACTTACTGCTTATCCGTACAAATATTCGATTTTATAATTATTTTATTGCACAATTTTGTAGTTGCTCCATCGGCGCCCGTAGCTGCACCTCTGAACGCCGCGCCGCCCAGCTACCCTGGTGCCATGCCCGGCTACCCTGGTGCCATGTCCGGATACAATACGCCCAACGTGATGGGTGGTGCCGGCAACTGGGTAGACGCCAGAGCTGGACAGATCCCCCCCGGCGCGGTCGTTGGTGGACAGGATTTCAATGGTGAGCCATTGACAAGGAAATTTTAAAAATACCCAAAACCTCTTAATCTGGACTTCGTATCATCACCCTGAATAACATTTGTTCTACGACTTTGACCTCAACAAAATAACGTAGCCAAAAACAATTTGTTTTCGTTTATTTGAAGTCTGTAATATTTACGTATACTGCTGTATATGATAGCGAATATGATGTAGGTAGTAGGTAGGTAAGTAGGTTAATGTTTAGGCACAAGCGTGGGGTCCTAGGGTCAACGACCTTGAACATCTGGGCGGAATTCGTACCTATACTGAAGCAAACGCAGTTTGATCTAGCCGCGCATTCCGCCGGCCGAGTCAGAAAAATAATATGCAAAATTTGAAGTGTGTTTATATTTTTTGGTATGGAAAAAAAATGTTTGGAATTTTGAAAAGTCGTAGAACAAAAATGTTGTTCATGGTGATGATACGAAGTCAGGATTATGATTTTTGTTTCTTATTGTTAATTTATGTGTTTTTACCACGAAGTAAGTATAACAGAGGAGATGGCGTTATATCATTTTCCCATAGAAAGATGCGTGACACATTTTCAAGCTAAACCCTGCCCACTTCAGGTCTAGCCCTGCCCACATCTAGTCAAGCCCCCGCCTTTTTTCCTGGCGATGAATAGCAAAAGCTAAAAGCTATCATTTACTACGTGGTTTCGCTATATCATGCTAGATGTCTCTATGACAATATGTATTCGCAACACAGGGACGAACTTAGTACCTTTTTATTTTTTGCAAGGATTTTTCTTATAAACATGGATTGTGGAAATAAAAGGGATGGTGTGTCCCGAGTGTTACGCAATTAAGATGCTGTATAATACACAGCGAATCTAGTTAATTGTAGCCACGACATATTGGCTACATAAGTACATATAAATATTAAAATTAACTTATGCAAAGAAGAAAGAATAAAATACAACAAGTTTTTAATATTTTATATTTTTTTTATGTAATCAAACTATTTATATACAAACGGTCTTATTCATAAAAACTTATCGGACACTTAAAATTGTTATTCATAAACGCATTTTAGCACTAAAACGTTCTTTAAACTTACGTCTATAAAGTTATGAAAGCCAGGACCCTACTATAACAGTGCTATAGGGAAAAAATGGCTGGCGTTCGACAGATGATTCATAAAAAAAAATCATTTGGCATACAAATGTTATGTATATGTGTATGTTAACTACCTATGTGTGAAATTGTCAGTTTCGTAAACAATCGTACTTTGAGGAACTGCGGATATATTTATTTGAATTTGTATTTCTGTTTTACTAATTTAGTTTATTCTTATAAACAATGCAAGATTTACAAAGCTTGTATACTATTGAAACAATTACACATTTTGAAAACCGTCCGCTTCGAAGAATGGTTTACACAAATAGAAGCGATCCATTTCTCTTGGAAGATGAAGACTTTCGGAAGCGTTAAGACATCTTAACGAGTAGTTTAGTAACTAAATTCAGGTATAAAAATATCAGTTTAATTTATTGTTACTTATAATTTGACTTTTAGAATATCGGCGGACCACCATCTGTTTGGAATCTCTGTTTCGTTTCACGATAAAGAGTTGTAAGGTTTCTGGATCCTTGACCATTCTGTTAAAACTGAAATACAAAATATGGTTTTATTAGGTAAATAGGTACTTACTTGCACAAAATTCATCATCATTTTAGGACAGGCACCTAATTCGTAAATAATGAAAGGTCGCCACAATTTTTGGCGTTGGTTTTTGCATCAGTTTTGTATTTCCTATTTTGGGGACCCTATCACTGATCAATTATTTAAAAAACAATCTAAGAAATAAAAGAAAAAGCTAGCATAAGCATAAGACATTGAGAATGTTTACAAAACAAAACTTACTTTGAACACATTCTAGCTGAAACAGTAGGTACCTACAACCCTTCACCTCCAACTAGTTTTCATTTCTTTGCCTTTTACTGAAACTAGTCTCCGGTCTTGATTCCATTTATAATGGAAAATTAAAAATGTTATTCATATTTCGCGCGGTTGACATTTACAATATCAAAATCATTGACATGTAACATGTAGGCCATGGGTGGGTGGCCATGGTTGGGTCATGTGTATATGTAGGTATGTATGTATGTATATGTTTATGTAGGTATATGGTATCCAGATATATAATTATGTATATGAGTTTACATCTTTTTAACTTTTTAATTATTACTTTTTGTTATGCACCCGCCATATTATCTCTTCATCACCCTTGGTTGACTGGTAGAGAATGCCTAAGGCATTAAGTCCGCCTTTGTACCTTTGTGCATGAAGTATAAATAAATAAATAAATAATAAATAATGACTTTATCACGTCAAAAGTGTAGACAGATATTCTCGTTTGACGATTCGATGTGTTGGATAACTTCATTTTAATGGCAACATTTTGATTTATAACAACATTTTAGTTACAATAGGTTTAAGGAACGTTTATGGATACAAAATTTTATCAAAGGTTTTAAATGCATATAGAACATTTTTACTAATGAGTCTCTTAAACCTTCGATAAGCACTTTTTATGAATAAGACCGTTAGTCTGGCCATAAATACTGTTACAATTAAAAATAAGAAAGATATTACATTTGAATTTGGAATCTGTCATTTTTTATACGATTGTTCATTGAGTTTTCTAATTTTGGCGCCAATACATTGTACAATATTTTGCGATATTAAAATGGAGTGGGGTGAGAAAGATAACCGAATCGCTGTGATTGCATTACACAAAGTTGGTATGGAGCCAAATGCAATTTTTAAAACTCTCCATACGCTTGGTATTAGTCAAATGTTTGTGTACCGGGCTATTAATAGGTACAATGAGACCTCCTCTGTGACAGAAAAAGATCTGGCCGTCCACTTAGTGTTTGTACGAAAAAGGTGGTCAAAGCAGTAAGGGAAAGAATTCGAAGAAATACTGTCCGAAGCAAAAGATTTCATCTCGGGAGATGAAGATAGCACCCAGAACCATGTCGCGTATTTTAAAAGATGACTTAGGACTTGCAGCCTATAAGAGACGCACTGGTCATTTATTAACTGATAATTTAAAAAGAATAGGGTGGTAAAATTGAAAAGACGCACTGGTCATTTTTTTACTGATAATTTAAAAAGAAGAGGGTAGTAAAATCGAAACAACTACTGAAACGGTACGCAAAGGGAGGTCACAGCTCTTAGGAAGCTTCCCATAATTAGTCGACAAAGTGCAACGTGGGCATTATCCGACTTCAGTGATGGTTTGGTGGGGTGTTAGCTATGAAGGAGAATGAGCCCCAATACAAGTGTATCAAGATAGCATTCTAGAGAAGGTAGTTAAGCCCCTTAACAACACCATGTTCAATAACCAAGTATGGTCCTTCCAACAAGACTCTGCGCCGGGTCATAAAGCTCGGTCCACGCAGTCTTGGTTGGAAGTGAACTTTTCGGACTTCATCAGAGCTGAAGACTGGCCGTCGTCTAGTCCCGATCTTAATCCGCTGGATTATGATTTATGGTCAGTTTTTGAGAGTACGGCTTGCTCTAAACGCCATGATAATTTGGAGTCCCTAAAACAATCCATACGATTGGCAGTGAAGAATTTTCCCATGGAAAGAGTGCGTGCTTCTTCTATTGATAACTGGCCTCAACGTTTAAAGGACTGTATTGCAGCCAATTCAGACCACTTCGAATAAGCTTTTTATATTTATGTATTAAACTAACACACTGTAAAAGTAATAAATATTATTTGCAATAAAAAAAAAATTTTTTCTTCGTGACAATATTTATGGCAAGACGAGGTACATATATATGTGCAAGCTTAATATTCGTCGCCTTCTTCTAATAGTGCCTCTCCAACTAGTGAAGGTTGGCAGTCAGCTCCACGAATTTCTCTTTTTCACCAGCGAGGCGCAAAAGTTCGGCTAGACTCGCGATCCCAGTCCATTCCCTGATATTACGCAACCAAGACTTTCTTCTCCGACCTACTTTTCTTTTTCCTGCGACGATGCCAATCATTATGAGTTGCAGCAGCTCATATCTTTCGTGTCTTAGCACATGCCCTAAATATGCAACCTTTTTGTTTTTGATGGTCTGCAAAAGTTCGCGTTTTCGGTCAACCCGCCGTAGAACTTCCTCGCTGAGTCCAACTTATAGCCAACATGCGTCGTAAGGGGAACTTAAAGTTTCGTTTACATAGGACCTTGTTTATGTTTTTGCTATTTGACACTTCTAGCTATTTCAATCCTAGTTTTTATCTCTAGTGCGCTGTCCCAGCTGTCAGTGAGCCAAGTGCCTAAGTATTTCAAATCATTTATTTCAATTAGACCATTAAAAGGCACTTTTGAACGTCGTAATGTAAAATTTGAATCTAGTTGCCCATTCCAAATGGTAGTTTCGTATGGAGAAGAATGGGTAAGAAACTCCATACATACTCTTTTAAAAAAACGGTGTTTACAATATTTTCATTTACAAGAATGAGTATGTTATGTGAATACGATGTACCTTGTATAAAAATCACTATATCTTATATATAAAAATCTTCTGTTCGTGTGTATGAAAGTGGACTCCTCCTAATTGGCTGGATCGATTTTGGTGAATTTTCTTGTGTGTGTTCCAGTGGATTCGACAATGGTTTAGATTCACCATAGGACCCGGTAGTTGTAATATAAAATGAATTATGTAAAGCAAAACATCTTTTTCCTAAAACGATATTGCGCCGGAAATCAAGGAACTTTTTGGTCTCCATTTTATTTTAATAAGGGTCATTAAAAAAAATTAGGGAAAATTAAATTATAAAGTTATGACCCTGGTTTTTTGTTTCGCTACCTCACACTAGATGGCATACTGAACTAGAAACGAAAAAAAAAATTAAAACAGCAATACGATACTTTTAGTCGACAAAATAGGATCAAGATAATCTAAAATGTATTTATAAACATACATAATAGTTTTAAACCTATTAATAATTATATTTCCACATAGTTTTTTTAACTTAATGGTGGCTCCCTCTTGTTTCGAGTAGTAGAATATCTATGACAATTACGGTTTTTTCTAGAACTTTGCTGATGAATTACGCAAAAAAAATGTCTACCGGTGCGATAAGAGGCCTTATGTGGCATCAGAATGTTTATTGGTATAGGTTTAGCAATTAAGCACATAACATTTAATGTTTTAATTTTTATAAATAGAGTAATTACTAAAAAAATTATTAAAACTGGAATGTCCGAAATGTCTGGTGCACAAGACGGCTATAGATCTAATGACCGAAGCCACGCCCACTTTGATGACGTTATTGCACCAGTGCGTGTCACGGTGCACCGGTGCTATGGGTATCTCCTCTAGTATACTTACTTCGTGGATTTTACTAACAATTATTGTCTATTAATACGAAACATGATTTATTGTGTGTGCACACTGATTTGTGGTTGTTTTTTTCGATAATTGTTATCGATGGTTTTATTGAAAACAATTGTTTTTTTTATTGAAAACAATTGTTTTTTTTATTGAAAACAATTGTTTTTTATTTATTCAAAACAATTGTTTTTTTTTTATTTATTTATTAAACTTTATGCATGACGGCGCGTTTGATTATTTGAAGATTATTTAAGAGTGAATCTCAACCGGATATGACAAACGTCATCTGTCAAAGTTATCGGTTGTCATTCACTCTGACGCAACACCAAGAGCTAGTGTGGGGGAGAGCGAACGGCGCGGCCGACAGTCCAGTTGGAATCGTCGCGGCAATCCGTTCGCATCTCAAATAGGTGCTACGTTTTTGGTGGAGTGTCTAGTGATTCAGTGTTCCTAATAATTTTGTAATAAGGTCCTGATTATATTTTGTGCGAAATACGTCGTTTAGTTCTCCTAGCCCGATAACCCACGTGTTAGTGAAATTGACTATGGATCCGAATGATATTGTGGAACGTCCTGACGTCCCTTTATGCACATAATGTATAAAAACATTGTACAAAGGCGGACTTAATGCCTTGGGCATTTTCTACCAATCTACCTTAGGGTGATACAGAGACAAAACATGGTAGATGCAAAGATACTTATTTACTATAATGAAATAATAAATACATATATACATACATACAAACAAAATATACAAAGTAGAGTGCTAAAAAACATAGATACAGTAATACAACAAATTAAAGTCTGCCAACTTCTTATGAAAGTGTTCGCGAGCTTTCACTTTAAAAGTAAACCGACTGGTGGCCATCCTGATGTTCTGAGGAAGTGCATTCCAAAGGAAAACCGCCTGGACAGGAAAAGAAGATTTAAGAAAACCAGAGCGGTGAGAAGGACATCTTTGAAGACGATTATTGGAGGAACGAAGGTTCTTGGTGTGCGCAGAGCATAAATACTGAAGGTGAGAAGTCAAGTAGAAAGGAGAACTGGGTTTGTCTAGAAGAGAAAACAAGGTTGTCAAAGCCCTTAACACTCTGCGCTCTCTGATGGGTAACTATTTTAAGAACGACCGATGTGTGGACACATGATCATACTTACGGAGATAAATACGAATCGAATGCAGTTATTAAGAAATCGGTCAAGTTTATTGAGGAGATCTGCATTCAGGTCGTAGTAACACACATCACCATAATCAAGTATGGGGAAGATAAGGGACTGTACTAGCATTGCCTTTAAGTGTGAATGGAGAATATTTTTGAATCGATAAAGCGACCGCAAAGTCCCAGTGACTTTTTTGCTCACACTCGCGACCTGCTTACGCCAGCCTAGGCAAGTGTCAACGTACAAACCCAAATCCTTGACGTCGGAACTAAACGGAATAACTTTGCCATCAATGGTTATCGGCGGCACCGCTAAACCTTCGCAAGCTATGGGTGCTCCCTATAATAATAGCCTTGTTGACACGTTACTTTGAATGTAAAACGAATTACTTTATGAAATCACTATTGTTTACGGATTATTATCATTATCTCGTTATTTGGTTGCCTTCGGTGGCAATTTTTTTTTTATTATTTCGGCGTTACTTTCATGAAATATCAAATCTAGAGTTAATTTAAAACATATTAATAGAAGAGGGAATCGTATAAACCGAATGGATATGAAGGGATTAATTTTTTTTTAAATAGTGTTCACCGAAATCAATATTTTTATCACCGACATCAAATATATAAAATAATTGATATTTTGAAGACTATTTTTTTTTATATTTACTGCCTAAGTACTACCATGAGCATAATTATGGCCTGGGAGGAAAATAATTGCAGGTTGATCACTACATATAAATCAAAGTCCCTTGCCGCGTCTGTCTGTTCCTATGTATGCTTAGATCTTTAAAACTACACAACGGATTTTGATACGGGTTTTTTAAAATAGATAGAGGGATTCAAGAGGAAGGTTTAAGAACTTAATTAGTCAAGCGGGTGAAACCACGGGCTAGTGTTACCATAAAACATATTATTTTATCAAGACTAATGTGCAATTTACGCGCAAAACGAGGGTTCGCAAAGAATGCGTTTCTTGGGCAAAGCCGAATGACAGAACTGAAGATAGAAAACGGCAGTGTCATCATCGAAACCTAAGATTCTAAAAGAGCTAGAGAGGTTTTATAGACAGTTTGTACACCACGACACTACAGCCCATTGTCAGTTCAGTTTAGGACACCAGAGCGATACTGACCCGACATTACACTGAGGATATCCCAGACATCAGCCTGTATGAGATAAGAATGGCCCTCCGACAGCTTAAGAACAACAAGGCGCCAGGCGATGATGGAAATAAGACGGAATTTCTGCGATCAGGTGGAAAACCAGTACCTACTTTTAGTCCTCCAGAAGTTGTTTGATTCCGTCATACTCGAAGGTACTATGCCAGAAGCATGGCAAAGGAGCATGGTGGTGCTCTTCTTTAAAAAAGGTGATAATACCTTATTGAAGAATTATAGACCCATTTTACTCCTGAGCCATGTGTACAAGTTGTTCTCGAGGGTCATCACGAATCGCTTCGAACACAGGTTTGATGACTTCCAGCCTCACGAACAAGCTGGTTTCCGAAAAGGCTTCAGCTCCATACAGCACATCCATATGCTCCGCCAGATTATACAGAAGACTGAGGAATATAATCGGCCACTATGTCAAGCGTTTGTAGACTATGAAAAAGCCTTCGATTTAATCGAAACTTGGGCGGTGTTAGTCTCCTCGGCGATGCCGTATTGACTATAGATATATCGCAATGTTGGAGTGTTTATATAGAATTGCCACTATGTCGATCCGATTACAGAGCACGAAACCAATCCAGTTGCAAAGAGGCGTCAGACAGAGAGATGTCATTTCTCCGAAACTGTTCACTTACGCACTGGAGGACGTTTTCAAGCTCTTAGACTGGGTTGGATGTGGCATCAACGTCAATGGCGAATACATCACTCATCCTCGTTTCGCGGATGATATAGTCATCATGGCTGAATCGATAGAGGACATTAACACTATGCCGGTAATTGTTGGGAACGATATTCTCGAAGTTGTGGAACACTATCTTTACCTTGGACAAACTGTCCAACTTGGTAGGTTCAACTTCGATAAAGAGGTCGCCCGAAGAATCCAACTCGGATGGGCAACGTTCGGAAAACTACGAGATATCTTTTCGTCCAAAATTCCACAGTGCCTAAAGACGAGGGCTTATAACCAGTGTGTGATGCCAATGATGACATATGGCACAGAAACGTGGTCCTTAACTGCTGGTCTTCTAGAGAAGCTCGGAGTCACGCAGCGAGCCATGGAGAAAGCTAGGCTCGGAGTTTCTTTGCGCGATAGAATCCGGAATGAGAAAATTCGACAAAGAACTAAGGTCACCGACATAGCATAGCTCTCAGAATATGCAAGTTGAAGTGGCAATGGGCTGGCCACATCGCTCGAAGAACCGATAACCAATGGGGAAGAAAGGTTCTCGAGTGGCGACCACGAACCTGAAGACGCAGCGTTGGCGGAGGCCTTCCCACCAGATGGACCGACGACATTGTCAAGGTCGCGGGTAACCGGTGGATGCAAGCGGCAGGTTGCCGCTCGTTGTGGCGTTCCATCTGGGTGGCCTATGTTCAACAGTGGACGTCTATCGGATGATGATGATGTACGATATTTGAAAAATTGCAAAACTCCACTTTGATTGGAAGCGTTTATTTTAATTTTAGTTCTACTAATATATTATATTATGTTTGTTCACTTTTGATGCTAGCGCTGCGACGTCGTTCAGCCAATCTCTTTTAGACCAACTGATCTCCTCTGCCATAACCACAAAACTGAAACAAGATAAGAGGTGATGAAATAGTTAAATTAACGATATTGAAATGTAAATAAATAACTATTGATTGATTTCGGTGATTTTAAATTTTATTTCGGTGCACCTATTTCCACCGAAAACACCGAAATCAATGTCATTGTAATCAAAATAATTAGCAAAATCCTAGATATCTTCAAAAGTACCCCAAATTTTTAATATTGGTCTCTTCTATTGTAATCTAATACATGTACATACTTTTATACTTTAAAACCATTAATTCAAATAGTTTTGGATGAAATGAATTCACCGAAATCAACTTTAGAGGTATACCAAGCCACCGAAAACGATTACGTACCTTAATAAAAGAGGGGCGCGGAGACGCACAGGTGTGCTGTCCTTACCATCGATGCGGCGCAACTGGCAGTTTGCATTACTCAAACAAATATTCTCGCAGTTACAGAGTACAGGATTATATGAACGAATCGGTGCGCGCCACTGATATCAATGCTAAACGTCGGACGTGAAGACAATCAGTTGTAACTTGTCTACTAAGACCTATTATGGTTTGGTAATATTGTAAATTGACTTAATAACAATATAGTTGTTTGTGAACGCAAAATAGTGCCGTGTATAGAAGAAAAAAAGAAAAAAAAAACTATTTCCGCCGCAATACGGGGCCGGGCGCGGCACAGAGGTAAATTTTTTCAAGGTTTTTATTTTTTTAAACCATTTTATATTTAATTTATTTAAAAAAGAACACAGGCCCCTCCTAATATTTTGTTCGTATCTGTTTTGGAAAAAAAATCAAATTGATAGTCATCCATTTCGTACTGAATTTCGAGCCGGACACGCCTATTTCAGTCGTCTTAGAATGACCTTTATTCATGACAATAATTATTGTGTTATTTGATTACTTTATAATGGAATCTTATTTGATTTAGCACATTTTAGTGTTTTGTATCAAGTAAACGCGTGACGCACTTCCGTGCGCCAATGGACAGACTTGTATGGAGAGCTTGCAAGGGCACATCGTCTTATAAAAGAGCGTGCACTCCGTAAGTATGGCAGTCGATCCTAGGATTCGACACAGTAAAGAGTTCCGGCTCCCGACAATACTGTCGGTTTACCTGGTACACTGTTTTACTGGCGCTTGCTGGTAGCGAGCGATACACTGTGTATTTGGGTGGCTTATGCTACTGTACGAACTATAAACCTTAAGGGTTTGTTCGTTTATCATTGGGTGGCTTAGGCTGCTGTACGAACTGTAAAACCTTAAGGGATTGTTCGCTTATCATTGGGTGGCTTAGGCTGCTGTACGAACTATAAACCTTAAGGGTTTGTTCGTTTATCATTGGGTGGCTTATGCTGCTGTACGAACTGTAAACCTTAAGGGTTTGTTCGTTTATCATTGGGTGGCTTGGCCACTGTACGAACTGTGGGACCTTAATGGTCTGTTCGATAAACTGTATGGTTGCTGTACCTTTAACTGACTTACAGGTCTTGTTTATCCCTAATGGGATAATGAGAACGCCTATAGTCCTGACGATGTACTGTACCGCTCGGCACACCTCGCTCGCTCGTCCTGATGATCCTACATATACTTTTTATTCAATGCACTTTCTGCTTATCCGTCCATGTGCTTTGCAAATATTCGATTATATAATTATTTTTTTTGCACAATTTTGTAGTTGCTCCATCGGCGCCCGTGGCTGCACCTCTGTACGCCGGCGCCGCGCCGCCTGGCTACCCTGGGGCCATGCCCGGATACAATGCGCCCAACGGGATGGGTGGTGCCGGCAACCGGGTAGACGCCAGAGCTGGACAGATCCCTCCCAACGCGGTCGCTGGTGGACAGGACTTCAATGGTGAACCATTGTATACTTTTTATTCGATGCACTTTCTGCTTATCCGTCCATGTGCTTTGCAAATATTCGATTTTGTAATTATTTTATTGCACAATTTTGTAGTTGCTCGATGGGTGCCCCTGGCTGCATCTCTGTTCGCCGCACTGCCCGGCCTCCTTGGTGCCACGCCCGGCGTCCTTGGTGCCACGCCCGCATTCAATGCGCCCAACGTGATGGGTGGTGCCGACAACTGGGTAGACGCCAGAGCTGGACGGATCCCCCCCGGCGCGGTCGTTGGTGGACGTGACTGCAATGGTGAAACATTGTACGTAGCCAGGGCACGGCACCAGGGAGGTGTGATTCCCGGAAAACTTTGCGCTTCGCATGGACACGCTTGTATTCCGTGGGGCGGTAAGGAACACCTCAAACGTGAATACCAGGTAGGTTTCACGAATAATAAGTACTTTTGAAACCTGTAACTTCATAATAAAGCATCAACCTTTAAGCAAAGCTTGAATTTTCTAAATTCTAGATCAAAGGATAGAAGATAGCCATACCTACTTAGGTAATAATTTGATGATCATGACCTGAGGCAGCCAAAGTAAATTTTACAGAATTAAAAAATATTTATATCTGTATTATTTTCGTACTACTAGGTGCTGGTAGGTGGCCCCAACAACTGGGTGCGCGTAAAAGGCGCGAACGTGCCTCCTGGAGCGTTCCGCGGCGGTCAGTCCGAAAATGGCGAGCCCCTGTACGTGGGCCGCGTGTACCACAAGGGTAGCCTGACCACCGGCAAGGTTCAGAAGTCACATGGTGTCTGCTACATCTCCTTCGGTGGACGGGAACTCGGCTTCCGCGACTACGAAGTCCTCGTGTCCTAAATAAGAAAACACAAAGCAGTTAATGAATCTCAAGATTTATGTATACGTGTAACTTAGGAAAACTGCTTTCACAATTAAATAAGTAAATGGTGCATTTATGTACCTAAATGATACATAAAGTTATGTCACGCTGTGCCTGTTCGTACATATGTTAATAGTTTAAATGCGCTGCTTATTATTATTTTGTCTGGTGTTGAAATGGAATGAAATGGACTGGATTGTGTGACACAATCTAAATGTAATATTTTTATTAAATTACTATAAAATTCCTATTTACCGATTTATTTTAACGTGTTTTATTATGGTAACCCTAAAATTAAGAGACAGTGACATACACTATAATACCCCCCCATGTTATTGACATTGGACGAACCGATTAGGTAAGTATAGTTACTTACAAAGAGAATAAAAATAGTCTTTGGTTACTTACCTAATTTATGATTTTTTAAACTGCAGTCTAGACTGCAGTTTAAAAATTCCTAAATGAATGAAACGTATTTTGAAAGATTTAGGAAAATAATAATATTGCTGCATCCCTTACTTGTAATACAAGCATAGGTGTAGTGATGTGCATGTGGATTGAGTGATCCTCTCTTCAAACTTAACAAAAATCGAGGAAGGTTTAGTTAAAAATAGTTAAAACATTATGGCGATGTTAAAAATTTATTAAACCTGAGATAAAATTGATATGGACAATAAAGTGTATCACTCAAAAACGGCTATGAAGTAAATCTCAACAAAAACTTACTCTACTGACTCTCTCTCTCTCTCTCTCTCTCTCTCTACTCTCTCTCTCTCTACTCTCTCTCTCTCTCTCTCTCTCTCTCTCTCTCTTCTCTCTAAGTTTATATCTCAAATACTTGTTAACAAATTGTCACAATATTTTTTAAAGCCAAGGCTTTTAAAGCTAATTCCAAGCATCTTTGACAGTATTATTGGATCACTCAGTTCAGACACCATTTATTTGGTCTGAGAGATCGTTGTATTAAGATTTTGGTTGACTTTTCCAGTTACATTTATTTTTTATCCTAAAATGTATGTTCCGGTTATATTTGTACAATAAAAATCGTAACACAAATACCTTTTGTTAAAAAGTTATGGGTACTTAAATTTTTTACATTTGCTGAACTGGGTGATCCTTATGAATACTTATACGTAACTACCTGTGTCGTATTGATTTACACAAACTACGATTAGGTTTTGTACAACTTCATGATTAAAGTTTTACATAACAATCATTTACTTATACACCTTAATTTACGAGATATTCGATTTTGTATTTTATTGTTAGGGAAAAGTGCAGTAGGGTGACCATATATGATAATAATATATGAGCTCACCGGAAATTAAAATGATATATGTATATTTATTTACGCAAATCTCACCTACAAACCATTACAGATCTGCGATCCAATGCAATACAGAAGTCTTACATGTTAAATCCTTAATCTACATCCTAAAAATTACATACCTACTGTATCCTAAATCTTAACCTATCTAAATAACATCATCATTTCAGCCGAAAGACGTCCACTGCTGGACATAGGCCTCCCCCAAGTGGCGCCACATTGACCGGTCCCGTGCGACTCGCATCCAGCGGGTCCCCGCAACCTTTACCAGGTCATCGGTCCACCTAGTGGGAGGCCTTCCAACGCAACGTCTTCCGGTTCGCGGTCGCCACTAGAACTTTTCGGCCCCATCGGCCATCTGTTCTGCGAGCAATGTGCCCTGCCCACTGCCACTTAACTTTGGCAATTCTTCGGGCTACGTCGGTAACCTTGGTTCTCTTGCGGATATCCTCATTTCTGATTTTATCACGCAAGGAAACTACGAGCATAGCCCTCTCCATTGCCCTTTGAGTGACTTTAAGCCTTCTGATTAGGCCCATTGTGAGCGACCACGTTTCGGTCCCGTATGTAATCACTGGCAACACACACTGGTCATAGACTTTCGTCTTGAGACACTGCGGTACGTTGGACGAGAAGATACCACGCAACTTCCCGAACGCTGCCCAGCCGAGTCGGATTCGACGGTTGACCTCTTTCTCGAAGTTAGACCTACCTAACTGGACCGTTTGTCCCAGGTAGACATAATCGTCTACAACTTCGAGTGCAGAGTCTCCGATCTTGATAGGAGAGGGTGTTACATGGGCATTCAACATGACCTTGGTTTTGTCCATGTTCATTTTAAGACCCACTCTTTCGGAAGCTCTACTGAGGTCATCGAGCATTGTACTAAGGTCCTCCATGGTCTCAGCCATGACCACTATATCGTTGGCAAACCGAAGGTGAGAGATGTACTCGCCATTGACGTTGATGCCTAGCCCACTCCAGTCCAGAAACTTGAAGACATCCTCCAATGCAGCGGTGAACAGTTTCGGAGATATGACGTCTCCCTGTCTCACACCTCGCTGCAGAAGGATAGGTTCCGAGGTCTGGTTCTGAAGTTGGACTGACATGGTGGTATATACCGATAGTCGATTTGGCACCGTTGGAGAGACTGCAGTACAGCCCAAGTCTCGATCGAATCAAATGCTTTCTCGTAGTCCACAAACGCTAAACAGAGAGGCAGGTTATACTCTTCGGTCTTCTGTATAACCTGCCACAGCGTATGTATGTGGTCTACGGTGGTAAAGCCTTTTCGGAAACCGGCTTGTTCGGAGGCTGGAAGTCGTCAAACCTGCGCGCGAGACGATTCGTGATGACTCTTGAAAACAACTTGTAGACATGGCTCAGAAGTGAGATGGGCCTATAGTTCTTCAACCGAGCATTGTCGCCCTTTTTGAAGAAGAGTACCACCACACCTCTGCACCATGCCTGTGGCGTTTTTCCCTCGAGTATGACGGAATCAAACAGCTTCTGAAGGGCCATAAGCACTGGTTTTCCACCCGTCTTCAGGAGTTCGGCCGTAATTCTATCATCACCCGGTGCCTTGTTGTTTTTAAGCTATTTCAGAGCCATCCTAATCTCGTACAGGCTGACGTCCGGGATGTCTTCGGTATAGTGTCGGGTTAGTCTAGCTCTTGGGTCGTTCGCTAGATCTACAACGGGTTTACTGGTTGACGTGTACAACTGCCCATATAATCTCTCGATCTCCCTCAGAAGCTCCAGTTTGACGGACACAATCCTGCCATCGTCGGTCTTCAGTTTCGTGAGCTGGGTCTGCCCAATAGCCAGATCCCTTGCAAATACCTTGGAGCCTTTATTCCTCTCAATTGCATCTTTAATACGTGTAACAATTCTACTGCTTTTAAGAAATAAAAATAGAGTAGACTTGTTCGTTAAAATTTAATAGCTCTCACAAGAATGCGATGAGTATAAAAACAGAGATATTAAAAACACTAACCTAGACGCACTAAGTAGTGGCAGAGACTGCCGAGGCTCCACAGCCTGGCCGGGAAACAGGATCGGCCGAAGATAAGACTGCCGCGGTCGGCTCCTACCTTTGGGACGGAGGTCCTCGGGGAATCCTAACAGTAGGACCCGCCCTGGGAGCAGCAGGCACGCGACAGCTCGATGGCACGACTCAGGACTGTTACCGACTTTTGGTTGTGGACCGGTAGACTTTTAAGTAATTCAGCGTGTTACTTAATGGACAGCGAGATCTAGACTGACCCATTTGACAGATTTCTTTCCAGTCGGCTCTTCCGAAATTCATATTATTTTCCAAGTATGAATTTTATTTCTGGAACGCCCGTATCGTCATATAGCGGGGTATTAAGTACCGGCCAGGCTCAATATTTTATTGTAGTCTGCCAGTTATTTTTATTCGGTTAGTGCGTAAAGGATTTTTAAGAACACCAGATACATTAGCGGGTGTCCAGCTGTTTGGTATAAAATACAGCAATACACACATATATTCGACTATCAATTTAACAGTTTGAAGGTTTTAAGTTACCATGCCAAAAACTAATTAAAAAGAAATACTGACAATTGTCAAGGTTGACAACTGTCATTGACAAACATGTCACAACAAAACATTATTTATTTTCCAGATTTATAAAAAGAAACTATAATATATTTAATTAGCAGACACACAGTCTTTATGCTCGATGGACAATGATGTAAGTACTTTTAGTTTATATTTTGCATAATAAAAGATTCCAAGAATCTATAAAAACAAGTACACTTGGGAGCAAATAAATCGAGCCACTTCCTTTTTCACGCATTATGGTAATTATTTTTGGTATTAAGGAACGCATCGATTCGAAACATATATCGCCTAAAAGGGTATTTAATAACCTTTACAAT
Organism: Charanyca ferruginea; assembly: GCA_947361185.1. NCBI lineage: Eukaryota > Metazoa > Arthropoda > Insecta > Lepidoptera > Noctuidae > Charanyca > Charanyca ferruginea. The sequence continues at coordinate 22,063,379 of OX376058.1, read as the reverse complement.
GAGGGTAGTTAGTTGTCAAAATTTCATTTTTATTAAAGTTTAAAGGGTAGAATAAAATTATCGCATTTAATTTGCTTATGACATTTTTATTGTACTCTGTTAAGAAAAGATTAAATTTGAGGTTTTTGTTAATCATACCCATATTACTTGTTATTGTTGTCTTTATCTGTGTCTGTGTAATCAAAATAACCTGATAAAATGGATACTACACCGACGGAAGCTGCCCAAGTTGTAGCTTTACTTGAGGTTGGACACGGACAACGTGAAGTGGCACGCAGACTTCATTTGAGTCGTTCAAAGGTACAGCGGGTATACCGCAGGTATCTGGAGACTGGTGCTTTTGTTCGGCGACCTGGAACTGGCTGACCACGGGCAACAACAGAACGTGACGACCGCTTTATTGCAACCAATTCGTTGCGCGACCGTGGACTTAATGCTGTTCAGCTACAGCAAGCGTTACGTGACGTTCGAGGAGTCGCAATCAGTAGGTGGACAGTGAGACGAAGACTAAAAGAACGAAATTTAACATCACACAAACCAGCAACTGGCCCAAAATTGACTGTAGCTCATCGCCGATCTCGCTTGGAGTTTGCTCGAGAACACATTAATTGGACGTTAGAAGACTGGAGGTCAGTTTTGTTTTCTGACGAGTCAAGAATCTGTCTTTTTAGCAATGACGGGAGAAACCGAGTGTATAGACGTCCTGGTGAAAGATTTGCCCAATGTTGCATTCGAGAAACGGTGAGTTTTGGTGGGTGTTCTTGTATGGTGTGGGGAGGAATTTCTCTAGACGGAAAAACGGAACTTGTCTTCGTCGACCCCGCCAACGATGGCAGTGGTAGACGTGGATTAACAGCTGACCGATACATAACTGACATTCTTGAAAACCACGTAATGCCGTATGCTGGTTTTGTCGGAGAAAATTTCTTGTTTATGCATGACAATGCGAGACCTCATACCGCGCAGATCGTTACGGAATACTTGTCTGCGATCGGGATTCAACAAATGGTATGGCCAGCACGAAGTCCCGATTTGAACCCGATCGAACACCTATGGGACGAGCTAAAACGGAGAGTCCGAGCCAGGGTTCCCGCTGTTTCATCCATTCCCGAGCTTAAAGTCGCTGTGCTTGAAGAGTGGGAGAACATACCACAATATGTCATCGTAACGCTGATCAGATTGATGACTAATAGGCTACAAGAATGTATCAGGGCCCGGGGGGGTAATACCAGTTATTAAGAATATTTTTTTTGCAATAATTTTGTTTTTTATTGTTTTTATGGACTGTTTTAGCCCTACTAAATTTTCTATCAAAATTACCATTTTTCTTGCAGAGCCAATAATTTATCATTCAATAAGGTTATTATTCAATAATTTACCCTCATTGTAAAGGTTATTAACTAAACTTTTAGGCGATATATAGTTCGAATTGATACGTTCCATATTACCAAAAATATTTACCATTTTACGTGAAAAAAGGTAGTGGCTCGATTTATTTGCTCCCAAGTGTATTATAAAATGTAAACAGCAATTGTAAAAAATGATTGCATGCTTATAAAAAGTAAATATAGCATGTGTAAACATATACTATACACGTTCGGTATTAAAGCGGCGGAGGTCGCTCTTCAAGGAATTAGAGATCCGTCTATTGAGCTGCCGGTTTTTACATGAGCTTGAGAGTACGATCAGAGAGTTTTTTATTTTTATTTGCACGACGTGTCTTGAAGAACTTAGACCCAGTCGTATGGACAGTTTCCACGGCTAGGACTTTCCTAGGCACTCGAAACGATTCTGGAGTTCGAGCTGAAAGCTCTCGGGGTTTTGAATCTGGACCTGTGCTAGACGGAGCGTAGACTTCATCAGTCGAGACCTTTCAAGCTTCATATTGATGTTCAATGTGCCTCTTACCATGCGATGATCGCTCCCGGTTTTCATCGAATTGATCACAGAGATATCATTGAACAGTTGCTTCTTGGTTGACATGATGAAGTCAATCTCATTTTTAGTTGCACCATCAGGGCTCTGCCAGGTCCACTTTCTGTGCTCACGCTTTCTGAAGAAGGAGTTCGTCATATAGAGGCCCTCCATAAACTAGCCAGTTGGTGACCCCGGCGATTCCGACGTCCAAACCCAAATTGCCCCACATGCAGCTCATCACCGTCTCGTTTGTCCAGTTTCGCGTTAAAGTCCCCCATGACAACGGTGAAGCGAGTTTTGAAACCATGCATGGCTTTAGAGATATCCTCATACATGGTCTCCACTTCGTCGTCGGGGTATGCCGAGGTCGGGGCGTAGACCTGTATGACCTTCAGCGAATATCTTGAGGATATTCTGAGTATAAGGTACGCCACCCTGGTCGACACCCTCTCGATCTTCACCACGTTGTTCACGAAGGACCTGTGGACGATAAACCCAACACCACCCTGGGACTGCCGGTCACCCTCACGGAAATAGAGCAGGTTGCCGGATTTCAGGGTTATCGTGTCCTACCCCTCTCTTCGGACTTCAGATAATCCCACTATACTCCATCGCAGCCTGCTCAATTCCTCTTCGAGGTCCGTTATATTCTCGTCGGTCCGGAGTGTACGCGTGTTGTATGTTGCCAGGTCAAGTCGTCGGTGTAGGCAGCCTGATCCCTTCCGGAGATTCTTCGCACCCCTTGCCACGCCGTAACCTCGACCGCTGCCATAGTCGAAGCTAGACGAGCTGCCGGGTACTAGGGGCCGTTTTTGTGTTGCGCTATTCATTTTTGGGGGGGTTTTGCCAAAAAATGTAATCGCCACGCTTGACAGGCGGGTTGGCGATCGCAGTATGGTTGTTACAAAGGCACAGAGAACGCTGCTGCCCATTCTCTGGTAAGTCCCTTAGTCGCCTTTTACGACACCTACGGGAAGATATGGGATGGTGCTATTCTTTACGTCCGACACCATACGGACGTCTAAATAACATATTATATAATATATAAAAAATCGTATATATAAAAAAATTCTGTGCGTGTGTAAGAAAGTGAACAGCTCCTAAACGGCTGTACCGATTTTGATGAAATTTTTGTGTGTGTTCCAGTAAATTCGAGAATGGTTTAGATCTACAATTGGACCCGGTAGGTGGCTCAGCAGTCGAGTTGTAGGACTTTTTTATTTTAAAGGCAGGACAACGTTTGCCAGGCCCGCTAGCTAGTACATCTATAAATATTAAAGTGAATCGCCGAAATGTATGTAAGCGCATAACTTCCAAACGACTGGACCAAATTGGATAATTCTTTTTTTTGTGTTCGTTATTGTCAGGAGGTTTGTACATTATACAAAGTGGTACTGGATGTAGGACTTTAAATTAAAACGAGCACAGTATTAGTTCATTGAAACATTTTAAAACACGATTATTAGTAGTAAATGGTTTATTTTAAAATAAATTGCAATTTTCAAACAAAATAAATAGCAGAATCAACTGCATAAAAAGGAAACAAGCTCTATCTACAAAAACTAACTTATCAAACCAGGTCATAAAATCGATGTTGTCAAAAAAGTTAGTCACCGTATTTCTCAAATTTCTCCTCAGAAATAAATATTTGGAAGTTATCCGGATCATCGGTTAAACAAACAAAAAACATCGCCTGGTACGTGAAAAAAAGATTTTACAATCACACAAATATATTAAAATTTAAATCTAAATTACAGGAAATAAATTGGAGTGATATCATAACAACTGAAAAAGATATGAACAGTAATTATGAAGCTTTTAATGACACACTCATTAACATATTAAATCAATGCATGCCATTAAATAAATTAAAGTTAAAACCAAGTTAAAAAAAATACTGGCTCACCGTGGGTATAAAAAGCTCTTGCAACAATAAAAGATTATTAAAAATACTTATAACTAAAACAAACAATCCCATATTAACCCAACATTACAAAAAGTATGAAAAAATTCTAAAGAAGACGGTAACGATAGCAAAAAAACTACACTACAAAAATAAAATGACTAAATCTAATAATAAAGTTAAGACAATGTGGAGCATAGTAAATGAACGTACAAACAAAAAAAATAACAAGTGAGAAGTGGAACATAACCTTACAAATGAATAATAGCGTAACTTCCAAACCCAAAGAGGTAGCAAACATATTTAATGACTTTTTTGCTTCTATCGGGGAGGCGACAAATAACTTAACCGGCAAACCAAAAGGATTTCCAGTTATTTGCCCTACGGAGAATACAATCTTCCTCAGTCCAATTGATCCTTACGAGGTGAACACATTAATAAAAAATTTGAAAAATAAAAAAAGTCACGGCGTTGATGAACTTCCACCTACCTTATTAAGACAATGTGCAGACGAATTAACCTTACCATTTTATAAACTATTAAACCAATCATTTGAAGAAGGAGTTTTTCCCAATTTCTTAAAAAAAGCTCTTATAAAACCTATTCATAAAAAGAATTGCAAGAGTGATCCGAATAATTACCGCCCCATTGCCCTCTTACCGACAGCTTCCAAAATGTTCGAAAAAGCAATGTGTAATAGAGTACCTATATAGTTTTTGTGAAAAATATCATATATTTCATGACTGCCAACACGGCTTCCGAAAAAACCGTTCCACTATCTTAGCCGTTTACAAATATATTCAAAAAGCCCTCGATATAATAAATGATAAAAAGTACGCGATAGGACTTTTGCTTGATATGACCAAAGCATATGATAAAGTGCAATTTGAAATATTATTAAATAAACTATATAGTATAGGACTCCGCGGTAAATGTTATGACTGGTTTGTATCTTATTTGAAACATAGGGAACAAATAGTTGAAATCGAACATTACAACAACAGCAAAAATGAAATAGAATTAATCAGATCCGACAGCAAACAAATCACCGCCTCAATCCCGCAAGGAAGCGTAATAGGGTGTTTCCTATTTCTTGTTTACGTAAATGACCTCCCTAAAAATATAAATGAACCATGTGTCCTGTTTGCGGATGACATATCTATACTGACCTCATGCGAAAATAACACACATTTAAATGATAAATTAAATTCCATACTAGATTCTACAATGAATTGAATGTCTGAACACAACCTAGAAATTAATTTCGAGAAAACTAAAATAATTCCATTCCACCCTCGCCAAAAAATACCAATAAATATAAACTTTAGCTTTAAAAATAATACATTAGAAGTAGTTGATAAATTCACCCTACTAGGCTTGAACATTGATACTCACATAAATTGGAAGTCACACATTCAGAAAGTAAGGACAAAAATATCTAAATTCTCATACGCCCTCCGCGAGATCAAAAAAACTACAGACCTAAAAACCGCACTAGTAACGTACTATGCGTACGCCTACGCATGGCTCAAGTACGGCATCATCTTATGGGGCAACAGCACTGACGCGCCCACGCTATTTACCTTACAAAAAAAACTAATAAGAATCATAGTAAATATCGAAGTAACCGATAGTTGTAAACCCCACTTTCAGGAACTAAAGATTTTATCCCTACCCTGTCTATATATATTTGAAGTTTGTAAGTTCGTGCGTAAGTACCCAGAATTCTTTACAAAAAGAGAGGACATACAAAAGAAAATTATTTTAAGACATAAAAATAGACTAAACTTACCAACATCGCGACTAAAAATGCACTCCAATAGTACCTTTGTCATGTCCATAAGAATTTATAATAAGTTACCCGAAATAATAAAGAATTTAAATAAATATAACATCTTTAACAATAAATTGAAGCATTTCCTTGTAAGCAAATGCTACTACAGTATAAACGAATACTTAAACGATAAATTAGAGGTAATTTCATAATATAAATATTAATATCTACAAATACTATTAAAGTACGCCTAACTAGTCATAATGCGAACAATACATTTTAAATATGAAGCGTGCAATAAATAGTTACCTTAGGGATAATAACTAAAAAATAAATATTAATTACATAATACATAAATAACAATAAGTAAATAAAACAATAAAGAATAATTAAAAATAAAAACATAAGTGGTAACACAAAGTTACTAAATAAATAAATGTATACTATAAAACAAGCAAAAATTCTAAATTCAATTTTGTATTATTAAAACAGAGTAGCTTACTAACTACGTAATCAATAATATTTAGCATATAAAGCACCCAGTGTTCTTCCTCCTCTCTCCTACTTGATTTATGCTGTGCCCGACAGGGTCCATAATTGTGACTTATATAATATTTTCCTACCAACTACATGATACATTATGGTACGCAATAAAGAATTGAGAATTGAGAATTGAGAATAATGGCGCGAGGGAGCGTGTATCAAGAAGCTATTTGGCTGCAGCACATTTAAAAAAAAAATCGTCCTTATCATCGCTATATTGTCCGAGACAAATTTCTATAAAAGCGAAAACCAACAATTACTGACACGAGTCAGTACAGCAGGCAGCGCCGCAACGTTAAATAAACAAATACTAATACAAATAGAAATTCAAAAGCGAATACAACCACGAGATTGTAGGTATTCGCTATTGAATTTGTATTTGCTTTGGTGGCTTCACTGTCAGTGTTCCGCGCAGTCCATCTGCATTTTGTTTCGTAATCTGAGGCTACCACTCCACCACTCTATTAAAATGTTTGTAATTCATATAATATGTATTTATACAATTAAATTAATAAATTTATGAAATAACTAGCTGACCCTACAGACGTTGTCCTGTCCCTACCTACCTACCCTACCCTACCTATACCTAGCTACCTACCTACCTAGGTAGGTAGGTAGCTAGTAATGCAAATATATCCAAGGAATATAAAAAGATTCATACAAACTTTTGTCCCCTATCTCACCCCCTTGGGGGTTGAATTTTGAAAAATCCTTCCTTAGTGGATGCCTACGTCATACAAAGAACACACCCTCCAAGTTTCAGGTCTCTACGATCAGCGGTTTAGGCTGTGTGTTGATACATCAGTCAGTCACCTTTGCCTTTTATATATATAGATAGATATATGTTTCTTACCTCCAATCAGCTATGAGCGAAAACGAAACGAAACGTTATTTGCGTCATGTGTCACTGTCATTAAATGTATTGTTGTTTTACTTGTTATTATAGCAACATAAAATCCTGCTCAGAAGAAGATCTAGAGAGAGAGTCTATTTTCTAAACAGGACTAATTATAACTCAGATCCTGCCATCCCCTCGCCTAACGGCTGAAACCAATTACCTACCTTCACTGAAATGTAGATCACTACTGCTGGAAGACCATATTATGTTTCTATCTATGTTTGATCGGTATCTCACATTCATCAGTAACGGTTATCTATGTGACGGAAACAATAGATAGGGGTGGCCCTCCCATGCGTTTCGTTACAATACGTGATTTTTATAAAAAAACTTCTGTAAGTTTAAAGTATTAAATTACTGGATTTAGTAATAGTTTACATAAAATATAAAACGCTGCGAGTAACTCGAACATTATTCAAGATTTGACAAAATTTTGCTAAACAAAGCGGTAAGGTAAAAAGTAGGAATTAAACGTACCTACCTAATTGACAATTTAAAACTCAATTTTTTTTTTTTGTAATTATTTCGTTGAGTAAATAACTTGCTATTGATTTATTTAAATGGAATCTATATGTAAATTCATTACAAGTTAATTTGCTCATATGATCGATACGGTTTTTATTGTTCGTTATTGGTTCTATGTTATAGGACCTCAAAAGCAATTTCCTTGTGGGATAACTCTGGTACTATTTCAAAATCAGTACTTTAACTTGAGTAGGACAGGTTTCATGAGATTATAAATAAAGTTTATTTTAAAAGCAAACCATTTATTCCTAGAATTCGGCGGATCAACAAGTCTGTTACCATTAGTTACCACCCTATCAAACAAATAATTGTCAACACGTCATTGGGACACATACTTTGACTTTTTCATACAAATAGTTAACCGTAGTAAGTCACAGACCCTCTCATCGATAGATATCATGTGCCGGTAAGATTTTTTACTCTCTAACAAATAATTGGGACACCACCACAGACAGATAGGTTTTTCTATTACCAGTATGTCAAAATTGGAGATAGAATAGGTAATTGGGTTTGGCCGTAAGACGACACACGACGTTGTCCCATTGACCATATACTTTTAGGAGAATAAATAAAATAATACTTTCTGTACTTTCTGTATTGTTCTTGCATAAAACAAGAAAGCTAGTATGGCACAGCACACTGATACTATCACAACCACGCACACTCACCTAAGTGCACTAAATCTCTTATAAAACTAAATGAAACATGCTGAACTATGAACTTTAAGTGAAATTGCTAAAGTGTTTCGATAACGTGAAAATAGTGTTAGTTATGAACAGTGAAAGTACTAAGTGGCTATGTTTTATAAGGTAAAATAGTGCTAGCTTTAACCATGAAATTACTAAGTGAATATGTTTCGTAATGCATGTAAGTAGTGTAAATTAATAATCGTGCAATATCTAAGTGAAATACGTTTTGTTTGAATATTAAACTATGGCGCTAGCAATTAGATGTAATTCTGTTAAGCTATATGTGCTGAAACAATAAAGTAAATAAGGTGTAGTTGCATTTTTATAACTTTAAAGTGAATATGTATTAAAATAAGTTTTCAGAGGCTGGTCTGTAAGAAATTAAGTGAATAAACTTGTTATTAGTTAAGGCAAATATCGAATAAAGTGCTAGTTTCGTTTTGTAATTTATTTACCTAGTTAAGGATTTAATAAAATAAAATAGAATGGTAGTTAGGAAAATCTTTTCTTTTTTTTTCGGATTGGCATCTCGCAGGTCAACCTAGGAGGTTGTCGGCTGCTTAACCGGACTTTCCTGTGGTGCCTTAAAAAATATTATTTTTAGGGCCTCCTGCCAGGGCAAAATAGCTTACAAACTAAGCGACTACACGCTAAGGGCACCCCCTGTGGGGTACGAGCCTCGGCTTAGGGCGTCGCTGGGAGAGGACAGCAAAGGGACAGGCTGGATCGGATTTCCATTATTTAGGGACGAATTTAAAGCTACTGGCTCAGCGGCGCGGGCTGGCACAAGCAAAGGACGGGGAGGGGACGTACGGGGTCGGCGCGGCGGGCCTCGGCGGCGAGGACGGAATGACGGCGGTCTGTGTCTGTGTTTGTTTACTGTACTGGTGGCCTTATTTCTCTCCTGGAGGAAAGTAATAGCATCGTCAGGGTCGGTCAGAGTATGTCTCGGTCGTCGAGTCTTACTTACTAATATGAGAGGGAGTGTACCGGGCGGCCGATACGATCAACGGGTTAGAATGTTTCTCAGCAGTGTCGAAGAAGCGCTTGGCGGAGCGTTTCATGAACTGCTGGATGGTGGGTGGTATTTAAATCGAGATGGAGGTTCTCGTTGCGAAGGTAAAAAGGGGCTCCTGTGATTCTTCGCAAGAAACGGTTTTGGAGGGTCTGCATCCTATGGAGACGGTATGGTTTCGCTTGTGGGAATACAGCACAGGCGTAAGTCATGATGGGACGAATGCACGCCGTGTAAATGCGCAATTTGCACTTGAGTGACAATTTGCTGCGTGCATTCAACATGAAGTAGAGCCTACCGAGAGCGAAACCGGCGCGCGAACGCACCGTCTTTATGTGCTCTCCGAAAGTAAGATGGTGGTCCAGAATCACACCTAGGTATTTGGCTTGCTTCTCCCAAGGGATAGGCTTACCGAACATGGTTATCGGATTGTGCAGAGGTGGGGACGAACGCGGTTTGGAAAAGAGTACTGCCTGACTCTTGATGGGGTTTACCTCGATTCTCCATTTCCGGAAATAAGCGCCTAAGGCTTTTGCCGCGGATTGGAGGGTACGAGCTATGCAGTCTGGGTTGCGACGCGAGTAATAGATGGCCGTGTCGTCAGCGAATAGAGCCAACTGGGCCTTTTTGTCTTTGGGAATGTCGCTGGTGAACAGCGTGAAAATGAGGGGGGATACTACGGAGCCCTGAGGGACGCCAGTGCGTATCGGGTGGGGTGAAGAGAGCGCACCCTCGATGCGATAGCGAAAGGTTTCGACAAAAAGTCACGCAAGATGAGCACGAGACGATCTGGCACTCCGAGTTGGTAAAGCTTGTATAGTAAGCCGTTGTGCCAGACTTTGTCGAATGCTTTCGCTATGTCAAAGAAGAGCGCACCCGTCATCAAGCCACGCTGAAAACCAGCGCTTATGTGCTCGACGATGCGGTGGACTTGTTGGACGCAGCTGTGTTCGGTTCGAAAGCCAAACTGCTCGTCGGGAATGAGACTCTTTGCTTCGGCAAAGTCTTTGAGCCGCTTATAAATAAGCCTCTCGTAGATTTTGCCTAGAACATTGAGTAGTCTAATGGGACGGTAACTGGTGGGATCAGACTTGGGTTTGCCTGGTTTCGGAATGTCGATAACGGTGGCCTCTTTCCATGCCTGAGGAAAAATGTTGTTGCTTAGAGCGCCATTGAAGATGGCGGTCATTAGCATTATGAGATGGGCGGGGAGGAGTTTGAACACCTTACTGGTGATACCGTCAGAGCCGGGGGCTTTCCGGGGTTTGAGCCTCTTGATAATATCGTGCACTTCGTCGGGAGTGACAGGAGGCAGAGGATAATCAGGGTCTTCAACGGGTGGGAGAGAGGCTCTACGGGCACGAACGCATGCGAACAAGGCTTACTCGGGACGAATGAGAGGGGGCATGGAGGCCTCGTTAGAAGAACGGAGCTTCCTCTGGAGTTCCCAGAAGGCTAGGTGGGTGGGCTCGAGTGCACTAAGTGTCTTGTCCCAGCGGCTGGACCGCAGCTCCTCGATGCGTTTCTTTACAGCACGCTGTAAAGAGCGCATGTGAGCCTTGTTCGCATCGCAGGGGAAGGCACTGTACGCACGGACGGCCGCGTTCTTCTCGGTCAACAGATCGCGCACATCGTCAGGCAGTTTCCAGCGATGATCGCTCATCGCCGGAACCTCCCTTGAACAATCGTTCAAGACGGATTGTACATGATTTGTGAACGAGTCGATCGCGCTCGTCGTGTCTGCGACTGTCACCAAGTGGTCGGGGATAGCGTCCAAGTGAGGCGACGTGGTGGATTGTAGGCTTTCGCTTACTTTCCTCCAGTCGGTAATAATTTGGGTCGGAGGGGGCTGGCTAGGGTCAGAGGGACCTGAACAGGGAGCTAGTTCTAATATCACTGGACGATGGTCGGAATTAAGCTCGTGTAGCGGTCTCTATAGATTGCAAACGGAGGTTCACATTCTTGAGCAGCGCTATATCGAGGATGTCGGGAAGATGGTTGGGATCGTGGGGAAAATGAGTGGGAGTCATCGGGGCGATGACGTCGAAGTTCAGTTGGGAATAGAGGTTAAACACGATCCTACCTCTGGAAGAGGTCCTGTTACTATTCCAGGAGGGATGTTTGATATTGAGATCGCCCGCCAGTAAGACGGAGTCACCCAGGCCAAGAAGAGCAGAAAGGTCATCCTTGAGGAGGATAGGATCATCCTCCGATGGTGTTGGAGGGACGTATGCTGATATAATAGTTAACGGCTGATGATCGGTCATGCCGAGCCGACAGACAGAGACCTCGAGACGAGAGAGGGGAGGAGGGTCCATAGGAATGCAGTACAGAGCCTTTCTATAGTATATTAGGGTACCGCCCCTGTGACAACGAGACCTATCGTTGCGAACTAGGTATACGGTAGTTGGCAATATTCGGGTCACGATGATGGGGCTTAAGAAAGGTCTCTTGTATGAGGAGGATATCAAGTTGATGGTCGCGGAGGAAATTGGCGATCTCATCACGTTGGTTAATAATGCCATTGGCGTTAAAGAATCCTAACTTAAGGGATCGGGGTTTGGTAGTACACGGCCTTTCCTTATCCATTGGATTAGTTAGGGTAAAGTTTATCTAGGGCTGGCGTAATCTCTGGATACGCTTAGAACACCTTAAGGATGTTGCTAATATTGCATAGCTTCAGCAGCGGGGTTGCGGTAAATTTGGAAAGCGAGGTTGATGACTTGGGGGCGACCTTAGGTAGGGGGGGCGCGGTCGCGGAGGCTAGGTTCGGCGCGGGGACTGGCGAATCCATCAGCGCTGGCATGGGCAGAGATTGGGAGGGCCTCAATGCAGGGAAAGCTCTCTGATTATTCAGCGAGTTCCATGGGGAGGGCCTCTGAGGGCTGAGACGCTCGGGCATCTCTGAGGAGGGAATCTTAACAGAGGGGCTTTGTTGACGAGCGTTTGCACGCTTGATCAATTTGGGAGAAGAGGATTTTGGGCCTTTGGGGCAGCCGCGGTAGTTGGCAGGATGACCTGATTGGCCGCATAGCACACAGCTGGGAGGTTCTGTGCACAAATTGCGGTCTTTGGGACGGGGACAGTCAGCAGTTGCGTGCTCACCCAGACACTTGACGCATCTAGGGGTCGCATAGCAATTGCGTTGGGCGTGACCATAAAGTTGGCTGCGGTGACACTGTACTGAAGTGTGAGTATTATTTCATATTATGTACGATATCTATGTGTGCGCGCACTTAGCTAAGTAAGCAACTTTTCTACATATTCCTTTTAATGTAATTACGAGTCAGTCTAATAAAAGACACCAAACTATAAAGTGTGTTTCTTTTACTAAACACCAAGGTTCCAACATCACATGGCGACCCTGCCAGGGCTCTGCCAAGGAACTTTTTTCTTTTGTTTTAGCTTTTAGGTATTGGTTACCAATTCATCAAGATGTGCCAGTCAAAAGTTGAAAAAGAAGACGTGTTTCTATCCCAGAACGCTGCTGGAGATAATTCGGCTCAGTTGAAAGAATTTGGAAACCACATACAAAATATAAGCACGGTAACATACATTTTGCTGGCCCTGGTTGTGGCACTTGTACTATTTTTTGGTTGCAAGTTATATAGGGCGTGCCATCGACGCCTAATTCAGGAAGAAATGGGGATGCAAGCCATATCCCGCATCAGGTCGTCTCTACGAGCCAGGCGCAGCGTTGAGGAATCTACTGCTTAAGCAAAACGAACTATTCGTGAGTGTTTAAAACCTATATATACTATTATAATTTCAAGTGTTTCCCATGAACTAGAAGTGTTATCAAAAATATTAGAATTCTAACGTTTTCTAACAAGACAATATTATGTGTAAAGTGTAAAGGCAGTGATCAAATTTCATTACGCTAATATTATAATTCATAAAACGGCGCACCGATACTCATCGAACATGATACCTCACGGCGAATAGTGCTTACGTGTGAAATTCATGTACCAGTATGTTACGAAATAGTGTTAAGTTTTACCTAATAGTGAATAATTATAGGAATATTTTAAGAATATTACTTTCATTATGTTAGAAAGTTTAAAGGAATGTCAAGAGTTATTATGTGAAATACGAAAATATTTAGTGAAAAAAGGTCAAAGTCGGTATAAAGGCCAGACTATTGAAATAAAATTAAGTCAAGCTAATGATGTTTTTGAGAAGTGTAAATCATTATTATTAGTTTTAGGTAAAAGTAGCGATACAGAAGTAATTGCGTTAGGAAAACATATTTTTGAAAAGTGCCAGGAATTGTATTATGAAATAAAAAATTTATGTATTTTTCCTAAATCAATAGAAACTAACAAAATGGAATTCGACTTAAAAGTGGCATGTAATTTGATTCCAGTGATGGATGACACTGAAAGCACCACTAAGAGAATGATTGACTCTATAGAAATGTACGCGAATATGCTCGACGATAAAGGTATTTCTTTATTGATCATTTTTATCTTAAAAAGTAGACTTTCGGAAAACGCAAAATTGCGTATTTCTGACAAATATGAGACGGTTTCTGAATTAGTTAAAGATTTAAGGAATAACTTATTAACAAAAAAGTCGTACACAGCCATTCAATCGCAGATGCAGATTGTGAGACAAGGTCAAAGGTCTATTGAAGAATATGGTAAGGAAATAGAGCAATTATTTACTGACATGACAATTTCTCAAGCAGACGGAGATTCCAGTGTGTATTCTGTACTTAAACCCATAAATGAAAAATCTGCCATAAAAACATTTTCAGACGGACTCCGCAGCTCGAGACTATCCACAATCATCGCGTCGCGCAATTACAACAACCTGAAGGAAGCAATCCAGGCTGCGAAAGACGAGGACAGGCCTGCTGCACAGCTACAAGGTAACGTCATGCATGCATCAAAGCAAGGACGTACTTTCTATAATAATAGACGCTTTAGTGACAGTCGTGGTCGCGGTGGTAGTCACAATTATGGTCAAAACGCAAACTATTTTCGTAGACAGCTAGGACAAAGTAGTGGTAATGGATACCAGCGTGGAATAGGGCGCGGAAATTATAATAACTATAGAGGAAACAATTTTAATAACAACTTCAGAGGACGGTATAGTAATCGTATACCTTACCAGAAAAATAGGTATAGACTCAACACTCAAAACCGTAACTTATACATGGCAGAAAATGTTGTGGACCCTTAAAGTAGTGAACAGACAAATAATAGCCAGATTCAGTTTTTTCGATTTTAAGAATACCATTTTATCATGTAATAAAAAAACCAAATTACGTGACATTAAACATCAATAACTTAAAATATTGTTGGCTTGTCGATACTGGCGCTTCATTATCTGTTATAAAAAGTGAAGCAATTCCCTTTAATACGCCAGTGCAAAGAGACAATACATTAATAAATGGCATTGGAGGGCAGACCCGATCAAAGGGATTAGTAAATTTAACTTTGAAAAACTCTGACAATATACATTTTAACCATAACTTTGTAATTTTTGAAACGTTACCACTAACGGCTGATGGGATTTTAGGATTAGATTTCTTAACGAAATATAATGCTAATATTAATTTACAAACAAATTTAGTAACTTTATATAAAGATAATAATAGTTATTCATTACAATTAACTAATTATGTTAGTAATAATAAAAATTATTTAATTATTCCTGCTAGATCCGAATCGATACACCATATCTATGTGGATAAATACATAAAAGGTGATGTTGTTGTGTGTGGAAAAGAGTTAAGCAAAGATATATTTTTAGCAAATGAAATTGCAAGAGTAAGTAATAATATGATTCCTATTAAGATCTTAAATGTTACAGAAAAAGACGTAGAATTACCATTATTAACACCAGAACTACATTCTTTAAATGACTATCATATATGTTCATTTAATAAAACTGGTATAAACGTTAATAGAGTTCAAAAACTACTAAACGAATTAAATTTATCTCATTTACACGATGAAGAGCGTAAAAGCATTGAAGCAATATGCGCAAAATATGCAGATGTGTTTTATGTAGAAGGTGATAGGTTAACAACCACAAATGTTTACCAACAATCTATTACTATTAAACCAAATGTTTCCCCAGTATACGTTAAACCATATCGTTTACCACAAGCATTAAAGCCCGAAATTGAAAATCAAATAAAAAACATGAAAGAGAATGATATAATAGAAGAAAGTAGCAGTGAATGGTCAAGCCCAATATTGTTAGTACCTAAAAAAAGTGTTGAAGGTCAAAATAAGAAATGGAGGATGGTAGTAGATTATAGGAAATTAAATGAGATCGTGGCTGATGATAAATTTCCGTTGCCAAACATCAATGAAATACTAGACTCTCTTTCTGGCGCAATTTACTTTAGTCACCTTGACCTTCACCAAGGTTACTACCAAGTGACCTTGAACCCTGAGAGTCGTAAGTATACGGCATTTACAACTAGTTCAGGACAATATCAAATGAAACGTTTGCCAATGGGGCTAAAAATTAGTCCAAGTTCATTCAGTCGTATGATGTCAGTTGCTATGTCGGGCCTAACATTTGAAAAATGTTTTGTATATTTAGATGACCTAGTCATTTTTGGGCGCAATTTGACTACTCATAATCAAAATTTAATAAGCGTAATGGAAAGACTTAAAAAAGTTAACTTCAAATTAAATCCCCAAAAGTGCGAATTTCTAAAAAAAGAACTTTTGTATTTAGGGCACGTCGTTTCAGAAAAAGGCGTTTCTCCTGATCCAGAAAAAACTAAAATACTCCAGAATTATCCAATTCCAAAAAATTCAGATGACGTCAAGCGTTTCGTAGCGTTCTGTAATTATTATAGAAAATTTACTATACCATTAAATAAATTATGCAGAAAAAACGAACCATTTCAATGGACAGATGAGTGTAACAAAGCGTTCGAAATTTTAAAAAAGTTATTAATAACACCCCCAATATTGCAATATCCTGATTTTTCTAAAGACAATGAATTCGTAATACAAACAGATGCATCAGGAACAGCTATTGGCGCAGTTCTATGCAACAAAGACTTGAGACCTATAGCATACGCTAGTAGGCCATTAAATAAGGCAGAAAAGAATTACCCGACGATACAAAAGGAACTTCTGGCCATTGTCTGGGCTGTGAAGTATTTTAGGCCTTATGTTTACGGCCGAAATTTTACATTAATGACTGACCACAAACCCTTAGTGTATCTTTTTGGAATCAAAGATCCTTCTAATAGATTACTCAAATTTAGACTCGCTTTAGACGAATATAAGTTCAAAATTATTTACGTAAAGGGAAAAGAAAATACTGTAGCAGATGCTTTATCTCGAGTTATAATGACATCGGATGATCTAGAAAATATGCATAAACAAGTAGTGAATGTGATGACAAGAGCACAGAAAAAAAGGATGAATGAGATGAATGAAAATAAAGATTTGAAAGGGACAGCGGATCTTAATAAATCTGAAGACGATTGGCCTGATCAACCAAAAGTCGTAGATATATTAAGAAAACCGCGTGACACGATTGAGATGATGTTTATGGATGGCAAAACATTAGATAAATTGAGAATGAGAAATATGATTACTGTGGAAATAGAGTGTTTCGCTTATAGAAAAGATGTAAAACATTTATACATTAATCTTAATTTCAAGGCGCATTTCTCGCGAGTCGAATTTGTGCAGAAATTAAGTCTATTTTGCAAAAATATAGGTGTCGAAGAAGTATGCATAGTAAAAGATGAACAGAATGTTGAATTTATAAAAAATATTTGTAGTGAAATAAAGTCACTAGACGATTGGACAGGACCCCGTATATGTATATTGCGAGGTGTTAAAAGAATTACGGACGATAAAGAGAAAACTCTCATAATGAATGATTTTCATTTACTGCCATCTAGCGGACATGCTGGTATGCGCAGGATGATAAATACTATTAAGAATCGATATTTTTGGCCAAGCATTGAGAAAGATGTTCAAGAATTTGTGCGAAAATGTACGAAATGTCAAAAAATGAAACATAGTCGTTACACTAAAGAACCAATGGAGATAACGAGTACGGCATCTTCGGCTTTTGAAAAAGTATACCTAGACGTAGTAGGACCCCTAGACAAGTCCATAGATGATTATTCTTATATTTTAACTATACAATGTGAATTGACCAAATTCGTACAGGCAATTCCACTTGTAAATAAAGAAACTACGTCTATTGCTGATGCATTCGTGCGTAATTTTATTCTGGTATTTGGTATTCCTAAGGTAATAGCCACAGATCGAGGAACGGAGTTTATTTCGTCTACAATGGAACAGGTATGTAAAATTTTGAATATTACAAAACTATCGTCTACTGCTTATCATCATGAGTCAATAGGAGCTTTAGAAAATACCCACAAAGTGTTGGGCTAATTTTTAAGAATTCAGTGCTATAATCATCCGGAAACTTGGAGTCAATGGTTACCTTTTTGGTGTTTCAGTTTTAATAATACCATTCATTCAGAAACAAATTACACGCCACACGAATTAGTATTTGGTAAACTATGTAATATACCTTCCAATTTGTCTAATCATGTAGAACCACTATACAATGTCGACAGTTATCCATTGCAATTAAAATATAGACTACAGTTGGCACAAACTGAAGCTAAAAATAACTTAATAACTAAAAAACATAAGAGAAAAGCACACCGACACCCTTGCGCCATCCCATCTTCCTAGCACGTCGTGCTGTGCTGGGGCGGCTGCTGCAGGTGCGGAAAACCTCAAACGGCGTAAATATAACAACCTTCTTGAAAGTTATATGTTTGAGCCGTTTGGGGTCGAAACATTAGAGCCATGGGGCCCGAGTGCTCACCTTGTTTTTAGGGACATTGCAAAGCGGCTGGTCGACTCTTCACGTGACCAAAGGGCTGGCCTTTTCTTGGGCCAAAGAATTAGCATTGCCATTCAACGTGGTAATGCTGCTAGCCTTTTGGGCACTTGTCCCATTGAGAGTGATGCGGACGAGTTTTTTGATGCCCTGTGAGCATTGTACATATTATGTGTTTATATTTATTTCTAAGCTTTGTATATAATAAACCTAGTTATATTTATTTGAATAAACTGTAAAAAGATTCCAGTCTTCATACAAAATTTAGGCGGCAAGTTCATGAAGAGTCCAATTTTTTTTTTTTAATTTAGGTTTTTTTTCTGTTGAATGTTGTTCAGTTTCAAGAGAAAAGCTAAGTATGATATTTCAATGAATCCTGTTAGATATAAGGTAGGAGATTTAATATTAATTAAGATAGAAACTGGACGTAAATTGGATCCTCTTTATAAAGGACCGTATGTAGTTGTAGAAGACTTAGGATGTAATGTTAAGATTAAAAATAATTCAAATAAAGAAGAAATAATTCATAAAAATATGACTAAACCATTTTATGAATAAAACTATTAAACTGTACTTTCTTAATCATTAGATTATAAATAATAATATATTGATCTTTTTTCTGTTAATTTTATTTTATAACATTTTGTTGTTCTATCGTACAAATTGTTTAAGTAGATACTAAGTTTAACTAAAAAAAAAAAAAAAAAAAATGTAATATTGTCATTTTTTTTTTTTCTTCGCCCCCGGGAGGTGAAGTGTGAGTATTATTTCATATTATGTACGATATCTATGTGTGCGCGCACTTAGCTAAGTAAGCAACTTTTCTACATATTCCTTATAATGTAATTACGAGTCAGACTAATAAAAGACACCAAACTATAAAGTGTGTTTCTTTTACTAAACACCAAGGTTCCAACATCACAGTCCAACCGTTTCGGATTTATAAGGCCTCTCGATCGAGTTGCCCGACAAGTGACATACCGACTTTACTTGAAAGATCGGATGGTGGCCGTCGGTGTGATCGCACACGACAAGAACCGAGTCGTATGCAATCGCATCTCTAGCTTTGTGCAAACGATGCACAGCGAATACGGGGTCATTTCGCGACTGAAGGTCGGCGAGAATCTCTTCCGTTGAAATTTCTTTGGGGACGCGTCGGATTACCACACGGGTGGGTTTGTCTTCGGGCAGGGAATAAGTGTGGAACGAAATGTTCCTCACTTTTAACAAAGAGGTAAGTTCCCTGTGTTCGTTCACCGTGGGAACTTGGACTTTGATACCCTGTTGGGTCGAGCGCGCGTTTGTGTATTTGATCTTACGATCGTTACACATTTTGGACACGTCGGTCCACTTCGCCTTGTCCTGGATGAACAAGGGAGGCGGGGCGGGTAGTTTCTTTTTAAACCGAAAGGATTAGGGGCAGCAGTGGACATAGGACTAGCGGGACGGCTGCCCTCTGGACGAGAGGTAGCTGAGACGGAGGGGGCCGAAACGGAGGGGGCCGAAACGGAGGGGGTGGAGGAGGGGGAGGGCGCGGCTTTCTTGGCCTTGGTGGCCTGAGAGGGACTCTTACCCTTCTTTCTCTTGCCTCCCGGACCGACAACTTGGTAGTCGTCGTCCGAGGACGCGGAGGCAGAGTGGGCTTCCTCAGAGTCGGAGTGAGATGGCTCAGAGACAGGGACAGAAGTATCCATTGTTTCTGAGAAACATGGCGACGCAGAGCGCAGCTGCGTGGGAACAATGGTCGCGGGAACAATGGGCTCGGAAACAATAGTTGTTTCCGCGTACGGGCTTGTTGTCTTAATTGACAATAGGGACGGGATTTGCGGTGGCTTATAGGATGCCGCCACAGGTGTGCCTTCGTCGGCATTATCAGGGGATAGGGGGCTATCGAAGACGTCACTGAAGTCAGCGACGCTTTTGGCTGCGTTACGGGACGCGGACACGGAGTTCTCTAGCCATATCGCTAAATCGGCTTGGAACGTGGGGCTTTTAAATAAACGGGCCTTGACGTACGCTAGTATATCAGCGTCCGACATGGTCGGGGGGAAAGATAAGTTAGGGAGGGAATTTTGAGAGATTTAACTCTCAGGGAAGCCTAAATTAAATCCTAACACCTAACTCTAACTCCCCGGGTGGAGTGGCCCGGGGATGTGTAACCCTCCCTGTCGGGTGTAGACAGGGAGGTGAGTACCTATTGGTGAGCCCTAAGCTTGTAAACCCGTCGCCAGTCTTATTGTGCAAACGGGGCCCTAGCCAGTCTAGTGCGAAGGGTGTAGACACGCTCAACCGACACTAGGTGTGTTGCTGAGGAAGGAAACCAGAGACTAGGTTCGACTAGGAGACCCCCCAAGGCCGAAACACTAGCTCCCGACTCCAATTGACTGCCTCGTTTGGCGGGTGTGATTGGGGCAACACCCACTCGGCTTCGTTGGCACCGTATTCATGCGTAAGCTGTTATGCTTAAATAATCTTATGCGAAAATATAATTAGGAGAAACAAATGTATGCTAAGATATATTAGGTCTTAAAATTTAATGCAAATGGATAGAGAAGGTTTATATTTAGGATTTCCTTGTGAATAAAAAATCTGTATCTGTTAAAATAATCATAACATCAACATTGCAGGCGGTTGTACTGAACTAGCATTGTTGTACTAGTATGGGCAAATGAATATGGTGAATAAATGTTATGGAAAACGAAATTATTGAAAAAAAAAAATATAGCAAATAAATTTATGGATTACATTGAGTTATATGTACTACGTAGTACATATAACTCAATGATGGATTAACATTATTATGACACTTGATCGATTATGACCCATGAAATTAGTGAAAATGATTTAATGTAATTTAACGATTATAGCAACTGAAGCATTATGTCTAATGAAATTATGGCAAATAAAAGTACGGCATATAAAATTATGGCATTTTAAATTATGGCAAACATTAGTAAACCCTGACGTTTCGCATCCCGCGAACGGAACATGATCGTTGTTCCGAATTGCTATTCTATGTAAGATATATTTCTATGCTTTGTGCTTACTAGTGGTTTTTATGCAAGGTAGGTATTCACTTAAAATTAGATATATATTTCTGTAAGCACAAAACATTGTAAATTTTCTTTTATAAGAGTACCTAAGTATGGAGTTTCTTCTCCATACGAAACTACCATTTGGAATAGGCAACTATAATTCAATTTTCCTAATATGACGTTCAAAATTGCCTTTTGGTATAATGGAATGTTTATTCTGTATTAAACTATTTAGAACATAATCTTATACTAATCATAAAAATCAAAATAATAAAATTATTATTTCTTAGGCCGCCTTTACTCTTACAGGTTTTACTCACGTAAGTAACTCACGTGATTAACTTACGATAACTTTGCAAATGTAAACACTCTTTGTAAGTCGCATATCGTAATTTCTTACTACTTGCGTAAGTTGGAAAATTCCAAGTCTAAACGTGTTTGAATTTCTTACGTAATCGTCTCACAACTTACCAAAGCAAATTGATAATTCGAGAGCTTACAAATTAATTTGCAGCAACAATGGCGAAGCAAACAAAAAACTGCACACCACCTGAGGTAGAATGTTTAAATTCTGCTTTTGAATCACATCATCGAACAGTGACCATTAGTTTATCAGCTGGTGGAATTGCCTTACGAAATGATGTATCTTCTTTTTTAATCATTGATACTATTTGTTCCAATTCCAAAATGAATTCGAAATCCATAGCATTTATTCTTATAAAGTTAAAGAAATTGTGTTGGTCTCCCGTTCTCAACTCCATCAAAAGATTTTAAAATTTAACTCGTGATATTCTGTATTCCAGCCAAGATTTTACCCAGCATTTTCTTTGCTTTCGTTTTAGAAATGATAATATAAGCACACGGACTAGAAAAAAAAGACTCCGCGCCACGCAAACCTATCGAAAGTGAAGCACCCTAAGTAAGCCGGAGCGCTTGTACTACAAACATGCCTCACGCACACTTTTAAATCATAGTCGCGCGGTGGTCACGGTGCTTCTCTTTCGATATACGTGGCGTGGAGTTCCTTTTTTTCTAGTACGTGTATAAGCAGCAGCTGCTGCTTGAACGTGGCCATGAGAGGTCGATTCTGATTTTTGTAAGTAAATGTAAATGGGCTTGTAATATGTAATAATTTACGCAAGTTAAATTTACAAAATTTACGTCAGCATTATTTACTGTAAGTATATTTATATGTGTAAATACAGCCGTAAGTTACTTACGTAAATTTTACGGAAGCAACTTAGCAAGCAAGCAGTTTTACTCACGTAAGTAGCTCACGTGATAAACTTACGCTAAATTTGCTAATGTAAACACTATTTGTAAGTTGCTTATCGTAATTTGTTACTACTTGCGTAAGTTGGAAAATTACAAGTCTAAACGTGTTTGAGTTTTCTTAGGTAATCGTCTTACAACTTATCGAAGCAAATTGATAATTCGAGAGCTTACAAATTAATTTGCAGGAACAATGGCAAAGCAAACAAAAAACTGGTCATCACCTGAGGTAGAAAGTTTGATTACTGCTTTTGAATCTCACCATCGAAGAGTCAAACTCAAACTCAAAATCATTTATTTCAATTAAACCATTTACAGGTACTTTTGAATTGTCAGAGTCAGTCAGTCAGAAAGTTGAAGCTAGTTGCTCGTTCCAATCAGTAGGTTTCTATGGAGAAGAACGAGCAAGAAACTCCATGAACACTCTTTTAAAATCAGTTAAATTTTACAAATTTAATTTAGGTTACATCATTCATGTTGAATCTAAGGGTACAATGTGAGAACAATGTAACACGTCTTGCATGTTAAAAGAGGTCTAGAGAAAAATGTAGTTATAATAACAATTTAAACCAAAATTTAAAATAACCGAGGCAGCTAAGATATGACCAGTCCCAACCGACGGCGTCGGTTCACGAACATGACGCATGGATCGGCACCATTTAGCTCAACCATTTTGAAGGGAACCGAATGATCCAACACATGCGCCACCGGCAGCGAGACATTCAATTGAGCATGACTCTCCCAACCGCCAGGGCACCTCGTAAATGGTAGCTTTAAAGAACATACCTAGTGCTCACATGTATGCGCTACGAAAAATTATATAATTCTAACACATTGAGTTTATACAATGCAAAGATAATATAGATCTACATCTTCAGCAGCTCCAAAAATAGTTACAAATGCTAATAAATTAATCTATGAACCCTTATGGCTGTGGAGCTAGACCAGCATCCAGCCAAGCATTTTTATCAGTGATGTAATCACTCAATTTATAATATGCTCGGTTGCATAGTGTGCGTTTAATACAAGACTTAAATTTTGTCTCATTTAGTTGAACAATGTGGGGAGGTATTTTATTGTAACACTTTAAACAGTACCCCATGAAAGACGAATCTACTTTAGCCAGTCTGAAACCTGGTTGAACTAGTTGGTCCCTATTTCTAGTATTATAATTATGTATGTCACCTCTTTTATCAAAAAGATGCAGATTTTTTCTAGCGTACATGATGTTTTCATAGATGTATTGACAAGGCACCGTCATTATGTTAATTTCCTTAAACAGTTCCCTTAGAGAATCGCGCATACGCAGATTGTAAATGGCTCTGATGGCTCTTTTCTGCAGAATAAAAATAAAATAGATGTCTGCAGCTTGTCCCCACAATAAAATACCGTAAGACATTATACTATGAAAGTAACTAAAATAGGCCAGTCTCGCGGTATCCACATCAGTAAATTGCCGGATCTTTCTGACAGCATATGCTGCCGAACTTAGCCGTCCTGCGAGAGATGTTAAATGAGGACCCCATTGTAGCCTTGAGTCGAGCGTCATTCCCAGAAAAACGGTTTTATCGACGAATTCCAGTTTCTCTTTATTCAATACTATGTCACACTCACTATTTTTGACATTATTTTGGCAAAGCAAATCTGATGCACTTAGTCTTTTTTCCATTTAATACAAACCATCCATTCATTCATTCCATTTGTTAGCCGTGAACCACTTTTGTACCTCAAGTAAGGCGTTATTTACGTTGTCGAGATTTTGAGCCCGTGTATTTATTTTAAAAATTAATGACGTGTCATCGGCAAATAACACCATTTGTGGTTGGTTTTTGAATAACCGGGGAAGATCAATAATATAAACTAAAAAGAGGAAAGGTCCTGAAATTAAGCCTTGTGGAACTCCCATTTGTACTTTTAAACCATATGAATTCACCCCGTTTATTTGAACTTGCTGCTGTCTATCATTTAAATAATATTTCACTAAACTAAGCGCAAGTTTACCTAGTCCGTAATGCTCAAATTTCAGAATTAATGTCTCGTGATTTACGCAATCAAATGGCTTGGAGAGGTCACAAAAGATTCCTATGGCATCTTGTGCCTCTTCCCACGCAGTAAATATGTGTTTTAATAAGGTGACACCGGCGTCAGTCGTACAACGCCCTTTGGTGAAACCATACTGTTGATCGTGTAATATGCCATTTATGTTAAAATGAGCAAGCATCTGATTAAGCATAATCTTTTCAAAAACCTTGCTGAAAGCCGGCAACACGGACACGGGTCTATAATTGTTAGTATCTTTACTATCCCCGGATTTGAAAAGAGGTATGACGTTACTAAATTTCATTAAATCTTGCAAAATCACATTGGTCTACGCACATATTAAATATTAAAGCTAAATAAGGTGCTATTATTTCTATTATAGATGTACAATCTTTAATAGACATACCCCACAGATCTTCAGTAAATTTTATTTTGATTTGCCGAAAAGCTTTTAAAACGGTCATGGGGTCAATATGTTTAAATTGAAATTCTACCGGGCAGCCTGGAACGTTCGCTTTTAATAACGCAATTGAGTCGTCAGGTGAGGAATTAAAGCTTCCGTGGTTTTGATTGGTATGCTAGTAAAGATATTTACAAATTCACGAGCTACTTCTATGTTAGAGCTTACGGGACCATGTGATGTCTCCAATGTATATTCCGCGTTACGAACTTTTTTCTTGCTAGTTTCGTTATTTATAACTTTCCAAACTGTCTTTATTTTATCGTCTGCCGATTTGATCTTGTTACTAATGTATAACGCTTTCGCTACCTTGCAAGTATTTCTAAAAGTTTTAGAATAAGTAGCAACATAATTGTTGAAAGTTTCCGTGTTAATATAAGGCTTAAGGCCATACAGCTCAAACAGTATTTCTAATACCCTTAGTTGCCCAGTCACCAAATATAAACTTGGGTAAATAACTTGGCGAAATATATTAGTATATTTCGCCTTTTTTTCAAAAATTTTATTGAATTCAGTTTCGAAACACAGAGAGACAGAAAATAAATCATTATACAATTTGTGTGTGTGTGATTATTCGTAGGTATATCAGCTGGTGGAATTGCTTTACGAAATGATGTATTTTCTGTTTTAATCATTGGTAGGTATATACTACTTGTTGCAAAATAAATTCGAAATCCATAGCATTCATTCTTATAAAGTTAAAGAATTAATGGTGTTGGTCTTCCATTCCATCAAAATATTTTCAAATGCACGGCGTGATATTCCGTTTTCCAGCCAAGGTTATACCCAGCATTTTCTTTCGATTTTTAGAAATGATAATACATGCACACGGACTAGAAAAAAAAAAAGAAATCGCGCCACGCATATCGAAAGTGAAGCACCCTAAGTAAGCTGGACCGCTTGTACTACAAACATGCCTCACGCACACATTTACATCATAGTCACGCACACATGGATCGGTACGGTGCTTCACTATGATGCAAATGTGTGCGTGAGCCATGTTTGTACCAGCGGTCCGGCTTACTTAAGGTGCTTCACTTTTGATATGCGTGGCGCAGAGTCCTTCTTTTTTTTCTAGTCCGTGTATAAGCAGCAGCAGGTCATTTTCGGTTCTGATTTTTGTAAGTCAATGTAAATGGGCTTGTAATCATTTACGCAAATTAAATTCACAAAAGAATCATGGCGAGATTTGTACAAAAAAAATTAAGATGTTTAGAGAAGTTGAAATTCTAATTCTTATATTCTTGGGTACCTAAAGAGTATCTTCAGGCATTTACAATATTTTTTAAACCCCGCAAAAAAAGAGTTTATAGTTTAACGAAAATCTCATTATTTTAGAACGAAACGGCGACTGACAGTAACAGTGACACCGACAGCTGCCGTTTCGCAGTTCTTACATTGAAATTACATCGTTTTATGAGAAAAAATATCACAAAATAATGATTATTTTTTTCCACACACTTGTCACATCACTTGTCTGCCAATTTTATAGATCCGTTAACATCGCTTGTCACTTTCTTTTTTTTTATAAACAAAATGGGCATCGAGATGAAACGAGAAAGTGTTATTTTCATTTCGTAATATTTTAATTATGCGGGGGTTTAAAAATATGCTAAGTATATCAATCCTAGAATATCAATCCTACTCCTGGTAATGTATTCTTCACATTGGAAAATATTCCTCTAAATTACTTTTCTTTTTTCATACAAATGAATGTATGGATCTCGCCATGATTCTTTACGTGAGCATTATTTACTGTAAGTTTATTTATATCTGTAAATACAGCCGTAAGTTACTTACGTAAATTTTACGGAAGCAACTTACAAGTGTAAAGGCGGCCTAAGAAAAAGGCAGGGAGCTCAAAGGGAATCAAAAAACTCGTCCACTGGTATAATAGGGTATTTTACTCTATACGAGAAAAAATCTATAAATATGTTATTGAGACAGTTTAGGCATAAAGCAGTCGGAAAATGTAAGTTTTAGTTCATAAAATAACAAAACAAATTTTTAAATTCAATTCCAAGTTTTCAATATTTTTATCTGTTAGAACAGCCTTTTCTTAGGAGTAGATGCGCGCGCGTCCGTACTGAGAAGTGAAAGAATTGTCAAGTGGCGACATGTCAAACTAGTCGACTCAAAGTCGACCGTAGACATTTAAACCATGGAAATTCTTGTGTCTCATTTATCCCCCTAGACTCTGTGCAAGTTTGAGCGAGTTAGCAAATACGTAGAATATTTAATGTCACTTAAAAGCCCCGTAGGAATGTTGCCACCCGAGTGGTAGATTAACATTCATGACTTAAATTAGACACATGTACTTTCGGGAGAATAACAATTGAAGGGTTATAAAACACCGTGAAATAGTAGCGGCCATGTTATTACGCCGTACGGCTGTGTAATCAAAAAATTGACAACTGTCAGTCAACCGATTGGCGTAATATAGGCTTTGTACTTTTATTATTTTCTTAACCAACGTAATTTTTTCATTATTACACCTATTACAAAATATGCTTTTAATTATTTTTAAATAATATATAATTATCATATTTAATATGAGCTCATTCGATGAACGAACTGACGTCATTTACGCTGAGCAATATGGCGTCCAGTAAGAGGCGTTTTCACCAAATTACGAGCGAAATTTGAAAATTTAAAATTTAGATGCATTTTTATGGCACTTATCGATTGAATAAAAATTTTGTGTTTTTTTTGGTGGCATAATTTCACTACAGACTTTCATTGAGACACTTTTCAAAAATGGGTGTAATACCCAAGAAGCTTATAGGTAAAAGTGGAGGCAACACTCCGAACATCTAAGTGAAACCAACTGTGGGCAGACGCTCTCTTTCTAAATGCATACATAAGATAAAGAAAACACATATCACTGTCTCGTTCTTATGTATGCATTTAGAAAGAGAGCATCTGCCCACAGTTGGCTTCACTTAGGTATTTAGAGTGTTGCCTCCACTTTTACCTATAAGCTTCTTGGTAATACCCTATTGAAATAAATGATTTGACTTTGACATAAGCCATCTAATCAAAACTGTCAGTGTCAGTCAACTTGACAGAACAGAAAGGTCAGAAAGTAATAGTCGGTTCGTCAATCAGTGTTGCCACTTTGGTGGTTTTCCCACCAGAACTGGTGCTTTTTCAAGGCTTCTAGTGCTATTTTTTCATAATTTAGCGTTTTTATTTTTTTTTGTGGTTTTTAGCGGTTTTTCAATATGGAATCGGGCAAAAAAATTTTTTTATGGAAATGGAGAGAAATGTAGTGGTTTATTATTTAATTTTCTTTTTATCTCTCATTCTATGTTCGGAATTTGGTTCGTGTTGTTAAAAAGTCTTAAAATTTGATAGAGTCGTGTTTTTCAACACTCTGTGAACTGTGTGAACTCTAGAAGCTGTAAATAATATCTAATTATGGAAGTTCCACACAAGAAAAAGAATTACACACAAAAGTATAGAAAAGAGTGAGAATCACTAGATGAATTCCAAACCAATGATACGAAGGTGTTTTGCTCATTTTGTAAAGTAGAATTATTAGCAAAATTAGTAGACTTGAGAAGACATGCTGAATCAAAAAACACACACATTTATGTGGTTTTATTTCACTTCCTGTAGAATCCTAAACATTTTATCAAGTTATATCGAATATAATGTTTATATTTTGTAAATTGTAAGTTACCTAGTAAAACTCTTTATTGCACTCTGGTAAAAATGCACAACATTTTATAAATACGTAAAATTGTATAATTATTATTACGAATAACTACCGCCGGATACAACTATTTTTAAGCATCTCAAACATATTCGTTCGTTTTTTAGTCTGATATTCAAATACAATAAATTTAGCGGAATTTGGTGGTTTCTTATAATCCGAATTTCTGAAAATCTGGCGACATTTTACTCTTGATCTAGCGCCTTAATAAAATCCAAGGTGGCAACACTGTCGTCAATTCGTCAGTCCGCCGTCAATCGTTTAATTGATTTAATAATTAATAAGTTGGAACGTATTCATTTGTGCTAAAGCTAGTTAGTAAATAACAAGTTAGAGCAGTTTCATTTTGGTAGCTTCTTCGGTCAATAATCTGCGAATAATACATATTTCACTATGGGCGATATATTCGGTAAGAAAGTACCTACGGTACTTATTGTTTATTTTCTTTTGTATACTTACTCACAAAACCATAATAACATGGATGAATCTAAATCATTATTATATTCTATGATAAGACCAAAAATCGAATCAAAAGAAAAAACTATTTTTATTGTTGTGAGATAAAATTGCAACATAATATTATTTTCATGAGTCACTTGCAGAATTCACAACATGGCCAAGACATCAAAATATATTTTACAAAATCACAAGCAATGGAATTAATTTTGAAATCAAAGCTCCTGGCAATGCAGGTATTGGATTATCAAGTAAACCAGGACCTAACTGTGATTTTTTAGTAAGTATATTAGTGTCTGTACGAGTGCATAATTTTAATTAAATGTAAACTATCCAAAGGGTGGAGACCTGGTGTCCTGAAATACAGACTTCACGTCTAGCTTATTACTAGCTTCTGCCCGCGGCTTCGCCCGCGTAAAAAGAACGATTATCCCAAGGGAACATATTACCGGGATAAAAAGTATCCTATATGTTAATCCAGAAAATGGTCTATCTGTGTGCCAATTTTCATGCAAATCTGTTCAACGGTTCGCGCGTGCTTGAGTAACAAACATCCAAACATCTTTACAAACTTTCGCATTTATAATATTAAGTAGGATGTATTGATGTATGATTGTAAATGTACCTAAATATTGTGGTGAGAAAATAAATAATTATTATCATTATTATTATCTCCCCCATTTTTCTCTTACTTATTTGATAAAAATATTAAAGTTTGTGTACCAGTGCTACTTTTCATTTTCAGTAATTCATAAGATTGACTCATTTACAGGTTGGTATAGGCCATAACCGCAGCACTTGGATCAAGAAAATGACAGCAAGAGTAAGCAAAGAGTCAGTAGATACCCCTCACATTTTGTCCTCTCAGGAGTTCAGACGATTCTGGATATCATGGTACGGAGATATTCTGCGTGTTGGCATAGATGGAACAACTAAACCTTTAGTAACATTTAATAGTAAAAATGTAAATTTGAAATATGTTACGTTCACTGCAATTGAAGACCTTAGAAACCCTGTGTATTGGAAAATTGAATGTGAGTGATAGATTTTTTACAATTTTAAATTTTTGATTAAATATGTTCCCTGTGTGCAATACTATACAATAATTAACATATTCATGTGTGCTTGTTGCCACTATTATTGTGATAATAGGGTATTTTACTCTATACGAGAAAAAATCTATAAATATGTTATTGAGACAGTTTAGGCATAAAGCAGTCGGAAAATGTAAGTTTTAGTTCATAAAATAACAAAACAAATTTTTAAATTCAATTCAAAGTTTTCAGTATTTTTAATCTGTTATAAAACACCGTGAAATAGTAGCGGCCATGTAATTACGCCATACGGCTGTGTAAACAAAAAATTGTCAACTGTCAGTCAACCGATTGGCGTAATATAGGCTTTGTGCTTTTATTATTTTCGTAACCAACGTAATTTTTTCATGATTACGCCTATTACAAAATATGCTTTTAATTATTTTTAAATTATATACAATTATCATATTTAATATGAGCTCATTTGATACAAAACGAACTGACGTCATTTACGCTGAGCAATATGGCGTCCAGTAAGAGGCGTTTTCGTCAAACTACGCGCGAAATTTGAAAATTTAAAATTTAGGTGCATTTTAGTGGCACTTATCGATTAAATAATTTTTTTTTGATTTTTTTTTGGTGGCATATTTGCACTACAGAATTTCATTGAGACACTTTAAAAATGGGTGTAATACCCTATTGCCTTTGCATTAAGTAATACAATATTATAATGTTGTTTTTCAGTGCCACCAGTACTAGAAAGGCCTCTTATGAAACCACTGACAGGGGGTGAACTGTATTGGGTTCAGGTTGATTCAGAAACACAATTCCCAGATGGTGCATACATTGGAGGATATGAGAAAGAAAACCTTTACATAATAAGGGCTAAACACAGGGGATCATTAACACCTGGCAAGTTTGTGTCCTCTGAAGGATTGGGATATATTTCTTGGGGAGGAGATGCTAATGCAAAAAATTCATTTGAGGTATGCTACCTCTTTGTTTAACTAAAACTTTAAAAGAGTAACTGTAAAACACATCAATAATCATCATCATCATCATTATTTACTTGAATGTGACTTTTTATTAATATGGATTCAGACTTATTACTGAAAAATATATTTTGTGATGCCCTGTAAGCCCCTCCTCCTAAGAAAAAATATTGTGTACAATACACAATATTTTTTTTAAAGCTATATTGTATATATATTTGTACATCAATTTCATTGGTAGGACATAGAGCTTGACTAAAATGTATAGGTACTAAAGACTTTTATTGGAATAGTCCGGGTCCTATTGGGAAACGTGTGACAATTTTGAGTACAGCATTGCCACTTGGTATGGATGTTACATGTCCACCTGAGCCCGAACAGCCCGGTAGGCAAACTGCGACCGGGAGGGGGGAGGGGGGGTCAAAGGTCGGACCTCCCGGCGCTCAGAAAAAAAAATATAGCGGATTTATTTGGAATTTTGAATCAAGTTTGATGTCGTTATCAGGTAAATCGTAAGTGCCCCGTTCATCCGCCACACCAGTTTTGTAGGGTTCCGTAACAAAATTTGACGCAATACCTAAAATAATAAACTTTTAGTAGTCAAATAATGCAAACAGACCCTTATATTTTCAGATTTTTGTATAAAACTTGGTTTATAAAAAATACTTTTTGAAAGCCCATTTAATGTAGATTATAAAAACAATAACAATAAATATACATTTAACTATTTTTAATGAAAAAAAAATTTGAATGTAGCGTCAGCGCAGCGCAGTGGTACGCAAAAAGACCCGAAAAACGTAGTACGATTAACAAAAAAAATGAAAAGCAATATTAAACAGTACTTTTCTCAATGTCAATTTTATTTACAACCACTTCCATAATTACATAGCTCAGTACATTTGAGCTGGAGCAACTGTCTATGTTGTGTAGTTGTGGAGGTGGTTGTAAATAAAATTGACGTTCAGAAAAGTACTTTTTAATATACTTACCTCTTTATTTTAAACAATGTTGCCTACGACTTCGTTTATGTATTGAAGACGAATTTATATCAAAATATAATACTAAAATAACAAAGAAAAAAGGAAAGAAAAATTAAGAAAACTCGTTTAATTAGTATTATTTGAAAAATAAAAGAATATTACAAGTATGTATACATCTTCTCTGTATGAGAAGAGGCCTTTGCTCTGCAGTGGGACAATTTTATTATAGGCTGGTATTATTATTATTACAATCATATTTGTAATAATAATAATAATTTGGTGTATAGGACTTGGGAGCGACCGGACCAAGGTGTGACTGATACGCACCTGCCGGATGATGATGCCATGTTTTCGTTTTGGCGCAGCATCTGGTCGGTGCCTGTTAGTCACACTGAGGGCGATTGGGCTCGGGAGGTTGAGCGAGCGTGTGATCCAATACCAGAAATGGGGGCAATAACCATCGGCCCCCAAGACGTAGCTCGTGCAGTTCGTCCGTTGCCTAATTGGAAATCTCCAGGACCGGACGGGCTGCATAATTTCTGGATTAAATGGTTTCAGAGATCGCACGTTCGCTTCGCGTCCCAGTTCCAATCAGCCTTAGAGTCAGGATCGTTGCCCCAATTCCTAACAACTGGAATAACCCACCTGCTCCATAAATCAGGTAGTACTACGGAACCCAAAAATTATAGGCCGATCATTTGTCTACCAACGGTCTATAAAGTTCTTACATCCATTTTGAGAGCTAAAATTAACGAACATATTGACAAAAATTCTATCATGTCTGCCTCTCAAAATAGATGTAGGAACTGGTCTCGTGGTACTAAGGAGCTACTCCTCATTGATATGGCCATTAACCAGCAGGTTCGTCGTTCCCGAAGGGATTGTCTACATGTTGGATAGACTATACGAAGGCCTATGATTCTGTGCCACATACATGGCTCATGAGGGTGTTGGAGTTGTATAAAGTTAATACAACTCTGCGCACCTTCCTGATGTCGTGTATGGGGCAATGGAGGACGGTCCTTCGCTATCCAGGATGTCGGCAAATCCGAGAGAATAGCGAACCGATAAGGATCGAGCGAGGTATATTTCAGGGCGATAGTCTGAGTCCACTGTGGTTTTGTTTGGCCTTGAACCCTCTAAGCACGTTGCTGGAGGGTTCAGGTTTGGGCTATCGGTTAAGAAGAGGAGGTCAGGTTATATCTCACCTCCTTTACATGGATGATCTGAAACTCTTTGCCCCCAACAGTTTGCGACTGATGGAGCTACTGAAAGTAACAGAAACTTTCAGTAGTGCCATCAGGATGGAATTTGGTGTGGACAAATGTGCAGTCATGCATGTGAAGCGAGGGGAGATTATGGAATCCGTGGGAACCCAACTCTCGGATTCCATACGCCTTAGATCCCTCTCCTCAACCGAAACCTACAAGTACTTGGGTATGTCGGAAGCGTTAGGCATCAATGCTGCCGACATGAAACAATCGTTGAAGGAGCGCTTCTTTGGCCGCCTGAATAAAGTGTTAAATAGTCTTTTATCAGGCGGAAACAAGGTGCGCGCCTTCAACGGATGGGTCATGCCGGTTTTGATGTACTCTTTCGGCATACTCAAGTGGACTCAGACGGAACTTTACGCCCTGGATAGGAGGGTCCGTACATTGCTGACCGCAAATCGGATGCATCACCCACGGTCATCGGTAATGAGACTGTATATCCCACGGAAGTGCGGAGGCCGAGGCTTTCTTAATGCTAAGTCCCTGCACAACCGTGAGGTATGCAGTCTCAGGGAGTACTTCCTTAAAACCGACGTGGGGATGCACCGAGATGTGGTCTCAGTGGACAAGGGCCTCACCCCGCTCTCCTTAGCGAACGAGAACTGGCGCAAACCTGTAGTATTCGATACTAATGACCGCAAGGAGGTATGGCAGAGCAAGGAGCTTCACGGGCGCTTCTACCGGGCCCTACATGGGCCTGATGTAGATTTCTTGGCGTCCGTATCCTGGCTGCGTTTTGGTGACCTGTTTGGGGAAACCGAAGGTTTTGTCTGTGCGATTATGGATGAAGTTATGATGACGAACAACTACCGGAGTTGTATTGGGATCGATCTATCATCGCTGACAGGACTATTATTGCCAATAAGCCTGATATAGTGGTGATAGATCGATTAGAGCGTCGCGCAATGATTGTTGATATAGCGGTTCCGCATGACGAGAACCTCGTGAAAACCGAGAAAGATAAACAAATTAAGTATCTTGACTTGGCTCGCGAGGTTGTCGACATGTGGGATGTGAATTGGACCCTATTCCCGATACCGGTGGGCTACTATGTTTTATATTCTTAAATGTTTTTATTTTTTTACTAATATTTAAAAATATGAAATATGTAAATAAATGAATAAATGAGAATAATAATTTTAACCTATAATTATTATTATAAGCACTTACATTTATATTTATAGATGAAAGCTACTGATATTTTATTTTTTGTTAATCGTACTACGTTTTTCGGGTCTTTTTGCGTACCGCTGCGCTGACGCTACATTCAAAATTTTTTTTACATTAAAAGTAGTTAAATGTATTTTTATTGTTATTGTTTTTATAATCTACATTAAATGGGCTTTCAAAAAGTATTTTTTATAAACCAAGTTTTATACAAAAATCTGAAAATATAAGGGTCTGTTTGCATTATTTGACTACTAAAAGTTTATTATTTTAGGTATGTATTGCGTCATATTTTGCTACGGAACCCTACAAAACTGGTATGACGGATGAACGGAGCACTAACGATTTACCTGATAACGACATCAAACTCGATTCAAAAGTCCAAATAAATCCGCAATATTTTATTTTCTAAGCGCCGGGAAGTCCGACCTTTGACCCCCCCCCCCCCCCTCCCGGTCGCGGGGTACAGTCTGCCTACCGGGCTGTTTGGGCTCAGGTGGACATGTATAACATCCGTACCAAGTGGCATTGCTGTACTCAAAATTGTAACATCCCCATACAAACATTCCCAATAGGACCTGGACTAGAATACCTATGTTCACAAGTAAAGTTTGATTGATTGATTAATAATCACGTTTGTTATTGGGAGAGGTCACTGACTCCTGTAACACAGGTCTTTGAACCTAGCGCAGTAGGGCTTGTGTATTTTTTATGTGAATAAATTATTATTATTACTACTTATATATTATTATTATATAACTTACATTTTTGTTTCAGGTTTTGTGTGGATTTGATTGTACCTGGGTACCATGTAAATTAGACAACATACCAGTTGGAGCTGTTGTTGCTGGTTACTCAGAGGACAGTGGACATGAAAAACTTTATATTGGAAGAGTCAAATATTTAGACCACATAATTCCAGGGAAAGTCCAGCCGTCTCACAAAGTCTGTTACATACCATATGATGGAAAAGAAATAGGCATGGATAGCTACGAAATAATGGTTGTGCCTGAAAAATATAGATGTGCTAACAAGTTCTTAGTACCTGGTATTGAAGATAGTATGCTTGAATCTGAAGACGAAAACGATGAAAATGATGATCACTCTATGAATTATGAAGAATATGATGAATATTTTTATGCTGATAATGTTATGTAATATTCTGTAGTTAGTTTCTTAAACTTGAGCATCGATATTACTACTAAATTCTCCGATCTGTCAAATTATGATCTTGCTATTTCATGTGTCTAGTCAACAGATAACGAAGATAAATGCAGTTGCCCCAAAATGATGACCAATTAACATAAGCTACTATTATTGTGAGCATAAGTTCAACATATTATTATATTTAAATAAGTCATTAAGAAAAAATAACTTTTTAATATCGTTTTAAATACACAATTGATTTGGTATTAATATACTAAAGTTTATTTAATGTTCTATAACAACTGTAGAGGTATAGCCTGTGGTATTTCATCTCCTGGCATCACTAATATTTCATATATAGATTCTTCAACCTCATGGCCCCGAAATGGCAAATAACAAGTCTTGTAAAGGAGGTGCACTTTTCCACATATAAGATTTCCCTCGATCATAGCTCTGCCTATATACAAAGGTTCATTGTTTACTTCCGAATATCCACCAATAAATGCATTTTGTGGTACATAGTTGGTTCTTGTCTTAACCCACTTAGCATTATACCCACATAATATCTGAAAATAAATAAAAAACTTTTCAAAATTGAAATACAGTATGAGTACAATACTCGTATATCGTTATAAGAAATGTCGAGTAACAAATATGATTACTTGTAAAAGAAAGTACAAAATTTTTGTTTTGAATTTATTAAAAATAAAATAAGGCTTCTGTTGGTCAATTTCCAAGAGATTTTAAATAGACAGCATGAATGTGATAAAGGTGTTTTAAGTACTCTGTAGTCAATGGGCGTAATTTTTTTTTACCTCAAACTCTTCTTTAGCATGTTCTAAGTGACCCCAAGGGACAAATGCTTTTCTAGTTGATGGCACATATTTCCCAGGACACAAAGAGGAGTAATGTTGAGCTCTGGCTACGTAAATAGGTTCATTTTGGAACCCGCCAATCATTGCGTCGGGAGGCAATTTACCATTTATCAATGGATGCCAGTGAAGTTGTTCACTAAATTTTTTACAGGATATCGAGTTTTTTGTGAGGTCGGAGACTGGTGACGCTGTAAACATAAAAAAAAAACATGTTTCATATGTTTTTACCTAGGTACTTATGAAATATTATATTACATAATGCATTTTTGGTATTATATTTGAAAGGTAATTTTAGATTTTGAAAATATCTGTAGGTATTCTATATAATCTTATGTTTATGGAACATGAATAAATTATTGCATTGTAGGTACATATTTGTTTACTTTTGATTTAAATTAAGTAATTATCTCAAGAATTTTTAATCCTCCCGTTTGAGATACCTACAAATGTTTTGAGAATTTGATTGTTTGTATAAGTACCTACCTATGTATATTTTGTATTTATACGAATAATACCTACCATTCATTCATCAATAATAACTTAAACTCAGTCACATGACTAATTTCAAAAGTCGGTGGCAACAATAAACAATGGAGACTTCCCTATTTTTTATTTGATTTCTTTGTCTTTATGTATTGTGTACTTACGTTACTCCAGCAGGAAAGTGGCTCCTAGAGTACCTAATATGAGTTAAACGCATAGTTAGTGTGTAATCCATACTTTAATATTATAAATGCGAAAGTAACTCTGTCTGTTACGCTTTCACGATAAAACGGCTGAACCGATTTTGATGAAATTTTGTATGAAGATAGCTTGAACCCCAGGGAAAGACATAGGCTACTTCTTAATCAGTGACTTCGTCTGCATCCACTATAACCGACATTCACGCGGACAAAGTCGCGGGCAAAAGCTAGTCTAATATATAAAATTCTCGTGTCACAGTTTTCGTTCCCGTACTCCTCCGAAACGGCTTGACCGATTCTGATGAAATTTTTTGTGCATATTGGGTAGGTCTGAGAATAGGCCAACATCTATTTTTCATCCCCTTTTTTCACCCCTTTTTCATCCCCCATCCAAATGTTAAGGGTTAGGGTAGGGTGGGTGTAGGGTAGATGTAGGGTAGGTGTAGGTAAATAGGCAGGTAAGTAGGTAGATCGGGACAGGACAACGTCTGTCGGGTCAGCTAGTCTACTATAAAAGTGCGCCAAAAAGGAGATTTATAATTTAATGTCTTTGGCGCCAAATAAAACAACTGTACGCTTTCACGTTTTGAAAAAAAAAAAAACGGAATAAAAGATTCCTGCTGGACTAACGTTGTTCCTCTAACTAAACCAATTTAATGATCGGAGAGAGATATATTGTGCATGCGCCACTTGAGCTTGGCCATTCTTTTTACTATGTCGGTGACTCTTTTTCTCCTGTGGATCTCCTCATTCCTGATTCGATCCCGCAGAGAACCTTCGAGCATAGCTCTTTCCGAGCGACCGTTAGGCGTGATACGAGTACGATAGTGAGTGACAATGTTTCCGAGCCGTAAGTCATCACTGGCAACACACACTGGTCAAAGACTTTCGTCTTGGGACACTGCGGTATATTGGAAGAGAAGAAGTTTCGCAGCTTCCCGAACGCTGCCTATTCGAATTGGATTCGACGTCTGACCTCTTTTTCAAAGTTGGCCCTATCTAACTGGGCTGTTTGTCCTAGGTAAACCTGAGACCCACTCGTCGCGAGAATCTACTGAGGTCACTCAGCATAGTGCCGAGGTTTTCCAGGGTTTCAGCCAAAATTTATATACCTATCGTCGGCAAAACGAAGGTGAGATGCCCGGAACAGATATATCTGTTCCGTGGTGAGATGTAATCACCGTTGATATTGATACCACGTCCTTTCCAGTCCAGGAGTTTCAAGACATCTAAAAATGCAGCAGTCAACAGTTTCGGAGATTACGCCTCCCTGTCTCACTCCAAGTTGCAATTGGATAGGTTTCGAACTCTGATTCTGTAGTCGGACTGACATGGTGGCGTTTTTATACAAACACTTCAACAGTTCAATATACCGATAGTCGATTTGGCACCGTTGGAGAGACTGTAGGTACCACGGCCCATGTTTCGATCGGATCAAAAGCTTTCTTATAGTCCTCAAACGCCAAGCAAAGGGGCAGATTAAACCCCTCTGTTTTCAATAAGTATAATCTTCTATAATATAAAAATGAATCGCAAAATGTGTTGGTAAGCGCATAACTCAACAACGCCTGGACCAATTTGGCCAATTCTTTTTTTTAAATGTTCGTTGAAGTTCAAAGATGGTTTTTACGGCGAGAAAAATTCGAATAATTGCCGGAAAAGCCCTAAAAACAGCCCTTTTCTTTTTCCCATACAAACGTTTTCTAACTAAAACGAGCTTTATTGCTATTGTATAAAGTTCATGTTGAATTACAAGCA
This sequence comes from Charanyca ferruginea, assembly GCA_947361185.1. Lineage (NCBI taxonomy): Eukaryota > Metazoa > Arthropoda > Insecta > Lepidoptera > Noctuidae > Charanyca > Charanyca ferruginea. The sequence continues at coordinate 22,024,372 of OX376058.1, read as the reverse complement.
GTCACTTTTGTTTAAACAATGTAGGTATGTTCCTAACGTTAAAGAGTCAATTTTGCACTTAGGTAGTAGTAGGTGTAGGGTAGGTGTAGGGTAGGTGTAGTGTAGGGTAGGTGTAGGGTAGGTGTAGGGTGGGTGTTGGGTAGGTTTGGGGTAGGTGTAGGGTAGGTGTAGGGTAGGTGTAGGGTAGGTGTAGGTAAGTAGGTAGATCGGGACAAGACAACGTCTGTCGGGTCAGCTAGTATTCTATATAATCTGCCGTAGCGTATGTCCATGGTACTGAAGCCTTTACAAAAACCGGCCTGTTCGGGAGGTTGGAGATCGTCAAACCTGCGAGCGAGACGATTTGTAATGACTCTCGAAAACAGCATGTAAACATGGCTCAACAACATGACTGGTCTATAATTCTTAAGGAGTTTTATCGCCTCTCTTCAAAAACAGTACCACCATACCGCCCGGAGTTGAATAACTTCTGAAGAGCACTTGAGCCTTCTGAAGAGCTTAAGTATCGGTTTTCCACCTGCTTTCAGAAGTTCGGCTGTAATTCCGTCCTCTCCTGGCGCCTTGTTGTTCTTGAGCTGTTTCAGAGCCATACTAATATCTCTTACAGGCTGACATCAGGGATATCGTCGGTGTAGTGACGGGTCAATTTAGCACTTGGGTCTTCAGCTAAACTCGATAATTCCGATAATTTGCATTTATCGAAGACTGCAGCATCATCCCACGCCTTTGCTCCATTAGCCTACTAGTAGAAATAGAGATCTTGTTTCTGTTAGGATGACGGGTTTTGAAGTACTTAGACCCTGTCGTCTGAACGGTTCCAACAAGCTTGTTATGACAATCATCAACATTTACGCAGTCGCCAAGGCATTCGAAATGGTTATGTAGTTCGAGCTGGAAACTATCGGATGGTTGTAACTGGACTGGTGCTGGTCGGAGCGTAGACGTCATTAGTCGGTTCCTTTCGAGCTTGACATTGATATTGAATGTGCCTCTTACCATGCGGTGATCGCTTGGCCTGTTTTAAACATGCTGATCACGGACACATATTTTTCGTTACACCATCAGGACTCATCCAGGTCCACTTGCGGCTTTCTTTCTACTGAAAGAAAGGGTTCATCATCCTCTTTTTCCAGGAAATCAACCAATTTTTGACCACGGGGATTTCGGTGTCCAACTCCGAATAGTCCCATTCTTTGTTCATCACCGCTTCTTTTGCCAACCTTTGCGTTAAAGTCTCCCATGACAACGGTGTAATGAGAGTTGGAGGCACGTATGGCTTTAGAAATATCCTCATACTTGACCTCCACCTCGTCATTAAGGTGTGTCGGATTCGGCGCATATACTTGGATCACCGTCAGTGTATATCGTTTGGTGATCCTGAGGTCCAAGTACGCTACCCTAGATGACACACTCCTGATCTTGACAACGTTGCTCACTTAGAGACTTGTGGACGATAACCCCGACTTCACCGTAAGACAAAAAAAAATCACCTTCCCGGAAGTGCAGCAGGTTACCTGATTTAAGAATTACCTATGGTGTTTTCTCCCTCTCTTCGAACTTCCGACAATCCAGTAATATGCCATCGTAACTTGCTCAACTCTTCCTTTAGATCCACGATCCTCTCGTCGATACGCAGTGTGCGCGTGTTATAAGTTGCCAGGTCCAGTCGTCGTTGATATTGGCAGCCAGATCTCTGCCGGAGATTCTTAGCACCCCCTGCCCCACCATTATTGTGACCGCTACCGTCAGACATAGCGGTGCTGTCGGAGACTGGGGGCCGTTTCTTATTAAAATTTGTGGATTCCATTGGGGGGGTTTAGCCGTAGTGGCCATGCTTATGTCTGTATACCCAGCAGGACCCTACTTTTAATCTGATTGAAAGGTAAATGTTAACGTGCGTAGTATTCAGTACCTTCCGAATCGTATAAGTAAAAATATAGTACCTTAATTGTTACAGCGAAATCTTAAATTATATTCCAGCAGGACCCTCCGCTGTTTGAAGGTTTATAGACAAATATTATATGGTCCCGTTTAGCAGTGTATTAGTACCTTAAAAATACCTTAGTTTAATTTTAAAATAATTATTATTTAATGAGGAATGCACCTGCAAAACTTTTATCAAGCCAGAAGGACCCTATTTTGTTTTGAGGCTTTTAGTCCAGACATTCATATTTCATATAAGCATTTTATTAGTACTTGTATTTTAGCTGAAAATTTGATTTAAGACTTTTAGTACATTTTCAGCGAACGAAAAAAGGAAAACCATCGATTCGAAAAGAAGAAGCGAACGAAAAAAAAATGTTACGTTAGGTCGATGTATGAGCTTTCACAGCTTATGTAATTCTTAATAAGTAGGTATTGAAATAAATGATTTTGATTTGATTTAGTTTGTTATTATTTTTATTTTTTTACCGATGTTAAATACACAGATCATATATCATAACAGTTTATTATTAAATGATGTACTTACATACATTTTATTTCTTTATACTTTCTTTCTATGATTAACGCTACCATACCTACTAAAAGCTGTGAAAGCTTGTAGATCGACCAAACAAAACGTTCGTTCGCTGAAAAAAACTAAGTAAATAAAAAAACATTAACATATTAATTTTAACATAATAATAAAATATTAACTAAAAAGTACTAAAAGTTTTAAAACAAAATTTCAGCTAAAATACAAACTTTTTGAATTAAACGTAAGGCTATTTGAAAAGTACTAATAAAATGCTTATATGAAATATGAATGTCTGGACGGAAAGCCTCAAAACAAAATAGGGTCCTTCTGGCTTGATAAACAAGTTATGCAGGTGCATTCCTCATTAAATAATAATTATTTTAAAGTTAAACTAAGGTATTTTTAAGGTACTAATACACCGCTAAACGGGACCATATAAGATTTGTCTATAGACCTTCAAACAGTGGAGGGTCCTGCTGGAATATAATTTAAGATTTCGCTATAACAATGAAGGTACTATATTTTTACTTATACGATTCGGAAGGTACTGAATACTACGCACGTTAACATTTAACTTTCAATCGGAATTAACATATGGTCCTGCTGCTATACAGACATGCCATGCTTGGCCGATGCATGTTGGCGGTCGCAGTAGGTGTTATGGTACTCAAAGGACGCTGCTGCCCATGCTCTGGTCAATATCCCCCTCTGTCGTCTTCTACGACACCCACGCACGGGTAGAAATGGGGTGGTGCTATTCTCAGCCGGCACCACACGGCACCATTGAACGTGCGCCTGTAGAATAAACATACATGAGAGCTCTTTATTTGTGCATATTTGTGAAAATTAAGAGCTGAAAACTGTTCGGTTCTTTTTGACGCTTCTTATAATACACAATAACATTACAAGATTCAAAAATGTACATGCATGTGTTCTTGAATAATAAATACTTTGACGGCAAAATACAAGAAACCCGCTCAACCCAAGATGTGTAAAATATGTGTAGGTTAGGTGTAGCGTAGGTGTAGGGTAGGTGTAGGGTAGGTGTAGGGTATGTGTAGAGTAGTTGTAGGGTAGGTAGGTAGGTTGGTAGGTGGGTAGTTAGATCATTTGTTTGGATTTTTTTTGCTGCAACAATATTACTCCAGCAGGAATCGAGCTTTCTGTTTGTTTTTTTTTTCAACACAAGCAGTTAGGCCCTAATTATACGTTCCACTCATATCAATCTAGGAGCCACTTTCCCGCTGGAGTAACTTACACTTATTAATAAATTAGGTGTAATAGCATAAACTCCCGAAGAAGGGTCACTCACTATGCTCATCATCATGAACAGTGTTTATTATGGGCGTAGCCCTAAAACCTTAAAAAAAAAAGTCTAATTATTAGCATTCTAATGAGCGACGTGAATATAAATATAGATTTATTAACTATAATATTTTCTCATGCAATGACAGGACAAACGAAAGGTACATATCTCCCGTTGGCGAGGTACTACCAAACGATACTCATTATGTGAGCAGATATACTGTCCAAAAAAGATATTGATTAAAAAAAACCAAGCCAAGTTGCTGAATGTGAATTTTGAATCTACTATTTCTTTGTGAAGAACTATACTCCGTTCACAATAAGATTAGACATATCCACAAACCTTTTTTACAGTCCCTACAACCGATTTTGACTTCTATTCCGTACGACACTTAAGGATGACATTAGAGGCAAAAAAGTGGTTACAATAACAACTGTTTACTGCAGTTGCCATATGTCATACCACTAACACAATATAAGTCAAAATCGGTTGAACGGACTATAAAAAAGGTTTGTGTATATGCCTAACCTTATTGTGAACGGAGTATAAGTAGGTACTTATCTCTTTTGTGTCTTTTTTTATTTGTCTAAACAAATAAGATACGAAGTTTATGATGACATTTACTAGCGCTATCTAGTGGTGTTTTAGTGAACTATTTTCCGTACATGAATGTATTATATTGAGTTTACCACTTTATTTTCAATTGATAGAATTCTTATAGGTTTTCCTGTAATCTACAAGCAATGAGCTATATTTTGTATCTTTTTCAAAATTTTAGGCTCAGTAGTTTCGGAGATTAGTTTTTTTTTTATATTAGTTCTTTCCTGAATAGTCCAAACTATTTGTTTTACAATAATAACAGAAATATTTTTGAGCAAATAATTTTTTAAAATTTCCTAATTGCCCCCCGAAAATGACCCTTATTTTAGAAAAATATTTATTTACTTTGCACTTCTGTGTTTGGTTACCTACCAAATTTCACCTGATTTGGTTCAGTAGATTCGGCGCAAATTGGCTGTGACAAATGGACGGATAGACAGACAGATACACGAGTGATCCTATAAGGGTTCCGTTTTTAGTACGCAACCCTAAAAACAACATGAAAAATTATATCACCAGTTTTTATCAATATTTTTTTTTTGTGTAGCATTTAGAATATTTTCTAACGACAACAACGAATAAAAAATTAAATTAAAAATTTAAAAAACCCCCAACGCAAAACATAAAAGCAATTATTTAAAAAGTAAAAAATAATATCTTTTGTTGAGCCATCAAATGTTTGTTCGTTGAAATGGCGCTATAATGTCGCGGCGGGGTACCGCGTAAGTCAAATCTCATTGCAAATCCATGAGTTCGCTATTTTACCTATTTAGCTATTGCTGACTTAGCGGTACCCCGCCGCGACATTATAGCGCCATTTCAACGAACAAACATTTGATGGCTCAACAAAAGATATTATTTTTTACTTTTTAAATAATTGCTTTTATGTTTGCGTTGGGGGTTTTTTAAATTTTTAATTTAATTTTTATTTGAAAGTTTTTAAATGTAATTTAGTCTGGTTTTGAGAAGTTGTAGATACGTCTAAAGTTGTATTTAGTCACATGTATCTTTTTGATATTAAAGATATCAACCTGAGAATGCGTTTGGTATATAATATGTATAATTCAATTTTGGAAAAAGTGTGGATTGGATTCTTTTTGCGTAACTGGGCCAATCCGCGAAAAATTGTCCCGTTACTAAGTGGGACAAAATGGACAATAAATAAATAAAAATATAAGGGTTTTTGTATGATTCGATGTGGTATTTATCAGGGTTTAAGAAAACTATATAATATAAAAACTAAATATATATAACTTTAAAAATATCTGAGTTTCGAACATGAACCACGATGAAAAATGTCCATTTAGTAACCGTCCCTAACGTAATATTTTATCAGCAATGTGAGTTATCTATTACATATTTTTAACAATTGTTATTTAAAATAATTATGAACAATACTGAAATAAATTTCATTTACCCTATCTGCAATATATTTCTAGCTTTAAATCACCTATTAAAATATTTTCGTCACGTTTTAGGTCAGATTGACTTATGTTTTTAACATTTTAGTTAATTAGCACTTTCTAAATTGATTCAAACTATTTTAAATGAAAATATGTATCACATTCTACTATATTTCATCCCAAATATATACCTTTACTAGTAATAAATTCCACTTTACAGACGATAACTTGGTGTAAAAAATTGTGACAGTGACTTAGTAGGAAATGTCATCGTGACTAAATGGAAACATAAGTGGTGTTCATGATAAACTTTTAATTAGTATACAAAAAATATTATTTTTCCGAGAACAGTCTTGGACATTCCAATCGAACGCAACATCTTTTTGTGTTCGTGCCTTTCTTTAGCTGTTCTATTTATGTAGTTTAAGCTTTTTTCGGTAACGTTTACCTCGTTCAACAAATGCGCAATCTTATGATAAACTGAAAAAATAATAAATATTTTTAAACTTCTAATCAGTGACTATCATGAAGTCGATGGATACACGGCTATAATTTTACAGCCGTAAATATATATATGTATGTACATATAATATAAACAAAAACACATAACTCCATCTTAGTTGCAGTCGGTTAAAATACACCACGTAAACTTAGCCTTATGTGTCCATTAAGTCACAAAAAATGTTCTCCTAATATGTCACAACACTAAACAGACGTGACGAATCCTGCTTTACTAACAATAATGACGACAACTTTCAATATTCTTTGTTCTTTTAGAAGAAATCATTCATTCATTACATACACAGATACATGTAGTCTATTTCACAAATGAAAGAATATTCTTAGAACTTATTGGTATCACGTTATAACTGTGACTATAGTGGACATCTAAATTGCGTCGTGCGTCGAATACGCCTTCCGTCACCGATTACCGCGTCACAAAAGCCCGATGGGTAAAAACAAATGGTTGGTCTACCATAATAATGTTACCATGAAAATAAAATAACTTCTTTTAGTAGTTTTGTACTATAGAAAGCAAATAAAACAGTAGTGACTAAAGTGGAATGTCCACCTTGGTGCTAATTTGATTATCATTTATTTCAAGATTTTTCTTGTAATACAATAAGATTTGTTTAAAAAAATATGTTATAATTGAAAAGAAAACATTAATCTTTAAAAGCTCACAAAAAACGCTTAAGTGTGTCATAAAAAAACATGAATTTCGGTTAGTTAAAGTTTGCGACAGGAGGTGTGACACGCTAAAATAACCTTTTTTGTTCCTTAGTTTTATTTTTTAATCAGTTAAATTAGCTACAAATGACTACGTTTTGTATTTATTTTTAAAGCTAAAGAACTATACTATACATAAAAAAAAATGAACTCAATGGAGTATAAGATGGTCTTGTAAATTGTTTGTATATTCTTGTGACAGTACTTTTTCCGTATGGTCAATTTTTCGCGGAATGGCTCAACTACGTCCAATTGGCACAACCGTACTCTGGCACAATCGTACCCAGTCTACCCTATGTTTAAACAGCCGGCTGTTTAAACTGCAGGGAACCGGTGCTTTGGCCCTTAGAGTTTATAAAATTAATTTTCAAGTTTTTAGTTTTCATTTCGTTAGTTAATTAATATTCCTCATTCCCTTTCAATACAGTATGCATTATTCTACTAATCAAGCCCTTTCATTTGACATCCATATTGAGGGAGTCGTGAAAAAAAAAATGTAATTCGCCATTTTGTGGTGCCGGTCATCTTGGCTTTGAAATTTATCATAGTGTAAAGTATTCTACAAGTGAAGCCCTTTCATTTGATACCCATATTGATGGAGTTGTGAAAAAATATGTGATTAGCTATTTTGTAGCGGCGGCCATCTTGGACCGATTTTCATCAAACATAGCTAAGAACACTCCCGACTAATTCACCTTTCAAATAAAAAAAACAAAAACAAAATCGGTTCATCCGTTCGGGAGCTACGATGCCACAGACAGACACACACACACACACACACACACACACACACACACACACACACACACACACACACACACACACAGAGACACGTCAAACTTATAACACCCCGTCGTTTTTACGTCGGGGGTTAAAAACATGCCCAGTCTAGTTTATCTAAAAGCGTCTATCTAAAAACTTTTAAGTAAGCCGAGGTAACGCCGAAAACACTGCTTTACGTTAAAATACATACTTTCAATTATCCACTCCACGGGATGTGAACCTTTGCATATCGTTTTAAATAGGATATACCCAACAATGGGATCAGAACACATTTTCTGATAGTCAACAAAGGCCTTGTGACCTACTAGTCCAACTTTGATTTTGTCACTATGCCATGTTAAGTAGTACTCTCTGAATTCATTAAAACTAGATAAACAACTAGAGGGAAACTTCTCTTCATAATTATCACCCATTTTGTAGACTTTGGTTTCTCGTCCAAATGTGAGCTGTAACAATAATTATTACTATTCAGTTGCATAAGGGTAGACTGGACTGGAAGCTCATCCCAACATAGTTGGAAAAAGGCTAGGCAGATAATGAATAAAGAATACTGGGCTTTAAATTTAGTTTAATTCTCCTGATCATACAGACGAGAACAGAAAAAGCATTTGTTTTGCTTTCACATCATAATAAACTATTTTCTTGAAATGGGAAAGCAGAATAGTTGTCTATTGTCAGTTAATTATGTAATAAGTCGTCCCATTCATAGAATTAAGTCAACTGTAAATGTTAGGTACAGACAGCGTCATCAACTGCTAACCCCCTTTCCGAAGAAATTTCAATGCATGGGGGGTAAGCAGTTGATAACGCTGTCTGTACCTGCAAAAAATAAAGACGAGGCTGATGCCATAGATATCCAAGAGATATGCCATCATTCTATATTTGTTAAAAACAATCTCTCACCTGTTTTTGTCAATTGTTTTAACTCACACAAAAACAAAAGAAATAGATACGGCACACATGATACTTTTTCGCACGCACGCAATAAAAATAATTAGGGGGGTGAAGTTGCTCGCGTCCGTAGGATTTACCACCTTCTCCTAGGCCCACCCTACACGTACCCCCCGGGTGGTGCAAAACGAGCAACAACGCCGAGTCACGGGCGGCGGTTAAATAACCTGTTAATTGGCGTCCACTGGCCAAGAAGAACTAAATACCTTCTAAAAGAGTGGCCGTAGTTCCTTGGGAAAGTGCTATGAGATCATTTCCCAACCCCCCTTTTTATGAAATTGTCTGATAATGAGAGCGAGTATTTGTCATGCGATCCGGCTAACACCCGGCGCCCTCCGGTATCCGGGCCGGTGGGTGAGAAATTGACTACCGAAGACTCCATGGAAGTAGGCGACCAGGCTCCCATGGTAGTGAATGTTACTGGCAGCAAGAAATATGTTCAGCAAGCTTTCCACCCTAGTTTGTTTTTATCTTGACCTAGATGCAACTCCCTAGGTAATACATCAAGTAAAGAAATGCAAGAACTGACAAAACAGTTTGACATAAAAAGCAAGCGAGCAAGCAACAAGCACAACCATCAGTTAGTGTTTCTAGTACTTCTCGACCACCTGATTGGCAAAGAGTTCCTTCGAAGAGAAGCTATAAGCGCAAGAAACTCTCACAGTCACCCTCTCCAGAGGCAATCAAGACCTCCAATACATATAGTGGCCTACAAATAGATCTCACCGAAGACGAAAAAGACGAAAGTGTACCAAAACAAAAGCGCCCTAATAAACCTCCACCAATTATGTTGTACGGTGTTGAAGATGTCAACAAACTTACAGACCTTCTACACACAGTTGCAAGTAAGGGAGAATTCATTTTTAAAATCGTCAACAGAAATCAGTTAAGAATTAATAGCCTGGACATTGAGGCTTACAAGAAAATCATGACCCTAGTCCGCGAAAAAGGCCTCATTGGACACACGTTCAACAGGAAGGATCAGCGATGCTACCGATTCGTTATCAAGAATCTTCACCACTCAACCCCACATAGTGCTATAATAGAGGAAATTGAAAAAACTGAAAACAAAGTCTTTGGAGAAATCATAAATGTAAAGTTTGGACCTGAAAAGAAGCCAACTTCTACATTCTTCGTAAACTTAGTCTCTAACCCAAATAATAGTGCAGTCAAATCAATAAAATCAATATACCATCAAACAGTTTTAATAGAAGAGCCTAAAAGAAAAACATCTATTCCACAGTGCCAACGATGTCAACAATATGGGCATTCGAAAAATTACTGCATGATGCCATACCGCTGTGTGAAATGCGCGGAAAACCATAAAACATCTGAGTGCCCAAAAAAAGATCGGAACACACCAGCAAAGTGCGTTTTATGTGAAGGCTCACATCCTGCAAATTACAAAGGATGCTCTGTGTACAGGGAGATTCTAAATAGAAGAATAGGCCATAAACCGACAGCCAAATCCATACCCCTTGCAGAACCCGAAACTTTACCTGCAATCGAACAAAATAGACCACAAGTCGAGACTAAACAGCCAAAACATTATGCTAATGACAAAAATGAACGTACTTACGCAGAAGCTACTAAAAACGAACCCAAATTAGAAACACTGCTCACACAACAGGCTGAAAAGCTAGACAAACTATTAGACCAGATGTCGACAATGATAAACTTACTCACAACAATAATCAGCAAACTTGTCCGATGAAATGGCTACACTCAAAGTTGCGACCTGGAACATAAATGGACTGATCAAACACAAACAAGACGTAGAGATCTTTCTAGCACTACATAATATTGATGTACTTCTCGTTTCTGAAGCACACCTAACATCCAATCATTTATGCTCCTTCAAAAACTACAGTATATACTCCACGTTTCATCCCGACGGAACTGCACACGCCGGAACAGCACTCATAATAAAAAAGCACATCAAACATGACATTCTAGAGGAGTATAAAACCGACCAAATTCAGGCGACTACGGTAATGGTTCAGGACAAACAGAGTTCACTAACCCTATCCGCCATATATTGCCCCCCTAAGCACATCCTAAAGGAAGATAGGTTTTCAGACTTTTTCAGAACACTTGGCCAAAGATTCATTTGTGGCGGGGACTGGAACGCCAAAAACGTGTACTGGGGTTCCCGACTGACATTACCCAGAGGAAGAGAATTGAAAAGAAGCCTCGACGAAAATAAACTACACGTCCTGAGTACGGGTGAACCTTCATATTGGCCAACAGACTCCAATAAACTTCCTGACCTATTGGACTTCTTTGTGTTTAATGGACTTTCTAACATGTACCTAAGTGCAGAAAGCTGCCTGGATAGCAGTTCAGATCACACCCCTCTGATAGCTACTATAAGCACAACAATAATAGAAAGAGCACCCAATGAAAAGCTCTACAATACGAAAACTGATTGGGTTGGATTTAGACAATACATCGAGACATACGTGGACCTAAAAGTACCTTTAAAAACAAACGATGACATTGATGATGCTGCTACTAACATCACAAACCTCATACAAACAGCTGCCTGGAAATGCACACCAACACCTATCAGACTAGGATACAAGAATATTCCCAAGGAAATAAGGAATAAGGTTCTGGAAAAAAGAAGGCTCAGGAGAGTTTGGCATACCAGTCGTCATGCTTCTGACAGACGAAATTTTAATAAAGCTGCCGCAGATCTGAAAAAATATCTGACAGACATCGAGGATGAGACCTTAAAAAACAGACTTGAAAATCTAGATGCTTCAGCTAAAAACGAATACTCGCTATGGAACACCGTGAAACATAGCAAAAAAGCGCCACAAACTGCTCAGCACCCTTTACAGCTAGGAAATAATACATGGGCAAAAAAGGACGACGAACGTGCCGAGGCCTTTGGATCTTTCTTGGCCGATGTATTCACTCCCAATTCCGGCGACACATCAAGCGATCAAGGGATTCAAAAGTATCTGGAGACTGACCTACAACTCAGTTTACCACTAAAGTACTGCTCACCTCGCGAAATCTGGAGAATTATAAAAAGTCTCGAACCAAATAAAGCTCCTGGATACTGTCTTATAACTGCTGAAATTCTGCGACAGCTGCCAAGAAAAGCCATCGTCTTTATAACACAGCTCTTTAATGGAATTCTGAGGACTGGATATTTTCCAAAAATTTGGAAAGTGTCTGAAATCATCATGATCCCTAAGCCAGGAAAACCACCACACCTTGTGTCGTCATACAGGCCCATAAGCCTTCTGCCTGTTATGTCTAAACTATTTGAAAAAGTCGCTGCACGAAGGCTTAATGACATACTTAAGGACGACAACATTATACCAAAGCATCAGTTTGGATTCAGAATAGGACATTCGACCGTAGAACAGGTACATCGAGTGGTTAATAAGATACGAGAGGGGCTGGAACGAAAAGAGTACTGCTCGGCTGTATTTCTGGACGTACAGCAAGCGTTTGACAAGGTCTGGCATCAGGGCCTGTTGTTTAAAATAAAAAAACAACTACCACATAATATGTACATACTATTGAAGTCTTACTTGGAAAACAGATTTTTTCGAGTAAAAATTAATGACGCATACTCGAAATTCTACAACATACAGGCTGGCGTACCCCAAGGCTCCGTATTAGGTCCGACCCTCTACCTTATATACACAGCGGACTTACCCACGTCAGAAGAAATTCTCTCTGCCACCTTCGCTGATGATACGGCTGCTCTGTGCAACAACAAAAACCCTCATATGGCCTCACTTTTGCTACAGAATCACCTGGACAAAGTCTATGAGTGGATGAGAGAATGGAAAATAAAAGCAAGCGCTAACAAGTCAACGCATGTGACATTTACCCTTAGAAAAGGTGACTGTCCACCTGTTAAGCTCGGAAACGACACACTCCCACACGGGACAACAGCTAAGTACCTCGGCATACATCTCGACCGGAAACAAACGTGGAGATACCATATAGAGAAAAAACGGGACGAGCTTAATATCTTACTCCGAAAACTGAACTGGCTCTTGGGAAGATCATCACACGTATCGCTGGAAAATAAAGTACTCATTTACAAAGCAGTATTAAAGCCTGTCTGGACATACGGAGTTGAGCTGTGGGGCTCCGCGAGAAACTCAAATGTGGAAATCCTCCAGCGATTTCAAAATAAAGCTCTCAGAACAATATCTAATGCTCCTTGGTTTATAAAGACCTCAGAACTACATGAGCATCTTCAAATCAGAACAGTAAAAGAGGAAATAGAACACAGAATACAGTCATACAAACACCGAATTACGTCACACACCAACACCCTAGCCACAGCCCTAAGTGAACCAATAACAACAAAAAGGCTCAAACGCTACCACCTACGGGACTTTACTATGTAAAGTAATAAACAACTTTAAGGGGCAGATTTTTCGCTGGAAAAATGAACCTCAGCAGTCAATACCCGCACAAAAAATCTGCTAAAGGTTTACAACCGATTGCAAGATCGAGAAACAAAAAAAAAAAAAAAAACGCAATAAAATATACGTAACGCATCTGCGCTATCTTTTGGCACACATGCTGAAAAGGGGCGGGCACTAGAAAGTATAGATACAGGCACTGAATGCACACACGCAACATTAGTCTGAAATAGCGATGAGCAGTTGGTTTATATAATATGTCATCGATAAAAATATTTATGAAAACCGACTGTAAAAAAAGAAGTATTTGGGGCATATTTTGTAATGTTTATTGTAATATCGCTACCTATAGATACACTACGAATGGTTAACTAAATACTACCAATTTTGGTAGTGTCAAAAATATGTGAAAGAAAAATAGTACAGGGAATTCCAATTTGGGTCAAAGTAGTAATTGGAGTCTTATGATAGGTGTAAATATTTATCAACTATAAAGTGTATTAGTTTTTGTAAAACAGGTTCACAAATATTATTTCTTATTCTTATTAAACATTTTTCAATCAACAAGAATGAGGAAAATATAAATAATACCATAAAATCTTTTCGATTAGGCTATTATGGAAATATATAGTATTACCTAGAGGCCTACGTTCCGCAGTGGATGGCATTAGGCTGATAATGATGATGATGATGATCTGTATTACCGAAATAAGAATATTATTTTATATTATTACGCAAGAGTTAGTAATTTATTTATTTTATTTATCCTTTATAATGAAAAAGTTCATTTTGAAAGAACAACTAACAATAAAATTATTATCATGATGATTATGTTAATGCTGCACACCAGTACTTCGTCGCGAGCTTTAGGTCAATTCGAGTATATGTACGAGACATTTGCCACGCCCCCATACCATATCCCTTGATATCTGTGGCTGAAGCACAGAATTCTCTAACGAAAAATTCAGGTACACTGTGCAGCATAAACTCTGGATACTTAGCAATTGCGCTTGCATTGCGAGTCAATTATTTACTTATAAAAAGAAATAGGTAGGTACGTGCCTTATAGAGACGAATGTTTGGATCACGGCGTGCTATCATTGTCAACTCTGGAAAGCGGCCTGAAGTTCTCATTTTAAAAATTATGCCACCACTGTTTGCCTTATGAATAACTTGACGGTCAGATAATCCAAAAACTAAAAGCATATTAAAAAAGGTAGGTATTTATTTTATAATAACAATGTGAGGACCTATAAAGTGCAATAAAAATGATAATTATGTTCATTATAGGCCTACGCAGACCGGGACGGCATGGCAAGGGATTAAAACACGCCGTGGCATGCCGCGGCAAGACGCTGGCATGACGCGGTATCTAAGCGGCTAGTGTGCGCAGACTGACGGCAAAATACCTTGCCATGCCGTCCCGGTAATAAGTAGGATATGATATTTATTAAATTTGCCATACCTTTTTGATTTGCCATGACTTGTAGGCTTGCAGATCTTGGTACAACAATTTTATTAGTGTGTATTATATGATGTTTGTTTTACTATGTAGTAAGTTGATAGAATTCATAAATAGAATATTAAAGCAATGTACGTGTACATAAAATAATGAATCACATAGCAAAAACATTGTGCAATATTCACAATCTAGCAGTGTACGTTCGGTGTTTTTGGTTGTTTATTACAAGTTCACAACCACACAACAACATCTACAACATAAAAATAAATGGATGGACTTTTTGACTTTACAAATAAATTGACATTGACATTTTGACTTTTTGTACTTGCTCTATGGCTCTATCCCACTCATGAAGATATAGATACAGGATGTCCCGTAAATAATGGATCAAACGTGATGGGTAGGTAGCTTACCTGATTTCCAACAACTAATTTGAACGATTTAAAAAAACCGTTACGGTAACCAAGATGTTATTTTTTTCCCAATTTTATCATTTTCTCTACTAAAATTCGGTATTTTTTATGCTGTCGCTGCAAATTATGTCATTTTTAAGTGAAATTTTTGTACAACATTCCTGAATATCTTACTAATGTTGTAAGATTTTTATTTTATTTCTTAAAGTTTTACTTGCCTTAGAAAAAAAATCTTGAATTGAAAAGTGTTTTTTCCATGATTTAAAGACTTGAATTGAAAAAATTCTTCTGTAAAAAAATTGTATGACACCGATAATCACCATTATTTTAAAAACTTGTACATTTAATAAGGTTTGCAAATTGATATAAAACTTACGTCTAGTCCTAGTCGTTAAAAAGTTATAGCTGTAAACCTAAGAGAGGTGCTAAATCATCAAAATAAAAAATAAAACAAAAAGTGTGCATAATTAAACTTTTATCTTTCAAATGTTTAGTGTAGTTATTATCAGAGGCAATGTTCATTGAATTAATTAGGCATATCAGCGTATGAAAGTAATTAGAAGAAGAAAAAAAACAATTAGTTCAAATAAATCGTTTATTTTGTTTTTAGTTACAATAATTGTTCAAATTGTCTTCCCCCTCTAAGAATGCAAAGTCTGCATCTCCTAATAAAGGACGCTCTTATCCGACGGACAAAATGGCTTTGGTTTATTTCTGATACAGCAGATTGGATGCGCTGACGTAACTCTTCTTCGGTCGTTATTTGTTGTTTGTAGACCTTGTCTTTTAAACATCCCCAGTAAAAAAAATCGAGGGGATTTAAATCCGGAGATCGTGGAGGCCACAAAATAGGTCCTAATCGACCGATTCCGGATAAGTTCCGTCAAGATGCGCCCTTACTGCCGTCGCATAGTGAGCGGGGCACCCATCATTTTGCAACCACATTGCTTGCCGTACGTCTTCTGGAATGTTTTCCAACAACCCGCCCATAAATTTATTTTAAACTGATTTTGGCTCCTGTCCTCTCGCATCAAATATGGGTTCACTAGCTGCCAACTATGCAAATTGTGTAAATTTAAATATCCGTCACGGCGGCAAGAAGACTCGTCACTCCATAAAATTTTGTTAAAAAATTGGCGGTCCGCCCGAATCATTCTAAGCATCCTTTGGCAAAATTCTACTCTGAGCTGATAATCCCGTGCCGTCAGCGTTTGAACACGTTGCACGTGATATGGGTGAAACCGATACCTCTGTAGCACTCGATGCACCGTCGATCTTGGAGTACCGATGCGTCGCGCTAAGACACGAAATGAGATCGTCGGGTCTTCCTCGATTTCTCGAAGAATTATTTCATCATTGACTTGTCGTCGCGGCGGTCGTCCTTCACTGGCACCACCAACTCCGGTGCCAAGAATTCTTCCCTCAAGAAGCGCGTTATGTACTCTAATGAATACGCGATAGTCGGGATATCGAACCAGGTTCGGGTATCTTTCACGGTATAATCTTGCGGCCGCCCTGGCATTACCTCTTGCTTCTCCGTAAATAAAATGCATTTCGGCGTACTGCCGTGGCGTGTACTCGTAACGAGGCATTGCGCTGAATAAGGTTGCAGCGCTATTGCACACACGTAAGTACGTACAACCACACACAAACGATGTTTTCGAAGTCCGTAGGATCGCCAAGTCGTCTGTCCAATACACTAACAATTCCAAATCGGTAGGCAAAGCAAAGTCCAAATACACAGCACAAGTCCAATTTCACAGAAAACACTGAGGCACTTATCGGGAGCGAAAGTTGTCTGACGTACGTATCAACTCGAAGAGCGATTAGTCACAACTAATAAAACTAATTTACTTAACTAAAACTGCGCAACGACATCCAAAAAACAAAAGGGCGTAATCTATCCTTTTTACACTGAGTGAGATGCAACTCCGCCGCAGGTAGCGGTCCCTAATTCCGAACTGAGCCATGACGTCATCGGCTCAGAGTCACGCTGGGCCCTTATCTCTTTGCTTAGGTTAAAAGTATTCGAGGAAAAACATTACAAAAAGAAAAAAAAAAATTTATCATTTTAATTTATTTTCTGTCATCATCACATTCATAGTAATTTTTGGAACGACTAGTACTAGACGTAAGTTTTATACCAATTTGCAAACCTTATTAAACCACCACCACCAACCACCTTAAACCACCACCACCAACCACCACCTTATTTAACCTTATTAAATGTACAAGTTTTTAAAATAATGGTGATTATCGGTGTCATACAATTTTTTTACAGGAGAATTTTTTCAATTCAGGTCTTTAAATCGTGGAAAAAATAACTTTTCAATTCAAGATATTTTTCTAAGGCAAGTAAAACCTTAAGAAATTAAAAAAAAATCTTACAACATTAATAAGTTATTCAGGAATGTTCTACAAAAATTTCACCTAAAAATGACATAATTTGCAGCGACAGCATAAAAAATACCGAATTTTAGTAGAGAAAATGGTAAAATTGGGAAAAAAATAATATCTTGGTTACCGTAACGGTTTTTTTTAAATCGTTCAAATTAGTTGTTGGAAATCAGGTAAGCTACCTACCCATCACGTTTGATCCATTATTTACGGGACATTCTGTATATGCTTCTTGATCCCACTATTTTATTATATCTATGCCACTTTGTAAGTCTTATGGCGCATCCACACATGCCCGGCGGCCCGGCCGGCGATCGGGCCGCCGGCACGCACGCGCAACTTTATCTGCGGCACACACAACTCGGACACTCGGCACTCCCTACAAAACTCGCTAAATAATTACGTATTACTACTCAGTGTTGCCATGTCCGAAAGTTGAAAATGCAGTAGTGGTACTTTAAAAACGTTAATTTTCAGCAAAAAGCGGGATTTCTAGTTTTAACATTTACATAGCAATAATTAATTCTCTTATTAATGTTTTTAATTGTTTATTCATGCAAAGACAAGGGAATTTTCGAATTAGAGAGTAAAACAATAATGTCAGTAATCAAGTTTTAATAAATTATATTTTTTCCTTCGAAGGACGTGTTTTAACACCGGACTGGTAAAGCCACAGATTACTGAATACCTAGTAACGTACCTAGTGAGCATGAAGATATAATTTATCTATATCTTCATGTGGGTAGAGCACAGATTCATTTTTCTTTATTGAGATCCAAACCCATGCAGCTTTGTCTGATGTAGAATATCTTTACCTATTTTATTAATTTCTTATTCTGCTATGAAAAGTTAAAGGGTTGTTCTAGCAAATTCGAGAAAAGCGGAGCCGCGTAGTTGAAAAGCGGAAGGCGGATCCATTGTCAAAAAGGCGGTGTAAAAAGCGGAAATGCGGTACATCTGGCAACACTGTTACTACTACAAAACCAAATGACGTTTGTACACGTGCAAATTTGTGCGTTAATTCTAGTAGGGTTGAATGTCGTGCTCGTGCGTAAAAATAAATGGCGCGAAATGTGCAGCAATTTACGTCCAATGACGTATCAGTGTTTACGTCGGGCGAACCGAACGACGACGGCGCTGCCCGAACGTTTCGAGCATTATTATGAAATGATCTTGTACGAGCGTTCAATTATTTGTTGGATCAAGAAGCATATATCTTATCTTCATGAGTGGGATAGAGCAAGTACAAAAAGTCAAAATGTCAATGTCAATTTATTTGTAAAGTCAAAAAGTCCATTTATTTTTATGTTGTAGATGTTGTTGTGTGGTTGTGAACTTGTAATAAACAACCAAAAACACCGAACGAACACTGCTAGATTGTGAATATTGCACAATGTTTTTGCTATGTGATTCATTATTTTATGTACACGTACATTGCTTTAATATTCTATTTATGAATTCTATCAACTTACTACATAGTAAAACAAACATCTTATTAGAAAATAAGAGACGTGCTTCCAAAATACATCTATTTAATATAATAATAATGCGTGCTCCAATTATTATGAGACTGACATAACTGTCATTGCTGACATAATTATTACAATATACAACACCTTCACCCTTAATTATTACCAAACATAAATATAAATAATTAATCTATTTCTTCTATTCTAAAACGTTGCGGAGGCTTACGATTTCTTATTGGATATCTGCGCTCGACGGGTGCTACTATTGGGGGTTGTGAATTTCTACTTGGCACGTCAAGTGACTGTGTCGTGCCGGGTAGCTCAAGTCGGTGCTCTGTCAGGCCCGTCCCCGTCGTATTTAACTGAGACACGTTTTTAGATCCTGATGTCCTGATCCTGTCGACCGTACCGCTAGACCCCTCCTCGTAATTAGCAGGGAACACAAGTGAACTTCTTAACTTTCTATTATTAATACAAGGTGATGGGTGTGCCATTACAGGCAACACTGACCTCCGCCTTAACTGATCAACATGACGATGTGCCTCGGTTCCAAAGTCTGATTTAACATTGTAATCAGTACTACCTAATTTTTCTATAACCTGTCCTGCTACCCATTTGTCTGCCCCGCGATAGTTCCTGTACCATACCGTATCCCCCGGTATGACCTGCCTGTGCGCTCCGCCCGCCAGACATTCGCTACGATTTTGTCGCGTCTGCGTGCGCGATTCTCGATCGGGTTTCAATATGTCTAATCTCGTGCGTAAATTGCGACCCTGTAAAATTTTTGCCGGACTATCCCCTAATGTGTAATGTTCCGTGTTTCTATAAGTTAAAAGATATCGACATAACGCTGTATCTGGATCTAATTTTTGCTTTAACGCTTTCTTAATTACTCGCTTGCATATTTTTACTGCATTCTCTGCAGCCCCGTTAGAAGCAGGATGGTATGGTGCAGTAAAAATTTGTTCAATACCGTTATTTGACAAAAAGGTTTTAAATTCTACGCTTGTGAATGGGGGTCCGTTGTCACTCACTACTTGCCTCGGAATACCGAACTTAGCCCAAATATCGCGTAATACCGATATAACTGATTGTGCCGTAGTGCGCCTCATATTAATTGCTTCTATCCATTTTGAACAAGCATCCACAATAATTAAATAAGTTAATCCTGAAATGGGTCCTAGAAAATCTATATGTAACCTTGACCAAGGTCGATTGGGCCACGGCCATGATTTGGGTACGTGGTGGTGTGGTGCGTCTGCCACAGAAGCACACACGGTGCACCCCTTGCATACCGCTGTCACGTCTTCATCGATCCCGGGCCACCATACGTAACTTCTTGCTATCGCTTTGGTTTTAACTATTCCCATGTGCGAATCATGTAATTCTTTAAGTAGGTACTCTATTCCTACAAGCTAACGGTATTACTATTCTGTGGCCCCACATGATGCATCCTAGTTCTGTATATAATTCGTTCTTACGATTATGATACGGTTTAAGTTCCTTGATTTCTACATCTTGCGGCCAGCCATCCTGAATGTAACTAATAACTCGACTAAGTACGGGGTCGGCTGATGTTTCCTTTTTTAAAATATTATAATCTAATAAAAGCGCCTCCGTAGCAAAATGTAAGTATGTTTGCTCTGGTAACTCTTCATTTAAGTTAGAACCTTTATGCGCTCTGATTAGGCGGGATAAGGCATCCGCAGTATTTTGATCTGTTTTAACATACTCAATATTGAAATTATATGCCGATAATTTTATTGCCCATCGCTGCAATCTACTGGCCGCTGTACTAGGAATACCAGTATTCGGACCAAAAAGACTTACTAAAGGTTTATGATCCGTACGAAGTGTAAATTTCCTACCATAAAGATATTGGTGAAACTTATCGACAGCGAAAATAATGCCTAACGCTTCTTTATGTATTTGACTATAATGTTTTTCCGCAGAAGTTAGCGCTCGCGATGCGTACGCCACCACTTGTTCACCTTTGTCCGCGGTGCACTGCGCCAGCACCGCGCCCAGGCCGTGCGCGCTAGCATCACACGTTACTATTGTTTCTAACGACATATCATAATGTGCCAGTACATCTGTGCTGCACAACAACTTTTTTACTTCATTAAATGCTATAGTATGCTTCCTTGTCCACAAAAAATTAGTGCCTTTTTTTAGTAATTCGTAAAGTTGATCTAAATATGTACTCAAATTCCTTATAAATTTGCCATAAAAATTCACCATCCCTAAAAATGACTTAAGTTCTGTTGTGTTTTTAGGGTGAGGCATTGAAACAATTGGTTTTATTTTATCCATGTTAACTTTTACTCCTTCTTTACTCACGATATATCCTAAATAAATTTAACTTCGTTCGTTAGAAAATCACACTTATCTTGCCTTATTCTTAACCCGTTGGTCTCTAATATTTTGAGCACTCTATTTATTGTTTCTACATGGCTGTTTAAATCTTTATTCTTAATTAAAATGTCATCATAAAATGTTACTACATTTGGTACATTTTTGAAAAGTTGAATCATAAATTTCTGAAAAATACCGGGACTAGAGGCTAGTCCATATACTAGACGGTTATATTTAAATAACCCACGATGAGTATTAATGACTGTATAATCTCTAGAGGATTCATCAAGTTCTAGCTGGTTGTAAGCTTGAGATAAGTCTAGCTTTGTAAACCAAACATTGCCGCTAAGGTCACTAAATAAGTCGTCAATCTTTGGAACCGGGTATCTATCGATCATTAAGGCACGATTAAGTGTTACCTTATAATCGGCACATATCCTTATGCCACCGTCTGCCTTTCGTGCTATTACTAATGGGGTGGCCCAGTCAGAGCGATCAACAGGCTCGATGACGCCCGCGCGCAGCATTGAGTCCAACTCCGCGTCCACTCTATCGCGCAACGCATACGGCAACGGTCGGGCTCGACAGAACACCGGTTGCGCTTCCGGTCGCACACAGAGGCTCACCGTACCTCCGGTGTATCGACCCAACGTGCCATCAAATAAAGATTTATACCTAGAAACAATAGAATTTATAAGTTCGTTTTTTTACACTTCTCACTAATAATACAATTTACGCTGATTTTTGGTATGTCCACACTCAACTCTGCCAACCACTGGCGTCCTAGCAAGTTCGTAGTTCCATTATCAAAGATATATAAATCTAATGTTTTTTGTTTGTTTTTATATCGTACATCTGTTTCTACATAACCAAGCGGCTTAACAATAGAACCATCATAAAAACTGAAATTAATACGACACGGTTTTATCTCTAAATTCCTAAAGAATTGATCATAGGTACCCTTACTAATACAAGATAAAGGCGCACCGGTATCCACTTCCATTTTTAAATAACAGTTATTTACTACTTAATAGTGTAATACGCACCGCCTTGTACCTTGACAAAGACATCTGATACATTGGTTCATCGAGATCACTTTCACTGACGTCATCGTCACCTGACTCAGAATCCTCTCTTCGTACATGCTCTGGATCGTCTATAGATTCCCGCACCCAATATGTGCCGGACCGCTGCTGGCCGCTCGCGCGCCATCCCGCAGCGCCTCCACCGCGGTAGCTGCGACCGCTGCGCCGCGCGCGCACCGCACGCTCCGCGCCCTCTGGCCGTAGTCCGCTAGAAATCACGCTTCCTCCGCGTGTTTTATTACTGTCGTCATTATTCCCGACGACTTTTGCTGACCGTCTCGCTCCATCTGGAGCACCATCAGATCGTTGGGGACACACTCGCCTTAAATGACCAACTCTGCGACAAATAATGCATTCAAAGTTGTTGTATCGGCAATCTCGTTTGTTATGCCTGATGTCATCACACGCTGTACACGACTGCAGTTGTAGTTTGTTTACGTTCTCGGTTAATTTCGCAGTGCCAGTTACTTCGTTATTGTTATTTTCAACGGCGGCGGCGCATGCATCTCGTTCTGCCGCTTCGAGGGTAGTAGCCAATACTACGGCTTTTGAATAGTTCAAATTCTCCTCCGCAAATAACCGTTGTCTTGTAAATTCACTTTGTAAACCACACACGAATTGGTCCCTTAAGTTATCCTCTAGAACTGTTTCGAAGTTACAATATCTTGATAATTTTTTTAAATCAGCCACGTAATCTGCTATAGATTCGCCTGCTAGCTGTCTCCGCTACCGAAATCTAAATCTTTCTGCCATTTCCGAAGGTTTTGGTTGTAAATGTTCTCGGAGTAAACTTACGGCTTGTGAATATTTCAATGCAGATGGTTTTGACGGGCTCGCCAAGTTAGATAATAACTCGTACGTTTCTTCACCCATTATCGAGATAAGTGTTGGTAACTTCACATCGTCACTGATTTTGTTGGCCAGAAAATACATTTCAACTCTTTCTACAAACGCCAACCAGTTCCCGGATTGCAAATTAAATTCGCGTATTTTTCCGATTGACATTTTCAAAACTAATTTTGTAACGCGTAATTAAAGAAATTCCGATTGTCCTCGTCGCCAGTAGAAAATAAGAGACGTGCTTCCAAAATACATCTATTTAATATAATAATAATGCGTGCTCCAATTATTATGAGACTGACATAACTGTCATTGCTGACATATTTATTACAATATACAACACTTATAATACACACTAATAAAATTGTTGTACCAAGATCTGCAAGCCTACAAGTCATGGCAAATCAAAAAGGTATGGCAAATTTAATAAATATCATACCTATCCTACTTATTCAGATGCTGCCTACGCAGACCGGGACGGCATGGCAAGGTATTTTGCCGTCAGTCAGCGCACACTAGCCGCTTAGATACCGCGTCATACCAGCGTCTTGCCGCGGCATGCCACGGCGTGTTTTAATCCCTTGCCATGCCGTCCCGGTCTGCGTAGGCCTTTAATGAACATAATTATCATTTTTATTTCACTATGTAGGTCCTCACATTGTTATTATAAAATAAATACCTACCTTTTTTAATACCTATGCTTTTAGTTTTTGGATTATCTGACCGTCAAGTTATTCATAAGGCAAACAGTGGTGGCATAATTTTTAAAATGAGAACTTCAGGCCGCTTTCCAGAGTTGACAATGATAGCACGCCGTGATCCAAACATACGTCTCTATAAGGCACGTACCTACCTATTTCTTTTTATAAGTAAATAATTGACTCGCAATGCAAGCGCAATTGCTAAGTATCCAGAGTTTATGCTGCACAGTGTACCTGAATTTTTCGTTAGAGAATTCTGTGCTTCAGCCACAGATATCAAGGGATATGGTATGGGGGCGTGGCAAATGTCTCGTACATATACTCGAATTGACCTAAAGCTCGCGACGAATTACTGGTGTGCAGCATTAACATAATCATCACGATAATAATTTTATTGTTAGTTGTTCTTTCAAAATGAACTTTTTCATTATAAAGGATAAATAAAATAAATAAATTACTAACTCTTGCGTAATAATATAAAATAATATTCTTATTTCGGTAATACAGATCATCATCATCATCATTATCAGCCTAATGCCATCCACTGCGGAACGTAGGCCTCTAGGTAATACTATATATTTCCTTATTAGCCTAATCGAAAAGATTTTATGGTATTATTTATATTTTCCTCATTCTTGTTGATTGAAAAATGTTTAATAAGAATAAGAAATAATATTTGTGAACCTGTTTTACAAAAACTAATACACTTTATAGTTGATAAATATTTACACCTATCATAAGACTCCAATTACTACTTTGACCCAAATTGGAATTCCCTGTACTATTTTTCTTTCACATATTTTTGACACTACCAAAATTGGTAGTATTTAGTTAACCGTTCATATTGTATCTATAGGTAGCGATATTACAATAAACATTACAAAATATGCCCCAAATACTTCTCTTTTTTTACAGTCGGTTTTCATAAATATTTTTATCGATGACATATTATATAAACCAACTGCTCTTCGCTATTTCATACTAATGTTGCGTGTGTGCATTCAGTGCTTGTATCTATACTTTCTAGTGCCCGCCCCTTTTCAGCATGTGTGCCAAAAGATAGCGCAGATGTGTTACGTATATTTTATTGCGTGCGTGCGAAAAAGTATCATGTGTGCCATATCTATTTCTTTTGTTTTTGTGTGAGTTAAAACAATTGACAAAAACAGGTGAGAGATTGTTTTTAACAAATATAGAATGATGGCATATCTCTTGGATATCTATGGCATCAGCCTAGTCTTTACTTTTTGCAGGTACAGACAGCGTTATCAACTGCTTACCCCCCATGCATTGAAATTTCTTCGGAAAGGGGGTTAGCAGTTGATTGACGCTGTCTGTACCTAACATTTACAGTTGACTTAATTCTATGAATGGGACGACTTATTACATAATTAACTGACAATAGACAACTATTCTGCTTTCCCATTTCAAGAAAATAGTTTATTATGATGTGAAAGCAAAACAAATGCTTTTTCTGTTCTCGTCTGTATGATCAGGAGAATTAAACTAAATTTAAAGCCCAGTATTCTTTATTCATTATCTGCCTAGCCTTTTTCCAATTATGTTGGGATGAGCTTCCAGTCCAGTCTACCCTTACGCAACTGAATAGTAATAATTATTGTTACAGCTCACATTTGGACGAGAAACCAAAGTCTACAAAATGGGTGATAATTATGAAGAGAAGTTTCCCTCTAGTTGTTTATCTAGTTTTAATGAATTCAGAGAGTACTACTTAACATGGCATAGTGACAAAATCAAAGTTGGACTAGTAGGTCACAAGGCCTTTGTTGACTATCAGAAAATGTGTTCTGATCCCATTGTTGGGTATATCCTATTTAAAACGATATGCAAAGGTTCACATCCCGTGGAGTGGATAATTGAAAGTATGTATTTTAACGTAAAGCAGTGTTTTCGGCGTTACCTCGGCTTACTTAAAAGTTTTTAGATAGACGCTTTTAGATAAACTAGACTGGGCATTAGGGTGGAGCACGGATGTACGAAAAAAATTTTTTTTTGAGATATGGTTTTGTAATATTGGGGGATTAGTGCCTTATATTAATGTTAAAATAAATATAAATTTTCAATCAATTTAATGAATATCTTCTGCCTCCGCATAAGCCTTCAAAATTTAAAATTAAGTATTGGAAAAAGTCTTGTACTGTAATGACCAAATATTTTGCTTAATTTAATGTTAAATGAGTAATAAATGATACACAATGTATAATTCAGATATTTGTTAATCATCTTTAATCAAAAATATATTTTTTTTTTAAATAAGAATATTCTAAAAGGGATCAATTAATTTGCTTGAAAATCTCTTTTTGTTTCAAACTTAGGCATTACGTTCCGTGATTCTAAACTGACTTTTATTGCACCTAATCGTTACTTAATGGTGCATTGACAAGTGGCAGTGACGACAGTCACTTTTGTAGCCCATCCAACAGCTTCAGTATGGCATAGAAGACTTAAAAACAACACTTCACCCTCACCACCTAATTCAACGATCGACTGGATTTATTCACACAAGTTTTTCATAATCGGTGGTTAAGTTAATGTTTCCTGCAATTTTATTTAATCAATATATTATTATATTGAAGCATTAAAAGTTATAGCTGGCATTTTAAACATTGTAGGTGTTAAACGAACAACGAAGACATCTTGTGTGCCTTTAATATGCGCCGGGCTGCCAGTTTTCGAAATGTGCTTCATGTCATCAATTATCATTGCAAGGAGAATCTTCTCAGGATGTGCAAAATAGCTACTCCGTTGAATTACAGGGTTGATAACCATTTTAGATCCTCTGTCTGGTACCCGGAGGTCTTAATCATGTTAAAAAGGTGTCGCATACCATCTTTACATTACGATTTACTTTAATGCAGAAACATGATGGTACGTAAACTTTTACGACAAATGTAGCCATAGTGGTCAAGTTTTCTGATGGTGTCTCAGTCTAATTGAGTAATAGATGCAGTTTGCCATATGTTTTCAAATCTGGATGTCACAATATCCGATATTTTTTGAAACCGTGGGGTCTTCTGTCTTTCTTATGTCTACTTAGACTAACTTAACTAATAATACAGAGACTAGAGGTCCCAGACCTAGAGGCAATCGTCTAGGTCCACCACAATGTAGTGGCTGATCAGAGCGCATGGAGTTCAGGGGTAGTGAAACTGAGGGATTGTTAAAAAAAGACGTGCAAAAATCGAGGAAATGGGACGGAACGATGTGGCCAGGATCAAGAACAAGCAACGTGTCGGAGCAATTCTTTTTGTTTTGTATCGAAAATAAACTGTAATTGCAATTATTTCTGAAAATAAAATAGGCTTGTTTATTAAAATTTCATACATTTCCATGTCGCCAATACAGAGGGAAAAACCAACTTTTTTCAAAAATTCAAAGACGTTGCGGAGGCTATTACTGTAAATCAATTCAATTAAGTATTCTTTTGCATGGATTAATGCGAGCCTATAAGGCATCAATTTTTCACTATTAGATCATTCACAAGCGAAAAAAATTTTTTCGCTCCACCCTACTGGGCATGTTTTATTCGTTGTTGTCGTTAGAAAATATTCTAAATGCTACACAAAAAAAAATATTGATAAAAACTGGTGATATAATTTTTCATGTTGTTTTTAGGGTTCCGTACTAAAAACGGAACCCTTATAGGATCACTCGTGCATCAATTAAATCGTTTCGAATTTATTTTAGCCTTGTTCTCTGTGACGTGTCGGAGATGCCGCAGGGGGTGCCCCTGGAGACTCCCCTGCACCCCTTTAGGGCGCGCAGGTGGCCACCGTAAGTAGTTCTATTTGTGTATGTTAGTTGTAATATTTTCTCGCGAGCAAGTGTTCACTTTTGTTTTGAAATGTCCATCTAGCCCAGCCTTATCCGCACCGGCCCCCCGCACCGGCCCCCCTACCGGACCCCGCACCGGGCCCCTCATCGGCCCCCCTACCGGACTTCGAACCGGGCCCCTCATCGGCCCCCGCACTAGGGCCCACACCGGGCCCCATCGGCCCCCCCCGTGGCCTTCTCACCGGCCCCCTCACCGGCCCCCGTGGCCTTCTCACCGGCCCCCGCACTGGCCCCCTCACCTTCGGTGATGGTACCCCCACCGGCTTTGTAAGTTGCTTACGAACTTTTCTATTTATCTCTAAATTTAAGTGTGTATTCCATCATTACATTTGTTCCTTTGTTCCAGTTACACCGAGTGCGATTACCTGGAGGAGCAGGCAGCGTCTCCACTCCTTTCGGCACCTTCAGCATCTCGATACCGTCGGAATCTACGGGATGCTGAGGTGATGGACCTCCTCCATTATGGTAAGCACTTGCTGATTTTAGTTTGGTTTAGGGCTGTGACTTCTGTTTCAACCCGATTTTTAACCAATCTGTTATTTGTTACAGGGAGCGACGTAGATTCCGACGACGACGACGTCGAAATCGACGACGAACTGTTGGTGCCGCTCCAAAGGTTTACCCGGACACAGGCAAGCGTCTGGGATACACCTTTGGATGTGGAGTCGGTAGACGCTGCCGAAGCCGAGCTCGTGGCGCCGTCTGACGCCACCGAGCCCGTGGCGCCGCCTGACGCCGCCGAGCCCGTGGACGCCGCCAAGGAGGAGTCCACAGATGTCCCTCTGATGGCTACGGACCAGCCTAGGAGGTGGTATGACTTTGAATGGAAACCGTTTCCGAATTCTCCGATTCCACCTGAATCGAGGAGGGAAACTTTTTCCCAGACTAATGTAGGTCCGACAACTCCAATGGAAACCCCGTATGACGCTTTCATCGCCATATGGGATCGTCCAATTATGGAGTACATAGCCTCGGAGACGAACAGATACGCTCAGAGGTTAATAGCAGAATCGACCAGCGGCGACAGCACCACCCCCCGTGCCCATAGTCGCTTAAATCGTTGGCGTGATACAACGCCCGAAGAGTTGTACATGTTCTTCGCGCTGATTTTGGCCATGGGAGTGGTGGTGAAGTCGCGGCTGGAAGAGTACTGGTCTGTTGCCTCTGACGTATTTTGTACTCCAGGGTTTAGCGCACACATGTCAATCGACCGATTTATACTTTTATCTAAATGTTTACGTTTTAATGACGTCATTGGCATGTGTGGGCTAAACCTGAGTAGCTCCGAGGCTAGACTGTATAAGATCCAGCCAATACTGGACCATGTAAACATGAAATTTCAGCAACTTTACACACCATCGCAGAACATTGCTCTAGACGAGAGTCTTTTGATGTGGAAGGGCTGGCTGGATATCAGCCAGCTCATTCCAAATAAAAAGGTTAGGAAAGGCATCAAGACTTACGAGCTGTGTGAATCTCAAACCGGCTATCTATGGCGGTTTGAGGTTCACGCTCATAAAGTAGGTCAATTGCCACCGCCATCAATTGATGGTCCATTAGGTACACCTACACCTGCTATAGTGTTGCGGCTGATCCAAGGTCTGGAGTACAAGGGATACACATTGTGGATGGACAATTTCTACAATTCGCCGTGTCTCGCTCGACGACTTAAGTCATTGGGCACTGATTGTGTAGGAACCCTGCGGACCGACCGTAAGTTCGTTCCGCAGGCCCTGCACGATCTGACCAAGCGGAACATGCGCCAGGGACAAGTCGTTGGTCTTACCTCGGGGGACGTCGATGTCATGGTATGGAAAGATGCTAACCGTGTGGCTACCATCTCTACGTACCATGGCACCGCCGTCCAAAACGTCCGGGGTTCCACCAAACCCATCCTGATATTGGACTACAATATCATGATGGGTGGGGTGGATATAAAAAGACCAGCTCCTGGCCATGTTTCCGGTCGAGCGGAAACGAACAATGGTGTGGTACAAGAAATTGTTCCGGAGAATTCTTAACATCTCCGTATTGAACGCTTTTATCATTCATCGTCAGTCTTCTTCATCACCTCTTACTCATCGCATATTTCGTACTACTTTAGTTAATGACCTTCTTTCTCGCAATTATTCCCATCCTGTTCCCTCTTCTATTGCAACCGCACCGCGTCGATTCCATGTACCGTCGCTTAATGACGGGCAACTGTTGCAAGCGGCGGTACATCGAATCGAATTCTACGCTGTGGATCCCAACCGTTTACGCCGTCCCCGACGCGTTTGCATTGTATGCAAGAAAACGATCCACACGTACTGTGTCGCTTGTAATAAGGCTATTTGTATAACCAACTGTTTTCTTTCTGTCCACCCTTTTGTCCCAGCTTGATTTTCTAGTTTATGTAAAGTGTATCTATAAATATATATTTCTTCGTATGTATCTATATATTGTATTTATATAACAATTTCTTGTACCACTCCCTGTTCGTTTCAATGACTGTGCGAATAGTGCTATTGTTCATCCGCCATCGTATCCTTTGTTTCCGGCCTTGGGTAGCCAAATTTTTTTTTTTTTTTTTTACTTTATTTTTACATTTTTTTAAACTTTTTTATGTTTTACATTATTTTGTTTATTTTTTTTAGTGTAGCATGATACCTAATGGTTCTTCTTTTGATGCGGTGGTGATGTTGATGCCTTTTTAGATTTTTTAATAAATTTTTTTTTTTTGTTTTTATTTTTTTTTCCAAAAGATTCTCGTCTATTGCAATGCTGCTTTGGTTGTATTGTTGCCATTCCTGGTTTTTATTTTTTTTTTATTTACATAATATATACATAATATAGACACTAAAAGACTTAAATAATATTATGTAGTACATAATATGTATGTAAAATGTTTTTGATTTCAATTGCATAATTTCATGTTTACATGTGATGTGCCAGTATTTGCCGGGTCCATTTTATCTGTGGTCTATGTTCATGTACTTGTTTTTTTTTTGTGAAATTGTTCGATTTGATTGTTCATTTGTGTAATATTTTTCTTAGAAGGCATGCCTTTTTTATGTGCCTAACATGTTGTACATATCTTCAACATGTAGAATGTTGAATTAGATTTAAATATGAGGCAACAGAATGTATACAGTGATCCAAAGTGTGAGTAGGTGTTTTTTGCACCTGTTTTTAAGTGGTTACTTTGGAAAGCCATTATTATTAAACTAAACATTTTTATCCACTGAAACTCTGTCTGTGTAATGTATTATCATTAATATTAAAATGTAACCTTAGCCACCAGGCGTGTGGCGTTCTTAGAATTGATGTGTAAACAAGCCCATTCTTTTGTTTCCAATGCGGGCACTCATAAATGACGTCATGCATTGTGAAGCTTGTGAGATGAAATAAATGATGCCGAGGTCCGTTCTTTTGTTTTATTTATGTGTATTAATGTGTATTGGATGAAATTAAACAATAACTTTGTGAAATAATGGTTTATTTTTTTTATTATAATGACCTTTACACAAGAAACTGGGAACAAGTCCCTCACACTGAACATACATCACAATTACTAATACATGACAAGGCAGAACTATACTAAACCATACATACCTATCCTGTTAGCAAATTTAATAACGATTCCCATGATACAACTGGTAGCGAGCTAACTAACGTAATTTCGGAGATATCGTTGTTTTAATGAGACGCGCCGGAATCGCTTGCGGCCGCCCGGTGTGTCGCCACAGACGCGCGCTCTCGCGGATTCCGGGCCTCAACAGATAAAGGGGGCACACTTCACCACCACTCCCATGGCCAAAATCAGCGCGAAGAACATGTACAACTCTTCGGGCGTTGTATCACGCCAACGATTTAAGCGACTATGGGCACGGGGGGTGGTGCTGTCGCCGCTGGTCGATTCTGCTATTAACCTCTGAGCGTATCTGTTCGTCTCCGAGGCTATGTACTCCATAATTGGACGATCCCATATGGCGATGAAAGCGTCATACGGGGTTTCCATTGGAGTTGTCGGACCTACATTAGTCTGGGAAAAAGTTTCCCTCCTCGATTCAGGTGGAATCGGAGAATTCGGAAACGGTTTCCATTCAAAGTCATACCACCTCCTAGGCTGGTCCGTAGCCATCAGAGGGACATCTGTGGACTCCTCCTTGGCGGCGTCCACGGGCTCGGCGGCGTCAGGCGGCGCCACGGGCTCGGTGGCGTCAGACGGCGCCACGAGCTCGGCTTCGGCAGCGTCTACCGACTCCACATCCAAAGGTGTATCCCAGACGCTTGCCTGTGTCCGGGTAAACCTTTGGAGCGGCACCAACAGTTCGTCCTCGATTTCGACGTCGTCGTCGTCGGAATCTACGTCGCTTCCTGTAACAAATAACAGATTGGTTAAAAATCGGGTTGAAACAGAAGTCACAGCCCTAAACCAAACTAAAATCAGCAAGTGCTTACCATAATGGAAGAGGTCCATCACCTCAGCATTCCGTAGATTCCGACGGTATCGAGATGCTGAAGGTGCCGAAAGGAGTGGAGACGCTGCCTGCTCCTCCAGGTAATCGCACTCGGTGTAACTGGAACAAAGGAACAAATGTAATGATGGAATACACACTTAAATTTAGAGATAAATAGAAAAGTTCGTAAGCAACTTACAAAGCCGGTGGGGGTACCATCACCGAAGGTGAGGGGGCCAGTGCGGGGGCCGGTGAGAAGGCCACGGGGGCCGGTGAGGGGGCCGGTGAGAAGGCCACGGGGGGGGCCGATGGGGCCCGGTGCGGGCCCTAGTGCGGGGGCCGATGAGGGGCCCGGTTCGAAGTCCGGTAGGGGGGCCGATGAGGGGCCCGGTGCGGGGTCCGGTAGGGGGGCCGGTGCGGGGGCCGGTGCGGATAAGGCTGGGCTAGATGGACATTTCAAAACAAAAGTGAACACTTGCTCGCGAGAAAATATTACAACTAACATACACAAATAGAACTACTTACGGTGGCCACCTGCGCGCCCTAAAGGGGTGCAGGGGAGTCTCCAGGGGCACCCCCTGCGGCATCTCCGACACGTCACAGAGAACAAGGCTAAAATAAATTCGAAACGATTTAATTGTATATTATGTGTACGTGTGGGGAAAGTGAAAAAAAAAGAAAGCATTAATTTTGCAAAACCAACTCTTCAATGCTGTAAGGCCCCGGGCGCACATGCTGAAAGCCTCGTGCCACTCCTCCGCGCCGTCTGACACGGCGCACACGCACTCCACGGTCACCACGCCGCGGTCCGCGCGTGCGAGGTCGTCGTCTACATTAAATTAAAAAAAGCAAGCAAAACATGCATGAAAGTTTGTAGGAAGTAAGGAAGGAAACAAAATATGTAAAAAAAAGAAACTTACACAGCTGGCGCCGGCGATGACGGTGGTGACGGGCCATCTAGGGGTGATCGCGACCGCTATCGATCACCCCCCACCGCTAACCCGCGCCCGCGTCCGCGTCCGCATCCACGTCCACGTCGTGGTCGACTTGGGAGATAAAATTTAAAAAAATAGTTGTGACAAACAGACAGACAGACTGACAGAATAAGATATAAACATAAATATATATATATTATATATCTATTATATACATACATACATACATACAAGAAATGTAGCTTCGATGCCGTATCTATTAGTTGCTAAGATCTCTGAAATCGGATGACGTCATCGCGTCGATTTCAAATTCCGGCTATCTGATTGGCTAGCGCGTGCGTAGGTTTTTCGTAATTTTAAGTTTGAAATTGAACACGACAAAAACACGATAATATTGTAATTAAACACTTAATATCTGTAATACAATACATAAAAACACACGTAGTAGCCTTAGTTTGCTAAATTAACAATAATTTAGGGTAAAATACCGCCAAATGAGTAGGCGTCCCTTCAACGGGTTTTCATGTTTGATGAAATGACCATTTCTGGCCAAAATCAAACCGAAATCGACTGTTTCTACTATTAAAAATGTTTATTACTTACCCAGGCATGCTGGAATACACTTTTTAAGAAGATAAATCAACACTTTTATAGTAAAATGAGGAGAGCGCGTGGTTCTGCGACCAACAGGAACTTGTCGAATACTCGAATTGCCAACTGAGAACTGACTGAGGTCTGACTGAGTGAGCGCCAATGACGTATTTATGAGTGGTGAGCGCATTCGCAAGTGGCTTAGTGGCGGTGTGTCAAATTCATTACGTCAAATGTCACACTTGAACAAGAAGCTTATAGATAAAAGTGGAGGCAACACTCTAAATACCTAAGTGAAGCCAAGTGTGGGCAGACGCTCTCTTTCTGAATGCGTACATAAGATAAAGAAAACACATATCACTGTCTCGTTCTTATGTATGCATTCAGAAAGAGAGCAACAGCCCACAGTTGGTTTCAAGTTTTTGTTCTAAGTGTTGGCTCCATTTATACCTATAACTTCATGCACTTGAAGCATCATTTTGTTCTAAGTATATTCATTCCTACGTATTCTGTGCAAGTTTGAGGGAAATAACAACAAGTTAAGCATAAGAAAGAAATCTTGTCAAAACCAATGAGATATACCACTTGGTCCATAGTGCCAGTCCACATAGAGGGACAAAATTGACGTCTGGATTTTGTACCAATTCACGGTTGAGCGGGAGAGACTCCGAGAATGACTAAGCCCTAATTCCTACGCGTCCTCACTCTTGACCTCAGACCAGTAGTCGGATACGTAATGAAATAAATATAATACTATAATATTTGTTATGTAAAAGCGATGCCTCGTCCAGCGCCAAGCTAAACATGTATAACGACATATATAGTAAAAAGTAGTGGTGAGGGTATCGTCCTATCGATAAATTAAATTTTTACGTGTTAGGTATAATTTTATTCATAAATTTACGAATATAAATAAAAACATATTCAATATTTCTATACTTGCATTATTTCACAGTATTGTTAGTAAAAAATAACAGTATAAATTGTAAGTATCAAAGAAATAAATTAATGATTCAATTAAAGCTACTTATAAGAAATATGGTAACTACATCTCTATTTGTTTCATGGCGTCATCCGTTGACTTCATATCAAGCTCTTGGCGCTCAGAGCACGGTAAATTCAATTCTGATTAGGGATGTCGCCTATGATCTTTATTTCTTTCACTTCTATCTTTGTGTTTTTTTACTTAAATACTTCAGCTAACGTTTATTACCGTATCTAAAGGGAATTTTGTGTGTTAGTGTTTTCTACGTGTTTTCTGGAAATGGAAAGTAGGTAATTATGTAGGTATTTAACTATTTAAAAAGCAGTGGTGAGTTGTCCAAAAGTGATCCATAAAAAAGTTAAACATTCAAAGCTCAGCTGTTTATAAACAAAAAGAGTTATTTATACAGTACCTAGTTATTTTACTTGTAAACGAAACGAAAGATGTTTTTAATATATAACTTATAAAACACAGCAAAACTATGCCCGCAAAAAAGAATGACCTTATTTTTTGTTATTCCGAATCAGATTCCATACCATGCAAACTTTTAAAAGCTCATCAGAGTCTAATTCTTTATTCATTTTGCATTTGTTTATTTATTTGGTCAATATTATTGTTGTCACAAGCAATACGAGGAACGAAAGATGCGTGCGCCCTCATCCGTTTAGTGCTGCACTATATTAAAATGACCTTGACACCCATACGCATATGACGACACAGGACAACTTCTATAGAAGTTCGTGGCGCTCGAGGCACTGACAACTAACTGATTTGTAGAGATGTGAATATACTTATCGACAAGGATTGGTAAACAAAAATAACAACTATTTCATTTCGGATCAGCACCAATCTGAAGGTCGAAATTGGTCAATTTTCTTTATGTTATAAAGTCGTTAACTAAATTCATGTTTTACTGACCTTAAATTGTTTTCGATATTAGTATTTATAAAAATTTCTACAGGCGAAATGAAACGGTGATAAATTTCGAGTCACATTACTGGCCGACTTGATATGAAGTCCTTGGCGTGCAGGGCACATACTTTATTTTTGGAGTTTCATCTATTTTTCATCCCCCTAAATGTAGTAGTAGTACGTTGAACCTGGTATTCACATATCACCATATTAATTACCAAATTCCAGATAACAGTTTACACATCTTTCTTTATCCCATTTACCATCGTTTTCTATAAAAAGTATAGATTTAATTTTCGAATGCTCACATTTAAAATCTTTACTATCCATCCCCTTTACAAACATAAAACAGTTACGGGTAGACTTAAGAGTCGGAAAAGTTTTCTCCGCAGCACACAGGCCATCCAGGTCCGACCACGTACGGTCAGACGAAAGTTGTGGGAACATGACCCACCGCCACTGAACTTCGTTCAACCCAGGAACACCTGGTACTCTGAAGTGATTTGCAGTAGCCTAAATCAAAAACACTCAATAGACTGTGGTCCCAAGTAGGCCGCTGCAAACACAACCTAGGTCCTAGGTACCAGAATGGGGGATAATAGATCCCACCGATACCTAGTGTGAGTGCAGTATTCCTGGCCAGACAATGGTCCACCACTTACTACAGTGCCCAAAGTGACCTGTCACCTGCACCTTACAGGACATTAAAAATGCCACTAATGCTGCGATTAATGTAGCTACCTAGGTAATGGGGTGTAGGTAATGGGCCCAAGCAGTCTAACCACGGATATGAGTCTAACACAAAAAAAGAACACAACCATCGATTCGAAACGAAGAAGACCACCGTATCATTATCAGAAATGCCATCTTGTGAATTGAAATAAACTGCAGTCTGAAAATAAAACTATAAATGTGGTGAATAGGTAGGTTGTAAGTTTTTCAAATTGGTGCCTTAAAATAGGCATTTTCTGTTGACTAAAATGTTTAACGCAAACAATTTTTATAGTTTGCTTTAAACATCATTAAACTTCATATCTTTCTAACCACGCGGACGAAGTCGCGGGCAACAGCTAGTTAAGTATAGTACAAATGCGAAAGTAACTCTGTCTGTTACGCTAACACGATAAAACGGCTGAACTGATTTTGATGAAATTTGGTACGAAGATAGCTTGAACCCCAGGAAAGGACATAGGCTACTTGTTTAATCCGCGACTTCATCTGCATCCACGATAACCGACATACACGCGGACGAAGTCGCGGGCAAAAGCTAGTAACAAATGAATTAATGTTGGTTCTCTTTAAGAGCGCGTATTCGATTCGTGACGAAAACTTCATGTTTTTGCGTTTTGCCCAGAGCAATATCGTAATTATGTGAGCAGATTATTTAAAGACAATTTACAGTATTAGAAAGATTAAGTCTTGATTTAGACAGTTAAAGAGTAAAAGTATAATTTTTAATTATGGTTTTTTAAAGCGAAGACAATTCTTTCAAATATCGTTTTACGAAAATAGACGTCAGAGTTAACTTTCAGGACGAATATTTTGTTTTATGCATTTTTCCAACAGTATACCTATACAGTCATAAAGACAGTAACAGAGCCAAAATTACGAAAATATTACTATTATGTATAAAAAAACAATGTTGAAAAAGTAGAAAATCTGTTCACTTTGACAATTTTTTTTCACCAGTATTTGAATAAAAACATAACTGATATATTTATTTTATGAAAGTAAATGTTATGCTTAATATATAGAATATGTTTCAGTCCGTTATACGAGCTCATTTATTTTAGACAATTATTTTAAAAAGCACTGTAAAACATCGCGCGCTGTCGTTTGCCGATCAATTTCAATGATCCGTGCTTATTTCGTGCATATTTTTTTTTCTGATGCACACAAACAGACCATTGTATTGTACTAGTGTGTGTCAATGCTGCTACGCCGTTCTAGCAATCGTTTGGATTTTCAGTTGCGCTAAATCGAATACGCGCCCTTAAGTTGAGTTCCTTTACGTCGAGTCTGAGAGTCTATTGCTCTTGCAAAATATTGCTATTTTACGCTTTCTATTTCTAATACCGTTACGTCGAGTTTGGTTAATAAGTACAGTCAGCCATGTGATTCTCTACTGTTACCATTCGTGGCTAGGCTTGACGTCGAAGGCGACGTTGTGCCAACCGTTAAATCGACGTCGACCTCAGCGTTAGTAAAATCAATATGCACTAAAGCATTTCGGCTCGAGGTCGAACTGTAGGCTATGCCGATCGTGGCTGGTCTCTAGGTGGAGTTAAACCTTGACAAAAAAAATATCGGTAAAAATCGTATTTTTTATATAAATCAAAATTTTAATTCAATTACGGCGATAGTAAAAGTTTTTCATGCATAACATGGTTCTATAAATAAAATACTTTCAGTTTTAGGCAAATTAAGACAGTCTAATCAATTTAATTATTAATTTTGCTTTAAGTGGCAGAATATCATCATGCCTTCGCTTACTTTCTAGTAATTTGAAAAAATAATGTTCAAAACTTCGTAAGTAAAACTCTTATATCATAATCAAACTTCATAACACCTATTTCGTGTAAACATTTGTGCCCAGGGTAAACATTTGTGTGATGAGCACTTGTGTTTGCCTTGTGTCTGGGTGTTGTTTATCTATATATATATACTAGCTGACCCGACAGACGTTGTCCTGTCCTTATCTACCTACTTACCTACACCTACCCTACACCTACCCTACACCTACCCTACACCTACCCTACACCTACCCTACACCTACCCTACACCTACCCTACACCTACCCTACACCTACCCTACACCTACCCTACACCTACCCTACACCTACCCTACACCTACCCTACACCTACCCTACACCTACCCTACACCTACCCTACACCTACCCTACACCTACCCTACACCTACCCTACACCTACCCTACACCTACCCTACACCTACCCTACACCTACCCTACACCTACCCTACACCTACCCTACACCTACCCTACACCTACCCTACACCTACCCTACACCTACCCTACACCTACCCTACACCTACCCTACACCTACCCTACACCTACCCTACACCTACCCTACACCTACCCTACACCTACCCTACACCTACCCTACACCTACCCTACACCTACCCTACACCTACCCTACACCTACCCTACACCTACCCTACACCTACCCTACACCTACCCTACACCTACCCTACACCTACCCTACACCTACCCTACACCTACCCTACACCTACCCTACACCTACCCTACACCTACCCTACACCTACCCTACACCTACCCTACACCTACCCTACACCTACCCTACACCTACCCTACACCTACCCTACACCTACCCTACACCTACCCTACACCTACCCTACACCTACCCTACACCTACCCTACACCTACCCTACACCTACCCTACACCTACCCTACACCTACCCTACACCTACCCTACACCTACCCTACACCTACCCTACACCTACCCTACACCTACCCTACACCTACCCTACACCTACCCTATCTTTCAAGTTGGATCAAACTGCACACTGTGTACAAATTTCATTAAAATCGCTTCAGTAGTTTAGGAGTCCATCGCGGACAAACATCGTGACAGGAGATTTATATATATTAGATGTATTTACAAAAAAAAATGTATTTGTGTATGTACCTATATCAGCTGTCTGACACCCATAGTACAGGGTCTCCCTAGTTTGGGGTCAGATGGCCGTGTGTGAAAATGTCCCCACATATTATAATTTTTTTTTTATTTTTATTTATTTCTGATAAAAGTTCTACATTTGTTTATGGTCATCGATATAGTATATGTTCTACATTCTATGTTTATGGTATTTTTAGGGTTCCGTTTCTCAAAAGGACAAAACTTTGTTGTCTGTCTGTCTGTCAAGACCCTTTATCTCGAGAACGCGTGGAGGTATCGAGTTGAAATTAAGTATATACTTAAGTCTACGGTCTCTTGAAGGTGTAAAAAAAATCAACCTTCTATGTTACCTTGAAAAAAAGATACGACCGTCTATGCCGCAAAAAACGTACATTTCGACACTATCAAAGGAATCAAAATTTATAGGGTACTTCCCGTTGAAATGAAATTTGGCTAGTAATATCGTCTTATACGGTACTACAAATTCAGGGATTTATAACTAACTTTTGCCCACGATAACGTCCGCGTGAATTTCGGTTATCGCAAATGCAGACGAAATCGCGGATTTAAAAGTAGAGCTATGTCTTTCTCCAGGGTTTAAGCTATTTTCATATTAAATTTCATCAAAATCGGTTCAGCTGTTTTAGCGTGAAAGCGTAACAGACAGCGTTACTTTCACATTTATAATACCTATTAAAGTATGGATAGTAGGCATGGATTAGTATGGAAGTATAGATATGTATCTACCTACAAATATGTATATGTACCTACGGAACCCTCGGTGGGCGAGTCCGACTCGCACTTGTCTCGTTTTGTTATATTGTCTTCGGTTATGACATTTGATTATAATACACCTATCGTATGACTGGAAACTCTTTGGAGTTTCCCTAAATTAAAAGTTAATCATACATCTAAAAAGTCAACTGTCTAATGTATCATACGTAGTATCTGTAGTAAGTAGTCATAAGTAGTCTGTGAATGTATCTGAGATAAATCTGAATTAATACACATAATATATTTTGCTGATTACATTGATAAATAAGATAAAACCTTTAGAATAAATGTTACTCATTGCTGGCCGATACTGCACAACCGGCAATTAACCAGACAGCTGAGACTGCTATTTTATCAATATCGTAATAATGTTTTATGTAGGTATTTGATTGTTTTTTGAGCTACTCGCCACCGCCGCCGGCGCCGTTGGATACAAACAAGCGCGACGGCGATTATTACAACGTACACCCAGTGGACGGAAATAAAACATTCGCTGCGGACACCCCCAAGCTCAGCGTAATTCTCAAATTGCTAGTTTGACCGAAAGGTTTATCGCCATTGAAGAACGCAGAGTGGACTTGAGAAATGATGCGTGCACGAAGTATAGAGACCCTGGTCGAAGCTTTGCAAGCTCTGACTGAATAGATTTCAACAGATTCGTCTACTACTAATAGACAGAAATTTTCGCGAATGATTTGTGTTTTTTTATGTGTATTACGTTTTTAAATATACAAATTAAAACATTAGTATTATTTTATTTTTTATTATTATTATTAAATGTAATTTGAAAATAACAAGCATAAGTGTCGTATAACTGGAAACTCTTTACTTTCCATAAATTAAAAGTAAATTAAAGTCAACTGTCTAAGAATGTGAATCTGAAATAGAAGCGTTTTACCTGAAATAAAACGCATATTAAAATACTTACCTCACTGGAAGCTTTATATTGAGAGAGCATATCCGTTTCCGTCGATTTCTTATCAGTTTTAGTACTACTCAGTGGCGCCACCTGGTGTTTGCTTGCCATTTTAGTTTCGTAAAATGTAACGAGCATCTTTTTGTTCATTGGCTCAATATAACCAGGCAGAAGTAAACTTAAAGCTTCCAGTGAGGTAAGTATTTTAATATGCGTTTTATTTCAGGTAAAACGCTTCTATTAAACTACTTGACCGTCACTGGAAGCTTTATATTGAGACCTGTTTGTTATCGCCTGGTGTCGCCACTAATATGATAACGCCAATGTGATAGGAAATTAAAGATTTTAAAACACAAATTACTTCATCAGAAAGTATATTTCTTACATTATGTGAAAAGTATGCAGGTACACATATATTGAATTAATCTGTTGTGATAGAATTAAACAAATACAATTACAAATTATAATCAGGTCCTATTCAGCGTTAATTAATCGGATTAAATAATTGCGTAACATTTAGATTTGAATCAACACTTCTTATAACTTCTCTTCTGTAGAAATTCTTAAATGTATTAGCGGATTGCCAATTTCCTCGAGATAGGATTTCGTCAAGGGGATGATTTTCTAGCCAACTTTTAGAGGCTACTGCAGACCGTGTACTTCCCGGAGTTGCTGTGATACCAGCTTCATTGAATAGGGTTTTTACCCACCCTGCGATGACGGTGCGTGAAGCGGGCTTCGGCACACCTCTAACTGTAATAAACAAATTAAATGATTTTGTAGCATTACGTCTCTCATTTAATAATTGTATAGTCCTTTCTATCCAGAATATAGGATTTAGGTTACGATTGTTGGAATTTACAAGAAGTTTCCAGCCGGACTGTCTGTGATTATTGCAATCTGTTTTCGAACCAAATTGAGGCCATAATATAACACTGTTCTCTGATCTATTGTAATGGTCAGGATCAATTCTAAGCAGCGTTAAGTCATGTATGCGTCTACCTGAGCAGAGCAGTAATATAGTTGCAGTATGGCGAGATACTTGAAAGGTATTGTCCATGTCTACTGTGTAATTGCTTAGAAATGTAATTAATTTACTGACATCCCAAATGGGTGGCTTAGACGGTTTAGGATTTTCCAGAGCAATTGATTTTAGAATATGTTTTACAAGAACATGTGAACTTAATTGACTCGATCTTTCAACATTACACAAAGTGGAAACGACAGACTTATGTAAAATAATTGTATTATATGCTAATTTATGTATTAGATGCAAATCAGATAAAAATTGGGCTAATTGCGTACCTGTAGGATTATTCGTGTCAATATTTTTAGATAAAGACCAGGAAGTCCAACGTTTCCAAGCCGCCTCATATGTTTTTAAGGTAGATTTACGCCAGGAATTTTTGAGCAATAACTGTTGTTCAGCGGTCCATGTTTTTATTTCCTCGGACCACCCCCACATTTCCAGACTTCCAGAATGATTTTGTCCACTTGTGGTGGTGGAAGTCCTGTCGTTGTGTCGACCAGATGTGCCTGTAAGTTTTTCAGAGTTAGAGGTGGTGCTAGCGCTCGGAGTTTGAGGTCTGCTCGCCAAAATACCATCTCCCATCGAGGTACTACTATTAAAAATATTCCTGTTGATTGATTGAGGTGTGTTAGGACTTTTGGGATTAAGAACGGAGGTGGAAACACCCACGCGAGTGGATAGTTCCATGGAACACTGAATGCATCGTGAAAGATTGCTTGTCGGTCTCTCAGGTCTCGGGATACGTAATTGTAAACTACGTACGCTGTCGCGGAGGCAAACAAGTCTATTATTGGGGTTCCCCACTTTGCAAATACCATTTCCGTACAGGCTGGCAGTAGATGCCATTCCGGAGGTTGGCGAAAGCGTGACAAGTGATCCGCATGATTGTTGTACTTGCCTGGGAGATGGTGTATGCTGAAGTGTATTTGAAATTGGTCTAATAAATTCAGAATTTGATAGGTTAGTTCTATTAATGGTAAAGATTTCGTACCTCCTTCGTTTCTTAGGTAACTGACAGCAGTCCTGTTGTCGCATTGTATTAGGATCGAGCTGTTGCAGAGTAGGTGAGCGTTGTCTCGAAGGGCACGAAATATGGCTAACATTTCTTTTTGGTTGCAGTGCAGTGCTTGTTCCTCTTGCGACCACTTGCCCGATACAGCTAGATTGTTCAGTTGCGCTCCCCAACCCCTGTTTGATGCATCTGTTGTCAGGAAGTTTGCCGGCGGTGGGTAATGTAAAGGTGTTGATGACTGACAATTCAGAGTCCACCATTCCAGTTCCTTTTGAACATTTTGTGGTAGTGGGTAGGATTTCGATAAAAGGTCTGGTAGCGAGTTCATGAACATTAATAATTGCCGGTGATTGAGCCGGCCTCGAGGAACAACGTAACTGGCAAAGTTCAGGAGTCCTATTATTCTCTGCAATTCCTTTAGAGTTGTTCTTCCTCGCTCGAGAACTTGTCTCACTTTTTTGACTAGTGAAAAAGTCTTTTCTCTTGGCAGGGATTTTAAATTGTCCCAGGGACTCCACAATATTCCTAAATACGTAATAGTCTTTTGAGGACAAAGAACAGATTTCTCGAAATTTACTTGCCAACCAAGATTTTGTAATGTGTCTAATGTGAGCTTGACATGATCTCGAAGAACGTGTACATTTTGGTGTACTATTAAATAGTCGTCGAGATAGACGATGATTCGGATATTCCAGCGTTCTCGTAATACTTCGGCAACCCAATTCGTTAGTATTGAAAAGGTTTTGGGTGCAGTGCTCAAACCGAACGGAAGGCAGGTCATCTCTAACAACTCTTGGTTGTATACTAGGCGAAGGAAGCGCCTGTGTGACTTTGAAACTTTTAAGTGGAAATATGCTTGGGATAGGTCCACTTTGCACATCCAGTCTTGTGGTTGCAGAAAGTCCGGGATGCGATACATGTTGATTAAGTGAAATGGTTGGGTTTTTACAAATTTGTTTAACGCTTTTAGGTTGAATATGGGACGGGCTGATCCGTCGGGTTTTGGTATCAGAAATAAAGGGGAAACGAAACTCGGTGAGAGTTGAACAACTTTTAAAATGCCCTGTGCTTTCATTTCGTTTGTTATTGCAGACATTTCTTTTGAGACAGGTGTTTGCAAGAGACCACTGGTTACATTTGGGTATAT
Source organism: Charanyca ferruginea (assembly GCA_947361185.1). Classification (NCBI taxonomy): domain Eukaryota; kingdom Metazoa; phylum Arthropoda; class Insecta; order Lepidoptera; family Noctuidae; genus Charanyca; species Charanyca ferruginea. The sequence continues at coordinate 21,980,261 of OX376058.1, read as the reverse complement.
CAGAGGCGGTTTGTGGGAGAATGGTATGCGATACCCTTGAATTAACTTTAAAACAATTTCTGGTGCGCCCATTTCCTTCCATTTCGAGTGGTAGTTCGCTAACTGACCTGCTCGAAAACGATTCGAGTCATTGCTTGTATCGTTTTTGGTTCGCTCGAGATATTTTTGGAGGGTTTGCACGTCCTCGGCCTCGGTTATTTCCACGATCGGACCGCGAGCCTCGGTTGTGAAATGAACCTCTGTTGTTGGTATATTGATCGAATTGACTTTGACTTTTATTCGTGTGATTGGAGCGAAAATATCCACCCCGCGAGGGTGAGTTGTCACAGGCATGCATGTGCATCGGTGTACCTGATTCTTGGCAAAAATATTGAGCTTCACGCGATGAAACTACTGGTTTATGTACGCCTTGCCCCCGCGAGGGGCGGCGGTTTGGTTGATAAGGTCTAGTATGTGAGTCAGTTTTTGGAGGCCAAAAAGCTTTACGTACACCGCCAGCCTTTTCTAATGCTGTCGTGAATGATTCGGGACTAAACAAATAGATAGCTGATGGGGGAATTCTGTTCAAAGATGCTTTAACTAATGGGTCTCGAATTTGACTAGTTATTGTCTCTCGGCGCATTTCTATAGTTTCGGCTCGATGGCCACAAACTAGTTGTAAAAGGTCTGAGGAGATTTTATGCAAATCACCTTTTTGAAATAATTCTTCAACCTTCCCGCTTAAATTATCTAAACTGACATCTGTATTTTTAGCCCACAAAAGGAGATTACGAATAGCTTCTTGTAATGATTCTTTTTGTTTGAGAATGCAAAAAGTAATTGCTGCATATGATTTATCAGCATGTGCCAAGTGACGTAAGGTATCATACATTTTTACCTCTTCATTTGTGTCTAAGTCTATGTAACCTGGGGTGTGATTGTAGAGCTTTTGAGTATCAGAATACCTAATCTCGGACCAAGATGTGCTACCTAAGCGCTGGACATCTAGTAACATTTTTAAAAAACTATCGGATGTTTTCGGAACTGATGGTTCCTTTAGCTTTGTCTCGATAGCAAAAGTAAAGTCTGATTTTGAGTTTTGACCTTCAATTTCAGGGCACTGTTCGTCAAGATTATGTTGGTCATATAGTTCCCCACTGACCTCAGAACAAACTGATACACCATCATGGCAAGCAGTATGCATATTATTAGCAAAAACTTGTTGGCGTAGGTCACTGACTTCCTTTATAAGCTTGTCCAATGTCGGGTTGGACTGTTGGGCGCGCTTATTTTTCTTGCGGCGTGTGCGGCGCGACCGCTTGCCACGTTTTGGAGAAGACGAGCTTGAAGAGCTGCTGCTCGTCGTGCTGCTGCTAGAGCAGCTATAGTTTCTTTTACGTGTTATTCCACTCGTGCCGGCCACAGCTTGTGGTTCGGCAGCCGAAACATTTACGCGGTCATCCATTTAAAGTTATGCTAGATAGCAATAAGGTCTTGACTCACAATAAAATTCTAAGCACACACATATATATTAAAAATAGCTGGTAAGTAATAATTTAAGTAGTGATCCGAAGTCCAACACCATTCAAGGTAATGATCACTTACTTTAACAAAGTAGGGTACTTACAATTTTTTCTTCAAAAAAATAACTCACCATAAACCAGCACTATATTTTAAACAATATTAATGATATTATGAATTTCCTTGCCTGGTAATTTAGAAGATAATGATCCGAACGGAAAACGCCGTTAAAAGTATGATCACTATACTATGAAATAAAATTTTTCAATATAGACATTTAGAAATATAAATTAGTAAAATTTAGAAATAAAATATAGTGTGATTTTTTTGGCATCGGTCGTGAACCGATGAATGCGTACAAGTTGCTTCGACGGAGAACGAAACGCCAATGAACAAAAAGATGCTCGTTACATTTTACGAAACTAAAATGGCAAGCAAACACCAGGTGGCGCCACTGAGTAGTACTAAAACTGATAAGAAATCGACGGAAACGGATATGCTCTCTCAATATAAAGCTTCCAGTGACGGTCAAGTAGTTTAATACACATTATATTTTGCTGATTAAAACCATTTATTCTAAAGGTTTTATCATTATTTATCAATTTAATCAGCAAATGTTTTAAAAATAATGGAACGATTTCTACGTCCCGATAAACTGGATATAAATCCATCCGAAAGTTCTGCTTCGAAAGAATGGGAACATTGGAAGAGGACATTTGAAAGTTTCATGTCAATCTGCAGAGAAGATGAGAAAGATGGTAAAATGAAAATGAATTTACTTATAAATCATCTTCACTCGATACTCTAGCCTCATTAAATACCTCAGGCTGTTCCTGGACTATTTGTCCATCTTGTCCTAATGGTGCTAAATGACGGTTGGAGACAGTGGATTCTCGTCCGTCTGCTAGACGAACATAGGAATAATCTGGGTTTACATGAAGTAATGTTACTTCTTCAACTTCAGGCTGATATTTGTTCGTGCGATTAAGTTTTCGCATTAAAACTTGTTCTGATTTTGTCAACCAAGTCGGTATTGATACTCCATTCACCGATCTTCTAGTATGAGTAAACATCCGTTCGTGCGGCGTACAATGAGTAGCTGTGTACAATAAGGACCGTATAGAGTGTAAATCCTGGGGAAGAACCACTTCCTAATTTTCAATTGATTTGTGGCGAGAGCGTAAAGCTAATTGTATAGCTTTCCAGAGAGTTCCATTGAAACGTTCTACTTGTCCATTTCCTCTGGGATTGTAGGGAGTAGTCCTGCTAGAAGCAATACCACGTGAATACAAAAAATTCTTGACTTCCGCAGACATAAATGAAGTTCCTCGATCGGAATGAAGATAGGATGGAAAACCAAATAGCATAAATATTTCATTTAAATGTTTTATCACCGTCGAAGAATTCATGTCGGCACAAGGAAAGGCAAATGGGAAACGTGAATATTCATCGATCACAGTCAATATGTACTTATTCCTTGTGTTAGATGGTACGGGACCTTTGAAATCAATGCTAAGCCTTTCCATAGGTGAGGTAGGCTTAATTAAAATAGGACCAGGATCGGTAGCTCTATAATATTTTGGTTTTATTTCTGAGCATACTGGGCACGAATTAGTCATACTTCTGATTGCTTCGGTAGAATAAGGCAAATTCTTAGTTTTTACCCAGTGATTCATTCGTATTATTCCGGGATGACACAACGCTTCATGTAATAATTTTAGTTTCTCAGTTTGAACTGGTACAGAAGCACATACTCGCGAAAGTGCGTCGGCTACTTCATTTTGCTTACCAGGGCGATACACTATATCATATTTGAATGGTGCCAAGTCCAAACGCCATCGCTGTATTTTCTCATTCTTAATTTTGCTAGTCAGTTTATTATCAAACATGAATGATACAGATCGTTGGTCAGTAATAAGCCGAAATGGTTTGCCAATGAGAAAATGGCGCCATTTTCGTAGTGATTCCACTATAGCATAGGCTTCTTTCTCTATAGCCGAGTGGTTTAATTCGTTACTGTTCAGCATTCTTGAAAAAAATGCAACTGGCCGACCAGATTGTGATAAAGTAGCTGCTATTGAATGCATAGACGCATCTGTTTCCACTGTAAAAGTTGAATTATAATCGATAGCGTGGACAGCAGCTTTTGCAATATCAGTTTTAAGCTTTTCAAACGTTTGAACTAGTTCATTTTTGAGTGGAAATATTCGAGTATACGCGAGGTTATGAATTCTTTCCGAGAAGTTTGGAATCCATTTGCTGTAATGTGCAAACGTGCCAATTATTCTTCTCAGTGATGGCAAATCACAAGGTGGCGGCAGGTTCATTAGCGGACGTAAGCGATCACCATCTGGCTTGATCACATGGTCTTTTACATTATATCCCAAAATATTGATCGACATCAGAGAAAACTTACGCTTTTCCTTGTTAAGTCTAAGGCCATATTTTTGAGCGACCATCATAAATCTTCGTAAATTTTCATCATGTTCTTCTTGATCTTTGCCACAGATAGTTATGTCATCTAAATATGCGTATGTTCCTCTTAGTTCTTCTTTACGAATAACCCAGTCGATGGTTCTCTGAAAGCTTGAGACTCCGTTAGTAACACCAAACGGAATACGCCGAAATTGGTAGAGATTACCTAAAGCTTCAAATGCAGTAAAGATCTAAGAAAGAGAATGCAGAGAAGATGAAATCCAAAAGAACGTCTCTTTTGGCAAAATTGGAACTTGATGATACGCGCTTTGCAAGTCGACAGTGCTGAAAATACGATACATTGAAATTTGTGAAACCATTTCCTCCATATTCGGTAATGGATATGCATCCAGTTGTGTATATCTATTAATCGTCCTAGAATAATCGATAACAACACGTTTCTTGTGGTTCGTACTCTTTGAAATGAGAACTTGAGCTCTCCAAGGCGACGTACTCTCTTCGATTATTCCTTCAACCAAAAGTTTTTGTATTTCTTCACCAATAAACTTCTTATCATCCTCACTGTATCTTCGAGACTTTATAGCGATAGGCTTACAGTCCGCAGAAATATTCGAGAATAAAGGCACAGCAGGTACTGTAGCTGCAGCAACACTGCATACTTTAATTGGATCCTTTGATCCTCCAAAAACGAACTCAAGTGTAGAATGCTTCCCCAGTACATCATGTCCAATAATGAGATCAGCGCACAAGATGGACAAATAGTCCAGGAACAGCCTGAAGTATTTAATGAGGCTAGAGTATCGAGTGAAGATGATTTCTACGATTCTCACGATTCTTTCGATCCAAATAATACTGCACAACCGGCTGTTAGCCAGACAGCTGAGCCTGATATTCCGCCCAGTACTAGTGAGCAACCATTAGTTGAAGAAGGGCGAAGATCAACGAGGGAACGTCGAATACCGAGACGACTTGATGACTATGTCCTGAACTAAGCCCGGAAGAATGTCGTATAACTGGAAACTCTTTACTTTCCATAAATTAAAAGTAAATTAAAGTCAACTGTCTAAGAATGTGAATCTGAAATACACATTATATTTTGCTGATTAAAACCATTTATTCTAAAGGTTTTATCATTATTTATCAATAAGGTTTAAGAAATTTATTCCTCAAAGTCACAGTCAAATTAATACAATACAATTCAGTTAATACCTACAATAATTATTTATTTCATTTTATAGACCATCTAAGGCACTTTCAAATGTCATTTACATGAAAAATTGAAACTTAGCTGTTCCAAAAGGTTGTTTTGTATAGAAAATAATGGGCAATAAACTATACTTAGTAGGTATATAGTACTGTATACTTACTATACACACAAAGTATTCATATATTTAAACTGTACACTCCTCATATTTCTACAAATAATGAAGTGTGCACACTTCCAAGCATTATTATCTTGAGTAAAACCCTCTTGCTTACTGGTGAAAAAAGTTTACTTTTTGTATGTAACAAAACGTAATATTCTATTGATAAATCAAGTATGGCGTGTCCGAGCACGCCAAATGTGATCATCAGTAACTCCCTTCATGCTCTGCTATTTGCCAGCTGGTCTTGTGAAGCATTGGTATCTTTTCCTAACGTCTGGATCAAAGCTTGTTCTTCCATACTTTCACATGGAGTCGAGAGATAGATGGAGCAGGAATCCTCGTATTGTTACATTTGATGTATAATCTACTACATCTTCTACATCCAGGTAAATATCTTGAAAGATCTTCAATTAGAACACTATCAAATCTTCAGAAAGCCTATTTTGCCAATGCATTCGGCATCGCGAGAAATTGTTCTAAATTCTCGGAATCCGCGAGCTTGACGACACTTTTGTAAGTCGTCCGACTTTTTGGCTTCTTTTAATAAATTGATTATGCACAACACACGGGCAGCCATTATATTATTATTTTATTATAATTAAATTCTTTGGCGTTTCGTCTGCAAAATATAAGCTCTTGATTTTGACAAGTAAAGTCGTGGCTGTGGTCGCTGGCGATCGACAAAGGTCAGGCTGGTTTTGCTTAGCGAATGTCGTTTTTCATATATGAAATATCAAAAGTGCCAAATATTTCAACCTTGAGTAGTTCCACCAAAAGCCGTTAATTCACGTGGCGCTAGCGCTGCGTAAGCAAATGTTAATAAACCAAAATTGTAACTCGTCGCTGCTCGCAGCCGCGATCTAGAGGCTGGATTACTTAGAGAATCATACTGCAGGACATAAATTAAAAGCCTGCAGTATCATTAAAATATTGTTTTATTATTTGTAGTGTTACTTCTCAAACAAGTATCTTTCTATATAATATATTTGTTTTTTAACGTTTCTCTACACTAGGAATTTATCCTGTATCGTGGATGCGTTTACAAACATATAAACTCACGTACATAAATAGCCAGACCTCGAACAACTACCTGTAGGTCACACAAATATTTGATTGCGGGAATCGAACCCGGAATTTTAATATTAAAAAATAATAATATTTATTAGTAGATTCGAATACAATAACACACAAAACATGTGAACTGTTCTACAAAATGTGATATTATTAAACTTGACGTAAAGGTAGTAAAAGCGGCAGTGGCGTAGCTACGAGACCAGGACCCCGGTGCAAAAGAAGAGTTGGTACACCTCCGAATGATCAGCCCCGCTCCGCACCCGCGATGGTGGATGGAAAATTTGTCCCGACATGGAGTGCCGAGAAACAGAGGTTTATGCCCCAGGATTTATATAAGTTTAAAAATAGCGGCTGTTGGGAAAAATAGGTTTTATTTTATTAAGTAAAAAACATAAATAGATAATAATTATGTGTATTATTATATAAAAGAAATGAAGGTTTTCGAAATGACTGCTTATTTGTGCTGAAAATAAAAACGCAATTTCCGTTTAAATGCGCACCCACTAGAGGCATCCTGATATTATCTTCATGCTGATATCAAGAGGAAGCGCGTTCCAGAGAAAGAATGAATAAAATAATAAAAAAGGCAAAGTAAGAGAAGATATTTAGTAGACAGCAGGTTCCTAGCGTGTGAAGAACATAGATATTGAAAGTGGAACATTAGATAAGCAGGAGGGGAAAGAGAATTGTGCAGGGAGAAAAACGTTGTTAAGGCACGTAAACTTCTTCAAAGTCAAAGTCAAATCATTTATTTCAATTAGACCATTATATGGCACTTTTGAACGTCAAATGAGAGAAAATTGATTCTAGTTGCCCATTCCAAAAGGTAGTTTTGTATGGAGAGGAATGGGCAAGAAACTCCATACTTACTCTTTTAAAAATGATGTTACCAATATTTGAATTTACACGAATTATATAATATACGTGAATATACGATGTACAGTCGAACCACGTAATTAGTTTACACATTGCACGCACACGCGGTATGAAGAGTTACATACACAAACGTTAAATAAAACGAACGAGTTCTGCTTTTTATTAGTGTGCGTATGTCGCGTCACTAAGCAGTAACTATAATATCAATGTATGTATCGTCATCAGTAATCTGTGTAATTGAATAAGATATAATATTTCGCACCCATTCATTGTAACAGGTTTGGCGCAATGGCTAATGTATCTGGTTAGTTATTAAGAAGTCATAAGATCAAATCTTGGTTGCAATACATTATTTTGGTTTTGTAAACATAATTTTCTTAAAACTTTCATTACCTAGTTGAATTGCTAACAATTCAATTCCGTTCACAGATTAGTAAAAATAACGTTTGAGAAGTGCGCACGGAACTCTCAGTCAATTTATTTTGACCATTTAGGATATAACTACCCACAATTTTTGTTTATTTTTTTATACTTCCACCATAGTTTATAAAAAATGAGCATTCTTAGATGACAGTCTACGAATATAAATTGCAATCCTGAGTATATAGATGAACACTCATATTTTCTGTGCGTTCTTTGTTTGTGATGCAATTGTGCTTGAACTTCTTCCAACCATGCAACAAGACGCAATTCATTGTTTTGCATGAGCAAAACGTTTTCATTAGTGAAATTGCAAGGTGATTATTAATATCGGTGAGTAACAAAGCTACTCGTGACAATGTTATCATTACGTTAGTAATATTCCAACTCAAATTCTTAACTTATCTCACCTTTGAACTATGACTGAATTAATGTAAAATAATATTTAAATATATCAGAATTTGATTCTGATAAAATTTACTTATGCCCGTCTGTTTTTGTCTAACATAAAACATTTAGTCGAAATAAAGAAAAACTTTTAAATTATGTAATTAAAATAGTCATGAAACACGTTTATTATTTATCTAATAAATAAATAACGGTATTAAGTTTTATTACAATGAGGCAATATAAGACAGTCAGTTAATTTATCTATGATTAATTAACCACCAATTCACCATTGTTTATCTGCATTATTTTAAATATTATTTTGTTTTTATTCATTAAGGAGAACCGTGCAGTTATGTGTCCATCGGAGTGCGTATTCTGAAGAAATAGACCATCATCGACGTGGGCCAAAACCGAAGGCGAATTCTTCGGCTCGTTACCACGACGTCGTGGCAAGGCTGTTTACGGGACTAATCCGTTTTTATCCACCCGCATAACTGCATCAACACATAATGACATGTGTGCTTACAAACAGTGCGATATCACCTGCTGACTGGCATGAAGCTGGTTTAAGTTGCAGTAAGCCACCACGGCAGATTTTTCTGTCCAACGCTCACCGGCAAAAACAAATTCTATTCGCTAGGTCATATTATTATATTCATTTTAATTGGGAGAACAATGTGTTTATTTTAGTGATGAGAAATGTTTAAAGTCGTTTATGGATGGCGTTAAAATACTGTAAACGAAGCCGAATTACTATTAATATACTTAGGTTTAAAAGCTACTTCATGTTGCCGTGATTCTCTTATAAACACCTAAGTTATTATGTATAGTCCGTAGTTGACAGTTATTTGCAGTATATATTTTTTTCAAAAACTTAATAGTGTAAGTGATGTTATTGTTATTCAGTTAGAAGTTAAATTAATTTCTTACTATCTAACATGTTGATTCACTTCACTTTCAATTCCACTTTGTTTAAATTTGTATACATTGAAAAAACAATTACGTCCATTCATATTCAATAAAAAGAAAACTTTGTCTTGTCTTATAAACTCTTAATGAAGTTGCCAATAGTGTTCTAATCAAAAAAAAGTTAGGTATCAATAGCGATATAATAATATTTTTACAATAGTTTGCGTTATATAAATAATTGTATTGGCTACACGTAGTTTTTTATTTGCTAATATTATAACCCATGCCAAATTGAACCCTAAGCCAACTCTTGTAAGAAACATAATAGTCGAAACGAGCTGGCTCATTCACTAATGACCCAATAGCGATAAGGAACAATAGGATTCCGCATTCCATCTTTTATTAGTGATCGATGATTCCAACGCCTAGGTTATTTAATAAAATATTTTTATTTATTTTATTGGTTTTATTTAACTACCTTTTTATTTTATTGTTTAAGTAATTTTATTTGACACAAAATATTAATGTTTTATAGGACAAAGGAAAAATAAAAATCCAAAACCATAACACCTGCCGGGGTTTGATCTTACGACACGAGGCTTACCTATGCCAAGTGCTTCCACCGACCGGCTATCTGGTCCTTATTTATAAGGTTGAAATATTGGACTTAATTCAATTAAAATTGGTATACGTGGGTATATCATACGCACACAAACAGTTTAACTTCATAACCGACCAACCGACTAGTTCATTTACACACACAGTGACAATATCCCGTATGTGTGGCCTGTAAATCAATTACGTTGGCCGAGTGTACCTTACATAAAAAAAACACTATATTAAAGTATGTACAAAGTATCACAGATTAAGGAATGACATCGACACATAGTGTTCACATAATTGCAAATGTTGAAACAGTTGACGACCACGCCTTATATTTTAACAAACAATGAATCAGTGTGAGCCAGAGCAGTGTTTAAGTACAAAGAAGAATCAAATATATATTTGATTCTTATCTTATGTTTCTTTAGATAAACATTTATACTAAGTATTAAATTAGCAATCGGTTCGATTTTGTCTAGACTGTCGACTGTCCTATGGAGCTAGACCAGCACGTTTCCAAGCATTCTTATCTTGGATATAGTTCTCTAAATTATAATAAGCTTGCTTACAGAGTGTACTTTTAATATATGCTTTAAATTTTGTTTCACTTAGTTGTAGTATATCACTAGGAATTTTGTTGAAGCACTTAACACAGTACCCCATAAAAGATGTATGGACTTTAGGCAATCTGAAATATGGTTGGTATGCTTCTTTAGCGAATGGGCAACCATTTTAGATCAGACCTGTAGCTTGACACATGGTCATATATCCTCAAGTTAAAGATAAACCTGATGCAGTTACGTCACCAAAGTAGTTAAAAGGAAAATTAAAGTCTGCACAAGCGTAGTTTTCGTCTCATCAGGCAAAAAGTCGATACAAGGATCGCAAAGTTTCGTTGGCTCATTGACTGATACTAGAAACTTGACTTTTCCAACGAAATGTCGAGTCAAGATGCAAACCGAGATTTTTTCACGATAGGGAATGATGCTCCCATCGAGAATAATTAGAGGAAGAGAGCTAAATGCCACTCTATATTCATCATAAGCGAGCTTTAAATTATAATGGCCTGACATTTTGAGGGGTTTATGGAAACCCCGAATCTATCAGACCTCTTCGATAGCTCAAGTCCTTTGATAGCATTAAAGTCTCGGTTTACATGTTCTATAGCGCCTGATAAACGCATAACGCTTCGCGTAGCTGAATACAATTTATGATCATAAGTTTAATGATGACACGAACACCGAAGACAGTGAGTAATAAAATTAATGAAGATGTAAAATAGCAATAGTGAAAGAATACCGCCTTGTGGAACACCAACATCCAGATCCCGCCAACTCTCGTCTATGCGGAGCGACTGCTAACCTCCCCGAAGATAAGAAGAACCGTTCCAGCGCCTCACAGGAAACCATAAGATGTGAGAAGAGGGATACGCGAATATCATGACTGGCGGCATTAAAGGCATTGGAGAAATCAAACCCAACACCTTATTATTACCCAGTGCTTCTCTAATGTCACCAGTCACTTGTGCTGTGCCCAGGCCTGAACCCTGACTGGAACGAGCCCTCAAGGTTGTTTTGATGAACAAACCAGGGAAGCTGTTTTTGCATACAGGCCTTGAGCACTTTATACAGGAAAATGGTTAGGAAGTGGACCGACATAGGCCATACGCCACTGGGTAGGATGGTCCAGAAACAAGGACAAAAGTTCATAATTTGGTTAGTTATGAAAAAAAACACCCTAGACAGACTTTAGGTTTAACGTGTAGGAGTACCGTAAATATAATTTGTGGAAGATGTCAAGGACATGGAATTTGTACAAAAATATTTATGCAGTTCATTACTAATATTTCAGTAGAGTAAGCTTGCATTCATAAATTAGTTGCATAACAGCTGATTGGTCGAAGTTGATAAACACAAGAACCTACTCAACACAACATAAATAATTTTATTTACTTGTGTTCTAAAGGTGGAAGAAATTTTTTGCTAGGTAGGTTAAGAAAGTAAATACGGGACAGAAATCGACTGGAACTGGACTCGACGTAGGAATAATAGAAGCGAGGAAGGGTCTCGGCTCGACGTAAAGGGACTTAACGTAAAGGGAACCATTATAAATTAAGTCACTGCGAAAACTAAAAAAGTTAAAATAAAAATAAAATATTAAAAAAAAACAAAAAACCCGACTGCGTGAAAATTGTTACTATAATAATAATAATAATAATTCATTCATTTCAGGCTGCATAAGCCCATAGATAAATACCTTAACCTAAACATACATCTACACTAATATTATAAAGAGGAAAACTTTGTTTGATTGTAATGAATAGGCTCAAAAACTACAGGACCGATTTTAAAAATTCTTTCACCATTCGAAAGCTACATTATCCACGAGTAACATAGGCTATATTTTATTTTGGAGAAAAATAGGGTTCCGTAAGATATTTGGGTTTTTCGGCCACAAGGTGTAAAAATCAACCAGAAAAGTTACTTATTTTGCGTACGCTGCCTAAACTATAAAAGATAGAACCATAAAATGTTCTAATTAATTGTTGATCTTATAAATATCTACAAAAAAGTCCGCGACACACTATGTCTATCTATGTCGAGTGAGGCACAACAACCATTTTTTTATTTAAAAATCTTGTTTTTTTTTTGGACTACATTTAAACGCGTTTATTTTACTCATGCTATTAATCCTTATCAAAATAAAGTATTTCATCACTAAGTAGAGTTTATGTAGATAATATTTGGTCTTTGAATGATTAAAATTGAACGTTTGGTTTTGAAGTTATGGCGAAATTAAAATATTACGATTTCTGCTGCACATTTAGATTTTGTTTTATTTTAGTTTTTTTTTTACAATATTACATTTTGACTATTAATATTTTGACATTCTAATCCATCTATATATGACAGAGTTATGCCAGAACATACATAAAAATATATATATATATATATATATAAAAACATTCGAATTGATAACCTCCTCCTTTTTGAAGTCGGTTAAAAATGGTACCGTAGCAAAAATTGTTCCAAGTGATGAGCATTTTCTGCTGAGAGAATAAATTTGAAGATCTGGAACACCTGATGTGGAACTCCAAGAGCCCAGCTACACCTTATCACATATATTAATGAAGTCTTAGTAAAAGTTGTTCGGTCTGATGAGCATTTCCTGTTGACTTATAAAAATCGAAGATAAGAAACATCTGAAGTGGAAATCAAAGCTGTAATTTTTAAAATTTCACTGTAAAGTTATTACTAATTTCACTGTATATTATAATAAGCTGGGAGTACCTCCACGCGGTGAAGGCGGTGACAGTTTAGGACTGATTTTTGATGACGATGGTATATCATTGAAAATTTGACCCTACTGGCCTCCCAAACTCAAAACAAAACTCCCATTTTTTTTTATCGAATAAATATGCCTTTGGACTTATGTTATTTGAGTGTTTAATTTCCTTTTCCATTTATCTTTGTGACACGGTAGCCTACCCGGTAACGCAGGGGAGCAGTCACTTAGATTTTAATTGATCAGGTATCTTCACAATAAAACTATAACCATGCCTAGAAAGAGGTTAAATCTTTCCCAATGTTCCAAAGGCGCTAAAAGATTGAGGATCATAAGTTCCCAAGAATCTACCGAAGAGCGTCCGGAGAGACTTGATGCGTGTTCGAGATCATTAGGCTGCAACTCGCTCCGTGGAAACCTCTTCAAATCGCGAAGCACGCCTGCGTTCTCAGCGTATTTACGCATATCTACATCCAGGTCTCTAGAGACCAGTGAAGAATATGATGCGCGACTGACCGCTGATCGTGAACGTCATGCATTGTCTCGCGAGTCGGAGACGTTCACGGATAGGGAATTGCTCTTGAGTTCCAAGCGTATCTACGCATCGACTTCTAGGTCTCTAGAGACAAGTGGGGAACGTGATGCGCGACTGTCCGCTGATCGTGAGCGACATGCATTGTCTCGCGAATCGGAAACGTTTACCGATACAGAATCACGCTTGAGTTCTCAGCGTATTCGCACATCTACTAACAGGTCTTTTGAAACGAGTGATGAACGTGATGCGTGACTAACTGCTGATCGAGATTATCATACATTGTCCCGAACACGCACACAACAAAATATTTATAATCAGTTCGAAAGTGAGAGAGAAAGAATTGCTGGAGTACGGCATGAAGAGACAGAAGAAGAGCGCAACGAACGTTTGAATTCTGATCGACTTCGACATTCTCTGATGAATGATGATGTGTGAATGTCGATGTCATCTGAAGAATCGGATGTGTCTCAAGATATAGCCGTAGCGTAGGGCATGGCGACCGTCCTTGGGTTGATAAGGAACGGAGTGCATTTACATATACTCCTATGATTGACTACGCCACATGTTCTGCCATCGGAGGTATGATTCAAAATTGTACTTTTTGAACGTCTCGAATCGTCTCGCGCATCCCGTTGTTTTCAGAGGTTCAGACAGAATCAGACGTTTCAGATCTTCGATTTTGCCGACCCCGTTGTCGCTGGCATAAGCAACAGGATCCGCGTACGAAGTCGCGGGCAGAAGCTAGTATTATATAATTTCAACCTTGTGTTAATAGAAACGACCTAAGACTATGCTAGTAGCACTTCACTAAATTGCACTAAGTTGACTGTGTGCTGACCTGTGGCACTTGTCCGCGGAAGCGACGGAACACCACGTCCTGCGGCCAAAAGTCTTCTTTCATGATGAGGGGCAGGAAACAATTCGGTACTCGCACTACAAACGCCTTGAAATTGACGTTGCGGCGCGACTCCAGTAACTGCACCCTCGGCGTGTACTTTATCTTTCGGCGCACGTACTCTACGATGTCCTCCGCTTTAGTGGTGTAGTGCAGGCGGGAGATTACAAATTATTAATATATATTTTCGGTTTTTCGATATCGATAATAATAATAATAATAATAATAATCTTTATTTCATAAAAACAGTACTTAGATTTTGTTACAGTTTAGTGCTATGTTAAAAACAGAAGTACAACAAAAAGTTTTAGCATCTGCAGCCGAACTAGGAGGAACCTGTATTTCGGCTAACAGCGCCAATCCCATCGAGTTACCTTAAATTCGGGTTCTTAAATGCTAGCATTTTACAATACAAGGAATAATAATAGTCCTAAGTTAATAATAATATAATATGTGGACACATTTCACACACAGTTCAGTTCTATTTATGGTATGTATGTATGAATGTATAAATGTGTATGTGTGTACCTCTCTTTGTGTTATGTGATGTAGTGAATGAGTGCGTGTGAGAGGGAGTGTGAGTGTAATTATGTTGTTATGAGTGAACACATGAATTTGTGAGATACACGGAATACAGAAAACATGCATATAAAATATGTATATTTGTCTATGTATAATGATTTTTTAGTAACATTAAACACAATTTACTGGTTACGTAGGTATTTTTAGAAGTTCCTCAGTCTCTTCATATGTGAGACCTTGTAGGAATTCTGCTACTTTTTTCTTACAACGATCTGTACAGAGTGGATAAATAGTAAGATTTTTATTAAGTTTATTGTAGATGTAGGGACCGAGAAAATTAAAGAATTTGTTACTGAATTTAGTACTATATGGCCTGTGTTGTGTACAAACCATATAACTTCTGCGTACATTCAAAACTTGGGGGTCGTAAATTGTGCGAGTGTGTTGCATAATAATTATTTTCAATATGAATAATTGTCTGACAGTTAGCACTTCACACAACTGATAAAGCAAGGTGGTAGAGAAAAGTATTGGTTTGAAGGTACTCACCTTTAATATTGCTCGTTGGGCAACCTCAATAGACTTAAGTGTAGTTTTTGGAGCACCTCCCCAAACGGATATACAATATGTTAATAGAGATTGGCAGAGAGCAAAGTATATTCGTTTCAAGATATGGGGTTCAGTGATGTGCCGTAATGTTTTAAAGATATATATGAGTTTCCGAACCCGACCCGATAACGTTTTTATGTGTTCCTTAAAGTTAAGATTTTTATCTATGGTTACGCCTAAATACTTGATGAAATCAACCCGTTCTAGTTTAGCACAAGAGCACGACCCATTCGATGTACATTCATGAGGAATAATGGCATGATCCTGATTAATCCCCACGTCTGATCGAATACTAAAGCAAATGTATTTAGTTTTGCCGATATTTAACGTTAGAACATTGTCATTTAGCCATTTCCTTACGGTATCAAATCCAGATTGAGCGGCATCAAATACTTCGTTCCAGCTGTCAGCAGAAAAAAGGAGTGCAGTATCGTCCGCAAAGGAGATAATTTCGCCTTGGGAAAGTATTATATTAGTAAGGTCGCTAATGTATACAAGAAATAGGGTCGGTCCTAATATGCTACCCTGTGGAACCCCGTGTGTGACTAGGCGGTCAGTGCTGGTCAAATTTCCCACACGAACACACTGACGGCGATTTGAAAGGTAACTTTCGAAGAGTTTCCACTGCGTGCCTCTGATTCCCAGCCTTTCTAGCTTGGCCAAGAGGACTGAAACAGAGATTGTGTCAAAGGCCTTAGCTAGATCTAAAAAGATGGCCAGGCACTTCTGTTTTTTATCTAAATTATCACTGATGTAACCTGAGAGTTTGTTCACCGCTTGTTCAGTAGATTTACCATTTCGAAAGCCGTACTGATTGGGTGAGAGCAGGTTATTATTTTCAAGGTAACTACTGAGTCTCTTGTTGATAAGTCTCTCTAGGAGCTTATAAATGGATGGAAGTATGGATATTGGTCTATAATTGCTGATGGACTCTCTGTTTCCACCTTTATGTATGGGGCAGACTTCAGACTTCTTTAAAGAGTCTGGAAAAATTTCTTTTTGGAGACATAAGTTAAATATGAAGGTGAGTGGGGGAGTTAAGGTGTTTCTGAATTTCTTTAAAAATTTATTGCTAATCCCATCAAATCCCGTTGAGCTATCTGATTTCAAGTTAATAATGAGGCGGTCAACTTCACATTCATCAGTATCATCCAATACAAAAGAATTTATTGTAGTGGGCTTATCAGGGTTTGTATCTTCATAGGTACCTGTTGGGTTTGAATTTAATTGCCGGATCTTTTCGGCTAGAGACCTACCAACATTAACAAAGTAATCGTTTATTTTATCCAGAGACTGCTGCGGACTGGAATAAAGGGACAGAAGCTCCTTTGAGAAATTGGGATTTTTAGTAGTGTTTGTGACGTCTTTTATTACTTTCCAAAGCTTCTTATTATCATTTTGAGCCGATTGTACAAGGTTCTTTTCATAAGCTCTTTTTACTTTTTTTAGTATTGAGCTGCAGAAGTTTCTGTAACGTGTGTATGTCAATTTTAATGTAGCGTTATCTGGTGAAAGTTTTGATTTTTTATGCAGCTTGTCTCTGTTTCTCATACAGCGCAACCTTGTGTTATCCAGGGTTTTATAATTTTCTTTCTACGTGATAAGGTAATGACTTTGGTATGTTTTTGAATTGTAGCCTGAAGACAAGAGACAATCTGTCCCAGAGATAAGTTTGGATCAGTCGACTCGTATACGAAAGTAAAGTCTATTTTTGACATTTCCTCTTTTAGGCCATCTTCGTCGATTTTATTGATGGTGGTTATCGCATAATGTTGCGATTTCGTAAAGTTCATCGATAGTAAGACTGGGTAGTGATCAGTCAAGGTTGTTTCTGGTACTATGGTGTTGCAAGCACTTTTAGTTTTAAGGAGTATATGATCAATACATGTTTTACTTTCTGGCCTAGTAATTAACGTATGCGAAGGCAGCAAGCCGTGACTAGCAGCTAAATTAAGGTAACGTTCACCATGATGGTCAATTTTGTCTGAGTTTATTGCAATATTTATGTCTCCTATTACTATTATGTTTTTGAAGGAAGAGTAATTTATTAAAACATCATTTAGGGATTTAAGAAATGAGTCTAGGTTTGTATAAGACGGTGACCGATATATTGCAATAATTGCAATTTGATTTTGGAGAGTTACTATCAGACAGTTACCTTCACTAAAGTTTGGTTCCTCAATTATACAATCAAGGTGATCCTTATAAAATATGACAACACCGTCATTTTGTTTTACATTATTTTTTGTAATAGACGAACGATAGCCCAATAAGTTAGGTATTTTTGTCGTGGACGATAGCCAGCTTTCTGTGAGGACAACACATTGCAGCTTTAATCTAGCCAATAATACTAATAAGCCACTTAGATTGCAGTTTATGCTGCGTATGTTTTGAGTGAGAACTACGAGACTGTCAGATGAAGGCAAAATTACTTTGTGACAGTCATCGATTTGGGCATACTGTGATTCTGATACTGTTACCTTATCAATTTTATTCGCTAAATCATTTAAATTATCGAATGTTAATGAGATATTTAATATAAATGTCAAATATAATATTAAAAATAGAAGAAAGTAATCTTACATTATTCATACATAGAATTATAACGCCTGACATAAGTAAAAGAGCAAAGTTGCCGCTGTACGACACAGTTTTAAAAGTCATTGGCTGCAGTAATAGTTCGCATTTTAGCGTGTTTATTATAATAATGTAATCATGGTATCTCAATGTGGTGAATGATTCATGGTATGTGTGTAATAATACGGTTGTGTTATATATTTTTGTAAAGCTTATTATGAGTGATATAAAAGTAAGTTGATTTGTAAGTGTATTGTAGGGTATTAAAAAAACAAATAAACAAAACAGAGGGGCATGCATTAGAAAATTAAGCTTAACAATAGGTAGTCATTGCGAAATTCTCAGTTTTTCTAGATCCAGTTCTGTGGTTATACGGATTTGGGGGCAGTCAGCATCTTTTTTTAAATATACCATACCATTTGAGGTCCAGCAGAATGCGTAACCATAGTTTTTTTGAAAAGATCGTGCGTGGTAAAACAATCTGTGCGCCTTGTGAGTTAAGGTTTCAGACACGTATATTGGTTTTAGTGGATGCAAAGGATTAAGGTGGGTTGTGTTTAGTTTTTCCCCTTTTACTCTAGATTTATTAAAGCTTTTAACCCCTTTTATAACCTTTTCTTTGGTTAGAACTGAGCAGAAATCAACTATCACCGGATTTGATCCGTCTTTGGTGGTTAGGCGATAAATGTCCCTGACACTGGAAGTATTAATTTCAACATCGAAAGTTTTTCCCATGTTTACCAATACGTTACATAGGCTCTCCTTTGTTTCTCCAGTTTCTTTTGGAATGTTCCGAATTTCGATGCCTGACATACGCGATTTACGTTCCAACAGTTCAAGTTTCTCCTCAAGTAAACCAATGATTTTCCTGTCTTCCTGTTTTTCCGACTCCAGGCGTGAAATTCGCCTCAAAAACTCGTCGTACTTGTCAGACATTACGTTGACACTTTTACGTAATTCTTCGTTCTGTTCGTTCAATTTACTTATTGTGGTTTGAAGCTCTTGAAAACGAATGTCTTGTTCTTTCGAAAATTGTGAAAAAAGCTCCTTTACTGTAGCTGAAATTTTAGTATCGCTGTTTGTGAGCTTTTTTTTCTTACGCTCCGTGACGTTAACCGTAAGTGACTGGAGATCAGGTGCAGAGTCACAGTGGTGTAATGGTTCATTATTTGTGTTATCAATAGCAGTTAAAGAAGCCTGTTGACTGCTCTCGCCGACTGCGAGCATCAACGCCGAAGGCGAAGCAGGCGGTGGAGTTCGGTTTAATGGCATTCTATATATTCTATGTAACTAACTTGTTTACGGTGCGTAGGAGCAGGCAACGCAGTATAGTCGTCACTTGGTCTGTTCGTAACCCGAGCGTCGTCCGAAAGCAACCGAGTAAAGGCGATCAAGCGGCTCGTGTATCTTCGTGTACCTTCGTGTGTCCGCTGTATGACGAATGAAGGTCGGTCAATGACCCCGGAGCGTAGCACCGCCGTTTAACAGCTGACTAATTAGTATTTTTGCAATGATTACGTACCGCTATTTATTGTATTTACTTTTTAAGTGATGGTTAAATTCACAAACTGATTATTGTACTGTGAAGCTCGATCATATAGCTACACACTAATATAAGTTTTGTGTTAGATATTCACTTTTTAACATCAATATGATAATTAATAATGCGAGCACTCAAGAACACTTGTTTTCGCGCGCACGGTGCGAGGGTAGGGGCAACCATCGAGGGGATATACACCGGTGTGTTCGGCTTAGCGGCACGCAGACTTACGTCGGGCTCCGTTGGTGCTTTGCCGCAGCGGTTCTCGATCTTCCGTGATCGGTGCTTCCTCCTCTGCACCGTCACAAAACCATCCCCATTATCAGCCTTATTCGGCGCCTTTTCCGGCACAGGCTTTATGCTAGCAGCGCCAGGGGCGCTCGCAGCGACGTTAGCGGAACCCCCCTGCAGAGGTTTCACCGGGGCTGCAGACACTGACAGCGAGACGAGGCTCGGGGCTCGGGCGGCGCTGCGTGGAGGAGCCGCGGAGACGGGCGCGGGGCAGCGGGGCGCGCAGGCAGGACGTTTTGCTAGCTCCGCAAACGACGGACGCGCAGGCGACGAAACTGCTGACGCGGATTTCGACGACGGAATATCGAGGCCGGCTCCGCAACGCGCATTTTCGAATGACGCATCTACAGCTGACCCAGTTACCGCCACACTATTACGCAATCGCGTAACTTCCTTGCGCAATTCGGCGACGGAATTCTGGGATGCGTCTAACTTCGCTTGCACATCCGCGAGTCTAGCCTTCAGAAACTCAATATCCTTCAGAAGGCTCGTTACGTCGACGTGGTCGAAGCTAACGGGAGGCAGCTTGTGTAGCTCCCTCGCCACAAACGCCGGCACGTCGTCAGGGTCGGTCTTCCTGAACAGCGTGATAATATCCTGCAGGCTCCTCTTTGTCCCGTCACGCCGGCGGGACACCATCTGGGCGCGCTTATTTAGCACACTAAACAGCAACAGCTTAGCAGCAGCTATGTCGTCCTCGCTGAAGTTTGTTGCGCAGATCTGGATAGCAGACACCTCATCCATCACATCCAGCTTCTGCTGCAGGAACGCCAGCAGCTCATTCAGCACGAGATTACTACTCATGGCGGGTAATTACGAGCGTCAGCTTGCGCCGCGCTAATCGATATAGAAAATAATTAAACACGTCCGCATCGAAACGCGACACAAGCAAGAATAAGAATTAGATAACTCAAAAGATAAAATAAGTGAAAATTTAAATATTTTTTTGGTTTTGGATGATCGTGGTTTACAGTATTCACAAAGGCAGTCGGAAGCATCTAAAATGAACCTACATTATGTATTTTGTTATCAAAATCGTTGAAAGTGTCTAAGCTTTAACTTGATGCCTCCGACTGCCTTTGTGAACACTGTCAACC
Organism: Charanyca ferruginea; assembly: GCA_947361185.1. Lineage (NCBI taxonomy): Eukaryota > Metazoa > Arthropoda > Insecta > Lepidoptera > Noctuidae > Charanyca > Charanyca ferruginea. Next base: position 21,959,335 of record OX376058.1, on the reverse strand, counting down.
ACAACACAATTATTCAAAACCAAAAAAATATTTAAATTTTCACTTATTTATATCTTTTGAGTTGGTAGCATGACAAATGGCAACTGCATTAAACAGTTGTATTGTAACCACTTTTTTTGCCTCTAATGTCATCCTTAAGCCTACGGAATAGAAGTCAAAATCGGTTGAAGGGTCTGTAAAAAAGGTTTGTGATTATGTCTAATCTTATTGTAAACAGGGTATAATTTATTATATTAACAATTTTTCACGCAGTCGGGTTTTTTGTTTTTTTAAATATGTTTTTTATCACTTGACAACACCAGTGGGTTGCTCGAACCTACCGGTGTTGAGTGCAGTGTGAGGTAGTTTAGAACTTTAGAAGATTTTTGTGTTAAAAAGTAAGTTTTTTGTGATCTTTCTGATTAATTTTACTTGAATATTGCATGCTTATATTTTACAAGTTGATATCAGTTTACTTTACTACAGTTACGTAACTGTTTCTAGTTTTATTTACAATTCAACAAGTAAAAAAAAACAAAGTTTCTAACCTAAAAATCTATTTATTTAAGTTTTTTTTACCCGACTACGGCAAAGCCAAAGGAGGGTTATGAGTTTGACAGGCTATGTATGTATGTATGTATGTATGTATGTATGTATGTATGTATGTATGTTCATCTGTACGCTCATAGCTCCTAAACTACTTATCAGAACTGAACAAATGAGGTATCGTTAGAAGCGTCTTGATCGTCCGCTGGTTATAGGCTATATGACGTATCACCGAATCCAATGTGGCGCCCTCTGGCGGACAAAAAAAAACAATATTAAAAAAAAATGGAGACAAGCATACCGTGTTTGGTATCATTGGAAAGGGGTTCACTAGTACATTTCAAATTTATATAATATTTAGTGGTGATTTGTCACAAATTATTGTAAAAAAAGGAAAGATTACCAAATAAAGTAAGATACGCATACCGTGTTTAGTATCATTGGAAAGGGGTTCACTAGTACCTATTAAATATATAATACTTAGCTGTGACTCCAAAATGGTTTAAATAAAAATATAAAGTTTAAAAACTAAAACCCGACCACAACAAAAAGTGATCTAAAAAGTACAAAACAAGAAAATATTTCACACAGAAATCAAGACATAGGTACAAAATAGTCAAGGTAAGCCGTGGTTGCATGCCATTATATTCATGTTCATCGCACTCATATGGGATACAGTCATACAACCACGGCTTACCTTGACTATTTTGTACCTATGTCTTGATTTCTGTGTGAAATATTTTCTTGTTTTGTACTTTTTAGATCACTTTTTGTTGTGGTCGGGTTTTAGTTTTTAAACTTTATATTTTTATTCAATGTTGTATTGTTTGTTCCTTTGGACAGGGCTTTGTTTGTACCTGTGGACATATTCCAGATGAAGATGATTATAAACTGCTTAAGTGTTCGGACTATTTTTCATTAAATTACAGTGATGATGAAGCTTCTGCTGAAGAGTTATTTGATTTGGTTTGTGCGTCTAAATAAAAGTCTCCAAAAATGTTGATTTCATTGAGGTAGGTACCTAAATAATTAAAAACTTCCTACATGGATATTAGAAATACTAATTATATTTAAAGAATTTATTTTGTTAGAGTTTTATGTTCATTAATTTCACGTGTTATCTTGATAATACTTAAGCGTTTACTTGTGATAATTACAAGACTGATTTTTACCTGACTGCGCCAGAAGGAGGGTTATGTTTTTCGGGTGTATGTATGTATGTATGTATGTAAATTTCTTTGGCACGCTCTTTATCCCAAACGACTTAATGGATTTTGACTTGAGAGGTGTCGTTTCATTCGTCTTGATTGTGTGAGTGACACTGGGTAGGTACATCAAAATTAGAAAAATTACACTGGCCGATTTTATGCGACATAATAGTGTTTTTTAAAAAAAAAAAAATTCAGTGTGTACTTATGTACGCGCGTGAGAAGTTATACTTCTTCGAATCACAAAATAGCAACGAAGGCAGTAAGTAGTTCAGCATGTACGTCAGAGATGGCGTTGTTTACAATTACTCCCGTGAGAATTTTGTGTGACGCTGTGCGCGCGCATCGTAAAATTTCACTCTCATCATTTTTTCATAACGCGCCTATAGAAGTATAACTTCAAAAATTTCCTCGTAACCTATCGAGTGGGGTATCAAAATAAAGGGTTTTATAAGTAGCTTACAAATATATGTACATCTTATGAACCGTATTTTGAAACGTCGTAGAACAAATGTTGTTCAGGGTGATGATACGAAGTGAGGATTAAGCAGTTTTGGGTAATTTTTCAATTACCCTGTATATTATGGACTGTACGTTTTGCAAACGTATTCTAACATTGGTTTAAACCCAAAAAGGCAAAAGGAGTCGTGTCTTTAAATTAGAAAAATAATAACCAACTGGCTGGAAATAATTGATCTGAAAGAATAATCGCATCAGACATTTGAAATAAATGTCATTCTTTAAAATGCAAGCAAATCAGAAGAACCTGATATACTATCAATTTCATTAATATCTGCAATAAGTCACAGGACTGTTTCTATATCAAGATACGAAGTTAATAATACAAGATGCAGTCGGGCACACCGTCCGTAGCGGCCAGCGAGAGGCCTGTCTCCGAAGGCCTATCAGTGATGCCGGATAACGAAAGTACGACAGCAATATTTATTTATTTCTTATTAACAAAATTCACAGCTCTTTGACAATTCATCTTAGGTCAGTGGGTCGCCTTAGGGGCGCTTAAAATATAAACCGGCTTTACAGCCAATTACGGATTACGGATTCACGTGTAACATTATTTTATTATCAACCACGTGAACCTAAGTGTAATCTTTTAATAGGTATTTAAAAATCTTGTGTCATAATGTTTGTTAACGGCTTGACCGATTTTTGATTTTTTTTGTGTGTACTTGGAAGGTCTGAGAGTAGGTCGTCGGATCTAGAACACGGAAACACGAGTTGGGGGATAAAAAGTGATGAAGGTGGTAGGGGTTGGGTCCCGATTAACACTACTACTTTCATTAAAGGAAACCGCGTAGTTTTCGAGAAATTAATAAGTTACTAACCTCAAATAACATCATACCACGTAAAAAGCGAAAACGGAACGTTAAGATGGGCGATTAACAACCAAATCTGCCAAAATATTTTTTTTGTGGTGTAAAATATCGTGCAAAGTTGATAAAATAGAACGTAAAAAAAAGAAATGACATTTGTGTGTGTCAAACTTTTTGGACAGAAGAAAAAACTTAGGTATAGATCGACATCAGGGGCACCCCGAGGTTCGGTTAGTTAGGTTCCTTAAAACCCTGCAGACAGAAATAGGAGCCCCGTGCAGCGGGGCTCCGTCGACCTAATGGCGGCCGTCTTTGTACCAATTTTCGTACCCGTTGCCGACAGTCGACACCAATTAGCAGTGGCGGCGTAGAGGGGGCGGTCCGCCCCGGGTGCCAAGGGGTGACAACGAAAACTTACTTGAACAGCCAAAGTATGCACACAAAATCTCGCTAAAACATATCAATAAATAACTACCTACGCTTGTCTACTTCCTTACTAATATCATATTTTGAAACGTATCGAAACCACATGATTTTCATATCGTTTTTCGAATATAATTGAGAGCGAGTGTACTCATTTGGGTGCGTTACTTCAAGGTTTAATGTTTTTCAGAACTGTAGAAAGAGTTTACACCTTCTTTTCATCATCCACACATCGGTGGGAAATATAAAAATGTAGTCGTGTCCGTTTTATGATTTATCAGAAACAAGATGGAGTGCTCATCAAGACGTTGTTAAACCACTATTCTTTTCCAAGGGATGTGTGATCCCAGCTGTGTGTTCCAAGATATGTTGCCCGTGGGGTGTCTGGGCTAGAATAGCACCCCCCCATTTCATCCCGAGGGTGTCGTCGAAGGCGACTAAGGGAAAAGATCCGGTAGTCGGGCAGCAGCGGCTTCCGTGTACTTAACAACTTTACTGCGATCCTCAAGACGCCTGCCAAGCGTGGGGATTATGGCAAACCCGACCTCCTCACAATGAAAATTCCGCTCTTTGTGGCGTTCTATGGGGGAGGCCTTTGTTCAGCACTGGACATCTTCCGGCTGATGATGATGATGTGTAATCCCAGCACACCCATAGATATCCGTGAGCACACCAAAGAAAACGTCGAAACAAGAGAAGCAGCATCAATTCTGTGACTTCAGTTTTCTATGCTATCTTTCTTTTTGGTGTGAAATCCTAGAAGTTAATCATACAGAAAAGTATATAGAAACATCTGGGCTATCGTTGGAAAAGCGTGTGATAAAAATTAAAGCGCTTAAAAAATGTTCTTCGAAGTCAACGCAAGCAATTAGTGAAAATGGTTATTTGCTACGCAACAATATTAAAGAGGATTCCGATTTAAGGAAAAGAGGAAATAGGAGATTTCGAAAACATATGCCTGGAGAAATGGCCTGAAATGCTGAACTTGCATTACCAGAGGAGTTGCAAAGAGCAATGTTAGAATGTCATAACAGATTTTATGAAGAACTAGACCATCATTACAGGGCAATGGATTTTATTCGTGTTGGAGATTTTACAATTGAGGCCATTTGGAAACAGCCCAAGAAGCTGTTCAATGAACTACATTGGAGTTTTTCAGATTAAATGACGGCAGAACAGTCACTTCCAAACCAGAGATCTCGGTGGAAGTTGAAAAGTTCTACGGACAGCTGTACAAATCTCAACCGGTGAGACCTGTTTCCCATGGTACCGAAGATCCAAGGGCCCAATTGAGGCGCCATTTCACCGAGGATATCCCGGACATTGACCAAAGCAAGATTAGTGCGGCTCTGGAACAGCTTAAAAACAACCAAGCTCCGGGCGATGACGGCATTACGACTGAGCTTTTAAAAGCAGGTGGGGCTCCTGGCCTTAGAGAGTTAGTATAGCTATTTAATACCGTCATCCACAGCAGTAATACAACGGAGGCGTGGAGCGGAAGTGTGGTGGCATTGTTCTTTAAAAAAGGAGACAAAACTCTTCTCAAGAACTACCAGCCGATATCACTTCTGAGAAACAGCTTGTATACGTTACAAGCTGTTCTCAAGAGTCATCACGAATCGTCTCGCAAATAGACTCGACGATTTTCAGCCGCCAGAGCAGGCTGGGTTTCGCAAAGGTTTCGGCACCCTGGACCACATTTATACTGTGCGGCAGATTGTACAAAAACCCATGAGTATAATCAGCCGCCGTGTATATCTATACAGAGCGACTGATTATACTCATGGGTTTTTGTTCGCACAACATTCGTGGACTACGAAAAAGCCTTCTTCTCCGTTATATCTCTGAATATCTCTGAAACTTTTCAACAACGCGCTGGAGGACGTCTTCAAAACATTGGACTGGATTGGGCGGGGCATTAACATAAACGGTAAATATATCACACATCTCCGGTTTGCCGACGACATCGTTATTATGGCAGAGTCTCTGGAAGAACAGAGCGAAATGCTGCACTCCTATATGAATCTTCAAGACGAGTGGACCTCGGCATGAACTTAGACAAAACGAAGGTTATGTTCAACCAACACGTCGTGCCAAGGCCGATCACCGTTTGAAAGAAAGAAAGAAAGAAAAATAATTTATTCGCCCCCCAGGACAGAAACACAGTAAAATATAAAAAAAAAAAAACAAGAAAACGAAAGTTGGTCCAGTATGAGGCCAAAAGGCTCCTATTTCAGCATGGTGCTGTAACATTAAAAAAACGTCACAGCGCTGATATTCTGATAGGGCCCAAAGTGATGCCACGGTCAGATACGGATAATACAAAATAAATAAAAATAAAGTGTAAACGATAAAACAATTATTAATAAGTATAATAAATTCGAAAAGAAAAAATAATAAGTTAATAATAAAAATAAATTACATCTACACCCCACGTAACCATACTGTTCGTCAATCTGTGTCATGACTTTCGTTAAATTTTAAGTGGCAACACTGACGAACAGAGTTTATGGTAACTTGCTCGAAGTAGTCCAGGAATACGTCTACCTTGGACAGACGATCCAACTTGACCGAAACAACTTCGAGATCCTTCTCGAAGTTGTTTCGGTCAAGGAGGGTGCGTTTGGGGTGGGCAGCATTTGGTAAGCTTTGTCGAGTCTTCTCGTTGCCTATACCGCAGAGTCTGAAGACGAAAGTCTTTAATCACTGCGTCTTGCCTGTTATGACTTATGCTGCCCGAGACGTGGACACTTACAGCGGGGCTAGTTCACAAGTTCAGAGTTGCTCAGCGGGCAATGGAGCGAGCAATGCTTGGAGTTTCTCTAAGGGATAGAATTCCCAACGAGGAAATCCGAAGAAGAACTAAAGTCACCGACACTGTTCGCTGGCTGGCTGGTCTCGTCTGTCGCAGAACCGACGGCCGATGGAGCAGACTTGTCCTAGAGTGGAGACCGCGAATCGATAGACGCAACGTGGGACGCTCTCCAGTCCGATGGACCACTGTCCTGAAGTAGGTAGCCGGTGGTGGCTGGATGCGAAAGGCAGAGGACCGGGAAAAATGGCGCGTCATGGAGAAGGCTTATGTCCAACAGTGGACCAAAACTAAGCTGAAGTGAAGTGGTGATGATGATGAATGTGAAATGGGAGCTATTTTGAGTCTGTTCCAAGTTTAGCGCTATGTCTTAAATTTTTATAACAATTTTGGCATCATGTGAAACAAGCTTTTGAAAGTTAAAATTAATAAAATCATACTGACTTAAGGTCTACAATAAGCCAGGCAAGCGCGACTAACCAATCTTTCGATTTTTATCAATTAAAAGAGACAGGAAATTCAATTTTGATAATATGTTTACATATTTTAGTAAAATAAAGTCTCGTATGCATGTTTAGTATAATCTGGTGTTTTATTTTTAGTACCTAGGGGTGCTCAATATACATCCGCTCAGGGTGCCAATCTACCCTACGCCGCCACTGCCAATTAGGCAACTTTACCTAGTCTTTGAGGTTAGGTGACCATTTTTTTTTTTCCTTTCATGGGAGTAATACCAGGGGTTCGGGAGGTCCCCCCCACCCCCTCCCACCATCCCCCACTTCCAATTCATGTTTCCAGATACTAGATTTAACCTTTATTTATGCCATATAAACAACGTTTGCCGTGTCTGCTATTATAATTCTTACTTACTTACTTCCTAATTTTTTTTTTACGCGTAACCCTAATTCTTTATGTAGTAGAAGTTGTCCTTAACAAGTTGTTAAGTTTCTTCTTATAACATCAGCTATCTTCCAGTGAAAGTCCCGCCAAAATCGGTCCAGCCTTTTTGGAGTCAGGACAGCCAATACGAACAAAGAACAAAGAGACGAAAAGTTAAAACATTGTTTTTTTATTAGTACTCTAGCCCGCTTGTGCACTTACTGACACGGCAGACGTTGTCCTGCCTTGAAAATAAAAAAGTCCTAGAACCCGACAGCAGCGCCATCTACTGGGTTCAATTTTAAATCTAAACCATTTTCGAATCCACTGGAACACACAAAAAAACATCAAAATCGAAATAATACTATTTACGCCTTCTTTTCTTCTAACAATATCTACTGTGCTTAATTTACTTTGCACTCAAATATATTGTTTTTTATGCAAAGTACAGACGCCAGCACATCAAGCTACTACAATCTGTCACATTTCTTTAATCGATTTTCAACTTTATGGTTTAAAAATAAGGTTCAAGATTGATTTGGAAAATGTGACAGTTTCGGGTAGGTTGACCTGCTGGCGTCTGTACATCGTATTCACGTATAATTATATGATTCATGTAGGTACTTTTACCAAATATTTATTGTAAAACATTTATTTTTAAAGAGTAGGTAAGTAAGGAGTTTCTTGCCTATTTCTCTCCATACGAAGTTTCGTATCATCTTTTGGAAGGACCAATTAGAGTCATTTTGCAAAGTAAATGTAACATCCAAACGTGCCTTTTAATGGGCTAATTGAAATAAATAATTAATTATTTTTTCAAATTAGTTACACAAAAGAAGTTGCTTAGTGTGATAGGCTTTTTCTATTGACTGAAATATAAAAATAGTTTGCGTAAACAATACGGATACTTGATATCTTCATAAATGCGGACGAAGTCGCGGGCAACAGCTAGTATGTCTATATGTTCAGTATATTGTAACCCTATACCTACCGTATTGTTATGGTAATGCAACAATAAAAATTCAGAAACAGAATGCGCACAGCAATTTTGGATGTACCCAATCTAAAGGATTGTTCCCACTAGTTCTACTAAACAGTTCTACGGTAGAACTAGTGGGACTTTTTTTCCCAGTAGTCCTACGATGTTAGGTGTTGCACAATAGTAGAACGAATGGGACTTTTTATTCCCACTAGTTCTACTAGTTCTTTCGCAATTCTACGGTAGAACTAATGGGAATTTTTATTCCCACTTGTTCGACTAGTTTTTTCACAGTTCTACGGTAGAACTAATGGGACTTTTGGTTACCGCTAGTACTGCTTTTTGATTTATTCCCAAATAATAGAACTAGTGAAACTTTTACTTCCAAGTAGCTCTACTTCATGAAATGTATTGCCAAACATAGTTTTGCCTCACATCAGGTTTAAAGTAAACTTAAATATTATTGGACATCCTAATAGGTGCTGAAATCCTAGTTCAAATTCGAGAGAGATTATGGACAAGGACCTCAGGGTTTAACCAAATAAGGTAGGTACCACATTCCTAGTCCTAACTCGGAAGAGACGATTGATTAGGACTTCAAGACTTAACCAAACTAGGTTCTGAAATCCTAGTTTAAATTCAGAAGAGACTATGAACTAGGACCACATGACTAGGTACTACAATCCTAGTCAGTGTGGAAGAGACTATGAACTAGGACCTCAGGACTTAACCAACCTAGATTCTAAAATCCTAGTTTAAATTCGGAAGAGACTATGAACTAGGACCACAGGACTAGGTACTACAATCCTAGTCAGTGTAGAAGAGACTATGGACTAGGACCTCAGGACTTAACCAAAGTAGATTCTGAAATCCTAGTTAAAATTCGCAAGAGACATGAACTAGGACCTCAGGACTTAACCAAACTAGGTTCTGAAATCCTAGTTAAATTCAGAAGAGACTATGTACTAGGACCACAGGACTAGGTACTACAATCCTAGTCAGTGTGGAAGAGACTATGGACTAGGACCTCAGGGCTTAACCAAAGTAGGTTCTGAAATCCTAGTTTAAATTCGGAAGAGACTATGAACTAGGACCGCAGGACTAGGTGCTACATTCCTAAATTGCAGTGCTACATTCATTATATCCCCACATATTATTATTATTATTATTATTAGTCAAAGTCTGGAAGAGACTATGGACTAAGACCTCAGGACTTAACCAAACTAGGTGCTGAAATCCTAGTTTAAATTCGAAAGAGACTATGGACCTCAGGACTTGTTTGCACTACATTTCTTAAATTAGAGCTACTTGGAAGTAAAAGTTTCACTAGTTCTACTATTTGCGAATAAATCAAAAAGTAGTACTAGCGTAACCAAAAGTCCAATTAGTTCTACCGTAGAACTGTGAAAGAACTAGTAGAACAAGAGTGGGAATGAAAAGTTCCATTAGTTCTACCATAAAATTGCGAAAGAACTAGTAGAACTAGTGGGAATAAAAAATCCCATTAGTTCTACCGTAGAATTGCGAAAGAACTAGTAGAACAAGTGGGAATAAAAAGTACCGTAGAACTGTTTAGTAGAACTAGTCGGAACAATTCAATCTAAATGTAGATAAGCTTTAAGTTAAATTAAAAACCGCGATTATTAGTTAGTACGAAAATAAATGCTGTTAATGTCACGCATAAACTCGAGGTTCATGTGTTACCTACTGACAAGTTGTTTCTTGCCTAGGTACAGTCAACAGCAAAAGTAGATGATCAAAATCAGAAATTCAATACTAATTTACTAACACTAATTTATATAATTTATGACTAGTTTTTTTATTAAAAGAATGTGATTGTCACACACATACTTTTGAATCACTCCGACGCCACACAGTTGTGACGCGAACTCCGTTCATTAGTATTGAATTTCTGACTTTGATCATCTACTTTTGCTGTTGACTGTACTGTGTTTGTTGATAAAAAAATATTTGATACTTGATTGCACAGTGTATGCCGAAACGATGCCGTCGTTCCCTCCGTACCCTCCGTACAGCACGGTGCCGCCACCACCATCAGTAGTCGATGCCATCATCGCCGGCCATGGGCTGCGACTCCAGCACAAGACCAAGCTGCGAAAACCCTTACGCCCTCTTCCTAGGCCTGCCAAACCTAGGTAAAAAGGCATCCATACTAACCAATCATTATATATTTAAATCAAAAAGTTACATATCAGTTTCATGTCACTAACTACAAAAATTACGGAGTTTTATACTTACATACTTTTAATCCCCAATTTTACACCCTTACAAATACTAAAAACAGAATAAAATAAATATTTAAGGCTGGGCTCCCATACAAAAAACGTGATTGTTTGCCGTTTTTTTTGTCCGATGTCTAATGTTGTATACCTAGATAATGGTACGGAACCGTCCGTGCGCGAGTCCGACTCGCACTTGGCCAGTATTTTTTCAATAGGTACCTACTTAGATGTCGAATGTAATTATGGATCCACGAAACGAGGCCATAAAAAGATGAACATTAAAAAAATTTTGATGTAACACGTGTTATGAACTGTATACAGTTATGAGCCGTGTATTTCAGGGGTCCCAAAGCTACTGACGTGAAGATGTCACGTAAAGAGCTACTGGCGCATGCGCGGTGCCTGCGCAAGCATGGAGTCATCCTCACCGATCGACTAGAACGTATGTCGAAGCCTCGCCGGCGGAACATTATATACTTATGGCGGGAAAACGCTTACTATCTGCCTGCTGATACGGTCAGTATATTTAGGGCAAAAGCTCTGAACATTCATCGCTGATTATAACAGCACCGCGAGCCGTCATCTATTTTTATCGTATGTATTTTAATGCACACCATTTAAATCTTATATGCTGTGTTGCAGCCGTACTATTATAATGAGCGATGACCTTAACAGTCCGTAAATCAGTACTCACAGTTAAACATTGTCCTGAACCATGATTACATGTAGTTTATTATTAAGCATTTATTTCAGTTAAAAGACCATAAATGTTTAGTAATGACTTAAAATTATGATTGTAAAACTTGTCTAAAATTAAAATCTAATGACCCGTGTGCACACTGTTCCAGTACCGCACAAGAGGACAATCAACCCTTTCTATAATCGTGTTTAAGATAGTGCTGGCATTGTCGCGCACTCGAGGCATCAGGGAGGCTTACGTTTGCGTACAGTTGTTTTAAAACAATCCGTTGTACCACCTTCTTGACGCGCTACAGAAGAGGCCGCCCCAGTAGCATCCTAAAAACGTAATTATACTGAACACGAAGGGCGTCTAGCGTTCTACGTGTAAAACCCACAGACTGCTGGTGTAAAAATTCTGGCAGTACGCTTTGACTACTGTAACCTCAACTTCCTCTATAGACGCTCAAAATGTTAATGGTTGTTTTCTCGAAGTGAAATTATTTTGCCAAGGTAGTACAAACGATTTATAAAAGAATAACAAAAGTTATTAAAAAACGGTAGATTCAGAATTGAGAAAAACAATACTCCGTTCGGCTACGGTTCGGACGACAGCGCGCGGTGGGCGCCTTATTATACACTACTAGTCCTCGTGAAATTCTTCGACTCATTTTGAGTTATTTACTATAATAATTTAACACTTGTATCTCTCTCTCTCTCTCTCTCTCTCTCTCTCTCTCTCTCATCTCTCTCATCTCTCTTACTAGCTAATGAACGCCGCGTCATCCGCGTGAATGTCGGTTATCTGAGAGCTTTTAGTTTTCTCGCACGTAAAAATAAATCTGTTTTTGTAATAGATGTGGCTTATGTGACTCATAAAACCAACCGATTCGGAGAGTAGCCGGAACAAACAGACAAATAGACAGGCAAACATTTTAAATTTATTTTGTTAAACATTTCAATTATATTAATTTTTATTGATGATTAGATGATTTTTGTTTAGATTGCTCGTTTAAGAGCGATGTTGGATGCAGATGAACCCTTTAAGCCAGATCAAGCATATGAATACTTTGTTAATTTGAAAAAGACTAAGAAGAAATGTGCTGCGTAAGTTTGAACAAAGTCCTTATTTTTCTATGTTTCTAATCACAAAGCTATAGGTACCTTAATATTTTCACCTACATCGAACGATATAGGCATTGCTCGTATATTCTCAATTTCTTTGTAGTGCAGGCGTTCGTGCATTGAAGAAGGACATACTCGCTATGTGCGGTGAAAAACAGTTCGCGTGGGCACGAAATGCTACTGTGGCTTTTGCTAAAGGCATTCAGCAACGTTTATCTAGACCTGGACGCTACTCGCTCGCTGATGGGTAAGCTACACCTTGCTTTCAGGACCCATTAATTATGTTAATCTGGAACGAGGAAATTCGCCGTAGAACTAAGGTCACCGACATAGCTCTCAGAATATGCAAGTTGAAGTAGCAATGGGCAGGCCACATCGCTTAACGAACCGATAACCGATGGGGAAGAAAGTTTCTTGAGTGGCGATCACGAACCGGAAGACGCAGCGTTGGTAGGCCTCCCACCAGATGGACCGACGACATCGTCAAGGTCGCGGGTAACCGGTGGATGCAAGCTGCCAGTTGCTGCTCGTTGCGGCGTTCTATGGAGGAGGCCTATGTTCAACAGTGGAGGTCTTTCGGTCGATGATGATGATGATGAATTATATTAATTGTAATCCATGGTGCTTTGGCAACTGGGCTTCTCCCAGTTGTAAACGTCCCTTTGTGCCTTTAAGCCTAGCTTTGTTCTGTCTCCTGCGTTAAATGGAGGGAAGTGGAAAATATGTTTTTTCTTACTCCTCCGCTGTTCTATTCCAATCAAGTTCCCGAGTACCCGGGACGGTCTAGCTTCATGGTCGCCATTGGTGATTCTGGCTTACAGGAGTGTGGTGGTTAATGGTGGAGTTAATGGTTTCTGAATAGAATGGCGGGCTTGCCCCCATGCACCTTGATTCACACAACATGTAGTTTTGCTACATTATGTGCCGTATGTTCTATTATTAAATAAAGAAATTATTAAATAGAGGATATGCACAAATTATTTGTTACTGAGGTCGATAAAAGAGGGTCTACCTTATATAGCAGATTATTTTATGTCGTAATATTATTTTGCATAACAGCGGATAGCATAAACTTCATTTCGCAGAAAATTGTTTGGCAGACACGCATTTATCATACATTAAAAACTCATAATTTTGTAAGTCAGAATCATCTTTAGCCATAAATTTTATATGCATAATAATCGAAAAGTAGAACCATCACATCTCAAAAATCTTACAGTTAGAATCATCTTTTGGCATACATTTCATATCCATAATAATTGAAAAACTCATATTTCACATTGCAGAAAATTCATAGTTAGAATCATTTTGTATTTTTCCATAATAATTAATTAATTATTTGTCTAAATTCTTTATTGCATGTATTATCACTGAATCAAATAGCTGATTGTAAACATTTATGTTCTTTTTATTGCATGCAAAAAAGCGTACACCATGCATGTAGCAAGCATGCAGCATGCAAGCGACCATGCAACATGCAGCATGCAAGCAGGCATGCAACATGCAGCAGGCATGGTTTCTGTCACGACTTCGGCGCTGCGGGTCTCCGGCGGTCCCACGCGACCTTGCCGTCGCAGAGGGTTTTAACGCTCGCCTGCTCCTCAGCTCGCGGGCCGCGTCGCCCCTCCGCGCTTACGCGGGCTTAAATAACACTCTAGGTGTAGGGCAGACAAGACTACGTGGAGTCGGTTTTGCAGCGATTCGTTTCTGTCATTAACTTTTGTAGCAAGGCAATACCTATTTTAATTTTAATTTAAGGTTAAAAATGCTTTCTTTTAGAAATAGCAATATGCTAAATAAAATGATTCCAAATGAAATTCAGTCAAATAAACGTTATCCTAAACGAAATTATGCGAAATAATATTCTGCCATCTTAAAAGTATGCTATTGTAAATTCGGACATAAACATTCTGCCAAACAATAATTACATAAACAATTTTTATGCCTTAAGAATATTCGTTTAAGGAAGATTATGCCAAGTGTCTTATCCCAAATATATTTCGGAGCAACAAGATTCTGCCTGATATAGGGAATCCCGATAAAAGACTGTAGTATAATTATAAACCCGGCAAAGTACCTATTTAAAATCAAATGCAACTACAATAATTAGGTCATTCCAGTAAAAACCCTACTTATTTCCCGTACCTACCTATTCACGCAGAAGTAACAATTACAAAAATATAATAAAAACTTCGTGAGATTTTTAAGCACTCTGCAAGGAATAAATGTTTGTGTACACATATTTCATTACGTCACTTCCGGCACTGTCGATGACGATGTGTTACGAATTTGCGTTCCATTTTAATAACAAAAAGCTTTTTACAAAAAAGACAACCGCCTTCAAAATCTAAAAAGTGAAAAATACTTTTTAGTTTTTGAAGGCGGTTGTCTTTTTTGTAAAAAGCTTTTTATTTTCCGCTTTATAGTACCTCCTTCTCATCCAAATCTATTAAGAAGAGATTGAAAGTTAACTAAAACGTCGTCTCTGTAAAATTTTTGGGTATTTGTTGATTTTTTTAAAAGTGCTGTATCAATTTCGATAAAATTTATATGGGACTACCCCTACAGCATAACCTATCCATAAAAAAAAGAATTTTCAAAATCGGGTTACGTTTGCCGAAGAAATCGCGTAACAAATCGCGCACATACTTAATGCAAATTTAAGACTTATACGGTTTTCTCATGGATGCCATTGTCAGAACTGGACCAAATTAAATGGGACCACACGGGAAGCACCAGCTTTCAAATAATCATCAAAATCGGTTCACCCAGTCCAAAGTTCTTAGGTAACAAACATAAAAAAAAATACAAACGAATTGATAACCTCCTCCTTTTTTGAAGTCGGTTGAAAACTCAATAAAATTATTAATATAACATTATTATTAAAACTATGAATAAAACAAGTGAAGTATGTTTTTAAAATTCACAAGTGCCGTCATACTAAACTATTTCTACAATATTACAAAAAAATAATAAAAAAAATACATATTCCTTATTATTTCCTCCTCTGCCTCATGGAACGCTACGCAACTACACTTGGCTACGGCGTAGCTCGCACTGTTGCTACGACCGCGCGCGCTGCGCATTCGCATCGGAACGTAAAAAAATTTTTTTGAATTTTTAGTTATTATGAGATGCGAATATTTCCACGAACACAAATTTTAATTCAATTAGTTTCTCAAAGGTCTAATGAGTAGCGTTCCAGACATATATATACATGGTTACTTACTTACTAATCTTGACACATTTAATTTTATTAATTGTATATCTTTTGTATTTGTTTTTGTTCCACAGAATGCTAAGATTGTCTGATATTATTATGCACGACATTTGTAGCTATATGCACATACGAACACCGTCAAGACGATCTACAAATCCTAAAGCGAAGTTCATGATGGAAATGTCCGACAAGGTATACATTTGATAAAAAATACAATTTACTTCTTGAATTTCACGAATTTTTTTTATAAAAATAGTGTAATTTTCCTGTGAATAGGTTGCCGTTTGGATTGACGAAATTCTATCTGAATCAGATGACAGAATGCTTATGATGGACTTCGATGAAGACGATGGTAAGTACATTGTTTAAATAATTAACGTTATGTGGAACCATTGTCAACATTTTATTTGGAGCCGTGGTATTTAACACCTTCCAACATGCAAAGGTAAGCCGTGCCGTTTGAAATTGTGACAATCGTTCATTGACGTGTTTGATCTTTTGATTATCAAATTTAAATGTCTAGTTCCGAGAAAAATGGTGATTGAACAAAAAAATCTCAAACGATATTGAACAATTGTTTACAAATTCGAATAACGAAAATCTTTAATTACGTTTACCCAATTTTCTCGGAAGAACAAGAATTGTATTCATGGCATAAAGGTACGTTATTCAAATTGTTTAATTTTTTACGAGAAGAAGTGGAAAGGTTCTTGGAGGAAAAACGGCCACAAGACGGGTCAGAAGATCCTTCGTCCGCACCGAAAACTTCTACCACGCTGGTGTCAGCCGCTGCCACACCATCTCCCACACCACAGTCGGAAGCCACGCCATTACCTGGATCGACGCCTCCCGCCACGCCTGCCGCCACATCTGCAGTAAGCACGCCTGGTGATCAGACACCCAAATCATAATAGCCTGATGTCAAGACAGATTAACGTGAGTACCTATAGTGTAAATGACCTATACCAATTAAAAACCCATTTAAAGTCTACAATTCAGAAGTTACCTGTTTATTGTTCACAGACTTATTATTAGGAGCTTCCGGTGGAGCTTCGGGTGGAGGTGATGACGACGGTGTAAGTATCCTTCAACATTCTTTTACCTTTGTTAAAACTCCTTAATTCTCATTTAATATAGCATTATAAATTATTTAATAGGATACAATCATCAAGTCTCACTTTATCGTTAACAAGAAAAGAAAGGAACCTGTGGCATTTCAGTATGACAAAGATAATTATTTAGAAACAGCCCTTGAAATAACTTATGTACATAGACCTGAACCGACTGCGCCTACTTGATATTTTTAAATTAATTAATAAAGAAATTAAATACTAAAATAAAAAAATAAAGTAAAATTTTGAAAATTACCTCTTGTTTTTATATTTTCCTATTCTATCTGTTATAAGTGAACACGGCGGGATGAGGTAAATGATTTTACAAAACTTTATTTGCTTGAATCTTCATTGTCCACGTCTGATCGATGTCCTTCTATTTCACTTTTTTATATTTTTTTATTTTTCAGAATTATTATTGTTATAATCTCTAATTAGATTTGATCTAATCTCTCCGTTGTGTTCATTTGTGTCAGATGGAGAATGAAGATTAGGGTCATGTAATGTAATTTATTCTTGTTTTTTTTTTTAAGTAAATACAAATACTATGTTTTCAGGCTTATGGAAAGGGCAAGAAAGGCGGACGTTCTAAAAGACAGGGTGAGTCATAATGTAAGTCTTACTTGCAGTTAGTGATTTTGTTCCACAAGTAATTAAGCTTTTCCTTTTAGTGCTTCCTGCCCATGCAAAATTTAAGGGTAAGTATAATATATATAATTTAATGGGATAAATAGAACATTCTAAACATCTTTGATCCAAAATTTAATGATCCATGGATTATAATTAGGAAATATGAAGAAAGCTTTCGAAATATTGACGGCTTCGATGGAAGCAAAGGGCAACGAGAACATGATATCGCTTGGCAAATTTAACCAAACTTACCACGAGGGTGTTGTTGAGTAAGGAACTTTTTTATTTAATTTAATAAAATTTCGTTTACTACTTAGCTAGACACTGTTAAGGACTGCTTGTACGTACGTGCGTGCGTGCGTGTGTGTTGTGCGTGCTTGTGTGTGCTGCTTGTGTTGCTGCTTGCTTGTGTGTGTTGTTTTACTGTGTTGTTGTTGTGTGTTGCGTGTGTTTAACTGTTTGTTTCTGTTTTGTTTATGTTCGAAATACAACTGGGCCACAAACAATAAATAGTAATTTAAACTCATGACTATTGAGGGTTCGATCCTAATTTTTTGATTCTAGCCTATTATTGTGCCACTGCAGTGCTAGGGGCTCTTCTCATACAAAAAAGGCACAAGCATTGAGCACCACGCTTGCTTAGAGCTGCGGCTTGCCCCCCCCCCCCACCCCAGAAATTCCAAAAAGCTTCGTGTGTCTTTGACTTTATTTATAATTCATACTTTTCCTATCATCCATATATTAGCTTGCTCCCCCCCTAGCCCATCAACTGGCAATGGCTGGCGACGCTCTTGTCCGATAGGTCTATAAAAGTTCAACTTTGTTCAACCCAAAGAACACCTGCCACTCAGAAGTGATTTGGAGTGGCCTATATGGAAAGCGCTCAATAGACTGTGCACCCAGGTATGCCGCTGCAAACACAATCTAGCAAAATGGGGGATAATAGGTCCAACCGACACCCAGTGTGAGTGCGGTGATCCTGATCAGACAACATGGCCCATTCACTACAGTGCCCAAAGTGCCCCTACTCCAGCACTTTAGAAGACATTACTAATGCTGCGATAAATTTGGCTACCTACTGGGCTCAAGTAGTAACATAAAGGAAAACCATCGATTCGAAAAGAAGAACCCCATAGGTATTACGCTAAGCTCCGGGTTATTTCCAAATTCTTAACCTTTTGACAGCCACAGTCATGGTTGAGAAACCGAAATGTGCCCAGCACGCTACGTTCACAACTACATGACAGACTTCTATATGTAATTCGATAGAGTATGTAACTTACCTTGGCGCCGGGGTACGTTTTTGCTTTGTTGATGTGCCGCTCAAAAGGTAAAGTTAAGTCATACCCAGTTAAAAAAAAAAGCACTGTGGCACTCGGGGACTGCCGCGGTAAAGCTATTGCATAACATTATATGCAAGGTGTAACGTCAAATACGCAAAACCTGAAAATAGTTTGATTAGAATAACGAGCAGAATCAATTGAACCACTTTTTAATATAGGTCACATTTTTCAAAAAAATCTTCATTAAACATGTTGCCCTGTCTACTTATTAAAAGGTCAAGCCATCACGTGCGCAAACCTGCCAAAATAGGTAAACAAACACAAATGGTTGTCGTTAAAATTTAAATTTTCTCACACGCGTGATAATAATAGTTCTTATTTCAATGCAAATACGAATCTTAGTAAAACTTGAACAGCATTTAAAACCTTTAATTTTTTTTTTCTCAGAATTAGATTAATTGAATTAAAATCATTTGGGGTGTCTGAGGTTTTACGTGTTTAACGTTACACCTTGTATATATATTAATAATATTATATAATACAGAATATATATATTATATATACATAGGTACACCTACCACCCCCTAATAAAAAATTTCACAGGTTAAAAGCAGCCACTGATCTAACAGCTACGGAATATAGTATTGATGAAGCAGAAAAACTCAGTAACAAGTTTACGGACTTGACCAAAACCAAGACTCCGCCAGAAGTCACCACGGCCATGAAAGGTTTCTAAATTTTTGTGAAGATTTTCTACCTGCATCCTGACTTTTCATATGGCATAAGAACTTTTTCAATTCGCTGCTGTCGCTACAAAACTCCTTATAGTGGTGATCAGCATCTAAAAATACGTTACATTTGATGATTCAACCGTTATCGATTTAAATTCCTACAATCTGATTAAGTTTGTTAATATAGTTCTAATTCGTTTTCAGATATGGTCAAAATATGTTCGGATTACTTGGCTCAAAATGCGGAATTTAATAGTATGTTTTTAACGTTATTATTTATTCGTGTACTGATATTCGTTTTGGAAGTTGTTTCAGGTGTTTTGTACACCTCGCGGAGTAAACTTACACCACCGTTCATCGTCGGATTGATCATACATTTTTCGAGGAATACGCTTGGTGTAACTTTATTCCGTGTTTATTAATAAGAGAGCTAATGATCTCATGTCAACAGGGTAGATGACACCACTAATCAATTGACATACTTTTTATGCTGTCAAAAGGCAATTCCCCCCATACATTTTGTATGGCATTGGTAAAATGTGACGTCGCTTTTTTGCAAACTCAATTGAGAAACTATTTATTGTTTTCAAAGCAACAAAAATCAAATTTTACAGTAAATTGAAAATTAATCGAGTTTCAGAGCTAAAATCAAGTGTTTTTGGAGAAGTACTGTATTGGAATTATATTATGTTAATAGTGTCATCTTCCCAATTGTATATAAACTCAATTATATTGTTTTATTTTGTCGTTTCTTTTGCCATTTGGCTTTAATAAAAGTTTTTTTCCAGAGGACAAAGGCCCAGCATTTAAATTGTTAGTAAGCGAAATGAAAAAATCTCCAAAAGATATAATGTATGAAAAGGGTAAAATAAAAAGGACAAACGCTGAGGCTGCAAATGAGTTAGTATCGCTTTCTTTTATTACTCAACCTGTCTGAATTAGAGCTACCTATGGCGACAGTTAATTATCAGAGTATATCTACCTCTATATAATACAAAATTATGTATAATATTATACAGGGGATGACTTATAATGAAGGGGAGAGCGGGGTTGTAAGTGCCTAAACAGAAAGAGATAGCTATATGTGCGTATTATATCCGACACTCTGGCAATCTAGTACATTACGATTATTCAAGCATTCGTCTTACTCGATTTATCTAGGGATTTGTAAAATCGGCACTTTCAACCCCACTTTCCTCTACTCTCCCCCCTCAGCTGGTATACATGAATACGAACAACTTTTGCTACGGAATCAATCCTGAAATATGAAAAAATAATCGGCTATTCCATGTAATTCTGACTGTCCTGTGACACTCGTGCTAATCCATCGCGTGTCGATGGATTAGCACGAGTGTTTTCACTTAAGAATTTCGTAGTACCCGAGTCGCATTGAGCTCTGTCGCCGTCCTTACTTTTCACATTAAGTTCTTGACATGCGTAGGTACATAGTTTCGCTAATGAATATTCGTCGCGTAACAAAAAGTCAGGCACACGAATGTTTAGAAAACGAATCAAGGGGCGAATGATCGCAGTGTGTATGTACACACGGCTACAGTTCAAGCTATACATTTCATTATAATTTGACATTTCCAGTATAAGTTGACCTCGCATTGTACGGAAATCCTATACAATGCGAGATCAGCATTAACTGAAAATGAATAGCTTGATGTGTAGCCGTGTGTACCTCGTCCATTATATAAACTATATTGTTTGAATAATGTGAATTACTCAACTTTTTAGACTCGAAGCAGCTCGCGGTTTGGAGTCTGAACATGATGAACCCAACTTGTCACAAGAAATTCATACAAAAATTAATAAAATTGTTAATCAAGCTACGCCGTCTAATTTGAAAACGGATATGGAGGGTATGAGAGTCATTATTAAAAAAAAAACCACGTAATAATAATAATAAAACCATTTATTTTCAGGTAACAAAGACCCATAGAAAAATACCTTAACTTAAGTATACGTATAACAATATAACAATTATACACCACACTACACAACACAACACAACACACACACAACAACAACAGCACAACTAGGTGCAGCCGGCCACATGCGGTTAAACTTAGATGTATCCTACTTATCTTCGGTTAGAACTAGTTTTAGTCCTCATCATAGCGGCTAGAACTAGGTGCAGCCGCACACCGACGTCAGGGGCACCCCGAGGTTCGATTTGGTTAGGTTCCTTTAAACCCTGCAGACAAAAGTAGGAGCCCCGCTGCGAGGCTCCGTCGACCTGACGTTGACCGTCTTCTTCTGCTCAATGGTTTGGTGCCCCAAGTCCCGAGCTCGCAGGCTACAACTAAGTTTAACCAACTGCTACCGGCTACACCTAGCTCTAGCCGGTTAAAACTAGGTGTGGCCGCACTTCTAGTTTTGGCCGTAATAAATACATAGATGAAATGAACCCACGTACAGTCAACAGCAAAAGTAGATGATCAAAATCAGAAATTCAATACTAATAAACGGAGTTCGCGTCAGAACTGTGTGGCGTCGAAGTGATTCAAAAGTATGTGTGTGACAATCACATACTTTTAATAAATAAACTAGTAATAAATTATATAAATTAGTGTTAGTAAATTAGTATTGAATTTTTGATTTTGATCATCTACTTTTGCTGTTGACTGTACACTCATCAACTAAATTAAATTATTCATTTTCTTAGAAACTGTGGATATTGCGTCGAAATATTTGTCCCAGAAAGCTGTGGATGACAGTAAGTAGCATTTTCAACAGATTTAAAAATAAAATAGGTGCTTAAATCAAACCAACCTAAATAGATATTATTAGGGTAAGTATTTTTTTTTGTAAAGTGTTAGTTACATATATTTTGTTGATGTATGTCAACCTCACGTTCGGTCCCTGACACGTAGTAATTTTTTTCGTGGTCCCTGGTAACAATTTGACATTGGCAGCGTCTTTATTCGGTGGCAAGAGGAAATAATCGTTTTCATAGTTCATGTGTTACCGCTCTAACGCGCCGTTCGTTAACTGCATATTTGATTGAAAATGACCTCTGGTACCCTAATTTACAGGTGAACGTGGCCCAGCATTTGACCTTCTGATAAAAGTACTTAATTCCCGTGGAAATCAACACTTCAGTGACTACCCTGCTCTCAATAACTGCAACGCAGTTGCATACGTGTATGTATTACATTATAATATATTATTAATTTAATTACCTACAACTTTTTCCATGAGATTGACAAGGCACTAAATGAGCAGTGGATGCGAAAACAGCTACCAAAACTTCTACCTAATCTTAAGCAAATGTAGTACTCTCTCTGCTTTATTTTTGCATATAATAAATACATTATTTTGCATACATAATATAGACATTATATTAAAAACTGGCTGTAACACCTTTAAATCATGTTACCATGATTCAAATGAAAATCCGTAAGGGCAAAGTACAAAGTAAATAATATTAGATATGAATATAAATATTTTAGGCAAATAACTTGTTTTATATTGTTTTTTTAGGTTAAAGTCAGCACCTGGTTTAGAGAGCGTTAAACCTGATTCTTCGACTGTGCCACAGTTTAAAAAAGATCTTCATTATCTGATAGACACTTTTACACATGATGATATGAAACCAGAGATGGCGAGTTCGTTTCTATTTATTGTTTACTACTTTTTTATACCTGGTGTAAATTAGTTAATGTCATCATGGACTCAGTTTGACTTTTGTTGTATTTATTTAACAAGTCGTAATAACTCACTTTCACGCTAGTAGCTACACAGCGTTAAAGGAAATTGTGACACAAACTTCTATCATGGATTCAGTACAAAATTCTAGAATTAGAATGTTTTTGTCGGTTATAAAAAAAAACTCGACAAAAGTTTCGACAAGGTAAATGTTTGTGCTGCAATGTCCCTTCCACCTCGTTCGTCTGCTATTCAGTCATATCCAAGTGACTGAAGAGCACTAGGTGGTGTATATGTCTCAGGAAAATGATACAAACGGAGATTAGTGCTCCACCTTGGGCCGAAGTGATAATTCACTTAAGATCAGGTGAGTTGCGGCCAAACGCAAATATATATATAATTATATATATATATATGTTTCATAAATTTCTAAGGGATTGGTGAAATTACGAAAGATGTTAAAATAACAACTCTGTGGAGTCATTTCCCGAAAGAAAGTTAGGGGTTTGATCAAATCCCTGAAACGTTTTAGTAAAATAATGAAATAAACAAGTCAGGACTTAACTATACAGCTTTTATCACTTTGCTTTGCCTCACTGCTCCCCACCGGCGTACTTTCGACCTAGTGTTGCATAAGCAGTTATTTTACTTAAAATTTCTACAAGGTTTTGAAGATTAATCGTTGGGTATTGCCGTATTTTGTCAATTTTTTGATGGTTTGATAAGAGGGTTTGATAAGGCATATAATTATTCAACTTGATGCTTCAATAGTTTATTTATCTTATAATACAGATGTTGGTTTCGAACTTATCCAATGGCTTCGCTTAATATATCTTACCAAAACGTACGATCGCGGTGCGAAGCCTTCCGTGTCCGTTCAATATCTTAACAACCTATTCCGAAATGCATATCTTAATGTAGGCTAATCCTAGTTTTATTTTAAATAAACTTTTTTGTATAACATTTTTGTATTTTAGTTGTTAAGTTTGGGTATGTACATAATCGTATCGTTATTGTGGCGGTTAAGCGGCATCTATTGCTGGTAAGTACAGTCGTATCATAGATCTTAGCCTGTAAGATTTCTTAATAATAAATACTGTGTGCGGCACATCAGACGCACGGCACCAGCCGCTGGCGCTGGAGCAGCGAGGTATAGTCGAGTTGTAACACGCAAAACATGCGAACTGAGCGAATTCTGACTTGTTCATTTCATCATTTCACTAAAACAGTTTAGGGATCATTTGATCAAATCATTAACGAAATTACCCTACCGAGTTGTTATT
Organism: Charanyca ferruginea; assembly: GCA_947361185.1. Taxonomy (NCBI): domain Eukaryota; kingdom Metazoa; phylum Arthropoda; class Insecta; order Lepidoptera; family Noctuidae; genus Charanyca; species Charanyca ferruginea. The sequence continues at coordinate 21,935,219 of OX376058.1, read as the reverse complement.
TAAGCATCTTTTCTCTGCTATATGAACATACAGTAGAACCTACGCTGCTATTATAATTATATCTTCAACCGGTTCGATATGTTGATAAACAATAATAGAGAACTACACAAGTATTTTTTTCCTTTCAGGAGTGGTTGACCTGTGTAGCAATTATTTGTCCGCATTCATTCGAGACAGAGGTTGGTTCTTATGAATGTCTTCTAAAATAATCATTGGCAATGCCACCTATGCCACCTATTCAGCCGGTGACTTCACATTTTTTAATTTTCGTCAGAATGTTTGTTCCTTGGCGACACTCATCCCATTAAGGCACTGTAAAATCTTTAAATTAATTATGCGTTCTATCTTTTTAATTATAGATAGGAATAGATACCTTAGTTTTTTTTTTCATTTATAGATGCTGCAGTGCAATCCTTGTTGGGTATGATGAAGGGTAAACCAAAAAATGTGTTAGCTAAAAGAAAGGCATATACAATGGACTACGGGACCGGAGCAACTGAGTAAGACTAATCATTCGTTCTTATACATTAGTCCAGTATTGTGAGTTATCGAACATTGTATATATTATAGAGTTGAGAATGCACCCGCAATAGTCCCATATCTTCCTATAAAAGACATCACCAACGAAGGAAAAGCAAATTTAACCAATGACATGAAGAATGTGACGCCACCACATCTGAAAATTGCCATGCAAGGTATGTAGGAAGACAATGCGTTCACTTTTCGTACATACATAACAAATAGTAGTTCATTTTATTAAACATATGAATTTTGTTTCTTGCAGCATTGATCCATGACGTTGCTTCACATTTGTCCCAACTGGTCGCACTACGTAGTAAGATTATAATCATGTATTTTCTGTATGTTTTTTTTAACCATTATTGAAAGTAGAAGATCAATGTACACATACTGTTTTTACTAGGTGGGGTAGCTGGTCCAAGATATAATATGAACTTTTTGTCTGCCGTCGAGAAGTCTATGGGATCAAAACCCCTTTATAAATATAAATCGTACGGGAAAACCTACTCCGATGCGGCAGATGAGTAAGTACCTAAACTACTAGGTGTCATTTAAATAGAATATTCCCGATCGGTAACACCCCTGTCGTTAACACTGTTGACGATCGTTGAAATATTAGGTATAATTGTAATTACTGTGCAATATATACATATGTATTAGATTTGTTGTGTTGCAAAATTTCTGATACACTGATTTTAAAGTAAAAAACAAGTAGCTACCTATTTGTGATTTGAATGTTTATGTTTTGCTTTGGAAGTCGTACTTATTTAAATTATTTAAAAAATCCGTTGCATCTTTAATTGAACTCCCTCTTTCTAAACGTTGACTCTTGAACTAAGCATGTGTAGTACGACTGGGAAAAAAGTTCCGATTGTCAACACTGTGAACGAACGAAACTGTTTTTTCCCGATCGTCACCAGTGTTGACGACGGGGTGTTAGCGATTGGAAAATGACTCAAAACCTCAGATACGCCAGCCTAGGTTTATTGTAATACTAGCTGTGCCCGCGGCTTCGCTCCCGTGGACCTAAGGGAAATTTAAGAAAATGAGTATTTAAAAAGACTAGGTATGTCAGTGGTATTTTTTTATACCCCTTTTACCTTTTTTCTTAAACTACCGCTACGCAACTTCAATACTGTTTTAATATTTAGTGTTACATATGAAATTGCCGTTTAGTATACAGAAAGTTTAATTTTTAAATAAATATTGTTTATTTACGGTTGACGCAGTGGCTGAGCGATCGACGATGAGCACTTGTGTCTGGGTGTTGTTTATCTACGTATGTATGTATTTAAAATATATTTGTGTATGTATATCAGCTGTCTGACACCCATAGTACAGGGTCTCCCTAGTTTGGGGTCAGGTGGCCGTGTGTGAAATGTCCCCACATATTATATTATATTATTATTATATTATTTATATAAGAAAATAGATTAACAATTAGTTTTAAAACGGTTATTTACACCACCGGCAAAATAAAAATGTGTTGCTCGGTAAAAATCAAAGTTTTATTTACTTAAATATTAACACTCTTAAAAACACACATTCAAGTATCCTAACAAAAGCTATCTTACCAGTAAAAATCAAAGAAACTAAAGTTTATTATTAGTCACGTTAAGGCCACCATTTTGTGAAACAATCCGTTTTTTTTTGACGATAGTTAGCGCCATTTTTGACCATCAGTAAAGTATAGTTGAAGCCACGGAACAGATAAACTCTATTTATCTGTTCCGTGGTTAAAGCAACCCGTCCTTCTTGTTGTCAAACAGCCCGTTATATTTAACGAACGTCAAACATCTCACGTCGTAGTAATTTTTAACTTTGTGTAAGTTTCAAACAGTTGGTTAACGTTAGCGTTACATACGTTAACCAATTTTTTGAAACTTACACAAAGTTTGTATGTAGAAGGTCATCTCCGGAACTATTCATCTGATTCTTTCACTAATAGAAGGCTACACTGTTGCCGAATGTCATATATCATATATGGTATGATCGGCTTCCACGCGAACGAAGTCGCGGGCAGAAGCTAATAACTTTATAAAGGTGAACTAATTTGAATAAGTTTGTGGAATTCGCACAAGGCACACCTACTGTTTCTTAGTAAAAAAAACATACATTCACTGCATGAGTTTAAAATTTTACCATTTTTACATTTAGTCGGATTACATAGGTTGGAGGTTATTAGATTATTTCAATTACTTATATCTCGTATTATTCACTGTTTTATTTAACTATCTACAGATTAATGCTCACAAGTTCTACGTCACTGCCTAATCTATCGAAGTCAGCGACCACCCTGGGCCATCAGATTAAATCCGAAATGGAAAAAACGATACCAGATAAACTAGCCCCCAGTGTTGTTGAAGGGTTACAACGTAATTATCTGTTTTTAATTATCAACAATATTTTTTACATTACACATCAAAACCAAATCAAAATAAAAAAATATTTAAGCAGTAGGTATATTATTTATTCCTACATAGATATAACATTGCCTATTATAATTATTACCTAACTGGTTATGTTTTGTATATGTATGTATGTATATTTTTTTGGCACGCTCCGTAGCCTAAACGGCTTGATGAATTTCAGCTTGAAAGGTGTCGTTAGATTCACCTTCTTGGGTGGAGAGCACTCAGGATACGGGATTAATAAAACACGTAGCAACGTAGCTACAGGTACAAGTTTTAATCATCCGCCAAAAGTGTATCAATAACCGCGCTATCTTTAATCCACCCAATACTACATACATTACAATTACTTTTACAATTTGATACCTACTTATTTATTAATATAATGTAGTACATCAATATAATTTAAAACTAACTTATTAATATATTTTCTAGCTACATTGGACAAAGCATCTAAACATTTAGGAAAAACTGGAACTGAAAAAGGTTAGTATTTTACCGTGGATTTTGGGCAGTATTAATGATTTGTTACTAATAGTGCAGTGTTTAACAGGAAAAGCTATGGAATATATGGTGGAACTTATGAAGGATAAAGGTGAAGAAAAGCTAGGTCGCCTGCAAGGGTATGACCAGACCTACGGTGACGGCGCAAGAAGGTTCGTACTAAGTATTGAGTACAAGTTGGCCTATGTTAATTTTACCTATATAACGTGTTTCAGAATAAACGCAAGTCCTGAAAGTTGTTGGTTTAGCATCGACATCAGATTCGATTTCAGTCTTATAAGTACATTTTTGTCCAGAGTAAATAATAGAGATCATTATGGTTTATGGTTTAAGACATTTATTTCTCAAAACAGAATACAATTATCCACTTGAATGAGAAACACTGGTCACATACATACGTAACCGTTCCTTGGAACGAGTATCGGAATGGTACATTTGAAACTAGGAGTAAGTACAATATTGTTAGTCGATAACTTATTAAAATGTTAGTAAAACAAAATCTTTAAAATAAATCTAGTTACAGAAAAGAAACATTTTTAAAATATTATTCGCAATGTAAGTAATCTGCAAAAAATGTTGAGACTGTCATTAAATGTAGAGACACTGTTCTCCATGTTTGTTTCAGCAACATGGATGATTGTCATATGACAGGCTTATGTTTATGCACTTGCTAATTTATTGTTCGCGACATCTATCCACACACTCTTACACAGCCCTACAAAGCATTTACGGCACGACTAATTCCGGCTAGCCGTATCGTCTCGGTTTTATTACGGTCCGCCGCATGTCGTTGCCAATTACAAGCATTTCTTTTCCATTATATTGATGGCTCTATGCGATAGCGATTACAAATTTATAACAAGAGATGTGCGGCCCGCCACAGCTGCTAGGCAACCGGAGCGGTTGACGGCTGACCGCAAGTCAGTGCGTTGATGTAAGAAGAACCAACAATCATTGTTTTTCATTTGGTTCAGGTATTATTATATAAATGAAATCCAATTGATTTAAATATTGAGTGGTTTTGATTTGAAAGTTTTAGCACTCTAATTATGTCGAATCACTTCACCTAGATACTCTGAGAACCTAGAGAGATCGTAGCGAATGATACGCAGTTTACTTTATATAACTTCTTCATTTATTGGATAAATCCATCTAAACTAATGTTATAAAGTAGAAAGATTTGTTTGTTTGTTTGTTTCGATTTTTTTTTTTAATTATTTCACCAATCAAAAGCTACATCATCCCTGAGTAACATAGTGGAATAATCTCTATTGTTTATAAAAATACATTCATTTTAATTAACTAAATTTAAAATATTATTTTTTGCAAATAAGACAACCGCCTGCAAAAACTAAAAATGTATACATAACTTTATCACAGAAGAGACTACTTTTTTCGAAGTGGGCGGCTTTTGTTCTGTTTGTTCTTAATTTGTTTTCGCTTTTTAGTACCCACTTTTTATCCAAATTCGTTATGAAGCGGCAATAATTAATAAAAAAAGAATGTTCGTTAGCGATCTACAATTAATTGCTGGAGATATCGCGTCATTAATAAAATTAAGTCATTCACCCTAAAACGTACGGCAACGGAATATGTTTATGAAATTTATATCCCCCGAGGCATAATTATCCTATCCATTTAAAAAGTACAATTGCAGGAGAAATCGGGAAACAGACACAAAAGAAAATATACAGTCGAATTGAGACCTTCCTTCTCCTTTTTTAAAGTTGGTTATAAATATAAAAGTTGAGTTCTTGTTATTCAATACTCTAATTTGGGTATGTCTTGCGCTTATACCGTTACACGTTGTATACGTCGTCGTATGCAAATTTTATCAAAAATGTATTGTAGAAATAATTATTCACATTATTAAATGATAATTTTAACCTTTTATTTGTAGACTTGAGATCACTCCTACTCTTCATCAATCAACTATTGACTTAAGTGCTTACAAATCTGTGAAATCTAAACTTACTGATATGACACAGAAGGCACCAAATGCGACCTATAAAGAGGTTCTACCCGGTAAATATTTACTAATTATTTACCGTCATCAAGATTTGATTTGGCTTGTTATCTAAAATTTGGGTAATCAACTTATTTTCTTTGTTATACGCAAGTTACTGTTTTTATATTGTAAGGTCAACCTATTTTATTTTTCTAATTTGTATCGCTCCTAAAACCTAGCAAAGTCAAATCTTCGTTTCAACTTATCCTAAGTAAGCTTACTGTTACAAATTTAAAAGGCTATCATTTTAAAACAAATATTGTGTTTTAAATTTGTTGTATCATGTTGTATGTTCTTATGAATAAATTTCAGGATTATCTACTGAACTTGGCACCCATTTAGATCTTATTTTTATTGTGTTCAAGTCTCAATGTTAAATAAATTTTTAGTTATTACTTATAGGGTCAAAAATGATATGATATAACACACGGCTGGTACGTCTCCAGACCCTTTTTCTTGGCTTGACTTACTGTCTTTACAGATTTTTACAAAGTGCTGCATTCTAATGAATTACCTGTTATAATCATTTATGTACATATAAAACATGCATGTATGGGTGCATTATTGTCCCACTGCAGGGCAAAGGCCTATCACTATTATAATTGTGTGAGTGTAATTACAGACCTACGTACTGATCCAGACCTTAACTCAGTGTCGGTTTCTGCACCTCTGGGCAGCTCCGACCACTGTCTGGTGAAATCTGTATCCGTTTACTCTCCGTTCATTCCTAGCCCAAGTGACTACCAGCGGATGTGGCGGTACAAGTCAGCAGACTGGGATGAGATGCGCTGTTTTTTCGCGTCGTACCCTTGGCTGCCGGTCTGTTTTTCCTCTGGTGATCCCTCTACCTGCGCGGATGCCGTGACGGAAGTGTTGCGTCAAGATATGGAGTTTTTTATCCCATATAACGACGTACCTCTGTCCGGCAAAGCTCGCCCCTGGTTTAGTTCTCAATGCAGACGCGCAGAAGCGCAGAAGCATGAGGCTTACCTAGCCTGGGTTGACGCTCGTCACCGTAAAGCAAGGGATTTACGCCAGAAGAAGACAGCCTTTAATAGAGCTGCCAAGTCCTGCAAGAAGGTTCAACAGAGGGCTCGTCATGACCACATTAGTCGAATAGGGAACAAACTTGCCTCTTACCCTGCACGTAGTAAAGCTTTTTGGTCCCTAGCTAAATCGGCCGAATCAAACTTCTGTCGCCCCTCACTGCCTCCACTGCTGAAACCTGATGGTTCTCTGGCTCACACTGCAGAAGAGAAAGCAAACCTATTTGCTTCTCTATTTGCAGAATCTTCGCATCTTGATGCAGGAGACGCGACTCCCCCGACTTTACCTGGCAACACGACTTCATTGTCTGATACTCGCATTCGCCAAAAGGAGGTTCGTCAAGCGTTACGCAATCTTGATGTGAACAAGGCCAATTTAATGGACCAGACGGTATTCCGGCTATAGTTCTGAGGACCTGTGCACCTGAATTGTCTCCTGTACTGACACGCCTCTTTCGGCTCTCTCTCGAGACTGGATTAGTGCCGAAGTCATGGAAGCTTGCCAACGTGCAGCCCGGGCCCAAAAAAGGTAGTCATGCCGATCCTACCAACTCCCATCCCATCCCCATCTCGGTCACGTCCATTATCTGCAAGACAAAGGAACGTGTCCTCAATAACAGGCTCTTGGCGTACCTTGAAGCTAATGACCTCCTCAGTGATCGTCAATATGACTTTAGCCGAAATCGGTCCACTGGGGATCTTCTCGCGTACGCCTCTCATATCTGGAGTGAGACCATCGAGAAATATGGGGAAGCACTTGCCGTCTCCCTGGACATCTCGAAGGCCTTTGATAGGGTATGGCATGATGGCCTTATTAGCAAGCTTCCAGCATATGGCTTGCCCGCTGATTTCTGTGCATGGATATCGGATTTCCTGAGGGATCGGTCAATTCGCGTAGTCATCGATGGCTGCTCGTCAGATCAAAAATGGCAATAAATGCCGGGGTTCCTCAGGGCTCAGTACTCTCTGCAGCCCTTTTTTTTGCTGCATATCAACGATCTGCTGAAACCCGGTACCTTTGGGTACGCAGATGACAGCACGGTTGTAGAGAGTTACACATCCAGCGCACGTGCCAGTGCGGTTGAAATCCAGTCTTCTGGAGGGTCCATGGTCGAGCGCTTGAATTTGTCCCTCAAGGCAGTCTCCGATTGGGGCGATGTCAATCTGGTTGGTTCAATGCAGCTAAGACCCAGGCGTGTCTTTCCTCTGCCAAGAAGAGGCCTTTCCATCTGGCCCCTGATTTCCGACAAGTATCCGTTCCAATCACTTGAGCTTCTTGGCGTTACTTTGACGTCGAATCTTAACTTTGGGTCATTCATTGAATCCAAGGCCAAACTAGCTGCCAAAAAGCTGGGAGTCCTCGCAAAGGTGCGAAAGTACTTCACGTCGGAACAGCTGCTCAACTTATACCAAGCACAAGTTCAATCGGGCATGGAGTACTGTTCGCACCTTTGGGATGGATCAGCAAAATACCAACTGGAGGCATTGGAAGTCATTGATAGACGTGCCAAGAGGCTCATTAACAACGACTCCCTGGTTAGGGCTAAGCTCCGGAGCCTTGAACATCGCCGCACCGTTGCTAGCTTTTCGGTCTTTTATCGGGTACATTTCGGAGAGTGTGCTTTGGAATTGAACAATTTTATTCCCCCATCCCCATTCCATCATCGGACGAGCAGAGATACGACGAAGCGTCACCGCTATATGGTTGAAGTTCCACGGTCTCGAACCAAGTTTTTAGACTCCACATTTATTGTGCGAACTGCCAGACTGTGGAATTCCCTGCCCGCCTCTCTGTTCCCTGATAAGTATAATCTGGGTATCTTCAAGGCACGAGTGAACCGGTTCATCCTAGGCAAGCGTGTTCCAACTTAGGCCGCATTATCACTTAAGATCAAGTGAATTGCGGCCAAACGCAAGCCTATTTGATAGTAAAAAAAAAAACTTATGAATACTCATAAGTTTTTTTTTGCGTTGATTACAAATTTTATCAGAAAATTGCAAGCGCTTCAGCAGTCATCGTTTATTTTTGGAAGTAGACACATAAATGACCGGAGGATTATGAATATAATGTTTATTTATTTACACTTCATGCACAAAGGTACAAAGGCGGACTTAATGCCTTAGCTTGTTTTTAATGCTTTGCTTAATGTTGAGCTATTAGAACCATTGACATAGTACTTTCTAAAAAAAACTAAAATCTTTTCTGTTTGTGTTTAATGTTTCTTTTTTCATAATTTATGGAATGTAACTTCTTATTTTTATGCACACAGAGTTGATCGACGATTCTGCAAATTTTCTATCAGCACCAACACCAGAGAGTAAGTGAACATTATGTACAGTATATAATATAATCCTTTATTTCTTTTATTAATGAAGCATCTATGTAATTTTATATGATTCGTATCTTTCTGTAAATCTCAGCAAACGCCGAACAGAAACAAATTTTAGCTGATTTAATGGCACGACAAGGAGTTCAAGTTTTATCAGGGCAAGATAGTTATAAAATGACATATAAAGAGGGCGGATTAGAGTAAGTGCTAGAGTATTTAGTATATAAGTCACAAAAAATACGTGCATATAATTTAATTTTATTCTGTATTCTGTATGATTTTTCCTCTTTTTGAACATTTCGCGTATCGTTGGAATTATTGCATGGAATAATAATTAAAAAAAAATCTTACTAAGAATATAAACAGACCCGGCAAAGTGGTCCGAGGGTTATGTACCTCATGAAGTAAAAAAAAATATCTTTCAGTAGAAATAAGTTAAATTATTCTTGTTTGTAAATCTCCCGCGGCCTCTACTACAGGCCCCGGCTTTCATGCGGAAACAGTTTGTGTACACATAAAAAGTGTAGCGTCCTCATGATTAATAGCAAACCGTATGCACGGTATACCGTTTTGCCGTATACATGCACCCGATTGTATGCGCAAACGGTGTTTGCACATACTGATTTTCAAAGCTAAACGAGACTTTCTTTTTACAGTTTTTAAATCATTGCCTATGCTACAATTCCAAAAAGACTATAGTTCCTATAGTAACTTGTCTCTTTTACACTTTTTTGTATATGTTACGGCTAATAGCCGAAGTGCGGCTGGCTACACCTAGTTTTAGCCGGCTACTACTAGGTGCAGCCGGCCACATGCGGTTAAAATTAGGTGTATCCTACTTATCTTCGGTTAGGACTAGGTTGAGCCTTCATCATAGCTTCTAGAACTAGGTGCAGCCGCACACCGACGTCAGGGGCACCCCGAGATTTGGTTTGGCTTGGTTCCTTCAAACCCTGCAGACAGAAACAGAAACCCCGCGCAGCGTGGCTCCGTCGACATGACGTCGACCGTCTTCTTCTGCTCAATGGTTTGGTGCCCCAAGTCCTGAGCTCGCAGGCTACACCTAACTTTAACCAACTGCTACCGGCTACACTTAGTTCTCGCAGGTTAAAACTAAGTGCCCGGTGTCACCACTGCGTCGACACGGCGCGGCATACGCTGGCAGAGTGTGCCGCTTGGGAGGAGCCGCGCCGTGCTCTCGTCTCAGAAGTAGGCAGTGACCTGTCGCTGTCGGCCGTGGTCGAGTCGATGGTCGACAGCGCAGAGTCCTGAGTCCTGAGTTCTGCGAAAGTGTCATGTCGCAGAAGGAGGCTACAGAAAGGGAGAGGAATAACCCGGCCCGTAGCAGGCGCACCGGGCGTCGGCAGAGGGCGGATAACGCCCTCTTCCGGCCCCCCTAAATGGGTCCAGGGGCGGCAGACTCGGGGACGTCTGTCGCCCCCCACATACATCAGGACCCGAGGTGGCAGCGCGTAGTGTACCACGCGCGCCCCTCTTAGACGTCAGGGGGGGAGTCTAACACCTCACTCCCCCCCACCCCTGACCCGAGAAGTCGGCACCAGTCGGGGGTTGCGGAAGTATCTCCAGTTCCCGCGACCCCCGACGTAGGTGTGAGATGGAACACCGGGGTGGCTTTCGGTCAGTAAGAGTCTGACAGACCCCTCCGCCCGCCCCAGGGCGGAGGACATCCATGAGGATTTTCCAAAGCGTACCAACAAAAAAAAAATGGTTAAAACTAGGTGTAGCCGCATTTCGAGTTTTAGCTGTAAGACTTATATACCACCTGACTTTTTAATTGTAGTCTCAAACGTGCTCCAGTTGGTGTCACTCATGCCCATGATGAAGCGAAAAATCGAGAAATTGCTAAAGAAATTAAATCTATTATACCAGATAAAGAACTGGAGGAAAATCTAAAAGGTTTTTAATAAGTATTTTGATTGTTGTTAGTAGAACTGCTACTGACCAAGAAAAGACAATATCGTAATATTTTGTATTTTTGATGATATTTGATATTTTCCTCATTAATATTAACGATATTATTTACCTACTTGAATTGTATTATTAAAACGTCAGTATCTTGATCAAATCACACGACTGGAGGAGCCGATCTTAAATTCGTGTGATGTTCTTGCATTAGCGGATTTTTGGGGCTGGTACTCGATAATGACTGTTGCCAATGAATTACAACGACTGATTGGGTTACATACTGTATTTTTTCTTCTAAAACAATACTCGGTAGAAGGAACTTCCTTCCTTTTTCCATAGAGTCAGTAGGTACCAACTTAATCTATAGTAACAATTTGTTTCACGAAGCAGTTCATATTTCAATTCATGGTTCTAGAACACCAGCATTAAAATTGGTAAAAAAAACATGTTTAACATTTATACTCGTACAGGCTACACGATCGAAATGTATGGAAAAGCTGATAATTGTGGTAGTCATCATCGACTTTCTCCATTCCCAACATTGTGACCCCAACATGCAAATGTTGGGGTCGGCTTCTAGATTAACCAGATGCAGCTGAATACCAGTATTTTACACAGAGCGACTGCTTATCGGACTGGCACATTTCCGAGATTACTCGTTAAGACTAAGAACTCACGATGAGGTCATGCGGTTTTCGCCAGCGCCCGCTGCGGTGGAAGAATAGCCCAAACTCACGAGACCGGAGTTCTGTGCGGTTGCGATTATCGCCCGGGCGATTATCGTGCGGTTTCAAGACGATGTTTGTTGACAAACGTACACAGACACGTCACGCCGCCGCCGCCACGAGTAATAACAAGTCACTGCAAAATGGCGTCGGATTTTTGATCTGTACCCCCGCTGGCCGCTGAGGTCACCTGCCAACCGACCGCTGAGCTCGCGGGTGCGCGATTCTACTAGTTGCCCGCCGATGCAGCTGGAGCCGCAAACAACCGCGCACGCCTCGGGCGTAAACCGCGTCGTGAAATGTGCTGTAATTTTGTACATATATATCTGCATTCTACAAAAGCTGCGGTCCCGCAACCGCGACGGACGCGGGTGAAAACAGCATCGTGAGCTCTTAGCCTAGTCTTCACGAAATGTGTATTTTTTATGTTACTTAGTACCTAACTTTCATTGTCTATTTGTATATTTTCAGAAACAACTGCAGAAGGCGCAGCTTTTTTGTCTGATGCCGTAAAAGGACGAGGTAATTTCTCTTTTATTGTATGTAATTAATTTAAAATAATGCTTATCAAAAATATTATCTTATTTATCCGTACTTCAAATCCCAACTGGCTTTCTTTGAATGTTGTTGTGCCATTCTGGTAAACAATTAATGCCGCGACGTACGTACATAATATTAAATAATTCACTTGCAGGCCAAGCATTGGAAGTTATAAAAAAAGACTTACAGGCTGGAGGTGACAAAAAATTTATAGAAGTAGGCGCTTTCAAGAAAGATCATAAGGAAGTAGGGGAAATGTATGAACTTATCAACTTAACTTTACTTTGATATGCGCAAAATAATTAATACCACAACAACAACATAACAACATTCAACGTTACAGGTTGACTACAGCACCAAATTTTAACAGCGACAACCCTTCACCGGTCATTTTGCAAAATGTTGAATATCACTTCGATCTGCTACCGAAAGATGCGCCTAAGGGGAAGCCAATGGCTGCGACGCATATGCAAAGTAACGTGATTATTATACCCACTAGTGAATCTGTATTTTGCTGGATATGCAATTGAGCGTACCTTGCGGACGGTACCCAGAAGTTTAAAGATCGAGTTTTGCTTGTTCTATCACTAGAACAAGTTAAACCCGATCGTAACGAATATCATTTTTAAGCATTTGCAAAAGCAACTGCGAATATCTTTCGTGAATTCTTTTTTTCTATCTTTATCTGCTATGTGAACTGCATGTCAGTTTTTAAATCTGGTACTAATGGATTTACTTTGCCGCGCAAATCACACGTACACATTTACGAGTATCTTCTAAGTACTTAAGTTCTACACCCCCGAAGACGGCTCCCTAGCTCTTTTACGTACAGCAGGCATAGTTTCTGTCACGGCTCCGGCGTTGCGGGGCTCCGGCGGTCCCACGCGAGCTTATCGTCGCAGATGGTATTCACGCTCACCACCGCAGCATCGGCCCGCCGCCGCGGCTGAGGCTGGCCGGCTATGCCGGCTAGCCTCAGCCGCGGCGGCGTTAAAACCACCTGCTCCTCAGCTCGCGGGCCGCCTCGCCCCTCCACGCCTACGCAGATTTAAATTACACTCTAAGGGTGTAGGGCAGACAAGACTACGTGGAGTCGGTTTCGCAGCGATTCAACACAACATATTGACTTTTTAAGACAATATTTTTGTTTTTGTCTGTTTATATCTATACATTTTCGTTGAAATAAATTCTATGGAAAAATACAACAAACAAACAGTTGTTGAAGACTTACACCACTTATTGATGGACTGTGTTCGATATGAGTCTGGGAGAAATTACCTGTTTAGGGTCTTGAGGTTGAACAGACTTGAAGTAGGCACATTCCATAAAATCCTGTCTTAACCAAATGTCGATGATGCGAAGAGTCTGTTTAGGTTCATGGCCAAGATATGACCAATGTGTATTTAAGGTACGATGGGACTGACATATGCATTACGATTATGAATATCCCTAAAAAAAAGTAAAAAAAAACAACAAACAAACAATATTCGTTAGAAAAACTTTTTGATAAGTTTGTTGAACAAAAAAATGAGATTAAAAATTCATTGAATTGTGTTTCTGTGAAATATTTTTCATTGAAATAATTAGTCTTTGAAACAATAATAGTTGGAATAAAAATACGAGAACCAAATATTATGTGAAACATTTTCTGGGAAACGAAATTCTATGAAATTTCTGTCTACGAAACAAGGGGACACCGGTTTTCTACACCTACTGTGAAGGTGTAGAAATATAGTATAATATAAGTAGTACTTAATTTTTTTTTGTTTTTTGTCCGTCTATTGCAAAACTGTTTTACAATGTTACAGGTATGACTAATATCGCTTCTGAATACATCGCTACAAAGGCTACACAGGAATGTAAGTTTACGGTGCACTCAAATCTATACAAATAAATAAAATTGAAGTGTCTGTTGTGTAACGTTAAAATGACAACTTTTTACTGAATGCGTTTGAATGTTTACACGGTACAACAAATAATCTATTTTTAACATTTTTGTCTCTGATCTGATCTCCGAAACGGCTGGTCTGCTTTGTACTTATCACAAACAATGCATTAATTGTGAACTCACTCAGAGAGCAACAATGTTCGAAAACAAACGAGTGAGTGAGTACGCGGTAACACCGCATGCGTGCGGAGATTTCTCAAAACTTGTTACAGGAAATACGTGTTTCTGAAAAAGGGTTACAAGTTTTTTGTAAAAATGTTTATAATTTAGAATCTCTTTTGCATTTTCAATGTATGACAGCATTATGAACGGCCAAAATTCAAATAATTGTGCAAAAAAGCTGATATTCATACGTGTTTACTGAATTTGTTTCTCAAAAAAGTTGTTTGTTTGTTACATAGGAACCTAGATATAAAGTGTTAGAAATATTTGGAGCAAAAGTTGTTACTACGCCGTAATCCCGTACGAGCGTGTGTGTATGTAGTGGAACTATGACGGGTTGGCCGCCGAGTTTTGTAAATACGATAAAATATAGGTATTGCTTTGTTTAAGGTGGTCTGAATGCTGACCAACTAGCGGAATTACACGCTCAAGGATTTAACGACGAAGCCAAAGCCGCAGCGTATGAAATTATCATAATTTTTAATCATATTTAATGAATATTATTATTAAAGTATATTAATCCAAGATAAGTGCTTATGGTTTGCAGTGAGGCACGCGGAAAAGCTGCAAGGGGTTTATCGATCCCCGAAACTGACGAACAACGTCGACGGCGACTACAGGTGGAAGAAGAGAACTTAAAACAGCAAAAAACCAAAGCGGGTAAGAATCACATAATGATATCTGCTTATTATTGAATTATTAAGTATCGTAAGTATGAATAATATTAACAATGAAAATGAACATTGTGTATCCGGAAAATATAATGGAGAATTGGGCGCTGGTATAATATGTGTGTATGATATTTTCTAATATAGTTTTTCTATTGAAAGTAGAACTGTTTCTGTAATTATACATGTATGTAAAAACTACTTGTATAAGTTAATACTTATACATACTTACTACATACTACAAATAAATAAAATTGTAATGCCAAAATATCAGCTGTTTACTAAATGCATATGAAAGTAAAGTATATTATTACTAAAAAAAAACATTTTTTAAATGTTTTGTCTGTCTGTCGGTCTGTCTATGTGTTCCGGTTAATCTCTGAAACGGCTGGACCGATTTTGACGTCACTAGCAGATAGCTGATTTTAAAAATAAATAAAATTGTAATGCCAAAATATCAGCTGTTTACTAAATGGATATGAAAGTAAAGTATATTATTACTAAAAAAAAACATTTTTTAAATGTTTTGTCTGTCTGTCGGTCTGTCTATGTGTTCCGGTTAATCTCTGAAACGGCTGGACCGATTTTGACGTCACTAGCAGATAGCTGATTTTAAAAAAATACTGCTCCTGCGCAAAAAAAAACTCGCTGTTAACCGAAAATCACGCGGACGAAGACGCGGGCATCAGCTATTATTACTAGTAATTAATGAGAAAAAAAAATCTTAATTACGGTTCAAATGTTATAATTATGCCACTATTACTATTATATATGCCATCTTTTTTACAATAAATAAAAAGAAGTATGAGTATCGTTAGTTTAAATAACATTAAAAATGAAGATTAATATAGCTGTGTTTATTTATTTATACCTACTTCATGCACAGTACGAATGTATCCGGAAGATATACCGGTGGAGCATTGAACGCTGGTATGTGTATAATATTTGATATTATAGTTTTTTCTGACTATTTGACATTTCAAAAGTACCTGTAAATGGTTTATTTGAATTTAATTATTTATATATACTTCATGCACAAAGGTACAAAGGCGGATGCAGCATTGGACGCCGCTGGTATGTGTATAATATTTGATATTATCTATAATAGTTGTTTCTGACTCTTTGACAATTCAAAAGTACCTGTAAATAGTTTATTTGAAATATATTAGTTTAAGTTACCGTTGAAAGTAGAAATGCTTTATTCAGGGTGTTTGGTAGATCGATGCAAAGCCATAAAGCGGATGTAATAAAGAGTATTTATAACCATTTGAACCGAACTTGTCTTAGACAAAGTGTGACATTTTTTTAGCAACATTTTAATGATTTTTATGCCAAGATCTAAAATATTGCAGTTGCAAATGATGGTCAGTTTGAAAGATAAACCATTTATTTTTATTTATTGTCTCTTAACACAGATGCCTAATCATGTTTTAATAAGTTGCTAACACAATACTTTAATAAACTAAAATAACAATTAATTATTTATTTTTCAAACTGGGCATTATTTGCAACTACCCGCAATATTTTGGGTTTTGTCATCAAAAATCATTAAAATTTTACAAAAAAAAATTGTCACACTTCGTCTGAGACAATTTCGGTTCAAATGGTTATAAAATTATAATCTATACTAGCCCCGCTTTGCATTGATCTGTAAAACACCCTGTATATTTAATACGTTTAAATTGTTAACATTATATAATTTTAGATTATATATTATTCTGAACTACTTTTCAAATGTAAAAATTATTCCACTTTTCTTTTAGAAAAAGAGTATTTTTAATTTTCTATTTGAACAGTTGCATGTATTTTGACCATTTACTTACTATTTATTTTAATTTGCAAAATTGTGTTTCACCCCATTGTAGAATATTATGCACTATGAGTGTACAAAATAACTTAGGTATTCAATTCCAAATGGAATAACCTTTTCAAAAGTAACTTCTTAGACGGCATCAGCATAGCGAAAGACTCATAAGTACACAACAAACATTGTTGCATATTTATATGTATCTACAGATTATAACCCGGAGCACCGGTCTGCCCTGGACATCCTACTCAAACAATTGAAAGCGCGCGGTGCCGAAATGTTCTATCAGCAACCGCAAACCAGCATCACACACGGAGAGGCTGCAATTATGTAAAATTCTTTTACAAAACTGGTTTAGTTCCGTTTCGGCACCTTCCCATTTTTTAGAAATGGTAGTTAACCTATGATAAATTCCCATTTCAGCACCCATTCATAAACCAAATCACTAAAGTACAGACATGTTCAAATTTGTGTGTTTCCGTAAAGATTCTTCCAAGAGGTTTGTTGTTTTTGCATGGTGCTGTAACATACTGAAGAAAACTAATATTTTATTGCAAACTCCGTTTATTTGAACACTTGAGCACTACTAACAGGAAACCCATTTATACATAGATGAAAGTAAGGCCACGATGAGGTCAGACGACTGGTCTGCTCTTAGGTATTTGTGTTATTTAAATGTTAAAAGTAAAGAGACTTTTGTGTTATCCCTTTAAGGAATGTACGAACGCCTTTATTGGTTGGTTAGCTTATTTTTGACACCTTAAAATTGTTGATCCCTTAATCAGTATTTAAAAAAAACAATGTACAGACACAGTAGTTACAGTTTTACAATAGTATAGATTGGCTAGGAAAGCACAAGAATGGCGTTTTATCAGTGAATGTTTTTCAGTTACTAATTAAAACATATTGCAATAAAAATTAATTTTGTTTCTACTATACTAAAGTAAATTGCAGGCGTCTTGCTCATATTATGTTTTCGTATACAAATCTATTATTTATAATATATATATTAAAATGACTGCTCATAAAAACCGTTTATTTTTGTACGTTATTTCTTATTTAACAAGTCACTACCAACGAATACATAATGTGGCTATATTTAAAGCTATGTAATGATAATTACCTATGTACTATGATCCTGATTCCTCGATTCTCTGATGAATCCTTTTCATTTTGAAGTACGGTACATTCAATTCAATGAAATTATTTTAAAAACATTTATATTTATTTAAATAAATAATATGATTGATTTACTCATCCAAATACTGACGAGACAGAAATAGGAAGGAACCGAAACGGGACTAAACCACAAAACTAAGATGTTGATGAATTATTATATCAATAATTGTAATTGCGCTTTAAAAATACAAAGTAAATGCTATTGGTATGCTTATTATAATATAAATTGCTCAGGCTGGCTGATTCTTCTCCCATGAAAGTGGACAAGTCAGTGAAAGATTCAACTGACGTCGCCCGCCTTCATAACAAGTTTGAAAGAAAACTGAATACAATTGTCAAAGATAAAACCCCTAAGGAATTGAATGATGCAATGCAAGGTATACCTTTAATGTATTAAAATGTTGTTAGTTTAATAGGGTATCTATATTTAAAAGCCCGCAGTAGAGAGGTCTTTGTACGGCAGTGCAGTGAGTTACTCTTAGACACTCGCAAGCAATAAACTGGAATCACTTCATCACGCGTAGCTCACAACAATTTTTACAATTTCTATGCATTGTACTATGGATTGTGGTATATAAGGTAATTTTGTTTTCAAGCTTTGCCAAATGAGGTGAAAAATATTTAAAATTAATTTAATTTTTGACTTAAATTTAGGGAATTATTATTGCAATAGGTCGAAGTTGTGGACGTCTACATGAATAGCAAGTAATATGAAAACATTAAATGTAAATTTACGATTTAATTTTAAGTTATTTATCCCTCAATATTTTCTGTTAATTGCCCTGGCGAGGCGCCCTAATGACTGCCTGGTAACGGTTTTTCATTGACCAAATGAGTTTCCTGATGGAATCCTGTGGGATTTCCTGCCACTCTATGACTAAAGCAGTTTTCAGGTCTTCAATCGACGCCGGAGCTGGACATCTTTCTCGTACCCGCCCATATTATTTTCAGTCGAGTTCAAGTCAGGACTGAAGGTTGGTCGGTCTTGTGCGGGAATCTCAAGTTCTTCCAGATACTGTGTAGTCACTGCAGTGAAATTTTTGCCGAAAAACACGGCGTAGGGAGCACGAGCGAGCATGGCCTAGCAGAATGTCGTTGATGTATGTTTCTGCGGTTAGCTCCCCTCCTCGACCTCCACCAGGTACGAGTACCAGCTCCGTTTTACTTCGATATAAATCGCCGCCCACATCATACAGGGCCCTTCCCCGTACTCTACTGTTTCCGCAAAACAGCATCGTCCGATTTGATCCCCCAGTCTCATATAGACTCTCCGTCGACGGATGCCATACAGTCATATCCTGGTTTCGTCCGAAGACAGGACTTAGTTCTATTGCTCTATATGCCAATCTAAGTGATCTCGAGCAAACTGAAGCCGGTCTTGTCGGTAGGCTGGAGACAATTTGAGTCTCGTGGCTGGCCTTTTTGGGGTCAATTTTGCTTCTTTGAGTCATCGCCTCACTGTCCACTCGCTAACAGCCCTCCGTCTAACTTCTCTGTGCTCCTGCTGGACATCTACGCCGCTCAGGTGTCGCTTTCGGAGAGAAGAGATGGTAATAATATATCGGTAATTTCTCACTGAAGTGTATCGCTGTCGTCCAGATCCGGTCTCTGGATTAAGTTTCTAGTCTCCGTGTAGTGAACCTCTTCTAAACCTTCGAGTTACAAGACTGGCTTAGATGAAGCTTAGCTTCAGTCAGCAGCGACAGCAGCATAAGAACTCGAGCGATAGTACGTTAAGACAATCCTTACTGGATTAGGATGACTACTTGAGCGGCTTCTATAGGTGTGGTGTCCATTGACTGACCGGAATGATGACCAATTTTCATAAGCGCCGACTTTTTGTAAGGTTTCAGGACTACCAAACAAAATGGTGTTTTTGTTTTAAAAATTGATATGGTGAATAATTTTTGGTTATGATATTGAAAGAGGTTGAAAACATACAAAATTAACTTTCAAATGATTTACCACAACCCATAGTTGCTTAAATATTGTAAAAAAAATGTTTTGAGTAACGCGCGGTGAAGTGATTCCAGTTTATTGCTCGCGAGTGTCTATTGTTCTGTTCAAAATAGAGCACACTTAATGGGAATTTAAGTAAAAAGTGAAGTGCAAGATATTTATTTGCTTTGCTTATGGACTGCACGCTGCGCTGCAATCTCTAAGAAATCGCTAATGTGTAGAGACCACCCAGAGACCGTAGACACTGCGATTTCAAACGAGCTACTCAATATGCGAGTGAATCACCGTTTCTGTACAGTACATGCTCTAAGGGCTGATCAATACAATTTAAAAGATATATACACCGTAGCATTTTAATTGTCTTTCAACGGCAGCCCATTTTAAGTATCCATTAACTCCATATTTTTTTTATGAAATGGGACTATACATATTTGCATAATTAAAAATATAAAAATTATACATATTTGCATAATTAAAAATATGAAAATATTATTCATCAAGAATTACGCTTAACGTAGTTTGTAACATTAATGGCCCACGACTAAACTGCTATGGTGTAAAATAATATTAGTTCTAGATTTATTCATTTCTTTGTCGTTTGTCCTCAGATGTCACCATTGAAGCAGCTCGGAAATTGGCAGAATACTTTGTTACGCTGAGTGAGTTAAAATATAAATGTTACAATAGTATTATGTTTCAAAATTTAAATTATGCTTTGATGCTTTTAATTATCGTCAATTATTATTTGTTCACTAGATTTTGCCACCCTTTCCAACGAAGGACTGATATCGGAAATGCAAAAACGTGGTAACGAAATAGCCGTAGAAGTGGATGGCGCAGCAGAAACCTTTTTCTTTGCCGCTCAAAGGTTTAAAATGTCTTTAATAATAATAATTAATAATAATAATAAAACCATTTATTTTCAGGTAACAAAGACCCATAGAAAAATACCTTAACTTAAGTATACATGTATATGTATTATATTATACAGGATATATATAATTATTAAACACGATTGTTATATTGTTATATAACAATCGTGTTAGTAAATAAAACTTAAAACATAATATTGTCACTCACTACAGCGGAGGTGTGAAACACACATCACTAAGACGAGAGTCACAATGATTGTTTCCGTCATTGCCTTTTTTTTAGGGTCCATAGTTAATTTATAATGAAAACTTCCCGCTCAAGAAATGTTTTCAGTGTGGTTGACGGATATTGATCATAAACCTACTTGGGTTCCCCGATACGACGATGTGACGCTTGGTAATGCAATGTGTTTGTAGGTTCTTTTAAGAATTTTTGCGTCGCGTGTATTTAAAATTTTTAATAGAATTTTCATTTCCTTCTTTATTAATTATTCATTTATTTCTTCATTTTGAAGACACGATATGTCAACGTAAATACTTTTAATTAAAAGTAATAAGTTCAATAATTTAGCTTACTTTAGGGAGAGGGTGGCAAGATGGGGTACTTAACGTTTGAAGATCAATAAAAGAAAACTTTACGTAGTGAGACAATCATATTTATGTTTTAATTAACAACTATATATTACTCTTCTAATATTTGGTGAAATTAGAAACTTATTAATGTACATTTTTGAAAAAGTAATAAAAATAAAAATAAAGTAGTTTTGCCCCGTCTCGCCCCATGGTGCTGGTAAGATGGGGTACGGGGAGTACCCCATCCCCAGGTAAGATGGGGTAATGAGGATTATCAGACAGAATGATGATTATTTCGACTGGCACAACTCTCAGACGTGGAAGCCTTCGTAATCGTCATCGTCTATTCCTGCACAGCTATTATGTGCCTAAAATGGTCTTGCTGCTTTATAACAACCAATGCTCCCTTCCAAAACAGCTTCACCATCTTCTTCGGACCACTGATTTTTTTTGAACCGGACCGTACCTGGGCATTGATTTGTTATTCAATGGAGATATTGAAAGTCATATTTTATGTAGGTAACCTACCTACATAAATAATTATTGAAACCTCAGACCAATAAAAAAAAATTTGAAAAATGGGTACCTACAGGAAGATACCTAATTTCAAACGACTGTTATTCTTAGTATGACCACAGATTAACTAATAGTTCCTTGTATGACACTAGCATGAATAAAACTTATTTTTGCTCCATAAGACGTAGATAGACGCCAGCGCATCAAGTCATACCGAACTGTCAAATTTTCCTAATTGAATATTAACGTTATTCGTTCGTAACAAAGTTAAAAATGTATCAAAGAAATTTGACAGACTGTTGAAGCTTGATGTGCTGGCCTCTGTTTCAGATTACAGTCTTGACCCATAGTAGATACGTAATAATACTAAAATATTATCGCAGGGTAAAGAGAAAAAGCCAAACGGCCCCGCAAGACCCATGCTATCAAGTAGCTAATGAAATAGGGAAGAAATTGGACGATTTGGTCAAAAGTCGCCCTATGCCAAGAAAGCTTACCATGACTATGAAAGGTAAGAGTTTTGTATTTGAATGACAAGTCAAATCGGGCTACGTATTGAATACCTACTTAATTTATCACATTGTCATTACGATTATTGCTACGTAACTGTTGAGCAATATGATAATGTGCGTACATTAGAACACAAGGTGCAAAATCAAACATATGCGAAATAATAATTATTTATTTATTTCAGACACAATTCTAGTCCATAATTCCATAATCATACATTTAAGCTAAACTATTCTAAAACTCTAAACAGATAAAACCCAAAAAAAATTGTGATTAAAATCAAATCCAAACACTAAGCATCCATTAAAAAAAATAACTATAATTAAAATTGACAATAAATTATAAAAACATTTCAGAATCATAGTTATATTATACATTTTTACTGCCCCGAGCCCGATATACGGGTGCATGCAAAGCCAGTGCTGTATGAAAGGTCCGTCCAACCTGTTGGCAACAACTGTAAGAAGACTGTTGCCGCTGCCCCGCACTCAACTCGCTATCCAGGTTACCCTCTTGTGCATGCTGGCATAAAAACAGTCGATGCAGACGTTCGCGATCATTCCCGACACGAGGCAGCCGCAGCAGCGTCCTCAACGCGTTAATATAGAACGCGGAGAGTTCTGTAGGATTTCAGCAAATAAGACACTCACAGAATACTCGTATTAAAAGATGTGCAGAGTAAGCTCGATCCAAGGTGATCTTCACATCCATGGAGCTACGAACAAACCTGCGGTCAATCATATTTGCACTCACCGACAGCGCCCTCCTTTCTCGCTCAATATCAGTGTTGTCCTTCAGGTCGGACGTCACAATTTGGCCCACTTAAAAGCATGTACCCGCTCCAAGGGCACCCCACATAGCTTTACTGGTGGAACCACCGCCGGACACTTAGGATCCACATTAAAAACCATAAGCTCGCTCTTTTTTACGTTATATTTTAGGCCATGTATATGAGTACGCTTCGCAAATGCTTATTAGCTCTCTGAGTCCCCTTATTGTCGCGCTCAACAGCACCATATCATCAGCGTAGCTGATGTTGTTAAAGCAAACATCATCAACATGACGTCCAACATGGCGGCTGCCGAGCTCGGCAACAAGTGAATCGATATACAGATTGCAGAGCGTTGCGAAGCTCAATCCTCCCTGCCTCACCCCGTACTCCAACCTGTAGGAGTCCGACAGAGCTCCTGACTATTTTAAATTATTGACCTGGTTCTCGTACCAGTGCGGGAAGATCTTAAAAACTTCAGGCACAACTTGCCTATCGAGTAACTTTTTCAACAGCACTTAAATACGAAACCAGGTCAAACGCTCTGGACAGATCGGAGAAGCAGGCGTAAACAAGCATGCTTCGATCCGTGTAGTTAATATCTGATAGCATGCTTTAAACTCAGTATAGCACTATGTGTAGACAGTTTTAGCCCGAACCTAAACTGGTTATCATCCAAAGTTATTTTATGTCAAATACCTTCGCGATGACTGTCGCTAATGAGATCGGTCTGTAATTGTTTTTATCGGATACATCACCGGTTTCAATTTTTAACAATTGGTACTACGACCGTCCTCATCAGCGCGTCCAGCAAGTACGAATGGTGAAAGCAAAACGTCAACAGCATGGCCAAAACACGTGGCAAGTGGAGACCCGCATGCTCTAGGTACTCGATGTTGAGTCTGTCATGTCCTAGAGACTTACCCTTAGTCATACAACCTATGGTCCTAGCTATGTCTGCAGCTGAGAACTAAACTCTTGGTTCGAGGACAGTACACTGTGACTCACGTCAGAGAGTGGAATACTGCTTGGCTTGACATAAAACTGGCAATATCCCTGTCAGCAGACACGCCATCGACGCTCACCGGCAAACCAGGCCTAAGGTTGTGCTTCTTTGTAGACTTCCAGAAGTCCCGAAAGTCTTTTTTAGTGTGCAACTCGGCTAGGATGTCCATCTGGATTTGGTCTTATTAGTTATTCTGGCACCACCTTAATTTGGATCTAATCTTACGAGTATCACACATTTCCTCTTTAAACTTAAGCCTAGCGTACAGGCTTATTCCAACCCACCACGCGCTTCGGCCTCTTACTAATGACTCGTGTCTCCCTGCTAACAATGGCAGCCAGCCTCCCTTAGAGCGGATACCACTTCCCGATACAGACAATCAATTATTAGAATGTATCGGACCTCATTCTAATAATTTCATTACACTACACAAGCGATTACAACAATTAGGCGACACGCGACAGAACTCAATATTTGGCAATCGCCGATGCCATTCTTGCCTGTAGGTGTAGTTAGCATCTGATCTTTTTTCTCTCCACACAACTAAGTTTTCGTAGGACATAGCGACCACATAACATCATACTTAAAACTGACACTACTAACAGTTTTCAAAAACGATTCTGTACTCAAACCATGCATCGCCTAGCCCCATTACAGTCACTGACACACGTAAACGTGATAAATAAAATTCCTGCCTATCTACATCAACGCGTAACGCATGAAAAGTGTTATCACTACAGTAGTTTAAGAGTTCAACTGTCCAATTAGCAGAAACAATAGTAAAACACTGGCCAACCATCCATCCTCCATGCCGGTGTGTTAAATTCACCAAGACAATAAACCGCCTCCACATCACTATATTGTCCACGATTACACTTACAATGTGAGAATTCCGGCACTGCATCTGTGGGCATGCCACAAAAACGGTGGGTGGACGATATAGTTACGGTGGCAGGGAAAAACTGGCTCAGAACAGCACAGGACAGGGAAAAATGGAAGAAAATGGAGGAGGCCTATACCCTATGAAGGGGTTCCTATAAACATAGTATTAAAATAGTATAAGTTATAACTAACACTAGAATTAAAATTACTTACTAACATTAGTCTAAGAATATTTTATTGTGTAAATGTAGTTTTAGTGTAAGGCTTATAGGAAATAAAAAGGCTTTATTATTATTATTATTATCTGTGGGCATGTACAGACAGCGCAGCGTCATCAACTGCTAACCTCCTTTGCGAAGAAATTTCAACGCGCGGGGGGGTTAGCAGTTTATGACGCTGTCTGTACCTACACACTAAATTAATTAAAAATAGGGGGTGCCCTTAGCGTGTAGTCTAGAACCCCCTATGGGATACGGACCTAGGGGACGATTGTAAAGGGCAGCAGGCTGGATCGCATCTAGATTATTGTGGTGTGTGCGATACGAATTGATAAGAGTGAAAGGCCTTTCATTGTGATGAGGGTACAGACAGCGTCATAAACTGCTAACCAGTCCGGTTAAGCAAACGACAACCTGCGAGGTGCCATTCCAAAAAACAGAAATAACTCTATTATGGCACATTGGGTAGGTAGGTACATGACATGTGTATAGTGCATGTAGGTACCCGATGCGTCAGGCAACAGATATTATGAATTATTAATTATTATTCTTCGTTTGTTACTAACATAGCATAAAGTTGTATATTACTGACATCATTTACGGACCAAGGTCTGAAATGAAGTATTTTATTTATTTATTTAAATATTTATAATTATGTTGCAGAACATATTAAAGAAACTTCCCAGTTTTTATCATCCAAAGTAACTAAGCCTGGTAAGCACGTTGACATCAACTTCATTTTATATTAAATCATAAATAGTTATAAATATTACAAATTAACGACGAATTATTTCAGATGATTATATTGAGAGTTATGTTGCGATGATAGCTGAAATGGAAGCAGCGGGCGACACTCTACTTATTGAAGGCGAAATCCCTAAAACATACAAAGAATCTGCATCCTAGTTAGTTCTGATTCATATTACCTACATATTCTACGTACCTATCGATTTATCTACGTTACGAGAATGTAGTAAAAATTTTCAGGGTACTTAAACGCTCTACAATAATAGTGAAAGTTTTTTTTTGTATTATGTCCG
Organism: Charanyca ferruginea; assembly: GCA_947361185.1. Taxonomy (NCBI): domain Eukaryota; kingdom Metazoa; phylum Arthropoda; class Insecta; order Lepidoptera; family Noctuidae; genus Charanyca; species Charanyca ferruginea. Next base: position 21,909,101 of record OX376058.1, on the reverse strand, counting down.
TTCATAGTATATTCGCCGCCTGTGAATCGATTTAAATTATTCTCTTTCCTTCGATAGTATATGTCCCCAAATTGGTCCCACATATATTTTATTTCAAACAATCAAAATAAATGCGAAAATGCAATGTAGCGTTCCTCTTTATTCCGGTTTGTAGGGTACGGGGGCCAGACACATGAGACATTTCAACTTTGTTTCTAGGATCTGCGAAGCCTCGAGCATTATATCCATAGGAAATAACAAACATCTAATGGGTATAAGTTTGTGCCTTTTTACAATATTTCATTAAAGAATAGAAAATTTTATTGAGTATAGGTCCTGTATTTATTTGGTACAAAATGTTCCGTGTGTATTGGGCACCTTTTCATTTGTCGGCTGTATCCGTGAATATATCCTCCCACCGAGGCGTTGAAAAGGTTAATAACGGAAGTCGGTGGCTTTGGTTCTTGAAATTAAAGTTCTTTTTGTTTTTGAGTTAATTATTGGATTCCATAGATTATCTATACTAATATAATATTATAAAGAGGAAATAATTGTATTTTTGTATGTAACGAATAAACTCAATAACTACTGGTCCGATTTCAAAAATTCTTTCACCAGTCGAAAGCTACATTATCGCTGAGTAACATAGGCTATATTGCAAATTCAGACGAAGGCGCGGGGAAAGTGCTAGTCTCTTATAAACAAACAAACAATTGTACCTCTAAGTTTAGGTTAAGACTATTGAAAAACCAGCAAGTACCTACTGGGAAACATTTTTTGTGCAGTCTTCGAGGACTTACATCATTTACGGACACTATTGGACTTGCTAACAAATCACTGAAAAATGAAACTATACGCAAACTCACGCAACTGATGGCTCAGGCTCCTGCGAGTGAGAAAAAAAAAAGCTCGGTGATGAATAGTAAGTGAATTATGAAACTTCTATAACATAACCAATTTATTTCTTTTGCCCTAAACGTTACCCAACTTCATTCGTAAAAGGTATCTAGACAATAAATAGTGGTACATAAGTTTTATCTCGTTCATAAAGGCGAGTTGGTCCTATTTATTTTGTGTGCGGAATTGTGGATGCACGTACACATTGCCTCTGCATGTGTGCGCGTTACGCAGACTTTCTTAAGATGTATCTTAATTTATTTAGAATTTAAAATACATCTAAAACGTTTTAAATGTATTTTAAATAAATAAAGATACATCTCTAGCGCTTTTAAAATTACGGGTACAATGAGTCAGTTATAAGATTTTAGTATTATTATTTTTTTAAAATAGTTAGGAACTTCAAAATAACATTTTTTTAATACATCTTATCCGCCCTTGTTGCATCCAACCCATAAATTTATGAGACGTTAATACTTTAAAAGGTTATTAAGGCATAAATAATATAGCTTTGAGTGCTTAAAAAATTTTTTTTTATTAAAAAGTAAATCACAGCAATCATTTGGTTTCATTATTTAAAGTTTAAACATATTTCTGTGTGTGTATGTTTTAATGTTCCTCGAATTCGCTCGATCCAACAAAATCGTCAGACTCATCATCTGCAGGTCTCACTGACCTCCTAGATGGTCCAGATAAGGTTCCTCTGGGTTTTGCCCTTAGAAGCTCAAAATCTGTTTGAGCCATTCAGCATTTTCTGCTTTCATGTAAGGCGTCAACGATATCCATGCAACAACGGCGGCGTAGTGAAACCCTATTAATAAATAACTATCACGCCATCTAGAATCAATTAATAAAAATAAATTTATTATATGAAACTACACCTAGTTTCATATGACAAAAACTTATTGCATCAAATTAAGCATTGTGCGATGGCACAACAAAACGGACATTAGGTGCCGAACGCCCTTGTTCCACCCAGTGTTTCAACTGGTGTTTAGACCTTTCAGACCGATCCAATATGTAACATGGCAGCCACGATCTCTATCGAACGACTGTTTTAATTGTCCGAACGACCATCGAACGATTGGAATATCCAATATGTTTTGGATTATCAACATAACTACTGAGAACAGTAAAACATAGACAAAATGTTGATAGCGGGTACAATCGAGCCTGACGAGCATGAGATTAATTAATGTTACAAATATATCTAATAATTTACTTTGATTTCAGCCGTCATTTCTGACGCATCAGGACTATTGGTGTCTCATGTTATGCTGCAAGGTATGACACCATGCATACCTTATGCTAATATTCTTATTGTATTATATTTAAAAAGAAGATTTAAACCAATTGGGTGGCCAAACCTATTAGTTCAATTTATTTGGGAGTCATCCTCTACTCTTACCTACACACAAACTACGTTCAACGTCAAAACTTTCCTCACAACACGTTCGTTTTTGCCACTTGCAGAATTCTTCCTACATACTTAGAAAAGCAGTTACTTTTTGTTACATTCTATTCATTCGCGTATTTTGATTTTAGCTGTAAAATCGAAGGCGTTGAATGTTCTTGTAAAAGAAATGACGGAAACAGGAGAGGGTGCTTTGTTGAGACATGGATCCATTCGCAAGACCTTCAAAGAGGGTGCCGTTTTGTTAGTATTGACAAGTTGTGGTAATACAGAGTGCAAAGTGCGAGTTGAGTTTACGATAACTGACACGTGTGTGCACTGTCTGGACAGGCCATCCAAACCCGTGTGGTTCTTTATTCGAGATAGACATTAACCTATATGTTTCTCTTATGATTTAACTAATACGAGAAACATTATGAATTTTTGTGCCTGTGTTTCTTCCCAGAGTAATCGGCTAGGAAACACCAAACCCAAGCCGTAAATAAAACGTGAATGTGTATTTTGAATCTATTTGCAGATTATTATTGTCATTTACAACTCTTAAAATTGTATAGACCTATGGCAATATACTTATGGTACTTTTTCCAGTTTCATCAGAATGAGAGAAGAAGCAATCGGTTCTACTCTCGATTCTGAACAAACCATTTTCACGTTTAAAGTTATTATATGCTACGCGTAAAAGTCACTAAAATAAATAGAGAACATAAAAAGGTAATTTAACAACAGACTGCTTGGCTTGATTTAGTCACTGCAATAGTTAGGTGGATGTGATTCTACTCGTGAATCTGAACATCTTTCTCAGTAATCAACTCCTTGACACGTGTAGATGACTAAATAGCCATCCTATATAGCAAACCGACACCAACTCCTTGATAATTTAGTACCTACCTTAGTGGCTGGAAATTGTTAAAATGCTCCGAGTTTGAGTTCTTACAAAGTGAATTGCTTTGTAAAAAAACTCAAATTGCGAGGAAATATGTGTTTTTGAGTCTGAAAACCGTGTAAATTATAGGATTCTGGGTTTAATTGATCAGTCAAAGAGTTATGGGACTTTTTCATTAGGAATTTCTCAATAGCAGCTCGGAATTTGGTTACTGTACCGACTGGGTTGTGGAGGTCTGATAGGCTGTCGCTCGGCTGGAAGCCGACCCCAACATAAATTGGAAAAGGCTAGGCAGATGATGGAGACCGTTGTAAATTAACATGACTGTGTCACCAACATTTTAGGTTAGAAGGGAAAACTACAGATGAACTCGGCGTAACCAATGCAGACCCTGTCGTTGCCAGGAAGATACAAATAAAACTGACTAACTTGATGTATGATAACACCCCTGATTCGTACCGGAACTCCTTGATAATTTAGTACCTACCTTAGTGGCTGGAAATTGTTAAAATGCTCCGAGTTTGAGTTCTTACAAAGTGAATTGCTTTGTAAAAAAACTCAAATTGCGAGGAAATATGTGTTTTTGAGTCTGAAAACCGTGTAAATTATAGGATTCTGGGTTTAATTGATCAGTCAAAGAGTTATGGGACTTTTTCATTAGGAATTTCTCAATAGCAGCTCGGAATTTGGTTACTGTACCGACTGGGTTGTGGAGGTCTGATAGGCTGTCGCTCGGCTGGAAGCCGACCCCAACATAAATTGGAAAAGGCTAGGCAGATGATGGAGACCGTTGTAAATTAACATGACTGTGTCACCAACATTTTAGGTTGGAAGGGAAAACTACAGATGAACTCGGCGTAACCAATGCAGACCCTGTCGTTGCCAGGAAGATACAAATAAAACTGACTAACTTGATGTATGATAACACCCCTGATTCGTACCGGAACCTGATGCCTGGTAAGATACAATACAATTCACAATGACACTATCTTCGACTACACCCAAAATCATTTAAAAGAGTCACACTATTGTTTCTTGATTATTTTAAACTAAGTATGTATGTAAATCAACGTCAACAATGTTAGTGTATCTTTCATAAATAAATAATGTTTTCAGAGGTCATCGAAGACGCTACAAAGTATTTGGCTGTGCATCTCATTGAACCACGTAAGATTATAAAATGTTATTATAAGTAATGGTAAACTTAACCGTTTGTTTACTATATTGATTGTTGTTGACAGGAGTGATCAAGGTGTGCAAGTGTTACAAAAACGTGTTCGTGCAATGCGAGCTGTGGTGCGAGGACATGCTGCGGCGGCTGTCGCGGCCATGCTGTACTTGCTCGCGTCACGTGTCCGTACAGGCGCTCCAGGACCTCGCGCCCGACGATTTCCTACGCGTCACGGACGACCAGACCCGCGTATACGCATCTGGCGTCGAGATATCCTTAAAACCTTGTACCAATGCACAACCCAAGATACCTTGCTGCACCCAATGTCCGACCACTTCCTATCTCATGTATGCAACAACGCACGAAAAATTTGGCTACGACTCTATGGAAGTATCGACGCCTAGCACTTCGAGTTCATCACATATGTCACCTGAATTGCTGGAATCCCCCATAATGGCGTCGGAACAATCGCCCCTCAGTTCTCTCCTGCTTGAAATGCACACTGATAACGCACAGTATATGCGAGAACAACAGACCGAAACTAGACATGAAAACAGCTTAGATGACATAGGATCACCGTACTACTATTCAACTAAATCTGTAAATTACGAGTTTTCATCACAATCAAAAGCAGATTGGGACCCGTCCCAACAACCGACTTTAGAATCATCTAAAATCACATCAGGTGACAGCTCAGCTGGATACAGCTCTCGTAAGTAATGTAAAGAATCACTTTCAATTCACAGTTGAAAACATTACTTTTTTATAGAGCCAAATTTTCTAGGAACCCCGATTTTAACGGCGGCGGATCACATCGACTGGGAAGCTACGATGGTGAGTCTAATGTGGAATGTGCTGGCGTGGCGAGATTGGATCCAGGAGGCGGTTGATCACGCCTTAGCACACCAATATAGCCCAAATGTTACCACAGGTATTTATTACCTATTATCTTTTTTTATTCTATTATTGGTTTGAGCCTAATATTTTACTGTCCACATTTAGCATTGTGTGCAACTGTGCAGTTATATCCTAGTGATTTAGGAATTCTGCTATTTAACTTAATACAGTGAGGGTGCAAAAAGACCCATTACTTCTTTTATTTTTAGTATGAACTACGAACTTGTTTTCGTAACAAATAATAATAATAATTGTAATAATAAATAAGTAAATTGAAACTTTTACCTTAAATATTTCGATAATATTCCAGATACCTGCAGTTCAACAAAAAAATGGGCACAATGTCAGGAAGAACATTGATTTTCGGTTTCGTTATTAAATATATACCTTGTTTAATATGGGAATTTACTTAATTTATAGGGGAAACCGCAGCCGCTTGGATATCATTCCATAGGAGAATAACTACGGAAGCCATGCAATGGCGTCAATACAGTGTGTTCAGCCGTCGACTGACGACCCGTCTGCATTCGCGGTACAGAGATAAAGAAGTAAGACAGATTGTTGAGCGATACGATTACTAGGTAGCTATTCATTTGGCGACACGGTTGGCGCAATGGTTGAGTTGAGAGCTGCGTGTTGGGGGGCGAAATATTTGTATGACCTACAGTTGTTCTGGATCTGGCTGTTTGTGAGTTTATATGTTTGTAAACGCACCCATGACACAGGAGTAATTCCTAGCGTAGGGCAAAGTTTAAAAAACAAAGAATATATTGCTGCTGCCCCGTTGGTCTCGTGGTTGCATGATTGACTGCTGAGCATGGGGTTAGCGGTTTAGAGTTCAGGTCGGGCAATCTGTTATTGGATTTTTCCTTTAGGAATTCATCAGAATTTGAAAGTGGGCGGTGGTGTCACATCCCCGTGTCTCGAAAAGCACGAAACACCGTTCGTCCTGACCCTGAGTCTCTCCCCGGTAGTGACGCATTGCCGTCCCATCGGACTATAGGAGTGAGGGAAGAGGAAATCCACCAGTGTTTGCTCACACACTTATGCACTATCACATCTGCGCAGGATCTGTGAAAGGATTTCCGGTGGCATATCTACATATTAACACTGATAACATTTTGTATTTTAGATCATGTCTCCGAAACGCGCCAACTTTAATACCAAAATCTACATAGAATGTCAGGAGGCAATGTTGGACATAATAGAAATGTTCAACAGGTGGACCCAGTGGCTGAATTTAGTCGTAAGTATACTACCGTCTAACCATCCGACTAATGTAGGTTTATCACTTTTCACCCCAGTCGATGTGATCGGAAAATCGGCATGATGCAAATTCGTTGACGTCGAGTTTAGTCGTCCGACCCGAACCAAAGCCAAATAAATTTTTTCACCTTCATTACATGGACATAAAACTCTGAAAGGCTCAAGCCGATTTCACGTCCAAAAGTGAGGTCCACTCCCTAAACGTAAATTGGCTCATTAAAATATTTTTTCTATCATTTATGTTATAATGTACTGTATTCATTCAAAACAGGTTAAAGAAACCGATTCGTTGCAACAAATCCCTGGGTCTGAGATTCCGTTACATCAAATGTAAGCAATTTAAATGACTTTAGCTTTTGCCCGTTATTACGTCCACATGGATTGTCGAAGTCAAAGTTAAATCCGTTCTAACCTGAAACGTCTTCTATTGATAAACTAGCTACCTGCCAAACAGGGGTGTGATTCTGTAAGATCTCATTCTAAACTTCGAATCTGATTCCGCTGTGAGTTTCTTGATTGGCATTCTAAACACTCGGTTAATAATTCGAATTTACACTAGCGCCACCCTTGCGAGTGTGTCACCGAGTTGAACTAAATTGACAGGGAGATTTTGACAGATAAAGTATGAGATGACGTAAGAAGTGGCATTCTGTAAGGTAATTTTCTCGTCACTTCGACGCTCACTTCGCTCTCGAACCCGATTCAAAGTGTCAAATATTATAAAGGTCATTTTGAACCTTATGCGAAGTGAAAGTAAATAGCGATGTGAGATGCGAGTTGTTGTTTGAATTTTACAGAATCGACCTACAGCTTCATAGGTCAAATGGTTTTAGAGATTTCGTATTTAGTCCATAAGTGACCTTTCGCTTTTATACTCGTAATATAAGATCTCATGTACGGGCGACAGTTTAAAAAAAAATGTCCAATTACAGGCGTTGGAATCATTTGAAGAAGAAAGTTGAGGAGAATTCCAAGGATTGGCTGAATTACAATAAGTTTTTGAATGTATCCTGGGAGCAAAAGTACACTGCGGTTATTGAGGGTAAGTTTAAATTTAACATACAATTATATTTTGTTAATTAAAACCACCCTATAAAATAATCGCCGGACTAAAGTCTCGCAGCGCAATGAGACTGGAGGACGACTTGAGGATGGATGACAGCCCCAAGGAGGCCGTAAAAGAGGTGACGAGATGACCTTGAACCACTAGGAGTAAAATAGGAAGTGTGAAGTTTCTTGCCCATTCTTCTCCATACAAATCTACCTTTTGAAAGGGGCAACTAGAATAAAATTTTCTTAAATGACGATCGTGCTTTTTATAGTTCTAATTGAAAAAAAAATACTATGACCAGGACTGGTTTAAGGTGGCGCGGGAAAAAATTCCTGAAAGGATTTGGGGGAGTCCTTTGCCCAGCAGTGGGACAGCAAAGACTAGACGGAAAAAATACCATCCTGAATTCAACATTCTCATCGTCAACAAAACCGTCAAATGTTTTATGTAATATTTTTATACACTGGGACCTTAGCAGCGATCTTTCCTACACAGTAGTTAAAACAAGTGAGGCTGACCGAGAATCAAGCCTATAACCAGCAGTTACGGGTGCAGACACCAAACAATTGACATCTTTTAAAAAAAGCTGGTTGAAAAATGGTTTGAAAGCTTTTCTATAGCAATAGGATGCTATGAGTATGACGTCACTATTTATTGATTTCAAAGCAACAAAAAACCGAATTTTACAGTTAAGTAATTGAAAAATAACCGGGTTTTGGGGCTATATTAAATTGTTTATTTTATAGACTAATTCTGTCTTGGTATTAAATGGTATCTGCACCCGTATTATGTATTACATTAACCTAGTACTTAGTTTCAAGGTATCAATCACTCCATCAGGATCAGGATGCTAAAGTAATGACATCTTAGTGAAACCTCTGTAATAGTTTGCTTGTCTGACAGACTACTTACCTTCGTGGAAGAAGCCTGGCCCAGTGTGGGTAGCCAGTGCTTACGGCGCAGTGCCAAGCGGGGCGGTCGCCGCCGGCATATATGACAGCGAAGTTATTTGGGTCGCTAGGACAATGCACAGGTATTCAAGCTGACGAACAGTTTTTAACCGACCTAAACAAAAGAGGAGGTTATAAATATGTTCGTCTGTATGTATTTCTACATTTATGGGAACACCCAAATATTCCGATTATCAAAAGTCCGAATTTCATAATACCTCACAATTATGATGTATATTATTAAAAATCACGGAAACTTATTTTATTTATTTATTTATTTATTTATTTATTCCGGGTAACTTCACAGCTTACAATTAAAATAGCAATATGTACATTACAGAAAATTACGCCAATTACGAAGTACACAAATAATTAATTTAGGTATCTGTTAAGAGCGTGATTACAAAGTGATAACAACAAATCTGTGAGTGTATGTAATACCTAGCGTGCGTGTATAGTGTGAATGTGTGCGAGTTATGAATTAGTGTTGTGTGTGTTATCTACGCCCGTGGTGCGTACAAGGTGGCCTTAATAAGGTTTTTTAATTTTTATGGTTAGGATTTAAAACTCTGTAAGATTTCTTTTCTCCAGGCATTCTTCGAACAGTTGAACAGATCCAAGTGAGAAAATGTATTATTATAAATAGATGGAAGACGTCTTTACCGAACTTCGTAATTCCGATTTGTTTGTTTTCCGATTTTCATTTATGTTCGAAGAACCAAATTCTCGATGGGTTCTCGGTCCGAAAAACGACATTCCGAATTTCAATACTTTGAATAAACTGCAAAAATTAGGATTCTGATTCAATTCAGCTACGCATACCTATATATTCAAAATCTATAAGAAAAGTTTAATGTAATTTAACGTCTACTTTGTTATTAATATTTGTGTATTATTATTATTTTTTATGTCTTCTTCTTCTTCTTATTTACGTATACCTGCGTCGGGTACCACGGTCTACTGTTATTGAATCCTTTGGATTAGGTTAGGTTAGAATAGCGGCCATTAACGCCAGGTCCCCTCTATTGTTGGTGAATCATTTGGGTTAGGTTATAACTGTGACCATTAAAGCGCAAAGGCGAGTGAGCGTAGCGAGCGGTGCCGCGGTAGCGGCCGCCGAGTGCCAGATCCCCTCTATTGTTCGTGAATCATTTGGGTTAGATAAGAACTGTGACCAGCAAAAGAAAATATTTTTATTCCAGAGAAAATATATTTATTCAAAAGTAATCAATCTTAGTTAAATATGACAAGTAAAACACTGCAAAAAAATGATAATCGGTATTTTGATAATCGGAATTCGTATTTTTGATTCGAATTTTCTTACCCCGACTACAAGGAAAGGGTTATGTTTTTCGCGCCGGTAAAATAAAATAAAATATTCTTCATTACCTGATATCTTCCAAACTACTGACGGATATATTTCGTTAGGGTATCGTTAGATTCGTCTCATTAGTCCAAGTGTTCTTAGATACGTGACGAAAAAAATAAATTAACGTGGCAGCTGGGAAACGCCATTTTTTGAAGTTTAAAAAAAAAGATTTTTTTCTAAAGCTATAATATGGGTATCAAATTCAGGGGCTTAATTTAAGGATTCTAAAAATTTATATCATCACAGTAATATATTTCTTTTTAAGTACCTACGTCGGACTTTTTGTTTTTCGAACTCTTTGAAACTCGGTATTTTGGGAATAGTAATTACAAACGACCTGAATTTTGAAATTTTGGAATTTAAAAATAGGATGAATGATAAATCGGAGTTGTTATATTAGAAATTTTGAACCATACGGAATTATGAAAATCGCTATTTTGAAATTCGTATTTCTGACTTTCGGAATAAAGATTTTCGTATTAATGTAGTGTACCCATTTCTATATATACACTAGCTGACCCGACAGACGTTGTCCTGTCCCGATCTACCTACTGGGATGAAAAGGGGGTGAAAAATGGGGATGAAAAATAGATGTTGGCCGATTCTCAGACCTACCCAATATGCACAAAAAATTTCATCAGAATCGGTCAAGCCGTTTCGGAGGAGTACGGGAACGAAAACTGTGACACGAGAATTTTATATATTAGATATTATGTATATATTGTCGTCGATACCTTCGTCAATTGTGGATTGATTAAATAAAATCAAAACATTGGTGGTAATATATAAGTAACAACCAAAGCCGCTTGTACTAGTTATATTGTAATTTTTAAAGGCGGTAGTATTTTTTGTAAAAAAAAGTTTTATTTTAGCACATACTGGCAACTCCCGTTCCTATTAGAGTCAGTGCAGCTAGTACAACCATTCCGTACGGCATTTATTCGCATGCAATCAAGCTATTTTTCGCGTATAATCAGTATGCTGAAGTGGAAGGAGGCCGGTCATGTCTGCAGACGGACAGACGGACAGACGGTAGATGGAGCAGACACGTTTTAGAGTGAACACGGCATTTGCTACCATGCGGCACGGCCCGGGGGATTGGTTGGCAATATCTGGAGAGGGGCCTACGTTCAGCAGTGGACGGCAATATGCTGATATGATGACGATGATGATGACGACGCAATTTTCAACTGTATACTGGTTCATTATCAATTAATCTTAAGTAAACTGCTCGAGCATATAGCTGCTCTGTCTATACTAACCTGTTCATTTTTACTTCTGTTCATAATACTTACGGTCAATTGACATAAGTACTATCCACCCTATTAATAAAAATAATCTTGTTTAGATATTTCCATTTTTGTTAAAACCTTAGTCTCATACTCTGGTGGATTCTGGAAGGCCAGTAGGCCCAGTAGGTGTGCAAATAAATGTATGTTATTTAGCATATATAGTGCATTTACTTGTCAGTATATAATATAAGTACATAATTTGTGAAAGGAGGTCCGAATGTTGAATGATTAACCGTTTGTTGTTCATATAGGTACAGAGTGCTACCAGCCACGTTGTTGCCCTCAAAGCACTGCTGCTTCGTTTTCGCGGATGGACAAATCCATCGCTATAGTAAATATCAGGTAAGAAAAAACAAATTCGTCATCAGACTGCTTCCAAACAGTATCTAACGTTTACAAATATCTGTCTATCTGTGTACCTACTATTAAACATAGGGAAATGACAAATATATAACGGATAAGTATATATCTTTGTGCCTTTTTTTAATATTCCATTAATGTATTTTTAAATAATAGGAAAAAAAAACACTGAAAACTTAATTTGGTATAGTATATTTATTTTGTACTTGTAAGGTTCCGTGTAACAATTTTTGTCGAATTAACTTTGCAATTAGGTGGCATCACATACGCATTTTTATGATACAGACCCAGCACATAACACCAAACTGTCAAATTTACCCAATTGAATATGAACCTTATCCTTTTGTAATAAAGATGAAAATCTATCAAAGAAAATTGACAGATTGTTGTAGCTTGATGTGCTGGCCTCTGTACAAAATCCTATGGAGGAAACACGTTTGACATCTTTGACATCTTATAAAAAGTAGGTACGTCAAATGTTTGGTGGTGTTCAAGAAGCTAATAGATAAAAGTGGAGGCAACACTCTCAACACCTATACCCTGTTCACAATAAGATTAGACATAAACACAAACCTTTTTTACAGTCCCTTCAATCGATTTTGACTTCTATTCAAAAGGCTTAAGAATGACATTAGAGGCAAAAAAGTGGTTACAATAACAACTGTTTACTGCAGTTGCCATTTGTCATGCTACCAACACAATAGAAGTCAAAATCGGTTGAACGGACTGTAAAAAAGGTTTGAGTAAATGTCTAATCTTATTGTGAACAGGGTATAAGTGAAACCAACTGTGGGCAGACGCTCTCTTTCTGAATGCATACATAAGATAAAGAAAACATATATCACTGTATCGTTCTTAAGTATGCATTCAGAAAGAGAGTGTCTGCCCACAGTTTCACTTAGGTATTTAGAGTGTTGCCTCCATTTTTATCTATAAGCTTTTTAGTGGTGTTATACCATTGTGGTGTCTGGGCAGGTGATGTGCAACGCGGAGGTGCGTTGGGAGGCGTGGCGCGGAGGCTCGGTAGACGCACGCGCAGTGTCCGTGGCCGCTGGCATACACGTGGGCCGCGTGCTCTACCACGGTGACCATCTCCTAGGCGCCGTTCACGGGCCAAACTACCAATGCCATGTCATCATCTTTGGCAGGTCCTTCGCCTTCAACTGCTACGAACTACTTGTGCTCGCAGTTGATGGTGAACAATGAGCTTACGAAAAACTACGGCACGCGACAGTATTTTATCATGGGGTTTAAAAGTGATTCTACACTCAGTTTTTTTATGACTCTGTTTTGGATAGCACAACAACGATTAAAGAAATTATCTTGATTTTTTATAAAGCTGTCGCGTACTGTGCTTTGGATTAATTATAAAGGAATTAGGGACTTGATGCGTTCAGCATACGAAACCATGTACGATTCTGAGTAAGTTCTTAGGATCGACATTTTGATCGAAAACATAACTTCAAAGGTTATGTTACTTCGATCATATCTACCAAATCGTGACAGTGTTGTGTATTGTTTTTTTTTGCGTGTTGATAGGTTTGCGAGAATGTTTTGAATTGTCTTATTGTTTTTGTTTTGTACTTATTCAATGAAATTACATAATATATTTCTTTACAAAATAATCTTTTACTACATTGCACCTTTACCCGTAGTATGTACTTTTTATTTTTATTTTACTCTTTATTTTCCTCTTGTTCCTCTTCTTTCACCTCTACTTTTTCTATAGTACCGTTCGTTCCTGATAGACGTACTAAATCTCCAGTTTTGAATATATCTGTAGCGTTTGCTGCACCTACAATGCAGGGCAATCCATATTCACGAGCTATTACGGCACCTGGAAATTGAGAACCAATATTTTTTTCAACAGTCTAAAATAAAGACTATAATTTTTAGACCAAACTAGTTTTTCTATTTTTTGAGGTTCCAAGAACTAAAAATAAGGTATCTACTGAATATGCAAAAAGAACCTAAGAATCATTGATGAATTTCATTACACACCGTGTGATATAAGTCCACCTAACTCGGTGACGATGCCAGTCAGGAGCGGGAAGTAAGGGGACCAGCCGATGTCAGTCGCGTGCGTTATCAGGACATCACCACGACGCAAATCACCAATCTGTTAATAGAGACAGTAATCACACATCGTACTAAGCCGTTAGTAAAAAAAAATAAGACAGAGTAAAACAAAATTACTGACTTCGGATTCAAGATCCTTGATGACGCAGGCCCTCGCAACCACCTCGCCTCCGCACACAGACGTGGCGGATATCTTCACGTCTCCAGCCATCACGTTCGGTGTCTTAGGTTCCAACTTGTTCACCCAGCCAGTGTTCAGCTCCGCAAACTTTAGCTTACACCAGCCTGGATGGTACTGCTGACGTAGCATTGCTCTGAAAAGTATTCCAGTATTTTGTCTTTTCACTGTTTGAAAAAGTCGAGAAGTCGACCTTCACTTATCAGTTAGATAAGTCTGAATTAATTAGCAGCTAGTTTTCTTTGTTACCTGAGATCCTAGCACAATGGCGTCAACGTAATTTCCGATTACAAAATAGGTTATCTTCGCGCACTTATTCTAGGGCCTTAAATTCACTTTGCCATTAAAATGTATTGCCATTGGATTAATAACAGTCATAAGGATTTTTAGAGCCACCTCGGGGCTCGCCTCAAAGATGATCTAAAAATTAAAAAAATACCGGACACAAGTGCGAGTCGGACTCTCTCACCGAGGGTTCCGTACAAATTTGTAAGTATTCATACCTCCATACTAATCCATACCTACTATCCATACATAATATTATAAATGTGCGTCTGTTACGCTTTCACGATGAAACGGCTGAACCGATTTTGATGAAATTTGGTATGAAGATAGCTTGAACCCCTGGGGAAGTACGTAGGCGATTTCGTCTGCATCCGCGATAACCGACATTCACGTGGACGCGGGCAAAAGCTAGTTATAAATAAAGACTATATTTTTTTATGATTTAATTACAAATGTTAACTTTCCCCTTTACTTGTAGTTTAAGACGATATTACTAGCCAATTTTCATAGCTCTAGGTCAACGGGAAGTACCCTATAAATTTTGATTCCCTTGATAGTATCGAAATATACGTTTTTTTGCGGCATAAACGGCCGTATCTTTTTTTCACGTTAACATAGAAGGTTGATTTTGCTTCAAGGGACCGTAGACGAGTATATATGGTTTCAATTTCAACTCGATACCTCCACGCGTTCCCGAGATAAAGGGTCTTGACAAACAGACAGACAGACGGACAGACGGACAACAAACTGATCCTGTATGGGTTCCGTTTTTTTCTTTTGAGGTACGGAACCCTAAAAAGCAAAAGCAATATTCGCATTCGCATATTCGTATTGAAAATATGACTTTCATAATAATTCCCTGATTATATCAGTATACATTAGTATAGTTTATTACTTTACTTCAGATAAATATATAGAATTATTAAAAATACAAAATCTTACTTTTTTAATAGCGCAGGATCTCTGGTAGCAATATATGTCTTGAGCTCTTGCTTACGGAAGAAGAACACTAGGTCAGGATTCGGTATATACCACTTTTTGACTAACAAGTTGCCGAGTCGGATGAAACCGATTCGTATTTTGTGAATAACGAGAACCAGATGTGCCTTGGTGCTCTCTCTGTGGCGCACGGCACGGTGACATAACGGCAGAACCCAGCGAAGAATTTTTCTGTAACATTTGAACTAATTGTACACACACAGTGCACAGATACTGCGAAGATAAGTAGATTTAACTCAAGATTGTAAAGAAAAATCACAGGTGAATTTTAAAATAACAAGGATAACTTTGATTCGTACCTAGTATTAGGCTTCTGAGGCGTTTTTAGAGAGTCTACGATCTCCTGGTTACTT
The DNA here is from genome assembly GCA_947361185.1 of Charanyca ferruginea. Taxonomy (NCBI): domain Eukaryota; kingdom Metazoa; phylum Arthropoda; class Insecta; order Lepidoptera; family Noctuidae; genus Charanyca; species Charanyca ferruginea. The sequence goes on along the minus strand of OX376058.1, from coordinate 21,893,678 downwards.
TTAAAATGTTTTATGGCATCAGTAGTAACGTGTAGGTTTTGAAGTACTGTCATCATCTTCTCTGGGATCAAAACCCATGGTTTCGTGAGTATATCAAACTGAAAAGTAAAATAATACATTGTCAACGAAATATTTTTCGAAATTGAAATCTGCTGGGATACCTTCAAATATTATCTATACACATATTACGTACCTCCATCACAGCTCTGTAGCCGTGTTGTTCTAAAAATTCCCTAACATCAACGTAAATGTCATCATGGGCATTTTCTTTTAGCCACTGCAGAGCTTTCTTGGGATCCTGAGCTCTAAATTCTTCGGCTAATCCAGACTTCTCCAACTTCTGCACTATTTTGGCCAAAGCCACAGGTACTTCTGCTGATAGCACGTCCCCCGAGCTAAACAATGTGCTTATTTCACTGCATTGTTCTGGAGTAAAATCTGAAAGAGATACGTTATTATGAACAAAATTCCTTGGAGGGTTCGTCATGGAGGGTAGTAATAATAACAACGCCTATAGTTGTAAAAATTAAAATATTACCTGACTTTCCCTCCAAAAAAATAGCCATGGCCATTATCTGACTGGAACTGCTTGCTGTGCTGGTAACAGCATGGTTGTAAGCAACGCGTTCCATTGTTTTTCTTGATTGCAAAAGAGCTTCGAAGAGCTCCTCGGGGTCATCGCTTTCAATGTCAAAATTTTCAACACTTGCTTTCACTGAGTCGTCGACAGACCATTTGGAAATTACAAAACTCTGGAATATTTTTTTTATATTAGGTGTCAAAACGATTAAAAATAGAAAAAGTTTAACTATCGTGTGTGGTCGGATCATGGAAGGACGACCAGACCAGCTACACTATTTCAATGCCATAGATAGTCAAGTGGTGTTCAGAATCGACAACGCCTGACCAAATATTATAGCAATCCAAAGGACCCCAATTAGTTGCCACGTCGTCTGTCAAAGGAACAACATTTCACATAAAATATGTACTATTATTTTTTACGACCACCGACATCATAATTATGTTAATTATGTACATCTTTGTAAAAAGTTTGTCAAATTCATTCTACATTACATCGCTTAACGGAACACAGTCATTATATTTAAATACTCCTGATATTCCCGGACAAGTGGTTCCCTCTATATTTAATACGTCGTAGTACCTAAGAACATAACAAGGGCGGACTAACCTTTAGCATAAGATAGATTCCATTAATAGCGTGTCGCCAGTTAGGCGGCCGCCTGTGCTGCGCTGTCTTCAATATCTGCTCATCTGCTACTGAATGTCTATGAATAGCCATTTCCATTATGCGTACATTTACATCTAGTTTTTTGGGGGCATTCCTGTATAAAGTCTAGAAAATACAATTATTTTGGGTCTTAGTCAATTCATAGTTATTAGTTATCCGAACCGTCTGGACTTTGTGTCCCATCAGAAAAGGTTTGTTCTACACCAAAGAAGATGATGCTTACATTATACAATGATAAGGCGACTCTGTTGTGGGTGAGAACTACGCATCTGTCGTAGGTGGCGTCGGTGCCGACCATCCTATCCATGCCGATCGCCAACGGCGTGGTTACTACATCAAAACTCATCGGACTTAAGGCTTTAGGAAGAACCTGTGAACAAAAATATTTAACTAGGCTGCAACCTTTTATTTATCGAAAGCCACGTACATACATATAACTCTTAGTACATACTAAGTAATATGATAAGAATTCCTCTAAAAGGCTTTTTTAACCTTTTACAGGAATTCTTAGTATGACCAACTATTAAAATTTTCATCATTTATTTACAAAATTTGTTATCTTGGTGTACAAAAAGATGTGCGCATAAGAGGGAGATGCACATTAAGACACGTTGTCTCCATGTAGGTACACTTCTATTAAACACGTTTTTTAGTTAAAATAACGGCTTGATAGCCTGTTACATCAATTATTACTTGTCTGTCTTACCTCGCCACAGTTACCAAATGAGGTGATTTCGTCGTCTGCCATGATAGGTGAGTCCAGTTCAAAGAGTAACTCTTCTTCGGTCCAACGGTCCAGGGACGTGATAGGTCGTGCTTGCAGAAGAAATATCTCGTTCTAGGGATAAATAATAGGTTTAAGTAATTTTACTACTAGTGCCAAAAACTTCAAGAATCACTAGTAATCGCTTTAACTTTTGAAAAGTAAAGCCTACCCCAGCCTAGCCTAGCCTAGCCTGCCTAGCCTAGCCTAGTAAAGCCTAGCTTTACTTTTGAGTAAGTAAAGTAAAGTAAAGTAAGTAAGTAAGTTGGATCTTATGATCGTCCATTAAACACAAAGAATTCTGCCGTGCCTTCTTATGCCTTAAATTCTGCCTCTATTGCAATTTAATTGGAACCGGCCTTGTACGTCTTTACTCTCTATCAGTAATCATCTGTTTTTACTTCTTTTTTAGCTGTTCCATCTTTCACACAATTCAATTTCTAAATTTAAGCCCATCACATACGTGGCTATAATATATATATATATAGCCACCACACCACACACGGTAGCTATAATATAATCGCCCTTATTACGTCTGCGATCGTGGTTTGTTTCATATTTTTGAAATTTATATTAATATGCCTTGCTTTGTCTGTTCACATATTTTGGTGACGTAGTAAAAATATATATTATAGCTGATCGTAATATGCCTTGATTATACTGACGTATATTAATATATATTACAGCTACATCTGACGTAGGTATATTAATATTTATTAGGTATAGCTACGTCTGTGACGGGCTTCACACCCTCATTACAAAATTGTTTACATAGGTCATAAAGGTCACCTCTTTAACAGCCCACTCGATATCTCTGCCAGCGCCCCACAATTCTTCCTGTGACACTCCTATGGCCGCCAGTTTTAGTGCTTCTGTATCAGTGATGCAAGCTACATTTCTTTCTTGCTCTGGCACATCTTCCATAGCTATGCCACTGCCCTCTGTCCGGACTCGGCGACTTTTGGATCCCAACTCTTTCTTACATATAAAAAGCTGGCCATCACTGGTCCTCTTTACTGTTATGGTATCAGGTTCTACTGCACCGGATACAACACTCTGTAAATGAAACTTTGATGATTATATCTAAATATTTTTTTTTGGAAAACGTTTATAAAAATGTGATCTATAGATACTTTCACCTTTGAAACAACGTCTCTGTTTAGAAATATATTCACCAAGATGAGTAATTGGCGCACAGTCGACCTAGTGGTTTTAGATGCAGTATTATAAACTAAAGTACCTCGCCGAGTCCATAGTTAGCGGTGATGAGCAGTCTTGACGGGTCCCCGTGCGCGGGGTGCCGTGTGAACATGACGCCGGCCGCGCGTGGCGTGACTAGCGCCTGCACCACCACGCCACCGCCGCACAAACATGGCTGCCCGTTCTGTCTGTACCAAGGATATTTATATTTCATACATAATAAAATTATGATGGAAAGATTTTTTAATTCACCAACGTTATTATTTATGTCGATTACACAACAGTAATGCAGTTAAAATATTTAATCAACACATAAAGGGTTTTTCAACAGGGACGCTCGAACTTTGACAGTGCATAGCGGCCATCTTGATAAAGCGATAGATAGATAGTCGTGACATTTCACCAATGAACGCTACACGCTTCAACAACGCGTAGAAATTGTTAAAATGTATTATCAAAATCAGAGCTCTATTCGCCTAACGTTCCGTGCATTGCGTCCAATTTATGGCGTTCGCTCACTGTCAATGGCGACCGATATCGGACGATGATAACAATTTTTTTATGGCCTAGTCTAGATGGTATGGATCGCACAAACATGTGGTTCCAACAGGACGACGCCACTTGCCATACAGCACGGGAAACATTAAATTTATTGGATGAGAAATTCGAAGGCTTCGTCGTCTCGCGTGGTGGCAACATCAACTGGCCACCGAGATCGTGTGACTTAACCACAGAGTACATGGACTTAACACCGCTCGACTACTTTCTGTGGGGTTACGTGAAGTATCTAGTCTATGCAGACAAACCACAGTCAATTGCCGCCCTGAAGGTCAACATAACTCGCGCTCTTCGTGAAATTGAGCCCTATTTATGCGAAAATGTCATCCTTAATAATTGGTCCACCAGGATACACCACCTACAGCGGAGTCGCGGCGGCCATTGGGCTGAAATTATATTCCATACATAATATCAGCGAATATCCTTTAAAATAAAATAAAAATTATATTACAATATCACTTAAACAGGTTTCTTATTTTTTTAAAGTTCGAGCGCTCTTAATGAAAAACCCTGTAGAAAAAAAACAATATGTAACAAGCTAGCATCAGTCACCTGCGATAGTAAGTGCTGGTGAAGGCAAACATAGATGCCCAGCACTTCTGGACTCCCTCGATGATGTCCCTGTCGCTGATACAGCCAAGAATTGTTTCGTTCTGCCCGGCAGCAGATAACTCTTCACTGTCTTCTCCTACAGCTGTATAAAATTAAGTCATAATATTTATTTCTTATTCAACAAGTACCTACTTATGTAATTAGCCACATGCGAGCTCACAAACGACAACTACAGCGGGACTGAAGCAATCGCCTTGGCCAAAATTGGTTAGATCGAATCTTTATCATGTACTTATGAATAATTAAACTCGTGCCAACTTACCAGATGATCGAACGGCAAAACGTAGTTCTGGCCCTAATTTTTCTTCAGTAGCAGCAATTCTTAGTTCTTTCATGTTAATCAATATTTCATCTCGGACGTCTCCCTTTATTTCAGTTGTTACAAACAATTCAGATGCTCTGAAATTAATATTAAACACGTTCAGTTTAAAAAACTCTTATTATTATAAACACCCTAAACCCAACCCCCCCCCCCCCTCCCCCTTACTTCTAAACATCCTAATCCTTAAATGTTGACATCATGTGCTTACTTTTTACATAATTCTTTGAACGTAGCTTCATTATAATTTTCATTTACAGCTTCAATTTCATGAATTGCGGCCAGCAGGTAAGGATTTACTTCCAGATGCTTTTCTAAAGCTTTAGTGGTCAGGCAGAATCCGGGTGGCACTCGGTAGTCCTGCAAACCACGCCATTTTTTAGTCTGGTACAATCCGAATAGCAGTCGGTTAGGCTGCAAAACGTCCGAAAAAAAAAGATCACTTCTCTGATCTAACAAAATAAAAATAATATATAAAATTATACCTTATCCTTTTGCATAGAAGCCAACAAGGCCAACGATGCTCCTTTGCCTCCTACATACATTGGACATCGGGCGGCGACATTCTTAAAGGAAACGCAGTAACCCACTTCACCAGCATTCTTCTTCGTCCACCAACGCAGGCGTGGTGGTCGAGTAATATGTGACCGTAATGCTGATTTGGAAACAAAAGTTTTTTTTTATCATACAACCAAGTTTGTACTTAAATCCATAGCTTATTTTATCGTTCGTGCATACCTGAAGATTCATATCCAAGTTCTAAGATGCCGGCGCCCGGTATGCAGTTGATGTCAACATGCATAGTTAGATACACTACTTCTTGTTGGTGAGCGCCCCCACTTAGTAGCTTGCCACCATCAGTGTTAATTCTTAGCACCAACTTTAGATGACTGTTCTCAGCTGGAATTTCGAGATTGAACTTTATAGAAATGGAAACAAGGATATAACATCGCCGGCAGATTTTTTTTAACACATGCTTGGACATTTAAACATTTACGATTAAATACAGACACAATTTAAAAAATACTCTTTAACTTACTGCTCACATTTATCGTGTATACATCAGGCAACCCGTCAGATCGCTCACAAAAGTCCGACATCACTATATCGGTGGAGGTTATTGCCTTCGTCGTATAGTTTGGGAATCTCACATAGCCAGATATGCAACTGGAAAACAAATTAACAAAGCAATTACTGAACTAGAAAAAAAAATGTCATCTGGTCTTTACATAATATGTAAAGACCAGATGACATTTTTTTTGACATTTTTGACATTTTTTTTTATTGAAGTTTTAAAACATTTACCTATTACTCCGGTTAAAATTTCGATGCTGCTAAAACTTAAAAATAATCAAAATATTTATTTCGTGTGGAATATTCTCATGGATATCCTCCGCCCTGGGGTGGGCGGCGGGGTCTGTCAGAATGTTACCGACTAAAAACCACCCTAGTGTTTCCATCTCACACCTACGTTGGGGGTCGCGGAAACTGGAGATACTTCCGCAACCCCCGACTGGTGCCGGCCCGCTTCATCGGGCCACCTCTGGTCAGGGGGGGAGTGAGGTATTAGACTTCCCCCAGGACGTCTAAGAGAGGCGCGCGTGAAACACTACGCGCTGCCACCTCGGGTCGTGTATGTGGGGGGCGACAGACGTCCCCGAGTCTGTCATTCCACGATCGTGGCGATGACATTCCTGGACCCATTTAGGGGGGCTGGAAGAGTGCATTATCCGCCCTCCGCAGCCTCCTGCGACCGTTTCGCAGAAGGAAACCATCGCGTCCCAGGACTCTGCGCTGTGCCGACCATCGACTCGACCACGGCCGGCAGCGACCCCCCTATTCGAGGCCCGCGAGGTGGCGAGGGCCTACTTCTGAGACGAGGGCACGGCACGGCTCCTCCCAAGCGGCACACTCTGCCAGTGTATGCCGCGCCGTATCCTCCCGGCAGTCGACGCAGTGGTGACACCGGGCGTCCGGCTCTCTGTTTATGCGACACAGGTACTTTCCGAAGCAACCATGCCCCGAGAGCACCTGCGTCACCCGAAACGACAGGGAGCCATGCCTCCCCCCGAACCAGCGCTCGAGCACTGGCCGGACCGCCTCGATGATGGCGAGGCCGGCGGTACGGTGCGAAAGCCTGTACCGCCATTAATCAAAATACTTACTGGGTCAACTCCTTTTTGTGCGACAAGCATCGTAGTTGCACAGCGGTTCCATCTCTTGCCACCGCATTTATATCGACGGATCGTCTGAGACCCTCATATCCTCGGGGTGACCATCTCCGCTCCTTCACCCCTCGAGTCCGCAAGAACACACTTTTGTCCACAATTCCTTCCTCATCAAACGATTCGAAACGACCATGTGCCGCTCCCCACTGAAACCAACCACCTTCCTCCAACTTGCTCCTGTAAACGTAGTTATTGTGGTTCTATAATATTGGTTATCATTCCATTAGATTCCTCTATGTTTTATTCAACCTTGCGAACATGTGCTAAACTTCTGTTAATAATCATATTTATCATATATAGTTAACTTACAGTATATAGGGCCACTGGTCGTCTCGCCACGACTCAAGGGCCAATGCCTCCGCTGCTAGCTTATTGCTCCAATCATCGGGGTGTCGGATGGGTAGCGTAACAGAGCTCCACCTAAAAATAACATGTTTTCTTATAAATCCAACTTCAAGATGGAATTTAGATCTTATAAATACCCAATCGGCAGTGCTATTCTGTAAAAGTCTCCCTCGGAGAATATAGATAAGTGAGCTTGAGAGTGAGCTATCATTCTCCTCCTCAAGCTTCCCTTCACCTAATTCGCCGAGGGACGTTTTTATAGCATTGTTATACTCTAAATTCGTAGTTATTACACAAGCACTAAAATTAACACTTTGACGGGTAATACCGTGGTCCTCCAGCTGTCTACTGAAGATTTTTGTGTACGTTCCTACACTGTCTGATTTACGTTTTCAAATCTTAACATCTACTACCAGTTTTAAAAATTACTTACACGACGTTCAGTTTCACATGCTGTGTGACTCCGTCTTCCACTCTTGTTAAGAGTCCATTATATATAAATCTGTATCGTTCACGGTCTTCTAGAACTTGGAACTTGAGACCAGCAGCGCTCCAACCACCCTCGACTTTTTCAAATTCGCATACTCCTGTTTCTGGATGCTCTGTAGGCATATTACCATTAATAGTAAGATATCTTTTTTAAAGGTTACTCATATTTCAGTAACCGGATTGAATCTCAAACTCCTGCCATTGTAACTACTGTTAAGGGCGCGTATTCGATTTAGCGCAACTCAAAATCTAAATGATTGCTAGAATGGCGTAGCAGCATTGACACACACTAGTACAACACAATGGTCGGTTTGTGTGCATCAGAAAAAGAAATACGCACGAAATAAGCACGAATCTTTGAAATTTATCGGCAAACGACAGCGCGCGATGTTTTACATACAATAATTGTCTAAACTAAATGAGTTCGTATAACGGACTAAAAAATATTTTGTATATTAAACATAACCTTTTTTTTTCATAAAATAAATATATCAGTTATGTTTTTATTCAAATACTGGTGAAAAAAAAATGACAAAATGAACAGATTTTGTACTTTTTCAACATGGTTTTTTTAATACGTAATAGTAATATTTTCGTAATTTTGGCTCTGTGTCTGACTTTAAGACTGTATATCTTGTTGAAAAAATGCATAAAACATAATGTTTTGGCGTACTGTAATGGTTGTATTCGTCCTGAAAGTTAACTCTGACGTCTATTTTCGTAAAACGCTAGGAAAGGATTGTCTTCGCTTTAAAAAACCATAATTAAAAATTACACTTTTACTCTGTAGCTGTCTAAATCAAGACTTATTTTTTCTGAAACTGTAATTGTCTTTAAATAATCTGCTCACATCATTACGATATTGCTCTGGGCAAAACGCAAAAACATGAAGTTTTCGTCACGAATCGAATACACGCTCTTAAGTATATTATATTATCCGCAAAAAAAAAACTATAAAGATTGGTTTTTTTGTTTAATATCGTGTTGAATCGTGTACCTAATTGAGGGTTTTCAGATAATATATTCGCAATGAAAAATAAATTTATTCTAATTACGGAAAAAAACAAAATTCCCTCCCTACACTCCTTCACGAAGTGGATAATAGTGAATACTGTTAGTAGCAAATCAGTTTAGGTTTAATAACTACTTACGCGGTAGCTTATAAGTAGTACCATCAGGTAACCTGACATGCACTACAATTTCTGCGAACGGCCATCGGCCACACACTTTGCGTATGCCGAGCAGCAGCGCGGAACCATCGAAGTCGGTCGTCCGCACAGCGAAGCTGTCCCATCCCTTGAACTGCAAGTCAGGCCGAGGCAGCTCGTCCAGGCGTGTCGGCTTCAGCTGCGACTTCCAACGGCGCACGGCAAAGCGCGCGAATAACAGCCGCAAATAGTAATTCCAGCCTAAGATTAACAGTTGGGTCATTTTATACGTAATTAAGAAAAAATATTATTTATTTTTGACGACACGGTTGGCGCAGTGGCTGAGCGATCGACTGCTGCGCAGCGTGTTGCAGGTTCGATTCCCGCCCAGGGTAAACATTTCTGTGATGAGCACTTGTGTTTGCCTTGTGTCTGGGTGTTGTTTATCTATATATGTATGTATTTACAAAAAAAAATGTATTTGTGTATGTATATCAGCTGTCTGACACCCATAATACAGGGTCTCCCTAGTTTGGGGTCAGATGGCCGAGTGTGAAAATGTCCCCACATATTATTATTATTATTTATTTATTTTATTTTCCGTATGGGGTCGGACGTAAAGAATAGCACCATCCCATATCTTCCCGTGGGTGTCGTAAGAGGCGACTAAGGGACTTACCAGAAAATGGGCAGCAGCGTTCTCTGTGCCTTTGTAACAACCATACTGCGATCGCCAACCCGCCTGCCAAGCGTGGCGATTATGGCAAACCCGGGGGGGTCCTGGGGGGAGGCCTATGTCCAGCAGTGGACGGCTTTCGGCTGTGATGATGATGATGATGATTTATTTTATTTTCAGCCTGTATTATCCCACTACAGGGCAATGGCCTCCCTTTCTCCTTTACAAACCCTTTTTCTGTAACTAAAGCCGAGCAAAACCGAAAAAAAACCAAGCTCGTGGTCTTCAGGGCTGCTGGCAAGTGCCGAGACACCATCCCTTCAATTACTTTGAACGGTGCTAATATAAAGCAGGTGACCAAGTTTAAATATGTAAGCCATATACTTGTCGACGACCTTAAGGACGGTGATGATGTGGAGAGGGAGCGCGGGGCGTTGGCGGTCCGAGGGAACATGTTGGGACGCAGATTTTTTCGTTGTACCGATCAGGTCAAAATAACCTTGTTTAAAGCGTCAAGGCCTCTACACGGGATGTCGGTGGTTCAGCTGTTCGTGGGGGACCCTGAAAGCCTTGCGCGTCCTGTAAACAATGTTTCCAGGACGATGTTGAAACTTCCTCGTTTCTGTAGTGCCTCGGGAATGTTTACCCAATCACGTACAAATGATTTCCATGCTATCATCAGGAAAAAGATGGCATCGCTTGTGAGGAGGATTCGGGTGAGGTGGTGCAGAATCATTGTCCGCATGAAATGCCTCGTAAGTACATGACTCCTTAACTTGTCTTTTATTCTTAGTTAATAATCCTAGGTTATAAGTAGTAGTATTTAAGGTATGTACTAATAAGAATGGTTCCTATATTGTCCCGAATTAAACAATTTATCATTATTATTATTAAAGCTGATGTTGAAAGCGACATAAGATCTTTGCCCTAAAGAAACGCAAGACTATAAAGGTACCTAAGTACTACCAATCAAAAGGGCAAACTCAAAAAGCAGGAATTTATTTTTTGAAAGTCACACCTACGGTTCCTACGTTATACGTCTGTCTATTTTCACATCTACTATACTAGACACTAGCACGTTATTTAGATAAAAAGGACGGCAAAAGGCTTATGATTGCACAGCTCAATAAATTGCAAAAAGTAGGTTAGAAAAAAAAAAAAAAAAAAAACCTGTTGACCTAACATGACTTTACTCATGACCTGAGATTTGCAATTGCATTGCATTGATTTGCATTTTCGTAATTTAAAAATTACGATCAACATTTTTTTATGTAAATAACACTGCTTCGATAACTCAGTTACATTTACATAACAGACTAGAAAAAATCACAAACTACTAAATAACGCAATAACGAAAAATCCATTGAGAGTCCGTCCAGCCGTTCTATCCAGCCAATTTGCTTAATTATGTTTTAAAAGAAAGGTAGGTGACGCACAGAGTTGTTATCTAGCATTGGAAATCACCTAACTTTCATCCTTCAAGTTATACTCAAACGCGATTTGCTCCTGTACATTTCACTATTTCTCCAGTTGTAATTGACATAAACGAGCTCTTTCATTTGAGCATTTCCCCACTTCAATTTGTTTAGTTGAAGGGAAGCAAGGTGTGTACATTCAATCTGTCACGTGACATGCTGCACAATATGTGAAATGCGAAGCAAAATAAAGGATTTTATTGTTGAATTATGTTATCAACACAATACTGTGGTACAGCACAAGTCTCTCGTTAATATTTCAAATCGTGCAGAAGCTTAGACATACGCACAATAACAATTTTAAATTCGTCCACAAAATTATCACAGTTCGGGGTACCGAGACTATTGAGCGCGGACAGAATGCAAGGAACTAGGGATGATGCGCAAACCTGCTATGTTATTCTGTAAGAACTCACTCCAGTTCTCACTTCTGATTCCGCGGTGAAAACTGTTTTAGGTAGTCTGTAACTCGATGAAAACTACGCTAGCGCCACTAAGTGCTGGCATAGGTAAAGCGAACTATTATTTCGTTACTATTTAAGCGAATACCAAATACTTTTCACTTCAAGTAAGTGAAATCGGAAATGAGATAGGATTCGAATTCGCGAGTAAATTCTTACAGAATTGCACTGCAGTACGATACGTAGGCACGGCTATTAGACGATGCTTCCGACCGCGGAGATATTCGTAGGTTACACGGATCGCAAAGACGAATCAGCTTATGATGAAGATCATAAACATCCGTTATCCCTACATATTTTTGGCATGATGTTCAGCTGGTTACATATTATATCCTAGTCATAGGTACTTAGGAGAAACTTTGTTTGATATAAATATGGATTATATCTTAGTAGTCTAGACTAATAGTAGAATCTTAAAAACGCTTTTTAAACCTCTTCCATGTTTTTAGAAGTGTACAAATAACCTCATGTGAATTCCAGACAAAAGCTCACCTTCAATTTGCTTCTGACAAACGTACTGTATGAAAGAATAATATGCGCGTTTCGAAAATCTCGCGATTTTCTAAGAACAGATCCAAGCCTTTTATAGAACTCTTTGGCAAGTGTGGAATTATCTTCCGATCGATACAACACCCAAGTCTTTAATAATCGTCGACCTTGTTATATTTGTACCATTTATTTTGTATTCAAAGCGAATTTGACGCCGGTTTCTACCAAAAGTCCTGACAAAGCACTAATGTACTCCATTTTATTAGTAACTCCCCAATTATGAACAGCATCCATGTATTTCTGAATAGCCTCACAATCTGATACAGTGTTAACACAGCATAGAATTTTAAGTTATCTGCATACAGACGACATAATTCATGCATGGGAACAGCAGGCAGATCATTATTCATCTGGAGAAATAATAAAGGCCCGAGGATTGAGCCCATACTCACACCAGAACGAGTATGGAAGGCACTGGATTCATAAATGTCTAGCCTCACAAACTGCTGGTGATCACGGAGGTAACCAGCAAGCAGTCGCAGAATGCCAGAGCCAAATTATGTGGCGCTAAGCTATGTAAGTAAAATGTCATTGTTGACCTGGTCAAAAGCCTTATGATGAGAATCAAAGTAAGTATATGTCTATCTGCCACCTCTCGTCAAGTTTTAAAGGAATAAATTTAGTTAAGGTCGGGTCGACAAGTGGGTTTCTACGGATCTCGAACGTTGCTGAGGTGTTTTTCAACTTGAGTATAGATTAATTTGTGAAGAACATTCTCAAATATTTTTCCTATTCAGGATAATATTTCGATCGGCGATATTCTTCTACAGCTATTTTATTGAAAGTTTAAGGATACAAACCAGTTTTAAAGATAAATTAAATATGTAGGAGATGCAATGTTGTTTTTTACGAATGAATTAAAGAGCATATCTCGCTAAAAAGTTGGCATAAGTTGTGGATAACCTTGTCCATTAAAATGGTACCTACATATGGAAAGCAACCGTCGATGGTCGACTAACAATAATTCGGTCGACAAAAATAAAATAAAGGTTTTGTTGGCAGGCAATTGTAAAATAAAATCGGAGAAATACTCGTACGCTTATTACATCTTCCTTATATATAAAACTCTTATGTATAAAGAAGATGTAATAAGCCAGTTGGCTGACAAGTGCTTATATAATCAAAGCCCAAATGCGTTATAATAATAATAAATGATTAATATATGTATAATAATATTAATTTATGTATAATTATACATAATTGCTTATATAATCATTATTTACGCACACAGAGACGTAGATGCACAGTGTAAAACGACGCCTGCACGCACACATACTTGAAATTGTTGACTCGTTTTCTTTGTAATGATTGTAGGGCGACGCTCCATCTAGACATTATATAATCAAAGGATCCAGTATCTAATCTACAATAAAATTCGCAATAACAATAACGGGAAATATGTATTTGTGACTTATCTCAGCTCTTATCTTTCTACTCCTATTTGTTATTTTTATTTTGTATCGCAATCAGCTAAGGAAAAGTTACAATAACTAGAGCGCTATTGCAAAATTGTGAAAAGACGTAACGTATAGTTATGATTTATATCTAAGCGAACGAACCTATGAAAAGACGCGGAATTTTTGCAAAATATCGATATCCGCTGGTCATTTCTTTTTAATTTCAAATTACTTAATCCACAGTCAACGAGTCTATCAAGTAATTTTCCTATCTTATCATCATAATACCTAAGTAATTGAAAATAAAAATAAGAGTTTTATGTAGGTAGATTTAACTATTATAATCTTCTTGGCAGCTGTTTGTAACAGAATCCAGCACCAATATCTAGTCTATGATGACTTTCAGGCACAACCAAAGTAACCAATAATGGCGAAGAACAGATAAATTTTCTGCTGTATGGTGCCGATTCCCTTGTTCAAAAACTAAACTAAGACAATTGGCATCTCTTACTGCCAGGCAGCTGGAGAAAAGGACGGCGACACCGACAGATACTCAATACTCAATACTCAATACATTTATGAGATGATAATAGATATTAGATCATATTGACAGCTCTTATCTTACTATTCTTGAGACTTCTTGATTTATTGGACAGAAAGAGATATAAATAGCTTAAAATACGGCTCATGCACAACAGACTTACAATTATTGACTTCTTTATTAATTTGCCAATATTTTATTCGTCACACTCGCGTGACTTGGGCCATCCTCTAGCAGCTTTAGCACGAGTTACCTACCTGTGTAGTTAATAACATAAGTTGTCACTTCTGTCGGCATGACTGTCTCCCTTTCATTACTGATAATTAAGAATAATAACATGTAGGAAGTACCTATTATTTAGATACCTTCTCAATAGTGCCCCTGATGTGGTGTTTGCTTCTTAACAACAGTTGTGTAACTACTAATAAGTAAAGTACTTTGGTCAATTAGGTATGTACAAACCACACAAATATAGAACTAACAACTTCTTTCTTACGCATATTATCTTCGATACAGTACAGATCCTGTAGCACTTTTAAGCTAACTAATTTATGGCTACTCTCTTGAAAAAAGCTTGAAAGAAGCATGCAGATGAAGCAACTTTTCGTCGGCATTTACAGAGAATTTACATGTGAAAATAATTGTTAGTAATTTACATGATATGATACGTAATTTGGTTTAGCCACAAATTTTCTATCGGTATCGCATAATAAGAAAAAAAAAATGTCAAATCACCTCCAAATCATTAAGATGAAACCATTTTACTCCTTAATTTCTTATCAATAGAGTATAAAAAAAATATCTACTGCTTTGCAATAGAAAGGAAAATGATTTGGTTTTGTTACTTTTTACAAATATATGTATTATTTTTATTAAAATAAATTAAAAATGCGTCCGATTAAAGACTGCGTCTACATCACCCCCGCACTCGTCCACAAATTCAGTACGGGCCAAATGCACAAGGTTATTTGGCATGTATACAAGCCTTAAGTAGCTAATAGGTACTTTTAGTAACATAGTCTTATTTATATTACTAACTAGCGACCAACAGTGCTATTCTGTTACAATCTTCACCGAGGGAGATTGTAACAGTAGAGACATACTGCTCTGGCTTCGCACGGGTATAATGAATAATCGTCATATTTCAACCAATTTACACAAATCCTTACAAAAGATACAGTTAAACTTTACTTTTGAATCCACTCTATCTACTGCTGAAAACGGCATTAATATCCGTTGCATAGTTTAAAAGATTTAAGCGTACATACACCGGGAGCGACTTTATTTTATTTAAATATACTATGTAAAGATAATTAAGACGTTGTTTTAATGTAGTAAGTATTACCTACTTACCAACTTCTCGATAGTGTCCCTTATTTGGTGTCTGCTTCTTAATAAATACTAAGTAAAACACTATAGCGCCGGTTATCAATCCAGACTGGAGGAGGATATCATAAATATCCATTTTTAACTTCTCTACCACACGATTTACATTTGGTAAACAAACAAAATTGTGATCACGTTCAATGTTCAATGTCAGCCGCCGTTAGACCTTGCTATTGATAGAGCGAGAGCGACTAGCGAGTGGACGAGCTTGTGTAGAGACTATCAACAACGTTGTGTTGACATCACAGCCTGTAGTCATGTCCGTAATTATCGCTGATAATAAAATAGTCAATGCTCGGTCGCACATAGCTACCCGAAGTAGTGTAGTGTAGTCACGAATTGCAGGTGTTACAACTGAAATAGACGTCTGTGGTCATAATCCCTTATAAATCTTACACAGATAAATCGCATTGTTTATTCGTAAAAAACCTTCATATTATTGTAGCCCATATATATATCAATTTATCAATCATCGATATGTATGTACTACATATTTCTATGATCAATCATGTAGGTAATAATGTACAGATGCCATGGCGCATCAAGCCACATCAAACTGTCAAATTTTCCCAATTGGATATGAACCTAATGCTTATGGAAGAAAGTTGAAAATATATCAAAGAAATTTGATAGATTGTTGTAGTTTAATAATAATAATAATATGTAGGGACATTTCACACACGGCCATCGGACCCCAAACTAGGGATACCCTGTACTATGGATGTCAGACAACTGATATACATACACAAATACATTTTAAATACATACATATATAGATAAACAACATCCAGACACAAGGCAAACACAAGTGCTCATCACACAAATATTTACCCTGGGCGGGAATCGAGCGTGTTGCGGGTTCGATTCCCGCCCAGGGTAAATAATATAGTAAATATTTGTTATTTGTTTTCAGTTTGATGTGCTGGCCTCTGTACCCAAGTGTATGAAACATCTACTTTAATATTATACTAGCTTCTGTTGTGCTGAAATATATTCAGTTAAGGTCAGCAAGTGGGTTTCTACGG
This sequence comes from Charanyca ferruginea, assembly GCA_947361185.1. Lineage (NCBI taxonomy): Eukaryota > Metazoa > Arthropoda > Insecta > Lepidoptera > Noctuidae > Charanyca > Charanyca ferruginea. The sequence goes on along the minus strand of OX376058.1, from coordinate 21,877,257 downwards.
ATCTCTTGCGCCTAAACCATGTTGTACGTTACTGAGGTGTTTTTCTACTTGAGTATCTATAGATTAATTTGTGAAGAACATTCTCAAATATTTTTCCTATTCAGGATAATATTTCGATTGGCGATATTCTTCTACAGCTATTTTATTGAAAGTTTTAGGAATTGGTGTTACACGTGTGATTTTCCAGACAGAGTTATGCAATACAACAAACACAATGCCACCGCCACCGACTTCCAAAAGTAAAGTAATGTGTGTTCTGTGCTACAGTAAGTTATCACTTTTTAGTTTTTGAAGGCGGGTTTCTTTTTTTTGAAAAAACTTTTACGAACGAATTATACAGCATAACTCGTAAAAAAATTGGCACAAGTTGTGGATAACCTTGACCAATAAATACGGATAACAGCCGACGAAAATCGACTAACAATAATTCGGTTTCAGAAATGACATAACATAAAAATTACTGTGTATGAAACATCTATATATATATATACTGCCCTCTACTACGTCTACTTAGACTTCAGAATTAACCAAAAGTTATAAATTATGCCTTTTTCGCCCGTGGTCCCTTAGTCCCTAGAAGCGACCACGAGTATTTTTTTGCCCGTGGTTCATTCAAATATATTCTGCTAAATTAAATTTTTATAGATATTTGAAATGTAGTCATCGAAATGCCTGCCAGAATGGATAAATGCTCACTAAATTGTGTTTCCTAAAGTATTGTAGAATTGTATGAGTTTGACTGTAAAAAGCGATTTGGTTCTGGTGTTTCGTAGGCGGTCACAGTTCTAACGTAACCTAACCTAACCATATCGGATCCGTCCCAGGGGAGACTTAAGGGTCAATAAGATTTTGATTATCCATTTTCGTAAGCAAAAAGCCAAGGTGGGAACTTCGCAAGTTTTACCTATTTAGATTTTTTTTATTTACGAAGAAAAGAACCTCCGTGGTCTCTTCCAGGGAATACGAGAAGGGATCACGTAATTTTCCATTATTATAGGGACTACGAAAAAAGAAGCTCCGTGGTCCCTTCTAGGGACTACGAGAAGGGACCACGGGCGACCGACTAGATTATCCCAGCGAAAAACAAAAATGGTATAATTTGAATGGTATAATGAATTTGATTCGATCGATATCTACACGTGTGCCAAATTCCAGCTAATTCTGTTCATTCGTTTAAGCGTCCAAGAGCAACAAACATCCATCCATTCTCACAAACTTTTGCGTTCACAATATTCGTAGTATGAATTTATTATTAGCAGGTACTTTGATATACAATTGCAAATGAAGTTAGCTAAATAATATGAAATATCATAATATTTTTTCAATTAAAATCTCTCTCAAATTTCTCTAAATCTTCCATACTTAATTTTTTTTTTTTTAAACCTTTCCCCACTCAAGGAATTTCTCCTGTGTTGTGGGTGCGTTTACAAACATTTAAACTCACATACACAAACCGCCAGACCCGGAACAACTATCTGTAGGCCATACAAATATTTGTTCCGTGCGGGAATCGAACTCGCGACACGCAGCGCAGCAGTCGATCGCTCAACCACTGCGCTAACCGTGTCGTCAAATTCAATAATTACTTGTACTATGGCGGGAAAATGAAACAGAATAAATAAAACGTAACAATATAATTATTAAATACATAATTTTATTGCGCAATGTAAACCAGATGAATCGATTCCATTCATAAACAAACAATAAATAAGGTCAAGTCTCATTTAAACAATAGTTTGTGGGTACCTACAGGTACCTTCGGGTCGGAGATAATATGACACAGTAAGCACATAGTTATGACAAAGTTGAACTTCTTCTAAAAGTTGATGTATTTACACGATATATTTACAGCAGAAAACATTGACATTATTAATACCGACAAGCAACAAGACACCTTTACACGTTATGTATAAGGTCGTCATCATCACCATCAAGACAGGTAGGTATGTTTATTTACTAATTAGAAGTTACATTATTACTAAATTATATAATCTCTAACAGACTTGTGAATATAGGTCAACAGACGATAGCGTAATGTTATCTATGTTTGTCTACAACAATATATGAAAGAAAGCTAGTAATATGCCGCATACACACCAGAATTTATATATAGTTTTTGTTTTGTATTTATTTATTGCACTCACAAATATATCTTTACAAAATAATCTTTTACTACATTACACCTTTACCCGTGGTACCTGTGTACTTTATGATTTTTATTAACTCTCTGTATTTTCCTCTTGTTCCTCTTCTTTCACCTCTACTTTTTCTATAGTGCCTTTCGTTCCTGATAGACGTACTAAATCTCCAGTTTTGAATATATCTGTAGCGTTTGCTGCACCTACAATGCAGGGCAATCCATATTCACGAGCTATTACGGCACCTGGAAATTGAGAACCAATATTTTGTTGTTACAGTCTGAATTAAGGAGTCTATTTTTAGACCAAACCAGTTCTTTATGAATTGAAGACTGAAGAACTGAAGATTTGTTTGAGGACTAAGTAACAAAAAATAATATGCAAAAATAAAGTATTGGACCTTCACTGTAGAGATGCAGTTCTGAATATTCTACAAGAATCATTGATTGAATTCATTACGCACCGTGTGATATAAGTCCACCTAGCTCGGTGACGATGCCAGTCAGAAGCGGGAAATAAGGCGACCAGCCGATGTCAGTCGCGTGCGTTATAAGGACATCACCACGACGCAAATCACCAATCTGTTAATAGAAACAGTTATCACACATTGTACTGTGCCGAAAATACAAGAAAAATAAGACAGGGTATTACAAAAAATTACAGACTTCGGATTCAAGATCCTTGATGACGCAGGCCCTCGCAACCACCTCGCCTCCGCACACAGACGTGGCGGATATCTTCACGTCTCCAGCCATCACGTTCGGTGTCTTAGGTTCCAACTTGTTCACCCAGCCGGTGTTCAGCTCCGCAAACTTTAGCTTACACCAGCCTGGATGGTACTGCTGACGTAGCATTGCTCTGAAAAGTATCCCGGTGTTTTGTCTAATCACTGTCGGAGCTAGTAGTGAAGTTGGGCTTACTTTTACTTATATTAGATGGATCAGTCTGATTAAATTACCAGCCAGTCTTCTTTGTTATCTAAGGCGATGATATATGCCGGCGACCTTGAGCGACCAGAGAATCGTTGCGTCCAAAATTCTCAAAGTTTAGCCGAAAAAATTAAATAAAAGATAATATTCTTTAACTTAAAAAAAGAAGACGTATACTTAAAGATAGATAATAAAATTCTTATAATTTTATTATTGAAAGTTTTGTTTATTAAACCCTGGTAGCTTTTGTGTGATTATCGATGTTTTGTCCGCGTCAGACACAACTTCACGAGTTAATTAAACTATTTAATATGAATTTAATCAAAAATATTCACATTCTAAATGATTAAGAGCAAGGGCGTCGCCAGGGGGAGGGGGGCAGGTAGGGGCAGCTGCCCCCCCCTAGACACCCAAAAAGATAAAAAAAAAAAACGTTAAATTTTATTGATCAAAAAGAAGGATCTCGCTTGAATTCTTCAATATTAAAATCTTGCACCTAATTGAATATTTTATTGCTTCCAAATTATTTTTATCTCATTGTTCTATTGTTTATCCTATATTTTGTCGAAAATTCTTTTTATGGTAGTGAATATAATAAGAAGAATAAGAAGAATATTTATTAAGCCAAGACTTAACCTAATTTAATTTTCATTACAATTTTTATACAATATACAGTGGCGTAGCTATCCGAAGGCTAGGCGGTGCGATGTATCGGGGCCCCTAAGCTCAGGGGGCACCCCGCCCCTGGCCAGCAAACAGTCAGAATATAAATACAAATTATTTCTGTTCTTGTGCCTAGCTACTTTAACCAATCAGCTGTTATGCAATTGATTTATGAATTTGCGTGATATTTCAATTTCTTTAATTTATATTATCATTTTATGTTATCTGAAAATGACTCCATAACTCTGCCAAAGTGCCAATGCTTCCTTTAATTCTTCTGCTGATGCAAGTTTTATTTAATTGAAGTTGACACCCTTGGTGACTTTGTGCGTCGGAGCTTTAGTCTAACAGAAAGGCTTTTTTATGTTTAATGTCTGCCACATCAATACACAAAGTGTGTCAAGTCACTGACCTGTTAGAGACCTTTTCTGATGTCTACGTTCACGCACATCGTTCTGATTTCTGAGAGTTGGCTCAAACCTCATCTTCTCTCAACCTACCTTTTTTCCGGTTTCGTTCTTATCCGTAATAATACAATTGGAAAGGCAGGAAATGATGTTGCTATTTGTCTTCGTAGCAATACGAAGACAAATTTCCTTTCAAAATCTTTGCTTCTTCTCCTTCACTTTACAACTGTGCCTCCGCGAGTAGGTACCTTTTTCTGGAGATTCATATCAAATATGTTAAAACCCTACTTGGTGTTGTCCATTGTCAGAGCATACACATTGCGTCAATATGCCTCTTGTTCCCGTAAACTCCTACTCATCATCGAGTCTGTTAGTCTCGATGTTCTTCCTCTGCAACCGACTTACTTATTTTAATATCTCAGGGGATGACACGTGGCTCGAATTAGTACTAACGACCTGTCTCTCTCTTGTGTCCACTTATGGTGAGTATTCTGCACCTGACTTTTCCAACCATGACCTTATTTTCCTCTCGTATGTTCTAAAACAAAACCTAAACCGGTTCATAAAGGTCTGTATACGTGTTGTTTTGCGCGCAGTGGAGAAGCTACGTCAGGATGCGTCGGAATCGATGGGTGTCACCTTGCAGCTACAACAACCGTAGACCACCAGCTGTGTATCTTCAATCGATCGGTCCTTGCTCTCTACGACAGACACGTTCCTGTAAAGAGGGTTCACCTTAGGCGTCCACCAGCTCCTTGGATGACGACAGGGGTTCGTATGGCGATGAGGCACAGGGATCGGGTGAAGAAACCTCTTAAAAGCAAGAAATCTGTAATCAGATTATACGTAATGCCAAACGCCGCCATATCCTCGAAAACATTTCGCCTTCTTCTCTTGCTGATATCTGGAAATTCTTCGGAACTCTTGGTATCGGCAGCCCACGTCATGTGGACTTCCCGAAGACAATTTACCTAGATGATATCAACCGTCACTTCACAACAACTGGTCATTGGGGTTTGGGCCCATATGTTGTCTCAGACAGATAATCTGGATAGGGTCCTCAATACTTGCGTCAGGTTTATCTTTAATTTGAGGAAATATGACCATGTGTTAAGCTTCAGGTAGATAGAGTTTAGATAGGGCCCCATCTTTTTTTCGCACCGGGGCCCCTGGTCACGTAGCTACGCCATTGAATTGTATAGTCAAGAGTTTGTGGAGCTTCATACATTGGAGTTTGTACCGTTCTTAGAGTCCCTTCACACTAGCGATTGTCCAGCCTACGTTGTCGAGCCTACGCTGGAACACCGCTACGCATACGTTCATCGATGAACGTATGCGCAGCGCAGCATAGAAACGCCGGCACAACGGGACGCAGCGAAACCTCACACAATTTTGCTGTCGTTTCGGTATACTATATAATACCGCCGACGTCTACGCTGCGATAGCGCAGCGTTCAATTATCTGCAGAGGAAACGCCGATGCCACGGTGTCTGTGCTGCGCATACGATCATCGAACGCCTACGCTTTAGAAACGCTAGAGTGAAGGGGCCCTAGTAGTACAAGCGTCGCCCGTAGGGGTAAGACACGCACTTCCAGTAAGGCTTCATGTGCTTTTGACTGTATTTAAAATTCATGCTATTCCCATCATCCATATATCAAGTTGCCTCCCCCCCCCCCCCTAGGCCATCGGCTGGCGACACCCTTGATTAAGAGAATGTTCTAGTTTAACATACATTTTTTTCAAATAATTTACACTACACATTTTGACGTGATTGTCAGTTTGAAATCTGTAAAAGTCGTTTGTTAGCGCCATGAGGCCCTAGCACGTGGACGCCAACGTAATTTCCGATCACTAAATCGTTTTACTTCGCGCACTTGTTCTAGGGTCTTAATATTCCCTTTAAGATCAAAATATATTGTCATGATATTGATAACAGATTGGTGAGGATATTTAGAGCAACCTCGGGGTTTGAAGCTTATATTTCAAAGCAAAATTCGCGTTCGCATATTCGTATTCGAATGTTGAAATGAAACTATGACTTTCGTAATATTTTAACCTGATTATATCAGTATAGTTTATCACTTTACTTCAGTTAAATACGTATTATTATTATAAAACATACTAAATCTTACTTTTTCAATAGCGCAGGATCTCTAGTAGCAAGATATGTCTTGAGCTCTTGCTTACGGAAGAAGAACACTAGGTCAGGATTCGGTATATACCACTTTTTGACTAACAAGTTGCCGAGTCGGATGAAACCAATTCGTATTTTGTGAATAATGAGCACCAGATGTGCCTTGGTGCTCTCTCTGTGGCGCACGGCACGGTGACATAACGGCAGAACCCAGCGGAGAATTTTTCTGTAACATTTGAACTAATTTGTAATAATATATAATAATAATAATTTAATATTTTTTTCACTCTGTACAAATGATAAGATAAGTATAAATACAAATAAATGAACTAACTGGAGTCCATACTAGGATACCCTGTGTGACGGATCACCTCGAAATTGCATCGTTGGCTAATTACTGCAACATCGATCGGCGATCATACATAGTACAGAGATCCGGCAGAGATATACAAATTAAACTCAAGAGGGTTATAAAAATTCACAGATGGATTTTAAAAGAACAATCTCAAAGATAATATAAGATAATTGTGAGATAAGATAATTGTGCATATTAGATAAGGTTTTTGAGAGAGTGGTTTATGATCAAGTTTATGCAGCGCTCAGGCAGTCTTTTAGTCCTTCGCAGCATGGGTTCCTTAAAGGCCGTTCAACCGTTTCCAACTTGGCTCTGCTTAATGACTTTCTAACTGAAAGGATGGATGATGGGGCACAAGTCGATGTCGTTTACACGGACTATAGCAAAGCTTTTGATAGAATCGATCATGACATCCTCAAAACGAAGCTTTTTAACAACGGCATTAGAGGTGACTTGCTACGCTGGTTTTCCTCTTATTTAGAAAACAGGTCCCAAGCTGTCGTTATCAGTAATTACATCTCAAGTTGGGTTTCGGCTCCTAGTGGTGTCCCTCAGGGTTCGCTGATGGGTCCTTTACTTTTTATCATTTATGTGAGCGACATCGACTCGTGTTTCCATTACTCAAACTTGCTATGTTTTGCTGATGATATGAAGATATTTTCTTCAATTTCATCATTGGATGACATGGATGCTCTCCAATCTGATCTAGCACGTTTGGACGAGTACTGCCAGATCAATAAATTGGATTTAAACCCATCAAAATGCTCCGTGATATCATTTAGTAGAAAACGCGTGCCACTCCCTACTACTTATATGCTCAAAGGACAGCTATTACAGCGATGTGATGGAGTGCGTGACTTAGGTGTATATCACGATTCTAAGCTTTTATTTAACACTCACATTGAGCATATAGTGGCTAAAGCCTCGAGGTCGCTCGGCTTTGTTATGAGACTTGCAGGTTGTTTTAAGAAAGCTAAAACCCTCAAAATTTTGTATTGCTCATTCGTGCGAAGTCACCTCGAATATGCGGCACAAATTTGGAACCCATGCTATAATAAATACATTGATCAAATTGAAAATATCCAAAAAAGATTCATTCGTTTTCTATGTTTCCGCCTCCGCATTCAATACCACTCCGTGAACTATTTAGATCTATGCAAAAAATTCCATTTGCAGCCACTTATAAATCGTCGAAGGGTGGCGGATTGTACATATCTCTTAAAAATTATAGCAAATGAGATTGATTGTCCTGATATTTTGCGTAAACTGCATTTCAATGTCCCCCAGAGATCAGTAAGATTTAACCCACCTATTTCCATACCCTCCTCTTCTTCTAATTATAGGCGTAATTCTTACCTAGTGCGAGCGAGCAAAGACCTTAACTCATTGTGTAAGCGATTCTCATTTGACGTGTTTACCACCAAAAGCTTTTCAGTGCGGAATCAGCTAAACCTTGACTTTTTCAAAAGTGAATAGTTTTACTGTTGTCCATTAGTGTTAGTGATTTAATAATCCTTTAACTCTTTAAATTTTCTGATTGTTGTGCGTGTTTCCCGTGATCCTTAAGATCTCTATAGATTAATATATTTCTAGCCGTGAGAACCTATAATTGGCTTTATGTAACATATTCAACTTCTGTATTCCAATCTTTGTATAGCTGTTGGTTTTCCATGTAAATAAATAAATAAATAACTTTGTATGAACGTACCTAGTACTTGGCTTCTGAGGAGTTTTTAGAGAGTCCACGATCTCCTGGTTGCTTTTGGAGTGTTTTATTGCATCAGTAGTAACGTGTAAGTTTTGGAGTACTGTCATCATGTTCTCCGGGATCAAAACCCATGGTTTAGTAAGTAAATCGAACTGAAAAATAATACATTGTCAATAAAATAATTTTCGAAATTAGAACCTAATGGTACCTTTTCCTATATGTACCTCCATCACGGCTCTGTAGCCGTGGTGTTCCAAAAAGTCCCGAACATCAACGTAAATATCATCATGAACATTTTCTTTTAACCATTGCAGAGCTTTTTTGGGATCCTGAGCTCTAAATTCTTCGGCTAATCCAGACTTCTCCAACTTCTGCACTATTTTGGCCAAAGCCACAGGTACTTCTGCTGATAACACGTCACCCGAGCTAAACAATGAACTTATTTCACTGCATTGTTCTGGAGTAAAATCTAAAAGAGACACGTTATTATTGCACAAAGTGCTTATCTATACACATTTAATCGTAATTTGTCATGAAGGGTAATAATAATCTCACCAAAAACATTTTCATGTAAAATGTTGCCAAGACGAGACCATATGGCTCGCACTGTTAAAAAGTTATCAGATCTCATGTAGAGAGCCCCAACTCTACAAGCCCTAACTTCACAAACATTACACCTTAGTCAAAATATGTGGATTGGTCGTTTTACTACCGTCACATAGGCGTAAGGTGAAAAATTTTATGTATTCATTGTTCATTACTTTTCTGATGTACAATAGTTCTTGTAATGTAACAAAACGTTCAAGCCACATATTTACCTACTGGGCCCACGTAGTCTAATAAAAAGAAAAACCTTCGATTCGAGAAAAAGAAGAAGATCCAAACCCAAGTTATGGAGGTTCAAAAAAACGACGAAGCACTTCAAAAAAAGATGGGTAGTGCCCTAGCGCTTCGTTTGGCTCATCTTGACGGAGGCACTACCTTGCTACCAGATTACCGGAATAGTTGTAAAGCATAAAATACTACCTGACTTTTCCTCCAAAAATATAGCCATGGCCACAATCTGGCTGGAAGTGCTTGCTGTGCTGGTAACAGCATGGTCGTGAGCAATGCGTTCCATTGTTTTTCTTGATTGCAAAAGAGCTTCAAAGAGCTCTTCGGGATTATCGCTTTCAATGTCAAAATTTCCAACACTTGCTTTCACTGCGTCATCAACTGCCCTTTTGGAAAATGCAAGACTCTGGAATTATTTTTTTTATTAGGTGGAAGTACTTACAAATACGTGTCTTAAAAAGTTTACTGTAACATACTAATTATCATGCGTGGTCGGAATATTGATAGGAGTGGACTTGCGGACTCTTGAATAAGTGGCTACTCCGAACAGCTACACCATTTATATTTATAAAACTACACGCATAAAAAAAAATTGTAAGCTGTCTATTAATATCAATATTAGATGATAAACTTCCTCTCTCCTACTTACTTATTTACTGTGCCCGACAGGGTCCATAATGATCTATATCATGTAAGTTACCACCTAAGCTCACATTGTGGAATGTAATAAAGTATTGAGTATGTTACATAAGCCTTAAAGCTACCGTGTAGTTGAGCTAAGGTAAGGTAACTAGTATATAATTCAGGATATTAGTGTGCGAATTTACAAAGTTAAATACAAATAAGGGTATGATTAAAATTTACAGTTTCTTATAGTGGGGTTTAAAACATAATCGTTTAATAAATGGTCAAATAATATAATGTTATTGACCTTTAATAAAAGGTAGATCCCCTCAATGTTGTCGCTCCACTGAGGCGGCCGCCTGTGATGCGCCGTCTTCAATATCTGCTCATCTGCTACTGTATGTCCATGGACAGCCATTTCCATCATACGGATATTTACACCTAGTTCTTTGGGAGTCTTCCGGTATAACGTCTGCAAAATAAAATTATTTTGAGTCTACCTAATCTGGCTCCGGACCTCCTGGGCTTAGTTTACACTAAAAAAAAATGCTTACATTGTACAGCGATAAGGCAACTCTATTGTGGGTTAATACTATGCCTTTGTCGTAGGTGGCGCTGAGACCCACCGTCTTATCCATACCAGTCGCCAACGGCGTAGTTACTATATCGTAACTCATCGGACTTAAAGCTTTAGGAAGAACCTGTAATCAGAACAGTAATTTCCCTGCGGCATTTCATTGCATAACAGAAAACCTCGTATAACTCTTAATACTTAGGAGCTGATATTATAGTTAGAATTCCTGCAAAAGGTTTTATTAGTAGTGCTGATCAATTATTATTATCATTATTATATACACAGATGCTTGTTATCTTGATGTAAGCACCGCACTTGCTTATAGGCCTACCCTGCAAACGCACTAAACGCACGGCACTTAACACAGGTGTAACAGGGGTTTAAGGGCATTTATGTTCAAACATACGTTTTCTAGTTATAATAATGGCTCGTACTGATTCCTCTTACCTCGCCACAGTTACCGAATGAAGTGATTTCGTCGTCTGCCATGACAGGCGAGTCCAGTTCAAAGAGTAACTCTTCCTCGGTCCAACGGTCCAGGGACGTGATGGGTCGTGCTTGCAGAAGGAATATCTCGTTCTAGGAACAAATAGTAGGTTTAAGCAATTTGTTTTCAACACTTCAAATATCTTCAAGAATCAAGATAGTAGTTGTATCTAGTAATAGTTAACTTTGGTAAAGTAGAGATGCAAGACGATTATGATCATCCATCTGTCTTTAAAACAAAAACTTGTACCCTGCCTGCTTATGCTTTCTACCTTTATTCCCAGTTTGGTTGGAATCGGCCCTATAGATAGGTACGTCTTTACTCTCTTTCAACCTGTCGTCATCTGTTTTTATTTCTTCATCTATAACACAATCCATTTTCCAAGTTTACATTCATTAACACATTACAAAATTGTCTGCATGGATTAATAAAAGTCACCTCTTTAACAGCCCACTCGATATCTCTGCCAGCGCCCCACAACTCTTCTTGAGACACTCCTATGGCCGCCAGTTTTAGTGTTTCTGCATCAGTAATACAAGCTACATTCCTTTCTTCCTCTGGCACATCTTCCATAGCTATGCCACTGCCCTCTGTCCTAACTCGGCGACTTTTGGATCCCAACTCTTTCTTCCATATAGAGAGCTGACCTTCCCTGGTCCTCTTTACTATTAAGGTATCAGGTTCTACTGCACCGGATACAACACTCTGTAAATAAAACTTTGATGATTATATCTAAACCAATTTTGCAGGAAAATGTTTACAAGATCTTTAAATACTTTCATCTTGGAAACAAAGTCTTTGAAATTTTATATGTTCACCAAGATGAGTAGGTATTAGTACTTAGTGAAAATGGCGTAATTTCTACTCAAAAGTCAGTGTTCAGCAGTGTCGTAGCAGTCTGCAGTTTTTAAAAAAAAATAAAGTACCTCGCCGAGTCCATAGTTAGCGGTGATGAGCAGTCTTGACGGGTCCCCGTGCGTGGGGTGCCGTGTGAACATGACGCCGGCCGCGCGTGGCGTGACCAGCGCCTGCACCACCACGCCACCGCCGCACAAACATGGCTGCCCGTTCTGTCTGTACCACGGATATTATATATTTCATACATACCTAATTATGATGGATTTTTTTTTAAGTCACCAACGTTATTATTTATGTCGATTACTCTACAATAATTCAGTTTAAAATATTTTTATGAATATCACTTCATAACACAATGGTCATATGCCTAGCCTTTTTTCAACTATACTGGGGTCGGTCCAGTTTAATAGGGTGCAGTTGAATACCAGGGTTTTGAATGGAGCAACCAGCTGGAAAAAAGAATGTAAGAAAAAAGTTAACGTCACTTACCTGCGATAGTAAGTGCTGGTGAAGGCAAACATTGAAGCCCAGCACTTTTGGACTCCCTCGATGATGTCACTGTCGCTGATACAGCCGAGAATTGTTTCGTTCTGCCCGGCAGCAGATAACTCTTCACTGTCTTCTCCTACGGCTGTTTAAAAATAAAGCTGACTCACGAAGTAAGGACATTCCTTATTCTACTAGTACAGACAGCGTCATCAAGTGGTTACCCCCTATCCAAATAAATTTTAATGTGTGGGGGGTAAGCAGTTGATGACGCTGTTTGTACCTCATCATCATCATCATCACCATCATCACCATCATCAGCCGATAGACATCCATTGTTGAACATAGGCCTCCCCCATGGAATGCCACAACGAGCGGCAACCTGCCGCTTGCATCCACAGTTACCCGCGACCTTGACAATGTGGTCGGTCCATACGGTGGGAGGTCTACCAACGCCGGGTCTGTACCTACTTAGCAATAATTAAATTTCTCTTGCCTACTTACCAGATGATCGAACGGCAAAACGTAGTTCAGATCCTAATTTCTCTTCAGCAGCAGTAATTCTTAATTCCTTCATGTTAATCAAAATTTCATCTCGGACGTCTCCCTTTATTTCAGTCGTTACAAACAGTTCAGATGTTCTGAAATTATAATAAACTCGTTCAGTTAAAAGAACTCTTACTTCTTTTCTTACTAATTTTAAAATATTGGCATAAACAACATACTTTTTACATAATTCTTTAAACGTAGTTTCGTTATAATTTTCATTAGCAGCCTCAATTTCACGGATTGCGGCCAACAATTGAGGATTTACTTCTAGATGCTTTTCCAGAGCTTTAGTGGTCAGGCAGAATCCGGGTGGCACTCGGTAGCCCTGCAATTGTACCATAAAAAATAACGCCTATAAGTAATTGTTGCACTTATAAATGCACTATTAAGAAATCCCTATTGTGAATGTATTGTGTAAACAATTGTTAGCTACCCTAAATAATTCAATAGATAAATTCCGAAAAAAAAACGATCTGACCAAACTAAATAATGTACAAAAATGATACCTCATCCTTCTGCATAGAAGCCAGCAAAGCCAACGATGCTCCTTTGCCTCCTACATACATTGGACATCGAGCGGCGACATTCTCAAAGGAAACGCAATAACCCACTTCACCGGCATTCTTTTCCGTCCACCAGCGCAGGCGTGGTGGTCCAGTGATATGCGAAAGTGATCGTGATACTACTTTGAACACAAAAGTTTTAGTTATCATACGAAAAACTTAAATCCATAGCTTATTTTACTGTTCATTGCATACCTGAAGTTTCATATCCAAGTTCTAAGATGCCAGTACCCGGTATGCAGTTGATGTCAACATGCATAGTTCGATATACTACTTCCTGTTGGTAAGCGTCCCCGCTTAATAACTTCCCGCCATCAGCGTTAATTCTTAGCACCAACTTCAGATAACTGTTATCAGCTGGAATATCAAGATTGATTTTTATTGGTTTACACACAGGTTCAAAGATGTTATGACAGAAGTGTTGACACCTCGACGTCCGACATAACACAGTTTTAGGTACTATTAAAACAGAGGGCAGATGGACATAACATCATTGGCAGATTTTTTGTTAACATACGCTTGGATATTTTTACATTTACGATTAAAAACAAGCACAATCTAAAAGATACTCTATAACTTACTGCTCACATTTATCGTGTATACATCAGGCAACCCGTCAGGTCGCTCACAGAAGTCCGACATCACTATATCGGTGGCGGTTATTGCCTTCGTCGTATAGTCTGGGAATCTTACAAAGCCTGAAATGCAACTGGAAAACAAATGTTATCTTAACCTGGAATGTCTATGTCGTGAGTTATTAATTAGGCAAGGATTCCAGTGATGAGTTAAAAAAATCAGTCAAAATACTCACTGGGTCAATTCATTTCTGTACGATAAGCATCGTAGTTGCACGGCGGTTCCATCTCTTGCCACCGCACTTATATCGACGGATCGTCTGAGACCCTCATATCCTCGGGGTGACCATCTCCGCTCCTTCACCCCTCGAGTCCGCAAGAACACACTTTTGTCCACAATTCCTTCCTCATCAAAGGATTCGAAACGACCTTGTGCCGCTCCCCACTGAAACCAACCACCTTCCTCCGACTTGCTCCTGTAAACGTAGTTATTGTGGTTCTATAATATTGGTAACCATTCCACTGGTTTCCTCCACGTTTTATTTAACCTTGAGAACATGCAAATCGTTTGTGTTAAACTTCTATCAATAATCAGTAATGACTATATTTATCCTATGAAATTAACTTACAGTATATAGGGCCACTGGTCGTCTCGCCACGACTCAAGGGCCAATGCCTCCGCTGCTAGCTTATTGCTCCAATCATCGGGGTGTCGGATGGGGAGCGTAACAGAGCCCCAACTAAAAGTAACATCAAATGTTCTCTTATAAATCCAATATGAGATAAGTATTGAACTTTGCGTGATTACTCACTTACTTTAAGGTTGAACATAATCAGATTATGAAACAAAAGGCAGAAAAACCGCGCGGAACGCGCGAGTGAAACCAAAAAAGCAAATACAACTTCAAAAGCGAATACCTACAATCTCGTGATTGTCTGCGCTTTGTATTTGTATTAATGTATTTTTATTTGTTTTTTTTCAACGACCCGGTGTTTGTGCTATACTGGCTCGTGTCAGTACAGCACGAAGCGCGTTGTAGGTTTTCGCTTTTAAATTTGTATTTGCTTTTTTGGCTTCACACTCAGTGTTCCGCGCAGTCTATCTGCCTTTTGTTTCATAATCTGAGGCTCCAACATTAACAGCTTGCCTGGTAATACTGTGTTTCTCCAGAGCCTGTCTACTGAAGATTTTTGTGTGCGTTCCTGCACTGGCTTTCGTTTTTTTAATTTCAATATCTAGTACTAGGTGCGGAAATTACTTACACGACGTTCAGTTTTACATGCTGTGTGACTCCGTCTTCTACTCTTGTTAAAAGTCCATTATATAGAAATCTGTATCGTTCACGATCTTCTAGAACTTGGAACTTAAGGCCAGCAGCGCTCCAACCACCCTCGACTTTCTCAAATTCACATACTGCTGTATCTGGATGCTCTGGATTCATATGAACCGCGAAACACAAAAATAAATCAAATAGGTATCTAGTAATTTTCAAGAATATATCTCATGTTTCTCACATACGAGATATAATTTTTGAAGGTTACGCAGAGTAAAGTAACCGGGGATGAGTGATTTGAAAGCTCTGCGGTTATTACTATACCTAATCAAGATTGAAGCTCAAGATACTAAAAGTTGATATCCGCAAAGTACCGCATATCACTTAAGATCGGGTGAATTGCGGTCAAACGCAGGCATATTGGAATATAAAAAGTACCCTCTAAATTGCTTCATGTTTAATATTGTGAATTGTGTAATTGATGGTATTCCGATAAGATATTCGCAGTGGAAAATATTGCGTGTTCAAAAATTTACAATAAACTTAAATTAAAACTTTAGCGTTTTAGCCTCATAACACAATTATTCACTAATTCAGAAAGTGGATGATGGTGATATTAGTAACAAGTAAGTTAAGAATTAACAACTACTTACGCGGTAGCTTATAAGTAGTACCATCAGGTAACTTGACGTGCACCACAATTTCTGCGAGCGGCCTCCGACAATACACTTTGCGAATGGCGAGCAGCAGCGCAGAACCATCGGAGTCGGTCGTCCGCACAGCGAAGCTGTCCCATCCCTGGTACTGCAAGTCAGGCCGAGGCAGCTCGTCCAGGCGTGTCGGCTTCAGCTGCGACTTCCAACGGCGCACGGCAAAGCGCGCGAATAACAGCCGCAAGTAGTAATTCCAGCCTAATATAATTGAAAACTTTGGGTAAGCGTAGGACATAGCATCGTGCCGTAGGGCATCCCACAACGCCCTGCGGCACGATGGACCGACGATTTGAAGATGGTGGCTGGCAGCGGATGGATGCGGGCTGCCCAAGACTGGGTTGGTTAGCGATATCTGGGGGAGGCCTACCTCCAGCCAGTAGCGTAGCTGGGCGTGGGCAAAGTGGACCCTCGCCCACGACCTCGCACTTAAAGGGGCCTCACGAGGCCCAAACAATAATGAAAAGAAAATGAGCGCTGTCTGGCTGTTGAATGTTGGGTTGGTTGGTTGAAATGCGAGTCAGGTCTTTGGCTTTTGGCACCTAGGAACCTAGGACTATGTTTGACTACATTTCTTTTCGCCTCGCTGCTTCCAGCTTCCTCCTGTTATTTCTCCTGTTTGCTATGAGGAAGCTGTCAACAGCCTCGGACACCACGGCCTGTCTGTCTGATCTGCAGCCGGAGTGCAGGTCGCATAGCGTGGCATAGGAATGTCGTTTTAGAACCCAACGGCTTGGCTCGCGACAATGGCAAGAGACAGCATGTCTCTGTTTCCTTGGAAGGTGGGTTGGCCGTTAGTGTGGGACGCTAAGTGCGTCCATAGTCTTGCGCTATCCCATCTTCCTAGTTTAGTTTGTTGTGCTGGTGCTTGTGCTCCGGCTGCAGATTTCAAACGGCAAAAGTAGTATACCTTGGTTATAACTTTATTTTCGAGGACTCTCGGGTCGAGGGGTCCGAGTGCTCCTCTTCTTTTTAGGTTGATTGACACTTCCCGTGATTCAAGAGCTAGTTTTAAGCTAGGTGCCGCCAGTCTTTTGGACACATTCCCAGATGACGACGATGTGGAGGAATTTTTTGATGCCTTTGACCTAAAACGCACTTGCGGCTGGCCACGGTGCAGCGTGCCGTTGCGGCAAGCTACACTTCAATTTTTAAATGAAACCGCATGATATGCATATAAATGCTTGTAATTGACGACGACTTGCAGCGGACCGCAATAGAACCGAGAAGATACGGTTAGCCGGAATACGTAGGTCATAATATAGGTATAATTTTTACGTACTTTAAAAAAAACGCTATCGATATTTTCTGATATCTAAAACCTATAGAGCTTGAATATTAGGTGCGTTTCGAGGAATAAGATAATAATATTTTTAATTGAATTTCTTAAACGCACCTGACTGGTGCGTTTTGAGGAATACTTTAGGTGCACTTCATTGGGTGCATTCAAAATTGGTGCGCTTCGAGGAATACCCTCTTTTTCCAAATCTAAATACTTTTCAATATTCTTCCACCGCGCATTTATATTTTTTCACTGTTATGAGTAGGTATGTCGTGTCACAACATTTTTGTTAGTATATATCTAGTGGGTAAATCTTGGGAACGAAAGAAAAGGGGCCTCGCTGATGCGACTTCGCCCACGTCTATATTAGTCCATAGCGTGCCTCTGCGTTCAGCAGTGGACGGCAATAGATATGTATGATGATGATGATAAATAATAAGGCCATTTTTGCGCAGTTAACTAAAGCTGAAGTTGAAAGTAGGCAGTAACATAGATTTTTTCCCGCAAGTTGGACAAGAGGTTTAAGCTACGCCTACGTTCTGGGTTATAATACGTGTGCCTGTTTTAGTATCTACTATACTATCACTAGAACATTAACTAAATAAAAAGGACGCCAAAAGGCTTACGATACAGTTTAAGGGGCTATTAACGACTTTTACAGATTTTAAACTGACAATCACGTCAAAATAAATATGTTAAACTAGATCATTCTCTTAGGAACATTCTCTTCGTCCGCACCATCCCATATCTTCCCGTGGGTGTCGTAAGAGGCGACTAAGGGACTTACCAGAGAAAAGGCAGCAGCGTTCTCTGTGCCTTTGTAACAACCATACTGCGATCGCCAATCCGCCTGCCAAGCGTGGCGATTATGGTAACCCCCCCCCCCCCCTTGGGGGAGGCCTATGTCCAGCAGTGGATGTCTTTCGGCTGAAATGATGAACATTCTCTTAATCATTTAGTATGTGAATATTTTTGATTATATTCATATTAAATAGTTTAATCAACTCGCGAAGTTGTGTCTGACGCGGACAAAACATTGACAATCACACAAAATCGAATACGATTCTCTGGTCTCCGTCGTATATCGTCGCCTTAACAAATTGCAAAAATATAGTTAGGTACTTACCTACTTATACAACAAGATACATATTGACCTAACTTGAGTTAACTAACTTATGAGTGCCTGATAGGTCAACAAATTGAAATTCAAAGTTATGATCACATTTCATCACATTTGCTGCTAGATGATGCCAATCCAAACTAAGGGACTTTTAATAAATCGTAGCATGGCAAACCATGAGCTTAGGTAAGATATTCTAGAATCGTTACGTACGTGCCAGTTACGATTATCACTCAATTTAATACTTAGCTCAATTTTTTCAAGTTTTTAGCGGGTTATATCATAACCCGCTAAAAAGTTAACACAAATTGCGAATCACCTCGTCCAGTAAAGTGGTACACACGGACATACGGAAAGCAATGAAGGTCAACTAACAATTCGGTTTTTTAAATAAAATACCTAATGGTTGTTGTGGGTTAGCTTTTACGGTTGGTTAGATATTAGTTGAAAATAAAATCGGAACAGGTGTAAAGAAGTTATTACTTACGAGGGGTGTTTAATAAAAAGTGAGAATGAGTATGACGCAATTGTCTTTTATTAAATGTTATTTTATTTTTCGACGTAGTCACCTTTCAGGTTTATACACTTTGTACATCTTTTTTCTAAACCTAAAATTCCCTTTCTAAAACTATCTAGGTACCTAATCACTTAAAAAATCGTGTACGGCGGCGACTACTGCGTCATCATCTTAAAATTTCTGGCCCCCGAGATGTTTCTTTAACCGCAGAAATAGGTAGAAATCACTAGGGGCAAGGTCCGGTGAATATGGAGGATATTCTATCAAATCGAAGCCAGCTTCTTGAATGGCAGCCATCACAACTCTCGACTTGTGCGCTTATCTTGTGGGCATTATCTTGGTGAAACAAAACAACTGTAGCTAGTTTGACATGCCGTTTCTTGAGTACTTCCTTCCTCACGCAACTTTGTGTGTCTTGAGTGGCTCCATGATTAAGGTATTCGATCAATACTACCTATACCACCCCTTGGCTGTCCCAGAAAAGAGAGCCCATGATCTTACCGGGGCAGATGGAATCACCTTAAATTTCTTCGGCGTTGGAGATGACGGTCTCTTCCAAGTCATGGACTGTTGTTTCGTTTCAGGGTTATATTATAATGGTTTCATCTACAGTTATGAATCGAGTCAAAAACGGTCAGGATGTTGTTGTCACAAATCCTTGTGAAAGCTTTGGGAAATTCTCAGTTCTCAGTCTCGTTTGTTTCTGCGCGTCAGAAAGTATTCTGGACACCCAGCGCGCTGACACTTTTTTCATACTCAAATAGTCGTGTATATTGTTATGGACACTTCCTATCGAAATCTTTACTTCTTCAGCTATAAAAAGAACAGTAACACGCCGATTCGTCCAAAACAATATTTTCAATATTTTTAACCATTTGTTCAGTCACTGTCGATGAAGGGCGTCCCTTGCGTGGGTCGTCTTAAGTGGAAGTTCTTCCTCGCTTGAGCTCAGCACACCAATGCGCAACCGTAGAACATGGAGGAGCATTAACCCCTAATGTTGCTCTCAAGTCTTGATTTACCTACTCGCTCCGCTCGGGAGTTGACACTAGAATCCTTCGTTTTGCTCGGGATTCAATACGGCGAGCAATACATAAGAAACTACTTTATCCCCTTGGTGCATAATCTACTATTATTGCTGGGACAAACAACTTTTAATTTGGTAAATAGATATAAGTACGTACCTACCTACCTATAATAAAAAACTCCCCGCTGTTTTTGTAACAACTACTTACTACTATGTTGTATTACAAAAAACTGTTTTGTACACCCATGATTACGAATGTATAAATATAGAACCGTATCTACGTAGGATGAGGAGGATACAATAAAAATTGTAACATTCTAATTCTTAAAAAAATTACATGGTAGTAGTTTGACTTTCAACATCATCATAACTTAACTAGCTGTAGCCGTAAGTCATCCATGCTTAAATAAACTAGATGGTTCCCAAGTCCCTACCTACTTACTTAAGATCCGCAAATCCACAATACAATAAAATTAATATTCGTGATAACAATAACCGTGACTCTTTTTTCGGCTCTTATCTTTCTACACCAATTGGTTATTTTTATTTGGTATTGCAATTAGACAGGCCAATATTACAATTACAATAATGCCGCCTTAATTGGATATTACAAAATCGACTTTATTTACTTTATTTACATTTTATTTTATCGAAATAAGGCGAATATTTGCACAAATACGCCATGTGAAGTGCCGGCATAACTCAAACGCTATTACAAAATTATAGTAGGTAGGACGTAACTGCTTTTTTGCTACATTTCAATTCTTATTAAAACTAAACGCATTATGTATGAAGAAACGTTTTGATCTGCTAAGGAACGAAGAAAAGAAGGAAAGCCGTTAGCCGCGGTAATTTTGCAAAATATCGATATCCGCACTGTGAGTTTCTTCGAGCCAAGGCTATTGATTAAAAATAAAAAGTATCTAGTCTACCTAATTGACATATCCAAGGAATAAAAATAATAAAGATTAAGTAAAAAAGCATCTACCTAATAGTTTTATGTACCTACCTATACCTACCAACTTAGGTGTGGACACAGAATCAACCACCAATAGGTACCTATCTAATCAAATATAATCGTTTGTAATCGTCTATGATAGCTTTCAGCCACGTTCAATTATATCTGGCATATCTAACTACCTATTTATTAGTAAATACCTACCTAATATCTCATAATTAATCACTTCTTGTTTTAATTCCCAATACTTTATCCGTCACCTTCGCGTGACTTGGATCAATTAGGTACAAAGCACAGAAATATAAAAACTAACAACTTCTGTCTTAGGTATATCCTATCTTTGGTACAGACCCTCAAGTAGGTACTTTCATCACAAGTTACCTACAATGTAGGTAGGTAATAGGTAGGTACTACATAGTCTTCTTTTTATTAATTTACAAATAAATTAAGACGTTGTTTTAATGTAGGAAGTATTACTTACCAAATTCTCGATAGTGTCCCTTATTTGGTTTTTGCTTCTTAATAAATACTAAATAAAACACTATAGCGCCGGTTATCAATCCAGACTGAAGGAGGACATCATATATATCCATTTTTAACTTCTCTACCACACGATTTACATTTAGTAAACAAACAATTTGTGATCACGTTCAATGTTCAATGTCAGCCGCCGTTAGAGACCTTGCTATTGATAGAGCGAGAGCCAAGAGGACGAGCTTGTGTCACGGTATTTCCGTGCTTGTGTCGAGACTATCAAGAACGTAGTGTTGACATCATAGCTGACATGTCCCTAATCATCGTTGATAATAATTAATAATCAACTCGGTCGCACACAGGTACCTGGTTTAGTCGCGAATTGCAGGTGTTACGACTGTATTAGACATCTTTGATCTTAATCCGGTATAGCTTACACAGATATCGTATTGTTATCATTGGTATTCGTAAAATAGCTATTATTATACCAACATAATAATATTAGGAGTTTATCAATCACCAGATTTTGCCCGCGATCTCGTCCGCGTGAATTTTTTGATGGTAAAATATAGCCAATAGCACTCAGGGATAACGTTGCTTCCTATTGGTGTAAAAATTAATAGAAAAATTTAAATCGGATGAGTAGTTTTGTAGATGACCTACAGAGTTTACCTCTTTACAATATTAGAATAGATAAATAATGATGATATAATAATGTAAGTGTATGAAATATCTAGTTAGGTAATCATAAGTCTGGCCCGAAAGACGTTTTCCTGTCTCTATAGGTACCAAATCTTCCATTCTTCGTGATTTTTTAAAATTTATTCACCGTTTAAACTTTCCACAATTATATTTTTTTAGCCTGTTTTTGTGCCCCACTGCTGGGCAATGACCTCCCTTTTCTCCTTCCAAACTTCCCGATCTGGTGCGATCTCTGCCCACGTTAGCCCCGCAAATATGGTCAGATCGTCACACCACCACAAATATTGCAAAACCAAATTTAGCCAAATCGGTTCAGTCGTTCTCGAGTTTTAGCGAGACATCAATTTATTTTTATTTTACAGAAGATTACTTTGATAAGCCTTTGTAGATGTGGTACCTAAACAAAATTTAAAAATCATCATGACTCTTCAATAAGTAATCATGTTGATGTGGTTCCAAAGTTTTATAGGTAATTATCTTAAGATAATTTATCTGGACACAAAGGGGAAAGTGGAGAAGTCTTGAGTCTTGACTCTCCCACCAGCATCAGACTTCCATAAGTGTGAAGCCCGATCGCACGCGGCGCTTTACAGGGATAGGTTAGATATACGAATAAGAGGTACCTATATAGGTTCCTAGGTTCCTAGGCACCATATACGTTACCGGAAACATACTTTAAAAAAATTAAAAACTTTTTTGAAAAAAGAGAACCTCCTTCAAAATAAAAACTAAAAAGTGATAAATAACTTTAGCACAGAACACACATGGCTTTAGTTTCGGAAGTCGGTGGCTTTGTTCTATTTGTTGTTTTGTATTGCCACCGACTTCCGAAAATAAAGTCGTGTGTTCTCTTTTTTCAAAAAAGTTTTTATTTTCCACTTTTTAGTGCCCCCTTACCACCCAAATCCATTAAGGAACGGCAACACAGGTATTATACAACACAGGATTGAAAGTCCTCCAAAGAAAGAAACGAAAACGTCTTCTCGGGTTTTGCTGTTTTTTTTTTCAGAAAACACTGAATAAATTTCTGTTTGTTGTATACTCAAACCTTCTCCAGAATGTAACAAACACTTTTCTGAAAACCGCATCAAAATCGGTTCAGCTAAACGGGAGATAATCGCGGACAAACATACATACATACAAACATACGGGTCGAACTGATAACCTCCTTTTTTATGAAATCGGTTAAATAAGAGTCGAAATTCGGCAGAAACGACCTTCGGGGCACTCGGTGTTACCAATTAAAGGAACGAACGTAACGTGTGCCAATTGCTGAATTGTTCATTGAAGAACGTTGTAGGGTACACCATACAACGTTCTTCAATGCATTAAAACAAACAATTATTTACTTTCTTTGATATCGAATCTGTAACTTGACTTTTAATTGTCAATAAATTACGTAAATTAACTACCTAGATACTAATATACTAAACTAACTTCCACCCGTGACTTCGTCTGTGTAGAAATCAGAATTAAGCCAAAGTCCTAAATTATCCCACTGGTACACCGTAATAAAATTATATTATTATCAATAGAGCTATCAGCTAATTCCGTACAGCCGTGAATGTGTTTTAAAGAGTAACAAAAATCCATCCTTCCTCACTCACAAAGAATATCATTAATAATATCCATTCCTTACTTCTTTATGCTTCCTCTTCACAATCGGCCATGATTACACGCGAGCATGATCGTGTGGACGTGTACTTTTTTCAGTGTAGTCCGATTTCGATTATTCTTTCTTTTAATTAATAGTGTATACCTCAAAGTTGGTCCCTGTTTCATACTGGGCCCAGTCTATGTAAAGACAAAAATCCGTAGAATCCGGGAAAAATACAGATAATTCATTTAAATGTATACTGTTGTGGTAGTAATTTAACAATAATTTTTATGAATTTTCAACATGGCGTCACTCTGATTTCGCTACTCTATAAACCATAGATCGACCATTGATCATAGAAAGAGAACTGTCAGCTGTCAGTGTCACAACAGTCTCACTTCAGTCACTTTCGTCTCGTTTTGTTTCTAGTTTTTAGAGTACTTTAAAACAACCTCCCTTTCGTTTTTTTTTATTTAACACCGTTTCTTTCCCATCTGTTTACCTGGCTATCTACAAATAGACGCAGGAAATCAGAATTATAAATGTCAAACGTCATTAATCAATCAAAATGACAGCTTACCGCCATGACTGCTTTTTGTTGTGTGTTGCAATTTCAAGTGCAATTTCTTGTGTTTTACCTGCTCACAAAGCTATTTTAAATTAATTGGACAGTTGAGAACTATTTAAAATGTGTTTCCCTATTATTAAGTATGGTGTACAAGGACTGGGCCCAGGTTCCATACATTTTGAAACAACTCCTTTTCAAGAAATATCCACAGGGTAAAAAATTAAGGGATGACTGACATTTCTTGGTGTCACAGTTTCGTAATTAATTTGTATGATAAGAAATAGGCACTAAAACAACTTTTTTACAAAAATGACAAGTGCCTTCAGAAAGTAAAAAATGAGGTACTTTAAATTCGCAAGTCAGCGACTTTGGTTAGTTGTTTTGTATTGCCACCGACTTGCGAATTTGAAGTTCATCTGTTCTTCTTTTTATTTCACAACTTTTTATTCAGTTACCATTGATAAAATGATTGTTGGAAATCAAATTAATAGTAGCTGCAGCTATAACCTCCACTTCACGTCCATCTTGAAGGCTTGCCGCTCAATCAACTATAGTAGTCTTTGCGCTCAATAAATGATCACGGACGATCGTGTGGATGCTTGCACGATGATCGTGACGATTAAAAACCTTGCCGATCACCAGTGAACGGAAATAAAACATTCCGTTTTATTTCCGTTCACTGGCCGATCACAGACGATTAACGAGTGTCGATCATGGCCGATTGTGTAGAGGAGGCATTCGATCTTTTATACTACGCAACGGATTTTAATGCAGTTTTCAGCAATAGATAGAGTAGGTAATTCAAGAGGAAAGTTTATACGCTTAGTTTGATCTACTTTGCAGGCGTGCGAAGCCGGGGCGGGTCGCCAGTCCATACTTTATTTTTTAATTATTATAGTAAATGCGAAAGTAAGTGCTCTTTCAATTTATGCGTTTCGTGCGACGCTTTCACGATGAAACGGCTGAACCGATTTTGATGAAAGGCATGAAAATAGCTTGAACCCTTAATCCGCAACTTCGTCTGCATCCACGATAACCGACATTCCCGCGGACGAAGTCGAGGGCAAAAGCTAGTTAATAATTAAACTACTAGTTCTTCGTAAAATCATGAGGCAAAATATAGAAAATAATTGGACGAGTACATTTTTTTTAATAGGTACGGTCAGCAACGAAAGTCGATTAACACTTTAGATTTTTCAATCATAATTCTTGAGAAGAAGGAAATACGGACAAAGTAGAAAATCAAGATAAAATAAACTCTTGATTATGACCTGAAATACTGTAAAGTATTACTTACATCGTATTAGTTTTTGTGTCTTTTTAGAGGATATGAAAATGTAATAGTTGTTAATCTACTTTTGTTGCTGACTGTACTGCCCAGTGTCTATGGGTAAAAGGAGATTGTTAATTAAAAAAAGGTACTGTACTCTTCTGCTAAACAAATGTTTCTTCTTTAGTCTCGTGCATGCAACTGTCTGTGGTGCCTTTCTTGTCACTTTTATTAACTCATCTCGCTTATTACGCCAGCGATTCTTAGTACTTACTAACTCATTTTTAAAAAAATTGCATAGATTTAATTATTTGTCTGTGATATTACTCACACCACAATGTTAACCACCTTTCTTCTAAGAAATATTTGAATTATGGCTGGACAATGAGGGATAAAATAAACAAAGCTTATTTATATAATAATTAAATACATAATTTTATTGCGCAATGTAATCCACATGAATCGATTCCATTCATAAACTAACAATAAATTAATAAGGTTCAAGCCTCATTTAAATAATAGTAGGTAAGTTCATGAGATAATATGACACATAAGCTGAACCTCTTCTAACACTTGATGTGCCATACATACAGCAGAATACATTTACATTATTAATAACGGCAAGCAACAAGACAACCTTTACACGTTATGTATAAGGTAACTATATTTATTTTCTAACTAGAAGTTACATTACTACTATGCTATATATTAATGTCTAACAGCTTTGTGTATATAGGTCAACAGACGATAGCGTAAAGTTATCTATGTTTGTCTACAACATTATAAGAATGCTATATGCCTCGTATACACCTGAAACAATGTTGAGCAACAATCGCACAACATTGTTGGCAACATGTTCTTTTGTTTACCATGAATACGAAACTTTAAGGCCTGTGCAGAGAGAGCACCAATATACTTGAGTAGTTCATAAGCTAGAAGATGTAAATTTCATGCAAGATATAATTTCGCTCGGCTTTTATATTCTGCATGAAACTAAGCAATTTTCAACTCTATTCGTATTGTTATGTAGTAACCAATAATCAAGGAAAAATGCTCGCGCATATTGCCGCTGTCTGCTGGCGGTACCCTTAATATGTTGCTAGGAACACTACAACATTCCATGTTGCCAATAACATTGTTTCCAGTACCTAACACAAAAACATGTTCATGCAACCGTGTTACGCAATTTTGTATCCAGTGAATTCAAGGTTTGATGGGTGAAGTATTAAATATTTACTATAAAAAATACGGTTCGATAAATGTTTCAAAAGCTCCCATATGCTGTAAATGTGAATAATCTACCCCAAGCTTATTTTCCTGCTTAAAAAAATAAATATATCTAAATAAATAAATTTTACTATCTAACATTATAGCTCCGATTATTGTGATGGGGCAATATTTATTACAGTACATTAAATTAATTTAGTAAATGCATTTAATTTATTTTTCTCTTTATTTAATTTTCTAATCCTCAATTTCAAAACATTTTCATGTCCTACGTAATAACGTAATTGTAATAGGTATGTAGATAAAATCGAGGTAATACATACAACTCTATCTATCATAATAGGTACCTACACCACACAATCTACATAATATTTAATAAGTCCACGTGCATTTATATGCATCAATCACTTGTTAGACAATTGTCTATAAATAAATATAGGTAGGTACTCCAGGTAAAGAACTCGCTTCCCGCAAACCACAGAATCGCTGATGACATTGAATAATGCACTTATTTCCAGTGACGTAAACTTCAAAGTTGTGCAATAATCAAGCGCGTAATCACGATTGAATTTTAAAAAATGTTATCAGAAAATACTCTACTCTGTGTCTGCGCTAAGCTTCATAGCCATTTATTGTAATCTGAGGAATAACTGCGAGACTCAAGACTTTATTGATTGATTACTGATTACTTATTTACATAATAAAAGTAAACTTTAGATTTACCTACACTTCATGTGTTTTCTTACCCACAGTACACATACGACAGATCATGAAATCATGTGTATTGATTTCGATGGAATTTGGCGGATAGGGAATGTACCCCAAGACGATGACAGGATATTAAATTTCTTATCCACTCTTACAAAGCAGCTCATTTATTAACATCTATGCGGGTTTCAAAAGTCTACACTGGTAAAGGGAGCGTAGGGCCCGGCCGCAACACAACGCATTAGAATGCGTCATCCTACATCACTTTCATACATTTTGTATGGAGCACCCCCACATTAGATGTGGACCGAACCGGGTTTCACTGTATTTTATTGTGATGCGCTGTAGCCCGATGCATAATAATTCAGTAACATTCAATCTAATTACCTAAGCAATCGCGTAACATTATGCTAATATACAAAAAACGTTCAATACTATAACAATGTTTTACAATAAGTATTTACACAAACCAATATAAATAAATCAAATATCGAATTGTATAAGAATGTTTACGCCGCACGGTACATACAAACTTTCTAGTTCAAAATCTTAGAAATGTATGAACCGATTTTAAATAAAATAATTGGTACCTAACTAACCAAGGGCCTGTGTCCACTAGCGGTATGGACGTACGGTACGGCACGCATTGAAAAGTAAAATTGAAATTACTATGACAATCATCGTAGGTGTATTCAACTAACTTAATTTTGTACAATACGGTCAACGTAACTTGGCGCGTCTGAAGTTAGCTGTTTGGCTGCGCAATGGAACTTTTAGGAACGAAATTGTCTACTGCGCAGCTAATCGGCTAACTTCAGACGCGCCAAGTTACGTTGACCGTACTGTACCTACGATGATTGTCAATGAAATTTCAATTTTATTGTCATAACTTTAAGTTATATGCCTGCAGTACGAGCTCTGGGTAGAGCTGAAGTATAGACGCCAGCGCATCAAGACATACTAACCTGTAGTTTTTTATTTTTTTTCCAATTGAATATGAACTCTATCATTTTGTTATAAAGTTGAAAATCGATCAAAGTAATTTGACAGATTGTTGTAGCTTTATGTGCTGGCCTCTGTACAATATTCAAGTAATATGAAAATGTCGACCAAAGGGCGCCAAAAGATAATCTAGCTCTAAGCTGAACAAGGGCTAAGGCTGGCGTTGACTGTTTTCCTATTCGTCGGATAAAAGCCCTGCCCTGCCGTTCCCTCAGTTGGAGCAGGCCCTAACTGGTTCAAGATTGAAAGTTACATACACAGGGTTGAAGGACGAACGTGGCACAAAATTTACCATGGATCAATAAGTACACGATTCTAGACCCAAAGGCGATATCATTTTTCATCGGATTTAAAAAATATCGCTGTTCTATACAAAAAACAACATCACACAGAAGGAGGTCTAGAATTATGTACCTACTGAACTGAATTCATAGTAAAATTTTGTGACACGACGGCCCTTTCCACCGGGTACACCGTGCGGCATAAACAAAAATTGTCTATGTTTAGAGTAAAAATCACAAAGAATAATGTATGGACGGACCATCGGAACATCCACCTTAAGAAGTAATCTCTTCAGTCACATAACACGAGAATGGCTAGACGCGCAATACTTAGTTCCGTACGCTTCACTGACTATTCAGTAAAGCGTGATCATCAGCGCATCGCAGAAATCTGTTGAGTAAAAATATGTTATGACGGGTTACGAGGTCTCTCGCTCTCTCAGACCTGTGCAATGCGACGTCGCAACGCAGTTTTGTGTAAAAGCCCTTAAGAGTCTAAGAGCTTGTACCCAAACTGCGTTGCGCTGTCTTAGCGTTAGACTGACATTGTACAGTCAGCGACAAAAAAAATACGATGCACAGCTTTTCAACTTTTCATGTAATAGCTAAGACTTTATTTATCTTTATTTTGCATCCTTAACGTATAATTTTGCTCAATAATTATGATTCCAAAATCTTAAGTGTTAAGCGACTCTTGGCGTTGACCGTACAGATTGTCGTTCTATCAAGATATCGTGTGTAGGTACTATGCGGAAAATGATTGCATTTAAAAAAAATTGCTGCCAAAACGCACTTTCAACCCTTTGGCCTAAAACGCACTTGCATGCAGCGTGCCGTTGCGGCAGGCTGCACTTAAATCTATACTAATATTATAAAGCTGAAGAGTTTGTTTGTTTGGTTGAACGCGTTTATCTCAGGATCTACTGGTTCGAATTGAAAAATTCATTTTGTGTTGGATAGTCCATTTACCGAGGAAGGCTATAGGCCCATCCGAAGCTGGGTCGGGTCGCTAGTTATTATATAAAACCGCATGAAATTAACGCACTGACTTGCGGCCAGCCGTCAACCGCTCCGGTTGTCTTGGAGCTGCGGAGGGCAGAACATCTATTGTTATGAATTTATAATTGCTGTCGCATTAAGCCATCAATATAATGGAAAAGAAATGCTTGCAATTGACGACAATATGCGGTGGACCACAATAGAACCCAGACGATACGGTTACGGCGTGCCGCAAGTGCGCTTAAAGCGGGGAGTCCACTAGACGGACATGCCCGCGGGCAAGTCTGCAGACATGCCTGCTGGACCTCGCTACTATAGGTCCGTGCAATGTTTGCTAGTGTAGGACCGTCACAGTCAATCTGGCACACTTGCCCGATGCTCGTCCGCGCGATCTTATTTTGTCTGCGCGGACACATACATGTCCGTACGTGAATGCTCATCGCGTGCGCCTGCTCTCAGACCTGAGAGCGACAGCAACCAGTACAGACGTGTTTATGGTTTATGTATCGAACTGTGGAGTTGGTATTAAAAAAATAGTTTTAATGAAAATAAATTATTTTGGGAAGATTTTTTTTTCTTTTTCTTTTCATCTAACAGTATTATTACGGCACCAGCAATTATGATTTTTCTTTGTCTCGTTGGCATCGTAACAACTAATCCGTGTAGCCGGTTGAGACACAGACAACAAACTGACGAGTCCGTGGCGCGTAGTGTATTGCAGCGCCAGACATGCCCGGACAGAATAGTCGCGGACGTGCCTACAGGCATGTCTGGTAGTGAATTCCCCGCTTTAGGTCTTAGTCAAATACCGGTTGCCCGGTTACCTTTCCCAATTATTTTCCCCTTTTTTCATTTTTAAGCTTATTCTTGTTTTGGTTACACTGTTCATAATGACATACATTATATCAATATTATCATAAGTTATAGGTAATAGGCGCTTCATTAATTAACCGTCTCTCATGCGATATAAGTTACACTAATCATATAGATAAAACCCTGAACACAAGATGAGCGAATGTCTAAAAAGAAAATTAATATGAGCAACTAACAACTCATAATAACATGTAATAACATAATTCTTAATAGTCTGTTTCGTAGTAAAGTAACTATCATAGCCTAGGATTCAAGTCACTGTCAAAATATGTAATCCAAAAATTATGCTAAAAAATGTATAAACACTCATTTTCTTAAATAAAGTAGGTTGGATGCACAATAGCATAAGTGTATTACTTGTTAGTCTTTGCGTCAATTTATGTTATTGTTTTAATATATCATAACATATCAAAGACAATGAAAATTTTTAATCATGCAGTCATAGCGCTGACTCGAGTAGCACCTTAAACAGCCTCTTTATGGTACTATACTTTTTTTTAAATAATTCGTTGGCCATTATTCTTCTTTCTGCTTGATGGGTTCCAACTCCTCAGGATTCTCATCCATGCTGGAAGCGGTGTCTGTACGAGACTTGTCAACTGGGTATAACCTGAAATACACAATCATTTTCTCATTGCTTGCATTACATTATTCAGGTCAAAGACTGATACGGCTCTATCTCAATGTTTATGCAAAAAACCTAAAATGTAAACATTATTCAATAGAACATATTGACGACACGGTTGGCGCAGTGGCTGAGCGATCGACTGCTGCGCAGCGTGTTGCGGGTTCGATTCCCGCCCAGGGTAAACATTTGTGTGATGAGCACTTGTGTTTGCCTTGTGTCTGGGTGTTGTTTATCTATATATGTATGTATTTACAAAAAAAAAAAAAAAAAAAAAAGAATTTGTGTATGTATATCAGCTGTCTGACACCCATAGTACAGGGTCTCCCTAGTTTGGGGTCAGATGGCCGTGTGTGGAAATGTCCCCACATATTATTATTATTCAATAAACTAACTTTCCACCTTTTGATAGTTTTGTTACTACTCATCATATTCATAATATGCAATATACCTACATACAACTATGTAACTACACGAGTCTTAGTTCTACTTTTTAACTACCTGTACCTAGTTTTAAGGGTGGAGTAGGTAGTAGGAGCTATTCATAACAGCAAATAAATTGTAAGCTATAATAAGTTAGTGAGTTTCCGTAGAATACGAGTGTATACATCACTAATCAATTGACATAATTTTTAATTTATTTATTGTCCTGTCAAATCATACTTCACCCAAAAATTTTGTCTGACAATAGGCTGCTCTGACGTCACTTACTTTCCAACTCAATTTGGTACTTGATACCTTCTTACCTTGATTTTGTATGGCAATAATAGAATGTGACGTTATTTTTTTCCCAGTCATATGACGAACTACCTATTTAATGATTTCAAAGCAACAAGAAATCTAAATTTTACAGTTACTTGAAAATGAATCGTGTTTTCTGGGCTAAAATAAAATGCTTTTTAGAGAAGTTGTGTCTTGGGATTAAGTAACTAGTTAATATAAACAGCCCCCCGAACCAAGTATGTTCATTTAATAACACAATTTTATCGGTTTTCACGCATACTCAAGACGATTACCGGCTATTATACTACAATTACCACGGGTGATAACGAATTAGTTACGGCGATAACAGCTAATCTGTTTATTGAAACTAAAAACTTATATGTTTGCCATCATTAGCAGACAATCTCTATTTCCACTACATTCCTCAGAGGAGAGAGAGGCATTATAAATATGCTTAGCTCGGAAGCAAAAATAAACAAAATAACTACATTAAAATTGAACTCACCATCTTTGATACAAATAAACTAAGAAGACGAGATCATCTCTGAAGCAGGCGACCCGATGTGCGGTGGGCATCGTTATAATAAAAGCGAATATGTCATCTATGAACGTATTAAACGCCTTGTACATGAAAGCTCGCCATGGGAGCGCGGCTACCGAGCGCAGGCGATAGTTGACGAACAGCTGCGGCAACATGAACAGGAACCCGAATGCGTACACGCCGTTCACTATGCTGCGAAGCGCCCACGAGTACCAACTGCAAATTGTAATGTTATTATAGGTACCTATTTTTTTGTACGCAAAATAACGCGCTGTGACGTGGAGTTGCGTACACCAACACGTTATACCATACCAGTGGCGTGCCTTCCATTAAAGCCGAAAAGCCTGGCTGCCTGCAGGCTTGCTATCAACTACGCGAGACGATAAAAAAAAACAAAAGACACACTGTGAGAAAATTCCTGTAAGGGCGGGTTGCTTCAACAAACCATTACTGACCGGTAATGGTCAAAAATGGCGCTAACTATCGTCAAATAAAAAAAATTGGTTGTTTCACAAAATCATACGTCAAAAAGTTACTATTACCATAACCGACCAGTCATCGTAATTTTGTGTTGTCAAACAGCTACTTCAAACATCAAAATATTATGGAATCTCTTTTTGAATAACTTTAACTGACGGATTTTTATGTCATGAAGCAACCCGTTACATTTAACGTACGTTAAACATCGCACGTCATAGTAACTTTTTAACCGTCCGTATGTAACGTTAACCGACTGTTACAACCCGCCCTTAATAGGAATTGGTAATAGTAAACAGGGTTTTTATTCTTATATCTGTCGGGCTTGCCCTAACTTTAACCCCTAGACACGCCACTGTACCATACCATACCATAGGTACTTACCTATTTCTGACAAATAATATAATTTAAGGAAAACTTTCCTCGTTTGAAACGGTTATTCTAAGCTTGAACTGCAAGGAACTAATGGCAACCCAATTGTTGCTAAATGTACCCCAATAACGTCGACCTAGATGTAAAGGTATGATGTAGAGATCAGTACACTAATACATACGTCCTAAGGGCACATACCCGGTGCAGCGCGATTATAAGTGACAAAAAACTGTCAACCTTGCATTGAAGGTTGCCGATGTCCGGTTTCATTCTCTAGTGGACGTGTTTAAATTGATGAAACTGCGTACTTCAGTAGCTTCTCTAAATAAATATTACTAACATAATTAAGGTCCCTTATAAGACTACAACATAGCATAGTCTTTGTTTAGAGTACTGTTACGTAGGTTGCCATGCTAGCGCCACCTATTATCGAACAGCAGAATTACGTCACACGCTGGTGCCATCTATTGCCAAGCAGCAGAACTACGTCACACGCTGGCGCCATCTGTTATCGAATAGCAGTTCTACAGTTCTGGAATCTTCGAGATATTTAAGTTTCAGATTGTGGGTGCTCACAAAACCAGAACCACTTCATACCACCCAACAGATGTCAGAGAGAATGAAAACTCGTTATGACCGGAAGATGAACAATAGTAGTTTCGAAGGTTCGCTAGTATGGCAGCATAACCCAGTACGTAGTAAAGGGAAGTCCCCTAAACTACAGGCAAAATGGGACGGACCATACCGAATTGTGACCAAGATCAACGACGTCACCTTTCGGATACAAAAGAATATGCGGACTGTGCCTAAAATTATTCATGTGCATCGATTAGCGCGATACTACGAGAATAATGATGCTCGGGACGAGCATGTTTTAGGAGGGGGCAGTGTTACGTAGGTTGCCATGCTAGCGCCACCTATTATCGAATAGCAGAAATACGTCACACGCTGGTGCCATCTATTGCCAAGCAGCAGAACTAAATCACACGCTGGTGCCATCTGTTATCCAATAGCAGATCTACTGTTCTGGAATCTTCGAGATGTTTAAGTTTCGTGTTGCAACGTTCTCGATCAGTCCCGTATTTGCTAGAATGTTCGCGTATTATGTCCTAAGTCATATATAAATAGCGGACTGCGATGCAGTGCAGTTAGTTAGTTTTTGGAAGCGAAA
This sequence comes from Charanyca ferruginea, assembly GCA_947361185.1. NCBI lineage: Eukaryota > Metazoa > Arthropoda > Insecta > Lepidoptera > Noctuidae > Charanyca > Charanyca ferruginea. Next base: position 21,842,874 of record OX376058.1, on the reverse strand, counting down.
CTGAAAACTGCGACTATTGCGAATACTGCGATCTAAGTGATTAACAAGTGATTTTTTTTAAGTGATTGATGCTTGAATTTGTGAATTTTTAAATAAAGTGTTTCTGTTTGTTTGGTGTAAATTGGTGTAGTTTATTTATTCCGAACCCCAGCTCGTTACAGTACGTACCTTTTATGTGGCTCGTACACCAGAGAATAAATAGCCCCGGCAATGCACAGCGGGTACAGCAACATGGAGAGGTACTTCATTGCCTCAGCGTCTGCCTTAGCCGTGCTTCTCTCTCCCGCGTCCGCACTCGTGTCTCGCCACACGCGTACCTTCCAACGGGAGAACGATATGCGCAAGTGCAATACTTTTGTCACTTTCCATAGCTGAAATAAATACTGATCTTATTTTTTGCGACATGAGGTACTTGCTTTCTTGCATTTTTGGTAAAATAAAAGAAGTGTGCAAAGACTGCTTGAGGTTTCAATTTCTCAAAGTTAAAATGTTATTGACCTAAAACAGACCCAAACTTTGTGACGTCAACAAAACTCAGTCTGATAAGGGGGTCATGAGTTCATGACTCACGATCTTCAACATTGATGAATACGACACGAGTAAGAGAATAGGAAAAAATAATATTTATCAGGATATCATGTAACAAATCTAAAATAAGTTGATTCCAGAAAAATTGTTCCAAAGTTGTTCGTTTGTTAGAAATTGAACGTTATAGGCAAGTTTTAAAGATACTTTTCCTCTAATCGCGTAAATTGGAAACTAAATGAAATTGTGATGTTAATTTACCTCAATAATCGCACTGATACCAGCTGGAACTAGTACAAGGAGAGATGTCTGCTCATCCAATAGGTAAAAGAAAATAACAAATTGTGAAAATGCTCGCCAGAACACAGTGCGTGCGGACAATCCGGCCAAGGAGCGCTTGCGGCGCCAGAACGATACGTCATTCTTGAATGCCAGGAAGTCAAACAACACCTGAAAAATAAATAGTTTTATTCTCTAGTCTAGATAACCAGCACTTTATAGACACAGTAAAAGGAGTTTGTAATTATTCTAGTGTGGCTTTCTGTATTTTCTCCTTATCCAAAGAGGTGTGAGAAAACATAAATTAAAATCTTTGTATGAACTGTTACAAAGTTATCTGAATTCCTTTAAAATAATATTTGTTAAACCTGGAATTATGTTAAATTTATTCTTGGTGTCTGGTCAAACTTAACTATTTATTTATTTTCAGCCTGTATTGTCCCACTGCAGGGCTCCCTTTCTCCTTTTCAACCCTATACAATAAGAATTAAGAAAAATATTTTTCTCAATTCTTAATGTTTATAATAACATTTGAAAAATAAAAGAAATACAACATATATACAGACACGTAAAAAAAAGAAAGATAAGATGACCATAGTATATTTCTCTAAAATACACCATGGTCTTAATTTTGACCATTATTCTCATTTCTTATGAATAAAAACTTACATGACAACTGGCAATCAATACAGTAGCTGATAGAAAATATAAGTTGGTGTCAGCGAATATTCCTTTAACATCATCCACATCTTTCTCACTGAATCCTAGAGAAAACAGCTGTTCTAATGCCATTCGAACATGTAGTGCCAACCGTAAAGAACCATATGATGTTGGCGACACATCCACTGTTATATTCACTTCTTTTGAACTAGTATTTAAGAGTTGGTAGTGTGCTAATCTGGACTTCAATACATTGTGTTGTAATATAGGCAAGAACTTACCACTTCTGACCCTGAAAGAAAAATGCAAATTATACCTATTGAATGCCAGAAGATAAACCACTGATATTATTAGATAGACCTAGATAACGCAAGAGCAACTACTTCGCGTGCCTAGTTTCGTGCCTAGCTTACGTACAAAAATCGTAAGTAAAACAATAAAGTAAACGTTTCCTTCTATTAGTAAGTCATTTTGTGATTAATATTATGCATAATTAATTTAAAAACAATTCTTTTTAATCTAATACCCTCAGTAATACCTGGTAATACCAAATTTAAGAAAAACAAAACATTGTGACCTCATAATAGGTAGTCAAAAAATGCCACACTTGGTTTTCATACAGATCGTGATACATGCGTTATCTAGGGTCTACCTATATCTGTGAGATAAACGCATTCGCGTGCCCTCCACGCCAAACCACAAATTCACTGCTAATAAAAATAAGGAAATAAACCATTTACAGGTTTACTTTTGAATTGTCAGAGTCAGAAAGTTGAAGCTAGTTGCTCGTTCCAAACAGTAGGTTTCTATGGAGAAGAACGAGCAAGAAATTCCATGAACAACACTCTTTTAAAATCAATAATATGTTACTTTCGGTTACATCATTCATATTGAATCTAGGGTACAATGTGAGAACAATGTAACGTGAGAACAAAGTCGTGTACGTTAAAAGAGGTTTAGATAAAAATATAATCATAATATACAATTCAAAATAAATTTAGAATAACCGAGGCAGCTAAGAGATGACCAGTCCCAACTAACGGCGCCCGTTCACGAACATGACGCACGGATCGGCATAAATTGGCTCAACCATTTTGAAGGGAACCGAATGATCCAATAACTAATAGATATATCTTTGTGCCTGCCTCTGTTCATTAATGTCGTTTTGAATGCGGCGGTGACATGTTGGGCATGTTTTCATTTGCCAGCTATATCCGACCATAGAGTTCAAACGGTTAAGGCTGTTCAGCAGTACACTATATTGTCTGACAATATTTATCATAAATACTTTATACTGTATTTTCATTTTTCAATCATCAACCTTACATCCATCTGATATTGTAACTGCCTTGAGACTTTGATTCGGGCATATTCCATTAAATAACTTTGCGTTTTTGATGGGAAAGTTAAATTCACCAAACTGTACGGATTGTGGCGTTGTGGAAGATGTTTATCATGTTATAGTTGAGTGTGTCCGGAACGAAGTTGAGAGGCTAAGGTTAAATCGCGAGAACATTGTGAATTTACGTGAAGTTGGTAAATGTAATATCATCCTAGCATACTCTCAATCAGAAGAGGCCAAGAGGTTATAGTAGTTACAACATTGTAAGGCCTATGGCATGATCATGCATGATCAAACCCTCGTAAATTAAATAAAGATTTAAAAAAAAAACCTTACATCCAAGACTTAATCAAATACAAGTTAAGTGATGGGAGTCAGATTCGCACATTAAGGGTTCTACACCACCCCTCTATATAGGTACCTAAAAATAAAAAAAAAAGGTCTGAAAAAAAAGTGTTCTTGTAGGGGACTCCCTTTAATTTTTAACTTTATTTTATTTTTATTGTTTTTATAGTGGACATAGTTTTACACACTCTGTGAAAATTAAGTTTATTTACCCGTTACGGTCAAAAGATACAGGCCGCTGAGAGCCAGACAGATAGACAGCGGAGGCTTAGTAGTAGGGTCGCATTCGGATACGGAAACCTGAAAAGAGGACGGGTAAAATGGCTTCTACCTGCTTACCAAAATCCTTTGGTAATTTCAACAATATTATGCTTCTAAATATGACACCAATAACAATAAGTAGGTATAATAATTATAAAAAAAACACTACCTTATGTAAGGATACAATTCACCAGGTATTTTATGACTTGGTAGTCTCAGATTATCTGTGAGAATGGACAATGGAGCAACTGTTGTTATGTGAGAATATGGACGAACTGTTTTCTTTTCTGTCACTTTTTCACCATCAGCCTGAAAATTTATAATATAATATTAATAGACCATAAATATTTGTAACAAAAAGTTTTGACACAAACAAACATTAAATAGCTCACATTTTGGCGAAGAAGATTAAATGTTGCAGCTTGGGGTTCCGTATGAGTCACTAGGGGAAGAGTGTGCATGGCCTCTGTACGAACAATCTCATCAAATTCTTTGTATAAGCGAATGTCGTCCAACAGAACTGCATGCATATACAATGTGCCATTGTTGCGAGTTTTACGTGGGACTTTCAATGTAATATCACTAAAAAAAACAAGTAAAAATATAAAAAAACAACCCTAAGACGACCCACTGACCCAATTCTTAAAAAAATATGCTGAATTCTAGACTCTGAGGACACTTACAAACTTGCCGGATTTCGATAGTCAAACTTGAGAGAAGTATACACTTTTGACACACTTTCCTCAGTAGAACCGTCCAAGAATGGATGCTCTTTTACAGAAGTATACAGAACTAGATGCTGCACGGGATTAGAAGCCAAATAAGATGAAAAACATCTCTCGCCACGACTACATTCCGGCGGTATAAATATTTCAGCTAATGTCCATATAGTATTAATAACATAGACAGCAAAAATTAAAGACAATATTAAACTAACAGATATATATTTCATTCCGGAGATTTATTGCCTACTTTTTAAATATTTCGTAAAATTACAAATAGTCACAATCGTGGACGCACCACTCAAGTTCACTCAAGTGAAAAAGAAAGATCTGTCAAAATCAAAAGTCATGTCATTATTATGTTTTAAATATTAAAATTGCATCTCATTTCCTCTTAGCAATGTATAGCTTAGCGCCATCCTGTTGTCAGTGTTGTCACCTTGGTTCTCACTTGTCACTGAATGTCACTGAAGAACCGTGTTCAGTTGAGTGTTCAAATGCTCACAATTACTTCAAAATCGAATTGTCTGATTGGCGAATAGTCGATAAAACGAACATTTCAAAATCGACTAATTAAACCTATACTCAATTAATGCTATTTTCCTGTCAATAATCGTTATTTTTTAAAATTCCCTTGCCTTTTGATTGCTCTTTTCAATTAATTTGATGTAGTTTTAGGTTGAAATAATAATGTTGAATGACCTTTCGAAAAAACCAAAGACTTTTTTTTCATTCGAAGGACCCGCACACGGCACATCTCTCTTCTGCGGCGGTGTGTTGTTTTTTTGTTTGGGTAACATAGTAACATCATAATTTATGGGCGACTTCAAAACGTAATAAATCGGTGTTTCCTTGGAAATATTATTGATGTTTCATGAAATTAGAAGAAATACTAAAGGTAATTTTGATATTTTAAGTTGATACTCGAAATGCTAAGGTTTTCGTCCCAAGTTTATTGGGGGCCTATGTGGCATATTGTTTTGACAGTTGTCACTTTATCTTCTGATATTTTGTTTATATTTCAGAATGGAATTGGTTTTGTGCAACCTCTGGATGAGTTATTCCAAAGAATTTAAATTGGCCCACAACTGAAAATGTTAACACCGAATACGAATATGTGTGCAAGTTACCGTGGCAATGGATGCTAAAGACTTGAGAACCGAGTCTGCTGTGAGTGAACGCAACAATGACGGCAGCAAGTACTCTCAAAGCGGCGGTATCGCTCTCCACTGTGACAGAAATAAGTCATATCAAGATATTGGATCTAACTCATTGGGCAAAGTGGATGTACCGAACGCGCGGCCGTGCGCCGTCATAGGACCTGACCGAGTCGTGCCTCCACCTGCTGTCAGCGAAGCGTATCATATAAAGAAAGGTCCTGCCGAGCCATGGCAATGCATGGACAATACGTATCGACGTCCACCCGAATACCCCCATAAATTAACCAATTTCCAGAACCCCACAAGAAACATATCACCAAGACAAACATTCCAAGAAAACATGCAGCGTATTATGGTGCCACCTACATACAACTCGATAAAAGTAAATGATGACACCAATTATGCTCAAGTATCAGATAGAAGTAATGGTTTATCTAAAAATATCAAGTTAAATATGCCTTCAGAGGCAAAGTTTTGTGATGTGCCTTATGCTGTTAATCCAACTAATAATGAACTTAAAAATATTAGGAACCCTGAAATGTGTTTACCTAGTGCGAATCCCACTCATACACGGACTGCTCCCCATGGGTGGCCTCCGGGTAGTATTAATTTACGTTCTACAAGGATGTACGGTGCTCCTGAACTGTACCAGTATCAAGATTACCCCAGCTGTGCCGGTCCTCGACCAGTTGTGCCCCGGCCTCATAGAACTGTTCCAGAAGAACAAGCCTATGTGTATGCTGATCCATACTATCAAGAAGGAAACATTCGCTTTAAGCCTTATCCAAGCGTGAAGGAAAGGTATCCCCAGCAAAGGTATGAATATATTGGTAATTATTCAAATCCATTCCATCCTCCACCTGGTTTCCCGTCTCATAAATATGAGCTACAGAAGTCTGTGCCACCTCACCCTTATCCCCCATATCCACCCATTAAGTATATTGATAGCCGGATTACTGAACCTGTTATGGAAGGATATCAAAGAAATTCTCAAGGTTTAGGCCCCAACTTTAACATCCAATATCGTAGTCAAGTAATCCATCCAAACTTTGGACCAGTAGTTGGAAACAGTCCCCAAAATAAAATGCATTCATACCCACCTGATGCTCATATGAAACCGATACCTCCTAATAAATTACCTTATGATAACAACACTAAAACATATATTGAATATGAAAATAGTCGACCTAAAATATATCCCTCATCTGAAAGCTACTATGTCAATGAAATGGCAAGAATGCCCATGAAGAGCCAAGTTATAATGCCTAACTATTCCACATTAAATATGCATAACATACCACCAAATTCATATTACAAGAAAGACACCCAACATTTGAAAAATTTTGAACATATGGCTCATTTTAGAAACATAGACCCTAATTTAAATATACACAATCCTATGTCAAGACATGGCCCTGTGTTTTCACCCAACACACTAGCAATTTCACCAACCGACTCTAACACCAGTAATGATAATGCACAAACTCTTGGAACTTCTCAAGAAGACTGTGGTTATGTGAGCCAATCATCTACAGCAAGTGTTAGAAGTATTGATTCTGGCATCAGCAGAGTACCAAATGAATACCTTAGAAAATATTATGATAATAGATATGGAATAGTTAGAACATCACCTATGATGTCAAAGTCTCAATTAAATTCTAATAACAATACATCCAAAGAGAAGAAGCAAATAGACGTAAGACAGTTCTTTCAAATGTGGAATGAAGGGGATGAAGAGCAAGAAGAAAATGGCTCTAAAGAAAAGGTTATACAGATGGGTTCTAGTGATAAAATCAATTTTGCCAAATCACACTCACATGAAGCTATGAATAGTCAGGAACAATTATATGTCCTTGGGCTGGTGAATGTTCCCAGTGAGGAACTTGCAAAATATGAACATATTCAAAAAGTTTCTAAATTACCAGAAAATATCAAAGGATATAATAGTATTGAATTACTCAATCAGTTTGAAGAAGTGATAGAGTCATCACATATGAATAACTACAAGACTCCTACACCAAAAGAGTCAATGTACCATAGTAATATATTAATGAAAGGAGCTCATTCGAAACAGGCGACAGGGATAATACCACCAAGACCAGTGTCGCCTTTGGATGTGGAAGCTAAAATAAGTCAGTCTGTCATTCATAAAGAAGTTGGATGTAATTTTGAAATAAAACCTTGTAGTCCTAAAATGCTCAGTGTAGAAGTTGCAGCACCCGTCCAAAACCTTTTGGCTGAGAGGTCAATAGAGAAAGTTGCAAATCCAGTCATGCTGAAATCACCCATGTTAAATAGCATGAATGAAAATAATGATTGTAACATGATAAAAAGAACTGATCTCCGTATGAATATTAATGAAAATTTAAGGATTCCCAGCTGCAAGATGATTAATACACAATTTTCCAATAGCAACACAATTGACCCAATGAAAAGTAGCTACAGTATACAGGACTTGGAAAGTAACTCTGGATTATGTCTAGCTTCACTACCCAGACTTGACAATGACATTGAATTGAACTTCCCTGAAGTAAATCAACAATTTATTAATGCAAATAAAGGAGATTGTACCGTTTTAACACCTTCTATAAGAGACTTGCCGACACTAGATGTATTAGATCAATCACCAAACCAAATGAAAGATAAATTTAATAACACAAATCAATCTAGACCAGAAAATGATGTTGATAGATCACCATATATGGTTGACTCTGAAAAAGAGTATTCTAAATTGAGTAAATACCGTAAAAGTAAAACAAATTCTTATGAGCCCAAAGAAACGCGTATACAACACAATGTCAATGCTTTCAGAACTGACAGTGTTATCATAAAAAATCCTGAAAATATAAAGAATCATGAAGAAAATGCGGATTTTACGAATAGCTTGAATAAAGTGATCATGGATATTCAGCAGGCTCCAATAAATTTGACTTCACAAGGAAATCTTCCAGGTAATATAGAAAGTCTACCTGGTGACATTGATATGCATGATGCAATTAAAGAAAAACAGTTGCCTGTTGAGATTGCAATAGACTTCAGTTTGAATAAAACAGGTGTCCTTAACAGTACTGAGTATATAGAAACAAAAATTGAGTCACAAATGAAGACTTCAGTACACATCGAAGAAAATCCTTTAAATAAATTAAATAAAGATGATTCATCGGATTCGGTTAGTTTACTTCCTGTATATTCTGAAGAAATTGAAAATTTGAGCAACATTGATAATATAGATGGAAATTGTAGTCCAGACCGCAAAAAGGACAATCTGGATGTACCTAAATCAATCTCAGAAATTGATAACAATTATAATGAAGCAGACATTAAAGAAATTCTACAAATTAATGAAAGCTATCTAAAAGTAGGAATCGAGATATCCAAAGGTACTCAAAATAGCGCGGAGGAAATGACTGTAGATGTTAGCAGTGCACTATCAACTTCAAAAACAGAAATAGCTACCAATGACCCTGTGAGTAACAGTAATAGTGAAATTTCTGAAAAAATAGTAGTCAACTGTGAAGATACAACAACAGATGAATCGGTAGAAGACGTAAACTATACGTTATCTGAAACCGATTCAGAAATTTCTGAAAATCCAACGGAAAGTTTAGAAGAAAAATATGAAATGGACACAACCGAAAATACCACAAACGTTGCTATAGATGAAAACTTTGGTGACAATCAAACTTTAGTTGACAATATAAATAGTCCTGTACAAACTGAGACTAAACTGGAAAATGACACACAAGAAATTAGTAATCCAAGCGAAATAAACGGTCCTGTGGTGACTGAACAAACACAACCATATAACATAAATGACAATAACTTGCTCATAACGAGTAACGAAACATGCTGCAATGACTGTGAAAGTTCAGACTTAATCCAATCTCAAAATACGAATTCAGAATCGCATACAGTTTCAAAGGACTATATAATAGATCATATAAAGGATAACATTGATGACAGTACGACACAATCATCAGAAGAGCTTTCAGACCACGAAAAAGAATTTAAGGATTTTGACGAAGATACACAGAGCAGCCTAGAAAGTACAGGTCTATGTGACCTTGATCAGTCAGTCGATGAGGACCTAGAACAACGTGAAGAACCATTTCGAAGAAACTTATGGTATGGGAGCAAAGAATTATATTCACCTTGGATTCAAAAATTACTTACGTTTTCTGAAGGAAGTTGTAGCAATGCAACAACGAAAAATGTCATGGACAGACATAACGATGTTTTGGTAGATTCGACCGAAACTGTTAATATAACTACAGAAAATAATGATTCTGATAATTATTGTGATTTGAAGATACAAACATCAGAAGTACCACTAGAAGAAGTTTCTAATGAAAATGTAATAGAAGACATGAATAAAGAACAAGACAATTCTAATGATGCAGTGAATACAGTTGATACCAGTGTTTTAAGTCCACATAATTTATACAAAAATATAGACGAAACTATAAACTCAGAAAATCGCTTCGAATGTGAAGATAGCACTGAAGATACAGCAAACAATAATAAAGAATATGAGCTACCGGCGGATGAATTCGATAACATTGATCCTGTTGGTACACCATTGGTCTCTTGTGAATTCAACGAAACCGACGTGACCGATCCTTCTTTAGATTTTGAACCTGATGACAATGAAATTACACAAATCCATTCGGAAACCCAAGTTAACATTGCTATTGAAACTCAATGTGATGTACCAGCAACTTCTTCAAACATAGAAAAAGTTATGTGTGAGTCGGTTCAGGAAGAAACAGAGCATTGTGACGAACAGCTCGAAGATAGAGATGCAGAACTAGAATCATCTGCTCACTTTGAAGATGTGCGATTTTCTTTTAATGGATTACAAGCAAATGACGTTTCACATAAAAAATGTCAGCGACTTAAGAGATCATTATCAGATTCTGCATTAAATATATATTACAATGATGAACGGCCGAAACAGGATAATGATGATGTTCAATTTATCTGGCCATATAAGCGCAGAAAAGTTAATAATGTTGATAATGATTTGCTTGCACAAAATTTGTGCAACATCATACATAATAACCGACGAAACTCTGTTTCTTCTTTTTATAACGAAGATGTTTCGTTTTGCATTTTAATAGATGACAGCTGTACTATAATAACTGAGGAAGAAAACGAGGAACCACAAAAAGTATGTTATACAGAACTGTCAGAAGAATGTTTAGCTGAAATACAAAGTAACTGTACGAAACACGATGAAGACGTTGTTAAGACATTGACGGAATTTGCATCAAGTCCACAACAAGAAAATGCGTGTGAATATTCAGATTCCGTTGTGTTGGATTGTGAAGAAGACAAAACACTTGAAGAATCTTGGGATGAAGATGTGGAATGTGTAGAAACAGTTATCAGTGACGATATTGCAGAAGACATTGAAATCAGTGGAATTTCTTCCCCAAAAGATGACGCTTCGTCTGATAATGACGAGTCCGGTGTTTTCAGCAGCAGTGAGCACACAGACAAAGTTAAATTCATATACGGAGATAAAATGTGCAATGATGACGCTCTATTTGTAGAAACCTTGTATAAAACCCCACAGATGGATGTAAATAAAACTTTATATAGCAGAGAAACTCGCGTCTCTGAAGAGTACGATAGGTATTATGATAACGATTCTTTGGAGAAAATGTTATCGGAATCGAACGAGCAACCAATATCACCTGATGTTCCACAATCTATGGATACAATGTTTCCTTCTGGAAAATTCAATTCTAAAGAAAATCCAGTAAAAAAGGAAAATATGGACACCGAATCATTTCATCCATCCCAAGGCAAAGGGAATGCCTTAGATATCGTTGTAGACATAAATGCTGGAAAAGTTAATTCCAAGGAAACTCCAGAAAACAAAGAAAATATGGATATAGATACATTACATCCATTCCAAAGCAAAGGAAATGCATTAGATATCGTTGTAGACATTAATGTTGATAAAGTTGAGCGTGAAAATATGCATTCAATCGAAATTTTTGCGAAAACTAGCGATGACACCGTACATTCTTATGATTCAAGCGTTGATAACGTTTTTACCTATATTCAAAAAGAGGAAGACGCAGTGTACACGTCTAGCTCTCCAGAAGTGTCTTCAACAACATCCGAGGACAAGAGCTCGGCCATATTACTAAAAATAACCAACTACAAAGGTTCTAGAATATCACAAATTAATGATATTACTAGAGTCAATAAAAGATCAAGTTGTAAATTTACGGAAGAAAAGGAATATTTGCATTCGCATACCAATTATTCTTCTAATCGGCCATTATTGACTAAAGGAGCACAAAAATATATTCCTCCGTTAAAAGAATCAATTCGTGACCTAAAAGTCAAACTTTCGTTACCTCAACACAGCCTTATGAAACTTAAGCAATTAAAAATATCCAAAGATGAACCAAAGGTAAATAAACAAAACGCTGCTATTCCGCGAATTCTTAAAAAACCAAAGCCTAAATTTGAAGATGTACTTAAAAGTATAGATGAAATTCAATTTAAAAAGCATAAAGAAAAGACAAAAAAAACAAAAATATCAATTCCTAAAGTAGTAATTAAGAAAAATCAAAACGGTTCTCATTATGCTACTTCAAATAAAGGTGATTTCAACCCTGATTTAACGGGACGGAAATGGCAACCGTGGGTGTTTATAGAAAAAAACCATTTCATTGATAAAATGGCGACCAGAAATAAAACGAAAGCTGTATACAGCCATAGGAAAAGAACATATGTTTTAGCTGAAAAGTTTCAGAAGTATAAGTCTGCAAGTAGCTCTAAATTTGTGATAACGCCACCGGTATCAGATAACCCTTCTTCGGGACTTAAATACACAATAAGATTAAAACACAATTACTGAGGTAGTTTGTTTAGAGTGTCGCAGTTCCTTGGGGTCTATTTTATGATGATTACCAGCCATATTGGCTACATGTTAATGGTTCCCAACACAATAAAGGTCTCGTACTGAAATAACCATTCCTACGATTCCACTATACTTACCTACTTAGTTTTTTTTGTAGTTACCCATGTTAGTTTATTATGTAGTTTAATAACGAAGCCAAATTCTGTACTGAGTGTGATATGGAAAAGAAAGCAAAGACATTTTATTGTTTGATAGTGCAATTTGATCTGATCTGTAATTTGTTGCTGTGTTTCAAATTTTATCATGTATATATAATTGTTTTACCTGCTGTGCCTGTCATTCCATTTTTATTAGTGTTATTATAACTATTTATTTCATAGAATTGCACCTTCAAGATTTTAGGTAGCCATAATTTATGAGTATTATCTCTGTTAAAATATTTGATTCCAAATAATACTGATATTTCTAGTTACGTTTATAGAATATTTTAGGTGATTTTAATTAGGTAATCGAATTGGCGGCGGAGTCCATTTAGGTATCCGAGTAAGTAGGCATATTGTTTGTAAATATTGTTCTTGTGTGAAGTTGTGTGTGCAATCAAGGTCACGTAACATTTAAAATGTAAGTACTTATACCTAGTCTATGACAATTGGTAATAGAAGTCTTATTTCGATAAACCTATCTCATATTTTGTGTACCTGTATTTAAAGAGTTATTTTTAATCATGATATTGATCAGTCGATCCATTCCCTTTGAATGTATCTCGTTAACCTCCTGTCTTCCGTCGCCAACGTTGAGAACGTGCGGTGTCGCTGTCGTGCGTATTGTGGTGCTGCAATCTGAACCAAAGTTGATAGAGCACCATATGTTCTATAAGTGCATCATCCTCATATCGTCCGGCACGTTGGAACCAAAACGCATTCACAAGATACGACGTCGCATCGTGATATGTTGTGAGTTTGTGACGAATTTCCTTCAAACTAATTCCTGGCCATCCTGCAACGTGTCATGATGCGACGTCTTATGGTGTGTATGTATTTTGGCCCTTACAGCTTGCCAAAGACTATATATTAATATAACTATTTAAATGTCCAAAGAGCGCTGTACCGTCTGCCGATATTAAGTTGATTTACTAACTTTGATATTTATCTAGGCAATGAAAATAATCACTGTGTGGTTTTGACAAAGATGTTATATTAGTGTTATAATGGTCAGTGCCTTCGGTACTGTCAAGATTGCTCACATAATTATATTATACTTTTGTAAGCAGATGTTTAATCATATCTATTTGATATTGATTTGACTGCGACATGTGTATCTGATCTATGCTACTGTGTAGGCGAAGTACAAAATTTGCACACTTTAATTGTTATACCATTATAATCTTAACATGTATTTTTTAAGAAAGTGTTCGTTCAATATCATTCAATAATTTTGTTTGTAATGATGTTGCATTGAAACAACATAGTGTAGGTAGGTAATAAAATTAAAGCGTGAAATAACCAAAGCCAATACTCAGAAATAATAGATGTTGCGAAAGTATGTACCTACGTAGGTACTACTTTGAATTTATACCTACATGGCAAAATAACTACCCATACGATACGTCTAGCACTTATTGAAAAGCTGCGCATCATAATTAATATGAAATATTATCCAATATAATAATATTGTCTACAAATCGCACACAGAATAATAATCTGGCATATTTTTCATATACGTACCTAGATTGCGAAGTTTAAATACATTTTAATGTTCCAAATTTCCAATGTACAGGTACTTGTTTTACAAAATGATGGCGTGTTAGAATGCGCGGACAGTGCCTTTAACATTGTGCTGATATTATTATATATCAAGATTATCATAAATAGGACAACTGTTTTTAATCCATACGTTTTGGCCATTTTAAACATTTTGGAAATATCTGTTGATCTCATAAACAAGGCACTCACCGATTCATGTTTTGCCTTAGGTAAAGTGCCTATAAATATATTTTATTATTAAATACACTATTTTGATATCATGTACAGGGTGTTCAATAATTATACCAAATATATGTGCTTTTAAGTTCTGCATACATGTATTTGCAAAGTGTTGCCTTCGTAGATAAAATATTTTAGAATTAATTATTACATAGTGTAAGTTATTGAAAAAATATTTTAAATGTGTTAAAATTCCGTATAATATAGTACCTATGATTGGTAAAATTGTTTAATTTATTTATAGATCATAATAATATATTGTATGAAACATGGTAATTGTAAGAACTAAATTAAGTTTTAAGGATAATAAATGTACAAAGGTAAAGTTAAGAATTGCGTTAATTTGTGTATTTTGTGTCCAGTGTTCATTTGGACATCATAACCTCAGTTAGTGTTGAGGCTACATATTTACCAAAATTTTAATTTGCTAGTAGCACGTGTATGTAATGACTATGCGGGGTGCAGCGCCGCCGCCACCGCGACCGCGACGCTGCGTCTGCGCGTGGCGCGTGGCGTGAAGTTTCCTCGTTGAGAACGTCGGCGCTGCGTCTCGGTGACTGATGACTGATTATTTCACGTTTACTTACCAATACCGTAGAATTTATTTCCATCGTAGTTTTCGATACCTTGTATGTTTGTTATGCACTACTGCGTGGATTGTTGTTTTATTTTCCTGCACTTGTTGGCCATTGTTATAACTTTAAGTTAATGCTATATTCTATTGTGGTTAAATTATTTAAAATAAGGGTTATGGATTAGTTATTAATGATGATTTTAGTAATTAAATATTTTGTTTGTCGTTTAAATGTTGATGCATATCTTCTTATGCCAGTAACGCACGTGATAATGTATGGTGATAGACGTAATATTGGACACTTACTCTAAAACTGAGTGTTTTTAAACTGAAGTGTGACACATTATACTGTTAATTAATGGGATGTTATTATGTATTACGTTTTCGAGTGGTACCTAGTTTTGAAATTGTTCTATAATTGACCAAAATAAATGTGTTCGCAGTAAATACGTTTATTATTTCAAAATGCATTATACAGGTATGTTCACTTTTACGGCTTCCTGCCGAATGGCACTGATCAATTCTTGATTCACCAGAAAAACGAAGCGGAGACCGGCAATCTGGTAAAAAATAAGAACTACATTAACATTAAGAAAAAAAAAACTACCTACCTGCTCATGATAAGAAATCATCGCACAATTTAATGGATATTTTATCCAACAGTGGGACACTATAGGAAGTAGACGTAGGAACTAAGTAAGCAAGGAAAAGTTTAAAAAATAACGAACATTTCGGGTTTTAGTAGGTAGGTACTTACCTAGTGCCTACTTACTAAAACCGCTCGTATTTTTTGAATTTTTCTTACACTAAAATTGCCATACAGTAGTAACGACGTGACGTCCAAAATCAAGGTTTGTAAAATGTACAATACAATGGGCATGATATAATCGGCAAGACTAATGATACGCAAAACATTACATATAGCTAGGTACCTCAATGACCGTGTTGTGATTAAGCTTCACTTTGTTTCCTGGCAGCACTGGTCGACCGTCCACAAATATAGGCCGTTTACCCTCAGAGGACATAAAGAAGTCTCCACTGTTCCGCAGACGGATTGTAGCTTGCTTCCGAGACACTTTCGCTGCAGGCCCTTCCAGTGTCAGGTCGACGTCAATAGAATTGTCTCGCGTACTACGACCGACTGCGATCTAATAAACAAATAAAAAAAACGAAATAAGTAAGTACCTACTTACAGTTTTTTTCATGCGGTATTAAAGTTTTATACTTTTAAATTATGTGTTTGACGTAGTAAACTAAGTAGCTACCTACATAATTTGCATACAATGTCTTTTAAACGAATCGTACCTAATTATATTCGTTGGATTACAAGGATTGTTGTCTTCTAGTAAATAAAATAGCACCAGTGTCTACACAGGAATTCGTAGGTGTCTACGTCGGCACTGCGCACGATATTTAATTAAAACTGTAAGTCATCAATGCAGTCGCTAATTTATACGCTCGATTAAAGCAGAGTGGTCGACCGATGGAACACTCGTATTCGTAGCCTTCCTCGAAACAACCTATTCGAAAAAGAGCTGAGTAGGTACCCGCTTCCATCGTTTTCAATAATACATCGCTTTAAAACTGATTAATTTCGAATCGGACAGATAAGTTGGGTAGGTACAATGTGTGTGTACCTGACCATTAAAAATCCATGTTTTCCCCATTATAACTACACACATAGTTATCCATGTATCGTAATAATGTGGAACGATATCTTTCTTCACATGTTCGCAACAGAAGTCATCAAAATACTGAAACCGCTGTACAAGTTTTGCGTAAAATCGACGTTTATTAAACACGCACGCTAGCAATTAAAACACAATCGAAATCGGAAACTAATTAACGTGGGCACTCTGAAACGAATGGTTTTGATAATAGCCGTTTAAAACAATACCTGGTTATAATAATTTGTTGGTAATGATGGTAAGGAAGCGTCAGGACACAAATTACATAGTAGGCACGTGTCTTATCTTCGTTTGCGTGACTATAAAATGGTTGTATATTTAATATTATTTGAACAGTGCATAAAATTATGAAATGTCTACAGTGTCACTTTTATTCTTTAATAAATTACTTACATATAAAGACATATTACCACCTCCTACACATAATTTAAAAGCTAATGTAAGCAGTCATAACTATAGTTGCACGTAGAATGGTGTTGACGATCTTGACTTTTTGTGCGACTGTACTGTTTAATGATTCTGTTCATTAGTATTGTGTTATTAACAAACCAGATACAACTGTTGACATACTAATTGAACAGATAAGGTTATCAAGTAACTAGTTATTCGTAAAGCTGATTATGAGTAAGTACCTCGCGTTGTTTGTTACTGTTTGTGGTGTGTGCAAATTTTCCTTTAGCTCATTCCCAGTGCGATTAATTTAAACGTATTTACTTGAATTTAATTATTATAGATCTTAATATATGTAAGTACCAACTTATTACGTTTTAATTCTTTAAAGTAGAACAAATTTTGCTGTTTTTTAAAGTACCTTACCTACATTTTTATCATCACCATGATAATTATGGTAAGTACAAGTTACCTAATAGTAATTATTAGTTTTTGTACTTATGTCTGTTTTTCATTGAACTACTTGGATACTGTAAGTACCTGAAGCTACTGGAGCGGCATAAACGGAACAAAAATTGATGAGATGCAGCGCAAGACAGGCAACCTAATTCAACACACCCTGTATATCTACCTAAATTCTGTTAACCTGTCCTTTCAGATAGATCCCGAATTGTCTACATTGTTAAAGAAACTACCTAACTATTTAAGTTTTCTACTTTTATCCGATATCAAAGATATACTTATTTGAAAATTTCTTTCCGAAATTCAAATTCGTACCAAATGCGGAACCCAATCAACAACACGTTAATCAAACAGTATTAATGGCAATACTTTGTTATAATAAGTGCCTACTTGTGAGGTCTCTGTACAAGTTAATGGGCACTTACGGTTACACATGATAAAATCCTTCATTTAGACAATCTTAGGACACCAACATACTGACTGCCCCACAAATTGGGGAGTGTATGGAACGATTAGACGCCACGGAGATTGTGGATGAAATATTGCACTAAGTAACAATCTGCGATGGATCGAACCAAGTTAAAAGTGTAGTAGCTCATTGTCACGGATATTACAGACGCAGTGGCTCAGTGACACGGATATGCGCTTTCTATGACCGTGCCACGGTTCTATTGAACCATCGACCACAGTGTCACGAACACGACATGGCGACGCGTACCTATCTAAATAGAATGCACTTCACTTGGCTTATTTGTACAAATAATTGCGTTGCTTGGTTAATACAAAATATTCCCTATACTTATTGAAATGAAATCGATTTTGTATTATATAAATAAGGCGAATATTTGCACAAATACGCCAAGTGAAGTACCAGCATTATATATACAGAGCTTTTCTCTAGATGTTCAGGGAGTCTTTACTGCACATGGGCTCATGACCCTGCAACCGTTACAGTCCTACCTACTTGAAGAGGAAGATTTTCTAAACTGCGGATAGAATAACTCGCTTTGTGGTTAAGCAATGTAATTAGAACTAATATTTCATCATCTTTTAGGGTGTTACTACATCAATCGATCGATCGTCGATCGATGCCATCAATCGACATCGATCGACGTTGATCGATTGGTGTGGTAGCTTTGGCTGATCGACGGATACCGTTCCACTAACTAATCGATCGATTGCCGGTCGATGGCATCGGTCGACGTTGATTGATTAACTCCGGCTATAATCCATCAGTACTTAATAATAATCAAGCAGCTCGGTCGACGTCGACTAATCCATTCTACCATCGATCGATTGGTCTGGTAGAAACTATCGATCATCGTCGACTTATCCATTCTACCATCAATTGATGCCGTGCCGATGCCGATGCCGTAAACGACAGGCACTTTAGTTTCTTAGTTTGAAACTGAATGTAAGGTTAGTTCAACCAGACGCTTGTATGTTCCTGATTGGAAGACCTGTAATGTCTGCCAAAGTATCGAGTAAAAGCCCACCGGCAGCAGCTCCGCATGTTGTACTTAGATGAGAGTCAACGCCCGCATCCGCCTCCGCATCCATAATATTATTTTGGCAATCTTATTTTTTGTAAATTCTAATGAATTGTCTTGGTCGCCGTTAATCAATGTTGCACTAAAACAGGACAAGGAACGAACTACGTGGTTACGGTATCTATCGGCAGTATTCAACAGGTTGGGCGCCAAAATTATATTTTGTAATTTTTCATAAAAAGCTATTCAAGCTCCGCGGTGCATGTGGTTATGAGTGTTTTTTTTTAATTTATTTATTTTTTATTTGTTTATTTATGGGAACTCTAACGACTTATCCACTAATGACATAATTATATAATGAGGCGAACATTCGCTAAGATTATGGTGGATTTGTTACTTATAGGAATACACAGCACTTACATATTAAGGGCGCGTATTGATTTAGCGCAACTCAAAATCTAAACGATTGCTAGAACAGCGTAGCAGCATTGACACACACTAGTATAATACAACCGTCTGTTTGTGTGCATCACAAAAAAAAATACGCACGAAATAAGCACGAATCATTGAAATTGATCGGCAAAGGACAGCGCGCGAGGTTTTACAGTGCCTTTTAAAAGAATTGTCCAAAATAAATGAGTTCGTAAAAGGAACTGAAAAAGATTGTGTATATTGAGCATAACCTTTATTTTCGTAAACTAAATATATCAGTTATGTTTTTATTCAAATACTGTTGGAAAAATGCATAAAACATAATACTTTGTCATACTGTAATGGTTGTATTCGTCCTGAGAGTAAACTCTGACGCAATGATATTATATTAAACAGATATGTTATCAGCGCCCAATTTTGAAGATTCAAATACGTCCTAATTGGGACGTATTGCCTTTAGTCTGCGTCACGCATGGCGACGAGTGATACGCTTTGTTAAAGCAGCTAAAAAATAAAAAAAATGCTATTATGTGTATTTAGAAAGTGTAACAATTACCAAATTTAAATAATAAAACACAAGGGATCTCATAACACATGTAACTACGCAATATACATCGATTTATTCATATTTTTCAATTATTTTCCTAATATTCTTATATTTGGAGGTTAGAAAAAAGAAAGAAATGGAAATACATTTTTTCACGTGAGTAAGACAAGGACGCGTTCACTCCGGACATAGAATAAAAGTACAGATGCGATAACGTATGCAGTGAAGTCATTGTTTACCCACAGTTCTATTTTTCTTTTTTCTAACCTTGTAATATTTAATCATTTTGTTTTATTTAATCATTTATACTTAATTAGAAATTAAACAGTGTGACAACAGATATTTGTTAGATCTGGCTTCAAGAATGGATCGCATTTGTTCGTAAACAAAGAAATGAATTTTATTACAAAATAAATATTTTCTACTCTATAATATATTATTATATATATTCTATTATACCTTTAGTCCTGTTTATTAGTTGTTATAGGTACAAACCGCGTGTATTAATGTACTCGCGGTTTGTACCTTCTGTCTCGTTTTTGTTAGTCTATGATGCCAAGACGCGGTGATTGGTGGCCAGGATAATGTTTGTTTACATTCACGCGCAATTGACAACACTGTCTCTTTTTTTCTTGTTGGTTTTTTCAAGCCATCCCTTTTCAACACTGATTTGTAGTGAATTGTAAAATGAATAAAAAGTGTGTATGTGTGCTGCCGCTGCTGCGCGGAACACTTTTTTCGGTTGTTTCGTGAGTGTATAACATATCTGTTTATTAGAATATCATTGCTCTGACGTCTATTTTCGTAAAACGCTATTAAGGATTGTCTTCGCTTTAAAAATCCATAATTAGAAATTATACTTTTACTCAGTAGTTCCCTAAAGCAAGGCTTAATCTTTCTAAAACTGTAATTGTCTTTAAACAATCTGCTCTTACCTACATTACGATATTGCTCTAGGCAAAACGCGAAAACATGAAGCTTTTGTACACGCTCTTAATACGTTGTACTAACTTTAAATGCAAAAAATGTATATAAAATACAATTAAAATAGAACAAACACAATGATCTAGAATACAATTACAAAATCAGCAAACTAGCTATAGTTGATTATATTAGTATACAGTCTGTGGATGTGGAAGCATCGCTATCATGTGTCATAGCACAACAAAATGGCCGGAGAGCTAGATAAGATACACTAAATTTGTGGCAGTTCTTTATTTTTTATTTTTAGGATGTCACAACCTTACTCAAAGAGTATTCAACTTCAATCATTCCTCATTATTATTATTAGTTAGGTACTTACCATTTATCATTAATATTTCAAATAATATCCAAACAACCCAATATTTATATTTCTTTATGAAAGGTTACGAACTCTAAACACGTCAATGTTCGATAATTTTATTGATATAAATATTTGCAATTTCGTGCTTCTGCAGTCAGACGCAGCGAGTCTACGGCTATTTGCAACATAGCTAAAATGAGGATTTAAATTTCTGTATTGTAGCCGTAGTAGGTACCTATACGCCCAGACCAATCCATGTTAGGGAAAAAACATCGTCACATAAATATTGTATGTATTAGTTATTTCATATTATTCTGGAAAAGTTGTAAGTTAGTATTATCTACAACAACGTCACGCTGTTTTTATGATTGGCGGGTATTTTACTTAGTCTGACAATATGATCGATTAACTTCGTTACAGATGTCGTAACTATATAATTTAAACCTTTGTTAAAACCATTTTCTTTTTTGTTTTCATAGTCGTATAGTAGCTATTTAAAATGTTCATAAGTAAATTTTATTTTGAATAGTTAAATACTTTAAGTGAAACCTGTATTTATTATGTGAATTAACACACGAAATGCACGCTAAGGTTTTGTAACTTAACACCGGTCGCTACTCGAATTTCCATTTGCTTGCATTCAGTTGAACTGCAGCCATTCTTGGTACTAAAGTCGAAGCGATAAAGATAATGCGAGTAAAAAAACGTTTACATAGAGGTAGGTACGTATACTTTCTCCGAACATTAAAATTGATACTTTGAGTGTTAGTTTTATTTAAGTACAATATTATTTAATTAAATACAGATTTTCAGCAGACCAAACCAGGCCGCCTGTGGGATGAGGCTATGGGAGTCACATTTACAAGAGTATTCAGCACCTACCTACCTACCTGTTTGTATGTAAGTCCAGAAAGAGCAACACAACTAACTACGTACAAAAATTTTCACACACAAGGAGTGCTAAAAACTGTTGGATCACTACCAACTATAAACTGCTACTCTCTCACAAGTATTAAGTGAATATATAATTTATACGGTTCTCGAATTATGTAATTATAATTTTATACAAATAAACGTACAAGGACATCGCATTTATGATAAGTACAATATTTAAACAGTAGTACCTACCCCGGTATTCTTATCCGATCTTATGAAACAAAGACTACTTAAAACAAATTGATAAAGCGACTATCTTTATCGAAAAGTACAATTAGCCGTCGATCGATCACGATAAATACAAAATCAAAGATTTTACTTACTACGTGAATAATGCAGTTTTGTGTTTGTACCAATTTTGTACAATAAAATGAAGGATTGCTAGCCACTGCCACTATTTTGAAATCGTGAAACGAACTACACTTACTAATACAATAATATGATGAATTTATTTGCTTTAATAAACACAAAAGTAAACCGTGTAAGAGTAAACGCAATAATTGACTATAACAAATATATAATTAATAAATCGTGACTAATAAACATGGATGAACACGTAGCATACTGTATCCCAAGTAAAACAGATGTATTTAACAGGTGGTTCACCCAGAATTGCTGCTTAATTATGTTGACTCAGCTGATATCCATAGCTTTATAAACGATGGAGCTGGAAAATACCTAATAAGAAAATTATGTACCATTTGTCTCGAAAACTAGCTACCGAATGTTGGATGCTATAAACGATGAATTACCTACAGGCTACAAGTCAACATTCCAGCTTGTCGTTATCAATATACCGAGGTAATTAAACGCTTACTTATCAAATAAATGTGTTCACATAGAAAAATATGTAAACAAGCACTCATGATAAACGCGTTTGTTTCTACATTTAGACGATGTTGTTTGTCACAACTCGCAGTGCAATGAATTATTTGCACAACGTAATAAAACACAAGTGTTGCAGCTGGCTACGCTGTCGTTTTCATAAAATAAAATGTGAATAATTGTAAAAAAGCTGTAATAAACGCTTAGCGAAGTTAACTACGTACTAAACTTGTGTTATTTTATTAGTAAGTAAGTATTTCTGAACTGCGCATAATCAAGTGACATTTGGCCTGTGGCTGTCCTCGAGACTAATTTTGTTTCGTACTACCCTCCCGTGCGTAACAAAGAAATGACAGCTAGGTACATATCGGTATAATAAATTCGTATTACAGACAGTGTCTCCATATTCATTGACCGACGTAGGTAGTATGAATAGCAATATTAAAAATTCGACAGAGTAAACTTATTCGTTGGTGAGTGTTGTGATTGTGACAAAGAATCGGTGTAAACGCTTTTCCTATTTACGGAACCTATTAAATGAGTGCTTCTAACATCGTTAGAGAGATGCTAATTCAACGCGAACGGTAACATCTGTCGTGTATATTTCAAATTGTACTAAATGAAACACCCGTTACACGGTGACTACAATGTCTAACTCGACTTACTGTTCCAAAGAAAAACAGTTCGACTTTGGACTGGGTCGGGTAAATAATTGAACAAGAAATGTTGGTGGGAACATCTATGACCAGTGACACTACCAAGCAAAAGCTGGTTTGATATTCATTTTATTCGACATAAGTACAGGGTTCTGAACTAGAATAGCTATTCAGAACAAAAAAATCGATAAGCTATGACTATGAATAGTCTACATATACTGCCCTCTAAACGCAGCAGGTAGGTTTACATCTGACAAATATTTGCTGTAGCCTTGAAACAAAAACAATATAGTAATAAAACGACGTGTTTTAATTATAATTACTTACATATATGTCGCTATTTGTAGAAGATTTGTAATTATTAGCCTTGTTTACTTGGGGATCTTATATTGTTTCATATTAGGTAACAGAATTACATGCAATCATGTTGTGCTGTTTCCAGGTCTACAAAAACATTGCGGTTACGAGTTATTATTGGTGAGCAAATATGTGAATTTATTTAAGAGTTATTTGTTATCGTTGTTAAAAACAGGAAAATCCAGTATGTTAAATAATGGGAAATATTCAACTAAATAGGTACCTACTACAGTGAGAACATATATTAAATTTACCACTATTTGTATACCATACGATAATATTAATAACTAAACATCGCATTTATATAGTACTTGGTCAGACTGCCTGCTTCGTAAACATTGTAAGTACATTTTTATATAGTGCAAATAAATGTGAATAAACTGATACTTTATGTGACATTGACAAAAATATTGCCATTGGCAAATGTTACATTTGATTATGATCGCCCATAAAACCAACAGGTATTCATAATATATTTTCATGAACGTAGTTAGGGGTACTAATAACACTGACGGCGTACATACCTGCTTATTCACCTATGGTTTATAAAAATTACCTGATATTATCTACGACACAATCGTGCATTTTAACATCAGATAACGACATTTATTTGACGTGTAATTCTGCTTACTATCGCAATAATGACCCTTTTGACTATTACCGATAACATTGACTTCGTTCATTGTCCAATAAGACATACTTACAGTAAAACTTTTTAATGACTACCTACCTTCCTACTCGAATTCCGAAATAATTCGAATTCCGAAATAATATCGAAACTTTTAAAGAAAGTTACATAACTTATAATTAAAACATTGTTTATTTATTCTGCTTTTCATGAAAATTTTCGTAGGGCGGCGTTGGTTTCGGCCTAAAATAAATGTCGGTTTCGGCGAACCAGTGGCGACCACGTCGGCAATGGGGTTCATGATGGTAAATGGTGAACGCTTTCATTATGAACGAATGGTCCTGGGAAAAGAGGTATGGTGAATGATTACTCCATAATTTAAGGTTATTCTCAGCTATTCTCATTTTCACGTGAAGATTTACTTTTTCTGGAAATCACGTACGGTGGGCACTGAAGCGATTAACCAGACAGTAAATAAGCAGGATCATTATGAATCAAGCTCGCAGCATTTTAGAAATCCGATTCAAGGATCGCCAATTTCAATAGCACAATAAAGTGCTACTAATAAAACAGATATTTCGATTCCTTGGTACCAAATTTCCAATCGAACCAATATAATTACCTAAGTGAAGTGTATCTAAGTGACCCCGCTGACCTACTTCAAGTACGTAAGCCATGCAAGAAGAAGGTTAACGTTAAGCCCTTGGGTTTGATCCAAGCAGGTCATGCAAAGTGTAAGTGTAGCTTTTTTTTAAAGTAATTCATTGATAACCTGGCTACCATCTGCTCTTAATAAATTGATGTTACGGCGCGGGAATTTCTGTGAAGTTCTGAACTTCTCAAGATGTTTCTAGTCACCTGAGGAATACCTAAAATGCCACGTATGGCGTAGAGACGAATGCTCATTGTGGGCGCTGGCAGTGATACGACCGGCGACAGTACCAAAGCAACAGATGCAATTGCTCATTGCGAAACGAATGCTCCGTATCGAAGAGTTGTTATCCATCTATGAAGCGTCCGATCAGTTTTTATTAATGAGCCATTAATGCTACCAAATAAATATTAAGCAATGCATAAAAATCATAAAAATGAAAGCATTTATTCTGGAATTATTTCTACTGGACAAGGCATTTAGATACCTACCTGTCACAATATTATAATGAACATAAATAAATGTCAAACGTGTTTGAAAATTATCCATGATCAATTATAATAATGTCTACTTATTTAAATACACCGATGACCTCAAAAAGAGGATGTTCCACAAATAATAAGTTAGTTTTTTTTTAACTATTAAATGTTTTGTATCCACGTATGTCATAACCAGGTGTTTTTTTTAGTATTCGATGTTTAAATTTAATTAGATGTCCATTGTCAACAAGATGGAATTTACTAAGAAACCTTTCCATATAATTTAATGACATGAATAATGTAATGGAATGGGACACGTCATTACTTTACCAATTTATCAAAAATATATCTAGTTATTTTACGTATAACTTGGAAAATGTTTGTAACACTTTGCGTTCAGGGTTTCTTCTAATATTATGATTTTGTTCTAGAAATAGCTTTCTCATTTACTTACAACAGCTACACACATTGGGTCATCGCCTTTGATATTGAAAATCATTGTTCTTTTCACTGGTTCGTCACATGACTCAAATTCAAATTTAGCATATCTTGAACTAGCTCTGTTTATGGTTTTATTACCGAACTAGAGAAAATATTTATGAATTAAACAAAACACAAAATGGATAAATAAATAGTAACCACACTTACAGAGTTAATTATAATTTGCAAGGTTTACCTAAAAAAATACTATTTATACATTCTAAATCTGACAAGCTACAATACACTAAGTTGGAATCTAAGTAACGTCCTAGTAGTCAAGTAAAGTCCCCACCACCACACAACTACCCTCATGAACGACCGTTCTAAGTTAGATACCTTTCTGAAGGCGGGCGTCATTTGAAAAGAATAAAAAAATATTGGTTGTTGCTTAAATCTGAAACAGTACTGTTGTCCAATCCCACTAAACTGAAATTATCTAACCCGTATAATAAGTTATAGTTCGTTGTAAGCCTATTCAATCAATGCAAGGTACATAATATGACATAAAAAAAGGGAAATACCTTAAAAATCAATTATAAAACAAGGAATCAAAAGTAATAACTAAAATCAAGCTTACACGTCGTGTCCTGTGCTTCCACACTATCTACATCCAATAATAAATAAATGTGTAAAGCAATGATTTAAAAAACGAAGTTCTATGTACAGCGAGATTATATCAGAAACTTCGCTGTGGATTCACCGGACATTGACCAAGTTCCACAAGTTTACCATTCCATCCTCTATTGATACAAGAGTTGTTGTTTTGAATATCGAATTCACTGCTAGGGCGCAAACAATCGCCTTGTTATAAAAGAATGTTATGTAAACAACGTCGGCAACCACCGGCCAGTTCTCAAAACAAGAGCCACAGCAGGATTTTCATTCTGTACATACGTATTACCTATACTCACAAGTGAATTGTTAACTGCCCCACGAGGAAAATAATAAACTTTAATATCCAATTGGAGACAAGTTATTGTGGACCTAATTATAATGTTATTAACCTTTAAGTAATGACGTGGGTGTCTCACAGACGGCGGGCAGATAGATTTGAGTTTTACTACGTCGTGTTTAAAGATACCCCTGCGCCCTTTTTGCTACCTTCGGGATTTTATTCGTCGATTGGTCAGTCGAGCGCTCGGAAACGTTGCAGCAACACGTTCGGCTGTGGAGGTAGGCAGTGTCTCTGAGACGTAGGGTCAGTATTTACGTTCGGGATCTGTTAACCGTCAGGTCATTATTAGTGTATACATTTCTAAGTGTTTACGAGACGTCACCTCATGATTGCTTCTATTTTTTTAGTTAGGTCAACCGAGTACTTCAAAAACTAGTCGCAAAAGAAGACTGGTGGTGGACAGTAAGAGTGAGGACTTCTAAAATACCTTACAAACTTGTTTATAACCTTTTCTTGCAAAGCGATCCCGAAAGGGAATCATAGCAGTCGGAAGATGACCAAGATAAGGAAAATGAGAGTCAGCAGCAAAACAGCCCGACCTCATAATAAAACAAAAGGCGGTGTTGATGTAATCGACAAAAATGTTCAACTTGCAGCCGTGGAACCAGACGTTGGCCTCTCGCAATTTTTTTCAAAGTCTTGTCTTGTCCCTAATATTCCTAGAGCTCAGTTTCTCCAGAATCTTGGTCGGAGTTTGGTTGGGGTAAGCCCCACTAGAAACGTCGAGCATACAATTACGATCGATTACCAAGAGAGCTGTGATCGACAATAGCACGCGTACTGGGTCGGAATTTGCCGCCGGAACCTGAAAGAGCTGCCCCTGCATATACAGAAGCAGTGAGAAAAACTTGCAAAATGTGCCCATCAAGACTTAAAAGACGTACAAAGTACAGATGCGTTGAGTGTTGCAAGCCTATCTGTCTCGGATGTTCAAAAAAGTCGATGCATACTGCATCGAATGCATAGAAAATAGGTGATTTATTCTAAAATATTTACGATTGATGGGACATTTCCTAATTGTTTAAGTAATATTATAATAATAACTGATATTTTGAGAGCACAAATTTGCAAAAATAAATAAAATAATAGTTTAGTTTGGCCCGATTATAATTATGTGTTTTAAAGAGAGCCAAATAATTGTTTTGCTTAATTCGTACCAAATAAATATAGAGCTCATAAGATTTTTTTGTTGTTTTCATACATCCTAAGTTAATAAATAATATAATTTGACATATTTTAAATAAATTATGTGGTTACAAGTACATAATCATACTATTTATTCAATATTTATGTAGCCGTCTGAGATACGTCATGTCACCATCTATGACCTGGCTAAACCACGTCAGAACTTAAAGGTTAATAACGTTTCGTATCGCTAACTAAAATATGTGTAATTACATAGTGTGAATTGCAGCTAAATTTAAATTAAACGATAATAATTGTGCCTCATTTGTATTTTCTGGTGTAGAAATGCCTCTTATGTTTAAACATGACGCATACACGTAACAAAATTTGCGTTGAATTAATAAAATTTACATAATTTTTCGAATGAATCGCTGTGCAAAAAAAACAGGGAGCTAAGACAAAAAATAATACGGAAACGTAGTTGGTATTACTATAGTTAACGAAGATAACACATTTACCAATCTTATGCTTCCTGCTGAAGATAAAGTCTGAAATAATGTACTTTAAAATAGGCGACATAAAGTTATTGAAACGAGGACAATCGATACAATATGACGATATGTGGGTTAGATAGTGAAATGAATAGAAATTTTATGTTGGCAGGTGGTGACCGTGTCATTAGGGGTGGGAATGTGGGAGGTGTCCTTGAAACTTGTTGTCAGGGTCTAACTAATCCAAACCAGTCGATGTGTTGTCTGCACCCCATACCATATTGACGGATAAGGGGGAAATGCGGTGTGGAAAAACGTAATTACGATGGATGCATAACACTAATTACTTTTGTTTGCTATTTTGTGGACTTTATAAACATGAAATTGCCTTTTGAGACGTGAAAATTATTTATCGTTGTGTGGCTATTAGGTATAGTTTTCTCTATTGTTGTTATTATCAACCTATCATCCACGGTTTCAGTATCATCCTAGGGGAAGTACTCCAGGTATCCGGATAAGAAGACTCTATTTGATATCCAAGACATAATTGGTGTGCCATACTTTAAAATTTTCAAATAAGTTGCACCTGTTCACGAGTAATTGAATAATTATATAGTAACGATAATAACTTTGTAATATTCTCTAGTATAGCTATCAGTGTCTCCGTTATCATTAGGAAAATAAAATATATGACAGAGCAACAAACACTGAAAAATATAGTGCATTTTAACATTCGACACATTACACAGGCTAAGGTAAGTAAGGTGGTAAAAAAATACAGTTTCCATTGAACATTTTGGGAAAAGTAACTCTATTCCCTCTCTTACCTGAGGGCCTTTTTTGTTATTTCAGAGGTCAACTGTGACTGTTTTATTAATACATGTGAAAACTTTTAATTAGCTATTTTCCTACCTATGAAAGGGTCTACATTTAGCAGTGGACGGTAATAGGCTGATATGATGATGATGATAATGAAAGATTTTAATTATCTTCGAGCGCTGTATCTTCCTAACCTATTTATATTATTTGTATAGCCGTAGCATCGCCAAATATTAAGAAATTAGATATAAGTTTTTTCTCACAATATACATAAGTGAAAGTATGTTTTTTTTAAGAAATAAATAAAGTTATTAGTCTGTAAACTTTTTGTAAAAAAAAGAAAACTTATCCTTTCAATTGAAATTGTGTTGCACTCCCTCTTCATCGCCATCATATGGATTTCAACTAACTAACGATCTAAAACCGAGTCGTGGCTACTGGCCTATAATGGAAACGTCAAAGGGATGATCTCTCAAGAATACACATCATCACGACATTTCAGAAAGACAGAGAACCACATAGTATTCTTTGCGCTTTGCTTTCTCAGTTTGTCAAGCGTGATGCTAAATTTGAGTTTGCTGACTAATATAAATATCTTATCATAATCTGTAATTATAAAACTTGAGTAGCTGCTTTAAAATATACCTTATATTATACATTATAGGGTATAATATTCAAGAAAATTTCTAACTACGTTTTTTAATATTTTTGATAATAGTAATAGGCTAGGTAGGTACCTATTGACATTATGCATGATTGATCGACCCGCCATAACACAAATAGCAAGTACATCTATGTTACCTTGTAATAGTAATGAAATATACATTATTAAGACATCGAATGAAGTACATAAAGGGACACGTTATTATTTGAGTTTATTATTTGTCACTGTCATTTTAGACATTGGTCAAACTACTTACAACGATTAAAATGAATTTACATTGTATATTTCTCGTTTACATAACGTGTTTTATTTACAATGTTATACCTGTCCACGTATCCTGCTGTCCCATATTTTCTAAGCACTTTTACCATTATCCCAATTTAACATTCCTTTTCCCATTGTCCCAAATTATCCTTATACTTTTAGTACTAGTCAAAACTTGAATGATGAAACGACAGCATTAAATGAAGGCGAGAGCAGAATATTGTGTAGACTCGAAAGACTTGTCTTTTAACTTTCAGACTTGACAAAAGAAATAGACCATCGCTTTCTATGGTGTATTCCTTTCAAATCATTGTCAATCCCTTCTTCCAAATTATGTCATTTCCACTTAAACATATACCAACTTTCTAACGTGTACTTTAAGTTCATTTCAGAATGTCACATCACCACAAATTCATAATTTTAGTTACTTTTTAACTTAAGTACCAACTTAAGTCAAAAAGTAACTAAAATTATGAATTTGTAATGCAAATTAAAATTATCGCTAAAAGAAGCGCATTAAATTATTAATACTAAAGATATGGTATACGGTCTCATGTAAAAGTATAAAACCCTAAATAAACCGACTGTTTTATCATTTGCAATTATTCTTGTTTCTCAAACTAATACCGAAACTAGTGCCGAAACACGTAATGAAAGCCGAAACTGAAATCAAATTATGGTATCTATTTTTGTTTTGGCCGAAACCTGGACACATACTTTGTTCCTTTACTTACTACGTGCTACCCGACTGCAGCGTTCGCTCATAGAGAGTGAAACGATATTACCAAAGAAAAGTATCCTTGATTAATTCTTACTGATATTTCCAAAAAAGCTACAAGGCAGACTATGACGTTTAGTGCACCTAGTCAAAAAAAAGCTTGCCTACATGTGTGTGGTATACTTATGGTATTTTTTAGGCAGAATTTGATGGTCGTACAAGCTAATGTTGCACTTGAAGTGGTCTAAAATGCATAAAATCGTTAAAAAGACTTTTGTTTTGGACAAGTAAATCTCCATTATATTCATGAGCCATCACGTTACAATCTACGTAAACACCAGGGTCAGGGTATTACGGACTTAAAAGATTATTTACATACATTTTAGACACATGTCTCAGTTGACAGTGTTCCGGAACCCAAAAGGCCGAGTCTGGACCAGTGTAGGATAGAACTTAAAATAAATGAGGCTACACAATGTACCTGGTTATCGGAAAGCGGACAAGTTTGCGTCGCAGCCATAACGAGCGTGTACTATAGCTACATAAAAGAGAATACTTGAATAGTCAAAACAATAAAGCCACCTAACATATAAGCCGGTGCATTAAAGAAAGGAATCTTAAATGGCGGCACGTACTTGCGTGACAGATAGTACAGTCAGCATATAAAATTTCAAGTTAAAGTTTTTTTCCAAATTAAAAATGATAAAAACATGATTAATGTGACCCAGGTAACATTAATTTCAAACTAGCTTCTGCCAACGGCTTCGCCCGGGTGAAACTTGAAAATTTTAAAGACACGTGGCGCCATCTATTATCATTAAAGAATTTTTGTTGTTTTCATCGGAAACAGTGCCTACTTTTTTTCGGGATGAAATGACTCTATGTCCGTTTCTGTACACCTGACAATGTATATAACCAAATTTCAGGAGGATTCATATTATGATGTTGGTTAATATAAAAAACGAATATTATTTTAACTCATTTTTTGTCTTACGGTACGTGCGAGAGTGAGTATAGACGGCACAAGCTAGTTGCTCGTTCCAAAACGTAGGTAGGTCTCTATGGAGAAGAAAGAGCAAGAAACTCCACGGAAAAGAGTATTGTAAATCATTTAAATCTTTGGACCTCATGAGGTAAGAATGATGGTCAAGAGTACAACACTTGCATTGTTAATCTATACTAATATTATAAAGCTGAAGGGTTTGTTTGGTTGAACGCGCTAATCTCAGGATCTACTGGTTCGAATTGAAAAAATCTTTTTGTGTTGGATAGTCCATTTATCGAGGAAGGCTATAGGCCCAGGCGAAGCCGGGTCGGGTCGCTAGTAATAAATATACTATGTAGCACAGCAAGTGGTTTTTATTTTTAATATCACGACTGGAGCAAACAGTCATGCGGTCCACTATGGAAGTCTGCAACACCAGGAGCAGACCACACGCACGTTGCGGACCCTTTAAAAACCTGATCAGCTGTCTTTTAACCTTTTGACCGCCACGAAAATGTGCCCTCGGCGTCAAGCTAAGTCACATACTCTATAACACACGGACACGGTTGGCGCAGTGGTTGAGCGATTGACTGCTGCGCTGCGTGTCGCGGGTTTTGATTCCCGCACGGAACCAATATTGAGTTGTTCCGGGTCTGGCTGTTTGCGTAAGTGAGTTTATATGTTTGTGAACGCACTGACGACAACAGTAATTCCTAGTGTCCGTTTTTGAAAAAAAAAAACCGGACAAGTGCGAGTCGGACTCGCTCACCGAGGGTTCCGTACAAAGTAGGTACATATCCATACTAATATTATAAAAAAATATAAAGTTTAAAAACTAAAACCCGACCACAACAAAAAGTGATCTAAAAAGTACAAAACAAGAAAATATTTCACACAGAAATCAAGACATAGGTACAAAATGGTCAAGGTAAGCCGTGGTTGCATGCCTGTATCCCATATGAGTGCGATGAACATGAATATAATGGCATGCAACCACGGCTTACCTTGACCATTTTGTACCTATGTCTTGATTTCTGTGTGAAATATTTTCTTGCTTTGTACTTTTTAGATCACTTTTTGTTGTGGTCGGGTTTTAGTTTTTAAACTTTATATTTTTATTTAAACCATTTTGGAGTCACAGCTAAGTATTATATATTTAATAGGTACTAGTGAACCCCTTTCCAATGATACTAAACACGGTATGCGTATCTTACTTTATTTGGTAATCTTTCCTTTTTTTACAATAATTTGTGACAAATTACCACTAAATATTATATAAATTTGAAATGTACTAGTGAACCCCTTTCCAATGATACCAAACACGGTATGATTGTCTTAATTTTTTTTTTTAATATTGTTTTTTTTGTCCGCCAGAGGGCGCCACATTGGATTCGGTGATACGTCATATAGCCTATAACCAGCGGACGATCAAGACGCTTCTAACGATACCTCATTTGTTCAGTTCTGATAAGTAGTTTAGGAGCTATGCGCGTACAGATGAACATACATACATACATACATACATACATACATACATACATACATACATACATACATACATACATACATACATACATACATACATACATACATACATACATACATAGCCTGTCAAACTCATAACCCTCCTTTGGCTTTGCCGTAGTCGGGTAATGAGAAAGTAACTCTGTCTGTTACGCTTCCATGATGAAACGGCTGAACCGATTTTGATTAAATTTGGTATGAAAATAGCTTGAACATATGGTACTTTTTAATCCAGGACTTCGTTTTGCATCCGCGATAACCGACATTCACACGGACCAAATCGCAGACAAAAGCTCGTTATAAATAAAGACTATTTTTTATGATTTAATTACAAATGTATAGTTTTTAGACTTTTCCCTGTACTTGTAGTATAAGACGATATTCAACAGGAAGTACCCTATAAATTTTGATTCCCTTGAGAGTATCGCAATATACGTTTTTAGCGGCATAAACGGCCGTATATTTTTTTTACGTTAACTTAGAAGTTCGATTTTTTCACAGCTCCAAGAGACTGTAGACTTGAGTAAGTACATGGTTTTAATTTCAACTCGATACCTCCACGCGTTCCAGAGTTAAACGGTCTTTACAGACAGATGGACAGACAGACAGACGGACAACAAAGCGATCCGTTTTTTATAAGGGTTCAGTTTTTTCCTTTTGAGGTACGGAACCCTAAAAACACAAAAACAAAAAGAATTACGTATGGAAGTCTGTCATGTAGTTGTGAGTTGTGACCGTGTGTCCTCTGGGAAAACCTCAACAGATTGCTCATTCCACAACTGTAACATGTATTCTAGTGCAGCTCAAAAATACATATCTCTTGCATAGTTGATACATAGAAGCTACAAGATTCAACTCTTTGGTCCTCAGGTAACTAACAGCTTTACTAAGCAGCACAGCAAGCGTACATATGCAGCTCAAAAACACTAAACACTTGCTATAGCTGATACCACGGAACAGATAAATAGAGTTGGAATGGTAATGTGGGCGTGGCAAGCGCGCCACAATTATGACTTGACAATCATAACTCGACCGATTCATTCGTACACCGCGTTTAGTGTGCTTCGGTTCACTTCGTAGAAGAAATCTGTGCATTAAAATGCCGTATTGTGCCATAATAACTTGCAAAACAAAAACTCAGACCTCAAGTAGAGGGAGGAAGTATATCTTTCCATCGATAAGTCGAAAATAACATTTAATTAAAATATTATTCGTAAAAAGCTTAAAATATAACGATCATTATGAAATTTCAATTATAGACAACATTATTGCATTAAGTTACAAAAAGCATACATTGCCCGATGTTTACTCGCTTAATCAACGCAATGACCGAGTCCGCTTGCAATGTACTGCATGCATTGCATTTTCTACATTTCAACCATGGAGATTATAAGGTTTGCCGTGATTGGCCAGCCTTGTCTATCGATAGTGAAGTGACCATGTGGTGAAATAAAATCATCGATAGAAAAGTCGACTATATTTACGTTTGACAAAGATTATTTTTGAAATATCATATATTTAATTAATGATAGTATATTTTTAGTTAGACGTATATTTCGCATAGTAACCGCACTATAACCGTAGGAAAATAAATTGTGTCTCATTATCGGCACTTGACCGGTAAAATATTTAATTAATAATTGAATGAATGTGACAGAATGATATAAAAGAGACATGTAGACCTGTCACCTACGAGTATTTACTATATTGTATTGTATTTAGAATTACAATTTTAAAAAATCCTATTTGACTTAGGTAAATTTTCGGTTTCCTAAAGTACCTAAGGTCAGGGAGAGAACAATAGATAGACGTGACAGGTAGAGGAAACTGGATGCCTACAAATACAAGTACTATTTGCTTTAAACATTTTGCTGGAAATGATTTCATCATTTAAACATTAGGCTATAGGTACATATATGTATGTAGGTAGGTATATGCTCGGCTGCATATGTGCGTTTTATATAAGACTTCAATTTTGTCTCATTTAGTTGAACAATGTGGGGAGGAATTTTATTGTAACATTTTAAATAGAACCCCCTGAAAGATTTATCTACTTTAGCCAGCCTGAAACTTGGTTGATTTTTTGGTGATTATGAAAAATAAAATGATTTATTGATTTTTATTTCATGTTTCTTATTTTCCCATAAATTCATTAAACTCTATTTTAAAAAATACACAGCAGTTAAACGAACTTATCGGCTTTATCAAGCACTAGCGTAAATGACAAATTTTATTGTTTTTTGCGTGTGTGAGTGTCCAATGCCTACGAGAACTTGTGCTAGTGTGCACACGAATAGCTGCCCTGCGATTTATGTGCGTGTGATTTGGTAGTGTGCGAAATATTAATATACATAGCGTATGTATTAGAAATTAAAATAGTGGGAGTAAACGGCGACACTGGTTTTAAAACAAAATTGAGGCGAGGGCCTTTTCAACTCTATTTATCTGTTCCGTGGCTGATACAATTAACGCTAAGCGCATCATTGCAGCATTATACTCCAGTTTTTCATTGACAATGAATCAAATTCCAATAGAAATAGAATTGAATAAATAGCGCATAGAATTATATTTTGTACACTATTTTGAATTCTATTTGTGATGTTTTAAGAGCGCCCATCCCGTCATATTTCCCAAACAAACGCTCGTACGCGATTACGGCGTTATAAAAAAATATTTTCCAAATATTTTTAACACACAGGTATCTTGTGGTTTAAATCTAGGTTTGTATGAAGCAAAAATAAACTTTTTTGAGAAACAAATTCAGTAAACACGTCCAAAAATCAGTTTTTTTTACAATTTTTTCTGAACTTCGGCCGTTCATAATGCACTCATACATTAAAAAAGTAAAAAAACAGCTTCATAGAAACCTTGCACGTAATGGAGATTCTAAATTACAAACATTTTTACCAAAATCTTGTAAGGGTTTTTCAAAACATGTATGTCCTGGAACAAGTTTTATGAAATTTCTGCGCGCCAATTTTCCTGTGATGCTATCGCGTTCTCACTCACTCGATTGTTTTCGAGCTTTGCGTTGATTGCAACAAAATTTTTTTCAATCACGCTCGCGTTGAAGTTCATTCGATGGGGATGGGCGCTCTAGTCCATTATAACTATCACAACATATTACAAAACCCCCGCCGCGTCTGTTTGTCTTGATGTCAACCTTTAGACGCCCAGTACTGGGCATAGGTCTCTCCCTAGGGGGGTTGTCTGTCTGTCTGTTCGCGATAAATTCAAAAACTACTGAAAAGATTTTCATGCGGTTTTCACCAATACACAGTGATTCATGAGGAAGATTTTGAGTATATTGGCTGAAATATGACGATGATTCTTGATGGTGGTGGAATACATCATGGCGCCTGTTGTATTTTATGAATTAAACCTGCCCAAATACAATGATGATGACCTTAAAGCTACAAGACCCACCTTTCTGGACAAGAAGCAACTCTTCTCGCCTCATAGCGCATGTGTACTTATGTAGCTCAGCAATACTTGTGTATTACTCAGCAACACCAGCTAGCATAGTTGATACAAATAAAACTAAGTAGGTACATAACATACCTCTCCAAAAGTCTGGACCTCACGACGAAGCGTACGACTCTGCCTGGCTGACAAAGTGAGCATGTTCTTTTGTCGCTCCAATACACAAAACTTGCATATTTAAGGATCTACCCACATATATAAGAACAGATTCTCATGGACTGTGGTTCGTCAAAGCTCTGTCAGGTATGCGGAAAAAAAGTGTTTGCAAATCTTTTATATGACCTCTGTTCCTGGGACATTAGTTATCAGTGTCCAGACCCAGGACTCCCTTCCGTAATTCAAATAAGGATAAATAACGCACCTCTCTGGACCTCATAAGAAAGCGGACAAGTCTGCCCCTCAGCACAGCTAGTGTGTTCTTGTCCAGCTCCACAGACGTGCCTGATAGTGACTGCACCAACACTTGCCAACGAGTCAGTGAGGTTTCTAGCAAACGGATGTCTTTTTTGTTCACCCTGAAATAAAATACATGATATTTATTGGAGTGCTTGTTGATATGAACACACCATCTAGTGGTCAATTTTTGTAAGCGTAAGGACCCTCGCGTCTGTGTGTGTAAACGACACTGTATTTAATGGCCGATGTATAGACCTGCCATTATTTTAGAGTTTTGTGTCGAAAGGGTCATGAACTAATGACCAAGTTCAATAAAGTGTAATGTCCAAGTCCCGCAATAACAACTTCTACTACTTATTAATGTTACAATTACACATAAACCAAAATAAACTAAAAATGTTGAATAACGAGCCATTAATGGCCAGGAACAGACCATATGTTTCAAGCCACTTTAAGAGCGCCCATCCCCATCGAACGAACTTCAACGCGAGCGTGATTGGATTTTTTTTTGTTTCAACCAACGCAAAGCTCGAAAACAAACGAGTGAGTGAGAACGCGATAACATCACAGGAAAATTAGCTCGCGGAAAATCCACAAAATTTGTTCCAGGACATACGTGTTTTTGAAAAAGCCTTACAAGTTTTTGGTAATAATGTTTGTAATTTAGAATCTCCATTACATGTGCAAGGGTTCTATGAAGCTGTTTTTTTACTTTTTCAATGTATGAGTGCATTATGACCGGCCAAAGTTCAGATAAAATTGTGCAAAAAAGCTGATTTTCGGACGTGTTTACTGAATTTGTTTCTCAAAAAACTTTATTTTTGGCTTTATACAAACCTACATTTAAACCACAACATCCCTGTGTGTTAAAAATATTTAGAAAATTATTTGTTATAACGCCGTAATCGCGTACGAGCGTTTGTATGGGAAATATGACGGGTTGGGCGCTCTAAAGGTCTTTCTCTTCTCTCTCTCTCTCTTTCTCTTTGTCTTTCTCACTTTAAAGCCAAGCCAGAGGAACCACTTTAGTGGATATACGGTCAATTTACGATACCAGTACTGTCATCAGTATCACACAGAACTATGTATTGAACAATAGAGTTCAGATAAAAAAAAAAACAAACTGGACAAGTGCGAGTCGGACTCGCTCACCGAGGGTTTCGTACAAATTTGTAAGTACATAATACATATCCATACTTCCATACTTAATATTATAAATGAGAAAGTAACTCTGTCTGTTACGCTTCAACGATGAAGCGGCTGAACCGATTTTGATGAAATTTGGTATGAAAACAGCTTGAACCATGGAAAAGCACATAGGGTACTTTTTAATCCGGGACTTTGTATGCATCCGCGACAACCGACATTCACACAGACCAAATCGTGGACAAAAGCTCATTATATTATAAATAAAGAATATATTTTTAGCGATTGAATTACAAATGTATAGTTTTTAGACTTTTCCCTGTATTTATGGTATAAGACGATATTACTTGCCAAATTTCATACTTCTAGGTCAACGGAAAGTACCCTATAAATTTTGATTCCCTTGAGTGTCGAAATGTACGATTTTTGCGACATAAACGGCTGTATCTTTTTTTCATGTTAACTTAGAAGCTTGATTTTTTTGACAGGTTCAAGAGACCGTGAACCTTAGCATATGGTTTTAATTTCAATTCGATACCTTTACGCGTTCCCGGACAGACGGACAGACAGACAGACGGACAACAATATGATCCTAAAAGGGTTCCGTTTTTTCCTTTGGAGGTATAGAACCCTAAAAACAAATGAGAGATGGGTTGTTTTATTCTGCTAAAAGGCTTTTTCCTTAGCAAATCTGTAGAGCAAGTAGGGACCATATTATGAACTGTTAATGCATTCATACAATGTGAGAGAGAGACAAAGGTATACATGGTCAATAGCACCATCCCACATCATAATGCAGTTCTAGATTAGAATCTTAATCATTTCCTTTTTCTATACTTAAACTCATAATAAATATAATGTTTATCCATAGTGTATACTATCTTGTGTCAATAATAATCAGGTAGCAATAAGCTAAAATATGTACCTGTCCGCTAGTTGCATTTCCACATCCATGCCATCTTCCTTATAATCAGGCAGCTCATTATCATTCATTGTCTCCTCAGCATCAGAGAATGTCATTACTTCAGATGAATCTGGAAATTACAGAAATACTTATATACATAGTTACATTGAATTTTTGTCAAATATAGGTATTTAAAGAATGTGTTGTCAGATTTCTTTACTACAAAACATGCCAGGTTGCCGATGCAATGGAAAAAAAAAACGCCAATGCATGCTGAGACCTGCTCTAGATATTTTGTGATTACAAATTTATGCCTCAATAATATAATACAAAGAAACCACTTTGTATTATATTATTTTCTTGTACTTATTTTATTTATTATGAGTTTTTTATCTAAATTTTGTTTCAAACAAATCAAATAAGTAATTAAGCATGCAGCTTTCGTACTTTATTAATTGCTGATATTAGGAATTTAATATTCTTCCAAACAAAGAATCATATTCCAAATCTTCTAAAGCCAAAAACAATTCATATTTGTTAAAGTTTAATCTAATCCATACCATCCATTCCATTATAAATGCGAAAGTAACTCTGTTATGCTTTCACGATGAAACGGCTGAGCCGATTTTGATGAAATTTAGTATGAAAATAGCTTGAACCCTGGGGAACAACATAGGCTACTTTTTAATCCGCAACTTCGTCTGCATCCACGATAACCGACATTCACGCAGACGATGTCGCGGGCAAAACCTAGTATTAAATATACGAAAAATAGTGTGATATTATGATGTCTTACTTTTGGGCAATGGTTGTACAGTTTGGTTTGGCAATAGATGATACTGTTTCAGGAGCTGCCAGTGTGCTAGCAAAGTCTTAGCATTCCGTGATGGATAGAAAACATGTGGATTCTGGTCCAACAACTCTTGAAATTTTTCCAGTGGTGGGAGAGATGACTGTAATCGAAAATATTATTTTGTCATTAAGAGTTATTCTTACATAAAATTTCAGCCATTCAAAATGGCTTTCAGATTCTGGATGTCTGAAAAGTAACTAATTTAACGTCAATAACTTACAGGAACCATTGGTATTGTTCCAAGTAGTTCTTCTTCAGCAATTGAATACAGTGCTTGTTGCTGCACTAATGCTACCAAGTCAGGATGTAAGTTACGCATGGCTGCAATCGCCACTCGTGATATTTCAGCATTGTACAACAGGGCGTACCAACGAGACTGCAGCTCACTGACTGTAAAGCGGCAGGAGAACTTCACGCCTCGGTGGACAATCCTCAAGTCATTGGTCTGAAAACAGATGAAATAATAATTTAAAAACAGTAATCCAAATGTTGCATCTTGCCAGAGCTAGATTTTTTAAATCAACATTTAAACAAAGAAAGGTAAACATATAAATTTATTTGAACTTTATACCTGCTGTACACCTAATATAAGTGCCAGATCATCTGTAGGCTTCCAGCGTCCCAGATCTTTGGTCGACAAGTGACTGAGTTGGCCTTTACGGCGAATCTTGCGACCCATGCTCCCTCCAGCAGAGACTTTACTGGAAGCCCTGCGACGCTCTGGTGGCGGGTGCGCTGGGGGCGTGGGCGCACTCGTTAGAGGAATCTCCGACACTTGGCTCGTATACGACTGTGTACGCATTCTTTTGTCGCCTTTCCCGAGGGAAGACCCAGGCAAACCGCTATATTCCACCAATTCATCGTCAAATCGCCTTCGTTTTATTGATCTTGATGAACTAAAACGTGAAACCGATTTACCAGTATTATATTATTATCAATCTGTCACCAGTTTTTTCTATTTTACGTAAATATAACATAAAATAGGTACCTTCGCCTTTTATTGTCGTCTGGGGCGTTATGAAATGGGGATCGCGTAGTGCTTGGGTATTCATTGCTGTCAGAAGCATTAGATGGTGTAGCTGGGAAATCCATTGTTTACTTGTTATTCACCAAAAAAAAACTATTTTACAAGTCGTTTCTTGCTTTTTCTGAACTGAACCGATCATTTTTTATCTGAAGCCTCTCAAGTTTACTGAGTGAGTGTGTCCTGTCAAACTTGTCAACAATTTTATTGATCGACCCGATATTATTATTATACTCTTTGTGATCGACTGAACATAATGAACTTAAAGATGGGTGAAGCATTGACAATGACATGTAACTTTTTATCTATTCCGGTATCTATAATCTATTCCGGAGTACAATGTAAAGCGTCTATTCACCATCCATCTTGCTGTACGTCAGCTCAAGGTCGCGGCGCTGGACGTAGCATACTCACTATCGTGAGCGCATCCAGCGTGCTGGATGTAACATAAAGTTATAGAATGTTAATTTAATGAAACGAATTTCTAAATGAGAGGACGGGTTTTATTTATTTAAAACGCCAAAGAATGGGAGTTCTTCTGATGTTGTAAGCAGCAACAGAAGATCGGGAAATTATAGGGTGAAATTTTGGATGAAAAATAACGTATGTATAAAACCTTTTTCTATTTGTAGCATAAACGTGCAGAGTATAAATAGTGGCAAAAAAGGACATCAAATCAAAGCAACACAATGTTTGCGTACAAACATCATTTAGCGGATGTTCCTGTGGATGAACTGGAATTAACTTTCTTTAGTTCTCTGAAATAACCGTTTCTATTAAGGTATGCCTATTTTTTTTACGCTCGAAATCAATCGTTGCAACTTTCCCTAAAATGGGCACCAAATCTTGTAATGCTTAAATTCTTTTTTGTTTCTTCATGTAGTCTGCACTTGATACATTCAACAGACATATTTGTGTGGGACCTTGCAACACAAGCTCTAAATGTCAAATCTGCTGTATAGCAAGTTTATTCACTATCCAGCTGCAAGATTTTCGCGGGGGCGCTCGCTGGACGCAAAATGGATCCAGCACGCGTAGCATGACCGCGCTAGGTCTACGGAAGAATTGACATACTGGATACTGACAGCAAGAATAGACAAGTCAGTACATTTTGTCTATTCTTCCTGTCAATATGTCTATTCTTTCGTAGACATAGCGTGTTCACGCTACGCGTGCAGCAAGTCCAGCAAACAATTAATAATTGTTATTGATGTACAGCAAGCTTATTCACGGTACTTTTGCATCGTGCATCGTGCATGACCTTGGCGGGACGTACAGCAAGATGTATGGTGAATAAGGCGTTTTATTCTCGATACTCTTCGAGCATAAAGCCTCTTGAGTTACCAAGGCAGCGAATCATCGAACAACTTTTGCTGCCACTTTTTGCGGGAAGCGAGAGAAACACATACAGCACACTACGAAAATTTGACATTCACGCACAGAATATACATGCTTCCTACTGCTACAAACTCACACAAAAATAAAAGCAAACACTAATAAAAAACACACACACATTGACACAAAGTGCTAGTGATGCGAAATTTATTTTTATTTTTAATGACATGTTAACTACTGAACTTTTAATTAATTGCAATTTTATTTTAATTTATTATCGATTTGAATTATGTATGAAATATAGTAGATACTACTCTGACATGACCGATTCTATAATTTTCGATCAATTCTAATATTTCTTTTTTTTATGATGTGTTTATTATGTAAATTTAATTAATCGCAATGTTATTTTGTGTTTATATCTGTCCAAAAATTTTAGAATTTAAAATAGTTAATAATTTTTATGTATGGAAAAATATGGACTGGAAGTATGTCTGAAACAAATAAATAAAATAAAATAAACAATGAGCGGTATTTCATTCTTTGTGCATGAATAAAAAAACAAAATTTTAATGTTTCATTTTCTTGTATATACATTTACCTAATTTTATCAATAAAGCAGTACACGCAATATGATTAGTGACCAGTGAAACTGCGTAGGTAGCTAAAGGTAATGAGTTTAATGAACAGAGGCCAGCACATCAAGCTACTACAATCTGGCGTCTGTACTTAAATAAAACCATTTTGATGTATAATTTGTATTTACATGTGGTACGAAACCCCATGGTTTCGTAAATTAGATGTGGCAGATCGCTTTTTGCAGGACGAAACTGCACAATTCACCTTCTCTTCATTCTTTAGGAACACTTAATTGCGACACAATACGATACACAATGACGGCGGTCAGCGAATGAACTAGTTTTTTATAACGAGAATGGTCGATTGATCAATGTACAGACGGCAGCACATCAAGCCATACCTAACTGTGAAATTTTCCCAATTAAATATGAACCTTATGATTGATATGAACTCCTTGTCTTGTAAGAAGTCTTTGTTACTTTTATTGTCTATTATGTTTTGACGGTTTGACAAGACGTTGTCATATAAAATAACAATGTGATAAAATTATCTCGCTAAAGTTTTAAAGTTCAATAAAACCAAGTTTCCGTTTGGTTTATCTGTCTTCTATGTATCAATTTATTGAACTTTAATTATATCTACGAATATATCATGTCGGAGAAAGAGGCCCCGCCGTCTTCTAGTTGGTCGCGCTATCTACGTCCAGAAAGGTTCGAGGTTGAACCTTCCGCCGCTGGTTCGGACTTACGATGGACTCACTGGCGGTATACATTTGAAAACTTTCTTTCTGAACAAGCTTCATCTGCTACCGAAGTCATTAAACTCAAGCTCCTCGCAAATCATGTGTCACCTACCATATTCAATATAATTAGAGAATACTCAAAGTACAGCGCCGCTATCAAACTCCTCAACGATACCTTTGAAAAGAGAAAGAACATTACACTGGCTCGACACCAACTGACCTGTAGGAAACAGCAGCCTGGGGAATCAGTAGCCGAGTACTGCAGAACGCTTACCTCTCTGGCGTACGACTGCCACTTCAAGGCAGTCACAGCTGAAGAGCACCAAAGTGAATCAATCCGTGGAGCATTCATCGCAGGTCTGTCTACACAACGAATTCGTGAACGCCTGCTTGAAAAATCGGAAATGACGCTAGAGGAGACCTTAAATCTAGCTATTTCCCTCGAGACCGCGGAGAATACCTCTCAAGCCTTGCAATCAAATTCATTACCTGCCTCTCCTAGCATGTTGAATGCTGTAGCACCTACCGAACCTCAAGCAAATCTTCAACAGCCAAATGTAGCAGCTTTTACCTCTCATAAC
The DNA here is from genome assembly GCA_947361185.1 of Charanyca ferruginea. Classification (NCBI taxonomy): domain Eukaryota; kingdom Metazoa; phylum Arthropoda; class Insecta; order Lepidoptera; family Noctuidae; genus Charanyca; species Charanyca ferruginea. The sequence goes on along the minus strand of OX376058.1, from coordinate 21,798,246 downwards.
GGCAGTTCGCAACGACGCAAGTGCTTTTTTTGTGGCGGTAACGTCCATCCAAGAATTAGATGTCCAGCAAATAACGCTGAATGTCAGCTCTGTCAAAAGAAGGGTCATTTTGCCAACGTTTGTCGCAGTGCTGGACAAAAACAGCAAAACCTTAATACTGTAAATGCTGAGGAAGAATCTCAAGAACCTCCTACTACTTCTCTTGCATCCTTCTGTGCCGCAGCTCCTTCCAGTTTACGAAAGGCCACAATCCCTATTACTGTTAATAATTACAATGCCGATGCGCTTGTTGATACCGGGAGCTCTATCAGTTTCATAGATAACGCCTTGGCACTAACTATGAATCTAAAAAGGAAGCACTGCAAACAAGCTGTAACCCTCGCATCATTAAACAACGTATCTTATGTTAACGGCGTATGTCACGCTACTATTCAGATTGGCAACCACATCTATAAGCAACAACCGTTGCTCATTGTCAATGACTTATGTGCTGACGTTATCATCGGTCACGACATCCTCAAAACCCACTCTTCTCTCGAATTGCAGTTTGGTGGTGAAAAGGAATCCCTAAAGATTTGCAACGTTCTCGAAGCCTCTGTACCACCAGCATCTGTTTTCACAAACCTTTCGCCATCTATCAAGCCTATCGCCATTCGCTCCAGACATCACTCAGCAGAAGATCAATCATTCATATCTAACGAAATTTCAAATCTCCTCAAAGACAAAGTCATTGAGCCGAGCATCTCCCCATGGAGAGCACAAGTTTTGGTCGCTGGAGGCGGACATCACCGCAAACGTCTAGTGATTGATTATTCTCAAACGATAAATAAATTCACAGACTTAGATGCATATCCCCTTCCAAGTATAGATTCTATCGTCACCGCAGTCTCTAAGTACAACTTATTCAGTCAAATTGACTTGAAAAGTGCATATCACCAAGTACCTATCCTTCCTAAAGAAAAGATATACACTGCCTTCGAGGCCTGCGGTAATCTGTATCAATTTACTCGCATACCATTCACCAACGGTGTCACCAACGGTGTCGCCGCTTTTCAAAGAACCCTTCACTATATTATACGTACGGAGAAGCTCAAAGGTACTTACGCTTACTTAGACGATGTCACCATCTGTGGAAAGGACAAACAAGAACATGACTTCAATCTGCGCCGATTCATGGAAGCAGCAGAAAAGTATAATCTAACTTTAAACAAAAACAAGTGCGTGTTCGAAACTGACGCCATTAACCTTCTCGGCTACACTATCAATAACAACACTATCAAGCCTGACAAGTCACGCCTAGAACCACTGCTAAATCTCCCAGCCCCCTCAGATTCAGCTTCTCTAAAAAGAACTCTCGGTCTATTTGCCCATTACTCCAAATGGATCAACAATTTTTCAGCTAAAATTAAACCGTTAGTCGATACTACGTTTCCCCTGTCTAAAGAAGCACTTGAATGCTTCAATAATCTAAAATCTGACATCGCACAGTCATCTCTTGCTTCAATTGACACCAAAGAGACGTTCACCGTCGAGACTGATGCATCAGAATTCGCCATCGCCGCTACACTTTCACAGAAAGGCCGCCCAGTAGCGTTTTTCACACGCTCATTAAATGATTCAGAGAAGCGCCAACCTTCAATAGAAAAAGAGGCATGTGCTATCGTAGAAGCCCTTCGCAAGTGGCGCCATTATTTGATCGGCCGACATTTCATACTTATCACAGATCAACAATCGGTCTCTTTCATGTTCAATCAAACCCACACGAGTAAAATTAAAAATGAGAAAATAGAGAGATGGCGCCTTGAACTATCCTGTTATAAATACGATATTATTTACCGACCTGGCGAACAAAATTTTGCCGCTGATGCGCTATCCAGGGTTTGTGCCGTTGTAAATGGCTCTCCCAATAAACTTGCTGACCTTCATAACTCCTTATGTCACCCCGGCGTAACAAGAATGGTACATTGGATACGCTCCAAAAACCTACCATATTCTGTAGAAGACGTGAAAAGGATGACCGCTAGTTGTCGTGTCGAACTCCTTGTCTTGTAAGAAGTCTTTGTTACTTTTATTGTCTATTATGTTTTGACGGTTTGACAAGACGTTGTCATATAAAATAACAATGTGATAAAATTATCTCGCTAAAGTTTTAAAGTTCAATAAAACCAAGTTTCCGTTTGGTTTATCTGTCTTCTATGTATCAATGATTTTGTAATAAAGTTGAAAATTTATCAAAGAAATTTGACAGATTTCAGTAGCTTGATGTGCTGGCCTCTGTACTTTGGCAAAGGGGTTCGTCCTGCTATAGTTCCTTTAGGTATGACTCCTCTAAAACGCCTTGTTCACCATCCATCTTGCTGTACGTCCCGCCAAGGTCATGCACGATGCACGATGCAAAAGTACCATGAATAAGCTTGTTGTACAGCAGATTTGACATTTAGAGCTTGTGTTGCAAGGTCCCACACAAATATGTCTGTTGAATGTCTCAAGTGCAGACTACATGAATAAACAAAAAAGAATTTAAGCATTACCAGATTTGGTGCCCATTTAAGGGGAAAGCTGCAACAAATCAATCGTAACAGCTTTCCTTAATCGAGCGTAAAAAATTAGGCATTCTTAATTAGAAACGGTTATTTCAGAGAACTAAAGAAAGTTAATGCCAGTTCATCCACAGGGACGTCTCCTAAATGATGTTTGTATGCTAATATTGTGTTGCTATGATTTGATGTTCTTTTCTACTATCATTTGAGTATACTCTGCACGTTTATGATACAAATAGAAAAAGGTTTTGGATCATAAATAAACGTGCACAATAATACATACATTATTATTCATCCAAAACCTCATCTTTTTATTTCCCGATCTTCTGTTGCTGCTTACAACATCAGAAGAACTCCTATTTATTGGCGTTTTGATAATATAGGTAGACTTTTAAATAAATAAAACCCGTCCTCTCATTTAGAAATTCGTTCGATTACATTACCACTCTATAACTCGATAGACTATATCCAGGACGCTGGATGCGCGCACGATAGTGAGTATGCTACGTCTAGCGCCGCGACCTTGAGTGGACGTACAGCCAGATGGATGGTGAATAAGACGCTTAAGTCGATACTACAAGATTGTCCTTTCAATTACCTCTATTGTCTCTGGTCAGGAACGTTAATTAGTCGATTTGAAATTTTGGATTGGGGAGCTCTACTACTACTTTTTAGCTTTTTTGCACTAGCAAGCAAGTCACCTCGATTAGTCAGTCAATCAGTGTCATGGGTGTAATGTCATATATACTGTCAATTGGTATCAACTATCAATCTGTCAATGTCAAAAGATAATAACTTCAAACTTGAGGTTATGTTGTGTATAGATTTCTTGAATTTCAAGTTGCAAAGCATTTCCTAGTAAAATGGCTTATTTCATTCGCGCAGTAACGTTTAGACCAAGCGAAATGATTGCGAGATATTACAATAAAATCGTTATAACTGATGACGGTTCCACAATAGTTGCACTTCATAAAGACCGAGAATTTCCATATGAACACACAAGACCTCTCCCAGAAGAAACTATTACTGATACATCGATTTTAAGAATGAGTGATAAACAAGAGGTATATAGAGTATTTAAGGATTTGAAGCCTGAGATAGCAAGAAAACAGTTGTCTTCTATAACCTTAACAACAGTACATCGATGGTTCCCCAGGGCTAGAGACAAGAAAGCAAAGAAAACAGAAATGAACCGACCTTATTTGTAAAACAATCAACGTATTAGTACAGGATATCGTAGTACCTATTAAATAAAACATTGGTAAACTAAACTGTTTTTACTAGCTAATTAAACCCTTATTAATAAATTATTACTTTCTACTATCCATAAAAGCAGACAAACAATACCAGAATACAAATGATGTAAATAATAATACAAAAAATTGGTTGGTTTTAATATTTTATACCTATCTACTTCCCTAAATATATTGGAGTTAATTAACTTTGTTCGTAAGAAACATATGTTTTTGTATTTAGGTACCGAAAAACCTTGCAACTTTACCGCTTTATGATGGATAAAAATGTTTGGAATTAACCTACTTGATAAAACTATGAAAATATAGATCAACAATCAAGCAGATATAGAGTAAATATTACATAGAATTGAAAGGGAATCTAATATCTATGTTTTCTCAAGCATTACTGATATTTTTGTCTAAAAACCTTTTATGGTAAAGTTAATCATCACTTGTGGTAAGATTGCCATACCAAAACGTTGGATAAAAAAATAATAGTTTAAAAAACTAAAAACACGCTTTTTATAGAAAACCAAACTAAAAAATAGAAAATAAATTTAAATTAAGAAAAGTGTTAAAAATTTCAATAAATATAAATTAATAATAGTGTGAATAAAAAAAATATTTTATTTAAAAAAATAAATCTACAAAGTTTGAATGAAATCTGGCCGTTTAAAGTGGGTCAAAATCGCGCCCAAAGAAGTCGGTTACAAACAAACATACAGGTGAAGCTAATAAAAAGCGTGTAATTAACAGAATTAGCATAAAAAAAAACAGTCATCATTGCCACAGGGTTGGTCACAGTAAAATTATAAAATTTTGAACTAGCAATGGAAATCTCCACAATGGTCAATGTGGCAAAGAATCATGGTGAGATTTTTGATTGTTTTTTTTTCCTATAAATGGATATATGTACATTAAAAAACATTTAAGAGGGTTTTAAATGTTTTCCAATCTGGAGAATACATTACCAGGATTGGTATACTTACTTACCATATTTTTAAACCCCCGCATAATTAAAGTATTTCGAAATGAAAATAACTTTTTCATTTTATCTCGTTGTCTATTTTGTGTTTATAAAAAAAAGAAAGTGTGATTAACGGATCTATCAATTTAGTAGACAAGTGTGCGGAAAAAAATGATCATTATTTGTAACATTATTTTCCATTAAACAATATAATTTCAGTGTTAGACCTGCGAAACGGTGACTGTCAGTGTCTCTGTTACTGTCAACTGCCGTTTCTTTCTGAAATAATGCTTTAACATCCATTTTTACTGCGGGGTTTTAAAAACATTGTAAATGCCTGAAGATACGCTGTAAGTGCCCAAGAGTATAAGAATTAGAATTTCAACTTTTCTAAACATCTTTATTTTTTTGTACAAATCCTGCCATGATTCTTTACCTGCCTTGTTTAGGATGTTTCAAACTAAATAAAAACAGCAGTCTGGGTTGTCGTATCGTACTTACTTATAGTAATTTTTTTTTTTTTCAATAAACAAACAAGCAAAAAACAAACTCAAAATCTTTAAACTTATCAACAAATGCAATAGCATGTACAATCAATATGAATCACACTAATAGTATGAAAGTATCAAGTTTTTTTGTAAGATTGTGTTTATTTTGCAGCAATAATATTCACCAAAAATGATAAAAGCTGCAGCTTTTATCATTTTTGGTGAATATTTTTGTAAACTCTGCTTCCCAACTTAAGCCTCGATCGACCTCGTTTAGCCTAAAAAAAATTGATGTAAAAATTAAAATCATTTATTCAATAATTTACTAATTATACAAAAATAAGTATGGTTGGTAAAACTTAAATATCCAAATTCACATTAAAAAAAGTACTTATCTATTTTTAATGTGAATTTGGATATTTAAGTCAAACAAAACTCAAATAGATAATTTTAGTATATTTTTGTGACAGCCCTAATCTCTAAGAAAACATGCTTAAAGTACGTAAGGCTGCGTCGCGCCCGAGCACAGGACGTGCGTCGTACTGCTCCCGCACGATCTTGCGTCGAGTACTTTTGTATAAAAAAATATAATCGCCCGTACGCAGTACGATAACCGGACTGCAGCAGTCCGGCACCAACCGTCTAAATTGAAAGCGCCCTTAGGGTTAAATTGCTTTCTGAGACGTAAATTATCATGATTTTAATTAAAGAATACTCTTGAGAATTATATATTAAAATTTGACTTGTATACACAAAGTATAAAGCACGTATTCCGGAAACAAAATTAAAACAGGGACAATGTAACCGCCAAAATTGTCAGTTCTATGACGAGACCTGGGTTGTTTTATAAAATAAAATATGGCCAATCAAATATTTAAATTTGATATTTAGGGCAGGTGGGGCAAGAGGAACATAGTTTATTTTTTCAGGTTTTGCTATTAAATGTGCGTGTGTGTGTGTCACACACACACACGCACATTTAGTAGCAAAACCAAATTACTAAACCATACCGTTTAAGAGTTATGTCGACTGTTCCTCTTACCCCAAAAACCGGGGAAAGAGGAACAGTCGACATAACTCTTAAACGGTATGGTTTAGTACGTGCCACGAAAGATGAGACTCACACTTGATTTGACTTGCGCAGTACTAGACTTAAAGGTCTCTTACCTTTAAATCGAGTACTGCGCAAGTCAAATCAAGTCTGTGCCAAGTCTCATCTTTCGTGGCGCGTACTATACAATATCGTTAAAATAACGTCTACAATAAAAAATACTGAACAAAAACCGAAATTTGGGGTAAGAGGAACATAATTATGATTTCGAGAGTCAGGGGTACTAAACTAAAATCAAAGTGGTAGGTATATTTTTAAATTGTAGTTAATTACTTATTCATAAAAAACAACTTAAGTCCTCTTCACTTTTGGGCAGCAGTCAAAACAGTTGGGCGACCACTGCGGGGTTGGTCAACTAAATTAGGTACAGACAGCGTCATCAACTGCTAACCCCCCGCGCGTTGAAATTTCTTCCGCATAGGGATCCCGTGGTACCTATGCAACGTGGTCACGACACAGGATATAGCAACTCTGCGTGCTATTTCTCTCGTGTATCCTTCTTCCCTCAAAGTTACTATTCTTGTTCGTAAAACTTCTGATAATCCTCTTGGCATTTTTTCAATCACAACTTTTCGCGAAAATGTATTTTAAATCCGTTAAAATTGACTAAATCAGATTTCTGAATGAGCGTAAGCTAGATATATATTGTACTCTTTGGGTCTGAAAGCCTAATATGAACAATTGAACAGTTTTATTGTTTTATATTTTATAATACTCCATATTTTAAAATAAAGAATCTAAAAAGAAGAAGAAATCATTACCTATATAATCCATTGTACTCTTTGATATAATCTACCGTAACGTAACAAAAAAGGTTTCGATTTTTCAAAGTGATCGCAAACTTTTTTTTAATGTGTGTATGTCTGTTGATATAACGCAGTGCATTGCACCTGTAAAGACCTCCGTACTCCGCTGCGCCGGGTCCGTCCTTCGTACTGGCTATAAAAGTTCAGGTCGGAGGTGAATCGATTGATATTCGAGGTTATTATACTTATACATACGTAGATCGCCATCTTTACCTTGACAATTGAACTGCACGTTGAATGTTATGTTAGTAAAGTAGGCCCCCTGTCTCTCGTGCTAGGTAAAGAAGTACTCAGTAGGTACTTGCGTCAAATAATGATCATAAATGCAAATAAATGCTTAGTTCAAATCAATCACATGGAACGTTGTATCTACCTAGGCGTAACAAAGTACAGGCAGAAAAAAGAATATTAAGTCAGTGGTCGCTGGTTGTGTAGATCAGGATGACGGGTCAACGGGTGTATTCTGGCATAATATTTTATACGAACGGAATGTATATCAATGTAACAGCACATCAAGTTACTACACCTTGACCTTGAGCGCTTTATGAGCAACAACAGCGAGAATCGTGCAAAAGAGATAGACCTAGGTTTTTGTCAGTTCTTACTTGTAATGTTTCGTGCGTCGTGGTGTTGAATTAGTTAAGCAAAAAGAAATAGCGTAGCAGGTTGAATACTTGAATCAAATCCAAATAATGACATGGTAATAAAAGCAGGCGCCCCGCGAAGTTCTTAAAATACCTATGAAAATTAGTGAAATGCCAGCATATCAAGCTACACCAATCTGTCAAATATCTTGATTTTCAACTATTCCAAATTATAAGGAGAAAATTTGACAATTTGGTATAGCTTAATGTGCTGGTGTCAGTACCTCCATGAAAAAAGATTAAATTAAATAATTCTCTCATAAGGAATATCTCTAATATAATTAAACACATGCAAAGAGGAAAGTCGCCAGGTCACGACGGTCTGAGTATAGAACATTTTAGATATGCTGGGGTTCATTTACCAAGAGTACTTAGTATGCTTTTTAAATTGTTTCTGTGTCACTCTTATTTACCTGAGTCACTTATGCGTACAATTGTGGTACCTATTATTAAAAATAAGACTGGCGACATATCCGATAAGTCCAACTATCGACCCATCTCACTTGCAACAATAACAGCTAAGGTACTTGACAGTATGTTAAATAGTAATCTCATACAGCACGTCGACTTGCAAGATACACAATTCGGATTTAAAGCCGGTCTGTCGACAGAGAGCGCCATATTGTGCCTGAAACATACTGTCAGGTACTACACAGACGCCGCCTACAGGACGCCGGTGTACGCGTGCTTCCTGGACCTATCAAAAGCTTTTGAACTTGTAAATTATGATTTGCTATGGGATAAGCTGGGACGCGCGGGTGTACCGGCGGAATGTACCTCTCTCCTTAAGTACTGGTACTCAAATCAGAGAAATCAGGTGAGATGGGCCGGTACCTTGTCGGACGAATATGCATTGGAATGTGGTGTGAGACAAGGGGGATTAAGCTCGCCCTTATTGTTTATTCTTTATATAAATGAGCTGATTGAGCGGCTCAGTAGCACTCATGTTGGCTGATTCATAGATGATAAATGTGTAAACAATATAAGTTACGCAGACGACATGGTGCTGCTGAGCCCCTCGATCAGTGGCTTGAGGAAACTGTTGTCTCAGTTCGAAGCATATGCATTGTCGCATGGCCTAGTGTACAACTCAAAAAAGAGTGAAGTACTTGTTTTCAAGGCGGGTAAGTACCACCCAGCCTATGTTCCACCTGTGGTCCTTAACGGAGTAGCCTTGCAGGTCGTTGACCGTTTTAAGTACCTGGGTCACATAGTGACCTAAAGGATGATGAAGATATTGAGAGGGAGCGCAGGGCTTTGGCGGTAAGAGGCAATATGCTCGCTCGCAGGTTTGCACGTTGCACGAGTGAAGTGAAAATAACACTTTTTAAGGCTTTCTGCCAGTCATTTTACTCGAGCGGCCTGTGGGTGAAGCATACGCAGCGAACCTACATAGCCCTGCGAACCCAGTACAATAATGCTTTTAGGATGCTGTTGGGGCTACCGTGGCGCTGCAGTGCGTCGGGTATGTTTGCGGAGTCGCATACTGACGGCTTTCAAGCAATTATGCGCAAAAAATCGGCTTCCCTACTGCAGCGTTTGCGTAGCAGTGACAACAGCATCCTTAAAGTGATTGCTGCACGAGTCGACTGCCCTTACCAGAATCACTGGATAAGGGTAGCTTTAGGATTAGTGTAAGTTAGTTTTATTCTACTAACATAGCTTTAAGTAAATACTGTAACTAACCCATTATGAGCCTATGGCTTGAAATAAAGATTTATTATTATTATTATTATAACAAATTCTCAATACGAGCAAATAAACCGATACTCATATGGTTGGCGTCAAAATTAGTTTAGGTACCTACTTAAGTACTTAATTTTCTCGTTAATTAGGTACCTACTCGTCGCATTACATTTTTATGAGGTACGTCGAAGATACACATTCCTCTGGTTAATATTAGGTAACCATAAGATATCTATTACATTCACCCGTCATTCAGACAGTCAGGACCGCGAATCACTTTATTATTAAAATAATTGTTCTTGTTTCATGGAGGTACATTGAATTTCATCAAGTACATCTTCTCATTTATAACATATTCAATTCTGCACTTGTGATTCTAACCCACACGGGCCCCACCCCTCCAAAGTCAAATCATTTATTTCAATTAGACCATTAAAAGGCACTTTTTAACGTCATAATAAAAAAATATAAAGTTGATTCTAGTTGCCCATTCCAAAAGGTAGTTTCGTATGGAGAACAATGGGCAAGAAACTCCATACTCCCTTAACAGACCCCTGGCTACGCCCTTGGTATCTGTGTACCTGACCTACTGACCCTGACATAGCTAGACTGGCGATAGCGCCCCGAGAGTGGTATGTCGAAAACTCGAGAGGGAGACTGAAAATAGGAATGTCTGGCACCAAACCAGTTAGGCCGATCGCCACGTTGTAGGGTCAAGGAGAACCAAAACTATTTAAAATTCATTGATTTCCCCACCAAGCGATATCGCAGATGGGATTACCTAGCCCCATTAATTATTATTACTATCAGTCTGAATATTCCCAGATTACCTAGCCCCATTAGTTATTATTACTATCAGTCTGAATATTCCCACTGTAGGTGCAGGGCAAAGAAAGCCTGTCTACTCTACTCTGGCCTAAAAACTGATCTCAAATTTGGGACGTCTTTAAGCCCACTTAACAAATAAAATAACTCGACTGGAAATTTAAAAAATGGCGATTATAAACTAAGTCATTAAAATAAGCCGAGGAATTCCAATATTTCATTCTAAAATTTAAATTAATTGGGCTTATGGGCTAACCTACCTTCGAGCATTCGTCTAATTTATTGTAGGTAATTAGTTATTGGTATGAACTGTTCTATGGCTTTTGCTGAAAGACTTATTTAGGTAGTCCGTAATAGGTAAATTAAAAACAGGAGGATGGAGTCACTCGCGTCCGCAGGAGATACCTTCAACAACCCTGCACGTGTCCTCCGGGTGGTGCTAAACGAGTTGACAACGCCGATCATCGGACGGCGGATAAGATATCCCGACCCTGACTAGGGCAACCCAGTCAGGAGAGGTTACGGGGACCTTGAGGGACCAAAAAACATCCTGGCGTAGAAGGCAAGGGGAAACCACTACGACGAATTCTCCCTTGAGAATGTCCCGACCTCATAATGACTAGTACGATACATGGATTTGCGAGGTCGGATGATCCGATTGACACCCGGCGCTCGATGATATCCGGGTCATCGAGTGTGAAGTTGGCTACCGAAGGCTCCGTCAGGGTGCGGTATCAGGCCCAGGCGACAGCAAATGCTTCTGATACCCAACAACAGAGATTTGCAACCCGCCTTCTACATCGTATTGCACACTGGAACGTGAGAGGCCTCCTAGATAATGGGAAACTGAGCATTGTGGAAAGGGAAATGGAACGATATCATGTGACTATTCTGGGAGTTTCTGAGACGCATTTGAGACATTCTGGTCACTACCAAACAACGGAAGGGAACACAATATTTTGCTCTGGAAATGAAGAACAAAGCAGAAATGGTGTGGCAGTCATAATTCCCAAGAAATATAACAACTGTGTTCTTGGATACAAGACAATAAATGACCGGATCATGACGATCAAAATAGATTGCAAGCCTGTTGTGCTCAATATCATCCAAGTATATGCCCCAACTGCTCAATCCTCGGAAAGTGACATAGACAGCTTTTATGAAGTCCTAGAAGACACAATTAAAGGAATTCCTCGCCGCGAGATGTTGTTGGTCCAGGGAGACTACAGGCGATGATCACATTAGAAATGTAGTAGGCAAATACGGCCTTGGAGTGCGGAATGAAAGGGGTGAGAGATTTTTAGAATTCTGCATTGGAAACAGACTTACAGTCAGTAACAGCTGTTTCAAAAACCACCCTCGCCGTCTGTATACATGGAAATCACCAGGAGATCGTTTCCGCAACCTAATAGATTTCATCACTATTGACCAACGGTGGCGGTCGAGCGTCATAAATTCTAAAGCTTTTCCTGGCGCAGACTGTAACACAGACCATCAACTTGTTGTCGCAGAGATAAGAATCCGCTTCAAATCACCTAAGAAGATGGAAAAACCCACACTAAGGCTCAAGAAAGTTGAATCAGAGTTATTTGCAGATATCACGGAAAGAGCATTTCTAGAATCCTCGCACTTTCAGCAAGACAGCATAGAACACCGCTGGCAAAGCTTTAAAGTGGAAATGGTGAAAGCTGTCGAAAGCATCGCTAAACAACGGAAGCCACAACAAAAAAAGAAGAAGTGGATAAGTGAGGAAACATGGTAAGTTATTGAGCGCAGAAAACAACTTAATGCGTGCAGCCTAGTATCCGATGCCAACAAAGAAACGTACAGAAGCCTCAGCGTTGAGATACAGAGACTATGCAGACGAGACAAAAACCGCCATTTAAGTGAGATCTGCGCTGAAGTAGAAAAACACGCGCAAAAGTACCAGACTGCAGATCTGTTCAAAAAAGTGAAACAGATAACGAAACAGTTTAAGACCCAGTCCTGGATGGTTGAAGACGAAAATGGTGCGCTAGTCTATGAGATCAAAAATTTGCAGAACGGTGGAAAGAGTACTGTGGAAACTTATATAGCTCTGATAAAACAGCAACAGCAAGTACTCTAGGTGACCTGAACTTTAGAGATATAGAGCTCGAATCAGATATACTGCAATCTGAAGTGATCAATGCAATCCGCCACCTAAAATGTGACAAGGCTCCTGGCACGGATCTTTGCACAGCCGAATCCTTAAAGGCGTAGGGTGATAGAGGAATACAAAGATTGACGGATTTGTGCAACTGTATTTGGAGATCTATGACTTGGCCAATAGATTGGACCCATTCTTCCATCCTGCCTTTACACAAAAAAGGATCGACGAAAAAATGTGAGAACTACAGAACGATTGCTCTAATCTCACACACAAGCAAAGTTCTAGTGCACGTTATTAACACCAGACTACGGCATTTTCTGGATTGGCAAATACCACAAGTACAAGCAGGTTTTGTCAGGGGAAAAGGTACGCGAGAGCAAATCCTCAATGTCAGACTCATTGTCGAAAAATGTTAAGAATTCAATACTCCAGCTGTTTTGTGTTTCGTCGACTATCAAAAAGCCTTCGACTGTGTAAACTGGCAGCATCTTTGGCATATACTAGCAGAAATGAGGGGTAACTCTGCACCTTATCGCGCTTTTCAAAATCTTTACGATACAGGCTATAGCACGGTCAAGGTCAACACTGAAAGATCCACCACGTTTAGATTTGAGAAAGGGGTCCGACAAGGTTGCATCATCTCTCCATCACTGTTCAACATTTACGGAGAACACATCATGCGTAAAGCACTCCAGGGTTGGGGAGGTGGGCTCACAGTAGGCGGTCTTAAAATCTCAAATTTACGCTATGCCGATGACACCACCTTACTGGCTAAGACCGGATCGGAAATGGTTGAGCTACTAAACCGCCTTGACTCGGTCAGTCGCGAAATGGGCCTTAACATAAATCAAACCAAAACCAAGATAATGGTCGTTGATAGATCTAGCGTACTGCAGGATGTTCACCTGCTCTCTCAGTACGACATGGTCGAGGATTTTGTGTACTTGGGATCGAGTATATCAAATAAAGGTGGAACAGAAGGAGAAATCAGGCGACGCATTGGAATGGCAAAATCGGCTATGACGCAACTCGAAAAGGTGTGGAAAGATCGAAACATTCTCAGAAGAAACAAAATGTACATCGTTCGAACCTTGGTCTTTCGCATCTTCTTGTATGGAGCAGAGTCATGGACCGTCAAAATGGCAGACCGACGACGTATCGATGCGTTTGAAATGTGGTGCTGGAGGCGAATGTTACGCATACCGTGGACAGCCCATAAGACGAACAGCTCGATCCTGAACGAGCTCAAGATAACGCAAAGGCTCTCGAGCATCTGCCTTAGGAAAGTGCTGCAATACTTCGGCCACATAGCCCGAAAGCCCTCCGACAATCTGGAGAAACTTATTGTCACGGGGAAGTTAGAAGGAAAACGACCTAGGGGACGCAGCCCAACTAGATGGTCCGACCAAATAAGCAAAAACCTAAACACAACGATCACGGATGCTCTAAACTACGCCATGGATCGAGGAAAGTGGAAGCAGCTCTGTCGTGGAGAGTCTGGTGGACGGGAGCATCACGACGCTCAGCAGTGAGCTTACGACTCGAGGAGGAGGAGGAATAGGTAAATTATTCGAATGTTAAAAATAAAAAGAAAGCTTTAGGTAAATAAATAACTTTATTTTGGATAAATACTGTGTATATTCATTTTACAATTTAATAAATTAACGATGCTATGAATGCAATCAATAGCCTAGTGTTCCTTTATTATGTTTATTCTAAAACTGGTATAAGTAAGTAGGTACCTGGTAAATTAAACAGGTAGGTAACATATTGTTAATAGTTAGGTACCTACATGCATGTTTTATTCTATGTTTTTAATGATAAATCATGTAAATAAAAATGTGGCAAAGTAATAGTTCATTAACAGTTCAATATATTAAAGGATGGCATGCCTCTTCTATCATTATGTAACTAGCAAGGCTTCGGAATTAGCCATAGTAATTTAAGTCGATAATTAACAGCTTATCTTAATTATTAGATTGCTAATAAATATAAACTGATGTGTAAGGTACTATTTTCAAAAACTACATTAATTTCTCTTTCTAAAAACAAAATATTTATTCCTTCACATTCAATATCACAATGATTGCTTCCTTTGGTGCTCTTTACAATCTATATATTGCACTTGTAAACATCGACTAGTCCATCATCAGTCATGAACCACATCTTAATCCAACCACGAGTTTCTTATATAACCATTGTAACTGGAAGTAAGTTGTTAGCTTAATAACTGTACTAATTAGTCACTATAAAATAGTTAATAGATTTACAATAAATAAAATGATTGGTAAGTATTACAAAAATATGTGTTTTATTGCACTATGTGAGGAGAGGCCAACCGATCGCGGCTATTAGTCCAGTCATTCGCAGGCGTAATGCGTACTTTGCTCCGATTTTCAATTCGATACTTTTAATGAAGTCGTGCTGATAATAATCGAATAAGTACCTAGATAAAACAGTGTTTAGTTAACAGTAGATCTTGGGTCTAATCAAGTGGCCACTCCTGCACCATCTGATGAGTATTATGTATGATTAAAATTAGAATTAAATAGTGACACATATGTGCAGCCAAATGTCACATATGTTGGCAACTAGTGCGAGTCCTCGAACAATGAGTGCTCACTGTGTGTAACACCTGCCCACGAGGCAATGATAGACACGCTAAGCTAAATACCACTACTAACAGTAAACCATCACTCACGTGCCATATTTGCCAGTCTTGAAGAAAAACTTAACATTAATAAAAATATACTCTCGGGAATATAGACATTATTGCATACGACGAAGTCATCTTATGACCATAAGGCTAGGCAATTGTACTATAGTCAGATACCAATAGTTACTCGCTATTTAGAAGCTTCAACATCTTATAAACTGGACATAATCTTAATCTACATTAAAACAGTTAAAAATTATTACTTCATCTCTACAAAAAATAACAGCCATAAATATATCTATCAATACAAAACAAAATGGCACACAAGAATATAACCCAGATACAGTTTTATTTAATATTAAAAAAATATAAAATTCTTTGTGAAATATATAATATTATCATAATATCAAAAAAATATGTTGATTAAATCACAGTATAAATGAATAAAAAATTAAATGTTCGGAATAAATAATACTTACCTATATTTAATTTTCTTAGCTTATTCAAGTGAGCTGAAATTCTATAAACATTTTCATTAATAATTTACTTGTTATACTTTATTTATGAATTATAACTTTAATTTGCAGTATGATCAAATAACATAACAGTCAAAATATGTACAGTACAGTATAAGATAAACTTTGAATTTCTGACTCTCTACATAAATATGTTTTGAAAAGTGTTATAAAATACTTTAACAATTACACTTTTCAAGATATTCTGATCAATCTCACAAAAAACCATGAATAGCCCGCTAGTAAAAAAATGTTTGGCAACATACGGGCGCAATCTCTCCAAATTACTCAACATAACACTAGACCAAAAAATACCAATAAAATTGTATGTACTATATTATAAAAAGTTACTGTAAACTAAGTGTAAATGTCACGATTGTTGTGTCCTCTTCAGTCCTCAACTGTAATGAAATTGGTTACGCCTTGGAAGTAGCAGTGTACTGAGCTATGTGCTCATTTGAATCTTATTACGTAGAAGTAAGATACAAATGGTCACAACACAGTTAAAATGTAAAAATCATTATTGTTTTTAATAATGATAGAGGTAACTTCGATCAAGACTTCGTACACGGCGCCGTCTATCTGCATCGTCTAATGAAAAATTGAAGAGAGACTGAAGAGAACCGTTTCGGTAGGGTCAGCGGATACGATTGAGGCGCAGCTCCCTGTCCAACTGCTGCAGCTGACGGATGAAACCCTCGTTAGGGTGGATATCGCGGCGAGAACGGACTGTTCCCAGCGCTTCGGCCAAAGACATGCCACGTTTAATCATCAGAAACGCTAGAGCACATGTGGCAGACCGAGACACGCCCATAAAGCAATGAACCAAAACACGTCCTAAAAATAAATATTTTTTAGGTCAATCAATTTCTCTTAATTATAATAAAATAATAATAAATAAAACGAAGTGCTGTAGCGCATGAATAAAAAACCGAGCAGAATTAAGGCTTATAGTAATGCCGTGCGCAGGAGCACTAGTACAATATACGCACACCTAGGTGTGCGTGAGTGTCACCGACAAAGCGCGCGCGGAACCCGCTAGAGTATACATCAGTTTAAGCCCTTATTACACTTGGCTACATTTAAGTCGACTAAATTCAGTCGCTACTGAATTCAATTAATACTTTCTACTACTACTTAGGCACTTACTGAATGCGATTACACTTTACTGAATTCAGTATATTTCAATAAGCGGACAAAGTTAAGGTGTGTCAGCGCAGCAGAAATGCGAAGCGTTAGCGGGCGTTTAGTTTTATTTTATATTTATTATTGTTGTACTGTGTGTACAAAATATAATGGTAGCAAAAACAAGGAAGCTTCCTTTTTTGTATATCCAAAGGATCTTATTAGTTTATTATCTATATCTACCTACAGTTACACAATATATAATAATACATTTTTAATGCTTATTAGATTACTCAGACCATTTTTTTGTTGGTCTGAGGCTTATTATTACAGAAGTAGATAAAATTAAGATGGCGATAAGGAAGATTTTCCCATATTTAGGTATTATTCTTATATTTTTCTAAAAATTATATAAATAGGGTATTTTACTCTATACGACAAAAAATCTATAAATATGTTACTGAGACAGTTTAGGCATAAAGCAGTCGGAAAATGTAAGTTTTAGTTCATAAAATAACAAAACAATTTTTTAAATTCAATTCAAAGTTTTCAGTATTTTTATTCTGTTATAAAACATCGTGAAATAGTAGCGGCCATGTTATTACGCCGTACGGCTGTGTAAACAATAAATTGTCAACTGTCTGGCTTTGTACTTTTATTATTTTCGTAACCAACGTAATTTTTTCATTATTACACCTATTACAATATACTTTTAATTATTTTTAAATGATATACAATTATCATATTTAATACTAGCGACCCGACCCGGCTTCGCATGGGCCTATAGCCTTCCTCGATAAATGGACTATCCAACACAAAAATATTTTTTCAATTCGAACCAGTAGATCCTGAGATTATCGCGTTCAAACAAACAAACTCTTCAGCTTTATAATATTAGTATAGATGAGCTCATTTGATACAAAACGAACTGACGTCATTTACGCTGAGCAATATGGCGTCCAGTAAGAAGCGTTTTAGTCAAACTAAGCGCGAAATTTGAAAATTTAAAATTTAGATGCTTTTTTATGGCACATAACGATTGAATAAAAATGTTGTGTTTTTTTTTGGTGGCATATTAGCACTACAGAACTTCATTGAGACACTTTTCAAAAATTGGTGTAATACCCTATTAGGTTTAGAATTCATCATACGATAAAACGAAAAAATTAATTACTAACAACTGAGCAAAATAGGAACAAAAAAATATTAAGAGTTGGAAAGGATCATGGCAGGATTTGTACAAAAAAAAATAAAAATGTTTAGAGAAGTTGAAATTTTAATTCTTATACTCTTGGGTAGAGTATCTTCAGGCATAAAAAATATTTTTAAAACCCCGCAATAAAAACAGATGTTAGAAGAGAATAGTTTAACGAAAAGTTCATTATTTCAGTACGAAATGGCGGCTGACAGTAACAGTGACACTGACAGGCTTCGTTTCGCAGTTCTTTTAGTCACTTGTCACTTTCTTTTTTTTATAAACACAAAATGGGCAACGAGATAAACGAACAAGTGTTTTTTTCATTTCGAAATATTAGAATTATGCGGGGGTTTAAAAATATGGTAAGTATATCAATCTACTCTTGGTTATGTACTCTCCACATTGGATTAATATTTTAAACCCTCTAAATGTTTTTCTTTTCATACGAATTAATGTATGTATCTTGCCATGATTCTTTGGAGATATATGGTTCAGTAAATACATAATTGTTTAAAATTTGATTTTATTTTACTTTTTTCATTTTTAATAATAAAATATAAGTACCTACTTAAGACACTTAATTTTAAACAAACTGTTAACATAATTAACCATTTCATTTTTCAAAGCTACACATTTTTAAGGTTCCGTTTTTTTATTTTCAATAACCGAGGCCGATGGACAGCCCTATGAATGTAGGTATGAATTTTGAACTCTGTCAGAAAGCTTTCATTCTATTCGGTTTTTTATTCAATTGGCTAGTGTAAGTTGAACACATACCTCCACTCGAAATTCCCTCGTCGATGAAATTAGCAGCTATATGAAAATATCTTGAAATATCAGTTGACGGCAAGTCCATAAGCTGAAAGCCTTTATAGCGTAGTCCGGGACAATCACGATAATACAGGTGGTCTGTGTCCACCTGGGTATAACACTTGCCTTCAGCGGTATTCAGCACATAGTTTATGCGCATACGCCGTAAGAATCCCTTGTCCTTCGCAGCAACTCTAAATTGAAGAACAATTGTATAAAGTATAGTGCGTTGGGGGGTAAGATCGGCGCTGGGGTAAGAACGTAGAAATCAAATATCCCGGCTATCCCGCCCTGCAGTGACCGCCAGTCGCAGCGACTGCGGTCACTGCGGGCGGGGAAAACAATGACGTGGCGCGCTAGCATTAAAAAATATAGCCAAATAAGTAGGATATTGATTTCTACGTTCTTACCCCAGCGCACCTTAATGCACAAACTTGACCACACGCATTGACACGCATAGTTTCCTATTAGTTCTCCGATCTCCGGTCATGCAAGACGCAGGAAGATATTAATACTTACGCGTCTCCGACATACAGGCCCGGATAGACTTCATTTACATCTGGAGTAGAATTGTACGAGATGTCCGCGAATGGGCGAGTGCGGAACGACGATAGTGAACTCAGCACGGATGACGGCGACGAGCCGAAACTCTGCGTACGAAAGGGACTTGTTATACATTTACACAAACTCTGACCCATATTTTATATCTTCAAACATTCAGTATTTGAAATGTCTGAGAGCACGAAAAGTTAGTAAGAACACAGATGCTTGAACAGATAATACACAGTCAACATACATTAGTAACAACGTAAATTCATTGCAAATATTGATAAACAAAGCTGCATTAATTAGCATTTATGGTCTAAGTGCGATAAGGATGAAAGCGCCATCATTAATTTGTAAGTGCATATTTTAGATTGGCAACTGAATCTGGGCAATCTGGGTTTGGGAATATCAACAAACTAACCATGAAACTTTTCGTTCTTTAAAGTTTTCGGAAAAAGGAGGTAACCATATATGCCTTTCCTTTTGTATGTTGTTTTATATATTATATCTTTGGCCAAATATCTAAAAAAAAGCATGCATGCAAGCTTGATTCTACACACCCACATAAAACTCCAATGAAATTATATGTAATAATTTTGACGAAATTTTATCATCATCCTGTGGATATTCTTATTTCAGAAATTAATAATCAGAGTTGACAACACTGGGGTCATTACTAAGACAACATTGAATACATATTTTTTAATTATTAATTCTACATTTCTATTACATCCAAGAATATAATTTTCAAACCAAACAACAATTTCATTGAAATTTTATAAGAACCTTTACCATAATATTGTCTGTGTAGTTGGATAAAAACAAGCACAGGCAACTGTGTGATTTATGCATGGGTCACACAAACATAGGCCAATGATAAATACCATTAGGGTCCTTAGGTAGGATCCTACACGTTGCTCTTTAGCCGCACAGTATGAATGAGTTCTTGGAAATAGTGAGTACTGTCGATAACATAACATATTATTATGTTATTAAGCAATAAATATTGTTTATTCAATTGTCAGCATTGTGAATATTATGTAATGTTAAATAAATATGAATAAACATACTTCGTATATGAATGTTAGATGTATTACATATAGAAAAAAATAATAGCAAAAAACAATTTAGTTTGCATGAATATGATGAAAATTTTTAAATGTTTTAAAACAGATTAGAGTTGTACAAGTTGTCAACCTTGTGTCAATAATATTTTACTAGTTGTGAAAAACTGCTTTGTATTTTTATCTTCATAATGAGACTGTACAAAATTTCTATAAGTAATTTTTTGTTTAATTTTTTATACTTTTTAAAGCATTTCAAAAAGGTGAAGGTAAGTACTTGATAGATTTAAAATATTATACTTATTATTATATTATACTTACAGCTATGCCTAAAAAAAGTTTATCTACAAACATAAGACAAGTATAGTGCACATAAAAACTGTTGCAAACTGAGATTAAAAATTACAAACTAGAAAAAAAAATAGCACCTACTTATTGTAGAACATGCAGCTGTTTATTTTTTTTTAAGTAAAGAATTACTAGAACATAGGAAATACATTGTAAAATTTCAAAATTTTTAGATAAGCAGTGCATTTAATTGAAATATAAAAGAACAACTGATGAAAATAAAACCAAACAAAAAAGTCATTCAAAATTCAATAAAAAAATGTGATAAACATTATCTCAGCTAGTCTTATGTTTCACAAATAATCAGAACACAGATATTATTGGCTTTGTAAATATTTTTTTTTAAACAACTGTCTCCTATGATCAAAGTAAAATCATTTCAGACAGTGACTTCATTTATTTTTAATACTGTATTCAGAAAATTATTAACATAATAGTGTAGTAGGTACATACATCGCAATATGTAACTTGACGTCGGGAATACCGGGGGTATAAAAGCTGTGAAAAAATGAATTTGCTATCTTTACACTTTTATCATGAAAGATAAATTGAAGGTAACTTCAATTTCTTCCCACACAATTTTAAATGATACACATATTCAAAGGATGGTAGATACAGCAAAGTTACAGCAGCAATATCGACATAAATATCACAATAGAACTAGATACAATGGGAAACTGATATCCCTCGTTCAGGTATACGTATCTATAGACCACAGCAACCTTGAATCAGTGACTAATAAAAAGGTAAAAATAGATTTGGGTTAAATGTTGCAATCTATTTTTGGAAATATGATCAAAATGTTTATTTATTACTAAGTGTAATAAGTTCTCAGTACACAGGATACCATTACGTGTTCTGGAAAAATAAATTACTAAAAAATTATGCGACGTAATTTAAAATATCACTTACCGTGTCCCTGTAACTCATGATGGATAATCTTCTAATAGATCAAAAATAAATAAATACTAATATTCCAAATTGCTTGATTTTTTTTACTTTCGAAACGTAAAGCGAAAACAGTTACGCTACGCTCTTTTAATATCGAAATTTATCAACTGCGCGCCATGACAGGATTAGAGTGGAGCTAAGTTGTTGTTACTCACTCACTACTCTATGGTTGTTACGAAGTTAGTTTTAGTTAGTTCATGCCTTTAATGCTGGGGCTACACTAATACGTCTTACTCACCATCCTTCTTGCTGTACGTGCCGCCAAGGTCATACTTCAAAAGTACCGTGAAAAAAAACAATAATTATTGTTAATTGTTTTTTTTCACGGTACTTTTCATGAGTGACCTTGGTGGGACGTACAGCAAGAAGGATGGTGAGTAACGCGTTTAAGGTTAAATAATATCACGTTATTATGCACTGTCAGCGACATAAATAGATTAATACTGTAATTTTTACATACCATATAAAATGGCTCACAGACAAACTCGGCCTGCGGTGGGACGCCAACCGCGGGCGGGCTGAAGCACCATTAGCTGTGGTGTACGTGCTATAATCGGACGTCAGTCAGTATTGCTAACCGTAACGAAGTCTACTCTTACTAGCTCTTTCAGAAGATGAGAAAAAAAAATATAAATAAAAAAATATATATGGTCGGGAAAACAAGTACATTACGTAACTGCCGATCAGAATTTTGCGACGCTGCCTTTGTGCTGACTATCACGCTATCTGTTAATTGAGATAGATTCGACTTACATTTAAGTTTTAATTGATCAATTTGCCTATGTATCTCTGTGCCATCTAATAATCTTATTTGATAATCTGTAGTGCCCAATAGGGTTGCAACGACATATCGCGTTACCGATAATATCGACAAGAAAATATCGATATTTATATCAATATGTTAAAATCATTGATATCGATAGTATCGATATCGGAAAACCCTAAATATATATTTGTTAAAACCATTGAAATTTTTATTTAAGCATTTTTTATTTCTGTTTATTTTACCTGTTATTACTATTACTGTCTAAATCTAATCAAATATAAATAACTATTGCATCCAAACTGCAAATCAAAAGCAATTTTACAATCAAAGTTATTTATTTTGTTACAAAGATAAACGAAAAAAGTTTGCACACAGCGAAGAAGATGCTATTCAACAAAAGATGGGCGTATACTTTGTTAGATGTTAGGTGTTAGAAAACACAAAACAGTGTCGAAGCATGTTTGACATGAAAAATATTTATGTGATTATCATCTTCGCTGTGTGCTTGCTGTTACTTTTTTCATCTATCTTTGTAACAAAATAAATAACTTTGATTGTAAATTGCTTTTGATTTCCCTAACTTTTACTGAGCTATAAAATTAGTGAAAATATCGATAATTATCGCGTTGGCATGGCCGATATATCGGATATCGATATTTACCTCGCCTTCGATATAAATATCGATATTCATATCGATATTTCAACAGACTTTGCATCCCTAGTGCTCAAGCGCTCGATTACCGTACCACTTACCCATTTCCCTTGCATTGATACACGCGGCACCAGACCTCGTCCCCCACCCGCAGCACTCGATGTCCCCCGCACGCTGCGCGCTGCTGCCGTTGCTGCAGATCAGCCACCTGTTTCTCGCGCGAAGGTTTGAGTCGGTCTAACCGTGTTCCTAATGTTCTACCTTGTAATATTTGTGATGGCGTTTCTTTTGTGGTACTATGTTCAGTAGTTCTATAGACTAGTAAAAATCGCTAAAGCGCAAGTTCTAGATCCAGATTCTGTATAATAGCTTTTTTAATTAATCATTTACATTAGGCCCGGTCAGCCCGGTAACGTCGCAAATTGGTCTCTTAAATTATCATCCAAACTTGCGCCAAAATCACAATATCGAGTATTTTTTTTAAATTCTGCAACATAATCCGAACTACTTTCACCAGATTGTTGTCTTCTTTGTCTAAATTTATAACGCTCTGCTAAAATAGACGGCTTTGGTTGCAAATGTTCTCGCATGACTTTCACAACCTCAATGAAGGACATGTCCACTAGTTTCCGAGGACTGCACAAATTCACTAGTAATTCGTATGCCGTTTCACCTATGAATGCAATCAGCGTTGGTAATTTTAGTTCGTCCTTCACAAAATTCACCACAAAAAAAAATATCCAGCCTATCACAGTACGACTGCCAATTCCCGTTCTTCATGTCGAATTCGTCAAATTTCGCCATCCTCGTCGCCATTGAAGAATAATAGAATAATAAAACGATGTAGTTCGCACAAGAATATTTTATTGAATGACATGTATGTCGGCCTACTGACAGGGACTATAGAACAAGCTACTATTTAAATTAGGAATACACTACATTAAAGTAGGCACCCAGCGGCGTTGCTATATGTATGTTGAGGTCTTCCAAGAAAACGCCGGCCCCCGTGCCGTACCTGTTTTAGATCCATCTGTGAAGATCCGCAGCTCTATCGGGCTAAGGCCCTCACATCACCGATCTTCATGCCGTTGGATTTTGTATTTTTTGTCAAATATAAATTGCTTAGGTATTGTGTCGTTAATAGTCTTAGTTATAGGAAACTCCTTACTGAGTTCCTCTAGTAACGCAGTGTGTCTGGTGCTAGTCTTGCTCCAGAGATTTAGTGTCTTCAAGCGTAATGCTGCCGTTGCCGCCTCTAGTTGAATTAATAGTGCTGCCGTCGGAGTGGCCCTCATGCAGCCCGTAGTAGTCATGCAGGCTAGTCTTTGCATACGCTGGAGTTTGTTAGCGGCTGTGATTAGCTTGATCCTCGGCCACCATACTACCGACCCATAAGCAATCATGGGGCGGATTACCGCGCTATACACGGTATTCATCCATAGTATTATTTTACCTATCATTTTCCTACTCCAATGCAGGTCCTGTTTATTTTGTTGTCTAGGTGGTTACTCCAGTTTAACTTAATGTCTAAGATGACCTCGAGGTATTTTACTTCGTTGGCCAGCTGGAGCTCGGTATTGAATAGTTTAGGTACGCGGTAGGGTCATAGTGCACGTTTATGGGTAAACATGACTAGTTCGGTTTTATTGGGATTCGCGGATGGCGAGGTCGTCTGCGTAGCCTATAGTGTAGTAACTTTCGGCATTGAGTTTCTTGATTAGAATGTTGATTACCAGATCCACAGGAGAGGGGATAACACCCCTCCTTGGGGGCAGCCTCGGCAATCATGGCTACTTGCTGCTCTTCCTCAAGCCGAATTACACGTTTACTTAGCATAAATATTAGTAATCCAGTCAATTAGTACCTGTTCTACCCCGTGTTTGGATAGGGCGGCGCTGATGTTGGAGAAGCTAGTTTTGTCGAAGAGCCCTTCGATGTCTATAAAAGTACCCAAGCAAGAACCCTTTTGGTGGATGTCCTTCTCAATCCTACTGACCACCATATGGAGGGCGGATTCTGTTGACTTACCTGAGCTGTAAGCGTGTTGATTACCGTGTAAGGGTAAGTTTCTTAAAGGCCCGTCCCTCAGCTCCCTTTCGCATAGTCTTTCCAAGGTCTTCAGCAAGAACGAGGTCAGACTGATCGGTCGGTGGGATTTGGCGTTAGTGTAGTCACTCTTAGGTTTAGGGATGAATGTGACCTTCACTTCCCTCCATTATATGGGAACACATTTTAAGGCCAGACACGCTCTCATTAAGGGCAGCAGTCTGTCGGTGACTTTTGCACCACCCTACTGAAGTAGGGCGGAAAACACTCCGTCTGGGCCGGCTGCCTTGAAGGGATGGAAGGACTGAATGGCCCATTGGAGCTTCTCCAAGGTGATAATCCTGTGTGCGTAGATTCAGTCATTCTCTGATGGTGTGTAGGTTGCATCTGACCAGTCTACCGTCTGTGTGAAGACACATCCGGGAAAGTGGGTTTCTATAACAACCCGTCTCGCTTCGTCTGGTGATGTTGTGAGTGTATTGTCGGGTTTGCGGAGATTGGCTACCCCAAGTGTGTTCTGCTGTACCAGTGGCGTTACCGTAATATAAACTTAATATTATTAAGAGGTAAAAGTTTGTATGTTTATAAGTTTGTATGTAGGGGGTAAACTCCAAAACCAGTAAACCGATTTCAAAAATTCTTTCACCAATAGGAAACTACGTTATACCTGAATGCTATAGGCTATTGCATTATCAAAAAATTAGGGTTCCTTGAGAAAATTTACGCGGACGAAGTCGCGGGCAAAGTGCTAGTATGTTATAAATACGCATATCATGATTGTTTTCAGTGTGTCTAATCTTTAAATTAACTCGACTTGATGCCCTCAGCTGGACTTAAACTTTCGAAAGAATCATGCCGAGATCTATACGTTCATTTGTATGAAAAACAATAATCATTTAGAGAGTTCAAAACATTTTTCAATGTGGAGAATATATTACCAGGAGTGGTAGGAGTAGATTGATATACTTATCATATTTTTAAACCCCCGCATAATTAAAATATTACCGCATATTATTTTTTATTATTATTATTATATTTTATATACTTTATGTATCTCGGGGGACCCAGAGGTCCCGGGCCTTTGTAAGGCGTACGAGGAGCCGAAGCCAACTCGCAGAGGCCCCTTAGGTAGCTTTATATGAAATACGACATCAACCGACGATTATCCCTGTATGCACTATGCAAGTGCACCCAAGGACAACCCCCGGTTGGTGCAGGACTATTACAGGACATGGAAACTAACAGTACTGGACTATGGGTATGGGTTGCTAAAGTGACTTGGTTACCTGGAACTATGAAGTGACTATGGCCCCTGCCGAATCAATGTTTGTATACATGGATAAAATAGCAGGGGGTGACTTGCACACTCACTAAAATAATGGGCCCCCTGAAACAGTCGCTAGCACGAACAACATATCTTGAGGTGCTAGAGGAGTGGAGAGGTATACCACGGCTATCAGGACAATCCCGGAAGTACGGTCAAGATCCCTACCAGCGTCTTACTGGAATACTTCCTTACACCGAGCACGAATGCTCTCGCGAGTTTCCACTCTAACCGGCCAATTAAGGCAAGATAGAGGTGGGAGCTCCGTTCCTCATCTCTGGCTTGCCCTTATTGAAAGGCAAGCCAGAGATGAGGACAAGACGATTATTATTATTATTATTATTCTATCGAAAAGAAAATAACACTTTTTCGTTTCATTTCGTTGTCCATTTTGTGTTTATAAAAAAAAGAAAGTGACAAGGTAACATTAACGGATTTATTAATTTGGCAGACAAGTGATGTGACAAGTGTGTGATAAAAAATTATATGTGACTTTATTTCCCATAAAACGATGCAATTTCAGAGTAAGAACTGCGAAACGGCGCTGTCAGTGTCACTGTTACTGTCAGCCACCGTTTCATTGAAATAATGAGCTTTTCGTTTAACTATTCACCTTTAACATCCATTTTATTGCAGGGGTTTAAAAATATTGTAAATGCCTGAAGATACTCTTTAGGTACATACCCAAGAGTATAAGAATTAGAATTTCAATTTCTCTAATTTTTTCGTACAAATCCTGCCATGATCCTTTATAGTATTACGAACTTTTGTAATATTAAAGCTTGACCAAGTAGCTTATTAAAAACTTCTTCAGTTCGATTCCATTTCGAATCAGATAGAGTTAAAACTTATTCGACTAAACTTAAAAAAAATACTTACCCACCGACTGCGTTTCGTATTATGGGTTGGAGTTATTTCTGTCAAAGCTGTGTCTGTAGTTTATGGTGCCTCGTTACCTCTCGTAGTGAAGTGCGCGTGCATGGAGCAAGTACATTCGATTGATTCGATTATTATTATTCAAGTTTCATTATTAAATGCAATTTTTTTTCGGCTATTTCACGAACATTTAAAAGTCAGTCGGTTCTATTAACATTTTCAGTTATTCACGTGTAGTGGTTGCTATAATTGAACCTACATTATTTTTATGCAGATACAGTTTCGTTTGTTCAGAAAATATTATTTACAATGGTCCCGATGGTACGTCCGATGGTTTAATAATCGAATGTAACCAAAGAAGGGGGTTAGAAATTTTCATCTCATGATCATGTCACGTCACTAGTTCGTATGTAACCGCGCCTTGTTTGCGTGATAATATTTCAGATACTGTACATTTTATTACTAAAGTATGTTATAAACTCTAAAGTTTTAACGTTTTTTCAAATCCCGGCTTATTTTCTTATGAAAATGGATGAAAAAGAAGAGTTGCATCTAACCTCTCAGGAGTTGCAAGTTTTGTCGGAACTTGACAGGTACGTAACTAACAATTATTAAAAAAGTTATAAATTTTAGTTTTTGCGATTATTTCAATTAATTGCTAGTGTTGCTCGTTACAGAAATCATCAAAATGTTATTATACAGGTACTCAATACGTTGTAAGCATAAGAAAATAAATGAAAAACAAATAATCAGCGACGACTTGTTTTCCTAGTTTTTCATTGGCTTCTGTGTTTAGATTTTATGTCTATTGAAAAATAATTCTAAAATTTCTTAAATGACCTAAGTAAATAGATGCGAAAATCAGTCAGTCATTGTCTCATGGATAAACAAACTCTTCAATGAAAAAAATTATGATAAAAAATATAATTAAATAATTACATGATTTCAGCCGGCAGTTTGGTTTTCTAAAGCTTCATGGTACTAAACATGGCAGAACCCGGGCTCTTGTACTCAAAGCTGTCAAATACCTGGAAGGAATGCTGGTTCAAGACAAGGTAGAACTTTTTGAAGTCGCTCTGGAAAATAACTTATAGTTAACACAGACAATAAACTTTAGGCCTTGTTCTAATAAAAACTTAAAGATCAAAGGTTTTCTCTTAAAGTTCTGAAATATTGTCATACTAATACTCCTTGACAAATAGATTTGTCGTCATATTTTTGATTTTAGCACTTGAAGAATGGTAATATAGATTATGTTGATACAAATAATTCTCTTGAGTGTTACAATTTTCTGTTATAGTAAAGAAAGTAATGCCTAGTTTGTTCTTATTAAAGATAAAGTAAAACCACCTGTGTGCTAATTAAGGATCTTTAGATTTAAATATTGGTCACTTATGATCTAAATCTTTCTAATTTTGACCTACAAGTAAAACAACAAATCTTTTAACAGGAAGAAGAAAGGGCGAGCTCACCGGGTGCTAGGAGAGAAACATGCATAGACCATAAAACTTTCTGCAAACTGGGACATTTTCATCTGCTACTTGAGGACTATGCTAAAGGTTAGATGTTTCAGAAGTTTTTAACTACCATAATATTGTCAATTGTAACATGAGTAAGAGGTGTGATATGATAAGTACATTGCTCTTAACCTTTTCACCGCCACAGTCATGTATATGTTACTGTAAAAGCCCAAACTACGGTAAATCTTAAGATTTTCCAGTAAAACCTAAGATTTACTAACTCTTAATGGGAAAAGTCCGAACCGTTCTATGATCATCGTTTATTTCAAACGTTTACTACCATTCAGTTGGTAAATCTTAGGATTTGCCTCAAAGACGTGGTAAATATTGAAATAAACATGTCAGAACGTATTTGGCGTATAGTCTCATACTCGTGGCAGTCTGCAGCCCCCAGCTACCCATTCCATCTCCCTCTACCGTCTCCGCTCGCGTTAGTCAATCGTTTGACACGTTGAAACGCGCGGGGAGGGATGGATTACGAAAATTGGCACAGACAGTCGACGCCAGTGCGATGGAGCCCCACTGGGTGGGGCTCCGGTTTCTGTTTGCAGGGTTTAAAGGAACCTAACCAAACCGAACTGATCAGGATGACTTCGTCGGTTGAAAGAGTTTGCGGATTGCATGAGCTCCCATACAAGCTTTCCCCTGCTAAGTAGGCGTTTGCTGAAGTCATACCTTTGATTAGGGTTTAAAGGATCACACTGTTAAAAAGGTATGCCTTCAAGACGCCCCGCGCGCTTCCCCACCGCGACGATCAACATACGTATTGGCCGACGCCAATCTCGTTGTCACTGCTGATTATTTAAATTGGGGAAGTGTAAGCCAAGATCATTAATAAAGAGATCGACTTTTTGCGAAAAAGTCGATCTCTTTTTTTTTACTTCTGTCATGAGCTCCCATACAAGCCTTCTCTTGTATGGGAGCTCATAGGTCATAGGAGCTAAGTAGGCCTTTACTGAAGTCTGATCACTGTTGAAAAGGTATGCCTTCAAGACGCCCCCCGCGCTTCCCCACCGCGACGATCAACGCTTTCGCAATCCGCAAAGTCTTTCTCGCTTGTTAGCTCGTTACTTCGCCCAGCCGTTTTCGAATTGACGTCAACAAAGATAATGCGGGAGATACATTTTTATTAAATTACGTACTCTGTAGTGCAAGTTGCTGTGTCTTGACAATTCAAAAGTGCCCTTAAATGGTTTAATTGAAATAAATGCTTTGACTTTGTGTTCTCGCGGTCCGCATTTTGGCGACCCCTGCATTCAAATTCAAATTCATTTATTTGTCCGAATATGGTACATATGGTCTTAAATTTATTAAACAGTCTCATCATATTCTGCCACGTGGGGCGCGCAAATATTAGGTATATAAAATTATCACAAGTAAAAAAAAAAAAAATTAGATTAGTAAGGACATTATTAAAGGAATAAGTACTAATAATATAGTGTAAGGCATGTCAGGTAAAAACATACTATTATATCTAGATTATTGTCAAAATATTATTACAATGTCAAACTATCAAAGAAAGATGTCAGAGTATAAAAGATTACAATTAAATTAGGATGTCATATTATTATTCAAAACGTAATTTAAATTATAATAACATTTTTTACATAGCAATTTTTTAAGTTCCTTCTTAAAACCATTTAAAGGACAATGCCAGAAACTCTATAGAACTTTGCCCCACTCAATAAAAGTCATGTGCAATATGTAGCACCTTACTGTTTATTTATTGCTGATAACTAAACATTAGTCTTAGTGACTGTAGAACTTGCGGTTTCCGTTTAAATCTAAAAACAATAATGACTTTGATTATAGGCTAAATTGTATTTTAGATAAAATGAGTTTGTATTTTGTGGGGAGGTATTTCGTAATCCGCAAGTTCTAAAGAAAAACAATATAGTATAGAAAGGTTCTATATTCATTACAATTATTTTCATTAATTTACTTTTCTGTACATGGGTGGGGCAGGATCTGGCATTGTCATTTAACTTTTTCATTTGCTTTGGGAGTTTGTTAACGACTTGCAGGGCTATACAGAATATGCTCTTCCACATTAATGCGGTTTTGGCTCTACGTCCGCGTAATATATCATTCCGCCTGTTACGTTTAACTGTATCCGATAGGTTGGGAAACAGATGTGCATTCAGCTTAACAAATAAGGCTGTTTCGTAAAAATTAATATACATGGACGGTACTGTTAAAATTTTGTACCTTTTGAAAAATGGTTCACAACTGTCCGTTACCTGTAGTCTGAACATGGCTCTGATGGATCGCTTTTGCGGTTTAAAAGCGGCTTCCCTATTGGTAGAGTTACCCCAGAATATAATTCCATATCTTAATTAATATATATATATATATAAGCATTATAGGATCACTCGTGCGTCTGTCCGTCCGTCTGTCACTGCCAATTTGCTCCGAATCTACTGGACCAAATCAGGTGAATTTTGGTAGGATGGTGTAATCCTATGATCCAAACACAGATGTGCGAAGCATTTTTTTTTTTTTAAATAAGGGTCATTTTTAATATTCTACAAATCTTCGTTTCTTTTTTTTTCAATTATGATATTTTTGTGTGTTTTTGTCCTGGGGGCGAATAAATGCTTTTTCTTTCTTTCTTTATTTAAGGGGGACAAATAAGGAAATTGAAAAATAAACAGTTTTGCAAGCCTATATCAAATGAAAGGACTCGTTATGAGGATCTCAAATATATTTTGTTAAATTGTTATTATTGTATAATAAATAGTTTTGATTTTGTTCATTAGAGAAGACGAAAATTGACCATTTCCCCCCTGATGTCCGAAACTACTAAACTAAAATTTGGAAAAAAAAATATACAAAATATAGTTCATTGCTTGTAGATTATAGGAAAACCTAAAAGAATTCTATCAATTGAAAATAAAGTGGTAAACTCAATATAATACGTTCACTTACGGAAAACAGTTCACTAAAACACCACTAGATTGCGCTAGTAGTAGTTAACTCGCGTCTTACTGTGAGGATTTGATGTGATATTTTGTATATATAAATATTTTATTTTTTTAAATAGGGGTAAATTTACTTCAAAAATTAAATAAAAACATTTGACTTTGGCATTCTGCGGAACCCTCTCCACGCGAGTTCAACTGTCACTTGGCTGGTTTTTTAGAGTAAGTATATAAAAGGAATACCTATGAAAACATTGAGAAAAAATATTGTACTTAGGTAACTAGTCCGGATTGACGAAATATTCTACTGAGACCACATAATTTCTATTAGTGCATACAGCCCAGACCAGATAATCCCTTCTTGGAATGAAATGTGTAAATATAAATAGAAGGCGTCAGGTGTAACCTTGACCCTGGAACTCTTAAGTGTAGCTTTGATTTTTACTTATTAACTTTCTCTGAATTTTGTGTGTTCACGTGGCAGTAACTTTCGCATTTTTTCCTAGAATTCGTACCGTAGTGTTTTGTGAGGTTTTGTGAGGTTACGCAAGGGTAACCCCTTGCGTAATACTGAAAAGCAATTGTTTAAAGTTTGTAGAAAAGAAAAAGCTTTTTAATTACTTTTTTTTTGTTTCTTTTTCTTGTGTTTCTCTTTATTTCTTTTATGCTACTTTTTGCCTTTAAAATAAGTTGTTTAATGTCTTAAGTGACTGTTATGTGTGGTGATTAGAAATCGGTTCAGCTGAGTTCCTTTATTAGAAACGCTAATTGAATCTTTATATAATTTTTTTATTCAAAGTCAAAGGCAGCATTTATTTCAATTAAACCATTTACAGGCACTTTTGAATTGTCAAGGAGTCGGTCAGTTAGTAAGAAAGTTGAAGCTAGTTGCTCGTTCCAAAACGTAGGTAGGTCTCTATGGAAAACAACGAGCAAGAAACTCCACAGACATTCTTTTAAATCGAAGTTTTTACAAAATACTGAATACATTATTCTTGTTGCTTCTATATGTGAAAACAATGAAGGTAATCTAAAAATACAGAACATAAAAAAGAATCAAGATAAAAGTCATGTCAGTTAAAGGTTGACTAATCACTACTGACAGTGCCAGTTTAAGAACATGACGCGTGGATCAGCACCATTCAGCTCAACCATTTTGAAGGGAGCTGAATGATCCAACGCACGCGCCATTATCGCCGAGACATTTGAGTAAGCATGACAATGCTCTTAACCGCCGCCGTGCTCATTTATGTCAAACACATAATAATTTACTTAAGGGCGCGTATTCGATTTAGCGCAACTCAAAATCTAAACGATTGCTAGAACGGCGTAGTAGCATTGACACACACTAGTACAATACAATGATCTGTTTGTGTGCATCAGAAAAAAAATACGCACGAAATAAGCACGAATCATTGAAATTGATCGGCAAACGACAGCGCGCGATGTTTTACAGTGCTTTTTTAAATAATTGTCTAAAATAAATGAGTTCGTATAACGAACTGAAAAATATTCTGTATATTAAGCATAACCTTTATTTTCATAAAATAAATATATCAGTTATGTTTTTATTCAAATACTGGTGAAAAAAAATTGACAAAGTGAACCGATTTTTTACTTATTCAACAATGTTTTTTAATACATAATAGTAATCTTTTCGTAATTTTGGCTCTGTAGTAGAGGTTTGTAGGAAGGTTTCTAATGTATATGAATTTGTAAGATGACGTGTGATAAGTAAGAAAACCGGACAAGTGCGAGTCGGACTCGTCCATCGAGGGTTCCGTTCAAATTCCGTGATTTGGTCACCTATACAATTATGACCGCGTATAACTCGATAATTGATTACGTATTTTAAATAAAGACCATATTTTTTATGATTTACTCACAAATGTATAGTTTTCAGAGTCGTTTAGGCGCAAAACGTCCAATTCTCAAAATGTCCAGCGGTCGCAAAACGTCCAGTTCGCAGAATGTCCAATTCGCAAAATCCCAGTTCGCATAACGTCCATTTCGCACAATGTCCAATTCGCGAAATGTCTACTTCGCACAATGTCTAATTCGCAAAATGTCCAGTGGTCGCAAAATGTCCAGTCGTCGCAGATTGTCTCCTATATTCATCATAACGTTGCCACCCCACTAATTGAATCAAGAGGGTTTTAATGAGTAGTCAAGTTATTCGTTAAAATTTATTATTACATTATTTGATTTATTTTTAATGTTGGGATTATACTATTTTTCCATTCAATTATTATATATATTTTTTATAAATATTTTTTGTAGTAACGAAACGGCTAAACCACATATTTTGACTCAAGCTTAATCCCTTGGAAAAGTTTTTTCGACGAGTTGAAGTATGTCCTTATTCAATACAACGTTACATTCACTACTTTTAACATTTGGTAAAACGAATCTTATGCATTTACTTTTCTTCTCATTTAATACCAAATTATTCACTCCTCCTCCTCCTCCTCGAGTCGTAAGCTCACTGCTGAGCGTCGTGATGCTCCCGTCCACCAGACTCTCCACGACAGAGCTGCTTCCACTTGGATTTGATTCATTTTTGTAAACAGGTAAATAACCTGATAGTCCTTACGTGGTTTAAAAGAAAGTCAACCGTCCTGACATACCTTGTATTAGGTAAAAAGAGGGACGGACCCAATATTGAGTCCTGCGGTACCCCCATGTTTACTTTTAAGCCCAATAAATTTACACCGTTTATTTGAACTTGTTGCAGTCTATCACTCAATTATGATTTTACCCAGTTACCTAGTTTACCCAGTCCGTAATGCTCATGCTTTAAGTGCAGAGTCTCTATATATCTATATTAAAAATGAATCCCTATTTCCCTTGGTCACTCATCACGCGTGAACGGCTGGACCAATTTCACTATTTATTTTTTTGTTGTGTTTGTTATTGTAAAGAGAAGAATAATATGAACGAAAATACTAAGAAACTTGCGCGGAACATTCTAAAAGTCAACAAAAACCAAAAAAAAAATTACATAGTTGACATATTCATTTCTTCACCATAAAATTATACATAGATGACGTATTACTCATTCTTAAATTTTTGGAGGATCGGATTGTAGTGTAGGTAGTACATATATGTAGGCTAGGTAGGGTAGTTAGGGTAGGTAGGATAGCTAGATAGACAGGGAAGTAGGTAGATAGGGACAGGACAACGTCTGTCGGGTCAGTTAGTATTTCATAAATATTTTATAAATTCTATATTTATTTCATTAAGTGCTCGGTCGTGTTACATTCTTATAATTTTGTGGAAGGTTAAATCTAGGTGCTTAATAAGGCCTTGCTCTTCCATGTGTGATTTAAATGAATGAATATTTAAATGATTGTCTATTTCAAATGGGGGTATGATCGCGCTGACACTTTATGACTTGATATTGTCTAGACATTGCAACATCAAGGTGTGCGTTACCCCAACAAAATGTTGTCGAAAATAGTCATTTAAATGTTATAGATAATTAGTTGTCCAGTTTCTGTAATTGTTGCGCACATTTTTAAATTTGTTGCACTTATAGTTTTTTAGTTATTTCACAAAAACATTTCCTGCTGGGGTAACCTTACCGCAGCCAGACATTTTCTGTTTAATGGGAATATTAAAATAAATTTTAGCTATGTAATTTGTTGTCTAGACAGGGTAAATGTTGCAACTTATTTTGTATTTGTTTTTTCTTCGACTGCGAAGTTATTCGAGTACTTTGTCTATACTTAAATAAAAATTCACTTTATGAAACATATAATTTTTTCAACACTTGCACACATCTGTACTAATCATTGTAACACTACCCTACATGTTTTAGAAGATAGCATAATGTACTACGCGGTCGCTTTTTTGCAAACACCTTAACGTGGCCGGTTTATCACGGTCTTTCGCCTAATAAGTTTTATTTTATTATCTCGTTAATTATTGTATGTACTACGCTGAAATTTGACAGGAGTAAAACTGAACTAATCAACTTACTATTAATATATAATTCAGTTTCTAAATCCACATAAAGGATTCTCGGTGGCCAAATAACACCGCGCGCATATTTACCGTCAACGTGGAGAACTGAATTTCATCATAATTTGTTAATTACTAACAGGATAATAATGAAACTTCACATACATTTGAAGACAGTTACAAGCTACAAAATAACGTTTAAAGTAAATATTTAGAACTCTTATTCAAAGTGTTAGGTAGGACTTACTTAAGTGTTTTAAATGTAATGAAATTTGAATGGTGTATTATTTTTGATCTTTTATTGCCCAACTAATTCAAACTAATTCTCAATAAGTTATATACAAAAGATGTTAATTAAGAATCCGCTTAGCCGTTTCAGAGATCCGGCAAAACCACAAACGTTACTCCAGCAAGAACTCGAACAACTTCGCAGTCGAAGACAGAACAAATACAAAATAAGTTCCAACATTTACCCTGTCTAGACAACTAATTACATAGCTAAAATTTATTTCAATATTCCCATTAAAACAGAAAATGTCTGGCTGCGGTAACGTTACCCCAGCAGCAAAGGTTTTTGTGAAATAACTAAAAAACTATAAGTGCAACATATTTAAAAATGTGCGCAACAATTACAGAAACTGGACAACTAATTATCTATATAATGTTTAAATGACTATTTTCGACAACTTTTTGCTGGGGTATAAGGCACACAATATCAAGTGATAGGAGTAATATTCCACCAGGTAGTGTGACCTCTAATTTATTGAACTGGTGGTCAGTTCTACGACTTGATTTCAGACGTTTTCGGTCTGAAATCAAGTCGTAGAAGTCAAGGAATGATTTGCCCCTGTATAAATCTGCATAATGTGAAAACCCGGAGAGCGAAAAACATGTTTTTCTGCAAGTATGGTTTCACGTTTTCTCACAAAAATTAACTATATTTTTCAATATAAAATAATTCATTTGCGTACCATTTATGTTATCACACTTTGGACGTATTAATATTATTTATTTAAATACACGTTATGCGTCACCCATACCTACATCTGATGATCTAATGTATATATTTTTAAATGTGGCTATTGTACGGTCATTGACTATTAAATGCTGAATAATTTAATATTTAATTATCTTAGTAGTCTCTTCCTCGATAGGATAAGCTTATCAAGGCCAATCTGTGGTTATTCCAAAATCGGCCCTTTCCCGCATTGCGTAATAGATGGCGTTGTCTATTTCATTGCAGTACAAATTTCTTAGTTCAGTTTAACTAATAAAAAATATTAAAACAGAACAGATTAATATTATATAGAGGTGATTAAAATATTGTTATATTATAATATGTAATAATACCAATATTTTCCTGAATTTTCTTACTTATATTTTTATTAAGTACTACAAACCCGACAGACGTTGTTCTGTCAATAGATTTTATAATTTTCTTAACTTATCGTATAAACCTTCCTTGGACTTCCACAAATAATTTAAGACCAAAATTAGCCAAATCAGTCTAGCCGTTCTCGAGTTTTAGCGAGACTAACGAACAACGATTCATTAACCGACTTCAAAAAGGAGGAGGTTTTCCATTCGGTTGTTTTTTTTTTTTATGTATGTACATCGATTACTCTGAGATTTATGATCCGATTTACGCGATTCTTCTTTAGTTTGATGCGGAATAGTTGCCATTTGGTCCCATAAAAATTTAACATTGTTTGGCTTAGTAGTTTTTATTTTAATATTTTTTTTTTAATTTTTAAATATTTATTTTTATGTTTGACCACGCATAACTTTTTTCAGTGTAGTCCGATTGCGATGATTGTTTTTTTAATTGATAGTGTAGGCCTCAAATTTGGACCCATATTAATTTCAATAAAATATTCCACCCCTAAGGGTTGAAAATTAAGGGATGACATATTTTTTGGTGTCGCCGTTTTGTAATAAATTTCTATCATGAGAAGTAGGCACTAAAAAGCGAAAAAAATATTTTTTAACAAAAAAGACAACCGCCTTCAAAAAGTAAAAAATTACTTTCAATTCGCAAGTCGGTGGCAATACAAAACAACACGCAAAATCAAAGCCGCCGACTTGCGAATTGAAAGTTATTTTTTGTTATATAGATAGATTATAGAATGTATGTGTTGTTGTTGGTTGTCTTGTGCAAATAAATGCGATTGACAAAAGTAACATCCCACCAAAAACATTTTCATGTAAAATGTTGCCAAGACGAGACCATATGGCTCGCACTGTCAAAAAGTTATCAGATCTCATAAAGACCCAAGCTTTTAACTCTAAACGCCCTAGCTCTACAAGCTAGTCAAAATATGTGGTTTGGCCGTTGTCAAGGGGTAATCTTTTATAGATAAGGGTAGGGGGGGGGGGGGGTTGTGTCATATCATAGGAAGTGTATGTATTACTTTCCGAGGACTTTTTGTTGAATCGGTTGTGTGTTGTATGTAGTATATTTTCAAGGAAATACAGACCTGGGGTAAAGTGCTTCTATATTTTGTATTCAGGTTTTAAGCCCACTAAAAAAATATTCTTTATCCATTAGGTGATAGAAAATACCGCCAGCTGCTCATTTTATATGGGCGTAACTTTAGTATAGAAAGGCCAGGTGGGCTAAGTCCGAGACGGTATTAAAATACATACATTGAAATGTCAAACTATTTCTGTTTCCCTGATCTGTGAACCAAACAATAAGGGGTGGAGTGAAGCCGGTATCGCGTGACATTGATTTTTAATAAGGTCTAAGTATTTATGTAAATAGCGAATAAAGAATACTATGTGGTCGTTTCTTTCGCTTCCTACTAGCGTTTATCTAATTTGCGTTAATTTTTAAATGGCACGTTTGCTCACTATTGTTTTATGATGATTTACACAATATTATTACAATATTATAATTGTTTTTGTCTTGACTTTAACTCAGTAGGTATCTAAATTGACTTCGATGACGATGCAAAATAATAATATCGAATTTATTTAAAATATTAATTCACTAGCTTTTGCCCGCGAATTCGTCCGGGTGAATGTCGGTTATCGCGGATGTAGACAAAGTCTCGAATTATAAAGCTGTCTTTGTCCTTCCCCAAGGTTTAAGCTATTCTTCATGCCAAATCTCATCTAAATCAGTTCAGCCGTTTCAGCGTGAAAGCGTAACAGACAGAGTTACTTTCGCATTTATAATATTATATAATAATAAAATATAAAATATGGAAGTATGGATAGCATTTCTAATATACCTACTCAGTAAATCTACTTAAGTAGGTACATAATATGTCTACTATACCTACTCAGTAAATCTACTTAAGTATATATATTATTTACTTATCACTTTTTATTATTTGTTTAAATAAGTCAAAAAAATATGCCTGTGTATAATTTTATTTACTGTTCCAACTTTAAGACCGCATTATCACTTAGATCAGGTGAATTGCGGTCAATCGCAAGCCTATTTGATAATAAAAAAATATTGAAAATGTTATTATTGTAAGAAAAAAACCGGAAAAGTGCGAGTCGGACTCGTTCACCGAGGGTTCTGTACAAATTTGTGGGTAACATATCCATACTAATCCTTACTAATATTATAAATGCGAAAGTAACTCTGTCTGTTACGCTTTCACGATGAAACGGCTGAACCAATTTTGATGAAATTTGGCATGAAGATAGCTTGAACCACGGGGAAGGACATAGGCTACTTTTTAATACGCGACTTCGCCTGCATCCGCGATAACCGACATTCACGCGGATGAAGTTGCGGGCAAAAGCTAGTATATATATATTATACATGAGAAAGTAACTCTGTCTGTTACACTTCCACGATTAAACGGCTGAACCGATTTTGATGAAATTTGGTATGAAAATAGCTTGAACCCTGGGAAAGCACATAGGGTACTTTTTAATCCGGGACTTCGTCTGCATCCTCGATAACCGACATTCACACGAACCCAATCGCAGACATAAGCTCGCTAAAAATAGAATATATTTTGTATGATTTAATTACAAATGTATAGTTTTCAGACTTTTCCCTGTATTTATAGTATAAGACGATATTACTCGCCAGATTTCATAGTTGTAGGTCAACGGAAAGTACCCTTTTCCGACATAAACGGCCGTATCTTTTTTTCACTTAGAAGTTTGATTTTTTACACAGATTCAAGGGACCGTGGACCTAAGTATATGGTTTTAATTTCAACTCAATACCTCTACGCGTTCCCGAGATATTTTATAGGGTCTTGACATACAGACGGATAACAAAGTGATCTTATAAGGGTTCCGTTTTTTCCTTTCAGGTACGGAATCCTAAAAGTGATTCTATAAGGGTTCTGTTTTTTCCTTTTGAGGTATAGAACTCTAAAAATTTCAATTTTCAGCACGGATAATTTGTTACAATTATAATAATAATAATTGCTAGGAAGTGCTTCTATATATATATATAAATACTTAGTTCTCTATTTAATCTATTGTACAGAAATGGATCTGGGAATTAAAAAAACCTTTCTTCAAAGACATGTTTTGAGGTCGAATTTTACCACTATAGACACTATTGAATGTCATTTAAAGATAAAAATAGAATTGTATATAGTTGCCTCCTTCAGAAGGTAGTTTCAGTTTCGTATGAAGAAGAATGGGCAAGAAACTCCACACTTACTCCTTAGGGCTCTTACACACGAGCGGCATGTTGCCAACGGCAGAGGTAACTGCAGCTGACGCGAGTCGACACACGTGTCAGCGGTAGTCGACGACGACGACGGCTGGTTACCTCTGGCCGTTGGCAACAACCGCTCGTGCCGCTCGTGTGTAAGAGCCCTTACTCTCCTTACTCCATACTTACCTTTGTAAATGTCTTGTTACAGCAATGTCAGCGTACCAAAAGTTCTACGCCTTGGAGCCTGATAACTGGAAAGACCCATTGTTCTTATATGGATTAGGACTCTGCTATTATCACTATAACGCCTTTGAATGGTAAGTGTATTATTTATTTTCTTTTAAATTAGCTATCGAAACTTCAAAATGTTTGTTCAAATAAAATAAGACAAATCATTTTTTTTGGAACAAGAGTTGAATTATTGCTGGATATTTATTGCAGAATTTGGTTTTAAAGATTAATTATTTTTTAGATTTACTTATAAATGATTATATTTGTGTATAATTATGATTGAGTGCTATTCACTAAATTAACTCAGAAATTCAGAATACAGAACTTATGCTGCTATCAAATTACTTATCTAATTAAGGACCTTCACCGTATTTTTCTGTAAGTAATGTCTCGATGACGATGACGCATGTGTTGAATCATTCGGTTCCCTTCAAAATTGTTGAGCTAAATGATGCCGATCCGTGCGTCATGTTCGTGAACGGGCGCCTTTACAACTAAAGGACCCCAACGGACTGATCATCTCTTAGCTGCCTCGGTTATTCTAAATTTATTTTAAATGGTTTATTATGATTATGTATATTTTTATCTAGACTTCTTTTAACGAACACGACTTATTACATAATTGTTCTCATATTGTACTTTAGATTCAATATGAATGATGTAACTAAAATTTGAAATATATTAATTTTAAAACAGTGCTCATGGAGTTTCTTGCTCGTTCTTCTCCATAGAAACCTACTGTTTGGAACGAGCAACTAGCTAGCTTCAACTTTCTGACTGACTGACTCTGAAAATTCAAAATAAATAAATGACTTTGCGTTTTTTTTTAAATTAACTCAATGTATCATGTGAAGTAACTAACTTAACTATAACTCAATGGTTTGATCGATGAAGAAAATTGAGGGTTGCATTGCTTTCTAATAATATAATGTTTTTAGCTGCTATAAAAATATATTCATACTATTCTAATTGTGCGTCAATGAATCTCGTTTAGACTAGTAGATAAAAATGTATGCTATGTAAGTAGGAATGTTGACGAGCTTTCCGTGTTTCGTTTCGTCACATAGCGGACGGCGGTCGCACTTCGGGAATATCTAACTTCAATAATAATTTCGGTCAAAAGCCCTGCAAGCTGGCTGTTGTGTGTTGTGGCCCGTCATGTCGACATCGTGAGTCGTGATTCACCGGACGTAGGACGAGCGCGCAAGGCGGCGGCGGCGCGGCGCGTGGGGAGCTGCGCTAGGGCCCGCGCGGGGGGCGCGGGGCGCTACGTGTGCGAGGGGCGCAGGGCGCGGCGGCGTGGCGGTGCGGGACGCGGGACGGTGCACGCTGCAGCGCGAGGTCGTCGTTCGCTCGCTCGCGGCGCGTTCTGCCAGTCGGGAGCGGGATGCGGTGACGTAAACTGCATCGGCGCGGGCCGCGACACCGTAGTGTAGGACGGGACGAATCGTGTTCGTATGTACCGTGTGCGTGCTGAACCACCCTGTGTGACCGTGTTATTGTGCTGTTCTCGCTGACGACGTCTCCGCTCTTCACTACGTGGGCCGCTGCGGCCGCACCGAATAGCAACGGATCCGAAGATCCCCGAAATGGTGAGTGCGGTCGAAGCTCCCAGCTCGCGGTTTGTTTACGTCGGCCCTCGTGCCGGCTCTCTCTCTCTACCTGCTGCCCGTATCCCTGTGTCGCGTTCGCACGCGACTCTTTCTATTGTGTTTTGTTTCCAAAATGCAGACACCAACGTCGACGGCTCGAACCTGGTCCCGTCGAGAGGTCGCGTTTTTGTTCGTTTGAATGGTTTTTGCATGTTTTTTTTTTGTAGTGTTTTCGCAGGTAGCTGTTTGGTGCACTTCTTTTCAGTCATCTGGAGATTCGTAGCAAAATATCGACAGGAACAAGAAGGATAATTGGAATGACGGGGGTGGTCAGTGCGTGCGTTTGATTAGGCTAGTAAATAATGAGTGTGCCGATGCCGCCGCGCCGCATAAAATGTAGGTCGGTGGAGTGTGGCCACAACAGTGCCGCACGCGATGCCTCGCCTCACCTCACCCTACACCAGGCCATTGCTAACCCATTGTATACATTGCCTACAGCTCATCAATCACTTGCCGTTACGTACGCGATATACAATACTCTCAATTTTGTTTAAATAAGTACCTATGAACATATTATTTATGTCAGGCCGCCAGGCATTGTTTTGGTTTTGGCCATACAACTAATAGAGAAATCAACCCAAACTATTCTAAATTAATTAAGTAAGTACCTACATCTAAGTCCATCTAATAAAAATTCACATTGATGACTACAAATGGTTAGGTTTAGCCTACTTGTCGCCTTACCTTCATGTCAGCATAGGATACGTATTCATCTGATGAATAAGCCTTCATTGCCGTGTTTATACAATTAAAATGATCTGTGGTGGGAAATCTGTGAGTCATTATTACTGACTAGCCGTTGTCCGATAGCTATATCAGGCAGAATTCGCGCACTTTTGTGTTGCGTCATTGGTCATTGGACCGGTAGTGGCGACACTACTTGGGCATTTAATGAGGAAGCCTAAGACACCGGCCTGGGCCTCAAGTCTGCTATTACAATAGTGTCAGAATGGTCTATCATTGATTTTCATAATGACGCCATTATATTAGTAGATTACCAAACTTGTCAAAATCAACAAGTATGAAATCAATGATAGACCATTCTGACACTATTGTAATAGCAGACTTGAGGCCCTGGAG
The DNA here is from genome assembly GCA_947361185.1 of Charanyca ferruginea. Lineage (NCBI taxonomy): Eukaryota > Metazoa > Arthropoda > Insecta > Lepidoptera > Noctuidae > Charanyca > Charanyca ferruginea. The sequence continues at coordinate 21,754,927 of OX376058.1, read as the reverse complement.
CACTGCTACACATAGGAAAAACCATTCCCCGCTGCGTTGTTCCGCTTGAGGAACTTAATAATTTTAACTTCCTCGTAAATGAGTTGTCACTTAACTGTAAAGGAATTCCAAAAGGCAAATTTAATTTTATCTTTTTATATTATAATCTAAAAACCCAAAATAACCAACTTCAAATATTATTTTGGGGACTGTAATTTTCCAAAGCATAGGTATAATGTAATTATAGCGATAAACTTCCGGGCTCATTACCATATTCGGCATTCATATCACCATATTATATTAACGTCAGGATGCCGCAAAAAGTATGAACCTTTTGTTCATATTTTTGATGTCTAGTTACTATGTTTTTATCTCATTTATCAGAGGTATCGTAATAGTTATCACGAATCATATTGGCTATCAGTCGCGGACCGGTCCGCGCATTATCTACGCAACGCCGCCAACCGCTTCCAGTAACGGTATTCCACTCTCTGGAGTCCTCCAGCAACTAGACTTGCTAGGCCCGTTTTGTAAACTTGTTCATCAATATACTCGCTTACTCAGTCCTTTTTTGTAGATCCCCCGGAAATGAGTTTGCTGATTTAAACAAGTCGAAGCTTCATAAGTCTGAAGACACATTGACTGTCTATATTGATTTTACATGCGCTAAAGATTTTAGCATGTTCTAAACAACTCTCATTTTTGAGCACGTCTGGTACCTACTTATTACACAGACTCTGCTGATACACAAAAAACAGACAAGTTTTAGCTAAATCTGGACAGGTTAGATTAGAGCAGAATCGACCTTACTAAGTATATTTTAGCAGTTATAAGAAGAGATGTATAAGAGATGAAGAGATTTGTACAATAAGATTTAGGTCGTTGGCGTTGGTACGCCGTCCATCAAAGCCAAAGACATTTTCTTTACTTGAAATAAAGAAAAAGCAGTTAGGTACGTGCACAGCCATAAAATTAAATTGCAATTCGCAGGCCATGAGTTTATATCAAAATAAAATTAAGTCTGTTTTTGTTTTCCGAGGGCGAATTATCATTCATTTATTCCTATGGATATTTTGGAATGCTCCAGTACCTACCTAATCGACGCGCGGCCGAGATAATGTGTCCGATTTATCGAACAATCTACACACAGACAATGTTAAATAAATTAGGTTTTTGAAATTTATAAGTAGACAGGCAACATACATCCATGCCTGCTGGATTGTTAAATTATTCATTACATTATGTAACGAATGGAAGTCAGCTGCTAGGTAATGTCAGACTTGTAACTAGGTAATGTCAGGTTCTTTAGTATCGATTGTGATGTAGTAATGAATGCTATGTAATTGTTAGAGCAGCTTGCGGTGGCGCGTGCCGGGCAGGTGCCTGCCGGCTGCCACCACACCTGTCACGTCATCAGCTGCTCCTTGAACTAGTTATTATTTTGTTTAGCTACTCACGAGTCACGACTATGTGTAGGTATCATCTTTACACACAAAGAAGTTCTGACTTTCTTTTTCATGTGAAATCATCAATGTTTTTTTTATATCATTGTTACCTACTCATCCTTTATTGTCACGTGGTACTTACCGCATTTGATTTTACAATATTATCATAATGTAAATCAGCTTGCACGTGCTGTACTGTACATTGTTCAGATAAAATATCAATAAGTACGAAGTATTGTACAGTTGTAGGTAGGTAGGTAGGTAAAAGTATAAGTACAAATCCGATGTTTTAGCGGTGAATTAGCAACATACAGGTTGCATGTAGGTATCAACGTAAGGTGTGCTGATAATATTGTTAGGTTTTACTACGTATTTCGTAGTAAATAAACAGACTGTGCGTAGAAAGCGATAAAATTTCTCGACATGTTTGCCTGCTCGCTACTTTGCACTGTAATTGCATTCGGTAGTTAATTTCACCATTACCGACAAACTTCCCCGGTAGTTCGTACCGTATCCTGTCTCTGAGAGGATTTATATACTTATGTAGAAACAGAGATAGGTAAACAGCCAACACTTACGACTTATGCATAGATAGTTTTAGCGAAGAGGAAGTCTTATTAGGGCCAGTTGTACCTACACAGTCGTTGGCAGGCGCGCACAGCGTGTACCGTTTGAATGCATGATGAATATACCTAGGTTGTTTTTCAATCATTGTGTTACCTTCCATTGAAATAGTAAATAAATAAAGTTTAGGTCTTACCACAGTTCTTGTAGACCAGGTAGGTACGTAAGTTGTTATGTATTCGTCCCTCAGAGTAGGTAGGTAGTTGGTAAAATTAAAATAGCTAGGTAATGTATTGGTATACATAAAACATAATGGCAGATGAGATGACCTGACGGTTTTTAAATTCCACTTTTACAGGACATGTTGCGTACCTACCTACTATAATATAATTTCTTACTTTAAACCTATTTTGTATGTGTTAAATAGGTAATTTATTCAGAAAAGGTACACATTCATTTTTGTGGCAGTTCATCTAAAATTATTACGTCAAAACGACTGTTAATATTCGTGCATAATATCATGTAGGTAGGAGTCAACCCGCCTAGCAACATCATATTATAGCGGAGAAACCGGAATTTGACAAGCGTTTCTCATGCTAGCTAGTGGTATTATGTGAAGTTACTGCCTAAGAAAATAGCGGTAAATGCATACAGTATAGTTTTATCTATGTAAATTAACTCACAACAGGACTAGCAAGAATTAAGTGCGCAGTAGAGAACACGGTCTCTGACCCTTGGCTACGAGTGCATCTAATCTAAGCTGTGTTAGAGATGTGCGGGCGGGGCGCAGGCTCCTCGCTGTTCGTCCCGCACCGCACCATGCGCCGCGTCACGTACGCACGGGCCCTTTCACGCAAAGGGAGGGTAGGTACCACTAGCGAGGGGCCGCGCGCGCACCGACTACGACAGGCCGACTATCGAGTTGCCGAAAACCGTATGCATTATAAGCTCTCCCCCCTTCACCCATCCCTATCTGGGCCCTACCGTCGTCCGTCTGCCGTCCCGATTTACGAACGTAACGCCTCGACACCCTGTCCTCCCATACCCTTGTTCTGTGTGGTGGGACCGACTTTTCGATTTAAGTAAGACCGTGATACGCCCTTTTCCCCTGATGTAACGATTGCGTCTATGTTTTTTTGTAATCTAGGTCACGGCTCAGAGTTAAGAGCAGGGTGAATGTAGTGATGTCGGCGCGCGGTCGTCGACACTAACGGATCGCTATTTATACCTGGTACGTAGTGCACCGGAACTCACTCGCTGCACTCGCTGCATCCGCGCCGTCCGCGCCACCCGCCTCCGTCCTGTCAATGACCCCGTCACCACGAACATTCGGTTCCTAAATCACAGTGGCCTAACTAAACATTCATTCATCCATTCTCGGATGAAACAGTTTGAAACAACCTCGTTTATAAAATTTATCATGTCAGCTAGATGTCCAAACGTACATAATTCTCTTACAATAGTCGTAGGACCCGTAGGGCGAGCTTTGCGAAAGGCTCTGTAGCAAGCGGGTGCCCTTCGGCTTTGTTTGAGTTACGTAAGTAGACCCGCCCACATCGGTAGGGCAACCACCCACGCAGGGCATGAACTGTGTCAAGTAGCCTGTCCTAGTTTCTCCGTTACCTACAATTTTTCTGTTTACGCATGCAAAAAGCAAACCGAACCGAACCCTGGCTTATCAAAATCTAAGGGAATACGCTGAAGTTATGATTTTTATAAACTTCAGAATTGTGCAAAATTTTATAAAATTAGCGAATCTAATGCATAGCGCCCTTACAAATTATTTATATAGGTACATAAATGTAGTACCTACTAAATGTTTAGCAGTTAGATTCGTGTGGAATTCCCTACTTTATTAATTACCAGGATAAAGTATACTATATGGTTGCTTCCTAGAAAATTATTGTTTCGGGATTTATTTTACCTCGTTACGTAAACTCATCTCCTAATTTCCTCTACTGAATAAATTTTATAATTATCATCACTTCACTAAGTGGAAAAATATAAATAAAACAATTAATTCTGTTACAATCTTTTGCTGTGAAGTCGGCGGCGTTGCTAGGTCCGGTCCGTGTAAATTCGCAATCTCCGCGAGCGATGTCCGCAATGGAATTTCCGCGAAAAAAGTCACACGTCACATCACAGCACGTCACAGCAGCGGGCGCGGGCGGGCCGCGTAACGTCACGCCAAGCAAGGCCGCGGCTGAGTAAGCACACTGTAAGCTTTTTGTTTACACCACTACTGACTAATATGGTCGTGTGATGTAATACGGCATATAAATTCCTATTGCATTCCTTTTAAGAAAATCATTGCTCTATTTTTATTATCGTAATTTTTTTTGTGCGATTTATATTTAGCTTGAGGCAAACCCGGTCTGGCCCTTAAAGTATTTGAAGATATACCTATAATCAGACAAAATAACCTTACAAAAACGTAATTAGTAGTTAGTACAGTTCTGCACTACAAATTCTTGATAATACACAACACTATTACGCCTTTTCCGATTAATTTGGACAGCCGCCTAGCTGGTTGTCACTAAATATGCCAATCACGTAGATAGTAAATGATGATTCGCGTGAACTAACGTGCTCTATGTACCTTGCTTGCGTACTGCACACTTGGAATATTGTGCACGAATTGGGTTTATTACCGTCATCAGTTCATTACTTGTACTGGTGTGTTGTTCTTAGCTCATGACGTGATATTGTTAAAACTGACCTCAAAATAAGAAATTAACTAATGGTTGAATGTATAATTGTATAAGGTTACGCCGCGGATTTTACCACTTTTTGAAAAAAAAACCCAGAAATTAAAAAAAAACTATTTTATGCATTTTTTCAGTATTTGTCCTTAATACAAGCCCTTTCATGATTTGGCAAATGAGTATTTCACATCTCAACAAAACGAATGTGGCAACTAGTTCTATTTTGCTTTCAGCGTCTCTATTTTGTGTACAAGATGGCTACCGGCTACAGAACAGGCGAAGTAATTTTTTTTTTTTTTTTTTAATCTATTGATAGGCATACGTTTGACCACGTAATTAGTTTACTTTTCTGTATTCTAAATAAACACTTATATTATTCGTTTAGAGTATACGAATTCTGGAAATACGCTCACACACGCATATGAGCACGCATAATTATCGAGCAGCCGAGCTATTCTCACGGATGTCGATCTGTACTTACAATTTAGCCGTCACTTTGTACGCACAATGGGCATTAGAATTAGAAAGCGACCGGTGACCGCAAAAAGGTAGCATTTGAAAGGGCTCGGAGCTTGCAAGATTGTGTTACGTCACTATAGAACGATCACCAATGTTCCCCCTGCGCCTCGCTGCCACGCTAGGGAGGGCTCTCCATCTAATTTTCGTCGTGCGTGTCACACTGATTCTACCATGCACGTATGTGCTACTGCCCTCGCTTTAGTCCTAACAACAATCTATGACGTCGACGAGGCTAAAATTTGGTTCTCAAAGGGTTCAACCCTTCTAAACTGTAATGTTAGGGATGGGGCACATTTTTAATACTGCTGCATGTAAATAAGTATTGTACTTGTTAGGACACTTGTGAGCTGTGCCTGTGTGTGAATCGTATGGGGTAGTTATCAAGGGCACTCCGCCGATTGTAATGTAATAATAGTGCAGAATGGTCTGTTCTTTTTATGTTAGGGGAAGCTCGCTTTGCACGTTTGTGAGTGCGCATCTGATTTGAGTTTTAAAATATTAAAATTGTAATGCAATCTACGGGTTAAGTATGAACAGCTGACGTATATTAGCTATAAATATTAGGTTTTATGTGACATATTAGGTATGTGCAAATAAAACATAAAGTTGAGGAGTCGAGGAGAACCTGTTCAGTAATGAAGTCGCATAATTTTGCTGAGCCACGATCATCTGATTTTATGGACGTGCTGAATATTAAGTAGGTATTCAAGTCATGTGTGTGTGTGAGAGCATGTCGCGATGTGCAGCTGTGACCGATTCACTTCCGCGTCCATGTGTCTTTGTATCTGTTTACACGTGTTATTATATAAAAACAAAACTGGCCAAGTGCGAGTCGGACTCGCGCACGAAGGGTTGCGTACCATTATCTATACAACATAAGACATCGAGCAAAAAAACGGCAAAAAATCACGGTTGTTGTATGGGAGCCCCTTTTAATATTTATTTTATTCTGTTTTTAGTATGTGTTGTGATAGCGGCAACAAAAATACATCATCTGTGAAAATTTCAACTGTCTAGCTATCACGGTTCATGAGACACAGCCTGGTGACAGACAGACGGGCGGACAGACAGCGAAGTCTTAGTAATAGGGTTCCGTTTTTACCCTTTGTGTGTTGAACCCTAAAAACTAACATATTTTTTAAGCACAACTGTAGCATGATGCAAATATACAATCGTTGCAATTGCAACATTATCCGTAACCAGTCGAGGCCTCTGTCGCACTTGCAATGTGCCTGTTAATTATAATTAGTGGATAAAACGGTACTCATAAAAGTATATGTAAAGATATTGCGTATACGTTGTTAATCGTTGGGGATTAAAGCAGCTAATTTAAATAATAATATAATTCCATACCTATATCCTAATGAACTTTATTCGTACCGCACTCGCGACGTGTTTGCATACTTATAATACTCATAGGTAGTCAACAGTGTGCTCATAAGAATATAAATTGCGAACATAATGCAATAATATCTTAACCGCCTGGGTTAGGTCTCAGGTACCGTAAGCGTAGCCTCTAACTGCCGTCTTTATAACCTTGTACAGTATTGTAGAATAACAGGTTTATCTTTAAGTACTATATTTTTCTTCAGTACGTTTAGGTTTAGCATTAAAATCGATAATACGGCTTCTAATATCACAGTTGTTATCGAAAACTAACCTTATTTCATCATCCGGTACATGTAGTTTCTATTTGAAGTCTGGTACTAATCTGGTACAATCCATACACATAAAAGTTTCATAGGCGGCCGGAATTCTCTGAGCACGTCTTTATTTATACAATTCGATACTAATTTCGCTGAATAGAATTTTCTCGCCTGTAAACACAGACGACCCACATTTTCATTTGGCCTTAGAATAAAATAGAATTGAATATGAATTGCTTCAACTTTATGAGCAGTCAATTTCAATTCTGTATAGTGAATTGCGCCGTTACTGAAAATAGCCGGCACATATCTGAAATATCGCGTTCATGAGATCATTTGTGAGTAGGTAACCTGAATGTATATAAGTGGTATCGAATAGGACGAAAGTGGGTCAACTGACATGACGTCGGCGATAAACGAGCCCTCGTTCATTATCAATTATGTGCATGGCGGCACGTATGTTTCCCGAACTAGCTAAACTTGTGCCCTAACCAACGTGAGCAAAAAGGATTCAAAGGATAAAGCTACTAGTGTGCAGTTTACAAATAATGCTCTCCTCTACCTATTCCAAGATATAAGATACGAACTAAATGGTGTAGAGATTGACAAAATAAAAAATGTAGGCATAACGACCACCATAAAATCTTTAATATCAATGAATGAAAGTGAATCAAAGGCTTCCAATGCCTGGGGCTGGAATATTGATGGTGTAAAAAATATGAATGGAGGTAGTTTTTCGGCTTCTATACCACTCTGTAACATTCTTGGTTTCGCAGAAGATTTTAAAAAAGTTGTGATAAATAGTAGACACGAACTGATATTACTAAGAAGTAACACTAACCTGAATGCTGTAAAACTTAACACCGGTGAAATTATAGACGATGTTCAAATTAATAAAATCATATGGCGCGTACCGCATGTAAAAGTATCAGATAAAGAGAAAATAAGTTTGTTAAAAGTGTTAGAAAAAGACCGTGCACTTCAAATGATATACAGAAATTGGGATCTTTACGAATATCCAGCTTTACCTAAAACTACAAAGCATACTTGGTCGATCAAAACTTCATCGCAAATAGAGAAACCTAGATACATCATTGTCGGTCTACAGACAAATAGAAAAAACAGTGCAAGTTCTGACATGTCTCGGTTTGATCATTGCTATATTCGTAATGTAAAAGTGTACCTCAATTCAAACTACTTTCCATATGAAAACCTCAATGTTAGTTTCACAAATAACAGAATTGCTTTATTATACGAGCAATATGTACGATTTCAACAGTCATATTACGGACGTCGTCCTGAACCCTTATTAAACGAGAAACAATTTAAAGACTTGGCGCCTCTATTTGTTATCGATTGTTCTAGACAAGTGGATAATATTAAGTCAGGTCCTGTTGTGGATGTAAGAGTAGAAATTGAGAGTGAATCCGACATACCTGACCAAACATCTGCATACTGTCTTATATTGAATGATTGTATAATAGAGTATAAGCCGTTAAGTAATATTGTGAGAAAAATATCATGAATTCGGATACTATAATAGTAGATATTCAAGGATTTAAAGATCTGTACAACAATTTTATAGTAAAAGAACTAGCGTTCGCTACACGTGATTATACACAATTGTTCTTAATAAAACCACCTTATTTATTCAAATATTTAACAACTGATGAAAAAAGGCAGGTAAAGTGGTTGGAAAAGAACAGAGGTATTCATTGGAACGAAGGATATATTGATTATAGAGAATTTCACCGTATAATTGTACCCTATTTAGAAAACAAAAATATATTAGTCAAAGGTTTGGAGAAGGTGAAGTGGATAAAAAACATTTGTGAAAATTGTAAAGTGTTCGATCTTGGTGAAGACAAGTGTCCCAGCATGTTTGAATTGCATAAGAAATACTGTGACAAAAAAACTAATTTTAATTGTAATGTACATTTAAATCATTGTGCTCTAAAAAATGTTTTATGTGTAAAAAAGCACTTGGGATATGAAGTGTAAAGTATATTTTGAAAATAAAAATAAGTTTCTTTAATAAAATGCATTTTTATTTGTTACACATCGTAAATACTTAAGTACTTGAAAGTAAATGAATTAATATAACATAAAGAAAAACTAAACTTAGCATAAAATAATAACTTATAATAACAATATAATCTCTACATCTAATCGATACAGAAGTATCTTTAAAAAAGCTAACTAAAAATCATTGTCTATTAAAGATTTTGATATTTTCTTAACTAACGATTCCGTTTCGTCCATAACACTGTCTATAGCGTCCTTAACAATGTACTGCGCACTTATCACAACGTTCTCACTTTCACTATCACTGTCACTAGTTTGAGAATTGTTGCAGAGATCAATTACCGTAATTTTAATTAACTTAGTGCCTCGTCGTTGTAGTCGGCTCATAACAAAAGATTTCGTGGGTTTATGTTTTTTAAAAGGTTCTCTGCGACGTTGCTTCTTCGTCTGTGTCTGTTTCGTCTGTTTGCATTGCTCGGGTTCACAAGGATACATCTCAGATAATCCTTCGTAAGGATCCTGAGCATACTGGCTAAACACAATCTCAGAATCAGATACCTGGAACAAGATATACATATTGCATTTTAAAAATTGGTGTACCTACACGTACATAAAATCACTTGTAGATTAGAATTAAACAGGTACTGTACTCACCGTTGACATGACTATGATAATATCCTGTAATATTGCAAAAACCACTAGTCAACTCTAGTAATAATCAGTAAATAATAAAAAATAAACTAACAATTTAACTGTATATATTAAGTTAGAATTGTTAACTTAGCATTAAGTCAAGCTTACATTAGTTGTTTGAAAATCACTCTTTAGTCAATAGTCTTATAGTTCAATATAATAAAAGGTTTTAGTATGAATTATAAACTGCTAGCTTGCAAAATATTTCATACACTTCATATAGTGCAATGAACTGTGACCTTATACGCAAAACGTGCACATACCTTTGTAAACAATATCTACCTTAACAGAGTATTTTAATATTACTAGCTGTTCCCCACGGTTTCACCGGCATATCGAAGGAACTCCTTCCCGTATTAGGATAAAAACTAACCTACTGTCTTTCCTCAGGTTTCAGTCTATGTTTAAACCAAATTTTCATCAAAGTCGTTTTCCCGTGAACGTGTAATAGAGAAAACAAACAAACAGAGTTACTTTCATATTTACAATATTAACACTAGTCTTCTTTATCGTGTGAACAGTAAGGTCTTACGAGCCCACACACCCTAGTGTCAGAGTTTCTAAACCGCCTCAAGGACCTCTGAAATGGTTTGAGTGGAACAGTAAGTCCAGGTTTCCTCACGATGTTTTCCTTCACCTAATACTAGTAAGGATTATGTTTTCAGCCACTGTTATGTGTTGTAAAGACTATTTTTAAGGATTATGAATAAAATGCGAACAACGGTAAGACTATATTTGTTAAGTTCAATAAAACAAAGTTGATACTTAAAAAACAGTTTATTTATACTAATACATAAAAAATTAACATACTATTTACTTACAATCTAATTCGCATACATTTTATATAAAACTTAAACACTAACTGAATACAAATTATATTTATAGTAATTGCAAAATTAAAATTACATTAAAATAAATTTTATATTTTACTTGGTAAATTAATAATACCTCAAATTTAAACAAATTAGACAATTATTTGTACTTACATCATAGAAATATTTGTGCTGTGAGAAAATCGAACCTGCAACACTTAGCACAAAAGCCGATCGCTCAGTTATTGCGCTCAACTGTACTGTGTTCTATACTGAAGTTTTTTTATCAAATTTCGTTATTATTCTTTAAAATAAATGAGTGACCCCAGGCTCGCGTTGATATTTTATCTAATGATATCGATCGTTTATCGTCATTATTAGATAAGACAATTTTGTTAACACTTCGTGTAAATACTTCGTGCTTTATTGATTTAAACATTATATTCTTTCTACGAATAACTCCATCATTGAATAATATGTTTTTATAATCTGTGATGTTTAATTCCTTCACTACACACGATTTTACACCTTTCGCTTTTTTAATTATATTATCAGGAGTTTTTATAGAATATAATTTCGATCTCAAGCCCACAAAATCGGAGATATATCTCCCTCCTAATTCATCTTTAAACAAACCGGGTACTTTTTTGTTAATTATTGGTATTCTAAAATCATTTTGGTTGTCATAGTTACTGGTGTCAAAGTATTGCAAAAAATGAAATTTTAAATCATAATAAAAATCATCAGTATATATTTTATAAACAAAAGAATCGGTATCTGTATAACATAGCTGCACTCGATTTTCATAAAAAGGTTTGATAATATTATAATGAAAGTCATACATGTGTGACTTAGAAAGTTCTAAAACGCTAAAGCCAATATAAATAGGTTTATCTAAAATTATTTCTTCTGGTTTCATTTGGATAGCAACTAAATTTTCAGACAAAATAGTTGCACTATGGAAATAAGGGCTAGCTACAAGTCTCTCAGCGGATATTGATTTCTTGGTTCGATTAAACGTATCGGACCATTGATTAACTAAATGAACAGTTACTCTAGTTTCAGTGTTTTCTAATGTTTTACCGAAAACACTGTTATTCAACAACTTGAAAAAGTCTTGTTCGAAAGAACTTTTTGCCTGTTGTCTTAATTGAGTGTTTAATTCTATATACTGTTTTAAATACGAACTCTGTCTAAAAGTAATAACTCTGTGAATTTTACGTAGTTCCAACCCTTGCTCTAAACACTTTTTTAAATGAACGTAATGTATTACATATTTATACTTATTATACAAATTTGCAATTAATTTTTTTGCTTTACCTCCTGGGGGAATACATTTTTCAGGACAAAATGGTAAATCATTATGATGGTCATGTAAATGTTCGGGATACAGAAGATCAACTTCTAATATGTATCCCCAGTCGGCATCATCCTCAACATTTTCGATATGTAAATTAGTTATTTCATTTTCAGTAAGAAATCTGAAACTAGAATAAGGTAAATATTGACACATGCTAAAGCCATAAAGATTATTACAATCCAAATATACTATGAAAGAGTTAGGCTCTGATGAATTATATTCTTGCATATACTTATGATTAGCTTTTGCGTACCGTCGGGAACACATACACAATCCCCCACGTATACCACTTTGAATCATTCTGACGATAGCCAAGTCTGACACGAGTTCTAACGTGACCCCGGTTTTTAGCAACATTGCATCAAATGATAAACTAGGTGCAGTTATGTAAAATGCTGGATCCAGTTTGTAGTATTTTTTACATGTTTTTCGAAAACTTTGGAATATATCAGACAACAAAAGCACATCCGTTTTTAAGTATAGATCTGTATATTCCCCTAAATCATTTATATTGAATTCGCTCCAAACTGTCTGAGCATGATTATAATCTTGTTCACTAATGTCTTCGTTGGTTAAGGAATTATGAAAATGATACTTAGACGGTAACGATTTCTGTTCATAACATTTCCAATCTGTCATATAATCATAAGGGTATATCCCTTTTCGTGTCAACAAATTAAACTGCTTTTTGTCAGGAAAATGAGTTCGAAGATTAACATAATCTTCTGCCTGTAGTGTTTTAGCAAGTTTATCTAAACTAGTGCCTAAAAAGTGGAAGGAGTCTAGAAACCTTAATTGTATGTAATCATCACCAATATGTATAAACTTTGTGAATGCGATATATTTTTCCTTGGTCTTGGGTATTATTTTAATTTGTCCCGGAATTTCACCTAACTTTTTTATAAATAAGTGACAATCATATCCCGATAAATTATGAAAAAATACGGGAACAAATTTTGGTACTCTATATTGTAGATTACAATGCCGATGTGCTGCACCTCGGTATCGACCTGTTATATGACAGTGGTCCCTAACCTTATCATTCCATAGTAAATGATCACATATGTGACACTTAACAGCTTGACTAAAATCAAGAGCATCTTTGTCGGTAAATTTCATGGGTTCGTTTTTGGATATAATTCTATAAATGTCTCTAGCATCTTCAATTAAAAAATTTACAAATTTCGAAACACAATCTACACCGCGATAATTTCTATACCTATCAACAGTAAGGTTTAATGATGACACAACATTATACCCGAAGGCAGCCGGCACGTGCCGTTGTAAGTATGTCGTGTTAGCGGTGTCAAATTCATCGTTGAATATTGGTTCGAGTAATGTTTCGAAATCGGCATATATGACAAATGGAATGTTTTGTTTTCGATTATAATTTGTAAATTTTAAAAATGATCCTTTTTCTGGTAAGACCGTGACAACTCCTCCGCACGCATGTGTTTCACATTCACTGGACGTTGGAAAAAACAATAAGCATGTTTCGCAAAAATATAGTTTACCGTGATGCTTTGTCATCTGATTTCTAACTAAACGAGGTAAATCTTTTATAAGGCAATAGTGAGAATTTGTATTATTTTGTAAAAACAGTAAATGTATGCTCTTAGATTTATTGTTGTTTGAAGTATACAAAGGTCCTATGATTGTCCTATCATCTTTCAATCCATACACAAATATATTTAGAGACGGATTATTTTTCTCAAAAACAGCTATGTCTGAAAATGTGATTGGAAATGTTAAATTATCGACATTTAAAACATCCTTGAAGTGAGGATAAGATGAAATTCTATTAGGATGGTGGGCTGCGGGGTACAAGGCAGCTACAACAGACCATAAGAAGCAATACTCGTCATTGTTTTGAATATTCAAACAAGCTTTTTTATTTCTGATAAATTCAGGTAATATTATATGTTTAGATCCGCCGAGAGGTTGATATTTACTTATGTTTATTTCTAAATGTGAATTGCACAGATACGTCCAACCACTGTCTCTCTCTTGAAATTCCTCGATTTTCTTTAACAGTGACACAACTAATGATTTATATATTGATTCAAAATCGTAATTAAAGTAAACAATATAATTTTTTGTACTAAATGATTTCAGTTCTTGTTGATCATTCTTAAACAAAAGAAAAAAGGAAAAAAGTTCAAAATTAATTTTCACAGATGTATGTTTCTGTAATGATCGATCTATTAGATTTTTAATTTGTTTACGATTATCATTAAGAAACATTTCAGGGAAATAATTTTTTTGATCGTTAGTTGCAGTGATCTTATAACTTGCAATGCGATGTTTAAACGAAGAATTAATAATAGCAATATTATCACAAAAAGGAATGGCGCTATTGTTTTTATGAACATTACTACGTAAATGACCAGACCATCGGCGATTATCTACAAATACTTTGCAAACCGAACAGTGAGGCATTATTAATAGACTTTATCAGAAAATAGACTGAATTAAAAGTTAGTAGTGTGGTGGGTGCAATAACTGAGCGATCGGCTTCCGTGTTAAGTGTTGCAGGTTCGATTTTCTCACAGCACAAATATTTTTATGATTTACATTTAGTTGTTCCGGATTTATATGTAATGTGTAGGCAAGATTATAGAAATCGTAGTGTAGGAAAAAGGTTACTTTAAATACTTACAACCAATAATCATGATCTTGTTAATACACAGATAATATCCGCTTCAGCAGGTCATTGGAGTAACTTCAGTAAGAAGATTGTAGAATTATCGAGTTGTTCAAATACAAGTATTTTCCACCGGATTGAATATACCATATATTTCTGAAAAAATAAAATAAAATAAATGAATAAAAAGATTAACGTTGCCAAAACAACAAAATTAATATTAGATTTAAAAATTACCTGCAAAGTATGTAATTGATACAAACAATAATGTTAATTAATATACATTTCCAATATAATATATTTTGCTTAACAGGCACCTCTGCTGACCCTCAATTCGTAAATAGTAATCGCCTGAAATTAAAAATCACACTTATTATAATAATTCTGGTAATGGTATCAATTATTTCTAAATAAAATAATATTTTAACATAATTACTATTACCTTACAACAATTCTGTTAGCAATTTTGCAATAACTATAAATATAATTGTTATTCAGTTAGCGGTGAAGATTTATTTAAAATGTCTCTCATTCTGGTCTGGTCATTTACGTAGTAATGTTCATAAAAACAATAGCGCCATTCCTTTTTGTGTTTAGTTGTTCCGGATTTATATGTAATGTGTAGGCAAGATTATAGAAATCGTAGTGTAGGAAAAAGGTTACTTTAAATACTTACAACCAATAATCATGATCTTGTTAATACACAGATAATATCCGCTTCAGCAGGTCATTGGAGTAACTTCAGTAAGAAGATTGTAGAATTATCGAGTTGTTCAAATACAAGTATTTTCCACCGGATTGAATATACCATATATTTCTGAAAAAATAAAATAAAATAAATGAATAAAAAGATTAACGTTGCCAAAACAACAAAATTAATATTAGATTTAAAAATTACCTGCAAAGTATGTAATTGATACAAACAATAATGTTAATTAATATACATTTCCAATATAATATATTTTGCTTAACAGGCACCTCTGCTGACCCTCAATTCGTAAATAGTAATCGCCTGAAATTAAAAATCACACTTATTATAATAATTCTGGTAATGGTATCAATTATTTCTAAATAAAATAATATTTTAACATAATTACTATTACCTTACAACAATTCTGTTAGCAATTTTGCAATAACTATAAATATAATTGTTATTCAGTTAGCGGTGAAGATTTATTTAAAATGAAACAGAATAACTAATACATAGTTTTAACAAATTGAAGACACATTTTACGTGCAAGTAATAGCAATGCCTAATGTGTGCATTGTCAAAAACAAAAGTATCATGTTAATATTCGTTACATCCGATCGCAGTTTACCTAAACGTATTTTGCAAGAATGCAATTTCGTACAGGGCTGTGATCTAAATGTAAAAATCATGTAGACAATATTTTAAACGCTACATAGAAATTTTGTAAAGGGTAAATTGATATAGGTTATTATTAAAAAGAAGCATAAAATACGAAATAAATAATTCCAAGGTTTACTTACCTTAAAAATAATTATAGTTTGTCCTTGATTTATTTACTTATATGTGCTAGTGGACTATAATTTTATTTACTAAATTGTATAAGTAGGTGTCATTCATAATATTTTTTTCGATAAACAATGACACTAATATATAAAGGACCCTTTTAATGATAGATCACAAATATTTTTTTTTTTTATCTTCGTATTTTTATTTACATAGTTTTAAGTTATTTCGTTTTAAATATATCCTGTCGGTCAACCCTAATAAAAAACGTTAATTAGAATAATTTTAATAGTTTCTTGGTATATCATAACAAAAGTATCATATTTACAACAATATATTTCTGTGTACGTATTTAAAACTGCTATTTAGCAATAGTCCCCTTTATTTTAACGCAACGAATTTGGTTAGGGATGACACTTCCACACATTTACTGTAAAAAATGGAGTCAATTCTTACATATTATGTACTAGTTTTCCTCACGCGTTTTCACCCGCGTCCTGAGGGAACTACTTTGCGTGCCCGCACAATTTATAGCCTATGTGTTATTCTAATGTTTAGGTAAGTTATGTTACTGCAAAGTTTCATCCAAATCCGTTCAGTAGTTTTTGCTTTGCGAGAAAGTGTAACATATATATATATATATACATGCATAATTGCATACATCTTCACAAACTTTCACATTTATAATATTTGTAAGTAGGAACGAAAAGATATAATTATGACAATTATATTGACAGCCCTGAGTGCTTTCGCAGCGTTGACAAATAGCGATTAGCATAATTGTTAGTTTTCATTTTTACATGTATTTATAATCCATACAAATAAGAAAGGTATAATTTTTCTGTTGTTTTTATTAAATATACACTAACATTCAATTTAACATTTTTACATAACTAATCTGTCTTATAAGCTAGCGTTTTCGGAGTCCAATTCATTGAATTCGAGCCTGATCCCTCGATGCTACAGTGCGAGCAGTCTGCAGTTCAGTGTTTAAAACAATTATCATATTGTTTTAATTATACTTCAAGTAACCACCATTTAAAATGTAAGTCTTTATATTTTTTATTATTTCCTTTGTTTAATTGAATTCAACAAATACTATACAGATCAGATGTAGCCAAATATCTACTTGTAATATTTATTAACTTACTGATAATTAGAATCGAATAAATAAGTACGAGTTTACATATTATTAGGTATTAGTTAATTCCAAAAAATTAACGTAAATATTTTGTTTCCTTTAAGCATAATTATTTTGAATTTAAATTAATCTGATTATTTTTTAATATTTTACAGGTCGGACTCAGAGTGTGATCATCGCAGAAACTCTACAGATGTTGAACGCATTACCGAGATCTTGGGAAAGCGTTCTACTCCTGCAAGCAAGCGTAAATCTACTTCCGTTAAGAAATCGCCTGCTAGTATAAGGTAATCATACTTAATTTATTATCAATCAATTATATTAAAGTTTTATTTGTTGGTTAATTTATTCCATGTCATTTTCGTATCAGTGTTGGAATATGTAAATCACAGTAACACTATATTTTTAACTTAGTAAATAATAAGTGGTTATGTACTAAATAATATTATTGAATCGATGCTGTCACTTACGAGTAACAACAATTTGTTAACATGACAACCACTTTGCAGTTTTTATACTTATAAGCCTACTGACTACTATGGTACCTACCTAGGCTGTATTAATTGTGTTATTTTTGTAATGATTTTGAAACATTCTTATACGGGTTATTTATGTTTGTTTCAGAAAAAAGGCGAAGTCTGAGGACGTGTTTAATCTAAGTCGTGGCGATGGCGAACCCAAAAATACTTCTTCGTTTGTACTGTCCTCGTACTTCGTTAATAGAGTTGCGAATGGCAACGAACGTCGAGTGATCAACACGGTGGGAGACTACCTTATTGATTTGAAAGTATATCAAACCAATGATGCACGCAATACTGATTCTCAAGAACTTTGGAAGAAAGCGCTGGTTCGGATAAAATTCCAAACGGAAGACGATACACCGCAATGGCGCAAACTTCAATCTCTGGTTCACTCCATAGATGCACTGTGTGAGGACCATCCTACATTTATTTCAAATCAAAACTGTAGTTAACATTATAACATTAAATATTTTTTTAATAATATATTATGTTGTTTTCTTTCTCAGCTGAAGCTGTGTTAGTCACAACGACAAACATTGCCTGTTGGTTCTTATCGTTATTGCGATGAAAAAGCATACTGCGTACACAAGTCTGTATCACAGACGATTGTACCAGTTGTGAGCGCGCAATAACAAACATTGCCTGTTGGTTCTTATCGTTATTGCGATGAAAAAGCATACTGCGTACACAAGTCTGTATCACAGACGATTGTACCAGTTGTGAGCGTGCAATAACAAACATTGCCTGTTGGTTCCTATCGTTATTGCGATGAAAAAGCATACTGCGTACACGAGTCTGTATCACAGACGATTGTACCAGTTGTGAGCGTGCAATAACAAACATTGCCTGTTGGTTCCTATCGTTATTGCGATGAAAAAGCATACTGCGTACACGAGTCTGTATCACAGACGATTGTACCAGTTGTGAGCGTGCAATAACAAACATTGCCTGTTGGTTCCTATCGTTATTGCGATGAAAAAGCATACTGCGTACACGAGTCTGTATTACAGGCGATTGTACCAGTTGTGAGCGCGCAATAACAAACATTGCCTGTTGGTTCCTATCGTTATTGCGATGAAAAAGCATACTGCGTACACGAGTCTGTATTACAGGCGATTGTACCAGTTGTGAGCGCGCAATAACAAACATTACCTGCTGGTTCCTATCGTTATTGCGATGAAAAAGCATACTGCGTACACAAGTCTGTATCATAGACGATTGTACCAGTTGTGAGCGCGCAATAACAAACATTACCTATTGGTTCCTATCGTTATTGCGATGAAAAAGCATACTGCGTACACGAGTCTGTATTACAGGCGATTGTACCAGTTGTGAGCGCGCAATAACAAACATTGCCTGTTGGTTCCTATCGTTATTGCGATGAAAAAGCATACTGCGTACACGAGTCTGTATTACAGACGATTGTACCAGTTGTGAGCGCGCAATAACAAACATTGCCTGTTGGTTCCTATCGTTATTGCGATGAAAAAGCATACTGCGTACACGAGTATGTATTACAGGCGATTGTACCAGTTGTGAGCGCGCAATAACAAACATTGCCTGTTGGTTCCTATCGTTATTGCGATGAAAAAGCATACTGCGTACACGAGTCTGTATTACAGGCGATTGTACCAGTTGTGAGCGCGCAATAACGAACATTGCCTGTTGGTTCCTATCGTTATTGCGATGAAAAAGCATACTGCGTACACGAGTCTGTATTACAGACGATTGTATTATTAGGCATTCTGAGGTACTGTCAAATGGTCCGTGTCGACCGTTCACGATTGGGCATTCTGGACTACCGGAGCGATGGCGAACTCGTTTCGCCGAGCGAAAAGTGGTCCAGAATGCCCAATAATATACTACTAACGTGAACCTTGATATCGCAATGCTACGGCTGCACGGTATGCGCCATCATGTCGCCAGATCCCTTTCGAAAGTTGAAACCGCAGAATTGTAACTACACTGTTAAATCAAGTACCAACCAAGTAATGTTAGCATAATCCAACTTATTGTAGCATTAATGAGTATAACATCGAGTGTTGTCCGACAGCTGAAAACTACATGCAATCAAAATACCATTGTGTTTGCGTAGGTACTCTGAAGGTAATTCTTCAATCAGCGGGGTGTGGCTCGGTTATCATAACCGTGTATATAATTCATCAGGTGGCATCTGCTAAGTAATAAAATCATGCAATGTGTTCATAATGCATACAACGTTCCGTAGCCATAAGACCTTCACTATGACTATCTAGCTAAATAGTGCATACAATTGCAGTTTGTATTGCATTCTGTTGCCGTGGAGCCAAGGCCTTGGTGCAATAAGTACAGTGAATTGTACGCTTATGTTGAATGCATTATATGATTACACCAATGGGTCACGGAAAGATTGGGTTTTCATATCTATGTGACGTAGGTACCCATAAACCAACCTCTCTTTATGGACACTGCCCAACCCTGTTTTGTTTTAGCCATTAGTTACGCAATTGATAATTTCCGGTAGTAATCAGAATCGCACAAGTGTATGACTTTGACCTTATTTCTGAGCACCACGTGTGCCCTATTCAATCTTGAGCATCCTTCGTTAAATAGGTTTATTATTGTGCGTATGTTCCATGTTACCCGAGGTCGGCTATTCCGTGGGAAAGTATTGCGAGTTCATTATGTGCAGCCGGATCACGTGTCGCGACCACGACTGCTTACTTCAGTTATGTAAAGTGAGTGCTATGACGACCGACAAATGAACTCTATAAATAGCGGTCGATCCGTCCTTGAGCCACCGCGACTGTGCAGAACTAGGTCAAGCCGAGCTGCCTCATGCCAGTGTCCTCTCCCCGCGCCCACCATCACACCCGTCTGAGCATTGCTCGCTGTTCGCTGCGTCGCCAAACACCTCGAATACCGCACATTCCATGCTTCCTGGTTAGGTGTTTCTTTTAGTAACAGGCAGGAATAACTACGGACGTCATCGAGCGAAACTAATCACCTTGTACCTGCGTTTGGTTTTTGTCTGAAAGTTACTTTATTTTATGGTGACTCTAAAATCCTAACATTGAACGTAACAACTCACCAGATGTTAGTTCATTCAGTAAATTAAAAGTTTCATTTGAATAGGAGCAAGAATTTCTTTTGTATAAGTAGGGTGTGTACAATCCCCTTACCTGACTGAACTGATAATGGCTAAGGTTGGGTCCGGGCAGGTAGCGAACCGGATTATAATCGATCCAGTCGTTTACACAGGATATTTATTTTACCATACCATCGTGTGGTTCATGTATTATTGTGAAAATGCAAACAGACGTGCACTGCAGATGAGAAATATAAAAGAAAAGTATTAAAATGGTAACTAAAGAATTTTGAGTAATTGTAACATTTTTATTATTTATGGTCAGCTGTGAGTCCGTGACTCAGCGTTGCCAACTCTACGTCTTTTTACGTAGATCTACGAACTTTAGGCCTTGCCTGAAAACCTACGAACTTCAGTCCCAAAAACTACGTATTTTCTATCAAATTGTACAAACTGGTAAAATAACATAACTCATTAGGCTGAATGGGCATAACTTCCTTTTCATTCGCGAAAAAAAGTGAAATATCGTTCCGTTCTATACTAAATGAAATCATAAATCGCTTCCGCTTTAAAGATGAGTACAGGCAAAGACTGAAAAACTTATGGTTTACAAGCCCTGACACTTTGCTGGATCCAAATCCAAAACGTTCTGGACCATCTCATCTATAGCTCAGTTGGGGCAAATGTTCCCAGGTATTTATTTTCTCTTTAACTATTTTTTTCTTTATTCATGGGTTGACTCTGCTGCACTTTAACGTTTTGATTTAATTAGCTTTATTTTCAGGATTATGCCCAACAAATCTGACGGAATTAGACGGGAAATGGAGGACTCTAAAAATACGAATCTTCCATTTGAAGAACAGTTAGCAGACGAGTTTTGGCATCATAATTCAAAAATAAGAATGATGTCTCAAATGTTTCCTAAATTTTGTCCCAATTTGCACAAAATTTATTAACATGGCCACATAACAGTGCCAATGTCGAGCGACTGTTTACTGCAATCAATTTAATGAAAACCAACACTCGTTTTATTAAGCTTTACCCACCCTACCCTCTTCATTTCGCTCAGAAAAAAAGTACGTAGATCTACGAACTTTTCGGACGCAAATTTTACTAATTCTACGTAATTTTCTAATATGGTCTACGCCTTTTTCAAAATCCTAGTTGGCAACACTGCCGTGACTGTATAATATAATAAATTATACATATATGTAACTAGCTGTTTGTAGATATCAGCACATTGGCTTTCCGTATAAACGCAAAATAAGTTTTTTGATCAATATTGTTATCACGACAGTCGTATACATGTCATGTTATTATCGTAGCGCGTGGGTGGGTGTGAAGTAGTGAACCATAAACCTAGTCGGCGATATCGTACAAGACCGATGTGTTATCTTTGTATAGGGGCACATTGGGCACTCGCTGCCCTGTTATAACAATGCCTTATCGTTCCACCTACCACACGATAACTACTTCTCCACTATGCATAGTGAAATTGTACTTTTAAACATAATTATACGTTGTTGAAATGTTAATGTACTTAATTAACATTTTTTTATCATTTCCGTCGCTAAACTTATCCAATGAAGGTCACAGCGTGCCCGTGCTGTAATTTGTAAATTGGAAATTACGTAGAAAGAATTTTGAAATTACGTATTTAAGTGAGAATTTCATTCAAGTTTTTTCACGAACCGATCCATTCTTATTTCTTCTGTACGTTCCAACTTGCTGCAGTGTAGTCGTGTTCAGTCTGCAGGGAAGGTGGAAATTTTGAGCATCGCGTGACAACCGGCAATCATAGCTTATTCTGAGGAACAATGAATGTGAATAAGAAGTTATGTGAAATATAATATTATTATGTATGTCGACGATCGCCGACGGCGACACAGCCGGTGAAAGCTCTCTATGGCCCGCCACACTGACGGATACGTGTGTGTTGTTGTGTGCGTATAATCGTCATTTAATTTTAGTCGTGGGCTCCGGAGTGAACTCGGCACCGCACCTGTCTCACTCCTTTGTTTCGGCTCCCAAATGTCAGCGGAGGTCATCTAAATACAGGCGGTATAGGCATCGGTTTCGGACGACGATCGCTGTCTAGACGTTTGTGTTGCATCGTCCGATCGATTGCACGACCGAGCCTTAGCAGACGGTCATCGACCCCGCGGGCGCATCGGTGACGTTACGCTCCGGTGATGCGCTCCTCAGTCCTCAATAACCTTACTACGGATATTATGATTCAATTCCGTGTTTTGTATTTTACGCATCGTGATGTCTTCATCGCATTCTTCATCTTCTTGTATTCCACGAAATGCATTACACCTTCGTGTTCTTACGGTCTCTACCACAGCCTACCGATACCTAGGTAGGAATATTTCGGTTTCAACAATGAGTTCTTTTCATTGAATCCGAAATGCATGATACCTACCTATTAACAAAACAAAATAAAGCAATAGGTACGTAGGTACCCGCTTTGAATGTGTACGGATAGATTTTAAGAAAAAGAACCAAAAAAACAGCAGCATTGTCGTTTCATCCGTTCATTTCAAAGTTTTCTATAGGTCTTTTGAAGATTTATTTCACAAAAAGTGAAATTTAAAGTCCGCATTTTTTTTTTCTTTTTGTTCTTTCGTTTGGTATATTATCTGTGTACGTACCTACTAACGTACGCAGAGTTGTTATGATAACTGTACTCATTCTTTATACTAACCATTATTTACAATTCTTCTGACCTTGTACGCCAGTCAAGTTCAGGCTGTAACTTTGACATTGTTTTCTATTCGGTCGGCAGAAAACAAAGTCATTTGTAAGGCTTTTCAAATGTAAACGACTTTGTTTATTGCTTGCAATCTTTTGTTTACCAATGTGACTTGACAGGATTCTGCTTTACAATAGTCCGCAATAAAATTCTTGTTCCCCTTCTTGATGTTGACGGCGAGGGTTTGGTTAACGTTTTGAATGGCAGGGCGACAAAGGCGTTGCAAATGGCACTGTACGTGTCGCCGGGGTTCACCCGCGCGGCGGACGCGCACCTGCGGCTTGCGCTGATGTTCAAGGCGCGCCGGCACTGGTCCATCGCCGCCGTGCACTTCCGCCGCGCCCGCCTTGCGCCGCACCAGGACGCCACCTTCACGCGCCTCGAGCTCAGCTTTCACGCCGCACATCTACTTGAAGCCAGAGGGTTGAGGAAATCTGCCAGAGACGCGTACGAAAGATTACTCAAGGAACCTCAATTGTCCTCCACTTTGAAAGCAGACGTCTGCAGACAATTAGGTGAGTAGAATCGTGTTTGCAGCTTGATTAGCTTTGGTATATAATTTTGTTGCGTTTTAATAAAATACTCTAAAATTATCTGATCAACATTCAAAAATGTATGCGCTGTTTAGGCTGGCTGTACCACCGCTGCGTGTCATTGGGAGAGCCGGCGGCCCGCGCGCGCGCTGCCATCTGGTGCTTGCAGCGAGCTGTGGCCGCTGAGCCAGAGTCAGGTGCAGGACTGTACTTGCTTGGACGATGTTTCGCTGCGCAGGGGAAAGTGCACGACGCCTTTATTGCGTATCGGAACTCCGTGGAAAAGTCCGAAGGAAATGCCGACACTTGGTGCTCTATAGGGTGAGAAATTTCAAGATTAGGCAAATACTTTTTGTTATTTGGAAAGCTCCTAATTTGCATATTATATCATGATTCTTTTTACAGTGTATTGTATCAGCAACAAAATCAGCCGATGGACGCTTTACAAGCGTACATATGCGCAGTGCAACTGGACAAAGGTCACTCCGCGGCGTGGACCAACCTGGGCAGTTTGTATGAAAGCTGTCAGATGCCCAGGGACGCGTTCGCATGTTACACGAACGGAGGGGCAGCTGCGACCGCGTCACACTCTGCGTTGAGACAGAGACTCGCCTTCCTAAGAGCACATCTGGCTCATGCGCCTATGCCCTCTGTAACTGGAAAGTAAGTGGCTGCCCTGTTATTCAAAATCTTCCTTCAATACGTTACAGGATTCACCCAAACCTGTTCGGACTACAAAAATATCTAATTTCATTATGTTCCGCAGACGTCGACAGCTCCCATCGATCGAGGAGGCTTGGAACTTGCCCATATCCGCAGAGATGTCATCCCGAGCGCCCAAGTCCGCGCCGCCGCCGTATCCGGGCAAGCGACCCGAGGAGCCTCCGCCACTCACGCAGCATCAGCTACAGACTCTTCAGTACCTACAGAAGAATTCCAACAATCTGTCTCCACAGCAACAAGTACTAACCTCATGCTCTTGGATCATAGTTTAAGCTGATTCCCGAACACGTTGAAAGACATCACTGAGCAACGATGCTGATACCAGATAACCTGTCTCAACAATTCTTACTTATCCTTTTGTAGTGTGCCCTAATTGTAATGACCACCAAAAGAAATCGGTCTCTTAGATTAAGTCTAGAATGCTTCCGTGACTGTCTAATAGCTTTATTAATTCTCTATCGTACTACGAAATTGTAGTAACGATCGTGATATTCTTTTTCAGGCTTTGATGCAGCAACTACTGACGCAGTATCGACAAGCGCAGGCGGCGCGAGCGCGTACGGTTTGTACTAACTTTAATTATGTATACCCTTATTTGTACTGATGCGGGCGGCAGGTATTAGCATTATCGTTAGGGTCCCTAATAGTTTTGTTCGTGGTGACAATGACATGTTTGTATTACAGGTGACGAAAAGCGAAGGTAGCGCCACCGGCGGCGACACCGCTGAGTCGCTCGCCGAAGATCTGTTAAAGAGGTTCTCAGATACGCAGCCCGAAATTAAGAAGGAGCCTGTTTGCAGTAAGTTATAATAATGTTGATATGACGTTTTACCGAATGCCTGTAATTGGGTACTTGACACCACCAATCAATAGACTTTCTTTTAATGAGCTGTCAAAACGAGATTCCTCCATAGATTTTGTATGACAATAACGGCCTGTGACGTCACTTATTTACTAAATCAATTGACTAACCATTAATTGATTTTAAAGCAACTTAAAGTCGAATTTTACAGTTAATTGAAAATTCATCGGGTTTTCGGGGCTAAAATAAAGTGTATTTTAAGATAAGTTGTATTTTGGAATTATTGGTTAATGGTGTCAACAACCCAATTGTCCCACTGCAAGGAAGTCACTTTATCTTAGAGAAGAAAGGAGCATTCATTACCATGAATATAGTTTCACGACATTTCCTTCCAACCGGGGGCAAGTTACAGCAGCACTTTTTACCCGACTGCCGGGTAGGAGAGTTATGTTATTCGAGCGTAGTAGCCTAAACAGATTTTGACAAATGAGGTGTCGTTAGATAGGAGCGGTTTGGGTAGAAAGAAACTCACCCCTCCTGGGTTTGGGTAGAAGCTCGTGGCAATGTAAAAGCCGTACGGATTGATCGGTGTACATGTTAAGCTACGCTTGATGCGGTCGGTCTGTGGATGGATGACCATCCATTTCATACCGAATTCCTTTTGTGCCTCGGAAAGCACGCAAAGCCGTTGGTCCCGGCTGTCATTCGTAGATCTTTGACAGTCGTTATGGGTAGAAGTCAGAAAAGTCTGACAACCAGTCTTACCAACAGGTATCGTGTTACCCAGTATCTGGGTTGTCGAGGTGAGTTAGGCAGTAGCTCCATGTAAAACACTGGTACTCAGCTGCATCCGGTTATACTGGAAGCCGACCCCAACATAGTTAGGAAAAGGCTAGGCAGATGATGTGTCATTAGATTCGTCTTTATTGTGGGAGTGACAACAGACTATAATATTTAAAATGACGTCCGCGAAAAAAAAAAACAAACAAATAACCAATTCCACATATTAAATACCAAAAAACTTGGATGCCACTCTATCTTAGCAATAGTTAACTGCACAACTCTTTTATTAAATAAAAAACTAAGAAGAGTGAAATACACTAATTTATTAAAAAAAAAATGAATTCCACCGAAGCTTCTTTTGTATCTCGATCGGGAGAAATGTTTTGTTTAGCCCTTGAATACTCCTGATCATTTGGTTTAGAACTAAGCTGGTGATCTTTACGTATATTAGGTAATCAATTTCTGTAGGTACAGTCACCAAAAGAGATAAGTAGCCATGTCGTCGGGAATAGTTGAAGTTTACTTACGGCTGAAACCAATTACCTACCTTCACTGAAATGTAGATCACTACTGCTGGAAGACCATATGTTTCTATCTATGTTTGATCGGTATCTCACATTCATCAATAAAGGTTATCTATGTGACGGAAACAATAGATAGGGGTGGCCCTCCCGTGCGTTTCGTTACAACCAACATCATCATAAACAATGTGATTTTTATAAAAAACTTCTGTATGTTTAAAGTATTAAATTACTGGATTTAGTTATAGTTTACATAAAATATAAAACTCTGCGAGTAACTCGAACATTATACAAGATTTGACTACATTTTGCTAAACAACGCGGTAAGGCTAGAGAGTAGGAATTAAACGTACATAATTGACAATTTAAAACTCAAAAAAAATTTTTTTTTTGTAATTATTTCGTTGAGTAAATAACTTGCTATTGATTTATTTAAATGGAATCTATATTTAAATTCATTACAAGTTAATTTGCTCATTTGATCGATACGGTTTTTATTGTTTCTTATTGGTTCTATGTTATAGGACCTCAAAAGCAATTTCCTTGTGGGATAACTCTGGTACTATTTCAAAATCAGTACTTTAACTTGAGTAGGACAGGTTTCATGAGATTATAAATAAAGTTTATTTTAAAAGAAAACCATTTATTCCTCGAATACCATTAGTTAATGACGACACGGTTGGCGCAGTGGCTGAGCGATCGACTGCTGCGCAGCGTGTTGCGGGTTCGATTCCCGCCCAGGGTAAACATTTGTGTGATGAGCACTTGTGTTTTCCTTGTGTCTGGGTGTTGTTTATCTATAATATGTATATATTAAAAAAAAAAAAGTATTTGTGTATGTATATCAGCTGTCTGACACCCATAGTACAGGGTCTCCCTAGTTTGGGGTCAGATGGCCGTGTGTGAAAATGTCCCCATATATTATATATTATATATATTATTAGTTACCACACTATCAAACAAATAATTGTCAACACGTCATTGGGACACATACTTTGGCTTTTTCATACAAATAGTTAACCGTAGTAAGCCACAGACCCTCTCATTGATAGATATCGTGTGCCGGTAAGATTTGTTAGTCTCTAACAAATAATTGGGACACTATAACCACACCCCACTGCGATCCCCAAGACGCCTGCCAAGTATGAGGATTATGGCAACCCCCCCCCCCCCTCTATGGGGGAGGCCTTTGTTCAACAGTGGACGTCTTCAGGCTGATGATGATGATGAACCACAGACAGATAGGTTTTTCTGTTACCAGTATGTCAAAATTGGAGATAGAATAGGTAATTGGTTTGGCCGTTAGAAACCAATGGAGGCTTTCAAATGAAATGTAATTAAATCATTGAACTGTTTATTCTCTATTAATTGTACTTTATTTTATTCATAAACACCCATCGATTTCTAAGTGCCGTGCCGTGCTCGGTCCGTCCATTTTATACCGAGAATCCTTCGTGCCTCGGAACGTACGTAAAGCCATTAGTCTCGGCTGTCTTTCGTTGATCTTTGAACGTCGTTACGTGCTGTCAAGCCAGTAAATCTGACAAAGTCTTACCAAGGGATATCGTGTTGTCTAGTAACTGGGTTGTGGAGGTTAGACAGGTAGTCGCTCCATGTAAAACACTGGTATCCAGCTGCTTCCGGTTAGACTGAAAGCCGAACCTAACATAGTAGTGGCAGCATAAGAATTATTATGAACTAAGAAACCCGCTTGCTTCAATTTGGGATGTAGCTCGCAGTACCTGCCTAATCTGTGCAAAAAAAATCGGTCCCGCGCATCTGTTAAGAGCGCCCATCCCGTCACATTTCCCCATAAAAACGCTCGTACGTGATTACGGCGTTATAACAAATTTTCCTCCAAATATTTTTAAAACACTGGTATTTTGTGGTTAATATCTAGGTTCCTGTAACGAAAAAACTACTTTTTGATAAACAAATTCAGTAAACACGTCCGGAAATCTGCTTTTTTTGCACAATTTTATCTGAACTTTGGCCCTTCATTTCATAATGCACTCATACATTGAAAAAGTTGAAAAAACAGCATAGAAACCTTGCACATGTAATGTTGATTCTAAATTACAAACATTTTTACCAAAAACTTGTAAGGTTTTTTTAATAACACGTATTTCCTGGAACAAGTTTTGTGAAATCTCCGCACGCCAATTTTCCTGCGATGTTATCGCGTTCTCACTCCCTCGTTGGTTTTCGAGCTTTGCGTTGGAAGAAACAAAAAAGTTTTCCATCACGCTCGCGTTGAAGTTCGGCCGATGGGGAAGGGAGATCTTAAGGCCATAGTTTCGCCTGTTAAAGCTGCCATTATTCCATATCTTTAAGACATTAAGCGAGAATATGAGAATAATACGGTAGCTAAACACTCAGCGGATACAAAGCCGCCCGCGCAAAAACTCGTGATTTTCAAAAGCCTTAGGTCGCCTTACGAATGATAGACCGCCTTTGTTGTACTTCAATAGGTACGTCTGTACCTTATGAAAGGGAATGCATTACACTTTACAGTATTTGTTCCGGTTCATACAAAATTGAAGGTTCTTGCATTGATAAATAAAAGAAATGTTATTCCGTCCACTGATTGAATTTTATCGAGATAATCGTATTATATGAAAATAATAAGTAGGTATTATTGGGTATAAATACTATTAAAGAGTTCATAATGTGAACTCTTTCATAGTAAAGTTTTGTCTACTATTTTCATTTTAGAGTAAATGATTATTGTCTATTAGTGTCAGTGTCATTCCATATGAGATTCGCTTTCTCTGTTCATTGAAAAATAAGCAAATATCATGAAGAAGAAAAAAAATAAAAGTCGGTGAAAGCTTTTCTCACTAGATTACTACGAGATCTTAGATTATTACGAGATTTTTGTGAAATAACGCAGGACCCGATTTAATCATGACGGCTTAATAACAGCATCACTTTTACCTAGTTTTTACTTAGATTTTTTTATGAGATTTTTTTTATTACATCTCTAATCACGTAATCACATGCGGATTTTTACGATAGGTACAACGATTCAACATGAAATTACTTTAATCTGAATTACGGTTTTTACGTTGTGTGTTTGCGTTAAAATTCAGTGTATGCGTGTCATTTGAAGGATTTGCAATTTTTTGAAAAGGACGTGTGTACAACTTGTTATTTTATGTTGTTTCCAGCGGATACCTCTAGTAATGCAGGCAGCAGCAACGAGGCCGTGCTGGGCGGGCGGCAGCCTGTCGTGAAGCTGGAGCCTCTGAAGACGGACCCGCTCAAGCCCGTCACCTACCACATCGGCATGAGCTCCAAGCAGATAATGGACGCTTGCAAGTAAGTCTCGCGTCTTTACCGTGATAAGGCTTCCTTATCGCAAGTCAGTAACGTAACGTTTGACGCTTCAGGGACAACGCGGGTCCGCCCACAGCGTGGTCGGTGCTGGGCGACGGCTGCGGTCCCCCCGAGCCCCCCGCCCTGCCCCCGCCGCGCCTGTCGCCCGAGCAGCTGGCGCCGCCCGCGCCCTTCGTGTACGTGGAGTCTAAGCGCGACGCCTTCTCACCGCAGCTGCAGGACTTCTGCCTCAAGCACCCTATCGCCGTGGTGCGCGGCCTCACCGCCGCGCTCAAGCTCGACCTCGGCCTGTTCTCCACCAAGACGCTGGTGGAGGCGTGGCCCGACCACGCCGTGGAGGTGCGCACGCAGCTCATGCAGTCCGCCGACGAGAACTGGGACCCCACCGGCAGGAGGCGCGTGTGGGCGTGCGCGTCGCACCGCTCGCACACCACCGTGCGCAAGTACGCGCAATACCAGGCGGGCTCCTTCCAGGAGTCTCTGCGCGAGGAACGTGAGCGAGGAGGCGCCGCCGCCACGGCCGGGGGCGGCGCCATGTCCGACTCGGACGGCCGCGAGTCCGGCTCGGGCCCCGTCAAGCGCCGCCGTGCCGCCCGAATGTTACGTTTCGGAACCAACGTCGATCTCTCTGACGAGCGTAAGTGGCGTCCGCAACTCACGGAATTACAAAAGTTGCCGGCTTTCGCACGCGTCGCCTCCGCCGCCAATATGCTATCGCACGTAGGACACGTGATCCTGGGAATGAATACGGTCCAGCTGTACATGAAAGTGCCCGGTAGCCGCACGCCCGGCCACCAAGAGAACAACAACTTCTGTTCGATCAATATTAACATTGGACCCGGCGATTGCGAGTGGTTCGGAGTACCGGACGCGTACTGGGGTGGCGTGCGCGATCTTTGCGAGAGACACGGGCTGTCGTACCTGCACGGCTCGTGGTGGCCCGACCCGGAGGAGCTGCGCCAGCACGGCGTGCCCGTGTACCGCTTCACGCAGCGGCCCGGCGACCTCGTGTGGGTGAACGCGGGCTGCGTGCACTGGGTGCAGGCCACCGGCTGGTGCAACAACATCGCGTGGAACGTGGGTCCGCTGACCGCGCGCCAGTACTCGCTGGCGCTGGACCGCTACGAGTGGAACAAGGTGCAGAACTTCAAGTCGATCGTGCCCATGGTGCACCTGACGTGGAATCTGGCGCGCAACATCCGCGTGTCGGACCCGCGCCTGCACCGCGCCATGCGCACGTGCCTGCTGCAGACGCTGCGCGCCGCGGCCGGCACGCTGGCGGCCGTGCGCGCGCGCGGCGTGCCCGTGCGCTTCCACGGGCGCGCGCGCGGCGAGGCGTCGCACTACTGCGGCGCGTGCGAGCGCGAGGTGTGGCACGCGCTGCTGGTGCGCGAGCACGAGCGCCGCCACGTGGTGCACTGCCTGGCGTGCGCGCGCCGCGCCGCGCCCGCGCTGGCCGGCTTCCTGTGCCTGGAGGAGCACCACGTGGACGAGCTGGCGCAGGTGTACGACGCCTTCACGCTGCACCGCCCCGCGCCCCCCGCGACACCCGCGCACGCGCCCTCGCTCGTGCCCATCCCCGACTGAGCGCGCGGGGCGCGGCCAGGCGGTTAGTTTCGTTCGTAGTCGGCCACCTCGCTCGGCTGTCGTCGGCGTCGGCGCCTTCGTTCACTTCTCCGAGCTTCGTCGCAGGCGACCCGAGGGGCGACGTCGTACCTGTATTTATTTGTGTGCGAGTGTATGGTTATTATGATTTATGACGAGGTAGTTTTTATACATCGATGTTTAGTTTCCGTGCGAATGGGAGATCGTGTTTGCGAGTATTATCTCGAGCCGGATGAGTATTCGGTCGGGTCATCACCCTTTAGACACAGTATTAGACGCTAGCAAATTCCGATGATTACAAATTGTAGTTAATTATTGACGACGGTGTCCTTGTTGACCAAGTAAAATTGTAACAGATGCACGTGATCTATTTTTATTAAGATGCGCCTGAATTTAAAATTGTTGTACGATGATGACGACTTGATAAAATATTTTTAGTGATAAAATGTAATTTTGTAATACGGAAACTTATACAGTTTACACGCTCCTCGATCACTTTTGTAATTGTGCGAGATATTTGATATAAGAAGTCAATTGTCGGCGACGACTAGCCGACGTTATAGCAAGTACGTATAATATAATCGTAGGCGCGGGCGGCCCTAGGCGCAGTAATGATAGCGTAGTGGAGTAGCTGGGGATGTTCGCAGGACGGGCCGGCCCGCTGAGGTGTCGAGTGCTCACGTGTTCACCATCATAATTATAAATGTGTTATTTTTGTATAGAGGCGTATTTATTTATTTTTGTCGTACTGTGACCTTAGTTTGATTTTTTAGACAGTCTTAGCAAATAGTAGTATTAAGTATAACTGCACGCAAGGAGACCCTACGTTTTAGTAGGGTCTGGAGAATAGTGCTGCGATGTCCCAAAGAATGTTATAATGTACTCGTGTAGGCAAATGGAAATTGCATCATCAATTTATTGATATTAATATCGACATTTCTTGAATATTTCTGACACATTTGGGATCTGAAGTTTTTAATTAAATTTTATTTTAGCAAGTTGACTTATAATTGTTTCATGAAATTGGACTGTATGAAAATTTAAGCATAATTAGGATGTTGTTTCTTGGATTGATGTAAATTAGTATGGATTAGGCAAGTAAGCTCTGGTTGGCAGTACAGCAGGACAATTACTCTCCTCTAACACTTGTCAGTTTGTTGTTTCTCTTGGAGTTTTATTGATGTGTTTGTAACATTTCAACGTTAAATATTAATTTGTAAGTGTTAGAGGCGAGTATAAGGTTTGAGGATATGGAAGTGTTCGTCGGATTATGTATAGCGATGCCGATATATTTATAAGTACCTAATAATAACATCACTGCCATTTATGACCTTACTGTTTATACTGTAAATTACATTTTTAATAAAGAAATTTAAGTACGATATGGTTGTTTATTTATCGATTGGAGATCAATAAAAAAAAACGAAATATTTGGCCATCAGTATGCTAGCCATCTAATCTGCCACGTTTTAGGAAATTAAATGCACAGGGGAACTTAAAAATAAAATAAAAAAAAACCTGTTTAAGTGATATTGCCACAATTTGTATTTTTTTTAAAGGATATTCGCTGACATTGTATGGAATATAATTTCAGCCCAATGGCCGTCGCGACTCCGCTGTAGGTGGTGTATCCTGGTGGACCAATTAAGGATGACATTTTCGCATAAATATAACAAAAATAAAAAAAATCGTGTTATAGATTAATTTGTTTATTTCTCTTTAATAAGCTCTCTACTATATAACTAATCAACTCAGATATATCAGTAGTCTCAAATGTCACTTTAAATGTACTAGATAATAAGAAATAATCAACATAGAAAAATAGACATGTTCAAAAAGGTCCCCTAATGACGGACAGACAATTTTTCGTTCATTTTTAAACTTAAACATTATTATAACAAACAATTTTGTAACAATATCTATTACAATGGAACAAATCACTAGTTAATAAAGAAAACTAATTTTAATAAGCTTTGGTTATAATCAGGAACGTTTTCAATAAAATTCCAAAACCTTAATATTGCGGGTACCTACAGCCTGTTATATATTTCAGGTTTGGGGGTATTCTCACATCTCTGTTTGGGTTTATCCATGTTGAATCCGAAAAACAAAAAATAAAATAATAAGTCCAAAAAAAATTACTTGCTGTAAAACTGTCCGGTGTAAGGGGACTTTGAGAGTGTCCGAACTTAGGGACCCTTAGATATATACAAGAAAAATTCTCATTCACATTGTGTGTTATGAATCACAAAAAACGCATGAATTATGTCAGACTAGTACAATAGCAATAACAATTAAT
The DNA here is from genome assembly GCA_947361185.1 of Charanyca ferruginea. Taxonomy (NCBI): domain Eukaryota; kingdom Metazoa; phylum Arthropoda; class Insecta; order Lepidoptera; family Noctuidae; genus Charanyca; species Charanyca ferruginea. The sequence goes on along the minus strand of OX376058.1, from coordinate 21,720,972 downwards.
AACATTGAATATCATCCCATGGTTTAAACACTGTGAACAGACCCCAAAAAATTAGTTCGAACAAAATTTTTACTAACCTCAAACTTTGCACCACGCTCCACGACGAATGAGTCAACACTGGCTATTGGCACTCCCCTCCTGCACTTCACTTGGGAGGAGCTTCCTAACCGCGGTACAAACAACAAATTGGCGCGCTTCTAAGCACTGATTTAAATACTGTCCGGCTTTAAGAGCCGTCCGGGCTTATGGGACTTCCCCCTAACTCCATGTACTCTGTGGTTAAGTCACACGATCTCGGTGGCCAGTTGATGTCGCCACCACGCGAGACGACGAAGCCTTCGAATTTCTCATCCAATAAAGAATCATGGCGAGATTTGTACAAAAAAAAAAAAGATGTTTAGAGAAGTTGAAATTCAAATTTTTATATTCTTGGGCACCTAAGGAGTATCTTCAGGCATTTAGAATATTAAAACCCCGCAAAAAAAAGTTAATAGTTTAACGAAAAGTTCATTATTTCATTACGAAACTGCGACTGACAGTAACAGTGACACTGACAGCCGCCGTTTCGCAGTTCTTACATTGAAATTGCATCGTTTTATGGGAAATAATATAAGAAAATAATTATAATTTTTTTCCACACACTTTTCATATCACTTGTCTGCCAATTTTATAGATCCTTTAACATCGCTTGTCACTTTCTTTTCTTATTATAAACACAAAATGGGCATCGAGATGAAACGAAAAAGTGTTATTTTCATTTCATAATATTCTAATTATGCGGGGGTTTAAAAATATGCTAAGTATATCAATCTACTCCTGGTAATGTATTCTTCACATTGGAAAATATTTTAAACACTCTAAATTACTTTTTTTTTCATACAAATGAATGTATGAATCTCGCCATGATTCTTTAATGTTTCCCGTGCTCTACGGCAAGTGGCGCCGTCCTGTTGGAACCACATGTTTGTGAGATCCATACCATCTAACCTAGGCCATAAAAAAATTGTTATCATCGTCCGATATCGGTCGCCATTGACAGTGAGCGAACGCCATAAATTGGACGCAATGCACGGAACGTTAGGCGAATAGAGCACTGATTTTGATAATACATTTTAACAATTTCTACGCGTTGTTGAAGCGTGTAGCGTTCCATGGTGAAATGTCACGACTTTTTGGCATGAAATTTGACAGCTATCGCTTTACCAAGATGGCCGCTATGCGCTGTCAAAGTTCGAGCGTCCCTATTGAGAAACCCTCTAAGTATGTTTATATGTATGTTCCCGAAGAGTAGAAGGTAGACAAGGGCGTCGCCAGCCGATGGCCCAGGGGGGGGGGGGGCAAGTTGACATTATGGAGGATGGGAATAGCATGAATTTTAAGTACAGTCAAAAGCACATGAAGCCTTACTAAGCGTTTGTACTAAGGGCTCCTTCACATTAGCATTTGTCCAGCGTAAGCGTTCGATGATCATATGTGTGCAGCGCAGACGCCGCGGCATCGGCGTTTCTTCTGTAAATAATTAACGCTGCGTTAGCGCGGCGCAGGCATCGGCGGTATTATATTAAAGTATACCGAAACGACAACGAAATTGTGTGAGGTCTCGGTGCGTCGCGTGTGTTTCTACGGTGCGCTGCCCATACGTCCATCCAACGCGTAGGCGTTCAATGAACGTATCGAACGTATGCGTAGCGGTTGTCCAGCGTAGGCTAGACAACCGCTAGTTGTGTGAAGGGGCTCTAAGAACGGTAACAAAGTCCAATGTGTAAAGCTCCACAAGCTCTTGACTATACGAGTACAACTCAGTGGCGTAGCTACGTGACAAGGGGCCCCGGTGCGAAAAAATATTGGGACCCTGTCAAAACCGGTTACGTTTCATTTTATCAAGTATAAACGTAAATAGTAAAGAAAGAAGGTTTATAAGATGTCTTGGCTTGTTTGTGCTGAAATAAATTCACATCTTCCGCTTCAATGCATAGGACGGCCGTGGAGGCCGTTCTAATATCGAGAGGAAGCACATTTCAGAAAGGAATGGACTGGACATAAAAGGAGGAATGAACAAAATCAGAAATATGAGAAGGGCAAAGCAAGATAAGATTGTTAGAAGACCGTAGATTATGAATCTACGGTCTTCTGTGTGAAGTGTGAAGAACATAGATATTGAAAGTGGGATATTAGATAAGATGGAGGGGAGAGACAGTGGAGCAGGGAGGAAAGCGTTGTCAACGCACGCAAACTATTTTGGCGAATGGGCAATTATTTTAGCTCGGACCTGTAGCTTGACACATGGTCATATTTCCTGACGAAGGTACTCGAGTCACTATTTCGGTGGAGCAAGGGAGCGCGGGCGCGGGGCGAACGACCGATGCAGCGACACATGGAACTGCGTCGGTCTCAGCTTCGCGAGGTCCTGGTGGCGGAATGGCGGGACAGGCCTCGCCATGATCGAGGTGGTCCGGCCAGTGCTCGAGCGGTGGCTCGGGAGGAGGCAAGGCTCTCTGTCATTTCGGATGACGCAGGTGCTCTCGGGGCATGGTTGCTTCGGGAAGTACCTGTGTCGCATAAACAGAGAGCCGGACGCCCGGTGTCACCACTGCGTTCGGGAGGACACGGCGCGACATACGCTAGCAGAGTGTGCCGCTTTGGAGGACTTGTCGCTGCCGGCCGTGATCGAGTCGATGGTCGGCAGCGCAGAGTGGGGACGCGGTGGTTTCCTTCTGCGAAAACGTCATGTCGCTAAAGGAGGCTACGGAAAGGGAGAGGGAGATTACAACCTCCCACCCGGCCCGCAGCAGAGGCACCGGGCGTCGGTGGAGAGCGGACAACGCCCTCTTCTAGCCCCCCTAAATGGGTCCAGGGGCGGGACGTCTTTCACCCCCCACATACATCAGGACCAGAGATGGCGGCGCGCAGTGTTTCATGCGCGCCCCTCTTAGACGTCCGGGGGAGTCGAACACCTCACTCCCTGACCCGAGGAGCCACGAGGAGCAAGTCAAGCCACGTGTCATCACCTGAGATATTGAAATGAGTAAATAGGTTGCAGAGGAAGAACATCGAGACTAACAGACTCGATGATGTGTAGGAGTTTGCGGGAACAAGGGGCATATTGACGCAATGTGCATGCTCTGACAATAGACAACACCAAGTTGGGTTTTAACACATTTGATATGGATCTCCAGAAAGAGGTACCTACTGAGCGGAGGCACAGCAGTAAAGTGAAGGAGAAGAAGCAAAGATTTTTAAAGGAAAATCGCTACGAAGACAAATAGCAACATCATCTCCTCCCTTTCCAGTTGTATCATTACGGATAAGAACGAAACCGGGAAGAGGGTAGGTTGTAGAGAGAAGATGAGGTTTGAGCCAACTCTCAGAAATCAGAATGGTGTGCGTGAACGTAGACATCAGAAAAGGTCTCTCAAGTGACTTGACAAATTCATAAATCGTTTGCATAACAGCTGATTGGTTGAAGTGGCTAGACACAAAAACCTACACAACACAACAGAAATAATTCGTATTTATATTCTGAAGGTAGAAGAATTTTTTGCTAGGTCAGTTCGGGGTCTGCTAGCCCGGGGCTGGGGGCCCTCTGAGCTTGGGGGTCCCGATGCTTCGCACCGCCTAGCCTTCCGACAGCTACGTCACAGTGTACAATAAATCAAAATTGTAACGAAAATTATTATATTTATTACCATAAAAATAATTTTCGACAAAATAAAGGATAACATAATAAGGGGACAAAAAGAATTTGTAAGCAATTAAATATTCAATTAGGTGCTTGATTTTAATATTGAAGAATTGAAGCGAGAACCTTATTTTTGATCAATTAACAATTTTTTTTTTACATTTTTTTGAGTGTCTATGGGGGGGCAGCTGCCCCTACCTGCCCCCCCTGGCGACGCCCTTAAAGGTAGAAGTATTTAGCAAACCCACTTATAGAGCCTGTTACGTTATAATTTAACTTAAATGCTGCAATGAGCAAGTTCATTTATATAATGCAGCAATTAGTTAATTGCAAATAACTCGATAAGACGATTAATTCCTAGAAATAAATTTATAATAAAACCATGGATAACTGTTGGTATGTTACGTTGCATACGCACTAGGGATAGGATGCACCAAAAATTAAAATCAAGTGCAACTAATGAAATATTAAAAATATCGTACCTACTTAAGATATCGAAATTATTGCAATAATTTATTAAAAAACTTAAGAAACACTACGAGAGACATCAATTAATAATGTCTAAAAATAATTCAAAAAGGCTTTGGTCTACCATTAAAACTATTACTAACGACAAGAACAAAAACCAACAACCACTACAACTTTTAAAAATTGCTGACAATCCCAAAGAGGCAGTCAACAAAACAAATGAATATTTCGCTAATATCGGTAAACGTCTATCTGACATGATTTTGCCCACTCGCTTTCCTAAGTTCCAGAAAGTTATTGAGCCTCCCGTGAAATCTTTTGTCCTCTTGTGTTGTTGTGTGTAATGTGAGAACAATACTGTTTCTAAAAAGTGACTGCGCTGCAGGTTGGGATCAGATTGGTGCCGAGATACTTAAGATTACTTCCAAGTCAGTAACACCCGTGCTTACTGATTTGATAAATCGCTGTTTTGAGGCTGGTGTTTTTCCAGATTCATTAAAAAAAGCTGTAGTGCACCCGATTTACAAGGCAGGTGATAGGGGTAGTGTCAGTAACTATAGGCCGATTGCAATATTAACTTCATTATCGAAATTATTTGAGCGCATAATTAATACCAGACTTACTAAATACCTAGAAGACGGCAATCTACTTTCTAACTCGCAGTATGGTGTTAGATCTGGCCGCTCAACTAATAATGCTGTGCTTGACCTTGTTAACTTTCTGGTTAATCAATTAGATAATAAAAAGAAATGCTTAACTATATTTTTAGACCTTGCTAAGGCCTTTGACACTGTTAGCTGAGCGCGGCACAGCTACGATTAGCTGAGCGCGGCAGCGCGCCTAGCCAACTACAGCAGCAAACCTCGTCGTCATACTCGTCATGATCGTATCATCGTAGTGTAGGTAGCGTAGTGTGTTTTCTGTCCCCTGCCTTGTAGAGACACTGGAAGAACTTGGTATAAGAGGCATTCTACTGGCATTGTTATCATGTTATCCGATTATCTGCACAATAGAACCCAATGTGTAAAAGTCGTGTAAAAGTCGGTGACAACGTCAGTGACGAATTGCCAATAACATTCGGGGTGCCACAAGGCAGTATACTCGGCCCAACACTCTTTCTCTGTTATATAAATGAGCTCTGCACTCTTAGTAATAAAAACTGCCGCATCTCAGCTTATGCAGATGATACAGCTCTAACTTTTTATGCTGAATCGTGGATTGAACTTTTTAATCTTGCGCAGGAGGGATTTAACAAAATTTGTCATTGGTTAACATCACACTCTCTCACTTTAAACGACGATAAGACAAAATTCATTGTGTTCTCTATCCATAACAAAACAGAAATAGCTAACCTTACAAATAACATATATGCGCATAAATGTAACTTTCCTCCAACGCCAAGCTGCACATGTCCCAAAATTACCCCCATTAAATGTATTAAATATCTTGGAATCGAAATCGACGCTAATTTAAATTTTGGGAATCATATACAAACTTTATCCAATAGAATGCGAAAATTAACATACATTTTTAAATCACTACGTGACGTAGCAGACAAACCGACCATAAAATTAGTATATGAGGCCTTGGCGCAATCAATCCTATCCTATTGCATCACTACCTGGGGAGGAGCTTGTAAAACAAAATTGATAACCCTTGAAAGAGCTCAAAGACTGATACTAAAAGTAAGCCTATCAAAACCTCGGCTATTTCCCACTACTAAACTCTATGAAGAAGCGCAAGTCCTCACCGTGGGCCAGCTTTATATAATGCTTTCTATACTTCACAAGCTGAGTGACTTACCAGAGGACAGAAGAAAGCGCATAGCTCAGACTAGAAGAAAGTACGCGGTATGTGAGTCGATTGCCGTAAACACCTCATTTGCACGAAGGTTTTTTACATACCGAGGAGGTATGCTTCTTAACAAAATAAATAAGATAGTACCCTTCTCCAACTATTGTAAAAAAGAATGCAAAAATATAATTTATAAATGGTTACAGACACTTCGTTACTCCGAAACAGAAAAAATCCTAGAGGTAGCAATATAAATTGACGTGTACTTTACATACATACATCTATAATATTACATTTTATATATCACATTAGCTATTATATTATTAATCAGAATTATCATATTATACATTTAATTATTATTATTATGCATTTATCTACATATTACTCACAATACATACTTAAAAACCCTATAACTTAACAAAAATGTTACAACATGCAAAATTGATATTTGTCAAAATTATATATCCTTGAACTACACACACACACACACACACACACACTAACACTAACACACTCCAAATCACTTCCACAAGCAAAAATATCAAAATTGACCCGAACACTTGTTCTACTTTACTCATTCACTACACTCACGTTCGCTTCTTCATGTTGACAATCTGTACAATATTATTACATGGGGGGCCTGGAGATCTATAGTACAGGCCTCGGCTTAGTTTAGACTTTAGACTCCAGATCTCCCACAAATTACAAATATCTTGTAAAATTGTTCCTGTCAACTGTACCTATAATGTAATAGTATGTACTTATAACTTGATGTAATTTGTGGAGATGAAATAAACATTTATTATTATTATTATTAATCAAAGCTTCCTAATTATTTGCCTTTCTTTAAAAAAATAAAAAATGTAAGCACGTGTTTACCGCACGTCTTGGCGCACACTTCACTCTAGCGTTTGTCCAGCGTACGGTCTTTCGTAGTATACCAAAAGACACTACGCGGGGGCGACATAATTGTTCAAATTGTTCATAAGCTTGTCGGCTGTTATAATATAACACTGGAACTTACAAAAGCATATTGCTGCGAAATTAAGGCGCTCCTAATATTAAAAGTATTACTAGAGTGTTTCTATTTATGTCAAAGACACGGACGTGCCTACTAGTCGGTGCTAGTAGACACAAGGATAATAAATAAAGATTAAACACGCGCAAACGCAGAATTAAACTGGCATCATATCGACAACAATCTATCCAAATATATATAAAGTCTTGCGAAGCATTTCCGCACTATGTTGGTTGCTCAGGCCAGAGTAGTGTGCGACGTAAAAGTTTATATTAGATTTTTCCCATATTTGACCGGTCCCGTGCGACTCGCGGATCTCCGCAACCTTTACCAGGTCATCGGTCCACCTAATGGGAGGCCTTCCAACGCAACGTCTTCCGGTTCGCGGTCGCCACTCCAGAACCGGCCCCATCGGCCATCCGTTGTGCGAGCAATGTTTAACCTTTTGATCGCCACGTTAAAAACGCAGAAACGTGCCCTCAGCGCCAATTAAGGTACGAATTACGTATAGACATCAGTCATGTAGTCGTGACCGTGGTGTGCTGGGCACATTTTGGTTTGTCATCTATATGTTACAGTCAAAACTCTTAGCCCGGCAAAACTACTTTTTGACTGGCTTCAGTCAAAACCCTTCTTAAGATAAAACGCGTTTGCGTTACAAAAACAAAAATACGGAACGCCCTAGTTAGAAGAATCACAACAACACAAAAGTTTTCAAATGGTCACAAAAACCTACCAACCTAATGGGTTTCTAAGTAGGTATTAAGGATAAAGATAAATCATTAAAACCGTTCAAAGGACTATTGACTGATTTTTGTAGTCAAAAGTAGTTTTGACTGGTTAAGAGTTATAACCGTGACATACACAAGACTGGACCACCGGACCACCAGTCATCTACATGTCACAAAAGAATAATAAATTTCCTCTTTAGTAGAATAATAATGGCAATTGATTTTCCAAAATAGTTTATTTAAATCACATAAAACATTATTTTAAATACATCACTTTTAATAATTATTAAATGATAGTTCGATAACATAATTATTTGCATAAACTATATTTTTACGATGATGTACCTATAACATTATATGTCAATGGAATAATTACTGCATTATTAATATATTTAATTCTAATCAGTGATATAAAAGCAGATAATTAATATTAGTGCTGGGAAATTCTAATGGTGTTATTATACCGGCATGATCTACGACGTAAATGCTACGTTGTTGATTATTTAATAAATCGTTAACAACGGTTGATAAATATATTGATGTTCCCAATGCTCTGCCAAAAGGACCACGTCAAAATGTCTGCCATTTTTGAAGAATTTGTGATGATTAAGGATATTCAACGCTGATTATTTTTCAATATATTCTATGCATAAGATTGGGATATACAGACGCCAGTATATCAAGACATGCCAAACTGTATTCTTTTTCTAATTAAATATGAACCTTATTACTTTGACCTAAAGTTGAAAATCTATCAAAGAAATTTAACATATTGTTGTGGCTTGATGTGCTGGCCTCTGTACCTACATTAAATTCTTATTGCTGAATAGTTTAACGTAACTATTCTAATTGTTGTGAGATTGTGAATCAATTCTTTTTGACATAACCACAGTCTATAAATCATACAGTCGTCCGACGAAGACGTCTAGACAGGGCAATCGTGCGAGGTGTGAGGGGCGAGACGGAGGAAGGGCGCTCCCGAACTGCATACGCTACCGTGTTAGTAGTTCGGGAGAAAACTTTCAGGGCTATCATGTGTCAGTTTCTTTTTGTTTTAATTAATGTAAAATAATTTTATTAAAATGGTGCATACGACTTGTGTTGTGAAAGATTGCAAGTCGTCATCTTCCATTAATAAAGAACTGCAATTTCATCAATTTCCGCGCACGGATGAAAGGTAAACAAATAAATAAAATATTGTTTATTTGATAGAAAGAAAATACTTGAAATTATCCTGAGCCCTTGCTGCTAACTTGCGGTGGCGCGACGTGTAGCCGACATTTATTTATTGTGCGCCGGCCAAGATGGCGCCTACGAAAATTTGCAAATTTTTCGTCATGGGTATCATTTCCATGGTTCTCGAGGTCGCTTAAAACGATTATGGGGTCGAAATTAGAATCCAAGATGGCGTCGACGAAAATTTACAAAATTTACGTCATGGGTGTCATTTTCATGGTTTTTGAGGTCGCTAAAAACGACTATGGGGTCGAAATTAAAATCCAAGATGGCGTCGACGAAAATTTGCAATATTTTCGTCATGGGTGTCATTTTCATGGGTCTCGAGGTCGCTTAAAACGATTACGGAGTCGAAATTAGAATCCAAGATGGCGCCGAGGAAAATTTGCAAATTTTTCGTCATGGGTGTCATTTTCATGGGTCTCGAGGTCGCTTAAAACGATTACGGAGTCGAAATTAGAATCCAAGATGCCGCCGAGGAAAATTTGCAAATTTTTCGTCATGGGTCAAAATGATTTCAAGGTTTTCAAGGTCGCTTAAAACGATTATGGGGTCGAAATTAGAATCAAAGATGATCCAAGATTTCGCCGAGGAAAATTTGCAAATTTTTCGTCATGGTTCAAAATGATTTCAAGGTTTTCAAAGTCGCTTAAAACGATTATGGGGTCGAAATTAGAATCAAAGATGATCCAAGATTTAAAACCATTTTTTTACTCAATTTTTATTTACAAGTTTTTAGTTTTGTTCCTTTTTAAATCTGTCAAAGCATATTACAGCATTTTGTTGCTCAAGCCCTTTCATTTGATATCCATATTGCAGGGGTTGTGAAAAGAAAAATGGGATTTAAATCTTGGATTTACAATGAAACCGAATGTATTAAATTATATTGTCATGAGAACTAAAGGTGCGTACCAAATTTCAGATCAATCCGTAAACAGGAAGGGGGTCAAATTTCAATTGCTAGATTTGACCCAAATAAACAAGTCCAGCTAAATAAAACCGTTTAATGAGTACATTCTTACCTATATTTTTTTTTTAAAGTTAAACGCTTGATTAAAATTTCATTCGCCCAACGATTTTATTTTTGTTGCTAGGACCTAGCAATTTTTTTTTAGCTTTAAGTACTACATTGTCTATGTCATTTTAATCTTTATTTTTAATAAAACCGTTTAACTTAAACATTTTTTGCTCATTTTTTATTTTATGTTTTTAATTTTGTTAAGTATATTTTAAATTTGTTATAGCATAGATACCCATATTAAAGGGTTGTGAAAAGAAAAATTAACCGGCCATTTTGTTGATGGCCATATTAGCTTTTCATAACGAACTCTATTTTACTAATCAAGCCCTTTCATTTGATACTTTTATTGAGGAAGTAGTGATAAAACATGTTATCCGCCAATTAGTAGTGGCGGCCATCTTGGATTTACAATGACGATTTACCGAATTTGTTAAATTATACTAATACTAAAGGTGCATAACAAATTTCAAATAAATCCGTCAACAGGAAGGGGGTCAAATTTCAATTACTTGATTTGATCCAAACAAATAAATAAACAAACAGGGCAAGCTAAATAAAACTGTTTAAAAAACGATATTTTTGATAATGGTTGGTGTTAATAGTTAATGTTTATCTAAAATAAATTAAAAAATATTGTTTAGTTGAGACAACCCTAGCTGTTGCGACAATGTCTACACGTTGTCGGCATTTACAAGAAGATCAAAGGCGTCGTCCTACTGTATGTTTTTATACTGTGACATAACTAAGCTCATTTAGTCCAATCAAAAAACTTTGCGTGCCGAGGGATGATCGACTCTATTTATAGACGTCGTGAGATCGAACTGTCTTTGAGTCGATGTTTTTTTTATCCAGTCGAGTGCGGCGATTAATATATATTGTCTAATTAACGGCAGATGCAGATCATGAAGGTGTAATAACACCCCTTTATTCCCCATCTACGAAACACTTACTTTTTGTGCGTTTTGTGTCACTACCAATAAACCCTCACTGCCGAGAGCAATATTTTTAAAGCATCAAACATTTATCACTTAACTCAGTAAAAGATTCGAGTCTAACATAACAGTCTTAAAAGTAGTCTACGATTTACAGATGATGTAATGTTGTATGTACAGTTTCAATTTTATTAAATTACATGTCTACGTTAAAATTTAAAATTATTTAAGTAAGCCATCATAGCACCTATTTGTTATTACTTTATTGTAAACGTATAATAAAACATTTAAACTATAACGCAGAGAGCTCCATGTATTTTTGTGCGCTGTTTGAATGCATGCTCTGGCATTAAATGTATGTATATGAAATTTTAGCAAAATACATTTTAATATAAAAATAAGACTCCTGTGTCTCGACTACTGTTTGGCATGGTCAATTGCACAGCAACATTATTCTTATAATTAATAAAATATTAACTAATCTCATGCTTCAACACACTAAAACAAGATAGCGGCCTTCACTCCTAAATAAAGATTTGGTGAAGACTAGTATTATATATAATTATAAAATAAAATAAGTTTATTGGAAAAAATCACAACTTTTGCAATAGCATTCCAACCAAAACATGACTTTGGTACTTAATTACAATTATTCTATCACTTTTATTGCGGATATATCAATACAAAATGGAATCGTTATAAATGCGTACACTCAGTGGGTACTTTCGGAAGAACTTATGCTATTATAAGCTGAGGCCACATTACCGGAGTCCGGAGAGATGTTGCAATGGTCGAAATGTACGCCAATATCGAACAAATACGTGGTCTTTAATTTTTGACGTATGATACAATGTCCTGAGGACTATATGAAAGCGAATTTTCAATTCAAGTGTTATCAATTCCTATATTACTTATTGCAATGCAATGGCGATGTTGCATTATCAGTCGTAAATAAAATCTTGGGAGTATTGTGCGTGCTGTGGTGTCGTGCGTTATACTCCTCATGACGCACCGTCACGCAGCACAGGTTTGCGCAGGAGTAGAGCAGAGTCAGCAGATACGATTGGCAGCTCATTGCTGCAGTGGTACTTTATGAGATGCGGAACGCTTTCAAACACCCGGTCCTTAGTTCGCACCTAGAGAAAATTATAAATATTTTTAAAATATTAATAGAAACAGCATAACCTAAACAGAGATTGGAAGACGTATTTTTTTTAGGTGTCGAGTTTCCGTTCAAGCTCATATAGAGCAGGGACGGACCGTGAGTTAGTGGGGGCCCTGCTTAATGAATTAACTAATAGGTTTTTTACCAAAAAAATCTAATTAGTCCGTCAGTTAGATTATCGAAAAATATTGGATAAGTATTTTTTGTTTTATCAAATCAATAAAAACTGACGAAGATAAAACGCATCAAAAATCATGAGTGGGGGTTTGTGACGTCACTTCGCCAGTAAAAGTGTACTGATGTTACACGAGTTTTCGACGCACTGTATTCGCGCGTCTTCATTTTTTGTTCACGTGAAAAAAGAAAAAACACGTGTCTAATATTTTTTGGAAATCAATCTGACGGACTAATTAGATTTTTTTGGTTAAATACCCTATTGCCATTTTATCAAAAAAACTGTTTTCGTTAATGATGTTTACGATAGTTTTCTTTTTTATATTCATAATATTGTCCATTGTCTTCAATAGGGGCTGGGGGCCCGATAGTATATTCACGGGGCCCTGGGCTGCAGCCCAAAAATCCCTTATATTGATCCGACCCTGATATAGAGGTATAGAACTTGTTATTGGTTTTTAAATCCGCATGATGAAAAGTGACCACTGCTGAAGTACTGACTATGAAATAATAGCTTTGTCACTACATTTTATAAATTTGAGTCCTCTTCCGCGTTAAATTTGTACTTGTTTGGGGTAATCTCAGAAACTAGGTACTGTACGGATTTTAGTATGGTTTTCACCTATAAAAAGAGGAATTATCTAAGAAGGCTGTAATTTATTATAAAAACTATAATAATATTATAAACAGGAAAGATTTTTGTTTGTTTGTTAGGATTTAACTCCAAAACTACTGGTCCGATTTAAAAAATTCTTTCAGCATTAGAATGCTCCATTATCCCTGAGTAACATAGGCTATATTTATCAATTGAAAAAAAATAGGGATCCTTGAGAAAATTCCGACGTAATCGCGGGCAAAAGCTAGTAAAGTATAAAGATATCATACCACTCCGTTAGGATCGACGAGTAGCAGGTGCTTGTGGCTTCCTTTCCTGGCTCCAGTCAGAACGAACTGACCCGGACACGCCGCTGACTCACGCACCAAAAACTCTCCATCTTCCACTACCAACTGAATCAAGGAATAAAATTAAATGATTAGAAACTAAAACCGATGGGCTAGAAAGGTTCTCGAGTGGTGACCACGAACCGGAACACGCAACGTTGGTAGGCCTTCCACCAGATGGACCTACGACATTGTCAAGGTCGCGGGTTACCGGTGGATGCAAGCGGCAGGTTGCCGCACGTTGTGGCGTTCTATGAGGGAGGCCTATGTTTAACAGTGGACGTCTTTCGGCTGATGATGATGAGAAACTAAAAAACTTTACTGTGGGCCCCGCCGAAGACGGATAAAGATAAATAGTAACGAAAATAGAGTGTTTTACTCTATACGAGAAAAAATCTATAAATATGTTAATGAGACAGTTTAGGCATAAAGATGTCGGAAAATGAAATATTTATTTCATAAAATAACAGAACCAATTTTTTAATTCAATTCAAAGTTTTCAGTATTTTTAATCTGTTATTAAACACCGTGAAATAGTAGCGGCCATGTTATTACGCCGTACTGCTGTGTAAACAAAAAATTGTCAACTGTCAGTCAACCGATTGGCTTTGTACTTTTATTATTTTCGTAACCAACGTAATTTTTTCATTATTACACATATTACAAAATATGCTTTTAAATTATTTTTTTTAATCTATTGATAGGCATACGTTTGACCACTATCGACCACCGTTTAAATGATATACAATTATCATATATGAGCTCATTCGATACAAAACGAACTGACGTCATTTACGCTGAGCAATATGGCGTCCAGTAAGAGGCGTTTTCGTCAAAATACGCGCGAAATTTGAAAATTTAAAATTTAGATGCATTTTTATGGCACTTATCGATTGAATAAAAATTTTGTGTTTATTTGGTGGCATATTAGCACTACAGAATTTCATTGAGACATTTTTCAAAAATGGGTGTAATACCCTATTGCCGATGTAAGGTAAAACAAAATTATTTTCAACAATCATCATCTGCCTAGCCTTATCCAACTGTGTTGGGGTCGGCTGCTAGTTTAACCGGATGCAACTGAAAACCAGTATTTTACATGGAGCGACTGCCTGTCTGACCTCTACAGCCCAGTTACTGGATAATTCGATACCCCGTGGTAAGACTGATTGTGAGACTTTCTGGCTTCTCACTACCCATAACGACTGCCAAAGATCTATGAATGACAGCCGGGACCAACACGGCTTTACGTGCTTTCCGAAGCACGGAAGGGTCTCTGTAAGAAATCGGTGGTCACCCATCCACGTACCGACCGCGGTATGCGTAGCTTAACCATGACCGATTGAGCCGTACGGCTTTTAATTGGCCATGAGCTCCTCTCTCGAAATTTATATTCAACAATTTATACCAAAACAATAGGGTAACACCCATTTTTGAAAAGTGTCTCAATGAAATTCTGTAGTGCTAATATGCCACCAAAAAAACACAAAATTTTTATTCAATCGATAAGTGCCATAAAACTGCATCTAAATTTTAAATTTTCAAATTTCGCGCGTATTTTGACGAAAACGCCTCTTACTGAACGCCATATTGCTCAGCGTAAATGACGTCAATTCGTTTTGTATCAAATGAGCTCATATTAAATATGATAATTGTATATCATTTAAAAATAATTAAAAGCATATTTTGTAATAGCTGTAATAATGAAAAAATTACGTTGGTTACGAAAAAAATAAAAGTACAAAGCCTATATTACGCCAATAGGTTGACTGACAGTTGACAATTTTTTGTTTACATAGCCGTATGGCGTAATAACATGGCCGCTACTATTTCACGGTGTTTTATAACAGATTAAAAATACTGAAAACTTTGAATTGAATTTAAAAATTTGTTTTGTTATTTTATGAACTGAAACTTACATTTTCCGACTGCTTTATGCCTAAACTGTCTCAATAACATATTTATAGATTTTTTCTCGTATAGAGTAAAATACAGCGAATAACTTCTTTGTAAATGCCTGTTTATCAGTTTTTTTATTTTCTGGGCCTGATATGCTGACGTATGTACCACAAGCTCGTTGGAGTGACGATCGCAAGGTGGCAGGTGAACAAGGGTTCCCAAGCATCCAGTTAAATGTCAGCAGAAATCTGGTATAATGCTGATCCAACCATCACTAACGTAAGTACGGTCACGGTAAACGTAAGTCAAATTCCATCAAGGGCCGACATCTTCTGTATCTCAACTTCATCGCTTTTCTGATGGTTGCCACGTTGATTTTAACTATCAGGAGTAGCAGTGGTTTGGGAAGAGTGTGGCGGCGTTATTAAACGAAATAATAATATGTGGGGACATTTCACACATGGCCATCTGACCCCAAACTAGGAAGACCCAATAATATTATTATTAGAGTTCCATAAAAAAATTAACCCATAGGTATACCTTTTCAGCAGTAATCCTCGAGATGGGTCCATGGAACCAAGGCTCTCGTGCCAGTAAGGCGGCCTGCGCCTGCGCCGACAGAGGCTCGGCCGGCACGTCTCCCGGAGATGACGCCGACGCCGATGATGATGACGCAGCCGATGATGACGTCATTGGCGCCGCGGTAAATGGTTCTGTAGGGAAAGGCGGTCGCTTCAGTAATTTACTCTATTTTTAAAATAGGCCTGATACTTGCGCTTGGCATTAATGATCTCAGAATGTATTTTATTTACGTAGTGATGGGCAACCCTCAGCGATTTTTGACGTCACATGGCATGTGACGACACGGTTGCAGTGGCTCGCAGTGGTTGAGCGATCGACTGCTGCGCTCCGTGTCGCGGGTTCGATTCCCGCACGGAACAAATATTCGCATGGCCTACAGATAGTTGTTCCGGGTCTGGCTGTTTGTGTATGTGAGTTTATATGTTTGTAAACGCACCCACGACACAGGAGTAATTCCTAGTGTGGGGCAATGTTTAAAAAAAAAAAAATTAGATGTGAGCACTCAGATGAGCAGAGAAAATGACAGGAACGGCACATTAAGTTTGGTGGAGAACCAGGAGTGGTAGTTGGTGGGTGGCGTATAATTGTAGAAGCCTAGCTGTAGACTAGGATGGTATAAGCTCTAGCTTATCAAATGAATTATTCTATAGAATTATGCAATTTGGTGCAGCCGTTACGAAGTTATGCGCTTACATGCATTTCGGCGATTCATTTTTATATACAACTAGCTGACCCGACAGACGTTGTCCTGTCCCGATCTACCTACTTACCTGCCTATTTACCTACACCTACCCTAAACCTCACGGAGCCCAAGACCTTTCCAACGAATGCAAAACCGTGGAAATCGGTTCATGCGTTCTGGAGTTATATCGTCAGGAAGGAAAACCCGACTTATTTTTATATAGTAGAGATACATAGAAGATATAGATTTGCAACAAACATTATATGGAGTTCTAACAAACTCTTCAGCTTTATTATATTAGTATAGATATCATCCTAGGCTCGTACTCAAAATACGCGCAACGACAAAACACGCACACGAAAAAACGCGTATTTTTATAAAGCTGAAGAGTTTGTTTTGTTTGCGTTTGTTTGAAAGAGCTAATCTCCGAAACTTGTTGTCCGATTCCGAAAATACTTTCGCCAACTGGAAGCTGCGTTATCACTGAGTGCTGTATGTTATCATCAAAAAATCAGGGATACGTAAAATATATCACGCGAACGAAATCGCGGGGAAAGTGCTTGTAGATTATATAGACTGAAAAGCTTTTTTACAAAAAAGACAACCGCCTTCAAAAACCAAAAAGTGAAAAATAACTTTAAAACAGAACACACATGACTTTAGTTTCGGAAGTCGGTGGCTTTGCTGTTCTATTTGTTGTTTTGTATTGCCACCGACTTCCGAAACTAAAGTCATGTGTGTTCTGTTTTAAAGTTATTTTTCACTTTTTGGTTTTTGAAGGCGGTTGTCTCTTTTGTAAAAAAGTTTTTTTTTATTTTTCGCTTTTTAGTACTTCCTGATCATCCATATCCATTAAGAAATGGCATCACAGTCAAAACAGAGATCGAAAGTACAAGGTGAGAACATTACAACATCATCCATGTATATTTTTTTTTGCTTTCTGTCGATTTTTTCAAAAAGTGCTGAATCAATTTCGATAAAATTTATATGGGACCATCCTTGGGGCATACCCTATCCATAAAAAAATTTCAAAATCGCTTTACATTTGCCGGAGAAATCGCGTAACAAATATACAAAAAATAAATAAAAAAAACATACAGACGAATTGAGAACCTCCTTCTTTTTGAAGTCGGTTGAAAATGATAACGAAATGTCCATTATTACCTTTACAGTCCCCAGGGAAGTGAATCCCTAACATTCCTTAAGCTAGCTAGCTATTACACCTAGTTAAGATGTTAGAACTCCATATTATGTTTGTTGCAAATCTATATCTTCTATATATATAAAAGTGAATCGCCGAAATGTATGTAAGTGCATAACTTCCTAACGGCTGGATCAAAGATAATTCTTTTTTCTTTTTTTGTGTTCGTTATTGTCCAGAGAATGTTTATATAAAAGAAAATTGTAGGTAGGTAGGTAGTTTGGTAGGGTAGATAGATAGGGATAGGACAACGTTTGTCGGGTCACGTAGTTTTATATAAATATTAATATTCTTTAAGAATCACAATTTCATGAACAGTAAATCTAATTTAAAAGACTCACGCATGTCAAAGATGTCGGTGTGATGGTTGGGCAGTAGCGCGGTGGGCGGCGTCCGAGGCGGTGGCGTCTGGTTCACGTAGTGTCGCACGCTCTCCTCGCATCTGGAACAACACACAATACACACTCACCAACTGTCACTTTATTATACAGAGTCCTGCAAATCCAGCTATCAGCAAATTTGTCAAATTTCTTTGATAGATTTTCAAGTTTATTGCAAAAAAATAAGGTTCATATTCAATTGGGAAAATGTGACAGTTTGGTTGGTCTGTGCTGGCGTCTGTACATTGGAAAACAGGAAGCAAATGAGCTCTCGCAGTATAGTAGAACGAACTGGGGTCTGCAACTCCACGTCTCAGTGCGTATTTTGGCTGCCTTACCGCTTAAGGCGTTTTTTTGCCAAACCTTTCCCTATCTTAAATAGTTCTCCTGAAGAGCGTTATACGCCGCAAGACCTCATACTCTATCAAGTCCAAAAAAAAAAAAAAATTAATGAACCGATTTTGATTGAACTTGTATCTAATACCTTAACACGAGCAATTCTTGTATATCTCGGAAACGGCTCCAACGATTTTCATGAAATTTGGTATGCAGGGGGTTTCGGGGGCGATAAATCGATTTAGCTAAGTTTCATTTAAAAAACACGAAAAAAAGATGACAAAAATAAAAAGAAAGATTCCTGAAAGATTTATTGAAATAGAAGAGAATAACAGAACAGAAGAACTAAATCCTAATATGCTGTAACAATTTACTTCGTCTTTAGAATTGTAGTGATGAGTATAAATTGGTTTGTCTGGTTTTTCGATTATTAAAAAATTCCTTCACTGATAGAAAGCTACCTATCTGCTTTCTAATAAGTATATTAATTAAATTAATTATTACTTAATAATAACGTGTTCCTACACTCCGATTACAAAGAAATTATAAGTATACTATATTATTGAGGTACTTATATCGGAACTTTCGGTATAATAGACTCGTTTCCTTATTGATTTTAGCTCGACGTGGGGCGGTCACCTTCGTCCGATATGGCGTTACCAGGTAAACAATACTGAGTCACAATGTATTACTTTCCAAGAAGGTGAATCAATATTTATTTCAATTAGTGATTGGTTCTTTTTTGTCAGATAAAAAAATTGATTCATATTCTTAGAAAGTGCAAAATATTTACGCCTGCATCACCATTTTATGAACTGTCGTATTAAGGGGCTATTAAACGACTTTTACAGATTTTAAACTGACAATCACGTCAAAATGTGCAGTGTAAATGATTTGAAAAAAATATATGTTAGACTAGAACATTCTCTTAATCACTTAGTAAGTGAATATTTTTAATTATATTCATATTATATATTTTAATTAATATGTGAAGTTGTGTCTGACGCGGACAAAACATTGACAATCACACAAAATCTACCAGGTATAATTAAACAAAACTTACACTATCTTACAGACAATTTTATTATCTATCTTTTAGTATACGCCTTTTTTTTAATTTTGAAAGAATACTACTTTTATTTAATTTTTTCGACTAAACTTTGAGAGTTGTGGACGCAAAAGTGATGCAGAACGGACGCAGTCTGCGTCCGTTCTGCATTCATTCCAAAACTTTCAAAATTTAGTCGAAAAAATTAAATAAAAGTAGTATTCTTTCAAAATTAAAAAAAAGGCGTATACTAAAAGATAGATAATAAAATTGTCTGTAAGATAGTGTCAGTTTCGGATAATAATACCTGGTAGATTTTGTGTGATTGTCAATGTTTTGTCCGCGTCAGACACAACTTCACGAGTTAATTAAACTATTTAATATGAACTTAATCAAAAATATTCACTTTCTATATGATTAAGAGAATGTTCTAGTTTTACATATATTTTTTTCAAAACATTTACACTGCACATTTTGACGTGATTGTCAGTTTAAAATCTGTAAAAGTCGTTTAATAGCCCCTTAAGCCAGGCTGCTTCTCGTTAAACTACTGGAGATATTGTTGAGTATCCTGTATCAGTCCAACAAATTGGATGGATGGACAATATCTTTAACCGGGCTTCGATTAGACTAATTAGTCTAATCGACTTTCGTAGTAGGTTTTTACTACAAAGGTACAGCTAACTTTAGAATTGTCGTGTA
This sequence comes from Charanyca ferruginea, assembly GCA_947361185.1. Lineage (NCBI taxonomy): Eukaryota > Metazoa > Arthropoda > Insecta > Lepidoptera > Noctuidae > Charanyca > Charanyca ferruginea. The sequence continues at coordinate 21,700,982 of OX376058.1, read as the reverse complement.
AAAAACTTCTCTAATTTCAATTCGACCACGTCGTTCAAACTATGTACCATTTGATTCTTCTAGGGATATTGTAAGGCAGAGTGAGTTAAATGGCGTTTTCTTGGCGTGGCCTATCTTCAGAAGTAGACTGCTATATGCTGATAATGTCATTGCAATTTTCCGACCGACTATCGTAAACGCGTAACGCGCAAACAAAGGTGCACTCCCTCTTCCCTCAATCTCATAGTCCGGTGGAACGGCAATCGGACACCAGAGAGATCCGGAGAGAGATCAGGCGCAGGACCAACGGCTTTACGTGCTTTCGGAGGCACGGAACGACGGGACGGGCTGATAATAGTAAACTTACGAAGATATAGGAGCGAGGTTGGCGAGTGATGCCAGCGGCGGAGGCGGTGGGTGCCTGTACGAGGTGCAGGTAGCATCCGGAGGTGTCTTATCTGGCATGTCATTGTAGTACTCGCGTTCGTCCGATGGAATGCTGCTAGCTGTACTACACAGCGACCGTGCTCCTCCGTTCAGATTTAACCTGGAAAATAAAAACAAGTATTTTCTTATTAATTGTCTCTGTAGGTTTAGGATGAAGTTCGGGGGTTTATCGGAAAATTTTAATTGTTTTTAGTCTGGACTCTGGGTAGCAACACTTGCCCTGTGTCCTTGTGTTACTCCTACTAAGTAGGACATTAAGATAATCCATGAATTTGGACTGACTACATTAGGTACTGTAGTTGGATTAACGCATAGATTTCTTTACACAAAAGTTTGGTGTCAAATCTCGTAAACAGCAATATTAAAATGTCAAATGTTTATTTAACAATTGGTGTAATTAGCTCTACATGAGCTATTATAGTTGACTAAACAGAGCAATGATTCATTCAATGTTTGTTGGATTCATCTTGTTCAATTAAATATTTTGATTACAACAATAAAATTATTCAGTGAAAGTTACGATGGTATATTTCATAATTATTATGTCTAGTAAGAGGAAATTAAATAAATGTTATGTTTTAGACATAGTAACATAATAATATCATTCTATGCTATGTCACAAAAGCATTTAAAACTGACATTCAACAAGGGCTTTGTTGGGTGTCAGTTTTGAACAGACATTAGCTTTTGCACAGATAAAATAATTACTTTAAAGCAAATGTGTTTTTCCAGAGAAAGTTAATCGTCATCTGTAGCCTTTGGTAAACTATGTTGGGTTGGCTTCCAGTCTAACCAGATGCAGCTGAATACCAGTGTTTTACATGGAGCGACTGCCTATCTGACCTCCACAACCCAGTTACTGGGTACCACATTATCCCTTGGTAAGACTGGTGGTCAGACTTTCTGGTTTCTGAATACCCATAACAACTGCCAAAGATCTACGAATGACAGCGGGGACCAACGGCTTTACGAGCTTTCCGAGCAATGGAGGGAACTCAGTATGAATGGTTACCCATACACAAACCGACCGCAACAAGCGTAGCTTGACCTTGACCGACCGATCCGTACGGCTTTACCTAACCACGAGCTGAGATAGTTAATATTATTGCTCAAATTTGTACAATTTTTTTTTTATTATTTCAGAGAAGGATATCGAAATTAAGTGTACTTTTTCCATCTATTAATATTGAGGTAAAATGTTGTATAGTTGTTTTTCTGTAAGCTAAATATTTCAATAGCGATAAGAATAAATGATTTGGTCACATAAATATGAGGACAAATCACTTGAATTCCACCAGTATTTTCTATAATGTAGGTACATACATAGTTGACATTGCTTAAGAGGACCTTAGTTATGGGTTTTACAAATATCTAGTACAATGGGGATAATTTTGATACTTACGATGAGGGTTTCGTCAAAAATTCTTTAAAACGGAGTTCGAAAGCTTGTCCTACAGTTGCTATTACATCTTGTGCTAATCGACCTCCACATTCTAATACATAACACGCTCTCCATTCAGCTGGAGGCACCGACTTTGCTACATAAGCAACAAAATCTAAAGAGTCTGTATCTCCTCCTGATGCAAACGAGACTCGTGGCATGTCGTGACGGGCTATAGTCTCCCCGCCTTCAAGAGCTGCTAGAGTTATTGCTTTGGATGATATAGTGAGGGCTACATTTGCCCCAGAGTGTGCCATCCTCGGGCGTGCAGCAAGTGCCCGGACTGCAGCTTGGCAGACTCTACGCTTCTTGTCAGCTGATCTTAAGCCAGCCGCTGCACATACTCTGGCAATGCATTCTCTGTAATATCAATAAAAGTAATCTTTAAATTTTGGTTGTAATTTTTTTGGCAGTTGGTGATGATTTTTAGTCTATCATTGTAACATTTTGATGATTGTACTAACTTGCACTGTGTAGTACTCATAATATTGTATTGTTGTTTGTTTATCTTTCCTAATGGTCACTGCTAATAAAGTTAGCACTATAAAAAAAGAATATGGCTCATATTTCAATTTAATGTTACGAAATGGAACCAACATTAATATTAGAACTAACAATTACAATAATTAGTAAAGTTGAAACTTACTTTGCTACTTGAGATCTTGTTTCAAAGTCAAGTTTCTTCATGGATGTTAAAACCTCCATACAGCCAATATACTGCAAAAGAAACATAATAAAAAAAAAAGATTATATTACTTCTGTATTACTCAAAGGAACAGGTGTACAGTCAACAGCAAAAGTAGATGATCAAAATCAGAAATTCAATACTAATGAACGGAGTTTGCGTCCGAACTGTGTGGCGTCGAAGTATTTCAAAAGTATGTGTGTGACGATCACATACTTTTAATAAATAAACTAGTTATAAATTATATAAATTAGTGTTAGTAAATTAGTATTGAATTTCTGATTTTGATCATCTACTTTTGCTGTTGACTGTACAACCTCATCATTCACAAGTCCCAACTAAGTATGTAAAAGAGGGTTCAGATTCCAACTAAACAATGCTATAGGCCATAAATGCTACCCAGCGCAAGCATCTAATCTGGGGACCTTAAATGCAATAGTACTTTTGACCACTAGACAAATGAGGCAGTCCAAAATTATTGAAAATGAATATGTTAATTAAAGAGATTTAATCTGTCTACCATAATAATGATGTATAAATAATTGCCTAAGTATACAGTGTTTGTGAATTATGACAATAGGTACTTTATCAACATGTTGCTATGTACTGATTGTGCTAGTTTTCATAACAATAGTGCTACACTGAAACAGAACATCAATAAAACTGTGTGTAAATACCACAATTTCAATGTGACATTTTTTTAATGTATTAGTTACCTCACATTCAAACATACATACTGAAATAACATTGAAAGCGATTAAACTAGGTATTATTTTATTTACATCACCATGATCCGTGTATGTTGTTCAGAACAAACTCACTGCATTAATTTGAATTTATTACATAGGATTTCCTGTAGCTATTCCTAGTACACGTAGCTATTTTACATATTATTGATTGTAAACTTTTGAAACTGTTAGTGAAGTGCTTGTAATAGAAGCTTACCCTGACTGCGTACGTGATTCCATCGCTGGCGAGAACCGAGTCGGGGTGCAGCCAACCCCGCGCCGGTTTCGCGACAAAAGTACTGTCCGTCATCTCGCACGCGACAGTAACGCACCGCAACGTTCGATTGAATGTTATTCTTCACACTTCACCTACTTTCAGCTATTTAAAAGGCGCTTTCATTATGATTCAGCTGATTAATTCACCAGTGTCGATGTAATTCACCAGTTATCTCAAAAGTTTTCTCGTTCAACTCACTATGTGATTTCTTTACTAGTTAATATAATTAACTGCTTGATTGTTATTGCTTTCAGTAAATAAGTAAAAGCGTGGGAATACAGTCATTTAATCAAATAAAAAACATTACGATACACCAAGCAAAGTTACAACTTTTTTTTTGACATAACGTGAATGACAGTCATTGACAGAAGGAAGAACGAACGAAATAGCGTAAGACGATTGGCGGATCAGAATGAATGGTGCACGAGCACAGATTAAATAATTTCTAATTCTGCTCGTTCAGCTTCGAATATCTATTTCCTGAAAATTAGAAATATGTTTTTTCTGTTCACCTAAACTAAACCAACCCCAAATCTAGATAGGCGCAGGGTGTGGCATCGGCCCCAATTCCTCATCTGCAAAATTAGTTAGGCTATGTGTGCATGGTGCACACTCACAGGTATCATTATTTTACGGAAACATATCGAATAGTTGTAAATAGGGCGTCCCAGGGATATGCCACATGGAGGGAAAGTACCTTGAATATTGTAGATGGAACATTTTACTGAAAGAAGACTATATTTGAATTTAAAAAACAATTTAAACTGCATTCATAGATATTTAAATAATTACATGGTTGAACCGGGAATCGAACCCGTTACACGAGAAAATTTATCACCTGTAGCTTTATCATACCGATCGAAACGCTTCATCGTAAGGATAATTTTTTGCTAAATAACATAGTGTCAGAAATAAAAGAAAGACCATAAATTTTAACATTTTCATAATCAAAAGAGTGCGACTTTGTATTCAACAGGAAGGGACTCATTTTGAGCATTTGATAAATTGATTAATTTTGTATGATAAAGCTACAGGTTGATTATTTTTCTCGTGTAATGAGATTTGATTCCCGGTTCAACCATGGCCATGTAATTATTTTAATATCTATGAATGCAGTTTAAATTGTTTTTTAAATTAAATTAAACAAAAAAAATATGATAAAATTTAAAAAGATTTTTTTATGATTAAATATTTAGTTTATTGGATATTAACTTTAAATCTATTCTAAGCATACCTAGATAAGTTAAGGATTAACAGAGACCTGTTATGGCTGGATAGTATTTTAATGTAAACACATTAAGTAATTAGGCATTTTGGAAACTTTGCCCCATGCTAAGAATTTCTCCTGTTTTCAACCGACTTCAAAAAAGGAGGAGGTTATCAATTCGTCTGTATTTAGGGTATGCTTCAGGGGTGGTCCCATATCAATTTTATCGAAATTGATTCAGCACTTTTTGAAAAATCAACAAATACCCAAAAATTTTACATAGACGACCTTTTAGTTTCATCAATCTTTGTAGTAGTTAACTTTGAATCTCTTCTTAATAGATTTGAATGAGAAGGAGGTACTAAAAAGCGGAAAATAAAAAGCTTTTTACAAAAAAGACAACCGCCTTCAAAAAGTGAAAAATAACTTTAGCACAGAACACACATTGACTTTAGTTTCGGAAGTCGGTGGCAATACAAAACAACAAACAGAACAAAGCCACTGAATTTCGAAACTAAAGTCAATGTGTGTTCTGTGCTAAAGTTATTTTTAACCCCCGACGTAAAAACGAAGGGGTGTTATAAGTTTGACGTGTCTGTGTGTGTGTGTGTGTGTGTGTGTGTGTGTGTGTCTGTCTGTGGCATCGTAGCTCCCGAACGGATGAACCGATTTTGTTTTTGTTTTTTTTATTTGAAAGGTGAATTAGTCGGGAGTGTTCTTAGCTATGTTTGATAAAAATCGGTCCAAGATGGCCGCCGCTACAAAATAGCTAATCACATATTTTTTCACAACTCCATCAATATGGGTATCAAATGAAAGGGCTTCACTAGTAGAATACTTTACACTATGATACATTTCAAAGCCAAGATGACCGGCACCACAAAATGGCGAATTATATATACCAAACGCATTGTCACAGGGTGATATCTTTAATATCAAAAAAGATTCATGTGACGAAATATAACTTTAGACGTATCTACAACTTCTCAAAACCAGACTAAATTACATTTAAAAACTTTCAAATAAAAATTAAATTAAAAATTTAAAAAACCCCCAACGCAAAACATAAAAGCAATTATTTAAAAAGTAAAAAATAACATCTTTTGTTGAGCCATCAAATGTTTGTTCGTTGAAATGGCGCTATAATGTCGCGGCGGGGTACCGCTAAGTCAGCAATAGCCAAATAGGTAAAATAGCGAACTCATGGATTTGCAATGAGATTTGACTTACGCGGTACCCCGCCGCGACATTATAGCGCCATTTCAACGAACAAACATTTGATGGCTCAACAAAAGATGTTATTTTTTACTTTTTAAATAATTGCTTTTATGTTTTGCGTTGGGGGTTTTTTAAATTTTTAATTTAATTTTTTTCACTTTTTGAAGGCGGTTGTCTTTTTTGTAAAAAGCTTTTCTTAAGTGCGTTTATAAGAACGGGGGGGGGGGGGAGCCGGTCTCTTACCGGGGGTACGGGATTTACTCGCGCATGCACTGCACCCCCACCAGGCTATGACCCGCCAATGATGTAGGCGTAGTCGACCTCAGCGGTCTAAACGCACAGCAGAACATACAAATCGCCGTAACAAACAAATCGAACATACAATCGCCATCGAAAGAACGATGTTCGGGAGCGAGAGGTCACCCACTGCTGCGGAGAGTTCACGGCGCTGCTCTGCCCAAGTTGGTCACTCTGCCAGTGTGTGCTGCGCCGTGTGCTCCAGGCAATCTCCGCAGTAGTGAGAGTTGTAATCCTACAGTCAGTATATCCATACTGAAAGGAATTTTTAGTTCAATACGCTTAATCTGTCGATCCCACTCTAATATATTAGACGAGGAACATCAGATCTTGCATCGTCGCGCAGGGAATACGTGTTGAAGCATTGAACACGTTGTTCATATGAACATCAGGGTGACATATTTTTACTGAAAGTACCTATTATGCTATTTATGAGCGATTCTCTTTCTTTTTTTGCCATATTTTTAAAAAGTCGCCAAAAATAAAAATATTTGTAAATCGCGTTTTTTGTCTTGTAATCAGATAGTTTATTTCATGAATATTTCGATTTTTTACATGGAATTCTATTTGAATTAGGATTTTTGTAAAAATTATATAAAACGTGAAATGAAGGTAGGCTAAACGTTCCCATTTTGTTACTCCTTAATTGTAAAAAAAACACTAAAAAGTCGAAAATTCTGTGGCTAAAATTTTACGTTTCGTAAACTTCATGATAAATTTAGTAAAATCATCGCAAGAAATACTACGAAAAGTGAAAAAATATTTCCAATTTAGGTACTTGGATGTTTTTTTTGTTACTTTTAACTTAAAGTCAATTTAAAGTTTTGATTATTTTGTTCACTTCTCATAAAAATGTTAAGCGAAATTGATTTACTTTACAAGTTATATTGATTTATATTACACTAGCACTTTCCCCGCGACTTCGTCCGCGTTATAATATAGCCTATGTTACTCATCGATAATGTAGCTTTCGATTGGTGAAAGAATTTTTGAAATCGGATCGGTAGTTTTTGAGTTTATTCATTACGACTGAGCCGCGCGGGTACCTTACTCATAGATCTAAACTCCCCTCCCGCACGCGCACCCCCGCCTTGGTGACGCCCACTTCGCAACGCGCCGTGCAGCAGAAATCGTAATATTTTAATTTCGCCATAACTTCAAAACCAAACGTTCAATCTTAATCATTCAAAGACTAAATATTATCTACATAAACTGTACTTAGTGATGAAAATTTAATTTATTTTGATAAGGATTAATAGCATGGCTAAAATAAACGCGTTTAAATGTAGTCCAAAAAAAATCAAGATTTTTAAATAAAAAAATGGTTGTTGTGCCTCACTCGACATAGATAGATATAGTGTGTCGCGGACTTTTTTGTAGATATTTATAAGATCAACATTTAATTAGAACATTTTAAGGTTCTATCTTTTATAGTTTAGGCAGCGTACGCAAAATAAGTAACTTTTCTGGTTGATTTTTTACACCTTGTGGCCGAAAAACCCAAATATCTTACGGAACCCTATTTTTCTCCAAAATAAAATGTAGCCTATGTTACTCGTGGATAATGTAGCTTTCGAATGGTGAAAGAATTTTTAAAATCGGTCCAGTAGTTTTTGAGCCTATTCATTACAATCAAACAAAGTTTTCCTCTTTATAATATTAGTATAGATAAAAATAAACACGTTAAAGTGAGTTTACAGACGGGAGATTTTTGGGACAGTAACAAAAAAGGAATAGAAAGGTAACAAAATAAAAACATGAAGCTTGTTAACTTTACTTACATAAAACATATCCGGGTTTTGCTTTAATTTACCTCATCTTTTATGCCGGAGCTAGTGGCATTTTCTTGTGCTGTTGAATTGTAAACATAGCTTTATAATTCGTTTTTGTTATTTGAATTTTCCGCTTATACGTTACTACCCCAAAGTAACAAACAAAAAGTAACGAAACAAGTGTTCGATTTTTTCAAAATATTATTGTGGTAGTTAACATTGCAGACACGTTTACTATTACACACTTAATTTGAATGGAAGTTAATAACTATTGTACTCTTGATAGAAAGAGTAGTAAATATTGACAATTTACCTTTAAACAGCAATAACAAAAGCCGGAATGAGATTCACTCTAAAATAAGTACGTGCGCAAACTGCATACTTCGGAACGGCAACTGACACAGTACATCAAGATAGCGGCATTTAATGGCATCTACGGTGATGCTAGTTCAAAAAAACATAGGTAAATGGAAGTTTTTTTAATATTTCACATATTAAAAATGGGTAACAAAAACTGAAATCCATTCTAGGAACTTTTTCTGGGACAAGTTTAAAATTCATTTATGACCGTAAAATTTTAACCAAATTACCAAAAAGGAAATACAACGTGAACCTTTTTACTATGTAATATGATTTAAAATCAAAATCTCAGCATAGTTTCTTTGAACTTTATCAAAATAATAGGGTATTACACCCATTTTTGAAAAGTGCCTCAATGAAATTCTGTAGTGCTAATATGCCACCAAAAAAAAACACAACAATTTTATTCAAGCGATAAGTGCCATAAAAATGCATCTAAATTTTATTTTTTTAAATTTCGCGCGTAGTTTGACGAAAACGCCTCTTACTGGACGCCATATTGCTCAGCGTAAATGACGTCAGTTCGTTTTGTATCAAATGAGCTCATATTAAATATGATAATCGTATATCATTTAAATATAATTAAAAGCATATTTTGTAATAGGTGTAATAATGGAAAAATTACGTTGGTTACGAAAATAATAAAAGTACAAAGCCTGTAATACGCCAATCGGTTGACTGACAGTTGTCAATTTTTTGTTTACACAGCCGTACGACGTAAAACATGGCCGCTACTATTTCACGGTGTTTTATAACAGATTAAAAATACTGAAAACTTTGAATTGAATTTAAAAAATTGTTTTGTTATTTTATGAACTAAAACTTACATTTTCCGACTGCTTTATGCCTAAACTGTCTCAATAACATATTTATAGATTTTTTCTCGTGTAGAGTAAAATACCCTATTGAGTTTGAAATTGCGAGTGGTAGACTGGGACATAGGAATTTTCATACATTGCAATTTTCGACAGCTTATATTTAGTTGATTTTTTATTTAAATATTATGTATTTATGACCTGGTATAATATTTTCTGTAAATTTTAATAACAATTATTGCTCCTAAGCAAATTCGCATCAATAATTTGTAGATTACACCATAGTTATTCATCTTCAAAATCATGGAACATTCCACAAATATGTAATGGCAAAAAAGAAGAGAAATGCTCTTATGTTTCGTAAAGGCCCTCTATATGCTTTACACTCCTAGTGAGTATACGCATAGTGCGGGATTGTTAATATTGTATTATTAAGCATAATAACTATGGTGTCTTATCACCGAGCATCATTAGTAGTAGGTAGGTAATACTGAGTTAGTTTTTCTTAGCTGTGTTTCATAATGTAAACCTTTACCTATGCTACGAACTGGGATCTTGTTTTACTTTAAGCGAATACCGCACCACCGACCATAGGCAGAAACGGAACGTTTAAGCCGGTAACAATCTGGCTTGCCCCTCCGTAACCCCAACGACGGAGGAAGTAAACTATATTTTCCTTCGCGCACTAGTACAAAAAAAACCGGACAAGTGCGAGTCGGACTCGCCCACCGAGGGTCCCGTACATATTTGTAGGTATATAATATACTTCTATACTAATCCACACCTACTATCCATTATACTTTAATCTACTTTATCTACTATTTCCATACTTAATATTATAAATGCGAAAGTAACTCTGTCTGTTACGTTTTCACGTCGAAACGGCAGGACCGATTTTAATGCAATTTGGCATGAACATAGGTTGAACCCTGGGAAAGGACCGGGACCTGGGGCTACTTTTTTGATCCATGACTTCGTCTGCATCCGTGATTACATTCACCCGTGCGTTATCGCGGGCAAAAGCTAGTTATAAATAAAGACTATATTTTTTATGATTTAATTACAAATGTAAAGTTTTCAGACTTTTTCCTGTACTTGTAGTATAAGACGATATTACTAGCTAAATTTCATAGTTCTAGGTCAACGGGAAGTACCCTATAAATTTTGATTCCCTTGAGAGTGTCTAAATATACGTTTTTTGAAGCATAAACGGCCATAATTTTTATATATGTTCGGGCCTAACTCCGTTACGTGTAGACGGATTTGCAAAATTCTCTTTTTGTGTGAAAGGGGTTTATTCTGAAATGGTCCTATATAAATTTTATCAAAATTGATTTAGCTCTTTTTGAGAAAATCAACAAAATCCCAAAAAAAATATAGATGACGTTTTAGTTTCTTTAATCTTGGAGGATTTTCAATCTCTGTTTCAACTGAGTTGCCGTTTAAGGCAATACTAAAAATCGGGGCAACCTTTAAAAAAAAAGACAACCGCCTTCAAAAACTAAAAAGTGAAAAACTTTTTAACAAAAAAGACAACCGCCTCAAAAAGTAAAAAATAACTTTCAATTCGGCGACTTTGGTTTTTACTTTTCGAAGGTTTTTTTAAAAACCTTCGAAACTTTTCCTTCTTGTTAAAAAGTTTTTTTTCGCTTTCTAGTGCCTATATCTTATCATACAAATTAATTACAAAACGGTGACACCAAAAAAATTCAGTCATCCCTTAATTTTCTATCCTTAACAATATTGTCTTGAAGTTTATATGGGACCAAATCGAAACCGACTACCCTGAAAACAGTTATGCGTGGTTAAACATAAAAAATAATTGCAAAAAATAATGTTCATGAAATGAAAACTACTGTGCCAAACAATGTTAAATTTTTATATTTTAGGGGGACCAAATGGCAACTATTTCGCACCAAATTAAAGAAGAATCAAGTAAATCGGATCATAAATCTCAGCGTAATCAGTGTAAAAAGGAGGAGGTTCTCAATTCGATTGGTATTTATTTTTTTATGTATGTTGGACATAAAAAAATAAATACCAATCGAATTGAGAACCTCCTCCTTTTTGAAGTCGGTTAAAAATAACTTTTGCACAGATCACTCATTACTTAGGTAAGTTCCGGAAGTCGGTATCACTTTCCAGTTTTTGAAGGCGGTTGTCTATTATTTTTAAAAGGTTTTATACATTTATGTTTTACAGCATATTCTGAAAAACCGTTATACTTGTAACGATATAATTTCTCTATCTATGCTCAAAAAGTATGCCATGCTAGAATTATGTAATCTGGAGGATCTCAGTCCATTTGGCATACACACTGTCGATGGTATGGTTGGCCAAGCCGGTGGTCCCAGCTGTAATTTGTATATCTTTGACAGTCGTTATGCGTATAGTCTGACATAGTAGGCTAGGCAGATGATGACTATCGTAAGTATGGTATCTAGAGGTTGACCCCGCTGTCTCGTGATCGCAAGCGCTACAGCTGAGCGTAGTGTTCGATCGGATTCGATCGATCACGGAATAGATTTGATTCCCAGGTTGGGCGAAGTCATTCCATTTTGACCGCTACAGTCATGTCATAGATGACAAACCAAAATGTGCCCAGCATGCCACGGTCACGACTACATGACAGACATGACAGACGAATTACTATTATTCATTCGTAGCTTGGCGCCGAGGGCACGTTTTTACTTTTTTGACGGGGTGGTCAATAGGTTAAAATCTGGATTTATCACGTTTTTTTTAATCCTTGTAGATCCATATAGTAACGAATCGCATAAAAAACGTAAATATCCATTCAAAAATATGTAGTACTAGCAACCCGACCCGGATTCGCATGGGCCTATAGCCTTCCTCAATAAATGGACTATCCAACACAAAAAGAATTTTTCATTTCGAACCAGTAGATCCTGAGATTAGCGCGTACAACCAAACAAACAAACAAACTCTTCAGCTTTATAATATTATAAGTATAGATTTACCTCCGTGTTAACAATAAACCGTAACAATGTATAAAGTTACCAAACCCGTAAAAATACCTACACAGCATTTTTTTAAAATAAAGTATAACATACATGTGTTAATGTGGGTACAACGAGCCTTAGCTCAGAAAAAATGGAAATGGGTAGTCTCTGGTATAACAGATCTAAAGTTCTAAACTATTTGAAGTGTCCAAAAATGTTTTACTAATCCCGATCCTAAACTTTCAAAATTCTAACTATGCTTAAAACAGGCACATCAAAGCAGCTCTCTGTTTCCGGCAGTTAGTTATTCACAGCAGACATTCCTGTACCTGTAACATACCTACTTTTACATAGAACATAGTAGGGTATATCATATGCCGGTTATACCCGTTTGTTTACACCATGTGCGTATGGGGTGTAAATAAACCTGCTGTGCTTAAGAAGGAAGATCTTCTTTTAACTCGGGAAGTCGTGACCTGTCTAGAGTGTGCGTGCACGAAATTAATACGCCTATTCTACAGGAAAAGTATGATATACTCAGATTATGAAACAAAAGCCAGATAGACCGTACGGAACACTGAGAGTGAAGCCACCAAAGCAAATACAAATTCAAAAACGAACACCTACAATTCGCTTTGCGCTTTACTGACACGAGTCAGACAAGCACGAAGCAAAGCATCGCAAAAAAAAACAAATACTAATACAAATAAAAATTTAAAAGCGAATACAATCACGAGATTGTAGGTATTCGTTTTTTAATTTGTATTTGCTTCTCTGGCTTCACTCGCAGTGTGCCGCACGGTCTGTCTGCCTTTTGTTTGATAATCTGAGATGATATAAATAAGTAACGAATGTAGTACTAGACTTCTTACTTCCACTTCAATTTATACACAAACTTTCCAGAATGAACTCTAAAACCCCATTAATTTATGACTTAAACTAAGTAAAAAAGGTCAGCGGGAATCTGTTGTTTTAATATCGTTACATGAATAACAAAGTTATGCCGTTTAGGAGTTTTGTTGTCCCGATGGGCGGTGGGTAAATGTTTATTTTTATTGTTCAAATCTACCCCCGGACATTAACTTAATAGCCGCCACGAGAATATGAGCTACGGCCTGCCGTAACTTACACCGAAATATACATAGTATTTAAATTATACGCGTAGGCTCTTTCAGATATAACACAATACATATTAATAGTGTGGACCAGAAACACTACGAAAACCTACTTTATTAAAGGATTAGTAACACATTTATCATCAAAATATAAACCACGAACTTAATGAATTTACAGTTTACATCAACCCCTGAATTAGAAAAGCTCTACGAACGGTGGAATCGCGCCCTTCGTAGCAGCGTAGCGGGTGTCGTAGGCCGAGGGTGCGCGCGTGCGTGCGTCAGTCGGCGAGTGCCGCGCGTAGCCGCTACCCGCCCGGCATGCGCTCCCGTGCTGCCCGGGGACCCCATCTAACATATACACACCACCGCGCGCCCCTGTAAGTACACTATTTTAATATTAATAGCAAATAGGGACCAAATTTTAATATTTTAAAGACATTTTCATTCAAAAACTGTCATGCGGAAATGGTGATTTCCGCACGTGGATCCATATTAAGCCGGCAGTGCCTTCCCGACGCACAGTTACAAATGAGCGGTACCTACGTTCGATAGCCCACTGCCCCTGTGAGAGGCTTCCAAGTGAGCCCATCCTTCAAGGGTTGTTCTATATTCTGATTTAGACGTTTTGTTTTGAATGTAGATCAAGATTCAACTGTCACGTTTTGTTGAGCATTTGGGGTTAGTTTATGAATATTTCATTGTGTTTGTAGTAGTGTGAAGTCACACGTGGATTATGGTAATGCTCCAGGTAAATAGACCGGAAATGTGAACAAGGTACCTATTTTCTTTTAGAGAGACAGCGAATTCTTTTTATTTGAATGTTGCTTAACTCGATTTGAATACCTACCTAAGAACTATGAAGAACTATTGTGAAATTACTTATCATAACATTAAACATAATTGCGTAGCTTTTGTAATGAAACGCTTGGTTTGTCAAGCCACAAAATCCTTCTCTTACTAAGAAAACACTAAGAAAAAAGTATGCTTGTAATAAGGAAGTGTACACATGCGAATAGTAGTGTCGCAGACTGCTCATTTAAAACGAGCTGGGTCGTCGTCGGATTCGACAAACAATTGCCGCTCGTCTGGCACGCCCGGCTCAAGCCTTTCAGTCTTTTTAGTTTGTCTACAATTCTGTGAGGCCTCGCCGAGACAGCTTGAAAGCGGTCCGCAATTAGCCCGAGTCTGGCAAGCTATTGCATCGTTTTATACGTATGGATTCGTTTTAGAGACGACGACGGAAGTAATCAGCGTGGTTGGACGGTTCTATCCTCATAGTTTTACACTACTTCGTGTAGAAAACATGAATGGTTCTTAATTTAGATTAAATGTCGCCGAGTTTATCATTCAGAAGAGTCAAAGTAAACTTTCACATATAAAATCAAGACCAAACTCGTCCTTAACGTAGGTATCAACCCTCAACCTTCTTAATAAAACAACCATTATTACACATAAACTTAAATTAATTTCAAATACTTTGTTAATTACAAATGTCTGCGGCACAATTTCCGTGCTCAGTGTGAACAATAGCGATGTAAATACACATGCCATGCGCTTAAGTACACACACACTTAGTTGCTTTACATTTAAATGAAAAGACAAACCGACCTGTGTTCTGCGTCCGCCTTCATAATTAGAAGATTGATGCGGAGATTAACGCAATTACAGAACCGGGGGGGAACAGAGATTTTCATCTTAAACAAAACTGAATAATTTGTTAAAGAAAATATTTCGTACAAGAAAATTAGGTTAACAAAATAGGTACTCGGTGATATCTCCGACCTTTGAAGAGATGCCAATTAATTTGATATTGATTCTACGTCAAGACTCGAAATGTATAAGGCTTTAATATAATCACACCAATGTTGTCTTAGGACGTGGGTAGTGAACCCAATTCTATAATATAATAACTATTGGGCTTCAGCGATGCCGTAGAGTTATCATCATTTATGAGTCTGATTCGAGCGCGCGATAGTAGGAAAATGTTATTAATATTAAGGGAACGATAATGCTGGCAATTTGGCACTATCTCATCATCTCGATGTTCATAGCAAACGGTATTTTATTATTAACCTCTAAGTGTTATCGTTGATCTAAATACTCTTCTATCAAATCAACCCTTTAGAAAGGGGTTCGAAGAAGTAGATACAAATATACTTCTTCACACAAATGAACGTACTATAGAATGCTAAAGTTATTATTTTTATTTATTTACCTATTGTTAATTGAAACGGTAACACCATTATTACATTAATTAACATAGATAACATAATTTTGTAAAAACAATAATTTAAATACTGTAATATAATAGAGGAAACCCTAGCATACTTTCTCTCACAAAACATCAGACCTGAAAGCATAATTCTACTCCATTCATTAGATCACATTGATGTCAAACGTGATATTGATGATTTACATATCTTCACAAATAATCAAAATCATGTAGGAAAAGTTAGAGATATATGTAATTGAATGCCAGTTGTCATGTCGCATGATTGGGACTCGATATTTTCTCGATACGTCTATCGGTATTTCACGCCTCGTGAAACTGTAACGATTCTCGGAAATTGGAATTTTCCCTGTTTGCATCGTAGCCTCATCTGAAGGATAGTTTTAGAAATGTAATATCCGTTCCTTGATTTATAAATTTACCAAACTTAGGTACAAACACCTTATAATTACAATAATATACTTCTTATTGGCTTATGATCAAAAAACTTGTTTGGCACACAGGTAGTTTGTATGGTCATACAGTGTCATCAACTAGGTAGGTACAGACAGCGTCATCAACTGCTTACCAGGGGGAAAGCAGTTGATGACGCTGTCTGTACCTCTCACGCATTAAGAAACCTTAGAAAAGGGGGTAACCAATTGACTCATGTGAAGGAAACAGTAAATTCACTCTTTTGAGTGAATTCCATAATTTTCAAATATATATTTCCTTAATTTTGAATAAAAAAAAAAATGTTTGTATTAGTTTTCAATTCCAGGGTACATACCTAGTTAAAGGATAAAGGATAAAGCTGTACCAACAAAATATTCAATTCAATCACTTCAATACAATGTTTTAAGAAAAACAGTGGTTGGCATTGTTGGCAACATTTTCAAATCAAGGAGACAAGAATAGCGCGGATCTGCTATTGTTGCGATCCTCCCCTGCATTATCAGGGACGCCCTGAATAAATGAATATTTGATTTGCTAATTAAGCTTCGTCAGAGGCAGCAGGCAGTGCACCTTTGTTTTTATAACGTGACTAAAAAGGAAGGTAAGGCTTTGTTATCTAATTTACTGAAAAATATTTGAATATAGTAGAGTTGCATTCCATTAAAAACTCTTTTGAACTGTGATATTCGGAATCAGACAAAGCCAATTAAAACATCGTTAATATTTTGGTTAATTATTTAAAGTTAACAAAGACAGACTGTTCCTTTAGGCTAATTCGAATTGAGCAGCGTCTTGAAATCGGGAGCATTGAAGAGCTTCAAACCCTCTCAAGAACTTGGGTTGTTGATGTTCTCTTTAAGTTTTGAATAAATTATTCGCACTTGAAAAGTGGTAGCTATATACTTCAAAACTTTTAAAATGAAAATTAGTCTTCATAAACAATACACCTTTTGGGGGCTCAGCTTAGTTTATACGGACCCGTACTGTAAACAAAGCTTAAAGGCTTGACTGGGTGAACAAATCTCATTTTTCATATTCTTGAATACCTAAGTGAAATCTGTACAATAAATATTTGAGCAGGCAGCCTATTTTCGCCCTCAAATATTGATACAACGTAACCTAATTCCCCTCTTAGTCGACCTCATACATTTTACTCATATTCCAGTTCCATTACTATTGTATTTTGGGACAATAGACGTCGAACTTTGTTCAATTTCCAATAACTATGGGTTACCATAATGTTCATTCATTCAACGTTGCCCCGACATTGACGGTATTCCAATTTAGTATTGGTTGGATGGATTGTTCGCTTGCGATTCGTTTGTGTAGCAATAATGGTAGATGTACACTCGACCAACGTAATTGATTTACAGGCCACACATACGGGATATTGTCACTGTGTGTGTAAATGAACTAGTCGGTTGGTCGGTTATGAAGTTAAACTGTTTGTGTGCGTACCCACGTATACCAATTTTAATTGAATGAAGTCCAATATTTCAACATTTTAAATAAGGACCAGGTAGCCGGTCGGTGAAAGCACTTGGCATAGATAAGCCTCGTGTCGTAAGATCAAACCCCGGCAGGTGTTATGGTTTTGGGTTTTTATTTTTCCTTTGTCCTATAAAACATTAATGTTTTGTGTCAAATAAAATTACTTAAACAAAAAAATAAAAAGGTAATTAAATAAAACCAATAAAATAAATCAATATATTTTATTAAATAACCTAGGCGTTGGAATCATCGATCACTAATAAAAGATGGAATGCGGAATCCTATTGTTCCTTATCGCTATTGGGTCACTCATTAGTGAATGAGCCAGCTCGTTTCGACTATTATGTTTCTTACAAGAGTTGGCTTAGGGTTCAATTTGGCATGGGTTTTAATATTAGCAAATAAAAAACTACGTGTAACCAATACAATTATTTATATAACGCAAACTATTGTAAAAATATTATTATATCGCTATTGATACCTAACTTTTTTATGATTAGAACACTATTGGCAACTTCATTAAGAGTTTATAAGACAAGACAAAGTTTTCTTTTATTGAATATGAATGGACGTAATTGTTTTTTCAATGTATACAAATTTAAACAAAGTGGAATTGAAAGTGAAGTGAATCAACATGTTAGATAGTAAGAAATTAATTTAACTTCTAACTGAATAACAATAACATCACTTACACTTCAAAATATATACTGCAAATAACTGTCAACTACGGACTATACATAATAACTTAGGTGTTTATATGAGAATCACGGCAACATGAAGTAGCTTTTAAACCTAAGTATATTAATAGTAATTCGGCTTCGTTTCCAGTATTTTAACGCCATCCATAAACGACTTTAAACATTTCTCATCACTAAAATAAACACATTGTTCTCCCAATTAAAATGAATATAATAATATGACCTAGCGAATAGAATTTGTTTTTGCCGGTGAGCGTTGGTTGGACAGAAAAATCTTCCGTGGTGGCTTACTGCAACTTAAACCAGCTTCATGCCGGTCAGCAGGTGATATCGCACTGTTTATAAGCACACATGTCATTATGTGTTGATGCAGTTATGCGGGTGGATAAAAACGGATTAGTCCCGTAAACAGCCTTGCCACGATGTCGTGGTAACGAGCCGAAGAATTCGCCTTCGGTTTTGGCCCACGTCGATGATGGTCTATTTCTTCAGAATACGCACTTCGATGGACACATAACTGCACGGTTCTCCTTAATGAATAAAAACAAAATAATATTTAAAATAATGCAGATAAACAATGGTGAATTGGTGGATAATTAATCATAGATAAATTAACTGACTGTCTTATATTGCCTCGTTGTAATAAAACTTAATACCGTTATTTATTTATTAGATAAATAATAAACGTGTTTCATGACTATTTTAATTACATAATTTAAAAGTTTTTCTTTATTTCGACTAAATGTTTTATGTTAGACAAAAACAGACTGGCATAAGTAAATTTTATCAGAATCAAATTCTGATATATTTAAATATTATTTTACATTAATTTAGTCATAGGTCAAAGGTGAGATAAGTTAAGAATTTGAGTTGGAATATTACTAACGTAATGAAAACATTGTCACGAGTAGCTTTGTTACTCACCGATATTAATAATCACCTTGCAATTTCACTAATGAAAACGTTTTGCTCATGCAAAACAATGAATTGCGTCTTGTTGCATGGTTGGAAGAAGTTGAAGCACAATTGGATCAGAAACAAAGAACGCACAGAAATATGTGTGTTCATCTATATACTTAGGATTGCAATTTATATTCGTAGACTGACAACTAAGAATGCTCATTTTTTATAAACTAAGGTGGAAGTATAAAAAAATAAACAAAAATTGTGGGTAGTTACATCCTAAACGGTCAAAATAAATTGGCTGAGAGTTCCGTGCGCACTTCTCAAACGTTATTTTACTCATCTGTGAACGGAATTGAATTGTTAGCAATTCAACCAGGTAATGAAAATTTTACGAAAATTATGTTTACAAAACAAAAAGAATGTATTGCAACCGAGATTTGATCTTAAGACTTCTTAATAACTAACCAGATACGTTAGCCATTGCGCCAAACCTGTTATAATGATTGGGTGCGAAATATTATAACTTATTCAATTGCACAGATTACTGATGACGATACATACATTGATATTATAGTTACTGCTTAGTGACGCGACATACGCACACTAATAAAAAGCAGAACTCGTTCGTTTTATTTAACGTTTGTGTATGTAACTCTTCATACCGCGTGTGCGTGCAATGTGTAAACTAATTACGTTGTTCCACTGTACCTATTATAGAAGATTCTATGAAAAGAGCAAAGTATCATGACGTAATTTCGGTGATGAGTTTGCAATCAAGTAATAATAATAATAATAATAATAATAATATGTGGGGACATTTTCACACACGGCCATCTGACCCCAAACTAGGGAGACCCTGTACTATGGGTGTCAGACAGCTGATATACATACACAAATACATTTTTTTTTGTAAATACATACATATATAGATAAACAACATCCAGACACAAGGCAAACACAAGTGCTCATCACACAAACGTTTACCCTGGGCGGGAATCGAACCCGCAACACGTGGAAATTTGCTCTCGTTCATCCTAAAAATAGGAATAATAAAGTCTGAAAAATAGGAATAAAATATAGTTATAGGCTTTATTTATGATCTTAGCTTAACTTACACAATATCTATGTAAGGTATCCAAAACTTATTTTTCCAAAAAAATATATTTTCACAACGTATGTATACATACGCAAACAAGTTCAAATCTTTTGGACAAGATCGGTGTATACAAAAATAGTTTGATAGTAAAAGCCGCAATAAGATAACAAAAAGGACAGTTCAGTTCAGACTTATCGCTGGAAAACTGAAAGGTTTTCCTTCTGGGTACTATTTACATGTATAGCGGTGACAGTTTTATCGATAAGGCGATTCCGTTCCCCGCCATTTTCACATTTGTTTAAGTTGTTTCGATAGAAAAAGGGCTTTGCGGCGAACTGGGAAGTTGGATACTTTGTCCCGAAGCCACAATTTATTAGTTTGCTTTCGATTCATTACTCAGCTTGAGCCTTTCTCGTAAAACATCTTATTGGAAGATTGTGCAGGTTTATTGTTCCTTTTATTGTATACTACAAGTGTGCTCACAAATAGTTTATGTACATTTTTGTTTTTATGTGCGTAGTAGTAGTAGTAGTAGTATGACGGGCCGGTGTCCGCAACTCCACGACTCAGCGCGTATTTTGCGTACAGGTGGGAAGTAAATCATTCGATCCACCCGAGCTCCCCAAGAAAGGCCAGCAGCGCCTTGACGTCGCTGGCGATCTCCCGTAGGTTACCTGGGTTACCGAAGTACTTTGCCCTGTATGACGCAACCTCAGGGCAGTTCAGAAGCACATGGGCTGCTGTCTCGTCCGCCCCCATGCAGGCTCTGCACAGTGGGCTGTCTGTGACTCCTATGACAAAAAGATGTTTATTGAAAGACCCATGGCCAGTTATGGCGGCTGTGACCACACGTAGCTGTTGTTTGGACAGTCGGAGGGCTTGCCTTGTGAAGCGGCCCTCAATCGCAGGAAGAGCCTCCTTGGCCTGCCTGCACTCGCCATGCTCGATCCAAAGTCTTTGGTGTAGATCCTTGGTACGTTTCCTTACCATGGTGCGTAGGTGACCGAAGGGGATTGGCACTATGGGTTCCGGACCCACCACGCTTGTACTCGACCCCCTTCTAGCGAGCTCGTCGGCAGCATCGTTGCCACGCGACCCGCTGTGTCCTTTGATCCATTGAATGGTTGTATCATTGAGAATACCCACCTCGTTCAGTCTTTGGTGACATTCGTATATCAGCCCGGAGTTGACCGTGTAGCTGTTTAGAGCTTGTAGTACAGCCATGCTGTCCGACAATATGCGAATTGGTTGTTCTACTACCTGCCTGTTTAGTATAGCTGAGGCCGCCAAGCAGATGCCCATGCACTCGGCCTGGAACACCGTGTTATAAGCACCCAGCGGCGTTGCTATATGTATGTTGAGGTCTTCCGAGAAAACGCCGGCCCCCGTGCCGGTACCTGTCTTAGATCCATCTGTGAAGATCCGCAGTTCTGTCGGGCGAAGGCCCTCACACCGCCGATCCTCATGCAGTTGGATTTTGTATTTTTTGTCAAATATGAATTGCTTTGGTATCCTGTCGTTAGTAGCCTTAGTTATAGGAAACTCCTTACCAAGTTCCTCTAGTAACGCAGTGTGTCTAGTGCTAGTCTTGCTCCAGAGATTTAGTGTCTTTAAGCGTAATGCTGCCGTTGTCGCTTCTTGTTGGATGAATAGGTGAAGCGGCGGGAGCCCTAACATGGCCTCCAGTGCTGCCGTCGGAGTGGTCCTCATGCAGCCCGTGGTCGCCATGCAGGCTAGTCTTTGCATACGCTGGAGTTTGTTGATGGCTGTGATAAGTTTGGTCCTCGGCCACCATACTACCGACCCATAAGCAATCATGGGGCGGATTACCGCGCTATACAGCCATAGTATTATCTTGGGGGATAGGCCCCACTTCTTACCTATCATTTTCCTACATTGCCAAAAGGTGATGCAGGCCCTGTTTATTTTATTGTCTAGGTGGTTACTCCAGTTTAACTTACTGTCCAAGATGACCCCGAGGTATTTTACTTCGTTGGCCAGCTGGAGCTCGGTATTGAAAAGTTTGGGTAGGCGGTAGGGTCCTAGTGCACGTTTGTGGGTAAACAAGACTAGTTCGGTTTTATTGGGATTTACGGATAGATCGAATTCCCCGCACCATCGCTCCACGATGCGTAGCGCCCGCTGTGTGAGGTTGCAGATGGTCCCCGTCACCTTCCCTGATACAAGGATGGCAAGGTCATCTGCGTAGCCTATGGTGTAGTAGCGTTCGGCATTGAGTTTCTTGATTAGAATGTTGATCACCAGGTTCCATAGGAGAGGGGATAACACCCCTCCTTGGGGGCAGCCTCTGGCAATCATGGCCACTTGCTGCTCTTCCTCAAGCCGAACTACACGTTTACTTAGCATATTAGTAATCCAGTCAATTAGTACCTGTTCTACCCCGTGTTTGGTAAGGGCGGCGCTGATGCTGGAGAAACTAGTTTTGTCGAAGGCCCCTTCGATGTCTATAAAAGTACCCAGGCAAGAACCCTTTTGGTGGATGTCCTCCTCAATTCTACTAACTACCATATGGAGGGCGGATTCTGTTGACTTACCTGAGCAGTAAGCGTGTTGGTTACCGTGTAATGGTAAGTTTCTTAAAGGCCCATCCCTCAGCTCCCTTTCGCATAGTCTTTCCAAGGTCTTTAGCAAGAACGAGGTCAGACTAATCGGTCGGTGGGATTTGGCGTTTGTGTAGTCACTCTTACCTGGTTTAGGGATGAATATGACCTTCACTTCCCTCCATCCTAAGGGAACATATCTTAAGGCCAGACACGCTCTCATTAAGGGCAGCAGTCTGTCGGTGACTAAGGCACCCCCCCACTGAAGCAGGGCGGGAAACACTCCGTCTGGGCCGGCTGCCTTGAAGGGATGGAAGGACTGAATGGCCCATTGGAGCTTCTCCAAGGTGATCATCCTGTGTGCGTAGACCCAGTCATCATTTGATGGTGTGTAGGTTACCTCTGACCAGTCTACCGTCTGTGTGAAGACACATCCGGGAAAATGGGTTTCGATAAGAACCCGTCTCGCTTCGTCTGGTGAAGTTGTGAGTGTGTTGTCAGGTTTGCGGAGAGTGGCAACCCCAGGTGTATTCTGCTGTGCCAGTATCTTCCTCACCCTGTTTGCTTGTTGGCAAGATTCAATGTTGCCACAGAATTTGCGCCAACCCGTTGTTCTCCTGAATCTGATGCATTTCTTGTAGCTGGATTTGGCCGCGTAGTATGCGTCCCAGTCTTCATCAGCACAAGTGTTCATAGCTCTGTTTAAGGCTTTCCTTACCTTACTGCGCTTACGCTCCAGCTCTGCTCCCCACCAGGGTTGTTTACCCGGTGTCTTAGGTGGGGTGGTCGCTGGGCATGCAGCATGGTAGCTTGCTATAATGGTTTTAGTAACATGGCTTACCTGTGCATCGATCTGTGTCGTGCACTCAAGAGGCGGCGAGTTAGCTATAGGCGCAAGCCCGCTTGCAAGGCTGCGTGTGTATGCCACTTTGTCCGTGTTACGCGGATTACGTCGTGGTGTTGCTGGTGGAATACAGACCTGAATGTCGAAGCGGATCCACCTGTGATCCGAGCAGGAGGCCTCCTTGGAGACCCGCCACCCAGTGGTGATTTCCGCTGCACCGTCTGATGCTAACGTCAGGTCTATGATTGTGCGGCTGCGTCTAGTGACGAAGGTCGGTTCGGAGCCTGTGTTTAGTAGGGATAGGTTAGTCGTGAACAAGTAGTCAACCAGTGCCTTACCCCTCTCGTTTGGTGTGTCCATGCCCCATAACGGGTGATGGGCGTTGGCGTCGGCCCCAATTACGACCTCTAGCCCATTTCTCTCGCAGTCGTTCACGAGGCGGGTTAGTTCGTAAGGGGGCGGGTCCTCCGCCTCAGGCATGTAGACCGAGGCGAAGACAACCACTTTTTCTTCGGCGCCAGGTTGTATGACCAGCCTAGCTGCAGAGAGGTCTCTGCAACAAAAATCGTTTAGTGGCTGTGCTTTGAGGTTACCTGTCACATAGATACACGCTCTAGGGTGATCTTGGTCTGTGTTAGCTAGGATCTTACCGCCAAGATTGGAGAGTCCTTGGATGCGGCCGGCCCTGATCCACGGCTCTTGAATTAGGGCAATGGCCGTGTGTTGAACCTCCAACCACTTACGCAACTGAGCCGTCGCGGTTTGGCTGTGGTGGAGGTTTGCCTGAATGATTTTACAGGGTGACGAAGGGGACGCCATCGCTGGTTGATCCCTCCTCATCCCCCCCAAGCTGCAACCCGGCGAAGAGGTCCTCGTCGAGACCGTCACCCTCGTCGAGGCCGCACCCCTCCAGGTCCGAAGCAGAGGACAGAGAGTCGTCCGGCTCCTCACCCGGTTGAGAGGCGGCGGCCGCGTCGGCGGCGTCAGGAGCGACCGGTTCTGCTGTAGCAGTGGTGGCCGCGACTGCTGCCGGGTTGTGTGTATCGGGAGTAGTCTCCCCTGTTGTTGGCGGCCGTTTCAGCTCGTCGCGGATAGATTCGGTGGCGGGGTCCCACCCCCGAGGGACTTCAGTAAACCTGCCGTTCCAACCCTGAAACCTCACGTACACCGCCCCCAATCCAATTGAGAGGCGGCGTCCGGCCTTCATCAGGGTCGGGATTTGGTCCTCGGGGATGCTAACCACCACGAACCAGGCCGCGGCCTGTTTGTCCGCGAAATGCAGCACCCACTTCTTAACATCGACCCAGGGGTTCTGGTACGAGAGAGCCCGTCCAATGTTCGTCGGGTCCTCGAAAACCCCCTGCTCGTCCGGGATTACTACACCACAGCGTGCTCGTGTCTGCAGTTCCGACTGGCTCTTGACGACAAGCGTAGCGCTGGTTGGGAGAGCCAAGCCGGAGACTGTGCGTTTCAGCCAGTTTAGTGTATGATCGTTGCCACACCATAGCTTCAGGACTCCCTCGGCGAACAGTGGCTTCGCGTTGAAGGTTGGTCCTGGTGTATCTTGTATAGGGGAGCAGGCCTCGCTAATAATCTGCCTCTGGATGGCAGCGAGCACCTGGTCCGACGTCTCCTTGCCGATAATCCCCGTACGGTCGCAAGTGATCGCGACGTTCAGGGGAGTACCGGCAGCTTGAGCGTAGCTTTTCTTGGCGGCCCGTTTGGATTGATCAAGCCGCGGCCGCTTATGCTCCCCACGAGGCGAAATCGTCTCGTTGAGAGCTCGCTTGGCTACAGCCTGATCCTTCGAAACGGGCTGCTGTGTTTCTCCCGTTGCCGGAACTGAGTCAGCTTCACTGGCTGGTGGTTGGCTCGAACTTGGTCGACTAGAGTCGGCCCGCGCCTGTTTGCCGGCTGTGAAGCTGACTTGTTTGGAGGAAAGGGCCTTGCCTGTCTTTATGGCTAAATGTCGAGCCAGGCGCCGCTCCTTCTTCGTCTGTCCCCTCCTCTTATCCTGCTCTGAATGAGCTGGTGGACCTGAAGGGTCTGTGCAAGGGCGACGGGCTTGTTGAGTATATTTACCCTTGCCCTTGCGTTTTTGCACCTGCCAGCCGCTAGCGATAGCGTCGGCAGTGCTAGTCGTCCCTGGTTGGTCAGGGGCAGCGATCGGGGCTTGAAGAGCCCCAGTGGGAGGAGGGTGTGTAAGTGTAACCTCGGTATCGGATTTACCCGATGCCGGGGCTTGTGTACTGTGGCTAGGGCTGGCACCAGTTTTACCCGGCGACGCAGCCTTTGCCTGTTTTGAAAGGCCGGTACTGGTCCCAATCAGCGCCGTTGCCTTTTGTTTAAGGGACTTAGTTTTGGTCTTAGCCGCGGTTTTCGCCACGGCCGGACCGACACCCGCGCTAGCGCCAGTAGCTTTCGCTACCGAAACGCCAGGGGCGACAGAAGTGCTAGAAGCACTCTGTTGAGGAGTTTTGTTGGCTTTCACCAACTCCACTCCTGAAGGTGGTTTTATACTAGGCCGGAAGTTGTCCATAGTATGTGTGAAAAATAATTCATCTCTCTGGCTCCCACCCTCCATGGAGCCCGCAACTGGGAACGTCGCACTTTAAAGAAGTTTGATCGTTAGGACTACCAGAGAGATATAGGGGCGCAAGGCTGGCTTACAGTGCGACATCGGGTGCTCGATCGGGTTGGCGTCATGAGGCGAATTGGCCTACCCCAGACGAGCTGATCAACCCTCACTTACACCGTCAGCATGACCTTTACCTACCGCTGCAGCCGTCCAAGGACGACCACAGCGGACCTCACGCACCTCGCCTGTGGCCCTCTGACGGGACACAATGGCCATTTCCCTACCCCTGGCTAGAGGGTAAGGCCACCGTTTTGCCTGAAATCCAGACCAAAGGGGGCGTGTTGCCTCACGGACACATAACCACCAGCGCCGATCGGCTCAACCCCCCAGGACTCCTTCATCCCTGCACACGGCGCTCAACTGCGCAGGTCCTAGCGCAGGTGACTACTTGCCCCTACTCGCCAACACTCTTGGGGCGAGCTCGCGGCCACCCAGTCACAAGGGGCCGCGATTAATGGGCTATATATAAAACAATACTATAAAATAAACCTTACATAGATATATGATATACATAATTTATATATGAAAGCGCTCGGTGTTTTTTGTTTGAGCCTATTTTCCTAATGAACTAGACCCAGTAACAGGGCTGGCAACCTCGAGAAGGCTAGTCCGCCGAACTTGCCTTGGGGATCTTTGCGACCAACGTGTCACTCTCCCCCAAGACCAACGCCCCCCTATCACCTCTGAAGGAGATGATAGGGTAGGCCTGCATCTATGCTAACATGTTAAGCATGCCGTACGGGAACCGTTAAAGCATAGACCCAGACCCGCCCCTTTTTTTTCACCTTTTTATGTGCGTAATTAAAGACTTGATTTTATTTATTCAGTCTCTCATGACGGGTGTGTTGCATTCTGAGTATTCTTTGCTTCAATTTTGTTTATTTCAGTTATCAATTTACGTCTTCTACGTTTGCTCTTTTTTGTCTTTGTTTAGTAGATACTCCTTTTCGATTAGGTATAATCAATAGATTTCGAATGAGGTATTCTGAATCTCACGCAGCATCATTCTCATTCGAACATCTACATAATCTTCTATTAATCGTGATACGTGTATCGTTAAGAGCTCCAATCAATATTTTATCAGCGGTGAGCTGTCGAGAGCGTATAGTTCCGAGTGCGGGCGGATAGTTAAATAAACTTTCCAACAGCAACAGGCCTCCCCGTAATGGATTGCTAATATTAGCTAAATCTCGTAAGTTTACACCCCTCGGTGAACTGGATAAGTCGGTTCCATCCGTCTTTTATCCGGCGATTCGTTTCCCACAGCGCTGGGAAGGGTGGCAGGGCGTCGAAACGTTAGTTAAGTACTAGTAGCGTGTATACGGGTAGCGCATAGTGAGTAATAGGTTTTTGAATGAAGGATATTGATGATTGATTGCGATCGAAGTAGATTGCGTTGGAGGGTCAGTCATTTTTTTCTGGATTTTGCTGGCGCTCGCTTTATAGTTTACCGTGTGGAAGAAAAATTGGCCATATATTGTGAAAAAGGCATATGTAGCGTCTACAGTGTTTGTTTCACACTTATCAGCCTCAGTTTTATATAATCTATTTTAAGTAACTTTTTCTAATAACACTTTGTCCCTCTATCACGTTTATCTACTTTGTTTATCCGTAATCTCTACTCCAGTTGATTAAATATATCGTGACGTTAGAGAATGCATATAAACTTTCTTTTTTATAAGATGTGCCATCGATGGAAATGAAGAGGGTGCTGACTGCGCCCTTGTTCACGACCGCCGCTACTGTCGCTAGACTTTCTTGAAATATGACACGGCGAGGGCTCCCACTCTCACCAGACACAGTATTGTGGTTCCCCGTTAACGGCCTTTTCTTCGCAATGAAATGACGATACGATAAAACATTTTATGTCACTACTTTTGTTTACTTCAAAGCGTGAGTTTTGATGACAGGAGAATGTAGAGCAGTTGCTGTTGGGGTAACAATTGTCTCGACCGTCGACGAGCGTTTGATGTATTTTCCTAAAACCTTTGTTCAAGTGTCGCGTACGAAAATGTTTTCTCGTGTAGGTATCGAGGCGTGAACGACGCGCCGTGCGTACAATGTTCACGTCACGGTGAGCTTTCCTTTCAGCAAAATGATGTTTGATTTTCCCTTTAATCTTTGGCTATGGTTTTCGATGACAACAAGGCGTTCGTGTTTTGGAAATATCGGTTGGAGCTTTATTACAATATTGAAAGAAATTATGTACCTATCTACCTATTTGCATTGTACTTAAGTAAATTGTGAGCGTGCAAGAAGTAGATAGATATCTAATGTACTTTGTTATAGGTGCCGTCGTCGGCATGCTGGGCGCGCGGCTCAAGTCATGGATGGAGGCGCAGCTGGGGCGAGCCAAGAAGCGTAAGCAAAAGCAGTCGAGGCAGGCGACGGCGACGGCGACTACGGGGCCCCTGCCACCTCCTCACCTGTCGTCACCTGAAAGTGCGTACAGCACGGGTTACTCCACGGATGGTACCTCGCCCGGAACCGCCCCCGTTCCGCTTGCCGCACCGCTCGTGGCACCCCCGCCTCCGCCCGCGCCTCCGACCACACATCTCTATCATGAACCAGCCAAGGTATGATGTTTATGTTTAGCCGTAAAGTACTTTCTGATAGCGGCCCAAAGCCGCGCATATCCCTGAAATGAGAGTTTGAACAGTATGGTAAACAGTGTGGAGCTACCTTTGTACCTAATCCGCGTTATAGGCTGCTGTTGTTGAAATAGGCACTAGGAGCTTATTGAAAATGGATTAGTGGGCAGTTAGGTAAGCTTCGAAGCCTCCTTCACATTCAGAATATTGGTCTAGTTTGCCAACAGTTACACGATAAAAGAGGGAGTATACGGTAAGTACAATGCTAAGTTCGCTATAGATATTGATTTTGTTTTATTTTGAAATATGATTTACTTACTTAGTAAGGGTGGGTGGCAATTGGGTATAATAACAGTGCTAGTGAATGTAACAGTTCATTTTATAAGCTAAGTGCTTATATAAATAAATGATTAACATATTTTGAAATTTGAAACTTTTGAAATAAAAATCAGGGTGAAAACTCTCATTACAATACATGTTACAAATCCGACGCGACGTGTTCAGCGTAAATAAAACAAATGAATTTAACATTATTACTTATATTAAAATTAAACATTATCATCACTGTCACTACATTATAAATGAAATTTGAGTTCGTATTATTATTTTTTTTTAGTATAATAGGCTTGATTAATAATCAAAGATGAAGCCCGTCACAGACGTAGCTATAATATATATTAATATACTTCATAGCAAGGCATATTACGATATATTTCAGACGCTGCTATAATATATATTTTTAATACGTCACCAAAAAATGTGAACAGATATAGCAAGGCATATTAATACACATTAAAAAATGTGAAACAAACAACGATCGCAGACGTAATAAGGGCGAAAATATATTATTATATTATAGCTACCGTGTGTGCTGTGGTGGCTAGCTATAATATACATTATAGCTACGTATGTGACAGGCTTAACAGGCTTGCGTTTGGTTGCAACTCACCTGGGGGTTTAAAATGGTCACATTAGGTGTTTTATATTAGGACCATAATAATTATGTTCCATTTCATAAATCACAAAATGGCCATGTTTCATATTAGGTCTGACAGTTTCTTATGTCAATTCGTAAAATGGTCCACTAATATGAATAGGGTATTTTACTCTATACGAGAAAAAATCTATAAATATGTTATTGAGACAGTTTAGGCATAAAGCAGTCGGAAAATGTAAGTTTTAGTTCATAAAATAACAAAACCAATTTTTAAATTCAATTCAAAGTTTTCAGTATTTTTAATCTGTTCTAAAACACCATGAAATAGTAGCGGCCATGTTATTACGCAGTACGGCTGTGTAAACAAAAAATTGCCAACTGTCAGTCAACCGATTGGCGTAATATAGTCTTTGTACTTTTATTATTTTCGTAACCAACGTAATTTTTTAATTATTACACCTATTACACAATATGCTTTTAATTATTTTTAAATGATATACAATTATCATATTTAATATGAGCTCATTTGATACAAAACGAACTGACGTCATTTTCGCTGAGCAATATGGCGTCCAGTAAGAGGCGTTTTCGTCAAACTACGCGCGAAATTTGAAAATTTAAAAATTAGATGTATTTTTAAGGCACTTATCGATTGAATAAAAATTATGTGTTTTTTTTGGTGGCATATTAGCACTACAAAATTTCATTGAGACACTTTTCAAAAATGGGTGTAATACCCTATTGCATAAACTGATGTCAATTAGATGAAATTTTAGAAGCTACTCAGAAAGCAACATCTTTACTTCATTTTCGCATTTAACTTGATTCTTGTGAGTTATTCAGCGTGAAAATTGTAGTCAATTGACTTAGAACATTGTAGTGACGTACAGTAATGGCAGGCTTGGGTTTGTTAGTGATTTTTTTGGGGCACGGTTATCTGGAGGAACCTCTTTCCTACAGACAAATCACGGCTAGAGTGAGAAACATGGAATTTTGGATCGAGATCTTTTCATTCTATAAAAAATATAAATCTTTACAATTATATGTATTAAATTAATAACATTTTTGTGTATATTTGGTAGCTCTGAGAATAGGTGTTTCACCCAAAAAGGCCTTTTTAGGCCCCGGTGGAGCACGCTTCGGGGTAACTGGGTCCGATTCTGCATATTTTTTAGGCTTTCTATTATTATAAAAAAATAGGGATCCGTAAAATATACGCGAACGAAATCGCGGGCAAAACCTACTTTAATAATAATTTATTCACGCTCAGTTTTCAATTAGTCACACAGTTAATACATTTACCTGACTGACACAAAGCCAATAGCCGTCATTATGAACTTAATAACTGAGCCGTAGCTACACATGCTGAATAATGTAGGCATAGTGATGGGCACCGGGCCACGTGCTTATATGCGCACCCGGCTTTATTAATTAAGTAGACCGTACTAATTGAAGGGTGGACCTCCAGGGCTATTTAAAGTCGGTTGGCCTGCCATTGGTTCCAATTAGGTAGCGTTACTTCACTTGTTTACCTATGTAGGTAGGTAAATGTCACGTGTTTGCTTAGATAAGCACGTTAAAATCTTGGCTATATACGAGTTTAAATTTAACATAGGCATATTACTGGTGGGCCCGGCAGACGTTGTCCTGCCTTAAAAAGAACCCTAGAACCCGACTACAGCGCCACCAACTGGGTCCAATTGTGAATCTAAACCATTCTCGAATCCACTGGAACACATACAAAAAATTTCATCAAAATTGGTCTAGCCGTTTAGGAGGAGTTCACTTTCATACACGTGTGTGTATGAAAGTGAACTCCTCCTAAACAGTCCTTCTATGTGTGTACACATAAGATTTTTATATATAAAGATTTAAATAAATACGAGACTATTTTTTCATTAAACGAAACGTGAGTATTGTTACACAGTGAGTTAATCCGTTGTTCTTAATCTATAATGTATCGATATTTGTATGAAAGGGCTGATTACAGACTACACGTTCAGTACAAAAGAAAAGAGTTTAATTAACTCAAAATAGGAAGCTCAATTATATAAAAAAGAAAAAAAAATCGTAAAAGACTTGATTAGAAACTTTTTCAGTACTTGAATGCGAGCTTCCAAATCCATAACTAGATGGCGTTGGTGTCGAATTGAATCGCGCTATCGTTTGCTTACCGCCGTTTGGCCTGGCTCGGCGGCCGCGCGATACAAATCAACTTTCCTTGTCTCGGGGAGCATAGTGCGCAGTGATCGTAAAGTGAGAGCACTTATGCTGACACCCACAAGTTAATCTTGTATACCCGCGTCCGGCTGCCGTAAAGGGAGTCCGAACGCAATTTTTAAATAGCCCTCTTACTTACAGAGGGCTTTGGAATTACAAATTCCCCAAATCCCAAAACATTAACTCCACCCACCTTCCTTTGTACAGTGTTTTTT
The DNA here is from genome assembly GCA_947361185.1 of Charanyca ferruginea. Classification (NCBI taxonomy): domain Eukaryota; kingdom Metazoa; phylum Arthropoda; class Insecta; order Lepidoptera; family Noctuidae; genus Charanyca; species Charanyca ferruginea. The sequence goes on along the minus strand of OX376058.1, from coordinate 21,668,813 downwards.
ACATTATATGCATAAAGTTACAATAAATAAAATAATAAATTCTATGGCATGTAGTCATGTAATAAATAAAAAAAAACATATAAGTTAAAGGACGACTGTTGTCGTCCTGAAAATAGTTGTAAACGTTTATGAAAACTTTGTTGTTCACAACACTATGTAATTTTATTTTAATCAACTAGAATCAACTTATTTTTATATGACGTTCGAAAGTGCCTTTTAATGGTCTAATTGAAATAAATGATTTGACTTTGACTTTGAATCACTTGTACTGAAATTCTCAAACTTGTTATACAAGTTACACTTGATAAATTCTAAAACTTGTTAAACAATTGATGCATTGTGAGCTCCCCCTCTTTTTTGCTTTTTTTTAGTTGTTAATAATTTTATTGTTTTTATTTTTAAGTTTCGTATACATGTTTCTTAAAACACATTAACTATTTGCTAAAAAAAAGATAATTTAATAATCAATAAATCAATGATGTTTGTCTAATTTCAGCGTCGCTCCTCTAACGTGGTGGTTCGCCGCTGTGTCCCAGAACCAACCCCTATTGCCGTGGTGGTATGTGCTACACCATCTCCTCGGCCGCGGTGCCGCATCAGGACTAACCCGTGGATGGGCGCGACCTCGCCCAACAGAAGGAGGCCTTCAAACGTAGTACATCAGCACTCGCTGCAGTGTCCACCAACACAGCCGCAGCTAAATCATGCTCCGTACTCACTTGATTCTCATGGCAAATATGGATCTAGGTGGGTAGTTTTGTACTTTACAGTTCATTTTGTAGAAGAGGAAGACGGTAAATAGTGCAGTTCAAACACTGCTGTATCAGCCCTGGCTACATACGATTCAAAATCAAGAATAGGAGCTAAACACACCATCGTTTATTGGTAATAAGAAAGTATAGCAAGAAACGGAACCTCACACCTTTATTAAAACCTCTATTACAATATGTTATTATCATAGTAAATCTGAAGTTGACACTAAGGTGTAGCGAGTCATAGAGTTCAGTTAAACAGCACACGGCATAAAGTAGGTCAGTGGGACTTTAGTTGTTCAACGAAGTTAGATGTTAATTCAATTACGTCGCCCCCTACCTTTACTTACTTTAAGTTGTAATCAAGATCAAGTGTTTGCTATTTATGAAGTTTGTGGTTTGTATACAATAAGTACATACGCTGACCCAACCCGGAAGCGAGAAGACAGAATGTATGTTTTTCATATGGCTTTAAAAATGCTTAGTTGAAATATTGAAAGGTATTTGTAAAGGTACTTGACCAGTTGACCTAGTATAGTATTTTTACTATGCTAAACCAATAATACATGTTTCAAGTACGTAATTTAGCAGGTTTTTTTATTGGCGTTTGCTGTACCTACCGCCAGCCTATTACGTTGCGTCAGATACTTTAATTTGCAGGTTTTCGCATCCAGTTACTCTTTAGGACCATAAAATGATTACAAATGCACTGTAAATTTCAGATCACCACATCTTTCCCCACATTTGTCACCGGAGCCTCACAGATCGCCTTACTACCGGGGCGGGGCTTCCAGTGACGAAGAATGTCGAGGGATGCGAGCAAGAGGTCGGGAGACAGCCATACTGTCTGATGCAGACTTCGACTCAGACGGAGACACGGGGCTCGATGGTGGAGATGAAGATGACGACGAAACTGCGTCGCCAGGGAGAAGGAGGGCGAGGAGGCGCAGGCCGCCGCGACGCCCGCCGCGATCTGCAGGTGAGATGTAATAATAATAATACCAGCCTATAATTGTTCCACTGCAGGGCCAAGGCCTATACACAGATACAGAAAAGGCACGAGCGTTAATCACCACGCTTGCTCAAGGTGCATTGGCGATTTCAGATTTATATCAATTAATAGCTACCCGACCCGGCTTCGCATAGGTCTAAAGCCTTCCCCGTTAAATGGACTATACAACACAAAAATATTTTTTCAATTCGATCCAGTAGATCCTGAGATTAGCGCGTTCAACCAAACAAACAAACAAATAAACTCTTCAGCTTTATAATATTAGTATAGATAAGTCCTGGTTTCCTCACGATGTTTTCTTTCACCGATGTCAATGATGTTCAAGATAAATTTAGAAAGTACCTACATATGAATTGAAAAGTCACATCGGTACTTGCCCCGTTTCGAACCCACAACCTCATGTATGAGAGGCGGGCACCTTAACCATTAGGCCATCACAACAGTAGCAGGTAAGATGACTAGAAGTTAAGATAATATTTATCATTATCTGCCTAGCCTTTTCCTAACTATGTTGGGTTCATCTTCCAATATAACCGGACGCAGCTGAATACCAGTTTTTACATGGAGCAACTGCCTGTCTGACCTCCACAACCCAGTTACTGGGACCACAATACTCGTTGGTAAGACTGATTGTCAGATTCTCTGACTTCTGACTACCCATAACACTGTCAAAGATCTACAAATGACAACCGAGACCAGCGGCTTTACGTGTTTTCCGAACCACAGAGGGGTTTCGGTATGAAGTGGATGGTTACCCATCCACGAACCGACCGTGACAAGCATAGCTTAACCGTGATCGATCGATCTGTATGACTTTTACTAAGCCACGAGCTCCTCTTATTTTGGTCCTAGTTTCTTTTTCCACTATGACGTATTATATGTCTTGGCGCAAAACCCAATCAGCAAAGTTTGTAATAAGGCTGACTACCCATGATGATGACGTAGGTAGATACTTTTACCTATGTAGATACTAATACATTGAAAGACATGGAGACCGTTTACTGTGTTAAAAGTAAGCTAATAACAAGACGCGAAGAACTTCCTGAAACGACGAAATTACAGTTGGTCAAGCAAGGACCATAATAAAGGGTCTTATTTATTCTATTCCTGATTCAATATTGTAATAATAATACAAAACCTACATACATACCTGGTTTGAATTATCAGTTTTATTTCCAGGAGCGACTCCACCTCGGATGCGTCGTCGCAACCACGCGCCGTCAGCTCCTCCAGTACGTGAAAGAGATCCTCTACTGGAGGCTGATAGGGAAGCCGAGAGGAAATACAGGGAGCTTATCAGAGAGGCGGAGAAGTTGCTGGTTACCGTGTCACGAGCACCTTTGGAACCGCCACATAACCCACGTGTTAGGGAGCTTAGGGCAACAGAGGTGAGTCCAGTCTCTCTCAGAACATGATAATTTCTTCAATCAGAATTTAAGATTGTGAAAAACATACCTCTGTTTTACCTAATTTTTATATATTACTTACCTAATTAAGTATTACTTTTTGGAGAATAACAATTATGAATGGCAAAAAGTATGAAGGCTTGCTTTTTATCTTTTTCTCTGTAAGCCGCACGTGCAACATTTCTTTCTTTCTTTCTTTATCTCATCTTGTGCACCATGATCCTAGCATTTCTGTAGTCCAAAACCTTGCGTTGTCAGGTGGAAGCCCCCCGTAGAAGTCCGGAGCGCACACATATCACGAACTTCATGCGTGCGAACTCCCCCGAGCCGCCGCGACGGCTCTCCCCGGTGGCGCGGCGCTCCCCGCTGGCTGCTCCGCCGCCGCCCCCCGTGGCACGACGCCTCACCCCCCCTTCGCCTACAGATAGACCCCACTCCGAGCCCCCCAAGAGGAAGGCTTATGCTCGGGATGAGGTTAGTCTTACTCGCATAGGTATAAACTTGGATGGTCTTCTTTTTCTCTTAGTTAGCCTAACTTTTAATCTTCTATTCATGTCGGAATGTTTTTCTAACTTTTTCGTTCTTTCACTATCATTTCTTTGTAGCACCAGATCAGAATATAAAGATACTCACATATACTGTGGGTTAAGAATATTTCTGATACAACTGCCTGAATTAGTTAAGCGTATTTTTAAAGAGTGCTGTTCAAACACTGTCAAGAGTGCCAATAGATATAAAGATTCGGGAGCCTACTGCTTATTATAGATATGATCAGCAGCAACTATGGTGTTGTCTAACACATCTAGAAAATATTTAAGTAGTGTTGAATCTTAAAATATTTCTGTTACCAGGTTCTGCAGACTTTGGAAGGTCTCCGCAAGAGTCTGCAGCAGCAATCTGCTCTACTGGCGGTGCAACGGACGCGCCTGGACTCCCTATAGCCGCCAAACTGTCCCCTTCCCGTCCCGCACTCTTAGATATTAGCCCTCTTTAGATATCAAGTAGTCAATGCCGATTCACGCAACAAGATGCCAACATTTTTTAAAGGCTTTATTGTAGCTAGATTATTTTTAGTGGTCATATCGCACTGCTCTCGTCAATTTCTTACATTTAGAAAAGATAGGTATGGAAAGACAATAATAGAAATTTAGAGTACAAGGATACTGCTTTCTCTCTCTAAACTCTTTCTTCAATTTCTTCAACTTCTCCTCAACTGATGTGAGTAAAAGTTCTGGGCAGTCTTCTGGGTTCTTCTAAATGCTGATATATTCTTTGGTGTTTGGTAGACCGATCGAATGTCCAGAAGTTTGATTCATTAATTCTACCCTAATATATACTTATGTTAACCCTTTTCAATATTTACCTGAAATCGAGAGCAGAGTGATCAACGCTATAGCTATTTATATAAATTGTAATGCCTGTTATTTGTTGACAAATTTTTATAAGCCTTGTTGAAAAGGGTTCGTTTTTTATTGAACATAATTTAACTTAATGCTTCTTAGATTGTTGTTTTCTTAAATTCTGCGAAAACAGTAATAAATTGCAGGTCAAAGCAGATCAATATCATAGACGGTCGGTTTTTGCAGAGTTGTTGTTTTTACCATCAATTTTCAGAATGTTTTTTTTTACTGTACCAACTTAAGTAGATAAGTCTTTGTTATTTGTTTACATTTGTCAATTATTTCGTCATTTACTGCTATTGTAGGTATACATGATAGTAGGATCATTGTGACGTCACAAGCCTCATAATAGATGGCAGTGGCATTCCACATTTATCAATGTAGTAACTGATATTGGGGGATCCCTAACACAAATGGATGGATTGTCAATTTTATAATGAAGCCAGCTGGAACGTTAGCAAAACTTTGTGATGGGCTCATATAAGTACAAGACATTAAAGGCATATGATTATATAATTGAGAGAATATGAGAAAAGTCGTTTTATGCCCCTGTAGCCCTTCGAACATTTTTACTACCTACTATAATTCTTAGTCAATGTGTTAGTCATTATTGATAAGAGCGTGAACGGCAAGTAGTTGTTCCAAATACTCCTTTTCTCTAGTCCCTCCATAAGTTCTAGTCAGTTATCCTGTCGGTTTGTTAGTGTAGTGTTGTTATCTCCGTGTAGGCGAGGCCACTTTCATTATCTTCCATAATATTTAGTAGCATCATTTAATTAGTAGTACTTAGATTAGATGGTAATTGACGTCGGATTGTAGCTCTACTGAATAACTGAACAATTGGAAAATGTGAAGACCTGAAGAATGACTTTTAGATTTAGTCGAGCTCTCGGAAAATCTTTCACCTTCTTCCCGTAAGTAGATTTTGTAATTTTTGTAGTGAACTTCAGAATGGGGGTCAATGTTTTGCAAATGTTCATTGAATAAGCAATATTAACAATAAAATGAATGAGTGCCATATCTCTCAGTAGTGCTACAGCGATGGTCGCACATACAGGTTAGATGTTCTGGAGTAGCGAATGAAAGGAGAAAATGAATGGAGTGTAGGTTTGAAAGGACATTCCCGTATTTTTAAGAACATTTTAATCTCAGTCTCAATATTACCTTCACTTTGGATAGGTTTGTGACGTTTGATTGTCGCTGAGATAAAATTGTGACTAGATTTTTAGCGTATTTCTTTACGGGATTCGCCTACACATAGCGATAGTGTTGGTACTAACTAGAGAGTTAGTCCTTTAATAGTCTCATAGTAGGTACTATCATTAAGCGAGAAAGTGTCCCTTGCACTCCATTTATTATCTGCTCCGTGGGTAGCGTATGTATCGAGTAGCGCCGTAGTATAGACTAGAGCGGTCTCACTAGGGTAAGGGCGACCAGTGGCCACGGCGTACTAAGACTGCGTTATTATATCTTATAATAATTAACTTATACAATGTTTACTCGTTATACTGCGTTCGTTTGGTGGCTGGCTGAGATTATCACTTGTTCATGTCGTCGTTTTCGATGATAGCAAAAGTTTTGCTACAAAACCCTCTGGGCGTTTGTTTACTCCGTGGTATTTTAAGGCATTATAAATAAGCACTTTTTTCTTGAGAAACAGTTTGAGAAAAAGTAAACAAGTTGTCAAACAAAATATGACAGAAATAATTGCCGCGCTCGGAAAAGTAATTTTAAACATGAGTTACCAAAAACTTTGTCCATATTTGGACTAGGTAAGCGTTTGAATGAAAGATAAACGTAAGTTAAGATTTTTGATTTTTGAGTTTTGATTAAATGAATGTCTTCCATTTTTAATAACTAACAAAATTCTTATTTATTTACTTAAATATACATGTATTTTTGCCACCGACACCCTAAGAAGAATTACTTACAAAAAATTAAGACTTTTTGAAAAATTATGAGTACCTATTTAGAATATGCATTTCTATTCTAATTCTAAGTATTTTTGAATGTTTTTGTTTTCTCCGAAATTTACGAGAAAAGAAACTCTTCTTCTATCTACTTGTTTTATAAAATAGTAAAACCAAGAGATTGCCTTGAATTTATAATTTTAAGTCATACATATTAATAAGTCTCAACCAGCTACGAAACGAGAAGGAAGTCTATATGGGCTTCCATATTTTTGTTAGTGCAATTTTGGGGGGATCCGTAAATACGTATAAACTCCCCAGTTAAATGTAAATATTTATCCACTTTACTTGTTTATTGTAAGTATAAATAAGATTTATACGTTTAGTTGAATTTTCATTAAAATATTATTCCAAGAACATCGTTTTATTTTACCTTGAATTCGCTCAGTTACAGGCTTACTGCTTGAACTATCAAACATGTAAGAAGTGAATTAGTAAGTTCTTGTAAACTTTTCTATTGATAACTAGTTCATTAGCAAAATCAGCAAGAGAAATACCTTTGAGCTGCCCTTTCTTCAGTACACGATTGATTAACCACAGTTATTCCATAATAAAACAGATGGCGCTGTATAAAATTTGACATGACTTGTTCTTACACATCGCGATAGGTGGCGCTACTAGTATGTAACACGAGCCAAGTTGATGAAGGTTGCAATTGAAAATGATGCAATTTTCTAAATAACACTGATCATTGAGGCAATAATAAATTACCCTCAATGAGCGCTAGACGTGTTATTAATTGCACAAATAGATTTTAAGTAGTTTCTTTGAAAAATAAGGTCGTTGAACTTAACATTACCAATATTGATTTATTAAACTACTAAAAGTATTTTTCCTGAAGGTATTTTTTTTGCATAAAAATATACAGTGCTAAGAAAATAAATTTCAACCCTGAAGAAACATTTCTACACATAAAGGTTTTTTTCTTTTTTTATTTATTTTTCCATAATTATCAAATCTGCTGCAACTAGTTGTGTTGCATATTAATAGCATTACCTAGACCAAAAAGAATATAATCATCAGATTGTAAGAAACATCGGGCGCAAAAATAAGCTTTGGAGATGCTGGGATTTGAACCCAGGACTTTCAGCATGCGAAGCAGACACTCTACCACTGAGTTACATCCCCGATGAAGTAGGTGCCTGAATTGGCCATATTGAGTCTACAATAAACAATTATTTGACACTATTTAGTTTCACCCTTTTTTTCAGTGAATCCTCATGGATCCTCCATCTTGGAACGCTCGGGGCGTAGGGGGTAGGTTGTTTTGTCCCGGAATAATACTTATTAAAGGTTTACCAACGGTGTAAAACTTCACGTGGTTCACGTCACAAATCTATATTAGTCGAGATATTATGTACTCCGTAAAGGCCATTTATGACGTATTACGACCAATTTTTGATACCTTCACATTTGGTTGTTTCCATTCCTTTTGAAAGTCCTAATTAAATTATAAATAGTTACGTCAGATAGTAATAACCACGCAACAACATAACGTATATGGCGGTTATTCGACAAATTGTGTATTTAATATTTTAAAGGCAAAAATATAATTTTCATTAAACTCAATGTTGACAAGACAATAAAGGAGAAGGACCATCGAATATTGTGATCCAAGTAACCATTCACCAATCTTAATAAAGCAAGACCAGGCCACAGATAAACCATGTGAAGTTAAATCCGGCCACACTGGAGTCGACAAGCATTTGACCGTATCTCCGTACATGGTTTATCATTGCCTACATTCTAAAAAGTTCAATTATTGCCGCTGAGAAATGTTTTTGCTGTGTATGGTATTACTAAAAGCAACTAGGCTATCTATATGGCAACAAAACATTTCTCAGCGGTAATAATTTAACTTTTTAGAATGTAGGCAATGTTACAGCATTTGACGGTACAGCAGTAGTATTTGTATGGACTAGATTGTATTTGTAGGCGCCATGCAGCCATAGCAACCGTGCCCCCGAGATGTCTGCTCTGGCAGGGCTGCATCATCCTTAAGGCAGGTTAGGCAACTGCCTAGCGGCCCCTCATAGACCAGGGGCCCCGCGCAACGAGAAAAAATATATTGAAAATGTTAAAAACGAAAACGTAATGTAGTCCGGCCCTGCGCTCAGGTGTGGCCGGGGTTTATTAAGGATGGGGAATCTTCACCAGAACTTGACAATTGCGGTTGACCTATAGTCGTCAACTTAACAACAAGAGAAATGCCTAACGGTGGGTATCCGACCATTGCTTTGGTTCACTTACTAACCTATATCACAGATGATATACCTAATACTTACGTCCTATATAGGTATCCATTTGAGTACTTAGGTACATACGTCTAGAATGAAGGATCTCCAAGCAAACACTTCCGAAGTAATTTCTCGAATTATTTAAAACATTTCTCTCACGTTTCTGTCATTGAGATAAGTTAATATTTCGCCATTAGATCTCATAAATGGTTTGTGGTTAGATAATTTCATTTGAGATATTTTAATATATTACACAATTAAACTGATGGATCATTTCGAGAAAGCGTGCGAGTAGTCACAGGTATTTACTATGCGTGTAGCCTTCAGGAGGCCATGTTGAATTTTATAATTTACAGCTATTATGGCTACTTAAGTATGTATACCTATTAAACGAAATAATAACTATGTAATTATGTAGTATAATTTATACCACAAGGATTATTGAAAAAGAATCTTAAGCAAGTACCTATCAACAAAGTTGCTTCTGTTCTTTGTTGCCAAACAAAGAATGTAATAGATAAGTAGGTACCTGCATTTTTAACAGACACGTTACAAAAACCTAGATTATCACTATTATTAAACTTTACTTTGGCTTATTCAGTCTTTTAGCACTTTTTTTCTAACTATTGACGTTGAAAGCTGTGATAGGTCTTATTAGGTATACATTGTTCATCGCCTGGTAGTATGTAATGCACTAGGTACTATATATTGAGTAAAGCTGAAGGGGTTATAAAGCTGAGTTTGTTTGTTTGTTTGAACGCGCATATACGGGTTCGAATTGAAAAATTATTTTTGTGTTGGATAGTCCATTTATCGAGGAAGGCTATCGGCCCATGCGAAGCCGGGCCGGGTCGCTAGTCGTTAAATACAATTTACACTTTGACAAGTAGGCATAATTTGCCTAAATTGCCCAATTGTGAAAGATTTACAAATTTCATAAATTCTTTACTGTAATAATCCATACTTATCCATTATTATAAATGCGAAAAGGGGTTTGTAAGTATGTTCACGGCTAAATTACTGAACCTATTTTGATACAATTTGGTACCTACAGACTAAATTTGAACCCCAATAAAGGATAAAGGCTACTTCTTCTTTATATAACTGATGATTTTAAAAGAGTGTTTATGGAGTTTCTTGCTCGTTCTTCTCCATAGAAACCTACTGTTTGGAACGAGCAACTAGCTTCAACTTTCTGACTGACTGACTCTGACAATTCAAAAGTACCCTGTAAATGGTTTAATTGAAATAAATAAATAAAATAAAATAAAAATGTATTTATTTCAGTAAATCTTTACAAGTAAGTTGCCGGGGCTTCCCAGAAAGTAATCAAATGACACTTGTGTTGGGAAAGCCTCGCTCTTCCGTTGTAAACATAAATTTAGACTTACTAGACTAACAATATGAGCAACAATAATATTGCGGTAAGTACCTTAAAAACTAAAAAGAAGAAAAACAAGCGTAAAGTGTGTGTTTGTGTGTGCGTGTATGTGTGTGCGTGAGAGTGTGTGTGAGTGGGTGTATGTGTATGTGTGATGGTGAGCGAATGTAAGTGCGTGTGTGTGCATGGTTATTTGAATGGGTCACATATCCCTATTAATTCGTTACGTGTCTATGTGAGTGCATTACACATATCAAATTCAAGTTACGGTAAGCAGGATTTCCTCCACGTCTTCATAATTAAGAGTAAGGAGCCATTCAGTCAGATTTTCCTTACACTCGTGCAATTGCATGGAGTAAATATAATGATAGTATATATAAATGATTTTGAGTTTGAGTTTGAGTTTCTAAATCCGCAGTCTTTGTCCCCATTCGCGATAACGGACATTCACGCGGATGAAGTCTTGGGCAAAAAAGTATTTTCAAAAAAAAGAAAACCGCCTTCAAAAACTAAAAAGTGATAAATAACTTTAGCACAGAACACACATTACTTTACTTTCGGAAGTCGGTGGCGGTGGCTTTGTGTTTGTGGTTTTTATTGCCACCGACTTCCGAAAGTAAAGTAATGTGTTCTGTGCTAAAGTTATTTACTTATCACTTTTTAGCTTTTGGAAGCGGTTTTCCTTTTTTTTTTACTTTTTATTTTTCGCTTTTCGCCTTAACATCCAAATCCATTAAGAAACGGCGACACACTTAAAAGAGATTATTGTAGGTCCTCCAAAGATTGAAGAAACTAAAACGCCTAAGTTACTCTTTTTGGGACTTTGTTGATTTTCTCAAAAAGGGCTAGATCAATTTTGGTAAAATGAATATGAGACCATTTCGGAATAAACCCCTTTCTAACAAAAAAAGAATTTTGCAAATCCGTCTACATATGACAGAGTTATGCCCAAACATACTTACATAAAAAAAATATATATAAACATCCGAATTAATAACTTCCTCCTTTTTGAAGTCGGTTAAAAAAGGTGACATAATATTTATACCCTCGACATTCAGCGTAATCTGCGATAAACACAGATCTACATCTGTGGTGATTAAGCTGTTTCGGTGCTCCGTGACAAGTTAACAACCTCGACACTCAATAATCTGTCAATCAGGAAGAAGTTTACTACGGATTGATGGCTTGCGGGTCAAATGACTAAAAATAGAAATAATAATAAATTACCATAAAGTATGTTAATTTGCAAGGAAGTGCGGAAATAATTAAAGTTCCAGCTGTTCCGGTTTATATGAGAAAGGCAAGACAAGGTAGTCATCTAGAAGACTGCCTAGTCATTAACTAAGTTGTTAAAGTTCATTGTACAGTTTACAGTCATGTACTTTTATGTTTATCGTAATATTATGACAACGTAAATCGTATGGATTTTATTTCAAGTTTAAGTACCTATGAAGGTTTTATCATTTGTAATATTCTGTTATAGTCTACTTTTTGTGAAAGTATTCATTTAGGATTATTAAATGAATCCAGAAGTTACACCTATGCATGCAGTAGGTAGGTCCATCTATAAACTTTTGTTGTCAAACATTTGAAAGGTAATAGGGAACATAATGCCTACGGCTCTACAGTTAACTCATAAGTCTTTGTTGGCAGATTACCCAATGCAATTGAGGTTAAAATAAAATAAACAAATTGTTTAAAATAAAACAGAACTGTTGCTTGCGAAATTTCTAACAATGTGTCTCCTACATTACATGTACTTGGTTTTTAAAGCGTCCAGGAAGCAATCGGTAATATCATTCAATATAACCGAGTTTATCTATTCAAAGGTAATTCTAACCTCCATCGACCCCTCTTTATTGTGTATATAAAATATGTAAATTCATTTGTTTTGAAACTAATCCACCTTTTGGACTTCGCTCGTAAGTAAATCACTTTGTACTTGCATACCGTCTTCTCTACCTACCTACTTACATACACATGTGCTAAGCTAAATATTGGCATGCAAACACTTTGGTATGAATTAACTTTGTTGTGTATATTTTAAATTACGTTGTTGAATTGCGCTCGTAAATAAGGGAAAGGAGTGACAATGTGGGAGAGAATATTCATCATCATCACTGCAAGGGGGGTTCAGCCGTAATCGCCATGCTTGGCCAATGCATGTTGGCGATCTCAGTAGGTGTTATGGTATTCAGAAGGAAGCTGCTGCCCATCCTATGGTCAATTCCCGAAAGAGAATATTGGTGATGTTTAATGAACCACTGATGTCTATTTTACTGTTTCAGGATATGCAGGTTATGCCATTCGTGTTCTTTCTAGGTTTGTAGGTACACGAGTGCATTGGAGTCACATCGTCTCATGCTCGTATTCCATGAAAAGACGTTTCTTTTCCCCGCAAACGTCAGAAATCCGAAAAGCTGGTGCTATTTATGTGCTTGAATTAAAACCGAGCACACTAGTATAGCACTCTGGTTTGTTAACTACTCCGTGGTTCTTAACTTATTATTGAGATGACGATGACGTGGGTAGTGTTTTATGAATGTTTGCTATTCGATACTATATTTCACGTATTTGTTTGTGGCGTAGGTGGGTGGATAAACTGTGACTTGCAAAGCTATCGAGGAAAACCGAATGAAAGAAAATATTTACAAAAATATACTTTTTATGCTTTGATTATATTATATATAATGTCTAGATGGAGCGTCAAGTGCACGCAAATGTGTCAAAAAGTGTCAGCCAACTATTGGCTGACAAGTGCTTATATAATCAAAGCCCAAATGCGTAATAATAATAATAAATGATTAATATATGTATAATAATATTAATTTATGTATAATTATATACATAATTGCTTATATAATCATTATTTACGCACACAGAGACGTAGATGCACAGTGTAAAACGACGCCTGCACGCACACATACTTGAAATTGTTCATTCGTTTTCTTTGTTATGATTGTAGGGCGACGCTCCATCTAGACATTATATAATCAAAGTTTTTATGACAGGTTGTAGGTTGTGTGGTTGTTGTTGATGCTGATCCTGATGAATATCCGTACAGTAGGTCGATTCTGTAAAATTCAAACAACAAGTCGCATCTCACATCGCAATTCACTCTCACTTCGCATAAGGTTCAAAATGACTTTGATATATTTGACACTTTGAATCGGATTCGAGTGCAAAGTGAGCGTCGAAGTGACGGGGAAATTACCTTACAGAATGCCACTTCTTACGTCATCTCATACTTTATCTGACAAAATCTCCCTTTCAATTTAGTTCAACTCGCTGACACGCTCGCAAGGGTGGCGCTAGTGTAAATTCGAATTATCAGCCGAGGGGTCCATATTGGCTCACCTAAAGTTCTTTACCCGAAATTGTACTTCCTAAGGATTTGTAATCCGAATGATTACTCTTCCTAAAATTTTTCATCCTAAAGTTTTTATTCATACTATTTGTAGTGCTACCGGCGATGTTCATAACAGTCATGTTTCCGAAAATTGTTATTAATAATATATATATATTTAAACTCCTACTGTTTTTTATCATAACGCTTCTGTCCCTAAACATAATTACCATAATATTTTCACTCATACTCGGAAAGAAACATTTACCAAGAGTAATAAAAAATATATGTGGGTAGAAGATGATATTTATAGTTTTAATTTGAGGGTATGATTATTATATATATTATGGGTATGCTTTACATAACGTACTGAGTTGTGTCTATTGCTAAGTTCAAACCTACTGCGCGTGCGTGCAAGCAAGCATGCAGCATGCAAGCAAGCAAGCATGCAGCGGGCAAGCAAGCATGCAGCATGCAAGCAAGCATGCAGCGTGCAAGCAAGCATGCAGCATGCAAGCAAGCATGCAGCGTGCAAGCAAGCATGCAGCATGCAAACAAGCATGCATCATGCAAGCAAGCATGATTTCTGTCACGGCTCCGGCGTTGCGGGGCTCCGGCGGTCCCACGCGAGCTTATCGTCGCAGATGGTATTCACGCTCACCACCGCAGCTTCCGCAGCGGCGGCGGGCGTTAAAACCACCTGCTCCTCAGCTCGCGGGCCGCCTCGCCCCTCCGCGCCTACGCGGATTTAAATGACACTCTAGGGGTAGGGCAGACAAGACTACGTGGAGTCGGTTTCGCAGCGATTCGTTTCTGTCATTAACTTTTGTAGCACAACATATTCACTTTTTACGACAATATTTTAGTTTTTGTCTATTTGTTTATTTTTTTTTTTTTTTCCATTGAAATAAATTCAATGGAAAAATACACTGAACATACAATATTCGTTGAAAAATAATTCTACTGTTTGATAAGTTTGTTAAACAAAAAAATGTGAATAAAAATTCATTGAATTGTGTTTCTGTGAAATATGTTTCATTGAAGTAAATAGTCTTTGAAACAATAATAGTCGAAATTACAAGAACCAAATATGATATGAAACATTTTCTGGAAAACGAAATTCTATGAAATTTCTATTTGCGAAACAAGGGGACACCGTTATAAATGTTATGTAAAAATAAAGTTACGTTAAGTTTTTTGTTTAGATTTCTTTTAATAATTAAAAGAAATCTAAACAAAAAACTTTCTTTTTGTTTCGCAAACAGAAATTTCATAGAATTTCGTTTTCCAGAAAATGTTTCATATCATATTTGGTTCTTGTTCTTTATTTAAACAAAAAAGATATGACTTTGAATAATTGTGTAAAAGATGGTTATGTTGCGAAAATATAGGAAAACAAATAAAAGCATAATAGATGTTTATTGCTACTGACATTATAAAGTTGAATGCTTCGGATTATGAACATTAGAGACAGAGTAGTTAGGAATTGTGATTGTTAGGATGAAAAATGTTAGGAAGAACATTTTCGGATTTCCAATTATCGGAGTTTAAAATTTAGGTGAACTTTGGCGCACCCATTCGAATTATCAGCCGAGTTTTTAGAACGCCATTCAAGAAACTCACAGCAGATTCAGATTCGAAGTTCAGAATGAGGTCTTACAGAATCACACCCCAGCACATCGTTTTTGAGATTAGCCCGTACGAGCACAATCAACTTTAATTTATAATAGGTAGTGATAGTGATTAATTTCAGATTTCCTCACGATGTTTTCCTTTAATTTGATGAATAAAGAATACAAATGAAAAACATGTCTATTCTGATAGGCACTAAATTCAATTTACCTACTCAACGATATGATGATGTGACATCGCAATAGCCACAAACATGGTATCTCTGACAACGGTATCACAATCACAATACTCGTAGTAAAGCTATTAAAACTAAAAGGTGGCAAGGAAGAGCTATTAAAGTAGGCAAGAAACAACTTGCAATCAGATATGTAGGATTGTGGGTTATTGGAGACCGGTATGTATATGTACCTTAGTGGGTACTTGACGGGTTTAGACTATTCTTTGTTCACTGGGCCAGATTACAGGCTGTTATATAAGATGAAACTCATTTTTTGTTCAATTATCTTGCAACTGTTGGTTTTGTGCGCGTGATTGTGTGTGCTAAATGTGTTAAGTCTCTTGCGTCTGTGCTGTACGTCTTGTCTTGCGTTGTATACTACTGAATAGAATTTGCATGCAGTTGTCGAAAAATAAATGTACTTTAAACAAATAAAAAAGTGTATAAAATTAATAAATTATGTATTAAGTATGTATTCGGAATACAAAGTAGTTGCATGTAGCGACACATCACAGACGGCGATTTTCTCTTCATAACGTAGGTACTTATATAGTTATTAATTAAAATTTATGTTTAGTTTTGATGGAACTACTTACCTACATTTATTTTATTTAAACTTTATGCACAAAGGTACAAATGCGGACTTAATGCCATTGGCATTCTTTAACAGTCAACCAATGGTTTGAGTAACTGGGGGGTATAGGTTCCGGTTAGACTTGAAGCCGATCTCGAAATAGCTGGAAAAAGACTTGGCAGACGATCATTCCTAGGTACAAAGCAAATATTTGCGAAAGGTGTACATATTTATAAAAAAACGTGAACAAAATTCATGTTGTTTGCTTCTCCATTGTTAGTTATCAACATTGTTAATTAAGTACATACTTATCTACGTAATTTTCGCAATTTATTCTATCTCCAGAAGCTTCTATATTCTAATGGCACCAATTATTTCGTTCATGTATATTGAGGATGTTGTGTTCGTTTATTTTAAAACTGTTGCATGGAGGTACTCTCTTGTACCTACCTATGCGTTATAATAAAAGTAATAGTAAGATGTCTAATAGGACTCTGCGGTCCCCATGGTCCCAGTTAATGAAAACACATAAAATTAAAAAGTTAAAAAACCCACAACGCAAAACATAAAAGCAATTATTTAAAAAGTAAAAAATAATATGTTTTGTTGAGCCATCAAATGTTTGTTCGTTGAAATGGCGCTATAATGTCGCGGCGGGGTACCGCGTAAGTCAAATCTCATTGCAAATCCATGAGTTTGCTATTTTACCTATTTAGCTATTGCTGACTTAGCGATATGTCGAAGTGAGTGCGACAGTACGAGATTTATCTCTCTGCATCTTAAAATTGAGTAGCGTTTGAGTATTTGGTCATAGGTGTCTAAAAGGGTTCAATTTCTTTGATGACGTCAGCGTTTTGTCTGAGGTAGGTATACAGGACTAAAGGAAATAAGTAGATACTTATTGTGACAATTTAATCTGATAATTTGTAGCACTACCAAAAAAAAAATTATAATAACAAGACTTAATTTAACAACCATATATATTACCATTTAAAAATATTATTATAAGTATCCTACTGCCTACTATACTATTTTAATGCGAGTTTGTGAGCATAGATTAATGTTTGTCACTCGCTTCCACAACAAATTACTGAAAGGATTTTGATGAAATTTTATACCTATGCATATGCACCAGAATAATACACAGACTATAATTTCTAAAGATATTGTGTAATATGGCCGAAAATGTAAAGTAAAGTAAGTCGGAAAATTTCATGTCATGTTCAGCTTGGGAAGTACTAATTCCACTCGAGTGGAGCTAGTTATTAATAAATTAACCAAAACTATGAAATGAATAAATAGCAAATTCAGTTGGCAAAAAAGTGACGTCACATTTCATTATAAAGCCCTAACTTCACAAACTCTACACCTTACTTAAAATATGTGGCTTGGCCGTTTCGCTACCATCACATAGGCGTAAGGAGAAAAATTTATTCGCTGTTCATTACTTTTCCGTTATACAATAGTTCTTGTAGTAACGAAACGGCCAAGTTACATATTTTTAGTAGGGTATAGAGTTTGTGAAGTTAGGGCTTTTAGAGGTAGGGCATGTAGAGTTAGAAACTTTGTTCTACATGAGATAACTTGTAACTGATAACTTTTTGACAGTGCGAGCCATGTGGCTTGAGTGGCTTCGTCTTGGCAACATTTTACATAAAAATAATGTTTTGGTGGGATTATTTTATCCTGACAGCCCACAGGAGAACTGTCAAATTATTGTTAATTCGAAAAGAGTTTAAGTTTATATGTCATAATTCAAACCAATACAAATAAGGTTGTATTTCTCTTGTCGGCTATAAGTCTCTACACTCTCTACAGTACTGTAATAGTTGAATGCATTTATCATACATCTAGTACCTTTAACTATATGGCTTTGTCGGAACACTCTGGCAGAGAGAAAGATATTTAATGTTAGACCCTTAGACCCTTAAAGTGGTTTATATATGACATATGGAACTGACACTCGGACCACTGTCAGAGACAGTTGTAGTATTGTTAGTTTATCTGCAATAAGTGAATCATATAAATATTCCTTCTTTAACTTATCGTAGTTTGTTCCCGTACTTAAAAACCTCTTTTAATACACAAGGAACTACAAATGACACTGTATTATGATAATTCATATGTAAATGTGTCTATGGACTATGGAGTAAGCTGATGGGAAGCTCAGCATAACAAATTATCGCTTTATTTATCACGATGAAAACGTCACATCTGATGAAAATTTTCCGTGAATGAAATCAATGCATGGTTCATTGTACGTTACCATTTAACAGATGAGCAATAAATCGATAAAACAAATATTATGTTGAAGAAACTTATTAGCACTGGAGTAACAAATCCTAGTGCAGGATTATAAAGTATGTGTGATTGAAGTCATTAAAAAGCAAGACTAAGTAACGTAGGTAGGTGTCATAAAACTGCTGTCCTTTTTGGATCCAAGACAGTTGAGTCGTTTCATCGTTGCCTCGGCGTTTTTCTGGTGATCGCTTGTCCCAAAAAAGGTGTAAAAAAAGTATTGAAATAACTCTGCTTTGACTTATCGTTTGAAAGTAATAGCTACGAGTTGCAATAAAATAAATCGAGTGGGCGTGTAATAGAAATCATTTATTGGTTTAATAAAACAGTAACAATATAGTGAACACTGTCCTTGTCTGTGTTAGCCACTACGGGGTGGAGGATATGAGAATTTCCACACGACAAAAAAAAATGTTTTTCTGAAGTCTTGCCTTTTCACATCGTGCCATATGACAGCACCCTAAGTCGTAATTCTCACAGCATCCGGTACATGTGAACTCGCCAAATCTGTCATCATTTTGTCATATTTATTATTGGATATTATTTGATCCACGTAATCCGCGCACCACGTTTTCTGACATGCTTTGAATGTTACCATATGGATGAAAATTTCAGGCGAATGGGTACTATGGACGTTCGCATTGTACCTATTTAAATGTTTAATTTTTATTTGGAATTAAACAATAGGATAGGTAGGTACTAGGTTATACATAATGATTAGATTATGTCATGGAATTATTCACTAAAAGAATCAATTTGATAGTTATTATTTATTTTAAAAATATTACCTGAAATTTGGGATATTTTAAACCTTGTCGCTCAGAGACCTGTTAAATTAAGCAAGTTCAAAGCCACAGTTACAGTGAAATGAGTGGCGCGGGCGACGCTCATTGCATGCACAATAGTATTTTGCAACAGGAAAAACCTGTGATGTAACATCGCGCGACATCGTACGATTCGTCCAGTCAGTCAGGACGAGACAACGATACAGTCGTGACTAATGTTACAGAAATTCTTTGAGAAATTCACACATTGTTGATTGGATTCGAACATAACATTTTTCAATTACCGCAATCAATTCAATCGCACACAACTCGGCCTCGGCAGTGCAATCGCCACTTAAGCTTCGTATTTGTATGAGAAACTTTTTGCCACTATATCTCATAAATAAACTATTTGAATCTTAGTTTAATGGTTTTATCCTTAAACATTATATTAAAATTTAGAATCGGCAGACATTATTAACACCTATTTAAATTAGATTTTGTGGAAAAGTCTTACTTAATGAGGGACTTTCTGGGAAAGCAAGAACTGACATAAAACGGTTGAATGAATCATATATTGCACAACCGTTCAGGGTGAAATAATTACTTCAATAATACGATGAGGAAGGAAAATCTGCGCAAAAAAAAAGGTTTCATTCAGCAAGATTGAATGAATCGCATATCGTAATAACAACCAAGGATGAACGGTAGAATAGATAAATACACAGCGTACAACAGTCAGTACTCAGGTACTAATTAAGATGGCTTTAGCCTCACCTCATTATTGATGTCGACACAGATTCTATGATGACTATTACGATATCAGGGGCATCAGGCCATTACGCATTTACTACGTCCATTGTTTACTGCAGTCTGTACTTTTTTTTAATGAGGGAAGGAAAATTTACTTCCTTCCTAGAATTCTTCCACATTTTGTTTGGTTATTTGCATTTAATGCTACATTTTGGTTTGTTTTCTAGTCGCCAACTTTGTGATCTTCGTGTAGCATGTCACACCCATATCATGTTCGTCCTTCCTCTAATTTTCCAATCTAGTGGTAGTCGCATGATCGCATCCAAGCGATATGGTGCGATACGACCGGATCGAAAGTTCTGGAGGCCACTGAATTGGATCAACGTTGCCCCAACATAAACTAGGTCGTGAAATGAGCGTGGCTTTGTGCCCGTGGGAAGTGGAGATTACTGGCGCCGCTAATAGGGATGTGGATGCCTCTTTTGTGTGCATCGTACGATGCGGGCGACAACGGTTAACTGTCAATAATTGAATCAGAAACGTTCTTGAATGACGCTACAGTTTTTCTAAAGAAGTGGGCGGAGCTTCAATTGAGATGGAGTAAATTGGGATCTTATGACTAGGTTTATGGTTTCGATGTTTAGCTAGTTGATATTGGTTTATAAATTTTACCTTATTACCCTGTTACTTAACGTCGGCTGCTCTTTACTCTAAACTGTAAAAACGTTTTCTCTTTCTTTGGTTTTTCCACTTTCGTGATCTAAGTGATGCTAGTGTCAAAATAATCGCCACTGAGATCCATCGTTCCAAGAAGCAATTTATTATAATTTATCTGGTAATAACACTGTTTAATTAATGACTTCAACGTTATCTTCAACGTAATTAACAGGTATGCATTTAAATATCTCGTTGACACGCCATTATTCACACAGAAACATTATCGTTAGATTGACATACATCGCTGTCGCTGTCGGCGAATCTAGAAGTAATCAAAAGACATCGATTATGATAGTAGTTAAATAAAACCGGTATCCTATCGAAATCGAATTTTAATGTTCTGGGTACTTTTACCAAGAGATGACAATGAACCAGTCAATGTCATTTTTTGGATGAAGCAGGGACTGAATTGCAACATAAGAATAAAAGCTATCATTGTACAAACTTTCTCTTTCTTTAATATCGTGATGGTGATGACCCTGTGGTTAAGGCACATGCACTAGGGTCCGCTATCGCACACGAGGGAACCAATAGGTAAGACTGTTTTAAAGGGAATTGCTCAGTTTGTTGGGGGGCTCTGGCCTTGGCGAGGACATTAACTCTAAAAAGAAATAAATTCTGATTCTATTATTTTGTACCATATAGACACTAAATAACATAATAAGGTTGCAGTAAGTTGAAAAAATAAGCCCAAACCAGCATGCGAAATATTGTGACCTTTTGTGTGTGAATTCGAGCCAGAATTGTGGATTAGACCGGGTTTGAGATCTAAAATAGCGACAGGGTCAACGCTAGAAGCAGATTCGGTATCCAAGAGTAAGGCCCGGTCTTCGTGATCACACAATTTATTATAACAGAAACAAACGACGCTGAAAAAATAACCAAAATACATTCATTCACGTACGATATAGTTTTGTTTGTTCTATTATCGAAACGATTGCGCCCTATTTAGCTCTCATATTTAACACCAGTGTAACCAAGGAGTCTTTCCGGATCTGATGAAACACAGTAAAGTAGTACCATTGTTCAAATCCGGTGATAGTAAAGACCCCAACAATTATAGGCCTGTGTCGATTCTACCAGTTCTCAGTAAGGTGTTTGAAAAGTTAATGCTCAATCAAATGTACAATCACTATAATAAAAATTCCATCTTTCATGAACAACAATACGGTTTCACCAAAGGGCGTTGTACAACTGACGCCGGTGTCACCCTAATAAAGAACATTTTTAGCGCTTGGGAGGAATCACAAGATGCCATTGGAATCTTTTGCGACCTCTCAAAGGCGTTCGATTGCGTTGACCACGAGACACTATTGCTGAAACTGGAGCACTACGGGATTAATGAAGTATCTCTTGATTTACTAAGGTCATACCTGAGGGATAGACAGGCAAAAGTTCAGGTTAACGGTGTGAGCTCATTGGGGTCTAAAATGACTATGGGCGTTCCTCAAGGCTCAATATTAGGTCCATTTCTATTCTTAGTCTATATAAATGATTTACCCCTAATTACTTCAAAATCAACCGAAGATGGTGTTATTTGCCGATGACACTTCATTGATTATTAAAATAGACAGACGGTGACAACATCTTGACGACGTAAACGACGCTATCCATCAGGTTCAAAATTGGTTTACGGTAAACAATTTGGTAAAATGTATTCGATTCATTTTACCAAATGTTAGGAATAGCAATTGTGACATCATTCTAAATGGAGAGAAACTGGAATTTTATAGTCAAACGGTTTTCCTAGGAATCACGCTAGACGAGAAATTACAATGGGGACCTCACATAACATCTATTGCGGGGCGACTAAGCTCCGCGGCTTATGCTGTTAGAGAGATAAGATAGTTGACAGATGTAGAAACTGCGCGTATGGTCTACTTTAGCTACTTTCACAGCATTATGTCGTATGGTATTTTTCTGTGGGGTCGGGCTGCCGAAATTGAATCCATTTTTATCTTACATCTTACAAAAAAGAGCTGTTAGAGCCATTTATAATCTACGTCGCCGCGATTCTCTTAGGGAACTATTTAAAAATATTAATATAATGACAGTGCCTTGCCAATTTATCTATGAAAATATTATGTACGTCAGAAAAAAACCTACATTTATTTAATAAAGTTAGTGATTGACATAATATTAATACTAGAAACAAAGACAAAATAACTCAACCATATTTTAGATTGTCTAAAGTTCATAAATCTTTTATGGGATTCTGTGTTAAGTGTTATAACAAAATTCCTAGTGATATATTGCAACTTAATGAAAGAAAATTTAAAACATACATTAAAAGTACACTCTGTAAACAAGCATATTACAGTTTAGAGGATTACATCCATGATAAGAATGCTTGGAAACATGCTGGTCCGGGCTCCATAGGACAATCTGCAGTCTAGACAAAATCAAACTGATTGCTAATTAAAACTACTTAATTTATACTTAGTATATACATTATATTTAATTCTTGCTTTGGTTCAAACACTGGTTCATTGGTTCATAGTTTGTTGAAATGTATGGAGTGGTTGTTTACTTTTACAATAATTGTAAATAATAATATGTGACTTAACTGTCATTCTTTATCTTGTAATACTTTGTACATACTTCAATATAGTGATTTTATGCAAGGTCCATCGTATTCACGTTTAGTTGTATAACTGTAAACTGTAAATGCAAAATATTGTACACATTTATTTTTAAAAGAGTAAGTATGGAGCTTCTTGCCCATTCTTCTCCATACAAAACTACCTTTTGGAATGGGCAACTAGAATCAACTTTATATTTTTTTATTATGACGTCCAAAAGTGCCTTTTTAATGGTCTAATTGAAATAAATGATTTGACTTTGACTTTTGTTGTCATTGTTGGTTGACAGACGATACCATCGGTGTTGTAAAGTAAAAAAAATATTTTGTCAGAAATAGATTTACGGATTTGATAATGAAATCGACAAATATACAACTAAATTACATAGTGTGGTTACCCAGAATCGCCCCTGCAAGGCTACAAATAAAATGGCGGTGGTTTGTGCGTGCAATGGCGAGATTACTTATTAATACAGCTATTTTTACATAATACTTTCCTGCAACGAGGATTGCATCAATAATTGTTTACAAATTAATTATGTCTATTCGTAAAAATATTTTTCATTGAGCAACTTGTCCACGCTAGGCCGAAATTGGCAATTCCCTTTTTTATGTACTTTCTACGTTTATCTTGGATATCACTGACATCGGTGAAGATTAACATCGTGAGGAATTGTGAACTTATAATTAATTTAAGTCTGAAATTGCCAGTCCGCCTTGAGCAAGAGTAGTGATCAATGCTTGTACAGACAGCGTCATCAACTGCTTACCCCCACGCATTAATATTTCTTCGGATAAGGGGCAAGTAGTTGATGACGCTCTGTAGAGTAGAGACTTTTGCGTTGCAGTGTGACAAAGCATACTTCAGGGCCTCAAGTCTGCTATTACAATAGTGTCAGAATGGTCTATTATTGATTTCATAATTGTTCATTTTGACAAGTTTGGTAATCTACTAATATAATGGCGTCACTATGACTTTCCAATGGTCAACCACTGACACGCCATTGAAAGAAATTATTTAGAATGGTAATCTCGTACAAAATGAAAACTGAATGACTGATTCGGCGGTAATCTGCTAAAATTTTGACAGTTCCTTTGATCAGTGACCTACCATTAGAACGTCATTGTGCAGTCATTGCTTTTAATTCGACCGACCAAAATGATCGACCATTATGAATTTAGCAGATTACAAACTTATAGCAAAATGACAATGGGATCGTGTTGGAATGACGAAATTATAAAAAAATTGCAGACTTGGCCCCCAGTTCTTTTGTAGAAAAAGAGACAAGAGCGTTTTGCAATTATATAGTTGATGTTACACGTGTTGTTGATGACTTAGCATTTTATTTAAATTTCTATTAATTTTAGTTACAATATATGGCCACCAGTTACGCCACATCTTCAAAAAATAAGTTTTTGTTTGACAAATATGGCTGACTACGGTTCTCGATGTTATTGTGGATATCATTATTTGACCAGACAGGGTGACACCAAACTGCAAAGTGTGAAATATGCTAATAATTGTTATGCTTCACGCGATTGAAGATCATGGAAGTTTCGCTTGAATTTTGTTCATTTTACCTGTAGTATAAGTTGGTTGTCTACTATCTTTTTATATCTTATATCTATGTTGTCTACCATCTACAACCAGCTATGTTTCCTGTTGAAAATAATTACTTATCACTTTGGGGCAATCGTTTATTCGTTCATCATGTTGGCAAGTGCAAATGAAGAGAGAACCACAAACTATACGTAATTAAAAACGATGTTAACAATTAACAACAACACTGATTACCAACAATAGTAGTCAGCCAGTCAGGTCACAAGTTCGAACGACCAATGTCATCGAGTTAAGGTTCATTTATTTACAAACAATCCCCGATGCTAGCAGGTCCTGCATTGTGTCGGTGTCATGGAGGGGCGCGACCTCTGCGCGTGCATAGCGCGCGCATCCGAAGTTGCGCCACCGACAACATCGGCACTTGGCGCACCCAGCGTTCGATTTGTGGGGACGAGTGCCTCTATGTGATCGGGGTTTAAATTTGAAGTATGTTTGTATTTGACAGGAGTGATGAATGGACTGACCCGTTAACTCAAGCGGTTTTCTATTATATCGATTGTTGGAACAATCTGGCCGTTATTTCCCTAAATAGTTACC
Source organism: Charanyca ferruginea (assembly GCA_947361185.1). NCBI lineage: Eukaryota > Metazoa > Arthropoda > Insecta > Lepidoptera > Noctuidae > Charanyca > Charanyca ferruginea. Next base: position 21,643,615 of record OX376058.1, on the reverse strand, counting down.
TGGATGTTTTTTTGATAAGGCTCTTTAACCTTGACCAACTTTGACAATAACGAGTTATTTCCGAGGCCTTGATTGACGTGTATCATACTGTTTTGGCGGTCAAGGTCAAGCTCAATTAATAACGTGTACCTAACCTTTTTACTTTTGTTTTTTTTTTTTTTTTTGAGAATCACAACATGTTCTTAGGTAAGTAGGTGTACACTTCGTACCAAAAAAACATACACAAATGATTTGCAGACTTCGAACACAATGCAAGACCGTAAGCTATTTAGAGAATTGGAATAAAAATAACACTTAAGGCGGAATCACGAATCAAAAAATACGAGTGTATTCGATCATTACGGATTCGGTGGCAAATGCTTCGCTGTCACTCTGACCTACTAAAGGACAAACAAAACCACTGTAGATCTATCAAAAGTACCGCTACATAATTGGTGTAGTAAATTGATTGTTAAATTAGGGCGGGTTGCTTCAACTATATTTTACTAACGGGTAATAGTAAAAAATGGCGCTAACTATCGTCAAACCAAAAAAATGGGTTGTTTCACAAAATGGTGGCCTTAATGTACGGTCACCAAAGGAGATAAGTATCCATGTCGCCGGAAACACTTGAAGTTTACTTAGAAACCGATAGGTTTTTATGAATAAAATAAAATACAATTTATAGAGAATAAACAGTTCAATGATTTAATAAAATTTCATTTGAAAGCCCTCATTGGTTTCTAAGAAATCTTCAACTATTCCCGACGACATGGATACTTATCTCTTTTGCGTACTGTACGTTAAAAAGTTACTATTACCATAACCGATGCTTCATTCACCAGTCAACATAATTTTGTGTTGTCAAACAGCTAGTAGGCACGCCAAACAACAAACTATTATGGACTCTCTTTTTGAATAACTTTGACTGACGGAATTTTTTGTCATGAAACAACCCGTTATATTTAACGAACGTTAAACATCTCACGTATTAGTTCCTCAGGCATGGAAAGAGGCCACCGTTATCGGCATTCCGAAACCAGGCAAACCCAAGTCTGATCCCACCAGTTACCGTCCCATTAGTCTACTCAATGTTCTAGGCAAAATCTACGAGAGGCTTATTTATAAGCGACTCAAAGACTTTGCCGAAGCAAAGAGTCTCATTCCCGACGAGCAGTTTGGCTTTCGAACCGAACACAGCTGCGTCCAACAAGTCCACCGCGTCGTCGAGCACATAAGCGCTGGTTTTCAGCGTGGCTTGATGACGGGTGCGCTCTTCTTTGACATAGCGAAAGCATTCGACAAAGTCTGGCACAACGGCTTACTATACAAGCTTTACCAACTCGGAGTGCCAGATCGTCTCGTGCTCATCTTGCGTGACTTTTTGTCGAATCGCACCTTTCGCTATCGCATCGAGGGTGCGCTCTCTTCACCCCACCCGATACGTGCTGGCGTCCCTCAGGGCTCCGTAGTATCCCCCCTCATTTTCACGCTGTTCACCAGCGACATCCCCAAAGATAAAAAGGCCCAGTTGGCTCTATTCGCTGACGACACGGCCATCTATTACTCGGGTCGTAACCCAGACTGCATGGCTCGTACCCTCCAATCCGCGGCAAAAGCCTTAGGCGCTTATTTCTGGAAATGGAGAATCGAGGTAAACCCCATCAAGAGACAGGCAGTACTCTTTTCCAAACCGCGTTCGTCCCCCTTTCTGCCCAGTCCGATAACCATGTTCGGTAAGCCTATCCCTTGGGAGAAGCAAGCCAAATACCTAGGTGTGATTCTAGACCACCATCTTACTTTCGGAGAGCACATAAAGACGGTGCGTTCGCGCGCCGCTTTCGCTCTCGGTAGGCTCTACTTCATGTTGAATGCACGCAGCAAATTGTCACTCAAGTGCAAATTGCGCATTTACACGGCGTGCATTCGTCCCATCATGACGTACGCCTGTGCTGTATTCGCACAAGCGAAACCATACCGTCTCCATAGGATGCAGACCCTCCAAAACCGTTTCTTGCGAAAAATCACAGGAGCCCCTTTTTATCTTCGCAACGAGAACCTCCATCTCGATCTAAAAATACCTACCATCCAGCAGTTCATGAAACGCTCCGCCAAGCGCTTCTTCGACACTGCTGAGAAGCACTCTAACCCGTTAATCGTATCGGCCGCCCGGTACACTCCCTCCCGTATTAGTAAGACTCGACGACCGAGACATACTCTGACCGACCCTGACGATGCTATTACTCTCCTCCAGGAGAGCAATAAGGCCACCAGTACAGTTAAGAAACACAGACACAGACCGCCGTCATTCCGTCCTCGCCGCCGAGGCCCGCCGCGATGACCCCGTACGTCCCCTCCCCGACCCTTGCTCGTGCCAGCCCGCGCCGCTGAGCCTGTAGTTTTAAATTCGTCCCTAAATAATGGAAATCCGATCCAGCCTGTCCCTTTGCTGTCCTCTCCCAGCGACGCCCTAAGCCGAGGCTCGTACCCCACAGGGGGTGCCCTTAGCGTGTAGTCGCTTAGTTTGTAAGCTTTTTGCCCTGGCTGGAGGCCCTAAAAATAATATTTTTTAAGGCACCACAGGAAAGTCCGGTTAAGCAGCCGACAACCTCCTAGGTTGACCTGCGAGATGCCAATCCGAAAAAAAAAAAAAAAAAATTCACGTATTAGTAACCAACTGTTTGAAACAACCCGCCCTTAGGCACAAGCAGTTATTTTAAACAAGGCAATAAAATACGCTTTGTGATGGGGGATTTTTTAAATTAAATAATGATGTGGCTAATTTTCACAGACAATTGGTTAACCGTAAGTACAGACGCCAGCACATCAAGCCATACCAAACTGTCAAATTTTCCCAATTGAATTTGAACCTTATACATTTGTAATAAAGTTGAAAATTTATCTAAGAAAGACAGATTGTTGGAGCTTGATGTGCTGGCCTCTGTACATATATTTTTGTTAAATCTAAAACTATTTTTGACTTTAACGAATATATTAAACTAGAGCCATTATATTATGTTGATCTGCAAAAATGCTCTTGTGGAATATTAGGAATTAACTTATACCAGCAATTTTGTACCACCAGAGTTAAGTAATATTTTAGAGGTCAAAAATGCTGTTTATATATTTTTGAACAACATATAGGTGCTCTGATTTTGATGGGGGAAATTAATAAGGAAGGAAGCAACCCTAACTGAAAAATAAAATAATGGCAACTTTTCACTGATACTTGTTTCTTTGCAACACACAAAAGAGACAAAAGGTTGTATCTCGACTTTTGATTTAAAATTTCATATTAGGTATTATCCTGCGGCGTTAGTCCCACGTATGGAGGTTAGAGTACCTCTATCCTCCATAGGCCTATGGAAATGTCATAGGCTGATTATACTTCCAATTTATTTATTAACTTGCAATCTCAGATCATGTTTTATAATCTGAGCTTGCAACTATCAAAGCTGGTGTTATTGTTGTGGTTACATTCTAGGTAGGTACTGACTTCCTCAATCACTGACTAAATATGACCAACGTCCTTCACAAATGTTCCATAAAGTTAAGTAATGATAAACATCTGCTTAAACATTCATTTTTCACATTTAAGCATGTCTTAACTTTAAGCAACATTTATAAGTAAGAGGGTATTGACGTGTGCCAATGGGTTAAGTAATGTTTCTGTGTCTAGCAATTTCTCGGAAATTCGTATAAAATTATTTATTCTAAAAATATCGATAATATTTCACATCACGAGATGTTGTTAGTATTTATTTATAAAATGGTTTTGTTATTATTAGCTAAATTAACATAATAATCTATATTTAGACTCACAACAGTTTTTTATAATGTGATTGTATAAAAATGGTGTGTACTTTTTTTAAGGATCTTCTGACGTCAAACAAACTGGTTTGACCCAATATGTAGGTACCACATACCGATCCGGTGCAGGTTCGCAGTTAAAAAGCGAAGTATTCTGAATTTAAAATAACGACCGTTCGAGAAGTAAGGTGCAGGCAGCTACAAAATATAGTTTTTAATTTTTTTTAATGAGTCCTAGCAGTCTACCGCTCATTATTCGTCTTGTTTTATCTTACATAATAAATTCTCACTACATCTTTTCAACGTCACGATTGTTCTAGAAAAACTAACAAATTGCGCAGTTTTTTTTATGGTTTTAATGAATTTATAAATAACATAAGGATGTTGACGAATTGGACAAGGGTGTGTAAATAGAATTTGAATAGCTTGTTTTGTAGTCCAAAATTAAATAGGTCGTTAAGAATTTTCCACAGGTGGCCACATTATTGACTATCAAAGTAGGTGCCAACTATCCGTTAGTCTTGAAACCACATACTTACTTAAACATTTTAAACAAATAGTTCTCGCGCATCACGTGAATGGTTCCTGACACTTAACAAATAGGTATCTACCTACTATAATTATGTCCTGTGTACCATATCAAATATATGTTCTACATATTTACTCATAATTTCCTCGAGCACGTAATAATAATAATTAAAAAGAAAACAAAGAATCCTCTTTGAAAGAGATAAAGAAGTGCTTATGTAATTTGGTGTTACAGTTGGCTTATTGTGAAAATATGATGTAATATTTATTTTGGACGCATGTGTAATAAATGAGTTCACTTGGTACTTAATGTCATTTCTCATCTGACATGTTTCAATCTATCTTTAAATGCGTAATATTTTACAGTGTCTACATTATAGTAGTCTTTGTGTGATGCGTAGATACTTTATAAAATTGTACACTTTGTGAATATCAATGGGCATTAAGTAGCAACACTGGCATTCATAAATTGTTTGCTAAAATGGTTAATGCGCAGTGTGCAGAAATTCTTCAACAAACATTACGGAGATTCGTCAATTTGCATATGGTTACTGTGAAGGTCGCTAAAACACGACGCACTGTATAATTTTTATCTTAAATGTTATTATAGTTTTGGGCTTTTTGTTGTGATGAGGCCACAATATACATAGCTTCCAGATGTTTGTAATAAGTATCTACTAATAACACACTTTTTTATTTCGCAATACATTCATAACAAAGTTTTTTAAGTACAGGGCAGGGCAGTCAGCTCTGTTCCATTGTTGTTACATGGCTAATCTTATTACCAAGGATGTTGTTTAAGAACAAAAAAATAATGGAGCTGCAAGCCGCGAGTTGCGAAGTGAAAATAATGTTTATTCTTACTCCTCCGCTGTTCTTTCCTGATCCAAAACATTTGAACCGTTTTTCGAAGACACGCCGAGCCATTGCGAGCGACTCATTGCCTTGGTGCTTTCTGGTGGTCGCCACTGTTCATTCTGGCTTTTAGGATTTGCAGTAACTGGATGGTGAGCTAAGCTACTAGCCGCAAAATACACCTTAATATCTCTTCCTTAACAACTATTGCATACCTGAAGGTAGGTATATTTTCAAAATCAATTTTTACGACTTTATAAATGGAAGCTTAAGATTACCGGTAGCAGACGAGCGGACCATAAATAACCTTTGAAAATCAAATAAAGTCACAATCATAGAGGAAATACTTAAGATGGACCTGCGCAGTTGTCAACGGAGGTCACAAAATATTTGTTTGTCGCAACCTCGTTTGTTGCGAAACCATGAAGAGAGAAAGTATGGACTATATGGTATCTATACCTTCCTCCTCTACTGATATGTGGTGTGAGGTGTACCGTTAGCGAACATCATCGGCTACAGGCGGAAGCGACGGCCATGCGACGAGAAACAGCTTTGTAATGTACGGTCAACTAAAAAGCTTGGTACACAGGCTGCAAGTAACAAAATGTTCCTTTTCAGCACGCAAAAGGCAATGGTATAAAAAATTTGTTAATCGATCAATGAAATTAGAGCATCAAAAGACATTACCCTTACCTAATATCCCGATAATATTTTGATAAATTACCTTTTTGACATATGATGCAGTCAGCCAAACTATAACAAAGACTGTGCTTAACTATTAAACACTCACACAACGCATTAAAACGTAGTTGAAGTCGCTGGCTGCATTCTTATTTATTTCGTTGAGTGTACATTGTACAGACAGATATGATCACATGACATAACATAGTTACTTCTTTCCTTTACATGTAGTGCTATGAACCTATGCAAAGAAGCGTAGGTATTGGAAGAATTAGCACGTAGAATCTATGTAAGCCTTGATGTCGACATGGCTTATGCAGTTAAAAATGACAACTTCATCGCTTCTTCAGTAAAGATAAATTGCAAAATTATGTACGTACATTTGTATATGTACCTACATAATTAAGCAATTTATCTTTTCTCTCCGTCCACCTTGTGGTGGACGAGGAGAAAGGTTCTTGAGTGGCAACCACGAACCGGAAGACGCAGCGTTGGTAGACCTCACACCAGATGGACTGACGACATCGTCAAGATCGCGGGTAACCGGTGGATGCAAGCGGCAGGTTGCCGCTCGTTGTGGCGCTCTTTGGGAGAGGCCTTTGTTCAACAGGAGATGTCTACCGGATGATGATGATGACACGGTGGATAAGACACCGTGACACAAACTTAAACCACAGATTCAGTAAATAATTGTAGACATTCAAGCGTTCATATTTTTGGGTTTTTTGTGCTTTTAGGGTTCCGTACCCCAAAAGGAAAAAACGGAACCCTTATAGAATCACTTTGTTGTCCGTCTGTCTGTCTGTCTGTCTGTCTATCAAGACCCTTTATCTCGGGAACGCGTGGAGGTACCGAGTTGAAATTAAAACCATATACTGAAGTCTACGGTCCCTTGATGCTGTAAAAAAAATCAACCCTCTATGTAAAAGTGAAAAAAAGATACGGCCGTTTATGTCGCAAAAAACGCATTTATAATATTAAGATGATCAAAGTATGGATAGTAGGTATGGATTGGTATAGAAGTATGGACCTACAAATATGTACGGAACCCTCGGTGGGCGAGTCCGACTCGCACTTGTTCGGTTTTTTTTTATTGGGACAACACCGCCATACTATTTCCAAACCACTGAAACTTCTGAAAGCCAGAATCACCAGTGGCGGCCACCAGAAAAGCGTCGAGGCAAAGAGCTTGACAAGTCAAGGAGAAACATTACAACTGTATTGGATCCCGCAACGAAATTGATCAGAAAAGAACAGCGGAGGAGTATGAAAAATATATTTTTCACTTTCCTCCAAATCAAGCAGGAGACAGAAAAGAACTAGACACAAGGGGACGTTTACAATAAATATTTGGGTTCATATGATCATCAGCTGTTTCTTTGAAAAGTTATTCCATTTTTAATAACCGATGAAAACGTTTAACGCTAAAGTCAAAGTTAAATCATTTATTTCAATTAGACCATTAAAGGCACTTTTGAACGTCATATTGTAAAATTTGAATGTAGTTGCCCATTCCAAATGGTAGTTTCGTATGGAGAAGAATGGGCAAGAACTAAGGGTTTTAGAATCATAAACTAAATCCATGGCAAAAGTCTTTATAACGAAGTATGTACCACCTTGTATAATAGGATTCGTAGGTACGCACGCACAAGATAGACACATGACTAAGTGAAGAACAAAGTTTCCCTTGGATGAGGAGGAGCGGTTTCCCCTGCAGGAGCGGTCGGACGGACGTCTCTTGGCTGGTATGATTCAATGATGTAATACTATTTACATAATGTACCATATGACGCAGACGGTGTGTGGTTTGGCACAATGCCACTAATGTACAGACGCCAGCACTTCAAGCCATACCAAACTCAAATTTTCTCAATTTAATCTGAACTTTATTGTTTTGCAATAAAGTTGAAAATCTTTCACAGAAATTTGACAGATTGGTGTAGCTTGATGCGCTGGCGTCTGTATCTATTTCTGCCACCCCAGTGCCTCATTCATTAGTCATTACTTGCACAATCTGCCTACTGCATGCGCGGAGGTCTTGTTTAATATTTTCACTTACTTATGCGATAATGTTGTAAGCATATATGGCCTTGATAACCTTTTACCAAAACATGGTGATACTAAATGTTAATCAATATTGATTGCATAATAGGTAAGGGAGGGTGTGGCTTTATAACAACGGTTGTGAAAAAGGTGCATCTTCCCAGTTCAGTTTAAAAATGAAAGATCTTTTTCTTTTCATCAGAAGTGAACTTTGACCACCACTTACTTTAAACAGTGAACTTTGCGAAATAAAATATTTGTTTTATTGATTTAGGCCAGTGCTGAGGCGGAAAATCGAATCAACAAATAAAAATATACCTAACTATTTCTGATAACTTTGAAATCCCGATGACCCGATGATTATCGTTTTAGAAACTGATTTCGCGTTTGTTGGGGCTAAGTTAATGTTACAGGAAATGTGAACATACCTACAGCGTGTTTAAAATGTCAACCAACTTGCACTGCTGACCACTGTTTCCAAATTAAAAGAAGCTTTAGTTTCCGTGTCTGCATATAGGTATAGCAAAAGGGTGCTACAGGATATGTAAGAAAAAAAGGATCCCTTCTTTTCGCATAATGTTCTTTATCCTTATATACTTTGGCATAATTTGTTTTGCCAGAATAATACTTTGCCATATATTATTTTGGCATACAGTTTCATCATCTGCCTAGCCTTTTCCCAAATATATTGGGGTCGCCTTCCAGTCTAACCGAATGCAGCCGAATACCAGTGTTTTACATGGAGCGACTACCTATTGGACCTCCACAACCCACTTACTGGGTAACACGATACCCTTGGTAAGACTGGTTGTCAGACTTTCTGGCTTCTAACTACCCATAACGACTGCCAAAGATCTCCAAATGACAGCAGGGACCAACAGCTTTACGTGCTTTCCGAGGCACGGAGGGAACTCGGTATGAAAGGGATGGTCAGGGTCACCCATCCACAGACCGATCGAGACTAGAGCTTAACCTTTGTCCGATCGATCTGCACGGTTTTAACTTAACCACGAGCATACAGTTTATGTTGGCATAATTGTCTTGAAGGCTAATTTGCTTTGGCATAAATTTAATTCGCATAATGTTACTGATGCATGATGGCTGATGGCTGATGACTAAGGCATGATGTGCAAATTTACTGCGCCACGCTAAAGTATTGTCTTATGAAAATTGAATACGTTGTGCTACAAAAGTTAGTAAAAAAAACGAAAAGCTACAAAACCGATTCCACGTAGTCTTCTCTGCCATACCCTAGAGTGTAATTAAGTCCGCGTAGGCGCGGAGGGGCGAGGTGGTCCGCAAGAGCAGGTCGGCTGAGCCTGAGGCTTGGCCGGCTAAGCCGGAGAGCAAGCCGAAGCTGCGGTAGTGAGCGTAAAACACATCTGCGACGATAAGCTAGCGAGGTACCGCCGGCCGGAGCTTCGCAGCCGTGACAGAAACCATGCCTGCTGCATGTTGCATGCTGCATGCTTGCTGTATGTATGTTTGCATGCTGCATACGTGGTGTATGCTTGTTTACATGTTTGCGTGCTTGCTGCATGCATGGTAAACATATGTTTTAATATAAATATAATAAATGTTATGCTTAATCATTATTATGATTAGAGAAATTATGCTTAAAAAAATTATGCGCATGCTGTTGTGCGTAAATAATATTTTGCGAAAATATAATTAGGAGAAACAAAAGTATGCTGAGCTATATTAGGTCATAAAATGTTATGTAAATGGATAGGGAACCAAGAAAAGAAACACTGATCAACTCAATATTTTGAAATCAAAGTCTTAGTTTAGTAACTACTGATAAGTATCTTACCAAGAGGTTTCACATTACGTAGTAATAGGGTTCATTGGGTTATGGAGGTAAGATTTATAAGCAGTTGCTCAATGTAAAATACTAGTCTAATTCATCTATTTTAACAGAATGAACGGAAACCCAACCCAATAAAGTTAGAAAAATGTTACTGTGAAAGTGCTTATACAAATAACTTTTATGATGGAACCAACCCTGAAATAATTATAAAAAAAGCTGTTAGATGCGCAGTGAATTAAAATTCATTCTGTATTTTAGTGCCCACCATAATACGTAATAATATTTTGTAAATTGTATTCAGCAAGCCTACGTAGCCAGCTGTACATTTTTTATGTCATAAATTCGTTATCCCTATTATGTTGTTACAATGACATGATGTATTTACGCACAAGCATTACATAATGTACATAACAATTATCTAACTTCAATGTAAACAATGTAAGTAGGTACAGGTAGGTAGGTATGTACATAATTATGTGGAAGTCAACGTTTATGGGTTTATTGTAACCGTGACTTGTGTATCGAATTCCCAATAGGTAGCATTATTTTATGTGATTTAAATCCTACGTCACACAAAGTCAGGTGATTTGTATTTTCAACCGACTTTAAAAAAGCAGGAGGTTCTCAATTCGACTGTATGTTGTTTTTTTTTTGTATATTTGTTTCGCGATTTTCTGGCAAATGTGAATCGATTTTGAAAAGTCGATTCACACAAATGCCTCAGTGGTGGTCTCATAAAAAATTTCTCGAAAATTCAGAACTTTATAACAATGTCAACGAAATGCAAAAAAATATACCTACATAACTTTGAAGACGTTTTGGTTACCTTCAGCAAAAGTTTTGAGAAGGAGTTTCAGTCTCTGTTTAAACTCTGTTGTCGTTTCGTAATGGATTTGGATTATTAATTGTATTTAGATGATTTACACGGCTTACAAAATGAATTACATAAATCAAGGTTTATAATATCGTAAAACATGAAGTGTTAACAACAATTGAATACTGATCTCACAAAAATGCAGGCACGTAATCATTAAATTGGCGAATTTATTTTCAAAAGATCGCAGTCCGGGTTGGCTTCATCGAGCTTATTTAGTGCGGGCAACACCCACGGTACGGAAGACGCAGCACGGACTGCAGTCCGACATGAAGGCACGTCTAGTAGTCGATGTTTTCTGCTACTGAGATAATTATTCGGTGTGTAGAGTCGAACAAGCTCATTATGGATCAGTCAGAAGCATCTGTCATACCTTTCCATATGTTAAGCATAACGCCTACCTGGTCACATGCCCTTCTGGTCTCCAGCATATCCGCATATAGAGATAGGGATAATAACCGAGAGTTCTTCTGTAAAGAAACCGCATGAATGCCTTTTGCACTTAATCTAGAAGAAGCATACCTACTTTGCTTCGTGCGAATTCCATACAGAAGAACTAGCTTCTAGCTTAGTTCGTAAGTGTGTTGTATAAGTGCCTTATTACTTGCTCGCTACGATAATCATGGGCATTCCGGAGAACAAACCCTAGCCTTTTAAATGATTCTTTGGGCACTGTAGAAATGTGGTCATGAAAAGTAAGAAGCTTCTGGTCAAATGTGACACCCAAGTACTTCATGCTGGTTGATCTAGTTATAAATGGATAAAAAGGTAATAAAAAGCGGAAAATAAAAACCTTTTAGACATAAATGGTGTTGTCTCGCAAAGGAGACTGTCCAACATTTTTACAATCTCCCACAGATTGACAAACTGCTTGTTAAATAAATACATAAAAACTCTGTTCCCGTTCCATTTGTAAATAAAAAATAAATAATATACGGAGTCCTTGACATTAACTAAAGCTTTAAAAATATATTTAAAAGTTGTACCAGTTAGTGCATTTTTTTACTTCTTAGTTTATAACTCAACGGTGCACTTGTGTGGCTTCCTTTCAAGGTTCTCACTGTTTGGTTTATTTGGATCAAGTACATAGGATCGTTAAACTCTACGAGATGTGATTTTAATTGAAAGATTTAAGTGCTTATTTAGTTTTAAATATTAGTAGGTATTTTACAATCGTACAAGATAAAAGCCTATAATATATCAAAAGGTACACAGGCAGGTCATTTGTTACTTGCTTTTAAACAGTGTTTTGAAGTACTGAACTGTTTTACCGCCGTAACGACGACGACTACCGTAAGTAATTAGACACGCACATAATAATTAAGCATGGCATGGCTTTAAGTTATCTGTAGGTTTCTACAGATTTAATTTGTTTGGTGTTACCGTCTCTTAATTAATTAAGTTGACAAGAAGTAGACACAAAAAAGCAAAAAAGCTATGTTTTTACTAAAAATTATTAATTTTTTGGTCGTTTTAGTAAGAATGTTCTTATAATACCTATTTTCAGTAAAAATTTTTTTTTTTATAACTCACATTAGCTTATCAGGTAGTTATTGGTTACGGTTTATTTATCTCATTTGTACCTACATTTTAACAGTGCTCTGATTAAAAAATCTCACACGTAGAATTTAGATGAAGTGATCTTGTGGTGAGTAGTCAATCCTTAGCATTACATGGGATTGTACTGATGGATTGATGAATGATTGAGTAAATTTGTAGGGTTTTACAAGTAGAAGCAAGTGAAACTTAACCCTGCAGTGTGGACGGGGGATAACTAGTGAACTCGTAAAGTCCAGATGCAACAGCGGCAAAGGATCAATATTTGTATGAGGAAAGAAAATGTAAAAATTGCTTGATACAATTAAGTTTTTTTTTTTTTTTTTTAATTTATGATGTACTCGTAATTAAACGGTTACTCATAACAATTACAATCTAGACCTTGAGGCTAATAAGTAATTTAAATTTAACTTAATTTGCTAAAATCTTACATGGTTAAGAATGTGTCCATTGGCACTTTTCTTATTTTCAATTAAGTAGTACAATTTTATTACGTACTAGGTTTTGATTACGAATTTTCTTACATAACCCTAATTTTTATAATAAAATATTGCATATATACTAGCACTTAGAGATAACGTAGCTTCCTGCTGGTAAAAATGAATGAATTTGGATGAGTAATTTCAGAGATATCTCCTGCATACATACAAACAAAAAAATCCTATCTCTTTATAATATTAGTATAGATACAACGAGTAGAACTTTTACTTTTCTGAAATAAACACCATTTATCGTCAAAGGCAACCAAATCAACCAATGTGCGGTTATAGTGTTTTTATAATGTTTTTGTTTGGTGATACATTTTAAAATACCTGTAGAGTATATTTTATTTGGCAATAGCAAGTAATACTACAGACTGGGCCATTTTTCAATGGCGGTAAAGGGAAACTGGTGGGAATCCGGTTGCATGAAGTCCTTGCCACTGACATGCAATATACTCCGACATCATTTCAGCCGAAACACGTCCACTGCTGGACATAGGCCTTCCCCAAAATGGGGGGCTTTGCCATAATCGCCACGCTTGGCAGGCGGGTTGGCGATCGCAGTACGGTTGTTACAAAGGCACAGAGAACGCTGCTGCCCATTCTCTGGTGAGTCCCTTAGTCGCCTCTTACGACACCCACGGGAAGATATGGGATGGTGCTATTCTTTACGTCCGACACCACATGGACCAATATACTCCTACATCTCTTGAAATACATACATGTACTTTGTAGGTCCATTAGACCTTGCAAGGACATCAGTTGACGAGGAAATCCATGAGTGTATACTTATTTATCGACAAAATAGTAAACTAGCAGAACGTTTGGTGAATATTTGAACACCGTTCAGTGTCACCAGCGAGTCGCCTCGGCCCTCAAATAAACTGATCATTTGCAGTCATTTATGCTACACGCAATCTGTTATTATTTTCGTGGGTACCGTACAAGGGCAAAGCATGTATTTTGAGTACCGGTAAGTTTAACTTTTGTTACCTACATGTACTCTGCTCTACTCCACTTTTGCGATTAATCCTCACATAGCACAAAACAAAATGGCTCCCGCTGTCTGTACGGTTAGATCTTTTAAACGAGGCAACGTATTTTAATGCAGTTTCAGCAATAGATAGAGTGATTCATGAGGAAGGTTCATAATAATAAATAATAATAATAATAATCTTTATTTCTTAAACAAGAGTACAGTCAACAGCATAAGTAGATGATGAAAATCAGAAATTCAATACTAATTTACTAACACTAATTTATATAATTTATTACTAGTTTATTTATTAAAAGTATCTGATTGTCACACACACACTTTTGAATCAGTTCGACGCCACACAGTTCTGAAGCGAACTCCGTTCATCAGTATTGAATTTCTGATTTTGATCATCTACTTTTGCTGTTGACTGTACATCATTATACAAAAATATGCTATAAAAAAAAACAGTTGGTTGTACACAAAAGTTTTAGCATCTGTAGCCGAACTAGGAGAAACCTGTATTTCGGCTTACAGCGCTATCCCCCTCGAGTTACATTTAATTAGGTTTCTTAAGTGCTGGCATTTTACTGTTATATTAGCAAATGTTTATTAAATAATTAAAAGTATAATATTATTAGAAGTCTGTTCCTCTCTTTGTGTGATGTGCTAAGATGAATGAGTGCGTGTGAGAGGGTGTCTATTGTTGAATGTAAGTGTGAGATATGGCGTATATGAGTAGGCATGTTAATTCTGAGGCATGGTGTTATAAGAATGTATAAATTATGTAATGTAGGATGTAAGTTTATTGTTTTTAAGTATGTACAATATTTACAAGAATAATAAAAAAGAAAACCTAAAATATTAAACTAAAAAAACTAACACAATAAGGCATCGTAGAATTCGTCCACATCGCCGTCATCTGGAAATGTACCCAAGAGACTGGCGGCATTGCCACGTTAGATGGCAATGCTTAATCTCTGACCAAGGTAAAAACCAGCTCTTGGATCACGGGAAGTGTCAACCAACCTTTTGGACATTTCTTTAAAAAGAAGATGAGCACTCGGACCCCACGACCCGAGGGTTTCAACCCCAAACGGCTCGAAAATAACGTTCACACCAAGGTTACTATACTTTCGCCGTTTGAGGTCTTCTGCAGCCGCTGCTGCAGCACCAGCACAGCACGCTGAACTAGGAAGATGGGATGGTGCAAGAGTATCGACGCACGTAGCGTCCCACACTAAAGGCCTATGGGTATTATGTTTATCTGTGTCTATCCTGGCACAATTAGTAGTTGCTCAGTCTTATCTTAAGTTAAGGTTTGTAGGTATTCAGATACTCTTCTCTTGCAACGATCTGCGGTAAGTGGATACATGTTTAGTATTTTATTAATTTTGTTATAAATATAAGGGCCTAAGAAGTAAATGAATTTCGTGCTAAATTTTGTATTGAAAAATCTTTGTTGTGTGCAAACCATATAATTCCTACGTTTGTTTAAAATCTGGGTATTGAAATTTATGCGTGTATGCTGAATAATGACCAATTGTAAAATAAATAATTGCCTGACGGTTAGTACTCCACACATTTTATATAATAAGGTAGTAGAGAAGAGTATTGGTTTAAAGATGCTTACCTTTAGTACGGCGCGTTGCGCAATCTCAACGCACCTTAGCGTAGATTTAGGAGCGCCGCCCCATGCGGATATGCAGTACGTAATGAGTGATTGGCAGAGGGCAAAATATATCCGTTTTAAGATAGGTGGGTCAACAACATGACGGATGTTATATATAAGTTTTCGAACCCGTCCCGTTAATATTCTAATGTGCTCTTTAAAATTAAGATTTTTGTCTATAATGACGCCTAAATATTTAATTGTGTCGACCTGTTCTAATTTATTACAGGACACATACCATGATGTGTACACTCATGAGGGACGATAGCATGAGTGTGGTTTATTCCCTTATCTGAGTTGATATTAAAACAAATATATTTGGTTTTGTCGGTATTTAATGTTAAAATATTGTCTTTAAGCCATTTTCTGACAGTATTAAAACCAGATTGGGCAGCATCAAAAACTTAATTCCAGTTATCGGCGGAGAAAAAGAGAGCAGTATATCGTCTGCAAAGGAAATGATTTCACCCTGGGGAAGTTTTAGGTTGGTTAGGTCGTTGATATAAACGAGAAATAGGGTTGGTCCTAGAATACTGCCTTGTGGTACTCCGTGTGTAACTTATTTATGTATAGTTTATCATTATACTATTATCTAGATTGCACCCGTGCGAAGCCGGGGCTGGTCTCTAGTAAAAAATAAAATAGTCCTCTTGACCATACTTAGGATATGAGGGCTAGTCTCAGCCATTGACGCGGAAGACACTATAGTGCGTGCACAAACACAGGTCTAGTTTTCTTCCGTCACCTTTACGATGAAAGCTGGGCCATCTGCCGATGAGACGATAGTCTAACAAGATCGAAGAGAGATCAGGCGCACCCTTGCGGTAGCTAAACAGCTAGAGTTGGGAAAGATCTGTGTATGCCTCATTGGTCTGTCTCCTTTATTCCCGGAAAATAACAAAAAAGATAATGTGGAGATAGGCTATATCGCTTATTGTGTGACCAAACAAAAAATGGGATCAATTGACCTCTCCACATTATGTCATTTTAACTGTAAATCTCAGACCAATAAAAATAAATCTTCAGTTTTTTGATGCTGTGTACTCACGTGTTGTGTTGTTGACTTATCATAGAAGGAAAGAATGGAACAAAATAAGGGGGACGCGCACAGGACATACCCAATAAAAATCCAGTCATTGCTTTTAGCAAAGCTGAGAATTGCAATTGGTAGGTACCTACTAGTTTTTTTATGGTTGATTAATAAACTCTGAAAGTTTTCCATAAAAAGGTAACGACGTAGCTTTACATTTCGTTGTTTTTTTGCTTACCTAATCATATCACAAAAACAAGTACTGTATGGAAAATCTACACCATCATCGAGGGCGCAGACCTCACTGTTTTGTTGGTTTTTCGTTATTTTTTGTGTTATTACGTCAATCTTGAAGTACTTAGATAGGTATGTACCCACTAATGTAAACTCTCGTGGAATTGCTAATTGCGTCTCAACTTTTATCTGACGTCAGCATCTCTCCTGTTTCGCGAAACAACGACGAATTATAATGCAAACTACCTAATTTGAATCTTAATTTAATATTTTATTACTGAATACAAACTTTATGATATTTGAACTTGTTCTTTTAGTTGTAGGTACAAAGAGTACAACAGTGTATTCAGGGCTCATAAACTTGGGTGGCACATAGTTCGCCGGCAAACACTATATATTCTCTTTGTTCGCCGGAATAAAAACTTAAATGTTTTTTTTTAAACGTTGCCCTACACTAGGAATTTCTCCTGTGTCGTGGGTGCGTTTACAAACTTTTACACTCACATACACAAACAGCCAGGCCCGGAACAACTATCTGTAGGCCATACAAATATTTGTTCCGTGCGGGAATCGGACCCGCGCCACGCAGCGCAGTAGTCGATCGCTCAACCACTGCGCCAACCGTGCCGGCCAACTCGGGTTTTAAGATATCTGCATGGTAAGATTTAAATACAATTTTTTGGATGGTAGGTATACAAGGGTAATAAGACAGAAAAGGTACACACCTAAGTATTTCCAGAAGATGATGATGATGTTGTTTAACTGACAGGGTGCAAATGATCGTCGAGCCTTTGTCTAGAAGTAATAGGTAGGTCTTTACTTCGTGGTCTAGAGCTCAAATAATTCAAAATTCGAATAATTCGAAATGTTACTTTATTTAAATTCGACACCAATTTGGCGGTTTCTCCTTAACCAGTAACTTAATGATATCAGTCCTTAGAACTAAACTATTTAGGCCTGCCTCTCAGATTATATGAGGCCTGCCTTTTCAATAACTTAGCATTAAGTTGGTCCAAGTCTAAATTAACATCAATTAGGATAACTGGATCGTTAATCCAGTCCTGGCCACTTTAGGATGTTAATCGTTAGTTAAGCGTTTGAGAAATCCATTATTGGTGGATTATAAAATAGTGTAAATAGTTTTGCAAATAAGACCACTCACTGCCGATGTAGTGTTTTAAATAAACCTATTTTATGTTTCCTTACGAGTGAGAATATTATAGAAGACAGAAATCGTATTAAGTACTTTTTTTTGGATTCTGGACCATAATCACCATCATAATTCGGTCAACAGAGTAAGGTGCTGCTGTACTTTGTTAAAAAAAGTGATTTTGATAACTGCATATTTTGCGTGCGAGGTAAAAGTTGTCTTGGTTTCGTATTCCTTATCGTAATCCTTAGAATAATAACGCATAGAAGGACAGTTTCTATACGCTGTCTATGAAAAATTTACGCTACAATAGTAGGTTATGTGTGAGTGATCGGCATCTAATTACGACCGCTGACACGCACACACACGTAAAAAAATGTTGCTAGGAAATATTTTTTTCCCCGATTTTAGGAAAACTGATAATGCATTTGGGCCATAGTACGATTGCATTTAAAAATGTTACGTACGTAATTTATGTTGTGAATGTGGTTTTTTATATTATATAAAATACAGTCACATCTACTTATCGTTATACAACGTTATAAAAATTTTAATTGTTGTTTTTAACGTAACTCTTATACTTACTTGTAGAAATTCATTTGTGAGTAAATTAGTTTAAATGTATACGCGCCAACATTTGAATATATAAGTAATATTTTCGTTGTCATCCCATCAAAATATTATTTACAGTCATAAACTCGAATTACTTGGTAACTAAAAATGTACTCCACATAGCATATGGAATAGATAACACAGTGTCGATATTAACGGATACTACAGAATTACATTATTTACGCTTTCAGTTGTTAAAATTATTCAAGGTATAAAAATAAAATTCACTAAAAACCTGAATATCGCCAAAAATAACCGCAGATCCATACAGCTACATTAATAAATAATTATTCCGAGTTTTACGAACATATATGTATGGATCAGCTGTTGGTTTCTACCAGAATAATACAGTAGACTCCAACAATGTTAGTGTTTAGAATTATGGGTAATTTTTCCGTACAACACTGGCAACACTTCATTGTAATAAATTAGGTTATGAAAATTTTTATTCGGAGTAATAGATATAATGTTACTATTTACATGTGAAATGTAATTTTATCACGTTCTTTATGTTTACCGGTTGTGCTATGGCAGTATTTTACGCAAGAAACCGTCATTTTAAAATATTTCTTGCGAGCTGTGTTCAACGGAGCGTGACCTTGAGCACTGACGGCTCGCTGCGACTACTAGACCATATATGGTAGAGTATGAATACTCGTACTTTTGAAGCTTGTACTAGGTTTCTATGCGTTATTATTCTAAGTCGTAATCATTCAAAATCGAATCGATGAATGTGAGTTACACCTTTTAGGGTAGTCTATCACGTTTAATATTCTAAACTATCTTCAACCAAACAGACAATGTAGGTACCTAAAATTATGCTGAATTTTTAGGCACACGAACACCGAAGACGTATTTAGCGTTTATGAATCAATTCATTTTCATTTTTTTTGCCAACAATGACACGTAAAGTCGTTTTAAAGACACACTTAATGTACTACGAACGGCTGTAAGTGAAGTGTGTCGTACTGTTGTGTCTTGCAATACGTTTTCACTTCCTTATTGGTTCCGATAAAATACTGTACACTATGATACGTCATAGAACAATGTCAGCAATGCTATAAGTTTATGGTTTAGGCAGTAGTAGTACTTAGGTCGGACGTAAGGAGAACGAAAAAATGGAGTGCTAACTATGTGCCGAAATATAACGACATTTCAATCACGTCCGCAGTGAATTTAAATAACCGGCGTCAAAAAAGCTGTCTATAATGTTTCTCTAAGTGCAATTACTATAGAGGCTCTGGTTAGTTAAGTAATCCATATCCAATAATCTAATTCAAATAAAATATTACTTCATTTATGTACTTAAAATGAGTAATTAAATAAAACCTGTTCTAAATTTGAAAATAAGGGCTTGACAGTCTTCCACGAAGGCTGTCATGCGGTATTCAATACTTCATACTTCCAATATCCTTAATATTCAAGAAGTATTCATTGAGACTGTTCCAATCAATAGTAGAGAACCCCCGGTATGAATCATTTGTAGAATGGTTACAGCATTTGCTACAAGTCTGCAATATTTAAAACATACTAAAGGACGAAGTGCATAGTTTACCGAACCCGACCCATGACTAACAATTCAGTCACAATCGATCGACTTGTACACACGGCTACACATCAAGCAATACATTTCCAGTTAATGCTAATTTCGCATTGTATAGGATTTCTGTACAATGCGAGGTCAGCTTATACTGGAAATGTATAGCTTGATGTGTAGCCGTGCGTACTCAACTGGACTACCACGAATAGGCGTCATACTGACTCGTCGTATTATACTTAGCGATGTGACCGTCTGTGAAGTAACTATATTTTTATTTTTTTATTTCAGGTTCGTATTCTAATAATTTAGAATTGGTATAGCGCTCCATTTTATCGCATTCCGTGGCTGCTTCTCGTCGTCATAAATAGGCTGGTACATATTTAATTGTTTTATTGTTAATTACGTCAGACAATCATTAAGGAAATCTAGAAACAGGCCAGTTAGGAAATATTTCGCGTTTGTGGTTTTTTAATGATTTGTTGATGTTTTAAAGTTAATGTTATTTTTGTTTCGTAAATGATACCAACCATTAGTACTTACTTTTTGTAGTACTTGTTGCACTCTTTGAGTTCATGGACATAACATCAGAATTTTGGTATTATGAACTGTGGTCGTTGATTTATCGTCTGACTTTATTTACTACATAAACATTATTAACGTAGGTAATGTAGGCATTGCTTCAACATTCGAGCTTAAGTTTTTTAATATCTTTTAGCACTCTAAATTACATTAAAATTAATAAAATTATGAAAAGTAGTGCGTACATAGGTAGGGTTGCCATATATGGCAAACCTCGTGTCGGGACGCAAAAAGAAAAATATACAGGCTGTTTGGCAGATCGATGCAAAGCCGTAAGTAATGCGCGGCTAGTATAGACTATGTATTTATAACCATTTGAACCGAACTTGTCTTAGACGAAGTGTGATCATTTTTTTATTCTAGCAAAATTTTAATGATTTTTGATGACAAGACCCATAATATTGCAGTTAGTTGCAAATGATGGCCAGTTTGAAAGATAAATCATTTATTTTTTGCAGAAACAGGAAATCAATTTCACTAATCGGGCTTTTAAAAAAATCAGTAATAATTTTAGGTGGTCTCTCTTCAGCGTTAAAATAGTTCGATCGAGTAAAATTTGGGGCGAGTGTTTGTATTGGCGTGACCTCGCGAAAAAACGGGAGGTAATAGTGCTTTGTCGGGAGGTCGGGACTTAGGCCTCAATGACGGTGACAGTCCCGATATATCGGGACGAATGGCAACCCTATACATAGGTAATCTTCTAATTCGTGATAGATACATATTAATTAGGCATATGAACAAAGCTACCTTGTTGTGTTAACTTACACTGTCGAATAAAAATGAAGCATTTAAAACTAAAAACACTAAATGGAGATAAATTAAAATTTTCAAACGTAACCGCCAAACAAAACTTCTAACGGACTCTACAATGCGTAGGAAATTGTTATTATCAAGTTATTAATTTTTCATTAAACATAGACACTTACAGAGTCAGTGTTGATAAACTACTGATGGTCAAGTTATGGGCGTATGGCATGCGGAAAAGATGCAATGGACTTTGGGCTCGACCAGTTAAATGTAAGTTAACAGGTAAGGCGGTCATGGACATCCACTTTATGAGTATAGGTAATCGGTTTCCCCCTAGAACAGTCTCGATAACATTAGGAATATAGAAACTGTAGAATCTATCTGCTTTTCATCTGCCTAGGGTTTTACCAACTAAGTTTGGGGTCGGCTTTCAGTCTATCTGGATGCAGAGCCTAAATACCAGTATTTTACATGGAGCCTTAGTAAGATTGCTTGTCAGACTTTCTGGCTTCCTAATACCCACGGTTAATACTCATATCGTAAATATTTGGCAGTCAAAGATCTACGAATGACAGTTGGGACCCGTTGGTTCCAGCCGTTGCTTTACGTGCTTTCCGAGGCATGGAGGGAACTCGATATGAAATGATGGTTACCCATCCACGGGCCGACCGTGGCAAGCGAAGCTTATACATGACCGAACGATCCGCGGGGCTTTAACTTAGCTTTTACTTACTTACTTCCGATAGAATCTATCTAAAAAGGTCATTCAAAGTGCTAAAGTTTTCCAACAATCCAATTTAATAACTTTATCAGCGGTGCTATTCTGTTACAATTTCCCTCGGTGAACACCTAGGTGAAGTGAGCTGTCATCCGTCCATCTGCTTTGTCAATCCCTAGTATCAAGACGGATGAGAGCAGTGCTATTTTGTTGTTACAATCTACCTCAGTGAACACCTAAGTGAAGTGAGCTGTCATCCGATTGTAGTGCTTTGTAAATCCCTAGCATCGGGACAGCTGACAGCTCACTTCACTAAAGTGTTCACCGAGGGAGATTGTAACAGAATAGACGTGCAGGTCTGATAACCACGAGTGAGTATTTTAATACCAAACAATGGATGATTATTCACATTACACACACATTCTTTATGAAAAACAAAAAGCTTCTAACGGTGCTATGATGGTGCAGAGTCAGCATTGATAAACAACCGATGGCCAAGTTATGGGCGTATGGCATGCGGAAAAGATGCAATGGACTTTGGACTCGACCAGTTAAATAGAAGGCGGTCATGGACATCCACTTTATGAATATAGGTAATCGGTTTCACCCTAGAACAGTCTCGAATTTGGATAGCATTCGGAATATAGAAACTGTAGAATCTATCTTCTCTTCTCCATACAAAAGATGATTATTCACATCACACACACATGTTTATGAAAATCTACGAAGTAGGTACAATTGTAATTACATAATAAGCAATAACATTCAGATATGGAGTGCACAAGTATGTTCCTTCAAGTATGTACCTACCTTAATACGTTATTCCAAATTCTCCAATGGAAATGCATAAAAAAAACTCTTTGTTTATTTCTAGAAATCTAATAGGAAGCATTTAGAGAGCTCGTTAGAATTTACCGCTAATTAAATTCCTAATTAGCGCTAAAATAATGATTTTTCGGTGCGTTTGTACGAGGTTACCCAACTCACACAAACAAGTTTTTGTTGTGATTTGCTCTTTACAAAGGTGTACTTAAATTTGACCTCATTAAAGTTCACTGAATTTAAGAAAGCTTGGAGTAAGAAACTTTGAAATAAGTTTTTAAGTGCTTTTGGAAATACCTACCAGGGTTTTGACCGTAACTTCCGCAAGTATTTTGACTTACCAAAATTTTCAACACCCTATTTGACTAGTTTTTTTTTGGGTAATTATAATAATACATACGTTTTTAATGACAATGTGATATAATATAAATACAGGTATAATTAATTGTACGGCCAACAAAGGAGATATGATAACCAGTGTAGTCGGAAATAATTAAAGTTTACTTAGAAACTGACGAATGTTTTCAAATAAAATAAAATAAACTGTTTGTTCTCTGTTAACTTTAAGTAATGTTTTTTTTGTAACTATACCTGACGACCCTGCTACGGCGATTAAAGGAAATAAACATTTACTATTGAATCCTAAACTAAGTAAAAATATTTTGGAAAATCTGGTTAGGTACAGTTATTCAAGTATTCCACGAAGAATAACAATATTGATTATGAAAAGCAAATCTTAGACATGCTACAAGGCTAAAGCTATCTAAAAAAATTACATCAAAATCTGCTCTTCAGTTTAACTGTTACTAACAAAAATCCAGACAGACACTTCCGCAATATTAAATTGGGAAATGATTATCAGTCGAAAGATTCATTATTTAATTATTATTTTTTTTATTAATAAATTCAGTTATTGTAGCAATTGCCGTTAAAATAAATCAGTATGACGTAGCTAGTGATTGGAAATTGTATTTCAATCCTTGAAATACTACCTATTTTGTTATTTTTTCATGTACCGGCTACAGGTAACTACTGCAATAAAGTAACTTTAAAAAATACTGTATATTACACTATACACGTGTGAATACCAGTACCGAGTAGGAATATTACAGAGGGTCGATGCGCTTGCGCATGGAAAAAAACTTTAGTTGCAGGACCAGGCAAATGGCGATATTGGAGTTTTGAATATACCTGTTGGAGATGCAGTTTTTTTCCGGAGCAGTCGAACTGGATGCGTTTAAAATACAAGCGAGTCCACTAACCTCAGTGCACACTACAACACGTTCACTATAAGGACATATACACACTTTCAAACCTTCCAGGCGCACTCAACCTGCCAAGTACTTACTTGTATTTTGATTGTATGTTATTATTTACATGTTGTTGTGCTGTATTGTGTTTGGTATTTTTAATTGAGTTTTAGCTTTTCTTTGTGTTTAAATAAAAATATACCATCTTTTGCTCTTGTGTTTGTGTAATAAATTAATAATTTTACCTACCTATCAAAATGTTGGAAATACGATAAAGTCACCTAACACGAATACATAGTACTTACTTTATCAAGGAATGTAGGCAAAAAACTACGAGTGAAATTTGAAACTCTTTGTTCGCTGTATTAGGACAGAAACAGAGCCGCGACAGTGATAGAATACCAAAGAGCCTTAACATCACGTGCGACACTATCGACGACGGAAACGTCGCACGATATGAGTCAGCTCTAACAATGGTTGCATGTTAAGATCTATGTTATGCTACATGGCATGCAATGTAAACCCATTGTAAATATGCAATCATGGAAACAACAGATCGTAAACGGCGTTGTAATAGAGATATACCTAGCTTACTTAGTAATAAAATTGTGTACAAATTGCAGTTTACATCGGCATCACAGGTGTTTTGCCATGCTTGTTATGTCAATCACCTTCCGTTCTTGTAAACGTTTAGTCGTCAATAAAAACAATAAACAACTTTTCATTTGTGCTAGGATTTTCCACAAATTGCAGTCAGTCGGCAAAACAGTAGATTTCTGACATAAAACACACAATGGCTTTCATTATGACGAACTCAGATTATGAAACCAAAGGCAAACAGACCGCGCGGAACACTAAGAGTGAAGCCACCAAAGCAAATACAAATCAAAAGCGAATACCTACAATCTCGTGATTGTATTCGCTTTTGAATTTGTATTTGTGATTGCTTTTTTTAACGATGCGGCGCTTTGCGATTGTAGGTAGGTATTCGCTTTAAAATTTGTATTGACTTTGGTGGTTTCACTCTCAGTGTTCTGCGCGGTCTATCTGCCTTTTGTTTGATAATCTGAGATGGCGAAGTCAAATTCTATCATTCCACCTTGCTATGTGAGGTATGATGGCAGCCAATGTTCAGCAGAAATTAGTTTAAGATGTATTGTTGTGAGATGATATAATTTTACAACTGTTTGTACAGCAGATCATCATCATCTGCCAAGCCTTTTCCCAACTATGTTGGGGTCGGCTTCCAGTCTAACCGGATGCAGCTGAATACCAGTGTTTTACATGAAGCGATTGCCTGTGTGACCTCCACAACCCAGTTATTGGGTAACACGATACCCCTAGGTAAGATTGGTTGTCAGACTTTCTGGTTTCTGACTATCTATAACGACTGTCAAGAATGACTACCGGGACCAACAGCTTACGTGCGTTGTTAGTGGATTTTCGCCGCCCGGGCAACTTATTGAAAGTCAAGATTAACTACCACGGCTCCGGAAAGAACATACATCTATGAGAAGAAATGGCGCAAGAAACCCACAGAAAGAAGAAAAAGAAAAAAGAAAATTTTAAAAGATAATCTTTTAAAATTTTAGAATTTCATTGATAAAATCATGGCGCTTGCCTCCGCCCTCTTGCTTCCCTACGCTACGCCACTGTACGTTGTTATATGTTTGTACAGCAGATACTCTATGAAATTTTGTACATACTTATATAGATTCATGGTTAGTCAGTTTCCTAGTGCGACAGTTTGAGTTACGTCTTATTTGTCATTTTAAAATTACTTTATTTGATGGGAAAATTACCAACCACAAGCCACAAGTCTCAAATTGTTATTAGTCAAAGAGATTTAATAATTTAATGTCTTTGTTATTAGTCCCATCTCAGATTATGAAACAAAGGCAGGTAGACCGCGCGGAACACTGAAAGTGAAGCCAAGAAAGCAAATACAAATTCAAAAGCGAATACCTACAATCTCGTGATTGTAATAAGTAGCTTTTGAATTTGTATTTGTATTTTTATTTGTTTTTTTAACGTTGCAGCGTTTCGTGCTAGATACTGACTCGTGCCAGTACAGCACGAAGCGCGTTGTAGGTATTCGCTTTTAAATTTGTATTTGCTTTTGTGGCTTCAATCCCAGGGTTCCGCGCGGTCTATCTGCCTTTTGATTCATAATCTGAGAGTCCCACTTATCCTATCTACAAAATTTCATTAAGTTATTGACCAAAACATGGCTACACTTAAAACTGCTTTTGTATGAAGTGCAATGTCGGTAAACTCCCTTTAGAACAGTTACATTGTGTCGTTCTTCTTCATAGAGACCTACCCTATGTTTTGGAACGAGCAATTAGCTTCATTTTTCTGACTAACTTACTGACTCTTTGACAATTCAAAAGTGCCTGTTAATGGTTTAATTGAAATTAATGCTTTGAGTTTGACTTCGAATGCAACAAGATCAGCCTCCAGATCAATAAGGACTAGGTACCTACCTACAAATCTATTGAAGTCTGTGTAGGTACTTGATTAATCTCAGTTTTATAGTTAGTCTGGACAAGGTGCCAGTTGATGTTTGCCTGCGTCATTCAACATTTTCATCAACAATTTTAAGTACCAAATTACCTTTTTGTTTATTCATAGTACATACTCAGTACCTCTATACCTACCTAAATGTAAATCTTCCGAATTCTTACAATCAGGTAGGTACATTGTAAGAACGAGAGAAATCAGTTTATTATGTAAAAATCTTCCTCAGTGAGTTTATTTGAAGTGAGCATGAAGTGAGTTGTTCACCATAGCATCAGTAATTCAAGAGGGATCACACTGGATCTCACTTCAAGCTCACTCATGATTATGTTACCTACATAATAAGTACGACTACAGGTCTTTTTTTTCCTGCCACAAAGGTCAATGTTACGGTCAGCTAGTAAGGTACCTATGTATGCATACTTAATAGTAATTACGTATCAATTGCAATACATACCTACACATAACCTATTTGACGTAAGCAGCAATTATACTGCGTGCTTCGTTCTCGATATATTTATAACAATGCAGCATCTTCGTGTTACTCGGCAACTAAACGCAATTTTCAGAGCTAAAACTAAACGTAAGTATTAGTGTGCGTTATCTGTGTCCTAAATGGGAAATGTCATTGTTTTCGTTTGCGCGGCAACTAACACTGTGTTCTGTAGTTATTTGAGTAAATTTTATTGTTTGAAAGTTAAATTGTGGATATTTCAATCACAAGTGTGCCTAAAAGGCGTTATGAAGAAAAATATTTACATTACTACCTACCTACATAGAGAAAAAGTGATACCGACCACTTTCTAGTATTCCAGGTTCCAGGTAACAAAATGTCTTGTGATGTGATTGGTATTTTACCGGTACGGCTACTGATTTTCATAGCAGTTAAAGCCGCAAGGTTTTAATAACCTTTGTACCGGTTGAGACGGGTGGTGTACGAGATACATCGACGTGCTCACTGGACTCGGGTCGTACACGTGATGTACGGACGAGATCCTTAGACTCGGGTCGTACACGTGATGTACGGACGAGATCACTAGATTCGGGTTGTATACGAGATGTACGGACGATATCTTTACTCTTATGTGAAGCCTGCGAGGCCCCAATAAGCAGTTTTTACCAATCACTTGTACACATCTTCCAGTGGTAAGTATAGCTTTTCAGATTACAGTACCTACTGATAATAATTCGAAAGAAAGTCGATTTCATTGCAATGGTACCTACCACAAGATATATATGTCACCATGACCTATGACAGATACGATTCCAAAAGAACCTGGACAAATTATAATAACACCAACTATAAGTTCGGTGGTACTTTTAGCACTAGGCGATCTCATGCCAGATAAGCCTGCATAATTACGATTCCACTAAAAACAGTGACTTGGCTCATATTTGGAGCGATAATGGTCTTCTTAAAGAGACAAAACAAAAAATTTATGGAACAATTGATTCCAGAAAATGACCCTTTAATGAATGCACCGAAGCTTAATCCTGGGATTTTTGCTTTGGTTAGCTATATTATTGTCAACAAAGACAAAAAGATAGTTGGAAAACAACCAGCTAGGAATTGGACTGTCTATAACAAAACCAAGGAGAAACTTAATCTTCCTGGTTATGGATACTTAAAAAGTTTTAAGTGAAGCAAATATAGTGAAGTGCTATAGTGAAGTATATATATGAAGTTAATCTTAGTGAGAAGATCAAATTATTGAAAACTTGACAACAAAGTGGCCTGTCCATCAAAAACCTAAAGGAAACTCACAAGGTTCTCCTCGCTACAACCCGAGGACAACAGCAAGGTACGGACACAAGAAGACCCAATGCTCTAATCAGGCATGGAAATATTATAGCCACTATTATCAGTCCACTGCCAACAAATCCAAAGCCTCAGAGGATCCTGCTTGCACATAGAGGTAAGTCATGCTGGAAGGCTGACACATTCTTAATCTTGATGGAACAAAATGTACTAAGATATAAGATCCATACTTAATTAATCACAAGATACCTTTGTATCGAAACCGCACCAGAATTAGGTGCGACACCCTCCTTTAGTAATATCAGCTGAGGATAATACTGACATGCATACTGCTATTAGCAATTTATTAAAATTGGGAGCTATATTCCCTCGCAAGCCATGTAAAGACTCTTTTTAAACTTAAAGTCATTGATTAAGTATGTAGAAAACTTTCATTTTAAAAATGGAGAACTAAAGGACAGCAATGGCTGTACTTTTCCAGGTGTTTATAGAAAAAGAAAAAAAAAAATTAAGAATCATACTTATTAATAGATATAAATCCACAGTATAGAAAATACCTACATTTTCAATATGGTGAATTGTACGATTTTAATGCCCTGCCTTGTGGCCTGTGCTCTGCACCTAATATTTCACAAATATTATAAGTTTGTAGTAACATATCCAAGAGGAAAAGGTAATAAGTCTGTTCAATCCTAGAGGACCTATTATGTATAGGATCCAGTATGAATCATGTTTGCAGAATGTTCAAGAAACAATAGTTCTCTTTAAGTTCTGGAGATTCATTATAAATTTTGATAAAAATATAATAGTACTATCACAGCCCTGCTTTGCGATTGACACAAAAAAAAAAAGAAAAGAAATGACCATCTCTTCAAAGATAAAGTATCAAATATTAAAACATCATTTCAAGGTAATTACATCTAAATAGTGGTTTTACAAGACATCTGGCAAAATTAATTGTACTATAAATTTCAGCCTGCCCAGCTACCACATATTATGGCTGGCTTTACACCAAGCTTTTAGAGCATCATAAGTATATGTAATATCAATAATTATAACATGTTCAGATATAAAATTATATCTGCTACGGTGGGCTAATAATTATTATTAGTACAGTAGGTATGTCTAAGTACTGCTTACCATAAACATGATATTGAACAGTTGACTGACGCCTCCATGACTGGATGGGGTGATGTTTACAGAATGAAAGAAAAGAGCCTATGGCTTCTGGAGCAAATATGAGAAAAAACGCCATATAAACTATTTATTGCTTGCAATATTTATGGCATTAAAGGTATTTTGTAAACTATAAGCAATACCTTAACATCCTGTTTTCTGCAGATAATAATACAGCAATATCTTATATAAACAGAATGGGTGGTATTCAGTACCCACAATTAAATAACTTTGCCAGATTCAAACGGCAGTGGTGCAAAGAGAGACTTAGTTAACTCTTTGCCTCCTACATTAAGTCTAGTAAAAATAAATAGGTTGATAAAAATGTCCCTTAAAATCATTTCAGACATATAATGGGAATTAAACATTGCATTTCTACAAATTGTATCTGAACAGGTTGCACCTGAAATAGATTTATTTTCATCCCACACTAATTCTAAACATATTTCCTATACCTCCTGGAAACCAAATAAGAAAATCCAAAGGCAATCAGTTTTGATGCTTCTAATTTGTCCTGGACAGAAAATTTCTTTCATGCTTTTCCTCCATTCAGTTAATATAAAAATAAAAATATTTCAAATGAGAAGGCAACAGGTATCATAGTCATGTCCCACTGGCCTTTACAAACTTGGTATCCTATAATGCATAATATGCTTGCCTGAAGCTGATATATTTTAAACCTCAAAATATCTTTAACATTTTCCTTTGAGGGACCATCACCCTCTTACCTTCAATTAACTTTGATTGCAGGATTATTATCAGGCAAGCTTGGCCAAAAAAGGGCTATTTCCCTCACATCAATGGATGCCATGTTGGCACTTGGCACCCCCTATCACATTAGGTAATACAGTAAAGCAACATAATGTGACATAAAATTTGGTGAACCTTCTGTCAGGAACATATTATAAACACATTCACTACATCTATACCATTTGTTATGTATTTCCTAACTAAATTATTTGACTCTGGAGCTGCCTATTGAACCCTGAATCTCTTTAAGGCAGCTCTATCTCCAATAATAGGCTCTAAAATTGGGGGGGGGATGATCGTATAAAGAGGCTCTATAAAGGATTCTATAAGTTGAAACCACCATTACTAAAATTTCGAAAAACATGTTATCCAAATAATGTTCTAAGTGAACTTCCAAAATGACATTAAGTTTGGACTAAAATTTCAAAGAAACTAATGATTTTGTTTGCACTAAGCACAGCACAATGAGCACAAACCTTGTAATAGTCATAATTTATTTAACCCTTTCCCTGTGCAATGACCCAGGGGTGGGTCATTGTGATTGTTTAATTATTGTGCCTACTTGACACACAGTCACGTGTTAAATATCTATTATAACATCAAGTGGAAGTTTTGTTAATATTGTCATTACTAATATTATTAAAGTATCGGCTGCGGGACCAATTCGGCCTAATCATTTACAAAGGTTTAAAAAAAAAAAAAAAAAAAACAAAGTCTGAGATTTGTCCAGCTTGGATATTATGTGATAACATGAGATTTATTAGAGATATATAAGGTCATAATGTTGTTTTTTGTCACTTGAAAACCCCATATACCGGCTTCTGCTACTGGTAGTTGGATTAAAAATATTCTCTCAGGCTGCGGTATTGATCATCAGACAGATGACTGATTGGACAAATAATGAACATTAGCAAAATTGTACAGCCAACCAATTCTTAATTCAGGAAAGGTTGCCTATGCTGTGCTTAATGCTGAATAATAGTAAATTTATAAATATTTTAGTTTACACTATTGTCACTGGTATTGTGATTTTAAACGTGACCTCATAAATGACTTTGTAAGTTGGTCAAAACCTGAGGTTATGTACCAAATGAGGCTGATTAATTGAATACTTATTATTAATATGATAAATTACTAACTGTTAATATTAATGAATAATGCCCGCCTATAGTTGTCCCACTGCAGGGCAAAGGCCTCTTCTCATACAGAGAAGGTACGAGCTGTGATTACCACGCTTGCTCAAGGTAGATTGGTGATTTAAAATTTTAATTTACCTACTGTAAGTCCAGGTTTACTCACGGATGTCTTTCCTTCATCAATGTCAGTGATGTCCAAGATAAACTTAGAAAGTACATGTGGAATTGAGAAACTCACATTGGTAGTTGCTTGTGCCCGAGAACTGCCTTAACCACTGGGTCATCAAGAATAATGGGTGATCAAGACAAAGCATGGTATGATAAGATGGTTATTTTACTGAATAAGGCTGAATAGGTAATTGATTATTACTAATATGATGCCTGCCTGTAATTAAGATTAATAAAAAAAAAAAAAATGAAAATGTTTTATTATAAAACTATGTTTATTATAATTTTTTTTTTAAACATCTGTTTTGAAGGACATTTGGGTCAGGGTCATCTCAAGTTTACCTACTATTTCTCTAAACATCTGCATTGTTATAAATATATCGAGAACGAAGCACGCAGTATAATAGATGATCAAACGAACTTACCTATGTGAAGTTCGATCATTATTATACGAAGTGCTTCGTTCGAAGATATATGTTCCCTACCCACCCCACCCCAGGTAAAATTGAGATGACCTTACAAGAATCTAAAATTAATGACATTTCCCATTTAGGACACAGATAACGCACACTAATACTTACGTTTAGTTTTAGCTCTGAAAATTGCGTTTAGTTGCCGAGTAACACGAAGATGCTGCATTGTTATAAATATATCTTCGAACGAAGCACTTCGTATAATAATGATCGAACTTCACATAGGTAAGTTCGTTTGATCATCTATTATACATTATAATTACAAGACGTACATAGTGTTATTGACAAAACTTTCACGATTTCTAGTGCCGCTCATTAGAAGTCAGGTAGGTATAGAAAAAAACAACTTAATATTACCTATCAAAATAACTTACAGGCATAAAACGTGCGGCCTAAGTTCCGCGTTGCTCTATGCTTACAGGTGACTAAATAAGTACCTACCTATAAGTACTGTAGAGTGTGTAGTGTTACACTGCCGATTAAGTTTCTGGGCTTCTGACTTCCCCTCCTGGGAATATTAGCGTGACCAACGAAGTGTTAAGGTATGCTTCCGTACCCGACGGCAGACGGCAGCAGGAGGATCCGACTTGTAGCTGTAACACTACTGGATTCTTTGTATTTCTATGAAATACGGTCCGTAGCAAGCGGACACATCGCTTAGGAATCGCACCTTTACACAGAGATACGTACAATACGGTCAACGTAACTTGGCGCGTCTGAAGTTAGCTGTTTGGCTGCGCAATGGAACTTTTAGGAACGAAATTGTCTACTGCGCAGCTAATCGGCTAACTTCAGACGCGCCAAGTTACGTTGACCGTACTGTAGTACTATTAAGTATTCTGTGACAGAGATCTGTACTCCAATAATAGCATTAGGAAAAAGAGGCTCGTAGAAGCAGGAATGAAAAACATTTTATTTCAAAAATAAGTTAAAACAATTATTAAAAATGTATTTACTTTTTACTTATAGATGGAAGATAGTACCTACTAAATAAATATGGGCGTATAATAACATCAACACAATAAAAGTCTTTTAAAGATTGTAACATTTTGAACTTGGTAGGCTGGAGGCCCTAAATACACTTTTTAAGGCACCACAGGATTGTCCGGTTAAGCAGTCAACAACCTCTAGGTTGAACTGCGAGATGCAATACAGCAAAAAAAAAACTTGGTAGAATTATAGTGAAACAAATAACGTTCCAGGTATTATTCTTCCCTGCTTCTTTTAGGTTTTTAGCATTGACAAAGTATTATCAAATTGGAATTAAATAATACAACTAAATAAAAGTCAATTAATTTTATAAGATAAATTATTAAAATAGTTACAATTAAGTGCGATAGCTGTTGTAAATGTAGATTATAATAAATTCGAAGTCTATCGTAACTGTAAACATTTTTTGTGTACTTTTGTTACAAAGTGTGCATTAAAAATAACCTTTTTTTTAACTTCTGTCTGTAAATGGAGTATAGTACGTACACCCGTAATACGTACGACACGACAAAGGAGAGATCAGGGGTGTGATTCTGTAAGACCTCATTCTAAACTTCGAATCTGTATCCGCTTTGAGTTTCTTGGTTGGCATTCTAAAAACTCGGTTGATAATTCGAATGTACACTAGCGCCACCCTTGCGAGCGTGTCAGCGAGTTGAACTAAATTGACAGGGAGATTTTGACAGATAAAGTATGAGATGACGTAAGAAGTGGCATTCTGTAAGGTAATTTCCCCGTCACTTCGACGCTTACTTCGCACTCACACCCGATTGAAAGTGTCAAATATATCAAGGTCATTTTGAACCTTATGCGAAGTGAGAGTGAATAGCGATGTGAGATGTGAGTTGTTGTTTGAATTTTACAGAATCGATCTACAGGATCAGGGATTACCATCATTATGCTATCATCATCATCAGCCTAGCCTTTTCCCAACTTAGTTGGGATTGGTTTCCAGTCTTACAGCAGCTGAATACCAATGTTTTACATAGAGCGACTGCCTATCGGACCTCACAATTCAGTTACTGGGTAACACGATCCCCCTTGGTAAGACTGGTTGTCAGACTTTCTGGCTTCTGGCTACCCATAACGACTGCCAAAGATCTACGAATGACTGCCGGGACCAACGACGTTATGTGCTTTCCGAAGCACGGAGGGAACTCGGTATGAAATGGATGGTCACCCATTCACAGGTTGAGCAAGCGTAGCTTAACCTTTGACCGATCGATATGTACGGTTTTAACTTAGTCACGAGCTCATCCAATGGTTCAATCCTAAGTTCTGTAATGTAGTGTATTCCTTATTTAAATAGGAGCTTGTTTTATAGTCCCTGTCAGTAGGCCGACATACATGTCATTCAATAAAATATTCTTGTGCGAACTACATCGTTGTATTATTCTATTATTCTTCAATGGCGACGAGGATGGCGAAATTTGACGAATTCGACATGAAGAACGGGAATTGGCAGTCGTACTGTGATAGGTTGGATATGTTCTTTGTGGTGAATTTTGTGAAGGACGAACTAAAATTACCAACGCTGATTGCGTTCATGGGTGAAACTGCATACGAATTACTAGTGAATTTGTGCAGCCCTCGGAAACCGGCGGACATGTCCTTCATTGAGGTTGTGAAACTCATGCGAGAACATTTGCAACCAAAGCCGTCTATTTTAGCAGAGCGTTATAAATTTAGACAGAGAAGACAACGATCTGGTGAAAGTAGTTCGGATTATGTTGCAGAATTAAAACAAATTACTCGATATTGTGATTTTGGCGCAAGTTTGGATGATAATTTAAGAGACCAATTTGTAATAATAATAATAATAATAATTTATTTGCAAGAAATACATTTCTACAAAGGAAGGTCTTATAGCCTAAAAGTCACTGTATTCGGCCTGCAAGCAAGCGTGCAAATTATTGATCTTTATGTCATTATTACATCACCCACTGGTACTATAGAATATGTCATTGATACATTATTACAAAATATGTCATTATTACATTACATTATTACCAAATTTGTATCATTATTAATAGAGATTACATAATAGTCCTTACACAATCTATAAATATTAGAACAATTAGGGAAACATTCAATACTATTATTATTGTTAATCTTTATGTTCCATAAATTCCTTAACGCTATAAAAACAATAACCTTGGAGCCACTCTGTTAATTTTTTTTTGAAAAAATTACCCTGTAACAATTTTAAGTGGTTCGGTATCTTATTATAAATTAACAGGCACATATTATACACGTTTTTCTTATAGATTTCTTTGCGACAGGGTGGTTGGTAAAGTAGGTTGAGAAACTTAGCCCTTTTTTGTCTCGGCATAACCTCACTATGCTGCATGAAGTAATGCATATGCCTTTTTGTGAAAAGGCAGATTTCTTTTATGTACATACACGGTAGTGGAAGAATTTTGTATTTTTTAAATAAAGGTTTACAGCTATCTAAGAACCATGACTTGTTGATAACTCGGATACAACGTTTTTGAATTTTGAATGCTCTGTCGGTATCGGTCGAGTTACCCCACATTATTAGTCCATAGTTTAGTACAGATGACACATAGCCATGGTAAGCCGAAAGGGCAGCTTCTGCAGAAACATTCTGTCTTACCTTTTTTAACGCAAACACAAACCTATCAAGCTTCTGACAAATATATTCTATATGGCTTTTCCAATTCAGATGTTTATCTACGTTAAGTCCCAAAAATTTTAGCTCATCTACTTGTTTTACTTCTTCGTCTTTATAAACTATATCTAAAGGCAACTGTTTGGTTTTGTAAGAGTTAAACTCAATAAGATTTGTTTTACTAATGTTTATATTTAAGTTATTGTCATCCATCCAACTTACTAAATCTGATAGGGTCTTTTCGATAATAGATTTGTAAGCGTCCTTATCCCGACAGTTTATGATAACTGTTGTATCATCTGCGAAAAGGATACATTTCTGTGAAGTAGCTTCAGGAAGATCGTTTATATAAAGCAAAAACAGTACAGGACCGATTGCCGATTGTGTGATTTGTGTGCGGTATATCGAGCGATCTTATTAGACAACGATTGTTCGCGGAAGGAAATGTAAATTTCAGTAAAGCAGTGTCGGTGGCGAGCGCACTGGAGGCGGCGGAGCGGGATGCAGCCGCTGTAGATGGGCGAGGTGACGTTACCGGGCTGACCGGGGCCAGTGTAAATGTGTATTCGAAGGAGCACGAAACTTCGACAAATACAGGGATGCGGCGAAGTTCGGCAGCGTTTGAGCAAGCTGGTGATGTACATCGCATGCATGTTGAAGGATGTTCGGCATGCGGGGATTATAGACACACAAAACCGGAATGTAAATTCTCAAATTATCAGTGTAGTAAATGTAGAAAGATTGGGCATTTGCGGCTCATATGCCCGGACAGCAGTGGTGGTACGAGCGACGTTCAGGGCCGTCCTCAACAATCACGGAGCGGTACCGGAGGGATGACGCGGAATGGGGCGGGCGGCCGCGGCGGCTGTCGGAGTGCCACTGGCCGGGGCTACGCTCGACGCGGGAAGATATGGTCGGGCACTGCGGCCGGTGCTGCGGCACCAACAATGCACGCGATTGAGACATACTGGGAAGACGACGAAGAAGACTCGGAGGAGCTGGAGGAGCCTATATATCAAATGTCCTTAAGCCAATATAGGCCGGTGAGCATGAATCTTCTAGTAAATAATGTACTTTTATCCATGGAAATTGACACAGGGTCACCTTTATCTTGTATCTCGAGAAACACTTACCAAAAATATTTTTCTAACATACCGTTACTTCCATGTAATTTATTAATAAAATTGTATAATGGAGCAAAGTACAGCCAAGGGGATTTCTGGAAGTGACAGTGACATACAAAAATCTTAAAAAAATATTGGATTTATATGTATTCAATACAGGGAGTACCACACTACTAGGAAGGCAATGGCTTTCGGAATTAAATATTAGTATACCCCCACCCCCTATTACAATAATAAACAATGCTAGTTTATCTGCTGAGATAAGTGATCATCATAGAGATAATATAATTGGTAATATTTATTGTAGATACAATGAGTTATTTGATGGCGGACTGGGGTGTTTCACGGGCGGTCGGGCGACTCTGCATTTACGGGAGGGGGCTGTGCCGATATTCTGCCGCGCACGCCCGCTGCCATACGCGCTGCGCGCGCGTGTAGATGCCGAGCTCGAGGCCATGCTGCGCGCGGGCGTCATCGAGCCTGTCGACACCTCCGACTGGGCCACACCACTGGTAATTGTTCACAAGCCGGATGGCGCTTTACGCTTATGTGCTGACTATAAGGTTACATTAAATCGTATGTTAAGAGTTGATAAGTATCCTGTGCCAAAAATAGATGATTTATTAACTAAGTTAAGTGGTAGTAGGTACTTTACGAAGCTAGATTTGTCTCAAGCCTACAATCAGATATTGTTAGATGAAACGAAGGAATTAACAGTTATTAATACGCATAAAGGTCTTTTTAGATACAATAGGTTAGTATTTGGATTGGCGTCTAGTCCGGGAATTTTTCAGAGAATTATGAGCCAACTGTTTGATAAAATACCTAATGTTACAATATTTCTGGATGATATTTTAATAACGGGAGATTCGATTGAGGTACATTTAGAGACATTAAATAAAGTTCTTAAAATATTACAAGAAAAAGGTTTAAAAATAAAAAAAGAAAAATGTGATTTTTTAAGTAAAGAAGTCAAATACTTAGGATTTATAATTAATAGTGAGGGTGTAGATAAGATAAGACCGATAATAAAACTGTCCGCTCCTACTAACGTATCCGAACTGAAGTCGTTTTTAGGTATGGTGAATTTTTACGGTAAATTTATTAAAAACTTAAGTTTATATTTAACACCATTTAACGAATTATTAAAAAAAGGAAAACATTGGGTATGGGGTACTTCACAAATTCAGGCATTTAACCAAACTAAGAAGTTATTAATTAGCTCAGAAATATTATCTCACTACGATGAGTCGCGGCCCGTGGTGGTGACGTGTGACGCGAGTTCACGCGGTGTCGGCGCTGTACTCGCGCAGCGCGCGCCCGACGGCCGGGAGTACCCAATAGCTTACGCGTCAAGGACGCTCACCTCTGCAGAATATCATTACAGTCAGATACATAAAGAGGCTTTAGCTATAGTATTTGCAGTAAAAAAAATTCACCAATATTTGTATGGAAGGCAATTGGTTTTGAAAACGGATCATAAACCCCTAGTAAGTATTTTTGGATCGCAACTAGGAATTCCGAGTATGACAGCTAGTAGGTTACAGAGATGGGCGTTAATATTATCAGCATACGATTTTCATATAGAATATGTAAATACAAATTCAAACACAGCTGACGCTTTGTCTCGATTGGTTGAAAGTTATAAAGATATTAACGGATCAAGTATGGTGGAGGTACCGGAACAAACCTACCTCCACTTCGCTTCGGATGCTTTGTTATTGAAATATGAAGATATAAAAGAGGAGACTAGAAGAGATCCAATATTAAGCCGTATTATGAGTTATGTCAGGGATGGTTGGCCAAAGGAAGTTGAGATAAAAGAACTTAGACCGTATTTTAATAGGCGTACAGAAATATACACCGAATTAGGTTGTCTTATAGGTTAATTGTTCCAAAGTCTTGTCAAGACAGGGTCTTACAGGAGCTGCATGATACACATATGGGAATAATTAAGACCAAATGCATAGCTAGAAGTTATGTGTGGTTCAATCATTATGCTATACATTCGGAGGCTTCCGGCGACTGGGACTGCAATTAACTC
The DNA here is from genome assembly GCA_947361185.1 of Charanyca ferruginea. NCBI lineage: Eukaryota > Metazoa > Arthropoda > Insecta > Lepidoptera > Noctuidae > Charanyca > Charanyca ferruginea. The sequence goes on along the minus strand of OX376058.1, from coordinate 21,604,894 downwards.
GGACTACAGTCCCAGTGGCCGAATCCATTTAATTTTAATATCTACGTTCTACGTTAGGGGGGTTTGGTTTCCGCACTTAGTCCTTAAATGTGGACATTGTACGTGAGCCATGGCGGCTGATTAAATTTAATTTTAATATATTTCTTCCGGTGACTAGGACCACGCTGGAACGAAGTTCCTTATTATCCATATATGTATGTCTAAATGAATAAGAAATCAAAAAATCTATTGTTCAAGTCCAAAACAGTACAGTCAAACGAAAAAAATATGTCAAACTAACAACCCGGCCCGGCTTCGCATGGGCCTATAGCCTTCCTCGATAAATGGACTATCCAACACAAAATGAATTTTTCTATTCGAACCAGTAGATCCTGAGATTAGCGTGTTCACCCAAACAAACAAACTCTTCAGCTTTATAATATTAGTATAAAAATAAAAAACAAAATATTTAAAAAACACCATTTCATTATCGTCGTAAAATATAATAGGCCCGTTTTGACATTTGTCATCGCGACGTAACTAGTTAAGTAACCATACGACTCGGTACTCGATACGCACGATAAATCGATTCAAGTTTGTATGAGTATTTGATCGATTTGCTGATTAGAAAATTTAACTTTAACTTTAATATTGTATGTATTTTGAAATGATACAATGGTACGAAAAGGTCAATTTGTCTTTAGTCTTTTACAATAGATTTTTGTTATTCATTTATGCGTGGTCCCAGTCGCCGGAAGCAAAATATTTAAATTAAATAGATCCGGCAACTGGGACTGTAGTCCGAGTTAATTGCAGTCTCAGTCGCCGAAAAACCTCGTTTTTGAACAATAGGCGTATTCAAAATAGGCTGCAACTATTTTTATTCCATTTTATTCAAAATATATTGATTTTGTTTCCTGTTTCCTTATATCTTTGTTTTTGGTAGGTACATGAATATTGTCCTTTATGGTATTTTACAGGAAACCAGTTAAGCTTTATTTATGCTATACCTATCACACACATAAGAGTCGCATTCCTAAATACCGTATAATGGCATCAACATGCGTCACCATTGCGAAAGATAATGCTAACCGCTGACGTACACGTATCTAATTAAGTGAGGGCAAAATGAGAACAAGGATCACAACAGGCATTTATTTTACGTTTTTGAATATACAAGTTTCATTATCATCTTGTCAACCTTTAGTCCCACTGCTGAGTATAGGTCTCCCCCAAAGGGGGTTCAGCCGTAAACGCCATGCTTGGCCGATGCATGTTGGCGATCACAGTAGGTATTATGGTGTTCAGAAGGACGCTGCAGCCCATCCTCTGGTCAATACCCTCTGTCGCCTTCTACGACACCCACGGGTAGAAATGGTGTGGGCACCACACGGCTTTACGGCTTTATACAAGTTTAGTTGTGTCAAAAAACCATCACACGTCAAAATTTTCCGATCGTTAGGCCTAGCACAAACGCGCTGAAAATATTCGTTTCTAGTTAATTTTCTAATTAGAAATGAGACTTACATAAAGTAATTTGATTTAATTTTACACGACACTAGCGGTCCGCCCTAATAAAAAAATAAAACTAATTCTATAGGTAGTTTATTATTATTTCAACTTCGTCCGCGTGAATGTCGGTTATCGATCGCGGATGCACACGAAGTGATTTTTTTATATGAAGCTATATCTTATAACACTGTTGTAAACGTCCCTTTGTGCCTATTGACCTAGTTCTGTTCTGTCTCCTTCTTGATTTAGTATAGGAAGTCGAAAATATGATTTTCTGTCTCCTTGGGTGTTCTTTTCTGATTAATTTCGTTGCTGGATCCTAGACAGTTCTAATGTTTCTCCGTGACTCGTGAAGCTTTACCGCCTCTACTCCTTTCTGGTGGTCGCCTCTGTTGATTCTGGATATCGGAAGTTGCATTGGATGGAGAATAGTGTGACGACCTTGCCCCATTACAAAAAAAAAAAACATTTTTAAAAACAAGCCTTAAACTAAAAAAAATAAAAATATTACTAACTAAAAGGAAAAAAGAAAGGCTTGAGGCATTGATGTACGCTGTCCGTTAATACAGGTGTACTCAATGCCTCAAGCTTTTCTTTTTTCCTTTTAGTTAGTGATATTTTTATTTTTTTTAGATTAAAGGCTTGTTTTTAAAAATGTTTTTTTAATTTCATTTTATTTTTTACTTTTTTAGTCTTACTAACTTTATCGTTATCTACTCTTCAAACCCTTTCATTTGATATATCCATATTAGGGAAGCTGAGAAAAAATATATAATCCGCCATCTTGGAGCGGCTGCCATTTTGAATTTATTACAATATTGTGTATTGGACATTGTATTGTCCCCAGAACTAAAGGTGCTTGCAAAATTTCAGCTCAATTGGATACCTAGAAATGGTCGAAAAATGGTTTGCAAATTTTGAAGCGACAACTTACACACGAATAAATAAAAGCTTGTAAAAAAGTCCCAAGGACCCAAGCAAGCACCCAAGGATAACATAGCTTTCCATTAGCTAAAGAATTAACAGAACCGTACCAGTAACTTAACCAAAACCAACACAAACTCACCACAGCGGAGGACTTTAATTTATAATATTAGTCACTCATTGATACATCAATCTTCTTTATCTCAAGTCTTCTACCTAGGTAAGTACATATTGTGTACGAAACGAATATTTTCAATTTAAAAATTGAAATAATTTGCGTTACGTTTACTCCGCCTGTAATTATTTCCATGTGAGAAAAATGCACTGAAAATGTACTAAGTATAGAATAACAATAACACACTCGAGGTGTGTTGGACGTAATTCTACCAATAAACTGATTCACATTATGGGAATTTTGTACAGCTTCGCTTATTCGCTAATTGTAATAACTACCTACCTATTGACGAAGAAGAAACAGGAAAATCTACCTACGTATGTATAGTATATTGTAATATTGTAATTATGTTATCGTAGGAAAGTTTTATTTTTCTTTGTTTTTTAGTACCTAGTGATTGTTATAGCAAGTCTACGTAATAATACGGTGAATAAATAAATTACAATATTTTATGGATTGGAATTATTTAAAATTACAAGTGGTTTAAATGATTAAATACTATTAAATGCTACTAATAATAACCAAATGAAGAGTTATTTACTTTATTCTTACAAAATAATCAAAAAATATACTTAATGAATTAAATTCTACACAAATATTTTTTTTTATAGCAACTACTAAAAATTACCTAATTATGATTATCTTTATATCTAAGTAATGAGATTAGACTAAACTAGAAAAAACTAACTGTTGTAGCGTAGAATAATCTAGAGGTTCGCCAAGAGACACACCTTCAAAACAGACAAACAAAAAACACGCAATCCCAACAACCTTGACTTGTTGAAAATATAACGTAAAACTTTATATAACCTAAACACAAAAAAAAATCTTCGCAATAATTATTGTAAAATAGGATATAAAACGACTAAAAGAGGTGTGCAGCCTTGTAAATGTGGCGTAGTACTAATGTACGGATTCACATCGCGGCCGGTTCGACGTTCGACGCATGCGCCCGAGGCCGCTTGCCCAACCGTCACTATTGCTCAAGGCATCTACACCGTGGTCAATTTTAATTATGTAACTGTTCCGATCATAGAACGTAGTAAGTCGTAAAAAATAGCTTAGAAACTAAAAGTGAAGACTGTATTTCGAGATTAGGCTACTCCTGCATTTTACAATTTGGACAAAACGACTTCCTTAAACAGAGAATAAATTACTTACAGGATTGTGTATTGATCAGTACGGTCAAGAAACTGCAACATTTAGCCTTCTTACCTTACGATATTTACCATTACCGATAAGCAATGGTGTCTAACATTACCTACTTTCAGTTTATTCGTGATTTGAAGGTTTGATGTCTTTACTACCTGCCTTGTAATTCTTGGTAATAACAAAATGTCAAATTGGCATCCCTACGGAGAACTTAATAATAATGTTGATCAATGTAACATTACACTAGGATATCCCGAATAACTCGTTCCATATCAAAGTCAAATAAACTCGATCAAATTTTGTAAATTCGATAAGCGTAAGTAACGCGTGGTTTCCCGTGAAATAACTTAATTTCAGAATGATAATATTTTTTTCATCCCACCATCTCGGAAAGAGTATTTTTAATCTTCAATATCTGAGTGGAAAAGCCGTTTTTATTCTCTAGAGGATAAAGTAAATTTATCTTCAATATCTGAGTGGAAAAGCCGTTTTTATTCTCTAGAGGATAAAGTAAATTGAATTTAGAACATCGTGTGCACTAAGTTTGTGAATTAAAAAAAAACATTAAACCTATTTAGGTACTGCTACCTCTATGGTGCCGAATATATCATACAACTTTTTTTTAATTTGTTAAAAACTCAGACTTTGTAAACGTTTTTTTTTTTGCATTTAGTCATTTCCTCGCTGAGGTGGAATGAAAAGTTACGTGTTGCGCTCGAGTGCAAAGATTTTTCACCTCGTGCTCTTTTGATTCCCTCGCTAACGCTCAGGATTCTAATTTTGAATCACTCGCTGCGCTCGTGATTCAATTTTAGAATCCTTCGCTTGCTCGGTCATCAAAATTGAACACGCGGTTAAAAAGCAACTTTGCACTCTTGTATAACAAATAACTATTAAATCTCGTACGAGATTTTGAATTCTATACCATTTCAATTCATCCAATCCAATCTAAAACACACAGCGCTCATTCTCTCCTCCTTCCTGTACAAAACTTGTTGATGGGGTTTTATCTTATTTCAACTAGCCTGTGAGATATGGATAAGTAGGTGCTGGACCATAGATATCCGTGTGCTGGACACTTAATAAAGGCACTTTCATGATGTGCTTTACGTCCGCGACTTTCACTATCGTCAATTCTATTGAGGTATAGTTTCTATCTATGTGATTGAAGATTCGCATAGACAGCTACGCTATGGGTCAATTGTTACGAGCCGGCGTTAGAAATCTTCCAACCGTGACATCAAAATGTTGTTGAGAAAATGTCTATTATTGTATTAGTAGAAACATCTCGATTGTTTCGACCGAATCAAAAAACATTTTACATTTTTATGCTAGAAGTCAAAGAACTTGACCGGATAGAGTTCACTGTGTCTATTACTAAGAACAAAGTCCTTTTTAGTAACAATACAAGGAAAGAAACAATTGATGACATGGCATTGACATTACGATACAAAGACGTGACCACCACTTTGTGATCATTGGATGTGAACAATGTCCACTAGGTAGGAAACATAAAGAATGTTGGAATGATAGATTCTTAAACCATAATGGATTCGAGAGATGTTATTTAAAAGTCAGGCGAGTACTGGCACATGTGAAAGATGATATAATTATTATGTAATTTTGTATACGGTTTTGATACCATAAAGATCGAAGCTATAATGTGAGGAACAGTTTTAAAGTTTGCTTTTCATTGGTCCGAGAAAAAATAGAAATAACAGTTAAACGAATGAATACTGGGATGATATTATTTATTATAATGTATGGAATAAACGACATGAGACTACGACGATGTACTGGCAGTATATAGGAATATTGGTCCATCACAATCTGCCGTGTACATGAATAATTAGTAGCTATTCTGGTCATAATGTTATTTTTATTGCGCAAAGGTACGATAGCGCTTGCATTAGGCATCATGACCTACTGTCGGCGCTTACGACGCATTATCAAATCTTCACTCGTGTGAATGTTTACGTCCAACCAGACGGGCGAGTAGACGTTTGTTTTATGTTTTTTCTTTATCGGCCAACGTGTTACAAAGTTCATTCGACTTATCGACCGGAATTAGGTGTATAGTGAGGCGTGATCGGTGCGTGCAATGTCGTCTATTACAGTAATAAATTAATAAATAATCAGACTGACAGTGCAACGGGTTTTTTTCCCGAGCCCAGTGGGTCGTGCTGATACTGAATTAGAGTTTGATGTTTTTTCCATACTTAGTAATTGTTTGAAGTGAAGTTTAAATTATGGAGACTTTACTAAACAGACTGATTTTGTGTCTCTTAAACATAGCATTCGTAACATTCTCTTACATTTATTGACATTACTCTTCGAATTAGTTCTTGTGTCTCTGGATATTGAGCTTTCCCCTTTTTGAATTCTAGCAAAATCTGTTTCTCATCATATTGGTGATCCAACTATGGATTATAGCAATCATTCTGTGCTGGAGCCACCTTACAGTATGAAACATATTTCATACTGCAAGGTGTTACATATTTCTCTGAATACTATGGTTTAAGGGAATATTTATTCATCTTTATTAAATATTCTACCTTCTGTACCATAGACATCCGTGTTCTGTATGCAATTTCATCCATCAGAAAGCCTAGAATACCATAAAACATAGCTCATAGCTTTTGGCAATAGTGTAAATTTCTATCAGTGAAAGAATTTGTAGTCAGACCGTTTCATCCGGAGATTACCCATTGAACAGTTGAACTCTTATAATATTTGTAGGCTGTTTTGATATAATGAATCACTAATACGATGTTCGATTAGCTTAAATTCATGTGCTAGACGGATACAGTATTTTTTTGGTTATTAAAATTCAATCAGCTTTTATTCGACTTCATCTAGCCAATACGGATGCGCAATGTCATTTGGGCCACATATTGCCCCACCACCGCGAGCTCACATCGTAATACTCATCACAGTAATCATCAAAATCACGATTGGTATTTGGTACATTCACTTGTAATCATGATCTGCAATGGTACACTGAGCTCGTCAACGTACTTACTTCCTATATTACATTTGTTTATTGCGGAAGCCAGTTGCATAATAGTACCAGTTGTTTTTATGTTATCGTTACTCTAGACTTGTAGTTTGTTGTTTAAATCAATGTTATCGTTGGTGACAATGAGGCTGGATTAAGATAAAACTGAAATCATTTAAATTGAAAATATGTTAGTTTTATTGTTAACTTATCTACGAGTAAGTATCTTGAGCTATTGTAAACCAACCTGCCTGTCTGCCTGTAAAAACATCTGCGCTTGGGTCTACCATGACGTCGCTGGTCGTTTTCCAGGATGGTTTTCAAAGTTAAGTGAAGCAGAAAAAAAACAAATGGAAACACAGGCCTGCACAACGAAAACGGCTGGATGATGAATTTTTGAATAACGAAAACGCAACGGTAAAAAAAACCTGCATGCGTCGAACTTAGCAGTGCCTACTTATCAAAATATCATAGAATCAGATATGTATGATAAAGGAATAGTTGATGATAGTTCCTTCTAAGCATTGTGACAAGTTAAAAGTATGTGAGGGCTTCTTCTCTATGAATAGAGTAATGAATTTTTAAAATGCGCCTGTGTATACCTACATGGGTCCACTGCACTGAGTAGTCCATGCATCGTATGCATTATCACGTTCCGTCTCTTGGTCGTCGAGCTGTGCTTGAGAGAGAGGGGCATTGTAAATATTATCATCCATATCCTGTTACTGACTGCCTGTTGTCAAAGGCGATATAAGGTTTGCAACAATACTGCAACAGAGATTGCAAAGATATTAACTGTCAATGTCAGTACTATAAAAAGGAGGAGGTTATTATAATGTGTATTTGTACGTTTTTCTACACTGTTTCACTGGTATTCTTTTGTCAATTGTGGACCAAAAAAATCTTCCTTGTTTTTTGAAAGGACACACTCCTGACACAGTATACTCCTGAGACGGTCCCATTTTTACCAAGTCATGATGGAATTTCAGGGAAATCGAGGGAAATCCTAGAAAAACTAGTTTTGTGCTTATTATTTTTTTCCACAATTTATTATGAAAAAGGATATATTTTTAATATTTATAACTATGGTTATACTCCATATAAGTAATATTTGTAAAAATCTGTTGGAGACCTTCGGAGATAGACCATGGAACTCCTGTATCGAACAGTAGGTACTCCTATTGTGATTGGTTATTGTACTAAAGAAGATAATTATGCTGGCCTACCTATCGGTGGTCAACTGATCATGGACATCGTTACGCTTTGGAACTCTTTCTTCATGGACTTGAATTTTTATGAACTAGGTACCTACCTACTAAAAAGTGATCATTGTAATAATGATGTTTCTTGTTTATGTATTTATGTTTTTTTTGCTATAATCTGCATAATATTCTACGTTCATTATTCAATATTTATAGAAAATGTAATTATTAAAAGATGATTTCAGGGTAAAGTTACAAAATAACATACCAGTCTAATTTACGGAATTACGAGGTGCAAGGAATTACTTACGTTAATAAAATTAATTAGGTACCTATATCTCGTGATGAGATCTCGTGATGAGATCGTGATTTATGTATGAGTAGTTTATTACAGGCAACGCAGGGTAGACATTTCTGCAAAAATAAATAAGTAAAGACCTAAATATACAAATGAATAGTATAGGTACCTACTTATGTTTCCAAAAATGTAAAAACACTAATTTGTAGCCGAAGCAGTCTAACTGGTTTTTATTTTAAAATCTTATTGGGAATCACGGAATCGAATTTTGCGGAAATCTTAAAATCTACCAAAAATAGATATTTAATCAAAGAATCTAAATAAATGGAAACGGTTAGAGATTGATTATTCATAATATCAGTGGCTGCTGAGGCAAAAGGCACTTAAAATCTTTAAAAGGAAGACTACCTAACACAGTTCATATTACCTACGTGCGTTCGCTCGCTCCACTGGCGTGATTTGCTGCAGCTAATTCGATAGATTCGCGTAGGTATGTGGGTGACACATTAGTCACTGGGTCCCCCTCGATTGAGTACATTAAACCAAGGTCATGAGGTGTCATTCTTTCGTTTGATATTCTGTCGAGAAAGTTCTTAAGTTTCATTCTTGATTAAGTGGTTTCAAACAAATTAGAATCAACATAAGTTCCTTTAAAAAAGCGAAAGGGGAAACACAGATTTAGTGATGCAAAAACTAATAATCTCTTCCAGCTGGCATTGCAAGAACGTTGGAACATAACACCACAGATAAAAAAGTAAAACAACGGTAATCTGAATGAAACAAAATGGCCGCTCTGTAATAGTGCTATCCAGCAGATTCATTACATAGCAAAAAAGAACACCGTTATGGTTTACGGGCGTTTTAACAATCGCAAATTGTATCGAGGTCGAATTTTTTGCTAGAACATCTGACGACATTCAAAAGTTATGAGATGACAGATTGTTCTATTATAGTTTTGCGTGCTAACTGCTCATTTTGGAGTAGTTTGAAAAAACTTCAAAGGATATAGGCATTGTTTTTGTTATAACCGGTTCAACCTGGGCAAGCGTGTTCCATCCACCTTAGCCCGCATCATTGAGTTGTGGTCAAACGCAAGCCTATTACAATATTAAAAACAAGAATCTTCGTTCTTCCAATAATCGTCTTCTACGATGTCCTTCTCACCGCTCTGGTTTTCTTAAATGTTCTGTTCCTGTCTAGGCGGTATTCCTTTGGAATGCGCTTCCTCAGAATATCAGGACGGCCACCAGTCGGTTCACGTTCAAAGTAAAAGCTCGCGAATTCTTTCATAAAAAGTTGGCAGACTCGTCCCACACTTAATTTGTTGTATTTCTCTATGTATCTATGTATTTTTAGCTCTCTACTCTTTATATTTGGTTTGTATGTATGTATATAAGTATTTACTATTTTATTATTGTAAATAAGTTCCGTTACGTCTCATGTTTTGTCTCAGCATCACCCTAAGGTAGACTGGTAGAAAACGCCTAAGGCATTAAGTCCACCTTTGTACAGTGTTTTTTTTTAAGTACATAAAGTTTAATAAATAAATAATAAAAAAAAAAATGCATTTGTTTGTTTCAGTCGACCATGTATAGGAATCAGGAAGTGTAAGCCATAAATCACATCGTTTGTTAGTTGTAATTAGAAGATGATGTGATGAACCCGAATGACTCGGCACGTTGATGGTAGAACATGTTTAATTTCTATGCAAAAGTTGACATCATTACAACATCATCTAAAATGAATCACAAACTAAGTCGCGCAGTAGCATACAATTTTATGACATTTACGTATCAAATAAAGAATATATATTTTTATTTTAACACTGTTTTGGTAATATTTGCATATCGTAGTTTTACATAATTTAACTGAGTGTAGGCCGTTAAACCCTAAAAAGGGAATTTCCAAAAATAACTTAAAAAATAAAGGAATTCGTTTTTGACGTCATACGGGCTATACTGGAAAGATTTTCGCTCACTAAAGCCAAAAATAAATGAGTGTTTGAGTTAGGGCACAACACTGAGGAATTTTTTGGGCATCGTTAGAGAAAAAACCTGATTAGATTTGTTATGCAGAGATACCTGACAAAGAAGTAGATGACGTCATGACGTGGGTGTCTAGTTTATAAGGGATGGGTTTGGTTGAAGGCCCCTAGTAGCAACACACAAGCAATACACGATGTATAACTAAAAAGACAAATGACGATTGCGCAATCCTATCCTAGCAACACAATGATTGAAATCACCATTTTATTATAATTTATTGTTACCAGGAAGTTGTATAGAAGACGCAGTTAATAATGTAAATGTTTTCCATTTGTCATTTGGTACAGAAGAGTAATGTTGATGTAGCGCCAAGTTCTTTGTTGAAAAATTATGTAATCAGAAGTTAGTGTTCAAGCAGCAGAGTGGTTGTAGGATCTGCAAGTATACATGGAAGACTTGTCACGCGATTTGGAGGGTCAAAAGTGCTGCTTTTGAACACTTTTTGGTTTTTGTTGAACCTGTATTTTCAGAGCAAACCCTCCACCCTCCTTTCAATATCTCTCTATCAAGGGACCAGTCTTTGTCGAAAGAGTCTAACCATCCTGCCATCTCCACCTGGGCCTGCCACGATGTCGTTTGCCATGTAAATTGAACCACTGGGTCATATGCCTAATGATCATCTAACATGCGGCAGATGTGTCCAGCCTACTTACACTTCAGCGTGACAGCTTTCAAAGTGACTTCAGCTATTTTTGTGATGGAACGGATGGTAGTATTCCTAACCCGGTCTTGAAGTTTTATACCCAAAATTCTCCGTTCTATAGCTCTCTGGCAAACCGCGAGCGCACAGCAATCACTGCCGTCAATTTTAAATACTTGTAAAAACCAGTCACATTCCAATGTGACTATTCAGTGTTTATACGTGAGCGAAAATAAGATGAACTCTAAACATAAATGGGCTGAAATTGCCGACACATAGCAAGCACGCTTATTTGTATGCTCAGACACACTCAAGGACATAATCTGCAAGAAATAACGATTGAAATACGTCACAAAACACTTAGCAGCTTTTTTTCCCTATTCGCTAGCCAAAAATGAATAAGTGGGTGTGTCAACATTTTTTAAGTTTTAGATATTATATTGCATCATTTCCATATCGTCATCATGACATGACCATTTTGTAGGATAGGATGTCATTAGGCAGACAAATGTACGCATCTTATTATTATCGGTACTCGATCGATGGATACGCGTGTAAGACCTAAAACGCACTTGCGGCTGACCGCAATGCGGCAGGCCGCAGTATAGTATACCCGTCTGCCGCATCGGCACCCGGTATTCCGGCTAACCGTATCGTCTCGGTTCTATTACGGTCCGCAGCATGTCGTCATCTATTACAAGCATTTCTTTTCCAATATATTGATAGCTTTATGCGATAACAATTACAAATTCATAACAATAGATGTGCGGCCCGCCACAGCTTCATGACACGGAGCAGTTAACGGCAAGGCAGTGCGTTGATATCATGCGGTTTCACATAAAAATTAAAGTGCGGCCTGCCGCAACGGCACCCCGCACTGCGGCCAGCCGAAAGTGCGTTTTACATCGTGTAGTGAAACAGTTTTAAAATCAAAAAAATTTGCTCCAGTTGCGCCAAAAACTTAATGAGAGCCAGTTGGTAACGCGAGGTTAAATTACAAATGTCATAGACCACGAACCCGTGTTAGCAACTAACTGGGTGTTAATAGATAACGCTGGTTGGGCAGACGGGCCTGGAATACAAATTGTAAATTCTATAGCCGATGCTGTTAACCATTAAGAGCGCCCTTCCCCATCGAACGAACTCCAACGCGAGCGTGATTGAAATTTTTTTTGTTTCAACCAATGCAGAACGCGATAACATCACAGGAAAATTAGCGCACGGAAATTTCACAAAACTTGTTCCAGGACATACGTGTTTTTAAAAAAGCTTTACAAGTTTTTGGTTAAAATGTTTATAAATTAGAATCTCCATTACATGTGCAAGGTTTCTATGAAGCTCTTTTTTTACTTTATCAATGTATCAGTGCATTATTAACGGCCAAAGTTCAGACAAAATTGTGCAAAAAAACTGATTTTCGGGCGTGTTTGTTTGTTTCTCAAAAAGTTTACTTTTGGCTGAATTTAAACCACAAGATACCCGTGTGTTAAAAATATTTGGAAAATAATTCGTTATAACGCCATAATCGCGTACGAGCGTTTGTATGGGAAATATAACGGGATGGGCGCTCTTAAATTGTTTTAGGTCTAAATGTTCGTTTAATAACATTTGTGATTACCGTACACACACACTTACGGATCAAGAGGAATCCAATTAATTCTTTGAAAAACAGTAGGTTCTCTTAAGATCTGTAAAGATCCTTTGTATGGGGGAGTCGAAGGTTTTTTACCATATATAAACGACCTTTTGACCGACGGCGACGAAAACCTTCGGAAGTTCCGAAGGTTTTGCTTAATCCTGGCAAGACGTAACAGATGCTTATTTGGTAACCACTGATGAATCATATAATTAGTAACCTCCGTGGTAATTTGACCACTCATCCTGACAAGAATGTTGATCTAAGAACATTACGAAGGTCAGTTTTGGGCATACCTACTTACTTAAACGTGTGAAAAGAATAATCTAATGTTAGGTAAATAAGAAACAAATTGAACATTCTTAACATTACAGTTCATAACATTTGAATAAATATAAGAAAACAAGGCAAATTCAATATCTACTTCATCTCATCTCAGAAACAATCAATATCAAAATATTGACAAAAATATAGGTGAATAGCGGTGAATATAGACGCATTATTGACAGATCAAGACTGAGATTTAAATGCGAACGTTTCTAAAAGTTGGTCGGATGATTGCGGCCCCTGAAATCAGTATTTTAATCGTGAAAATGTTTTGTGTGCAATAAACATTTTAGTATCGAAGTGCATTAAGTATTTGTTTTAATAATGATTCTCTATTATGTGTTTGGTTAGGTGTTAGGTATGCTGTTTAGTTTATTGTTTTACCAAAGTCTTGACTCGATTCTATGTAGGTATGTTACAGTGTGCGAGGACAACTCCGGCTTCCCTTGAGAAGTTCGGAGCATCAGCTATTTTACTGCCATTTAAATACGGCACAATCAGCAGTCTACCATATCCAAAAAATTCAAAATTATAGACACACTGCAAGTATTTTAAATACACTGACAACAAAAACGCATAATTGTATTTGGACAAAGAATTAGGCAAGTTTTTGTTCGGCATCCCCCTTACGACGATTAACACTACGCCATACGAATGTTACAGAACTTAACAGACAAGATAGATGATAGTACTTGCTACGTTGCTTGCTACACACCTTTGAAAATTAAGGAAAAGAACCTGGCCTGGTCTTAAAGCACCAGGGAATAAGCATTGCCTGGTAATCTCATCATCATCATCAGCCGGAAGATGTCCACTGTTGAACAAAAGCCTCCCCCCCCATATAACGCCTTAACGAGCGACAACCTGCCGCTTGTATTCACCGATTACCTTGACGATGTCATCGGCACAGTAAAGATATTAGATATCTTTACTGTGTCATCGGTCTATCTGGTGGGTGGCCTACCAACGCCGCATCTTCCGGTTCTTGGTAGCCACTCGGAAACCTTTCTTCCCCGTCGGTTATTGTTGTATCCTGGTCATCTATTTTGATGTAATTATGCATCCTAGGAGTACTGTAATAAAATCTACAATCCAATTTTATTTATTTACCACGAGTAAAAGCGCCCATTATCATCTAAAGTTTGATTGTCATTGATAACAAACAGCACTATCTTTATACTTATTGTTTGATCTGATATAGTTATATCGATTTTATTCTCTGAATTGTATCAAGTGACTCACAGAATATCACATGAATCACTATATCAGTTTTGGGTGTTACTGCAGAAATAAGATTAAGTACTATAATAACATCAGTTGTTTTGATCGCGATTATTTTGTTAACCTTGGGGTTTTATATGAGCCCAATTTTAATGTTAATTATATCATAATTGTAACGTTCACTATACATAAGTGTAATAACGTCATTTGACTCGTATGATGTTGGGGATTTACCTCTTCCATTAACTTCGGTTTATAGTAAGCCATTGTGTTTATGACTATAGAAGTAAACAATGTTGTTTTTAAAACAAAAATAACAAAGTTCAATATTTTACAGATTCGACATTTTTCTAATTGCTAACACTGCTGAATGAGTTCATGACTTGTTGATTATGACACTATTATGAATTAGCGAAATATCACTTAATTATTCTAAACATTCTCGACATTGTTGACAATCAGATCACTGCATGGTCAAGTAATCTAAATAATTCTTTTTTATGAAGATCACATTGCCCGTGGGATTATAGCACTCTCCCATTTCATCCCGAGGGCTTCGTAGAAAGACTAGGAGAAAATTCAAATGCAATAATAAAATTCTTAACAACCTCACTGCGATCCCCAAGGCAAGCGTGGGGATTATAGTACCTACCCAACCCCCTTTGGGGGAGTCCTTTGTCCACCAGTGGACGTCTTTTGGCTGATGATGATGAATTACCTGTGTTGAGGGAGACATTCACGGAATTGTTGATACACAGACTGAATGGTCCTGCAATATCGTCTTCGACCAAACCTTCACCAATAAAAGCCTCCAGTAAGTACAGCTTTTCTGTAAAAATCTTTGTCGGTGTATTTAGGTGAAGTATGCTTGAGGTTGTGTGTAAAGAGACCGATCAAGAGTCAATAACTTTCTATAGACACAGCAATAAATCGATGTAAGTAATTAAGCCTAAGTGTCTGTCGACACATGTGTTCTGTCGATATTGATGACGATTCGGTCCATGTGATGCCCACGTGCTACTGTGATGCATCGGACATGTTAGTGGCCACAGATAATATAAAGGTGTCTGTGTCTACATACATGTCGGAATTATCGCTACATAATACATAATCGTGTATGGCCTGCTATCTTTGTTTTGATGGTATAGTATTGATTATTTTATTCTCAGTTTTTTTTATATATACATATATGTTACAGTCAAAAGTCGTAACCAGTCAAAACTTTGACTGACTTCAGTCAAAACCCTTATTAAGATAAAATGCGTTTGTGTTACAAAAACAAAAATACGGAACGCTCTTGTTATAAGAATCACTAAAAAACAAAAGTTTTAAAAGGGTCACAAAAAGAACCTACCAACCTAATGGGTTTCTAAGTATTAAGGATAAATTGAAACCGTTCAAAAGTAGTTTTACCTGATTTTTGTAGTCAAAAGTAATTTTTACTGGTTATGAGTTTTGACTGTGACATATATACTATACCACCAGCATGCGTAGCACATACTGACAGCAAGAATAGACAAGTCAGTACAGTTTGTCTATTCTTCCTGTCAGTATGTCTATTCTTGCTGTTAAAGAATGACTTAATTTGTTAGGTACTACTTAATTCGGATGATACGAAGTGGGCCTAAAAAGTAGAGACCCTTAGGGCGCCTTCAAATTAGTCGCGCGACGGCAGCGCGACTGCCAGCGTTGCAGTCGCGCTGCAGTCGCGCCACTTTATTTATATGGATTTACAAACAGCGCTACCGTCGCGCTGCCGTCGCGCTGCTGTCGCTTGCTGGCACGCGACAAATTTGAAGGCGCCCTTAGTTTTTCCCGTAGCCATCCATTCTTTTCTACCCTCAGACGTGGAATATTTCATGAAATTTATAAGGGAACAACAGTGAGGCCACCAACGTCTCCATAAAAAAAAATCGAAATCGAACCACACTCACACTGTTAAAGTTACGCGTGGTCAAATATATAGGTATATAAAAAAAAACAATGTACGTGTTGGTTTTTTAGAAGACGGTAAAAAAATGCTGTTAATGCTTGCTGTCGCAAATTAGGCTATTGTAGGTCTACATATAGTAGTCCAGTCGTCAGCTACGATCACAGTCGATTGGCTGAGTCAGTCAGTCCCTTGATCGACTGTAGCTTATGATAGCCATTGAAGACCGATAAGTGGTTGAAACCAGCCCCAAACGTTCCGTCAGTGGAAAGTCAAACTTATTTACTATAGGTCGGTAAGGGTATAGTAAATAAGTTTGATATTGTATCGCTATCTTAAAAATTACACGCAGCATCGCGTGGTATCACGCCTCGGTATAAACTGACCCTACAGTGCAGCGGTATCAGCAAATTCACTAACATTGTGTAAAAACACGTGCATTTGCTGACCCCTTGCACATTAGGCACGATATTATCATACCTGAACTTCTGATTATAAAAAAATTGTACTTGTCTATAACCTTGCATGTAATTGTCAATTATGATTTCTCATTACTGTGATAGGTCAAATTGTTATCTTTTTTTTTACGCAGCTATAAATATCATGCAGTAATCATACGATGATGAATGATCTCGCGTTCAAAATTAGATCATCTTGCATCATTTGTTCTTTTCACCTTTATATGTATTATATTTTATTCTTCATTGTGAAAACCACGTTTTTATTGCATGAGTATAATATAATATTGGACCTATTGACACAATGATAATTAAATTAGCTGTTAATTAATCATTCACACAGTTGATGGACGGAATATTTGGTCGTAACTCCCAACTGTCATTAACTGTCATATTATTATTGAGCTCAATCTCGAGTTACAAACAATAGAAAGTTGCTTGCGCAGTGTCCGATGAAAGTCGTTATTTTTTATGTTGATGATGAATTATGACATAAAGTACACTGTACTTGGCAAGTAAAGCTTTAATACTTTTAGAACAATACGATATCGCAATTATTGGCCTTTGAGTTTCCAAAAAAACTGCAATCTGAAACAGCTTCTTTAACAAAAAATCGTTAAGTGGTATTTAAATGGTACCAAAGCATTAGGTGTCTTGTTTTCGTGAAAAAATCCAAGGAGGTGGAGGGTTATACTGAACTGTTTAAAACAAAACTACAATGGAATCCCCCCTCAGTACATGCAGTGAGGTCCTGGGAAATAGCATCAGAGGAACGCACGCTCTTTGTCACAACTACGCCAAACGCTATCTTACGTTGCTGCTTTACTGCGCCGCATTTTGCCAACATCTTTAACAGCATATTGACAATATTTTTTTATTGTTTATTTATTCATAAAAACAAGGTATTCAAATACTCTTAAACAAGACACACAATTAGAGTTACCATCATGACCTGAGATTTGATCAACGTGCGATTAACAGTTAAGTTTTAATCGAGTTCATGTTCTTTCAGCTTACGCTTTAAGTTTTACTGTTCATTGAGGGCTCAATGTATTTGGTTTAGTAAATTGGGTATTGTGAAAGAGGTTATTTTTACGTGGCACTTAGAATGAATTTAATTTGACTTGCTATTCCCGTAAAGACTCTGAAAGCCAATTCTACTAATTCAAAACGTTCAAAATGTAGTTAGTTGCAATTTCATCTCATATAATTTTTTCAACATTTTTTTTGTGTCTTTACCGTATTTGGACACCTTCTGCACCCTTCTGGGGTTTTTTACGCTTTTTTACGAAAACTTGATTTAAATGTTGTAACTAAACTGCACGTATCCGTAAGCACAATGTTCTGCGTGCGTTACATTGCGTGCTACAATAAACAGTGATTATTCACACCAAAAATAAAAGTCGTTTCCTAGCAATAATTTTTGCTCAATATAGTCAATGTTGGTTGGTTGGTTGGCCAATTCCCTTGTTCACAGACTAAATTAAAATTAGACATTTGGCATCTCTTACTGCCAGACAACTCAAGAAAAGGACGGCGACAGATAAGGACTAAGTAAGACACTTGTCAAAATAGTTATTTCTCGAACTTTTGACTATAATTGTATGAACTTTTTAGATGAACTTAAATTGACAGTTCTTATTAATATCTGTCTCTGTATTGTTTTATTGGAGAGAAAAAGATATAAATAGCTACAATCTGGGGTTCTGGATTAATAAACTACACCAATTTACACGAAACCAAATACAAACACTTTATTTAAAACGTTACAAACTCAATAATCAATCACTTACAAATATCACTTGATAATCACTTCGATCGCAGTATTCGCAATAGTCGCAGTTTTCAGCTTCGCTTCCTAAAACTAACTAACTCCACCGCATCGCAGTCCGCTATTTATATGTGGCTTAGGTTTATTTGAGAACATTCTAGCAAACACCTGAATGAGAGTCTTGCAACGTGACACTGTACCGTCTCGCAAAATGTGGAATGTTCTCGAAAGTCCTAGAAACTGTAGTTCTGCTGCTCAATAACAGATGGCGCCAGCGTGCGACGTATTTATGCTACTCGACAATAGATGTCGCTATCTAGCGTAGTTCCGCTTTTTTTGGTCGTACCGACCTACGTAGCAATAGCTTAAAATAAATATGCATAGTTACGGTTATGTGTCGTGTATTTTTACACCCCGTGATGTCGAGGCAATGCACGGAAGTAATTCGCCATGGTCAGTAAAGCTATTGTGTTTAATTGTAACAAAGATGAACGCTGACAAAAGCATTGACCGTGAGTCCATGACTCCGCGACTGATTCTGTCAGCGAGTGCCAATAGGCAAATTAAATGTAATATGTAGGCAATTTTTATGGCTATCTTCCTTTAATGGCGATAATGTATGTAGGTAGGTGTTCCGTGTTCCGGATTAAAAGTAAATTCCACAAATGATTTTGTGTAAGTTACGAATTTAAAAGTATTGGATTTCTATTGTGTTGTAATTTGGTGGAATGGTGTGTGGCGTGATGCTATTGTTTCATGTAGGTAGGTATACCTATTTACCTAATAGGTACGTACGTAGCAGAAGTGTTTTAAATGTTTAATTCCGAGATTTAAAAAAAAATAGGAAATAAAATAATATGCGTTAAAACGAATATCGACTGAATATACTATAAGTATTACTTTTTTTTTATCTTAAATAATAACTGTGAAATTAATAGTAATTTATCAGTTATTGTTTAAGGTTACTGTACTTATACTGACACTGAATTATTTATTTTTTTACCTACGAAAATAAAAAATATTTTATTGTTAACTAGCTTCTGCCCGCGACTTCGTACGCGGATCCTGTTGCTTATGCCAGCGACAACGGAGTCGGCAAAATCGAAGATCTGAAACGTCTGATGTCGAATTCTAAGAGCCCGGGGACGGGAAAACAACGGGAAAACAACGGGATGCGCGAGATGATTCGAGACGTTCAAAAAGTACAATTTTGAATCATACCTCCGATGGCGGAATATGTGGCGTAGTCAATCATAGGAGTATACGTAAATGAACTCCGTTCCTTACCAACCCAAGGAAGGTCGCCATGACCTACGGCTATATCTTGAGACACATCCGATTCTTCAGATGATATCGACATTCTGTTCAGAGAATGTCGAAGTCGATCAGAATTCAAACGTTCGTTGCGCTCTTCTTCTGTCTCTTCATGCCGTACTCCAGCAATTCTTTTTCTCTCACTTTCTAACTGATTATGAATATTTTGTTGTGTGCGTGTTCGGGACAATCTATACTATAATATTATAAAGCTGAAGTTTGTTTGTTTGTTTGGTTGAACGCGCTAATCTCAGGATCTACTGGTTCGAATTAAAAAAAATCTTTTTGTGTTGGATAGTCCATTTACCGAGGAAGGCTATAGGCCAATGCGAAGCTGGGTCGGGTCGCTAGTGTATGATAATCTTGATCAGCAGTTAGTCGTGCATCACGTTCATCATTCGGTTCAAAAGACCTGTTAGTAGATGTGCGAATACGCTGAGAACTCAAGCGTGATTCTGTATCGGTAAACGTTTCCGATTCGCGAGACAATGCATGTCGCTCACGATCAGCGGACAGTCGCATATCACGTTCCGCAGCAGATGCGTAGATACGCTGAGAACTCAAGCGCAATTCTCTATCCGTGAACGTCTCCGACTCGCGAGACAATGTATGACGTTCACGATCAGCGGTCAGTCGCGCATCATATCGCGGATGTAGATGCGTAAATACGCTGAGAACGCAGGCGTGCTTCGCGATCTGAAGAGGTTTCCACGGAGCGAGTTGCAGTCTGATGTTCTCGAACAGCATCAAGTCTCTCCTGACGCTCTTCGGTAGATCCTCAATCTTTTAGCTCCTTTGGAACATTGGGAACGATTTGACCTCTTTCTAGGCATGGTTATAGTTTTATTGTAAAGATACCTGATCAATTAAAATCTAAGTGACTGCTCCCCTGCGTTACCGGGTACCAAATAACATAAGCCCGAAGAAAAATAAATGGGAATTTTGGCCAGTAGAGTCAAATTTTCAATGATATACCATCGTCATCAAAAATCAGTCCTAAACTCTTACCGCCTTCACCGCGTGGAGGTACTCCCAGCTTATGTTATTTTATAAGATACAGTGAAATTAGTGATAGCTTTGTTTTTCACATCAGATGTTTCTGATCTTCGATTTTTATAAGTCAACAGGAAATGCCCATCAGACCGAACAACTTTTGCTAAGACGTCATTCCTATATGTGTCATGGTGTAGCTGGGCTCTTGGAGTTCCACATCAGGTGTTCCAGATCTTCAAATTTATTCTCTCAGCAGAAAGTGCTCATCACGTGGAACAATTTTTGCTATGGTACCATTTTTGTATCTCTTATAGTTTAGCTGGCCTGTTACGGTTCTGCATCAGGTGTTCAAGTTTCCAAGATAAATTATAGCCTATATGTTGCCCAGACTTAATACCTATACATCAAAATAAAATTCATTCAAATCCGCCCAGTAGTTCCGAAGATTAGCGTGTACAAACAAACAGACAGAATTTTTTTTTTGGATTCGTGCTCTATTACTGTTCCTAAACCCCCCTCAATTTTTTTTTTTTTAATATATTCAATGTACAGACAGAGTTTTGTTACTGTTTTATTATTGTATGTATAGATTGTAAAAAATATGTAAATAACACAATACAACATTATTTCTTTAAAATTCGCAGTTGAGCTACTTCCAATTAAAATTTCTTGTTAATTACAATAATAAAAACACTTGTAGGTACTGCGGACCTTCAAGGCGTAACTTGTCTGAAAGTTCAAGTTTGGTGGCGCGTGCGCTGGTCGTCAGCGGTGCGTTGTGCAATATGGCGCCCACCGCTCGTGTGCGTGTCCGAATTATTTTCAGCAACCGGAAAAGAAATCACTTTGTAATTTAGACCACGGACTAATTTTTATAATGCTTCTTTATTTACTTAACGCAAATTTGTGCCAGCAGGTCATTAGGGTAAATGAGCATTTGATCACGATTTATTTAATTAGTTTTTTTTTTGTAATTAATAGTTCTCTAGTTCAATACTTTATCAGCAATCGTTAGCGTGACTGTACATTGTATATCTATGTCCCAAAATAGTTTTATGATATCTATCTTATAGATGTTTTATTTCGTTCAACTATAAATACGATAACGATGTCTATTAAATTAATTCGCTTTATTCCAGTTGATAAGAATTTTCGATAAGCAATTATTATTTTGAATTGTTTTCCTGCAGTGAAATATTTGTAATAAAATATATAGGTACCTAATAAAAATGCTACATGGATATCGTGGATAACGTTTGTAACCAAAGCAAAATAGCTCTGATAACTTTGACTCATGAATACCAACACTGCTCATTTATTTTGTACCATTTACTGGTACAGTAAAGTTTAAAGTAGCTTGCAGGTCTATATTTATTGAACCTGATATTGTAAAAGCGAGCGATTCTTTAAAGATAACCGGTCGAACCGCGAGCAATGTCAATGTTTCCAACCCTGAAAAGGCTGAATTACAGTTTTAACCAGTTGAATAAATTATAACAATCGATGCCAATTGTTAATTGGTGACGTAGTATGCCGTCTTACCGATTTATTCCTTCTTTCCAATTTATATTCTTCCGTTTCATTTATTAAGATCCGATCAATATTTCTCAAAATTAAACAGAGCTTCCTCTTCTCGCTGTGTCCGACAGGGTCCATAATGATCCTAACTAAAACAAAAACCTACCACCTAAGCATATTTGGACTTATGAAAAAGCAATAAAGATATAGAGTATCGAGTATAAAAACAGAACTAACAAGTTACTTGCTTATAAATTATTGAGCTAGGTGCATAATTGACTGGTTTGCCCAAGTCCATGTAAAACCCTGAATTATCAAAAAATACCGGTATTGCATAAAGCACTTATCACACGTTCTCACATGAATGAAGATAGGTACGTTACTAAATATATACTTTCCTTATCATCTGTTAGTACCATAGTAACAGATTTCTAATTAAAACTTAAATGAGATAACAGAGAACCCCTATCTCTCATTTCAGTCGGAAGTTTTAATCACAGCTGTATATTATTACATCACTTAGTATTGTTTTATGAAACGGTTTTAAAACATTACGATAAATTGAACCGGTGTGAACCTAATCAAGGGTAAATGATATGGCGTGCGTGGCATATGGACTGAACTCTAAAAGTCGCAAGATCAAAGTAATTAAAGCATGACTGAAATTGCGAAAAAAGAAAGAGTAGATAGATAACACAAAATACATATTAAAAAATAAGTATTAGGCAAAGTGAGCTGTATGTCTTACTCAAGGTTGCACCAAATGGGAGTCCAGCTCAGCATATGTCAGGCAAATAACTGACGCTAATGATATTCTGCTGAATCCCTGCAGAACATTCGGTTGCGAAATATGTAGTTGAGTAGATATATTGAGAAGGTACAATTAATGTTAGTTTCAATGCTGGGCCCGGTAACAGGGGGGCAATTCCAGTAAATTGTAGATCAAAGTCAAAGCATTCAATTGAACCATTTACAGGCACTTTCAAATGGTCAAGAAATCGGTAAGTTAGTCAGAAAGTTGAAGCTTGTTGGACGTACTAAACGTAGGTAGGTCTCTATAGAGAAGAACGAGCAAGCAACTTGATGGAAATAATATTTCAAACACGAAGATTATTTTTGACGTAAGAATATATAGGACGTGAATAATGAAGAAATTGAAGCAGTCATTACATATTTTTATTATAAGAGTCTCGCAAATTGTTTCGTGATCGGTTTCTTTTTTAATAACCTTCCTGTCCCTCTGCTGGGCAAAGTCCTCCCCCAAGTCCATCCCGGAATACACTATTTTATTCAATAAGGAAGAATTGCCAAAGAATATAGTCCAGTGATCAAGTGTAAATAAGACGTCCACTTTTGAACATAGGCCTCCCCGCTTGCATCCACCGGTTACCCGAGACCTTGACAATGTCGTCGGTCCATCTGGTGGGAGGCCTACCAACGCTGCGTCTTCCGGTTCGCGGTCGCCACTCGAGAACCTTTCTTCCCCATCGGTTATCGGTTCTTCGAGCGATGTGGCCTGCCCATTGCCACTTCAACTTGCATATTCTGAGAGCTATGTCGGTGATTCTTTAGCGAAATTCCTCGTTCCGGATTTTACCGCGCAAAGAACCTCCGAGCATAGCTCTCTCCATGGCTTGCTGCGTGACTCTGAGCTTCTCTAGGAGGCCATCAGTTAAGGACCACGCTTCTGTGCCATATGTCATCAGGCAACACACACTGGTTATAAACCCTCGTCTTTAAACACTGTCGAATTTTGGACGAAACGATATCTCGTAGTTTCCCGAACGCTGCCCATCCGTGTTGGATTCTTCGGGCGACCTCTTTATCGAAGTTGGACCTACCTAGTTGGACAGTTCCAAGGTAAACATAGTGTTCCACAACTTCGACAGTATCGTTCCCAACAATTACCGGTACAGGTGGAGCATGGACATTTGACATAATTTTCGTCTTGTCCATATTCATTTTAAGACCCACCTGTTGAGTAACTTTACTGAGGTCGCTGAGCATAGTGTTGATGTCCTCCATAGACTCAGCCATGATGACTATATCATCAAGTGTAAATTATATTGAGAAAATAAATTAAATAAAAAAATAATTCCACAAAATCTAATACCTAGACAAATATCATTGCCTAGACAATTCAAGCTGAAAACAAAGTGTTTCGTTTCCATAAGTAAAGCCTGAGTGATATTGCCCTTGATTTCGCTCACAACAGAGCAATTATCAAATGCCTAATGAACCCGAGTTATGCAACATACGTAGGTGAACATTTAATTATTCGATCGTTTAAATCTCAGTTACATACATCATACAGCTAGGGTTGCCCACTCTTTGCCGGTCAAAAATAGTAGTTCTAAAATTATTACCCAAAAAAAATAGTAGATAACGAAAATATGAAAAAAAAAAATAGTAGGTTCCAAATAGGTACTTACTGTATTGCTTAAAAGAATATTTTTCGCAGTTTTTAGCCTTTTGAAATTTAAATTACAAAATACCATTAGCTCTGTCTATAAGAAATATATAGGTATTGACGATTCGTTTTACGTTTATGTTTACACATTTTGAAACGAATGTTATTGTTTTGATGCATTTCAAATATAGTAGTTTCATCTACTATATTCTTTTTTCAAAAATATAGTAGTCGGGCCTCTAATATAGTACGATCAAGAAGCTTAAAGATAAAAGTGGAGGCAACACTCTAAATACCTAAGTCAAACCACCTGTGGGCAGACGTTCTCTTTCTGAATGTACTTATACATAAGAACGAGACAGTGATAAGTGTTTTCTTTATCTTATGTATGCATTCAGAAAGAGAGCGTCTGCCCACAGTTGGTTTCACTTATTTGTTCAGAGTGTTGTCTCCACTTTTACCTATAAGCTTCTTGAGTACGATACTATATTATACTGGGTGATTTTTTATTCACGTTCCAAATTTCTCAGGGTGATAGTACCCATGAAATTGAATAACTTTCTCCAAAAAACATGGGTCGAAATATTAAAAAAAAAATCGGACTTCCCATACAAAATCAATAGTCAGCTGCGATTTTGTATGGGAAGTCCGTTTTTTTTTTTAATATTTCGACCCATGTTTTTTGGAGAAAGTTATTCAATTTCATGGGTACTATCACCCTGAGAAATTTGGAACGTGAATAAAAAATCACCTAGTATAGTAGGGTTGGCAACCCTACATACAGCACGCGAATGTGCAAATCGATTCAAATACCTTTGCAGTGATTAATTCATACTAATATTATAAATGCGAATTGACTTTGTTTGTTACGTTTACACAGCTAAACTACTGAACTTACATTTTGGTACACACGGCTACACATCAAGCTATACATTTCCAGTATGGGCTGACCTCTCATTGTATGGGAATTCTGCATAATGCGAGATCACCTTATACTGGAAATGTATAGTTTGATGAGTAGCCGTGTGTACCGACTAAGCTTGAACCACAAGATGGATATTATTATTATTTTTATTATACAGGGCGTCCCACGGATATGCCACATGGAGGGAAAGTACCTTGAATATTGTAGATGGAACATTTTACTGAAAGAACACTTTCTTTGAATTTAAAAAACAATTTAAACTGCATTCATAGATATTTAAATAACTACATGGTTAAACCGGGAATTGAATCTCGTTACACGAGAAAAATAATCCCTGTAGCTTTATCATACCGATCGAAAGGCTTCATCATAAGAATTATTTTTTGCTAAATAACATAGTGTCAGAAATAAAAGGAAGACCATGAATTTTAACATTTATAATACAAACTTAATCAATTTATGTCCTTACGGCAATGTCAGCTTTTCATTTTTCTGAACAAAACTTCACATCAAATGTTAAAATTTATGGTCTTTGAAGCCTTGAGATCGGTATGATAAAGCTACAGGGATTATTTTTCTCGTGTAACGGGTTTGATTCCCGGTTCAACCATGTAATTATTTAAATATCTATGAATGCAGTTTAAATTGTTTTTAAAATTCAAATAAAGTGTTCCTTCAGTAAAATGTTCCATCTACAATATTCAAGGTACTTTCCCTCCATGTGGCATATCCGTGGGACGCCCTGTATATAGCCCGTACTGTCCCACCGCAGGGAAACGGCCTCCCTCCATTTCTTCCATCAGTCCCTCCCGACTTTTCGCTATGTCTTGCCAATCCTTAAGGAAGGCATCCAAGTCCTCCCGGCATTTCGTGGTCTCCCGCGGCACCAATTTTGGGATTTACGGGCCCATAGGTCGTTCGCAATGCGGCAGACATGTCCAGCCCAGTTCAATTTAAGCTGGACAGCCTTTTAAGCAACGTCAACGATCTGTGTGTTGGAGCGTAGTATCACAGTATAAATATTAGTACTACCGTACAGTAGCAACTAGCGACACGTTCCGCCTCCCTCACCTCTCCCCGCGTCGAACGACTCTGGGAACTGCGTTTTTGTTCGAGCGGCGTGTAGACACGCACACACACGTACGTATCTGTACAGTCTGTTATTTTAGTAGTAGTGTAGGCAACTATATCGTTTCGTCTCTATGGAGGGTCGCGGGTGTGGTAGAATAGTGTTTCGAACGCGGTCGGCTAATTTAACACCAAGTACCTGTGCTGCGCTCCATAGCACGTTGGCAAACCTTGAGTTGATGGATAAGATGGATATAGGCTATTTTTGATGCCACTTTCGTCTGCATCCGCGATAACCGATATTCACATAAATAAAGTCGCGGCCAACAGCTAGTTTCCTATATTGTATATCAATGAGACGCGTCGATATGTGGCGCGTGTAGATAATAATTTTATTACAATATAATGTGGCGTAACAGATAAAAACTACGTCATTTTTAAATGAGCTGTAGTTTATGTTGGAAATTCCTCTTCATATCTTGTAAATGGAATTAGAATTATTATCCTTTTATCTTTTAAGGTAAAAACAAAGAATAATAACTTGTCTTTTGTGACTCATTGGTAAGTCTATGTTCATTTGATGTTTGGTTACAATGGGTTGTGATTGAAAGATTCAGAGTGACCGTACTTACTCATTGGAAAGAGTTCCGAGCGCATAGAGTAAACAAAACGTAAGTAGGTACCTATAATATATACGATAAATTTTTAAATTGGAAATATTTGTATGTAGGTAAGTGAGGAGCTTATGGCTATGTTAAAGCCGTACAAATCGATTGGTCAAAGGTTAAGCTACGCTAACCGCGGTCGGTCTGTGGGTGACCATCCGTTTCATACCGAGTTCCCTCCGTGCCTCGGAAAGCACGTAAAGCCGTTGGTCCCGGCTGTCATTTGTAGATCTTTGACAGTCGTTATGGGTATAGTCAGAAGCCAGAAAGTCTGACAACCAGTCTTACCAAGGGGTATCGTGTTACCTAGTAACTGGGTTGTGGAGGTCCGATAGGCAGTCGCTCCATGGAAAACATTGGTATTCAGCTGAACCGTTCAGACTGGAAGCCGACCCCAATATAGTTGGGAAAAGGCTCGGCAGATGATGATGATGATTTGTATGTAGGTAAGTAGATTTATTGAGTTTTTGTATTTATTCACATTGAAGGTATAAGTACAAATTATAAAAAAACGACCGACATACAGAAAGCCTCTATTTTAATAAATAAAATAAAATATCTTTATTTCAGACCTGGTTTAGTCCATAACTTGTTAGTGGTTAGCAACAGATCCTGCTTATATGCTATGCTAGTGTCCTAGTAATATTACGAATTATGATCCAAGCCTCGTCGTGTTGGGCGCCTAAGAGGTTTTTATTTTATATTGTTATAGGCTTGCGTTTGGCCGCAACTCACCTGATCTTAAGTGATGATGCGGCTTAAGGTGGAGCACGCTTGCCTAGGATAAACCGGTTCACTCGTGCCTTGAAGATACCCAGATTATATGTATACCCAGGTTTATTACTAGCACTTTCCCCGCGACTTCGTCCGCGTGAATTTGTAATATAGCTTATGTTACTCAGCGATAATGTAGTTTCCGATTGGAGAAAGAATTTTGGACTTGTAGTTTTTGAGTTTATTCGTTGCATACAAAAATACAAATCTTTCCTCTTTATAAAATTAGTATAGATAATAATTAATTAATAATCATTATTAGTATAGATACCAACCAACGGTCACCAACAACTTTAGCGAATAAAATAAAAGCAATTGCAATAGGGTCGTATTTCCAATACGAAAATCAACTCGTATCGTGCTATGAACAAAAATGCACGAAAGCCAAATAAATAAGAAAATCGAATAAATAAAATAACAAATTGGCTTTCAAAAAACAAAAACAAACAATTTTTAATTCCAAATGAATGAATCTAAAAATATTAAAAGGATTAGTACTTATAAACCTGCTAAGTCCATGATTGAGCCAAATGACAATAAGATTTATTGTTCTTTTAATTCTCGTTATGAAAAATAATAAAGACTTTGTTATATACTCGTAATTGTCAAGCGTGTAAAGTGTCAAGTTTGTATTAAAGTATTAATAAGACGGTAATAGTACTTCTGGTCCATGAGTACCTAAAGGCCCGGGTACTTCGGGTACAAGCTGTTTGCATTTACAGTTTTTGCAAACGAAGGGGCAATTTTAGTAACTTTTAGTAATTTTGAGTCAAAATCTGACAAAAATGCCTCATAATTATCATTATCATCTTCCTGCCCTTATCCCATATTGCTTGGGATCGGCACAACACGTTTTTTCTTTTATCCCATCCTGTCAAGTCAACCGTCATGATATCACTCACTGCCTGACAAAAATTCCAAAACCCCACCACCACAACCCACACCCTATAGTATATGTTTACATATGCTATATTTACATTTTTTTATGCATGCAATCATTTTTCTCAATTGCTGTTTCTATTTTGTAATACTTGTTTTCATAGATTCTTGGAATCTTTTATAACTTAATATATAAACTAAAAGTACTTACTTATTTATCATCGAGCATAAAGACTGTGTGTCTGCTAATTAAATATATTATAGTTTCTTTTTATAAATCTGAAAAAAAATAATGTTTTGTTGTGAAATGTTTTCTAATGACAGTTGTCAACCTTGACAATTATCAGTAATTCTTTTTAATTCGTTTTTGGCATGTGTAACTTAAAACCTTCAAACTGATAAATTGGTAGTCGCATATATGTGTGTATTGCTGTATTTTATACTAAACAACTGGACACCCGCTAATGTATCTGGTGTTCATAAAAATCCTTTACGCACTAACCGAATAAAAATAACTGGCAGACTACAATAATTGAGTCTGGCCAGTACTATAATACCCCGCTATATACGGGCGTTCCAGAAATAAAATTCATACTTGGAAAATATTATGAATTTTGGAAGAGCCGATTTTAAAGAAACCTGTCAAATGGGTCAGTCTAGATCTCGCTGTCCATTAAGTAACACGCTGAATTACTTAAAAGTCTACCGGTCCACAACCAAAAGTCGGTAACAGTCCTGAGTCGTGCCATCGAGCTGTCGCGTGCCTGCTGTTCCCAGGGCGGGTCCTACTGTTAGGATCCCCTGGGGACCTCCGTCCCAAAGCTAGGAGCCGACCGCGGCAGTTTTATCTTCGGCCGATCCTGTTTCCCGGCGAGGCTGTGGAGCCTGGAAATCTCTGCCACTACTTAGTGCGTCTAGGTAAGTGTTTTTTATATCTCTGTTTTTATACTTATCGCATTCTTGTGAGCTATTAAATTGTAACGTACAAGTCTACTTAGCTTTTTATTTCATAAAAGATAGTAGACCTGTTACAACCCACACCACACCACACCACACCAACCACACCACACCACACTTAAATTTTTGAGAAGATTTTTACTTTTATTCGCGTTGATTAGATTGCGACTAGAATTAAGACCTTTTTAATTACTAGAATTGACCTTCTGTTTGTGCAAACACAAAATAAAAAACCGTACAGTGCGAGTCGCTCACCGAGGGTTCTGTACAAATTTGTAGGTTGTACATATTCATACTAATATTATAAATGAGAAATTAACTCTGTCTTAGACTTCCATGATGAAATGGCTGAACCGATTTTCATGGAATTTGGTATGAATATAGCTTGAACCCTTGTCTGCCTCCGCGATAACCGACATTCACACAGACTAAATCGCGGAAAAAAGAATATATTTTTTTATGATTTAATTACAAATGTATAGTTTTCAGACTTTTCCCTGTATAAATATAGTATAAGACGATGACTAAACTTTGAGAGTTTTGAACGCAGAACTGATGCAGAACGGACACAGTCTGAATTTAGTCGAAAAAATTAAATAAAAGTAGTATTCTTTCAAAATTAAAAAAAAGGCGTATACTAAAAGATAGATAGTAAAATTGTCTGTAAGATGGTGTAAGTTTCGTTTAATTATACCTGGTAGATTTTGTGTGATTTGTCCGCGTCAGACACAACTTCACGAGTTAATTAAACTATTTAATATGAACTTAATCAAAAATATTCACTTTCTATATGATTAAGAGAATGTTCTAGTTTAACATATATTTTTTCCAAATCATTTACCAGTAAGTAGGTAGTACCAATATTGTCAGTTTAAAATCTGTAAAAGTCGTTTAATAGTACGTCTTAGTAACACTGATTTTACAAATTTGATTTATTTTTAATGTCCTGGAGTTGGGATTGTACTGTATGTATATGTGTGTATATGTGTATTTTTCCATTCAATTATTCATAATTACCATTCATTGGACCCCAATTTAACATTTTTGATTTTTTATTGTTGAGTTTATATTTTATGTTGTATTCAAAGAAATATGTCAAAAATAAAACCGATTTTAACGAATAACTTGACTACTCATTAAACTTGATTCAATTAGTGGGGCCACCCCACTAATTGAATCATACGTTATCTATACTTTAATATTATAAAGCTGAAGAGTTTGTTTGTTTGTTTGGTTGAACGCGCTAATCTCAGGATCTACCGGTTCGAATTAAAAAAATCTTTTTGTGTTGGATAGTTCATTTATCGAGGAAGGCTATAGGCCCATGCGAAGCCGGGCCGCGTCGCTAGTAATGAATATAGAAGACAATCTGCGACAGTGCCACGACTGCACATTTTGCGACCACTGAACATTTTGCGAATTGGACATTGTGCGACCTCTGGACATTTTGCGAATTGGACATTCTGCGAAGCGGACATTTCGCGAATTGGACATTGTGCGAAATGAACGTTTAGCGAACTGGCCATTTTGCGAATTGGACATTCTGCGAACTGGAAATTTTTCGACCGCTAGACATTTTGAGAATTGGACGTTTTGCGCCTAAACGGCGACTTTGTGTAACCATTTTGCTACGGGGCTACGTAATACGCGTAGCCGAACGAACGTAGCGGTCCCTAAACGCTATTTGAATAGAGCCCTTAGCTCAGGGGGCATTTGACAAACTTTTAGGACCGTTCGTATTTTAATCTGTCTCATGGCGAAATACTCAATTGCTACTCATTTTTAAGATGCCGTTAGTTTGAGTATTTGGCCATCGATCTGTCAAATATGTCTAATTTACCTATTTATTTTGACATAGATTGTCGCCGAAATGAGATTGCGTCTAAGTTTTGAACCTTTTTAATTTCGAGAATTTTATGTGCCGTTTCAGCGATATGTGGGTGTGTGTAAAACTCTTTGTTGAGCCTTTATTATATAGATAAAATACAAAATAGGTATAACAATACTATCACATGTAAAGCCACGTGGCTTATGACACGATACCTACTGCTACGTAAAAAATAATAATTTACGCTAATCTTGATACTGACAGGAAAAGTTTATATAATTTATACATAAGTAATTCCCTCGATAGCATAAAGATAGCAACTGATACCGGGTTTTATCGTACATTTACTTGCAAAACTACTGGGGGCAGTCTAAACTTTGGTTGTTTTGCTGAACCAAGCGTGGGAAAGTGGCCTGAAATTATGTTGGTCGTAAAAAGTTTTTGCGTAGTATACTTAATATGTAAAACTATATGAACACTAATTAATTATTAAGCTTTTTCTACAAGAATATGAGGATGTTCATTAAAATGTATTTTATAATTTAAATATTAACGCATGGTCTCCTTCCATCTGTGCGCAGATTTATTATTTATATAATTTGTAAGAATACATTTTGTTTCTATATAACGTTCATAAGCAGCGGGTAGAACGAGTCCAGTGGAGGTTCTTGTATCATTTATCTTACCAAAATAATATCGCGAAACAATTAAAATCTTATAAAGATCGTGCCCATCACTTTAAACTCCAAAGCCTCGCCAATCGAAGAAAAGTACTAGATCTTTGTTTCCTACACAAATTAATGTTATCCAAACAAAATACTGACCTTCTGTCAAAAATAAACATCAATGTTCCTAGTAGGTTACCACGGTCGCACACCTACAATCTTTTCAGACAAACTTTGCACAAGACCAACTTAGGTGACAACTCACCCCTCGCGAGGGCGAAATTGTACAA
Source organism: Charanyca ferruginea (assembly GCA_947361185.1). NCBI lineage: Eukaryota > Metazoa > Arthropoda > Insecta > Lepidoptera > Noctuidae > Charanyca > Charanyca ferruginea. The sequence continues at coordinate 21,572,340 of OX376058.1, read as the reverse complement.
TGCTATATTGATATCAAGCAAGCTGACATTGATATCAATCACGATAGTCTTAACACTTTTAAAAGGAAATTGTATAAGCACTTTGAGGCACAGGATATTTGATTTATCAATCCAATTAATCAATTAATTAAACCAATTAAATAATTCATTTCTTTTTTTATGTTTTATCAAATTTTAATCAATGTTTATTATTGTAAATTGTTCTGTAATTATGTATTTTTATTTATTTAATTTTAATTTAGGTACTTTAATTGAATCTAAAAAATCGTGTTTTTAGTTTATTCGTGTATTGAGCATAGTATACTCGATAATGAGTAAGCTGTGGTTACCTATAATTGAGTGTGCATTAAATGTAGAATAATGTAACGGGTAACTCTTTAATAATGTAATTTATTGTTTAATGTATCTCGTTGGTGATCCTTAATGAATAAATAAATAAATAAATATACAATTAAGTAAGTACGTCAGATTTATTTTAATTTTAATTAGGTAATGAAAGGAGTTGTTGCAAAAAATACTTTGGATTTTGGATCCGGTAGCTAATTACTATTTTTGCAAGTCAAATTATGCTTGTGTCAGGAATTAATTAATAAATGACCACTACCCTCGAATTTGTGGTTCACTTCGTATGCGCGTTCGCAGAGGTTGGAGAACTGTCTCGGAGTAGGTACAGACGCCAGATTATCAAGCTATCCCAAAATAGTAAAATTTTCCCAATGGAACATGAACCTTAACCTTTTGTAATAGAGTTAAAAAACTATCAAAAGAATTTGACAGATTGTGGTTGCTTGATGTGCTCACCTCTGTACTAATTCTGTTGGGACTTTTATTAAATAATTTTAGTAGTAATACCAAAGCTAATAGCGTTAGTAAAGAAATATTTTCAAAATATGTTAGTCAAAACACTTACAAAAACAAAGGGCAAAAGGGCCAAGTGGTTCACAAACGCACAGTATAGCTTGTTTGCAACCATAATCAGGATCAGGAGAGGAATTCTCTCCATGAAAATGTCTGAGCCAAGTCCAATGCGTGGCCCCGTGTGAAAAGGCGACCATTTGAAAGTATTCAAATATTCACCATCCATCTATGAACTTGCATAAGTAAATATACGCGTGTGTGCGGGACGCCTTGTGGCACGATGGACCGACGATTTAAAAAAGGTGACTGGCAACTGATGGATGCGGGTTGACCAAGACCGGGTTGGTTGGCGATCTATGGGGGAGGCCTGCGTTCAGCAGTGGATGGCAATAGACTGATTTAAAAAAAAGACTAAATATCGCTGATGTGAGAACGACTTGTATAGTTGTAGTGCCCAGAAAACGTTGCCATATCTATCCACTAACTATTGTAAGTACATATCATAATTCATAATATAAATTAAATGCAGTAGGTCGATTCTGTAAAATTCAAACAACAACTGGCATCTCACATCGCTATTGACTCTCACTTCGCATAAGGTTCAAAATGACCTTGATATATTTGACACTTTGAATCGGGTTCGAGTACAAAGTGAGCGCCGAAGTGACGGGGAAATTACCTTACAGAATACCACTTCTTACGTCATCTCATACTTTATCTGTCAAAATCTCCCTGTCAATTTAGTTCAACTCGCTGACACGCTCGCAAGGGTGGCTCTAGTGTAAATTCGTATTATCAACCAAGTTTTAGAATGCCAATCAAGAAACTCACAGCGGATTCAGATTCAATGTTTAGAAAGAGGTCTTAAAGAATGACACCCCTGAACGGCAATCACTTAAATAATGCAAGCCTGTAACTGTCCTACTGCAGGGCGAAAGCTTCTTCTCTTACAGAGAAAGTAGGAGCATTGATCACCACGCTTGCTCAAGGCGGTTTGGCGATTTCGAATATTCCCGATGGGTAACACCCCGTCGTCAACACTGTTGACGATCGGGAAAAAAAAAGTTTCGATCGTTCACAGTGTGTACGAACGGGACCTTTTTTCGATTATTCCAATTATTCCCGTTCAGTAACATCCCTGTCGTTAACACTGTTGACATCAAAATCACAAAATAGGTACTTGTTTTTTACTATGAAATCAGCGTACCTACCAGGAATTTTGCAACACCAAAAATCAAATACCTATGTATATGTTTTACAGTGATTACAATAATTATATTTTGACGGGTGTTAATGAATGGGAATAATTGAAATAATCGAAAATAAATCCCGTTCGTACACACTGTGAACGATCGAAACTTTTTTTTTTCCCGATCGTTAACAGTGTTGACGATGGGGTGTTACCGATCGGAAATATTCGGGCGATTTGTGACTTGTATTCTTCATGAGTCCAGGTTTCCCTCTCTGTGTTTTTCTCCACCGATGTCAGTTGTGATGTCCAAGATAAACTTAGAAATCAATTAAATGGACCAAGTCACATTGCCGTGTCCAGTTGAGAGCCCACAGTCTCGTGTATGAGAGGCGTAGGCGGCCGCCGAAAGCACGGGCCGCCTAAGCCTATAGCATGAATTAAATACTAGAACGGAGGTAACCACTTACTTAGAATACGTATGTATAGCTACTAGGTACAGGACAAACAACAGTGAGTTGTTATTAAACACAAAGGCATAATTAACGCTTAGTTCCATTCCACGTGCTAGTGTTAAGACCGTGAACCTTACGTAGGTACCCACCAGACATATGTAATGGCAAAGGCATCTGCATATTTCTAATTTGAATACTTGATGGTTTATTCAAGTTTTGTATACGTAATACAAATTACAAACCATTTACGAAGTTTTGCTGACTATCATTATGTCCGTGGAACGTCACTAATAGGACTTACTACCTATTCTATAAATGAGTGAGCTAGAGGTTAGATGTCAATCCTTAGGATTGAGTAAGATGAGAGCTCATCTCGAACTCATTTCACCTAAATTCACTAAGAGAGATTTTTCAGAATAGACCGGTTGGTCAGGTCCCCTAGCCCTACACACAATCGTACCACCACAACGGTTTTACGTGTACCACAACGCTTTACAGTATTTGAATAAATACAACGGTTGTAGAGTCAATTTTGTAATTACAACTCCGTATAGCCATAGAAGTTTGAAAGTAAGGCAGAATACAAGACGAAGTAAAAAGTGGTAGATGATAGATGGAATTAAAAGCGAATCTACGTTAAATAAATACGGAGCGCGGTGCTTAGCGAGCGACAGCAGCGTAGCGCGAAGCTGCCATTCTACCAACTAAAAAACTCCAGGCTGCTGGCTGGCTGAAAATTCCCCAAAAACACTTTGCCCGACCTGTGAATCGAATTCAGGACCTTATTTATGGCTCGAGCAGTCTAGCTTGTACCTAACCACGAGACTGATATTACGACCACTTACATTTATTAATCGCTTTATTCTTATGTTGGGTAAAGGACATAATAAAATATCGACGTCACATTTATAGACAATAATTATATAGATGCAGTTAGGTACGTCCGGTAGGTATTATCATTATCTACCAGTACCAATGCAACGCTGTCAGAAAAGGCTAAGCATGTCGCAATTTAGTTCTAATGCGCAGAGAAATAAGGTTTGCAACAAAAAACGGGAGAGTGCCGAGATAAGCGCGGTCATGCCACCTCTATTCAACCCCATTCACTGTCTTGAAGCTCTTGCATGTCAGCACTCGGGATTAAAAGGAGGTTGCCCACCCACGGCGACATTTTTTCAGCGATACAATCACAAATAGACCGCGATACAGAGTAGATGCTGTCGCTACTCGTACCTTTATGCATATATACCTTTGTTCAATGATTTTGCATCGTTACTATTGCGATACAACGTTGATATAGCCGTGCCACAGTATAAATATAGTACTACCGTATACTTAGTAGCGACACGCCCCGCATCCCTCCGAAACACTGTTCCTCACGTCCCCCACACACAAATTCTGTGAAATTCAAACAACAACTCGCATCTCGCATCGCTATTCACTCTCACTTCGCATAAGGTTCAAAATGACCTTGATATATATTTGACACTTTGAATCGGGTTTGAGTGCGAAGTGAGTGTCGAAGTGACGGGGACCTTACAGAATGCCACTTCTTACGTCATCTCATACTTTATCTGTCAAAATCTCCCTGTAAATTTAGTTCAACTCGCTGACACGCTCGCAAGGGTGACGCTAGTGAAAATTCGAATGATCAACCGAGTTTTTTGGAATGCCAATCAAGAAACTCACGGATTCAGATTCGAAGTTTAGAATGAGGTCTTACAGAATCACAGTCCAGCTCTCGAAACGCGCACACACACACACACACACATGTATTTGTACAGTCTGTCATTCTAGTTGTAGCGTAGGTAATTAAATCGTTTCGTTTGTATGGAGTGACGTAGATGTGGTCGTGCGCTGTTATGACGATCTGTGCACGCCTGTAGAGGCTACAGTTGTAAGATGGGCTCGGTAGAAACTAGAAATGCAAAATGGATACGTTTTCAATCGTCTTCTTTGTTTAAAAGAATTTTAAACCAGACTTAGCGGTTTAATAATTCCAATAAAATGTACTGAGGCATCACACGAAGTGATCTAGACCACACCTTACTCCGATTTTAATCAATGTGCGGCCCACGTGGTTGTGGTTTTAAACAGATTTAAACAAATTTAAAACGGGTTTTAAACCGGTTTATTGGCAACAGTAGTCGAGACAACGTTGATCACGATCGATGCAGTCACGCGTCAGACACAGTCTAAACTTACGCCCATACACCTCTAGTCTTCTCTTACGTAGTAGCTCGTCTAAGTACACTCGCACTGAACACAATGGTCCTCTAAATAACCTTTAACGTTAAATGTCACCAATTTGCTTCGATACAAATGATATTTTATTGCAAACCCGCTTGACAACCAACTAAAATAATATTTACTTGCATTATCAAACATTATGGTTGCGATTAGGTGATTTTAAATCGATAATCCGTCAAAAAAGTGTACTATGTACTTACTACGTCACCAAGATAAATAGGCACCTGTCATATTTAAATAAGGTTATCTAATTAAATTGATGAATGAAATAAAAATACTAACTTTAATTAAATTAACCTCTTATTTACATTTGACAGGTGCCTGGTCGTCTTGGTTACATGTTGTATCGATTTGCATGTTCTAATTAGAGGGAAAACCCCCGAGGGGAACATTGATCCTTTGTAACCATGCAGGTTACGTTACATTCATATATAATACAGTAAGTACAAACAAAGTCGCATCTATGTTTGCGGAATCGTCACGTCTGGATCCTGGTAGCGCGAGACCCCTGCTTCTCCTGTTGGATGCGAGTCGAGTATGTTGAACATAAGCATTCATTAGAAGGACGTTCTTAGGGTACTGTGTAACCAAGACGTTAGCAAGGCTAGTGGCCCCAACGGGATTCCAGCAATGGTACTGAAGACTTGTGCGCCTGAGTTGTCTCCGATCTTGTCACGCCTATTTCGCCTGTCGTTTGTGACTGGGAAGGTGCCAATGGCTTGGAAGCAAGCTAACGTGCAGCCCGTGCCCAAGAAGGGTATTCGTGCTGACCCGTCGAATTATAGACCCATTTCAGTAACGTCCATACTCTGTAAGAGTAAGGAACGGATGCTGAATCGTAAGCTCCTGGCATACCCAGAAGCGAACGATGTCCTTAGTGACCGACAATACGGCTTCCGCCGAAATCGGTTAACTGGGGATCTACGTAGCCATTCACATCTGGAGTACATGTGGGGGGGGGGGGCACTAGCGGTCTTCCTTGACATCTCGAAGGCCTTCGACAGGGTCTGGCACGATAGCCTTATTAGTAAGCTTCCTTCCTTCGGTTTGCCCGCCGGATTGGGTGATTGGATTGCAGATTTCCTGAGGGATCGGTCTATACGAGTGATCATAGATGGCTGCTCGTCCGGACTGCTGGATATTAAAGTCAGGGTTCCTTAGAGGTCGGTGCTCTCGGCAACATTGTTCCTGCTGCATAAAACCCGGTACCTTTGGGTATGCAGACGACAGCACTGTCGTTGAAAGATACGTGTCCGACACACGAACTGCTGGATTGCAGATCCGGTCTCTCCGGGAGGCTATGGTTGAGCGCCTGAACTTGTCCTTACATCTCTGAATGGGGCGATGCCAATCTGGCCCAGTTCAATGCTGCCTGTCTCTTTTCCGCTAAAAGGAGCCAATACCACCCAGCTCCATCTTTCCGAGGTGTAACCGTGCCGATAACCGACCGATTTGAGCTTCAAGAAGCTCAAGTCGGTCGGATTTTTGGCCCTTTCATAGAGGCAAAGGCTCAAGTGGCTGCCAAAAAGTTGGGGATGATCCTAGCAAAGGTGAGACGGTACTTCACGCTGAAATAACTGCTTAAACTGTATCAAGCACAAGTTCGATCGTGTAAGGAGTACTGCTCTCATGTTTGGGACCGGTCTGCCAGATATCAGCTTGATGCCCTAGAGTGAATTGAGAAACGAGACAAGAGGATCCTCGGCAATGATAGGCTCGTCGAGTCCAAAGCTCCAAAGTCTTGAGCATCGACGCCGAGTTGCTGGCCGGTCGGTTTTCTATCGGTTGCATTTTGGGGAGTGTGCGACGGAATTGCATAATTTAATTCCGCCGAGCCCGTTCCATCATCGGACCACAAGACGTACGGTGATGCGCCACCGGTACATGGTGGACATCCCACCCACACACACAAAACGTTTTGGGAACACATTCACTGTGCGTACAGCTAACGAGTGGAACTCCCTGCCTGAGTCGGTGTTTCCTGATAGCTACAACCTGGGAGTCTTTAAGACAAAGTGAATAGGTTACTTCTAGGCAAGCGTGCTCCATCTTAGACGGCATCATCGCTTACCATCAGGTGAGATAGTGGTCTAACGTATGCCTATCAATAATAACAATAAAAAAGTGCAACAAGCATAAAACTAAATAAAATTCATTTAATACAAGCAGCAGCAGCAGAAGCGGCAGCCACGGCAGTTGTACTATATAACCTTTTTTTACTTGATCTGAGTTTATAAGCTTTGATTATATAATGTCTAGATGGAGCGTCGCCCTACAATCATAACAAAGAAAACGAGTCAACAATTTCAAGTATGTGTGCGTGCAGGCGTCGTTTTACACTGTGCATCTACGTCTCTGTGTGCGTAAATAATGATTATTTATGCAATTATGTATATGTCGGAGACAGTTTATTAATCACATTGTGGGTGTTAACTAAATTTGTTATGATTTGTGTTTCTTATTGTTAATTTATGGGATTTTACTATCAATTATTGTCTATTAATTCGAAACATGATTAATTGTGTGTGCACACTGATTTGTGGAGACTTTATTTCGATAATTATTATCGATGGTTTTATTCAAAACAATTGTTGACACATTACTTTGAATGTAAAACGAATTACTTTATGAAATCACTATTGTTTATTCATGACAATTATCATTGTGTTATTTGATTACAGATCTTATTAGATTCAGCACATTTTAGTGTTTTGTATCAAGTAAACGCGTGACGCACTTCCGTGCGCATGGACATACTTGTATGGAGAGGTTGCAAGGTGGGGGGCATCGCCTTATAAAAGAGCGTGCACTCCGTAAGTATGGCAGTCGATCCTCAGATTCGACTCAGTAAAGAGTTCCTGCTCCCGACAATTCTGTCGGTTTACCTGGTACAGCGCTGCTGTATATTCACATAGCTGTATAGGCTTGCTGCTAGCGAGCGATACACTTTGTATTTGGGTGGCTTATGCTACTGTATGAACTATGAACCTTAAGGGTTTGTTCGTTTATCATTGGGTGGCTTAGGCTGCTGTACGAACTATAAACCTTAAGGGTTTGTTCGTTTATCATTGGGTGGCTTCGCCACTGTACGAACTGTGGGACCTTAATGGTCTGTTCGATTAACTGTATTGTTGCTGTACCTTGAACTTACTTTATTCTTGTTACTGATTACCATTTGTATTGTGTTTTCTTTACTAATAGTGTGTAATTGTTTTCACAGGTATGTTGTTTATCCCTAATGGGATAATGGGAACGCCTATAGTCCTGACGATGTACTATACCGCTCGGCACTCCTCCTCGATCGCTCACTGACGATCCGACATATATAATTATACATAAATTAATATTATTATACATATATTAATCATTTATTATTATTATTACGCATTTGGGCTTTGATTATATAAGCACTTGTCAGCCAATAGTTGGCTGACACTTTTTTACACGTTTGCGTGCACTTGACGCTCCATCTAGACATTAAAGTTTATAAGTAGGCAGGTATAATATGTCTTAAGTAACTGAATGTTGCTATAGTATATGCTATACTTACACTTGTCATTTATATTCCATTTATCATCCTTTTTATTGTTTTTTTTTTGTATAAACTCAGCGTATTGATCTAGATACGTATCGTTTTCATAGAATTAGCTAAAATAAATAATTTTATGCTTTATCTTGTGTGTCAGATGTCAACTGTCGGTTACTTTTCTTTTTCTCATAGTCTCTTACTGGCTTACTGGTTTACTGGTTTTTGGATTATATAACTTAAATTATTTTCATCAATACGGTTGGCTCTATTATTGTATTTTATACCTATGTAATTACGATTGTTTAAATAACTTAATTATAAATTATATTTATAAAACTCTTTACATGAGTGCGTAAAGAGTTTTATAATTATAATTTATAATTAAGTTATTTATGTTACGGTTATATATACGGTTTATGTTATGTTATGGTTTTATGAAGGAGGTCAGATATATCCTGGCCGACTACACTTGTCAGATGGAATGAATAATCCATCATTTCATTTCATCATTCAAGAAAAACTGTATTCGAAAATCCAAAAGGAAGATTACTTTGAAAGCTTGCTGACGGAGACGAGTCGGTCTACAATTGGATTCCATACGAGTATCATCACGGAGCAGCTTGGTGCTTGGTACGCCGGCCGCTCAAGAACCGCGAAGTGCGCCCACTAAGGGTGTCAGTGGCGCTGAAGAACTGACGCGTGCCTGCATTTTCCAGGGGATCCAGCTAGGGATTCGCCTGGGACCTCTACTCCCGATCTTCGGAGCTGACTTCGCGCCTGTCCTGACTACACCTTCCTGCCTGCCTGAACTCACCTTCCTGCCTGTCCTGTCTGTACCCGCTGTCGTCTTCCTGAGCATCCTCTCCTTTTTGACCCATCTTCATTTATCATAGGGAGGTATGTTAGAGTGCGTTTTTTTTATATTTATCTGTATTTTTTTTATCTCGTCGTTATTTTACTAATTAAATTTTGAATGTGCAAGTCTCTTATATCCTTTATTTTACTAGGATCTAGTAGATTTGTTACATTGCCTAAAATTCAGGCTGAAAAAACATAAGAATTTGAGAGAGAGAGAGAAACAAAATGCGAATTTCTAAATACATTCTGCATATTGCATGGGGAAAGGTTTCGCTATATCGTAAGTACAAGAAACCTATTTCAAGTTTGTGAAAGTGAAGGCTAGATGTTAGTAAGTAAGTACTTAACAAAGGAAAGTAAGATTAATATCTATTATCTGATTACTTATGATGTAGGGATAAGGTAGGTACCTACTATTGTAAATCTTCTATTATAACAATATTATGAAGAGGTAAAATTGGTCGGTTTGTAACTTTGGGGTAATCTCCGGAACTGCTCATGAAACCGATTTCAAAAATGTTTTCACCAATATGAAGCTACGTTATTCTTGAGTACTATAAGTTATATTTAGTTGTGAAAATAATTAGAGATCCGTAAGAAAAATCAAGCGGTCGCAGTCGCGGGCAAGTGCTAGCAGTGTATATAGGTAGGTATGAGTAGGTACTTCAGAGGGCCTAGGCCTAGTTCGAACTCGCGGCTAACGGAAATCCGATCGATTATGGAATTAGAAGTGCGTACCTACCTATCCGATTCTCATCTAATAATAATTTAGTTGGAAAGGTTTATTCATATCTTTCGGTGATACTGCCAGATGCTAGTCGTATTTCCAATTCGACTCGTGATTGAATCGAATCTTGTTCATGTTAGGCCTACATGATAAAATAGTTTCGAATAAACCTAGGTAGGTACCAGTTATCTTGATTCATGTTAGTGGTACCTAAGCGACTAAGCGTTTAATCTCTCACATTAAGTACCTATGCTTATTGATTGCTGCTTGTTTATCAATAATAAAAAATAATATCCGGTCTGCTAGCAAGGCTTATCGATACCAGTCAGTCAGTTAGTCATACAAATAAAAAAAAATTAAGTGTCTGTTTGTAATGTCTAAATATCAGCTATTTACAGTTAGTAAATACTGCTGCATATGAAAGTAGTATATATTATACGGTACTTAAATCACAAAATCACTTTTAGGGTTCCGTACCTCAAAAGGAAAAAACGGAACCCTTATAGGATCACTTTGTTGTCCGTCTGTCTGTCTGAATAAAAGACTTTTAAAGATAAGGTAACATTTTAAAATTGGTAGAATTACAGTGAAACGAATAACGTTCCGGGTATTGTTCATCCCTGCTTCTGTTAGGTTTTTACCATTGACACTGTAATTTTAAATTGGAATTAAATATACAACTAAATGAAAACCACATAATTTGAGAAGATAAATTATGAAAATGGTTACAAATACGCGCGACAGCTACTGTAAAAATAGATTATAATAAATTCGGTGTCTATCGTAACATAGTTTATTGTACTTTTGTTACAAAGTGCGCATTAAAAATAACCTTTTTTAACTTCTGTCTAATGCTATTGTAACTGGAGTACAGTCCATGCTAATAATATAAATGCGTAAGCTACTCTGTCAGTTATTACGCTTTCGCAATAAAACGGCTGAACCGATTTTGATGAAATTTGGTACGAAAATAGCTTGAACCTTGGGGAAGGACATCGGCTACTTTTTAATCCGTGACTTCATCTGCATTCGCGATTACCGACATTCACGCGGACGAAATCGCGCTCAAAAGCTAGTATTTACTAAATCAATTGACGTACTTAATTAAATTTACACCTTGGTCTGCACTTGTGTAAGTTATGATCATTTTCATCGTATCGACCAATATAGAATAAAGCCAAAGGACAATGCCAGAAACTCTATAAAACTTTGCCCCACTCATGCATTATATAGCATCTTACTGTTTATTTATTGCTGATAACTAAACATTAGTCTTAGTTACTGGAGAACTTGCGGTTTCCGTTTGAATCTAAAAACAATAATGACATTGATAATAGGTTAAATTATATTTTAGGTAAAATGAGTTTGTATTTTGTGGGTAGGTATTTCGTAATCCGCAAGTTCTAAAGAAAAACAATTTACTATAGAAAGGTTCTATATTCATTCATTACTTTTCTGTACATGGGTTACTTTTTCTGTACATGGGTGGGGCAGGATCTGGCATTGTAATTTGTCTGAAACCGGCAAAAAATAAATTATTCTTGACAATAAATTTCCGCTACCCCTATTATTTACACACAAGCTTGCTAACAACAGGGCCTCAAGTCTGCTATTACAATAGTGTCAGAATGGTCTATCATTGATTTCATAATTGTTGATTTTGACAAGTTTGGTAATCTACTAATATAATGGCGTCATAATGACTTTCCAATGGTCAACTACTGACACGCCATTGAAAGAAATGGAAATCTCGTACAAAATGACAACTGAATGATTGACTTATAATCTGCTAAAATTTTGACAGTTCCTTTGATCAGTAACCTACCATTAGAACGTCATTGTGCAGTCATTGCTTTTAATTCGAGCGACCAATGATCGACCATTATGAATTTAGCAGATTACGAACTTTTTGCAAAATGACAATGGGATCGTGTTGGAATGACGAAATTATAAAAATAGCAGACTTGGCCCCCTGAAACCTGAAAAAGGGTCATTGTTTCATCATTATGAACTACTTTTGCTTTGGAGTAAACAAAAAATAAGGTTGTTTAGACAAAGAATAATAAATGTATTAACTCTATATGTGTGTCGTACAGAGTATGAATCATTTATTTAATCATTTAATTGCTTGCAAATTAAAATAGAGCTTAAAACCATATCTTACCTTAACAGTATGTCTATTCACCTAGGTGTTCACCGAGGGAGTTTGTAATAGAATAGCACTGCAGGTGTTCAAAATTAGTATATATTATAATTTAAACAAATCACATCACATTTTACACATTAATAGGTACACATACATTACTACACACATTATTACTTAACAAATTTTAATGACATTTATCTTTTAAACAATCATTAATTTAATAAAAGGCTGTATTTATTAAGCAGATGTAACATGTGTCTATTTTACAAGCTAACCTTCTGAGGACAGTGTTGGTGCTACCACGGACCTTGCCACTGTGGGCTATATACTTAAGGGGCTATTAACGACTTTTACAGATTTTAAACTGACAATCACATCAAAATGTGTAGTGTAAATGATTTGAAAAAAATATATGTTAAACTAGAACATTCTCTTAATCATTTAGTATGTGAATATTTTTGATTATATTCATATTAAATAGTTTTATTAACTCATGAAGTTGTGTCTGACGCGGACAAAACATTGACAATCACACAAAATCTACCAGGTATAATTAAACGAAACTTACACTATCTTACAGACAATTTTATTATCTATCGTATAGTATACGCCTTTTTTTAAGTTAAATAATTCTCTTTTAAGTTAATGAATCTTATATTTAATTTTTTCGACTAAACTTTGAGAGTTTTGGACGCAGCGCATACGATTCTCTGGTCGCTCAAGGTCACCTTAACTGTTCGATGGCTTATTGCACGAAAAGGAAAAATTGCACCACCATTTTTCACCAATTTTATTATATGATAATAAAGGTACGTATTACATTTCCACCACACTAATGATCATAGCGGTATTTTAAAAGCTCACATTCATGATACGAATGAATGAACTGACAGACCATAATGTTCTTTAAATGAAGGCAAATATGTTTTTTTGAAGTACACAACATGACATAGTTCTGAAGGTTTATGACCACACACGACCTCAGATCTGACCGCGTAGGATATTGTCCTGATTCAATCTATTGCGAGCGTAAATAATAAATTGCCTGTCCAATCGTCCTACACTTATCTATTTTAAACCATAATTGAGTTTAAAAAAAGTAAGGTGAACAATAGATCGATGATAAGAAAATGTAGAGCACATGGTTGTCGTTGAAGCCAAGTTGTTTTTTCTTTGAATCTCATTCTATTTGGAGGCTTATACTCACAAATAAAACTATGTCAGCCCCATTGTATCCGAAGTGTGCTTTTGATAGAGGCGTTGAAAATATCTACATCTTTCAAACTGATATTTAATCGATTTATCAGAACCCAGCCACACATTCCACCAACAAGTGATAGACGTCCTCCAAATACGAGAGGAGGTTTGGTAATGCATGGGACATCTACATCATTGTGTAACTACAATAAGGCCTGTTTCACTACTATCCGAAAAGTTCAGATTTAATTACCTGGCAGATCATTTCATGCAAATTCTGTTCTATTTTTGAACCTTGATCTGGTGAATCTTCATTTATACATACTTCCACACCATAGACTGCCATAGAGCAACCGACCGCACGCGGCCAGTTAAAGTTACTTTATTGCTGACGCTGAGTGTAGGAAATGCTATGGTTTATTGTACATTGCAAATTCACTGGCAGAAGTTAGTAGTCTCTATAAGAGGTGATCATAAGGCCACAGATTAACTAATACCTAGTTCCATCTTGTCTCTTATCAGGCCCTTATTGTCTCTTCCTTTCCTGATCTTAGTGTAAAAACTTTTCACTATGAAATACCTGTTCAAAGTCTATTGCATCGATGTGGACTGTGAATTAATTTTGTTTTGGAACCATTGACACGCTGAAAAAGATTGGAAAGCCAGTGTACATTGTAATAAGAGTTTACTGCCCTCTGACCAACATTTTCAGTACTAATGAATCTTTACATATTAAAACAGATTGTTTTATGTATATTTCATTTTGTTCGTATTTTATGTAGTAGCTCTTTTAAACTTCCATTGTATGTAAATAGTATTCAGAATGTTGTTGATGTTTTCAATATTTTCATATATTTGCAATGTGTTTTGTTATGTCATCATTCGTCAGTTTTATAGCTTTTGCTTTTTATTGTCCATTCTTCTAAGAATTATTGCGTTAAATATTCTATAAAAAGATATTTATGCTAACATAAATGTAAATATAAAATGTTTATTTCTGAATTTAAATATTTGCAACAATTTTCTTCACATGTAACAAAATATTGGTATAACTTCGAGAAATTAACGCAGATCTTTAACAGATTCTCAAATAGATCGATTACTAAGAATGAAAGAACCTTTGTCTCCTATTGTGAACCTTTGTTTACTTTGTATTGTGTGTATGGTTTCCTTTGTTTTCCTGACATAAATAAATTGTTTAAGCTTGTAAAGAAATAGTTATAAAAATCTGGGGGAGAAGAAGAGGAAGGCCTCAGAAAAGATGGAGAGATTGGGAAAGAGAAGAGAGAGATATCATAACGGTTGACAGGACGAAATGGCAGAAGAAAACGTGATATACCGACGCCAATTATAATGGGGCAGGGCAGGAAGATGATAATGTAGCTTCTAAAGAAATAAGACATCTAGCAAAGGTTTCAATCGTTAGGTGTTTCCCTACTATGTCAAATGATAGTCACGTTTGTTTAATCTGTTTTGTCATGCAAATGTCCATTTTGCTTGAACAAGATGCGAGATCTTACTGCTCTTAGAAATACTGACGTTTTCGCGGGACATAATGATATGTACAGACGCCAGCACATCATGCTTTCCCAAACTGTAAAATTTTCCCAATTGAACATGAACTTTATTCTTTTGTAATAAAGTGGAAAAACTATAAAAGACATTTGACCAATTGAGTTAGATTGATGTGCTGGTCTCTGTACAGAGAGTGTCTACGATTGAAATTCCTGATTCTCTAGATGTTACCTATCTTTTGATTAACCGTAGGCTATTCAGTCGCTTTCTAGTTGCAATATTTATAAAACATGGACAGTAACAACCCCAGGAGTTACCTATATATTAATCCCACCATACGTAAAAATAGTGATCTACATTCAAATCGAACATAACCCCATGAAAGTGTTTCTGACATTTATTAAGACTGCGCCGAGCAAAATAATTCAAAACAGTCGTCACTGTTAAAGTGATATAATCAATACTTTTACCATAATTACCATAAAAAATATGTAATGAATACCACAATGAATGTGTTAACCGATTATAGTTGGCAAAAAATAAGAATACTGTTTAATTTAATAAACAAAAATACGTAAAGTTGTATAAAATCTTTAAAAAATCTCGTGTTTAGTTGAGTTTTGATAGTATACTGTTTTTTTTTTCCACAAACTTGAATTCATTTTAATCTTTAATATTCATACTACAATTTAAAGTTTTTACTTTGTTGAAATGTCGCTTAGTTATTTTATTATTCATTTTTGTTTTAATTGACGCGCTGTTTTGAATTATACGCAACGTATGTATGTATGATTCAAAACAGCGCGTCAACAGTTTACTTTCAAAACTCAACTAAATAAGAGATTTTTTTAAGGATTTTTGTACAACTTTACGTATTTTTGTTTATTAAATTAAACAGTATTCTTATTTTTTGCCAACTATAATCGGTTAACACATTCATTGTGGTATTCATTACATATTTTTTATGGTAATTATGGTAAAAGTATTGATTATATCACTTTAACAGTGACGACTGTTTTGAATTATTTTGCTCGGCGCAGTCTTAATCACAAACTTAACATCTTGTAATATCCAGAATAGCTGGCTGTAAAATGTTTTAGTAGTAGCCATCTTATTCATCTATAAATAAACGTTACTCCGTTAATTTTCTTACTGAAAATTCGTAGTACATACAACTTTGTCGTAGATCTATCAAAGCTTGCTCGTATTTTGTTAGAAAATGATATTCGTCATTATTGATTAAAAATAGTTCAATATCATATTTATTAAATGACGTGCCCACAAACTTGTTGTCTAGACTCAGAATTCACGGATTTCTTTTTCAGCTTCTCACCGATGACTGAAATCTATGCATCATAATAAATTCTATGAAGAGTCTATTTTAAAAGATTATCGTAAAAAACATCGTTGAGTTATCTACAACTAGCCGGCGAGAGAACAAATTGGAACTTTCAAATGTACAATGTTTACATCGTTTTCTCGGAAAGTAGATCCCGAATTAGATATGGGTGTGTACCAGATAAATTACATACGCGTTATTCGGTTTCTCTTGGCTTTAAAAATATATGAATGCAAAAACACTAATAGTGGCATCATAAAATTAAAAAACACGCAAACATTTAGAAGACCTATAGAGCTATAAATTCTGTCTAATAAAATGTAGATCAAAAGAAACTGGCAAGTGCAGATTTGTCAAAGTTCAGAGAATGTTTTGTTATGTCAATAGTGTGACTAGATAATCCCATGTGGTAGACCCATACAATTCTACTCTGTAATCGCCCAGCATATCTGGGCAGGTAGGAAAATGTGAAAAAGCTTAAAGCTATTGAATTTGATTCACTGTTGGGTTTTGTCAGTAAAGGTCAGGATATACTGGACACCTGGTACTAGTAGAAGCGGCTTGCATGTCGTAAAACGCGTTCGATGCACCACTCGAGTCGTGTAAATTTTCCTCGCATCATTGCATTGTAAATGCGTCGTTCGGAGAGCTTTTGGTCGCTCTTTATCTGACGACGAGACGACGCTAAATTACGCACATTTATACGCATACTTAGCTTTGTTTTAGATAAAAGATTCACGCTTAGGTGTATTGTTTTCTACAAGTCTGCTGGTCTGCATTCTTTATTTGGAACACATTCTATTAATAAGTTTAAAGTATGAAAATAGACAAAGAAGCTGGAAAGTTAGTATGGAAATAGATGCCGCAATTTCTTTTTCTATTCAGGTCAAATCTTTCGGGCTTTATAATAAGTTAGCCAGGTTGAATAACCCTTGATAGCTTGTCGAACCTACTGCCAGATATTTATATGATAGGCAATGTTGCAGATGCAGCTTTCTTCGTCACCAACCTCCCAAATAGTTAAAATATTGTTATACTAGTTGTTCTCAATAATTGTGACATGTCGGTGTTAGGTTCAATAAACTCTATTTGAAAATGGTCACATGAAAAGGTGACTTAATCTTCACATTCTTGGACTATTAAATGATAAGCTAATTACTTAATTAGGTTCCCGTAATTTATTGAAATGGAAAATATTGTAGTTAATTACAACAATCACGAGTTCACGGGATGGTCGCGTGGTTGCGAACTTTAAAAATAATTACAAGTATCGTTATTTATTTTAGTACTTAACACTAAGTCGCTGCGTGATGTGCATTCTGCAGTCTTGTGCACACTTTATTGTTTTAAAAAGGTTTTTTTTTTACCTTCCTAGTTAATGTGATTATTGATTATTGTGTGATTTAATCATTTACTTAAATGATAAAATTAAAGATACACACTACCCTTTACCCTATATAATTTTCATTTACGAAACCAACAAAGTATTAGGTAAATTCAGGCTAAAATAGAAATAAAGATACCCTAGTCTACTCCTCTACAGACTTCTTACCTCTCCTGTAAAGGTTTAGATAGGAACATTCTATAGAAATCGCCTAATAGCATACCATAAAAAAGAAGAACGAGCAGGTTTGCTAGACATTTTAAATTCTCAATGGAAAATTCTTTATTATACAGTTAACCAAAAGAGTTTCTGGTTGTAAATAAGCTGCCTACTGCTAAACCGCTAGGTTACTAAGGATTTACCGTTCATCTCTTCATAACTAATCAAAAGAAACCGTCTATGAATGAAAGTTAACTTGAGTCACAACAAATCTAACGTTACGTCACACTGGTATCCACACGGGCACCTGGAACCAGTTAGACAGCTCACGGTCGTTAACCCAATAGTCAATGGTAATTTTATTTATATGTCATTAAGACACTGTGGTCTTACGATTTATAATGCACCAAAATTAACATTATTTTATACCTAAAACCGTAAATTATTTTAAGTAGTGGTCAGGAATATAACTATGTATATGGTGTTTCGATATTATAAAACGTCTTAAACACTTGTGTTCGTCAGATGTGTGTGTTGTCTGTTGTATAAGACATTTTTGTGTTTTTCCATTAGGTATTTCCCATTCCGGAGTTTGGAAGTTCGCGGTGTAGCACCCCACGGTGCCTATGAAAGCTGGACGACGAGGTCTTGGCATGAACTTGGACAAAACGAAGGTTATGTACAACTAACACGTCGTGCCAAGGCTGATCACCATCGATGGCAACTTGCTCGAAGTGGTCCAAAAGGAAAAATGGCGCGTCATGGAGGAGGCTTATGTCCAACAGTGGACCATACTAAGCTGAAGTGATGATGATGATGATGAATTTGTGGTGAAACGTGTCATTGCACTTTACTTTAGGTAGCTCATCCTTGAATTAGGTACCGCATTTTACGCAAATAAATATTTTGATTTTAATTTTACGTAAGTATTACTTTAGTCTAAAAAAAAAGAAAGAAAGAAAAAGCGTTTATTCGCCCCCCAGGACAAAAGCACACAAAAATAACATAATTAAAAAAAAAGGCCGCAGGTCGTATATCTAGTAGCTACCTATATCATCCGATAACGACCTTTAAGAAATCAAGTTACTGCAGGATCAGGTTATCAGCTCAAAGCGGTTATAACTTATACTGGTTATTAGGTACATATTCAAAAGATTTGCATCATTGCTTCATCGTTTATGTTAAGTTTATCATGTATTGTACAATCTCCTCTGACTTTTATTGATGCAAGAACGTGTTTTTATTGTATGAGACTACCTATATTACAGACTAGCTGGTTTTGCACGCGTAAATTTTACGGATCCCAATTTTTTTGATAATCGGTTATTATTATATTCTATAAGCTAGGAGTGAGTGTACGTAGCCATTGATAGTCTAAATAATTTTGAAACCGGCCGAGTAGTTTCGCAGATTACCTCCTACATTCAAACTTACAAACCTTACTTCTTTATAATACTTATTAGTGATCATCAAAGATCTCAGTTTCTCAGTATACACAGCTAACTACCTACCTAGTTTTTTTAATTTAGATTTAGGTAGGTACTTAAGTAAATAAAGAAAACTCACATATAACCTGATCCTCTATGGATCAGACTCAGACCAGTAATCTGAGCCTGATCCATTAATCCCTTCTTAATCTATATTTTTTAAGAAATGTTTCGCAAGAAGGAATCTACAAGACTTTTGCACTCGTCTCTATTTGACATTTAACCCATTAAATCGAAGTGTGCCTAAAATGTGCCATTTACGCATGAACGACGTAATTTAGTTTGCGCGAAATGAAAGTCATTAGGCAGATGATTTTTTTTTTCTTAAAACAATAAGGAAACTTGTTGGAAACAGCAAAAACCTGAATTTAATTAACTTCGACGTCAAACAAAGGAAATGCGCAGTACCTAAAGACAGACGTAAGTAAAATTACCACTACCATAGTTGAGGCATTTGTTTGATATATTCCAAGATTAGTAATGTACTTACGTGTGCTAAAATTACAATGCATAACGTAAGCACACCCGCGACTCTCCATAGAAACGAAACGATATAATTGCCTACACTACTACTAAAATAACAGACTGTACAGATACGTGCGTGTGTGTGCGTGTCTACGCGCCGCTGGAACAAAAACGCAGTTCCCAGAGCAGTCGATCAACGCGGAGAGAGGTGAGGAACGGTTTCAGAGACAGGCGGAGCGTGTCGCTACTGTACGGTAGTACTAATATTTATACTGTGACGTAAGCTTGAAGAGACCATATCATAATTTAAATTAAAGGACTGGATTAGGTAAGCGACCAAACCTGTTTAACAGCTTCTTATAAATATTATACGCAGGTGATATAAATAAGATGCCATTAGAATACAGGATTTTCCCTTACGTACTACAAGATTTTGCGGTCAAGATCGCAACTTGATATTCCGTGACTAGCTGTCAGATGAGATTGGCGGTTTAGCCAGTAACTACTAACGTGCAGGCCGAAAATATCCCATGTCTCAGCGTTGCCTAGCTCTTGGTATTATATATCACCTTCACACGTTTATCTTATCGAATTACCTTCAAGTTTCAATCTTTTGTAGCTATAGCGAACTATGGAGGCGTGCACAGACTGATCACATCGATTTTAATTAAACTAACTGTGATTCATTCGAAAAACATCACTTAGATTTCTAATGATTCGGCTACGCCATGTCAAGACAAAAGTAGGTTTCCTTATTTTTGTCCTATCACTTATCAATCGTGATGAATCAGTGTCATCAATGATGAATTAGTGACATCACAAATCTAGGTTAAGATTATGTGGAGAAAAACACATAACGGCGCGTTCTAGCCCGAAATTCTAGGTGTTTGAACTGTGACTAGACGTGAGCAAATATGCATTACAACTACAAGTTGAATTCTTCTCGTTTTTATAAGTACAGTTATTGAAGTAAAAAGGTTGATTAGCTGGTTATCCGAGTTCTGGCTATGCTGCACACGGGTGGTGTCGCAGAAATGTGTAAAATATAAGTTGACTTTGCACTTCGCGTTCCTACTTATTTGTTTTGATATCTTTGCACTTACCTGTTAAGATCGTAGCTGTACTGGCGTTTGTGTTGACTAAGTAAATTGAAGTGCAAGTCGTCTCTTACCTAAAAACGGCAGAGATGACCCCTTTCTTTGGGGCATTTTTACAAGAGATTGAGCCGGAGGGAATTCCTAATTACCAATTTTGATCAAGGAAATTGTCGATTAATATTGTATCTATCATAATATCTAAAGATATGAATGTATTGATAAACTACTTAATGAACTGCTAATTATTAATTACGCAATTATCTATTTTTAGCAAAAAATGGAGGACGGTAAACAAAGTTATTACGATAAGAAGATATAATTAGATTTTCAGTAAGCATGAGTTTTCTTAAATAAGTATGAGGCAATCCAATGCATGGTGTTTTAATTGTGGTCTTGTGGAAAACAAACTTTAAATACTATAATTCAAATAAATCTATACATATAATAAATCAGTAAAAAAACTGTGTCTGTACAATGAATATATTAAAAAAAAAATAATTGAGGGGGGTTTAGAAACAGTAATAGAGCACGAATCCAAAAAAAAAAGTCTGTCTGTTTGTCTGTTTATCTGTTTGTCTGTTTGTTTGTACACGCTAATCTTTGGAACTGCTGGACGGATTTAAATGATTTTTTTGTTGTTGTATAGGTATTAAGTCTGGGCAACATATAGGCTATAATTTATCTTGGAAACTTGAACACCTGATGCAGAACCGCAACAGACCAGCTAAACTATAAGAGATACAAAAATGGTACCGTAGCAAAAATTGTTCCACGTGATGAGCTTTTTCTGCTGAGAGAATAAATTTGAAGATCTGGAGCAACTGTTGTGGAACTCCAAGAGCCCAGTTACACCATAACACATATATTAATGACGTCTTAGCAAAAGTTGTTCGGTCTGATGGGCATTTCCTGTTGACTTATAAAAATCGAAGATCAGAAACATCTGATGTGGAAATCAAAGCTGTAATTTTTAAAATTTCTCTATAAAACTATCACTAATTTCACTGTATATTTTAAGGTGAAGGCGGTAACAGTTCAGGACTGATTTTTGATGACGATGGTATATCATTGAAAATTTGACTCTACTGGCCAAAACTCCCATTTATTTTTTTATTTTATTGAATAAATATGCCTTTGGGCATATATTATTTGAGTGTTTAATTTCCTTTTCCATTTATCTTCGTGACACGGTAGCCTACCCGGTAACGCAGGGGAGCAGTCACTTAGATTTTAATTGATCAGGTATCTTCACAATAAAACTATAACCATGCCTAGAAAGAGGTCAAATCTTTCCCAATGTTCCAAAGGAGCTAAAAGATTGAGGATCATAAGTTCCCAAGAATCTACCGAAGAGCGTCAGGAGAGACTTGATGTTGTTCGAGAACATCAGACTGCAACTCGTTTCGTGGAAACCTCTTCAAATCGCGAAGAACGCCTGCGTTCTACATCCAGATCTCTAGAGACCAGTGAAGAATATGATGCACGACTGCACGGATAAAGAATTGCGCTTGAGTTCTCAGCGTCTCTACGCAGCTGCTTCTAGGTCTCTAGAGACAAGTGCGGAACGTGATGCGCGACTGTCCGCTGATCGTGAGCGACATGCATTTACCGATGCAGAATCACGCTTGAGTTCTCAGCGGTTTCGCACATCTACTAACAGGTCTTTTGAAAAGAGTGATGAACGTGATGCGTGACTAACTGCTGATCGAGATTATCATACATTGTCCCGAACACGCACACAACAAAATATTCATAATCAGTTAGAAAGTGATAGAGAAAGAATTGCTGGAGTACGGCATGAAGAGACAGAAGAAGAGCGCAACGAACGTTTGAATTCTGATCGACTTCGACATTTTCTGAACAGAATGTCGATGTCATCTGAAGAATCGGATGTGTCTCAAGATATAGCCGTAGGGCATGGCGACCTTTCTTGGGTTGATAAGGAACGGAGTGCATTTACGTATACTCCTATGATTGACTACACCACATATTCCGCCATGGGAGGTATGATTCAAAATTGTACTTTTTGAACGTCTCGAATCGTCTTGCGCATCCCGTTGTTTTCCCGTCCCCGGGCTCTTAGAATTCGACATCAGATGTTTCAGATCTTCGATTTTGCCGACCCCGTTGTCGCTGGCATAAGCAACAGTATCCGCGTACGAAGTCGCGGGCAGAAGCTAGTTGACCATAAATATCAATTGCTGATCAAGACCTTCCTGCCAGGCGGTACTTTCAGTCAAAGCTACACTTAAATTGCTACTGTGGCAAATGTATTAGTGACTGGACTCATTCCTACAGCAAAGAAATAATAATATGTCGTATGTCCAACGCTTTGACTTCCAAGATACCCACGAGAAGAAAGGAAATAGCTACAGGGGGTTAACCTTTTTTGTCAGCATCTAACTAAATACATTGGTACAGTATACGGTCATAAACAAAACAGCAGCGAATTTTGCAAAAGCAGTAAGTAACCTAACAATTAGATAGACAGGTACCTAGTACATGCTACTGCAACTTGTTTTAAGTGTTTAGTACTTGAAGATAATAATCTTGTACCGATGATTGGTGTGCGAGGAAAATAACTAAGTGTAATAGAACTGTAGCTAACTATACAGCTGACATGTTAATAAAATTATATTTTATGACATAATAGGTAGTTTTGTGTTGTTGTTTCCTAGAGAACCAGATACGTCTTCCTCAACTGGTGCAATTGCAACTCCATTACCTACCTAGGTAGATGCCTACATGGGATGGATGAACTTTGAAAATACATCAAATCCTCCGGGTTCCAAAGCACAAAAACCACAATATTGGAATTCTAAAATGGAAGAGTTTTCTTATGTGAAAACCCTAATTACAAAATTGGAAATTTCATAATAAAAATGTAACCATAACCAACCTTGTTGCATAAACAGTAAGTAAATGGTCGGTTACATACCTCTTACGGCTACTAACAATGTATTTAAGGAGTGTATGGTATGCCTACCCCCCCTACAGTGCATGACTACGAAGCCATTGGCTAGGCAGTAGTCACTGTACTGAGTACTCAGGAACGTACTCAATTCCTAATGAAATCGTACTATAATAATAATAATTATTTTGTTGGCAGACCGAGGTCCATACTGTTAGTAGATACATTCAAACTTATTAAAACTAATGTTAGTAACCATACAATGACGAAATAAAGATAAATAAATAAATAAAACAGTCACACTTTGTATCTGTCCACTTATCTGGCTGCGACGCGTGTGCCGAGCATTGGACAGTCCCACCGCTCACATAATGCCCTCAGCATACCATGCCATTACAAACTATAACCAAACAATTTATTGTCTCATTTTCAATTCCGCAGGTAACAAAATCTATTGAAAATATTTCAGTCTTGGAAATGGTCCGCTGTAAAATAAAGTCAATAAATGTCCGCCCAGTTCCATCCCATAGCCCGTAATTACTATGACCTGCGTGTGCCTAGACAGCCTCAGTACATTGCTCTAGTTTATCGTGACAGAGGTTAGCGGGTTAACTTAACCCCCCAGAACCGCGTTGCCGGCCGGTGCGTGTCGTGCGACTTGCGATCGGCGAGTTGCGCACTGCTCATGACGACTACTGCGCATGTCAAGCCCAGCTGACCGCCGACTGACGTAGCGTAGCTTTCTAGAACATTCGCAAAGCCCAACGCCCTGACGTCAGCTTACGTCACAATACCGACTACCCGGCGAAGCCTGCTACATATCAGAAAATATTACATCTAATTTACATAATAAAGTAGGTTCGGTTTTTTTATAGCAACGACGATGTCGCAACTATTCTACTGGTTATTTGACTTTGACCAATCTGCAAACATTTTGTACCAATTAAGTACCCACTTAAGTATACAAATTAGGCGAATTTTTGAGTCAATAATCACCAAGTAGGTACCTACATAGTTACCTACATTATTAACAAACAAGTAATTTTACCAGTTCTGTCAGGCGTAGCAGTTTTATCAGCTATTATCAAGAACAGTTAACGATGAGATAAGTGAGTACGCACGATGTAGTTTAATGTGATTTAATTTCACCGAGAGTCGAGACACTTATTATTCCGAAACAAGGTTTCGTTCCACAGCCAAGTTGGTTATAAAATGCGTCTACATACAACTTTTTACTAATGGCCAAACGAGTTTAACCAGATTTTTCCAGTCCAAGGCAACGGCAAGCACTGCGGATGGGATGGATGGAGACCGAATCCGAAATTGAGAGATATTGTTGCATTTCTTTTTACAAGAAACCCTTAAGATTCAGTATTTAACTCCGAGTTTTTCTCAAGCATCTATATTGCATACATTCTATCTTGAACTGGCTCAACAGTCGATACTAGGAGTCGAGGACTTGTATCGCATGCAACGCACACCGCTGCATTGCGTAAACCTCAGCGGACGAAGGCCGACACACGGAAACTTTGTTTGAATCGCAAATTGCTGCTAATTTTGTAGACTCGTGTACTTTTAGATTAGCTCAGTATTCTTTCACTACAACGTATATGCCCAACTTATTTCCTCACAATTTGGTTGTATTTACTATTTAGCATTGGTCTGGTTACTCAGTTTTCCTCGTACACTTGACATTGTAGTCCGTCAGACGTCCACCTATTTCATAAACATACAGCAATAGAATAAAGAATAGCCGATTTCAACGAAATGTCCTCGTGAGTCGTGACTCGTGACATTAAGAATTGGTTACCTGCGACAAATACAGGTACTACTACCACAGATTAACTAATAGTTCACTTCACTACAATACTATTTCTTCGTTTGTGAGTAGGAAAGTACGTTTACGTCAAACATTTCCATCCGATAAACCGTGGTTTACCTTAACAATTTCCGCACAATAATAATATGGATTACGTATTTTGTTATTTACAAATATGTCATCTGAAAAGTAATTGCCCTTGGAAAGTTGCCTGCATCGTACACATTTTATTACGTGAGCGTTTGCGGGTTAAGAATTTAGGTAAGTAGCTATGTATGTACATTTTTGACGTGTACAGTCACGAGCATAAATATGTGTACAGATTGCAAAATCCAAAAGCAATTTTCTCGTGCAATAACTATTAGGTACAACCTATAGATAAAACCTATTTTATAGTAGTTTGGGATCAAAAATAACCTATTCGTAACCCCATAACATTTCAATCAATAGTTTAGGAGAAGATCAGTTTAGAATGAGACTGTTTACATGTTTTTGCTCGTGAAGTCGTGACTGTACAACAACTGTAGGACCCAAGTAAAACCGATGATAGGGAACAAGGAAGATTAAAAGAACAGCTGCTGGTAAATCATTAGTCTGTCACACGGACTGTGGGTAGGTAAGTAGATAAGTACTGTCGACAGAAATGGGAGCGGGTTCAATGTAAGAAGGCAATTTGGCGTTCCATCATCCTATTAGAAAGAATTCAGATTCATTATTCAATGAATAGATGTCAAAATAAAGTAAAGACCCCGTTGATCCAATGTACAGAGGCCAGTACAACAAGCTACAACAATCTAACAAATTTCTTTGATAGATTTTTAATTTTATTACATAAGGGTAAGGTTCATATTCAATTGGGAAAATTTGACAGTTTGGTACGGCTTGATGTGCTGGCGTCTGTACATTTGTACAACCTAGCAGTTAGGTAAAGCTGATTACCAAAAGGTTATTTAAATTAGATAAAATTTAAAATATGCATAATATTACAAGGCTAATACACCAAGTAGTTGGCTAGCTAAGTACTAGCTAGAGTAGTTAGATAGGTATTAGATCTTAAGCCTAGTTTTCACAGGCCCAGTAACTGGCGGACAGTGAAGGACAGTTACTGTGGCAGCTACTGGGTCCGTGAAAACAAAGTTGAGCCAGTACTGACCGGTCAGTTACTGTCGGTCAGCTACTTCAAAATGTTTTGTTTCTGCTGTCCACTGACCTCCCCCCACTCCCAAATTGGCAGGGTGCCATTGCCAGAACTATACAGTAACACAGTAGGTAGCTGCGTACTACTATGCAGACCCGGTTTACGCTCCGTTCGCCCCTTTGGATCTTGCCCCTTTCGATTAAAATGTTTCACTCGCCCCGTTTTTTATTATTTTGGTGTAGTGATTAGCCCCGTGCGGCATTTCCTTGTAAATTTCACCAAAAAAGGTATAGTTAGACAAAAAAATACATACACCTAGTTCGAGTTCATTTCTGCTTTCCTGGTAGTTTACTAAGATTTGTTATCAACAAAATTAAAATTATAAAAATTGTGGAATAAAATGTCAAAAACACAACAATGTAGATTATCCATAACCTACACACACAGTTTTTCTAAACATAGACTTAAATTAAATATGGCATTGTTCATAATGTATGCATTTTTCTGTCTAACTATCAATGACGTATTATAAATAGACGAACATTAGTGCACTTTAAAACGGCGCAAAATTTTATATCTACATACCAGTAGACACATACAATTATACAGTGCAAAGAAAAGGATATAAGCATACAGCGTACACCTGTTAGAAAAAGATAAACATACAAATTTTGTTACGTCAGTTATGTGTGAATTACGAGCGATACTGATGTATAGCCGCGACACAGGGTGGTACGTGACTAAGTGAAACCCCGGCAATTGCCTTGCTTTAATATTGCCATTATTGAGCACGGGTAACGCATCTAAGTGTATTATATCATTGCTAACTATACCTTTTTTGGTAAAATTTCCAAGAAAATATCTCAAGGGGCGAATCACTACACCAAAATAATAAAAAACGGGGTGAGCGGAACATTTTAATCGAAAGGGGCAAGATCCAAGGGGCGAACGGAGCGTAAACCGCAGACCCAGTATGAGAACACGTCGGGAAAGGGACAGTCTGTATAGACAGCAGAATGTACAGTTGCTGATGTGTGGTCAGAAACTGGGCCTGTGAAAACCAGGCCTTAGAGACTACTTTTAATTAAGTTGTTATAAATCGATAACTAATTAAATACTTCAAGAGCTGTATCCAAGCCTAGAATCCAAGAAACGCTTGTTTGTTTATTTACTCTTTGCCCTGTTGACGTAGATATGTCAATTCCGCAGAAGGCAGCGAAGTTTACATCAGCGGATTTGCATCATTGCTTTCAACAAGACGAGCCTCTTCAGTTCAAAGTAAACAAAACACTGGGAGTTTGACCTTTCTTTACAGTATCTATTTACATTTTGTTTCAACTTTAAAAGTCGGTTTTGTTACCGACCTATGTGTTAGCCTTATTTCTGTTTTCTTGCTTATGATGTTAATTTATATCCATGTACAGACAGCGTCATCAATTGCTTACCCCCCACGCATTAAAATTTCTTTGGATAGGGCCAGGGGGCAAGCAGTTGATGTCGCTGTCTGTACCTACTTCGGTATTGTCATAAATATATGTCAATAAAAGCAGCCTCCGTCCGTACTTTAGACCCCAGGCTACCCCTTTGACAAATTGAATTACAATCGCTTCAGTGATTTAGGCGTGAGTACGTAGTACTATTAAGTATTCTGTGGCGTGAGGTAGGCAACGAACATTTAGCATTTATATCCAGTTTTAGATAAGTATCTACGTCCTACGTCTGACTTTGATATACAGATGAAATAGCTATTACTATTAAATTCTACTGGACCACATACCTACCATTTTTTTTAAGATTGGGATGTGTGTTAACGGTCCCATTTTTTTATTCATATTGGCCATGATCATGCAAGGACGGGCTCTCTACCTGGGTTTTATGGGAACCCAAAACGTTATAAATACTCGCTACGACTTATGAATCGAATCAAACCTTTAGAAATTAGAATAATTTTAATATCGTTAATACTAAGATGGTTGTAACGTCTCATACTGTCTCATCGTTGCAGTACGATGTGTCATGTTATTCTATTCCAATTATTTTGGCTTTCGCATTCTTTGTCAGACATTGAGTCACATATTCCCGGGATTGAAATTTATTTCTGCGTAAGAGGATGAAAAGTTGTATATTTTCGATATCTTTATTTCTACTCTTTTGTCCTTTTAATTTCTTTGTCTTTTTTGAAACTAGCTTCTGCCCGCGGCTTTGTGTGCTTGGAAATCAAGTACCTATACCATATTACAATCTATGACACTAGGCAATGGCGTAGCTTTCTATCATTGAAAGAATTTTTGAAATCGGATGAGTTGTTTCGGAGATTACAATCTACATACAAAATAATATGTATTAGTGTAGTATTTCTGATCCGAATCCTCTTTGTATTTGGATCTTGTAAAACATAATTATTGTGTCATACAATAAGGTTGCTTCACCTTCATAATTGATGCGAAATGTGTCGACGAGATACGATTGAGCACGATACACAGACAAGTTATCAGTCGCCTTTATCTCTCAGAGATAACTGCTGTTCTAAACTTTTGTAACATCTTGTGATGTATCGTTATACATATTCGGGACACGACTCTTGTAAACCCTCTCCCCTTTTCAGACATGGGGTAGAAATTCTGTATTGATCGCATTAAGAACACTGGTTCGGAAAGCTCGTATTTTCTGAATTACCCTTTTTATGATCATTCATGTTATTTGTAATTCTAGGCCTATAATTATCTGGTTGTAAAAACGGACGCAAGCATACGCTGTTACCCTTCGAATCAAACACCGCGAACAATTTGCAATATCCTGGAACCATTTAAAACAAATCGAGGTATTTATTGCAGACTTCTGATTGGAACATTTTTACTTGATGATTATGTCAAATGGTTAACAAATGCTGACAATGTTTCAAGGGTATATCAATTCTAACAGTGTTGCCATGAGTTCACCGTCTGTAAGAGACGTTTCAGATTGCTATCGACAATAAAAATTGTAATGAGTGTGTTTTATTGTCTGTGTAGTGTTTAGTTTGAATATCACAAACTAGCTGGTGATTGCGACTCCCCTGTGTGTATTTTGTTTTCCATCGTTTATATTTAGGATAAAGAATGTAGCCCATGTTCTTGTCCAGGTTCCAGGCAAAGTTTTTGTCAAAGTTTATTAACATCACCGTGTGGTTAATCTTAATGAGTTTACATACAAATAGATGCGTTACTCAAGCTACTCGCATTTATAAAGGTATAGATAGATATAAGACTTATTGTGATATGATTTAGTACCACACTATTAAAGAATGTTATAAATTTCTAAGCACAGCATTGTAGACAAGGAATGACGGTAGATTACGTCCTCATTCATGATAATATAGTTACGTTGTGTAGTTATGCCGACACAGAATGTGGGTTGATCCCACGGCTTCGCATCGTTCCGTGCTGAGGCAAGACACTGCAGACGTGTAGAACCAACGCGAAATCGATTGCTAGCAGTGCTAGCCATTTTATTCAGTTCAAGGGCGCATTTGCCCTAAAACTTATGCAATAGTTTTGTACACGAAAATTTTACGACCCCGCATTCCTGCATATCGTACGTCTGCGCGATATGGATTTATGGTGAACGCAAGTTTTACGACTTGTTAAATGTTTATCGATAGGTAAATAGGTACAGGACTGGTTCAAAATTAGTAGAATGTACCTAACATTTTGAAGTGAAAATTATGAGCTATCTCCACGATAATGACCTTTTTAATAGGACATCCTTTGGTTATTTTAGTCTCTGGACAGATGAAGGCGACCTTGCATGACCTCGAGCAGTTAATTTAGTTTAATACTGTTGAAACTGTTATAACCAAAATATCACGACGATATAATATATTAAAGGTAAGGTATCCGTATCGTACCCAGTTTGTTTAAACTACTAGTTAAAAACATAAATAGATAAGTAACTAATTTGTTTTCACACATGTGTTACGAAACTGCTGATAAATCTATTAATAATTTGTAGGTGCTTTAAATTTAACCATCCGGTTTGTTCTGTGGGTATGTGTGTGTGCGTGATTGTGTCTATTGTTTTTCATGTGAGGCAATGTAAGGTTGCATTAAAAAGAAACTAAGGAATAATTAAAAATTTAATTTATTAAATAACCTTTAACTTACTGAGAATCCCTTACACGCCGAGCCCAATAACCTATATGTACAGTTCGGCCCGCTTACTCTATATGTACAGCACGTGCAGGACAGGCTTCAATCAATCACAGGAATATTATTTAGGTAGTGCCTTAAACCGGTGCGCCGACTTCTTCTTGGTACGATCTCGTGAGGTGCGCGGCAGCGGCCGTCAGCGAACGGAGGGACCGGCGCAGGCCGCGGAGGTGCCGCCGGCACGCAGCCGCTGCCCGCACCGCCGACTCCCGCTCGTCCTCTCCCTCGATACCAGAATCACCAGCCGCACTCGACGCATCACTCTCAGTGTCACTGAGGTCCGACACCCGCCTGCCTCGCTCCACATGCTCCTCTGTGTCCCCACTCGACCAGAGCAGCTCAGTCTTCAAATCGTTCAGCATGGCGAACATGCTGAACGGGTCATCATCACCCTCCTGTGGCAAGTTCATCAGCCTGCTTGGTACTAGCACCGTCTCGTCCATGACGTTCACCATTTTGACGAACTTCTCCATGTCATTCAGTATGCTCTGCTTTGAGAACTCTGTGTTATCGTTGCGGGCAATTTTGCGGAGGGTGTTCCTGTAACAATGGCAAAGATTACATTAGCTACATACTCATGACCTCAAAGTTTTACAAGTTTTGGAAGAAGTAGGTAAATAAAAACTAGGTACCCTAATTGCTGGTAAAAAAATAGTACCAGGTAATATGATTTTACATAATGATTAATTGGGATAAAATGCCTTTAACCAGAAGTACTTTTGTATAGTTTATTATAACTCTTAAATATTTTTAATTAATAACTAACCATAACTTCCTACATACCTATATTATGTGATTCAATCAATTTCATGAATAACGGTTACATTTCATATATTTTTATTTTGAAATGAACAGTTAAAAGATATCTGAAACTATCCAATAGTCTCCACCAAACAAATTAAAATTAATTTTGACTACCTACTGAATTTTGGGCAACGGGTACATTGGACTTGATTTGAGTACAAATAGACCATCATATTCTGCATTATGAAATGCTATTTAGTGAAAGTAACAGACAATAACAAGTAACAAAGTGGGAGAAGACATTCAAGTCACAACTATTTAACAGCGCTTCAGTAGAATGTCATTAAATGGCTTCTTTAAGTTAATTCCGGTTAACTCTAATGAATGGGACTGTAGTACACAAATGAATAACATCTGTTTACATATTACATCACAAACATTTACATTATTCATAATAGGTAAGTATCACACATTCAGAAACTGGACACTTCTCCTAAATGAGGTTTTATTAACCAGTTTTGCATACTTGATCATTTTAAATAAATTACAAATAAAGTATTTGATTCTACATATTATAAATTAAATGAATGATGAAATTCCTTTTATAATTAAGGCCAGCAACAGGATACAGTTTACACTTTTACATTCAAAAGAGGAAAGAACTTTACTGGAGTGCTGGCAGGGTATTTCCAACATGGAGGATTTACTGTTTGATTATGCTGGGACTTTCAAACTGTTTTATTATTTATACAAAAAGTGAATAAATCTTTAAAGACAAGGTTAATAGTATATTAAGTATTCAAGATCATTTAATGTTTAATAAGTTGAATGTTTAATTCTAAGAGTGCCACACTATTAAGCTCCTTGGTAACCAGCCTTTGTCTTTTTTCTTTGAAATGAAAAGTGTATTTGTATTCTATGGTAATTTACTTTGGTGACATAACAGGTAAATGCTAAATAAAACATGAGGCTCAAGAATTTGGTATGACCTAAACCTTGAATAAATACATACATTATGCATCATTACAAGTTAGATGAAAATTTTTTTTTCATTATTTATATTCTACTCGACTAGCTGTAAAAGATATCAAATGATAATTTCAATGAAGTCACTTCAATATTTTCTGAGTCACACTCCGGCACCGCGCACGCCCAGAACACAGGATAACCTCATCGATGAAACTAATAACTATCTGCTCTCGGAAATACCACACAAGACCAGCACAGTTGCAAATTTTGGAATTTGTTGAGAAATGAGTCGTCAGCAATGTGAAAGGTGGTCAAGAGCGTAATCATAATCAAAAATATTTTCCGCACGATGTTTCAACCTGCCACGCTTCATTTTGAAACGATGGCGTCACACAAATTCCAGAATGCATCACGGGCTTATATATGAAAGGGCACAGGGCCACATGCAAGAGGCATGCATTATCCAAGCCGTGCCCATCGGTCACTGTAAAATTGTAAATTATCACTTTTCCGTACCTGCTATTCTCCAATTTGCTCGATATATCTGTGTTGAAAGACATTTTCTCGTGTTATTTAACAATATTTAAATATCACTGAACACACACGCCCCAATTTTTTGTGATGTCACTATAAAATTGACGTTTACGCGGCTTGCGAAACAACGCGAACTGAATTTCTGACGGTCTCCGACAAGCACCCGCACGCAACGGAGAGATTTGACGTTTTGCTAGAGGTGGGGAGCGTTCTCGTATTTATATGACACGATCATACGATGCGGGGGAAGCGAACTTTGAATTTTATCAGTGTAGGTATTATGGAATAACTAACTAATGATATGAATTTAATCGATGTTATTAAACACTACAAATGAAATAAAATAGTCCTATTGTTTTGGCTCCAAGTTATGACCATGTTTCTGTCAAGAAAACAATATCTGCTCAAATAAACTCTGGTCGGCCGGGCGCGTCCCACAAAAGTCACACCACATGCAGAGGCGGTGATTGGTTGGTTTGAGTCCTAGCATTTTTTTCATTGGTTTGAGAGTTCGGCGGACTTCGCGGGTATTTTAAAATTTTGCCCGAAAGATGCTCATTCATAAAAAATGATCATTCTACACTCATGTTTATATTTTTTTCAGTACTTACTGCTGCAAGATTTATCAGAGCTTAAATAATTTAATAACATAGATACTAGATAGATAGGTACTATCTTTATTATTATGCTCTTATAAATTTTGAAATAAAATGTACTAGGTAGGTAGGTACTAATGGTCCTTAATTAGGTATGTACTTACGGGCTATTGGTTAAGTATTTTGACAACATGGTTACAAACTACTGAATATACATAGGTACCTACTTTCTTTCAGTAAATAAGGTGAAAGGTCTGTAGAATATACTTACTTATTGTATGCTAAGTGTGGAATTGATTGTCCTTATTTACTTACGTACATACAGGTACCTACCTACCATACAATTATTCGTAATTATACATTGGAATATTTATAGCAAATAATTGACTGTTGATTTCGCTAAATGTATTACGTAAACAATAAAATTACCATGAATTAACCTAGGTAGGTGCATAGAGTGCAGTTTTTGTTTCATTATTAAACTGAAATTTTGAATACCCACCTCCCTAGGTCTGCCCATTTGTCAATGCTTTGTTATATTTGGTCCTAAGATACTGGTAAATATTTAGTTACTTACTATTTACTAGCCCGTCCTACTTTTGCTTTTCCGTACTGGTCTGGTAGGTAGGTACAATTACCTACTTACTGCTTTTTGTGATCAGTTAGAAGAGTATTAGTACATAACTGAACTCTCGTCCTAACTAAATTTTAGACGTTGAACCATTCCGCTGCATCGTTCTATTTGTGTCACACGAAAGATCTTGAAAGTGCATTGCAAACGTAAATAGGTACCTACCTACCTATACCCTATTCTCAAACCTTTTTTACAGTTCGTTCAACCGATTTTGACTTCTATTGCGTTAATTGCATGACAAATGGCAACTGCAGTAAACAGTTACTGTTGTATTGTAACCACTTTTTTTGCCTCTAATGTCATTGTTAAGCCTACGGAATTGAAGTCAAAATCAGTTGAAGGGACTGTAAAAACGGTTTGTGTTTATGTCTAATCTTATTGTGAACAGGGTATAGGTAGCTAGGTGTTGCTGGCGCATCGATAGGTAGTACATACCTAAGTAGATAGCTATAAAACTATCAGGCGGACTTGCACCAGATGCAGTCTTTTAAAATTAGGTTTAATAAACCCTAGGTGAAGGGCCCGTTTCACCATTTCTGAATAGACGGTCGTCCCAAGATATAGGTACCTAGGTATTTAAATGGTTATAATATATTAAATTAAATTAGAACTTAGTTTTCGAAGGTGGTAAATCAGACCCTAAAGTACAGAGGCCAGCACATCAAGCTACTACAATCTGTCAAATTTCTTTGATAGATTTTCAACTTTATTACAAAAGCTTAAGGTTCATATTTAATTGGGAAAATTTGACAGTTAGGTATGGCTTGATGTACATTCTAGGCGACATTGATGATCGACGCAGACCAAGACGTCATGAGAAAGGACGACCCCACAATAGCACAGGAAAGACAAGTAGGTAGGTACTTACCTACCTACCTGCCTACTTATGGAAAAGGGAAAGGAGAGGGAGACTTTTGCCCAGCAGTGGGACTGTATAGTCATACAGGCTAAGGTTAGATAGGTAGGTATATATAATAGAATCGTAATCCTATTCTATTCTTTAAAGAACGAGTTTCTTTTGACACCAGTTTAGTCTAAGCGCAGCACAATAGAGAGAGACGTGTTTAAGCGACCATTTAACTTCAATGAATTTTAAAACTCGTACAGACCGTTGGGCCATTGTGACCATGTTGGATTATTATAATTTAAATGGCCAACCATTGCCATGCGCTTCTAAAGTTCAATGGTTAGTGAAACTTGAGTAAAGGGTTTATAGGTGGCGTGTCGCATGGTGCTGGCTGGCAGACCTTGGCATAATAGTGAAGGCCTTTGTCTGCTGGGTATTTCTTATTTACCTTTTTTACTTTTAGGAAAATCCATCCAACACCATTCACCAGTAAGGAAGAGATATGATGAGACTTTCTGTTCTGGTACCTAGTTGTGCAGAATAACATCAAAAATTGTATTACTACCTAGGTAGGTAGGTAGGTACCTTATTACAATAAATTAAGTATACAAAAAAGTACCTAGGTACCTAGCCAGTGTACGAAACTTTTACCTAATTTAATTCAGAATACTTACGTCCGAGACATAGGTACCTAAGTAGTAAGTAGTATTTTCAGGTACCTACCTACTATTCCAGTGTATTTTGTAACAGACTTCATAGAAATTATCGCCATTCACAAACACAAGCACTAACATTCATATTTTTACAGGCAATTCAAGAATACAATGAGCCGTCAGTGAATCAACAAAGTATTTGATAATATTGTAACCGACAAT
Source organism: Charanyca ferruginea (assembly GCA_947361185.1). Classification (NCBI taxonomy): domain Eukaryota; kingdom Metazoa; phylum Arthropoda; class Insecta; order Lepidoptera; family Noctuidae; genus Charanyca; species Charanyca ferruginea. The sequence goes on along the minus strand of OX376058.1, from coordinate 21,536,431 downwards.
ATGTTCCTTTAAGTTTCGAAGCTTACAACAGCCCTTTCGGTCCAAATAGAGTAGTCTGGAATTCCTACACCTAATATCATACTAGCAAGCCTCCTACTAAACCTAGTTTTTATTTCCTGTTAAAAATAACAGTCACGTCAAATCCACGCTTATTTCTGTGATTGGTCACTCGAAAACATTTGAACGTCGAACGATGCGATAAGGGCATATCATTTTTGTCGTTGCCAGATCAATCAAGTTAAATAGAACTATGTAAATTCTACGTAAGAATAACTAATAGCGGCAAAAAACAACATATTATATTTTTGTATTTTTGTAATAAAAGTATTGATCAACCGCAAGTATACAAATATTTAACAATTTAAACAATTTGGAAGTAAGTTCCTGCCTACGTCAATAACATAATGTAATTTGCCAGTGACCTACGGAACTTGTCTTTGTAATCATTCTCAATCGACATTTGCCTAAAGGGTCATTGGCGCTGTATTGTTACCTGAAAATATCATTATTAATGCACATACAAATAATCACAAAACAAAGCGAATAATAAAGCTTTCATTGTTAATTTTCCGACCTCACAAAAAGGCAGAAAACACAAACATTTTCCGTACGTCATGTCAACGCCCACAAATCAAAATATTATTCGATTCTTAGTTTTATAGATTAAAACTTGCATCAGATTAGGTATGTTTTTATCGAGATATCGGAATCTGTTAAACATAACAAATGTGTCGTTATGCTAAAAAGAGCACTGTCGTGTTCAGAAATAAAGACTGGATTTGTGTACCGCTAGACTGTTTGGCTGGCTACTGACGTCGTAAATCTATTTTATTATTTGCCTCACACATCACGGGTGCGTTATATATGATGCTCATAAGAAAATGTGACCAAACCGATTACTGAAAACGTACCATATGACGCATTTAAAGCCGGCTTTTCCTATTTTTCAGACATAAATATTTACGTCTTATTTCTGACTACATTATTCTGGTCCTTGTGTACAATGTTAACATTAGATTTTTCCTGAGCACAGGAAGGTGAATACTGTATAACATTGTTCTCGTGACAGAATTAAGGAGGTATTATTTTCTGTGGTTTTTGTTTTATGCAAAATTTAGCACGATTATGTGTCATTAGAAGTTTTGCTGGTCGCAGTACCTAGATCATAGCCATTTCTTTTACAGTTTCCTTATTTCCTCATCGTTTCCCTGTTATTAAGTCAATGAGTTGATGAAACAATGAGTCCTACACCGATGTGTTAAAACATTATTTATATCTGACACAAATTCGCACAGTTACACATTCAATATACTTACGCAAAAAAATATTTGTATTGCCTTTAAAGAACTATCAGGGCTGGCTGTTTCCAAGTCGACATGTTGTTAATTCGTTGGGGGTCAGGTTATCAGTGTAATATGTCACGCCAATATAGCATGGACGACACACCCACAATGCGTCATGTAAACATTATAAGATAAGTGCTATAAACACGTTATAAGCACATGATTAGAAACCCAACAGATAATTATCTCCATTAATTTTACTTTGATGTGTGATGCACAGGGCATGCCTATGTATGTGTGACAATGGCGATTACATTCACTTGCAGCACTTTCATAAAGATATTGGCAAGTACAAGGACAAATCCGAGTTAACAAGGGAAATAATTTGCAGCAGAATTTTGCGCGCGTTTTTCCACGTCGATAAGTGTGGGGAGACCCTAAGACGTCACCCACTAATCGCATCCTTATCCAAAATTCTGTAAAAGATCAAGATGTTGGTGTTTACTTGACCGGCAAAAAATGGAACCGGTTTGTGTTCGTAGTTTAGCTCTTGATTGATTTCAGTCCTATCTCACAGACCGCTCTGAAAGTATCTGTGTAAGTGACCTGTGCAGCAGTTAGTCATTTATGCCAGCTTAAACAACGCAGTGCCTCAAGGCAATGTCTTAGGGCCAACTCTTATTATAGAATGAATAAGTCTAGCTTGATCTCTGTTGTATTATCTACTCAGTGCCAGTGCTGTATATTCATGCGATACGCAATTTCTATTTGCATAATTACACGGGTCAGTATAGTAAGATGATCTTCTTTAACGAGTTGAATGGAACACACAATATTTTTAGTGCCAGCAAAGAAATGCGTAATGATTAGTATTATGATGATGAATGATTTGTGAATTAGTAGTTGGTATTGCAGAATGTCAGTAGTATGATTGGAATGGTATGTACTATAACATAGTACAATAGTATGTATGTACTTATGTTTCGTGTGCAGTGACCGGCTATAGATATTTTTAGCAAATGGATCGGTGATTCCAATTTCCTTTCTTCACACGAGTTTGAAATCAGTAGGTTAGCGGTCTCTGCGTTGTCAGAGTATTTATTTGATAGATTATTAATTAGTAAGTATAGTAGTTTAGTGAGCCTGTAGGTGTTTGCATATTATTATAATCATGAGCGTAGAAGGCTAGTTGCGAAAGTTCTAAGTACGTTTTTAACAGATCATCTAATGTATGTGCGTTCCACAATAATATTTACAAATATTGAAATGGTCAGATGTTTTTCAAATTAGATGTGTTGTGGAGCCAAGCCAAGCGCAAGCCTAGATACGGTACTTACTTAAAAAAATAAAAAGAAATACCTAGTCTTTTCTATCGTGAACTGGAAATCAAGACTACTATAGTCTGTAGGTGTGTAGTAGTTTAGTTAGTCGCGATCAATGTAAAAACATGTTTTGCAACTTAAATTAGCATGACATAATTTATATTCCTAATATTAACTTAGCAAGTTTGTACCGTACGACTTTGAACAAACTGTGACAGTAATAAAATTCAGCAATGATGTAAAAGTAAATTTTCCTCAATTTACTTTTACAGCAGTTTTTCAAATAAACTATTCAATCACCCAATATTGGCATAACATGTTGTGTTACTCTGTAAAAATCCCCGTCGGAGAAGTTATGTCTAGTGAGTGTGAGGTGAGCTGTCTATCTCTATTCTCAATCAATCAAAAAAACCATCAATCAATCATCTGATGATGATGAATTGATTGATGGTTTTTTAATTGACTGATTGAAAGAGGAGAAAAAAGCGTAAAGAAATTGACAGATGAATTCTAAATTCATTCATCTGTCAATTTGTCAATTTCTTTACTCTTTTTCTCCTCTTTTTTTTCTATTCTCCTTTTTTCTTTTCTTTTCTATCTCTATCATTGGATTAGATGTCAACTCACCCACAGCTCACCTAAATTATTAGGTGAGCTGTGGCTGTCTAGGTATTCTGTAAAAATCTCCCTTTACGTTGAGATTTTTACAGAATAGACCGGTTGGTCCTAGACTTCGGAGTCGGTAATCGGTAGAAGATGTTCTGCTGTGGTATGTAAGAAAGTATAGTTATAATCTGCTCGTTCGCTGCAAGAGGGAAGTTGTCTCAAGCCAACTTCGAATTAATGTAATTAGGAATACGTTTTGATTTTAGCACCACTGATTTTGAACTAAGTTATACGTTATTCCGAAACTCAAACCCTGTCCCAAGAAATTGTTATTGCATCTGGTAGGTAGGCAACTACAATATTTATATCACTTAAGTAATTAATGCATATTATTATGCAGCTATATATCAATTTTATGGTTTGTTTATGTTTTCATCTTCCACGCAAACATTCCGTAATCGTAAATTAAATTATTAATAGAGACCGTCTCAGCTATATTGTAGATGTTACAAAAACGTAAAAAAAAATTCATATCGAGGGAAGTAATAATTTTTAGGGTCTCCCCTTGTTTCGCAGACAGAAATTTTAAAGAATTTCGTTTCCCAGAAAATGTTTCACATAATATTTGGTTCTCGTATTTTTATTTCGACTATTATTGTTTCAAAGACTATTTAAGTACTTCAATGAAAAATATTTCACAGAAACACAATTCAATGAATTTTTAATCACATTTTTTTGTTTAACAAACTTATCAAACAGTAGAATTATTTTTTAACGAATATTGTTTGTTTGTTGTATTTTTTCATGGAATTTATTTCAACGAAAATGTAGGTATAGATATAAATAGACAATAACAAAAATGTTGTCTAATAAAAAGTCAATATGTTGGGCTACCAAAGTTAATGACAGAAACGAATCGCTGCGAAACCGACTCCACGTAGTCTTGTCTGCCCTACACCTAGAGTGTAATTTAAATCTGCGTAGACGTGGAGGGGCGAGGCGGCCCGCGAGCTGAGGAGCAGGTGGTGAGCGTGAATACCATCTGCGACGATAAGCTCGCGTGGGACGGCCGGAGCCTCGCAACGGCGGAGCCGTGATAAAAACTATGCCTGCTGCATGTTGCATGCTCGCTTGCATGATGCATGCTTGCTTGCATGATGCATGCTTGCTTATATGCTTGCTTGCACGCTGCATGCTTGCTTGTACGCTGCATGCTTGCTTGCATGCTGCATACTTACTTGCACGCTGCATGCTTGCTTGCATGCTGCATGGTTGCTTGCACGCACGCGCAGTAGGTTTGGTTAGAACTGAGACTCCCATTCTTGGGAATAAGCTTTATAATAGACTAGCAACCCGACCCGGCTTCGCATGGGCCTATAGCCTTCCTCGATAAATGGACTATCCAACACAAAAATAAATTTTCAATTCGAACCAGTAGATCCTGAGATTAGCGCGTTCAACCAAACAAACAATATTTTATTTGTTATTCTATGATTATTCTAACAATAAACTTTATTTGAAACAGAAATCAATGATTTAAAAATCTTGAAAGTAAGTATTCTGCGTATTGATTATTCTATGAAACGAAATTATTAGCAACATTTTATGTGAAACGAAATTCTATAAAACTATTAGCTATGAAACAACGTACAACCAATTTTTAGGCATCTACTTTAGGGGCTATTTAACGATTTTTACAGATTTTAAACTGACAATCACGTCAAAATGTGCAGTGTAAATGATTTGAAAAAAATATATGTTAAACTAGAACATTCTCTTAATCATTTAGTATGTGAATATTTTTAATTATATTCATATTAAATAGTTTAATTAACTTGTGAAGTTGTGTCTGACGCGGACAAAACATTGACAATCACACAAAAGCTACCAGGGTATAATTAAACGAAACTTACACCATCTTACAGACAATTTTATTATGTTGTGTTGTTTGATTTTGTTATTGTTCTTTTAGTATACGCCTTTTTTTAAGTTAAAGAATACTACCTACTTTTATTTAATTTTTTCGACTAAATTTTGAGAGTTTTGGACGCAGACTGCGTCCGTTCTGCGTCAGTTCTTCGTCCAAAACTCTCAAAGTTTAGAAATCATTTACACTGACGCATGGATCGGCACCGTTTAGCTCAGCCATTTTGAAGGGAACCGAATGATGCAACACACGCCACCGTCAGCGAGACATTCAAATGAGCATGACTCTCTCAACCGCTAGGGCATATTCAAGTCAAAGAGAGGCATACCTCGTAAATGGTAGCTTTAAAGAACATAGTGACATATTAAACCTTCCTTTTGAATCACTCTATCTATTAAAAAACTCGCAACAAAATCCGTTGCGTAGTTTTAAAGATCTAAGCGTGCACAGGGACAGACAGACGCGGCGGGGGACTTTGTTTTATAATAATGTAGTGATAGTCATAATCTAATTACTATGTATTGAATTGTTTTGACACGTGTACATTGTATGCATTGTATAGTGTGGGTATTGTACAATGGCGCAGGTCGTGGTTGAACAATATGCCAAGAAATTGTTTTGTATCCCTCTAGATATGTTTTGATATTAAAAGTAAAACTGAACTAAGTACCTACTTTGCGTAAGGTATAGTTAATGGCATTCGTTTATCTGTGGTCCATCTTTTAACTTTACAAAGCCCAGAATTCACATTCAGAATAAATTCATCTTTGGTATTGTAATAATAAATCCTGATCTGATCCACGCGTCATGTTCATGAACGGGCGCAGACAATTGCTTATATATTTTTGAATTGTTTTATATTGCTCTTTACCTATATTTTCATCGTCTATAGAAGCAACCAGATCAGGATTTTGTAAAACCTTGATTAAAAAGAGTTTTCGTGGAGTTTTTTGCTTGTTCTTCTCCATAGAGACCTACCAACAGGTATTATAAGTATATTTTGGATAAGGCACTTAGCTTTAATTTTCTGACTGATTGAAGTGCCTGTAAATGGATTAATTGAAATAAATGGCTTTGATTTTGACTTTTGATCATCTGAATACCTAATTAAATAATCTATCGAGTCAATGCAATAGCTCTACACAGTGATGGTGTTACCAAAACAATCTAATTGTTGATGTGTGTGGGGTGTGATTCTGTAAAACCTCATTCTAAACTTCGAATCTGAATCCGCTGTGAGTTTCTTGATTGTCATTTTAAAAACTCGGTTGATAATCAGCGAATTGAACTAAATTGACAGGGAGGTTTTGACAGATAAAATATGAGATGACGTAAGAAGTGGCGTTCTGTAAGGTAATTTCCCCGTCACTTCGCACTCGAACCCGATTCCAAGTGTCAAATATATCAAGGTAATTTTGAACCTTATGCGAAGTGAGAGTGAATAGCGATGTGAAGTTGTTGTTTGAATTTTACAGAATCGACCTACTGCTAGGATAGGTGGTCGCGTCGACTGCTTAGTTTGGTACTAAACTTACTGAGAAGGTAAGGCAGGCAAACACTTTTATCATCGCGATCACTAGGCACTAGGCAGGTTATCGCTATCAGCTATTACTTCATAAGAGGATTGTTTTCCAATAAAACCATTATTAGGTATTCAATTGTTATCCGATTATTTCGTTATCGAAGATGACGTCATTTTAGGACCTAGATTAGATTAATTTCTTCACAAATTGTATCACGCAGCTTATTGAAAGTCTGTCTGATTCATAAGTTGTGCCTGTCTTGTTCTGTCAGTTACCTATATTTGTCTCACGTAGGTTAGTACTTACTTTGCTCTGCCTGTCCAATCCATCATAATTTACATTTATTTTTATAAAATAGGTAAGTAGGTTAAAAATGGAGTTTCTTCGCCATTCTTGTCCATAGGTACGAAACTAGATTTTAGTAGGGGCAGCTTGATTCAATTCGTATTATCTCGTAACTGACGTTGTAAAGTACCTTTTAATAGTCTACTTCTGACAGTTTCATAAGTTAATAAATTTTATTTTGTTAAATTCAAGAGTATGGAGGTAGGTAGCAGCAACGATTCAACTGCAACCATTTACAGAATGATTTACTGCCTCGACCCTTTATTGGGCTGCATTGCATTGTACTTACACACCTAACATGTTCAACTTATTTTCAAGCGGAATGAGTCTTGTGCATAATTGTTAAAATAAAGTAGGTAGGTACCAGGGGTGTGATTCTGTAAGACCTCATTCTAAACTTCGAATCTGAATCCGCTGTGAGTTTCTTGATTGGCATTCTAAAAACTCGATTGATAACTCGAATTTACACTAGCGCCACTCTTGCGAGCGTATCAGCGAGTTGAATTAAAGTGACAGGGAGATTTTGACGGATAAAGTATGAGATGACGTAAGAAGTGGCATTCTGTAAGGTAATTTCCCCGTCACTTCGACGCTCACTTCGCACTCGAACCCGATTCAAAGTGTCAAATATATCAAGGTCGTTTTGACCCTTGTGCGAAGTGAGAGTGAATAGCGATGTGAGATGCGAGTTGTTGTTTGGATTTTACAGAATCGACCTACTTACATCATTACTTAGGGAAGTTAGGGATAATGAAAAAAAAATATCATTCGTTCTTTATCTTCACGCAAAATAAACATAATATTTCAAAATTAAGTACCTAGTTACAGCACTATTTATTGTAAACATCCGCACGATTTGTACAAATGCCGAATCAAGGTCATTGAACTTGAGTTTAATTAGTGATACTTATTTGTGAGTAGATAAGCTTTAATGTTTGAACAGGTGGACTGTATGTGGACTGTGGAGCTTTTTGCATTATCAAGGTAGGTAGGTACCTAATTGTTTGTTTTGATTAATCCTGCTTAGTGATGACCAGAGATACAATCAAATATGTACCTACGTGACTGATAAGCAGTGTTATGATAACTAATAATCAGGGTAGTTAGTGTACTGTAGAGACTTTAGCTGCTGTAGATATAGGCAATCTTATTTGTTATAGTTTTTATTTTATGCTAAACTGTGTTCGTATTGAAAAATGGACTTGAATTCGTCGTGTAACCCACACGAGGAGTTAGGAGGAATTACCTACCAATAAAATGTAAAATAAAATAACCTAAAAATGGTTATTCAATACGAAGTATAAAATCTAATTGAGTGTCAATCACCATATTCCCGGTTTACAGTGGGTACCTACCTACCTGCTAATCATAATTTGACGACACGGTTGGCGTAGTGGCTGAGCGATCGACTGCTGCGCAGCGTGTTGCGGGTTCGATTCCCGCCCAGGGTAAACATTTGTGTGATGAGCACTTGTGTTTGCATTGTGTCTGGGTGTTGTTTATCTATATATGTATGTATTTACAAAAAAAAAATGTATTTGTGTATGTATATCAGTTGTCTGACACCCATAGTACAGGGTCTCCCTAGTTTGGGGTCAGATGGCCGTGTGTGAAAATGTCCCCACATATTATTATTATTATTATTTCTCGGTATATTTAAAATATCTCACATCTATGTGTGGGTCGAAATTGGCACGGGCCGAAGCCAAGTGCATTGTGTACTAAATTAGGTATTTAAAAATTTGCGGGTTAACCTGCATGTATTCAAAATAACTGCTTTTTGTAGCAGAAGGTAAGTAGATGGACTAATATTCAATGAGTTAAGGCTATTGTGTAGGGTTTTTGGGATGATTCCTGTGCTGGATAGTATGATGGGGATAGTTTTGGTGTGTGTAACATTCCACTGCGTTTTAAGTTCTATTGACAAATCTGTGTATTTTGCAATTTTTTCCGTATGTGTGCTAGTAAGGTTATGGGTGTTGCAAATTGCTATGTCTATTATGTACACTAATTTCTTTTGTTTATCTAACATAGTAATGTCTGGTCTATTATTGTAAATTGTTTTATCTGTAATTATTGTCCTATCCCAGTACAATTTGAAATTATTGTTCTCTAACACTGCTTGCGGTTTGTATTTATAGTAGGGGACTTTGTCTGTAATTAGTTTTGCTTGAATTGCTAATGATTGATGAACTATTGCAGCAACTTGATCATGGCGATGTTATTATTATAATTTAGTAAATAGCGGATCATGCTTAATATACCTACATACTTAACCGGTAGGTACCTACTTATATTGCCTTCTAATTGCATTTTTCATATAATTTCATGATAAAATAGATATATATATAGATGATGAATGATAAAGTTATGAATAAGCTCAGGATGTGTAAGTAATTTTTTACAACACAAAGCAAGGTAAGGTTAGTTAGAAGGTCTTTCATAATGGGATTCCGCTAATACGAATCATTGCCGGAAGTAGAAACAGTCTATGATGAAAAGATGTCCGTGACAATGGATTTATTGGTTTAGTAATTATTTGGACACAAATACTTTAGCATTATTAGGTACACAATCATTATCATAAATTAATAAACGATAAATAAACCAAATTTTTTAAGATTCTATTTCTATTGGTAGCATGCTGAGGAGAAATGACCACATATGGTCCTTCCATCCTAGGTTGATATAGAACGTTTTTGTTTTCCTAAATCCTAATAACAGGTTATTTGGGAAAAATGTAAGAAGACGGTTTCCGGGGTGTCACAGGTAGGTAGGTACTACTAACTACTAAGACTAACTAACTAAGTACATATTTAGGAATAGTGAATAATCCTTCTAATAAGTATTATAAAGTTAGTGAGGATGTATGTATGTTTATCTTTCACGCATAAACGGCTGAACAGAAGCAGCTGAAATTTACACATCCCGTTAATGTGTTCCCTTGGAATAATGTAGGTCTTTTGCCTATTTCTGACATCTACGCAGACAAAGTCGTGGGCAGAACCTAGTTGCACAATATTCTTGTACCTATGCAGTATGTCTGTATGTAGAAAGTGTTATACAACTTGTGGCTATCCCATAACATCATGAGAACTAAAGTCGATGACATCTACAAGGTGATCTTGTGTAGGTATGATTCTGATTGATTCGCATTGATATGTCTTCATTAATAATGATGGCAAAGTGGACGCGGACACATAGATACCTAGATAACGTAGACCTATTGAAGTGGATCACAAATCACAAGCCATATCAAAGCGTATTTTTCTCAATTAAATGTCTTGGTAAACAAATGAGGCGTAAGTGAACTGAAATTTAGATTTTGGGCTATAATTTAAGAACGAAGTATACAGCAGTATAGCTATTGATATTTTTAGCAAATTAGGGAAGTAGTTTTTACAAAGGTTTTTATCAATAGGTATATCATTATAAGTAGCTAAGGAAGGTAGGTACTATAGGGTAGATACTGTAAGACTTCAGACTGTGCTGAGCCTTATACCTGGAATCGGAGGTTCTTAGATATAAATCAAAAAAGGAAAAACGAAAGAAAAGACTGTTTTTTAAATTAAATTTATAAGTACTAAGCTAAGTACTAGAGGGCCTGGCAGACGTTGTCCTGCCCATAAAATAAAATGTCCTACAACTCGACTGCAGCGCCACCTACCGGGTCCAATTGTGAATCTAAACCTTTCTCGAATCCACTGGAACACACACAAAAAAAATCATCAAAATCGGTCCAGCCGTTTAGGAGGAGTTAACTTTCATACATACGCACAGAAGATTTACCTATCTTATATATAAAAATCTTCTGTGAAAGAAAGAAAGAAAGAAAAAGCATTTATTAGCCCGCACAGGACGAAACACACAAATAACAACAAGGTTTGGCGTGTGTATGAAAGTGATCTCCTCTTAACGGCCTGATCGAGATCGATTTTGCTGAATTTGTTTGTGTATGTTTCTGTGGATTCGAGAATGGTTTAGATTCACAATTGGACCTGGCAGGTGGCGCTATAGTCGGGTTGCGGGACACCGTCTGCTAGGCCCGCTAGTATATTATAAATATAGCACGCCTGCACTACGTAAGCCCCAGATAGCCCTTGATAGGCCTTGATATAAAAAAAAACCGCTTCTAAATGGAAAATACTTTCTAAAACGATTCTAGAGTGTTTATACGAAACATTTAGTCAAATACTTTCGACCAGCTTGCAACCTTAACACTACTTACTCTTTACACAACACACTTTAGTGTAGACCTACACTAAAGCGTGTTGATTGTGCGAAATCATGTGATTTTCGTACCGTGTCAAATCATTGCACGCGTGAGACTCACTGTAATAAACAAAATATTATGTTGTATCTACGCTATTTTTAACCGACTTCAAAAAGGAGGAGGTTCCCAATTCAACCGGTATTTTTTTTTATGTATGTACACCGATTACGCTGAGATTTATGATCCGATTTACGTGATTCTTCTTTAGTTTGACGCGAAATAGTTGCCATTTGGTCCCATAAAAAATTAACATAATAATTAATAAAATATGTTTTTTTTTTTAATTATTTTTTTTTTAAATTTATTATTTATGTTTGCCACGCATGTATCTTTTTTCAGTGTAGTCCCATTTCGATGATATTTTTTTAGTTGATTTGAGTTTTTTAGTTGAGTCCCATAATAATTTCATGAAAATATTCCACCCCGAAAGCACAGAATACTTAATAGTACTACGTGCCTAAAGGTAGAATATTAAGGGATGACTGTTTTTTTTTGGTGACACCGTTTCGTAATTAATTTGCATGATAAGAAGCTGGCACTAAAAAGCGAAAAAAAAAGTTTTAAACAAAAAAGACAACCGCTTTCAAAAACTAAAAAATAATTTTCAATTCGCAGGTCGGTGGCAATACACAACAACAAGCAAAACCAAAGCCCCCGACTTGCGAATTGGAAGTTATTTTTTACTTTTTGAAGGAGGTGGTATTTTTTTTTTCTCAAAATTGAAAATTTTTATGACTAGAGCTTTGCTAGTGACTTCATCCCATACAAACTTTTATCCCCTGTTTTAGGTAACCTTTTAGGGGTTAATTTTGTAAAGTTTGTTCCTCCTACGGGGTAGAGATTTTAAAATCCCCCAATATAGCTTGGGCTTTGCGTTGATACCTATCAGTCAGTCGATCTCTTTCACCTACATATTCAGAAAGACGGTAAAGGCACTCAAGGAATGTCATGAAAACAGGCAGCTGCTTTGTCCTATATACTATACTAAATAATCACAAATAAAGTAATCACGAATCTGTTATACAAACTTGACGACTATGATACATGCCTTATCCAGTAAGCGGTTTTTTATGCTGCGGTCATTGGTCGAGAATTCAAGAAATGTACATGTATGGACGATGTGAATTACATTTACCGCAAAACTCGGCTCTTCTCTAACACTTTTTTTAATTTCCTGTCATTGGGGTTTTATGCAAGTCATGATAACAATATGGGTAGGTGTAATATTGCTCAATGAAAATAAACAAGAAGATTGACCAGGTGTGTAATTTGGTAAGTGAAGTAAAAGGAGGTCTGACTCAGGAATATAACACGAGTCGTTCTGTGGTTTCTGACTACATTCACAGGAAAAATCAGACTATCATGTAGGTACCTAGGTGCGTTTGAAATAAACAACAAAATTCAGTTCAAACCAGAAAACGATAGCCCAGTGTCAAAAGATATGTAAATAGACTACACTGAACCGGTTATTGGTATCACTAAAAACTAAAACCGGTATCATCTGGTGCTTAAGTTATCGATTCGGTATTTAATTTGTAATGTCATCCTTGAGCAAACGTTTTTAGTTTGCCGGTTACAAGCGGTTTTTGCACACTGTACTTTTGTTTTTTTCTTTTCATTAACTATGTGACGCTATTATTATGATTGTTTGAGGTCACATTCGTTGAGCATGTTGAAAATTTAGTGATATCAGAATAGCTAAATATTGTGTACTTACATAATTATTTATCCTTTGACAGATTTACTATTAGGTAGTGAGAGATGAAACCGGAAAGATAAGTTCTTAGGAGTCGACAAAATAATCAATATCTAGTAAGAAATGAATTTGTCTATGCCATATTTTATGGTCTTTCTTGGGAGTTCCAAAATGTGAACTTAAAATCCAAACCCATCAAGTACCTACCTAATCCTAAACCTTTTCCTTGTATTACTTCTTCTATACTAATATTTTAAAGAGGTTGGTTAACTTTGTTTGTTTTTAAGTTTTGTAAGTGGTAGGTAATTCTGCAGCGTCCTTCAGAGTCAAAGAGAATGGTTTTATAGTCTTTGTTCTGAGTACTATAACACCTACTGCGATCGCTAACATGCATCGGCCAAGCATGGCGGTTACCTACAGCTGAATCCCCCCTTGGGAGAGAGCAGCAGTCGTCGTCTAAAAGTTGACATGATAATGATGATGAAACTCTTGAAGTCCTGGTCTGATTACAAACAAATCTGAAGGTTACAATTTGCTAAGAGTGTCATAACTCATTAAGATTTTATTTTATTTCATCCTTGACTGGCACGCGGACAAAGTCGCGGTAGAAGGCAGTCGTAATTATTTTTAGCTCTGCGACCTTTTAAAACAAGTTAGGACTATCAGGAGGTTCGTCCACTATACAGGCCATTTATTTTGCAATATTATTTATGCAAGCAAACGGGGGGCTCGTCGCTGACTACCGAGAAGGCCGATCCAACTACGAGGTTAAGCGGCCGATGCCACGGTCAGCTGTTAGATGGGACGTGACTGAGTGGGCTTAGGAGAGACGAGTGTGTATATTGACATTATTGACACTAGATGCAAAGGACGGTCGGCACTTCAGCTCAAACCTAAGTCAGTGAACTTTGCAACCTTAATAATGCCAACGGCTCCAGTTTGGCTTAAAAATGGTAAAGTCATTCCTTCTTTTTGAAAACAATCCTTGAATACATTGTAGTTACATACCTGACTTACGCAAGTTAATTAGCAAACGCTAAGTAGCAAGTAATTATTCGCATCACGAATTCACACGACTCTATGGCCGGCTTCGCTGCCGTACTTAAGTACCTATGTAACTAACGCTGATTAAAAAATCTAAAAAATGGGAGATTTATTCAAACCAAAAAAATAATTAAAACTTTTAATAATACATAATAGATACAAAATATTTCTGCTTAGATTCTGATTATGATGGGACATTGTCTGCCACCTATCGGAAAATATACGTACTACTTAGTCAACATAGCTCGAATGTCTTTTCTAAACTTGTTCACTTCTACAAATTGCATTTCCAACGAGTTGTAGCATCTAATTCATAGATGGCAGTAATTAAAGTTATTCGGATCGGTGTTTGAATAATCAGGTTTTGTTTAATGATAGATAGATGTCACTACATGTGCCGCACTTACCAAACCCCCTCATTACTACTTCACGGTACGGTTTAATATGTTTTTTTTATTTATTTATTTTATTCACAAAAAAGTTATACAAAAGATACACATTATTCTCTGCCAAACTGCTGTGCAGTTTGTCGGCAGTGTTCTCGTGGATACAGTATTGGGATATCCAAGTACCTACTCCACTACAAAAACCAACTAAAATAAAATAAAACAAAACAAAAAGGGTACACCATACTCTCAGATTATGAAACAACAGATTATGTAAATATACGAATTATATTTTTTATTGAAAAGGAATGTTTTTTTAAACGTTGTTCTAGGAATTTCTCCTGTATTGTGGATGCGTTTACAGACATCTAAATTCACATACACAAACAGCTGGTCCCGGAACAACTATCAGTAGGTCATGGGTCATACAAATATTTGTTCCATGCGGGAATTGAACCCGCGATACGCAGCGTAGCAGCCAATCTCAATCAGCCGCTGCAACAATCGTGCCATCAATGCGACTTAACAGTTATTTAAGTAGGTAATTTGCCAAAAATTGTGTCAAAAAAATGGTTGACCTGCTAGGGTAAAACACCCAGTAGTCAGCCTTTTAGTGAGAACTAAAATTTGATTTAACTGTATTTTAAATATTAAACACTATGAATTAAAATCAATAATTATTTTGAGAAAGGTTGTTTATTAAATTTACGAAAAATATCAACAAAACATTAAATTTATAATATAATAATATAAAACATCGACATTAAACAAATTATGGCACTTTTCACCAGTAGTCAGCCTCATTTCTCCACAAGTTAGCCATGTCTTACCCTGTAGTCAGCCTCTCACTTATTCTTATATATTTGGCATATAAGTTCTTTTATATCAGCCTATTGCCATCCATGCTGAACGTAGGCTTTCCCCAGAGATCGCCAACCAACTCGGTTTTAGGCAGCCCACATCCATTCGCTGCCAGCCTTCTTCTAATCTTGGGCCCATCGTGCCTCAGGACGTCCCATACTACGCTTGCCTAGACGCAATCTCTAAAGCATGTCTGCTCCATCTACTGTCTGTCCGTCTGTCTGTACACATGGCTGGCCCACTTCTATTTTAGCGTGCTGATACGACGCGCAATGTTTTTCTATCCACCAGAGAAACCCTGAGCATCGTTCTCTCCATAGCACGTTGAGCAGCCTTGATTTTGTGGACCAGACCCACGATGAGTGTCCACTTTCGACTCACAAATGTATTTCATCCTTAAATAACCGTGTTAACTTTAACCCTTATTAAAAACGATTTAAGGTACTATTTTGTGCAATAGGACTAGCGGCTGACAACTGGATTTGTAGACCCATTGGTCGGCCCCTGAAATGCTAGTATATTTTTACGCGGCTGACTACTGGTTAAATACACTTTTCGTCTTATAAGAGTTAAATCCAGATTAATGAGCAACATTAGGACTATTTGCTCCGTTAATTTCAAATTAATTTAAAAAAATCACGAAAAATCTAGTAGTCAGCCGCTTATGGCTGAGTACTGGATCTACCTTAAAAAATCAAAACCCAGTAATCGGCCACCTCAATTTCTACATGTTAAACAAATAAAATGCATGTAATAGTTCATTTTATCACAAAATAAACATTTTATTGTAACACAGTATATCAATCCACTACAAATTACAGCAAAAACACACAGAAACTTGCCGAAAACTAAAACACGTTTCCTTAAGAAAAAAATAGTAATGGCGACGCGTTTACTCATGTCTTTGGCAGCAGTGCAAATAAACGAGTGTAGCTCATCACTCTGACATGCTATTGGTTCGTAGATATGCGTATTAGTCAATAAGGAGACACTGATTCGTTTAAACGTTATTTTAAAGGTGTAAACAAATTTCAACACTATTTATAAGGAAATAATGCTTGTAAAGGCTGAGTACTGGTGCGGGGCTGACTACTGGGCGTTTTACCCTTCCTACCTACCTAGTTACTTTCTACCGCTCAACCTACATGATGGGAATCTCAGATGTAATATACCTTTTACATGATTGGAATATGATATAGATACCTACGTCAATGATAAAATAGTAACTGCCCAGTGCTCCATCACTCGCCTTAATGATAATGAATACGACCGCTACGTAAATACGAATAACACTTGATACAAATTCGTGGGCAAAGTTGACTCTGCCCAACTGGCCATCGAGAGCGCACTCTGCAGCTTGTGGTCGCTAATCAAATTAAGCTTGGGATAGTACCGGTTTGGTAGTATGGAAGAGACTTTGGGTCTCAAAGAAAAGTTTAAGCCAAACGACGATTGAGCGAAATTAGTTGTCTGTTTGTTGAATTTAATTTGAGCGTCAATTACGCAGTACGCTACTCATTTTTCGCGACCGAAATTACACTTGAGAGGACTCATTCTAAATGAAAGTAGTCTTTCTTAGCTACACAACTCTCTCTCTCTCTCGTACGTGACAGACGTACGAGAGAGAGAGAGAGAGAGTGGTGACAGACGAGTTACGAGATGACGCTGATATTGAGAGGGAGCGCAGAGCATAATTGGCAGTCAGGGGGAACATGGTAGCACGAAGGTTTGCTCGCTGCTCGAGGGAAGTAAAGTTAACTCTTTTCAAGGTATTTTGCCAGTCCTTTTACTCGAGTAGTTTGTGGGTAAATTACACTCTTCGGGCTGCCAATGCTCTGCGTGTCCAATATAACAACATTTTCAGGATGTTGATGCGGCTGCCTCGCTATATGTAGTACCTCTGGTATGTTTGCTGAGACGCGAACAGACGGATTTCATGCGATCATGCGCAAGAGGGTAGCCTCCTTGTCGCAGCGTGTGCGAGGCAGTAGCAACGGCATCCTACAGATGATTGTAGCTTGCGCGGATTGCCCTATCCAAGAGAAGTCAATGCGTATTGTGTTGGGCGCTCACTATGTATATGTTATAAGTCGGCTACTGACACAATTTTGATGATTATTTTATTGTGTATGATTTTATTGTATGTTTTAATTTTACTGATAATTTTATTCTGTACATTATTATTTCAATGAATGAATGGATGAATGAATGAATTAGTGAATGTCAATTTTAATATTATTTCAATTTTATGTTTTTATGTTAATGTTTTTGTGTATTTTATGGATTATTATTATCTTTAATAAATGAGTTATTAATAATTAGCCATAAAATATACAACAAAGTGGCAATCGTAGATTCGTTGTAACTCGTAGCAACGCGTAGCGCCACGTAACGCTGCGTAGCGCCACGTAGTACTGACATTGCAATTTTTGTATATGAGTACCTATGTAACTATATACGTAGGTATTTCTTCTATTTAAATAGTAGACGATGTAGTTATCGACATACCTAGTTTATCTTTTTTTTAATGGTTTGAATCACGATCTTTACCTACATTGTTTTTAGAGGCAACAAGAATAATGTAACAAGTGTTCTGAAAAAACTTGATTTACTAATAAAAGAGTGTCCGTGGAGTTTCTTGCTCCTTCTTTTCCATAGAGACCTATACCTTTTGGAACGAGCAGCTAGCTTCAACTTTCTGAATATTTAACCGACTCCCTGATAATTTAAAAGTGCCTGTTAATGGTTTAAATGAAATAAATGCTTTGAATACAGAAGGGTATTTTTCTAGTGAGTACTCGTACTCAAGGTATTATATTTATGGTTTTAAAACAGTTTTACAAGCTCGCTCAGTTTCGTTTGACAAGAAGATAAAGAGAATTTTGTATTAAATATTATGTAGATGGAAGTTTATTATATTAAGCAGTAAAAGCCGTGTCCACACTTAGTTATCCGAGGGATATGCAGGCGATTTCAGTGGTGCGGGATATGAACGAGTGTGCAAACAAAAGTGGACGCTCGCTTTGATTTCACGAGAGCTTGCCACACAAAAATTATTACGTGTTTTAGCTTAATTACTGTCTGCTGTTGGCCTTTTATAGTATTCGGATATTTAATTTTACTGTTTTGCAGTAGGTACTTATACATGACTTTTTGGTCACGTTCCAGAATTTTCAGGGTGATAGTACCCTTGAAATTGAATACCTTTCCTGAAGGAACATGGGTCGCAATATTAAAAAAAAAATCGGCCCTCCCACACAAAATCAATATTCAGCTCGAGAGGAGGTTCGAATATTTTATTATTATTTTTCTTTGATGCTTTGTGTGTATGATGCACTAAGGTTGCTATGCAATTAATTGAACGAGTATACAGCATAACAAAACCCATCTTTCTCAGCCAAAATATTTTAAGCCAAAGTTTTATAAAAGCGGTAAAATTACGATAGGGATAGTTATTGGTTTATATTAATAAAAACAACTGCATTTTAGTGATATGTTTTTAAATAAAAATGGCAAATATAATGTAGTTCACGGTGCTTTGACGAAGTTTATTACATGATAACATGAAAATTTCCTGGAAGAACTTGGGGCAAGACTTTGCCCAGCACCTTTTCACATCATCTACGAGACAATAAAAAGCAATAGTACTAGAATCAAGAATAGATTGTTGGTAATGTCAATGGCTTTGGATTTAATGTACTCCGGAGTCAAATCATTATCGTCACTCGACATTTTTGTGAGAATTTGCAGTTAAGTAATTCGTTGTACATACTCGTATAACAAAGTAAAGCATTTTTCAGTATTCGCGCGTCTTTTTAATTTGTGTTCTGTTTTTCTTTTATTTATATTCTACTAGTGGTGGCCAGTCCGATTTTCGAACAATTTATTTTTTAATGCAGATCTTAATCGTGAATTTGTTTGTAAGCGATTTCTATTTTTAACCGACTTCAAAAAGGAGGAGGTTATCAATTCGAATGTTTATATATTTTTTTTATGTATGTTCGGACATAACTCTGTCATATATAGACAAATTTGCAAAATTTTTTGAAATGATTTATTAATTTAACCAAAATTGATCCAGCCCTTTTTGAGAAAATCAACAAATTCCCAAAAAAGTTACTTAGACGACGTTTTAGTTTCTTCTATGTTTGGAGGACTTACAATCTCTTTTAAGCGTGTCGCCGTTTCTTAATGGATTTGGATGTTAGGGCAACACTAAAAAGTGAAAAATAAAAAAAAAAAATAAAAAAAATGAAAACCGCCTTCAAAAACTAAAAAGTGATAAATAACTTTAGCACAGAACACACATTACTTTACTTTCGGAAGTCGGTGGCAATACAAATCAACAAACACAAAGACCGCCTTCAGAAACACCAACTTCAGAAAGGAAAGTAATGTGTGTTCTGTGCTAAAGTTATTTATCACATTTTAGTTTTTGAAGGCGGTTTTCATTCTTTATGTTCCAAATTCAAATCACATTAATGACCAGCGGGTCATAATGAAATTCAGTACAATATTAATGCCCTGCTGGACCAAAGGTCTTAAATTACTTACTTTAGGTTAGGTTTGCATGACATATAATTTGACATTGTCGAGCAGGTGGTGTAAAAAATATTTAGTGACCTAAGGTGCAACTAGCCTAAATATTGGAAATTTAAAAGCACCAATGGTGATGGAAATAATTCTAATCCTTGAATTCTTAACTCCAATAATTATTAATTCACTTGTTTCAGGATCATGTGAAGCATTTCATAATGGAAACTCACTATATAAAGCTCAGGTGTTTCACTAAGTCTTCACTAAGACTTGGTAAAGGCTTTAGTTTAGCTGTACAGTGCAAGTACTCAACGAAGCTTATTCGCAATTTCGCCTATTCACCTGAAAGGTAGTTATGTCATGTACTGTAGATACTCTGGCTGGTTAAGTCAAATCGAATCGTATTTATATAGTAAATGACTTCATAATAGTATTGAGTAAACTCAGCAGCAGCAGGTTGCATGACAGTCCCAGCATTATTCTGCACTCGATAGCCGCCTGGGCAGATAGCCCGTTCAAGTGAAGGCATTAGCCATCCGGGCAAGATCTGTTTTAGTTATTAAGTACTAACATAGGCTAAGTAATATTGTTACTTACATTATTGTATTGGTCTTTACCTGCATTGTTTTCATTTAAAGAAGCAACGTGAATAATATAATCAGTATTTTGTAAAAACTTGATTTATTTATTTATTTGGATCTCCGATAAAGGATACACAATACATGCCAATCAATGCCTGAAGCAGTTACAAGTTGTTTGAGTAACGTGTGCTCCTTCAATTATGGGAGACCACATCATGCACATGTAACTAGGTGAATTGAATGTTATTATAAGTTACATTACATAAACTAAAAGTTAATAACAAATTAAAAGAGTGTCCGTGGAGTTTCTTGCTCGTTCTTCTCCATAGAGTCTCTACTCTATGGAGAAGAACAAAACGTAGGGTAGGTCTCTACCTACCCTACGTTTTGGAACGAGCAACTAGCTTCAGTTTTCTGACTAACTAACTGACTCTTTGATAATTCAAAAGTGCCTGTAAATGGTTTAATTGAAATAAATGCTTTGACTTTGAGTTTGAACACAGTGGACCTTATTTGTAGTCTGAATAAATTAATCAATCATATTATTAAGTATTTATTATTAGCAGTCCACACGGGCTGACAAGACTGTTTTGCAAAATCATAATCTATACTAATATTATTAAGAAATAAAATTGGTTAGTTAGTTTGTATGTAGGGGGTAATCTCCGAAACTACTGATCCGATTTCAAAAATTCTTTCGACTTATTAGGAAGCTGCGTTTGCCTGAGCACTATATGCTATATTGCTTTATCAAAAACTTAGGGATTCTTGAGAAAATTTACGCAGACGAAGTAGGCTAGGTCCCGGTTCGGGTCTTTGATACCCGAAATAAATGGTTTATTATTATTATTATTATTATTATAAATACGAAAGTTTGTGTGGATGGATGGATGTTTGTTACTCTTCCACTCTCAAACAGCTGAAGGAATCATGGCAGGATTTGTACAAAAAAATAAAGATGTTTAGAGAAGTTGAAATTCTAATTGTTATACTCTTGGGAAGGTACCTAAAGAGTATCTTCCGGCATTTACAATATTTTTAATACCTCGCAAAAAAAAAATAATAGTTAAACGAAAAGCTCATTATTTCAGAACGAAACGGTGACTGACAGTAACAGTGACACTGACAGATGCAGTTTTGCAGATCTTAAACTGAAATTGCATCGTTTTAAGGGAAATAATGTCACAAATAATGATCATTTTTTTCCACACACTTGTCGCATAACTTGTCTGCCAATTTGATAGATCCGTTATCGTCGCTTGTCACTTTCTTTTTTTTTTATAAACACAAAATGAAACAAAAAAGTGTTATTTTCATTTCGTAATATTTTAATTATATGATATCATGGGTTTCAAAATATGGTAAGTATATCAATCTACTCCTGGTAACGTATTCTTTACATTGGAAAATATTTTAAACCCTGTAAATTATTTTTTATTTTTTATAGAAATGAATGTATGAATCTCTCCATGATTCTTTAGCACACATGGTATAGATATTGATCTAAATTAACATAGTTATATGATATCATCTTTTTTCTATTTTTAACGGACTTTTGAAGTCCGTTAAGGTAAAGGAGGAGGTTCTATTTTTTACCCCTTTCTTGTGTGGGTTGTGCTTGAGTTGTGGGATGATTTATGACTTTGACTTGATTCTGAGTCTGCGCAGGCGACGACGCGAGCAGAAGTTAGCAATAATATGATTCACTCAATCAAAATGGGGGAGTCGGACTGGGGCACGAAGAGTTCCGTATCATTACAGTATGTAATGATATGGAAGTAACTATACAACATTAGACAATATTATTCAAACATTTAGGGAGCCCCCCCTTAAATATTTAGTTTATTGTGTTTTAGTATTTGTTGTTATAGCGGTAAAAGAAATACATCATCTGTGAAAATTTCAACTGTCTACCGGTCAGGGTTCATGAGATAAAGCCAGACGGACAGTGGAGTCTTAGTAATAGGGTCCCATTTTTACCCTTTGGGTACGGAACCCTAAAAATAAGTTTAATTCAAGTAGATCGAACCCCTGTAATCACGTCACAGTGGTTAAGACTGTGTAGAGAGGATTCAGGTAGATATAATATTAAACTTATAAAAACGAATAAAAAAAAGTTTTTTCAAAAAAAAGAAAACCGCCTTCAAAAACTAAAAAGTGATAAATAACTTTAGCACAGAACACACATTACTTTACTTTCGGAAGTCGGTGGCGGTGGCTTCGTGTTTGTTGTTTTGTATTGCCACCGACTTCCGAAAGTAAAGTAATGTGTGTTCTGTGCTAAAGTTATTTATCACTTTTTAGTTTTTGAAGGCGGTTTTCTTTTTTTTGAAAAACCTTTTTATTTTTCGCTTTTTAGTGTTGCCTTAACATCCAAATCCATTAAGAAACGGCAACACACTTAAAAGAGATTGTAAGTCCTCCAGTGATTGAAGAAACTAAAACGTCGTCTAAGTAAGCTTTTTTGGGAATTTGTTGATTTTCTCAAAAAGGGCTGTACTAATTTTGATAAAATTTATATGGGACCTTCACGGAATAAACCCCTTTCGAACAAAAAAAGAATTTGGCAAATCCGTCAATATATGACAGAGTTATGCCCGAACATACAAAAAAAAATATATATATAAACATTCGAATTGATAACCTCCTCCTTTTTGAAGTCGGTTAAAAATATAATTCCTATAAAAGGTGTTCCTTTGACAAATCTCATGTCAGGCGCGCCGCAGCCTGAGACGTCCGTTGTGCTTATTTATGTAAAGAAACAATTGAATAAAGATATACATAAAAACTAATAAAAAATGAGGTTTTGCAAATGAGGTTTCATTATCAGCACTGTAAGTCGATTCTGTAAAATTCAAACACCAACTCGCATCTCACATCGCTATTCACTCTCACTTCGCATAAGGTTCAAAATGACCTTGTTATATTCAACTCGCCGACCCACTCGCAAGGGTGGCGCTACTGTAAATTCGAATGATCAACCGAGTTTTTAGAATGCCAATCAAGAAACTCACAGCGGATGCAGATTCGAAGTTTAGAATGAGGTCTTACAGAATCACACCCCTGGTTGTAGGCACATCAGGAACAGTCACATTATCTGTTTGATAATTCTTGTATAAATTGTGAAAACATCACAAGAATTCTTTCTGTCTAAAGCGACCGACAATTTAGCACTGCCCAACCTGTGCTTATAATATGGAACAAACTTGTTTTTCCTTTAAACATCCATACACCCCTTTCTAATCTTTGAGTGACGAAAAAGTTGTCTTTTTAGTGATTAAATATAGAAAACTACATCAAAAGAGAATATAAAATGGGAAATGAATTAGGTATCCTAATATGTAGGTCCTAATAGGATAGGAAACCTAACTAATTCATTTTCTATTTTCTAATTGTGATGATCATGATAATTTATACTTAGTTATTTATTAGGATCTTCACACACTATGTTTAATACTTAGATGTTTATAGATTAAGTCAGTCAGACTTACCTACCTACTTATCTAATATCGATTTAATAGACAGTATCTACGCACCCACGTATTTCAAACATAAGTCAAAGGTCGATCTATAAAATTCTAAAATAAACCAAGCTATTAATTTTAGATCGCAACATTTTATATCCAACGTTATCTTTAGAGAAAAGGGAATAATAATAGACTAAATTAATTATTCCGCCCACCATGGCTCGCAATATCGAAGCTCTAAAGACCGGCTCTAAATTTCCTAAACCCAGCTAAAATGAAATCGTCTACAAGAAAAAGGGGTTTGTTTTAATGCCCGTCACAAAATAAATGCTGGGAGACAATAATGTGGGATTCGAAGCGAGATATAAATTCCGAATAAAAATACACTCTGCGCTGTTGGGCGAGTTATAGTGTTGTTCCTTTGTGTACTTAATTTTATCGATTGAATATTACACCATACGACGTAGCACAGCATATTACCTATTAGTGCAGTTGAAAGTGATAAGATAAAATCTTAAACATTTCTGTGTTATAGTTTTCTATAGCAATTTCTATTTGTAGGCATCAGTAGCGTAGCTTTCGTTATTTAGCATTGTAATAAATCAGATAAATCAATATGCAATTCTTAAAAAAAAACGTATTTTCAAATGCTTGATTAGTAAAAAGGCAATTATAATTTTGTTTAGTTTTTTGAACTCATAGCATATTAGACTAGTGAGTCACTTATTTAAAAGTCTACTGTCTATGTAATGCCCTATTCGTTGTAAATGCTGCAAAACTGTACTTACTACATACACTATGAGAATATTCCTCACCGCACCTTAAAGAATTATTTTGACTTGGCTTTTGTGAGCCTACGCAAGTTCAAAGGTCAACGAAAGCAAGTGGTTTAGACACCTACTGTGAGTCCTTAGAAGTGAATACTGTTGTATTTTAATTACAGGTATACAACAATTAAACTACCATCTTATAGGTAAATAAAAAGTTAACTAAAATAGAAATAACGTCACAAAATAAATAGTTTATATTGTGTTGTGTTTCTTGTTTGTAAGGGACCAATTTGTTAACAAAAAGAAACAATTCTTATGACTTGATAAACTTGCTCTGGTGAGCCTTCCATTGAAGACATCAAAGCAAGTGCAATTCTTAGTGTTGTTGTTGTTTGTAGAATTCCGGCGTAGACTTTCACATTTCCCATCAGAAGGCAATCCACGAGATTCTGCCGTTGGTTCTTTTAACATTATCATGTCAACCTTTAGACGCCCGCTGGGCATAGGTCTCCCTCAAGGGGGGGTTCAGCCGTAACCGTCATGCTTGACCGATGCATGGTGACGATCGCAGTAGGTATTATGGTACTTAAAAAAACGCTGCGGCATCACACTGCTGTACTGAGACATTACCTACCACACAGTATTAAGGATCTTTCCGCAACTTAAAGAATAATTTTGACTTGGCCTTTGTAAGCCCACGTAAGTTCAAAGGTCAACGGAAGCAAGTGGTTTAGACACCTACTGTGAGTCCTTAGAAGTGAATACTGTTGTATTTTAATTACAGGTATACAACAATTAAACTACCATTTTATAGGTAAATAAAAAGTTAACTAAAATAGAAATAACGTCACAAAATAAATAGTTTATATTGTGTTGTGTTTCTTGTTTGTTAGGGAGCAATTTGTTAACAAAAAAAAACATTTTTTATGACTTGATAATCTTGCCCTGGTGAGCCTTCTATCGAAGACACCAAAGCAAGTGCAACTCATAGTGTTGTTGTAGTTTGTAGAATTCCGACGTGGACTTTCACCTACCCTATCTGAAAGAAATCATTACAGAGTATAACAGCAACTATTTATTACGTTCGTTTAAATAATATCGACAACTAGGTATTACAACTTTAAGTTCCTGTCGCATCACTAGAGTACTAAGTCCGCGGCCGCGAAAGAGTTGCGACCAGCATAAACGTTGAGGCCGGATGAACAAATAAATGAGCCACCCGATCGATACCACCCGCCATCGACGAAATAACTCGATTTGTTACAATAGCCACTTACTCCTCAGCTATTATAATCGATGTCCTTTGTTTTAGTAAGTTGTTTTGCCTTAAGTGATCTTTCGATTGTTTAAATGTTAATTTTAGATTTTCAGGTCTCTTGATGTGGTTTCGGGGTGCTCAAGACCGGATTGGTTGGCCGATTTCTGGGGGAGGCCTATGTTCAGCAGTGGACGGCAATAGACTGACATGATGATAATGAGGTTAGGCAGATAAAACTATCGCAAATAAAAACATAATGTAAGGCTGATGTTTTAATTTGTTTAGACACCTGATTGGTTGGTTACGCACAAATATTTTCTAAATGAAAAAATAAAAACTTGAGAGGTGTCAAGGGACACCCGGATGGAACGAAGTTCCTTTCGATTAATTAGTGAAGGAATTGTAATAAAATTTTATTACAATTCCTTCACTAATTAATGTGATGCGTTAAAGTGAATTTAAGTGGCTTTAAGCCAGGGCAAAAAAAAAAGCGAGGAATGAAAAGTTATTATGGCTGCTTACATTGTAAGTAAGTAATTTTAAAGATTAACATTTTCTAACATGTTAGTACAATGCGTAGTTATTTAGATAGAAAGACCAATAAATTATTTCTGCGCCATCTATTGGCCGTTCGTAATTCGATCTCGAAGAGCACAGTTGCGCCAATAACGTTAATAGATGGCTCTTAAATCAAAGTGTCGTGACAACTTTTCGTAAGAATTTTTTCCGTCTAGCCCCCTTTCACAACGCGCGATAAGGAACTTCGTTCCAAAAAGCTGTCATATGAAAAAGAGCCCATGTGGCAGTAAATACCTGTGCTTGGACCAATCAGAAAATCAAGAAGTTCTACTTAACTCTAAAACATGGTATCTATAACAATTAGGTACGTGATGGCACGAGTGTATCTAAACACAACAACTCAGAAAGATGCCACGTGCCGCGGCCGCTGAAGCGGAAAAAAACATCGATTCACCGCGCAGTCCTCGAAACGTTGTTGACACAGCTAAGTAGCCCCCGACGCCTCGCTTCATTTGCATTTCTCTTAATCTCCGTTATGAATAAAGAAAAATTCTTGGCGACGTTTTTAAGCGTTTCCCGAGGCCTTAGCGGCGCCCGCCTAATGAAGAGGAGCGGTGGGATTAAGATCCGCCCGCGCCGCGCACTTTCGCGACATTACACTTTTAATTTGAACGAATCTTATTATTTTCTTTTGTTGATTTAAGCCCTCGAGTCGGGAGACGGGTCGAGACGTGACCTGCAGTGGAAAAATGCGATTGCCATCTAAAGCCAACCGTTTAAATGAACGAGATTGGAGCTTAAAAAGTATAATGGACGAGGGGGTGGCGGGGGGTGCGGGTGGCGATCTCGGGGGCGCAAGATGGCCGATTTGCGATTGAGATGAGACGCCCCGCGCCTCCGCCCCGCGGAGATCAAGCAATATAATTAAGTCAGCCGTTACATAAGTATCCGTCTACTACCTATGCCATATTTTTATAAGATAATTGTGTTAATTTAATCGCATTATCTAGATATTTTTCTGTGAAGGCAAGATCTCTTTGTATATACTTGAGACCTAACATAAAAGAATTTTCGATATAAACATGAAAACAATTTAAATTTCGATACGCAATACGATGCTACGGACTCACTGAACACTCGTAGCGTCGTAGCACGCTAAGATGTGCGCATGAAAATGTTGTTCAGTAGAAAATACGATAAAATTTGAAGTCTTTGCATCTAGACGTGGCTTCATCCAACGTTTACGTATTCATAGTAACAGTCCAAGTCTTACACAGGCACCAGTCTTCATCTAACAAGAGAAGCTTTACTCAATCATTCGCTCCGACTTAAAAGATCTTAACTGTAACATGCATCGGGAAAATAGCACCTTACTTATTTGTGATTACATCCATTTTAGTTTGTAGAATGAGTTCAAAGTTACGTTGTTTTATAAGAAGTTGGCTAAAGGCTATACCGGTGGAGATCGCCGTCGCTTCGAATGACAAACCTGATCTGGTCACGTAATGAAAAATGACAAAACTGCACGCTGTCGCGCTTCGCTGCTTCGGATCTAACGAATGGAAACGCTGTGTTGTGTAGGTACCTATAAACTTACTTACTTTTTTCTTGTTTCTATACATAAGGCAATACAAAATGAACGTGCAAAATTGAAGTAACTTCTCATATGTTGGGAAAATATTTTCATTGGCTATCTTTTCTACGAGTAACAGCTTTCGTATGCGGATAGCGTGGATATAACAAACTGATTATGTATTTTCTAGCAAATGATTACATTTTTGTAGAGAGACTTCATCAAAAATAGAATCGACGTTTTGTTACTACACTAACTTTCTTAAGTTCAGCAGCTAATAACTTTCGTTCTAATAAACCTCTTGGTATTTCAACCAAAATTGTGGCCACCTAAATCGAGACCACAGCTCATCCAAAAGAAACACTACAAACGTCAATCGGCGAATACAAAACAAAACGTAATAAAGCCTTTCCTTTGAACGGCTCTAGAATAAGGAAAAGTTGTAAAGTATCCGAGGGGGGGCGACCGCAACCCCACCTGCGGCCCAAAAAATATGGCATAAATGAGTCGAAGGGGCCGCCTCTTCAGCCGCGAAATTTCAGCCATACTTGCAAACCTATAATCCTTCATAATCACCTTTACAAAGCAAAGATTAAAACCGATTCTCGCGCCCTCCGCCCACGCCACCCCGCCACCGACGCTTTTATATGCGAGACAGCGAAAAGTAAGATTAAATCATTATTTTTCTTAAGCTCCTCTCGTTTTTTCTCCGCTCTAGTGGAAGTTTTTTGCTTGGACTTTTGATGCGGACGATCAAAGACTTGTGTTCAAATTTACATAACATTCTTAAATAAATTGCGGGTGGCTGGGGTGGCTCCATTGAACACGAATCGCCCGGTGTTCTGTATAAACTTATTAATGCGAATTCCGGATTGATGCTTAATGTACTATTAATTTATTCCGCGGATTAGTCGAGTGCCAACGCATAATTTACGAACGAAGATGTTTCCTGAACTACAAGTATGTAGGAATTTATATGTCAATCGGTAAATTGTATTGTGTTTCTGAGAAATTACTGTTCCGCTGTAATAATGTGCCAGAGAGCACGGTCAGTCACCGATGTCGGTTGGTGTAATGGCTAGTCTATACATATAATAGAACAGTAAAAAAACTGTGTCTGTACATTGAATATCTATATACATATAATAAAACAGTAAAAAAACTGCGTCTGTACATTGAATATATTAAAAAAATAATCATTGAGGGCGGTTTAGAAACAGTAATAGAGCAAGAATCCAGAAAAAAAATCTGTCTGTTTGTCTGTTTGTTTGTACACGCTAATCTTCGGAACTGTTGGACAGATTTGAATATATTTTTTTTGTTGTATAGGTATTAAGTCTGGGCAACATATAGGCTATAATTTATCTTGGAAACTTGAACACCTGATGCAGAACCGCAACAGACCAGCTAAACTATAAGAGATACTAAAATGGTACCATAGCAAAATCAAAGATTCAAATCTTTCCCAATGTTCCAAAGGAGCTAAAAGATTGAGGATCATAAGATCCCAAGAATCTACAGAAGTGCGTCAGGAGAGACTTGATGCTGTTCGAGAACATCAGCCTGCAAATCGCTCCGTGGAAACCTCTTCAGATCGCGAAGCACGTCTGCGTTTTCAGTATATTTACGCATCTACATCCAGATCTCTAGAGACAAGTGGGGAACGTGATGCGCGACTGACCGCTGATCGTGAACGTCACGCATTGTCTCGCGAGTCGGAGACGTTCACGGATAGAGAATTCGCTTGAGTTCTCAGCGTATCTACGCATATGCTTCTAGGTTTCTAGAGACAAGTGCGGAACGTGATGCGCGACTGTCCGCTGATCGTGAGCGACATGTATTGTCTCGCGAATCGGAAACGTTTACCGATACAGAATCACGCTTGAGTTCTCAGCGTATTTGCACATCTAACTACTACTACTAACTGCTGATCGAGATTATCATACATTGTCCCGAACACGCACAGAACAAAATATTCATAATCAGTTAGAAAGTGGGAGAGAAAGAATTGCTGGAGTACGGCATGAAGACACAGAAGAAGACCGCAACGAACGTTTGAATTCTGATCGACTTCGACATTCTCTGAACAGAATGTCGATATCATCTGAAGAATCGGATGTGTCTCAGATATAGCCATAAGGCATGGCGACCTTCCTTGGGTTGAACGGAGTGCATTTACGTATACTCCTAAGATTGACTACGCCACATATTTCGCCATCGGAGGTATGATTCGAAATTGTACTTTTTGAACGTCTCGAATCGTCTCGGGCATCCCGTTGGTTTCTCGTCCCCGGGCTCTTAGAATTCGACATCAGACGTTCCAGATCTTCGATTTTGCCGACCCCGTTGTCGCTGGCATAAGCAACAAGATCCGCGTACGAAGTCGCGGGCAGAAGCTAGTTAATAATAATACCAGCATATTATTATCAGAGAAGTCACGGGCATTGATTACCACACTTACTCAAAACAGATTGGCGAATTCAGACTTGGTATGGTATAACTGGCTGGTGTCCGCGACTCCACGTCTCATTGCGTATTTTGCGTACTTATAGACTTTCAGACTTCATTTTACTTATAAGAAAAGCTACAATGTGATAACCACGAACATAGACAATAATAGTCTTGAAATTACCCGAAACATTTCATAAACAATCGCTAAGTACGTTCCACCTGTGCTTAAGTACAACAAACATGACGTATCCGCGCCTAACTTATCTTACTTAAGCCGAACTTGGTATTTAGTTAAACCTAAGCGTGTTTGTAACTTGTAGTTGTTTGTACACGTTGTTTAAGTGGTTGTTTGATTGTTTTAGGCGCAGGTAGCTGAGCCCATATGAAATATGTGGCTACTTATAGTGTCGGTAAGCTAAGTTTACACGGTCGGCATTAGTTTTACAACTTAGACATGCTGTTACAACATACACTACGATGTAAGTACGTTTGACAAGTAGGTATGCATGAAAATTATTGTCGGAAACGTGTTGCTGTGAAATTGGGATTGTTTTCTTTGTTTGATTTACTGTGACGACACGAGTGATGGAGTTGTGTTTTTTTTCTGTGTTTTTTTTTCTATGCCCTATACTATTAAATTCTCCTGTATCGTGAGTGGGTTTTTTAAATATGTTAACTGACATACACACACTACACCCGGAACAACTACCTGTAACCTATACGGATATTTGTTATGAGCGGGAATCGAACCCGCGACACGCAACGCACTTCTAATCGCCCAGGCGTCACCCGTGTTATCATTTGAATTGCATCTTTAGGTAACGTTTTGCGTTATATATTAAAGTTAAGCTGGCATTATAAATATTATAGCAATTAATGGCTTGATAACTATTTGCCTCTAGCGATAAATCCAATCAGGGCATCATACTTCTTTACGTTGGCAGTATGTCAGGCAAGGGCAACGCCAAGGGGGGGTAGGTAGGGGCAGTTGCCCCCCCCCCCCAGAGATTCCAAAGGCTTCATGTGCCTTTGACTGTATTTAAAATTCATACTTTTTCTATCCACCATATATCTACTTGCCCCTCCCCAGGCCATCAGCTGGCGAGTCCTGGCGACGCTCTTGATCTCAGGTTATTACACAATTTCTCTAACTTTAATTTACGCCTCTATGTTTATACCGTATTTCATCATCATCATCATCAACAGCCGGAAGACGTCCACTGTTGAACAAAGGCCTCCCTCTTAGAACGCCACACCGAGCGGCAATTTGCAGCCAATAATATTCCCTTTTTAAAAAACCGTTTTTCATAAACTACTATTTAATACTTCGTAGTGTTGATAGAGCATATTGATTTTATAATTTACAACGCAAAACGGCGAAACATACCGTCTCGTCACCAGTTTTAAAACTGAGAGCACATTAGTCCCAGCAGAGTTTTAATTTACGAAGTTATTGCTACAACGTCGATTGCCAATAAGTAAACACCGCTAGCAAAGTCGGAGTATTTAACTTAATTTTTGAGCTTCCACCGGGTTAATTGGGAGAGGCGCACTGGAATTTCGTCACAAAAGAAGCACTTAAACGAATGACGAACAACGGCACTCAACCGGCTCAAAATAAACTTATCTCGGCCGGGCAAGGGTTAAAATGACTTGGAGGCAAGGCACCAAGTAATTGTGAGGTTGGCGAGGGTTGATGTTGATTCAATAATACGCGACTGTACCGCTAATAACGTTATTTATCGAGTTTTTGCGACGGATGCCTGGAGTAGTACCGCGTATATCGTCTACCTGTTCATTAGGATCCTTGATGTAATTTGGCTGACAATGTGTGCGTTGTCTGGTCTTCCGTTTACCATGTTCCTACTTTGTTTATTTTTAATTACATACGTATTGTTAGAAAGCCGTGTGGTGCCGGCCGCGAATAGCACCACCCCATTTCTACCCGTGGGTGTCGTTGAAGGCGACAGAGAGATATTTACCAGAGGATGAGCAGCAGCGTCCTTCTGAGTACCATAACACCTACTGCGATCGCCAACATGCATCGGCCAAGAATGGCGATTACGGCTGAACCCCCCTTGGAGGAGACCTATGCCCAGCTGTGGGCGACTAAAGGTAACATGATGATGATGACGTATTGTTATTTTTATAGAAGCTTGGGCTAAGTAAAAGCAGTACGGATTGACAGGTTATGAATGACGTTAAGCTACGCTTACCGCGGTTGGTCTGTGGATGGGTGACCATCCATTTCATACCGAGACGTCTCCGTGCCTCGGAAGCACGTAAAGTCGTTGGTCCCGGCTATCATTCGTAGATCTTTGACAGTCGTTATCAGTTGTCTGTAACTAGAAAATCTGGCAACCAGTCTTAACAAGGGTTGTGGAGGTCAGACAGGTAGTAGCTCCATGTAAAACACTGGTATTCAGTGTTTACAAAATAAAACCTACAGAGTCAATACAGTAGCAGCCAACTGGATGCATCCAGTTGGCTGCTACTGTATTGATTCTGTAGGTTTTATTTTGTGACAATATGAAATTTTATTGACACTGGTTGGAACTCTTTGCATTTGCAATTTTTTTATAACAAAATTTTCCTGTTCGTCATTAAATGTCAATGTCTCTCATTTATTCATTTAGATAACACGTGACAGTCGAGACTGAAGTCTGTTTGAAACTGCTTGAAAATGCCTATAAAAATAATGTCAATGTGTGCGTGCTAAAAATGGCGTTTTGTTCTGAGTGCTCTCTCTGCTCGGGCGCGCTGCGGCCTTACGTACTTTGTGGTTCAGTCGTAAAGTTAGATGTTGAAAGGGGTCAAAACTGTATACGGCAAAGCGTGATATGATTCTGATCAAATACTACAGTGAAGGAACGAAAGGGGTAGCCAACTATCTATTAAGCACATAGGCACAGTCTAACCCACAAGCCAGTTGTTGTCAACACAAAGCTATTGACAGCCGATACGTGTGTCAACCGCCATTGTAAACTTGCCCACTGCCTGGCACATTGTATATAGGATTGGCATTTACGATGCTCGACCGACCCCTTCTGTGTATCTCGAAATCGTGGACGGGAGACTGAAGGCGAAGATCGAACTAACGATATCGTGAATGAATGATGAACGAAGGAAAACTTGTAGTTTTTGGCCGTTGTTTCCTAGGTAAGTTGTTAATAAGAGCAATAAAATGCTCATTTTTCGTCGCCTGTCATTTTCTTGATGTATGACTGAAAGAGACCTGTAAAAGATCGATATCCTTTGAAACAATACTCATTGGAAAATGCATTTATTATTCGATATTTTAAAAACAATAAAACGGGTATTTGCGTAAAGTAGATATTTTCATTAGCTTTTCTTACAGACTTGTTTATTTTTTCTATAATAGTCATGCTGTGTACACATTTAGAAATACAATCTCGACCTGAGCTTTAATAGTCTGTGTTGCCTATGAAATATGTAATTAGTCGGTGAATAGATGGGGAGGTTTATATGCATCAGGAATTCAAAGCACAACATTCTATTTTATAATGCCTTAGTTATAATACTTCAAAAAAGAACGATCGCTTCATTAAAGGAATTTTTCGTAATGGTGTCGAATTAACATAATAAATCTGCGCAGTGCCATCAATCAAGTGCCAGATGACTACTTTGAAAGGGCTTCTTAAGCCCTCACTTTCATCTGGAGTTCCAGGAAGGAAACTCCACAATGATAATTATTTATTTTTATTGTAGGCATCTCTCGTGAAGATCATTACTCGTTTGTGCGAGTGCCTACCTAGTTATAGTTATTGACAAGATATCTTAGATCGAGCGAGGAGTAAAAAATGTATTCGTAACATACCTATACAATGAAGTATATTTTTGTTACAAATTCAGGTTGGTTTTAATGTTAATTGTTCACATTTTCTGGGTAAATTGTAATGTTAGAAATATCGCTCTTTTACATTACTTACTCGGTCGAATTTTTAAATAATTCGAGGTTCACTTGGAATCCAGGACATTTTTTTGGTGCTCGGTGGAAATCCTCTTGGACTTCCTCTATCATGGGAGTGATGGAGGGGCATGGCCGGATTTTACCGGCTACAACCACCGCGGTATTCCACCTCTGCCTATGGCCGGGGGTGAGGGATTCGCATATGCATTCACCGACCCTGGGAAACCTCTCACACCTGCTGAGCTGTCATCCGATGACAGCTCACTTCACCTAGGTGTTCACCGAGGGAGATTGTAACAGAATAGCACTGCTGAAGTGAGAATCAAACCACTTACGCTTATGTTTTGTCACAAACTGATAGTTTTAACACTTGTGTGCTAACTTGTACTCCATTCAGTATAATATAGACTAATAACGCTAGACTAATATGCTGTTAGCGTGTAATAAGTATCGTTACTTCATGATAAATACAAAGCATTGTAAACTATTAACTGTTAGCTGAACTGATCCTATATTTACGAAGGTATAGTGGAATATTTATCATTTCATTTTCAAACCACTTACCCCTCGTCTGTCAAGCGACCGCATTACGGTCGCGTATTTTAGTTGTCAGTGTCAGTCCAGTTTTCCGTATATATCTTTGATTTTAGGGTATCGGTACTGCTCTAACTTGCACAAAATGTAGAAAGAAATGACAAGGATGGCATACTAAACGCTGGGACGTCACTACAATACGTCAAATATTTTAAATCAAGTTTCAAAAAATGACGTATTTCCAGTCTGTCGGAAAACGCGGAACGGTGCCGTTGTCAGTTGTTTCGTCTTAAGGGAATTAAATATAATATATACAAAGTTTAGAAATAAATATAAACATACAGGGTAATATGTACAATAGAGGGCTCATTAATGATTAAAATAAAACATGTTAATACAAATGGTCAAGACCAAAGATTGGCGTGCAAATGTCAAACTTATGGGACAATGATCAAATTCCAATATTAAAAACTAAGATTAAAAAGAAATCAGAACAACAGTAAACAAAGCCGATCTGTTTCTATATTTACCAAACGTTGAAGAAACTGTAATAAGTATTATGTATTTCTTTCTGGCCGTATTTGAAGCCAACTTACTATCTACAAAACAAGTTAAGAAAATGTAAACGTCAGTAACAGTATCAAAGTATAAAATTTACTGTGCCGCTGTAAAATTTCCCATTTGGAGTGGCGTCCGCTCATTTATGTAGTTTTAATTCCACCATTCCTTAGCTCGGAGCTGGGATCTTATTTCATTAGCCGGCCGCGAGAGGGAGCGCCAGCCATTTAGCTCGCAAGCTACAGAGCCGCTCTGGTAATACTTTAGTACTGGGAAGAGCGATAATTATGTTTATTATTATAAAATTATTACTGACTAGCACTGTGCCCGCGACTTCGTTCGCGTGAATTTTCTCAAGGATCCCTATGTTTTTTTTTTATTGATTAATATAGCCTGTTACTCAGGGATAATGTAGCATTCTAATGATGTAAGAACTTTTGAAATCGGACCAGTAGATTTTATTCGTTACCATCCATCTGCCTAGTCTTCGTCGACTTCCAGTCTAACCGGATGAAGCTGAATACCAGTGTTTAAGATGGAGCGACTGCCTATCTGACCTCCACAACCCAGTTACGGGTACGATAGATACCCCTTGGTAAGACTGGTTGTCAGACTTTCTGGCTTCTGACTTCCCGTAGCGACTGCCAAAGATCTACAAATGACTGCCGGGACCAACGGCTTTAAGTGCTTTCCGAGGCACGGAGGGAACTCGGTATGAAAGGGATGGTCACCCATCCACAGACCGACGGCGGCTAGCGAAGCTTAACCTTTGACCGATCGAGTTTATTCGTTGCAAACATACAAAAAGACAAATATTTCTGGTGTAGATTAGGTCAGGCAGGTGACTTCCTCCGCGTGGAAGTCACGTATACCATAAAGAATAGTTTATTACACTCGGCGATAGTGTAGCTTTATATCAGTGAAGGAATTAGAAATAGAAAAAAGACTAAAGATAGCTATGAGTCTTTTAATAAACACCTCTTTGTTATAGACAGCCCACTGTGCAGACCCCACATTATAGAAATGAAACAGCAGTTCATGTGCTTCTAAAGTGTCCTGCGTTTGCTACAACGCTCAGTTCTTCGGTAACCCAGGTACCCTCAGAGAGATAGTCATAAAGTCCAACCCTTTCTAGAGGAGATGGGATAAATCTAGTGATCTGTTTCCCACCGGTACGCAAAATACGCACTTAGCCATAGAGTTGTAGACACCAGTCTGATATACTAAATGAAGGAAAACTCAAAATCAAATCATTAATTTTAATTAAACCATTTACAGGCACGTTTGAATGGTCAAGGAGTCGGTCAGTTAGAAAGTTGAAGCTAGTTGATCGTCTAAAAACGTAAGTAGGTCTCTATGGAGAAAAACGAGGAATCTCCACGAACACAAATTAAATTAATTAATTAATTAACATATTGTTTGACGACACGGTTGGCGCAGTGGCTGAGCGATCGACTGCTGCGCTGCGTGTTGCGGGTTCGATTCCCGCCCAGGGTAAACATTTGTGTGATGAGCACTTGTGTTTGCCTTGGGTGTTGTTTATCTATATGTGTATGTATTTACAAAAAAAAAAATGTATTTGTGTATGTATATCAGCTGTCTGACACCCATAGTACAGGGTCTCCCTAGTTTGGGGTCAGATGGCTGTGTGTGAAAATGTCCCCACATATTATTATTATTATTGTGGTATTAGATGGTATAAAACAGTAAAATATTTGCACAAAGAACGTACTAAGTAACGTCAATTCGCGCTTCGGTTTCCGCATATCTCAGTCCTCGGGCTTACATCACTGGTGCTCCTGTAAATACGACGAAATTGTACAGCTCACGCTATACTTGATCTGTTTATGTTTAAGTTGCCTTGTTCCTCTTATTAATTAAATGCGACAAAATCGCGACGGTCTGTCATGAAAACTATGTATTGCGACTGAGTACAAAAGTAAGAATTTGGCTAGGAAACAAACGGTGAATATTATATTTTACTAGCTGACCCGACAGATGTTGTCCTGCCCCTATCTACCTATTTACCTACCTTACACCTACCCTACACCTACCCTACACCTACCCTACACCTACCCTACACCTACCCTACACCTACCCTACACCTACCCTACACCTACCCTACACCTACCCTACACCTACCCTACACCTACCCTACACCTACCCTACACCTACCCTAACCCTTGATGTTGTCCGATTCTCAGACCTACCCAATATGCACACAAAATTTCATGAGAATCGGTCAAGCCGTTTTGGAGGAGTTTAACTACAAACACCGCGACACGAGAATTTTATATATTTGATTTTGTTACTGCCGTTGGTGTGAGGTCATTCGAATGTAATTTTGTGATTTATGAATTGCAATTTTTGAGTTACGTAATTTATACTGCATTCCTTTACACACAGAAGTCCTGGGGTGTGATTCTGTAAGACCTTATTCTAAACTTCGAATCTGAATCCGCTGTGAGTTTCTTGATTGGCATTCTAAAAACTTGGTTGATAATTCGAATTTACATTAGCGCCACCCCTGCGAGCGTGTCGGCGAGTTGAACTAAATTGACACGTAAATTTTGACAAATAAAGTATGAGATGACATAAGAAGTGGCATTCTGTAAGGTAATTTCCCCGTCACTTCGACGCTCACTTCGCACTCGCAACCGATTCAAAGTGTCAAATATATCAAGGTCATTTTGAACCTTATGCGAAGTGAGAGTGAATATATAGCGATGTGAGATGCGAGTTGTTGTTTGAATTTTACAGAATCGACCTACTGTTTGTGATACGGCAACGTAAATTGAGAAAGTAAAAAATGTAAATTCAACTCACAACTTACAACTCTCGACTAGGCTTACTCAATTTCGTCCATTTTGCTTAGCATGTAATGGCGCCTGTATGCAACACCAAGAAAATTCCTGATGCGATGCCGTATATACAGTAAGTTATTAGTATTTTAGTATCAGCTTCTGCGATAAAGAGTAGATAGCCATAAATAGAAGGAAAGTAGAGAGCCCTCTCTCTGCCCTTCAGTGGGAAAACAAACCAATTTTCGGTGGAAGTTGACATGGTAATGTACATCATATATTTTTTAGTTTTATCATTCTCTTATTTTAGAAGTTACAGGGGGGGGGGGCGACACATTTTACCGCTTTGGAAGTGTCTCTCGTGCAAACTATTCAGTTTAGAAAAAAATGATATTAGAAACCTCATTTTATTTAATATAAAATGATATTGAGGTTTCTAATATCATTTTTTCAGATTTTTCCCTGTGTTTATAGTATAAGATGATATTAATTGCCAAATTTCATAGTTCTAGGTCAACGGAAAGTACCCTATACATTTTAACTCCCTTGAGTGTCGAAATGTATGTTTTTTTCACGTTAACTTAGAAGTTTGACTTTTTCACAGCTTCAAGGGACCGTGGACCTAAGTCTATGGTTTTAATTTCGACTCGATACATCTACGTGTTCCCGAGATAAAGGGTTTTGACAGACAGACAGACAGGCGGACAACAAAGTGATCCTATATGGGTTCCGTTTTTCCTTTTGTCCTTTTGTCATGTTGCTAATCTTCTATTCCAAAAACAAAATAATAATTTATTGTTGCTGGACTTACACATTATAATTAATATAAGCCTGAAATGGCTATTCCGCCTTGAGTAAGACTGGTGAACAATTACGCTCCTGTTTTCTCTGTATGAGAAAAGGTCTTTGCCTTGCAGCGGGATAATGAAGGGCTGTAGGTCGATTCTGTAAAATTCAGACAACAACACTCGCATCTCACATCGCTATTCACTCTCACTTTGCATAAGGTTCAAAATGACCTTGATATATTTGACACTTTGAATCGGGTTCGAGTGCGAAGTGAGCGTCGAAGTGACGGGGAAATTACAGAATGCTACTTCTTACGTCATCTCATACTTTATCTGTCAAAATCTCCCTGTCAATTTAGTTCAACTCGCTGACACGCTCGCAAGGGTGGCGCTAGTGTAAATTCGTATTATCAACAAAGTTTTTAGAATGCCCATCAAGAAACTCACAGCGGATTCAGATTCGAAGTTTAGAATGAAGTCTTACAGAATCACACCCCTGGTATTGTTATTTCATTGTTATTTTGAGTACCTACCTAAAATCTATACAAAACGTAAGTTGTTGATCTCAACAGCAAAAAATTAAGAGTAAGGGCATAATTTCTTAGAAAAATATAAACATACTTTAATATACACAATAAAGAATAAATATTCTATTCAACTATCTTGTGCTATAATAACATCAATGTGCTTAATATATTTATCAGAATACTTAGGTACCTACCTACTCACATATATTATTTTTTTCTTTCTTCTGCTGGTTTAAAAACTGTTCATTGAACGGAGAAAAGGATAATGATTGATAGTTGAAAATAAAGAAAAGCAGGGATACTGGAGTCTGTTAATTTGTAACTTTCCATCTCGGAAAATTCGAAATTTTCACGGATGTAGCTGCAAATACTGGTCAGAAAATATAACCTGCTTACATGATTAGATATATTGATCATAATAATTTATGTATGTGTTAATATTGGTACCAACTAAGAATTACAGATCTCCACCGCAGGCTAGCTAGCCTGC
The DNA here is from genome assembly GCA_947361185.1 of Charanyca ferruginea. Taxonomy (NCBI): domain Eukaryota; kingdom Metazoa; phylum Arthropoda; class Insecta; order Lepidoptera; family Noctuidae; genus Charanyca; species Charanyca ferruginea. The sequence continues at coordinate 21,496,381 of OX376058.1, read as the reverse complement.
GGTGGGCTCTCTGATTCTCTCTGATCTGTAATTCTTCATCGGCGATCGGCGATTTAGCTGCTTTTTATTAAAAGCTAAATGCAGCGACCGAGTCGCTAAAACGCGCGATTCCGAACGCAGAGTCACCAAAACGCGATGCAAAACACAAAAACACACAGACACACACACACACACACAGACATACAGTCGCAAAATCGCTGATCGCCGATGCTAAAAGTAGAGTGTTGCTTTGGCCCTTAGGTTACGTAATAATGTTATGCTAAGAGACTCACAAATATCATCACCTGCCTAGCTTTTTCCCAACATGTGTTAGGCGACCAGTCTAACCAGATACAGCTGAATACCAGCGTTTCACATGGAACGACGTCTGTCCGACCTCCACAGACCAATTTTTGGGTAACACGATACTCCCCCCCTTGGTAAGACTTTCTGGCTTCTGATTAGCCATTACGCCTGTCAAAAAACTACTATTGATAACTGGGATCAACGATCCTATTGTTTCCACCCCAAACGGGTCAAACATGTAGTTTCCATATTTGCACCTCTTGCTCGAGGTTTTGGAATTGTACATAATATTTTTTTTAGCTTATTTATTTCGGTTAAATTCTTTTCTGAAAGGTTAATTGTCAACATAAAAAAAAAACAAATCTAAAGGCTTGGTTAGGTTAGCATGTAATAAAACGTCGTTAGATAATGTCCCATTTTATTCGTATAAATGTGACAATGCCTGGCCGCCATCACTGTTCAAGCAGCACTTTTTCCGAAGCTTTTCTTCTTTAGTCCACAAAAATGACGGAGCTTAGGAAACCATTGTGAGTGTAGCCACCCATCATCTCTTGATTGATGATATTTTTAATTACAATTTTTATTGTCAACAATCTATAAATCTTAGTGCTTAGAAACGTAATGAAATATTCATAACGAGATTTTCTTTTTGTTACTCACTTTTTTATTGAATTATATTGAAATGAAGACAGATTTTTGATTTCTGTATTGAATCATTGATAATGTTTGGTACTCCTTGTCTAATGTCTAATATAAAGGAGGTATTATTTATGGTAGACTTAACCTCTGATGCCGTGAAGGCCCAGTATAGTTAAGACGTCCACCTGCCATTCATTATGTTGTGTGTTTGGAACTGGTCACGAGAAAGTACCAGAGTGACATTTTCCATTTCATGTACGTACTTTGGAATGTCTATCTTGGACAACAGTGAAGGAAAACAACGTGAGGAAACCTGTTCGTTGTAACAAATGTGTAAAATCGTCAATCCCCTGGGGCAAGCGTAGTATAAGTACTCTTGTTTTATCTGTATAAGATAAGGTTCTTTACGTAGCTGCAGTAGGACAATAATAGGCCGTTATTATTATTGTTTCTCTATTCTGTTGAAATCGAGACCATCGGTCTAATCTAAAAAACCTCTCAATTTCACTGTCAGATTACATAGAATTAAGAAATTTCATTCAAGTCACTAGAAAAAAAAAGTCGAGAATAAACTATGATTAGGGGTCCAATGGACACATTATTTTTTGGGGGTCGAGTGGCCGAGAGTGGCCTAAACGCGATTTTAAATCTCTATGTTGCATTTTTAAATCGCGCTCCCCTCTATCAAGTTCTATAATAAACAATTCAATTGCGTACAAAACAAGCAGGGGGCAAGTGGGGAGTGCAATTTTAACACATATAATACACACACACACAAACATACATAATTGCAAACAAGAAAATGTAACATTTTAATTCAAATCCGAGGAGATACACCGAACTTGTTGTTTTTACGCTGAGTTGACTCTAAAATTTACGATTGTAAATAGGGCATTCCGTTTGTTTACTTATGACCGAGTAATTCGTTGAATCCGTATAATTACCGGCATTAAGATGATTCCACTTCCCTCGAACAAAACGAAGTACCCCCTAAGTAATGTTAAAACATTCAAATGTCCAACGACTTTGCAAACGAACGAAACGTTTTAAAGTTACGGTTATAAATTTTCGGACTGGCGCGGAGATTACAATTGTGGAAAGTAAATAGATTGCCCCCGACAAAACAGGGCCCGTCCGGGATTTGAACCCGGGACCTCTCACACCCGAAGCGAGAATCATACCACTAGACCAACGAGCCGCTTGAGTTTTGTTTCAAACCACCGCAAATGTTAAGTAGATCGTTACTAGTAACACTTGTGTAAACTTTACTATTTAGTGACGTCAGAGTATTGACAACTAGGACATTTAATCTATAATTATTATTTTTTCGAGTACCTCATTCTTATTCGTTTACTAGTATGAACTATGTTGCTAAACTTTAGTTTAGCAAAACAGGGATTTAAACTTGGCACCCCCCAATACCAGAGAGGTCTCGAGTTTAAATGCGTGTTTTGCTATACTTATCATGTAGAGCTCTAAAATCCATACTTATTTACTTATTTTACTTATTCAATATTGTCAATGCGAAAGTGTTACGCTTTCACGAAGAAACTGTTGTACCGATTTTAATTAAATTTAGCATGAAGATAGCATGAACCCTGGGGAAGGGCATAGGCTACTTATATACTTTTTCATCCTCGCTAACCGACATTCACGCGGACGAAGTCGTGGGCAAAGGCTAGTATTAAAATAAACTAAACGAAAATGGAGGGCACCCCTTCACACAAACCAAATAGTAGGATACTACTAAGTATCCAACTGCCGTATGGTGTCGGGCGTAAAGAATAGCACCATCCCATATCTTCCCGTGGGTGTCGTAAGAGGCGACTAAGGGACTCACTAGAGAATGGGCAGCAGCGTTCTCTGTGCCTTTGTAACAACCATACTGCGATCGCCAACCCGCCTGCCAAGCGTGGCGATTATGGCAAAACCCCCCCTTTTGGGGGAGACCTATGTCCAGCAGTGGGTCTTTCGGCTGAAATGATGATGATGACTAAGTATCCACGCAACCCTTCTTTACCGTCAGTTGTTACATTTTTGAACGACGAGATGTCATGGTTTGTCCGCAAATCCTAAGGACATTATCCTTCAAATCTTATAACCTATTTCTGTGTACCTATAAATAATGTCATCATCTGCCTGGCCTTTTCCCAAGTATATTGGGGTCGGCTTCCAGTCTAACCGGATGCAGCTTAATACCAGTGTTTTACATGGAGCGACTGCCTATCGGACCTCCACAACCCAGTTACTGAGTAACACGATACCCCTCTGTAAGACTGGTTGTCAGACTTTCTGGCTTCTAACTACCCATAACGACTGTCAAAGATCTACAAATGACAACCGGTGCCAACGGCTTTACGTGCTTTCCGAGGCACGAAGGGAACTGGGTATGAAAGGGATGGTCACCCATCCACAGACCGACCGCGGCTAGCGTAGCTTAACCTTTAACCAATCGATTGGGTACAGCTTTAACTTTGCCACGAGCCTGTACCTATAATGCAATGGACTTTATTTAATTAATTTCAAAATAAGAATAATTACTTATAGTCAACTGTATCGATATCCAGCATCGTTCTATTCGATTATATCGATATAAAAGTAAAAAAGTAATCGGAAAGGAATAATGAGCAATAATGCTACGCAATCGCGATGGTCCATTGAGTGAAGTGCGTTGGTTATTTAAATTATCTGCGGCCCCGCTCGTGTATTGGTATATTAATCGCAATATAACTGCTAAGGGACTTGCAGATGACAAAATGGGCAACATTGGGCAGGGCTGCTACTTTGTTTTGATTACGTTTTTGGAGTTTTATTTTAGACTGGTTTCTGCCCGCGACGTCGTATGCGTGGAAATCAAGTGAAACATAAAACAAAGCCTATAGCTATGCCGATGTATGTGAATAGTGTAGCTTTCAGAGATTAACTTCGACAAACATTTTTTTTTATAATTTTCATCACCTGCCGAAAGACGGTCCACTGTTGAACAAGAGCCTCCCTCATAGAGGGGGGGGGGTGGCGTTGCCATAATCCCCACGCTTGGCAGGCGTCTTGGGAATCGTAGTGAAGTTGTTGAGTACACGGAAGCCGCTGCTGCCCGACTTTCGGATTTTCCCTTAGTCGCCTTCTACGCCCTCGGGATGAAATGGGGGGGGGTGCTATTCTGGCTCTGACGCCCCACGGGAAATTTATAATATTAGTATTGTATTCATAATCATAATCATCATCATCATGTCAACCATTAGACACCCTCTGCAGGCTGGTCATAGGTCTTTTTAACTTTTTAATTATTCCTTTTTTGATAAGCACCTGCCATGTTATCTCTTCACCGCTCTTGGTTTACTGGTAGAGAATGCCTAAGGCTTTGTACCTTTGTGCATGAAGTATAAATAATAATAAGGGGTGGTTTTGCCGTAATCGCCATGCTTGGCGGATGCATGTTGGCGATCGCAGTAGGTGTTGCAGCATGCAGTATGTATTAATTATTTACTTTATAATTGTTAATTTTTCATTTTGTTGTACGTAGTACCTACCTACACTTCGCTTTACATACAAGTGTGTTGGTATTAGATATGCTCCTCTAAATAAGTTTAAATTAATGTTCAAAATCAATCAAAGTTATGAAAGCCTTCTGAGCCTCCTTGGTAGATATACAAATGGTACCTTTATCTCAACTATAACTTCTTTGAATCTATGGATCGTAATGTTTGAGTAACTTCGTTGGAGGATGACATCTTTTTTTCCTCGTCCTATTTTCGCTTTAAATGTTTATGAAGTATGTTTATCTCTGTATATTATGACTTTTGTATACGTTTTGTATTAGGGCGCGGATGTATCACCCCTAAGATTTGGTCGTTATACGGTGAGCACTAAAATGTTGCTTGGTGACGATTCGCTTTCTTTTTTCATGATCTAACTGATTGGAAATTATTACAAAGATTATTATTTGATCTACATAATTTCTGTTATAGTAATAGTAAAGTAAAGAAAATCAAGAATGCAAGATGTAAATTCGTTTACATTTATACTAATTTTATAATAAGGTAAAATTGGTTTGTTAGTTTGTATGTAGGGGATTTCCAAAATTCTTTCACGAATAGGAAGCTATGTGTCCTTGAGTGCTAAAGACTATTTTGTATTATCAAAAAATTAGGGATCTTTGAGAAAATTCACGCGGGTGAAGTCGCGGGCAAAGTGCTAGTTGTTTGTTTATGGAATTTCACTCAGAATTTGCGCTGTCTATGGACACTAAACGATTTTAGCACAACACACATAATATTAAACTGTCTAAGTAGATGGGGAAACTTACACAAAACGTGTGATTTACCCTGTAAATATTTCTGTATTGCAAGTAGACACACATCTCCACATGCAAAATCTTGAAGCGCCATCTTAGAGTCCTCTGTTTGTTCCGATTGATAGGAAACGGAGCGATCCTTCAGAGGAAAAATGTACCGGCTAATGATTTGCTAACGACGATATTTATATTTTAATGCACCCCCAACACAGATTATTTCCTTTGAGGACGTTTACTGATCAATCGACGGAAGATCTTCCGATGTTAATTGAGCCCTGTGTCATCCGGGGTTTGAACGGTTCTATTTGAGGTTTTTAAGCACAAAATAATCTGAGTTTAAAGAAGACAAAATTTTGTGTTCCGGACTTGGATATTTGCAAACATTATGACATGTGCATGTACCTTTAAGGTGAGCCTATCTAAGGGATAATTGAGCAAACTGTAACTATTCCACTTAAAGAATATTAAAGGCTGATTTGATTATATATTTAAATGAGAATTTTAATATAAGTAATCATATTCTTTTTTTTTATAAACAAAAATACGCTCTTTCTTAGCAGTAAGAGGTCAGTGTCTAAACATAACAAACAGTGAATAAACGTTTAACAGGCGGCATCTTTGTCTGAATTCCGATTATTCTGATTTAGTATTTATCATTTCCTATCTTTTAAGATCCAAAAGTAGGGCTCGTCCGGGATTTGAACCCGGGGCCTCTCGCACCCAAAGCGAGAATCATACCACTAGACCAACGAGCCGCTTGGATAGACTATTAAAACAAAGTAACGGTTTTCAATTATGGACATAAATCGTTCAAAAAAAGGTAATTAAGGTTCACTTTTAACGATTTCACAATTATGAGTCACGACTGGTGCAACAAAATGTTTTGCATCTCTTTTTCTCTTAATGGATTTACACGAAAGAGGGCTACTTATAACAGCCAAGTAATTTTACTTCTACTAATAAATAAATACTTGCCATAAGTTGTTTCATTTAAGTATTATCCTACCAAGTATAAATATTGCAGAAAAATATCAGCATAAACGTTGGAAAAGTATCTATTCAATTCATTTGTGTATAAAACGAATGGTTACGGATGCTGTTTACACCTCACGATCCGATGTTGATCCGATATTCCAAAATATGTTATGGGTTTTCAAAAAATCTTGCTGTACCCCTATTACCTATAATATGTGGATGATTTAAAAGATTTAGGTATATTAAAAGGAAAGAGAGATCCATAGGAGAGTTATCTTATACTTACATGATGTACTGAGTGAGTCACCAAAAAGTTGGACAAATGTCATACGATTTCCTGGACTACAGTTACGGCAGTATGCGATAACGGGTTGAAAAAGTTAAATTAAAATAACAGAATGGTAAAATCAAACTGTTTTATTTGTAAGTGCCTACGCCAAGTTGTCGAGTACTTACTTATAGAACCTACAAGTGACTGAAAAGGTAAAATTTTAATAACAGAACGGTTAAAATAAACTTAATGCTTTATTTGTAACTCTACTTACGTCAAATCATCGAGTACTTACTTACAGTACAACTGAAATAATTATTTTAGTAGACACAATCGTGGCATATTATGTATTATCTAAGAGCGCTTACATCGCACAGTATCTAAAAAACTTTCAAGTGCATAATTCTGGAAATCAATAAATTTATTTAAATTAAATTGAAACGTGATTTTTCAAAAATTGTAATTCTTTTCCAAAAATATTCTCTACACAATACTCTAAGAATTTGAACTTCTATTTTTGTTTCTATTAGTACTGTGCGGAGTAAATGTTCAAAAACCTATAAATACATATACCAAGCACCAAATCATTGGCACAGACAGCAGATGTTTATTTTCAAACACTACCAAGGGTATACCAGTAAAAACAGTGCAATTCTTTATGAAATCACCCGCAAATTCGAATTCTATCTCATTTCCGATTTCACCTGATTAAAGTGAAAAGTATCTGGTATTTGCTACAATAGTTACGTCATCATCAGCCTGAAGATGTGCACTATTGAACAAAGGCCTCCCCCATAAATGGGGGGCGTTGCCATAATCCCCACGCTTGGCAGGCGTCTTGGGGATCGCAGTGAGGTTGTTAACTACACGCAAGCCGCTGCTGGTCGACTTCCGGATTTTCCCTTAGTCGCCTTCGACGACACCCTCGGGATGAAATGGGGGAGTGCTATTCTAGCCCGGACACCCCACGGGCATTAGTTACTTACGTAAAAATATTTCGCGTCACTTATGTTCTCATTTATTGGCGCTAGCCTAATTTTCTTCGAGTTACAGAATACCTAATACAGTTTTCACCGCGAAATCAGAAGTGAGCACTAAAGTGAGTTCTTACAGAATAATACCTATTGCGGATCGTGCAAAAAGAGCACAGGCAGACAGAATAATCGTGTAGTCTAAAAACCTGTGCAAACGTGCCGCGTATTCCCCATCTCTCTCCGAGTAAGTAAAACACAGTACATACATTCTTATTGCGAGCGTATCGGTTCATACTCATAACATGGTATCTGGAAATTATTTGAGACCCAACATCTGTGGCCCGTTCCGCTTTGGAAAATAATAAAGTTCCGTTTAAACACAATTTGTATGTGAGATACGACGAATGAGGCGTAATAAAGTGAATTAGGAGAAATGTATTGCAAATAGGAAAAAATTAGATGTACGGTTCTCTTTTTCAACAGTATACAGAAGTGATTTCGGTAAAACATGTTTCTGTAAGTATTTATTTTTCCGGTAAGCAACAGAGTTATATTATTGTAACGAAACTTTTTTTTGTAGTAGAACGGACAGGAGATTCCGAGTTCCAATCCCGGACGAGTTCCAGTCGTTCGGGATTTAAACTCGGAATTTCTCACACTCAAGGCGAGAATTATAGGTATCACAATTTTTTTTAAATAGCAAAATTTTAGTTTAGGTACTTATGTAATTAAGTATGTGTATTTCACCTATTTTTGGAAAAATGTTTTGACTTTAAAGAACAATGCACCTGCCATGTTTTCTTTTCACCACCCTTGGTTGACTGGTAGAGAATGACTGAGGTATTAAGTCCGTCGTTTTACTTTTTTTCATGAAGTATAAATAACTAGTTGTCGTAATAAAAATCTCGTTGGTCAAGAGCTAGACCAAGAAGTTGCTTAATAGTGGTAGTAATTTGATAGTCATTACATCACCATTATCATGTCAACCTTTAGACGCCCACCGTTGGGCATAGGTCTCCCCCATGGAGGGTTTAGCTGTAATCGCCACGCTTGGCCGATGCATGTTGACGATCGCAGTAGGTGTTATGGTACTCAGAAAGACGCTGCTGCCCATCCTCTGGTCAATATCCCTCTTTCCCGCTTTCTACGACAACCACAGTTAGAAATAGAGTGGTGCTATTAATCATCACACGGCTTAGTCATTACATATTTAAGTATTAATGACTGTGTGACGTCACGAAATAGTTAAGTTTGCACAAGTGTTAACTAGTATTAACGATCTACATTTACGCTGGTTTGAAACAAAACACAAGCGGCTCGTTGGTCTAGTGGTATGATTCTCGCTTTGGGTGTGAGAGGTCCCGGGTTCAAATCCCGGACGGGCCCTGTTTTGTTGGTCACCTTTTCCAAATAAGCCTTCTAAAATATTGGAATTGATAATATAATAAGATGGTTGCTAGGTGCACAGTCCTCAAAGCTAGGATTTAGGTTAACATTCAAAATTTTTATTTTTATGAGGTTATTTGCTGCCAGTCGCATCTAATCAAATAAGTCTGTAGTCTATCTTCATTTTACATACAGCTACGACCACTTCTCACTCTTCTTCACGATCCAATCAATAGTTAAATAAGTGATATAAATCTAAAGTTCTGGAATTCTTGCAGGTCCGAATTTTCAATAGTCCATAAACTATATAGACTTGAACTAATGGCTTATTGATGCATTTTCGCCGTGGCGTCCCGGGGACCTTGGCAGTAACCTTAGTGTTTTTAATCATTTGGATCTGAAGTGATTGCAACTGCTGACCTCGGCCCACCATCACCAACACGTCGTCAAGATTTCGATGTTTAAAAGCAGTCAAAAACTCGCACTAACTCGCACTTCCAGGTAATCATGCGCAAAAAAGCAGCTTCTCTGCTGGCCCGTATACGGGGTAGCAACAACGGCATTCTCGACGCAATACGTGTACGTTTCGACTGTCCCTCTCAAAATCAAAGGGTAGGTGTGGCGAGTCATGGCAAGTAATAAAAATGTAAAGAAATATGTACTACCACTACAATATAAATTATTGCATTGTATTTATGCCACCCGAATTAAACTTATTATGTTATAATTTTTATCTGGGGGCACGGTAGTGCCCCCGCCAAGACGAGCCAAGCGAAGCGCTAGTAGGGCACTACCTACCTTTTCTCGAAGCGCTTCGTTGTTTTTTTGTGAACCCTCATAACTTGGGTTTGTATTATGCCAGATAAACAAAATTCTCGGGATATGATGTAAATAGTTGACTTATTAAATATATAAAGTTTCAATTGCATAAGTCTTATACTTTAGATTTTATTTATATCTAAAAACCCACGATTTCGTCACTGACTCACTCACTGATGGTCATCAAAATTCTGGGGTACTTCCTGAAGTCCTAGAAAGCTGAAATTTAGTATATAAGCTAGTATTATATATATACAAACAACAAAAAAATCTCAAACTAGAAAAAATTAACGAAATAAAAAAAGTAAATTGTTTTGTGGGATTTCACTTCTTTTTGTAAGTTGCCTAACAACTTACAAAAAGAAGTGAAATCCCACAAAAACATTTTCATGTAAAATGTTGCCAAGACGCGAAATAATTGTCTCGCACTGTCAATAAGTTATCAAATCTCTAACTATAACTCCTACTTTACTTGCCCTAACTTCACAAACTCTACACCTTAGTCAAAATATGTATGTGGCTTGGCTGTTTAGTTATTGTTTAACAGAAAAGTAATGAACAGTGAATACATTTTTACCTAACGACCATGTAACTGTAGCGAAACGGCCTAGCCACACATATTTTGACTAAGGCGTAGAGTTTGTGAAGTAAGGCTAGTAAAGTAGAGATTATACGTAGAGATCTGATAATTTTTTGGCAGTGCGATGCTTGCGAGCCATTTGCTCTCGTCTTGCCAACATTTTGCATGAAAATCTTTTTGGTGTTTTCTAGTTCCTATTTCCAACATCCAAAAGAGGGCTCGTCCGGGATTTGAACCCGGGGCCTCTCGCACCCAAAGCGAGAATCATACCACTAGACCAACGAGCCGCTTGAATAGTTCATGAAAACAAAGGAACTGTTGTCAATTACTTATGTCGTGCAGAAAAAGGTAATTAAGGTTCCCTTATAACGATTTCACAATCATGAGTCACGACTGCTGCATCAAAATATTTTTTATCTCTTTTTCTCTTCATGGAAATACACGCAACGGGGATACTTATCGTAATAATTATGATCAAAATATTTACTCTTGGTAACAGCCCAGATATTTGACTTCTACTCATATGTATTATACATACTTGCCGTAAGTGGTTTCATCCTACCAAGTACCCATAAATATGGCAAAAAAATCAACCAAAAATATATAACCAATCCAAAAATATCAGCTACCATCGTCGCCAAGATTTCGATTGTTATGTTAGAAGCAGTCAAAAACTCGCACTAACTTGAGTCTTTAGTACGAGTTCTTATTTCTACTCGATAAATGGGTCCATATTGGCTCACCTAAAGTTCTTTACCCGAAATTGTACTTCCTAAGGATTTGTAATCCGAATGATCACTCTTCCTAAAATTTTTCATCCTAAAGTTTTTATTCATACTATTTGTAGTGCTACCGGCGATGTTCATAACACTCATGTTTCCGAAAATTGTTATTAATAATATCATTAATGTAAATATATTTAAACTCCTACTGTTTTTTATCATAACGCTTCTGTCCCTAAACATAATTACCATAATATTTTCACTCATACTCGGAAAGAAACATTTACCAAGTGTAATAAAAAATATATGTGGGTAGAAGTTGATATTTATAGTTTTAATTTGAGGGTATGATTATTATTTGGGGGTATGCTTTACATAACGTACTGAGTTGTGTCTATTGCTAAGTTCAAACCTACTGCGCGTGCGTGCAAGCAAGCATGCAGCAGGCAAGCAAGCATGCAGCATACAAGCACGCACGCAGCATACAAGCAAGCATGCAGCGCGCAAGCAACCATGCAGCATGCAAGCAAGCAAGCATGCAGCGTGCAAGCAAGCACGCAGCGTGCAAGCAAGCACGCAGCATGCAAGCAAGCATGCAGCATGCAAGCAAGCATGCAGCGTGCAAACAAGCATGCATCATGCAAGCAAGCATGCAACATGCAAGCGAGCATGCAACATGCAGCAGGCATGATTTCTGTCACGGCTCCGGCGTTGCGGGGCTCCGGCGGTCCCACGCGAGCTTATCGTCGCAGATGGTATTCACGCTCACCACCGCAGCTTCGGCGTTAAAACCACCTGCTCCTCAGCTCGCGGGCCGCCTCGCCCCTCCGCGCCTACGCGGTTTTAAATTACACTCTAGGGGTAGGGCAGACAAGACTACGTGGAGTCGGTTTCGCAGCGATTCGTTTCTGTCATTAACTTTTGTAGCACAACATATTCTCTTTTTAAGACAATATTTTAGTTATTGTCTATTTATATATATTTTCGTTGAAATAAATTCCATGAAAAAATACACTGAACAAACAATATTCGTTAAAAAATAATTCTAGTTTGATAAGTTTGTTAAACAAAAATAAGTGAATTAAAATTCATTGAATTGTGTTTCTGTGAAATATGTTTCATTGAAACAATCTCTCACCCAATCTCTCAATCTCTCTTCTTTGAAACAATAATAGTCGAAATAAAATTACAAGAACTAAATATGATATGAAACATTTTCTGGAAAACGAAATTCTATGAAATTGCTGTCTGCGAAACAAGGGGACACCGTTATACATGTTATGTGAAAATAAAGTTACGCAAAATTAATGTAATATTTCATTCATAATAATCAGTACTATACTGATTATTATGAATGAAAAGAAATTTAAACAAAAAAGATATGACTTTGAATAATAGTGTAAAAGATGGTTATGTTGAGAAAATATAGGAAATCAAATAAAAGTATAATAGATTATTATTATACTTTTATTGATTATTGCTACTGACATTATGAAGTTGAATGCTTCGGATTATGAACATTAGAGACAGAGTAGTTAGGAATTGTATTTGTTAGGATGAAAAATGTTAGGAAGAACATTTTCGGACTTCCAATTATCGGAGTTAAAAATTTAGGTGAACTTTGGCGCACCCCGATAAATAGTACTGAAACTACAATGGGAAACAAAATGCTAGTATTATAATTGCGAAAGTATGTGAGGATTGATGAATGAATTAATGTTCGTTACGTTTTAATTAAATTTTTGAATAAGCTGAAAGAGTCATGGCAGGTATTGTACAAAAAAAATAAAGATATTTAGATAAGTTGAAATTCTTATTTTTATGCCTACTCTTGGGTACCTAAACCACTGTTTAGGTACCCAAAAATATATTAAATGCCTGAGGACACTTCCTCAGGCATTTAATATATTTTTAAAACCTCGCAATGAAAATGGATGCTAAAAGTGAATAGTTTAACGAAAAGCATTATTTCAGAACGAAACGGCAGCTGCTGACAGTAACATTGACACTGACAGCCGTTTTATGGGAAATAATGTCCCACATAATGATTAAACAATGTACTTTTTCAACTCCGGCATTGTGAACAACGACTTACATCACTTGTCTGCTAATTTGATAGATCCGTTAATGTCACTTGTCACTTTCGTTTTTTTATTAATAAACACAAAATGGGCGATGAGACGAAACGAAACACTGTTATTTTCATTTTAAAACATTTTAATTATGCGGGGGTTTAAAAATATGGTAAGTATATCAATCTACTCCTGGTAATGTATTCTCCATATTGGAAAATATTATGAACCCTCTAAATGAATCTTATTTTTCATACAAATGAATGGATCACGCCATGATTCTTTGGCATACATGTAGATATAGATCTAGATTAACACGTAAGATAATTTTTAACCGATTTGTGGCATAATTTTCTTGTCTACGCAAACGAAGTTGCGGGCAGAAACTAGTTATTGCATATGTTAACGTGATCGAGTCCCTAGGTATGAAAACTCGCACTAGGCACTCCGAGAGCAAAATCAGTTTCACACAGGATGAGAGAATCCATCCTGCATTCATTAATTTTATTTAGAGAAACAAATTACAACATCGGCGTCTTTTATCCAAACTTATCTCGACGATCAATCGATAGCAGAATCGTCAATATTAATCGATGGTTGTTTTAAAAGGATATATCTTCTTGGAACACTCGACCAACGAAATGAAGCAGGTAGGTATTAATTTTGTTATATTCGCACGTTGCTAGATTATTTGTTTAAAGGCAAGAAGTAGGGTCAACAATAATAGGCCGGTGGACAAATAGCAAGTCATATTGTTGAAGACTTACGTACGGTTAGACGCGGCAGGCGTTCGATTTTGTTGAGAACCACTTACAAAATGTTTAAGTGTTAAGCTTCGTTTTTTAGTTGTTTACAGTTCTGCCACTGGATAGCATACTAAACAGTCTAACTTTAGGTACTAAAGATGTTTTTTTTATTAAACATCCAATTCAGAAGTCGTTTTAATTCAATTTAAGATACCCATTAATTAACGTTAACCGCTCTGGATTTAAAGTAGATCGCAATAGATATGATATTTGTCATGTCTATAACTATTTAGTAGTCACTCCTACCTGTACGGGCAGGTATTCACGCGGGCCGAATTTCCCGGAATCCGGCGATGATCCGCCGACTCAAACCTTAGCGGTTGCATCTCCATTCAACCCCATCACTTTAAATACAAACCCTGAGTTATCAACATAAGGTTCAAAATTATAATGATGATAATTTGGTAGTTAGGATGTTTATGATACAGCATGTCATAGTTGCCTCGATAAGATTGATCGAGTGGGGTAAGGAGACCAGATAATCTGTGCTTGAGATAAAAAATCGGTGACTTGTCAAATTCGTCGCATTCTACACTGAGTTTTTGGATTGGCCGTCGATCTTCGGATTGGTCTCGGATGTTTAACCGATGTCCGATGGATTTTGTAACGATTCAAAATTATTTGAGAATCTAAAATTTTACTTTTGGGATTTAGAAGGATTCTGCTCAAGTTTGGTTGTGTCTTTGGTTCAATAATATTTACACATTATTATAAAATTAAATATTGTTTTTGGTGTAAAATGTATGGCAAACTGCGAAGACTAAATTGGTATTAGTAATACTAATTAGACTAATACTAGCTAGACACCACTTTTAGGAGAGTTATCCCTATAATGGCTGAGTGATTGACTGCAGCGGTGCGTGTCGTAGGTTCGATTCGAATGGAACAAATATTTGTATGGCAGTGGCAGTTGTTCCAGGCCTAGCTCTTTGTGTATGTTAGTTTATCTATATGTTCGTAAACGCAGCCTCAATTCAGGAGAAATTTATGATGTGGAGAAAAGATATTCTAAAAAAAAATTACGTAAACAAGTGTTAAATTTTATTAACTAATTTTTGAATATCCCCATGACCCTTGTACTATTGCATGAGTACACGTACCTAAGTAAGTACCGCACGCCAAGTACCTACCAATGTTTTTTTGTGTGGTGTGTGGTGGCACACTGGAGGATGTTACACATTTATTGACGGAGTGTGTTAAACACCTTATTCACCATCCTTCTTGCTGTACGTCCCGCCAAGGTCGCCATGCAAAAGTACCGTGAAAAAAACAATTAATAATAATTATTGACGTACAGCAAGCTTATTCACGGTCGTTTCGCATCGTGCATGACCTTGGCGGGACGTACAGCAAGAAGGATGGTGAATAAGGTCCATTAGATTTCAGTCTGCAAGAGAGATAGAGGATCTACTTAGAGAGCTCGACATAAATTTGAACGATGTTTGAATGTTCCATAATATTTTGTCGATAACTAACTCCGGAGCTGCCTATAGTTTAATTAAGTTTGTGTTGTTAAGATTTACATTATAAGGTCCGATGGGACTGGCATATACATCGGTATAAAAGTCCCTATTAATAAATAAAGAGAAAAAAAAGTACCAATGTTTTTTGCGTTACCATGAACAGTGATTTTTTTTACCAAATTATTAATTTTAATTGAATGTTACACAGTTTGATGGGAAGTGCTGGAAGCGAGAATCTCGTGGCTAAGTAAAAGCCGTACAGACCAAACATGGTTAAGTTACGCTTACTGCGGTTTATCTGTAGATGGGTGACCATCCATTTTATACCGAGACTCCTCCGTGTCTCTAAAAGCCGTTGGTCCCGGCTGTTATTCGTAGATCTTGACAATCGTTATGGGTAGTCACAAGCCAGAAAGTCTGATAAACAGTCTTACCAAGGAGTATCGTGTTACGCAAATACCGTAACTGTGTTATGGAGGTCAGACAGACAGTTCTTCCATATAAAACACTGGTATTCAGTTGCATTCGGCTAGACTGGAAGTTGACCCCAACACAATAGCTAGGAAAAAGGCTAGCAGAGGATGAGATTGATGCATGAGAAGTATACTTAGGTTACTACGTCCCGTCAATATACCTATTCATTTACTTGTAGAAATGTATACCTATGTACCTATATCTACAATTTTAGAAATTCAGTTGTGAGAATCTCCAAAATTCATCATATAAACTTCACCTACCTGAGTAAAAGTCAAAAACCAAGTGACATTTCATTAATTATAATCCCGTAATCTGTTTATTTTTTTCATTCTATACTGATCCCTGATTCGCAGCGGGTTGCTACATTTCTAAAGATAGAACTGTAAATTTGGATGCTATGCTAACACGATAAAGTTGAAATTACAGTTGGGGTTGTGTAAAGAATTGGTCATTGTATCATGATTGAAATCCGTTTCTTGCGATACTTTTTGTGTGACTTAAGGATTATTGATGATTATGCGATTACTTGGCGTTAAATGTTGGGGCTGCGATGCAATCTGCCACCACTTTGAGATGTAGACCTCTGACTTTGTTGTATCTTAGTCAGAGCAATATTGCTACGGACGGACGCCTAATTCTTCTTTCGTTTTAGCTGCGAAGCTGTACGAAAATAGCTCATGATGTCATGAATGAATTAAAGTGTCATCACTCTTGGAGGCGAGTAATAAAATTAAGAAATCATAAATTACTTAACCTCCAATCAAACACACGATTTTCGATCATCTTACACTACTTAGTCTTATTTCAAAACATTTATTTACTAAGTTATAAATAGATGGGCCACTGTTAACAGATTAAGTCCGAAACACTTTTCTGAAAGAGATACTTGTCTGAAGTGTTCTTAATAAATAGTTGAATTTATAGCTATAGTCAGGGGTGGGTAACTTGATTAGCCCCAATATCTACTGTTTACTGAGTAGACTCTGGCGGTCTACTTATTGGATAGTAGTAGTAGTACAGTACGGAATCGTATTTTACACATAACACCCCCACACACATATATTCACTTACAAGAACAACACCCACCTACGCACAAGTAGTATTTTTTATTTTATTAATAGAACTATGTTCTATTAATAAAACTTTGATGCTGAAACTAAACTTACAATGTATATTATCGTCACTAACTAATAAACACTACTCTTGTGACACATATGCCTCTTCCAGCTTTTTCCATTCTTCCCTTTCTTTGGCTCTTTAATAATCTTTAATCATAAGATTATTCTTCACTATCATCATCACTAGCATAATATTTATAAATCAAACTTGACTTTGTGTGCTTTGGGGCAATCTCCGGATCTACTGGTCTGAATCTATAAATTCTTTTGCTAATAGGAAGCTACGATATTCTTGAGTGTTGTAGGCTAAATCATACTAAACAAAAAATTGGGATCTGTGAAAAATATCACGTGGACGAAGACCCGGGCCAATGCTAGTTTCTTTTCCATACTGCTGGACAAAGTCCTCTCTACAGACTCCTACCACAGCTAGTGTTTACTAATAAGTTGAGCATTGCATCTGCGATCGACTGGAAAAAGGACCCCTATTCCTAAGCTGTCCAATAATGAATGTAGCTTAATAAAGCTTCGAGGGGGTTACAGTAGGCAAAATGTGATCCATGACTACGGTTTCTTTATCGGTGACCTTGACCCACATTCGTTCCAAAGTCCATTCTATCCTTTCCTATGTCTATGAAACGGGTTTTATCTATCTACATCAAATGACTTGGGCCTCAAGTCTGCTATTACAATAGTGTCAGAACGGTCTGTCATTGATTTTATAATTGTTGATTTTGACAACTTTGATAATGGCGTCATTATGACTTTCCAATGGTCAACCACTGACACGCCATTGAAAGAAATGATATAGAACTGTAATCTCGTACATAATGACAAATTAATGACTGACTTAGTTTACGAACTTATTACTACTTCAGATTGCTTATAACACTTATAAACAATTTGTAAAAATATATTTAAATGAAATCTGGCATGAATAAATGTTCAAATTTGTTGACAATGTCTTTATAACACAATTCTATCACGAGACCATTGACCGAACAATGATCGACCATTTTGGATTTAGCAGATTACGAACTTTTAGCAAAATGACAATGGGATCGTGTTGGAATGACGAAATTATAAAAATAGCAGACTTGGCCCCCTGAAGCGATGCTCTACATCTTATATCTATAATTGTTAAGTCCCATAGCCAAACTTATGAACTTGATGCCTTGATCCTTTATTGTCCTACTCCTATATCCTACTACTATTAGTACAAATCAGGTACAAATCATTAACGCTGTTTTCACCTGTTTGTGAATATTAACTGAAACTGATTTGGCTGAACCCTATCTTTTAAGATACCGGCTAGTACTGGTTTAAAAGACAATGGCCAAATACTCAAACGCTACTCAATGTTAATATGCCGTTAAGTCTCGTGCAGTCTCTATCACTTTATGTCAAAATGACTGAGACAGTACGAGAGCGTTTGTGTATTTGACCAAGAGTCTACTATTGCATTGAAATGTAAATCAGCAAAATGTAAATGTAAATGTGTACCTATTGTTTTTAAACAATGTCTACAGTGCAAAGTGGTTTTAAGAAATAAATACTTTTTATTATTTTAAAAGCGAAAGTTTGTGAAGTAGTTTGTTCCTCTTTCACGCTTAAACGGCTGAATGGAATTAGCTGAAATTTGGCCACTTATTATATTTTTTTATCCCATTTTTACCGTGGGATAATTGACAACTTTGTCTTCGAAAATCTTTTCAGACGAATTTCACGAAGAAGCTAGTGTATACTATATCATAATAAACATCTTCTATTATCACAATACACCGTAAAATAAACTGAGCACCGTCTTCAATGAACCGACTACAATCTACATCAGTATGTCTGATCTTCATCGGCAGTTCGCGATAAAGCAGGGGGGGGGGTGTTCTCACCCCCCACCCTCAACCCCTCGCTGTACTGTCTCACGGTATGAGCAAGGGTAGATTAACACTCGTGTCCTACTTACGTCACTGAGTATAGACGTAACGTAGTGATGTGATTTTGTAGTATAATTTGAAATTCGAAGCGATTTGTTCTTTTGTTTTTCATATAAAGATTATTCTATATTTAATACGTAGCCAGTTGATGGGATGATGATGGTGTCCGAGGTCCTTTGGGTTTCAGAAATTCAGTATTAACTGGCTTAATATTTTCAGCCATTTATTTATTTCAAGTCAAGGTCAATAAAAGTAATGTCATTAAAAACGTTCAAAATCTAGTTTCAACAGCAATCTCAGCAACAACCAATGACAAATAATAATATGTGGGGACATTTTCACACACGGCCATATCTGACCCCAAACTAGGGAGACCCTGTACTATGGGTGTCAGACAGCTGATATACATACACAAATACATTTTTTTTTGTAAATACATACACATATAGATAAACACCCAGACACAAGGCAAACACAAGTGCTCATCACACAAATGTTTACCCTGGGCGGGAATCGAACCCGCAACACGCTGCGCAGCAGTCGATCGCTCAGCCACTGCGCCAACCGTGTCGTCAAATACTTGACATTGTCCAAAAAGTACCTTAATTAAAGCTGTTTTTGACAGATCGATACTGAGATCAGAATGCTGTTCATCAATTAATTTAATAGAAGTGCCCCCAAACATACTTCTACAACATACTTCGTAATTAAAAATATTCAAAAATTTAATCAATGTTAAATTTGACCTAGGCGATGGCGAGATGAGCTTGATGCTTACCTACAGAAGGGTTTGATCCACACTAGCAGATAGACAGGTTGCAAAGGAGTAAGGGAGGCCTTTGGGTGCTGTGGAACAATACAGGCTGGAAATAAATAATAATACTCGTAATATCTATAAATTCCTTCACAAAATTACAATACAAACGCTCTTAAAAATATAAAGCCCGTCACAGACGTAGCTATAATATATATTAATATAATTCAAAGCAAGGCATATTACGATATATTTTCTATAGTAATCTTTGAGTGACCACAGACGCAGCCATAATATATATTTTTATTAAGTACGTCACCAAAATATAGCAAGGCATATTAATATATATTTCAAAAACGTGAAACAATCAACGACCACAGACGTAATAAGGGCGAAAATATATTATTATATTTTAGCTACGTATATTAATAGATATATAGCTACTTAAGTGACGGGCTTAAGAATTGCCAAAGAACATCAGCAAAGGTACAGTCGAACAAGTTATTTGCTATTTGTTACTATTTATGAGTGTAGTAGAAAGATAAATAAGTTTGCCTGTAAACCAAATAGTTTATTCGACAGTACCTACTAAGTACCCATAGACCGTGAACAATTGAACGTGCATCATCAGTTCAAAGTCAATGGAGACGCCACATGTCTGTCACACAGCTAATAATTCATGATTGTTCTGTGTACCTTATTAACATTCTGACGGCCTTCCCGGAGTGATATCAATCGGCTTTATTAGAACGTTTTGTAGGCAAAACTTTTTGCTATAAGTAACTGGGTTGAAGTACCTGAAATCTGAAAGATTAGCTATACATTAAATAAGACAAGACTGATTAAAATAAAAGGAATTTATTGTTTTGGGATATCGGCAGAGTACCTACAACACAAAATTACATAAGTAAATGACGTGACCAGTCAGTTGACAGCTCAAGAGAGAGACGTCAAATTGAAAGTGACAGAAAATGATTGCGTTCCGATTACATTTCTAACACCGTCTCTATTACAGTCTTTAACCTTCTTAGTCCGACATCATGAAATCACTCTAAAATACTATCATTGAAGTACAAAAGAATTTTCGCCATAATCACCACAAATGGCAGACGTGTTGGCGATTACAGCTGTTTTTAAAACAAGATAAAGAGGCCATGAATATTCTCTTTAGATAATTCGTAATATGGTAGGAGATACCTAATCCTAAAGACTTGTTGGGAACGACAAGGTGAGTAGGTACCTAATAAATACAAAAGTAAAAAAGTATCAAAAATAAAATCTTAGAATTCTACTTAGTCTACTTAAACTATGGTTTGAAGATACAGCAGACCAGTAGATACAAGGTGAATACAAACAACGGTATTAATAAATCAAATGCTTCGCTAAGAAATTACCCACTCTCATTACGGCATCATGCGGAAAAACTAGTTTTTAAACTTGGCATTCACAGGCTGCGCAATAACAGCTACTATTACTAGCGTAGCAAAACCAACAATAGCATAACAGATAGACAGGCAGCATAATAGATAGTCTGGTGTGTCGCAATCGCAACTAAGTTAGTGACGTGAGAGAAGTAGAATCATAGTGGCGGAGGTAGCGGTGGTGGTGGCGTGACGTCATCAAGCCGCTTATCTGTGACGAGCGGCGGATGAGCGTGCTGCGTCTCGGATAGATAACGGAACAATGAGCCGAGCGCCGGTGGGCCGCATCGACCGGTGGGCGTGGCGCGACCCCGCCCCGTCAGACAGAGAGCGCCTAATCTCACGGATAACGGATAAACCTAACCCGGACACACCCGTATTGGAGGAGGTTTTAGCGAATGTCAACGCCTAGCGAACGCTATTGGTATCTCGGATATAGGCGGATTAGGATATGTATAGAAAAGTTTACCTAAGTTACGTTTCAAGCGGCCGGCTTATGTGGGGGAGGTGGGGGGGAGATGCTGCGGTTTTTCAGTTTCACTTTTTAATTTTGACTCCTTAATCTCTTACTTTACTATTACTTAAAACGTTTACGTAACCTACCTATTTCTCAATACTTAGGTAATACTTAGACATCTTAGAACTCTATCTTTTTCCCTTTCCATTAACATCTTCTATTAATAAAGAAATCAAGCAACGAGGAAATGTGAACTCCATAGCAAAGATCCCACGCATATATATCAGTCTATTTATAATTATAAATCGTTGCCAAAGAAGTCACAGTCTACATAAATTCTCTTGAAACATTCTGTCACACTGCGGTCTGAAGTTTTACGATGTTCAATTAACTTGTGCTCTGTGACGGTCGGTAAGATACTATAGAATGAGATAGATAGCTTTGTCTGTTTTAGATGTTTAGACGTTACTATCTTTTGAGAAGTTAATTTTATTTAAATTACAGTGAGGTATTAGTTACTAAGTAAACTTGAGTTATGGAGGTAACTAAATATTAGAAGTAGCCTAGTTGTTATTTGTTTAGTTTATATTTGAGACTCTTGAGACAAATCTCTTTTGATAAAAATTGAAACTCTAAGTATAGTTTTAGAAAAACAGACTTCCATACCATCTTACATAACCTAATAGTAATTAACGTGTTACTTATTTAGATATACCTAGGGAATAATTAATAACTTCACATTTATTATTAAGCATTTGTTTTTAACTTGTTTCGTATTTAGAGCTGATTATTTTATTATCAACTAGCTGAAGCCCGCGACTTCGTCCGCGTGAAAGTCGGTTATCAGCAGGCTTATAAGTTTTTTCGTGGTCACCCTAATGTTTGTCCAAAATGAAAGTCTAAGTTACTGCTTATAACATCAGATATCTGCTAGTGAAAATCGATACAGCAGTTTCAAAGACTAGCCGGACTAAACAGACAGATTGACATTTTTTTTTTATACCTAGGTATATGCCGTATATCATATGCGTTTAGTAAAAAGCTGTTTGACACTTTTACTATATTTATTTGTGTGTATGTATGTATAGAAGACTAAGTATTTTGCCTACGATTTTTTGCGCATGCAAGTCAGAATCAAATCCGTTCTTAGCCGATATCTCCTATCTATAGGTAAACTAACTAGGAGGTACACACGTCAGCGCATTAAGCCATACCGAACTGTCAAATTTTCTCAATTAAATATGAACCTTATATTTTTGTGATAAAGTTGAAAATCTATCATAGAAATTTGACAGATTGTTGTAGCTTGATGTGCTGGCCTCTGTACCTGCCAAATTTCAGTTTCGAGCAGTTTTCGAGATTAGTGTTTAGTCAAAGCGAAAATAATTTTTGGCAGTACAATATAAGATAGACAAAACAGTTAAATAGGATTACGTTGGAACCTATAAGTATTAGGAAAAAGACCCCGCCATCCCCTTCTAACCTAACCTGTCCAAGTCCGGGTGCCCCAATTTCCGAGCTCACACATTTATCCATTTTGATAAGCAAAAAGATGTAAATAAAGGATCTAAAAAAATTGTTGTGAGCATTTAAATTGTACCCTTATTAAAACCATGATTTGAGTTTAAATTAGCTTAGTGCTAGGTTCTAAGGAAAAGTTCCATCTAAATATCTATTCCATCTATTCTTCCATTTATTCTTCTTTCCATCTTTTCTATTTATTCTTTTTTTTTTTCATCTATATACATATCTATTTCCATATTTTCATACGCCATGGGTAAGTACCTACTCTAACTAATGCATCTACTGGTAACCGATACATACGGACAGTTAGAACGCGGCTGCAAAGTGTTTGCCCACACAATTCTCGTGAAAGCCCACATTCCGCGCCGCGTTATCAGCCATACATTTATGTAAGAGCTGTTTGGTATTCTGATCATTATTATTAGAGGAATTAGATAGATAGTTCATTAAGCATGTGGGTAATGGTAATGTTACATGGATTCTATATGTGTTAACCGCAACTCTACATCGTGGCAATTAGAGTTTTGTACGTGCAAAAATAATCATTTGAAATAGTAAAATACATACTTAATTAATAATAGTACTGGCCAGTAGGCTCTATAGGTGCACCTCTGCCTAACCCTTTGGAGAAAAAGGCGTGATAATATGTTCTGTAAATAATTGTAATTTGGGATCCTGTTTTAAGATGCTACCTCATAGGTACGTAGGCTATGGTAGTCAGTCGTTGATTTCTGAACGATCAGTTATAATGTACGAGTAGTTATCAAATATTTAAATCGTAGGTAAATGTCTATTACTTATCTGTCACTCACGTATTTAGTGCAAATAAAATTGACGTTTTCATGACAAAACAAATGAAACGAGATAAACTTACTGTGACCATTATTTGACACGATATGACATTTAAAGCTCGTCACCTATGTGGCTTGATATATATTAATATACGTAGCTATAATAAATATTACAGCTAGCCACCACACACGGTAGCTATAATATAATAATATATTTTCGCCCTTATTACGTCAGCGGTCGTTGTTTGTTTCACATTTTTGAAATATATATTAATATGCCTTGCTATATCTGTCCACATATTTTGGTGACGTAATAAAGATATATATATTATAGCTGCGTCTGCGGTCACTCAAAGATTACTTTAGAAAATATATCGTAATATGCCTTGCTATGAATTATATTAATATATATTATAGCTACGTCTGTGACGGGCTTAACGATTGTATACTTTGGCCGTCATAGTACACTAGTAGGTATATACTATCACGTATTTTATGGTCATACGTTAAATTGAGTTAAATCTAAAATGACTTAAGAACTTTTTGGTATCATTAAGGAATGCAAAATATTTTTTCTGAACAAATAACGTTAATATAAATTAGCGGCACCTATATTTGGAGTAAATGACGACAGCTGTTTAAGTTTTAAGGACACGAATCAAAGCGTCAATCTCTCAGTCACGTAAAATTAAGACCACCGTTACATTACATGTGTCCTTGGTCTAAGGTCATTTGCACACTAATAAATACATGCCTACATGTGAATTAGATACGTCAAGTTTATATGTACTGTAGAAGTAGATAATACTACTACTTAGAGTGGATAATTTCATATCAGTTCGTAGATAAAATCTTATTGGATCCCATAGATTTTGTAAGTGCAATAACAGCAAAGAATAAGTTGGTCACGACCTAAAGAAGAATTGGTAAATGAACGAAAGTAGCTAATTTATCAGTAAAATTGTTTGATGGTTTTATCAAAATGGGTACACATGTCTACTTACGTACAATACGGTCGACGTATCTTGGCGGTCCTGTCCTGAAGTTAGCCGATTAGCTGCGCAGTAGACAATTTCGTTCCCTAAAAGTTCCATTGCGCAGCCAAACAGCTAACTTCAGGACCGTCAAGATACGTTGACCGTACTGTACGTAGTAAGGCAGTTTAATATTGCTAAGGTGACAGCAGTGGCGATGACTCCATGCAACTCAGATCCTACCGGCTTCAGGACGTTTGGAAGAACACCTATACTACCGCTGTTGAAAAATGGTACAGTCAGTAGTATAAACTGTACTATTGACATATTATATCTATACATATGAATAAAATTGAAATGTCTGTTTGTAATGTAAAAATAACAACTTTTAACTGAATCCATTGGAAGGTTTGATTAATTACAGTAAATCGAATTTGAACATTTTTGTATGTCTGTCTGTTTCTTCCGTATAATCTCTGAAACGGCTGGTCCGATTATGACGGAACTGGCACATAGCTGATTTTGTCAGGAGTAACATAGGTTACTTTTGTTTTAGAAAAATAATTAGGGTACCGTGCAAAAAAAATTATAAAAAACCCACACTCCCATTAGATGGCCGAAATTTATCTTTCTAATTCTGATCAAATAATATTAAATCCTAAAAAAAAAAAAATACATAACTACCCCAAAAGACCTTATCGGTATAACTAAATAGCTGCTGTAAGTAGATAAATATTTTTCATACAAATTGTAGGAACGTAATTATTTTGTATTCAAACATCAGTGACGAAGTAAAAAGATTGCAGCATCTTTGTAAATTCTTACAATATTGCGTTACATAGATTAGATTATTTCAATAAGATTGTAATTATGTAAACTTTTGCTTACTTTAAGTTTTCTTGGACATAACTGTCATCGGTGATTGAAAACATCGTGAGGACACTTGTAAGTATGTCTATTCTGTTACAATCTCCCTCGGTGAACACCTAGGAGCTGTCATCTGTCCCGATGCTAGGGATTTACCAAGAAGCTTATAGATAAAAGTGGAGGCAACACTCTGAAAACCAGTGAAACCAATTGTGGGCAGACGCTCTCTTTCTGAATGCATACATAAGATAAAGAATTCAAATTCAAATTCAAATTTATTCAGGAACAATTCATATTGTGTTTGAAATCAAAAAATATCATAATAAATCACATTCATAAAATTAACATATTCAACAATAAATTACTTATAGAAAATAATACAACAATAAAATAAAATAAAATTCAATTCAATTTACGAAGTTAATACCATTAAAAATTCAATACTATTACACCAAAATATAAAAAATAAAACATTAATAATATAGCAATATTACCCAGTCTCACATTAATTGATACATAAGAAAATAAATAAAAAATTAAATTGTGGATATGTCATCGTCTATTGAATACAGACATTTCTCCAATAGGAATGCTTTGAGTCTTGACTTAAATGAGCTTTTATAAATTATGGTTTTTAAGTCCAATGGCAACCTGTTAGAAAACACATATCACTGTCTCGTTCTTATGTATGCATTCAGAAACAGAGCGTCTACCCATAGTTGGTTTCACTTAGGTATTTAGTGTTGCCTCCACTTTTACCTATAAGCTTCTTGGGATTTAAAAAGCATTACAATCGGTAGAGCTATTCTGTTACAATCTCCCTCGGTAAACATCTAGGTGAAGTGAGCTGTCATCCGTCCCGATGCTAGGGATTGAGAAAGCAGACGGACGGATGACATCTCACTTCACCTAGGTGTTCACCGAGGGATATTGTAACAGACACCTAGTAGGTATATGAAAAAAAAAACGTTTCGTTAGAGGAAAAAAACGATTTAATTTAATTTTGCTAATACCAAAAATATAGTAAAAAGCTGATCATTTATAAAGGGTTTCGTTTTTAACCGGCTTCAAAAAAGGATAAGGTTCTCAATTCGTCTGTATTTTTTTTATGTTTGTTATCTACCTCAGAACTTTCGACTGTGAACCGATTTTGATTCTTTTTTTATTTGTTGGTCCCATATAAATTTTATCGAAATTAATCCAGCGCTTTTAAAAAAAAAAACAACAAAACCCAAAAATTTTACAAAGACGACGTTTCTTCAATCTTTAGAGTACTTTCAATCTCTGTTTTAACTGTGTTGCCGTTTCTTAATGGATTTGGATGAGAAGGGGGCACTAAAAAGCGAAAAAAGTTTTAAATTTTTTTTAAAATACCCTTTGAGATATGAATCCCTAAAAAATATAATTTATGTTATGTAAACGTTTCAGCATGAAAAAACTAAGCCGCGCATTGGTATTCATCATCATCATTGCATCATCAGCCGGAAGACGTCCACTGTTGAACAAATGCCTCCCCAATATGGGGGGCCATAATTTCCACGTCTGGCAGGCGTCATAGGAACCACAGTGAAGTTGTTGAGTACACGAAAGTACTATGCTGCCCGACTTTCGAATGTTCCCTTAGTCACCCTTGGGATGAAATAGGTGGGTGCTATTCTAGCCCGGAAACCCCACGGGGACATTGGTATTGTTCAATACAAACTTTTGAATTAGGTACCTACTTCGGGATTTATTAATTACGTCATGGAGAAAGAATACACCGTGTCATACGACTTAAGATTTTGCGACTTTGATGTGATAACTTAAGTACTTTACGTCTTTTGTTATTTACCTTATCATATCGCTTTCATTTGTTTAGAATTAAACACTTCAGCTGCTGAGTTGTCAGCTGATAATAGTAAGCTATCATTTTATCAGCTGCAGCTATAAGAGCCGCGAAGATTACCTACTTATAGCATAAGTAAGCTTATAGCGTATTTTCCTTATCTTATCTTATTTGGTAAACAAATAAATAGCTGCCTGAGAATTAGTTTTCCTGAAAATTAAACTTAAATATGTCATTAAATACAATGTACATTTATAATAAAAAATCAGGTCATCGAAAAATTTGTCCGCATCGCTGTCAAGTTCTAAATGATTCTTTAGCCCGAAAATAGTTGGCCAGCCATGTAAATAGAGCACATTAATGGCGATGTCCAATTTATTTCCTAGGCAAGCTTGTTCCAACTTAGGCCGCATCATCTCAGTCAACCCTCCCTACCTGTATACCTGGTCACTTAAGATCAGGTGAATTGCGGTCAAACGCAAGCATATGTGATGATAAAAAAAAATGTAAAAAAAATCCTAAATTCGAAGTCTTGGGATTCGTGATTTTCATACTAAGTTTGTTTTTTTAATAAGACATGTAGGTAAGTAACAACACACTGACTAGTAGTATAGTATTAACTTTTCTCAAAAAAAGAAAATACCTGATTGATGGGCGAAATGAATAGTTTCACTTAAATGCAAGCGATCTCCATCTGCCTTTTTTCAACTATGTTGGGGTCGGCTTCCAGTATAACTAAATGCAGCTGAATACCAGTTTTACATGGACCGACTGCCTGTCCGACGTCCAAAACCCAGTTATTGGGTAACATGATACCCCTTGGTAAGATATTAAGCAATTTTTTTTTCAAGTTATATGAATGCGACAAAGTTCTTATTTTATAAACTGTACGCAACTAATTAACTTTATATTATTTGTATTTGTAAAATTCCAAACTGATTTATTGTTATTAAAATTTAAATGAACTACCTACTTCTATGTGGGTTTTTTTTCTGGAACTGATGTTTTTCAATTTACAGTTTCCTTGCATGTTTTCAGTTATCATTTGTTTGTTTAAAATGTAATCTTCCTACTTATTACTGTTATCAAGGATAAGTAGTGGATAAAGATTAATTTTAATGCGCATTACTCGGATTATAGTTATAGGATAAGATTATTGGCTTACTTGAGCATAGGTGCTTAGGATTTTATTTAATACTTGATTATTTTAAGATAAGTGTACTAAAATAGGCCATTGCATTGATTATTTTTTGACAATACATTTTATTTTTTTGGAAAAAGAGTCTTATATCATCATCATCTCGTCGATACTCAGCTGCTGTCAAATTGTTGCTGCGCATCGTTTACGCTCAGGACACATCCCACTAAACAGCTTTGCCTACCTCATTCAAAAATCAGACTCTCTTAATTGTGAGGTGTGTGGTAAGGTAGAGGACGTTCAGCATGTGTTGCTGGAGTGTGTCCGATATAGTACCAAAAGAAATACACTACTTAGTTCTTTGAAATTATCAGCAATAGATGTTGGTGCGTTTGTTGGTGTGTTGGTGCGTTGCATATTTTTTTTTTTTTAGTATTTAAGTAATCTTAAGTGGTATCTTTTCTATACACATGTTAAGAATTAATTCGTTAATGATGTTTACGGGTTCCTAAAAGTACGATGGGATTGACATCGTCGCAAAATGTGTACAGAAATCCCTTAAAAAAAAAAGAAAAATAAAAAGAAATCATCATCATCTCCTTTCCCAACTATGTTGGGGTCGGCTTCCGGTCTAATTGGATGCAGGTGAATACCAGTGTTTAATATGGAGCGACTGCCAATCTGACCTCCACAACCCAGTAAGTGGGTAACACGCACGATATCCCTTGGTAAGACCGGTTGTCAGATTTTCTGGCTTCTGACTACCCATAACAACTGCCAATGATCTACAAAAAAAAATCATATATCGTGGTTTATTTAAAAGCAGTCTCAGGTGTTATCAAATTTAATGAGCATTATAATTCTTTTGACTATCTTATTATTGTAAATCAGAATTTGTCAATGTAATCCCATTAAAAACATTTTCATGTAAAGTGTTGCCAAGACGAGACCATATGGGTCGCACTGTTAAAAAGTTATCAAATCTCATGTAGAGCCAAGCTTCTAACTCTACACGCCATAACTCTACAAGCCCTAACTTTACAAACTCTACACTTTAGTTAAAATATGTGGCATGGCCGTTCAAGAACAGTGATGAACAGAAAAGTAATGAACAGTGAATTAGTTTTTCCCCTTTCTCTTATATGGCGATAGCGAAACGGCGAAGCCACGTATTTTGACTAAAGTGTAGTTTGTGAAGTTAGGGCTTGTAGAGTTAGAAGCTTGGCTCTACATGAGATCTGATAACTTTTAAACAGTGCGAGCCATATGGTCTTGTCTTGGCAACACTTTACATGAAAATGTTTTTAATGGGATTTCACTTCTTTTTGTAGTTGATAATGACAATTTATTTCGTTAATTTTTTCTAGTTTCAGAATTTTCTTGTTGTTTGTGTACCAATACAAACTTACATACCAAATTTCAGCTTGCTAGGACTTCAGGAAGTACCTTAGAATTTTGATGATCATCAGTGAGTGAGTCAGTGACGAAATCGAGGTTTTTTAGATACCAATAAAATCTAAAGTATGAGAGCTATTTAATTGAAACTTTATAAGTTTAATAAGTTTACTACTGACATCATATCCCGAGAATTTTGTTTATCTGGTATAATCCAAACCCAAGTTATGAGGGTGCAAAAAAACGACGAAGCGCTTCGAGAAAAGGTAGTGCGGAGTGCACTTGCGCTACGCTTGGCTCGTCTTGGCGGAGGCACTACCGTGCCCCCAGATTCTAGCTTTTAGATAACAAGTTAAAAGGGAGATCACGTGAAGTAACGTTTCAAATCCGAAAAAAGAACTCTGAGACGTAACATCACTTCCAAAAAAACTGACCAGCTTTTATGCCATTCCCAATAAGGTTCAAATTAGATTGTTTATATGATTCTTGGCTTTTATAAGGTTGGTGTTTAATAAATGTCTTAACTGGAAACTAGAACCCGCTAAAAAGATAAAAGAGTTCCACTTAGGTGTTGATTGACGACAACGACAGGTTATTGACTATTGTCATTGTTTGTTGTCATGACACGACGTGTGTGTTTTAACGTTTGGACATACCTGGTACCAGCTATATACTAATATGGATGATTCAGCTGTGAGTGAGTATATTTGTTTTAATAATGTATTTTAGTCTAATGCTGATTTGATTTTGTCTAATTTTTTGCTGAAAACCTTACATTTAGGTAGTATAGTAGTATATTTTTTCAGAATCAGGTTGGTTTATTACAACAATAGGTACCTACAGAACACAACAGCATAGGGGTACAAAACAACAGAAAAACAGCACAAAAAATACAACAACAGCACTTTTTCAATATTATATTTAGTTTTAAATGAATTTAAATGAGAATTGACTTCTTTTTATTATTCTGAAATTCTTGATTGAAAAATCATCATCATCTGCCTAGCCTTTATGTTGTAGCCAAATATGTTACTGTCAGATTCCAGTCTAACCGGATGCAGCTGAATACCATTGTTTTACATGGAGCGACTGCCTATCTGACCTCCACAACCCAGCTACTGGGTAACGTGATACGCCTTGGTAGTACTGGCGGCCAAGTCTGATCACACGATCCCATTGTCATTTTACTAAATGTTCGTAATCTGCTAAATTTATAATGGTCGATCATTGGTCGGTCGAATTAAAAGGAATGACTGCACAATCACGTTCTAATGGTAGGTCACTGATCAAAGGAACTGTCAAAATTTTAGCAGATTACCGCGTAAGTCAGTCGTTCAGTTGTCATTTTGTACGAGATTACCTTTCTATATCATTTCTTTCAATGGTGTGTCAGTGGTTGACCATTGGAAAGTCATAATGACGCCATTATATTAGTAGATTACCAAACTTGTCAAAATCCACAATTATGAAATCAATGATAGACCATTCTGACACTAAATTGTAATAGCAGACTTGAGGCCCTGGTTGTCCGACTTTCTGGCTTCTGACTGCCCATAACGACTGCCGATGATCTACGAATGACAGCCGGAACCAACGACTTTACATGCTTTCCGAGGCACGGTATGAAATGAATGGTCACCCATCCACAGACCGACCGCGGCAAGCATAGCTTAACGTTGACCGATGGACGGGTAAACTACGAAACCGATTTTAATGAAATTTTCACTGACTAAGCTTAACCCGCAAGAAAGGACATAGGCTACTTACTTTTTAATTATTCAACTAATAACACAAAACTCACACATCACCATAACACAAACACATAAAACACTTACACAACACACACAACCTCAAACATTTTTAGGTAGCTAAAAACCCCATAAACCTTTACCTAAAAATGCATTCATAATAATAAATATTGTCTTCACAATATACTTATTGTCTGCAAGTTATGATGTATGCTTAAGGCTAGGCAAAGGGCACATACTTATTATGAGACTTGATAGAAGCAAAGTAAAAATATCTTCTAACAATCGATCAATATATTTATTTTATCGATTCTATTATATTCGTCACTACGTATTGTAAAACAAAGTCCCCTGCCGCGTTTGTTTGTCTGTTCGTAAGAAACTCTAAAGCTACTGAAAGGATTTTCATGCGGTTTTCACCTATAGACGGAGTGATTCATGAGGAAGGTTTAAGTGTATAGTTTGTGAAGGTTATGTGTAAATTGGTTTAAAATATTCATAATACTCGTGCGAAGCCGGGGCGGGTCGCTAGTATATAATATGTTTAAATCTTATGAAGAATAACAGAGGACAGTTTTTTTTTCGAAATTTCATCTCACAGCTCAATCTAGCTGCTTAACCGAACTTTCCAGTGGTACCTACCTTAAAAAGTGAATTTAAGGCCTCCAGCCAGGGAAAAAAACTTATAATCTAAGCGATTACACGCTAACCTAAGGGCATCCCCTGTGCCAAAATACTTATAAACTACCTACAGTACACGCTAAGGGTATCTCCTATGGGGCACGGGCTCCGGTTTAGGATGTCGCTGGAAGAGGGCAGCAAAGGGACGGGCTGGATCGGATTTCGCTTATTTAGGGACGAATTTAAAGCTACAGACTCAGCGGCGCGGGCTGACACGAGCAAGGGTCGAAGAGAGGACATGTAGAGAACACGAGAAAAACATCTTTTCGAGGAGGTTGTGCCATCAGATGGAGTCACAGATCCAAGAAATCGGCTTTTTAGTCTCTGGGGCACACATATCAATAATTATGCATTGGGTGTCGTGGGTCGTGTTTTATTATTGCACTTTCTGTGCAGCTTGCTATAATACTACAAATTTCTAGGGGCACAATGCCAATTAGTCGGTACAGTATTTGTACTGGGATCGGTTTGAGGCAACCAGTAGAAATCTGGCGTGTCTCAATAAGTGCTGTATCCACTAAGTTCGAGTGAGCGGAGCGGCTTTAACAAACGGTTACCTACTTAACTGATCACAATTAGAAACCTACTCTTACTACTTACTACAAAGTAGTTACATTGTTATTACTCGTAAAACCAACCTTTTTGTGGCTGGTAGAACTATTAAAAAAATTACATTATTAAATGAGCCACTTTTATATAAACGTTGTTTAAATTTAAGGCACGCTTACGCAGACGCTAATATTACTATTTAACTTTGATCCATATTTGAAAGGCGGTGGGTATCAGAAAAGAATCCCTAATACAGATCACCAACCTAAAAACACTCTAAACTCCACAAACATCGTATATAAACATTTCTAAAAACAAAACCTGTAAAGAATCTCATTGTTTTATCCGCGGCACACAAAGAAGCGGTCGATACAAAGCATAGCTACCTCCGTTGGCCCACTTCTAACGGCCTATTATGCCTATTTGTACGTTTTTTATGTACTTTTATGTACCTAAAGATCATCTTTGTAACAAATACGACGGCGAACTGAAAAGATGTCTTGTTCAAATAAACATTGTAATCCGAATATTAAAAATAAATAACACGTCAGTTGGTTAACGGTTAACTCAACGTTTTATTTTAATAGGATTAAGTTTGCTTAAAAACGTTTTGGTGCTTCAAAGTTTGTTAAATGTAGAAAAGACTCCAATTGTTTTTTTTATAACGATTAAACCGCCAATGTTCATAGCAATCGCCACACCTCTATATACCATACAAATGATAATAGCATCTCATTACCAAAGCCTCCATAACTCACACATGGCAAATGATCATCTCTACTTATCAACATTAAACATTTAAAAGGCTCGTCGTTAAACATCCGAAATTAAGAAAAATTAACTTCCCCGGAAGGTAATAATGGGCACGTACAAAATTATGTGAAGCCGTGACAATTTTTTTCTTACATCCCAGAAGGCGGGAAGCCACCGTGATTTATATAATGAATAAAAATTCTTCCTAGCGCGAACACCGCCATTTTACAAGGATACTGCAATTAACCACAGTGATAGCTTTTCAAATTACCACCTTCTTATATTAATGACTTAATAATTTGCACCCTCTAATTTAACAAAATACAGCTAGCTTGCAATCGATATTAAACTAATAGTTCGAAGATAGAAATCTTTCAGAACTAAATATAATCAAAGAGGAAAACATAGCAAATAACAAACTAACGTTAGCTGAGCATAAAACAACAGCACAAATGATGCTCAAACAAATAACACGAGTAGCTCTCAATAACACGTAATCTAATCGAGATAGCGCCGACAACCCTCAACAACAAATTAGTCGTCACACGAAGCAATCTGTGAATTACAAGTGTAAATAATCCAGAGGACGCCCAACCACCACCGTGGGCCGGGCTTGGGTAGAAAAAAAAAACTCGTTAAAATAGCGGCTTAAAAAAGAAAAGCGCTGAAACGGGAAGGCTCGGGTGGTATCGGTTTTTCTCGACGCGGGCGGTTCGCTGGGCGGGGCCCCAGCGGCAGTCGCGCGCCGCCGGCCGGCCCGTTCGTACGTGTCGTAGCCTCATTGTCCGTCTGTCCCGCACCGTGCACATGTTGTGTGAATTTTCGGCATGTTGATGTCGTCGTGAATTGACAAGATGGACTTTCAGAGTGCAATGGAGACTTTTGCTGAGGCGTGGGCTGCGGCCAACACTGTGAAGTCGGAAGGCCCTAGCGATTTGGCGCAGGTTAGTTAGAATTTTAGTTTTTTTGGTACTTAAGTTAAAGTACCTGCTTAAGCACAAATTAAATAAATACTAGTTTTTTTCCCTATCAGTAATAAAAATATTTGAGGAATACTTTAGTTTTTATTTTGATCTGGAAATGATTTTTTCACCATCTGATCACACAGGTTTGAAAAGTTTATACCAAAAACATTTTAAAACTTTGGTAGAGCAGATCACGCGGTTCATTGATCACGGTGCACATTGCAATATACTTTGTAGGTACTCATTTCTATATTTGTCTTAAAACCAACAGAACTTTGAAAGTTTACTAATATACTTACAGGTTTTACAATTGATGAAATTGTATTTATTTCATCATGTGAATGTAAGTAAGTAATGATTAAGTTATCATTAAAACAATCAAGAAATATTTTCACAGCATTAAAGAAATGGATACTAAATAGGTATTTAAATGTATTCTTGATGAGCCTCAAATGTTGATCCATCTATGTTTATGAATGGCGGTTACTAAAAATAAAACAAAGACGATCCTAATATTTCTAATATCAATAGTTTCGGTACTCTATTGATTAGGAAAACTCTTATTAAAGGTGTAGAAGTATTCTGTACTTACATCCCTAATTGACGTATAGACAATAACCCAAGTTCATCTAGATAACAAATATTCATTAGCATTGAAAATTATACCGCACTGTATATACTTGCATATACAGGTACTAAGACAATAGGTACTGCGCCGATATTTTCAGCAAGGTCGTATCACAAATCTATTATATTATAATAGATAATTCAAACAACTTTGCCGCTAAACTATAATATGTTAGAATATATTTCGTAGTGATTGCACAAATAAATATACTTACTCAGCAATGGGTCAAAGAAGAAGATGATATTAAATCAGAATAAATCGTGTAATTTGATAACTTTAAGAATACAACAATGATGAAGAAAAAGTAGTAAAATCGAAAATGAGTAAACTGAATAATAAAGAAAATATTGGGGGTGAAATTAAATTTTGATACACTGGAACCCGAACCCAATATTACTAAAGAAAAGGCTAAGATGAAGAAAGTACTAAATTATGAATATCAGCGCTAATCAGTTTAAAGTCAAAATAATAATTTCCATCTGTCTATTCATTCATAGATCAATATAATACTGTTGTGTGTGCTTCAATAGTTCAAACGGATCAGATTGAAGGAATATGTAAAGATGCTAGACAGACTCCTTGAATTCATAAAACAGAGATGAATGATGTAGAATAAGAAAAGTGGTCAAAAGATGATTTGAAGGAACAGTTTTCAGTTTATAAAAGCAGAAACGTTTAACTTTTAATCGATTCCTTTACTATCATGTCTATCGTTAACCTAAAGCTCCCACTATGATAAAACACATCCTTCTATTTCTTCATATTTATTGATTTCTGTTAATAATTGACGTGATGTTGTCTACGCGAAAACGTCATTAACTTTTTTGTTATTAATATTAGTTGGTTTGCTGATAACACTAACTTATATAAGTTCAGTATTGACGATTTTGTAGACTTTATTTCGTCGTGATAAGGGGGATATTCAAATGTCTTTTTGTATGAATGGCCATTGGTCGTGTCGGATGTAACGTTATCCGGCCTAAAGCCACGGTTCCTTTTGAAGGGCCCCATTGATTTACAGTTTATCGGAATTTCGTCTGGTTTATATGGGAAATCCATACAAATGATGTGTGTATTCTTAATTAGTCCTACATTTTAGGCTCGTTGTTAATTATCAATTTAAGTTTGAAGATTAAAGCAAGATGAATGTTTAAGTTTAAACAGTGAAGAGGTTAACACAGATCTAATGAGTCCACAGGTTACTCCAAACGATGGAATAAGTAAACACTAAATCGAAAAGCATTATTGTAATATTTTAAACGTTACACCAAAGCATGTAATTACTGACCATAAAGTAGGCAATGTACCTACGCTAATACTGTACCGACTGGCTACCATATCGAAGGCCTCTAAACAACCTTTAATTACCCCAATCGTAATTAAAACTAACAATCATCATGAAGATCTTTTTCTAATCACCGCTATTACTGGTATTCTAATCAGCCGTACTTGTTTGACAAATTATCATCAGTTTTTATTGGATGAAGAAATTGAAACAAGTCAACATTGCTAATTTAAAACTCATTACCTCGCTTCTGGTCACGGGGAAATCAATTAATAATCCGTAAACTTACAAGTATTAGGTAATATTATACGTAAAAACTAACAGGTGTTTGGGACGAACCTTTTTATATAATTTCCTATCGGGTATGGGAGAAAACTCATCAGAGTTCTGTTATTGATAATGATGTTTGACCATCTTTCAAAGATTAGATTTTTATACATCCGTCATACTTTTATGTTCTTACGACCTATTCATTTAAAGTAAAGAAGAAACATACCTACATTTGTCTACATTTCCAAGACAACCATCAACAGGATTCATAACTACAAAGACATAACTTTCTTCTAATATATAGACAATGCAATCCACTTACAAACAAACAAAAAAATAAATTAATCAAATATTGTGAGAAACCTCACCTTCTTTGCATTCAATTGGATATTTATCCATTTCAATATTCTTGACTAACCAGGTAATTACAATTTATAGTAGGTAATAATTGGAATTAGTTTCTTTCTGCTTTAAGACGTAATGCGATAATCTAATAAATTCCAATTACTTTACAAACGTGGTCAGGTAGCAATGCAGTGAGTATAATATTGTAATAATTTTTTTTAGGCACGTCATTCGACTTCTGTTTGAAAGTTTAAGCTAGCTTTTGGTGCATGTAGGTTTTATTTATTTATTATTTATTTATACTTCATGTACAAAGGTACAAAGGCGGACTTAATGCCTTAGGCATGGCATACTAGTCAACCAAGGGGATGAAGAGATAACATGGCAGGTGCATATGAGAAAAAAAAATATTAAAAAAGTCAAAAAGAGATAAACTTACGAATATATAAACTACCGTACCGTACTACCGTTTTATACTGGGTAACTTTTTAAATTCATCGGTATGTAGTTTTTGAGTATCACTCATCAATCACCACACATCTGAAATCGCCAACCCGCCTTGAGCAAGCGTGATGATCAATTCTCGTGCCTTCTCTGTATGAGAAGAGGTCTTCGCCCTGCAGTGAGACAATGATACTCTGCTGTTATTTTTTCTATCCTTTTCTTTAAATAAACGCATCATCATCGTCATGTTAACCTTTAGACGCCCACTGCTGGGCATAGGTCTCCCCCAAGGGGGGGTTCAGCCGTAATCGCCATGCTTGGCCGATGCATGTTGGCGATCGCAGTAGGTGTTATGGTTCTCAGAAGGACACTGCTGCCCATCTTCTGGTCAATATCCCTCTGTCGCCTTCTACGACACCCACGGGCAGAAACGGCGTGGTGCTATTCGCGGCCGGCACCACACGGCTAAACGCAATCACATAGATTTATGTCGGATATAGACTTCTTTTAAGTTTCGACAAAATCATCGGTTATTTAGGTCGTCCTCGGTTCATCTGTTCGTTGGTCGCTTGCGGTCACCACTCGAAGACTCGTTTTTTCCAATCTGGAACTCATTATAATGTCGATTCCAGGTCAGGAATAAAATGCATTATTTTTCTCTGTTTCGTTTTTTAATGTAGGATTATAAACATTAATATATGGGCCTGTAGCTCGTCCTCTTTTATAAAAGTTTGGCTTTAGCTAGAGTAGATTTCAGAATTAAGCCAAGCGTGACAGAGTGACAAACATGCATTCATCCAATCATCCATCCTCACCTACTGACGCGTTTATAATAGTACAGTAGGACTAAAATTGTTTAAAGAAAATGAAGGACTGTGGATTAAACATGTATGGAATGTATTTTCTATTTTTTGGGGTAAAGAAGAATGTCTCAAATAGTATTTTTTGTCTCCAGTCTCTCGATTGAGAAAAGAATAAGGAGAAATAAATGGACTACTACATTTTGTCGGCAGTTCTCTTGAATGTTATGCACCCAAATAGTTGCTAATACTGTTTCTTGGCCACAATGAACACCACAATGATTAAATTATCAACGGATTTTAAACTGTGACCGATATCTATTGCATTTGGATGCGGATCTAAATTCTATTGGCAAGGCCTTTGATCTTAAATTCCTAATCGGGGTTAAAGTTCCCGTTACAAAAATCTAACAATAATATACTTAGACGAGATTGTTAATTAGACTTCGCAGAGCTGCCGGGGTTTTTGAATTAATAAATCTAACTTCATGGACTTATAGATGACATACATAGTTTTAATATGTCCTTAGGTCATCTATATTTTTTTGATTTTTGTCAGTATAGTCAACGACTTCTGTTTTTTAAATGACTAAGTTCTATCTTTAAAATCTGGATAAGCTTTCCAAGTAAAATCTTGAGTTAAAAAATCTTGATTTCCAAATGCAAAAATGCCCTTTGCTGATTCACCTCATCTACATTGCACCAGTTTGTTCAGCAAGTTATAAATTGCATCACAATAACGATGGATAAAATGTTTATAATGTTCTACTATTATCGATATTCTATCATTATCTTGCAATCTCAACTGATTATGGTTTACTTAAATAACAATTTAAGTACGAAACTCATTGGTGAACTGGTTTTTCTGCGGTTAGTGTTACGCGAATCAAATTAGCCTGTACGAACACTACGAACAATCCACATTTTTAACTGTAAGGAATCTTGATCTATTTATTAGTAATTTGAAATCTGTCGTTAGCTGTGGTCGTTGCACATTAAGGCTATTTCAATGTAAGGCTTTGTTGTGCTAACACGTGCCCTCGATTGTGTCCAATACGTTTTAAATAATCGCGCATTTTTCCTTTCCATTATTTTTTGTGTCACCAACCTTTTCAAGTGGCATTGTATCAATACCGTTTGAATTATCTATCATAAATGTTTAGTAACACTTTTAATCTACTACTGCCGCGTTTAATTTGAAATCTACGAAAGTGAAAGAAAATCCAAAATGATGTTTTACACTTCCAATGGGGTAAGTGAAATTAGATTACGAAACTTGTTTTTTTTAAATATAAATAAGCATTATCTAAACAGATCGACGTAAACTGTAACAGGGTTGGAGAAAACCACAAATCAAAATAGAAGAACATAGGAACAGTTTCTTTATCGTTGACTAGGAACGTAATATCCGCAGTTATTAAAGCGTGTCAGTAATAATCGATCAAATGTAGCTCGGATACGACTTTTACCGAATAAAACGATAGTGATGTTTATAAATATTCGCCGAGTGAGCTAATCCATTATCGCGGATTATTGTTTGAAGCGATAACTAGCTTACGCGGACTACGTATGGCTGTTATCGCGCATTACGGCTCCGTTCTGGCCAACTTTGATAATAATGTGTGCTATGATTGATTTTTAAAATCGATTCCGATCATACAGTTGATTGTATCAGTAAAAAGTTAGCTCTTATTGCAATCAATGGGTGAAAGTGATTACCATAATGTATCGCTAAAGGCAATGTGCGTTAAAAAACTAAAGAATTTCACCGCAGTTGTACTATTGTTATGGGTTTTTATCAAGATGAAAAAAAAAATGATTTAGTAAGCTTCTAAAGTGAACAGATGAATAGATAGTCGATCGATATAGTTGATTTGGTTGTTATAGGTTACTGAGCTGGGTGAATAGAGGTTAAGTCGGTAGTTGGTTTATTCTAGCTTTATTGTTCGGAAGTCTAGGTGCAGCCATCTTATTGTTTAGGAAAAAATATTATCAGTAATTAATTTTTATGAGGCATCTGAAAATTAGGATTTCTAAGTTGACCAAAAAGATAATTATACATTAATTAAAGTCCGCTTTCACCATTCTCGTGTTAGCAATTTACTAATACTGATTAAAGTTTTTAGTGTAAGTGGGCCTTAGAATGTCAAACGTTCATAAAAACAGATCAGGGGAGAACTAAGGAAATAAATAGCTTTTTCTCTTTTATCTATTTGTTTGTATATTTATTACAGCGAAGAATTTCACACAATTATTTCTCATTTTCCGCTATATCTAGTTCAATTAACATGAAGCCTCCGCATTGTTTGCCGATACGTGTACGAACATCTAATACTAGAAATGTATAACAAAACATTTTGTTGGACCGTTACTGATTCCAGATGATGACTTAGATGTTTCGAAAACGAAATAAAAAAGGGTATAAGCACAATTACGTCTACAGACGGCTACATAGAAAGTGGGCGCGTGCCAGAACCTGACAAAAACTGCTGAGAGGTTTTAGAAGATAAATAATCCGTGCAATTAGACACGTACGGTGTGTCAGGTGAAATATTCCGTGGTTCAATTTGCGCTGGAGTCGACACAATGCGTCGGAATAAACTAATTACAGTACCACGCGCTACCGTTCTCTTTTTTCAGCCTATATCATACCGACACCTCGCCATTTGACAGGTTCCCATTTTTTTCGATATCATATCAAATTTAATAATGCTGACTCCATCTTTCACACATTTTGTCGCAGCGTGAGAAAGGTCATTGATCATAAGTTCCGTGAAATGAACATTACTTACGGATGCGCAGGCCGCAATTGAGCGCAATTGATTGGATATTTTTTCGCTGGCTCATAAAATAGTCTAAGTGTATGCTGGACTATTCGGCGGCAGGCGTTGCCGGCACGCGCTGCGCTCGCGCCGTTTACGTCGCCCGTAATAGGCTCCATCTCGCGGATAAAGCAGCGACACCGTTACCTTTCTCAAATCACGTACACTATTGTAATATCCAATCGCTCAGAAATGAGATTGCGGCTAACAAGTTATTTACATTGACGTTTTAATATCGAC
The DNA here is from genome assembly GCA_947361185.1 of Charanyca ferruginea. Taxonomy (NCBI): domain Eukaryota; kingdom Metazoa; phylum Arthropoda; class Insecta; order Lepidoptera; family Noctuidae; genus Charanyca; species Charanyca ferruginea. The sequence goes on along the minus strand of OX376058.1, from coordinate 21,454,890 downwards.
ACCGGCTGAAAAAACTATTTAAAAAGGTAATTATAATGTGGTGTCTGTAATAGCCAGCGTACGCGCCGGCACGCCGCCTTTGTGACGTAGCTAAGCTCCGAGATTAATTTTGGCGGCACAATGAACCAGTTTATAGTCAATAATACATGCTTTAATAAGTATCAGTTGCGATATTTGTTTGTCAGTTTGTCAATTCTGAAGTTTCGTAAGCGAGCGCGCGACGCGACGTGCCAAGCTGCAGGGGCTGACTCGATAGGATCTTTATTACGCTTGTTTTTTGAGAGGAAAAAAATGATTAATATAAGGGATCGGCGCGGACGGATAAGTAGTTGAGATTGACGGAATGACGCGAGGTCTGTGACCGGGGGAGGGCGAGGGGCGCGGGGCGCTGCGAAAAGCCGCGAGGCCGCATTGCGTTGGCGCAGCCAAAAACTAACCATAAATTACTGGCTACTTGCTGGACCGCTGACTACGACACGCGCGGTACTTTTTTACTGGTCCTCCGATCCTGTTACAACGTAAACTTCTCACGGACATCAGATCATTATAGGTATATCTTTAAGAAATTGCTCTGAGTAATGACGTTCGAGAATTATGAGTTACGGCTTGAGTCGTATTTCATGAGAAGGTTTGTATTAAGACATTGTCATCTTAATCGTGACTCGAATCATGTCAAAGCAAGTTTTTGTTCCATGCGTTTCCTAAAATTACTTGTTACCGTTCTTCGGGCATTCATTTTCTTATTAATACCTAACGACCATCCTTTTAAGAAACTGAATACAGACGAGTACGGACTCATAAATGTGGAATTTCGGTAGCCCAGGGCTTGACAGGGTCGAATTAGGAGTTTACAAATGCAGTTTACCGACAACGTATCCTTAAGTGGTAATACGATGTTTTTCTTTATTTTGATACTTATGTAAGTTTTCGATTCGCGATTTTTTTATTATATTCTGGTTTAGGTAGGTAATTATGGCACAAGGCAACGCTGTTATTGAATCGAAGCTCTATGTACAAATAATGTAGAGACTTACTTCGTAGTACAGACAGCGTCATCAACTGGTTACCCCCTATCCAAAGAAATTTTAATGCGTGGGGGGTAAGCAGTTAATGACGTTGTCTGTACATACAATGAATTAATACAGAATCACGTAATCTAATCTAAAGTAAGGTAACCTAAGGTAGTCATAAGATGAGAGTTGTGATTCACAACTCTACTTTAGATTGACCTACATATGTATTAGAATTACAATCTAGTAGTTACAATTAATTCATGTAGAGTCATGTAACCTATTATAGAGTCAAGTAATCTAAGATAGAGGCATAGCTCTAGCTAAGATAGACTACATAATATATGTAGTTACTTAAAATTACAATGTATTAATTACAATGAATGAATTTAGAATCACCTAATTTCTAAAAGTCTAGAATGACGTAGAAAAATAATGGAGCAGAATTTATATTAATGAAATGTGGGAAATCAGTGTTGACTTCTACGTTTAAGTCCGCCCCTGTGTTAAGTTAAGGGTGCGTGCAAATCATTGCGAACGCCTACAAGTATCGGGCGATCATGATATAGGTATTTAATAATAATACATAAGTAGCTAAAGTAGCCAGTGTTAATACACGACCCGGGAACGATGCCACGCTTTGACAAGAAATAATCGTCTGTAATCGTCTGGTGCTTCCATAATAATACGAAAATAAAATAGCAATACGGGTGCTCGGCTACTCCTTAAATATTCATTATACTGAACATATCAGACAAAGACTGGCCGCTGCCCGCCTTTCTCCAAGGGAAGGCGACGCTCACTCTAGCGATTACGACTTTTTTTTGCCCCCCTCATTATGCAGATTCTGGCGAAAAAGGAATAAATTTAATAACACGCGTTCGTGCGCATGCGTTATCGAACGCACTTGCTTCTGATAATCTGCGCGCGCGGCTTCGCGCAATTACAGTCGGTCGGGAGAGCGCTCGCGCAAGCCGCGCCAACAATACACAATACATTTTTAGGGTTCCGTACCTTCAAAACGAAAAAACGAAACGCTTTTAGGATCACTTTGTTGTCCGTCTGTCTGTCTGGCTGTCTGTCCGTCGGTCTGTCAAGACCCTTTATCTCGGGAACGCGTGGAGGTATCGAGTTGAAAATCAAAGCATATACTCAGGTCTATAGTCCCTTGAAGCTGTGACTTCTAAGTTAACGTAAAAAAGATACGGCCGTTTATGCCGCAAAAAGCGTATATTTTGACACTCTCAAGGGAATCAAAATTTATAGGGTACTTTCCGTTGAACTATGAAATTGGACAAAGTAATATCGTCTATAGTTTCTAGATTTTTCCCTGTACTAGTAGTATGTACTGAGAAAAATCTGAAAACTACCTATACATATTTGCACGGAACCCTCGGTGGGAACCGACTCGCACTTGTCCGGTTTTTTAATTTCAGTTTCACAATATCTAATATGCTACCATTTACAATTGCAATGCAAAGCTTAGGTTACTTAATCCGTCAAAAAATGAAAGGTGTATTGCATTTGATTATTCGCTTACGGTAATTGAAATGATACGGTTGTTTCACTACAATGGATTGATACCTATTATTTACTTATGTTGCATGATTAACAACGGAAATGAGATTGGAACTTGACAAATATTTTCTCAGTAATACCATTTCTGGGTTACGAAATTGAATTTTTTATGATGACATATTTGTGAAGGAGATTTAAAACGTAATTTCTAACTGTAAGTGTAAAGACGCGCGTGGAATTGCATGTGTGTCTTCAGTTTGCGGCGGCCTAATAAGGATAATCTCCGCACCTGAGGAGTGCAATTAATAATGGGCGGGGGAGCTTACATCTCGTGGGATCTGCCAACTCTACTAAAGATTACTACTCACACGTACGCGACGGTGGAGAATTAATTCGGTAATCACTCAATTACTAATGCAATGAGGCAGTGTAATTTATGTACTTAGCGTATGTAGTAGATAAGTAGCATGGAAACCAATTATTGTTTCAAAAACAATAATTGTTATTTCAATGAATAAAACTTGTTTAATAGAATGAATTGTTTATTCGCTGTTCAATTGGTAGCAATTAATGTTTTTGATTTAGGAATTTAAAAGAAAATATAATTGAGAAAATTATCGTATCAAATTCTGATAATGGCTATAAGAAATCCATAAAATATTACGAGAAATTTAATTGAAGGTATTGTCTCGTTATTTAAGGATTGTGGTAGGAATTGCAAGTGGCCGGAGAAGCGGGGCCTTCGGATCGGTGGCCGAGTGGCGGATCAAGTCGCAAACAGCCAAAAACTGGCCCCCGCGCCTTAGCCTTGAATGGTTTAGCCCTCTGGACACGAGCAAATAGCTGACGTGGCCCGCGGCCCGCCGCGCCTTGCATACACAATGTGCGAGCAACGAGACACAAGTGCAGTGGAGACGACACTTGCTAAACTTTTTCGACAGTCCACCTTCAATCACTGAAATTCTTAACACTGTTTGCTATCTGATGATCGATATTGATTGTATATCCTGATCTATAAAAGGCAATCACAACGGTTTTCTATTATTACCGCTCAAACGGAACAATGACTATGTGAGATACGTCAAAATCGGCTGGTCGTCAATCGCTCGGACAACAATACGTGTCTAGACGGAATAATCTATAAGAAATACTCATCTGAAATCAAATACGAACAAAAAGCGTCTTGTCTAGATTCTATAGATTGTCTTGATGAGAGTGTTATCGACAATGACGTCTTATTTTCGTTACAAATTTATTTGCATGAAATCGTCTCGACAGTCGGCTGTGCGAAGCCAGTAATGGAGTATTTCGTATTTGCTTCATTTTTTATTTTTTGCCGGTTCGATTACGCGAACGCGATCTCCTCATCATTCTCGGCGAAATTCGGGAGCGTCTCACCCGTCGAGCCTCGAGATATTAATTATTGATTGACGATAAAGTATGCGTAAATAATGTCTGCACGATATGTTTATAATCTGACTTTTTTCATTGCTCGTATCGATGAAATTTGATAGGGACTGGTTTATCGTGAAAATTATAGTTTACCCTTCGCTCATACGATGGTGCGTACTTTCGAAAAGTCATCAATTAAACTGTACTCGACTCAAATTCTTGATCTTCAAGCCAATTATTAAGCTTCAACATTTATTACCTTTCAATTTCAGTCTCTATTCTCTATATAAAATATTTCAGACAATATACCTTTCAAGTACCTTCAACGACGTCCTTAGCCAAAAATACATTAAAGATTGCCATTCACTGATTATTAATCAGAGTAATAAGTGTACAATAGGTTGTTTAATAATTTTTTAAACTACTTTTTGGTCACACAACGTATCGTCAGCTGTCGCTTGCGCTGGCGCAGCCTGAAGAGCCCGAACACCCCACTTTTAATCCACGCTTAGCAAAAGTTACGTCACTACTGCTACTGTGAACTTCACACATTTTTTTATAGTTATACAAGGTAGTGTTCGGTTTTTGTATGTTCATGTAGGTAAATATCACTGTTATGTCAAATTCGTACCTAATAAGTTTTTCAGTAACTAAAAAATTTTATGAGATAATTCCAATAAGTATCAAAAAATATTTTGAAGCGTTTCTGTACGGTGAGAAATTGAGACTTCTCACCTTTTGACTTACGTGGCTATAATTTAAGTCCCAATTTGGGCAGACACGGGACAATCGGTTAGTGTTGAATATGGAATAACATAATTTAACAGTTTACAGCCCCATTCGTTTACGATCGCGATATGCGAAAGATAACACTACACAAAGTTGACGCCGGAAATTCCTATAACTTCATAATTATCCGATCGTTATTTCGCAGTTAACATTACGATTTCTCGAATCGCGTCACTGCATATTTGTGGCATAATTAGAGAGGTTCGTGGTTTTCGCTGTGGCGGGCTAAGTGCGGGGTATTGTGTTTAAAACAAAAGGGGCTGCAAAGACTGTACTACTAGAGTTTAATTTTGAAGTGAGAGTTAGTATTTGAATTGGTTTTAATCGTGGGATAAACAATGGGGAGGGTGCACTGGTGCATGGAGACACGCCCTGCACATGTGTGCTTCAACTGTTCTACTGCGCATACGCACCGGCCGCGGTTTTGTTCCAATCGTTCTTTTTCATAGAATAGATGAGTGTCGTCAAGGGCTCGTTATTCGACCATAATTATAGCTTTGTGACTCATTACACTTTTATTTTATTTCACAATTATGTTGCTTTATGAGCCCAAGTAGGCATTTTTGGCGTATGAATACAGTAAAAACTCATTAAAATTCCTAGGTCATTATTGAAGCGAGGTAATTGAATTCTCAATAATTACTTACAATATTTGCGTTGTTAGCAACCAATTCTAATATAACAATAGCAGCTATTAATCTTTATCACGATAATCTTGCTCATGTATTATTTACTTAAATGTTACGGTTGCAAGGCTATTAGATTATCGATTTTATGTCACACAAAAAACAACTGCATAATAAGGCGCATGTAAATTGTATGTGAACGAGTTATCCCTCCGCTAGGGGTGAGTGATGCGAAACGCGTGAGCAATCATCGCGATCGACTCCCGCGCAGGGAAATGACGGAAATACACACACACACCCGAACGCACAACACACCGTTGGCACACCATAACACCCTACCCCATGTACATATTAGTAATCCATTGTCTATGCAAATAAATATTAATACACCAGACACGTTACGTATGCAGCTCTGTTTTCCACACTTTTTATCGTATTTTTGCGAGAATACAGGGCAATAACACAACACTATAAACTGTATTTTTACTTCATGGTACTGCATAATATCGTTAATGGGGTATTAAGTATAACTATCTATGCAGATAAGTTCGGGTAATGAATTTAACGCTTCTGATAACATCTGCAACTGTAACAAAGACATGCGTGCAGCAAAAGTGTTATCATGTGTGCGTATGCGCCACTTGTCGTGCACTCCCACGCACACCATTACAAACCAAGTTTTTTTTTTCGAATGTAATAATTGTTTTGGTAAAGGAAGTTGCGGACACAAACGGAAAGTAATAACGAAGTTTTTGACCGCACGCAATTGATATTATTACATTCTAAAGTGCAGTGTAGGTATGTGGTTTAATAAGGCTGGTGATTTTGATCTAGCTCACTCAGACGCTAATGTTATTTCATGCGAAAGTGTAAATAGCGTTACGATCCATGAGCACGGACGATAGATAAGCTTTCAAAAAATTATTATCATGGAGTAAACGAAAAAAATTGTAATTACAGGGAATTGCGTTAGAAATTGCATACATTTACTCACGCATCAGTATTAAGTAATTAATTCGCCGCCCGCCTCGCCCTATCGCCCGACGATCTCGCAAAACGCTCTCATCGAACGTACAACAATCAAAGCTCCGTTGTCTACTGTGAAAACAGTAGCGGCACGATTATAATTTGCGGGTAGTTGGGAAACTCGTCACAGTCGCGCGACTTGTTTATCGATTTATCGGCGGATGCGTTGGCGATTAACATCGGCAGGGCTGACCGTTACACAGCGTAAGTTTTTCGCGAGAAAAAAAAAAACACAATTATAATAATGATCGTCCTAGTATGGGATGGCCTGCGCTTGTTTATGCAAATGTATTTACTAATTAGGAGGGAAATAATTTTCAATGTAGTTTGCATGTTGTTGAACGATGGAAAAAACTATGCAGTTTCTTGATGGGGTACCGACCCGATCATTGTCACTGGCATACATAATTAGCTGGGTAGAGTTGACTGATCTATTGTAATAGCAAATGTATCGATGACCGGTCATTGATCGTATCGACCCCATTGATATACACATCGACGTACTCTTGTAGATGTTTATCGATATTTATTTTATATCGATCCCTAAATTACGTAGTAGCCCCCTAATCTGAATTGATGCATTTCTTGGGAACAATTCTTAGACCGTTACGCATTATAAGTCCCTTGTTTGTCGAACTCTACGGCTTTTTAAAGCGGCTTAAATGTGAATAGAGGGCCAGGAAGTGAAGTAAAGGGTTCGTATAGAATGGTTATCGGGTACTTAATCTCAGCGAGCAAATTAGGATTAATTGAACTTTTTCCTTTTAGCTCTGCGCGTCTTTGTGTTCGTGCGTAATTCGTTCAACGTGTCACTCAAGGAAGTATATGGAGTGGATAATATAATCGAATAACCGTCTTCAGTTTCAGCTTTGAATAGGTATTTAAAGGATCCTTTTATTGAAGTAGATCTTCTATATCGCAAAGTTATTTGTGTCATAGATTATACGTGACTTAGAGTGCATGGTTCCACTCTAAAACTAATAATCATTAGATTAGATAATGATAGCAATAAACGCTTATTTCGCTACTGGTTTAGCAAGTCATCAACATTCATAGACAATCATTTGTAATGAGTATTTTTGAACACATACCTCATTGTTGTTGCAATAGGAAAGTTAATAAAACTGCATTGTTTCTTTAAGTTCATGATTGAACCGTTTCTTAGTTAGTCCAGTTATGATGGCAATAATTTTGTTTAATGTTAAGTTTTATGAAGTCGTGAAACGATGTATTGTAAAGTCAAAGTCGATTACAATAAATATTTTAGCAAAGCTTGAATTAGAATTCTAGAATCATTTATTGCAATTTGCTAATCTAATCTATTCATCTTCTTTTTAACCGACTTCAAAAAGGAGGAGGTTATCAATTCGAATGTTTATATTTATATATTTTTTTTTTTTTTACCTAACTCTGTCATATGTAGACGGATTTGCAAAATTCTATTTTTTGTTCGAAAGGGGGTTATTCCGAAAAGGGCCCATATAAATTTTATCAAAATTGGTACAGCCCTTTTTGAGAAAATCAATAAATTCCCAAAAAACCTTACTTAGACGACGTTTTAGTTTCTTCAATCACTGGAGGACTTACAATCTTTTTTAAGTGTGTTGCCGTTTCTTAATGGATTTGGATGTTAAGGCAACACTAAAAAGCGAAAAATAAAAAGTTTTTTTCAAAAAAAAGAAAACCGCCTTTAAAAACTTAAAAGTGATAAATTACTTTAGCACTGAACACACATTACTTTACTTTCGGAAGTCGGTGGCAATACAAAATAACAAACACAAAGCCACCGCCACTGACTTCCGAACGTGCTGCAGTACTACCTACTCCTTAAGTGAAAGATGCGTACGGCTAAGAAGGTACTAAAAACTGAGATCACGGCTTATGTATAAAAGAAAACAGCTTAAACATGCATTTATGTTCACGTAGCTCTGAATATATAAATCAGCTGATATTTTTTCATAATTTCAAGGTTGCTTCATAATGAAGAGTTCAAAGACTCCTTCTCAGGTTTTAGGGTAATTTAAATTACACTTTCTATGTATAAAAAAGAAAAAAGCTGGTGATATGAGGTATTGTACAGAAGCCAGCATAATAAGCTACAACAATCTGTCAAATTTCTTTGATAGATTTTCAACTTTATTACACAAAAGTAAGGTTCATATTCATTTAGGAAAAATTTGACTGTTTTGTATGGCTAGATGTGTTGGCGTCTGTACATGATCATCATCCGTTGCTACAGTATCATCAGGCTCCTTACAATAATCATCTGCAACAGCTTTAGTTTGTACAAATCTCCTAAAGTGTTTCAACCACTCCTTTAATTCCACGCACAGTGCGTCAGTATTAAGGGGCGAGGGGGTAGGTATCTATAACCCGATGGCGGTTAGGATCCCTCAGGTGTGACGCGACGGAAGCCCGCTATCATTAAGCTACCCACATGTAGTGCGTGTACGCACACACGTACCCGCCGTGTTTATGCGATATCCTTCTGTGTGCGATGGGACGGATTACGCGATGAGCTTTTTGTTTGTATTAAAGTTTTGTGCTTTTTTTTCTTTTATCGCTGGCCGGTTGCAGAAGTTTGCTTGGATTTGAAAGGCTGATTATTTATTCCTGAGCACCTTCTGTCAAGAATTTGAGCAGTACATTTACTGAATCTGATTTACCTACTAAATTTAAAAAAGAGGTCCTGTGCGTTGGTGTCTGGGATTAAAGCAATTATATCTTTTTTAAAGAGTTACTTGTTCTTCTTTATATTCCCTACTTGCTCTTTACGTTCTTTTTCTACTTCTTTTGAATTAGAAACGCAGTTCTTGCTTCGCGTACAACTTCTATCTGTCATCTATCTGTCATTAAAGTCCATCAAAACATATTTCCACCAAACTTTTCATACTATATTCTTCTTTAATTTTTAAACAGAGAAAATTAAAAGAAATCTTGCTTACTCATGTTCTTCTCCTCATACTTCTCCATCAAGCGACGTATAAACTTTACATTCTTCTTTATAAACAGCTGAAATAAAACTCGTTCAGTCTAATCCCAACCTGTGCGCACATATCCGTGGATCCGGGCCTCCGGGGCGACACAGCCCGCTAGCCACCCGGCGAACAATAAAATGTGTTCGCGACTAAATATTACTATTTTCACTGCGTTCCGATACACTTAATCGCTTCGAATTGATTCGTTTTTGCACTATCCTGCATACTTTATTGCGTTTAGCCTATGTTTATGCGTAATTGTTTTTATGACTGGCAGCCGTTTCTTTTTCTTTTTGCAGTTTAATGGTTTTGCAGTTTAATGGTTTTGCAAATTCGGTTCTGTTCATTTCATTCTTAAATATTTACTACTCAAAGCAGGATTCCTCTATAAAGCTGATCCTTCAGCTTTTTACGCAATTATGACCTCACTCAATTACCTACTTTTATTGCTAAATAAACTATCAAGTTTGGCTTATTTGTCTATGCCCTGTTTTTTTTTCGTTTTCAGTATATAATAATAGTTTTCTGAATTAAAATTGTATTTAATTATCATCGCTACCACCATTATATTGTTTACACACCACAAAAAGGTCCGTCGCGCGTCGCCTACAAGGTGTTTGCAATTAGTCTGCTATCGTCTGCGATATCTATGTAATTACCTATTACATTTCTCCCCCATCTTTCAATTACACCACCGATCACTATACTTATTATCACCATTCGACACGAAGCGGGTTTTCAAGATACGCCCACATGAAGATTCTTTCTGAAGTCAAAAGTCGAAACATAATTCAAGCATCTAAAAATGTATTTGCAAACGTACCAGGTTATTAAGCACAGGGATTAAATTTTCGTCGATTTTGTCAACGTTTTGTACCGTTGACACACCTCTACAAAAGATACGATCGATCACGACTTTCTCTTTGTTCATTTTATTGTAATACTCGGTATCATATCCACACCCAAGTATTAGATTTTGTATAGTAATAAACGACGTTATTTTTCATTGTGAAAAATTGTTAAGCCCAAACTTTTAGCTATTTATGTACATTAATTAGGTAATTTGAATATTTGTACAGATTATCCTCTTGAATTGTCAAATAGATGATTTATCTTGTGATGTCATAAACATTGTTAGTGAGAGACAAATTAGCTTCGAGTGTGCCATCTAATTAATACGAGAGGCATAGGATTAAAGCGGGTTTTTGTTCAGTACGTGGTCACACTTGAATGTACGTTTGTTTACAATTTCAAATTCTGTTTTCTTTGTTGTTATTCCCTTATGGGAATCATAGCGTTCTAGTTTTTGTTACAGGAATCAATCAGTATCAACAGGTGCGTTCATCGGTAATATTTACAGCTTTTCCTGAAGCATTTTTTCTGAAAAGCTGTTCTGAGTCCTATTACGGCTGTTCATGTTCCTATTTTATACAGTTTCTCAATTTCTCTAAACCTATTGTTGTATTCGTTTCGCCGTCATGAATCATCTGAATGTCTAGTGTATAACAAACAATATCCCAATTAGTGTAACCTTTACCAAAGTATCTATAACATATTAGCATAAGCCCGCGACTTCGTCCGTGTAAATTTTGCAATAATGCGATATAGCTATAGCAATCAGGGATAACATAGCTCCCTATTGGTGAAAGAATTTTTGAAATCAGATAAGTAGTTTCTGAGGTTACCCTCTACATACAAACTAACAAACCAATTTTACTTCTTTATAATATTAGTATAGATAAGCGTCATGGCTTACATTTGGTAACCTGTCCATACCAGCGAGTCCTTGGCAACCCTTCTGTGACACAATTCCGTATATGCTGACATCAGAAGCTCGGATTGCCGATAGCATAAGTGGCTATATTTAGAATCTGTGCTACTGATTAATGGACGTTTTAGTGGGGCGTGTGTCGGTTATGGCTAAGTCATCTCACGTCTACAATTGACACCGTAACCCCAGGCTTTAAGACTATCTTTCATCACCACCAATTTAGCAATTGTCCACGAAATATAGGAATCAATGGTCATGATTTATATTTGGGTGCTTGTATGGTGGGGATTAATTTGCTTGTAGAGTACCATTTAGGCACTTAACGTGGCCTATAAAGCGTTTCGGTAAAAAAGGTGTGCGTGGTGGCAATTTAAAATTTGTTAGCTTATAATATTTGTTTTCCCTTTGAACCTAGTTGCTTTAGAAACTAAGGGTGTTACTACACCTATCGATCGATCATCGATCGATGCCATCAGTCGACATCGATCGACGTTGATCAATTGGTGTGGTAGCTTTGACTGATCGATGGATACCGTTCGACTAACTAATCGATCGATTTCCGGTCGATGGCATCGGTCGATGTTGATCGATTATCGCTAATAACAATCAAGCAGCTCGATCAACGTCGACTAATCCATTCTACCATCGATCAATCGGTTGGTCTGGTAGAAACTATCGATAAACGTCGACTAACCCGTTCTACCATCGATCGATGCCGTCGATCGACGATCGATCGATTGGTCTGGTAACACCAGAAAAAAATGCGGATATTTTCTTAGAAATTATTTTACTTAGTAATTGGTAGCTTTCGCCTGCGACTTCGTCGGTGTGTCCTTACGACACCCCATTCGTCGCCCAACCTTCGTAGATAATTCCTTTTTCTATTAGTAAAAACTATACGAAAATGTGTACAGTATAGTAACTGAAATTAGAACGGACGAACACAAATTCACTTTCATTTATAATATGTAAATAAGTAACCTAATACATAGGTACAATGTATGTATAGGTATACTGTTATTATAAAAAAAAACAAAACTACCGCCTTCAAAAATTAAAAAGTGATAAATAACTTCAGAACCTTCAGAACAGAACACACATTACTTTAGTTTCGGAAGTCGGTGGCAATACAAAACAACAAATAGAACAAAGCCACCGCCACCATTATATGGGACCATTTCGGAATAAACCCCTTTTGAACAAAATAAGAATTTTGCAAATTCGTCTAATGACAGAGTTATGCCCGAACATACATAAAAAAAAACAAACACCGAATTGATAACCTCTTCCTTTTTGAAGTCGGTTAATAATACAAAAGAAATATCTTTACTTATTTATCCAGAAGCTAGGTTTCTTTAACCCACAAATCAGTCTCTGTATCGCCGTACTACTGTTGAATTCCTATTAAAAATCAAGATATCTAATTCATAGCATAATGCGGTCGTATATCATGTTCGTCATAACTAACACGCATAATTAGGCAGTAGCATGGCGGTTGAAACGCACAGATGAATAAAGAAATGACAATTTTTTATTTTATTAATATGCAAAACTGATACCGTACGCAAGTTATAAGCGGGTAGCGAGACGACGAAATTCATACTTCCATAAATCAATACTTCCATACTAATATACCTATATATTATGCGAAAGTAACTCAGTCTGTAACACTTTCACGAGGAAACCGAAACGGCTAAACCGATTTTGATGAAATTTGGTATGAAGATAGCTTGAACCCCGGGGGAGGCTACTACTCTTTAATCCGCGACTTCGTCAGCATCCAAGACAATTGACATTCACACGGATATGGTCGCGGGCATAAGCTGGTAATTTATATATTTTTGCAAGGTACAGTTTGTAAATACGAGTACTTATTTTGCAGTATACTGCAGTTGGCACTCGTGTTTGATTTCCGCACGGCACAAATAATTATGTGTACGGCCCCCAGGCAGTTCCGGATCGCACCCACGATACAGGACATAATCCTAGTGCGGACATATTTTTCGGTCTAACGCAATAGATATTACGATAAATAATTATATCCTGAGAAATTTATTCGTGTAATATTTGTGAGGTCATATGGCTATTTGTGTTTATAAATCGATACATTGAAGTGGTTCCTTAAACTCGATATTGTGCTAAGCATTAATGCTGAATTGGATTGACTTTTACATAAATGACGCTATTATAGGTAGACATGTGATGTTATATCCATATACTGGCGTACGCAAGATCTAGTAGTCAATGACAAGGTTTGTCATACTTGCAAAAGTTTAATAATAATAATATAATATATCATTTTTATAAATAATATATCTTTTTTTTTAAACTAGAAGCCGACCCCATGGTAGTTGGCGAAAGGCTAGGCAGATGATGATGATAATTAAATAATTATATTTTTTTAGTTCTTCCGTTTATCTTGTTGTTTTTTTTTCAATGTTGAGTTTATTTCCGTTATAATCTACGTTAACCCTCCCGTGCCAATTTATGTGAATCCGCCGGAAAAATCGCGAGAAAAACAGTAATTATTACAAGTTTACGTATTTTTAGTTGGTGTGCTTATGAAACGACATTTAAGTAACAAGATTTTTTTTTTAATCAAACCGCTAGTCGCTTTGTTTCTGCACCACCCACGTTATCTGCAATTACTATGCATCGCACGGACGCCGTGCTAAACATGTTAGGCACACAAGTTTAGTTAATAGTTTACGAGCTATTTTTACTATATGTATCAATATCACATGCCCCATAGAATGCCTAATATGAAAATGAAAACCTCCGCCTTCCTACTAATGTTAAATTCCTAATATTGATTAATGCCACAAGTTTATTTTTCCATCGTTTTAAATACTGATCGGTTGAACAATTTGTCTACACTTTTCATTAAACCTAAATAGGTTTAGGAAAGTAGACTGTGATATCGAGATTTAATTAAGATCTAAGATTGCGTAGAAATAGCTTAGACGACATTATCGCGTTAAAATAATGAACAATATACTCACGTAGAGCTAAATAATTACATCGAATGTAACTAGTTCTAGAACTCAATGTGGTCGTAGAAGTAGATTATGTACGCATCGTTTGTGTTTTCTGAGAAACTTGACAGAAGGCAGGAGTTACTTTGTAGTGTTAAATAACTGTTAGATGACATGGCCGACATAGGAATTGCAGCGAGATTGTCTGTCTGGGAAAAGTCTGCGCGTCTTGTCCAAACGTAGCGCGTAACGCAATCCTGCCGTGCGTACAAATATCCCTATTTGCGGTTTAAACTTAGAACAATAGATTACTGGGCGACGTTGTACGATCGTCCAGTTATCTGTACCGACCGGCGGATGCGATAGTGGTAATAGCGGTTACTATCGAGCAGATAGATTCGGCTCCTATCGGCCCTACATGGGAATTTATACTCGTGTGTATGTGTACATTCGTAATATACATAGTTGTTTCGTTATACGAAATGTACCATAGTTTGAGATAAGAAGCCATGGCTTTATGATCCCTGTCAGCAACATGTTTCGGAGATTAAACTGTAATAATAAAGTGAAAATGTTTGCGATATTTCATATTATTTACAATGTTACTGTGTTAAGTGTTGTTCGAATTCCTTTATTCCTGGTTATATTCGCGATGCATTGAATTTACAATATCAATTACTTTTTTGATGAGTGACAAGAGAAGACGAGTGACAGTTAATATAGAGTCGACAAACAAAAGCTTATCGGGCGCTTTGTTCCGATAGGCGTCAAATCGTTGGAGTCGTATCAAAGCTGTGTATATCAAAGCTCGTAGTTAAAGTTCAACGCACAAAGTGCATAATCGTAGTAATCAGTTGGAGCCAAATGTCATCGACCCACTTATCTCGTCCGTCCATCCCTTTTACAATTACAACAACAAATGAGTAAGAGTCGTGCACCGATATGCGCATGCATCGATACTGATGCAGAGGAATAAAATCCTGTGTGAACGAACTCTAATCTCTGTTTTGTGCTTCCAGACTCCGACGAGATGTAAACGTGCGTGCGCACTGATAGATCGCTAGTTATACGTTGTGTTTCAATCGGTCGTCTCATTCGGTTTGTTGATCCGAGTTTTATTGAGTAATCCGATACCGAAAGATAATATGTAATCGATGAGAGTAGTTGCGAGGATGGAACAACACAATTTTATCGTTCTTAATTAGATTAGCATAACTTATCTCTTTCACAATATACAAGGTGTAACGTCAAATGCGCAAAATCTGAAAATAGTTTGATTAGAATAACGAGCAGAATCAATTGAAGCACTTTTTAATATAGGTCACATTTTTCAAAAAAATCTTCATTATACATGTTGCCCTGTCTATTTATTAATAAGTCAAACCTGCCAAAATAGGTAAACAAACACAAATGGTTGTCGTCAAATTTAAATTTTCTGATACGCGTGTAAGTTATAATAGTTCTTATTTCAATGCAAATACGAGTCTTGGTAAAACGAAAACAGCACATAAAACCTTTAATTTTTTTTAATGATTTTTTTCTTTCAGTTTTAGGTTAATTGAATTAAAAATCATTTGGGGTGTCTGAGGTTTTGCGTCTTTAACGTTACACCTTGTATAAGGATGCGAAATGCAGGCTTGCTGAGGCAAAATGACAGCGCAATATTTATTATACATCACTACTACACCTCTACACCTACAAAGTAGTCTGTTAGTTGTGATGTGCCAAAAATATTAGGTAGGTACAGTACAGACATAATTTTCGGCACAATCACAGAGAGATAATACCAAGTTAACACCTTAACTGCCAGTCAAATAAAACTGAACTATTCTGATTTACTATTTTATTACTTTAAGCCTATACCAAAGCTTGTATTTGGGCGTTCAAAAGCACACCGTCATCAAACACAGGTAGATTCTTCTTTCATCTTTACAAACTGCGTCCTTGTATCTTTACCGTTAAACTGATGATCCTGTTTGTAACAATATTGTTTATAACTTCTTAACTGACGTAATGGGATAAACAATGGCCGAAAAGCAAGCCACGGATATCTCAGGTATTGTTAAGGTGTCATAAAACACAGGTAAAGGCTACCTCACTTGTAGGAACATCTTAATTGCTTTACGTTTCACAAATCCGTCAGCCGACACGTTTGATTTTTTGAGCTTAGTTTTAGGGTTTTATTTCGTGTAAACAATACGGTTTTTTTTTTGTGAAAATAATCGCTTTTAAACCTCCATCTTACATAGAGATGTCATGCACTATTGTCTATCATTTCATTTCTTCAATAACTGTCGGATGTAAGAATATATACAGCTGATAAGTAAACTATATAATTTAATAATTTATCGTCTTGACCTTTTCCTTCATTTGCCTTTAGCTTTGGTTATTGTAATTAAAATCCGTATTTGGTGCGGTAATATTATTTTCATGGCGTAATTTTTATTTTATTTTATTCAAGTCATTGGAAGGGCAGACGCATTTGTCATATCAACTGTATTCAACCCGTATGCACTTTACTTAGAAACTGAACTGTCGAATAATAAGTGCATTGTGTGACCGTATACGTATCACTCGGATTAGTGAGGGGAATACGTAACGTCGATAATTTGCACGCCCAATGAAGCGTGGACAGCGACAGGTGACGGAATTTTTATCGATGGAAGAATTTATTTTACTTTAACCTATCATGTTTTTTTTTTTTGTAATTTTTTTGTACTTAAGAGATTTTAATCAATGCGCCATAGCATATGGCCTAGTCACATTGACTTTTAAGAACTAAAATAGCTCTTTCGGCTTTCTTCTTTCTCTTTATCTAACCAATAAGAGTTTATCAGATGTCCATTATCGAAGGTCCTGATCGCGGTCAACGACTCCATGTGAGCATATCGACACATCGACAGCGGCGGCAGGGCGGCGCGCGCCACGCACTTCCGACGCGACGGATTTGCCGGAATCGGCGCGGGCGCATCAAACGCGTTGCAAAATTCGGACGGAGGCGCGCGCGTGAATCAATTTGAATATTTTTTTCGGTGCCGACATGGGAATGGCTACCTCCCGCCATGGGCATCACACACAATGTTCGCAATACTGTTCAGCGCTCGACTTAACAATTTTTCACACAAAACAAAGTATTTTTATAGCGCATAATCTCAGCATGTAGAAGTTTTATGAGCCCTCCCGAATTTTTGCGTTGACATTATACCTCCATATTACATTCAGATGTTCCTTGTCGAAATTAAGGCGCATATTATTAATTACGTTTGTTCAAGAGAGCACTTGCAAAAAGCTACAATTTAATTACGGAAAAATGTGGCCTCTTATTATTTTTTTCAGTCGGATTCAGTGTATCCGAATTTCGTTGACTTGGAGCCCACACGGGCTTTCTTGCTACCAACATCTCACGTTTTTGAGTAGCCGTAATATTTAAATTGCCGACATAGCTCCTCCGGGCATACCTTGCATGGGAATGTGCGCGGCGGTCGTCAAAACCCGCTTTTACCGAATGCGTTATGCGCTCTTCAAACGTACCGGAGTTAACCGCGCCTTCCTTGTCTAACTCGTCAGCGAGAAACGTCGCAGACAAAGAAGTAATGGTGGAAAGTATGACTACTTTTACTGGACGTTTGCAAGCGCATCCCGCCTAAAATTTTGCATGGATGCGTCGCGCATGCGAAAATGTGTTCGGGCGCACGTCGGCGGCGCACGGACACGTACTCAATATTACCTGCCGATGCATATTAATCAAGGAGGAAGTTTTGTCAACAATATCTAATGTGCTCCGCGAACTCGCGGTGCCATTGATAGCTTTTTTGTTTCATATAAATTCGTTTCCAAAGTAGCTACTTTTATAGACGGCGCCATATTAAATACTGCAATATTGCATAATGTATGACACAGACATAATATTTTATTGAAAAACAATCAGTATGATTGTTCACCAAAGACGGTGCTCTACTATATCTCTATTAGCCGCAAGTGGTTTAACTGGGTTATTCCATTTAAATCGTTCACTACTTGAGTATTAATTAACGATAATCACGATGGCAAATAATCTTCGTGTCGATTACTGTCAGGTTTATTCTTGAAGTGGAAATATCTGGAGTGGTTTATATTGTTTCCTTGATAAACACAATTTAAAAATTCTTTGAATAATGTTATCTATACAATCGTAATAACATTTATAAGTATAAAACGTACTAAGTGCAAAAGTAATTAATATTACTTATGTTGCAATGTAAATTTAGTTATATCCCTCCCAAATGTAATTAAAAAATTAATGAAAGCACTGACATCACTTAAATCCAATTGGTAATGTTGTTTAGTTTATTATTTGTAATAGTAGGTAGTATTCAGTATCTGAAACGTAAAGTATGCGATAAGTAAAGATTTTATCGAAATGACAAAAAAATTGAAACGGGCGTACCTATTTTTAGATTATTGCTATCATTTTTAACCATTTCTGATCTGAATGAGTGTTTTATATATTATTATTTTATTGAGATAACGTTAGATATGAATTCTATATTATTTCATTACCTTGAAATCTCGAAAACAGAACAGCTGTTATTTTTGAAAATGAATCGTTGTTCGTCAGTCTCGCTAAAACTCGAGAACGGCTCGACCGATTTGGCTAATTTTGGTCTTGAAATATTTGTGGAAGTCCAGGGAAGGTTTATACGGTGAGAAAATTTAATAATCAATTGACAGGACAACGTCTGTCGCGTCAGCTAGTTAGATAATAAATCATAATTATTATTTACATAGTATCTCTGAATTCCTAATAGAAAGAATAAAATGAAAATACCAAAAAAGTTTTTTAAAATTTGTATTCAAGATAATATTCAAAAACCAGTAATGACCATTAAAGACAGATGCAACCACCGGAAATCCATATCATTTAAAGATTGTCTGTAGGTAGATAAAATAAAATAAACCGCGGAATAGTCAAACACTAAATATTTCCGTTAAAAAGTGATTCGTGTCATTTGTTTAAACAAGTTTCTTAGATAAAGCACGTTTGGATAATCCGTGCCTCGGTCCCGCAGATATGACGACATATATCGTGTTATATCGACATACGTGCATTATCGCAGTAAGTCGCGGATTACCGCACTGATTTATTTGTTTTATCGGGTTTTGTCGGAATTCACAAAGAGATCGCGACAAGATTGCGCGTGCTTGTTTTTGACTGACAACGTCATTGGATTTATTTTTATCGTATTATATTTATATATCATTGTGCTGTTTTATATGATGGTGGCATTAAGGATTTCTGAGATTGTGAGTGTTAACTAATTCAGTGAAAAGTGTACTGTTTGTGTTAGGTAGAGTTGCTTAGTGTTATTCACGTCATATTATTTGTAGGTCTGATTCATTCACTCATTTCATCTAAAACCTCAAATCTAACTTCATGTCACTCAAAAATGAACATCCACCAAACTCCGATGGTTACAGTTCAATTACAAAGTATTTGTTTTTAATTTAAACCCCAAATCTTCAACATCTACTTAACTGTAACTCGACCAATTTGAAGGCATGCCAATGGTGCGTAACGGTGAATGATAGTGAACCAAATCACACGTTTGTACGTGGAGCAATAACAAAAGCTCTGTGAGGGATCCGACTGATTGCTCACACGTTAGCGAAAGCCGAACAAATTAACTTAGCACTTCGATGCCTAGAAACCATTTGTTTCCAATTTGTGGGTCGCTCGACAATATGCCCTATGTGTTTATCCCGTCCAAAAACAGTGCAAATGACACTAATTACCATCGCCATTGTAGCGGGGTTGTGTTAATAGATTGCTCATACCGCTCTGAATTCTACTAAACCGTATGATGGACTGCCATGTTCAATACACGACGAAATGTTACTCAACTTACAACACATGGATTGAACTATGATTGTTAGCGAACAGTGGTGCTGTTCTCTAGAATGCACTTCGCATGAATGAAATACATACAATCAAAAAGCGAACTTCACTTGTTTGTTATAAATGTTTTTATTTTATTAGTATCTCACCCGGAATTTCGTCCATGTCAGTTTTTTTAAAGATTCCTATTTTTGGATTGAATAGTGGTATAGTATAACAGGCTTGTGTCCGCAACTCCATGTCTCAGCGCGTACCTATTTTGCGTTCTATTAGCCTATAGCCCTCAGAGACAAGGTCCTATTAGCCAAATAATTTCAAGAATAGGACCAGCAGTTCCGAAGATCAGTTTTAAAATATACGTAGGACCATAAATATGGTCGTCGTTTGTTGGGTTTCAAATTAAAGAAGTGCTGCCGCATACTTTATTATTATTATATTTAGCCCGTACTGTCCAACTGCATGGTAAAGGCCTCCCTCAATTCCTTCCATCGGTCTCTACCTTTCGCTACATTTAAATGCCTATTCTTAAGTAAGCCATCCAAGTCATCCCGCCTTCTCTTTCGTGGTCTACCGAGGCCCCGTCTCGCCATTTCAGGGCACCAATTTTGGGATTTACGCATCAATATACTTAGCCACTCGATATGATAGAATATTAACTAAATTACCAAATACCATTACAAGACGAAAATGTTGAAATAGGAAGGTAAAAAAATTAAGTAGGTAGGCACGGGTAGCTTTACAAATAGTGTGTTAAAGCGAACAAATTGACCTATTTCCAATGATTGGATATCGAGTGTTCGAATGACGATGTCAATAGATACGTCACAAATTATATCGAGAACTATGAATCTGAACCTTTTAGTTTGTGTCAGTGTTGTTTGCAAATGTCGTCACAGCTTGGAGTTTGGACTGCCGTTAGGCTGTGGTTTCACTAGCAGATTTTATGAACAAGATTTTTCGTCGCAGTACTGGGGGCCAATTCTCGGTTTTAGAGATGGTGTCGAACTCGAGATAAGTTTCTAATGACGTCATTTTTTCGACAAGTTTTAAAAGTTGCTATTCTGGGGATGTCGAATTCGACATTTGTCGAAGGCTAACGTTAGAGTTCATGTCGAGTGCTTCTGAGCAGTAGAGATGTCATGTCGATTGTAGAGGTTGAGTTTTGGATTGTACACTGTGTTTTCTTTTCTTTAGTTTTTAAATAAAATCCGGCTTGGCATCTCATACCTACTGGAAATTCGATATGAACTCTTTGATTTGTGCATTGTAATTTGTGTACCCACGATTGGATTTGAAACCACTGAAAGATGGACGAGTTTATTAGCATTTTTATCTCGGAGTTGTTGGAAAGTGGCGAGCAACTGGCCAATACACGGCGACAACAGCGCGCTTATCCCGCCGTCGATATTTACGACTTGAGCGAAACAGAAGTCATTAAAAACTTCAGAGTAAATAAAGATTTAATAAGGGTTCTAATAGATCTATTGGCTCCTGTAATTCAGGAAACCACGAAAATAGACCTGAAAACGAAGGTAGGTAAATAATGTCTGCTTCATAATTTTATTAGTCATAAGTAACTGTTCACTAAACTAACCCACCAAAAATACCAATTGCACATCCTAAAATACCTAAATTACTTAGGTATGTGCACCAAATTCTTTCTATTCTTTGGTAGGTATTTGTTGAGTGCGCAGTTATTATTATAACCAATTTTATTATAATTGATTTTTTGTACAACTTAGCTAGGTATTTTTATTTTAAAATAAAGAACTTTATCATTTACCTTCCTACCTAACACTTGGTTATTGTCAAACTGATTATTTTTACACTAAACGTTTCGTTTTATACTTAAATAATTAGGTTTAGTTCGCGTTTTAAACAAAATCATTCATTCACTCATAGCTACCTAAAACGGAACGTGCGATTCTTCATTATGGTAAGATTATCTTCACTCGACTTGATATTTTCGTGACATTTATATGTCTATTTTGACTGAGAATACGGAATTCTGCTCAATTCGACATTTTTTGGTAGAGATAGAGATATTTTTGATAGACATAGAGATAGACTTACAATCTCGAACTCGAGATAAATGGCGAAAATCGAGAATTGGCCCCCTGGTCGTAAAATGTCTCTTTCTAATAATGACGCTTTCGCAGAATGTCTCTTTCGCGAAATGTCGCGCTATTAGACTTAAAAAAAAACACCTTGTTTTTAAACCTAAAAGGCTAAATTTTATTCCAAGTTACTAACGCAACATTATGCGAAAGAGACATTCTGCGAAAGCGACATTATGAGAAAGAGACATTTTACGACCAGTACACATTTTGCGAAAGAGACATTTTGCGACGAAACACATTTATTATCCAGCCAGTAAGTGTCTACTGATTTCTGAAAGAAACTGTTTTAAGAGTAATATCTTTTGAGCCTTAATCTTGCACATTTGTAGGTATATCTTATCAACGCACTTGGAAAAATGGCTGATCCCATTAAATTATTGTAATCGTACAAGATTTTTCACTATCCTGTGACATTATCTCTTCCATCAACCAAATTTGTTTCGTTTCTTTGTTCCGCTGGGATTTCAAGTACCATTTGATTTAGTATCTGCAATATTTCTTCTTATTGATTGAATACGTGATTCTAGTTGTTTGATACTGTTCTTCTTATATTTATAGTGATACAAAAAGTAGGTACCTACTCGTGTACATTCAAACGGGAAAGTACCTACTAATGAATACGAACAACTGAATAAAAAACTGAAAACTGGGTAATGAATGCAACTGATTCTAATAGCACAGGAGTTTTCCTAGTTTAAGCCCAGTTGCAGTTTCTCTAGTAGGTACAGACAGCGTCATTAACTGGTTACCCCTCGCGCATAAAAATCCTCCGAATAGGGGGTAATCACTTGATGACGCTGCCCGTACCTTGCCCATTTGGTTGCCCTGGTTCAATCTTGGCTTAATAAATATTCTGATTATTCTTAAGGGGGTACCGAGCAAAATCATTCAAAACAGTCGTCACTGTTAAAGTGATATAATCAATACTTTTACCATAATTGCCATAAAAAATATGTAATGAATACCACAGTGAATGTGTTAACCGATTATCGTTGGCAAAAAATAAGAATACTGTTTAATTTAATAAACAAAAATACGTAAAGTTGTACAAAAATCTTTAAAAAAATCTCGTATTTAGTTGAGTTTTGTTAGTAAACTGTTTTTTTTTTCACAAACTTGAATTCATATTAATCTTTAACATTCATACTACAATTTGTAGTTTTTACATTTTCGAAATGTCGCTTAGTTATTTTATTATTAATTTTTGTTTTAATTGACGCGCTGTTTTGAATCATACATACATACGTTGCGTATTATTCAAAACAGCGCGAAAAATTAATAATAAAATAACTAAGCGACATTTCGAAAATGTAAAAACTAGAAATTGTAGTATGAATGTTAAAGATTAATATGAATTCAAGTTTGTGAAAAAAAAATACAGTTTACTAACAAAACTCAACTAAATACGAGATTTTTTTAAAGATTTTTGTACAACTTTACGTATTTTTGATTATTAAATTAAACAGTATTCTTATTTTTTGCCAACGATAATCGGTTAACACATTCACTGTGGTATTCATTACATATTTTTTATGGCAATTATGGTAAAAGTATTGATTATATCACTTTAACAGTGACGACTGTTTTGAATGATTTTGCTCGGTACCCCCTTAACATTTAGAATGACACTGAAACATGCATAATGTCAATTGTTGCATAAGACATTTTAGTAGGGAACAGATTTGTCCTCTAAAATATACACAGCGAATTAAAATTAACCTGTATGCAGAAACAAGTTAGTACCTACCTACTTTACCAAAGTAGGTACTAACGAATAATCTCTGCTATGTAAATGAGGATTATTATAAAAGTAAATAACATAATAAATCTGATTTTATGACGAGCAAGAGATAATACTGTTAATGTGATGATAATAAAAATATATATCCTTCACTGTTTAAATTGAGTGATTAGCTCAGATTAAAAGAACACGAGGTTACAATTTGTTAAAGACTTCTTGAGGATAGTTCAAGCGAATTCTTATCGGATTTTACGAATATTTGATGAAATAGGGGTCACAATTGCATCATCTTGAGGGTAAGATTATTTTTTGCTTTGTCTAATCCGGTTTCTTTTATTTGGTAATAATTTGGTGTTTTTTGAACGCAATTCATTAAATATGACTTTACACATTATGCACGGATTATTTTTGATGGCCACCATTTGAATTGATACCAGTGGTGGACACTGAGACAAAATGGTCTCTGTCGACCTATTGTCCGCCAATGGTGGCCAGTAAAACATTACTGTAAATGTGTATGTCACCACCCATGGTGGTTACTGGGAAATGGTAGTCATTTCACATATTATGTCTGTTTAGGATACAAACGTAGGAATCGACGCCCATAATATTATCAATTTTATTAACTTCATTCTTCATCTACTTCATTATCTCATGATACTTGGGATCAGCGCAACACGCTTCTTTTTCCTTTCCGTCCTGTCAACCGTTTTGCTGTCACTGGTGCCGATTCCCTTGTTCACAGACTAAACTAAAATTAGGCATTTGGCATCTTTTACTACCAGGCAGCTGAAGAAAAGGACGGCGATAGACAAGGACTAAATTAGAGATGTCAAATTAGTTTTACACTTGAATTTCGCAGTGTTTTTAATCAATACGTTCTGAAATGACAACTATAATTGTATGAACATTTTAGATCAACTTAAATTGACAGCTCTTATTAATATATGTCTCTTTCTTGTTTTATTGGAGAGAAAGAGATATAAATAGCTTAAAATTAATTTAGTTCGTGCACAACAGAGTCGGTACCACTCCCTTTTATTTTACTAAGTAGCTTTTGCCCGCGACTTCGTCCACGTGAATGTCGGTTATTGCGGATGCAGACGAAGTCGCCGCGGATTAAAAAGTAGCTTATGTAATTCCTCAGGGTTCAAGCTATGTTTATACCAAATTTCATTAAAATCGGTTCAGCCGTTTAGACGTGAAAGCATAACAGACGGAGTTACTTTTGCATTTATAATATTATAATAAGGAAGTATGGATACGACTTTGTATTTGTGAATTATGAATTCGTAGGGATATTAGTATGGATTAGTATAGATTATTCTTCACACTATCCATCTATCTTTTCTTTGGCCTTCTTCTTCCTCTCCAACAATTCACATTTATTTATATTCATCACTCTTTTAGTAACAGTTTTATGAACTTCATTCATAATAATGATTACATAAATATCAATGTAATATCGTCTTATTAGGTAACTAAACGTATCAAATTGGTCCAATAACTACGTGTAAAAACTATTGAATTAACGATAAATTCAACTTCCGTTGTCCAATATTTGTTTTATTATATAGAATGTGGGAATAAGGAAATTGATTATTTAGTTCGTAATAATGATTCACAAAAGTTTATTGGAGCAATATTCGTTGATATCAATTTTAGTACTTACTTACGTACCTACCTACATTTCATAAGAGTCTGCAACAAAGAACGTAAACTGTTACCCCTCAGTCAGTTGGTCAGTAAGTACTCAGTGGCAATACTTGCAATAGTTTACACTCTTTGTCAGATTTGTTCAAAATTAATAAGTAATGTTGTCACACTTTGTCAGAATCTTTGAAGATTTTATTTTAAATATTACCTACGTTACATACCAACATTTACTTGCACGACGTGTAAGTAAAGTAACGTTAACTTAAACGTTATCTACGCTAAACTGCTTAAGGGGCTATTAACGACTTTTACAGATTTTAAACTGACAATGACGTCAAAATGTGTAGTGATTTGAAAAAAAATATATAATGTTAAACTAGATCATTCTATGTGAATATTTTTGTGAATATTTTTCCAATGTGAATATTTTTGATTATATTTATATTAAATAGTTTAATTAGCTCGTGAAGTTGTGTCTGACGCGGACAAAACATTGACAATCCCACAAAATCTACCAGGTATAGTTAAACGAAACTTACACTATCTTACAGATAATTTTATTATCTATCTTTTAATATACGCCTTTTTTTAAAGTTAACGAATACCTACTATCTTTTATTTAATTTTTTCGACTAAACTGAGAGTTTTGGACACACCGCATCCGATATCCGATTAATAACACCCTATTATAGTCAAGTTGTTATACTTACAGATATCCCAGTATCTCCTATTTATGTGCCATCATAGATGTGGAAATCAAAAGCTCAGTGACGCGGTTTTTTACTGTCCCATTTTTAAATCTTTTATTGTTGTAAAGTGGTAGTTACTGGTGAAAATCAGCCAGTACCTATTTTGGAATAAGTTTAGGAACTTTAGTGTAGTCTATCTGGCCCAGTGACGAAGGTGTATTTTAAAATATGTAAATCAGTCAGAGGGCGAAGAACAAGATCGTGGGGGATCGTATGGGGGGTGGTGGGTGATTTTGAACTGGATAGATTTTATATGAGAAATACTTATTTTTAATAATCAATGGATGGTACCAAATGCGCTATAATGGCGTATAATATGAATCCAAAATACTATTATTTCCAGTACCAAAATCAACTCGAATCGTTTCTTTTTACCTTAGCTAGTAGTGCGCTAACGTAGGTAGAAGTATTCGATACGACTTCTAACAAGTAAATAAACTGTAGCTTGAGATAAAAGCTGTTCTCTTCTTAAGATAAAAAAGTAGAAGAGAATGTAGAAAAAAAAATGCTTTTCAAAAAAACCTGAGTCGTTTTGAAAATGTAGTCGTTTTGTATCGGGGGGCACGGTAGTGTCCCCGCCAAGACGAGCCAAGCGAAGCGCAAGGGCACTGCCTACCTTTTCTCGAAGTGCGTTACTTGCCCTAACTTCACAAACTCTACACCTTAGACTATTGTTTAACAGTAAAGTAATGAACAGTGAATAGGTACATTTTTCACCTTACGCGCCCATGTAACGGTAGAGAAACGGCCTAGCCACATTTAAATATGTTGATTAAGGAATAGAGTTTGTGAAGTTAGGGCAAGTAAAGTAGAACTTATAGGATATAGAGAGATCTGATAACTTTTTGACAGTACAAGCCATTTATTTCGCGTCTAACCACCAAAAACATTTTCATGTAAAATGTTGGCAACATCTTACCGTAGTTTACCGTAGATTGTAGTTGTTCTCAAGCCCAAAACAAAAAAAATAAAAAAATAAAACAGCACCGACATAAAATAAAATCTGTTACAATTTTATCATTTATTGAAACACACTGTCGCATGCCACGTGTATCTGAACCAATCACATTATATTCAGAACTGGGCTTACTATCACCGGATAAGCTTTATCTATCAAATAAATCTGTGAATAAAAACTCTGTATTGATATTTGTTGATAAGGGGATTAACTTCATTGGCGATTATGGTCGTTCCTCGTAGTGCTATGAAGCACATTTATTTGACAAATATCTTATCCAACGTGACTCCACTAAAGTTAATTTGACAGCAAAATCGTCACTATGTAAATTAGTCATTACCGTATTGCTAAACACTGAGCAACTATCATCATCTGCCTAGATTTTCCCAACTATAATGTTGGGGTCGGATTCCAGTTTAATCAGATGCAGCTGAATACCAGTGTTTTACATGGAGCGCCTGTTTGTCTGACCTCCATAACCCAGTTACTGGGTAACATAATAACCCTTCGTAAGGCTGCTTGTCAGACTTTCTGGCTTCTGACTACATAACGACTGTCAAAGCTCTAAGAATGACTACCGGGACCAACGGCTTTAGGTGCTTTGCAAAGAATGGAGGGGTTTTGGTGCGAAATGGATGATCACCCATCCACTAACAGACCGCGGCACGCGTAGGTTAACTAACACCGATCGATTCATACGACTTTTTCGTAGCCAAGAGTCCAAAGTTAAGAGTTCATATTAAAAGTCTCACAAACATTCAATTTATTAATGTAGGTAATTATAAATTAAAATGACTTTGTGTTCGTTCAGGACAATCTCCGAAACTATTGGTCCGATTTTGTTAATACTTTCGCTAATTAGCTACATTACCCTTGAGTGGTATATGCTAAAGAATCATGGCGAGATTCATACATTCATTTGTATGAAAAAATAGTAATTAAGAGAGTTTAAAATATTTTCCAATGTGAAAAAGACATTACCAGGAGTAGATTGATAAACTTAGCATATTTTTAAACCCCCGCATAATTAAAATATTACGAAATGAAAATAACAGTTTTTCGTTTTATCTCGATGCCCATTTTGTATTTATAAAAAAAAGAGACAAGCGATGTTAAAGGATCTATAAAATTGACAGACAAGTGATGTGACAAGTGTGTGGAAAAAAATAATCACTATTTGTGATATTATTTCCCATAAAACGATGCAATTTCAATGTAAGAACTTCGACACGGCGCCTGTCAGTGTCACTGTTACTATCAGTCACCGTTTCGTTCTGAAATAATGAGCTTTTCGTTAAACTATTAACTTTTTTTTTTGCGGAGTTTTAGAAATATTATAAATGCCTGAAGATAGTCTTTAGGTACCCAAGAAAATAAGATTTAGAATTACAACTTCTCTAAACATCTTAATTTTTAGTACAAATCCTGCCATGATTCTTTTACTATCATAAAAATATAGATCAGTAAAAAAAAAAATACGCGTAGTTGCGCTAGCTTTAAATAAAAACACCCGTAAACCGTCATCTGACCAACGTATAACTAGAACAATGAACCGAATTGTTCAAAACCAATCTCAAAAGTGTGAATGACGTTTCAGTCGAACATTTCCATTGCGTAGTGACGAAACTTACTAAGTCACGAACGCCTTTAGCGAACAGTCGAGGTATTTGACAAATCCTTAAATCGACATGGCTAAGCAAACGCTGGATATGGGAACATTCCCGCTACTCATACGGATTAGAGGTGCGCTTAAACCTCGGCACCCGTGCGGTAGTCAGTGTAAACATGGGTGAAGGGCGCCGCTCTATGACACGTCTCGTAGGAAAAGATATGGTGTTTTTGAGACAAGGTGAATTAAAAGTGGCTGTATCGAAAAGCATATTTTATTTTACACATAGTGAAAGAAAAGCTTCAAAACATAAGAAAATCGTTCAAGTACACTACAGCAAAATTTCTACAAAAACAAGAGCAATACGATTTTAATGCTAGGTTTCTTATGATAGCAATACCATAATCGAAATCATTTGTTTTGTAATGTTGACGAATTGGGCAAGGGATTTCTTCTCTGAAATAAAATTTCGATGATGAATCGACACAGTGACAAATTGGGACAGACAAAGATACGTAAACTAACATTAATTTCATCTACCTCAAAAATATCAATGCTACACACAAAATTGCGCAGCATTTAAATATAACTCTTATACTCCTTTAACACTAAGTGTGTAGTTGCTAATCACGCGGTATTATATCGTGATCCTCTATGGAAGGTCAGAGGCCGGATCATGTCCGTGGCACCAGTGACTGGGACTGACGAAATTGGCTCAAAAGCTGAGATAACTTCGGCGTAAACTATAAAAATCTGCGACGTATAATAACACAAATCCCGATTAGGTTGATACTCATTGCTGTGACGGTTGGCTAACAAAAGACTTGAATAAAATTAGTGTAACAATAAAAATGACGTTACGTTTATTTTGTGGAATTATTTCTCCTGTAATGTCGTGTTATTTGTTATGAAAATGTTCTGAAGGTGTCATTGAAAACTAGGCAGATAATTCTGAAAAGTTTTCTTAATTTTGAGCTGCAATACAGTAGTAAACGTTGGTTGTTCTTAGTATCCGTGTGTCACGATCATAATTCAACAATTAGAGCTCTTATCTCAACTAATTTTACGTCTCAATTATCTATTTTTATGCGATTCATACCTATTTCATTGTTTTGACAGTGGGTATTAGGAGTTACAGTGGAAATTTTATATAGTTATGTATTTATATTGTTATTACGTATCGTACCTATTTATTTTGCGCATAACTAACCGATTACACGTAATTTTATCGCAAAAACTTCTAAATAAAATTTTCAGTCAAGGAGCAGGTTTCTAAATTATTAGAATGATGTATTACGAAATAAATAAAAATGTAAAGTCGTACCTACTTATACAAATATTTGAAAGGCGATTTCCAACGACCTAAGTACGTATTCCTGAAGGTTATTAAAATAAAAATAATGTATTAAACATGTCAAAACTATTTAGGAAAAACCACGTCGCTGTTTTCAACGCGTTGACAGCTCAAGAATTAAAAGATAAGCTCACATGATATACAAATATAAATGGTTTCTAAACGCTATCTCGTTCAAATAAGTGGAGCATAAATTAATCAGAACCGTGGTTTATAGACAACAGGCGTAATGCCACGGTAAATGTTACTATCGTACTGTCGTCTTGTTTCTGTGTGTTTGTGTGTCATTTACTTGCCTCTGTATTCGTCAGATTAGACGGGAGTTGGTTACTTATCGCGTTTGCATCACAATAGATAAATTGTACCTACGCTAATTTTGTCTCGTCATTTTAGAGTAGTAGGTATTTATTTAAAGATTCTAATGCAGATGCAAAAGCTGCCAAGTCCTTAAAATATAAAATTATTCGATAACTTATCTGACGGTGTGTCAGAGTGAACAAAGTTTTGGAACTGTGCGTTGTGATGTTCATGACCAAAATCACGTAGTTAACTGTTTGATTTAGATGTTCCATTTTTATTTATCTCTATGACTTAAGATTACCACGAAATGTACAAATAAAACAAATTACATACCTACTTAGATGATGTACGTCACAATAATTCGGTAAAATGTGAATTCTAATTCCCGTTACAAAAAACATTGAAAATCTAGGTGCAATCTCATTTCAGTGACATTTCATCCTATTACATGCATTTCTGGACCGATTGAGAATGAAATAAGAACGCGAACGTACTTACAAATTTGAGAATAACCGAAGAATAAGAGAAGAATCAGAATCTTAAGAATATCCGAGAGCGACAGTTGTAAAATGATTTTCTAAGCAGGTTTTTTTCCAAAATCAGTCGTATTGCTAAACCCTAAGGAATCACAAATACAAACACATCTACCTACTAGTTGGATATCTTTGAAAATAGTAGCTGACAACCGTTGAGCCTTGTTTGTCGAGCAATTGTTACAATTATGATTTACATATTTGCCGATCTTGTAATCTGACGTCTTACGACTGATGTCACTGTCACCGTTATGTACTCGTTGAAGTGTACATAGAAGGTATGTAATATTGACTGAAGAAGGTAGATAGCTGTTGCATAATTAGGTATATATGTTAAAATTGAGAGAAGTATTTCTTTCCTTCTTATAAATGTTGTTCGCAAGCGTTGTCACGCATGCTGATGGTTCAGCTACACACGGCTACACATCAAACTATACATTTTCAGTTTAAGCTGATCCCGCATTATATAGAATTTCCATAAAATGAGAGGTCAGCTTATACTGGAAATGTATAGCTTGATGTGTAGCCGTGTGTACATCTTATAACTTGAATTATCGTCAAAAATGTTAGGTTAAGCAGAGATTTTCCAATACTAAACTTAAAGCAACGTCTTAAAGTAAGGGGTTAGTGTAAAGGCTAAAGTAAAGATGATAATAACAAAAGATTTGTTTAGCCAAGTCAAGTTATATCACTTACTAATGCATTATTTGTCAATATTGCCACCAAATACTCGATAAACATTATACATCAGAGTGTGGGAATGTAAACAGGATTATCAGCGATTACTAGGACAACAAGAAATTAGTGTGTTGTTTAGTACCTAAGTTATAAAATTATTTCGTTCATTCATTTGTTAAACTACGGGCCCTTTTCCTGTCATGCGTGTTTTCGTCCGCACGCGGATCTCGTCCGCATGCAAGCATCCTATCATTTCATACAAGCTTTTCCTGTCATGCGGGCAGCACGTATGACGCATGTGGCCCGCATGCAGACCAGATCCGCGCGCGGGCGAGAATCCGCATGACAGGAAAAGGGTCCTACAAATAGGCTCTTATTATTTGAAAATTTTTCTCCAGGGCCATGGGGTCCGAGTGCCCATATTGTTTTTCGTGACATCGCCAAGCGGCTGGTCGACTCTTCACGTGACCCCCCGAAGGCTGGTCTATCCTTGGGTCAAAGATTCAGCATTGCCATACAACGTGGCAATGCTGCCAGCCTGTTGGGCACGTGTCCCGTTGACAGCGATGTGGACGAGTTTTATGATGCTTTGAGCTCCCCTGTCTTTTTCTTGGAATTGTACATAATATTATTAGATTTTTAAGCTATTAACTGTAGACAAAGTTATAATTAATACTCAGCTTTTTTAAATCAGTTTTTTTCTTTCTTAATGATCATTTAGCGTGTTTGATCTAACGGAAACGAACATCTAATTAAAAACAAGCAATGAGATTCACTAAGCCGTTACAATTTCCAGACGATAAAAGAAAAACAAAGTGTTTATGGTGTGTCCAAGACTTCAGAGACAAATCTGAAGAAATCAGAAAAATTATTCCCGTAAATAAAAACGTTCGAAATCTAAATGCAACAAGAAATGTCATAAACTTGTCAAAAAATTTATCAGATTAGAACGCGAACATTTTAAAAAATACGAGAATTGGCAACCATAATAAGCGTGCAATGCAATGATGACTTTCCTAACAATTGTAAGTGGGAAATGAACTATGAAATGTTCAACTTTCAGACGAAAAAATAACACGACGTAGAAGATGGTGTTGGTTTCCCCAATCTATATCTTGGCTTTAACCGGAAACCATTTCCCCATACCGACACTAAAACCTAACATACCAATTCTCGAGCACAAAACCGCCCAGCAAAGCTCAACAAGTCCACAGCACACACAAATCGTTCCAAATAAATTGTAAAGTTCGGCGAACATATCCATTGTAATTGTGGTACGTGCTAGCCGTGATTGCAGCAAGAGTTAACACATAATACATTACAGTTTATGTCACAACACAATCAGGCTCCGCCGAGGACGAATCAGGCGGCGACGCGCGTAATCTGGGTTAACAGGGGTCAAAC
This sequence comes from Charanyca ferruginea, assembly GCA_947361185.1. NCBI lineage: Eukaryota > Metazoa > Arthropoda > Insecta > Lepidoptera > Noctuidae > Charanyca > Charanyca ferruginea. Next base: position 21,421,828 of record OX376058.1, on the reverse strand, counting down.
GACATCACAAATTCCAATACGATATTAGACGTATCTGTGGCGCGAATCAACGATTCTATGGACGGGCAAACTGTGCGTGCTATTGGCCAACACGCCCCTGCGTTTGTTCGCTTCATGCGGCACATTTTGCACATGCACTTTGATTGTCCACGTCAAATTGTTCAGAATTGGTAAGGGTTAATTTATTGTTCAGAGCAGCCAATTGTACCTCTGCAACTAGATCATTTAGCTTCTCATCTCTTCTTCTAAAACCTTTTAAGTTTTCTCTGATTCTGAGATTGAATTTAAAATTGTAACATCATTCAGGGAGTTTTGGGTATCGTGTGATGATTCCTTAATTTCAATTAAAAGCTCTGTGCTCATTTTGTTTCTCTCTGGTGACATTTTTTGTGTCAACTTTAACATTATAACGTGATGAGATATGTCGTGTTTGCACATCATTAACCTTATTAAAACACTATCATTCGTTGTGAGTTTGCCGTTATATGGTCAAACCGGCGTTCAGTAACAATATTCAATGAATGTAATCAGTGCGGCTCATGAACGTTTTGTATCGACTGACGCAATGGCCAAGTGTCCAATTTGTATCTCGATTCGCCTTAAGTGGTTCGACTTTTCTTAGATTAGAATACATAAAGATGTGTACTTTATTTTTCTTGTAAGTTCACTTGCAATTTGGTTCTCACTTGAACACATACTCATTGTACTTATGCATTAAAAACTACTCAGCCAGAAATACCTACCTCGTTAGTTGATAGTAAAGACGATGATTTGACATATCCTCCAAATTGAGGAAGATTCTTCAATGACTTCACAAGTTTAGTACTTCATTTTAAACTCAAGAAATAAAGGGAAAGAATTGATGCTTTACATATAACATTTAGATAAGTGTTACCTAATCAGGTCTTGCAATTCAGTTTTTGTTGGTAGAATTCTATATTTTAATTGTCTAGAAGAAATAAATCGTAACATCAATCCTTGAATTCAAGGTCCAGACAATTATAGACTAGACAGCGGGAATTTCCAGATTAGATGCTTATCTATCTCGCAAACTGTAGCCCAGTTCTTCTCCATCAGAAGCGAGGTATGACGTACGATTTCATTGACATTCAGCAATTAGCAGTCAATTATAAAATTGTCACTTCTAGTCGTGACTCTTTTGTCTTATTAGTACGAAGGTAAAAATAGCGACGGTGTCTATTTTAACTAAACTTGGGAGTTTTGTACTGGTGCTAAACAAACGAGTATCATGACCGAACTTGTAATCCGACTTTGTAACGTGTAAAATGGTTTTTCTGTTGTTTTTACCGTTTTAGTATTGTTCTTGTCATCTTGTTTCTGTTTTTTTATTTGTTTCAGCCATGCACATTTTGCTGTACTTATTTTTAACATGTCTGCACTTTTTACCGTTGACTCCATACTGATACTATTTTGGTAGTCGCTGAATCGAAGCTACCAAACATGTCAAAACAGTCTTCATTAAAATCAGATCATGATTTTAATACGGTACAATTACATGAAAAAAGTACAGTTACATAATACAGAATATAATGTAAGGCAACGGTTCCCTTCGTTTGTCGATACGTTTCAAATGTCCCTCACGTCTACCTTGGACAGACACTGTACGCATACGGAACCATATTGCACCAATGCATGCAAGTGTACCAGCGCAAATTGTAGAATTATTCATTATTATTCGACCTTAATGGAAGCTATGGGGACTCGTCTAGACACGATGCCATAAAAGCATGGATAAGCTTGTGTTTATGTATTGAAATTATCCACTCCGTTATATTAATTGGGCATACGCAAATTAAATATTAATGTTTAGATTATGGTTTGAAACAATTAGCTGCGATTGGAAGTTTATGTATCCGTTTTAATTTAGATTGTTTTTGCAACTCGTCATTATAAGCAACAAAGTGTAAATACCAAAGTCATAACAGTTTTGGTAATGTGACATCCGTGTTTTTACATGGATAATCACGGGATTAAAAACGAGTCCTCGAGATTAACGATAGATTAAATTATTGTTTATTCGTTATCCTAGTTTAAATCTTCAACTAAGAAGTTGTTATCTCAGATAGAAATAGATAGGATATCAAAAAATATTTCTGATTACTGTAGATTAATTAGTGATTAGTTTAGAACATGTTTTGATTTTTAATTTAATTAATATAACAGAATTAATTTGGATTTCGTTGATTTAATTTTGATATGGTATGTTGAAAATCTAATGTCATTGCTAGTTGCGATCAAGTATAGGCACACAGGTATTTCTAATGAACTACATTGTCTTAGTATAAATATTCAAATACACTAGTGCCTTGTAAAAGTTATTTTTTTATAGTTTTTAAGTATGTACAATATTTACAAGAATAATAAAAAAGACAACTTAAAGTATTAAACTAAAAAAACCTAACACAATAAAGCATCATAGAATTCGTCCACATCGCCGTCATCTGGAAATGTACCCAAGAGACTGGCAGCATTGCCACGTTGGATGGCAATGCTTAATCTCTGACCAAGGTAAAAACCAGCTCTTGGATCACGGAACTTCCCGTGATCCAAGAGCTGAATATCTGTAAACCAACCTTTTGGACATTTCCTTAAAAAGAAGATGAGCACTCGGACCCCACGACCCGAGGGTTTCAACCCCAAGCGGCTTGAAAATAACGTTCACACCAAGGTTGAAAAATAATAGGTAGGTATAAATACCTACACTCATTTGTTTACAGCATGCCAAGTCTAACCCACACTTTTCTTTCGTAGAATCTGTCAGCGGAACTCAGGCGAAGCAAGACGCCGCCTCGCCGTTCACCGGAGGATCGGGCCGTGCCACGCCCCCCCTCCGCTCCGGTGCATCACGAGCGGATCCAGCACACCCCCCACACTCCGCACCTATCGCCGAAGAAGGAGGCCTTCAACAATCTGCTGAACAAAGGTATTACTGGTGAGTACACCATTTTTATGACTGAATATTTTAGCGGTCTTTCGTCACAACTCTGCTGAATAAAGACTCCTGAATGAAGCGGTGAAGTTAGGAGAAATTTATTGTTAGTTCTGTGTGTTATGTCGTTAACAAATACGACCTCTACGCCAAACCACACATTTGACATAAATTAACACGGTTCGTATTAATTTATGTCAAATTAGATTTCACAGACTATAGTTTAAACCGTGATTCCAAGTCACAGAAAGCTGTTTACAAACGATAATCTAGGTATACTATTATTATAAAGCTAAAGAGTTTGATTGTTTGTTTGTTTTTTTTAGGGTTCCTTACTTCGAAAGGAAAAAACGGAACCCTTATAGGATCACTTTGTTGTCCGTATGTCTGTCTGTCTGTCCGTTTGTCTGTTAAGACAACGCGAACGCGCGCGCTGGAACGCGTATAGGTATTGAGTTAAAATTAAAACCGTATTCACACCATATAAGTCCACGGTCTCTTGAAGCTGTGAAAAAAACAAATTTCTAAGTTAACGTGAAAAGAAAATACGGCCGCTTATGTCGCAAAAAACGTACATTTCGACACTCTCAAGGGAATCAAAATTTATATTGTACTTTCCGTTTACCTAGAACTATGAAATTTGACAAGCAATTTCGTCTTATAGGTACTATAAATACAGGGAAAAATCTGAAAATTATACATTTGTAATTAAAATATAAAAAATATATTCTTTATTTATACTGAGCTTTTGTCCGCGATTTGGTTCGTGTGAATGTCGGTTATCGTGGATGAAGACAAGGTCCCGGATTAAAAAGTACCCTATGTGCTTTCCCAGGGTTCAAGCAATTTGCATACCAAATTTCATCAAAATCGGTGCAGCAGGAAACTGCTGCACCGATTTTGATGAAATTACTAATATTATATATAATACTACATACTAATACTCCGTCTGTTACGCATCCACGATTTTCATCGTGGATGCGTAACAGACGGAGTTACTTTCTCATTTATAATATTAGTATGGATATGTACCTACAAATTTGTACGGAACCCTCGGTGAGCGAGTCCGACTCGCACTTGCCCGCAGTTTTTTTGTTTGCACTTACTTATCTCTGACTGACCCGATTCTGAAACTTTCTTATAGGATGCTACGATAACCCTGATTATACTATTCTATTATACTATTCAAAGTCTACCTTTAATGTATCTTTTAAATTTTGTTTAATTTAGTTTTAATATATGACAAGGTATTTTGATGTAACATTTTAACAGAGTACCTATCCTTAAGATGTGTGTACTTTAGTAATCTAAAAAATGGTTGAGTTATTTTATCTTTATTTCCAGTATTAAAATTATGTCGATCACTTAATTTATTAAAAAGATGTTAATCCGATTTTTTTAAATCTATGAATAGATTGTAGATTAATTTAAAATCGAGTTTAAGAGAACGCCAATTGTTATTTAACTTACAGGGTGTGTATGTGTTGTACTAACCAAATGGACTTTCGTCTTAAATAAAATAATAATTATTATGTCAAAAATGAGAGATCCGTAAGAAATTTAATACGGACGAAGTGGCGAGCAAAACCTATATCAAATATTTTTTTCTCAGCTAAAGGCAAAACGTTCCTCAAACGTCTTTAAGAGTGCATTATTCGTAGTCACGCACTGTTCTTCGGCCCCTTTGTATAAGTACGGTTCATCTGTACAGTCCTAGTTAATCTGATGCCATTATTGATTCCCCGATATCTTTCGGTCGTTAAATCAATCGTTCGCAGTATCATATGCGCCAGTGATTTCAATATTTATATCCGTCAATAAAATCTGTCAATGTTTATTGAATAGTTTCTAAGGAGTCACCTTTCTGGTGTTAGTTATTCTATGTCGTTTGTGTTTTATTGTGATTGATAGATGGTGAAAGAAAACATTAGTTTGTTTATCAAGTCAGGCTTGAGAATTATTTCTATTAGATCGATAGAAAAAAAGTTTAAGTACTGTCACACCCACGTTTAACTACAGAAACATACAATTTCTTACAATTGATCTAAGTCGAGCTAAACCATAATCTGTCAATGAAATGAATTACGTGAAACTAATTCAATATCTATGTCCAAATTGTTACATTATTATCCAGGAATGCATCAAAAACGCAAGCTTAAAATTGATTTAAAATTAATCGCCGTAAAGATTAATCTATATACAAATAAATAAAATTGAAGTGTCTGTTTGTATCTAATGTTAAAATAACAGTTTTTACTAAATGTATTTGAATGTTTACACGGTAATAACAGTAATAATTTTTAACAATTTTGTCCGGTGCCGGCTAATCACTGAAACGGCTGAACCGATTTTTACTGGCAGATAGGTGAGGTTGTAACCAGTAACTTAGGCAGTGGAGTTTTCCTTTTTTTTAGGTATATTATTAAAAAAAAAGGTACCGCGCAAAAAAAGGAAAACTCCACTGATAACCGACAATCTACTTACGACTGGATTGGAACATGTAGGTATTTTAAGTGCCAAATATATGTTTTTATGCATTTATTTTATTTAATCACGCGGACGAAGTTGGAGGCATCTGCTAGTACCTACTTACCTATTATAATAAAATTAATTCGGAAAACGGGAGAAACTTTAATGTACATGTTGGTACGCTTTCGCAGATCTAAACTGAATTAATCAAATAATGTTGGAGCAGTCGCGTGTGATTTAACAGTTCAGATTCGAGCATTACGTCAATTAAATTGTTACATTACAATAATACAACATTACATGTGAATATTCCTGGTGAGTGACCACCGTAATAACTTAATATGTCAGAACTAATCAGGAATTGTTTTATAGGTATGTATTTCATGTTAAGAATCAAAAAAGTAAAGTTTAATACGATAAGGTAAGGAAGTGTCACGAAAATGAATAAAAAGACCGATAATATTGATCAGGTGCTACTGATACCTAATAATGTTTTAGCAGTACATCCTTACGACAGATAAGATATAGTTTTGAGAATTAAAAAATAAGTTATTGTTGCCCATTCCCTTGCTCACAAACTGAACTAAAATAAGACAATTGGCATCTCTTACTATCAGGCAGCTGAAGAAAAGGACGGCGACAGATATGAACTTAGTTAGGAGATCAGAATCAGAATCAGAATCAGTCTTTTTATTTGTAAAACATAGGTCAGATGTCATATTAGTATGTGTAATTTTCTCCTTGAACTTCGAATCAATCAATAGGTACGATCTGAAATGGCAACTAAGTATAATTTTTATATATATATATTCTATTTTATATGTATTTTTTAGTTCTACTTAAATTGACAGCTCTTATTTTTATCTGTCTCTTTCTTGTTTTATTGGAGAGAATAAGATACATAAATATAGCTTAATATAAATTTAGGTCGTGCACAACAGACTACTAAGGAAGTAAAGGAAAAGTCCTTAGTTTGCCTTGTAAGGCCCATTCTATAGCTAATGAGTACGACCCCTAAATCCACGCAGCTAATTTCACGATCAGTTTGGCACGGCATTGCGCATGAAACCCGAACTGACGCGGCTCCATCCACTTCCCATACACCGGAATAATACCCGACGTTCATACCCTACCTAATAATTTCCCATTCATTCTCCTCTTTTTCTTTATAAATCATAATCTCTAAATCTACCGTCTTCTGTCCTTGTCTGTTTAATACAAATCCTTTTTGTTCTGTCCCTTTCTAGTTCTTTTACCCCTTAAATCTAATCCGGGACATCCCGTGTGCCGTAAGGCGCGCTCAAAGCATAAGCCCAAGTGCACACGCAGTGGGCACACATATACAGTGTATTCCATACTTAGATATTTTTCTTTGTGCGTAGGTCGTAAGATAAATTAATCACATAATAGGTACACCGTAAGCATTACACGTTCAAGATTTATTGTGAATAATTTTCAAATTTTGAAAATTATTTTTATCCTTGAAGTTTTAGAAAACATAAATTTTGGTATTAGCTACCTACTTAGATATTATTTTGAATTTTTTCGTGTTCACATAACCTTGTGTTTCCTGAAGACATCATTATTCTTTATCGTATTAGCATAAAATGGTAGCTGAAGTTATCAAAGAATCTGAATAAGTACACAGATCAAATAAAATTTATTTGTCGGTTGCGCAAACAGAATGAAAAATATGAACAAGAAGACTATTATAAGTAAGTAGCGTTAGTAGAAGCGAGCTTGTCCCGCCAATCGGCCGGTGAGTTAATGCCTAATGCCACTAATCGGGCGTTATAAATCATTATTAATTTCGAATCGGACTGCGCCGCCCGCGCCGCCGCCGATCCGCGCCGATTAGCGATTGCACAATGCCCGACGGATTACGCCCGACGTTGAAGATATATCTTTTGTCAAATCGTACCTGAGTACCGTCAGAAGATTAGATCTGGTTGGAAATATTTTTGATTTTGTTTTATTTGTTTTTTTTTAGTGTTTGCTATTTTATACAAGCTATTTTGGAGTGTGTTACGTTTCTCTCTGTTATGTTTCTCTCTCTGTAGGTGATATTAATATTCAGAACATACTTGTTTATTTCGGGACAGGTGCTATGGAAACTGAAACCCTCCTACGTACTCCTACTAAAGAAATCGGCTTATTGAATACAATCGAGTTTACTGTTCTCTTTCTTTATTGTTTCCTTGTATGTGTATTTTACCATATTGATTTGTATCTTACCATTAATATCCCGTTTAAATCTATGTATGCCAGCCGTACCAACTCTGAAGACGATTATGTAAACTGTAATTTTTATTTCAAACTTTCTTTGCCGACGCTACTTTACACGAATAAGCCAGTTTTATATAGATAAGCCGATTTATATTTTTTATTATACCTTATTATAATCTTTTATTTTATATGTAAGACATAACGTATGTGCCTAAGCATAGTTTTATGACTAAAATGAACGGTATGTTTCTAAAATTTATATGCAAATATTCCTATTACAGCTTAGTTTATCGCAGAATATCGACTATTAAGTAATAATATTTGGATATCGTCGTTAGCTGTCTGTGTAGCTAATAGATTTTATCTTGATTTTAAATAGATATTTCTTTTTATGCTTTTAAGATAAAATTATTTTAATCGGCGATCAGATTAACGAAAGGTTGTTAATCAGAAATACATAATGTGGAGATTAAAGTCAATATTGATTCTTTAAGATAGTTAGAATACCATTAATTATATGTCGTAAAATAAAAGGTACGTTACGAATGTACCTACTAGGCTAGCAGAAGTACAAATTGGTAATTAAGTATCTGGTAAAGACATTCAGGTATCCATAGCTACCAGGAGGTTGCGATGAGTCTGCCTATAAAACCTTTTTCTTATTAAAAAACCTGTATTTTCTCAAACCACTTGGTGATATAGGTAGGTACCTACTGTACCTACCTTTTTACATGGATACTTAAGGTAGGTACAATCAGCGAGAAACGTCATAGGTGCGTAAGTTCTTTAATTACAATGTAATTGAGTTCAAACGTAGTTCCTAATACCATAATTAGTTCATTGATATAGAAAAACCACATAAAAGGAAGCGGCTTCACACAATACATACTTATTGTCAGTAGGTACCTAGACCCTACTCATTAGTTAAACGCAATAATAATTAAATTATTATTTGTTATGCGAAAACATTTAGGAATAGGTAGAAAATTTTATTATTTATTTTTAACTGACTTCAAAAAGGAGGAAGTTCTGAGGGAAGGAGAGAGAGGGAGGAGGTTCTAAAGGAGGGTATTTTTTTATGTAAGTATATACACCGATTTACGTGATTCTTCTTTAGTTTGATGCGGCATATTTGCCATTTGGTCCCATAAAAATTTAACATACTTACCTAGTTTGGGCCAGTAGTTTTCATTTTATGAACATTTTTTTTTATGTTTGACGATGCATAACTTTTTTCAGTGTGGTCCGATTTCGATGATTCTTTTTTTTAATAGATGGTGTATACCTCAAATTTGGTCCAATATAAATTTCAAGAAAATATTCCACCCCTAAGGGTATAAAATTAAGGGACGCTGAATTTTTTTGGTGTCACCGTTTCGTAATTAATTTGTATGATAAGAAGTGAGCACTAAAAAGCGAAAAAAAAACTTTTTAACAAAAAAGACAACCATCACCTTTAAGAAGTAAAAATAACTTTCAATTCGCAAGTCAGTGGCAATACAAAACAACAAGTAAAACCAAAGCCGCCGACTTGCGAATTGAAAGTTATTTTTTACTTCTTGAAGGCGGTTGTCGTTTTTGTTAAACAGTTTTTAAAATAAACAGTTTGTGTGGCTATCACCTACGTTCAGCAGTGGAAGGTATATAGGCTGACATGATGATGATAATGTGCCAGTGTAACAGAAGGAACCCATTGACCAAAGTAGCACAAAAGGTTTCAAAATATTACGATGTTAAAGCGAAAGAAAGGTTTTATCTAGTCATTTTATAAGTCTACTCAAAACGCAGATAATAAACACAACAAAAAAGCGTCAAATTCATAACTGTCATCGTACGACGCATCCGTCTGTGACACGTATTATTAGGGGCAGTACACACGCGGGTTGAGCTTTATCTCCGGGCGACACGAGGCTGATCCGCGCGGGATGATCCGGATCAACGCGATCCGGGGGAGTGTGTGTGTGTGATCGATTTAATGTTCGACACTTCGTGCATGTGTGAACACTCACACATGCACGAAGTGTGTGATCTTTAGATGTCTAAGTTAGATTTGGGGAAATTTTACAATGGCTGAGTCTGCTGTTGTAACTTTTTGTAAAATTTTTGCATATCGTTTTAAGATTTAAAACGGAATTAGAAGTGAAGTTTCGTAATGCGAAACACATTCGTGATGCGTTGGCGTCATAAATGTGCATTTTTATATAATTTGGCATTAGGATTTACCATAACTGACGCAGTTTGCAAATTTATTATAATTTTATCTCTTGCAAATATGTATAAGATTAGGTTCTTAATGATACTGAATACTAATACAAAACGTTCCCACAAAACTAATGATCGACGAAATGTAACTTTATTATCCAACGATGAGATATAATACATAATACAATGCAAGATAATATGATTCTAAGATAAAATCTTAATTCGTTTGGATTCCGCGAAAATACAGATTAGAGCTCATCGGTCTGGTATTATTATTATTATGACATGGGACAACAATCGGTATATTTAAGAAGTTCAAACAAGCTTGGACAAGGCTAGGCGGGCATCGCTTTTAGTATCAAATAGATTACTGATGCGGCTGAATACCACATGGAGCTACTGTCTATCTGACTTCCACAACCATTCCTGGGTAAAAGATATCTCGTAGTAAGACTGGTTATGAGACTTTCTGACTTCTAACTACCCAAAATGACTGTAAAAGATCTACCTGTCAAAGACTTCGAGGCACGGAAGGATCTCGGAATGAAATCGAATGGATCACTGGATCATGGATGGTCACTGGTCACCCATCCACGGATCGCGGCAAGCATAGCTTAACCATGGTCTATCGATATCTTTACCGTGGTACGGCTTTAACTTAGCTATTAAATTAAATCACGTCTAGTAATTCACTTATGCATCTGTGTAGCAGTGTAGTGCCCGAGAACTCTCTGTACTCGCGTCATAATATCGTCGTTGAGCGTGCAATTCCGCGAAACTAACATTTTTAAATACCGCAAATTTCGACCGTATATAAATCAGCGAAAGTGTACTTTCGCGGTATTCAAAAATTTTAGTTACGCGGAATTGCACGCTCATCGATGATATGTCAACCCTATTGAACTACGACCCCTAAAAAAGCTTTTAAAATATTTAAGATTAACTGATACTGTTACAAAATTATACAAATTGTACTATTAAATACTACATCTGCGTTTACTTTAGAAACATAATAATTAGGCCACCGCTTTTGCAACGCCCGTAGGGGGTAAAAGCTCCCCTATTCGTGGGTGACCCTTTGACAAGGTTTTCAACCTTGACCGACCGGGTTTCGCAAGTCGTACATTGTTTTAGATTTAGACATGATACACAACGACTTTATTTAACTTTTTGTTTTTTTTTCAAAATTTAGAACACATTGTGCTTACAATTATAGTATGTTGGTGTGGGTCTATATAACAGTAAATAAAAGTTAACAATCTTCATGTACCTAACATACATATTTCTATGGAGATTCATTTTGTTTTATCATAAACTTAAAACACTGGGTTCATTACACATAAATGTAACATTTTATGATTTATAATCGTAATACAAGGTGCGTCACTCGCACAGGTGCTCTAACCATTCACTATGGATAATTTATGATAATTTTATTATATTAAATAAATCAATATTTACAAAATCTTGACTTTGCTTATGTATGTTTTGATTCACGCATCTTTTATTTTAATTTGCGCTTTAAAAAGCGAGTCTTTCTTAGTTATAAATCAGGATGTGTTAGGTAAAACTAATTCTGGTTTAATATCTTCTTATCGTGTAAAAGTATGTATTAATCAAATAGTGGTATATAGAAGACTTTTTTACAATCGTAGTTGCTGCCTGTAAAAAAAGAGCACTGCTATTGAGTATCAAATGACAATGCCAGATCCTGCCCCACCCATGTACAGAAAAAGTAACACATGTACAGAAAAAGTAAATTAATGAAAATAATTGTAATGAATATAGAACCTTTCTATACTAAATTGTTTTTCTTTAGAACTTGCGGATTACGAAATACCTACCCACAATATACAAACTCATTTTACCTAAAATACAATTTAACCTATAATCGATGTCATTATTGTTTTTAGATTTAAACGGAAACCGCAAGTTCTACAGTCACTAAGACTAATGTGTAGTTGTCAGCAATAAATAAACAGTAAGATGCTAGATATTGCACATGACTTTTATTGAGTGGGGCAAAGTTCTATAGAGTTTCTGGCATTGTCCTTTCAATTTAAATTATTATAATAAAATATAATATTAATTAAAATAAAATTTCTCGGTGACCTTTTGTTCCGCTAAAAATAACGTCTCGTGTTCTATGTAAGTTACTGAAATACTACTACTGCATTCAAGCTTAATATTACCCTTTTCATGTTATTCTACACGCTTTAACTTACATCCAACCACAGTCATGAATAAATTCTACAAAAACAACACTTTATATTCTCTAAATTTTAAAACAATACGCGTTAAGATCAAACCTTAATCCAGTTCAATCTGTCCCCACTAGTGCGGACCACAAAACCAATAAATTCAAAAGATTCCCAACATACATTTTCCATATTCAAAATCCATAATATTGTCGACCTCGAGGTACTTCGTAGTCCCGTACATCCAGATCTGGCGGTCGCGTAATCCGGCTTAGGACTGATCCGAGTACCAGCTATACGTGTGTGTGTGAACACCCTGCGATTATATTGTTTTGATAGTAGTGAGGACACGTTAAGTGTTGCGATGGATTTTTGAATCCTGTTGTTTGTATAAAGCGTTGATTTTTAAAGTTCTGAAACATTCAAAATATTTTTTTTTCACTTTTACTCTAAGGTATCATCTATCTAATAAATAAATTAATGTAGTTTTTACCTTTTCACAAAAGTTGACACAAAAGCTCACATTTTATTATTTTTTTCATTGACGTTTAAAACCAAAAGTGGTAGGTAGGTAATGGTATGTTTTACAGACTAAAAACTCAAAGAGTGATTGATACATTTTACGACGGCCCTTGAACATGGTGTGGATATAATCAAGGGGTGTAAAGTGAATTTGCGGGACTTGCCTGTACGGTATCTAAAGCAGCAATAAACTGCTTTCCTATTTTTGGAACTATGTACTTCTACTACAATCAATATAGTTTGTTAAGAATCATGTACCCCCGTATGTACTCGTATATATCAATAAACACATAAAAAAATCTTAAGATCAGAGCAATCTACAACCACTTTTTTCAAAGACCAAAATATTCGTGACAGATATTCCTCCAGGATAGACCTCGATATTGCCCATTCATTGTTATATTATGTTTATTTAGTAAATTTTTAAATAACACTTTTACAAGTATTTTTTTTTTATAATTTCGGTCGGTGTTTCCTATGCGGCTCTAAGAAGAAGAAACCACAAAAATAACTCAGAGGTTAAAGTCAAAAGAGTTAAAACCTAAACAAGAAACGTCTTATTGTTCCACTTTTAAAGTTCTGACTACACAACAAATGGTCAACCGTGAAGGCACATTACATCAGTTGTAAACACCAGTGGCCATAGAAACTATGTAAACGATCGATATTATAACGTGTATCGATAATCTCTTAGTGGTGATCACCATGGAACTTACGGTGTTTAAGCCTATAAACTATTATTTACATTTCATAGCAATAATAAACATTATAATCTCAAATATTTATGTTGTATTCAGATTGTATTGATAATTTATTTCAAGTATTAGTATTGTAAATTTTTGGATTAACACATTTTTTTGGTTTAAAGTTTTGTCGAAAAATAACAGTGGAATACAAACAAAAGTGATAGCGAAAATGTTTTATCCTTTTTCACTTTTCAAAAACGCAAACGCTTACAAAAAATGCTGATGATCAGCCAACACATAAGAAAACCCCATTATACTATATAAATTACGTCACAAATCCCCGGCAACTTATTCAACGAAATCCGGATTTCAGTAATCCGGTAGGAGATGTATCCCGGACCGTGGCCGGCCGCTGCCACCTAATCTCTCTGATCCGGATCACGAATACTTAGCTCTATATGTATGTTCTACTTAGCTAGCTTTCTACGTGTCGGAGCTCCTCAGGTCTTTGTTAGAAACTAGGATTTTCCAGTGAATACTAGTTCGTACCGGTTCAGAACCGATTTTACTTGTTAAATCCGTTTATTTTTATTACTCGGAATGGACGGACAAAAAGTCGGATCTGCGCTGTTTGTTTTTGGCGCGTGTTTCTTGTTGGCTATCAATTAAACTAACGGTTTGCAATGAAAAACATTGTGCTATTCCGAACTTTGGCTGAATTTTGAAAACTGCATCGGTACATATATTTTTTTAATGAATCCTTTTGTGTTTCATTAAATGGTTGGTTGACTAATCTGGTAACAAATCTGTCATGTCCAAAACAAATCTGTTCCTTCTTAATAAGTCTGTAGCGATTAACTTTTAACCTAATTACACGGAGGATTACATTACCCAATCATATCAATGCAATGGACTGGTTATCACGTGCGTCAGGGGCGCGGGGAGGCAAGGGGAAGCGAGGGGGCCTCCATCAATCATCTTGAGATAATCTCCTGTACTTCAGCCCAATTTGAGGCATGCACTCGGCTTAACGCATACAAACAGACAGTTAGGGACCGGTTTCACGATGAGCTAGCTACTATACGAGTCGGTGGAAGTCCGCAAATGATAATCGTGAAAAGATTCTGATTGTTTTTTTTTATTGGATTCTTGCCAAGAGTGTTTAATGGACATGACTCATGGAATTTTCCTGAGTAGGAACTTAGGTTGATCTAGCTTGTCTGTAAAAGTACTACAAGAAAACTTAATCTTTAGGTTTACTGCAAACTAGTTCGTAGTTCAGTTAGTTAACAGTCGATTAAAGTTTATCAAGCACTTTTCCCCAAGGCATAAAGTTGTAAGTCGTTTGTCAGATTCCATTCAAATACGAACGATAAACGGCTTCTGATTACATTACATTTCAATGTGTGCGTATCATAATGCAAATCCTTTACGATTATTCTTTTGTGTCTGACTTTAATTTGGTTTAAAGCCACGACTACATGCACACATGCGCGTCCTACAGTCGTAACTACACGGGAACGTTTCCGTGTGTGAATTAATCCGGCGGCAACAACAGAGAGAGGCAATCAGCTGAGCCTCTGATCAATCGATAAAAAATCGTGGCGGTGGAGTTGTGTGGACAAATAAGCGTGGCCTGTAGGCTCTGGTAACGGATGATCCGGACCATTTGTCAAGATTAGGTTTACGGCCCGAGGCGCGGATTGTCACTCTGTCGTGCAGCCGCGTCGGTCGTGCTTCGGGAAAGGTCCAGCGGGAGCTTTTTGTCCTATGACGTCATGCTACGAAAGTAGATAGAACATTGATGATATTTGTTTGTGTTTTCTTCCACAAAATTACATTAGACACAGTTGGCGCAGTGGCGGAGCGATCAACTGCTGCTCAGCGTGTTGCGGGTTCGATTCCCGCCCAGGGTAAATATTTGTGTGATGAGCATTTGGTTTTGCCTTATGTCTGGGTGTTGTTTATCTATTTATCTATGTATTTAAAATGTATTTGTGTATGTATATCAGCTGTCTGACACCCATAGTACAGGTCTCCCATGTTTGGCCATGTGTGAAATGTCTCCACATATTATTAATATTAAAAACCTAGACACAATAAATTATGAAACAACCGTCTACCAAGTAATCCGCAGCATAATAATTTCATTAGCAGCTCTAAATCTAAATACGTTTTTGAGACAATTCCTCTCATTGTTTAGGGCATCGTAAAAACCATAGAAGTGAGCGGCAAAGGCCTCGTTCACCCTAATCGCGGGACCCCGTCTGGCAGGGCTTAGGGACGGCGCCCTTAACAAAATCTTAATCCCTACAAAGGGTTAGTAATATTATCTTATTACAGTCGCAAGAAATAAACCTTTAATTCTGAAGCTTCCTTTAAAATATGGACGCTATTAAATTTATGTAAGTACCTACTGGATAATAAATAAATAATATTACTGAGCTAGTATTGGTATATTGGCAGTATAAATTTCCTAGTTACGTATACGAATTAGGCGACTTTTGAACAAAAATTTACCAAAATATAAAAACAAATGCGTAGGTATAAGTACCTACGCATTTTTGTAAGTTTAGTAAGGTTAGGTAAGCCTAACCTTACTAAACTTACAAAAATAAAAAATATCAATAGATAACTTTTAAGATTTAAGCTAGCGGCAAAATTAACTGTTCAGTCAAGTCGCTCGCGTGTTCTAATAATGTAAGTACCATAAGGAACACAGGATATCTATATTAGAAAATCCCTGTCCTGCCATTACTTGGATCGTTTGGAGACAGATCAAAGCAGCTGCTCATATCTTCATTCTGGTGTCGCGGTAATCTGGTGACGGGTTGCAGATACATAAATTTGGCTTCAATCGCACATTCAAAGCCATTAATCGCAGATTCAGTGTGGACGCACCTTTAATGCATGCGCTGACTTCAGGGATGTGCCGATTTTATTATTTACAATTTAACCGCGGTAAAATAATAAATAATTTTGCTTATAATCATAATGAACTTAGTTTTTTTTTTATTGACTGGTTACTAAACTTAAGTGTCGTCAATATTACCTCAATTAAAGTTAAAATATCCGATTTTGTTTATCTAAACTAATTATTAAACTTACGTATTTTGCAAAAAAGTACAAATGACCCGGAACTTTGAAAAAAATACCTACGCGTGAATATATTTCCATCCATTCAACTTAAAAAACTACTGAAACACCCATATTCAAAAACAAACAATGGGACATTTTAAATCTGATAGATTTAAAGCTTTTCTTAAGAAGATTAAGCTCCCAAATCATAGTTTCTTCGACAACCCTAGGGGATAAACCCACTACACACACATGGCTACCACTACCGGTGTATCTCAGGAGATCTGATAAGATTCAAATAAGGGATTAGAGAGGGACGCGGCGAGGATTTGCGCGGGACACATGCGGGTGCGAGAGAGACAGAAGACGGGATTATCCTCGTCGGACCGCGCCAAGTGGTGCCTGTACGTAATATGTGACGCTGTTGCGCTAAGTATGAAGATTTAGCTTTGGATTTGAAAGAATGCGAAATTAAGGTATTAAATGTGCAAGCCTGGTTACCGACAAGCTATAGTGTAATCGCTGCTCAAGGTCTGTCTCGCATGTTTTTTTATAGAAACGAATAAAATACTAAGTAAAGAGTTGCAAGCAAAAGGAATAATTTCATGTAAAGCTTGAAAATGGATATGATACGATAGTGTTAAGTATCAGTTTCCCTAGCCATGTGTAATATCCGATTATTCTATTTTACCATAAACGAAATTTTACCGCAGGTGTCCTTTATTACCCAGAAAATAATACATCACAACTCTTTATTTGTTAACGGTACGTGTACATACAGAGGCAAATAAAACCCACACACATATTTGTATGTTTTCCCGGAGCGCGGGATTAAGGTAAGGCGGGATAGGCGAAATCCCAGTATCCGGGATTGCCACGTGCGGGCCTTTTTCAGGATTTTCTCGCCCCAGTCCCTTTTACAATCACTTTTTATTTACAATACAGCCTACACGAGTCAGGTGACAGTTGTTTGTGGGTGTACACGAGGACCAAGGTCATGCGTTTGTGCCTTATCGTATTATTTTTTTAAATCTAAATCAAGCCTATACACCTAACTTATTAGACATATTTTTCCTTTTTGAGTCAAATGTCTTTTCGGTTCTATATTATGTATCCATATAGAAACAGAATTAAAATTTGTTAGTTCTATTTATTCCGAAACGTTCAATATTTTGTATAAAAGCAATGGGATCCGTTTTAATCATATAACGTGTATTCTTTATTCATGTTTATCTAGGGATATATGCGGCAGGGTTGTCAAACCCCATATATTAAAAAGAATTGAACTCAATCAGGGCTGAAGTTTATACTTTTTTATTCTTTTTTTCCTTTCCGCTGAACTAATCCGTCGGCTTATCTTCAGCTTGCAGTAGAAAGCTACTAGAACGTTTATCGCTATTCCAACTTCTGTTCTAACGGTGTGAGGATAGAGTTTAAAATTGTGTGAATGGATTTTATTAGGGGGTTCTTCGGTAGTCAATGAACCTCGTAGGACAAAACCGCGACCTACCGTAGGGGTTGTGGGGTTGTCGAATGTTTCTACATTCAATGTTCTGCTTCTTACGTCACTTTTTATTGCTCTAAGATTTTAGTGTACTGCGTAAAATGTAAGAGAAGTGATTTTTATGTCAATCATAGCCTATATTATAGCAATGTTTAGCTTTTATTTTTAGTAGTGTTTAAAAAAATATAATAATGATTGTATTATTTGGCTTTCCATGTAATTTATGCGAAATTAATGCCTTATTAGTCCTAGTGTATTTTTAACTATTAGCACTTGAAAATCCAACAGAGTGCTTTGATTTAGGGAATACATTTAGGTGTCGTGAAAATGGGCATCTATGTATTATAGTTAGACAAATTAGTGAGTGAGCGAACGCAAACCAAGTTATTTGCATTAGATTTCTAATCAGATCCCCATCCTGCTGACAATTCAATAGCGTTTTTTTAATTTAACTGGATTATCTCAATTAATATGCAAGTCCGTGTCTTCACGGGTGTATGGGTCACAATCGATTATTTTTAAATCTTTTAAGTGGGGTATTCTTTGAAAACTGGATTATACGCTCGGCTTAACGTTCGCAATGGGAAAATAATATTTATTCGCGAAATGTATTGGTTAATAAAAGTGCATTTATTTGCTTACTGAAACAAAATAAGTAGGTATTTACTTGTGTTCTTTTATTTCTTTATTCATGGCAGGAATACTTTTCAGAATTTACAGACTTAATGATGGCTTATATTTGGTTCATTCAGGGATGCTTGTGAGTTTCTAGATAGAAGATTTTTGTAATATAAATCCATAATCAGTCTAGGAAACATCGTGAGAAAATCTAAACTTGTAATCGCCAATCCGCCTTGATCAAGCCTCGTGACTTCTCTATATGAGAAGAGGCCCACTTATGCCCTACAGTGGGATAATAAAAGGCTGTAATTATTTTAATTAAAGTCATGAATTGCTGGCGTTTTTTTTTAAATAATCCTTTCATCTGTAAAATCGACTAGTATTAGATACCTATAGGGACGGCCTATCAAACAAAGAAAAATCTTTTTGAATTAAGCCCGTGACAGACATAGCTATAATATATATTAATATAATTCATAGCAAGGCATATTACGATATATTTTCTATAGTATTCTTTGAGTGACCACAGACGCAGCTATAATATATATCTTTATTACGTCACCAAAATATGTGGACAGATATAGCAAGGCATATATTAATATATATTTCAAAAATGTGAAACAAACCACGACCGTAGACGTAATAAGGGCGAAAATATATTATTTAAATATTAAAGCTACCGTGTTTAGCTATAATATAATTATTATAGCTACGTATGTGACGGGCTTTACTCTTATTGGTTTAGTCCACTCTCGACCCCTCGACCCCCAATAAATAATGTGTCCACTGGACCCCTAAATATAGTTCATTCTCGACCCTTGGGGGTCGAGAGTGGATTTTATTTTCCAGCCAAGTTTTAGTTTCTTCTCGACCCCCAAAGTAGAGTTACGGTGAAAAGTGATTAGGTATGTAGGTACACGAATAAAAAACAATTGCTAATTTGTTTTAACCTCTCATATAAAACAAAGGTCATGATTATGTTTTTAATATTATCGGAAAGCAGCAATGCTGAGCGGGTAAGCCCATGTTTGTCCGTCAGCTCGTTATGTTGGATATAAATATTTTATTCCGGGATAAAGGACTCGGAATAATCCCGCATGGACGAGTACAAAAAGAGATAAGCCACTAGTACGATTATGTGCCGAGTTTTTATATGTTACGTTTTTATTTTATTATTACCTACGTTATGTTCACCTTATTATCTGAAGCCAGATGCCAATGACCGGATAAAGTGTAAAAGTTACGGATAAAAAACGGGTCACAGATTTTTAACCTTACCTACGGGTAAATTTTTTGAAGGATAAACTGCTTTCAACTCCCTTCAAAAAGTGGTAATAAAGAATACTTATTATTACATAAACCACTTTAAAGCAATATGTTTTTAATTTGCTTGTTTTACGTAATAGGGTATTAAAACTTATCTTTAAATCTTATTTAATAATATTGTTGACGTTTAAATAGGAAGCGAATGATGAAATATCTACATTACAAAAACTACTCTAAAAGTTAAATAAACTCATCTTAAATATAAAAAAAACAACTTGAGAGGTGTCAAGGGACACCCGGATGGAACGAAGTTCCTTTCGATTAATTAGTGAAGGAATTGTAATAAAATTTTATTTTTTTTAAGTTATAATAATATTTTTTTTATTATTAACAAATATAATGTAATTAAAAGACAATTTAATTAAACGTGCCCGTTTATGTATCGAGCGAAATGGACTCCATATTGAGCAGTTGCTTCGATACAGGGAAGTGTAAATTTTATACCTAATAGGTAAGTTTTTTAATTAAGCCAAAGTTGATTAAAACTGTGTTTGTGAATAGCTCCAATTTATTTAAATAGGTTACCTATAGCACCTATAGGTACCTACGCCTGCCTGCCTTTCTTTTTCTAGCAAAAGAGTACCTACTCACTTACCTACTTACAACTACAAATAATTCGCCAATGATAAAAGTAAGTACCACTACCTACCTAGGTACCCACCTAAGCTCCCACTGGCTTAATTTAAACCAAAACATTTTAATCAAATAAAAAAAAATATTATTGTCGCTAGTAAAACCTAGAGAAAAGTACTCTGTGACCTAGAGCGATAAGGTGCAGTGGTTACCTACTGACGACCGCGACCGATAGAAAGCTCTTGATTACCAAACCCAAACTTTCAATAGGTACCTACTAAACAAAACATAGAAGTAGGTACAGTAACTACCTACCTACCTAACCTTCGTATTCTATGGCTTAATTATCGACTTAAAATTTACACTCGTTTTCACAATCCACACAGTCTCACAGTGAAAGGTGGATTTATCTCGTAAGTCGTTATCATCGGAATTATCACGCAATGAACTAAACATATCGCCGTAGGTACCTAGTTCAAAGAGTTCGCCGCGCCGCCTTTAAATACATAAACATATTCTACGAAAAGCGAATTCGGACTTTATTTTGTAATCGTAAACGGTTAAAAATTGAAATTTTACCAAACTAGGTATGATAAAATTATTCTGAGAAACGTATAGGCTGGTGCCCGACCGGACAATAGGAGCTATGTGCAACCGAATTTCACGGTTAATGTGTAAAAATAAGGTTTTAATTCGCTCCAAAGGAGCTATGTGCAACCGAATTTCACGGTTAATGTGTAAAAATAAGGTTTTAATTCGCTTTTCTTCTGTTCGAATTGTCTGCGTTTGTGAAGTAATAAAAATAGCAAAAATAAGGTTTTAATTCGCTCCAATATTTTCATAGAAAAGCCGCCATTCAACTAATAATGAACTCTATTTGACAGTTCCAACGATTCAATTTAGCTTATTATAGCATGTCGTGACAACTTTTCGTAAGAATTTTTTCCGTCTAGCCCCCTTTCACAACGCGCGATAAGGAACTACGTTCCAATAATAACGATAAACGAGTTAAAACAAAGATAATAAGTACTTGGATAAAAATATTGGATTAGAGAGATAAATATCCGAGCAGCTATAACAAAAATCGAAATCAAAAGTCTATTCTAAATACGAAAAATATGTCACATTTTCTTAGGGTGTAGACACACCAAACGCGAAACGACACCACGCGGCCACGTGGCGTTCGGGAGTACCGTTGAATGAGTTCAACAAAGTCGGACGCGGCTTCTAGTATCGCATCTTCCTTACACTACCTTCCCATCAACATTCCCTTCAATATCTCATCAAAGAAAATGGCATGAAATATCACGGTAATTACGCACAATATTTTCATCCGGCAAATGTACGGTTTTTGTTTACCGACCTGTTTGATGTTGACGTCTTATCCAATAACGTTAATGCTCCAAGGTACCTTTATGGTACCGTGAGTTTCCTTTAGCACGTCAAGAATATCAATTGATTAGCGTAATGTAATAACACAAATACGGTGATTCATCATGATGTTTTCGAATAAGTTCCTGTCGGGTTGTCTGATTGCTTTTATGACTTCTGTATTAAGGTTACGATTATCATAATGGTGGTCTTTGAAACCAGGTAACAAAGGCGTGACGTCATAAAGTAGTCCAGGATTATGTAGGCCCCATACATGAATCAGTTTTATAACAGCGTTACTTGGAAATGTCGGCCGCAGCTTGCGGTCTAGTCCAGGCATAGAAAAAAACTTCCTGTACGTGACGTTAGATCGACTAAGGACGATTCTATGATGACGTTTGTGTATGTAATATTATCATTATTTTCTTTCGAGTATGGGGAATGTAGATTTATTTTTATTAGTTGAAAAATGGTACAACAGAGGCTGTCAGTTAAACGGTTATAATTTCGAATAACACCAATTATAATGTATACTTACTATAAATACAATAGCCTTAGCTTTCATTAACAAAATCAATATTAAATCGCAGTCAATATTAAATCAACTTAAAATAAATGAATTCCGTATCACTCATATGAGCGCTATCATTGTATGAATGGTTCCCGGCTCGCTCGCTCCGCGGTCCGCGATCCGTCGGTGCCCGCTTAAGCCAGATTTCAATAGAGTATAATCTCACCCTAATGAATCTCCAATCCGGATTACCGAGGGGCCCCTATAATAGACGAGCGACGTCCATTGCAAACGAGTGGGATTTAGTTTAGAAAAAAATGATTAGTCTAGTGCACGCCGCCGGTTTGAATACCGAGAGCTCATTAATATTTCAACGTGGCATATCATACTATTTCACATCTGTTTTCATCTTTTGTGCCAAACAAATAGTATACATAATACCGTCAGGCGTGTTCTATCTCGTCGAGACACATCAAGGAACTATGTCTTAATTCAGATGTCTGATTCCGTCCAATAAATTGTAAAGGCCGCACGACACTCGGCTAATCCCATTGGCGGGCATTAGAACGGCTTTGTGCGGACAGATCGCGCTCGCACGCCGAAATTACCTAGCAATTGGTAGCCGCGCCGAATTGCCAGCGGGCTCAGTCTAAATCGGCTGCAGACACTTTTATTGCCCGGCAAAATCCCGCTGACCCGAGCTCGAGCCGATCCCGGCTTCCGTTTTATCCCGGCCCCGCTTAATCCCGGATTTGACGTCGCTTAATCCGAACCCGTGTTGGATATCGCGTCGACACAGGCCTCGCCCGCACTCTTGTTTCTATACTCTCCTATATTGATTTCGGATTTCACGGCGCACCTTCATTGAACTCGCATAAAAGCACGCGTAAACAAAGCGAGAGCTGACCTTTTGGGGATTACCGCGACGCGCACGCGATATAATAACAAATTAATAATATATTTTTATTATGATGAAATAATTCAATCGAGACAAAAGTAATCCATAACTATCTCCCTGACACGGGATTATGGAGCGCGAAATGCATCGCATTCAGATATTTGGACTCAATGATATAAAATTGTATGCAAAAAATGAGCAGATTAATTTGTATTTTCATTGGGTGGTGCGTTATGCGAAAAATTGAGCGGTCGGGAAGCAAATGAAAATGATCGCCTCATATTATTTTATTCTGGTGGACCGTCGCCGTTCGCAAAGTGCATTACTTACCAACTCGTACTGAAAACTCAGTTATTGAATTATTGATGCAATTTCGCTTTGTTTACAGCGAATAGAATTTAAGTTACGTTTGTCCGCTACTTACCGGTTCTAATGTACTTTTGACGATATTTGCATAAATCAATATACAAATGTACCTTTGAAAAGATGATTTTAAACTGGTACATTTGTGTCGAAACACACGGTGCACAACGGATTTGCTAAAATACATAATTAAATTTCACGTTTAGAAACCAAAATTATATTTGATGGCAAAGTGAATAGTCGACTATTTCCCATTTTAATGAGGATTATAGTTTCTAGTGCGTTTAGTGCACTTTGCACGGTAAAATTAATTACTAAATCGAGTCTGTCTGCGTGCTCTAATAGTACGATTCGTATCAAAGCCTGCTGTGCCTACAATTTCAGTAATACCACCTTTTGACTGACGTTTTAAATTGTCTAACTTTAATAACATTTTCATATTGCTGTTTAGAAAATTAATTACAGTGAGAATAATTAAGAACTACACAGGAATGATTATTCAAAGGATTATTTGTATTATAAAGTTACCTGCAGTAATCTTTTGTTTTTGTAGGTACCTGTTAGTGATTTTTGGAGGAACTACTTTCCGTAACACATTGTTATGTCAGAGTTTACGTTGTATTTTTGCTTTGACAAAATTAGTTTATTAGTGTGCATGTTGGTCCTCCCACTAGGTGGACCGATGACCTGACACTTGAGGGAGGCCTATGTCCAGCAGTGGACGTTTTTCTGCTTAAATGATGATGACGTTGGTCCTACTGAAGTTTTATTCGTTTATTTCCATTTGACGTAAAATGGTTCAACAGCACCTAAGAGTGCGTTATTTAGATGATAAATTATGTTTATCAATGAAAAAAATATTATTAGTTTTTTAGGGACACCTACATTTATTCGTCTTACGTGATTTTTTTTAGATAGTAAACTTATTCGCTTATCATAGCTTTGTTACCGACACAGTTATAACATAAACGTGCAGAACACTCAAAATATAACCAATTTGCGTCTCAAATCATAATGACCATTCATGGCCACAACTAAACATTAGTACAATTTAGACGATAATGCCGCTAAGTCCTCGTTCACACTGCTGGTATTACTGGACGACGTTAATTAGTCTGTGGTCGTGGCCGCGGCCTAAACAGGCTTTTAACTTTTCAAATGCTTTCATTAACTGCGTTGCGATTATTTGGTCGCTATTTCCACAGCCATTGATTGAGAATCGACGCATTAGTGACTCAGTTAATACAGTTTTAGCCGATTAATTTATTTATGCAGGATAATGTGTTTGTTTAGTGGAATATGTTAGCGTTTTGTGTTATTTGAATGGGTGGACGGAATTTTGTGGTCTGTGTCTGTTTTAGTGAGGGTTTTGATTTAGTCGTTGTATGTTTTTCTGTTCTATACATAGTATAAAACAAAGTCACTCCGGTAGTCTTTACCCTTAGATCTTTTAAACTACGCAGCAGTTTTTAATGCAGTTTTCAGAAATAGATAGTGATTCAAGAGGAAGGTTTATACGTATAGTTTGATCTACATTGCACCCGAGCGAAACAGGGGCGGGTTACAAGTAAAATAAAAAGAAGATTCGCCACATTATGGGCTCAATTTCTATTAAAGGTAGGAAAATTCAGACAACGAATGACATAAGAATATAACTAAATAACATTAAAGTTTTCTCAAAATATTGTGAATTAAGTATAGGTAGTATAGTATAATCTCTAGTTATCTGTATGTCTATTCTGTAGGTGAAGTTAGCTGTCATCCGTCCCGACTAAGCAGACGGACGGATGACAGCTCACTTCATGTAGGTGTTCACCGAGGGAGATTGTAACAGAATAGCTCTACAGATAATTAAAATATATTATATAAATCACGCAAGCATTAAGAACATAGTTCTATCAAGCTACTCACGCTCCATTCATATGTAGGTACTTTTTTCTAAACTTGCAGTTCGTACAGCCTACAGAATTAAAAGGTTCTATGCAGGGAAGTTTAGAAACAATATATACATAGAATACGGTACATAATCCAATATCCCTTGCGTAGACTTTTAGACAAGTGAGTTTGAAACAGGCTCGATTAGTTTAAACCTAACTTTTTACTCGCCATTGAAATTAAATAAGGCTTAAAACTTCTGCGTTGTGTTTGTGATGGGGTTTCAGTACTGTTTAATGAGCTTACTGAAGATTCGGACACAATATATTTGGACACAGTGTCCGAAACTATATTTTTGGGACTATATTTTCGGACACCAATAAAAAGGCTGTTTCAGATAAAAAGTTTTAAAATAAAATTATGTGGAAAAAAGTGTTACCAAAACTATTTTAAGGTGGCTTTAAGGCGCTATTTTTCATTATTAAATTGGTTTGTGGACGTGTATCACTTTAAGTCACCACATTTAGACTATATTACAGAAAAGAACACAAGAAAAATCATTCAAAATGTATATTATATAGTATAAAAATCAACATCTTACCTATAAATATTGGTTTATATTAATCTACAATTACAACTATAGGCTAGGTGGAAGACGAATTTCTACAATTAAGGTATCGTTTGAAGTTTTTTATCTGACTGTACACAACAGCATTTAATATGTATATTGTGTCCGAATCTTCAGTAAGCCATTTAATGTACTCAAGTACTGGACCATAAGTATGGCTTTCAGTATTTTCATGAAGTAATAATAGACTACACTGGGCAGTGGACAATTCTCTTCCGTGTCTTTCTTTGTATTTATGTATGTTTGTGTGTATTTAGTTTAGTTAATAATCGTCTGCTTACTTACTACAACATTTTAGGCCTACTATAATTTGTATTTCTTATTTCTTCGCGTGCTGTACACGAGATTGTAGATGACCAATACTGGGCACGATAAGGTTGGCATATCTATTTTGATAATAATCCCAAAAATTAACAAAGATACACTTAGGTAAGCACTTAAGCTTCTGGGCTAGTTTTTTTACAATTAAACTGACAGATTTCCTAAAAAAAAATAGTCAAAATCGAAATTTAGAGTTGCTTATAAAAGGCGTCGTAATATCAAGCCAGACACTCCGTAAACATTGGAACTACAATGCTATCGTGAACTTGTATAGGTCGTTGTCTTACGTGTAAAGCGCGCCTAATCCGAGGCCCATCCGCAGAGCCGCAAGACGTCGCTTGTTGCTTGCTGTGGGGCTTCCCTAGTCCGGACTAACTTAGTCTATATACACGTTAATATTATAAGACAGACTAATTTAAATGAATAAATCATTAGATTGGCATAATTAAGTTAGTTATGTAAACAAGACATATGGGTAACACTCAAACGCTACTTCAAACTCTTGAAAAGAGTGTTGATGGAGTTTCTTGCTCGTTCTTCTCCATAGAAACCTAATGTTTGGAACGAGCAACTAGCTTCAGCTTTCTGACTGACTCTGACAATTCAAAAGTAAATGGTTTATTTGAGTTCGAGTTTTGACTCTGAACTGTCACAGTCACTTTGACATAAAGTGATAGGAGACAGCACGAGACTCAACGGCATCTTAACATTGAGTAGCGTTTGAGTATTTGGTGTGAAATAGGAAAATTATTTCCCGTGAGAATTGCTGAATTAAAAATTACTAGATGTGCTTTTGTGCACTTATTTAAACTACAACCTACTTAGTATGTTACTAAAAACTTAAGTAGAAAACACGTCTTAATATCTATGAATTAAAAAAAAACCTTTGGTTAATAAAATGCTATACTTAGAGGCCCGTAGGTACATCCAGCTACAACAATCTGTAAAATTTATTTGATAGATTTTCAATTTAAATTAAAAAAAAACTAAGCTCAATTTAATTGGGAAAAATTGTTAGATTGGTATGGCTTGATATGCTGGCGTCTGTACTTACCTAGTTGCAACCGATTTTTTTAAGAAACGTTGCACTGTTGGATTTAAACTATGCCGTCGGCGTTAATCAAAATACATAATAAATTTGAAACCGAATAAGTTACTAACCGAATAAGTTATTATGGACTTCTGTTTTATGTACACCCAAATATAGGGATTAAACTAAACATCTAGTCTAACTGATAATAAGACTGTACAAGAAACAATGTTCAGTGCTTGAGGTCCCCGTCGGCCAGTTTCCTAAACCACCGTAGGATTTAGTTAACCGTCGGACGCACATCGCTGCAGATTAATTATTTATGGACGGCCCCCTACTGGCCCGAGGGAAGGTTTAGTCTCCCAGACGCTCTCCGATTCCTCTCTCATGCAAACTATTCGTCTTAACGCAAAATTGACGCGCAAACTTAAATATTTACAAATGGTATTTACTCTTCAAGCATTAAGGTCGCTTTTACTCTGACTGAATAATTTAAAGGTCCTTTGTCTTCATTGTCCGGTAAAGATCTGGGGGCTTGCGATGACCACCTTGTCATGGCAAGCTTTGCTGTAAATCTACGTTGCATCTTTGCCGTGGCGTAATCGCTTAAGCTCGGCTGGACTAGTCCCCGCTAAATGAATACCTATAAATTGGTGGACGAGTTCATCGTTTCACTGTAGCTATATTATTATGATACAAGCGATGGAAAATCAATAACACGACGGTACGTCTTCCCTAACAATACGTATCGAGTTATGCGTACACGTCGTTTTAATCCTTAAGGCGTAGCAAAGCACGTAATATGTAGAAACCTTCTTAACCTAACAGGATTATCGTGCGGAGGCAAGCATTTCACGGCCGGATCACGCCTTGCCATCGGCTCGGCTAAGGCACAGATTTTATTACACAAATGAGATTAATACTCAAACGCACATTGTTACGTAAAGCCGTAGACGTTGTTAACTGCTACGTGTTATCGTAGCGCGCTTGTAGGGAAAATAAATCTGTGGAGTGGCGTAGCGCTACGGTACTTTTCTGTTTTAAGACGCAAACAAGATGTGGAGATTATTTCAAGTAGTCTTCAAGAAAATTACGAGTATACTTAGATTCCTTGTATAGATTTAAATGAATAATATTCGAACTCAATACAGAACAAAGACAAATCAAAGTCGAACGCCGGCGCGTTCACACACGCGATGTCGCACGATACCAGTATTTCTCAGCGCCTTGATATTTTCGCGGTGTCAATTAAAACGGTAACAAACGTCGCCCTCAAAAAGGCCATTTGTAACGTAGAGACAATCATAGCTCCCGGCGTAAACTGACAAACGACGCCGCGATAGCGTTCGTCTAAACCGAGCTTTTGAACTTCTTTGACGCGCAGTCGATAAGCGCGCCGCAGCGACAGGTTATTGTGTCTGTTAGCGTTCTTAACAATGGTGTTCGTTTTGCAAGTTTTCACCCAGTCGTAAGTGGGTAAATGTGTTACCGATTGACGAGGGGTGGGACAAAAGCTCGTGAGACACACGACACTCATTCATAGCGAGGCATCGCGTTGCCGCAACAACGGCTAAGATAATGATGACGTTTCCTACAGCGACGCCCTTATACGCGATTGAATTAATTACCCTATAGGGTGTTCACTAAATCGTATCGGTCTTATAGAATTCGTACGTTTTGTTTGAGTAGCAAAGTGGGTTTGTAGCTTTGTATGTGTTTCAGGAATGAAATATTTATATAGCAACGTATTTTATTGATTTTTTATTGTTTATTCTTATTTATTTATTTATATTAGGATCTCCAACAAAAGATATACACTAAACATTACAACATGTTGTTAACAGCCAAAGTATTTCGTAGGTGTACTCCTTCAATTATAGGAGACCACAGCATGCACAATAAGATCTACAACTAAACTAACAAATTAAATTAAATAGCTAATAGAAAGTGAATTTCCAAAAAGAACAACAACAACAACTAACAACAACTTTTTCAACATCGTGAGGAAACCTGAAATTATACTTAACTAGCGACCCGCGGTTTCGCACGGGTTAAATGTAGATCAAACTATACGTATAAACCTTCCTCTAGAATCGCTCTATCTAGTACTGAAAACTGCATTAAAATTAAAATCCGTTGCGTAGTTTTTAAAGATCTAAACATATAGACAGCGGGAGCGACATTGTGTTATATTATGTTAAAAAGATATGTGTGATGTCGCCAATCCGTCTTGAGCAAGCCTGAAGAACACTGATCGTGCTTTCTCTGCACAAGAGCGTCATCAAGGGTGGGTAGGTAGGGGCAGCTGCCCCCACCCCAGATATTCCAAACGGTTCATGTGCCTTTGACTGTATTTAAAAATTCTCACTTTTCCTATCCACCTTAAACCAACTTCCCCCCCCCCCCCTCTAGGCCAACAGCTCTTGTCTCTGCATGAGACATTAATCGGTTGGTATTATTATTAACAAAAATGAAATATAATAATAACTTTACTTCTTTAACTCTATTCACCAAATCACCTCTTTCTTTATATATGTTACAGTCAAAACTCTTCACCAGTCAAAACTACTTTTGACTGGATTCAGTCAAAACTCTTATTAAGACAAAACGCGTTTGCGTTACAAAATCAAAAATACGGAACGCGTTAGTTATAAGAATCACTACAAAACCAAAGTTTTAAAAGGGTCACAAAGAAAAAACCTACCAACGTAATGGGTTTATAAAAAAAAAGGATAAATTTAAACCATTCAAAAGTAGTTTTGACTGATTTTTGTAGTCAAAAGTAGTTTTGCCTGGTTAAGAGTTTTGACTGTGTCATATACATAAAAATAATACAGAAATATGCTTTACCAAGGCTAAGCACATTTCCTTTCCAACCAAGAATGAGCAATGAATTAATAAAATGGTGTCAAACATAGGGTAGATCCGAGGGGATGAATTAGGGGATGAGTTTCTTAATTAAACCAACAAACATGACAGGTGTAACGCCTCCACCAATTGTCGTAAGCGTTATCTTTAGGCATTGTCGACATGTACACGCTATGTCTTGAATTACAAAACAAGTTGATTAACTTGGTTGAATTCTGATGTTGATCGTGAATAAGTTTACTATGGGAAAGACGGGAATAACAGTTATATACAGTATTGTATTCATGTCATACGGGCCTTACAATTAATAGTATAACTTCATTTATTTCAGATAGTTTGATTTGTTTTAGGGAAGCAGGCATTTTGGTACGATTTGGTGAAGTTGACTAGTGTTTCAATTAGTAACTTTTAATTATTAATAGGTACCTACTTACTTTTGAGTCATCATCATCTGCCTTGTCTTTTTCCAACTATGTTGGGGTTGGCTTCCAGTCTCACCGGATGCAGCTGTATAACTGTTCTGTTACAATCTCGCTCGGTGAACACCTAGGTGAAGTGAGCTATCATCTGTCCTGATGCTAGAGATTTACAAAGCACTACAATCGAATGACAGCTCACTTCACCTAAGTGTTCATCGAGAGAGATTGTAACAGAATAGCACTGCTGAATACCAGTATTTCACATGGAGCCACTGCCTGTCGGACCTCCACAACCCAATTACTGGGTAACTACTTTTGAGATTATAAACTATTTCTACTTTCGAGAATGTGAAAATTTACGTATACGGTTTTATATGTGGAGTGTGTACCTATTCAATCATAGTGCTATAATATAGGTAGGGCACTGTATTTTTTTACAATTACATTTTTCGTTTCTTTAATTTAAAAACATTATAATTTTTTACCCTTATATCGAAAGCTAGGAGTAAGGAAAGCATTTGCTCTACACAGACTTCAAATAAAGAAATAATATAGCTAAAGCTAGCTCAACATAACACCTTCACTACAGTTAACCGGAACTTGTAGTAAACTTAAATCTGAGTATTAAAGTAGAGTATAATAAAGGTTGCAGGGCTTAAACCTAAGCCCTGCGGCGTCTGAGACCTAGGTCATGTTACCTACGCAGACAGGACGGTCAGTTGATACCCATGCTAGGCTTAACTTACTTAAGAACTGATGCAAGTACCTAAGAGCTAAGTACTTGCATGGATACAAGAGTTTGTACTGTCGCAAAGATTTTAGCGGGTTTGTTGTTGAACTATGAAGTCAAGAAATAAAATGAGATCTTAAAATAATGTCGATTAAAGATTGAACTTGTTTTAGTATTTGTGTGATTCGCTTTTCAATATTTTTTTGAATGAAAAACAAATGAAGTTCTGATTTTAATTATGTTATCATAATTTTGTTTCGTTGTTAATGTTACCAAGTTAATGTTTTCAACTTATTCGCAAAATGCTCCCTCTATTTCCGTTACATAAACGTTTTTTTTTACCACAGTAAACTCCTGACCCGGATAGAGGGAGGAGATTCTTCAACTTTTAGGAACATTCGCTTTCAAATTTTAGACTCTATCTGTCACAAAGCATTTCTGAAAAGATTTTGATAGCTTTTGCACGCGACTTCGTCCGCATGAATGGCGGTTATCGCGGATGCAGACGAAGTTGCGGAATAAAAAGTGCATATGTCCTTCTCCAGGTTTTAACCTATTTTCGTACAAAATTTCATCAAAATCGGTTCAGCCGTTTCATCGTGAAAGCGTAACAGACAGAGTTACTTTCGCATTTATAATATTAAGTATGGATAAAGTATGGAGTATGGATTAGGTTTTAATTACTCGAATTGTCCTTTTGATACAGTCACATCCAAAAAGAGTTAAATAAACACAGTTACATCCAAAAGCTTTCTTTGTATATTATCAATACCTATACCAAAATGTCGTGATTGTCCAGTGGGTAAGGCGGCCCGCCCCTCATGCAATTGGTTGTAGGTTCGCAACGGGCAATAATGTTACTTTTTCAGTTTCGTATGTACTTTCTAAGTTTATCTTGGACAGTCAGTGGTCTTGGATAGTCAGCAGGTCAGTAAACCTTGTTGATAGAACACATTGTGAGGAAACCTGTACTTATACAGTTTGAAATTGAATTCATTAGCAAAATTTTAAGGAGTGAGTCAGACCACGAACCTTAACAACTTTCATTATGTAGCCAACTCAAACAGCGCGAAAAAAAACAGCTGTTCCATACAAAAGTGCAATAGGTACTCGGCCAAAATGTATGGAACTGCTGTTTATTTTATCGCGCTATTTAAGTTGGCTCCATAATGAAAGTTGTTCATGTTCGTGGTCTGAGACACTCCTTAAAATTTTGCTAATGAATTCAATTTCATCCTTGTCTGAAATCGCCAATCCGCCTTGTGCACAAGCCTCATGATCAATGCTCGTGTCTTCTCGGTATGAGAAGAGGCCCTTCCCTTGCAGTTGGACAATAATAGGCTGTATTATTATTTATTATACCTTACATGATTTTTACTATCTATATTCAAAAGTAGTGCTTCAGTCACAAATTCTTTTTAGCATACATATTCAAGTCAATACTTTTCCAATTCCAAGTATGTCCTCTGTTCAGGGAGGTAGATAGGTAGGTATATGTTTTTGCATTGTTTAGGATAGCATTCGACCGTCTGCCCGTGGTCAGGTGAAAGTTTAGGGGCCCACTGTAAAGGGATTAGCAGACGACCGTAGGTGTTAGTCTACATCCTGTCCACCTCTAAATTAAAGTGTTAAACTTCATTTTTGAGTTACTGTTGCTGTTGAATTCAATTTAGTATGTTTGGGTAGATTTTGGGTAAAATATAATTACTGAAAATAAGGTAGATGTGTCAAAAAATCTATTAACAAAAGTTAAGGAGCGTGAATGTTTTCAAATTACTCGACGCTATGTGAATGTTGTCAATATAATTTAAGAATTCAGCAGTGCTATTCTGTTGTAATCTCCCTTGGTGAAAACCTAGGTGAAGTGAGCTGTCATCCATCCCGATGCTAGGGATTGACAAAGCAGACGGACGGATAACAGGAACGGATGGCAGCTCACTTCACCTAGGTGTTCACCGAGGGAGATTGTAACAGAATCAACATACAGTAGGGTCGTGTTATAGTTGCGTGTATCTTGAAAAAAGATAAACCATTCATTCAGCCATTTTTCACATACTAGTTTGTAACATATTCAATAAAGCTGTGAATACTTTATCAGCTTTTTAATATAAGTAATAATACCAGTCAATATAGTCTAGTACCTATTATTATCCAACTGTAGGGCACAGACCTTTTCTAAAATAGAAAAGGTAAGAGCATTAATCACGACGATTACGATAGTGCTTAGTTGCTTAGTGCGATTTGGCGATTTCACACTTTGTTAATTATACAGTTTTGTGTATTTCTTCATAGGTTTCAATGATGCCCAAGATAAACATAAAGGGAAGTAGGTAGGTAGGGAGTAGGTGTATTCTAATTTACCTTTTTACCTAGGTACCTATGTAACAAGGTAAATTAGAATTGAAAATGTCAAACTGGTACTTGCTCGATATCGAAGACAGAACCTCATACATCAGAGATGGGCGGCCATCACGAGTTTTGAAACAAAAAAAAAAAAGGATGGATGATAAAACATGTTTTGTCATCCATCCTTTCATTATTGTAAATAGTAAATGTTTCTGTAATAAAAATAAACACATTTAAAGCATAAACATCCGTGCTTTCCCCCCATAACAAAACACATAATTACGTTGTAAATGTCGCTCAGACAAAGGCTACTACTCAATGATGGCATGACACAGTATTTGCTAGGTTTCAGCATCCGGCACGCTAGACTTATCCAATCTAAATAGATCATCACTCACGAATAGGCCTTCGATCAACACGCAAATCCAATAGCAGTCACTGTAATGAGCTGTTATTTTATATGTGTAGGGACGTGTTCATTTAATCTTTCCTTACTCAGTACAATTGATTAAGGAAAGATTAATAAACTATTGGTTACTACTTTTAAGGATGTAAATGTAGTAAAGTATACTATAACAGGCGGGTGTCCGCAACTCCACGTTTCAGCGCGTATTTTGCGTACGGCCTTTAGGGTTGTACTTGTACGGATATAAAAAAAAAACAATTGCCGTATTTCCATTTATGATCACCACTAGAGAACGGAACGAAACGAGTTGGAAGGAAATTAACGATATTTTTTCGGTGTGTTCCTAATTATCAGAACAAGATTTGCCGAAATAACGTTTTTAGAAAATTCACTGGAAATGAAGGATATTATTTTTGTAAAAAAAAAGATTTTTACAAAAAAGACAACCGCCTTCAAAAACTAAAAAGTGAAAAATAACTTTAGCACAGAACACACATTGACTTTAGTTTCGAAATTCAGTGGCTTTGTTCTGTTTGTTGTTTTGTATTGCCACCGACTTCCGAAACTAAAGTCAATGTGTGTTCTGTGCTAAAGTTATTTTTCACTTTTTAGTTTTTGAAGGCGGTTGTCTTTTTTGTAAAAAGCTTTTTATTTTCCGCTTTTTAGTACCTCCTTCTCATCCAAATCTATTAAGAAGAGATTGAAAGTTAACTACTACAAAGATTGATGAAACTAAAACGTCGTCTATGTAATTTTTTTGGGTATTTGTTGATTTTTCAAAAAGTTCTAAATCAATTTCAGTAAAATTTACATGGGACCACCCCTGAAGCATACCCTATTCATAAAAAAAAGAATTTTCAAAATCGGTTTACGTTTGCCGGAGAAATCGCGTAACAAATCGCGCACATACATAATGCAAATTTAAGACTTATACGGTTTTCTCATGGATGCCATTGTCAGAACTGGACCAAATTAAAATGGGACCACACGGGAAGCACTAGCTTTCAAATGAAAAAAAGAATCATCAAAATCGGTTCACCCAGTCCAAAGAAATCAGGTAACAAACATAAAAAGAGAAAAAAATACTGACGAATTATTGATAACCTCCTCTTTTTTTGAAGTCGGTTGAAAATACACCCATGCGATGCCGAGGCAGGTCAGTAGTCAATATTTTAGTAGTCATTCGGGTTTTGGAGTTACGATTAAAATACTAGCAGTAGTTAACAACAGTAGGTTGGGTAACCTGTAACTTGAGTGCAGTGTGCCGTTTTTATAGGTTTTACAAAGTTTTTCCTTTCTATTGGGGATTGAATATAAAGCACAAATACCAACATTTCAATATGGAATTTTATGTAAAGAAGACAAATCATCTCTATCCAAAACATACTTAAAAAGAAAGAAAAATCTTTCTAAAAATAATACGAATAGCATACATAAAGCGTCCTCCACACATTTAAAGGAGCTGAGTAAATTAAGCCCCTGTTCTGACGGGGTCTGGATGAGACTTTTAGCGAAATACTTATGCTAACTCCAGAGTAAGTACACGCGTCGCTCACGGTTCATTGTTAATGCTTTGTGACTCTTGTAGCATTACTAGATGGGCCATTTCTCCCAAAGCTA
Organism: Charanyca ferruginea; assembly: GCA_947361185.1. NCBI lineage: Eukaryota > Metazoa > Arthropoda > Insecta > Lepidoptera > Noctuidae > Charanyca > Charanyca ferruginea. The sequence goes on along the minus strand of OX376058.1, from coordinate 21,386,087 downwards.
AAAATTCTACCTACGTTTTGGAACTAGCCACTAGCTTCTTTCTGACTAAATAACCGACTCCTTGACCATTCAAAAATTAAAATAAATACTTTGACTTTGAAACCGAATAAAATAATTTCTGAGGGCTGATAAAGTTAAGATGGTTGAAAATTGAAAGATAGGAAAATATTATGAGACAAACACTTACTATGACGGCATTTTGTAACGAAAGTGTTGCGTATTTAATTTATAAATCTTCGTTAAATCCCGGTAGTTCTTTGGGTAAACATGAAAATACGGTATTAGACAAGCGGTCTGGCTAAATTGGTCAAAAACCAAAACTTATTATTTTGTGTTGCTTGATATCTTAAACTTTTTATGTTAACTTTATTAGTTTAGAAGTTACATTTAAGAAATACATCTTGCACGTTCAAATAAATCTTAAACGTACCTAAGTATATTATTATCTTAATTGTTACAAATACAGTTTTGTTGTTAGCCGCGGGGAAACCAGTACCGTATTATATTAACCTTATCACAACGAATGACGCTCAAACAGCGCACCAAATTTCCCAAACACCGCGCTCGCGTAATCCAGTAACTCTACATCCGTGTTTTCAAGTTAAGGGCGCGCGCTCCAAAAGACGTTGAATTTGATTCAAAGCATATCTGTTTAAGCCCTTACATCCATTCAGACAGGTGCTTACAGTTAGATGTCAGTGACGTCATGCACCATTAGATGGATTTTGGGGAAAGAGAGTGTAGATTACTGTAGATGCGTTGCTTTTGATTTAGTTTATACTTGTATTTTGAGTGGTTACAGAACGATGCGTTTTGAAGAAATAAAATGATACAATGACTTTTTCTAATCTATACAGCTATCTATATTTTTTTATTTCATTTTTAGCCAGTGTTGAAGAAATTTCCCACTGTAGGGAAACTTCTTCTTTTTGCTTCCCTTTCTCATTTTAAATCCTCTGAATATTGAAAAATAAAAATGAAGGAATGACTTTTTCTTATCTATACCTACATTTTCTTTTTTTAATTTAATTTTTAGCCTGGGTTGTTCTACCGGCGGTAGGCAAAGGCCTCCGCTTCTCCTTTCCAAAGCTCTTTAGAGCTATACCCTGTTCACAATAAGATTAGGCATTTACTCAAACCTTTTTTATAGTCCGTTCAACCGATTTTGACTTCTATTGCGTTGGTAGCATGACAAATGGCAACTGCAGTAAACAGTTGTATTGTAACCACTTTTTTGCCTCTAATGTCATCCTTAAGCCAACGGAATAGAACTCAAAATCGGTTGAAGGGACACAAAAAAAGGTTTGTGTTTATGTCTAATCTTATTGTGAACAGGGTATAGTGTGAACCAATCCTTCCTGTAAGCGTCAATCTCATCCCGCCATTATCACCTGGGTCTGCCACGATACCTACTAATATTAAGTATAAAGTTGGATCAAGAGTTTGTTTGTTAGTTTTAAAGATTATTTTGCTAATGGGAAGCTATACGTTATTCCTGAGTGCCTATAGGCTATATTAATTAGCAAAAAATTTTGAGTACGTAAGAAATTTCATGCGGAGGAAGGAGGTCAAGGGTAAAAGCTAGTTGGAAATATAAATTAACTAGCTGACCCGACAGACGTTGTCCTGTCCCTATCTACCTACTTACCTGCTTGCTAAACCCCCTTGACATTAAATATAAATTATGACATGAAAAAAATAGAGGAAACAGATACCATCAAATTCCTAGGACTATGGATTGACAAAAATATGTCATGGAAAACGCAAATTGATACGGTGTGTAAAAAACTAAATAAATTTTCCTACGCTTTATACAGACTATCTAAGATTGTTAATCAAGCAGCAGTACTAACCGCCTATCATGCCTATGTAACTTCTACGCTTAGATACGGACTAATTTATTGGGGGAATGCTACAGACAGGGAACTCGCTTTTAGGGCACAAAAGAAGTGTCTTAGAGCTGTTTGCGGCATACGTGCCCCAGAGAGCTGTATGCCATATTTTAAAAAGCTTAAGATTTTAACCTTTCCTGCCCTCTACATCTATGAGGTCGCTATATTTGTAAAGACCAATAAGGAAAAGTTTGGTAACCTGCATTCCCGTCGACATGCCGACAAAATAACAAATATGCCCTCAAAAACAGCCCTACTGTCCAAAAGTTTCTTCGGAATGTCTTCACGAATTTATAATAAGCTTCCTAAGCAAATAAGAGAAATCGAAAATATTTATATGTTTAAAAAAAAAATATTTGACTTCTTGGTAAATAGACCATATTATACAGTACATGAGTTTTTGTCCGAAAGATGCATGATGAGTTAATGCAAAACCGTTTTATGTTTTGATGCAAATTGAATTAATATAGTATATCACATAAACATAGGTCTAAGATAATAGTAATAATAAAAAAACTAATTATTGTATGCCTAACATGGTGGAGCAGTGCAAACGCACTTTAAAACTCAATAACAACTCTATAACCACTGTCTCACAATAAAGATCTTTGACTTTGACTTTGACTTTGACTTTGACTTTGCTTATTTACCCATACCTACCCTACACCTACCCTACACCTACCCTACACCTACCCTACACCTACCCTACACCTACCCTACACCTACCCTACACCTACCCTACACCTACCCTACACCTACCCTACACCTACCCTACACCTACCCTACACCTACCCTACACCTACCCTACACCTACCCTACACCTACCCTACACCTACCCTACACCTACCCTACACCTACCCTACACCTACCCTACACCTACCCTACACCTACCCTACACCTACCCTACACCTACCCTACACCTACCCTACACCTACCCTACACCTACCCTACACCTACCCTACACCTACCCTACACCTACCCTACACCTACCCTACACCTACCCTACACCTACCCTACACCTACCCTACACCTACCCTACACCTACCCTACACCTACCCTACACCTACCCTACACCTACCCTACACCTACCCTACACCTACCCTACACCTACCCTACACCTACCCTACACCTACCCTACACCTACCCTACACCTACCCTACACCTACCCTACACCTACCCTACACCTACCCTACACCTACCCTACACCTACCCTACACCTACCCTACACCTACCCTACACCTACCCTACACCTACCCTACACCTACCCTACACCTACCCTACACCTACCCTACACCTACCCTACACCTACCCTACACCTACCCTACACCTACCCTACACCTACCCTACACCTACCCTACACCTACCCTACACCTACCCTACACCTACCCTACACCTACCCTACACCTACCCTACACCTACCCTACACCTACCCTACACCTACCCTACACCTACCCTACACCTACCCTACACCTACCCTACACCTACCCTACACCTACCCTACACCTACCCTACACCTACCCTACACCTACCCTACACCTACCCTACACCTACCCTACACCTACCCTACACCTACCCTACACCTACCCTACACCTACCCTACACCTACCCTACACCTACCCTACACCTACCCTACACCTAGCCTACACCTACCCTACACCTACCCTATCTTTCAAGTTGGATCAAACTGCACACGGTGTACAAATTTCATTAAAATCGCTTCAGTAGTTTAGGAGTCCATCGCGGACAAACATCGTGACACGAGATTTATATATATTAGATTAAGATTAACATCTAGGACCTTTTTTTAGTTAAAACGAGTTCCATCATCAAAAAGATTCAGTTCCAACTTCAATAAAAACAAAACATCGCGTACTCCATACATTGAATGTTTTCCCAATAATTCCTGTGTAGTATTATTAAGGCTAGACTACAATAGAGCACACGAGCTAATTCCTGTTAGTACAAAGTTTTAATTCAGTACTTACACAAGCCGACATCCCGGTCTTGTGTACGGAACTCTTTTCAAGTGGTCTTGGCTCGGCTTAGCTTTGCACCGAAGTATTGTGTATTATTGTAGGGAGAAAGATTGTACGTTTCACGGTTATTTTGTGCGAAATATAGAGGAATCTAGATCGTCGACTTCGTTTGCGTTGACCTATTATTATTTATTTTCAGCCTGAATTTTCCCTCTGAAAGGCAATGACCTCTCCACTCTCCTTCCAAAACTCCCTATTACGGGCTATCTAATTTAAGGACTAGTCTTTGTCGAAGAAATCCAGATCATCCGGCCATCTCCGCTTGGGCTTGCCGCGATGTCGCTTTGTCATGTAGCCTCTACATGACAAAGCGTTTGCACCCACAGACAAAGACCCATTGCGTCGTGTGTTTTGACGTCTAGGCCAAGTCGACTTTAGAATTAAATCAAAGTCAAGATAAAAAGTATCCTGTGTGTTTAGCTGGATCAATCAATGAAATGAAAAAAGGTTTATTGGAACAACAAGTCAGCTTACATCAGTGGTGTTTGGAGCCTCCTTTTAAGTGTAGGTATAAAGCCTGTATTAGGAGACTCCGCTCTTCCATGCATTAATAAGATTTATGAAGTACTTGTTTGCTGATCTTTCACCATTTATTTCATACAAATAAAATAACTTAAAACTATGATGGGTTACATTCAAAAGTAAAATGAAAGAATTGTGCATATTTCATTTAACTATTGAGAGTTGGCACACTTGATTATTAAATTGCAAACATTTCTACGCCCTCTAAACAGTGTCGTGCCGGCCGCGAATAGCATCACCCCATTTCTACCCGTGGGCGTCGTAGAAGGCGACAGAGGGATATTGACCAGAGGATGGGCAGCAGCGTCGTTCTGAGTACCATAACACCTACTGCGATTGCCAACATGCATCGGCCAAGCATGGCGATTACGTCTAAATCCCCCCCAATAAGGGGGGACGTATGCCTAGCAGTGGGTGTCTATAGGTTGATGAGAGAGAGTACGCCCTCTCTATTTTTGTATATACCATCATCATTGTACCTGTGTTTAACAAATGAATAAATGACTTATGACTACGACTTAGGGAACCAAATGCACTGAGCGACCCGCTATAATGCGCATGAAGAAAATGCCTCGTTGAAAAAAATAAAACAATTGAGCATCTATTTTCTTAATCAGTAGCAGTCGATGTGCTCGTGACAAAGTCGAGCGTTTCTTAGCTCGTTCTAAGAGCTCTCTGTTCGTTTGTCCACCTAATTGCAATTTGATGTAGCGAATTACCTAATGAACGTTGTTGTGTCTCTTAACTTGCACTGATTTGTATTTCTTGTACAAAGATCAATGTAAAAAGGGGTATGAATGGAACGTTTTGGTTTTAATAATGAGGTTTGAAATATTCTGATATCATATTTCTTTGTTATCACAAAAACAGGCTAATGAAAAAAAAAAAAAAAGTTCCGCGCCTATTTGTTGTGCCTGTTTTCCACAGCAATATTGGTAAAATGTTCTTTAAGTAAGACCACGGATATCATATCTATTGGTAAGACCGCATATGTTATACAGTTTTCGTCGATTGCAGGAGTGTCAGTTTTAAATTTTCATATAACTTGTACTGTTTTACCTCCTAAATTAAGTACTTGCTGCATATGTTCCTTCAAAACGTAATTAAACATTTTCCCTACGGGGAAAATGTTTAATTAATGTTTAAGTTACGACTTTAATTAAAAGTGACAGTCAAATTATGAATTATCCAAACACGTCATTTGAAATGAAAATGCGTCGTCGGTCAGTCGGTAGGCTCGAAGCTAATTCGATTTAATTTTATGCCGGATCCAAGATAACACGTGTGCGAGGATTTATAACACGTAATGACGTCACAACGCATTAGTGTTAGGTGACAATGCTTTGAACTGATTTTGTTTCTGTTACTTGGTTCATGTTTCCGCAATTATTTTATTAGCTCACGATTATTGCGATGAAATGATTTTTTGTCAGTAAGTATTGATAGTTCTAGGCCAATAAATCTTATAATTTTTGTTACTAGTTTATGACCGCGACTAAGTCTGCATAAATGTCGGTTATCTACGAGTTTCTTTTTTGCGCGGTGTGCAATTATTTATCTAAAATAACAATTGCCTATGTTACTGTTTATCAGCTAAGTATCTGCCAGTGAAAGTCCTGAAAAACGTAGATTAACCGAAATAAACAGAAAGACGGCTAGATAAAAAAAAAATGGTTCAAGTACCGTGTAAACATTCCTATTATGCATTTAGTAAACTTACAAACATTACTGTCAATTTTAATTTTATTTATTTGAATGGTATAGAAGATAAACGGGTCTCTTCAGAAATTGTAGGAAATTATCAATCTTAGTAAATTTTAATTGATATATTTTTGTCAAAACTCTAATTTCTCTCTTCAAATTTAACTGCATACAATATAAACAAGTCGATAGTCTACCCAAAATATGGTCCGACCTATCACATTTAATTAATATTCAATTTCACGTGTATAGTTTCATAAAGCAAGGGTTTAAACTGACCAGAGGACCGTCTCGGGCGGCGGGCGGGCCACAACTAAACCTCACTAATCCAAGCTGGGTATTAAATCGTTGCCTAGGTGCTAACCTGCAACTACCTTCCTAACTCGTAGGGTTGACAGAACAACGTATATTAAAATGTACAAAATTAATAAATAAGGAAAATATGGATGCGAAAATGAAAAAAAAAGTATGATAAAAACGTTTTTAGTCCTTAGCCACTTTTGAATACAGAACTTTTACAATTAAAAAAAAAACCATACATTTTGCTATCTACCTCAAAATATTTTTTTTACAATTATGCCTGAATATTAGGTAATTAAGAAAATAAAAATCGGTTAGTCCTGAAGGGACCAAAATAACCAACCGCATAACCCCTTCTAATGCATTAACTAAAGAACTTCCGAACGAAAACTATCGAAAGTTAGTTTCAGCGATTACCAAAACTGAAACTCCTATTCAAAAGTACATAACCCAAAGACTAACACAGCTTAACGCACCTCTACCCTGTTATTAAAAGATTATTGCGGCGGGAAATTTATAATTTCAATGTAAACTACCCACTATGTTTTGTGAACCGAATCCCGGAATAGTATTATGTAAATTCAATAACTGCGCGCTCAAAGACGTCTATTGTTTTCAACTGATACTCTAAATCAGTGTTCACCGTAATAATATTGAATATGGAATATTTTGGTGTTTACCTGAAAACATATAAGTAGCCTTTATAAACTGGATTACTGGGAATTCAAAAGTAATTCAAGCAATTTTCTTCAGGCGAAAGTTTTCCTCATAAAAGAAAAGCGCGACAGATTTCCATTAAACGCGCCGAGCTAATAAATGGCTATAAAAAAGCGCATTGAAGCAGCAAAAACTATTTAATATCGCAACAAAGCAACGGTACAAAGCGTTGGGCTCCCGCCGGCCGTTGCTTCCACAAGGATTAATTATTATTTTAACATTTCAGTAGGTTTTTTGCCGCGTCCGCGAGCAAGTCAAAAGCATTGCTTTCTCGCTTGAAAAGTTGCTAAATAATTAAGACGCCTTCTTAGCGACAGCGTTTCGACGGCCAAGATACTAAGTACTTAGATGATTTTTCAGAGGAACCGTCTTGGACAAAGATTTTTTTCATTAAGTTTTTTTTTTGTGGCAGTACCGTAGACAGATTATATTTGTAAATTATGCATTTATTTTAGGTATGGAAAGGGGAGTTCGAATTTAAAAACCTAGCCTATTTAATACTGACTAGTGGTCGTCCTGTGGTCGAAATTCGACTACCTTTTTATTTGTGGCATTCTGCTATGCCAAATCTCACACTCCACCCGTGCAAGCAGAAAATTGTGTACCCCATTTTCTCTTCTCGTGTGTATAGATAATGTACTAAAAAAAACCGGACAAGTGCGAGTCGGACTCGCCCACCGAGGGTTCCGTACATATTTGTAGGTACATATCCATACTTCTATACTAATCCATACCTACTGTCCATACATTAATTATCTTAATATTATAAATGCGTTTTTTGCGACATAAACGGCCGTATCTTTTTTTTACAGCATCAAGGGACCGTAGACTTGAGTATATGGTTTTAATTTCAACTCGATACCTCCACGCGTTCCCGAGATAAAGGGTCTTGACAGACAGACAGACAGACAGACGGACAACAAAGTGATCCTATAAGGGTTCCGTTTTTTCCTTTTGAGGTACGGAACCTTAAAAATTAGCAAAATATACCTTATGGATTACGGTGATACTTCGACGAAAAAACTTGGTATCTGCAAAGTTTAACAAACGCTTTTCTCTTTGTCCTAGGTAAAACCCTGCCTGTCCACTGTGTGGTGGAGGCAGTCGCGTCTCTCGAAGAAGGTGCTTGGCGAAGACGAGCCGTGGTGGAGACTGACAGCTACGTCATCATCCCTGCTGCCACCGCCTTCCATGAGCTCGTGCCAGCAGCCATGATGCGGCTGGGTTACCCTCATGAGTTAGCTGCTTCTGCTAAAGGTACCTAGGCACTTTATTTCCTAGTTAAATTATGCCCGGTTCACATTATTCCAGTAGCGTTCCAGTCCAGCGCTTGAATACCACTGGATTAATGTGAACCGGCACTGGAATGCACTGGAATGTACCCATTCCAGTGATCATTTCAGTTCAGTAGACTGGAATGACGGTCTATTTTTTATTCCAGTTCGCTCATTCTAGCGCTACTGGAATTATGTAAACGGCCAATTATGGGAGGCAATTGGCAATTATTATTATTTAAATTTATATAATTCTAAAAATAATATTATGACATGTTATCCATAAACGACACTTTTTTGTATGCCTTTTGGCGGGTCATACCACACCATCACCTTATATTACCCTGAGTTTACAAAATGAATAAATTATAATTGGAAACATTGTGTGTATCATTAAATTACTGCTATCTTGCCCAAACACAACACGATTACTTAAAAAAAGCTAATACATTGAATTCCTTTGTCACCCAGGTTCAGTAGTAATAAACAACTGGAAGCCGTTACCATTCGAGAGGATCTCTGATGGTCCTTTGGCTACCGTCGGCGAAGTTTTAGGGGAGCTGACGACTGTAGCTACCCTCAGGATCCAGCTTCTAAGACCACGGCCGACCCCACTGCAGGACATCAAAGACAAACTCCTGCGACTTCTGCTGGTACAAAGTCGGCCTTTGCTCATGTCTACTGGATGCCCTTTAGATGAGGTGAGGTCCTTGTTGATTACGATCAATTTAAGGTTAACATGTTTGTTTAAATAATCGGGTGTGTCACACAGTCAGTCTAACCAGAACAAATACAAAATAAAGAAAAGCAGCAATTGCAGTGAACTGCGCTTTTTAAAATCGCTCTTCACGTTTCACGTTTTCTTTTAATAAAACTTACTACTTAGCATTGGCGAGGACTCTACACGACTCGATTCCTACCGGTTTCGCTTCGGAAGTTGTGTACAACAGCTACTCTACCGCCATTAAAAAAGGAACCTATTAATTTACTGTACCTACTAAAATTAAGCAATTTTTGCTTCGTTTTCTCTCTTACGGATCACCTTTTGCAAGTGATAAGTTTGTACATATCACATAAAAAACATAAAAAAAGTAATTCCCGCTTTTTAAAAAACACATTATAAAAGAACTAAGCCATAAACACAGTCTTCATAATCTTACAACCACACGTATTCAGCGAAGCTTCCGAAAACATCTGTCAAATCAAATTACTTCAACCGATTGGGGCGTTAAAATCATCCCGATGGGTGACAATGAGTACACGGTACACCGAGCTAAACCAACATTCACAACGGAACGCCATGTCCTCGGTTTACCCTGCGAACAATACCCTGAACTAAACCTTTACCCCTTACCCCTTGTTACCCCTTATTAACGTGGAAACTCATTGTTTTCCATATTTTAAGCCCGCTTTGTAAGGCACGCTTTCAATCGAAAACATTTATTTTATCCTAGTAAGTATTGTTTGTTTTAACGATTTAATTAAAGATCGAGTGCTTATGAATTGTAATTTTGTTATTGTTTATAAGCATAGAAATATAAAAAGCAACCAATATCGATTACTTAGAGCGTTTAGATATGTTGTTAGATGTTTCAAATTGGTAACTATTTTCGGGAAATGTAACCGAAGCTTTACCGAAGTCCTTTTAACATTATTGGGGCCATTTTTAACAAAACTGTCTATAGAATTACCAATTTAAACGTCAAGGAGGCATAAACATTAAGTAGCCTGATATGAAGGTCCTTATCTGCATAGTCCACTGCCAAATAGCTTTCATCTGCCAAAGCACGTAAAATACCTACTGGCACTCAAATCGCTCGATATTATCGACGAAAATTAACGAGAACTCAGTATGAAAGACGAAGACACAGATTATCAAAACTCTTCGTTAAGTAGGCGAGCGTTCTACAATTTGGTCTTTATAATTGCGAGGTGACTGCTAAGACTCTGCTAATAGGGATCATCGTTCGGGGGAAGAATTAGGAAGCATTTGTTTTCATGTTCGCGGCTCAAGTCTTAACAATGAGTGGCGGGTTCATAGAAATGTTGATGTCATGATTTGATGAATTAATTAAAAGCTGTAAGGAATATGGTTTTTTTTCATACGTGATTATATTTTGATTCGTAAGACTGTAGTGGTTAAGACACTAGCATCACATGCACGAGGTTGTGAATTCGCAACGGGGTTCGTGCCCGGTTACAATAAATATCAATGTGTTCTTTTTTAATTTCATATGTACTTTCTAAGTTTATCTTGGACATTACTGGCAGGAAAACTGTAATTAATACAGAAACTGGACTTATGATGTATTTATGTATGAAAAGGTCAATCCGCCTTGATCAAGTGTAATAATCAATACTTCTGCTTTATCAGTATGAGCCATTGCCCTGCTGCAGTGGAACAATAATAGGCTGATGTTTTACGATTGAATCCAAATATTTATAAATTTATTTATTCATACTTCATGCACAAAGGTACAAAGACGGACTTAATGCCTTAGGATTTATTCCTTCGTAAGCAACTACTTACGTAGCCCATTTTGCACTTAAGTAACAATCTATAAAGCATGCACATGTCCGCAGTATTTACGAAAAGTATTTTTTTGACAATTATTTAAAAGTTGTCAAAATATGTTACTGTATTTCAACTATGTACATATGTAATAAATATAGCTAATGAGACCGAAATACAGGCGAGGTTATAAAGAATACATCAACACATACCTATTCAGCAACTCGGCAAGTTCTAAAGAGATTTAAAGCTCTCGCGTGCGATAGAGAACAATTTGTCGACGCGATGAGCACCTGTCTCATACGCAAGATCTCCATACATAATAAATTTAATTGAATCTCCGTCTCATCCGCGCCTCGCAAGGCCTTATTATATTTTCTAAATATCCACCTTGTAGCGAACGGGTTAGGGCGGCGGGCGGGGGTTGCCCTCGTCTTGCCAACTTGAGCCACACCGAAAGAGGGTTAAAAGGAGTTTTAGATGTACGAACGCTTTTGATCTTATTAATACCATAAAATAATGCTTTATAATCTTATTAAACGCGAGGTTAGCGCTCCATGCGCGCCCTCCAACCATAACCGGCTCACGGATATTTCAATTTGGAGTTTGCAGTGACATCGGGTAGTGGTACGGTTAAGTTACATAATTTCCAACATTTAAATGATATCTTGAAGATAACAAATGAAGATTCAACGGTCTAATAGACAGCTAGAAACAAATGGAAGTTTTGAAGTCGAGTCAAAGTTGGCGCAAATGAAGCAAAGGAACTCCCGACCGACAAGATAATCAAACACCTCCAACTTGAAGTTGTTAGCTAAACGGCAGATGAACTCGGCTCTATGATATTATGGTAATTTATCTCACGCCAATTTGCGCCACTTCGATTTTAACTCGGAGCAAACTTTTGGACGCTCGAGGAATATTTTATCGAAGGGGTTTCCCAAGTGCCACCTCGATGCAGGATCAATTTTAAACCATAAATCTTCTTTAAGACTACTTTCTTACTTAATTTCGAAATCTCTTTGAATTTTCAAGGTTCTTTGTAACGGGTTACAATTTAATCACTCCTTCAAGCGTGCGTAAGTAGCGTATGTACACACAACGAAAATAATATAAGATAACACTAAGCCTATTGTGTTCAAAGTTGTCCTTTTAACTACGAGTATATCAAGAAATGTTCGCAATCACACACCGAATTACGTACTTAGGCGGATTACACGTGACGCGAGTTATCACGCGCAGGCGCCAGCTCTCGTAAATCTTCCATGAAGCTGAAACAGACAATATCTGAAAGCAAATATGGCCTCACTATTTAAAAATATAAAACAAAGAAGCGGATTAACGTATCACTCGAGCACGGCGCTAATACCTCTGACATGATTTATAGGCACAATCTCGATGTGTAACTTACAGTTAATTTAACGTCTGATTTAGCAACGCTGCGGAGCAAGCCGGCCTGCCGCCTGACAACTCGCTTGATGACGTAATCACTGGCATTGTTCTATGTAATCTAGCGATACGAGCAGATCTCACTTGCATAACTGTCAAGCTGGGTAAACTGCGCGACGGAGCTATAATCTGACAACTTCTTTATGATTGACTACTTGCTGTGCGATTAATACTTCTCTAAACATTCACTGCTGTTATCACACTGAACAAATAGTTGTGAAATTTAAACATAGCATTGGAATCATTCCAAGTCACACGGCTGATTTGATGCTCAAACAGCGGCGTAGGATCGGCTTGAGGCATTTCGGGTGCTTTGTTTAGCGCAGTTGGCGCGGTAACGATGCAGTAGAGCACTTAGCCCGCAGCCGTGTGCCGGCGCTAGTTGAGGGCGTAGTGGGTGGATGCTAATTGTTGAGACGCCCTTCCCGCTCATTGTTTTAGAGCAGACCATGATTGAAGTTTCGTCGGCGCTCGGGAGTGATGCGCACTAACCACCGAGTAAACACCTCACGCCGAGCGCGTCAGAAGCCGACCGCTCGCGCATGACACATGCATTAACAGCCGACCTAATATTTTCATAATCTAATGGCGATGTTCTGTGAAACAATGCTTCGTGTTTATTCAAACAATTATCTCTGTATCTGTTGTTGGTTAGACTGACCTCTTTAAAATCGTCTAAAATTGTTTGCGGTATCTTGTTGTTTTATTTACTGTTCGAGTTACGTTTGGTGACCTTCCTTTTAAAGTGTTTCTTCTTGTTACAGGTAACATTAGCTCAGATTTGTCGTGGCCAGGATCGTACGCCGGGGCCGCACAACTTCCATGAACCTTCTGAAGAAATGCGTCGAAAATTTGAATCATGGTGGAGTGCACAAGTGTCACCCCGACCGCCGCCATTCAGCCCTCGCCGATACCCATCACCTGGTCCCAAAACTCGTTCACCTACCATGAACACAATACCAGATCATTTACATCCAGCATTACAGACTGTCCAAAGTCAGTATCCTACTCAAAAAACAAGAATGCGGACAAGTTTTGATCCTGAATTGGAACTGCCCAAACTACAGCGTTGGTTTTCTGAGAATCAACATCCAAGCAGACAGCAAATACAGCAATATGTCCGAGAGTTAAATAACTTAGAATCGAGGCGAGGACGTAAGCCCCTCGATGTCAATAACGTTGTTTACTGGTTCAAGAACGCGCGTGCTGCACAGAAACGCGCTGAGCTTCGGAATATCGGTGGCTTGAGCTGCCACCTCGGAGTGAATGGGTTCAATAGCAGGAGTCACAGTCCGACAAACGGGTCATTGATGGCGGGTAGTGACACTTATGGTTCTCAAGACCACAACTCTATGAAGAGCCCTATTCTATCAGGCAGCCCGGGGAGATACCCGATGTCTGTGATGTCTGAAGATAATTTATCCAATGGAGGTTCTGACTTAGAAGATGATGGAGGTGACATACATCCAGATGACAGGCCTGAGAGTCCTGATGCACCTCTTTCTTTGATTACAACTAAGAAAAATAATGATCATGAAACAGACGACAGGCCGGAGGAGTCACCAAAACCACCAGATATAATTAAGGTGAGGTACCTACGTTGTTCACTGCATTCATAAATTGACCAATGAAATTACAAAGACAATACACGAATATACAGTCTTGAATACTGAATTACTCATGATTTGTTTTTTATAAAGCCACGCCTCGTATGTGTGCACGTATGCATACATACCTATGGATGCTCACAGAAGTATTATGCAACAACCATTAATTTTATTACCCTAACATATTATTTTTATTGTCCCAGGTACATGACATCAAGCAAGAGCCAAGAGATTTAAGCAAACCTGACAACACAATCTCGCCACAACGTTCTCCAGCGAAGAACAGCGACAGTTCACACAACAATAACAGCAATAACAACAACAATGAGGACGAGAACGGTGTTGGGGACGACCATGATGGTTCTGATGACGATGTTATCCATGAGCGGCACTACAGGCCATCCTCCCCGCACTTAGACCGCCTACCCTTCCCCATGGTGCCGAACCACCCGATGTTCGGTCATGGCATCATGTACATGAGCCAATACATGAGTGGTTTCCCTGGCGTCGGTCCAGTTCCCGGGGAAGGCGCCAGTGGCCTCAACTTGGCCCTTGCAGGTGCATCGGATGAGCGACGCAAACGCAACCGAACATTCATCGACCCCGTATCGGAGGTCCCCGTACTAGAGCAATGGTTCTCAATGAACACGCACCCTTCACACAACCTGATACTGAAATACACTGAGGAGTTGAACAGGATGCCTTACAGGCAGAAGTTTCCTCGGTTGGAGTCGAAAAACGTGCAATTTTGGTTCAAGAACCGAAGAGCGAAGTGCAAGAGACTGAAAATGTCGTTGTACGAGCCGTCGTCACCTGGACACTACTCCCATCCGGGACACCCCCACGCAATGGCTGAAAGGAAACTGGTGTGAGCTAACTGCGCTCAATGTTAGTAAATTGTGAGAGATTTTTGTGTTTGTGGCGTCGCAGCATATACACGAAAGACTGATATCGAATCGTTTAATGGTGTGCAGTGCCATGTTAGTATTAAGATGACGACGAGCGCGTCATCCTAACTTTGAACAGTTCGTATTATTCAGAGGACTTTATTAGTAACTGTTTAGATTATTAACGATCATAGTTTTGCTTAAGGTAGACAGATAGAAATATTTCAATGCGATATATCATTATAAGTTTAAAGTAGTAGTATCAAGTTATCTGATAGAGCGATCACATCGTGTTGTTTATTGTGTACATAGTTGTAGGTACAAAATTACTATCAAAGGAAACGTCACAGTTGTTTGTAAAGGAATCTCAATATTTCTAGTAGTATGTGTGTACATAAGAAACTCAGAACTCGGTTTTTATTTATTAAATTTTACAGTAGTTGTATAAAATCTGTTGTTAGAATATAATTAATGGATACTCTCATTAAAAGTTCCACTTAAATTATAATAGCGAGGTCGAAGTATAGAATGGTATTCAATGTTATTCTAATTATGTACATTATTTGTATAATTAGTATTGAGTCATAGTAATAACGATATTATATTGCACATAGTATACTGGAATCGATATTTCTGATAATTTATCGGTCAGTGTTCGGCGGTTGAATGGTTACGCACATTCCGTATTATGGTACCCTTTTGTTATAGATATTAATGCTTCCTCAATCCAAAGATCGGTTAGTGTTGTAAAGTGGTCACGTTATTACTGATACCTAATCAATTAGTATCTCGTTTTACTGGGCAGACCACTGGGTTACAGTTAAAATAGAAATTGTGGTTATATTAAATTGATTCTCGCTGATTACTCTATTCCAAATACTAAGTAAGGGCGCGTTTACACGAGCGCGATGTTTTTCAGTGCGACATTGAGCGCGCGTAACGCACGCCTCGCTCTCTCCTCAGAGACTTAAGAATTCATACTTTATGCGTCGCGTCATAAACGAGTACATATTCTTAAATGATCAATCATATGTGGCGTGGACACCGTTCAAACGCGATGCGTGTGCGCCGCGGTTGCAATTCGGGCTCTTAATATGTAGGGTACGTTATGACATGAGGCATAAAGCATGAATTCTATAAAATCGAAGGAGAAAGCAGCAAATACAAGACTTACTTTTTGACGCACCGAAAAATATCGCGCTCGTATGTATACGCTCTAAGGGAAGTAAGCGTTGATGATGACGAATCGATGTAAAGGTGTATTAAATGTGCGGGGTATTTCATAGTTGTAGTTAATACCGCTTTGCCCAGTAAAACGGATAACAATAAACAGCTTATGTTACAGTATTCACGTATACCGATTGAGGCTGTTTTGTCACTCTTGTTTTGTAGTTTTAAACGCATCATAGTTGTAATACGACGGTTTGTTTTGTTGTTCCCATGTTATGCTTGTTTTTCGTGAAGCTGTGATGAAATTTCCAAATATTGTAAATATTTTATTAATGTTAAACATAAGTTTTATTGTAAAACTACGTCACTAGGCTCACACGAACAATTAAAGCATTACCGCTTAGGTAAAGAAAATATTGGCTAAATGTTTATTCGATTCAATTATATACCTAAACGAAAATTTAATTGAATATAATATGAAAAGAAGTTGTTCTTTTATTTACCTTCTGTTTTTTAGTAAAAGTCTTGCACCTGCCTACCTAAAATCTGTACAGATGTTTAATGGTCACTGAAAGAAGAAAGAAAATAAAAATTTGCATTTAAATAAAATTACATTAGATACTAACAAGCCTGCATACTATCTACCTACTCTTAAACGACTGTACCAAGTTCATTATGAAGTTCATAGCAATTAATTATCAAACATCATAATATTAAAAGAACAACATAAACACAATCAACGATAGCAGACCGTTTTGCATTATCGAAATATGTACAATGATGATAATAAAAATACCGTCGGTACAATAATTAAAACTTGCATCACAGAACATAACACTATTTAGCTTATCTATGCCTACACTACACACAAAGCAATAGTTTGCTGCACTTGAGAATTTACAATCAGACGTAACACAATAGTATCACACAGTATCGCCAGATCACTTCACATTGCTCGGTATATTATGGCAGGCGGCGAAAAAGGGAACTAAAGCTAAATGTACCGACTTTGACGTCTTGTTGACATTTGCCATGACAACCAGCGCCGCATCCTAGTACCAAGATACACTGGGCACCCCCTAAACCATTGTAGAACTAAACATGTGTCAATAGTTATCTCCGAAGCTTCGACGGAAGCGGTCGTCGGAACCCAAATCACCTGTCAAACTTGCAAGTCTTGGTGTAATCGCCAGTATCTACAGACATCTTTGTCAACACTTCGATCTTTGTGGTGAATGACCGGCTGTTTCGGGGTTTCGCACAATATTAGGCTGTACTATAGATATTGGTGCAAGCCTCAATTTCCAAAGTTTGACTCTGAGAAGGACAAGTTTTGCAGTTTAGTCGTGGTAAGTATTTGCACTTGATTTAAAGCTTTAATGAGAGAATATGCTTAAAACGACTAGAAGTTGCGTTGAAAGATAGAATTAAATTTCTATAAAAGTAAGTAAAACATTAAAAATCGTGAGATCGAAATGGTTAGGTCCACCATTTCGATCTCACGATTTTACAGTTCGCGTTTTGCCTTAAAAGTTGTGTGCACGAAATAACGACACACACTTCTTCCCACAGTCTATATTGTGCTTCTTCCTCATTTCAAATAATTAGTTCTACTCTGATGGTCTGCAATCTGAAAAATAACAAAAGTCAAAGTCAAAGGATTAATTTCAATTAAACCATGACTGCACTTTTGAATTTTCAAGGAGTCGGTCAGTTAGTCAGAAAGTTGAAGCTAGTTGCTCGGAGAACGGTTTTTATGGAGAAGAACGATCAAGGAACTCCACTGACACTCTTTTAAATCAGGTTTTTACAAAATACTGGTTACATTATTCTTGTTGCTTCTATATGTGAACAAGAGCCTGTACTTATCAAATAGCTCAGAAACTACACACATTTGCTGCTGTTATATTTCTGCCAGGCGTTTGAAGTTACAAAGATAATTTTCAAAGAAACTTCCGACTTAATTTCTTCAGTTGCTATCAAGTAAAGATATACCAAGAATATTTATTCAACTTGATAAATACTCGTAAACATGAAGGACACTTCTTGCGTTTATACGAGCATCTTTACTGAAAAAGCACCGCATTCGAATAGAACGCACGAGCAGGCGAAACGGATTATGCCAATTAGAGAGATTTAAAGTTCATTCGCGGAATCATTCTTTGATCGTGCACACTGCTCCAACATTCTTATCCATTCCTCAGCGTATTCGCGTTTGAGTGCCTTCTTAATTATTTGGAACTCATTAAGAAAATTTTCGAGTTCGTAAAGTATTCTAATGATCAGTATTTATTTACCTGAAGCACCTACTTTGAAAATGTAACTTTTTTAATGATGGTGTTAGGTGTAAAAATTAGATCTAATATTTTTGTGAAATAGGTAATACGCGTTGGTGTGTGTTTGTTAGAATTAATGTAACAGGCGCTGAATTTCAATAAGTATATTATTCTATTTGTCGTGTGGTTCCGGCCGTGAATAGCACCACCCCAATTCTACCCGTGGGTGAGTGGGTGTCCTAGAAGGCGACAGAGGGATATTGACCAGAGGATGGACGGCAGCGACCTTCTGAGTACCATAAGTTCTACTGCGATCGCCAACAAGCATCGTTCAAGCATGGCGATTACGGCTGAACCCCTTCCTTGGGCTCCCCCAAGGAAGGGGTTCAGCCGTAGGCTAGCTGGGCATAGGTCTCCAACTATGCCCAGCAGAGGGCGTCTAAAAGTTGACATGATTATTAATATTCTATTTGGAAGTTAGCCATTCGTCTGTCGAAGCCAAATATTGGTCGTTTGTCATTGTTTAACTATTGTGTCTCCTAATTGACAGTTGAGCTCTTATTACTTGTACCTATATAATATCTTTTAACAACATGAATGCTAAATAAATAGTAATCTTACTATTATATGAACACAGTTCTTTACTGAGCAAAGCAGAGCAGTACTATTCTTTAAAAAGATTACGAGCTTGCAGTGAGAGGTCAATCCTAGAGTCAATACAACTTCTGTAAAAAAAAAACACTTCATATTATCCCTGAAAACCCGAATAATTTACAATTTACTGTAACATTCGAGTTTTAGTTGCTTTGAAATCAATAACAAATATCTTTTTGTTTTATAATCAGCTGAAATAGTTATAATAAATATTTTTAGTGTGTGTGTGTCAGTCCTGAGATAATGATTTTAAGGCTTTGTCAATCCCTAGCTTCGGGTCGGATGATAGCTCACTTCATCTAGGGATCACCGAGGGAGGCTGTTGCACTATTGTTATAAAGAATAGGCTAGATTTTGATAAAAGTTTTTCTAGAGGTTGAAAATAGTTAAACGTGCTCATTTATTAAATTATCCCAATAAACTGCACGTGCCTGATAAAGGTACTTACGAAAATTAATATTTCAGCCACGAAACACACGTATTTATTTTAAACTTAATCCAAGTCATTCAGTGCTTTTGCCAATTATACAAACGGTGGTTTTTCAATTAATCAGTAGAGTAAATTAATGTTACATTAATGTGCAGTCTGAACAACATTATCTATGGCCGATTGAATAATAATAGAGTTATGTACTATTTGGTGACTAATAGGTACGAGTCAAAGTAGTTTGAAGATCTTGACAAGTTGGATGTTTCGATATCGCAAGGCGTGTGACATTTTTGTGCAGAAGATAAGATCTATATTGTATCACTTTCCTAAAAAGTGCACGAAGCGTTTGGCAAGTCCAAGTTTGGCAATCGCAGACAATTCTCAAAACTTTTTTTCCACTTACCTACTGATAATAACAGAGGATAGATGTGTTTGAATGAATAGCATTACCTACTATTGGGCTGTGAAAGTCATAGATGTTATTCGCTTTACGAAAAATACTAATATTGGAAAATTGGTTCGCGGTTGTAAGTACCTACATACCTAAGTGTTGTAGAGGTCCAATTACTTTACCTAGATACGGTACTCTTTGGGTAGACGCATGTATGCATTTATGTTCAGAAAAGTTATATCATCATCATTATCAGCCAGGAGATGTCCACTGTTTAACAAAGGCCGGTTACCGCTTGCATCCACCGGTTACTCTGACCATGTTGTCGGTCCATCTGGTACCACCAACCACTCCCCACCACTCCCCACTCCCCACTCTCCACTCTCTCTGGTCGCTTATACCAACGACGCTGCGTCTTCTAAACAGTCAAATACTTAGATAAATAAACATCCAGCTTTACATACATAACTAGCGGGCCCGGCAGACGTTGTCCTGCCCTGAAAATCACACACCACAAATACCCAGGTCCAGCATACCCTACCCCACCTACCTACCTACTTACTTACCCTACCTACCTTGTGTCCACTCGACACGGCAATTTGGTAGGTAGGTACCAGGGTGACATAGATAAGTACTACTAAGTTATGCGCTCCTAGTACCAGGGTGACATACATCTAAGAAAGTCCTACACATCGACTGCAGCGCCACCTACCGGGTCCAATTGTGAATCTAAACCATTCTCAAATCTACTGGAACACGCACTAATAATTTCATCAAAATCGGTCAATGCCATTTAGAAGGAGTTCACTTTCATACACACGCACAGAAGATTTTTATATAATATAAGATAGTCGATGATGCGTTAATGAGTCGGGCAAACAAACGATGATACTAACTTCCATCACACGTGCGTCCATTAATATTGTAAAGAAAAGTTTCAAATCTCTTAAACACTGACCTCCAAGTCAACGCTTATTTCCAAGCCAGTTAAGAAAAAATAAATATCTTTGTTGTCATGTTAATATCAGTGGCGCATTACGTTTTAATCTAAACAAACTGCCTGCCAGCGAGCGGAGCCGGGCATTTATGTTAGTTAACCATGGATTATGACGCTGTGTAATAACGCTATTTATTATATTGTGCCTAGTTAGTACTAGGTTGGTAAGTTGGAGGCTGATGTTCGTTTTCACTATCACTTACTTAAATGAAATGACTAATCTATACTATCTATACTAATATTATAAAGAGGTAAAATTTGTTTGTAAGTTTGTATGTTTGTAATCTCCGAAACTACTCATCCGATTTCAAAAATTATTTCACCAATAGGAAGCTACTTTATCCCTGAATGCAATAGGCTAAAAAAAAAAACAAAAAAAAAATTAGAGATCCTTGAGAA
This sequence comes from Charanyca ferruginea, assembly GCA_947361185.1. NCBI lineage: Eukaryota > Metazoa > Arthropoda > Insecta > Lepidoptera > Noctuidae > Charanyca > Charanyca ferruginea. The sequence continues at coordinate 21,364,873 of OX376058.1, read as the reverse complement.
AATTCACGCCGATGTAGTCGCGGGCAATCTGATGGCCCTTTAAACTAGGAGACCAGAAAACAAGAGGAAAAATTTGTTTGTAAGTTTATAAGAATTCACGCGACAAAGGCGCGGGCAAAATGCTAGTATTATAATATTGTGGTGCTGGATTGAAAGCTCGCTTTTATTTTGGCGCACGGCATATCATAAAACATAGCCTCTTGACAGCAAAATAGCTTAAAGATTTTATGTGATCGGACCAGTACTCTACCTACTACTCGTACTCTTTACAATATTATTATTAATAAGTACTAACTAACCCGACAGACGTTGTCCTGGTCAACCAATTTTTCAGTTTTTTTCTTATAAACCTTAACTGGACTTCCACAAATATTTCAAGATCAAAATAAGCGAAATCGGTCCAGCCGTCCTCGAGTTTTAGCGAGACTAACGAACAACGATTCATTTTTATGGTATAGATAGATAGTTAATACTTAAATGTTTGCGTTCTCTGTGCCTTTGTAACAACCATACTGCGATCGCAAACCCGCCTGCCAAGCGTGGCGATTATGGCAACACCCCCCTTTGGGGGAGGCCTATGTCCAGCAGTGGACGTCTTTCGGCTGAAATGATGATGATGATGATGTCTTAAATGTCGCCAAGTGTTAGTGAAAATGGGTATCAGTGTTAAAGACAAACACACCCACTTTGGTGTTCAGAGGGTATGTTGGGTGTGGGATGTGAACGCGGGTGGATGCTACTGCTCATCGGCCTGGATGCGCCAGTTTTCTGTTATTTGCAGTATGTATCATATTGTATGATAATAAAAAAAAGCACTGTGGCACTCGGGGACTGCCGCGGTAAAGCTATTGCATAGCATTTTATATATATTATATATCATAAATAAATATATATAGGTGTACCTATGTAGATAATATATATATTATATACATAGGTACACCTATATATATTTATACACCCACACCCACCCCCCAAATACTATTAGTTTTTATCATCATCTGCCTAGCCTTTTCCCAACAATAATGGGATCGATATCTAGTCTAACCAAATGCAGCTGAATACCAGTGCTTTACATGGAGCGACTGCTTATCTGATCTTCACAACCCAGTTACTGTGTAACACGATATCCCATGGTAAGTCTGGTTGTCAGACTTTCTGGCTTCTGACTACCCATAACGACTGCCAAAAAAAGCCGAAGCTTATTCAGAAAATCAGAACTAAAAACTCAATCGAAATCCGGGTAGTAGAATGAAAATCGTGCATTTCATTACCCACGGGCAGACACCGGAATCGGGACAGTCAAAACTAAATCAAAGCTTGTAAAATCACTTGTTTCATACATTTTGTCCTTTTAGATAGGGCAGTTCTGTATGAAACATCGAAGTTTTTTTTTAATTTCAGTGCTGGGGCCTTGTTTCAGGATACAAAAGTTTGCGAATGTCTTATCAAATGTACCCATAGCTTTGGAAATGAAAATTAACGTTCAATTCCTTCAATTTCTATTCAGAAGAAAACTTCTTTTGTTCAACGGAAACATAACTAATTACAAGTTTCATTTTTCTTCGGCCACTTAAAGGGAGTTATTAAGCCGAGTGCATACCGTCTGACATGCCCTCGGTACGGTACAAGACAGTAAAACTCTAAGCCCGTCTCATAGCGAAAGATTTACTAGAGCAACTTAATACGGCGTAATATCGCTGTCTGTCCTCTGCCTTACAGCCGAGATTAATAGCAAATAGGAGACTGTTATTATTTATATTGTTGTTATTATGTTCGGCTTAAGGTCTGGTCCTGAAATAATTATAGTGGAAACATACACGAGGTCATTATTTAAGAAAGTATATTCGATTTGTGATTGTGTGTTGACGTTGGAAGGCAGAGGACCGGGAAAGATGGCGCGCCATGGTGGAGGTTTATGTCCAACAGTGGACCTCTAGTAAGCTGAAGTGTGATGATGTATGTTGGTGCGAGACGTAGGTGTGAGATGGAACACCGGGGTGGTTATTAGTCAGTAAGAGTCTGACAGATCCCTCCGCCCGCCCCAGGGTGGAGGACATCCATGAGGATTTTCAACCCAGGAACAAAAAAAAAGGTAGGTTGATGTAGGTTGAGGTGGAGTTCTTTCGCCAAAAGTAAAAACTTGTGTTACGTATTTTCTAAAAACGCAATATGTACAATGTAGGTATATACTTTGATACGTCCAAGAAAAGAAATATCTCAAACAAGGTGGTTTATTGTCATTGAAGAGGCGGGAAATTCTAGTCCCCTACGGAGCTAAAGAAACCCTCATTTACCCGGTATCCATTTTTGGTATTTTGAATATGGAATATGTATGTTTTTTTTTATTTCTTAAATTAATCATTTACATCATTATAACATAGAAAAAAATATGAACAGGCTTGAAAATCGTCAAATTATTTTTCAAAGTGAAATTTAAAACAATGTTTTAATTTGAGCCGTTCAAACGCCACCATTTAGCGCGCCATTTTGATGACGTCATTGGTTGAGTCCTGTGTTTGTTTACTATGGCGATTCAGTTACTTTATACTTACTTTCAGTTTTAATTGCTATACAAATCATGGAAGAAGTTAAAAACCCTTCTTACAAGTATTGTCTGGTACCGGAGTGCAAAAACATTATTATTAGTATGTCCGTTAAAGTGTTTTTTCATATTCCAAGGGATGCGAAAGTACGAAAAAATGGTGTAAGATGATGAGAAGGGACAATGTATCTCCAGTATCGGTTGTATTTTGTTGTGAAGATCATTTTAACGTAAGTATGCTAGGTTTGTTTATGTACAGCTGTACATAAACTTTACTTGTGAATTAGCTATTAAGCAGTAGAAGATTCGGTCTAAAACTAACCTAACCTAAGTTTACGAAAATCATTAAAATAATCTCTAAAAAGCTTGTTTATTCCTATTGCCGTTTTACGAAATTTTGATGATTGATGATTTATTTCAGGTTAAAGAAGATTCAGTTAATTTAGTATATTGAATATAATGTGTCTTATTATGTGTATCAAGCTATTTATACATATACAACATTTCATCAAAATCGGTTTGCCGTTTCAACGTGAAAGCGTAACAGACAGAGTTACTTTCGCATTTTATCATATTAGTATGGAAGTATGGATTAATCAAGCAGGACCCAGCACTTTTCGTATTAAAGTATGTGCTGATCATCAAACAAAGCCCTGCATTTCTTAAATAGAAGCTAAATTACAAAGTGAAAAATCTGTGCAAGTCAATATTAAACCGAAGTAAAAGTGTCAATGTAAATATACCCACTGAAAAGAAAGATGAAGGACTGTCACCATAAGGTTCCTCTTTCATCACACAATATCGAAACTTCACCAATAAATAGTTTGTTTTAAAAAGAAAATTGTTCACTGATAACCCGGTTGATAGTTAGTACTTTTATATCATCTTATTGTTCTTTTACATCCGCTAATTATGCACCAAGTTGTTCATCTGAGTTAAGTTCAGTGCAAGATGATTCAGAGGACAAGAAACATTTTGAAAACGTAATGTGTAGTAGCATGCTAACTGCTATTGAAAAGAGCCAACAATGTTGCTAGGATTACCTAAACAATCATATCATTATAAATCTTTTAAGTGATTATATCCTACTTCCTACTAACTATACAAGATGATTTTTTAGTCACGTTCCAAATTTCTCAGGGTGATAGTACCCATGAAATTGAATAACTTTCTCCAAAAAACATGGGTTGAAATATTAAAAAAAAAATCGGACTTCCCATACAAAATCAATAGTCAGCTGATCGATTTTGTATGGGAAGTCCGATTTTTTTTTTAATATTTCGACCCATGTTTTTTGGAGAAAGTTATTCAATTTCATGGGTACTATCACCCTGAGAAATTTGGAACGTGACTAAAAAATCATCTAGTATATATACCTACCCTCAAGAAAAGTAAATGAAATGAGTATTTTAGCATATTGGCTTTACGAATTGGAGATTCACAAAGTAATATTACTAGAGTCTTCTCTAAAAGTATACCTCCTATACATTTAAACATTTTTTATGACATCTTATGTGCATCTATTTTCGGTAGATTATCCGATTGTGCTTTGACAAAACCAGTTTCTGTCATTGTCCTTGATTAACTACAAATATGTATATTTACAAGTAATCACACAGGAATACAGTTTTGAATATTTTTTCTCACAAACAAACAGTATGAATATCGACGCCTATAAATCTAATGATTGACGTGACCAAGGACGTCACTTTTCGTTTCGACCAATGGTGACGCGTTTTGAAAGTTTAAATTTCCCTCCTTTCTTTTTCACTTTTTATATAATATTTTCTGTGTTTACCTATTATCTAAATAAACAAAATACCTTTTAAGTATAATGTAAAGACAATAAAGAATCTAGAAAAAAATATTTGAGACAAATTTAAATTATATGTATATTCCCTATTGTGATATAGTTCGGATTGAACAAGAGGATAAATTTATTTAATACGACGACATCATGTCTAGATCTCAAATCTACCTACTGTTATAGACTTATAACAGTTTGAATAACCTCCCAAGTGTCGTTGATATCGCATAAGTTCATAAGCAGTGGAGATTTGACATTCAACTTTTTTCGCCCAACAGTCGTTAAGGATGTCGTGTGGCCTAGTGGTTAAGACCTCTCATACACGTAAGTTTGTGGTTCGCAGCCGGTCACGAGCAAGAACCAATGTGACTTTTTCAATTTCATACGTACTTTCTAAGTTTATCTTGAACATCAGTGACATTGGTCAAAGAAGAACATCGTGAGAAAGCCTAGATTAATAATTAACTGGCACGTTGCCCGCGACTTCACCCGCGAGATTTTTTTCAAAGATCCCAAATTTTTTTGATAATGCAATAAAGCACTCAGGGATAACGTAGCTTCCTATTGGGATGATTAGTTTTGGTAATTATCCCCTATATAAACAAATTTTACCTCTATATAAAATTACTATATAGATATAGGTCTTAAATAGCCAATTCACCTTGAGCAAGCGTTTTGATCAGTGCTCGTGCCTTCTCTGTATGAGAAGAGGCCTTTGCCCTGCAGTGAGAAAATTATAGGCTGGTATTATTATTTTAGTCGTTAAGAGTTAAGACCACTAATGGAAGAATGATTGAAAACCTATAAGTAGGGATCAAAATACTTTACAAAAACCTTCAAAATAAACATACTACCTTCCAATAAAGTTAAACACAGTCCATCCTCGGCCCCCCGGCCTATCTGCGGGCTTTAGTTATGATACGAGTATAACAAGGAGGCCGGCTAAGCCTCGGCTTACCGTGGATTTTATTAATTGACATGACATTTTTTGTGCACAATGTTGTCCAGAAATTAAATGTGGTGTGGGTGGATATTAGTAGCTAGATTGTATGCTGGAGATGATATCTTACTTAAGGGGCTATTAAACGACTTTTACAGATTTTAAACTGACAATCACGTCAAAATGTGCAGTGTAAATGATTTGAAAAAAATATATGTTAAACTAGAACATTCTCTTAATCATTTAGTAAGTGAATATTTTTAATTATATTTATATCATATAGTTAAATTAACACGTGTTCGACTAATTTTTGAGAGTTTTGGACGCAGAACTGATGCAGAACGGACGCAGTCTGCGTCCAAAACTCTCAAAAATTAGTCGAAAAAATTAAATAAAAGTAGTATTCTTTCAAAATTAAAAAAAGGCGTATACTAAAAGATAGATAATAAAATTGTCTGTAAGATGGTGTAAGTTTCGTTTAATAATACCTGGTAGATTTTGTGTGATTGTCAATGTTTTGTCCGCGTCAGACACAACTTCACGAGTTAATTAAACTATTTAATATGAACTTAATCAAAAATATTCACTTACTAAATGATTAAGAGAATGTTCTAGTTTAACATATATTTTTTTCAAATCATTTACACTGCACATTTTGACGTGATTGTCAGTTTAAAATCTGTAAAAGTCGTTTAATAGCCCCTTAAATAATTGCTTAGTCGTTACTGCCAATGAAATAATTTCCAAGGTCCTCGACCAACATCTGAGGAGGCGCTCTCGTTGGGCAGCTGGGCCAAGGGCTTGATACAGAAAGCGGTACTCCTGGACACCCCATTAACCCCATTTACACGATGCAATTTAGTTGCCTGTTGAATGCAATAAGTTGAAGCAACAATAAAAGTTACACTGTCTGAACATGTTTAGACAATGCAAGTAACCGGTTGCTTCAATTTTATTGTATACGACAGGCGTGAAACTTGCATTATGTAAATAAGGCTTTTAGTTTAAATAGTTTTCCTAACGAGCAAGTATGGTCATAAAAATACCAGCCTAAGAATTATTGGCCTCATCTCAAACAGAGAATTAATACATTAACAACCACGCTTATTCGAGGCGGTTTGGCCATTTCAAACATATACTTATTCAGTATAAGTCCAGATTTTCTCACGATGTTTTTCTTCACCGATGTCAAACATCACTGACAAGATAAATTTAGAAAAAACTCAGGAAATGGTAAAATGACACTTCAATTTGGTACTTGCCGGCTGCTAACTCATCGACATTTAGAATTAAAGCTAGAGACCATTAGAGAGTAGTCTTACGTAATCCAAGTACTAAATAAAACAAAGCAAACCAATATAGTCTCTGCTTCGAGCGTAATGCGTACTACAACAGCATAAACATTTTCTACCTAATCTCCTTGACGAAAAACGTAATCGCACTTTCTTTAATAACTACCAATTTGCCGGAGCCGTAACTCAGGGTTGATCTTACATCGTCTTAAGAAGATGAACCTCCCCGGATATGTTACTCTCATTTTCGCAGCCACCACTCCATGTGATATCTGCGCGTCCATATTTGAAGACACTTTCGGAAAAGTAAAATTGTTTTTAAGACTCCTAATTATCTATTTGTTTTATAATTATGGAAGGGGAGGCTTTTAACTAGCAGTAGGGCACAAAATAGGCAAAATCGTCGCACTCTATATTTTTTATTTATTTAAGGTATTTTTTTTTGTTTTTTAAAAAAACGTTGCCCCACACTTGGAGTTACTCCTGTTTTTTTTTTTTTTTTTTTTTTTTTTTTTTTTCTGTATGGCATCTCGCAGTTCAACCTGAGGGTTGGTTACTGCTTAACCGGACAATCCTGTGGTGCCTTAAAAGTGACTTTTAGGGCCTCCAGCCAGGGCAAAAACTTATAAACTAAGTGACTACGCTAAGGGCACCCCCTGTGGGGTACGAGCCTCGGCTTAGGTCGCCACTGAGAGAGGGCAGCAAAGGGACAGGCTGGATCGGGTCTCCATTAATTAGGGGCTACTTTAAAGCTAAGAGCTCAGCGACGCGGGCTGGCGCTAGCAAGGGTCGGGGGGGGGGCGTTACGGGGTCGTCGCGAGGGACCTCGGCGGCGAGGTCGGAATGACGGTAATTTGTGTCTGTGTTTAACTAATGTGCTAGTGGCCCTATTTCTTTCCTGAAGGAGGGTAATAGCGTCATCTGGATCGGACAGGGTATGACGTGGACGACGGGTCCTGCTAATACGGGAAGGGGTATATCGGGCGGCCGCTACGACGAGCGGGTTGCGGTGTTTCTCCGCTTGATCGAAGAAGCGCTTACTAGCGCGCTTCATGAACTGACGGATGGTCGGGAGTTTGAGATCGAGATGAAGGTTCTCGTTGCGAACATAGAACGGGGCGCCCGTTATTTTTCGCAAGAAACGGTTTTGTAAGGTTTGCATTCTGTGGAGACGGTATGCCTTTACGTGTGCGAATACAGCACAGGCGTAGGTCATGATGGGACGAATGCACGCTGTGTAGGTACGCAATTTGCACTTGAGTGACAATTTGCTACGTGCATTCAACATACAGTGAAGTCTACCTTGAGCGAAGGCGGCGCGCGAACGCGCCTGCTTTATGTGCTCCGCGAAGGTTAGGTGGCGGTCGAGAATGACTCCTAGGTATTTGGCTTGCTTCTCCCAAGGGATAGGCTCGCCGAACATGGATATCGGACTGGGAAGGGAGGGGTTGATGCGCGGTTTGGAAAACAGCACTGCCTGACTCTTAGCGGGGTTGACTGTGATTCTCCATCTCCGGAACCAAGCGCCTAGTGCGTTTGCGGAGTCTTGGAGGATGCGGGCTATGCGGACTGGGTTGGAACCAGTGCAATAAATGGCCGTGTCATCGGCGAATAAAGCCAAATGAGCCTGTCTGCTCTTTGGAATGTCACTGGTGAACAGCGTGAAAATGAGAGGGGAGACCACGGAGCCCTGGGGGACTCCAGCACGTATGGGACGTGGAGACGAGAGTGCCCCTTCGACGCGATAACGAAAGGTACGATTCGACAGAAAGTCTCGTAAGATCAGTACGAGACGATCCGGCACACCCAGTAGGTATAGCTTGTATATTAAGCCATTGTGCCAGACTTTGTCGAATGCCTTCGCTATATCGAAGAAGAGCGCACCGGTCTTCAAGCCGCGTTGGAACCCAACGCTTACATGCTCGACGATGCGGTGGACCTGTTGGACGCAGCTGTGTTCGGTACGAAAGCCGAATTGCTCGTCGGGAATGAGACTCTTAGCTTCGACATAATCTCTGAGACGCTTATAAATAAGTCTCTCGTAGATTTTGCCGAGGGTGTTGAGTAAACTAATGGGGCGATAACTAGATGGGTCAGACTTGGGTTTGCCTGGTTTCGGAATGCCGATAACAGTGGCTTCTTTCCATGCCTGAGGAAAAATGTTATTGCTTAGAGCGCCATTGAAGATGGCGGTCATTAGCATTATCAGGGCGGCGGGTAGGAGTTTAAACACCTTATTGGTGATGCGATCAGAGCCAGGGGCTTTGCGGGGTTTCAGCCTCATGATAATATCCTGCACTTCGTCTGGGGTGACGGGGGGCAGAGGATAATCAGGGTCTTCGACGGGGGGAAGGGAGGCTCTACGTTCAACTTCAGCATCGACCTTGGAGAGGTGCGCTTGGTCTACTGGTAGGGAACTAGGAGAGCATTGTGACTCAAGGCTGTCGGCTAGGCACTCAGCCTTTTCATCGTTATCGAAAGCGACGGTTTTGTCGGGTCGAACTAGGGTTACTCCTGTGTCGTGGGTGCGTTTATAAACATATAGACTCACACACACACACACAGCCAGACCCCGAGTCTGGCTGTTTGCGTGGGTCTACCTGTAGGTCATACAAATATTTGTTCCGTGCGGGAATCGAACCAGCGACAAGCAGCGCAACAGCCAATCACTCAGCCACTGCGCCAACTGTGTTGTATAATCATCACCTTTTTGTTAAATCACGTCTTAAATAAAATACGTCAATGTAACGACTTTCATCAAGTGTTTCCTATGAATGTAACTTAATCTCATACCTATTATAATGAAATAAACCATCTGGACAATTATATAAAGACAAAGGTTTGCCTCAGCTCTAGAGTGAAGAATTTGGGTAGATGACACAACCAGTAATTTCAAGACAGAACTTTTCTAAAAACTCACTTGATTTTAGCCCCGAAAATCCGATTCATTTTCACTTTTCTGTAAAATTAGATTTCTTGTTGCTTTGAAATCAAGGGAATTGTTTGTAACTTGAGTTAGCAAAAGACTACTTACACGTGACGTCACAAGTATGAATACAAAAACTATCGGGGAAATTGCGTTTTGACATCTCATAAAAAGTATGTCAACTGATTGGTGGTGTCATCTAGCCTGTGTGTGAAAAAAGTCGGCTATGCTGGCAATAAATATCTGAAAAACAAGTGTGAGTTTTTCAACCTATTCAATCGAGTTTACGTAAACTTTTACTCATGTCAATTTGACGTGGGTTGGCTCGTTTTGGGAAAACAAAGGTGAATTGGAATACTAACCTATATTTTCATCGTGCAAAGCATATCTATTTTTACTTATTTATTTTAAACCAGTACAGCAACACCGCAGACTGATCTTAAAACAATAACCAATTTGATCTCGGGTGCCATAGTAGGTACGTGTCCCGTTTTTTCTAAAGGACTACCGCGACGCGGTCGGTGTAATCTGGAATCTCCCGCCGCCAATTTATTTTCATTAGCGATCATCCTCGGTTAATTTTATTCCCTACTTACCCCGCCAAGGATCGGAGACAAACGCTCTGTAGTGAGGAGACGGATATTGTAACGATTGATAGTATTGGTAACAAAAATCATTTTGGTAGCCAATTTAGACAAAAAAAAAGCAGTTCAACAATTCTGTTTTTGTTTGTTGCTAGCAGTTGCAAGCTATTTGATGAAAATCTGAAATTTTATTATTATTAGTAGATGTTTTAATTTTGCGTGTCTTTTATTTAATTATTAATACATTAGAGTTACGTGCGAATAGTGACACGTGGACTTAACATAAATCTAACATCTGTAAAATATTAATTTACTACTTCTTTAAAAAATCGTCGCCGATATGTAGTCTGATGGTATATTTATATAGTATTTATATTATATATTTATAGTATTTTATTTTTATATCCTTGTAGTTTAGCTTAGTCTTAATTTAATTATTTTTTTCTTTACACCTACCACTGCGTGTCTCTGCATCACCCAAAGGTTGACTGGTAGAAAATGCCTATGGCATTAAGTCCGCCTCTGTACATTGTGCTTAAAATGTTAATAAATAAATAAATATATAAATTCACATACACAAACTTTTATGTTACGAAATACTATATTTTCAAAGTCCATCTCCACACTATCCTCCAATCCGCTCCAGCCAGTATCCACAGCCACAGTATCTGTGAGTTGCTTAATTCATTTCCACAGGATAATATTATTTTTTTACTCCCCCGCTTTTTGTGATGAGCCACGGCTTATTTTTTATTCATTGGGGTGGATACTCATCTCAATTCATCCGCTGTTCAGTTAGATTGAGGTGTAATCAGGTTGACAGTTGCTTTGTTAAATGCGTTCCAAATTTGAAATGAAATTGAATCAAAATATGTATTTGTTTTGATGAACAGAAGATACTTATTTAAAAGTTTTTTATTTATAATTTTGTATTTATCCTTTCGTGGTATTTTGGTTATAGGTAACTACACAAAGTACCGAGAATATCACATTTAATTAACCGGAATAAATACATATTCTCTTTCGTTCTCGTGACTATACGCAGTTATAACTTGCCCTTTCCTGGGTTTTAATTGGCACTAATATTAAACTGAAGAGTGTGTTTGTTTAAAAGCGCTAATCTTCGGAACTACTGAATAAAATCTAATAGGAAGCTACGTCATCCCTGAGTGCTATACGCTATATTTTAATAACAAAAAAATTGGGACTTGTAAAAATGAAAAGTTGCTTTTAGAAGTTAGTTTACCTATAAACACTGAATTTACACTAAATTATTTTACGATTTTGTACCAAATGATTTATTTAAAAAAAAAAATGTATATTTAAAAATAAAATTTTCTTTTACATTCGACTCCGACCTCCAAGAAAATGTAGCTTTCACAAAGAACACGGCCTACGCTGCTACGCCGCCTACGCCGTAGACCGTCTACGCGTAGATGTTTTTATCGCGGTACATGACCGTAAACCGTATATAAACGGTAATGTATAAACGGTATTTAAGAGCTGTTTATCACAGCTCAGCTCGTGTTAGCTGTCTTCAATAGAGCTTAACTAATATTAGAATCTTACTAACGAATTTGGGGAAAAATGACTTTTGCCACCGACTTGGTCCGGCGTGAATTTTATACGAATCTCTATTTTCTTTTCAATGAAATATAGTACTTTGGAATAACAAAGCTTCGCGAACAAAAAAATTTAAAATCGGAAAATACCTAGTACTAGTATTCCGGACATAAACGCGTTCAAACAAAAAAAAACAAACATTATAATATTAGTATAGATAATGATTATGATAATGAGTGATGTGTGATTACGATGAGTAATGCTTTGTTTAATTTTAGTATGTACAATTTTTCCTGATTTCAACTAAAATAAAATAATAATACCAGCCTATTATTGTCCCACTGCAGGGCAAAAGCCTTTTCTCATTCAGAGAAGGCACGAGCATTGATCACCATTCTTGCTCAATGCGGATTGGCGATTTCAGACTTATATATAATTATTATTCTATACTTCTATACTAATATTATAAAGTGGAAATATTTGTATGTTTTTAACGAATAAAATCAAAAATTACTGGTCCCTTTTCTTTCACCTTTAGAATGCAGAATGCTATAGTATTCCTGAGTAACATAGGCAATATTGATCAATTTAAAAAATTTGGGATCCTTGAGAAAATTCACGCGAAAGTCGCGGGCAAAGTGCTAGTTAATTACATAAGTCCAGGTTTCCTTCAAATATCAATGGACGTTAAGTTAGTTAAAACATAGTCTATATATGTCACTCAGCAATAGTATAGCTCTCTATCAGTAGAAGATTTTTTAGTATGAGACCATTACTTCTGAAATTACCCTATACTAACATTTTATTCTTGCTAAATCTTTGTTCGAATTAATTTGTCGCGCAAAATTAACGCATGAGTAACGTCGACTGTCCTGACATCTAGCTAAATCGCACTTATGCAGCGCTACTAAGAGGAGCTACATGGAGCTGATGATACCGTTACTGTGGGTTATTGTTGTGTGATTTAATGTGTAAGGTCGGATGAGAGGAATCATTTTATGTTCTTTGAATATTTTTTCACCAAAAACACTAATATTTTATTTAAACAGTCACAAATACAGTAATCAGAAACTTATAAGAATCACTTGAGTGTCGATTACTTCGTTCGTTCGCAGTAGTTCGCAGTTTCGCATTCAAAAAGTAACTAATACGTCGACGACGACGACGAAGACGTTTAAGACGTAAACGTGAAAAACGTGACGACGTATACGAGAACATTCTAGCATACACAGGAATGTTCTAGAATGTTGCAATACTACACTTTGACCATCTAGAAAAATGTGGAAGGGTCCGAGGGTCTATTGGAATATCTGTGGTTCTGCTACTCGATAATAGGATGGCCTTAGCGTGTAGCGTGGCGTTTTCGGTCGCGCCGACCAGTGCGAAATATATTATTACCTGCGTAATTAATTAGTTGCCGTGTGGTGTCGGCCGTGAATAGCACCACCCCATTTCTACCCGTGGGTGTCGTAGAAGGCGATAGAGGGATATTGACCAGAGGATGGGCATCAGCGTCCTTCTGAGTACCAATAACTAACACCTACTGCGATCGCCAACATGCATCGGCCAATTATGCATGGCGATTACGGTTGAACCCCCCCCCCCCCCTCTTGGGGAGACCTATGCCCAGCAGTGGGCGTCTAAGGGTTGACATGATGATGAATTAATTAGTAATTCTTTTATTAAATGCTTTTTTAATCGGAGTTTACCAGAGATATACATGTAACTATTTATGACTTCGACCTATTTCGTTATAATGAATGATACATAAAGTCCGAGTTTTAATAATTAACAAATTATAAGTTAAAGTTGAGTAAGTGTTCGTTTCGGCTATTATCCTAAACTACTGACCCGATTCTGTATATTCTTTTGCAAATATGAAGCTACATTACTTCTGAGTGAGTATATATTTTTAACCGACTTCAAAAAAAAGGAGGTTCTCAGTTCGACCCGTATGTTTATATGTATATTTGTCCGCGATTAGCTCCAGTTTGGCTGAACCGATTTTGATGCGGTTTTCAGAAAAGTGTTTGTTACATTCTGGAGACGGTTTTAATATACAACAAATTGAAATTTATTCAGCGCTTGTTGAAAACATCAACAAAAACCAAAAAAATATACATAGAAGACGTTTTCGTTTCTTCCATCTTTGGAGGACTTTCAATCTCTGTTTTAACTGTATTGCCATTTATTAATTAATTTGGGGGAGGCACTAAAAAGGGGAAAATAAAACCGCCTTCAAACCGCCTTTAAAAACTAAAAACTGATAAATAACTTTAGCACAGAATAAACATGTCTTTAGATTCGAAAGTCGGTGGCAATACAAAACAACAAACAGACCAATGACAAAATTATTTATCACTTTTTAGTTTTTGAAGGCGGTTCCTTTTTTGTAAAAAGTTTTTTATATTATAAAATATTAGGAATCCTTAAGGAAATACACTTGGACGAAGTCGGGGGCTAAAGCTAGTTCATGTTTAAATGAAATATTGATAAGAATAAACAACACACCTACAGAATCATTGAAAAAAAAACAGCTTTTTTTTAATACTTGCATAATACCGGTATCAGCAGCTCTCAAAACATACAGTTAATTTCGCCCGCGCCACATTCACCGCGTCCTCAGGTGAAAAGATCCCACGCTATGTCTGCGTCTGGTTTAACTGTTTACTGTTCTGCCAAGCCTGCTGCCGGTAGAAGCGCGGTATTACTGCTATCAATAGACGAGCGTTATGTCAAGAAGACCTCTGTGGTGGAGACCTCAAATCTCGTTGATGAAAGGATTTACGATGGCTTTTGGATGTCATCATTTAGATATTTGTGAATATTCACGTTAGTTTTTACACTTTTTTTTGTCTCATGTTGTTAAAAGATACCTTGATCTGTAGGTCTGATATTCGAGTAAACGTTCTATCAAAGGTTGTATTGAAAATGCCGAATCGGATAGGCTGACTCGCGCTAGGGTAGCCCGCGAAATTCATTTATTCTTACGTTAAGAATATTTGAACTTGGAGAGCTATATATGTTGATTTTTATTATTAGCAGCTGACCAGTGCGTCCTACCCGTAATGAGTTACGGAGCCGAAACGTGGACACTCACCGTGGGCCTGGTCCACAAACTCAAGGTTGCTCAGCGTGCCATGGAGAGAGCGATGCTCGGGGTTTCTCTGTTGGATAGAATTCGCAATGAAGTCATTCGCCAGAGAATTAAAGTCACCGATGTTTCGCATCGAATTAACACGCTGAAGTGGAAGTGGACCGGCCACGGTTGCAGACGGACAGACGGTAGATGGAGTAGACACGCACTAGAGTGGACACCGCGTTTGGGCAAGCGCAGTGCAGGGCAAACGCCCTGCGGTACGATGGAGAATGTGGCCGGCAGCGGTCGGATGCTGGTTGCCCAAGACCGGATTGGTTGGCGATCTCTGCGGGAGGCCTACGTTCAGCAGTGGACGGCAATATGCTGATATTATGATGATGATGTTGACCAGACAGACGTTGTCCTGTCGCTATCTACTTACTTACCTACCTACCCTAACAACTTACCTACCCTAACTACCTACCTATCCTATCCACCCTACCTACTTACCTTACTAACCTACCAACCTACCTACCTACATATCTACCTACCTTAATTTTATTCTTAATTAAACGTATAGAATTACTCAGGCAACTTCGACAAAATTGGCTAGGGCTAGCACGAACGCATTACGTTTAACCATCCGATTAGTACTTTGCATTTTGATTTATTTTAAGATAAGCACAACTAGTCTCATGTTTTGATACGAAAATAAAGTCTTTAAACAAAAAAAATCGTCCAATGTCGTCTGTAGTAAAAAGATTAGCGCGTCAATAAATTGATGGAGAGACAGACTATCTAGAGTGCGTTGAACAATGCACGAACATAATTATTGTCATACTCAGTTAAGTAACTTAAGAAAGAATGGCATACGAAAAAATAAATAGTAGGTACACTCTGACTGTGAACAAGGTGAAGGAAGTGACACGAATAGACTAATATTATAAAACTGAAGAGTTTATTTGTTTGTTTAAACGCGCTTATCTCCGGAACTTCTGGTCCGATACTGATTTTATTATTAAGAAAGAATCCGTAACAAAATTCACGTAGGCCAATAATATTTTTCCAAATGTGGTTTATAGACATTTTTTGTAGCCTTCCATACATGACCTAGGTACTGTATGTCACGACTAGGCTAATGCCTAAAGGTCAGAGTAGCTCATCAATAAAACCTGCTTGCGTATATCGCTGCTTAGTATAGGACGTCTGCCCGTAAGGCTGATTAGGGGACACCCGATAACGTTAGTAATTGGTAACAGTGACAACAGTGAGTTCTTAAATTATTTATTCTTTATTCCTTCCTAAAACGTTCCACACCAAATACAAGACCTATCGCCATCGCTACCCTTAGTTAACAGCGAGAGACAAAACAAGTTAATTTTTAACGAGCACTCATCAAAATTGTTTAATTACATCCCAGAGGGACAGCTAAGCGTGAAACGGTCGACCTAATCAACCGTTTTGGTAAGCAACCGTAACTGCAACAATAAATGGAAGATGGAGTGGCGTCCCCTTGAGACGAAATCAGGAAATTAGCTCTTAAAAATACAGCTTCGTTTTGGGTGACAGTGAAGTGATTGTTTAAGTGACAATTGTGGAACAATTGTGAGGGAATTGCTCGACTGTCTCTAGGAATGGTTGCTGTAATCTTGTTTAAAAGGAGACCTGTTTTTGCTTTGGTTATATATAGTCTTGTGTACCTAACTATCTAACCATGTAGGGAACTTTTAGATGGTCATTATCAAAATTTCCTAAAATAATGTCGAAAAATACTTATTAAAGGCTGTCTTTAGAAGTCTAAGATATTAATTAAATTATTCTAATATAAAAACCATTATCAAGAAATAATTAACCACAACACATGTTGTAACATAATTAAACATAATTATCATTTACATTGTAACAATAGTAGTACTTTCTTAAACATTTAACAAAAACATTGTTAGGTGAAGGGTCCCTCATTTCCACCCCCTCAAAACCTTGTCCCTCAGTTGTTTTTACACAATACAATTTTCTTGTGATTACTGCAACTTATTTAAAGAATCTGTCGTCCTTCGCTCAGACAATTGCACAGATAAGTAATATTTTCCAGAGAGTTTTTCACGATTTTAATTCGTTTTGTTTAAACTTAACGGAGTGTTGTTTCCGTTGCACTTGCTTTGTTTTTGATTCGGTGGCTTTAATTTTAACGATATCGTTGAGGAAAATTAAATTAAATAATATTTTTGCTCTTTGATTTTTTTTTGTACCGTTTTTGTTACGAATCGGCTGTATTTAATATTCACTGCTGAATACGGTCTTTCTTTTGGTTTTATCTATGTTAAGTATTTTAAGCATTTTCATTTATTTAGTTTTGTATAACAAGTTTGACAGTAGGTACAATACCTTTTTTTGAATGTTATGTTTTGAAAACAAAACCGCTATAAATTTGTAAAAGAATAAAGTGTAAGTCTAATAATTGACTTCAATAGAACATTAAGATGCACTCTGAACTTAAAAATTTACGAGAAAAAAAGTATTTCATATTGAAAAGTAGTTACAAATTGAGAAGAATAGGCTAGAAACACCATAATTAGTTTACACATTTAAATACTCTTTTTCATTAATTGAATTATTATATTAATTACAACATGATGTACCCAAAATAAGTACAATACTAGAAAAAACAACTATAAATTAAGCATTGACAGTTAAATTAATTATATTTATAGACATGGTATCTTCTTATTAACTATTTATTTTTAATCGATCGATCGAGACGATCACTCTTAAAAAACAATGAAAAATTTGAGCCAGATGATGTAAAATAATATCAAAGAAAAAAAAAAAATACTAAGCTAACCACTCGACTTTTTTAGGATTCTGAATTTAGTTTAATTGGTAAAACACGATTAGACATTTTACTCACTGAACTTTTCTATTAAGTACCTATAACATAGTATACACAAAGACACTCAAACCTCCCAAGTCTTTATCTCCCTTCAAATATTTTTATAACATCTAGCAAAGACATTCAAATGAAAATGAAGGAATAAAATACAGAGATGCGCTAAGCGGAAATGTGCAGCGGTAGCTAATGCGAGGTTTATGCGACAGATAAGACGTGCAGGCGCAAATGTGTGCAGTATCTTTACATACGAACGTAAAACGAAACGTCGCGACAGATGAATCAAATGGTTTTGCAGAGTGATTCGGAGAATGGGTCATATTTTGTAAAAGGGTCTGGTAAAAAACTGATATCAATTTTAGATTTAAACATGTTTCTTTAAATGATATCTACGATGTGTTAAAGGATGCTCCTCATTGTTAAATTGTTTGGGGTTAAAACCCGCGGGTCGTGGGGTCCGAGTGCTCATCTTATTTTTAAGGAAATGTCCAGAAGTTTGGTTGACACTTTCCGTGATCCAAGAGCTGGTTTTTACTTAGGTCAGAGGCATTAAGCAGTGCCATTCAAGAATCAAGGTGGCAATGCCGCCAGTCTTTTGGGCACATTCCCAGATGACGGCGATGTGGAGGATTTATTTGATGCCTTATTGTATGTATTCGATATTTAGTTTAACCCCCCTCGTATGCCATAATTACAGACACAATCAAAAAGCTGTTGTCTTGCGGAGATCTGCGTATACGAGAGGTTAATAGTTATAAGATTTTTTTTGTGTAAATATTGAACATAAGTAACCTAACTTAAGCATTTTAGCTATTTTAATTTAAAGCTGCAAGAAATCGGTGTAATCAGATGATACGTAACTCAAAACGCCGCCATATTTTCGACAATATTTCATCTTATTCTCCTTCTGATATCTGGAAATTCCTTGGAACTCTTGGTACCGGTAGGCCACGTCATGTGGATTTCCCTAAGACAATTGGCCTGGATGATAGCAACCGTCACTTCACAACCATTCGCCATATGGATCCCCATATGCTGTCTCAGACGGTGGATTTAATTTCAGGCCTGCCTGGTCCCATTATTGAACCGTTTCGATTTTCTCCAGCCAGCTTGGATGACATAAAAAGATCATCATATCTATCAAATCGAAGGCAGTGGGCTGTGACGATATCAGTCGTCATATGGTCAACTTGCTCCTCGACTTTCTTCTTACGCCAATTACCCACATTATCAACTCGATATCAGGACGGCCACCAGTCGGTATGCATTTAAGCGGAAATTGCGGATTTACTTTCTACATAAGTCTATTGTCTACGTTTCTTTTTCATTTGTCCTTTTGCAGGTCTGCTGGCAGAAATTTCTTAAGAAATAAGCAGTACCTTAGTACTCATATTTTATAATGTTTTTTTTCCTGTGTTGTCTACTGTGTGTACATAAATAATAAAATAAATAAATAAGTAAGCAGTGTCATCTCATAAACGTCGTTTCTTTTTATGTATATTTATGTATATATAAAGATATATTTATGTATATATATTGATAAATATTATAGTAGTTATATATTTTTGTTTATTCAGTATACCTATGTTGTTTTTTAATTATGCACCTTCCATGTTATCTCTTCACCACCCTTGGTTGACTGGTAGAGAATGCCTAAGGCATTAAGTCCGCCTTTGTACCTTTGTGCATGAAGTATAAATAAATAATAAATAAATAAATAATTAAAAATTACAATAAACATTTATATTTTTTATTTATTCAATAACACATACACATTGTACATAATAATATACAATTATTGGGAAATATTAGAATTAAGCAAAAGTTCTAAGTCAGCGCACGGAAAGATAGAAACGGAATAAAAATCCTATATTACCCTGTGTTAAGCTAGATAAAAAAAAAGAATCAAAAAAAGAAAGAAGAAGAAGAAAGAAGAAAGAAGAAGAGAGAAGAATCATGGCATTTGTATAAAAAGAATAAGATGTTTAGAGAAGTTGAAATTCTAATTCTTATATTCTTGGGTACCTAAAGAGTATATTCAGGCATTTAAAATATTTTTAAAACCCCGCAAAAAAGTGAATAGTTTAAAGAAAAGCTCTTTATTTCAGAACGAAACGGTGACTGACTGTTACAATGACACTGACAGCCGCCGTTTTGCAGTTATTACACTGGAAATTGCATCGTTTTATTGGAAATACCTAATATCACAAATAATGATATTTTTTTTCCACACACTTGTCACATCATTTGTCTGCCAATTTTATAGATCCGTTAACTTCGCTTGTCACTTTATTTTTTTTATGAGTGTTATTTTCATTTCGAAATATTTTCATTATATTATATAGTATATCAATCTACTCCTGGTAATATATTCTTCACATTGGAAAATATTTTAAACCCAAAATTTTTTTACCAATAGGTATGCTCAAGATGTTCTTATTACCTAATTAATTGAGAATAATCAACTAAAAGGCATCAAAAATACAGTTGAAAATTGTCTACGAAAAAAAAACGCTCTTCATTTATTTTCTTCTGAATTTTTGTTGACTTTAGTTCATTATCGATTAATAAATGAATATTTTATATTTTAATAAACAAGTTGTTCAATATGTCTATTCTGTTCCAATCTCCCTCGGTGAACACCTAGGTTAAATGATCTGTCATCCGTCAGTCTGCTTTGTCAATCCCTAGTATCGGGACGGATGACAGTTCACTTCACCTATACCCTGTTCACAATAAGATTAGACATAAACACAAACCTTTTTTGCAGTCCCTTCAACCGATTTTGACTTCTATTCCGTAGGCTTAAGGATGACATTAGAGGCAAAAAAGTGGTTACAATAACAACTGTTTACTGCAGTTGCCATTTGTCATGCTACCAACGCAATATAGGTCAAAATTGGTTGAACGGTCTGTAAAAAAGGTTTTTGTAAATGTCTAATCTTATTGTGAACAGGATATAGGTGTTCACCGAGGGAGATTGTAACAGAATAGACATACAGACAAACTATTGTTTCGTTGATTTCCTGCGATCGACCGCCAAACCCGAATGCAAAGGCAAATCAGGCCAATCAGGCAAAATGTTCTGATGAACAAGCAGTAAGCTAAACGAACCACAATCTTATATTTTAAATTAAACTAATAGATAGGTACCGACATACATAATCTAGTTAAAGCTTACAAGACTTTATTTAATTAGTATTAGGTACTTAACTTTAAGTACATAAATTGATTTAGCCTTTTAATCAGAACAAAACAATTTATTTTGTTGCTATAAAATTTACTTTAAATAAAACAAATTTTATACCGTTGATGGTTTAGTAATTAAATTGATATCAGCTTCTTTATTATCATCGAATAAGAGCAAGTTGTAAAGTGCTACGTCTAACATAGAAAATTCAATAAAAAGCTAAAAGCCAATCTTATCTTGGCGAGAGGAAATTAAGAAACAGCGGCCATCTGACACGGTGGCTCTTTCCAGATCTGTCACTAGGGATGGGGAGGTGAGACGAAATAAATGTCGATAAATTTAATTAAAAATATCGAAACGTAAAAGTTGATTTTTGTGGTAATAACGCTTTTGATAGCACATTTTGGTAAAGAAACTGGTAGAATTATTTTTTGGTAATTTTTTCTGGCTACAATATTTTTTAGTGTTTATAAATCTATAGAATCCTGCCAGAAAATGCCAATATCAGTAGTTTTTTTTAAATAGAGAACAGTAGACAACAACCAGTATTTTAGTGATGACAATGTACGATAAACGACTGTAACAAAACTTGACTAAGTTAAGTTTGAAATCGAGTTTCGCGATTGACTGATTGAACTTTGTTCTCGAACGGTGTTGAATCGCTGAGATATATCATCATCATCATCATCATCATTTCAGCCGAAAGACGTCCACTGCTGGACATAGGCCTCCCCCAAAGGGAGGGTTTTGCCATAATCGCCACGCTTGGCAGGCGGGTTGGCGATCTCAGTATGGTTGTTAAAAGGCACAGAGAACGCTGCTGCCCATTCTCTGGTGAGTCCCTTAGTCGCCTCTTACGACACCCACGGGAAGACATGGGATGGTGCTATTCTTTACGTCCGACACCATACGGACAAGTGAGATATATGTCACCTAACAATGAATGTAAGTATTGCAAACCACTTATAAAAATTAAATGTAAATTCTTAGAATTCCCAAGGGGGTTATCGACAATTAAAACTTTGAGCACATCACTAGACATTTTTAAAGATAGAGTGTTGAATGCGACAGCGACACGACATCGGGTTTCGTCGAACCGCTGAAATAATTCCGCCGAGCGGCCGCCGGGGGAGACGACGGAAACGCACCCTTATCTCGCGCGGAATACCCGCTTTTTAAACAACTCACTTCTTTATTTGTATTTATTCCACATCCCCCCCCTCGTCACACCGCTCACACCCCCTTCCGCGCCCATGTTACCACATGAATAGAGACGCTACTTAATGGGACTTTCAGTTCCTAAGTCATCATGTTTTTTAACAATATACTCGGTAAGATAAGTAAGGAGGTCGACGTTGGATAATAAACGGAGAAAATATACATGTTTACTTCGGGGAAATTTGAAAGAAAATCTTGATGTTGTGTAATAAATAAGCCAGCATGGTTAGAAGTTTATTGTGAGCTTTTGATATTGTTTCGTTGCGTGAATATTGTGGCAAATTGAAAAGGAAAATGGGCAGGTGAGTAAAGTTGGCAAGTAAACGATTTCATTAGGCAGTACAAAAACACAAATAACAAAAGTCAAATAACTATTTCGACCCCAAACAGCGTTGTTGTGTTCCAGTTTGAAGACTACGGGTACCGGAGTATTTACAAACACATGAAACACTTTTAGGATATTCTATCAATTTTGCTTCTAGGATATCAAAACTTCTGGTATTGCAGATGTCTATAAGTAGCGGTTACCTACATTAGGTGGGCTCGTAAGCTTGTTTGCCACCCTAACTTTAAAAAAATACATGGAAATCAGTTCAGGTTCATAGATTTGCCAGCGACCAATGGAGGGCAGCATCCTGGGAGTCAGACTAACGCGTAAGGAATACGGTGCTTCGCACCAAGACGTCACTCAAAAAGCAGCAAAGCTTAAATGGGACTGGGCCAGTCACATCTTCCGCATGTCGATCGGGTCAGAGACTAAATCAACCATAATGTGGGTCCAGGAAAACGTCCAACGACATCGTGGTCCACGTCCTTTCTCCTTTCCAACCCTTTGACTAGAGCTAGTCTAGTCAAAGGGTTGGAAAGGAGAAAGGGGGAGGCTTTTGCCCTTTTTTTTTAACTTGGGGAAATTCTCATGGACTATCCGTCCGGGGAGGACGGGGGATGTGCCGGACTCCTACCGGCTAAAACCACCACGGTGTTCCTCGACTGACCTATGGGCGGGGGTACGGGATTCGCTCGTACATGCACCGCGCGTCCGCCAGGTTTTTGGCTTTGGAGGCTTTTGCCCTGAAGTGGGACAGTTCACATGTTTTCTTTAAATAACCCTGCTCCAACTACCAGTTACACAAAGATCCTAAGCACCACTCCTCCAGATAAAGTCCTAACTCCGTCATAACTCACAGTCCGCCCAGTATATTCGTCTACTGGGTACAGTTTATCCGTTATCGCGCAATGCATTACCGGCAGTAACAATATCATTACAGGGGCTATTCAACATTTTTATTATTGCGTTACTATTGTCTTATGGCGCGACGGTCCCAGATAACGGAGGGGACACACTGCTGTTTATTTTGTGGAGCTGTTTCTTTTTTTGAGGAATGGATTTTAGAGTTTTCTGTCTTGAATATGAATTTCGCTCACTTGTACGTATTAGCACCTTTATACGGTGGAAGGTACATCGCGATTGTAATTATCGGATGTTATCCGGATATATATTTTGACCGTGTTGGTAAAATGTTAACACTTGGGCTCTAGAATAATACACTGAATCTTTGATAAATGTTTATGTAACGATGAGCATTTTACCGTTTATAAAACAACTGTCAAATTGATAAAGATTAGAATCGACCAAATTCAGTAAAACAGGATTGATTGTCTCTCAAGTGATCGTAATATCGTCGTTGAGCGTGCAATTCCGCGTAACTAAAATTTTTAAATACCGCGAAAGTACACTTTTGCTGATTTAACATAAGGTCGAAATTGGCGGTATTTAAAAATGTTAGTTTCGTGGAATTGCACGCTCAACGACGATATCGGCCCTAATATTTTTTCAGAAAACTGCATAGAATGATTGCGCGTTATATTTGTCTTAAGAACCTATATCTTTGCCAAGTTCTCAAAATACCTGCTTATTTAAGAAAAACAGCTAGAGGTTTTTTAGCTTGTTAGTTAGTTTGAAAACTTAAACTTACCAAATTCAAAATCACCATGAAACTCGAGCAAATCAACATGAGCATTGTCCATTCTATTTACCCGTGTTACCCAGTTATAACTCGCAACCGCGATACGTTGCAGATTTATGTCTGTAATGTTTGTTGTTTCACCTTCCAACGCGAATAATGCGCCCGCGCCATCGAGATTTATGAATAAGCCCGTTTGTCTTTACGCTGATTGGCTGATAAAGGGATGGCGAGTAATTTCGCAACTCGGTTGATTTAGATTAAGAAGTTGGTGTGAAAATTATATCTGTAAATCGTTTGTAGAGTATATTTGAACTACAACAAGAGCAATGAATTAGGGTCACTTAAATCTAAATTAAATAAATTTAGTTACTGTGAAGTTATGCTATCAAAAATGGATTTTTTTGCGAATTTATTGAGCTACTATTCTTAGTTCCCGTGATTTCTTTATGTGACCCTAATTCATTGCTCTCGAGTGTATTTACCTAATAATAGAAATGAGAAGCCATAACTCCCGTTGTGATCTATTGTGTGATATTATGATGGTCTTGTGTTTTTTACTAATGTTTCCTACACTTTTTACAGATTTCGATTGCAGACTTAGGTGCAAAAATTGATTTTAAATTGTAGGTATATACTTGAACATTGAAATGTACTTACTTTAATTAATGCCATTACATATTTACCATCTAATTTCATATTCGAATAAAACTCACTCAAAATCGTAATCCCGTAATGATTTTCGAGTTACAAACCATCCCGTCAACTTTACATCGCATAACTAAAACCACAAATAAAACAACAAATAACAATAGAACATCGACCACAAGAGACCGCAAAACTAACATTGAACCAACCGTTCAATTATGCAAATACATACCCCAAGGGAGGCCGAAGATCCCATTAATCATTATCTAAATTAATTTCAAACGTTTAACAAAATCTCCTCTTAGTTTCTTAAAGTCACAATAAAGAGGATCGCGGTGCGGCCATAACTCATCTGTACCTAAGATTACTGATCTTTAATCCCCCCTCCCGGCTTCACTTAAAGTTAAGATTTACGAGCAAAGGTATTATATTGCCGCCCCCCAGAAATAAGCTTACGTTTGTGTCTATGAAAAAAGTTTGCATGGTACGTCTAGTGTTTCGAATTGCGGTTAACAAAATAAAGATTTTTTCACTTTTCTTCTGAATATTGTCTTTTTATTATGTAAGTTTGAAGGAACATCATACAAGACATAGGTACATATTTTGTGTTTTTTATTATAATAAAACTTTTTATCTGCTGTTATTTAAATATCAATGTTTAAAAAAACGGTATGTAAATGGGCTAATTAAACATATCGTAGTTTATAGGTGCATGCAAAAAAATGTAATAGGTACTCACTTTTATACCCGAGGGTTCAAATTGCGAAAAAGTAGGGTCACTGGGTCAGTTGTCCTTCACAACACTTGGGGTTAAGTGTAATCAAGACATTAACGCCACCTATTACCGTTTGAAATTAATTAATTATTACACGATTTATGATGATATTGTAATGATATATAGAAATCAAAATTCAATGATCTATTATTCCATAGAGCCGAGTGCTAACAATTCCTTTTTCAAAATATTGTTTTCTTTAACAAAATAAAATGGCCAGTGTCAAGATGATAAATGTGAGCTGTTCTACCTCTTTTTAATAAATCCATCTGCTGTATAATGATGCAGCAGCTTTTTACCTTGTTACTGAGTTAACTGAAGAAATATTTATGGGTATAACTTTATTTAATATCCCGGTGTAACCCCGCATGCCTTCCCTTAACGAAAACTTTTAAGCTACATAAACTACTTGTATATTGCTTACGTGTTGGATTTTGTCTAAGATTTTTTTGAAAATTTTCTCTTTGGTAAGTTTTTGGATGACTAAGGTTATTGATAAACCATGTTACAAAATTGTAAAAGAAATTGTTTACTAGTGTACGGACCGTACTAACTGGTTGTAATAAGTAGGTAAAGTTCTATGTATTTTTATTTATTATTATTGTTTCTTCTGATTGCGTCATTTCTTCATGAATAAAGTGAAGTAATTCCAGTAAAACGTAGACAGGGGATGACCAAAGACCACAGAAAACTAAAAGAGGTTTTACTGTTCTGCTACAATAAAAAAAAACCGAAGTAGTCATGCACTCCAATTTAACATTCTTGCAATAGGACTGCACGATGAACTACCACCCTAACAACTAAAAACAACACGTAATTAAAACGTCAACTTTAGCTGCACAATGCTTTTATCTCAAAACTTTGGAAACACTCGAACTTGCTCACAAAGGTGTTATTGAAAGATTGGAAATTCCCAAGCAGGCACATATTTCACAAGCTCTCTCTTCTGCCCGGATAATATAAGAAGATAGAGGACAGAGTCGGATATAAAATATGGCGTCCTTTCATGAATCTTATTAAGATATCCTCCAAAAACAGAGTGAGACGTAACTATCTTACGTACCTCAAAGTGTGAGTGAGACAGGCATATCACTCGGTTTACGTATATTAAAATAATACAGATATGGTTAAAGAGGTGTGCGAGTTGGCTGAGAATTTATAGTCTCTATGAATATGATTTTCTTTAAGACTGGATACAGTTCCCTGAGAGACGTTTAGTGTCAAACTGCTATTACGATAGCACGAGTTATTACGTGTATTGAGTTAAGCATTATATTTTATGTTGGTTTTAGGAAGATTTTCTGGGAAAAAATTCAGCGTTTGTTCTGGAAAGCAGTTTTAGTTAGGTACCTACTGTATCTCTACAAAATGTGTATTGTTATGACATTTGACATGCACACTATGGTCACCTTTTGATTATAATGATAATGTTGTAAAGCATAATTAAATTAGTAGGTAGATACTATTAGTTGCCAAGAAATATAATCATATAAACAATAAAAAACTAAAGGAATATATAAACATTTTATTTACGACTAAATTATTCATCCACAGTTACTTATAATATTACAAAAGGGACTACAATTATTTCTGTCTGTCTTTTCGTTTGTTACCTACTTCACCACGCAGAAGAGTTTGAGATTTCAAAAAGGAAATATTCTACTTTTTAATCTGCAATTTTGTCTGCGTCGGCGACAATCCTCATTTACGCGGACGAACTACGAAGCCGTGGGCAGAAGCTAGTTTTACATAGCAGAAGTTATACCCACATAATTCGGTCATGAAAACTCCCCTGACCCTCAGGGGAGTTTTCATAATTCGTTTTGGGTAACCCTTCGATCTAGTGAGCTGAATGGGGCTGATTCACGCGTCATGTTCGTGAACGGGCGCTGTCAGTAGAGGTTGGTCATCTCTTAACTGCCATGGCTTCTCATATTGATTATTATTTCAAATAATGTAGGTACATTGTTTTCACATATGGAAGCAACAATAATAAGGTTACCAGTAATTTGTAAAAACTTAATTTAAAAGAGTGTCCGTGGAGTTTCTTTCTCATTCTTCTCCATAGAGACCTACCTACATTTGGAACGAGCAACTAGCTTCAACTTTCTAACTAGCCGACTCCTTGGCAATTAAAAAAAACCTAAATGGTTTAATTAAAATAAATGCTTTGACTTTCAAATATTATATCTACATCTCTTTTCCCCAAAAAGTATGATAGCTCCTGACCTTGTTCATTTCTCCAGCCTCAAATAACAATAATAGTTCACCAGATTCAAATAATGACTTCTACCCAAGATAATCAGAGTCACCACAATACCTGCCTCATATATGTGTGAGTTCATAGGGGTGTCACATAATTCATAAGTTTCTTTCACGTTGCACCCTATCTCGGCTAACATGCAAAATAAGTTCAGGATACATCGGTTAGCGGAAACCGATAATAAAGTTTGTGGACGATGCCTTAGGTGTGACGGGTTAAAATATTGATGAAAATTCATTGTTTTCCTATTATATAAGACTGATGAAGATATTAGATCTGGTTTTGTTTAATGCTCAATTTCCCAATTTCCTTAAGTTTTAACTAAAATCCAAGCATTAAATCTCTCTTATTTATTCTTATTTGAGCTGAAGTAGGTAGGCCATATTATAAGATACTCAACAACGAATTATTACAAGATGTTAATCCATACTCCATAATCCATACTTATATCCATACTCATATTATAAATACGAAAGTAACTCTGTCTGTTACGCTTTCACGATGAAACGGCAGAACCGATTTTGATGAAATTTGGTATAAAAATAGCTTGAACCCCGAGGATGGACATAGGCTTTTTTTAATCCACGATCTAGGTCTGTATCCGCGATAACCGACATTCACGAAGACGAAGTCGCGGGCAAAAGCTAGTAAAATAAATATTTATTATAAACATCTTCTTAATTGAATTGGTCTAAATACCACAGTTTTGTTTTAAATCAATCAATTTTGTTCTGAAAACAGTGATTATGTATGTTTCATTACTTCAGTTTTTGTCACCTTTTTTTAGGGACAACAAAATATCTCGAGAAATCAACACTGATCGACTACGTGATTTTCAATTGTTTTTAATAATTTACGAAACGCTGTTAGGCACTTTTGTATAAAATAATAATAATATAATATGTGGGGACATTTCACACACGGCCATCTGACCCCAAACTAGGGAGACCCTGTACTATGGGTGTCAGACAGCTGATATACATACACAAATACATTTTTTTTTTTTGTAAATACATACATATATAGATAAACGATATATGAATTAACAATACACAACCTTGAATAACAATCCTATTCAACCACTAACACACACGTGGCAAACTCATGCAGTCAGTCACGCCTTCCTCCTCCATCTTGTTCTAAAAATACCGCGAATGTCTCGCTATCATTCAATTTAACCAAACGAGGGGCGATATGCAAAAACTCTTCATAGTCGTTTATCCGCACATAAATAACATTAGCACTGGGTGAGATATCGTGCGAGTGTTTTTGTAATTACCTTATAAATAATAATTCAGTACGCCGTAGATTACGGTTACGTTCGGATAATTCATAGAGCAAGTCTTGTGAACGTTGGTGATTTGAGTTCGTATGAGTGGAGGAATTTTGCTTAGAGATTTCAGCTTTTTTAGGGTTCCGGACTGAAGAGGTAAAACGGGACCCTATTACTAAGACTTCGCTGTCTGTCCGTCCGTCTATCTGTCACCAGGTTGTATCTCAAGAACCGCGATAGCTGTTGCCGCTATAACAACAAATACTAAAAACAAAATAAAATAAATATTTAAGGGGGTCTCCCATACAACAAACGTGATTCTTTGCTGTTTTTTTGCTCGATGTCTAATGTTGTAAATAATGGCTACGGAACCTTTCATGAGCGAGTCCGACTCGTACTTGGCCAGTTTTTTTTCAGGTCTGGTCTGTGGAGATTTTTAAAGCATAGAAAGTGATGCGGTGCCGTCAAGATCGCATTTATGTCGTCGCACATGTCATGTTCACGATTGAAGGAAAAAGAGTGCCAACTCTGACGACACGATTGGCGCAGTAACTGAGTGATTAGCTGCTGCGTAGTGTATCGCGGATTCGATTCCCACACGAAACAAACTAAAACGCTTTGCACCGCGGCACCACACAACGCTTAGCGGTGCGTTGCAGTTGCGGTGCACTTTCATGCGTGTTGGCCTTTAAAGACGAATGAGTCATCTCATAAACGTCTTTTATTTTGTGTGTATTATATTAGTTATATATATATTTTTTAATATTCAGTCTACATAAGTTGTTCTTTTTAACTATGCACCTGCCATGTTATCTCTTCACCACCCTTGGTTGACTAGTAGAGAAAGCCTAAGGCATTAAGTCCGCCTTTGTACCTTTGTGCATGAAGTATAAATAAATAAATATTTTTTTATGGTTCTGAATGACAAACGTGTTCACGGTCCATGCAATGTTGCTCCCTAGTCAAAGTAAGGAATTAGTGGAAAAGTAAAAAAATAGGTCAACATTGCAACTATTTTATTCCAAGTAGTTGCAACGAGTTATTTAGGTAATATCGTTGGATCTTGAGCGCATGACCTACAGCTACCTTAATATAACCTAATAAAGTTACAATGCGCAAACGAATCCCCATTCTCTCTTCAAGCACTCAACATCCCCTATATTTTTTCCACACATTTTGCTATAACCTCCTCTAATCAAATTACGCAACACAGTTTCTATCAAAACTTAAAGCAAATGCAAGCATAATAAAGTTATAAATATTCATTAAAATTATCGCTATATCGTATAAAGCGCTTCGCTCGCTCAGCTCAGCATATAAAGCAAAATGTCCTATTCTTTATCCCCTTCGGCAATCATAAGAGGAGATACGGAGAAATATGATAGTCATTATTCAGCGGTGCTTTGTCAACATGTTTGATAAATTTATATTACCTGGGTTATAAGGTATAATCATTTTTGACGGGTATCTTATGTGGAGGGGAAAATAGGTGTGATCGGCGTAATGAAGTCAAGATAACGCCATTGAGATTTTGGTGTGGTATCTTGATCTCCAATCAAACTAATCTACTGGAAAATTTCATGTAAGCTTTTGTGATTGATTGATCAAAATATTTATTTATTTATCCTTCATGTGAAAAGGTACGATGGCGAACTTCATGCCTTAAAGCATTCTCTACCAGTCAACCAAGGGAGGTGAAGATATAACAGGCAGGTGAATAGTTCAAAAAATAATTTCAAAACACAACTTCTCGAACTCGATTAATTATCATTTAACTATAAAAGTAGATTTTTAGTTGCTTTGAAACCAATAAATAGTTAATCAACTGAGTTGACAAATAAGTGACGTTACTGTTATTACATTATTATAAGTTAAAATTAAAAAAATAAAATACAGTACCGCGTTTTGCATACGCAGTTGCTCGTTTGCGTACGAAGAATTGCGTTTCGACAGCTTATAAAAGTATGTCAATTGATTGGTGATGTGTTATTAAATTTAAAATTTATAAAGAATCATAGGGGTTGGCAACTTCATTGACCGTTACTTACGTACCAACGACCAATATATTTTTTTAATATCATAAATCCACCTAATCAACGTAGCAATTTTTTATAAAATTATCCTAATTTCTCAAAAAGTCGTTTGGCAAATAATACATTAGTTACTCTATATAGAACAAAAGCCTATAATAGAAGCTTCAATACTTAAAAACTGCAAAAATCTTTTAAGTAATCAACTTTGTTCGTAAGTTAATAGAGCCATAAACATCTTAAAACCGTGCAATAAAGCATGGTTCACATTAATCACGATTTAATACGGGCAATAATTAAAAATCTCATAGGTGCCGCTCGCTGCAACTCACTTAATCGTTACCCCATTTGATAGATGGCGTTATACCTCCCACGGTCTTGCAACCTTTTCACATTAAACAAAACAAGGCTCCGTATTTTAGCTCGATACAAAAGTGAGGTAACGTTTGGTTCGAAAAGGTTCCAAGACGCAAGCGTAGATAGGAGTATTAGGAAGCGTTTACACGGGCGGCACGTAGAGTAATAAATAATATAGTAATCAGTGCGATTCCTTACATCCCGCCTCTTATTAGGCGAGAACCTACATTCAACATTCGCTAATGCCTCGGCTTACTAACACATGTGGGACGGAAAGATTCACCAGAATTTATTGTACTTCGGCTTATGAATCATAAATAAGGAGGGGCTAATTAGAATTGGTGTACGACTATGGAATACATCTTAGATTTTGTTAACGTACTTAGTTAGCTCAATATTGTGTTGAATTTACGTTTCGTAAACAATTTATTGGGCCGTGTTCGTCGTTTGTTTGATTTGTAGCTGTTATTAAAATAACCTACTTACATGGATTTATTTTTAGGCAGAAATTAGAATGTGTCTTACAGCATCCTGAATGTAATAGGCAATCATTTGCACAATGAAGGCTAAGTCTATTTTAGTTAATAGGTAATAACATAGTTTTTAAATTCATAATAACAGTATAAATGTAAATTAAATGGATCAATAACTAACTGGAAAAGAATATATAAAGGATAGACATTCTAATTTCTCCTTGCAGCTATCTTGAATAAGAATAAAATTGATAATTGGCAAAAGCACAACAGATTATAAGTACCTACTTGCAATTTTGAGTACTTTTCTGTCTAGACAGCTACCTGTTGGTACAATCAAATGGATAATTGGAGGATCTAACCTTCTTAATTTATCATTAGACTAATTTGAAGTTGTCTACATTTTTGTGATAACGAAAACAAAAAGGGGCTTTTGCTTTTAATTTACTAACTATTTTCTAGAACCTGAAAAAATACAGCTATTCTCTACAAAAATAAAGTACAACACGGTCAAAATCTAAGGAATGGCAGATTTTTGTTTCTTATTTCAGGGTTGATTTCATAGTAAAATAAATATTGTTTTATTTTTCATGAGTAATGTCGCCGCTTGAAGATGGCCAGGAATTAAAAGTCTGCTTGTAGTCATAAAAGTAGTCGTAAAATGTTCTCATCTAATAGAGAAAATTATTTAGGGAAAACCGAATAAAACGAAACCCAGAACCCAGCGACCAATAAAATTATAATTAACAAAAGTTACAAAAGAACAACACACGGGAGAATCTGATAAGGCTGTATGGCACATACTGTGTGCCGATAATTCGGAGAAATTATGAAGTTATAACAAGTTCGCGAAATAAATCTCTTTCGCGCGGTTATCGAAGGAGGCTAGGCGCTACGTATCGCCGGGGTTGCCAGATATTTATCAATGTAATGGTTTAGGGTAATTAATTATGATAGTATTGTTGAGATGGTAAGATAAATAGTGCTGCTATAGATGAAGGATTTATTGATTTGTGTGTATGTTGTTGGAAGATGACTTAGGTACTTCCCTAAAATGTTGTGTTACATTATTCGGCTTAGTAAATTTGCTTCTAATTTGACAGAGATACGTGAGATACGTCCATAAAGTTTTTTTTTATATTTAGGTAAAGTACATTATAATGAATATTGGTATAAAAAACAGAAGAAATTATAAAAAAGCTAACATTATTCAAAAATATAATTTAAACATTTACTCTCAACTTCATTTACCCATAAAACGTAGTCCGTTAATATTCGCTAGACAAGAGTGCGAATAAATCACAATAAGCTGGCAACTCGCTAACCCGCCGCCGCAGATGTATAAGTGGTAAGGTAAAGAATGGAAAGTAAAGTTGGCGCAATAAATTAATTGGCTCTAAGTTGAGCGTAAGACGGGTGCGCGCGTGCGGGATACACCCAAGTTTAGACTATTAATTTGGGACTTAGACGCCGACAAATATGGATACGTGTGTGTTCGCATTAATTTCGGTGGGAAGGAAAAAGTGATGAGAAAGGTATTATGATGTACCATTTTAGGGTTAGTCGATGAGTTTATATTTTTTTTTATTTAAGTTACACAAAGTTCATATGCGACTTGTAACACGCAGTGTTACCAGCAGTGTTTTTAAAAATTGTAGGTAATTTTAGACAAATTCTTGATTTGGTTTTTATATCAATCAAAGCGCCAGTAGGTGATAAACTCAAAACCATTTAGTTAAATTAAACCATTTACAGGCACTTTTGAATTGTTAAGGAGTCAATTAGAAAATTAAAGCTGGTTGCTCCATCCAAACAGTGGACTTGAAGAAGAACGAGGAAGAAACTTCATGAACACTCTTATAAATCAATAAAATATTACTAATTTAGGTCACATCATTCATGTTGAATCTATGGGTACAGTGTGAGAACAACTGCTAAAGCTAAATCTACATAAGGTTTTCCAACTACCATTATAAATGCATAACAAACAAACATAATAATATTCCACACCCATAACCATCCATCCTAAAAATAAATTGACCGCGGAGCCTGAGAGCCCTCACAACACTAGTGATTACCATAAATAAGTAGAGCGTCATACTAACAACCATTTCCCATCCCTAGCGTATTGAGGGTGCCATTACGCCCTGATTGATTCGACTATAATGACTTTCGACGAAAGTTTTCGCACTCAAAACGACTGCTTTCGTCAATTTTACGCATTAAGTGCGAAAATGGTACAATAAATTTCGCTCAGTGATTATTTTGGCTCACAACTTAGTGATATTAAAATATTTCTAGATTTATTTTAATTGTTTAGAAGAGTAAATCCTTTTTTATTTATTGGGCTGTTAAAAGTTGTTGTTGACGATCGCTATACTTATTAACTAATTTGCAATGGTGCATATCGTAATTTATAATGTCATTGTTTATTTTGAAAGTTATTTAAATGTCTGGCGGTTCTTCTCTGAGCATAGCAACACCTTTTCTGAACTTTTTATTTTTTCTGGACAACATGCTATGACTCGCTAGTCTAAGGCTAATATTACACCGAGACACATCCATCACTTTTGGTGATCGGTACAGACGCCACGACGCAACCGGGGTCGCGTAACCAACGAATTACGAACGAACTAGCAAGAAAGGGGTTAAGAAGACCTGTGAACCTGCCAATAGGGGTTCAAAACAGCTATGCCCAGCTACGGGCACGTGTGACAACGATGGCTTCGTGAAGTTGGAGAGGAGAAGAGGAAGAAGTCACCTAGTCGAAACCAGTGCGGGACCGCACTGGCAGGACCCAAATATGCTGTGTCCAGCAACACCTACGACGCAGCTCTATGTGTCTCGGCTACATCACAGAACGAAGGTTGAGGAAATCGTGGAGTATATCCGATCGAAGACCAGCTGGACCCTAAGGGTCGAGAAATTCGAGTCGCACCACAACACGAACTTCAAGTCGTTCGTGGTGCGAGTTCCGACTCATTATATTAAGTTTTGACCAAAGGGTGTCATATTTTGGCGATTCCGCGGTAGGCTACGCTACATCACGCAGCGCAACACGACGCACGCCGTCACTTCGTGTGCAATAGTTTAATAATATTTTTTTTTTCTTTTCTTTAGGTATGTATGAAACTCTGTAAAGTATATATGGTATGGGTATTTGATACCCGAAATAAATGATTTATTAATATTATTATTAAATGTATACAGTGCGAGAAGCAACACTTATTGTTCTCTTGGATGCGCAACCAAGCATACATTTTGTTGGCAGCGCGTCTTAGTTGGGGCAACATTGTATCGATGTAACAATGACCTAAGTATTCATGGAATTTGATAAGAATACGAATGCTGTGACCTACTTTTGTCTTCATAACAGTAGCTTTGTTAATCGCAAAAGTAGGTAGGTACAGACAGCCAGCGTCACCAACTGCTAACCCCCTTTCCGAAGAAATTTCAATGCGTGGGGGGTAAGAATTTGATGACGCTGTCTGTACCAAAACATTTAAAAAAAGCAACAACAAACTGCATGTAGGTACTTTTAATTTTGTATTTAACCCTTCAGTGTGCGTAAATAGATTATTAAGAGTCAATTGAATCAATTTTACACTCTAACAGTGCGTTGCACAAAACCAACATAAGTTTAATGGAGACTTTAAATTCATGCTGTCACTATCTTTTTGATACAAAATGTAAGGGATGGAATAAATTTAAAGTCTCCGTTAAACTAATGTTACTTTCGTGCAACTCAACGTTAAACTTTTAAAGTCAGATTTCAGTTGAATTTCGAATGTCAATTTAAGAAAAAATATTTTATAATAATTCACCGTAGTAAATAGTTTGTATTCCAATATCTTATCAATAAATAGTAATACCAAATTTGATATGAGTATTATCATCTTGACTGGGCATGAGTCGCCATCATAAGTCACAAAAACGAGCTCTTTGAAGGAGAATATTGCCATAAGCACCACATTTGGCAAGTGGGTCGATGATCGCAGTATAATGTGATTCTGTTGCCCATTGCAATGACATAATTTTGATATTGTTTTTAAGATACCGACTATCGTATCCGAAAATATTTTTTTAGCTGCTACTTAAATTACTGATAACAAAAACCCTCTTTTTGGGCTTCACCACAGTGGTAAAAATAGACAGCAAAATATCAATAAAGAAAGCATAATATTCTATCATTGGAATACTCTGATCAAGTTGGAACAATAAAAAAACCCAACTTCAAAACAACAGTAAAGTGCAGCACGTGGTTTCAGTGGGCGGATACATCCGCGGCTCATCCCCCACCTGTTGCTGATCCGGCTGATCCGCCCCCGCTGGATATGCGCGGATATAGCTATGTGCGCGGATATACGGATACGGCGATATCCGATAACGCCACGCCTCGCGACGCCCAACGGGTTAGATTTAGAGTGAAAGATTCAAGAAGAAATTGATTATGGTATTGTTTGTCATATGAAATTTGTTGTAATGCTTCTACAGTATGCTAAATATTGTAATATAAATAATTTTAAGATTTAGTCTATTCATCGGGTCTTGTTTGAGTTTTTAATCGAACGTTAACGTAAACTTTAATTTGTATTGATACTGGAACAGCGCAGTCAAGTGGCAACAATAGGAAACACAATTATTCCATACAAATTGACATAATTGATAGTTAACGTTAACGCGATCGAGTTCGATAATAACTCACACTAGGCCCTCCGATTGAAAACATATATTCATATTTTTGTCGAAGTAAAACCTGCATAAACGATCGTAAACATCGTAAACATTTCTGAAATTAAGATAACAATTATTACTTAACCACTTTTTATGAAACCCACAGGACAATTGAATTTCATTTTCAAACAGTTACTGACAAGAATTGTGACAGTGATTCGTAGTGTTATAGGTGTATCAGACTAACTGCCACACTCAGAGACGTCACTTAATAATAATGAATCATTAACTTTAATTGACCAACATAACTAGGCACATGTCAACAACAATACTTTTGACTGACAGCGTTCCAAGTTACGTTTTTGAGTATGGCAGTAAGGGCGGGTTGTTTCAAACAATCGGTTAACGTTACATACGGACGGTTAAAAAGTTACTATGGCGTGCGAAGTTTAACGCACGTTAAATGTAACGGGTTGTTTCATGACATAAAAATCCGTCAGTTAAAGTTATTCAAAAAGAGATTACATAATATTTTGATGTTTGAAGTAGCTGTTTGACAACACAAAATTACGTTGACTGGTCGGTTATGGTATTAGTAACTTTTTGACGTACCTACGATTTTGTGAAATAACCCATTTTTTTTTTATTTCACGATAGTTAGCGCCATTTTTTAGTATTACCGGTCAGTAATGTATAGTTGAAGAAACCCGCCCTTAGAATATAGGTACCATTCTACCCCCGCAATTCACCTTTCAATAAATAGCAAGACTTGACTTCTACGAACCCTAACAAAGGCCAAGGCAAGGTAAGATATATACCTATAGAGTGCCTTGATGCCTTCAAAGATGGTAGTGACGAATTTTGTCAGAAAGAAACCTCTGCACTGAGCGAAGAGTTTTATGTTCACTTCAATAAGAAATTATTAGAAACCATATTACTGGAAATCATTTACCCCATACATATCATGAATAGGTAGGTATCTAGTTGTAACAAGTAGGTAATGGTCCGGTCGCACCGAAGCGGATAGCGTGCGGTCGCAGTCACGAGTGCGGTCTGCTACTGCAGTACTATTTCGTACAGTATCTGCCCGTGTTGGTGTGGACCCGTCCTTACAAATACAGCGGCGGAATTTGAACGCGACCGCGACCGCTACCGCCCCCAAGTTATCAGCTCAGCTGTGACCGTCAATTGACATTACTTATAGGAAAAAAATCCATCCCACAAAAATCTCATGGTACAAAGTTTCCATTTGCAGAAACAATTATCCTTCAACACAAGATAGCCAATACATTTAATTAAAGTAATTAAAGAAACCGTACCACTTAAATAAATAATTGAGCTCCTTTCGGCCGGCCAGACACCCTTTAAATCTACAAAGGGGTTCAAATGGACGATACAACAGAATAGTTCGTCTTACCTTTAAGATGTAGTTCGACCGACGACAACTAAACTCCTAATTGGCACCGAATCGAATTACAAAACAGGGAATCGAACCCCGATCCTGCACTTAGCACGGATCCTTTTAACGGTTTAGTGAAGACGGATCCCCTTTGCGAGACGATATTTGGCAATTAAGGGATACCAGCGCTTTAATTCATGGCTCCCTCTGTACATCTTTGAATTATGTTTTGTTTCTCATCAGTTTGATTGAGTTTCTATGTAAGTAGGTATACTTATTGCGTGATCTTTGAATTTATCGATTGATTAGGGTTAAACAAAAGAATGCGCTGAAAAAACAGACGTCTACGGATATCTGTACAAAGACAAACACAACCGTAGACAAAAACTCTGTTCTGCTTTAACTATACTTTGCTGACCGGTGATAGTGAAAAATGGCGCTAACTAAGTATCGTCAAATCAAAAAAATGGGTTGATTCACAAAATCGTACGTCAAAAAGTTACTAAGTATTACCATAGCCGACCAGTCAACGTAATTTTGTGTTGTCAAACAGCTACGTCAAACATCAAAATATTATGGAATCTCTTTTTGAGTAACTTTGACTGACGGATTTTTATGTCATGAAACAACCCAGTACATTAAACACCTCACGTCATAGTAACTTTTAACCGTCCGTATGTAACGTTAACCGATTGTTTGCAACAACCCGCCGTAAGTCATCTCTATCTACCTACCTTTAAACGAGCAATTCTTATATAAATATAATCTCAATCTCGGAAATGGCTCTAATGATTTTCATGAAATTTAGTATGCAGGGAGTTTCGGAGGCGATAAATCGATCTAGCTAGGTTTTATTTTTTAAAAACACGAAAAAAGAAAACTCGGCAAAGCTCGGTCGCCTAGTTATTATTTGATACACTGTCGTGCTTGTCGTCCCATATATCCCCGTGGGTGTCGTAAGAGGCGAATAAGGGACTTACCAGAGAATGGGCAGCAGGGTTCTCTGTGCCTTTGTAACAACCATACTGCGATCGCCAATCCGCCTGCCAAGCGTGGCGATTATGTCATAACCCCCCCTTAGGAGGCCTATGTCCAGCAGTGGACGTCTTTGAGCTGAAATAATGATGATGATGATGGTGACACTGTCGTGCTTTATCTCATAAGAATGGCAGAGCTGATACTGAACGTATTATTATTTTGTGTTACAAAAATTATTTGACCAAAAATTTGAAGAAATAACTTTAATTTAACAAGTCCTATAATTAATTAAACATATTATGTAATTTTAATATTTTCTTTTTTATAAGTGGACAAGAGAAAAAAGTAATTATAGACCTCTTAAACTCCTGAACAAATTTTTATTAGATTTTGATTTTGCTAAAAAAAGACGAAGCACTGAAAGAAAATTAAACTGTGGAAAGAAAAAAGTCAGAATCTAAAAATTACTTTCAATTGTCCAGTCGAGTTCTAACGAACTAGACACTTTATCATTATATACCTATTAAGTACTAATAACACGATCAAAAGATCACACAGACTGACATTACGGTCAGAGTGGTGACCCAGAATAGTTCAGCCGCAACTTGTATGTCTATGGACAAGACGGTACCGGTCACTTTGCTGGCCGATAGTTCTAAATTAGCCAGATGGTGAGTTGCACTGTGAATAGCATTGGTTAACTTCAGGTTAACAAAATCTTTCAATATTTTTTTTCTTGGTATTGAAATATTTGAACATTGGTTCATTTTATAAATAAATAGGTACCTCTCTAATCTTCCTCTTGAAACTATATAAGTAATCAATTGATTATGTTAACGATAAGACTCCGCACGTATGTAATAAAACAGGCTTAGGCGATCATATTTTTGCAACAAAACAAAGCTATTTAATTGAAATCTATAGTTAAAGTTCGGTGCCAGTCACCGATCTCCTCGGTCATCGTGCGCCAACCGTCTTTAGAAGCATTACTGGGAAATGCACTAATGCCTCTCCGATACTGTGGAAAACTGTTAAGGGGCTGGTTAGGGGCTTTCTAAGATACTGATATAATTAGTGCATTGTGCCTCTAACGTCCAATACTAGACGACAACTCTACATCTCCAGTCAATAACATCATATCACATGGAATTTTCAACCTTACGCTTCAGTGATACAGAAGAAAATATAGTTCAGAAAAGGAAAATAAAGCTTGCCAAGGCATATACAAGTTTGCTTGAGTTACTGGCCGCATGCAAGAGGTCATTATCATCCAGAAAGCGGTGAGGAAGCTTTTGAATTTGGAACGTTGGAGCTTATTAATTCAATATGGCGGCATCGTCTTGTGCATTAGGCCTCCTTGGTTTGACCGATAGACTTGCTAACGTACTCGGTAAACTACATTTAAGTAACGTTTCGCCTACTTTATGTACATTGTGTAATATTTAAGTAATGTTCAATTAGAGCAAAACTCCTCTGTATTGAATTTCGAAATCAGGAATTAGGCAACATGAATTAAGTAGGTATATAAAACTGTAGTAGAATTTCCTTCTTGGAGATTTTATGGGTACTTTCATGAAATCCATCTGCAGCGCTAGCCTCTTAGTAGCACTCAGTGTATAGCAGAAAATCCTCCTCGTTTCAGAGTGTTTTAGTTTCAGTATAAGCTTAAGAGCAAGTACCTAATTTATTTATTTAAAAAAATATGTAAATTTTCACTCCCCTGTCATTTTTATACATGGCATAGAATATACAGATATACAATAATGCTATCAAAAGCCAAACACCAAAACGAGGCAGATACGCCAATTTATTGCGTAACCAGTGTAATCAGGGCAATGCAAAACATTTACAGCGGTAGGTACGGCTTGGCGAATAAATATGGATCTTTTAAAACGCGCCGCCTTCCTAATTGCCTGCAGATGGACCGGCGCCAATTACAGACGACATTTAGCTGGGAGTTCAACTGGGCCGATAAATGGTGCAGATACCTTGCTCACTTAGTATTGGAGCTTGAATGACTAATGACGTCATAAGCCTACGTTCAGAACTCGTTATCTTGATGTCTTGATTTAAAAAATGAATCGGTGTAATTAAAATGCTTAAACGTGTATGAATGTTCTGATTGACTTCGTAATGCAATATCTCGTCGTTGTATCCATGTCAGTTGTAATAAGCACCGAAATAATTGATCACAAGGTCTGAAAATATACTTGTATAATATAAATATATTTTTTAATTTATTTTTAAGCTTTGTACATATTTAATTCTTGTGTTTTCTGCAAAAATAAATAATATCCTACTTGTATGATATTTTAAGGGGAACTATGTAGAGTCAGCAAAAGAGATAGGTATGCAGGTCATCGGAAATGGTTGAAGTTTACTTAGAAACCATTTAAAATAAAATTAATTGAGAATAAAAATTTCAATGATTTAATTAAATTTCAATCGAACATAATGATTTAATTAAATTTCAATCGAATATTTAATGTTCGATTGAAATTTAATTAAAATGAAATTTGAAATTTGAAATTTTTATTCTCAATTAATTTTATTTTATTTTATTCAAAAACATTCATCCGTTTATAAGTAAACTTTGACTATATCTGCCGACCCTGCATACCTATCTTTCAAATATTAATAGATTCAACTTTTTACAAAAGAATTACTTAGATTCATATTCAATTGGGAAAATTTGACAGTTTGGTATGGCTTGATGTCCCAGCTGGCATTTGTACTTACTGGATGCGTATTTTCTTTTTTATTTTGGGACCAACCCTGAAATACGAAAAATTTAAAATAAAATCTGTTTAGTACATTTTCATCGTGTAGGTTGCTGAACAGCAATTTTTATTCATATAGCAGGGTTGGTCCCGTGCTGAATTTTATTTGTATTCATGGTTACAAGGACCCCTTTTAATATTGTACTTATGAATAAGTCTTTACTCTATTCGGTTTTAATACACAGGAACGCCTTTTACGGGGGTAGAAAAACCAGAACTCGCATTTTTCTCCGTACACACCCCTTTTAGGTCCACAGTCATACATCTTGCTCATAGCACATTATTATGTTGGTCCCTACTTAAAAATCATCTGACTGTATACATACAGCATTTGTTTACATACGTACCCGTGTAATTGTTGTAATAAAAGTAGCGTCTGTAAAGCAGCAGTCGTAACAGTAAAACAGCCATGAAATTCGTAAGCTATACGATCAGGGTACATTAGCCTTACGATAGTGTGCTCTTGATGGTCTATTGAAAGACTTACCGCTGTTCTCTTTGTACAACAATATCAACTAAGTTGTTTAATAATGAACGAATCTCTTTCGTCGTAAGTCGGACTGTGGTAATTTTTAAAACATCTCGCAAGACTGTAATATAGTCCTGCGAGGTGTTTTACCCTGTATGTGAAAGCTCGATGGCTCATGTATGCTACGTACTTACAGTTTTTTTTTAAGTTCAACCAGTTGTTTGTTGCATTATAGTCCGTCTTATCTGTAACCATAAACAATACCTTTTGTTCTAGGACTATAATATAGCCCTGCGAGGTGTTTTAAAAAATACCCTGTATGTGGAAGCTCGATGGCTCATGTATGCTACGTACATACAGTTTTTTTTAAGTCCAACCAGTTGTTTGTTGCATTAAAGTCCGTCTTATCTGTAACCATAAACAATACCTTTTGTTCTATGACTATAAACAAAAAATAACTTTAAGGCCTACAACGCCGTGCTTATATCGCGTTTTGACATCTTGTAAAAATATACGTCAATTAATTGGTAGATTTTAGGTACACACTTCTAACACTTTTAAGGGTTCCAAATGGAGCCTTATCTTACGAATTGAGTAGATGACAGTTGATGTACTTTTTTACAAGTTGACAAAACGCGATTTTTCCGTAGTTTTTATATGGTAATTTGTACCTACGCAACTAAAAAGATAACTTTATGGTTAAATGAAAATCATTCGGGTTTTCAGGGTTAGTTAAACTAAAGAGTTTTTAAGAGCATTCATGTTTTGGAATTATTGGTTAATGGTGACTACCTATTTAGGTACTGTCGAATTCTAGTCATCACCAATTTCAGTTCTTGGTTCGTTCGTGCAATGTGTATAGCGTCGGTAATGTGCGCGGTAGTTTATGTGGAGCGCGATAGTCGCCGCGACAGAGGTTATTCGTTCCGCTAATGTTCCCTTGCATCTCGTTTGCATTTGCATTGCAGTGTTGGACCAAATATTTGGCCAAAACTTATGGGAATGATGTTGTAGGAGGAAATTGATGATTGGTGTTGGTAATGTAACTAGTCTTGTTTTGACTTTGTATGTTGGTAGATCAGTCTGTGTATTAAAACCTAGTGTAGAGGAGACAGATGTAGGTTTACATGTGCCTGGTAATATAATGTAGTGTTATATAAAAGTTTTGGAAAATGAAAATTCAGTTTTAAGTCATAACATTTTACTACAATTAGTAAAGCTAATAATCACCATTGCATAAGCAGGGGTAACTACAAAACAAACTCTCTTGTCTGAGAATTCACAACAAAAATAAGGCGCGAAGCGAGTCGAGGCGCGAGGCGTGCTGGGGAGGTGGGAGGTGCCGCGCTCACACTATTTTCATTTCGTGTAGTGCCACATTTAATTTTGTTGAAATTCTAACGTAGCTTTGCAAAAATGTCAACTTTATTCCGCCTCAGCCGGCGTCTACGTTTCACTCCGATGCTTTGCTTCTCCATTTTCTGGAATGTTCCACAGTTTCGAGACGGGCTTTGAGAAACTATAACTTTATGAAAACTTATACACGAGCTCTGAAGTAAGACGTGGCTTCCAGCAAAAATTTATCAAAGCGTATTTAATTTTCGTTATGACTTCTCTCTTGACTTTCTAGACGGACAAATTGGGGAACGGTGTGTTTAATGCGATGTCGGAGCAAAGGAAAAATGACGTTGAAAAACTTTGATCAACTTTGTATTGGTTGCACAGTATTTGAACTCCGACACTTACACTATGCTTATATCTGAACACAAATTGGATACGTTGTAACTATAAGTGTAAACGTATGTACCTACGTAGGCACAACACTAATAAAACTTCTTTCATACATTAGAACATGTTACACGAGTACAGTCACGAGCAAAAATATGTAAACACTTGGTCTTATTCTAAACTGATTTTCTCCTAAACTATTGATTCAAATGTTATGGGGTTATGGGGTATATTTGATACCAAACTACCATAAAATAGGTTTTATCTATAAGTTGAAATAGTTATTTCACGAGAAAATTGCTTTCGAATTTTGCAATCTGTATACATATTTATGCTAGTGACTGTACACACAACTACCAAGATTCTAACATTGCACTCCTATACAACGATCACCTATCAACACATCAAAAATTCGAACTCTGATACCCATTTATCAAATACGTTTGCGGTACAAGCACAAAGCGTACAATCTTATAACCCATCTGAAATTCATATTGAAAGTCGATCGTATAAAGCCAGGAACACACTGTAAAAGGCTGAGCCCCCGTGGGAGGTGGGGCTAAAAGGCCAGGAGCGATAGCACTCATCGGACGAATAAGCCTGTTTCCCCACTGCCAGGTTTAGAGTTGCGACATCGACTCAATGCTGTTTTATTCTGATGCCATCAATACTTAAAACGGTTGTGAACGGTTTAGGGATGTTGCTTATATCGATATTGTTTTTTTTTAAAC
This sequence comes from Charanyca ferruginea, assembly GCA_947361185.1. Lineage (NCBI taxonomy): Eukaryota > Metazoa > Arthropoda > Insecta > Lepidoptera > Noctuidae > Charanyca > Charanyca ferruginea. The sequence goes on along the minus strand of OX376058.1, from coordinate 21,320,303 downwards.
TCGCATATATTCGTTATCCAACACGAGGTTTTATAACAATGGAGTTACTACAAGGCTTCACCCACTATCTGGGTGTCCGTAATATCTTCTTAGAGTAACAACCATAATTAGTTGGATCCCTGACTTTGTCCTAATCATCATCATCATCATGTCAACCTTTAAACGCCCACTATTGGGCACAGGTCTCCCCCAAGGGGGGTTCAGCCGTAATCGCCATGCTTGGCCGATGCATGTCGGCGATCGCAGTAGGTGTTATGGTACGCAGAAGGACGCTGCTGCCCATCCTCTGGTCATATCCCTCTGTCGCCTTCTACGACACCCACGGGTAGAAATGGGGTGATGCTATTCGCGACCGGCACCACACGGCATCCACATGCGGCACGGCATCGGCATCAGAGGGCCTAGTGTGAGTTTTTATTCGAACTCGATCGCGTTAACGTAAACGTCGCTAATGTCAATTTGTATGGAATTATTGTGATTCCTATTGTTGCCACTAGACTGCGCTGTTCCAGTTTTAATACAAATTGGAGTTTACGTTAACGCGATCGAGTTCGAATAAAAACTCACACTAGGCCCTCAGGTCCTAATATGTGTGTGTTATTTATGGGGTAAATCGAAACGTTACCCCGGATTTGATGTATTGTTACAGTCAACACTCTTAACCAGTCAAAACTACTTTTGACTGGCTTCAGTCGAAATCCTTATTAAAATGAAACGCGTTTAATGCGTTACAAAAACAAAAATATGGAACGCCTAAAGCCCTTATTACACTTGGCTAAATTAAGTCGACTAAATTCAGTCGCCACTGAATTCAGTAAAGTGTAATCGCATTCAGTAGGTAATTAAGTTGTAGTAGTAAGTACCTAGTAACTGAATTCAGTAGCGACTGAATTTAGTCGACTTAATTTAGCCAAGTGTAATAAGGGCTTTAGTTATAAGAGTTACTACAAAACCAAAGTTTTAAAAGTGTCACAAAAAAAAACCTACCAACCTAATGGGTTTCTAAATATTAAGGATAAATTTAATTTCAAAAGTAGTTTTTACTGGTTAAAAGTTTTGACTATGACATATATAAAACTGAACAAGGACACTTAAATACAGGTACTAATATTATAAAGCTGAATAGCTTGTTTGTTTGTTAAAACGCGCTGATCTCCGGAACTGCTGGTCCGATTCTGGAAATTCTTTCGCTAATATTAAACTATGTTGTTTCTGAGCTACCTGATCCTATATGTTATATTTTATTATAAAACCATTAGGGACCCGCAAGTAAGTATAAACTAAATGCATTCCAATAAAAAAATAAACAAATAGGTACGTAGAGTAACAAAATATAACTTAGTTTTTTTTGCCTAAGAATTCGATAAACAGTATCATCGACAGATATCTCATGCCTAATATAAAAGGATTGACATTTGAGTCGGAGGACGGGCGAAGTAGCGGATTCAGTCCGAGACAAAGTCGACTTCGAATGGGTTCTCCTTTAATAATGGCAAATATTCAGCAGATATTCAAATATATTCCTAATTTCTTATTTGTCAAATCTGTTTGAACACTGAAAGGGGACTTCGTCTTAGCAATCTTTATGCCTATTAAAGTACCAATTGTCTGTAAGGCTGCTCAAAGTAGGTACTTAATGCCATGTAGTCAATGCTGTTGAATGTATAACAAAGAAAATATGTGTTTTTAAATATTATTTCCTATTTATTAAGAGTGACCCGGCAAACGGTGCATGGCCATAAAAATTAAAAAATATATATTCTTAGACCCGAGAATAATGGCTAAAAGTCGAGACCGATGGAAGGCCTTTGCCCTGCAGTGGGACAGTACAGGCTAAATATAATAATAATAATAATAATATTCTCAGACCTACCAAATATAAATAAATTTTAATATTACAATCAATCTATGAGCTCGTAAACTCCAAAATTTGGTGACCCAAAAGGTCGAGATTGGGCCGCGGTTGATCACGAAAGAGATGGCATGACGATTTGGACAGGTTCCTTAAGAATTGGCAAGACATAGCAAAATCTCGAAACCAATGGAAGGAATGGAAGGAAACCTTTGCATTGCAATCATTTAAAAAACCAGACAATATGAAGTAAAATTGTATCCCAGGACAAAAACAACAATCATTAATTTCATCGGTGTATGTTGTTTCTTCAGCAGTAGATTACCAGTCCGACTATAGCTTCCTTCCAACGTTTGACGATCTTATCATAGTAGAGATATTTCAATGTAAAATTGCACTTTCTTCTACCAAATTTTCTCATAAACAATTGAATTATGTACGAAAAAGCAGTGAAGAAGAGTGCAATTTTAATTTAAAAACGTCTCTATCTATTTATTGGCAAAACAGTGGTGTCTCCTGCAGAAAAGTCATCAATGAAGATTGAATGAAGTTACTAGAGTTTCTAAACGCAACGGTGGCCTTAGTAAAACATTGGCTGAATGGTATAAGGTGGCTAACGGTACAAAAAGTTGCAAAAAAAATGTACATTGTTGTTGTCTTTTGAATAATCCGTATAATAGCTCTCCCTATAATAGTTCATAATCTGAACCTTGCCACATTCTTTTAAGGATTAATTTTAACCGAACAGCACCACCCGTCAAGCAGATAAAATAGACAATAACTTACAAACCACGTAACATTCAGATCAAGAAGTCAATAAAGCAAATTGGCATCTCGTTTCGGGTCAACCGGCTTACCCGACGAAGGGCAAATCCTTAGTGGGCACAAATAAATACGGACCGTACCTATCATATTTCCTTGATCCCCTCTCGAAGGGTCAGCAATACCGCGCTCTCGGAACCTTGTAATACTACGTTTTGATCCCCAATTGATATGAATGATGTTTTATTGTTTTTTGAGGGTTCTTTTTTAAGCTATAAGGTTTTGGGTTAATGTGCTGACTACACGAGCGATGGTTATTTTTGTAATATTAATGAAATTCGCAAGTGATTATAATTTTGTGTACAGTAGTCGTTACTATTAAATAGAGAGTTTGTAACTTTGGATGTAGCAGGTAATTTCAAAAACTACTAATCTGATTAAAAAAACTCTTTTACTGAGTCGTCGTCGTGTCAACCTTTAGACGCCCACTGCTGGGCATAGATCTCCCCAAGAGGGGATTCAGCCGTAATCGCCATGCTTGGCCGATGCATGTTGGCGGTCGCATTAAGTGTTATGGTAGGTACTCAGAAGGACGCTGCTGCCCATCCTCTGGTCAATATCCCTCTGTCGTCTTCTACGACACCCACGGGTAGAAACGGGGTGGTGCTATTCGCGGCCGGCACCATACGGCGAACTTTTACTAAGTACTGTAGACTATATTTATTATCAAAAAAATAGAGCTCCTTGAGAAAAGTCGCGGGAAAGAGCTTATACTAAATAAAGTGACTTACAGGCCACTAAAAACACTGTAAGAAAATACGGACCGACAATCGACCTTAGAGAAATTTAATGCAATAGCCCCAGACATCAAAATTTTAGACAAAAGTTCCTTACACCTCCTAGGGTCTCCTATTTTGGAAGATAGTTTTTCACTTTTTATTGAAGACAAAATTAAAAATTTTAATGATATTTCAGATAGACTTTCCAAAATTAATCTACATTCGGCTTTTACCCTCATTAGATATTGTTGTTTTGGCCCAAATTTTATGTACTACCTCCGCTCTTCACCTTTGTGGAAGCAGCCACACCTCTTGGACAAAATTGATCAAATTATTAAAAATACTTTAACAACGATTTTGAATGTGGCTCTGGACGACCGAGCGTGGCTACAAGCCACCCTGCCCATTCGTTTTGGTGGTCTCGGCGTCCGCAAAATTTCCAGTGTCAGCTTACCGGCTTTCCTGTCCTCCGTCCACAGCACCGAAAAGTTAACCAAAAAAATTTTATCCCCTTCACTGGTTGACTTTGAAGTGCCGTGCTTGACTGATGCGGTGAACGCCTGGAAAGTGGCTTGCCCGGATACAGATCGGCCCGTGAACCCATCTTTCCAGAGACAGTGGGATGAGCCGCTCTGCAGGTTGGTACGGAATAATCTAATCAATACGTCCACCAATTCTGCTGAGCGTGCCCGCCTGGCTGGGGGTGAGTGGGAGTCGGGCCTCTGGCTTCAGGCACTTCCGTCACCCAACATCGGTACTATGCTGTGTGATAATACCTTCCGACTCGCTACATGCCTGCGTCTGGGCGCTCCATGCGGGGCTCCACATCGTTGCCAGTGTGGTGAAGCAGTCGACTGCCTCGGACATCATGGCCTATCCTGCAGTAGAAGCGCAGGCCGACTGGCACGACACGCCAGCATCAATGAGATCCTCCGTCGTGCTCTTGCCACCGCCGGGGTGCCTGCTATTTTAGAACCCAATTGGCTTGGCACGCGACGATGGGAAGAGACCAGATGGGATGACCATAATGCCTTGGAAGTTGGGTAGGCCTTTGGTGTGGGACGCAACATGTGTCGACACCCTTGCGCCATCTCACCTTCCTAGCACTACGTGTTGTGCTGGGGCGGCTGCTGCAGGTGCCGAAAACCTCAAACGGCGCAAATATAATAACCTTCTTGGAAGCTATATATTTGAGCCGTTTGGGCTGGAAACTCTAGGGCCATGGGGTCCGAGTGCCCATATTGTTTTTCGTGACATCGCCAAGCGGCTGGTCGACTCTTCACGTGACCCGAAGGCTGGTCTATTCTTAGGTCAAAGAATCAGTATTGCCATACAACGTGGCAATGCTGCCAGCCTGTTGGGCACGTTTCCCGTTGACAACGATGTGGACGAGTTTTTTGATGCCCTTTGAGCTTCCTGCCTTTTTCTTACAATTGTACATAATATTATTATTTAGATTTAAGTTTTGTATGTATATTCGTAGGTACTAAGTTTTTATTGAAATAAAGCCACCTCTAAATTCTAGAAAATACGTACTTTTAAAATCAACAGGTATCATCAAAAGGAATTCATCTGTGAAAAAAAAACTTAGACCAAGCTCTTTCAGAAAAAAAAATATGTTACCTCGTTTTAACAAGGATAATTTGTTTTGTATATTTAGTCTATAATTTTCCTAGAACAACATTAAATAAAAGACTCTACGTACTCACTACTCGGTAAGTACCTACACGGACACGGTTGGCGCAGTGGCTGGGCGTTCGACTGCTGCGCAGCGTGTTGTGGGTTCGATTCCCGCCCAGGGTAAACATTTGTGTGATGAGCACTTGTGTTTGCCTTGTGTCTGGGTGTTGTTTATCTATAATATGTATGTATTTAAAAGAAAAAATAATGTATTTGTGTATGTATATCAGCTGTCTGACACCCATAGTACAGGGTCTCCCTAGTTTGGGGTCAGATGGTCGTGTGTGAAAATGTCCCCACATATTATTATTATATATATTATTATTATACTTATTCCAGAATTCTTACACGGAAAGTAAAAAGGCCACCAATCTTTCTCTGGCCAAATCCGTTGGCAGACAAAATTACGTCGGTTAGTTGTAGCGAAATATATCTCAAAATGGACGGAGCAATCCCAAATCTTTAACAAAATAGCTCCCCGGAACACTTTAAGTCTAAGTAAGTGGCGTTCGGCGGTCGAAGATTTGCTGGACCGTCTCTAATGGGCTTTATCCTTATTTATTGAACTTGCCGCCCAAACGGAAACGTTACGAAATATCTTTAAAGTTTTGATTATGTTTTACATTAGCATCATTATGTAGAGAAGGTGCGCTTACACAAAATAGGAGTGTTTGTAAATTATTAATTAGGAAAAGATGTTTAACAGAAAAGTTGCCCCGATTTCTTCATAAACAGGAAAATGTGACTCAGAAAAAAGCCTTATCAACACAATTTAAAAATATCTACACAAAAAGTCGCAATGACCGGATGTTCGCAACAGGGCACGAGCAGGTAAAGTCAAAGTCAAATCATTTATTTCAATTAGACCATTATAAGGCACTTTTGAACGTCAAATGAGAAAAAAAAAATGATTCTATTTGCCCATTCCAAAAGGTAGTTATGTATGGAGAAGAATGGGCAAGAAACTCCATACTTACTCTTTTAAAAACGATGTAAAATTTCAGGTACGGTTTCAATTTCATAAGTACTTTCTAAGTTCATGTTGGACATCGATGATGGAAAAACATCGTGAGGAAACTTGGACTTATAATCAATCATCATCATCATCATCATTACAGCCGAAAGACTTCCACTGCTGGACATAGGCCTCCCCCAAAAGGGGGGGTTTTGCCATAATCGTCACGCTTGGCAGGCGGGTTGGCGATCGCAGTATGGTTGTTACAAAGGCACAGAGAACGTTGCTGCCCATTCTCTGGTAAGTCCCTTAATCGCCTCTTACGACACCCACGGAAAGATATGGGATGGTGCCATTCTTTACGTCCGACACCATTCGGACGCCATATTAATTATAATAATAATAAATCATTTATTTCAGGCTGCATAGGCCCATAGATAAATACCTTAACCTAAAGATACATATTTTATAATAAAAAAAAAAAACAAAAAAAAGTAAAAAATTATAATAATAATTAAATTATAATTAATATTAGTCTGAAATCGTCAATCCGCTTCGAGCAAGCAAGGTGATCAATGCTCGTGCCTTCTCTGTATGAGAAGAGACTTTGCCCTGCAGCGGGACCATAATTACAGGCTGATATAATTTTATTATTATTACATCTCAAAAAGTTAAGAGGAGCTCGTGGCTAAGTTAAAGCCGTACAGATCGATTAGTCAAAGGTTAAGCTACGCTAACCGCGGTAGGTCTGTGGATGGGTGACCATTCCTATCATACCGAGTTCCCTCCGTGCCTCGGAAAGCACGTAAATCCGTTGGTTCTGGCTGCCATTTGTAGATCTTTGGCAGTCGTTATGGGTATAGTCTGAAGCCAGAAAGTCTGACAATCAGTCTTACCAAGGGGTATCGTGTTACCCAGTAACTGGGTTGTGGAGGTCCGATAGGCAGTCGCTCCGTGTGACCCCGGTTAGACTGGAAGCCGACTCCAATAAACTTGGGAAAAGGCTAGGCAGATGATGATGACATCTCAAAAAGTTAAGATACTTATTTACTTTATTAATCTGAAAAAAATCGTTTAGTTGTACGTGCCTCCATCAATAAGTACCTACTTACTACCTAATACCAAACAAAAATCAACGTAAAATTTCTTAAACCTCTCAAGTCTCCAAGTACTCAATTCAAACCAGTGCAGCTTCAAACATTCATTCTAATCGATGGGGCTTATCAGCGAACATCTCGACCTCCCCATTGAGAGCTAACTTAAGGGGTGGGGGAGGTAAACAGGTCAGGACGAGCGCAAACGAGTTCAGACAGGCGTGATGAGTCGAACGTGTCGCGTTTTTCGAAAACTCGACACCTGTTCATTAATCCTGTGGCACTTAGGATTTTGGAGTATTGAAGGCTGAAGGTAAATGATTATTTAAAATGGTGAGCAGTAAGATCAATTTTGGTCTTATTAGTTATCCGAAGAGGGATTTTCTTTGTGACGTAATGAACCAATAATTATTTGGTTTATCTACAAAAAAAAATGAGTTAAAGATGTTTTATAGATTTCTGTAGTTGTTACTAGATATAACATACAAATTCCTTCTTTTATTATATCTAATAATCACTTATGATCAGGTGAGTTGTGGTCAAACGCAAGTCGCCTATGACCACTATTCACCTGCCTAGCATGAACACGCAAGCCTAAGATGAACCGGTTCACTCGTGTTTTGAATATACTCAGATTAAACTTATGCTGAGGCGGGGAGTGAATTCCATAGTCTGGCAGTTAACACAATAAATGCGAAATCAAAGCGCTCGGTTCGAGCACAGTAAAGATATCTCTGTGGTTCGAGACCGTGGAACATCCTTGGTTTTGGTCTTATTTTTTTTTACAGTCACATCTTGTCTCGTTTTCAACGGATGTTTAAGACGAATACATTTTTACTCATCCAAGGCCAAGTATTGCAGCGTCAAATTCTGACCTAAATAATTTACATAAGACATGCCTCTAAAAAAGGAATCTCTAGGACAGCTTCACTTGCAGGAAAGTGACTTAACCAACCCAGTGACTTAATCTATGAAAGGTTTTTTTTATTTTGACCTCTGTTTGTCATTATGAGTCACATTGTGTTTTATTAAAGTTGTTATAAAGCTTAACTCAGTTTGATTAAGTACCTATGTTTTATAATGCTGAACACGTTTTTATTACTCTCTACAAAGATGGATTAAAAACCAATATAGCGTCATAGCTGTCATTCGTACAAAAAATGTATACATGCATATACCTAATTATCTGCTATTGAATCATTTGTGAAGAATTGCGTGGGACGATAAATAATTGTTATCTAATTACATAACAAAATCTTCAAATAAATTGGTCTCACTCTCAAAAACTAATTTCAACCGTCATGAACTGTGCCAAAGTGGGTGTAAACACACACCTGACTTACTTCTGACTTTATCTTATCTTTAATTACATGGGGCCTACGTTATAAAGTGCAGATTATCTAAAAAATATCATAACTAACATGTGATGTTCAAAATATTTTAATAATTTTTACTTTTTCTTGAATTTTCACAGTATTTACACTTGTACAGAAAGGTACAAGCAAGTATGTTTAGTGATTCACGTATTATTTCGAGGTGAATATTTCTTTGCATTGACGATAAGTCGATAACTAATCAGTGATAAGACAACGTTGATAACGGTAAACAGGTACAGGCTGGGTATAATTATTATCAAGGAAAAATCCCGCTGCAGGAATACAAACTTCACCAATTATAGAGACCAGGTTTACATTTGCATTTCTTCAAATTATCGACGTCCACTGTTGAACATAGGCCTCCCCCATAGAACGCCACAACGTGCAGCAACCTGCCGCTTGCATCCAGCGGTTACCCGCGACCTTGACGATGTCGTTGGTTCATCTGGAGGGAGGCCTACCAACGCTGCGTCTTCCGGATTGTGGTCGCCACTCGAGAACCTTTATTTCCCATCGGTTATCGGTTCTTCGAGCGATGTGGCGTTCTTCGGCGAATTTCCTTGTTCCGGATTCTATCGCGCAAAAAACTCCAAAGCATAGCTCTCTCCTTGTTCTCTGTTGTGTCTCAGTTTTAATATTTGCACATAATTGTATCGTAATAAAACCACTGAATTGGTCATTGTGGTTGTTTGAGAAAACTTTTTCTATGTTTTTATAATTTGAAGTGATTATAAAAACATAGAAAAAGTTTTCTCAGGGATTTCGACTGAAATAACAAACGGATATAACAGAATATCCCGCCATTGAGGCATACAGAATTCATTTTAAACATACATTCTCATGCAATTAAAATAATTAAAAACATAATTTAGAGCATTTAAATTAAATTAGAACATGTCAAATTACAAATTAGTCATTAAATACAGTAGTCTTTCACAACAAACACGTAGTGTTTAGTTAATATATCAACGGATAGAACAATATAGAACAGAGCTAACCATTGGCTACTCAATCAAAATATTATTTAAACACTTATCAAATAAAAACGTCAACCTGTACATAATGGACTCTTACGAATTCTGAAACCCACCTAGTATCGCTAACTGTACTATCTTTACCATTACAAAAGCAATACTCACCGACGACGTCAGTGAAGTGATATATTTTCGTGAATGATAATACATTTCCATAGACACCATTTTAAATCTGAATTCAGTGCAAAATGCTGAAAGTTCGATGATAATATTCGTCATAATATTAAGTGGTTTAAATATGTGAAAATGTGTCGATAAGCTGTGTTTAAATTCGCATATTATTCAATGGCATCCGGTGAGTACTACGAACAATACCTGCTTTTACAAAATTCTGTTCATTCGAATATTTGCAAAGAAATAAAGTAGATAATTCGCAGAGAGTTTTCGATTCTATTGTATCAAAAATAAAGGACGAAGTTTATTTAAAAATAATTTGTTGCTTATTGTAGATGCGGATGCATGTTTTGATTTTCGTAGGTTTAATAGTCATGAAATTCTTTTCTGTTCCGTATTCAATTACTTTTAACTGTTGAAACGAATTTGGGTAGCCGCCTGATAAGCTTATTACTTTTGTATTCGATTTTCATTTATGATGTAGTAGGTAGTGTACACAATATCGGTAACGTAACGGTAATCTATACTAATATTATAAAGCTGAAGAGTTTGTTTGTTTGTTTGTTCGGTTGAACACGCTAATCTCAGGATCTACTGGTTCGAATTGAAAAAATATTTTTGTGTTGAATAGTCCATTTATCGAGGAAGGCTATAGACTACTACTACATGCAAATAATACTACATGCGAAGCCGGGTCGGGTCGCTAGTTACTAATAAGCCCACGACTTCATCTGCGTAGACTGTAGAATTAAGCCAAACTCCTAGATTATCCCACGGGAACACCTTTAATAAACGATATAAAACATATTCTATATTTTAAGCTAGATGAATTTCTATATGTGAACCAACTTTCACGTAATTCTGTGTGCAAAGGTAATAAACATTCATCCGTCCTCACACACTATCGTATTTATAATATGTAGTAGAAACTGATTTCTTTCAATCAAAATTTCGCGTGTATATCTTTTCTACCATTTCCCTCCATTACATTAATAGGCTGCCAGCATTGACATAAAGAACAAAAAAGGTGACCATTCAATGTCAAAAAGTGACATAAGGAGAACTTTATTAATCTGTGGGAGAACTGAATGACAGCTCGACCATTAACATTAACCAATCACAGTGTACTGCGTCAATTGACTGGTGGTTCCTAATTCGGATTTTTGTTCGACGTTCCTATGACAGGAGTTATTTCAAGTCCAATCAGTCATGCATGTGAGCTGTCAGAGCCTTATCATAAATCATTGCAATGTTATATATGAATGTCAAGTTTACTGGGTCAATGAAATAATTACCTATCGCAGGAATACATTTAGGCTAACTTAAAATAAACACTATATAAAAGATGAAGCATAAGCGCATGGAAGATTGGTTCATAGGTACTTCGAAATAGGAAAGATAAAGATCTACTGACAAACACCTCTTCTCTTTCTACATTTTTCAAGTACTTAAAACATTTGACATACCTAAACGTCAATCCTCCTTAGATAAAACATTTCGAAAGACAAATCACATTATCACCTGCTTGTAGGCTTATCAATGTTAATACTTAAGGCGTTATGGTTAATTTACTATACTTCAAAACTCGGTCAAGGGCAGTGAGGGTATCATTGGGACAATATTAGTCACAATTCTTTTACAAACCAAAGTAACTAACTTCTTTTTCTCTTTCATGAGTTATGATTTTCCAACCAACTCACACTATTGACTGTTAAATCCTTGGTCTTTGTTGTGAACCTTCTGATTCTTGTTAACACTGTCGGCATAGTTCTACCAAGGCCTTTCTGTTTTTGCCATTAATATGTGTCAGAATGATATTTTGTGTTTGTGGGGGAGCTCATGGTTTATTAAAAACCGTACGGATTCATCGGATATGGTGAGCACTTGCCGCGGTCTTTCCGTGGATGGGTGACCATCCATTTCATACCGAGACCCCTCCGTGCCTCTAAAACCATTATTTATTTATTTATTTACTAGCGACCCGACCCGGCTTCGCATTACGGCCTATAGCCTTCCTCGATAAATGGACTATCCAACACAAAAAGATTTTTTCAATTCGAACCAGTAGATCCTGAGATTAGCGCGTTCAACCAAACAAACAAACTCTTCAGCTTTATAATATTAGTTTAGATTTTTACTTTAACATAAAACGCCAATTACATTAGTTAAAGACTTGTATCATTATAATTATACTAAACGACATTCACCCGCTCATCTCATTATACTCCAAACTTACTGACAAGATCGCCTTCCATTCGTTCCGTGTGATCGCATCACAGTCATGCCATGCAGTTCGGGAGCATCCATTTTTCCACGCATGTCATCTGCCTAGCCTTTGCCCAAATTCCCAACTATATTGGGGTCGGCTTCCAGTCTAACCGGATGCAGCTGTATACCAGCGTTTTACATTGAGCGACTGCCTATCGGACCTCGACAACCCAGTTAATGGGTAACGCGATACCCCTTGGTAAGACTGGTTGTCAGACTTTCTGGCTTCTGACTACCCATAACGACTGTCAAAGATCTACAAATGACAGCCGGGACCAACGGCTTTACGTGCTTTCCATGGCACGGAGGGAACTCGGTTTGAAAGGGATGGTCACACATCCACAGACCGACCGCAGCTAGCGTAGCTCAACCTTTGACCGATCGATCGTATAGATCGATCGGTCAAACTTCGCTCGCTTTAACTTAGCCACAAGCTCCTCCTTTTTTCCACGCATAATTTTGCACAAACTATTTGGTCATTTTCTTTCGTACCTCAAGCGAATTATAACCTAAACAGCCTAAAAGAAAGTTCGTAGGGTACATAAACGGATAGTATCCTTAAATAAGTTTGTACATATGTTTGTAAAGCCGATGGTCCTAGTTATCATTTGTAGAACATTGACAGTCGTCATGGGTAGTCAAGTCAGAAGCCTAAATGGACAACCAATCTTACTAAGGCGTATCGTGTTACCCAAGTGCTGGATTGTAATGGTGAGAGAGGCAGTCGCGCACGCCATATAAAGCAATGGTATTTAGCTGCATTAGGTAATTAGGCTAGAAATCGACCCCAACCTACTTGGGACTAGGCTAAACAGTTTGTTTGTATGTCTCATTAATATTTCTTATGTATGCACACGGACTAGAAAAAAGAAGGACTCCGCGCCACGCATATCGAAATTGAAGCACCTAAAGTACGCTGGACCGACGCACACATAGATCGGTACTTTCGATATGCATGGCGTGGAATCCTTTTTTTTTCTAGTCCGTGACTATGATGTGTGCGTGAGGCATGTTAGTACAAACGGTCCGGCTTACTTAGGATGCTTCACTTTCGTATGCGTGGCGCGGAGTCCTTCTTTTTATTACTTTACAGGTGGTGTAAAACCCGGGCGCAATAACTTGACACCTGGCTCGAAACTTTCAATGGAACTAAATTTACAATGGAAATTGTTATTTTAGATAAAATATAATAAAGCCTGACCAGATAAATAAAAAAAAACCTGCTCTGGGGGCGCTACATGTATGCATATGTTTACATTTCTTTTTTGCACTCAGTACTATAAACAAACGTCATTTGAGCCAGGTGTCAAGTTATTGCGCCCGGGTTGTAACACCTTCATCCTCACCTTTTTCTATACTTATTAGATTTGATTACCTAATGATATTTAGTTCTTATGAAAGTCGATGATTAGTATCAAACCATTTTAATTTTATACTAAGCTATTTATATTTTACATGTTATTTTAATCTAAATATAAAATACCTACATAATCGCCAACCCGCCTACCAAGCGTGGCTATTATGGGAAAACCCCCCCTTTGAGGGAGGCCTATGTCCAGTGGACGTCTTTCGGCTGAAATGATGAATGATAATAAAATACCTTGTCCGTGTGGTGTCGGACGTAAAGAATAGCACCATCCCATATCTTCCCGTGGGTGTCGTAAGAGGCGACTAAGGGACTTACCAGAGAATGGGCAGCAGCGTTCTCTGTGCCTTTGTAACAACCACACTGCGATCGCCAATCCGCCTGCCAAGCGTGGCGATTATGGCAAAACCCCCCCTTGGGGAGGTCTATGTCCAGCAGTGGACGTCTTTCGGCTGAAATGTATGTGTATGTGTATAAAATACCTCCCGTAGCTGTTACCTAATGATAATAATTATAAATGAGGTAACTATACTTGTCATACATAGATAAAAACATTGTGTTATCTTATAGATAAAATCAGTTAGGATAATAATAGCGCTTGGTCAAATAATAAAATGGAAGCCTACTTATGTACTATCGTGGACACACCTGCCTGACCACCACTAAGTTCATTTTGGCTTGCACTCAAAAGATGGAAGCGCTCACTACCCCGCCCCGTTGACTTCGCAGGCGCCGAGGGAAAATTGTTTTAACTGAGCAGGCGGAAAAGTCCGCAATAGTACCTACAGAAGCCAGAATATTAAGTTACAACAATCTGTCAAAGAATCACGGCGAGATCCATACATTAATTTGTATGAAAATAATAAAAATGAGGGGGTTTAAAATATTAATTATAAATAATCATTATTTGTGATATTATTTCCCATAAAACGATGCAATTACAGCGTCAGAACTGCGAAACGGCGGCTATCAGTGTCACTGTTACTGTCAGTCACCGTTTCGTTCTGAAATAATGAGCTTTTTGTTAAACTATTCACTTTTTTTTGCGGGGTCTTAAAAATATTGTAAATGCCTGAATATAATCTTTAGGTACCCAAGAATATTAGAATTAGAATTTCAACTTCTCTAACCATCTTTTTTTTTGTACAAATCCTGCCATGATTGTTTATTTGAAAGATTTTCAACTTTATTTCAAAAGAATATTCATCTTACTGGCAGTCAAGAAGTTGGCAAACTACAGTGATAAGTATATGTTCAAAGCCTTAAAAAAAAATAATTTAAAAATAATTTTGTCAGGGTCTGGATCTGGATTATCCTCCCAATTAGTTTCTAACGGGCCCATTTCCATGACATAATATTTATAATTTAACTGTAAGATCTAGGAAAGATTAGAAAGTTAAGAAAGAAAAGGAGAAGACGAAAGAGGAAGAGAAGAGGAAGGAGGAGGGGGAGAAAGTAAAGATCTTGGCGCAGTGGGCCTTGCTGTATTCACAAATAATTGCCAAATGAATTGAAGTTGGGGTAAACATTTAGTATTCGAACTTCCAGTAGAAAAGCTTTTCAGAAAGTTTACCATTATTTTGTTTTCACTCAATTAAGTGCAATCTCTAAGCAGCTTTGATATCGACAAAAATTAGTACTGACTCGTATTGATGAAAATCTTGGGGTTGCTAGAGCAACCAGCCCGTATACCAACCACCCAAAAAGAATGTACAACATTGTCCTTAAGGTAACTTACCAAGAACTATATTAACTTTCCAGATGTGATACTACCAGCGCTATTGATATGGCTGATGACAGCCGTCGTGTCTGCAGGAGTGGTGAAACGCCAGGCTGAAGACTTGGAAGACACCTTGCCGCCTTGTTGTACTTTTGTTATGAATGGTCTACTGCACCTGGACTGTTCAAATCGAGGATTGAAGGACTTACCTGACGAGCTAGACTATACTGTAAGTATAAAAAAGGTGTAAAGAAACTTTTAAAATGTTTTATTGTACTTATCATGCATATTTTGCTTTGTGCATTGGCGCGACAGTTTTGGAGAGCGATTTATATTTTAAAATGTTTTTTTTTGGCCTCATTGAATAAATTTTGCAGTTGCATTTAGTACTTGATAAAACCACACTTTTAAAATGAACATTATGGAACCCATTATGGGGAGTTGAGAATTATATCTACTGTATAATTTGCTTATATCCTCTTTGTATTGTAATTAATCAATAAAGAATCATGGCAGGATTTGTACAAAAAAAATTAAGATGTTTAGAGAAGTTGAAATTCTAATTCTCACATTCTTGGGTACCTAAAGAGTATCTTCAGGCATTTACAATATTTTTAAAAACCCGCAAAAAAACGTTAATTGTTTAACGAAAAGCTCATTATTTCAGAACGAAACGGTGACTGACAGTAACAGTGACACTGACAGCTGCAGTTTCGCAGTTCTTACATTGAAATCGCATCGTTTTACGGGAAGTAATATTACAAATAATGATTATTTTTTTCTACACGCTTGTTACATCACTTGTCTGTCAATTTTATAGATCCCTTAACATCGCTTGTCACTTTATTTTTTTTATAAACACAAAATGGGCATCGAGATGAAACGGAAAAGTGTTATTTTCATTTAGTGATATTTTAGTTATGCGGGGGTTTAAAAATATGCTAAGTATATCAATCTGCTCCTGGTAATGTGTTGATCATATTGGAAAATATTTTAAACCCTCGAAATTACTTTTTTTTTCATACAAATGAATGTTTGAATCTCGCCATGATTCTTTCATTGTTGAAGTTAACGCTCATCATGACTGTAGGCGATGATTATGACGTACAGTCAAACTCTAATGAGTTTATGTTTGCGTCATCTCAAATATATTTATTATGTGTATTTCTAACTAGCAAATAAATAAATAATACCGGTAAAACGGGGCTATTCGGGACATATTTTGAGTCACTTTACCAAATATCTTGTTTATTTCACATAAAATACTATGGTGAAAAAATTGTACGGGTGTCGGAGAACTCCTTACTTCTGCAGACATACTTTTGAAGTAGCTACATGTAACAGGAACAGAAAAATAAAAAAATAATGAGGCTGTCCCAAATATCGCATATTTGGGGCTATTATGGACAGCACTGAAAAACCGATATAAAATGCATATTTTGAGACAAAACAGCCACTTTCAACAAGTCTATCGATATTTAGGACAAAGACTGACAAAAACTACATAAAATAATGTTTTTGTTTTAGGGATTGGTAGAATTTTAAGAAGAAATTTTTTTTTTCAAAAACTAGTCAGGATTTTGCGCTGTGCGAGAAGTTTTGCCGCCTAAATTTTGACGTAAAAAACGGTCTCTGACTCTTTCACCAAAATTTGTTACTAAACTGTTTAATATACTGACATTGACAGTTGACAATTATGACGTTAACTATAAATGTGTTGCTAGAGTTCATAAAACAAATCCTACCAAAAGCAAACGAAAGTTATCAATATTTTTGTACGAAATCCTGGGTTGTCCCAAATACCCCCCCGAAACCCAAATAGCCCCGTTTTACGGTACTTAATAAATAATTAAAAACAGATTTGGAACGTGATTGGGAACCTTCATGAAGTAACTAAACTTAGGTATTATTTTTCAAATTGATCAAGGATTCATAATAAAATTATTGATTTACATAAAAATATATGTAGGTACTTGTTTTGCATTAGATTTCTTCTTATCTATCTTATCTCTTGTTCGCTGCTTGAACCTATTTCGTCATACATGACATACCATTTTTAATATTAATAATATTTTATTTTTTATTAAAAATAGTCCCTAACTAACACGGCATGATTTGATTGTTATCTGAAAATAGAAATTACATAAATGTACATAATTTGGATCATTTCAAAATCTTTTTTGTTTTGTGAAAACTGTAAATGCCACCATAAGGTATTTCAGGCAATATTATTACGTAAGAAATAATTACTATAATACCTAACAACGCCGAGATGTCATTATTATTTTTAGTATCACAAAATAAGTCACATCAAAAAAATAACAATGAAAATATTTCACACATTATTATTTCTGTTTATTTCAGGCTCAAGTCTTGCTGTTATCGAACAACAACTTCAGGGCATTTCCGACACAACTACAGAATTTTTCTCGAGTGGAAACACTCGACTTGTCAGGAAACCACCTGACTCATTCCATTCCCAACTATTTACAAAACTGGGCCAGTTTACAAACTCTCAATTTATCCAATAACCTATACGACACTTGGACAACTAATGGACAAAAATATTCCATTAAGAACCTGGACTTATCGAAGAATAAAATCAATGTCGTAGATGACAGAGCATTCACTACAATGCCCAACTTACGTTTCCTCGATTTATCGGAGAACAGAATTACCGATTTGCCGCCCGAAGTATTCTCTGAAGCGCACAACTTAGACAGTCTCATTTTATCCAGAAATTACTTTTCCGACGTGCCCAGTTTCCAATCTCCTACTTTGCGAAGTCTACATTTGAGCAGCTGTCAAATCGCAAATATAAATGTCGACTCTCTTGTTGGAATGGGTTCGCTTTTGGAACTCGACTTATCTATAAATCAAGTTGAGGCGATCCCGGACGACCTCGCCTCGTATACGCTGCAAGAGCTGAATTTAAGTTACAATTCAATAAATTCGTTGACAGACAATAGCTTCTCGTCGTTACCGCATCTAGCGGTACTGGATTTGAGAGGAAATGAGTTCAGAGATGTATGGTCGACTTCACACTTTGCTTCAAACCCGTTTTTGAGGCAAGTCTATGTGAAAGGAAACCGTTGGAGCTGCGAGGGTTTTAGAGTCAACCTTTTACTGACGTATGAATTTTTGACGAAGGAGCCAACTAAGATCGTTGATAAAGAATCGTTGATTTGCTACTCACCCTCGAATGTGACGCAGTTGAGTTGGCAGCAGGCTTACATCCGGACGTGGCATCCAGTGGAGACGACCACTCCTCCGTTCACAACAATAGCACTAATGGTTGGTGTTATTATCGGGATAATGGTGACGTCTTGCGTGTGTCGCGGTCTGGTGTCTATAACTAGGTCTGACCCGGAAAGGTCACCGCCAGATACCACAACTCTGAATCTCAACGGTACGGCTACTCAGCCTAGAGTCGAATCTGTTATATTGCGAGTGCCTCTGGATCCTCCACCGAGCTACGACGAAGCGCTGCTGATGCCTCGCTTGAATTCCTCTTTTCACTCTTTGCCAGATTTTGTAGACGAGGACGAACCGAGGAACTATAGGCGCTCCAGATCTATTGGTGATCTGACAGAGACCAGACCTAGGATAGCCGACAGGAGATCTATGAGACGTCCTGTAGAAATACATACGAGGACATCGATTGATTAGACAGGAACATAGTAGCTTATTTAAACCCAAGAATGCACTGTCCCAAAATGTTGGATTTAGTTTCCACTTGTCTAGTCTAACTAGTGTAATGTTTAGATTGAATGTAAATCAGGCCATAACTATCTTATTAAGCCGTAATAGATGCCTACAATAAAGACATAGTTCGAGTAGTCAAAAACTATGTTCCAATAATCGAAAAATCGAACGAGTTACCTTACTAAAGAGTGACGTTAAGCTAGCGTTGGGGACATTCAGGTTTGTGACTGCCCGTGATGACTGTTATAAATACATTATATTAAATAAATAAAAAAATGTAAATAATTATTTATTTTAAGAATGAACTCTAATCATTTATAAGACTTGCCCAATAGACTTAAGATTATCGTTTAATTTAATTTGTAGAATTATAAGATATAGATAATAATTAAACTAAAAAATAAAATGGTATCAAAAATTTCCTCCGCACCGCACCGCCGTGAACTGGAAATGTGTCTCGGGCGGCGTTATTATTTTAATTTTTTGTGTTTGTATTAGGTCTGTAAATATTGTACATAGTCGCTAAACAAGTTTAAAAAAAATGTTGTTTATAAATATATTTATAATAATATAATAGATTTAAATTGATTGGTAAGTTGTTTCATTAATATGACCCATTACTAAATAAGTGTAGGTATTTTAAAGATGAATCAGGAAACTACTAGAGACATCTGTTAATAATTTTTAGAAATACAATGAAAAGTCGTCCAAAAGCGGAGTGTGATCAGAACGGCGAGGACAAAGTTCTTAATTTGAAAGGTAGATGGCGCTGTACTTAACTGAAAAAAAAACGGTAAGAAAAGTAGATAACGCGAAAGCAATTTAATAAATTAATATTTAACCCAAAACAAAATCTAGACTTTTAAAATTTTCTAATACTCTTTTCTTAATACTGCCAAATTCTAAACTAGAAACGGGCTATCTTATTTTTGTTTCACTAATATTGTCTTATTTACTAAATTTTTTACAATTTAAAACAGCTTTGTGAGCTTTGTGCTTTGTGTTTAAATTTATGTATTACTCCAATATATGAATTCGAAATGAATCATCTATTTATTCTTTTACATAATAATATTTACAGAAATCCGTAGGAGTTAGCCAAGTACAGATTACCGCGCCCCTAAGCACATACGGTTTCGCCATTCTTATCATCAATGATAACGTCATGAATTTGAGTCACACAATGTAATCACACCGTGTGGACAACACGTCTGAAATTAAAAGAATAGTTCCAAAAAAACGATAGATTAAGGTGTTTACTTTAGTACAAAAAGTGGAGATAAGTGAAAAGTACAGATAATGTGAGTTACATAAATGAGTGTTGAATTAAATTATATACATAAAAAAGGTACGTTCTACCTACTTTAAAACTATGAAACTGAAGTGCTCGCCATTTCCAGCTGCAATGGAATATTATCTGAAATTATTATGAGATAATTATCTTGAAATAAATTTTTGCTCGTGATACAATCATCATGCTGATGAGTTCTATTTCCACGACGATTATAGGACAAGGCAATATAGGTTGTTGGTACTCCACACATAAGTAATTAAACGCCAAGCTAACGATGTCAACAACCACTTGTGAAACTACCCATAAAACGATGAAAATAAATTTATTTATAACACCTTTAGTACTATCAGTATCTGCCAATTGCTCAAGAATACGTTTAGTCAAAACATAGAGTAAACTGAAATTCAGTGTAGCTACTTTGTATATTGTTGAAATATTTATCACTATTTATAGTCGGAATCAAAACTCGTTGAATTTAATCAATATTAAGGCGCGTATTACAGAAAGTTCCTCAAGTACAGATCTTCGCCTTCAGTCTACATTTAACGTCATTTGATTGGTTATATCGAGTTTGAAGTACTTCGAGTTTAAGTTTCAGTATCGTTTTTAATATGAGCCTAAATGTAGCTCTACATTATTAATTAGTTCCTTTATCAAAAATACCTAAATAACTCCATGAAAACTGGTTTTTGTACCATCTGTCTTGAATTAGTTCACGTTTTTGATACAGATACGCAAAGTCGACCCAAATTAGGTATCCTACTGTTTTATCAATAGCTGATAACAAAGATAAAATTGTTGTATGTACTAATGCAGCGGTGTTTCATGGTACTTATGAATACTTTTGGATTCTGTCCGCTTCGTAAACAGTTTTGAAACTTAGTGCGTGACAAGAAATTTGAGTGACCAGCTGGTGAGCAGGTGTTCACTGGGATTCTGTTTTCCTTCCTCATGATGTGAAGAAACATTTCAATTACGAGTTTGTTTTGCCTTTAGTAATTAGTGTTTATCAACGTATCATTTATATACTTTTTGTGAAAAGAGTTTCAAAAAGATAGGAGCCGGTATTATTCTATTAAAAACTATTCGATTCATTTATGGTTTTGAATAAGCTCTACCTAACCTAACTTGAATAAGTGTTACCTACATCGTGTTTGCCTGTGTACCCCTTACTATTTTATTACAACAGTTACCCAATCTTTAAATCCAGGATAGAGTCATATTATGTATGTACTCTTAAGAATGCCCTTTTTGGTCTAATCTTAAAGGATTCTGGAACCTAAACAATCTAGTGAGATAGCTCTTTCACTATAATCACAGAACCTACTTAGAAATAACAGAATTAGTTAAAGATCGATTAACTAATGATGAACTGACAATATAAATCACATGATGACTCAATTTAGAAATGTACTTATTGATGATTAATGTTTAAAATGCGATACTATCTGATTCACATTGTCTGCATGACAGACATGAAATAACGGAAACGCATATTAGTTCCATTGCGCTTGTGAATCGCCGCTAAAACCTGACCTGCTGAAATAATATCATCATGTCAACCTTCAGACGTCCACTGCTGGACACAGGTCTCCCCCAAGAGGGGTTCAGCCGTAATCGGCATACTTAAAAAATATAATATGTCATGATAATTGAATCCTCAGAACTGATTAATAATGACGAATAATATAAATAACAAAGTATCTCTTTTTATTTTCAGGCCGTAATGAGAGCGAGACGTAATGGTTCAATTACCCTTAACACTATGTGTTCTGATGCTGATCAGTTTAGCGAACGCAGAAGTAGATTTTGACGGAGAGCTTGGAGACCTCTGCTACACCTGTGTGTGCAGTGCGGACAAAACTAGCATTGATTGTTCACGCAGAGGATTAACTAATCTACCAAATGGATTCAGCAGTCAGGTATTTATAAATCCATACTAATATTATAAATGCGAAAGTAACTCTGTCGGTTACGCTTTCAAGATGAAACGGATGAACAGATATTGATGAAACTTGGTATGAAGATAGCTTGATCCCTGGGGAAGGACATAGGCTACTTTTTAATCCTGAACTTCATCTGGATCCGCGATATGCAACATTCACGCGGACGAAGTCACGGGCAGAAGCCAGTGTTCTATATACTAACAGTTAGTTTTAAAAAGAAAGATAAATGAATCCATGATAATCCATATCCTTACAAATCCATACTTTAATATTATAAATGCGAAAGTAACTCTGTCTGTTACGCTTTCACGATGAAGCGGCTGATGAAACGTTCTGATGATATTTGGTATGAAGATAACTAAAACCCAGAAGAAGGACATAGGCTACTTTTTAATCTGCGACTTTGTCTGAATCGGCAATAACCAACATTCACGAGGACGAAGTCGCGGGCAAAAGCTAGTCTCATATAATAATATTGATACCTTTTTCTAAATGACCTGCCAAAAATAAAATATGAGCAAGCCCCTAATCAAAATACTTGTTTCAATGATATAACATGATTAATTTTTTGTTTTTCTTATATTGAGGCATTAATTGTTATAATGTGTTTTTTACAGGTGACGAAGCTAAATATTTCGAATAATCAAATCTCCACATTTCCCAGAAACTTGCATAATTTCTACAATTTGGTCAGCTTGGACATAAGTGGAAATCGCCTGAATGAACTACCACAAGATGCACTCTATAACCTCACGAGCCTTGAAGAGCTCAACTTATCCAGAAATTATTTTGAATCATGGCTGAGTCTCAATCCCAATGAAGCATTTCAATCAACAACGAGCCTAAAGACATTAGACTTATCTGCCAATAGGTTAAAAACAATGGGCAACTTAGCAAATAGAGAGCTGCTCATTAGTCCTTCTATAGAAACATTAATATTGGAGCACTGTGAAATAGATTCCGTACACGGAAGGTCTCCTTTGAGTGGTCTTACTAACATCAAAGTGCTTAAATTGAACTCAAATCCATTAATTAGAATACAAAGTCTCATATCATCTACGTTAAAGAGTCTCGACGTCAGCAACTGTGCGCTTAGCACAATAAATCATAATGAATTAATGTATTTACCATCCTTGGTTTATTTGAAAATGTCTCACAACTATCGCTTGGAACTGTCTGCAACTGCGTACAACTTATTTTCAGACTCTTTAAAGTTTATAGACATATCATACTGCAACGTATTACAAGCAAACCTGCAAGGTTTTCCTAATCTAAGAAGAGCTATCCTCAATCACAATATGATCAGATTTCTGAGGAGTAATGAGTTTGTTAATAACACTATGTTGGAATATTTAGATTTATCTTACAATAATATCGGATCACTGAAAAGTGATACATTCCGAGGACTGACATTGATAAAACATTTAGATTTATCTTGGAATGAAATAGCGACTATACCAGAAGATACCCTACTAGAAATGCCTTCGTTAACACAAATTAAATTATCTCGAAACTATATTACGAATGTTGCTCATTTAAAATCTGACTCAGTGACTGTTCTTGATTTGAGTTCATGTGAAATAAGCAGTATTGGACAAGATTCTTTGGAAGGACTACAGAGTCTTGTAGATTTAGATTTATCTAGAAATCTTTTATCACACATACCCGATAGTATATCATCTAACACATTAAAGTATTTAAACCTTAACTACAATAGAATAAGTTTCGTGAATAATTATACCTTTTTCATGTTGCCTAGACTTATTGGTTTAAGTGTTATTGGTAACAGATTTACTACAATCTGGAGGAGATCGTATTTTGAATCAAATCCTTATCTAGAACGTCTTGATTTAAGTGATAACATGTGGAGGTGTGATTGTCTTGACGGAAACATGTATGATTTCTATGAATTTGTAACTCTAGAACCTAGCAAAAAGGAAGAATCTTACAATCTCATTTGCAACAGCCCTATAGCATTGATTGGCCAATCATGGTTAGAAGCCTGTTATTTTGTTTGGAATCCCACCGAAAAAGTACCAAATCCAGACGGTTTAATATGGTTCATAACTGTAATGATCGTAGGGCTAACTTTATGCCTTTTGTTAGTGAATTGTATAAGAAGGTCCATGCATCGTCGCTTAGCTGCTTTACAAGCTGAGAGAGAAAGACAAGTGGAAGAGGCAAGAGATAGATTGAGGCAGTTAAGAATGCGTGCAGAACAAGAAGCTTTATGCAACACACCAGATCCTCGAGATCTGATTGCACCACCGTCTTATGATGAAGCTCTCACAATGCCTAAAGTTAGTGCATCCTGTCATTCTCTAAATGAAACTGGTACGGGTAAGACTAAGAGAAAACGGGGTCGAAGGAAAACTAAGTCAAGTGGAGATTTACTGGAGGAAACTGAAAGGAACGGGGACGTTCGAGTGTTAGAAGATGTTGAACTATCTGAAGCATCAAATGATCGCCGACGACAAAGACCAAGAAGGCAAATAAGCAGATACGGTAGCCATGAGGTAGCAGAGTTAGAACAGTCACCTGGTGCTCGACGCCGGCGTATGTCTGAATACAACGCAGAATATGACTCCCAGAATGACGACACTACGACTGTTGAAATTCAGGCAGAACTGGAAAGGCCCTTGCGACCCCGAAACCGGAGGTATTCTAATGACGACATTAGGGAAAGCGACTTTTGAATGAGATTATCATTGAAAAATATATGTAGAAGTAATTATGAACAATACGTAGGTACTATTTAGTGCCTATTATAATCATTAAGATAGTATAAGAATTGTATGTACACAAATGTTTTAATATAAGAAATAAAGACTTGAAACATTAAAGTTTAAAATTGAAAGCCTTAACAAGCCCGTTAACAAATCGATGTTGGACATAAGTAGTGTATATAAGTTTATTACATATACCGACTACATACCAGGAATACTTCAGTGATTCAATCAAGGGCGATTAAACATTTCAAATCAAATACTTAGTTTATTTGAGCACACGCATTTTCTGTACTTCATAGTGCACGCTTCAAAGTTAAAATTTGATGCAAACGCCATCTATGTATATTCAATCACACCCTACTACAAAATCACGGCTTCAAAAACTGCTCGTTTATACTTTTCTGTGTTAACTACTCAGGTATATTATATTATTTATGAAAAGGGTAAGTACCTTTAAGTGTAAGTACTTTTATTAAGCTATATATATATTATTATACAGTCTGTAAGTTATTCTAGCTCGTCACGCTGGCAGGTACTTAGAGATTACATATTATTAAGATAGATGTCACTACTGTAATAGTGGTCGTGTTCTTTGCTACAAAGTTAGTTCATTGGAGTACTTATTTATAAAATTATATCAATGATGATTGGTTGTGATTTTTTATTTATTTATACTTCATGCACAAAGGCATTATGGAGGATTTAATGCCTTAGGTATTCTCTACCAGTCTACCAAGGGTGGATAAGAGATAACGTGGAAGACGAACCTACAATAAAAATAAGATATAAACTACCTAAATAGAGATTGTGACTTAGGCCTGATATGTTTATCTATTTAAAATTCAAACAAAAAATTGTTACTTTGACTTTCAATATCTCCAGAACGAGTGGATTCACAGGTATGTCTTAGAAAAATAATGATCTTATGAAATAGTCCAATATGTGGTCAAAATATCGACCACTAATTCTCGCTGTATAAATAAGGAGTAGGTTTTCAAAAACTTTACATATTGTAGTTTGTACAGTAATACCTGTAATTAAAAATACCCATCCACCCTAGCTGTAATTTCCTGTCAATATTCGCAAACAATAAATGCTTTCTTCCATTCGTTGTTAATTTCCACCTACGCCTAGCTAGAATGGACATCAACCTATTACGAATAAGTTTATGTTAGAAAACTAAAGAAATAGTGGCAGCGCCTTTTGATCTTTATTTGAAATTAATAAAAGTAGTAGTGCGTATTTGCTTGATCAAGTTTTAGGGGAATTTAATAACTACTAAAACGTTGCTATCATGTAAACGGAATCATTCCGAACTGGCGCACTAATTTAGTTTGGAGGAAGACAGGAGCCATAGACAGCAATGCAATTTTGATTAGGTACTTATTGACTTTTTGATAGAATACTACACTTACTACTACAACTACTACGCACACACTACTGATACTTATATGACACATAATGTGGTATAGAAGAAACATTTTGCATTAGGTATAGGGTCAAAGTTATTAAAACAAAGGAAAACTTGATTCAACCATTTATATCGTAAAATAGTTTCGAAATAAAAATACATTTAATTTATATTTGCTTACTGAACTATTTATTGTTCTGTTTTGTTCATCATTCTCAAAAATTCTGATTAAAAAAAAAACATGTTGATACATTCAGCAGTTTACTATTCATTAACATAAATTAAATTAGGTCAGTAAAAGCATAAAAATACGGAGTAATTAATTTAAAAGCAGCATCTTAGTTACAAAATAAAATAATTCAAATACAAAGATCTACGAAATATACACTAATAGAATTTGAATTAGTTATATACATACATAGGTAATAGTTCAGATTACTTAAAATAAATGGTATCACATTCTTAAAATCTAAACTCAATAAAATTACTAAGGAACTTATGCTTAGCCAGACCATGAAAGAGTGAATCTCTCCACAGAAAATGAGAAAACAATAACTAAACATAGCCAGTTAGACCTTGCGTTGTTATACATAATTGTTTAGAAAAATATTCTCAGGGTAGAAGTAAGTACACAACCATTGAAACTTTAGCAATTCAAGAATTGTACCCCATTATACTATACACGTAGATAACGTAGGATAAATGTACCGAACAGAAACACAGAACACAATGTTTGTACAACAACATGAATCGTCAATCGATCGTTACTCGTTTGATCGTAGAGGAGTTACGATATAAATTTCATGTATTACTAACAAGACTTTTACAACTATCATGAACATGGCAACACTTTTTACACGTATAAAAATATTTTTATTACTTATTGCGCAATATATTTTTATAAATATATTATACCACTAACAAAGTTAAAATAAAGGCACTGACGACTACAAACACACTTTGGCAGCAAAGGTTCTAAACTTACACACAATCGAAAAAATCGATTTCAATCCTTCACACTCAAGATTTGACCTAACTACACGCACAATATAATCACAGAATATCGCCAATAGTAAAGTGTTTGCTGTTTGACACTGATATACACGAAGTATTATTGTCCTGAGGCCGGATTTCAAGTGGTGGGCTTGAGCGCGTCTGACGGAGTTATGATGATGTCTCCAGCATTCGACCTACTTCTGGTGACTAGTACCGGTGTTTTGGGTTTAGGTGTCTCGGTCATCTTTATGCGTACTCGTCCCATGTCGGGCGAGTACACCGGAACATATTCACGAGACGGTGACAAGAAATCAGAATCAGTATTTTGGTCCCCGTTTATTAGTGGTTGAGATATATCGGAGTCACCAGTGCCGTTCAGTTTAGGGGTGTCATCGTCGTTGATGGGTACAAAAATGTCTTCACTCGATAACGAATTGGTATCCTTTCTCGAATCAGGTGATGCAGGTTCGCAATCAAAAGACGTTTCAAGTTGTTGGGGTTTATCATCAACTAAATTGTTATCTCTTGAGCTACTCTTATTTTGATTCGTGTCCCTCGGACTATCAGTTCTCAAGCCATTATTGTTAGTGTGGTTGGCACTATTACCGAGTTCTTTGTTTTCAGTTTTCTTTTGAGGTGTCTCATGTGTTGGTACTAATTCGTATTTGCCATTTACTTTTTTATCAACAGGAGCCTCTAAGCCGGCGGGCTTACCCAACAGCGATTTATTCATATCGACCATTTCTTTCGAAGCCTTTTCCACATCCCTCTTTTGTTGCCGTAGCAGCCTTCTATCTCTTCGTTTTCTCATTTGCCCTTTTATTATTGCGAATCCAATTAGTCCTACCAATAAAATTACAATAATCGCGATGCAAACATACGTGCCTGTTTTATGAGGTGCTGGATTTTCACTATCAGATGATATTTGTCCGTGCACTTCAGAAGCTTGCGTTACCCTAATTTGTTCAGACACTGTAGTGTCACGCGGTGTGGGCGATGTTGCTATTTTTTCTGTTGTAAATTCGAGAGGAGATTCATCGTTCCAATGAGGATTACCCTGGTATATGGGAGGCATTGGTTCAGGCAAAGGAAATTCGGTAATCGTGTTGTTATCGTCTTCAATAAGTATATGAACAGGCTCTGGGATTAATTCTTCATAAGGTGTTGTGGTTATTTCATCATCAAATATATGACCAAAACCAATCGGGAAACCAGAACCTTCGCCGGATCCTTCAAGCGGATCTTCGGTGTTGTGTTCATTATCAGCAGCTATAACTTCATCAGCTGCTAATAAGCCTTCATCGAGTTTTTGCTGCATTTTAGGTTCCATAAATATGATCATTGTCGTATGTTCAGCATCGCCACCATCGCCTGAACCCTCTATTTGGTTATAAGGGGAAGGTGATGCGTTGTGTCCCACTTTCATAAACTGTAGATGGTCATCATCATCTACAGAAGCACTTCCTTGTATTACATTGCCATCATCTAAATCACTTTTAGCTACCAGCGGCATGGATTTTAAAGCCGTTGTATCTTCTCCAATTTGAACTGCATCTATAGGCTGGTCACCCATCATCATATCCATCATGTTATTTTCTGTTATAGGAACTTTACAAATTTCTTTCGATTTTAGTTCTAACCAGGATTTCCCTTTAAACTTTGTAGGTGAAACACATTTGACATTATCTATGTAAACATTTGCAATGAGCAAACGATCGCGTGCCAATAAGTTTTCACATGAACAATCTAGAGGGTTTCCCTCCATTTCTAAATGCTCCAGACCGACTAAATGTCCTATATCTGAAGGCACATCTTTCAAAAGGTTGTTAGTTAAATCCAATGAACTAACGCTTGAAGGTAAATGAATGAGGGAGAGCTTTTGTATCCTGTTGTTGGCTAGATTTAGATGCACTAATTTCCTTGCATTGTTGAAAAATTTGTTGAGCATCTGGATGCCATTAGTAGAGAGATCCAGCGTGACAACTTCTGTAAGCCGGTCTAGCTCGTGGTTGAGCTTCGTGATGTTGTTATGCGACAGATCAAGAATATTAATGTTGTGATGTTTCTGGCGGAGAGTGAACTTGTATAATTGGGAAAGACTACTGCAGGTGGCACGGTGGAGGCCATCTCTTGTGGTGTTGCATACACATCCGTCGGGGCACACAGCGGATAAGGTCGGTGCAACCAGCATAGACAGCGCCAGGAAGCACGCCGATACTCGAAGCCACGTCATGTTGACTTGAATACAGCACCTGGAATAAAGAAAACAAAACGAATTACTATCACCATCAATTTAAGATAAAAAGAGTCATGGATCATTAATGGGCGTCGTTGATCTAACAACAATCGTGACACTTAAATGACGTGCGGTAAATAACGTCCATATGTTTTAGCGTTAATCTGTTCGCCGTCACAATGGTTTTAAATTTCAGCCGCAGTGCACTACAGCCTACACTTGTTTTATAAATATTTATTAATGCAATGCAAACAGTTTCGCACAAGGTGATATATGTAGCAGAAGTGTAACTCGTAGGTAGGACGACCAGGCGGTCATCTTGCTATTATATAAATCACAACATCCCTGCTCGCAAACTGTCATCTAAATATAGGACAGAACAACATACGACGAAACGGTCCCCTGCGGCCTATTACAGTATCCACCTCTTCAATTATTGCAACTGCAGTTAGCCGGCAATTTGAATCTACGCGCTTCCTTTCATTGATAACGGTATCTGGACTATGTTTTAAACCCTGATGCAATGCCAGCTGTCTTCGACAGCACTTTTATTATTCTCTGCATTCCGAGGTTGTATATGCTCCTTTAATATAGGTTATATAAAACATTATGTTTAGTATTCATGTTTTTGTTTACATTGTAAACAGACAGCAAACCTCGACCTTTGATGATCTTAATTTCAGCATACTGTACACGTGTCAATGTCGTACTGACTTAGTGCTGTTTAGCTTTGACCGATTGCATGCAGTAAGTCAGATTTTGTTTTAACAAACTAAACACTTTGAATTTCCTAGCAAGTCACCTGAGACCGTTAATGATTCTGAACTAATTTTAAATTCGTTCTATATTTATCCGCGTAATAACATCCTCGGTGCACTTGGCCGCTCAAAGAAGTGGTTCAATGTTACCCTTCCAGGAAGTAGACAGTTACCCAGTTGTGCGAATGTAATGCCAACCGACGTCGCGGGGGCGTATTATTTGGACCCACAGGGGCTAATATTGCGCAATAGAACATGAATATTTTTAACGACCGTGGGGACTGACTTTTATTATGTTTCAAGGCTGCATGCTGAATTTTGTTTGGAGGTGGAATGCATATAGTCAGGATGGATTTACCAAATGACAGTAAATACCCACGCGTAGCAATAAAAAAAATTGCTGCTAAGTACATAACATGCTGTGAGTAAGTAAAAAAGTAGGTTAAATTGAGCTAAAAATAAATATGCACTTAGAATGAAACCTAGCAAACCTGCCATTGCAAAAATTGGATTTGGACCATCATACCTACCTACATTGCGATTTGCGATACCTAGGTGCCTATTTAAACTGTAAAAATCCGATACAACGAACATATTGTAAATACTAATTACCTACTCATTATAGTACCTAATTTACCTAAAAGCTTTTTGTCGTTCGCTACTATCGAGGTAGGAGGTCGTAAGTAGTCTCAAAAAGTAAATAAGTACCTACTCGTAGAAATGTTTTATTCAGGGCAATGGCGTCCAGTAAAGGGCCTTGGATAAACGCTTCAAATGAGTTTAAGTTTGCTAACAAAAAATTGTTGGCAAATACATTTTAAGAAAAAATAGTAACTTTAGGGTGCATCGCAAAAAAGAAAGAATTGAGCTTATTAAATAATTCTAGCGACCCGGCCCGGCTTCGCAGGGCCTATAGCTTCCTCGATAAATGGACTATCCATCACAAAAAGATTTATTCAAATCAAACCAGTAGATCAACCAAACAAACTCTTCAGCTTTATAATTTTATTTTATTTGTGTTATTTTATTTATTATTTCTATTATAATGGAATTTGTTGTAATTTTATTTTAAATTGTAATTTATGACCTTAAATTGGTTAAAATAAATTATTTTGAATTTGATAATATTAGTATAGATTGTAGGTAGGTAAGGTGTGAACACGATCATGGATAAGCGACTAGTTCATTATGAAAAGTATTACGATATCAAATTATTAGAATGAAACCAGTCAAATGACGGGACAAGAAATGAACAGTTTGCAAATACTTAAGGAACAACCATAAAAGGGCAATCCAGACTTCGCACATCGATAAAACTGAATACATGAACAAATGACTCACTCATTGATTAAACAGGTCTACCAATGTTATTAAAATTATGGAAATAATATATATAAAGGGTTAAATACAATGATGGAAGAACTGACTCACACAGTCGAGGTCGCAGACACCGGACTGACACTGGGCGACCGTGGGTCGGAAATGTCACACGTCTATCACTGCAGCTGATGCATGGTATTGGATATTGGAGAGATATTTGGAATAATAAACACAATTCGAAAGTAGGAAGAAAATACGAGCATATACTTTCGATCTCAGTAAGCCCAAACTTGGCCAGTGATTAAAGAATGACTTAAGAGCGCGTATTCGATTCGTGACGAAAACTTCAAGTTTTTGCGTTTTGCCCAGAGCAATATCGTAATTATGTGAGCAGATTATTTAAAGACAATTTACAGTTTTAGAAAGATTAAGTCTTGATTTAGACAGCTACAGAGTAAAAGTTTAATTTTTAATTATAGTTTTTTAAAGCGATGACAATTCTTTCATATCGTTTTACGAAAATATTACTATTATGTATTAAAAAACAACCTTGAAAAAGTAGAAAATCGGTTCACTTTGACAATTTTTTTTCACCAGTATTTGAATAAAAACATAACTGATATATTTATTTTATGAAAGTAAATGTTACGTTTAATACACAAAATATTTTTCAGTCCGTTATACGAGCTCATTTATTTTAGACAATTATTTTAAATAGCACTGTAAAACATCGCGCGCTGTCGTTTGCCGATCAATTTCAATGATTCGTGCTTATTTCGTGAGTATTTCTTTTTCTGATGCACACAAACCGACCATTGTGTTGTACTAGTGTGTGTCAATGCTGCTACGCCGTTCTAGCAATCGTTTAGATTTTGAGTTGCGCTAAAACGAATACGCGCCCTTAAATTGTTTTTGTATTTGCGTATTTTCAACTTTTACATCAATGGCCTCCCCATTGATACAAGCCCTCTATGATTTCACATGGTACAATTATTCTGTACCACCATTATGTACTCGATTACAAAAAAAATGTAAATCCAAAAGCCTTTATTTATTTTGTACCTTGAGTGATTCAGACAGGCATACAAAAATTATGTAAACTGTTGTCTTAAACATCTGCATGTTTAATGTAGTCCCCGACAAGTCTTTAAAAGTGCATTCATTGGAAAGACATGGTCTCATAACAGACGTTTAAACATGTCCGACCTTTAATGTTTTATGCAACAAGTATGTAACTGTCGCGTGGACATGACACGGTAAAGTGTGAATCGACCTAAAAGCTTCCGACGTTTCTTTAAAAGAGTTGCCAATTTATAAACCGCTTGTAAATTATATTTTATTGTTTTTGCCTTGGCAAGTGCATTCAGAGATTTATCACAGCCATTTTACTTTAAAGTGAGAACTGTGTGTTTAAATAAACCTTGATTTTATGTATGGCGAGTAAATATATTATTTCACAGAACATATTTTGTTTTCAATTTTAAACTAAATTAAGCTTTTTGTTTTTTTCTTTCCGGTTGTTTTACATTAAAACCGACAGAAAATAAATATATTATTTTTTAACGTTTATCAGAGAAATTCTCCAATGCAAATAAATTAAAATAATTTTCCTCCGGAAGGTTTCGGCAAAATTTTATAAAATCTTTTCGCAAGTCCGTCAGTCCGTGTCATTGAACATGACGTATACGCTTATCAAGAAGTCTTAATACTTGAAACCGAAACGCTAATAAAATCCCCAATATCGAAATTTCACCCAAATTCGGTAACGATTGACTGACAGCAGACATTTTCATGAAGACACAATCAATCATTCTCATATAGGAAGGCTTAAGGTGACCACTACCATATATTGCTTTTTTATTCGACCCTGTTCGTACTTCATAATGGGATATTCAGCATTGAAGTCATGAAAATAGTTATTGTTTACCTTCTGTTAAGTAAACATACGGCAGATTGACTTGATTTATGAAACGACCTCATTGCATGTGTTTGTGCACTCATACATGTGCATATGTGCATATTCAGTCAGACAGCCTTGTGACTGTAATGTAAGCAATATTACTGTATTGTAGTTCTGCCCTACTTGGGAATGATCTGTTGCGTTATTTAGCGAACTCTGCGTGATTTTGTTTTAAATATTATTATGGTTTTATGCTCGGTTTTATTTTCGTAATTGGGTTGTTGACACCAAAAACCAATAATTCCAAAATACCACTTAAATCTTAAAATACACTTTATTTTAACCCGGAGCACCCGATAAATTTTCAATTAACTGTAAAATTCGATTTTAAGTTGCTTTGAAATCAACTAATAGTTAGTCAATTGAGTTGCTAAATAAGTGACGTCACAGGCCGCTATTGTCATACAAAATCTATGGAGGAATCTCGGTTTGACAGCTCATAAAAAGCTTGTCAATTGATTGGTGGTGTCAAATACCCAATTGGACCAGCTGGCGCAGTGGCTGATCTATTACCTCTTGCACTCTGCTGGTTCGATTCCCATACAGAACGGGGTACAGGTTACTGTTCCGGGTGGTTGTTTGAGTATGTGAGTTTATATGTTTATAAACGCACGATACAGAAAAGTATGTAGTCCATTCTAGTGTGGTACCATGTTTGTTTTTTAAGGGAAAAAAGGCAATGTCTACTTTAAGTGTAAAAAACAGGGTGCTTTATTCTAAAAAATTTTATAAATTAAATAGTATTAAATAAAGAATTGTTTAGGTCTTCAACAATTTATTATTGACGAAGAAATACAATAAATAGGTATGTTAGCTTCTTACCAAACGAACGGTACCCCACTTACTTCAATTGGTACCAAAGTTATTTGAATTGGTCATTAGAGAACGAAAACCTCGTAAATATGTACTCGTTTTAACATAAATACAAAAGCTACTAAAATAATTTGAAAAGCTTTCTAAGCTTACTCCGTGCGCTAAACGCAACGCATAATTATTTGACTGGAAGTTGGAGTTAATGAGCTGGAAACTTAATTCTTCGGTATGCAGGCTTTGACGCTTCAGAGGAAAAACCAGATTGGTAGAATTAACTAATGTCATTGATAATTTTGCAAAATAATTATTTTGGAGATTATTATTATTATCATTTTTAAAGTTGAATTAGAGGAAATTACATCAGGAGGGCAATATTTTTGTAGCTTTTTTACATTCTCATTCAATGTCAAATGTACATACATTTTTGACAAATAATGACAATGATTGTCACTGAGATGAAATCGCCACTAGATTTTTAAAGTTTTTGGCTATCAGATACTTTTTTAATACGAAAAAAAAACCGGCCCTAAAGATTTATAGCAAATACCATACGATATTATCATAAATTACTCATACGTAGATCACAGACAAAAGCGACACCAAGATAACGAAGATGGAAA
The DNA here is from genome assembly GCA_947361185.1 of Charanyca ferruginea. Taxonomy (NCBI): domain Eukaryota; kingdom Metazoa; phylum Arthropoda; class Insecta; order Lepidoptera; family Noctuidae; genus Charanyca; species Charanyca ferruginea. The sequence goes on along the minus strand of OX376058.1, from coordinate 21,285,515 downwards.
TGCCTTCCCCAGAAGAAAGTCTGTCTCCGATTTAGCTACAGATAAACGTAGGGAGAGTCTAACCGGTGATAAGTGATAGTTAAACGTCAAAACAACGATAAATCATGCAGATTTCAACCATTTGTTATGAGTATTCAGCTATTATACACATCCTCATTTCTTTCCCACGTCCGGTTAGGGTAAGCCTCTAGTGAGTGCGGAAAATATAGCAAGAGTTATTGAGTGCGATGAAAATGGATCTATGACGAACGATTTTGAAGCAAAATTTACAGAATCGCCACGCTGGGAAAAATAGGTGATTGTTGTAAGTACCTGCTTTTGTTTTTATAAAAGTGGAACACAATTATGAGCATAACAAAGTTGCTACAATTTGTTCTGTAATGAAAACCTTAGAAAGACATGTCAGAACTAATTTTGTTTGTAGGTAGCTATAGTTTAATTTTTTACTTGCCTGACTTCTAAATAAAGCAATAGGTAAAATTTAAAAAAGGTAAAAGCAATTGAATACTTTCCTAGAATCAGGCTCTCAACGAAATCAAGTTTTTATTATCACTAAAATATAAAAGGACTCCGCGCCACGCATATCGAAATTGAAGCACTCTAAGTAAGCCAGACCTTTTGTACAAACATGCGTCACGCACACATTTACATCATAGTCACGGACTAGAAAAAATGGATTCCCCGCCGAAAGTACCGACTACCGACCGTACCGATCTATGTGTGCGTCTCGGTCCAGCGTACTTTAGGTGCTTCACTTTTGATATGCGTGGCGTGGAGTACTTCTTTTTTTTCTAGTCCGTGCACTAACACTAGAAAACAAAACACGCTCAGTAATTTCAAGTTTAAAACAAAAGTCGAAGCGCCATATATGTATACCCTGAGATGATAGATAGCCTATTTATGCTTAGTGCAAACTGGTATTAATTACACGCTCCAGTCAATTATTGGCGCCTGTATTTTAATTATGCTATATCGTGGTAGCTAGCATACAATTTAGTTTAAATGATTGTTATTGGCTATAAAACGATAATGTACTATCTAAATAATATTATTAGCTGCTAATGACTGTGACAGAAATATAGGTCCAAGAAAAATAGAAATGGGTATACCTTGTCACATTATAAAGAATCAGTTTTATATGCATTTATTTCAAATCGATTTTTACAAATTAGGAATTGTCGCTGAATTGTAGTGTAGATGCGTGGGTAAATAGATACAAAATAGAATTTAATCTAGCTACTCAGATTTAAACCAACACAATTAATGCTAATTTTTTTGAGCGACGTACCATACGATCCAGCGTTTGTTTGGTTGGTTTAAATAAAATCCTCTGAATCTACACCAAAGCATAGCTTACGATACAGCAAGATGTTAAACTGCAAATATTATAGTGAGCATTTGCCGGGGACTGAAACCGACACCGACGGCCCACTCGACTGCGAACATGGGAAAACTGGATCTGAACTATAAAAGCCTACACAACGCACAATCCTGTGCATATGTTGCACACTTCATGCAACATATGCAATGTTAGATACATAACAAGTAGCAATTAAAATCAATAAAAGTACCTACTTATTCGATTCGATTTTTTTACGCCAAACACAAATTATCCCATAGCATTTTGTTTCAATTTTATACGCCATACAGAATTAGTACCTACCCATTGATATGAACAAAGCCTTCGAAGCAAATAAATATTATGTGCGGAACGGATATTTACAATTTAATAATCAAATCGAATTTACGCTTTTTTTCTGAAATTTCTTTAACATGGAAACAAAATTTCGTACTGCCTCGTGAAAACTAATGAACTCGTGGTGAAATTACAACGAAATATCTTCGTAGTAATTTCACCACGAGTTGCAGAATTCAGCACACCAATACATTTTTACAGCATTGTTGTTCCTACTTTGTGAATACACACAATGTGTCAGAGTATGCCAATGAAAGTGACAAGTCCTGCTTTTGGGGTGGCCGCTCATCAAACTGAGCTGATGGAAGATGAGTCAAACGTAGTATAACGACGCATTAACGCATCGGTTATGTGTGTAATGCTGACTCTTCACTTGGCGTATTTGTACAAAAAAACGCCTTATTTGGATAATACAAAAGTTTTTTCAAAAAAAATTGAAAACCGCGTTCAAAAACAAAAAGTGATAATTAATTTTAGCACAGAACACATATTACTTTTTTACTGTTATCACTTTTTAGTTTTTTAAGGCGATTTTCTTTTTTTTATAAAAAAAACTTTGTATTTTTTGCATTTAAATATTGCTTTAACATACAAATCCATCAAGAAACGGCGACACACTTAAAAAAGAGATTGTAAGTCCTCCAAAGATTGAAGATACTAAAACGTCATCTGTCTTTTTTTGGGATTTTGTTGATTTTCTCAAAAAGAGCTGAATCAATTTTGATAAAACTTATATGGGACCATTTCGGAATAATCCCCTTTCGAAAAAAATATAATAAATAAACAAATATAATAATTTTGATAATCCGTCTATGTATGACAAAGTTATGCCCGAACATAAATAAAATATAGATATATATATGTATATATACATAGACATCCGAATTGATAACCTCCTCCATTTTAAAGTCGGTTAAAAATCGACTTAATTTCAATAACTATAGGGTATATTTTGTATTATCCAAATAAGTCGAATATTTACCCAAATACGCCAAGTGAAATGCCAGCATAAGGTTGGATGTATTACTAAATATTTCACTGTTCTGGCGTTACATGACTGACGATGCGCAACGAATCTTCCGTCAGATAGCCTATAAGAAGAGCCTAGATCATACGACACAGGGAATCCTAGTGTGTGATCTAGGGCTTCAACCTAAATATGTAATCTATTGTGGCAATAAATTATTATTATTATTTAATTATTATTATTTATTATTTATTATTTATATGCGTCCACCCTTAATCTTTGACGGTCGGATCGATCACCACGGCAAGATCTTCCCATAAGCCTCGAAGCTTGTAAGATACGTAGATATTAGGGTCTGTATTACATTATTGCTGTTTGAGCCAGTCCGAATGTAAATTACTGGTTTAAATACAGGTCAGTACGAATGTATGTAATGCATATTGCTTAAAACCACATCCTGCAACGTACATACAGCAGCTTGGTATAAAACGGTTCATACAACTTAAACCTAAACAGTATTTACAGAGGAAGTATCTATTTAAAATATCACGTACTCGGATATGAGCTTCCTAAAGTACGTAGCTACATACTGATTATCTCACCTTCACCTATAAATATTTAGTTTTTATGCACTTGAACCTCAAGATATATTTACGTTAGTTACAACTCTATCCATTACATCGGTGCGTGGGCCGACAGTCAATAAATTGTGAGATAAATGTACCGACGCAACAGAGACCCACGATCTCCCTACCATTACTATAAGCGTTCCAGGAAATAGATTGTACACTCGGCGTCACAAAAATCGCACCTCTTTAAGAATTCCCTTCAAAGTCATTTTAACCCTATTAATCAATGGTATACATATGACTATAAGGTATAATTGGAAAGGCAATTTATTTAAATTTCAGAATAAATCAATGGATTTGGTTTTTTGTTTACCAGGGAATAAAAAAAGCAAGCTAATGCAAATGATTAAAAAGTTAAATTTTATTTTATCAGCAAAAATTACAACAAAGTCCTTAAAACTAACTTAAAACCTAGTGTTACCCCCCCTAGCCTTGATGACTGCTTCCATGCGTTCTCTCATGGACCTTATTAATGTGACAACAGTCTCTTGTGGAATGTTGTCCCATTCTGCAACGACGGCATCTTGAAGGTCTTGGAGAGTGGTAGGGGCAGGATTTCGTGCCCGTACTCGCCGTTTCAGTTCATCCCAAAGGTGCTCAATAGGGTTCAGGTCTGGACTTCGCGCCGGCCAGCGCATAACAGGGATGCCAACTTCTTGCAGGTAGTCTCTTACAATTAAAGCGGTGTGACAACGGGCGTTATCGTGCATTAACGTGAACCCACTGCCAACAAAACCCGCATAAGGGACAACCTGCTCCTCTAAGATCTCTGTTATGTACCGAGCAGCAGTCAGCGACCCTTGCCCGCGAGCACTTCCAGTCCGAGAAACACACACAAGGTTCGTTTTACCGTCGATTGACATGCCGCCCCAGAACATGCACGAGCCACCCCCGTATTCCACTGTCTCTTGAATACAGGCTTGTGCGAATCGTTCCCCTTGCCTCCTATACACTCTTCGACGCCTGTCGTTGCAGAAAAGACACACCCTCGTCTCATCCGAGAAGAGCACAGCCCTCCATTGGTCTATTGTCCAATCCACATGGTCACGGGCAAATTGCAACCGGTCCCTCCTATGCTGTGCAGTCAATTTGGGCCCTGTAGCAGCCCTATGAGCTGCAATTTTCTTCTCCCGCATTCTTCTTCTAATCGTGGAGACGCTTACAGAAGTTCTGCGAGCTGATCGCAGTTGTTGTTGCAGCTCAACAGCATTGGAGAACCGATTACGTAGAGACGTCGAAACAATGAAGCGATCGTCTCTTTCGGATGTGCACCGTTGTCTTCCAGATCCACGTCTTCGGATATAGCCACCAGTCTCTTGGAAACGTTGGAACACTCGTCGAACGGCAAAACGACTCAAGTTCAGTTGCCGAGCAACATCACATTGCCGCATCCCTGATTGCAGTAGTGCAATGACTTGAGCGGCTTCATCTGCAGTGGTATCCATCTTCTGGGGTATTTTTCTTGCTGTAGCTGTTCACGTGTGTTCACTTCAAAGGTTGAATAGCGAATGACCCACATTTAACCCGGGTCGCCCGTTTTATACCCTTGTAGGGAGGTGCAATTAGTGGCCGTTGTAATGCGTATTTTGACAACATTTTTTTTAACGTTACGTGCTAATGAGATCTGTTGTGTTTAGGAATTCTAACTGTTGTTAATTTAAAGGTCGTTAAACATACTTTTAATTGATACCAATATTAATTGGGTTTAATGTATTCGTTACTGGCGGGACATGTTTTAAACTTTTTTTCGAAAAGGTGCGATTTTTGTGACGCCGAGTGTATATTACCATGATTGCGCGAATCTGCTGAAGTATTTACAGTTCATTTGAACTCCTCGCCAGACGAAGGAAAAATAAACGAATCTTTAGTCGTCTATGGGAATAGTAATTCTGAACTAGAGAAATTACTGATATCGAGACACAGATTTTGCTAATGATGAGGTCCAATAACGATAAAGTTATCATAAGTTTTAATGATTCCAACTTTTATACCACTAAAATGTTGCCGTGGATACAACACGACACGGTTGACGGTTTGACGACACGTTTGGCGCAGTGGCTGAGCGATCGACTGCTGCGCAGCGTGTTGCGGGTTCGATTCCCGCCCAGGGTAAACATTGGTGTGATGAGCACTTGTGTTTGCTTTGTGTCTGGGTGTTGTTTATCTATATATGTATGTATTTACAAAAAAAAAAATGTATTTGTGTATGTATATCAGCTGTCTGACACCCATAGTACAGGGTCTCCCTAGTTTGGGGTCAGATGGCCGTGTGTGAAAATGTCCCCACATATTATATTACATTATATTATATAACAACAATAGTATTATTGCAAAACTCCACGGACTCAATCAACGAACCGACTATTCACTGAGGCATTCCATGTTTTCGCATTGCGCGAACGTATTACAATAGGCGTCTCAGGTACATTTTTCAGGCGAGTATTGACTTTTGCATTGATCACACAGTTTGTAAATAGTCCGCGTTGGAAACAATGCGCAGTTCGATGAGTTTTGTGAAACGCAATGAAATCAAGTATTGAAGTCTGTGAAAACATGATCCTGGATGTCTGCCTTGCAATATTACGTCATTGTAATTAGTACTTAAATAGGTTTCCGTGTGTCTACAACACCGACAAATGTGGTTTTTGGATGATCAAGAGATAAAGCAATATTATTCAACATTGTACAGCTCAACAATTTCTATTTCTACTAAATGGTACCTTGAATAAAACTAGAAGAACCTCACAAATGGACTATTAGAATAGCGTTTGATAGTTCCCAATAACTCAGTCTCGAATTCTCGTTTAGTAAGTATCTCAGTCGGTATCAAACCTATGCAAGAATCAAGTACGAGAGTGCAATAATCCCTAGAATTTCTTTGAAGCAATAAAACACCCAATCGACCCCACTTTCCCGCATAAATGCCAACGGTTTTATGCGTCCGCGCATGCTGTCGTAAAAGTCCGAGTGTTCCCGAGTTGGCTCGCACCGGCCTATCGGACCGAAGTGTCATTACGACGAACAGCTAAACATTTGCAATACATAACTGAACATCAAGTTCATGGTTGTAAGTCTCACGTTGTTTTGCTCAGCTGAAATCGTAACAATTCTTTTACCAATTTAATTTAAAGTAAATGAATATTCAAGATGTCTTTACATAACAAACATGGCCACACTTTTTAAAGGCAAAATACATGAAGATAAAATAACCAATGGTATAGGAATTCATTTCCATTCTTAAGGGTAAATATATATATAAAATAGTTATCAAATCCCAAACACGTCATGTTACCCTGAATTCTTATTTCACGTCACTAGATCAAACATCAGTATGTCAATGCAAAGGAAAGACCCACACACTCTCGAAATAATTATTCAAGCAGAGATTCATAATAAAATGAAAAATGTTCATTTTAAAATTAATCTGATACATGACATAATTTCACAGAAGTCGTCATACACGTTATAGTTAGGCTACAAGATCTAAATCAAAGACTCAGTTTTGAAATAGAACTAGATCGGGTGGAAGAAATGCAATTCATCATCTGCCTAGCTTTTTCCCAAATATGTTGGGGTCGGGGTATTCCTCGAAACGCACCCACCCATTTTGAAACGCACCCAACGAAACGCACCTAAAGTATTCCTCGAAACGCACACACGATGAAACATAGTGAAGTGCACGAAAAATTCGTAAGGAATGATATCGATTGAAGACGTTATAAAATTTAACTGTTTATTAAAACTACCAGGAGAGCAGAAACTAACTGGAGCTAAGTCACTACTTAGCTCAATAATGGTAAAAATAGAGGTTTTTTAATTATTTGTTTTTTGAAAATTATAAGGGTGACAGAACTGAACAGAAAATAGGCGCCTAAATAATCTCACAGTTGTGCACTAGCGAGTAAACACAAAGAGGAATCTAAGGTATTTGTTATAATAATAATTCACTATAACGATAGAAGTCCTCAAAACTGTCATATCTTACCTATAACTGTCATGTCTTATACCTATAACTATCAGGAAAGCAGAAATGAACTGGAAGTACTTGCTTATATACTACTTAGCTTAATAATGGTTAAAGTATACGTAACCCATCTAAGCTCAAGGAGTATATAATTATTATGAACTCTTAAAAAAATCGTGCATCATTTGCTATCGATATTTTCCGTTTGCTAATACCCATCCCTATGCACACCTTGACCATTGGATGCGTTTCGTGGAATACTTTAGGTGCGCTTCGTTGGGTGCGTTTCAAAATGGATGCGCTTCGAGGAATACCCCTTGGGGTCGGCTTCCAGTCTAACTGGATGCAGCTGAATACCAGTGTTTTACATGGAGCGACTGACTATCTGACCTCCACAACCCAGTTGCTGGGTAACACGATATCACTTGGTAAGACTGGTTGTCAGATTTTCTAGCTTCTACCTAAAACGGCTGTCAAAAATCTACGAATGACAGTCGGAACCAACGATATGAAATGGATGGTCACCTATCTACGGACTGACCGCGGCAAGGCTAGCTTAACCGTCATGACCCGACGATCCTTAGCTTTTACTTAGCTACGAGCTCCTCAAACAAAATGCAATTAGGTACTTTACATTTTAGTAGTGTGAAATTCAACAATCATTTTCAAAAGTTAAGTTTTTCCATACCATTGGCACACCATTATAGATTGAGAACAACGGATTAACTCACAACAATGTGTAACAATACTCACGTTTCGTTCATTGGAACACCCACGACACTCCATAGAAACGAAACGATATAATTGCCTACACTACTACAAAAATAGCAGACTGTACAAATACGTGCGTGTGCGTGCTTGTCTACGCGCCGCTCGAACTAAAAGCAGTTCCGAGAGCATGTTCCACGCGAGAAGAGGTCAGGAATAGTGTTTCGAAGGGGGCGGAGCCAATACTTATACTGTGTCATTGGATAGCAAACAAGCAGACGGTCGACCTGATGGTAAGTGTTCACGGCTATCGCAGACATCTGCAAAACCAGAGGCCTTGCAGTTATGGTGAAATCCCAAAAACCATGCCGAAACGTCTCGTGTATCTGTAATTACATAGACACCCATACCACAATATAAGTACTAGTACTACCGTACAGTAGCGACACGCTCCGCCTTTCTTCAAAACACTGTTCCTCACCTCTTCTCGCGTGGAACATGCTCTCGGCTCGGAACTGCTTTTACACACGCACACACACACACATACGCACGTATTTGTACAGTCTGTTATTTTGGTAGCAGTGTAGACAATTATATCGTTTCGTTAATATGGAGTGTTGTGGGTGTGCTTCTGGTTAGTTTTCCTCCATTCAACAAATCTTTCTGAGAAGGATCTGGTCAAATCATATAATCTAATCAAGCTTATATTGATAAAGCTTCCAGAATAGATTTCACCATAGAACTTCTGTGATACGAAAGTGCCATGAAAGCAAGTAACCAGGTGTCACCCGAGAAAGTCAATCCATTTACCGATCATAAGTATAGTTCACCGAACGATCGAGCAACTTTCATAAAAGACCCTTTCAGTGTAATCTTATAAATATCACTTATAAGTACCAGGTATTAATCTGTTACATAATAAATATTAATTTGCATGAAAACGTCATGTTGGAAGTAAAAATAAAAAATATGTAAGTTGAGTAAATGTAGCGTAAGCTTGTTATTCGTGGCACGGTCATTACCGCTTGGGCGAGTCTCATTACACTGATTGTACTTAGCGATTGCTTTAGTAATTAAAATACGAACATGCTGATATTTCAGTGTGAGTAGGTGCTAATTGAAACAAGTAGGTATATGCTTTATTCTATATTTTTCGTATCTGAATTATCGGTTAACTAACGTGGCTTGCAGTTATTAAGAACTACTGCTGTAAGCAAATAATTGAAAGCAACAGGAAATTTAACACTAATCGCTTGTTAATTCTCCACCAATTAATAATAATAATAATAATAATAATAATAATATGTGGGGACATTTTCACACAGATTGACTCAGATCGGCTGAGTATTCATGAATAATGCTTTGAAATATGAAAAAATAAATCTGCAGTGCTATTCTGTTACAATCTCCCTCGGTGAAGTGAGCTGTCATCCGATTGTAGTGCTTTGTAAATCCCTAGCATCGGTACACCTCACTTCACCTAAGTGTTCACCGAGGGAGATTGTAACAGAATAGACATACAGCTGTTGTTGCTTATAAAAATGCACTACACGATTACGATCAAAACCTAGTGTGTATAGAACAGCAGTTTTTTTATGTGTTTCGATGTTGGTCCTGAAGTAAAAGCTGTTTGTATTTATGAGTACTTTAACCCTCTACAAGATGCACAGTAGATTAAAGTGTGCCTAAAGGTACAGGAAACAATTCTTCCCTACACAAAGATACATAAACTTGTACCCTAACGAATCTCAGTTCTATAACCAATTACCACGAAGTATGAACTTCTTCAGAAAATCGAAGAGTATTTGATAAACATACCACCGATTGTAGTAGACAGACAAGCTACGATGATCCGCTTCCATGAAATGCAGCACAAACTCACAATATTACAGTAAACCATAACATTTCCGCAAATAAGATTGAAATGAAAACAAGTAACAAAGTCACGAAAGGTAATTGAAGTCAACAGGCTGACGCTAATCGCTCACTGCACCTTTTGCAACACATGCACGATTTTGCTAACAACACTACTTATATCCAACAATCACTTGGGTCCACACTGAGATGATTTCACTGCATTTGAAGAGAAAAGTCGCATTTTATTTACGGTACAAGGTGAGGAAGACAATATTCTCACTGGACTGACGCCAAGTGCGGTTGAGAAAAATACAATTTTCTAAGACCTAATTGTTTTGAGCCACGTGCGTTGAATGAATACAGTCAAATTTTAACCCAGTTACCCAGTTATTGTTAAAACGATTAAGCCAAGGATTCGCTTTATTATCGGTAATGGGATTTGAATTAGTGGATCGGTTTCATATTGAGAATCTACTTGGGCTATTAACTTATTTTTGTCTTTTTAGTGATCATTGTAAGCATTCGTTGCATCTAAGTCATTAGCATTAATTGATTATTCAATGTTCTTTATTTACTATTCGTTATTACCGTTGCTATTACTGAATGGAATAAATGTTTGATATCCCATTGTTTCATTGCAATTTCTACGATCAACAGGTCGAAACTGGGTCAAAGATATATAGTATAGTTTTCCTATTTACGTGTTATCTATCGATCAAATTAAGGTCGATCCAGTAATTTGTAAAGTCACGGATATTAATAACGCTATCAATATGGAGCTGAAGACATTGACCCCGATTAAATCATCTCGTTGCAACCTGTATTCAATACGGATCCTTTGGGCAGCGCGTCTAATTGAATGATATATCTTAAAATTGCATGTTTGAGAATTGAAAGAAACATCTTTCCATTCGAAGAAAACTTCGTACCCCATGCTTACAAACACATACTTAAGTGCAAGAATTGCGACCAACTCGTAACCATGAATTTACGCATCATTAAATCGAACGTGTCCGGAAATTACCGAGCGCGCCCGAGTCTCATCAAGTCATCAATGACAAGAATAAACGCGGACACCATCATTTTCAACAGTCGTATCCACAGTAATGAAAACGGACTGCGAACAAGGTGTGAAATGGTCATTACAGCTAATTTATAGCTGAACACTATTCTTCTATTTGCGGATCTGTCTGTAAAATATTTAAAAAGCCGTTAGAGGAATTATCTTTTTCATTGTTGACGGAATAAGACTTTTTTATGATTCGAATAAAGCCGAAACAGGCATTTTATTAGTACTTAAGAAAATCTATGGTTGTTTTGTTTACAAAGGAAAGGAACATAATTTTTATGTTATCTCAAAACGATGCTTTTTTATTCAGTCCAAGTAAGAAATAATTGCAGATAATAAATAGGAATTTCTTATCTGTCCAACCGCAATTTATAATCGTCTGTTGTTGAATATGAATATATCTACCGTTTTCAGTCATTTTCACCAATAAGATGTGAAAAAAAAACTACTTCACTGCAGCAGTGCTCTATAAACGTGCCATAAATAATTACTTGTCTATGCTTGTGTACACCTGTCAATTTGCTAACACCCTCTACGTCACCGATGTCACTACCTGATCGAGTGCCACTCCATCGAGTACTGACTTACCTACCACTTAGTAAGATCGAACGTGCGAATTCACTTTCATCAATCTTCATGTTTACTCGCGAATTAAGAGAGTAATGCTTACACGCCCGACTTAATCTTCGTATTATTAGCATTTATCTTGTTTCTTAGCAAATAAACATATTATTTGCGAAATTGAGATAATATTGAGTTGTTAATAGCAATTTCATCTTGTGTCCTATCGATAACTATAAGGCACATCCCTAGCAATGACATTTTAATGACAGATTTGGTAGCTTTATTTTGTTTTTGACCAAATATTAATCATGCAGCAAAGCAAACACAAGAAAACAAGCAGGTAATGTTGAATAAGATACGCACCAAGAGGGACCTATTGTTTTTATAATTTCTTGAACGTCATGCCTACGTCAAGGAACATGTTTATACATCAGACTGTCAATCTTACAGCACAAACGAGCTCCAGCTGCCTTGGACCTGTATCTAAGTGGAACTTTTTTTAACATCAGACATTTATTCAGACTTTAAGGTTAATATTTGATCAGCCAACGCCGGCAGAATATACGTCAACGACGTATTACGAGCCAAAATGATGACTAAAGATGCACTTTTAAACAGTACACTCCTGCTAAACTAGATTTTCTTGCAAAAATAATAGTACGTAACATTTATTTTCGAAAGAAATGTCACAAATGTGTTCCATATATCGGATCAACACATTTTTATATCATTCATAGATATAAACGGTATTGGGACACGACGGCGGCGCCCGTCAGTATGTGCGTAAACACGGCCGTTTGCAAACCAAAACTTATATCAGAATTGCTAAACTTTTTTTCACTGTTATATGATATGGCGCAAACAGGACAGTGATTTGATAGAGGTCAAGTATAACGTGAAGGTAATGGATTACTTTGAATAAAATGAGATCATTTAGTAAACATGAACCGGTTACTATGGTACCTAGGTACTCATTTACAATAGGTACCTTTACCACTTCCTATGTGACCTTTGGAGTGTAGACATTAATTATTTTATCATTCATTATATCATTTGTTTGAGATGGAAAGGCAGTCTTTATAACGTCACTCGAAGTTCAAGGCAATAACAAGGTTTTTGTCTCAGCACCTTACTGAACTTTGATACATTAATAAGCTTATGTAAACAACGTAAGTAATTATTTATTAATAACATGCGCAAGAAAAACTACTTTTGTGTGACTTATGAGATGACAGAAAAACATCGATAGTCGATACTTTTAAAAAAGTAAGTCATCACATCCCTATTATACAATCGTTCACAATTTGAAATAAAGAACCTTGATTTTTTACTGTCAAATTACAGGTTATACATGGTTATTCACAGTTACATAGTAACATACGTCTCATGTTAAAAAAAATGGTAAAAAAAACAACGACATCGTACGATTAGGCACACGAAAACAATTATTAAAAGATAATAGCAGGGTCGTATAATTGAAAAACCTGAACTTTAAGATAAGCTATAAAAAACGTGAAATAAACACAAGATAAGCAGGTGGCTTTTCTCTCTGTGAGGTTTCGATTCAAAGCTGTGTTAATAAAAATGGCAGCATGACCATGTCAGCTGCTTGTCACGCTCCCGTCCTTTGAGATCCTGTTTTTAAATATGCGTAAGTAAGATAATGGTTTGATAACTTATTAAGATTATGGTTGTGTCTATTAAATAATAAATAGTAGTTAGTTAACACTTTCTAAAATACTAGTGTCAGTGAGTTCCTATCACGGAATAATAGGAACTCACTGACACTAGTATTTTAGAAATTTTTATTATTCCGTGGTTCCTATGTCATATCTTATGACAAGCTTAGTTATGAAGCATTCATAACTACTTCATGAAAACATATCAAAAATATTTAAAAATAATGTTGAATTTTCCAAATAGGTACGTACAAGCATTGTTTTTAACCCTTCAAGATAGGTAGGTACCTACATATAAATAAGTTTTTTTTTGTATAGTATTAAAGGCTTGTGGCTTGTGCTCGTGGCCTAAGGTGGAGCACGCTTGCCTAGGATAAACCGGTAACGGTATTTATAAGCGTAATTTTAAAACCTACTCTAGAATTCAAGATTCTTAATAATTAAACAGCTACAGGTTAAAGTAGAAAAACACTAAAACGAACCAACCTACGTCATTTTCTCGTAATTTTGGAATTATTTATACCCAATGATTTTGGACATAAATACCAAGCTAAGTTCGGGACGTACACGGAACTTTTATGGCGTATTCGTTTTTGAATTTGTATTTGATTAGGTGGCATTACTCTCAGTGTTCCGCACGATCTATCTGCCTTTTGTTTCATAATCTGAGGCTGGATATTAATGTTATTGTGATCCAAATGCGTTTGACGTAATTTATTGATCGAGTTGGTTTATTGTTTTCGCAGACTTATGCTAAACAAGAAAATAGTTCACTATTTAATAAGAGTAGGTCACTATCACTGGGCTAGTGTTGATAACGATTACGTGAATACATTACGGTGGGCCGACAACTCGTTACAAGTAATGTAGGAGAATTGGCACCGAGCCAAGACATAGTTTTAGGAGACTAGGAGACGCCCGGTTGACTAGGAATCAGTAGGAATGCTAGGCATACCGTTTGGTATTTATGACGAAGCAATTAACTAACAACTGTTGGTTTTAAGAGGAAATTAGATTAAGAATTTGTGTACTGTAATTTAAATCGATTCGTATTTTTGAATTGCAGTTTTGTTAATCGTAACGTCATTTTATTAGTTTCGTAACAAGTTGAATTATATTGTTTTAAACAGATACAATTTGAAGGCTGATAAAAGTCGGTTAAATATACAACATTTTACAGCTCTAATCCGTTTTTCTCATTGAAAAATCAGTCGTAAATAGTTTTCAGCCAGTGGAAGTACCTATACCTATGTATAGTGATACAATCTTCTACCTTCCGACTAAAACTACCCAGATTAGTTCTCGTCGCAACATGTAGACACGAAAAATCTTAGTACCTAATTAGGTTTATAAGTGTTCAATCTAAGCTACATAAAAATATACATAAAATAATAATATACGCCTTAATCTCTGTTGGCTACGACGTATTGAGAGTTTCCTCAACTAAAGACTCAAGACTAAATAAAACTAAATAAAACGAATCTAAGTCTTTTTTTTTTTTTTTTTATGGGGCAAGCCCGCCTCACTATTCCCTAACCACTGTAACTCCTGTAAGCCAGAAAAGCGCCAGAGCAATGAAGCTCGACGAGTCCCAAAGAAACGATTCAACTGTCTTGGATCCCGCAACGAAATTAATCAGAAAAGAACAGCGGAGGAGTAAGAAAAACATATTTTCCACTTCCTCTGAATTTAAGTCTTATCATTTGCACGTGTGCTTACATAGTTTTCCCACTAATAAGTTTATGCTACGCAACACAAACATTTACCATCGTTGTAGTCTTACCCTATTATCAGTAAGATAAAAAAAAAACGTAATTACTTGCAATTAGGCTTGTGTAGGTTATAAAAATACTAATAAAATAAACTTGATTCATAGATTTTTTGTTTAAATGCGTCAAACTTCCTGCCAGATAGATAATAATTATACAACCGAAGTTTTATAATACGGCATTAATATTATTTTTTTGAAACTAAAGGTAAATAAAAACAAGGCGTCGGATGTATGGACATTGCATTTTCTTTTAATAAAGTATCTTATAAAAGTGACAATTAAAGTCTTGAGGGAACAATAAAAACAATGAAATATACAATGATTTATACGTTAATATCATTAATGGAGAATTTAATTTAGTAGTACCTGAATAAACACCGTACCTACCTAAGTAATATAAATCTATATTATATAAAAGTGAATCCCTATTACCTTTCCTTTTTCTATGAAATAAAAAACTAAGAAAGTTAAAAGAAAACTACATAGACGCGACGTATTAATTTTATCACCAAAAAATTATACATAGATGATGTATTAGTTTCTTAAATTTTTGGAGGATTAATTTTTATTTAGTGAGAGAATTAGTGTAGGTAGGATAGGTAGGGTATGTAGGGTACGTAGGGTAGGTAGGGTTGGTAGGGTAGGTAGGGTAGGTAGGGTATGTAGGGTAGGTAGTGTAGTTAGGGTAGGTAGGGTAGGTAGATAGGGACAGGACAACGTCTGTCGGGTCAGCTTGGGGCAGGTATATAGAATTGCCAATAATATCCCACTCCCCATCTCTTTTATAAACTGTACATAATAATTAAATTAATCTTTACATAGTAGAAAACCAAGTCGCTCCACGCATAGGAAGATTTAATGGCAACAACACAAAGTGGCCAAATTCTGAGCCGCAACAATATAATAACAGTTAGTTTGTCGTCCATCCTTAATTATGGATTTAGAAATTTAAGTTGTATAATAAATAAATAATCAAATAATTTAGAGAATTATAATTGCAAATGATTGTATATGATAATAAAACAACTTAATAGCCCATATTGATTGCAATATAAAAATTAAATGATGATTCATAAGACGTGATATTTTGGTGCATCTATAAATACTGCTACTAGGACACAGAATACACTAATGGGTTTTCCATCGTGACGATATGGACAAACCGAATGTCACAAAAGGTTTTTACGGCAATATATTTCGTACTTTTCAACCACCTTTTTTTATCGTGGGGAAATCCTCATGGACTATCCTCCGTCCGGGTAAGACGGGGGGTGGGGGGGTCGCGGGAACTGGAGATACTTCCGCAACCCCCGACAAGTGGCCCGCTGGTGCGGGCCACTTCTCAGGTCAGGGAGGGGAGTGAGGTGTAAACCAACCTATTTGTACATAATGGTATTATTATTATTATAATTTTTCCAGCCAACTTACACCAACATATTTATACAGACATTTGATCACCAGAAACCAACCATGACCTCTTCTCAGTACTTATTTATCTTTAGAGATTGAGTTAAACCAGTTTCTTTTCCTCTTGAGCAATCGTTTCAATGAATTTGTTTGTTTTAGCGTTCGTTCCATACTGAGAATGGAGAAATATACATCGTTCTGAGAAGAATAGGCTACAAAGGCAATTAGTGAGCAATATAATTTGTAACAATATTATTAACAACTAGCCGATGCCCGTGACTTTGTCCGCGCGATTGTCGGTTATCAGCGGGGGTTTTTTTTGCAGAACCCATTTTTTTTTCTAAAATAAAAGTAACTCCTTATAACATCTGCTATATACCAGTGACAGCCTCGTCAAAATCGGTCCAGCCGTTTCAGTGACTAACCGGAGCAAACAGACTGACAGACAAAAATTTCAAACATATTTTTTATATAAGTAGGTACCGCTTTTAACTTCTTTCATGTGCATGTAGTAAAAAGCTGTTATTGTGACAACAAAATGACACGTCAATTTTTTTTATTTGTATGTATAGATTGCTGGATTCATTATGTAGGTAAAAGTATAATTATGCCGACGTTTTCAGGGGTTTGAGGTTGGGGGTACCTACTCATGATACGATCAACTTTTATAATGGCAGATGAAACCTTGAAATATGACAAATCAGACTGTTTTATTGCATTTTTACAGGAATAAGAAGAGCTCACGGATATCTATGGAAGAGCTAGTAAACAAATATAGGATCATCATTCAGTTTTGAGAAGAACGCCTGTTGAAGGATGATGAACAACCAAAAAAACACCTTGAAATTGGTTCGTGTTCCGTTTTGTTAATTTGGAATCATAAGTAAAACCGGAATAAAAATTTGCAGGTGCAAGAAACAATTGCATAAATAACGTGAGTACCTACTTGCAGTACTTTTATCGCTTTTATTACTACGCTCAATATCTTATTCAGTAAACGACGGAACATTAGTGCACTATTGATACAGCTGTTTGGATGGATCCCAAATGTATGACTCGATACAGCAGGTGAACACACACGCGAGTGATTTTAGCGCCATCTCAGAGATAAATGATAAGAGATATAGATACCACCGGTTTCTCTATCGATAAATTAATTTGACAAAATTATTTTTCTAGGGTACATTGTCACCGATGCTCTAGGGACAACGAGGACATTGAACGTGAAAGAGCGCTGGCTGTCCGGGGTAACGATTGACGTTTGCTCGTTGCTCAGATGAAATCAAATTAGCGATCTTCAAAGCATATTGCCAATATTTCTACACGAGCAGCCTGTGGGTAAACTAAACTCAAAAGGCATACAGCGCTCTGCGTGTACAGTACGGTCAACGTAACTTGGCGCGTCTGAAGTTAGCCGATTAGCTGCGCAGTAGACAATTTCTTTCCTAAAAGTTCCATTGCGCAGCCAAACAGCTAACTTCAGACGCGCCAAGTTACGTTGACCGTATTGTACAGTACATTACAATAACGTCTTCAGTATGTTGTTGTGGTTGCCGCGGTTCTGCAGTGCGTCCCGCGATGTTTGCCGAAGCGCGTACGGCTGACTTTACGCAATAAGACACAAGCGTGTGTCGTCGCTGTTGGGTAGAGTACACGGCAGCAGTAACGACTTTCTGAGGATAATTTCTATATTATACCTATACCCTGTTCACAATAAGATTAGACATTTACAAAAACCTTTTTTACAGTCCGTTCAACCAATTTTGACTTATATTGCGTTGGTGGCATGACAAATGGCAACTGCAGTAAACAGTTGGTATTGTAACCACTTTTTTGCCTCTAATGTCATCTTTATAGAAGTCAAAATCGGTTGAAGGGACTGTAAAAAAGGTTTGTGTTTATGTCTAATCTTATTGTGAACAGGGTACTTATAGTAAAGTTTATAGTAAATACCAGTGTCCGATGCATTCGCTCTGGTTAAGAATCGTGGTTGGGAAGGTAAAATAAAATGTTTTAATTGTTATTTATGTTTTAATTCTGTACCTACTAACATAGTTTATAAGCTTCTGTTGTTACTAACCAGTATGGATCATGTAATCTGACAATTAAATAAATTATTATTAAATACAGCCAGAAACTTACGCAAGATTGGCAATTTGTCACTACATATTATGAAACAAAGTCAACCGCCGCGTCTGTCTGTCTGTTTACGATAAACTCAAAAACTGCTGCACGGATCTCCACGTGGTTTTCGCCACTAGAAAGAGTTATTCATGAGAAAGGTTTAGGTGTTTTTGTTAAGATTTTGTGTAAATTGGTTGAAATATGGCAAAGCCGGGGCGGGACATTGACTTATAAATAATTATGACCAGAATTTGTAAGCTTTCTTTAAATTTCTGAAATAACAGTATGAGAGTAAAACACTAGCTCGAAGTCATTTTAGTTTAATCGGGAATTTAAAACTTGGAGCTGTTGCAAATTTCAATACTTCACGGTCAATTAATTTACAATAGGTACGTAGATACTGACATAACACTTATCATAACAAGATATCATAAAAAAAATACAACTTATTGCAAAAATCAAAAAACACGGAAGTCTGAAGCGCCAACCACAAAATGTGATATAAAAAGTATAAGTTAAAATTAAAATATTTGAACCAAACAAAACACATCGACATTACGTACATGCAGGTCATGCATGTTTAACTTCAATTAAACTATTATTTTTACGTGTCAATGGTTTTGTGTCAAGAGGAAATATCCTAAATAGTGACAGAACACGCTCAATGACTTGCATATTTTATTTTATTTTGATGTGATGTGATCTCTTGCACGTTGGCCAACCAAAGGAATAACAAAAAAATACCGGACAAGTACGAGTCAGACTCGCCCACCGAAGGTTCCGTACAAATTTATAGGTACATATCCATACTTCCATACTTATCCATACCTACTATCCTTATACGAAATATACGTTTTTTGCGGCATTTCAAGTTAACATAGAAGGTTGATTTTTTTACAACTTCATGGGACCGCAGATTTGAGTATATGCTTTTAATTTCAACTCGATACCTCCACGCGTTCCCGAGATTAAGGGTCTTGACAGATAGACGGACAAACAGACAGACAGACGGACAACAAAGTGATCCTATAAGGGTTCCGTTTTTTCCTTTTGAAAGTCAAAGTCAAAGTCAAAGTCAAATCATTTATTTCAATTAGACCATTATAAGGCACTTTTGAACGTCAAATGAGAAAAAAAAAATAATTGATTCTAGGTGCCCATTCCAAAAGGTAGTTTTGTATGGAGAAGAATGGGCAAGAAACTCCATACTTACTCTTTTAAAAACGATGTTAACAATATTTGCATTTACAGGAATTATATAATTATACGTGAATACGATGTACCTTGCATAAAAACACTAGGTATTTGAAAGTGTGTACAAAGTATCACAGATTAAGGAATGACAGACTAAGTTATATGTACATAGATACACAGTGTTCACATATTAATACAAATGTTGAAACAGTAGACGACCACTCCTTATATTTTAACAAACAATGAATCAGTATGTGAGCCTGAGCAGTGTATAAAAAAGAGTCAAATATATATATGTACATGTACATTGAGGTACGGAACCCTAAAAATTTACAGTTTGCATGACTCCCGATCGATCCCGAAGCCTCATCGATCCCGAAGCCTGCGACTATTTATTTTAAAGGCAGTTTTCCCCTCTCTCTGAATATCTCCTGTTATTGTGTATGTGAGTTTATATTTTTCTAAACAAAACCAGAGCCGGAGCAACACTGGCTTAGGCTAATGTAGGCCATACAAATATTTATTCCATGCGGGAATAGAACCTGCGACAAGTAGTACAGAAACCAATCGCTCAGCTACTGCACCAACAGTACCTATGTATCTTCTTTTGGTATGATTGGAAGGCATAGCATACTACAAAAGGATAGAAAAAGGCTGAATAGTCTTCTAGTAAGAAACGTTAAATAACTGGTATTTTTATAGATTCGATGACGATGTCGTGTTTGATGATAAACGGCCCGAAATATCGAGGCCTCGCAAATCCGGGATTGCTCAGAAGTAAACGTCTTGACGAGATTTATAGGTACCTATTATATAGGTGGTATTCCCCTGTGATTGGCTGCATTAGGTGTTATATATCAGCCTATTGCCGTCCACTGCTGAACGTAGGCCTCCCCCAGAGATCGCCAACCAACCCGGTCTTGGGCAACCCGCATCCATCCGCTGCCAGCCACCTTTTTTAAATCATCGGTCCATCGTGCCGCAGGGCGTCTCTCAATACGCTACGTATTAGGTATTGTACTTTTATAAAAAGAAGTATTCAAATATATTACGAATTAGAGTTGTATTTGTATACAAGACACTCAACATTTATTTCATTGTGGAATTGCAGGTCCCAGACATTGTGAAAATATTTATATTTAAGTAGGCACATAGATACAAAAGGATGCCTACTGTAACCAAATTAAACGTGAGGTATTATTTAATTACATAAAGTTTTATCTAATCACTGAAGGTCGAATTTCTATACAAATAATATCTTAATTACTCAAGGTTATCTGACAGGTACTGTACTACCTACATTTGCTACCGAAATGTGTGACAAGTCACATGTTTTATAAACAGATAATTTTACTAAACATTTTAATACAAATAGATATAACGCAAAGTACTGCCAACATTATAATTCAACGTGTGGATAACATAATCACTGTATAAAATGTTTATTTGTTATTTGATAAATCAAAAAAGAAGTAATTATTCTCAACCGCTAGTCATTGAACTGTGAAAACCGACCTAACTGCTGGCAAATATACCAAACCTTGCGGAATACTGTAGGTAGGTAGGTACAGTAAAAAACCTTTGGAACCTATCGTCACAAAGCCGGGATCAAAAGATCATAATATCAGAATTAAAGGTATTAGCGCCTACATTCCACTTAACAATGATAACATTCCAACATATTCATGGAACGTATTCTTTCAATAAATTCATCATCATCATAATGATCAGCCTATTTTCGTCCTCTGCTGAACGTAGATCTCCCTCAGAGATCGCCAATCAACCCGGTTTTTGGAAGTCAGTATTCATCCGCTGCCAACCACCTTCTTCAAATCGTCGGTCCATCGTGCCGCAGTGCGTCTAACACTATGCTTGCCCAAACGCAGTCTCCACTCTAAAGCATGTCTGCTCTATCTACCGTCTTTCAATAACTATAAAAATGAATCTAAATCATTACTCCGATTGTAATTAAACTTTAGTGGATAGTTCTGCGTCTCAGACCAGGGGCCCAAGTCTGCTATTTTTATAATTTCGTCATTCCAACACGATCACATTGTCATTTTGCTAAAAGTCCGTAATCTGCTAAATTCATAATGGTCGATCGTTGGTCGGTCGAATTAAAAGCAATGACTGCACAATGACGATCTAATGGTAGGTCACTGATCAAAGGAACTGTCAAAATTTTAGCAGATTACCGCCTAAGTCAGTAATTCAGTTGTCATTTTGTACGAGATTACCATTCTATATCATTTCTTTCAATGGCGTGTCAGTGGTTGACCATTGGAAAGTCATAATGACGCCATAAATTACCAAACTTGCCAAAATTAACAATTATGAAATCAATGATAGACCATTCTGACTCTATCGTAATAGCAGACTTGAGGCCCTGTTCTGCGTAAGACCGAGAAAGATCCTGGCCCAAAAAAAAAGAAAAAAAAACAATACCGGTAGAAACGAAGTCGCGGGCAGTAACTAGTAATTTATTTTGGTAACTCTACACAATCACACGTACCTAACACTAATTTTTATCCGACTTATTCAACAAGGTACAGTTTAATAAAATTCACAGGCGAAACACTTCACAGAACTTTGTTCAAGAATGATAAATTGCGCTTCGTAACAATTAATTTACATAATTTATTAACTTCTAAATTTTTTTCCTGCAATTTTTTGTCCAAACATTAGTAAACGTTGTCAAAGCAGGTTAACGTCACTTGAAGAATTTAAGCAAGGATGTGAAAAACAAGTTTTTGTACAAAGATATAGAGATAGACACGGGTAATTGAACGTGCAAGACATGATGGTTATTTGAGTAGATATGTACCTAGTGTACACCTGTGACGTCAATCAGACAAAATTTTAAGTCATTGTTCTTTTTATTTACATTGATAAATCTTTATCATACAGTTAAACTGATAGGTACAGTAGGTAGGTATACGTGCCTGCCTACAGTTCGCAGTGGCAAATTAAAGGAACTACAACCACTGTCAACTGTTTTTAATTGTCAACAATCTTCAATAATATTTTTTTTCTGAGAAACATCTTTATTTTATTCACAATAAATCCTATCTACAGTCAACAGTAATACATTGTAAAGAAACTTCGCGATTTAACATTACCTTGTGACCGATATCAAAGTACTTAATTGAACCTAACTAACCCCGTACGACTGATAAGTTATGAATAAACGGCTTGTTATGTAAAATCACAGCTATTTTAATGAATGCATAAAACTAGAGGCATTTTTTTGTATTGATGTTTCATTATCAGACATTTTATGCTTAGACACTTAAAATGTTTAAATAGGTACTACGGTCTACCTTCAAACAATTGTTAACAGTATCATGAACTTTGATCTTACCGTTTCCAGAAATTTTAATCTCTGAATAAAATGTAAATAATCCGTATATTTTAGTAAGGTCAGGAGACGACGGTAGATTTCGGCCAGATTCGTGAGTTTGTGAAAACGAGTTCATTGTTTTAATTGTGATTTCAATAGATAAGCTACGATACATAAAAAAAATGTTATTTCTGGAAATAATGTTAACTGTACTTCTTCATTTTCAAACCAAAGCAAAAGAAACTGATGTTGGAAACCTTTTATTATTGAAAGAAGATACAGAGAAACATTTCAAGGACGACTAGCACGAAAGAATTTAATTCAGAATTAGTTGCTAACCTGATGTTAAAAAACGAAATGTCATACATAATGGATCCGTGCTGGCAACTAGTTCGGATTCGAAAGATAACCCTAGCTGGCACCAACAGGCCTTAAGATAAAGAAAATAAAAACATAATGGTTATAAAAGCGAAAAATCAGCTACAAAGGTAGGAGAAACTGTAAACGTACTACATAATAACATGAAAGTGACTGGTCGATTACTAGTGCACGTACGACCTATAATTCTACTTCACTATAACCTACATTGTATTATTTTCTTTCACAAGAAAAGTGTAAGTGAATATGGAAATTCAAACACCTTCACTGAGCATTGTGTGCAAATGGATAATTGAATGAAATCGATGTGTCGATATACTGAAAGTCGAAGTAGAAGTACGAGTACAACAAACGAACATAAATTCTAGAATTAACATCGAGTCTTCCTCACAAGAAGCGACACATTTACATCCAAAAGAAGTTGGTCTGACAAAACAAGCCTATCTGCTTACATAAAAAAGGCCAAGTGCGAGTTGAAGTCGCGTGGAGAGGGTTCCGTACAATGCCAATTGATAGAATTCTTATAGGTTTTCCTGTAATCTACAAGCAATTAACTATATTATGATATTTCTTCAAAATGTTAGGCTCTGTAGTTTCAGAGATCAGGAAAATCAGGGAAAGGTAAATTTTCGTCTTCTTTAATGAATACAATCAAAACTATTTATTTTACAATAATAACAAAAATATATTTGAGATCCTCATAACGAGCCCTTTTATTTGATATATGACACAGTTAGTATTGCAAAACTTCTTTTTTATTTCCTAAAATGTCCCTCGAAAATTACTCTTTAAAAAAATATTTATTTACTTCTATGTTTGGGTCATAGGATTACACCATCCTACCAAATTTCACCTGATTTGGTCTAGTAGATTCGGAGCAAATTGGCTGTGACAGACGAACGGACACACAGACGCAGGAATGATCCTATAAGGGTTCCGTTTTTTTTTTGTACGGAACCCTAAAAACGTGTATATTTCGTGGAATAGCCGATACGGATGGCAGGTTGTAATTATTACTAAACTGTTTCCCGACACTTCTCAATTTAAATGCACATGATAATATGAATGTTTAATTAATATTAATCACACAACACCGGTAGTCAGACAGAACTTCCAGGAAAACATTCTCATCAAACCGGACTAAGCATTTAGATGCTTAGTCATGTGTAACCAAAAATAGCACGAATAAAAATATTTCCCTCAAATACGCAAAAAGACTGTCCTTTTTTTCACTTTCAAGCAATAATTTAACGTAAATATGAAGCTACCAATTGACGTCAGTGGATAGCTAAAGTAAGCGCCGCAAAAAACACATAAGCGGGCACATTAAGTAGAGCACGCTTTTTTTTTTGCATGCTCCAAACATATAACGAAATTTGAGAATACCAGTATAGCGTTTCACTAAGTTACGTGGCTTTAGGCCCCTGGCCCCTGGTTTTTTGCGCAAACATTCCTGGCAGGGAATTTTGGCCTCCAAAAGTACTGTTATCAACGTTAGATAAGATTTGTTAATCTGCATGACGCCATCGAGTATTTAGAATATATCTTACTCATCACGAGCCTGTTGAAAAACTATTAGTTGTACTAGAAATTAGCTGATTATCTAACTTACGTTACAATTTTTATGGTCATAATGACAGAATTAATTTGATCTGACTCTGTGTTGTATGTACACAACAATATCAACACTGACACTGAGATGTAGGTAATGCACAATGTACAGAAAAACCAGTATTTTATTTTTACAAGTTTTGAGAACAACACTCTTGTCCAGTAGGTAATTAAGTTTGTGCAATCATGCACTATCTTAGATGAACTCACTGACTCTTTAATATTTCTGGAAAATACAACTTCTGTTAGTTTATATTGTGTTTAAAAAAATATGAAAAAATGCAAGTTGTACATGTTTTTAGTAAACCCATAATTCACATTGAAAAACATTTGTTTGAAAACTTATAGAGGAGTTCGTACGTGGTAACAATAAAATACTATATAGGCAGTCTTTCGATGCTGCACTTTCGTTGTTAAATAAATACGATAATATCTTGAAATAGGGATATGCACTATGCAGGCGAGGTTATCTTGCCAACAGTAGTACGTATTATCCTATCGATAGTGAATCTTATATGATGTCATATTGGGACTCAAGTTACAGGTTTTTGCAACGTTTCGTAAGGAAACACCGGTGTGCAAATGTTTGAATATGCGATGTGCGTCCATAAATGTATTGTGTGAGGCAACCAGAATTAAAAAGCAGTAATAGCAATATGAATAATTGTCTATAATAATTATGATTTTAATGCAGCAAGAGCTAAAATAGATGTACAAATTTTAAATAAAAATGAAGACGAGTCCAAAGATTAGACAAAGTCATGAAAAGAAAAGATTTTAAGTACTAATTTTAAAAAGAAGATTCATTTCATCAAAAAAGAAAATTAGAAATTACTTTCCTAAAACGTAGTGTATTCCGAACCAGAAAGGGTAAAACTGATGGCACAATAAAAGCTAAAATACAACGCATTCAATTCCCTTTAATGGTTATCAATTGAAGACCAATTACGAAAGTATTTACAGTTTAATTAAACCCAATTGCCCCATGTTTATAATTGAATCCTGAACCTGATGTGACAATAACACTAGAAAACTAGTTATATAATACATAAAAAATACGTGTAAGTTCCCAATAGTAGAGAACTAATAAATACGTTGATTTAAATGAGGAAATTCAGATTCTCTTTTCTTCAGATTTTCTTTTCCCGGACGAATATGGATGGGTGTTTACATCCCCCGTCTTTTAACATTTGTGTAACTCTGTGTCTGTCTGTGGCATCGATAACTCCCAAACGCCTGAACCGATCAAGATCACTCTCGATCATGCGATCGAGAGTTATTTTAGGTACGATTCAAGATAATCTCCGACTGAAGATTATCAGCTCTTTTCTAAATGATTTTTTTTTTTTGATTAATGAATATGAGTATCATTCACAGGTCTGACTGAGTTATGGCTGTGTCGCGAATGTTTTTAAATTTTATATTTATTTTATGGAGAAAGAAGACAATCAATAAAACGTGACAGTGTGCTAATAGATTTATAATGACAAATTATATCCACGAGTAATAATTATGAATTGCAAATGAACTTTAGACTCAATTGACCTCGGATTGTGAACTATAAACTATTGAAGTTGTATCAAACAAGCCGTCAAAGACATGTCATAGCTATTTTTAAACAACAGTGCCTATAAGAATGGTATGTACGTTAATAGATAACTATTATCTATACTAATATTATAAAGCTGAAGAGTTTGTTTGTTTGTTTGTTTGGTTGAACGCGCTAATCTCAGGATCTACTGGTTAGAATTGAAAAAATCTTTTAGTGTTGGATAGTCCATTTATCGAGGAAGGCTCGCTCGGGTCGCTAGTAATAAATATACGTGTCTATACGTGTTGTTTATCCCTTAGTGATATCAAGCTTATTCTTATTTAAACAACAGAAACATAATATGATATTGTGTAAAAAAATGAAAGTAGAGAGTAAATTAAAACAAGCAAGTAATTTAAATTTTAAAGAGATTGGCATCGAAGTGGACCCGTTCATTACTTAACATCTGTTAACATTTTTAAAACTGTGATACATTAAACGGTAAGAGTAAATGCACATACACCGTTTCACAGAACAGATAGTAATCTCGAAGTTTTTGTAAGATAAGCCATCTATCACGAGTATTGAGGCATATTTATTTTGTTTAAATCTACATTCGAGCCAAGTACGCGGCTTTCGGCACATTGACGGTTATTACAACAATATAACTTTTTATATTAGCTTACCTTTATAATAAAGACGTCATCAGTGTTGTAACATCCCACGTCTTGCACTTCTGCAACAAAAAAAAACAAAATATATAATTACGAGCCAACATGAAGAATATTTTTTGTGTTGTAATGAAAATAACAGTTTTATTGGCAAAAATATTAAGGTAATAATAAACACAGCTGTCTATGGTATATTAATAAAAATATTTGCAGGAGATATATCAAAGAAACCGAATCAAAGAGTCCATTCAATGAACCCTGATATAAAGGCGAGCCCCCGAACAGATGTTACGGCGCCCGAGGCAAACTATTATTAAGTAGGTACGCAGGTAAAATATCATACGATGTTTTCGAATTACGTTTCTGATTCTGGGAGCAACGGTCGCAATGACTGAACTTGAACTTCACATCTATACATTCGCATCGTTTATGCAAATCAATCTAAAACAAATTTTATTACATCAACCGTAAGTTTTATAAACCGAAACTTGAATTAAACGCGCGGTTTAATTAAAGACAAAGATTTGATTAAAACTGAGTTCATTATTTTAATATTCAATTTCTATACATCTGTTTCAAGCGCTTGTGACTGCAACCAATAATCCTTATGCATATTTTTGCATAGGATAGAGCAGGTGATATTTTTAACAGTAAATCAACTAAAACTTTAAACAAAGAACTACTTAATACATATGATTTAGATTTTCATAAAAATATCAGCTGTTGAATACAATCAATACAATTTTAAAATGTAACGTGCAAGGCATCGCAGCTCCCCATATAGGTTTCAATAACAGGTCATAGGTTATTATTAGAGATCGTATCAACTATATAGCTTAAACACGATACGGTCACGGAGTACCACAGGGAGCAAGCTTGGGCCCATAATTATTTGCGTTTATCTTCCGTGGGAACTGTACACCAATTTCTATTGTCTCCCTCTCTAATAAATAGAAGACCCGCTTCCTATACGATAAATAGAACATTGTTCTTAATAAGATAAGATAGACCAACTGTAGCTTTATCGTTGCGTAAATTTCCGGTACATTTGTTTTAATAATATAATTGTATGTTTTTATCGAATTTCTGTGCCCTTTACTTTGATTTATTTTTATTGTATATTTCCGGTTCCAAGCCGGCACTAGAAAAATAAAGATAAGACAGGAAAGATAAGACTAGGAGTAGGCTCCTAGTCTTATCTTCAATAGTATTCATTTCGAATTAACCATTTAAATATTTCCAAAGAAAAAAACAAATTGTGGTTTATGTCTAGTCATTCTATTCCGTACAACTTCATGAGTCACTTTACACTCTAGGACCCAAAATGGTAGTCTTGCTTGAACATGACTTAGTAATCATTTACCATCTATTCTAAAAAATCCACTAACGTCTCCATTACAAGAACTGGTTTGCATAACACGATGACGTAAATCAATAAGGTAAAGTCCACGTCATAATACCGTCGTATTAGTGTGACAAGGTTACTGATAAAGATTGACTTTGATTTGACTCGACTTGATATAAGTACCTAGATAAACATTTTAAGTCCCATTTTTATGTTTATACACATTACTCGTTGTTGCTACAGTTTAAAATAGTACATACACAGTACATTGAATGTATTTTTTTCAAATGTTTTGATGTCTAAAATTAGGTACACGATTGTAATTGCAATTGGTAATTTTGAATCCATTAAACGCAACCTTTTTTTGCCTATGTTTTTGTTTCATTATCATAATCTCCGTCTATTACAATGACCTTACAATGCCAACTTTATTTTGATTATTTTATCCTCAAGTTACTATCTAAGCGCTGACTTCACCTGTGCTTAAGCAAACCACTATGACACATTCATAGTTACTAGACTTGAAACATGACTTTCAAAGCCAGTAACCCATGTTACACAAGCCGTAAATTAAAAACTTAATTCGATCACATTAATTACTTTTCCTTGTGAGTGCGTTTGTTATGTTATGAAGATTATATCAATACACTTAACACAGCGTGTACGAAAGCAAATTACCTATCTACCTATGAATTATAATACCATCTGGCTTTGTCGGTAGTTAAAATAACGGTGAATACAAACCGCTGCAAATACCGTACGGGACGTAAACCAAAAGAGGCTTTGAGCTGCACTGGCCTCTTATTGCCAATTCGGACATCGTTAAGACGAACTCTACTCTCTACGTTACAAAGCGTGTATTAATTATGTTTACTTATGCTAAGATATGTGTCCTCATTACCTAGATATCCATTAGCATTATTTATTTAGATATCTAGTAGCATTGTTTATCTATTCAAAGGCAACATATCCGATTTCTATAAACGTATCACGTGAAGCCTTGACACTTCATGATAAGACTAAAATGACAATGACGAAAACGACATCATCCGCTTCGTGACCACAGTTATTTCCCGTTTTACGTTACCGTTATAATGCAAGTCTGTATCAAATTGGTAACCTAGACGCCGTGTAACAAGCTGAACGAAATATGTACGAAGAAGAAATATGTACCCAGTGTCTTTAAACAAAATATTTATTTAAGTTAACAAAAAGAAACTCAACTATTACCCGCTTCAAGGGTAACTAGTTAGTTTGTTATGCAAGCAAAAAGGGAACATGAATGAACCTTCCTTACAGAAAAAATCAACTTGCTTTTTACGCAACGCAATTCTGAATAAAAACATAAATGAACTAACTAATAATAACCTTCGACGACTACCAATACCGGTTAATCCGGAGAGTTTCATACAACGGAGATAAAGATAGGCAAGTACCTAAATGAATAATAATTAGTAACGCGCATAGTTCTCCGAATATTTACATGTCACAGTAGAATAGTAAGAACAATTGGAGACTGTGTTGGTCAATGTCAGAAATGTCGCCGAAGAGAAAGTAGACAACTTTGCAAATAACATGCGTGTAGGTGGTATTTGCGAAACAGATCATACAAACGTCAGCCAGAAACTTATTAATGTAACGCTTAAGATGAATGCCTACATGATTTCACTTAAGCATTTGGTGACGAATGGCGATGATAAATTGCTATGGTCAATGATACAATTATACTGGTCCTAACAATGAGGATACAAAGATCAATTTGGAAGTGTCGATTTGATTAAGTTACCAGTTTGACTACATGTCACGTACAAATATAAATTCTTATACATCGTACAAATACAAAAATATGCAAATCGTAACCAATACAATATCAATGCCGATACAATATCAAATGCAGACAACAATGTATGTAACTACATAAAACAACACTACTTTACAATTAACATGCACATTAACATTCATGAAGAAACCACTGCAGTTCATCAACCGGAAGTTAAAGATAATTGTTTTTACTTCTTTTCTGTTTCTCTACAAATTAACAACAAAATAGTACGGCTCATTGCAACTGGTGCGATTGCTAGAATAATTTAACAGATATATTCTATTAATTAGCCATATTTACAGGAATTTACCTACAAACAAGATTTATCTTTATCGGCATTAATGCGGTAAAAAAAGCAAGTTGAAAATTACTTCGTTGAATGTGCTTAACGCGGAACAAAATATTGATATAGGTAAAAACTAGAGGCTAGACTAGAATTCATTATTAGGTCTTTAGAATTTTCAGAGAGATGTGAGTTGTGCTAAATTAGATACATTTGCGGTTGTCTGTAGCCATGCATTAGTGCGTAAATTGCACTAGACTACGTGTAATCCCATCGGCTGCTCATTAGTCGGCTAACAACTTGCTGCAGGCCGTCGGCGTCGTGGGAATCTCTGCTAAGTAACATCATCTGTCGATGACTCGAACCATCCTCTTAAACGGTTCATTTATAAGATTGAAGTAAAACGAAACTTGGTTCATTTATTTTCTAAGGGATCACTAAACTGTCACGGCTACTGATGCTCTCAGTTTGGTTCGAGATATATTTTAAGGACCGAAACTAAATACACTCGGCGTCACAAAAATCGCACCTCTTTAAGAATTCCCTTCAAAGTCATTTTAACCCTATTAATCAATGGTATACATATGACTATAAGGTATAATTGGAAAGGCAATTTATTTAAATTTCAGAATAAATCAATGGATTTGGTTTTTTGTTTACCAGGGAATAAAAAAAAGCAAGCTAATGCAAATGATTAAAAAGTTAAATTTTATTTTATCAGCAAAAATTACAACAAAGTCCTTAAAACTAACTTAAAACCTAGTGTTACCCCCCCTAGCCCTGATGACTGCTTCCACGCGTTCTCTCATGGACCTTATTAATGTGACAACAGTCTCTTGTGGAATGTTGTCCCATTCTGCAACGACGGCATCTTGAAGGTCTTGGAGAGTGGTAGGGGCAGGATTTCGTGCCCGTACTCGCCGTTTCAGTTCATCCCAAAGGTGCTCAATAGGGTTCAGGTCTGGACTTCGCGCCGGCCAGCGCATAACAGGGATGCCAACTTCTTGCAGGTAGTCTCTTACAATTAAAGCGGTGTGACAACGGGCGTTATCGTGCATTAACGTGAACCCACTGCCAACAAAACCCGCATAAGGGACAACCTGCTCCTCTAAGATCTCTGTTATGTACCGAGCAGCAGTCAGCGACCCTTGCCCGCGAGCACTTCCAGTCCGAGAAACACACACAAGGTTCGTTTTACCGTCGATTGACATGCCGCCCCAGAACATGCACGAGCCACCCCCGTATTCCACTGTCTCTTGAATACAGGCTTGTGCGAATCGTTCCCCTTGCCTCCTATACACTCTTCGACGCCTGTCGTTGCAGAAAAGACACACCCTCGTCTCATCCGAGAAGAGCACAGCCCTCCATTGGTCTATTGTCCAATCCACATGGTCACGGGCAAATTGCAACCGGTCTCTCCTATGCTGTGCAGTCAATTTGGGCCCTGTAGCAGCCCTATGAGCTGCAATTTTCTTCTCCCGCATTCTTCTTCTAATCGTGGAGACGCTTACAGAAGCTGATCGCAGTTGTTGTTGCAGCTCAACAGCATTGGAGAACCGATTACGTAAAGACGTCGAAACAATGAAGCGATCGTCTCTTTCGGATGTGCACCGTTGTCTTCCAGATCCACGTCTTCGGATATAGCCACCAGTCTCTTGGAAACGTTGGAACACTCGTCGAACGGCAAAACGACTCAAGTTCAGTTGCCGAGCAACATCACATTGCCGCATCCCTGATTGCAGTAGTGCAATGACTTGAGCGGCTTCATCTGCAGTGGTATCCATCTTCTGGGGTATTTTTCTTGCTGTAGCTGTTCACGTGTGTTCACTTCAAAGGTTGAATAGCGAATGACCCACATTTAACCCGGGTCGCCCGTTTTATACCCTTGTAGGGAGGTGCAATTAGTGGCCGTTGTAATGCGTATTTTGACAACATTTTTTTTAACGTTACGTGCTAATGAGATCTGTTGTGTTTAGGAATTCTAACTGTTGTTAATTTAAAGGTCGTTAAACATACTTTTAATTGATACCAATATTAATTGGGTTTAATGTATTCGTTACTGGCGGGACATGTTTTAAACTTATTTTCGAAAAGGTGCGATTTTTGTGACGCCGAGTGTAGTTTACGTATTTGCTTTTAACCTTTACGACTTGTTCTCCCCTAATAGCTATTAATAGATGTAGCATTCCACCTTAATCTCGTATTGTCAACTTCTCTAATAAAATATGGGACATGTTTAAAATAAAATCATAAATTAAGTAGACTGGTGATCTAGATAATATTTTCGATCGTTTAGAGATGCATAAGATAAATCATTTGCATAGAGAATTCAAATAGATTCTTTTAGTAAAGATTGCTATGATACCGAAGAAATATAGCCAGTGTTAGATAGTGGCTATAGCGGATGTCAATGTGAAATGTGAGCTAGTAACTAGTGGAAAGCTGATAAAGATGTTTATTCACACAAGGTCAGTGGGGTGACACGACCGCTTTGTTGACATACTAAGTAAAAATAAAATATCTTGCTAAAAATAAGATTTATTAAAAGTAAAGATGAGAGCTTGGTAAAGAAACTCCCTTATCTATTATGATGAAATGCGAAACTCACGAAGGTGGTTTAAACATCAGCTCAAGTGGTGTAGGGACAATAAAACTCAGATAAAGATGGACTCTCTTGCATCACAGCATGCCACTAAAAATTTTAGTAAATTTTGGAAAGAGACCAACAAATTGAATCCGAAGCCAAGTGTTCCAGTGAGTGTAGAGGGGGTTAGTGACACCGACCAAATTGCTAATTTATTCAAGGAGCATTTTAGGGTACTGTCTACACTGGTACCCGCTACGACCACTACAGAGGCGGGAGGTACTAGTCTTGCGGAACCGCCTGTTCGGATTACTGCGAAACAAGTTGCCAAGGTGATCAGAGACATGAAGCGAGGAAAATCCCCGGGCCATGACTCGCTCGGCATAGAACACTTGCAGCATGCGGGTGTTCATTTGCCGAGGGTGCTCGCTATGCTGTTTACATTTTGCATAAGGCATTCATACCTCCCTGAGGCGATGATAAAAACTATAGTTGTCCCAATAATGAAGAGCAAGACTGGAGACGCCTCTAAATTAAGTAACTACAGGCCTATATCACTCGCAACAGTCATTGCTAAAGTGTTGGACGGTGTTATTGATATTCAGTTAAGACAACACCTACAGCTTCATGATGCACAGTTTGGCTTTCGCCCTGGTTTGTCAACAGAAATGGCTATACTGAATCTCAAGCATACCGTCCGATACTACACTGACAGAAGCACACCTGTCTATGCCTGCTTCTTAGATTTATCTAAAGCATTTGATCTTGTTGCGTACGACAGGTTGTGGCAAAAGTTGTCGAGTGATACGGATCTACCTTCTGAGTACATAAGTCTCCTAAAGTTTTGGTATGGCAATCAGAGCAATTTTGTGCGGTGGTCGGGGTCACTATCGGTTAAGTACGGGTTGGAATGTGGTGTAAGGCAAGGCGGGCTAACCTCGCCGACTCTCTTCAACTTGTATATTGACCGTCTGATCCGTGAACTCAGTAGCACCGGTGTGGGATGTTCGATTGATGGTGTTCTTGTTAACAACATCAGTTACGCGGACGACATGGTGCTGCTGAGTCCATCGATCAGTGCCCTTCGAAAACTGATTTCGATCTGCGAGCGGTATGCGGGGACCCATGGGCTCAGATATAACGCCATTAAAAGCGAACTCATGGTGTTTAAAGCGGGTTCTAAAACTTATGACACTGTACCGCAGGTCATGCTGAATGGCAGTGTCCTTAAAAGAGTCTCGCAGCTCAAGTATCTGGGCCACTGGGTTACCGAGTCGCTTGTAGATGATGTTGATATGGATAGGGAGCGCAGGGCTTTGTCCGTTAGAGCTAATATGCTGGCTCGTAGGTTTGCACGCTGTACAACAAAAGTAAAAGCTACGTTGTTTAGGGCATTTTGCCAATCATTTTACACGTGCAGCCTATGGGTCAAGCATACGAAAAAATCGTACAATGCCCTGCGTGTTCTATACAACAATGCCTTCAGGGTGCTGATGAAGCTGCCTCGCTACTGTAGTGCGTCAGGTATGTTTGCGAACGCAAATATAGATGGTTTTGCGGCAATTATTCGTAAGAGAGTTGTGTCCCTGATGCGCCGTATACGAGGCAGCTCCAACAGCTACCTTCAGCTGTTCGCATGGAGGATGGATCTGGATCTGGATTGCCCAATAATGCGGTACTGGACCAGGCTGCATATTGAGCACTCCGGATCCAAACCTAAATTTAGATTAAGATAAGTTTTTTATTTAGTATATTCAATCTCTGTATTTTAATGTTATTTTGTAAGTTATAATGTTTTTAAATGTTTTATTTAATGATTGTTGTGTTATTGTAATTATTGTTATTATTATTATTGTAATATTTTAATTAATTCTCAATTTTACATGTATGGATATGGACTGGTTCCGAAATAAATGAATTTATTATTATTATTATTATTATTAGTCAAGCTGCGCTGGTTGAATAAGTTAACCGATTGCACGATGTATGGAGCCAGCAAATGATAAGCTGAGAAGACGGTTCTCTCTCGAGGCTAGTTTTTATTGTTAATATTATCGCTCGAGTGGTTGATATCGCATTGGCTTTTATTTAAAATGGAAATCGAGCGCTAACGTAATATTAGGTATTTAGGTAAAAAAAAGGTAACTTATATTTATTATAATCCAACTTGTGACGCCATTAACCTTGCTACTTATTGCAAAAGAACCTATCTATAATCTACCTCATAGATATTCTAATCTGCTCCGATAAATAATGTTCTTTACTCCAGGATGTTGTATGCAAACAGCTTAATTATTTTTTTGCATTTGATTGCAAACGTTTGGTCAAATCCGTAAACATGAGGTGCGAAGTGATGATTATTTCCTGTTTAGAAAAAAAGTTATTCTAAAAAAAAACCAATGACAAGATCAGTGCAAACAAATAAACAAAATCTTGGCAGCTTAGATCATTTTCAGAGAAGTTGTTACGTTAAAAGTTAGGGCCGTTGTTGTAGGTGTGTTTGCTGATTCACCACTTTTGTTTCCAGTGTCATTCGCCTACGAGGTGTTTGCTTAATGATTTTGGCAAAGATCCATATTATTAAATTTGGTAAAAATTATCATATTGTTCTGAATGAATTTGTTACTTATATTTCTTGGGATTTTTTTTGCGCTTATGATACACAGTTCAGTTTATGACATCACCATGTAAATAAGGCTGTCATGGATGATCACTTTCGATTATATAACGTGGATCACGTCATTGACACTGAGACACTAAGATAACATCCTGTTATATTTCTGTCATATTTGTAATTGCGATTAAAGAAACAGGCAGAGTAACTGTTTCTGCAATATAAATAGACAGATAACTTGGTGTTTTTTTCGTATTTAGTAAAATTAATCTTGAAAGTTAATTGATGGATGTTTCAGGATATTATTTACAATAATAACAGAATCATAATGTAATGATGCCTAAGCTTAAAACATTTCTATGTTCCCCTAAAACCGCTCTAATGAGTCGTAATCTCGCAAACTTGAATAATTGTGGAGAAACACGCGGACAAAAAAGGGTCGTAGGTAAGGCAATGGATAGGGATGGGGTCGGCCACAAAAGGGACCTCAGTGTCGGAGGTCTTGTAAACAAAATGTAAAGGAAACGGTTTTTTGTCGGAGACTCGAATCGGGCGTCGTCGGCGAGTCCGGCGCGGGCGCAGGTAGGAATTTAAGAATTTCTCTAGCTGTGCTCGCTCGTACCGATATTATCTTGGTTACTTACAAGTACAAACGTTGCTATCTCCGAGCCAACTGTTTGCACAAATATGGACGACCTTCCAGCTTGCATACGTGACTGTGGTACGTGGTATATAAAACTGTATTGCCTTTTCTTGCTTTAGTTTCTGAGATTTTTGTACACGCAGGAATCCGGAACACTATCTTGCCATTTTTAGAATTACGACGAACTTCATGTTTGTAATCTTGTTGCGTTAAACTTTTTTCTAATGACCAGAATAATCCTTATCGTTATTATTCGAACAAAATGTTGCTTTTTTTTTCAATTAGTACACATTACTGTTTTTTGGCCAATTTCAAGTTGATGCAATCGATTCTATTAAAAAATGTCAAATTAGACATAACGACTGTTTTATGTTCAGTAGTTTCAGATAAACCAAACAGGTTTACTAGGTAGATACCATCTGTCCATCTGAATTGTGAGTAGTTGTCCTTGGTTGGAGGTCAACGGACATACAAAATTCACAGTAAGCTAGTCCCCTACATACACGGAGTCCCACACTGTATTTAATGCGATGTTACATTGTGCCAGACCCTGAATACGTTAAGGACCAGACAGGTCAACGCGTTTACACCTCTTTAATATTAATCGTGTTGAAAACACACACTTTTTCATTTGGGTCGTGTTAAAATTTTGACGGTGTTTGTCATCACTTTTTATGCTTGCTTTTGTTTTTGTTTTGTTTTATTTTTTATTCTGCATTTATTTTAGGGACTTTTGACGCACAGCGTATGCTAGTCCCATCGTACCCAAATACATTGCATCAAATTAACCTACAATGTTTGGGCCGTAACTTCGAACAGAACCTTCGCTTCGACACTATTCGGCTGGGATGTTTTAATAGTTTGTGGAATATACGTCAGTTCTGTTAAATTCAATGCCACTATTAAATTATTTCTTGAAGACTTATATCTCACACACTCTACTAATAAATTATGCAAGTCTTCAATAACCCCACACTCTTCACAATTAGGTAAAGTGGTTTTTTTAATCAAGAAGGCAATTCATTACATAGAATGTGACCAAATCTGGGCATTCGTGCAATAGTAGTTAATTTTCTACTTATGTTATTGTTCATGAACCAAGGCACACGAAACGGGTTACACTGGAGGGTTTTTGTTTCACTTTATCATTCCCTGTTTGACGTTTAAAATTTTAAGCAGTGTCAATATCATATCTACGATAGCTTCAATATTTATTAACGTTTAGGTACGTTATTTTTTATAATTCATCGTTTATTTGATTTAACTATCTACCTTCTCCTTCGTAATGTTCCAACGATGAAACTGCTTGTTTATAGCAATAGCAAAACGAGATAGCATCTACATTACGTTACGTGCCTTAGGAGTAAACACCTTTTAACTGCTTTACAACTTTGTATTAACTTACTAAGCAAGTAATATGAAACCCGCCAATGGTATTAATTAAGGGTAAGTTGTAAATTTGTTTTATCTTCGAAGATCACAATACCACAGAGCATTGTATTGGTGTTACTATTCTTAACAGACACTTTCATCTTTGTCATGTGTTAATACATTTGCTGTACCTAGTCATTGAATTATCGGCTGCATGTGAAAGCAACGTGGGTAATAATGAAGAAATTCTGAAACCACATGTTTTACCTCAAGCAAACTTTTTCAACATTATTTTCGTTCATAATTAACTATACACAATACACGTAGAGTTTTTAAAAGTAAATTGAAATGGTGTCGTACAAATGAAAAGCAGATTAAACTAAATATAATGGCTGAAAATCATAGAACTAAGGACTTTGGAAGCTTCTGGAAAAACACGAACAAACTTAACCCTAAGTCGAGCCTCCCCGTAAGTGTTGGTGGTAAACATGATCCCACGCACATTGCAAATATGTTTGTAAATCAATTTAGAGTGAACCCTGTAGTAAATCCGGCAGTTAATGTAATGCAAACGGTGACGGACACTGACGTGAGCATGAAGCTGGGAGTACAGTTCTCAGCTAAAGATGTCACAAATGTCATTAAAAGAATGGTTAGAGGTAAGTCCCCAGGACATGATCACCTCAGTGTCGAGCACCTTAGATACGCGGGTATACACTTGCCGAGAGTTCTGGCGATGTTCTTTAATCTGTGTATAGGACACGCCTATCTGCCCAGCCCGCTTATGAGAACTATAGTCGTACCTATTATTAAAAATAAAACCGGTGATGCTGCAGATCCCACCAATTATAGGCCCATATCCCTCGCAACGGTCATTGCTAAGGTGCTGGACAGTTTGCTGGATACATATATGGCCCCAAGAATTAGTCTGCATGATGCTCAGTTTGGCTTCAGGCCCGACCTATCAACAGAAAGTGCCATTATGTGTCTTAAGCGAACTGTCCGGTACTATACGGATAGGAAAACGTCTGTAAACGCGTGCTTTTTAGACCTATCCAGGGCATTTGACCTCGTGTCCTATGACCTTTTATGGGAAAAGATAAGAAGCGAGAGTAAAGTAGAAACTGAAGTTACTTATCTACTAAAGTTTTGGTATGAAAACCAAGTAAATAATGTTAGATGGGCAGGGAATCTCTCTGATGAGTATAGATTGGAATGTGGAGTGAGGCAAGGGGGAATCACTTCCCCGCGCCTATTTAACTTATATATAAACAAACTGATCGTTGAGCTCGGCAGTACTGGCATTGGCTGTCATATTGATGGTGTTGCTATGAACAACATCAGCTATGCGGACGATATGGTTTTGCTGAGCCCATCGATCAGTGCGTTGAGACGACTTTTGAAGTTGTGTGAGGTCTACGCGGTGGCTCATGGGCTTAGGTACAACGTTAGTAAGAGTGAGTTTCTTGTTTTCAAAGTCGGCGCCAAAGGTGACGTGAATGTGCCGCTCATATCACTGGAAAATACACCCTTAAACCGGGTTACAAAGTTTAAGTACCTGGGCCACTGGGTCACCGAGAACCTAAGTGATGACTTGGACGTAGAGAGGGAGCGCAGAGCGCTGTCTGTCCGTGGTAATATGTTGGCCCGCAGATTTGCACGGTGTACGCATGAGGTTAAAATGACCCTCTTTCGAGCCTATTGTCAAACTTTCTACACCTGCAGTCTGTGGGTCAAGTATACGCAGGGGGCATACAGCGCTCTGCGTGTCCAGTACAATAATGCTTTCAGAACGCTTATGGGGCTGCCGCGGTTCTGTAGCGCTTCGGGTATGTTTGCCGATGCGAGGGTGGATGATTTCTACGCAATTATCCGTAAGCGTTGCGCCTCTCTGCGGCACAGAACACGGGGTAGCTCCAACAGTATGCTGAGGGCATTATGTGAGCGGTGGGACTGTCCAGTGCTCGGCCGATGGGTGGGACTGCACACACACGTCGCAGCCAGATAAGTGGACAGATACAAATTGTGACTGTTTTATTTATTTATTTATCTTTATTTCGTCATTGTATGTGTACTAACATTAGTTTTAATAAGTTTGAATGTATCTACTAACAGTATGGATCTCGGTCTGCCAATAAATTATTATTATTATTATTATTAAGTAATTCGAACGTTAAAAAGTATGTAGACTTCAGAATTAGATAAGCCTAAGTCCTAAATTATCAAATTTGAACACAAAATGGGAAAAATTATTCCATTTGTTAAGCTAGATCAATATCTTTATAGGTATGTCTGCCTCTCAGATTATGAAACAAAAGTCAGATAGATCGTGCGGAACACTGAGAGTGAAGCCACACAAGCAAATACAAATTAAAAAACGAATACCTACAATTTGCTTCACGCTGTACTGACACGAGTCAGTACAGCACGAAGCGAAGCATTGTTAAAAAAAAAACAAATATTAATACAAATAAAAATTCAAAATCGAATAAGAACAATACAAATAAAAAATACGTACAAACGAGATTGTAGGTATTCGTTATTGAATTTGTATTTGCTTTTGTAGCTCCACTCTCAGTTTTTCGCACGGTCTATCTGCCTTTTATATGATAATCTGAGGTGTGCCTAATAACACCTAACTCATGTGTTATGGTACTCAGAAGGACGCTTCTGCCCATCCTCTGGTTAATATCCCT
The DNA here is from genome assembly GCA_947361185.1 of Charanyca ferruginea. Taxonomy (NCBI): domain Eukaryota; kingdom Metazoa; phylum Arthropoda; class Insecta; order Lepidoptera; family Noctuidae; genus Charanyca; species Charanyca ferruginea. The sequence continues at coordinate 21,244,997 of OX376058.1, read as the reverse complement.
CTGTCGCCTTCTACGACACCACACGGCTTACAAACATCTTTTCCCTAATCCCACCGCACAAACTTTCGTATTTACAATGTAGTAGAATAGGATTACGCGATTCATTCATGCACAATGTTGTATAAGAGCTATAATTAAACCGCTCCAAACGTCATAAAGCTAATGAAATGATGACCGGATAATTTAATTGTAAAAATGAATTATCTGACAGATAGGGACCTCTTATAAGCAGTGTTTAATCAACTGAATGCAGGAAGCCGGACATTTGTATACTTTAAACAAATCAATAAATTAATAATCAGTTGTATTCTACGGCCTCAGCTTGCACATAACAATTAGCTGAATGATGAAGCCGTATTTGTATTGGAACAATTGAATGCGTACAACTGGACAATTATGCCAATCATGCGTCGCAACGCCGATGCATTTCAATGCAAAACAATACCGGGTACCAATCGCCACTGACAATCTAATCAATAAATAATTTAAATAATTTTGTAGAACTCATAATAGACGGGAGTAGGTTCTTACACGAAATACAATGTCTCCCAAAAATATCGTATGTTATCGTTGGGCACGAGCATGCTGAAGTATTTCATTTACGAATTGAAAATACGATAATCTAGCAATTTGGATAAAGTATTCGATTTTCGAATAGAAAAGAAGAAAGGTTGGTGACACACACACCAGTCAATTGGTGTACTTTTTATGAGCTGACAAAATACAATTCCCATAGATTTTGTATGGCAATTTATACTTATGACGTCACTTGTAGGTTGTCATTTGCCAACTCAATTGACTAACTATTTATTGATTTGAAAGCAACAATAAAACGAATTAAACAGTAAATTAAAAATTAATCGAATTTTCAGGGCTAATCAAATGTGTTTTTAGGAGAGTCCTGTTTTGGAATTATTAGTTAATGGTTGACACCTTGACCTAATTAGAATAACGACTATCCTATAGCAATTTGGTTAAATTGTATACGACAAGCACAATTAACAACACCCATTGATATGAATAAAACCTTCAAACTGAAGAAGATTAAATGCAAAATTCGATAGATATTTAAATTCAAAATAACGGTTTCTTTTTCAATTTTACTTTAAGCCGCGCGCTCGCGCTAAGCCACAGGTCCTTTACATGACACACCTGTTAAACGCAAATTAATTAACATGGCAGGATTCGTCCTACTGACATAATTTCCGTCAATGCCAATGCGCTCGTAAAGATAATATTGCAATTCACTGCCGCAGTAAAAGTAATGTTCGTGAGTCACTTTTTATTGTAAATTAAAATTAAATAGGAATAGTATTTTTCCTGTTATAAATCTATCCGATGCACGACCAATCGAATTCCCGCATAAAAGCAATCCCGCATACAGTAGAACATAGTGTAGTCCGTCTAGGACACGTTTCCGCAACCAATGGAACACGTTTAGCTAAAGTTTGGTTCAGGTCTTTGAACTATAAAGTCTGGAACTAAAGTTCAAAACATCAAACCGTTGGTTTCAGCTTATATAACCAATGATTCCAAATATTTGCCTTTAATTCTAATAATACATTTATTATCTTCCGTATTCCGGCATTTCTTGCCAGTCTATCGAGCCGAAAGATACGATGATGTTTACAATGCGCCGACAAATTTGGACGCGGTTTGTCCCACTTTTCGTCCCAACTATACATAGCTATCTGACATCGCTAACCTGAGCATGAAAACATTCTCACAATTTGCGGAGATAAGTGATCTAGCGAGTGGTGAAGGTAATGAGAGTGCTATGGGCTCGGTAGCCAAAGCTCGTGGTAAATGAGCGGCATAAGACGGGAGTAATGATGCGGATCACTCTCTGTCACGAGGCGGGTTTTCATCTCCCTAATTTGAAAGGACGCCGTTTATTTTTTCCGCTGACACACTGATCTCGCAAAAATGTGCACGAATTTTTGCGGTCGCACATGGCAGGCATTCGACCGAAAGTGAAATATAAATCGCAGCCAAGTGTAGTGTTATCAAAATAATATGCCGTAGATTTTACGGATAACAACACGAAAAGCGTAAGTACTTGAACGTTTCATATCGTTTAAGATCGCTACGAATCGATTAAACAAACACATTTGAAACGTTCATTTGATATGTCTTACTAAACAGAAATGACAGTTATATGAGACTTAATAAGTGGGCATTAAAACGAACGAATTCGCATAATTATTACCACCTCAGTAATAAGCTCGAGGAGTAATTTGAGTAATTACGGTGTATGAAATTGTAATTGTGAAATCAAAATGTCTGTAATTATGTTAGAACATTTTTTAATCACACAAGACTATTTTTAAATCTTTCGAAATACCTACCACGTTTATCTCCCAAGATTTATTATGAAAGAGGAAGATATTGCTGTAAAGGTTACCAATGCTGAAAATCTATGGAACAACATCACAGAAACACCAGTGTTTATGACAGCTATTGATGTTTGGTTTTTGATCCTGAACAGGAATACAAACTCATTAGTTGCGTGTACAGTCGAAGCAGCTATTCGGTAAACAGGCAAACATATGAAATTCTACTTTTCAAGACACTGCCAATAATTATTTTTATTTTATGTGTAAAAATTTTGTAAGCATAAAAAGGGAATCGTAGAATCACTCAGTACTGTTTGTAAGCACATAGATGTAAGTTAGAAACCTGTGTACCAAATACCTCGTTCTACTGTACACAAACACACTATAAAAAAACTATAGCCTCAATTTCTGATACCCATACAAAACTATTCAAAGTGCGGTGTGAATTAGGTTATAAAACCTAAGGAAGCAGCACAAAGTTTTACGTTGTTTGTTGAAAACGAAATGCTCATAAAGTTTTATGTTCGGTATTAAAGAAAGTAAATAAAGTGGTCGGCTGACAGTTTTGTAATAGTACAGTCGAACAAGCTATTTAGTTTATAAGCAAAAATATTCATTTTTCTACTACACTCACAATTTAATTTTTATTTTTTTTACCTTGAGCACGTATCCCTGACACACACGGCTACACATCAAGCTATACATTTCCATTTTAAGCGGACCTCCCATTGTATGTTAATTCTGTACAATGTGAGATCAGCTTGTACTGAAAATGTATAGCTTGATGTGTAGCCGTGTGTACCAAAAAATAAAATCAAATATTGTGAGTGTAGTAGAAAAATGAATATTTACAAATATTATAATATTTACCTGTAAACCAAATAGCTTGCTCGACGGTACAATAAAATTGTGACGTCATAATAAAATGTACAATAGGCACATTTTAAAATTGGATGCGCTGATTTCGTAAACTTCAGGTCGTTTAAATTACAAGGCTTATGTAATCAGGTTATGTAACAGTTGTTCATGTGTATCGTTGCACTGAATAATGCTCTAAACGTTTGTAATGACTACTGAAGCGTTATAAGCTAAAGAAACTGATTTTTGCGATACAGAATGATTTTTGAGCAAAAACATTGTTTCTTTTTTTTACTGAGAGTAACTGAACAAAAAAATATATATTTGACAGATGATTTTGCACAGTTTTTCCGAATCGGTTATGTAAGAAATATTAGCAAGTATTTTCTGTTTAAGGTCACTTTACTTCTTAGAATTTTGCTAGGTAAGTGCAAGCTACCAAGTACCTAAATGAAATTCATAATAAATATAAAATATGTCTACTTTTAGAGGAAATATCAGCAGTGTATCTTTCATCGCGTCTATAAAACTTGCACATTTAAGACCTCAGTCGTGTTCTGTAAGTAAATGTCGATGCAAACACTAAACGTCTCGATATAAAATCGAATGGCTACACTTTAATCGATTCTATGTTTATTGCAGTTTCCAATTCGATTCTCGATATTGGAAAGCGAGAATTAGTATGATTGGAGAGCTGTTGAGCGTGGGTGGTGGGACCAGTATTGTTGTGCCCAAGTTCTAGGGCTTAGAAATAAACCTTACAAAAGCAATTATCAACAGAGCATACCTAGAGGCTGGTCGAAGACTGTGTCATCTTCTGTAGATTCTATTGATATTTGATACATCAAAAAAAGAAAAGAAAAGTTGTTTACTTATTGGTCAAAGTGGGACTCAAAAGAGTGTGTCTAACATTACAATAAGAACGTATGGAGATTCCTTTGCGAACCCCGTTAAATTTCGTAAAACAAATACAAAATAAATTGTAATTTCAACAAACCAAGTTAAAGGCTGGAACTTAAGTGCCAACTAGTTACAGCTCTATACTTTGTTCGTGTAGTTTTGCCAGCAATCAGTTCTGCTCACCCACGCACGGCGTAGGCGTTATGTCCCTTAAGAAACAAGCCCTACGAACATATTTAACTGTCCTGAGGCGAAGCACTTGATATTATTTACGGGACACGCATCATTTTAAATGGTGGACAACTTGTTTAAATTGTAGATACGTTTTTATCTGCATAGTAAGTAATTCATTTGCGTAATTGTACTAGCATAATCAAAAAAGGTCTGTCTTATTGATTGAAGTTTTCTGCCTTCACTTAATGCTCTCTTGGACGCCAAGCCTGAATGTGATGTGTTCGCGGACGAATGGAAGGTCTATGGAACTTGTCAGTATGTTTGGAGTATTGTGAGATGAGCGGGTGAATGTCGTTAAGGATATAGGTATATGAGTCTGTCATTGGCCAATGGCCGTTTTATGAAAAAAAAAATTGGTTGTCTGTAAAGTCGGTGTACGGACGATAGTTTTACGTGATAACGTCATAAAGAAACATAATGGCTAACATATTTAAGTAACATAAGCAAATAATGGCTTCCGTCGAGGTGGGTGGAGCTTATTGCTTGGGCCGATCGTGCCTCTCTATCGCTTGTCTCTCGCTTGCACGCTCAGGATTAGGCGGAACGTGACACTTTTTCGTGCGTGCAGCCGGTGTTCATCGATTTATAAGACGTTATCACGTCAATCAATCAATAAATAAATTGAAAGCACTGATCACCAACATTGCTGCACGAATCGTATTTAAGTTATAACCAATAAATAGGTGCCTTAGGTATGTAGAATATCTCCCAGAGTACCAGTATTTTAGCGTGTAGATAATTATGTATAATTTAAATTGATACATTGTGTTATGTTATAGATGAGCTATCATATTTATATGAAGGAAACGTCATCGATGCAACATCACGATAATTGTATCGTACTTTCAATCACTTACTATGACACATAAGAACGCCCACATATTTATCAACCACGTATCGTTGAGTAATATAAATATAAGGGGCTCGTGGCTCGTGCGGATCGATCGGTCAAAGTTAAGCTTGCCTCGGTCGGTCCGTAGATGGGTGACCATCAGAGATCGACCGTATCTCGGAAAGCACGTACAGTCGTTGATCCTGGCTGTCATTCATAAATCTTTGACAGTCGATATGGGTAGTATGGAACCAGACATTTTGACAACCAGTCTTATACCAAGAGGTATCGTGTTACCCAGTAACTGGACTTTTGGGGGTCGGACAGGCAGTCGCTCTATGTAAAACCCTAGTGAGCCTTAGACTGGAAGACGACACCTACAAAGTTGAGAAAAGGCCATGCAGATGATGTATCGTTAAGTAACACAAATGTCTCAACGTCACTAGAGGATATGCCATAAACTTGTGTTAGCACAAGTTTACGGCATATCTTCAGGCTTCAATTAACCGCGATAGAAATTACTAGTTGGTGACAGGACGTTCACCGTAAGTACTGTCAGTAGATCGGTAATATGGTGACGGTATAAATACAAACAATGCTTGTCAAGCAGTGCCGTGGAATTGGTGGAAAGACGACGCTTCTCTGATTCTCTACACGACCATCGAGATATTGTATTCCTTTGGAGATTTTTAAGGTTCCGTATGTCATCATCTGCCTAGCCTTTTCCCAACTAATAATAAAATAGAAAATCTAAAGTATTAAACTGAAAACAATAAACAAAAACCTAACACAATAAAGCATCATAAAATTCGTCCACATCGCCGTCAACTGGAAATGTACCCAAGAGACTGGCAGCATTGCCACGTTGGATGGCAATGCTTAATCTCTGACCAAGGTAAAAACCAGCTCTTGAGTCTTGGGAAGTGTCAACCAACCTTTTGGATATTTCCTTAAAAAGAAGATGTGCACTCGGACCCCACGACCCGAGGGTTTCAACCCCAAACGGCTCGAAAATAACGTTCGAACCAAGGTTACTATACTTTCGCCGTTTGAGGTCTTCTGCAGCCGCAGCAGCAGCACCAGCACGGGATGCTGAACTAGGAAGATGGGATGGCGCAAGAGTATCGACGCACGTAGTGTCCCACACTAAAGGCCTACCCAACTTCCAAGGAAATAGAGACATGCCGTCCGGTCTCTTGCCATCGTCGCGTGCCAAGCCGTTGGGTTCTAAGACAGCTTTTTTTTATTAGATGTTACTTGGGGTCGGCGCAACATGTTTTCTTCTTCCATTCCGTCCTGTCCAACGTCATGCTTTTACTGATTCCCTTTTTATTCATATCATTCTTCACACAATCCACCCATCTTTTCTTTGGTCTTCCTCTGCCTCTCCATCCATCCAAATTAATATTCATAGCTCTTTTGGTCACATGAGTTTCGTCTCTTCTCTTCACATGCCATTCACATTTTTGTTATTATGAGTTAAACCAACTAAATACTCTTTCATGCAAGGGGTGCCATTATTTTTTAACCGACTTCAAAAAGGAGGAGGTTATCAATTCGAATGTTTACATTTTTTTTTTAAGTTTGTTCGGGCGTAACTCTGTAATATATAGACGGATTTGCAAAATTCTTTTTTTGTTCGAAAGGGGTTTATTCCGGGGTCCATATTGGCTCACCTAAAGTTCTTTACCCGAAATTGTACTTCCTAAGGATTTGTAATCCGAATGATCACTCTTCCTAAAATTATTCATCCTAAAGTATTTATTCATACTATTTGTAGTGCTACCGGCGATGTTCATAACACTCATGTTTCCGAAAATTGTAATTAATAATATCATTCATGTAAATATATTTAAACTCCTACTGTTTTTTATCATAACGCTTCTGCCCCTAAACATAATTACCATAATATTTTCACTCATACTCGGAAAGAAACATTTATCAAGTGTAATAAAAATTATATGTGGGTAGAAGATGATATTTATGGTTTTAATTTGAGGGTATGATTATTATTTGGGGGTATGCTTTACATAACGTACAGAGTTTGTGTCTATTGCTAAGTTCAAACCTACTGCGCGTGCGTGCAAGCAAGCATGCAGCATGCAGCAGGCATGCAGCATACAAGCAAGCATGCAGCGCGCAACTGCGCAAGCAAGCATGCAAACAAGCAAGCATGCAGCGTGCAAGCAAGTATGCAGCGTGCAAGCAAGCATGCAGCATGCAAGCAAGCATGCAGCATGAAAGCAAGCATGAAAGCAAGCATGCAGCGTGCAAGCAAGCATGCAGCGTGCAAGCAAGCATGCAGCGTGCAAGCAAGCATGCAACATGCAAGCGAGCATGCAACATGCAGCAGGCATGATTTCTGTCACGGCTCCGGCGTTGCGGGGCTCCGGCGGTCCCACGCGAGCTCATCGTCGCAGATGGTATTCACGCTCACCACCGCAGCTTCGGCTTACTGGCCGGCTTCGCCGGCCAGCCTCAGCCGCGGCGGCGGGCGTTAAAACCACCTGCTCCTCAGCTCGCGGGCCGCCTCGCCCCTCCGCGCCTACGCAGATTTAAATTATACTCTAGGGGTAGGGCAGACAAGACTACGTGAAGTCGGTTTCGCAGCGATTCGTTTTTGTCATTAACTTTTGTGGCACAACATATTCACTTTTAAGACAATATTTTAGTTATTGTCTATTTATATATATTTTCGTTGAAATAAATTCCATGGATAAATACACTGAACAATCAATATTCGTTAAAAAATAATTCTACTGTTTGAAAAGTTTGTTAAACAAAAAAATGTGAATAAAAATTCATTGAATTGTGTTTCTGTGAAATATGTTTCTTTGAAGTAAATAGTCTTTGAAACAATAATAGTCGAAATAAAATTACAAGAACCAAATATTATATGAAACATTTTCTGGAAAACGAAATTCTATGAAATTTCTGTCTGCGAAACAAGGGGACACCGTTAAACATGTTATGTGAAAATAAAGTTTCGCAATATTAATGTATATAGTACTGATTATTATGAATAAAAGAAATCTAAACAAAAAAGATATAACTTTCAATAATAGTGTAAAAGAAGGTTATGTTGAGAAAATAAAGGAAAAGAAATAAAAGTATAATAGATGTTTATTGCTACTGACATTATGAAGTTGAATGCTTCGGATTATGAACATTAGAGACAGAGTAGTTAGGAATTGTGATTGTTAGGATGAAAAATGTTAGGAAGAACATTTTCGGATTTCCAATTATCGGAGTTGAAAATTTAGGTGAACTTTGGCGCACCCTTTATTCCGAAATGGTCCCATATAAATTTTATCAAAATTGATACAGCCCTTTTTGAGAAAATCACCAAATTCCCAAATAAATTACTTAGACGACGTTTTAGTTTCTTCAATCTTTGGAGGACTTACAATCTTTTTTAAGTGTATCGCCGTTTCTTAATGGTTTTGGATGTAAGGGCAACACTAAAAAGACAAAAATATTTTTCAAAAAAAAAGAAAACCGCCTCAAAAACTAAAAAGTGATCAATCAATAACTTTAGCACAGAACACACATTAGTTTACTTTCGGAAGTCGGTGGCAATACAAAACAACAAACACAAAGCCACCGCCACCGACTTCCGAAAGTAAAGTAATGTGTGTTCTGTGCTAAAGTTATTGATTGATCACTTTTTAGTTTTTGAGGCGGTTTTCTTTTTTTTCTAAACAACAATGCACGTGGTTTTCGAGCCAACATTTTTCATACTCAATTATTATTTTAATTACAATTGTCACTACACGCGTGAACTACATCGTTAATTAGAACACTGAAACGCTACATGATTACACTAATTAACACAACTACGAGTACACTTACTTCTAACTAATACCAGCAATCAAGCAAGATCACCTTCAACGCGTAGCAAGATCAAGAACTACTTACCGGAATATTATATTACATAAAGAGAATAAACAAAACTAAAATAGCTCACGGTTCTCCATACATTCACCAAAATATGGTTACAGGAGCAATATAGCTTCTTTCAACACTAAGTTCGTGCGTATTGTTTATGCATGTGCCGAAATGTTATTTACCAAAGTGTAAACAAGTTTAAGATGATCAACTAAAAGGTACTTCTATTACCGGGAAGGGAAACTAAATGTTTCTATAAGCTACGAATATGTTTACAAGAAGGTTAGCGTACGCGTAAATATAAGCGCACGCGCACACTGTAAAGTATCCTTGACAATAACCCAAAATAATAGGCAGTGCATGAAGTCTAAGCTAATTTGGGAACAGTTCAGAGTGAATGGAACGAAGTACTCTAGCTATAATGTTTGAGCGAGTTGAAACTCGTTCGCGTATTTGTGAATAAGACTGAACTATTTCATACGTAACAAAAAGACAATGTGAGTGTACACAATAGACAGCATAAAAATGCAAACACTGCAAATAATGAAACAAAAACAAAAAATATCATTCCCGCAGTGCTATTCTGTTACAATCTCCCTCGGTGAACACCTAGGTGAAGTGAGCTGCCATCCGTTACGATGCTAGGGATTGTCAAAGCAGGCGGACGGATGACAACTCACTTCACCTAGGTGTTCACCGCGGGAGATAGTAACAGAATAGACATACTGAATAGTGTTTTTATAATATTTTGGGGAAGGACACACTACACCCAAACAATAAGTACTCACCATTTAAATACAAAAATATCAACATATTTTACCCCACTCATCTTTCATACACTCCACCATAAAAAAATATCAATCGACCTCCCCACACCGATACTATAAACATCTAATTTTATTTTACGACCAAACATTAGGCGACACAAATAAATAAATAAAACATGGCAATAAAAATAATGTCTGTTTGAAGACTGACATCCCTTACAACCCTTCCTGGTATAATGTCGTAAAAGGGATGAACTATGTCACCGAAAAACTCGTTGATGTCGAAATGACAATTGATTATGCCCGCATTTTGGATAACCGTCACTGTCAATTGGGTTATTGATTAATGCCAATAAGTTTTGCTTAGCAAAAGAAAAACATGCCATTACTCGTATGAACAGTTATAAAATAATTACATGTTTCTTCGCGGTAGCTGTTTCAAAATAACAATAACAAGCAATCAATCGTAATATTTCTTACACAATCTTGATCAAGAAAAGTAAAATGGTAGAACATTCCATATTTTTCGAGTAGGTACATACATCCTAATTACATCCTTGTTACTGGGGCTTAACAAGAAAACATTGCACTGTATTTTACCTTACGATGTACTGTCGACCCGCCTACCCGTCTTACCACGACCATATTGAGAAAATCAACGTTCTATGCGTGTTTGTCTACTTAAAGCACATATTTCTGCTATCTACGCGAATATGTTACTGTATTTGGTCGCTAACGGTTAAAAATAACTTACAATTTACGTATTCACACACACATTTTATGCATATTTATGCAAAATAGATCTAGAATTCTGTTTGACATTTGTATCTAAACTTTCAAAACCATTTTTATCAGATCAGGAGACGGATTTTCATTCCGGAAAATCATAAACTTCCAAAAGAACATCCAATGACATGACATAGTAAAATAAACTTCGCTTTAATATCTTCTCGTGCAACTTTAATGAAGAATAAAAACTCACCCACTCCTCCGATGTTTATTGACATAAACAAGAGAATCAATGCATCGGTATGTCTGTCTGATTAATCGTACAACAAGCACGACAGATTGATTGTCATCGGATGACAATATTCGTCTAACGAGGCGATCAATGGCTGCGCTTCTTACATTCCTCACATACAGTTTATAAAAAACTATGAGCTATTGGTATTTTAACACCAAGACTACTTAGAACTAGTTTCAAAGAATACTCTTTTAAAGTCTTAAGCTTTCAACAAACGTTGAAATGTTAAGTTTGATTAGTTGTTGTCATTGCATTAATGACCTTCAGTGTCTTATCACTACGTTCTTGATTTTATTATAATTATGCGTACGCGATACGATATCACATTTTGTTCGAAAGGAAACGCATAATCTAGGTCACACATTTTGTTTACACAGCTGTTAATTTTGTTACAGCTGTCAAAATTTGCATGTGCAAAGAATTCGTTAAAGCCAATGAATTCCAAATTATAAAATTGACACATGTTTGAATTTGCAATTTCCATGAAAATAAGATCAAAATAGCTTCCCATTATTGATGTCACTTGTATAACATCATTTATTAAAACATTACACGTCACACATCACATAAACAGCTATTTCAGAGTTTAAACTACAAAGATAGACATCGCACCTTATAACGAACTAGACGAGAATTCTCACTGGTTTTAGTCAGCAACTAAAACTTGTCACGTCTGTGCGCCGCCTTAAACGACACGGAAGGAGTTTCTTCCCAACATGGCCACGGCTGGGATTAGTGGCTAGGAAACAGGTCCACTGGAACGATAATAGTGGTCGTAATAAGCTGAAATAGCTGTGTGCGTGCTAGCAGCCAACATTAGGGGGTCCGACGACCACTTACGATACCGCCTAGCAACTGTATGATCTATGAGTGGAATATTTTTGCCTATGACTATCTAATCTTCGACTTTTAATTCTATTCAATAACTTGACAGTGGAAGGGATACCAGAAATTGACAAAAAAAAGGTGAGGTGGTGTTAGAATGAACAAAATTGAATGAACTTAAATAATGTACTTATATGCAAACATTTCAATTGAAATTTAATATTTTTTCTTAAAAACACGATATACACTATTAAAAATGTATACACACACATCACACCCATCTATATCTTTACACTATATGACAAAAGTAAAAAAAAGTAAAACAATATGATTTTTATTATGTTTCTATTAGAAGAAAAAGAAAGGAAAATACTTTTACTAACAATTATTAATTGTTCTTATATTCCACATCTTACAAACGAACAATTAAAGTGTTATTTAAATTAAACCATAATTATCATTCGTTCTTTACGCAAAATCGTTCGCTATCCCAACACTAATAGTTTTAGTATGGTATCATTATTATTCTTTGAACTGCCAAGTTACTGAATACATATAATTAAAAGTCGAAGTATAGACCGTACTTATTTTCTAAATTTCGCTTCAAACAGTGATTGTGTTTTTATACAATATCGTTTGTAATAGACTGGTTTCTCTAATATCTAACCCTGCAGAAGACCGGTTAGGTTAACAACATTTGTTGGAATTAATTTACATCTTAGATTTGATTAAATGTCATTTCATACAAATTCTGTTCCGCTTATGATTATAATTATCTACCAGTGCCATTCTGTGAAAATCTCTTTCGGTTCATTTAGGAGAAGTGCCCGAGATGCTCGAGGGTGACAGCTCACCTCAAGCTTACCAAATAGTCCGGCTGATCAATAGTGACTATTGACATTTGGTAAAACAGGCCCAAAGTCACGTGACCAACCTATCATAATCACGAGCAAATCATCATAATTACATGCCACACACGGCGTAGTAATCAACATGTTCTCGATTTGACCCTTAACCCCTTTCGCTAATTATTTCTAGAATGATTTCCTGCTACATTTTCAAAGGAAACTATAAAACTTTGTACGGAATCTTACTATAAATTAAACTCATTGTATATCGGCACTTCAAAGGTTTTACAGAATTGAATTACTTTCAGCTATTCGAACGACTAACATTAAACTGAGGTTAAAACTAGCGCAGTCTTATTTCGACGCTAAATTAATTAACATTAAGTACTTAATATATTTCATTCAATGAACGCTAAGACTTGTATGAGGCGAAAATGGCGCCAGAATTATCATGAGTTACATGTAAAAACAAAACGTAATCACGTGTTACATCGACTTTGATCTACACTATCAACTGGCATAGTTAACGGATAATTTATATTACCTACCTCTTAATTACCACTATTTTCCTATTACGATCAAGCTTACCGCAAAGAAATATTCAAGTCAATATAGACCTTACAAATTTAAATATAAAGGCTTTAATTTAATGCATGTATTTAGCCTATAAATCAATCGAGGACAGTTTCGGTAAATAAATGGCAAATTTTAACCGGCAGGCAACCGTTTGATATCGCCATTCGGCGCCGAATCTACAGAAAACGGGGCCAAATGTAGTCGTCATTAGCACTTATTGGCTATAAAATTGATAAATGATAAAGCTGCGACTGCGATGTTTGGTCATAGTTAACATCTGAGTTATTAGTTTCGAAAGTGGGGGCCAGAAGCGTCTGGCTGTTGAAGTGGTCTTTGTTTGAACTTTTTTGTGAGCACTCGACTGTCTTCATTAATCTATCAAAGAATTCTTTGTCAGTCACCCTGGGAAAAATATGAAATACTAGATAACTCTGTGTTTTGAACTAACCATGTGTACTCAAATGTGTGATTTGGTGATACAAAATCAATATTTGTCGCCTAAAAGATAAGTATCGTTATCATTTGATAAGTGAGGTCACAACAGCCGCATAGCGTTTAACTTGAAGAATATTTTGGCGCATTTAAATGATTCGGTGTTGCATAATATTGGCGTAGATATTTATCTCGGTATCTATTTTAGTATTTAAGTATTTGCAGATATTTAATGTGCACTTGTGTGTGTGATAACAAGATTGTATTGTTTGATATTTGTGGAGGCTCAAATTTCCTATATATTTTTTATCTCGCAATGTTTCCATGCCAAAACTTGTTCCCAAACGGCAACGTAGTGCATCGGAAGATTTCCACGTCTAACAAATTACGTTCGCAAATCAACTCATGGATACAAGATCCACTATTGTAGTAATGGTGGGCTCTAGTTATAGTGGCGCGGTGTACCTAATTCCTTGCCCGTGCGCCAAATGTACCTAGAGGTGTGAGCCGACACACAGCAATTTACACTCCAAATGTTTACACAGTCGAGATAAGGCTTTATCAGTGAACCGTCAACAGCGATATCTGTTCGCGTACATTTATCATATTATTAATTAGTTTGTCGTTCTCATGAATATAATGAGACATCAATGGAATCAATTACAAGTAGCCAAAGGTGCACAGTGGCTCCGGTTATCAAGAAACGTGATTTGTGATATGTTGAAAGATAAACCAAGAAATATGATTAATTTTTTTGTTAAGCTTTTGTATTATTTTGTAAAGTTACTGGAAAATGTTATGGAGGTTGGAACAGATGATCGGTTAATTGAAATACATGAGTGGATCCATAAATTATGTGATTCCCGAACCTCAGTTCCTATTGGTTGATGGCAGCAACTGAGAAGTCTAAGGGTGACATTCCACCGAAGCGGAGAGGTAGATTTTTTTTTAATAAAGTACCAATTTATTTAAACTGTTCTGTTGCACTCAACAGTCATGATCTTATTGGTTATTTTTTCCCCGCTCCGTTAACCTCCGCTTAGGTGTAGTGTCTCCCTGAAGCGGTAGAAGTCTGACATATTCGTACAACTTCCCACAACGTAGGGCCTCTCCCACGGTATAAAATGGATTATCACTAACTCATTGGTGACTCAATCAATCGCTGATAATCAGTAAAATCAGCTATTTCCATAGTAACCAGCAACATTTCTGATCTATTGACCAAACTTGAATGCCATGAATGGTCTGCGCGATTCCTCTTTACGTCAGTTACCAGGTAGATTGAGTTATTATCGTCACTGCAGTTACCATGGGGTTGCGCCAACGCATACGATATGCCTAATAAGGGCGTGACGTAAGTACACAATTTCATGTTTTGTTTCACATTCCTCGCTGTTTTAGTACCTGACGTGCGCTTGTGACGTAACTGACATCACGCAATTAACTTTATAATTGAACTGTAAACTTAAAATAGGATTTGGAAAGCGGCTACTAGTATCTAGGGTAAAAAAAAAGTATTATCGATTCCAACGAAAAGATAAGAATAGATTATTTGGGTGGTTTGGTAGGTTAGTTATGCGTATCGTTTTTGGAATAACGTACTTTGATATCAATGCGATAGTACTGCAGAAAAATAGTTTTTGGAACTATATTCTATTGAAGTCGTCTATACCGAATGGAGTAAATAATAATAATAATAATATGTGGGGACATAATCACACTCGGCCATCTGACCCCAAACTAGGGACACCCTGTATTATGGGTGTCAGACAGCTGATATACATACACATATACATTTTAAATACATACATATATAGATAAACAACACCCAGACACAAGGCAAACACAAGTGCTCTTCACACATATATTTACCCTGGGCGGGAATCGACCCCGTAGTATGTAGGTACTGTGAAGGCTGCATGAGTTTATGATGCAATAGCCATTAAATAATAAACTCTATGAGAGAACACTCAGCAATCTTCTAGAAAAAGTTCCAATCGTAGATTTGTATTGTTTTATACTATGACAGGAGACTGTCAGACCCCCGCCGTCTGAGCACGGTCATGTATTTCACTTATAACTAATATATTATCATAATATAGACTTCTAACAGTTCTCCTACGTCTCATTTAACGTAGCTAGTAATCCCGGTCCTCACAGTACCTACTAATTCATATATTATGTTGGAGGTAATAAGTAGAACTACCTAAATAGAAATAATAAACCACCTTTTGTGCCAACAGACTAAAACGAAATAATTTAAGAACCATAATATAAGGTTTATTACAAGCATTACACAAACCTTTAAAATTACAAATAGGTACCTACTTATATTATTAGAATTATAAGAAACATGATACAGAAAATAATATCTATTTATGCAAACATCAAGCCGACAGTTCTGTGTGCTTACCTACTCACACATAACTTTACAAACAATAGCATTATTCCTTTGTTTTCTGTTGGCGAGATGCACCGACGCATCGCCCAGTTTATTTAAAATGATGGCAATACTACTTATCATGTTCCACAATCGTCTGGCAACAATTACAATAGCTTCTACGACGCCCAATCGTCGTATAATGGTCTATGGTATATGACTCTGTGACCCATTAAAGCGGCCGCACCTTTACTAGAGATGTCCTATTTACGCACCTTAGTGAATAAGCCCATTGGATACAAAATCAGTCACGCGTTGCGTACACGGTACAGCACTTATTTATGTGTCAGATCGCTTTTCTGTCATACATTGCTGGTGACATTTCAATTTGGATATCTACAGCATGACATGACAGGTAATGTAAGGGTATTCAATTTAATTCGTCGGCTGTTTAGTTTGAAATTGGATAATTATTTAAAACTAGCTGTTGACTGTATGACTGTATACCCTATAGCTATTATTTTAAATTACACCGAGGATGTCATTTAAGTTATTTTAGAACTTTTTTGTGCAGTAGCAGTTCCAAGGTCTAACAAAGAAGGCTCATAGTCAAAGGTGACCTTAAGAATGGATGACCATCATCGAGATAATCGCAAAAAAATCAAAATTATATAGAAGCAGCAAATTCTCTTAACAATGAACTTAACTAACAATGAATTTAAGATACACCTGACACATCACAAGAACAAAATAGTCTTGGTTTATGTCATTTTAATGCTTCAACATTGTGAATTTGAACATCATCTTGGGATCAAAGGTTACAATTCAATGCAATAGCAATAAACTATTCAAATAATATTATTATAATATATTCCCATTAAACATCCAAGAAATCCACACGACTATTTTATTACACCAACTGATAAACATGAAAGCAAAATAATGATTCTTAGGGCAGGTCTACCTCACTTTCAGCGTTATGAATGATTTTTCAGCGTAAATTAATCACATGCATAGCTATTCATGTTCCAAACCTGGTGTCATCACTAGAGATCTAACGGGTACTGAAAACAATGGCTCAATGATAGAACATAGAACCCACTTATGCTTCGTTAATCAGATTAGATATGCCTGCTGCTACGATTTCGTAATTATACATTGCAACACACCTACAGAATATTGTACCCTACTTTATCCTACTTGACTATTTAAACGCGAAAGTTTGTGATGGATGAATATTTGTAACTCTTTCACACTTAAATGAATAAGAAAATTGATCTAGTTTAACACGTAGGATTTTTGATTATTTTTATTCCATTTTGTGTTTTCGTGAGATAATACACACATCCACACTGTCTAGGGATATTTGAAAATTTATGAAACTGTCTTTACTCTTACAAGTAAACAACAAGACAACTTTCATAAAAGTTATTTGTGCAATCGCGACAAAAATGAAAATGGTGCTACCAACGTTATTTTTGAAAATGGTACAGGTAGGAAGAATAATGATTGCTTTAGGTTGAGTATGTTCCAAAAAAACGTTCCCAACTACAGTTCCGATGAATATTACTATAATTTTTCAAAAGAAAATCATCTGTCTCGCGATCAGTACCATTTTCAAATATCCCTAGACATTTCATAAAAGCAGGTGAGAGTAAAAGATAAACCGAATGCTTGTGTTTTGATTCAGAAAGTAATAAGTTTAATACGTTTACCCTTGACTCTTGTTATACTGTCTGCATTCTATTATTTGCATATAAATATATCTCTTATTCAATGTTTATTTTCGCATTTGAATTTATAGTTTTTACAATATTTACGTCTAGAAATTTGTATTTCGAATTCTTGCCTGACATCATCAGTAGTATGTACCTATTTGCGTCTGTGGCGTGCAGTTGAAGAAGCTCATATTCAGCAGTTAAGACGCTGGTAGAACTTCAGACCGATGGTGATAACGGTTCCAATGTTATTTTATTATCTGCCACTTCTTCCACTGCTGTGAATTCAGAAAGTTATTGTTCTAAAACAAGTTGAAAGTTATTGTGCACGAAATTTTTCCTGCGTAAGATGTCTAAAAGACATCAATCGACAACAATATCTTGCTTGCAAATATTTCCTCCATTAATTATTCTTAAACGTTGCACAGTAGAGGTAATTTAGGTAGTTAAATATAATTCACTATCTTACAAGCCAGATAAATTATTAACAATCACGTTTACATCTCATGCTAGTTACGACGATGACGTGAACTTGAGATAATTCAATAACGAATTAAAAACGAGAACATCACACATAATTATTAGATACAATAGAAGGTAAGTCACTTCATAATATTGCTAGTGAATATTTACTCATTGCTACAATACAATATATAGGTTTACAGTCCAAGTCGTTGTTGTGTGACCACTGGGGACACGAGATAACAATACCGGTCCATATTAATATCTCGACATACTCCTCTATACACAATTGTATTTATTACTGACCAGTGGGACACTCGATATGGCCAACAACTGGGCCACATTTTAAAAGAATTTTGATCTACTTTGAACAAAGACTGAAGCTAACAGATTGCAATCTGCATTACCTGACATTATTCATCGCATGAAGACCTAATGACACCATTTTTTTCCGCCGCGTAAGCGCAGCCGTTGATACAAATTCGCGCACCAAATTATATCGAGCTGGGGGTGAAAGTAGACGTGCTTTCACTGCATTCAGCGTTCAGATAAAATAATTTTTACCTCGTGACATTCTCAAGATCAGATGATACGCCGCGTAAAAGCCCTAACCGGTGTTTAAAATTAATACATAAAACTTAGTTGTCACAAACATACCGCCCACTTGCAATAAATTATCATTTGTAATGTAATAACGGTGTTTAAACTAAGAAATGTGTTTGCTTCACATCGAATAGTATAAATTGACAGTGGCAAAATTAAACGCTTCGCATTAGTATTTGTCAGCTTGCAGAGATAAAAATGATGAATGAAAGTAGAGGACGCTGTACAATTATTTGATACATTTTATATCCAACTTTATGTACTGACATTCTGCTAACTGTTAACCAAACTGATGATGGCTACCGTCTACTGCACACAATCGCGGAATCAGTATTAGATAAGTCGTTGGTCACGATCCTCTACAAACGTCATTTTCACACGAATTCAAGTGTAAAATGTGTAAATACACAATTACATTTAAATGACCTTCGTTTACAACTATTTGAACTCTAAATTAGACCGTATGCAAGAAGACGTAAGTACAGTTTTGCAGCCTCACATAAAGTCTATGTTTAAATTGCGAAATTATAATTTCCGCCAAAAAACTATGTCGCTGCGCTGCGAATCTACTCGTAGGAAAGCTTGTCTTAACATTTTGACATAATCATAGATTGGATACAAATTATCTCTCAGCACAATATTTTTTAAAGACCAAGACTGAGGAGATTAATTCTCATTTTGAAGACAGCCAACAAGACCAAATCGAAAGCTATTTTAGGATACAGATAATCCGAACACGAAAAGCCATTAATGTCAAAGATTACCCCAATTAAATACTAGAAACCCATCACTAAGAACATTTAGAAATTGATAAAGATGAAACAGCGTGTAATCTTGCGGCAGCGACTCTCACAAATGACCCTAGATCTGAACACATTAGCGGCATTGCTATCGAATATAAAGCGTACACGAGAGGCATGTCAAGACTTATAGGAGTTATAGGTACAGTTTGCCATCCGGCTATTATCATGACTGCATCGGCGACTGGAAAGCAATGGCACTCACCTACGACAACCAGATACGTTAACTTCGTGCGTTCCCATATACGGTTAATTCGAAATTGCTTACTTTGATATGGTTAAGTAGAAATTTTCATTTTCGTTGAGCTCTGCTTCTTATTGATTGAAACCTTTATGGTGTTGCTCCTTTGGTCATTTAATTGATACTATTTTAAACCAGGAATATAAATTCTATCCGAGAATTTAAAAAGGTATTTCTTTCGAGCGACGACCACTTTTCTGGTGCTGCAATATTTTTCACAGAATGAGCACCATGTTTTAATTAATTGCAAAGCATTTGTTCTGGTATTTACTAATTCTTTCGCAACATCATACGATTTTAATGTTGTAGTCCCAATTAAGGTTACGTAATTTTTTAACTGTAATTCAAAACCTGACGATGTTAAACGGACAATAGCCAGTTTTGTTAATCATACGGATAAAAAACGGCGTATCGGCAAACATAATCACAGCCAAGAATCATCGCCAACTCTGCAATCATGGCAATTCTAAATTTTATTACCGGTAATTTGACTTTCCGTTCCGAATTGACGCTTGTAAATATTTTTTATCGTTTGTACATAGATTAGAATGAATATTCTGCGTGACTGAGATCTTGAGAGGCCGATTGAAGTTACACGTTTTAAAAAAAGACTACGTGTTCTAAATGGGAGCACGACAATTGTATCGCAAACCGCAGAATATATCGAAGTTACATTTGCACTGTGATCCCTCTATGTGCGGCGCGCATGCGTCATAATTACTCTCTAAAGGCCTTGTCTGATAACATTGGTGTGATGGACTGCGTCCTCTATTGAACGAAGGCGCGAGATAAATGCGTTCACTCGACATGTGCAACAGTTATTAGGTATTTTCTACAACACAACAGCCGAACACCGATACATCGTAACATCGGGAAGGCGTTTCTTGTGAAACTGCACAGATGTTCAATACAGCTTTGTATTATTTTCAAGTCAAACAGACGTAAAGTCAACGTCCATTCTCTGGTTTCCGGTGACAATAATAATTTTCGACATACATTGAAATATTATGATTATGACTTACGAATATTTCGTATTATGCAAATATTAGGTTCGAGCGCGATCGTTGACTCATTTCTTCATTCGGAAGTGTCAATTCCGAAATTGTCGAAAATGAGATTCGTAAAATTCGGTAAAGTCTCGAATATCTAGATAATAAATATGTACGGTACTGATGCATTTAAAATTCACTCCTGCGCATGATTCATTTTACGAACATCGCATCACTACCTTCATCTTAAGGATGATGTTATAATGTAAACATTACTAGAACATTTTAGTCTCTGTAGTATAGTAGTAGGATGACCACAATTAGTAGCTACAAGAACCGCTATGCAATTTACAATTTACAAAAACAGCTCTTATAGGAGTATACCCGTGACCTTGACAATCCCTTTGGGCATAAGTACGTCATTCTTAGTCCACAAGAGATTGCACCTGGGGGCCAAGTCTGCTATTTTTATAATTTCGTGATTCCAACACGATCCCATTGTCATTTTGTTAAAAGTTCGTAATCTGCTAAATTCATAATGGTCGATCATTGGTCGGTCGAATTAAAAGCAATGACTGCACAATGACGTTCTAATGGTAGGTCACTGATCAAAGGAACTGTCAAAATTTTAGCAGATTACCGCCTAAGTCAGTCATTCAGTTGTCATTTTGCACGAGATTACCATTCTATATCATTTCTTTCAATGGCGTGTCAGTGGTTGACCATTGGAAAGTCATAATGGTAATCTACTAATATAATGTATTAGTAGATTACCAAACTTGTCAAAATCAACAATTATGAAATCAATGATAGACCATTCTGACACTATTGTAATAGCAGACTTGAGGCCCTGGCCATCAGCTGTTATAAGTACTTCAGTCCCCCTATAAAATGCAACAGAGACAGAACAGAGTAGGGTGGTCCTAATTCAAGTAAAGACCGTTGCGAATGTCTTAATGCATGCAATTTGAGGAAATGAAGCAGTAGGGCTGTTCATTGCCCGTGGTCGGGAGGTTAACCGTAATGTCCGTAACTGTTCGCTAATCACGACACTATTACGAGGATAGTAGATGCGCCTGCGTCGGTACTGATTGCACTGTGAGCTCATTACTTTATAAATTAATGTCAGTTAAAACGTTGTTTTTAAGTAAAATGTTATCGTGTTTGGAGTAAGATCATTAGTTAGGTAATTAATTAACGTTATTATTGTAATTAAATATTAAAACAATAGATAAAGGTAATATTTTTTTTCTGATATTCTATTTTATGACGAGAAAAACAATGTAGGTACTTTAATAAAAACTTAGGCAAAAAAACATAACAATTTATGTTGTGCAAAAAAATGAAACTCGTCATTGTTACAAAGTTATTAAAAAACAAACATTTGTACCTAGTACCTAAAATTTGAAAAAATATAAGTTACTTCAGTGACAGGGACAAAATAAATTAAAACTTTACTAAGTGGTAGTAATTGCATACCTATTAAAAGTAGTAGTAATCTCTATTATATATAATACTTAAAAGTAGGTAACTCTATTAACAGAGTTAAAGGCGTTCTTTACGACTTAAAAGTGAGTTTTAGTCATTCCTCGAAAACCGTTTAGGAAACGGAATAGGTTCCCAGGCGATTTTTTCGATATTTGAATTCAAATCCACAAAATAAGAACAGCTAAAAAATAAAAACAGAATAGCTTTTGCCATGATTTTTTCTTTTTTCTAGTATCTTAAGTGCCACAGCCAGTTATAATTAAGTACACGCACCTACCTAGAATTTAAGACACATTTAAGCATTTACTAAGAGAAGGTAGTTGAACCGAAAGCAAGGAAATCGTAAAACACAATCATAAAACGTGGAAAGTACTAGCTAGGTAAGTACTATATTGGTATTTATTGCCCACTGCGATTCTTGATAAGATATCTATTGAACGGTGTTAGATTCCTATGGACATTACCTATAAATCGGTAGTTATTCCAACGTTTTAATTATCCCTCTAACCAATTTCCGATGTGCACACTACACGCTAAATTGATTTATCTTAAATGTGGGTACCAGTAACCAAACCCGTTTTCGAGATTCACGTAGAGCAATAAAATATAGAAAAATGAGTTGGTTTGAAACACACGTTAACTTGGAACCTTGGACACGTGTAAAGTTTGTGTCCATCCAATGACACATAAAATTGGGCAAACTACTCAAACTGACGTAACAACAATTAATTAATTATCAACTTGTTTAAGCTATGTAAACACTTAAAATATCACCCGATTAACACCTATTCAATAGAATTTTAATTTAATATCCTACGTAGGTAGTTGCTTACCAATTCACGCTTTACAAATTAATTTACCCAAACTCCACAATATTTATGATGAGTTTATTCAACAAGTTTTTGTTAACTCTAGCTTAAAGAAATGTTTAAAACAGACTTACCAAGGATATGGTGCAAATTACAAACTATTCGTATCGTTCTTCGATTCGTTGTAGAATGCACGTTGCAATTCAAGTCCTCAACAGATTTTTCCGGATCACTCAATTCCGCTCACTGTTGCACTGTCACTTTTCAAGCACGGCCGGCTTTTTTTTCAAAGTTATCACGCCAAAGTGTGTGCCTCCGTGGGAACGGTGCGTGGTGCCGATTCAATGGTTCGGTGCGGACTGGCTGCTGGCTGGCTGTCGCACGCCGGCCGCCGACTCCGAAACTCGACTTGTATTCACTAGACTGCACAGAATAGGGGCATGCTGTGCATAATCGCCACTGTGCATCGATATGATACAACTTTGTGGAGATTTAATAAAAAGTTTGTTTTAAACTTTGGTTAAACGGCTATGTTTTAACATAGCAAGAGCAACATATTTTAAAAGTTCTCTCTGTCTGATAATATTGTTGATATCTACGTTTAATTTTGACAAACAGTTCCAAAGCAAAAAACCTCGGAAAGCATTGACCGCAACATCGCGTGAATATAATTAAGTCTGACTACTTGGTAACATAAAACATAGTGTTCATCATCCAATGATTGTGCACACACTCGCACACATGTCAGTGCTGGATTAACACTGTGTCTAATTGTGGGAAAACGCCGCGTGCTCGGTTCAAGATCGTACGACAATCGCGCCACCTCAGCTATTCGCGCGCCTTTTACTAAACACATTTTTTCTTCTCGTGCAGATGCAATAATAACACGGTTTTTTTTACTTTTAGGTACCGGTTTTGGTTATCGGTATTTTTAAACAACGTATCTAAACGCGATTACATTCGATAAATTAGGTAGGTACCCACTCTTATCTATGCCTATGTAAAGAAAGTGATTAAGTATATTATGCTTTTTCAAAGAAATACAATTATTTATTGATTATTTTAATAAAGAGTAAAACAAATTTTCCAGATATATTTTCTAATATGAAAAGAAGTTTTTGCATACCATACAAATATTTTAATGACGAAAATTAAAATCACTGTTATTAAATAAATTGCTTGCTATCTCTAAAAAAGTTACTAAAAGTACAAAACGATATGCAAAAGTTTATCGGTGGTCTAGACTTAATTTTTGTTACAAGCTACTTATTTTGAAATCCCCAACTCTAGATTTGAAATAATGTGTTTCGAGAAACAATAAATGTTCAATGATAAATAATGTCATGATTTATATGGGTATTTTACAGTGTAAAGTTTGAGTAGGTATTGGTTTTAACATCCATTTGACTTAAGTATAAATAGCTGTAGTATAATAATCTAAATATATAAAAGCGAAAGGTCATTCCCTCACTCATCACAAAATATCAAAAACCACTTGACGTATAAAGATGGAAATTGGCAGGGGGGTAGTTTATAGTTAGTAGACGTCCGCTAAGAACGGATTTTGCGACAGGGCCGGATTAAGGAGGTCTAATAGCTCTCGCAAGTTAACATTGGGAACGAAGTCGCGGGCAGCAGCTAGTATAGTATATAGTGAATGAAGTGTTAGTGGTGGGAACTAATAAAACTAAAACAATTAAACAAAAAAAAAAAATATTTGTGTATGTATGTATATCAGCTGACTGACACCCATAGTACAGGGTCTCCCTAGTTTGGGGTCAGATGGCCGTGTGTGAAATGTCCCCACATATTATTATTATTATTATAAAACTACATTTACTGCAAATATTTAAATAAAATGGAAAAGTTGAGGTTTGATTTTGCTGTGAAACCATCTGTAGATGAAAAATCGATTTTTTTTTTATTATTATTTTTTTTTTTTTTTTAATATCATACAGTGGTTATATTACATTTTGTTATAATTATAGTGTCACATAAACTTATGGAGTTTGTGCGTGGCACATACAGTGGCAATTGATTTGTGATTTCGGCGATCTCCCTAATCCTGTGCCAATATCTCTCGCTGGAACGCCACCCATACCCACCTGCTCCGACTTTCGATACCTCTGGTTGCTTATCTAAGGGGATGGCGAGATTGACCGAGATGTAGGTACCTAATGCTCAGGATTAACTCAGGATTTTTAATCCGCTATTTTGTCTGCTTTCGCGATAACCGACATTCACGCGGACGAAGTCGCGGGCAAAAGCTAGTATATAACAGTTATGTAGTGATGGGAGTAGCAACAGGTTACTATTGCTATTATTGTACCTTTGTTGTATTCCAATACCTACCAATAAAGTCATACAACAACAATCCTGACCATAGGTACCTACATACATTAGAAATCCAGGTCAGTCATGGTCAGTCATGGTCAAAAGGACTCGAACTATTTACCCACCCATGCTTATTCATTGTATATAATAAACAACATCACTCAGAGTTTTATTCAGCTGACGGACATTTAATGTTATGACGATGTAATAAAACATGCATTCCAACGACAAAATAATTAAACAAACAAATATTTTTTATTTTTAAAATACTACCTTGTGATTGGCTAGACTAGATTCAGAATAAGTGGCGAGACATTTGTTCGATGATTACGCAAAAATATTTATACGCAAAGTATGTTTTTACTTACAAGCATTAATTTGGATTTCAACACGTCAGGTTTCTGATTAAGCAATTACAGTCGACATACATTTTTGGTTATTTAATAATTAATGCTTTATTGTGAGTAGTAATAATACATAGAATAATAAATATATATAATGATCTATATGTAAGTTACCACCAAATTCAGATTGTGGAATGTAAGTATTGAGTATTAATATTTTATTAGTATTATTGGTCACTTTTGTTGATTACATCCTACATAATTATATTCCTATCCTATTTTGACGACACGGTTGGCGCAGTGGTTGAGCGATCGACTGCTGTGCAGCGTGTTGCGGGTTCGATTCCCGCCCAGGGTAAATATTTGTGTGATGAGCACTTGTGTTTGCCTTGTGTTTGGGTGTTTAAAAATGTATTTGTGTATGTATATCAGCTGTCTGACACCCATAGTACAGGGTCTCCCTAGTTTGGGGTCAGATGGCCATGTGTGAAATGTCCCCACATATTATCCTACTTCCTTCCTATCCTACTTCCTAGAAACGTGAATATAAAATACAGGGCGGGGGCGACGATACAACAAAAAATTAAAATGCTGGTAATACTAGTTCATAAGACTATTTTGAAACTATCAAATAAATTCTAAAAACGACATTCAAAAAAAAAGTTCAGATATACTAAAGAGCATAAAAGTAACCAAAATAAAACACCATATGAAATATTGGTTTTTTAACTTAATGTGAGAAGAGCGGCAACTTGTGGCGTCATAATTTAATATTATTAATGCTCAATAAAAACAATTACACCAAATTACCAAATCCTACCATGATAATTTTTTGTGCTATTGCCTTCCCCACCCTGTATATACGCGATAAACGTGATTGTTTGTGGGGATGGATGTTTGCTACACTTTCACTTTAAGGGTGAGGCCAAACAAGCGTAATTTTGTGAGTCGTGAGTCGCAGAATTTCGTTCGCGTAATTTCTGCTGCATTCCGTTTCATACAAAAGTCCTGTCACATTCACACGGCGACGCAAAATGAGTTGTCTGCCGACTCACACGCATTATTCGGGCCGAACTGAGTTGACCGAACAAACTGGCCTCGATTTTCATCACCTCTCGTCTGGCATTCCAACAGAATTTCGGCCAGGCAGAATTTCTGCGACCGAAATTCTGCGACTCACGACTCACACAATTACACACACTATGAGATTGTTTTTAGAACGAAGTTTTGGAACGAAGTTCCTTAACGCGGCTTACGGGTAGTGCGAATTAGTAGAAATCGTCACGTAACGAAATGCGTGTGTGTATGTGTGCGTGTATCGAGCCTACTACAAATAAAATAAACACGAGCATGCAAATATTTTTTATATATATACAATATAAATATATTTTTTGTCCAGACACGTACATAAGGAACTTCGTTCCTTACGGGGGTCCCCCGACCGCACAATTTTTTATAAAGCAATTCGGCAACCATTTCTATTCCTTAATAAACATGTGTTTTCAATACCAACTGACTAGTATTTCTGATGATTACCTTACCGATAACATGCTAAACTTAAACTCATTTTTTACGATGATAGGTACTCGAACCGAACTGTCTGTAGAGCTAACATAAAAGGGTCTACGTCGAGTTCGAAATTACTCGCGTCCCAGAAAATATAGTAGGTAGGTACATAAGAAAAACGCAATCACCATAAACGATGTCTTACGAAAGAAGGTACATAAAAATATAGGTAACTTGTTTCAGGAGAGGTTTCTTTAGCAGAGGTGACCTGACCCAAATCAAATTAGGTACGTCACGTTCAGGTACTTCCCGTGTAGAGATAGGGAAAAGAATATAAGACCTATAACTTCCGATATTTTTGTTCAGTATTTTGCGTTGTTTTTAGAAACAGTCAAGTAAATTACGTGTGTAAATAATTTAATGCACTAGTCAATAGCTACACACCCAGGGTTGGCATAGCTTTTTGGCGCAAATCGGGATTACGGTGAACAAAATCTACAGATCTCGTGTCGGTTACGACCTTCGTGTACCTTTAAAATTAACCTTTTTTAACCCCCGACGAAAAAGAGGGGTGTTATAAGTTTGACGTGTCTGTGTGTCTGTGTGTCTGTGTGTCTGTCTGTGGCACTGTAGCTCTTTAACGGGTGAACCGATTTGAATGCGGTTTTTTTTATTTGAAAGTAGATTCTCTAGCGATGGTTCTTAGACATGTTTCATCAAAATCGGTTCAGCAGTTTTAAAGTTATCAGCTCTTTTGTTTGCTGCGGTAGGGATCTTAGACGCATACCGGATGTTTACTTTGCTTTCAAACATATTATTATAGGTGACCACACTGACCACACAAAACCAAACTAAATTACATTTAAAAAATTTAAAATAAAAATTAAATTAAAAATTTAAAAAAACCCCCAACGCAAAACATAAAAGCGATTATGTAAAAAGTAAAAAATAATACTTTTGTTGAGCCATCAAATGTTTGTTCGTTGAAATGGCGCTAAAATGTCGCGGCGGGGTACCGCTAAGTTTAAAGCAATAACTAAATATCTAAAATAGCGAACTGATGGTAACTAGATTTGCAACAAGATTAACAACTAGATTAGCAACAAAAATTTGATAATATCGAAGCAAATTGGTCGGAAATGCTGGTAAATTAATAGACAGTGAATGAAATTGAGGGACTGACTTACTTAAGCGGTACCCCGCCGCGACATTATAGCGCCATTTCAACGAACAAACAGTTGATGGCTCAACAAAAGTATTATTTTTTACTTTTTACATAATCGCTTTTATGTTTTGCGTTGGGGGTTTTTTTAAATTTTTATAGGACATGCCCGCCACACAATTGTCAAAACACTGCAACTCCTAAAAGCAGAATCAACAGTGGCGACCACTAGAAAAGCGTCGAGGCAATGAAGGTCGACGAGTCCCGGAGAAACATTACAACTGTCTTGGATCCCGCAACGAAAATAAATTGAACCTACCAGATGAACTGAATTATATTTCCACCGCACTCACGCGCCTACGCGCGTAAACTCCGCGTCACAAAGGTACAACTTCTGAATAACCCATCACTGATACGCATCTCAAATATTTAAATAAATGTAGCCCAAAGTCATATCTCAAGATTAACTTTTTATTTTTTTCGATTTCTCATTTCGTTTTAGAGATATAATTTAGACAATTTTTATTTTTGAATTTTCGATTTTCAAAAAAGATTTTGATATTTACTGTTTTTTATGCATTTTGTAGCTTTCGTCGAGACGCGTCTTTTGACATCCCAATCGGCTACGTAGTCCCAAAACCTATGCCAGCCACCAGGGCGATGTCATACTTCGCTGATAATCGGGCCTATAGAACTGAAAAAGAAAAAAATTTTTTTTTTGAGTTTTCTGTACTCTGAACCAAAAAGATTTCTTCTTTTATTTTATAAAGCTATAAAATTCAGCGCACACGAAAACTCGGAATTTTTTTTTTGAGTTTTCTGTACTCTGAACCAAAAAGATTTCTTCTTTTATTTTATAAAGCTATAAAATTCAGCGCACTCGAAAACTCGGGACTCCCAATCGGGCCTATAGGAACGAAAAAGAAAAAAAAAATTTTTTCAGTTTTCTGTACTCTGAACCGAAAAGATTTCTTCTTTTATTTTATAAAGCTATAAAATTCAGCGCACACGAAAACTCAGAACTCCCACTAAGCGGGAAAATGCTTTTCTGTGCGGAACTTTAAATTTCAAGATA
Organism: Charanyca ferruginea; assembly: GCA_947361185.1. Lineage (NCBI taxonomy): Eukaryota > Metazoa > Arthropoda > Insecta > Lepidoptera > Noctuidae > Charanyca > Charanyca ferruginea. Next base: position 21,215,566 of record OX376058.1, on the reverse strand, counting down.
AAAATGTCCCGCCAAAATCAAAACATCTGACATTGCTGATTGCTCCGTGGCGTACATCGCACTACAAAATATGGTTAGCTAGTTTTTTCCCGCGACTTCGTACGCGTAGATGTCGGTTATCGCGGATGCAGACGAAGTCGCGGATTAAACAGTAGCCTATGTCCTTCCCCAGGGTTCAAGCTATTTTCATACCAAATTTCATCAAAATCGATTTAGCCATTTCATCGTGAAAGTGTAACAGACAGTAACTTTCGCATTTATAATATTAGTATGGATATGGACATGGATTATTAAGAGTAAACTTTTTAAAAGCCTTAATGACAAAGTAAATAAAACTCAAAAAAAAATTTCTCAAATGACTGAAGTGTCTAAGACACAACAAAAAAGCGACCAAGTGCGAGTCGGACTCGCCCATGAAGGGTTCCGTAGCAGCAAGTAACATAATAATATACAAATATATTTTTTTTTTATTTTTGAGTTGATTGAATGAAAGGTAAATTGCGGTTTACGATTTATGACGTATTTAAAAAAAACTACTTACTAGATCTCGTTCAAACAAATTTTCGGTGGAAGTTTACATGGTAATGTACATCATATATTTTTTTTAGTTTTATTATTCTCTTATTTTGGAAGTTACAGGGTGGGGGGGACACATTTTACCTTTTTGGAAGTGTCTCTCGCGCAAGCTATTCAGTTTAGAAAAAAATGGTTTTAGAAACCTCAATATCATTTTTGAAGACCTGTCCATAGATAACCCACACGTATGGGTATGACGAAAAAAAAATTTTGAGTTTCAGTTCTAAGTAACCGGGGAACCGCCAGAATTTATTGTTTTTTTTCTATTTTTGTGTGAAAATCTTAATGCGGTTCACAGAATACATCTACTTACCAAGTATCAACAGTATAGTTCTTATAGTTTCGGAAAAAAGTGACTGTGACATACGGACGGACAGACAGACAGACATGACGAATCTATAAAGGTTCCGTTTTTTGCCATTTGGCTACGGAACCCTAACAAACGATTGCACTTATTTCATTCCAACAATTATAATTCTATTTTTATTTTCTACACCTCTCGGACCGTACTTTTTCTAAAATCATCAATATAAAATGCAAATAAAATCATTACCGAATCACCCATTACAAATATGTATAGGCATTTGGAATTGTAATTAGGGAAATTTTAAATTCTTAATTACTTGTAACGAACACAAATAGATAATTTACCGTTAAGAAACCAGTAAAGGACGTATCTTAACAACTTGGAAATAATCAGTGAGCTTTTAAAGAAGTCGCCCCGGCGGTGTTTATGGTCAGACAAAAGTTCTCCCGTGGCGCCGTGGTATAATGTACCTACGACTAGATACTAAAAAGCGTGTTAAAAAGAAAGTAAGTATCGTATTTATTTACTTAGTAAAAACACCATTCTTCTATGAAACATGGAGTAACAATTATGTAACCCATGAGTGCAGTAAGCATTTAAGTATAATTTAGATACTTATATTGGCTGCGGAAAATTTCAATTATTAAAATTTTAATTTGGATATCAAGGCGCAAGATAGATGCCCTGGAAATGTGGTGTTGGAGACGCATGCTCAGAATAAGCTGGACCGCTCATCGGACTAACGTGTCAATATTAAATGAACTCAACATCAAACAAAGACTGTCGTCGCTTGTGCAATTACGAATCCTCAGATTCTTTGGGCACGTTACCCGCAGCAACGACTCCCTAGAGCGTCTGGTAATTCAGGGAAGGGTAGAGGGCACGAGACCACGTGGTCGATCGCCTACCCGATGGACAGACTCCATCAAATCTGCCACCAAGCTCCCTGTGACAGAGTGTGCTCGCCATGCAGCCAACAGAGACCGGTGGAGAAGGATCGCGAAGGCTGCGACCGCAGTTGTGGGTGACGTCCCATGACCACGACCACTCTGTCAAGAGTGAACGACTGAGAAGAAGAATCGCAGTCAAACAAAAAAAAAACAAACAGAGAAAACACATTGACGAACAGAACAGACATTGATAAACAAAGTAAATATACAGGATGTTTGGATGATCGATGCAAAGCTGTTAAGCGGAGCTAGTTTAGACTATTTATGACCATTTGAACCGAACTTGTCTTAGCCGAAGTACGGCTATTTTTTTTTAGCAAAATTTTAATGATTTTTGACGACAAAACTCAAAATATTGCAGTTAGTTGCAAACGTTGGCCAATTTGAAAGACAAGTCTTTTATTTTTTATTTTAGTGTAAACAATCTAATAAAACATCAATAAGGCATCTGTGTGATGAGACAATTTTTTTACACATATTTAAAGTCAAAAAATTTTTTTGAAGATTTAGACGGCATAATCAAGAAATCTGTTTTTAGACGGCATGAAAAAAATCACCGATGGTGCTTTTTTTGTTTAAACATTTTTAAAAACATGCCTGGTTATTTTTCTTTCTTTTGAGGTATCAACTACGCGGATAGCTCACAAATTTTAGATATTACCTATATCTGGACCTAGAAACCAAATTGAGGGAGAAAAATATTTTTTTTAGGAGAAGTATTTAAAAGAATTTTTTTAATTAAAATCATTTATTATTCGTGTTTATAATGTTATTTTTCACTTTTTGGTTTTTGAAGGCGGTTGTCTTTTTTGAATAAAAGATTTTTTAATTTTACGGTTTTTAATACATAATTATCATCCAAATCCAAGAAATGGCAACACAGTCAAAACAGAGATTGAAAGTACAAGGTGAGAACATTACAACATCATCCATGTATATTTTTTTGCTTACTGTCGATTTTTTCAAAAAGTGCTGTATCAATTTCGATAAAATTTATATGGGACCACCCTTGAGGCATACCCTATCCATCAAAAAAAGAATTTTCAAAATCGCTTTATATTTGCCGGAGAAACCGCGTAATAAATATATGTACAAAAAAAAATTTAAACATACAGACGAATTGAGAACCTCCTTCTTTTTGAAGTCGGTTGAAAACTACGCAAAAGGAGCAAAAGCAAATAAACCTTTAACATTTCCAAAAAAGCATCCTTTGTTAAGCGGCACATTTTGCATATTCCTCGAACTATGATAAATAATATTGTATGTTAAATAATTTTAAAGTTTACACAACTTAAAAGTTATCTTTTCCTCCTATCTTACCAAGGACCGTGCGTACTGCAAATATTATCTTTTGCTACGTCACTCAACTTATTTTGTACGAATCTTACTCAATTTGCGTCATCACAATACCTGCAAAAACTGTTTATTTATTAATAATTTTAAAATTGATAACAGTGATTACAAACTTCCGATAGGTATAGCTAACGGGTATGTTCCAGAAGTTTCTTGGTAACATTGAGTCTCGTATCTCATCCTGCTCTTATTACTATTTCGTACGATACCGTTAAAAAGGTAAACTGTAAGAAATGTCAAACACGTGTGATTAATCAATTAAAAGTTTATTGCCCCGGATATTATATCGTCAGCTACTATTCACCTTTACGCTGATTATTTACATTTTATTAGAATTTTCGCAACAATACGGGTAAGTACAGCCACCACCAATCAATTGACATAGACTGCGATTCCATCGATTTCCCCCATAGATTTTGTATGGCAATAGGGTACTGTGACGTCACTTATTTGCCAAAGCAAATGCCAGGGTTGACAGTTCAAAATGTTTTAACATGAGATTGTTCTATTTGCATGTCTCTTTTCTTTTTAAGTACCTATTTCAAATTGATCAGGCCTAATATAATTAATTTTTAACCTCGCCTGAGAAAATATTAGTAATTTAAACTTTTTAATTAAAATTGCTCCTAATAAATAACTAAAGTACTTATTATAAAATCATGTAATCTTTAATTACGAATACAAATAAAGTGTGTTTATAATACCGTATTCAAATAATTGGAAAATATCACTAATATCCAACTATAGAAATCTTATATCGAACTATAGAAATTTTTCTTTTCCGAGCTATTTTATGTGCTATTTACTAAGTTTACATTTTATTTCCATTCATTCGCAATTATAATTTGTTTTAAGTCTTGTTATTTTTTTTACGTTTTAAACTGTTTTTAAACACTTAACAAAAACATTGGTTTATTTCAAACTGTTTAAACTTTTCGAGTTTTCAAGGTTAAAGTGTTTTGTTTAAAGATGTTGTCAAAGTCTAAGCATTTATTTCCATTAAACCATTTACAGACTCTTTCGAATTGTCAAAGAGTCAGTTAGTCATAAAGTTGAAGCTAGTTGCTCGTTCCAAAACGTAGGTAGGTCTCTATGGAGAAGAACGAGCAAGAAACTCCACGGACACTCTTTTTATTCAAGTTTTTACAAAATCCTTACATTATTTGTGTCTTGGATTTATTGGTTATCAGTGTTTTCTACTACTAGTGTATTAGTGCGCTAATCTACTAGTGTATTATAAGGCTTAAAGCTACATCACTGATATAGGCTCCGACAACGCAGCGACGGTGGCAAGCAATAGCTAATAATTTTCAATTTCAATTATTAATAAAGCAAGTCCACCTCTTTGTCCAGAGATAATAAACTATGTGATTCAATACCTGCAGTTGGTAATTGGATCCCAACAAGTTGATCATAATAAGCGGAGCGGGCCATTGGTACCTATTTATACCTACCTTTTGCTAATGAAAATTTCCTAATTGCTTCTGATATTATTGTATCTTGATGTTTTGATACATCTTTGGGACTTTCTAGAACTACAGGTTTTTAAGATAAACATGTGTATATTTTTAGATATATTCGCTATCAAGTCGCCGGACCTCGAAGAGTATAATATCTGTCTCCGCAATTCCAGGATGATTTCATACATAGCGTGGGTTTCCCCTCTGGGTGGACCGATTATGACCACAATGGAACGACACTTACCAAGGATCGCGGGCTTCACTCAAGGAATCGTCTGCTCTAACTACCAATGACTGTTTGACAGATACAATGTGTAAAAAAGGTAACATAGCACCATCAAATTAAATAACATTCTGCAAAAGGAATTGCTGTGAAACGACTTTTATTTTTGGAGTAAAAAGCATACAAAGCTTTGAGCTTACGGGATGCATGCAACAGTACCTACTCACGGAGGTTTCTGAAATTTAGTTATAAGATTTAAAACCTGTTTGACCATTAATATCTTCGTAACCAAAAGGATCCCAAACATGGTTCATAACAAAATGAAAATATCGCAATGATGTAAATATTATTATGTAAATTCACATACAAAGCAAAACCGGAGCAAATATCTGTAGGCAATACTATTATTTGTTTCGTGCCGGAATCGTACCCGCGACACGCAGTGCAGCAACCAACCGCTCAGCCACTGCGCCCACCGTGTGAAGCATCAAATCTATACTTTCAAAACAGCTACGAGTTAAAAGTTATGAGTGACTGAATGCAAGCCTCCATACTAATATTATAAATGCGAAAGTAAGGTTGTTTGTATGTTACGTTTTCACGCTAAACCGCTGAACCGATTTTAATGAAATTAGGTACAAACTAAGCTTGAAACCCAATAAAGTATATGGGTTACTTATTAATCCGCGATTTCGTCTGCATCCGCGATAACTGACATTCACGCGAAGACCGCGGCTACCCTCTTCATTCCTGAAGAAGATCACTGAAGGCAGACGAAAAATGGCGCGCCATGGAGGAGGCTTATGTCCAACAGTGGACCAATAGTAAGCTGAAGTGAGTGAGTGTGAGTGACGCGGACGGAGTCGCGTGAAAAAACTTTTTTTGAAAAAACGTTGTTCATTTATTTTATTGATTTATCTGCTGTCCCACTGCTGGGCGAAGGCCTCCACTAATTCCTGCGCCACCTCTAACCAACCATACTGCTACGCGTTCAAGTCATCTCCCCACCTGTTTCTGGGCTGTCCTCGGCGACGCTGTCCATCTTCAGGCACCCATTGCGTTAATAAATATCCTTCTCCTTCTTGTCTTTTTATTTTAATCACAAAGCTGGTTAGCAAACTTTATTCTATCGCGAAAGTGCAACCAATTTGTCTATTTTCGAGAAATCTCTCGAAGTGCCCACTAACTTAAATTAATCATAATATTAACCTATACCCACACCATAACGTAACTAAGCAATTAATTTACTGATAAATTGTTATTACGATAAATTCGTAGCGATTAATCGATTCTTACCAAGGCGTTACCGATAATAACGTGTGATACGCGAACACATTTTGTAAATACAGTACTTGACTAGGTAATCTTAGGCTGTATCGGTAACCGTTCCTCGATAAATATTGCAAAAAAATAATTGTAGCTGACGTTAATAAAGACATGAATTAAAATTTCGTAACTAAGTATAAAGGCCTGACTACACCTGAGTAGCGTTGAAAATGCCGAAAAATACCATTTGTTGTGGTTTTTTTCGCATGTAACACAGAAAATTTACACAGAATTGTTTCAAATCTTTCGCTTTCTGTTTTGAAAAATAAAAAAAAAACGTGCTATTGTTAGTACGTATTAAGAAGGCTTACAGACCAATTACATAATATTAGGTAACTACAATAAATTATCCAGTTGCTAATAACAAGCCTCCACAGACGTTTAACAAATATCGAAAAAAAAAAAGAAAAAAGCAACATAAAAACATTAAAACATAGATTAAAGCATAGATTAAAACATAGATATCCATATTTATATCTAGGTATACTAGGTGAATACGAATTAAAAAAAAAACATTAAATGTTTCCAGTTTCTTTCATAGACTTCGGATTTTTCGGTTCTATTAAATAAATACATGAAATAATTATATGCTGGCAATATTTTTTGAAACTTTCGAATAAAACATTGAAAAATACAATGGGATAAGAAAGAAACGGGAATTGTGTGTGACTGAAAGAAAGAAAAATGCGTTTATTGGCATTACATACTTTAAAAATAAAATACACAGAAATTCCTAGTGGAATCACGCAACAACAACTTTTTTCCCGAACTGGGCATCTAACCCAGGACCCCGGGCAGTCCAAACAAATACTACTGCAGTATCGGACCGCACCTGCGACCGCGACCGCAAGTTGTACACACTCTGATGTCTGGGTTTTAAAATGGCTAATAGTCGTACTTTTACTTAAACTCGACGAACATTTTCTCCCATGCTTTACTCCAAAACTTTACATATTATAAACTTAATTAAAAATTAGTTGCTAATTTTCATCATCTGCCTTGCGTTCAGGGTCAGTTTCCAGTCTAACTAAATGCAGCTGAATATCGATGTTTTACATAATAGTACGTGCGTACGTGTTGCGTTCGTATTTAGTTTCTAATACGAGGTTATTATAACAAATAATAACTTCGTCTTAGCAACTAATATACAAACGTTGTCATACAATAGCAAACTTAGTAACCTGGAATTAAAAAGATAACCCTGCCTGGCGCAAGCGGACCTTAGCGGTACACATTACACATGGATCAAAAAGGTCGTCAAGCCATAGACACGCGTACTTACTCGCCCGTCTATTAGTTTTGAGTTTGAGTTTGACTTACTTATTAACACAGGGTCAATTCGATCAAACTTTTATACCTAGTATGAAGTGTTATCTTGTAAATAATATTGCTTTTTTGACAGTGTCTCCAAAAAAAACTGTTAGACTTTTATTTTATTCCTTGGATACATCTATCATCATCAGCCGAAAGACGTCCACTGTTGAACATAGGCCTCCCCCATAGAATGCCGCAACGAGCGGCAACCTGCCGCTTGCATCCACAGGTTACCCGCGACCTTGACAATGTCGTCGGTAAATCTGGTGGGAGGCCTACCAACGCTACGTCTTCCGGTTTGTGGTCGCCACTCAAGAACCTTTCTTCCTCATCGGTTATCGGTTCTTCGAGCAATGTGGCCTCAGTTCTTTGGCGAATTTCCTCGTTCCGGATTCTATCGCGCAAAGAAACTCCGAGCATAGCTCTCTCCATGACTCGCTGCGTGACTATGAGCTTCTCTAGGAGACCAGCAGTTAAGATCCACGTTTCTGTGCCATTTGTCATCACTGGCAACACACACTGGTTTATATAAACCCGCGTCTTTAGGCTCTGTTCCCTGATAAGTATAATCTGGGTATCTTTAAGGCACGAGTGAACCGGTTCATCTTAGGCAAGCGTGTTCCAACTTAGGCCGCATTATCACTTACGATCAGGTGAATTGCGGTCAAACGCAAGCCTACTTAATTGTAAAAAAAAAAAAAAAACTGTGGGATTTTGAACGAAAAGATATCTCGTAGTTTCCCAAACGCTGCCCATCCGAGTTGGATTCTTTGGGCGACCTCTTTAACGAAGTTGGACCTACCTAGTTGAACAGTTTGTCCAAGGTAAACATAGTGTTCCACAACTTCGAGAGTATCGTTCCCAACAATTACCGGTACAGGTGGAGCATGGACATTCGACATAATTTTCGTCTTGTCCATGTTCATTTTAAGACCCCCACCTGTTGAGAAACGTTACTGAGGTCGCTGAGCATAGTGTTAATGTCCTCCATCGACTCAGCCATGATGACTATATCATCCGCGAAACGAAGATGAGTGATGTATTCGCCATTGATGTTGATACCACATTCATCCCAGTCCAAGAGCTTGAAAACGTCCTCCAGTGCGTTTGTGAACAGTTTCGGAAAAATGACGTATCCCTGTCTCACGCCTCTTTGCTTGGTTTCATGCTCTCGCCCTGTAATCGGATCGAGAAAGTAAGTTCTGTTACAGAACTTCGAAAAAGTGATTCGAGGCAGATGAGTTACGAGTTTGTTTACTTACTGTCTTATATTTTTTTTAATTATTAGCAAATATTGCTATCAATTTTCTATATAATAATACAAATACAATATATTTGTATAATCTTTGTTATCACTATAAAAATTCAGCAACATTTCTACAAAACTAAGTTGAGTGACGTAAACATTTGCCGAAAATACAAGTACAGTGACGCATGACGTTTTAAAAGATACCCATGTAGGGGAGGTACAGTACCTACTTGGTAAGATAGCAGGAAAAGGTAAATAAAAAATTTGACTTTATTTTTATTTGTCATCATGACTTGCTACTTCGAGCTAGATGCAAAATACTTCTATCCGGTTACTATCAATTGTTGTTTTACTTCAGTTATAATCCATAAGATTGTTGGAATACATTAAAACTTAAGTAACTATGTTGGTAAACATGTAAACACGACATCACATTAATAATTGGACAATAAATTTGCCCGCAATTACATAATGACATTCAGGAGACTGTTCGCGCTGCTCCGAACCCACGGCAACGAAGCGGCACATCTACGCCTGACCGCTGCGAAGCCATCAGTATATTATCTGCATCAGAGAACATTCCCGAAGCGCTGAAGAAGCGTGGCAGCCCCAATAGCAACCTGAACGCATTGTTGTATTGGACTCGAGCAGGAGCATTGATGGCTTTCTGCGTGCAGCCCGTAATTAAATGATTCTTCATTTAATTACCTATGATCACCATTATCGTAGAAGTCTATTGTCGTCCACTGCTGAACGTAGGCTTCACCCAGAGGTCGCCAACCTATAAGGACGCTATAATACATGACAATTATTCAGGAAGAGCTTGACAACCTCAACGCGTGTTTCCCACACACTGTAGTGTGGGACACGGATAAAATATAAAAACATAAAATGGATTCTTCCCACTAGTTCTACTAAACAGTTCTACGGAAGAACTATAGTGGACTTTTTTTTTCCCAGTAGTCCTACGATGTTGGGTGTTACAAAATAGTAGGACTAATGGGACTTTTTATTCCCACTAGTTCTACTAAGAAATAATACCGATAACTTGACCCCCGCCCTCGTTATTGAAAGTGCAACAACAAGTCAGTTGTTTTAACGGCAAGTCATTGTACGATAACAGCGACAATTGTCGCATTTGCAAGATAATGGAAGTGGCTGGAAGAGGATAATCTGCCTCAGTGAGACAAAATTACGTGCAAACGAGTGGCCTAGTTCAAACAAGTGGACCGTCCTCCGACAAAGACTGTGTTACGGTTCAATTATGTGGGATTTTGTAACGATACACTCAAACTCAAATCATCTATATCAAATATGCTCAACAAAAAAAATTCTAGCCTGGACATATTCCATGACACCTTGGGTGGTAGATATACGAAAAAATCGGACAAGTGCGAGTCGGACTAGCCCACCGAGGGTGCCGTACAAATATGTATAGTTTTCAAATTTTTTACTGTACTTATAGTAAATTGCCAAAGTTCATAGTTCTAGGTCAACGGAAAGTATCCTATAAATTTTGATTCCCTTGAGAGTGCCGAAATATACGTTTTTTGCGGCATAAACGGCCGTATCTTTTTTTACGTTAACTTAGAAGTTTGATTGTTTCACAGCTTCAAGGGACTTTAGACCTGAGGCACAAAGAAGTAAGGCTGCGGCGACCCTTTATATTTTGTGCCTGAGGTATGTGGTTTTAATTTCAACTCGATACCTCCACGCGTTCCCGAGACAGACATACGGACAACAAAGTGGTCCTATAAGAGCACGGTTTTTTTTTGTTTTGAGGTACGGAACTCTAAAAAAATACTTGACATTTATGATCTCTCAGTTACTTAATTTCTGTTGTAATATTTGGTTGTATAGGTACTCTGTTTTCTTATTGCTCATGACATGTTCACGATACACTTCACTAATTTGTATTTTATTTTATTTAGTTTTGATGCTATTTTTGTTTTTACTTTTAGCTTTTTAGCAGCTCTGTCGCTATGTACCTATGCATTTGTGAATGTTATGTATAGGTACTTATAATTGGTGTAGGTATACAGTAGAAGTAATGCACTACTTCAAGTTACTGTAAATCAATGTTGGATGTATATGCTGTTGGTGTACTTTATTGAACAAATAAATAAATAAAACATTTACTTTTAAATTGTCAGGGAATCGGTTATTTAGAAAGTTAGCTAGATAGCATGTTGCTTGTTTCAATTAGTAGATCTGTTTGGAACGAGCAACTAGCTTTTCTCATGAAGATGAACGGGCAAGTAACTAAATGAACACTAAGTATTTCAAAAGAAAAAATATTATCGACTTAGGTTACATCAGGGGCATGGAATCATCCGGGTAACAAGCATGCATCATCATTCATGCATGTTTAATCTATGAATACAATAATCTATGGATAGGAGAGGTCAAGAGTAAATAAAAAATAAAGTAATTACGAAAAAAAACTATAATTCTATAAGAAAGAAAGAATAACCTTTTATTCACAAGAAAGTGACGCACTTATTATATAAACATTTTATTTATATATATGACGGAGACGGTTTATTAATCACAATTGTGGGTGTTAACTAAATTTGTTATGATTTGTGTTTCTTATTGTTAATTTATGTGATTTTACTATCAATTATTGCCTATTAATTCGAAACATGATTTATTGTGTGCACACACTGAAATGTGGTTACTTTATTTCGATAATTGTTATCGATGGTTTTATTCAAAACAATTGTCGACACGTTACTTTGAATGTAAAACGAATTACTTTATGAAATCACGATTGTTTATTCATGACAATTATTATTGTGTTATTTGATTACTTTATAATGAGATCTTATTAGATTTAGCACATATTAGTGTTTTGTATCAAGTAAACGCGTGACGCACTTCCGTGCGCCAATGGACAGACTTGTATGGAGAGGTTGCAAGGTGGGGGTCTTATAAAAGAGCGTGCACTCCGTAAGTATGGCAGTCGGTCCTCGGATTCGACTCAGTAAAGAGATCCTGCTCCCGACAATACTGTCGGTTTACCTGGTACAGCGCTGCTGTATACTCACATAGCTGTATAGGCTTGCTGCTAGCGAGCGATACACTTTGTATTTGGGTGGCTTATGCTACTGTACGAACTATAAACCTTAAGGGTTTGTTCGTTTACCATTGGGTGGCTTATGCTACTGTACGAACTGTGAACCTTAAGGGTTTGGTTTATTTCTGTTCGATTAGCTGTATTGTTGCAGTACCTTTAACTTACTTTAATCTTGTTACTATCTACCATTTGTATTGTGTTTTCTTTATATAGTGTGTAATTGTTTTTACAGGTCAAGTCTATCCCTGATGGGATAATGGGAACGCCCATACTCCTGACGATGTACTATACCGCTCGGTACTCCTCCTCGATCGCTCACTGATGATCCTACATATATAATTTACATCATTACATTTACAATGACATGTTGTACAAAGCCTAAAAATAATCCCAATCTCCATATAAAACACAATAAATGGGCGGCGCCCGTTCACGAATATGACGTACGGATAGGACACGTCAATGTTCCGGCATATTTCTGCCATATTATATCAAAATAATGAATACTTTTTGGCACCATATATCGAAATAAATATCAGTCAATTAAGGAACACTGGGCAACAATGAACATGATTATCTAATGCGTGATGGACAAGTCATCATGATTCGAAAATTGCATCTATTTATTGGATTTATTTATACTTAGAAGTCAGACTCTTTTAAAAGCTAGGGGAAAGACTATCACTTTATATGTTCTTTTTTTTGTATTTTTATCAACACTCATTTCAAGCATCAAACTGAATCTCGAAATTTTATTTGATGGAAAATAAATATTTTAACCAGAATAGTCTTATTAATTTTGAATTCCGAAGGGGAAGGAATCACCTTAATGTCTACACTTGACAAACTAGTTGATCGCTCACACACAGCATTGTTGTAGTCCCCCAAAAGGACCCTGCCACCTATCCTATGACACACCTACCCAAATAGATCTCTATGAATAGTTAAGTAATGGTCCTTTTATACGCGAAAGGATGCTTCACTTCCTTGTGGCCTTGACCAAGGCCGCTTGACCTACGGAATTCTGCCTTGATAATAGGATGCGGTGTAGATCAGGAGGCCAATTCCCGTTATTAAAACCGGTCTCAATATAGTCACAAAATTAATGAACAAAAAATTAGTCCTATCTCAGCGAAAATTTATGTTAAAAATGTAGGTGACCTGGAGGCATTTTTATAGATTGAGACTGAGAATATGAATGTTCTTTAACCTTTTGACCGCCATAATTATGTAGATGACAAACCAAAAAGTTTCATGTGCCTTTGACTGTACATACTTAAAACGTATAAGTACTTATCTTTTCCTCCATATATCAACTCTCCAAGCCAAGCTCTTGGTCACACTACATGCCAGACTTCTAATATTAATATTGAATACGTAATTCCATAGAGCAGTAATTCAAAGCTTGGCGCCGAGGACACAGATTAACTAATAGTTCCTTTGCCGAGGGCACGTTTTTGCTTGTTTGACGTGGCGGTTAAAAGGCTAAAAATACGAGAATTAACTTCCCGCTGAAGTCGGTTTACGGACGATAGTTTTACGCGATAACGTCATAGAGAAACATAATGGCTAACATATACATAAGCATATAAATGGCTGCCGTCGAGATGGACGGAGCTTATTGCTTGGGCCAATCGTGCCTCTCTATCGCTTGTTCCGCGCTCTCCCTTGCACGCTCAGGCTCAGGCGGAACGCGACACTTTTTCGTGCGTGCAGCCGGTGTTCATTTATTTATAAGACGTTATCACTTCAAAAAATATCGTCAAGTGATGCTTTAGTCAAGTTTCTATCAAAGTACGTACTTACCTAAACTTAAACAATAGCTGTTCATAAAATAAGTAAATGCAGCATTTCACTTTGTTAATTGAAAAGCGATGAGTAACAATAATTATTCAAGACATGTCGTAATTCTTTAAGTAACAATGTATTATGCATATGCCTAGGTATGTAATTGTGTTCATGAAACACAAATATAATTTATAATTCATTGGTAATGAATTACTGACGTAGGTAGTTACCTATTTTGTACAATAAAATCATGTACGTTGTAAGTTTTGTACAATAAAGTCATGTTTAGAGATAGTTCATAAGTGAGTAACGTGCAATATATGCAATGAATATCGTATTATATTAATCTACCTTCATTAAAAGGTTGGGCTTATAAGACCAATCAGAGGCACTGCAAAACATGTAAGGATGTGAAGCATAAATTCTTGCTTCAAATAATACAAGTTAGTGGTTTGGTCCTTCGTAAATTGGGCAGGACCAGTCACCAGAAGGAATTACATTTTTTTTATATCCTCCTATATCGTGGGTGCGTTTACAAACATTTAAACTCACATACCTACACAAATAACCAGACCCGGAGTAACTACCTGAAGGTCATACACATATTTATTCCGTCCGGTAATTGAACCCACGACACGCAACGTAGCAGTCAATCGCTCAACCAGTGCACCAACTGTGTTGCCAAATGTACCGGTAACATTGGATCCCCAAAAATACTGCCGATTACCAATATAGCCAACAACATCAAAGTACAGACCCCAACACTTCAAGCCATACCAAACTGTCAAATTTCCCCAATTGAATATGAATCTTATCGTATTGTGATAATGATTGATTGAGATTATCAGTTGTAGCACAAAATATAGACGCAGCCTTACGTACTTTGTGTATGTAGTCTAATGTGCTAGCCTCTATACAATACTAGTTTACAATAATCAGATTAAGAAACAAAAGGTAGACAGACCGCGCAGAACACTGAGAGTGAAGTCAATAAAGCAAATATAAATTCAAAAACGAATACCTACAATTCGCTTCGCGCTGTACTGACACGAATCAGTACTGCACGAAGCGATGCATCGTTAACAAAACAAATTCTAATACAAATTAAAATTCAAAAGCGAGTACAATCACGAGATTGTAGGTATCCGCTAAACTGCATAACAGGGCGTAAATAAAATGACGCTTAACAAACAAAAAATTTACATGCCATGCCAGGCTGATGTACCTACTAGTTCTATAATAGTGATTACATCAGAATCCCTCTTTGATTGAGGCATCCCTCCAACCTCCTCTTAAAACAGTAAATAATACCTCATCCCGGTACCGTAAGAACCCAGCAAGCAGAGCTCACACAGTACCTTGGCATTCACACCAGTACTTTTTGTTCTGGAACGTACCTGTGGATCCTCTGGTTACGGAAATATCGATAACGGTCAACGTTCCAACGATTTTTTACGCCCCCGCCCGCTGTACTATTATGCACCCATGAGCACAATGTTTTGCGTCCATTACATTGTAAGTTTTGCACAATATTAGTTAGATCTATGGGCAAAGTGATATGAGCAATTGGCGATTATGTTATGTGCCTTTTCGGACCCTGGAGTTCCAGTGCAAATATTTCCTACACTCTCATTTCACGTGAATCCATATTTACTACTGTCGATAACCACATGACATTTGGCAGTCGATACGACCAAGTACATACGATTGCCTGGCTATAATCTAGGCACGACCACGCGTAGTAAAAGTTGCTGATAGTGAATGTATATACTATATACCTAATTATCACAAATGAAACCAATAACAAAAAAAGAAAATCATTGTTGTTGCAGTGTATAGGCAACAGCTGTCTTCTGGCAGCATGAAAATCGTTGACCGTGTTCACCAAGCTCGATAAAGAGATCCATAAACACGATGTACGCTGCATCATCTTAGCTAGAATTCTAATCACTCACATTTCAACGGAAAACAGTATGGTCTGGGCACGACATAGGAAAAACAAGTGGAAGTGCCTACGCAGCCTGTCACAATTATGCGGAAGAACGTGTAAAATAAAAACAACCTTCGTCAGTTGTAATAAGTCTTCATTTTGAATAAACAACAAATTCAACTTCGACGAAAAGCTCATTTGTTGTTCAAACAAGAATGTTATTATTTTACATATTTTCCGCATAATTGTGACACGCAGGATACCTGTGTGGGCACTTCCACTTGTTTTATCTATTCCGTGGGTCTGGGTCTCATTACATCCTTAATTATAGTACTTATCCTAACGTCTTTCCCACTGTCATCGTGGTGAAACGATTAGGCTAAGATAAGAAGAAAAAACTATTTAGGTCCGTCAAAAATCCAGACCACACAGTAAAATGTCACACATGCAGATATACGAGTATTTCAAGCTACGTAATGATAAAATGCCGACACAAACGAGGCCAGTGCATTCGAACGAAAACCGCAGACAGTGCGACGCGTAGAATTCATTTCTAATAAAGCTTCGACACACAATAGGTTTCCTGCCGTGCGATTTACTATGAGAGACTTCACAGATAACTATCATAACTATCCAGCCACACCCTAACATTGGCGGTAGCTCGACGGTAGTGCAATTTAACAGGCCCGCATTTGTGTGCTCAAATTTTGGGATCTAAAATTTCAAAATAAAATTCGGACTATCGAATCATTTTAAAGTCTACTAAATCCAAAATGAGGAATATCATACGTATGTACGTATATCATACGTAAATTAAAAGTAGGTTCAAATCTGACACTAATATACACATAATAAACGAGCTTTGCTATGGTGTCAAACGTTTGTCCACAAAAATAACGCAATGATGTCTGGGGAACCTTTTAGAATTGCGACTGTTGTGAGCTATACGTCGCAGTCGTGTCGTGCTGTAATGATAATTGCAAAATGTGACTCGTGACAAAATATCAGACAGTTAATTGGACATAAAATTTAAACGTTAATTGTACCACTACCTGACATTTCTGTTTGCTAAGAGATTATTCTTGGGAATGAGGTGAATGCGGCAGGATATTACTGCGTATTCCTATCTAGAGTTCGTTTTGCTTAAGCAATTGCTTAATTATGCGGTGTGACTAACTTCTGTTTATTAGTTCTTACACCAAGCGGATTTGTAACATCGTGAACATTATCTTCCATTCATACACAGCTTGTACTCTTGGGTACCGTGTGGTGCCGGCCGGGAATAGCACCACCCCATTTCTACCCGTGGTTGTCGTAAAAGACGACAGATGGATATTGACCAGAGGATGGGCAGCAGTGTCCTTCTGAGTACTATAACACCTACTGCGATCGCTAACATGCATCGGCCAAGCATGGCGATTACGGCTGAACCCCCCCCCTGGGGCAGATCTATGCCCAATCCCGATGCCGGATCTATGATCCGTAAGAAAAATAACACGAACGAAGTCGCGGGGAAAGGGCTAGTAAATTATATCTGTGAAACGGATACTCAAAAATTTAAAAATCGATCGTATTTACGTTTTTACATACGTTAACTCAGCAATGACATAGCAACCCCCATAGTCATGGCTAGCAGGGCCGGATTAACTAAGTATGTTAGCTAGGCAATGCAATTCTGAGGGCCCTTTTACAATTTCCTAAAATACATATTTTCTAACACAATTAATTATATTTATAATTACCTACGCAATTTTTTACTACATTACATTTTCGTTTAGATAACATTGACAATATTTGTTTTCTCGGTTCGCGGGGCCCCTAGGCAGTTGCCTAAACGTTGTGCATCGGTCATAATCATCGAAGCCAGAGCGTAGGTCTTCTGGCAGCACTGATTTTGAACGATGTACAGTCAACAGCAAAAGTAGATGAACTGCTGCATGTTACTAACACTAATTTATATAATTTATCACTAGTTTATTTATCAAGAGTATGTGATTGTCACACATACTTTTGAATCATTTCGACGACGCCACACAGTTCTGACGCGAACTCCGTTCATTAGTATTGAATTTCTGATTTTGATCATCTACTTTTGCTGTTGACTGTACGTGATCGACCGATCTTCCCCTACACCATTCCTAATATGAGGTTAAATAATTATAGCATAAGAATTTGACCATGAACCTGATTAGTACACGTGCTCTCTCTCTAGTTTTCATTTGATGTTACCAAAATGAATGAACAATTTTGAATGGATTCATAGAAGTTCTATTACCGTGACGGTAGGCGGATGTTATGGCAACGCAATAAACAATTACAGAACAAAACACAAGTAATACACATACAAAATATATTGCAATTTAAAACGGAAACAGATTAAAAAAAAATAGAATAAACATTTATTGTACACACAGACAGCTAGTTGTAGTTCACACAGAGAACTATAATATCGAAAGCAAAAGGTTTAGCATTAAGCTCAGGTCCCCCAAAGGGTTGCCAAGCTCTGGTTTTCAGCTAAATCCCTTGGCTCCTATTTACACAAAAAAAAGGTATTTTCGATAAAAAAATAAATTTTAATGATTGTTAAAAAGGTATCAAATTAAAAAAAATAAAATGAAATGAACTGATCATACAATGTTTCATCATACAGTTTTGGAATTTTATGAACACACGATCGTAAAGATTTCATTGACTGTAGTCTATGGAGTGAAATCATTTGTTATAGGCAATTTAGAAATGTTATTATAGGAATAGGGTATGGCCATTGAAATAGAAAAAGAATTGAGTTGTTACGTCGCGTAGGTACATCGTAAACGGTATGTTATGATTTGTATAATACTGTTGGATTGTAAAAATATTGATTAGAATCGAAAGTACAAATCATAACCGATTTCAATAATAATATACCTAAGGCTACGGCTTGGCGTGTTTAAATAGATTATTTAAAAAACATCGCATATGCAAGCACGCCGAATTCCCGTCACGTTTTTTTTTTTAATATTTTTTTCAAATATTGACCAATAAGAAGACTGACGACATACTTAAAAGATAATAATTATAATCTATCATCAAAACCAGTTAATTATTTTAAAGAATTTATCATTTAGAAAGACTTTCGCTTTAATAATGTTGACACGAATGTTTTAAGCATAACAAGTTAACGAAAGGAAGCAACACGCCAAAATGTTGATAAAATCAAACATTCTAACGGGATGGCTTATTATCATGCTACACCATTACTTGACCGACACATTAACACTAACAGAGAACACACAATGGGCCCCATACATCCCATGACATTAGTTCCCCTTCTACCAAATAGGGTTCCCTAAAACAATTACCAAATTAGAGAAATTGTGGTCGACATGCGCAATAAATCTTTGGCCCCCTAGCGAAGGCAGTGAAACGTGAAAATGTCAAATGAATTAAAGTTTGAAGTGGTAGAATATATTTATGGTGCTACACTTCAACGCTCATTGCTTCATTTGTAGCATGTGAGCTGTATCGACTTTTACATTTATCTAAACTTAACTATTATAAAAAGATTTAAAATAGGGATCCTTGAGATAATAAACGCGGGCAAAGTCGCGGGCAACTTATTATTATTTTAGTTATATTTATGTGCATTTGACCGAATTTAGGGCTCAAATCTAATCCTTATTTATAAACTGGCTTTAGTTCAACGAAAGCTCCTCCGGTAGCCGAGTAAAAAAAAAGTAATTGGTATTTTAGATATTTAATGATAATTCATATAAAATATATTCTAAGCATGTTTTACATAGGTACATTCCACTATCAATATTTGATAGTACTAACGATGATGATGGTTTTGATGTAGCTGTTAAGTGTTGAAGCTTGATATTGGCATATTAAATTAGTTTAACGTAATTTATTTTTATTTTTATACATAATTATGTTATACCTTGGTGTACCTAGTAGTTTTTGTGTTTTCTTTAGTTTTGTGTTTACTTATAGCATCGCACTGGGGTAACTGTATAAATAAATAAATTATAATAATGGAAGGAAGGAAAGAAGACAAAATGTTGCGCCGACCCCAAGTAACATGGGACAAGGTCAGGAAGATGATGAGTAGATTTCTATGGACCTGCTATTAAATGGAGATTCTCTTTTGGTCTCACAATAAGACCCATTGTTGACATGAGCAAGAACATGTACATAGCACCAACAGAGCATCAAGCTACAACCACAGTATAAGTAATAGTATCTACAACATTCTGTCTTTATTTGATAGATTTTCATCTTTAATACAAAAGCTTAAAGTTCATATTCAATTGGGAAAACTTTACAGTTTGATATGGTTTGATGTGCTGGCGTCTGTACCTATCCCATAATTCTCATCCATCTGAAGTGAAAGTATGATCGTATTCATTTCACGCTAGTACTCTACGATTAACGGATTATTTAATAGAATTTAGCGAGTAATCGAACTTGAGGCTGATCGGTGAAAGCCACTATAACATAATTGCTACAGCTAACAATCTTGGTAATTGTTATTACTGTACTGTTTATGAGATAACTATATGTTTGTAGAATAAATTAGTTTGGCGATAAAAATACTGGTATCTAAGTGTGTGTTAAGTCTTTAAAAGCTTATAAATTGCCAAAGGCCATATGAAAAGTGGTATCAAGTTCTAAGGATATAAAATTAAAACGGTGCTTAGTGCTTACATCAACACCGACACTTACCTATACTCAACGCAAACTATTTTTCGTTGGAAAAAAACTACGCCTGAAGAATGATTATGTAGAATACTAGCTCGGTCAAAAAGTGCCGGGACTGACTAACAGATGTTGTCGCTAGTGAAAAGTTTATATTATTAGCAGGTAGTACAAACTTTCAAAAGATACTTGTCATAGTTTCATGACTTTCCCGCCATTTGTCACTAAGTTATTGTATTTAGATGCTTATGTAAGCCATTTTGAAAACAATCGAAAAATTCGAATTTCGTTTGTTAATTGATACTCATTTTTGATGGGGAAAAATACCGTTCAGACTCAAAAATGCCTTGAATAGTGTTCTATGGAATCTGCTTCGTCGAAAACAACAATTTGTCGGTGGCTTGCTGAGTTCAGGCGAAGTCGCACCGCCACCGATGATGCTGAACTCTCGGGACGTGCAAAAGACATAAAGACACCAGAAACCATTGAAAAAGTCCACAAAATAAATTTGGGCAGCTGTAAAGCTAAGTTGCAAGAGATTGCTGACACCCTAAAGATTCTAAAAGGCGGTGTGTACAATATTGTGCATTAACATTGGGCATGAGAAAGCTAAAATCTAAATGGGTGCCGCGTTTGCTCTCAGCTGAACAAAAACAACGTGTGACAAGTCGCTGGTATCGATGGCAAAATTGAATGACTACTAATCGGTTCGCCACCCACTATATTCAGTAGATCTGGCTCCTAGCGATTAATATCTGTTCGCAAATCTCTAAAGAATGCTCCAGGGAAAGAAATTTGGCTCTTATGATGATGTCACTGCGGAAACTAAAGCATATTTTAAGGTCTCAACAAACCATTCTTCAAGAAAGGTATCGCAATGTTAGACAACCGTTAGAATGAATGTATCGCTCTTAGGAGATTATGCAAATGAATAAACCGCAAAATTTTGTAAGAAAACCTTTTTTTTTTCGTTAGTCCCGTGAATTTTTGACCGAAGTGTTATATTGGCATTGAAACATGCGTACATATTCTACATAGTCACACAATACTACCTAGAAACCAAAACAAAAAAAAACAGCTTATGTTTAACGAACCTCCAGATATAGTAAATGACCTCCAAAAATAGTAAATGATCACCAACATTTAACCCCATTTTAATGTTTAACGGACCTCCAGATATAGTAAATGACCTCCAAAAATAGTAAATGATCATCAACATTTAGTCAAAGTATTGTAGAAATGTATGAGTTTGACTGTAAAAAACGATTTGGTTCTGGCGTAGGGAGTCACAGTTCTAACCTAACCTAACCATGTCGGATCCGCCCCAGGGGGGACTTAAGGTTCCTAAGATTTGGTGACTAAGATTTGGTGATCATTTACTATTTTTGGTGGTCATTTGGTGACTAAAATTTGGTGATCATTTACTATTTTTGGTGGTCATTATATTTATTCCCAAAAAAAAATGAATGTTTCATGTCCCATCATATTACATATTATAAATTAAATTTGAGTTCGTGTTAGTTTGGGCTAATCTCCGGAACTACTAGTCCGATTGTGTAAATGGGGTATTCCTCGAAGCGCACCCGTTTTGAAACGCACCCAACGAAGCGCACCTAAAGTATTCCTCGAAACGCACCCACGATGAAAAAAAGTGAAGTGCACGAAGAAGACGTTATAAAATTCAACTGTTTATTAACACTACCAGGAGAGCAGAAATGAACTGGAACTAAAGTGCTTAAGCGACTCACTACTTAGCTCAATAGTGGTACAAATACAGATTTTGAAAGTTGTGCACTAACGATTTAAAAAAGAGGAATTTTAAGTATTCGTTATAATTCACTATAACGATAGAAGTCTTAAAAAGTCTTAAAAAAATGTCATGTCCTATACCAATAACTATCAGGAAAACAGAATAACTGGAAGTAGTTGCATAAGCGATACTACTTAGCTCACCGATGTTTAAAGTGCACGTACCCCATCTAAGCTTAAGCAGTATATAATTAGTACGGACTTAAAAAAAACGTGCATTATTAGCTATCGATATTTTTCATTAGCTAATACCCATCCCTATCCACACCTTGACCATTGGGTGCGTTTCGAGGAATACTTTAGGTGCGCTTCGTTGGGTGCGTTTCAAAATGGGTGCGCTTCGAGGAATACCGCGTGTAAATTCTTTCGCTAATAGAAAGCTACGTTAACCCTGCCTGCTATAGGCTAAATTTAATTCTCAAAAAAAATTAAGAGCTGTGAAATAAACACACGGACAAAGTTGCGGGTAAGCTAGTTCCAAACTAAATCAGAATCGTTAGGTTCCAACCAATTACAGCGCTATCTTAGTATAAGTTATGACAATGAAGCGGTATCATTGGTCATCATTTTGAGAAATAAAGTTCTTAAACCTTATTATCAAACACTTCCCTCGCTACGCATTCCCGCCCATCTCTGGGGGAAACGCAGCCTAAAGCAGGTTACAAACACATTTATTAAGACTGGGACACATATACGTACATACAAGTACGTGTACTGAATATAACCTATCCTAGCAACTGATATATTGAATCAAAACCTAATTACGATTTTCTCCATTCAGCTCACATCCGCAGAAGATGTCTCCGTAATTAATAAATAAAATTATTCAACCAACTTTCTATGGCATAAGGAGGGACACGTTAACAAGGTACAGTCAACAGCATAGATATGTTACAATTACGCAAAATTCAATAGAGATTTTCTCTTGAAGAACTTACAAATTACACCTAGAAGAAATGAAAACATTATGTACTAAATGTATATCTTTTTCGAACTTAGCAGAAAATCAGTTTAAAATTTGTCGTGTTATAGTAACATAATTATATTCGAGACTGTACGGACCTCATTTACCAAACTGGGATATATAAATGACCTGCGTGGAAGCCGTTGGGAAACCAATCCACGTCGGAACGGCCCGCTTCTTGATTCAGTGCCACGATAGCTGGGCCTAATTAACTATTTACTTTCAAATGTAACTGCTATTATAATTTTAAGGATTTCCTGCCATATTGGGCAAGGATTAATCTTAATAGCAAGATAGTAATTCACAGGTAGAACTTCTGTTTATGTTCGAAATATGAATTAATTGACGTCCATAATTTACACGAATATTCCACCACCATAATAACACTGGGTTAGCAAAAAGAAAAAAAAAAAAATACGCTAGCCAAATTTTTTTTTTTCTTTCAAAAGCTCCTCATTCACTTTGTAAGCACCCATATCTTTCAACCATCAACCAACGACCGAAAATTCTTTGTCAGCAACTTCCATTGTCCTCAACTGTACGGGTATTTTACTTATAGACTGAGATCCTAGAGTCGCGGCCCCTACGTCATTGAAGCATGGCTGAAACTTTGGGGATAGATAGAATAATACGTCGTTAAAACGGTATCCGCATGTAGCGAAGATGAAAATGTTGAGATGGACGTGTGAAGTAACCAGAATGGACAAGGTCAGAAATACGTACCTTTATTAGATAAAGTTTGAATGTTGCGCCAGTAACGGAATAGTTAAAAGGGGATCATTTGTCTTGGCATGTGAAGAGGAGGTACTTATGAAACTCATGTGACCAACAGAGTTACGAATATAAATACGGATAGGTGGAGAGAAAGAGGAAAGCCGAAGAAGTGATGGATGGATTGTGTAAAGAATGATATAAAAGAGAAGTGTCAGTGATATTTTGTCGGTTGTCAGGACGGGATGGAAAAAGAAAACGCACCGACCCCAAGTAACTTAGGGCAACAGGGACATGGCCAAGGAAGATGTGTGTACGGTGTGTACGGTGTGTACTTGCTAGCTGCAATACGTGACTATTTTATAGGTATCAGGTAAAAGGTATCTCATTCATTGTACCTTTCGAACGGCTGGTTTTTATATTATGTTGCACAGAATATTGTTAAACCAACATACATTATTGCCAGACACTTTCCGAGAGCCTTAAAAAGTCGGAACTATTAAACGTCTGGTTGAAGTTGTGGTCCTAGGTAACTACGACCACAAATACAGCCAAAATACCCAGTATTAGAGCTAGTAAGTACCTAGCCATATCTTCTTAATAATATATTATTCTTCTATCTATCTTTAAAATGTCGTAAGTCTGGCAACTCTAGGATCTTGGACCATTACATTAAATAGCCGAAACGCAATCTTATCGTAAAAGACAAACGAAACAGCTGCACCAGAATTACTTGAAACTTCTTATCTATGACATGGAACGGAAAAGAGCTACTAAGAAACTGGAATTACCTATTTTGAGAACTTGTTTGTATACTAAACAAGCTAGTATTCGACAAATCAACGTCTGGTAGATGTAATCCTTAATTAACGTAAGGGAAACATGTCTATTAAACCAGTCCTTTTTTACTGTAAGTATGACCCATGCCTTTTCAGCTTTACATGTAGGTTAGATAAAGTGTGTTCCTCTCTTTTGGTGGTCCCGGCTGTCATTCGTAAATCTTTGGCAGTCGTTATGGGTAGTCAGAAGCCAGAAAGTCTGACAACCAGTCTTACCAGCACGATGAAACGATAATGGGTAACACGATACCCGTATCGTGTTACCCAGTAACTGGGTGGTGGAGGTCCGATAGGTTATTCTATGTAAAACACTGGTATCCAGCTGCATCCAGTTAGACTGGAAACCGACCCCAACATAGTTGGGAAAAGGCTGGGCAGATGATGATGGTAATGATCGGTGAGGCAGTCGTAGGCTAGGAAGGGTCTACGAGATATGCCCAGATGAGCCGATGAGCAGATAATGATGATGTAATGTCAGATGAGTTCATGCCGTGTACAAGGTACAGATAGTAAAGATTTGATAATAAAGAGAATAGATAGCAGCATCGAGTCTCAATATATACTTCCATAGTTGAAGCATTAATAACTTCAAACGATTAACAAGATCCGTATCCAGCAATACATATTTGTAATGACAACTTCGATTCGAGACCCACAAAATATAGTTATAGGTAGGTACAGTTCGATTCGATCTTAATGGCGGCTTTGAAATGCGCTACTGACTGCGCTGTACCCCGCCCCTCACTCACGCTGACATGTGAAACTGTTACTGCGCAGCCACTCGACTCGTGTTCAGAGCCGTCATAAAGTTTGAATCGTACCGTCCTTACTATCCTTTACAGACCAACATAAACTATAAGTCCATCTAACATCTCAAAGAAATTTCCGCCAAGTGAATAATAGCCGTGACATCACAATTAAAGATTCAGCAGTAAACGCCTTCAGTTGGGAGGAAACGGGATAGGATGCTATTATGATGACGTCGTAAATCAACGGATGTCGGCGACAACAAATGCGACATACGACACACAACTGAATTGTGGTGTCGTGGGCGAGGGCCTTGGCACGACGAACTTGAGGTCTACTAAAGTGCGAATGTTCGGGTTTGAATGAGATTATTATTAGAACGGGAAACTCTTGGGACACAATTGGGATTCCGGTTTCGATGGCAAGGAAGAGGAATGACTTGTGGGCGATGGCCTCGGCAAAATTGGGGTCTTTCAAAGTATTAAATAGATATGAACTTAGGTGTTATTGTGACGGTTTGGTGAAATTTAAATAGAAAAATTACTCGACATCGCTTAAAACTGAAGTATACTGGATTTTCAGCGAATTGCCTCAAGGCATTTACTTATTGCTAGAAGTGTCGATAAATTGTTTTTAGCCATTTAGCACTTTCTGAAAGCTGACAACAACAAGTCAGTCCTTAAAATGGCCTTCCTCAATTCACTTCGTTCTTATCTATAATATAGTAGATAGGTCTTATCAAAAAGCCTACGATAATTGTCTAAAGATAAGCGGCAATTACCAGTTTTACTAATAGAGACAATGATAGTCCTCCTAAACAAATAAATTTATTTGAGAAAGGCCCATTGAAAACCAAGGACATTTGACAATGATATAATCGAAAAACCAAGTTATAAATAGACAAAGCCACAATTCACTAACTTCAAATCCCCGTTATTATGCATCAGTAATAACTACCCAGTAATATTTCATTGCACAGAATGCTGGATCTGATAGTAGGCCTCAAAACAGCAATCCTTTCGGATTCTATAACGCTGTCTACTTGTAAATTGCAATCGAACCGGGTGCCGTGGGTGTAAAACTATGGAGTATACATAACATGGAGTGCTAATTAACAAAATAATGTATCTACAGAATAACGATCATCAATCAAAGGTTGTGATATGGTTAGTAGAAATAAATCTATAATTTAAATTAAATTAAGTAACAAATAAATTTAGTAGCAAGCTGAAGTGGCACTGGGCTAGTCACGTCTGTCGCAGAACCGAAGGTCGATGGAGCAGACTTGTCCTAAAATGGAGACCGCGAAACGGTAGACCCAACGTGGGACGCCCTCCAGCCCGATGGACCGATGACGATGGAGGAGGCTTATGGCCAACAGTGGACCAAAAATAAACAAATAACAGTCATGTCAACATTTGTCGTGCAATTGCCAAACTTCGAGTGAAATGGTTCGACTATTAGACATTGACTGTAGCAGTACATTCATCTTCTTCTCTGGTTAATTCTGCTACCAATTAGAGCTAAACGCAAATAAATAATAATAATTGGGTTTAGTTCTGCTAATACAAACCATCACACGTAAAAAAATCTCCCTATTTCTTCTTCTAGTGCCCCTCCGAGCCACGAAGGTTGGCGGTCAGCTTTACATACTTTTTCTTTAGTTTCGCGAGGTAGAATAGTTCCGCGGCACTCGAGATATCAGTCCAGTCTCGTAGGTTTCTTAGCCAAGATTTCCTCCTGCAACAGACACCTCGCTTTCCAGGTACTTTACCCATCATGATAAGTTGTAAAAGGGTGAATATGTCGTGTCTTATCACGTGACCTAGATACGCAGCCTTCCTTACTTTGATGGTATCGCGTTCTTGCCCACACGTTGCAGGATGTCTTCTTTTGTAGCTGTTTGATGACCTATTTTTGCTACAAAGTAATGTTACATATTTAGCATTATCTTGTTTTGACATAATTCATTTAATTAATGAGATATTGTGACTTGACTCGTTTCGACAAAACTAAGCTCAATTGTCGCCTGTGTTCGCAATAACATCCGCCCATTATCACTCCATTTCTCATTACTCCGTGGTACAATAACACGTAGGATTCTGAATCAATTTGTCCTACACAATGAACTCGCAGTTATTCAATTCTGTTAAATGCCCTTTACAGTTACTTATCGGTTTGTCCTTGGATAAGTAAGGATTCGTTAACCGCATGGGTGGTAAGTGGGTATGAGTGGATCATTAATAATTGTTGATTAAAATGTAAGTATAAATACGAATAATTTATTTTGATGTTACATGTGTTTGCCGACGAAGAAGTCACACCCTTGCCAGTCATGGTTGTTGAAATGTCTTGACTAGTCCACTTGTTGGGTGGAGAAGGATTCATATGAGGGTATCAGATGGGTCGTCGACGATTTCAATAGATTATTAAACCACCAATTAACTACTCGTAGATGTAGTAACAAGAAAAATTATGAAGTTCGTGCACGAACCTAAAGGACAATAATAGAGGTAACGTCTCAGCTTATGAAACAAAAGATAGAGATAGAGAAGACAGCGCGGAACACTGAGAGTGAAGGTATTCGCTTTTGAATTTATATTTGCTTTGGTGGCTTCATTCTCAGTGTTCCGCGCGGTTTGTCTGCCTTTTGTTTCGTAATCTGAGGTAACGTTATACGTTGTGTACATGATATTGTTTCTATTCCATTGATGATAGTTTTGACTATGTTTGCTTTCGCCTCGCTTACACTACGATTAACTATTTTCGAATTCCAGTGAGCAAAAATTCGTCAAGCCAAAAGTATTAATGTCACTGTTAGATCTTGACCTTCTCAACTGCGCACCACATTTATTGCGTGTATTTTACAATTTTAACAGGTTAAGAAGGTAGCGACGTAGCAGGAAATAAGTCATCTCTCGAGATAAGGATATCCTTTACGTTTATTAAAATGAGTCGGCCTAGTAATCAAGCTAAATTATTTTTTATGGTAAATTAATAAAAAAAAAAGAAACGATAAATTAGCATATTTTGTTTTCATCAACAATTTTGTTTCAATTCATAATATCAACGCAAAAACCACTTTGGAGATATTATTACCATTTAATTTCCAATAATATATTATCTCTATTCAAATTCAAAACACGAGGAAACTAAACAGCGTTGGTCGTACCGATACATCTTAAGATACATAGAGCTCATCTTGTTGAACACAAACCTAAACAATTTACATGGTTTTGCGGCGGCACTGAAAGCGGGAACATAACAGAAAGTTATCAAAATATATATATCTGTTGCCACGTGATGCTCAAGCTTAATTAGACTACTTTCACTTAAAGGAACATCGCTATATTTTATACTAACCTCGTGACCATGCCTAATTGCTTTATTAATATTCAAAACATCTCAAAAATATCGTAAAACATAAGAGTCTAAATCTAATTTGTAGATATATTTCTAAAGTCGTATAAATCAAGAGGTCGTGATTGAGGTCAGAATTATATCTATACTATCTATACTAATATTATAAAGCTGAAGTGTTTGTTTGTTTGGTCGAACGCGCTAATCTCAGGATCTACTAGTTCGAAAATGAAAAATTATTTTTGTGTTGGATAGTCCATTTATCGACGATAGGCCCTGCGAAGCCGGGTCGGGTCGCTAAATAAAAAATAACAAGTGTCGATGCTACCGAAAGGAAAGTCATGTAATCAACTACAATAAAAATGTCTGGTACAAAATGTTATTTCCTTGCGAATCGTCGTCAAAATAAGGACGTCCTGAGCTGTCCAGTGCACCGTCACAGTCACGTCACGTCTAAGGACGGACTGTTGTGTAGACAAAATAATCCCAGGGTGGGCGCAATCAATCTTCATACGTGGAGCCAAATTAAACTGGGACTCCGTCTCACTGGGTACTGATAGCATAAAAATTGCAATGGTGGTTTATTTTTAGATTATTTTCTAAATAATTTATTGAACGGAAAATTTTCTCTGGAATTTTTTTTTTATTTTTTATTTTATGTACAGAGAAAATTTCAGGAATAATTGCGATATCGCAGTAGGGTAGGGTGGGTAGGGTAGTTACCGAGACAAACTCATACTTTATGGCATTATGTCCGCCGTACCTTTAAACATCAAGTATAAATAAATAAAAATGGCAGTGGCATAAAGAACAGTTTTATGATAAAACAGAAAATAATCTGGTTTTAGTTACACTTCGGCTATTTCAAGATTTAGATGAAAATAATTTGACTGATATATACCGATTTGGTTGCTTAATAGAACGGGTCGGAGTGGTAGTATGTTTCCGGTACCTGCAGTGCTATTCTGTAAAAAAATCCGTCGGTGAATTTAGGAGTGATCTTTAGGAGTGCTATCAATCCATAGTCAACATCCTTGTCTCCTGCTTGATTTAGAGGGAAGTCGAAAATATATTTATTTATTTATTTATTTATTATAAACAAAGTTTACAAAATCTTAACTTATAACTATGCTTACTCCTCAGCTGTTCTTTTCTGGTTAATTTTGTTGCAGGATCAAAAACAGTTGTTATGTTTCTCCGGGACTCGTCAAACTTCATTGCCTCGACCTTTTTCCAGTTCCTTTTTCCATTTTCACTGTTGATTTTGGCTTCCAGAAGTTGCAGTGGTTTGGAAAAAGAGTGGCGGAAATGCCCCAAAAAAAAATCCATAGTATCAGGCGGTATGACAGCTTATCTCGAACTCACTTCACCTTCAAATAGACAGGCTCAATCATAATTTTCCTGCCCGTGACCCATGTTACTTGGATTCGTCGCGATACGTTTTCTTCTTCCATTCCGTCATACTATCACTGACTTCTTTCATATCACTAATCACACAATAGACATAGACCGCTCAATATGAATAATAATTCGATATTTTCGCCCAGTTATTGACTGCCTCTTCGTCTTCTAATAAGAAGGGGATTGTAAGTTTTATGGGAAGCTTAAAGTCACCTCCTCATTAGTAACTCAGACTTAAAGTCTCAGTACTTACACTTTTACCTAACCCTTCGAAGATCATAGGTGTAGTGATAATATTGATGTTAAGTATCGCTCGAAGCGTGTACTCATTATAAATAGTACCTAGCACTTGGTGTGAGGTCGCTTTCGTTCACGACCTAAGATCACAGAAACAACACATTTCTCTGCTATTACTGGGTAATACAAGTAAAAGCTAAGTGTCAAACGTATCTGTTATCCCGTGATGGGTAGGTTCTCGTTAAACACAGTTATTTGTAGCTGAGCTATTTTTAGTCACAATCTGTAATGCTGTCCTATCTTGAAGATCGATCGATCTGACGTGCAAATCAGCTAAGGAAATACCACTGAATAAACAGACGGTTTAGACAAACTTCCGATTCTA
Source organism: Charanyca ferruginea (assembly GCA_947361185.1). Taxonomy (NCBI): domain Eukaryota; kingdom Metazoa; phylum Arthropoda; class Insecta; order Lepidoptera; family Noctuidae; genus Charanyca; species Charanyca ferruginea. The sequence continues at coordinate 21,184,878 of OX376058.1, read as the reverse complement.
AAAAAACATCATACGAAGAGTGATCTTGGTCCCAAAGAGAACTATTCAATCTCATGGGAGTTACGCACGTGACGGTTACTTATTCAATAGTTATTTTGTATGTATCAAAGGTAAACATGACTAGATCATTGAAGAAAAGAATATAATTATTATTATTATTTGTAGAATAGGTATGAAACTTTATCTTACTTTAGTCTGCTCTTTTCTTTAGAAGAAAGTGTCAACATACACACCTACATAAGTACGTGGAATAGGTACCTATGTTCTATGTTAGGGTGGCTTGGTTTCCGCACTTAGTCCTTAAAAATGGACCATTGTACGTGAGCCATGGCGGCCGATTACTTCAACCAGCCCACCTCCCTCCAGAAACAGATCAGTCTTCCCAGTCTTCTCAGGGCGTCCGCAAGGGAGTTTGGTGTTCCAAGGGTTTGCCTGCGGATCTGGGTGACGCCAGTGCACTCAAGGAGTACATGCACCACCGTTTCTTCCGCCTCCATGCAGGCTCTGCACCGAGGACTATCAGTGATACCTTGGTGTGTAAGTGTTTGTTCAGTGAGCAGTGTCCGGTGATGGTCCCCGCCACCAGCTATCTCTGTCCAGATGCAGAAGGCGCTTGATCAGCTTCGTATCCAGGAATGGCATAGCCTGCTTGGACTGCCTGCACCCTGGTGTCGAGGTCCACCGTTTCTCCGCTTGTGAATAAGTACCTAATAAACATGAATCCTCGCAGCATGGTTGGTGGTTTACACCTTTTTTTGAGCATGCCCGTCACACTATTCCTAAGCTACAACTCCTGTAAGCCCGAATCATCAGCAGCAACCACCAGAAAAGCGCCGAAGCAATGAAGCCCGACGAGTCCCGGAAAAACGATTCTATTGTCTTGGATCCCGCAACGAAATTAATCAGATAAGAACAGCGGACGAGTAAGAAATACATAGTTTACGCCTTTATAAACCTACAATGTTTCTGGCAAACGCTTCATATTCTATTCACACAAAATACTCAATTTTTTAAAATCTGTTTTGCAGTCAGTACACGATGCGCACCCGCATTTCAACAGCAATCTTCGTATTGATACAGTTAGCGGTCGTCTCGGCGACCTTGTGGCCAGGACCAGGACACAATTAGAAGTGTTCCGCCACTCTGTTCGACGCAGGAGCACAGGGCAGCAGGCACGTGCCACCGCCACGCTGACGACACATCCTTGACCGCATCCTTATCAACGGAGACACGCGAATGAGGAACTTTTGCTTCATTTTCTTACTTTACCTTGCTTATGGCCAAATACTCAAAGGCTACTCAATTTTAAAATGCCGTTAAGTCTCGTACTGTCACAGTCACTTTGACATATAGTGATAGAGACAGCACGAGACTTAACGGTATCTTAAAATTGAGTAGCCTTTTGGCCTTTGGCCCGCGATTTGTCTACGTGTATTTTCTTTAAGAAACCCAATTTTTTTTTGTAGTAAAATATAGCATTCAGGTATAACGTAGCTTCCGATAAAGTAGTTCCGGAGATTAGCGCTTTAAACAAAAACAAAGACTCTTCATCATCATGTCAACCTTTAGACCCCCCACTGCTGTGCATAAGTCTCCCAAAGGGTGTTCAGCCCTATAATCGCCATGCTTGGCCGATGCATGTTGGCGATCGCAGTAGGTGGTATGGTACTCAAAACGGCTGCTATCCATGCTCTGGTCAATATCAATATCTAGAAATGGGGTGGTGCTATTCGCGGCCGGTACCACATGGTTTCCTGCAACAACACGCAAACTACACGCATTGAATTATAAATAAAAGGGGTCATCAACATCTGCCTAGCCTTTTCCCAACTATGTAGGAGCTTTCAGTCTAACCGGATGCAGCTGAATACCAGTGTTTTACCGCTCCATATAAGCCTATGTGACTTCCACAATAACCCAGTTGCTGGGTAACACGATACCACTTGTTAAGATGGGTTGTCTAACTTCTGACTACCTACCTATAATGACTGCAGCCGGTACCAACGGCTTTACGTGCTTTCCGAAGCACAAAGGACTCTCGGTATGAAATGGTTGGTCACCCATCCACAGACCGACCGCGGCAAGCGTAGCTTATCCATCATGACAGGTCGATCCGTGCGGCTTTTACTTACCCACGAGCTCCTCCTCCTCCTTCAAATAAAATAAAAGCGATATATTAAAAAATTACCTAAAGAGGGACCCCAATTAATTTGTAACTTTCCTAACGTACAAGAAACGTGTTTTTTTTCTTTGTAGTGTTAAATATTGTACGATGGCACGGACCCCTTCCTGTGCGAGACCTATTCGTAGTTGGCCAGTTCCTTTTCTGAATTACCAATTGTATGAATCGTCTAAAGTTTAATCTCAACGCCATTATTCAAGTCTAAGAAAGTCACGACAAAAACTAGTTCAATTAAAAAAAAATATTTTTATCTCATCACCAATTTCTAAAACGTCAATATCTCTCAATTTTATGAGCTGTTAATCGTAAAAAACAATTTCTCGTACACACTTAAATAACAGATGAGAAGTGCTTAAAATCATGTTCTTCAAGTCTTGCTCGGTCATAAAACGCCCCTACGAGCCTCCAGCGTAAAAAGGAAATTGCGTTTCTATCGTAAATGATAATTACTGTTATGAAGTAAATGCCAAGTAACCCGATTTCTAAAGCGTATCCTGCGTACATTAACATTTAACTGTAGTAAATTAGTAGCTGACCTGATGGCCGCACAATCGGTTTGTGTAAGTCATTGCACTCGGAAGTATACAATAGTATTGCTATCGCATGACTCGATATCAATTCACGTGCTCGATAAGTGTTTTAAACCATTTTAGAGTTCTACATTCAAACTGGGACGAAGCGCGAAGATTTTTGAATGAGATATTATCGATACAAAAAGTGTTTCCTACACAGAATGTAGCAACACTAACAACCTTTAAGTAGAGTGTAATAAAGCAAGTTAACTGCCTAATAAGCTAGTTAACTAGGTAATAAGTTTGATCGGCAATCGTGTAGTAAATATTGATGTTCTCGATTGTACTTGAGTAGCGTCAGCAAATTGTCGGTTACGTTTAATCACCAATTAGATTATATTTCATCAGGCTATGAAACCGATCGTTAAAATATAGGCGTGAATACTAACTTATGCACTCTAGGCATTATAATAATCGAGTAAGTTCAATATAATTTGCAATTTGCAACAATTTTTGTTAATTATATCTACTAAATTGATATCAAAATTTTTGTTAATATTTCGTTTATTGAATGAATTAAATATACCTACTTATTATTATAATGAATATTTTTACTAATTCGTCTTGACAGCCCTCGTGGCGGGGTGTAAAATTCGGGTTATTCCCACACACCCCTGAATGGTCTGCCCCTGCAGTGATGGATTTCTATTTCACTAAAATAATTTTTAGTTTCAGCGGCAGGTGGCAATATTTTTTTCCCAACTGCCACCATTTTTAAACTAATAGAAATTCGGAGGCAGGCGGGAAAAAAATCTCATCCACCACTGCGGGGGCAGACCATTTGGGGGTGTGTAGGAATAACCCTCAAATTCTTCTCATTACGAACAGAGTCCATCTAAAAATAAAAACTAATCAATAAAGGTTGGATTGAACCCAGCAAGTCCCTACAGCACCTAACCACCGCTTAGGCGTGATTGAGTTATAAACCTCTAAACTTTTACATAATATAGGTATAAAATATTAGTTTGGATAAATAATTAGGAAATGAAAGTAGACATGTTACTTTATTATAGTATAAATAAATTCCGAATACGCAATATGTTACGGCTAAAGATAGGTGTAAAAATAAAATTAAGATTCATGTCCAAACTTAAGTTGGCCCCTTGACTAAAAATGAAGAATGCAGTATATCTATTCTGTTACAATCTCCCTCGATGAACACCTAGGTGAAGTGAGCTGTCATCTGTCCCAATGCTAGTGATTTACAAAGCACTACAATCGAATGACAGCTCACTTCACCTATGTGTTCACCGAGGAATATTGTAACAGAATAGCACTGCTGAACACATGAGTTTAAAAAATGGTAAAAATATGCTCTTTTAACAATAGCTGGTTGGCCATGACCTAGGCTGTGCATATATTTCAATTCACAAGCAAACAACTAAATGTATTGTTTAGGTACAGAGGCCAACACGTCAAGGTACAACAATCTGTCAAATTTCTTTGATAGATTTTCAACTTTATTACAAAACCCTAAGGTTCATATTCAATTGGAAAAATTTTACAGCTTGGTATGGTTTGATGTGCTGGCGTCTGTACATTTACTTAATAAATGATTTTATTGGACCTAATGTAAGTTATCAGCACTCAACGCAAAGGAGGTTAACCACCTGTAAAGTGTTATCAAAATGAGGTCACTTGTTACAAATGAGTGGAAAAGTAAATAAGAGTAACATGAATGGTTACTTTCTATGTTGATGTACTTTAGGGTGATATGAACATTTGTATTGAGGCCTATCATTCTCTATTTACAACGATCAAGCCCAAATTGATCGCCCGATATCAATATTTCATATACGTAACGTCAGAAAGTTCTGGAAAAAATAATTTCACACGTCTATTATTTTCTGTATGTTTACTTTAATCCATAGCAATACATCTATTAAACAATTACTACACATCGACGAGTTGAAAACCAGTTACGAATTAAAACTAGAACTGCTGTACACACTAAAAATACGCGTTTAATTTAGGTCATGAAACAGTACCTCAATATAATCTACAGATAACGTGAATAGTGAAAACTTTATTGGAACCTACAGTAATCTTCTATGAAAAGTTATCTGGGTGAAGTGAGATCGAGGTGAGCTGTCATCCAGTGCTAGTGTATGACAGCTCACTTCGCTATCACTTCAAGTTCAAGTTCACTAGTGCGGAATTCACCGAGTGACATTTTTACAAAATTGATTTATTACGTGGAACCAGTTAAATAAACCTTTTATGACCTTCAGTCCGTATGTCTGCTCCTGCCCCGAGGAGAACCAACTCATGCCTTGAGCAAATGCCGAAAAACGAACTTAGAAATTGCATCACATTTTTTGCAACTGGAAAAATTCGGGGACGACTTTGTTGAGAAAAAAAAATAATAACACTTCCAGTGTTAGGTTATTTAAAAAAAAACCGGACAAGTTCGAGTCGGACTCGACCACCGAGGGTTCCCGTACATATTTGTAGGTACATATCCATACTTCTATACTAATCCATACTTTAATCTACTTAATATTATAAATTAATGCGTTTTTTGCGACATAAACGGCCGTATCTTTTTTTCACGTCAACATAGAGGGTTGATTTTTTTACAGCATCAAGGGACCGTAGACTTGAGTATATGCTTTTAATTTCAACTGGATACCTCTACGCGTTCCCGAGATAAAGGGTCTTGACAGACAGACAGACAGAAGGACAGACAGACCGACAGACAGACAGACGGACAACAAAGTGATCCTATAAGGGTTCCTTTTTTTTTTTGAGGTACTGAACCCTAAAAAGTTAAAATCACCGATCTACTTGCAAAGCCAAGCAAAGTGACTAACGTTTTGCAGTTTTTCTGTAGCACCACTTTTATAGGCTTATGTCCAGCAATTGAATTTTGGAAGTTAGTCTGCCACACGTGCAAAACTAGGGCATTTATTCTCAATACAATTAACCTACAGGCAAAATTGAGGTAGTTCATAATTGTAGTGTCCGTTCCAAGTAATAACAATCCCATTGTCCAGTTACAGTAACGGCCAAAAGATTATATGACTCGAATCGTCTGAGAAAGTAGGCCTGTCATTGACTTTGAGCGACTAGACCAGTGGTAGACGGTGACGGGGAAATAAAAAACGTGTTCTTACAAACGGCCTTATTTGATTACTCACTTAGAACACGTCCGTTGCTGCATTTACATCAGGGCTAAATGACATGGCCCTAGATGATACAGCAATGTATGCTGGGAAAACGTTTCGATGGTATAACTGTGCGAAATTACTTAGTCGTGGTAACGGTCGTTTTTGTGTTGTTACAAAAAGTCCTATCACACGCGATCTTGTAAGGTAAGCGTTACAATAGATGATAATAATTATAATTTTGTCTATGTTGAAAGATAAGAAGAAGAACAAGATTAATTAAATAACGTTAGGGAAAATTATTTGAATTATTATTTGGTAGTCAGTTTCAGGTGGTCTACTTAATGTTAATTAAAATGAGTCATTGTTGCACAGTTACATGAATGTAAAGAAGAGCAACTCATTGCGGTCAATGTATACATATACTGCATACCTATACTACCTTCACCTTGATATCCAACCTACCTTGAACTGTTACAAAAATATCAGCCTCTTGAGAGACGAGACCTACCTACCTAGGTAAGGTGCACTTCTGTCAGTGTTAGCCTCACTACCTCGTTGCAAAAAAAAAACATAGTAGTAGTAGTAGATAGACAAGAAAATATGGACACTAACTTATCTTTTCACAAAGTTATGGTGTCAAGTCATGAGAGAAGACAAATAAGTTTTAATACCACCATAATAAAAAGATACTAGCCAAAATAATAATGCCAAAAAATCTTGCAATTTTAAGCAGGACTTGCAGAACAACAAACGAATTCAACTTCATTTCCAAAACTGATAGTGAATATTGAAAGCGATAAGCTTTGACGGTCGTGCGCACAGCATTTATCACGTTAGCGAGCGCTCATGTGAAATGGGGCAGCCGCTGCTTACTCAATCAAAGACTGTGTCACACTGAAAGAGCAATGCCATAAAATATTATTAGCGATATGGAAGGCCATCGAAATATAAATGTGGATAGGTGGAGAAGACGAGGAAGGCAAAACAAAAGATGGATGAATTGTGAAGAATGATATAAAGAAAAGGGATTCAGTTATACCATAACAGCTGACAGGATGGAAGCGAAGAAGGAACCGTGTTGCACCGATCTCGAATAACATGGGACAAGGGCAGGCAGATGATAATGATGACCAACAAAATAATATCATTTATTTCAGACCATTAGCGATCCATTCTTGTTAGTATACAATTTCTTATGAGCAAATGTTAGGCCATGATGCGATAGGTTTACCTTATGGCACGTGAGCTATATGTACTGTAATATCTGTAACATCGGCAGCATTGTAAGAGTGTTGCCATTTGATTTATTCATTTCCTTCATTTTATTAAAGTATCATCCATTACACCCTCCTGCCCTTATCGCAATTTATTTTAAGTCTAAAAAAGAACCAGTCACTGGTTCTGCTAGCTCTCTTTGGAGCCATATTTTATACAATCCATTCATCGCTGCCTTGGTCTCTACTCTCATAGCCATTCTCAAATCTCGACCAAGTCATTTTTCACATTTCTTCAAACAGTATTCGTATTTTGAATCAACAAAAACTTGATAGCATCACACAACAAATCCATCGCCTAGCCAGTAAGTATAACACAAGCTTTTAAAGCAAATATCAGAGGTGTTGCATCACATAGGAAAAGTGTACGCTCTCGAGTAACCACCCGTTGCGCCGATAACTGATTTTATAAATATCAGAGCCGAATCACTTTGCACGTAGGTAACGTTCTTGTAATAATGATAATTAAAATTAATTACACGCAAATCGGAATAAGAATGGCGTAGGAAATGAAGTATTAACAGTTTAAGTATACAAGCAAAAGTAGATAGACCTGCAGAGCCATAGGTGAAGTGAAATTAAAGTGAGTTATCATCAAACTGCAGTGCTATTCTGTTACAATCTCCCTCGGTGAACACCTAGGTGAAGTGAGCTGTCATCCGCCCCGATGCTAGAGATTGACAAAGCTGACGACTAGGATGGTCAGGTCACAATTCCACGTCAGAGATTGTTACAGAATTGACTGATTGATCCCATGCGTTCCTTCCTATTATGATGCTTGCTGTCTCTACTATTTTACAAGATTCTTAATTAGGTGTGAGGACCGGGAGAGAAGACTTATGAATGATACGCAATTATCGTTATGGAACTTCTTCTTCTTGTGTGTCTTCTTGTATTAGATTAATATCAGTTTATTAGCCCACACGTTGGACGTCAAGCTCCCCTTATTCTATAAGAGTGTTCATCTCATGACCCATACAAACAAGGTTGTGTTACCTGTAACCAGCCTGAGTCTCTACAGTACCATAGTCAAATTTCAAAATAATAGAACTTTATTTTCTATTGGCAAATCAAGACAATAGCTTGGTATTTCCCAATTCACCGGCCTACAAAGGTAGCAGGTGGTCTCAAACTCGAATTCAATTAAAACAGGTAAAGGAACATAAAATAAGGTCCAACTTCCGAGTGCGGAATACGATGGAAAACTTTAAACAGACACAGAGTCACAGAATGCTGGAAAAACCTCCTCAAGATAAAAGTCTTTTTGGTTTCTTTTTGACAATTATGAAAAGTTTACCCGTAAATCCAGGAAGTGTAACCGCGTCTTAATACTTAATATAAATAAGTAACATGTTTATTTCCCTAAGGTTAAATACTTCCAATAAATAACTACATGGTATCCATTAATTATAGGGATTAGTAAAGATCTTTCTAATCGCTTTATTATTTTGACTACCAACTTTCTCTCAACGTGTTTCATAAAGTCGTATATTAATAAATATCATACTTATCAATCACACTCAAAAACCCATTGATAAATGTTAGTAATTAATTAATATCGTATAAACATTGTTGGTCGAATATAATTGATGGGGATTTGATTTAAAATGCGACGGCCATTTTAAATCGATTTAAATTACTTTCACGGTTAAATTGACCGAATGAATGGGTATACACACATTAAAGGTATCTAGGGATCAAGCACGTTCACCGGTGAGGTTCTATATTGATATGTTTTAGACTCCTTCCTCCTTTCTTTATCTTTTTGGACTTCTCTTCTCTTTGGATTTAAGCAAGCATAATTTAATTATTCCAAATTCGAAAAATGTACAGGCATGTCAGTCCGACTACAGAATCAGAGTTCAAAACCTATCTAATTGCAACGTGGAGTGAGACAGGGAGACGTAAAAAACTGAAAAAAACTCCGAAACTGTTCACTGCTGCATTGGAAGATGTCTTCTAAGTTTCAAACTCCTGGACTGGAAAGGGTGTGGTATCAATAACAACGGTGATTAAATCACTCACCTTCGTTTTGCCGACGATATATTATGGCTTTTTCGATATATTATGGATTATAATTATGGCTGAAACCCTGGAAGACCTCGACACTATGCTAAGTGACCTCAGTAGTCTCCCGACGAGTGGGTCTCAGGATGAATATGGAGAAAACAAAAATTTTGTTTAATACCCATATAGTACCCACTCCTGATAAGGTTGAAGATTCTTCAGTCGAAGTATGTTTACCTAGGACAAACGGTCCAGTTAGGTAGGGCCAACTTTGAAAAAGAGGTCAGCCGTCTAATCCAACTCGGATGGGCTGCGTTCGGGAAACTGCGAAACATCTTCTCGTCCAATTTACCGCAGTGTCTCAAGACGAAAGTCTTTGACCAGTGTGTGTTGCCAGTGATGGCTTATGGCTCGGAAACGTGGTCACTCATTTCAGGCCTCGTAACACGCCTAAAGGTCGCTCAAAGGGCAATGGAAAGATCTATGCTCGGAGTTTCTCTGCGGGATCGAATCAGGAATGAAGAAATCCGCAGGAGAACAAGAATCACCGACATAGTAGAAAAAAGTGGCCAAGCTCAAGTGGCAGTGGGCTGGGCGCATTGCCCGTAGAGCCGATGACCGATGGGGCACAAAGGTCTTGGAGCAGAGTCGGCAGGCCCCCCACAAGGTGGACCGATGACCTGGTCCAAGCCGCGGGAAGCCGCTGGATGAACGCGGCACGGGACCGACACAGGTGGAGGTCTTTGGGGGAGACCTATGCCCAGCAGTGGGCGCCTAAAGGTAGATATGATGATGATGACAGGTAGTTCTTACATAGTCTTATTTTAGGAAAGGAACAATGCACTATGGTACACTATTATATGTCTTCGCTTTGCTACTCAGCTAAACTATAAAAATGTTTCCAAAACACAATTTAGTTTAGTATAGACAAATGTCAATGAAATTAAGTTTTATAACTTAAATTCGATCTCCTCAATTCCATTTCATAGACAATGTTTGTTATGATTTTCCCAGTTTGATATGAACCAGTTGGTAGTACTGTTTATAAACCATTTCATTATTGAATGTCGACCTAATTACCTTCCAAATAAAGCTGTGGGTGAAGATTTTGTATGATGTATGATTTGTATTGGTTTTCAAGTGACAAATGACTTGGTCCACCACGCGGGTGGTCGGCATCATCGTATGATGCTACCATTTATCATATTTTCACTTTATATAGAAACTTCACTTTTCTAAATCGTGACCACATCTGTATGAACATCCATTACACTGAAATAATGTGTACCTAGACACATTGAAGTAACCTTTCTCTTGAGATTTCCACAAGTTTGAAATGTCATGTGCTCAAACATGTTTTAATCGTTTTTGAAGTCACGAACTGATGCAGATAAAAGATGGAAGAAATAACTTGTTAAAATGAGAACATTTTGCTTAAAATTTTACTTGGCTTTTGTCAGACATTACCTTAACCGTATTTCAAGTACGTGACCCTGCTCTTATGCATTCTTCTTGGTAATTTAAGCAATTCCTCGTTGCGCAAATGAACGATGCCTACAATCATTTTCTTTTTAATTAAGTAAATTGCATCCTTCAAAACTACCTACCTCAGTATTAAATGTTTCTAGATGGCATTCTTCAGAGATATCTTAGTATTTATTTGTGGTTTTGTCATTTAAAGCCATTTTCATCTAGACATCTAAATAAGTAAACTATATTATAAACCAGTCTTCATTCAGATCAAATTGGATAGCAGTTCCTATCCGTTTCGTCCACAAATTAATACATCCTAAAAATATTAGGTACTATTCAAAGCCGCAGTTGTTTTGAAACAAACTGTGTATCAACTAAACCAATAAAGTGTGGGAATCTAGATCATTGGTGGAAATAATAATAAAGCAGGATCAAGTTATCTGTAACATTTCAATCCAGTTGCGGTAATGCAGTGAAGTAACTAATTTAGTGGTTGTGAGAGAAATAATACTCATTTGGTATCTGAATACATGCAGAGCTCTGGTCAAACTCGTAAGCTTAGTTTATTGTTATGTTTTAGTAGGTCGTGATGGGCAGGTGGAGATCAAAGAATTGGTCGTCTGGACTCTGAATGCCCCAGTACTTTATCGACTAAGGATCAAACGCTGACTAGCGCTAGGACACGGAATTAAGCTTCTTAGAAGCGACTAAATCGCTAACCGCGCTTATCGCGATCTAATCGTCTAGCCTGCTTTATTAGAAAATAACAACATAGATTGAAATTTGGTGCAGGCAAAAGCAGCTAACTTTTGAACAAAACAGTTTTCAAACTGGAAGAAGTCAATGATGCCTCACCTATAGCAATGTCAGGCAGCCAATTATTGTGACTGTAATCTTGTCCCAAAATCTGCATCTCAGGCAGGTAATGGTCAGGTCAGGTGTACATGAAAGATAAGACGCATGAATGTGCCCCTTCAAATTATTATTTTAGTAGGTATACCTACTGGTAACACTCAACAATTCTAATCATGACTAATTATCTAATCAATCACCATCTTTAAGTTTTACTAAAACAAAAAATGCAACAGTTCAACGATCAAGTATCAATTTAACAGTACATTAATATCTAGTACTCAAATCTGTAACCGACTCATTCATTGTCAACTATTGACCACACTTCAGATTATCTAGGCAAAATAGTTCTGGCGAGACGCCAACACGATCTTGCATATTACAGCATTAAATGCGACAGTTTACTACAGCACTATAGGCTCTAGTACTGGTACCTAGGGGTGGGAATCCTTTGAAAGTTTGATGAAGGGGTGTTACAATATCGTGGTCGGTTGTAACCCGATGACGGCGCGATCGGCAACCGTATCGAGTATCGTTCCGGTCCGGTGCTCGCCTTCGTCTCGATCTGGCTACTCGGTGTGAACGGAACCTATGTCCTGGTCATGCACTAGGAAATAGAAATGCTGAGGTTCTGAAACGGTTGAAATTCGTAATTTGTGAAGAACGAAGAAAATGTTAAAATATAGAAATAGAAGATGGATCATTCTTTGCAACAGACGAAAATAAAACGCTTTAAAAAAGCAGCGTTTACAGCAATCAGTGAGAGACCTTGTCAAAAGATTTTCAAGGTTTTTATATTAGACAGTATTGTCGCATGCGTATTTTTGTTTATTATATAATTACCTGCCAAGCAACGAGTAGAGATGAAATCATTGCCAAGGACGGTCTCTATTTAATGATATTCAAAATATTTATTATGTTGGACCGACGATCGAAGAAACTGCCTGCAGGGTTGGTTGGCGATCTCTAGGGGAGGCCTATGTTTAGCAGTGGACGGCAACAGGCTGACAAGGTTGGTGCGTTTTGTCAAAAGAAAAAAAAATATCATAATTCAAAACAGTATTCTACAATATAAAAGATGTAGAGATTTTACAAATTATTTTCCTCAAATTGCGTAACTTCTGAGACCGTAACAGTTATTATAAAAACTTTTACACTAGACTGACGCTGATAAGAAAATAAAGAAGCAAACGAATACTTAAATGTCGATTATAAGTTGGTGTATAATACGCGAGATTCACTTTCACAATTTCTATTCATTTAGGTACTTGAATGTATGGAAGTAATATTAACATAAAATAGATTAGCTGGCTTGATTGTCCATTACTTCAATGAACATACACGTCGTAATCTAGTCTTGTCCCAATATAAGAGGGTATTACACCCATTTTTGAAAAGGGTCTCAATTAAATTCTGTAGTGCATATGCCACCAAAAAATCTCAAAATTTTTATTCAATCGATAAGTGCCATAAAAACGCATCTAAATGACAATGCCAGATCCTACCCCACCCATGTACAGAAAAAGTAACACATGTACAGAAAAAATAAATTATTGAAAATAATTGTAATGAATATAGAACCTTTCTATACTAAATTGTTTTTCTTTAGAACTTGCGGATTACGAAATACCTACCCACAAAATACAAACTCATTTTACCTCAAATACAATTTAACCTATAATCAATGTCATTATTGTTTTTAGATTTAAACGGAAACCGCAAGTTCTACACTCACTAAGACTAATGTTTAGTTATCAGCAATAAATAAACAGTTAGATGCTACATATTGCATATGACTTTTATTGAGTGGGGCAAAGTTCTATAAAGTTTCTGGCCTTTTACATTTTCAAATTTCGCGCGTAGTTTGACGAAAACGCCTCGTAGTGAACGCCATATTGCTCTGTGGAAATGACGACAGTTGCTGTGTGCTGTGTAGTCAAATGCGCTGATATTTTGTATGATTATTGTATAAAATTTAAAAATAATTATAATCATATTTTGTAATAGGTGTAATAATTAAAAAAATACGTTGGTTACGAAAATAATAAAAGTATAAAGCCTATACGCGCCAATTGATTGACTGACAGTTTACACTTTTTTGTTTACACAGCCGTACGACGTAATAATATGGCGGCTACAATTTCAAGGTGTTATAAGACAGATTAAAAAAACTGAAAACTTTGAATTGAATTTTAAAATTGATTTTGTTATTTTATGAACTAAATCTAACATTTTTCGACTGCTTTTTGCCTTAACTATCTAAATAATATATTTATTTATAGATTTTTGCTCATATAGAGTAAAATACCATATGAGGCTGACGAAGTATCTTTGCCTTTTCCACTATTAGTCATTATCTAAGTAAGAGTAGCTCATCACAAACTGCTAGGCAGACACACATTGAACATTTAATACAGCAAACATAGCTTAGTTAGTTTCATTACCAAGTCATCTATACATCTATTAGAATAATAAAATAAATAATAAAGAATAATAAAAAAATATAAGAATTATTGTAAATGTGGGACGCCCTGCGGCACGATGGACCGACGATTTAAAAAAGGTGACTGGCAGCGGATGGATGCGGGTTGCCCAAGACCGGGTTGGTTGGCGATCTCTGGGGGAGGTCTACGTTCAGCAGTGGACGGCAATAGGCTGATATATATATATTGTAAATTTTAATGTATTAGCTTGCTTCCTTCGTTTTTTTTTAAGTATTTTTTTTTTGCCTCTCTTTGTAATACACATGGCAGACTATCCTGCCGATGTATCTTTATCGTAGACTCAGAAACATGAACGCAACAGTGTTTTTGCTACCCCACTAGGGAGTGGAATCTGTTTTTCCTTAACACAGATTACTTTGTTATCTAGCTAGGAGAACAGGGCTTCACCCAACAATGTCGCTACTTTCTAAGCACTCTATGTACTACAAATAACCTTTTATTGGCAACAAATAAATATATATATTATTAATAAATAACAGCTTTTTGCTAAATGCGAAAGTATACACACACACATAAAAAAAACATTTTACATTTTTTGTCTATCTCTTTGTTCCGGCAAATATGTGTGAAACGGCTGTACCGATATTGACGGGACTTTCATTAGCAGATAGCTGATGTTACAAGGAGTAACTCAGTTATTTTAGAAAAAATAGGTTTACGCGCGATAAAAATAAAACTCTGCTGATAACCGACAACCGCGCGGACAAAGTCGCAGGCATCAGCTAGTGTTATCATTAAATAGACTTTAAGGATTTCCGATAACACAGTCGATTATGGGAATAACCCCATTAAACTATGCATTAATTTTTACTCACAAATTACTGTTTTGCCAAAGGTCATTTCCGCAGTTGCCTGAGTTGCCCTGAAAATGGAATGGCAACTAGGAATACGCCCGCAAAATTCAATTAAAGTTTTAATACGGAAACATAGCTACGAGTCAGACAATTACCATAACACATTGTGCTATGCCCGTGAGTCCAACTATTGACACCGAATAACAATAATACCGCTATAAATATCAACAGTCGATAATTACGTTATTCAAGAAATTGTTTTTTTTATCAATGGCCAACTATTTATTGTGGATCGGTTGATCCAGGGGTCAATTGTAATGAAGTGAGATGGCCGAGGGGCGTAAACTGAACGATGCAGGTCAATTGGTGCTATTACTCTTAGTCAATAAATGTGCTTTTTATTTAGAACTGAATTGTCAGTTTAAAAATGTGGATAGCCTGTTGGAACTCTACTAAACAATAAAAAAAATATAAATAGGTAAATCAAAAATAGGTTCCGTACTTTTTCATTTTGCTTTGTCTGTATTTTTATTAATCTTGAAAACAAGACAAACACTGGCGTTTTTGTTGACAAACATATAGAAATCGAAGAAAACAATACACATAAAAATTATAATAATCTCCACAGTATCAAACAAAATCCATCGAACTGAACATTTTTACCATTCCGTCTAACAAAGCTGTCATACAATATTATTGATTTAACAAAAAACAAACGATTCCTAAGAATATGCATACAGTGAAACAAAAGACTGCTCGAAGAAAACAATTGAAAGCACCGGTCGTCAACACACATGTTGTTCATTGACACATGTGCAGCGCACATTAAAGACACTGCAAGTGGTACACGCAAAAACATTGGGTGACATGACATTGGGATAAAAAACAAACAGATAGGTACTTATTATATTAGCCAAGTTTTGTGCTTGAGAATAAATTGACACACTTTTTAAGAATTCCCTATTTGGGAATGTAATCCTTTAACTTGGTAAAATTCGTAAAAGATGAAAGTTATATAGATACGAAATGAATCCGACACACGAAAGGCTACTAAAACAATAAACTAAAAATCTTTGTAACAAAGATGTACGCACATTTTCTAATCCCAGCATCATAATACAAACGTATAACCTTTGTCAACTCTCGCGCACTATAATTTAATAACAAAATCACTTTCATCGCCTTTCTCTGGTGACAGAACTGATGGCACAAACTAACGAGTACCTCGCATCAATCAATAGCTATGAAAAAGCAGTCTGCTAGTTAAATGGACAACTTTCGCGTTCAGTACATACTACAATCGTTTGTAGCGTAATAATCACTGAGGGTTTAGAGCCCCTGGGCCGCTTTCTGTACGATGTGGCCTGTAAGGCTAAGTTCACATCGAAAAACTGAATGAAATGAACTAAAAACATTTTCGTCCATGAGTCGATTCATCAGTGGAATCATTTCTTTTCGATGTAGCCCAGCTATATTTATTATTGAAACGAAAATCTATCAATCTCTACATAATTGTATAACTATAGCCTTATATAGTAGACTATTTATTGGTGGAACGTTATCTGTAGAAGTAATAAATAGGTCGATTGTTTTTTGTTTTGACAGCTGATAATTACATTGTATGCGACAAATTATGATCGCAATCGTTTATTGTTTCCATTAAAACGGTCAGAATTAACATTGAATGTCCTTTACAAGTTCTATAGAGAGTACATATATTTTTCAAGAGATTGTTGTTAGGCATTTTTGCGAAGGCATATTAGAGCGCTTTTTATTTATTTTATTAACCGACGAAAGAAAAAGGAGAAGGTTCTCCAGTCGACGCGAATACATATCTATATTTTTTTTAATAGGTAGTTACTTGAATATTTCATTCATACTACATAATGTAAATCTCACAATGCAATGGATATTAAATCTCTTAATATTTTTACTTAAATTTTCATTAAAGTTTTTTGTATGAATCCACCTTTAATTGTTTAACTGAAACCAGTAAAGCGACTCCATCGTTCATTCACACAACTTGATCATGCTGTCTTTATTCCTTTCACGTAATAAGAGAGAGACAAAATAAATTCAGTAAGCGTCAATAATGATGTTGTTTTCACAAAATAAACCACAGCAAACTATATGTATGAAATCTTGTGGAGGCGGCAATTCAAAATTATATACGAATGTGAATGCGAAAGTGCTTTTTCTTTCTTGATTTAGAATATAAATTTGATCTTTTACATCCAAAAAAGTCATAGGGTACTAAGTACCTATGACTCGTTTCATTCTGGAATCAGACGGCAGCAGACGCAGTTAACACTTAATATTTATATGGAATTAAATAATTGCCAAACTACGTAAAAGCTGAAGAAATTGAAGGCGTAAAGCAGTGTTCGAACAATTTGGGAGATGTTTTAAAATGAAATGGGCGTGTTAGCATTGCAGCAGCTATGTTACGTTCAGTATTTACTACTATCGTATTGCTATATCGTAGTTCTTCTTCCGACAGAATGTACGGCTTACATTCAGGATTTAAACTTGTTCAGCTCGTTTTATTTACTCGTAAAACACCACGGTTGAAGGAGATAGGATCACGGAGTAACAAGATAATGGAGTATTCATGTGTTTTTGCAGAATATCCACCAAAATTATTTTGAGTTAAACATGTTTTTATTATTGCCAATAAAAAAACTGTAATGATCGTGAAAGAGATGGTTTCTTTATATAAAAGAAAAAGAAGTATACAGAATTCATCCTGTATACTTCTTTTTCCACCACGTTCCATTTTCGCAACAGAACTGATACTTCGCAATACGGCTCCACAACTCCGATAAACGACGTCTTAGTCAATGGCACTACACACATTTTGCATGTGGAGTATAGTATGAGTTATAGAGCTCTCCTAGAATGGATGCCAAAAAGAGCAAAAGTAACAACGTTGGCACGCTGCCAGAACAACCGCACGAATGGTCTGAATGCGAGACCATACAGATGAAAGTGGATTTATACGAGACAAATAATGCTGAAACGAAAAAGATGATGACAATCTACAACAACAGTTTTTTTTATTGGAAATGTTATTCTTCCATTTATTACCTACTCTTTTTACTGGTTCGATAGGTATGGTTACAACTGATCGGGGTACGATCCTGTTTGTAACAATCATCGACGTCCTGTCGGCACACCTGCGTTGTACTTGTACGTACCTTGTTGGGTAGGTACCTATGAGGGATCTTCGACCTCGCTTAACGTACTGAAGGTGTTGGTAACAAGGTACGCAAATGACTTTTTTTTACTTCTCACAGATGGATTGCAGATTGCATTTATATTTCGCGATTTTCATTTTGTGTAAGTGCTCTTACGCCCGGGCCGTGTGGGTATTTGATGTATTCTTTCATGTCTGTTATCTGTATCTATTAAAGAAGAATAGCTATAGTAAGATTTTTTTTTTGGGGTTTTAAAATGTAATCTAATCTCAAACTCGGTGGGAAACATGGCTAACAAATTATGATAATTTGTTGGAACATAGACTTGTTGGAACATAGACTTGTTGGCTAAGATGACCAGAACCCAAACCTGCTAGACGATCATTCTGTAAAAATCTTCCTTAGCACCAGATGAGATGACAGCTCACCTCAATCTCACTTTACCTACTTTCATTAAGGGTGACTTTTACACATTACTTACACAAAAATATACAAAATTAATATGAAAAAAAGACTAGGCAGATGTAATGATTGAATGTATAGTACATCATAGCCTAGCGTTTTTCTCGACTATATTGGGGTCGGATTCCAATTTAACCGAATGTAGCTGAATACCAGTGTTTTACATGAAGCGACTGCCTGTTTGATCTCCACAATCCAGTTGCTGGGTAACTCGATACCCCTTGGTAGGACAGGTTGTTAAACTTTCTGGCTTCTGACTACCCATCACGACTGTCAAAGATCTACGAATGACAGCCGGGACCAACGGCTCACCGTGCTTTCCGAGGCACGGACAGCTCTCGATGGTAACCCATGTACCCACCCAACAACTACACATTCAATGATAAAAATATATCCACATATGTACTGCATTCGCAAGCTAGACTACACGTATGTCAATAACACGCGTTAGCTCTAATAGCATAATCTATGTCAACTTTTATAACCGCTAAGTAATCAATTTAGATTCTAGAGCATGTCTAATTAATGTCATGTCACACAACTGTTGTAATTGCTCTATAACATCATCTAATTCTAATCTAATCAATTAAGTCATAAATTGACATTGCCATTAAGCAATCAAAATAGTAAAGTTACCATTAAAAGTAATGAAAAAGGCTGCCATTTATAATTGTGTCAAATTGTATGAAAGGTGATTACTTTTTTTGAATAGCGGTAGCAATATTTTATTCGTTATTTATGTTGTAAATTATTGAATATAATAAAAGAATAAAACTTGTTGTTCTGTATTAAATATGTTTTGATGTTCGATTTAGAAAGTTTTCTTAATGAAGAGCGTGTATTTAAGAGTAATTTAATATTCGTTAATTCGTAAGTATATGCGCCTACGCGTTTCGAATTCATATATCTATATAATAAAAATGAATCGTTGTTCGTTAGTCTTGCTAAAACTCGAGAACGGCTGGACTGACTTGGCTAATTTTGGTCTTCAAATATTCGGGGAAGTCCAAGGAAGGTTTATACGGTAAGAAAATAAAATATCGATTGACAGAATAACGTCTGTCGGGTCAGTATATAAGTTGTAAACCGGTAGTATATAGATAAGTTGTACAGATCGGTCGGTCCTGGTTAAGCTACGCTTGTCGCGGCCTTTCCGTGGATGGGTGACCATCCGTTTCAAACCGACCGACGCCTCCTCCGTGCCTCGGAAAGCACGTACCGCCGTATGGTTCGGCTCTCATTCGTATATCTTTGACAGTCGTTAAGGGTAGTCAGAGGCCAGAAAGTCTAACAACCAGTCTTACCAAAGGGTATCGTGCCGTCCAGTAACTGGGTTGTGAAGGTCAGGGGTAGACAGTCGCTCCATGTAAAACACTGGTATTCAGCTACATCCGGTTAAACTGAAATGGCAGATTATTTTTTTAAAGATGTTTACCAATTTAAAAAGTAACTAAATATAGAATGCTACATTATGTGTTTGCTCATCTTACAAGACTTAATTTCTATTGTTTATTATGCGATAAACGGGTGTGTAACGTTTGAAATAATAACAAAAGTTCTAAAGATCATATGATCTAATTTCATTTAACATACTTTTTTTTTAATATAACGATGAAATGATTTAATGAAATATTGATATAATTTCATTTTACCTAATTTTATATGGAATAATGAGCATTTTATATAATGCACATTTGAACTAATATTCATATAGTATAATAATTAATTACTATAATATTCGAAATCTGTAAGTAACGTTTAGCATAATTTAGTTATTAAATAATTTGAGTTATAACCTAACTCAAATAGAACAGTGATTCTGACTCTGATTAGAACAGTGACCATTAACCAGATTTTCTCTATTGTTGGTAAATCGTATGGGTTAGATGAGGTTATAACAGTGTCCCCTTGTTTCGCAGACAGAAATTTCATATTATAAATTCGTTTCCCAGAAAATGTTTCATAATTATAATATTTGGTTCTTGTATTTTTTATTTTTTTATTTAAATACTATTTACTTGAATGAAACATATTTCACAGAAACACAATCCAATGAATTTTTAATCACATTTTTTGGTTTAACAAACTTATCAAACAGTAGAATTATTTTTTGACGAATATTGTTTATTCAGTGTATTTTTCCATGGAATTTATTTCAACGAAAATGTATATAAATAGACAATAACAAAAATAATTGTGTAAAAGTCAATATGTTGTGCTACAAAAGATAATGACAGAAACGAATCGCTGCGAAACCGACTCCACGTAGTCTCGTCTGCCCTACTCCTAGAGTGTAATTTAAATCCGCGTAGGCGCGGAGGGGCGAGTCGGCTCGCGAGATGAGGAGCAGGTGGTTTTAACGGCCGCCGCCGCAGCCGAAGCTGCGGTGGTGAGCGTGAATACCATCTGCGACGATATCATCGCGTGGGACCGCCGGAGCCCCGCAACGCCAGAGCCGTGACAGAAACCATGCCTGCTGCATGTTGCATGCTCGCTTGCATGATGCATGCTTGCTTGCACGCTGCATGCTTGCTTGCACGCTGCATGCTTGCTTGCACGCTGCATGCTTGCTTGCACGCTGCATGCTTGCTTGCACGCTGCATGCTTGCTTGCACGCTGCATGCTTGCTTGCACGCTGCATGGTTGCTTGCACGCACGCCCATTAGGTTTGGTTAGAACTGAGACCTCCATTCTTGGTAATACATTTTTTAAAGAAACAATATAAGGATAAAGAATATTTGATTTGTAATTCTATGACATGATTATTCTAACATTCAACTTTATGTGAAACAAAAATCAATGATTTAAAAATCTTCAAAGTAAGTATTCTTCGTATTGATTATTCTAAAAAACGAAATTATAAGAAAAAAAAATGTGAAACGATATTCTATAAAACTATTAACTATAAAACAACGTTGATTTTTATATACGGTTATAACAGTGTGTTTCCTGATATTTACTTATTCATTACAGAATTTTGACTGAAATTTAGTTAATACCAAAATTAGGTCAAAGGAATATTACGTTAACTGAACGTTATATAAAAATCAGCATTATACAAATTGAAAATTATATGAAATGAACGTTATACTAAATGTTATTAGAGCAAAAGAAGGTTATATGAAATATAACATTCGATCACATGCAATTAGGTTATTTGTTTTTATAGCATCTGAAAATTATATCATGTGAACGTTATTTCAAGTGATATTATACTATCTGTTATTATGCCATATATTACACACCCGCGATAAACATACCTAAAGATATTCCATCTTATAATAATAATTATATAGGTACAGTTCGATTCAAACTTAAAGGCGGGTGTGAAGTGAGAGGTTGGCTGCGCAGTATCCCGCCCCTCACCCCCGCTGTCACGTGAAATTGTTACTGCGCAGCCACTCGCCTCGTGTTCAGAGCCGTCATTAAGTTTGAATCGTACTGTAACTGTTAAGTGAATCACATCCACATGGTTGACGGTCCCACACTAAAGGTCATTAAAAGAACATAATTTTGAAACATTACCAATTAATACTTGTTTACAGCTTGATGTTAATCCGGACCCCTGTAGTGATCAGAATGAATTGTTTAACTATATATAACCTTAAGTTAGCCGTAATTAATGACTAATTAATATTTTTATTTAGGTATAGCGCTTTAATATAAAAAGTATAAATAATATGTTATTTGTTTAAAGGTTCCAATGACATAGGTAGATATGGTGTTTGTAGTAGCAATAAGTACCTACATGATCAAAATTATTACCACTGTGTAGCGGTAGTCTGTAATAACGGCTGTCTACATTATTGCATTAGGTATTACCTGTAAAGATAATTGTATGGTGGGAAATAAATAAAATAAATCAGTAATTTATTTTAATTTTTTGACCGCCACAGTCATGTATAGCTGACAAACTAAAATGTGCCCAAGACGCCACGGTCACGACTACATGACAGACGAATTACTACTCTATGGTATTACGTTTAGAAACGTACTTCCATAGTAACTCAAAGCTTGGCGCCGAGGGCACTTTTTGTTTTTTTGACGTGGCGGTCAATAGGTTAAATAGTAATTTCACATTACCAACCAAATGACATACTTTTTATGAGCTGTCAAAACGCGATTCCCCATAGATTTTGTATGGCATTTCATACTTATGACGTCACTTGTAGGTAATCATTTGCAAACTCAATTGACTATATATATATTGATTTAGAAACAAAAAGATTTAATTTTACAGTAAATTTAAAATTAATAAAATAATTGGTTTTGAGGCCTAAAATCAAGTGCTTTTAGAGAAGTTCTGTTTTGGAGTTATCGGTTAATGGTGTTATCTACCCAATTGGCGAGATGAGGCACGATATCGGGAGAAAAGGAACAAGTGAGGGAGACCTTTGCCCTGGAGTAGGAAAGTAATGGTTAGAAAAATTAACGGAAAAAAATATATTTTAAAAACAAGTTTTTACTATGCACGAAAAATTAAAAAAATAAACTAAGACATTCTTAAAATTCGTAGTTTCTTGAAACTTTATAAGTAACAACCTACGAAAATGTTCAGTTTAACTGTACGATACAATTAGTGTCATCAGTAGAAGTATGATACATAAAGATATATTATCTATAACCAGTATATTAATATTCTTACGCGATTTAAAAGCTTGTCGCGGCCGAGGACTATGCGTTAACGAAATTGCGTCATACTTCTACTGATGACACTAATTGTATCGTACAGTTAAACTGAACATTTTTGTAGGTTGTTACTTATAAAGTTTCAAGAAACTACGAATTTTAAGAATGTCTTAGTTTATTTTTTTAATTTTTCGTGCATAGTAAATGCTTGTTTTTAAAATATTTTTATTATTACAAGCTTTTATTTAACTTCACTTTTGTATGTATGTTTACAAATCTTGCAAGGAAGATTTGGACCACTTCCAATAGACCGATTAAGCTGAAACTTGGTATACCTACGTAACTTGGATGACAATACAATAAATTGGTACCAAGGAGCTGGTCTAATGATGAGGTTGGAGGGTGGCCATAGAAACTTCGGTTCTTGTGGACTGATTGAGCTGAAATTTGGTATGGCTTTGTAACTTCGGTAACAATACAAAAATATGGTATCATGGAGCTGATCTGACGAAGAGTTCGAAGATGCCCATAGGAACTCCGATTCCTGTGGTCCAATTGAGCTGAGATTTGGTATGTATTCGTAACTTCGGTAACAATACAAAAATATGGTATCATGGAGCTGATCTGACGAAGAGTTCGAAGATGCCCATAGGAACTCCGATTCCTGTGGTCCAATTGAGCTGAAATTTGGTATGTATTCGTAACTTCGGTAACAATACAAAAATATGGTATCATGGAGCTGATCTGATGAGGAGTTGGAGGATGCCCATAGGAACTCCGATTCCTGTGGTCCAATTGAGCTGAAAGTATGTCTTCGTAATTTCGGTAACAATACAAAAATATGGTATCATGGAGCTGATCTGATGAGGAGTTGGAGGATGCCCATAAGAACTCCGATTCTTGTGGTCCAATTGAGCTGAAATTTTGTATGTCTTCGTTATTTCGGTAACAATACAAAAAAATATGGTATCATGGAGCTGATCTGATGAGGAGTTGGAGGATGCCCATAGGAAGTCCGATTCCTGTGGTCCAATTGAGCTGAAATTTTGTATGTCTTCGTAATTTCGGTAACAATACCAAAATATGGTACCATGGAGCTGATCTGATGAGGAGTTGGAAGAAGCCCGTAGGAACTCCGATTCCTGTGGACCAATTGAGCCAAAATTTGGTATGCCTATGTAATTTCGGTGACAATACAATAACAAGGTATCATTGACCTGGTGTCATGAGGAGTTGGAGGGTGGTCGACTTAGGGGCAGTCCACCACCCGACCAGATGCAGGCCCGTGTAGGCGGCGCGCCATGTTCCGCGCGCGCCACACTAGAGGATTCGGCGGCGCTCAGACCGCCGAGGTCGACGGGATTCGCCATGTAAGCGGATCATAGCCTGGCGGGGGCGCGGTGCATGCGCGAGCGAATCCCGTACCCTGCCCATAGGTCAGTCGAGGAACACCGTGGTGGTTTTAGCCGGTAGGAGTCCGGCACACCATCCCGTCTTCCCCAGACGGGGGACAGTCCATGAGGATTTACCCACGTTAAAAAAAAAAAAAAAAAAAAAGGTGCCCATAGGAACACTAGTTCTTATGGACCGATTGAGTTGAATTTCGGTATGACTACGTAACTTTGGGGACAATACAATAACAAGGTATCATTGGCCTGGTGTCATGAGGAGTTGCGGCCGAGGACTATGCGTTAACGAAATTGCGCGACAAGCTTTTAAATCGCATAAGAATATTAATATACTGGTTATAGATAATATATCTTTATGTATCATACTTCTACTGATGACACTAATTGTATCGTACAGTTAAACTGAACATTTTTGTAGGTTGTTACTTATAAAGTTTCAAGAAACTACGAATTTTAAGAATGTCTTAGTTTATTTTTTTAATTTTTCAAGCATAGTTAAAGCTTGTTTTTAAAATATTTTTTTTACCGTTAATTTTTACCGTTAATTTATTTTTAACTTTTTAGTTGGACATATTCCTTAGTCTATCCATTTCCATTAACGCTTCATTGTTACAAGGTCTCTTTCCAGTTAATTTTGTACAATATAATTCTTCAATTTGTAGACCGTCTAAAGACTTAACTCTACTCAGAGCTACATACGCTTGTCGTACCATATTATCGTATTGTCAACAAAGTTACGTAAGTACACCAAATTTCAACTCAATCGACCTACTGGATCTGATGTTCCTGTGGCTACCCTGCAACTCCTCATGACACCAGGTCAATGATACCTTGTTATTGTATTGTCCCCAAAGTTACGTAGTCATACCGAAATTCAACTCAATCGGTCCATGGGAACTAGTGTTCCTATGGGCACCTTCCAACTCCTCATGACACCAGGTCAATGATACCTTGTTATTGTATTGTCACCGAAATTACATAGGCATACCAAATTTTGGCTCAATTGGTCCACAGGAATTGGAGTTCCTACGGGCTTCTTCCAACTCCTCATCAGATCAGCTCCATGATACCATATTTTTTTGTATTGTTACCGAAATAACGAAGACATACAAAATTTCAGCTCAATTGGACCACAAGAATCGGAGTTCTTATGGGCATCCTCCAACTCCTCATCAGATCAGCTCCATGATACCATATTTTTGTATTGTTACCGAAATTACGAAGACATACAAAATTTCAGCTCAATTGGACCACGGGAATCGGAGTTCCTATGGGCATCCTCTAACTCCTCATCAGATCAGCTCCATGATACCATATTTTTGTATTGTTACCGAAGTTACGAATACATACCAAATTTCAGCTCAATTGGACCACAGGAATCGGAGTTCCTATGGGCATCTTCGAACTAATCTTCGGGCATTCCTGCTAAATAAGTGTCTTTATTCCATTGACGATTTGTAGACATTGTTTTAATTTTATTTTATTTATTCTACCCAGGCATGATGTTGAATGTATTTATGACAATTGTTTAATAACTTGACATTGTATTTATTAGCCATTATTTATTATTATTAGTATTTTTTTTTTTGTATGAAATTTAATTATATTTTAGTACAGTAGGGCCTCGTTAATCCGGAGAGGCAAAAACAAGACCCTTTCCGGATTATCGAGGCGTCCGGATTATAGTATGCCATATTAAATGTTAATAAAACACATGTTTAACCTTAGTTTCTTTAATCAATTTTTAAATTATAGCATATAGACAAAATGTACATGTTCAAAATTACAACTATGTAAGGAAATCAGTAAGTTAAAATAAAACATTAGTTAATTCTTCTTGAAAAAGTCTGTAATACTCTTCTGTTTATAATTTTCGCACTTCATTTCGAAAGCCCGGTCTCTAAGTCGACGGAGAAACATAACTTCGTGGCTATCAAATTCGTTATCTTCAGCCCATTTTAAAGCAGTGTTTAAAGCTCCTACTGCCTCTGAATTACCTACCAACTTTTGTGATTTTTATAATTTCAACGCTATTGTCCTCATCTTCCTCATCGTCCTCACACATAGCCGCTCGCACAATCTCCTCATCAGTTAACACTTCATATCTTTGTAACTCGCTTTCGGCACCACCAGCAGCCCATTCTTGAGAAGCCGACTGCTCATTGCCAGAGGCTAATGTATGATCTGGCAATAATCGCCAGTACAAACCAGATTCGTCAGCATTGTAAACCTGTTCCGCTGTTAATTTTTTTTCTCTCATAACTTTCTGTAACTCTAGTTGGAATGGTCCATCTGGAATCCAAATGGAATCCAAATCCAAATGGAATGGGCTTCATCATTTGACAGTTTTTCACCGGCCATTTTTAAACATCTTATTCCGTGGCGTTTTTTAAATTTGTCTAACCATCCCCGGCTTGCATTAAATCCGATATTGGAGTTTGTAATCTGGCGATGAAAAATTCGAGCTTTCTCACAAATCATATCACCACTTACAGGAACATGCAATCGCCTTTGTTGCAAAAACCACGTAAACAAAGCATCTTCTAAAACAGGATTTTCCGATTTCTTCAGTGTTTTTCGTACACCGGGACCACGTTCTGTTAGGCTAACAAACTTCAAGAGTTTGTCTTTATTTTTCTTTAGGTCGCCTACAGTTGACCTGCCTATACCAAACTTCCGAGCAATGACAGGGTAGCTGTCACCCTTATCTAACATTTCTATAATCCGTAATTTGTCTTTTATTGTTAATGTCGAATGTTTACGTGGCGGCGCCATGATGTTAGCGAGCGCACTTAATTGACACTACGTATTACACGAGAGGCGATAAACAAAAGACTGACGGCGCATTGGCTCATGACAGCCCCCGCACTTACACGCCGCCGGGCCTCCCCCGCGATTTCCATTGCCCGGCCGGATTACAGCGATCACCGAACAAGCGAGAGTCCGGATTACCGAGGCCCTACTGTATTGTGTTCAATCCTAAAACTTTTCAAACACAATGTAATTTGTTTATGAAATAAATAAATAAAAATAAATAAATAAATAAAAATAAATAAATAAACTCTTCGTCAGATCAGCTCCATGATACCATATTTTTGTATTGTTACCGAAGTTACGAATACATACCAAATCTCAGCTCAATTGGACCACAGGAATCGGAGTTCCTATGGGCATCTTCGAACTCTTCGTCAGATCAGCTCCATGATACCATATTTTTGTATTGTTACCGAAGTTACAAAGCCATACCAAATTTCAGCTCAATCAGTCCACAAGAACCGAAGTTTCTATGGCCACCCTCCAACCTCATCATCAGACCAGCTCCTTGGTACCAATTTATTGTATTGTCATCCAAGTTACGTAGGTATACCAAGTTTCAGCTCAATCGGTCTATTGGAAGTGGTTCAAATCTTCCTTGCAAGATTTGTAAACATACATACAAAAGTGAAGTTAAAAATAAAAGCTTGTAAAAATATGTAATTATAGTCCATCAGCTAGGTCAAGGGTCAGTTGCAAAAGACAGTCTTCGTAGACACAGTACGCATTGTTAGAAGGTGGCTCCCTCTGGATCCCTAACCACCGTCAACTTGGTTCTTACCAATTTGCTGGTATCGGATCGGAACATTACATTTTTTGTAATTAAAATTCGACGAAATTGCGGTTGCTAAGATTCCATAAATAGTTACAGGTCGACGGTTTTTCTATCATTAACCGTTTCCGAAAAAGAAATCTAGGAGGTAACTTATGTTTTACGTGTTTTACATTTCTCACCAGTATAAACTATACCTACTCAGTTTACAATAGGATGAGACATATACACAAACCTTTTTTACAGTCCGTTCAACCAATTTTGACTTATATTGCGTTGGTGGCATGACAAATGGCAGCTGCAAAAAACAGTTGTTATTGTAACCACTTTTTTGCCTCTAATGTCATCCTTAAGCCTACGGAATAGAAGTCAAAATCGGTTGAAGGAACTGTAAAAAAGGTTTGTGTAAATGTCTAATCTTATTGTAAACGGAGTATAGGCATGAGGTATCTATATTATATTTATTATCTTAAAAAAAAATACATGTCTCGGAGACTTCATTTTCCCTCCTTCTATTTAACACCACTTAGATAAAACGTCAATTACGTTTTTTATTCGTAAAACACCTCTCTAAAAATTCGAACGCCTAATCCTATAAGATGACAGACAGCCCCGTACGTAACTCATGGAATGTTAATGGTATATTTATCAAAACCTTAATACGTACCGAAGGACCAGAAAAATTTAGTACGCGGCGAAAAGTGGAACTAAATTTAAAAATATCAACTTGACGTATTTTCGACAAGCAGCGCCACTTTTGAGTGTCAAGTTAAACTGGTCCTTTTTTACCATTACAGATCACAGTCTAGAGGAATTAATTTCAATTTATGAGTTTATTTGGGAACATTAATATTTTGTAAATCACTCGGTCTAACAATTTTATACTTAACTTGGAGGATTTATTGCGTTGTCGGACAATTGATGGCACTTAAAGGTCTCGTAACAACATGATACACAGTGTCCTATAACTCTTAACTTTATGTTGTTCAATGTTCTCAATACAAAGTTAACTTTTTAAGATGTTTATGTCAGCACTATAAAGGTATTTTACCGTCAACCCAATGGATAAGTAAAACGCCGATATACGTTAGGTATATAAATCGGCGTTTTACTTACCCACCTAGACTTACATAAGCTAACTTTTATTTCATTGCATTCTGCATAGGTAGGTGAAAGTACTAATAACTTTTATTATAAGAACAACCCTGAAACATGAAAACAGATGTTTCTGATCGAGTTGTAGAGCATTTTTGTAGTGAACAGTAAATTGTTTTAATATTTCAGAGTTGGTCCAATGTTAAAGTTGTTCGCATTCATAAGTACTTTCAAAGATACATAATGAATGAAAATACAGGTACCTATTATTTATCAGAATCATGAAATCGCTTAATAATTTGCTGATGTGCTACTCACATTTGAACTCCATAGCCCATACGATAACCACAATATCCTAATCAGATATTACGTATTCCTTGAGGATTGATATTAACAGACCAAAGAAGGAATACGACAATAAAATAAAAAAGCTAATTAAAAACAAATGAACGCCAATCAAACCAGCCAATTGCTAAAATCGCTTTCTTTATGTCTTTAATCACTTCCTAGATGACGGAGAGACTTAGGAAGCGGTAGCTAAAATAAAATAGCGTAACAAACTCCTCATTAGCCGTCGAAAAAGTTTTGCTCCAAAAAACTGTAAAACAAACAGTAAATTGTTCAAAATAAAAACACTTAGCAAAGGAAATTAATTCTAGCTGACTACAGTTATATTCAATTTCCTCTTACATTTTATTTCTTAAACATGTCGACCCATCTAAAATGAATTTATTGCTAACCACACTAGGTACTCAATCTTTACACGGAACCGCTTTACACTACCAGACTAAAACATTAATCATAAAAACTCGACAACACATTTTATTCTTCAATAAAATATTTATAAACGTTCTTGAACTTCAACTTTACATATCCCTCATATTCTCCGTATGTAATGTTATGTTTAAGTCACGTGGACTAAATCTTTTCAAAACAAAAAACCTAATGACCTTTTGCCCAACCCAGTAAGCATCGTATCAAGAAGCCCCGGACCTCAAGTCTGCTATTACAATTTTGTCAGAATGGTCTATCATTGATTTCATAATTGTTGATTTTGACAAGTTTGGTAATCTACTAATATAATGGCGTCATTACGACTTTCCAATGGTCAACCACTGACACGCAATTGAAAGAGAATGGTAATCTCGTACAAAATGACAACTGAATGACTGACTTAGGCGGTAATCTGCTAAAATTTTGACAGTTCCTTTGATCAGTGACCTACCATTAGAACGTCATTGTGCAGTCATTGCTTTTAATTCGACCGACCAATGATCGACCATTATGAATTTAGCAGATTACGAACTTATAGCAAAATGACAATGGGATCGTGTTGGAATGACGAAATTATAAAAATAGCAGACTTGGCCCCCAGGTACAGCAGCTATGCTATGCTATGCTATGCTATGTTTGCATCGAGAAAATGCAAACTAAACTGAAATTATAAATAAAAAGGATAGATTTGTTTGTTACGATTTAACTCAAAAACTACTCGACCGATTTTAAAAATTCTTTCACCATAACAAAGCTACATCTTTAACGAGTAACATCTTCTAAATATATAAAAGCGAAAGGTCACTCACTCACTCATCACGAAATGTCGAAAATCGCTTGACGTATAAAGATTGAAGAGTGAAGAATTTGTCAGGGAGGTAGTTTATAGTTAATAGACGTCCACAAAGAATGGATTTTGCGAAAGGGCTGGATTAAGGAGGTCTAATGACTAAGTAAGTAAGTCAACACTGGGAACAAAGTCGCGGGCAGCAGCTAGTAGGCAATATTTATCAATTGTAAAAATTAGGGATCCTTGAGAAAATTTACGCGGACGATATCGCGGGCAAAGTGTTAATGAAAAATATAGTAGCCAAATCAGAAGAATCGAAGGTAGACTTTACAGGCTGGGTTACAAACATTCCATAGAGCTCATTTACATCATGAGTAAAAGGACCGTGAAGTGAAACATTAGGGTATCGGTTGCAGCTATAACCTTATTACTCAGTAACGGCTTAACGGTTATCGTGTTATGGCTGAAGTCCGGTAAGTGACGATCAGAAATCATTAATGATGTACCTGACGACATGCAGACTACTATCAGACATCGATGTGCAAGTGGTGCAATGCATAAGAGAATTAAAAGTCATCTATGAACAATTTCTTTTTATCGCTTAACGCGCACAAGCTCGTCGAAAACATTTGACGCAAACAACCGCGCACACCGCGGGCGTAAATCGCGTCGTGAAATGTGCTTTGATTTTTTAACATAATATATATCTGCATTCTACAGAAGCTGCGGGCCCGCCACCGCTGGCGGACGTGGGTGAAACCACATCATATGTTAGGCCTTAGGCTTATTTTTATACTAAGGCTTTGTTTTGCTGGACTCCGTCAGAGGCCGACATGCTATTTTCAAAGATACGAATAGTCAAGTATCAACTTCTTTAAAGTATTTTTACGAAAACAAGTTCAAAATGTTCTATCGAAACTTTAAATACTTAGCCCCACGACCACTGTGCAGTTAGATGCGCTCCGTAAGTTGTGCGCAATGTTGTGCGTGTGTTACCATAAACAATTCTTTTTCACACCAATAATATAAGTTGTTCCACAGCACAAATTCTTACTTAATGTTACTAAAGTTTTATGGACAGTATGCGTAGTTAACGGCCACCCTATATGTCTTAAAATTAATCAATATCATTTTAAAAACAAACATAATAAATCACGATTGACACTTACTAATTTCTAATCTCGTAAACCGCTGAGCCATAAACAGCTCAACGACAGTAATGTTACGATTTCATCAACAGTAATCTCTTATATTCTTAATCTCATATGACTTGGACCAGAGCTCGACGTGGGAGTCTGGTTGGCTGGTCGAATCGCCGTACTACTTATCGTAAGTAACAATTAGTAACTGTCGTAATTAAAGAAATCACCCCTTGACTTAGTGTGGGTGGCGAGTAATGGCTACTGTGTCTGGTTTAAAGTTTCACTTCTAGACAATAGGTTGTAAGAGAAACTCATTATAATAATGTAACAGTAGTAGACACGTCGTAACCAACACATGCACAATATTTTGTACCTACGATTAATAACGGCTTAGAACGATATTAGAATACAGACCACACTACTGCACCACCAACGTCTATTTTTTAACACCAATCACCCCAAAACAAAATCTTTTGATTGCGTATTCTTTTTTCAAACTATGGAAAATCAACATGATTTTGATGAGACCCACAACCAATGGAGTTTTGATTATGTATCTAAAATAAAGAATAAGAAACGGTAATAAAAAGAAGTCGTAAATTTTAAAAAGGCAGAGGCCAATACATTCTGTCGTGACAATACCCACATAGAAACCAGAGCGGCGATAAAGACAAGCATCGAGTGAGGCGAGACCTGAAATGTGACCAACATAACATTATGTGCATTATGTAATTTACCCACACAATATGACTGACACGTGTTTATTTAATGGCATCGTACTGAGGAGGTGGGTAGATGTACAGTAGTCATTTGTGACTACGTTTAAGAATGTTTGTTGAATAAAAAAGAAACATTCTTACGCAATTCAATCTGAAAATATTTTACTTGAATGAAAAAAGGCGAAGAAATTTCTAAAGTTTACTTTCGATATCCAAAATAGGCGTTCTCTGTGCATTTGTAACAACTATACTGCGATCTCCAACTCGCCTGTCAAGCGTGGCGATTATGGCAAAACCCCCCCTTGGTGGAGGCCTATGTCCAGCAGTGGGTCTTTCGGCTGGAATGATGATGATGATGATGATCCAAAATAGGTAACCACTGGGAATTTGTGGAGGTCTTGACACAATCAGACCAGGTAGAAATTGACGGGATGAGTTGGATACAACCAGCATTGATTCCCATTAGTACTGGTTCAAAGGACCGCCGCTGGCAGGTGGCACAAGCCAAAGGCAATAGTAACTTCAGTAAATGTGTAGTTATTGGACTCACTGACGAGATATTTTCCTATTCTAACATAGAAGGACTATCAATAATCACAGCACCTTACATACATAGACACTTTACAACGTAATTTCAGACCATTTACTCTATATTTCATTTCATCATCTGCCTAGCTAGCCTTTTCCCAATTGTGTTGGGGTCGGCTTCCAGTCTAACCGGATGCAGCTGAATACCAGTGTTTTACATGGAGCGACTGCCTATCGGACCTTCACCACCCAGTTACTGGGTAACAGATACCCCTTGATAAGACTGGTTGTCAGACTCTCTGGCTTCTGACTAACCTGAACGACTGCCAACGATCTACAAATAACAGCCGGGACCAACGGCTTTACGTGCTTTCCGAGGCACGGAGGAAACTCGGTATGAAATTGATAGTGACCCATCCATAGAGCCACCGCGGCAAGCGTAGCTTAACCTTTGACCGATCATTTATCACCGACCGATTTCATTCATCTATACTAATATTATAAACAAAGTTGTTTCTTTGTCTGTTTGAACAAGTTAATCCCCGGAACTGCTGTTACAATTCTGAAAATTACTTCGCTAATAGGAAGCTACAATATCCTGGAGTGGTATAGACTATTTTTTTTTTAATTGTGATCCGTAAGAAAATGTACTAGGACGAAGTCGCGAGCAAACGCTAGCATTCATATAATTAAAAACAACATAGGCAGTGTTTATTCAAAAACTGCCAAACAAAGTTAATAGACTATAGGAGAGTACCTATGCTTCATTGACCCATAGTAAACAGCTTCAAGTTTGTTCATGCTAACATGTTTTCCCACTTATTCGTTTTCTATTGAAAGTCTATGACAAACAATGGGTACTCAACGCTATGGAGAGACACAATCATAAAGTAAAAATATTTTATGATTTTGGAAAATTGGAAACTTAGACTTGTGTCTCAGTGAATATTTGCCATGAACAAAAAGGTAGCGTCTCTCAGACCAAACAATAAGTTTGTTTTTTATTATTATACCTAATAGGTCATTACACCCATTTTTGAAAAGTGTCTGAATTAAATTCTGTATTTCTAATATGCCACCAAAAAAAACACAACATTTTTATTCAATCGATAAGTGCCTTAAAAATGCATCTACATTTTAAATTTTCAAACACGCGTAGTTTGACGAAAACGGCTCGTAGTGGACGCCATATTGCTCTACGGAAATTAGGTGTAATTATTGAAAAACTACGTTGTTTACGAAAATAATAAAAGTACAAAGTCTATAATTATACGCCTATCGGTTGACTGACAGTTGACAATTTTTTGTTTTCACAGCCATATGACGTAACAACATGGCAGCTGCTATTTCATGGTGTTATAAAACAGATTAAAAAAAACTGAAAAGTTACAATTGAATTCCAAAAAATATTTTGTTATTTTAAGAACTAAAACTAACATTTTCCGACTGCTTTTTGCCGAAACTATCTCAATAATATATTTTTTCTCATAAAGAGTAAAATACCATATTGTGGGTGTGTTGTGTTCACAATACAAAAATTTGGTTGACAGAGTCATGCATGCCATTGCGACTGAATGTTCAGTACCACGCGCCGGCCGGCCATAATTTGCCACATTGCTTTACCGTTAACCACAGGGATTTCCTTGTACACCTAACCCACATTATCTGATAAAACGCTAGACATTACTCGTTAAAGTTTTCCCGTTCGTGAAAATGTAGCTCCACCTCACAGTTCAACGACCTCTTGACGTAACGCCATGACAGACTGCTTGGCGTCTCAGGCGCTAGACCGTAGAAGTGTTTCAACTCTTTACACGACAATGGGCTTATGTAACAGCATAGCATGTAATAATAGATTGGCACGAGATAAATTTCGTTGCTGACAGATTGACGCAAATATTATTTTCGGAAGACGCTTTTTGCATAACATAAATAGTTTTTTATATAATTTTGATATACCATGTGCCTTTGTTTATTGTAACAGGTCTTTAAAAATATTTTAAGCCTTGACGATTTTGCTATGTCTATTTGATTATGATAAGTAGCTTATTTTAAGGCTAAATGGCATTAAAACTAAAACCTTACCATTTATATTTTAATTTTATTTCCTCATGCAAAACGTGAACCATTCTATTAGTATAATTAGATGTCCAGTTAAATATTTAATACATGGTGTTGGTACTCAGTAGGTAACTATCATTTATTTCGTAACAACAAAAAAGGTTGCACAAGAACGATCGCAATACAGCAAGTCATTATGTTTCAAAATAGATTTCTAGTTAGGTTTCAATTGTGACTTGTGGCCATATTCATTAAAGTAACGCCCATATGGCATTCGAATAAAAGCCGTAACCTTTGACTTTTGAAGATCTTTTATTTGCTTCTGTCACAGTGGTTTATATAGAAGTCGTTTACGCCTCTTTTACGAAGATTTGATATGCTTTTGATGTATGCCAATACAGACAAATGAGAGAACTGATGTCAAAGTCAAGGCATTTATTTCAATTAAACCATTTCATCATCATCTGCCTAGCCTTTTCCCAACTATGTTGGGGTCGGCTTCCAGTCTAACCGGATGCAGCTGAATACCAGTGTTTTACATGGAGTGACTGCCTATCAGACCTCCACAACCCAGTTACTGGGTAACACACATGTAGACTAAAGGCTTACTTAAGTCTGGTTGTCTGACTTTCTGGCTACCCTTAACTACTGCCCAAAATCTACGAATGACAGCCGGGACCAACGGCTTTACGTGCTTTCCGAGGCATGGTGGAAACTCGGTATGAAATGGATGGTAGATAGATAGATAGATAGATAAAACATTTATTTGATGCACACAAAAGACACATTACAACACAAAAAATACAAATCAAATGAGGATTACAACAAAGTGAGGTGTGTGTCTCAGGGATGCACCAAATGGGAGTCCAGCTCAGCATGTGTCAGGTACGTATTCCTGACGCTGATATTCTGCTGAATCCCTGCAGTGACATACGGACGTCGAGCAGATTAAATATTATATTGATGTTAACAGGTGTTGTGACAAAATATGCGCGGACTGAAGTTTTGTACGTATACCCGCAATTAGGTACAATTACATTGTATTGTACAATAAAGTTTGCATTGAAACGTTAATGTTCGTTGATGTGTACAATATGTATTGATTACTTGATTATTTCTAAGTACATGTGTGTATAATATATAAATGAGTAAACTTATTATAATTATAATGGCGTAAGTGCGAATAAAATAGACGATTTGACTAGAAAATGTTTACAAAATAAATACAGGTAATTAACATTATACCTATCATTCAATTAAAAAATCCAGAAATCATTCACGAATTCTAATTCCAATTACCACCCTCTTGTTCCCAGGTTTATACAGCCAGTTATATGATAGACGTGTTCGAGACAGTCATACCCAGATCTTTCTGCGAGGCAATAAGAAACTGCCGCAGTCTTACTCTGAAGGTAGTAAGAAAGTAGTGGTCACCCATCCACAGACTGACCGCGGCAAGCGTAGCTTAACCTTTGATCGATCGATCTGTACGGCTTTTACTTAGCCACGATGTCCCCAATTAAACCATTTACAGGCCCTTTTAAATTTTCAAAGAGTCGGTAGTCAGAAAGTTGAAGCTAGTTACTTGTTCCATCACATAGGGTAGGTCGGTTTAGGCTCCGCTCGTCCCTTGAATCCCACCCCTTTCGATTAAAATGTTCCACTCGCCCCGTTTTTTTTTATTTGGTGTTCGACCCTTGCGGCATTTCCTTGGAAATTTTACCAAAAAAGTAGTTAGGTTTTCTAGTATAGTTAGACAGAAAAATGCATACATTATTAACAACGCCATGTTCAATTTAAGTCTATGTTTAGAAAAACTGTGTACTTATGATTACTTTATAGGTTACTAGCTTTTGCCCGCGACTTCGTCCGCGTGAAAGTAGGTTATCGCGGATGCAGATGAAGTCGCAGAATAAATAGTAGCCTATGTCCTTCCCCAGGATTCAAGCTATCTTCATACCAAATTTCATCATAATCACTTTCACATTTATAGTTAGTTTTACATTTATAATATTAGTATGAATGGATAATCCTACATTGTTGTGTTTTTGACATTTAATTTCCACAATTTTTATAATTTTCATTTTATTGATCAACAAATCTTACCAGGAAAGCAGAAATGAACTGGAACTAGGTGCTTAAGCGACACCGCAAATCGCCCCCGAATGTAAGTAAATTAAATACTGTCAGCACTCTAAGTTTTTAGATATTTAAATGAATATTTTTTCTTTAAGTAGTAAAGTCGCTATTTACAAGAAAATACCGCAAGGGGCGAATCACTACATCAAAATAATAAACAACGGGGAGAGTGGAACATTTTCATCGAAAGGGGCCAGATCCAAGGAGCGAGCGGAGCCTAAACCGTTAGGTCTCTCTAACCCTGGAGATTACATCTTCTTGAAGACTAAGTAAGTATCGGTTCACGATTCTGACATGTTAATGATAGTTATCACTAGTCAGTCGTAGACTCGTAGTGTCATACTTTACCTAGGTACTCTATACAATTTCTGGACATTGTATATATTACCTAGATAACGTGTGTAATGGACAATAATATTCATAAAATTTCATACATTGTCTAGACGTCTCAGGTATTCTATACATTGCCTAGGTATTGTTTAGAATACCGTACTTGAGTTATATAGATAGCGATTGATTTTTTGGAATTTCGCGAGATTCATTTCCGCCATGATTTTAAATGGATGTTTAATAATAAGAAGACTAGTAGCTTCCTTCTGGGTAAAATAATTGCCCTCTTCCAAAAAGTGTAGGTCCTAATAATATCTGATTTATGACTCCAAATAGGTACCCTTTGACTACATTACAATATTTTGCAATTTAAAATATAAATAGTAGTATTATTGTCTATTATACTACTATTTTCTTAAACATCTTTTTGTCATGTCGAATCGATAATAATTAATCATTATTATTTTTAGAGTAATTTAGCCCAGTAAACATTATAAATACAATGTCCTTATACGATGCAGCTCTTCTTACCGTTTTCATATAAAAAATACTAGACTGTATAATAAGCAGGATGACGCAAAAAATACTGATATTATAAATAAATAATATATTACAGTCATTAAGTTGAATAGAGTAGCTATGCATGTGTGTGTGCATCGACATACGGGTCAGAGACCTCGGACATTGTCAACGAACAGAGGACTAGACATAATGATGACGCCGGCCTCTGATACATTAATGGCATATAAAGTTTACTACGTAATGGGTAATGGCATAGATGAGAATATCTCATTCCCGGCGATTGTTATTTAGGTACTGCACTGTACCCTGCAGTGCTCTGTGGTGTCTGTCGGGATAGCCCAGTAGTCAAGCACTAATGTGACTTTTTATATTTCATACTAGCTGACCCGACAGACGTTGTCCTGCTAAAATCTTGCCTGGACTTCCACGAATATTTCAAGACCAAAATTTGCCAAATCGGTCCAGCCGTTCTCGAGTTTTAGCGAGACTAACGAACAACGATTCATTTTTATTATATAGATGTATAGTCACCAAAAGATATAACTAACCAGAGTCGTCAGTTTACTTAGAAACCAATGGATGTTTTTGAATTAATTATCATTAATTACCAATTACCGTAAATTATTAAATTATCTATATACATATAATAAAACAGTAACAAAACTGTGTCTGTACATTCAATATATTAAAAAATAAATAATTGAGGGGGGTTTAGGAACAGTAATAGAGCACGAATCCAAAAAAAAAATTCTGTCTGTTTGTCTGTATGTCTGTTTGTCTGTTTGTTTGTACACGCTAATCTTCGGAACTACTAGGCGGATTTGAATGATTTTTCTTTTGTTGTAT
This sequence comes from Charanyca ferruginea, assembly GCA_947361185.1. Classification (NCBI taxonomy): domain Eukaryota; kingdom Metazoa; phylum Arthropoda; class Insecta; order Lepidoptera; family Noctuidae; genus Charanyca; species Charanyca ferruginea. The sequence goes on along the minus strand of OX376058.1, from coordinate 21,145,881 downwards.
AGGTATTAAGTCTGGGCAACATATAGGCTATAATTTATCTTGGAAACTTGAACACCAGATGCAGAACCGCAACTGACCAGCTAAACTATAAGAGATACAAAAATGGTACCATAGCAAAAATTGTTCCACGTGATGAGCATTTTCTGCTGAGAGAATAAATTTGAAGATCTGGAACACCTGATGTGGAACTCCAAGAGCCCAGCTACACCATGACACATATAGGAATGACGTCTTAGCAAAAGGTGTTCGGTCTGATGGGCATTTCCTGTTGACTTCTAAAAATCGAAGATCAGAAACATCTGATGTCAAAATCAAAGCTATCACTAATTTCACTGTATCTTATAAAATAACATAAGCTGGGAGTACCTCCACGCGGTGAGGGCGGTAACAGTTTCAGATCTTCGATTTTGCCGACCCCGTTGTCGCTGGCAAAAGCAACAGGATCCGCGTACGAAGTTGCGGGCAGAAGCTAGTTAGAGAATAAACAGTTCAATGATTTTATTAAATTTCATTTGAAAATATCCATCTGTTTCTAAGTTAACGAAGGGAAGTCTAGAATCGTCAATGGCAATCCGCCTTGAGCCTCAACGCTCAAGCCTTTTCTACCGCAGTGGGACAATTAAAGGCTCATTAATGTTACATGCTCAGATTATGAAACAAAAGGCAGATAGACCGTGCGGAACACTGAGAGTGAAGCCAAAAAAGCAAATACAAATTCAAAAGCGAATACCTACAATCTCGTGATTGTATTTGCTTTTGAATTTATACTTGCTTTTTTAATTGTTTTATTTAACGATGTGGCGTTTCGTGCTTTACTGACTCCTGTCAGTACCTACAGCACGAAGCGCGTTGTGGGTATTCGATTTTGTATTTGCTTTTTTGGCTTCACTGTCAGTATTCCACACGGTCTATCTGCCTTTTATTTCATAATCTGAGGTTACAGGCTTATCTGATGTGTCTTTGTAAAGTCTTGTTACACCTTATTTATGACAGACCATCTTCAGATAATAATTTGGTATCTGGCGGTGGAAAAATCAGCCCATTCAGCCCTTAAATATGACCTTATCGGCAGCAATGTTATTCAAGCTGGCATATATTAGTTTAAACAAAAACAAAAAACCTTATCTATATACTGCCATTATACTCGTAGTTGCATTTTATTACAGCCAGGAAGATAAAACTTTATCTAAATAATTTACTACTACTACTTTTTGTTGCAGTTGCTATTTTAAATTATCGCTTCCAGTATAAAAAAAAATATATTAAAAAAAAACACAGCATGATTAAGAGCATTCTTCTGTTCATCGTCATGACATTCAGCTGATTTGAAACATAAGAGTCCAAGTGCTCACCATCTTTTCCGAGACACCATCAAATAATTAGCAGAGGGCTGGGAAAAAATTTTGGTACTTTACCCGTCAAAGCGGTAGTTAAGTGTTTATAATGTATGTAATTAAATAATAGTCCTAGACCGGTTATCTTATTAGCTACTTACAACATATAACTAACTAATTCTAACTTTAACTCATCACTTCACACATAAACGCGCATTTTTGCTTCATCATCGTCATCATTTCAGCAGAGAGACGTCCACTGCTGGACATAGGCCTCCCCCAAGTGTCGCCACATTGACTACATTTTTGTTATTCTCTATTATTTTACCTTTTTTAATGTATAACTAACCTACTTATTAACCGACTTCAAAAAAGGAGGACGTTCTCAATTCGTCGGAATCTTTTTTTTTATGTAAGTATGTTCACCGAATACTTGAAAACGCCTGGACCGATTTGGAAAATTTTTTTTTGTTTAAAAGGGTGGTCACACAGATGGTCCCATATTAATTTTATCGAAATTGATTCAGCACAAGAAAAAACCGATAGAAAGCTAAAAATTATACATAGATGGTGTTTTAAGTGCCTCCAATCTTGTACTTTCAATTTCTGTTTTGACTGTGTTGCCGTTTCTTAATGGATTTGGATGATAAGGAGGTACTAAAAAGCGAAAAATAAGATTTTTTTTTGCTCCGAGTTACTAACTATAGCTGATTATATAGGGTGACTGGTAATTAGTGTACGATACTTAAACACGTGATTGTGTTCATGATAACAAACAACTTTCCCGAAGAAAAAATGTTTTTTGTAATGGTTCACTTTTATCACAATAACACAACAGCCGTATGAAATTCACGCGCGTCCACGCCTGTGACCTAAAGTGAACCAGTACAAAAAACATATTTTCTTTGGGAAAGTTGTTTTTTATCATGAACACAATCACGTGTTTAAGTATCGTACACTAATTACCAGTCACCCTATATATGACATTTTGTATTTTAACTTCGCTTTAATAACTAACGTGGTGGTGTCTCGAAAAAGAAGATGAGCACTTGGACTCTTAAATATGTTTTCACTTCTCTTATTCAAAAAGGCCGTCATTGTAGCATACCAGAGCGGGGATAAAATAGCATTTCATCCGCTAGGGGAAAAAGTTTTTTTTTTTTAATTTTTGTGTGTCAAATATGACAATGAGCCTACAAAAACGAAAAAGTCTTTAGCCATAAGTAGAATAATCATGAATAAAGACTCGACTTATTACTGTTTCATAAAAAAAGAACCTCATTTTAATTTCGAAAATGGAACGAAAATCGGCGATCTCTGTTATAATGCATGCAATGTGTTGCGGCTACAGAAGAAACAAAAAAAAAGACATTGGCGCGAAATCTTTATAATTTTTCTCTAATTGCAAATTGAATTGGTAGTGACCGTAATTAATTTCTCGCAATCGTAGTGAAAAGTATAGTGTAACACACGGCGCTAAAACCCATTAAAACTCGGTTTCTATTTACTCCCTCGCTAAAGCTCGGGAGTAAAACTACCTCGTATATAATGGGTCATTTTAGCTCCTTGTATAACAATCTACTATAAAAATCAATTAGATAGATCCTATTCGCTCCATGTAAAACACTGGTATTCAGCTGCATTTGGTTAGGCTGGAAGCCGACCCCAACATAGTTGGGAAATGGCTAGGCAAATGATGTTAGCAACTAAAACTAAGTTGAGTTTTTAGTAAATGGATCTTAGAAACTCAGGTACCTATATAGCATTTGTTTCGTGTTGTTTCAGACAAACGAACATCTCACAACGTTACAAGTCTCTCTCAATTTCTTCCTCGTTTTCAAGATACGGACGACACGGTTGGCGCAGTGGCTGAGCGATTGACTGCTCTGCAGCGTGTTGCGGGTTCGATTCCCGCCCAGAGTAAATATTTTTGTGATGAGCACTTGTGCTTGCCGTGTGTCTGGGTGTTGTTTATCTATATATGTATGTATTTAAATGTATTTGTGTATGTATATCAGCTGTCTGACACCCATAGTACAGGGTCTCCCTAGTTTGGGGTCAGATGGCCATGTGTGAATGTATATTATATTGCATCTTATATTATTATAATTATAATATAATTATAATATTGTCCGTATGGTGTCGGACGTAAAGAATAGCACCATCCAATATCTTCCCGTGGGTGTCGTAAGAGGCGACTAAGGGACGTACCAGAGAATGGGCAGCAGCGTTCTCTGTGCATTTGTAACAACCATACTGCGATCGCCAACCCGCCTGCCAAGCGAGGCGATCATGGCAAAACCCCCCCTTGGGGGAGGCCTATGTCCAGCAGTGGACGTCTTTCGGCTGAAATGATGATAGTGAATAAAAAAACGATTATTATTATTATTATTTTTTTTGTTATCATATTTTTGTTCCTCCGGCTACCCGGGAAGTTCTGGTGGCACGGGCCTAAGCCAAGTGTTCATCAGTTGGGTTAAGTGCGGGTATGGAAATATTAGATTCCACGTGGTTGTGCGCAGACTGTATAATATTGTCCGGCTCACACTGTAGAAACTTTCTTACTAACCTGCATGTGTTTAGGATCACTGCCTTTTGCAGTAAGTGGTAGGTGCTAGCTGGTAAGTTTAGAGAACTCAGGGACTGGTGAAGCTGTTTGGGGATGACTCCCGTTGAAGAAATAACTATAGGGACAATTATTACTTTTTGTAGGCACCAAAGTCGGGTAATTTCGTCTTTTAACTCGGTGTATTTTGATAGTTTTTCGGCTATTGTAGTCTGTAAATTGTGAGTGTTTGGTACGGCTATATCTATTAGGAATCCAGTTTTGTTAACTTTATTAATCAATGTGATATCTGGTCTGTTATAATGAATTGTGCGGTCGGTGAAGAGAGCTCGGTCAAAGTACAATTTCGTGGCGGTGTTCTCTAGTACTGTTTCAGGGTTGTATTTATAATATGGTACTACAGTATCTACAAGTTTGTACTGATGAGCTAATTTCTGGTGGATTACGTTGGCTACTTGGTCGTGTCTATGTTTGTAGTCGGTTTGAGCGATTGACTGCTCTGCAGCGTGTTGCGGGTTCGATTCCCGCCCAGAGTAAATATTTTTGTGATGAGCACTTGTGCTTGCCGTGTGTCTGGGTGTTGTTTATCTATATATGTATGTATTTAAATGTATTTGTGTATGTATATCAGCTGTCTGACACCCATAGTACAGGGTCTCCCTAGTTTGGGGTCAGATGGCCATGTGTGAATGTATATTATATTGCATCTTATATTATTATAATTATAATATAATTATAATATTGTCCGTATGGTGTCGGACGTAAAGAATAGCACCATCCAATATCTTCCCGTGGGTGTCGTAAGAGGCGACTAAGGGACGTACCAGAGAATGGGCAGCAGCGTTCTCTGTGCATTTGTAACAACCATACTGCGATCGCCAACCCGCCTGCCAAGCGAGGCGATTATGGCAAAACCCCCCCTTGGGGGAGGCCTATGTCCAGCAGTGGACGTCTTTCGGCTGAAATGATGATAGTGAATAAAAAAACGATTATTATTATTATTATTTTTTTTGTTATCATATTTTTGTTCCTCCGGCTACCCGGGAAGTTCTGGTGGCACGGGCCTAAGCCAAGTGTTCATCAGTTGGGTTAAGTGCGGGTATGGAAATATTAGATTCCACGTGGTTGTGCGCAGACTGTATAATATTGTCCGGCTCACACTGTAGAAACTTTCTTACTAACCTGCATGTGTTTAGGATCACTGCCTTTTGCAGTAAGTGGTAGGTGCTAGCTGGTAAGTTTAGAGAACTCAGGGACTGGTGAAGCTGTTTGGGGATGACTCCCGTTGAAGAAATAACTATAGGGACAATTATTACTTTTTGTAGGCACCAAAGTCGGGTAATTTCGTCTTTTAACTCGGTGTATTTTGATAGTTTTTCGGCTATTGTAGTCTGTAAATTGTGAGTGTTTGGTACGGCTATATCTATTAGGAATCCAGTTTTGTTAACTTTATTAATCAATGTGATATCTGGTCTGTTATAATGAATTGTGCGGTCGGTGAAGAGAGCTCGGTCAAAGTACAATTTCGTGGCGGTGTTCTCTAGTACTGTTTCAGGGTTGTATTTATAATATGGTACTACAGTATCTACAAGTTTGTACTGATGAGCTAATTTCTGGTGGATTACGTTGGCTACTTGGTCGTGTCTATGTTTGTAGTCGGTTTGAGCTATTGATTTGCAGGCACCAGTTATGTGTTGAATTGTTTCTGAGGAACTATTGCATTTTCTACATGTGTCGTTTGGTAGATTTTTTATGACGTGCTTTCTATAGTTTTTGGTCTCTATTACCTGGTCCTGTATTGCTAGCATGAACCCTTCAGTCTCTGGGAAGAGTTCGCCTCGACTAAGCCATGCGTTCGACGCTTCTTTGTCGACATTTGGTTGGCATAAATCTTGGCGATGTCTTCCATGGAGAGACTTCTGGGTCCATTCTAGACATTTCGTTTTGTCATCAGTCAATCTTTCGTTTTTCTGTTCCGTTGTGTCTTTTAGATTAAGGGGTGTGAAGCGTTGGTCGTTTTTGGCTATTAGTTTGTGGAGTGTGGAAGATTCAGTTTTAGCGAAAAAGTATTGTCTAAGAGTTGTGATCTGTCGATTGTGAAGATTTAAAATATCAATAAGTCCCCTGCCTCCCTCTTTCCGCGGTAGTGTAAGTCTTTGCACGCATGATCTAGGGTGGTGTTTACGGAATTTAGTCATTGTAGTGTTAACTTTCCGTTGTAAGTTTTTCAGGTCTGTTTGAAAATGAATAAGTGAGGATAGGGATAGCAAAGGTGTTAATTGCTTTTATTGTGTTTCGAGAGTAGAGTTGTGTTTTAAGAATTGTGTTTAATCTATGTTGGAATTGTTGTTTTAGTTTCTGTTTGATATCTTTATAGTGTATTTGATTTGATTGTATGTACCCTAGGTATTTGTAAGTATCCTGTTCATCCAATGGTTCTATTTGTTCACCTGTTGCTAAGGTGTATTGGTGTTGGTAGTTCTGTCCTGCTCTTACTGAATTTATTTTGCATTTGTCTATACCAAATTCCATTTTAATATCGTTTGTGAATTTCTCTGTGAGGTTAGCTAACTCGTTAAGTTCGTCCTCCGATTTTGCGAACAGTTTAATGTCATCCATATACATTAGATGGTTTAAAATACTACCATGGGTCTACTCCTGCCCATCAACAATAGAATTTAAAGGGATTCCTAGTGAGGTTGTGTTTAATATTTTTGATAATGGGTTAAGAGCAAGGCAGAACCACAGTGGACTAAGTGCATCTCCCTGGAAGATGCCACTCTGTATTTTAATTGGACTGGTGTCTTTTGTTTCGGTTGGGGTAGTGAGTCTCAGTACAGTAGTCCAAGTTGTCATTACGGTCTTAAGGAATGCTATTAGTGATGGGTGTATTTTGTATATTTCTAATACTTGAACTAGCCATGAATGGGGAACTGAGTCATAAGCTTTTTTGTAGTCTATGTACATGGTAAATAAATCAGATTTGGACTTCTGGACTTTTCTTAAAACAACGGAGTCTATTATTAATTGTTCCTTGCAGCCTTGGCTAAACTTTCTACATCCTTTCTGTTGTTCGGCCAAGATGTTATTAGCGTCTATGTGTTCGTATATCAGTTCGGATATGCAGGATGTGATGATCTTATACAAGGTCTGCAAGCATGTAATGGGTCTGTATTTCGCCGGATTTGAGAGATCACTATGATCTTTTGGTATCATAAAAGTTGTGCCAGACGATACGAAAGCGGGTATTGATTTTGGATCTTGGATAAATTTATTAATGTAATGATATAAATAACAATGAATTGCTGTGAATTTTTTGTACCAGTAACTATGTATGTGGTCTGATCCAGGGGCTTTCCAATTATGTAACCTTGACAGAACTTTATGAAAGATATCCGGGGATATGTGCTCATATACCATTGGTTGGATGTTACTATTGCTATTTAATACTTCTGACTGTATCCAATCAGCTTGAGAGTTATGACAAACAGGTTGTTCCCATATTCTTGCCCAGAATTGTTTTAATGTTTCTGGATCAGGTGTGTTGTTTTCGTCGTCATGTGGGGTGTTATGTTGAATATTTGTTGTTGTCTGTCTGATATTGCGATAAAAAAGTTTTTCGTTGTGGGTGAAATTAGTATTTTGTTGTTTTCTTAAACTACATGCTTTGTATCTTTCAAGTCGGCCTTTTACGACGCAGAGTTTTTGTTTCAGTGTGTCGAGTGTGTGAGCTGCTTTTGTGTTAGGTTCTTCGTGTATGGTGTGAGTTTTATATTGTTTTATTATCTTGTTAACATGTTTCCTTAATTTTCTACTACTATTGCCGTTCATAAATTGTGTCATTCTACCTATTTTCGTCCTTAAATCTTTTAATTTGTTTTCCAGTCGTCTTTGCCATTTCGGCTTGTATTCTGTTTTTGGTACTCGGGTACTTTCTCGCGGTTTAAGTGTTATCCTTGCTCCATTTACTTTAGCAACGGTCCATGCCGAACAATAAATGACGGTTTGTAATGTATTGAAGTCGGTGTCACTATCGACATTTTCTGGGAGAATAATTTTGTTTACGTAGCTAATTATTCTTGCAAGGTTTTTAGACGGTTTCTGTTTTGGAATATAAATTCTATTAGTAGGATTAGTTTCTTTAAAAAAATCGAAGGCTTGTTGAAAAGTATCGTCTATCAATGAATCTCTTTCTAGGTTTATTTGTGGATTAGGTAGAATATTTGTTAAAGTATTTAGTTCGATGTTATCTGATGTTTGAGTGTTAGGTGTAGGTTCTTCTATGGAGGTAATTTCAATGTTATCTGTTAATTGGGTATTGGTGTTGTTCATACTAGTAATGCTTGCGAACGGGTTTCTATTGTTGTATGCGTTGAGGGTTCGTAGTCTGAGTTCTTCAGCTACCTCTGCCTTTAATGAATTTAATTTATCATTACTGATGTATTTATTGTTTATTATTGCTCTCCTCTGGTCAGCTATTCTTTGTTCGCTAAGGTGAGCAAGTGATGGGAAATTGCAAACAAAATCGTCATACATACGTTTTCTATATGTCGTTTCGTTTGTACCTAAATCTGTAATTCGATAATAAGATCGCATTATAGCTTCATTTTGTTCACTAGTCCATCTCATTCGAGTCTGTGTTTTATTTTGTGTACTATGTGCTTCTATGGTTGAAGGTGGCATTTGTGCAGGTGTGAATATTGATTGGATACAATCTATAGCGTTTTGTGGCTGTAGGGTAAAATGATTGAATTGCAATTGATCTAACTCTTTTTCTACTTCGTTTCGTATGTTGTCTATTGTTTTTTGTGGCAGTAGTTTGTTATTTATGATGGATCTACGTTGATCTCCTATTCTCTGTCGGCTAACCTGCATATCTGGGAATTTTTCTATAAATTTTAGGTGGAGTGGTTCGAGGTAGGTTCTTTTGTCTGAGTCTAATAAGGTTAATTGAAAGTAAGTGCGCAGAATGAACATATTCATTTCAGGTGTCCATCGCCTGCGTTTACTAGGAGCGTTTGTAGCGGGTGCAAGCTCATTGTCAAGGATGACATCTCGCACAACACTATCAAGCGTGCTGGTGGTAGACAAGCAAGCTTTTCTTCTTGTCATGTAGGAGGGGCGAGTCGAAGGGATGGATGAAAATAACGAAATAGTATCATCGCCCGTGAAATCGGCTGTAGCATCCACGTAGTGAGCCCGCCTGTTCAGCTCACTACGACCAGCTGTAACAATTTTTTCGGTAGGAGCCCGCTTGCTCAACTCCTCACCGCCGATGGTTCGCATGCTGTGGCATCCAGCATCGGCTCTGGATGCGCCCCGGCGCTCCCCGGGAAGCGACCGTAAATTATACATTATTTTATTACTCATCTCCATAAAGGGATACCCTGCCTTGTTAGCCGCGTAAGTTTTTTGTACAGTTGTACAGTACGCGTGTCCGCCCCCCACGTGTGCTAGATTTTCAGCTCGGACGTAAGGTTGGATTTTAGGGGGCTTATTATTATTATTATTATTGTGCGGCATAAGGACAAAGAATGGTGATCTCATTTATTTCTGTGAACCTTGCAAATATTTGATAACCAAATAGAACAAAGAGTAGCTTTTCTTCATCGAGTAACTCTTTGTTACGTATAAATTTTAACAAACAAATGTATTTATTACATGATATCTATATGCCATAACATCATCACTTAAAAATTTTATGAAATAGAGAAGAACGCAACTTCACATTTTTTAAATAAAATATGTAATAGTAAGTTCGCAGTAATAAACCTAATAATTTATCAGATGACGGCAAACTTTTTGAATAGAATAGAATAGGTATTTGTTTGTTAAACATAGGTATTACATAAAATAGATCATAAATATTTAAATAGTGCTCTATGTTTTGCCAAATAATAGATAACAGTTAAAAATTAAAAAAAAAAATCTTCTCTTTTAAAAAAAAACTTCTATAAATATAAAGCAATTGTGCTTAAGTATACAAAGTTTCAAAAAGCTGTAAAGTTATAGTGCAACGAACTAAGAGTAGGTATATGCGCGTACGCACCGGATATTACTCACGCGATAAGTTATCCTCTTCCGAACGATAATGTTCACTTTCACGGATTACATACTTTTATTACGTCACCACAGCAGCAGCCATTAAAACGGGTTTATTACTGTTTACCTACTGTGTAACCCACGAAGTTTACTTCGAGGTGTAAGCTAATAAAAATGATTGGGTTTCAGATTTTAATGACATAATACAGAACTGAGAGCGAAGCGGACGAGTTTTTTGTTTATTTTCTTTTTATATTTGTTTCTAGTGGATAATCTCAATAATATTTTTTTTTAAAGTTCTGTAATTATAAATATGTGTTTATGGATTTAAATTGTAGGTAAAATAGTAAAACGTATGCTTATTACAGTGTTTGTATTTTATTGATATTGAGATATATATTTATTTATACTTCATGCACAAACGTACAAACGCGGACTTAAGCATTCTCTACCAGTCAACCAAGGGTGGTGAAGAGAAAAATTACAGGTGTGCGTACAAAAAAAAATAACGATATAAACTTACAAAAATTTGCAAAGTACACGTACTCGTACATCTATTTATATATATCAGGGCAATAACATAATAAAACATTACTTTTAGGGTTCCGTACCTCAAAAGGAAAAAACGGAACCCTGGATCACTTTGTTGTCTGTTTGTCTGTCTGTCTGTCTGTCAAGACCCTTTATCTCGGGAACGCGTGGAGGTATGGAGTTGAAATTAAAACCATATAAGAACTTAAGTCTACGGTCCCTTGAGGCTGTAAAAAAATCAACCCTCTATGTTAACGTGAAAAAAAGATACGGCCGTTTATGTCGCAAAAAAACGCATTTATAATATTAAGTAGATGTAAATTATGGATAGTAGGTATTGATTAGTATAGAAGTATGGATATGTACCTACAAATATGTACGGAACCCTCGGTGGGCGAGTCCGACACGCACTTGTCCGGTTATTTAAAATGTGTGTATGCTATTGGTACCCACGCAATGGGTGTCTCCATCATGCATGGTGCTAACATCTGGTAGTGATGGTCTTAATAACCGACTATGGGTTAGCAACCAAAGAGTTTTTTTTTCCTCCAGGCAACTCGATCCCGGCATGAGTTGGAAAATGCTTACTGCTGCCTGCTTCTTGGGTAGTTAGCGATGTTGAAGCTTGGGTTTCGTTGTATCAGTTACGTAATCAACAGAGGTTCCGTTATCAAAATTCTCTGAACTCATAACATAACTAAGGTTAATTTGGCCCATATCTTTATAGCTTCCGCACAGTTTTAGAAAAGTAGTTACTGTTATAACAGGCATTCATTAATTAATTTCTTCAAACAAATAGCAATGCAATGACTTGATCCTTCATTAGGCTGCTGTACAAATACGCTTGACGAACAGACCGGAGCAACATCGCTATTCTGTAAGTCTCCTTCGGAGAAAATAGGTGACTAGTGACCCGACCCGGCTTCGCATGGGCCTATAGCCTATCTCGATAAATGGACTATCCAACACAAAAATAATTTTTCAATTCTAACCAGTAGATTTTGAGATTAGCGCGTTCAACCAAACAAACAAACAAACTCTTCCGCTTTATAATATTAGTATGGATGTGAGAGTGGGGTGAGCTGTCAATCCCTAGGGTGGGATCAGATGGGGTGCACCCCCTTTCTCCCTTTGCATTTATTAAATACTTCAAGCTCGCTTCAAGTAAATTCACCAAAAGAGTTTTTTTACAGTATTGACCGGTAAGTTTGATAATGCTGTGAAGCAGTGTGTTTTCGCACAGAAACCAAAAAAGACTAACCAATCGGTACTCATAAAAACACTCAGACCAAGAGACCATCATCATCAACATCTATCCTATTGCCGCCGTTCACTGCAAAACGTAGGCCTCCTACAAAAAAAAAAGTCCTCCTCCAGAGGTCGCCAACCAACCCGGTTTTGGGCAGCCCGCATCCGTATTTACGATATGACCCAGAAAAAGAGACTTGACCGAGTAATAGCCGAAAACCAGACAGTGACTGAACCAAAACACACTAAAACAATCTGTTTATCAACTAGGTTTTCTAACAAAGACATAACATGCAACATCCATTACAGAATAACGTGTCATATCAGAATCCTTTGCCGTTGAATCATAACTTATCGCAAACAACTGCTTATTTAGGTCTGCAGATGACGATAATGCACAAAGTGATCCTTTGTTTCGTATATTCAATTAGATAAAATGGATAGATACAACAATTGTTTTCGAAAAAACCATAAACGTTTGGACAAATGTGTCGCTGGCCTAACCAAGCGTTGGCCCAGTAGGGCTATGAAATACGCAGTTTTGAGCACAGTCATTATAACTAACCGAAAAAGGCACAATGTAATAGATAAACATAATTATTTAGTTTAGTGTTAATTTTTAAGATAATATACGTAATTGCACATAACTATTGATTTAATATTATATTGTAAATTATTATTATTTATATTTTAAAAGCACGCCAGAAGCCTTATGTGGGGTTAAAAATTCGTAAAGTAAGCTAACATTTTTGTAGCGGATTTTCCTACATAAGTAGTTAAATTATCTTATATTCTAGCTAAATGTACTCGGATCGGTTTTATGGAAATAAAATTCTATAAATAAAGTAAAATAAGCTATGTAAATAGATAGTCGCCATAAAATCCGTTTCAAAAGAATATCGATATGAAGACGATCGCCATGTAAATTCTGACACTTGCACCTTCATTGACAATCGCTTCGTTTCCCGCTGCCCACAAGGCCACAACCCAAAAGATAAACAATAATTTATCTGTCAAAAAGTTTGAGTGTACGACAGGATGCCACAGACAAAGAGAAGTTTGTAAATGAATAATAAAGGGACGGAAGCGCGTCAACCTTTCTCATTGTTCGATTCCGACGCATGACCGGCCATACGGTTTTATGTCTCCATTTTGGTCTATAACGATCGGAGTTAAGTAGCAATTATTTTGTATGCATTGGTCAAATTATTCGAGGGAAATGCTTGATTATTTTGTGACAATGTTCGGCCTCCAAACGAATCAAAACCACCTACTCCCTTTTTTCACAATGATTAATTAAGTTTCCGTCTATGTCGTTATGAAAGAGCAAAAAAAGACAGACCCTTTCAGCCTTCGTTTGTTTTTAATCACAGACTTCCGAATAGATAGATCGGCACCCATAAATTAATTCATCATGCCAACGAAACATTCCCATATTCATTAATGGGTGCCGAGATGGGAAAGTGCCGAGATTGGAAGGTGCCGAGATGGGAGTAAACCCGATTACCAGAGAAGTTCTCGAAAAACACACTTGATTATAGGCCTGAAAACCCGATTTTTAATTTACTGTAAAATTAGAAACTCAGTTGCTTTGAAATCAATAAATAGTTGTTGAATGTAGAGTTGGCAAATGACTAACTAGGAGGGACGTCTTAACCCTTTTCCCGTCCCATGAGCCACATACGGTTCAGGTTGATTGTTTAACTATTGTGTCTTCTTCGCGGACAGTGAAAGTGTTAATAATAAATTGCCATACAAAATCTATGGGAAATTGCGTTTTGACAACTCATAAAAAATATGTCAATTGATGGTCATGTCATCGACGCTATTGTCGATTCAGACCTCCAATTAGAGCCATGATGATAATGAATAATAGTATGACTCTATTTGGAGGTCCAGATTAGCAAATAGGCAAATTAATCAATATAAAGCATACATTTTTATGGTAACCTAAAGACAGTGACGTTAATAGTAAACTCAAATCCAAGTAGGTTAAGTAGGTAAGCATAAACTTGAGCTAGAACTAGAAGTAAGCAGTTCTATTCAAGCCTGACGTAGTATTATTTCAAGGCTCATTGATTTTTTTCTTACCGGGAAATACCCGCGCTGACCTGACAAAGCAAATATACAATAAGTTCAAACACATCTAGAAAAAATTGCCTAGTCGGTTACAATTGTACCTACTATTTAAACAACTTTTTGTATATTCAGCATGTATCGTAAAATGATTATTTTTCATACCGTCTTATGCTAAGTGGCATTTTGGATGTAAATGGTTAATAACCCCACTTTGTATCAATGGTTATGAAACAACGTACGATACATATCAATGTCCTACAGTAGGTATACTACAGTCATAGACAACATTGTCATCATATTTGTTTTTTAAGCTGTCTACACACCTAAGCCGACGCCGCCGCCGCCGGCACGAACCCGGCGGGCAAGGCCGGCGGCCTGATTTTAACGGTCTTGCCGGTTCGCAACTTCGGGACTAACCCGCCGGGTTCGTGCCAGGGCGGGCCGGCGGCTTAGGTGTGTAGACAGCTTTAATGTTCAGGAATAACAAGCAAGCCGATGGTACATTGGTTATTCTGCAAACTTTTTAAACTAAGTCTTAATTTGTCAAAAACTTCTCATTTTAAAAATGAGAGCTGGGAGGAAATTGCGACTAGGTTTTTAACGTTTTAATTAGTAGAATTATCCTTCTGATGTTAAGTGATCACCATCACCTACGGACATCTGCAATATCAGGCCTTATAGATGCGTTGCCATGCCAAAAACAACGTTAGACCACACAGTATAAAGGTTATATATGGATGCGCATAAGGCATACTGGTCGAAACCATTGACTAAATGGTTCGTCGAAACACTCTGGATTCGCTCTAGAAGGTTTACATATTTAGAACGTTAGTCTTATTTTTATATGGCAAGGTGTTGACATGGTGCCATCAGTGGCCAACGTGCTCTTTAAGTAATACAAAGTGCTAAATTGCTGTGCCGTCTTTAATTCCAAGAACCATCACTAACGTAGTAAATTCGTACATTGATCCAGTACCATAAGGGTTCAGCAGGTTTGAGCTATTACAGTACGACGAAGCTCTACGAAGTTCATAAAGAATCATATGAATAAAATAGAATAGATTTTTTTGTTGCACAAATTACAGATTAAAGCTTATACTTAATTTTATACTTAATTTGTGGAAGCCTGGCCTAAACTAAGTTTTTTCAAAACCTGAAAGTCAGGTCACCAGGCCCCCTCCACAGTCCACCAGTTTTTATTAAGAGGGAAACTACTTCACATAACTCATGGGAATATTATACGCATTACTTAAATAACAGAACTTTTAATAATTCTGTGTGTAAAAATACAATCCAACAAGGACTTCAAACACTCAACTAAAAGGTAAATGTTTGGTTGTAAGACAGACAGCGGTGTAATTCTATTTCCACCACCATTTTTAAATAATAAACTTTATTTACAAAGATATTTATGACATGAAGCCAGCGTTTACATAGTATTATAGTGAAGAATGTCGGCACGTAATCCGATCGCCATGTTTCCTTTGAGCGGGAAATCGAAACCGGGCCATTCTGTGTATTGACGTAATGCTTTCTCAAAACCAATATTAGTGTAGCATCACGTACAATACCCCATTTAAAAGATGCAGTGTGATCCAACAAAAGATTACCTGGTACTAAGTTTATTTTAAAATTGAGCTTTGTGGATTTGGATCTGAATGAACAGCTGACTCAGATAATAGGTTAAAATATAATTGCATTACATTTATTCTGATAATTGTTAAATATCTGGGCGACCGAGCTTTGCTCAGTACTTGTTTTCGTGTTTTTTTTAAATGCCAAGTGCGAGTTGAACGCGCGTGAAGAGGGTTCCTTACAATCCCAATTGATAGAATTCTTATTGGTTTTCCTGTAATCTACAAGCAACTAAATGAAATGAATTTTGTATTTTTTTCAAAATTTTAGGCTCACTAGTTTCGGAGATCAGGGGGGGTGGTCAATTTTCGTCTTCTTTCATTAATAAAATCAAAACTATTTATTTTACAATAATAACAAAAATATATTTGAAATCCTCATAACAAGCCCTTTCATTTGATAAATGACACAGTAAGGTTTGCAAAACTTTTATTTTTAATTTCTTCATTTGTCCCCCGAAAATTACGCTTATTTAAAAAAACATATTTATTTACTTTGCACATCTGTTTGGGTCATAGGATTACACCATCATACCAAATTTCACCTGATTTGGTCCAATAGATTGGGAGCAAATTGGCTGTGACAGACGGACGGACAGACAGACGCACGAGTGATCCTATAGAAAACAAAATTTTCCTCTTTTAGGGTTCCGTACAAAAAAAAATGGTACCCTAAAAAGAGGAAAATGTTGTTTTTTTTTTTTGTTTGAAGAGGTAATTTCTAGTAGTCCTGGTTCAATTAAAAAAAATATTTCACTAATAGAAAGCTACGCTATTGGTGTTAAAAAAAAGAAAACAAGCGGCTTCTAATTTTCCTACCAATAAATGTATTTATCTGGAATTCTTGACTTCCTCCCAAATGATTTGCGTGCAGGACCTATAACTTATACATATATACAGACCTGTAATTTTTTAATGATAATAATTTTTGCTTACCTAGCGATTTTCACCATTAAAGACCAATAAAGACTGCACAGGTATTGGAGACGCGTTGTTGCGTGTTGTCATGATTCATAACACCAGAGGAGCGATCAAGAAGTCGAAACTATCAATCGGAAGGCCTATTCTACAAATTAAAAACCTTCAAAATGTAGTCGTAATATCATCTCAACGACAATCAATGTCAGTAGGTAAATAGAGGGCATTCTTCTCAGATTGAGACCGGGATTAGAATGCAAAAGCTTCTAAGGGTGTCGACCAGACCAATCGATCGATCATCAATCGAAGCGGTCGATTGATGGTAGAATGGACTAGTCGACGTCGATCGATAATTTCTACCAGACTAAACTATCGATTGTCGATCGACGATAGATCGATGGTGAAATTTAACAGTCGACGTCGATCGAGCTGCTTGATTATTATTACTGATGGATTATACTTAGCTGGGATTAATCGATCAACGTCGACCGATTCCATCGACGGGAAATGGACCGATTGGTTAGTGGAACGGTATCCATCAATCAGCCAAAGCTACCACACCAATCGATCAACGTCGATCGATGTCGATTGATGGCATCGGTCGACAATAGATCGATTGGTGTAGTAACACCCTAAAAGTTACTAGAACTGCCTCCGAGTTTCTTGGTTTATTACGGAACCCTAAAAATGCACTCTTTTCTCTCAACTCGGTGTTGAGTAGCTCGTCTGCACTCTTGAATACAGTCAATCAATTTCACCAAGTCATCGCTCTCGTAAAGAAGTGTCGGTCGGGCTCTAGCTAGACAGACAGACTGACACAGTCTGAAAGGTCAAACAACATTTTAATCCACTTCAGAACTTTGTTTGTAACATCTCTCAGAGAACCACTTAACGGATTAATTTGTATGTCATTGTTTTTTCTATGCGTTTAAAAATAGAAGATTGTAGGACTTGGCGTTTCGAAGATTTTTTTGTTCATGATTTTATGGGATTGAAGGTAAAGTGTATCGTCATCCGTCTGGTCTTTGGAAATAAAAAAGAATAAGACTATAATTACAAGTTTTGAAAATCAGGTTCTCATAATAGTATTGTGAGTAAACAGTAACCATCAATTAATGTTTCCTCTGTTATATTTTTCAATGAATATGATGTAGTAGTAGTCTAGTTGTCTAACAAAACTGAAGTAGTGAACTGGGATACTAGATATTAAATTCATATTTTTCGTACCTCAAAAGGAAAAAACAGAACCCTTATAGAATCACTTTGCTGTCCGCCTGTCTGTCTGTCTTTCTGTCTGTCAAGACCCTTTAAGTATCTCGGGAACGCGTGGAGGTATCTAGTTGAAATTAAAACCATATACTCAAATCTACGGTCCCTTGATGATGTAAAAATCAACCCTCAATGTTAACGTGGAAAAAAGATACCGACGTTTATGTCGCAAAAAACGCATTTATAATATTAAGTATGGATAGTAGGTATGGATTAGTATAGAAGTATGGATAGTACCTACTAGGGAATGCAATCTCGTCTCGCCGAGATCCCGGCCATATTTTACGAGATTGTATCTCGTCAAATTTCGTACGAGATCTCGCGAGATAACGAGATCGACAAAATCAGAAGTCGTCTGTCAGATGATACTCTCGACATGATGTGTTTTTTGAGAAGCCATTTTCAGACAAACTAACTTGCCTTTCCGTACCTTGATAACTTCATCTGACTTCTACTTTAAACTTCTTTTATTTGATTAATACGATCTCACAACATTTATTTAAGAACTTGTGAAGTTAAGTTTTTGTTTTGTTGTATTTATTTACCATAGGTAATGTTCCTATTACTCTTAATTATTGAAACTAAAGTAATAATTTACAAAAGGCTAAATATAGATAATTATTGTTTTGTTACCAATATTGTAAGAATTTGAACTGATTAGCTACAGTAGGTATAATAATTATAGACATAAACAAATGTTATTAGAGTTAGAGACAAAATAATAAGTACTCTGTTGATTTTTAAAATAAAACTTACATTATTTCTTAACTAAGCAACGCAGTTTCTATTTAATTACATATCATGTCAATTACTAGTTCTTAAAACAAGCATTTGCATATGTTTTAATTGCGATTCTCCCGATCTCGCGAGATCCCGTAATTTGCGAGATCTCGCGAGACTGGGTTTTCAGTCTCGCGAGATCTCGCTAGGCGGAAATCTCGTACGAGATTGCATTCCCTAGTACCTACAAATATGTACGGAACCCTCGGTGGGCGAGTCCGACTCGCACTTGTCCGGTACTTTTATGTGTGCTTGTATGTAGCTCGTGGCTAAGTAAAAGCCATACAGATTGATCGGTCAAAGGTCTAGCTACGCTTGCCGCGACCGCTCCGTGGATGGGTGACCATCCATTTCATACCAAGTTCCTTCCGTGTCTCGGACAGCACGTAAAAGCCGTTGGTCCCGACTGTCATTCGTAGATCTTTGGCAGTCGTTATGGGCAGTCAGAAGTCAGAAACTGCCAACAGTCTTACCAAGATCTCACAGTTACGCAATAAATAATTCTTATTCTTATCGTGTTACTCAGTGACTGCAGGGTTGTGGAGGTCTGATAGGCAGTCGCTCCATGTAAAACACTGGTATTCAGCTGCATTCGGTTAGACTGGAAGCCGACCCCAATGTAGTTGGGAAAAGGCTAGGCTGATGATGATGATTTTTTTATGTGTAAATATAAATCAGTCAGGCAGACCAAGGAGAAGATGGCGGGACGGCTTGGATGGCTTCCTCAAGAATTGGCGGGATGAGGCACAACATCGGGAGAGATGGAGGGAATGGGGGGAGGCCTTTGCCCGGGAGTGGGACAGTAACGGTTAGCAAAGTAATATTATTATTATTATTTTTAATTATTATTATTCATTTATTATAAGTTATTGTTAGTTGTTGTTGTTATTGTTTATGTGTTGTTTGTGACGACATTCTTATCGTCGTCTTTTAGACAACTAAAATTATATTTATAAAACGTATTCTTCCTTGCATCTTGAAAAACAATCGGTTAAATAATGTGTAGACATTAAGAAAACTTCTTAAACTACTTAATTTCTCGAACCTCGTCGTAAACAAACAAAGACCAACCGGGTGGTCCTCCATTATAATAGCAGGAATGACAGCTACTTTTTATAACCCCACACTAATCTGATTAACAATAAATAATACAATAAAATTGTGACCACGTTCAGTCACATAAAAATATTCTATGTGCGTGCCTCTGCATTCTATATCCTAATGAGAAACAAAATGTCTTACACCAGTTCTATAGACCAAGTTTTAAATTAATTATATTTGCTGACGCTGAATTAATTGAACATTAGACAATTAGGAAGGTAACTTGAGGAGCCTAATAGTTATTCCTATACAAAATCTAGTTTTGGGAATATTGCATTATGCATAAAGTGTATTTATCATGTAAGTACCTAGTTATGAACATCCAACTGAAGCCTTTTCTTCTTTTGATTATATTAGTGTCGAATAAAATTCACATAAATATGAAACATAATATTTTTCGGAATATAATCCCTTTAAGAGTCCAATGACAACTTATTCTGTGTAAAATAAATGTTTATAAATAAATTATGTATTCATTTCAAACACATATTAAGTGTAAGGTGGCTGCGGGGCTAATGGGGGCATTAATTAATTTAATAGACCCCATAACTCCACGGATCTAGTTCCAATCGCAGACTAACGGGAGTCCCAAGAAACGAGGATGTTATTAACGCTACACATTTTTAAATTAGCGGAAATACCAAAGCTTATAAGCAGCTTCATTTTATGATAAAAACTGCCAACTCAACATTCTAAAAAAACTGTTACAACACTAGTTCCATGTTTAAAAATTACCTAAATTAAAAGAGTCTATATTATATTAGACTAGCATTTTGCCCGCGTCTTCGTTCGCGTGAATTTTCTCAAGGATCCCTAATTTTTTCAATTAATAAATATAGCCTATGTTACTCAGGGGTAATGTAGCATTCCAATGGTGGAAGAATTTTTGAAATCAGACCAGTAGTTTATGAGTTTATTTGTTACAAACATACAAAAATACAAATCTTTCCTCTGTATATTAGTGTAGATAAAAAATACACGTAGCGGCATCATTATTTTGCACGTGTGATTATAATTGATAGGTGTTGTTACCGATCAATAAAAAATGAACTGCCTACAGGTGAATCATTCACACCAATAAATAGCAATTTACAACAGTTTATTATCTATGGTAATGTACCTCTAACATTATTAAATAGTCAAATGATTATTATGTGACGTGCAAAGTCAACTGTAGATCAATTTTAGGGCATTGACCTTCTTTAACAAACCTTCATAAGTCAAGTACACACATAATTCCTATTTATTTCAAGTTATTTGTCAACATATTAATAGCTAGCTTTTGTTCGTGACTCCGTTCGCGTAAATGTCGGATACCGCAGACGTGCATTTAAAATAACCTATGTCATATTCGAGGACCTAGCACAAAGTACGTAAGGAAGGCTGCGTCGGCGTCGCGCCCGAGCAGAGACCGCTTAGAACAAACCGCCATTTTTACCACGCACACATTGACATTACGTTTATAGGCATTCTCAAACAGTTTCAAGCAGACTTCAGACTCGACTGTCACGTGTTGTCTAAATGAATAAATGAGAGACATTGACATTTTACGTCGAACAAAGAAAATTTTGTTATAAAAAATTGCAAAGAGTTCCAACCAATGTCAATAAAATTTCATATTGTCACAAATAAAACCTAACAGAGTCAATACAGTAGCCGCCCTAGTGAGGCTGGCAAGTTTAGGTATCTCTTCTTGAAGATGGCAGGAGCGGTCCTTCTGTACCCTCTATATTTTGTGGACCTAGAGT
Organism: Charanyca ferruginea; assembly: GCA_947361185.1. Lineage (NCBI taxonomy): Eukaryota > Metazoa > Arthropoda > Insecta > Lepidoptera > Noctuidae > Charanyca > Charanyca ferruginea. The sequence goes on along the minus strand of OX376058.1, from coordinate 21,124,631 downwards.
CTAGGTCCTAGGCCACCTCTTTGTTAAATTTCATAATGATCAGTTCAGTGATTTCATCGTGATAAAGTAACAGACAGACTTAGTTACTTTCGCAATTACAATATTAATGTAGATTGTGCTTCGAATACAAGCTTACTACTTAAAAAGCAGGTAGGTACTATTGATACCTAAATCACCAAAGTTATATAGTTATAGATTACTTTAGACGATCTGAAAGAAAATAACGTTACATAATAGGTATACACAATTTTAGCAGTTTCAGCCGTTAACAAAGAAAAACTGAAAGTCACATTGCGCAAAACTCTGAAGGTCAATGTTAGGTTGCCACTTTGTCGGTCGTTAACCATAATCTCAGAGCAAAGCTGTAGCAATAAAATAAATACCATGTTTGTAATAATCAGCTGATAAATTCAACTTGTCTTCTAAAATGTTACGTTCTTTTTTAAATAAGTTTTTATGATGTGTACCTAAACATCATAGCGCTCGACTTGAGACTAGCTGAGACTTCAAGCATCCGATGTATTTATTTGTTTATCAGATGACGTCACCGTAAGACTTGTTGCTCAAGTGTGCGCAAAGACTATAAAACCAGTGAGACCTGTACTGATACGAGCCCCCATTAGTTTACTCAACACCCTCGGCAAAATCTACGAGAGACTTAAATATAAGCGTCTCAAAGATTATGTCGAAGCTAAGAGTCTCATTCCCGACGAGCAATTCGGCTTTCGTACCGAACACAGCTGCGTCCAACAGGTCCACCGCATCGTCGAGCATGTAAGCGTTGGGTTCCAACGCGGCTTGAAGACCGGTGCGCTCTTCTTCGATATAGCGAAGGCATTCGACAAAGTCTGGCACAATGGCTTAATATACAAGCTATACCTACTGGGTGTGCCGGATCGTCTCGTACTGATCTTACGAGACTTTCTGTCGAATCGTACCTTTCGTTATCGCGTCGAGGGGGCACTCTCGTCTCCACGTCCCATACGTGCTGGAGTCCCCCAGGGCTCCGTGGTCTCCCCTCTCATTTTCACGCTGTTCACCAGTGACATTCCAAAGAACAGACAGGCTCATTTGGCTTTATTCGCCGATGACCCGGCCATCTATTGGTTCCAACCCAGTCCGCATAGCCCGCATCCTCCAAGACTCCGCAAACGCACTAGGCGCTTGGTTCCGGAGATGGAAAATCACAGTCAACCCCGCTAAGAGTCAGGCAGTGCTGTTTTCCAAACCGCGCATCAACCCCTCCTTTCCCAGTCCGATATCCATGTTCGGCGAGCCTATCCCTTGGGAGAAGCAAGCCAAATACCTAGGAGTTATTCTCGACCGCCACCTAACCTTCGCGGAGCACATAAAGCAGGTGCGTTCGCGCGCCGCTTTCGCTCAAGGTAGACTTCACTGTATGTTGAATGCACGTAGCAAATTGTCACTCAAGTGCAAATTGCGTACCTACACCGCGTGCATTCGTCCCATCATGACCTACGCCTGTGCTGTATTCGCACACGTAAAGGCATACCGTCTTCACAGAATGCAAACCCTGCAAAACCGTTTCTTGCGAAAAATAACGGGCGCCCCGTTCTATGTTCGCAACGAGAACCTTCATCTCAATCTCAAACTCCCGACCATCCGTCAGTTCATGAAGCGCGCTTGCAAGCGCTTCTTCGATCAAGCGGAGAAACACCGCAACCCGCTCGTCGTAGCGGCCGCCCGATATACCCCTTCCCGTATTAGCAGGACCCGTCGTCCACGTCATATGACGCTATTACCCTCCTTCAAGAAAGAAATAGGGCCACTAGCACATTAGTTAAACACAGATACAAATTACCGTCATTCCGACCTCGCCGCCGAGGTCCCTCGCGACGACCCCGCAACGTCCCCCCCCCCCGACCCTTGCTAGCGCCAGCCCGCGTCGCTGAGCCCTTAGCTTTAAAATAGCCCCTAATTAATGGAGACCCGATCCAGCCTGTCCCTTTGCTGCTCTCTCTCAGTGGCGACCTAAGCGGAGGCTCGTACCCCGCAGGGGGTGCCCTTAGCGTAGTCACTTAGTTTATAAGTCTATGCCCCGGCTGGAGGCCCTAAAAGTCACTTTTAAGGCACCACAGGATTGTCCGGTTAAGCAGTAACCAACCCTCAGGTTGAACTGCGAGATGCCATTCGGAAAAAAAAAAAAAACTGATACGAGCACATCAATTGACGTGAGTACCTTAGCACTCATTTTTTAAATATTAATCGTTAACTTACTTACAATACAACTAACATTACAGGTTAGTCCAAATCAGTAACGTGGTCTTAAACAATATTTTTTTACAATATTAAGGGCGCGTATTCGATTTAGCGCAACTCAAAATCTAAACGATTGCTAGAACGGCGTAGCAGCATTGACACACACTAGTACAATACAATGGCCTGTTTGTGTGCTTCAGAAAAAAATACGCACGAAATAAGCACGAATCACTGAAATTGATCGGCAAACGACAGCGTTTTACAGTGCTTTTTAAAATAATTGTCTAAAATAAATGAGCTCGTATAACGGACTGAAAAATTCCGTATATTAAACATAACCTTTATTTTCATAAAATTAATATATCAGTTATGTTTTTATTCAAATGCTGGTGAAAAAAAATTGTGAAAGTGAAACGATTTTGTACTTTTTCAACATTGTTTTTTAATACATAATAGTAATATTTTCGTAATTTTGGCTCTGTAGTAGACTTTCAGACTGTATATTCTGTTGGAAAAACGCATAAAGCATACTGAACTGACACTGTACTGTACTGTACTGGCATTTTGGCATACTGAAATGGTTGTATTCGTCCTGAAAGTTAACTCTGACGTCTATTTTCGTAAAACGCTTTGAAAGGATTGTCTTCGCTTTAAAAAACCATAATTAAAAATTATACTGTTACTCTGTAGTTCCCTAAATCAAGACTTAATCTTTCTAAAACTGTAATTGTCTTTAAATATTCTGCTCACATCATTAAGATATTGATCTGGGCAAAACGCGAAAACATGAAGTTTTCGTCACGAATCGAATACTTGTGAACTCAGTCAGAGAACAGGAAAATAAGTCTAGCCTATCCGCAATTTTGTCTTCAAAAAGAGAAGGGGTTCTCAATCCGACATGTACATTTTTTTTTTTGTTTAGAGTATGCAAGGCGCGCATCGTTGGAGTGCTTTATCCAGCAAGTTAGTCCGTCCCCGCGGCACCGCCAGTAACCGCGGTCACCGTCGCCGCGACTTGTAGTTTAACATCATAACACCTATATCTAAAGGATGGAACGGACATCGACGTACAAACTTTTACCATGTTTTTTTTTAATATCTTTCATTTGTAGCTTGAAGATACCCAGATTATACCTACTTATCAGGGAACATAGAGGCTGGGCAGTGTATTCCACAGTCTGGCAGTTCACACAATAAATGTGGTATCAAAGAAAGCGCTTGGTTCAAGACCGTGGAACTTTAACCATATTACGCTTTGCCGTAGCCCTCTCTGCTCGTCCGATGATGGAATGGGGATGGGGGAATTAAATTATGCACACTCTCCGAAATGTACATAATTCTAGATCTAGATCCACGAGGGTCGTAATATTTCGTCACTGATTTAATAAAAGCATCATCTAAGTATTTCATGCAAAGTGGACCAATCATTAAACAATGATTGGTAGTCATTCGTCATTAAACAACGGTTGGACCAATCATTAAAACTGGTGTTACCATACTTTTCAACCTACGCGGTTGAAAAGTATGGTAACACCAGTTTTATTTTTCATCGTGTGTAGAGAAGCTAGGTACGCCTGTAACAATTTACTTTTACGATGTTAAGTAATTAGTCGACGTTACTTCAATTTATACCAGACTCCTTTCTCTATTAATGGATCATTTTATAATAACTAGTTCAGATAGCTCCCGGCTATCAGTGAGACCACCTACAGTGGCTATGGCTGCCGTATATGGCTCCGTCATACGATCATGTTACTTTAACTATTATTATCATGCTGAATACACGATGCCTAGGTGGTACCTTTAAGAGGCCTTTCCAATTATAAGTAATATTCAATTAATCTTTTAAGTAAAAATTGCCTTTCTTCTTTTCAAATCGATGGTAATCAATCCTTACTTTTTTTTTGTTAGAGTACCTTGGCTTAGTAGGAAGCCATGATTACAGCGGTATTATTTGCGTTTTATTGACTTCAAAAATGCAGATATAGCGACACTTTAAGCACTGTAGTAAGAGGGCCATCGTCTGGTCCAGAGGACCGCACTCGCAATGAATGTCGGTAGGATCTACATTAATGCCCCATATTACTAGATTATGTTTGAAAATTGGCTTATCTGCCTAAAAACACTAATCAAAACTTATGTCATTTTAGCAGAAAGATTTTCGAGATTTGCATTGTAACTAATGGATGAGATAATGATTATGTTACCTCATCCATTTATAACCAGAAACGAACGCCACAATTTGTTTACTACATCGGTAATCTGCTACTTTGTTATAGGTTTCTAAGCTTACATAGTTGAGAATTAATTGCAAAAAGTAAAAGCACATAACTGATAGAAAGTGTTAGATATTTCTCATTGAAGAGTCTGTGAGAACAAGATACAGATATCTTAAGACCGATCACGGTTATTAAGTTCATGTAAGACTTTCATACATTCAGCCAGTAATGAGCTTCTGATAGTTCAAGTTATGTAAGTGGCCAGGATTTAAACGCTGTGTTCGCTTCTTAATTTTATTTGAATTAGGAACATTTTTTGATTTGATATTGATGTTGAATGCTCTTTGGTGCAAAACATTACGACGACTGATTAAAATTACAACCATTATCTTCAAACAACTTTATTACAATTTCATTCCTATTACAATTGTAAAAGTGACAATATACATTAGTACCTATTGTATTATAGATATAAATTATCAAACAATTATGGATGTGAAGATACATGTTCGATATTAGAGTTTTTATAAGTACTCAAAATAAAGGCATATCTACTTAATTTTATGTCATCAAAAAGAAACGAGATTTAGAACAAAGATAGTAACAAATATATGGTCACGTTAAATAAAACCGTTTATTTTTTATTTATTTTTAATATCCTGAAATGCTAAACTCGAACTAAGCAAACATGATGATAATACAGTTGGAAGTTAACAGTTAAATACCAGTATACCGACCAGTGTAGTATACTTTGGTTGACTTTTGCAACTCAATATTATATACTAAGGTAAAAGCCGGATAGTTGCCTCAGTGGGATACGGGCCCCGGTTTTGAATACACTATAATAGTGTCGTTGATGGCATTAGCGCTATACTATAATTGTATTGTATGTGCCTCTCCTTCCTACACTCCTTAGTGCCATGTAAACCATAGGTGTAGGCGCACGAGTTTCATTAGTGTTAGCAAAAATCTTCCGCGGCGAAACTTTGACGGGTGTCGAAATTATATTGGTAATATTTTTACTACTGATTGTGATTTCAGTCAATAATTTGCATGCATTAGAGTTTAAATTACACTGCAGTTTATTACGTTTCATTGTTAAATTATTTTTATTTATTTTGCAAATGTAAAGGGCAAATATACCTATCAAAAAAACTTTTTTACAAAAGACAACCGCCTCAAAAACTCAAAATTGAAAAATAACTTTAGCACAGAACACACAAATGACTAACTCGACAACTGACTAAAGTCGGTGGCGATGGCGGTGGCTTTGAGTTTGTTGTTTTGTATTGCCACCGACTTCCGAAAGTAAAGTAATGTGTGTTATTTATAACTTTTTAATTTTTGAAGGCGGTTTACTTTTTTTTTAAAACACTTTTTATTTTTCGCTTTTTAGTGTTGCCTTAACATCCAAATTCATTAAAAAACGGCGACACGCTTAAAAGAGATTGTAAATCCTCCAAAGATTGAAGACACTAAAACGTCGTCTAAGTAATTTTTTTGGGAATTTGTTGATATTCTCAAAAAGGGCTAGATCAATTTTAGTAAAATTTATATGGGAATTTCGGAATAAACCCCTTTCCAACAAAAAAAGAATCTTGCAAATGACAGAGTCATGCCCGAATATACATAAAAAAAAGAAAAAAAAATACAAACATTCGAATTGATAACCTGGAGGAGGTTATCAATTCGAATGTTTGTATTTTTTTTTCTTTTGAAGTCGGTTAATAAAATAAATACTTAACTGTTTCATGCGTTCCTTCTAGGTGACCAAAATGCGTCGCAAATAACATTGTCCAGAAGAGATATTAGATATTGTTCATAAAGAAGAGTGAATAGTGAAAGAAATAAAATAACAGAAACAAAAAAATAAGATAAGAAAAAAAATTAAGACAGTAACAACAAATGAACTGATAGCAAGAAAAGCATTGTGAAGAAAAGAGGGCAACTGCAAAAAACAAAAGACTAAAAGATGTACCTATCGATATTAATAGCGGTGAAACTGAATCCGATAACACAGATTTTATTGAACTGACAAAGCAAGACCTTTAAAGAAGAGAAGAAGAATACAAATGTACAGTACAGTTATGACTGTGAAAATGAAGAAAATGTTATAAGTCCAAAAACATCCAAAGGAAAAACCACCAAAAGTCTACCAATCAAAGAGAAAAAGGACGAAAAATCAATATGAGACACTGAAAAGATATTAACAGTCGAAAATGCTAATTTAAAAAAAAAGTACAAATGAAAAAAAATCAGTTGATGATTAATGCTTAGAATGTTTTGAGAATTACAATTTTACTAAATCGAAACCAGATTGGATTCAATGTGAGATGAGTCGAATGTAGTTACCCATACTTACCTTGTTCAACATTCAAAAACTATTGCATTAGATGTGGAAAGTTTACTGTTTAACTTTATTGATTAATTATGTAGTGCTTATGAAAAAGTGAATTATCATATTTTTTTACCTTTAAGATAAATAATAATATTTTATTAATAAAAAATTTAACTTGAAGTTTGGAGGCTATTTTAGTTGGGGTTTTGTTTTAAACTATAAAACTTATTTTTTTTATATTGTTGATAAATACTTAATAAAAAACTGTGGTAAATAATAAAGACTGAATACTGAAACTGATATAAAATTGTTTCTATTAAAAAAGATCATAGTGGCCTGTCTATCCCCGCACGAGGCAAGTATCCTTCGAAGCCTTTTTAACGTTAGGCTACTATTCGGTAGAGTAGGCAATTATCCCTTTTTTGAGAGGTGAAATACCTAAAACAAGATTTACTCAAAACCATTTCTAGTTATGTTTACAAAAATAGGCTAATATTAAAGACGAAAGACCTATGTTTTGATATACACGTTGTATTATTATTTTTAATTACATATTTATTAATAATAGAGCGTTTTTAAAAGTGGGCAACTATCCAGCTTTTGCCCTATATAGGTATGTTTTCATATTTTTATACAAAAACCTAACATCGAAGTCCAGTCTACACAAGATTCGCAGAATCATTTAAAACACAGTTATTTGAACACAACAGTTCGCAACCTAGTACAAAAATCGTTAACTGTCAGTTATTCTGCAAATCTGCGTGTAAACAAATAGGTAATAACAGGAACTGTGCGCAGGCGCATACACGTGTATTCCGCTAGGCGCGAGGGTCACTGAGTTCACTTGATATTTACCAAACATGCAGGATGCGCGCGTGCTTCGCCGTAGACTGTGTTGTACTGTACAGCACAGTAGTGAATACATTCGATAATACTATCAAACTTTGTTTTAGTTTTTTTCTGTTATCAAAGAACTGTTAGATACAGACGCCAGCACATAAAGTTATCCCTAACTGTCAAATTATCCCAATTGAACATGAACCTTATTCTTTTGTAATAAAGTTGCAAAACTATCAAACAAATTTGACAGAATGGGGTAGCTTGATGTGCTGGCGTCTGTACATCGTCGGCAACATGTCTGAAGTTAAAAACGACTTGTATGCATTTTTACGAAGCAAATTTTAAGCTTGTGATATTGGTTTTCGGGAGGAAAATAGCAGCCTTTCATAAAATATCTATAAAAATATATATAAAATAAATTCTCCTTTATTTACATTTCTTCCTTAAATACACAGTCAGCAATCCGTTACTAAAGAATTTATTGGTTTTAAGAAAAACATTTGTATTCCATTGTCTTTTTAAAATCTCAAACATTTTGTGCTCGCCTGTACTAGCGGCATTCATTGTACTCTATACTGATTAGCGTTCACGGTCTGACGGCGGTGCAGGCGCACTATTAGCTCTCGATATAAAAACTAACAGACACTGTGAAATATTCCATGCACTATATTCTTATTAATAGCAAAATAACATTTTAATTAGGCGATGAACACACCATAAAAAAACAACACACTGTTTTGTATACTTCAACCATTAATTTAAAAGATGCACAGGAAAACGCATGCTATAACGGTTTTTCTAGTCAGACATTCGATTTTTATTTAAGTACAAAGGTAGGTAACCTGCAATGTGGCAACGAGTGTATTCCATTTCCAAAATTATCCATAAATCTAAAAGATTTACCTTTGACTTTCTATGAAATAAGTGATGGTCTTGAAACATAAGGTGACGCGTGCGGATAGGGAACCCCTCTCAGGAACGAAGTTTAAGGCGTATGGGGATCATCATCATCATCAGCCTGGAGACGTTCACTGTTGAACAAAGGCCTCCCCCATAAGGGGGGGGGGGGGTTGCCATAATCCTCACGTTTAGTAGGCGTCTTGGGGATCGCAGTAAAGTTGTTAAGTACACGGAAGCCGCTGCTGCCCGACTTCCGGCTTTTCCCTTAGTCGCCTTCGACGACACCCTCGGGATGAAATGGGGGGGGTGCTATTTTAGCCCGGACACCCCACGGGCCGTATCCGCCAGGCGTATGGGGATATAATGCAAAATCTTACGTCACAATCACACTTACCGCAATCCGCGTTATGAACTTCGTTCCAATTATAAAAAGTATGTGAAATATAGGCAAGTACCTACTAACTTCAGAACTTATCAAACCAACGATATAAAAGCTGCTTTCAATATTTTTAGTTTTTATATTTTGTAGATATCATGGTACAAAAAACAGGTTTATTAAAATATAGGTACCTGTTTCCCATCAACATAAAACAAAACGTTTATAAGCCTCAGTTTAATGACTACCTATTAAAAAACCTAGTTTTAACAGGGCCCCATAATTGGCCAGGATGAAAGTCGGCTGCAGTTAGTGGGCAAGTGAGAGTAAAAACTCCTACGCAGACAAATACCTACCTCAAAATAATATAGAATAGAAGCTTAGACAGAGATTAGCTTAGGTATAGATTTAATACGTACTATTACGTTTCAGAGTAGGTACTAGACCACCACGTAAATGATGATAATCCATCGTAATGTAAAATGTTGATCATGCACCTGTTAATTTATCAGGAGAAATATTGCAACTAGCTATCACAAAATAAGAACATTTTACATCGTTTTGTAATTGGAACACGTGATTTTCCTGAAAATATATCATAACTTATTAGTTCCTTTTTGAAGGTAAGTAATTAGGAATTCGATGCATTCCTTGAAAGGGATAAACTAGAGCTAAATAACGGGGGTCGACATTTTTTTATCTTGTATCACGATATTAGATCATATTTTTGATGATACGGTTAAAAATATAAGATTTGCGACTAGAGTTGAACAGACTCTTTACAATAAGTTTTTGGTCCAAACAAAATCAAAAACCCTAAATAGTGAAAAACTCAAAGTCAAAGTCAAAGTCAAAGTCAAAGCATTTATTTCAATTAAACCATTTACAGGCACTTTTGAATTGTCAAGGAGTCGGTCAGTTAGTCAGAGAGTTGAAGCTAGTTGCTCGTTCCAAAACGTAGGTAGGTCTCTATGGAGAAGAACGAGCAAGAAACTCCACGGACACTCTTTTAAATCAAGTTTTTACAAAGTTTGGTTACATTCTTGTTGCTTCTATATGTGAAAACGATGAAGGTAATCTAACAATACAAAACACAAAAAAGAAGCAAGATAAAGTGGCATCTAATTCATGGCAGATAAGAGCTGACCAATCTCCACTGACAGCGCCCGTTCACGAACATGACGCGTGAATCAGCACCATTTAGCTCAACCATTTTGAAGGGAGCCGAATGATCCAACACACGCGCCACCATCAGCGAGACATTTGAGCGAGCATGACAATACTCCCAACCGCCATGTTAATTTTTGTCAAACATAAAGGTATTAATATACATGGCTCCATGGTATTCACATTTACAAAATTGAAATAATGCTGCTAAATTATACAAAACTAAGGTTTCCAATGTATATTATTTTATCATATGAAGTGTGAAAAGTTAATAATTTAAAACTCAAACAATCCAGCATCAACCCCAAGTTGTCGGGGTCTGTTGCAAACTAGCTCTATGTATCATCCACTTTCAAGGAATCCAACGAAATTCCGATCATAATTACCTAAACATATTACACATTAACCCTACCACGTAGGTACCTATGTAGAGCAAAATCACTTTCTGGCAACAAATTAAACTTCAATTCTTTCGTTTCAACCTACACTCTTATTACGTAATTTTAATTCTCCAAGTAGGTACTTCATAAAGGTTATTCGATTAAAAGTTTAAAAGCGCTTGCATAATTTTCGCTTTCTCTTCAAAAAAAAAAGAAACACATGTAAATCTAGATAGGTAAGTACTACAACACAAACTAAATTACATTTGAGAGTTGTCTCGTTAAAATTATAGCCGCAAGAGTTTGTTTCCTATTACGAATCTCAGATCAGATATGACAGGCAATTGTGGCTATCGCTGTAGGCTAGTTTATGAAGAACAATATTTGTAATGGGCAGTGTTTGAACTTATTATCAATTACTACATAGTCTGTAAAGTTTGGAAACTTTCATGAAATGGTTTAACTGTCCATAGGAACACGATTTATCAGTTAAAGTACTGGTCTCAAATCATAAATATCATAACAGTAATTTACAAATAATTGTTTGAATTGACGATGCAAAATGGCCATACCTAATTTTATTCCATCCCAATGAGTCCAATCTGCCCAAACGTGTCTAATAAGTAGTGATGTTGACCTCAATATGGTCAACATCACTACTTATTAGACACGTTCTTTACGTAGTTTACACACATTAGCTCCCAAAACTTACGCAACGTAATTACTGAAGCAGATTGGATTCCGTATAAATCTTTGATAGGTTTTCTTCTCCGATAACCGATGGAGAAGAAAGGTTTCCGAATGGTGACCACGAACCAGAAGATGCAGCGTTGGTAGGACTCCCACCAGATGGACCGACGACAACGACAAGGTCGTGGATAACCAGTGGACGCAGGATGCAGGATGCCGTTCGTTGGGGCGTTTTGTGGGGGAGGCCTTTGTTCAACACTGGACGTCTTCTGGCTGATGATGATGATGATGAGGTTTTCCTCTCAAAGATAAATATAGAGCTCTCAAAGTCTAAAACTGGTCTGTTTCGTTTGTTGCTAACAAATGAAACCGAAAATAGACCGAATTCTAGTAAAAAAAGTCAGTATAGGAAAATTGATTCGATGACTAACAGGACGCTTTTTAACATATTCATTATTAAATTGAACAGCCCTTATCAAGACCTTATCACGAACTTGACTCACATAATTACAGGGAACTGTTATCTTGGCTGGTCACAATTGGCAGATGTGTATGTCATGAATTAAGTGATTGTTGAATTTGGATAGTAATACACCAGCTGTGGATCATTACACAAATACAAAATTTCCTTAAATTAGTAAGTTAGTGAGAATTGCTTCGCTATCGATATCTGTTCAAATGCTTAAACAGAAACAGATTTTCGCCAAAATATTTGTAATATTCCGAGATATAGCGTATTCAGACTAAAATAATCCAGCTAGCTGATATGATTCAGTCTTTATTGCTCTACCTGTACCTATCCCAAACAAAGTAAATGTCCTGGGCCATGCTTTCCTTTCGAAATGGCATCTTACAGGTCAACCTATGAGGTTGTTGACTGCTTAAACGGACAATCCTGTGGTAGCAACCTAGAATAATTGCAGTTATTGCAGATAAATGATTTGTCACCTATAACGACCCCCGAAACAAAAAACAGACTGGTCAGAAACCGCATTCTGATCAGAAGAGCAAGCGATCCAATACGCAAGTTTTCTATAATAACTACTTACCTTAATAACATATTCGTACTTCCACAAAACTAACGGTAAACGATCATCAAAATAGGTAAAGCTATGAGCGATGACTGTGTAATGACCATTTTGAACCCATGGACAGGTTTCAGGTTAAAAAACCGCACAAAAACTCAGTTAATCACTACTGACCATGGTAACAAAAGTAACGAAAGACGTCTAATTAAGTTAAATTGTTACATCAAAAACTGTACCTCAATAAACACTACCTATATGTAATCAATACGGAAGCACTCTATGCATAATGTTTTCAAAATGTAGGTCATCATCATCATCATTTCAGCCAAAAGACGTCCACTGCTGGACATAGGCCTCCCCCAAAAGGGAGGGTTTGCCATAATCGCCACGCTTGGCAGGCGGTAAATGTAGGTAGTCTAAAAGAATTTTCAAATAATAAATCTTTTTTTCTTTTTTTTAAACAAAAACGTTGCCACTACGATTTTTTCTTGTATCGTGGGTGCGTTTACCACCATATAAACTCACATACACAAACAACCAGACCCGGAACAACTATCTGTAGAACATGCAAATATTTGTTCCGTGCGGGAATAAAACCCGCGACACGCAGCGCAACAGTCGATCGCTCAACCACTGCGCCAACCGTGTCGTTGAACTAAGTTCTACCCTCGATTTTTCAACTATAGGATATGTATTAACGGGGATTCAATATATTTATATTTATACCTTATGTATAGTTTACCAATTTTTGTTATTTTTAAACTATGTACCTGCCATGTTATCTCTTCACCGCCCTTGGTTGACTGGTAGAGAATGCCTAAGGAAGAGTCCGCATTTGTGATTTTGTGAATGAAGTATTAATAAATAAATACATCACTCAGCCCTAAAAGGTTAGTTCATACGAGTACCTGAACTATTTACCCAGAAATATGCAGAACCTTGACGAGGATAGCCAAAGCGTTGTTATTTGGGAGATATCAGACTAAAATACTACGAACCACACCATAAATAAAATTCCTGCGCTTCTCAATAACAAGCGTAAAAGCCAACATAAATTAAATTAAAAACATTTTGAACACCATTATACAATAAAAACAATATGATTATCACTAGCATTTAGAGCTAGAATATCTGAATGCTAACGTCCATTTGAAATAGTTACGTCGAATCAATCATACTACAACGTATCCATTAAATGAGACAATACGTCAGCGACGTCTGCTTTTCTGTCTGTCTCGTTTTAAAATACGTTTTTCTTTCTTATTTCAAAATACGGTTGTAAAAAGATCCTTAACAAATCCGAAAGTTACAATTATGTCCTTCCTAAATAAGTACCCCCACCCGACTCCAGTACCGTTAAGTGTAGCACAATTAATGCTTTTGCGTGCGTTACTGCGCGCTCATAAACGTTTTTCTTATTCATAACAAGCATAAAACTATTTTAACAACAATAAATATTTATAATAATAATTTATTGATAACAGACGGTTATTATTTGTAGAAACCTAAGTGCTTAGAAAGTATCGACATAATAAAAACAAAACTAAGAACATGTTGTACTTAAACACAAATTGTATTTGCAGAAAATATAATAATGGTGCCAATTCTGTTGTGCACGAGCTAAACGAATTTTAAGCTATTTATATCTCTTTCTCTCCAATAAAACAAGAAAGAGACAGATATTAATAAGAGCTGACAATATTAGTTGATCTAAAATGCTTATACAATTATAGTTGTCATGTCAGAACTTAATGATTAAAAACACGGCAAAATTCAAGGAAAAACTAATTTCACATCTGTAACTTAGTTCTTATCTGTAGCTGTCCTTTTCTTCGGCTGCATGGTAGTAAGAGATGCCAATTGTCTAATTTTAGTTTAGTTGGTAAACAAGGAAATCAGCGCCATTCTTTACTCAATGGTTAATATGCGTAGTTAACACGATAATTATGCTTTATCTTTTTACACCCCGTATACTAGACGCTTTCGAGGACCAAAATACATTAGCTTCCTATATTCAAACGCATAATTCGCCCGTTAGCAGAGACAACCTTTCTTAGTACACCTTTATACCCTTATAAGGAGAAAGGAGCGATGAACCGGTGTGTTTGTATCTTCAGTGCTTCACTTTTTAAGCTGTACACAGTCTGTCAGTCAGTCAATCAGTCAGTTACAAAACTGCTCTATTAAATAGATATAAAATAGTAAGCAGAAGTGCAGTTTTCGCTTAATTAAACTGTTGGCCGTACAATATCGTGACAGCTCAGCTGTTGCTGGTAAAATAATAAGCAGCAGCGATCGTCGGTGAAAGCTCGCGGTGCGCTTTGATGTTGACGACATCGAGCGATGAAACTCAGGAGCGGACAGTAAGCTGTGCAAAAAAACTACAAGATGAAATAATGATAGTATCATTTATACTAGCTCCAAAACACACGCTTGTTAATATTAATTAAGTGGAATGGCGGTAAAAAATACCACTTGGTAATAAATTTATTATCGCTCTTGGCAGACGTGTTGGTGATCGCAATTATGAATTCTTATTGAAAGGGTAAAGACTGACGATATGATACTGTTTTAACTGCGCTCTCAGTTAATGCCTTAATAATCTCGCATGACGACGCAGGACTTGCAAAACAGATACGGACTTGTTAAACGTTTTAAGCCATTTTGTTTTAAACCGTCTTTTAGGTTTAAAACGACTTAAAACCAGACTTAGCGGTTTAATACCTAATGGTTTAAAATGGTTTTCCAATATAATGTACTGGGGTATCACACGAAGTAATCTAACAAACCACGCCTTCTCCGTGATTTAGGATACAGCAAAAAAAATAAAAATGCGGAGTTCAATCATGATTGTTTTCAGTCTGTCTAATCCAAAAAGTAGTAGTATAAGTATGATAATTATAAGATTTCACGTGGTAAATGATTTACCTATTTTTTAAAGTAATACGTAATCAATGCACTTCCCACGTGGTCGTGGTTTTAAACCGTTTTAAACTAATTTCAAACGGATTTTAAACCACGGGTTTTAGTTTAAAACGGTTTATTTGTTATAAATAAACCGTATAGAGGGTATAGAGGATATTTGACACAACGTGAATAAACCACCAATGAGCAGTGGTGGTTTATTCACGTTGTGTCAAATATCAATATATAAATATGTGATAAATCTCCTCTTATGCTCCTAGCCCTGAAAAAAATTGGTATAAGTAAACAAAAGGATACTTCCTATGAGGTACTACTACTTACGTTAGTAATATAGTTCAATGGATACTTCACTTTTTTTAACCCAACATAAACCTTTGATTTTACGACAACCACACAGGGAGAAAAAATGGCCTTGTCCGCTGAATTCCATAAGCACTGTACAGCACACATTTAATGTTGCTTATAATAATACCTAACTATTAACATAATGTAACCTTTAGAATATTACATTGTTACACATTATTACGATTGTTCTCAGTCAAAATTACTTTGTGTCCTTTCAAAACCTTGAAATTGCGACTAATGCATTTTCAAGAAACAAGCAATGTCATCCACCTTTCAGGTGCATGACTAACACCTTGTTTAAATCGGTAGGTAATTAATTAATTACGACAAAAATATAAAATGGCCGTGTCAAAAAAACTGGCTGCGTTAAGAGCCACTCGTGTGTGTCCAAGTTTAAGATCTTTGACTCTACAAAATAGCTTTTAAGTATTTACATATGTTTAGAAAATAGCGAAAGATAAGACGGTATGATTAAGTGGATATTTAACTTTTAACCCACTTGTAACACCATTTTGCATTTAACATAATGCTATAGGATAATAAGAAGCTTTCTACTTCAGATTCATCTGTCACTTAAGCATAATATATCAGCCTCTCTTTGACTCAGACTGAAATCCTTGCAGGTAAGTGCAAAAATTTGTAGTGAATACTCGAAAAAAGGACTTGTCTTGTTATGAACACTTAAGTAGTTTTTTTTATTTTTAGTTTATTGTTTTTCACCTAAATAAGGTTTTATGTTTTTTCTCGTTCTAAGTTTTTGTTTTGTTTCTTTCACATTTTGTGAGCCTTTTTATTATTATTCCCATGTTTTTCTCATTTACCACGAAATTTGTGATCATTTGCTTACAAGGCTCACTTTCGACCACGCACAACATGTAGGTACAGGCTACAATTGCCTACATTTTTGGTCATGTCTAGCCTTTTTTTGAGTAAGTACATATGTTTAGTTCACGCTTGCTTACTTACAATATTATCTATCGATGTTGCATTTATCAGTAAAATACTTTTAATAGAAATGAAAATTCCATTCCCTGAAGGCACAATAATCCTATAAAATGGCACTCCACTCTTTTTTCTTCTTCATTCATAACTCTTTGTCGCCGAACAGAAATCTAATATTTTACCCGCGACCGGAGTAAAGCACCTCGGGCACCGTGATCTATGGATTCGCTACTTCCCTACCAATTTATTACATCCTAAATGAATAATATAAAGACTACTGAGTATTCGAAAGTGGACACTGATTCTAGACTTGGATTTATCACTGGCTAACGTCCTGCCTGTCGATATGTTCTGAAGTTCCATTAGTAATGCGAGCGAAAGTGGTTCCTTGATGTCAATTATAAAGATAAGTGTAGTGCATGGTACGGCGCTAATACCTATGACTGAATAGATATAGTTTACCCAGAATGGCGAAATAAAATTAAAGGGACTGTGACTACTGAGACGGTTAAAAATTATTTTGGCAGATGATCTCGTAGAGCCTAAAATAACCAATCTAACAAATTTCTTCATGTTGAGTTGGACACACTCCTTTTCTATTAACATCAAAGACTCATGTGTCAGAAAATGCTTCATCAACATCAACATCTTCATCATTTCAGCCTATTACCGTTTACTGCTGAACTTAGACCAAAAGAAAAGGTTTAGTCCAAATAAAAATAATACGTTAGAACATTTTAAATTAGCTACAGTACCTACTTATTTTACTGATTTTATAACACAAATCCACTCCTATTAGGTATCTCCGTCTGATCTCTAATCATTAAATCTTTGACCAATATCAAACATCATCAAGCCAATACCTTCTTTAAACAAGAAATCGATACTAGAAAATGTATTGACAAAATCGAACGCATCACAAACATTGCACATCAAAAAATCACAACAGTACTTTCTATTTGCTAAACATTCAATCAGAAGGCTGCTAATCGATTTTGACTTTCACGATCCGACATCGAGCACATTGATAAATCGTTATTACCTCGCTATCGATTAAATGTAGCTTCACACTAGCCGGCATCGGCGATGTTATCAAAGAGATTCCTTTCAAACAGCTTTCTGCCTTTATTATTTTCTTTATATGTCTATGTGCTTAGTACTGACAGTTTTACAGCTTTGTATTAAAGTACGAGTATGGGAGGTTTATCGATTAAGGGCTTATCTAACGACAATCCTATCTGATCTGAGAAGATCATTGAACACAGCTCGAAACTACTCTTTTAAACACACACTTTTTGTCACTTGTTGTGCTTTTGGGTGATTGATTCGTAACATGTGTATTATCGTACGTGACTTACATCACGACTTTTACGTTCTGAGTACGAGCACCTACGAACACACACAACGGCCGATGCGCTGCTCCAAGATCCTTTTGATCAAAAGTTGAAAAGAACAATATATGTAATAAAATTAGTAAAAAGGTTTACCTGATGAGTCTTTTCGATAAATGAAATCTCCAAATTCAAAATAATTGTTTATAAAGTTAATCATCGTTGATTTGACGGTCGTCATCATTCGATTTTTGAAGATATTTTTGGATGCACGGCAGTGCAACGCCAGGTTTATTAGAATTTATTTATAGAGGTAGTTTTTTTCCTGTTTTAGCATAGAGTCTGTTAATATTTTTGAGTACTATAAAACTACCTCTCTACATGGGTATTTCAAACCTAAACACCTAAAGAAATTATCAATTAGCGCCATCTACTAATCTTTTACTGAAGTTCAAGCTCGGGGACGCATGAGCAAAACATCAAGTCGGTACATTCCGGCAGTAGAGTGCCAATGATAAAGAACTTTCAATGTTCCGCAAGATGGCAGCACTCCATAAACTTTTCCATAGAAAACACTTTTATGGGTTCTTTGGTTTCTACTTTCTATGTATTTTATAGGATGTTTTCTGTTTCTGGTAGACTTGCCTAAATGGTTACCCTGTGTAAACACTATTTCGTGAAAATTTATGAAATACTTATTCCTTAAATATAAATCACACTCATTTTCAGCGTCTGGCACGCCTCGTTTTATTTGAAACATAAGAGTCACGCGGACAAGTTTTCATTTGTTTACAGTTTTAGAACAGGTGTCATGTGAAGGGTAAACGTAAACTAAGAATGTGCATATTGAACTTTTCGCATAATTTTTCGAGACTAACGAGCAAATATCAGACTTGACATTGTTCAATTTATTCGACGCACCGGTGATGTAGGTTGCTGCACCACAGGTAAACGGCGAGGCTGATACGCATAGTGCTGTCTCTTTCTGGGCAGAGGTGAATCGCGTGGCGTAGAGGAGGTAGGAGGCCATCTGGGCTCACGTCACTGTTCAAACAAGGCTTGCTTTCCTAGTCTGCGCTCTACTCGACAAACGACAAACGAACCGGCGGCGCGGCGCCATTGCTCTCGACGTATCCGCACGAACGTGACTGTGCCTGGTTTTCGCTTGTTTTTGCTTCATCGATCGTGATAGAACATCATTACTGCGCAGTGTAAAAGGTAAGGTACTTTTAAGTTGTTTTGGAAGCAGTGCATCTTGTTTCGCGAAGTGAGTGCAATCGAAGCGATAGTTTAGTGGGCTAGCTGGAGCTTTCTCGTTTATTTATGCAAAGAATTTACCGAGGGCGGTGTGTACATACAGGCGAGTTGGAGGCTCGGAGGCGAGGCGCGGCGAGCGGCGCTGCCTCCGCCGCCTGCGCACCCTGCGCTCATCATACATTATTGTGTCAATTTTGGTAAATCACGTGCCAGTTTCCTATCGTGTTCAGTGTTTTTGTGACTTG
This sequence comes from Charanyca ferruginea, assembly GCA_947361185.1. Taxonomy (NCBI): domain Eukaryota; kingdom Metazoa; phylum Arthropoda; class Insecta; order Lepidoptera; family Noctuidae; genus Charanyca; species Charanyca ferruginea. The sequence continues at coordinate 21,105,428 of OX376058.1, read as the reverse complement.
TGTTTACTGTTTATGTCCCCTGGTGTTGCGTTTCGTGCTACAACAACGGTTGTCGCCTCTGAAGACAATAAGGTTACAGTTTCTTTGTGTTGTGAAACTTGTGAGCATTCGTCTTCATTTCTTGCGCTGACGCATGACATTACTTACAAATTAAGTAATTCTCCTTGAGTTTCAGCGCCTTATCGTGCTTGGTTGTTGTGAAGTAGGTAGTTCTCTGTATAAAATTACAATATCCATAAATGTTCAGCATTTAATTTTATTTCTAACTTCAATGTTTGTGATATCTAGTTAAATAAGAGCATTCATAAAGATAATGCTCGATTCAACGTTTCCTTAAAACAAAACAATTTTAATCGGTAAAGATAAGCCAATCTTTAGCAATTAATCCTAATGTCATCATTTATAACATACACAATAAATACATGTACCAATAATCAAGCCTTGTATGGCGCCAAGGTGTTCCATGATAAAAGTTGATTGTTATATTATGTGACTCAACGATGAGTGTTAACCTCAACAACTAATGCTTTTTGAGTTAAAAAAATAAAATTACTGTCAAAAACTAACAACTACGAAGAGGCTGGTGACATTAAACTGGAAATTGCATAATGAGTACGAAGAAATTGCAGCGACGAAGCTTTCACTCACAAATTTTACTTATTCATTGCACGCCGTGCGTCTGTCTGACCATCAAACAGAAAAAAACTTTTGAACGAAGTTACTGTATTTCAAGTTTACATCATACAAAAGGACCTTTGACGGTCAAAATTGTTATTTAGGGTAACACGGACAACAAACTCTATGAACAAAGACCTATTGCACCAGAATGGCTTCATCATATCAGAAATGTGAGAAGTTTAGACAAATCTGACGACATAAGAACAGTTATTACTAGTGTTAACGTAATAAAAGCTGACCTTCGTAGAGAATACGTGTCAGAACGAGTGTCTACACTCACTCATGTTATCATACCCTCATGATTGATGGAATTAGACCTTCTTTTAAAGGAACTCCTAATTAAATTTTACTGTTGCCTTTTTCTTTTATGGTTGCGGTTTTGAAACCAAATGATTCATCGAAGGAAGTCTGAATCCAATCTGGATGCCAGTTCCTATGTTATGCATTGTAAAAAATTCTACGTCAATCAGGTCCATTTCCAATAAGCAATAAGTAAATGTACCATTGTTCTTTAGTGGATAAATCAATGGGCTCCATTTAATCGGTGCCAATATTTTCTTAGTTTTAATTCTTTCTAGAGACAGAATGCGCCGTAGCTATTTACAACTCGGCTATTGTTTTTCCCCGTTTCTTTTTTCAACTTTAATTACATCAATGTATCAAAACTTTGCTATTTCACGTGCACTTGAGTTTATTTTGAGTACAGACTCAATAAAAGGCGAAGCTTGATTTAAACTACTTCAATTGATGTTATTCGTGTTTTGAATGGGTCTGTCTGTCTGTATTCATCCCGCGTTGCAATAAAATCTCAATTGTCTGAGCGTTTCCTGTCATTACATTTGTTGTCACGAGCGCATGGCAGACATAATTAAAATACGTACCGCATGTTATACTCATAGTTTGGTAAAATTTAGATATTTTAACGCAATTTTTTACTATATGTCTATCAGGAGTTCATGGTTCGTTAAATTTTAGTCTAGTTGAATATCTGACGCGAACTTACGAAGCATGTAATTTGTTAAATGATTGACCTAATTGCGCCCATTAAAGCATGCAGTTCGCAAGAGGGACGTGACATCAGATGGACTAGTATAATTTGTGGATGGTAACAATCAATCGGCTCAATTGATCTAGCGACCGGTTGCGGATAAAGACAGGCTATGCGCCCGCGCCGGCTACTTAACGAAGAGGCACATAACACGGTCATGTGGTCCTTTACAGTGAACGAACAACGTCCAACATTGAACAAAATAATTTTAAAATGACTTATTAAACACCGTTATTCGGAAATTGGGCTTGATGTCGAGCATTCTACATTTGTATATTTACAATAATTCCGTTAACTTTACGCTTGTTAAGCTACAATTTATAATCTCGTAAAGAAGCTGATTTCCATTTAGAGAGAACTGATCAAATCATTACTCAACTAGAGGTAAATAAACCATACGTCGAAAGTGGAATAACTTACTGCGATCTCTTTTGTTTTCTTTACCATTTGAAGAAACAAGAAACCAGTCATTTTGTGCAGTATCTCCAGTTTCTGAACTGAATGAAATACAATGAAAGTTCAAGAACGATTGTTTCAAGTCTTATACAAACTACCATTTTAAATCTCGAGAATCCATACGTTCCATATTTTTCATAACAATCGCAGTGTTCGGTAACTGTGTTAAATTAAAGGTTTAATTTAACTTGAGCATAACAATTGATGTTCTGTAAAACAAATTGCCTTTTCGTAAAAAGATGTAGAAGTGACTTGATTAAAATGTTTGCCAACAATGGCCTGTTGGTAGCCAACATAATGTTTTATTACTTAACAGCTCCGAATTTTAATTAACTGTTATATTTTAGGATATCGAAGTTCAATAAACTATATAAAATAGCTTTGTTTGTTTCGCACGTGTCTGTTATTGCGCCGTTGTATTGGAGCACATACATTATGAGAGGAGTACCTCGGTTATAACAATACACATCATCTAACATTCGTATCATATTCCCACGGTTAATGAAACGCTAAAATATGGAAACATTCAGGATAATTTTCATACCTACATGTTTTTTTTTTTCGTTCTTTTTTTCAATAAACTATGCGCTTGAAATTGACATAGACTTGTAAAAATGGAATAATAACGTCACAATAAAATAAAGAATTGATATTATATTAAGAACTGCTGAAGCAGCAGTCCCTATAAGACTCAATGGCGGTACATCATAAGAAAAAGCTAATGGTGCAAAATGCGTCTACCTAAGGGCAGGAATGGAGGGCCAGTCGTGTTCTGAGAAGTGCACGGGGCATTCCAGACATTCTGCAAGCTGCACGCAAGCCGACAAACCTTTTATTCAGCACGCCGCCTGCTTTGAAATAGTTTTATTTGCATTTTAAGGAAATCATTTGGATGATTACCGCTGCGGGTGTTTTACATTTCATGTTTAGACGCATTTACGCACATACATGCGCATAATTCTTAGCGTCATGGCGACGTGTAAAGATAAGTGAAAGAAACAAGCCGCGTTATTTTCTTGCCACTATGTAGCTTCAATGTCAACACACAATAAGAACGAAATAAAAACGTAATTGTAGTTCTAGAAACATCTAAAAACCGAGTTCCGACGGCACAATTAACATCTTTAAAACACTTTTGTTTGGAAAAACTATTTTTATTTCTAATTCGCGTCACGTGGTGTTTGTTGTTTTCGTTTGTATCTGTGCTACGCCCCCTTCTATTTATATTTCGGCAAAAATGGTTCTAGGATAAAACTGACGAAACCAACTGCCAAATCTCGTTTGAAAATTTGCAGTTTCGTAAACCATTTTAGTCGCAGACATGTTAAACATGACGTAAGCCTGAACAAGGCTTTATTTGACTTCATAAAAGCATGTACAGGCTAAAACATGATTTGATTGTGTTGTTATTGCATTTTGCAAGTTCCTTTGGTAAACTATTTGTACAACAGCTTATTGTCACAGGTTCCTTTATCTCCCATCCCATTTATTCATCAAAGAAAACATTGTTGGTGGTTGGATGGTTCAGTTTTTTAAATATTTTAGTTTGCTTCAATTTCAAACTAAGCTTCAATTCCAGCCTCACCGCACGAACTAACTAGACATTATTTACTCAACAGCTCCTTGGCTCTTAATACTTTGCTATTCCTAATTGTTGCACGTGCTCAAGAAAGCATTTCTAAGTCCTAAAATAGGATATAGAGCCCACTAACACTTAGCTCCTTCAATTACCCGCATGCCAACGTGTGGATTGCACCCAGTACATACTTATGTACCTACAAGTAGTCCCAGTCATACTCGTACCTATATGGGTTTGTGGCCGTCACAGTTTGTGACTCCGATGACATCACTGAACATACTTTGACATTGTTTTACTACATCCTAATTGAATTTTCTTCTATTCCAACAAAATAAAACGCTCATGTACCAACTCTATTTACACTGATGACAGCATCACTGTTTCGATACTTAGCCACAAACCGTCGCAATCAAGTTTGTAATTCATTAACTTTCCACATTATTCATGCTCTTTGTTCTGTCCTAATTGTAAAGGTATGACGGATTCTAAGCGAATTGCTTAGGTACCTGTGTGTTTGAGATTCTCTGATTGTTCTCAATGATAGGCTATTTCAATCAATGAGAAATTAAAAATATGAGAGTAAATTTCTAATGCAATATCTGCAATAATGGACAAAGTGATTCTGATATAGTTCACAAACTACATACAAAGAGCATCAACAATAAATAGCATCAATAACTAGAAAAACCAGCTAAGCTGAAAAGCCCTGATGCAAATCAGAACCGTAGGCGTATACTTCTACAAGTGAATGTAAGTCGTTACATGAATGAGGTAGATTTGATGTTTTATTTTAACGACCTTCGAAATCGCCTTTATCGCTGACTCAGATATTTTTAAGAAACCGTAGCAACGACGGAAGCTGAACAGCCCACGAACAAAGTCGATGACGAAGAAAATTTCACTTTTAAAATCCGGTCTGTTTTTGGCCAATTAGCGTTCCTCGACGGAGCGGAATCGCAAAGGTATTGTGTTGGCAAAAAAAATATCTGATCCATTAGATATCAAATACTGAACTTATTTCTATAGATGTCTCATCAGCGATATAACAATCTAAATATCTATCTAGTCTATATCGTCCCACTGCAGCTAATGAAAAATAATGCATGTAATTACCCCATTGTATTACATTTTCATTTGTTGTGAAGGTTGTATTTAACATCTGTAATTTGCACAAAGAAAAATAAACAAATACTATTATGTTCTATTCAATTCAGTGTAGTTTCAAATGATTATAGTGCTTATTACCATACTAGCTTCTGCCCGCGACTTCGTACGCGGATCCTGTTGCTTATGCCAGCGACAACGGGGTCGGCAAAATCGAAGATCTGATACGTCTGATGTCGAATTCTGAAAGCCCAGGGACGGGAAACCAACGGGATGCGCGTGACGATTCGAGATGTTCAAAAAGTACAATTTTGAATCATACCTCCGATGGCGGAATATGTGGCGTAGTCAATGTTAGGAGTATACGTAAATGCACTCCGTTCCTTATCAACCCAAGGACGGTCGCCATGCCCTACGACTATATCTGAGACACATCCGATTTTTTAGATGATATCGACATTCTGTTCAGAGAATGTCGAAATCGATCAGAATTCAAACGTTCGTTGCGCTCTTCTTCTGTCTCTTCATGCCGTACTCCAGCAATTCTTTCTCTCTTACTTTCTAACTGATTATGAATATTTTGTTGTGTGCGTGTTCGGGACAATGTATGATAATCTCGATCAGCAGTTAGTCGTGCATCACGTTCATCACTCGTTTTAAAAGACCTGTTAGTAGATGAGCGAATATAATAATATAATAATTACTAATATAATCATTAACAACATTTGTCTACCGCTGCAAAAACGACGCATTTACTACTACTACTACTACCTGTGCACAGTAACTACCTGTTGCTCTCAATTCAATATTAAGAATATCGTAAGACGTTACTTTATATTTTATTTGTCTCCGATTAAATAGCTAGTTATCTGTAAAAAGGCTAGATTAATAGAAAATATTTTTACTTACATTTACTTCAATCGACATTTTCGATTCTACTTCTTCTTTTTTTCGAATCGCTGGTTTAGACTATGTGGCTACCTACTGGGACATTTTCGATTGATTTTTTTATCTGAATCATAATATTCTGAAATAGTCATTCATTATCATTTTCCCAGTTGAAGTATCAACCATTTAAATTTCTTTTGCCTCTATCTACAGCGGTAATACCGATGTACCAACTCGCTTACGTTCATTATCGCCTCATTTTCCTGATAACCTGAATAGCCGTGGTTATCATGAAAAGCATTGACGGCTGATTGTCAGAAACTAGTAACAGAAAAATAACGTAGAATGGAAATATACTCCTAAAATATGCTAATCACAATGAAGCTTTAATTTCCTAAGACAGACAGCGGGGTTAGGAGTTACAGTCGCGATCTTTGACTCCATCGTGCAGTTAAATGCAAGAAATATAGTAAATATAATACAGATAGAACATACGACTGTGAAACAAGTTTGTGAGCTAAAAGTAAAGCTATGCATTTTCTTGATAACAGATGTAATGATCACACCGCTTAATAATTTAGACGCTTGACTTCTTATCGGCCTGGAATTTCTAGTTCAAACAATGAAGCATTATAAAAACAAGATATTTTTATCCGCACAATCTTTTTAGAAGATACAGATAAGAGTAATTTAAACAATAGGGATACAACAACCCCTAATGGAGACTACGAGTAAAATAATGAAACATATGACTCCACAATTTTAATTCAATTTGTAATTAAAAGATGATTATACAATTTAAAATAGCAGTGTTTCGTCTCTCATAGTTAAATAAACTAAACTTGACAAACATTAACGTCAGGTTATACACCACTGATCCGCAACGAGCCGTTTCAACAAATCCCTCGACGATAATAAAGTGGTCATGCTTCTTAGATTCCTTGAAACGCTGTGAATTCTCCACAGAACCCTTCATTTTATGTCAGCGTTTTATATACCATTTGCTTTAATAATAGTTTAACACTTAGTCAATGGCTCATCTCTACACTCTTCGAAAATTCCTGTTCAAGTACCAACAGTTCATGTTTCGTTGAAAATTTCCTTCCTCAACAAAGGAATATATAAATATCTCAACTTTTGTTCAATGTTATTGGAGTGTTCTCAGTGTTTTATGTTTAAAAAGCTTCTCTCTTGTCTCAAATTATTTGTTGAGTGAGAGGAGGACAGAGTATCCGCCATTCATATACATTACGATTTGTAACCGCACAGCTTGCGTTCCCCACTAGTTGCATTCGATTTCTCGGTCAAATTGAAAAGCCCCTCGTCAAGTGGGTTCTCGTTGAAAACTGTGCGTATCTAATGCAGCCGGTTGTTCCGTGGGTGTGTTTTTATTTCTGTAGGTAAGCGTCGGCGGCAATAAGTAATAAGGTAAACATTAAGCAAGTGAGGCCGCGACTCGTCTAAGCAAGATTCTTTACTCGTTATAATCGACGTCTAAGTCCACATCAATCGTTTGATGTTCTTGAATAATGTGTGTCACTTCGTTTCTTCTTGTATAATTTACAGTTGAGTGTTCGATTATACAGCAGTTTGTGCGGAGGTTAATTTTTACTAACACTAGGTGATAAGTTTTTCTATGTTACTAACACTCTATGGATTTTTGTTGTCCGAAATAAAGGTTTATTATTATTAGTATTCTCATTTATTAATTGTATAAACATATAAGTTACATTTTTAAATATTAATACAAAAATAAAAACATTTAAAAATATAAAAAATAGTAGCCCACCGGTATCGGGAACAGGGTCCAAGCTACCGGTGGTCAGGGCTCCTGAGAGAGGAATCGCCTGACTATACGCGCCGTGTCCAGAAGTACCGCTTTCTGTATCAAGTCCATTATTATTAAATTGATTGCCGTGTAGTCATGGTTTAGGATTTTTGATTCTTCTACATTAGTGGTTCACTGTTTAATTTCAACAACAGTCATATTTGCCTGTCTCTAATCTTAGCATCTTAGGATCTCCACATTCCTATATTATACCCACCTATCGTAGTTTCTACTATTTCCACACTATGCTTGGTTAATTACGAGTAGGTGTTAGTTGATAGCCAGCGAGGTAGAATGCTTCAGATAAGAGGTCGTACTAACGGGAGGCTACCGACACAAACTTTATCTTCTACCAACGGTAATTCGTTGTTTACCCTTTCGATTCTTATGTCTGCCTAAAGTGTTTTTGTCATTGTACGTGTGTTTCTGGGAATAGTTTTGATATTATTATTGTTAGTAATTTAGGTGCTTATAGGTACATATTGGTTTTAAGCAACGAAGCATGAAAAGTAAGTGTAAATTGTGTGTGATGAATATGATGTTACGTGTTAACCACAGATTCAAAACAAATTATGACTAGTCGTTATTTTCCGTCGAATTCTTGGAGCTAAATCTCTTTTTTATAACGTTTTATACCTACTAGACCAGTGCCGATACCTTTGAAAATAGTAAAAAGTGAAAAAAAATAATAGTAGAATGAAACCCATTGGAAAAGGAAGAGAATATAACAAAAATGAAAGGAAAAATAAATTACGGGCGATCCGAGGTCGGGAAGTGGATGGGGGTGCGTTTTTAAAGGTAAAAAACGGTTTATCTCGATTTCCGGCAAAACTACAAGTCCTATGGAAAAAAGTTGAATGGCAAAGTTGTAGGTAATAAAAATATCTTCAACTTATGTTTTTACACTTTTTTCACATAATCTCAAAATGTATGTGAAAAATTCAAATAACCAAGTTTTTGGTTTTTTTATTTTTATCTTTTACAAACATTTTTTTATTTTTCATCAAATTTTGTGTAAACTTACCTTTCTATGTCCCAAATACACTGACATTTTTTTGATTTGAAATATTTATTTTTTTCACCGTATTTTGACTTAATATCGAAAAAGAATTTGCAATTTTTTTGTTTATCAATGTAACATCGAATATTACGTTTTTTGAGTAATTAAAGTGTACATTGTGCCATTCAACTTTTTTCCATAGGACTTGTAGTTTTGCCGGAAATCGAGATACACCGTTTTTTACTTTTAAAAACGCACCCCCATCCACTTCCCGACCTCGGATCGCCCGTAATTTATTTTTCCTTTAATTTTTGTTATATTCTCTTCCTTTTTCAATGGGCCTCATTCTAATATTATTTTTTTTGCTTTCAAAAATTATCGGCACTGGTGTATACGGTTTAAATGGAGAACGGCCAAATTCTACACAAACATACATAGTTTGTTATTCAACTAAAAGATGCATCTGAGAAAAAATTCCATGCAAATATTGAATGTCTGTGTATCTTATTCATTGTGTGTAAGTACATAGTGGTATTTGGCACACAATAATAAAGCAGTTCAAACTAATATTTGTGTTTCTTCATCCATCACAATAAGAGGAAAATGATGTTTCTCAGTCTAAACGTGAACTAACAACAATATTTTAACATGATTATTCAATTTATAATTTTTAGAATAATTTAATTCGTTTACCGATACTATTGTAACGAATGCTGCAGTTTTTGTTGTGTTTTTAGTTACTTAGTCCTTGCCGATAAATGAAGATTCATACTCGTATAACCAAAAAGTTTCGTTAACAAAGAGATATTCTATATTATTCTATTAATGCTCGTCTGTCTTCGCCTATAAGTTAACTTATCAGGTACCTATATCGGAACATAGGTACCTATCTATATGAAAAAGTGGGCCATATGGCTTTGCTGTTTGGTTCTTCACCAAAATGTCGTATCGTGTAAAACATGTGGTATTTTTCGATATCCGTGGGTATTTTTCGTATTCACTGCTAAAGCCTTGAAGTACAGCAGATTATAATCTGCCTTATTACATGCGCACATGACGTAATATGGCATAACGATAAAATACCCATGTGCCGTCATCGCTGCACTTTTAGAATAGTAATTAGAACCTATAAAAGAAAATGCAAGATAAGGAATTGTCTCAATTTGTGAGTCAGTGTTTATATAAAAAAGTGAAAAAAAACCGCCTTCAAAAACTAAAAAGTGATTCCGAAACTAAAGTAACGTGTGTTCTGTGGTAAAATTATGTATCACTTTTTCGTTTTTGAAGGTAGTTTTATTTTTTTTGAAAAATCTTTTTCTTTTTTTCTTTTTAGTATTGCCTAACATCTAAATCCATTAGGAAACGGCGACACAATTAAAACAGAGATTGTAAGTCCTCCAAAGAATGATGAAACTAAAACGTCATCTAAGTATTTTTTTGGGATTTTGTTGATTTCCTCAAAAAGGACCGCGGAATAACCCCCTTTCGAACAAAAAAAGACTTTTGCAAATCCGTCTATATATGACAGAGTTATGCCCGAAAACCCGTTCTTAGTTATAAAAGTAGTTTTTACTAACTGCCTCATTTACAACTAGACGAGATAAAGACGATCTCGAAAATGCAACAAATGAACATGCAGCAACCATTGTTTCTGGCACGGCTCCGGCGCTACGGGGTTTGGGCGGCCCTACGCAAGCTTATCGTCGCAGATGGTTTTAACGCTCACCACCGCAGCTTCGGCTTGCTGGCCGACTGGGCCGACCAGCCTCAACCGCGGCGATGGGCATTAAAGCCACCTGCTCCTCAGCTCGCGCGCCGCCCCACCCCTCCGCGCCTACGCGGGCTTAAATTACACTCTAGGTGTAGGGTAGACAAAACTGCGTAAAGTCGGTTTTACAGCGATTCGTTTGTCACTAATTTTGTAGCACAACATATTGACTTTTTATGACAATATTTTCATTTAATATTGAAAATACTACCAAGTAACCGGCTATATATTTGTGACAAAACGCGTCTTCCGTAGTTAGAACTAGTTTTCACTGATATTCATTTTTGCAGTTAATTCTAGTTGTATCTGAGGCCATTATTAAAATCTAGTTTTAACTAGAGAAAACGCGATTTAACTAAGAACGGGTTTTAACTGTGACATATATTATATATATATAAACATCCGAATTGATAACCTCCTTTTTGAAGTCGGTTAAAAAATTAAGATTTCCATGGTTCATCTCAACCTCAAATAGAACACAAGAATACATGAATGTAGCGATAGTCAGATAATTTTTAGTAGGAACAAAAAGATAAACAAAATACTGTTTATTGTTCAAATACAATAAAGTCTGTATTTATATCTACTCAATCAATAATATCTTTGGTTTTATTATGAAAAGTTTACTTCAAATAAGGGATAGTATCTATTGATATGTTAATATAATTTTTGATTTTTGAAAAAAAAAATTGAGATTACTGTGCCATAGGCTTCTACTCCATTCACCTATTCTACCCTGTTTTTGTCCAGGCGGTAAAAAGTCAGCCGGTATAGTTACTTGTTTTTTTTATTTGCGATGAAGGAACTCTATCCATTGTACAAAGAAAATTAAGAAATTCCCAATGTTCTTCTATTGTCAAAGTTGAGTAACATTTCTTTATTCTCTGCTACCTAAAGCATGATTAAGTTAATTAAGGATTGGTTGTAACTTTGAAGGCAATTAAAACGGCCAATGAATTCAATCCCTAATCATGCAATTAATAGACTTGGGATAAAAGGATATACAAATTAGGTACTTGTATATTTATTGGTAAGTAGGTATATATGCAATAGGATTCTAATAATTCAAACAATCCGGTATGTACTCTGGTAGGCACTTTATAGTCACCGTCTTACCTGTTGAAGTCACGGCTTGCTTATTACATAACGTAAGTAAGTACTTACTACAAGTTTATGACTACAGTCATGTTTAAACACTTCATGGATATTATTCGATTAAATTATAAAACATATCATATTGTTTATTTAAATCATACGATCATGTTCCTGCATTTTATAAAATAATTATTACAACCAGCTGCTAGGATTCAGCTGCCAAGAAAATGTCTGTTTCTATAATTATCATAATCTGAAGCTGACTTTTACATTTAAAGCAGGGTCTTTTCTCATGCAGAGAAAGCACGTGAATTGGTCACCACCCTTGCTTAGGGCGGATTGGTGATTTCAGCCCAACGTCGATTCAACCTTTATTTTAATCACAATAGTTAGCGACTAATCAGAAAATTCAGGTTATTGCACGTTGAATTCGGAATAGGAATTGCAGAGTTATTTAAAATGTATATATTATTATGTTACAGTCTAAACTACTTTTGACTGGCTTCAGTCAAAACCCTTAATAAGATAAAACGCGTTTGAGTTACAAAAACAAAAATACGGAACGCCCTAATTATAAGAATCACTACAAAACAAAATATTGAAAAGGGCCAAAAAAGAAACCTACCAACCTAGGTAATAGGTTTCTAAGTATTAAGGATAAATTTAAACCGATAAAGTACTATTGACTGATTTCTGCAGTCAAAAGTAGTTTTGACTGGTTAAGAATTTTGACTGAGACATACCTATTATATAAAAAATTAATCCCTATTTCCCTTGGTCACGGCATCACGCGTGAACAGCTGGACCAATTTCGCAAAACTTTCTTTTTTGTTGTTCATGTTTGATATTGTAATTGTAAGAAGAAGGTTCATACGAAAGAAAAAACTAAGAAAGTTACGCGGAACATTCAGGTACGTAGGTAGATAGGGACAGGACAACGTCTGTCGTGTCAGCTAGTAGATGTATAAATCATAAACCAAATCGGACATAAGTTTTAAGGAGTTCTTCAATTTAAAAGGTCAGCCGTGATTCCTGAGGTTAACTAGCTTGATAGAAAGAGGTCATGTCGTTGGTGAAGTTTCAATCATCGATGCTTTAGTAACCCTCATTTCCTCAATTAAACACGTTTACACGTTTATTAGGCAATCATGTTTGTTTCTAGAAAGAAATTCTGGTACTGGAATTCTGAATACATTTCATGACAAAAAAAACTTTTTTACAAAAAAGTCAATAGCCTTCAAAAAGTAAAAAATAACTTTAAAATCGCAAGTCGGCGACTTTGTTTTTGTTTGTTGTTTTGTATTGCCACCGACTTCCGAAAGTAAAGTAATGTGTGTTCTGTGCTAAAGTTATTTATCACTTTTTAGTTTTTAAAGGCGGTTTTCTTTCTTTTGAAAAAACTTTTTATTTTTCGCTTTTTAGTGTTGCAACAACCAACACCAAAAGTCACCGCCACCGACTTCCGAAAGTAAAGTAATGTGTGTTCTGTGCTAAAGTTATTTATCACTTTTTAGTTTTTGAAGGCGGTTTTCTTTTATTTGAAAAAACTTTTTACTTTTTAGTTTTTCAAGGCGATTGCCTTATTTGTATTTTTTTTACGCTTTTGTAGGCACTACAAATACAAAAAAAAAGGAACCTATCATACAAATTAATTACGAAACGATGACACTAAAACCCTTAAACCTGGAATATTTTCATAAAATTATACGGATTATATGGGACCAACTTTGAGGTACTTATCAACTAAAAAAACAATCATCGAATTAAAATTGATTATAATTAAAATTAAATTATAAAAAAGTTATGCGTGGTTAAACGTTTAAAAAAAATATATACGTGTCGAATTTAGAATCTCCTCCTTTTGTTGAAGTCGGTTAAAAACGTAGATATATCCGAGAGAAATGCCTTCATTCTATATTAGTTCAAAAAAATCTGTCGCCTGTTTTGGTCAGTTGCTTTAACTCACACAAAAACAAAAGAAATAGATACGGCATGATACTTTTTCGCACGCCGCCGTGGTTAAAAATTACCAATGTGATCTCTGGCGAAATTTTCGTATTTAGATAGATATAGATCATTCTAAAATCCTTGATACGTCAGCTATTCTTATGAATAAAGGGTATGGAAATAAATATTAATAAAAAGTAATAAATAAAAAGTACGATCATGATGACTATTTATTTCTATACGATAGCCGAAACAAATGACGACGAAGAAGATTAGTAAAAAGGTCACTTTCAAAACAAAGACTCAACAAATTACTAAAAGGGAAACGAGACACTTTTTTCAATAATTTTGATTGAACAGAAATAAAATTACGTGCCAAAAAGTTGAGGTCTACAGCGGGCAACGTTCCAATCTGAATGCCCATGCAGAATCGATCAGCGTAACTGCGCATTACGAGAAACGGTATATTATTAAAATGTATTATGTACCTGCCGACTATTGTATTAAAACTAAATTTTTAACAAGGAACTCAGTCATTGTCTGTTCTACGTGATTTGTTCATTGTGAACAAGTGGTCATGTTGGTTTGCATCTTAACTATATCGGACAACGTAAGGAATCAATAGTTTGCAGTGACCGTTTACGTGTTGTATTATTTAATCATTTAAAGCAGCTGTGTAATTGTATAGACAATACATAAAGATTCACAAGGACTGTCATGGGTTATGTGCCATGCGCCTTCCTTCGAAATCACATGATTTTTTGAAGATAAATAAAATAAGTACTACGCCATGGCCATTTTTTATAGAAACTGTTACAGCACCATGTGTGTGCCTATTTCAAACTAAAGGTAGGTATCATCTATCTTGCTTTACAAATAATTGGAAATTGGCTTGGCTCAGGCCTCCAAAAAACACTTGAACACTACGTAGATGCTCAGGTTTATGTATGCAAGGGCAATGGGCACTATCCTTTTGGAGCAATTCCAAGCAATCGCACCAACACATCCTCTTTAACAAAACCTTAGTAGGCCATTCATCAGTAGATGTTCACAGGCGCCACAAGCTCTCAATATAAACCATAATAATTTAGCATCTCCAACACGTCTATGGTAATTATAAGGGCTAAACAACTCGTGCCTGACCATAGTGTGATCTCATCAGCACACAAGTCTCAAGTGTTAATGCCTCTTAATAAATCCAATGCCAGTACATCGTCCAATTGATTTATTTTAGTCGATGACGCGTGTCAGCCTAGGCGCACACATCTTGAATGGTTCAAGGACAAATAAGGTAGCAACGCGAATTATTATGATTACTTGTATGAAAAGGACGAAACGGTCAGATATTTTGATAACGTTTTACTTTATAGGAAGTGGCTTTAAAGCGCTTTAAATAATGAAAGTGATATAGATTACTGTGTACAAGTAGCACAGAGATTAGTGACTTTCAATATTGTTATTAAAGCGCTTTTAAAGCAATAGAATGTAGCAAAAAGGGTAATGATTTTCAGTTGCCTTTCACCCTTGGACTTTACAATGGACTGAAAATTGAGTGCTACATTGTTAAAGAAAAAGTATTATTCTTTTATGCTGGTGTTTTAATCGATAATGTAGGTACTTAAATAGACAACTACCTTTATAATGGTGTTTAAATATTATCTAGCTACCTGCAAGTACCTCGAACTATCATCATGCGCAGATAACAGCCGTTATCATTTGTTTTATCAGCACGAATACAAATAATGCTGATCAGAAAATCTACTTACCCACGCCTACTAGTAGAGGTTTGTTGGCGTCGAATATACTGAGATTGTAAACTATATTTGCAATGGCGTCTAGACAATTAATTTAAATGCTTATAACGATCGCAAATTAATATTCTTACAAAACATTGGACTTACTCACTACTTCAAGATCAACAAATTATTGTAGAACCTCAATTGCGCAAGGTACAGTCTGCAAAAATTTAAATGCATGGCATAGTTACGGAGGAGGCGTGCCCAACTTGCGCCGGAGCATAAATCATTGCGAACAGTATGTAGGTAGATTTACAATTCGGCTCATGACCTAAGGAAGATATACGATTCGTATTCTTTGAGACCAAATTAGCGTACGCATATTTGGCGCCATTTAAATTAAAGGCGACACACGGACGGAAGTGTCAAAGTAATGAATTGAGTCCTTGGATATTTTGTTTTTTGTAGTAGACTTGACTTGGAGGGGTTTGTGGCTAAGTAAAAGTTGAACGGATCGATCGGTCAATGTACGCTTGCCGCGGCCTGTCCGTGGGTGGGTGACCATCCATTTCATACCGAGATCCCTCCGTGCCTCGGAAAGCACGTAAAGACGTTGGGCCCGGCTGTTATTCGTAGATCTTTGACAGTCTTTATGGGTAGTCAGAAGCTAGAAAGTCAGAAAACCAGTCTTACGAAGGAGTATCGTGTTACCCAGTAACTAGATAGTGGTAAGACAGGCAGTCGCTCCATGTAAAACACTGGTATTCAGCTGCATCCAGTTAGACTGGAAGCTGATCCCAAAATAGTTGGGAAAAGGCCGAAGGAAGGATGATGATAAGTAGAGTTGCAGTACATTTTACGTATTTTGTTAGTAGAATACCAATTTTGTCCAATGGATCAAAAAAATCAAGCATAAATGACTTCTGAATGGTTGCAAAAGGACAAAAAGAGCGCCGTGGAAAATCCAGGCAAAGATGGTGAGATGATCTAAAGCGCTTCATGTCATAATGCATAGTTAGCTATAGCAGTAGACAGTTAGTTGTAAGAAAGAGAAAGAGTTTATTGTAAAAGGGTTGATATAAATAATACAAGCTTTTATTCGTGGCTTTGTCTGTGTATATATTAGAATTAAGCTAAGGTGTTCCTATAGAATCATTTAGAACACAGGACACAACATAGGATTTAAAAATATATATGAAAATCTTCTGTGTTAAGCTAGATCAATACGGTAAACACATTTTTAAAATTACTTTATTACTCTCTGTCCAAAAAAGCAATGAAAGGTGTGCGTACTTTGGTCAATTATATAAAAACAAAAACATTTATCTTTGATATTTTTAAAGTACGGTATTGGCGTTATTTGCCGCAAAGACTTTGATCGCTACTTGGTTTCCCATGCAATCGCACAGAGATATGCAAGACGGTCAACTTAGTGACAGTTGTAGAGTCTCTAGATAAATAAATAAACTCCATGAAACTAGAGTAATTACAAATGAGGCAACTATACTATGTGTACTAAATTTCAGATATTTCTGTTGAGCCGTTTAATCATGAAAGAATAACAAACAAATATACATTCATACAAACTCAAACTCAAAATCATTTATTTCAATTCATAAATATTTTACAGGTACTTTTGAATTATCAGAGTCAGACAGTCAGAAAGTTGAAGCTAGTTGCTCGTTCCAAACAGTAGGTTTCTATGGAGAAGAACGAGCAAGAAACTCCATTACATCATCCATCCAGCGTACCATACCATCTATCCATCCATCCTATCCATCCTATAACAGTCGGAAGGTTATAGTAGAGTTAGTTTTTGCATCGGTCTATAACGTTTTGATTTCATGTAGTTGTAGTTTACATTGCTGCATACAGTAATTGTTCGTTTGACAAAATGATGGAAGTGATCGATTTGTTGCGCCAACAATAGAAACGCGATGGTTTAAAAAAAACTCATTCATAATTACGATTGTCAAGCTTTCAAAAACCTCTTTTAGAGAAAATAAACCTACAATGGAATTCGTGATTCACATTTTTATCCAAGAGTTACTCATAGTAGGTTAGTGTCGTTCATTCGCCCCGCCTAGATTCAACTTGTAAAACTAACTTAAACACACGCACATGGGCTAGCATGTAAATTATCAGGCTAAATTATTGGTTACTACCTAAGTCAAGTATAGTAGTTCTAAAATCAGAGAGCGGCGCGTGGGAGCCAACTGCCCGTTAGAATCGAACACCCATTGGAAACGTACTTAACATCTGTAGAATGAATAGAAATTTTATTACTGTGAATAAATCTGAACCTCTTAAGGGTATAAGCCCGAAGTGATAGTAAACTGAGTTATGACACAATAAATAAGTGACTGTAAGGAGGCCAGAAGTAGGACTCCTGGGAGCTTCCTACATGGAGGTCTCATAACGCGTCATCGAACCCATGTTTTGTAATGAAATAAATTTCATCACTGACAGTTCACTACCATAATGTTGTGAAGAACACCACTATTTTTGGTATTCAACCGTTTTCGGAACGGCTTATAAGATTCAAAACAATCGCCGATCGTTATTTGGACGACCGACCATTTTACAAGAGATACTGTACATTGTTTCAGGTTTGAAATAGCCTTCAACTTAAAATCCACTCTATTGTGATTTGTGATTTAGCTCACAAACAAACACATTAAAACAGATTAGCAATTGGTCTGTTCTAGTAACTGTCGCGACAATAACAATAGAAACGATAAATTTCAGTACATAACAGATAATAAGTCTTTATCTACAGTCAATCTTGTAATTACTCTCAGTTTAAAAATAATGAACTTATTTTTGGCATTGATACTTAAGAAAGAATGAATGAATATTTTGAAAACGGGGATACGGATAACCCCAAAGTGGATTCAATTTTTGAGTTTCGAATATTTAATTCAGTTACATCAAAGATTAACATTTCTATAGAGACAAAATGCAATATACAAGTCAAGCTATTAACAAACTTCTACTGGTTCCAAGCAAGCAAAATGCTCGCCAATTTCATCCTAATGGCTTGACAAATGAGACATGAAATCACTTGGAGTAATTGGTGTAAACCATAAGTAACTAAAGTATCGGATTATGTGTAGGTAATATGTAAAACATACAGTGGTACATATCATAGGTAGTATGCGAAAAATATTTACTATTTGATGTATTCCTCATTCGAGAATAGAACTAGAATTGGCGTAATTTTGGTATCAAATCTAAAACCGAAAGTACTTAATTCCAAGTACCTATGTCCGTCATTTCCGACTACGTTATAGAATTTCTGTCTGAATGTATTATCTTTATGATGATGTTGTGTTGATCGTCTGCTATAGCCTTAAATGCAGCTTGGAACACAAAACTCGCGGGTTCGGTATCTTATCTTTAGCAACTTGAGTCAATTGAAGGGAATTGGCTAGAATGGCGTTTATGAGTGATGACTAAGCACTACTTGTACTGTTGAATAGAACACTATTATTTACTACTTTACCTGGTATTTAAACAATTCTGACTTTGTACGTATTATTTTACTTCCTGTATTTCTTTGTATAATCGTGTACTTCTATGCAAATAGTTATGTAGAAATATGTAGGAACAGTGCGCTACAGAAAGATTGTAACTTCTTCTTAGGAGGACTTATTTGCGCTATGCCCGTTACCCTTTGTGTGTTTACGAGAAAATAGGGAAATTAAACGATTCATGGTTTTTGCAACATCGTTTATAATTCGAAGACAATATTATATTATAGATTTTAGTCAATCATGTAACTTCGGTTTTATTCGGTTAAAATCAAAGTTTAAATAACAATATTATCAAATATTATTTCGTGCGTCTGCTTGTAATACTTTTAAATACCTACTGAATGCATATTTCAGCCACATGACTTTGTTCTTTCCGTGAATTTCATTACAATCGATTTGTTGTGGTACGAATTTTAATTTCGCTCACATTCCATTATTTTATGTCCGCATGCAGTCATGTAAGAAGACTGAGAGTGAGGACAAAACATGCACGGGTTAAATTAATGAATGCTTAGTCCTTAAATCTACTTTTTTGTTTTTAATGGTACCATGACTTTTTTTAGATATATAGCTTTAAATATGTATTTATTTAATTTATTATATACGTAATATTTAGATAGTAGTAACAAGTATCGGTGTATTGATAATTGTATGACTTTTATCAATTATTTACATTACTAAAATAATTGCACGCGAAATTAAGGGCAGAATAAGAAATCTATTTGGTCCATTTTGTTATTATAACTTTATTTATGAAAATTAATGATTTTGACTTGATTTGAAAAAAAGTGTGAACACTTCACCTAACTGTTTTTCTACGTATTATCATGTAAATAAAATACTTTTAAATAATTCAGAAAGTTGGTGTTACGCACGATCTGAGATCGGTGACTATACCAAAGTTTAGTATAATCGTACAAAGCAATAACGGCGTAAAAGCAAACACGACGCCATTTTATGATCTCACACGATGTTAATTTCGCGCCATCATAGGATGTGACCCAGATGACACTAAATAGTGTAAAAAAACTAAATTAAGGTTCATTTGATGCTTTTTTTTATATCATGAGTTTGGAAAAGTAAGTTATAAATTCATCTAGGTATTACTATTAGTACCTAGATGAATTTATAACTTAATTGTTTTTAGGTACCAATTAAACAGTCACTAAGTACCTACTGTTTCGAATATCACTTAGGACAAAATACGAGGTGAAAAACTCTTACGAAATAAATGAGTAACTTATTCTGATGATCGACTCTTAACTGCCACGGCTTTTATCTTCATTTTTTTTTTTAATGTTTTGTATTGTTCTTTACCTGCATTGTTTTCACGAACGGTTCCCTTTATGTCGAGTCCTTTTACGTCGAGCCGAGAACCTTGTCTCGCTTCTATTACCTCTACGTCGAGTCTACGATTTCTGTCTCGTTTCTACTCCCTTAACGTCGAGTTTCTATACGCCGCTTTTACTACCTTTACGTCGAGTTTAATAATATCATATTTTGAAGTACAGTCAGGTTCACATGTTTTATGTGTTATTGTGTGTATTCGAATCTACTGAATTACCAATAAAAACATATTATATTTTAAAATTTAAATAAGTTTAATATACATATTAGAATATTTATTGAATAGATAAATCTAGAAAGATACTTCTTTAAGAAGAACTAATATAATAAATAATTCATACTAATATTATAAAATTCAAAAGTAACTCTGTAACAGAGTTACTTTCACGATAAAACGGCTGAACCGAATTTTATGAAATTTGTGATAAAGATTGATTGAACCTTGGGGAACATAGGTTTTAATAGTTTTAATCCGCAAATTATTCTGCATCTACGATAACCGACATTCACGCAGACGAAGTCGCGGGCAAAAGCTAGTAAAACAATATTTTGATGATACTGGTTTTTAATTTGTATCCTGTTTGTACTTATTAACCAAGTTCGACGTAGCGGTATTAGAAAATAGTAAAATAGCAACATTTTGCAAGACCAATAGACTCTCAGACTCGACGTAAAGGGACTCGACATAAAGAGAATCAACCGTTAAATTTCACATATAGAATGGTTTAATTGAAATAAAAGCTTTGACTTTGACATAAGCACAAAATTTCTTTTTTACGCTTGGTTTAAGCAGGTGATCAATTTGACACAAATAATAGTTTTCATATAGTATTAAATAAGGTACTTACCTACCTAGTAAAATGACTAGGTACCTATGTTAAAGGTTTCAATAAATTACCACATTTATAATTGGTATTAAGAATTTTTAATTAAAAATATATCAAGAGTACACGTACACATCTTGCTTGATGTACAGCCCACAGACAAGACTTAGCTACATAAACAAAACATAATATATATCATTGAGTAATGGTCTTTTTGCCTAATGACAATTTTAACAACCTACTACCTACCAAGGCAAAGGACTATCTTATACCTACAACCCCCGATTAGAAATCGCAAAACAACATTGGAAAAGCATACATTTTCTAAATCAGTTAATTCTTCAAATACGCATTAAATTAAAAGAATCTAAAACACTGCTTACTAGGTTACAAAACCAGGTTTCAGACCTAAAAAAAATAACTAGTCATTACGATTTTCCCGAAATACGCCGTATTACAAGTTTATTTACTCCAAACAACATAAAAACCAGACGAGACTAATAAAAGATCATGAACATTCAATCGCCCAGCACATCAAATCTATAATTTAACCTTTTCGATATGGGTCAATGTTCCGTTAGGTTAGCACTTTATATACCGTGATTATACTATAGTAGGTACAATGTCGCTTCATGGGCCACGATTTATGGTGCCATGGCATTTATGGACACAATGAAACGTACAAGCTTTATACAACGCGATGACGGAAATGTATCGGTACCTATAGTAGTATGTACAGCTACATGCACATAGTGTATCGGTTGTCTGGATTTTGGAAAATAGCTGTTTTTTGTCTAGATTAATTCCGAGCTCGTATCTATACCACAGATTATCTAACTAGGTAATATTATAAAGAGGTAAAATTAGTTTCTATGTAGGGGGTAATCTCCAAAACGATTTCAAAAATTCTTTCACTTTTAGGCATACCTTAGGGTATATTGCATTATCAAATAATTAGGAATCCTTGAGAAAAATCACGCGGACGAAGACAAAGTTCAAGTCATGTTATAAATTACAGATTTATACTCATATCATTTATCGCATTCCACAATTTTTTAAGGTGTTTACATAGAATTATTTAGACTTAGGCACAATCGTCGACCCTGTTGGGCACACCAAAACTGATATTAAATTAGTACATATTTTTGAATTTGTAAGAGTTAATCTTTACTGGTACGATTAAAAAAAAACACTGATAGAAAGCTGACACTAATGCTAAGTGCCATATGACACCTATGTTTTATGGTACCCTTGAGATCCAATCGGACGTATTCGCGTACAGAATCTGGTACGTTTATATTAGGATCGATTCTTTTAGAATTATTCACTACTTTTTGCCACATTCATCATCATATCAGCCTATTTCCGTCCACTGCTGTACGTAGGCCTTTGCCACGTTAGTGCAAAATAAATTCAACTTAGTTACAGAAAGTAAGAGAAACATTTAATAAGCAAATTAATATACAATCGTCATGCAGGTGTGATCATTGAGAATTTAGTTCCATCAAAAATATTATTCTGAAGTAAAAAAGAACAACGATACAGTCTGATGGTTCAAGTACCTAAGTCATTTATTTTGCAAATACGGGTACAGTACATGGTGATAAACTGATAAAAGGTAGGTTCAGCCACATTTTACCAATAGACATGCAATAATTATAATTTGACTCGTAAAAGAACAAAGGCAAGAACACAACTTGAGTTCAAGTGAGGTCCGGTTTGTCGACAATTTTAGCAGACAAAAAGTCTTCAAAATGTCAAATTCAGCTTTCAAAAATCCTCGTCAATTTACTATACAAGTAAAGGTACTTTTAAAGAACTTGAGTATTCGCAGCGTGATCTAAATTACTTTAGTAATTATACACGGGCTACACGCTAGCACGGAGCACAAAATAATTGGTACGGAGAATTCGAGCCGACTCAATGTAGACAGGAAATCATAGGGATTGAATTGCAGTTCATATGGAATCGCGCTACAGGCCGTACAAGCTCGAAATATGTTATCGTTCAATTTATTTGTTTGTTTATTTTGAGTGTAGTTTTTGCCGACACCAGTACCTACCTTCCGTTTTTAACCGACTTCAAAAAAAGGAGGTTATCAGTTCGACCCGCATGTTTGTATGTATGTATGTATGTTTGTCCGCGATTATCTCCCGTTTGGCTGAACCGATTTTGATGCGGTTTTCAGAAAAGTGTTTGATACATTCTGGAGAAGGTTTTAGTATACAACAAACAGAAATTTATTTAGCGGATTTAAAAAAAAACAACAGAAACCAAGAAGACGTTTTCGTTTCTTTCACCTTTCTTTCAACTGACTTTCAATCTCTGTTTTAACTGTGTTGCCGTTTCTTAATAGATTTGAGTGATAAGGAGGCACTTTAAAAAAAAAAGTTTTTTTTAGCTACCTGTTTTTGGAAATGACATATCCATTCAAGGGTTTTTCCTTTTTAAATAATCTTATATATCTCAGACATATACTTATTAAAATAAAAACACAGAAAAAGCAGTAATAGGTGGATCCTAAGAAAGTCAGGGAACGATTACCAATAGGGACACTCCACCAATGAGGCATTAAAACTAGAGACAGAGAAAGAGCCTATATGACAGAGAGAGCATAAGCAAATACCTAGTTTGGTTAGCTTTTTTAACATAACACTTCTTCATCTTTCTCCTGGCTATTATCCTAATTTATTTGGGGCCAGCCACATGGTTCAGTTGTTGGTTGTCTGTAGGGTTATGTATGGCGCTCGCTAGCATGTCGTTTTTAATAGTTTGTAGCCAGGTCATTGGAAAGCATAATTTTCTCCCAATGCCCCAATCGAATTTCACTCTCATAGATAGTCCGATGGGAAGGTACGACACGAGCGGGAACCAATGTCCAATGTCTAAACTGCTGCTTTCCAAGGCACAGGAGAGTCATACCCGATCACACCACCAACTTTTGCTGGGGGCTGCTACTGAGAAGTTCCTAATGATGAGATCAATTACCCTTTTTGCTCGACCTGGGAATCGGAGCCCATGCTCAGCAGTCGCGCATACGAACACGAGAACATCGGGGTAATCAACACTATAACACAAAATAAAAAGGTTACAGAAGGACCGCTCCCGCCTAATTACCTAAACTTGCCCGACACACTAGTTTTATTTTGAAACATTGACACTAGTTGAAACTCTTTGCAAGTTGTTTAAAACAATTTTTCCGTTTGTCATGAAATGTCAATCCATACTTAATTCCATAGGTAGGTACTTAATATTATAAATGCGAAAGTAACTCTGTCTGTTACGCTTTCACGATAAAACGGCTGAACCGATTTTGATGAAATTTGGAGTGAAGATAGCTTGAACCCTGGGGAAGGGCATAGGCTACTTTTTAATCCACGACTTCGCTTGCATCCGCGATAACCGACATCCACGCGGACGAAGTCGCGGGCAAAAGCTAGTGTTACATAATTTTGATCGTTCATTTTGACAACACGTGCCGCTAATCGAGACTTGAAACTGAGAATGCCTGAAGGTATTAACGTCAATGTGTGCGTGAAAAATGGCGTTTTGTTCTGAGTAGTCTCTCTGCTCAGGCACGCCGCAGCCTTGTTACTTTGTGACTATAATTACTGTAATGTTTAAACCTAACCTTGACAATAAAACAAACATCCCTCTTGTAATTAATTCCACAATAAGCTGCTGCGCGCGCATTACCGGTAATGTTGATGTAAAATGATCCTGAACCTAAGTTTCTAAAGCTTGCTAGCGTGGCCTGTGGTTTGTACGCACGAAAGTACGCGTGTATTCTAAATGTTTTGCATTGCACACCATGTTCCAATGTTTGTGTGTTTTTACGCTACAAAATATTATCCATACTTCCATACTTAATATTATAAATGCGAACGTAACTCTGTCTGTTACGCTTTCACGATGAAATGGCTGAGCCAATTTTAATATGCCATGAAGATAGCTAGAACCCTGGGAAAGGACATAGGCTATTTTTTTATCTGCGACTACATCCGCATCCGCGATAACCGACATTCACGCGGACGAAGTCGAGTACAAAACCTAGTAATTAATATTACTTACACCTAGGATATTTTTTTTTAAGTTTTAATTAGTAACCGACTTTTTATCTACGATCTAAAGTCATTCCAGAAAATACAGAAGGAAACTATGCGTTCTTAAACATTTTCTGTTAAGGAAAAAAACAGCTTATATTGGCGTGCACTTAATAGCACCCTAGTATACTATGATGTCAATCAAGATAAATAGGTACCTAAAATGTTAGCAAAAATAGATACTCACTTATAAATATTTCTAAGAAACCATCGCATTTTTCTTATCAACGGCAATATTTGCAATATCGGCAATCCAAATTGTTTGTTACAAGGAGATTTGCTTTTATTGTTACGTTAACTTTTATATTGGAGGTTTATAGATTGTTATTTTTGATACTTTAACTAGCTGATGCCCGCGGCTTCGCCCGCTTGACAAATATATACTTGAAATCTCTTGAATCACTCTATCTATTAAAAAACCCGCATCAAAATCCGTTGCGTAGTTTTCAAGATGTAAGCATACATAGGGACAGACAGACGCGGCGGGGGACTTTGTTTTATAATTTGTAGTGATAAGCAATATTCGGTGCAAAGTGCCAAAAATATATCTTAATAAGTATTACTCTTCCTTCTTTGAATTGAGTTGTCTGATTGAGAAGCGTAAGATGTGGTTTACATCATTTTGATATTTGTAGCATACTACTCATTTAACTTGAGTCATCGCAAACTTGATGCAAAATGAGGAGCTGCTATATTATAAACATTTTTTTTTTTACTATCAAATAGGCGTATATTTATATACTTACCATAACGTTACTATAGTACAGTACAGTCTTAACTTACTAAGAGAAAGTAGTCTTTGTAGTTACGAATCATCAAAGAGAAAACTGCCAAACCTTGTTGTAGAACTAGATATATATTTATTGTGTGTCAATTTTATGCTAACTAATTAAGTCATATACATAATAATATGTCATATATTTGATTACACGAAGCCTCGTCTGGTCGTCTCAAAGTTGTAAACCAACTGGTTTGTCTGGTCAAACCTGGTACGTACAGTACAGATGTCCCTACCGTCGTCGTCGCGGGCACAGCCACCTGGCACATTATGTCATTTTTTCATACATTTAGCTACACACTTGTACCTATTAAGCACAAGGACTGCTCATGTAGGTCATGTAAACTTATTCATTGATTATTATCTGAAGCAAATATTTGTGATCAACTTTGGATAAATTCAAGACGCTAAACAGTGGCGTACCGCGACGTAGTAACCATGTCAATACAGATAGGATGATGTTTTTCTTTAGGGACCGTTTACAGAAAATGTTTTTGCGTCGATCACTCTGGATGTCAAGCAGTTTGTACAAAGGTGATAACAGCAAAAATAATACCCAGTTTTTTAACAGGAACAAATTAGATAATACTATCATGGTTTTTAAAACGTTTTGTAAAATAAACTGTCTGTATATAATATAAAGACGTGAAGATATTCAACAATACTCAAGGAGACGCCGCAGGACCGTGAAAACAAGGTCCACGTCTGTCGCACAACAAAACGTACGCGAACGACAAACAAACCGACCGAACGACGACGTTATGTTCATTTGCATTTATTTAGGTAATAATATATTTTTACGGCAGCCACCTGGCAAGCGAGGTAATGTGATCACGTCGAAATACCACTCTATTATGTTACGTTTAGCAAAAACAAGATTTGGGGACACAGGTGGGATCAATGAGAAGCTTTTACGGCGGTTATAGTTGAACTGATCGGTACTTCTTTTGTACAAACTTTGGAGGGTGATTACTTCACTGTTGGGCCCATACCTACGTCTTAAATTAAGTATGGTATCGCTTGATCTTCTCTTTATAATTGTCTGTACGTAAGCAGAACAGTAAAATAAAAACTAATGATATACGATTTAAAAGATAATGAGCCTACCGCATATAAATCCTAATTTGGCGAAAATAAATACCTGAGGGAGTATGTAATCTGCAAAACAATATATAAATATAACTAAATTATTCAAGACTTTAAATTACTTTATTTTGAATTATTACATTCAGTAGTTTTTTATAATAACCCTCCACCGAATGGTTGCTGTTTCATGCGTTTTTCGGAATAAATCATCGTGGTTCTTGCTGCGTATAACTTAAGGCGAGAAGGTAGCATAAACGTAAGTTTTAGCTATGCTGGACAACAAGTTCGAGACACAAAATTTCTAGACAATCTATCTACTTTTTATCTGTCTACGCCATTTTTAATATATTATTTTGGGTCAAATTCCAACAAAATGAAAACGTTTGTCTATTTTGTAACTTGTACTAGAACGGATATAAATACGATTACTGTATGTAAACAATCTCAGTCTGCTTTTTATGACTGTTGTGTTATACGTAATTGAAACTGAGCCAAAACTTGCAAATACACTCTGAATTTCATTTCGCAATGCAAATCAATGAACATTTTGATTTATGACGCTGAAATTAAACTATTCAGAACGGAACATTATTATGTAGATGATGAAAAAATTGTGAATGCAGAACTAAAGTGTTCCTTCACTTTAATCAAAGTTATTTTACTAAATTAAGTTTTTTTGTACGCTTATTGAAAACATAATTTAATATCAACTAGCGAGCCGCCCTGACTTCGCACGAGTATTATCGTCATATTTTAAACAATTTAAACAAAACCTTAACAAATTGTACACCTAAACCTTCCTCATGAAAAACTCTCTATTGGTGAAAACCGCATGAAAATCCGGTCAGTAGTTGTTGACTTCATCGCGAACAGACAAATAGACAGACACAGCGAGACTTTATAACATGTAGTGATATCGATTAGTATGCGACATTAGTCCATTTTCAAGGTGGTTCAAGGGTTTTGACTTGGTTATCGAAAATGATGGCTCAAAAGTTTGTCAAGGTTGGTAGCAATGTGCTGCAGCTGTACACAACAGCTGCCTTCAGCTGACTCAAACACATGTCTGTTAAAGAGTCTTCAGAACAATTTAATTATCCGAAATTACGGTAGTATTTGGTAACAATTAAAATTACATTAACAACAATGTAAAAATTAAGAGTTGGACACCATTAAAAACTATTTGTGTAATATTTTTTGAATAAATAAGCTACGGTGGAGTCAACAAAGACCAACTTAATATTTAACTAGTTATACATATAGTACCTACCTGTATGATATTTTCAAACACTGACTTATGTGTTTGTGAAACATTTATTTTGTGTTTCTAAGCTGGAAACGTACCTATTATTGAAACATTCGAGAACACTCGATGCTGGAAACAATAAACTTCTGTAAACCTTTGTATTAGTAATAGGCATTTTTAAAACCATCGTCCAGTCCTATTGAAATACTTAGAGCTGAAAACAATTGAAACTGTAGTGTCGCGGTACATTAAAATATAGCTACCTATATTACTTAGGTAGGTAGGTACTTGACGAATCCTAATGATTCAATTTCGTTCAATTAAAGGCAAGAACGACTTCTATGATAAAAAGTGTATTTACTACAACAAAGCACGTAGTTTTTCCTGCTTTGTCACTACAAACGTCGTAGTTTCCGTCATTTCCTTAATTTATCTTTACAAGTGATAAAACGCAGTGTCATGGCGAATTAAGTTAGTTAAATGTAATGTAAAGTTTTTAACTTTTAAAAGAACAAGGATGTACTTGTCTGTAGCTAAGTAGGTTTTCGAACAAAGAGATCTAACTTTCTTTATAGACTGACGTATGGTTATAAAAACTAGACAAAAGGCAATGCAAGCCAGTCTGGACGTTTAATAACCCAAGCCTTTTTAGTCTGAGACTAGGCCACAGCACCATATTGGAAATGAAACAAAATAGTGCGCTTATGGCTCATAGACAGGACACAGTATATGGACCATCACTTCGTTTAATTTAATTACATTTACAACATTAGCAATCTTGGTACTGTAATGTGCCTATTTAGAGTCTAAGTCTGAGTATTTAGAGCAAACTCTTTTAACTAAAAGATTTAGTTAATCAGCTCATTGTGGGCTTAAGTAAGAGCTCCAAAATAAAATATTAAGAGTTAATTAAAAAACTTGTACTATTTTTATAATTTACTTAAAAGCATGCGCTATATTTTTTATCTGACATAATTACCTACATTCGAAATATGCTGTATTAAATTGTTATTTATACACTGAATATGTGGTGTATGCACACACTATTATTCACGAGGCAACAAAGAGATACAGTGACTAAATAAATGGTCATGACAGCAATAAATTAAATTACATAATAAACTAAGTTCAGTTGTTTTGACAATTTAACGAGCGCCTACAGTAGTCGATTATATTATCTGTAGTCAGAATCGACTAAGCAGATTGGTGGCCATTTTGGTCAAAGGTGTGCATTATAAATTCTTGTCGCGACAACATTTAACGACCTTATTCAGCATTCAAGGCGACCACAGTCCGACTCAGGTTTAGCTAATTGACTGTGACATGTGATGTCTCGAATCGAGTCGATTAATCGTCAATTAACCGTCGTCGGTTTATCTAAATTAGGTACTGCTCTAAGATGACATACCACTAAGCTCTGCTAACATCAGACCAATTTCGATTTTTATTGATTAGGTTTTAAATAGCTTGAAATTTAGTTAAATCCAGAAGTTATTGGTCAAGATAAAGACCTACTTAGTTAAAAGTTTAATTTCTTATAGGGTGACTCCTAGGATGCCGATTTAAACTTTCTACCTAAATCCAAGAAAACTGGCGCTGTTCTGTAAAGTCATTAAGTAGGGCACAAAGTTTCAGTACAACCACAATACTGTGGCTTCGTAAGTCATTTACCAAGGAACACCAAACCGCAAGATTCGCCCTTATTTTCTTTACTACATTCTTCTGACACCAACGGTTCAACTACGCATGCAATGTAAATGTTGGCACGGCAAAATATTGTAAATAAAAGGCTGTCATATACGCATGAATGCATCGTTAACGATAACCTATAGAGTTGTTAAAAGATGTTGTTGGTAGACCACAAATACATGAGTAATTAAAACTGCTAGACCATAACTAAGAGTGAAGTGACGCAGTGTACCTTATTTCCTATGCAAGAATTTGCAGATATCACTTAATTTTAATACCGATACCCGCATGAGAATAAACCCAATGAATGTGCAATAAAATTTCGTTTCATATTCCTTCCTTAACTTAGAACACGACGCAGTCCGGCTAGGCTAGAACGAGTCTTAGTACTTGCAACTCGGCTAGCCACGCCCATCCTGTGCTCGCGTATCGATGCATCGATATAATTTACGCATAGGTCCTCGATTATCGATACATGAATCGGTAAAGGTAGTAATCGGAACGCTGGGTTCATCGTTTGGTTAGTGACCCGTGGCATGTGTTTCATTTATTCTAAGTTCACATTTTATTTTCGCAACCGATGACCCGCATGCTCCGCATAATGCTCTCGTCATCTTGTGTCCACAAGAGTATTCTAATTTCAAAATTAATCTGAGGTCATTAGTTGTAATGAGAGCATAACGTATAAGTTTTCAAACTGGTCACTTCCAAACTTTTGTTCTTACTTGTTCAAGTTTAATAAAACTAATGTTATTATTTTTTTGTTACAGATTTTAAGTGACGAGTGCTTGGATAGCTGAACGAGGCCATAGGTAGGTACGTGTTTCTTTATTAGGTTCTTAATTCAACCCTGAGATTCAACCACTAGTGTACTGATAAAATTTAGGTAAGCTTTGTTGAATACATGCGATGCAATAAAGAAAATTAAATAAGTACCCAAGTAAATAAAAGCAGCCTGTAAGCTTAAAGCTGCGTAATAATAATTATGTGAAAATATTAAATAACAATAACCTCAGGTATAAAGGTGAAAGTAGGTACTTACTGATTGCCGTTGTGTAATTTGCGCGATGCCTGAAAACGATGGAAAACACAAAAAAAAATAACGACAAACAATTACTGTGACAATGAACAATTATTTACCCATAATAATATTGTGAGTATACTAATAATTGTAGGTAATAAACCATTAAGAAGACACCATAATCTATTATTACAACAATGAACAAACAACAACATTGAAATTATCTAAAATACACACATACACTATGATAAATTAATAATCTACGTAGGTATGTGGTTACCCACTACCTATATTAAATTAATACAACATTTGCATAACATGTTACATCTACCCTACCTACTCTCAGATCTACATAATCCTCATCGAGTTTCTTAGAAGAAACATTTAGTACATTTACAATGAAAATCACGAAACCCATTTGAATTTATCATAACTCATTAATGTGGCTACTTCTGTCTTATAGTAACAGGACAAATTAATTTAAAAAACTGTTTTTAGTTAAAAATATTTGTTTTATGAATCACTTATAGAGATGACCCCTAACATTCCTACATAGAAGGTTGGTTATGCAAGAATGACGTACGATAATCATAATACGTACTTAAACTTATTTTTACAACGCAAAAAAAAATTAGGAAGATTGTGTCTGGGAAATGATCGACTGTACGAGTATCAAGCCGTAACAAAGAATAACAAGTACTCTGATAGCCTGATAAAAATATTAAATATTTTCGCAGTATTTTAATTAATGAAGCTATTATGAATGATATTAAGATAGTATTCATTCATTGTGATAAGATATACCAAAATAACATCAACCAAATAAGATGACACACGATGTGAGAGTTCAAAATGATTATAACCTTTCAGTATTTGGGGCAAGCTAGTTCAAAGCTTGTATTTCAGGATATCGCGACCATATTATTATCTTCTCAATTTTCCATAATCCTCGAAACATATACCAAGTACATGTACCTGCAGATAGACGTATCTAGAAATATTATAATGATTGTCATTGCGAGTGAACAAATTGCGCATGATACTGTAATAGGATAGCATCTGCAGTCTCTATGTAGATACAATGTACAAACCAGATATATGGGGGGGAAATTATCTGCAACATGATTTATTTACATACTATCTATACTTAATAATATTATAAAGCTGAAGAGTTTGTTTGTTTGTTTGTTTGGTTGAACGCGCTAATCTCAGGATCTACTGGTTCGAATTGAAAAATTATTTTTGTGGCGGATAGTCCATTTATCGAGGAAGGCTATAGGCCCATGCGAAGCCGGGTCGGGTTGCTAGTTATGTATAATGTAGGTCCGTACTAGTAATATCCTGGGTTTCTTTTGAGTTTTCCTGCGTATCTATTGTAATATCTACGGTACGTTGCATACTATATTTTTGTAAAAAAAAAAAAACAAATTAGAATTGGAGTATTTTCGGGATATCTCTCTCTCTCCCAGTTCTTGTGAAAAATTTATCTAGTTACCTTTAAATCGAGTACTGCGCAAGTCATATCAAGTCTGTGTCAAGTCTCATCTTTCGTGGCACGTACTATAACGGGTAAGTAATATGTGATATAATTACAAAATCTCTAATATTTACAAGATATAACAACTGATTCTATAATTTTGTTTCGCATGCAGCATGCAAGCACGCATGCAGTATGCAGGCAAGCATGCAGTATGCAGGCAAGCATGCAGCATGCAAGCTAGTATGCAAACAACCATACAGCATGCAAGCAAGCATGCAGCATGCAAAAAAGCATGCAGCATGCAAGCAAGCATGCAACATGCAGCAGGCATGGTTTCTGTCACGGCTCCGGCGCTGCGGGGCTCCGGCGGTCCCACGCGAGCTTATCGACGCAGATGTGTTTTACGCTCACCACCGCGGCTTCGGCGTGCCTCAGCCACGGCGGAGAGCGTTAAAACCACCTGCTCCTCAGCTCACGGGCCGCCTCGCCCCTCCACGCCTACATGGGCTTAGATTACACTATAGGGATAGGGCAGACAAGACTGCGTGGAGTCGGTTTTTCAGCGATTCGTTTGTGTAACTAACTTTTGAAGAACAACATATTGAATTTTTAAGACAATACTTTAGCGTGGCGCAGTAGATTTGCAGATCATGCCTAGTAACATTATGCGAATTCAATTTATGCCAAAACAAATTAGCTTTCAAGATAATTTTGCCAAAAAAATATATGGCAAAGTATTATAATGGCAAAACAAATTTAAATGCCAAACTGGTTATGCCAAAGTATATTAGGAAAAAGAACATTATGCGAAAGGAAGGGATCCCTTTCTAACCTAACCTTTCCGAGTCGGATTGCTCTGAATCGGAATTGCTCGGAATCTTAATGACTTTCGATTAAATAAACGTTATATCCAATAACGTTATACGAAATAAGTTTTAGAGTATATAAAATGTTATATTTAAAGAAATTATACCAACAGTTGGGATATCTCACGTTTATTATATCTTGTGAACGTTATTGAACTGAAAATATACCAAATAACTTTATATGATATGAGACGCACCCTACCTACTATAACAGCTGTTTTTGGTTGTTGATAATTGAGTCAAAAAATTACTGTTAGTTTTCTTTTTCTAAAACCGCAAGCGAATATAGCAGAACTCTTAAATACATGACTGTCGTAGCCAGTGAACGTAAACATCCTAAGATGGTTTTTTTTTTAAGCTCTAAAATTCATATTTAAAAAATACGCGGGATTTATGTTACAGCTTGACATTTGTTTCGAGTTACGCTACATTAAAAGAATCATGGCGAGATTCATACATTCATTTGTATGAAAAAAAGAAGTAATTTAGAGGGTTTAAAAAATTTTCCTAAGTGAAGAATACATTACCAGGAGTAGATTGACATACTTCGCATATTTTTAAACCCCCGCATAATTAAAATATTACGAAATGAAAATAACACTTTTTCGTTTCATCTCGATGCCCATTTTGTGTTTATAAAAAAAGAAGAAAGTGACAAGCGATGTTAACGGATCTATAAAATTGGCAGACAAGTGTGTGGAAAAAAATAATCATTATTTTGTGATATTTTTTCTCATAAAACAATGAAATTTCAATAAAACAACTGCGAAACGGCAGCTGTCGGTGTCGCTGTTACTGTCAGTAGGCGTTTCGTTCTGAAATATTGAGTTTTTCGTTAAACTATTAACTTTTTACTGCGGGGTTTTAAAAATATTGTAAATGCCTGAAGATACTCTTTAGGTACTCAAGAATACAAGAATTAGAATTTCAACTTCTCTAAACATCTTAACTTTTTTTGTACAAATCTCGCCATGATTCTTTCATCAAATTACATATATACATAAAAAACGTGCTATCAAAATTAGTGACTCATTGAACAACCTTTCTGCCACTTAATATCCGTGGATAAACGGTAATTTTAGAGGCACATTATTTCTGATGAAACCAAGTAAGATCCCAATGCCGTTGTTACTAAATTGTAAACACACAATTTAGTAATATCCTAGAGAATATTTTAGACAATGTAGTGTGTGTCGTCTGTTCGTTAGGCACTAAATCACGTCGGAGCCTGCAACTGATGAATTGGAATTACACAGAATAAGCTGCATATTGTGGAAATTTTAGCGCGAAACTTTCACCACAGTTCTAGACTAGAATGCTTTAATAGATTGGAAAAATATGATAACTTAAGAAGAGCTAAGCAGTTTGGTTTATCCGTAATCAGAAATAAATATTTATCCGTTTAGAAAATCCAAACGTCTTAAAATGACAATCGGGGAAATACTAAATAATCCCAACGCAGAAAACTCGTTACAGTTTAAATTAAATTCTTGATGTGACGTCATAACACGATTGATTTAGGTCAGGATTATACAAAATATGTCACTCCAACAGTCACGGGCTATGCATTTTTGCACGCGCCATCGCGTCACTATAGGTACGCCAGTGCGGCCCCCGGCGGCGATTGTATGCAAACTAAATCATTCATCTAACTGCGTTCGTTTAATATGCAGTGCCTCGTCCAAGTCGCTTTCGGTATCGTTATTCGACATTGTTCGTAAAGCCAGCTTGAGCCATGCAAATACGCATTAATGATTTATGATAGGGATGGGCTTATTATGTATCCGTATTCGCGTCAGCGAGACCGCCAGTTTGCAACTCGTTGAATGGACTTCGCTTGACCTACAGATTATGTTTGCTTCAAGGAAAAAGTGAATGACGAAATAATATGACGTATGTTGTACTAGTATAGAGACTTCTATGATCTTAGTATTTTTTGTATTCAATACCTGCATAATTAACAATACTATGACGTACCTTTACGTGTTTGGAAACACCATGTTTCAAACGACCGGTTGCATCGTTCGTAGATAACTTTATAAACCAGAATTGTATTTTTCCCTAAATAATGTTTTATTTCGTAATAAATAACATACCAATTGGGAAACTCACTAAATAACAATATAATATGATCCAATTAGTAACCGAAACTTCCCTGTAGCAACAAACAACGAATTATTTGCAGTGACTTATTATCTCATTTACCTAAAGAATTGAGGAAATTATTTCCATATTAATTAGCAATTGGTAAATCAAGTATCAAATAAATCAAGTATCAAATAGTGTCGAACCGTATTAATACATTTCGATAAAGGCAACTGTTTTGTACTGTTATCACAGAATACTTAATCTGTTATAAGAGCATTTATGTACAGACGCCAGCACATCAAGCCATACCAAACTGTCAGATTTTCCAAATTAAATATGAACCTTATTCTTTTGAAATAAAGTGGAAAAATTAAAGAAATTCGACAGATTGTTACAGCTTGATGTGCTGGCCTCTGTACAAAGATCTAGTTTGCTTTCTTGTGGATCATCATCGTTTACTCAGTTTTTGTCAATTTGCTGCAGTACCTACATGGAGGCCTCTATTATTTATTCATTGCCAATTTATCTGTCAGGTTTAAGTTTTTCGCAAGTTCGCCTGGCCAAAGTTCTTAATTATCCCACGGGAAGACAAATTGGGATAATTATTTTTTAATCCATGTGTGACTTCCAGTTCGAGTAGGCAGCAATTGACACTGCACGTCGTTTATGTTTTGCTTAAAACCTTGGATACCTATAATATAGTAGTAATGTCAAATAAAAGCGATATATTTGGTCATGCGTAGGTATATTTAATAAGTAAATCCCTCACAAATTAAAACATTTGCATCCATCTTTCCTAACAAACTTTCGCATTTACAGCAAGCAGTAGGATTCTTGAGTGTTTTACGACACTCTTCAATAATTTAAGTCATTTTTTACGATTTTGCTGTCGATGCAGGCTAGCTTTAGTTTCAGTTTCACTAGCAACCTCCTGCCAGTCTATTCTATAGAAATCTACGATGGTGAATTTAGGCAAACCTCGAGGTGATCTGACAAAGTCAATCAGGTGGTATGACAGTTCACCTTCAGTCCAATCTTCAGTGCTTATGCGGCATATATATATCTCCACAGACCGTGGTCCACCTTCTATCCGGCGCTGAATGCCAGAGCTTCGGCGCCGGATAGAAGGTCGGAAGGTCGGGTAGAAGGTTAGATTAACGTAAGGACGCACTGCATCAGGGGATGGCGTTCCCGTAGCTGATTACTGGGCCAAGAAGGGAATCTGACAAGAACAAACACA
Source organism: Charanyca ferruginea (assembly GCA_947361185.1). Lineage (NCBI taxonomy): Eukaryota > Metazoa > Arthropoda > Insecta > Lepidoptera > Noctuidae > Charanyca > Charanyca ferruginea. Next base: position 21,068,997 of record OX376058.1, on the reverse strand, counting down.
ACACACACATACACACTCACATATATACCTACACACACACACACATATACACACTCAAATATACCTGTACACAAACATACACACAGAAGACAGCTCACATTAAGCTCACTTCGCCTAAATTCAGTGAAGGAGGTTTTTACATAATATAGCACTCACTGCAGGTCCCTATAAAGCCAAGTACATTCCTAGCTAGTAATGGCAGCTAGAGCATTGTCATGTCTAACTTTGAAATAATGAAGCACGAGACAATTTCGTTTGGTATTAGGTATGTGGCTTAATATAGCAGTACGAATATAGCAGTATGAATATGGAATGTAATCAGATCTATCAAAATATATTTAAATAAATATTAATAAATTATTGTAGATTATGAAGGACGTCGGGTAGGACAAATGCTGCCTAAAAAGAGACCTTATCTATGTGGTTTAGCAGTTTTACAATATAAAGTCTTAAATTCAAGCTTACATTCACAAGGTTGACAGATAACTTTGGCTGAAATCCTTCAGTCAGAAAATAGGTATTAGTAAAATTATATTAAGTATATTAGATATCTATACTAATATTATAAAGAGGTAAAATTTGTTTGTAAGTTTGTATGTAGGGCGTAATCTTCGAAAATACTCATCCGATTTCAAAAATTCTTTCACCAATAGGAAGCTACGTTAACCCTGAGTGCTATAGGCATTATAAAAAAATTCACGCGGACGAAGTCGCGGGCAAAGTGCTAGTTCTCAATAAATCATCACCTGCCTAGCCTTTTCCTAACTATGTTGGGGTTGGCTTTCAGTCTATGGTGCAGCTGAATACTAGTGTTTTACATGGACTGACTGCCTGTCTGACCCCCACAACCCAGTCACTGGGTGACACGATATCCCTTGGCAAACTGGTTGTCCCACTTTCTGGTTTCTGACTACCCATAACGACAGTCAAAGATCTACGAATGACAGCCGGGACCAACGGTTTTCCGGCTTTTACTCAGCCATGAGCTCTTAATAAATAAATGTATTCTTAATAAAAGAATAACATTTAAATTATTATGTAGAGGAAACAATAAGCAAAATGGGACCGTAGAACATAGTAGGTATCCTGTAGTTTCAGTATGATTCAGCGAATTCGAACCACATAGAAGAATGTGCGAATTAGTCAGTAGGTAGGAAAGAGTAGAAGGTACGTTAATACTGACTTAGTGACACTTATATAACGTTTCTGTTGGATTTATATCTTAAATCATCTTCATTTATTTCTTAATTAACCCGAGTCAGACGTTAGCTAAAACCCCGGCCAGACTGTTATAAACAAGCCCTCCACATCGGTCTCCACCGGCGGTTTACAACAGTGTAAACACTTGTTTGCAACAAAAATACGCAAACACCAACCGTGGGCTCCACCAAGGTAACCCCTGTTGGAAGCTTGTTTACAACAGTCTGGCCCGGCCTTTATTCTTGTTTTTAAAAATGTCCTAAATCTATTCGCAATCTCATCTCAGCTACAATCAATGTCAAAAACTTGTCAAAATATGGCAAATTAGGGTCATTTTCGACTAAGAATCAAACTACACAAAAAGCCGAGACTCTCGAACTCGTGTCTGCAGAGAATCTTTGAGTTCTTTGGACACGTCCCTCGTAAGCTTGGTGATAACCTCCAGAAAATTATAGTTGCCGGGAAAATGGAAGGCAAGCGACCTAGAGGAAGAAGTCCAATGTGCTGGACTGACCAAATCCGTGATTCGCTCAACTTAAATATTGCCGAAACGGCTCACGTTGCTAAAAGCTGCAGCATTCACTTCATTTCATTTACCCAGACAACAAAGATCTATTGGGTTAATAACAATAGACTCAACCTATGTTAATACTTAAAAAATAACGTAACAGTGTACAGACACACCTACGACACTCTATACAAATGAAACGATTTAACTACCTACACTACTACCAAAATAACAGACTGTACAAATACGTGCGTGTGTGTGCGTGTCTACGCGCCGCGAGAACTAAAAGCAGTTCCCAGAGCAGTTGTTCGACGCGGGAAGAGGTGAGGAACAGTTTCGGAGGGAGGCACGGTAGTACTAATATTTATACTGTGGTACAGATGACAAAAGTGACCTCACCAACGGCCTGTCATGTCTCCCGACTATATAAATAAAATAAAATATATAGCTCGTAGATTGCTGCTGAAGCTTCCACGGAGTATGTTTAGCAGCGAGGCCGCTTTCTTACACCGTACAGCATTGAAGCAGTCGTGCTACAAACCCGAGGGCAGTTGCCGTTGCCTCGGTTTTGTAGCACGACTGCGGCTCTAAATACGTTTTTACACTGGATCCGTCATCTCATCATCGTCCGTGGAAAGTTGCTTCCCTCATGGGTCACGAACTCACGACCTTCAGCATTGGGGAATCGACGCAAGGAGGAAAAGACTGAGATTAAAATGCGCACTTTCCTAAAAGTAACAAATAATTGACCCCAGCAATGCTATTCTATTACAATCTCCCTCGGTGAACACCTAGGTGAAGTGAGCTGTCATCCGTCCGTCTGCTTTGTCGATCCCTAGCATCGGGACGGATGACAGCTCACTCCTAGGTGTTCACCGAGGGAGATTGTAACAGAATAGCTCTGCTGATGCCTCTCCTTTCTAGAATATAGATACCACCTAAGTAGGTACTTTGCAATATAATCGTTCAATCTGAACGTAAAGTGACAATTATCTGAACGACATTACCTATATCACAATCAAGACATACTTGATTGACGATCGTCCATTGTTTTACACCCCGTGTTTATCACGTTGACTTGACAATAACGGGCTTGTAATTACCACTTACGAAGAAAAACACATTTTTAATTATTCATGTGTGAAGGATAGCGTAATAACGTTGTTTTTTTAAGTCGGTGCTTCACCTTTCTTTTTCTTTTTTTTTTCCTACCCTAATAGAACTGAAGCGAATCTCATTATATTTCTAAGCTTTTTAAGTGCTTTCTGGCTGACCTTTTTTCCCCCTAAAGCCTGAAAGATCAAAGTAATTAACTTTCAGCGAGGTACCTTTTCTTCTAATTATGAAAACTTGTACTTAACTTCAATAGCCTTTTTCTGACAGTTTAAAAAATAACCTAATTAATGCTTTTAGGAGCTAGTAAAATAAATAGTGACCTTTGTTTTTAAAATATGGTCTAAGGAGGAGGTATTCAGCCAGATGTAATTGATAGTGTTCAACAATAGCTTATTATTTTATTGTAAATGGTATTTAAAATACAGTGTTTGTAATTTTGTTTATTAACCTTAGAGCTGTGAGTAAATCCATGAGATATAAGAGACACTCCATACTTATTGTTTTATTTTATGGAGCATCTCATGCAGGATAAGAAAAAGAATCATAACGAAAATTCACTGACTTAGGTGACTGAACGCACAGCTTACACCGGCGGCGGGTGCCCTTATGCAACGAACTAGCGAAGCTAAGCACGAAGGAAAATTTTATTAAAATCCATCCCCCGTAGTGGTTTAAAGAGGGACGGAAGTTCATCATTTCTGTCGATGGGAAATTCCATCAGGCACACGGTTTTTAATATAATCTACCTACCTATCATTCAAAGAAGACAAGAAAAAACAAGATGCAAGTACCTAAGGTGTTTACCTGCCTAGACAACACATACATACACTGGATAGATACAGTGTTTTAATGCTGTCTTTGTGTACTCTAGAGCTCGTTCGCTTATCTTATCGCAGTTATCACTTATCAGGGATACAGAGATGCGGTCACGTCAATTTGATAGGACCAGGTAACTAACAATGTGTTCCGTTCACCTCTCCCACAATGAAAATAAAAATCAATGACCTGCCGTATCAGCGATTTTACGCAATATTTCGAACAACAACAAAATCAAGTGATAACATTTATAGTAGGTATTTACAGTATATTTTTCCCTAGTTATATATTAAGAATCGAATGCTAGACTATTGACGTGATACAATACGATCGCAAACGGCGTGACCTCGGCTTGTAAACAGAACATCAAATTATTAGCAAGCCGTGAATCATCGTCATCGCTCTGAAAAACCGAATTGTGTTGTCTGCGAATTAAAATATAAATTGGAGTTAGTCTGTTGGCGATCGGGCGCCACGTAACACGTCTCCGCAAACAGGCGTCGATCGTTTAACTTCTAGTCAATCACGTAATTATCTCGCGACAAATAGGTATATTCCCTTCGTAGTGCTCCAATCAGACAGTCAACATAATTTCGTACGATATTGTACGCTCGTGACTTATTGTGTTGTGGTACATGTGAAAGTGCTACGACTTTCTACAATAAACTAGTGCGAAACTTGTCTAGTTATATGAATTAAGTACCTATTGATATAAGCGAGACTCAATCCACTTGGAGCATTAAATATAATGTAAGTAGTATCTACTCGTACAGTCGTAAACAAAGTCGGAAAGTTTAAATAATCAGAAGCTTTCAAACAACATTGAAGGATTTTAATGTTATAAGACACTATTAAACTTTTGATTAAGTTAGCAATCTACTCACTATACAACCTAGACAACCACTCACATAATAAAAATCTCTGCGTTTCCCTAAAAATAAAATACAAAAAGAGTTTAAAGTTATTAAATAACAATAGCTAGCTTCAGGAACCGTAGGAGGAAAATGGAAAATAATCAATTATTAATAGTATACCTTTAGGTATTCCATCAAGGTGACCCACATAGCACATCCTACATTATTTTATAGTTCCATCTTTATCTCTACTTCTACCGTAATATATACAAGGGCTCTACCTAACCACTGAATTAGTGTGCAGTAAAGGATTGCCTTGGGAGAACCCCAGCAGAACCCGCTCCACCACTCTACCATACTATCTCTTTATATTATAATGGTATAAAAATATCCTTTAATAAATTCCTGTCATACAAAGTAATCTCACTCAAAGAACCGTTTTCGAAGTCACGACACACGTCGACAGATGGACAAAGCGCAGATAAGATTTCACGAGAACAAAGCTACAACATCTGTGCACCGTCTGTCTGTGTTTTCATTATACACACAACAATCGAGATACATAAGTAATGTACGAATATGATATCATATTAGGCAATTTAGTAGGACCAATATTCATAATTATAATATTGTTTGGCTACGGAAAATCCGACCCTTAAATAACTACACACACGTGTTATCTGATACCATAAAATAACGGTCAATAGGACTATTTTGCAAATGTTGTTTTTCATTGTTCTGGGTGAAACAACATACCATATTGTTGGTTCGCCAAAAACACAGTTACAAAAAGAAATTGTTCAAACCATTGTTTCCCACTACTGTTATTTGTAAACGTGACCCGATACGTGTTTGGAGAAAATTTCATAATTGATGTAATATTCGATCCTAGGTAGTAATGTGACGTATTTGTTGTTTCCAGAGTTCGCTACGAGATGGGGGCGAGGTCCCGGGAGTTGATTCTGCTCCTGGCAGTGTGTGCGCTGGCACTTAGCGAGTCCGTCAACAAGGTCGCCGACGCCAAGAAGAAGGAAGACGCCGACAACTTCCTGTTCCAGTACGATGACTTCGACGCGGCTGATGACCAGGAAGTGCTGTACAATGAGAACCGACCGTGCCCAAGGGACTGCATATGCACTGTATCTCAAGGATACAGAACAGCCAAGTGCGATCGTCTTGAAATCGGTACACAGAAGTTCGGCGATGACATCACAGACCTTGTCATTGAAAACGCCGATCCAAAATTCCCTATTCAGTTGACAAACTATATCTTCAAGGAACTCGGTCTCCACCAGATCACAACAGTGAAGATTGTAAATAGCTCGATCGACTTTGTAGGACCTAAAGCATTCTACGGCCTTCCTAACCTGTATGCAGTTAATTTGTCGAACGATAGATTGAAGATTTTACACCCAGAAACATTCGTACATAACAAAAAATTAGTTCTGCTAACACTCGCAAATAATCCTCTTAAGTTCCCCGCCGCAGATTCTCAAGATTATTTCTTAAATACATCGTCAATTCAAGAGCTTGACATCTCTTACTGTAACATGAAGTACATCGCGGCCAACACATTCACGAACATGCCTGGTGTGATGTACCTGAACCTCGCAGGCAATAACCTGTCCAACATGGATCCTAACACATTCAAGAAGTTACTGGACTTGGAGGAGCTTGACCTGAGCGACAACGATATCAAATCGTTGCCAGATGACATCTTCTCAGAAAACAACGAACTCGCCACACTTCACATTTCAAGGAACCCTGTGGATACTGTATATGGACTGCAGATCTCAGACTTGCTAACTCTTAACGCAGGACAAACTAACATTAAATTCGTTGGACCCTCCATGTTCAACGGTATGACTTACATTGCCAATCTCAACCTCAGTGGCAACAACATTGAAAAGATCCACAATCAAGCATTCCACAAACTAGTAGAACTTAACTATCTCGACCTTTCTTTTAACGATCTTGATTTCATTTCCAACATTCTCATCAAAGAAAATATTGAATTAGATATCTTTAAAATCTCAAACAATCCCCAATTGAAACACTTACCCGCTGAAGGATTCGAGTGCTCTGTTGACCAATTTAACATTTACTTGTTCGACGCATCGCACTGCGGTCTGCAGGAGATTTACAACAATTCTTTGAAGTCTTTCTCAGCGTTATCTGTAGTCAATTTGTCTAATAACGAAATCAAATCTATTGGGACTAAAGTTTTCACAATGTGCCCCAAACTGGTTGAGATCAACCTTTCATTTAACCTACTCACAACATTGGACCCGAAAGTATTTGAGAAAAATAACGAACTGGGTAAATTGTACCTCCAAGGCAATCCATTGAAAGTACTAAACGCAGAAGTGTTCGTCCATACGCCAATGATTACATACCTAGACATGAGCCACGCCGAATTGACCTCACTATGGAAGGCAGACAAAAATCGCTCACCGACGCTACTTAGCAACTTGACATTCCTTAATGTTTCTAATAACCGTATCACTGAGATTAAACAGACTGAACTCGACCACTTAAACAAATTGAACGCATTGGATATCAGTAACAACCCGCTTGCATGCAGTCACGACTTTGAGAATCTTATGACTTGGTTAAGCAAACGGAAAGTGTCCCCTAACTCAAGCGGAAGCAGCAGCATCGCTAATCTAGCTAGAGACACGAAAGAAGACGACGTCGGCACTTACAGCTGGGAGTTCCTCACCCGCAAGACTTGTGGAACTGCGGTCGTACACGCCGTGGAGCCTCTGCCGCCCGTCTCTGATGAAGAGATTTGGGAGAGAATTGACACCGACCCTGAGGGTAATTTCGATTTGAAGAACACATTAGATGATGGTAGGGTGTCCTCTACAAAAGACTTTTCCTTAGATAATGACATGATTGATGATCAAGGCAAAGATGGCGAAGATGATGATGATGACGAAAACGCAGTGGATGACGACGAAGATGATGAGGACGAGGACGAGGACGACGCGAGTGAGGACTACGACTTAGAGGAGGACGATGTCGAACTGAAAGTTAAACTTATTGAGAAGAACGCGACGAAGCCGGTCCTCCCACAGATCAACGTCCCCACACCATTCACCGAGAATCGCACTTCAGTCTCGCTAAACGACGTTCAGATTAATATCAAGTTACTGGAAAACGAAATTAGTAAAGAGGAATCATCAGGCACTTTGTACTTGCAAGCGTCCACTAACGAGGAGGAGGAGCATACCCACTACGGATACTTGTGGCCGATTTCAATCGCCATTTTCGGAGCGCTGCTACTGCTCATTGCCATTGCTAAGGTCGTGATGTTGGTATGCACTAAGAGGACCAAGCAAGTTAGATATAACAGTGCCATAATTGCTGCGATGAGCCAGGCTGGTCGCACAAAGAAGGACTGTGGGCTCGTTTACCAGCAGCTGACGGAGGACTTGGCCAGCCCGGCTACACCCAAGCTCAGCCGCTACACGCCGCTGCACAGCGTCACGGTGAACGCATCCAACATGTCCTATGAGAGCAGTCCGTTCCACCACAGCAACATTGTGCCAGAGGCCGTTTGAGCCACACAGAACAAACTCGTACATATGTCAGAGTTAAAACTCTATAAGTACTAACAACTGCGTTAACTCTTACATAAGCAGTAAGTGATAGTTGTAAGCGCTAGTCACAGCCGAATACATATCTAACAAACATTTCTTAGTACAGTGCCTTTATGATCACTCTCGAACAATCGCGACAATGTTTTCAATCTAGCGCTTTCTGAATATTAAAGTAACAAATGAAGTCAAATTACAACAAATTAATTTAAGATTATACATATTATATATTATACAAATTAGTTGATAGGTTTATTTTATGTACTTAAAATTATTAAAAATTAAACACTAATCATTGTTGTTTACATTACCCGAAGTTTTGAAATGCTTCCAATCCTTTCCTCTTTTTTCTAATAAAATATGAAATGGAATAAGATGATATACTAAATAAAAAATTAAAGATGTGAATAACAGTAAATATTTATTTAAAATAACTTTGTAACAGCTTGATTTCTTTAAACTTTATGTTTTACGTATAAAAATAGTATTTCAACACTAGAAACTAACTACATTATCACCACAATATAGGTACTTACTAGATAATTACACAGATATCCGAAACCATACAGGATAAGAATTCTACCTCTAATTATATACAGGATGTTAGACTAAACAGAGGACGCATATTATAAGAGTGTAGTACTCATGAAAATAAGTACCTTCAAATCTTTTCTAGTGTCAAAGTCAAAGTCAAATCATTTATTTCAATTAGACCATTTGACCGTCACAAAAGAAAAATTTAATCTAGTTCCCCTTCCAAAAGGTAGTTTCGTATGGAGACAGTGTAAAAGTTGTCCCTTTTCATGACTACTACACTACCTTCAATTACGTCTCTCGTTTAACTACATATTATTGGCAACTTGGTGTACCTCAATAAATGGTAAGTGAATCTTCTAACAGTTTGGACAAATCCTCTTCAGTCTGCGGCAGCGGAGTCATGCTCAATAGACGTTTCTGGAACGAATGGTTTATTGTTAGTTAAATAAAACACTCGATCTTGCAATGGTAGTGTGGAATCAAGTAATAAAGATGTCGACATGACATGTCATTGCATATTCGAAAAACTTAATGACTAAATAATTGGCGAAACCTAATATAAGTACAGAGATACATCATGATGAATGTAAAAAATAATGATCTTTGAAAAACCAGCTAATCTCTTGTCTATTTTTTCTGTACAAAAAATTATCTCTTGTTTATTTTTTTCATGAAGATCATGCATTTTTGGCAAACAAAATTGATTTATGACTTGTGGTGACTGGTGATTAACGACCAATACTTAAACCACATACTGTGCCAAATATTAGGACCTTTTTTTTCAAAGTGAACCTTAGGGATCATTTGAAAAAAATGGTCCTAATATTATATACACGCTGAAATTTTAGTGCTTATTTTCCCAAAGCGAAATGATTTTGTTTTGGTAGTACAAACGATTAAAAAAAGTAAAAAAAAACGGCAGATTTAGAATTGTGGAAAACTAGCGACCTCGAACCAATAGTGATACAGCGCGAACGGCTGACTGCGCGAGGTCCTGTGTTAACTCAAAAAAAAAATTAAGAGAGGTCCTGTGTTAACAAAACACAATACTTACCTAAAAGTTATTCCGATATTCCCTTCACACTTTTACGGGTTTAGAACCGTTATAAGAGGAGTTGATGCATATTTGTTTTAAATTATTTGATAAATAAAAACCATTTTTATTTTTTAAGTTTAACTCTATGAATCGATAGTACTACTGAGGGGAAATCATTCTCCCGCGGGAAATGGACCATTTAGATTTCAGCTTGTATATCCTTCCTATCAGTGAAATATTTTTTTTAATCTGACTTTTAGAGATTTTATACAAATAAAAAACTTTTATCATCATCATCATCAGCCGGAAGACATGACCTTGACGATATCGTCGGTCCATCTGGTGGGAGACCTACCAACGCTGCGTCTTCCGGTTCGTGGTCGCCATTCGAGAACCTTTCTTGCCCATCGGTTATCGGTTCTTTGAGCGATGTGGCCTGCCCATTACCACCAAATACTTAATTTTTTTATAATATTTCCATACTTAATATTATAAATGCGAAAGTAACTCTCTGTTACGCTTTCACGTTGAAACGGCGGAACCCATTTTGATGAAATTTGGTATGAAAATGGCTTGAACATAGGAAGGACATAGGCTACTTTTTAATCAGCGACTTCGTCTGCATCCACTATAACCGACATTCACGCGGACGAAGTCGCGGGCAAAAGCTAGTTAGTAAATAAAGTATAGATTACCTGCGGCAATGCTCCTTTAACCAAATTAGGGATATCATCGCTAGTATATCCGAGTGTACTCAGTCCGTTTTCAATCTTCATTTTGTCCATATACTTGAGGATGGTGTCAGCCAGGACCGCACCGGCATCAGCTTCCTTAATATTCGAGACATCAGTGCCGAGAAGGTTGGCTGCTTCCAAATGCTTCGCAGGGTCGCTGGGGCCGGTGAAGCGGAACACAGCGGGCGCTGTCATCACGACGGATAGACCGTGTGGGATAATTGGCTCTGAACTAAAAAAGGGATTATTGTTATATATCAGCTTTTACAAGCCACAAGCTCCTCCTCACGATTAATTTTGTTTTTTTTCTACAGTAACACGGACTAGAAAAATACCGGACAAGTGCGAGTCGGACTCGCTCACCGAGGGTTCCGTCCAAATTTGTAGGTACGTATCCATTCTAATATTATAAATGAGAAACTAACTATGTCTGTGACGCTTTCACGATGAAACGGCTGAACGGATTTTGATGAAATTTGGTATGAAGATAGCTTGAACCCTGGGAAAGCACATAGGGTACTTTTTAAACCAAGACTTCGTCTGCATTCGCGATAACAGACATTCACACGGACCAAATCGCGGACAAAAGTTCGTTATAAATAAAGAATATATTTTTATGATTTAATTACAAATGTATAGTTTTCAGACTTTTCCCTGGAGTTATAGTATGAGACGATATTACTTGCCAAATTTCAGAGTTCTAATAAACTATATTTTAAACAATAAAATATAGTCTACTAGCTTTTGCCCGCGACTTTGTCCGCGTGAATGTCGGTTATCGCGGATGCAAGCAAAATCGCTGATTAAAAAGTAGCCTATGTCCTTCCCTAGGGTTCAAGCTATCTTTTATACCAAATTTCATCAAAATCGGTTCAGCCGTTTCATCGTGAAAGCGTAACAGACAGAGTTACTTTCGCATTTATAATATTAGTATGGAAGTATGGATTTGTATGGATAACACTGAGGAATAACGTAGCTTCCTATTAGTGAAATAATTTTTTGAATCGGACCAGTCGTTTTGAGATTAGCCCGAACGAACAAAAACTCAGCGCGGTTGAGGACTTTAATTTATAATATGTAGTGATTGATCTATCATTAAATTATATGCATGTTTTGTGCTCACTTTAAGGGGTTTGCTAAAATATATTGTATTTATATGTTGTTTTTCCCCTATAATAAAAAAACAATTTAATATAAGGTAAACCATTAAATAATTATAATCAGGAAAATTAAACTAGGTATACAACACCACAACCACAAAAACCACAGATGACAGGCACATTACAAATTAAAACGACATTAATTGAAAGATCACTTAGGTACAAACTGTCTGATGCAGTTGGTGATATCAAATCTGAGATTGTTTTAAGAAAATATATATTCTGCCGACCGAATTTCGGTCACAACGGCCAATCCCGCAAGTCCGACTTTGTACATTTGTGAATCTTTACATAGTATAAAACAAAGTCGGTCCCGCTGTCTGTACCTACGCTTAGCTCTTTTAAACTACGCAACGGATTTTAATGTAGTTTTCAGCAATACATAGAGTGATTCAAGAGGAAGGTATATATATATATACATATAGTTTGCACCTGTTTGTTTGTGGAGGTCCGATATGCAGTCGCTCCGTGTGAAACACTGGTATTCAGCTGCATCCGGTTAGACTGGAAGCCGACCCCAATATACTTGGGAAAAGGCCAGGCAGATGATGATAGTTTGCACTTACATTGCACCCGTAAGAAACCGGGGCAGGTCGCTAGTGAACTTTAAATAAATAAATCCCAATGAAGACTAGCCACATACGCAAGAGATATTTTAGTCGAGGGTGTGGGGAATACAGGTGCACAACCTCTTCCCTTATTCCCTAAGACTTTACGTAGTTTTCGAAATATACGGGTGCGTTACACCACCAATTTCTAAACTCCTAGCAGCTATACTCCCGTATCGGTATAGCTGCCTTATCCGTATAGCTGTCTAATCTTATTGTATACACAAACCTTTTTTACAGTCCGTTCAACCGATTTTGACTTATATTGCGTTGGTGGCATGACAAATGGCAACTGCAAAAAACAGTTGTTATTGTAACCACTTTTTTGCCTCTAATGTCATCCTTAAGCCTACGGAATAGAAGTCAAAATCGGATGAAGGGACTGTAAAAAAGGTTTGTGTAAATGTCTAATCGACATTTACACAAACCTTTTTTACAGTCCCTTTACAATAAGATTTTATTGTAAACGGAGTATAGGTACTAAGAAATTACTAATACTACTACATAAAAATGTCTAAATTAAATTATTCATAGCATTACTTACCCATAATCATTAGGCACAAATGACTTGACATTGCCTGCAATGGGGTACGCCAGTCCATGGCACAGATGTACCCCAGCGTTGCCGATGCCGACGCCAGCCATGGTAGCCGCCAGGTGCATGCATGAACGCGCCTCTATGTCATCAGGGTTGTACACCGAACGGGTGAAGAACTTTTGAAGCGTCTGAGGAACAGATATAAGAATTGGTAACAGGTAAGAACCCAAGCTAGAAGGTTGAACCTCCTTTATGATTCCGTACAACTTAAAGAAGGTTTGAATACTGCGGTTCAATCATCAAGGCCTACCTGTTAGATACTAACTCTTTTATCGGCGACCCCGACTATCCCAAAGGACGTTGCTACCGAACTTGGTCCCTTTTACATATTTGTGTTTGGGGGGATTCCCAATTTACTAGATCAAAGAGATATTGCGAAACAGTTTAGGATTTTAGGGATGTCCATGTCTCATTTTTATTGGTCTAACATGCTATAGTCAGGTATGTCAATAGTAATAAATATGCAGATCTTGCGCTCATAAAATTTACTACCTACATGCGTCAATGCCACCTGACGTGTTTGTCCCAGAAAATTTAAGGTGGTAATACTATTCAAATAAGCACTGCCATTGAGTGCTAAACAAAGTTATAATAATTATACTATCAGACAACACAAATTAATAACAAATTACATCCTCCATTTGGTAGCAATAGTAGCAGATCTTTACATGATGTGTTACGTCAATTCAGTTATTCGGTTATTCCTTTCAAACCGGTCTCACTAATTACATCGCTGACCAAAATGTTTTTGAAATGAATCATTATTTAATATACAAATAATATATAACTATACGATAAATCATTCGGCAACTTGGCTGACATATGACTAACCTGTGTGTCATGCAATTGAAAATGCATTTGGCTTGAGGAAGGAAAAACATTGGATACCTAATGTAATCTGTACATGGAAATAGCTGGAAAACAAAATTCCAGTTTCATGTTGTGAATAAATCTACATATTACATATTTATACAATGAGATTGTATATTTTTAAGTAATTTAAAAGCTTTTGCTTGTTCAGGCTATGGTCCACTAAGGTTGGAAATAGCGACAAGCTGGCGTCAATCTAGAGTAGTAACATTGACTCGAAAATCACAGCCGACACAGTTATCTACAGGTAAAGTAATGTCGAATACGACAGGTATATGAACAAATCATCACATGATGACGAAACCGATTTGTTAAATATGATGCAACGACAATGCACGTCATATTATATTCATTATGCAATCCCTGATCAGCACGTGCTTGTATTGCTATTCTAAAATAGGACTCCTTTGATGGTGGTAGGAAAGTTTTGGAAAATTGTGACAACTGTCGCGCAACTACCTCAGGAACGGTCTCCGTTAAGCGGTCAGGTTATAGGAACAAGTGTAGGGTTGAGGAATTAGTGCTAGCTTTACCTACCTACTCTTGTTGTATTAATACCTAAAATGATTTACTTTACTTATAGGTAAACTCATTAAGAGAATTACAGCTACCTACTTGAGTACTCCGATGTTTTCACAATACAAAACGATAATGTATTAACAGTGAATGACATCCAGTTGTATAGTTTCCTTAGTAGCATATCTTGAAAATGATAAAAAAAAACCAAGGGCGTCGTCAAGGGCGGGGTAGGTAGGGGCCGCTGCCCCCTCCCCCCCCCCCCTAGAGATTCCAAAAGATTCATGTGCTTTTGGCGGCTATATTTCAAATTCATACTTTTCCCATCCACCATATATTAACTTGCCGCCCCCTAGGCCATCAGCTGGCGAGTCCTGGCGACGCCCATGAAAAAAACTTAGTCGCAATTTGACATACCTGTAAGCAGAATCTGGCCCAAACGTCTGAAATAGGGTTGCTGCCTTGATACGTCGGTCTCAGCGCCGGATTGGCCGGCGCCGGTCCTCTCTCACTGTACGGCACTGCCGTGAAGCTCTCCAACGCATGACAGAATATATCGAAACCAGAGTAGTTGGTCACCTAAAAGTTCATGAATAGTTATTATAAAAGTTTGAAGAAAACGCGAGCTTCAATTCTCTGGTCGCTTGGATACTGTCGCGATTTTCGACTTTATTTTAACTGTTGTAAAGTTAATATTTACGGCACTGATTTACGGTTCGCCAAGTGTGCACCAGAAATAATCAGAAATTCAATGCATCATCTAATTGACACTTGTGGAGGTTACAAAGGCAATCGCTCCATGTAAAACATTGCAATGCTGCAGCCGAACCCAACGTAGCTGGGAAAAAGGCTAGGCAGATGATGATCGAATTGACATTCATCTTTCGAAGTAATAGATTTCTGACAACTCATGGACAATGGTTTAAAAAAAAAAAAAAGACGTTGCTCCTGTCTATGAATTTATCCAGTATCGTTTACAAACATATAAAGTCACATACACAAACAAGCAGACCCGGAAAAACTACCTGTACCATACAAGTATTTGTTCCGTCCGGAAACCGAACCCACGACACGCAGCGGAGAAGCCATTTTTACTGCGCTAACGGTATCGTCACTCATTCGCCCTTTGCACAGTATACACACACCCATACCCATACCCATACCCATTTCGTTGCGGGATTCAAGACAGCTGTTGTAATGTTTCTCCGGGACTCGTCGAGCTTCATTGCCTCAACGCTTTTCTCATGGTCGCCACTGTTGATTCTGGCTTTCAGAAGTTACAATAGTTTGGGAATAGTGTGGCGGGCATGTCCCATAAAAACCAAAACACCCATACCCATATCAGATAATTGTAATTATGTACCTACCTTCTCGGGCATCGTAAGAGTATGGAGAGGGTCAATCATAGCCAGAATCGGTCGTAGGGCTCCGTGTGAGATACCAGTCTTGGCGTGGATCGACTCATAGTCGAAGATACTTACTCCCGTCGTCTCGCTGCCTGTACCGCTTGTTGTCGGTACTGAAATAGTATACTTAGTTTAGTAATTTTAATTCATTGATGTACAGAAAACCTAGATGGACAATTCTTTGCTACAATATCACAATAAATAGTCCCGAGTACGGGTCAAATAAAAAAAACGAATTTAAATCAATTCCGACCTTATGCCCTTCACATTAAAGACATTTTTAAATACTTTAAACAAATGGAATGAGTGCACATTATCACATTGTGCGCTAGTTTTTTGAGGGCGTTTTTGAATCACTGTATGTATCTTGGTTTCTTGTATATCAATGTGTAAATTAGGCATTTTAATAAATCTTGTAGGTATATGAGATTAAGGAAAATAAGGTTATGACCTAGTTGATTACATTATTGCAGTATGTGGGATAAGAAACCGCAACAAGTAATTTCTTAAACACCTCATAGATGGCGCACAGCAATGGTTTAATTAGCTAGCCACAGATGGCACTGATATAATATCAGTAAAGCCAATTGAGGTCAGATAAACCAAATCTAGGAAGATAAAAGGCAAAAATAGTGGAGCCATAGGAAAAAGTAACAGCCTTGTAGTCAATGGTAATAGAGTGTGTGAATAGTGAGAATACTTAATAGCTATTAGTGCAAACAGGTGGTTGCTGCCAAGTGCTGCACTCTACTGTAACAAAGTAACAAACTTGTTACTTACTAGCAATCATAGGTTTCAAATGGACATTGACAGGCTTCCCTTTGCCCACAGGTGCGTTGACATAGTCCAAGAGGTCGGCGTCAGGGTCCGAAGCATACAAATTAGCTGCTTTGCAAGTGTCCATAACAGAACCACCACCGACTGCCACGAAACTATCAAAGTCATGCTCCTTCGCGAATGCTATTGCTTCTTTGAAACTGTGGAAGGAGTTGCCATGTATAAATATTGGCTTATATAAGTAAAATGTTTGTAAAAGAAGATTCACAAGACTTCCAGTTTTTCAGTCGGACAACTTAAATTGATAATAGCTAGTCTACCAGCAAGTAACAGGAAGTTGTTTCAAATGGATTTTTTTTAATTTTGTCTCACTACAAAGTGCTGGCTTATCCACTATTTTTAATTTAAGCAGTATTTTTTTAAACTTACCTTGTGTCTGTAGGCTCAACACGGACTCTATCAAACACTTTATAGTTGACTCCATTCCTTGTAAGTGAGTCAAGTGTAGCCTTCACGGGGTTCAAGGACACAATGTTAGGATCAGTCATCACACATACATTCTTTGAGTTCATGTTGACCAAATCCTGGCCAACTTCTCGTGTCACTCCCAAGCCATATCGTACAGTAGAACATTTTATCTACAAAAATATACAAATCAGCACAGGCTCAGAGTTTAACTTTAATAACTTTATCGGCTTCTGCGTAGACATTAGGTTAATGCAAGGTCCTAAACCATCCCACAGGAACATAATTGGAATAAATGTATTATAAACTAGTTGACCCGACAGACGTTGTCCTGTCCCTATCTATCTATTCTACCTGCCCCTACCTACCCTACACCACGTACTATCGTGGACACACCCGCCTGACCACCACTAAGTTCACAAAAGATGGAAGCGCTCTCTAGCCCGCCCCGTTGACTTCGCAGGCGCCGAGGGAATTTTTTTTTAACTGAGCAGGCGGAAAAGTCCGCTGTAAGTAAGGTAGGTACCTTACCTACCTTACCCTACCCTACCTACCTACTCTACCCTACCTACTTACCCTACCCTACCAACCTACCTACCTACCTGAAATTTTCTTGTATACAAACCTTCTCCTGACAATAACGAACACAATAAAAAAGAATTATCCAATTTGGTCTAGCCGTTCGCAAGGTATGCGCTTACATACATTTTGGCGATTCATTTTTATATATATAGATATATACATTTAAGTGGAAAAGAGTAACAAAATAAACATATTTACATCCATCCATCGTCACAAACTTTTGCATTTATAACAGACTAGCGACCCGACCCGGCGCGGCCCGGAAAAAATCTTTTTGTGTTGGATAGTCCATTTACCGAGGAAGGCTATAATAGCCTTTCTCGGTAAATGGACTATCCAACACAAAAAGAATTTTTCAATTTGAACCAGTAGATCCTGAGATTAGCGCGTTCAACCAAACAAACAAACAAACTCTTCAGCTTTATAATATTACTATAGATATAAGAAGGGAGTATTGATAGGAAGCAGTAGTTCGTGTTACAGAAAACCATTGCCATAGAATTCTATTAAAGGAAAAAGAAAAAGGAACCTTTAGATTTAACATTTAAAGTTATAAAAAGGATAAAGTAATCTACAACAAAACATGTTATATAACAACTGATTAAAGTATAACAACAAAATCCGAATAAAGTGATAACACCGATAACACTCATATTTTCATTCATTTTTTTTAAACATAAATATTAGGTCCCTAAATATTTATTCTATACATCCCCATATTCCCATTTCACGGCATCACGCGTGAACGGCTGGACTAATTTCGCAAATTCTTTTTTTGTTGTGTTTGTTAGTGTAAGGAGAAGAAAATGAAACAAAAAACTAAGAAAGTAGCATGAAACATTCAAATAATCAACAAAAACCATAAAAAATTACATAGATGACTTAATTATATATTCACCAAAAAATTATATGTTATAGATGATGTAATAGTTTCATAATTTTTTTAAGGATTGGCACAATTAGCGTATGTAGGGTATGTAGGGTATGTAGGGTAGGTAGGGTAGATAGGCAGGTAGGTAGGTAGATAGGGACAGGACAATGTCTGTCGGGCCAGCTAGTATTACTAAAATAATATATAGTGTCTGTTTGTAATATCAAAATAACATCTTTTAACATGCATACTTATGAAAGCATATACAGTACCCATATCAAAAAACCATTTTTTTTTCTCTCTGTTTGTCCCGGCTAATCTCTGAAATGGCTGGACCGATTATGACGGGACTTTCACTGGCAGATAGCAGATGTTATAAGGAGTAACTTAGGCTACTTTGCTTTTAGAAAAAAATTAGGGTTCCAAGCAGAAAAAAATTAAACCCCACTGATAACCGACAATCACACTGACGAAGACGTGGGCATCAGCTAGTTTAAGATTAAAAGTAAACTTACTTCAAAAGCATAGTCCTTCAGTGGCGTAGCATTTGATACTTGAAAGTTACCCTTGTTGCCATGAGCTGGGCACTGACATCTAGAAGAATAAAAGATCAGAAGGAAATAATATTTACAGCAAAACAAATCACATGCAAACTTAACAAACAATTAGATCTTAGAAATATGAACTTACGACGCAACATTGATCGTCCTTAGTAAATCGAACACTCTTTTACGGTTGCCCATCTCGTCGTGACCTTCGTGACTGAAATACTGAATCCGATAAAACACTCACTCGAAATATTTATTATGGACTTTTATCTCGTAGCTTATCACATGAATACACGTTTCGCCTGACAAGACAACCGTATTTATTTAGGTTTATTCAGGAATCTGACTATATGAATGATGAGCGAATTACTGGGTTGCTTTTAATATTTAACCGTTTTCTGATAACCCGTATCTATTATTATGACCTAAACCTTACTTATAATTTATATTTACATGGCTTTACGTAATCATTTTATTGATAAAGATTGTAAAAAAGTATTTCTATTTTGTAAACAAAAATTAAGAACTCCCGCACTTTGACGCCTGTCAACTGTCAAGTGCCTCTGTCAGTGTCAAAGTTAAAAGTTAAAATGAAATTATGAAATGTGTCATTCGTTCAGAAAATATATGAAGACCTGTCATTATCTACAATATCTACTTATTCTTTGTAATCTTAAAATAAATAGTATATACTACTCAAAACAAAATAAGGGCCACGAGGTATTTTTTCATTTTGGTGTAATTTATTAAACATTTACTTATTGAAAGTAGTAAAATATTGAGTATACAAACTCTTTGATACCTAAACTTTTTAATATTGTAGTATTCATCTATTTTTGAAAATTTTGATTCCATTTTCTTTGACGATTTGCTTTCCTTAGCTTCTTGGTCTATTAGAAATTATCAGAGTTCATTGATATCTCGAGTCAGAAACATCTTTTGCATTATGCCACAAGCACGCAGGCGTCATATCATATGGACTCGCTGACAGCAACCAGAGCCGTTACGATGATTGATCGCACAACGACGGCCCTGCAAAATCGTTTACGGCTGACAACGGGTACTCGTGTCAGTGACCAAACTATTCGTAATCGATTGCATGAAGACCAGCGTCCAGCAGGCTAGGCTTCAAGTCCGTGTTCCATTAACCAGAAATCATCGTGCAAATCGTTTAAGATTTTCCCGTCAACATTTGGACTGGGATGGGACATAAACCAATGGGGCATGGTGCTCTTCACAGACGAATGCAAAGTTAATTTTTTTAACGACGATCGGCGTATTAGATTATGGAGAAGACGCGGCGAGAGATTTTTAGAAGCCTGCATCCATGAAGTCGATCGTTTTGGTGGTCCAAATGTAATGGATTTGGGGCGGGATAAGCTTACACGGCAAAACTAAGCTCGCTATTTTAAATGAGGGTACTGTTACTGCTCAGCGGTATATTGAGGAAGTTGTCAGACCACATGTGATCCCATTTGCACAGCGAGCGGGTCCTGGATTCATCTTGATGCAAGACAATGCTCGTGCACTCACGGCTCAAGCGACTCGGTTTGTACTGTGAAGACTCTCAAATTCAAGTCTTGCCGTGGCCGGCAAACAGTCCGGACTTAAATCCAATAGAGCACATGTGGGATCAGTTGAAACGAAGAGTTACAGACGGTGATTAGGAAATCCACAACCAACAGCAACTCATCAACGCTGTGAAAAGGACCTGGGAAGAGATTCCAATGGAAAATGTCAGGCATTTGATTGAGAGCATGCACACCAGGCTTCAGGAGTGCGTAGCTAAACGAGGGGGGCATACCTGTTACTAAAAGATGAGCATGGAGTATTTTCTATTGTTTTCAGTAACTTTACGTTGTTTTTATTTCTAAACTAAAATGTGTTTTTTCTTTCAAAAGCAAATAATTTTTTAATCATTATTATTTGAATAAATTTATTGGTCTACATGGTAAAAACAACATTAGTTTTTATTATGGAGACAAATATATATTGGTTTTATTATTTTCAACGTAATATTTTTTTATTATGACGTTCAAAAGTGCCTTTTTAATGGTACAGACAAAATACCTTGTGGCCCTTATTTTGTTTTGAGTAGTATATAAAAATCTTCTGTGCGTGTGTATGAAAGTGAACTCCTTCTAAACGGCTGGACCGATTTCGATGAAATATTTTTTATGGTATAGATTGAGAACAACGGATTAACTCACTGTGTTGTCGGGTTCGTCCGACTAGTTTCGACGAACCCGACAACACAGTGAGTTAATCCGTTCTCAATCTATAATATTTTCTATGTTTTCCCGTGGATTCGAGAATGGTTTAGATTCACAATTGGACCCGGTAGGTGGCGCTGTAGTCGGTTTATTTTTTTCAGGGCAGGACAACGTCTGGCGGGCCAGCTACCTAGTGTCTTTATAATATCTTCTAGAAAAAAATCTTTCTATATAATAAAAATGAATCGTTGTTCGTTAGTCTCGCTTAAACTCTAGAACGGCTGGACCAATTTGGCTAATTTTGGTCTTGAAATATTAGAGTCCTTTTCAGCACGCGTAGCATGACCACGCTATGTCTACGGACGTACGGGGCGTAAGGCTGGTTTTAGTCTTACGCTGACGGCACGCGCACCGTCAGCGCTGATGGCCGAGATATATGAACTTCTAGGAAGCGTTTTTGACTGACGCGTAGCTATCAGCGCGCACGGTGGTCAGCGCTGACAGCTACGCGGCCGTACGCGTCGCGCGTCAGCCCCGCGTAGCTGTCAGCGCTGACAAATTGACAATCGCACGAGCGCCCAGCGTTGCCAACTCTACGTCTTTTTACGTAGATCTACGAACTTCAGGCGTTTTCTGAAAACCTACGAACTTCATTCACAGAATCTACGTATTTTCTATCAAATTG
Source organism: Charanyca ferruginea (assembly GCA_947361185.1). Classification (NCBI taxonomy): domain Eukaryota; kingdom Metazoa; phylum Arthropoda; class Insecta; order Lepidoptera; family Noctuidae; genus Charanyca; species Charanyca ferruginea. The sequence continues at coordinate 21,047,295 of OX376058.1, read as the reverse complement.
TACAAACTGGTAAAATAACATAACTCATTAGGCTGAATGGGCATAACTTCCTTTTCATTTGCGAAAAAAGTTTATTATCGTTCCGTTTCATACTAAATCAGATCAAAAATCGCTTCCGCTTTAAAGATGAGCACAAAGGCTGAAAAACTCATGGTATACAAGCCCTGACACATTGCTGGACCCAAATCCAAAAAGTTTATTATCGTTCCGTTTCATACTAAATCAAATCAAAAATCGCTTCCGCTTTAAAGATGAGCACAGACAAAGGCTGAAAAGCTCATGGTATACAAGCCCTGACACATTGCTGGATCCAAATCCAAAACGTTCTGATAACTAGTCGAGCAGTTTTGTAAGTTTAGTCGAGTCGATTCATTTTGTTCTATTTTTTCTTCGGGTACGGAATCCTCAAAAATAAATTCGGGAATACAAAGGATCATGGCAGGATTTGTATAGCTCAGTTGGGGCTAATGTTTCCAGGTATTTATTTTCTCATTAATTATTTATTTTTTTATTTATGGGTCGAGTCTGCTGCTCTTTAACGTTTTGATTTAATTTGCTTAATTTTCAGGTTTATGTCCAACAAATTTGACGGATTACACAGGAAATGGAGGACTCTAAAAATTACAAATCTTCCATTTGAAGAAGAACAGTTAGCAGACGAGTTTAGGCATCATAATTCAAAAATAAGAAAGGGTGATTCGTCTCAAATGTTTCCTAAATTTTGACCCAATTTGCACAAAATTTATTAATATGCCACATAACAGTGCCAATGTCGATCGACTGTTTTCTGTGATCAATTTAATGAAAACCAACACTCGTTTTATTCAATTTTACCTACCCCACCCTCTTCATTTTACTCGGAAAAAAAGTACGTAGATCTACGAACTTTTCGGACGTAAATTTTACTAATTCTACGTAATTTTCTAATATGGGCTACGTCTTTTTCAAAATCCTAGTTGGCAACACTGCGAGCGCCTCTGCTTTCAATGAGCGTTTTAGTGTCGAGCGGAGCGGACGTCGTCAGCGTGTACAGCAAAGAGTTGGTGTACAGTCATGGCGAATCGCGAAGTGGATACAGGTCGAGTTATCGATGAGGTACGCCTGAGGAAGAAATTGTGGGATGCATCCGATCCACTCTACAAAAATAGAGATGCAAGAAACAAAGCCTGGGAGGATATTGTAGACACATTGTTCGAAAATATTTCAGGAGAAGAAAAACAACAACTTGGTTTGTTTACTTTCTTATTTTATTATCTGAATACCTACACTACAGGACAAAGTCTTTTTAAGTTAAAATATACACGAATCTTGCCAGGGCACGCTTCCAATAGGGCTCACAAAGTACTCAGCAAAATGTTCTCGCAGAGCGTGTCCAGACCTGTTTGTAGGTACAGTTGGCAAGTCTACCATACCCTCAATTGTAAGTGTGTCTTCAATACGATAACCATCGCGAATTCTTATAAAGTTATGCAATATGCAGCATGCTTTAACTATATTCTTTGTAACATCAAAACTCACATTAATAGGTGTATGAAACACTCTGAACTTGTTTGACATTATACCAAATGTCGATTCTATGTACCGTCTACTGCGGCTCAGTCTATAATTATTTTTTTTTTTCTTGTGGGTCATATTGGATCGTATTCGTGCATATGGCTTCAAAATTTTATTTGATATTCCAAAAGCACCATCACCCACAATTACATGTTCAACTGGAGTATTTGTTCCAGGCAGTGTCTTCGGTCCTGGAATATTTAAAGTATTTTGTTCAAGGCTCCTGTATAGTGTACTGTTTTGGAATATAGTCGAGTCCGAGTTTTTCCCATATGTTCCAATGTTTACATATGTAAAACAATAATCTGCATCGCACATAGCTAGCAGAACTATGGAGTAAAAATTTTTATAGTTGTAGAATATTGATCCACCACCAGTTGGATTTACGATTCGGATGTGCTTGCCATCAATAGCTCCGATGCAATTTGGAAAGTTGGTCTTTTGTAGAAAACCGTTAGCAATATTTTGCCACATATCAGGTGTATTTGATGGTATGCATTCATGGTGTAGTGTTTCCCATATTACTTTACACACTTCGTCCACGATCTTACAAATTGTTGTGTTTCCCATCCTAAATGAATACTGCAAATCTGTATATGTTCGGCCCGTAGCAAGAAATCTGAAAATAAAAAGTTTTTATTATTTCAGGAAAAGTAGTTCAACAAAGGTGGAAAACAACCCGGGATGCATTTTTTAGAACAAAGAACGCAACTAAAGAAACGCCTTCTGGAAGTGCTGCACCAAAATACAAAAAGTACATACACCAAGAGACAGTGGAATACGGGGGTGGCTCGTGCATGTTCTGGGGCGGCATGTCAATCGACGGTAAAACGAACCTTGTGTGTGTTTCTCGGACTGGAAGTGCTCGCGGGCAAGGGTCGCTGACTGCTGCTCAGTACATAACAGAGATCTTAGAGGAGCAGGTTGTCCCTTATGCGGGTTTTGTTGGCAGTGGGTTCACGTTAATGCACGATAACGCCCGTTGTCACACCGCTTTAATTGTAAGAGACTACCTGCAAGAAGTTGGCATCCCTGTTATGCGCTGGCCGGCGCGAAGTACAGACCTGAACCCTATTGAGCACCTTTGGGATGAACTGAAACGGCGAGTACGGGCACGAAATCCTGCCCCTACCACTCCAAGACCTTCAAGATGCCGTTGTTGCAGAATGGGACAACATTCCACAAGAGACTGTTGTCACATTAATAAGGTCCATGAGAGAACGCATGGAAGCAGTCATCAGGGCTAGGGGGGGTAACACTAGGTTTTAAGTTAGTTTTAAGGACTTTGTTGTAATTTTTGCTGATAAAATAAAATTTAACTTTTTAATCATTTGCATTAGCTTGCTTTTTTTTATTCCCTGGTAAACAAAAAACCAAATCCATTGATTTATTCTGAAATTTAAATAAATTGCCTTTCCAATTATACCTTATAGTCATATGTTTATCATTGATTAATAGGGTTAAAATCACAGAACATTTATACCCGTCAGGGTATAAATGTTCTGTGGTTAAAATGACTTTGAAGGGAATTCTTAAAGAGGTGCGATTTTTGTGACGCCGAGTGTATATTATGACGAATTAAGCTTCCTAGCTCCAACAGTTGAGAATGAAGTTGACGAATCTTCCCTTCCCTCACCCCCATTAAATATAGATAATACATTGGATAGTATGGTATATTCAGAAAATCGAGATTCTGATATTATATTAACGCAGCAACAGCAAGTTTTTTCAAACACTCAACAAGGTGAGCAGAATGACCGTGGTGTTGATTCAGCATCATCACAAAAACCTTGGCTGGAAAAGAGAAAAAGAAGGGCCCGAAAACAAATCCAGAAAGTTCTTCATTTGAAAAAGAATTATTAACTTTATTAAGTAACCAAACCCCAGATCTTGCCGCTGACGACCTTGCTTTTTTCGCTTCTCTGGGTCCAATTTTAAAAAGTTTTTATGTAGGACAAAAGCTGGAGTTTAGATCAAGAGTGTTGCGCGAAGCCACGGATATTCGAAATTGCAACAGATCAAATAGCTCAAATAGCTCTTACTCCAATGATGGAAGGTCTACACTCGACACGTATACATCATCATACAATTATCAGACTAGCTTACCCACGGTACGAAACCAATGATGCGACTCCAGGTTACTCTGGTTATCAAACAGCGAGACGTACTGATGAATAATTATATTATGTTTAATTACTAATAATATATAATTTGTTTTTTTTTTGTCTTACAATATGAAACATTGTAATAATAAATATGTTGTTTTCTTACCTATACTTGACTATGATTATACATAAGGATAAAACGAATAAATATGTTTTTTTCTTACCTTAAAGTCACCATTAGTCGTTCAATCGGTGGTATAGGCACGATTCGTAAGCTGCAATGGACCAGTTTATCCTGCATCTTTGCCAGTAATTCGTCAAAGGTTCTAGTTGACATTCGAAAGTAATTAAAGAATTTACTTTCGTCAGCCCTCAAAGTGCCATATAACATGACAAAGTCTCCTGCAGCGGCTCTCTGCTCTATTAATGGATGAACATGGAGTCTTCGTCGTCGCCGGTTTTTATTTTTTTGGGATAGATAGTACAAAGCAGCAATAATTAATACACTCCGCATTTTGGTCGTCGTCTGTACAGAAAGGCGGTCAGTACGAGACTAAAACGAGTCACGCTGAGCCTCAGCGCTGACAAACTACGCGCTGAGCTATGAGCGCTGACGGTGAGCGTGAGACTAAAACCAGCCTAACTGCCGCCGTATCAATGATGGGGCCCCCGGGCTGCAGGTGCCCCAACGTGCATAAGCAAAATTTCATAAAATATTAAGTACGCACAATCTCACTGAAACTTAGGTCGTTCGCTTAGAGCTTTTATTTTAAGTAATTATTTCTATGCCTTTTTTGCAAGAAACAGTGTTTAGCAACCTTTTAAGGGCGGGGGGGGGGGACCTAAGCATTTTGCTGACGTTTGAACTTTTTGCTTCCGTTATTATAGTTCTGTCTGTGTATGAACTACTACAAGCTGTAATGCTGGAAACAATAAAATAAACTTTATTCTTTTATACAAAAAGATACCCCGCTTTTGGATTTCAACAACAAGGGCCCCCCGACAAATTTTGATACAGAGCCTTTCTAAGGAAAGCTACGCCATTGGTACTTATATAAAATTACGAACAAAAGGGTATGTGTATGGACAGGACAACGTCTGTCGGGTTAGTTAGTAATAAATAAACTAAAATACATAACAAGACTGCATACAGACGTGACAAAAGCCATTACAGTTTGACTTGGATACATTTGCAACCCCAGGGATATTCTTTATCTCATTAGTTTTGTTTTGTCCTTTGCTTACATTTACCTACTAAAGTCGTTGCAGATGCAGAGTTTAAAATCACTCACAATGTTGTCTTAAAAATAGATCTGCCATCCTGCCGCATAAAGCCAGTTCATAGCTCAATGATTAGAAATAGATGGTTGGTATTAGATATTTTTAAAACGTGATTACTAAAATCCGTCATTAAAAACAATATTTTGAATTTTAGTTAATTTAAATTTTCTTATTGCTTCCAACACGTTCAATAAGATGACCCTTCACTAATTTGTGTTTAATTTTATTTTATTTAGTTTTGATGTTATCTTGTTTTTACTTTTAGCATTTTAGCAGCTCTGTCGCTATGTATACAATAGGGTATTACACCCATTTTTTAAAAGTGTCTCAATGAAATTCTGTAGTGCTAATATGCCACCAAAAAAAACACAAAATTTTTATTCAATCGATAGGTGCCATAAAAATGCATCTAAATTTTAAATTTTCAAATTTCGCGCGTAGTTTGACGAAAACGCCTCTTAGTGGACGCCAATATGGCGTCCACTGTTTTGGAGGCGCCCAGCGTAAATGACGTCAGTTCGTTTTGTATCAAATGAGCTCATATTAAATATGATAATTGTGTATCATTTAAAAATAATTAATAGTATATTTTGTAATAGGTGTAATAATGAAAAAATTACGTCAGTTACAAAAATAATAAAAGTACAAAGCCTATAATACGCCAATCGGTTGACTGACAGTTGACAATTTTTTGTTTACACAGCCGTACGGCGTAATAACATGGCCGCTACTATTTCACGGTGTTTTATAACAGATTAAAAATACTGAAAACTTTGAATTGAATTTAAAAAATGGTTTTGTTGTTTTATGAACAAAAACTTACATTTTCTGACTGCTTATGCATAAACTGTCTCAATAACATAGTTATAGATTTTTTCTCGGATAGAGTAAAATACCCTATTGTGAATGTTATGTATACCTATAATTGGTGTATATGGTCAGGTGGGCAACAGTGAACCACAAAAAATTCAAAGTTGTGTCATGTACTCAAATTCAAAGTTATCGTTTTCTTTTCTCATACATACCATTTAGTGTCTAATGGACTTAAGGTTTCTTTACAAATTTAAGCTCAAAAACTGACAGGTTAGACATTATTAAGTGTTTTAAAAAAAATGGGAATTGGTTCACTGTGTACACTCTTTGGTACACACTGATCCATGATGAAGCTCACAGTGAACCACCGTTGGACACAGTGAACCATATCAGAATAAAACGAAGTTAAGTTATATTTTAACTGGACTAATAGGGGTAAATCGGCCATCAATCAAAAATTCATCATTAAAACAAAGTTTTTTCATTTATTCAAGAAGGTTTATTGCTTATAATGTCAAGAAAAAACAAAAAATAGAATTATAACTTAATCACGATAACATACACAGCACATGTATTTAGAAATAACTGTTAAGTTGGTATACAAAACCTTTAAATTTCTGTAGAACAGTAACGTAACATAAAATATAATATTCCATAGCCCCCCAATCTTTCTTTTCACTGCCTTAGTTCGACCCATCCTGAAGCAAAAAAGTTGTATCTATTTAACTAATCTGACGTTGAACTTTGGTACACAATGAACCATGAAGCGGTACACACTGAACCACGGTTCACTGTGTACCCTGCAATACTGAGTCACTGTATACCACCTACATTATTTGACATTTGATGTTGAAAAAACGCAATTGATCAAGGAATATGTTTAAAACATAATAACCATATTATTGCTAGATAGTGACTTAACATGTATATAAAATATGGTACGAAAAGCTCAGAAAACACGACTTTGAAGACGAAAAGCAAAACTTACCTATTTTTTACTTTTTGCGCGGGAAAACACAAATCGTTGTACCACACGACCGCTTACAACGGGCGCTCGCCCTCAACTGGGGAGTGAGGGAGACGTAACGAAACACGTTGCTACGTGTCGGTTTCATGATCCGGTAACTACTAGTTTTGAATATAATAATACTGATTCTCTGTGTACCACTGGCTCACTGTAGCCCACCTGACCTACATTAGAAGTAACGCACTACTTAACTGTTAACCAATGTTGAATGTATATGCTGTTGGTGTACTTTATTGAATAAATAAATAAATACATTTTGAATATTAGTTAATTTAGGGAACTGGTTGGAGACTACTGCTGCGCCAGCTTTTGCTGCACAATATTGTCGGCGCGCACGGCGTTGTCGATGATCTGTCGGCGTTGGCGCGAGAGGCCTCGGAAATAAATAAAATCCAAAGTAGACATCCAAGTGATGTATTAATAAATTCATACAGATTTCGTTCACATAATACACAATAGAAAAAACTATTTCAACTACAATTTCATAAAGAATAAAACATCTTACACGCTATTAGCATCATTTGGTTACATAACTTCAAGTAACGTACTGACAGGCTAAAATGGCATTAAAATATTTCATCACAATTAGATTTCACAATATATTAATAAATAAATATAAGACGAAAGAATATAAAACAGGTTTCACATTTACTTAAATAATATCTCGAAATAATTTTATGTATAACTTATAATTCTTTTACACATTTACGAACTAATAGGTAAAATATCTATTTACACGACTGCAGTGTTGCTATAACTACATGCGAAATTCATTCATGGCAACAATTATAATCATCACAATTTACAGATTCTTTCATAAGAAAAAAATCTGGTACCTACTTTGAATCATGCGATTCAAATGTGGGACTATGCACGCAAAGATATGATCACAAAATATGATATACAAATTCTAAAATGTATTGCTATTATATGGGTAATCAAATGTAAGTGTAGTTCGCTCACTTTAGTTAATACTAATGTATGGCAACGCGCGCAGTATGTAGGTAACTATATCGTATATAGGTATTAGCAGTGTCATTATTACTACCTATGATTAAAAGTGATTGTTTAAGAACTTAATATTATACAGAAAAACTACGATTATAAATATGGGAATGTGTAGTTGTGAGTACATGGTATCTGCTATACCGCAACGAAGAAGAAATAATGAAAATATATTTTAATTACATTTGTTTCTTAAATTATCTTCCGCCGTCTTACAAACGCGAATACCTATTGCTATTATTACGACACTTTCATCTATTAAAATGTGGAAATTGTTAAAATTTAACATGTAACAACAAGTTTCGGTGTTCATCATCACTTGGGAGACCATAGGCAAACATTATCCTCATATAGCAACTATAAAGAATTTCTTTGGTCCATATTGAATAACTGGCAGCAGGTGAAATAGCTTAAAAATACCGAATGGATCGTTTGATTTCCAAACGACTATACACATATATAGTATAAATACATTTTCAGGCCTATAGTCTCGCAGTAAGAACACGATATCTATATAGACAGCATGCACCAACAATCTAAGACACCTCAGTATCATCTACTAGAACAAACTAGACAACAAACAGTCACTGGTCCGATAGTTTGTCGCTGATATATACCTATCTCTTTCACTACTCATCACAATTACATATTTGGCAAATCTAACTGAGCTGTAAACACATATCTATTGCTTCGTTTACGCGAGGCGAAATACTGGTGTTACGAAACTATCTCTTTATTAGCTTACCAACGAAGGCTAAATAGAAAGTTATCTATAACATAATGATTGTTGAATTATACACTGGCCTACATAGTATTAATTCAGAACAAGTTAATGATTATAACATTAAAAACAGTAGTTCAATCAACTAAATTGCTGATGAAAATATTTTGTATAAACTAACATTAAAAATTGAAAATGTACGTGACACCAATTTTAAGACTCGATTAAAATTTATAAGCTAGAATAACACATTACAATAAACTAAACGACCCCACGCTTCATCGAAACTAATTTGATAATTCCTAGGTCACTCACGCGCAGTCGTTTGAATTTCTTATATTGTGATTTAAAAACTAGCTTTTTACGCTTAAATTCTACATGAACTAGTAGAATTACTCAATATACAACACCAATTTTCACTTTTACTAAGAAACATTTCAGAATTTTTGGAAAATAGTGAGCACTTGACCTAAGACTCCTCACAAACGCCACCAATGTTTTCGAAGCTACTAAACTATAGACAAGACACATTACAGAAGTTTTGGAAAAGATTTACGAATGTATTTAAAATATAAGTAAAAAATCCGCGTCGGGACGGACGGTCTACTGGCAAAACTTACAATATTGGTGTTATAAATTCGTAGCGACGCTAAAGCAGTAACTAACACGTAGTGAAACTATCGTATCATAACATCTATCTCAATAATGACAGTAAAGTATAGATAGAGGACTGTCCAAACGTGGAATGGTTAAAATGTTAGAGTATGAAAACCGTGTAGATATAACATTGATATAATTATGTCTATTGCTTTTAAACAGTAGTATAATACTGAACAATTTCAAGTGTTGGTGACGTCGTAAAATTAATCAACGTTCGATTGTTCAGCTGCTTCAACATAACTAATTCACGATATTCATGCCAAGTGTTAAATTGTGATAGTGTAAAGTACTAGAATAAATAAGCTCGTAGCCGTTCAAACAAAATTCAAGCCTTAGGCCAGATATACAAAGTAAAGTATTTATAGTTGAAACTAGTAATATTTCCAAGATCTATTTACACTGGCGTTTTTTTCTTTTGATTGAGTGATTTTGAACACAATCCATTCAGTCAGATTCATTGATACAACCCAGCCCTATATAACCAACATTTTTGGTTTTCATTATCATTAAACGACGAATATACAATACAATAAGAATTTAATATGTGTCGTAGACACGGAGTTTAATATACATTTTTGAATGCAATTTCCAGACTGCCCGGAGCATTTTGAACTTGTCAGTTTTATGGCCTTGGTTTCAGCATGCTAAGCAGGAATACAATGTCAGCTTGCATTGCTGCGGCTGCTGACGTAATACGTGGTGTCTACCGATATAGATTTAACACAGGTTTTCTACGAACATGGTGGTGACCTATGTTCCATGGATGCCAGATGTTCCGTTTCTGTCTCTCTTAGTCGGGTAGCATGTGTACGAATGAAACAGGAAACATGCCCCGCCTATTGGTCCCTTCCACCTGTCCTTCCATCCAGTTGTCGTCTTCAGTGCGTTCGTTTATCACAACAATGACTTCACCCTCGCGGAATGATAGCTCGTCCTCGTTGTCTGCTGAGCAGTCATATAGTGCGCGACACCGTCGCAGCCCTCCCATCTGGAATTATAAATAGAGTCGCTTTTAATTTTAATAAACTTTTGAAAGTTGACAGACTTGTACATAAACTTATCTAGCCAGTACAAACAGGACTTTGAACTCTAAATAAGAGTCTATTACAGTTTTTAATTTTTCTTCCCCCTTTTAATAACTTACCATAGTGATAGACGCCGAGGGCGATCGCGAGTGTACGCTAGACGTATCCGATACGTCTAGCGAGCGACTATCACTTCGTCGCGATCGTTCCCGCGACCGCGAGCTTTCGCACGACAACGCCGACTGCAACCGGCTGTCTTCCAAACACGAGTCCGTCATATCGCACAGCTCTAACGACGAGTCTTGACTAGAACATTCCTGGAAAATGTACATTGTTTTATGGAATATATTATTAAAACGAGGTTTATTGCAAAGTCGTAAGGATTTTTAATGTTTGGCGCTAAATTGCACTCGAATAGAAAAAGTGCATTAAATAAAAAAAATATGTTTTTTAAAGCTCAGGGATTGGTAACTAGGTTTTATAATAAAAATAATAATTAAAAGCATTTTAAAAATAAATCGATGATGCAATGTCATTCATGCAGAACAATTTCAAAAGTTAATGTTCCACACTTTATTAGGGATTGGTTTAATTTTTAATAGGAATAAAAATAAAACTTAAAAAATATATTAGATGTTCTATATTTCATGGGTATCTAATAAATTATTATAATAATATCTACTTATAATACTTTATGTATTCTATGAATAAGGATCTAAAACAAAGGGACATGTTTATTAAAATACAAGAAAGCTGAAAGCTGTTAGATAAATACAACATGCAGTGGGGACAAAATTAAATAGGTACTCATAAAATACACATAATTGTATGAAAATGCATAGTTTATGGTGGAGATTTAAGAAACTGATTGTCAAGAGTTGTGTGTTACCAAATGTTAAGATTCCTCAAATTGCCAACTGAGAGGAACCAAAGCCGCGAACTAAACATTGAAGTTGCACGGTATTACAAAATAGTGTAGGCTATAAATCAAGCGATTATGACAACTTTCAACTTAGATATAATAGATAAAATAGCGTGCACAATTTTGCGGATTACTCCGGTACTGTGTGGAAAGTTATTTGTGATTTTTAGTACTGCACGTTATAGATTTTGTAGGTGTTCTCTTGACAATAAAATAGAAGTAATTAAAACAATTATTAATAACAATGTAAGGGCGTAAATCAAACAAGGGTAAGCGAGTAAGTACACTAAGTTCTCTGTCTGTCATTCGTTACCCTTTTCAGTTTCGCTTTCACAGCCTTTTCCAGATGCAATCTATTTTTCTTCTGTAGCAAAAACAAATATAACCTTGTACTATTTGAATATCATGTTAGTCGCTATCATTAAATTTGTATTAGTAATATTTATTACCTTTCTAATAATTTAGTTCCATTAGTAGCTATCGATTTATGTACATTGTTTTACAAATTTCCAAACAAACATTTGATACATTATTGTGTCACGCTTTCTTAATCAAATACTTATTAAACAACACCACTATGTTGATTAAAAAACGTCACAAGCTTGAACATTATCCTCTCACTCCTCCCCATGGTTCTATAATAATTGATCCACGTGGGAGTGAGACAGCATTCCCTACACAAGTAAGTTCAGAGTGTAAGTTTTGTAGAAGTCAACAATCTAGACAGTTCTAGGTTTACAGGCGGTTTACTGTTATTACATCAGTAACCTTAAATCACTGAACGCCTGGACGCCTTGGACGGGCATCACACATGTTTAAACAACTTCATCAAGCAATCTATCATCTAACATTTTCATCAAGCAATATTCTGCTCAATCGAAAATATTTTGCTTTTTTGTTATTTATAAGTAAATCGCAAAGTTGACACTTGTGTCACTGAAGACGTGGGTAGTACAGTCAACAGCAAAAGTAGATGATCAAAATCAGAAATTCAATACTAATGAACGGAGTTCGCGTCAGAACTGTGTGGCGTCGAAGTGATTCAAAAGTATGTGTGTGACAGCACATACTTTTAATAAATAAACTAGTAATAAATTATATAAATTACTGTTAGTAAATTAGTATTGAATTTCTGATTTTGATCATCTACTTTTGCTGTTGACTGTACAGACGCTAGCATACAAAACTGTCAAGCCATACCAAATTGTCAAATTTTCCCAATTGAATTGAATGAAGTCTTTTTACAAAAAGCGGTTTAACTAAAAAACCTAGTTGAAACGTCTTCTAAACCACGGTCTAAACAAAAATGATATTACAAAACGTGGTTTTTCGATAAACCATAGACTAAACCGTGGTCTAAATCTAAACCTCGACGACCCCTAGTTTTACGATGGTTTAAACCGGATCTATCAGTCAGTCCCGAAACCATAAAAATAGCTAACAGTTGACAAAGTTGACATCTGACATACAATAAGTCATAAATCTGGGCGTTACTTAGCAACGGTAGTCATGACTAGTCTGTTTATATGAAGTGTCAAAATATTATGAAAATTAATATTTTATTTTAAGTTAATTCTATAAAAACGAATCAAGTAGATCGATTCGTTAAAAACCAATATAAAGGATGATGAATGAAAAGTATGCCAAGTAAGTATAGTATATACTATAACATATCGCGCGAGAATGTTACGTTTCGTTATAAGTACTGTTGTATTTTTAGAAATTAGTACGACATTATGCAATGTGCTTAAATCTAAACAAAACTGCAATCGACGAAATGACTAAATACTGTTTATATTCATGCAAAATAACCAGGACTTAATATTTTTAACACTCCTAAACATCATCTAATCATTAGCGTATTATCAAAACTTTTTCTTTTCTGGGCATATGGAACGTTGCAATAGAATGATGTCATGGTGAACGAATGATATTTGTATTAATCTGTGGTTGATATTTAAACTATAGCTCAAATGACGGTACTAAGAAGACCATGGTTTATTTAAGGGGCTATTAAACGACTTTTACAGATTTTAAACTGACAATCACGTGAAAATGTGCAGTGTAAATGATTTGAAAAAAATATATGTTAAACTAGAACATTCTCTTAATCACTTAGTAAGTGAATATTTTTAATTATATTACTTTATTATACTTATATTATACTACTTTTATTTAATTTTTTCGACTAAACTTTGAGAGTTTTGGACGCAAAACTGATGCAGAACGGACGCAGTCTGTAGTAAATAAAAGTAGTATTCTTTCAAAATTAAAAAAAAGGCGTATACTAAAAGATAGATAATAAAATTGTCTGTAAGATAGTGTAAGTTTCGGATAATTATACCTGGTAGATTTTGTGTGATTGTCAATGTTTTGTCCGCGTCAGACACAACTTCACGAGTTAATTAAACTATTTAATATTAAACTATTTAATATGAACTTAATCAAAAATATTCACTTTCTATATGATTAAGAGAATGTTCTAGTTTAACATATATTTTTTTCAAATCATTTACACTGCACATTTTGACGTGATTGTCAGTTTAAAATCTGTAAAAGTCGTTTAATAGCCCCTTAAGTTTTGTAATATGAACAAATTTAGTCCATGGTTTTGCAGATAAGCCTGGACTTAATAGACCAGGTTTAAACCAAGGTTTATTTGGTTTTTGGTAATAAGACTGAATGCTTTTATAATAAAGTTGAAAATCTATCAAAGAAATTTGACAGATTATTATAGCTTGATGTGCTGGCCTCTGCGTATATATATAGATGCTGGAGACATTTGTCGACTGTCTACATAACTTACACCTGCCATATTTTCCCATCTCCCAAACATGAATAATCAATGTAAGTAGGTATAGTAAGGTACAGATAGACCGTACCTTCCTGGGCGGCGGCGTGGGCTCGTCGCGGTGAGCTCCGTTGTGCAGCGGGTGCAGCGCGGCGGGGGGCGGCGTGGGGGGGGGCACGGCCGGCCGGCCCTTCGGCTGCGGCGCGCCTGCGCAGAGAACACACCACTACGTTACATAGAGTAATGGGTGCATGCACAGATATAGATAGACCTAGATAACGCAAGAGCAACCGCGACTTCGCGTGCCTATTTTCGTGCCTAACTTACGATAAAAAATAAAGTAAACGTTTCCTTCCATCGGCAGGTCATTTTGTGATTAATATTATGCGTAATTAATTAAAAAAAAACAATTATTTTTAATCTAATACCCTCAGTAATACCTGGGAATACCAAATTTAGGAAAAACAATACATTCGTATTACATTGTGACGTCCAAAAAATGGCACGCTTGGTTTTCATACAGATCGTGATACTTGCGTTATCTAGGTCTATCTATATCTGTGGGTGCATGATAGGAGCCTCGCGAAAAGAGGTGTACAGCGACGCTAGAAAACTGTATTCTAGGATTTATATGAACTTGTTGTTAAAAAGCCCTATTGTTCCAGATTTTTGGAACGAACGAATCGAGCCTACTACAAACAAATGAGCACACGAGCGGGCGAGTGCGCAGCATATATATGTATTATTATTATATATATTATTATTATTATTATATATATATTTGTACAGACACGAACGTGAGGAACTTCGTTCCTTATGAGGGAGCCCCGACCGCACATATTTTTTTTAAAATAAAAAGCCGTAATCGTATATCAATTTAATATGTAACAATTTCGTGAACAAACTAAATTGAGAAATTGCTACAAATTGATGAATTTATTGCAACTTCATGCATGTAATACAGGATGATAGTTATGCGTTTGAGATACAGCATGCATAACACAGGATAATCAGGAATTTCAAATAATAAAGAAAGTGTGAAATCATGTTTTAATCAGCCTCGTCCTCGGAAATAAATCGTTTTATTACAGTTCGAAAAAGGACATCAATATTATACTATCTGATAAGATAATACTTAATCCATCACGAAGGTATACAAGTTCACGATTCCGTTTGATAACAACATAATATCAGTGCTAGCGTACTCATTGCCTTTATTTACCGAGAAGGATGTTTCAATAATCAAAGTTATAACTGGTCTGGCCTACTATCATGCGCTATGTATACAGGTTGGCCGGAACATTGACGTCCCAAAATCACCTTGTATTAATGTAGATACTTGAATAGCCGGGTAGAACAGACCCGCGTCGGAGCCTCGCAAGACAGACAGACGCTCGAAGGCGTGTATGTGGAAAAGAAACGCTCGATGCGCTTATACAAATAAACTCGGTCGGAGTATATATTATACCTGTTCGAGTTTTCTCGGACCCCGTTGTTATGTTGGGGCTACTTTAGCGGGCGAAGATTCATGTCGCGTTGGCGCGCTAAAACACCATACGCGATGTTCTTGTTTACATTAGGCGGGTAAAGATTCATCGTGCCGGATTATGTTGTTTTCTGTTGTGCGGCTGAGACTATGTATATACAGGCTGTAGCTCAAAATGGAGGAAGTAACGTAGGTGTAGTTACCCAGGCGAATATTGTCTCGAAAAAACCCCTTTGATGCGCGCCAGTTTACAGACAGTATCCCGATAGTATATCGTCTTCGTTAGAATATTACGCATGGCAACGATCTACCCGGTCACACTCATCGCGTTAACACGAATATTCGCCGTAGACCGCTAATGTAGCCCCAAAATTAGAGTATTTGAACACTCTCAAATAATTTATTGTTAATTCATGATAGAGAGTACATAACAGCATTGACAATTTCGATTATTTCGGTGAAAAATTACACGACGTCATCACTTCGTGTGCAGTAGTTTTATTTTATTTATTTTATTGGTATTGTTTTTATGTATATTTTTCTTCTATGGACACTTATTAATTATATTTATTTGAAAAACTCAACAGCAATTATAAGAGAATAACAAGTACAAGGGACATGTAGATACAAAAAATAAAATCAATGCCAATTACAACATTGTCAAGTATCGCCTGAAGTACAGTACTATTCAAACTTAAGGCGACGATATACGACTTTTACAGATTTTAAACTGACAATCACGTCAAAATGTGCAGTGTAAATGATTTGAAAAAAATATATGTTAAACTAGAACATTCTCTTAATCATATAGAAAGTGAATATTTTTGATTAAGTTCATATTAAATAGTTTAATTAACTCGTTGTGTCTGACGCGGACAAAACATTGACAATCACACAAAATCTACCAGGTATAATTAAACGAAACTTACACTATCTTACAGACAATTTTATTATCTATCTTTTAGTACACGCCTTTTTTTTTATTTTGAAAGAATACTACTTTTATTTAATTTTTTGTGTGATTGTCAATGTTTTGTCCGCGTCAGACACAACTTCACGTATTAATTAAACTATATAATATGAATATAATTAAAAATATTCACTTACTAAGTGATTAAGAGAATGTTCTAGTTTAACATATATTTTTTTCAAATCATTTACATTGCACATTTTGACGTGATTGTCAGTTTAAAATCTGTAAAAGTCGTATATCGTCGCCTTAATGGCGGCTCTGAACACGAGGCGAGTGGTTGCACAATAACAATTTCACGTGTCAACGGGGGTGAGGGGCGGGGTACTGCGCAGTCAGTAGCGCACTTCTGAACTGTAAATAAATAAATGATGTTACCGTGCAGTGACCGCGCGCTGTCGGCCGAGGGCGAGGGCGTGGAGCGCGGGTGCGGCTGCGTCAGCGACACGGCGGGCGGGAGGGGGGCCGCGCGCTTCTTGAGGCTGCCGATGTTGTCTGCAATATACATTGTTGTATTAATAACTGCTGACCCGGCAGACGTTGTCCTGTCCACGGAATAATAAAAACAAGTGGAAGTGCCACGCAGCCATCGAACGTGTGGCACAAATAATGTGGAAATAATCAACATTGGTTCAGGTGCGATCAACTACTTGCTGCGACGTGACATATCGCACAGTATCGCACGTAAGGGAAAAAAATACAAGCATGCCTTATAGTGCAATTTTTACATGTAAAAATGATAGCAGGTCAAATAATGTTTCTTGCAGAGGTATATCGTATCACCAAAAAGTATAAAACTTTCAATATTTCTATATAATTGATTTTTATTGACAATACAATATTTTTACTTTGATGCGAACTAAAAACTACCTCATGTCCATTCATTAAAGTCTAAATTAGCTTGCTCGCTGTCTTGACTGTAATCGTTTTACGTGGCATAAATTCTAGAAACTTCGGCGCTACTCGTTTAGGGATGGGACACATTAATGCAAATAATTCGTGTCGATAAAACAATAACATATTGTATGTTTTTAAAGTACCAACTTTTTTTTTAATAAATAAAAGTAGGAGTTTGAAAGAATGAGTTTTAAAAACCTTATAACTATATTCTGGCAAATAGTAATTCATTCGCGGTTAGACGTAGGCCTATAAATATTCTATACATAGTTTATCTTCATATACAAAAATTCAGATGTCAATTGCGTTTTTAAAATACTGTCACGTATTTAAAAAAGATATTGTCATCTAAAATAATGCGTCATTTCATTGGGATGTTAATCAATTTCCTACATACAATCATATTACGGACTCAATGAAAGGTACCGCAGAAAAATATGTCAATATATACGCATACATCATTAATTAATCATCATTTTTGATCCATTACGTACATTAAAAAGATTAATTTAAAATTAATTTATATTTCTTACATTGTACAAATTGTCGATAACTTGACCACATCTCTCATTGAATAGAAAAATAGATAACAGTTGCATGCGAAAATGACATCTATTTATAGTAACAATAGATGTCATGTTAAGTAATTTGGTAACAGCGCTCTCTAGCGTCGAATAGCTGAACTCGTTGGACATTGCTCGAATTGGATTGTTAGATGAAAAAAATCTCTTTAGTGATTTTGTCATGTAAAATAATAGCAACGTTCGTCAGTTGTGATACGATTTAATTTCGAACAACAATAAATAAGCTTTTCGCCAAAGTTGCGTTTATAATTTGTAGCCAATTATATAATCGTTTTCTGTGTATTGCAAGTACATTTTAATTTGCAAATGTGTGACTTTGGCGACACTGGAGTCAGTATTAAGTAAGACTAAGGGCACTTCCTCGTTTTTATTATTCCGTGGTCCTGTCCCTATCTACCTACTTACCTGCCTATTTACCTACCCTACACCTACACGTCCCCTACACCTACCATACACCTACCCTACAAAAGTGAAAAGTGTTTTTTTTTTCAGGCAATTTTTAAAATTGTTCTCTCAGTAAGAACCATTCTCGTACTTCAACGAATATTATAAAAAAAATAATTATCCAATTTGGTCTAGCCGTTCGCAAGTTATGCGCTTAGCAACACATTTAGCGATTTATTTTTATATATAAGAAGATATAACATGTTGTAAAACTGAAATACTATGCAATGTGCTGTGTTGTCTCCAACAACTAACTCAAGGACCACATGTCACAGTTGAGCGCTGCACGGGCGAGTGTCCGGTGGACACTTACTATTTATACATCCGGAACGTACTACGTTCCAGAAGGTACAGCTTGGGCGGACCATAGACTTGTCTTAGAGAATGGACTGAGCAACACCCCCACAAAATTTACCACTAGAAAGAGAGAAAGCGATACCTGTCTCTTTTCAACCGACTTCAAAAAAGAAGGAGGTTCTCAATTCGACTGTATAATTTCTTGTATGTTTGTTAGGCGATTAGTCCTAGCAAACTCAAATCGATTTTGTATATTCTTTTTTTTCATAGAGTCATCTTCGTATTGTCCCATATAAATTTTATTTATTTATTTATTTATTTATTATTAAGGGTTTGCCAACAGCTTCTGTATACATTACATCTTAGGTATAATTTTTAGAAGTAACGGACTTATACAATCGCCAATTACAGGCCAACCAGCATGTTAAAAATTTTGACAACACTAATAAAAATAATAATATTTCAGAAACTAAAACTATTCTAGAACTTAACTTAAATAGTAACTGAAAACTTAAAAAACAAAAAAGCTATTCTAGAACTTAACTAAAGTTGTAAATCAAAAAAGTACTTAACTAAAACTTTGTAAAAAAGAAACGTGCATAAAAATGGATGGATTTGTAGACATCAAAAACATATTTGCAAAAAAAAAAAAAATATATTCAGAGAAACAGGTAAATCAAAAGTTATAGCAAATTGTTATGTTGTAATTTTCGGGACTCCAATATTTTGGTTTTAAAAACTTTGATCGTATCATGGCATATATCAATTTCTGGTACAGAATTTGTGAATGAGTTCATCTCTCTGCTAAGTCTATTTAGTGGTGAGTTTACCCCAATATTGGTCCTGGATGCATGAGTGTGAAATAAGCTAGTTATAGGATATCTAGGTATTCTAAAAGGAACTTTTAACCCGACTCGCTCAATCAGTCTATCGCAGTCTAATATATTATTAAATAGTTTGAAGAGGAACATCAGATCTTGTATCAGAAATTCAAATTTTATCGAAATTGATTCAGCGCTTTTTGATAAAATCAACAAAATCCCAAAAAATTACACATAGATGATGTTTTAGTTTCTCCTGGATTAGGATGATATGGAGGTACTAAAAAGCGGAAAATAAAAGTTTTTGCAGGTGGGTTGTCTTTAATGTAAAAAAAAAAGCTTTTTCTGTAGATCTGTAGCGACGAAGGCGCGGTGTCCCAAAGCATTCGCTCCTGCAAAGCTGTAACGTGAACCAATCAGAATTCTAGAAAGAGACAACTATTGGCAGCAAGATTGCTTTGTCTCCACACACTCTACTGCCCGTATTCAGTTTACAGCTGGATAGGGAACGCTCTGTCCTTTCTCTATGTATATGGGTTGGACCCATAACAAAGTAAGTCTCGGGAATCGGGTAGTAGTCACCACCAATAATTAACATAATTTTTATAGGCTGTCAAAACGCGATTCCCAAATTAATATTGATGACAATAGCAAACTGTCACTACACTTCTTAGCTAACTCAATCGACTAACTAATTACTTGATTTTAAATCAATTAAAAATTCATTTACAGTTAATTTAATATTAATCGGGTTATCTGTATTAAAACGAAGTTTTTTTTCAGAGAAGTTGTGTCTTAAAATTGTATTATTATTATGACAAACAGAAGATACTACGCAGTGTGCTGTGTGTGTAGTCACCGCCAACTAACGCAAGAACTACAAATCAAAGGTAAGCGCTGCACGGGTGAACAATTGTTCTGAATGCGAGCAGCATAATATGGGCTGGCCTTTCTTGAGGAGCTCGGGTGGATCGAATAATCTACTTCCCACCTGTACGCAAAATACGTGCTGAGACGTGGAGTTGCGGACACCAGCCCGACATACTACATATATGGGCCGGTCGATGTAGCGATGCTTCGGGGGCTTGACTATGGCTTGGGTCCATCAGTAGACGTCTTTAGTAAATAAAAGCACACTCACAGACGTTAGGTTTCCTAGGTAACGTGGTGGGAGTAGGTGGGGCGTGATGCAGCGAGTCGCACGTAGAAGACCGCGAGCGCAGCACGGGCGAGTCTCCGGCCGGGTTACAGCGCTCTGTCGTCAGTACTGCGCCGCCCGCGTACGACGGTGGACGTGACCGTGGACACTTCTTTTCAGGAGTTAAGCTCCCATTTTGCTGTTAAAGGTATCATAAGTATGTTATTGTATGCTAATTTAGTGTAATAAGATTATACATTAAGCTTGATATAGTCACACGAAATGAGACGAACCTTAAATGGAAAGAAGATTTATCGGTTCGCCATGCAGTGCTTGTTCTATGATGTAACCAATGTATCATATATGTCTTAGAATGAAAAGCTCGGGAGTGTAATTTTGGTCAGTTTTACTTTAATACATTTTTTTAAAGAAAATAACCTGAAAAAATCTATCTTATGCATCTGAAAAATGATCAGAATAGCAGGTACGCTCATCATCATCTGCCTAGCCTTTTTCCCAACTATATCGGGGTCTGCTTGCAGTCTAACCGGACGCAGCTGAATAACAGTGTTTTACATGGAGCGACTGCCTATCAGACCTCCACAACCCAGTTACTGGGTAACACGATACCCCTTGGTAAGACTGGTTGTCAGACTTTCTGGCTTCTGACTACCCGTAACGACACCCGTCGAATAGTACACTAAAAACATAAAATAAAAACTGCGGTAATAAAATTTTAAAGGGCGCAGCTTTTTCGTCCTCCTGTAAAGTTGACTCTTTCTTTTCTTAAGAGGTTTTCACTGTAAGGCGACGGTATGTATGTTGATGACACGGTTGGAGCAGTGGCTGAACAATTGAGTGTTGTGTGTCGCGACTCGCGAGTTTGATCTCGCACAGAATAAATATGTGCCTGGCCTACAGGTATTTGATCAAGGTGTGGTTATTTACAAAAAAAAAAACTAGAAAAGATAAGTGTACCACTTACTCTTTCATCTATAACTGTGTCATCGTCAGAGAAGTCTGTTGAGCCGTCATCGTGTGATAAATTCCAGTCTATGTTGATATTCTCGAATATACTCTTCTCGCGTTTATCAACATTTTCCAACTGAAAAACGACACTCATATACCACCTGACATGGAAATAAAACATCCTGTTGTATACAAATTATAATTATAAAGCGTATTTATGCATAGTAGACAATACTATTGCTTACCAACTCTAAACAGCCAAGGTGTCCATATTGCCTTGCGATTTGTAAGGCGGTCCTGCCACTTGCATCCTTGATAGTGGAGTCAGCACCAGCTTTGAGCAACAACTTCATTGGTTCAGTTCTGTCGGTGGCCGCACACAGATGTAGCGCAGTCATACCCTGAGAGTTGGGCTTGTCTAACAACTGGGAGCCACCGTTTTGGACTAGAAAATCGACTATATGTAGAGAGGAACCGTCGCCAAGTTCCCGGGATATCGCTAAGTGCAGTGATGTTTCGCCGAGGTCCTGGAAATTGTTTTATTGTCAGATTAAAAATTATAATTTGTTAAGTTACGGCGAGTTCAGAAAACCTACATTAGTTTATCGGAGACGTTAAATTGATGCTGTCACCTTCTTTTTTTTTTTGATACAAAATGTAAGGGATGGTATGAATTTAAAGTCTCCGTTAAACTAACGTTGGTTTCGTGCTCAACGTTAATTTATACAGAAATTGCTAGTCACTTTTACCTAATTTAAGTTAATGTATACGCATATTACTCATTGTAGCTTCTTTAGCCTGCGCAGTAACGTAATTTTGACAATACATAAGTACATGGAACATTTACGTTTGCTCATAACATTCCGTCCTAAATGACACCTGCCTCTAAACAAAGAACTTCAAAAAGTAACGCGACCAGTACTTACTAGTCGCACCTTACTACACACTACTTACTTGCAACAACAACAACCAAGTGTGGGGATTATGACAACCCCCCTTTATAGGGGAGGCCTTTGTTCAACAGTGGACGTCTTCCGGCTGAAACCCCGGCCAGACTGTTGTAAACAAGCCCTCCACATCGGTCTCCACCGGCGGTTTACAACAGTGTAAACATTTGTTTGCAACAAAACTTCGTTTGACCTTCAATAACCTCTGTGGACGGACGCGCGTTGTAAACCGCGTGTGGATACCGCCGTTGTAAACAAAGAGTCGACAACACACTGAGTCACGCCCGCAAGCCACGCACAAGGGCGGGTTGTTTCAAACAGTCGGTTAAGGTTACATACGGACGGTTAAAACTATGACGTGCGATGTTTAACGTACGTTAAATGTAACGGGTTGTTTCATGACATAAAAATCCATCAGTTAAAGTTATTCAAAAAGAGATTCCATAATATTTTGATGTTTGAAGTAGCTGTTTGACAACACAAAATTACGATGACTGGTCGGTTATGGTAATAGTTACTTTTTGACGTATTATTTTGTGAAACAACCCATTTTTTTGATTTGACGATGGTTAGCGCCATTTTTGACTATTACCGGTCAGTAATGGTTAGTTGAAGCAACCCGCCTTTAGAGCGCTAACTTAAAAAGCAAATTATTTGGTGTATTGGAGCCTCGTTGAAATGAATCAGGCATAATAGTAACATAATCTTCTTCCTTCACAGTTGTGGACACAGCCGGTCAAGAGGAGTTCAATGCGATGCCAGAACAATACATCAGGTCTGGCGAGGGTTTCCTCCTCGTCTTCTCCGTAGCAGACCATGCGAGCTTCGACGAGCTCTACAAGTTTCACAAACAGATCCTCCGTGTCAAAGACGGGGACGAGTTCCCCATGCTTCTTGTTGGAAATAATGGGTGGGAGTCTTGTTGGAAATCAGTGTGGACGCAAACACCAACCGTGGGCTCCACAAGCCTCCCACCAAGGTGACCCCTGTTGGAAGCTTGTTTATAATAGTCTGGCCCTGCCCTGATGATGAGTACTTACGGAACCAGGTAGTGGAGCAGCCAGGTCAGCCCCTTCAGCGTAGGCCTGCAGTAAGTTCTGCAGATGTCCGTTATTGACAGCGTGCTCCACTTCCGACAGTCGCTCGGCCGCGTCGCAACACGTCTGCGCCGCAAACGCCTTGTATACGTACTTTTCGCGGATAAACCGGAGACGCTCCTCCCTGAAATATGTTGAAGATGATTTGTTAGCAGATTTGACGATAATAAAGTTCTAATTAGCTTTAAAACTACAGATATGAAGTCTTTGGCAGTAAAAATAATATTTGTATACAGATCGAAAGCTATTACTGCCATTTCCTTCGTGCTATTTTAGAGTAAATTAGCTTTTGCCCGCGACTTCGTCCGCGTGAATGTCTGTTATCGCGGATGCAGACGAAGTCGCCTAAGTAAAAGTTAGCCTAAGTCCATCCCCAGGGTTCAGGTTATTTTTATACCAAAGTCGGTTCAGCCGTGTTATCGTGAAAGCGTAACAGACAGAGTTACTTTCGCATTTATAATAGAGTTCAATTTTTATTATAGATTTATTTTTTTGCATTTTTCGCATTTCTAGTAGAATTAGTACGAAGGAAATGGCGGAAATGCCAAGCAAAAGAACCTTAGTTACAATTAACACAAGTCTTACATAGAACTTTCAGGCGTGAGCTTATCTCGATCATCGAGTGTGTTTTCCATAATTTCGTTAAACATCTGATTGCCCATATGTCTTGCGAGCAACAGCTGCGACGTACTCAGCCGGTCCAGCGTCAGTGACTGTATGCGAGATATGTGCACGCCTAGCTCTCGGTGACTGCCCGAGCACTCTATACAGACTATCACACCGAAGTTTGTTGATAACCAGGTGGGGTCTGGAATGTGAAAATAGTATAAATTAGATAAGCATCCTGCAGGTAAAACGATATTCTTAAAATGTCCAGAAACACGTAATCATAGCCTGTTACTCATCATCATCAGGTCAACCTTTAGACGCCCCAGCCCAGCAGTGGGCGTCTTAGGTCTCTCCCGATATCACCATACTTTGTCGATGCACGTTGGCGATCGCAGTAGGTTATGGTAGTCAGGAGGATGCTGCTGCCCATCCCGTGGTCAATATTTCTTTGTCGCCTTTTATGACACCCACGGGTAGAAATGGGGTGGTGCTATTTGCGGCCGGCAACAGACGGCATTTACTAACAGTTTATAATAGAACAGATTTTATTTGCATAGGTTGCAGATAGAGAGCGTCAGTTGGTACCCAACTGTTGGTAGGATATTTTAACGCATGGGGCATTAAAATATCCTACAACACACTGCTTTATCAACTGGTTACCCCCCTTGGTTACCAGTTGATGAAGCAGTGTGTAACAAAAATTTGGTATGTAAACATTAAACTGTTCATGAATGAGATAATTAAAGCAAGTAATAATAATAAACATGAAGTTTATTACTAAGTTATGCTTCCATTCTTAAAAAAGTTTACCATTCTTGTGCAAGCTCCAATGTGCTTACTTCTAAATTAGTTCTGTTTCTAGTACAAAAGCGTTTCCGAAAAAGGTTAGCTCTTTACGGACTAACCTCGAAGGAGGAGCCATGCTGCCCTACATTCGTTTCATCTAAGCGAAAATATCTATTCAAACGTAATGAATGTCTTATTACGTATAAACATATTTTTTCGTGGCGTCATTGGTTAAAAATAAATAATGAATTTGAAGGTTACAATATCTATAGGGGAAGGAAGTCCTCTATCTGTTAGCTGTTGGTCATGTACAGGAAGTATCAATGTCATCATTACTGGTCTTATAACAGTATGTGTGTATTTCTGTACAGTTACTTGGAAGTCTCCGAAAAAACTTTAAGAAATATGCATAGTGTTTTTTGGGTATAAATAATTATCTCGTCATCGGCATTCCTACATAATAAGTCATACGTCTCTTATACACAATTTTAACGGGTCATACACATCTAGAATGTCAATAAGGCCTACTTTATGAAGCGCCAGTATTCGTGGTGGTTTCGTGGTGGTGTATTCGTGTATATTCGTGGTATTTGTGTATGTATGGAGACATTATGTAAATAGTATAACTGCATGATCTATTTATAATCTCATATTTGTATGTGAACTATTTGTGTTATTTATGTGTTATTTATGAGAACAAATATCTTTAAACCGATATCAGCTGTCTGACACCCATAGTACAGGCACAGTATATAGTACTACCGTACAGTAGCGACACGCTTCGCCTCTCTCTGAAACCGTTCCTCACCTCTCCCCGCGTAGAACGACTAGCTCTGGAAATTGCGTTTTTTTTCCGCGCGGCGCGTAGGCACGCACACTCACGCACGTATCTGTATAGTCTATTATTTTAGTATTAGTGTAGGCAATTATATCGTTTCGTTTCTACGGAGTGTCGCGGGTGTGGTACAGGGTCTCTCTAGTTTGGGGTCAGATGGCCGTGTGTGAAATGTCCCCACATATTATTATTATTATTCACAAAAACATACCATTAGTAGATCCGCAGTCCGCACACACTTGGTTGCCCGGCATGGCCCTGACAGCCCGTATGATGGACCGCTGCAGGTCCAGCAACGAGTGACCGGAATCATTGCTCTCGCCCGCTTGTTGGTGGAAGGCCCTCATCAGAGCACCCTCCTTGCAGTTGACGAGAACTGACGTCCATGCTCGCTGCTCGTTCTCGTCTTCAGCTTGAAAGTGGTATGTTCGGTTGTCTGAGGACGAGAGACCGGTATTGTAAGTGGTTTGCTCTTCCGGCCAACAATATGTATGTCGAGGCCGGTTAAGCAAAGTTGCGAAGAGATGCCAGTAATTTATTACCAGTATTACCACCCATAATTTGTTGAAATATTGCATCATAAATATTGAATGAAAGTTGTTTAACTGGTAAAAGTTTTACCCCACATGGAATCGAAGCGTCTACTTTAATTAGTTGCACAAGTTTCTAACTAGTTCGAGCTAATAACGTTAATAACATGTTGAGAGCAAAACTACCGAAGTTTGAGCAGAATGAATCATAAGTTATACTCACATGAGACTAGATCAAACGCCCTTTTATCTTCAGCGGCAACTTTAATTTGGCATGTAAGGAGGTTGACCCTCGCCGGGGCCTTGTTCTCGTCAGCGTGGAAGATGTCGAGGAAACCTTCCGCAGTGACGCGACACCGTCGCTTTTGCCACACGCGGCGCACCTTGCCTTCAGACTTCTTGAGCAAGTATCCACTCCGGCTCACCCCGTGCTGCTTGTCGCCTTGCATCTGGTGCAGAGAGTAGCCACCCACCGATGACACCACCTGAAATTCGGACATACGCAAGTAAGAAAATACACGGAGGAAAATAAACAAATCCAGCTGAATCGAAAGCAACAGTACGACTAATGCGTCGCTACTACAAATATCTGGCAGCTCATCGTGACTTTCAAAAGACGCGCCAGTAGGTACAAAATAATAAATTGTAAAATTCATTACCTCTCTGTCCTGAGGCGCAGCTGCTCGCAGCATGTTTCTGAGCTCTAATAACCTCCGTCTTTCGTCGTCTTGTTGCTGCCTGATCTTCTGCAATTGCACACTCAAGTCTGCGACGTATACACCAAAGTGTTCGATCGTCTTCAGACCGTCTTGGAAGTAATTCGTCTGTGCGTGATAGTACTCCACCAAATGTTGGAGCAGCTCGATCCCCTTCTTCGTCTTTATCTCGTTGAACTTTATCAGGTACTGCAACAACAACATTTAGTTAACGCAGGAGCTAACACTTCAACAAGGCCAACCACAACAACGGTCAAAAATGGAATGGAGCCAGTTTGTGGGGCAGACAGAATGACGCCGAAAACATTGCGTAGGCCCGAGCATGCTTATTACTTCATCAGAGACCGTGTCTAATGGGACGCGAGACAGACACGAGCGGCACCCGGGACTGTGGAAACGCGCCGATATTATTACGTGCCCTTCCGCGAGTTAAAATTATACTTGATGACGCACGCGCACGCGCATTCGCGATATAGTGGATCCAGATTTGTCTTGCAGAGTTGTGTAATAATAATAAAGCTCAGCGCACGACCTTGCACAACTTTCTTGGCATGTCGCCGGTTTAACTTTTATCTATTAATTTGTTGTAGTTACAAGTTTATTACATTTCTAGAATGTACATTTCGCAGGTGTTGGCTACAAAGCTGGCAGCAGTCGCCATAGTATTTATTATAGCTAAGCGTTAACAACAGAGGTAAATGCGTGGGCTGTGGGTATGTTGTGGCCGAGGCGGTATTTGCACCGAGCGAGACGTGGAACAAAGCAAGGGTCAGCGCGTCGTCGGCCCTGCGTGGCGCAAGGCCGGTCGACGACCTGACGCGCGCCTCCGCGGTACCGCACCGAACCGACCACCACAGGGCTTCTAGGTTTCTTTTTTTAACACCAAACAAAGAGACAGTAGAAGAGAAAGAACAAGAGTATCGATAAGAGAAGTTTCCAAACGAACCTTCTTGATCCATCCATTCATTCAATTCATCATCTTAGCATGTTTAGAATAATTATAACTTTACCAAAGCATTTATAGAAGCTAAAACTATACTCATTAAAGTTACGAAACACATGCCTTCCCAACTTTCGCATTTGTCAGACAGTCAGGCTTTGAGCAAACATCCTAACTAAACCAATGAAGTTGGCTCGGGGGCGGAAGTTAGTACGGTAGAACTCAAACCAATAACATTGATGAGGAGTGTGGACCAACATCAAACAAAATAAGTGTACCTACTATAAAATGCCAGCAGTTAATTGGACTTTCTCCAAAGGTAAATTAATTAAAGAGAATAACGGACAGTTAACCCGCGATATTTAAATAATTATAGGAACAAATAAAACTCCATGCTTTTCTTTAGTATTTACCGTTGCAGTCGTGATGTCCAAAGCTAAGGCTGTCTTTTTACCAGCGATGCACCACTAAGCTGCGTGGATATATACGATGGAATATAATATAAAAAATATAGTGGATTTTATGCAAGGTATGTACATCGTATTTACGTTTCATTAATTTATTATATAATTCCTGTAAATGCAAAATATAGTAGACATTTTTTTTAAAGAGAGAGGGAGTTTCTTGCCCACTCTTCACCATACGAAACTGGGGCAACTAGATTCAAAATTTCTTATATGACGTTCAAAAGTGCCTTTTAATGGTGTAACTAATTCAAATAAATGATTTGAATTTGATTAACCAATAGGGTCGTTTGATTGTCATAGCATAGTCCGGATTAGCTCTAACAGGTATCCAAATACCTAGTTTTGTAGATTCACTTAGCAACTAACCTGCGTCGCACATCTCTTGTGGAAAGGCAGCCTAAATATAAATACGTAAGTAAACCCCTTCAAAGTAAAACCACTGAACTGACAGTAATGTGACAAAGAGATAGCTTAGGATCTGTATAAGGACATAAGCTACGTTTTAATCTACAATTTTATCTGTATTCTCGATAACTCTACATGGCAAACGACATTGCGGTAGGCCCAGGCGGAGATGGCGGGATGATTTGGACTCCTTTGGCAAAGGCTGGTCCCAAATAGCCCTTAATAGAGAGAGTTGGAAGACGCAAAAGCTAGTACTCGTATCATCATCTGCCAAGCCTTTTCCCAACTGTGTTGGGGTCGACTTCCAGTGTAACCGGATGCAGCTGAATACCATTATACCAGTGTTTTACATAAAGCGACTGTCAAGGCGACAAGCCAGTTACTGGATAACACGATACCCCTTGGTAAGAATGATTGTCAGACTTTCTGGTACCACATAACGTCTGCGGCTGCGACAGGCGGGACCAAGTACGGCTGTACCGAAGGGTCTCGGTATAAAATGTATGGTCAACGGACAGCCGCAGCAAGCGTAGCTTGACCATAACCGATCTGTACGTACGGTTTTTACTTAGCCACGAGCCCCTTAAGAAAAGGTAGTATGACTGTATGAGTATAAAAATAGATTAGCGTTGTTATTAAATCCTCGATAGGTATTGAGTAGTGGGTTTTTCAGTCTGTGGTTGAGGTTTCTTGTAAGTTTAGTAAATAAATCCATTAACGACTACAGGAAAATATTATGGCCTAGTTATGAAATGGCCTGCAATTTATTTATATCTACTATGAACCTACGAAACAGGACATCATAAAGTTGGAACTCACAAACTGAAACTTATCACAAAGTTGTAGGTTTCGATTCATAGTTTTATTACTCTTGCAATGGAACTTACAATAAACCAAATGGAATTGAAAATAAAGCTAAAAATCGAATAAGCTATGTTTTACATATGCCGTAAATAAAAGTACATATTATCAATTCTTGAAACATGAGTGAGTTATCATGGGTAAACTTACCATCGGATGTTGTCTAAAAACATTACTATGTATTGTATCGTTAATTAATTATTATCATTAGGTTAGGTTATGGGATAAAGATTCACATAATAATATCAAGATTGGCAAAGTAAGTAATTTATTTATTTTTTTCGTTTAATCACGTAATAGATTTTGTTCTAGACTTGTAGTTTCTTAAATAAGCTAACCAAGATTGGATTTCATCAGAGAGATCATAACTAATGGAATTTAAATGGTTTTAGCGCCTTATATGACTTAGCCAATCACAGACCTCGATTAACAGCCATGATTTAGCAATTCGCCCGTGAATCCCGTCTGCTGCCATTTGGCAAGTTTGTCACAGCTAAAGATATTTACTGAGACATTTGGCATTGCATTCTGCACCGCAGATAGACGCGTATGTTATGCAACAGACGGTTTAGCGGCGGGTTTTGTCTTAAACGGGACTAAAGTCTGACTAATGGCTGACTATTTTCACACCTACGACACTGCAAAAAAAAACTATTTAATTACCTACACTACTACCAAAATAACAGACTGTACAAATACGTGGGTGTACGCGCCGCGAGAACTGAAAGCAGTTTCGAGAGCACGTTCGACGAAGGAAGAGGTGAGACACAGTGTTTCGGAGGGAGGCAGGGCGTGTCGCTACTGTACGTTAGTACTAATATTTATACTGTGCTATTGTGTTCATCAGTTTTGACGATGAAAACTGATATCTGAACTGTTTAGTTCTGACATAGACATAGGGTAACTGTACATATTGGCTTGTTCATTTTGTGATTTCTATATCACTGCATTTTTATTGCGTATCCCATACTGGACTAAGATTTGGCTTATTAGTTTACTAGCTTCTGCCCGCGGCTTCGTACGCGGATCCTGTTGCTTATGCCAGCGACAACGGGGTCGGCAAAATCGAAGATCTAAAATGTCTGATGTCGAATTCTAAGAACCCGGGGACCGGAAACCAACGGGATGCGCGAGACGATTCAAGACGTTCAAAAAGTACAATTTTGAATCATACCTCCGATGGCGGAATATGTGGCGTAGTCAATCTTAGGAGTATACGTAAATGCACTCCGTTCATTCACATTCTGTTCAGAGAATGTCGAAGTCGATCAGAATTCAAACGTTCGTTGCGCTCTTCTTCTGTCTCTTCATGCCGTACTCCAGCAATTCTTTCTCTCTCACTTTCTAACCGATTATGAATATTTTGTTGTGTGCGTGTTCGGGACAATGTATGATAATCTCGATCAGCAGTTAGTCGTGCATCACGTTCATCACTCGTTTCTAAAGACCTATTAGTAGATGTGCGAATACGCTGAAAACTCAAGCGTGATTCTGTATCGGTAAACGTTTCCGATTCGCGAGACAATGCATGTCGCTCACGATCAGCGGACAGTCGCGCATCACGTTCCGCACTTGTCTCTAGAAACCTAAAAGCAGATGCGTAGATACGCTGAGAACTCAAGCGCAATTCTCTATCCGTGAACGGTCAGTCGCGCATCACGTTCCCCACTTGTCTCTAGAGACCTAGAAGTCGATGCGTAAATACGCTTGGAACTCAAGCGCAATTCTCTATCCGTGAACGGTCAGTCGCGCATCACGTTCCCCACTTGTCTCTAGAGACCTAGAAGTCGATGCGTAAATACGCTTGGAACTTAAGCGCAATTCTCTATCCGTGAACGTCTCCGACTCGCGAGACAATGCGTGACGTTCACAATCAGCGCTCAGTCGCGCATCACGTTCCCCACTTGTCTCTGACCTGGATGTAGATGCGTAAATACGCTGAGAACGCAGACGTGCTTCGCGATCTGAAGAGGTTTCCACGGAGCGATTTACAGCCTGATTCTCGAACAGCATCAAGTCTCTCCTGACGCTCTTCAGTAGATTCTTGGGATCTTATGATCCTCAATCTTTTAGCTCCTTTGGAACTTTGGGAAAGATTTGACCTCTTTCTAGGCATGGTTATAGTTTTATTGTGAAGCGATACTTGATCAATTAAAATCTAAGTGACTGCTCCCCTGCGTTACCGGGTAGGCTACCGTGTAAAGGAAATTAAACACTCAAATAACATAAGCAGGATGTCATATTTATTCAATAAAATAAAAAAAATAAATGGGAGTTTTGACCAATAGAGTCAAATTTTTAATGATATACCAGCGTCATCAAAAATCAGCCCTAAACTGTTACCGCCTTCACCGCGTGGAGGTACTCCCAGCTTATGTTATTTTATAATATACAGTGAAATTAGTGATAGCTTTACAGTAAAATTAGTGATAGCTTTGATTTCCACATCAGATGTTTCTGATCTTCGATTTTTATAAGTCAACAGGAAATGCTCATCAGACCGAACAACTTTTGCTAAGACGTCATTCCTATATGTGTTATGGTGTAGCTGGGCTCTTGGACTTCCACATCAGGTGTTCCAAATCTTCAAATTTATCCTCTCAGCAGAAAATGCTCATCACGTGGAACAATTTTTGCTATGGTACCATTTTTG
Source organism: Charanyca ferruginea (assembly GCA_947361185.1). Classification (NCBI taxonomy): domain Eukaryota; kingdom Metazoa; phylum Arthropoda; class Insecta; order Lepidoptera; family Noctuidae; genus Charanyca; species Charanyca ferruginea. Next base: position 21,014,939 of record OX376058.1, on the reverse strand, counting down.
TATCTCTTATAGTTTAGCTGGTCTGTTGCGGTGATCAGGTGTTCAAGTTTCCAAGATAAATTATAGCCTATATGTTGCCCAGACTTAATACCTTTACAACAAAAAAAAAATCATTCAAATCCGTCCAGCAGTTCCGAAGATTAGCGTGTACAAACAAACAGACAAACAAACAGATTTTTTTTTTTTGGATTCGTGCTCTGTTACTGTTTCTAAACCCCCCTCAATTATTATTTTTTTAATATATTCAATGTACAGACACAATTTTTTTTACTGTTTTATTATATGTAATAGATGTAGGTACAGATAGCGTCATCAACTAATCCCACACGCATACGCATTCAAATCTCTTCGAAAAAGTGGTAATTAATCAGTTGACGCTGTTCGTACGTTGTCTGAATATAACACATGATTTTAGACGAATAATTAAGTGTCCTTCTTCTATTACAATGCTCTGTAATAAAATCAAAATGCTTTTAATTTATGGGCATCATTAACGATTATTTTATAACGTGTAGCGTGCCAATATTTGCTAACACCAGCATAACATTATTTCCTATCTTATCAATGACATCGTAAAATTGCAAACATTATGCGGCTGCTAATAAAACTCGATATCCGTTGTTGAACAGAGGAAATTAAAGTGGAAAAGCCTGCATAGCAACTGACATTTTATCAGATTTCTATTTGTAAGGCGATATTGTCGGATTTTATCCAATCCAAATATATGTAAATATTATAGGAGTACGTTAAATATTCCACAATTCCAAGTTTCGGTGTTGTCCGAATTGTTAGATGAAATAATACAATATCGTCACATTATTGCCTCGAGGAAAGTAAATAAACCAAAAGACATGTATAAAATTGGCACCAAACCTCCCCATCAAAATCTTAGAGGCAGAATTTTGGCTAGACACGTTTAATGTAACTGTACACCAGTGTCATTGCCAATAGACATACGACCTTTCGCAGCCACAGGTTATGCTCATAACGGCACTAGTGGTGTCCACAATAACTGCTATTGCTACAGCTATTGTTTGGAGGCTAACGTTGCGTAGGTAAATGGCTGTCACGGACACATTTATTGTTAGTATTGTTACACGCGCATTGTTAATTGCATTCTGGGGCACAAGGCTTGCACATGATGTGCGTCTGCGACAGTTATTCTTGCGGTCATTACTCCTGGTTGTTGTCGCGAACAAAGACTACCTGTCTTGACTTAAAGCACGCTTAGTTTATCTCGCCAGCAATTCTCGAGGTCTAGCTGATAAAGAAAGTCCGTATCTACTCAATTTGCTGGCTATTTATATTCCTTTGTCAAAAGACAAAATTAATCTTCGAGTAAAGAATGTCAAGAATTTCCAGCAACTATATTTTCCTCTCTTTGGATTAATTCGGCAAAAAGCTTTCGATAAAACCATTTCAATATATTATTGGAACATTTTCATTAAGTTAAAACATCAAAGGCAATACTCGCAGTACAATATATCAGCAATAAGTGCACGTGTGAGTGGCACGCTCATTAACAGCTGTCACGCGATCGGTTCCATTAATTAACGTTGTATTTGTTTCTGCGGAGAGGACAAACGAGAGTAATGCATACAGTATGGTGGACATGGGGTATGTCGGTCATTCACATTGTACACAGTTAACGAGTACCAATGTCAACAACAGCGTCCTGTCAAATCAATGAGGATGGGGTCCCATTGAAAAATTTGTAAGACGATGTAAATGAAAACATAAGCTTCCTGAATAACAACAAGGTTGATTATTCAAACACCGAAAGTGTTTGTATCCAATACAAACCTATTCAACCGAGATGAACACGAATACATAGGTTGCAACAACTCGTTCGGTATTTTCCTAAAATTTATCTAACAAAGTACCACCATTTGTTACGAGCTGTTGGCCCCAGAGCAATCATTTACAAAGCTTAATAAGAACGCGTTGCTATAGGTACAACACAGTACACGTATAAAATGACTTATTAAAGTGGTAAGCGGCCAACAGGTCCTGCCCACAGGGCGTGTGAAATGAAGCCACAAATTGCTCACCAGCAATTATTAATTATCCACCTTTTGGCTTAGCTCGGCTACCAGCCAAATGTCAGCTGGTGTCAAATACAGTTCGTGGAAAAGTATTTAAGAGGGATAGTATTCTTTAAAACTACATTAATACAATGATATGTGAACCCCAATTTGTATGAAGAATTGTTGGTTCCAAGAATGGGGTAAGCAAGTCATTTAAAACCCTTATACGTTCGAGATAATCATCATAAAGTCCAAAATGGATTAGCATCGGAATGTCTTATAAAACTGTGCTAAGACAGACGTTTTTGCAAAGATAGTGATCGTATTTTTCTGCAATAAAAGCAGAAAGCTAGGAAAACGGTATCATAAAAGGCTAGGTTTATGTCTGCTAATGAATAGTTAACGCATTCATTGGCTTTGCATGGCCAAGTATTTTTTCAGACTTTATGGCATACAGTCACTTTTATGTTGGATACTATTTTGTTTGAAAATAACGGAAGATAAATAAATTGGAAACGATACTACGTTCTCTTGCGGCACATCCGTAAAAGCACTAAGACGTAATAAAGCTGCCACATAAAACAAATAAGAAGCAAGAAGTTATGTAAACAAACGATGAGTTTTATTTATATTTGAAGCCCGTGAAGACTAAATACTTCAAGATTTGTTTTCATCGTTTAAACACACTTATACTTTCAAGTTAAGGAGTGTTTAGAGAGTTATTATGATACTTTTTAGTACCTACAGTTACTGTTTTCAGTCAACTTACCTCACACATTTGCAACTGAAACAGCCTCCTTTCCTTCTCCATCTCATCTGCTATCTCAGCCGGTGTCACTTCACTCCGGATGAGACCGGCTTCCTTCGCCTGCGATTTCTTTTCCTTCTCAATTTTCAGGTACTTGGACTCGTAGTCTTTGGACGCTTTGTCGAACGGCCTTTTTAGGTCACCCTTCACTCCCCGCAGATCACCTTTTAGAAGACTATCGACCGGAAACATGACGATGTTGTTTATATTTTGCATCTGAAACAAGATTTTACATAATAAAATATTTGTTCATAAAAGTAATGACCTAATTATTATAGTTCCCGGTTACTAGAAATTGATTTAGATGTCTGTATCTCTTAATTCAATTAGTAAACAAGTTCTGTGACAACCGTCAAAGTGTCATCTCGTCTAAAATTGTGCACAGCTTATTACGTTGCATAATATCTGCATTCCTAAAGTCATTTACCCGCGATCGATGTATTGCCATGTACCTAGTTGCTTCACTAGCGCAGTTTTGACAGACAAAACACTCCACGAGGTTGCAAATGCATCGCCCGAATAGGCGCCAAACGTTGCGGCGGTGTCGTGAACTGAATAATGATGCCAGGTTGAGAAACCCTAATATGCATTTGGATATGAGTAAGTATTATTGGCAGAAGAATATTGAAGGTAGAGACCTTGACCTCGTAACAAAATGTTATTGCTAGCATTCGTAGTTAAACCTATCAATTGTTTTATTGTAAGTATGCTGTTACTGTTACATCGTAGCAATCGTAACTAGATAGATTACTTTTAAGTCTAAATGTATTGTTACATGAGAACGAAACGTAACGAGCACACTACATCATTATGAACGTCAGTCACAATAATGAGTGGAGCAGATTAAGTAATTAAACAGATGAGAACAAAAAGTCAACACACTATGGAAACTCCGTTCATGGAGGGTCGATTATGAAATCAATGAAGCGAATGCGTCTGTGACAGACGAGACTCGGGCGGGAATGAGGGACAAAGGGTTGATGTACACAATGAAACCCTTCCTGAACACTGTTGCTGGTCATTGAATGTTCCGCTAATTATAACGTCACAGGGAAACTGTGGACATGTTTACGTTTTTATTGCGAGAAACGAAACATCGTAAATCTTACTATGTAAACGGGTTAACGTTTTCCATGTTACAAAACGTCAACAAATAAATAACGTTGAGACGTGTCACATACAACTCTGTATATGTAACAGCGAAAGAATAACGTAGAGGGCATTGACTGTTTGTCTTTAAGACCAACAGGTAACCGGTGTAGATATAAGAGGTTCAAAACTGTTGAACGTACCACTAGGTAATAATTCGCCGACTAAGGGAGGAGAAAGTAACAACCGGTATAACTAAGATTAATATTTATGATGTTCATTGAATGAAGAACTACACATACACGACATCCTTGAAACAGCCTATATTTAATTGTGTGAATCATGATTTGGGCTAATTTTAACATTGTGAATTATAGCGAAAGTACAATAAAGTCCGAATTTTACATTTCAGTAAACAAGGATACACAAAGCATTCATTTCAGTTTATCCACTCCAATCGCTTTAGAGCCCATACTGGAACTCTACGAAATGGCAACAGGGATAACACAAAATCGATTACAGCGATAAATTCACTTTCGACAAGGTTAATTAATTCAGCGAATGTGTCGCACATATCTGCGGGCTGGGAAGTGCAATGTTGCGCAATCTCGATAACAACATACTCGGACACAATGTTATCCGCACGCGATAGTCCCATCGCGACACGGCACAACTTATCTGAACGCAGAATTGAATTACCAAAGAGGTTTCGCTTTCCGCGTTCTGCGAAGTTGCACAAGTGTCACGCACAGGATCAAATTCTAAGGGCAGCGTGAGAAAAATTGAGCCAATGAAACTTAACACTACGACGAAATTGTAGCAGTAAAGGCATTGACATCTCAATCTGCTCACGTTTTTAACATAATATTAACTTAAGAACATAATTATGTAAGTAAATCAATTCTCTTTTGACATAATAAGTTGATAAAGCGTGACGATTATATAATGAATTTCATTGATACACTGAACATTATCTTATCTCACAGAAAATTTCTATGTAAGTATAGGTAAATATCGATTTCACTACATCAACAGCATAACATTTCATGCGATTGTTTTATGAAAGGAAGGAAAACTGAAAAGTCATTGATGTAGTTAAACAGAATCAAACCATTGGCGTTATTAGTTACGGAAATGTCGCGAAAATATTACAAAATTAAAAAGTAAACATTACTGAAAGCTTACGCAACTGCCCACATTAATTTGCATGAAACAAAGTGATGAAGAATACCTACCCCGAAGTGTTAACATAATTAATTACTTACATACTTTAATTAAGCTCATAACAATGTCAAAATTAATTAAAGTACAAAATGGGTGCAAAACGAACGTTTTTGCTGTACTTGTAATGTTGTATAACAATGATCATTGTTCGTATTGAGAGCAATGAGAGCACGTGCGATCTGTACGCTTTACTATATTGTATGTTAATTTAAAGTCACACGCTAAAACACCGGTAATGTATGTTACTTACACTAGACTAATGTTTGTAGTAGTTTTTCCCCATTGTGAGGCAATCTAGCTTACTATGAACGACGAATTGCTTGTATAAGGAAATTTGATTTTCGTTACCTACTAAAATTGGCATCGTTATGAGCACATGAGTCTCCTGAATTTATGGTAAATCTCAAGTCTGTTACAATTACAATGATAAGGCCGTGGTCTCGAATTACATATACCGATTTTTTAAGAGTAGTTAGTTATCGGTAGCATTTAGTATTGGCCACCTACATTACTAACCCCAACCTGGACCAAATCAGTAATTGAAATCGGTAATTCAAATGCTGGTTAGGACCAGTAACCGCATTTCAATTACCGAAGCGATGTCCTTCCTTAGTTGGCACATATTGATTTCTCTTTTATTTCAAATAATTTGATACCAATATTTAATTATTTTTATCTGCAGGTAGGTATTAAAAAATTACCAGAAAAGTGCCAAATAAAATTAAGTTTGGACCAAGGCTACATTTGGATACGTTACAACAAACTACGTAATAAACGTAATACTAAAAGGCAGGTGGTTGTTTGATCCTCAATAAAATAAAATAAACCGGCCAAGTGCGAGTTGAACTCGCGTGGAGAGGGTTCCGTACAATGCCAATTGATAGAATTCTACTATATTTTGTATTTTTCTCAAAATTTTAGGCTCAGTAGTTTCGGAGATCAATGGGTGGTAAATTTTCGTCTGCTTTCATGAATAAAATCAAAACTATTTATTTTACAATAATAACATATATTTGAGATCCTCATAACAAGCACTTTCATTTGATATATGACACAGCAAGGCTTGCAAAACTTTTTTTAAAATTTCCTAATTTGTCCCCCGAAAATGACACTTATTTTGAAAAAATATTTATTTACTTTGCACGTCTGTGTTTGGGTCATAGGATTACACCATCCTACCAATTTTCACCTGATTTGGTCCAATAGATTCGGAGCAAGTTGGCTGTGACAGACGGACGGACAGACAGACGCACCTAGTGATCCTATAAGGGTTCCGTTTTTTTGTACAGAACCCTAAAAATATAAATGTACAACATTCCTTGTACCAAATAATGACAATCAGAACAGAAAAACAAATATTAATGTTGCCGAAAGAGACGAGGAGTTCCACAAACTTATTTCGTGAATATGAAGAATTAATTTCAACTACAGTGTTCTACTTGAGCAGCTTCCCAGCAGGTTCAACATTTGTTGATTACTTCCACTGGTATGAAATTAAACGAAAATTAAATAAACTAAACAATCCCACAGTTCATTTAACTCCACTAATTGGTGGGGAACTCGATGATATAATTTTTTTTTTCATTAATACAACTACACACTATTTTTATTGGATGGATTGTTTACTTGCATTATTTAGTGCGTCTTCGTTTGCCGTCGGTGCTTGGGTGGTAAGACCGTTTTAGTACCCTACGTTATGTACTAATAATGTACTAAGTAACTTAATCCTCTACCAAATTTATAAAAAAAACAAAAGAGCGAGTGTTGTGTTCTGTTACATATTTAATATTTATCAAACTCTTTTCTCGCAAAATAATGATATTGATTAAGTACCTATCTGGCTCCCAAAAAGTATAACGAGGTGTAATGACTTAAATGCCGTTGATTAAGGGTTCGTAAATAAATTAAAAATGAAGAGGACTCCGAGCGCGTTTACTTGATCAAATATTTACATACCGTGATACAACAAACGAATTAAACAGTAGGATTTAATGATCCTCTGAGCGAGGCAAATGGACATCGTTTGTAATTAAACGTATAAACCGAAATAGGAGCAAAGCCTTTAGGGATTGATTTTGTACATTTGCGACTGAACATTAAATAATAATAATAATAATAAGCCTTTTATTCCATGCAAAAAAAAGTAAGATACATACATAGTTAAGAGAAAAAAAGAAAAATAATAATAATGATATTGTTTACACGTAGGTATTTTGCTTGTTCACTGTAATACTAGTTTGTTTGCATGAACCCCTCCTCAAGTGAAGGTGAAGGCCTCCTCTAAAGAACACCATGTGTCTCTATCTTGAGCTATTTGCGGCCAGCAGGTACCAGCTATTTTTATCAACTCGTCTGCCCATCTCGTGTGGGGCCTGCCTTTGAGACGTTTGCCGATTGGACCCTTCCACGTTGTTACCCTGGTGGTCCATCTCTCGTCCTTTAGCCTCGCTACGTGTCCAGCCCACTTCCATTTTAGTTTTTTAGCGTAGGTTAGAGCATCCGTCACTTTGGTAGTTTCTCTAATTTTTGTGTGACGAATTTTTTGCATCTTTTTAATGTTGAGCATACTTCGTTCTATTCCGCGTTGACAGGTAGTGATTTTGATTTTGATGTAAATTTCCAAGTTTGACATGCGTAGGTTAGACAAGGTAAGAGGCATGACATCATGACTTTTGTTTTGATATTTGTTGGCATGTTACTTTTGAATATCTCTTTTAAGGACCAGTACTTGTTCCAAGTATTTTGTACTCTTCGTGCAACTTCTAGTTCATTTTGTTTTCTATTGAAGCCAATTTGTTTTCCAAGATATATGTATTTCTCTGTGTAATGCAGAGTTTCACTGTCCACTGCTATTCTTCTCTGTATACTATTGGTCATGACCATTGTTTTTGAAAGATTCATTTCTAGTCCTACCTGGTTACTAGCTGTGTTTAGTGAATCGATCATGCTTTGTAATTGTGTGCTAGATTCCGACAACAGAACTAAGTCGTCTGCGAAGCGTAGGTGGGATAAATACTTGCCATTGATGTTTAATCCTGTCTTTTCCCAGTTGAGTCTTTTTATTATTGACTCAAGGATAGATATAAATAATTTTGGAGACAGCGGGTCGCCTTGTTTCACGCCTCTTCCGATGGAGAACGTAGGACCAGTGGATTCTAGTTTTATTTTTGCTGTGCTACCTTTGTAAATGTTTCTGATTATATCTATATACTCTTGTTCAACTTTTTGAGCTTGTAGCGCGGTCCATATACTTGAATGTGACACGGTATCAAAAGCTTTTTTATAATCAACATATGCGATGTAGAGCGTTCTTTGCTTCTCTTGGTATTTTTCCATTATTTGTTCTAGAGTATGTATATGATCCATTGTTGAGAAGCTCTTGCGAAAGCCTGCTTGTTCTATTGGTTGGTTTGCTTCTATTGTGACACTTATTCTTTTGTTAATTATGGAGGAAAACAGTTTGTAGATACATGAGAGTAAGCTTATAGGCCTGTAGTTTGTAATATCCTTTGAGTCACCTTTTTTATAAATTAAAATGATTTCCGACTCTACCCACTGCGATGGTATTTCAGCAGTTTTTAATATAAGGTTAAATAAGTGTGTTAATGGGAGAGTCAGTATCGGCCAAGCAGCCTTTATAGCTTCATTTGTAATGCCGTCTGGTCCTGGGCTCTTATCTAGCTTTAGTCTTTTTATTTCTTGTGTGACTTCTTTTTCAGTTATTGGTGTTATGTTTCCGCTTTTATTTGTAGAGTTAATATCGTTTGCGTTGCTATGTCTCGTACACTCGTTTCCTTGTGCTTTATATAGTGTTTTATAGAAATGGGTTGCTACATCTATGATTTCTTTTCGATTATTTACGGTTTTGTCCTTACAGTTTAAGCTATCTATCCAATATTTATTTGTTCTTAGTTCTTTAAGGGCCTTTTTTGAGCTTCCTGCTTTTTCCAGATGTTTTTCGATAGTCTTCGATCTGTAGCTTTTGTAGTCATGTTTAATGTATTTACTTATTAATTTGTATAGAGCTGATAGTTCATTTTTAGTGGCTCGAGTTTTTATCTTAGCATGTTGTAACTCTTGTCTTCTCTTGATAAGTTTCAGTGTCCGCTCTTTTAGAACTTTATGGCTACCTTTTGATATTTCGTTGGGGATTCGAGCGTCCCGTAAGCTCTGGGTTATGGCCTTGGTTAATGTGTTATAGAAAGCCTGTACTGATATTTTTTCTTGGCATTTATGTAAATCTTGTAGCTGAGATGAAATGTTTTGTTTATAAGATAATATTTCTTGTTCAGTTTTCAGTGATGAATATCGATTGCTTTTATACGCTGTGCGTTTTTTCTTCTGCTTTGTGATAGACATTGTTGCTCTGATTGCTCTGTGGTCTGACGGGTAGTTCAGATTTAAAACTTCTATGTTTTGGAAGATGTTTGGTTGATTTGACAGTACGTAATCTATTTCATTTTTATATTTATCGTTCGGTGATCGCCAGGTCCATCTTTGGTTTGGGTTTTTCTGAAAGAAAGTATTTAAGATGGCAAGTTTGTGTTCGAGGGCAAAATCAATTAGCCTCTGACCTCTCTGGTTTCTTTCACCATACCCGTTTGGTTTCATTATTAGATGTTCATCTTTTCTCGGTTGACCTATTTTCGCGTTAAAATCACCCATTATTATATAGTTCTTGTAAGCTTGGTCTAGGGCTCTATTAACATTTGAGTAGAAGGTGTTAATCTCTTCCTCACACGCAGTTTCAGTCGGTGCATATATTTGGATAATGGACATGGGCAATCCTTGTATGTTTAAGTTCAATAATGCTACTCTATCATTTATGCCCATGAAACTTTCAATCCAGTTCTTGCGGGTTTTATTTATTAGGAAACCGACTCCATGTTTGCCAGGTGTGTGTCCCGTGTAGCATAGTATGAAGTTATTATATTCTTCTATACGGGTGCCCGTCCTCCTTATTTCACACAATCCAATTATGTCGTATTTGACTTTAATGAGTGCTTCGCTAAGTTCGATTAAGCGTTCGTAAGTAGATAAAGTTCTGACGTTGTAAGTTACTATGTAGAGCTGATTTTTCTTCTTTTTATTTGAGTTAAATATTTCTTGGGTTTGTGTTTCGTTTCTTGTTATTGAAGTAGTTTGAGATATCTTCTTTAGAGGGTTTTGGTCTTGATCTTCCACGGTGACCAGCCGGATTGGAAGATGGTTTTCGTTGCTTAGTTGAAATTGATTGAATGTTGCATCGTTGAGGGAGGGGGGAGTTGGTTGCTACGAATGTAAGTTGTTGATTGTATGTCGTTGGTTTGGTTATGTGGTGTGTTGACGTTAGTATTAACAAAGTAACTTAGGATGCTTGGTTTTAAAACTCCTTCTGAGACACTGTTTGATCTGGGTATAGATGGGTTTGATTGTTTTGTTTTGTTTTTCTTGATGGGTCTTGTTGTACTATTTTCAACTAGCGCTTGAGAATTCGGATCTGACTCTGGTGAAGACATCAGTGTTCTTTTGTTATTTGATTTTAATATAACAAGTTTATCGTATTTTATTGTGACTTTATTTCCTTTCTCGCGCTCTCTATTTGCTTCTTCCTGTAGTTCTTTCCTTTTTTCTAAAATATATTTGGGGTAATCTTCGTTTAGGTAATATTGGGTGTCTTTTAATAATCTTTTTTGCTTGAGAATGCTGATCTTTGAACCAAGGGTAGAAAAGGTTACAATTATTGGTCGCGGTTTATCACCTTTTTTCCCCACTCTCTTTATTTCTTGAATATCTCTACAATCCAATTTTAAGAACAATTTTTCACTTATGAATTGCAATATATTGTTCTCCAAGTTATGATAGGATGTCTCACCCTCTTCAATACCGAAGAAAATTATGTTTCTTTGTCTTGCTTGTTTTTCGACTGAACATTATCTATTCAGAAGTCACAACACGCAACGCTACGTATGTAGGGCCTATACTTTACAAACTTATTTTTTTGTTAAACAGAAACCTGAAAAGGGTTTATTGTGCTCATTATAAACAACTTGTACCTACCCACTATGAGACAAATCGCGAAAAAAATCAACTGATAAATAGATTTTGTAAAGTTATGCGAACGTTCATGTATTGATCGGCTGATTTATTTTCGCAATGTAGCGAGGATAGGCTGTACCTACTGATTACAACAGAATTAACAAAGTCATTTGAAAATTATAGGCGTTGTAATCAATCACTCCGGAATACCTGTATTCTCCCATCCTTTAGATGTTGAAAATTATTGCACAAGCACCACACTCCCATACATTATGTATGTAGAGCATTAAATCATAAGAAAGGAATCCAAATCAAGATGGTATTTGTGTTAATGTCTGTTGAATGGTTCATAACATAACATGAATATTGCACAAAGCACGAAATTGTTGTTATACGTCGTTCATAAAACTTGATTGTTCAGACAGACAAGTATGCGAATAGACCATCCAACTAAAGGTGACTTTAGTCATACAACTCATACATTATTATGATTACTGTAACAGACACAATTCGGAGTGGCAAACGGAGCGGAGAGCGGCAATCTTCTCATGCGAAACGCGACAAGTTGTCGAGTCATCGGTGAGTAATTCCACCAGACAAGTTTTACTTCGGAACGATGCAGTTTCATAAAACCCATAAAAAGTCTCACATAAAAACAAGTGCCTATACGAAAAAAGGACACTCAGGTGTTGTACACTCAGAAAATCGAGCACGCTTCATATACCTAAACATTATTTTATTATTGTTTGAAGCCGTATATGAATAACGTGCGTGTGCAAGCATAAATAGAGACAAGTCGTTATCCTATTGTCTTCGGACGGGTAGGTACGCCTATTTGAACAGAATAAGTTCTTGTTCTAAGAATGTTTGCCAAAGCAGCAAAGAGTCGGCTCCAAGCTGAAATCACTGAACATCCGCGAGTACAATCAATAAGAGACGAAGTCTTTTCCAATTCTAATCCTGTTTGCAAGCGTTTGAGAAAACCTTACCTTAATATTTCAGAATGTGATTCCAATATTTTTGGGACATTTCTTTCAGACTTTTTCGGTAAGCTTCAGATGAAAACATCATCCATAGAAGGAATCCAATTATTTGAAAAGGAGATTGCTTATTCTGTTAGCTCATATTTAATTTTCCAGAATAAAATATAACTTTACACATGATCAGGGAGCTATGAGGAAGGACAAAGGAGCAACATGTCAAGGGCAGGTCGAGGATTCTGCGCAATAGAATTGGGGGATCGGCACGTATTACTTACTACAAGAACTGCAGAAATGGAGCGAGGTTGGACCCTTGTTGAAAATTGTGGTTAACTCACTACTTATCAAGGCATTATAGAAAACTCTTACGCTATACTTACGCATTGAAGACCGGGTGGAGTGTTTTCAACGTATATTTTAAGTCCTTGGTTTTGGTGTCCTGTATACAATTAAGAGACCGAACAAAGGAAAATGGGTTTGTTGATTGGTAAATTGTAATGAATGAAGGCGTGTCTAAAGTATTGTCGATGAAGGAGAATTGTAAATATTGGTCTACGGTTGAAATCGCTAAAGCATGTTTTGTTAATGGAAATCTGGTGCTAAACATTTCCGGGCCCTAATTAAGTTAGTAGCTAGGAGGAATGGAATAGTAGCGAAATATTAAAAGTCCGATCGAGTAGTGAACAGTAAAACCGGATTTGACACAAAACAGATTTTACGAATTTTACGATGCAACATCAACTGTATTTACTGGCTAGCAACATTAGCCAGGTCGTGTCATCACCCTGACCCATTTACAAGCAAATCTGCTGTGCGCCTACGCACCGGTATCTGCGTCAACCGTCAGTTATCGCGCGTTTCAAACTCAACATTTAATAGCCTCACCTTCCAAGAAGGACGATTCGTTAAAATGCTAGCATGAAGATCTAATTACACTATTTATGGAATGAGGTGTTACAATGGCATGTTTTGAAGCACATCCATAAAACATTGCTCATCGTAAGTCAGCGATATTAAAACTTGTTACCATGACTTGATTATGACTTGCGCTATGATAATAGTAAGATACAGCCCCTATTAGCACACAAACAGTCTATTGAGAATAGTGATCGTATGTCGATAAGGTTGTCCCAGCTGGCGTAGTTTACTTAATATGTACACCAATAAATAGACAAGCATTCTAATATATTGAAGGATATAACATCAAATAAGGGGGAGAGGATAGATTACTATCTGCCCGACATTGGATTAAAAACAACGTTCTATTGTTGAAACGATTACGATGTTCAATTATAATTAATTATTTAATTTCATACCCTCTGTATATTGTACGGAATAAACCGACGCGAACAGGATGATGCACAGACTTCTAATTAGACGCGTTCCTAATCAAATTTATCATCAGGCGAAACACCATCGAGGGAAATATTACATACAACAAATATCAATCTGCAAGAATAAATTTCTTCAACGAAGGCGCCATCGAGAATCAATAAATCAGTAATGAAATTGTCGCCCTGTTTCAATTAATTTAGAGTTATTACGTATAAACGAGCCTATTCCGTCTGCGGACTTATATTCGATTCGAGATGGTCCCTCGGCACGAGATGTTCGCGAGACATCCGCCGCGGGCTCCCTCAATACTATAATTTCCGCTTGCTGTTGCGACGGATTCTGATTTCATTAGATCGAGGGTTGATGAGCGACTAGATACTCTTGTACAAATTCACACTCTGTCAAGTTCGAGTTTCTTTGATAAGTTTAAAATTCAGAACTTTACCACAGCAGTACAAAACAAATTACCCTCTTTGATACAAAGTTAGAAATAACAAGAGAGCCCTCTAATACATTGTGGTTGGTTACATGATCTTTACTCGCCACACGAAGGTAATAATGGGTCTATTTTTCTACAAGAAAGTCAGAGCTTTATGAAACGTGCGACATTTGAACTTTCTACAAGCAACCGCAAGTTCGATTTTCCAAACCATGTATGGATGTATGTTTACCATCATAGATTGCGATTTGTACGATGTTGTTGTGGTTATGTGGTATGTTTTCTTATAATTATCTTGATAACCTGTCTACGCAGGCCACGAGAGATTAAAAGTGAAAGTATGAACCTAATCATCACCACTTTCACTGCCAAGGATATTATTATGTTTATCAATAATAATTAACACTTCGTTTATGTTTCAAATTAAGACGATTTGAGGTTATTCGGTGGCATGTAAAACATTCTAGCTCGTAAATATGTATGATGTCGGTCGATGACCGTATTAGCTACCGTTTCGTGCAAACACCTAACTGGGACACTGTTTGCTTGTAAACTGGAAATAGTTTTAACTTTAAAATCTCTTTAGTTATTGCGATCGAATATGAAAATTGATTTCGGCACTGAATGTTATATTTTATTTTGATTAGTTCACGTACACTTCCAATTACAGTTCAGCGTATGAAATTCATGTCACAATCATTTTTGTTTATTCAAATTGTTTTTTATTTTATCTGTTTTAGTTCAATGGAACAATAAAACCAGTGTGTGGACGAATGACAATATGTTGAGTACATTGTAGCAAACTAGTAATGATTAGAAAACGAACGAATTTCTTTCGCGTAAACTTCTGTATATATGCAATATTTTCTCTTTATTCATTTCGAAAGGAAAGTTAATAAAATCTGCATGTATTTTGACCTGGATTAGATTCTAAACAGTTTTGAATGTTGTGATATATTGTTAAAGAAAGTAGAACAAACTGGTACTATCCTATTCACTAATTCGTATCATGTATTTTGATATTTTTTCTATTTCAGCCGCCCTGAAAAACTTCCTCAGAAATGAGTTACCTAATGAACTTGCAATGATTTTTTTTCGCCCTACAATTTGCTAATTGTAGATCTTCGACATGCTGGTTCTGGTTTCCCACATTTTTTAGGGTTCTGTAGCCAAATGGCAAAAAACGGAACCCTTATGGATTCGTCATGTCTGTCTGTCTGTCCGTCCGTATGTCACAGCCACTTATTTCCGATACTATAAGAACTATAATATTGAAACTTGGTAAGTAGGCGTATTCTGTGAACCGTATTAAGATTTTCACACTGAAACTCAAAATTTTTTATTCATCAATCCCATACGTGTGGGATATCTATGGATAGGTATGGTCTTCAAAAATATTATTGAGGTTTCTAATATATTTTTTTTCTAAACTGAATAGTTTGCGCGAGAGACACTTCCAAAGTGGTAAAATGTGCCCCCCCCCCCCCCTTGTAACTTCTAAAATAGGAGAATGATAAAACTAAAAAAAAAATATATAATGTACAATCCCATGTAAACTTCCACCGAAAATTGGTTTAAACGACATCTAGTAAGTAGTTTTTTTTTAATACGTCATACATCGTAAACCGCAATTTACTTTTCATTCAATCAACTCAAATATAAAACATCGATCAAAGTTACAACGAACTACAAGAACTTTTATATTATGTTACTTGCTGCTACGGAACCCTTCATGGGCGAGTCCGACTCGCACTTGGCCGTTTTTTTTGTTCTGTGTTTGTTTTGTTTTGTAGCGGGTCTACTGCCTTTGTATTGACTGAGAGTATTTGAAACATACCAGTGTCTTCATGAGCGCAGACAGTTCTTTGGTGACCACAGCGAACTTGAAGAATGCGGCGCCGATGTCTGGTTCAGAGTCTTTGCTAAGAGCGTTCCCTCCCAGTCGCTCCAGCGCCCGGGAGAGGTACATCTCGTTGTCCACGTGAGCTACATACAAAAATAGAGGATTAGGCCATTTAATGTAGGTAATATGCTGCCAGAATAACAATCTGATATCCATCAGATTCAAACCTCCGATCAATTTTACAATGTATTCAAGCAACCACGTGATTCTTATAATCACGTGCTAGTCTAAATTGTTTACAAAATTGATCGTGAAAATTATAATAATATCAATACTTTATTAAATTCGATAAAAATAACACAATGACTCATTATTAAAAATGCGAGACAGCGCAGAGGGTAAACAAAGAATGATGAACAACAAAAATTAGCCAATATAATTAATTAATTGCACAACGCTAGCACTATTTTCTTCCAATGAAAAATTCTGTTTCACAAAGTTTCTAGGTTGTTCGACAAAGATTCGTTTTATCTTCCTTGAGCCGTCGGACATTTAATTAGTTCCCCAGTCGGATTTACTCGGTCGCTATAAAGAGAAGCGCCAGTAAAGTTAGTACGCTTAACTGCAGCTTATTACCTACTCGACCAATGCCGTAAGTGCTTAGTATTAATAGAGCGACTTATTTAATCAACAAAACATTTAATCAACTGTATAAATAGATATGTTTCGTTCTAAGGTGAATATTTCTCGAAACCCGGATAAGTGCTCCATAAAACAACATTTTTAAAGGGAATGTCCGCTAATGAGTTGGGTTTTATTTATAGCCGTTGCTGACATGTGAAATGGACTGAGTGATTTTAATATAGGTACTAACTTCGGCCGAGTGGAAGTCAAGTAATGATAAAACATAGTCTATAACACACGACAATAATACAGCTTTCTACCATTGAAAGAAATCGGTTGAGTAGTTTTAGAGAATACCTGCTACGTTACATCCAAACTTATAAACTGTATCTCTTTATAATATCCGTATATAATAACATTACCAACTAATCAAGGGGTCCAGTTATAAATAAAATAAAGGTGGCGAGCTGATGAGTCTCGGAGATCCGTGTCGCGGCCCACATTTGCCTAGCTCAATCCCACAGACGCTTCTTGAATATTAAATGGCAAAACACAGACCTTTCAATTTCTCCGTGGACCTTCCACTTAATATGAGGTTTACATAGCCTCGAGTCCGGTTTTCGTCAAACTGGTCGCCCAAATTGCCAATAACAAGGGATAAAACGAAAGTGATGTCGTGACTTGGAACAGTAAAATGAACTAAAATGTAATTGCAAGTAGGTGAATGTGAATAAACTGAAATCGTTAAGGCTACCTCTACTATTGGATAGATAAATAATGCAACAAAGTTCCAATTCGTTCCTATAAATAGTGTGGAAACTTAAAAAGTAAGCAAGCAACAAAATTGCTGACCAAAACTCTAACGCCCTGTGAATAGTTGGATACGTTCCAAAAATGCGATCCATTAAGGTTTTACAATAAGTAAGTGCCTATTTGGATCTGTGAACATACAATGACAAATAGATAGGCATATATGTTAGGCGTACCTAAATAAAATAGTAGGTAGGTACCTGCCTTTTGCATTTCCGAGAAATAAAGTAAACATTGAGAACAATCTTCCCTAAACCTAAACACTGCATCATTGTGTAGGAATGTTGGTGTTTTTGACTGGTTGTTTTTGCGAGCGCGTGCTTGCGGAGCGCACGACCTTGCCAGCTGCGCCAGCGCACAATACGAACTCGTACGACCAGTTCCGAGCGTTCGGCTCGACGCGGCCCGCAGCAGGCGTTAAACTCGACCACAATAAACAAACCCTAGCACGCGATGGAATTACACTCAGTAAACCTGTACTTAAAACCTAAGAAAAAAGTAAGTAGGTAAGTACTATTTATAAAACGCGGCAGTGTAGCGGCGGGATATAAAGAATAGAGCAGTATAGCACTTGTTATTTAATCGCATTCAGGTTACTTAAACAGAGCTGCTTCAAGTAACTGCATAATTTTGTACTAAGTTTATTATTTTAAAATTACTCATTCTATGTGTAAGTCTTGTATGTATGTGACTTATGGTAATGTATGAGTGAGTACATACATAATACTTATCTTATCACACCGTACACAGCTTTAAATTGGGGAAATACTGCATCGTGTAGAATGGTAATGCTGCAACCACGGAATTAGCTAGCGCGTGCGCTAACTTTACCTATATCACGAATTTTACTGCACTAGTAACAGAAAGCAAGAACAAGTGCAGCTCAGGGTGCTCCCCCATAAATATGATATTTCTCGGATTCGAAGCATTAATCTAATATTGTCCAGTTATACCGTAGCCAGCGAAACCAGACGTTCGACCTACTTTCCTTGACAAGTCGCACATGAAGGGAAATTCATTCGTGACCGGCCACCGAGACTTGAATCGGTTTATATTTCAATTTGTATTTGTTCAAATGCAGGAACCGTGCTTTCAGAGATGAAAGGAGAATTAAAGAGATTTACATTTTGAAAGCTATAGGTACAGCGTAGTCCTTTTATTCAATGGGAATAGCTGGTTTATAAAATAGACTTTTAAGCCGTAAATTGCTCTGGCTATTAAAATCTGCTTACCATTTTGCACTCAGTTGCACAAGAGACATTACTCTATTATTCAGCAGCATTCATTTTATGATTTCGTTGCTTAGTTGTCACTAACGGAAACAAGTTATTTACCAGAAAGAAATACTTGCGTATATTGTAAATCAATCGGATATGATATAACACACGTGAATGGAATCGTTTACAAATAATGCATGAATGTCTGTCTGCAAGCACTATTTGTTGCGATATTTGGGTCATTCTAGTTCAGCGGGTTGAACGGCCTTTCGTCCTAGCAAGCCGGTTCTGTGCTCAGACTAAGCTATGCATTACTAGTTTCTATATAATATTAAGCTAGCCCTTTGCACTTTTACGTCACTTTTTACTAATCACAACCCAAAAGTTACTACCTACTCATCTTCGACATGCACATCATTGAATTCATTCATACTCAAAAAAAAAAAAAAATTGTAGTCATCCACGTGAATTTTCCTATGGATGGATAAGTACATGCTACATACAAACTTACAAAAATTACCTGTTTATATTATTTAGCAGCATTTTTTAAAGATTTTCTATACTCATATTATTATTATTTATCCATACTAATATTATAAATGCGAAAGTAACTCTGTCTGTTACGCTTTCACGATGAAACGGCTTAACCGATTTTGATGAAATTTGGTATGAATATAGCTTGAACCCAAGGACATAGACTTTTTAATTCGCGACTTTGTCTGCATCCGCGATAACCGACATTCACGCGGACGAAGTCGCGGGCAAAAGCTAGTTCTGTATAAGTTACAAAACCATCAATTTCAGCACCTCAACAGGTATCGGAGACACTAAAGCTTATTATAATATAGGTTTTGAGTTCTCTCTCTGACTCTCATTTATTGCGACGAGTTTCATATTCAAGTACGTAAGTATCAAAATGGAATTTATTTTTAAAGTTACCAAACATGCATCGGATATCTCATCTATTCCAGTCCGCTATTCATACCGTATACTTCCTCTATTTCTATTTTTAATCGAGTCTCGTTCTCGTGTCGCTTGTAAAACGCGCCACTAGACTAGACGGGAATGTATTCCCGTCTAGTCTAGTGGCGCGTTTACCGGACAATATACTTTCTGCCGGGTTTATTTGTAAATAAACCCGGCAGAAAGTATATTGTCCGGTAACCGTCTGTTCCGCACTAAGAGGGGACATTAAGTATTAGCTTTTCTATTGGGCAAAAAAAGTAGAAGACCATGTTATATTTCGCACGTGGGTGAGACTGTGGGACTGGTATCATTCGGAACAGTTTTGGAAACAAAAGTAGTAGCCTCTTGTTAAATTGAAGCGAAGTTTATACGGTAAAGCATGAAACGGAAAACCAAAGTAATGAGTTTTCTTTTGGCAAGAGTTGAGATGAACTTGGTGCTGCTGTTTTATAACCCGACGGTATCAACTCACCATTGCCAGAGTTATGAATCGCCTTTATCGCCTTTTTCAACTTCGTTAGGCCATCTCGGTCGAAATCCAATGTCTGAAACAAGATTAAGAAAACATTTTAACATATTGCCGTAACGTCAATTTGACGGCGAATTTAAATTAAATGTTTGTTAGCAGAACGTCCGTTGTGACTGCGACGTTGGTTTAAACTCCCAACTTTTTTACGTGGACAAGCTGTCACCGTCATAAAGACTCGTTTACAATGGGAGCCACGAGCCATTCAACTCGGTTTAGGAGCACAGCGAACATCTGTCGCCCCAGCCGGCGATTAATCAATGGCCCCCCTGAATTAAGCAATCAGCCCATACCAAAATAAAACTCGAAACGATTCGGTACACCTTGACTCTGTTCGACTCAAGTGTTCATTTGCAGTCGGCGTAAGCGAACTGTCTGATTGATGTTGATACAGAGCGATAAGGAAACAATATCGAATTTTGTGTCAATGACCTTAAATATTTTTAAATACACCGCACTAAAATTCTAGCAAGACGACTAATTATATTATTTTTATTAGTAAGTAGCATTAATAACTGATTTTTTTTTTGTAATGAAACAATATTTATCAATCTCGATTGGATAAGAACATGTCACAGAAATTATACTTTGGTACATAGCGTTAATTATTTCTTGTTCGCAACACCTGGCTACTAGGGAACTGGGGGACCATAGTAATAATTACGAGTATGAAGATCGATAGGAAGAACACTTATAAGTACCTACCTAGGTAGTCTGACCCTTGCATGATACGAAATTGAAACCATATAAAAAACATGCGTGTGTTTATCTGCTCATCAAGTCCATCGTTAATAGACTTGATGAGCGAATAAACACGCACAAGTATCTTAAGTGTTATACGACATTAATTAATTAGAATAACTTAATGAGGTGGTAACTGTTATAGTGTAACTGATCTTACAACCCTCTTACAGTTAGGTTATTATAGCGCTAAACGTGGCGTGACCAAGTCCAACTAACCCGCCTGCAAAGGCAAACATTACCCTGGAAATGACGTTGTAAAAAAATGTTTACTGAAATAACCAACTTTGTGCAAAGCGTTATTATGCAATGCGGTTTTATTCATTTCCGTAATATTATTTGTTTTAACAAAGTTTCGTTTAAGCACAAGTTTAAAAGCCTTATCCTACAAGACTTAAGTTTTGAAAGTTCAGAGCTATTATAGTATTGTAATAGCTCTCCAAGCACGATGTCCACTTATCGTTTCAAACGTCCATAACATTAGCCACCTTACATAATCGGCATTTGTCCAAACATAAAGATAAGTACGAGATAACAGAATACAATGAGAATATTCGCTTTCTTGTTCGTGATTACCGACGCATGAAAAGTTGCGTAAACCACGCCATCAGACGCACAAAACAAACGTAAGTCATTGTAATCTCTATTACGCTCATAATAAAGCCCCTTAACTGCATTGTCACAATCATCTACTAATTATACCAATTTTTATATCGATTATGTCATGTTTGTATCTTTTTCGTTGCAGTAAAAGTAGTTTTGCATGGCAACGATGTGCGGCACCTGCATTGTAATAATGTAAAGATAAACATCCAAAATGGCAGCAAGCCTTGTATACACTTAACATTTATCACGACATAGTAATAATGTACAGCTATTTTCAAACTACATCCATTTGTTTCTCGCCTACAACCAACAAAGCATTTTAGTAACCCACTTCCTTCACTCAACTTGTTCATTTTGAACAGTGTTGCGGAAGAAATCGTTTGAAGCAAGAAACACCAATACCAATAAGTGCGTAACCTAAGTTAGTAAAGCACAAATCTTGTGCCATGTAATTCAGTGACCCCAGGCTCAAAGCTGTCTTTCGAATGAAACTAAACGACCTTTACGCAGGTTAGGGTACTTTGCTTTACAAATTGTGTCGGGCTATATGGTCGGGCCCATTTAAAACGGGCCAGAGAGCAAATCTAGTAACCATTTCACTAAAACGTTTAACATACATAAACAATGTAGACGGGCCACGTACACAATACCTAGTTGTTGTTCATCCCATACAACCGCCTCCTTTGTTCTGTCTTCTAACGGATCGAACTATCACCTCTCCACGCACGCTCCAAAGGGGATTTCTCAAAATAGGTCAACTCCAATCTCTGCTGCTCTTTGCCGACTTTTAGTATCTAACAGCTATTCTTTTTGTAATGTAATAAGTAAGTAGAGAGACAGGTGGAGGGGATCGGATATTTTTCGATTACCATAAAATTGGACACTCCCAGTTGTAAACACCCGCGAGTAACTGAAGGGTTAACAAGGTGTTACATTCCCAAAATTTATTGAGCAATAAAATAAACAGCTGTTCAAAATAGGTCGAGTAATTAAAACGTCAGTCGCACTCGCATTAGTCGCATCCCATCTGTAGAAATAAAGTAGATGCTTTTATAGTAATAGCAGAACAGTGATTGCTACAACAGCACAAAGCGTAGGTTTTCAGTACAATGATGGTGTAACTGACTCATCAGTGTTGTTGCTTAATTGAATGTGCTTTGTAACTTGTAACTACAGCTATGTGTCACATACGGATGTTTCTTTAGGATTATTTTTTGCATCGACTACTATTTCGGTAGGATACTTAGTGCTTGAATTTGAATGAGTACTTAAGAGCGCGTATTCAATTCGTGACGAAAACTTCATGTTTTTGCGTTTTGCCGAGAGCAATATCGTAATTATGTGAGCAGATTACTTAAAGACAATTTACAGTTTTAGAAAGATTAAGTCTTGATTTAGACAGCTACAGAGTAAAAGTATAATTTTATTTTTATTTATGGTTTTTTAAAGCGAAGACAATTCTTTCATATCGTTTTACGAAAATAGACGTCAGAGTTAACTTTCAGGACGAATACAACCATTACAATATGCCAAAATATTTTGTTTTATGCGTTTTTCCAACAGTATATACAGTCATAAAGACAGCTACAGAACCAAATTGCAAAAATATTACTATTATGTATTAAAAAACAATGTTGAAAAAGTACAAAATCGGTTCACTTTGACAATTTTTATTCACCAGTATTTGAATAAAAACATAACTGATATATTTATTTTATGAAAGTAAAAGTTATGCTTAATATACAGAATATTTTTCAGTCCGTTATACGAGCTCATTTATTTTAGACAATTATTTTAAAAAGCCCCGTAAAACATCGCGCGCTGTCGTTTGCCGATCAATTTCAATGATTCGTGCTTATTTCGTGCGTATTTCTTTTTCTAATGCACACAAACCGACCATTGTGTTGTACTAGTGTGTGTCAATGCTGCTACGCCATTCTAGCAATCATTTAGATTTTGAGTTGCGCTAAATCGAATACGCGCCCTTAATGTAATTTGGATTACAACACCAGCGGCAATTATACAGCCAGACAAACTGATGAGAAGAACAAGACTCGTTAGAATTGTGAGCTGCAAAAGGGTCGGCCATGGTAAGTGGGTCCCTACAGCGAAAGCGGTTGACCTTGTGTATTTACCCTCCGACTGACACCGAACGATCGAGAAGATTTTGTTTTCAGATTTTACTACAACATTTATATTTAGCAACGTGATATTTTTAAACATTTACCCAACCATTTGCTTCATAAAAGAATATTGGATTTGAGAAGTTATTCAAAATCTTGGAAACTCACTACCTATTTTGTGCTAGTACCAGCTGTACCGCGCTCTATCCGGATAAAACTTTCTCTAGTAAAATGTCTCAAGGGTCTCTGTTAATCTGACGCAGATTTTTCCGCTTTAAAATGATGAAAACAATATCTTGTCTATCAAAGTAACAGTTACTAAAAATTATTTACTGTAATAGGTAAGCATTATGGAAGTCAAGAACATTTATCGCACCGACTAAGTATGTATTAGGATCCTGTTTACGCTATCGGATAACCAAAACATGAACAGTGATCTTTAAATGTGTTGGTTTAACCAGGGATGTTATTTGTAAACACGGCAAGTATGGCTCCAATTAATACATACATGAACATGTTGGGCGCCACTTACGGTCTAATGAACCTATTTAATTTTCGTCAAAATGTCTGACGCTTCAATTAAGTGTAATGACAATAGAA
Source organism: Charanyca ferruginea (assembly GCA_947361185.1). Classification (NCBI taxonomy): domain Eukaryota; kingdom Metazoa; phylum Arthropoda; class Insecta; order Lepidoptera; family Noctuidae; genus Charanyca; species Charanyca ferruginea. Next base: position 20,990,963 of record OX376058.1, on the reverse strand, counting down.
GAAGACAAAATCCCCGCAAGTGTAAAGAATAACTTAATATGTAAGTTATAACTTTATAAGAATAAATAATAAAAATTAAGTATTTATTGTTAAACTTATTCAAATATACAGCAGAAGTTTCGTTGCCAACGGCAGCAGGTGTAAGTCTTTGGCACCGGCACAGAACTTTATCTGAACATTTATATTGTGAAACCAAAGCAAGGCTTAGAAAGTATTGTAAAGGGATAGAATATTTTATCATTGACTTCAAACTCGACAGATTCAACAATATACATAATTGTTAATCTAGATTAAATATATAATATAATAAAATATTTAAATATTATATAAATATAATATATTATTTATATAAATACTAGCTGACCCGACAGACGTTGTCCTGTCCCTATCTACCTACTTACCTGCCTATTTACCTACCCTACCACACCTACCCTACACCTACTCTTGTATAGTTTTTTTGCCAAAACCTTCACCGTGGGAGTATGAAAATTGCTTCAAATGTGTACCTAACTCTTCTTTTCTTTTTTTTTCTCTTCGTAAGAACCATCCTCGTACTTCAAGGAATATTATAAAAAAAAGAATTATCGAAATTGGTCCAGCCGTTCACGCGTGATGCCGTGACCAAGGGAAATAGGGATTAATTTTTATATATATAAATATTTATTAAAAATTATATAAATATTTATCATAATAGGTAATCTTTCATTACCAATGAAAACATGTAGCGCCGACCCCAAGTAACATGGGATAAGGGTAGGAAGAAGAAGTATTGGTAATCTAGATATTGAAAACTTACGAGTCAAAAGTGAACCTGTTTGTCAGTGGGTCGAAAAATTGCAAGCCTGAGGCAAATCTCAGTAAACATTACGTTTTATATTGTAAGTATTACGTTGCATTGCGGTCTATTACTCATTCTTGACTATGACTTTCAAGCTAAATTATTATCTAACCAGTTAAACACTTAGTTAGTATTTTATTATTAACCAAACATAATTAAGTTCGTTATATGTAGTGTTTAAATCCTATTGTGACCTGACAAACTGACTCATTGTTGGATTTTGTCTAATAAACAATTCGGAAAGTTACACTTTGTGCGTTATATGATTGTGTTAATGAATTGTTCCACATTCTTTGAATAATTGTTTAATGTGATTCAGACAAACTTTAATATCTAACATTTATGACGAATATAAGTAAATTGCTATGATCAATCCGTAGTTTCTTAAGTATAAGACATTTAATATTTACATATTGATTACAGCAATCGATCATAAACAAAATTTGAGTGTAATAGCACACCCACACTCATTATTTAAAGAGAAAGTTCATTACAAAATGTACCAACACGGCGAGTAACCACAGGCAGGTACTTTCGCTTTATCACATCTGATCAAGGAACACCACATGTTATTTTACTGTTCGATAGGCACGAGTATTTTTACCTTTTTAATAAGAATGAATGCCCTCGCCTCTGTGTTACTGGATTTTATTTATTAAAAAACAATTAAAGTTGATGAGGCAGTTAGTGTTAAAGAAATAAGAACGAATTGATAAAATTAATTCACAGATGGATCGAGATTGTTTCTGAAATCAGATACGAATTTTATGATAAAAATCTTGCTCTGCAGGCTCTACGCATACATTAGTATCTTCATGATAGTCATAAAGGAAACGAGAAAGCTAAGTCGACGACATACTTTATTATGTCGCATCATGATCGCATCAAGTCTACAGTCAAGCTGAATAGAATTCCAAATGACAAAATTAAAACCTTTATGAAAGGAGTTCCAACATAAATTCTGCAGACCAACTTCCGATTAACTTCGAACCGAACAAAATGCACAGAAGTTTTATCATCTCCATTGCTTTTGTCTTTTAAATTGCTTCGTTCAAAGAGACGCAGAAAGATGTTAACTTCTTTTATGTGTTAAACAATAACGTACTGCCAATGGTATCCCCTAATTTGTTTTGCTTGATGGTTTTCTTAAACATTTATAATTCCATGACGACCGATGTGAATAGATGTTTTTGGTTATCGCTTTCTGTTCCTTGATGGGCGTTTCCGAGCTAGCCGTATTGTATTGAATTAGTGCTTAGTGTTACCAGCGTGAGGTAAACGACCATATATACTCTTCGTTGTTCCATAAACATGATTCTCATCTTTCATTACTTTGTTTTATCATTCACATTTCATGCCGTGTGGTGCCAACCGCGAATAGCACCACCCCATTTCTACCAGTGGGTGTCTCAGAAGACGACAGAGGAAAATTGACCAGAGGATGGGTAGCAGCGTCCTTCTGAGTGCCATAACACCTGCTACGATCGCCAACATGCATCGGCCAAGCATGGCGATTACGGTTAACCCCCCCCCCACCCTTGGGGAAGATCTATGCCCAGTTGACATCATGATGATTAACTTTTCATTATTACGTTCTGGTTTATTAGTTTTTGCCACAGTTTCGTTAAACTCTCAAGGCTTATGAACCGAATTTTCTCCAACTCAAATTAATATTATTTGGTTATTGTAAAACGAAAGCAAGATAACAGAATTAAGTATAAGAATAACACGAATACGTAAGATAGTAACAATTTCAAATTTTATTGGATGTAAGCAAACAATCAATCATTACAGATAAAGAATCGATTGAACAAAATCGTTTTACAATATACCTACATCATACGTGATTATATTTTTCTCCCGTCCGAATTTTGGTCACAGTGGCCAATCTCATGTCAACCTTTAGACGCCCACTGTTGGGCATAGGTCTCCCCCAAGGGGTGGTTCAGCCATAATCGCCATGCTTGGCCGATGCATGTTGGCGATCGCAGTAGGTGTTATGGTACTCAAAAGGACGCTGCTGCCCATCCTCTGGTCAATATCCCTCTGTCGCCTTCTACGATACCCACGGGTAAAAATGGGGTGGTGCTATTCGCGGTCGGCACCACAGTGGCCAATCTCAATGAAGTAAACACAGGTGCACTCTCTCTTGAGCCCTCTTCCTTCACTTTCATAGTTCGATGGGACCGGCAATCCGACATGACCGACCAGAGAGAGATCCGGCCCACGACCAACAACTTTACGTGCTTTCCAAGGCATGGGAGTGTTACACCGCCAACTTCCAAACCCCGGGCTGCTATCGAGAAATTCGTAATGGAAATACCCAATAACATTTTTCCCGATCTGGGTATTGAACCTAGTGTGGGGTCCTCCCCACACTTAGCAGTCCACGAGATTAACGAGGCGGTCATACATCATACATACTCAGCTAGGACATAATAGTATGTAGTTACGGTCCAAAATGGTAGTCCAGGATCTATGACAATTTAACATGGCTGAAATTCTACCTTGTTAACGACATATTCCTCTAATACGAACAATATAATTTTAAATTGACAAATTCATCCCCAACATTTCTTTTATGTATACTAAAATAAACTAAATCTAGCCACACATCTCAGTATTGTCAAGACAGTAATTGTACTGTCTGTCATTACAGAAGAATGTGTCAATATATTATGTTTTTAGATGAAGAAAATACTGCGGTTACTTTAAATGCATTTACTATGTGTAACGTATTTTCTTTAAATGTACACAATTCAAGTTTTCTTCTTAATTTGTGTACTGAGATTACGGTTTGTCTCTTTTTATGCCAACAAATTTTAACCTATTTGTGATACGTCTCTTCTATCTTCTTTAATGTCCATCGTTCGTTCTCTAACTTTTAGTTGAGCGACTGATTGTTGCGCATTTAAATTATTAAATCACCCCGATTTGAAATTAGTCCTCAATGGCACCCCAGGTAGCCAGTAGCATGTTCAAACAGCATAATAATAATGATTTAGTACCACTATTATGCAATATACGGCACTCGTCTGTAGAAAGGGTTAAAAGCACTATACCTTTCCACAGACACTTTAAGGTATAGTAGTAACCTGGCGTGCTCAAGTACCCGTAACTCTATCGCAGAGGGTCTGAAGGGGACGAGTCTAATGCATACTGCTCCACCGGCATGCATAATCGTGTCTGCATAGCCGTGCATTAAACTACGCCATTATTGTTAGGAAACTACTACCTCAGGTATCTTCATGAAGAAAACGTTCTCTGAATAATCAATGCGGTCTATGTAATCACGATGAGTCAAATGAAGGTCAAATTCATAAAATACGGAGGTAACAAGCACGCAATGTCTATTAGGAGTTCGTAAGCTGAATTTGGCATGACGACTCACCACCATTCAATAATTTCTAATTGCGGGACTTGATTGATTGATTAGCATTAATAAAATAAATACAATCAATTTGTCGAATTATTAGTAGGAGCAGGACACCTTTTGGAAAGAAGTTCCTTAACGCGGCTTACGGGTAGTGCGAATTTGTAGAAATCGTCACGTAACGAAATGCAACTCAAACACAACCATCTGTGATGTGGAACATAATTTATTTTCTTTTGAAACTGAAAATAAATAAAGTTTTGTTTTACTTGATTCTGGAGTCAGACTATATGTGTGCATGCTGTCGAGCCGCTGCTGCGCGCACTCGCCTGCTCTTATATGGGACAAGCCCGCCACACTATTCCCAAACCACTGCAACTCCTGTAAGCCAGAATCAACAGTAGCGACCACCGTGGTGGCGACCACCAGAAAAGCGCCAAAGCAATGAAGCTCGACGAGTCCCAGAGAAACGATTCAACTGTCATGGATCCCGCAACGAAATTAATCAGAAAGAACAGCGGAGGAGTAAGGAAAACATATTTTCCACTTCCCTCCAAATCAAGCAGGAGACAGAACAGAACTAGGTCAATAGGCACAAAGGGACATTTACAACTTGGAGAAGCCCAGTTGCTAAGCAACACGGATTTTAATTGACATAATTAATGAGCCCTAAAAAGTGAGCCAATAATAATAGGTATGGCAAAATCGCTTGAACGCACGGAAATTAGTTCTAGTTTCTACAAGATCTGCTCTGTTCCGAATGATGGCTATACACTATCCAACATAAATTGCGTTCTTTCTGCCAAAGAATACACTCCCATAAGATATGATGAGCAGATTGTTCGTATTCACAGTCAGATGTAGAACATTGACACAAAGGCGAAGCAACAAGCTTGAAATAAAATAATTTACTTTTAAAGTTGCCATGACCTGTTAGAAATTGGGCGACACAGTGGTCCACCTCAAGCCATGTCCTGGCCAGCCGCTCACGAATGAATGGAAAAAACTGATGGAGGTGTCGGCCCTTGCTGGAATCATTCCACCTACACTGCCACTCGGATAAAAGTTTCTCCCAGACGTCAGTCTGCGGTTTAAATAATCTAGAGATCTTAGTGCGGTCACATTGACTTAAAAAGTTGGTGTTCATGGTCTCTTGCGCGGAATAGTACATTGCAGCACGTCGTTGCAACTCAAGATCGACTGGAAGCACGCCTGCTAGAACCGGAAGGGCTTCAGTACTAACGGTCCTATATGGTTTACATAAAAATATTAAAGCTAAACGTTGACTTTGAAGCAATTTACGTCGCACCGCCCCTATGGTGGCCCTATCAGCCCAAACAGGTGCTCCGTAGCACATACATCTCAAATAGGTAGCCCCACTCGCCTGCTCATGATATAATTATTATTATTCATCTATATATTTTTTTTCTGTACAGACACGTAGTACGTAAGGAACGAAGTTCCTTACGGGGGTCCCCCGACCGCACAAGTTTTTTTTTATGAGGATCTTTACAAAGAGCTTGCCTCATCGATATATATATACTATATATATGTACTACGCACTATTTCTATGGCCTGCCTATAATAAACACATTACATGACAGTATGTAAATGTCATACTATTGTCACAGAATTGTAATGTTTAACTTATTTCGTATAATTACTTATTGTAATCTTTCTAATAAAGGAAAAGTACTTTTTTTAGGATTGATTTAACATTTGGTGTTTCCATCTCCTCAACATCCCGCCTTACAGTATTACTAAAAACAGGTATATAGATAATTATATTATCTAATCTCTAAACAAAGTCAAAATATGCCTTAATTAAACTTGCACATACACACCGAAGATGAGTCACACAATCATGATTTTTATCGTCTACCGCATCTGAGGTGCTTACTTAGCCGAAGTCTTCACTATGCACCGCGAGATAGTGGCATTGATGATGACTCATTGGCTGTTGACCTTTTAGGGTCTATTCATACAACGCACTCATAACGACGAAACTGATAGCAGGATCAGGATCAGGATAAGATGAATATGAATAATAGTAACCCATTTACCGAAATGGGTTACTATTATTCATATTCATAGATTTATTACACCTACAGTAGGTGTGTGTTAGGAATTAATTCGAAATTATTATCTTGTATTTATTTAATTGTTCCTCGTCAGGTGTCCGGGCTGGAATAGTACCCACCCATTTAAACCCGAGGGTGTCGTAGAAGGCGACTAAGGGAAAATCCGGAAGTCAGGCAGTAGCGGCTTCCGTGTACTCAACAACTCCACTGCGATCCCCAAGACGCCTGCCAAGCGTGGAGATTATGGCAAACCCTTGGGAGTTGGGGGAGGTTTTTGTTCAACAGTGGACGTCTTCCGGCTGATGATGATTTATTTAATAAGTATTTAATGTATACTTAATACATTAATCTTGCATTCGATTTTCTACTTTACGATAGCATAAATGTAACTTTATTTTTATTATTTTTTAACATAACTTATGCATCGGTCGTTCGGTCTTTTATGTACAAATCTCCTTCGGTGAATTTAGGGGAAGTGATCTTGGGGTGAGCTGTCAATGCATTGGAGTGCAGTATTTAGTGGTTATCCCAGAACTTTCGTGTCTGAAGAGACTTTCAGGTACATACTTATTTATTTATTTATTTATTGGCTTACCTACAATTGTTACACTGACACATACAAATAAATATAGTTTAGGTTTAGACTAAGTGTACAATATTAAGCGGTAAACACAAATAGCAAAAATAATATTAAACTAAAAGAGAAACGAAAATGGTACAGGAATACAAGCAAACAAATAAAGCAAAACAAGGAATATAAACATTTTTTTTTTTTTACATACAGAATTATGTACATATATGGACTAAATATAGTAGGTATAGGTCCTTTTACATTGTCGGATCTTTTATCCTCGGAACTCACCGACTATCCGACAGTGATTAAGTACCGATTCGTTTATTCAATTTGTACCCAGTTCGTTCTGGCTGTAAGCCAAACGTTTTAAACGCACGCAGTGAAATGGTATACGATGTTGAAATTACATAAATTAGTTGTTACTTTTAAGACTAGAGGTTTAAGTTTTATTTACCTACTTCTAATACAAAACGTTTCGTAATGTCAAATGTGTAATTTTAAACTTTTCTTTGCGTTGCCTAGTGTAAAATAATTTTGTTTCATCAGGTAATGGGCTGTTAGTGTTTATCTTCTATTGCAGTGGGCTGGCCATACAATCATTTCTCAATCGTCCAAGTATCTAAGCGTCGCTGTCGTCAAAATGTCATTAACATTCACTATGCGTCATCATAACACTTCTGAGCAGTGCTTAGATAATTCACTTTTGTCATGTTTGTGGGCTATACTCCGCCTATACTGCAATTTATCCTGCTGCAGTGTTAAGCCTCCATTACACTACCACTACCTCCATTACAATGACATTACATCTGCATAGGACCGTCCATTGTGCAGCATGTGACTTGATTAGTTTATACGTTTTCTATAAAGTATTGCATGATTTTATTTCTCTTTGTAGGTTCTAACCATAACGCTTAATAAAATAATGGGGTTATAACACGGAAATTATTCATATTTTAGACGTTATTTCGATTTCGACAGCTTCTAGCTTCTGGTTGTCTTTATTGATTAATGTGCTGAATAAAAATCTTAATTATACACGTATTAATAATATTCATGTTAACGACTCGATCACGACTTGACTTTCCAATACAACATAATGTTTTTCAAATTGATAATTTCTATAAGAACGCCTAGCGACCCAGTGACCTACGTTCTTTTGTTGAGCTACCTACCTTTCTATCTGAGTTTGTTTTACTTGTTCGCGGAAACATGTTCCGATACCAATACTGTACACAGTGGTCAGCTAGCCAAGTCACGCACGAAATAGGAAACTGCCATTTGTAGGTAGGAATTTAGTTTGATAACTGAAAATAACTTGGTACCACTACCTACACAGTTACTGAGTTGCAACACTTCAAGTTGATAAGAATATCAGGTGCCGTCTATTGATGAACTTTTGAAGGATATTATTAATGAGTTGGGCAAACAGTGAAGTTACACCCAATGAGATAAAAACGCAAATTATCATCTGTATTCGATGTTACCATGTGAGTTTGCATTTACACTTTTTTATTGTAGAGGTTTTCACGAGCAACGTTCCTAATATTTAACCATTTTGTTTTGACCATCAAATGCGCGTTAGAAGAGCATGTTCTAACAATGGAAATAAAATACTGATTTCCGCAACTCGATCTGTCGACCAACCGGTCAAGGTTTCATTTTGCAATGTAGGTAGTCGGAGAGTTATCAATGTCGAACTTTCTCTAAACTCGTAATCCCGGTTCTGCTGTTCATTATGCGGAATATGTTAATATTTTGTTATATCTACAAAACTTTTATTTTAGTCTTATTACGACTGAAATCAAAGTTTTAATGGCAAACGAGACTTGAAATATGAAGCTATGTAGTTTTATGTTCAAGTAGATATAAAACATTAAGGTAGACCGCATAAATTCGCAAGGTGAACAACCGCGGCAGTCTTTACTGAAAATAAACACTAATAAAAACAGTTACTAGGTCCACCATGTACTAGGACTAGGACGAGTAGGTAAAGAGGAGTTTAATATTGAGCAATAGGTAATAGGCTATAGGGGGGGGGGGGACTATAGGCTTTACAGTTATTTTAAAGCTACATTTAAGAGGAAACACAAGGGCCGTTTTTCCATACAAACTTAGTCCCCTGTTTCCTCCCTGGATAATGCCAGTAGATCAATTATTATTTTTTTAAATATCCATGGCTACTATTGGCATGTCTCTATGTTTTCCTTTTTCTCATAAATTTATTATTAAAAGAGATATGAATATTCAAAAACCTAAAAAATTGGCATGATTTTCCGCTGTGTTCAAACATTCAGAAAACAAATTTGACTTGATTATATAAAAAATAGAAAACATAGGAACACGGCAAAAGCCTTTCTTTATTTTTTAATGAAAAAAGCAGTTAAATCGGTTAAGTTTTGGAGAAGAAATCAGGGGACTACGAATCATTGATTTTGTGTACTTTTAATAGGTATTTTCGGTCAAAGCTGCAGTTGTCTCTATCGCGCTATGCGGTTCGTGTTCGGGCATCACGCGACAGCAATAGATTTTACAAATACCTAATTTTCAATTCTCTAGCCCGTGGTATTTCCTCGTAAGGCTCTCCCCGACAGGTTCGTTATTATCGCTCGATAATATCGGTTGCGTTATTGCGATATTTTGTTCTCAGTACATTTTGTACTAGGACGGCTGCGAAGTTACACACTGCTGCGATTATAACGACGAAATAGAAGTAGGAGGAATCGGGACGCATTAGCGCAAAATCGCATCCGGTATTATCACAGAAATCTTAATAATTGCCTTATTATTAAGATTTCTGTGGGTATTATCGACCGATAATAACGCGCCTGTGTGGGAGAGCCTTGTTAATCTTGAATGTATTTATTTCCTTTTTAGGGTTCCGTAGCCAAATGGCAAAAAACGGAACCCTTATAGATTCGTCATGTCTGTCTGTCAGCCGTCCGTATGTCACGGCCACATTTTTCCGAAACTATAAGAACTATACTGTTGAAACTTGGTAAGTAGATGTATTCTGTGAACCGCATTAAGATTTCACACAAGTATAGAAAAAAAAACAATAAATTTTGGGGGTTTACCATACTTAGAACTGAAACTCAAAAATCGAGCCCGACTCGCACTTGGCCGCTTTTTTTCATGAGGCTTTTTCATTTTTCAAATTGAATAATCAATTTGAATAGTTAGGTAGGTAGGTATAGTTATGTCTGTGTAGTGAAAATGTCTAGACAGCTGTACCTACTTTGGTGTACCTACTTATTGAAGGGGGAAAGGGACCAGAGATCGCCTTAAATTAAATTGCACACAGACGTGCAATTTCTATGAAAGATTAGTTGCTGCGCTCCCTAGTTGTACAGTACCTTTTTCTTTTTGTCCCACTGCCGGGCAAAGGCCAGTACTATAGTACAGTACTAATAGACAGTACCTAATGCCTATACCTACTATATTTTTCACTATACATAAATACTAACACCATAAAGTAGGTACCATTTGCTGTCGTGTTCAGGAATACAGCTCCCGGCATGAAACCCTTGACCCGGCCTAACAAGGGCCTCTTATCGAGGCTCAAGCCACAGGCAGTTGACCGTCACGTTTATTGACAACGATTGCCAAGTCCACATTACCAAGTCAACAGTCTCGTGTGTCTAGGCGTCATGACCCTGTTACTTATCCTTATAAGGTAGACGAGATTGTATTGTATGACAATGGAAGAAAACAACAATATTTCTATTTGACCTTTTTGGCCTCAAAATATCATAGGTACTAATCATTTATTCCTTCAAATTATTCTGTCTACTAAAAGTTAGCCAGATTCAGAACAACTACTTGGTTGGTAGGTAAGTACCTAGATACTAGAAGTCTATTCTGTAAAAATTTTAACAGAAGCAAAAGGTTTTTATAGTATTTTTATTTTCATAGTTAAAAACTGAAGTGAGCTGTTTTCACGATTTATTCCCTTGACGTCGAGTCGCACCACGTCGAGTCGCCGCCACGTCGCGTCGAGTCGCCGCTACGTCGAGTCGCCGCCGTCACGTCTACTTGTTCTTTTGATATGTCCTTTCCTTAGGCTTTTTATTTTCATAAATCTGCCTGGTGCCACCACGTCGAATGTGACCAAAAGGTACAGTCAACGCAATAAATTATTCAAATCATAATAGGTACAGTCTATTTAGGTAATAATTGAATAATTTATTTCGTTGACTGTACCTTTCGTCACATTCGACGTGGCGGCACCAGGCAGATTTTTTTTTTATAAAAGGCTGAGGAAATTTCAAAAGAACAAGTAGACGTGACGGCGACTCGATGTGGCGGCTACTCGACGTAGTGGCGATTCGACGTAGCGGCGACTCGACGTGGTGCGACTCGACGTAAACGGAATAAATCGTTTTCACACGATGTTAGGGATTGACAGTTCACCTCGCTTTCATCACCTGAATTCACCAAGAGAATTTGTTATAGAATCGGATGGAACTCACCTGAACCAGAACCAAAGAATAATAACTACGAATAATGCTATTGCATGGCAGAGCATTGGGATGTTTGGCAGATGTCAAGCGTGTCGTCCCCTAATAAGTATTTCCGGTGGTTAGTCACGATAACTTCCTCCATAATTGCGGAGATATAGGTATCGACACCTTCGGTTTTTCGTAAGATTTTTTTTGTATTCGACCCCGAGGTTTTTACGGCAGACCTAGTATCAATGCGATCCCAGCTTTATTGTGACCTCCTAGAGGTACCTACCTAGGCACCTATTAAATAATTGCGAAGTTTTTGTCGACAAGTGTAAACGGGATTATTTTCAAATAGCTGCTTATCTAGGAAGTAGGTACTTCATCATGATGCTGAATACATTTCTCTGACAGGATTATGCCTCAACTTTTCCCAAAAAATTGGTACTGCTTGCTAGTTTTGTTGGTTGGCTCACAAAACACGATAAAAGCTCAAAGTAGAGGATAGCTATTAGGTATTGTTCTAGCTTTTTTGCCTGCTGTTAAACGATGCTAGTAAACGATGCGTTCAGGAATTCCGCCCGATGCGTCCCTGTTCTTCGAAGTCCCTCTTTCATGAACCACGACGACACACTTTCTTAAAAGTTTATAGGTACAAGGTACCTAGTACCTAGGCACCTAATTACTGTTAGCTGTTTCGTACAACTTGTAGGTACTAGAACTCAGAACTGAAGAAGTCTCGATTCCTCGAGCATTGCGAATGAAGAAAGACAAAACAAATAGGTACCTACCTACCTAGGAGATGAATTGATGACTGATGAAGATTAATGAGGACGCCTGATAAGTGGGTAGGTACTTAAAATAGCTATTTATCGTTCCCTGTTTTTCATCCCTATTGATACCACGATACCTTTTAGTTTAATTGTTACTTATGTATATGACCGGCCTGATGGTACACAACCTACCTACTAATTTATCAATCAAAGGAGTAACTAACATAAACAACTATGTAGGTACCTACTTAGTACTTACTAGACGTAGAGCAAGGTTTTTGCAACTACATACCTACATCCAATGATATTCTAATAAGAATTTATTAGAATATCATTGCCTACATCGTAATGACGATGCAAATGCGTATGGATCTACGGCGTTTGTAATCAAATTGTAAAAGTACCTAGGTAGGTACCTACGTCGTCAATTTATTGTTATTACGTGGGCGCGCACAATTTATCAGGGTGCGTAATATTTTTTTGTTCATAGTATGGGGGCGTTCCCAAGGTCGGAGCGCGCCTACACTCCTGGTCTTATCAAGTCCTGAATTGAACAAATAAAGATTTATTTAGCAAACCTTAAAAAGTAAAGACACGGTAAAGTGGGTACAACGTCAAACAAATAAACATTGGTATTTTACAGATGTTCGTCTTTTGCAAAGCAAACAAGGATTTCTTAATTGCAACTGATGAAATAGCAGCTAAGCCTGTGGTCGTACTCAAGTTCCATTCGAGGGTTATACATATTCATTGCTTTCGGTATGTGGTCAAAATTGTTCGTACGTGACACCCTGTTTTTCAACAGGAAGATTATGTTTTCTTATCTTGACAACTGGGAGGTTTAGATTTGTTGGCAAATTAGCGAAATATAAATAGGTATTTTAATTACCTCTTCCAAAGCGCTGATGGTCTGACGACATTGTGGCATACGGGAAACGAAAGTAGAAGTAGTAGGTGAACTGTAATCCTCTCGAGTTTCCTCAATGAATTCACCGATACCAATAAGACCCGGCATGGTGGCCAAACACGAAGTTTCACTAGTTCAAGTCCCAAACTTCACATTCGTTTATGGTTAACAAATCACACAAAACTAACGAACATCAAAATGCAAAATGAACACATTATCACTTGCAAAACACTTCTGCGCAAATAAAAACAATATCGCATCTAAACACGTCAACTCACTAACCGCCCATTCTCAACAAAGATGAATGAAGTTACTAAATTGATTGAACTATTGAAGAACGAAACGGACAATGTAATTCGTAGGATCGGTATAGGATGGTGACAAAGACCGAATGTAAAATCAAAGATTGAATGAATCTGATTTCTTTCGGTTGTATGAACTGTTTCCGGTTAAAAAGTGCTGTGTTTTTATGTATTTTTTTTATAGCTTCCAAATTATTGAAAATCCTAGTCCACTTGCGATCTGTTCTGTATTATAACGTTTTCAGAGTGTAGTACTTTTGACGTGATAACGTCATATAACTCGATCAACAGCGGCTGCACCATGAAGCTGAAAATTTATATTCATGGGTTGCACGCACGAAAAAGTGTCACGTTCCGCCTGAGCCTGAGCGTGTAAGCGAGAGCACGGAACAAGCGATAGAGAGGCACGATTAATAAGCTCCGTACAACTCGACGGAAGGCATTATTTGCTTATGTTATATATGTTAGCCATTATGTTTCTTTATGACATTATCACGTAAAACTATCGTCCGTAAACGGACTTTACAGACAACCAACTTTTTACTTACAATAGATTTTGACTTTATTTACGATTTATATGAAAAAAGATGAAATTGTATTTAACGTTATCAACGTCGATTTTCTATCACTACAAACATTATATAAAAGAGTTTGGAAAATTGAGGACACCACTATCACACTTAGGCACTTAGGTCACTAGGAAATAAACAAATTATTAAACAAATTAGAAACATTTAACGCCGCCGACTGATTTAAGGGAGATGAGCCATAGGATGAGTTGTTTCCTTTTAAGTAGTCCGCGTAAATCTTTATCACGTTTTTTTGCAAGTTGCAGTAGGTAGTCAATTAATTTGCAAAGACACATCGTAAGATATTTTAAATTTTATGACTTATTCTGACAGATACCTATTAATACCATAATATAATAATAAATGTATGTATAAATTAGTAAAAATTAAAAATAGCTAGTTTGTTACACCGAGCTACTCTAGAGCGGTATCCAAACATACAGGCGGAAGCATGGAGGTATAGGTATAAATGGAGCCAACACTTAGAACAAAAGCTTGAAACCAACTGTGGGCTGATGCTCTCTTTCTGAATGCATACATAAGAACGAGACAGTAATATGTGTTTTCTTTATCTTATGTATGCATTCAGAAAGAGAGCGTCTGCCCACAGTTGGCTTCACTTAGGTATTTAGAGTGTTGCCTCCACTTTTATCTATAAGCTTCTTGGGCGGAAGTCATACGTGTTGAAACCATGAAGATATAGGTATAAATGGAGCCAACACTTAGAACAAAATCTTGAAACCAACTGTGGGCTAATGCTCTCTTTCTGAATGCATACATAAGAACGAGACAGTGATATGTGTTTTCTTTATCTTATGTATGCATTCAGAAAGAGAGCATCTGCCCACAGTTGGCTTCACTTAGGTATTTAGAGTGTTGCCTCCACTTTTATCTATAAGCTTCTTGGTTGAAACTCCTGTCTGTCAAAATATTGAATGAATGAACGAACTGAATAATAAAAAATATAATGACGGAGCTGTCACGAGGTATGTGTAGCCTACTTTCTTAATTTATAATTTTAGCATTATTGTTTACCTTCGGTTTTTGTAAGTTTTATTATTTACACACACGTGCCAAAGACCACATCGTTTAATGTTTAGACCATAAGTTGTTTCAAAGTTATTACATGTTCATTTGATTCACATAAATGTACGTATGTCAAACAAAACAATACTATTTATTGTCAGTTTTCCATAGGAAAAACAATTTGAAAACCTCTCTTCTTATTGTGAAATAAATAATCAATTGATAACTGCTTCTGCAATATTAATTTCACATGTGAGATAAAAAAAATTGTAACAGCCCATTTCGTCGCTTGCATTGACAATAACTTTACATGGAATTCATGACCTGTTGTTTGTTTTATTTCAGAAATCGGAGAAATCTGGTCAAGATTATTCGACCACCGTCCATTTCTAAATGGTGAAATAAAGTTTATGCTGAAAGAGTTTGAGGTAACTTCCAATCCAACAAGACACCAGTACGCACTAAAATGTGTACCAAAGAATTAATCTTTATTTACAATACAATCTTGAATGTAAATTTATATTTTTTTAGGAGAAGCGCGGTGATCGGGAAGTTGAGAACTTGTTTGCTATACTTGAAAAATTAACAGATATAAAAGACAGTCAAGCAGAAAAGATTGTAAAGATTGGTGAAACAGGTCTTCCAGTCTTGAAAGAGAAGCTGGTACAAGCATTGCAGCTCAGTGAAGAAGTGGAACACAATTATCTTGAATCACACAAGGTTTCTATAATTATTTACTGAATTATGCTGTGTCATTACTAGACTACATTACATTTACACTATGATTCAAGTTCTGTTAAGTTTGTAAAATAATCTGACTGAAAAAAATATTTTTAGTTTAAAGTAGTTGCTAAAATTAAACTGGTCTATACCAACTTTGATTGATTAGGTACCATTATTTTCATTCTCTTTCAGGTTTACGAACAACGCCGACTAAAACTCAAAGAAAAGAGACAAAAAGAATGGGATCTATTCATTGATGATATGAACTTCAAATGTCAAAGAGTTGACAACACCTTTGAAGAAAAAGAAGAAGAATTAAGGGATTTGTATGCTGACCTTAACCACAAACTAAATATTGCTAAATAAACTATGGATTCCAAAGGATCACTTGTTGATACCAACCTCAGGATCTTCCCATCAAAGTATTTACTAGATTACCTCAGGACTATACCTATTGATGCCAATGTACCTTTAAATATTGCAAGACTGGTTAAAGGAGAAAGTTATGAAGCCGAAGCATGCAAACAAAACTCAAAGACAGTACCGGTACATCTTAATAACAATGATATTGAAAATTTGAACAAAATCAGAGCTCTTGTGAAGGTAGAAGAAACTGAAGTTACAGAAAAAGAAGAACAAAACTATGTTGAAGATAGTTCAAAAGAAGTAAGTAAACACAAAGTTGAAACAAATGAAGGTTCTAACCAAGCAGACCCTGATGAAAAGTCGATAGCTAAAAAAAACCTTAATGAAAATAATGCAGAGGAAGAAGACAAATTGCATTTACAAACTGCCGATATAGACTGGCTTTACACATACTTGCAACAACAAAGAGAAATTAAAGAAAATGGAGATAAAAGTGTTCCATATTTGCATGCTTTACTAGAAGGAGCTTCTATTGAAGCACCAGAAAACTTAATTCTTAAGAGAGATCCTGTTCTGGAGGCCAGATGTGTTAAATTGAGATCCCAGCAGGAGGCTAGGGAATATCGAAAGATGACGAAATCTGTAGACAATGTTCGAATGAGGTTTCCAGAAGATAGTATCTCTTATCAGTGTAAGTATAGAATAATATTTATAATTTCAAATACAGTAAGCAGTATCATGTCATATACAGGAATGTTGTGAAACAATCTGTTTAACTGTAAAAAGTAGTTATACATTAACCTTTTGATCGCCACGTAAAAAAAAAAACATGCTAACGGCGCGGCGGCGCCAAGCTAAGTTACATTCTCTATGGAATTACGTATAGAAGTCTGTCATATGGTTATGACGGCGGCGTGCTGGACACACTTTGGTTTGTCATCTATACATAACTGTGGCTGTTAAAAGGTTAATAAGTTAATATAAATAAAATAAAGTTATTTATCACTTTTTAGTTTTTGAAGGTGGTTCTCTTTTTGTAAAAAGTTTTTATTTTCCACTTTTTATGCCTCCTTATCACCTAAATCTATTGAGGAATGGCAACACAGTTAAAACAGAGATTGAAAGTCATCCAAAGATGGAAGAAACGAAAGCGTCTGTCTTCTATGTATACTTTCTTGGTTTTTGTTAATTTTTCCAAAAAGCGCTGAATCAACCAAACTGGAGATAATCGCGGACAAACATACAGTCCGTGATTGTCTCCCGTTTGACTGAACCGATTTTGATGCGGTTTTCAGAAAATGTTGTTACATTCTAGAGGTTTCAGTATTTAACAACTAGAAATTTACATACAAAACATACACACAAACATAAGGGTCGAACTGAGAACCTCCTTTTTTTTTTAAGTCGGTTAATAATCTGGTTTTTTTGGTATTTTCAGTGAAACAAATGAATCGACAATTGATTGCAATTGGACAGTTCATCATATCTATATTTGCTGGATTCCTATTTGGATTTAGAGGCGTTGAATGGATGGTGGGCAACATTGACTTCGGGTTTAGGCTATTACTAGGCGTAATGTGTGCCTTAGTAATCGCTCTTGCAGAAATATACTTCTTAGCCAAAAAGTTGAATGAAGAATTGAATATTCCAGAAACTGTACAATTAGGTGGTCCTCCTAAGTTTGCAGAAAACTCACCATATTATGTGCCGCCAATTAGCAACAATGCGAATGATAAAGAACATCAGGACTAGTTCATAATTTATTTTAAGTACATACAGTAACTTTGTTATCACTTTTTGTCATTTAGTAAGACGATGTATAGAAGTGTTATAAACTTTTTATTTATTATAACCGTATTTTTTTTGTGTAAGTATATAAAACCTTAAACAGAAACAATAAAAATATTGCATAATAATGAGTAAGTATTCCAGAACTATTCATCAGAATATTAACAACATGATGATGCGTTTTATTTGTACACTGAATAATCCTACACATGTAAATTTCTTAAATATTCAAATTCATGCTGAGTCAGAAATAGGTCCACGTCGACCAAACGAAATTCTTCTAGAATACGATGAAAGCAATTCTTGGGCATAAATTCAACGTTAAATACGTCTAGTGACCGTTCATTCTGACGGAGACTACTGATCGATTATTGTAGGAAAAGATCGACACATGCGGTTGTTCCAAAAACATGTAACCACTGTTACGACCATGTAAAGGAATCGTTACGCTTATGTTGATACTAGCTTTGTCCCACGACTTCGTCCGCGTGAATATCGGTTATCGCGGATGCAGACGCAAGTCGTGGATTAACAAATCTATGTTCTTCAACAGGCTTCAAACTATCTTCAAGCGTAATTTCATTAAAATCGGTTCAGCCGTTTTATCGTGAAAGCGTAAAAGACAGATTACCTAATAGGGAAGCATGGATAAGTAAATAGGTACCTACCTAATAAGTATGGATTAAGGTATTATCATAATAAAATAATATTAATCATTGGTATTTATTGTCCAATTCGTTGCGGTTATCTGTGTATATGTCAAAACCTAAACAGTCAAAACTCTTAACCAGTCAAAACTA
Organism: Charanyca ferruginea; assembly: GCA_947361185.1. Classification (NCBI taxonomy): domain Eukaryota; kingdom Metazoa; phylum Arthropoda; class Insecta; order Lepidoptera; family Noctuidae; genus Charanyca; species Charanyca ferruginea. The sequence goes on along the minus strand of OX376058.1, from coordinate 20,972,401 downwards.
CTTTTGACTGCAGAAATCAGTCAACAATACCTACTTTTGACCGTTATGTTGGTAGGTTTTTTTTGGCCTTCTTAAAACTTTTGTTTTGTAGTGATTCTTGTAATAAGGGCATTCCATGAAGCTGTAGATTAACCTATAAGCTTCTTGGGGCGTTCCGTATATTTGTTTTTGTAACGCAAACGCGTTTTATCTTATTAAGGGTTTTGTTTGACTGAAGCCAGTCAAAAGTAGTTTTGACTGGTGAAGAGTTTTGACCGTAACATGTTCACCACGCGAGTCGTAGTACAAAGGGGTGTGTAATATATGGCATAATGACCTAATTTTTATTTACCTAATAATGATAACAAAATTTCAGTCAAAATTCTGTAATGAATAAGTAAATATCAGTAATAATAGTAGTAGTAGTAATGTAGTAATAGTTTTATAGAATTTCGTTTCACATTAATTTTTAGCATGCAGCGTGCAAGCAAGCATGCAGCGTAGAATCATGCATGCATATGCAAGCAAGCATGCATCATGCAAACGCGCATGCAAACAACAACAAATAGAAAACATGCAGGCATGTTTTCTGTCACGGCTCCGGCGTTGCGGGGCTCCGGAGGACCCACGCGATCTTATCGTCGCAGATGGTATTTTCGCTCACCGCCGCAGCTTCGGCTTACTGGCCGGCGTACAGCCCCAGCCGCGGCGGCGGGCGTTTAAACCACCTGCTCCTCAGCTCGCGGCCGCCTCGCCCCTCCGCGCCTAAGCGGATTTAAATTACCCTCTAGGCGTAGGGCAGACAAGACTACGTGGAGTCGGTTTCGCAGCGATTCGTTTCTGTCATTAACTTTTGTAGCACAATATATTGACTTTGACGGCCGCTGCCGCGGCACGCTCGCTCCGCTCCCTCGCCTTCGCGCGTTAATGGTCACTGTTCTAACCTAACCTAACCCAAATTATTCAATAACTAAATTATGCTAAACGTTACTTATAGATTTCGAATATTATAATAACTGAATATTATACTATATGAATATTAGTTCAAATGTGCATTATAGAAAATGTTCATTATAGGTAGGTACCATATTTATAAAATTAGGTAAAATGAAATTATATCAATAATTCATTATTTCATTTCATAGATATATTTAAAAAAAAGTATGTTAAATGAAATTAGATCCTATGATCTTTAGAGCTTTTGTTATTATTTCAAACGTTACACACCCAGTACAAAGCAAACTGTGGTCTGTGGTCGTGTCATTTTTAAAATCCCACAGGTGGCTACGCAGCCTCGGCAGCCTTACGTACCTACCTACTTTGTGGTACTAATAACTCTATCGCACATAAATTATTTTTTATTTTATTTCTTTGGGAAAACAAACAGTGACACATTACAACAATATAAACATTTAATTTAACTGATTAAAAATTCAACTAATGGACGTTTTTAGAAGATTTATCCATTCATTACTTTGCAAGTACGTAGAGGTAGGTAGTCGATGCCTGCAGCCTTCGTTTCTGGATACTAACTTCCATTATAGTACTCTTTGCTAACTTCTTTATGGCGCTTTACATTACAGTCAGTTACTATATTCTTTGCTACAGTCACGAAATATTTGTTCGCCGCCACAGTAGAAGTGACTCAACGAATCAGTTAATAGTACATTATGGTACAGTACGGTCAACGTAACTTGGCGCGTCTGAAGTTAGCCGGTTAGCTGCGCAGTAGACAATTTCGTTCCTAAAAGTTCCATTGCGCAGCCAAACAGCTAACTTCAGACGCGCCAAGTTACGTTGACCGTATTGTACAAGTGTGTAATGTTGGTGATTGCCGCTGCTGAGGCGCCATTGAGACCCGAACCGTTAGGTGAGGGTCTTAAGAGAGCCGAGGACGGTAATCATCAATACACACGTGTATCATACGACGTTTTTCAACACACTTGTGAAGAAAATAATAAGTACCTACTAAAAAAATATTTTCGACAGTGAAAACGAGTTGTGAAAAATTTTTCGCAATGGCGGGAAAAATTAATCAGTTTTCCTATGCGCGCGCGTCAAATAATGGCGATCGGCATTAGACTAAAAGAATGAAGTTTCTTTTTTTTTGTCTTTTCGCGGATAGCGTTCTAGCCACGTATAAAATGGGGAATTCAAAGTTTTCTTTATTACAGAGAAAACAAAAGTTACATTTGAGTGAAAGTTTTATTTATTAAAAACGTACAAGTTGAAATTATCTATTTAAATACGAAGTTGCATGAAATGAGCAAGCAATAGGTACATTAATTTATTTGTACTATTGAACACGATCTTTTTTGTATCGATACTTTTTTAAGAACAAAGCAATTCAACCAATAAAATAAAAAAAGAAAACCCTATAACTCACTTGTGAATAATAGCAATGAAAAAGTCACACTCACAGTTTGATTACAGGTGTCATTATGTGCCTAATTGCGGTGAAATTAGAGCCATTTTATGAGCAAGTGTGTTGAAAAAATCTTTACAATAAGGGTAAAAAAAATTAAAATTTAGGAACATCCACGATTATGTCATAAGAAATTGAATTGCCACAAAAATTTAAATTGCATTTTTAAAACAATGTGGTAATTTTTATGACTATATTCTGAGGGGGGTAATCTTGTGATAATTATTATGATTATTGAACTTCATCCATTTCCTCATATCAGGGAAATAGCACAAAGTACGTAAGACAGGCGCGCCCGGAAATAGTTAAACTTTTTTGAAATCAAATACCTATTCCAAAAGTACTATCTTGATTCAATACTTTATGGTACAATTTAGACCATACTGCACAGTGCACAGCACCTACGGAAGCATATTGTCATGTCCTCTTGTGAGTGCAGCGATGGCCAAGGTGGTATGACAATCAAAGGAGAGCCGATGGCCATAAATCACAAAGGATTATAAAATAAAAGAGGACACCTGGTTTTGCCGAGCTGGGTTTACTAGAAAACACCTAGAGTTCCTACCTAATAAAAAATAAAAACACTAGGTAGGTACTTACATGTCTTCACTAGGTAGGTACCGGTGCGCAGTTTTTAAGGTTCCCCCACACAGGCGCGTTATTACCGGCCGATAATATCGCATGCGTTTTTGCGTTTGTTTTCAGTACATTTTGTACTAGGTAGGACGGCTACGAAGTTACACACTGCTGCGATTATAACGACAAAATAGAAGTACCTACTTAGAACGCTTGCGTTCCTCCGTCCTGCGCATAAATATCCGAGAGATATGCCTTCATTCTACGTACTATATTAGTTCAAAAAAATCTGTCGCCTGTTTTGGTCAATTGTTTTAACTCACACAAAAACAAAAGAAATAGATACGGCACACATGATACTTTTTCGCAGGCACACAATAAAATATGCGTAACACATTCTGTGCTATCTTTTGGCACACATGCTTGAAAGGGGCGGGCACTAGAAAGTACAGATACAGGCACGGAATGCACACACGCAACAATAGTCTGAAATAGGGAAGAGCAATTGGTATAAATATGTCATCGATAAAAATATCGATGAAAACCGACTGTAAAAAAAGAGAAGTGTATTTTGGGCGTATTTTGTAATGTTTATTATAGTATCGCTATACCTATAGATACGCTAAGAAAGGCTAACCAAAGACCAAAATTTGTAAATTTTAGTACAGTCAACAGCAAAAGTAGATGATCAAAATCAGAAATTCAATACTAATGAGCGGAGTTCGCGTCAGAACTGTGTGGAGTCGAAGTGATTCAAAAGTATGTGTGTGTCAATCACATACTTTTAATAAATAAACTAGTAATCAATTATTTAAATTAGTGTTAGTAAATTAGTATTGAATTTCTGATTTTGATCATCTACTTTTGCTGTTGACTGTACTTTGTCAAAAAATGTAAAAGTACAGGGAATTCTAATTTGGGTTAAAGTAATCTTTTACTTTTCAACCGACTTCAAAAAAAGAAGGAGGTTCTCAATTCGACACGCATTTTGGAACGAAGTTCAGTTCAGTAAGTATGTGATTATTATTATTTTTATATGTATATATGTCGCATCCGGTCAATAGTACGAACGCGGAACGAATCGCAAGCCCGCCAGTAGTGACAACACGCGATTTACCACCACCACCATTTTGGTGTGCTTCTACAGAGTCGTGATGTTTTCAGCCTACAGCGAGGAGGACATTCAGAATTCAGTGTCTGATCGCATCGGAGCTAAGACGTCCCGAAACTGTTCTCGATAAGTGTTACTATGTCTATTTTAATTTGAGTGTGTGTTTATTTGAAATTGAATTTGTGTTAAATTGTGGTTTTAATAAACGCCATGTATCCAGTGTGTTTGCATTGCACGAAACCCATCGTCTGCCCACAAGATGACCGAATCTAACGGACTAAATCCTGGCGATCTAACATAATATACAGAATGGGAACCACATATAATATTTATACAATAAATTATACGACATACTTGTTACCGCCTTTTCTGACGATATACAAAAAATGAACGAAATCGGTCCAGTAATTAGGTCAAAAAGTAGAGTTTTAATTTTGAACAAAAAACTGTAGAATTGAATCACTAAGTCAATGACTCAATGAACTTGAATCCTCTTAATACTGAAAAGCGACGTTGCCACGAAGTGCAAAAGTACAAACTATCACGACTCTGTTATGTACCTATTCTAGTTACTTACCTAAATGTAAAATTCGCTCCGGAGTCAAGGTACGTTGTCTATAGTGTTTAATGTAGCTGAATTTATTTTGATATTTATTTTGTTTGAAAATTTAACTTTTTTAATTTTCGGTTTTTAATTGAATATTTAATTTTACTATACTTCTGTGGACTATTACTACTTGAGGTTTCATTTATTGCATATAAGTGAGTTCCTTATTGTATATATTTTTTTTATATTACTTATTTTTTTTATAATTGTTTTTTTTTTTACAGACACCAGTAATTACGGGCGTCCCCCGACCGCACAAGTTTTTTTTTCTTTTTATGTTTGGCCACGTATAACTTTTTTCAGTGTAGTCCGATTTCGATGATTTTAATTGATGGCGTATACCTCAAAGTTGATCCTATATAAATTTTATGAAAATATTCCACCCCTAAAAACTAAAATCTTACAATTATTATTAGGGATGCAAAGTCTTTTGAAATATCGATATGAATATCGATATTTACATCGAAGGCAGGTAAATATCGATATCCGATATATCGGCCTCACCAACGTGATAATTATCGATATATTCACTCTTTTTATAGCTCTGTAAAAATTAGGGAAATCAAAAGCAATTTACAATCATAGTTATTTGTTATACAAGAGTGCAAAGTTGCTTTTTAACCGCGTGTTCAATTTTGATGACCGAGCAAGCGAAGGAGTCTAAAATTGAATCACGAGCGCAGCGAGTGATTCAAAATTAGAATCCTGAGCGTTAGCGAGGGAATCAAAAGAGCACGAGGTGAAAAATCTTTGCACTCGAGTGCAACACGTAACTTTTCATTCCACCTCAGCGAGGAAATGACTAAATGCAAAAAAAAAACGTTTACAAAGTCTGAGTTTTTAACAAATTAAAAAAAAGTTGTATGATATATTCGGCACCATAGAGGTAGCAGTAAATAGGTTTAATGTTTTTTTTTAATTCACAAACTTAGTGCACACGATGTTCTAAATTCAATTTACTTTATCCTCTAAAGAATAAAAACGGCTTTTCCACTCAGATATTGAAGATAAATTTACTTTATCCTCTAGAGAATAAAAACGGCTTTTCCACTCAGATATTGAAGATTAAAAATACTCTTTCCGAGGTGGTGGGATGAAAAAGTTATTTATTTTGTTACTAAGATTGATGAAAAAAGTAACCGCAAGCACACAGCGAAGATAATAATCACGTAAATATTTTTCATGTCAAATATGTTTTACTTAAGGCGGGTCTCCTGCGACACTGTTTTGTGTTTTCTAACATCAAACATCTTACAAAATATACGCCCATATTTTGTTGATTAGCATCTTCGCTGTGTGCAAAATTTTTTCATTTATCTTTGTAACATTAGAATAAATTACTTTGATTGTAAGTAAAATTGCTTTTGATTTGCAGTTTTGTTGCAATAGGTATTTATATTTGATTAAATTTAGATAGTAATAGTAATAGCAGGTAAAATAAATAGAAATAAAATATGCTTAAATAAAAATTTCAATGGTTTTAACAAATACCTACATATTTTGGGTTTTCCGATATCGATATTATCGATATCAATGGTTTTAACGTATCGAAGTAAGTATCGATATTTTGGTTTCGATATTATCGGTAACGGGGGATATATCGTTGCAACCTTAAAATATATTATGATATATTTATTATCGATATCCATATGTCAACGTTGCACACTACTAATACATCACTTACTTTTGGTCAGTTTGACCAAACGCAGGCGACATGTGCCACGCCCCCATGCCATGTCCTTCGATATCCGTGGTCCTGCGATATTCCGATATAATAAAAAGAGGAAACACAAGGACCGTTTTTCCATACAAACTTAGTACCCTGTTTCCTCCCTGGATAATGCCAGTAGATCAATATTTTTTTAAATATCCATGGCTACTATTGGCATGTCCCTATGTTTTCCTTTTTCTCATAAATTTATTATTAAAAGAGATATGAATATTCAAAAACCTAAAAAATTGGCATGATTTTCCGCTGTGTTCAAACATTCAGAAAACAAATTTGACTTGATTATATAAAAAATAGAAAACATAGGAACACGGCAAAAGCCTTTCTTTATTTTTTAATGAAAAAAGCAGTTAATTCGGTTAAGTTTTAGAGAAGAAATCAGGGGACTACGAATCATTGATTTTGTGTACTTTTAATAGGTATTTTCGGTCACAGCTGCAGTTGTCTCTATCGCGCTCTGCGGTTCGTGATCGGGCATCGCGCGACAGCAATAGATTTTACAAATACCTAATTTTCAATTCTCTAGCCCGTGGTATTTCCTCGTAAGTTCTTCGAACATTTGTACTGGGACTGGGACGCATGTGATTCCACACACGGCTGCGAGATTATTAGTACGTCAAGGATGAAATGTGGTGAGGGCCAGTATCTAAGCTTCAACAATCTGACTTTCTTTGATACTCGTAGATTGACAACTTTATAACAAAAGCTAATATTCAATTTAAAACACGAATATGAAATAGAATTATCGGGCGATAAAAACGCAGCTGTGTACAAGGAATTGAGACGCATTATCGCAAAACCACATGCGATATTATCGGCTGGTAATAACGCGCTTAAGTGGGAGAGCCTTTACGATACATTCTTGTTTTGATTGCCACAGTCGAACCCGCTACCCCGTGCTTGAGAAGCGTGTAGCTGTAGACTTTATGGCGGTATGCGTACTCTCAAAATAATCACAATCGCAATATTCAGCTTCCGGGATTCATAAAATATACAGGCACCTAAATAGGTTGTTTACCTACCTACCATTTCACTCATCACATCTGACACCTACAAGGCAATGGAATGGAACCCCACGTCCTTCATAAAATGGTAAATTACAGAGATTCTGATTTTCTATAGAGGTAGGTAGGTAAGGTAGTTAGGGTAGGGGTAGATACACAATGAATAGCTTTATGGGGTAGACTGGCCCTGGATTTTTGTACGAATTATTGAAATGTGAACAGGACAACGTCAGGGTCAGCTAGATTTTTAACAAATTAAATGGATAACTTTCTTTTGTAAATGTACTAAACTTACAAACAATTTATTGCTTGAGTGAGTTCACAGAACATTTAAACCCTGACGGGTATAACCTGACGGGAATGAGTTCTCACGCGTGTTCCATGCATCATCTAGAAAGCATCAGTCTATTCGCGTTCGAGTGAGTTAGACAAGGAAAAAATGTGATGATGCTACAGAAGCACAATAAGACTACATGGAATGTTGACAATGACTTTTTGTTTTGACAGCTCTATTGCACAACAAAATATTGTTTTTCTCAACTGTTCTATACGATGATTCATAATTATTTTGAAGCTTATATACCGTGCGCGTCGTTTATCAACACTCATTCGCTTTGAAACTGTAAGGAAAGTGCGACGCATTACCGTGTCAGTGTTTATATTACTATCACTAACTTCTTAACTTTACCAAGTTTATACAGCAGGTAAGTTCCTAATTATATTTTATGCAGTGTATAAAGCTTTTACGGAGTAAATTCAAGCTTCAATTATTACTTATAGATTTGGGCTTTGCCTCATCAAACACTTTGTTAACTGAAGTGAGTGGACTGTTGGAGTAAACAAAATGGCTTCTATCCTCACAAAATGGTTTAGATAAAATATAAATTGGCCTTGTTGTGTTAAAATACCACATGGTATTGATTTAACGAGAAATACATAAATGAAATTGAAATAAATAAATATCTACAATATTTGGAAAGTAATTTTTTTATTACAAACATCTCATTAGTGTATTTCAATCTATACCATGAAAAACCCATAACGAAACATGATATTTGAAAATTACCTCAATCAATTCAAAATTGTCTTTAATATAGCTTATGTAGTATTGCATCACTCAATTTAGACCATGAAAAACTCTGAAAAACTCATTAAAACTAAACATTGTTATTTGAAAATTACCTCAATTAATTTAAAGCAATTAATTAATTTTTTAAAAAACATATGTGGTAGTATTGCATCATATATAGTCAGCGGGATTTAATTTGTAGGTAACTTCCTTTTATAACTTAAAAGCAAGCTTAATATTAAGATATTTACGTATATATTATATTATAGAACAAAAATTAAAAAAAAAACATGTTTATTTCAGCCATGGAAGACCAAGTTCCGTTCAAAGTTTATACATTCTGGAGGCAGAGTGACAAACCAGAAGTCAGAAGATTTGGCATCGAGAAGAGTGTAGTCACTAGCTTTCACTACTTGAATGCTAAACTTCAAGATGTATATCCTGGACTCAAGGGAAAGACCTACTCTGTAGCATGGAAAGGTAATTATTGTTTTAACCATAATTTTATTATGGCCTGATTTGGCGTCTCTTAGTCAGGCTATAATGGGCCTTTGTTTCAAAATTATTTAAAAGGGGGAATTCAACTACTGAGATACATAGACAAGTTGTAAAAATTATGCATATTATCTTACTTTACAAATTATATGTTTATAATACCTACCCTTACATAGTCATGGCATGACTCCTTAAATATAATACAATTGTAGATCAAATAACATTTAAAAAAGTAAGGTGACCTCAGAATCATGAATTTGCTTTTATTTTCTCATTGAAATTCTGCTTTATTATGTTACCTGTCAGCATGGTCCAGCTAATTTAGTCAGGTTGCATAGAGTGCAGAATATTTATCACAAAAATAATCTGCCTTGAGTACATTTTAACATACAAGAATTAAAATATTCTTTTTCCTTGTCCTATTCAGATGAAGATGGTGATGATGTTGTGGTATCATCTGATGATGAAGTGATGACTGCGCTGCAGGCATTGAATGGAGATGTCATCAAACTCTTTGTCTACTGCAAAGCAGATGAAGCTAAAGATGATGACTGTGACATTATCTTCACTGCTGTAGCTGGCAATCCTAACGGTGAGTCTGATTTTTAGTGACTTTCATGACTGATGATATGCTTGACAATGTGATGCAATAATCTTTGCAAAGTAAGAATGATTCGAGAGAAGAGCGGGTGTGAAGGTACAAGTATATGATTTGAGAGGGCTAAGATCAGCTTTGAAATGCATAAATGTGATGAGTTGTTATAAGTTCAATTAGTATAAAGTTTTATAAATTAGATATAGGTATGTAATTCCTTTGTGTGTTAGGAATTAACAGTAGTTTCCACATTTTTGTCTTGAAATGAATTGATAACAATTCAATAACTTTGAACAGATAATAATATATTCATAGACACAAAGTAAATAATGAGCATTATTTGTTGTACACTGGCTAGAGTGTATGTACTGCTTTACAACCTTGATTATAATGATTAGGAGTTAAATATATTTAACATATTTTAATAATTATAATGTTTTGTAGAACCCGCGGGTACATCGGCGGTTCACTATGGAGTGATGTGCGATTCATGCGATGGTTCTATCATTGGGTTCCGATACAAGTGTTCCGTTTGTGATGACTACGATCTGTGCTCACGTTGCGAGGCTGCAGGCCGTCACCCGGAACATTGCATGGTGCGAGTGCCAACGCCGACTATGCCTGTAAGTACGCGATGTAAGGATGCGCATTATTCCCTTTGCATCAACTTTATTAACAAAAGTTTTTTCAAAGACGTTTTTTGTGAACTGATAATCATGTAGGTATTTGTGTTTACAGCGCACAGTCATTAAAGCTGCGATCAAGAGGTCTCGCCATTTCTTGAAGTCCGTCGCTACTGCCATGGGCGATGATTGTCCCTACAAGAAGCATCGCGCCGAAAGGGGCGGTGATAGGAGGCACCGCGGTCCCGGCGGTCACCACGGACCGCACGGAGCTGAACAATCCCCGCACGGACCACATGGAGAGCATCACCGCCGCCGCCAGCGCGTCGGCTGGCTCGACACTTTCGCTACCTACATGAACGAGTTTGCTAACCTCGCTGGAGACATCGACCAGACAGGAGATGACGGGCAACCAAAGGCCCCAGAAAGCAAAACGCCAGCACCAGGCCAGACTGCCGAAACACAAGCGCCAAACCCTCAAGAGGCTCAAGAGAAGGCGAAGACTGGCGCCGAATCAACTCAAGCTTCGAAACCAGAGCCAAGCACCTCTACACATGCTCAGACTCAATGCCCCTTCACTCCACGAAATGTGAATCTGGTTGATGTTAATGTGGAAAGAATCAAGGGCTTCCTGGAAGAGGTCCTCCGCGCGAATTATATGCCTGAGCCTGCTCAGCCTTCAACTCCAGCTGCAAATGCTGCTGCCCCTACACCGGCTACAAATAACGATGTGGAGATGGGACAAGGAGACAGGAAGGCGCCTGAAGCTGATGACGGCGCAGTCAAGACCACTTCCTCTGCTTCCAGTGTACATGAAGACAGAGATGCTTCTCCTGACAAACTGGCTGACTGGACTGTGATTAATAAGGAGAAAGGTAATTCAAGTTCGATGCTTCTATAAAACTGTATTTTGTGCAAATAAAGGAAAATATTCTAAGAATTCTTACAAATGTTATAGACTTGATGGACACAGCCAGTGGTCCTGTTGGACCCGCTGCTCCGATCGGCTTCAACTTGCCCGAAGAGTTTCAAGAGCGTGTGAAGATCTCAGCAGGTGGTCTGTACCCACCCCTGAACACCTCTACTGCAGGTAATTTTAAATCTTGAGAACTTTTGTGCTGTTGACAATTTGTCATGTGAAAGTTTTATTAAATGTCTCATTTTTCATACTTTTAAGGGTCAAATTAACAAATTCTCGTCATTTGTATAATAGTCTGATTGAAACTTAAAGGACAATGCCAGAAATAGAACTTTGCCCCACTCAATAAAAGTCATGTGCAATATATAGCATCTTACTGTTTATTTATTGCTAATAACTAAACATTAGTCTTAGTGACCGTAGAACTTGCGGTTTCCGTTTAAATCTAAAAATAATAATGACATTGATTGTAGGTTAAATTACATTTTAGGTAAAATGAGTTTGTATTTTGTGGGTAGGTATTTCGTAATCCGCAAGTTCTAAAGAAAAACAATTTACTATAGAAAGGTTCTATATTCATTACAATTATTTTCATTAATTTACTTTTCTGTACATGGGTGGGGCAGGATCTGGCATTGTCATTTAACGTTTATATTAGTCAGATTTAGAATGTGGAGCATAAAATAATTTCATTGTCATGATCCATCATTATTGACGCATGCTGATCGTTTAGTGTTGAATCCTAAAGAGCCCGAAGTGCTGAAGCCGGCCCAGCCAACCGCGCCACCCGCACCCGCCGCGGCTGGACCTAAGCCGCAGGAAAAGCCAGCAGCACCTAAGCCGCAGGAGAAACCGGCTGCTGCCAAACCCCAGCCTCAACCCCGGCAACGCCACCCACGTAAGTTATATTTTGATAGAAATCTCAGATTATGCATGACAATATTTAGAACCAACTCTTAAAATAAATATTAAGTCAGTCAAGTTACAATACCACCATTTCCCACATAAATTATGTCTTTAACTGAATATAATAATAATGTATATCCATAATATTATGCACAAAAAAGAAGAGTTATAAAAAGAATGACTGAAATAAAATAGTGGTCTTCTTTTAGAACTGATGGTAGTCAATTATTTTTTGAGTAGGTACTTTGGCCCGGTAGGCAGCCACGTTAATCGCGTCATCGGTGGCGTAGATATAGTCTGGTCAGGAGCACCGCACTCGCACTGGGTGTTGGTGGGATCCAAAATGATCCCCTATTTTGCTAGAATAAGTTTGTATCCAAAATAATGGCAACATCGGAATAGACATGTCGAGAAAAAAAAACTTGTGAATTTATGATTCTGGTTGAAAATAGTTTTCAAAACTTCATGGTTGAGTTAGTGTAGGTAACTGTCGGTGACCTCACGCCATTGAAGTTGCACATCACGGCCAGTGAATGAGTTGAGCAAGCGATCATTGAACTCGACATTTACGAAATCAACGCATTTGCAATCATACCTTAGTTTTTGTATGCGATACTGCTATGGCTGCATTTAGATGAGACTTTACAGTGACTGTACAGCGCGCGGAGACCTATCAATAATCTAAGAGCGTTGCATTAAGATTAATAGTATGACTCAAAGGCTTTGTAATGATATAAACTCTGATTACAATTAATAATAATATAATATGATTCACTAAATAACGGGTCAAATTCAAATATAATTATGTTTTTCCCTTAAAATTATCTTTGTAAACCTCCTTATCTCCTTTATCAATATTAAATAAAGTAGGTATACATGAATCATTTCTATATTGTTTTAGTTCAGTGTTTAGATAAGTTGGTACATACTTACCTACTTTTGAATGTGAACCTTAATAATACTAGCATCTGTACTAATACTAGCAGGCCGGGCAGACGTTGTCCTGCCCTGACAATAAAGAAACCCGACTACATCTCTACCTACCGGATACAAATGTAAATCTAAACCATTCTCGGATCCACTGGAACACACACAAAAAAATACATCAAAATCGGTCCAGCCGTTTAGGAGGAGTTCACTTTCATATACACGCACAGAAGATTTTTATCTATACTAATATTATAAAGCTGAAGAGTTTGTTTGTTTGGTTGAACGCGCTAAGCTCAGGATCTACTGGTTCGAATTGAAAAATTATTTTTGTGTTGGATAGTCCATTTATCGAGGAAGGCTATAGGCCCATGCGAAGCCGGGCCGGGTCGCTAGTATAAAATATTATAGAGAAGTTTGTATGTAGCAGGTAAACTTCGTAACTACTCATGCGATTTCATAACTTCTTTTACGAATAGGAAACTGTGATATCCCTGAGTACTGTACTCAGAAATATCCATATCCATACTATAATATTATAAATGCGAAAGTAACTGAATTACGGTTTCACGATGAAACGGCTGAACCGCTTTTGATGAAATTTGGTGAAAAGTGAAAATAACTTGAACCCCTGGGGAAGGACATAGGCTACTTTTTAATCCGCGACTTCCTCAGCATCCACGATAACCGACATTCACGCGGACGAAGTCGCGGGCAAAAGCTAGTAGGTTATATTTGATTATTTAAAAAAATTCAACCTGTCAAAATCGCGGGCAAAAACTAGTCCTTTATAAACTTTTTGATGGACTGAATGTTTGAATAAGTTAACACACACATTTATTATGTATGTTCAAAGGGGAACACCCAAATATTCCGAAATATTTTATTCCGAATTTCGATATTCCGATTTTCAAAAGTCCGAATTTCATAATACCTAAAAATTATAATCTCTATTATTTAAAATCACGAAAGTTATTTTACCGAATGTCGTAAATCCGATTTGTTTGTTTTTCGATTTTCATATGTTCGAAGACTCAAATGCTCGATGAGTTCTCGGTCCGAAAAACGAAATTCCGAATTTCAATATTCCGAATAAACTGTTAAAATTAGGATTCTGATTCAATTCAACTACGCATATATATTCAAAATGGTGTCCCCTTGTTTCGCACATAGAATTTCGTTTCCCAGAAAATGTTTCATATAATATTTGGTTCTTGTATTTCTATTTCGACTATTATTGTTTCAAAGACTATTTACTTGAATGAAACATATTTCACAGAAACACAATTCAAAGAATTTTTAATCACATTTTTTTGTTTAACAAACTTATCAAACAGTAGAATTACTTTTTAACGAATATTGTTTATTCGGTGTATTTTTCTATGGAATTTATTTCAACAAAAATATATAGGTATAAAAAGAAAGACAATAACAAAAATAATCTTAAAAAGTCAATATGTTGTGCCACAAAAGTTAATGACAGAAACGAATTGCTGTGAAACCGACTCCACGTAGTCTTGTCTGCCCTACACCTAGAGTGTAATTTAAATTCGCGGAGGGGCGAGGCGGCCAGCGAGCTGAGGAGCAGGTGGTGAGCGTGAATACCATCTGCGACGATAAGCTCGCGTGGTACCGCCGGAGCCCCGCAACGCCGTAGCCGTGACAGAAACCATGCCTGCTGCATGTTGCATGTTCGCTTGAATGCTCGCTTGCATGATGCATGCTTGCTTGCTTGCATGCTGCATGCTGCATGTTCGCTTGAATGCTCGCTTGCATGATGCATGCTTGCTTGCTTGCATGCTGCATGCTTGCTTGCACGCTGCATGCTTGCTTGCACGATAAACGATTGCACGATAACGATAAAGATAATCGGAATTTTAATAATCGGAATTCGTATTTTTGATGTTCGGAATTTTCATTATGTCGGACTTTTTCTTATTCGATCTTTTGAAACTCGGTATTTTGAGAATAGTAATTATAAACGTTCGGAATTTTGAAATTTTAGTATTATAAAAATAGGATGAATGATAAATCGGAGTTGCCATATTAGGAATTTTGAACTATTCGGAATTATGAAAATCGGTATTTTGAAATTCGTATTTCTGACTTTCGGAATAAAGTTTTTCGTATTTATGTAGTGTACCCTGTTCAAAGTAGGTCGAAGTAAACGATACTGAAGGTCACAATCGCTACTGTTATTGCACAATATTACTTACAAACAATACAAAAAGAACATCTAAAGAAACAATATTTTTGAAGGCGTGCTTGCTCAGCGTTTCTAATGGGTTACGGGTTCGATTCCCTGATTATTGTTACGAGTCAGAGTGTGCATGCAAGATCTGTTTTTGTGGTAATCGCACACGTGGTATACGAGAAAATGCTTCCATTTTTCTTATTCGTTTTTTTTTCCACAGAAGCACATATCGATGCGGCGATCCAGCAAATGCTGGCAATGGGCTTCACCAACGAGGGCGGTTGGTTGACTCAACTCCTCGAGAGTAAGGACGGCAACATCGCTGCTGTGTTGGATCTTCTTACCCCCGTCAACCCCAAGAAGTAGACGACGGCTTTTCTTGCCACATAAGGCCTACATATTACTTATTATTATTCTTGATTATGTTATTAGGATAACGATGTTACTCCGCATTTATTGGAAAATATCTTACAGTTATTACAATATAATTGGTCTCCAAGGAGACAAAATAATACATAGTTATCAACTATAGATGTGATAGGGAATAAGATGGAGATGGAATAATAACTTTCTTTAGACATGTAAGCCCTATAAACATTACTATATGGGTGCAGGTATTTAGAATATGAATACATTATCCACATAGATTTAGTTTGTTCTATTTTCTCTTCTCTCTATCCATTTAAGTATTTATGGACCTTGCCTTTCGTAGTTGTAGCTTATTGTGATGATAAAATTATAAAATAACTCCTAAACATAAGTATTTATATAGGGTGACTGGTAATTAGTGTACGATACTTAAACACGTGATTGTGGTCATGATAACAAACAACTTTCCCTAGGAAAAAATGTTTTTTGTACTGGTTCACTTTTATCACAATAACACAACAGCCGTATGAAATTCACGCGCGCGCACGCCTGTGACCTAAAGTGAACCAGTACCAAAAAATAAAATTCTTCGGGAAAGTTGTTTGTTGTCATGAACACAATCACGTGTTTAAGTATCGTACACTAATTACCAGTCACCCTATATATTGCATTATGTATGATATATCCACATTCCTAATAACGAAATACTTATTCTTATTAGTGTGACTTTGTTTTTATTTTTCTTCTACAATTTAATTCTGTGGTGAAATTCCAAAATACAAATTTTATTTTATGTAGTATGTATACTAGTGTTGATAACTCAAAATGAATGTGATATTTAGTTATGACTGAATTTATATTAGTGACATTATTAGGTACATATATTAGATTATAGTTCTATGTATAATACATAAGAATTATATGTATTATTGTAATAAATTTAATGGTTTATCAATAAAGGATTTAAAGGGAAAGATGTTTTAATGTACATATTATTTTTACTTTTATTTTAGGAATCCATATGAATCCCTTTTTTTTGTGACTTCATTTTCGTGTCTTTCATTTCGCAAAGCTTTAGCTAATGCTTTGTCGAGTAACTTTGCTGCAACTCTGTAAATAAAAAAATTCATGGTTTTCATTATTCGGGTACCAGCCCATTATACTATTACTAAATCAACTATTCTTAGATAAATAATTAATTGAACGCAGGTCGCTCATCGTTATGATGCGAACTCCAATTATTAATGTAAGTCCATTATTATTATTAAAACAATAAACTTACATTCCCTGGTTGATTGCACCTTTCAAGGTTTTGGGCGCAACGCTACCTGGTCCATTCATATCAATTGTGCTGAATTTGCCCCCTACTTCTGTTAAATTTCCTTGATCATTGTAACAGCTGGGACTCCCAGTGATCCCTACTATGAGTGATACAACACTACAGCTTTCCTCTTCAGCCGACGGATCTACTACACATTTGTCGCCTATTTTACATAGTGTCACCTAAAATCAAAGATATTTATAGTATTTTCAAATTTGACTGAAATAATGAATATTGCCTGGAAATTAACACACAATTTATAATATCACAAAGGTAACCAATAAGCTAAAGAAGCCGCCATAGAGACTACATTTTTATAACATAAATATCCATTTATGTCTTCGTGGTTAGATTCCACATGTTTCCGACAAAATTATCTATGAGATGTGGAGTTCCGGAATTGAAAGTTGTAAATGGAAACAGATTAACAGTCATATTATTGTTACCATAAAGTTGCATACATATTTTTAATTAATAAAACATTATAGTAGCACATTAACGAGTATCTTCAGTCTGTACGAAAAAAAAGGAATTTTATACTTGCAAGGAATAAAACGGTAATTAAAGCATAAAGTGCAACATACCAATAAAGGAGCAGTTCCTACATCCAAAAGCTTACTCTCATAAGGGTCATCAGACAACTGCAAGTCGACATCCCCTCCATCCATGAGCATTGCCTTCACACAAGGTATCCTTGTGTTGAAAAGGGCAGCCTTCACAGCCAACGAAACAGCATCACTAAGATTACCTCCACATTCTAATATCTAAACAAGTTTGAGAATAAAGCATTACATTACAGGAATGTCTCTCTAGTATTATTACAATACAGGCTATTATTTTGTTCATCACCAGTTATTGCTACTGGCGTGTGTGGTCCTATCTCTGTCCTGGAAAAAGTATTTGTTAGTGCAGGAAATCCAATAAATATAATATTAATCATTAGTGCGGAACCAATTTAGTAGGATTTTATTCAAATAATTCAACAAAATAAATGAAATGTTGATAAAACAAAACAACGTTTTTCAAAAATGGTTTTAAAGCATTTACAATTGCTGTACTGTAAAACAGGAATGGCACAATTTTTACAACAATCATGAATAATTCGTGAAAATCTGTAATCAGAAGCTCCCGAACAGAAATAGTTCAGTGACATTTCAAGAGTAATGACCTCATTGAGTAGAAGTAACAAGTAAAAATAGTATCTTATGAAAATACCACATCAATAAGCAAATTTTTTCTAAAACCTATTTGCAAATATGTGTGTGCCCAGTATGAATAGTAAGATAATTTATCCAATACCTACCAATATATCAACAAAAAGTTTCCAGCATTGCTTGCCCTCAAATATACACAGTTGTTTCAAATTGAAAGCCTGTGATGATTGGTATGCTCCTTGCATCAAGTTAGCTATACCTACGGCTAACTGCTCACCACCCCTGCCTTCAAACTGTGGGGTAGCATTTGCTGAACTGTAACAATAAATACTTGGTTTGAGCTTGTGTTTATTTTCAGAACACAAACCACGAGCGAGAGGTGTTTTAATAAAATCATGTTTGTTGTAATTAGGTTTTTTATTATAGAGATAATGAAAACACAGTCCGTGGTTTGTTAACTTACCAATGAATGTTAAATTCAATCTTGCCTAAGTCAGGTTTATCTGGACTTGGGGTGTCTATTTCAGTTTTGACTGCAACAAGTAAATCTGTGTTAGCAAGTCGTAGCCTTGCTGATCCTGTAGCAGTGTCAACGAGGTCTGTTTCAAGCTCCATCGGCCGGTAATCAATGTTGGAACGTCCATCGGATCGATAATCATCCTACGCACACAAAACGATATTGATTATTTAAATTTTATGATTGATTATATTACGTAATTTCTTGTATAATTTTTGAATAATTATTTATCTGTATGTAATTGTGCTGTTCGAATCTACCTATTAATATACACATTTAAGGTTATGTTTGAATAGAACTTACATGTACACCTTGAACGATAAATAATTTTTCTGATCCACTAAGTAAGAGTCCTGCCATTTGGACGGCAAGGCAATTTAAGGATGGAATTAATATCAAGGGACAATAAAACACTAAGAAAAGTTGTTTTGATTTCAGCAACCGAATCAACAACACTCAGTCACTCAAACAATTTCAATTTTCAGTTTTATTCAATTTTACTGACACTGACACTGACTGATGTCAAAGATCAGTGCTGCCAATAAAAAAATCTCGATTCCCACTAAATACTTTATAAAATACCGCCAAAATTACCTTTACATCCACAGATTACATCCACACTATTCAAGGTAGATCTCTAAGACTGCGTTTCCACCAAAGACGTGCGAGGTAGATGAGCGGTGCGAGGATGCGTACCTAGCGAGGCTGCGGAACGATGTGAGTGTTTCCAACAGAGATGTGCTAGGCAACTGAGTGGGGCGAAGATGCATAGCGACGCTGTGAAACGGTGCGCAGATGAGCGGTGCAAGGATGTGTAGCGGGTTTTTTTCAGATGCGAGCGAGTCTACTGATCCATATATTCCGCACAATACACATCTACCTCTAACTAACTCCGTCTAGTGACTACTAGTAGTTTCTCGCTCGCGTCCATTCTTTGCACATATGCCCCGTGCACATCTCTCGCACACATCCCTCGCTAGTAGTGTACGTATAAAAACCTCGCTCTGTTAAGCCGTTTCCACCAGCACGCGTAGCATGACCACCCTATGTCTACGGAAGAGTAGACATACTGACAGCAAGAATAGACAAGTCAGTACAGTTTGTCTATTCTTACTGTCAGTATGTCTATTCTTCCGTGAACATACCGTGGTCATGCTACGCGTGCAGAGTTGCGCTGAGCGAGGCCAGGTAAATTAAGTGATTCTATTGGGTCTTAACAAACACATCCGCCACTACGCATCCTCGCTCATCTCTGGTGGAAACGCAGCCTTAAGCTAGGTAATTAGATTGTTTATATTGAATTTGATTAAAAATAAGTTTATCGAAAATTTAATCCATATGCACCAATTGCCGCAACAATGACCGTCCAAGTACAAGAACGTAGCACAAAGCCAATCCAACTGCGTTGAGGGGTAAGACAGGGAGACGTCATCTCTCCGAAACTGTTTACAAACGCGTTGGAAGACGTTTCAAGACGCTTAATTGGAAAGGAGCAACGGACCAACGGTCAGTACATCGCGAGATGTACTGACCGTTGGTCCGTTGCTACGATTTGCGGATGACCTACGATTTGCGGATGACATTGTCTGATTCTTCAAGACGCGTGGGCCTCGGGATGAACCTAGATAAGACCAAAATCATGTACAATGATCATGTCTTCCCGAGACCCGTAATCGTAAATGGCGCTATTCTCGAGGTTGTGCAAGAATATATTATACTAACGACCCGACCCAGCTTCGCATGGGCCTATAGCCTTCCTCGGTAAATGGACTATCCAACACAAAAATAATTTTTCAATTCGCACCAGTAGGTCCTGAGATTAGCGCGTTCAACCAAACAAACAAACAAACTCTTCCAGCTTTATAATATTAGTATAGATATCTTGGCCAAAATATACATACACAACTGGGGCGGCACAACTTCGAGAAAGAGGCGAACAGAAGGATACGCTTGGGCTGGGCGGCATTCGGGAAGCTACGTGGTATCTTTAAATCGTCAATCCCACAATCTCTTAAGACCAGGGTCTGTAACCAGTGCGTTCTACCCGTAATGACTTACGGAGCCGAAACGTGGACACTCACCTCAAATTCAAGGTGCCATGGAGAGAGCGATGCTTGGAGTTTCTCTGGTGGATAGAATTCGCAATGAAGTCATTCGCCAGAGAACTAAAGTCAACGACGTTGCGCATCGAATTAGCACGCTGAAGTGGAAGTAGGCCGGCCATGTCTCCAGACGGACAGACGGTAGATGGAGCAGACACGCTCTAGAGTGGAGACCGCGTTTGGGCAAGAGTAGTGTGGGACGCCCTGCGGCACGATGATCCGACGATTTAAAGAAGGTGGCTGGTAGCGGATGGATACGGGTTGCCCAAGACCGGGTTGGTTGGCGATCTCTGTGGGAGGCCTACGTTCAGCAGTGGATGGCAATAGGCTGATATGATGCACCAATTAAAAACAATGAATTAATGACGTAGAAATTGCTTTAAGGAAGAAATGGATGCGTTCAGAATTAAAAAATCGCGTTCAATTGGCAATTGAACAGGCATTTGAGTGGTGCTGCCATTCAAAATTATGTTAAAATAGCGACGAGCTATATCTGCCTAGTTCAAACTTAGTTTTAGTTGTAAGTATTACGTCATATAAAACAGTTATAGCCCACCGAAAAATTGGTTTGGATTCCCCGAAATTCCCCGATTTTTGTCATTCCCGCGCTCTCCCCGCGCTATGCCTCAATTCCCCGCAAATCGGGGAAAATCCCCGCAATTGGCAGCGCTCAAAGTGTCAAACAGCGACAGTCGGTCAGTTCAGACATTGACAGACCAGAAGCTGTGACAGCTAAACTTAAACACGTTTAGTTATTGTTAGTAAAGATAATATCAATACTCTCGTATTTTTACAAGTGTTCTGCCAATCCATAAACGTAAATGACTTTATCTGTGAAAAATAATTATTGTTATTTTGTGTTTTTATTTATCATTTATGCATTTTCTTGTTAATTTTATATGTTTATTAACTCCTGAAATCTAAACGTGGCGCCAAAACTTCATTTTTTTATCCGATTTCAATAAAGGAGGAGGTCTGAGTTCAAAGTCAAAGTCATAGTCAAAGTAAAATCATTTTTATTTCAATTAGACCATTTTATGGCACTTTTGAACGTCAAATGAGAAAAAAATTATAATTCTAGTCGGGTTCGTCGGAATATTACAAACAATAAACTGAAAAATAACTTTAGCACAGAACAGAATACATGACTTTACTACCAGAAGTACCTATTTGTTCTGTTTATTATTTTGTATGTCACTTGCCTGCCACCGACTAGACGAAGTTATTTTTAACCGACTTCAAAAAGGAGGAGGTTCTCAATTCGGTTGTTTTTTTTTTTATGTATGTACTTCGATTACTCTGAGAATAAATCTCAGAGTAATCGAAGTACATCCGATTCGAAAGTAAAAAATAACTTTCAATTCGCAAGTCGGTGGCAATACAAAACAACACGCAAAACCAAAGCCGCCGACTTGCGAATTGAAAGTTATTTTTTACTTTTTGAAGGCGGTTGACAGTTGGTTGGTAGTCCGTGTGGTGTCGGACGTAAAGAATAGCACCATCCCATATCTTCCCGTGGGTGTCGTAAGAGGCGACTAAGGGACTCACCAGAGAATGGGCAGCAGCGTTCTCTGTACCTTTGTAACAACCATACTGCGATCGCCAATCCGCCTGCCAAGCGTGGCGATTATGGCAAAACGCCCCCTTGGGGAGGCCTATGTCCAGCAGTGGACGTCTTTAGGCTGAAATGATGATGAATGATGATGAAGGCGGTTGTCTTTTTTGTTAAAATTTTTTTTTTCACTTTGCAGTTACTGAAGGAGACTAGTTTTTATTATTAATCATTTCATTGCACACAAAAATTAATCTAATATATACAATTAAATAATTTCAATAACTTATAATTCAATACAATTAAAAATCATACAAATACAAAGAAATAAATCAAACTAAATTGTAAATAAATAAATAAATTAAATAAATATGTAAATTAAATTAAAATTAATTATTTCAATTAACTGTGTTAATAAAATCTTATGAACTATGCTAGTCATCCCCATCACAATACGCATCTATTTGTTCTGGATAGGGCAATCCGTACGAGATACAACCATCTGCAGGATACTGTTGCTATTGCCTCGCACGCGCTGCAACAAGGAGGCTCTTCCGTATCACCGCATGAAAGCCGTCCTCCGTTCGCGCCTCCACAAACATTCCGGACGCACTACAACAGCGAGGTAGCCGCATCAGCATCCTGAAGACGTTGTTGTATTGGATACGTAGAGCGCTAGCAGCCCGGCGAGTATAGTTTACCCACAGACTGCTCGAGTAGGTAGGTATAACGACTGGCAGTACGCCTTGAAAAGAGTAATTTTCACTTCTCTCGAGCAGTGAGCAAACCTGCGCGCAACCATATTTCATCCTGCAACTCGTTTGTCACAATGTACCCCAGATACTTGAGGCTGCTCACCACCCGCAGAACCGCACCATTAAGCATAATAGGCGGAACATGCACTGAACTACGCTTTTTACTTTTGAAAACGAGCACTTCGCTCTTCTTAGGGTTATACCTCCATGTTCATGTTCCACCGCGTACGCCTCACAGATTGACACAAGCTTACGCACAGCCCCCAACGACCGACGACGGTCCCAGCAGTACCATGTCGTCCGCATAACTGATATTATTTTCGCTCACTCCGTCTACAAAACAACCCACATGAGTACAGCTGAGCTCGCCGATGATTAAATAACAGAAGGAGAGGTTATCCAATAGCGCACCACACACAAACACACACACACACACACACACGCACACACATTATAAAAAGAATAATGGTTAAAATGCAATGAGGTATAGGTAAGGTAAGGACGGTACCGACTTTACACTGAAAAAAAGTTTTTTTTTTCTCAAGTGAATTGTTGAATTGTTGGTTCTTTCTTTTCCCTTTTTTTTCAAACGTTGCCCACACTAGGAATTTTTCCTGTGTCGTGGGTACGTTTACAAACATTTAACCTTACATACACAAACAGTCAGACCCGGAACAACTATCTGTAGGCCATACAAATATTTAAGCCGTGCGGGAATCGAACCCGCGACAAATAAAACGCGCGATTTGAAATGGAAATAATAAAGATGTAGGTGCAATTAAATAAGTACCTACTCACATAACACTACATTATTAGTATTCTAGATTACAAAAGTACGAGAACGACGTGACTAAGTTCTAGTTTCTATTCTTTGCATTCATTTTGCACTAATGTTTTGCACCATCAAAGCCCCTCGTTCGTCATGCGCGGGAAGTTCGAGCGTAGGGCAGCGTCATAACTAAATTAACTGGGATTTAAGCACTTTGCCGTCAGATACCACAAGCCTTAAAGAATTTAATTAGGTACCTATACCTACCGAGTACCGAGTCGTGGATTGGTATCGGTACCTATACTTATAGGTGCCTAACTATAGGGCACCTATTATTTTTCTTTTAGTGAGTACCAAGATTTTTTTCTGATTTAAACCTTATTAAAATTTGCACGTACCGTAGTAGGTGTAGGTACCTATTCCTCAGATTGAAAGGTTTCTAGTTGGTAGAAACTACTTCATGCTGCTTAACTCTACTGAGTAGGAAATTCATAAGACAGGCCCACCACATTTAATTTTTAGTCTTAGGTGCATAAATAATTACATAACTAAAAGTACTTACCTTGTTCCTTTATTCATTGGGATATGAGGTGCTACAGATAAATAGATAAACACATTATTATTGGTAAGTAGGTACCTAAGAAAATTACAAGTAATTTCTTTGTTGTGTGTTAAAAGATGAAACTTCGGTGCACATAATAATTGCAATAATTAAATGAAAAAGTTAGTCATTCAATAATAATAATAATTACATTTAATAATAAAAATAATTGCTTATTAAATAGAAAGACCCAGTCACACAATCACAATAACAAATTGAATAATTATAACAACAATTGATTGATTGATTAATATTCAACACAATTTTCATGAATTAATTATTTGTCATCAATAATTTTACTGGCCGACAGCTCTTGGATTAAAACGTTTTTCAGTCAGCCAGCATTTAAGTTTTGCTTTGAAGCCTCGTCTCTCGATCTCGTCGCAGCGGGTAGTCAGATAGCCATTTCACACATGGCAATCTGACCCCAACTACGTAGACACAGTAGGCAGAGCCTGTACTATGGGAGCCTGTACAGTCACAGATTAACTTAATAGTTCCTTTGGTACAGTACAGTGTCAGACAGCTAATAAAAACATATACATAAATAGATACGTATATAGATAAACAACAACCAGACACAAGGGAAACACAAGTACTCATCACACAAATGTTTACTCTGGGCGGGATTCGAACGCGCAACACGCTGCGCAGCAGTCAAGCACTCC
Source organism: Charanyca ferruginea (assembly GCA_947361185.1). NCBI lineage: Eukaryota > Metazoa > Arthropoda > Insecta > Lepidoptera > Noctuidae > Charanyca > Charanyca ferruginea. The sequence continues at coordinate 20,947,434 of OX376058.1, read as the reverse complement.
TCCACTGCGCTAACCGTGTAAGGGTGTTGCAGATGTTTCTTGCGGTATCCTTGCCATTGCTCGGACTGCTCGTTTCTGCATCCTGAATGACCCCACAGCTCTGCCCCATATTGGAGAATCGAGTAAACAGTTGCAAAATAACACGTCCTCACTATATCAGGAGCGGTCACTCGTGATAGCTTGCTGAGTGCGTAATAAGCACAGCCGAGCTTAGAACAGAGATTACCAATATGGTCGTTCCATTTCAAGCCTCTGTCGATCTGAAAACTCTTTTTTTACTTGGTCTATGAATACGTTCAAAGTTCTTATTTGCCGTCCTGCCATAGAGAATGTAATAAAGTGAGACTTTTAAGGATCAAAACTAGACCAAGATAACATCTCTGTCGCGACAGTGTTCAGACGCCGCCGCTCCAGAACGTCTAGATCTGGTGCGATGACAACTACCGCGACATCATCGGCGTACTTAAACATTTCACTCAGGGAAGGTCGTTGAGGATGAGTGTAAATAGAATATTTGATCTGACTTCTGCATGTCGCCATCTGCAGTTACGATTTGGCACTTTTGGCTCAATAGATCTGTTAGAATGACATGAGATGAGCAGTACTAGTTATTAGCGTAATGGTCTAATTTAACAGCTAATACGGCATGATCGAACGCTTTAGACCGATCGCAGCACAAGACCACAACCTTCTGTCGTTTTTCACAGGCTTCCATAACGCGTTGAACTACCTCACAACTAAGCGAGCCGGTCGAGCTCCCGGCTCGTTACGCATACTGTCTTTTAGACAGTGCGACAGTTAGGTAGTCCGAGAGACGCTTACTCATGCTATTTTGGAATTATTGACACAGGTTTATAGCTATCAATGTCTTCGCGTTTGCCCTTTACCCTTATATAGGCGGGAAATTTTACTGATTTTCATTACCCGTGAGGAAGTCCCGGTTTTGATGCAACGAATGTAAATAACGGTAATACAAGGCGACAACTGTGTCGCAGCGCTGTGCAGCAATTACATCGAAATATCATAAATGTCTTTCGTTGGTTTGCGTTGGCGGTTAAACGGTTGAAACTGGAGCCGAACCGCAAGGAAATGGATACAGCACCTGAGCACCGTATTGCATTGCTGGCTGGCAAATATTTGTTATTACAACAAGTGCTATTAATATTATGTATACTTCATACGGATACGAAAGAAGGAGATTCAATGAATTTTCATTATCAGCCGAGGAAGCGGTTATCGTGATGTCCAACCTACGTTTTAAGTACAAGTAGTCAGTTCCCGATTCGCTCCTAGCTACCGTTGGGGGGCGATCTCGCAACATCCTCTTTTAAATTGCGAGTTATCGTAATTGTTTCATTGTAACAGATTGAGCTTACGTCTCGGCGGACTCATGCATTTGAATGTTGGGTGCCTTTAGCGCTACGCATATCGATATGATACGGGCTATCAATTTCATTAAGTACCTTTGACATGAAATAAAAAAAGTTGTGTTAAAAAGAAAACCTGATCAGGAAAACTTGGAGAGTGCCTCGTTTTAAAATCTATGTGATTTTCGAAGGTAGAGTTTTCAACTCGAGGCATAATGGGGGAGATGCGTGGGGAAGTTTTGGAACTGACGCATTTAATGCAGAGGTTTTCCTGGGTTGATTATGTTGTGTTCGTGTTTATGTTGGCTATAAGTGCTGTTGTGGGAGTGTACTGGGGTTTTATGAAGAAACAGACCACGCAAGCTGATTATCTTCTCGGTGGAAGAAACATGAAAGTGATTCCGGTTTCTATGTCCCTCGTGGCAAGGTAGGTTCTTATTGAAATTTAATGTGGCCTAGGTGGCCTCCTAAAGTTGTATTTATAAAAAAAGGTCGTGTATCATCCAGGATAACAATGGTCATTATTTAATTTTAAAAAATCGTCAGAAGGTTCATGAACAAAATCGACACTTGCCCTGTATTGGTTTACTGATGTTTAGATACTGTTAAGGTCAAATCCGTAAGGTTTATATAAGTGTTTTCCATATTCGATGTCATCAACTTCCTACATTTTTTTTCTATAAATTATGTCAATCAAGAGAGTTTACGAAAGACATTGAATATCATTAAAATATGAATGTAAGTAATAATATACTAATACCTACTAATATTCAAAATTTGATTTTCTATACATTTGATCATTTTGAAACCAACGCAACGATGGAATGATTGTTGTAACAATAATACCTTGAGCTCAACTTACAACGTACTTACTCATGATAATTTTATTTATTGCTTGCCTTAAAGTAATCATAATTACTAATTTATCATCATCATCATCATGGCAACCTTTAGACGCCCACTGCTGGGTATAGGACGGTCCCAAGGGGGGGGGGGGGGGGGTTCAGCGGTAATCGCCATGCTTGACCTATACCTGTTGGCGATCGCAGTAGGTGTTATGGTACTCAGAAGGATGTTGCTGCCCATCCTCTGGTCAATATCTCTCTGTCGCATTCTACGACACGGGTGGAAATGGGGTGGTGCTATTCGGCGGCCGACACCACATGGCTATTGTGAACTACTATAATTGCCATCCACCAATTCGCACTGGACCCGTGTGATGGAATACTGCCTATTCAGCATTGGGAAGATTGGGAGGTTATTATTATGTTATGGTTATTAATATGTGGCTGTTTTGGTAAGGTCATCTGTAATCACATTTGACTTTACTTACAAGCTAAATTATATAAAATCAGTTCACCCAGTCCAAAGTTCTCAGGTAACAAACATAAAAAAAAAGAAAAATAGAGACGATTTGATAACCTCCTCCTTTTTTGAAGTCGGTTGTAAAAAGAGGACGCGAGCGCTTTTTGGTGGAGATTTGCCATATTATACTACTACAGATGAATGGAGTAATTTAAAATTGGTTTCCTATCCCCAGTTTCGTGTCGGGTATAACCCTGTTGGGGTCACCAACAGAGGTCTACATGCACGGAACCCAGTACGCGTATATCATAGGGGCGATTTTCTTGATGTCCTTTATTATGACTCAGATATATCTACCCGTATTCCATGAACTCAAGATTACTTCCAATTATGAGGTAAGATGGAGTAACTCACGTTCCACAAACTCCCACGGACTCTATGCATGATAATATCTATAAATTTAATGGAAAGTACTACAACTTACCTACAGAGGTCTATTTAACTAGTAAGAGTATAATAACATGGATTTATTGTTTTCAGTACTTATCAAACAGATTTGACAATAGAGTGCGATTGTTCGGATCCATTTTATTTGCTTTTACGTTGGTAAGTGCTTTATGAAACCCATTTAATTGTTTAAACGATTAGGTCACATAAATTAACAAAGAATATTATTAAATTGCAGATAGGCTGGTTACCCATTGTGATATATGTTCCTGCTCTGGCATTTAATCAAGGTAAATGTCATGTTACTTTTTTATATTTAGTTTTGATTGAGGTTGTGCTATTCATTCATCATTAGTTGTCTGCAGTTTGTGAAAATATCAACATACGCTTGTTTTCTCTTTAGAATTGATTTGTCACACAATATCTTGTTCGGTACGATGGATTGACGGAGTCTCGCAGGGCCATCTTTCATTTAAGGCGACGATATACGCCGGCGACCTTGAGCGACCAGAGAATCGTATGCGCTGCGCCCAAAACTCACAAAGTTTACCCAAAAAAAAAAAAGATAGTATTCTTTAACTTTAAAAAAAGGCGTATACTAAAAGATAAATAATAAAATTGTCTGTAAGATAGTGAAAGTATCGTTTAAATATACCTGGTAGATTTTCTGTGATTATCAATGTTTTGTTCGCGTTAGACACAACTTCACGATTTAATTAAACTATTTAACATAAACTTAATCAAAAATATTCACATACTAAATGATTAAGAGTATGTTCTAGTTTAACATTATATTTGTTTCAAATCTTTTACACTACAAATTTTGACGTGATTGGCGGTTTAAAATCTGTTAAAGTCGCTTGTTAGCGAATTATTATTATTATTATTAATTACACAATTTTTCTAGGAAACCAATTCGCTATTTCTCCGTAAATAAATATTGTTTGGTAGATCCAAACCGGGCTACCAAATAAATAAAACCATATTTCATTGTTTACTTTCAGTAACGGGTGTTAATATACATGTAATTACTCCAATAGTATGTTTGGTCTGCATATTTTACACGAGTGCGGTAAGTCCTTTGCATTGATGTTCATGTACGGAGGCCAACACATCAAGCTACAACATTCTGTCAAATTTGTTTGATAGATCTTTAACTTTATTACAAAAAATTAAGATTCATATTCAATTGGGAAAATTTGACAGTTTGGTATGGCTTGATGTGATGGCGTCTGTATATAGGAAAACCTAGTACCTACTTTTCTATTCGAATGTTGGTTCATTCATGTAATAATTGACTCTAACAAGTGATTCATCTATGTGTATCCAGGGTGGATTACAAGCGGTAGTTTGGACGGACGTGATCCAAATTACGGCAATGTTTGGCGCGATGGCCTTGGTCGCAATAAAAGGGACTATTGACGTGGGCGGCATTGGAGTTGTCTGGCAGAGGAACATGGACAGCGGAAGGATTGAACTACCAAAGTCAGTATCGTTACCATTTACGAAAATAACACTCCTATCCCTTTAAATGTCCAGAAGCCAAATATTGGTCGTTTGTCACTATTTAACTTTTGTGTCTCCTAATTAACAGTTGAGCTCCTATTATATTATAGGTACACTATTGTACCTACTCTACGTAGTATTTGTGGTGTCATGTAATTTGACACGATAGCTTCTTGTGTTAGACACCCACAGTGACTGCTCTGATTGAAAGGAAACGTTTATCTTGAAGAATTGCACCTTGTTGACAATCGTACTTGTATCAGTCGTAACTGCAATATTTATGGCTGAGAATAAGCAAGAGGAAAATTACCTAGGCGAATAGTGTGAGAAATGTAGTACTATCTGGTTACAGCCTAGTTCCTTATACTTTGATTTCGGCTTAATCTTCCTTTGTAATGTTTAACTGTCACTTAAACCTTCTTCTTATCGCTTAAGTGCTACGACTCTTGTTGGTACATCATCTTCTAGTTTTATTCTCTTAAGGCCGGCTCTTCGACCTACAATTTTACTTATGATAAATGATTTACGTACTTTTGTACTAATATTCAATGATCTACATAATGTGGTGTGGTCTATTAAAGCATATATTTCTTTCTCAGTTGGGATCCGAATCCTCTAACTCGGCATACCATATGGAGCCTCGTGATAGGTGGGACAATCTACTGGCTTCAAGCTAACGCCGTCAACCAGACTATGGTGCAAAGATATCTCGCTTTGCCAACATTGCGTGGTGCTCAATGGTAGGTAGTAGGTACAAAGCAAAAATCCATAAACGGGCATTTATAAACAGTTAAAAAGACGCTCTCGTTAAATATCTCCAAAGCTAGACTAGAGAATAGGTGAAAATTATTCATTTCTTTGTCTACAGGGCAGTTTTCTTATTTTGCATCGGTATCTCCTTTCTCTATTGCTTCTGCCTCTACTGTGGGTTGTTGATATACGCGAGATTTTACGACTGCGATCCATTGCAAACTAAGGTAAGACTGCAACATTTTACGCCTAGGTTTTAGACTACATCATAAATATCGTAATAAATGACGGATGAGTTTCTAGTCTACTAACACCAATGACTCACATCCCGCAATTGACTCCAATCTTGCAATTTAAAAATGCATTTATCGAGCTACTATTATATCTATATCATGTGAGTTACAGGAGAGTGTAAACTAAGATTGAAAGATTATATTTCGTCGCCGTAAGCACTAACGTAACACACACTGGACACAAGTGGATATCGTCGAGGTAATGTTCGGAAATGAAAGTAATCACCTATAAAGAAAAGTGCTTGAAGAACAGTTGCATTATTGTCTTTATTTATTTTTTTCTATTGTTCTTTTTAAGTTATTTCCAGCACCTTAAAATACAATTGACAATTGGTTTTAATTAATATATTATAGTGTTCTAGTCTATGTATGTTTTTGTATTGTATATTTAAAAATATGTATAAGGTGAGCACACCTTATGTGACAAATTCACTCTAGATTTTATGTTTTATTGTTAAAGTACCCTAAAAATCTTTTCGTAAGTAAGTGCACCATGGAGTCCCATAAAATAATAAAAAAGCAACTTGATCATAATTATGCTATTTTCAGTTAGCCAAGGCGAAGGATCAACTTTTGCCACTTCTAGTCATGGATGTTCTTGGCGAAATTCCGGGCTTGCCAGGAGTCTTCATTGCTGGTATTTTTAGCGCAGCGTTGAGGTATGTAACTACTTTTAATGTTGGTACCATGTAAGATTACTTATTTATACAAATGACAAACATAATTTAATTAATTTTCAGTTCATTATCAACGAGTCTGAATTCGATGTCAGCAGTTGTGTTGGAAGACTTTTATAAGCCGTTCTTCAAGAAGACGTTAACTGAGAGGCAGGGGAATTGGCTAATGAGAGGCGTCGTCATACTACTGGGTATACTCTGTGTAGGTAAATACTTGCAGCCACTCTCATAGAACTAATTTGCAGTAAAAGAATTGGATATAAGTATTGAGTGCAAAGTTTGCAATATTTCTTCCAAGTTCCCGAACTCTGTGGTTTTCGTACTCCACCTTTTCGTATTTTTACGCCTTTAAAGTGTACAGATAGCGGTAGTGACTTTGTTCTAAACTTTGTAAAGATAATACATTTTCTTCAAATCCAGGTTTAGTATTCATAGTGGAAAAGATGGGAACCATCTTACAGTTGACCATGACGTTGGAGTCTATGACGATGGGACCACAGCTCGGAGTCTTCACTATGGGCATTCTTATGCCCTGGGTGGATGCTACGGTAAGCTTCAGTAAGAGATCATTGCTCTATCCTCTCTATCATCATCATCTTCATCATTTCAGCCGAAAGACGTTCACTGCTGGACATAGGCCTCCCCAAGGGGGGGTTTAGCCATAATCGTCACGCTTGGCAGGCGGATTGGCGATCGCAGTATGGTTGTTACAAAGGCACAGAGAACGCTGCTGCCCATTCTCTGGTAAGTCCCTTAGTCGCCCGTTACGACACCCACGGGAAGATATGGGATGGTGCTATTCTTTACGTTCGACACCACACGGACAATCCTCCAATCCTCTCTATACCTACTAATATTGTTAAGAGGTAAAGTTTGTTTGTTTTTTGCATGAGGACAAAAATTCTTCCATTGAAAAAATATTTTATATACTAAGCTAGCTGACCCGACAGACATTGTCCTGTCAATCGATTTTTCAATTTTATTACCATATAAACCTTCCCTGGACTTCCACAAATAATTTAAGACCAAAATTAGCCAAATCGGTCCAGCCGTTCTTGCTCCGAAGCTCCGAACATTCGTCACGTTAATAGAAGAGTAACGCGAATAACATCTTTTTAAAAAAAAATCTTTTTACAAAAAAGACAACCGCCTTCAAAAACTAAAAAGTGAAAAATAACTTTAGCACAGAACATACTACATTGACTATAGTTTCGAAATTCAGTGGCTTTGTTCTGTTTGTTGTTTTGTTTTGCCACCGACTTCTGAAACTAAAGTCAATGTGTGTTCTGTGCTAAAGATATTTTTACCTTTTTAGTTTTTGAAGGCGGTTGTCTTTTTTGTAAAACGCTTTTTATTTTCCGCTTTTTAGTACCGCCTTCTCATCCAAATCTATTAAGAAGAGATTGAAAGTTAACTACTCCAAAGATTGAAGAAACTAAAACGTCGTCTATGTAAAATTTTTGGGTATTTGTTAATTTTTTCAAAAAGTGCGGAATCAATTTCGATAAAATTTATATGGGACCACTCCTGAAGCATACCCTAAACAAACATAAAAAAAAATACAGACGGTCTTTTTGCTTTTAGGACATTGTGCTCTTAGGACGTTTTGCTTAAATGTCCTTCCGATACGAACCCGAATTGACAACCTCCTCCTTTTTTGAAGTCGGTTAAATAATATATTTATTGGAGCGACTGCCTATCAGACCTCCACAAACCAGTTGGGTTGTGGAGGTCTGACAACTGGGGTAACACGATACCCCTTGTTAAGACTGGTTGTCAGACTTTCTGGTTTCTGACTACTCTTAACGACTGCCAAAGATCTACAAATGACAGCCGGGACCAACGGTTTCACGTGCTTTCCGAGCTATGGAGAGAACTCGGTATGAAATGGATGGTCACCCATCCACAGACTGAACGCGGCAAGCGTAACTTAACCTTTCACCGATCGATCTGTACCTATGGCTTTTACTTAGCCACAAGCTCCGCGAACTTGTGTGTGGTAATGTCTTCTTTATTATCCACCAGGGGGCACTAGTTGGTGGTTTGAGCGGGCTGGCAGTAATGGCCTGGTGGTGTCTGACGTCACAGCTCGCAATAGCCAGAGGTCAAATAGTACACCCACACAAATCTCTATCTACTGAAGGATGCACGTACAACTTTACTACAGTTGAAGTTGTCGAAGAGTCAGTGTTCCGGTACGTGAATAATTGCTTACTTTCGCGATATCTGAAGGGTCTTGATGGAAAGTGCTTAGTAGATAGGTAGGTGAGTATCAGATGGCTCGATGGTTCCTGAATAAATGTTTTTTTTTGCTCCTGCACATTGTTTTACAACCTTAAATTATAGAACAGAAACCAGAAAAATTTTAATGATTGATTGTAGCCGTTAAAATCACCCAAAATAGAAGTGATTTAAAGAATCAAAAAATATAAAAATATTATCTCAATTAACAATATGATGATGATGATGATGATGATACAAATATGATGTTTGTGGGTATCTTAATTATTTTGTGCTTGTGTACATTTGACTTTACTGATGTAGTTAATTTGTCTATTTTTTCTAAATTCTAGTCTGTTGTTTTATACTCGCACAATATATAGTTGCACGGTCTGCCATGTTATCGGTACACTACCTTTGGTTGACTGGTAGACATTAGACATTATGTTCGCCTCTATACACTTTGTTGCATAAAAATAAACTTTATCTTTTTTCTATATTTTCCTAGTGAGGAAGTAAACCCAGTACTCCGGGTATCGTACATGTGGTACACTCTAGCTGGTATGATGGTGAGCATATGCGTGGGCGCCATTGTGTCACGTATCAACCGTGCGAGAGGCACTCCGCACCTCCCCCCAGCACCCTGCCTCCTTGCGCCTCAACTAAGGAGGTTTTATAAGGAACCTCCTCATCCTACTGACGAGCCATATATTAGTGCTTATGGACAGAATAAGGTTGGTAAAGATTTGCGCACAGGATGTTCATTGCATGGTACAAACGTTAGTTTTCTGTCGAAGTAGAGAGGCAACAGACGGATATCTCGATACAAAAAGTATTGAGGTTTTTTAGAAATATTATAATTACAATTAGGCCAATAAAAACCAGAATGACATAGAGATTCAAAATTTTGCTAATATTATTACGTTTCTGTTACAGGAAGCCTGCCACATCAACTCTACCTCAATAAATATGAAACCTATTACTGAAACTGAAGAAATTAGTTAATTTGATAATTAAAACCATATTGTGATTTTATATTGGTGTAATAAATCGTTTGCTTAGGTAGTGGTTCCATTCCTTTACTATAATCATAGTGTAATCACATGATTATAACTGCCCTGTATGTCTATTCTGTTACTATCTCCCTCGGTGAACACCTAGGTGAAGTGAGCTGTCATCCGTTCGTTTGCTTTGTCAATCCCTAGCATCGGGACGGATGACAGCTCACTTCACCTAGGTGTTCACCGAGGGATATTGTAACAGAATAGCACTGCTGGTTACATGTTGGCTGCCCCACGAGTTGTACGTGACATGATGTCGTTCTTTAGTTATTTAATTCAGGATGTAAAACTTAAAATTTGCCTTTATTATTCCTTCCTGATTATTAGTTCGACAGAAAATGATTAGGTAGGTCACCCTTCTGAATAACTGTCTTTTAAGTTTTTTAGTGTAACCTCTTTTATTTGTTACAGAACAGTATTTTATACTTATTAGCCGTTTTAGATCAAACTACTCACAGGATGCCATTAACATTTTGTTTTTTTTTATTTATTTATTTTTCTTTAGTAAAATGGTTTCATAATTTTTTTTTTCCACCCAAAACGGCGTGTATGGTTCTCAAAATGCTACCTTATTTTTATGCTACAGAAAATCTTTTTATACTAGATACTTATTAGTCCTTTGGAGTCGAAGCGAAGAAGATCAAAAATGTTTAGATAGCCTGCATTTTCAAATCTACTAAATAAATATACTCATGGTAGGTAAGCAACAGTAACGTACCACTACATATTATTTTCAAAAAGAAATTAAAAAAGAAATGTAAAAAAAAATTGTCTAGCGTAGTACCTCAGTGTATGTAACTATACAGACGCCAGCACATCAAGGTATATCAAACTGTCAAATTTTCCCAAATTGAATATGAAACTTATTATTTTGTGATAAAGTAGAAAAACTATCAACAAAATTTGACAACTTGGAGTAGCTTGATGTGCTGGCCTGTGTACAATAATAGTGCTCCGCCCACAGCGAGATGACCCACGTAGTAACAGTTATTATGATTTAGTACAACTTACAACGATATATAAAAATGGACCAAGACGTAACAGTATCCTTTGAAGATACATTAGAGTCTATTTTAGACAAACGCAGGAAACGGTCAATTGGCACAAAAATAGCCTTTGGCCATCGAGGAAAATCGCGGGCGGCAATTGTAAAATTGCTTTTGCATTCATTCACACTTTGACGCAGATGTGCCTTAGTCGACTGTGAATAAGTATAAAAAGTGCTTTTTTGACGTGTAAATATAAAAAATCCTGAAAAATATCAACATGTCTGAAGAAAAGTTACACGTATCTGCAGTGAGACTTTCTATGCAACATTTTGGGTGGCTCGATTATGTACTGTTTACTTTTATGTTAACTATATGTGGTGGCATCGGAGTTTATTTTGGGTTTGTGAAGAAACAGAGTTCTACTCAAGATTATTTGATGGGTGGTAGGAATATGAAGTTACTGCCTGTCTGCTTCTCATTAGTAGCAAGGTAGGTAAATTAAACGAAGATTTAGTCTGCACGTTTTTATTTGATATATACCCAAGTACTTGGGTATGATTATTTTCACTCGATTTATTAGTAATAAATCGAGTGAAAATAATCATACGTACTGTCTGTACGAATGGAGTAATAAATTATTACTCCATTCGTACAGACAGTACGTTATAATCTAATAAATAGTGGTCGTATCGCAATAATTTTAGCAAATAATGGCCCAAATCATGTTAAGTCAATTCAATTTTTTTTTTCATAAAAGGTGTGGTTTTAATTTGTCCTAATGTTTTAATTTCTCTTTCAGTTTTATTTCAGGAATATCCCTGTTGGGCATTCCCACAGAGTTATATATTTATGGGACAGCTTACGTGTTTACTTTGATCGGCACTCTTTTGATGTCAATAATAATGGCGTATACGTTTATACCAGTACTCCATGAATTGAAACTCACTTCAGCCTATGAGGTAAGAAGTCTCCTACACACGAGAAAATTCAAAGTAATATATTCAAGTAAGAATGGCAGTTTAAACAGGTACATTTATAGCACATACTATTTCCATGCATTTAAAACACGCACATTAAAAATAAAAGTGTTTAAAAAAAATGGTTTTTGCGAGACAATGGCGCTAAATTTAAAAAAGGTTATTTATTTTTTGTTTTATCGAATGTAAATGTTATAAAATGTTAAAATACCTACCAACTACAATTGGTACTTTTGAATTATGTAAGTATTCAAGTCTATTATAACGTTAAGGGTTATAAGTTTTCATTGGCTTATCTCGTATTATAGATATATCTACGTATACAACTAGAGTTCACTTTATGATGAAATTAATGTTGTTTAAAGTCTTTAAAATAGTAAGTACTTAATGAATACTTACTTCAATTTTATCTTGTTGTTTCCAGTACTTAGAACTTCGATATGATAAACGTTTGAGACTTTTTGGATCTGTACTTTTCAGCGTTTATCTGGTAAGTAAACTTGATTTTTAAATTATTTACAATCTTATTGCAAATTATAAACTGTTTTATACACATTTAATAACGTGATGGCGTGCAATGGTTAAGGTGCTCACCTCTTATGCAGCAAGTACCTACTAATTCTTCAATTCATAATAATGTACTTTCTAAGTTTATTTAGGATCTCGGATATCTGTGAAGGAAAAAATCGTGAACAAACCTAAACTTATAATTCATATTACTACAAACTTATAATACATATCGCTTGACTATGATGATACAGAGGAGCTGATCAAATCCTTATTTATGTAATCGTCAATCATTTAACTATTAAACCTAACGTACCCGTTACTTTTATCTCTTTGGTCTCCTACTACCAATCTACACAACTCTACACCACACACCACACATCTCACTTCACTCACCTCCTCACACACATTTCACTACTCTCACGCAAATACAATTTACATTACACTAAGTTTGTTCGTTTCAGATTTTGGAATTATTTAACTAGGTATCGTTAGTACAGTACCAGAATTTTGCTTGCATTCATCTACTTTTAAAAACATCTTTGTATAACACACCAATTGGACGGTTGGATGCCCCCCATAACACAGGATTTTTCTAGCATGGGGAACATTAATCTATCTGCTTGACCTTTGTTTTTATAAGTGCTATGTCTGTGTTTACATAACTCTTGTATGTACTATATGATGACAAATAAAAAACTTATTATTATTATTATATTCTTGCATCTGACATCGCCGAACCGCCTGGAGCAAGCGTGGTGATCAATGCTTTAGCCTCAGTATCAAACAAAAGGCAGATAGACTGTGCAGAAGACTGCGAGTGAAGCCACAAAAGCGAATACAAATTCTAAAACGAATACCTACAATCTCGTGATTGTATTCGCTTTTGAATTTTTATTTGTATTAGTATTTGTTTTTTTTAACAATGCTTCGCTTCGTGCTGTACTGCCTCGAGTCAGTACAGCGCGAAGCGAATTGTTGATATTTCTTTTTGAATTTGTATTTGCTTCAGTGGCTTCACTCTCAGTGTTCCGCACGGTCTATCTACCTTTTGTTTCATAATCTGAGGATCTAGCCTTCTCTGTATGAGAAGAGGCCTTTGGCCTGCAGTGGGAAAAAAATAGGCTGTTAATATTTTTTTATTGACATATTTCAGAAACTAAATTACTTTGCAGATGGCGTGGCTGCCGATCGTAATTTACGTACCAGCTTTAGCGTTTAATCAAGGTAATAAAATATTTTGAAAGTTGGTACCGATCGGTGTAACGGTATAACTAGTAGTAGAATATCGGGGTGCGAATGTGAAACATGTAGCTTTGTTTAGAGCCTGTCAAACTTTTATGAGTGACCATTGAGCGACAGCCTATAGAAAGAAGAAAGTAGCCAGAAGCCAGAAAGTCTGAAAACCATCGTCGTAGCGATGTACAGGCAGTTGGGGGGCTGCAGCGCCCCCCCACAAACCGTAGAGTAAATAAATAATAATCGTGGTAAAACTAAAAGTGCACATCCCGTAAACATGGAAATGAAATAAGAGTAATCGAAAAAGCCTGTCCTACTGCTTCTGCAGCATAATATGTACCATGTACAGTCTGAAAAAGAGATAAGTGTGCAGGTCATCGGAAATGGTTGAAGTTTACTTAGAAACCGATGCATGTTTTCGAATGAAATGAAATGAAATTATTGAAATGTTTATTCTCTACTAATTTAATTTGAATTTATTCAAAAGCATCCATCGGTGTCTATGTTAACTTTAACTATATCTGACGACCCTGCATACCTATCTCTTTTCCTGACTGTGCCTAACCCTTAACAGAATCCTGGCTACGCCCTTGCTGAGTTACCAAGACGTATCGTGATACCCAGTGACGGGGTTCTTGATGTCAGACCAGAATACCAGAATACTGGTATTCTGGTATTCAGTTGTACTAGACTGGAAGCCAACCCCTAAATAGTTGGGTAGAGGCTAGGCAGATGACGATTTGGCGACAGCCTAGAGATAACGAAACTCTGAGGAACCGAAGGTTTACAAAGACGATTTTTTGTTTTAAACTCTGTGTTATAATTTGTGTAAAAAGACATTTATCGAAGCCAAAAGTTACGTGTTCTTTGTTTTGGACCATACCTTCTGATTACGGAAATATTGAACGACAAAGTTCCAACTATTTATTACGGAATCAGAATCAGAATCAGAATTTTTATTTGTAAACATAGGTTACATAGTGTGTGAGATGTTACAATATTTAAATGGTATCTCCATGCTTTGTCATTAGGCGTACAAATGTTGTATTAAAAAAATTGTTGTTGTGATATAAGTTACAGAATTAAATTTTAGGTAAACAGAAATGTCAAATGGTAAAACATAAAATCTTAAGATAGCTAATGTTTGTCCGGTGGTTTTCTGAGGCATAAAAGTAAATAATAAATTATTGAATGCTAAATTCGAAAAAAGAAACAAAAATTAAACAATGTCAATTAATTAAATTTCAGATAAATGCTAGAATGTCAAATCAAGTAAGTAGTAAATCAATCAAATATTTAGAATGTCAATATATTTAGGTATGTACTTACATATATTCAAATAAATTCAAAAATGTCTCAATGTTTATTATCTGTAGGAGGAATTATAGAATTGTCATCGAAATAGTCCTTTAACGAATAGTAGCAGTTATTTATTAAAATGTTAAATAGTGCACTTTTGAATTTGTCCAGATTACGGTACGGGATTACGGTATAATTACCTAATGTATAACTTAATACCCCCACCAAGGCCACGACCCTGTCTGTTGCATGCATGTTTGCGCGCGCTGCATCACGCGTTTCTCACTGCAAAATATAATGCGTGTCCCAGCAATAATTATTTTTGCTCAATGTTAGTTAACTAAAGTTTATAGGCAGTATTTATGTAGTTAACACCTATGTGACATGTCTTTTTACACCGGCCATTTACTGTCGAACACCTTTTAATTTATTGAACACTAGCTTTTGCTCTCGACTGCGTCCGTGTTATAGTCAAGTATATTATCATCCTATGGCACTTGACAACTGAGTTTAATTAGCTCTCTATCAGTGAAATAACTTTTTAAATCGGATGAGTAGTTTCGGAGATTTCTTTCTACATCTAAACTTACAAACTTTATTTCTTTAGAATATTGTTTTTTTTTTCAGTGACTGGAGTCAACATTCACATTACTACCTCGATAGTATGCATTGTTTGCATTTTTTATACATCTTTGGTAAGTATGACCTTATTGTTTTTTTATTAATCTTTTGCAGTGTCCATAAGTACATTAACTCCGGATAAATTAACATGGACATCTAGACATGGTGAAAGGAGCCATAATTTTACTTTTCAACTAAAGGTGCTCTGAGGGAACGCGTTTTTTGCACTAGTTACCATATATATACTTAGCAGTGTGTAGATTTTATAATGGAGAATTTATACTTTTAACGTAAGGGGGTTACTCTGATGGATAGGATTTGCAATGAAATCATTCGCTAGAGAACTATTAGTCACCGACGTTATGTGTAGAATCAACATGCTGAAGGGGAAGTCGACCGACCATACCTGCAGACAGACAGACGGTAGATGGAGTAGCAAGCGCGGATCCACCGTTGTGGGCACGGTGGGCGTGCCCACAACCCTAATTTTCACGAAAAAGAATGTGTTATTGCAGGTTATACCTCTCGAGAGTATGACCGCATAGGTTCATAAGCAGTGGAGGTTCGACCTTCAACATTTTTCGCCTGACAACCTTAGTAATTTTTGTAAGCTATTATAATTGTTAATTTACGTACACCTGTTCGCCCCATAGCTTTGCCCGCCGCAGGTACAATATACAAAGTCTTGGCCAAACCGACATTTACTTTGTAAAAGTCTCCTTTTTAGGGATGCAATGATTACCGTGCGTCTATAGTCCGACTCGCACTCTGTCGAACTTCAAGCAACAAAAAAGGTGCCCTCAAAAAAGTCTGTGGCGACCACAACCTTTTTTGAGCGCTAGATCCGCGCCTGGGAGTAGACACGTTTTAACGTAGAGACCGCGTTTAAGCGTAGTATGGAACGCCTTACGGCACGATGACCGGGCGATTTGAAGAAAGTCGTTAGTGGATGGATGCAATTTGACCAAAACCAGGAAGGTTAGTGATCTCTGGAAGAGGCCTACGTTCAGAAGTGGACAGCAATTGGCTGATATATTGGTATTTAAAGATCGTTCAGATAAGGCTAACCAAATAATAGTGTTTCGTATTTTTCAGGGTGGCCTAAAAGCCGTTGTATGGACTGATGTAATTCAAACTATAGTAATGATAGGAGCCATGATTATAGTTGTAGTGAAAGGTACAATCATCGCTGGCGGTTTCAAAGAGGTGTTCAGAGAAAATTGGAACACAGGACGATTGGAAATACCACCGTAATTTTTTATTTTTACCTATTTTGACTATGATTCGGAAGAAAAAGCAGTTTCTGCAAAAAACAGCACAAATTAGAGTTTACCGATATGTGTAAACCTTTCAGACAATCCGGACGAACAATTGAAAAACAATGCGGTTTAGTGACCTATAGAGACCTAAGGGTCACTAAACCGCATTCTTCTTCTTTATATAACCTTTAATAACGTTGTACCTCTTGAAATGTCTAACCGAATGCACACATGGTGGCGTGGTGTCATCTGATATCATGCTGAACTGATGGCCTTTTGGCATTACATTCAATGCTTTGTGTTTTTTATAGTTTTAAGGTGTCTCTTATTTTTAAAGTAGGTAATGCCAATAAACACATATCTTTTTCTTTCTTTCTTTGCATACAAAAATTCGGAATACTCATTTTAAGAATGCTCAATGTTTAGTTGGTTAATAAAGTTAATTAAAATAAAAAATAAAAAAATAATATGTGCGGACATTTTTTCACACACGGCCATCCGACCCCAAACTAGGGAGACCCTGTACTATGGGTGTCAGACAGCTGATATACATACACAAATACATTTATTTTTGTAAATACATACATATATAGATAAACAACACCCAGACACAAGGCAAACACAAGTGCTCATCACACAAATGTTTACCCTGGGCGGGAATCGAACCCGCAACACGCTGCGCAGCAGTCGATCGCTCAGCCACCGCGCCAACCGTGTTCGTCAAGTGTTGCGGGTTCGTCAATTGTGAAAGCCTCTATCAAATACAGTAACACGCAAGAGTATCGGTAAAGCAACTAGTGTAAATATAAGCCTGTTAGTGAAACTACCTACCTATTTGAAGGAGGCTTATACAATGAACTCTACTAACCAGCTGAGCAGTGAGAATTCTTAAATGCAAATTCTAGATTTTTTCACCTACAACTTAAAATGTATTTCTTCCAGTGTCAGCCTAGATCTAACTGTGAGATGTTCGATGTGGTCTGTGTCCATCGGCTCTACATTTTACTGGATCGGTAATGTAGCTGTGAATCAATCTATGATGCAAAGGTTCCTGGCGTTGTCGGAACTTAAATCTTCAAAAAGGTTACATAATAATTGTTTTATTGGAATAAATGTTTTACTATAAAACCTCCTGACTTTTCTGGTTTAGCAACATTTTTTAGTTCTGCAGAATCTTGTTCGTTTAAAAACTAAATGTAACGACAGTCAATTATTTACAGCTTAAATTCATTTTCAGGGCAATCTGGGGTTTTCTAGGCGGAGTCGTATTCATAGTCTTAATATGCGGGTACAGTGGTTTGTTGGCCTACGCTAGATATCACGACTGTGACCCGTTGGACTCCCGGCTGGCTTTAGCTAAAGATCAACTACTGCCTCTATTGGTGATGGATGTGTTAGGCGATTGGCCTGGCATGCCTGGGATATTTGTGGCTGGAGTATTCAGTGCTTCTCTTAGGTAAGTCTAAAAACATAGCCATAACCAAATACTTACTAAAAATAAACTTGGGAAATACTTATTTATGTACAGATGCCAGCACATCAAGCTACTACAATCTGTCAAATTTCTTTGATAGATTTTCAACTTTATTACAAAACCATATGGTTCATATTTAATTGGGAAAATTTGACAGTTAGGTATGGCTTGATGTGCTGGCGTCTGTACAAACATTGTAGTTTAAAACATTCTACTAGAGGTATAATATTATTTAGCATTAAGTTAATCATGTATTTCATCAGCGGACTGTTTTGTAAGTTCTTTTGATACATAGCATTCTTGAAACCTAAGTTGATAAAAAGTAGGACTAATCTGAAGTTTTACCTGAAATCCTCCAACTTTGGCCACATTTTGTAGAAAATTTGTTGCTACAACAAAAAAATATAAGAAAACGTGTTGATTTTATGACGTGAACTCAAAGTAAACACGCATTCCTATAAGTTAAGCTAATAAAATCGTAAAGAAATAACTGATAAGTCACTTGAAAGACTGGCCAAAGTTAGCTCCACTGCCTGTCAACATTATCCACAGCTTATATCGTCTGAACTATCAGCCCTATTTGCATATCGTTAAGAGCTATGGTAAAAATCTGGCCAAAGAAGGCAAGGAAATAAAGAAAATTACCAAAAGTGGGCATTTACGCTATTTATCACAGTGGCCAATGTTACCTGGTAATTTTTGATAATTTTCATATAACTGATTTTAGGTACTAGGGTTGACACAAAGAAAGATCAATAATAATAAATAATAATAATAATATGTGGGGACATTTTCACACACGGCCATCTGACCCCAAACTAGGGAGACCCTGTACTATGGGTGTCAGACAGCTGATATACATAAACAAATACATTTTTTTTTTGTAAATACGTACATATATAGATAAACAACACCCAGACACAAGGCAAACACAAGTGCTAAAACAAAACAAAACTAAACAAAACAAAAAACAAAAAAAAAAACAAAACAAAACAAAAAAAAAAAACAAAAAAAAAAAAATATATATAAAAAAAAAAAAAACTAAATGCTTTTACACTAAATTGCTTTATTTAAAAATTAACTAAATGCGCGCTCATAACCACTATTAAAACATATGAAAATAAAATAAAAATAAGAATTTATGAATTTATAATATTTAACTACTTAGTTCTAAATTTTGGCATAAAGACCCAGGCCCAGCTGCTAGTTCAAGAATTTCTTGGCTATAGTTTTTATATTCATGGGCCCCAAGACGCTGTCTTTTTCTCCTTTCTGCCTAGAATTTGCGTTTCCTTTGTTTCTGAAATAAATAAATAACTCATTGCTACATATAGCTAGGTACTTACCTACTTATATGATAAATTTGAATTGAAATATATTAGAAAATTTATATTATTTGCGCAAATACAATTTTAACAAAAAATGCAATCCATCATACTAACGAACCGCATAATTGTACTTACATTAAAATTACAATGTCAATTAATTTTAGATAGGTAAGATACCAAACTTTAAAGAGTGAAAATATCAATAGTATAAATTTACTAGCAGTAGGCAGCCCTAATGCATAATTGACAGCGGCCAATGTTCACACCACGGAATAATAAAAACAAGTTGTTGTTTGTTTTTATTGCTTGTTTTTATTATTCCGTGGTTTACACCCCAGGTACAGAGAACTGGTTTGTAACATTGGTCGCTTACATTTCTCAAACACAAACACCAATCGTTAGATAAAATGCATATCAAAATGTTCTCCTGACATCATTCGTTATCATATTGAAAAACTCCTTACCCAGGCTTCATTATAAGAGGATGTCAATCAAAACTTCAAAAGTAGAAATTGGTCCACACTTCAATGGTGTCTCTTTGACCACGGCTGACAGACAACTGAATGATGTTAGCAAATAAACTTTCAATTAGACTTGCCACAAATATAATGTAGTTTCTATCACTGTTGCTGTGCATTTCAGTGGAATGAGTTAATTTAGTTATTTTTTGGTTTCGGCCAATGTTACCCCTAAAGTCCAAAGTTGGAGGATTTCACTACGTATTTGCTTTTATTTTATTAAGGTGCGTTACACAAGTCCAAATTACAAACTCCAAGATGGCGGGAAATAAGTCCAGCTAAGTTATTTAATAGCGCTTTTGTAGAACTAAAAGCCTATTTTCAGCTCTCTCTCTACTGGTCTAAACTCAATGGCTGCGGTGGTTTTGGAAGACTTCTGGAAGCCATTCTTCAAAGAGTTAACGCACAGACAAACGCAAATAATGATTCGATCTGTCGTGGTTGTTCTTGGAATCATTTGTGTTGGTACGTGTTAACTTTTTAATCTTTAATTTTAATTACTTATAGACCAAAATATTACTAAAACGTTTCGCAATCTGTATATATATTGTACTCTTTGATTTCGCATGGCTAGCACTGTCGTTACTGAAAAAAAAAACAAAATGTATTTATTCACATTTAAATAGGGTAAGTCTAATGGGTGATTTCACATGTTACATTATTTGGTCTTATATTCTACTTAGCCTTAGTATGGCATGTGAAGATTTAAAAAATAAAATATTGTAAGATATAGGAAAGGATGGGTATTTAGTCATGTCTCTGAGATTTATAATGCCTAATGTCAATTATTTAGTACCTGGTTAAATGCAGCGTACCAGTAAAATTACAGTTTTTTTACATTAAATAATGTAACATTTTTACTCACATTAAAAAAAGAAAAGGAATTATTCCTGTAATAACTTTTCAACAAGTTTTTTTTCTTAAATTTTGGTAGAGGAAGATTTGGATCGTCTGATTGTAACCTATTATACATTTTAACACACATAGCTGAGCTACATAACCATGATATGCCAACAACAGTCTCCCAACCTTTTCTTTTTGATCTCACGGTTTATACGAATGAGTTTTTTCAGGTTTAGTGTATGTGGTAGAAATGCTAGGATCAGTTCTGCAGCTAACAATGAGTTTGTCTTCTGCATCAATGGGACCTCTAGCTGGAGTGTTCCTCATGGGAATCTTTTTGCCCTTCATCGATTCTACGGTTAGTGGTTTTCTTTCTAAATAATGGTTTATTATACTTGCAAAATGAACTCTTTAGGACTGATGTGATTTGCGTGGATAGTGTTTATTTGTATTAAGTGAATAGTGATTACTTGCAATAATATTGTTAGTGCATGAAAAATTATACGGTGAAAACTGAAACAAAAGCTTGAATGATAAAATATGTAAAGCAAAGTGAGTGGCTTACTAAATAGTAAGCCACTCACTTTACGATATTTTTATTTGTGCATGATAAAATCCTATTTATAGCATTATTTTATTTAATCTTAAATTAAAAAAATAATCTGTCGTCTTATTTATCAAGATGTTGTTATTTTAGAGTGCATTAATGGGAGGCATCATAGGTTTAACATCAGCTTGGTGGATTGCTGCGCAGTCCCAACTAGCTCAAGCGAGGGGACTGATGCATTCCATAGAGAAACAGAGGTTCAGTCAAAACTGTACTTATGACTTCGATCCTCTTGTACCCATTGTGGCTGATCCTGAAAGGTTTGTATTATCATATGAGTTTGTAATTCAGTACTAATCATCTTCTCAGCGACAGCGTGTCGATGGCAAACACAGATGTGTGTATCATGTGTGTGTATGTATATGTATGTGTGCGTGTAAATGTGCGAGGGTGTATGTGTGTGTTGTGTTTGTTCTTGTCAGATTCCTTGTTTGACCCACAATTCAGCCACGGCAACGCCATCCGCTGATCAGTACTAATTAATTATTCGAACTCGAAAACATTAGGTAGGTACCTATATTTTCGTTTACACAAAACATTGTTCCTCAAACAGTGGGATACCTGAAGATCAAGTCCTGTAATAAAAATACTTTTAAAATTGAAGTCGCAATCTCATTTCAGTGCCAATCAAAAATAGACCAAAATGTAGGTAAATTAGAGATTTTTTTAAATGTTGATTCTGATGTTGGAATACGATCGTTCTTTACGAGAATTGCCCCTCTGTTATCGTGTCCTGCATGCCCTGATGCTCGCACGCTTCAGGAATTAATGGACGCAGTTGTCGGCGCCCAGCTTGTGGCTAACTTCTGGGCCAACTAACTTTAGACGTGTCGATAAACATACTAAAAAGAGGACACAAAACGTTGGGATCTACATACGTCTAACTGAATCTTTGTATAAGCTTGGTAAGGTATGGTATGGTATAACAGGCTGGTGTCCGCAACTCCACGTCTCAGCGCATATTTTGCGTACATGTGGGAAGTAAGTCATTCGATCCACCCCAGCTCCCCAAGAAAGGCTAGCAACGCCTTGACGTTGCTGGCGATCTCTCGAAGGTTACCCGGGTTACCGAAGTACCTTACTTTAAAAAGCTTTTACAGTTTTACCATGCTTTTACTTTACTTTATAAGTTTTTGTTGTATGGTACTTCGAGACTCTAATGAAAGTCTGGCACGTTGTTTCAGTAAAGTGCTATACTTATATCGGATCTCATTCCTGTGGTTCACTGCTTTCGGATGTATGGTGACCATCGTCATCGCCTGCATCGTGAACTTGAGGCGGACGGCTAAAGTGCACCACGATCATCGCTTGTTTGCTCCTTTTATACGCAAGTGGTTGGAGAAAGATAAGGTAAAATCCACACATTTCTTGAATTAGGATATTAGGATGGGCTTTTAGAGTGTTTAAAAATGTTCTGTACATTATTATTCTGCCATTGTCATTTTTATCTACAATTTTAGTTATTATTAGCCCACAGCAAAATGCAAGCGCATTCACTTATAGGTCTAAAAATTATGACGATAGCTAAATTATATTCTTTTCTCATTTTTACTATGAATTACATAATATTCTTTATTACCAGTGCTATTTTAAAACAACCGGCTGTACCATTATCTAATATACCTACTAACTATGTGATCTTGATAAAAATCTAAATCACAGTGACACCAGTGTGATTTAGATTAAAAATTATCGAATGGGCCTCGTCCAGACGTCATAACATTGTCAATAAATTGTTTGTCACATGGTTTTATCAGCATGATTAAATCGTTGATAAATTAGACAGTTATGAGAACTGACTAATTTATAAAGGATGATAGAGTATAGTAATCTAAATACGATTACTTCTGGGTGTAATGATGCTGCATGGTATATAGTAATAGATTCGACTGCATTTCTATATCCAATAGTCTACATTATCTAGTGCCTAGATCTGTCATGCTTCATGGGGTACGTGTGCCTTGACTTTTCCCTACAAGCTCTTGCAGGATTAACGCTGGGGGTCACCTCGTTGATGCATATAACACTCACTTTCTGGAGCTGGAAATATTTGCTCTTTTATTTATTACTAGCTTCTGCCCGCGACTTCGTACGCGGATCCTGTTGCTTATGCCAGCGCCAACGGGGTCGGCAAAATCGAAGATCTGATACGTCTGATGTCGAATTCTAAGAGCCCGGGGACGGGAAACCAACGGGAAGCGCGATACGTTTCGAGATGTTCAAAAAGTACAATTTTGAATCATACCTCCGATGGCGGAATATGTGGCGTAGTCAATCTT
The DNA here is from genome assembly GCA_947361185.1 of Charanyca ferruginea. Taxonomy (NCBI): domain Eukaryota; kingdom Metazoa; phylum Arthropoda; class Insecta; order Lepidoptera; family Noctuidae; genus Charanyca; species Charanyca ferruginea. The sequence continues at coordinate 20,923,868 of OX376058.1, read as the reverse complement.
AGGAGTATACGTAAATGCACTCCGTTCCTTATCAACCCATGTCCTACGGCTATATCTGAGACACATCGGATTCTTTAGATGATAACGATATTCTGTTCAGAGAATGTCGAAGTCGATCAGAATTCAAACGATCGTTGTGCTCTTCTTCTGTCTCTTCATGCCGTACTCCAGCAATTCTTTCTCTCTTACTTTCTAACTGATTATGAATATTTTGTTGTGTGCGTGTTCGGGACAATGTATGATAATCTCGATCAGCACTCGTTTCAAAAGACCTGTTAGTAGATGTACGAATACGCTGAGAACTCAAGCGTGATTCTGTATCGGTAAACGTTTCCGATTCGCGAGACAATGCATGTCGCTCACAATCAGCGGACAGTCGCGCATCACGTTCCGCACTTGTCTCTAGAAACCTAGAAGCAGATGCGTAGATACGCTGAGAACTCAAGCGCAATTCTCTATCCATGAACGTCACCGACTCGCGAGACAATGCGTGACGTTCACGAACAGCGGTCAGTCGCGCATCACGTTCCCCACTTGTCTCTAGAGACCTAGAAGTCGATGCGTAGATACGCTTGGAACTTAAGCGCAATTCTCTATTCGTGAACGTCTCCGACTCGCGAGACAATGCGTGACGTTCACGATCAGCGGTCAGTCGCGCATCACGTTCCCCACTTGTCTCTAGAGACCTGGATGTAGATGCGTAAATACGCTGAGAACGCAGACGTGCTTCGCGATCTGAAGAGTTTTCTACGGAGCGATTTGCAGCCTGATGTTCTCGAACAGCATCAAGTCTCTCCTGACGCTCTTCGGTAGATTCTTGGGGTCTTATGATCCTCAATCTTTTAGCTCCTTTGGAACAATGGGAAAGATTTGACCTCTTTCTAGGCATGGTTATAGTTTTATTGTGAAGAGATACCTGATCAATTAAAATCTTTGTGACTGCTCCCCTGCGTTCCGGGTAGGCTACCGTGTAAAAGAAATTAAACACTCAAATAACATAAGCAGGAAGTCATATTTAAACGATAAAAAAAAGGGAGTTTCAATCAGCGTCATCAAAAATCAGTCCTAAACTGTTACCGCCTTCACCGCGTGGAGGTACTCCCAGCTTATGTTATTTTATAATATACAGTGAAATTAGTGACAGCTTTACGGTAATAAAATTAGTGATAGCTTTGATTTCCACATCAGATGTTACTGATCTTCGATTTTTATATGTCAACAGGAAATGCTCATCAGACCGAACAACTTTTGCTAAGACGTCATTCCTATTATGTGTTATGGTGTAGCTGGGCTCTTGGAGTTCCACATCAGGTGTTCCAGATCTTCAAATTTATTCTCTCAGCAGAATATGCTCATCACGTGGAACAATTTTTGCTACGGTACCATTTTTGTATCTCTTATAGTTTAGCTGGTCTGTTGCGGATCTGCATCAGGTGTTCAAGTTTCCAAGATAAATTATAGCCTATATGTTGCCCAGACTTAATACCTATTCAACAAAAAAAAAATCATTCAAATCCGTCCAGCAGTTCCGAAGATTAGCGTGTACAAACAAACAGACAGACAGAATTTTTTTTTTGGATTCGTGCTCTGTTACTGTTTCTAAACCCCCCTCAATTATTATTTTTTTAATATGTTCAATGTACAGACAGTTTTTTTACTGTTTTATTTTATGTGTATAGATTAACACCGTTTCAAGGCTAGAGCAATAGAGTTATAGACTGAGAAAAACGGATTAACTCACTGTGAATGTAGCCGGGTTTGTCCGACTAGTTTCCATCCGATACGGTTTTCTCAGTCTATAATGTGTAACAGCACTCACGTTCTTCTTGAACTTCTTCTTGAGTATAATCTTTCTATTTTTTTTTTATTTCTCTTCTTCATAACAGTCTTTTATGATGCACACTGTGTCTGTTTTGTTTAAACTTCTATTTTGTGAATTCGTGGTCAATTTATAGTGTGGGTTACGTGTGTAGTACCTAACATAAATACGGAATAGATTATGTATAACTGTATTTCTAAGTATTGTATTGTATAAGAATTTTTAGTTAAACTTGGCACGCAACTGTTTTTTGTCACTAACAAAAAAAAAAAAAAATTATTCGCGAGTTTTCATTTTAATCGGTAGGTACTATATACAAAAATTCTCTATTTCATCTAACATCATCAACAATAGAAATTGCTTCTGAACAGTAGATACTTACTAGTCCACTGTGTAGTCAATTGTGACATTTCAGAAACGTTAGATCACGAGTCTGAGTCTCTGTACAAGTAGAACCTCTCCTACTGGCGTACCCAGTCGGTGCCATTTTCCTTCAAGACGTTTGCCATAATTATAATACATTTAATATCTTTGTTGCAGTTAAATCAAATTCATTTAAAAACTATTCAGTAATTAATGATAGTGTGAAAGACAATGAAGACGATTAAGAATTGCAAGAATTTTCATTTTATATAATAAAGGAAACGTATCTTACTATTACTACGAGTTAAAGAAGAAGTGAAATTAAAATGAATCATATACGTGCTTTAGTAGATTGTCATTCGATGAGAAAGGAATATGGAGACATTACGGGTGGCGTAAAATTAAATAATTAAATTATAAAATAATTTGAGATATTCCAGTGTATTTTATTTATACAGAACGATACTTGATATTAATCGTGCCTTTTCTCCAATCAGCTGTCCGGATAGTTACGTTCTGTATTGACTCTAAAAATACCAGCGCTGTAAAAAAAAACATAACTTTATAATGTCTTCATAGATGACATACACCATCATGATTGGTATTATTTTTTACACCATCATGATTGGTGTAAAAATAATATTATCTATTTATTCTACCCTTACCGTGACTTGTTGATATCGCTATTGCCCATAGGGTTTAGGGTGCCTGTGCATCTGTCTCGATGAGCATCGTCGAGACTTCCACATTCGTTAGCCAGTAGATGGTTGTATCTTACGCTACTAGCCATGTACTCGTAGGAACGACTGTGAGAACACAAGAGTCCGATTGCAGAGCACTCAGGCATGCTAGACCCTCCATTAGGATAAAAGTCAGCGTCACCGCACAGGCCGCTATATCCAAGAATTGCTGTTTCTGTGTGGATCACTTCTACGTATCGAGCATCCGACCGCACTATACGGTTGCGGTCGAACCACCAGAGAGGACCAGCAGGGTCCAAAGCTGGAAAGGGATAGACAAAAAAGTAAAAAATAAGTATGAATTCCAAAGGCGGCGGCTTTGGTTTAGTTTGTGGTTTTATTGCAACCGAATTGCGAATTTAAAGTTATTTTTTACTTTTTGAAGGCTGTCGTCTTTTTTGTAAAAAAGTTTAGTTTGATTTTTTAGTGCCTGCTTCTTATCATACAAAATTACAAAACAAAAAAAAAATTGTCATCCCTTAATTTTATACCCTTAGGGGCGAAGTATTTTCTTCAAATTTATATTGGACCAACTTTGAGGTAATACACTATGAATTAATAAAAGAATCATCTTAATCAGACCAAACTGAAAAAAGTTATGCGTGGTCATACATAAAAAAAAAATATACGTATCGAAATGAGAACCTCCTTCTTTTTTTTGAAGTCTGTTGAAAATTACAGTAGCCTTAGTTTGATGTTGGCATTGGTTTAAATAGAGTTTATCACAAAGCTTTACCTGTAATTCTGCGGACTCTGGACCCCGTTTCCCTGCCAGCATTTCCAACAAGATGACCACCAAGGCTGAAACCTACTAAATGTACTCTATTGTATGAAAGTCCCAAACCAGCAAGCCAGTTTACAAATTGTCCAAGTCCCCTGCCAACAGCGGCAGTACCACATTTTGCTGTAGTGTAAAATCTGTCGGCTAGACCACTCCAGTCGAGAACAATTACGTTGACATCAGCATTCTGGAGAAAAGCTAAAACCAAACATATAAGTATAATAAATAAAACAAGTTTTTGATGTTGATGATGAAATAGTTGCTGATGTACCTATACATGATGTAATAAAATTGCCACAGCTTTCGTAAATTGATTTCTAAGTAAAAGACTGACTACCTTCCATGACTGCTATAATCACTGTGGCTGTAATCATGGGGATTTACTATACAAATTACAATTAATAATGTACAGTGGGTGATAGCTATTATCTGACCCACCCTAAAAATAAACGAGTTTAAACCCTCTGTCTGTAACAATAAGGGTTATTCAATTTGTATGAGTTCATCTGACTAGCGCTACTCGATAAACACATACAATAATAAAACAGACACGCAAAATTGATCTTTAAAACGTTAGGATTAGGATATTTATAACTACTTGTTATGCAATTTTGATTTTTATGCGGTAAGACTTAAAGTTTATCACAGTATTGTAAAATAATTATCATTTTAACCTAACTTGTAATAAGTGGGTAGTTGAAAGACAAATGCGTATTCATTGTAAAACTGGTATTCAAATCTTACTAAGGATAAATGGGTAGGAAAATAAAAATATACCGTGACTATAACTAAAGCTAGTCTACGCACAATTGCAATGACTACGGGTGAACATTTTCTGTGTTGCCTTTATAAATTGCGAATAGCCCACGCCTTTTTAAAATTATTAAATATAATCTTTGTAGCTTTATTAACATGTCTCAATTGAGTGATTATTTAAAATACAAAATAATCTATTTGCACGAGGAGAATATTGGCATCAGAGAGATTGCAAGGAGACTTAATATAGCAGTAAGTGTATTTTTCTAATTTTAAACCACGTTTTTATATCTAGCTATTCCTTGTGCCGTGACGTAAACAAACATTTTTTTTATATACTTAAACGTAAAGTGACGCCGTTTAATTTCTTTGTTTCAGAAAATACCGCAGGACCAATGACTAAGAACTTGTGGAAATTGGAGGCCGATTTAATAGTCGCTAATATTTGGAAATGTTACGTGATGTAATGTTGCCGACTGTGCGTGTTGCTTAGCCAAACACGGATATTTACTTCGGGCAGAGATGCTGTGGTGCAAAATTGGCTAACCAGTCAAGAAGGTGTCATAACAATAAGTTGGCCATCTAAAAGTCCTGATCTGAATCCAATAGAAAACTTGTAGGGTCAAATGATTTTAAACTGAAATTCATCAGAAGTCAGGACAAAAGAAAATTTGGCGCAACTTGTGACTTCAACGTGGGAACTCATGAGAGGAAGTGATGCTTGCTGGAACATGGTGTGCAGTATGCGAAGCCGCTTGCAATAAATTATAGAGAAAGATGGTGCTCCACTTCGCTATTAAGACAGCATCACCGCCTGCAGTCAACAATACTTACGTCAGTGTGTGTGTTAAATAATCTGTTGTTATCATAATTCCTAAGGAAGTGTTTCATACAATGATGTAGGTTCTTATAACGATCATATTTAAAACTAAAAATACTTTTAAAAAATCTAAAAAGTATGTAATACATCAAAGTATTTAGTGCTGTTTTGACTAATATTTTATAAGTAGGTAGGTATGTATGACAGTAAGTTAATGTGGTGATGTTATTGTTATAAAATAGAAATATTATAGGTATATTTCTAAACATAATATAACATGTTGATTCACTACATTCAACACTTTGTAAAGCATGTAACAGATTACTTACCTACTTAAAAAATAATAAAAATGGGTATTTTATGGGCACTATTGAAACGAAGAACTGTTTTGTTGTCGCGTTAGCAACTTAAACAGAAAATTCACGCATAGCATAAGTAGTTTAGTATTCTCACTTCTTTTATAATGTTGTAAGTAATTAATTTTTATTTATTTTGAATAAAATCTTTATCATTATCATAATTGTTTTTATTTTTTGTGGTTATTTGTATTTATATATTATTAATATAAATCTACTTTTCTTAATCTAATAGAAATAGTATTTTAAATTCAAAAAACATAAATGAATATTGAAAACTACAAAAAGTATAATGTTAGTTTCGAACTCGCAACCATGTTGCCTCACTTGTTTCCACTGGTTCAACCACTAAACCAAACAGACTTGATTAAAAATGTTGAAATTAACAACTCCATCATGTGACAAAACAGTAGTCACTATAATTATCTACCTTATCATTACGTGTTAAAGATTAAATTGGCATAACTATATTCTTTAATATATGCCTACCTTGAACAAGTCGTTCTAGTTCGTACGTATCAAATAACACTTATCTACTGCTAATTGCATAAGGTTAAAATTCGTCTAACTTTTAGTGGGTCAGTTAACAGCTATCACAGACTGTACAATAGCTTTAATAAATGTTACCTTCAGTGAGCATTCTATTCATGCTATTTCTGCCATTACCGTACCATCCATGGGCTAAGATTACGGTGACTTTTGAGAAGCTGAAGTTTGAATTTGATACGGAGCTTGAATTGCCAAACACTAAGACTTGAGCTGATTTGGGATTGTTCCTGAAAATAATAAATGTAAGCATGTGTAGGTAGACAGCGAAACTCTTGTAGATATAACGTTAATATTGTATCAAGCAATGTATGTACTGTACCTGGTGTAAAGCCAATATGCATTATTTTCGGGATTACTGGTATATTCTTCAATAAATGCCAAGTCTGCGGGTTCCTCAGCGTCAACCAGGTGCAGGATACCGTCGCCATCTCCCGGGAAGTAGAAGTACCTGTCACCTTCCTTATAACCCTGAACAGTGTCTTTAAGGACGTTTGCAGCACATGCTGTGAATAAGGGACGAGATTTTGTAAACTACGAGACACAAGTTTATATCGTGCTTACGAGGTCTGAGATGTTGTGGGTTTGATAAGGATCCTAAGTACTATCTGATATACTTTTAGAAATACTGGATTTCTCCGTTACTAGAACCTAGATCCACACAAGACATAATGAGAAATACGCAAGACATGCGAGCTGTGTGATCGGCTGCCGTGCTGCGTGACGCGGGTTCGATTCCCGCACGGAACAAATATTTGTATGGCTTACAGATAGTTGTTCCGGGCCGGTCGGGCCGTTTGTGTAAGTGAATTTATATGTTTGTAAACGCACCCACGATACAGGAGAAATTCATAGATACTTACGTTACGTTTAAAAAAAATGGGAATTGTTTTGTTTCTAACACTGTGACAGCAGACCACCATAAGTATAATGTTTATTTATTTATTAGATATGTTTATTAACAAAATGAGGTAATTTTGGAATTTCTTGATGGTTGTATGGTGGTCTTGGTCATTAATTATAAAGTTTACAACTTTGGAGAACCATCAAGAAATAACAAAATGACCTCAATTTGGTTATTTCCATCCCAAAGTTGTAAACTATGTATACATATCTTAACAAAAACTGATTACTTCAGCTAGTTTTAGAAATAATTCACCTTGTGAGAAGATAAAATACTTTCTTACCTGCTACAACGACGAGCAAAAGTAACAAGCCCTTCATGGTATACAAGCGTGGCAGCTCTAATGAATAGTGGTTCTATTATTGACTCACATTGTCACTATATTTTTTTATCTTTTTAACTGTAGCAGTAACATTCATAGGTCAGTAAAAATATAAAAAAACTATAGTGGTCTAATTGCATGGTCTTTCTTTAATTACATTGCTGTTTAAACATAGAGTAGACTGGGTACGATTGTGCCAGAGTACGGTTGTGCCAATTGGACGTAGGTACGCAAATAGAATCCAATCCACACTTTTTCCAAAATTTAATTATATATACCAAACGCATTCTCAGGGTGATCTTTAATATCAAAAAGATCCATTTGACGAAATACAACTTTGATCTTGACACACGCTCCATTCTCCCTGAATCTCTTTCAAATGCATTCCTTCTATGAATTTGACTAGTCTCATCATTTCGAACCGTGATATCTCCTCCTTTCTTTTTTTCTGTTTTGTGTTTCATCCAAGCTTAATTTATTTCCCTTCGGAAGCGGAAGCGGAAGCGGAAGCGGAAAGCCGAAAGCCGAAAGCCGAAAGCAAAAGCGGAAGCGAAAGTGGAAGCGGAAGCGGAAGCGAAAGCGGAAGCGGAAGCCAACTATATAATCATTTTCATTTTTCGGCCCAAGTATCATCAGCTAAAAGTGAAACTAATTCAACCTTAATCACATCTTCGCAATGAGTTCTAACACCCCAATTTTTAATTTAATAAAATGTATGCATTTTGCAATTGATTGATTCAGCACATAATAAAACATCAGCTGATTCTTTACAGGATATAGGGGGACGACCGGGAACACCCAAATATTCCGAAATATTTTATTCCGAATTTCGATATTCCGATTTTCAAAAGTCCGAATTTCATAATACCTAAAAATTATAATCTCTATTATTTAAAATCACGAAAGTTATTTTATCGAATGTCGTAAATCCGATTTGTTTGTTTTCCGGTTTTCATATGTTCGAAGAATCAAATGCTCGATGAGTTCTCGGTCCGAAAAACGAAATTCCGAATTTCAATATTTCGAATAAACTGTTAAAATTAGGATTCTGATTCAATTCAGCTACGCATATATATTCAAAATGGTGTCCCCTTGTTTCGCAGACAGAAATTTCATAGAATTTCGTTTCCCAGAAAATGTTTCATATAATATTTGGTTCTTGTATTTTTATTTCGACTATTATTGTTTCAAAGACTATTTTACTTGAATGAAACATATTTCACAGAAACACAATTCAAAGAATTTTTTATCAAATTTTTTTGTTTAACAAACTTATCAAACAGTAGAATTACTTTTTAACAAATATTGTTTAATTGGTGTATTTTTCTATGGAATTTATTTCAACAAAAATATATAGGTATAAAAAGAAAAACAATAACAAAAATAATTTTAAAAAGTCAATATGTTGTGCTACAAAAGTTAATGACAGAAATGAATTGCTGTGAAACCGACTCCACGTAGTCTTGTCTACCCTACACCTAGAGTGTAATTTAAATTCGCGTAGGCGCGGAGGGGCGAGGCGGCCAGCGAGCTGAGGAGCAGGTGGTTTTAACGCCCGCCGCCGCGGCTGAGGCTGGCCGGCGAAGCCCCGCAACGCCGTAGCCGTGACAGAAACCATGCCTGCTGCATGTTGCATGTTCGCTTGCATGCTCGCTTGCATGATGCATGCTTGCTTGCTTGCATGCTGCATGCTTGCTTGCACGCTGCATGCTTGCTTGCATGCTGCATGCTTGCTTGCACGATAAACGATTGCACGATAAGGATAAAGATAATCGGAATTTTAATAATCGGAATTTTAATAATCGGAATTCGTATTTTTGATGTTCGGAATTTTCATTATGTCGGACTTTTTGTTATTCGATCTTTTGAAACTCGGTATTTTGAGAATAGTAATTATAAACGTTCGGAATTTTGAAATTTTAGTATTATAAAAATAGGATGAATGATAAATCGGAGTTGCCATATTAGGAATTTTGAACTAAACGGAATTATGAAAATCGGTATTTTGAAATTCGTATTTCTGACTTTCGGAATAAAGTTTTTCGTATTTATGTAGTGTACCCGGGGACGACCACATCACTATTTACAGCTGCTGTGGGGACGACCTTTGAACCTGTAATTCCTTAACTGACAAGAATAATCGATACTTTTATCAATGCAACAAGTTTTCGGCTTTCGGCTTTCGGCTTTCGGCTGTCGCTTCAGCTTCCGCTTCAGCTTCCGCTTCAGCTTCCGCTTCAGCTTCCGCTTCAGCTTCCGCTTCAGCTTCCGCTTCAGCTTCCGCTTCAGCTTCCGCTTCAGCTTCCGCTTCAGCTTCCGCTTCAGCTTCCGCTTCAGCTTCCGCTTCAGCTTCCGCTTCAGCTTCCGCTTCAGCTTCCGCTTCAGCTTCCGCTTCAGCTTCCGCTTCAGCTTCCGCTTCAGCTTCCGCTTCAGCTTCCGCTTCAGCTTCCGCTTCAGCTTCCGCTTCAGCTTCCGCTTCAGCTACCGCTTCAGCTTCCGCTTCAGCTTCCCCTTCAGCTTCCGCTTCCGTTTCCGCTGCCGCTTCCGCTTCCGCTGCCGCTTCCGCTGCCGCTTCCGCTGCCGCTTCCGCTGCCGCTTCCGCTGCCGCTTCCGCTGCCGCTTCCGCTTCCGCTTTCGCTTCCGCTGCCGCTTCCGCTGCCGCTTCCGCTTCGGTACCCGCTTCCGCTTCCGCTTCTGCACCCGCTCCCGCTCCCGCTCCCGCTTCCGCTTCGGCTTTCGTCTTTCGGCTTTCGGCTTTCGGCTTTCGGCTTTCGGCTTTCGGCTTTAGGTGGGATAAGCTCAAAACTCAAACTCAAAATCATTTATTTCAATTAAACCATTTACAGGTACTTTTGAATTGTCAGAGTCAGTCAGTCACAAAGTTGAAGCTAGTTGCTCGTTCCAAACAGTAGGTTTCTATGGAGAAGAACGAGCAAGAAACTCCATGAACACTCTTTTAAAATCAGTTAAATTTTATAAATTTAGGTTACATCATTCATGTTGAATCTAAGGGTACAATGTGAGAACAATGTAACACGTCTTGCATGTTAAAAGTGGTCTAGAGACAAATATAGTTATAATAACAATTCAAACCAAAATTTAAAATAACCGAGGCAGCTAAGAGATGACCAGTCCCAAACGACGGCGTCCGTTCACGAACATGACGCATGGATCGGCACCATTTAACTCAACCATTTTGAAGGGAACCGAATGATCCAACACATGCGCCACCGGCAGCGCGACATTCAAGTGAGCATGACTCTCCCAACCGCCAGGACATATTCAAGTCAATGAGAGGTATACCTCGTAAATGGTAGCTTTAAAGAACATAGTGCTCACATGTATGTGCTACGAAAAATTATACAATGCAAAGATAATATAGATCTACATCTTCAGCAGCTCCAAAAATTGTTACAAATGCTAATCAATTAATCTATGAACCCTTATGGCTGTGGAGCTAGACCAGCATCCAGCCAAGCATTTTTATCAGTGATGTAATCACTCAACTTATAATATGCTCGGTTGCATAGTGTGCGTTTAATACAAGAATTAAATTTTGTCTCATTTAGTTGAACAATGTGGGGAGGTATTTTATTGTAACACTTTAAACACCACATCATTCATTTCACCCATTTCAACTAGTTCAACCAGGTTTCAGACTAGCCAGTCTAGTTGGTTGAACTAGTTGGTCCCTATTTCTAGTATTATAATTATGTCTGTCACCTCTTTTATCAAAAAGATGCAGATTTTTTCTAGCGTACATGATGTTTTCATAGATGTATTGAGAAGGCACCGTCATTATGTTAATTTCCTTAAACAGTTCCCTTAGAGAATCGCGCATACGCAGATTGTAAATGGCTCTGATGGCTCTTTTCTGCAGAATAAAAATAGAATCGATGTCTGCAGCTCTTCCCCACAATAAAGTACCGTACCTAATACTATGAAAGTAACTAAAATAGACCAGTCTCGCGGTATCCACATCAGTAAATTGCCGGATCTTTCTGACAGCATATGCTGCCGAACTTAGCCGTCCTGCGAGAGATGTAAAATGAGGACCCCATAGTAGCCTTGAGTCGAGCGTCAATCCCAGAAAAACGGTTTTATCGACAAATTCCAGTTTCTCTTTATTCAATACTATGTCACACTTACTATTTTTGACATTTGGCAAAGCAAATCTGATGCACTTAGTTTTTTTCCATTTAATACTAAATTGTTAGCCGTGAACCACTTTTCTACCTCCAGTAAGGCGTTATTTACGATGTCAAGATTCTGAGCCCGTCTATTTATTTTAAAAATTAATGACGTGTCATCGGCAAATAACACCATTTGTGGTTGGTTTTTGAATAACCGGGGAAGATCATTTATATAAACTATAAAGAGGAAAGGACCTAAAATTGAGCCTTGTGGAACTCCCATTTGTACTTTTAAACCATGTGAATTCACCCCGTTTATTTGAACTTGCTGCTGTCTATCATTTGAATAAGATTTCACTAAACTAAGCGCAAGTTTACCTAGTCCGTAATGCTCAAGTTTTAGAATTAATGTCTCGTGATTTACGCAATCAAATGCCTTGGAGAGGTCACAAAAGATTCCTATGGCATCTTGTGCCTCTTCCCATGCAGTAAATATGTGTTTTAATAAAGTGACACCGGCGTCAGTCGTACAACGCCCTTTGGTGAAACCATACTGTTCATCGTGTAATATGCCATTTGTGTTAAAATGAGCAAGCATCTGATTAAGCATAATCTTTTCAAAAACCTTGCTGAAAGCCGGCAACACGGACACGGATCTATAATTGTTTGTATCTTTACTATCCCCGGATTTGAAAAGAGGTATGACCTTACTAAATTTCATTAAATCTGGGAAAACACCTTGGTCTACGCATATATTAAATATTAAAGCCAAATAAGGTGCTATTGTTTCTATTATAGATGTACAAACTTTAATAGACATACCCCACAGATCTTCAGTAAATTTTATTTTGATTTGCCGAAAAGCTTTTAAAACGGTCATGGGGTCAATATGTTTAAATTGAAATTCTACCGGGCAGCCTGGAACGTTCGCTTTTAATAACGCAATTGAGTCGTCAGGTGAGGAATTCAAAGCTTCCGTGGTTTTGATTGGTATGCTAATAAAGAAATTTACAAATTCACGAGCTACTTCTATGTTAGAGCTTACGGGACCATGTGATGTCTCCAATGTATATTCCGCGTTACGAACTTTTTTCTTGCTAGTTTCGTTATTTATAACTTTCCAAACTGTCTTTATTTTATCGTCTGCTGATTTGATCTTGTTACTAATGTATAGCGCTTTCGCTACCTTGCAAGTATTTCTAAAAGTTTTAGAATAAGTAGCAACATACTTGTTGAAAGTTTCCGTGTTAATATAAGGCTTACAGCTCAAACAGTCTTTCTCTACTTTTTCTAATACCCTTAGTTGCCCAGTCACTAAATATAAACTTAGGGCTAATATATTTCACCTTTTTTTCAAAATTTTTATTGAATTCAGTTTCGACCACAGAAAATAAATCATTATACAATTTATTTGCATCGTTGTTATAGTGGTCCAGAGTATTTAACTTATTATTTAAAGTTTTAGTATATTTATTTAATTTACCAGTTGTTATTGGTCTAAATTGTATTTGCACTTTTGTCGTAGGCATTTTGAACATAAATGTTACCGTTTGACCGCTATGATCTGATGGTAAATAATTAACAATAGCTTTATCTACATAGTCGCAATCGCAGAAAATGTTATCGATGCAGGTAGCAGTAGTTGCAGTTACCCTAGTAGGCTCCATGAAAACATTCGACAAATTAAATGATTTAAAAAGGCTTAATAATCGACTACTATTCAAATTATTTTCTAAAACATTAATATTGAAATCACCACAAATAATTGCGGGTTTGCTACACGTTGCAAGTTTCGCTAATATATCTTCCATTACAGACTCAAATAAAGAATAGTTTTGGTAGCTTGGGGGTCTGTACACGCACACTATAATATGCTCATCCAGCTCGACACAGGAAAGTTCGATGCAATGTTCTACAGATAGGCCAACTATGTCATTTCTTTCTTTATGTTTTAAACAATCTTTTAATAAGATCAATGAGCCTCCACGCGACATAGCTTTGCGATTAAAACAACTGCCCACACTATAGTTTTCATAGTTAATTAGCATTTGGTAATCCTTTTACCAATGTTCAGTAAAACAAACAATGTCAAACATGGTTTTTTCCGCACTCCGCCGACGCCAACCTTTTTTTTTTTTTTTTTTTTGAACCAACCTGAACCGTCAAGGAAGGTTGGTTGGTTGGTGGTTGGTCCTTCAACCAATATTTCTGTGTGTGTAGAAAATAGTTTAAAGGTCACAAAGGAAGATATTACTGACTGTGTTACAGACATTCTAAACATTAATTGTAACAAAATAATTTTGTGTGCTTTTCCATATTTTAAACACTTAACATACAGACAAAATAATTAAATACATATGAAGATATGAAGTCACTATAGCTTATGTTTTTTGACACCAACAGTTTTGTTGGAAAATTAAAATCGACTAGGGATACTGTGTATCTGCCCTTTAGGTTTAGACATCAAATAGCGCGGCTAATTAGCTTATAGTATTAACTCAGACATAAGTAGTATGTCGAAGTCTTGTGTTATTAGCTCCACATCAATTAGTAATAATACTAATAATAAGGTGGTGACCCAGAATGATTGTAGCACTGCTATACATAATTATACGAACTGTACGAAGGAGGACCCATGTGTCATTATGGACCAGCCATCTATTGATGCGAGTTGCACAAGTGGTAGGAACTCACTACCTGATATCATTGAAGTCCGTGGATAAAAACCAACTCCGGATAATAATTTAAACTAGTTTGTAAGACAACAGAAGGTCAAACTCAATGTCAAACTCCAACTCCAACTCCAACTCCAACTCCAACTCCAACTCCAACTCCAACTCCAACTCCAACTCCAACTCCAACTCCAACTCCAACTCCAACTCCAACTCCAACTCCAACTCCAACTCCAACTCCAACTCCAACTCCAACTCCAACTCCAACTCCAACTCCAACAGCGCAGAGGTCTTATGAATGATCATACAATCTTTTAAGTATTTTTCGAACTCTTCCGAAACGAACTGTCGACCATTGTCTCCAACCAAAGGTGCAAAATAGTTCTTTCAATTTTTGTATGCACCAAGAGCTGGTAGTTGACTTGGTTGGTATAATCTCAGTCCATTTTGAGAATGCATCTACAATAATTAAAAGTTGGTGTCCGTGCACAGGTCCAGCGAAATCAATATGAAGTCTTTGCCACGGGCCATTTGGCTGTTCCCAATGGTGCAGTGGTGCTTTCTCTGGTTCATTTTGTTGCAATCTACAGGTTCTACATGACTTGACTTTGGTCTCAATCTCGTTGTCAATTCCTTTCCAGTATACAGTCAGTAACTGCGAGCCAATAGCTTCATCTTTACAATGCCTGGGTGACCGAGATGTAGTTCGTCTAGCACTTGTTCGCGAAGTGTTTTTGGAATTAAGACTCGTGATCCTCTCAATAAACAACCATCATGCAAGGTGAATTCATTGTCCTGGTGAATTCATTGTCCTTGTAACCGAGTGTTTTCAGTGATTGGCCAGTTTCCAATGAGTGTAGCAAAGATGTACAGTCGGCGTCATTTCTTGTTTCTGTCGCTATGACATCTGGATTAATATCAATGGTATGGATTTGCTGAAATTGAAAACTGTAATTCTGGTCAATTCTGTTGGTCTTGGTGTTTTCTACTGGAAACCTGGATAAATAATCTGCATTTGAGTTATTCGCCGAAGTACTTTATTCAATGTTATAGTCAAATCCAGATAAGACGTGAGCGTAGTGAAACAGCCTCATCGTACTCATTGTTGGTAGCGTTTGATGTGGGTGGAAAATTACTGTCAGTGGTTTATGGTCTGTTACGAGGATGAATTTCCGACCATAACAATAGTAGAAAAACTTTTCGAGCCTCCTTGTCGATTTGACTGTAATTCTTCTCGCTACCAGACAGCGTTCTCGAAGCGAATGCTATAGGTCTCTCTGATCCATCTGGAAGTCTATGTGACAGTACTGCCCCGAGTCCCAGTGGCGATGCGTCCGTTGAAAGTATTAACGGCTTCTTAGAGTCAAAGTGTATCAGTACTCTTTCACTTACAATTTCTTTCTTTATTTGTCACACTCACACACACACACTCACACACTCTCACACTCTGCAGACCATAGGAAGCTTGATTCTTTCTTTAGTAAGCTGTTTAGCGGGTTCGTGATCGATGCTAGGTTTGGTATGAATTTGTTGTAAAAATTTGCTATACCAAGAAATGTTCTTAATTCTGCTATATTGGTTGGGTGTTCTGTTTTAACTATTGCGTTTATCTTGTCCCTGTTTTTGTGTAGGCCTTCTTTGTCAATAGTGTGTCCAAGGTAATTTATACTTGTTTGGAAAAAATGGCACTTGTCTTTGTTTACTCGCAGATTACTTCCTTTTAATTTATCGAGTACGAGTTTGAGCCTCTGTAATAGTTGTTCTTGGTTAGCTCCTTGTATAATTATATCGTCGAAGAAACATTTTCAACACCTTCTAGGCCTTGTAACAGTTTGTCCATGAATTTCTGCCATAGGCTCGGAGCGACCTTAACTCCGAACATGAGCCTGTTTACTCTGTAAGTTCCTTTGTGTGTACTGAGTGTTTGGGGCATTGCGCTTTCTTCATCCATTACCATGTTTAGGTACGCTTGAGTTATGTCGAGTGTACAAAATAGTTTTCCTCCATTCATCTCTGTAAAGATATCTTCAATCATAGGTATTGGATATTGTTCATCTTGTATAAATTTGTTTAGGGTAACCTTATAATCAGCACATAATCGGATATTCCCATTTGGTTTGACAACTGGTACTACTGGAGTACCCCACTCAGAGTGGTGTACATAGTCGCTCTATTTCTTCATCCACTTTGGTTTTTAAAGCGTAAGGTATTCTACGTGGTCTAATAAAAATTGGCTTAGTATTCTCTTTCAGGTTCAGGTGTCCTCTGTAATTGGGTATTTCGCCAAGGTCGTTTCTGAAAACTGATGTCTTGTAGAGCTCCAGAAGTTGGTCTAATTGTATGTTTTTAATAGGTTGTACGGTTTTTATGTCTGCTAAGTTAAGTGTCTCGAGTTCTTTCATCCAGCTGCGGCCAAAAATGGGATCAACGTTTTTGTTGATAACGTACAGTTTTCCGTGGAATTCTTTTCCTTGGCATCTGCATTGAACGTATGCTACGCCTGTTGGTTCGATTACTTCTCCAGTATAAGTTCTGAGTTTTAGGTTTGTCTTAAAAATTCTTTTTCCAATGTTTAGTTTTTGATAGTCTCGTAATGACATTGAAGTTAGTGTAGCTCCAGTGTCAAATTCCATCTTTATTTTAACGTGTTCAATATGTGTCGTTATCATATATTTTTCAGATGAATCTCCAGATATGATATTAATATTATTCCAGTCATCATGGTCATTTGTCATTGAGTCTTCTAATAAGTTCGTATTCGGTTTATTCTTGTTAAGACTTGCATCAGAGTGGCGCTGAAGGCAAACACGGGCTAGGTGACCGACTTTATTGCATTTATGGCATGTAACGTTTATAGCCCCACATTTGTTGGATTCGTGATTCGCAGCACCACAGCGGAAGCATTTCCCTTTTAGATCTTTAGGTGTAATTTGTCTTGTACTTGGTCCTGGTCCTGCCGGTCTCTTGCAGGGGATGATTTTGTTGATGTGGTCATTACTGGTACTTGGTTGTTCATAAGTAATCATTGATGCGTTTTCTGCTTTACCCATTTCAATAGATATCGCAATCTGTGTCAGTGATTTGAATGCATATACTGTTCGGTCTTGTAAGATTTTTGTACGTGCATCGCTATCTTTCAATCCCCTTATAAATTGTAGAGATAAAAAGCTTTCTGATGTATTTTTCTGACAGTGTTGGCAATTGAATTCACAGTTAGTGGTAAGTTTCTTCAACTCTGCGGCGTACTGCGCTACAGTTTCATCGACTTTTTGCGTTCTTGTTATGAATTTATGTTGTAGTGCCCATTTGCTAGGTTTTGGGTCTAAGTAGTCGTCAAGTATTTCAGTAATATTAGCAAATGACATATTCATTGGTTCTTCCGGTAATGTTAAATCGCAAAGTTTCTCGTGGAGCTCTGGTGATAAAGTTGACAGTAAGATATTTGATTTCATGTGTGCTTCCGATATATCGTTCAATCGAAAATATACTTCTAGTCTTTTTTTGAAATTGTTGAAAGTTTCTGATTGTTGTAAGGGTTGAAATTGTATCTTCGGTGTATTCCTATGCCTGGATTCACTTTGTTTTATGTGTTGTTGCTGTTGCTGGCCCTGTTGCTGACTTCCATTCTGTGACTGTTTTGTTAAAAGTTTAGTTGTTATCGTAGTATGAAGTTCTTCGAACTCGTACCTGTATTCTTGTTCTTGATCATAAGCGTCATCGTCCTTGTCGTCGACAGTCTTGTTTTCGATTTTCTCTTGTACCTCTCGTATAGCCAGGATCGTCTCCTTCAGGCCCCGGAAGCGAGCAATAATGTCTTCGCCTCGACCAGCTCTTGGGTGCTCCTTTGATCGACATAGGTGTCGAGTCGCGTGAGCATCCCGCGTAGAGTGCCACGATATTTTCTTAGTTTTTCCATTTCATATATCTTTTTACACAATGTTTATTTGGCTTTTTCTCGTCGCCAATAACACATCTTGTTATTTAGTAAAATCATTTAATACATTGTGACAGACAGTTCACATGACATTTTTATAATAAGGCATCTGGCGAGAGTTAGCATAAAGATAGCTGTCTAAACAGTTTCCTATATAACAGTGAGATTCAGAGCTCTTCTAGATCAAGGGTCACAAATATCCCTTATATCAGAAAACGCCGCCCAATTATTAGGGTTAAAGAGGCAATATTATCAAGCAGCAATATCAGGAATTGGTTCGACACAAAAACAAAGCAAAGGCTTAGTGTCACTTGATTGCATATCAATTTACAACGACTATCATTTTACAACGGAGGCTCTAGTCGTATCACGAGTTATAAATAACTTGCCTAATGCATCGTTTAGGAACAAACTTGGCCCCATTTATCACACACCAGACTGGCAGATCCTGAATATAACATTTCAAAACCAATTGACTTGCTCTTGGATGCCAGTGTCTACTCAGACATTATCATGAGTGGTCTTATCAAAGGGCCAGTCCAAGCTCCTGTCGCTCAACAAACAAAACTTGGGTGGATATTATCAGGCAACGTGAAGACGTTTGCATGTCATGTTGTCGTCAACAATATAGACAGCATCTCCAAGTTCTGCTATCACTATCATAGACCCCCCGTTGGTAAACAACGCGTGCCAGCATGATTCCATAATCTTTCACAAATCTTCGGGACGTTTCAACCAGTGACAGATAGGCCTATCTATCACCAGTACGATAAAACTCGAGATAGAATAGGTTATCGGGTTTGACCGTAACTGCGAAGAGCTGTTGATATGATACTAGCACAAATGCCTTCGTTCACAACCCAGACAAATGGCATCTCCTACCGCCAGGCAGCCACCAGGCAAACACCAACTGGCTTAGATATCTACGTAAGCAGGTCTGAAACTGTTATATAGGAAACTGTTTAGACAGCTATCTTTATGCTAACTCTCGCCAGATGCCTTATTATAAAAATGTCATGTGAACTGTCTGTCACAATGTAATAAATGATTTTACAAAATAACAGGATGTGTTATTGGCGACGAGAAAAAGTCAAATAAACATTGTGTAAATAGATATATGAAATGGAAAAACTAAGAAAATATCGTGGCACTCTACGCGGGATGCTCACGCGACTCGACACCTATGTCGATCAGAGGGCAACGATGTCTGACGAAGACATTGCTCGCTTCCGGGGCCTGAAGGAGACGATCCTGGCTATACGGGAGGTACAAGAGAAAATCGAAAACAAGACTGTCGACGACAAGGACGATGACGCTTATGATCAAGAACAAGAATACAGGTACGAGTTCGAATAACTTTATACTACGATAACAACTAAACTTTTAACAAAACAGTCACAGAATGGAAGTCAGCAACAGGGCCAGCAACAGCAACAACACATAGAACAAAGTGAATCCAGGCATAGGAATACACCGAAGATACAATTTCAACCCTTACAACAATCAGAAACTTTCAACAATTTCAAAAAAAGACTAGAAGTATATTTTCGATTGAACGACATATCGGAAGCACACATGAAATCAAATATCTTACTGTCAACTTTATCACCAGAGCTCCACGAGAAACTTTGCGATTTAACATTACCGGAAGAACCAATGAATATGTCATTTGCTAATATTACTGAAATACTTGACGACTACTTAGACCCAAAACCTAGCAAATGGGTACTACAACATAAATTCATAACAAGAACGCAAAAAGTCGATGAAACTGTAGCGCAGTACGCCGCAGAGTTTAAGAAACTTACCACTAACTGTGAATTCAATTGCCAACACTGTCAGAAAAATACATCAGAAAGTTTTTTATGTCTACAATTTATAAGGGGATTGAAAGATAGCGATACACGTACAAAAATCTTACAAGACCGAACAGTTTATGCATTCAAATCACTGACACAGATTGCGATATCTATTGAAATGGGTAAAGCAGAAAACGCATCAATGATTACTAATGAACAACCAAGTACCAGTAATGACCACATCAACAAAATCATCCCCTACAAGAGACCGGCAGGACCAAGTCTCAATAAACAACCATCATGCAAAGTGAATTCATTGTCCTTGTAACCGAGTGTTTTCAGTGACTGGCCAGTTTCCAATGCGTGTAGCAAAGATGTACAGTCGGCGTCATTTCTTGTTTCTGTCGCTATGACATCTGGATTAATATCAATGGTATGGATTTGCTGAAATTGAAAACTGTAATTCTGGTCAATTCTGTTGGTCTTGGTGTTTTCTACTGGAAACCTGGATAAATAATCTGCATTTGAGTTTCACACAAAGAGGTGCGCTGTGCTTCGGCTGTGATACTTGAGCGAGGCTACTTTTCGCTAGTATTTTGGGCCGAGGTATAGTGCACTTACAAGTGTCATTATCTTTAAAAAATGCATGCATTGTAGTCCCGTCAAATACTTGGTTGAGGCTACTCTTCAGCAGTGTTTGGCTGGGGTTATAGTGTTGTGTTGATTGGTTGTTTAAAAAGAGACTAAGCATGAGCTCCACCTTAGGCCGCATCATCACTTAAGATCAGGTGAGTTGCGGTGAAACGCAAGCACAATATATATAAAAAAAAAAAAAAAAAAAATGAGCGTCCTGTGGTAACAATACATTGGAGTTATATAGATAAACAAGCCCTGCTAGTTTTTAAATAGACACTTGATTTTGGAGGCTATTGCCACTTGATTTTGGAGGCTATTGCCACGTGATTTTGGAGGCTATAGCCACGTGATTTTGGAGGCTATTGCCACGTGATTTTGGAGGCTATTGCCACGTGATTTTGGAGGCTATTGCCACGTGATTTTGGAGGCTATTGCCACGTGATTTTGGAGGCTATTGCCACGTGATTTTGGAGGCTATTGCCACGTGATTTTGGAGGCTATTGCCACGTGATTTTGGAGGATATTGCCACGTGATTTGGAGGCTATTGCCACGATTAAAGAGATTATGTATTTGATTCTTATATTACCATGTATTTGATTCCTTAACATGCGTCATGTGAATCCTGGTTCAATAATTTGTAAACACAGCTACTACAACAAGAACATTCTCCCTACACACACATCTAAAACCATCACACATACACACACGCACACACACACACACACATACACATACACATATTAGACATTTCTAGACAAATGATCTTGATAATGTGAATAGAATGTGACCGGATGATATGGAACCTTTCAGCTACCATGAGTGATGCAGAGTCAGTTGATGAATCGCATACTCCTCCTCGTAGGCGTAGTAGACGCAGAGAGAAACGAAGACGATCGTCATCATCATCCACGTCCTCGTCGTCTACACCTGAAGAAAGGATTCGACGACGGTCTCGAAAACACTCGAAAGGGTTGACCACAGAGGACGTTTTGAACATCCTGACTTCCTGGAAGGCTGAACCAAATAAGAGTACCAATTCCTTGCAAAGTAGTCAACTTTATAACGTGATACCTGAATTTGACCCGGCCAATAGGTCGCAAAGTATTGAGGGTTGGATACGGAAAGTTAATGAATGTTCACAAATTTACAGCTGGGATCAGAAGCAAACCATTCACTTCTCCCTCCAAAAACTGGTTGGACTAGCGAAGAGATGGTTTGAGTCTCTTCCTACGGTCGTATTTTCATGGAACGAGTGGCAAGCTAAATTAAAACGGGCATTTCCGAGTGAGGAAAATTATGGTAGACTGCTGAAAGAAATGCTGGCTCGTACCACTCGTATCGATGAAGGTTTAAGAGAGTATTTTTATGATAAGTTAAATCTGTAAAACCGATGTGAAATAAAGGGGAAGAGAGCTGTTGATTGCGTTATACACGGAATCACTGATAGATCAGTTAGGAGTGGTGCACAGGCACTTAACTGCGAGGAACCTGAGGACTTGCTTAACTTTCTTTGTGCTCAACGTATTACGTACTTTTCAAACAGAGACCGGAATAGATAGGGACCAAATTCTAGTGCTGTAACTAACAAGTGCCCAAAACCTGTAATAAAATGTAAGAAATGTAACAGAATAGGTCAAGATAATGAAAACTGTAAACTGCGGCCCGTTACTGATAATTACGTCCCCAGATCCAAAGTTCATGATACTCGGAGTACCGTGGAGAAAAACACATTAAAGATCGTCGCGTTTAATGATCAAATAAGCCTTAAACCTGTCGATACCTCTAATTCTAAAACGTTAAATTCAATCACAGCATCCAATGATAAGTTTTTCAAAACGTCTTAGTAAACAGTCGACCGTTTATAGCTTACATAGATTTTGGGAGTGAATGCAGCTTGCTTCGAGAGAGCCTTGCATTAGAACTTCAGCTGGCACAAGATTCTAGCAGTGTTCCAGTAATTAGAGGATTTGGCAATTCTTGTATTTCACCTTTGTATAAGTCAAGAGTAAACTTGAAACTTGATGATATTGAGACCCAATTAGACGTTTTAGTAGTCTGTGACGAGTTCATGACAAACAGTCTATTAATAGGACAAAACTTCACGGGATTACCTTTTATTACAGTCTTAAAAGACTGTCACCAATTAGTATTTTACAGAACTCCAGAAGAAAATCTCTTCCCATCTGAAATCACAGTCAAAATGTATACCTCAAAGCCCATGACGATTGTAAATACTAGTATGATACCCATCACAGTAGGGGATGCTTCTTTTTCCGGTGACGTCTTCGTCGAAGGTTATAACTCATTGGAACCTGGTAGAGAATTTCGTTTGTTGCAAGGGACTTATGGCATCTCAAATGGCACTGGAGAAATAGCCATAGTTAACTTGTCAAGAACACCTCTTTTATTTAAATCAGAAACATTAATTGCGCGATCGTCACCAGTAACTGAGGCCAGGAACTGTAGGGTTAATCGTATTTCAGAAAATTCTACTCTCTCTTTAGAACCATTAGATAGAACGCATATTCAAGTCGGTGAGGATCAAATAAGTAGCGACAAGAATAGGTTGTATACGTTATTACAAAAGTATCGCGACTGCTTTGCCACCAATATGAAAGAAGTAGATTGCGTTAAAGATTTTGAAATGAAAATAAACCTTACGGATAATTGACCTGTTGTTTACAGGCCGTATAGGTTATCATTTTCAGAACGATTGCAGGTGCGTGAAATTGTTGATGAACTGTTAGATACCGACATCATTCAAGAATCAAGTTCAGATTACGCAAGCCCGATATTAATGGTCCGTAAGAAATCGGGTGAGCAAAGACTTTGTGTAGATTTTAGAGCCTTTAATAACAAAACCATTAAGGACAGGTTTCCTCTTCCGCTTATTGAAGACCAGTTAATTAATTTAAGCGGCAATCAGTTTTTTACTACTTTAGATCTTACTTCTGGGTATTACCAGATTCCTATGTCTCGCGATAGTCGGCATCTTACTGGCTTCATAACTCCTGACGGCCACTATGAATTTAAGAGAATGCCTTTTGGATTGACCAATGCCCCCGCTGTGTTCCAGCGCATGATTAATAAAATTCTTGGTAATAAACGATTTGATTATGCACTTGCGTATTTAGACGATTTACTTATTCCTTCTGTAACTGTAGAACAAGGGTTTGAGCGCTTAGAAGAAATTTTAAAATTACTCCGTGTTTTCGGACTTACATTAAAATTAACGAAATGCCGGTTTTTCGATATTACGATCAGCTATTTAGGTTACGAAATCTCTGCAAAGGGAGTAAAACCCGGGGAAGCAAAAGTTTTGGCTGTCAAAGAATTTCCTTGCCCCAGTAACATTCACGAAGTCCGTCAATTTTTGGGACTAATGGGGTATTTCTGTAAGTTTATAAAAGGATATGGTGAGATAGCGCAACCACTGACCAACTTACTTAAGAAAAATGTCGCATGGCATTGGGGCAGTGATCAAAAAACTGCGTTCAGTTCCTTAAAGGAAAGCCTTTTAACCAGACAAGTTTTAGCATTGTACGATCCGCAATTAGAAACAGAGTTACATACGGATTACAGCGCCCTAGGCATCGGGGGAATCTTGATGCAATAGCAAGCATCACCCCACGTTCTAAAACCTGTCGCTTATTTTAGTAGACAGACCACGGTGGACGAAAAACATTTCCATTCTTACGAATTAGAGACTTTGGCCGTTGTCTGTTCGCTAAAGAAATTTAGGGTGTACTTATTAGGAGTCCCTTTTAAGGTATTTACTGATTGCGCAGCACTTAGGACAACATTGACAAGGAGAGATCTCATTCCGCGGATAGCCAGGTGGTGGTTGCAAATAAGCGAATATAACTTTGAAATTGAATACCGCCCGGGCGTTAATATGACGCATGTAGACGCCTTAAGCAGAAACACTTGTCTTAACGCGGAAGGAGATGTTGGGTCTGTTAGTGTTCTTAATATTGAATCGGGTAATTGGCTCTTAATTCTACAAATGGGTGACCCCGAAACGTCTCGAATTATAAAAGTTCTTTAACCTGAAGCTGACCCTGAGTTGGAAGATATAAGACAAAAATATACTGTCAAAAATAATGCACTCTATCGTAAAGTTGATGACCGTTTATGTCTTGTAGTTCCGCGAAGTGCTCGTTGGCAAGTTTGTAGAGCTAACCACGATGACATTTGGCACTCAGGCTTTGCAAAAACGTTAGAAAGAATAAAGAGTCAATTTTGGTTCGCAAAATTACGACGATATGTTAAGAAATATGTAGGTTCCTGCATAGAATGTGCTTATAGTAAGGATAGTGCGACTAAAAAGAAGCAGGGTCTACTTTTTCCAATAGAAAAAAATAGTATACCATTTCACACAATTCATATCGATCACTTAGGACCGTTCGTAAGAAGCAGAAACGGCAACTCTTACATACTTACGATTATAGATGACCCATCTATAATCGTAAGTATGTAAGAGTTGCCAAGTATGTATTCGTCAGAGCAGTGAAAGATACGAAAACAAAGAGTACAATTAAAATCTTGGAGAATATTTTCAATGATTTTGGTACACCGGCTAGAATCATTTCGGATCGTGGCACTTGGTTCACATCAACAGCTTTCGAATCCTTCTGCAGTGACCTTGGTATAAAACATGTACTTAATGCAGTAGCTTGTCCCAGAGCAAATGGGCAAGCCGAAAGGTGTATTCAAACTATTTTAAATTCACCATCTGCTCAAAATTCAAATAAAAATGAGTGCGACTGGGATAAGTGTCTAGGCAAAGTTCAGTGGGGTATTAACAATACTGTTAATGCAACCACCCAAAAAACTGCAACAGAGGCTTTGTGCGGATTCAAAATGCGCGATAGTTTATCAAATAAGTTGAATGTTCCACAACTGTCGCAAAACGAAGATTTGTTGTCATTACGCGAGAATATTAGCGCATCTATTAAGAAAAGTCAAGAGGAACAAAAGCGTAAACATGACCTTGGTCGTACTTCTGCCCCTACGTATCAAGTTGGCGACTTAGTTAAACTAACCCGGACCAATTATAATAATGACGGTAAAAGTACAAAGCTTCTGTCAAAGTTTATAGGCCCCTATCAAATTGTAGAAGTATTGGGTAACGATAGATATAGGATAAGTGATGTACCTGGTTTTAAAAGAAAAAGGGATAATAATTATGAAAGTGTTGTATCTACAGATAGAATTAGACCCTGGATACATCTCAAGGCACTTGAGCTTGATGACAATGTGGATATTAGTTCAGATGAAGAAACTATTAGCTAAGTATTTTCTAACAGTGTATGTATTTGTATTTGAAATGTTATGATTTTAAAATATAAATATAATTATTATAGTAGGTACTTGCTTACAAAACGATTTCGAATGTCATGATTTACCTTAGCTTGACAATAGCAATCTATATATAATGTTCACGATATTTTACAGCTTCAAAGTCACAAACATTTATTCTGAGTAGCCCTGGTTCTTGTTCTAATTAAAATAATTATTTCTTAATTTTAATTCTGAACTAAAAACTCAATTCTTGATTCTTTTTTTTTATTTTAATTCTGTACTTTCATAATAAATGATTTGATTTTGATTATGAACTGATTGAACGGGTTCAAGTGGGAGTTGTGCTCCGGGAGTAGCACGTTGTCGGATGGCCGAATGTCATGATTTTGTGTTCTGGAATTTTATTTATTTCGATTGGCAACACAAGCAACCGCCATGTTGTTTTAATAACGGCATGGTGGGAAAAATGAGAGACGAGCCACGCACTTGGGGATCGTGAAATCAGTTCAAAAACAGCGGTCGACCAAGTAAGACCCCCGACTAATAGGCTAAAAGATTAAAGTTTGTACTAATTCTATTTAGAAGTTATACTGCTTGAGTAGGATATTATTGGGCATTCTACCCCACCTGCGGTGGAGTAGAATGCCCAATAATATAAATGAAATCCACAGGTTCGGCTCCTATTCCACCCGATGAAACGGAAGGTGGAGTATGAATTCCTACATAGTGCAGTAAAATACTGGTTCGGCGCCTATTCCACTAGGTTGCAACATTTGTTTGAGTTAAAGACAATGAGTTATAAATGTCAATATTGATGGTTGACCTCAAATTCTATATTCTTAATTATATTCACCAGCTTAAAACAACTATAAAACTTACTATACCTTGATTCAAACATATAACATAGGTACTTTCCGTTAACATAATTAGGTCTGTATCTGAACGAACCAGTAACCTAAAATTCAGGACAGATTGTCTCATGTCTCTCCACATACTTAAGAATGGTGCATTGCCGCTTAGGATTACACACATATCCGTTTTCGTGACCAGATTGGCTCGAGGACATCTGAACTTTAGGATACCGCGTACATTAAACTAAATTTAGGACAGATTGTCTCATGTCTCTCCACAAAAGTAAAATAGCGCACACCTTTAGGTCCACACACATTTTTTCTGTGACCAGATTGGCTCGAGGACATCTAAATTTTAATTTAACACATTACAGACGATACATCCTTTACGTCTCGGATTCATTTAATTATACTCACCAGCTTAAAACAACTATGAAACTTACTATACATTGATTTAAACATACAACACACATACTTTCCGTTAACATAATTAGATCTGTATCTGAACGAACCAGTAACCTAAAATTCAGGACAGATTGTCTCATGTCTCTCCACATACTTATTAGGATGGTGCATTGTCGCTTACGATTACACACATACCCGTTTTCGTGACCAGATTGGCTCGAGGACATCTGAACTTTAGGATACCACGTACATTAAACTAAAATTTAGGACAGATTGTCTCATGTCTCTCCACAAAAGTAAAGTAGTGCACACCTTTAGGCCCACACATTTTTTCTGTGACCAGATTGGCTCGAGGACATCTAAATTTTAATTTAACACATTACAGACGATACATCAACCTTTTACATCAACACGTAACAATCAAGTGGTAAGCGTGGTCACACGGATAGTCGATCCTTGCCTTGCATGCATAAAGCTAAGGTGCAGATACACTTGACAACGACAACCGGATCAGAACCGTATTGCACATTATTCAATCAAGCGTACAAACTGTGTGTGAATCCGCTGCTGTAGACTGTTCCGTTGACGGTAACCGTACCCGGTGGTTGCTTCATAGATGTAAATTAGCTTTATGTTTATTTTCGAATCAGCAAAGTTCAATGTCGATGCAATGCTCGCTTCCCACGGTCGCATCAACTGCATTCCATATTTTAAGTAACATGATCGACTATCATGTTGTAAACACTGAATTCGTCTTTTATAGAATTTCCTAAATATTATTTTCGTATTTATATTTGAAGTTTGTAATCGCTTCTAATTTATTGTGTTTCATTCTTCTAGGTACTAAGACTATATATTTATATGATATATTTTTATCAAGTACAACATGTATTATTGGATGAACCATTACCCACTTCGATCGAGTGCAATTTTAACTTACATAAAAGAGAACCCTGTGCACAACAAGATTAATTGGGAGCATTGTAATAGTACCTATACTAAAATTAAACTAAAGTTGTTATCGATAAATTAGACCACTATAAAACCGTAACTCAGACACGTGTGTTCGATTCCCACACGATACAGTTTCTTGGATTCTTTAATTGTGGGTTTAAGTGATTATTTAATAATACGAATAAAAATTTTATTTGTGAGTATTTATAAATGAACTTATTCCACAGTAGTATTTTTATGTGATTATAATATTTAGTCCCGAGTTTAACCGCAACTTAACATTAACAACCACACGGATTGGTCAATATGACGTAAACGACATATTTTTTTTTATACAACTGTAAGACATGTACTTAGAATTTAAAATTGAAACTATCTATTTTATGCTGAAATAGTATTTTTTTGTGAATAAAAACGAATTAATTAAATCGCTAAATTACATTCGCTCCAGAATCTTCAAAGTGACTAGCAGTACTTTAAAATCAACTTTAAATCATGTAAGTGAGTACTTCATAATTTTAAATTAGTAGTCATAATGCACAGCTACTGACCTGGTTTTTGCCTGCCGGCTGTTGTAATTATCATGTTCTGTCTATCCATCGTGATTGCTACTCAGCTACGGACCTGGTTTTTGCCTGCCGGCTGTTGTAATTATCATGTTCTGTCTATCCATCGTGACTGTTCATCAACAATTTCACGCACCTGCAATCGTTCTGAAAATGATAACCTATACGGCCTGTAAACAACAGGTCAATTATCCGTAAGGTTTATTTTCATTTCAAAATCTTTAACGCAATCTACTTCTTTCATATTGGTGGCAAAGCAGTCGCGATACTTTTGTAATAACGTATACAACCTATTCTTGTCGCTACTTATTTGATCCTCACCGACTTGAATATGCGTTCTATCTAATGGTTCTAAAGAGAGAGTAGAATTTTCTGAAATACGATTAACCCTACAGTTCCTGGCCTCAGTTACTGGTGACGATCGCGCAATTAATGTTTCTGATTTAAATAAAAGAGGTGTTCTTGACAAGTTAACTATGGCTATTTCTCCAGTGCCATTTGAGATGTCATAAGTCCCTTGCAACAAACGAAATTCTCTACCAGGTTCCAATGAGTTATAACCTTCGACGAAGACGTCACCGGAAAAAGAAGCATCCCCTACTGTGATGGGTATCGTACTAGTATTTACAATCGTCATGGGCTTTGAGGTATACATTTTGACTGTGATTTCAGATGGGAAGAGATTTTCTTCTGGAGTTCTGTAAAATACTAATTGGTGACAGTCTTTTAAGACTGTAATAAAAGGTAATTCCGTGAAGTTTTGTCCTATTAATAGACTGTTTGTCATGAACTCGTCACAGACTACTAAAACGTCTAATTGGGTCTCAATATCATCAAGTTTCAAGTTTACTCTTGACTTATACAAAGGTGAAATACAAGAATTGCCAAATCCTCTAATTACTGGAACACTGCTAGAATCTTGTGCCAGCTGAAGTTCTAATGCAAGGCTCTCTCGAAGCAAGCTGCATTCACTCCCAAAATCTATGTAAGCTATAAACGGTCGACTGTTTACTAAGACGGTTTTGAAAAACTTATCATTGGATGCTGTGATTAAATTTAACGTTTTAGAATTAGAGGTATCGACAGGTTTAAGGCTTATTTGATCATTAAACGCGACGATCTTTAATGTGTTTTTCTCCACGGTACTCCGAGTATCATGAACTTTGGATCTGGGGACGTAATTATCAGTAACGGGCCGCAGTTTACAGTTTTCATTATCTTGACCTATTCTGTTACATTTCTTACATTTTATTACAGGTTTTGGGCACTTGTTATAAGGATGACCTTTGTTACGACAATTAAAGCAGACTATAGAACCGTCGTTGGTCCCAGAATTGTTAGTTACAGCACTAGAATTTGGTCCCTGTCTATTCCGGTCTCTGTTTGAAAAGTACGTAATACGTTGAGCACAAAGAAAGTTAAGCAAGTCCTCAGGTTCCTCGCAGTTAAGTGCCTGTGCACCACTCCTAACTGATCTATCAGTGATTCCGTGTATAACGCAATCAACAGCTCTCTTCCCCTTTATTTCACATCGGTTTTACAGATTTAACTTATCATAAAAATACTCTCTTAAACCTTCATCGATACGAGTGGTACGAGCCAGCATTTCTTTCAGCAGTCTACCATAATTTTCCTCACTCGGAAATGCCCGTTTTAATTTAGCTTGCCACTCGTTCCATGAAAATACGACCGTAGGAAGAGACTCAAACCATCTCTTCGCTAGTCCAACCAGTTTTTGGAGGGAGAAGTGAATGGTTTGCTTCTGATCCCAGCTGTAAATTTGTGAACATTCATTAACTTTCCGTATCCAAGCCTCAATACTTTGCGACCTATTGGCCGGGTCAAATTCAGGTATCACGTTATAAAGTTGACTACTTTGCAAGGAATTGGTACTCTTACTTGGACTCCAGGAAGTCAGGATGTTCAAAACGTCCTCTGTGGTCAACCCTTTCGAGTGTTTTCGAGACCGTCGTCGAATCCTTTCTTCAGGTATAGACGACGAGGACGTGGATGATGATGACGATCGTCTTCGTTTCTCTCTGCGTCTACTACGCCTACGAGGAGGAGTATGCGATTCATCAACTGACTCTGCATCACTCATGGTAGCTGAAAGGTTCCATATCATCCGGTCACATTCTATTCACATTATCAAGATCATTTGTCTAGAAATGTCTAATATGTGTATGTGTATGTGTGTGCGTGTGTGTGTGCGTGTGTGTATGTGTGATGGTTTTAGATGTGTGTGTAGGGTGAATGTTCTTGTTGTAGTAGCTGTAAGTGTTTACAAATTATTGAACCAGGATTCACATGACGCATGTTAAGGAATCAAATACATGGTAATATAAGAATCAAATACATAATCTCTTTAATCGTGGCATTTGCCTCCAAATCACGTGGCAATAGCCTCCAAAATCACGTGGCAATAGCCTCCAAAATCACGTGGCAATAGCCTCCAAAATCAAGTGGCAATAGCCTCCAATATCAAGTGTCTATTTAAAAACTAGCAGGGCTTGTTTATTTATTTATTTATTTATTTATTTACACTTCCACCAACCAATCAACACAACACTATAACCCCAGCCAAACACTGCTGAAGAGTAGCCTCAACCAAGTATTTGACGGGACTACAATGCATGCATTTTTTAAAGATAATGACACTTGTAAGTGCACTATACCTCGGCCCAAAATACTAGCGAAGAGTAGCCTCGCTCAAGTATCACAGCCGAAGCACAGCGCACCTCTTTGTGTGAAACTCAAATGCAGATTATTTATCCAGGTTTCCAGTTGTTATTGTTTTTCTTTTTATACCTATATATTTTTGTTGAAATAAATTCCATAGAAAAATACACCAATTAAACAATATTTGTTAA